>CM060921.1:710345751-720345751 GCA_030737875.1 Allium sativum | reverse complement strand
ACAAGCGAGACCGTGCATAAGCTGAAAACTAAAACCATCATCATCATAGCAACGGAAATCGAAAATACAGATTATGATCCAACATCATTATTACAACTTTAAAACTGTCTCTAAAGCAAAAGAAAGTAAAAGAAGGAGGTACACTACTAATGCCCAAGCAGTGACCTTCAACAACACAGGGAGAATATCTATATATCATACGTGGGAGCCTCCTGCTCGTCTCCGGTACAGCTACTCGTGCATAACACCTAACATATCTCTAGTCTGCTCGTTTAGGAGCACCCAGAGTAATAAGAAGAGACATAAAACTCTAGGTCAGACAAAAATCTGGTATGAGCGATAAGCAACAAAACAGAATAATAACAGGTATAATCCAATCATACCTGAACCTGGACCTGCAATCAAAGAGTTAGCACAACATACCGCTCAATACTCTAAAGTGCCACTAACATATGGTGTAAAGAATAAGGGGGTAGGGGTGTGCATGTCATAGTGAAAGCAAACAATCAAACATAGTAACCATCCTTACATCTCTCACTCAGTGCGTAAAGCATACGATATTCACTTTTTGGTCACCTAATCCTTTAGGCCATGACGGAGTCCAACCCCGTACAACTATCACTACAAGCCCACTATTCGTCTCTCAGTGGTGAACCAAAGTTATGAATACCGACAACCCCTTTGCACACGTCCTGTAGCAAAGTCTAATCGTGAAGTTAACTCGTTGGTTCCCAACTGGATCCTGAGTACAAACTTCCCATTTGGACTACCTTTGCATCTCGGGTTTTGGTCTTCTCCGGACCAGTCTTCATTTGGTTCGTGACTCGTGCCTCGCGTCCAAGATCCTTGGTTTAGCTCGTAGTATCTCCTCTAGTTCGGATCGGATCGTGATGCTCATCTGGTATGGGTCGTGACGCGCCTCCCTGATCGGATCGGGTCGAGTTCCTTTATCTGTTCGTGACTCGTGATGCTCGAGGCTGCGTCGTGGTGTCACACTAGTCCGGGTCGGGTCGTGATCCCTCCATCGGATCGAGTCGCGGTCTTCTAGTTCGTGGCCTTCAATGTGGAGCAGCTCATGGAGTAGGGTCAGCTCGTGAAGGGGTCTCACGATCAGGTCGGGTCGGGGTAGGGGCGATCCGATTCGGTTCTGCAAAAATTTTCTGCAACTCTTCCAACGATTGTTTTACGCCATTCGTCGGCGTTTTTGACCAATCTAACTTTTCTAATCAATCACAAAGCATACCATACAGTCATAGCAACATGTATATTCATCCACAAACACCAAAACAACAATATGATAGGTTAAAATGGACCAAACATTGCCAAAACCCCATATTTTCCCTTAAGCGTGTTTAACAACAACTAACAGTAGGATTAACAAAACTTAACCAAATCGGCCAAATTTTCTAACAGAGGTCTAAAACAATATTTCGAAATTTTATAAATTTTTCTAGATTTTTAACATGTATAAATTCGCTAATTATCACTAATTACCCTTAATTAACCATAATTAGTGAGGAACTATGCAAATTACTCACCTTAGCCACAAACAAATTACCAAATATGAATTGATTCTCTGTTTGGTGTTGTTCCCACAGCTATACAGCAGTTATACCTCGATTCTTGTGCTAATCCTATTTTGATTTGAAGTAGATTTGGCTTAATTAGCGATTATGAGGTGATTTGGGGTGTTTTAGAAAGTGGAGACCATGGCTAAACTTGAAGGAACAAATAGTGGCGGCTGGAAAATGATAGAAACTGAATTTGCTAACCCTATCGGCCTCCCCATAACCCTAATCCCGAAATGGGTTATGGGCCCACTCACTAATCAGCCAAATTAGGCTCGCATAAGCTGTTTTTCACTATTTGAAACTTTTTTCAGCCATATCTCCCAAACGGTGAGTCCGTTTGGCTAATGTGACCACTTTACAGAGAGGCAAACCATCATCCGGATCTACTGGAAGTGATTCTAGGTCAAAACTCCTTTCGAATCAAAAGTTATGGCCGAAACAAGATCAGCTAGGGGCAAAACGGTCATTTGAAAATCGGAAAAAATCATGAACATGGGAAATGAACGCAATAGTCGTCTCCCAAAGTTACATGACCATACGACTTAATATATGAAAGAAACAAATATTCTACGATCCTTCGTTGCGTAGAATGCGGGTCGTTACACTCTCCCCTCTTTAAGAAATTTCATCCCCGAAATTCCTTAACCCAAAACGTACAAAGGATCTCGCATGCCTACCAGCCACATACAACAATCAAACATGCAAAACAAACAAAACAAGCCTTTCCTAGCATGCGGAAAGACTAAATCGAAACTGAAATCTTACCAGGCGAAGAGTTCTGGATACATTTTCCTAATGCTCTCCTCTGTCTCCCAAGTACAGTCATTCTCATTCTCGCCCCAGTGAACTTTGACTAGATTCACCGCTTTCCTTCGAAGTTGTTTCGTATCGTTCCCAACAATACGCATAGGCTTACGGTTTCCAACCGCCTCGGGTTCAACTTCGATATCATCCAACTGATCAGGTGAAATAGTCACATCTGGGTCGTGTACGAACTTCCTTAACTGGGAAACATGAAATACATTGTGAACTCCTGTCATCTTCTCTGGTAATTCAACTTTATATGCCAAATTCCCAATTTGCTCGAGAACTGGGAATGGTCCAATAAATCTTGGCGCTAACTTGCCTCTCCTGCCAAATCGTATCACGCTCTTCAACGCAGAAATCTTGACAAACACCAAGTCGCCAATGGAGAACTTTAATTCTCTTCTTCCACTTATCAGCATAACTTTTCTGCCTATCTTGGGTAGTCTTCATTCTCTGTTGGATAACCTTTATCTTGCCTGAAGTCCCTCTTATTATTTCTGTTCTAAGCTCAAATTTCTCACCATTCTCCAACCAACATGATGGTGCCTTGCACGGTCTTTCGTACAAAGTTTCAATTGGAACCATACCAATGCTGGGCTAATAACTATAACTCAGCCAGATACAAATGGCTATCCCATGACCCTCCAAAATTCAATATATAAGTTCTCAAAAGATCCTCTAGTATACGATTCACTCAAATACCATCATGACCTGACCTAGTCCTTGGTAAACCATCAATATAATCCATTGAAACTTGTTCCCATTTCCATTTAGGAATTTCTAATGGTTGTAACAACCCACTAGGCTTCTTTTGCTCAGCTTTAATTAACTGGCAATTCATGCATTTGGACATAAACTTCCCAACGCCTTTATATATCCTTTCCCAGTGGTAGGTCTGATCCATGTCTCAATACATTTTGTTACCACCGGGATGTATAGTCAGTTTCGAGTGATGATATGCTCTAAGCACTTCATCTCTCAGTCCGTCTACGTTGGGTACAACTAGTCCCCTATTCTTTCGAAGCCATCCTTCTCAATCAAATCCTTGCTTGATCATTCTCTTTCCATCGATACCCATTTCCACCCTAGAGATGATTTCCAATAGGTTAGGATCGTCCTTCTAACTGGAACCAATCCGCTCAATCAAAATTGATCTAATCGTCAAGCTTACTAGCGTTTCTAAATCCAATTCACTCTTGGGTCTGAAATCATATCTTGTGATATACTCTAGTTGCTTCCAACCTAGAAACATAACCTCTAGACTGGCATGCCTCCTACTCAATGCAACTGTTACTGCATGTAAATCCTTTGCTATGTCCACTCTTCCCCATGAAGTCATGACAACTTCACTGTACTGGCTCATAGCCTTGCTACGATCACTCTGCCGACTACCCCACTGCACTGATACGTAGCCTAATGTCTGTCTATACCACCATCTCTTTGTTCCCCATCGCTAGAACCCTACAGGTGATAGTCTACGCAAGAGAAGAAAGATAGGGACAAACATAGCAACCATAACATCCATCAAACAAGTTCTACTATCGCCTGCTAAAGCCATGAACACGTCGACACCTACATGACTGGTCTAACCAATCCCAATATGCCGATTCTTATATGTCTGGTCCAACCAACATCAAGAACTAATGGAAGCCCAGCCTCAAACGGACTACCATACGTTCAACGTATGTTTTATCCTCCAAGGATAACTAGATCACATCCAACGGATCCAAGGTAACGGGCGTCCCCAGATACCCCTACTTTAAGTCCGCCTAAAATATTTGAGTCCAACCCAAGTCTATCCATTATCTTGCTGCCCTCTTGAGTCCAACTCGAGCCAAATCCAATTCCTTGCAGCCTTCTCGAGTCCAACTCAAGTCAATCTATAACTCAGACCCAGTCTTGAGTATCCGTTACCGACAAACTCTAGTAAAACGTGAGTCATCTCCCTATTCGTTGCATCTCCAAGATCAACGAACACCCATTTTCTTTCATGAGTTCAAGTCCAACTTGAATCGTCCTAATCTTCGTTGCATCTTCCATGATCAACGAACACATCCTATTTCTTCAGAGTTCTACTATCCAAAGAGAACATCAACATAGGGTCCTAAATAATCCATTACTTTGCATCTTTCTCGAGTCCCAGTCGAGCCATCTCATAACCCTATCAAGTCTAACTCGGGGCAGTCTATACCATTGAACAGTCTTATCATGTCACGGCTGCCCATCACTCCTCAAGTAAACCAAGATATCATCCAATGAAGAATCACAACAACTATTTATCTCTCACACAAACCATCCTAGTCGAACTCGACATTCCCCAAGAACAAGCCCCAAAGGCCTAAACCAATATCAGACAAGCACCCAAGGAACATCTCCTCCAGATTCGGACAATCCACATGAGGTGATACTAGCAAAACAATCAAGCACTGGAGCACTCATTTGCCTCCTAGAGACAACTAGCACTTATTACAATGATAACCTCTCAGCTTCCTTAACTCCAGTTACTATCGCCATCACTAGGTAGGTACCTAATACCACCCTATTCCTTTAGAGTAGATCGACTCCCCAAAATAATGCTAAACCAACTAAAGCCAAAACAAAGCAATCACAAAAAAACATACATCCATGACTCGATAAGACCACGTTGTGGCAAATCATACTAAGGTTAGTCGAACCACCAACCGGGTTCGTCACCACTAAAGGTCCATCGACTATCTCGGGTTTGTCAAACAATACTCGAACAGAAACATCTTAAATATAAAGCATACCTTTGATAACGACGCCTTTTCCCTTCTGCGCCGCAGTTGGAGCATTCGATGAAGAAGGAATAGCGTTGATAGCATACGCTTTCACAATCTGCTTCTCCTTAGGAGGTTGTGGACAATCATCCTTGTGGTGTCCCGCCTGGTCGCAGTTAAAGCACTTCCTTTCCCCAGGCTTTTCTCGACAATCTCTGGCATAGTGGCCCTTCTTGCCATAACTAAAGCACTCACCACCATTCTTATTCTTCTTATTCTGACCATCCTTGGTCGGGGTCTACTTCCTCTTGTTCTGAGAATTCTTCTTATCTTCACCTCCTGCTTGCGGCTTTGGTTCCTCTGTAAATGCAATAGCAACTTCGGTCTTTGACTTAGGGAAAATGCTCTCTGACCTTAATGCCTTTCCTACAATAGACTCGAATGTCTCATCGATATGGTTTATAAGTCTTTCCCCCAAGTACCCATCCAAACCAGTTATGAACTTTTTGTTCTTCTTTTCAACTGTATCGATAAAGGACAATCTATATTTCGATAAAGTGTTGAATTCAGCGATATACTCGGAGACTGCTCTACCATTCTGCTTAAGCTCCAAGAACTTCCTGAACAATTCTGATTTATGAGCAGCTGGAATAAACTTATCACAAAAGCGAGTCTTAAACTTTCCAAGTAACTTGATCCTCAGGAGTAGCTGCCTTAATAACATTCCACCAATTCATAGCTCGTCCTTATAGTTGAAGCGATGCTAGCTTCCTCTTCATTGCGTCTTCGATTCCCAAATCTTTGATGATGTGCTCACAACTATCTAGCCAATCTTGAACTTTTGTAGCCGACTCCGTTCCGTGGTACGGCTTCCCACAAAGACTAGTGTAATCCTTGCACAACTTGGCGAAATCGGCCCTAGGCGCTTGCACTACTACACCACCGCCGTTAGCAGCATTAGGAACTACTCCTTGAGCATCCCTAAGCATCTCTCTCATGAAGTCAGTGAACATAGTCCTCATATCAGGAGCATTCCCATTTTTGGCTCCTCTACCAGTACCCCTCGTATATCGGCTCATCGTTCAATCTGTACACAGAAAACGATTAACCATCTTCTTTGTGGTGTCAGTGCAGTGCAACGTCGTCCTTAGATATACTAAAAGTATATATATAGCTTTTAAAAACCAAAATATAACAAATATGCGCTCTCGTATACGTATACTATCTCTCCCGGATGACTTCCCTAGGTTAACTACGCAACCTAGAGCTCTGATACCAAGTGTGACGGCCCACTCCGTATTAATCGACATTTCGTCTGAAAGTGCGCTGTACACATGTCCGCTAGCACGGGATGGTCATTAAAGAAAGGAAAGAAGATGAAAGAACTAACAAAGAAACCTGTAGAATGTCTCACAGCGCATGGAATAAAATATAATAGTAACATACTTGACATAAAACAGGCGAGACAGTGCATAAGCTGGAAACTAAAACCATCATCATCATAGCAGCGAAAATCCAAAATACAGCTTATGATCCAACATCATTATTACAACTTTAAAATTGTCTCTAAAGCAAAAGACAGTAAAAGAAGGAGGTACACTACTAATGCCCAAGCAGTGACCTTCAACAACACAGGGAGAATATCTATATATCATATGTGGAAGCCTCCTGCTCATCTCTGATACAGCTACTCGTGCATACCACCTAACATGTCCCAGAGTAATAAGAAGAGACATAAAACTCTGGGTCAGAGAAAATTCTGGTATGAGCGATAAGCAACAAAACAGAACAATAACAGGTATAATCCAATCATACCTGAACCTGGACCTGCAACCAAAGAGTTAGCACAACATACCGCTCAATACTCTAAGGTGCCACTAACATATGGTGTAAAGAATACGGGTGTGGGGGTGTGCATGTCATAGTGAAAGCAAACAATCAAACATAGCAACTATCCTCACATCTCTCACTCAGTGCGTAAAGCATAAGATATTCGCTATTTGGTCACCTAATCCTTTGGGCCTTGACGGAGTCCAACCCCGTACAACTATCACTACAAGCCCACCATCCGTCTCTCAGTGGTGAACCAAAGTTATGAATACCAACAACCCCTTTGCACATGTTCCGCAGCAAAGTCCAATCATGAAGTTAACTCGTTGGTTCCCAACTAGATCCTGAGTACAAACTTCCAATTTGGACTACCTTTGCATCTCGGGTTTTGGTCTTCTCCGGATCAGTCTTCATTTGGTTCGTAACCCGTGCCTCGCGTCTAAGCTCCTTGGTTCAGCTCGTAGTTTCTCCTCTGGTTCGGATCGGATCTTGATGCTCATCTAGTACGGGTCGTGACGCGCCTCCCTGATCGGATCGGGTCGAGTTCCTTCATCTGTTCGTGACTCGTGATGCTCCAGGCTGCGTCGTGGTGTCACACTGGTCCGGGTCGGGTCGTGATCCCTCCATCGGATCGAGTCGCGGTCTTCTGGTTCGTGGCCTTCAACGTGGAGCAGCTCATGGAGTAGGGTCAGCATGTGAAGGGGTCTCACGATCGGGTCGGGTCGGGGTAGGGGCGATCCGATCCGGTTCTGCACAATTTTTCTGCAACTCTTCTAGCGACTGTTTTATGCCATTCGTCGGCGTTTTTGAACAATCTAACTTTTCTAATCAATCACAAAGCATACCATACAGTCATAGCAACATGTATAACCATCCACAAACACCAAAACAACAATATGATAGGTTAAAATGGATCGAACATAGCCAAAACCCCATATTTTCCCTTAAGCATGTTTAACAACAACTAATAGTAGGATTAACAAAACTTAACCAAATCAGCCAAATTTTCTAACAAAGGTCTAAAACAATATTTCGAAATTTATAAATATTTTTCCGGATTTTTAACATGCATAAATTCGCTGTTTATCACCGATTACCCTTAATTAACCATAATTAGTGAGGAACTATGCAAATCACTCACCTTAGCCACAAACAAATTACCAAATCTGGAATGATTCTCTGTTTGGCGCTGTTCCCAAAGTTATACAACAGTTCTACCTTGATTCTTGTGCTAATCCTCTTTGATTTGATGTAGATTTAGCTTAATTAGCGATTAGGAGGTGATTTGGGGTGTTTTAGAAAGTGGGGGCCAAGGCTAAACTTGAAGGAAAAAAAAGTGGCGGCTGGAAAATGATGGAAACTGAATTTCCTAACCCTATCAGCCTCACCATAACCCTAATCCCGAAATGGGTTATGGGCCCACTCACTAATAACCCAATTAGGCCCGGTTAAGCTATTTTTCACCTCTGAAACTTGTTTCAGCCATATCTCCCAAACGGTGAGTCCATTTGGCTAATGTGACCACTCTACGGAAAGGTAAACCATCATCCGGATCTAATGGAAGTGTTTTCAGGTCAAAATTCCTGTCCAATCAAAAGTTATGACCGAAACAAGATCAGCTAGGGAAAAACGGTCATTTAAAAATCGAAAAAAATCATGAACATGGGAAATGACCCCAATAGTCGTCTCCCAAAGTAACATGACCATACGACTACGCATGTGAAAGAAACAAATATTTTGCGATCCTTTGTTGCGTAGAATGCGGGTCGTTACAGTATCGATAAGAGATAATCCATATATCGATAAGGTGTCGAATTCAGCAATATATTCCGAGACTGCCCTACCATTCTGCTTAAGTTCTAAAAATTTCTTGAACAATTCTAATTTCTGAGCAGTTGGAATAAACTTATCACAGAAGCGAGTCTTAAACAGATTCCAAGTAACTTGATCTTCGAGAGTAGCCACTTTAATAGCATTCCACCAATTTATTGCCTTTCCTTGAAGCTGACACAATGCTAGCTTTCTCTTTATTACATCATCGATCCCCAAATCCTCGAAGATGCGCTCACAACTATCAAGTCAATCCTGAACCTCCATAGTCGATTCCGTTCCACGGAAATGCTTCCCACCAAGACTAGTATAATCCTTGTTAAGCTTGGCGAAATCGGCTCTAGGCGCCTACACTACTACACCACCACCGTTAGCAGCATTAGGAACTTCTCTTTGAGCATTCCTAAGCATCTCTCGCATAAAGGCAGTAAACATCGTCTTATATCAGGGACATTCCCATTTTTTTTCCATGAACCCGCTCCATCTTCAACTCCCAATGCGGGGTTCCTCATCATACTCTTCGTATTTCGGCTCATCGTTCAATCTGTAAAGAGAAAACGATTAACCATCTCCTTAGGGGTGCCTGTGCAGTGCGACTTCATACTTAGATATACTAATAGTATATATATAGTTTTTGAAAACCAAAATGTCATAAATACGCGCTCTCATATACGTATACCATCTCTCCTTGATGTCTTCCCCTAGGTTAAACTACACAACCTAGCCTCTGGTGCCAAGTGTGACGGACGCCCTGTACCATTCAGACATTTCCCCGAAATGTGCTGTGCCAATGCTCGACTAGCAGGGGACGATCGTCAAAAAGGGTGAAAACAATGAACAAAGAACCTGTAGTATATCTCACAACGCAGGGAATAAAATATAATAATAGCATAAGTTGACATAAAACAGGCGAGACAGTACATAAGCTGAAAACTAAACCATATCCATAAGAGTAGCGGAACCCAAAATACAGCTTCATATCCAATTATTACAACTTCAAAATACTGTCCCTAAAAGGAAATAAAGAGGTACACTACTAATGTCCAAAGCCATGACTATCAAAAACACAGGGAGAATATGTATAAAGTACGTGGAAGCCTACTGCTCGTCTCTGGACAGCTACTCGTGCATAACCACCTAACCTGCTTCTAGTCTTCTCATTTAGGAGCACCCAGAGTAATAAGAAGAGACATAAAACTCTGGGTCAGACGAAAGTCTGGTGTGAGCGATAGCAAATCTATATCACTGGACAAAGCAATAACAGGTATAAATAATCATACCTTACCTGGACCTACAACCAAAGAGTTAGTACAATGAAATGTACAATACTCTAAGGTAACACTAACAAAGAGTGTAAAATGGGAGTGTGTGTGTCATGGTGATAGAAAACATCAAACATAGCAATCATCCTCACATCTCTCACTCAGTGCATAAAGCACATGATATTCACCGCTTTGATCACCAAATCCATTGGGGCCGTGATGGGTCCATACTGTTTGCGAACAAATTATACAATTGTAAAATCCGCTCGGTTTTCCTAAACAACAAGGCTTATTGTAGAGGGTGTCGAACTCTGGGACCAAAAATATTTTAATTAATAAATCCAATCAAGTTATCCCTAACTTTTGATTGGTTGAAAACAAAGAAAATAGCAGAAATTAAATAAAAGAAAGTTTTAACAATAAGTGAAAGCAATTAGGGGTTAATGACATAGATCCGATTCATAATCATCAATAGCCAAAAGATTAACCAGATCTAATACATGTTTCTGTCACAAACATGAATCAACGATTATAGGTTTTTAGAAACAAATATGTAAATAACGACAAGCATAGCCTATGAAGGAGCTCAGCTCTACAACCATAGACTATCAGGACAGATTCACTAATTAATTTCTAAAACCCTAAAATTAGATCTAAATCTGATAATTGTTAGACCGAACACGAATATACCTTGTGAAGGAGCATAGCTCTTAAACGACACAGGATATTAAGGTTCAGATCTAACCCTTGGTTCAGATCTAGATCTATATACATGAATTCCTCATCCTTTGGCTATGTGATTCATATCGAATCATATCTATTAGCGTCATCACCCCCTAATCAAAGGGGATTAGCTAGACATAGCTAAAGAAAATGAGAAAAAGAAAATAACAGACATGAACATAAATAAAATAAAATAACAACTAAGAGAAAGGGAGAAGAGTTTTATTCCAAGAAGAGAATTACAGAATAAAACTAAGTGTGCTTTTACATGAATGAGATACAAGGTATTTATAGCTGATATGACAAAGACTACTTGGCAAATTCCACAATGTGGGACTAAAGAATTAGCCCAAATAACACATAAGCTAGTGTGAACGGGGTTGTAGAGTAAGAGGCCTTGTAAGTGAGCCAGTGTGAACGCGTGCAGTGCATGAATGAGAAGCCCTACAAAGGAGCTAATGTGAACGCTACATGAGTGAAATGGTCTGCAATTGAGCCAATGTGAACACAATATGAGTCTTTAGTGAGCCAAATCTACCCAACTGAACTCTATTTGCAACCGTTCTTCAAGCTTTAAACTCTTCAAGCTTTAGTAATTTTAACTTCACTCTTTTTCAGCAAATTCTTCATGCTTTATTCATCAAATGCTCTAAACCATGATTCTTGTCAACAATCTGAAAACACAGCTATAAATACACAATATCAATTATTTAAAAGATAAAATAAGATAAATATGCGGATAAAATATACACATTTACGTGTATATCAAATACCCCCACACTTATCTTTTTATTCGTCCTCGAATAAACTAAACTAAGATATGTCACACTTTCGTAGGAAACACGATTACATTTAGCGTATGCAACAAGCCATTAAACCTCTGGGTGTCCCCAGTAGGACGAGTGTTGTCTCGTGAGGGTTTTCAGTGGATACTACCCACAAAATCCAAAGCGTCTTATGTACGCGGATTAATCAAACAATATATTTAAGGTCTTTCACATTCCAAGGATTTCACCTAACTTCAATAGTAACGGTTTAGCCCCAAATTGTCCATCCCATAATTAGTGCAAAAATGAACAAAAATTTTCAAGCTGAATCGTAATTCCTTGATAACACTGTAATTGTCTTGAAGGTTAAGAGCGTGGTGTCAACCAAAGTTCTACACATCGACAATGTGCACCCAATCATTTCTTTATTCACTTTTTTTTAAATGATTTTGCACCAATGTAACTGTAATGTATTGGATATGAGTTATGCATAGATGAAGGAAAATTTGTAAGTTCTAAAAAAAATTCTAGATAAGAGGGCAAGTGTATTAGTTGAACTTCAAGCCACAAAAGATAAAGTACTACTAAGGCACATATTGACATTT
The DNA here is from genome assembly GCA_030737875.1 of Allium sativum. Lineage (NCBI taxonomy): Eukaryota > Viridiplantae > Streptophyta > Magnoliopsida > Asparagales > Amaryllidaceae > Allium > Allium sativum. Next base: position 720,333,618 of record CM060921.1, on the reverse strand, counting down.
TATTTCCTTTCATCTCCTCTACTACAATCCTCGCTTTCAAGTACGGTATGATGGATGTGGATGGAATGGAAATGGATGCTTCATAGTCAAGAATGATGAAGACTATTTTATTCAGAGAGACACTCTCTTTATTTCAATTTTTTTCTCTTTTCTCTTTTTTTTTCTTTCTTTCTTCTTTTTTTCTTCTTTTTTTTTTTTTTTGAAGAAGAATGATGAGTGGAGATGGAATGGAATGATACCGTACATTATTTCATTTGATTCCTCCTCTACTAAACCAACACTTCATGAAAGGAAAGTTTTGTGCCCTAGTTACTCTATTTCTATAACCCTAATTCAACACACAAGTCTGGATTGATGTTATATAAAAAGCTGAAAGGAATGATAAACAAAGTTTCGTAAGATAGATAACCCATATAAAATAAGATGTGGTATATGGTTATCCTACCTTAAAACAAGTACGGAGTGGGTAGTGTAATATTGGTATAAAAAGTGACGTTTCTGAACCTTTGAAAATAATTCAGTACAAGGTTCTTAAGTATACCAATATAAGAAAAACTTGTCGAAACATGGATGTAATTCGACTAAAACTTGGGTTTGAATAATGTGGGGTATCGAAGAAGAACGCTACAATGAGTCATTTCTCCTTAATTGGGCCAAGTGGATTTTAGAACTTACGATTTTGAAAATTTGAGTGGAAAAAAAAAATATTATGCATGAAAATGAACTCAGAAAATCCAACAAATGTAGGTGCAAAATCATTTTTATTTCTTGATTTTTTTTTTTGATTTTTTTTACTTGCACATTCTAACACGTATAACAAGAGTTGACACACTTATTCCAAAACACGACTAACGTCTGCACAGTCTCAAGCTAGCATCTTAAAAAGACACATTACAATTCAATGAATAAATAATGTTCATTCTCATCACCCAAAAATTCAAATTATCAAACAAGAACCAAGGTGTTATTTATGAGTTTAAGTTCATCCTTGTTCAATGAATGACCTAGTTCATAAAATTTGATTGCTGATGTAATGTAAATCCCCCCCCCCACACTTGAGTGTGACTGTGTCCTCATAGTCGTTAATTAGATATATGTTAGTGAAAGGGAAAAACAATTAAGAGAATATTTACATATGTACAAAAGAGGGTTAGTGCGTCTTACCGAATGTAATGTGGCTCATGGAGGACTATGAGCTCTTCCTCTTGGTTGGGTATTGGTTCCAAGTAAGGTTTAAGGCGTTGACCATTGACCTTATAGGACGATCCATCGGTTGGATTCTCAATTTCAACTGCACCATACGGAAAAATAGTCCGCACAGTGTAAGGCCCTGTCCATCTAGATTTTAACTTACCCGGAAATAAATGCAGTTTTGAGTCATACAACAGAACTTTTTGTCCTGGCATGAAAGTTTTACGTAAAATTGATTTATCATGAAAAACTTTTGTTCTGTCCTTGTAAATTCGTTCATTTTCATAGGCATCATTTCGAATTTCATCAAGTTCATTAAGTTGAAGCTTCCTATGTTCTCCTGCTTGCTCTAAATCAAGATTCAAAGTTTTTATTGCCCATAACGCCCTATGTTCAAGTTCAACTGGCAAGTGACATGGCTTACCAAAAGTCAACCGATTAGGGGACATACCCAAGTTGGTTTTGAAAGCGGTGCGGTAAGCCCAAAGAGCATCGGTTAACTTTTGGGACCAATCTTTATGATTTCGATTCACAGTTTTCTCAAGAATTTATTTAATCTGCCTATTCGATACTTCAACTTGCCCACAAGTTTGAGGATGGTAAGGAGTGGATAACTTATGGGTTATCGAATACTTTCTCATGAGGGCTTCAAAAGAACGATTACAGAAATGTGTCCCGTTATCACTGATTATTGTGCGAGGTGTGCCAAACCTAGAAAAGATGTTTTCTTTCAAGAAGCGCACGACAACCTTGTTATCGTTTGTTTTGCATCGTACAGCTTCGACCCATTTGGAAACATAATCAACAGCTAAGAGAATGTAAAGGTTCCCAAAAGAATTAGGGAAGGGTCCCATGAAGTCTATACCCCACACATCAAAAATTTCGACCTCTATAATGGGGTTTAGGGGCATCATATTCCGTTTAGAAATTTTCCCTAAAAATTGACATCGATCACAAGTTTTGCAAAATTCGTACACGTCTTTGAAAAGGGTGGGCCAGTAGAAACCTGATTGGAGAACCTTTTCGGCTATCTTTTTGGGACCGAAGTGACCACCGCATGCTTGGTCATGACAGAAAGAGAGGATACTGTGAGTTTCGGTGTCGGGAACACACCTTCGAATGATTTGATCGGGACAATACTTGAAAAGATAAGGGTCGTCCCAATAAAAATGTTTCACTTGGGAAAAGAATTTGTGTTTATCCTGCTTAGACCAAAAAGAAGGGGTCTGCTTAGTGACTAAGTAGTAGACAATGTCAGCAAACCAAGGATCAGTTGATAGAGAAAACAGCTGTTCATCAGGGAAATTCTCGTTGATCGGAAGAGAAGAAGACGGGGCATTTGGAAGACGAGACAAGTGGTCCGCAATAACGTTGTCAGATCCTTTTTTATCCTTAATGGTAAGGTCAAATTCTTGAAGTAGAAGGATCCAACGAATGAGACGAGCCTTAGCATCCTTTTTAGAGAAAAGATACCTAAGTGCGGAATGATCGGTATAAACCGTGATGTGTGAGCCAACTAGATAAGGCCTGAATTTTTCTAAAGCGAAAACGACTGCCAAGAGTTCCTTTTCAGTGGTAGTATAATTGATTTGAGTGTCGTTTAGAGTTTTACTCGCGTAGTAAATGACGTGAAGAATCTTATCGATACGTTGTCCTAAGACAGCGCCAACAGCAAAATTCGAAGCGTCACACATGATTTCAAAAGGCAGCTTCCAGTTGGGAGAGCAGATGATCGGAGCAGAGACAAGTTCATTTTTAAGATGCTCAAAAGATGAAATGCAATCAGAATTGAAGTCGAAAGGAACATCCTTACCAAGAAGATTGGTCAAAGGTCGAGTGATTTTGCTAAAATCTTTTATAAAGCGACGGTAAAAACCAGCATGACCTAAAATGGATCGGATGTCCTTAACTGATTTGGGAATGGGAAGATTTGAAATAACTTCGATTTTGGCTTTGTCTACTTCAATTCCTTTGTTAGAGATGACATGTCCCAAAACAATGCCATGTTTAACCATGAAGTGACACTTTTCCCAATTAAGCGTTAAGTGTTTCTCTTTACAGCGATTAAGAACAAGATCGAGATGATGTAAACAATCAGTGTAGGAATCCCCAAAGATGGAAAAATCATCCATGACCACTTCCAAAAATCGCTCGATCATATCAGAAAAAATGCTAATCATGCACCTCTGAAAAGTTGCAGGTGCATTACAGAGACCAAAAGGCATACGTCGGTACGCAAATGTACCAAATGGACACGTGAAAGTGGTTTTCTCTTAGTCCTTAGGAGCGATAGGGATTTGATTATATCCCGAGTACCCGTCAAGGAAACAATAGTACTCGTGACCGGCTAGTCGTTCTAATATTTGATCGATAAATGGCAGAGGGAAATGATCCTTTCGTGTTACAGTGTTAAGTTTCCTATAGTCAATGCAAACACGCCAACCAGTCTGGGTGCGGGTTGGGATAAGCTCGTTAGCTTCATTTTGGATCACGGTGATCCCTGATTTCTTAGGTACGACATGAATCGGACTAACCCATTGACTATCAGAAATCGGGTAGATGATTCCATTGTCAAGGCATTTAAGGATTTTAGCATGAACTGCTTCTTTCATGATGGGGTTTAGTCGACGCTGGGGATCCCGAGTGGGTTTGGCATCATCTATAAGATGGATTCGATGTTGGACAATCGAAGGACTAATCCCCTTAATATCAGCCATAGACCAACCAATTGCTTCCTTATTTTTCTTAAGGATGGGAAGGAGCAATTATTCCTGCTCTAAAGTAAGGTCAGAAGCGATGATGACAGGAAAAGTTTCATTGTCTCCTAAGTAAGCGTACTTAAGATGACTGGGCAGCACTTTGAGGTCAGATTTTGGGGGCGACTCAACCAAAGAAATTGGTTGAGGGATAGACTCATTTGTGAGAGGCTCGACAGGAATCGAATCAGAGACATTTTCGGGATTATCTTGAAACAAAGTTTCGTAATTTGATTCAATTTCGTTATTCAGATGGTCGAGCTCAGATTCATTATCGTGGACAGCATGGATTTCAGAAAACTGGTCCACATAAGAGTTAGGAGAGTTTTCAGTTCTGAAGATGTTTAGCTCGACAGTCATGTTACCGAAAGAAAGTTTCATAGACCCATTTCTACAGTTGATGAGAGCATTACAGGTTGCTAAGAAGGGTCATCCTAGAATCAAAGGGACCTGGTTTGCAGGATTGCCAACCTGTTGAGTTTCTAAGACAATGAAATCAACTGGAAAGATGAATTCTCCAATTTTGATCAACACATCCTCGATTTCTCCCACAGGTTTCTTAATTGAACGGTCTGCAAGCTGAAGGGTAACCTTGGTGGGTTTCAGTTCTCCTAGCCCTAATTGGCGATAGACGGAATATGGAAGCAAGTTAACACTAGCACCTAAGTCTAGCAGGCATCTATCGATTTTCTTGTCCCCAATAATACATGATATTGTGGGGCAGCCAGGATCTTTGTATTTCACTGGCATTGATTGGGACAAGACTTCGCTTAGAGTTGCTGCTAGAAACACTTTCTTAAGTACATGTGTATGACGTTTCTGAGTGCACATATCTTTTAGAAATTTTGCGTATTGTGGAACTTGTTGTATAATATCTAAAAGAGGAATGTTCACTTTAACTTACTTAAATATTTCAAGGATTTTTTCTAGCTGATCCATCTTTTTCCTAGGTCGGAGTCTATGAGGAAATGGAGCAGACAACTCAGTAGGTTGGGCTACTTGAGTTTGAGGATGGTCCTTGTCAGAAATTGGCTCAATGTTTTGATCTGAGTTGGTCGAATTTTCGATAGGGTTTGGAAGATCGTCCGGTAAAGCATTTGGGTTGACCACATGGTTGTCAATCTTTTTGCCGGATCTAAGAGTTGTGACCGCATTCAAGTGACTAACGTTTGAACCTTGAATGATGTGAATTTGGTTGGAGTTAGGATTTTGACGGTTGGGGTTTGGAATGGGTTGACTCGGGAACGTGCCTCTTTCCCGTTCGTTTACCGAAGTGGCTAACTGACTCATTTGCATTTCAAGTTTAGAGATCGATTGACTCGTGTTTTGCATGTGCGAAGTCAATAAATTTTGAAGATTGGTATTTGATTGGAGATTTTGAGTCGTCGCTTTAGTCAATTCTTCGAGAGTTTTCTCCAGTGATGTCAATCGTTTATCGTCTTGGGGAACAAAAGATTGTTGCGCTTGGTTTTGAGAAGGTGGCACAGGATGTTGGAATTGAGTTTGTTGAAAGGGAGGTTTCGAAGGATTATTCGAAAATGATTGAAAAGGAGGTCGAACCGCACTCAAATTTGCATTGTTTTGGGTCCAAGAGAAGTTAGGATGGTTTCTCCAACCTGGATTGTACGTTGGGGAGAATGGGTCATTCCTAGCTTTGTTAAATGCGTTGAGTTGTTCCAATGAATGTGGGCGTTGATCAAATATGTGGTTAGGATCGTTACATTTGTAACATGAGGACTGAGACGTTTGAGCTTGATTTATTTGAGTTGATGAAAGGACATTATCGAATTTGGATATCATCGCGTCTATTTTTGCTTCTAAGGCTACTGATGATCCTACCGAATGAGCGTTAGATCGGGAATAAATCGATTTCTCGTTAGATCTTTCCCATTGAGCTGATTTTTTGGCCAAATTTTCGAGAAATTGCCAAGCGACATTGTGATCTTGGGCTAGAAAATTTCCTTGGCACATTGATTCGAGCATGGTTCGAGAGTTATTTTCAAGTCCATCGTATAAAATTTGACAAAGAGTCCATTTTTCGAAATTATGGTGTGGACATTTGACTAGAAGCTCTTTAAATCTTTCAAAATATTTTGCAAAGGATTCACCCCCAAATTGACGAAAATTGACGATTTCATTTCGAATTTTAGATGTTTTTTCCAGAGGGTAAAATTTCTTTAGAAAAATGTTTACAAATTCACCCCAAGTTCCAATCGTATTTGAAGGCAAGCTATACAACCATTTCTCAGCATAATCAGTAAGTGCAAATGGAATTAACCTAAGTTTGATTCCATCGTCACTTAATTGTTGAAATTTCATTGTTGCACAAACTTGTTCAAATTTGGTCAGGAAAATATAAGGATCATCACATTCAAGATTGCAGAATTTTGGAAGAGTATTTATGTGATTCGAATGAATTTCAAAGTGGTTACCCGTTGGGGCGGGCAATATGATGCAAGAAGGAATAGAAACCCGATCGGGGAAGTATCTATCCATAAGAGATCGAGGGGGATTTTCTTCGGCCATGGTTAAAGAAATGTTTGTTCGAACTAAACGATTGTCTGAAGGATCACGAGTCCAATGACGCATGCACTAGTGAGAAGAATAAGGGAAGACGAGAAGAAACAAATTTGAGCGAATTTTTTTTTTAGAGAAAAAGAATTAGACACAAAAGTTTTTTTTTTTAAAATGAACCTAATGCAATTTACAATTTCTAGAATTATATAATGACGGTTTGATTTATTTCAACAAAAGACTTCTCAGCCAGTTAACGGACAGGAGTTATCGGTGCACCAGGAATCACCCTAGCAATGCAGCCGAAGGTTTACGTACCTTCAGTGGAAAACCCGATATAATATTTACGAATCACCGTAATATTTATAAACAGTTATTACTCTGCCGTAGTCTAGACACCGAGAAATAATCCGTTAGAACTAAACCAAATTGTCAAAATATAATGAAGTCCTTAGAAAATAAAAACAAAACTAAGATGAATGCAATATTTTTTTTTCAGTCACAGAATGAACAGTCTTAGGACAGTCACAGAACAGTCAATTGCAGAAATTAAAAAAAAAACAATTTTTTTTTACAAGTAAGCCGATGCCCTGCAGAAGAGTTTTACAAGCAATGTCTATATTTTTTTTATTTGCAGCAGCGGTCCCTGTAAAGTTAGAAAATACTCACCTTGATCGGCAGTCCGTCCAGTGTAGTTGAGTCGCGTTAGCGCGTTCACACCCCACTTGGTGTGCAACCGCTCCAATCAAATCTGTTTGCAAATCACTTGGCTGAACTCTTCACTTCTCGTTGGCCTTTGAATTGATTTCTTTGCTTGACTTTGATTCCTTGATTTGTTTGCTTGAGCCTTGAATTCTTTTTGCTTTGGCCTTTGTTTGAGTTCTCTCTCTCTCTTTTTTGACTTTTTTTTTGTTTTGGAAGGAAAACTAAAATGGCACTAAAACAAAAACAAAAGAAAACTACGGCTAATAAAAAAATTAAACAAAGAGATGAAATCTCTTTCTTTTTTTTTTAAGAAACATAAGAAAATATATAATAAACAAAGAAAACAATTTTTTTTTAAAAAGGATTTGGGAAAAGAAAGCTAGAACCAACTTACAAAATTCAAAGAAGTGAAAAGGAATTTTTTTTTTAAAGGGAACAGGGAGAACTATAAACTATGTGAAGAAGAAAAAAACAAAGGAAGAGGATAGGGTATTGGTTTGAGAAGTGGTTGTGGTGACTATTATTTGTGATGAAGAGGTTAGAGAGGATGGGTATATGTAGAACAGAAGAAAGAAAATTGGAAAGAATTGAAAAAGGATTTTTTTTTTTTTGGGAAAAGGAATGTATTTATACAAGGAATATTGGAAAGTAGAGAAGTTTGGAAAGAAATTAAAGAAAAGAAAGGAAGGGAATTGTAATAAAAGCAATTTTTTCCCCTTTTTTAGAGAATTGCTGAAAAATAGAAAGAGATTGTAGAAATTTGGAAAGAAATAATGGAAAAGAGGGGAAAGAAATTGGAAAAAGTTGGAACTAAATAAATGAAAGAAAGGGAAAGAAATAAATGAAGAAAGAATGGCAATGAATAGAAAAGAAAGTAGAAAAGGAAAGAGATCAAACTAAATTTGCAAGTTTTTTTTAATTAGAATTGTTGTAAAAGTAGAGGTGTGGAAAGGTGGAAAGAAATTTGAAAGAAAAAGAAAAGAATTAAAAGAAAGGAATTGTTAGAAAAGTTGAAATTTTTTATATGGAAATGTTGAAAGGAGGAAGCAAGATGCAAATAAAAGTGGAAAGAAATAAATAAAAAAATGCAATTATTTCTTTTATTGTTGTCAAAATAGAAGAGAGAGAAGAGATTGTGTAGAAGAAAGATCGGAAAGAAGTAAATGAAAGATTAGGATAGAAATAGATAGAAAGAAATTGAATGGACAATAACTAGAAAAATTGGCAAAATTTTTTTTTTTAGAAACTTGAAAAGAAATCAATTTGTGAAACAATTGCAAGGAGGAAGAGAAATAGAAGAGAAGGAAAGAAAATCACAAAAAGATTTGTTTTTTTTTTATAAAAATTGTAAAAAGGAAAAAAAATATGGAGAGATGTCAAGAAAGAAGGAAAGCAACAAAGAAAGGAAACAAAACAAAAGGCAAGAATTTTTTTTCTCTTATTTGGTAGATATACGGTATCACAAATCAAATACCAAATCAACCAACAAGATTTTTTTTTATCTATGCTAGAAAAAAAAAAGGGAACAAAATAAAATAAAAATATTTTTTGTGTTTTTTTTATATGAAGAAAAATAAAAATAAAAAATAAAAAATTATAACTCGAAGGATTTAAAAGTAAAAATTATTTTGGTCCCCGGCAACGGCGCCAAAATTTGTTTGCGAACAAATTATACAATTGTAAAATCCGCTCGGTTTTCCAAAACAACAAGGATTGTTGTAGAGGGTGTCGAACTCTGGGACCAAAAATATTTTAATTAATAAATCCAATCAAGTTATCCCTAACTTTTGATTGGTTGAAAACAAAGAAAATAGCAGAAATTAAATAAAAGAAAGTTTTAACAATAAGTGAAAGCAATTAGGGGATAATGACATAGATCCGATTCATAATCATCAATAGCCAAAAGATTAACCAGATCTAATACATGTTTCTGTCACAAACATGAATCAACGATTATAGGTTTTTAGAAACAAATATGTAAATAACGACAAGCATAGCCTATGCAGGAGCTCAGCTCTACAACCATAGACTATCAGGACAGATTCACTAATTAATTTCTAAAACCCTAAAATTAGATCTAAATCTGATAATTGTTAGACCGAACACGAATATACCTTGTGAAGGAGCATAGCTCTTAAACGACACAGGATGTTAAGGTTCAGATCTAACCCTTGGTTCAGATCTAGATCTATATACATGAATTCCTCATCCTTTGGCTATGTGATTCATATCGAATCATATCTATTAGCGTCATCACCCCCTAATCAAAGGGGATTAGCTAGACATAGCTAAAGAAAATGAGAAAAAGAAAATAACAGACATGAACATAAATAAAATAAAATAACAACTAAGAGAAAGGGAGAAGAGTTTTATTCCAAGAAGAGAATTACAGAATAAAACTAAGTGTTCTTTTACATGAATGAGATACAAGGTATTTATAGCTGATTTGACAAAGACTACTTGGCAAATTCCATAATGTGGGACTAAAGAATTAGCCCAAATAACACATAAACTAGTGTGAACGGGGTTGTAGAGTAAGAGGCCTTGTAAGTGAGCCAGTGTGAACGCGTGCAGTGCATGAATGAGAAGCCCTGCAAAGGAGCTAATGCGAACGCTACATGAGTGAAATGGTCTGCAATTGAGCCAATGTGAACACAATATGAGTCTTTAGTGAGCCAAATCTACCCAACTGAACTCTATTTGCAACCGTTCTTCAAGCTTTAGTAATTTTAACTTCACTCTTTTTCAGCAAATTCTTCATGCTTTATTCATCAAATGCTCTAAACCATGATTCTTGTCAACAATCTGAAAACACAGCTATAAATACACAATATCAATTATTTAAAAGATAAAATAAGATAAATATGCGGATAAAATATACACATTTACGTGTATATCACATACCGCATTGGACTCCGTATAAATATTGCTATGACCATACCCCTCTAGTCTATAGTTAATAACCCTACATAGTCCACACTTCCCTGGCTCTAGGATACGAGCCAACCAGTCCACACTTCCCTGGCTCTTGTTCGTCTACATACCCTCTCTCTCTAACTCATTTGCACACGTCCCGCAGCAAAACCCAACTCTTGAAGTTAACTCGTTTGTTCCCATCTAAATCCTGCATAATAATTTCCTACTTGGACTTCCTTTGCATCTCGGGTTTTGGTCGAATTGGAGTTGGTCTTCAGAAGTGTTAACGAATGTCGTCGGGTAGTAGCAGTTCGGTTCGGTCTTCCGGTTCAGTTCGGGTATATGGTGTTCAAGTCCGTGTTCGGTTCGGTTCGTCCATCTCTGTTCGGTTCAGTTCGGCCATTTCTGCTTGGTTCGGTTTGGCCATCTCTGTTCGGTTCGGTTCAGATATATTATGCTCACGCTTCCCATTGGGTTTGGCCATCTCCATCCGGTTCGGTTCAGTTATGTTGAACTGATCCCATCCTTCACTCCTTCCTATGCCAGCTCGATCCAATTCCAACTCGACTCGCACATGCCTTCCTGGTTGCCATGCTATTGAAGGTGTCACCTCTCCGGTTCGGTTCGGATCCTCCAACTCGATCCGATCCGGAATCCTGGCACTTTTCCAGCGAGCTTGTATCATCCATTCTCACCATACGGCGGCATTTACAACCATTCTAACTTTACTAAACAATCTTAAAACATCCCAAACAACAGTAACAACATATAAGTTCAATCAAAAAGATCAAAACACCAATCACATAGGCTATTTTAGATCAAACATACCCAAATCCATGATTTTCCCCTTAATCCCCTAAATTCTGAGATTAGCAAACTTAATCCAAATTAACCCAAATTTATACCAACGACATAAAATATGGTTCTAGAATTTTTACATATTTTCCAGAACTTTTAGGTGTATAATTTCGCTAATTATCACTAATCACCCTTAATAAGCCAAAATTAGTGGATAAACATGCTAATCACTCACCTTAGCCAATAATAATGATAGATCTAAAACTTTTACTAATTTGGATTGGATTCCAATGTGGTGTGGCATCTCTACCTCGATTTTAGTGTTAATCCGGCTTGATTTGATGTAGATTTGATTAATTAGTGATTAGGGAGAGATTTAGAAGATGGAAGCCATGATTAGGGTACGAGAAAGGTTTGTGCGGCTAGAAAAATGAAAGGAGAAGATTCTCCAACTCGTTTCAGCTCTCCCATAACCCTAATCCTGAAATAGGTTATGGGCCTAGCTGCTAATGACTTAATTAAGCCCAATTAGGCTGTTTTTCCATCTTCAAATCTTATTTCAGCCGTATCTCCCAAATGGTAAGCCCGTTTGATTAATGTGACCGCTCTACGGAAAGGGAAACCATCATCCAAATCCAATGGAAGTTGTTTTAAATCAAAACTCCTTACTAATCAAAAGTTATAGGCAAAACAATATTCTCTAAGGGCAAAACGGACATTTATAATTCAACAAAAATTGTGAATGTGGGAAATGACCCCAATAGTCGTTTTCCAAGTTACACGACCATATGACTTTGTATAAAAACAAAGTAAATATTCTACGATCCTGTGGGACGTAGAATGCGAGTCATTACACATTTCCTAAGAAAAACAAAGCTCATTCTTCTAAAAACAATGAGATTTCTAAGGCTTTCTCTTCTTAAAACACAATTTCCCAACTCTAAAGCCAAATTAAAAGGATATTTCCATCCTAAACTAAATCCATAATTGGTAATATCCACTAAAAATTGTATTTCATTCTAGTTTGATTTTATTTTTGTTTCAGGTTGAAATCTATGTATACTATTTGCATGTTTCTGTAGATTACTCTACAAATGTTGTAGCTCAAAAGGAAGCACAAGAGTCCATATTTTGACTAAATTCAAAGCTTTCTTCTATCAATCCTTGATGAAAATGAAAGGTGAGGTGTTCCTCACTATTCTAACTTGTTTTAATAAGAAAATATATGAATTTGTGCTTGGAAACTATAAATTTTGTTGATTGTTTACTATAGATTGTCTGAAGCAGTGAATCATGGCATAAATCCATGTTTGAATCCTCATAACTTATTCATTTCTTTATGAAATATTGTGATTTTTCTTCCTATGTGTTGTTCATTTACTCTAGTGCTAGCATACAAAATTTCAAAAGAATTTGAGTTGTTTTGAGTGCAGAAAATCAGCTTGAAAGTCGCACGTTCATCGGGATTTTGGTTTGGGCAACTTTGCATTACATTGGTCAACCCAAACTGGAGTTGAGTAGACCAGGATCAACCCAAGCCTCCTAGCGGGTCGACCTACCTGGGAGAAATACCCCAGGTTGATTTCTTGTGTATTCCTATGTTGTTCCAGTGTGTTGTGTCTTGTTTCCTTGCATCCTTATGCAAGTTGTTTGTCCAACACAAGTGCCATTTCCTACACTTAAAATCAAGTGTTATTTTCGTGAAATTTTAGTGCAATTTGGTGGCTTGCTTCAGCTGTAATGAAGCATTCAATGTCATGAATTTTAGTTGTTGATCGACTTATTCGATGTGTATTTCTGGTTATCTTTCTCTTGTGTTTCCAATCATACATACATGGATTTTTCTAATCTCTTTTGAAATGTTTGAGAAAAGAAAATGGTTTTGGAAAAGAAATAATTTTACAACAAGACTTTATAAAGTTTTATAATTAATCCTATTTATACAAGTGCTTAATAAGCTCAACGATTTTCAAATATTTTCTGAGAAGAATTTTTGGCTCATATTTCTAAAAGTATATTTTTAATATAAAAATTATACATACTTGAACCCTTCAAGAAGGTGTGGATATTAAACAATTTCGGAAACCACATGGTATGGGAAATACTGATATATGAAATCAGTTAATTTAACATTTGGTTATCGAAGTCATCTTATGCGGTGCTATTCCGTGTTTTGGGTATTTTCCCGTGTTTCTATGTTTTTTGGTGTTCTGATGTTTTCTGTACGGAATTGATGAGTGGTTAGTACACCAGTAGTGAGAATGTATTGTATGGGAAGCATGGTTACCACTATTCGAGTTACTATCTATGAGTCGGTGACACATTCTGGTGTTATTACTAATACTATTCCTTTAGGTTAATTCAGTGCTTATGTTTTTATTTGGCGTATAATGACCTACTTGGTCATCTGATAAGGTGCCTTCTATATATTATTAGTATTGGTAAGGTCTCGAGCCAATACAGTGATTTAGCATGTGTAGCATCGGCTTGCCACTTCGGTGGTTGGAGCCAACATTTGGTGATTTTGCAATTTCTATGTTTATTATGTTTTCACCATTTTAAATTGATCATTGACATGTATTACTGCAAATTAATTGGAGATTCCGGTATATGCACTCGACGATTTATTTAAATGAGTTATACTTGTGATTTTTGTGTTTTGCTGGTTTTGGATTTGGTGTAATTTTCTTGTGACCTCATGTGTTACCACTTGAGTGAATCTAGTGGTAAAGAATCCGTGTGTCAAACACAATTACCTTTCCCCATTTATCACACAAATGTGGTTGTAGATTATATCCTTGTGTTTATATGTAAAGGGTTCTCATTATATTCCTTTATAACCTAAAGGAATGATTCCATTAATGAGTTATTTCACCTTATCTTATCTGAACAAGTTAGACTGACCTGCATGTTTATTCCTCGGGTTAGACCGAGTCGCAAGTTAGGTTCTCTTGGCTCATATTTACTAATCTATCTATGGATACCATGCTCTACCTTTTGAGATGCATAGTTTTTTGTTGTAGACTTGTATGGCTTTTATCAGACATGCCAATGTATATTGTTTTTTAGGGGATTATGATGTATATATATTTTGTGCAGTGATTTATCTAGTCACATATGATGTATTATACATGATTTTTTCGTATGTATATATATATATATATCTACATTCCTGTGATCAGTGTACATTATTATATCGAATTTTTGTTTTGTATATTTAGATCCTGTAGTTATCGTAGTGGCGTTAGATTAGAATTGAGTATGTCTATACATGAAAAAAATGAAAATAAATGATGACATATTCAAAAATTATTTGATACAATATTAAGAGTGGCCGCTCTTAACACGCCCTATTCTTTGTATTAAAGACAATATTACCAGTTATTACTCTTTGTTAATATGGGTCTCCAGGTGGGGCAGCATAAAAATAGTTCAATATTGATTATCAAACATTTGATAATGGTGTGATAGTGATAAATTTACATGGAAAAGTCTTTTCGGACACTAAGTTTTGACACAATTGGTGATACAATAAATCTACACCATTGGATCACCCGCAAAATTTCACCCCTCCCTATAAGAACAAAATGATCGAACAACCAAGATTTCGTGTCTCTCAATTTGTGTCCAATTTTTTATTTAAATAGTCACTACCAATTTACATTTCCCTTATTAATTCCCACTTTAAATGAAAAAATAATATAAAACCTATAAAAAAGAACAAATAAAAATAAATAGTATGCACAGCCAAAAGGTATTATTATTACATGAAGTTTTTGCATATAAAGTTGTAGCATGTTAATGATGACTTTGTACGAACATCCTTGAGTTGAAAACGGGAAGTACCCGAAGCATGGTCCTATGAAAAGAAGCAAAAATCATTCCACCATCCTTCTTCATACATGCAACACTGCATACTAAAGTTTTTTCTTTAACTAATCCAAATCGTCTTACCATGTGTATAACTTGGTCATAGCACACGTGCGAGCCCACTCGTGCTTCCGACCTCAAATCTTGATAAGTCTTCCATCTTTCAGTGATGACACCACGTAACTATCTTCAATCCTACCTTGTCACAACAAGGTATGGTACCTTATAATTTTGATAACTATATTAAAAGGCCATCTGGTAATTATATTAAATATAAGTAAAATTACAATTTTACAGATGATATAATTAGGTAACAAAAGTAGTGCCATTGTTTAGATAATATTTTTCTAATTGACTTTAACTATAAGAATGTTGGGATCAAAATTTGTATGAAGGAAATATTTGTGTAGTTAAAGAATTCAATGATTTTATATAGTGGAGGTGTAAAAAGTTGCAATGGGGATATAGCGAGGATATAATATAGGTGCAGAAAGGTTCATTGGATGTAACACTAAATATTTACACCAAATTTATAGAAGAAACTAACTTTATGTAATATTATATAATAAAATCAAACAATACCATCGTTATGTACACTTAAATTGGCGACTTAATAAATTTCTAATCTATGTAGGGCACTTATGCCTTATTATGACTGTTTATACTAACATTTTTTTAAAGAAAACCTGTCAAACAATGTTTGTATATCAACATCGTTAAAGAGAATGCTATAAAATCCTTGATTTATTGGGTATAATAGAAAATAGTGAGGTTTTGCGACAATTTTGAATTTACTAAATATTATTTAGAATGTTTAATTGGTTAAATAAAAAATAATAATGTAAATTAATGAGGAGAATAAGTTTTGACAAACTTGATGGGCCGGGCCATGACTTATCAACTAATTAGATCAATTAGAATTAATAAATAAGGAGGATTTTAAGAGGGGTAATATAGGAAAAGCAATTTCCTAACATTAAAACCTAATCCCCTCTCATACGTCCTCTCTTCACTTTCATTTACAAATTAAAACATACATCTAAATTCAACCATAAATCTAAGGAAAAGAAGAGGAAGAAAAGCTAGCTGAAAGAGGGAATCGAAACTAGAAGAGGAAATCAAAGCATAGAAATTCAAATCTACTGGAATCTCAAGCTTTCTTGTATTCCAATCATGATGTAATGATATTCACTCTTCATTTTTGCTTATTGATTTAGTTCTAGGATAAGACAAGAAGATCATATATGTTTAAGCATTTGTTTATGCCAAGTTTAGATGATATATATGCTTGCTGATGATCTAAGTGATTTTCATGATATTATCATCTATGTTTGAATTGAAATCCCATCATATGTCACCTAATTGATTTGATATTTTATCATGTTGATAGAAACATTATTTTAACAGTAGCTTTTAAGTTTCATAATTTTCTCAAAAGGCATGAATATTTAATGATTTTTCTAAGAATAGAAAATGATTGTTTTTAGATTTTACCCATCTAATGTAATTAAAATTTTATTTTGGTTCCAAAATTTGTATATGTTGATATATATATATATATATATATACATAAGTATATATGAAAATAAATTTAATTTGATTTTGGAGATTTTTCCCTTATGATTTATTATGAATTCTCTAGAAAAGCATAAGTATTTAATTAGTTAAATAGTTTTGAATTAAGGGGTTTACTTATGATATGAATATTTTTGTAATGACCTGGATTTTTAGCCATTAAATTAAACATATAAAATGATTTAAATATTTATTTGAAATATAAATGACTTGAATTCAATGGTTCGAATTATTAATTTAATATAGATAATAAAATAACAAATTAAATTCCGAAATAGTTGAAATTAGTTGGATTTTCAACATAGTATGGATTGGACAATATAACAGGGTTAGTTCAATTCTGAGTTGAAAAATAATAAGGAATTCCTTTATTAAACGACATTTGAACGTATAATTTATAATTTAATTAAAAATGAGCCCATAGCTTCGCGGTAGTTCGTAGTTTTATATTTTGAACTTTAAATGAATGTACATGAGCCAATATCGGAATTCTTTGAAACAGGAATTGTTCGGATCTACTAGAAAATAATTTTCTAATGAAAGAGAAAATTTGAGTTTTCATCTTATGGATTTTTAATGATGTTCAAATCAAATTTTCAGAAAGTCACCATGGAATCATTTATAAACCATAATGATTTATTTAATAAAATGAAAGGCAATTTATTAAAAATTTACTATCGTTCTCACTTAGAATTTAAAATTTTGAAATCAGAAGAAGTTTATTTTGAGGCTATATGAAAGTCTATTTGAATATATATACGATAATAATAATTTATTATTATATTGAATTGTTTAGAAATCAATTTAATCTAGACCTTTAAAAAGAGACATTCTTCAACTGACCTCAAATTTCAACAATACGATTTTGTTAAATTCATAATGGCTAATTATTGCTAGATTTCAAGTTTCGAGTTAATCAAAATTATTATGCGAGAGTACACAAATTAAAATGTGAATAAATCAATAATTTGAACTCAAGTTAGCACTGTTTGTGCAAACGGACTCGGATTTCGATGAAACAAGTTTCATTGGGTCTGGAATATCATACCATTGCATGTTGTCCATTTTCATCGCAATCGAAGCCCGTATATGGTCATATGAATAATTGAACGTTGAACGGAGATGGCGATAGGCGCGAGTTAATGAAATAATAATAAATCTAAAATATCGTTCGTCATTTCCAATAAAAATATTGTTAGTCACTTCAGAAAAAAAAAATATAAATCCTGTCTATATATTTGCCCTAACCATAACCCTAAATTCCCAAATCAATAGCCACTATTGTACATTTTAACCCGTTTTCATATTTTAATTTTAATCCTTCAAACGGTCATGAATTGGGCGAAGCTTTTAACTAGGAAGTTGTTAAGGATAGAGTGCTTGACCTACTAACAAAATTTGGTGGCCAATGGTCAACTGTGGTGGCTGAAAATTTACCATAACCAAGAAAGGACAGGTTCCATTTTTTCCCATTTTGCGTGAAAATCATGGGGTTTTAGGCCGAGAGCCCTGAAGGGCGAAGGTAGAGGGAAGGAATGTTGTGATTTGTGATATAAAATCACATATGTTGATAGAGACGAGGCACGGATGTGCTTGGCGGTAGAGGAGATGGTGCAGCAACAGAAAGAAGGTTAGAAGGAGCAGTTTGGCGTTTGAGCGAATTTATTGCTGGATTTTGACCCGGTCTTTCTGTGACTTATCTGCAAGTATTGAGGGGATATATTCCTAATATATCTCTAAGAGGAAAATTGGATATTTTTCCTAGGCCTTCTATTCTCCTATAAAAGTAGCACATTGGGCTGGATTAATGTATGACCGAATAGAGTGGCGGCTGCGTGCCTCTAGGGCTTGGTGCCTTAGAGATGATTGGTGCCTCCAGTTAATCCAAGGCTTAGCCGTCGTTCTTCATTGTTCTCCTTCTCCAACAAAGAGTGTTAGTCATCTAGATATTCTTTCCTTTTCTCAATAAGGTTATTGATTCTTGTAATTTTGTTTATTGTTGGTTTTGATCCATTGAATGTAAACAAAATTTGTTTTTGAGAATCAATAAAGAGGGTGGTTGAGTGGAATATCTTGTGTTTGCGCGTGTGATTTCATATCTATGTTTGTTTCCATAGAAATCATCTTTAAGTAATTGGGTGAATAAGATCATGGTCGCTTCCGCAAAGGCGCAGTTTACATAATAGTTGGTATCAGAGCTAGATCACCGCAAAGCTTAGAGTGATTTTGGATTGGAAAAAATTGATTTTTGTTTGGAAAAAATTGATTTTTTGTTGAAAAAATTGATTTTTTTATGTCGGATATGATGGCGCTGCTGATGACGACTAATTTTGATTTGGGATTTGAAGCCTCAATGGTTTGGTTGATGGAGATGAAGAGAATCCCTCTGATGTGGATGAGGGAAGATGGAAGAAGACGAAGATGTTGGCAATTGGTTTGATTTTCCTATACCTTGGTGATTCGGTTCATGTTTTCGACAGGGGTCTTCATTTTGATGATGCTCGAGCGATCAGGAGTGATCGAGGAAGGAGCTCAGGTCAAGTGGTAGACGGGTGTCGATGTGGAAGGCGAGTGACGGTTGAAGAACCTAGTCCACAGCAAGGTGGAGAGGTTAATTTGGTCACTACTGATGTGTTCGACAGGGGTCTTCATGTTGATGATGCTCGAGGGATCCGAGATGATCAAGAAGGAGCTCAGATCAAGTGTTAGACGGGTGTCGATGGTATTGCAAGCACTTTTAGACCGTTGGTTGATGCACGGTGCAGCTCAGGTGGTAAATGCATCTTTTGCAGGCAGTGAGTTGTATTTGTAATTGAGGTGTGGTCGTAGTCCTTTCAAATCGACTGGGCGTATCTCGTTGCCCTCAAATCGAGGTGTGGGGTGTATCTCGTTGCCCGGAAATCGAGGTTGGTTTAATTGAGAGAAGGTGTCGTTGAAAGAGCTAGATGACTTGTTTGGTGATTGTTGGTGTGTTGATATGATTTCAGATTAAGGTGGAGCATTGTGATGGTGATTTCACATGTCCATAGAAGTCGGTTGACTTGTTGTTGATGTGATTTCATATCAAGGTTGAGTGTTGTGATTTGTGACATAAAATCATATATGATGATAGAGACGAGGCGTAGATGTGCTTGGCGGTAGAGGAGAGGTGCAGCAACAGAAAGAAGGTTAGAAGGAGCAGTTTGGCGTTTGAGCGAATTTATTGCTGGATTTTGACCCGGTCTTTCTATGACTTATTTGCAATTATTGAGGGGATATATTCCTAATATATCTCTAAGAGGAAAATTGGATATTTTTCCTAGGCCTTCTATTCTCCTATATAAGCAGCATTTGGGGTTGGATTAATGTATGACTGAATAGAGTGGCGGCTGCGTGCCTCTACGGCTTGGTGCCCTAGAGATGATTGGTGCCTCCAGTTAATCCAAGGCTTAGCCATCGTTCTTCATTGTTCTCCTTCTCCAACAAAGAGTGTTAGTCATCTAGATATTCTTTCCCTTTCTCAATAAGGTTATTGATTCTTTTAATTTTGTTTGTTATTGGTTGTGATCGATTGAGTGTACACAAAATTTGTTTTTGAGAATCAATAAAGAGGGTGGTTGAGTGGAATATCTTGTGTTTGCGCGTGCGATTTCATATCTTTGTTTGTTTCCCTAGAAATCATCTTTAAGTAATTAGGTGAATAAGATCATGGTCGCTTCCACAAAGGCGCAGTTTACATAACAAGGAAGGCCTTTCCAATGGTGGTGGTCCGATGGCGAACGGTGGTATACGGAGTCGGTTTTTGCTAGTTGACCAGAATTGTTGTTTTGGAGGGGTTGCAAACAATCGTTGCGGTTTTCAGACCGGTGGCATTGATGGGGTGTGGTGTCTAAAGGGAAGTGGATGAGCCAAGGAAAGCGCGCCAGTCTGAGGTAGTGGAGTCGACTGTGGTAGCCGGTGGTGGTCGATTATGTGAGATGAACGCGTGTTTCTGGTGGTTGTAAGAGGTTTAAGGGGGGTGCCTAAGGGCGGAGGTGATGGACGATGCAGGGATGGCGGCAGAACCTTGGTCACGTGGTCCAGCTCACGGAGGGCAGCGCTGTGGTGATGGAGAAGGGACAATGTGGTGTTCGTGTTTAAATAGGAGGATCGCAATCCGAACGGGAAAAGGGAATTGATTATCATGGCCTAATTAATGGTTAAGGGGTGCTATTTACGGTGATTTAGAAATTATTATAATATTTAATTTAATTGTTAATATCATTATTTCAGTTCAACTTGTAGCAGCCTTACACTTCTGTATGTGAACATAATTGGATGAAACAAAATTCGTTGGAATTGTGGCAACGAAGGCTACGTGACCAAGCCGATTCGGTTGGAATTGGATACAGCTGAACTTTTATATAATTTCAAATGCTAGTTTGAAATTATGTAAATCGACCAGAATTTTCAACTCGAAACAAAACGTGAGTTAACTCTCACACCTTCTGGAATTCTATGATGTGATTTAATTCATATAACTAAAATTTAACGTTAATCTACAAATTGGATGATTGGATGATATGGATGATTATTGTTTGTAGTTGATCGATGTTTGTCGATAGTTATAATTCCATCATTTAAATATTTTAACTTTGAAATTTATTTCATATGCTATTATAATATGATATTATAATCTATGATGTAGGGAAAAACAGGTTGGAGGGATCCAACTGGATTCCTCAAAGAAATATTATGTTATTTTATATTATCTATATATGAATTTTCATCCCAAGTAACGTTATACACTATTTCGATATTGATTGTTGATTGGATATAGATCGTTGAATTTTAGCACCATTGTCGTGGTTTTAATCAGTGGACATAATTGATTAAATGGTTGGCAGCGAATAGCCTGAAACCCATATTTCTATAATGTTAATTCGCAGTCAGGCGAATCTATGTATTTGAAGTTATAAAAATTATTTTTACAACTAACGCAAGATTTTAAATTATATTTTATATATGTTTTATAGTGGACCAAAATTTATAATCGTATTTTATAGAAGTATTATAAAATGATTTTTAGAAAAATCTTATGTTTTATGAATTTTACAAGCAAGTAAGATTAGAAATTAACCTTATCATTAATAAATTGGGATAACTGTTTTATGAAGCAACTGAGCGATATTATTAAATTAATTAAGTTATTAACTAACTTAAGAGGATTTGTGGAAATTAGTTAATAAGGTTAACTGGTGTTCTCAAGTTGACTAAGTCAACTGTTTCGATTAAAATTGGTCATTAGACTAATTTGTCTCAATTAAATTAATAAATATAGTTTGACAATAGATTGTTTAAAACCTAATAAAATTTCTTAAAAGATTAATTAATCTTTTGAATTAACAGTGTCTAAAGTTATTTATCGAGTTGATTATTATTAATGTAATCAACTATTCTAATAAGGTTATAAAAGGAAATTATATATTCTAGTTTTAGTTAATAAAGAAGTTAACTACTTTAACGATAGCTAATGATGAAGTTAATTATTATTTTAATTAATAAAAATTAAAGCGATCACTTTTAAAATGAAATCCATTTAAGAAAGTAATCGGGTTTGTAATGAAATCTAGTTGGATTTGAAAGGAGTTCATGAACGGATTTTTATATAAAATCCGATTTTTTTATAAACGAAGTTTATAACAGAGATTTTAAGTCATTGCAGTAGTATAAAAATAAATGTTTTACTTGATATTCATATTCAGTAAAAAAATTTGAGATAAAAAGTAGATTTGCAAGAATGTAAGGAAATATGTTTAAAGGGACTATACTAAATCCAAGTTTATAAACCAAGGTTATAAATGAGGTTTAAAGTTAAGGCGATGATTATAAATTTGATGTTACTTAAGAATTGAATGAAGTAAACGTTATGATTAAAAGGAAAGATGTAATTGGATTTTAATAAAAGAATCCAAATTAAGTTTTATAATAAAATATTAAATGATTTTAGCAAAAATAATTAGTGAATGGGATATTATAACATAATCCAAGTTGTACATGGAATTTTATAAGAGGGTTCATTTAAAAGTTGGTATTTTAGCAAACCATCAACGAATTAAGTTAAAAGGGTTATAATTGAAAGGTACTTCCCAAAAGTACGGAATGGATTATTAAACCACGATTTAAATGAAATAAAATACATCGTCTTTGGAGTTACAAACTTTTATCTATCTGAAGATAAGAATGTTGTCGATTAAGGTCTGAGAGGTAAATAGAATACCCCAACTTGAACGACTTCCGGATTATATGAGGATGTTATTAGTTTGTAATGGTAAGATGTTAGAATTATTTTATTGTTTCCATAAGAGAAATAATATGGCAACATTTGCAAAGACTCAAAAATTTAATAAACCTTTGGGTTTTAAAGTAAACAATGTGTTATTTGATATTGTTTGGCCTAGAGATGAAGTATGACTATACTTGTATCATTCGATTAAGTATATAGAACTATTTCAAAAGTAATGAAAATATTATATTTTGGGTGAATTGTGACGATCCAGAATTTTTCATCAATTTAAAACTTAAATTTTAGGATATAATTTGAGTTTTCTGGATATAAATGGATTTACTCTAATTTAAAAATGATTTTGAAATAATTATAATAAATATAAATATGTTTGAAACAATGTTTTAAATATTGATTTTTTTCAAAAATATGACGGTATAATTTTTAATAAAGAATTTATCGAGTTTTGTTACAACAAGATTTTCCAACATGTATTTTAAAGTAATCTTTTGATAAATTTTATTTGTTTAGTAGTAATTATTAAAACATGATTTATTATTTAATTTGTTAAATTAAACATCGTCAAAATTTTGTCGATAATATGTTAGATATTGTCTTTTTCAGTTGTATCAATCGTCGGATGTTTATTGGATAAACAAATGAATTAAAACACTTGAAATAATAACGGTTGAGCAAATTGGGGATTTAAATAAAAAAATGTAGATCTGCAATAATGGCGACTTTTCTTCTGCCCCATTTCTTCCATCTGTTCTCTCCATTCATTGCCTCTTTCTTTCTCTTCCACCCCGACCTTCCTCTTCCATCTTCTCCTCTCTTCATCCTCACGACTTCTATTTTCATTAGTTTTCGGTCTCCTTCCTTCCATTTTGTTTTGCCGCCTCCTAAACCCTAGATTATTTTTTTTCTTCTTTTTTCTTCCTGCCTCCACCATAACGGTACCAAGCTCGCTCGAATACATGCTCCACTTCCCCTCTTTGTTTTCTTAGCCTCACCGTGATCGCTGGTTCTTTTCGGGCAATTATTTTTTTCATTTTGGAGCGTTTCTGTCTTCGTTGTAGGCTTCTCTTTCTCTAGAGCTTGTCTGCTAGTTTTTTCTGTTTGGTTCTACCTCCCCTTGTATCCACCTTCGGTCTCAGTCTTGTCAAGCTTCTAAACCTATGTATTGGTTTCCATGTTGTGGTAGATCTTTCTTGCACAGGTTTCCGGTTACTCCTCATGTCATTGTATAATGGTCACTTCAGGTTTTTTCTTGGTCAGCGGTCCACTACTGCTATTTGTTTTGGGTTTCCTTGACCGATCTTTATTTGGTGCTTCTTATGCCTTTGGACTGGAGGGCTTTGCATTGATCTCGATGTGTTTTGGGGGTGCAGTATAGCCATTTATCATGACTTGGCTTGCAACTCGTCCACCTTCGTCTGATAAGCTGAAATTCTTTCACTAAGCTTTGCACTCTTCGCCTTGATCGGTTGGCTATCTCTGGGGTTTTGGTCTCATCAGACTTTGGACTGTTTGTGTTGATATGTTTTGTGGTGTGGTGGCTATTACTGCTCTCTAAGATGTTATCTTTTTCGTGCTATTGTGGTCGGAACTTTGGTTTTTGGAGTTTGTTCAACTTTGTGGAGTATAGGGGTTGATCTTGCTATGTTTTGTTTCTGCTGTATTAGCTAAGGTGTGCTGACTGTTTTGTTCTGTTGTGGGCACAGAGCGCTCCTGTTGTTGCACTGTTTTGCTATGCTCGATGGTTTCAGATGCTTCTTGGTTTGGTGTAGTGCTTGATTGGTGTTAGGCTGGTGTCTTGTTTATGCCGTGTCTAGGTTATTGCTGTAGTCCAAGTATGGCTGGTCTTTTTCCTTTTCCTTTTATGGTGTCTTTGTGTTCTTTGTAATATTTGTTTAGGTTGTTTGGTATGTCTATGTGCTATGGTTTTGTAGATATTTTCTGAAAGCCGTTTTTGTGTGCCGTTGGAGGAAGGCTTGTTTCTCCCGTGTGTAATGGAAATTTTTATTGAAAAAAAAGTAACATTTGAGAGGAATTGCGAATTAATAAAGCTTATAATCATTACTAATATGTTGCAAAGGAAAACCATAGTTAATGCATTCCCATGGTTATGGTATTAGGAAGACATACTTTTGAGGTGCCTAAATGCATGTTACAAGTGTACTAAGGAGGACATGTGTCCAGGGAGAAATTACCAAAATTCCCTCACTTCAAGACAACATAAAGAGGAGCATACACCATTCATTTTCCATACCTTCACCTCTCCCATTCTTCCCTTCCCTCCCTCTCCTCTCTTTTCTCCATTCGGGCATGGTGCCTCCTCCTCCTTGGCTAAGTTTCGGCGAACATCACCACTACCAACAACCATCCCTTCCTCCTCCAAAACACCACCACTCCATCGCTATTTTCCCTCCCCATTCACCACTTACACCCCATTTCCACCTCTGCCTACCTCCCAGCAACCTCCCCACCCCTCCTCCTCCACCAACCACAGCCCCACCTCCTCCACCAAGTCCGGCCAAGTACCCCACACCACCATCAGCATCCACTACTACCATTTTTTCTCAACTTCCACCTCCGCAAATGCCAGCGACTTGCAGGGCCCATAACTCCTCCAAAAAATTCCAAACCATGCAATCTTTTCCTCAGTTTGTGTATTTTTCCAGTGGCTACAACTTTGTAGTTGAGCACTTTACCAAATTCCGAGCCTAACTATTCTGAAAACCTTAATCTTTGAGGAGCATATTTTCTAGCTGTTTTGTTAAACATGAGAAACACCTTCACCATTTCGGCCATATCTCCCTAAAAAATTATCAGAATTGAGAAATTCTTTTATTTTCAGTTTAAGAGAAATGAAACACCCCACCTCCGTTAGGGTCACTCTCAAAGGGAATGCCCTAATTTTGGTGGAGGTTTATAAGTACAAGTCACAGATATACAAGACAGATATAAGAACACATATTTGTAAAACAGCGGAAGGACAACAACAAACTTTATTTCATAAAGTCAAATACGTGTTACAACAACATCCTTTCCAAAAACATAACATATCACTTTCATAATCTGTCTTGAGTACATTATTTAAAGAAGCATAAATAAAACATAGATAATCTGCAAAAGCCCCTTAGTGGATTGTCCAAAGCCATAGTTCAAAACAGGAAAGTCCAAGCAATACATTTCTCTTCTTCAAGCTGGATGTTGAGGCTGGTCAAGCTGCTGTGTTCCCTCCCTGAGGACCTGGGGGGGGGGAACGGAAGAAAGAAGACGAAAGAAAAATAGAGTCAGACATAAAGCCTGAGTAAGTCTAGTACCACTTTGTCTATGAATAAAGAACTGGGTATGATAAGTAAACAGGAAGTGGGCAAACACTATAAACTTGGTTAAGTTGTCTAGGGTCGAATATACTATCGTACCCCATGTTAATCTCTGAACCCATATAAACTAGTTTCCAGTTTGCACCCCATAATCAGGGTGATGTGATCCATTCTATGATGACCGGCTCCTACTCGCATAGTTACATGTGTCTTACGGCCCCCGATGTCTGTAGTTACCTATGCTGGTCCCACCATGGGGTGTATCAAGTCCCATAGTGGCAACCCGACACAACCTTAGAGTACACAGGTATGCTACTGGTGTCCAGTGCCTTATTTTTCTGCGCCGGAGTGTGTGCACGCCCGCACTCCGTTAGAACCTACACTGCTACACCACCGCCGTCGCTTTGACCTCTTACAATCAGCCCAGTAATCGTGCCCCACCCTGCCTAGTTTCAGGGTATCCTGATACACCTTCTAGGGTTACTGCTGAAAAGGGTCCCCCGTTACTAGGTTTTCTATCTCTAGCCAACATGCTAAGTTGGTTAAGTGTTTCCTAACCTAACCCCACCAGTCCGTTTAGTTTAGCATGTTCCATTTTGATTAAGTCTTTAGTTCACTTAATCCTAACAATCCTGACTCACCTTAATTGTCTTATTAAGGCCCTGACCTCTCACATTAGACAGGTATTGTTGTGGCTGCCTGTTGCCGGTTGGTTCCGGGCAGTCTTACGCCACAACTCAGTCTAACCTCGGGTCCTTGCTGGGCTCCATGTTTAACCTCCCACATTGGATAGGTATTGTTGTGACTACTGGACAGCCGGGCGGTTCCGGGCAGGTTTACATCACAACTCAATCCAACCTCGGGTTAAACACATCGTCTTTTCTACATTTACATATTTTGTCATTCTTCTTTATTTCTTATATGTAAATATTTGCGGCCCATTATTAAGTTAGTGGTGTAAAGATTACACCAATCACGGGCCCAACCCATACTTGAATTTGGGCCCTTCTATTTTATATTTTCATTCATTAATTAATTTTAACCCAACGTTATTTTCCCCCGTTTTACACGTCCGTTTATATATATTGGGCTTAGCCTTTTTAAAGCCCAATTTAGCCATGCGAAAAGGGGAGGCTTATGGCGTATACACAAAGAGGGGAAAGTGAGCGCATGAACTTGCAATACGACGTTGGAAATACAAAATAGAAATTGGTGTACTTGCATAGTGGTAACATAGGTGACATGAATAAAAGCATGTGAACTTGCATAGGTTTAACTACAACATGAACTTATACTCTTATTTAGGCATAATGTCAAACATAAGCATGTCATAAATATTCCTAGCATAAGCATAGCATAATGTCAAACATAAGCATGGCATAAATAAAGTTAAATTTGTTCATGGCATAAACATAAACAAGTCATGTTCATAAGGTTTCTACATGTTTACAAAGGGGATACTTTGTTACTAACACAAAAGCATAGTTCAACTTAATCATGGTTTAAGTCTAATCATATAACGATGGTATAAATATACTTATGCATAAATATTCCTAATCATGGTGTTTGCTTTAAACTTGCAAGAAGGGGATTTTTGAGTCTAACCTAGCCATGTCTCATATATGTCATCATATAAACAAGATAGACTTAATCATGGATTCCAATTATGCCAAATATCATTCAAGGCCTAGCCATATTCATAAATTTGCAAAAGCATGACTTAATACATGGATTATGGTATCAAAATTCCAACATAGTTTCATATGAACTATAACAACCAAACTTGTTACTTGCAAAATGATTTATGCACAAAAATATACATCATGATGGCATAATACCAAAGCCCAAACTTGCATAAATTTCACTCAACTATATACATGTAGCTTCAACATAGACTACATAATTTGCGCAATATTCCAAACGTATATTTGCATAGAACTACCGCATGTAGTTCTTTATAATGAATAACATAATCCAAACGTATATAAATTGATAAGAACGCACAAATATGAATTACTTCCATTGCCACAATTCAAGCATACACATCAACACAGTTGTTTATTTATACCAAAGTAATACTCTACTTACAATGGTTGCGGCGAATTCTCTAATTAAGAGACACGATTCCTTTGTTGAATTGATTAGCTTTAGGTTGCTTGAATTGCTTTAGGCTTTAGAACTTTCTTCCTAATTCTCTCTCTAGTTGGCGGCTACTCTTTGTCGTTCCTCAGCAACATGGCAGCTATGTTCTTAATTTGAATGAATAGATTAGGGTTTAGTCTAGGGTTGTTTATATAGAGGTTAGGAATTGATTAGGACCCTTGATGTTGCTAGGTTAGATCATAGCCATTCATTAGGAAGAGAGACCAATGAAAACCCGCCACCTAGCCCTAATGACAAAGCAGACCACAGAAATTTGACCACACACCGACCTGGCCAGCCAGGTTGACTGGGCCTGACCAGGTCGATACCCCTGTCGACAGGGCTGTCGACAGCCCTATCGACATGGGTAGCCCAGGTCGACAGCCCAGTCGACCTGGGTGGCCCAGGCAGGTGTTCTTCCACCCTGGCCCAATGGGCCCCACTTTAATTCTGTTTGAATTTTAAATTTGATTCAAAACTTCCGAAGGCCATATCTTCTTCATACGGACTCCGTTTTTCGAAAACTCGGACTCTATTTCGCGTATTTTTCCGAGACGAACGCAATGGCGTATCCCGTTTCCCTTAGTTCTTTGATTTCAGATTAATTATACTTTAATTTGTTAATTTCACAGTTATAGAATTTTCGGGGTGTTACATTCTCCCCCACTTAAAAGGATTTCGTCCCCGAAATCTTCAAGTTAGGAGGAATGTATATCCTAACATCCAATCATCCATCTACTCATCCATCAAACACGAGCATCCATTGTCCTTAAAAGACTTCTAATGCTTCATGATCATATGCAAAGTGTGTGTGTACATGTACTTATCTAATGCAAAATCAGGCGGTCTACTGATTCAGTTGACCTCTTTAATGCGAATTATGTAAGTGTCATGAATCCATTATGTATGCAAATTTTCCTATTCTTGATTCTACATGAGTGCACAATCATTCATTACAAATGCAACATCCATATGACAACACATTAATGTTCAACCATATACGACTGCAAACATATATGCATATGCAATATGAAGTGACTGAGCCGATCTAAAACCTAGATTGTGTGTATATGCAACCACTAGCAATCACTTGCAACCACTTGCAACCATCATACATAACATGTTTCAACTACATGTTTCCATCCAAAAAGATTCTACCTAAAAGATAAGGTCGAGGAAATATACCTAAAAAGATAGATAAAAGCGCAACTTAAGGAAAATGAAAGATCAAGGATGTACCCTCGAACAGAAAAGGGTAGGCTGTGCGTATTCTAGCTTCAGTTTCCCAAGTCGCGTCTCCCTCGGCGTCGCTCCACTGAACTTTGACGAGCTTGACTTCGCGGTTGCGTAGCTTCTTCACTTCCGTTCCCAATATGCGGGTTGGAACTCTTCTTATGGTTGCTTCGCGCTCCACTTCGGCCTCTTCGAGGATATTTGGCTCTACCACTTCAGCAGACTCATGTAGACATTTTCGGAGATGTGAAACGTGAAAGACGTTGTGGACTCCAGCCAACTTCTCGGGTAGCTCTAATCTATAGGCCATTTTCCCAATCTTCTCGATGATAGGGAATGGCCCTACGAACCTTGGCGCTAGTTTTCCTGTGGTTCCGAAACGAACAACGTTTCTTAGCGGTGATACCTTGAGAAAAACTCTGTCTCCAACCTTGAATTCAAGGTCGGTTCTCCTTCTGTCAGCATAGGACTTTTGTCTGTCTTGGGCCGTCTTCATCCTTCTTCGTATTAAGTCTACTTTCTCTGAGGTCTCTCGGATCATATCTGGTCCAAGTATGAGCTTATCCGTGGACTCCCACCAACAAGTGGGCGATCGGCACGGTCTTCCATATAAAGCTTCGAAGGGCGCCATTCCTATGGTTGCTTGATAGCTGTTGTTGTAGGCAAATTCCACCAAAGGAAGGTGGTCTTCCCATGTCCCTCCGAAGTCAAGGACGCATAGTCTTAGAAGGTCTTCCAAAACTCTGTTCACTCTCTCCGTTTGGCCGTCGGTTTGGGGATGATAGGCTGTGCTCAAGCATAACTGCATTCCTACTACTTCTTGCAGACTCCGCCAAAACTCACTGGTGAAGATGGGGTCTCAGTCACTAACAATGCTAGATGGTATTCCATGGAGTCGAACGATTTCCTTGAGGTAAAGTGATGCTAGGGATGAGGCAGTTCTTTTACTTTTGACAGGTAAAAAGTGGGCGCTTTTAGTAAGCCTATCCACTATTACCCAAATGCTAGTGTTGCCTCTCCTAGACCTAGGCAGCCCATCGATGAAGTCCATTGAGATGCTATCCCACTTCCACTGCGGGACCTCTAGAGGATGTAGCAGTCCGCCAGGCTTTTTCTGTTCCGCCTTAACCTGTTGGCACACCATGCACTTAGAAACAAACTCTGCCACGTCCTTTTTCATGCCGTTCCAGAAGAAAGTCCTTTTTATGTCTTTGTACATTTTATCTCCGCCGGGGTGTATCGTCATCTTGGAGTGATGTGCTTCCTCGAGAACCTTCTTTACTAAATCTTTTGTCTGTGGGACGCATAGTCTTCCGTCTCGCCTTAGCAAACCCTTATCGTCGATGGAGTATCGGTTGAGGTGACTTGAAGTCTTACCCCTAATTAGCCTATCAATTATTTCCACAAGCTGAGGGTCTTCGCGTTGTGCTGTCCCTACTGAATCCACTAAAGTTGGGCGCACTTCGAGAGATGCAAGCAAGCCTGGTACGAAATCGGAGGAAGGCCTAAAGTCAAAGCTGGCTATAAACTCTAGGCTTTGTCTTTCAACAAACAACGGGCTTAGGGTCAATTTCTTTCGGCTCAACGCGTCTGCCACTACGTTGCCTTTGCCCGGAGTGTAGGAGATTTCGAAATCGTACGAGGCAAGAAACTCCATCCATCTTTGTTGCCTCAAGTTAAGATCTTTCTACGAGAAAAGATATTTCAACGATTTATGGTCAGTGTAAAGTTCGAACTTCTCACCTAGGAGATAGTGTCGCCAAGATTTGAGTGCAAAGACGATGGCGGCTAACTCGAGATCATGGGTTGGGTAGTTCTTTTCGTGCACCTTCAATTGCCTCCCGCCGTAAGCTACTACCCTTCCTTCTTGCATTAAGACGGCGCCTAGCCCTGTCCCACATGCATCCGTATAAACAGTGAACATCTTGCTCCCCTCTGGCAGCGTCAAAACTGGGGCTGTTGTGAGAGCCCTTTTCAGTCGTTGGAAAGCAAATTCGCAATCCAAATCCCAATTGAACACTAGATTCTTCTTGGTCAATTTCATGAGCGGAGCTGAGATTTTCGCAAAATCCCTTATAAATTTTCGATAGAAACCTGCTAGTCCTAGAAAGCTTCGGACCTCAGTTGCATTCCTTGGTGTCTTCCAATCTTGTACCGCCACTACCTTAGCAGGGTCCACCGCTAACCCTTGTTTGGATACTATGTGCCCAAGGAACCTCACCTCTTCTCTCCAAAAGTGGCATTTGGAGAATTTGGCTTTTAGTTGATGGACTCGCAAAGTTTCCATGATTGCCCTTAAGTGCTGAGCATGTTCCTCTTCACTCTTTGAGAAGATAAGGATATCATCTACGAAGACCACTACGAATTTGTTGAGGAAATCTCTAAATACCCTACTCATCAGGTCCACGAAGTACGCAGGTGCATTTGTCAAGCCGAAAGGCATGACAAGCCATTCAAAGAAACCGTCTGGGGTTCTGAAAGCCGTTTTATCGATGCTATCTTCAGCCACCCTTAGCTGATGAAAACCGGTTGCTAAATCGAGTTGGGAGAAAACAGACGCTCCTACAAGCTGGTCAAATAAATCGTCAATTCTAGGGAGAGGGTGCCTATTCTTTTTCGTTAGCTTGTTGAGCTCCCTATAGTCAACACATAGACGGAGTGAACCATCCGCCTTTGTAGCGAACACTACTGGAGCGCCCCATTCTGAAATGCTCCTCCTAATGAACCCCTTTTCTAGAAGCTCTTTAATCTGTTTACTGAGCTCTTTCCTTTCTCGTGGAGCCATATGTCTAACGGGCAACGCAACGGGCTTTGCATTATCTACCAGATATATGCGGAAGTCTATTTCCCGCTTCGGAGGTAAGCCCTTCACCTCTTCGAAGACATCCGGATATTCCTGGACCACTCTAACTGATTGCAAATTTTCAACAGAGGCATCTAGCGATTCAAGATAACTAAGCATAACCACATACGAGGGATTACAAGAAATTTCCAAAGTATTACCGAGCTGGTTTAGGAGCCTAACAACCCTTTTCTCACAATCAAGGACGGCCCCATTACTGGATAGCCAATCCATACCCAAAATCAAACCATACCCCGAAAAGCCCAAAACAAAGGCACTACATAGAAATTCAACACTTAGGATAGAAATTTTCAAATCCAAACAGATCATAGACAAATGAGCTGGGCCCCCAATTGGGTTTGAAACAATTAAGGGGTCCTCTACCATACTAGTTTTTAGGTGCAGAGATTCTACTAAAGCAGACGAGATAAAGGAGTGTGATGCGCCAGAATCAAACAAAGTGCGAACGGGGTGATCATAAAGATAAACTACACTTTCTACAGAAGTATTTATACCTCGCTGTTGCAGAGGTGGCGCTTCTAGCACATGGACCTGTGCCCCTGGGGTGGATCCAGTGCCCTGCCCCTGTCCTCGTTTCCTTGGGCAGTCCTTAGCCCTGTGGCCTGTCTGACCGCACGAAAAGCACCCACCATTCTCCTTGGCCTTCTTTTTCCGGCAGTCCTTTACTAAGTGCCCCACTTTGCCACAGAAATTGCACTTCCTCTTCTCCTTGTTGCCTTTCCCGCCTTTCTTAAAGTCCGTCTTCTTAGGCTGCAAACCCTCTTTCTTCTTGCCTTTATCCTCTTCAATCAGCAATGCCATTTGCACCAATCTTTCATACGTGGCTCCCATGGGTATATGGGTCATGGCCAAACTGTGTAATGGCTCATTCAACCCTTTGACGAAACGGAGAGCCTTCTTGTGCGGGGTGTTGACTAGGTCAAGTCCAAACCTAGCCAGCTCATCGAACTGATTCACATACTCTCTGACAGTCTTGTCTCCTTGCTTAAGAAATAAGAATTTTTCCAACTGCAAACTCCTTTCCGCATCTGAGAGAAATTTGGTCTCAAACCTTTCCCTAAAGTCCTCCCATGTCTCCACTGGTCTTTCAGCATTAGTGACTTCCCACCAGTAGGTAGCCTCGCCCTTCAATAGCCACACCGCCAGTTGTACTTTTTGTCTATCCTCTACCTCAAAGATGATGAATAGGTCCTCCGTTTCTTTCAGCCAATTCCTAGCTGCTACGAAGGACTCAGTTCCATGGAAATCCCTTCCTCCCATAGCTTTAAAATCTTTACATATCTTGGCAAACATGTTTCCCCGAGGAGGAGGTGGAGGAAAAGGTGCTGCTGCGGCTGGATGATTTCCTTCAGTTGGGGGAGGAGGAATAGTAGGACCTGGCTGAGTGGCCCTTGCTTCTAAGAAACGTCTAAACCAACCAGGTATGGGTACCCCTTCAGGCAAGTTAAGTTCTTGGGACATGCTGAAACAAAAAAGGATAGATTCAAAACGAAGGATAAGAGATAATACCTATGGCTTTGGGGAGTGGACTTTGCCTTTTTAGAATAAAATAATATTTTTCTTTTTAAAAATGCTTCTTTAAATTTCCTTTTTGAAAATAATTTTTCAAAACTTTTTATCTTATCTGGTAAACCTATGCTCTGATACTAAGTGAAACACCCCACCTCCGTTAGGGTCACTCTCAAAGGGAATGCCCTAATTTTGGTGGAGGTTTATAAGTACAAGTCACAGATATACAAGACAGATATAAGAACACATATTTGTAAAACAGCGGAAGGACAACAACAAACTTTATTTCATAAAGTCAAATACGTGTTACAACAACATCCTTTCCAAAAACATAACATATCACTTTCATAATCTGTCTTGAGTACATTATTTAAAGAAGCATAAATAAAACATAGATAATCTGCAAAAGCCCCTTAGTGGATTGTCCAAAGCCATAGTTCAAAACAGGAAAGTCCAAGCAATACATTTCTCTTCTTCAAGTTGGATGTTGAGGCTGGTCAAGCTGCTGTGTTCCCTCCCTGAGGACCTGGGGGGGGGGGGGAACGGAAGAAAGAAGACGAAAGAAAAATAGAGTCAGACATAAAGCCTGAGTAAGTCTAGTACCACTTTGTCTATGAATAAAGAACTGGGTATGATAAGTAAACAGGAAGTGGGCAAACACTATAAACTTGGTTAAGTTGTCTAGGGTCGAATATACTATCGTACCCCATGTTAATCTCTGAACCCATATAAACTAGTTTCCAGTTTGCACCCCATAATCAGGGTGATGTGATCCATTCTATGATGACCGGCTCCTACTCGCATAGTTACATGTGTCTTACGGCCCCCGATGTCTGTAGTTACCTATGCTGGTCCCACCATGGGGTGTATCAAGTCCCATAGTGGCAACCCGACACAACCTTAGAGTACACAGGTATGCTACTGGTGTCCAGTGCCTTATTTTTCTGCGCCGGAGTGTGTGCACGCCCGCACTCCGTTAGAACCTACACTGCTACACCACCGTCGTCGCTTTGACCTCTTACAATCAGCCCAGTAATCGTGCCCCACCCTGCCTAGTTTCAGGGTATCCTGATACACCTTCTAGGGTTACTGCTGAAAAGGGTCCCCCGTTACTAGGTTTTCTATCTCTAGCCAACATGCTAAGTTGGTTAAGTGTTTCCTAACCTAACCCCACCAGTCCGTTTAGTTTAGCATGTTCCATTTTGATTAAGTCTTTAGTTCACTTAATCCTAACAATCCTGACTCAGCCTTAATTGTCTTATTAAGGCCCTGACCTCTCACATTAGACAGGTATTGTTGTGGCTGCCTGTTGCCGGTTGGTTCCGGGCAGTCTTACGCCACAACTCAGTCTAACCTCGGGTCCTTGCTGGGCTCCATGTTTAACCTCCCACATTGGATAGGTATTGTTGTGACTACTGGACAGCCGGGCGGTTCCGGGCAGGTTTACATCACAACTCAATCCAACCTCGGGTTAAACACATCGTCTTTTCTACATTTACATATTTTGTCATTCTTCTTTATTTCTTATATGTAAATATGTGCGGCCCATTATTAAGTTAGTGGTGTAAAGATTACACCAATCACGGGCCCAACCCATACTTGAATTTGGGCCCTTCTATTTTATATTTTCATTCATTAATTAATTTTAACCCAACGTTATTTTCCCCCGTTTTACACGTCCGTTTATATATATTGGGCTTAGCCTTTTTAAAGCCCAATTTAGCCATGCGAAAAGGGGAGGCTTATGGCGTATACACAAAGAGGGGAAAGTGAGCGCATGAACTTGCAATACGACGTTGGAAATACAAAATAGAAATTGGTGTACTTGCATAGTGGTAACATAGGTGACATGAATAAAAGCATGTGAACTTGCATAGGTTTAACTACAACATGAACCTATACTCTTATTTAGGCATAATGTCAAACATAAGCATGTCATAAATATTCCTAGCATAAGCATAGCATAATGTCAAACATAAGCATGGCATAAATAAAGTTAAATTTGTTCATGGCATAAACATAAACAAGTCATGTTCATAAGGTTTCTACATGTTTACAAAGGGGATACTTTGTTACTAACACAAAAGCATAGTTCAACTTAATCATGGTTTAAGTCTAATCACATAACGATGGTATAAATATACTTATGCATAAATATTCCTAATCATGGTGTTTGCTTTAAACTTGCAAGAAGGGGATTTTTGAGTCTAACCTAGCCATGTCTCATATATGTCATCATATAAACAAGATAGACTTAATCATGGATTCCAATTATGCCAAATATCATTCAAGGCCTAGCCATATTCATAAATTTGCAAAAGCATGACTTAATACATGGATTATGGTATCAAAATTCCAACATAGTTTCATATGAACTATAACAACCAAACTTGTTACTTGCAAAATGATTTATGCACAAAAATATACATCATGATGGCATAATACCAAAGCCCAAACTTGCATAAATTTCACTCAACTATATACATGTAGCTTCAACATAGACTACATAATTTGCGCAATATGCCAAACGTATATTTGCATAGAACTACCGCATGTAGTTCTTTATAATGAATAACATAATCCAAACGTATATAAATTGATAAGAACGCACAAATATGAATTACTTCCATTGCCACAATTCAAGCATACACATCAACACAGTTGTTTATTTATACCAAAGTAATACTCTACTTACAATGGTTGCGGCGAATTCTCTAATTAAGAGACACGATTCCTTTGTTGAATTGATTAGCTTTAGGTTGCTTGAATTGCTTTAGGCTTTAGAACTTTCTTCCTAATTCTCTCTCTAGTTGGCGGCTACTCTTTGTCGTTCCTCAGCAACATGGCGGCTATGTTCTTAATTTGAATGAATAGATTAGGGTTTAGTCTAGGGTTGTTTATATAGAGGTTAGGAATTGATTAGGACCCTTGATGTTGCTGGGTTAGATCATAGCCATTCATTAGGAAGAGAGACCAATGAAAACCCGCCACCTAGCCCTAATGACAAAGCAGACCACAGAAATTCGACCACACACCGACCTGGCCAGCCAGGTTGACTGGGCTCGACCAGGTCGATACCCCTGTCGACAGGGCTGTCGACAGCCCTGTCGACATGGGTAGCCCAGGTCGACAGCCCAGTCGACCTGGGTGGCCCAGGCGGGTGTTCTTCCACCCTGGCCCAATGGGCCCCACTTTAATTCTGTTTGAATTTTAAATTTGATTCAAAACTTCCGAAGGCCATATCTTCTTCATACGGACTCCGTTTTTCGAAAACTCGGACTCTATTTCGCGTATTTTTCCGAGACGAACGCAATGGCGTATCCCGTTTCCCTTAGTTCTTTGATTTCAGATTAATTATACTTTAATTTGTTAATTTCACAGTTATAGAATTTTCGGGGTGTTACAAGAAAAGAGATCTCTACAACTTTATAGTTGGGAACTTTTCCAAATTCAGAGTGTAACTAGTCCAAAAACTTGAAGAAAGATAGCCAGTTTTTCAAATTAGAAAATTTAAAGTGGCGGTGCGCTAAAGTTCTGCTCGAAGGTATCCTCTAGGCTGGCCTAGCGAAGATTTGGAAAGCAATGAGGGTGAAAAGTCTTTAGAATTTTACACTAGTTTAATATGCACTAAGTAGTGGAGAATTGGTTTATAATTTGGATAATTAACTAGTGTCGTTAGTTTAATAAACACACTATTAAGCGTTAGTGTTATAATGCTTGTGCGCAATTATTGTTTATTTTAATGATGTCGATAATGGTTGCTATGGATGTTTAAATGGTTTTTAATGTTGTATGGCACACACACTATTATACTACAATTGTGATATTGCATCAGAGATCGGTCAAATCTCCTCCATAGTAATCAATATCATATTATTATAAAATGAGAATTTGGTTTGAAAAATTATTTTAAATTTGAAGTTTGAAATAATTTGGAAATGAAGCGGAAATGTGTATGAACAATTTTCGTAAAGGAAAACGTTTCTTATACTAATTTGACGTTAAGCAAGACATTGTTGAAAATGAATAGGTTTTGGAAAAGTAAAGTTTGTTTTATTTGGAAAATATGTTAATTCAAACTGATTTCATAAATGATCTTATATTATTTCCATTTGAGCTTTAGCAAATTTTGAAATCAATCGAATTAATTTTGGAAAATAATATTATTTTATTAATATAAAATTATTATAATATTCGGTTTTGAATTTAAATTAAATTTGAAGTTAAATGTTTGAAAATTTGTTTTCAAATGAATATATATGTTTATAATGGTAAATAATCGTTTTGGAAGTTATTCGGATGTAATTTTATTATACGATGTTGATTGGTCTGAATTGTACGTGTCGCACAGCGATAGTTAGCGAATTTCGACCAATAACTTTAAATGCTTATAACTTGAGCATTTTAAATCGGATTCGGTGAAAAAAAATATTTTCTTCCAAATGACATTGATTTCAAGTTAAAAAGAAAATTTTCAAATTTCGATGAATTCTTTTCAAGTTATGTGTAAAACAGTTTTGAAAAAGGTCATTGTAAGTGCAATTCGTCGACCGTAACTGTAAACAGCTATTTTTAATGTTTAAAAATATGGAAAATTTTCGTAAAATAATTATTAATTATTTGAAAGTGTTTTGAATTGAATTTTTTTAGTTTTGGATAATATAAAGGTTGTTTTGATCAATTTAGCTAATATAGTTGTTTTATACCACTTTTGTAACGTTGTTGTAATGCTTTCTTTGAAAACAATTTGTTTTGATGTTTTCAACCCGCGAACTGTTCCCAAACTATATGTAATCATTTTTAAATGATTATTGAAATGTTTTCAAAGGTTTAAAATTATTAGAAATGTTTGATTTGGAATTTAAGTTTTTTTGTTTAATATAAAAAGGGTTTATCAGTTATAAATAAATTGGATATTATTCGAGATAAATCTTCAGATGTTTAATATTATCACTGTTAATGATGACTTATACTATTCGAGGAATTTAAAAGGTAGTTTACCATTATTCCGCTTACAGTATGAGTTGGATACCGAGATTAATACTGAGGATAAGTTGATGAATTTCTATCCAGATATAATATCAAGAGGTTTGATGAATTTTCGAACTAAGGTATGAGTTTCCCCGTTTAATTGAGATAAGTTGGATAGAAATAATCTTCGGATATTTGATATGAAATTCCGTGGTGTAAACGTATACTATTTGAGGAATATGGAAGGTATTTAAATGTCTATTCCGCTTATAGTATTCACTAATTATGAGAATTGAGATCGAATACAAGTAGATACAATTTCTGTGTGACTTGTTCAATATCGATTAATTTGGGTTTTGTAGTGATGGTTTCTTCAATAATATCATTCTTGAAACCCGATGAGATTTGAGTTGTGGAAATTCATATCATAGTCGGGGATTTAATCAAATCTTTGATTTGAAGAAATTTTTAAACAAGGAATTTGGGAAAGAACGATAACCTTTTAATTAAGATTAAAGAATCAGATTTTGGGTAATCCTTTTTTTTAAAGTGGGAATCATGATTGAAATTATGAAATGAGGATTAAAGGTTTTCAAAGGAGCCGAGTTTCGAATGATAGGTTATCGAAGGAAAAGATTTGGTTAAAAGCCTGTGTAACTATAATTGTGTTTTTAAAATTGCACTTATTATTTGGAAAGACCGAGATCAGATTTATGTCCGAAAACCATTCCAAATAATAATACTATGTTATGGAGCAACTGAAGACACTATAAACAACATTGAAGACCTGGACCCTTCACATCATAAGGGCGACTTGCTGAATGTCTCAAATGGTTGGCTCCCATTCGCAATGGATTTTATATCAATTAAGTGGCAAGTAGTCCGGGTGTATTTGAAGGAATTACGGATTGTTATTTCGTTCAGACCCAGTATGGACTTGTATGGCTTGTGTGTCCGAAATTGTAATTGATTGCATAGCACTGATCTTTATTAATATATACATGTTTGGTGGTGGAGAATTTGTTCTCTTACCTTAGAGTCCTTCTCTGATACGTATGAGCTTAGAAGTTATATATTGATAAAAATCAGTTATGCGTAGTGAATGGACAATGTGGCATACTTAAGTGATGAGTTAGTGATGATCAAAACATGGCTTATTTAAGCATAGCTTTGTGTATGACGTGACTTCGACAAATCTCACAACCCAGTAATAACGTAAAACTTGATGAATGCAGCAAGGCTATGTGGGCCGCGCCCATTAGGGTATTTTCATTCCCTTTGAGATAAAAAGTGGTACCATGGTATGCAAGCCAGGTATTTACTTATGTGGATGTTGGAAGCGAGCGTTCGGTTAAAGGTCGGTAACAACCGAGGATGGTCATATTTGTGCTACCATCTAGCACAGTCAGCATATAGAGATGGTCAAGGATTATGTAGTAGAGAAAGCGTGGGTTGTTTTCTCACGGGTACATCCCTCTAGAAGCGTTCCCATCGGTTCGGTAAGGAAGATCCTTTACCTTGATAATGTTGGAAATCCAATTCTCCACTATGAGCCCGTACGATTTTGATTGTATACCTTTTTCACACTATGCACTATAATAATATCAAAGAGTATTTTCACGTATAAAAGCTTTTTTGGTTATCATAAGAGAAAACTCACCCATTTGGTGTGCGCTTTCATTGTGTGATGTAAGACGAGCTTATGATAGCTTCATTTTTCAGAAAGACATTGCGAATTTCTATGTATTGATATCCATATGGAGTAAACCCGTTCCATGTTTAGTGGCATGGTTCAGTGAATTACCTAACTTTAAAATAAAACCTAAAAACAACTATTTTTGAGTTCTCACGCTAGTCCCATGACTAACCTGGAGTTTATTATTCTCACACCTAAACTCTGGGTACCCGTAATTTTCCACATGGGCAGCGTAGTAGTATGATTTGCATATTTATCTTGGGAATCAGTTAGAGCAGGATTCTGGATTTTAGCTGGAGCTATTATATCTTGGAACTAGAGCTTTACATTGGATCATTTTCCTTCTGGTGAGAGTATATTTGTATTCCTTTCCGTTGTATTTTAATTGTACTCTGATAATTCTTGTAACTCTGAGTAATATTATATTAATGATAATGGAAAAGCTCTTTTACCTTTGTGCAAATGTATAAGTAAGCCTAACAATTCGCCTTTATGAACATGTTGAGTTGGTTTAATTACCGGGGAAAACTGGGCAAAAATGTGAGTCGTTACATTCTATATCAGAGCTTTGGTTTATACAAAGCTTAGGGGTTCGACTCATTTGAACAAAAGAGAAAGGACTCATCAGAGTTGGGATTAGTAATATCCCATAAGAATGAACTCATGAGAGATAGTGTTAATAATGCCCTAGAATGAGTTTCTAGAGTACTATATTCAAGAGAGCGTCTTTCACGTAAAACAAATTAAGTTTTAGGACTAATACATTTTGAAATACAGTAGAATTCACGCTAAGATATAAACTTGGGTTCTAATATGATACTTTTCCATGTAGAGATTAATAATAACTTTGAAATTAAAAGGGATAACTTTGAAATCAAACTTGGGTTCTAAATGAAGTAATCGAGATTTTCTAGCAAACATTTCCTTATTGTTAGAAAAAGGTTTGAAAACTATATGATTAGATCAAAGATTAATAACCAAAGGAGTTGAGAACTAAAAAATCATTAGAAATAATGGTTGTAAATTTCCTTAAATATTTAGTTAAGGATTATAATT
This sequence comes from Allium sativum, assembly GCA_030737875.1. Classification (NCBI taxonomy): domain Eukaryota; kingdom Viridiplantae; phylum Streptophyta; class Magnoliopsida; order Asparagales; family Amaryllidaceae; genus Allium; species Allium sativum. Next base: position 720,292,247 of record CM060921.1, on the reverse strand, counting down.
TTCGATGATTTTTGGACAACCGATAAATTCTAAAGCAAGCAAAGAAAGTATTCTAAGTAATCCCATAGCCTATAAGCCCCAAGATTGAAACCTGTTAGGTAAGAAAATAATTTTTTAAGTAATCATGAATACCTATGAAACAACTTTCACAATTTAATAGAAGGATATTTGGCAAACGGGAATAGTTAGAAAAAAAGTTACCTAAACTAAAGCGTTTGGACAAGTTGAGTTATAAAATGATCATGTTTTTCGTGTAAAGATTAATAGTAATTTTGGAAACTGAAAAAGAATAAGTTTCATAACCTTTGTATTCAGAATGATTAGCAAGATAAGACATAAGAAAATGATTTATAACTTTGAATTTTCTTGTTCATTAGAGGGCGGCAAATCGTTGAGTGTAAGCAATTAGCCTAGTAAACGATGGGTTGGATATAATTGTTAATTGGAAGCTATCGTTTGGAGAACATTATAGATATGGTTATCCAGAACTATGTGTGCTAAAGCATTCTACCTGGCATTTCCATTGTAAGAACGAAAGTTTGGCACAAAGAATTTTCAAAAACTTGAGTTTTTCAAGTTCACAGTAGAGAGAAAAAACTAAAATAACCCCATCTCCTTTTCGAGAATGATTTTTTTTAAGCAGGAGTGAATGTGATGATTCGGAATTTTTAATCAATTTAAAACTTACATTTTGGGATATTATTTGAATTTTATCGATATAAAATGGATTTAATATAATTTAAAAATTAATTTTAAATAATTATAATAAATATAAATGTTTGAATAATATTTTAAATAATTATTTTTGTCAAAAGTATGATGGTATAATTTTTAATAAAGAATTCATTGAGTTTTGTAATTACCAGATTTTCTAAAACGTATTTTTAAGTAACCTTTAGATAAATTTTATTTGTTTAGTAATAAAAATTAAAACAAGATTTATTATTTAATTTGTTAAATTAAACATCGTCAAAATTTTGTCGATAATATGTTAGATATTGTCGTATTTCATTGTATTAATTGTCGGATGTTTAATTGGATAAACAAATGAACTAAAACACTTGAAATAGTAACGGTTGAGAGGCATTGCGAATTAGTTACGCTTACAAGCATGGCTAATATGTTGCAAAGGAAAACCATGGTTTGTGCACATGGTTTATGTTCGTGCCCATGGTATTAAGGAGACATACTTCTGAGGTGTCTTAATGCATGTTTAGAAGTGTCCTAAGGAGGACATGTGTCCATGGGAAAATTATCAAAATGCCTTCACTTCAAGGCTATATAAAGAGGAGCATACACCCTTCATTTTCCACACCATCTCCTCTCCTTCTCCCCTTCCTTCTCTCTCCTCTCTTCCTCCATTTGGCCATGGTGCCTCCTCCCCCTTAGCCAAGTTTCGGCCAACATCACCACCACCAACAACCATCCCTTCCTCCTCCAAAACACCACCACTCCATCTCTATTTCCCCTCATTCACTGCCTACACCCAATTTCCACCTCCCTACCTCCTCCTCCGCCAGCCACATCCCACCTCCTCTACACAAATTCGGCCAAGCACCCCCACACCACCATCTTCATACACCATCACCTCATTTTTTCTCAGCTTCTACCTTCGCCCAGGCCAGCAACTTACGTGGCCCATAACTCCTCCAAAAATTGTCCAAATCATGCAATTCTTTTTTCAAATCATGTATTCTTCCAGTGACTACCACTTTGTAGTTGAGCACTTTTCCAAATTCCGAGCCTAACTACTCCAAAAATCTGAATCTTTGAGGAGTACATTTTCTAGCTGTTTTAAATAAATCTGAGAAACACCTCCACCATTTTGTCCATATCCCCCTAAAAAATAATCAGAATTGAGAAATTCTTTTTTTAACTTGTATAGAAAAGAATGCTCTACAACTTCATAGTTGGGAACTTTTCAAAATTCAGAGTGTAGCTAGTCCAAAAACCTGAAGAAAGATTGCATATTTTTTGAATCGAAAAAGTCAAAGCGGCGGTGCGCGAAAGTTCTGCTCGACGGTGTCTGCTAGGCTCGCCTACCGAAGATTTGGAAAACAGTGAGGGTGAGAACTCTTTAAAATTTTACACTAGTTTAATATGCACTTATTAGTGGAGAATTATTTTATAATTTGGATAATTAACTAGTGTCGTTAATTTAAATCGGTTATGAATGTTTAATGGTTGATGTTTGTTTGTGATGGATGATTGTTGCGCAAATTAGAACATGCAAACACACTATTATGCATTAGTGTCATAACGCTTGTGCACAATTATTGTTTATTTTAATGATGTTGATAATGGTTGTTATGGATGTTTAAATGGTTCTAAATGTTGTATGACACACATTATTACGCTGCAATTGTGGTATTGCATCAGTGATCGGTTAAATCTCCTTCATAGTCAATAATATTATAATATGGGAATTTGGTTTAAAAAATTATTTTCAAATTTGAAGTTTGAAAATAACATGGAAATGAAGTGGAAATTATATCCTCCATAGTCAACACCGTAGAGTTGGTGTAAGGCAACTCAATTCTGTCATCATATTAATAATCATCAACAATTGTTGAATCAGGAATGCCAGAATTCATTCTCAAGCTATAGTCAACTACCTCACTTAAAATAAAACCATATTTTGCCCATGCACCTATGCATAATGCCAGAAAGACATCACATTTATAACCCTATAGGTACATTGAATAAAAGGCAAGAAAATACCTCTGAGCTTTAATATGCTCCTCCAACTCCAACTTTAATTTTGTGGAATAGGCATTGTCCAAAAATTCTTCTTACCAATTAAATTATTATGCACCCATTCTGACCATAAACATCTGTAGCTGAGATAATCTTATCATAGTAAACTAATATTGCAGCCTTATTCCACAATTCCATATTTGTAATTCCCAAACCGCCATTCTTTTTATCATCATATAATTTAAGAAAGCAATACATATCATTTTATTAGAGAAATGATCTCCATGCCAAAGAAATTTATTCAATGCACTAGTGACCATATGAATAAGCTTAACTGGCAAGATAAAATGTCTGGTCCAATATGTAGTTATAATAATAGCAACTATTGTACCACAGTTAGACTACCAGCTTGAGAAAGTTTACAACTAGGCCAATGTTGCAATTTATTAATGTTCTTTTCAAATAGAGGAACACACTTGTCTTTTGTAATTCTAGAGCATATAAGGGGCAGACCTAAATAAAAAGAATTGTCTGGTAATTCCATCAAACCTGAACATCTGATAACCTCATCCTTTTTATCAAACGACAAAACAGATATCATGATATGAGACATATTTACATTGATCTGAAGGCCAGTCATGGTATGGAACTTAGGAGAGTAGATAAAATGCAATGGATAATAAGCATAGTACGCTTTTTGTAAATAATAAGATCATCAACAAATAATGAATGGGTAATCCAAGGTACCTTACACCTTGGATGCAAATCCAATTTTCCATTCTCAACTTGTTCAACCAGTAGAGAGTTTAAAACCACCATCACAATGATAAACAAATAAGCTGAAATGGGACCACCTTGCCTAACTCCTTTTGTACCCTTAAAGTAACCATGAATAATACCACTTCTTAATATTGAATAGAATGGTGATGAAGTACATGTATAAATCTAGGCTAGAAAAGGTTTAGGGAAATTCATTCTAGACATTACTGCTAAAACTGAGTGCCAGGATATGGAATCAAAAGATTTTCTAATATCCAATTTTAGCATACGTCTAAGAGAAATGTTCGTCCTATTATAACCATATAATAATTCTTGTGTTATCAGAATATTATCACTGATAGCTCTACCATTCACATAAGCTGATTGGTTAGCAGATATAATAGAAGGTAACACCTCTTGTTATCTATTATCCAAGATCTTTAAAATCACATTATATACAATATTACAATAGGAAATTGGTCTAAATTAAGAGACCGAAGTTGGATTATCTACCTTCAATGCAAAAGAATTTGCAGAAAGACTTGGTGGAAAATTGTTATGCAAGAAAAAATACTGAATGGCATTACTAATATCATCACATATCACAAACCAACACTTGTGTAAGAAGAAATCATTGTACCCATCTAGACCACCACAACTCAATGCATCCAAATTGAAAACTGTTTCTTTGAATTCATCTCTAATAATCTCACTAATAACATTTTGAGATTGTTCCGGAGAAAGAGATGGGAGATAAATATGAGAAAAAGGCTGCACATAATTTTGATAAGTATTTGGAGAGGCTAAAATTTATGAGAAGTGTCTAATAAAAGCATCATTAATAATATCTGCATTCATATAAAGATCGCCATTCATATCCTTGATCACAAATATAGAATCCCTGGACTTCTTTATCTTCAGAGAGTTATGGAAATATTTTGTATTTCTATCAGCCTCAACTTCTCTTCTAAATAAGGAATTCTACCTAAGAGCATTTAATTCCATATCCAATGCATTCCTTAACTTATTCTTCAATTTAAATTCAGTCCTCTGTAAATGAATGTCATAACGATTCTTCTGAATATCCAATTGAATCTTAACCAATTCAGCTCTAACAAAAGTTGATTTTTTGGTACCTTTGCCAAAATTAAAAGAAGACAAAGTTCTAACATGAAACTTAAGTATCCTTAACTTAAAAATAAGAGAAAGCACATGATTGTTCCTAGACTGATTAGATCAGACATGCAAAAAAAATGTTAGAAAAATCTACATGCTTAATCCAAAATTTAAAAGGGGACTTACCCTTACCAACAGCATCATCAATAACCCCATTGAAAAAGAAAAGGACAGTGATCATATATAGATGAAGGGAGGATTTGATAAAAAGATTTAGGCTTGAGATTTATAAACTTAGAATTACGAAAGATGTGATCAAGTTTGCAAAGAGTAATATTACTTGATCTGCTAAAATTAGACCAGGTAAATTTAGACCAAAGTTGCTGACAGGAATGAGATTTGAATTGATGATAGCCTGATTTAATGGGGAAAATTTCATTAATAGATAGTGGACAACCACCAAATTTCTGTTGACATGAGAACATACAATTGAAATATCCAACAATAATCCAAGGTGCATTAGCAGAATTAAGGTATTGAATATGATCCGAAAAAGGATGCCTCAAAGAGATTGCATTACTAGCATAAACTGAAGTAAAAAAGAGCTGAGAATTAAAAGGAAAATGAACACATGAATAGCGAATAAACTAATCTGATGCTGAATTTTTTTAGAGTTTGAAAATACTAGGGTTCCACAAGGTTAACAACCTACCAAAACTTTCCTCAACAAGATTTTGATCGAAGTTCCAATATGATAAGACAAAAGAGGCCACTCTGTCCGTAGAATTACTATCTTGTTTTAGTTCAAATAAACACATTAATTGAATATTATTATCTCTAATAAAAGATTTAATTTCACCTTGTTTTGAGGGTAGACTAGCACCTCTAATATTCGAGAATGCAATGTTATTCATCATTTAAATTTGAGTGGATCAAGAAGAGTAGAAGGATTCTTCCTGGTATGTCTTGATGAAGATTAGGATTTCTTCAAGTATTGCTTGGCAAAACCTCATTAGGTTTAAACTCGTTTCCAATGTCCAAATCATTAGAATCACTAGATTTGGATTTTTTGGATTTCCTACTACTCTTTTAAGATTTAGCAGAAGGTTTGCAAGATGAGTTTGATTTTGGTGGAGGAAGATCCAAATGTGATGAAGGAGATAAATGTGAACATGCGAAAGATGATGAAGAAGAAGAAGAACTCATGTCGGATGCACTTGAAAGTCTATTTCTTATGGAGTTTCCGGTCCTCATGCCGGATGGCATTGAGCAAATTGTTTGTGTTGAATACTTCTTGCAACCAGACATACGTGTTGGGGGTAAAAGATATGGGGATTAGTCTGATAAATGTACCTCTCAGGTGGTAATGTAAATGAAGGTAGTAAGGCTAATAGAGAGAAAAGAGATGGAGTTGGCAGCTATGATAACCCACGTCCGTTAATGTCACTCATTATGAAAATGCATTAAGTTTCGTGAAGCGTTATAGGTAAACAGAAATAGAAACATTACAAGATAGATTAAAATAGCAGCGGAAACAAACTTTATTAACCATAAAGCATCATGGTTCAAAACATCATATGTCCGAAAATAACTAAACCTTGTACATCATAAAAATTTCTGTCTTGTACTTGAAACATCAGAGTACAATAGTAAAAGAAGCATAATCCCCAAAAGAAACATAGCCATAGTAGCAAAGATAAAAACTTGAGCAATACGTCTAAGCAGCTCCAAGTAAGATGATAACATAATCTTGATCAAGCTTGAGTATTCCCACCCTAAGAATTTGAGGGGGGAAGGGAACGGAAGAGGAAACAAAATGGGTCAGACATAAAGTCTGGCGAGTCCAATTACTTTTAGCAAATAAATAAGTAAAAGTATCAAGACAAACATATAAAGTGGATAAGAAGGATAACATCATAATAGGTAGGTATGACAAGGTAAACATGACAACATGATAAAGTATACTTCGCTTCTCTAATGATTCCACTCTGCACCAATACTAGTGTCGTGTCAATCAAGATGATCCCCATTAACTACAAGATGGTAGACTTAGGCGTACGTCTAGATGTACCCAATTTACAATCCCAACCGATTGGCTCCCTACTCCGTTGATACCCTGTGCCGGCCCCACAATAAGATGTATCAATTCCTAAAGTGGCAACCCTTCGTTTTTATGATGTGCACAACCATATCAACAGGTGTCACAATCGTCTTATCTGCCTTTGCCCAGACCATGCACGCACATGACCCCGGTCGGTTTGTGCCGCCCATACCGTACTCCATCTTTGGATCTCTTACAATCAGCTTAGTAAGCGTGCCCCGACTCCGACCTAGGGTGTAGTACTCGTTTGATACTGTTATATGGGTTACTGACTGAAACGCATCCCATACACAAGATGATGCAAGCTCTCCCCTTTGTCTTGCATCCCCACTAGGATTTCCATAGGTTATTCTTACCTAACAGTTATCTCATCTTTAGAGACCACATGCCCTAAAAAACTCACCTCTTTTCTCCAAAAATGGCATTTGGAGAACTTTTCCTTAAGTTGATGCACACACAGAGTTTTCAAAACCCCCCTTATATGTAAGGCATGCTATTCCCCGCACTTCGAGAAAATCAAGATGTCATCAACAAAGACCACGACAAATTTATTTGGAAACTCCCAAAACACCCTACTCATTAGATTAACGAAATAGGTGGGTGCATTTGTCAACCCAAAAGGCATAACTAGCCATTCAAAGAAACCATCTAGAGTCCTAAAAGCGGTCTCCGTCCTCGACCACCTTCAATTGATGAAACCCCATGGCCAAGTCTAACTGAGAGAATAATGATGCACCAACGAGCTGGTCAAACAAATCATCTATCCTCGGGAGTGGGTGCTTGTTAGTGAGCTTGTTCAAATCTCTATAATCCACACATAAGCGAAGCGAACCATCCGCCTTAATTGCGAATACCACCGGAGCACCCCATTCATACATGCTTCGCCTGATAAAGCCTTTCTCAAGTAGCTCCCCTACTTGCTTACTAAGCTCCCTCCTTTCCCTTGGAGCCATATGGCACACAGGTAATGCAATTGCTTTGCATTGTCTACCAAGTATATACGAAAGTCGATCTCGCGCCTCGGAGGTAAGTCCCGAACCTCCTTAAAAACATCAGAATACTCACGGACTACAAGTACAGATTGCAGATCATTGATAGATGCATCCAGAGACTCTAGGAAACTAAGCATGACAGACCCCTTAGGGTCACAAGAAATCTCGACGGTCCTCCCATGGCAATTCAAAAGCCTAACAACCCTACTCTCACAATCCAGAATGGCACCATACATGGCTAGCCAATCCATCCCTAGAATCAAACCATATCCCATAAACCGAGCACATATGCGTTGCACTCAAACTCGACGCCTAACACAGATATTCTCAAACCTCGAAAAATCATGGACAAATGAGCCAAACCACCAATGGGGTTTGAGACAACAATGGGATCCACTACCAAACTAGTATTAAGGTGCAGAGACTCAACTACAGAATCAGATATAAATGAACGCGAAGCGCCAGAATCAAAAAAGTTCTAATAGGGTAATTGTAAAGGGAAATCAAACCTTCCACGAAAACTTTCCTACCTCGATCTGGAGCACTAATCGCGAGAGCATGCTCTTTCCCTCCAGAAGTTCCTGCCCTTTGACCTTGTCCTTGCTTCTTCGGGCGTTCTTTAGAAAAGTGTTCGATCTCTCCACAACTGAAGCAAGTATTCTTCCTTCTTTTGCAGTCCTTTATCAAATGACCCTCACGTTTGCAATTGTCGCATTTTCTCTTATCCTTAGCCTTGTCATTCTTTCCGCCTTTCTTTTGTTGTTGTTGTTGTTGTTGTTGTTATTGCTCCTTCTTTGGCCATACTTTCTTGTTTTGTGTTTCCTCCACCTTAATTTCTTTCTTTTCACCTTTGTCTTCCTCATGCATCAAGGCAATATCAACGAGCTTTTCAAAAGTTGCTCCCATTGGAATGTGAGACATAGCTAACCCATGGAGGGGGTTCATTCAGTCCTTTAGCAAACCGCAAAGCCAACTTATGCAGAATATCTACTAGATCCAACCCAAGTCTCGCTAGTTGGTTGAATTTGTTAACATATTCTTTGATAGTCATGCCTCCTTGCTTGAGTTCCAGAAACCTCTCCATTTGCATGCTTTCCTCGGCTTGAGATAGAAACTTCACTACAAAACTTTGCCGAAAATCAATCCAAGTCTCTATTGGATGCCCTACTTGCATCACTTCCCACCAGAACGAAGCTTCATCTTTCAGTAGCCAGGCGGCTAACTAAACCTTCCTATGATCATCAACTTCGAAAATTCCAAACAAATCCTCCATTTCTTTAAGCCAGTTTCTTGCCTCTACGAACGTCCCAGTTCTATTAAATGGCTTTCCGCTTATAGCATGGAAGTCTTTGTCGATCTTAGAGAAATTATCTGCTCGCGGAGGAGGAGAAGGAACGACTGGTGCAGCTAGGGGATGAGCATTTCCTTGGCCTTCGGCAGGAGCCATAGCCTCAAGATACCTACGGAACCAGCCTGGTATCTGAACGCCCTCAGGAATATTAGTTTCCCCAGAAATGCTGAAAAGAAAAGGAAAGAGATTCAGATAAAGGATCGAAAGATATTAAATATGGCTTTGGGGAATATGTATTTCAAAATAGATTTTTCTTTTGAAAATGCTTTCTTTTAAAACCTTTTCGAAAAAAAATTCAAAAACTTTTATTTGATCTAGTAACCTTCAGCTCTAATACCAAGTGTGACACCCCACGTCCGTTAATGTCACTCATTAAGAGAATGCATTAAGTTCTGTGACGCGTTAAAGGTAAACAGAAATAGAAACATTACTAGACAAATTAAAATAGCAGCGGGAAAAAACTTCATTAATCATAAAACATCATGGTTCAAAACATCATATGTTTGAAAATACATAAACCCAGTACATCATTAAAATTTCTGCCTTGTACTTAAAACATCAGAGTACAATAGTAAAAAAAGCATAATCCCCAAAAGAAACATAGCCATAGTAGCAAAGATAAAAACTTAAGCAATACATTTAAGCAGCTCCAAGCAAGATAATAGCATAATCTTTATCAAGCTTCAGTATTCCTACCCTGAGAACCTGGGGGGCGAACGGAAGAGAAAGAAGAGGAAACAAAATGGGTCAGACATAAAGTCCGGGGAGTTCAGTTACATTTTGAAAATAAATAAGGAAAAGTATCATGACATGCATATAAAGTGGATAAGAAGGATAACATCATAATAGGCAGGTATGATAAGGTAAACAGGACGGCATGATAGAGTATACTTCGCTTCTCTAATGATTTCTCTCTACACCAATACTAGTGTCGTGTCAATCAAGATGATCCCCAACAACTACACGATGGTAGACTTAGGTGTACGTCTAGATATACCCAATTTACTACCCCAATTGATCGGCTCCCTACTTTGCAAATACCCTGTGTCGGCCCCACACTAGGATGTGTCACTTCCTAAAGGGCCAACCCTTCGTTTTTATGATGTGCACAACTAGATATACATGTGTCACGGTCGTCTTATCCCCCTCTTCCGGGACCATGCATGCACATGACCCTAGTCGGTTTGCACCGCCCACACCGTCCTCCACGTTTGGATCTCTTACAATCAGCCCAGTAAGCGTAGCCTGACTCCGACCTAGGGCGGAGTACTCGTTCGATACCATTATATGGGTTACTGACTAAAACCGGTCCTACACACAAGATGATGCAAGCTCTCCCCTTTGTCTTGCATCCCCACTAGGATTTCCACAGGTTATGCTTACCTAACAGTGTCTTTAATTACATAACCCCAACCGATTAAGTTTGTGGGCCTGTATATATAAATATTACACACCCAACCCAGATATACTTAATCCTCCCACCGTTTCAACTAAGTTTACTTAACCCTATCCAAATTGACATGTTCACACAATCCCTATGGATTAAACTAGGTTAAGTATTCAAGTTTATTACCATATTCAGTTATGGTTATAATGTACTAGACCTCCCACATTAAACCTACAACTTGCGGATGGTGGTTATGTCGGGCGGCTCCGGGTATACTTCTTCCACGAGTTGGGTTTAACCTTGTGTCATAGCATGTCTCGTGTTTATGCACTTAGACCCCTCACATTAGATTCACCACTTGTAGTAGCTGGATAAGCCGGTCAGTTCTGGGCAGACTTCCACTACAAGTGCAATCTAACCTTGTGTCTAAGTGCGATTACAGTTTCTGATTACTGTAATCCTAGGAATTACAATTATTAATCAAATTTACCTATTCCATTATAGGTTTTCATGCCCGTTTTCCCATATTATGTTCATAATGAATTATACGCCCCAAATTCATATTATTACACTTTATTCAAGTTATGCCTAAATTCCTAATAACAAGTTATGCCCAATACTAATGTTTTCCCCTTGTTCCTAATCTAATGTATTCGCATATTTCATCGGCATGCTTAGGCTCGAAGGTAGCCTGACTATAAATATAAAAGGGAAAAGATAGAGGGATTAGAACAAAGATGATCATAATAAAATGATAAACATATAATGGCATAAACAGGCATAAAACATATAGTGGCATAATGACAAGAGTGGCATATAGGAACAGATCTGATGAACATGTGATAATAGAACTGATTCTAACATAATAGGGACATGTATGATATGATCTAAACAATGATTTAGATGTCCAACTAATAACAGATCTAATTTGGCCACAAACATAATAGAACAGGTATAAAATGATCTAAACAATGAATTAGATCTATAATCAAAGGCAGATCTGACATGATAAAGGTTAAGATCTAGGACGTAGTCATGTCAGAATAACAAGTTATAGCAGATCTGATGTGATTCAAATGCTCATAGGCATATATCCAAGTTATATTCATATCAAGGTTTACATTTTAATTATTTAGATCTAAAATTAACATGGAATCGCAGTGTTTGGATTTAGAAAAATAGGAGAAGAATTGTAAACTTTGAATCGCAGATCTCTAACTTGAATAACTCTAATTGATTGTTAAAGAAAAGGTTTGATTCAATTCGGACAGAGACATCATCTAGTTCTCCATTATTTTTAGTGTAGAGAAACCAGAAAATGAGGCCATATATATAGTTGTATCCAAAACCATATTCTGCCTAAATCTGCTGCAGGGAGGTCGACCCCCCTTATGGGGTCGACCCTTCCTGCTTCCCCAAAATTCTACGATTTGAACCGTTTTGAACTGATTTTTGATTATTACGTGTATATATAGTTATCTTGCGCGTATACAGACTTCAAACCTTAATAACTTCTTCATACGGTGTCTGTATTACACAAACCAGGTGTCTATTTTGAACAGAATTCCGAGACAAACGCAATGGCATAGTCTGTTTCAATTAATTCTGAATATTAAATTAATTATTCTTTAATTTTTCCTCTTTAGTGTTGTTAAAATTATGGGGTGTTACAACAGCACAGCTAGGAATAGTAAACTTTTTGGATCAAAGCCAGATCATGGCAAGGAAACCGCTCATGAATCGTGGAAGGAAACTTGGACAAAGGTTGTAAGTAAGTAGAAGAAACATGTAAATGTCCCTGTCACTAACATTTTTGGACTTCAAGATAATGTTGAAACTGTAGTTGGTAAGAATGTGGTAGGGAATGTAGTCGTTATAAAGGAGGAAATCATTTTATTGCACTATCTCATAGCATGGATGTTGGAGATGAAGTTATTATTGATTGGGAGTACGAAGAGGGAGAGATTTGTGAGTTTGGTGAGTTATGATCCAGTGTTTTTATTCCTTTTAGTGTTGTGAGCACTGGTCATTTAGGAAAAGAAAGTGCAAGAGGAGAAAGTGGAAAGTGAAGTTAATGATCATCGAATTACTAGTGTTGCCTGCATTGAAAACGAAGGAAAAGGAAATGTCTAAAATGTTAATGTGGGAACTGGAATATTTGATCTAGAAATTGGTAGTAAGGGTGAAGTAAAAGTCTCTCGGGATAAATCACCTAACACTGCAACCAAGCCTAGTTTTTTAAACAAGTCTCCATCTCGACCTAGAAAATAAAATACCCTAACAGCTACCTCCAAGTCATTAGGTTTGGAAAAAGATACTTCCGTAAGCAATAGCTTTGAAATCGAGCATGTTTCCAGTGTTGCTAAGAAGGACTCAAGAGTGAAACCCATCAACCCCTATGCATGTATACCAGCACCCCCATAGAATAAAGCTCCTCCCCTAATGATAGATGAACCAGCGACTCATTCTCCTATCTCTACTTCACATCTGAGATACATTACTTGAAAATAGAAGAGTGCGATGAGGGTAGGTAGCCTATTCGATAATGACTAAAAAGAATGAAAGGGGATGCAACACCACTTGGTTATTTGTAGCATGAAAGAGCAATGTCAAAATAATATGTTAGACTAAGTGGTTAGGTTATGGTATTTGAATTATGTATTTCAATATGTAATGTTGTGTGCTTTTTCTTTCTTCCCTATACGAAAGGAGACAACCTTAGTTATTAAGTGTGTACCTTAGCGCTTGTACTATATATACTTCTTACTTATTTTTTAATATGAGAGTGTTACTGAACATTGTTAAAACCGGTCGGCTTTGCCAAAAAAAAAAGTAAATAAGAATCTTGGAAGTACATTTTGGTCTCCAATCTCCATCCCTTCTCCTAAGCTCCAAGCAATAATATAACCTTTCAAATATGCTCGGTTTGACTCAAGTATTATCGTTCAATAATGCTGTAACAACCCGACTCAAGTATTATCGTTCAATAATGCTGTAACAACCCGGAAAATATGAGCCAATTAAATTTTTTTAAATTGGTTATTTTAAAGAAATTTGAGCAATTGAAATAGAATATTTCAATAAAATAAAGAGTTAGAAATGGTGCGGCAGTTTGAAAATTTGAATTCGAACTTTGACTTACTGTACCGGGTGCAAAATAAAACGGATTTTAGTGAAACCAAAAATATTTTCTTTTGAAGGAAATGGTAGTGAATCAGCATGATTCACGCCTAATATATATTAACATCCATAAAGTAGCATAAAGTAGCAGTACGTGTATGTACAACATATATACAGCCAAAAAAAACAGGCCATCGCTACAACCCAGCGACAATACAGCCTGACAAAAAGAAACTAAGCATCATAATTTACATTATACAGCAAAATACATGACAGCAAAATACAAAGCCAGTGAAAATCCCCATCAAGTGCGTGGACCAGTAATGCACCGCATCCGCTTGCGCACACGGTCAGCAATGCTTTCAATCTTCCCCTTGCGCTCCATGCCTGCCCAGTCATAGATAAAATTGAGAATAGAGTAAATGATACTGTTAGGGGCTTTCAGTTTATTGTTAAATTTTCTGGAATTGCGTTCATGCCAAAGCAACCAAATGTAAGCAAAGTTCAACAAAGCAAAAAGAAAACTATCATGAGAAGCATGCAAGGTCGGGTAAATGTTGTGCCAAAAATCAAATTGGTCAGCAATGAAGTCGCTCCAGTGCAAATCAAGGCTAAGCGCAACCAAACATTTCGTCCAAATGTAAAAAGCAAAGTCACAAGCCAAAAAGAGAAGATGATAGTCCTCGTCATCGCAACCACAAAATAAACAGCCACCCATAACGTACACGCCTCTTTGACGAATTCTGCTAACCGTGTTTAATCTACCATGTATCACAATCCACATGTGAATTTTAACTTTGTCAGGGACTTTGAATCGCCACATCAGTTCGAACCTCAGCCTCCTAATCCCAGCAAAGTTGAACAACTTGTAAATGCTACGAACGCTAAACAGCTTTCTTTCTCCTTCCAACATCCAAATAAACTCATCCCTCTCATTAGTTAAAGTCGCCCCTTCAAGCAAAACAAACAAGCTGCATAACTGAGTCAATGCATTACCAGCCACCAGCCTCGAAAAAGACAATCTCCATTTGCAGCCCGATGCTTCATTATCGTACATCTCTCTAAAAGTGAAATTTTTGTTGCGTACAATACAAAAAAGCTCAGGAAACTTCAGAAAGAAAGGGACATTAGTTAGCCAGCTGTCTAGCCAAAATGATGTGTTGCGTCCATTCTTCACCACAATCTTAGTACCCAGCTTCATCCATTGTGCATGAGCCATAACATTGCGCCAAAACACGGAGCACAATGAGAAATCAGTATTCCAGCTAAAATTGCATTATAACATGTACTGATAATCCATTCTTTCCATAAAGCGTGCTTGTCAGAGATCATTAACCACAGCAACTTACAAAGTAAAGCACGATTCATTGTCTTCAAGTTAATGATATCGAGTCCCCCTTGCTCTTTAGACTTGCAAACTTGATCCAAAGAAATCAAACAACTAAGTTTCTTCGTCTCTTTAGTACCAGTCCAGAAAAAATTACGACGAATTGCATCAATCTTCTCCAATGAAACCAAAAATATTTAAATCTGCTTATGAATATCTTTCTAATGAATCTTAAAAATCGAAGTTTCATAGCGGAAATCAAAAGTTATGGCCAAATGAATTTTCAGAAAGGTCGCTATAGACAATATATAACCCTTGAAAATAAACATTTTACAAATGACCTCGAAATTCGACGAAACCACTTTGTTGGATCCGGGATGTCAAATTTTTGCTAGGTTTCAAATTTCATAATTTTTGAAGCTAGTATGTGAGCATGGATAAAGAAAATGTGTTTGGTCAATTTCTGTTAAATTGGATCGACCAGAAAATAGCCATTTTTACAACAGTCTTAGAATTCGATGAAACTAGTTTTGTTGGGACTGTAGCGTCAAATTATAGCTAGATTTATTTTTCTGGAATTTTTTGAATCAGTTTGTGGCCCTGGAAAATTGAAATGTACATTCAAATCGAATATTGAATATTTTATATTTTAATTTGAAGAATAACTGGACTGTAACAGTCGAACTGGCCTACGAAACATGTCCCATTGTGTTCGACATGGGGGTATTTAGCTAGGGGAGATAGTCGTTGGGTTTGGATTGGTGTTCGTTTGAAGAAACACTATTTTAAAAATTAAATAAAGTATCGGCCAATCAGAAATTTCCAACATAATTCAAAAATAAAAAAACTTCAGAAACCCCCGCCCCACTCTGCTCTCGACGACGCATGATATTCCCCCCTTCCCGGCCATTTTCCGACCACCACGGCCACCATTAGCCTCTCCCCCAGTTCAACTTTTTGAAGAGCTCTCCTCCCTCGTCAAATCCATACCAGGTGCTCCTCCTCTCGTCGCTCCAATCGATAGAACGACCACCGTGAACATCGCGACTTCAAACCGCCATCCTGCCCACGATCTGCGTGCGAGTGGGACCCCCTTGAACTCGAAGTGCACGCCGTTCCTAGCCCTACACCGTGGTGCTACTCGATTTCAGTATCGTGCAACGGATTTGAGTAAAAATCGAAACCTAGTTTCGAAGGTTCAGAGAAAGGTATCGGCTTTGATTTATTTGAACTGAAAATAACACTTTTAAGTGTTGCAAACTTTGAAAATCGTATCATTATCGCGTGTTAACGAAATTCGATGAAACAGGAAACATCGTGACCGCAAGGATGCTCTCTACAATCTAGAAGTGTCCGGGGATTTTTCTGAGCTCGCTACTTTTTTTAGCAATGCGACAAACCAATGTGAGATTTCTAAACTGAAATGTGAATGGACATGTGTTGTATAAGTTATATAAGCGAAATATAAATTATATACGTGTTGTATACCTTCTGTACATGCGTTGTATAAGTTATATGAGCGAAGTATGAATTATACATGCATTTTATAAATGATATGTGTGTTGGAATGGAAATAAAATATATTTATATATGGATATATATATATATATACGCTCCCCTCGTCCACAAACCATAGGCGATATTTATTGATTGTGAATTGGTGTGAAAAATTTGCTGAATAATGCGAATGGTTGATAGGATTGTTTGTGGTTGATATTGTTTGGATTGTGGTTGAAAAATACCAATATTGTTGAAAAATATCCATTTGTGATTGAAACAAAATTGGAATAAATTGTGGAAAAGAAAAACATACTCGCCTGCGTGCGAATTAGATGTACGAAATCCCCATTGTCAAAAACCGCGAGGTTTTAAGGTAGAGCGAGGAGCCGTACTCGGGACGGTGCCGGTTTTAAATACCCTGCCGTTATGCTGCCGAAATTTTCAATAATATTCATGTGTTAGAATTATTTTCATATGTTGAAACTATATTCATGTGTATAAACTATATTCATGTGTTGAAATTATATTCATGTGTTGAATAGAAATTTATGAGTTGAAACCGTATTCATGTGTTGAATAGAAATTCATGTGATGAATAAAATTCTTTGAAAAAAAAATAACATTTTATCACATATCTAAACTATATAAACTATTCGTGTTTGAAATAAATTGTTTTAACATTAAAAAACACATTTTTATTATATATATATAAACTATAGAAATTATTCAGGTGTTGAATAAAGGATTAGAATGATAAAAATCATATTTTTATCGTATGTGTGAAGTGGATAATATTCATGTGTTGAATATATAGATTGAACAATAAAATTTACATTTTTATTGTGAATATGAAGTGCTAAAAATGTTCATGTGTGGAATAAATATTTTAGACGATAAAAAATATCATTTTTATCATGTAAACGATTCGTTAAAATATACAAGTGTTGAAACAAATATTTGTTTGCTATGAATATTATTTTTAACATGTGGGCGAACTAAATAAAATAGTCATGTGTTGAAATATATTTTTGTTTGCCAAAAATATCATTTTTATGCGAAATATGAAGTGTTAAAAATAACCACTTATTCAAATAAATATGTGTGGGTTGAAAATATTATTTTTAACATGTGTAGGAAGTGTTAAAAATAACCATATGTGGAAATAAACCTTTGTTCGCTAGAAATATTATTTTTAGCTTAGTTTTGCGCGCACACACACACACACACACATATATATATATATATACATGTGTTGAACAGAAAGTGGATTAGCTGTTGAGTATAGAATTTATTTGCGTGCACGACAAATAGGTAAACCTTAATGAGTTGGATGTGCAATTTTATTATTATATCAACTCCTGTGAATGCCATTGAATGCGGAGTGCTGGTTGTTCTGTATGTAATAATAAACATCGCCATAGGATAGTAACAATTAGTTTTGAACTACACTGCATGGCATACTTCTTGAAGATAGGCATACTTCATCATATACTGCATAAGCATTTGAAGCTTGTGTGACGAGGTTGAAGATTTACCATACGAGCGAGAGGCTTATATGTGATGACTATATATTAAAGGTTGAACTGATGACTGGTATGGACTATATAAATTATAACGGTAAATTGCAAGATTAATAAAAACCCCACACATGTCTGGAGATGACAATAAACACATCTCTCCGGTCATTAAGGCACAAAAACCATTTATAGGGTGACGAGAATTTATTCTCTGGAGTTATGATCTATACACACTCCCCTGTGGACACCGGAATATGTCACTATAAATATGTGCATGCTTATTAGGATTTATTTGGTACCCAATACGGCCCAATAAATTTCCAAACCCCTTCCCGTACAAAGGAGGTTATGGCGAAATTTTTCGAAATATAAAGGTGTTAGTGAAGTATTTGAAGTGAAAACGATATTGAAATCGTCGAATGATTTATATATATATATATATATATAAACTAAATTAAAACAAATCGAGGCCGTGCAGTTCGCCTTTTGAAATCATAATTATAAACGATTATATCGAAAGATCCGACCATCAGATTTTGACGAAACTAGAACCGTTGGGTTCGCTTTGGGAATATCTTCCCAATGATATAAACTTTGTTGAAATCCAACGGTTAGATTTTCAGATATGTGTAAAACAAATTAAGGGAAAAATAGCGCCAGTGCCTCGGCACGACCTGGAACGTCGTTTAATTAAATAGGACCATTTTTAAATAAACAAAAATGGCGATATATCATTATAAAATATTATAGACGATATAGGATGGGAATAAACCGATTCTGCTTGGTTTGCTTGATATTTGGTGGTTGAATGTGTTTGACATGAAAATTATACTAAAGAACTGAAATGTGAATGTCGAATGATTTAACCATGTGAAGAATTGATTTGAAAATCTAATTATACGTGGATTATTTGAAAAGGCCGAGTTAATTCTCATTTCAAATAATCGATCGACGGTTAGAAGTCGATGAGTTGAAGACGGTTCAAGACCGACGATCTTCACATTGGATGGATGGGCGCTACTGATGCTCATGATTGGAGTAGCTACCTTGAAGGAGCTGAAGTGGTAGCCGTCCGGACGTATTGTTGATTGTATGGATATGCGAGGAATTTGGTGCCTCCGGCTTCGTTCAAACCCAGAATGGACTTGTAAATGGACTATGTGTCTGACATTAGATTTTGCTCTGTGCTAATTGATCTCTATTAAATATATATCTGTTTGGCGGCAGAGAATTTATTCTCTTGCTTAACGCCCTTCTCTGAGACGTACGAGCTCAGAGGTTATATATCGATAAAAATCAGTCGCATGGAGTGAATAGCCTGTGTGGCACGCCTAAGTGGCAGATGATCAAGGGTTTTGTTGAAAAGCAAAGTCATGTGGTTGATGATCAAAGCATGGAATATGTGGCGTAGCTTTGTATATAGCGTGGATTCGCAAGCCTCACACCTCGGTATGAGTCAAAAAGGGATAAGGACCCAAGGAGTGCACGACATTTCTTTCTAGCTATAGGTGATGTCAGTGACCTACCAGCTCTGACATTTATATATACTTTTTACCTATGTGGTTGTTGGAATGCGAGGCGCCTCAATTATAGGTCCTATAGGACCGGGAAATGTGTGTTCAGGAATTGCCAATCCTCAAAAGTAAGAGAGGACCGGCCTTGGAGGTTCCAAGGATCGCTGTGTGTGATCCTGAGACATTTGCTAGAGTGTCTCGAACAGAGAGGAGCTTACCCCTTGCCTCGACTCATGATGGAATCCAATTTCCAATACGAAATTGCGGATGTGATTGTATTACTAGTATGGCGACATAGTAGATGGTATCTATGTCGTCTAGGATTGATATTTATGATTGAATTTTCTTTTGAAACATATATGCACTATTACAAATATTAAACACTTTTGTTTTATACGTATCAAGCATTTCTTGACCATTATAAGGTAAAACTCTATCCTCCGGCTTGCGTTGCATTGTGTGATGGGACCTGAGTCTTATAATGGCTTCATTTTTATAAAAAGCGTTGCGATGATTTAATAATTTACTTTATTTCATGCACTAGCAATCATTGGAGTAAACCCGTTCCACGAAAGTGGCGTGGTCCTTTGATTTGCCTTATTATTGTTGTTTAATTAGTTAAGTAGATTTCTCATACCAGACCCATGACTGACTCGTAGTTTGTTTCATCTTGTAAACTCGGGTGCCCCTTATTTTCACACGGGCAGCCTAGTATCAGGTGGCTGGACATATTCTGTCTTTGCATTGCAGCAGGAGTGCACCTTTTGGATCATGGCGAGGCTTGACTTCACAGTGTTGATTATTGATTTTCCGCCATTGTTATTATATGTATATGATTCCGCCTCTAGCGATGTAGACTGATGTTTTCTTTATGTACTCTCTATGTATATGTACCACTTATGGCGATGTAGATTGATCATGTATCTTTATGCACTAAGTAGTATACTGCACTGTGCTCTCTGATGTTGTGATATGTATGATTCCACTATCATATTTGTGTAAATTATTCTATTTCCTTCTTATGCTATTATCTGTACTCTGCTAATGATGATTAATGTGTTATATTCCAATGATTATCCTTAACACCGTAGCACGGGGTTTTGGGATCGTCACAGGTGGTATCAGAGCTTTGGTTAACCTTAGTTCTGGAATTTAACACATAAAACAGCTCATCAGAATAGAATAAGTAGAATTCTAAGGCGAGTAGCTTATTAGAGATAAGATTAGTAATGTCCTAGAATGAGCTAAGAAGAATAGCAAAAATAATCTGATCAGTACATCGTTGTCTTTCCTTAAGTTCTTCTACTGTATCATCTAATAAAATTATCGTTTCTGAGAGCTGACTCTTTCCTTGCTTATACAGAACTTGATAAATGGCTACCAGAGCAGCAGCAGCTAGAGGAGGCTGTGGAGGCCTAGGCACAGGCCGAGGAGATAACCCCGCTGCAGAAGGACCATTAACACAACCACCAGCCGCCCAGCCATTCGAGCTCGATCGAGTGGCCAAAAGATATAAGAATCTAGGAGGCAAAACCTTCTCAGGAACCGGTACGGTGATTGAGGCTTTGGCATGGTTGAAAATATGCGAAAAGATCTTGGGAGGCCTGAGGCTCGGAGATCAAGACAAGGCATTCAAGGGTGCCTGGCTTTTGCAAGACGAAGCAGAATTGTGGTGGAAAGCCATCACCACAGAGAATCAAAATGCAGGAAGGACATGGGATGACTTCAAAGAAATGTTCAAAAGAGAAGTTCATCCCAGAGCAAGCAATTGAGCGCATGCATGATGAATTTGCAAACCTCCAGCAAGGAGACCTCTCTGTGCAAGATTATCTCAATAAGTTTACACAGTTATCTCGCTACGCCCCAGAGCTCATCGCGACTGCTAAGTCCAAGAACAAGAGGTTCATCCACGGGCTAAAGCGTAAATATCAAGACAGGGCTATGAGCCACATTAAACTGGCATTTTCAGACTTAGTGGAGATGGCATGCAATTATAAGGACCTTGACCAAAGAAACCTTGATCTGGAGCGCGCTAAGAGTCAAGCGGGGAGCAAACGCAAGCCCTCTACGAACCAGGATGAGTCAAGCAACGCGGCATCCACCAATCAGCAAACTAGCAGGACGCCAAAGGGAAGTTGCTTCAATTGTGGAAAGATGGGGCACTATTCTAATGTGTGCACAGCCCCAAAACGGCAGAAGACCAACTCCCAAGGCTCGAGCCAGAACTCTCCGACCCCGTTCATGCTTTAACTGCTGCAGAACCGGACATCTCATCAAAGATTGTTCATTGCTTAAGAAGGCGGAAGTTGCACATGTGTAAGACGGGGCAAACCCGCCGGCTGCTTCCGACGGAGCAGGTAAACCCGATGTTTTGGGAGGTACCCTTACAATTAAAAATATTCCTGTTTCTGTATTATTTGACACGGGTGCATCACGTAGTTTTATTGCAAGTAACACTGTTCACAAATTAAAGTTAAAGATAAGAGTCCTTAAAGAACCGATTAGAGTTCATAATCTGAGAGGAGGATCTCCTGTTCTTAGCTCATATTGTAGAGTGATAGTCTCTTATTCTTTCTACAAGTTTTCCTTTGATTTAGTCACCATGGATTTTTCCTGAATTTGATATCATTCTCGGGCTAGATTGGTTAACGCAATACGAGGCCAAAGTAAATTGTGCGGAAAGAATAGTAAACATTAAAACAAAACTTGGATATATTACTGTACCATGCCATGGTTCAAATCCATATAGAAAGGAATTTTGGTCTGCTCTAGAAGCCCACTTCTTAGAAAAGATTCCTGTTGTTAAAAACTATGCGGATGTGTTTGAAGAAGTCGAAAACTTACCTCCGCAAAGAGAAACTGAATTCAGAATCGATCTAATTCCAAATGCCAGACCAGTGGTACATCAAATTCGAAGAATGACTCCAAAAGAAAAAGAAGAATTAGGCGATCAAACTCGTCAACTGCTATGGAAGGGTCTGATCAGACCTAGTTTTTCTAGTTGGGGTGCAGCTGTAGTGTTTGTCCCTAAGTCAGACAGTACTCTCCATTTGTGTGTTGATTACCGTGACCTCAACAAACAGACGCTCAAAAACAAATACCCAGTACCCCGCATCGATGATCTGTTAGACCAATTAAATGGGGCAAGAGTATTTTCTAGAATGGACCTAGCTACAGGTTTCCATCAACTGAGAATTACCGAAGAGTGTGTTCCTTTGAAAGCTTTCAGAGGTCTAGACATATTTTACAAATGGTTAGTAATGCCGTTCGACTTATGCAACGCTCCAGCCTACTTCGTGGATCTAATGAATAGAGTGTTTAGGGAAGTTCTGAATAAATTTGTCCTGGTATTCATCGATGATATTTTAATCTACTCTAAGTCAGAAGCCGAGCATGAAAGACATCTAGAACAAGTATTGGGGATTCTGAGAAAGAACATCTTTAAAGCCAAATTCTCTAAATGTATCTTCTGGCAGGAAGAGGTGAAGTTCCTTGGCCATGTCGTGTCAAAAGAAGGAATTTCTATAGATCCGAGCAAAATTACAACAATTCAAGACTGGAAACAGCCCACTACACCCACAGAGGTCAGAAGTTTTATGGGGTTGGCTAGTTATTATCGAAAATTCGTTAAGGATTTTTCGAAGATATTCGGTCCATTAACAAAGCTTACAAAGAAGCACGAGAAATTTAAGTGGACTTCCGACTGTGAGGAAGCTTTCCAGGAATTGAAATCAAAATTAACAACCGCTCCAATATTAACCATTACCGATGGCAATCAGGATTTGACGGTTTGGACGGATGCTTCTATTAGAGGTCTTGGTGCAGTGTTAATGCAAAGAGGCCAAGTAGTCGCTTATGCAAGCCGCCAGCTGAAACCGCATGAGAAGAATTATGTAACTCATGATCTTGAGTTACTAGCCATTGTTTTTGCTTTGAAAATCTGGAGGCATTACTTATTGGGTGAGAAGTTTGAACTGTTTACAGATCATCAATCATTGAAGTATTTGTTCACCCAGAAAGATCTGAACATGAGACAGCAGCGCTGACTAGAATTTCTTGCAGTGTATGATTTAGATATCCTGCATACGCTGGGAAAGGCTAATGTAGTGGCTGATGCGCTCAGTAGAAAGAATGAAATCATCGCCAGCCTAATTGTTACATCTTCATTGATTGAAAAGATTTCAGTCCTTCAGAAAGACGATGAATTTATTCAGAGAATCAATCAGAGGATTAAGGAAGGTGAAACCACAAGTTTTCGTATTGATGATAAGGGAGTTCTTAGATTAAAAGGCAGGATTTGCATTCCGAATATTCCAGAGCTTTGAAGAGAAGTCATGGATGAATGCCATAAGTCAAAACTTAGTATCCATCCTGGTGTGAGCAAAATGTATAATGATATTAAGCGCACCTTCTGGTGGAGGGGAATGAAGAAGGACATTTCTTTATATGTTAGCAGATGCCCTACTTGTTAACTAGTCAAGAGCGACCAAAAAAAGCTGGTCGGACTGTTGCAACCATTGGAAGTCCCAGGTTGGAAATGGGAACAGATTTCCATGGATTTCATAGATGGTTTGCCCCGAACCAAGAAAGGTAATGATAGTATTTGGGTGATCGTAGATCGCTTTACGAAGACCGCCCATTTCATACCTGTCAGATCCAGTAGAACAGCCCAAAGTCTAGCACAGATTTATTTCAAAGAAATTGTTAAGCTGCATGGAATTCCCATCAGCATAGTCAGTGATAGAGACCCAATATTTGCTAGCAAATTCTGGGAGGCATTCCAGACCGAATTGGGAACAAAACTGAACCCGAGCATCGCTTATCACCCTCAGACAGATGGCCAAACTGAGAGAGCGAATAGAATTTTAGAAGATTTACTACGGGCTTGTATTATTGATTTTGGTGGGTCATGGGAAGATCACTTGCATTTGGCAGAATTCTCATATAACAACAAATGTCGCCATTTGAAGCATTATACGGTAGACCGTGCAGATCTCCCGCATGTTGGGTAGAACCTGGCAACATACTCGTGTTGGGACCCGATATGATTAGAGAAGCATCTGATAAAGTCGATTTCATCAAGAAACAATTGAAAACTGCGCAAAGCCGACAGAAGAGTTTGCGGATTCTAGAAGAAGAGATGCGACATTCGCTGTTGGTGATTATGTTTATTTGAAAGTTTCTCCGAAGACGAGTAATCCGGTTTGGTAAAACTGGGAAGTTGACACCCAGATTTATTGGTCCCTTTCCTATACTTGAATGAATTAAAACTCTTGCTTATATGGTTCAATTACCTGATTGGTTGCCTGGAGTGCATAATGTGTTTCACGTATCTCAACTTAGAAGACATGTGCATGACCCAGATCTTGTTGTAGAAGAAGCAGCGCAACAGGACTTGGAAATTACTCCATAATTAGCAGTCAGAAGAGAGCCGTTAAAAATTGTTAGCCAAGAAACTAAAGAGCTAAGGAGCAAGAAGGTTCATTTAGTTAAAGTGCAGTGGAGTAGTGATCCTAGAGACTGTACTTGGGAGACTGAGGAAAGCATTAAGCAAGCTTACCCCAAATGCAGAGTGGACATCTCTGACTAACTTTGGTGCAAGGTACCTTTACAATACTTTGCATTTCCATTTTTGTTTCCTATTGTACTACTGTTTCCTTTTCGGGGACGAAAAGTTTTAAGTGGGGGAGATTGTAACAACCTGGAAAGTACGAGCCAATTTAAAATTTTTAAATTGGTTATTTTAAAGAAATTTGAGCAATTGAAATAGAATATTTCAATAAAATAAAGAGTTAGAAATGGTGCGGCAGTTTGAAAATTTGAATTCGAAGTTTGACTGACTGTACCGGGTGCAAAATAAAACGGATTTTAGTGAAACCAAAAATATTTAAATGTGTTTATGAATATCTTTCTAACGAATCTGAAAAATCAAAGTTTCATAGCGGGAATCAAAAGTTATGGCCAAATGAATTTTCAGAAAGGTCACTATAGAGAATATATAGCCCTTGAAAATAGACATTTTACAAACGACCTCGGAATTCGACGAAACCACTTTTGTTGGATTGAGGATGTCAAATTATTGCTAGGTTTCAAATTTCATAATTTTTGAAGCTAGTATGTGAGCGTGGCAAAAGAAAATGTGTTTGGTCAATTTCTGTTAAATTGGATCGACCAGAAAATGGCCATTTTTCCAACGGTCTCAGAATTTGACAAAACTAGTTTTGTTGGGACTGTAGCATCAAAACATAGCTAGATTTATTTTTCTGGAATTTTTCGAATCAGTTTATGGCCCTGGCAAATTGAAATGTACGTTCAAATCGAATATTCAATGTTTTATATTTTAATTTGAAGAATAACCGACTGTAACAGTCAAACTGGCCTACGAAACATATCCTATTGTGTTCGAGATAGGGGTATTTAGCTAGGGCCGACAGCTGTTGGGTTTGGATTGGTGTTCGTTTGAAGAAACACTATTTAAAAAATTAAATAAAACATCGGCCAATCAGAAATTTCCAACATAATTTAAAAATTAAAAAAAACCTTCAGAAACCCCCGCCCCCCTCTTCACTCGACGACGCACGATATTCCCCCCTTCCCGACCATTTTCCGACCACCACAACCACCATTAGCCTCTCCCCCAGTTCAACTTTTTGAAGAGCTCTCCTCCCTCGTCAAATCCATACCAGGTGCTCCTCCACTCGTCGCTCCAATCGAGAGAACGACCGTCGTGAACATCGCGACTTCAAACCGCCATCCTGCCCTCGATCTACGTGCGAGTGGGACCCCCTGACCTCGACGTGTGCGCCGTTCCTAGCCCTACACCGTGGTGCTACTCGATTTCAGTATCGTGCAACGGATTTGAGTAAAAATCGAAACCTAGTTTCGAAGGTTCAGAGAAAGGTATCGGCTTTGGTTTATTTGAACTGAAAATAACACTTTTAAGTGTTGCAAACTTTGAAAAATCGTATCTTTATCGTGTGTTAACGAAATGAAACAGGAAACATCATGACCGCAAGGATGCTCTCTACAGTCTAGAAGTGTCCAGGGATTTTTCTGAGCTCGCTACTATTTTTAGCAAAGCGACAAACCAATGTGAGATTTCTAAACTGAAATGTTAATGGACATGTGTTGTATAAGTTATATAAGCGAAATATAAATTATATACATGTTGTATACCTTCTGTACGTGCGTTATATAAGTTATATAAGCGAAGTATGAATTATACATGCATTGTATAAATGATATGTGTGTTGGAATGGAAATAAAATATATTTATATAGAATATATATATACTCCCCTCGTCCATGAACCATGGGCGATATTTATTGATTGTTAATTGGTGTGAAAAATTTGGTGAATAATGCGAATGGTTGATAGGATTGTTTGTGGTTGATATTGTTTGGATTGTGGTTGAAAAATACCGTTGTGGTTGAAAAATACCCATTTGTGATTGAAAGAAAATTGGAATAAATTGTGGAAAAGAAAAACATACTCACCTGCGTGCGAATTAAATGTACGAAATCCCCATTGTCAAAAACCACGAGTTTTTAAGGTAGAGCGAGGAGTCGTACTCGGGACGGTGCTGGTTTTAAATACCCTGCCGTTATGCTGCAGAAGTTTTCAATAATATTCATGTGTTAGAATTAGTTTCATATGTTGAAACTATATTCATGTGTTGAAACTATATTCATGTGTTGAAACTATATTCGTGTGTTGAATAGAAATTCATGTGCTGAATAGAAATTCATGTGTTGAAACCGTATTCATGTGATGAATAGAAATTCATGTGATGAATAAAATTCTTTGAAAAATAAAAATAACATTTTATCACATATCTAAACTATATAAACTATTCGTGTTTTAAATAAATTGTTTTAAATTAAAAATCACATTTTTATTATATATATAAACTATAGAAATTATTCAGGTGTTGAATAAAGGATTAGAATGATAAAAATCATATTTTATCGTATGTGTGAAGTGGATAATATTCATTTGTTGAATATATAGATTGAACAATAAAATTTACATTTTTATTGTGAATATGAAGTGCTAAAAATGTTCATGTGTTGAATAAATATTTTAGACAATAAAAATATCATTTTTATCATGTAAACGATTCGCTTAAAATATACAAGTGTTGAAACAAATATTTGTTTGCTATGAATATTATTTTTAACATGTGGGCGAACTAAATAAAATAGTCATGTGTTGAAAAATATTTTTATTCGCCAAAAATATCATTTTTATGTGAAACGTGAAGTGTTAAAAATAAACACTTGTTCAAATAAATATGTGTGGGTTGAAAATATTATTTTTAACATGTGTAGGAAGTGTTAAAAATAACCATATGTGGAAATAAACCTTTGTTCGCTAGAAATATTATTTTTAGCTTAGTTTCGCACACACACATATATATATATATATATATATATATACATGTGTTGAACAGGAAGTGGATTAGCTATTGAGTAAAGAATTTATTTGCGTGTCCGACAAATAGGTAAACCTTAATGAGTTGGATGTGCAATTTTATTATTATATCAACTCCTGTGAATGCCATTGAATGCGGAGTGCTGGTTGTTCTGTATGTAATAATAAAAATCGCCATAGGATAGTAACAATTAGTTTTGAACTACACTACATGGCATACTTCTTGAAGAAAGGCATACTTCATCATATACCACATAAGCATTTAGAGCTTGTGTGACGAGGTTGAAGATTTATCATACGAGCGAGAGGCTTATATGGTGATGAATATATTACAGGTTGAACTAATGACTGATCTGGACTATATAAATTGTAACGATAAATTGCAAGGTTAATAAAAAACCCCACACGGGTCTGGAGATGACAACAAACACGTCTCTCTGGTCATTAAGGCACAAAAACCATTTATAGGGTGACGAGAATTTATTCTCTGGAGTTATGATCTATACACACTCCCCTGTGGACGTCGGAATATATCACTATAAATATGTGCATGCCTATTAGGATTTATTGGGTACCTAATACGGCCCAATAAATTTCCAAACCCCTTCCCGTACAAAGGAGGTTATGGCGAAACTTTTCGAAATATAAAGGTGTTAGTGAAGTATTTGAAGTGAAAACAATATTGAAACCGTCGAATGATTTATATTTATATATATAAATATAAATTAAATTAAAACAAATCGAGGCCGTGCAGTTCGCGTTTTGAAATCGTAATTATAAACGATTATACCGAAAGATCCGACCATCGGATTTTGACGAAACCAGAACCGTTGGGTTCCCTTTGGGAATATCTTCCCAGTGATATAAACTTTGTTGAAATCCAACAGTTAGATTTTCAGATATGTGTAAAACAAATTAAGGGAAAAACAGTGCCTCGGCATGACCTGAAACATCATTTAATTAAATAGGGCCACTTTTAAATAAATAAAAATGGTGATATATCATTATAAAATATTATAGACGATATAGGATGGGAATAAACTGATTCTTCTTGGTTAGCTTGATATTTGGTGGTTGAATGTGTTTGACATGAAAATTATACTAAAGAACTGAAATGTGAATGTCGAATGATTTAACCATGTGAAGAATTGATTTGAAAATCTAATTATACGTGGATTATTTGAAAAGGCCGAGTTAATTCTCATTTCAAATAGATCGACGGTTAGAAGTTGAAGAGTTGAAGACGGTTCAAGACCGACGATCTTCACATTGAATGGATGGGCGCTAATTATGCTCATGATTGGAGTAGCTACCTTAAAGGAGCTGAAGTGGTAGCCGTCCGGACGTATTGTTTATTGTACGGATATGCGAGGAACTTGGTGCCTCCGGCTTCGTTCAAACCCAGAATGGACTTGTAAATGGACCGTGTGTCTGACTTTGGATTTTGTTCTGTGTTGATTGATCTCTATTAAATATATATCTGTTTGGTGGCAGAGAATTTATTCTCTTGCTTAACTCCCTTCTCCGAGACGTACGAGCTCAGATGTTATATATCGATAGAAATCAGTTGCATGGAGTGAATTGCCTGTGTGGCACGCCTAAGTGGCAGATGATCAAGGCTTTTGTTGAAAAGCAAAGTCTTGTGGTTGATGATCAAAGCGTGGCCTATGTGGCGCAGCTTTGTGTATAGCGTGGATTCGCGAGCCTCACACCTTGGTATGAGTCAAAAACGGGATAAGGACCCAAGGAGTGCACGACGTTTCTTTCTAGCTATGGGTGATGTCAGTGACCTACCAGTCCTGACATTTATATATACTTTTTACCTGTGTGGTTATTGGAATGCGAGGCGCCTCGATTATAGGTCCTATAGGACCGGGAAACGTGTGTTCTTGAATTGCCAATCCTCAAAAGTAAGAGAGGACCGGCCTTGGAGGTTCCAAGGATCGCTGCGTGTGATCCTGAGACATTTGCTAGAGTGTCTCGAACGGAGTGGAGCTTGCCCCTTGCCTTGACTCATGATGGAATCCAATTTCCAATACAAAATTGTGGATGTGATTGTATTACTAGTATGGCGACATAGTAGATGGTAGCTATGCCGTCTAGGATTGATATTTATGATTGAATTTGCTTTTGAAACATATATGCACTAGTAATAATATCAAACACTTTTGTTTTATACGTATCAAGCATTTCTTGGCCATTATAAGGTAAAACTCTATCCTCCGGGTTGCTTTGCATTGTGTGATGGGACCTGAGCCTTATAATGGCTTCATTTTTATAAAAAGCATTGCGATGATTTAATAATTTACTTTATTTCATGCACTAGCAGTCATTGGAGTAAACCCATTCTGCGAAAGTGGTGTGGTCCTTTGATTTGCCTTATTATTGTTGTTTAATTATTTAAGTAGATTCCTCATTCCAGTCTCATGACTAACTCGTAGTTTGTTTCACCTTGCAAACTCGGGTGCCCCTTATTTTCACACGGGCAGCCTAGTATCAGGTGGCTGGACCTATTTTGGCTTTGCGCTGTAGCAGGAGTGCACCTTTTGGATTATGGCGAGGCTTGACTTAACAGTGTTGATTATTGATTTTCCACCATTGTTATTATATGTATATGATTCCGCCTCTGGCGATGTAGACTGATGTTTTCTTTATGTACTCTCTATGTATATGTACCGCTTATGGCGATGTAAACTGATCATGTATCTTTATGCACTAAGTAGTATCCAGCACTGTGCTCTCTGATGTTGTGATATGTATGATTCCGCTATCATATTTGTGTAAATTATTCTATTTCCTGCTTATGCTATTATCTGTACTCTGCTAATGATGATTAATGTGTTATATTCCAATGATTATCCTTAACA
Organism: Allium sativum; assembly: GCA_030737875.1. NCBI lineage: Eukaryota > Viridiplantae > Streptophyta > Magnoliopsida > Asparagales > Amaryllidaceae > Allium > Allium sativum. The sequence continues at coordinate 720,261,566 of CM060921.1, read as the reverse complement.
CCATAGCACGGGGTTTTGGGATCATCACAAATGCCTAGGTCAGTATGGAAAACCAGTGTGAGCAAACTCAATTATTAGGTAATTTCATTTATCATTTGCATATACCTTCTTGAAAAAATGTATCTTGTAAGACCATGTCGCACATAAACATGTACTTGGTTTTACCATATAGTAACCAAAGTACTTTATAGAAAATCTCATTATATTATAATAATGTCTAGATACAAACACTTAATAATCTTAGCCGAAATTGTTATGTTAATTAAATCAAAGCATAATTGGTATACAGCTAAAGCTATACAAGGAATGTAACACCCCGTATTTTCTGTTAACGATATAGTAACGAATTAAACAATACTTAATTTAAAATGTGAGAATTAAGGGAAATGGGTTACGCCATTGTGTTCGTCTCGGAATTCTGGTTGAGATAGAGTCCGAGTTTGCGTAAATTGGACTTCGTATGAAGAAGTTATGGCTGTCGGAAGTTTCCAGAAAATTCAAATAAATTCAAACAGCTCAAAAACAAACTCAAATTCAAAAACAAAAGTCAGAAGCGGGCTGGGCGGGAAAATTCCCGCCCAGGACCCAGGTCGACCAGCGGGTCAACCCAAGTGTCGACCTCCCCCCTACAGGTCGACCTGGTGGTCGACCTGCCCCCCACCCCCCCACCCCTCGGGCAGATCTGAAAAGTGAAGATTTTGTGACTTAGTGCTGAGTTACTAGGGCTGAGGTGTCACCCTATCTTGATTGAATGGTTGTGGTTAACCCTAGGATAATCTGATGGCTCAAATTGAATCAAAATTCTATATAAACAACCCAATGCTCAAACCTAAAAACCACACAAAAATAATCCTAGAACTATCATGCTATCAATAGAAAACTTGGAGTAGCCGTCACCAATTCAAAGACAAGATAAGAAGCTGAATCAAAAATCAAATTAAAAGTTATCAAATTCAACGATCTACATCAAAGGCGAGCTTACCAATTTCAGAATTCAGATTTCAGAACGCAAGAATTCCTTTTAGTTTGTAAGTTGGTTATTACGCAGATTTAAACATTCTTTCAAATGAATCATGACATGTTGTAATTCGGATATAGAATGATGCTTATGTATAAGATTTAATTCTCGTTTATCTTAAAGTATCGTTGTAATTAATCATGTCTATATGCTTGTGGTGATGAACATGTTGTATATTAATCATGTGTACATGCTTGTGGTGATGAACATGTTGTATATTAATCATGTCTATATGCTTGTGGTGATGAACATATTGTATGTTATTGGAATTTATTATGATTGGGTAATGGATTTATTTTGCCAATTAAATGGTGAAACATGTCATGTTATAAATAGGTGGTTATTTGCAAGTTTATGATCTAAAACACATGCTTATATGTTAGATCAACACTCATATATATTCATGTTAGGTTGAATCTATTTATGTTGTAAAATTTGGAATTGTAGTCCTCTCATGTTTTAACACATAAGTATCATGCTAAATTGTGATTCAAATATGTTTATAACAGCTCTCTTATGTTTGACATACATAAGTTAATATGCTAAGTTGTGGGTTGAAACTGTGATTATATGTTAAACCTCCATGCAAGACCTTTGTCAAGTTTACATGACAATTAGACCCAACTTAGTCACAAGTTATCCTTTACCCATTTAATTAAAGTTAAATGATATCCCTATGCCAAGTTACACATGACAAGTTGAAATGTATGCTATTTTATGTTTAATGTCCCTTGTTTATTACCCCTTTCTTGTTTATGGGTTGGGCTAATTTACTAGCCCAACATTTTGTGTGATTCATGCGTACGTTCTATGGGGGTAGCGATGGGAAAATATGAAAATTCATGGCATAGATTTGTTCATAAAATGGTATATTTGATATACCATTTATGGTGAGCATAATCAAAGGATAATTATGTTATGATTAAATTAAATTAAATTTACATAAAGAAATTAGACATATATAGAAAAATGTGAATTTAGAAAAAGACGAATATGCCTAACCCAAGGTTAGACTGAGTTGTGGTGTAAATCTGCCCGGAACCGACCAGCATATCTAGTGACCACAACAAGACCTGTCTAATGTGGGTGGTTAGTGCATCAAGCCCAAAAATAACCCGAGGTTAGACTGAGTTGTGGTGTAAATCTGCCTGGAACCGACCAGCACATCCAGTGACCACAACAATACCTGTCTAATGTGAGTGGTTGGTGCTTTAATAGATTAAAGCTAAGACAGGATTGGTGGGGTTAAGTCAATTAGGGAAACACTTAAACGATTCAACATGTTAACTAACCGAATGGGTGGGGTTAGGTAAACTTGGACACTTAACCAAATAAACATGTTGATTAGAAAACCCTAGTAGCGGGGACCCATTTCAGCAGTAACCCACATAGATGTACCATGGTACCCTGGAACTAGGCAGGGTGGGGCACGATTACTGGGCTGAGTATAAGCGGTCAAAACGTCGGCGGTTGGTGGGCCAGTGTAGGTTCCGACGGAGTATGGACGTGCACGTACTCCGGAGTGGAAAAATCAGGCACTGGGCATCAGTAGTATACACTGTGTATCTTGTATCGTGTCGGGTTGTCACCAGAGGGACTGATACACCCCATGGTGGGACCAGCACAGGTATCTACAGTCAAGCGAGGCCGAATGACATAGGATATGAATGCATACGAGTAGGAGCCGATCATTAAGGGGATCGTTTGTTATGAAAACGTAGGGCTGGTTGAACCATTGGTTAAGTAGGTGCAGAGACTATATTAATGGGTGCGATCACATGTTCCTCTTATCTTATATTAGGGTATTGTCCTAAGTTCTGTTATTACTGTCATGATCCCTTTCCTTGTTTAAATACTAGTAATCACCGAACTTACCAGACTTATCGTCTGACCCGTTTTCCTTCGTCCTCTTCTTCCGTTCCCCCTCCCCTCAGGTCCACAGGGAGGGAATATTGCAGCTTAGTCAGACTCTTTGCTAGATTCAAGAAAGTAGATGTATGATTTTGACTCTCTCTCACCTTGGCTATGGCTCTTGGACATTATCCTTGGGGATTTATGCATTTTTATTTATGGTTTATGCTTCTTTATTAAATAATCAAGACAGAAATTATGTTGTAATGTTTTGGAAGTTATTTTAAGACAATTTTATGTAATGCTTTTGTATTGAACCACGTACGAAATAAATAATTGAATTTCGGTGCTTATATTTATCTGTCTTGTAAAGTTTTCTGTGTCTTGTACCTATAACCCTCCACCAAAGTTAAGGCATTCCATTTGTGAGTGACCTTAACGGAGGTGGGGTGTTTCAGTTGGTATCAGAGCAAAGGTTTACCAGATCAGATAAGAGTTTTTGAAAATTATTTTCAAAAAGGAATATAAAGAAGCATTTTACAAGAAAGAGTGTTGTTTTAAATTTAAAAAGGCATAATCCCCAAAGCCATATGCACTATCTATCAATCCTTCGTTTTGAATCTTCTCTTTTTTTTCGTTTCAGCATGTCTGGGAATCTTAACCTTCCAGAGGGTGTACCGATACCTGGCTGGTTCAGGAGGTACTTAGAGGCTAGGGCCAATGACGCAGGCCCAGCAGATATTCCTTCTCCTCCAGCTGCAGCGGTTCCTCCTCCTCCTCGTGCAAATGCTTTCCCAAAGATTTGTAGAGACTTTAGGGCCATGGGTGGAAAGGATTTCAAGGGAACTGAATCATTCGTAGAAGAAAAGAACTGACTCATAGAAACTGAGGATCTGTTTGTTATCTTCGAGGTGGACGATAAGCAGAAGATACAGTTGGCTGTATGGTTGCTCAAAGATGAAGCTTCCTATTGGTGGGAAGTCACTAACACTGAAAGACCAGTTGACACATGGATGGATTTCAAAATAAGGTTTGAGATGAAATTCCTCTCACAGGCTGAACGAAGTTTAAAGCTGGAAAAGTTCTTAACTCTTAAGCAAGGAAGTATGACGGTCAAGGAGTACGTCAATCAATTCAATCAGCTGGCCCGATTTGGACTGGACTTAGTGAATACTCCTCATAAGAAGGCTCTCCGTTTTGTCAAGGGATTGAATGAACCACTTCACAGCTTGGCTATGACCCATATACCTATGGGGGCTACTTACGAGAGGTTAGTGGACATGGCACTCTTACATGAGGAAGACAAGGACAAGAAAGAGGCAAAAGCGGAAGTGCCTCAAGATAAGAAGGGGGAGGGGTCGCAGAACAAGAAGGTTGATTCAAAGAAAGGTGGGAAAAACAACAAACCCCGTGAAAAGAGAAAGTGTAATTTCTGTGGCATTCCCGGACATCTGATCAAAGACTACAAGAAGAAGAAAAGGAAGATGGGTGGTTGATTCCACGGTGGTGAGACAGGACACATGGCTAGAGCCTGCCCAAGGAAGCAAGGGCAGGGAGCTGGACCTTCTCCTGGAGGACAAGTTCACGCTCTCACGGCACCTCCGCAAGAACGAGGTAGAAATATTTCTGTCGAAAGTTTAGTCTATCTTTTTGATCATCCTGTTCGTACACTATTTGATTCTGGCGCATCGCACTCTTTTATATCTACTGCTTTAGTGGAATCTCTGCACCTAAACACCAGTATAGTAGAGGATCCCTTGGTTGTTTCAAATCCAATTGGGGGCTCAGCTTATTTGTCAATGGTTTGTTTGGATTTGAAAATGTCTTTACCCAGCGTTGGGTTTAGATGTAATGCCTTAATTTTGGGCTTCACGGGCTATGGGTTGATTCTAGGCATGGACTGGCTATCCAGTAATGGTGTCGTCCTCATTGTGAAAGAGAGTGGTTAGACTCATGACTCGCCTCGGTAACACTCTCGAAATTTCTTGTAATCCTATGAACTCCGTTATGCTTAGTTATCTAGAATCTCTTGATGCGTCCGTTGAGAACTTGCAGTCTGTAAGGGTAGTCCGCGAATACTCGGATGTGTTTGAAGAGGTAAAAGGCTTACCTCCGAAGCGGGAGATAGACTTCCGCATATACCTCGTGGACAACGCAAAACTCATTGCTTTACCCATTAGACACATGGCTTCGAGGGAGAGGAAAGAACTCAACAAGCAAGTTGAAGAATTTCTTGAGAAGGGGTTTATAAGGCGGAGTATTTCTGAATGGGGTGCTCCAGTAGTGTTCGCAACTAAAGTGGATGGTTCGCTTCGCCTGTGCATTGATTGTAGGGAGCTAAACAAGCTAACCAAGAAGAATAGGCACCCACTCCCGAGAATAGACGATTTGTTCGATCAGCTCATAGGTGCATCAGTTTTCTCCCAATTAGATTTGACTACCGAGTTTCATCAGCTAAGGGTGGCTAAAGACAACATTGATAAGACCACGTTCAGAACTCCAGATGGTTTCTTCGAGTGGCTTGTCATGCCTTTCGGCTTGACAAATGCACCCGCTTACTTCGTTGATTTAATGAGCAGGGTGTTCCGAGAGTTCCTCAATAAGTTTGTGGTGGTCTTCGTAGACGATATTTTGATCTTCTCAAAGAATGAGGAAGAGCATGCTCAGCATCTAAAAGAAGTCATGGATACTCTCCATGCACATCAGTTGAAGGCGAAATTCTCCAAATGCCATTTCTGGAGGGAGGAAGTTAGGTTCCTTGGACACGTGGTGTCCAAAGAAGGGATAGCTGTGGACCTCGCGAAAGTGGTTGCTGTGCAAGATTGGAAGGTTCCTCGAAACACAACCGAAATCCAAAGCTTTCTCGGGATAGCAGGCTTTTATCGAAAATTTATCAAAGATTTTGCAAAAATCTCAGCTTCACTGACAAGATTGACAAAGTAGAACCTATCTTTCAATTGGGATTTGGATTGCGATATTGCTTTCCAACGTTTGAAAAGGGCTCTAACAACAGCCCTAGTTCTGACATTGCCTGATGGAAGCAAGATGTTTACAGTATACACAGATGCTTGCGGAACGGGACTAGGCACTATTCTGATGCAAGAAAGGAAGGTAGTGGCTTATGGTGGAAGACAGTTGAAAGTACACGAGAAAAACTACCCAACCCACGATCTAGAGTTGGCAGCCATCGTTTTTGCGCTTAAGTCTTAGCGCCTTTATCTCCTAGGTGAGAAATTTGAACTGTATACTGACCATAAATCATTGAAATACCTTTTCTCGCAGAAAGATCTCAATTTGAGGCAGCAAAGATGGATGGAGTTTCTTACCTCGTTCGATTTTGAGATTTCCTACACTCCTGGAAAGGGCAATGCAGTAGCAGACGCCTTAAGTAGAAAGAAGCTGGCCTTAAGCCCTCTCTTTGTGGAAAGGCAAAGCTTGGAGTTCATAGCAAGCTATAACTTCAGACCCTCCTCTGACTTTGTACTTGGCTTGCTAGCAACATTAGAAGTGCGGCCAACTCTATTAGACTCAATCGGAGCCGCGCAAAGAGAAGGCCCTCAGCTAGCCGATGTGATGGAAAAGTTAATTAGGGGTGAGACTTCCAGTCACCTCAATAGATACTCCATTGATGCCAAGGGCTGGTTGAGACGAGATGGAAGACTATGTGTCCAACAAGTAAGGGATTTGGTAAAGGCGGTTCCAGAAGAGGCACACCATTCCAAGCTGACCATACACCCAAGCGGAGACAAAATGTATAAAGATATCAAAAGAGTTTTCTTTTGGAATGGCATGAAGAAAGACGTAGCTGAATTTTTTTCTAAGTGTTTAATATGCCAACAAATCAAGGCGGAGCAAAAGAAGCCTGGTGGTCTGCTTCATCCTCTAGAGGTCCTACAATGGAAATGGGATAGCATCTCGATGTACTTTATAGATGGGTTTCCTAGGTCAAGAAAGGGCAATACTAGCATTTGGGTAATAGTGGACAGGCTCACAAAAAGCGCTCACTTTATACCCGTCAAGAGTAAAAGGACTGCCTCATCTCTAACATTCATATATCTTAAAGAGATAGTTCGACTCCATGGGATACCCTCCAGCATAGTGAGTGATCGAGACCCTATCTTAACGAGTGAGTTTTGGAAGAGTTTACAAGAGGCTGTAGACACACAGTTATGCTTAAGCACGGCCTATCACCCTCAAACCGATGGCCAGACGGAAAGAGTCAACAGAGTATTAGAAGACTTCTTGATATTATGCATTATTGACTTCGGAGGTACATGGGAGGATTATCTACCTTTGGTGGAATTCGCTTACAACAATAGCTACCAAGACACCATAGGCATGGCGCCTTTCGAAGCTTTATATAGAAGACTGTGCAGGTCACCAACTTGATGGTGGGAGTCCGCAGACAAGCTCATACTTGGACCAGACATGATTAGGGAAACTTCAGAGAAAGTAGACTTGATACGAAGAAGAATGAAGGCTTCCCAAGATAGACAGAAGTCCTACGCAGACAAAAGAAGAACCGACCTTGAGTTCGAAGTTGGAGACAAGGTGTTCCTTAAAGTATCTCCTTTGAGGAACCTCGTTCGCTTTGGATCCGCAGAAAAGTTAGCACCAAGATTTGTAGTGCCATTCCCTATCATCGAGAAGATTGGGAAGATGGCTTATAGGGTATAGCTCCCCAAAAGGTTGGCCGGGGTTCATAATGTCTTTCATGTCTCTCACCTGCGGAAATGCTTACACGAGTCTGCGGATGTGTAAAATTAAGTATGCTAGAGGAAGTTGAAGTTGAACGAGAAGCAACTGTGAGGAGAGCTCCAACCCATATCTTCGAAACAGAAGTCAAAAAGCTACGCAACCGTGAAGTTAAGCTCGTCAATGTTCAATGGAGTGACACCGAGGAAGACGCGACTTGGGAAACAGAGGACAGAATACGTGCAGCCTACCCTTTTCTTTTTGAGGGTACATTCTTAATCTCTTTTTCCTTAAGTTTATGCTCATATCTATCTTTTTAGGTATATCTCCTCGATCCTATCCTTTATCCTTAGGTAGGAACCCATTTGGATGTAAACATGTAATTGAAACATGTTATGATTGATGATTGCTAGTGGTTGCAAGCGGATGCATATACACACACATTAGGTATTAGATCGGCTCAGTCACTTTCATATTGCATACGCATATATGTATTGGTGTATGGATTGAAACTTGATGTGTTATCATATGGGCGATGCATTTTTATGAATGATTGTGCACTCATGTAGGAAATTTTGAGTAGGAAATATTGCATTCATAATGGACTCATGGCACTGACATAATTTGCATTAAGGAGGTCAACTGAATCAGTAGACTGCCTGATTTTGCATTAGATAAGGATATGTACACACACAATGCATATTATCATGAAGTATTAGAAATTTGTTAAGGACAATGGACGCCTGTGTTAGATGTTTGAGTAGATGGGTGATTGGATGGTAGGATATAAGTTCTTCTCGACTTGAAGAATTCGGGGATGAAATCCTAAAAGGAGGGGAGAATGTAACACCCCGTATTTTCTGTTAACGGTATAGTAACGAATTAAACAATACTTAATTTAAAATGTGAGAATTAAGGGAAATGGGTTACGCCATTGTGTTCGTCTCGGAATTCTGGTTGAGATAGAGTCCGAGTTTGCGTAAATTGGACTTCGTATGAAGAAGTTATGGCTGTCGGAAGTTTCCAGAAAATTCAAATAAATTCAAACAGCCCAAAAAAAACTCTAATTCAAAAACAAAAGTCAGAAGCGGGCTGGGCGGGAAAATTCCCGCCTAGGACCCAGGTCGACCCTAGTGTCGACCTCCCCCCTACAGGTCGACCTGCCCCCCACACCCCCCCCCCCGGCAGATCTGAAAAGTGACGATTTTGTGACTTAGTGCTGAGTTACTAGGGCTGAGGTGTCACCCTATCTTAATTGAATGGTTGTGGTTAACCCTAGGATCATCCGACGGCTCAAATTGAATCAAAATTCTATATAAACAACCCAATGCTCAAACCTAAAAACCACACAAAAATAATCCTAGAACTATCATGTTATCAATAGAAACTTGGAGTAGCCGTCACCAATTCAAAGACAAGATAAGAAGCTGAATCAAAAATCAAATTAAAAGTTATCAAATTCAACGATCTACATCAAAGGCGAGCTTACCAATTTCAGAATTCAGATTTCAGAACGCAAGAATTCCTTTTAGTTTGTAAGTTGGTTATTACGCAGATTTAAACATTCTTTCAAATGAATCATGACATGTTGTAATTTGGATATAGAATGATGCTTATGTATAAGATTTAATTCTCGTTTATCTTAAAGTATCGTTGTAATTAATCATGTCTATATGCTTGTGGTGATGAACATGTTGTATATTAATCATGTGTACATGCTTGTGGTGATGAACATGTTGTATATTAATCATGTCTATATGCTTGTGGTGATGAACATATTGTATGTATTGGAATTTATTACGATTGGGTAATGGATTTATTTTGCCAATTAAATGGTGAAACATGTCATGTTATAAATATGTGGTTATTTGCAAGTTTATGATCTAAAACACATGCTTATATGTTAGATCAACACTCATATATATTCATGTTAGGTTGAATCTATTTATGCTGTAAAATTTGGAATTGTAGTCCTCTCATGTTTTAACACATAAGTATCATGCTAAATTGTGATTCGAATATGTTTATAACAGCTCTCTTATGTTTGACATACATAAGTTAATATGCTAAGTTGTGGGTTGAAACTGTGATTATATGTTAAACCTCCATGCAAGACCTTTGTCAAGTTTACATGACAATTAGACCCAACTTAGTCACAAGTTATCCTTTGCCCATTTAATTAAAGTTAAATGATATCCCTATGCCAAGTTACACATGACAAATTGAAATGTATGCTATTTTATGTTTAATGTCCCTTGTTTATTACCCCTTTCTTGTTTATGGGTTGGGCTAATTTACTAGCCCAACATTTTGTGTGATTCATGCGTACGTTCTATGGGGGTAGCGATAGGAAAATATGAAAATTCATGGCATAGATTTGTTCATAAAATGGTATATTTGATATATCATCTATGGAGAGCATAATCAAAGGATAATTATGGCATGATTAAATTAAATTAAATTTACATAAAGAAATTAGACATATATAGAAAAATGTGAATTTAGAAAAAGACGAATATGCCTAACCCGAGGTTAGACTGAGTTGTGGTGTAAATATGCCCGGAACCGACCAGCATATCCAGTGACCACAACAAGACCTGTCTAATGTGGGTGGTTAGTGCATCAAGCCCAAAAATAACCCGAGGTTAGACTGAGTTGTAGTGTAAATATGCCCGGAACCGACCGGCACATCCAGTGACCACAACAATACCTGTCTAATGTGAGTGGTTGGTGCTTTAATAAATTAAAGCTAAGTCAGGATTGGTGGGGTTAAGTCAATTAGGGAAACACTTAAACGATTCAACATGTTAACTAACCGAATGGGTGGGATTAGGTAAACTTGGACACTTAACCAAATAAACATGTTGATTAGAAAACCCTAGTAGCGGGGACCCATTTCAGCAGTAACCCACATAGATGTACCATGGTACCCTGGAACTAGGTAGGGTGGGGCACGATTACTGGGCTGAGTATAAGCGGTCAAAACGTCGGCGGTTGGTGGGCCAGTGTAGGTTCCAACGGAGTATGGACGTGCACGTACTCCGGAGTGGAAAAATCAGGCACTGGGCATCAGTAGTATACACTGTGTATCTTGTATCGTGTCGGGTTGTCACCAGAGGGACTGATACACCCCATGGTGGGACTAGCACAGATATCTACAATCAAGCGAGGCTGAATGACATAGGATATGAATGCATACGAGTAGGAGCCGATCATTAAGGGGATCGTTTGTTATGAACACGTAGGGCTGGTTGAACCATTGGTTAAGTAGGTGCAGAGACTATATTAATGGGTGCGATCACATGTTCCTCTTATCTTATATTAGGGTATTGTCCTAAGTTCTGTTATTACTGTCATGATCCCTTTCCTTGTTTAAATACTAGTAATCACCGAACTTACCAGACTTATCGTCTGACCCGTTTTCCTTCGTCCTCTTCTTCCGTTCCCCCTCCCCTCAGGTCCACAGGGAGGGAATACTACAGCTTAGTCAGACTCTTTGCAAGCTTCAAGAAAGTAGATGTATGATTTGGACTCTCTCTTACCTTGGCTATGGCTCTTGGACATTATCCTTGGGGAATTATTGAGTTTTATTTATGGTTTATGCTTCTTTATTAAATAATCAAGACAGAAATTATGTTGTAATGTTTTGGAAATTATTTTGAGACAATTTGATGTAATGCTTTTGTATTGAACCACGTATGAAATAAATAATTGAATTTCGTTGCTTATATTTATCTGTCTTGTAAAGTTTTCTGTGTCTTGTACCTATAACCCTCCACCAAAGTTAAGGCATTCCCTTTGTGAGTGACCTTAACGGAGGTGGGGTGTTTCAAGGAACATATTGGAGATTGGATTCCATACAATGGCGAAGTAGGGACTACCTTTCATGATGCACCCCTAGGAAATGCACCTATGGGTCGACCTACGACCCTCTGCGAATCATAACCGGACCTCCTCTCGTACATAACAATTCAGATCACCTCATCCCTAACATCATACCATGACGACACTGTCTACAATAACTGTGAGTAACGAAAACCGAAGAATACAGCCAGAATAGAGATGATGGTTCCTAATGGTGGCCCACCACATGGTCCTGGAGCATACCCTTATTTTTGCCATTTTCCTGGAAGATAAGGCTAAAGGTCACGTCTTTAACTTTCTTCAACAGTTTACACTTGGAATGCCATATCATCGTTACCAGCACACTAGTTGATTCCCATAAAAATACAACCCTTGAGTTTGTAGGCTTCAAGGAAGGTGATGTAGAATAAGAGGGTTTACGTTCTACACTACCAATATATATACATTTGTAAAATCCAATGTACATAAATTAGAAATATAATGCCATGCATTCATCCATATAACTCGTCCTAGGTTTGGATAAACCGAAAGCACTTCTTTTACGAAATCCTACACCCCTAGGATTAGTAATAAGTACTCTTTGCTATATGAACATTCCAGAATGTAGGGACCACTGCTATAATATATATCGTGATAGCTAACCAGTGACGCTCAACAAGCTTCCCTTTCCGCCCTGAAGCTCTTCGCCTTCAATTATATTTTTCAAGTTGTCCTTGATTCCATCATCTTCAATGTCTTGCACATTTGCCGCTTAGCTGGATCGAAGTAGTTTTCTGATACTTAATATGATCTCGGTCTCTTCGAAACGACAATCAATGGTTTTCGATAAACTGAACCTTGATTCTTTAGAAAAATATAGATAATGATAATTACTAAGTTTACCTCCTAACTTTCAGTAGATGAATTTCATTATCCCTTATCCTTAGATAACTAAATGAGGTTTATATGCACAATGAATTATTAACATGGATGACCGTGCTGTATAACTCAAATGTTTCTCTAAGATAATTCTAAAGTTATCTTTGGTTCCAGATTTGATAGTCGGTTATTTAATTATCAAAAAACACGCACATAACAATCGAAGATTAATTTCCCAATAGTAATCACCTTGCCTCTTTTAATTAAATTTTGATCTCTTATGACCAAAACATTCACATACTCAACCCCCGATATAAGTATGTATTTCAAAACCAATTAAGATGGTTTCTCATTTCTAGTTTGATGTTAGTGGGTTACTAAAACCCAAATCACTTCATTTAACTTTTTTGATTTTGTATTTTTAAGTAACAAATCCCTTAAAAGATTTACATTCCAGTATCAATTCTCACTCTCAAACTAAGACTGTCCCTTGGATAAAAATGAATCCATTCAAGTTAGGGTATTTTATTTACCTTTCAGATCTTGACTCAACATCACCCTCATCTTTGAAATAATATTTTTTTACTATCTTGAGATTTCAAAATGTCTAAATTAAGCCGAACAGTTTCCATATGAAATTTATTCCACAATAAGTTCTATAATTCATGACTTTCATTTAACTTACAAATTCATATCATATTTAACTTAATTTATTTCATTTAAATAAATTCCTTTGTCAAAATCGACTCAAATTCTGAAAATCAAATATTGAATCTAAACTTAATTTAAAGTTAAAATAATTAATTTAAACCTTGATAGTTATAATTAACTAACTAAAACAACTTCTTATCTTGAATACAATTAGTAAAATGATTTATTCAAATTTAAGCTTAACTTTAAAGTAAACTGGTTAACTTATAAATCTTATAAAAGAGTCTTATTCTTATTTTTAAAATAATTAATTAATCTAAATGCCTTATTTAAAATAATTAATCAAATCAAAATATCATTAATTAAGAAATTAAATTAACTTCAAATGATCAATTATAAAAATGAAATCAACTTAATCACTTTTAAATTAAGATAATAATAATCTAAAACCCATTTTTCCATACAGCATTTCTTCTTCAATGGATATTAGGTCTCGGGCTTAATATTCTCCGTTTCTCTCTTCCTACCATTTTCGTTACTCCTTCCTTTTTCGCATTCAAATCTCCCCCCCCCCCCACCACACTGTCATCTCCTCGACCATTCTAACCCTAACACAGCTTTCGCCATCGTGGAAGTTTTCTCTATTTATCCTAATCCAGTTCATCAACCAAAATCGATTTTGCCCACGATCCAGCCATGCTGTACCATAATTCCGTTCTTCCCTTGTTAGATCTTTTGTTTGCAATCCTTATCTTAATACCCACTTCTTCTCGAGATGTTCCTATTGGCCATTACTATCTGACCTCTGGTAGATGTCTACGTCATATCGTGACTGCCAGGCCTGATTCCCCCTTTATTGTAATGGATCTCAATATTTACTATGAAGCTCACCAAAAGGCAGATCGATTGTGGTTATGGATCAACTAGTTTTGACATGCTAGTTAGTGATGCGTTTTGTTATTTTCTCATGTTTTCTTTTGGGGTTTTTAGTTTTGGTTTGGTTGGTTAATCTTTATACATGTGTTTGTTGTTGGATGGTTGTTGTGTGTTGAGAGTGTCAACATGTGTCGAGTATGGTTGCTAGTGTAGTGGTTTTTTTCTAGGTTCATCTATGTTTGGTTGGAGTGTTTTGATGTTGATGTAGCTCGGTGGTTGATTCGTTTATTTTTTTTAGTTGTTGTTTCATGCTGTGTGAAGGTTGTGTCATCTATGTATGGTCAGAGTATCAGGTGATTATGTTTGTTGATGTCATTACAATGCATGGTGATTTTCACTTTTGTTTAGTCTGTTGTTGGTGCTGTGTAGTAGCAGAATAATCTATAGTGAAGGGAACTTTCTCTACATCATGTTGTCATTTGAGTTTTTGGGTTGGTGCAAAGTATGTCACTGGGTGTTAAGGAACCTGATCTTGTTTATGAAATTTCTACGCCATGGTTTGTGTAGTTGTTATGTTATAGTGTTGCAGTCAGTTTTTGTAATTGTTCTTAGCACCAATGTGGTGTATGCAAGTGTTTTTTGTATAATGTAATTCACACCAGTGTGGTGTATGTTAGTGTGTCAGGTGTATGCCCGTGGTATTTATGCATGGTCTATGTTGTAACTAATGTAATGGGTGTTCTCTGCATGGAGTTTGGAGTCATTTAGTAGTTTGGATATATGGTCTAGCTCCTGTTTTATAAGCTAGGATAGCTGAAGTGGTCAGTCCACTCTAAAAACCTCCTAACTTGATAGGTAGTCTACCTATCACTTGTACTTATATGTATTTATTATTTATTATGATAAAAAGAGTTATGGACAACTATAAAAGCCAGTCGGTCTTGCTAAAAAATAATAATCTTAAATAATTATTAATTAAATAATTATTAAGTATTATTAATAATTAAATAATTATTAATCCTTAAAATAAATAATTAAATGTTTATTTGACCTTTAGATAAATAATTATATAATAGTTATTCTTTAAATAAATAATTGAAATTAAAATAATCTCTATTTAATAATTAAATAATAATTAAACCCATATTAATAATTTATAAATATTTCAAACCCTTTTAAATAAGTCATTAATTTTTTAACTTAATCAAATAATTTTACTAATAATTGATCTCGTGATAAATCATTAAATGATAATTAAACTTTAATTAATTATAATAATTTATATTTAACTTCTTAATTAAAAATTAATTATAAATGACATTTAAATATCATTACTAAGTAATTAGCAAATCAAAATATCATATTAACTAATTCGTAAGATTAAAAACCTTATTAATAATAACTAATAAATTATTTCTTAATTAATAAAGCTAATCTTAAATAATCAGATCAACTTAAACAATTTTAAAAGCACTTAAATAAAATTTTAAATATTTGATAAGTACTCTTTAAATAATCCAAATGGAATACTTAATTGTTTAAAATCAATTCCATTAAGGAATTTAAATAATAAAAAACAATTGCAATTTTAGGTTTAGGGATCACAACAGTAATTAAATAAGTTATTTTAAATTTTTCCATCCAAATGGTTACATATACTAGTGACATAAATAATATGACTAAGTCACAAAGGTTATGTCAATCAATAGTTCACAACCGGTAGTTAATTAACTACTCAATTCATATCAATCAATATTGATAACCATTTTTTGTACAACATAAAATGTCACTTAGCAACCATAGAATGTGATTTTCTTCTGCTCAATAGATGTCCATAATGCACTATTCAATTTATTTTGAAAGTATTTTATTTGACCAAATAAATGACGTAAATTAAAGTGTGTAATTTAAACAATGTTATTATAAAAAATAACGTTATTTAAACATGTCCATTTTAAAATGTTATAAATTTCTATGGATCTAAATTCGTCAATAGATTACACTACAGTGTTGTGCTCACTATTACTATTCTTTTTTTCATCTCATTGAAAGATTGATTATTTTTATTTAATAATAAAATAAAAAATCACTAGTTACTAATAATCTGTCTCACTTTCACTAAAGCCCATGTTTATGTGGATATAATATCAATATAGCATTCGCATATCTGTTACGTTCCAACATGACGAGTAGGATATTCTTATGAAATCCTAATTATATGTATGTTATACACCTCACCGGGATTGTAGTTCAATTGGTCAGAGCACCGCCCTGCCACGAAAATTTAGGTAACATATATTCTCATACCCTACCATATTTGTTTCACGTTCATTCATTTTCTAAAAACTAAGGGAAAAATAAGGTAGCCAACCGTTAAAGCTAGGAAAGAAGTGGAAGAAAAGAAAGTTAGGATTTAATGCTTGTAAAACATTAACAATAAATCTTGCGACCTCTATTAATCACGATGAATAACACTCTTACCCTTGTCTTTCGGTTATTGAGTAAATATCCAAAAACGGCGTGGGTTTCTGATTGAAATGATGCTTGATGGTTAATCAATAGCTATGCTGGTATGTTTATATGGTTAATATACATGAAAATGGATCGACAGTTAAAAATCTCCAAATGCCACGAAATTTTAGTATGATATTTGTTATATAATTTTGGTGACGGTTTTCTAATTTCATAATTTCCATGATAGTATGAATCGGTTATGAATTTTCTAAGTTTGAGTTTCTTAGGGTAAGCTTATATCACTACACCAGAAATGTCAATTAGGCAATGCTCATGACCGTATCTAATTCAATTTGGCAGTGCTATGAGCCGTATCAAATTTTGACGTCTTTGTCAGTTTGATATGGCCATGAGCACTGCCTAATTGTCAGTTTGATACGGCCATAAGCATGCCTAATTGTCAATTTGATACGGCCATGAGCACTGCCTAACTAAAAATCAGGCAGTGTTCACGACTGTATCTAATTTAAAATTAGATACGGCCATAACCCGTATCTATTTGAAAATTATGCAGTTCTCATGGTCGTATCTAATTTTAAATTAGATACGGCCATAAGCCACATCTAATATAAAAAAACAATTAGCCACTGAAATCCAGAACAAAGAACATCAAAGATTAAATACAAATACTCCTTTAGCTATTTCCAGTTGATATTGAACAAATTTTCTTTTTCATTCAATACATATACTCTTTTAGCTATTTGCAAAAATTGTTCTCCAAGATACAAATATAATCGTTGTAATATTTGGGTTGGAGCAGAGTATGATCCTAAAAGAGCAGAAGAAACTCCAACAACGATAACTATAGCACACAAAGTAACTTGCATGTACACATACATGAATCATCAGAACTATATTAATTACCATGTACAAAAAATTTTCAAATGTGCATATATAGATTAAAATTTTCCGATTGATTATTTAAACTATACCTATATCCATGTTACTTTACCCTTGAGGATGCTCAATTAGCAAAGGCATAGAATAATCAAAGCCTGAAAGAAAAAAGATATCAACACAAGCATGATTCAAAAATTCAATTATTAAGTGTAATACTTACCACGAGCATAGTAAGCAGCGAGCCAATCAATATCATCACCAGACCTGTACGCAAGCACAAAAACATAAGATTTTTTTTGTATGTGTGTGTTCATGAGCGCGCTTGTGTATTCGTGCGCGTGCTTGTGTGTAGTGAATAAGAGAAGTTAGCTTACTTAAGAAAGGAACAAAAAGAGCCACCAACAAAGTCGTAATAACCAAAGTAGTTCCAGTTTGTTCTGAAAACTTCTTACACTCTTGAAAAAAACCCATAAGCCAGCTCCCTATGCAAATCTATTAACCAATTTTTCACAGCATCCATGCTTGTTTTGAAAATTGTATATCAAGTTTTAAGAAAATGAACAAAGTCAAAAGGAAAAAGAATGAAATTATACATTTTCTTACTACACCCAAATGGACTTGCTGAAACAAAGTAAGTATGTCGGGCTTGCTAAAACAACAAGCTTGCTTGTTGTTTGACACAGCAAGCTGGCTTACTGTTTCCATAAGCATGAGCTTGCTGTGAAACAGAAAGCAAGCTTGATGTGTCAAGCAGTAAGCAAGCTCTTGCTATTTGAAACAGCAAGCTCAGGCTTGCCATGTGAAACAGCCAGCTGGATTGTTGTTTCGACAAGCTCAACAAGTCAAAATGGAAGCAATTAATAAGCTAGAAGGGGTATGTTGGTTTTTATCCATGTATTTTTCTCTGTTTCTTCTTCTTTTCTCAATCATAGGCCAAGTCAAATATATACTATGGATAATTTCAAGCTTTACTTGGATGCGTTTTTAGAAGAAAAGGAACAAAAAAAAAGTGCAAAAGTTCAAAAACAAGATTGGGATACTTGACTAACAACGAGGCATGCAGCAAGCCACAGTTGAGTATGAATTTTATAAAAAATGCAAGCCACAGTTAACTGATTGGCAACTAGGAATCCAATCCATGAATCCAATGCTATTTTACTATGGTCCCATGCATACTTAACGAGACTTTCTATTCTACTTTGGGTTGAGGAATGAGAATGCCCCATGATAGGATGGCGCACACCTCCGTTTCATTTTCTTTTCTAGTTTTTGTAAGATTTTTTTTTTTTTTTACTTTTTTCACATTTCAAAAAGGCACAAAATCAATAGTCATCATATATGTGTATTTTGGTTCTTTAGTTGCATGATTGAGAACATAAAAACACACATGTATTATCAATTTTTCTTGGTTTTTGAACAGCAAGCAAATTTTTTGTTTTACATCAAGCTCAAGATTGCTAAAAGCAAGCTTGCTGAAAAGTAGATAATATCAAATTCTGCATGCATTTACTTCTTTAAATATTTAGTTATTAATTTAAAAAGTTAACATCAATGTATATAATTATATAATTGAATTACTAAAATTGATTGAAAATCGTTGATTATTGAATGCACATAAAAAACAGATTGTGTTAATGCACTTTTCTCCACATTAGGATAAATCATGTGCCAGTTAAAGCCATGACTATGTGGTTTTTGATTCATTTGAGATTCACATCGACAGTGAAGAGTCATGATGTCATCCGTTATTTAGTCAACATTATATTATGTACTTCATCTTCCAATGCATTTTGATTACTCTAGCAATGTTGTCCAAGGCTTCTTAAGAAAAAAACACTCATTACACATGTGTGTTTTTTAAATAAAATTTTAAAATTTCACCATTAATTATAGAGTAGGGCTTTTAAAAATTAAATCATTTAGTGCTTTGATAGGAAAGAAATACGTCTACCATATAATCATAAAAAGAAATGTAACTTCTCATAAGAATAGTTAACTAATGTATCATATAAATTATTAAGATTAAATGGATATGATAAGGATCAAAATGAATGGAGATTCATCAGTGAACCTTTTCCTACCAAAGAATACAATTAATTTTCATTCATAGCAATGAAAAAATGTATGAAATAATACATAACATCTTGCATTTTTCTACAGTTGATTTTTTTTTCTTCTACCATGTGTTGCTAAGGTGTAAATTCAGCAAATTCCATAGTGAAACTAGTTGTTTATAAAACCATTGCTTATACCATTATCTAAAATTTTAAAATGTAGTCGAAGATGATCAATACTTGCAAGTTCAAAATTATAAGAACACATCTCCTCCAAGTGAAAACTTCTCTATTCTTGATTTCAATGACTGTGTGATGTTTGGCAGCAACAACAACTTTTACTTGTCTTCATCCTATCCCTATTGTCACTTGATGAGGAGTAATTATAACAGCTTGACCACTACAAATATTATTACTTTTAAAAGTCAGTGAATGTCTAAATAAGTCTCAAGGACTTGTTAAACAACTGATATATGTGTGTTTGCTTGTGTGTGCACGCGCGTGTGCCTGTGTGCTTGTATTTGTGTTTATGTGTGTGTATGCGCGTATGCGCGTGCGTGTGTGTATAGAGAGAGAGAGAGAGGACACAATCTAAGTAGCTAACTTTCTGCATTTGTCAAGTTAAATGTGCAAATGCTAACGAGTGTATCCAAAATACTGGGGAAAAAAATATAATTAATGTAAAAATAAAATAGAATAGAATCAATAACACACACATTTGTATTCATTGGCAATTGTCGCTTTATTATAAAATATTAGGTAAGCAAGTACGATACACAGTTAAAATCCAAAATACAGTATCAACATCCCAATAGCACAGTTCTATTTAATTTCATGTAATTTGTTGGCTAGCTTTTTGACCAAGCCACCAAGGTTCATATACGAGAGGAGAGTGCAAGGCTTCATGCCTTTAATCCAGAGGAAACTCGATCGCGGTCATTCACCGGCTTTCGGATCGCCACGAGCTGGTGCGAGCCGATCCATCTACCTCATCGCGCCCCCATCGGATCGCCACAAGCTGGTGCGAACCGATCCGTCCACCTCATCGCGACCCGGTCCGGTCTGAGCCCAGAAGACGCAACGGCTACCACGAACTGGTCTTCAGTGATCCGAGATGTATGGATCTCGTGCCACCTGTCCACAACTGTCATATTGACCAATTCTTCATCAAGCCTCGATCCGATCCGATATTCTCGGGATTTGCGCCACGTGTGACCGCGATCCGCCTGACAGAATCAGCTATAAATAGCCCAGAGATTGGCATTTTACGGGATCTTTTGGCAGTATTGAGTATTGATTCCACCATTACTGTCATACCACTATCTCTTATCAGTTTTACTTCGAGATTACTGAGAGAAATCATAATTGTAAGAGTGAGTTTGAGAGAAATCATTGATTGTACTAGCATTCAAGGTATAATCAATAATATATAAAGTGGACATAGGCTCGTTAACGCCGAACCACTATAAATCCTGTGTGTTTCTTCATTTGTCTATATTCTTTACATACAATTCTCTGTATATTATAACGATTTGGGTGTTAGGTCCAAATTTTGATATAACATTTTGGTGCTTTCACTGAGAATTGAATTCAAGATATTGGATTGTTTCTCCGTTGTTTGGATATTCAAGTCCGAAGAAAACAGTCCCGAAACCTTACTGTTCAGACTTTTGAAGATTTCAACAATATCTGATAGTATGGCTGGAAAGAAGTCTAAGGAAGTGCGAGCTTCACAGGCGAGTGAAGCTGCGAATGAAGCGATTGAAGAAAGCGTGCATGAACAAGTCAACGAAAGACCCTCGTATCGTGGAACGGAGATGGCGAACCGAACCGTGGAGGGCGATCCGAATCAAACCATTGAAGGGGTTGTCACCCGGTCCCATGATAACACAATGAACTCCCCTCCCAATGTTACCATGATCCGATCCTAGGGGGGTGCTGCGAGCCACCGACACCGATCCACCACGATCCGAGGTGATGACCGGATTACAACTCGACCTGGAAAGGAGCCTATGGCTCGCTCTTCCCGTCCTGGTCCCTCTGTTCGACCTGGCTCAAGCTCTCTGCGCATAAGGGAAAATGTTGATGATCAATATGAGCCCTCTGCTCCAGTTACTGAAGGAGATCTCTCCCGCTTCATTGAAATGTGGGATAGGCTGTTTGATGAAATAGCTGCTCAAAGGCAGGAAAACTACATGCTGCGACAGAATTTGACTGCTATGGATAGACGTCTGGATGATCTTGTAAGGCAAAGAACACCTCCTCCAGTCCGTTCGCTCACCCCAGAATATTCTTCTTCATCATAGGAATCGCCAAGACCCCGCGGCGACCGTATGAGCGGGTTGAAAACATAGAGCAGCTCCGATTTGGAACCTTGCCATCACGGCAGGAAGAGACACTTGGTGAGGGACCCTCAAACTGCAACTTGAATAATCATGTTGCAACTCCTAGAACTCGAGTTGTGAATAATCCTGTTGAGAATAGACCACCTCAGCTCCTCTGCCATGCAAATACTCATAGTAACAGGGAGCAGCGAAGCCCAATCCGAGCTCCGGACTTCGTGGATGTTCCTAGAAGAGAGATCGGAGAATTCCACCGAGCTAGAAGCACTGACCCCGAGCCTCCGATGACCAGTGCAAATGTTGTAGCTATGGTCCATCAAATCCTGGCGGATAGCCGTGGACAAAGGAATGAAGACTGGGGAATTGATCGCAGCCACACCCCTTTTACCGACGACATTCTAGATGTAACCTTCCCTGGGCGCTTCAACATGCCTCAAATGAACCGTTACGCGGGTAGATCTGATCCAATCCAACATCTAATGAGATAATCTTGGTCAATGACCGCTGTCGCAGCCTCCGATGATGTAAAGTGCAAAGCATTCCCTATATTTCTGGAGGATGTAGCGTTATTATGGTTTACTAGTTTACCAGCAAGATCAATTTCTAGTTTCAGGGAATTGAGTGAAAAGTTCGTAGAACAGTTCCTCATCTACGCTCAAAGATCGAAAAGTGTGATTGACCTGTTCCTTGTCAAACAACGACCAGGTGAGAGTTTGAGGGGGTATCTGGATCGTTTCAACCTAGCCGCCACCGAAGTGAAGGATCCCCATGAGCCGGCCGTTATGGCAGCCCTAATTGATGGGGTAGATAAAGATACTGAATTTGGGAGATACATGGCCGGTAAACCACCTCATACTAGAGAATTGTTTTACGAGAAAGCAAACGTACGCTTATGTCAGGAGGAGGTATATGCTAACCGAGAGATGAAAAAGGCAAATAAGGAGGAAATCCAAAGTAATGTCGCCATCAAGCAAACCGGAGACAGCTCGGGAAAGGTTGAAGTCAACGTTGGAAACCGAAACCAGGGTGGCGTCCACCAGTCAGGAAACAATGGTAAAAACAATAATGGCAATAATCGGAAGATAAATCGAGGGAACAATTCCCAGAGAAGGACCCGTCCCAGGTCTTTCGAAAATTATACGCCAATAAATGATACTTTGGAGAATATATTCGTCGACTCGTACAACGTTCTCCAACATAAAAGGCCTCCTCCAAGAGATTCGACGGAGAAAGAATGTGAGACGGGGAAGTTTTGTCTCTTCCATCAGACTCATGGCCACTCTACAAATGAATGCCGTCATCTGAGAGACGTAGTTGAGAGGCTGCTTCGAGAAGGGAAGTTGGATGAGTACCGAGTGACTCCTAGAGACAGGGGGCAAGCTATTCAGACCCCGAACCAAAACCAGAATCAACCTATCACCAGGCCAACTGCCCAGCAAAAAGGAAAGGATCTTGTTATCAATACCACAATCGGAGGGCTTCACCTAGCCGGGCATAGTTTCAGGGCGATGGATCAGTACGTAAACGCAGCAAAGCATCATCTTGAGGCAGGAGAGTGCAGCAACCCTGAGGACAATGTCCCGGCAAAACAACAAAAGACGATGTCAGATGACGTCATTTTCCGCAACCGAGAGAGTATTGGAGTCCACGCTCCGACCGAAGATCCATTTGTAATCACAGTTCCTATTGGCCCGGCCACTGTCCATAAAATTTTGGTGGATTCGGGAGTTCAGTCAACATTCTATTCAAAAAGACGTTCGATCTAATGAACCTTGAATTGAAAGATTTAAAGCCATGTGAAAGATGGATCCGTGGATTTAATGGGGCATCAACTACTCCAATGGGATATGTAGAACTGCCAGTGACACTTGGGGAAGGAGAACGCCAGAGAGTGAGAATTCTTCCCTTCATAGTTTTGGATATTGAATCGCCTTATAATGCCTTCTTGGGTCGACCGGCCCTAGCAAAGTTTAGAGCTTGTATAGCCCTCTGGTGCTTGTTATTGAAGTTTCCTACAGAAGCTGGTGTTAGCATAGTCATAGGAGATCAGGTTGCTGCACGTGCATGTTACATTGCAGAGCTAAAACTACTCCGTAAAGGAAAAGATATTGAGATTAAAGACGCTTCTTCCCCCGCAAGGGAGGAGACATCATAGCAATTAAAGATAATCACTATAGGTGAGTCGCCCAGAGAACTGCCCGAGGATATAGATCCCAGAGAGGACGAAAAGACTGGGGGCAGAATGGCGGCTCCCAACGAGACGACTGTGGATGTACCAATCGATGATAACGACCCAGAGAAGGTCCTAAAGATTGGATCCCAGTTGGATCCAGTTCGAGCTGAAGAACTGACGGATTTCCTAAAAGATAACTTGGATGTATTTGCTTGGACCCACGCGGACATGTGTGGGTTATCTCCATCAATCATGAGCCATTCATTGAACATTAACCCAAAGCACCCCCCTGTAAAACAAAAAAGGTGAATGCTGGGCCCAGAGAGGTCAATGTGGGGGCAAGTGCTGGCAGATTTCATAGTAGAATTTACTGCCTCGGAGGACAACATGGTAAACGAAGAGACTGACCCACCATAGTTACTTCTCGATCCTAGTGCATGGAAATTGTATATTGATGGCGCTAGGAATGATAAACGATCTGGTGCCGGAGTGGTGTTTGAAACTCCTGAGAAAAGACTGATATCTTATGTAATCCGGCTGGAATTTCACGCCACTAACAACGACTCCGAATATGAAGCCCTGATAGTTGGGTTAAGGATCGCTAAAGAATTAAAGATTGCGAAGCTGGACATATTTTTTGACTCCAAGTTGGTTGTAAATCAGGTTTCTGGAAAATTTCGAGCTAAGAGCCCAAGATTGATTTCGTATTTGGAGAAAGTAAAGGAGTTGCTGATAGGTTTTGATCACTACAGTATCTCTCATATTCCGCGGTCAGAGAACCAACAGGTAGATAAATTAGCCAAGATGGCTAGTTCCGACGATCCTGAAGAGATCAGACTAGCCCCAGTTGAAGTGCTTCGGTTCCCTAGTATAGATCAGATGGAAATTGATCTGGTACTAGAAACTGAGCCAGAAAGGGAATCATGGATGACCCCACTAAAGAATTTCCTAATGAATGGAACGCTTCCGACCAAGAAGAGTGAGAGGCGTAAAGTAATTCGTAAAGCTTCCCGATATGTTCTGCAAGACGGAGTCCTGTATAGACAGGGATTTTCGATGCCTCTCCTTCGGTGTATAGCCCATGACGACATCAAACGTGTACTGCAGGAAGTGCATGAGGGTGAATGTGGCGATCACACGGGAGGACAAGCTCTGGCAAAAAAGGTGTTGCGGTATGGTTATTTCTAGCCTACCATAAACAAAGACGCAACAAAGTACGCGCGACGTTGCGATGCTTGCCAAAGATTTTCGAGGATTCCCAGGGCACCTCCTGGTCAGTTAAAAACAATGACAAGTCCGTGGCCTTTCGCTATGTGGGGAATTGATATCATTGGAACCCTCCCTATAGCAAAAGGCGGAGCAAAGTTCACCATTGTAGCTGTAGACTACTTCACCAAGTGGGTTGAGGCCGAACCGTTGACTGCAATTACAACCAAGCGAGTGATCAATTTCATTGTTAAGAACATTATTTGCCGGTTCGGGATTCCGATGATCGTCATAACTGACAATGGAACCCAATTTGACAGCAGCGAATTCAGGAACTTCTGCCAGAAATACCACATTGAGAAACGGTACACCTCTGTGGCATACCCGCAGTCGAACGGACAGATCGAAGTAGCAAATAAAGTGATTAAGTCCATTATCAAAAGAAGATTGAAGCGGGGCAAAGCTATTTGGGTCGATGAGTTACCCTTGGCATTATGGGCCTATAGGACGACATATAAATCGGCAACAGGCCATACCCCTTCTCCCTTGCTTTTGGAGCGGAAGCGGTCATCCCGGTTGAGCTGAAAGTACCATTTCACCGAGTTACTTATTACGATCCAATGACTAATAACGAGTTGCTCCTTGAATCCCTAGATTCAATAGAAGAGAAGAGGGATGAAGCAGACTTGCGTGCCTTGAGACACAAGCAACAGGTCGCTCGATACTACAACAAAAAGGTTCGAGCCCGAACCTTTGAACCCGGAGACTTGGTTCTGAAGCGTGTCTTTCCACCCCCGATTCATATGGGTGCGAAGTGGGAAGGACCGTACTCCATTCTACGAAAGCTTGATAATGGAACCTTCAAGCTAGCTACAGTGGATGGAGAGGAAATCCCCAGAGTGTGGAATGCCCAACATTTGCGGCCTTACCTGACATAAAGATGTCGGGTTTATTCTTTTGTTTCATAGAACCATGTAAAAGGCACGACTTTCCTAGAATAGTCCTATTTTTTAAGCAAAATATTATAAAGTGGACGTAGGTTACAATCTGACCGAACCACTATAAAAATACCGTGTGTCGTTTACCTTTATTGCACTATTATTTATCTGCTTTTTTATCATTATGAAATTTGCTGTAAACTATGCGGTAATCATAGGAACATGTGACTCCAGGTGCCTTCCATCAGGATGGAGAGCAATCCGCAGCTAGAACTTTGAAGGTACAATGGAATGAATCACATCATTGGCAGAACTCTAACCTTGGCGACCGCCAGGAGAGTATAAAAGCGTCCATGATTGAGCGCTGAGAAAGAGCTCTTACCCCGCTGAAGGATCAGGGGGCGACTGAACGACCGAGCTCGAACTCTAACCTTGGCGACCGCCAGGAGAGTATAAAACCGTCCATTATTGAGCGCTGAGGAAGTGCTCTTACCCCGCTGAAGGATCGGGGGGCGACTGAACGGCCGAGCTCGAACTCTAACCTTGGCGACCGCCAGGAGAGTATAAAAGCGTCCATGATTGAGCGCTGAGAAAGAGCTCTTACCCCGCTGAAGGATCGGGGGGCGATTGAACAGCCGAGCTCGAACTCTAACCTTGGCGACCGCCAGGAGAGTATAAAAACATCTGTGATTAAGTGCTGACAAGGATGCTGGAGACTCAGCGTCCCCAGAATTCTTGCCCTGTTAAAGGATCGGTCAGCAGATCATGATATGAGTTCGAACTTTAACCCGCTGATGGATCGGGAAAGTATAGAGGCACCGAAGATTCGGCGCCTCAAGGACTATAATTCTACTAAAAAATTCCAAGTCCCCCGTGCTCAAATATAGGGGGCAACATGCATAAAAATTGTTAAATTCTTTCTGTTTCTTGAATGATTTATGATATAGTTTTAGTTTTGTTATAGCCAAATGACTTATGACTAAGTATGAAGAATTTATTTACTGCAGGTACACGATGACGCAAAAGAAATAAACTTTCATTCATAAACTGCAAACCTACAAGATAAAGAGGAACCTAAACAAAAGTGAGGGCCATTATCACAATTACATTTCATGGCCAGTGGAAAGCCTAAAAATCCTAAGGACAAAATATGAACTGATATCTGCATCCTACTTATGCTGGGGGGAGGGGGCTATGTATGCTTCTTGCTCTTTTTCTGCTTCCCCGACTCCTCCTTGTCAACATCCGAACGACCACCTTTTTTCCTCTTCCTCTTATCAACAAGAGGCTCCGGTGAAGAACTAGAGGATTGAGAGGCTAGTTGTGAAGTTATTGATCGGGAGGAAAATCTTACGACCAACCCAGTTTTGGGGTCGATCTCGGAAATAGGGGGCACATATACTGGAACCTGTCCCCCTCTCATAAGGAGCAACTGCTCCTCCTCTTCGGCCGGTTGTTCAGCCATGGTTTCCTCATCATCGCCTCTACTCTCTTTAGTAATGGCGACTTCCTCTTCAACGTCGTCGTTGCGTCCGTCCATGTCTTTCAAAGCCTCAATGGGTTCAGCATATGGGGGGACATCGGCACCAACGCTTAGCAGGATGTCAATCTTCTCTGCCTCTGCCATCTTTTCAGCGTCCTTGTCAACTGGCCCGCCACCTGTATCATGAGAAACAAATGTTATTTTGGGAGAAAATGCGGTTTGCTCAGTTGATTGTCCGACAAGACGACGACAAGTGACAATTGCTTTGGAAAGTTGCGGAGAAAATATAGAGATACCTTCCGCCGATCCTCCATCCAAGCTAGCAGCAGAACCCCCGACAGCTGGAGGAGTTGGACCCAGAGGAATCAATGGATAATCTGGATTGTATTCCTCAATTTCGGAGGCCTTGGGCTCTGCAGCTGAGCTTGGGCCTTCTTCCATTTTTTCTTTGCCCTTCGCCTGAGTTTTCTCTTTTTCAATTTCTTCTTGGAGTAGGCATTTGCCTTTCTCCAAATCCTCAGGTTCATTATCCCTAAGAATGGTCCGCATCAACTCATTCTCATCAATATCGTCAACTCCTAATCGCTGTTTCTTGCTCTCAACGATTGCATCCCATATATTGGCTAGAGTGACATGGTAGTCTGGGATCCAGGAGATGTTACGGGTCTTGATGACCTGACCAAGGAAGTCGAACAGCATTTCTTCAAATCCTTCGATCTCCTTCTCTCTCTCGAGGAGCTTTTCATTAGAAACAGTGGCCATTTCAATGGCACTCTCCACATTATTTTCAGCAAGAATAGCGCGCTTCTCTGCACGCGCGAGTTGATCATTCAGAATCGCCTTCTCCTTTTCGGCCAGAGCTAAGCTATCTTTCAAACTTGCCTTTTCTTTCTCCCAAGCAGCTCTTTCGGCCTCGAAGTGATCCTGTGCAGTTTTCAGTTCGGTGTTGGCCATCCTGAGATCTTCCACCTCTTGCTTCAATAACGCTCGCTTTTTTCTATTAGAATCAAGCTCATTATGGAAACGTTGCCTAGCCTCCTCCAGCTCTGTTTTGTAAGCTTTAGCGTCTTGTTGAGCCAAGGCAAGCAAAGATTGTGCATCCTCTAAGTCCTTCTCCATTTTTGCCCTGGCCCTTTCATTGTTATCTATCTTCACTTTGGATCTATGCGCTTCCATCTCAAGCGTTCGGATGACGTCTGAAAGATTGACAACATGTTTCTTCATCGCCTCATACTGCTTGGCTACATGGCGAATGTGCCCGATGACTTCAGTATCCCAGTTCCTAGGGAATGGTTCCAAGGTTGGAACAAACATCATCCTTTCGAAGAAAATATCGGGGAATTGTTTTCGTAACTTTT
This sequence comes from Allium sativum, assembly GCA_030737875.1. NCBI lineage: Eukaryota > Viridiplantae > Streptophyta > Magnoliopsida > Asparagales > Amaryllidaceae > Allium > Allium sativum. The sequence continues at coordinate 720,232,845 of CM060921.1, read as the reverse complement.
CCAGCTTAGCCTGAGTCTCAGGACCATGGATATAATCTCGTGACCTGGGGGCAATCAAACCTTGTTGGCTGGAAGGGACAATGTCAATTTTCTCCCTCTCATAATCCTTGTTCGGATCCTTGCTTTTATCCTTGGGCTCGTGGTGCCTTTTTGATAATCTGCTGTGAGAGGGTGCACTCTTCGGAGGGGTTAAGTCCTTGGGAAGTTGTTTCCCCCTGTAGGCGGCACCGAATGACTGGGAGGCTTACCAGAGGTTGGTTTTGATGGAGACCTGGATTGTGAAGAAGTAGGCTTGTGAGAATGACCGCGAGCACGCTCAGGATTTGGATGAAGGCTAGGTGTGCCTTCACGGAGAGAGCGATAGGAATAAGATCGTCTGCGAGACATCTTTCCTGCAAAAGAAACAAGAACATATTAAAACCTTGAATACTGTTGATATAAAAGTGTGGGGTCAGGCAGTGCATGTGATTTGTGCATCCCATATAATTCCCCCTAACAGACCAGGGCCCGAAGTCAGGCTCATTTGAGTAGTTTCTCGTTCTCCAACTGGAATAGTTGTTTCCTCAGAAATAGGGAAAAATGACTCCCCTTCGAAGTCTCCATGTGTATATACATCATCAAGCAAAGGAATTTTGCTCAGTTCTTTAAATAGCTGCTCTTCTGTTAAATCGTCGAGAGCAGCAGGTTCAACCGGTAGAGAGGCCCTTGAGGGGAAACCCCCCGGAGAGACTGGGATTTCCTTAGACTTATCAGCACGGGCCTCATCTCCTCTATATATGTTTAGGTCTTCGTCGTCCTGGATGGTTATTAGTGAAGGACTCTTACGAAATTTAGTTGTTTCTGCTGCCCGTGACGTTCCTTCTCCCTCAGTCGGGGGCACGTATTTGTAGGGTTTGTCGCCTGTACCAAGTCCAAACCTTATATCCAGAAGGCGGTGCTTGTGAAGATTCTCGTCAGTAATGCATTTCTTGATCTTTAGGAAGTCGGATTTGCTTTGCAGAAGAAGGGACAGTCGATTATTGTATATCGAGCCTTCCGTCTTGGGAAAGGCGTGATCTACTCAAAGAAAAGAAGCATGTTAATGCTTCGATTTCTTAAACAAGTTATTCAATCAAAAGTTTAAAGTTTACTTGATTTAAGCCATCTTCTTGAACACCCAGCCTGTCTCTTTATATAGAACCAATCGGCCTTAGGATCCCCTATGTTGTTGTACCCGTCAGACAAAACCTTCCTATTTGCTACCGATTCGAAGAAAGAGAAATTTGGGGTTGCCGAGGAACGATGCTTGAAAAGGTAAAAGAATTTCAAATCTTTAAACGTGAGCTCAGTATGCAGGGTTTCCGCGTATGTAATGTATAGAGTGTATAGGGTTGCATAGGCATTGGGATGAAGCTGCATTGGAGCAATACCCAATCGTTTTAGGGTCTCAATGACAATTGGAGGAAACGGAGGAATAGCGCCTACCCAGCACATGAGTCGGCTAACTGTCATATACCCCTCTAGAGCCAAATGAGGTCTATCTTCGCTGCCGGGTGTCCTCACATCATCCCAGGGGATCCCGTGTCTCAAGCTAATTCTCTTAAGCTTTATGTCATCAAGTTTGGAAGCTAAAGAGTCAGTGAATTTCTCTATTTCTATTGCACCGGGGATTTCGTCGGGAGCTCGGCCGTTTACTTCGGACTCCTCATCAAGCAAGGTACTCTCGGACGGATTCGATTCTGTTTCTGCCTCATATTCGGATCCAGAATCCGCACCCTCTGGATTAGTTGGAAGAACCTCGGGGTTGTGATGCTCATACACCTCGGGATCCGTCTCTGTATCAGATCTTGAAGGGGAACGATTATCCGACATTACTGTTTAGGCGAGTAAACATGAGAAATAAGAATATAATTACCCGTCCCCCGTGTGTGCAAGTGCAAGTGTGTGCCTGTGCATGTCTTAAAGAAAAAGCGTAAAAGGTCGATAAGATCGTCGAAGTATTGGTCGTTGTCGGTAGTCAAGATATGCATTTGTTCAGTCCAGAAAGTTCGTCTCAAAGGCTCTAACCTAACTGTCTATTGGTATGTCAGAGTTAAGTTGCATTGAGTGTTTAACGAGTTCGTTGGATCGCTCATCCATCCGGATCGTGGATTAGGGTTCGGATCGTAGAAGAATGGATCGCAGAATAGGGACAGGATCGCGGAAAGTGGATCGTGGGACATGGTTCGGTTCGTGGTATGATTATCACGACCCACATCTTCCCGTCCTCACTTAAGCTAATACCCCGATCAAGGCTGCGACCCAATCCGCCACCTCACCATTTCCCCGATCCGATCCGCTCCCTTGCAATTTCCCCGATCCGATCCGCTCCCTTGCCATTTCCACGACCCGACCTGGTCAGTCCTTTCTCCTTCTTCTCCTTCCTCCCTTCTTCTCTATCGTTGAGTTCAAGCGACTGAAACCCATCAGCCATGGCATCTCCCGGGCCTCCAACACCTCAAAAACCCCCGAATTCCGCTCATTCCTTCCTCAAATCAGTCAAAAAACTTAGAAATCACGAGAGAGAAAGCTTTTAACATAATTACCTTTCTTAAAGATTGGGAAAGCGAGTGGGTTTATGGAGATTGAAAAAGAAATTAGGGTTTTCTTTCAGGAGGTCTGGCGGCGCAACGAGGAACGAAGGAGAAAAGGAAAAAGTAAAGGGGGGTTCGGTTTATATAGACCGGGAGGCGACTGTTAGTCTCCCCTTTTTTGTTTTACTCGAGCCGTGAAAGTAGACGGGCCATGGATCGAAGCCCATCGCGATTCGTGATGAAGCCCGCTCCGCCAACCAAAGCCCACCACGTTCCGAAGAGAAGCCTGTTGCGCTTTGTGACCAAATCCGAATGCTCACCAAAAAAACTAGAGATGAATATTTCACCCCTCGGATCGTGACACGAATATGCGATCCGAGCCAATGATTCATAAACAGAAACGAAGACTCAGAGAAATTTGCAAAAAAAATAAAAATAAATAAATAAATAAATAAAAGCTTACCTATCAGATTACTGATAATTCACTCTGAAGATTCAGGGATGAAAAATTAATCGATGAATAGGGAAATGATTGAAGATTTATCCGATATTTATACAAATCGAAGGGAAACAATTTTCCGAAATGACACAACCAATGATTTACATCTCTTCATGATAAGATGTCTGTGCAATTTCAAAGCATGTTCCATCCCCGATGAAACATACTTCGAGGGGGCAAAATGTTGGCTAGCTTTTTGACCAAGCCACCAAGGTTCATATACGAGAGGAGAGTACAAGGCTTCATGCCTTTAATCCAGAGGAAACTCGATCGTGGTCATTCGCCAGCTTTCGGATCGCCACGAGCTGGTGCGAGCCGATCCGTCTACCTCATTGCGCCCCCATCGGATCGCCACAAGCTGGTGTGAACCGATCCGTCCACCTCATCGCGACCCGGTCCGGTCTGTGCCCAGAAGACGCAACGGCTACCACGAACTGGTCTTCAGTGATCCGAGATGTATGGATCTCGCGCCACCTATCCACAACTGTCATATTGACCAATTCTTCATCAAGCCTCGATCCAATCCGATATTCTCGGGATTTGCGCCACGTGTGACCGCGATCCGCCTAACAGAATCAGCTACAAATAGCCCAGAGATTGGCATTTTTGGGGATCTTTTGGCAGTATTGAGTATTGATTCCACCATTACTGTCATACCACTATCTCTTATCAGTTTTACTTCGAGATTACTGAGAGAAATCATAATTGTAAGAGTGAGTTTGAGAGATATCATTGATTGTACTAGCATTCAAGGTATAATCAATAATATATAAAGTGGACATAGGCTCGTTAACGCCGAACCACTATAAATCCTGTGTGTTTCTTCATTTGTCTATATTCTCTACATACAATTCTCTGTATATTATAACAATTTGGGTGTTAGGTCAAAATTTTGATCTAACATAATTCTAATATGATCTGTAAATAATACCTATGGATATCAAAATCAGGATGTCCAAGGCGACCCCTCTTCCAAATCCCTATGTATAAAGCTCACCCTAAGATCCAACTGCTACACTAAGAAACTTTGAAGCAACAACGAGTTTGATATAGGAGTCATGAAGTGTGTTGACTTTGCAAGGCAGTTTTGCTATGTGAGAATTGTCTGTTCCCAGTTGATAGTTTGTGCCATTTCCCCAACTATATGCTTCAACAACAACTAGTTTGACCCAAAAAAGAGAGTCAATCATACGACAGCAAGCATAGACTTCAAAGAAAACATGAAATAACCAAAAAAGTGGGAGCATCTATAGCAGGAGGCGGATGTTGAGTTGGAGGAAGAGGGAAAAAAGAAGGGGAAGAACCACCATCCATTCAGCAGTGAACATGGATTTTAATTCACTTAACAGTTATAAAATTCAGAAAATCATATAGTTTATTTCACATTAAACGATCTTCTAAACCCTTTTTAAGCACTAAGCAGTTCTCAAACAAAAAAGTTAATCATAATTTACGTTAAAAATATCATTTATCACAGATGATTTTCAGACACTCGCTTAGAAAATCCATGTTTGTAAAAAAAACCACCATATAACAACAAACTCGACCATTCAGGCTCAATGAAGGCATTCTGAACCATTTTATTTAGGTTGTATTCATTAGCAAATTGAGGTGTAAAATGGTGTAACTTTTTAGTTTTTTATGTATGCTTACAATTAGATAATGCAATAAGCATTAAGAACTTCAATGACATGAAATTTCTTATGACTTACTAGTCCTCAGTCAAATAGATTAAAATATCCAAAAAAAATATTAATGTGCATTTTTATATCAAACAACTTATATAAGACAAGAAAAGTATCAAACTCACTGTCATCCCCAACAGCTTGTAATACAGGTCCAGACAGAAGACCGACAGGAGTTCGACATTTCAGGACTTCTAATGAAAGTGACGCACAAAATTAAAGAAGCACACTTGCTACTGCAAGATGCCCAAAGTGAAGCGCTCTATGCAAATTGCTCCATCCAGACACCCCATCCTGAAATTATGCATGCCCACGCTCCGGATAAAAAACCAAATTCAACATACAGAAGGTATATATTTTCACTGGAAAATATTTTGACTGTGACACCCCACGTCCGTTAATGTCACTCACTAAGGGAATGCATTAACTTCGTGAAGCGTTATAGGTAAATAATAGCACAAGATAGACATGCAAAATAGCAGCGGAATTAAAAACTTTATTCACATCATAACATCATGGTCCCAAATACTGAATTTACATCATAGGTTTGAAATAACCAATTACATGTTCAATAATCTATCTTGCCAAAAAAATCAGAGTACAAAAACATAAACCATATTTCCCAAGCAAAGCCATACGAGAGTTGACAATGAGTCAAAGTTGTACATCAACATCCAAAGTCCAAGCTAAGCTGAAAAGAATCCAAATCAACTCTAAGCACTTCCATCCTGAGAAACTTGGGGGGGAAACGTAAGAGAGAGAAGAGGAAACAAAAAGGGTTAGACATAAAGTCTGGCGAGTCTAGTTACTTTTAAATATAAATAAATAAAAGTGTCATGGCAGGTATATAAAAACTGGAAGAACAAGATAACAATAACAAGGACAAGTGTGAACTGAACAAGATAAGATGAACAGGATATAATGCGCTTCTTATATACATTTCTCTGTACCCCACAGATACTAGTATATCAGAAACGAAATGATCCCTATCAATACCGTTCTATTTCATTTTCTTGTTTATTAGGTGACTCGGGTTAATTGCACTCAAGACTTATATGCGTATTATACCCATTTACTTTCCCATGGATTCACCTAATACAATATATGTAGTTATCTCTCAATATTGAGATACACCCCATGGTAATCTACTCGCACGGTCTCCACCATAATGCAATAGAAGTGAACGTAGTCCCTCGTCCTATGTCGGAGTCTACATAACAATGTTACGTTCCACATATATATGTCCTTACTATGCTACGTAAGCGTATGGACCGCCACCATCGATCGAATCAGATTCCATATCAGAATAATGCCCTCTAGTCTACGATACATCACCCAGAGCAGATGTGTGTGTATCTAGACTATCCCACATATGTATTGTAATTGTAGCTCGATGCCTTAACTGCATGTCCTCTAATGTGCACCAAGTTCCATGGCAGGGCGTGACACGGAAATCGGCCGGGAGCTTTCCCATATCTGTATAGGCCCGTCTTTAATGAACCTCTATATACAGATATACCTAGGGTCTATTTTCGTGGTGGCTATGGCTCCACCTCGGCCCCTCCCTCAACTAGTAAAGACTATAGAGCTAAGCGACTGCCCCTAATAGCAACCAATCTAAGCATCCATGTGGCGTCTCCCCTCAACCCCGTACCTCGATAGTGAAAGGTGAAATGATTTCTTGGGGTTAGCTCTAGTCTTTTCGCATCCCGCTGGCTGCCGATGACGGATATCCGACGGTCTACTATCCTTGTTGGTCGTGACCCTCTCTACCTCCTCATGAGGCAACCTCCGAACTACCCTAGTGCCATCTTGTCACAGCGTTCTGATTGCATAGCTACATCTGCAGTCAAGGCCCACCCACCTAGTAGTTACGCGCAGACCCAACCTTTGTGAGTACTGTCCGAAACTACACCACCATAGAGGACTACTAGGAGCACCTTCAACGTCTCAGGAAGCCACGTACTTCCCCTTCCATTCCTTTGGAACTGTCAAACCAATCAGATGAATGTGCACTCCCCTCGTGTCTTATAACAACTTGATGATCTACCCCGTTGGGTTATTCACCCTCAACCGTACGGACTATTCTAAGCGCCTTACTTTAGCATGTTATTAGACCCTATGTCTAAACATTCTTTTATGCGCTTGTCTCATCTTGCCAGTTTCCAGCTAACTTGGTTATTCCAATTCATATTGAATTCTTATTCAAATTACCAAGTTTCTCTTGCTTATTAATTTCAGTTAAACAACTTAATTCATTCAAGTTTATTAATAAGCTTACAACATGTTATTCTCTAGATTGTGGCCCATGGTCTGTAATCCACAATCTATTTTATATTCTTGCTTGGTTACATCATTACCATAACATGTTTTTACTTAATGTGTAATTAAGTACGTCTCATTTTACATGTTTCCTTTTTAACATGCCAGTCATTATTTATGATTAAATATAACTTATCTTATAAGTTTTCCTCATTCTTTCTCATTTAATCATAATTCCACTTTTCATTGTTAATACAACTTATCGTTGTTTACTTGTTAACTTAGTTCTATTAACTAAGACCCATTAACAAGTTTCCCAGTCCATTAATTATGACATACGTTATGATTTCCTCTTGTCCCTAAGACAGGCCTAAGCATGTTGTTCACATCTGCGGGTTCCAGACTTGTAGATTACTTAATTTATAATTAAGTACCTCTTATCTTATTACACAGGTTGTCTCATTTCCTTACAAGTTATGCTTACCCTAAACAGTGTCCTTTAATTACATAACTTTATTGTTCTACCGGTTATGTATAACACTAGGTGTCTTTAATTACGTAACCTTATCGGGTTAAGTATATGGGCCTATATGCATATATTACCCGTCCCCTCTAATTTACTTAACCCACCCACTACCCATCCAATTTTACTTAAGCCTAACTTAAGTTCATAATCACACAAGCCTTGTGGATTAAATCAGGTTACGTAGTCAAATTCATTACCATGTCCAATTATGGTTATAATAGGCTAGACCTCTCACGTTAGGACCACAACGCGTGGATGCTGGATATGTCGGTCGGGTCCAGGCGGTCTTATTCCACAGTTGGGCCTAACCTTGTATCTTAGCCCGATTCGTATTTACGTACTTAGACCTCCCACACTAGGTTAAACAATAGTGACTGCTGGATATGTCAGTCAGGTCCGGCCAGGCTTCTGCCACTAATGCAACCTAACCTCGTGTCATAAGTACGATTACAATTCCTAATTGTAATTACTGGATTTTCCATTATTAATTAATTTACCAATCAGTTAATCCTTTCCTTTTATAGGTGTCAATACCTATTTTACACCAGTAATTTGAATCACACGTCCAAAAATGTTCATATTCAAATTATACCTTTTTTATCCAAATCTACCTATGTCATTACAGGTGATTATTCTATGTTTCCCCATATGAATTATGTCTAATACACTATTCAAATCATAGTCCTATATGCCTCCTTTTAATTCACCTTTTTAATTATGCACCATAAGTCCCTTATCATAAATTAAGGTATATATATGTAGCACAAACACCAAACCCACATATTTTCCAACATATGCCTAAAATTCATATTCACATAGGTGCTAATACATGTCCTATTTTATACCCAATTCCATATTTACGTATATTCCAATGCATGCCTAAATTCATAATTTCCAATAAGACATATACCCAAACCCATATTCGTATTTCCAAATTTATGCCCAAATTTAGATCCATATTTTCCAATACCAATTATGCCCCAAATTATGTCTTTTTCCATTATTCCCAATTTCGCATGTTCGCATTTTTCAGCGTTAGGCCTAGGCTCGAAGGTAGCCTAGCTATATAAAAATAAAAAGGAAAAGAAGGAGAGAAGAGAATCAGAACAGGAATAATAACAAATCAACAACATAACGATAAAAATAGGCATAAACTGAATTGACATATTATAACAAGATTAAACTTGGAGATGATATAAAATTATAAGAACAGATCAATGGAATATGTCATAATATAACTGATTAGGCACCGATTCAAGATCCAATTATTATATACATATCAAGATCACTATTAGATATTTAGATCTAAAAGCAACATGAACTCACCGTGAATTTGGTGTGAAGAACACGTTGAATAAGTCGTTGTAGGCATCGCTAAATTTGTTGTAGCAGTCTTCAAATATGTATAATCCTCTGAATTGATTGTTTTTAGATCTGATCTTCTAATTGGAATACTACTTTCTGATTTGTTTTGGTGGAGAAGAAATGCTAGTTTAGATTAGAGCAGCATGGAGGCGCCATGGATGAAAACAATGAGATTAGGGTTAGGTTTATGTGTTTATTTATAGGAGTATTAGGTGAATTAGGACCTTTAGATTTGATTAGGAACCATTCGAACGGTTCAAATTAGAAAAACATGTCATCAGAAAACTGCCCAGAATCAACCAGTCGGCTGGTCAATTTCAACCAGTTGACAGTTTTCACTTCTGTCTAAAAATGGTCGACTGGTGATAAATGGGCGGTCGACTTGTACCGGTCGAATGGTGAAAAATGGGCGGTCGACTTGTTTTACAGCTTTAAACTTTAAATCTTCCGAGCTTCATAACTTCTTCATACGATGTCCATTTTATGCAAACTCGGACTCTATCTCAAGCAGAATTCCGAGACGAACGTAATGGCGTAACCCGTTTCACTTAATTCTTCTTCTACCAGGGAAAATTGGAACCATTAACAATTTACTTTAAATCATTCTTTAAATTGAAATTTGTGAAAATAAAATTGATTTATGACCGATTTATGACTAATCTCATGTTTTTTTTTTCAATAAAAAATATTTTTCTATTTTAGTTATAACAATATATATGCGTATATGTAAACCCCAAAACACAAATTGTTACCCAAATATTGAGACATGTCTCTCTCTTATGTACATATCCCCAGAGAGAATTCTCATGTTTCAATTTTTCAATGAATAAATAAATTGAAATATTGAATATAAAATACGAATTTTGGTGGAGTGTGATCCATGTTAATGTTGCTCTAGAAATTGAAAGAAAGGATGTGATGCATAGATAGCCGTATCAACATGTACTTAATAAATACAATAATTTTTTTAGTATACTTATATTAGTATTCTTTAATTTGCCATTTTAATATTTAAAATTACGGGGTGTTACATTCTCCCCTACTTAAAGGATTTCGTCCCCGAAAACTCTAAGTTAAGAAGAACGTATATCCTGTCATCCAACAATCATACATCCATCTAGCAATCACAAGCATCCATTGTCCTTAAGGAATTTCAAATTTTTTATGAATATATGCAATAGTGTGTGTGTGTATATGTCCGTAAACTAATGCGAAAGATTAGGCGGTCTACAAATTTAGTTGACCTCCTTAATCCAATGAATGTTTGTGCCATGCAACCAAAATGTATGCAAATCACCCTAGCATAACATGCAAGTTCTATATGGGTGCACAACCATCCATCCAAATGCAACGTCAATGCACTCACAATCCATAAATATTTAAAATGTACACAAATCAATATGCAACATGTAAGTGATTGAGCCGACCTAGTGCCTATTGTGTGTATATGCATCCACGAGCAATCACTAGCAACCACTTGCATCCATCAAACATAACATACCTCAAACATATTTTTGCTTTCAATAGTTTTCTACCTAGAGACTCGATCGATAGGAGATATTCAAACGATAGATGCAAGTATTGATTCGAAGTTTGGAAAAAGAAGTTAAGAACATATTCTCGAAAAGGAAAGGATATAAAGCGTGAATCTTATCTTCAGCCTCCTAACTAGCATTCTCACAGCCCTTTCCCCACAGCGCTCTTACTAGATTCACTTCTTTGTTGCACAATTTCTTAACCTCCGATCCAAGTATGCAATTCAGAACTCATCCAATCATTGCTTCCTTCTCTACTTTCACTTCTTCTCGCAAGTTTGGCTCCACTATCTCGAACTCTATACCTTTTATCGCCTATTGAATGAATAGTCATCTATCATACCTCTTCTCAAGTAGCTCCCCTACTTGCTTATCAAGTTCCCTCTTTTATTTCACGTGTCACAAATCATTGATAGATATATCAAGAGGTTCTAGAAGACTAAGCATGACATACCCTTTTGGGGTCATTAGAAATCTCGAGTCTTTCTATGGCAAGTCAGAAGTCTAACGACTCTCCTCTCTCAATCTAGAATGGCTCCATATATGGTTAATGCATCCATCTTAGAATCAAACCGTATCTTATGAAATCAAGAACATATGCATCGCAATCAAACTCGACGCCTAACATAAAAATTCTCAAACCACTACAAATCATTGATAAAAGAGTCGTACTTCAAATGGGGTTTGAGGCAATAATGGGATCCAAAACCATACTAGTATCTTGGTGCAGAGACTCAACTCAACTAAAGAATCAGATATGAAAGAATATGAAGTGCTAGAAAAAGAATCCTAACAGGATGATCAGAAATAGAAATCAATCCTTCGATGGAAACTTTCCTACCCCTATCATGTCCACCAGCTATGAGAACATTAGCTTGCCTCCTAGAAGTTCCTGCCCTCTGGCCTTGTCCTTATCTCTTTGGGCACTCCTTAATAAGGTGTCCCGCCTTACCAAAGTGGTAACAAACATCTTACCTCTTTCTGCAATCCTTTTTCAGATGACCCTCCATTCCGAAGTTATGGTATTTCCTCTTTTCTTCTTTTATCTATATTCCCTTCTTAAGCCACCATTTTCTTTCATCTTTGGGTTGTGTTCCTTAGCCCCAATTCGCTTGTTCTCCTTTTTACCATCCTTGTGTAACATGCTAACCAGTCTCTTGAAATCTGCCTCCATCGCATGGAAATCCTTACAAGGTTCGAAAGAAAATAAGACGCAAGTGAAACCACTACGGCTAAAGATGGAGGTTGGGCACTTCTTTGCCCTTCGACATGTACCATAGTTTTAACATGCCTATGGAACCATGACGAGATGGGGAAACCCTTTCGAGAAAAAATGGTTCCCCGAACAAAAGGAAAAGGAATCAAGCAAGAATCGAGAAGATATTTATTGCTTTGGGAAATATGCTCTTCAAAAACAGACTTTTTATTGTAAAATATTTTTTTGACAACTTTTTGAAAATCATTTTCAAAATACTTTATCCGATATTATAACCATATGCTCTGATACAAAATGTGACAACCCACGCCCATTAATGTCACTCACCAAGGGAATGCATTAATTTTCGTGAAGCGTTATAGGTAAATAAGAACATAATAGCACAAGACAGACATGTAAAATAGCAGCGGAATTAAAAACTTTATTTAAATCATAACATCATGGTCCCAAATACTGAATTTACATCATAGGTTTGAAATAACCAATTACATGCTTAATAATCTGTCTTGCCAAAAATATCATAGTACAAAAACATAAACCATATTTCCCAAGCAAAGCCATACGAGAGTTGACAATGAGTCAAAGTTGTACATCAATATCCAAAGTCCAAGCTAAGCTGAAAAGAATCCAAATCAACTCTAAGCACTTACACCCTGAGAACCTGGGGAGGGGGAACGGAAGAGAGAGAAGAGGAAACAAAATGGGCCAGACATAAAGTCTGGCTAGTCCAGCTACTTTTAAATATAAATAAATAAAAGTGTCATGGCAGGTATATAAAAACTGGAAGAACAAGATAACAATAACAAGGACAAGTGTGAACTGACCAAGATAAGATGAACATGACATATTACACTTCTTATATACATTTCTCAGTACCGCACAGATACTAGTATATCAGAAATGGAATGATCCCTATCAATACCGTTCTATTTCATTTTCTTGTTTATTAGGTCACTTGGGTTAATCGCACTCAAGACTTATATGTGCATCATACCCATTTACTTTCCTATGGATTCACCTAATACAATATATGTAGTTATCTCTCAATATTGAGATACACCCCATGGTAACCCACTCGCACAGTCTCCATCATAATGCAACAGATGTGAACGCAGTCCCTCGTCCTATGTCGGAGTCTACATAACAATATTACGTTCCACATATATTTGTCATTACTATGCTACGTAAGCGTACTGACTACCACCATCGATCGAATAAGATTCCATATCGGATTAATGCCCTCTAGTCTACTATACATCACCCAGAGTAGATGTGCATGTGTCTAGACTATCCCACGTATGTATTGTTATTGTAGCTCGATGCCTCAACCGCACGTCCTCTAATGTGCACCGAGTTCCGTGGCAGGGCGTGACACAAAACTCGGTTGGGAGCTTTTCTATATATGTATAGGCCCGTCTTTGATGAACCTCTATATACAGAAATACCTAGGGTCTGTTTTCGTGGTGGCTACGGCCCCACCTCGGCCCCTCCCTTGACTAGTAAAGACTACATGTAACGACCCATTTTTTATGGTATTATAAATAATTTATTTAATTATTTAAATAATGGTTTGGTAATTTAAAGTGATCATAATTAAATAATATTGAATATTTAATAAATATGAATAATAGAATAATATATTTAATTTCAAAATAGTCGGAAATAGTGGAATTTGCAATACTGTGTGAATTTGATTATTTATAAGATATAATTCAGTTTATAATTGAATTATATTTATGAATATATTATATAAACGACAATTGAACGTATAATTATATTATAATTATAATCGAGCTCGAAATGGCGTGGCAATTCGTAATTTGGCGATTCGAACTTCAATTGAATACACAGAATCCGTTTTAAGTCGGATTTCTGTGAAACAAGAAACGTTTCGAGCTGGTGAAGTATATTTTTCTAATGGAAGAGAAAAATCGAGATTTCGTTGTGTAGATTTTGAGTTATGTCCAAATCAAATTTTCTAAAAGTCGTTATGGAATTCCTTTAAAATTTATAACGATTTACTTATATTATAAACGGATTTTCAATATAAATTGAATATCGATTTAATCTGGGATTTTGAAATATGTAGTTATATATCCAGATATATTTATTTTGAAGCTAGATAATATCCTATGTGAATATATACGATAATATTAAATTATTTATATTTAATTTAATTGTTTTTAAATATATTAATATTTAAATTGGTTTATTTTGAGCTGTTAAAATAGCCACTTTTGCAAACGAGCTCCTTTTCGACAAAACTAATTTTGTTGGATCTGGAATATTAAATTATTGTTAGATTTCAATTTTCGAAATTTTTGGAGTCAGTATGTGACCGTACTGAATTTTAATGTGAAAAACAGGCAATAATTTGACTTTAAAAAAATGCTGTGTGAGCAAACAGAGTCGAAATTTGACAAAATTCGTTGGGTCCGTAATGTCGAACTGAAGGTATATGTCCATTTTCGTGATTTTTGGGTATCATGTGTGATCATAGAATTTTTTTTAAAATGATAAATGGAGTTAAAATCGAATTTAAATTAATATAAAAATTTGATGAAGCTTCCAATGCAAGCCAAATATATCCTATAAATAACCAACTAACTCCACTAACCCTAAAAACACTTTCCTGGTCAATGCATTGCGCAGCGACAAATTTCCGTCCTCAAAACAAAATTCATGAGTTTGGAAAATCAAAACTAATCGTGTAAAATTCTATAATTCTCAAAAGTTGTATAACTAGACTCGCAAAGAGGAGGGCTTCATTTCCGTGATAGCTTTTTCGGGCACGACGCTGGTTTCTTCAACTTGAAAACTCCACAGTGAACCTAGGGCTGAGGTATGCGAGGAGTAGAAGCATCGATGATGGAATTGAGTATCGAATTCATTTTCAATGAGGAGTTTAGCATCATGTGAGGAAAGATTGGGTAATTCCATGATAATCATGTTCGATTTCTGTACAGGGAGGCACGCGAGAGTTGTTGAATGCGATGCATATAATGATGTCGAGTTGGAGTTAAATGATTGAGGTAGATAGAGAGAGTGAAGAGATGAATTATGGTGGTCCTAGTTTTTGGATTCGTGAAGAAATGGGTGCGTTTGAGATGAGGGAAAATCGTGAACGGCCATTAGGAGAGGAGCGGGTTCGAGGGGTTCTGAAATGGGGAAGAAATACTAGCAGGGTGACATGGATTAGTAGCCTAATTAGTGTATTAATTAGTCATTTATTTATATAGTTAATGACCATACTGTGTATTCAAACTTCTAAAAAACATATCTTTGTCATATGTTATCGGAATTCAGCGAAACAATAACCGATGAGATCGTATGGATGAGAGCAACGCAATGGAACTGACTTGAAGTGAATTGGAGCTCGTAACAGTTTATAGATAAATAAATTGTCTGTCTGAATCAACTGACAATTATCGTTATTTAACGATGATCGTCTAATGTGAGCAAATCTCACTAACTCTGTACATTTCATATTTTTATAAATATAATCTAGTAGTGACAAATGATGATTGATTGTTGTGTGTTGATTGTTTGGTTGAATTGCTGATGTATTGTTTGAAATTATAGATAACGATAATATATAAATCATTAATCATATATTGATTCTGTTTATCAGAATATTTCATATTGAAATGAAATTGATGTTATTTATATTGTTTAACATCTGTGGATGCAGGGAAACAGGTTAGAGGGATCCAACCGGATTCCACAATATTTATAATACCGTTTGTTTTCATATATTGTGATATATGATGTGATATATAATCTGTGATTGATTATGATGATACTGGTCATGTTATTTGGTATTTTAAATACCATATGAAATACTGGAATGTAAAAAGGAAAATTTCAAAGTGAATATTGAAAATGAAATATTTATATATGAAATAAATAGGATATTATAAAAGATAATATTTGGAAAAAAATATTGGAAAATATAATTAAGGTAACATTTGGGAAATGAACAGAATTATAATTTATATAAAATAAATATGATATTATCAAAGGAAATATTTATATGAAATAAATATGATATTTAAAAAGTAAATATTTATATGAAATAAATAGGATATTGTGAAGGAAATATTTGGCAAAACAAATAGAATTATAAAAAGAAATTATTTGGAAAACATATAGAATTATATAAAGAAATATTATTCACATTTTATGTGAAAATTAGATGAAAGTCAATATTTTGCAAATTAAATATTATAAAGGAATTTGGGGTTTGAGATAGGTATTTAAATGGAATTACTGAAATTAGAAACTAACTGGAAATTAGTTGAGTTGAATGGCTTTTTGGGTATCGATTTGATGTTGGTTTCGGCCATCAGGGTTTATTCTTGAGAAGTTGTTCTCTTACTAGTTTACAGTTA
The DNA here is from genome assembly GCA_030737875.1 of Allium sativum. Classification (NCBI taxonomy): domain Eukaryota; kingdom Viridiplantae; phylum Streptophyta; class Magnoliopsida; order Asparagales; family Amaryllidaceae; genus Allium; species Allium sativum. The sequence continues at coordinate 720,216,814 of CM060921.1, read as the reverse complement.
GAGACTGATTGAGGTGGGAAGATATTGATGCGTGAATCAGAAATGGAAACTTTTTCCAAAGTTAATAACGTAAATTTTCTAAAATTAGAAAATAAGGATTTGATGAATATATGGAAATGAGAAATGGGGAAATGAATAAATGTTGATTGATGATTGATTGATAGAATTTCCGTCTGGAAAGAATATCGTTGTTTGCACACATGTTTTCTTTGATAGTTAAATCATAGACTATCAAAGTTTTTGACCATCTTTCCGTCGTCAATATGGAGAGACCGGGATCGGATTAATTATCTGAAAACCACTCAGTATGGACGTTAGCATTGCAATCAAATATGATGAAGATAATTGAAGACGGTGTTATGCAAGGGCTTTCCTGTTTACAGAATAGTGTCTTCGGTCTGTCCAGTCCCAGGGCGACCTGTATGAATGAATGTCTGACGGAGTATATTTAATAGATCACATAAGTTGATCTCTTCAAACGTATTTATGTTTGGTGGCGGAGGAATTCGTTTCTCTTAGCTATTTACCCGTGATATGTTTGGAGAAATCAATTTTTGATTTAGCGGGTATGACGATGTGACATTCAAAGTGAATGAAGATGTGGTTTGTAAAGGATACGTTATGGCCTCTAGCCTCACAACCATGAAATGGTATAAAATCAGGTAGGTCGCATGGCTAAGTGGTTAGCTGCCAATCTGGGTGTATTGTCACCTGATCTAGAGAAATTCCATTTACTTCTATAATCTATTTCGATGTTGTCCCTTTCGGGAAACGGTTGCTGGTCCCAACCGTTGGTGATAATACATTTGGTACACTCAAGCGAAATGAGTGACCAGTCATGTTTAGCCTAGGTTGCAAGATGTTCTTGTTAAACCCAGTGTATTCCTCTCTAGAGATACACTGTCGAAAGGTGGTCCCATACCTTGCTAGTTGGAATTCATTAACCAATCAGCGTCTGCGGTTTTAGATTATATATTATGTATATGGAACGTGAGATGAAAGCATTCTGCTAGATGATTATTATATTGTGGTTGATAGATATTATCATAATATCAAATGAGTTTGATATAAAGATTATCGTTCCTTTCAAAAGTTTTTGAATGTTGGACCAAGTGTTTTGGATTTTCAAAAGGGAAAACCCCATTCCGTTTTATACGGCGTTGTCTTATGAGATATCGTTTATTTTCTCAAACTGTTTTAAATTTTTTACTCACACCAGTCCCATGACTGACCCGGAGTTTATTATATTTTGTTTTCCCTAAACTCTTGGGTGCCCAATTTTGTACGGGCAGTCAAGTAGGAGGGATTTTACAGATACTGAGAGCTTGGAGCAGGAGGTTTCATGATTTTATAGCTATTGTTTATTCTCGTTGTGTTGCAAGTGTTATACTCTAATAATGGTATTGTATACAGATACTGTTTTATTTCAGAGTTATGTTATATTTTATTCGTTCTGCTGTGATATTCGTGTTACTCTGATTCTGATATTGTATGTTCTTCTTCTTCTTCTATTCTAATTTTTTATCTTATCTATCCTCACCCTCTAACTTCTTTCATTAACTATTTGGTATTTTCGATGCTTGGATAGTCGACATTGAGTTTATGTCGATAACCAGGATCGCGAAAACCCGGGTCGTTACATAGGTATCAAAGCAGAAGGTTATGTAATTACCTTGGCTCTGTGGCGTGACTCAGTAGAGATGGGGTTGGAAATACCCTAGATTGAATTTGAGTGTATATATATGAGCGTGTGTTTGTTATTTGATATAAAAAAATGATTTTTATTGTGGAAATTTATTGTTTGAGTTGTTTATGAGTTCTGGTCGATCAGTTTGATCCATCGTATTGGTAGGGGTTTTAAAACACTCGAATTCGATGAACCGACATAGTATGTTTTGAAAAGAGGGTAAACGAAATAATTTTACCCAAATTATACTTTGATATAAAGGATTTATATTGGAATGATTATAATATGTTGGATATATTGGTTGTTATTATAATCGAGTAAGATTATAAATTAAATGGTTATATAAATAGCCAATCGGAATTCATATGAATGTAATATATGAAATCGAATTGAATTAAATCTGAATTTAAATCAGAATTGGAATTAAAATTCCGAAAACATGAAAAGTGTTTGTAAATGGAATTGGATTAAATATATGAGAATTTAAAATCCTGGGAGATTTTAAATTGTTTACAAGCATTGTGAAGGATATTTTGAAGTGATTTCAAAATAAAGGTGTTTAAATATGATTTTGAAATTTTTTACAGTATTTAAATTAAATTATAATTTGTAAAAGCAAATAGAAATAGAAATTGAATTAAAACCAGTTAAGGGGAAAATGAATTGAGATAGAAAATATCGAATTATATTGGATTGTGAGATGGGAATTAGGAATTATATTGGACTGGTAAGTTAAGAGGTGAAATTGGAAATGGCATTTGAGTTGAGAATGAAATTTGGCTTGGATATAACCGAATAATTGTGTTGAGATTTGATTGATTGGAAATTGAATGGTATAGATGGATATATGATCAGCAGGTATTGAGTAGAAGCAAGTGCAAGAAATAAAATGGTATGTTCAACAAAAGGTACATGTTTCATTCAGTTTGGTGATTTATGCGATTTGGCAAGCCGCTTGGCAATTTGATTTTCTTTTGGGTTGGAGATGGCCCAGAGAGGCGAGTTGTAGTTGTACCGATTGAGCTAATACAACGGAGGTACTAGCAAAAAATTTCAGAAATTTCTGGTGTTAGAAAATTTTCAGGATTTTTGAATTTTTTTGTTAATTAGAAATGAATTAATAATTTAATTGAAATAAATTGGTTTAGTGAAACTGAAGTTAAGAAGTAAACAAATAATTTTTAACTCAGTTAATAGGGTTTGTTTTCTACCTTAGCAATTTCGAGGACGAAATTATTTTAAGGGGGGAAGAATGTAACGGCCCATATTTTTACGTTATTATAAATAATTTATTTAATTATTTAAATAATGGTTTGGTAATTTAAAATGATCAGAATAAATAATGTTGAATATTTAATTAATATGAATAATACAATAATATATTTAATTCCAAAATAGTCGGAAATAGTGGAATTCGCAATACTGTGTGAATTTGATTATTTATAAGGTATATTTTAGTTTAGAATTGAATTATATTAACGAATATATTATATAAACGACAATTGAACGTATAATTATATTATAACTAAAATCGAGCTCGAAATGGCGCGGTAGTTCGTAATTTGGCGATTTGAACTTCATATGAATATACAGAATCCGTTTTTAAGTCCGATTTCTATGAAATAAGAAACGTTCGGAGCTGGTGAAGTATATTTTTCTAATGGAAGAGAAAAATCAAGATTTCATTGTGTATATTTTGAGTTATGTCCAAATCAAATTTTCGAAAAGTCTCTATGGAATTCCTTTAAAATTTATAATGATTTGTTTATATTATAAATGGATTTTCAATATAAATTGAATATCGATTTAATCTGGGATTTTGAAATATGGAGTTATATATCCAGATATATTTATTTTGAAGCTAGATAATATTCTACGTGAATATATATGATAATATTAAATTATTTATATTTAATTTAATTATTTTTAAATATATTAATATTTAAATTGGTTTATTTTGAGCTGTAAAAATAGCCACTTTTATAAACGAGCTCTGTTTTCGACGAAACTAATTTTGTTGGATCTGGAATATTAAATTATTGTTAGATTTCAATTTTTGAAATTTGTAGAGTCAGTATGCGACCGTACGGAATTTTAATGTGAAAAACAGTCAATAATTTGACTATAAAAAAACGCTGTGTGAGCAAACGGAGTCGAAATTTGACGAAACTAGTTTCGTTGGGTCCATAATGTCGAACTGAAGGTATATGTCCATTTTTGTGATTTTGGGTATCATGTGTGATCACAGGAATTTTTTAAAATGATAAATGGAGTTAAAATCTAATTTAAATTAATATAAAAATTTGATGAAGCTTCCAATGCAAGCCAAATATATCCTATAAATAACCCACTAACTCGACTAACCCTAAAAACACTTTTCTGGTCAATGAATTGCGCAGCCCCAAATTCCGGCCTTAAAACAAAATTCATGAGTTAGGAAAATCAAAACTAATCGTGTAAAATTCTATAATTCTCAAAAGATGTACAACTGAACTCGCAAAGAGGAGGGCTTCATTTCCGTGATAGCTTTGTCGGGCACGACGCTGGTTTCTGCAACTCGAAAACTCCACAGTGAACCTAGGGCTAAGGTATGCGAGAAGTAGAAGCATCGATGATGGAATTGAGTGTCATATTCATTTTCAGTGAGGAGTTTAGCATCATGTGAGGAAAGATTGGGTAATTCCATTATAATCACATTCTATGTCTGTACAGGGAGGGTACGCGAGAGCTGTTGAACGTGATGCATACAATGATGTCGAGTTGGAGTTAAATGATTGAGGTAGATAGAGAGAGTGAAGAGATGAATTATGGTGGCCCTAGTTTTTGGATTCGTGAAGAAATGGATGCGTTTGAGCTAAGGGAAAATCGTGACTGGCCATTAGGAGAGGAGCGGGTTCGAGAGGTTCTGAAACGGGGAAGAAATACTAGCAAGGTGATGTGGATTAGTAGCTTAATTAGGGTATTAATTAGTTATTTATTTATACAGTTAATGACCATACTGTGTATTCAAACTTCTAAAAAACATATCTTTGTCATATGTTATCGGAATTCAGCGAAACAAGATCCGTTGAGATCGTATGGATGAGAGCTACGCAATGGAACTGACTGGAAGTGAATTGGCGCTCATTACAATTTATAGCGAAATAAATTGTCTGTTTAAATCAACTGACAATTATCGTTATTTAACGATGATCGTCCAATGTGAGTAAATCTCACTAACTCTGTACATTTTATATTTTTATAAATATAATCTAGTAGTGATAAATGATGGTTGATTGTTATGTGTTGATTGTTTGGTTGAATTGCTGATGTATTGTTTGAAATTATTAGATAACGATATATATATATATAAATCGTTAATCAAGTATTGATTCTGTTTATCAGAATATTTCATATTGAAATGAAATCGATGTTATTTATATTGTTTAACATCTGTGGATGCAGGGAAACAAGTTAGATGGATCCAACTGGATTCCGCAATATTTATAATACTATTTGTTTTCATATATTGTGATATATGATGTGATATATAATCTGTGATTGATTATGATGACACTGGTCATGTTATTTGGTATTTTAAATACCATATGAAATAATGGAATGTAAAAAGGAAATTTTTAAAGTGAATATTGAAAATGAAATATTTATATATGAAATAAATAGGATATTATAAAAGGTTATATTTGGAAAACAAATATTGGAAAACATAATTAGGGTAACATTTGGGAAATGAATAGAATTATATAAAAGGATTTATATAAAATAAATATGATATATCAAAGGAAATATTTATATGAAATAAATATGATATTGAAAAGGGAAATATTTATATGAAATATATAGGATAATGAAAAGAAAATATTTGGCAATACAAATAGAATTATAAAAAGAAATTATTTGGAAAACAAATAGAATTATATAAAGAAATATTATTCACATTTTATGTGAAAATTAGATGAAAGTAAATATTTTGCAAATAAAATATTATAAAGGAATTTGGGGTTTGAGATAGGTATTTAAATGGAATTACTGAAATTAGAAACTGACTGGAAATTAGTTGAGTTGAATGGCTTTCTGGGCATCGATCTGATGTTGGTTTCGGCCATCTGGGTTTATTCTTGAGAAGTTGTTCTCTTACTAGTTTACAGTTAGAGACTGATTGAGGTGGGAAGATATTGATGCGTGAATCAGAAATGGAAACTTTTTCCAAAGTTAATAACGTAAATTTTCTAAAATTAGAAAATAAGGATTTGATGAAGATATGGAAATGAGAAATGGGGAAATGAATAAATGTTGATTGATGATTGATCGATAGAATTTCCATCTGGAAATAATATCGTTGTTTGCACATATGTTTTCTTTGATAGTTAAATCACCGACTTTCAAAGTTTTTGACCATTTTTCCGTCGTCAATGCGGAGAGACCAGGATCAGATTCATTTTCTGAAAACCACTCTGTATGGGTGTTAGCGTTGCTATCAAATATGATGAAGATAATTGAAGTTGGAGTTATGCAAGGGTTGTCCTGTTTATATAATAGTGCCTTCGGTCTGCCCAGTTCCAGGGCGACCTGCATGGAAGAATGTCTGATGGAGCAAATTTAATAGATCGTGTAAGTTGATCTCTTCAAATGTATTTACGTTTGGTGGCGAAGGAATTCGTTTCTCTTAGCTGCTTACCCGTGATATGTTTGAAGAAATCAATTTGTGATTTAGTGGGTATGACGATGTGACATTCAAAGTGAATGAAGATGTGGTTTGTAAAGGATACGTTATGGTCTATAGCCTCACAACCAAGAAATGGTATAAAATCGGGTAGGTCGCATGGCTAAGTGCTTAGCTGCCAATTAGGGTGTATTATCACCTGATCTAGAGAAATTTCATTTACTTCTATGATCTATTTCGATATTGTCCCTTTCGGGAAACGGTTGCTGATCCCAACCATTGGTGATAATACATTCGGTACACTCAAGCGAAATGAGTGACCGGTCAAGTTTAGCCTGGGTTGCAAGATGTTCTTGTTGAACCCAGGCCTCTCTAGAGATACACCGTCGGAAGGTGGTCCCATACCTTGCCAGTTGGAATTCATTAACCAATCAGCATCCGTGGTTTTTGATTATATATTATGTATGTGGAAAGTGAGATGGAAGCCTTCTGCTAGATGATTATTATATTATGGTTGATAGACATTATTATAATACCAAATGAGTTTGATTTAAAGATTATTGTTCCATTCTAAAGGTTTTTGAATGTTGGACCAAGTGTTTTGGATTTTCATAAGGGAAAAACCCGTTCCGTGTTATACGGTGTGGTCTTATGAGATATCGTTTATTTTCTCAAACCGTTTTAAATTTTTTACTCACACCAGTCCCATGGCTGACCCGGAGTTTATTTTATTTTGTTTTCCCTAAACTCTTGGGTGCCCATTTTTGTACGAACAGTCAAGTAGTCGGGATTTTACAGATATTGAGAGCTTGGAGCAGGAGGCTTCAGGATTTTATAGCTATTGTTCATTTCCGATGTGTTGTAAGCGTTATACTCTAATAATGGTATTGTATATAGATATTTTTTTATTTCAGAGTTATGTTATATTTTATTCATTCCGCTGTGAGATTCATATTACTCTGATTCTGATATTGTATGTTCTTCTTCTTCTATTCTAATTTTCTATCTTATCTATCCTCACCCTCTAATTTCTTTCATTAACTATTCGGTATTTCCGATGATTGGATAGTCAACATTGAGTTTATGTCGATAACCAGGATCGCGAAAACCCGGGTCGTTACACTACAGAGCTAGGCGACCGCCCCTAATAACAACCAATCTAAGCATCCACTTGGCATCTCCCTTCAACCCTGTACCTCGATAGTGAAAGGTGAAATGATATCTTAGGGTTAGCTCTAGTCTTTTTGCATCTCGCTGGCAGCCGATGACGGATATTCAACAGTCTACTATCCTTGTTGGTCATGACCCTATCTACCTCCTCATGAGGCAACCGCCAAACTACCGTAGTGCCATCCTATCACAGCATTCTGACTGCATATCTACATCTGCGGTCAAGGCCCACCCACCTAGTAGTTACACGCAGACCCAACCTCTGTGAGCACAGTCCGAAACTACACCACCACAGAGGACTATAGGAGCACCTTCAATGTCTCAGGAAGTCGCGTACTTCCCCTTCCAGTCCTTTGGAGCCATCAAACCAATCAGGTGAATGTGCACTCCCCTCGTGTCTTATAACACCTTGATGATCTACCCCGTGGGGTTATTAACCCTCAACTGCACGGACTGATCTAAGCGCCTTACTTTAGCTTGTTGTTAGACCCTATGTCTAAACATTGTTTTATGCGATTGTCTCACATTACCAAGTTTTCAGCTAACTTGGTTATTCCAATTCATATTGAATTCTTATTCAAATTACCAAGTTTCTCTTGCTTATTAATTTCAGTTATACAACTTAATTCATTTAAGTTTATTAATAAGCTTACAACATGTTATTCTCTAGATTGTGGCCCACGGTCTGTAATCCACAATCTATTTTATATTCTTGCTTGGTTACATCAGTACCATGACATGTTTTTACTTAATGTGTAATTATGTACGTCTCATTTTACATGTTTCCTTTTTAATATGTCAGTCATTATTTATGATTAAATATAACTTATCTTATAAGTTTTCCACATTCTTTCTCATTTAGTCATAATTCCATTTTTCATTGTTAATACAACTTATCATTGTTTACTTGTTAACTTAGTTCTATTAACTAAGACCCATTAACAAGTTTCCCAACCCATTAATTATAACATACGTTATGATTTCCCCTTGTCCCTAAGACAAGCCTAAGCATGTTGTTCACATCAGCGTGTTCCCGACTTCTAGACTACTTAAATAATAATTAAGTACCTCTTATCTTATTACACAGGTGGTCTCATTTCCTTACAACTTATGCTTACCCTAAACGGTGTCCTTTAATTACATAACTTTATTGTTTCTACCGGTTATGTATAACACTAGGTATCTTTAATTACATAACCTTATCGGGTTAAGTTTATGGGCATATATGCATATATTACCCATCCCCTCTAATTTACTTAACCCACCCACTACCCATTCAATTTTACTTAACCCTAACTTAATTTCATAATCACACAAACCTTATAAATTAAATCAGGTTAAGTAGTCTAATTCATTACTATGTCCAATTATGGTTATAATTGGCTAGACCTCTCACATTAGGCCTACAACGTGTGGATGCTGGATATGCTGGTCGGTTCCGGGAAGTCTTATTCCACAGTTGGGCCTAACCTCGTGTCTTAGCCCGATTTGTATTTACGTACTTAGACCTCCTATATTAGCTTCAACATTAGTAGCTGCTGGATATGCCGGTCAGGTCCGGGCAGACTTCCGCCACTAATGCAACCTAACCTCGTGTCATAAGTACAATTACAATTCCTTATTGTAATTACTAGATTTTCCATTATAAATTAATTTACCAATCAATTAATCCTTTCCTTTTATAGGTGTCAATACCTATTTTACCCTAGTAATTTGAATCAAACGTCCAAAAAATGTTCATATTCAAATTATACCATTTTTATTCAAATCTACCTATGTCATTATAGGTGATTATTCTATGTTTCCCCATTTGAATTTTGTCTAGTACACTATTCAAATCATAGTCCTAGATGCCTCTTTTTAATTCACCTTTTTAATTATGCACCATAAGTCCCTTATCATAAATTAAGGCATATATATATATATATATATATATATATATATATATATATATTGCACAAACCCCAAATCCACATATTTTCCAACTTATGCCTAATATTCATACTCACATAGGTGCTAATTTATGTCTCAATTCTATAATTAGACATGTCCCATTTTATACCCAATTCCCTATTTACATATATTCCAATGCATACCTAAATTCATAATATGCAATAAGACATATACCCAAACCCATATTCATATATTTCCAAATTTATGCCCAAATTTATATCCATATTTTCCAATACCAATTATCCCCTAAATTATGTCTTTTCCCATTATTCCAAATTTTGCACGTTCGCATTTTTCGGCGTTAGGCCTAGGCTCGAAGGTAGCCTGGCTATATAAAAATAAAAAGGAAAAGAAGGAGAGAAGAGAATCAGAACAGGCATAATAACAAGTCGACAACATAACAATAGAAATAGGCATAAACTGAATTGACATATTATGATAAGATTGGACTTGGAGATGATATAAACTTATAAGAACAGATCAATGGAATATGTCATAATATAACTGATAAGGCACCGATTCAAGATCCAATTATTATATACATATCAAGATCACTATTAGATATTTAGATCTAAAAGCAACATGAACTCACCGTGAATTTACCGGAAGAACACGTTGAATAAGTTGTTGTAGGCATCGCTAAATTTGTTGTAGCAATCATCAAATATGTATAATCCTCTTTGAATTGATTGTTTTTAGATCCGATCTTCTAATAGGAATACTCCTATTCTGATTTGTTTTGGTGGAGAAGAAAGGCTAGTTTAGATTAGAGCAGCATGGAGGCGCCATGGATTAAAACAATGAGATTAGGGTTAGGTTTAGGTGTTTATTTATAGGAGTATTAGGTGAATTAGGACCTTTAGATTTGATTAGGAACCATCTGAACCACTCAAATTAGAAAAATATGTCATCATAAAACTGCCCAGAATCAACCAGTTGACTGGCTAATTTCAGCTAGTTGACAGTTTTCACTTCTGTCTAAAATGTTTGACTGGTGATAAATGGGCAGTCGACTTGTACCGGTCGAATGGTTAAAAATGGGCGGTCGACTTGTTTTACAGCTTTAAACTTTAAATCTTCCGAGCTTCATAACTTCTTCATACGATGTCCGTTTTACGCAAACTCGGACTCTATCTCAAGCAGAATTCCGAGACGAACGCAATGGAGTAACCCGTTCTTCTTCTAAAAATTAAGTATTCTTTAGTTTGTCATTTTAATATTTAAAATTACGAGGTGTTACATTGACTATACCTATTTATTTCAACACTCACCGTTTCAGGTAAAGGTGAAGATGGAGGATGAGGTAAAGGTGATAAGGGCAGAAGCGATGGAGTGGAGATGATTTCTACTATCGGAATAAAGATGGGGGAAATAAGGCCAGGATTTTGGAAGATGGAAATGAAAATAATTAGGAAAGAATTAATTTAGAAATGGGCGGCCTACGAAATTGGAAGGGTTGATGGAGAAGCGAAAAGTACGATGCTGTTTTGATACAGGTCAAACGTGTATCAAATGAAGTAATTCGAATTTTGGAAGATCTAAGGTTAGATTTTAGGGGTTGGGGGAGGTGCGGATCGGTTGAGCTATAGCAAAGGAAATTTGATAAGGCTATGAACCATTTCAAATTTGAAACGACTTTAAGCCATATCAAATCTTTGCATCCTGGTGTGCCAAATTTGCTGTTTTGGTGTAGTGTATGTTAGTTAAAATAATTAATCTATCCATATAAATATTTTATACTTGATCGGTACAAAGTACTGTAGAACGACTGTATACATATGATATTCCATTTTATAAGCCAATAAGAATTCAACTATATTTACTATCAATGCCACTGCCTTTTCGGAAGAAACGTTCCATACTTTTGGAAGCTACCTTTCAATAGCACTAAATACTTGGAATATAATATGCATGTACTTGCAATATCATATACATGATATTATCAAACATCTGCATCCCACCTTTCGGAGAATCCTTGCCATTGATATTTATACGTTTTGAAAGTTAACTGCTCCACTAGAGGCTTTCTCCTCCACTCTTTTGGCAATGATGAAGGGGTGTCTTTTATAAGAAAGAACTATTTTGTATAAATGACTTACACCTTTTTGAGGAACAAGAAGGGAGTCTTAACTATTTTCTAACTTGGACTTTACACTACAACAAAAACACCATATTACAACTTCAATTTTACAACGGCGGTAAAAGCACTATTGTAATAAATGTTTTTTACAACTGTCATTTTCCGAAAGTTGTAATAAACATGTTTTTAACAACTGTGATTTCCTAAAAGTTGCAATAAACATATTTCTAACAATTTTTCTTTTGTGACAGTTGTAATAAATGCTTATTACAACTTTTCACTCTTACCTATTGTAATAAGTGACAGTTTTAACAATTAACATTTTATAATTAGTAATTAGTAGAATAATATTAATAATTTCTATTAAATAATCAATAACTAGTAAATAATTTTTAATAATTAATATTAATAACTAGTATATTAAATAGTAAATTATCAGTATTGTTAAATAATTAGTAATTAATTTTTAGTAATAAATAATTAAGAAATAATCATTAATATTAATAATTAAGAAGTAATATTTAATATTAGTAATTAATTTTGGTAATTAATAATTAAAACGATTTTATTAGAAAATTTTACAAAATTATTTTCAGCATTTCTTTTTTCTACTAATTGTAATAGAGGCCTATTAAATATTAGTAATACCTAATATTTAATAATTAGTAATATTAATATTTTAATAATAATAATTAATAACTAATAATAGCCTTACAAATAAATAATAAATAATAAATACTATTAAATAATAAATACTTAATATTTTATAAATAGTAATTATTTTTTAATAACGATTGTTAAGTATTTAATAATGAGTAGTAATTAATAAATAGTAATTATCTTATATAATAATTACTATTAAAAGATGCTTTGGTTCCAAAACCAAATCTCGTTTTTGGCTCCAAAACCAAGTCTCGTTTTTGGCTCCAAAACAGAATTTTGGGCAGCAAACCTAAATTTTCCCCAAACCACGTATTAGCCCAGGTTTACGCTTTTCTCCTTGGTAACCCAAAATTAAGTTTCCCCAAATTTACATACATTTCTTCGTATTCCTTCTTCTTCCTCAACGAAAATTCACAACAGAGCCCTACCACTTGAAAATCCGAGCTCCACCTCCGGATTTAGCCTCCGCCATCGAACACCCTCCTCAGCCCTGCGTTGCGTTTTCCGTTGCTCCTCCTGCATCCTTATTCCACCTCATAGCAGATTTGCACCAGAGAGCAAGCCGTATTTTTTTTCCAGGTTTGCCTCTGCCTTTTATTTCATTATTTTGTGCGAACTTTAGATCTAGGACATTGCTTCTAGGATTTTAGACGAAGTCTTTAGGTTGTGGTGTTTTGTTTTCTGATGGTTGAGTTAGCGCCGTATCAGTTTGTGTTTTGTGGCAGGACGTGGTATCTGGATGCTCCACTTTGCGCTGACGACACATAACAAGGAAGAGGCTACATAAGCAGATTTGCGCTGACTGTCCGTATCTTGGATTTTGCTTCTGTTTGTTGGCATTTGAGGGATGGTCAGTGCAGATTTGTTCATCACTGTGGTGCTCCTGCCTCATGATTTGCTACTGTTTGACCGGTGCCACAGGATGTGGTGCCTCTTCTTGTGTTTTGTGCTTTCCGTGGTTATGCTTTCGTGTCAAGTTGGGAGCTGAATAAGTGTAGTGGCGTTGAATATGCTGCTATGTGATGGTTCCCTTTTGAGTTAGTTCGAAACAAGTGAATTATTCTTGTCATTTTTCCAGACTTCGTAGTTAATCTTGTCATTTTTCCAGACTTCGTGTTGGATTCGAAGTGCCACTTTGTGGTGATGATACTGTTCAATAAGTTAATCCTCCATGGTATTGTGATGCAATGTGTTTAATGCTAATGTATTGGCTTCTGTAGTCCTTTCACAGTGGTTTATTTTTCCTGGCGTATGGTAATTTATTAGGCTTCGTCTGTATTTTGGTAGTATATAGTTGCTTGGCACTACAGACTTTGGATTGTCTCCTTGTTTGAAGATTTGCATTTTCAATCTTTTTGAATGTTGCTATTATATTATTTTGTGTTTGTTTAGGGACTGCATTGCAGCCGATTTTAGAAGATAACCACCAAGGGGTAAAAGGCATTGCGGCTTCCTTGGACGGATAAAAGAGATATCCCCAAATCTATTAAAGCAGGGGAGATGACCACCACCGGGTAAAAGGCATGTTGAGATTAAATCTTACACTGCATAGAAAATGTGAACTGTGACCCAACTTCATTGGAACATTCCAAGAAATTCTCAAATTCATTGGAAGTCAACTCAAGAATGAAGACCACTGCAAGACCAGCAACATTGCGAGCAAATCTCAATTTCATTATGTTTGTATTATTCCTAGTGATGTATATTTATGAAAAACGACTTCAAGTCATTTGGATTTTGGAGTCTTGGATAATGGACTTTGTAGTTGCTTTATGCACTTGAGATACTTGTATGATTTATAAAAAAATGATGAAAGTCTGAAAATTCTAATATATTGTTTTTGTTTATGTTTTAAGTTTATTTGATATCTTCAGTTTTGTAAATAATATGTTTCGAGATGAATTCTTTTAGTAATAATATGTATATAATTTGTTCATATATTACAACTTTAAATAATGCTTTTAACAATAGTTGTAATAAAGTTTATTACAACGGTGGAAAAAAGTTGTAAAATATACATTTTACAACGGTGTCGCAATGGTGCAAAAAAGTTGTAAAAGATTTTAGTCTATTACAACTTCTTAATAGACGACGGTGGCTCCACCATTGTTAAAAAGTCTTTTACAACTTTTTTCCACCGTTGTAATATGGTCAATTTGTTGTAATGTTATGCTTTTGGAAGACTCGAAGCCTTTGCCTACGATGATAAGCCTTTCTAAACTTATTTTCATAAACTTATTTCCTTGGACGTGGTTAATGGTCCGAAATGAAGTCTTTTACTAAATAGTTGAGGTTCGCCTAAATTGTTGTCGGTGTCAACAATGACAACGAGGAGAGATTTCCTTAATGTTTATATAAAGGGGTTAGAGGTTTCTTTCTCTATACCCTACTGTCATGGTACATTAGGTCTTGATTTATTGCATGGATTCGAAAGGGGTACGTTTCAGGGGAATTATATTGTATTAAAGGGCCTTCAGAGTAAAGGATTGTTTGTCTTATGGAGCCAGAAGGGGTTACCTTTCGAAGATGAGTGATTATTGAACTTGGTAGGACACCATTAAAAGTTGCACATATTAATTGGTAAGTAACCATGGACACTACATTTGCATTTGTGTGAACATGGGGTACCAATGGATGAAGTAAATTGGGGGTACCAATTAACTAAAACAATAAGCCTTCGGTCCCGTTGTTAGTGAGGAGTTACCTTACGAAGCTTGGAAGGGGGATCGGAAGGAGGGATGGTTCCATTTCTTCGTGCAGTATGGCAATCATAATAAGAAAATGTCTTTGTTTCCTAGCAAGAGGTTACCTTGAGTTGCGCAGTATGGAATCAAATGAATCAGAAGGAATGGTTCTGCTATCTAGCAAGTTTACCTTGATTTGCATAATGCAGATGCCAATAAAAAGAAGTAAATTGATGTCACTAATTTAACTTAATGAAATGGCTTCTGGACCTATTGCTTCGCACAGTATGGGAGGTGCTTGGGTTCTGAATGTTAGCTCGGGGAAGGTGGCTACCTGTAACACCCCGCACTTTTCGCAGCCCGATTTTCAGCAAAAATCGAAACTCAAACCCATCCAATAATTGACAGTATAAATTTGGTACCTATAAATAATGAGCATCAGCATAATTAGAGTAAAATAAAACTAACTCACATCAAAACAAAATAAGATGATCAATACTAACTAGGCAGACTACCTTAAAGCATATCGTCATATCGATATCGAGCATGAGAGAAAGAAAACCGATAACCAAACCATACACCTGCTAAGACCTTCCTTGAGCTAAACCTGAGAGGTGTTATAAGGAGGGGGTTAGAATGACAAGTCCTGGTGAGTGGAAAATGTATAACACTGTCTAAAATACACAAATGTATCATGTATGGTCACAACCAAAACATATAACAAACAATGCTAGAAATGCTAACTTAACCTTGTTAAAGATTTACATATGACGACTAACTATCATACCCAAGGTAGTATCCCCAAAGATAACGATACCAAAATACTGAGATAAACGTTTACCCCTAAGTATGAAGCATTTAACTAACCATTCAACTAATTACCAAAGACTAAAAGGCAGGCTCCCAACTACTCACTATTCCATTAGGAGGTAAATTATTTCTATATAGCCACTTAAGACCTCACTATCAATATAAGATAAGGGTGGATCTTTCTATCACTTAAGACCTAAGGTAGACCTATCAATCATTTAATACCCTACTCCACGGTTTACTTTATACTAATATAATTTAGAGGACACTAACTACTAAGTCCTAATAAATTAAGGCTTCCATCATTCACGCATATACCCAAAACCCTGCATAAGGCGAGAGATAGTAACTAGCCACTTAATACCAGGTTTAGGTACGAGCGCGGTACCATTTAAGAGCCTCCTGGAGGACCCCCATGTTAATATCTAGCCGACCTTAATAGATAATCCCCTAGCTAATTAATACTTCCTACAAGATAGGTAGACTCATGATACCTCCTTAACTGTCATTTAAAATGTGATCCCAAGGTGGACTCTTACCTCATTACTTACTACCTAGAGGAAGCAAACCTACGCAGGGATTACCCAACCCATACCCAATAGCCATTTAATACTTCCTATTTATGTGAAGGCGAGCTACGCTATCACTTAATACCATTTTAAGTGTAGATCTAACTACTTATTACTCTAATCCAGAAACATGCTATGCTTACAAATTATTCTCTTGACGGTTTCTTCTTTTGAAGAACCTATTTTAGGAAATAATTCTCGCTACATAATTAACTGTCGTCACGGGTTCCTATGATTGATAATGTCTCACATCAGTTGTACATATATATGACTATTGGAAAGTGCAGACTTCTATCGAATATAGCAAACGACCCTGCATCATTAATCACATCATTAATTATTTATTTTCTTATTGGACTTAAAATTTACTACGCCAATCAATTCCTATTAATCCCTTTTAATTCCATTTATTATTAATTAGGTTACCTGCCATTTATGATCCTAAAGGTTATATTTCCTAAGACACCAATTTACCTATTAAAATGTCATTTACATTGGTCCTATTTAAATTCTAATCTAATTATTGTAACTCCCAAATTTTTGTTGTTGAGAGAAATGAGTGATTCTCACAAGGAGGAGAGCACTCATGTAATTTTATTCCACTCTAGAAAAAAAGCTGTCAACAACTGACGATAGCAATACCCACCTCTTATAATGATATTGAAAACACCCAAATATTACTATAATTCAATTCCATTTAATTCTTATGTGAATATGTATATATATATATATATATATATAAGTTTTCTATTTATTTATTGCCTAATTGGAGTTATAACTTCTATTCTTAAACATCGATTTAATTGTAAGCACTTTGGCATATTTATCCTACTCAATACTTTTTGTGACGACCCACCTTACTGCCTGGTTGGAACTGATCGTTAAACCGACTCGAACCAATCAACAAGACGTATCACTTAGGGTTTCTACTAATAAGAACTGAACAAAGTATTTTTTTCATTATTATTACAACAACTTTAACATCAGAGTACAATAATAAATACATTGCAGCAGAAATAACGATATCAGGGTATAACATGTACACAACAGAAAACATAACTCTCAGCAGAAGAAATAAACACTCAGGATGCAGCTCTTGCTTTAATCCAGCACCTGCTCTATAAGTTATCTGCAAACAAAAATTGCTAGACTTTTTGTGTGGAATATATGGTCACCTAGAGTTTAGGTACGAAACAATAAGCTTCAGATCAATCATGGGACTAGTGTGAGAACTAAAGCAGTTATTAATCATTGTTTTTAAAGTTGGGTAAATCACAGGACCACGCCGTATAACACGGAACGGGTTTTCTTTACATGAATACCAAATCATAACTACTCGTAATGCTTTTTAATAATGAAGCTAGCATAAGATCTGCGGACTATCGCACAATGCAATGCACACCAGAAGGGCAGGTTTCGCTTTTTATGATAACCAAATATGCTTGATACACGAAAGTATCTTATATTATTACTAGTGCATAGTGTGGAAATCACTTTCGAAAATAAATGTATAAATCTTAGTAGACGTAGATACCATGTATTACATCTACATACATAGACTACAAGTAAACCGTAAAGGTTCGTATTGAAAGTTGGGTTCCATAAATGACCAAAGCAAAGGATCTTCCCTAGCCATTTGGAACACCTTTATTGGGGAGTCTCAGTACTCACATGCATGTGATTCTTCTACCTTTAGTAACTCTAATGGTTACTTCTTTTTCAATGGACTGCAGATACATAATATTTGCGCCTGGTTCCCTGAGGAAATGTCTGCACCTTTAAGACTTCCTCAGCTTTGCGGATTTCTCCCTCGAACTTGATCGTAGCAGACAAATTGGTTACGCTTGGTTCCTCTAAGAAATATCCATCGTTGTAGGCCTTTACAGCTCTGCAAATTACGCCATGTAGTCGAGCTCAAACAGTCTTCTTAACCCTGGGAATTATGTTACGTAGTCAAGTTCAAACAACTATAGACGGAAACATATATCTTTATTTTTGTTGTCCATCATTTTGTTTCGTCCATTCACGGGTTATGAGGATAAAGTCACGTTTCTACACAAAGCTACGCTATATTAGCCAACTTTGCTTTTCAACAAAAAACTTTGATTAACTCAGCACTTAGCATGCCACATTGCCAATTCACAACATATAATCGATGTCTATTAATATATAACCCTCTGAATACATGAGTCTCAGAGAAGGGTGTTAAGCTAACAAAATAAATCCTCGAACACCAACTGATATATCGTCAATGGAAACCAACTGGTTATGCCTTGAAACACAACGTCAGACATACATCCATTTACAAGTTCTTTCTGGGTTGTGAACAAAACTGAAGGCACCTTACTCCTCGTCCAATAAAGAAGAGAGGCCCTTGCAAATCTGGATAATCTCCAAGTATGTATGGACGATTGCAACTTATAAACTCGTCTTGGGTTATAAACCCCAACCGAGACATTAGCAATAAATCCAAACAATGTGAAGATCCCCGGTCTTCAACCACCGTCTTCAGTATCTTCAATACTCATTGTATAGTTATTCAGAATGGGTCAAAACCCTGTCTTTTTCTGAATAGCTAATGCATCTTTACAAACCATAATTGATATATAAAATATCATGAGTCTAATTCCATTTCGGAATATTCATTTACTCAAATCATTCTTTACATTGGAAACTACTCCCTTAAATCTTATCAAAGATTTACATTCTTTAAACTACTTTTTAAATCTTTCCTTGGAAATCCTTTTAAAAGATTATAAAAAACTCTTTTCACGAACTTAAATCAAATAGGGTTTTTAACCCATATCGTACTTACGATTTCTTACCTCATAGTTTATGCAAAAAACAAGCTTATACTCTTTTAAGCGATTCTTAAACTCATTCCCATTAATGTTTGTTACGGAAAACTCTTTCTTTCAATTCTTTATAATCAAATTAAATAAAGATTTCTTTTCCACTAATCTTGCGAAATCATCTTCCCCTTTTACTAGGTTAAAGAACGCTATTATTTAAAATATCATTCACGATAAACCCAAAATCATACTTCCATTAGAAATTGAATCTTCACGGACAGTTTATAATCGATATAAATTCCTGTATGAAACTAATACTATAAGCGGAATAACAACAAAGCCTTTTAAATTCCTTAAATAGTAAAGGTCTTCATCCATGGAGACCCATCTCGATTATCCCTAAATCAATTCCCATTCAGTTCCAAATTAATATATTAATTGGAAAATTCTAATTTGGAAAACTTCATTAAATCTTAATTAAGAGATTTATTTCATACTCCTCATATTTAAATGGATTAAAGAACAATGTTATCGAGGACACCATTCACGACAAATGCTAAACCAATTGATATTAAATATAAGAATTCAAACAGAATTTATATCTGCTTATATTTACCGCCAATTCTCGTAATCAATGAATATTATAATGGAATAGTGATATAAATATCTTCCAAATTCCTCAAAAAGTAAACGTCTACACAACGGTAATCAATACCAAACATTCGAAGATCATTTCTATCCAAATCCGATTAATTAATATTCGAAAAACTTCCATCTTACTCAAAAGATATATAAAAACGCGTCTTTCAAAACAGTGTTATATTTAATGACAAATTAACTTAACTTGTTGGGTTAAGGATGATGTTATTCAAGATATAGTCCACGACAATCCAAAAACAGTTAATATTAAATATACAATTTAGAAAGAAATCGTATCATCTCACGTCCACTATCAACTTCACACATTCAACAAATACTATAAGTGGGATAACGGTGTATTTACCTTTCAATTTCCAAGAATAGTTCAAGTCTCATCTACAGAATTAACAACAAGCACTTGACGAAAAATTCCAATCAAATCCAATAAGTTAAGATTTGAAAACTTGAGTTCATTTAACTTGAATTCCCAAAACGTCATTTTTACCATTTTCAGTCAGTTAGGCTGAAAACACAAATATCCAAAATATATTTTAAATCTTCATATTTATTTTCTAGATCACTTTGAAATCATTCATTATGATTTATCATAATTTTTTCACATTTTTAATATTTAAAATAGCACATCTCGTTAAAATCTAGTTTCGGGTCACTAATGGCACTAGCACTGTTTTTCTCCAAATTTGATTTGAACTTATCCCAAATTCTAAATGTTGGATTTTAAAACTTTACATGTCATTTGAAATCTCTTTTCATTTCGAAACAAATTTTTTTTGTTTCGGGAAAAGCCGACGGTCGAATCTCTCGGTACGTCAATTTGAAGTCAATGGTCGAAATTCGCGAACTATCGCTATGCGACACGTCCTATTCAAACCATACTATTATTCATCGGTTCAATTCAAATATATTTTGTAAATCATTTATAAAATCATTTACAAAAAGGAAACAAACTTAAAATTCAATTATGTATCAAAATTGAATATTCTATATTATTACAAAATTAAAATAATAATATTTCTCAAAATATAATATTTTGAAATTCAAAATTTCCTAAAATTCATTATAAAAGTAAATAAGATCATTGGAACAATCCATTCGAGTTAAAAACGTATATATCTAACTCAAAATCACTTTTGACATTTACTATTCAAAATATAATTTAAATTAGAAAAAGTCATTTCTAATTCAAAACTCTTTTAAATCCATTTCAACCTTTTCAATAATTGTTTGAAATCAACTATATTTCCTTTCCAAATCATTTCAGATATAAAAATCCAATTTCCATTTTCGTGTCAAATTTCACTTAAATGAATATATTGTTCATTTAAAATTCCAATGGAACTCAACTCAATAAAGTCCCAAATAATTTCATATTCATTGTGTAAATTATGTGAACAATTATAATAACAACCGCAACAGATATCATCCAATAAACATTAGTTATAACATAAACATTGTAATTATTAATGCTTAAATGTACATAAATAGTAAATAAATAACTGTAATAAACATTTATCATCCACGAAGCAACCATTATAACCACAAGCAATCAATATATAATAAGACAAGATTATAATAACTTTTAAATCAGTACAGGGAGTTCTCACATTGATCGGTAAATCATGGAATAATGATAAATTTCTGATAATTCAATCAGGCATTTTATTTTACCATAAATTATAACGAGCTCCAAGTCGCTCCAAACAAGTTTCATTGTGTACACTACAACAAAAACACCATATTACAACTTTAATTTTACAACGGTGGTAAACGCACCGTTGTAATAAATGGGTTTTTACAACGGTGTTAAAAGCACCGTTGTAATAAATTGTTTTTTACAACGGTTGTATAAACACCGTTGTAACTACAACAAAAATACCATATTACAACTTTAATTTTACAACGGTGGTTAAAGCACCGTTGTAATAAATGTTTTTTACAACTTTTTTCCAGAAAAGTTGTAATAAATTTATTTTTAACAACTGTGTTATTTTGACAGTTGTAATAAAAGCCTATCAACTTTTATTTTTTGACTGTTGTAATATATGACTATATTTTAATATTAATTATTTTCATTATATAATTTTTAATAATTAATATTTACAACTAATTAGTAATTATTAATTAATAACCTATATATTAATATTAAATAATTAATTAAAAATACTTCAATAAATAAATAATTCATGCTAATAATTAGTAATTGACAACCAATTAGTAATTATTAATTAATAATCAATAAATACATATTAAATATTTAATAAAAAATACATCAATAAATAAATAATTCCTACTAATAATTACTAATTAACAACCAATTAGTAATTATTTAATAATAATCAATATATAAATATTAAATATTTAATTAAAAATAATTATATATAACTACTTCATTATTAAGTACTAGTAATTAATTTGTAAGTAATAACTAATGAGCGGTTAATAATCAATTAATAATCAATAAGTAAATAAAAATTAATAAATATTTAATTTATAATTAATCATGACTATTAGTAGTAATTAATATTTAGTATATAATATTTTTTAATAAGTAATCGTTGTTGAAAGTTTTTCCAAAATCTTTTGTCAAATATGATCCCTACGGAGGGGGGGTCCAGGGGGGGTGGCAACCCCCCTAGGTGGGGGTGCAGGGGCAACGCCCCCGCTAACGGGGTTCGACCTGCCCGGTCAGGTCGCGGGGGTCCAGGGGGCAGCGCCCCGTCCGAAACGGTACATTTTGTATACTTTTGAATTTGAATCTTACTTAAAATTTAATACTTAGAAATTAAGATTAATAAGAAATCTTTAATTAATAAGATTAGTAAGTACTGTTAAATAAAATTATTAATGGAAAGTGAATTTAGAAGCTTTCCTTGCAAAGAATAAAACAATTAAAAAAACAAAACAAAAATCTGTTGCCCACTTAACACAAATGATGAAATTTGGGCGGGCGACCGAAATTTTGGCTCCAAAGCTTCTCACTTTCGTATTTCTCCTCACGTGGGCCGACCACTCTTGCTCTTCTCTCACATCGATCCCCAATTTCGTTCCTCTGGAAAAAAATTACGTCTTAACATCGATCCCCATCTTCTTCTAGCCGCCTCCTCCCTCATCGCTTCAGTTCCATTATCCGCTTTGCTCCTCTACTTAAATCGATTCTTCTCTTCAAACCTCTCCAAGCTTTTCCTGGTCCTATCACTCTACCCTAGTTGCTCTTCTTCCTTTCTCGAGCGTGATTTCTCTCAGATCTGTTTCGGTCCAGATCTATCGGAGTGGCTTTGATCTCCATCTATTGGAGCGGCTCGGCGCGGTTCAGATCTTCAAACGACTTTGATCGACAGCTAGTTCTTTGGATTCCGCTTTGTTTGGTGGTTGTTTGCAGTGGATTCTTTTCATCGTGCTGGCGAGGTAATGTTGATTTTCGCAGTAATTCTTGGGTTTCAAAAGTGTCTGTGAGGTCGATGTTCAGTGGTTTGCGTCCCCTTGAGGGTGAATAGCATTTTTGTTTATGTTCTTTGGATCTGTTATCATTTGGTTTAAGGTGGTTGTTGCTGTTAGTGTGTCTGGTAGTGATGCTGCTCTCTGGAGCACTTGTCTGTGATTTTAAGTCATGCTTTTATTGAGCTTATGTAATATGCTTATGCCATTGGTGTGGGTAGATCATGGTTCAGCTTACCTATCATCGTACTGCCACGGCAATAGCTATAAGCTATGGTGGTAGTTTGTTTATTGGTGTCTCTGATGTGTCTTATTATTCATTGGCAGTTTTGTTCATTGGTGTCAAAGATGCAATGCAATTTTGGGATGTGCTTCTGCCATTTATGCCTGGCAGTTTTGTTCATTGGCAGTTTTGTTCATTGGCACTCTTATTGTTCATTGGCAGTTTTGGTTCTCTTGCTTTGCTGTTCAGTTAAATCTTGTTTCTCTTGGTACATGTCTAAGAATCTATCTATGGAGGATGAAGTTATCCTATCAGGTATGCCATGTCTCTTGACACTGTCTGCTATAGTGTGTAACCGTGTATCTTTGAGCTATGTAATTGTTCACACCTTTCGCTGTCCTTTACCTTTTGCATAAAAAGTCAGTCTGAATTAAAAAAAAAGTAGTAGAACATAAGTTTATTAATGTAAGGATACATGAACACAGATGGAGTATAACACAGTGTCCAATAATTCAACCTTGCAGAGTGTTTACATATAGATTTGCGTTGTTGAATCTGAAGGGAACTCAATTTTGACAAAAAAGTGCTTAGGAATGAATGCACAGAGTAATAAGGATATTTGACGATGAGCATGATGTTGAAATGGATGATCGATTGGGGATGCTGGAGCATAAAGACTCGGTGCATGTCAGTGTGTATGTATATTTATACGAAAGTGTGTATGTAACTGAGTGTATTGAGTGATCAGTTTGTAGTGAGGATTGTATGTATTGTTATGACCATATTATGTAAAAGTGAGTTGTACGATAGTGGATCAGAAAGTTGTACTAATTCAAATATTGAAATAAAATATTTAATTGATTATTTCAGATCAGTGTAGTATCATTTTATTCAATATAAATATTTATTTTTATATGAAATGTAATGTATAACGAAACAAAAATCGTATTGTTATAATTAATTGTTACAGGAATTACTACAACGGTGGAAAAAAGTTGTAATATGTACTACTACAACAGTGCAAAAATGTTGTAATATGTATTACTACAACGGTGGAAAAAAGTTGTAAAATATACATATTACAACGGTGTAAAAACGTTGTAAAAGATATGAGTCTATTACAACTTCTTAATACACGACGGTTTGCCAACCGTTGTAAAATGTATATTACAACGGTGTTCCACCGTTGTAATAGGGTCATTTTGTTGTAGTGGTAGCCTTCATCCATATGGTCCTAATGAATCTTATTTCGTCAGATTCTGATAATGTATGGAAAAGTTATACATATTACAAGGTTAAAAACATTTATATAAGTCATCAACTTAAGTTAATAAATTAATTAAAACCCTAATTACCTATTTAAACACTAATCCCTCCATCTATTCTCTTCTTCCCCATTCCCCTGTTCGGAACCTGCTGCTAACCCATGCCATAGCCGCATTATTACATCACCATTCCTCCTTCATTCCTAACTGAAAAATTAGCCTAAAATCACCTCAAATCTTCTTTTAAAAATCTCTCTCCACCCATACCATTATCACAGAACTCGACTCCCTCCTTGGATTTGCATTCACAGTCCATGCACTATAATAACCCGCTTGGAATGGGTGTAAATTTCGACCCAGAAAAGCCCCATCGAAACTTAGAGTCACTCTAAATGTATAACCTATTCCTACAAGGAATTACATTTGCAATGAATAACAGGTAATATAACGTGATGGAATCTCACACAGCGGAACGAAAAAGTATAATACCAAAATAATATGCACCATTAATTAAAAACCATTGATTCGGGAACAAACTGTCAAATACATTTATTCAAAACGGTACATCACATTGTTCATAATCTAGAGTTTCCATAAGCAAAATAGTAATAATAGCTAATAATAACATTCTAGTCTCATCGCCTTCTTCGGGCACATCATCGCTTCATCCATTGAGTCGCTACCCCACCTATTGCCTATTGGATATGTTAAGGGGAGGAGTCAGAACATAAAGTCCTGTGTGGCTTAAAACAATATTTACTTAAAGACTATATCCTAGATTTGGCAGGTTATGTGTGTTAAGGTATGTCTACGGAACACTACAAAGAAGTATTTTAATCAATGAGGTGGAGATCCAAACCAATTACTTAGGACCTCCATTGAAACATTTAGGGTGAAGACCGAACGAGCTAGGTAGACATTCTTGGTCACTTTAAGCTCATTCTAGCATGTTTATTAAGGGTGGATTCTCGTGATCTCTTATGACCCTAGGGCGGACCCTATCCACTTAAGACCCTGTCCTATCATGTTAACGTTCTTATATATATATATATATATATATTCTCACAAGTAATACGAGAAGTTCTAACGCCCCCGAAATTTCGGACCAGTAAAAATTGCCGAAAATCAAAAACAAACAATAACCGCTACCATCATATTTTATAAGTATGAAAAACATCACTAAATGCACTGGGTAGAATTTAAATAACTACCACTTATCAAAGTATTCATTTAATCCACAGGGTGTTCTTTAGATGCAAAGTAAACATAATTACAATAAATCAACTATTATGGGATTCTGGTGAGATGGACATCAATATTCATTCCTGCACACTCGATAATTGCGTTAATATGACATAAATAATAACATATGAAAGATGTACTAGCACAAGATGAAATAGAAAATTATAAACAAAAATTGTTTTATTTAATAAAGCAGCCGCATCACTACCACTTGTGACTGCCTACGTCCCTTTATCTAATTGAATAAGCAATTAGATACAGGATCAAGCCAACGTAGTTCTTCTTTACTCAAAACATTTAAAATCAACATTTACTTCCAAAAATACTCTTTATATCAAGTAAGGGCAAAACACTCTGCAAATACTCATTTTGAAAGATATTTATATATCTCTTGTAGAACTTCTTTTCAAAATATAAACCTCTTTTATTTTTAATACCCAAAACATCCTTGCGATAAAATAGTTTATAACTACAAAAAAATCATCAAGAAAAGGTATGCTCGAGAATATTATTTTACATAAACATTTGTCAAAGTAATGCATTTCGATAATGCAGTTATAGTTTCAAACCGTAAGTATTATATGTCTGTCTCAGTCCCCTGCAAATCCTTATGTTCTTGATTTCAGGACATTATGCAAGTCATAGTAAGTCGCCAATGTCCTCAATCATCCGGCTTATATGTTCTTTACTTACCAAGTAAAGATTGCAGTCAATGTAGTATGTTAAAGTCATATGCATCATTAAATTAAAACACAAGCTTATGAAATAATAATGGATTAGATGATAAGTATACTCACAGTAATCCTTGCTATCTTCATGCAAAAGTCTTGTAAAACATCATATAATACTTATCATCATACCAAGCAATCAATTATTTTCCTCTAATCATCGAAATTCGTCAACCTTTCTTGTTCTCAATTTTGACACGTTTTGACTCCCTTTTACTTTTACTTAACATCCTCAGTTTGTTCATGGTACTATAAGGAAACTCAAGTCCAAATTTGAGAGGATTTGGAATAGTTTACCATGATTTTATACTCAAAACATCTATAACATGTTTCTGTCATGCAATGAAAAGTTCTGTTCGTTTTAAAATACTTCATAGTCAATTCAGAGAAAAAACAGTGCTTCCAGAAGTGCTATGACAAATTCTGGGTGTTTATAATGATTTTAGACCAAAACAACTTACTACAGTATTTCTGGGACGCTATGAAAAGTTCTGCATTTGCTTATTAAGTTCCATAACTAATTCAGAGAAAAGATAGCATTCAGAATGCTATAAAAAGTTTCAAAACTCGGATTTTCAGCCTGTTTTTGGGCAAAACGTTTGACATTGCTTCTTTATGATAAAATAGCTTTTGACTCCAAATTTTTAATAGAAAGAATATTTCTTAGTCTACTTAATTATCATGAAAATAAAACCTCAAAATCATTTACCAAGTTAATATATAAAATCAAACATCATGAGGCATTTTTAACATGTCCATTTCGGGCTGATTTTTACCTGACTTTGCGTCTAGTGTTCAGGTACACAAACGATCGAATTGGAAAAAGTGGTACAAGTTAAAGTTGTAGCCCTTTGAATCAGCTTTCGAAATTGATAGAGAAGTTGAAATTTCATTAAGAATTGCAAAAGTTATGCCTAAAATACCGAACGTCATTTTCAGGGGTTCCAGTCCAGTCAATCATTCATAAATTTCTCAACTTTTCTTAAAAATATAAAATGAATACATGAACTTAAATAGTTTTTCTCACCTTAGATTTCAAATTTGAACTTGTATTTTTTTCTCTTGGCTTCTTCTAAACCTATCTTCTTTTTCTTATCTTGGTTTTATGTTTGTGAATGCATGAAAAAGAATGAACCTTTCCACCCTTTATATAGTAATTTTCAAGGCTAGTTTGGTAATTTAGTTTCGGACACATGTCCCCCTTATCTTCATGCATCTTTAGGATGGAGACACATGTCTCCTTAGGTGTCTTTAGATGCTTCTACACATGGACACCTAATATGTTTATGCATCTTTATCTTATTTAATTCCAAGACATGTGTTCCATTCATTTGATGACACGTGTCCCTATCAATTTAAGCCATTTTCATATTCTAGAATATGTACACGTATACCATTTGTATTTTATTTATGTTTTATGTACATACATATTGGTGTTCTTATATTGTTACTACATGCATATGATATTCTAACAGCTTTTAACATGTAAAATGTCGTTTACTGACAAAACTATTTTCGGTCACATTATCGGTATTTCTCCGAATTACTTATCTTTGAAGACAAAAATTCAACAACATGTTTTCTCCTCAATTAATTATTATATATAAAGGGATTTAATCAAGATTAAGAAACCATTAAATCCAAGTATTAAATATTTAAATAATCTTGATATTTAATATTTACTTCCCGAAGTTCCAGGTTGTTACATTCTTTCCCCCTTAAAAAGGAGTTTTGTCCCCGAAATTCTATGCTCTAATTAATCAAAAGAAAACCAAATATTCCACAAATAAGTATCCATGGCATTTTATTGAAAGTACACTTTCAAAACAATTTCATAATTGAAATTCCCAGTTTAAGACATACCTGGATATTATATGGTTGGAACTTCTCATTTTGTGATTAACATTTTATCAATCCTACAAGCTATTACTGGATCAGGCACGCCATGGTATCTTTTTATGCTCAAATTCAGGATCATGTTCATTGCAATCCACATCAATACCCAGTCTCCTTTCCATGAATATACACTCAATTGGGAGTAAATTCTAGAGCCTCCCTCGCTTCTTTTGTTTTAAATTGCAGTCAATGCCAAATCATCCAGTAGAGACATACTCTTCAAGTGCGGTAACCATCGAAATGTACCAAAGATTCATCGTATTTGGACTCAACTGACTCATCAACAAGTCAGGATGTATTCTCCATGTTGTGGTACCATCGAAATGTATCAGAGAGTAATCATGGCACCCTTGTTAAAAGAATTTCCAAATAGATTTTCAAATAATATATTCAAATAACTCAAACAATTTTTTTTATAAGAAATTCTTTTGTTAAAACTAAGATCATATTCATCAAAGTCAACTCGTCAAATAATGAGTTACTCTCCTTGTTGCAGTACCCATAAAAATGTACCGGAGAGTAATATTTTCAAAATAGACATCTCAAATTATTTTTTCCTTTTCTTTATAATATGATTATATTCATCAAAGTGGATCCGCACTCAATTTAGGATATGTTATCCAGTTGCGGCCGACATCTCGTCATCAAATATTATGTACTCTACTCAGCTCGACACCAACATAGAGTAATAGTTGCACCACCCAAGATCTATTGTCTTATGTCGATATCCTGTCATCAAATAGGATGTACTCTACTGGCTCGATACCACATAGAGCAGTAGTGTACTACCCAAGATCCATTGTCTTATACCGCACATCATCATCGTCATCCGAAGGTATCCATCATTGATGAAATAATCAACAAAAATCTTTCATAAGTTTAAACAAAGTATTTTCTCAAAGTGCTTTTATACTTTGTAATCATTACTTCCACATGGATAACCATTTCATTTTGGAAAATCCACTCTTTCAACTTCGAAAATCAGCTTATGTATAACCCCCTTTCTTCTTCTTCTTCTTCTTCTTCTTCTTCTTCTCTCTCTCTCTCTCTCTGTGTGTGTGTCAAACACATAGTTCAGTTTGCTAAAATGTATTGAGATAGCAAACTTTCAAAATTTAAAATGTGTATGATGTAAGTATTCTAGATAATTAATCTAGCTTCCCAATAAGATTAACTTCGACCAATCCCAATCAAGTAATCAGAAGTTATGACTGAATTGCTGAGAGATGTTTTAGCAGCTTTAAGTTAACATCATCAATGCTAAACAACTCTAATATCATATTACGCAATGATATAATTGATTAAATAGATTTTCTCACCTTGGTCTTGCATGAATGTAGTGTTCAACTTGCTCCTCTTGGTCTTCCTCAATTTTATTTGCCCAAGCCCATTTAATTCATTCCTCAACAAGTTTTTATTCCATATTCCTTTTACTTCATTGCATCCATTTCATGCCACTACATCCCTCCTTTTATAAGCGACTTCATTCCTTCGCTACTTTATAACTAATCATATGCACTTACAAATTCGTTATACGTCTTTATGTGGTGCTTGAAAATGAACCAACACATTATTCTATAGACAAAATTTAAACAAATAAATAGTACTCATATACCTGGTCAGAGGAATGGTGCCTTGCCTTATCCAGTTTTATTTATTAAGGTAATTTATTTTAAAATTTCCATAAAAAATGATTTTTTAATCTAATATGAAATTTTATTTAGGCACCTAACCTAAGCTCTGATACCACTTGTAACGCCTCGAATCTAATATGAAATTTTATTTAGGCACCTAACCTAAGCTCTGTACCACTTGTAACGCCCCAAAATTTCGGACCAGTAAAAATTGCCGAAAATCAAAAACAAACAATGACCGCTACCGTCATTTTTTATAAGTATGAACAACATCACTAAATGCATTGGGTAGAATTTAAATAACTGCCACTTATCAAAGTATTCATTTAATCCACAGGGTGTTCTTTATTTTATTTTATTTTGACAGCAAAAGGTAGTGAATCTAATGATTCACGCCTAGAAATATATTATAGCATAGAGTTCAGTACAGAGAGTGTAGGATAATTACATCATTTACAAGCCAACCAAAACAACCATACCCTGACACAACAGGTAATACAACCTAAAACAATACACATCATACTTAAGATACATCATATAGATGATAATAAAGTACGGCATACATAGCAAATTAACCACCAATGCGTCTGCATTTGCGGTCATGAACACGTGCTGCGATAGTATCCACATACTTCTCCTTCTCCATACCTACCCACAGATGAACATATTTAAGAATGACATAAATAGTATTATCTGCTGATTTCATCTTGAATTTGAACTTCCTAGAGTTTCTCTCGTGCCATAATAACCAAGTGTAGGCGAAGTTTAATAAAATAAAAAGACTCCTTTTGTGTGTGTTATCTAGATTTGGTAAAATGTTTAACCAAAAATCATGTTGGTCCTTGATTAAATCCCTCCAATTTAGATCTAAGTTAAGGAAAACAAGGCACTTCGTCCACACATAGAAAGCATAGTCACATTTCCAGAACACATGCTTGTAATCTTCATCCACCTCATCACGAAAAGCACAGCCACCATTGACGACAAAACCCTTACGCCTCAAGCTGCAAGAAGTATTCAATCTATCGTGTATCACAATCCACATATGTATCTTAACTTTTAACGGCACCTCTTTAATCCCCCACATTCTCTCAAACTCAAATCGTCTTAATCCCGCAAAGTTCATCAGTTTGTAAACACTTCTAACCCAAAAAACATCCTTGCCTCCATCTGCCATCCATACAAATTCATCTTTATCATCTGTTAACTGGACATTTTCTAGCCACAAGTACAACTGGCATAGTTGTTGCAAAGCAGCTCCAAAAACGAATCTGCAAAAAGAAAGTCTCCACTTAAAGTTTGTGACCGCTGAGTTATACATGTCTCCCACTGAGCAGTTTTTGTTACGTGCAATATCAAAGAGCTCTCTCAATTCGTTTTTCAAAGGTATAGGCAGCAGCCAACAGTCGTACCAAAATGAGATATTCAACCCATTCCTCACCACCACCTTAGTTCCTATCTTAACCCAATGCGAAAAACACATAACCCCTTGCCAAAAAAACAGAGCAGTTTGACCAGTCTCTATTCCAATCAAAATTACCCCCATAGTAAGCATTTATAATCCATTCTTTCCATAGAGCCTTTTTTCCACCTAACATCATCCACAGCCATTTGCAAAGAAGTGCAGCGTTCATGTCTTTTAAATTAAGTACGCCTAAACCTCCTTGATCTTTGGATTTGCAAACTTGGTGCCATGAAACAAGACAACTCAATCTTTTAGTCTCCTTCTCACCCGTCCAGAAGAAATTCCTTCGCATGGCGTCAATTTTGTCAATGACCCATCCTGGACATCTGAAAAATGAGAGCCAGTAAAGTGGCAAGGCGGAGAGAACCGAATTAACCAACACCAATCTGCCCGCTCTAGACAGAGAGCGGCCCTTCCATCTAGCCAGCCTTAAATAAACTTTTTCAATAAGATGTATCCAATCCTTCTTGAACAGCTTTTTTGGTCTAATGCACATCCCCAGATAATTCAGAGGGAAGTTGTCCGCCTTACAGTTGAGCATTACAGCACAGTTCTTCGACAACTCCTCATTGCAACCCAAAGTGTAGACACTACTCTTGTGGAAATTGATTTTCAAACCTGATAAGCTCTCAAAAGAATACAACAAAAATTTAAGGGTAGCAATGTATTTATAATCAGGTTTACTAAAAATGATAGTGTCATCAGCATAGTGTAAAGAATTGATACCGCCCACCACATGCTCATCCCCAAATCTCTGAATCAGCCTATTAGCACCACTAACTTTCAGAATACGAGAGAAAACATCAGCCATCAGGTCAAATAGGAGAGGTGACAGAGGGTCTCCCTGTCTTAAACCTCTCTTAGAATAAATGGTACTACCCACAGGGTGTTCTTTAGATGCAAAGTAAACGTAATTACCATAAATCGACTATTATGTGATTCTAGTGAGATGGACATCGATATTCGTTCCTGCACACTCGATAATTACGTCAGTATGACATAAATAATAATAATGAAAGATGTACCAGCACAAGATGAAATAGCAAATTATAAACAAAAATTATTTTATTTAATAAAGCAGCTGCATCACTACCACTTGTGACTGCCTACGTCCCTTTATCTAATTGGGTAAGCAATTAGATACAAGATCAAGTCAACGTAGTTATTCTTTACTCAAAACATTAAAAATCAACATTTACTTCTAAAAATACTCTTTATAACAAGTAAGGGTAAAACACTCTGCAAATACTCGTTTTGAAAGATATTTATATATCTCTTGCAGAACTTCTTTTCAAAAGATAAACCTCTTTTATTTTAAGTACCAAAAACTTCCTTGCGATAAAATAGTTTATAGCTACAAACTGGTCATCAAGAAAAGGTATGCTCGAAAATATTATCTTACATAAAAACATTTGTCAAAGTAATGCATTTCGATAATGCAATTATAGTTATCAAACCGTAGGTATTCTATGTCTGTCTCAGTCCTCTACTAATCCTTATGTTCTTGATTTCAGGACTTTATGCCAGTTATACTAAGTGGTCAATGTCCTCAATCATCCGTCGTATATGTTGTTTACTTACCGAAGCAAAGATTGCAGTCAATGTAGTATGTTAAAGTCATATGCATCTTTAAATTAAAACACAAGCTTATGAAATAATAATGGATTAGATGATATGTATACTCATAGTAATCATTGCTATCTTCATGCAAAAGTCTCGTAGAACATCATATAGTACTTATCATCACTCCAAGCAATCAATTATTTTCCTCGAATCATTGAAATTCGTCAACCTTCATTGTTCTCAATTTTGACACGTTTTGACTCTTTTTTACTTTGATTTAATATCCTCAGTTTGTTCATGATACTATAAGGAAGCTCAAGTCCAAATTTGAGAGGATTTGGAATAGTTTACCATGATTTTATACTTAAAACATATATAACAGTATTTCTGTCATGCTATGAAAAGTTCTTTTCATTTCAAATTACTTCATAGCCAATTCAGAGAAAAGACAGGACTTCCAAAAGTGCTATGACAAGTTCTGGCTGGTTTATAATGAATTTAGACCAAAACCAGCTTACTATAGCGTTTCTGGGATGCTATGAAAAGTTCTGGGTCACTTATTAAGCTTCATAACTAATTCAGAGAAAAGATGGCGATCAGGAATGGTATAAAAATTTCAAAACTCAGATTTTCAGGTTAAAAATGCCTCAAGATGTTTGATTTTATATATTAAACTAGTAAATAATTTTGAGGTTTTATTTTCATGATAATTAAGTAGACTAAGAAAGATTCTCTCTGTAAAAACTTTGGAGTCAAAAGCTGTATTTATCATAAAGAAACAGTGTCAAACATTTTGCCCAATTCGGGATGATTTTTACCTGACTTTACGTCCAGTTTTCAGGTACACAAATGATCGAATTGGAAAATGTGGTACGAGTGAAAGTTGTATCCCTTTGAACTAGCTTTCCAAATTGATAGAGAAGTTGAAATTTCATTAAGAATTGCAGAACTTATCCCCAAAATACCGAACGTCATTTTTAGGGGTTCCAGTCTAATCATTCATTCATAAATTTCTCAACTTTTCTTCAAAATATGAAATGAATACATGAACTTAAATAGTCTTTCTGACCTTAGATCTCAAAATTGAGCTTGTATTCCTCCTCTTGGCTTCTTCTAAACCTCTCTTCTTTTTCTTATCTTGGTTTTATGTTTGTGAATGCATGAAAAAGAATGAACCTTTCTACCTTTAATATAGTAATTTTCAAGGCTAGTTTAGTAATTTAGTTTTGGACACTTGTCCTCCTTATCTTCATGCATGCTTTAGGATGAAGACACATGTCTCCTTAGGTGTCTTTAGATGTTTCTAAACACGGACACCTAATATGTTTATGTGTCTTTATCTTATTTAATTCCAAGACATGTGTTCCATTCATTTGATGACACATGTCCATATCAATTTAAGCCATTTTTCATATTCTAGAATATGTACACATATACCATTTGTATTTTATTTTTATGTTATGCACATACATATAGGTGTTCTTATATTGTTACTACACACACATGATATTCTAACAACTTTTAACAAGTAAAACGTCATTTATCGACAAAATTGTCTTCTGTCACATTATCGATATTTCTCCGAACTACTTATCTTTGTAGACAAAAATTCAACAACATATTTTCTTCTCATTAATTATTATTTATAAAGGGATTTAACCAAGGTTATGAGCCATTAAATCCAAGTTTTAAATATTTAAATAACCTCGATATTTAAATATTTACTTCCCGAAGTTTCAGGTTGTTACAAAAGTAGTATCTCGCTGCTTAATACTGGTTTAGGTATGCCCACATATGGCCATTTAAGATCCCTTCGGCGGATGATGCCTCATGTTACTACTTAACAAATATTACGGTAGAACACTTATGTCGCTTAGGACTTTCCTTAGATAGTTGGTTAGTTAAATAGCATGCTACATTCCACGTCTACCAAATCAGTCCATAGGTTAGCCCTAAAAATGCTCCTAGAGGAAATGGACATTCTGGTAAACTACCCTACTCCGTTATCGCCATGACTAAATCATTTTAGAGAAGGAGGCACCTTATTCCTCGTCCCGTATATCCAATACAGGAGAGAGGTCCTCGTATATCCGGTCGATCTCCAAGTACGTCTGGGCGATCACCACTTATTACCTTGTCTTGGGTGTACAGCCCAATCAAGACATCAGTAATCATCCAAACGATGTGAAGAACTCTGATCTTCAACCACTGTCTTCATCGTCGATTTATCGTTGAATCAGTTATTCAGAATGAGTATAAACCCGGACTTTCCGAATAACTCGCATATGTTATAAACAAGTGCTACACAAACACAACATACGCCTCATTCCAATTCTAAATATTCTTTTATTTAAATATTCATATCCTTTGGGAAAGGTTCCCATTAATTTTATCAAAGATAAATTCTTTAAATTTATTCTTTAATCTTCCTTTGGATATCATTTCTAAACCAAATTAAAGTTTATCAACTAGTCAGGATTAGCGCACCTTACTGAAGTAATCATTTGTTTAATTTCCCAATCCCAACCTATTCATCCCATGGAGCAAAACCGGTAATACTCTATATCTAACACCACGGTGTTATCGGTAAAATTACCATTTCCCGTACAAATCTAATTAAAGAAACTATCGCTTGGAGCAAAACTGGTGATACTCCACTCTTGATCATTTCCCAAATATGATAATTTAAATTATCACATTCGCATTTCAATCTAATTAAAGATTCATTAAAACTCCATTTGGTTTTAATCTTCCCAAAAATCAATATTAATGATGATTTAACTTGGGAAAATCAAACATGCCGCATCGATAATCTACGCTGTACTATTAATTTCTACCTATATATAACCTCTAAGCTCGTACGTCTTAGAGAAGGGTGTTAAGCAGGAGAATAAATTCTCCGCTACCAAACAGATATCTATTTAACAGAGATCAAACATACAGTTCGAAATACAATGTTAGACATGTAATCCTGTCTTTAACTGGGTTAAAGAACTAATGTCATTTAAAACACAGTTCACGATAAACCCAAATCACATTCCATTAATTATGGAATCTTCACGGAAAACAGATCAATATATAATCGATATCAATTTCCGTATCCGACTAATAATACAAATGGAATAATGACAAAGCCTTTTAAATTCCATATATATTAACAGTCTTCCTCCACAGAAGCTCACTTCGATTATTATCAAATCGAATTCCATTCAATTCCAATTTAATATATTAAATTGGAAAACTTTACTTCGGAAGATTCCCGTTAGATCTTAATAAAAAGATTTATAAATTCCAAACCACATTTCACTGTTAATTGGGTTAAAGAACTAGTGTTATTTAAAACACCATTCACGATAAACCCAAAAATTCAATCCTTTCATTCAATTCCAATTAAATATTAATTAATTGGAAAACTTCTCTAAATCTTAATTAAAAGATTTATTCTTTTCTTAACAGGGTTTAAGAACAGGGTTTAAGAACAGTGTTAATAAAGACACCATTCATGACAAACCCAAAATCCCATTGGATATTAAATACCAGGCTCTGAATAGAAATTATATCAACTTATATTCAATATCAAATTCTGAAACCAACAAATATCCTAATGGAAATAACGATATAAATATATCTTCCAAATTTCCCTATCAATATCCGTATAACCAAGAAATCCAATATCGAAATATTCCGAATATGATTTCCATTCAAATCCACTCAAATTCATATATTGGAAATTCTGGTTATATTAAAACCCATTCTCAATCCAATTTATTTATTTAAAAATAGTTGGATTATAATTATAGTTAATAACTAGCTCATTTCGATAAAAATATATTTTTACCTTTTCAAATATGGAATTTTCATCCCAACTCTTTCCAAATCATTTATTATGATTTCATACAAATTATTAATATTTTTAATAATTTTATTAAGGCCCTTCCAGTCGATTTCCATAAACAGTCATCGAACTGCGTTTACAGCGACCTTTTCAAAATTTGATTTGGACATAATTCCAAATCCAACCATTAGATTTCAAATCTTTTATATTCGTTGGAAACCTCTTTACCCAATGGTTCCAGTTTTAGGGGAATCCGACGGTCAGATCTCCGGTAATGTCAATTCGAAGTCAATGGTCGAAATTCGCGAACGGTTGCGGCGCGGCGCATTCTGTTCAGGCCATTAAATATATATAATATATATTATATATATTTCGTCGATTTACATTTAAAACGTATTTTATAAATCGTTTTAAATTCGTTTTAAAAACGATTCCAACTTCATTTTCAATTTTAAACCAAAATTGAATATTCTATATCCTTATAATATATAAATGATAATATTTTCAAAATATCAGATTTTGAAATCATTTCCTTTTCGATATTCATTATAAAAACGAATAAAATCGATATAAATACCGTTTAAGTCAAAATGGCGTTAATCTAATCAACACGGCTTCATATATTTAAATATTTTCGTGTCCATCCCAAATCGGACATCAAAATCATATTTTGATCCATTACTGAATATTATTGTATAATATTAGTTATTTTAAAATATTCGTTATTCGCCATTTTAAAATATTCATTAATTTAAAATATTCGTTCTTTCCGAATTGGAATCAGACACAGCCAATTACCATATAATTTTATTTATATGGATTTCATATACATGTACACAACAATAATCATACACAGTCGACCATCATCTAGAGTGCATTACACAACTGCATAAGCGTCAAATATAAATAATTAACGCTTACAACAATATGTCAAATATCATCCCAATACCAATGTGGGGTTTCAATCAACACACCCCGATTTTATTTGTGCAGTTGGGCGATGTGTAAAATATATCGTCCCAATCAATATCAGTCAAATGAGTGTACATAAACAAATCGTCCGATTTGTAAATGAGTATTTATTTTCATTCATATACTCATTAAAAATTATATTTTAATGATAAAATATTTATTTCAACACATGAATATTTTATACAGTTCATTTATACAATAAAAATGATATTTTTATTGTTCTAATATATTTTAGAAAATTTTGGCAGCATAACAGCGCGATACTAGAACCAGAATAAGGTCTAGCCTTATCCCTCGCCTAATACTGGCTCGCGCCATACACATACCAATTCTAATCAATTCCATTCACATCGCAAACCAAATTTACAAAAATAAATCAATCCAAATAGACAACCAAACATCCATGGTTTCAATCAAATGTATCGGGTGCTACTAAGCACTGTCTACATCCTAGTATATATTTAACCGTAATCAAAATTAGAGTGAGAAGTTCTCACCTAGAAGCTAAACCAATTCATCGTGATTCTTCTAATGTAGAAAATTCTTGTCACCGGGCTCGCTTTTGTCGTTCCTCGCACTTGAATTTGCCTCTTTGGCTCTAGAATTTTCATACGATCTCCAATCTTTACCAAACTTTGTCACTACTAAACGCTCCATTTCATAAAACTTTTTCCTAGTGGACTTTCTTCCAAAATTGCACCAATTCGTCGGAAATCGTGAAAAACTACAGCAGATCCGCGATCTTTGGACGCGTTTTCCGGATAGCTCCGCAATCCAAAATAGGACTTCCATATACCCAAATCAAAGAGAAAATCATGCTCTTTGACTTTGGTACTGGAGTTGTGGCTAGAAATGCACGGTTTGGGAGTTATTGACGAAATAGTGATAGGGTGTTATTTGCAAAACTGGAGATTTGTGAAAAATGGGTTTTTTGATGACTGGGGGAGGGGCACGGCCAGATCTGGGTGGTGGCGGCAGGGCTTGACTGGGCGGCGAGAGGTCTGGGTGGTGGTGATGGGGCTAGTAATTGTGGTGGTGGTGTTTGGGTTATAGGGTTTGTGAATGGAAGTGGGAAAGGAGAGAAGGAGGAGAAGGAGAGGGAGGAGGGGGTGGCGCCAGAGGGGAGGTGGCGGCTGGGGAGGCCGGCGGCAGCGGGGTAGGGGGCGGCAACACCATGGAGGAGGAGCTCTCCATTAAATGGACAAATGAAGAAAAGAGAGGAAGAGGGAAAGTGAGGAAAGAAAAGGAGGAAAAGTGATTATATGCTCGTTTCTCTCCAATCGTCTGAATTCAAACGATCTCCGTTTGCCACGGATTTCGGGCACGAGATAGTACACGTCAAGTCGAGTCCAACAAACAAGTTTCGTCGAATTCCGAGTTCGTTTGACCATCCATTAAAATTGTCAAAGATGCTCAGATATTATTCAAAAATGCGATTTTAGCACACATTTTCTTCTTGCACACTCACACGCTAACTCCAAAAATCATGCCCTTTTGGATTTAACCATTATTAGGCAATACAAATCCAAAAAAAATGGAATTGGATTCTGAGATCGTCACAATAATGTTCCTTTATAAAATGACTGCTTGTTTTACCCTGAACTATTTTAGCTCACACGGCCACAT
Source organism: Allium sativum (assembly GCA_030737875.1). NCBI lineage: Eukaryota > Viridiplantae > Streptophyta > Magnoliopsida > Asparagales > Amaryllidaceae > Allium > Allium sativum. The sequence continues at coordinate 720,177,199 of CM060921.1, read as the reverse complement.
GCTAACTCCGTTCGACGCGCATTTTGGAACTCAACAATGATTTGTCATTATGATTCTAGAAAAATTTATCTCGGCAAATTCTTAGCTCATATGTAAAATTTCACTTTTTAAGGGCTAAGTATTGCTAACCGAAAATCCAACCCAATTGCCACTATTCCGGATCTCGAAATATATCGAAGTTTATACTTTTCGAAGTTGCAAACAGCATTTTGAACTCAATGAAAGTGGTTTCGAGTCTAAATTCATCCCCATGCAAAATGTGACTTTTTGGGCTATATATAATATTAGAATACATAATTAAATTCCATAGCGACTATTTTCAATTTTAAACTGGGCATAACTTTTTATTCCCGTTATGAAATCTGATTTTTCACATTTGTTAGAAAGATATAATTAAATAGATTCCAACATTTCTGGTTTTACTGAAATCCGATTTATTTTGAATCCTGTACATTCAGTTAAAGTTCAAAATCAAATTTTCAAACTGCCGCGCCATTTCAGTCTCGTTATATAATTAAAAAAAAAATTATACGTTCTAATTCTATTCAAAATAAAATTCTAGTCGTTATTATTTAAAATAATTCATTTTAAATATTCAAAATTCATTAAATAGCCAAAATAAAAAAATTAAATTGGTTTTGAAAATCTAGGTTGTTACAGTCCAATGACTATGGTCTAAATCCAAGGAATAAACCTTCCAAATGGCCCTAGTCCTAACTACTTAAGACGTAAACTAGTTAAGAAGAAAGTAAACCACTTAAGACCTTCTCAAGGCGTAGTAAGTCTACATATTTACACACAAAATAGGTATATATATATACACACTCGACCCTCACATTAAACCATATACTACCTGTAGATGCAGGATATGTCGGGCGGTTCCAGGAAGGCTTCTATTACAAGCGGGCTAAACCTCGTGTCATAGTGTACTAAACTAAATGCCCATGACACCTATAATTCTTACATTAGCCAAACTCACTTATGGTTGTTGGATTTGTCGGTCGGCTCCGGGCAGGCTTATACCACAAATGACGACTAACCGTTTGTCCCTTTTTCTCAACCAACCAATTAATATAATACTAAATTCCAAACAAATATATACATTAGAATAACTTTTTATTTCATATCATAGTTTTGACATTTTACTATAGATTTATCACATTTAAGCTTATGCTTTTTCCACAACCCTCAATTCTAATATTACTTATATTCGTTTATTTGGATTCCATTCCATAATGGTAACAATTGCATATAAGTATACTTTTAACCATTTACAGTTAGAACATAAATAACATGCATAACCTATTTTACAATTATCTAAAACATAACCTATGTCAAAATATAAAATTTAATGGCAATTAAATGATATTTTAAACCATTAACAGAAGAAAAAATATATATTTTAAATTCACTCACTTGGAAGAAGCACTCCAGTTCCAGATATGGTTTTAATCTTATTTTTTTTTTTTGATTTACGTGTGGAACCTAAGACTTCACTCAAGCCATTGCTTGTCGGTCTTAGTAAACCCCACGGGTAGTGATATACCCCGATTTGTCAACGCCTTCACACTACCTAGGTAGTCACCCCTAGAATTTGGCGGAGGCGGCCCTCGAACCTGAGACCTATGTCTCATCCCAATTCGCCCACCTCTGACCAACCGAGCTAGGAGTGTCGGGTGGTTTTAATCTTATTTTATTATCCATAGCCATCCCTTTTGTAACTATATTTAGATCCACAAACTGGAATTTGTAAGGATTATAAATTTAGGTATATGGAAATAAAAATAAACTAATTTGAAAACAGGATATATAGAACTTACCTCATACAAGCAATATAATTTAGACATCCTTTCCTAGATCTACAGTTTCTATCTCCAAATTTATAATCAGAAAGCCTAGATCTAATATATTTATTTTTTGAAGGATTGGAGAAGACAAGAAAATGGAAAAGCTTCTGCGCCAATATAGAAAAATATGGGTTTAGAGGCTAGCATTGCACATTTATGTATAGGTGTCTTAAATAACATTTTCCATTTGTTTTAAAACGAATAAAATCTCACCATTCAATTTTAAGAAAACACGTCATTTTTTACGTGTTCGGGTCATCGGCTCGACCATCATTTGGGTCGAATCGACCACATATGGGCCGACCTGTGGGTTGACTTGGCCTTGTTAAAGGTCGACACATATGTGTTGAAACACGTTAACATTACATGTCATTCCATTTTTTAATAGTTTTGTTTCGTTAATGTTAGATTTTAAATGTTATTTAACCTTCTAATATTTTCGAAATTCAATTTCTTTTATGATGAGCGTTTATTTTCCAAATTCAAATGCTCGTCATTTATGGAATTAATTCATGCATTGTAACACCCAGAGTTTTTATAATATTAATTTAATTAAATAATTACAGAAAACAATGAATGGAAAACAAGCGTTTTTGAAATTGTCAGAATTGGACTTCGGAACGTGTACCATTGCGTTTATTGCATTCTCTGATAAATTATCATATATAATATGTTCCGAACAGAGTTCGTATGACAAATTTACGAATGTAGGAAGTTTAGCGCCAGAAAATATTTGTATGCAAATATATGCAAATATAATTTATATTTTTAATTATATATGTACATAAATTCAAAAAAAATGGTTGTTTGAATTTGAAATAAATGGACAGTCAGAAAGAGGAAAGTAATTGACATTAGAATTGAAACGAACCTATTAATTGATAATGGTGTCATAAATGGTACAATACTATGCAATAAAAGAAATTTTGAAATAACGTTAATTAAGTAGCACACGTTAATATATTAATGGTGCGCAATTGAAATGAAATTGATGCACATTAAAAATGGCGTGTAATGTAATGGAAATAAACGTTAAAGAAAACATTCATTGAATTAAAAAGGGAATAAGCACACAAAAAGTTAAAATGGAAGAATTTATATGCACATTTTATTTTGCATTTGAAATTGAATGGAGAAGGCTAAATAATGAGGAAAGAATTAAACCAGAACGTTTAAAATTGTAACGTTAAGGAAGGGAATATGTAAGAAATAATCACTGCATTTAAAGGCATACACACATTTTCTTTAAACGTGTATATTTATTCAAGGAAGAGAATAGGTGGTTTTCTTTTAAGCGACGGTTCTGATTTTCTTTCTACGACTCTAACATACTAGGTTCTTTTGAGCAACTATAAATAAACGTCTAGGGCTAGCCGCCAAACTCATTATTTTCTGAATAGACAAGGAATCCCTGCCATTTCATTTCTTCTCGAACCCTTTTCTGAATCAAATTAATTTAGTTTGGGCCTTCAGAAAAAAGAATTGGAGAATGAAATTCATAGCTTAGGATTGTAGGTTCGTAGAATTACTTTCCATATGAGGTAAATTCGATGGATCCGATTCCAATTCAACTCTTTTGTTTTCTTTTGGTTCTGAATTATAAATTTGTGGTTATTACAATATTGAATCAAATTAGGAAGAAACCATGGTTAATAATTCTAAATCAGATTCCGGAATTGGAAATTTAATAGATAAGTGGATTTAAATTATGCCTTTTGGTACTGGTATATTTTATCGTTTAATGCCCCGTAATTCTTAACGTAATGAATAATTGAAATTGTGGTAATCGTGATGTAATTCATTTCCTAAAAGCATTAAGAATATTACTATTGCGTAAATTGATTCCTATATCTTTTTGTTTGGACTTAAGAAATTACTATAATAATAAGATTGTAAATTTGACGATGATTGTGTGTATATTTCCAAAATATATTATTAAGAATATAATTAAAATGTTGGATTGAGAAAGATTACAGTAAATTGTGGAAATAGTGGAATAAGAATTAGTAAGCCTAATTTTGTGTAGAAATTTACCGTAATCAAATTGGAATTGGGAACTGGTTAAGAAAACAGGAAATAATATATAGTTTAGAAAAAAGTAGTAGTGGACTGAGTTAGTTGGGGGTGGAAAAGGGATAAATTTTCATAATTACCATTATAGTAAATTACAAAGAACGTAATTGCAAGAAAAAGAAAGATAATAGGGATTAGTAAGAAAAGTGGTTTTTGTCGTATTACACACTAATCAAATATATATATATATGTATGTATATGTATATAACATATATATATATATATATGTATGATGTAATAAAGAGAAATAGATTGCAACTATGAATCTTGATTGATGTATACTATGAAAACAGATTTTTGTACATCTCCACCAACTAAATTAGTGAAGTGTGTGAAATATTTCCTATAATAATAAAAATGTACAAGAGGTAAATAAAAAATGGTTACAATGGTAAGGGTACGCTCAAATGACAAGGAACCAAGGGAAAATGGGATGAACAGGGAATATAACTTATTATAATTAATTATATGAATTGGAATGAAATATATTAGGTAGGCTTGTCCTACGGACAAGTGGAATTACAACGTAGGTTATAATTAATGATGAAAAGAGAACTTATTAATAAACCTTAGTTAAGGGAACTAAGTTAATAAGAAAACCCACAACGACGGTTGAGGTAACGATATAACATAAGGTTATAATTAAATGAGAAATAATAAAGTAGGCTTATTATTAGTAGACTTATAATTAGGAGGATTAAGTTTAATGAATGTAATAATAAGTAGAGGTCCGTTCCTGCAGCGTAGGGATGATTAGGGAAAATAAGTGGCCTGATAAATTTATAAATATATAGTCGGTGTTCGTTACGGCAGCGTGAGGCTGATTGGGGAGAATAAATGTCTCACAGATATAGTCAGTTCTGGCAGCGTGTGGCTGATTAGGGAAAGTAAGGGACCAACTATAAGCTAATTAAACCATTAACTTGAATAGAAAATAAATGTGTAAATAATAAAGGTAATTAGCAATATGATAAGTTAAAGCAAGCGTGTGATTAAAAAATTAGACATAGGATCTAATAACACGATGGTGTGATGTGCTTGGACCAGCCCAGGCGTATGGAGATGAAGAACCCAATGGGGTAGATCATCGCGGTGTTGGGAGACACGAAAGAAGCACTCCAACTAATTATTCTATATGCATTGAGGGAAGCACGAGGCTTTTGCGGGACATGGTAAGGTACTCTGAGATGGCCCTCTGAGGAACAACCAGATGAAGTCGTCGCTCAGAGGCAAGTCTGTTGCACCATCTAGAGTTTACCATGACTACAACTATGATGTGCCAGTTAAAGATTGTGGCAAATGATGTTGGGTGATTCAGCGGTTTACCTCGCTCTAGAAGGAGGTGGTCAGGACGAAATTAAGGATAGTAATCGTCGTATGCCTATCATCGGTTGTCAGTAGCATGCAGAAAGACTAAGAGCTAAACCAACAGACCAATGACCATTCACTATCAAAATGTTGGTTGAGGGATACACCAATTTGGATGTTAGATTGGTTGATAGGGGCACGTCATTAGCTCTTGATGTAGTTTTTATTAGTTGAGGGAGTGGCCAGGGTGGGGCCATAGCCACTGGAAAAGAGACAAACCATATGTGGATATTTATAATGTAAACCTAACAATGTTGTCCTTTACAGATATCGCAAGCTCCCGACTGAGTTCTATGCGTTGGATAAAGCCCTATTACAAAACTCGGGTTATAGTAGGCAGTATGTTTGTGCGAGGGTTTATACACACACACTGGGTGGTGTATTGGAGATATTAGGGCATTACTCCGTGTCGAGAGGTGGTTTGACTGAGGAGTTCGGATATGAGGATCCATACGCTTACTTGGCAGAGCGATTGTGGTTCTGTGCGATTACATGGCATAACGATGGAGACTTCCGTACGCGGTTCGACATAGGTTAGAGGTTGTGCATACTTCCATGGTGTGACAGCGGAGATCGTACGAGGAGGGTACTATGGGTAGTACCTTGAGATGTTGAACATAACTGCATATATATTATATTTGGTTTAATTTACTGGGAAGTACATAGGTGCGTCGTGTGTGCAGAGCCTAGAGTGTTATTAACCTGAATAACCTAATAATTAAGAAAATGTGACTGAATGGTACATGTAAGGTTATTTCAGAATATATAATTTGTCCTCTCACAAGAACTTGTGTTATGAACCCTCCTCATAACATACTCATCGGTTAGATTTATGGTAGAGATTCGATAGCCATTGGACACTTATTAGACAGTTTCATTATTTCGATAAGGCTATATTTGATTACTATATTTTATTTATTCCACTGTGAGATGTTTTTATCGAGCTCTGATATATTTGTTATCTCTATCTTTTCTATAGGATACTAGACAAGCCAACTCGACTTTCAGTGGTTTTGGATTTAGAATTTTTGAAAGATCCAGACCCATTGGAATTTGGGTTGTTACATCTAGTATCATAGCACAAATTTAGGATTCCTATATATAGTTAGTGAGTGGCGTATTTGTACCCTAAAAATCTAAATATTATATATGTGTGTGTGTATATATATATACCTAGATCCATAAGAGAGACCCACTTTTGAGAAAACCACACATGTAAAGTATCAAGTAATGAGTTCGTACAATGATGTTAGGATTGTGAAGTGTCCTAAAGAGTAAGTTCTAGCTTAACCGTGGTATGGCGTGTATTGTAGATTTGATGATTAACGGCAATGTTCATGTGTCGGTACTTAGAAACGGATGGTAGGGCCAAGTAGTGGGTACGAGTAATAAGGCTTAGTGTTTGGAAAATGGATAGACTGGGGATACACACACACACACACACACATATATATATATATATATATATATATATATATATGTGTGTGTGTGTGTGTGTGTGTGTGTGTGTGTGTGTATATGGTATGCTTGAGTATCACAAGAGCAGGACGCCACTCGTAGCTTGAAAATTTTGCTTGAGGATTAGCGAGAAAGTAAACTTATTAGTGCAAGAAATTTAGAAAAGTATGAGTTCAGAAAGCACCTTATACCTCGTCCCACAATTAAACTTTTAGAAGAACTTGAAATAGAAATAGGTTTAGGAAAATATTTCTAAAAGAGTTTTTAAGTTTCAAATTAAAAGTTCAAATTTCTTGGAAAGTTATTGATTTTGGCATTAAAATATTTATTAGAGAAATTATAAAGATTTGTTTTCCAAAAGAATGAGGTGTGTAAGCAAGTTGTGGGTTAAGTCATAGAGGTAGAAAAGGTAAAGCACAAATAAATGAATTAGGCATGTATGTTGGATAGATTTAAGATAGATTATACAATATTGAATAGAAGTAACCCATCCTTATTTCCCTAAATTTATGACTTTTGAGAAAGATTTTAGAGAAAATAACATTTTTGATAATTTAAAATGATTTAGTAGGATAATTCTAGTAGTGTGCTTGAACATTAGGTGGAGCTTCGGGAAATTATATTCGTATGTGAGTAAACCATAAACTTGAGCGGTAATTGTAGATAGTCTTAAGTAAGAAATAGGGAACTAAAAATGGAAAATGGTCAATATTAAAAAGGTTATATGGTATAATATATGAATTGAGAAAAATAATGTTAGAAAGTTGTCTCTCTAGTGGTTACTGTTTTAGTGAAAAAGGATTAAGGGGAAATTTCAAAACTTGTCTAGTTTATGTGGAAATGAAGTAGAGAGGTTTCGCATAAACACTGATCTAATAGATGATACAAGTTAAGTGGAAAAGGTCGGTTAATTTAGATGAGAAATATGTTCCTATGCAAATCAGTAATAAAATGAGAGAAGATTAAATTTTCAAGAAAAGGCCTAGAACATACCTAATTGGAAATGAACGTAAATGAAAAGTTTGAGCAAGTTTTGGATTCTTGTATGGAAAACTTTGGTATGATGTGTGGTTAATGGAAATCCCATTTTTAGCACTTTTTAGGAAATTAGATGGCATGATGTGTTGTCTTACTTTGAAAAATGATAAGAACTAGACCCACATATGAAGTTACTTCATGGTGAAGTAAGGGTTGTCAGGTTTGTATCCATTTAGGTGTCGGATATGGTTAGCCTATAGATATTAGTATATCAATGGTGGACAATTGTGAATGGCTCATAGAAATAGCATGTACGCTGGATGGGTTTGTAGAGAGTGGTAGATGATTCAGTGATGAGGGCCTTTTTTTAAATGTCATGGGGACATGGTCATAGGCATCCTAGTCTGAGTAGATAACCACATTTAACCATCGTACCTTTTGCCTAGTAGTGATTGTGGTAGAGACTATTTTCTTTTAGTACGGAGTTGCACTCCTATGTAGTATTCTTTTTTATTGTTGAAAATAGAATGGTTTAGTATGACATTCTTTTTCTAGGTATATGGGATGATAACTTGAAAAGAATAAAGACATAGGATGTCACAACTGAATTAATAATGTTAGCAAGAAATGAATGAATAAAAAAATGAAAAGTAATAAAGATGATAACTGCAATATATGAGAACAATATGAGAAAATAAATTCTCCCAAAGTAAGTCTAGGAATGTTGAAAAAGAAATTCTTCTTGTGTAAACTATGCTTGGAAAAGGAAGTAGGAATTTTTGTAGAATAGTTGCCAAAGGTTCCAAGTACAGGGAAAATGGTGAGTAAAAGTAAAGTGAAAATACGGACTTTCCCACTTCCTACCTTTTTCTTACATAAGAAACTGAATTTGAAAAATGATATTTTTCTAAAATTCGCAAATTTGAAGTTAGTTGGTAGGGTTTGGATGCAAAAATTGGATGAACTACGCTCTTATTTTGCAGGAGTATGGGAAAAAATGGATCAAAGGATATTTTTGATTTTAAAAATATTGCATTCATATAGATTACATTTAGTATGTATGCATCATGTTTTTAAATTATTTTTGAAAAAGATAACATTCATATAAGAGGTACCGCTAAGAAATTCATTGCATACATGAATTTTTATAATGTATTGCACTTTGCACTAGTGTACGTATGGTTGCAAAACTAGATGTACACATGATGGTTGTAAATTATGCAAGAAATTACATAAGCTTATCCTTTATTTAATTTCAAGGATGAAATTTCCAAAAGGGTGGGAGAACGCAACACCCAGCATTTTTATAATATTAAGTCAATTAAATAATTACATAAAACGGTGAATAGAAAACGTACATTTTTTGAATTGTCAGAATTGAGCTTCGAAACATGTACCATTATGTTCATTGCATTTTTTGATAAATTTACATTTGTAATATGTTCCGGACGGAGTATGTATGGAAAATTTACGAATATACGAAATTTAGCGTCGAAAAATATTTATATGTAAATGTGTGCAAATATAATTTATATTTTTAAATTATGTATGTATATAAATTCCCAGAAAAATAGTCGTTCGAAATTGAAATAAATGGATAGTTAGAAAGAGGAAACTAATTAACATTAAAATTGGAACATTCCTATTAATTGACAACGTGCGTCATAAATGGTACAAAACTATGCAATAAAAAGAAGTTTGAAATAACGTTAATTAAGTAGCGTTTCAATATAGAATAGATATGCGCATGTTAATATATTAATGGTGCGTAATTAAAATGGAATTGATGCGCGTTAAAAATGACATGTGACATAATGGAAATAAACGTTAAAGATAAAGTTCATTGAATTAAAAAGGGTAAGCACACCAAAAGTTAAAATGGAAGAAATTATATGCACATTTTTATTTCGCATTTGAAATTGAATGGATAAGGCTAAATAACGGGGAAAGAATTAAATTAGAACATTAAAATTTTAATGTTAAGGAAGAAAATAGGAAATAATTAATCATTGCATTTAAAGGCCTATACAAGTTTTCTCTAAACAGATATATTTATTTAAGGAAAAGAATAGGTAGTTTTCTTTTAAGTGACAGTTCTGATTTGTTTTCCACAAATCTAACAGACTAGGTTCTTTTGAGCGACCATAAATAAGCATTCAGGGCTAGTTGTGAAACTCATTATTTTTTGAGCAGACGAAGAAGCCTTCCATTACATTTCTTCTCCAACCCATTTCTGAATTAAATTAGTTTAGGCCTTCAGAAACAAGGATTGGAGAATGAAATTCATAGCTTAGGAATGTAGGCGCGCATGATTCTTTTTCGCACGAGGTAAGTTCCATGGATCTGATTCCAATTCAATTCTTTTTATTTTTGGTTCTGAATTATAAATCTTTGGTTATTACAGTATTGAATCAAATTAAGGAGCTACCACGATTAATAATTCTGAATCAGATTCTGGAATTGGAAAGCTAACGGTTGAATGGATTTAAATTATGACTTTTGGTAACGATATATTTATCGTTTAATTCTCTATAATTCTTAACGTAATGAATAATTGTAATTGCGGTAATTGTGATGTAATTCATTTCCTAAAAGCGTTAAGAATATTACTATTGTGTAAATTCATTCATATATCTTTTTGTTTGAGCTTAAGAAATTACTGTAATAATAAGATAGTAAATTTGACGATGATTATGTGTGTTTTTGCAAAATATATTGTTAAGAAAATAATTAAAATGTTGGGTTGAGAAAGATTACAGTAAATTGTGGAAATAGTGGAGTAAAATGTAGTAAATCTAATTTTGTGCAAAAATTTACTATAATTAAATTAGAATTGGGAATAGGTAAGAAAATAGGAAATAATATATAACCCAGAAAAAAGGAATTAGTAGTGGATTGAGTTAGTTGGGAGTGGAAAATGGATACATTTCCATAATTACCATTACGGTAAATTACAAATAACGTGGTTGCAAGAAAAAGAAAGGTAATACGAATTAGTATGACAGATGGGTTCTTGCCATATTGCACACTAATCAAACATATATATATATATATATATATATAATGTAATAAAGAGAAATAACTTGCAACTACGGATCTTAATTGATGTATATTATGGAAATAGTTTTCTGTACATTTCCACCAACCAAATTTATGAAGTGTGTGAAATATTTCATGTAATAATAAAAATGTACAAGACGGTAAATAAAGGAAGGTTACAACAGTAAAGGTTCGACCAAATGACAAGGAACTAAAAGAAAATGTGTTAGGGAAAATAGTTGCTTCATAAATTTATATAAATGGGAATGTAATATATTAGATAGGCTTGTCCTAGGGACAAGAGGAATTATAACATAGGTTATAATTAATTATAATAAGAGAACTTATTAATAAACCTTAGTTAAAGGAACTAAGTCAATAAGCAAACCCACAACAATGGTTGTGGTAATGATATAACATGAGGTTATAATTAAATGAGAAAGAATAAAGCAGGCTTATTATTAGTAAACTTAGAATTATGAGGATTAAGTTTAATGAATGTAATAATAATAAGTAGAGGTCTATTCCAGCGGTGTGAGGCTGATTGGGAAAATTAAGTGGCTCATAGATATGGTAATGGCAGCGTGGGGTTGATTAGGGAAAGTAAGCGACCAACTATAAGCTAATTAAACCAGTAACTTGAATAAAAAATTAACGTGTAAATAATCAAGTTAATTAGCAATGCGATAAGTTAAATCAAGTGCAAGAATAAAAGTTAGACATGGGATATAATAACACAATGACATGATGTGCTTGGACCAGTCGGTACGTATGAAGATGAAGAACTCAAAAGGGTAGATTATCATGGTGTATAGAGAGACAAGAGAAGCACTTCCAATTGATTATTCTATGGGACTAGAGGGAAGCACGAGGCTTCTACGGGACGTGGTAGGGTACTTTGAGATAGCCCTTTGAGGAACACCCGAATGAAGTTGTCGCTCAGAGGTAGGCCTGTTGCACCATCTAGAGTATACCTAGACCGCTACTATGGTGTGATAGTCAGAAAGATGTGGTAGATGACGTTGGGTGATTCGGCGATTTGCCTCACTCTGGGAGGAGGTGGTCAGGACAAAATTAAGGATAGTAATCATCAGAAACCTTTCATCGGCAGTCAGTGGGATGCGGAAATACTAAGAGCTAAACCAACAAAACAATGATCTTTCACTATCGAGACGTTAGTTGAAGGACATGCCAAATTGGATGTTAGATTGGTCAATAGGAGCACATCATTAGTTCTTGATGTAATTTTCAATTAGTTAAGGGAGGGGCCAAGGTAGGGCCATAGCGGGAAAAGAGATAGAGCATATATGGATATCTGTAATGTACGCTTAATGAAGCTATCCTTTATAGACATCGAAAGCTCACGACCGACTTTCGTGCATTGGATGCATCTCTATTACGGAGGTCGGGTTATAGTAGACAGTACGTTCGTGCAAGGGTCTAAATACATGCATCGGGTGATGTAATGTAGACATTAGCGCATTACTCTGTATCGAGACGTGGTTCGACCGAAGAGTTCAGATACGAGGATTCGTACGCTTGCGTGGTGTAGCGATGGTGGTTCTGCGCAATTACGTGGTGTAATGATGGAGATTTCTATGCACAGTTCGACTAGGATGGAGGTTGTGCATGCTTCCATGGTGGGATAGTGGAGACCGTATGAGGGGGGTAGGGAGTACCTTGAGATGTTGGACATAGCTACATATATATTATATTAGGTTTAATCTAATGGGGAGTAGATGAGTACGGCATGTGTGCAGAGCCTAGAGTGTTGTTAACACGAATAACCTAATAATTAAGAAAATGTGATTGAACGGTATATGTAGGGTTATTTCAGAATGTATAATTTGTCCTCTCACCAGAATTTGTGTTCTGACCCCCCTCATAACATACTCGCAGGTTAGATTTATGGCAGCGATTTGGTAGCCTTTGGACACTTGTTAGGCAGTTTCATTATTTTCGGTAAGGCTGTACTTGATTATCATATCTAACAACCCATAATTTAATACACCATAAATATATAGTGAAGATAATAAAATGAATATTAATTAATTAAATATTTAGAACTGAGTAAACAGAGTTTACAGCTGCGTTCGTTACGAAATTCTAGTTTTAATAGACTTTTGGTTTTTGTAAATTAGACTAAGTCTATGAGCTTGAGAAGTTTAAACTATATTTAAAACTAAATATACAAATCAACTCAGAAAATCAATGGTAAGTAGGCGACCCAGCCCCTTAACAAGGTCGACATAGGGGTTGATCCAGGTCAAAAGTGGGTCGACCCTAGCGTCGACCTAGGTAGTAGGTGGGTCAACCCACCTGCGTGCAGGGAAGATTCCTGTACCTGAATCTGGACTGTTTTATACACTACATACATATGCTGATTCAGCTTGAGGTGTAAGGTTTAATTTGATAACATGATACCATTTGGTTTTGATTTATCCTAACTAATCTATAAATAGGCTAACAGTCTCACCATTTTCTTACACATAAACATATCTTCATCTTCTTCCTCCTCCAAGCTATTTCTAAATAAAAATAAGAAGATGCCAAGGTGCTGCAAAAACGTAGGTTAAAGAGATAATTCCAGTTTTTCTACAACAACAATTTTAAAGAGACATTTTCTGGATCTAATCAAATCACTATGAGTTCTTGTTATTTTTAGATTTGATGTTTAAAAGGTATTTTTGACAGTAAATAATTTGGATCTAAAATAAGCAGTGTTTGTAAGTTTATTCTTATATATTGTTAATGTTTTACTGTCAATTATCTGTTCCGTTTACAGTTATTATATGTTCATATATACATCTTTTTTCCTTATCCCCTTTCTATCTTTTATTTATTTGAAATCTTTTCTATGCCTATTTATTCAGTTTGAGTTTAGATCTGTTTTCTCCTTTTCCTTTTATTTTTCGCTGAGGCTAGGCCATCGAGAGTCTAGGCCATTTTCGTTTGAATTGCGTATAATTGGGATAAATTTGTAATAACTTGTAATAAAAAGGAGAATTGGGCATATTATGACTTGAGAACCTTTTGACTGTAAATTCAGGGTAATTATAAAAAGGGAAGAATAGGCAAACATGTTAGTTTGAATAGGTTGGGCTTAATTTAATATTAAATAGAACACGTTATGGAAAATATGAGAATCAAATGTAAATTAAGTAAAACAAGTTACTGTAATCTATATACATCCGAGAAGGTGCTTGTCTATTTTGAGGGAAGGGTTGTACACAAAATAACATTTATAGGAAATGTCATTTAAAAACATGCTTATTAATGAACTTAAACGTGCTAAGTTAAACCTATTAATTAATAAGCTAAAATGTTCGACATCCTGCTATTTATATTTGGTTTGGGACTCTTAAAATCTTAGTTACTTGGAGGATCAAGCCTAGAGGTGGCTTGCGTAAATCTTGTTGTTGTTTGAAACCTGTATCAATCGGTATCCTTGTTGGTATCATAGAGGGTGCTCGCACTCGGTAGGGAACAGGACACACTTTACTGATCTGGATTGTAAGAGGTTCAAAGTTTTGGAGGTAGGTACTGGGGCATCCGGCGAAGTCATGAGCATGCATGGTTCCGATGGGGGAAACTAAGACGTTGTTACACCTGCGAATAGGGTTGTTTCTTAAAGTTGATGGGTTAGGGGATGATATCCCCTACTGTTATAGCAAGCACAAGTTATTCGTGTCTGTAGGGAGTCGATCGCTGGGTAGGAATTAGGGTAACACATAATCTTGATATTCTAATAGTTGGTGCAGAAACTTGTTCTAGAGATATGCGTGAGAAGCTTACTTGATCATTACCTTGCCATGTTATCTCGTTTACTTCGTACTTGTATATTTACCATAATTTCATATAACTATTTATCTATCTTGATACTTCTTATCTTATGCTTATGCTGAAAATCACTGGAACTCGCCGGACTTTATGTCTGACCTATTTTTTTTCCTTCTCTCTCTTCCTCCCCTCTCAGGTTCTCAGGGTGGTGGATTGCAGCAGTGACGGTGATTCTTTCTTTCATCCTGGACTTGGATTTCCTCTGTTTGGATGTATTGTTTTGATTTATGCTCTATCATTGTTATGTCTTATGAGGAGGGATATGATTTTATGATTTTGTACTCTGATGGTTTGTGTTTTCATGAGACGGATAGATATGACTATGGTTTTTGAAAATGTAATGATGTGATGTTGCTTTTAATAATAATTAAAAAATTTCTGTTGCACTTTATATTCTGTCTTGTGAAATTAGTCTCTATATTATTATTGTGCTTCACAGAACTTAATGTATCCTCATATGGGTAACATTAATGGATGTGGGGTGTCACATTTGGTATCTAAGCCTAAGGTTACAAGATAAGAGAAAAGGTTTTTTAAAGTGTTTCAAAGCAAAGCATTTTCAAGTAAAACCTATTTTTGAAAAAAAATATCCTCTCAAGTCATTTACAATATTTCTTCGATCCCTTTGAATCCTTATTGCTTCTCTTTCCAACATGTTTGGGGCTCCTAACTCCCCCGAGGGCATTCCAATTCCAACATGGTTCTGTAGATATGTAGCGACTACAACACCTACTGAATTGCATGGCAATGCCCCACTTCCAGCTGCAGCCACAATAGCTCCACCTCATCCCGTAATCAACTTTTCTAAGCTTTGTAAGGATTTCTACACGATGGGAGGGAAGCCATTCCAAGGTACTGAGAGTTTCATGGAGGCATGTAATTGGCTTAAATAAACAGAGAATGTGTTTGATTTGTTGGAGCTCGATGATAGGAGAAAGATTCAGTTGGTCGCTTGGCAACTGAAAGAGGAAGCTTCATACTGGTGGGAGGTGACTCGGGCGAGGAAAGAGGTAGCAACTTGGGATGAGTTTTGACATAGATTTGAGATGAAGTTTTTGTCATAGGCAGAGGAAGGAATGCAGATGGAGAAGTTTTTGAGTTTAAAACAAGGAAGTATGTTAGTAAAGGAATATGTCAATACTTCCAATCAGCTAGCAAGATTCGGTTTGGATTTGGTAAACACTACTCATAAGTAGGCTTTAAGATTCGCGAAAGGATTGAATCAACCTCTGCAAGGACTAGCATTAACACACATCTTGATGAGAGCGACTTTCGAGAGGCTAGTTGACATGGATTTGATATATAAGGACAGTAAAGAGGAGAAGAAAGAAGTTAAGACCGAGGAGGAAAAACCCAAGGCTGAGAAAAAGAAATGGTGGACCAAGAAGGGGGAAGCGAAAAGGGAGGAAAACCTAACAAGGCCCAGATCAAGACAGAGGTTAAGTGCTATGGTTGTGGGAATTTGAGGCATTTTGTGAGAGATTGTAAGAAGACGAAGAATGCTTGTTTCAGTTGTGGTCAAATTGGACATTTTACAAGGCAATGCCCTAACAAGCAAGGTCAGAAGGCAGGATCGTCTGAGGAACAAGTTCATGCTCTAGAGGCTAGTGGACCAGATCTAGGTAGGAAAGTCACCGTTGAAGGTTTGATTTCTCTTTTTGACTCTTATATCAGAACTTTCTTTTATTTCGTGCTTCTCATTCATTCATATCCAATTTTATGGTAGATAATATGCACCTAGACACTGGTATTATTTTTGATCCTATTGTAGTCTCAAACCCTACAGGAGATATGGCTTGTTTTTCTATGATATGTAGGGTTTGAGAAATTCTTTTGTGGGCGTCGAGTTTGAATACGATGCATATGTTCTTGGTTTTATGAGTTATGGGTTAATTCTAGGAATGAATTGGCTAGCCATGTATGTTGCCTAACTAGATTGTGAGAGAAGAGTAATTAAGCTTATGACGTGCCACCGTAGAACACTCGAGATATCTTGTGACCCACGGGGGATCGGTTATGCTCAGTTTCCTAGATTCCTTTAATGCTTTTGTATATAATCTTCGATCAATACCCATAGTCAGAGATTATCCGGACGTGTTTGATGAGGTTAGAGGATTACCTCCAAGGCGAGAGATAGACTTTTGGATTTACTTAGTGGAGAATGCGAAGCAAGTTGCTCTACCGGTGTGCCACATGGCTCCTAGCGAGAGGACAAAGCTCAACAAGCAAGTAGGTGAGATATTCGAGAGGGGATTCATTAGATGAAGCAAATCTGAGTGGGGAGCTCCAGTCGTCTTTGCGACCAAGGCAGATGACTCTCTTTGTCTATGCATGGATTATAGGGAGTTGAATAAGATCACCAAGAATAATATGCACCCACTTTCGAGGATTGATGGCTTGTTTGGTCAGTTTGTAGGCACCTCGGTTTTCTCACAGTTGGATCTAGCCATGGAATTTCATGAGCTGAGGGTAGCAGATGATAATATCGATAAGAATGCTTTCAGGACTCCAGGTGGTTTGTTTGAGTGCCTAATCGTGCATGTCGAGCTGACCAATGCACCCGCATACTTTATGGAGTTGATGAGTAGGGTGATTAGGGAGTATCTGAACAAGTTTGTAGTAGTCTTTGTGGATGATATTCTGGTTTTCTCAAGAAGCGAGGAAGAGCATGTCATACACTTAGGAGAGGTCTACGCACTCTCAGAACACATCAGCTTATGTCTAAATTTTCTAAATGTCATTTATGGAGGAAGGAAATAAGGTTCCCAGGGTATGTTGTATCCAAGGATGGAATAGCAGTGGATCGTGCTAAAGTTGTCACAATTCAAGATTGGAAATCCCCTAAGAATGCGATAGAGGTAAGGAGTTTCTTGGGATTGACGGGTTATTACAGAAAGTTCATTAAGGACTTTTGCAAGGATATTCGCTCCGCTCGCCCGTCTAACAAAGAAGAACTTGGCTTCTGCTTGGAGCATAGATTGTAAGGATGCTTTCCAAAGGTTAAAGAGGGCCATGGCATCATCCTCTGTTCCGACTCTTCCCGATGGTAGCAAGGTGCTTATGGTCTACACGGATGCTTGTGGCACGGGGTTAGGTGCCGTGTTGATGCAAGAAGGGAGGGTGGTCAGCTATGGAAGTAGGCAACTGAGAGTTCATGAGAAGAACTACCCTACCCATGACTTGGAGTTGGCTATAATAATGTTCACACTTAAGTCCGGGCGACATTATCTACTTAGAGAGAGATTTGAGCTATACACGAATCACAAGTCGCTCAAATATTTGTTTCCGTAGAATGATCTCAAACTAAGGCAGCAACGATGGATGGAGTTCCTTAAGTCCTATGATTTTGAGATAGCTTATTCCCCAGGCAAGGGGAATGTGGTTGTAGACGCATTGAGTAGGAAGAGGATGACCTTAAGTCCTTTATTTGTAAAGAGGCAGAGCTTGGAGTTTATCTCGAATTTGTTTTTAGGCCATCTACGAATCTTACGTCTAGTTTGTTGGCATCATTGGAGGGGCATCCTACTCTTATAAAGCGCATTATATCCACACAGCGAGAGGACCAGCAATAAATGGATATCTTGGATAGACTTAGTGGAGGTGAGACCTCTAGTAACCTAGCTAGATATTCTATAGACGAGAAGTGGTGGCTACGTCGAGATGGAAGGCTTTATGTTCCCAGAGTTGGAGACTTGTTGAGGACGGTTCTTGAGGAGGCTCATCACTCTCGGGTGACTATCCATCCGGGCGTTGACAAGATGTATCGAGATAAGAAGAGAGTTTTCCATTGGACTAGCATGAAGAAGGATGTTGCGGAATTTGTGGCCTGATGTTTGACTTGCCAACAAGTTAAGGTTGAACAAAGGAAGCATGGCGGATTGCTTCGACCCTTGGATATCCCACAATGGAAATGGGAGAGCATCTCAATGGACTTTATTGATGGACTGCCCAGATTGAGGGGGGGCAACACGAGTGTATGAGTTATAGTTGACAGACTTACTAAGAGAGCTCACTTTGTCCGTATCAAGAGCAAGAGGACAACTGCTTGACTAGCATTGGTATACCTTAGAGAGATCGTCCGACTTTATGACGTACCTTCCGGTGTAGTTAGTGACCGTGATCCTACCTTCACGAGTGAATTTTGGAAGAGCTTGCAAGAGGCACTAGATACACAATTACGACTGAGCACAACTTACCAACCTCAGACCGATGGACAAACTGAAAGGGTCAATAGAGTTCTTAATTCTAAATTGACCGCACGTGACTATGGTAAGACCAAACTAAGAACCAAAATTTAATCGAACATAGTTCTATAAGAACTAAAAAAAAATTTACAACCAATACCGAACAAATAAACTAAACCATCCAAAGAAGGTGAAAAGTAAGTTTGAAAATTAAATATCCAAAGGAGTCACCAAGACATCTATTAAGCAAAAACAACAACAATAATAATGTAGGATAGGCAACCATTCTCGAGGTTCAGGCATCCACGGTGTGCCAATTGACGAATTTTAATTCACAATAACCATTGGAACTAAAGAATCTTAATAAAAACACAAGTTGAACACACACACACACACACACACACACACACACACACACATATATATATATATATATAATAAAAGAATTATATACAAATATACATGAGAAAAGAAAATCAGGAACCAAGTAAAATAAAATTATTTATCAACATGTCTAAAGAAATATCTTCATTCAAAGTGTCTACTAAGGTCACTACTTCGGACCATGTTGTGTTACTCTATCAAAAACAAGTTTTACCCTTCGAAATATCCATATATCCATTTATATTTTTAAGAAATCCTCGAAGAAGACATTTTTTAACCAATTTGTAACTTTATTTAGCGATCTAATTATAAATAAAGTGTGGTGCTAAGGGCACCCCAATTTCCTCTTCCTATTACCATAACTAAAAAAACCAAAACACATTAAATTTTGTATGCTTTCTAATATCACATTGATCTCTTTCTAATCTCTCACTCAATCATTGATTGTCGAAATAATCACGTATTCAACGCTAATCTAAATCCTATTTCATTCGTTCCTTTACCGTTGCTGCTTTTCATGGCTTCAAAAATCATCTTTACTTCTTCTTCCATTTTGCTAAATTCGATCATTATTCACAACTTTTTTATTTGTATCCACTCATTTTTGTAGTAGCTAGAATTCAGTGAAGTAAAGGATGGATGAACACATCGGAAACAAAAATCATCGCAGTCTAGGGTTTTCGAAAGAGAAAGAACAGACGAATTGAAGCTAAGAGGGAGAAATAGGTATAAACGACGTGAGGTATAAGGAAGAGTGGAAGAGTAATTTTTGTGGTATTTTTAGTTGTGGTAATATGAAGAGTAAATTGGGGTGCTCTTAGCACCACGTTAAATAAATATCACAGTGGCTTAAATTGAATATCATAAGAAGTGTTGATATTATTAAACATTCTTTAGTTCATTTTAGACCGAATATACCAACTTATGATGGTGAAGATGGTATTAAGTAGGATTATATATCCTTTTAGTCCATTGTAATGTAAGATTGTTCCGATACAAGTTCAATTTAAGGTCAGTCTTTGTCATGTTAATATAAAAGTGTTAAGTGTTAAAAGAATAAAATTGGTAAAGGAACAGTTCTAATAAAGCTTTACTATATTTTCTTGGTCTAAGTTGGAAAAAAGCAAATATATTTTTGTCAATGACTATTTTTTTTTAAGAACTTTAATTTCTTATGTGGATTTAGTCATATGTGAAGCTTCGATCTGAAAGGAGCATTGGCTTCCACATTAACTAAAATAATGTTTCATCCCTGAGAAATTTGAAAACATATACCATGAGTTAAGAAGTATATCTTACTTTTGCCCTAACATTAAGCTCTACTTTGAAGAATCCGTCTTTTATGTTACCATAGTAGGACTAGTCAGTTCCAGTAGTCTCAATTCATTAATTCTTATATTTTACCTTTACTTTTATTTTTGCCTAACATTGAGTCCTAATTCATTAATTTGCACACATTAGTTGGTTCTTGAAATGATTTGTGAGTTGTTACATGTAGTGAACATTAGTATGAAACTTTATAACCCACTGTATCAGAAGAAAAAAAAAGGTTTGTACGGGAATATTCGATAGTCGACATATTAGGAACGATGTATATTTAGCTGTCATTTAGGCTCGATAACTGGACTTCAAATACACTTAGTTCTTTGACATAGGGGAGACAATGAGACGTGTTTAAGATTCATACTCAATAAACCCACCGCCACTTTAGTTCATCAAGATCTGCCCCTGTTGGGTAATTAGGGTAGGTAGATCCATTACACACCTATGAAAGCTCTGGGATGTATTAGTCAAATGTAAAAAGTTAATATTTTCCTTAAAGAAATTATTTTAAATTTGTAAAATTTCTTTTAGTTTTCCCTCCTTCAAATTTTCAGTTAGCAATTGATTTTCCAATTGTAGATTTAATTAAGTTATTATATTACATTCTCAAACACATTATAATATCTAAGAACTATTATTTAGCGATTGTAAAATTTGTTTTTGGAAATTGCAAATTTAGTTCTTAATTTGTTAATTTTAACTCTTTGATAAAAATTTAATGTCTAACTATTTATTGTATTATATACTTAAATACATTAAAGTATTCCAATGTTGTCAATTAAATAACTCTAGATTCTTTAGAATTGCAAGTAAGGTTTATAAGTTCGCAAGTTGGGATTTTGCCTTTTTTTTTTTTTTTTTTTGCAAAGCTGACGGGGTTGAGTGGTCCCTTTCCACTTTGTTGATATACCATAAGAAGAGTACATAGAAACATAGCAAGAAACAAAGACAAAAGAAGACATCAAATCATTTTATCCTTATTTGAGAAATGAAAATTGAAGGACAATCTAATAGTGCAGATCTACTGTATCACTGATTGTGTAAACATTTTATGTTCCAATTTATTTTCCAATATCTAAATACATTATAATATGCAAATATTATCAACTAAACGATTGCTTATACCACTAAATTTATTTTTTGATTGTTAGAATTTTAAATTAGTCCCCTAACTGTAAACTAAATCAAAGATGTATTTCAATGTGTATTTATATGTTACAAAATATTAGAGTATTATTGGAAGAAAACGAACTAACATGTCTTTAAACGAGTAAAATACACGTCAAAGGAATCTAAACAGCCAAAGTGGAATATATTTATAAGGTCATAAATAAAACAAAAAATTTGAAAAGTTCAAACAACAT
Organism: Allium sativum; assembly: GCA_030737875.1. Lineage (NCBI taxonomy): Eukaryota > Viridiplantae > Streptophyta > Magnoliopsida > Asparagales > Amaryllidaceae > Allium > Allium sativum. The sequence goes on along the minus strand of CM060921.1, from coordinate 720,155,341 downwards.
ATTTAAAGATCATGAAATACAGTTTACAACGAAACCTCAAAAAACCAGTGGTCAAATATGCTTCAATTAAAGTTTCGGTTTCAGACGGACATAAATAAAATTTTTTGAACGGAAATGCTATTTTGACCGCAAAATAGTATGTCAAATAATGCGGCATGATTAACAATCGTTAAATTACTCTGATCGCCTGAATTTTTGCAGTGCATTCCTAGATCCGTGTTATTTACTCCCTCCAGTTCGAAATATTTGACGTTTTGTGAAGTTCTGTAATTTTCTAAATATATGACGTTCTATGTTTGCTCTCTTTCCCAATGCAGTAGCTGCATTTTTGTTCCTTAGATTTTTGCAAAAATGCTTTGATTTTGTTTAATTCGTGTGCTGGAGGGATACTTTTTGGTGAAGCTCAGGGCCGGCCCTGGCCTAGTGCGAGCCGTGCGACCGCACATGGCCCATTAGGTCATGGGGGCCCAAAAAAAACTGTATTACCTTTACTAGAGCTACTTGTATGCTTGATAGTAATTTATCTATGCAAAAGTAGATATGATTGTATGCTTTATTGACATCAATTAATATATTAAAATGGAGATGTGACTTGTGTAGACCTCTAGTTGACAGATTGAAAATGTAGGTAAAAACTTTATGAATTTGCTGAAACACGCAATTTCTCAATGGAGATGAACAGTAGAAAAACACATTTTCATTTAAGTTCAATTTCATATTAAAAAAATTAAGGGCCCAAAATTTTGGGCCCGCACTAGGTCCATAAATACTCAGGGCCGGCCCTGGTGAAGCTTTAATTTTATTGCAGACTTTAATTTATGGTTCAGCCTTGAATGTGATGCCCTTCTAAGAAAGAAAGACTTTTTGGTGTTCTCTTTCCCAACGCAAATTTGTGGTTAATTAATGCATTTTTACCTTTTTTTTAAGAGGATTTTCTTTTAAAGGACAAACTTTTGATTTTTTTGATGAAAAGTATGAGAAGTTTCAAAATTAAGGAGAATGACACATTTACACTAAATGTGGAATTCATGGGCCCCACTAGTTTTTTCCCATTTACACTATCATTTGGTCTTCTCATTGATTTCTAAACTTTCCATACTTTTCACCATTTTTTTTGTTAAGTTTGTCCTTCTTCTTATTTTTCACTTTTTTTGATATGTGTGAAAAACTCTAAAACTTCAAATATTTCTAACTGGAGGGAGTAATCTGCAAATTTTAGGTTGTTATAGCATTTTTTTCTAAGAAGGTTTGCTAGACTCCCCGGATGTTTTAGTCAAAAAATTCCAGTCAAAATAGCATTTCGCAAAATTTTGAAGTTCATTCATATGTTCGCCGTACATGTGTCGGTAGGTTACCCCAAATTGTGGGCCGCATACTCGTAGCCCAACAGTTTCTGGTTTCAACAGCAAACGTTATTCTTATTTTATTTTTTTCTCTCCAACTTTAACATTCGTCCCCTCTTCCTTTTTCCCATTTTAGGGTTTCTTCGATTTCAGCTCAGGAACGCAACCCAAACAATTCTAGCCCATCTCCCTTTTTAGTTTTCTAATCGCTACCCAAAACAAAACAGACTAACGAACAGATCCAAAGTTTACAGGCCAGATCTCTCTATTTCTTTTCACTAGGATCTCTAACCTGGGCAGATCTTCGGTAATTTCTTCTGCTTCCTTTTATTTAACCCCATGTTCATGCACCTCGTCTAGTTTCTGTTTTGCTGTTTACAGTTGTGTTTTTCCGGATCCTGTGTTTGAAATTGGTGGGCTCTTAGAAATTTGAGTTGCGTTGGTAGTTCTGTTCTGGAATGCTATAGCCTATAGTGTATATTGTAGTTGTTTATTGTAGAGACTGATACAAATTGATCTTAAGTTCTGTTCGTTTCTGTTTTTGCATCATCTTAAAGCAGCATTTTTCTGTTGTGGGTACTTAATACAACAAAAAGATGCAAAAGCCTAATACACCTTACTGATTAAGTTGTAATCTTGACTAGAGCAGTTCATGTGTAATTTGTGTTGAGTAATATCTGGGTATTAAGCCTGTCGCCAGAATTTGATTTGGAATTTATTGCATGAATAATCAAATGGTTTGATTTCAGATGTTCGTGTTGATACCGTTTATAGTTAGAAACATTTTTGTCTTAGTCCACAAAATATATTCATTAAAGCCAAGTGAACAAATGCTTGTTGCAGTGTACATCATAACTCATAAGTACAATTTCATAACAGTCCATACAGTTGCTAGTAGCTTTATAAGTATTATGCAAATTTTCCATTATTGCGCTTTTATTACAAAATCAATTGACGTTCTTGATTGTTTTTAAAGTCTTATCGTGACGTAAGTAGGTTTTTGAATGTATGAGTGGCTTATAGAATTTTGTTGACCATACCGGTTACGGTAGCTTTGGTGGAAAGAAGTTTTTTGAAATTGAAGTTAATCAAAATACCATGTCACAAGAGAGGTTAAATGGATTGGCTATGATTGCTGTTGAAAATGAATATTTGGTTATGCTTAATTATGATGACATAATTGAAGAATTTGCTACAAAGAATGCAAAAAGAAGCGTTTTTGGTTAAAATGAAATCGTTGGAGATTGCAATGTAATATTTTGTCTTAATTATATATTTTGCATGTGAACAAGCGATGTGATGAGTACAACTTCAATTTTTTTGTTTATGTTTGTTATCTACTTTGTACTTGACAGAATGGTGGGCAACAAAATAAATCCCGTCTTAAGCAACCCAACTCACAGGGCCGGCCCTGGTCATATGACTGGGCCAGGCCTGACCGTCATTGAGGGTCGTGAATGCTTCAATAATCCAGCAATATAAAATTACAAAGATAGCATGTCCATAATTATATTATGATCAGCAATCTGCATAAATGTCTGAAGACTAATAATATATGATGGTTATGACAAGCAAGATAACACAAATAGGGATGTACTTTCCTCCACCCATGCATAATCAAAAGATCTTGCAATGGCTTTGTCATCTTGCTTATTATTACATATGGTAAGTTTTTCTTTTGTTCTATTTAACACTCAACCCATTATTTCTTTTATATATATATATATATATATATATATATATATGTATATGTATATGTATGTATGTATATGTATATGTGTGTGCGTGTGTGTGTCATGCATTCAACTTTGAGTTCCATTATTTTTCCTTGTAAATTTTGATGAATAATAACATCGCCATAAGCTTATTTATGTTAATTTAGTGGTAGTTTGCCTCATGTGTCTCATGTTAAAAACAATTCCGTAAAACGTGCTTTATACTTTATTACATATCCACTATAAGTTCCCATATTATATTTTAAAAAAAAATGATAAATCAAAAGCAGCAATGACCAAAGCAAGGCATGAGGCCTCGGCTGCAACTTCGGGATTCCGACCGTACTGGTTTGGTTTTGGCCTAAAAACGGGATGTAACCTGGCCAAAAGCTCGTTTTTCTTCCATGTAAACAAAAAATCAACTAGGGAAAAGGAATCAGAAGGGAAAAAACATAAAATTCTATGAATATAAAAATAATAAGTGCATATTCATAGAAATGTATGAAAACAATAAAATACGAAGCACAAAATAGTCAAAGATCACCAGCTCAAGTGACTGTTGATATGACATTGTATGTTGAGATTCTAGGGAGGTCATGGGTTTAACCATCTAGATATCAAAATAACTGTTCTATTAGTCTTATTACAAAAAAGCTCAAAATACCATGTTGCAATATTTTGTTGATTTGGACCCCACTTTAGAAATTAAATTCAACTCTCTTTGGAATTGTACTCCTTCAGCCAAGCCAACCACATTAGGAAACCTTAACCCTAGTTTTTAAAGAGTGGGAGCAAAAGAAATAAGAGCAACTTCGAATCATCTAATAGATAAGTAGGCTTTATTTTGATTTGGGTTGGGTTTGGTTTGTCATAATATATTTAGGGTTGGATTAAGGTGATTTATATTTATTAATTTGTTAATTAAGTTAATATATATTTAATAATGTTAATTGAAACGTACATATGGTACAATTTCATTTTAGTTGTCAATAAAGTTTAATACAATGTTAAAAAGACTTAAAAATTAAAATAATAAATGAAACGTTTGAAATTTTCGTTATTAAATTTTTTAAATGATAAAAATCGATATTGAAACCGAGATCTCAATACTTGGCCTTGGATCAAAGGTGCTAAATTTGGTGTTGGTCGACCGAGTTTGATGGGAGGAGTTGATTGTCCGATGATTGAATTTTAGGTTTCAATCACGACATTATAATTATATTTTTCGATATAGATGCTGATACTAGAGCAGATATGTGCGGATTTTAATGTTAGGTGTAGACCGTTGGCTAAGAAGTTGGTGGCTATAGCTATAGTTGTGGCCAAATTCAATATGGGCTTAGTTCCTCTTTTTTAAGAAAAAAACAAGAGTGATTTTGGTTCTGTCTATTAAGCTAAGACTCGCTCGATGCTCTCTGGAACGTTAGTCGGCCCGTCTTGTAAGGGGTATTCTACAGAGTCTTGGACTATGAAGGGACGTTTCCACCAGCAATCAAGATGACATATGTACCTTGATCGCAGTTGCTGCGATTTGTGGTTGTCATTTGTTTCAACTTGATGTTTTTGATTTGCTTGAGAAACCTCCATCGGGTCTATCTATTATAGCATCTATAGCTTTCCAGCCCTGTATTCAATGCATCGGCTGTTTATAGTCTTAAACGGACTCCTCTCGCTTTCCTCACTTGCATTCCTCTCGTTTTAGTCAGAGTTAGCCAGGTGCCAAAGTAGTAAGCATGTATAAGTTTATCATGCTTCTTTGTACCTACCGTAAATCAATTTTAAGGTAGTTTTAGGTATTTGCGTATTTAAATTAATGAGAAAGTTTTGCTCATAATTGTGAAAGACATGCTATGGTGAGCCATGGCGCAATTTGCAACGTGACACGATGTTTGCGTTTCTCTTTCGTAGCGCAACACATGGAAAGGCACGACGAATGACATATGACACGATGCAAAAATAACGCGTCTTTTCATTATTTTATTGTTTTTTTTTACTTTATCTAAGTTTCATTCTTCATAAACCAATAACGGTTGCATGTATTACATATTATGTTATCACAGAGAAACCCTAATTCGAAATTGGGTTAACAGAAAATTGAAATAGAGGTAAGAGGAAAGTTTACCGATTTGTATTCCGATTGCAAGTTTGATCGTCAAATCTGAGTCCAGCACTTTGCTGTTCCCTTAAAACAGATTTGCTCCCCCTACGGCGCGGCGGGTTAAGATGAGCAACTGTTTCCCAAGGTGAAACGGAATCAGTCCGCAAGGCTGCGCTGGCGATGCGAACGGCGACGAACTCAAGAGAAGTGTTTTCGAGAACAAACGTGTGTGGGAGTAAGAAGATGGTCAGAATTTGATTATTTCAGTGAAGAAAACGGTTCTGATTCTTCTTATTTATATCTGTAGCGGGTGACGATTTGGTTCAAACGGACGCATCGTTTGGAAATGTAGCGACCCATTTCTAAACGTTGCAACCCATTTGAATTTCGTATCCGCTCGCAAAAGATGACCGTTAAGCCCAGCAGTTTCCGCCCGCTAACGCACAATGTACAGAGCAACAAAAATATAGTTTCGGCCCGCTAATGCACATTGCAAAGTGCTAAGTGCCTACAAGACGCCTCAAACGCCCATTCGCACACGCGTACGGGAGCGGGCGTGGGCACGGGCACGAGCAAATCGGTAAACTTTCCTCTTACCTCTATTTCAATTTTCTGTTAACCCAATTTCGAATTAGGGTTTCTCTATGATAACAATCTTAAAACAGATTTGCTCCCCCTACGGCGCGACGGGTTAAGATGAGCAACTGTTTTCCAAGGTGAAACGGAATCAGTTCGCAAGGCTGCGCTGGCGATGCGAACGGCGACGAACTCAAGAGAAGTGGTTTCGAGAACAAACGTGTGTGGGAGTAAGAAGATGGTCAGAATTCGATTATTTCAGTGAAGAAAACGGTTCTGATTCTTCTTATTTATATCTGTAGCGGGTGACGATTTGGTTCAAACGGACGCATCGTTTGGAAAGGTAGCGACTCGTTTCTAAACGTTGCAACCCATTTGAATTTCGTATCCGCTCGCAAAAGATGACCGCTAAGTGCCTACAAGACGCCTCAAACGTCCATTCGCACACGCGTACGGGAGCGGGCGCGGGCACAGGCTCGGGCTCGGGTTCGGGTACGGGTGCGGGTGCGGGTGCGGGGTGGTGCGATGCACCACCCCTTTTGGTCCCCATTGTTGGTCCATAGCACTCTCTAAGAATTTATAATAGTCTCTATACTTAAGTATATATACCCTTATAACTTCTTATACCCTACAATGTGGGACTATTCCTACATTGTGGGATACACTACCCTACACCTTCATTATTCATTTATTCCAACATATTACTTATACAAAGATGATACATTTAATTTTCAAATTAATCTTTAATAAACTTTGAACTATTTGTTTGTATTATTTCTGCATGACACTACGATGAGAAATTAGAACAGAGATTTGAATAATCAAATCATATCATTCTAAATTCGATCTGAACCTTATGGATCTTGGGTAGGGTCTAATTGATGGAAATAATATAAAGAACCGACCTAACATTGAAAATTAGACAATAAATGAGAAAATATGTTCATTTTTTATGTTATTGTCCAAATCAAACTTGAATCGGCCCAATTCGAACTATCTTCGAGTTGGGTCAATGTTTTAAAATACAAAAATTAAACTCGACAACACAAGCTTAAGTAGAATCGAGGCCCATCAGGTCGGTTTCAGATCCGATTTGACATGTCTAATTACCTCCTCTATATCGAACAAATAATATATGATGGCGCAATATTCAAATTAACATCGAACGAACTTTGAACTATCTTCTCTAATCATCGTTACACAGAATAAATGAATGATTTTTTTTTTCAAAATAATCTTCAACGGATTTCGAAATGTTTATTCCTATTATGTTCGCATCGAAAAATTTGTCAACCAATCTTAATAGATGAGGAAGATGCTAAAACTTATGAATTTGACATGCAAATGTTAATTTAGATAATATGATTGTTTCGGATTTCTAGTTTATTAGTAGTGCGTATTATTATCTTAGATTTTGGTTTTTGAAAAATATTATTCTTGAAATATAATATGTTTATGATATTATATTTAACGATGTTTTTTGCAAAATGTCTAAGTCATCTTTATTACATGTGTTTTAGTGGAAAAATAGTATATAAATCATATTGTTTATAAAAAATTACAAATATGCGCCATCGGTGCACCAGGACCTCTCCTCTCGTGCCGTCAGACCCTCGCTGACAAACTGACAATTGCGTCCCCAAATTCAATTTTGTCCTATTTTGCGCCGAATCAATTGTGCCGTGTTCCGTGCTTTGTTCTAACTCTTTAAGTAGTGCAATTGCTTCTGCTGATTTTCAAAAATGCAAGTTTTTATTTTATAAAAAATTAATTATGGATCATATGTGTATTTTTTTTTGGAAATATGGTTGTTGGTGCTAAGTTTTTTATAATGAAAAAATGGAATTGATTCTTGCACCAACACTTTATTATCAATTTAAGTTGGTGTACTTGAAAACTATAATTCTTTGGTGAAACTATAGGAATGGTATTAGAGCAGGAGGTCAACATAGAATGAGGAATTGAAATTGGTTCGTCGAAAATGATTTGACAAACGAGTTGATTTGATTCTTTTTTTAAATGATTTTTTTTTTAATTGAACAACGTTGGTTGCATTCTTTTTTGAATGAATCTGAGAATGAATAACATTGATTTCATAATCTATTTGAATGAATTAAATTATGATTTCTTACTAGTATCGAGTTCAAAAGAATTAAAATGCATGAACTGCTAATAATTTCTCATTAATAATATTGTGTTGTATTGCATTTTTAGATAGGGTTCGGAAACAAAATTTCGGCTATCGAAATAGGAAGACAAAACACAAAGATAAAGAAGCAATATCACTAGCAAGCTCAATTTCAAATTTATTTGAAGTAAGACAAAATATATCTCCTACTTCAAAATCAAGCCAAGTTGAATAGATTAATTTTGAGCATGATGATATTGATGCTAATATCGAGATAAATGAAGATTATGCATATAAGAATGTTGAAGTAGAGCTTGAAGATCGACATATTGTAGAAGTTGTAAACAAGGATAATAATATACATGTGATGTTGATGATGAAGATGATGGGATGCAACTACACTTAATATTGAAAAGGATGTTGATATGAATTACGATGCAGACTATGGAGAAAAATTTCTGATACAAAATGAATTATGCTAGTTCAATGTGGTCCCATCAGAATTGTAAAAGAAAATGACGTGTTTCCAAGAAACAAGACTGATCGTAGATGCTTTTTGTGGTTTCATCCAAACTAGTGGGTTTCCACAGAGAGAAGAGCATGAAAAGAAACAGATTGTGCATCTAGATGAGTATGGTAAAGTTTGTTATTTTTGTTGTAAGCTGTTTAAGCATTAAAAAACATCCAAATTAGCCGATGAAGGAATTAATAGTTGATATAATTTATCTCTTAAATTAAGAGAGCATGAGGGTAATATGTTGCATAATGAAAATTTAATTTAGTGGGTGGATCCACATAGAGGTCATCAACACCAACTTGATGAAGGAGTTGACATCATTAAATCGAAGAGAATTATGTCAACTATTTCGGGAGAATTATGCACAAAATAATAGTTGACATCATTATTCTCTTCGATTTCATCATCAAATTGTTTCTTTAATACACAACTCTTTTTTCCAAAAGGACTGGATGATGATCAATACCAACGTGATGAAGGTAATCCATTGCATAATGAAAATTTAATCAAAGTGGTTTTGAAGCCAAAACGAAGGAAGCTAATGAAATTGCAAATGAAGTTGGTATCGATTATTATCGAGTCTTTTTTGGAAAAGAGAGTTGTGTATTAAAAAACGTTTTGATGATGAAATCGAAATGAATAATGATATACAATCTCTTGAAGATGATGCTAGAGTTATTTTTTTTCCTTCATATAATAGATCAAGCTTTAACTTCACTTTAAATATCAGTTTGAGCAATTTAAACTTTTTGGAGGGAACTTTTGGTTTTTTAAAAAATAAATAAATTTGAAGTTCAAAAAAATTCGACGATGATGAGTTAAAGAACCATTGCATGAAATTGGAATGTTTTTTGGGACACAACAAAGAACAAAATATTTGTGATAAAGAATTATTTTTTAAGCTTCGACAATTAAGAAGGATTCAACCATTGAAAGAAACTGAATCCGTTTATTTTTTAATTACGTTGAGGTCTTATCGTGATGTAAGCAATTTTTTGAATGTTTGGGTTGCTTGTTGAATTTTGTTGACTATTCCGGTACTCGTTGCTTCGCGGAAAGAAGTTCCTCAGCATTGAAATTGGTTAAAACACACTTCAGATGGCTATGTCGTAAGAAAGATTATGCGGATTAGCTATACTTTCAATTGAAAATGAGTACTTGGATATGCTTAACTATAAAGAGATCATAGATGGGTTTGCTTATGCAATGAGTTGTTGTTTCCGTTAACTGCAATAATATGTTACGATATCATGTTGATATTATGGTTTTTGATATGTACTTTTAAATGACGTGGTAGAACAATATTTTGTGATTATTGTTCAATATCTGAATGAATTTTCATTTTGTTTCTATATTTCAAATGTTGCTTCTATATTCAAAATCATTGTTCTCTTTTAACAAATAGGAGGACAAAAAAACACAAAGCTCCTCTAGCGCGTTAGATGTCCCTTGTGTGCAAATAATTGCTTAGCAAATATTTTCCATATATTTAAAATCCAATTTCTTATAGAAATGTGATTTTTTTTTTTTTTTTTTGGGGCATAACAACATACATATGTTCCAACATATTAGTGCAAATATTTTACATCTGTAGTGGGAAACAATGACAAATTGTTGCATTGCAGTTTTCATAGGTGACATATATTTGCTGGTCAATTATTATGCATGGCACAACTCGTGGATAGGGTCGATGATGCACTGAAAAAACGTATGCAAATATATAAACATCCACATCCAAAAATTATCCGTCTGTTTTTTTTTTATAAAAGATTATGCTTAAAATTATATGTATTTTAGTACCATGAAAGATATTTGTTTATTGCTTTATTAAGGTTTATATGATATGCATTAAATGCATATTTACTACTCATTTTATTTTTATCATATTTGTTTATTTTTAACACATTAGTATTGAAAAATATTTATGTTAAACTAAAAAAAATTCATTTTTGTTTTTTGATTTATCGATCGTTAGTGGATAAGGTAATTATCTGCCTGAATCCGCAGATGCAGATATTCGTTATTCGAAAATGATTTCGGATGCGAATATAGATATGACACTATTTGCATTCGAAAGTATCTGTTGACAGCCGTACTCGTGGATGATAAATATTTGTAACGACATGTCTTTTCGCCCGCTTCAAGTTGGTAATTAAACCAACTTAAACTGCTTGAAACGACAGATTGTTATTTAGCTTATGGGTTTAAACAGAATCAGACACAGAAATCACAGAATAAATAAACTACAATATGTCACAGCGGAAGCATTTTACACAAAATATCAGAGTTTACATAAATTTTACATAGCGGAAATACATAGATTTTAAAATTTAAAATAAAACAGAAGAACGAACCAAAGCGAGCGCGTCTTCATGTGCTTCAATTTCGATAGCTGAAATCTCTAAAATCTGCAATACTCGTATCTGATCCGAGCGTTCCATGTAAAAACATAAAATACTCGAGTCAGGATTAACTTTATTCAAGTAAGTCAATTTCAACAAACACTAAATATAATAGTTAACCCTCATAATTTAATGAAATCCGAGTATGTCAATACCCACAAGAAACTGCCAAAATATACTAAGGGGTCGAAGCAACCAGAAAGGCAAAGCGGCATATAACAGTCCGACTGTTACTGTCTAATTATGTCCATTAGTCGTTCCAAAGTTATATAAGTAGCAAATTTGATTGTCTATGCAAATTTATTATGACCAGGCTTCTATACAACATATTCATCATAATCTTCTTTACATTTCCTGCTTTTAACATATACACTTTCAAAACTAATGCCATCTCCATCTATTCAAATTGCATACACGTAGGCACACATGCTTGCATACACGTAGGTACATATGTTTGCATATTGGAAAAATATTAATATAAAGTAAACTGATCTAGTTTTATACATTGTTATAATTGTAGAATATATATGCCTTCACCTTACTGATGGCCATTTTGCATGCATGGTTGCAAACCCTTATTTTGTTTGTAAGGGTAGAATGTATTTATACATGTCTTAAGACCTTAAATATGTTGTGAATACATGCAGCCTTGTTTTTTTTGAATATTATAATATACATATGCAAATCACAAACTAGCTGTACATCACCTACTACCTGTTGCACTTCAGTTTTTGTATACACATGCAAGTTATGAACTAGCTGCATGTCTCCTACTATCTGTTGCGCCCTGTTATCTGGGAAATATACTTTGTTATGTTATAAACATGCCGCCTTTATTAATTCCAGAGGACATAGTTTGAATGTGGACAGTTACTCATATCCAACGATTAATACGTCCGTGAAAGCCGGTAACATTTTATAGACATAAAATTAACTTTTTTGTGTACTTTTTGATTCAAATTCAGCATTTGTAGAACATCAGAAAAATATCAGGTTGGATAATGACTGAGAAAACAGTTACAACATTGATTTTAATATCTCATTTTGGAAAGCAATTTTATGAAGGGAGATTTAGGGGATATGCAAAACTAATGTTTTTTTTCTTTCAAATAGAGACTTCAAAACATTACTAATTTTAATAGGTCTTATGTAAAGCAACAAGAGTTTTGTGATTATAATAACAATAATATTTCAAATTTATAAGTTTGTGAAAAATAATAGAAGTTGTTGGTACAAATACAATTAATAGACATGGGAGGACCCCCATTTGGAGAAAAGTTGATATTTCCCTTTAGCTTTAGCTTGTGGTCCGTTAATGCAGTATCCATTATAATCAGAGCACCATTTATCTCTCTTAACCAAGGTTAGTCCCATTGAGAAGCAATCTCGAACAAATAGAAAGAACAGAACAGCAGTAATCAGATTCTCTTGCCTTATCTCATAGATCATTAAAGTAGCTATCCAAGAATATACGAACACTGAAAAAACAATTTATTTTATCATTTTTGTACTATGGCTTTCTTTTCAAAGAACTGCCATTAGCCCCCAAATATTTGTTTTGTTCGATATTTGGTTTAATTTTCATCTACTTATTGTTCTGTATCACCTAACCAGCATGTTCTTTGCTTTCCGTATGCACTAAACCTATCCATTTTCGTGAAACGTAGCGCACAATATTAAATGTTCCCTGTAACCTGAAATTTGCTAATCTCTTCATTGATGATATCAAGCAGAAATTTTGGTCATTATCGAACATGGGTGAATTTAGCGATGCTGAACAACCGTTAGCAATAGAAATGGGAGAACCATCATCGCTAGAAGTTACAGAGCATGCTCCTTTACAAATAGAGGAAGCAGCACTAACACCTACCCAACCACCCACAAGGAAAAGAAAAAAGAAGTCACTTGTATGGGAACACTTTACTGTTGAAGCTGCTGGTGGTGGATGCACACGTGCATGCTGTAAGCTCTGTAAGCAAACCTTTGCATATAGTAGTGGTTCCAAAGTAGCAGGCACAAGTCATCTTAAGAGGCATATCACTCTTGGTTCTTGTCCCAAAATTAAAAGCATGGAGAGAGATCATCTAGAATTTTCTTCAGGTTTGAAATACGAAGGCGGCTCTGGACCACCTAAAAGACGCTACAGAACTACTCTGAACAACATGTTTGATCAAGAAGATAGCACTGAAAAACTAGCAAAAATGATAATTTTACATGAGTATCCGCTTCACATGGTAGAGCAAGCTGCAGTTTTGGTTTTTGCTCAAGGTCTACAGCCAAGATTCAGGATGCCAAGTTTTAACGAGATCGAGGAAGAAATTTTCTCTGTTTATCAAAAAGAAAAACAGAAGCTAATGCGCATGTTCGGCACCATGCCAGGGAGAATAAGCCTCACTATATGTCTATGGACTACTAGCCAAACACTTGGCTATGTTTGCTTAAATGGACAGTTTATTGATAATGACTGGAAACTTCACCGAAGAATGCTCAATTTCATGATGGTATCATCGCCTCATTCTGAGAATGCCCTCAGTGAAGTGATAGGCGTGAGCCTTTCCGAGTGGAATATGAAGTCCAAGCTGTTCACAATCACATTGGACAACAACTGCTCATCTCATGACATTTACAGTGCAAACCTCAGAGACCACCTTTCAAACAAAAACATGCTCATGCTCAAAGGCCAGCTCTTCGTTGTCCGCTGCTATGCAAACATACTAAACGTTGTTGCTCAGGATTTGATAGCTTCGATTCACGGTATCATATACAACATCCGTGAGAGCGTTAAATTTGTAAAAGCATCCCCTGCCCGTGAAGAAAAATTCGCCGAAATTGCCCTTCAGCTCGAGATCCCGAGTACAAAATCGCTATCTTTGGACATTGCTATGGAATGGGACACAACATATCACATGCTGATCTCCGCCTTGGAGTACAAACAAGCGTTCACTGTACTAGAAACATGTGATGACCACTACAACGAAGCTCCATCTATTGAGGATTGGCGAAAAGTTGAAGTAGTTTCTACTTACCTTAGGTTATTGTACGAGTCTGCTCATGCTATAACTTCAACTTCAGAGCCTACAGCTAATTTATTCTTCCAAGAAGCCTGGAAGATCGAACTTGAACTTACTCATAACCTCACACACGAGGATCCTATCATAAGCGGTTTCGGGAAAGAGATGCATGAAAAATTTGATAAATATTGGAAAGACTGCAGCCTTGTTTTAGCAATAGCAGTGGTGATGGATCCACGTTTCAAAATGAAGTACATCGAGTTCAGCTTTTCGAAGTTATATGGTGAAGAGGCTCCTAAATATGTGAAGGTGGTCGATGATGCCATTCACGATCTCTACGAAGAATACGTTTGTCAACCTCTCCCATCAACACCGACTTACGACGAACATTCTAACATGGCTAATGGGAATGGTACCGGTGCTTATCATCAGGGTTCAACCCTAGCATCAGCTAGAAACGAACTGCTCGATTTCGACATCGTCATATCGGAGACTGCTGTGAATCAGAACACTAAGCCTGAGATAGAGCAGTATTTGGAAGAGAATGTAGTGCCCAGAGTTCAGGAGTTTGACATATTGAATTGGTGGAAGCTGAACACTATAAAGTACCCGACTTTGTCGAAAATGGCTAGGGATTTGTTGGCGATTCCAATGTCTATGGTGAGCCCTGGAGCTTCTATGTTCTGCTCTGGGACAGGTAGTAGAGTTCTTGATGAGTATAGAAGTTCTCTGAGACCTGATATTGTGGAAGCTCTTTTCTGTGCTAAGGACTGGCTTCAGTATTCTCCGCCTGTGACTGAAGCTCAGGTGCCGCCAACGAATGCTATTGTTAAAGTGGAGTATTAGGAGTTTTTAGCAGCAAAATGGTAATAATTTATGTAATATTAAATTTGCTTGCATTATTGCATTTTAGGATTTTGGATTATTCATTTTAGATTTTATTGCATTTGGACAGACAGTAGCTCTGGTATGTCTAGTGCTGTTGATCTTATCAGTTTCTGTAATACCAACAGTTTGATGTATGTTTATGGTAATGAGTTCTCGGGTATCATGTTCATTGACTGTTATGATGATTTGTTAGGGCTTTTGTTACGTCATTATGAATCTTGCTAAATGCCAATTTATGCAAAGGTGAGAAGAGGTAATGGCATTTTTGCTACAATAGTGGAAGTGAGCCTGTTAATAAATACATAATTTGCATGACTACACAAAATGAGACAAATGAAATATGGTAAAGTGGCTAAATGGTTTTTTTCTATCATAGTTACTTGAAAATACATGATGAGGGGAAAACAAATTAAAGATGAAGCTAAGCTAAAACTATGGTTGGCCAGTGCTCTAAACCAATGGGTGAAAAATGATGAAATGTGCAAAGTCGCTGCAACATTTTTGAGATTTGAGTAGCCACGCATAAAAATCTACTATAAATGAAGTAATGGATATGCAACAACACTGTTACAAAACTGAATGCAGGCAAATGTTATGTGCTAAGAGAAAGTATGAATGTTATATCTTAATATTACGAAACATATCAGTGTAGTTAAAGAAAAATAGTAGGCCGTAAGTATGAAATATGGATTATTTGCCTAGATGAAGATTAATTTGAGTTATGCATATCTATGAACTCATGCATTATATACAAACTTTTAGTATTTCGTATAGCATGAACTGATTCAAAAATGATGATATCATATGTTTAGATGGATTTTAGAAGAAATTACAAAGAAAAGGTCACTTAAAATCAATAACTTAATGCTTATAAGTGGCATTCAATTTAAATTGATGCATAGATGGTGCTTGTGAACCTATTTACTTGTTTAGATAATGCAGTAAGTCTCATTTAAGTGCGTTAGGCAAAAACCTAAATGGTACGGCTAACCTAACACTTAGGTGAGACGTAGACAAGAGCTTAGAGAGAATTTTACGTACGAGCATTGCATGTGCAAATTGCTCGTATGTAAATTTATTTATTTATTATTTTTTACGAGCATTGCATGTGCAAATTGCTCGTATGTAAATTAATTTATTTATTTATTTATTTATTATTTTTTAAGGCCATAGCTAAAAACATGATAACATGAAAACAATAAGGGTGGTAACCATTTTCAACTCTAACTACACATCTCATAACCTATATCCTACACATTGAGATTCATACCAAGTGTTTGTGCATTGAAATGAAAATAAATTAATATGATTTGAAGTTAAAGCTATAAGAACGACATTGATTATGTGACAACCCACCATACACCATTGACTAAAAATTTGCATTATGTAAGCACCCGATCGATGTAGAGAGATCGTCAAGAGAAAGAAACAATAGAAAGGAAGAGGAAAGAGAAAGAAAAGAAAGGGAGAGAAGAGAAAAGAAAGGAGAGAACACAAAATATAAACACAATCATAGAACCTGTTGTATATCTCAAAGCGCATCAGATAACATATAATAAACAATCACAGATATAAAACATGCGAGACAGTAACAACTATATAAACCATATAATCAGACTATACAAGCTCATAGTTATTCAAAATCGTAACAGAGTTTATATAAGTGATGAATAAACTGAGACAAACCGTCTCTAACAAGAATACATAACACTTTTCGGGCTCCACGGTGCTATACAACGGAATAAACAATAAGAATACAAGTATAAATATGCAAAATGTAGTCTTCTGCTAATCCACCTACGTAACTCTGAATAATACTTGTACCTATCACATGGTCTGCTCATCAGCATCGTCAATGAGCACCCAAGGTAATAAGAGAGAAATAAAACTTAAGGTCAGACAACAGTCTGGTGTGAATGATAAATAATTTCAAAGTACCGTGAAAGTTGTAATAGTATACATGACACGGAGGGTATAAAGAATCATACATGTCACGCCCCTACATCCACAAAGTCGGCACATATAAAGATATATATATATATATATATATATATATATATATATATATATATATATATATTACCCCATGACAATAAGTATGCGTGTATCCTACATCAAAATACTAAGGATATCCAAATATTCGAATCGATAATATCCACATCACATGACGTCCTAAGGTGACAAATGATTAAGCAAACATAGCATTCATCATCCACCCTCACATTCGCTCGCTCGCTCGGTGCGTTGGATGTACGATAACGCCTCTGTTTTCTGGTACTGGAATGCATACCATTCAGTCAACCATGAACTAAGTTGTACCAATTGAAACAACCCAAAGTAAGGACTCGAACCTAGTCTAGATGAGCATGCCATAAGTTTCCCGAACCTGAAAACAATCTCCCAAACCTAGAGATAAGGACCCGAACCTATTCCAATAGACATCACACCTATTATCCCTTCTTCCTGAGTAGACGTCGAACTTGTGTATCGGTAATCTCTTTGCACACACAATCCGTAGCAGAGTCAATCCTGGGACTACTATCATGACTCCTTTTTGGTAGTTCCCTCTCGATCCATCATCACTACTCTACATCCCAAAATATCGCTATCCTTTATCAAGTCGTTGCTTCGCTTTCCATCTAGGAACCACCATCATTGGATAATGAACCATTGATCGAAGTGTCATCGTGTCAAAATCACCATCGAACGGACCATCATGTCCTGCTCCTTGAAATCGCACCATCGTCCATGTCAAATTGGCCAACGATAATAGTAATCGATATCGACCACTTCACAGTAATAGATAACGACTACTTGGATCGCCTATTTAACCCAATCTGGTTAAATACGCATCCAAAGGAAATGTCTGGCATTTCTTGTGAAGTCCAACTCGTCGCCAAGTCTATCCTATGTCTTCTGATTGGCCATCAAGCTCCAGTGTCGCTCTATCTTCAAATCTATCGTCGAGCTCCAATGCTGCTTCATTGTCAAGTTCATCCATGTGCTTTAAAGCTCCATCGTGAATTTATCTCATTCGCTCGAGTTATCTTCCTTGTGCACTCAATCAATATACGCTAATTTGCGCAATTAATCGATAAGCACTGCAAACTCTAACGAATGAGATTTATCCTAGTACTAAATCGCCGACGGGTGACATTTTAAGTTAAACTAAGCAAACAAGTCAACCATGCAACCAGTAATGATACAAAGCATAAACTAACATACAAACAACCATAGTGACAATAATAAATCACATATAACCTATTATAACAATCAAAGTGAAAATATATGTTCAAATAGTCTAGATCTAGCAATGTAGTCCAAACTGTGTGCAATGGCATGCATAATAACGCGCAACTAGGTAAAAGTTGATAATAATGGTTAAAACTATTTAAATGACTTATTACTTTTTAACCTTTTTATTAATTATTTACTAGGTTTAACTGTCCTAAATATTATGTTTTATAACCAAAAATGATTCAAAACGTCAAAGATATACTACATAGGCAAATACCGTTTAGTGGGAGACAATATCACTCTCCTTAGCTAAATTAGTCCACATTAGCTCTAATATGTAGAGCTCATCCATACGAGTCCAACATAAGAAATGACGCCCAATTCCGACTTCGCATGCAAAAATTACACATACTATAGATTTCTACATTATTTAAATAATAATTAAATTGTTAACAATGCAATTAACTTAGACTAATTACCCTCGTAATCCTTCTTCACCCCACGTTCCAATACACGTGTAACGACACGCATTTTGCCCGACCTTAATCGATTGCTAGATCGATTAAAATCGTTCAAAACCTGCATACGTTAACTTTGGGAATACAATACATTAGAACAACAACAGCAGACTTTTATACAACATTAAAAAAATGTTACATCAGAGTAGAGAATATCAGAGTACATCGATAAAGAAATAATACTATACCGGAAGATAATTTTTACATTAAATAAAATATACTGCAGCGGAAGACATAAACTGATACAGCGGAAGGCTATCAATGCTCTGGACACAACTTTAAGCTTCGATCCAGGATCCTGCTAAAGAGATAAATATCTGCAAAAAGCTACTCGACTGCCCGTGTGGAAAATATGGGCACCCGAGTTTGCCAGTGAAACAAACTACAAGTCAGTCATGGGACTAGTATGAGAAATCTAACTTAACTAATCTAATAATAAGGCCAATCACAGGACCACGCCGCTAACGCGGAACGAGTTTACTCCATTGGATTGCTAGTGCATAAAATAAAGTAAATCGTTAAACAACGCAGTGCCTTTTAGAAAAGTGAAACCGTTATAAGACTCAAGTCCCATCACACAATGCAACGCAAACCGGAGGATAGAGTTTTACCTTATAATGGTCAAAAGATGCTTTATACGATAAAAACGGATTTGATATTATTATTAGTGTATATATGTTTCAAAAACAATTCAATCATAATGTATCAATCATAGACGACATGGGTACCATATATCATGTCGCCATACTAGTTCTACAATCAAAATCGCATGGTGTCGTATTGGAAATTGGGTTTCCATCAAGAGTCAAGGCTAGGGGCGGTCTCCTTACCGATTCGAGACACTCTAGCAAATGTCTCAGGATCACACCTATGGGCAACACTTGGATCCTGCAGGGCCGGTTCACACCTAACGTTAGTGGATTGACAATTCCTGAACACACGTTTCCCGGTCCGTTTGGACCTCAATATGACCACTAACAACCTATAAAACCGAGGTACCTCATAATCTATCATCCACATAAGTAAAATGTCAGGGCAGGTAGGTCGCGGACATCACTCTAGCTAGAAAGAAACGTGTGCACTCCCGACGTTCCCTTGTCCCGTTTTAGACTCTACCGGGGTGTGAGGCTCGTGAAGTCAAGCTATATACAAAGATATGCCTAAACAGGCTATGCTTTGATCATCAACCACAAGGCCCTGCTTTTCAACAAAAGCCTTGATCCATGCATCTAAGCATGCCACATTGTCAATCCATACCATACCATTGATTCCTACCAATATATAACCTCTAAGCTCGTACGTCTCAGAGAAGGGTGTTAAACACCAAACAGATATATATATATATATATTTATATATACATATATAGCAGAGATCAACGAATACAGCATAAAGGAATACAACATCAGACATACCATCCATTTACAAGTCCGTTCTAGGTCTGAACGAAACCGGAGGCACCTTATTCCTCGCATATCCGAACAATCAATAAATACGTCCGGACAACTACCACTGCAGCCCCTTCAAGGCAGCTACTCCAATCACGGGCGTCAGTAGTCCTCATCCATTCGATGTAAAGATCGTCGGTCTTCAATCACCGTCTTCAAATCTTCGACTTACATCGTCGTAGTAATTATTTGAAATGAGTTGAACTTGGTCTTTTCAAATAACTCTCAAATAATTATCATTTAAATCATTTCATCTCGTTCATCTCTATTTATAACGATTTATCGCTATTTTTATTTATTTAAAATAGCTCAATTATAATTAAACGGCGCTTCGGGCCAATGGGCGGCCCTGACGCTGTTTTTATCCAAATTTGATTTACACATTTCTCAAAATCTAACCGTTGGATTTTGATGAAATTTATATCGTTGGAAAGATCTTCCCAAAGCGGCCCTAACGGTTCCAGTTTTTGGGAAAATTCGACGGTCGGATCTTTCGGTATAATCGTTTGAAGTTACGATTTCAAATCGCGAACTACAGCAGCAAGATTCGTTTTATTTTAATTTATATATATATATATATATATATCAATATAATTCATTCTTTCAACGATTTCAAATTATTTATTCTTTAAATAATTTTCTACACTTCGTATTCAAGTTATTTTTAATGAACAGAAGTCTATTTCAAAATGTGTACATTTTCTTCATTCCTTATATAACAATAAAAATGTAAATTTTTATTGTTTATCATTTCTATTTCAAACGATGAATATTTCTCTACATTTATTACATTACAATAAAAACGTAAATTTTTATTGTTTATCCTTTTCATTTCAAACTAGGAATATTTTTATATTCTTTTCCTCTACATTAAAAATGTGATTTTAAATGTGAACATGTTTTATTTTTAAAACATGAGCTATTTTCTAATTACATTTCTTTCATTAGAAATGAGATTTTTATTCCAACCTTTACTTATATTGAAAAATATATTTTTCCTTTCATTCTTTAATTACATAGAAAATGTAATTTTAAAATCTATTCTTTTTATCGCATCTAAAATGACGATAAAAATACAATCTTTTAATCTATGTTTTTTTTTACATCTAAAATGTAAATAAAATATCGTTTTTAATTCTACCCTTTTTATTGTCCCTAGAATGAAAATAAAAATATAACTTTTGATTTTATTCTTTTTATTGTCTCTAATTTGACAACAAAAATATAGCATTTTAATCTACACTTTTTATTACTTCTAAAATGTAAATCGAAATGTCCCTTTTAATCAAACCTTTTTATTTACATCTAAAATGTAAATAAAAATGTGACTTTTAATCTGATCTTTTATTGAACATAAAATGTCAATAAAATGCTACTTTTAATTCTAATCTTTTTATTGAATATAAAATGTCAATAAAATGCTACTTTTAATTCTAATCTTTTTATTGAATATAAAATGTCAATAAAAATGATTCTTTTTAATCTACCCTTTTATTTACATCTAAAATGTAAATAAAAATATAAGTTTTTAATCAATCCATTTATTTACATCTAAAATGTAAATAAAATGTAACGTTAAATTTATTCTTTTTATCTACATCTAAAATGTAAATAAAGATGTCACTTTAAATCTATTCTTTTTATTTACATCTAAAATGTAAATGAAGATGTCACTTTAAATGTCCCTTTAAATCTATTCTTTTTATTTACATCTAAAATGTAAATAAAGATTTCCCTTTTAAATTTCTGTTTTTATTTACAACTAAAATGTATTCTTTTCAACAATTTCTAATATTACATTAAAAGTATATTTTAATGTAATCACGTTTTGATTATGAAACATTTTTCTATAAGTTTAACATTTCATTAAATATGTAAACCTTTGAATGTAATGCTTTTCTAAAAACAAGAACATTCCTATTTCAATAATAATTCCATAACATGATAGAAACTTATACCTTATTTTTGTTGAAAATCCTAACTCAACAGAATGCCAAAAATGTGTTTCTCATTTTTGTTGAAAGTTCTAGTTCAACAGAAGGACTAAAAAGTGATTATTCATTTTTGTTGGAAAACCTATTTCAACAAAATGATTAAAAATGATAATTCTCTATTGTTAACAATTCTTATTTTCCAATTAAATAAAAGTGAAAATTCATATTGTTAACAATTAAATTCTAAGAAAATGAATGCAAATGATTCATTCATTTTTGCTGACAATTCTAATTCAAAATATCACCTTTATTTCAATAACGAATAAAAGAATGATTTATTTGTATTTCTATTTTAACTTAACAAATAAAAAAAATGAAAGTTTTATTAGTTAACAAATTCTATTTGACAAAATGATATTTCTGTTAAATCTATTTTATTTCAACAAAAATGATTCTCATTTCAAAATGCAATCCCTATTGTCTACTCTTTTCTAATGTTCCATAATACAATAAAAATATAATCTTTATTGTCTTCTCCTTTTTAACAAAATGAATATTTTGTTTTTCACACTTTCCTATTCAACAAGATGAGTATTTTGTTATTCATACTTTTCTATTACAAGTTTTTATTTACATGAAAAATGCAACATTTTAGAATGAAAATTTTATATTTTCTTTAATGCAACATTTTAAAATAAAAATGTTATTTCTTTTTAATGTCACTTCTTATAACAAGGTGTTATATTAATTTAATGTCACATTTTACATAAAAATGTAATTTCTAATGTAATGTCACATTTTACATAAAAATGTAATTTCTATTCTAATGTCACATTTTACATAAAAATGTAATTTCTATTCCTAATGTGACATTTTGCATAAAAATGTAAATTTTTATGTTAACAAGCTCTACCAAAGTTATATTCCTTTTATGAATCATTTACATAAAAATGTAATTCTCATGTTAATACACTCTAACCAAATTTTTATTCTTTTTATGAATCATTTACATAAAAATGTAATTCTCAACAAATCACATAAACAAAATGATAAATTTTGTTTCAACTATTTCTAATTAACTCAAATGTAAATTTTGAACCCACACATCTTAATAGATACCACAAGATGATTTTGTTTAAATTATTCTAATTAACACAATTGTTAATTTTGAATCCGCAAATCTAGTGAACCAAACAAATATATAAATCTCAATAAAGATGAGATTTTTACCGTAAAATCAAATCTAAAATACTGGATCTGAAATAAGGATAAATTTGCATCGCATAATTCCAACAAATATTATGAATCTCAATAAGATGAGATTTTGATCGTACGAACAAAACGAATATATAAATCTCATAAAGGTGAGATTTTTAACGCATGAACAAACAAATATCCACAACAATAAATAAATAAATCCTAATTTACTACATCGCAGATCAGAAAACATCGAAATACATACAGTGATTAAAAGCGAGAAAAATAATTAAGATTAAAGTATTAATAAAAATAGGATTTCTCACCTTGGTTTGTCTAAACAGTACAGATCTGAATTTTCTCTGAATTTTGATCTGCTTTGTTTCAGTCCTAGTCTGTACAATCATGTAGATCTTCGATATACGATTCCAATGCTTTTTGTTTCGTTCGATTTCGTTCCGATTTGAACGAGTTATAATTAAATTTGTGTAAATATTTTTTTTTAAAATAAATTATTGAAAGGAATAAAAAAAAGAATATACCCCTTTCTTCTACAATCAGTATTCGGTCGTGAGCTTTCCCCTTTTTGTTCAATCTTAGGGTTGAAGTTTTCAAACACCACAAGCGTTAGGACGATGATCGAACTGTTGCACCTCGACGGGCTAGGGGAGGCGCACGCAAGGGGGGCCCACGTGTCACGTGCGATCGCACCCTGAAGTAGTGGCGGCGCTGTGAACGGGTGGCGTTTGGGGGTCTGTAGCTCCTCGAATGTTTCACGGTTTCAAGATCAAATCGTATGAAAACGAAGCTTGAGAATCTCTCTACAATAAACTCAACTGGTGGGGGAAGTTTTATTGAGAGGATTGCAAGAAATTAGTGGGAGAAAGAGGGAGCAATTTCAGCCATAGGAACGATGGCGGCGGCTACGTACTGTAGTGTTAGGGTTTGGATTAAAGGAAAATGAATATATATAATATTATTTTATTAATTAATCACTAAAAAGGCCTGTTTGCCATTAACTCCGATTCAGGTCCAACGACAGACATTCCTAGCTAATAACCCCTATTCTGAACCCAATGGGCTATGTCCCGTCAACCCAAACGAACGTCTATAGTCTGTTTTATTTAATTTAATATTTAAATCATTTATTTAATTAATTCAATCTTACATTTAAATTCATCGGGGCCACATACGACCTCTAAAAATTACAGAAAAATTATATCTAGCTTTGTTTCGATGGTACGGTCCTAACGCCACCCGTTTGAAAAATGGACATTTTCAAGTCGATTAAATTTGACCGAAATTGACAAACCATATTTTCTTTTGTCACGCTCAGATATTAATTCGAATTTTTTTGTAAAATTAAACTTAACAATAATTTGACATTCCGGTCCCAACAAAAGTGGTTTCGTCGAAAACAGAGGTCGTTTGAAACATGGCTATTTTTAATATTAAAATATATATATAAATTCTACAGCGACTATTCTGAAAATTAAACTGGGCATAACTTTTGATTTTCGTTATGAAATTTCAATTTTTCGGATTCTTTAGAAAGATATTTTTAAATAGATTTAAATATTTTTGGTTTCACTAAAATCCGATTTATTATGCATCATGTACAGTCAGTCAAAGTTCAAATTCAAATTTTCAAACTACCGCGCTATTTTAAACTCTATTTAAAATAAATTTATTCGTTCTAACTTCAATTAAAATAATTTTTTAATCGTTATTTTTTAAATTAAATTATTTTAACTATTTAAAATCCCATAAAATTTTAAAATAAAAATTTTAAATTGACCCCGAAATTCCGAGTTGTTACAATCTCCCCCACTTAAAATCTTTTCGTCCTCGAAAAGGAACGAAGCTAGAAGTTGTTTAATTGACCAATTCAATTTTAATCTTTTATCGGTTTCACTAATTTTATTAGTTGGTTAACCTTTAAAATATATAACCTTTAAATATCCAAAAATCATATTTTCTTATATTGGATTATATACATAATCACAAATATGTTAATTATAGACTTATCACTCTGAACTCATTCTAGGGCATTGCTAACCCGATCTCTAATGAGTTTCCTCATTCTAGGATACTGCTAATCCTATCTCTAATGAGTATTCTTATTGTATATTACTAATCCAATCTCTGATGAGTCTTTTGTTCAGTTCCAACGAGTTGTACCCCAAATATTTGAGCTAACCAGAGCTCTGATACCAACTGTAATGACACGCATTTTGCCCGACCTTAATCGATCGCTAGATCGATTAAAATCGTTCAAAACCCGCATACGTTAACTTTGGGAATACAATACATTAGAACAACAACAACAGACTTTTACAAAATATTACAATAATGTTACATCAGAGTACAAAATATCAGAGTACATCGATAAAGAAATAATACTATAGCGGAAGATAATTTTAACATTAAATAAAATACAGTGCAGCGGAAAACTTAAACTGATACAGCGGAAGGCTATCAATGTTCTGGACACAACTTTAAGTTTTGATCCAGGATCCTGCTAAAGAGATAAATATCTGCAAAAAGCTACTCGACTGTCCGTGTGGAAAATATGAGCACCCGAGTTTGCCAGTGAAACAAACTACAGGTCAGTCATGAGACTGGTATGAGAGATCTAACTTAACTAATCTAATAATAAGGCTAACCACAGGACCACGCCGCTAATGCGGAACGGGTTTACTCCATTGGATTGCCAGTGCATAAAATAAAGTAAATCGTTAAACAACGCAATGCCTTTTAGAAAAATGAAACCATTATAAGACTCAAGTCAATGCAACGCAAACCGGAGGATAGAGTTTTACCTTATAATGGTCAAAAGATGAATGATACGATAAAAACGGATTTGATATTATTATTAGTGTATATATGTTTCAAAAACAATTCAATCATAATACATCAATCATAGACGGCATGGGTACTATATATCATGTCGCCATACTAGTTCTACAATCAAAACCGCATGGTGTCGTATTAGAAATTGGGTTTCCATCAAGAGTCAAGGCTGGGGCGGTCTCCTTACCGATTCGAGACACTCTAGCAAGAGGATCACACCTATGGGCAACCCTTGGATCCTGCAGGGCTGGTCCACACCTAATGTTAGTGGATTGGCAATTCCTGAACACACGTTTCCCGGTCCCTTTGGACCTCAATTTGGCCACTAACAACCTATAAAATCGAGGTACCTCATAATCTATCATCCACATAGGTAAAATGTCAGGGCTGGTAGGTCGCTGACATCACTCTAGCTAGAAAGAAACGTGTGCACTCCCTGCGTTCCCTTGTCCCGTTTTAGACTCTACCGGGGTGTGAGGCTCATGAAGTCACGCTATATACAAAGCTATGCCTAAACAGGCTATGCTTTGATCATCAACCACAAGGCCCTGCTTTTCAACAAAATCCTTGATCCATGCATCTTAGCATGTCACATTGTCATTCTATACCATACCATTGATTCCTACCAATATATAACCTCTAAGCTCGTACGTCTCGGAGAAGGGTGTTAAACACCAAATAGATATATATATATATATAGCAGAAATCAACGAATACAGCATAAAGGAATACAATGTCAGACATACCATCCATTTACAAGTCCGTTCTAGGTCTGAACGAAACCGGAGGCACCTTATTCCTCGCATATCCGAACAATCAACAAATACGTCCGGACAACAACCACTGCAGCCCCTTCAAGGTAGCTACTCCAATCACGGGCGTCATTAGTCCTCATCCATTTGATGTGAAGATCGTCGGTCTTCAATCACCGTCTTCAAATCTTCGACTTACATCATCGTAGTAATTATTTGAAATGAGTTGAACTCGGTCTTTTCAAATAACTCTCGAATAATTATCATTTAAATCATTTCATCTCGTTCATATCTATTTATAACGATTTATCGCTATTTTTATTTATTTAAAATAGCTCAATTATAATTAAATGGCGCTTCGGGCCAATGGGCGGCCCTGACGCTGTTTTTATCCAAATTTGATTTACACATTTCTCGAAATCAAACCGTTGGATTTTGATGAAATTTATATCGTTGGAAAGATCTTCCTAAAGCTTCCCTAATGGTTCCAGTTTTTGGGAAAATCCGACGGTCGGATCTTTCGGTATAATCGTTTGAAGTTACGATTTCAAATCGTGAACTGCAGCAGCACGATTCATTTCATTTTAATTTATATATATATATATATATATATATATATATATCAATATAATTCATTCTTTCAACGATTTCAAATTATTTATTCTTTAAATAATTTTCTACACTTCGTATTCAAGTTATTTTTAATGAACAGAAGTCTATTTCAAAATGTGTACATTTTCTACATTCCTTATATGACAATAAAAATGAAATTTTTTATTGTTTATCATTTTTATTTCAAACGATGAATATTTCTCTACATTTATTACATTACAATAAAAACGTAAATTTTTATTGTTTATCCTATTCATTTCAAACTAGGAATATTTTTATATTCTTTTTCTCTACATTAAAAATGTGATTTTAAATGTGAAAATGTTTTATTTTTAAAACATGAGCTATTTTCTAATTTCATTTTTTTCATTAGAAATGAGGTTTTTATTCCAACCTTTATTTATATTGAAAAATATATTTTTCCTTTCATTCTTTAGTTACATAGAAAATGTAATTTTAAAATCTATTCTTTTTATCGCATCTAAAATGGCGATAAAAATATAATCTTTTAATCTATGTTTTTATTTACATCTAAAATGTAAATAAAATATCACTTTTAATTCTACCCTTTTTATTGTCCCTAGAATGACAATAAAAATATAACTTTTGATTTTATTCTTTTTATTGTCCCTAATTTGACAATAAAAATATAGCATTTTAATCTACACTTTTTATTACTTCTAAAATGTAAATCGAAATGTCCCTTTTAACCAAACCTTTTTATTTACATCTAAAATGTAAATAAAAATGTGACTTTTAATTTGATCTTTTATTGAACTTAAAATGTCAATAAAATGCTACTTTTAATTCTAATCTTTTTATTGAATATAAAATGTCAATAAAATGCTACTTTTAATTCTAATCTTTTTATTGAATATAAAATGTCAATAAAAATGGTTCTTTTTAATCTACCCTTTTGATTATGAAACATTTTCTATATTTTTATCATTTCATTAGATATGTAACCTTTGAATGTAATGCTTTTCTAAAAATAAGAACATTCCTATTTCAATAATAATTCCATAACATGATAGAAACTTATACCTTATTTTTGTTGAAAATCCTAACTCAACAGAGTGCCAAAAATGTGTTTCTCATTTTTGTTGAAAGTTCTAGTTCAACAGAAGGACTAAAAAGTGATTATTCATTTTTGTTGGAAATCCTATTTCAACAAAATGATTAAAAATGATAATTCTCTATTGTTAACAATTCTTATTTTCCAATTAAATAAAAGTGATAATTCATATTGTTAACAATTAAATTCTAAGAAAATGAATGCAAATGATTCATTCATTTTTGCTGACAATTCTAATTCAAAATATCACCTTTATTTCAATAACAAATAAAAGAATGATTTATTTGTATTTCTATTTTAACTTAACAAATAAAAAAAATGAAAGTTTTATTTGTTAACAAATTCTATTTGACAAAATGGTATTTCTGTTAAATCTATTTTATTTCAACAAAAATGATTCTCATTACAAAATGCAATCCTTATTGTCTACTCTTTTCTAATGTTCCATACTACAATAAAAATATAATCTTTATTATCTTCTCCTTTTTAACAAAATGAATATTTTGTTTTTCACACTTTCCTGTTAAACAAGATGAGTATTTTGTTATTCATACTTTTCTATTACAAGTTTTTATTTACCTGAGAAATGCAACATTTTAGAATGAAAATTTTATATTTTCTTTAATGCAACATTTTAAAATAAAAGTGTTATTTCTTTTTAATGTCACTTCTTATAACAAGGTGTTATATTAATCTAATGTCACATTTTACATAAAAATGTAATTTCTAATCTAATGTCACATTTTACATAAAAATGTGATTTCTATTCTAATGTCACATTTTACATAAAAATGTAATTTCTATTCCTAATGTCGCATTTTGCATAAAAATGTAAATTTTTATGTTAACAAGCTCTACCAAAGTTATTTCTTTTTATGAATCATTTACATAAAAATGTAATTCTCATGTTAACACGCTCTAACCAAATTTGTATTCTTTTTATGAATCATTTACATAAAAATGTAATTCTCAACAAATCACATAAACAAAATGATAAATTTTGTTTTGACTATTTCTAATTAACTCAAATGTAAATTTTGGACCCACACATCTTAATAGATACCACAAGATGATTTTGTTTAACTTTTTCTAATTAACACAATTGTTAATTTTGAATCCGCAAATCTAATGAACCAAACAAATATATAAATCTCAATAAAGATGAGATTTTTATCGTAAAATCAAATCTAAAATACTGGATCTGAATAAGGATAAATTTGCATTGCATAATTCCAACAAATATTATAAATCTCAATAAGATGAGATTTTGATCGTACGACAAAACGAATATATAAATCTCATAAAAGTGAGATTTTTAATGCATGAACAAACAAATATCCACAACAATAAATAAATAAATCTTAATTTACTACATCGCAGATCAAAAAACATCGAAATACATACAGTGATTAAAAGCGAGAAAAATAATTAAGATTAAAGTATTTATAAAAATAGGATTTCTCACCTTGGTTTGTCTGAACAGTTCATATCCGAATTTTGATCTGCTCTGTTTTAGTCCTAGTCTGTACCATCATGTAGATCTTGGTTATACGATTCCAATGCTTTTCATTTCGTTCGATTTCGTTCTGATTTGAACGAGTTATAATTAAATTTGTGTAAATAACTTCTTTTTTTTAAATAAATTATTAAAAGGAATAAAAAAAGAATATATCCCTTTCTTCTACGATCAGTATTCGGCCGTGAGCTTTCCCCTTTTGTTCAATCTTAGGGTTGAAGTTTTCAAACACCACAAGCGTTAGGACGATGATCGGACTGTTGCACCTCGACGGGGTAGGGGAGGCGCACGCAAGGGGGGCCCAGGTGTTAGGTGCAATCGCACCCTGGAGTGGTGGCGGCGCTGTGAACGGGTGGCGTTTGGGGGTCTGTAGCTCCTCGAATGTTTCACGGTTTCAAGATCAAACCGTATGAAAACGAAGCTTGAGAATCTCTCTACAATAAACTCAACTAGAGGAGGAAGTTTTATTGGGAGGATTGCAAAAAATTAGTGGGAGAAAGAGGGAGCAATTTCGGCCCTAGGAACAATGGCGGCGGCTACGTATTGTAGTGTTAGGGTTTGGATTAAAGGATAATGAATATTTATAATATTATTTTATTAGTTAATCACTAAAAAGGCCTGTTTAGCCACTAACTGCGATTCAGGTCCAACGACAGACATTCCTAGCTAATAACCCCTATTATGAACCCAATGGGCTATGTCCCGTCAGCCCAAACGAACGTCTATAGTCTGTTTTATTTAATTTAATATTTAAATCATTTATTTAATTAATTCAATCTTACATTTAAATTCACCGGGGCCACATACGACCTCTAAAAATTACAGAAAAATTATATCTAGCTTTGTTTCGACGATATTGTCCTAACAAAACTAATTTCGTTGAATTCCAAGACCGTTTGAAAAATGGACATTTTCAAGTCGATTAAATTTGACTGAAACTGACAAAACACATTTTCTTTTGCCACGCTCACATATTAATTCGAAAAATTCTGTAAAATTAAATTTAATAATAATTTGACATTTCGGTCCCAACAAAAGTGGTTTTGTCGAAAACAGAGGTCATTTGAAAAATGGCTATTTTTAATATTAATATATGTATATATACATAAATTCTACAGCGACTATTCTGAAAATTAAACTGGGCATAACTTTTGATTTTCGCTATGAAATTTCAATTTTTCGGATTTGTTAGAAAGATATTTTTAAATAGATTTAAATATTTTTGGTTTCACTAAAATATGATTTATTATGCATCCTGTACAGTCAGTCAAATTTCAAATTCAAATTTTCAAACTACCGCGCTATTTTAAACTCTATTTAAAATAAATTTATTCGTTCTAACTTCAATTAAAATAAATGTTTAATCGTTATTATTTAAATTTAATCATTTTAACTATTTAAAATCCCATTAAAATTTCTAAAATAAAAATTTTAAATTGGCCCCAAAATTCCGGGTTGTTACAACACGCCACTTACAGAGAACCAAACCAACACCTCAAGTCTTCTTTCTCCTTTTTTCTCCCTCCATAACCAACGAGCCGATGAACCGCACTATGCAAGTACTCCACGCTCACCACCACCATGATGAACTCGCACCCCCCGGCTAGGTCACGGCCAGCAACTCAAACTCTGAATGTTTTTTGCTTCCCTCAACCATTTGTTCTCAAACTTTATGAGGAAGTGATATTTTCGATGAGAAACCCGAATACAATCTCCGGTTCGCGAAATGTTGCTCAAATCTCAAGAGAACCCAAACCCTAGCCAATATGGTCATCACGACCATCTCCAATACAAGCACGGAATAGAGAAAAATGGACATGGATTTGAAGAGAATCTCATTTCATGAATTTAGAAAGCGATTTCGTGATTTTATGAAGATTAAATCGATGGAAATCCATTTTTGAAGTTTTAAAATGCTGTAGGATGCCATGGTGAATATCACAGCAATGGAAAAACGGAAAATGGAGAAGTGAGGGGAAGAGACTTAGGTCCAGTAAGCCACTACAACATGTGGGTTGAGTCCGTCTTAATATTATATTCATTTATTCACAAACACGGCCTAAAGATCGCGAACCCCCAATCGACACGTGCTGCCTGTCGTCATCTATGTAAACAAGCCTTATGAAAACAATGGGACTGGTCTCGAGATTCAAATCGATCGTATGCAGTGGTTAGCCTTTAAAACTCAAATTGCAATGTCGTTTCCTACAAAAATTGACACATATTTAATTGAAGTCCCGTCGAACAGTACATCCGTTTGCTACAAAACTTGACGATGTGCAATAACTCACTGTGATGATTTTAGAAATATAAATTTCATTGTAATTGTCACTATGCTCTCAAAATGACTATTTATGCGTATTTCGAGATCGATATGACCACCGATCGATCCAAACTCGAAATATAGCGATCTAAGTACTCATTTCCATGTAACAAATAACTGGATTCAATGGAATCAGTCCTAAGTCCTGATTCGATCGTTTGTGGAAAATCTCATTTTGGAATTGCTAATTGGATAATTAACGATCAACATTTAGATAAAATATTTAAATATCTAATTGCTAAAATACGGGTTGTTACATTCTTCCCCTTTAAGGAATTTCATTCTCAAATTTCTCAAGGAAAAACAACACAAGCCAGCACTCTCGATTAAGGAACGATACAAAATGAATCGTCCCTTATTACTCAACAACAACCATTGAAGCGACTATAACAAAGAAAATAGACCCCGAATTTAGCATGGAGCCAACATTCCCTTTTCAAAGTACAACCACAATAAAATCTCGGATCAATGAAGCCAAGCCAAACATCTAAGTTGTATACTTATTTTCCAAGCAACTAGATTATGGAATATAAAAGTGACAACTTACTATTTGGAAGACAATTCAATTTAGCATCACATATTGAATTTCTTTCAAATATGAAAAATTCATGGAAAAGTTTCGACAACACCTGCTTTGTATGACATGATCCGAAAAAACCACAAATCGTCATGTAAGGTTCATCCCAACAAAAAAAATAAAAGCCCAAAAGTGGCTACCCATACATCGGTTAAAAATCAATAAAATGCACCAAACGGCAAAACCGCAATTCTACATCTACTACATAACTCTTTTTAAGCAAGCTTAACATTTAGATGCAAATAAAAGCGATTTAACATCCAAACAATTCAAATCTTGTTTCTTTGTACCTGAGCATGTACTTAACAAAGATAATTAGATATAATAGTAATGGCAATAAGAGAAATACGCATGTTAAATAAATAGAATCTATCTAACATAAGCATGGAAAGTCATGCATGTATTTTATTTCAATTAAATAAACAATACAATAATACAATTATCTTGCATGCCTAACAGTCATATAATTATAATTAGACATCTAAACATCATCAATCAAGCATGCATAAGCAAAGTAATAACAATTATGGAAAAATAACATCCATACATATCGTAGCATACATGATACTGATCTAACTAATAAGATACATCAAATTTTAAATTTCAATCCATATATGACTTGACATCTTAATTTTCATTTCAAAGTGAGGAATATTAATCTAGCATCTCTTGTCAACGAACCGGGTATGACTCAAGTGTTATCATACTATTCCAATTTATACGACAACCTATCGATGGAAAGCATCGACAACTATTCCCGTATCCATTTAGAAATCTCGAATAGTTATAAAAACTATTTGATACATCCCATACAGTTGTTGCTGGCTGACATCGCATTAATAAAAAAATGAATACCCAACCAACCCCATATCATGATGTGAGGAACAAATGACACCTCTTCAATACGAAACAAACCATCTCGGTCGAGTCCATACTACCTCTCCTCGAGTTATGGAGTCATATGTAGTAATAAACACAAGCAACATTCACTAGCAAAATATTGCTTCCGAACTTGTACATTTCCAACTCGACACACACAACAACTACATTTCCTATATATGCCTATAGGAAATCTCATACACGTAGGAGGCCAAGAATTCCAACCATTGTCGCCGGCTAAGGTTGAGATACCTCTCAAGGAAGAGAAATCTCGGTGATGCGACATCATCAATGACTCTAACTCTCTTGCTAATAAATAATGTCTCCAACCCACCAAAACAAAGTCTATCGCCATCGACTCCCTATTGGAAGTTGAATACTCTTATTGCTATTTCGGTTGTCGACTAAAACATGATAACCTTACATTCGAAAACAAACAATGCTTAAACTACCCACACAATCAAGTGAGTACTATCGGCCTCTCGTTCCTACTTGAAACAAGAAATCAACACACTCATGGGTCAACTCTAATTTCCATACCATCCAAACTCTTGGAAAACTCATAATGATACCCTACTTGGGACGATGTAACCCAAGCACCCCACTTTTCCCAATGAAAAGTGAAAATTCAACAAATTAACTACAAACATGCTGACTCATTAGTTGGCCCGAACGACCCAACCAACCAATTAAGATCAAAGTAGCGCGTGGGACATTATAATCAGCATACACCAATCAAATACTCACAATCGGTAAAATCCCCTCAGGATTCCCAGTTGAATGAACATCCATAACTAGATTAATACAGAAATTGACTCAAATATGGTGGCAATCTGGTCACATCATCGAATATGTCTAGATACTCTCAAGCTACAAGCCCAGGTGATGACTCGCTACTAGAGAGTTATCTCAGCCCGCTGTCATCCAATCATAAGCGACTCACATATTGAACATCTAAATCTCAGCCCACTATCGCTAAATCTAAGATGACTCACTACTGAAGAACATGTTCTAGCTCACTATCATCACCAACAACCTCTCATTACCACTAATGTTCCATATCCTCCTGGTATGTGAACTATTGGACTTAAAAATTAAGTCCAGTTAAGTTGAACAGTCAACAACAAGCAAAAATTTAGCAAACATGCAACCATGACTCGATGAGTTTAAGTTTTTGACGAACCATATATTGCCTAGTATAGAATAATTATTCCATAATACTCTCCACTTCGAGGCCCGAAATTAATCTCTATGGATACTGCAGTTACCCATAGTATTAAGTTCTATCGACTAAACATGGGATGGTACAAATATATATAATCTAATTGAGTCCTCAACGCGATAAGTCGCAATCCAGAGAGAAACTAATAATCATAAGTCCCAATACTGTTCCACCCATTGAACTACAAGATAATATGGAACAATGAAACCTCGACGTCAAACTAAAACACATATGGAAACGCCATAAATGGAAACATAAATCGAATGGTGACGCCGCTTCCTTTCTCTTTCATCAAGGGACACTCCACGAAACAAATCTATGATCAGTACATGTCTCCACGATTGATCCCGACAAAGCAGGATAAACTTCTATACTGGGCACATGCTCAAACATTGCAAGCTTACCCGATCGACTCCTCCGAAACATCATTCCCTCGGAATGAAATAGCCATCCTATGAGTTGATCACCCAACCCAGCCACAAACTCCAGAATTCAGAGTGACAATAGATAGAATAACTATACTTCGATAATACGTCGAACTCCTTCACTCTCTCCAATATAGAAATATCGCCTAAATCAGCGAATTCCTCGACGACTCCTAAGAACTCGATACATACCTCTTCGAAATAAACCGTAAACTGTTCTCAACCAAATCGATTTCAGGAACCTAAAACGATAAAGAGTCTCGACCAATTCAGGTTCAACCTCGGAATCTTTTAGGAGTAAATGCATAATTTGTTCGACATCCAACTCTAAACCGTCAAATAAAATCCTTATGAGAACCCACATGGCTCTCACACCACAACAGTCGATTTCGTTGCAAGGAACGGTATGCCACATGACACATAATTATCCACACAACGCATGTAATGACCCGACAAATTCGACGTTTGAATTTTGACAAGTAATACTTAAAAATTTTACTTCATCGTTAACTACTATAGAAGTAGTTAAGTTCTTTATAACTAAAATAAATAGTAAATTTCATTTTAAAATCTTATTAAAATTAAATCAAATATTTGTTAAACTATTCTATTAGATTAATTAACAATAATGTAAGTAGTTACTATTTAAATGAAATTCATTTTGTAAGTAATACGATATTATGTATTATTATCGAAATTAGGGCGTCGAATTTCCTCAGGTCGTTACAATGCGGCATAGCCAACTTGTTGCACTTGAGTGTTATAACTATTAGAGATATAAAAGGCATTCCGGATAATGGATCATACCATTACTGGAAAAAAACTATAAATTGAAGTAAGTAGTTCTTGATTTTGCCCGACTCTTAACTCCAAAAAACGGACCAATGAGTAGTATTTCTCATTCATTGAATCGTCTTAAATAAGTGGTTAGGACAATCTATCGCTAATAAAGAAAACTATTCCAATGGCACTCGCATCCAAAACAACCTATATTATATATTAATAATATATATATATATATATATATATATTTGAACTCCAAAATATATACAAATACATACTCTCTCATATTTATTGACTTTCGAATTTGGAACTGCTTAGGTTAGACAATGCAACATAAGCTCTAATATCAAATATGATGACCCATCATACACCATAGGTGCTTATGACTACAAATTTGCGTTATGCAAGCACCTGATTGATGTAGAGAGATCATCAAGGAAAAGAAATTGTAGAAAGGAAGAGGAAAGAGAAAGAAAGAAATAAAAGAGAAAGGAGAGAACATAGAATGTAAACACAATCACGGAACCTGTAATATATCTCATAGCGCATCATATAATAAAGAATCATAGATATAAAATAGATGAGACAGTAATAATTATATAAATCGGACTCAGTTCAAGGAGTCAGGGTTAAAAATTCAAAAAAGCTCAGTCAAGGTTTGGGTGAATATCATAAATGGGGACATGCGATTTCTCTTTTCCCTATTCTTCTGACTTCGTTTTCTCTTCACTTCTTTTCTCCTTCAATCCATCATCTTCCTCTTCATTACTCTCCCATCTCCCCTTTTAATCGCCTGATTTCGCTGTGCGTGAGTTTTCCCAAACCCTAATTTATAGATCTGACCGTATTCCTCTGACCCTTTTACTCATCATTTCGCTTTTCATCAAACTTCCCATTGTTGACTTGCTTCATCCTCGGCTACGTGCCTGAGCGCGGATTCCTTTTCCCTTAATGGCAACCCCACTGCTCTCCTTAGTAGTTCTTGTGTCGAGTTCCTTCTTCCTCGAATTTTCTGGGTTAGTCAGATCTGACTGGTGCTCCTATCTTGGGCTGAGCGATGGGATTCAACAGTATGTGGTATTTGTTCGTCTTGCTTTAGTGTGGATCCTTCTCAGCTACGACGCGGAGGAATTACTGGCCTCAGACTGGGCTGCTTCATAGTGTGTTACTCGACTTTGCCAGCCTCTTTTCTGGTATGCCTTTTAGTTTTTTTACCAAGATGCAATGAAATTTAGTTCCAATGCTCTCGCTTGGTGAGCTATAGATGCTTGATTGGCTATTGCGATGTGAGTTTGGTTTTGTGGGTCACTTTGTGTATGATTTGTCTGTCTGTTCCTGTGGTTTGATGTTTTGTTGTTTCTTGAGTTTGTCGATTGAGTACGTTGGTGGTAGTGTGTTTGTCGTTTTTCGCAGGGGATTAGGAGGCCTTTTTGAAATGGATCTGGTTGTCAGTTTGCTGCTCGGGTGAATTTTTGATGGTTTTGGCGTTGGTGTTTCAGCAGCAAAGGTGAAGTGTGAGCTCTCAACGCTGCTAAGTTCTATTTGGCTCCCTCTTCATCCATCTTTACTTGATGCAGCAACCATGGTTGGATTTGGTCACATAATCACGTCAATCCCTTGGTATAGCAGTTTGTCTACACTGGGATCTCTTGCTGAATCAAGATTTTATGTTCTACTGAGGTAATCTTTTGGGCGGTTTGTTGATGTTGTACATAGCTTCTCAGAGGACATACTTTTGTATGTTTCAATATCTCAAATGTCAGAAGTTTAGGTCATGGTCTCAAGATATTTTGGGGCACATTGTTTAGCCCCCTCAAGTCTAAGCTACAATGCAGCGAAGTGACACTGTGCTGCTTGGTGTGGTTGTACCGCTTTGATGTGCCATGATGATGCTGTCTTGTATAGTGAATGGTACTTGAATGTATGGTCTGTTTGATTTTTTAGTCACTTAAATGTAATATCACTTCTTTTGATGTATGAAATTAACCATGTAATATTCTCCCTGCGTGGAGGTCATTTTTTGTAGTCTAGTTAATTTAGGCTAGCTCCATTTTTGTAAGCCTATGGTAGAGTGGACAGAACACTATAAATTTCGTAAGTGGTGGATGGTCCACCTTAAAAATCGAAGCAGCTGATTGTCAACTACATTCACCTGTATTATATTGTATTTTTTATTATTAGTTATAACAAAAAGATGTTTGCAGCCACCTTAAAAACCAGTCTGCTTTTCCTAAAAATAAAACTGTATAAATCATATAATCAGAGTATGCGGGCTTATACAGTTATACAGAACAGTAACAGAGTTTATATAAGAAATAAATAAAATCAAACTGTCTCTAATAAGAATACATAATATTATCAAGGCTCCACAGCGCTACATAACGAAATAAACAATAAGAATACTAGAACAAATATGTAAAACGTAGCCTCCTGCTAATCCACCTGCACAACTCTAAATAATACTTGTAGTTGTCACCTGACCTGCTCATCAACATCGTCGATGACCACCCAAGATAATAAAAGGGAAATAAAACCTTGGGCCAGACAACAGTCTGGTGTGAGCGATATAAAAATATATATCAAAGTACTGTAAAAGTCATAATTGTATTTATGACATGGAGGTTATGGAGAATCATACCTTCCCTGCCTCTGCATCCACAAAGTCAACACATATAAGGATATATACTACACTATGAGAATAATATGGGTGTATCCTATATCAGAATACTAGGGATGTCTAGATATCTGAGTTAATGATATCCACATCACATAACGCCCCTAAGGTGATAAACGATTAAGAAAACATAACATCCATCATCCACCCTCACATCCGCTAACCTTTCTTCCCGAGTACCTGTCGAACATGCGTATCAATAATCCCTTTACACACAAAATCCGTAATACAGTCAATCCTGAGACTACTATCATGACTCCTCTTTAGTAGTTCCCTCTCAATCCATCATCACTACTCTACATCCTAGAATATAGCTATCCTTTGCCGAAGACGTTGCTTCACTTCTCATCCTTAAACCAGCATCATTAGATACTGAACCATTAATCGAAGAGCCATCGTATCAAAATCACCATTCAAATGTACCATCATGTCCTGCTTCTCAAAGTCGCACCATTGTCCATATCAAATTGGACAAGATGGCTAACAATAATAGTAATCGATATCGACTACTTTATAGTATTGATAAAGACTACTGGGATCACCCATTTAACCAAAATTGGTTAAATACACATCCAAAGGAAATGTCTGACATTTGTTGCAAAGTGCAACTCATAGCCAAGTATATCCTCCTTCTTCTGGTCGACCATCGTGCTCCACTATTTCCCTGTCTTCAAATATGTCGTCGAGCTCCAATGTTGTGTCGTCATCGAGTCCATCCATGCGCTTTGAAACTCCATCATGACTTTATCTCACCCGCTCGACTCTAGATTATTAATGAATTTAATCAAAATTTGGTTAGGTTGAAAATTTTGAAGTGGTCGACTAATGTATTTTTATTTTTATTTTTATTTCAATTGGGAATAGAAGTGTTTTTGAGTCATACCATACATATGAAATTAGGAAAAAAGGAAGAGACAATATTATGAGAAAATGAGATAGAAGTGAAAGAATTAATAGATGATTAGTGCCTTAATATATGTAAAATATATTGTAATAATGAATCCATGTCATATATAGAAATAAAAATACAAAAGGTATAAACTTTTTTTTAAATTTGTATGTTTTATTATGAAATACCAACCATATACTTCATTTATATGTCTCAGTAAAACCTTGTAACCTCCCTACTGGGTACTTTTTAAGGGAAAAGACCATATATAAACTCCATATATTAACTGTATATCGATTAATTTATATAAAATGATATACAAGTGAAATATGTACTAATAAAATAAATTGAAATGATTCCCGCCTTTCACACTTCAATTTCCCTCTTTGTTTTAACCTGCATCATAGAGCTCGATACTCGAGCGCCGCAAGAACGCCAAGTTTGCCGAAACCTAGACGACGTACTATCATTATTCGCTAGTAGATAAATAATCTCCTTCCTTATTTAATATTTCCTGACCAGTGCATCACATATTCTCCTGAAAATAATCATTGATTGCGCTCCTTCCAATTAAAATATGTTGTGTTTGTAAAAACAACACATGAAACATTCTGTATTTGATCACCAATAATAAATGTAGAATGGAAATGTTTGCATTCATCTTCGATTGTAGGTAATAGTTTAGGAGTTAAGCCCAGCTCCAATTTTATAACGCACCATATGATTGCCGAATAATCACTGTTAAAAAACAAATGGTTTGAAATTTCTTAGTCATTGCCACATAACACACAAGTAGCATTTGATACAACTCCAAACTGAGAAAGTGATGTTTAGTATTCAGTCTATCCAGCAAATCCAAGTAGGTTATGAATGACATCCTCATGTTGTTTTTGTATGCCATACCATTTGTAATGTGGCTTAGCCACTCCACGTTCATGAACAGTGTAAACTACCTTAGAAAATTTTAATTTTCCTCTACCACCCCACTCTTAATAATCAGTAAGCTTATCTGAACGAGTATTAATCTGTTGAACGTACCCTGCAGCCTTATGAGTAGTAGACGCAGGGAAGGGCGAATGGAACCATCTTGTATCACTATAAAATCCCGCTTCGCCTCACTACCGGTGGCCTACATCCTGTTGAACACTAGTAAATCGACCATGCATCTGTAATTGATCTAGAGTTCAAACCAGAGTAATGTATTATCTCCATTTACCAATACTTTGTTAAATAGTTGTCTGCCCGTAGTCCTTAGTTTAAACATCGATATTGATGATGCGTTATTATCAATGGCCATGCTCCAGAATTATTTTCCATTTCAGTACTTGATGTTCATCCAAGATGACCATAGGTTTTGTTTAGATAGACCCTTCTTGAGATCTAAAAAGTATTTGAGTCCTATATCCCCTTCATTTTGATGTTTACATAATGTTCTCTAAGCCACCTTATGAA
Organism: Allium sativum; assembly: GCA_030737875.1. Classification (NCBI taxonomy): domain Eukaryota; kingdom Viridiplantae; phylum Streptophyta; class Magnoliopsida; order Asparagales; family Amaryllidaceae; genus Allium; species Allium sativum. The sequence goes on along the minus strand of CM060921.1, from coordinate 720,114,299 downwards.
TGCCACCAGCCCAGAAGAAATCACCACATAATGCATTTAATTTTTTTACTGTGTATTCTGGCATTTGATAGTTGATAGACAAATAACCAATACAAAACCATAGGAGTGATCACTGATAAAGTCAACTCAGCCCTGCCTGCAAAGCTTAAGAACTTTATGTTCCATACCTGTAATTTAGTCTACACATTATGTATCAATGATTGACAGTCACTATAATGAAGATAATTTGATGGTAAAGGCACTCCTAAGTATTTAATAGGAAATGTTCCTATTTGGAATCTAAGAACAACTTGAATTTAGTGAAAAATAGTGGTTGTTTTACTGAAAAAACTAGCTTAAAGTTGTTTACCTTCAAACCAGTGAAAAAACCCAACTTGCTAAAAACTGTTCGAAGAGCAGAAGCACATGTCAAAGTATATTTACCAAACACCATTAAGTCGTCTACGTAGTGAAGATGGGTGATGTTTGCAGTTATCTTCAATGCAGGTAGGAAATCTCTCTTAGTTGTTGCTTCATTCATTAGAAATGTAAAATACTCCATGGCTATTAAAAAAAAGGCATGGTAAGAGATGATCTCCTTGTTATATTCCCCTTTTAGAAGTAATAAAGCCCCTTGGAGTTCCTAGTATCATGACTGAAAATCTAGGCCTTGAGATCCATTCATATACGACATTAATAAAATGCGTTGGAAATCCCATGAGTTGCATAATGTGGTAGATAAACTCTCAATTGATCGAGTCCTATACTTTCTTGAAATCCACCTTAACACAAAATTTAGGCATACCTGGCATGTTGAAATCACGTAAGAGCTCACATGCCGAAGTATGTTTTCACTAATGTACCTGCCTGAAATAAAACACACTGATTCTGAGAAATCAAATAAGTTAGGAAGTGTTTGAACCTGTTGCATAGTACTTTGCTTAAAATTTTATAGTACATATTGCAAAAAGATATAGGTCTATATTGTGCAATAGTAGAAGTTATATCTTATTTTGATACCACTATAATGAATGTGTGATTCACTCCATTAGGAAGTTTTGCTAAAGTAAATATATCTTTAATGGACATAGGTGGACGTTGCGCCTTCCAGATCTGGACCAAATTCTATGTCGGAGGCCATGCAAATGATCAGGTAACTTCTCTTTCTGCTACCAACTCTAGAAACAAAAATCGAGAAAAAAAGTCAAAGTTAATGTTCCTAATTCTGAATCTGGTTTCGCCATCTCGCCATGCTCGGGTGAACTACTATCTACTATATTTGAAGCAATCCAACCTTACGCACGCTGGATAAAATCCTCTGTTACCTCCTTACCTTCATAGGATATTGTACAGGAAATTAGTCATAGGGTCGGGGAATTGGATAATATGGATATTGCGGTTGAAAGGGGTAAAAATGTTGTATAAGTGATCCATCATCTGCCTGCTGCTGATAACTCCTCTCGTTAGGCAGTTTCTAACAAAACTTTGATTGATAATGGTAAACATAACCATGATGGAACTTGTAGTAAAACTATAACTGAGGATGTGCAGTATGTAAAATGTAGCCTCAACGCTTCGATTACCGCTGGAAGCTCTAAAACCAACCCAGTTATACCATGCTTGCAAACCGTTCATTAAAATGCTGCAATCAAGCCTATCAACTCCCAATCTGCTGCTGATGTATATGTGCATGCTCCAGACATAGCAGCGCCTGCAACAAAGAATGATGGGCCATATGAGACTTCGAATTCAATCAGATGGTCTTCACTTTTTGAAATTTAGCCACGAAACATGGGCTCTTATGTGCCCACACAATTTGAGAATAAAGTGGTGGAAGTTTTAGCGCTCTACCAACTGATACTTTGGTAGGGTTATTTCTTGACTCCAATCCTTCTCCGTATACTGTTGCCAAAGAGTATTATGGTAAAGCATGGCAGTTGCATGGTAGCTTAAATGTTCGACTGGATCGTATGATGTATTTCACGAAATTTACTCTCCTGGAAGAGTGACTGTGAGTCCTTAGCTACGAGCCTTCTATTATTGGGGGGAAGTCTTTCATCATTACCCCATGGAGCCCAACCATTGATAGAGCCAGAGAACATGTTCTTTCCTTCCCGATATGGACCTTTTTCTCACATATTCCCTCAGTCTTGTAATCCTTGATAGGTCTCAATTGGTTATCCAATTATATTGGTAAACTAAAGTGCTTTGATGCGAATACTACTGCCAAAGACAAGTTATTTTATGCCAAAGCCCTAACTGAGATAACTATGGATAAGCCGCTACCAAAGACAATAAAAGTTCAAATACATGTTGATTACGTAGCTGAAGTGAGAGTGCGATATGGATGGATGCCAGATATTTGCACCTCCGGTAACTCATTTGGTCATTTACACGAAACTTGTACATGGAAACCTTCGGTCTCTACCCATGCTCCTGTACTCTCTTCTATGTGAGTCCCTCTTCCTAAACTGCCTGTCTTGAAATGGGTAAAGAAAGCTGTCATCTCAACCACTGATATTCAAGATTTGGTTCAGGAGATGACCACCTCATTTGAAAATGGAAAAAAGGTTGATAAAGACAGTTTTTTGCCACTTCTGTTAGAATGATAGATTGGAAGTCGAAGTACAGAGCTCAATACAGATTGTGATTACACCACATGAGGAAGATAATTCGAAGGATAGTGATAGCTCATCGGAAGAGGACGACGGTATCTATTGGCAATCTGAGGACCGCTCGTGGCTTCACAACAACTCTGGAATGAGATATGATCCTAGAGAAAACATGTACTACATTTATGTTAACGACTTAAAAGATGGCAGAATACTCTCATTGAGGATGGAGAGATTGAAGAGTGGAACAAATCTATGTTCTACGACACTTCATGGGATTGGGAATGCGAATTTCGTAGTCCTAACCCTTGTTACGTTCCTAATCTTGTTGTACCCTTTTTGGAGTATGTCAACATTATGATCTAGTGATAGCTCCAATTGTTCCTCTGATGAGGAATAATTGTGAGATTTATTTAGTAGTAGTAATGTCAAGCTACTCTCCTGGTTCGTACTGTACAGTGTTCTGGCACTTCAAACCAGAAGGAGTTTATGTGCCTGTGCAGAACTCCTTTTCTGTGCACTTTTCTAATAAAGTGGTACAACCACTATAAAACAAGCATTGCTTTGCCAAAAACAAAAAACAAAAAAAATCCTTAATGGAAGATAATAGTTTAGTTTTGATATCATCCTAGTGTATTTTTACGAATTTAGGGTTAATCCCATCAGGACTGGGGCTAGAGTCATCATGTACTGAGTAGACAACCGTTCTAAGTTCTTCTAAAGTTATATCTCAAAGAAGGAGTCATTGACCTCATGGATTGATTGTGTAGTGACACGACTCGAACTTCCCCGGTAAGGAAAGCCCGGATTGCATTGAGGACAAGACAAAATGGAACGCAAACGGAAGAACATTTCATTGTTATTACAACAATTCCATCAGATACAAGAATATATAGAGTATAAATGAATAAATTACATTCAACAAATATCAGAGATTTAAATTACATTTAAATACATCGCAGCGGAAAATAATACAAAAGCACAACTAGAAGTAATGCACGGATACAGAGCTTTCCGAGCATCGTTCCAGCTGTAAATCGGGATCTTGTGAATATAAATCTGCAAAACCAAAACTACTAGCTGCCCGTGTGGAAAATAGGGGCTCCCAGAGTTTAGGTTAAAACAATAAACTCCAGGTCAGTCATGTGACTGGTGTGAGAACTAAAACAGTTATTTAAACTTTAACTTAAGGGATAGTAATTCAAGGGACCACGCCGTATAACACGGAACGGGTTTCCTCCCAAGAATACTAGTGCATATAACAAAACAACGCAACGCTCTTTGTAAAAATGAAGCTATTATAAGACCCAGGTCCCATCACATAATGCAATGCAAGCCGGAGGATAGGGTTTTCACTTATAATAGCCAAACAATGCTTGATACGTTTAAAACAAATCATTTGATACTATTATAGGTGTATAGTTTCAAAAACAATTTCAATTAAATATTATTTAATTGATACACTTCATTAAATCTAAATAGAAAGATTTAATCTTTTTCTTTATTGGGCTTAAGAACAGTGTTAATGAAGACACCATTCACGACAAACCCAAATCACATTTGATATTAAATACAAGGCTCTGAATAGAAAATATACCGGCTTATATTCAATATCAAATCCTGAAACCAACAAATATCGTATTGGAAATAACGATATAAAATATATCTTTCAAATTCCCATAACAATATCTGTATAGTCACGAAATCCAACATCGAAATATTCCGAAGATAATTTCGATTCAACTCCAGTCCAATTAACGTATTGGGAATATTGATTATTTTTTAAATCACTTTCAAATTCAATTTATTTATTTCAAAAATAAATTGATTTTAATTCTGGTTCAAAACTAGTTCATTTCGATAAAAATACATTTTTATCCTTTCAAATGTGGAGTTTTTCATCCCAGTTCTTTCCAATTCATGTATTATGATTTTACACAAATTATTGATATTTTTAATAATTTTATCAAGGGCAGTACAGTCGATTTCCATCAACGGCCATCGAACTGCACTTACAACGACCTTTTTCAAATTTGATTTGGACATAATTCCAAATCCAACCGTTGGATTTCAAATTTCTAATATTCGTTGGAAAGCCATTCTCAAATAGATCCTATTATTTTTGGTTTCGCTAAAATCCGGTTTATTTTGCACCCGGTATGTTCAATTGAAGTTTGAAATCGAATTATCAAACTACCGCGCCATTTTCAATTCTTTTTATAATTATATATAATTATTTATATTCTAACGACGACGTATATAATATATACGTTCGAATTCTATTCAAATTAAATTTCTCGTCGATATTATTTAAAATAATTCATTTTAAATATTCAAAATTCGCTAAAATTACCAAAATAAAAATTTTAAACTAGCCCAGATTTTCGGGTTGTTATGTAGGCTGGTTGGAAGCATGAAAATTCATCAACAGTTAGTCCATTGAACAAGTTAGTGAAGTAATGAATTGCTTCACGTTCAGTTTCTTCAAGTTTGAAAAAAATTCCCATTCTCTTCCAGTAGTGCTTGTATATTATTTGTGAATCTACGACTTGACATTCCTGCAAACAAAATTTGGAGTTATAGTCACCCTGTTGCAACCATGCAATTTTGGACCTTTTGTCTCATACTCTAAAACTTAGTTTTTTTTCTGGGTTTGAAGGCTGGGTTTTACCTACATAAATTCTTCATATAACTGCAAAAGGTTTAAATTTTGTAACTATATAAGGTTAAAAATATGCATAAGGTCCAGACATTTATTATATAATCGTGTATCCTAGGCATTAATGGTATACTTAATACTTAGTAAAAACGTATATGTGGAACTCTCTTTCCGCTGAGAATGTCTCCTCCTGTATTCAGTTCAACTCTCTTTCCACGCGATCCGCTCATATTTCTTCTTGTCTTTTAAACAACCATCTTGCGTCTAGTCGAGGAGTGCCCTTTTTTGCTAGTGATAGAAAACTCTCCTCGCCTGTTTCTTGGTCATCATCGTGTTTGGTGGCCTTTGGTGCGGCCGTCCCTTCTTCACGCTCTTCGCGTAGAAAAGCTTCGCTTATGCCTTGTACTCCTCATATCATTCACACCCGGTCTTTTGCTATTGAAGACCAGATAGTTAGGGCTACTCATCATACTCTCTAACTAATCTGACCTACCTATTTATTCTCCTCTTCTTTTGTTTATCTTTACATTCCTTTTTTTGTCATGGAGAACTATTTGTGTGATATCAAGGGCATTGGAAACGAAGCATCTTTTTCGCATCTTAAGCGCCTCATCAAGAAACATTTGATTTTGTCAATAGCATTTTAGGTACCTTTTATGGGGACAAAAGAGCTATCCGACAACATCCTTCATCTCAGCTTTGGGGTTGCTTCCTTAACGAATCTGACAAGATTTGGAATCTTTGAGCTAAAGATGTTTCTATGCGTCGAATCTTCGACTCAGCCCAATTTCAGTTAGTTAAGTGCTTTCACCCAATGGTTTCTCTCTCTTTTCTCTTATTGGTGGCTTACTCTAGATGCCGAGTTGAGCGTCTATGTTTGTGGCAATAAATCCTTTTTCTCTCAGAACACGACTATTAGCCTGCTATTGTTAGGGTTTTTTAATGTTGTTTCCTTCCAAGCAGAGAAACATTGTGGGTTTTCCATCAATCGCGTTGTCGTTGAAGATTTCAAATCCTTCACCATCTAATTGGGTCTTTTTAAGGTCTCCTCTATTGGTTCAGCCTTCACTTGGCGCAAAAAACAAGATGGTTTGAGAAGGATCCTTTCTCGCTTGGACATGGTGTTCGGGTCGGAGGGGTGGTATGGTCTGCCTTTTTCATTCACCGTTGAACGCCTTCATCGTACTTACTTAGATCATGCTCTGGTGATCCTAAAATGCATCCCCTTTCCTTCTGCTGACCCCACCCTTTTGGCTTCCAAACCATGTGGACTTTTAATCCTTCTTCCTTGTCCACGGTACAACATTCCTAATTTTTTGCAGCTATAGGTAATCCTATTACTACTTTCTACCTTAAAATTAAGCACATTAAATCTTGTCTTAAGATTTGGAACTCTCAGATGTTTAAGAATATTTTCGTTCATGTTCAATCTACAAAAGAAGTCCTATATTAGCTGAAGCTTCTTTTGAAGCAGACCCTCGAGTTGGCCCAAGCTCAAGCAGCTTTCATTTTGGAGTTAAGAATTGAGACTGAATTTGTTTGCCAGAAAGCAAGAATCAAGTGGGTCGTCGATGGCGACTTTAATTCGAAATTCCTTCACTCCTCTATTAGGAAGAAAATCATATTTTTTTATTCACAAAATTGGACGTCTGAACCTCTCTTTGATCGAGTATCCGATGGAGATTAAAGAGACGATCATTTCCCACTTTCAATCTTTCTTGTATTGTCTCTCGGCCGATAGGACTGATCCTTTCCTCCTTTCTCAAATTCCTCATCTTGTTCTTCCATCTGAAGCACCAGCTTTGTGCATTTCTCCGTATTTGGAAGAAATCCATTCTTCTGTTTTCTCGCTAAGCAAGGATAGTGTGAGAGGCCCAAATGGTTTCAATCAGGTTGTTTTGCCGTTGTTCCCAGGAGATCATCCATCAAGACTTTTCTTGAGCGGTCAAATTTTATTTCTCTTTCAGGTTTCTCCCCAAGAGTTGAACGTCTACCAATCTTGTGCTCATTCCTAAGTTGGAGAACCCTCGCACTTGCACTTACTTCAGACCAATTAGTCTTTGTAACTTTTCCAACAAGGTCGTCTCTAAGATTCCGTCTACTCAACTCACGCCTATTCTTGATCGTACGATCTCTTCTTCCCAAACCTGCCTTTTCAAAGGTCGAATGATCACTGATAATGTTCTTTTAGCCTAAAAACTGATTTCTTAGATTGAATGCAAGATCAGTGGCTCCAACGTGATCATCAAGCTTGATAGCTAGTGCTTATGACTGCATGTCTTGGTTTTTCATTGTCCGGGTTCTTTGAATCTTTGGATTCTCTGAGTCCGTTATCAATATAGTGTGAAGACTTATATCCAACTGTTCGTTTTCTGTTCTCATCAATGGAACGACCAAAGGATTTTTTCCTTCGGGTAGGGGGGCTGAGGCAAGATGGTCACTTTTCTCCAATGTTTTTGTTATCACGGTTGAGGTGCTCGTTAGAATGGTGGATGCTCTCACTATTTCTAGGCAGGTTCATTGGTTTGGTATTCCAAATGGATGCCCGGTCATCTCGTCCTTGTCCTTTGTTGATGACATCATTTTCTTTTCAACGGTAATCCACCTTAGATCCACCGACTACTTTCCTTCCTCGCCTTTACGAAGAGTGCTCTGGGTAGTTGATCAATGCTTCGTCCGTCCTAAATCCCTGGACTTGGGGAAGGTTTCGTAGATCGAGATCTATTCTGTTTTCTGGGTGGCTTCGAAGCCTCATGCTTTTCTTGGCATTGTTCTTTACATAGGGAAAAATATCAACACCCTTTTCAACTGTAATAACCCGGAAATACGAGCCAGTTTAAAATTTTTATTTTGGCAATTTTAGTGAATTTTGAATATTTAAAATGACTATTTTAAATAATATCGACGAGAAATTTATTTCGAATAGAATTAGAACGTGTATAGTTATATAGATCGTCGATAGAATATAAATAATTATTTATAATTATAAAAGGAATTGAAAATGGCGCGGTAGTTCGATAATTCGATTTCAAACTTCAATTGAACATACCGGGTGCAAAATAACCCGAATTTTAGTGAAACCAAAAATAATAGGATCTAATTGGGGATATCTTTCCAAAGAATCCGAAAAATCGAAATTTCATAGCGGGAATCAAAAGATATGTCCAGTTGAAAATTTTGAATAATCGCTATGGAATTCAGGCCCTTAAAAATGGAAATTTTGCAAACGACCTCAGATTTCGACGAAAACACTTTCGTTGGATCCGTGATGTCAAGTTATTGCTAGGTTTCAAATTTCATAATTTTTCGAATCAATATGTGAGCGTGGCAAAGGAAAACGCGTTTGACCAGTTTAAGTTAAGTGAAAATTAGGCTCACGTCCTTAAAAGCAAACTTTATTAAGCACACTTCCTCCCATTTTAAAACGTATAAATTTCATCCTTATTTTTGAAATTAAGCGTGCAGCGGGTTTTTTTTTCCAAAACTGCCCTTCGTATAATCAACGGTGTAATTAAGATGTCTGAGTATCCGTAATTAAGATTTAATCATTCTCTCGATCTAAAATTTCTGTGTCCATGGCGGCGCAGTAATCAATTACAATTTTATCAATTTTGTAATCGATCGATCTAAATTTGTTACTACTCGGTTCTTTTTTCCGATATTTAATTATATCGATCCTTGATCGTTCCTTGATCTAAAATTCTTGCTGCTCGGTTGCTATTTTGGAGTCTGTCGATCTTGAATTCTTGGTAATATAATGCCTGTTTCTTCTTCAAGGTAATTTATAGTTTTAAATAAAAAATAATGTGTTACGATATCATATTTTTTTTTCCGATGTTTGTTAATTAATTATTAATTCTGATGTTATTTTATTGTTTTTTTCATCGATGGATAATGTAATTACGTAATTTTTTTTTTTGGGTTTTATTCATTGAGCAGTCGTATTTATTAATTTTTCAATATGTTTGTTTTTATATCTGAATACGTGTATAAAATCGTGCATATATATTTAATATTAGCGGAGAAGTATGCAACTATTGAAAGAAACGTGCGTACTTGTTGGTATATGTTCATGAAAGTTGCATATAAGAATGCATATATTCTGAATATATGCATGCTTATGTACAGCTGTAATGTAATTACGTAATTTTTTTTTTTGGGTTTTATTCATTGAGCAGTCGTATTTATTAATTTTTCAATATGTTTGTTTTTTAAATCTGAATACGTGTATAAAATCGTGCATATATATTTAATATTAGCGGAGAAGTATGCAACTATTGAAAGAAACGTGCGTACTTGTTGGTATATGTTCATGAAAGTTGCATATAAGTATGCATATATTCTGAATATATGCATGCTTATGTACAGCTGTTTTGTAATTTTTTTTGATTGCGTGTATGATGATTAGTTGCATACAAATATGCATATATTCGTAATATATGTTTGTTATACGTCTGTTTCATATATTATGAACATAAGTATGTGTAATTTCTTGAATATTTGCATACAAGTATGCAGATATTATTGATATCTGCAGACATTTATTGATTTATTATTATTTTGAAGGCGTTTACATAATTTTATACATTATTTACTACATAATTTGTCTAATTAATGTTGAATTTCTTGTTTGTATAACAGTGTTCCACCTGATATTGGTGTATTGGTGTTGTTGAAGTTTGGCAGTGATAGTTGCTCTATTCGTTTATATTTTGATAGTTGTGTTTCTATGGTAAGAGAAGCTGTTTGTGGTAAGTGGACTGATTTAAGTCCATTGTCGTTTGAATTATATCATCTCAGAGATGGTTTGAGAAGGAACATTGAAAGTAATTCTGATCTTCAATCTATTCTTTTGTTGGCTGCACATAATCGAGAGGATTATTTGGTTATTTTTGTTGACACCAATCATAGTAGTTCTTCAGTTAATAATTGTAGTGATTGTTCTTTTGGTAGTGATTCGTCGTTTGCGAGTACTAGTGATTCAAATAATCAAATTAGGCAATTGTTGAGAAGTGATATGCAACAACCTGTTTTTTCTGGTGTTGGTCAGCAATTTCCAGGAGGTGTTACTTAATTTAGACTGTATATTATGATGTATAGTATGAAGACTGGATATAAACTTACTTTGGTTAAGAATGACAAAGAACGAGTAACAGCTATTTGTTCTAAACAAAATTGTAGTTTCAGGATTCATGCTTCTCTGAAATTTAATCTTCCTGGATATTTTGTTGTAAAGAAATTTCAACCGGAACATTCTTGTGGTGCTGGAATTCATGACATCAACAATCCTGTTATATCTAGTAAATTGATTAAGTTGTTGGTTGCTGATCATATTCAAGCTAATCCATTAATGAAGACGAAAGACATTGTTAACTTGTTTCAAACCGAGTACAATGTTATCTTGAAATATTATTATGCTTATAGTGGGAAGAGGTTGGCTCTAGAAGATTTGCATGGAAGTGATGTAATGTCGTATCATCATTTGCAGTCATTTTGTGATGCAATTGGTACTACTAACCCTGGAAGTAAAGTTGTTTTGGAGTGCAATGATTCTACAAGGCAATTTGAGAGGGTTTTTATTGGATTTGAAGCTTGTTCATATGGATTTCAATTTTGTCGACCATTAATTTTTGTTGATGCTACATTTATGAAGGGAAGAGCTCAAGGATGTTTAACGGATGCTACTGGTAAAAATGGTAATGAAGGTATGTTGTTTTGTACTTCCGTTTTCATTATTAACAGCAAATTTAAGTAATTTAATGATAAATGTATGCAATTTTATCAAATATATGCATTAATATATGCAGTTATTATGAACAAATTTGCATTCTTTGTATACCCATTCAATTGTTTTTCTACTGTTTAATTCTTGCGTGCAAGAATGCAATTATTTTAATCCAGTGCATACATTTATGCATTAATCTTTGTATACAGTACTGAAATATTTGAAAAACTGCACGAATGTATGCAAATATTTTAGACATATGCATACCTGAATGCTATTATTCTGACATATAGTACTGAAATATTTGAAAAAACTGCACGAATGTATGCAAATATTTTAGACATATGCATACCTGAATGCTATTATTCTGACATATACAACTGTTATGTTAATGTGCATTCAGGTATGCTAATATTATTAATATCTGCATACAATGAAGTTATGTTGTTTTGCACTTCAGTTTTCATTATTAACAGCAAATTAACTATTTTAATGCATAAATTTATGCAATTTTGTAAAATATATGCATTAATATATGCAATTATTAACAGCAAATTTGCATGCTTTGTATACTCGTTCAATTGTTTTTCTACTGTTTAATTCTAGCATGCAAGAATGCAATTATCTTAAATAACTGCATACATTTATGCATTAATCTTGGTATACAGTACTGAAATATTTGAAAAACTGCACGAATGTATGCAAATATTTTAGACATATGCATACCTGAATGCTATTATTCTGACATATAGTACTGAAATATTTGAAAAAACTGCACGAATGAATGCAAATATTTTAGACATATGCATACGTGAATGCTATTATTCTGACATATACAACTGTTATGTTAATGTGCATTCAGGTATGCTAATATTATTAATATCTGCATGCAATGAAGTTATGTTGTTTTGCACTTCAGTTTTCATTATTAACAGCAAATAAACTATTTTAATGCATAAATTTATGCAATTTTATAAAATATATGCATTAATATATGCAATTATTATGAATAAATTTGCATGCTTTGTATACTCATTCAATTATTTTTCTACTGTTTAATTCTAGCGTGCAAGAATGCAATTATTTTAAATAACTGCATACATTTATGCATTAATCCTGGCATATAGTACTGAAATATTTGAAAAACTGCACGAATATATGCAGATATTTTAGACATATGCATACCTGAATGCAATTATTCTGACATATAGTACTGAAATATTTGAAAAACTGCACGAATGTATGCAAATATTTTAGACATATGCATACCTGAATGCTATTATTCTGACATATACAATTGTTATGTTAATGTGCATTCAGGTATGCTAATATATTTAAAAAATGCATACAATTGTGAAATTAATATTACATATGGTAATAATATTAGTTGAAATTGTTTGTATAATTGTTGTTCTTTAGTCTACTCTTTTGTTATCTATTATTTTTTCTATAGGTTTTTTCCCGCTAGCTATTGCTGTTGTGTCTGGGGAAGATGAAGATAATTGGATTTGGTTTTGTGAACAGCTTAAAGAGTTTCTTCACGATGATAGTAGACGGTTTGTTTTCATTTCTGATCGTCATCCTGGTATTCTTGTTGCTATTCCAAAGGTGTTTCCAAATTCTGTTCATGGATCTTGTTTTTTCACTTGACCAACAATTTAAAGGTTGCTTTAAAATCTCATTTTTCCAAAACAAATAAGAGGTTGTTGTTGGATACATTTGCAAGACTTGCTTATGCATACAACTTGACTGATTTTAATGCTGCATTGAAGAATTTAAGAGATGTTGGTGGATCGATTGTTTCAAACTTCTTGAATGGAATCCCTTTTGAGAAGTTTACTAATGTATTTTTCCCTTGTTGCCGTTATGGTGAAATGTCTTCAAATTGTTCAGAAAGTTTTAACAAGTGGATATTGGAAGAAAGACATCTACCAATCACTGCAAGTATGGATAGAATTAGATTGAAGTTAATGAAACTTATGTCCGATCGTCGTGAAGCTGCTTCTACTTGGAATAGTGTTTTATGTCCTGTTAATGAAAGTCGGTTGAGAAATCTTCATTTGGAAGGAGGTTCGTGGTTTGTTATCAAATCAAGTGAATATAATTATGAAGTTCATTCTCCCATTCATCAATTTGTTGATTTATATAATCGAGCTTGCTCTTGTCATGTGTGGCAAATTAGTGGTTTTCCTTGTGCTCATGCTGTTAGATGTATTCTAAGTTGTGAAAAGTTGAATGTGTATGACTACATTGAAGATTATTTCAAAGTTAGTTATTTTCAATCATCCTATTCTCATCCAATCAATCCTATCATAAACTATATGGGTGAAGATGTGGCTGTTGAAGATTCAATTATAGCTCCTCCAAAAGGTAGAAGAATGCCTGGTCGTCCATCATCTTCTAAAAGATTGAAATCTGCAGGCGAATTTACCAAGACTACTAGATGTGCTTTGTGCAAGAAGTTGGGTCATAATAGAAGGACGTGCTCTTCAAAAGACTTGTAGATGTTTTTTTTTAATTTTTTTTTTAAACTTGGTTATACTGTTTACTGTTGTGAATTTTTCCTTGCTGCAATAAATTGGTACAGTTTTTTAAGGTTAATTCTGTGTTTTTTATCTTACATTTTTGTTTATAGCTTAGATGTATGCAATTATTCAGTATATTTGCATACATATATGCAGTTATATTGAATAATTGAATCAAATTTGCATCTTTTTAATAGGTGCATAGATATATGCAATTATTCAATATAGTTGCATATACATATGCTATTATTCAGTTTAATTATATACATATACGCAATTATTCAGTATTATTTAATTCTTAGTATATGTATCCAGTCTTCATTTCGATTGTGTTTATTAATTTTTCACTGGAGGTTTTATTGCTGTAATTCTGAATAATTGTTTAATATCCTGCATACATACATTTTATATTAATTTATTAGTATGCAATTAATGGTAGAAATGTGCATGATGTTCTACATATGTTCACGAAAATTTGCATTTAAGTATGCATATATTTAGTTTATATGCATACTTATGTTCATTTCTTTTTAAATTCTGTTTGCTTGCTTGTATACATTTCAAGTATTTTTATTCCTGGTAATATACGGAAGTATTATATATTGTTGCTTATATGTATGCAACATTTTCTTATTATGTGCATGCAAGTTTTTTAATTTTCAATGCTGCAAAAATTAGCACCTGAGTAATAAATAATATTGAAAAATGGATAAAAGTATGCTATACATCATTTATAACAGCACACAAGAAATTAACATTTCATAACATCTAGAAAAAGTAGTAGAACTTGATACAGTACAAAAATTTTCAAGCTAAATCATTTCAGACACTACATATTCTGGACCACGTGATTCAAAAACATTATATCAGTCAATATTTTTAGCAGACATATATACACAACAGTTTTCAACATTTTAAACTTTTAGTCCGTTAAATTCTGAATCCATAAACTTCTGCGTCATGTAAGTGTCTACAGTCCAACTATAGAATTTGCAATTCAGTATTTCGTTAGCAAGTTCTGCACGTTGATCATTAACAGCCTCTGCACCATACACTTTATCATCTTCAACGATTTGTTGGTTTTCACATCTCTGCTTCATGATGTTTATAACAAACATGCCACAATCAACACTGCAAAAATTTATAAGACATTATCAATTTTTTAATATTTGACTTAAATTATGCAACTGTACTTGTTATTTGCATTAACACATGCAGATTTTTTTTAAAAATGCATTAAAACCTGCAGATATTAATAATATCTGCAAATAAACATGGAAAATATTATCAATAAATGCATAGAAGCATGCACATAACTTCATTATTTGCACACAAGCATGCAAATATACATGATAACTAGCAACAATCATGCAGAAACATACATATATGCATATGGATACTTGCAAGTGAACAGAGTTTATTTGCTTACGTAGCACCCTGTTGTGGGCGATTAGCAATTTCAAGCTCTTTAGGTTGTTGAAAACTCCTCTTCTCAATTTTTCTGATCACTTCATTTATGTAAAGTCTCTGCATAAAAACAAAAACACACATATATAATATATATATATATATGTATATATATATGTATGTATATATATATACGTTGTTAAAGTTTTATATACCAACTTGCATATGAAATATTTTCAATCTACGTACAATTAGTTTTGCTCTTCTTTGATGTCTTCCTTCACGCCGTGGTTTGTTGGAATCGTAGTGAATCCATCGTCTACTATCTTTAATAAATTCCAAAAATGAAAAATGTTTGTCCTCGTGGATTGGAATGAATATTTTTGTGCATGATTGGAAGCCTGTTTCCATCGGTTTATCAATGAAATGCTCCAACTCTTTTTCTCTATGTGGATTGACATATGCCTGTAATTGTAATCATTTTAGTGGAAAAGGGTAAAGATGTTCATTATTTTCATCAAGAGAAAAAATGAAGGAAACTTACAGAAGCCCATGTTCTGATGCATAAAATTTCTGGATGTTTTTTTTTGCAGATTGTGTGCAACAAAGTCAATTATCTATTTGCATTAGTAGATTGTAAGTGATATAGAAAGGTGAATTAATACTTATGTAATAAAATATCAATGAAATTAGTATTATTATATTTGAGTTTGAATGAACTTATACCTGTCCATCAATAAATCTTCCAGTTATTAAATCTCCCAAAGAAGAACCAATTATGCATATTCCATCAGGACCATTCAAGTAAGCACTTTTACTGGCAAAATTATTCAAATATTGTCAATATATATCATGCAATCATGCAAAAATACTATTTGTATGCACTGAATCATAAAAATATTTTGAAAATCATCATACAAATATGCAGATATTGTCAATATCTGCATACATTCATGCAAAAATACTAGATGTATGCACTGCATCATAAAAATATTTTGAAAATCATTATACAAATGAGCAGATATTGTCAATATCTGCATACAATCATGCAAAAATACTAGATGTATGCACTGAATCATAAAAATATTTTGAAAATCATTATACAAATATGCAGATAGTGTCCATATCTGCATACATTCATGTAGATATATGTAGTATTCTGCTTCACTTTTGCTACTGCTATGATACATTAATAGTTAAAGTAAATTTGATTAAATTTTTGAATACTTTTACCTTAGATCTGAAAGTGTAAAAAATTGGTCTAGTCTCTGGATTTGCCACTCCTCTAATTTTCTAACATTCTTATACTTTCGAACTTTCACTTTAGCGTTAGTACTCATTTCTACATCCCTTGGTCCTTCGTCAAAGTCATATACTTCCAGCGTTTCTCTTTCTTTCTTCTTTTATCTACAACTAAGAATAAAATCAAATTTATTAGCCATGTAATGTTGTAAATTACACAATACAAATATTGGTACAATCAAATAAATTTGTTTACCTTTTCTGTTTCTTAAAGTTAAATGTCTCTTGTTTTTCCCTTGCTTTTCAACCTGCTCCTTGTACTCAACAATTTCCTTCTGTTTTTGATCTTTTAGACTTTCAGCATTACTGGTACCAATGTTCGCATTCTTAATCTTCTTTTGCTTCTCTTCAATTGAATTGTCCTTATCCTTGTCTATCATCTTATCTTGCTTATTTTCTATTCCTTTATCGTTTTTCTTTTCAGCTTCTTCTACAGTCTTCTCAGGATCATTCTTTTCTTGTAATTTATCCTCATGCTTTTCCATGTTCTTATTTTGATCATCTTCAATCTCATTGTCTTTTACTTCTTCAGGTTTTTCTTTACTATTGCTGTCATTATAATTTTTTTCGATGTCAGTATCCATGTTATTTTGCTCCTCTTCTTTCTCCAGTTCCTCATTACAATCTTCAATAACTTCATCTGCTTTTTCGTGTATTCCATCATCATTTTTTCCCATTTCATCTATTATTAAACTAATGCTGTATTGCTCTCTCTCCTTGTCAATCTTCTCTTCGTCTAATTCGTTTTCGCCTTCAGTTTCTTCAGTATCTTCCTTATCCATAATTTCATCATTTTCTTTGTATTCTTTTTCTTCATTTTCATCATTATCATCACAGTCTGTATTAAACTCAACTTCATTTTTTCCTAATTGTAACTGTTCATCTTCAACACTTTATGATGTCGTGTCGGCAGTAAGCTCCTGTATTCTTAGTTTTAGCATTCTATTCTCTTCTGCTAATTGCCTATTCTCTTGTTTTAATTTTGTTATCAGATCTCTCAATCTTCGTTCCTTTTTTTGTAAAATTCCTCATATTCATCATCTTTGTCCACATTTTGTTGAATTAATTTCAATTCTTTTCCTTGTAAGTCCTGAAAATAAAAATTTCACACTTAATTTTTTAGTAACAATACAGTAATTAGCATTTTTGTAAACATGCATATGGAAAATCTGCACAAAATCATGCAAAAAATGTCTTGATTTGCACACTAGTTAGCAAGATTTGAGAATAATTTCTTACAACTGTGCAAAAATTGGCAATAAAAGCATACAAGCATGCAAGTATCGATAAACTTTTCATACAAGTATGCAAATGTTGATACATTCATATATGCGTTTATATATTTAAAATACGTACATAAAAGTATGGAACTATTGGCAACTTATGCATAAAAATATGCAAATATTTTTAGTATCTTCATGTAGTTATACATACATTATAAATACCAGGTTTCAAAAATGCAAATAATGTAAACATGTGCATACAAACACGCAAATATTCTTCTAGCTTGCAACAAGGAAAAAAGAATAAATTGATATTAGCATAAAATTATGCAAATTTTGATAATATTTGAATACAAGTATGCAGATATGGAGTATATAGCAATATAAGCATGCAATAATACACAATATATGCATAAAAGCATGCAAATATTAATTATTTTTTTGCACAAACGTAAGCATAAATCAAGTACATCAGAATACATTAATGCATTTATACTACATACTTGCATACGAGTGTGAAAAAAATCAAAAATATTTGCATACAAGCATGCACATATAATCATATATTTATTCAGGTAATCATGATACTTAAGTAGTTCAATAAAAATGGTGCAGATATACATTATACTTACATGGTTGAATTTGATATCCATAAGCATTGTAGGCTTTAACAATTTGATATCCCATTTTCCAGCTCGTGGAAAATGTTCACTGTACTCTGCCTTTGATGTTGATAGAACATGAGTCTTTTCGCAAATCCACCACTACAAAATTTACATGATAACAAACCATTATGCATAGCATGAACAATAATTTAATAAAAAAATTAATACATTTTGTTAAAAACATACCAAAAACAGTGTCACACAAGCATTGATTTTGCGGGGAGTCTCACAATACTTGTCTACTTGGCTGATTAGATGGTGGTGCACAGTTTTTGGCCATGAAATTGTATTTAACTTCTGATCACAAACACAATAGGGTACCAACGCCCATGGTAAAGCGTAATTAGGAGTGGATATGAGAAAATTTGCTACTAAGTAGAGTAGAAAAAGTTTTACAGTATCAAAAAATGCTACTTCTGAGTTGTCTTTAATTGTAGCAAATATTTCTCTTTCAACATTTTTCTTGTTGACTGTATCTTCTCCTTTAAAATGTCGCTCAATGAATTCTTTGAAATCTTGATCATTTTTATCTTCTTTCTTTAAATGTGCACTGGTCTTAATCAACTGTCCTTGCAAAGGAGCTCCCAATAACAATGCAACATCTTGTTCTGTAAATGTCAACAATAACTCTCCAAACTGAAAATATTTCAGATTCTTCCTGTAACTTTTGATTATGAGTTCTAATGTTGTTGAAGTTTTAACAGCTTCAGATGGTGAGATTAAGCTATCTATGATCATCTGAATGAATCCATTTAATGGTATTTTTTCAAGAAATATTGAATGGTTATGAGTTAATAGCTTATCTTCGTTCAGTCTGTCAATCAGCTTGAGGAATGATTTGAGATTATTCCTATAAACGTTTTCTTTCTTGTTAATCTTTTGTACTTCTTCAACGTGTTGTTCCTTGCATAGTATTTCAGAATAGGATGGCTGTTCTTTTACTACTATTGCTTTATTCTGTTCAATCTTTTCTATACTATCATCTTCTGCTGAAAGTCTCTGCATAAAGGAGTAGAAATAAAATAATAATCGGGTTTAAAGTGTTTTAACTATATGCGTAGAACTGTGCAATAATTCAGAATGAATGCATACAAGTGTGCGTGTATTCTGGGTAAATGTACAAATTATGGAAATTACTGTTAATACTTGACCAATTGTGTGCAAATATTGTCAATAATTTCACATAATTCTGCATATAATACTTAAAAAAAAGAACAAAGATGTAAAAATATTTGTACATGTAGCACTAAGGTGCAATTATTTTGAATATTAGCACGTTATTGTGCAATTATTCTGATAATAAGCACTTTTTTGTGCTAATATTTCAAATACATGGAAACTAATTTCACCTTTTTTCAATATATGCACAGAATTGTGCAAGATTTCCGAACAGATGCATCCATTTTTGCAATATTTGCATACCAGTATACAATTATTCATTATACATGCATATAATTATGCAAGATTTCTAAATTACTTTATACCACTTTTTAAGAACTGATGAAAAAATCTTTCTTCTTCTCAACATTTTACAATAAACATATACATTAACCTTACTATTCCTATGCATGTATTCGTATATGCCACTGTTTTTAATATATTCATCCTTGCATGCATATGTTTTGAAAATATGCATAAAAAAATGCAACATATTAAACTCTAAGCAGACAATTATGCAAGTATTTCGAATATCAATATACCAGTTTTCTTCTAGTCCAAATAATCTTTATCATACAAACATATAAAATTATTGACTACAAATTATACAATCACGCAAGAAAACTTTATGAATTCATACTAACACAGAATAAAATAGGTAAGCAACAAATTAATAGCATATAATCATGCAATAATTCGTGTTTTCTTCTAGCAATCATGTATTAATTCAGATAGGTATTAAAATAATCAAAGTTATACCTTCTTTTTAGCCATTTCTTGCAATTTGAAGATGACGAAAACAATTCTGAACGAATATATTAGATAGCGATTAAGTTGTTGACGATCGGCTGTTTTATTTTGAAAATGAGTTCTCGCTTGAAGTTTTTTCTAGAATCGTCGGTTTAGGGTTTTGATTCAGATTAGCAGATCGAAATGAAAAATGAAAGGAAGACGAATCGTGCTTTGAGGGTTTAAGACATGCGTGAAGGGCAACACAGGAATTTTAGTGCGCACGATTCAAAAATAGGGACGTATTCTGTATTATGTTTATGGACGGGTTTTTTATTAATTTTAAAAGTTTATAGGGATGTGTGCCTAATGGACCCTTAAGTTAATTTTAATTGACTGGAAAATGACCATTTTTCAAACGGTCTCAGAATTCGATGAAACAAGTTTTGTTAGGACCGTATCATTAATATGAAGCTAGAAAATATTTTTCGGGAATTTTTCGAGTTAGTGTGTGGCCCCGGTAAATTGAAATGCGCGTTCAAATTCAATATATAGAGTTATATGTTGATTTTGACGAAAACTGATCGAAACGACCGAATCAGCCTACGATACATATCCCATTGTGTTCGGAATGGGGGTAATTAGCTATGGACAACAGGCGGTGAGCCTCGTTTCGAGGTCGAAATAAAAAGTCAACTTAAAAGAGAAATTAAAATAAATTAATATATTTTATTATATACCCCCCTCATTCTTCTCAGATCGAAATAGAAAAAAAAGGGAGAAAAATCGCGCCCTAGCGCGACTGGCGCCCTCCACCGTTGCCCCACCGCCTCCGTCCACCATCGCCAACCTCCGCACCCCCCGCTCGCTGCTCTCCTCTCTCTCCTCTTTCTTCCTTCTCCACGCGAGCGCCCTTTCGATTTAAACCCGTCGCCCCCCTCGATGGAGGCGCGCTCCCTCCCTAGGCCGACGCCGGACTGGCGAACCCCCCTGCACGCAACCGCCCCCTGCCCTGACCTGCGCCACCTCCCTCCGACCTTCTGAGACCCCCACCTCGCCCGCCGCCCACCTGACGCCCCTTCTCCCTCATCGTACAACCACAGTAAGTGTTCTTTGTTCTAATTATTTTATTTTCAGTTTTTAATGTAATAAAAATTCGATTTTTACTTATTTGCAAGAATAAAAATTAAATTTTTATAATATAGAAAGGTAAAAAAATATAGTTTTTATACTAGCGGCAAATTAAAGATATGATTTTTATATGATAAGGAAGTTAAAAATATAATTTTTATATAGGTAAGATAGTAAAAATATCATCTTTATAGATATAGCGAAATAAAAATGTGATTTTTATAGTGATGAAATAAAGGTGAAATCTTTATATTTGAAAAGGTGAAATCTTTATATTTGAAAAGGCGAAATCTTTATATAGAGAATAGCGTGATAAAAATATAATCTTTATTATATGAACATCGATGTAAAAATAGAATTTTTATCTATATAGTAGCGGTGTAAAAATATGATTTTTATATACATAGCAACAACATAAAAATGTGATTTTTACATATGTAGTGGCTACGGGCAACGAAAGTGACAAAAAGGCGAGAACAGTGATGATTTCCTACATTAGAAGTGTCGTGAAGTTGGGATAGCTATTGGTGAAAATTTCTCACTCTTCAATCTCTTTTTCTAGTTAAAAATATATATACTAGGATGCAGACGGTGTTTAGTAGCACCCGACACCATCGTCCACAGACCATGGACTTGTTTGTTTGGTTGTGTAGTTGGTTAGATTATTTGATTTGAATTTGATTGTTTGGTGAAATGGAATGGATTTGATTGATATGTGTATGGCGTGGGCCATTATTAGACCGGGGATAAGGCTAGGCCTTGTCCCGTTTCTAGTATCGTGCCGTTATACCGCCGAAATTTTCTAAAATAAGTTAGAAAAATAAGGATATCATTTTATTTAATAAATGAACCGAATAGAATATTCATAGGTTGAGTAAAATAATTTGGTCGTTAAAAATATAATTTTTAACGTGAACATGAACAAATAAATATTCATTTACAAATCGAACGATTTGTTTATGTACACCTATTTGAAGGACATTGATTGGGACGATAAATTTTACACATCGCCCAACTGCACAAATAAAATCTGTGTTAGATTGTTTGAAACCCCACACGGGTATTGGGATAATATACGACATACACTAATCCCAATAATTAGTTGTATGTCGATCGATGGATTGACAGACTGTTATAAGCGTTATATATTTATATTTGATGCTTATACAGTGTAGTGCACTTTGGATGATGGTTGATTATTTATCGTTGCTATTATATATACATGTGTTGTATGGAATCCATATAATTAACTTTGTATGGTAATTGATTGGGCCTCATACCAATTTAGAAAATAAAGAATATTATAAAATAAAGGTTCATGTGTTGACCGTACTCATCCGTTGAGATTAGTCATGTGTTGAACGAAATATTTTAACAGTAAAATTTACATCTTTATCATATATAAAATTAGAAACTAACTGAAAAATAGATAAGATGAGTGGTCTCCTGGATATTGATCTGATGTTGATTTCGGCCTTCGGGGTTAACATTTAGGGAATCGTTCTCTTACTAATTTACGGTTGGAGTCTGATTTAAATCAAACGATAGATACCATAATTTTTATAAAATATATTGAATAACAAAAATAGTCACGCGTGGGCAGTACTCATCCGTTGAGATTAGTCATGTGTTGACAAAAATATAGATTCATTTGTTGAATAGAATAACGAATTATTGAAATATATAAAGCTGTGTTGATTAGAGATGCGCTATTTTGACGCGAACGATATTTATATCGATTATATTCGTTTTTAAAATTGAATAGAATATAGAAGAAATTCGAATTGAATTGAATAGAAAACAAATTCGAATTGAATTGAATAGAAAACGAATTCGAAGTGAATTGAATAGAAAACGAATTTGAATTGAATTGAATAGAAAACGAATTCGAATTGAATTGAATAGAAAACGAATTCGAATTGAATTGAATAGGAAACGAATTCGAATTGAATTGAATTGAATAGGAAATTAATTCAAATTTAATTGGAAATTTAATTGAATTGAAAACGAATTTAAATAGAATAAAAATCAATTTGAAATGAATTCAAATTGAATTGAAAATTTAATTGAATTGAAATGAATTCAAAACGAATTATATAGGATATTCAATTTTGATTCGAAATTGAATACGAAGTTGAATTTGTTTTGACAACGAATTTAAAACGATTTATAAAATTCGTTTTAAAAGGAAATCGATGAAATATATATTATAAATATTATATATATAATATAATGGCCTGAATAGAACGCGCCGCACCGCGGCAGTTCGTGAATTTCGACCATTAATTTCGAACGGACATTACGGGAGATCCGACCGTCGGATTCTCCTAAAACCGGAACCTTTGGGTTTGTATCGAAAAGAGCTTTCTAACGAATGTTAGAAATTTGAAATATAACGGTTGGATTTGGAGATACGTCCAAATCAATTTCAGAAAAGGTCGCTGTAAGTGCAGTTCGATGGCCGTTGATGGAAATCGACTGTACAGGCCTTGATAAAATTATTAAAAATATTAATAATTTGTGTAAAATCATAAGAAATGATTTGTGAAAAACTGGGATGAAAAATCCCACATTTGTAAAGATAAAAATAGATTTTTATTGGAATGAACTAGTTTTGAACTAGAATTAAATTCAATTCATTTTTGAAACAAATAAATTGATTTTGAATTGGTTTTTGGGTTTATCGTGAACGGTGTTTTAAATAACACTAGTTCTTTAACCCGATAATAAATAGAATGTGATTTGGGTTTATCGCGAACTGTGTTTTAAATGACACTAGTTCTTTAAACCAGTAAAAGGAGTTTTAATGAATCTGCAATTAGATTGAAATGTGAATTGATAATTTAAATTATCAAATTTGGAAAGTGAGCGAGAATGGAGTATTACCAGTTTTGCTCCAAAGCGATAGTTAAATCTTTAATTAGATTTGAACGTGAAATGGTAATTAATTTTACCGATAACACCGTGGTGTTAGATATGGAGTATTACCAGTTTTTATTCACGGGATGAATAGGTTGGGATTGGGAAATAAAAAATAATTACTTCGGTGTGGTTCGCTAATCTCGACTAGTTTGAAAAACCATACTTTGGTTTGAAATGACATCCAAAGGAAGATTAAAGAATAAATATAAAGAATTTATCTTTGATAAATTTAATGGGAACCCTTCCCTAAGAATATGAAATTTAGAAACTAGCTGTAGGTTAGTTAAGAAGAATGGTTTCCTGGATATTGATCTGATGTTGGTTTTGGCCTTCGGGGTTAATATTTGGGAAATCGTTCTCTTGCTAATTTGCGGTTAGTGACTACTGAATTGGAATGAGGCGTATGTTGTGTTTGTGTAACATTTGTTTACTATATACGCGGGTTGTTCGGAAAGGCCGGGTTATACCCATTCTGAATAACCGATTCGACGATAAGTCAAAGATGATGACGGTGGTCGAAGACCGGAAGTCTTCACATCGTTTGGGTGATTACTGATGATCTTGATTGGGCTGTACACCCAAGATGAGGGAATCAGTTGGTGGTCGTCCAGACGTACTTGGAGATCGATGGATACGCGAGGAAAGTGCCTCCGGTTTCGTTTAGACCCAGAACGAACTTGTAAATGGATTGGGTGTCTGACATTGGATTTTATTCTGTGTTGATTGATTTCTGTTAAATATATATCTGTTTGGCGGCGAAGAATTTATTCTCTTGCTTAACGCCCTTCTCTGAGAGGTACGAGCTTAGAGGTTATATATCGATAGATATCAATCGCATGGCATGAATTGCCTGTGTGGCACGCCTACGTGGCAATTGATCAAGGCTTCTATTGAAAAGCAAAGTCTTGTGGTTGATGATCAAAGCACGGCCTACGTGGCAGCTTTGTTTATAACGTGAATTCGCGAGCCTCACACCTCGGTATGAGTTAAAAACGGGATAAGGACTGCAGGGAGAGCACGACGTTTCTTTCTAGCTTTGGTGGTGTCAGTGACTTACCAGCCCTGACATTTACATACTTTTCACCTATGTGGTTGTTGGAATGAGGCGCCTCGATTTTAGGTCTGTAAGGACCGGGAAACGTGTGTTCAGGAATACTAATCCTCAAACGTAAGAGAGGACCGGCCCTGAAGCATCCAGGGGTTACCCAGAGTGTGTAATCCTTAGACATTTGCTAGAGTGTCTCGAAAACGGAGAGGAGCTTGCCCCTTGCCTCGACTCATGACGGAAATCCAATTTCCAATACGTGTATTTCGGTTTTATTTGTAGAGCCTAGTATGGCGACATAGTGGGATGGGGCACTTATGCCGTCTATGATTGATACTTATGATTAGAAGTTGTTTTATGCACTATACACTTACAATAGTATCAAATGATTCGTTTCAAACGTATCAAGCATTCTTGGCTATTATAAGGTAAAAACCCTATCCTCCGACTTGCGTTGCATTGTGTGATGGGACCTGGGTCTTATAATAGCTTCATTTTTCAAAAAAGCATTGCGTTGTCTTTTCTATGCACTAGTATTCTTGGGAGGAAACCTGTTCCGTGTTATACGGCGTGGTCCCTTGAATTACTCTCTTTTAAAGTAAAGTTTTAAATAACTGTTTTAGTTCTCACACCAGTCACATGACTGACCTAGAGTTTATTGTTTTAACCTAAACTCTGGGTGCCCCTATTTCCACACGGGCAGCTAGTAGTTTTGGTTTTGCAGATTTATATTCACAGGATCCTGATTTACAGCTCGAACGATGCTCGGAAAGCTCTGTATCCGTGTATCACTTTCAGATGTGTTTTGTATTATTTTTCCGCTGTAGTACTGTATTTAAATCTCTGATATTTATAGAATGTAATTTATTCATTTATACTCTGTATATTCTTGTAATCTGATGGAATTGTTGTAATATACGATGAAATGTTCTTCTGTCTGCATTCATTTGTGTGTTGTTCTCAAAGTATCCGCTCTTTCCCTCATGGGGAAGTTACGGGTTACTATATCAACCCTCTTACAGATAAACCAAAGGGGGTAATCTTGATATAGAACTCATCTCTAATTTCTCAAGCTAGACGGTTGGTTCTTATCAATTCGGTTCTCGATTCTTTTGGGTCTCATATGTTTGTAGCCATGACGCCTACATCTTATTTCTTCCCTACCTATTGTTAGTCTGCCTCTACCCTTTTCTAAGGTAGCAGATATGTCTCACGGGGATATCGTTGGGTCTCCAGGGACACCATTTGTCGACTCAAGTGGCTTATGGAATCCTTGGGATGCGTGCAAAGTTTACGCTTGTAAGCTTTGTACTTAATTCCATTCTAACGACTTTCTCTGGTATTTGATTCTCCATGTGAAGTATAGATGCCTTTGGCCTCTCAACTATTCCGGGACCCCATCATACACCATTAAGACGTGGAAATGGATGTAGTCAGTCAATCCTTTCTTGGATAGCCATGGTCGTGGCTTTTCCTAGAATAGGAAAACTTTTTCCCTTAGAGATACTGGGAATTCTGTTCAAGTTCCAGCAAGTAGAAATCCAGATTTATCTAGCATTTGGGACAAGCGCACTCCCCTTAAGGTCTTCATTCTCATGTGGAAAATCCTCCGTGGGGGACTTCCATTGAATTCTAACCTAACAGGGATTGACATCCCACTCGTGTCTCGCTTTCAGTGTTGCTGGGCTGGATCCGTGGAGTCAACTGTGCACTTGTTCTGGGGAAACGGGTGTGCAATTGTGGTCTAGTCTCATTTCGGGAACCTTTTGGCTGTATTGGGCTCCCTCTTCCCTCCATTTATTGCTTTGTTCTTGGTGAGCACGAGGACATGGAAATGATCTAAGGTCGATCCTCTTCAGGCTTATTCCTTGTCTATTTTGCTGGCATTTTTAGTGTTCCCATAACAACGCAATTTTTTATGATTCTCCCATGGTTGCGGGTTCCATCATTAAAAGCGTATCAAACGATGTCAATTTCGCCTTTTAAAGTAGGCTCTTTATGGGCAACCTCAACTCTATCTCGGTTTCACTAGCTTGTGGTTTTTCTATATGTAGTGATTCTCATCCACGTGTAAAGGTGGATTGAGTTTGTTTTTTTAAATTAGGTTGTGTACTTGGTGGTTACCTTAAGAGGGATTAGCTTTCTACACTGGAATTAGATGACCTTTTGTTTTCGAGTTCTCTGAGCCGTAGCTGCAGTCCGATTTTCATCCGGCTATTTTGGAGGTTTGGAGCTCTTTAGATTCACTTTTTGAATGTTCGATGTTTGGCGACTCAGTGTTTAGAGCTTGGATGCGTTGGTTGTTTGTGTATACGTTGGACCTCTACTACTTTCGCTTTCTTTAAAGCTGGAAAGTGGCCATTGGCTTTCGTTTGCTGTTTGTATTTTTTCTATGTATTATGTTCTCTTTTTTGCGACATCAGTTGGGTTCTTTGACGTACCCTTAGTTTGTATTTTGTGAATCATCGGAGAAAGATGTCTTTCTCCATTTTGGTTGTGAATAAATTATTTTTAGTTTAAAAAACAATACAAAACTATATTGAAAAATGTTTATAAAACACGTATTTAGAAAAAACTTCTAACCAGTTCCCAAAGTTTCATACTCCATTATATATGAAGTTTATTATTTCGATATTTTTTATATATAATTTTCTAACTACTTTAATTTTCTTGTATAATAATATAAGTTAAAATTACGAAAGGATGAACATTACAAAAGTGGAAAGCAATGAGCTAACTATTTGGTACAAAATAAATGAAGTTAAAATAATGCAAAGTCACACCAAACACAAAAGTTAAACGGAAGTCAACAATCATGTAAAACTTGAGAATAAACCAATGTTTTTGACTTTACATATAATATAGTTTTCAAATCGATGAGAGAATCTATGCTCTCAAATATCATGAAATCAATGATAAACTAAGAGAATATACTCATAATTTACAAACTAAAAATCTAAGCTTAAATTATGAATAAGAAATTAGAAAAAAAACTACCGAATGTACATCAAATTAAATAAAAAGAAAATAAAACTTTATCTTTTAATCAAGCTCGATTAAACTAGTGGCTTAGTTTTTTTGGAGATCTTCAGATTAATTTTCCAAAAACAAAAATTAAAATTAAAATAATATTAAGAATACAATTACTGTAAAGTATGAATAAAATAAAAAATAATTCTCGTTGAGCATGAACCAACTCAATAAAATTCTTGTTATAACAAAAAATTAAATAACTTAACTGAAAACTGGTTGGAAGGAATTTTTAAAACTGCAAAAGAAAAGGAGACAGTATTATGAGAAAATGAAATGAAAGAATGAAAAATGACAAATATGCACATTGAAATTTCTTTTAAAATGTATAATAGAAAATTATCTACAAGACATTAATGAGCCCATTATAATCCATTTAATAAATAATTGAAATAAGAAAAAGTAATGATAAATTTAGGATAATTAAACTAGCGTGACACATGGCCAAAAGCGGGATTTTTAAGGAATCAATAACTGTAAGGTCTTCAGTTTATTATTAAGATTTCATATAATATAATAGATTATAAGCAGCTTTATAATTTACTTATGTGGTTATTACATTTTAATCTTCTGCTATGAGATTCTGTATTCTATTTCTTTTCATCTTTTTTTTTATATTTAAATCTCATTAAAAATGCACTAGAATTTATACCAATCTGTAGTTGATGAGAGCAACTAATAGAAAGTATCGTGGATGTGTTGAACCAATTACGAGACTGCAGGAAATTGTTGTCTTCATTCTTCAATGGTCTTTTCCTATGTGGCTCTGATATCCAGGTCCACCTAGGCGATGGCCTAGGGCCTAGATCGTGGATGTGTTGACATGTCTTTCTCGCAAGGCCTTCAAAGTTCATAGGTTAAACACTTAAGACTTGATCCAGGATACCAGGTCGAAGGAAGCGACTCATACTCCAATTTATCACCATATCAGCACTCCTAGGCTTATTCCTCTCCGGCTCGGCCTCCCTTGACCTAGCCTGTAAAAGATGGAAACATAAGAAGTAGGGGAGGGTTCAGATCGGTGTACTGACCTGTGACATACCGACACTGGTCATGCCGACCCCCGCCATGCCGACCCGAAACTGCAAGCTCCCAAGTCCTATTCTATTGGATATATCCCAGGTCAAATACTTGATATTTCTCTTATATTTCCAGATCTCGCTACACATGTCATATATCCAACCAAAGAAGACCTCTCTAGTGGATTAAAGACCGATTCTACTACCTCCCTACAAAGTAGGGATGGGCGCCACATGGCATAGCGAACCGTATTTGACCTCACCAATAAACAGTCCCCTAAAGCTCTAGAAAAATGACCTTTTCTCATTATTCTCTTCCATACTCTGTGATATTGAATTTTAAATGTTTGAGAGAAAATTGATTATTGTATTCATTTTATTCAAGTTATATAAGAATATAAAGTGGATGTAGGCTCATTAACGCCGAACCACTATAAAATTTCATTTGATTGCATTTCCTCCTGTTTTCATTTATATTCTATTTATTATCTCTTTGGGCGTTGTGCCTTTTTTTGGTGTTAATACTTTGGTGCTTTCTCTAAGAAAACTCAATTATCAACATTCAAAGGGTTTTGATCAACTTTTGGGTCGCCAAATTCGAGAAAAAATACTAGCTTCCACCATCTTTAACAACACTGGTTTCTAAGTCTTCTTCACGCACTATTGAAAAACAACCCCAACAATCAGACCCTATCTTGCCATCCGATGTCGCTCTTGTTCTACACCCCAACTCGGCATCTACGAGATATGCACTCATGGGATCAGCACGATCGAGGTTGGTACTGACCATAGCTGAAAACCATCCAGGTACCAATTCTCCTGCATTTTCTTCTCCCAATGACTAAGCACCCTCCTCGGCATTTGCTACTCTCCCAATGACCATAGCCAATATTTCTTCAGTGCTCCTGATTTGACCTTCATGGTGCGGCTAATCGTGAATGACAGTAGGGAATATAAGAATGAAGACTGGGGAATCGATCGTAGCCACACTCCATTTACAGATGACATTCTACAAGCGAAGTTTCCGAGAACATTCAGTGTGCCATAAATTAGCCATTATTCCATCACGACGGAACCCCAGTAGTATCTGATGAGGTATTCGTGGCATATGGAGGTATTATGTACTCTAGACATAGTTAAATGCAGAGCCTTCTCGATATATCTTAATGGGGTGGCACTTAATTGGCTCATACGACTTCCTCCAAGATCTATCCCGAACTTTAGAGACTTGGGTGATGAATTCTTAAACTAGTTCCATTTACACAACACTAAATCTAATCATGTCATGGCTCTTTCTACAATAAAGCAAATCCTTGGAGAATCTCTGAGGAACTACCTTGATCGATTCAGTACGGCCGTAACTGGAGTCCCAAACTTGAATAGGTCTTGATGGAAATTGTCAATGGAATCAGCAGGAAAGTGGAGTTTGAAAGTCTAGATGGGGATCATATGTTTGTCTTAACTATAATAAGTAGTGATAATAACTAGTAAACAGTAAAGTAAGTAAGGTAAGAAACAATCACACCAGTATTTTGTCCTGGTTCGGACCTCCCGTCTTACATCAAGTCCCGAAGCTCCCCTTTGGCTTTCTTATGAACACAATCTTCCCTCGCTTCGCCCAGGGGAATAGGCTTACAAATGGAAAAGTATCTTTGAAAATAATGTGTTCTTTACAATGCGTATTTTGACTGAATAATACAGAGTTCTCCTATAATCTCCTTGTATTGATAAGAGAATTGAGTATCTTGAGAATATAGAAGTGATTGAGCGCTTGACTCAAATATTTAGAGAGAGATAATAAGTATAGGAAGCTTTAGAAAGTATAGAATAAATTCAGAAAAGATTCAGAAAAGATTCAATAATTAAAACTTTCAATCTAAGACATATTTATAGCGAATGAAGAGTTTTTATGGAAGGATGTAATCTTTGAAAATAAAACTCTTCGTTTAAAAGAATATTTCTATTGGAAAATTTGTTTAAAGTTGAAGAGGAGAATTGTGACCTTTGAAAATGAAGAAGCATCTTTTAAGAATATATTAGTCATTTGCCAGGACAAACGTCTAACCTTATAATCTAAAATATTTCAAATATAAAGGCAGACGTCTGTCCATAAGGTGACAGACATATGTGGTTATAGGAAATAATTTCCCGAGATTGTGAATAGACGTCTGTCCTTATATGGCAGACGTCTATGCTAAGTCTAGGATTATTTCCTGGACCTAGTATTAGATGTTTGTCATATATAGATAGACGTTTGTGCTTGCACAGACTGATGTCTATATATATGTATTTTGGAAGAACTCATATAAATTCAAGGATATTTTACATAGATCTAATACTCTACACACAATATAACCTTTTAATGATGTCTTCGAATATGTCTTGTATGTTGGAGAATCGAATTTTGATGACAACAACCTTGTTTCAATTAATTACATTATCAATTATAAAATATATGCTAACATCCTTGTCTAGAATATATATATATATATATGTGTGTGTGTGTGTGTATGTGTGTAGATACAGGATATGTATGCATGATATAAATATTGAAGACTGTACAATATTAGAGATTCAAGATATCAAGGAATTCAATATCTCAAAGGAGACTCAAGACTCATGAGTATCAAGATATCAATATTTTTCAAGAGGTCAAGATTATAAAAGTAAAAGAGTCTAGTTTATATGTAAAACTCTGGTTAACACTTTCAAATTTTGTTTTCAAATTCCTTTCAAACTCCTTTTCTAAATGATTTCAAATTATTTAAATTTTACTTATGATTTAAAATATATATGTTTATAGTTTATAAAGTCTTATAATATATATATATATATAATATGTTTTACTGATTTAAATCATATAACTTTATAAATATATTTTTATATGTTTAAAATTATATATTACTATATTTTTATATGTTTTATACTTTTGAAAATTCATTTTGAGACATTAATTTTGATTCAAGAATTTCCAGATTACATATATTGGTTTTAACACATGGAAAATGATTTTAAAATTCAAAAAACATATATATGTCAACATGTGCATATTTTTATGTCGACATAAAACTGTCGCTTTTTTAATTTCGAAAGGAAGTGTCTTTTCATATTTTGAAACGCTTCAAAAATATTGCAACTTTTCAAACTCAATAAATAGGAGTTAATTTTGAATTTTTTATTACTTTTTCTTCTCCA
The DNA here is from genome assembly GCA_030737875.1 of Allium sativum. Lineage (NCBI taxonomy): Eukaryota > Viridiplantae > Streptophyta > Magnoliopsida > Asparagales > Amaryllidaceae > Allium > Allium sativum. The sequence goes on along the minus strand of CM060921.1, from coordinate 720,081,973 downwards.
TCTTCATCCTATTTCTTACCACCATTATCATACTTTAATTTCTTGATTTCTACACTTATACTCTACCGCTATCTACTCAAATAATATCAAACTTCTTCTCTTCTCAATCTCTATCAAATACTCTCTGATTGGAAGTGCTATCGAAGAGTTCTAGGGGTTTTGTAATTGTTCGGGAAAGGGTGTGTTCATTGTGGCCAGGAAACCAAGGAAAGGGAGCGGTGTTAACCTTGTAGCCGTGAAATCAAGGGTGGTGGAATCAGTGTTAACCTTGTAGCTGTGAAATTAAGGGTGTTGTAAATTGTAATTAGATTCTGATATTAATAAAACTATACGCAAAATAGCATTGCGTGAGACTGGACTTAGGAGTAATCCGAACCAGTATGAAATCCGGTGTGTTCTTTCCTTTTCTGCATTTTATTTCTATTTATATTTGCATCTGTGTTGATTTAGTTGTGATACACATTTTGTTATTCGTATAGTTGTTTGAATAATCATTAATTGTTTAAGTTTTTCATGATCTCTTTAAAACATTATTCACCCCCTCTTGTGTTAGTTTTTCCTTAAGATCCGTGATTCTCATCCCTAACAATTGGTATCGAAGCAAGGTTTTCAACATTTCATCATCTGAACTTTTGGAAATATTAAATGGCAACCAACATTGGAATTACTATTAATAATAGTTCTTTTGTAAAGGGTCAGTCCACTATTAGACCACTACTATTTAATGGCAGTAATTACTCTTAATGGGAATGTTCGATGAAAATATATTTGCAATATGTAGGATTAGACACATGGAATAGTACACAAACTGCATATGTTGAACCCACAATTAATTTTACACAATGGACTAATGAATAAAAGGCTGCTGCACAAAGTAATTCAAAGTCTATGAATATGTTATTCTGTTCATTAGATAGAAATGAATTTAATAGAGTGACAGTTTGTAAGTCTGCTCATGATATATGGAAAACATTGCAAGTTACTCATGAAGGAACTAATAAAGTTAAACAAACCATGATTTAAATGTTAACTAATCAATTTGAGTTATTTGAAATGAATCAAAATGAATTTGTCTCCGATATATACTACAGGTTTCAGGAAATCATGCATTTATAAATGGCTTTGGGAAAAACTTATTCTGAGGAAGATTAAGTCAGAAAAATTCTAAATTCACTAACTCTAGAATGGGATCGGTAAACACTGGTGATTGAAGAGGCCAATAATATTAGTGAAATGAAAATTGAGGAGTTAATAGGAAATCTGATGTCGTTCGAAGTGCAGTTATAGAAAAGATAATAAGCCGACAGAAAAGAAATCTATAACATTCAAAGCTACAACCGACGATTTTGATTCAAGTAGTGAGGATGATAAAGAAATTACCTTAATGACAAGGAATTTCAGAAAATATCTGAGGTATAAAAGGAGAAATAATTTTTAGAAAAATAATTAAGGAAGTTTGGAAAGAAATGACGATAGACGCTACAATTGCAACAAACTAGGTCATATAAAAAGGATGTGTCCATATCCTGATAAATCAAATTGATAAACAGACAATAATTCGTCAAAGAAGAGGAAAAAGGCATACGCAGCAACTTTGGATGACTCAGATTCATCATCAAGTGACGAAGAGCCAAAAACTGGATATTTGATTATGTGCTTAACAACGATTCAGAATTCAGAAAACATCGAATAATTGGATCTAAAAACTAGGTACACCTTAATAAATTTTTGATGTTTTGTTTGCTTGCCTTATTTGAAAATTTGAAATTTAAATTTTGAAATTCAAACTTGAAATTCTAAAATTTAAATCTGAAATTCGAATTTTAAAATTCAAAATAATAATAAAATAGTATATAATATTTAATTCTAAACATAGTTTTAAAATTAATAACATATCAGAAAATAATAAAAAAGAAAATATAAAACATTAAAATAATAAAACAAAGTCAAAAAGCAATGTGTCTTTTGTAAACACATGCATATGTTGACATACATATAATGACTTTTCGACATATACCTTAGAAAGTGAAATTCAAAATTTGAATTTCCAAAGTTTAAACTTTCAAACTTTCCTCTATCTTTTCACCAAATCCCAAGGTCTGAAACGATGTCCTTATTTTCAGAAATGTAATGTCCATTCACTCTCAATTTATTTATCTACATAATTCAATTCTCTCTACCTTTCATTCAAAATTCAAAACTACTTTCTTCATACAATTCACTTCAAATCTTATCTCCAATGACTACCTCAAGTACACAAAAAACAATGAGATTAACTAAAACTCTCAAAGTTCATCTTTACAATGATTCGGAGGCTATAAAAGCATATATTGACTATGATACTACTGGAAAAGTCAACATGGGAGCCTTTTCCATCTTTGAAGATTTTCCTTCTATGATCTTCCTACTCTCTTTCATCAAAATGGAGTTTTAAGTTTGACTGACTCTCGGGATAACAGTGAAGTATGTTACCCGAATCTTATCAAAATGTTTTATGCAAATTTGAGTCATGGTTTTTACAATGGAAATAAAAATCAAGTTTGGAGTAGTGTAAAAGGTACTCAAATCATTTTGGATTGTGATTTTTTGGGAAATATTTTAAATTGTAAAACATATGCTTAGATTTTTCGGAATTTTAAATTTACGAAATGGATTTTGAATTTTTTCATCACTTCCTCGAAAGCGATAAACATATGGAATTTTAAAATCGCTTTTTCCATCCAGAAGCAAGAATCGTCAACCCTTCTTCAACATACTCCCACTCCCCGTTTCGGAAATTTCAATAACCCTACCCTCAAGGTCCAAAAAAGGCTTTTTTGCTATCTTTGGCACTTATGGTATTAATTGGGCTAATATAATTTTGAAAGAGTTTATGCCTAAAGAAATGTCCACCACGGAAAACATTGTTTATCATTGAGTTTATCTTACTCGTATTTTTAAGTATTTTGGAGTGGACCTCAAAGGAGAGGAATTTGTGTCAAGAAAGGTTTTTAACTTGGGAAATATATCCCTTATGCAAATTCCAATCACTTTTAAGCCTTATGAAACTTTTGCGGAAAAACAAGCTTGAATAGAACAAGAAGAAAATCCTATGGAACTTGACGAAGAAGAAAATCCTCTTTGGAAAGTGTAGAATGTCCAACAACTAGTAGAGTCATAACCAAAGAAACACTTGTACAAAACCAAGTCAAATTAGCCAAGAACCAAAAGAAGATCAAGAAGACTCTTACCCAGATTTCTTCTAAAATGAACAAGTTATTTGGCAAAGTAGGAAGAAAATATGGATTATCATCCTCTTCATCTTCATCCACTGAGATCTAAGTTTATTGTTTAAGTTATCTTTTCCTATTTGCTTGTATTTCCTTTTTGAATCTCGTATTTAGTACTTTGTATCGTTTGAATGTATTTGCTTTTTGTTAGTAATGAATGATATTTATTTCTGTAAAATCAATCTTTAGTTTACTAAAAAAACATTAGAACTAAATTTGTTAATATGATATATTAATAAATAACTCAAAATTGTGTAAAATTCAATATACCCAAAATCATAAAGGGGTATGTCGACATGTATAAATGGAAATGTCGACATATAACTGTCTAGAAATTCAAATTGTTTGAAATTTGAATTTTTAAATAACTACCTTATGTCTCTTTATTTTAAACAAATTCCAGTATCTATAAATACCCTTATCTTTCTTCTCTAATCATTCCTTATATATATAATCAAATTATGGCCAATCCTATTCACAATTTAAGTGAAAATCTTAAAGAAACTCTTAATTCCTTCAAGAATACCTTATCTACAATCCTTTGTAATCAACGCTATCTAGAATTAAGTCAGATCAAGATGATATAACAACAAGAAAAACATTTTGATACCATTCGTTGGATGATCCCTTCTCTTTCCGGAGATGAAGACGATAACATTACTGGAGCACCACTCACCAAAGAAAATGAAGACTAGGAAGTCATCAAGAAGGATCCTGAAACGACCCGAACTTCCCCGTGAAGCAAAGCCCGGATTGAATTGAGAACACGACAAATCAGAACACAAACAGAAAAAATTTCGTTAATTATTAAAACAATTTCATCAGAGTACAAGAATATTCCAGAGTATACATGAATATTATACAGAAGAAAAATATTAGAGATTTAAATTACATTTAAATACATAGCAGCGGAAAATTAATACAAAACACAACTGAAAGGAATACATGTATACAGAGCTTTCCTAATATCATTCCAGTTGTAAACCAGGATCCTGTGAATATAAATCTGCAAAACCAAAACTACAAGCCGCCTGTGTGGAAAATAGGGGCACCCATAGTTTAGGTTAAAACAATAAACTCCAGGTCAGTCATGTGATTGGTGTGAGAACTAAAACAATTAGATCTTTACTTTAAAAATAAAGTAAATCAAGGGACCACGCCGTATAACACGGAACATGTTTCCTCCCAAGAATACTAGTGCATAGAACAAAGAGCGCAATGCTTTTTGAAAAAATGAAGCTATTATAAGACCTAGGTCCCATCACACAATGCAACACAAGCCGGAGGATAGGGTTTTACCTTATAATATCCAAATAATGCTTGATACGTTTAAAACAAATCATTTGATACTATTATAAGTGCATAGTGTTTAAAAAAACTTCAAATATAAATGTGTCAATCCTAGACGGCACGGGTACCATATATCATGTCGCCAATACTAGGCTATACAATCAAAACCGCAATTGTCACATATTGGAAGTTCGATTTCCATCTGTGAACTAAGGCAAGGGATCATCCTTACCGAATTCGAGACGCGCTAGCCCGCCCCTCAGGATACAGCCGCAACTACACCTTAGATCGTCAGGGTCGGTCCACACAGAGTGGATTAAAATGCCTGAACACTGTGTTTTCCTGCCCTTTGGGGCGTCAATCTGATATGTATAAAGATCATCCATCGGCTCCACAGAGACCGATATAACCGAGGCGCCTCGCTATCCATCATCCACATAAGTAAAATGCCTGGGCGTGCAAAACCCAGACACCACTCCTAGCTAGAAGGAAACGCATGCCCTTCCTGATGTCCTCTCCCATTTCTGATTCACACGGGGGTGTGAGGCTCACGAATTAACACTACACAAAGCTATGATATATTAAAGCTGTGATTTGATCATCAACCACAAGACTTTGCTTTTCAGCAGAAGCCTTGATCATTTACATCTCAGCATGCCACACAGGAAATTCACGCTATGCAACCGATGTTTGTCAATCACACAGAATGAAATCCGATGTCAGACACACATCTATTTACAAGTTCGTTCTGGGTCTGAACGAAACCGGAGGCACCTTATTCCTCGTCCCGGTCCTCGCATATCCGGTCGATCTCCAAGTATGTCTGGACGATCAACACTTATTACCTTGTCTTGGGTGTACAACCCAATCAAGACATCAGTAATCATCCAAACGATGTGAAGACCTCCAGTCTTCAATCACCGTCTTCATCCTCAACATATCGTCGAATCAGTTATTCAGAATGGGATAAATCCGGTCTTTCTGAATAACTCGCGTATATAATAAACAAGTGTTATAAAAACACAACATACGCCTCATTCCAATCCAGAATATTCCTTTATTCAAATATTCTTGTACTTTGGGAAAGGTTCCCATTAATTTTATCAAAGATAAATTCTTTAAATTTATTCTTTAATCTTCCTTTGAATATCAATTCAAAACCAAATTATGGTTTATCCAAACTAGTCGGGATTAGTGCACCTTACCGAAGTAATCATTTGTTTAATTTCCTAATCCCAACCTATTCATCCCATGAAGCAAAACTGGTAATACTTCATATCTAACACCACGGTGTTATCGGTAAATTCAATTACCATTTCAAGTTCAAATCTAATTAAAGATTTAACTATCGCCTGGAGCAAAACTAGTGATACACCATTCTCGATCATTTCTTGAATTTGATAATTTTAGTTATCAAATTCACCCTTCAATCTATTTAAAGATTCATTAAAACTCTAATTCAGTTTTAATTTCCAAAAATCACAACTTAATGATTATTCACAGTTAAGAAATTAATCTTATCTTTAACTGGGTTAAAGAACCAATGTCATTTAAAATACAACTCATGATAAACCCAAAATCACATTCCATTAACAATGGAATCTTCACGGAAAACAGATCAATATATATAATCGATATTAACTTCCATATCCAACCGATACTATAAATGGAATAACGGAAAAGCCTCTTAAATTCCATATATAGTAACAGTCTTCCTCCACAGAAGTCCACTTCGATTATGTAACGACCCAAAAATTTCGGCAATTTGAAATAGTAATTAAATAAGGATTTAGCGAGAAATAATTAATTTTATATTTGGATTCGAGATTAAAAATCAAAGTTTATTGGTTGAACAAGAATTGAATTCGATATTTAATTTCAGAATGGCTAATCGAAAATCAATTATTTACTTGTAACTAGTCAAGAATAAAATTTGATTGATATTTGAATTGGATTTGAAATTTCATTTGGAAAATATCCATGGTTGAATTTAAAAATATACGATTTAATTTGGAAATAAATGTTGTTAACATTAAATAAAATTGAATATTTTATCGTTGAAATATATGAAAAATTGTTTGGATATGTGTGCAGTTGTGGAAATAGAATTTAACATTTTTATTTAAAAATAAAAAAATAAAACAACAAACAGCGTTATTGGTAGACAAATGAAATAAAAACGATGGATCGATAAATAATTTAATATAACGTCGTATTCGAGCGGAGTCGAATTTCAACCGGAATAATTTTATTGGGTTCAAAATGCGGAAACGTAGCAGTACGTTAAGTTTTGCAACGGTTGGAGTTTGTTTGTGATGGAACAAATATAAATGTGTAACGTAAATTGCGGTAGAACTAAATTACGAAGGGTTCACACTTTTAGTTCACTTATCACCAAGTAATTTCGAACCCCTATGCCTTGCTTTCCACGGTGCTCAGAAATCACCCACCCCAATTCAGCCTATATCAATTCCTTGCTTCCCACGGGTTCTCTTCTATAAAAAAATCAACATTTGCCCCAATTTACTTCAGCGCAAAGTCATCTATTTCTCTTTTCCTCATTATTAATGGCCACCGTAGAATCACCAATCAAAAATCATTTTTTCCAAAACAGCCCTAATCGCAATCAACCATGGCCACCGTGAACCTTCCTGTGTCAATCGAGTTCGCCGCCCTTTGTTCCCACCTCCTCGACGTCACCTGGAGACACCGCAAATCGAAGATAAGTCCTCTGCTGCCGTGTTTTGGGGCTAAAGGCGATTCGTGCCACCTCCGGCCTTCCAGAACCAACATACGCAACGAGCCCTTGCCTCAGTTCCACCTCGTCGGTTCACAATTTGTTGTTGTGCCTTCTTCCAGCTATTTTATGGTGAGAATTCACTCACGGTTAATGATTGATTCAAGTAGTTAATTTCAAATTCATACTGGATAGAGTAGTTTTTCCTTTCCTCTCTAATTTGTTGTCGGGTTGCTTTGTCCCTTTGATTTGAAACGGTGTTTGGCTCGATCTACGTTTTACTGATTAGAATTGACATTATCTATACAAATAAAACTAATAATCTGGGTCTTCACTTTGATTTCTTCACCGGTTACGAGTTGGTATTCTTCAGTGATTATTGATTTCCTAACAAGGATAGAACTGAAACTGTTCTGGGCTTTGTAATGGTGTATACGGTCATGGACTCTCTCTTTGTAGTATCCTAGGCTTGGTTGTTTGTCATGTTTAAATCAACACACCTGTGTTAGTCTGCTGATTTCATTTCGAATTATATAAGTAGATGGATATCTGGATATATTTTGAGGCAAATTAACGTTTAAATGTGCTGCCATAACAAGCATGTTAGTATTCCCCATCTGAAAGACTTATTTGGTTTACAAACCTGGTGTCATACCGAGCTTCACCCTGACTTAGCCTGCTGTCTAAACGTTGAACTGAAACATGTGATAATGTGATCCTTGTCAGTTGATTGCTTATTGGTTTAAGTCAGTGGAAAAAAAACTTAAATTGTATCATTTGCTGGACTTGTAACTTGCATATAGTGTAAACCTGTAAATCTGAACTGCATACTGGACTGGTTAATCGATTTATAATTGCATGTAGGTTTACACTTATTACTCTGGCTAACCTGTGAATACACACTCATTATTTATTCACCAGGTTTTAACTTAGAAGGAATCTCTTAAACTGAAATTGACGTTGTCCTTTGAGTCGACAGCCTCCCTTGTTCATTGTTGTCTACTTGAACCTGAATAAATGCATTATTGCATGGCTAGGTTGCTGAGTTATACATTCTTCCTACATATGTATATATGTAGAAATACACTATAATTACATGCATGAAGTAGTTGGCTTAGTATTATATATGGAAATTCTGGCGCCATTTGGTTTCCTCTTTGCAGTTTTGAGTTTCGGTCCAGATGAAAATATGCATGATATTTAACATTTATATAAGAGTAGCAACAGCATGTATTTATGCATGGGTACTGGTTGCATGTGGCCTTGGCATATATTTGAAATTTTATAAAAGTTGTTCTTTGTTTTTATACTACATTTCCCTTGGCATAATATCACAATTTGGCTCATGAATTGACTTGAGAACACTGTACTTATTTAACTATTTCCTCATCACCGATTGGACTTGGCTCGCCATAGTGTGGCAATATACTCAAGTAAAGTCCGACTATACATGGTATTACCTGCTTCTTTTGTTTAAGCCTAATTTGAATTAATCAGTTATGTAAAAATATTGCTGTCTAAAAGGTTGTCATTTAATATTGATGTCTAAAAAAAAAGTGTGTATCACTAGTTAGTATTGATGAAATAAACATACTGTAAAAAAAAAGTTTGTCATTTTTAATGGATAGTAAAAGTTGTTTGTTAGATGGTATAGTGAATGACATATTGAGAAAAAGGTTCGTAATGTTTCCACTTTTGCATGAGATAACAATAGATATATTTGTAAACCATTCAGGCGTGTTTAGGATTATCAAAAAGAAAATATTGCTGTCAATATTCTGTTGATACTCATTTGACCTATCATGATATTTTATGAGACTCTGGGTTGTTTGCTTATAAAGTGGCGTTGGTTTGTTGTTGCGCTGCCAAGCATACTCTATGAACAGTGCTAACTTGTTTATCCATGATGTTTTCGAAAAATCCAGAGTATATATATTGTGTTGGAACTGTTGATCATTAGCTTGTGGCCCTTAGCATAGACCGTGAGTTGCCAACCATACTTGGCAGTAAAACATTTATGAGTTTCCAACCATACTTGACAGTAAAACATGTATTAGTGGCTAGCCATATTTGACAGTAAGACTTTGGGTAGTTTTGCCACCTAAAATCTCTTTACCTGTTTTAATCTTAGATGGTTCAAACCGTAGATGGGCTCATGTTTGTAGTGTAGTACATACTTTGTGCATGCTCTTGGATGTCGGCATAATCAGTCTGATATTTGGTTTGCATGCCAATTTTGATATTAATATGCTCATCCGTGCTTATACTTAAATGTTGAATCCGTGACGTGTTCGTTTTGGGATGCTAAGGCAATACACGTGCGTATATATACACATACGTGTATATGCAAGCTTCCAGAATCACCTATGTTATTGTTTATATCCAGTGCGGAACGTTGAGGCGGTGTACACGTGTATATTATATATGCGCGTGCACTCGCAAACGCCGATACCGTTCGTCCCTAGTAATAGATAGAATTGATATAAACAGATACCACAACTGTTTATTTTATATATGACATCGATGATAGGATTAACTATTGTATTTCAGTTGCTATTGAAATTAATTTACTTGAACAATGATTCAATCCTGACTCGAGTATTTTGTGTTTTTGCATGGAATGCTCGGGTCAGACTCGAGCAGTACAAATTTAAAGTTCACAGCTCAGGATTTGAAGACGGTAAAAGCTGGGGATTCAAAGACGGCGCACTCTGGAGATTTTAAACCAGTAAAGATTTTTCTTGTATTAAATTGTTTCTTTTAAATTCCGCTGTATTTAAAAGTATTGTACTCAAAACCCTGATTTATAAATAAAAGATTTATTTTGTTGTTTCAATACCGTGTCATTTATTTATCCTGTATTTTCTGTGTGTTGATTCTATCTTTTAAACTCTGTAAGCTAATAACGATCCGTCGTTTTGGACGTTTTAAGTTGGTTTAGTTACCGATTTAAAGCAGCCAAAAAGATGGGACGTTACAGTTGGTGTCAGAGCTTTGGTTTATTTAAAGCGTAGCTTATCGAGTTTGAAATAGAATTGACACTGGAAGAGCGGATTTTGAAAATAAAAAGATTTCGAAATATAATTTTGAAAAGTGTAAATAATTTTAAAATAAATTTTGAAAGGAAAAATATTTAGAAAATATTGTATATTTTATGACTAGTATTTTGAAAATAATATAGTGGAAATAAAAAATTATTTTGTGATTTAAAATTTTTCGGAATCCCCAGTCTTCGAATCCAGATTTTCCAGAGCTGTTCTTCGATAAGTTCTCTTAGGATTAAATCTCGAATCCGTTGTTGAATGGTATCAAAGGAAGATACGTATGGGAGAATAAACGAATAAAACTTCTAAAATTGTGCATTTTAGAAATGAAAGCCAAATGAAATTAATTTGAAATAAGAATTTAGATGAGGAATTTAAGTCTGAGAATGGAAAGTTTTGAAATTTTGAGAGCATGTAGATTTAAGTAAGTGCTGAATTTAATAAGGGTAAAATTGGAAGGAAAATTTGGCTTATAACCAATGGATTCATAAAAGTCTGAGTTTGAGAAGTAATTAAATAGCTACTGATTAAGAAATCAAAACTAAAATTTTGAAATTGGAATGGAATTTGAGGATATCCGATTTCGAATATTGAATATGGAAGTTTCCGGAACTTATATAAAAATAAATATAAGAATACATCGAATTTAGAGACCATTGATTTGGAAGGTAATCGAGTTGAAATGGAATCTTATATAACATAATTTATATAAGAAGGAGATGTTGCATACAAGGTTGAGAGGAAATCTTATGAATTGACGTAAGTATGATTTTTGAGGAATATGAAATAAAATACTATATGTATATAGTATTGTATGTTTTTCAAATTAACGATAAGGAAAGTACCTTCCTTCTCTATGAATTTCGAGCTTAGTTGAGATATGCTGCTGGTGGTAGTAGGTTGTCCGGACATAAAACTCATGAGTTGCCGTTGAGCAAGACTGCTAGCGTAATTCGCAGGGCTGTAGATAGCCTATGGCGGTCGGATGTTTCCTGAGGGAATCAGGCGTAACCATTGTGATCGCTGCGATCTAGAGTTGTTGAATTCGACCATGTAGCAAAATTCGCACGGCTGTAGATAGCCTACGGCGGACAGATGTTTCTTGGGGGAACCAAGCGTAACCATTGTGACTGCTGCGATCTACAGTCGAATTGTAAGGGCGTAATCCGCAGAGCTGTGAAAGCTTACGGGTATGGATGTTTCCTGGGAGACCCAGGCGTAACCATTGTATACCTGCGGTCCACATGGCATATCTACACGTGAAAGAGATGTAACCACTAGAGTTACTAAAGGTAGAATGGAGCCATGCAATGTTCAGATATCTTAGTGATTGTGAGCCACCTGTTTGATGCAGCAGTTAGTCTTTGTGACTTGATTGGTCTTCGTGACCTGATTTGTTGTTATGACTTGTTTTGTCCTCGTGACTTGAAATATCTTTATAATTCCCTGATCTGTTTCCGTGATTTTGAGATAGAGCGGTCAACGCTTAATGACCTCAGATTGTCTTTTGATTCTTAATTAGCTTCCGTTGATCTATCCATGACGAAATTCGCAGGGAAGTGATTTCCTACGGATACGGATGTTTTCTGGGGGGATCCAGACGAAACCATTGTGTATCTGTGATTCATGAGCAATCAACATATCATTATCACATTGGTACTCTCCGTATCTGTTTTTAGAAAGGATTTTTGAAATATATTTTCACTGGGAGTTGAAGCAAGGATATTTAGTACTTGGAGATCTTAGTCGTGTGCCAGGCCAGCGTATGCCTAACATCTGTGAGAACGACAATAGACTTGTCAAACTTCGAGTTATCAACTATTTGCAAGTAAATAATTAAAAATTAAAATATATGTAACTTGATAAATTTAGAAGAAGCATTTCCGAGTATTTCCAATTCTATAGCTTTGGAGTAATAATACAGATATTTCTTATACACGATTTTTTAAAAAGGATTTCGGGTTTGGAAAATTTTCGAGTTGACAGTTTGTAACGTAAAAAGGAGATGTTATTTGCACTCCTCAATGAATGTTGAGAAAAAATTAAATGGATTGAATGTAAGGAGGTTGGGTTGAGGGTTGCTAACCTGGACCCATTTCAATCGCAATGATGGATAAGTAAACTTTGACAGATGGGGTCTATAAAGAAATTTGGAATAATTTGAGAGGCGTAAATCCGACTTATGCGGATTTTGAAGTTTAAGAAGAAGTTAGTGTTGGAAAGAAATTCAATGATCAGAGAAAATTGAATATGATGGAAACAAAGAAGATCGATAACTTGAATATCGATATTTAAATCAGTTTGGAATAATTTCACAAATATGAGATTTGAAATATACATCAGTATAACTCTAACGATCTTTCCTTTTCGGGGACGAAAAGTTTTAAAAGGGGGAAGATTGTAACAACCCAGAAATTTCGGCAATTTGAAATAGTAATTAAATAAGGATTTAGCGATAAATAATTAATTTTACATTTGGATTCGAGATTAAAAATCAAAGTTTATTGGTTGAATAAGAATTGAATTCGATATTTAATTTCAGAATGGCTAATCGAAAATCAATTATTTACTTGTAACTAGTCAAGAATAAAATTTGATTGATATTTGAATTGGATTTGAAATTTCATTTGGAAAATATCCATGGTTGAATTTAAAAATATACGATTTAATTTGGAAATAAATGTTGTTAACATTAAATAAAATTGAAGATTTTATCGTTGAAATATATGAAAAATTGTTTGGATATGTGTGCAGTTGTGGAAATAGAATTTAACATTTTTATTTAAAAATAAAAAAATTAAACAACAAACAGCGTTATTGGTAGACAAATGAAATAAAAACGATGGATCAATAAATAATTTAATATAACGTCGTATTCGAGCGGAGTCGAATTTCAACCGGAATAATTTTATTGGGTTCAAAATGCGGAAACGTAGCAGTACGTTAAGTTTTGCAACGGTTGGAGTTTGTTTGTGATGGAACAAAAATAAATGTGTAACGTAAATTGCGGTAGAACTAAATTACGAAGGGTTCACACTTTTATTTCACTTATCACCAAGCAATTTCGAACCCCTATGCCTTGCTTTCCACGGTGCTCAGAAATCACCCACCCCAATTCAGCCTATATCAATTCCTTGCTTCCCACGGGTTCTCTTCTATAAAAAAATCAACGTTTGCCCCAATTTACTTCAGCGCAAAGTCATCTATTTCTCTTTTCCTCATTATTAATGGCCACCGTAGAATCACCAATCAAAAATCATTTTTTCCAAAACAGCCCTAATCGCAATCAACCATGGCCACCGTGAACCTTCCTGTGTCAATCGAGTTCGCCGCCCTTTGTTCCCACCTCCTCGACGTCACCTGGAGACACCGCAAATCGAAGATAAGTCCTCTGCTGCCGTGTTTTGGGGCTAAAGGCGATTCGTGCCACCTCCGGCCTTCCAGAACCAACATACGCAACGAGCCCTTGCCTCAGTTCCACCTCGTCGGTTCACAATTTGTTGTTGTGCCTTCTTCCAGCTATTTTATGGTGAGAATTCACTCACGGTTAATGATTGATTCAAGTAGTTAATTTCAAATTCATACTGGATAGAGTAGTTTTTCCTTTCCTCTCTAATTTGTTGTCGGGTTGCTTTGTCCCTTTGATTTGAAACGGTGTTTGGCTCGATCTACGTTTTACTGATTAGAATTGACATTATCTATACAAATAAAACTAATAATCTGGGTCTTCACTTTGATTTCTTCACCGGTTACGAGTTGGTATTCTTCAGTGATTATTGATTTCCTAACAAGGATAGAACTGAAACTGTTCTGGGCTTTGTAATGGTGTATACGGTCATGGACTCTCTCTTTGTAGTATCCTAGGCTTGGTTGTTTGTCATGTTTAAATCAACACACCTGTGTTAGTCTGCTGATTTCATTTCGAATTATATAAGTAGATGGATATCTGGATATATTTTGAGGCAAATTAACGTTTAAATGTGCTGCCATAACAAGCATGTTAGTATTCCCCATCTGAAAGACTTATTTGGTTTACAAACCTGGTGTCATACTGAGCTTCACCCTGACTTAGCCTGCTGTCTAAACGTTGAACTGAAACATGTGATAATGTGATCCTTGTCAGTTGATTGCTTATTGGTTTAAGTCAGTGGAAAAAAAAACTGAAATTGTATCATTTGTTGGACTTGTAACTTGCATATAGTGTAAACCTGTAAATCTGAACTGCATACTGGACTGGTTAATCGATTTATAATTGCATGTAGGTTTACACTTATTACTCTGGCTAACCTGTGAATACACACTCATTATTTATTCACCAGGTTTTAACTTAGAAGGAATCTCTTAAACTGAAATTGACGTTGTCCTTTGAGTCGACAGCCTCCCTTGTTCATTGTTGTCTACTTGAACCTGAATAAATGCATTATTGCATGGCTAGGTTGCTGAGTTATACATTCTTCCTACATATGTATATATGTAGAAATACACTATAATTACATGCATGAAGTAGTTGGCTTAGTATTATATATGGAAATTCTGGCGCCATTTGGTTTCCTCTTTGCAGTTTTGAGTTTCGGTCCAGATGAAAATATGCATGATATTTAACATTTATATAAGAGTAGCAACAGCATGTATTTATGCATGGGTACTGGTTGCATGTGGCCTTGGCATATATTTGAAATTTTATAAAAGTTGTTCTTTGTTTTTATACTACATTTTCCTTGGCATAATATCACAATTTGGCTCATGAATTGACTTGAGAACACTGTACTTATTTAACTATTTCCTCATCACCGATTGGACTTGGCTCGCCATAGTGTGGCAATATACTCAAGTAAAGTCCGACTATACATGGTATTACCTGCTTCTTTTGTTTAAGCCTAATTTGAATTAATATGTTATGTAAAAATACTGCTGTCTAAAAGGTTGTCATTTAATATTGATGTCTAAAAAAAAAAGTGTGTATCACTAGTTAGTATTGATGAAATAAACATACTGTAAAAAAAAAGTTTGTCATTTTTAATGGATAGTAAAAGTTGTTTGTTAGATGGTATAGTGAATGACATATTGAGAAAAAGGTTCGTAATGTTTCCACTTTTGCATGAGATAACAATAGATATATTTGTAAACCATTCAGGCGTGTTTAGGATTATCAAAAAGAAAATATTGCTGTCAATATTCTGTTGATACTCATTTGACCTATCATGATATTTTATGAGACTCTGGGTTGTTTGCTTATAAAGTGGCGTTGGTTTGTTGTTGCGCTGCCAAGCATACTCTATGAACAGTGCTAACTTGTTTATCCATGATGTTTTCGAAAAATCCAGAGTATATATATTGTGTTGGAACTGTTGATCATTAGCTTGTGGCCCTTAGCATAGACCGTGAGTTGCCAACCATACTTGGCAGTAAAACATTTATGAGTTTCCAACCATACTTGACAGTAAAACATGTATTAGTGGCTAGCCATATTTGACAGTAAGACTTTGGGTAGTTTTGCCACCTAAAATCTCTTTACCTGTTTTAATCTTAGATGGTTCAAACCGTAGATGGGCTCATGTTTGTAGTGTAGTACATACTTTGTGCATGCTCTTGGATGTCGGCATAATCAGTCTGATATTTGGTTTGCATGCCAATTTTGATATTAATATGCTCATCCGTGCTTATACTTAAATGTTGAATCCGTGACGTGTTCGTTTTGGGATGCTAAGGCAATACACGTGCGTATATATACACATACGTGTATATGCAAGCTTCCAGAATCACCTATGTTATTGTTTATATCCAGTGCGGAACGTTGAGGCGGTGTACACGTGTATATTATATATGCGCGTGCACTCGCAAACGCCGATACCGTTCGTCCCTAGTAATAGATAGAATTGATATAAACAGATACCACAACTGTTTATTTTATATATGACATCGATGATAGGATTAACTATTGTATTTCAGTTGCTATTGAAATTAATTTACTTGAACAATGATTCAATCCTGACTCGAGTATTTTGTGTTTTTGCATGGAATGCTCGGGTCAGACTCGAGCAGTACAAATTTAAAGTTCACAGCTCAGGATTTGAAGACGGTAAAAGCTGGGGATTCAAAGACGGCGCACTCTGGAGATTTTAAACCAGTAAAGATTTTTCTTGTATTAAATTGTTTCTTTTAAATTCCGCTGTATTTAAAAGTATTGTACTCAAAACCCTGATTTATAAATAAAAGATTTATTTTGTTGTTTCAATACCGTGTCATTTATTTATCCTGTATTTTCTGTGTGTTGATTCTATCTTTTAAACTCTGTAAGCTAATAACGATCCGTCGTTTTGGACGTTTTAAGTTGGTTTAGTTACCGATTTAAAGCAGCCAAAAAGACGGGACGGTACAGATTATTACCAAATCGAATTCCATTCCATTCCATTTCAATTTATTTTATTAAATTGGAAAACTTCACTTTGGAAATTTTCCCTTAAATCTTAACAAAAGATTTATAAATTCCAAATCATATTTCACTGTAAATCGGGTTAAAGAACGAATGTCGTTAAAAACACGATTCACGATAAACCCAATTTACATTCCATTTTATTCCAGTTATTAAATATAATCGGAAACTCTAACAATCTTAATTAAAAGATTTATTCTCTTCACATGGGGTTTAAGAACAGTGTTACTGAAGACACCGTTCACAACAAACCTAAAATCCCATTTGATATTAAATACAAGACTCTAAGTAGAAAATGTATCGACTTATATTCAATATCAAATACTACAACAAATATCGTATTGGAAATAACGATATAAATATATCTTTCAAATTTCCATAACAATATCTGTATAATCACGAAATCCAACATCGAAATATTCCGAAGACAATTTCGATTCAAATCCATTCCAATTTATATATTGGAAACCCTGGTTATTTTTAAACCATTTCAAATCCAATTTATTTATTTAAAAATAATTGGATTATAATTCTAGTTCATAACTAGTTCATTTCGATAAAAATCTATTTTAACTTTTCAAATATGGAATTTTTCATCCCATTTCTTTCCAAATCATTTCTTATGATTTTACATTAATTATTGATATTTTTGATAATTTTATCAAGGCCCGTACAGTTGATTTCCATAAACGTCCATCGAACTGCACTTACAGCGACCTTTTCCAAATTTGATTCGGACATAATTCCAAATCCAACCGTTAGATGTCAAATCTCTAATATTCGTTAGAAAGATCTTTTCGATACGAACCCAACAGTTCTAGTTTTAGGAAAATCCGACGGTCGGATCTCCCGTAATGTCCATTCGAAGTCAATGGTCGAAGTTCGCGAACTGCCGCAGCGCGGCGCGTTCTATCCATGCCATTATATTGTATATATAATATATATTTTGTCGATTTCCCTTTTAAAACGTATTTTATAAATCGTTTTAAATTCATTTTCAAAACGATTTCAACTTCATATTCAATTTCAAATCAAAATTGAATATTCCATATCATATATATATATATATATATATATATATATATATATATATAAATGATAATATTTTCAAAACATTAGAATTTGAAATCAATTCCTTTTCAATATTCATTATAAAAATGAATAAAAATGATATAAATGTCATTCACGTCAAATTGGCGTTAATCTACCTAACACGGCTTCATATATTTAAATATATATTCGTGTCCATCCCAAATTGGACATCAAAATCATATTTTGATCTTTGACTGAATATTATTTTAAAATATTCGTTATTTTAAAATGTTTGTTATTTTAAAAATATTATTTTCTTCTGAACTGGAATCAGACACAGTCAATTACCATATATATGGATTTCACACAACAAATGTGTATAACAACAATAATAAACAATCAACCATCATCCAAAGTGCATTCTACACCGTATAAGTACTAAATATAAATATTCAATGCTTACAACAGCCTGTCAACCAATGGATCGACATACAACTAAACAATTGGGATTAGTGTACGTCAAATATCATCCCAACATCCGTGTGGGGGTTCAACCAACAAATACTGAATATTATTTGTGCAGTTGGGCGATGTGTAAAATATATCGTCCAAATCCATATCAGTCAAATGGGTGTACATAAACAAATCGTCTGATTTGTAAATGAATATTTATTCATACACGTTAAAAATTATATTTTTAACAATAAAATATTTATTCAATTCATTTACACAATAAAAATAATATTTTTATTGTTCTAACATATTTTAGAAAATTTTGGCGGCATAACGGCGCGATATCAAAATCGGGTAATCTCTAGCATTACCCCTCTCCTGATATTGGCTCGCGCCATACACACATAACAATTCTAATAAATTCATTTCACCCAAACAACCAAATTCAACCAAATAATCTGATCAACCAAACCAAACAATCAAACAAGTCGTCCATGGTCTGTAGACGATGGGGTACAGTTTATATATTCAATTATAAAATAAATAACTGTATAAGAAAATTGTAGTGAGGAGTTCTCACCTTTGGGATCCACTCCGCCATTCTTTCTTTCTGAACGGTTCGGGTTTCGTTTTGATTTCCATCGATACCATCGCCATCTTTTCCCGCTATTCACACTAAAAATCACATTTTTATTTCAACGCTATAAAAATCACGTTTTCATCTCATTATATATATAATAAAAATCAGATTTTTATTTCGCTACATAAATAAAAATCATATTTTTATATTCTCTATTATATAAAAATTCTATTTTTAATCCGCTATTCATATAAAATTCGAATCTTTATTCTCGCCACTTCTTGATAAAAATAAAGTTCATATTTTTATATCGATGTTTGCATTATAAAAATCATATTTTTATACCGCTACATATAATGTAAAGTTTATATTTTTATATTGCTGCATATGAAGTAAAGTTCATATTTTTATATTGCTACATATAAAGTAAAGTTCATATTTTTATATCGCTACATATAATGTAAAGTTCATATTTTTATATCGCTACATATAAAGTAAATTTCATATTTTTATTTCGCTACATATGAAGTAAAATTCATATTTTTATATCCCTACATATAAAGTAGAGTTCATATTTTTATTTTTATTTACTTCTACTTTCTATAAAATAAAAATCATAACTTTAAAACGATGTTCATAAAATAAAAATCATATCTTTTCATGATTAAAAATCATATCTTTTTATGCGTTCTCTTTCAATACAAAAATCATGCTTTTACAATGCTATTTTCTATACAAAGATTATATTTTTAAAACGCTATTTTCTTCTATGAACAAAATCTATTCTTTTATTCTATGTTCAAAATCTATTTTTTTCCTATGTTCAAAATCTATTCTTTTTTATGTATAAAATCTATTTTTTTCTATGAACAAAATCTATTCTTTTTCTATGTGCAAATTTTTTTTTTCTATGTTTAAAATCTATTCTTTTCTACGTACAAAATCTATTTTTTTTCTATGGACAAAATCAATTCTTTTCTATGTACAAAATCTATTTTTTTTTTCTATGAACAAAATCTATTCTTTTCTATGTACAAAATCTATTTTTTTCTGTGAACAAAATCTATTCTTTTCTATGTACACATTCTATTTTTTTTCTATGAACAAAATATATTCTTTTCTATGTACAAAATCTATTTTTTTCTAACTTCTCTTTTAACATAAAAATCAAAATTTTCTGAAAACAAACAATGTTCTTATAATAAGACCAGAAAATAAAACAAAGCTTGTTTATATAAAAATTACTTCTTCTTTTTTCTTTTACATTCGCGGGGAATTTTCTGATTGAATCAGGGAGGGAGGGGGAAGAAGGCGGCGCGACAAAGGGGGGGCGTGGCGGAGGTGGTCGGTGGCGCCATCAGGGTTGGTGGCGGTTGCTAATTTGGGGATTAGGGTTGCGGTTTGGGCTGACTTCGGGAGGAGAGAAGGTAAGGGAGGAGGATCGGAGAAGGAGAGGGTGGGTTGCGCGGCCAGGCGGAAGGATGGAAGGCGATGGGCGAATGTCTGATGGGGAGCAATGCGTTTGGCATCATGGTTTTTTTTTTCTTTTTTTTCTAAGCGTTGACCATTGTATGAAGAAAGAGAGAGGGGAAGGAAACATAAAGATATATATTTAATTAATTTAATTTATCATAAAGTCACTTTTTAATACAAACTCCAAAAGAGACCCAACGACTGTCGCCCCTAGCTAATTACCCCCATTTCAAACACAGTGGGATATGTTGCGCAAGCCAATTCGGCTGTTACGACCAGTTTTCATTAAATTTAAAATATAAATCAATATATTGAATTTGAACGCACATTTCAATTTACTGGAGTCACATACGGACTCCAAAAATTCCAGAAAAATAAATCTTGCTATGTTTTGATGATACGGTCTTAACAAAACTAATTTCGTCGAATTTGGAGACCATTTGAAAAATGGATATTTTCCGGTCGATCCAAATTGATTGAAACTGTCAAAATACATTTTCTTTTCCCATGCTCACATATTGATTTAGAAAATTATGAATTTTGGAATCAAGCAATAACTTGACATCCCGAATCCAACAAAAGTAGTTTCATCGAAAACGGAGGTCGTTTGCAAAATTTCCATTTTTAAGAGCTATATTTTCTATAGCGACTATTCTGAATTTTCAACTGGGCATAACTTTTTATTCCCACTATGAAATTTCAAATTTTCAGATTCGTTGGAAAGATATTTTCAAATAGATTTTAATATTTTTGGTTTCGCTAAAATTTGATTTATTTTAAATCTTGTACATTCATTTGAAATTTGAAATCAAAATTTCAAACTACCGCGCCATTTCCAATTCCTTTTATAATTAAAATAAATATTTATATTCTAACTTTGATTCAAATAAATATTTACATTCTAATTATATTCAAAATAAATTTCTCATCATAATTATTTAAAATAATTCATTTTAAATATCCAAAATTCACTAAAATTGCCAGAATAATTTTTTTAAATTGGTTCTAGTTTTTCGGGTTGTTACAGATCCAATCTTTGGAGGAGATGGATGGGTAGAAGTTTCAAGAGATGTTTGAATGTTATGAATTGATTGGTATGCCTTGTTTGAATTTATTACTTTGAAAAACTTTTACATATTGTTTGGTTTGATGCTTGGATTGATTGGTTGTAAACATTGAACAAACTACTTGTAGATATTGAATTTAATTGCTTGGTTATACTCTTATTTCTTAAGTATTATCATAAAGTAAGGGAGAGTTATTTAGGTATAGTTACTAGAATCATTATTAGCATATATTTATGGGGAATATGTTTAGTTTAGTATAGTTTTTGATAATGACAAAGGGGGAGAAATTATAAAATTGGATATAGTTAAGATATGCATAGTTTAAAGGGGGCTCAGAGGGAATTCATGGTGAAAGGGGGAGTAATCAAGGAATCAAATAAGTAATATAGGTACGAATATTTTATAAACCAAGGTTGTCATCATCAAAAGGGGGAAATTGTTAGACAATGGAATTTTGATGACAACAACAATGTTTCAATTAATATCATTATTGATTATAAGATATATACTAACATCCTTTTCCATAATATATATATATATATATATATATATATATATATATGCAGGATATAAATGTTGAAGACTATACAATATTAGAAATTCAAGAAATCAAGGAATTCACGATCCCAAAGGAGATTCAAGACTTATGAGTATCAAGATATCAAGATTACAAGAGCTCAAGATTAACAAAGTAATAGAGTCTAGTTTATATGTAAAACTCCGGTTAACACTTTCAAATTCTGTTTTCAAATTCCTTTCAAACTCATTTTCTAAATGATTTCAAATTATTAAGATTTTACTTATGATTTCGAATATATATATATTTATAGATTATAAAGTCTTATATATATATTTTTATAATATATATGTTTCACTGATTTATATCATATAACTTTATAAATATATTTATATGTTTAAAATTATATATTACTATATTTTTATATGTTTTACACTTTAGAAAATTCATTTTGAAACATTAGTTTTGATTCAAGAATTTCCGGAATATATATATATATATATATATATTGGTTTTAATACTTGTAAAATGATTTTAAAAATTCAGAAAACATATATATGTCGACATGTGCATATTGGTATGTCGACATATAACTGTCGCTTTTTAAATTTTCAGAGGAAGTTTCTTTTCATATTTTAAAATGCTTCAAAATTGTTGCAACCTTTCAAACTCTATAAGTATGGGTTCATTTTGAATTTTTTTTTCCACTTTTTCTTCTCCATCTTCATCTTATTTCTTACCACCGTTATCATACTTTAATTTCTTGATTTCTACACTTATACTGCCAATTTCTACTCAAATTATATGAAGTTTCTTTTCTTCTCAATCTCTATCAAATACTCTCTGGTTGGAAGTGCTATTGAAGAGTTCTAGGGATTTTTTAATTGTTTGGGAAAGGGTGTGTTCCTTATGTCCCGGAAACCAAGGAAAGGGAGCGGTGTTAACCTTGTAACCGTGAAATCAATGGTGGTGGAATCGGTGTTAACTTGTAGTCGTGAAATCAAGGGTGTTCTAACACCCCACCTCCGTTAAGGTCACTCACAAAGGGAATGCCTTAACTTTGGTGGAGCATTTTAGTAAACAGAACAGAAACTTACAAGACAGATAAAACAGTACTTGAAATTTTTTAACTTTATTACAACGGAAACAGAAATTTATATGGTTACATCCTTTCAATTTCAGAATTCAAGTACAAAATATCAGTCTTGTACAAAAGCCTTCAAAATGCATAGTTTAAAATCATAATCCCCATGGAACGGAAGCTATACAGAGCCAAGCCATACTTTAAGCACTTCAAGCAAAGAGAAATCCGGATCAAGCTAAAGTATTTCCCTCCTTGGATAACCTGGGGGGGGGGGAAACGGAAGAAAGGAGGCGAAACAACAAGGGTCAGACAAAAAGTCTGGCAAGTCCAGTGACTTTCAGCATATGAACAGATAATAATAATATGATATGAGCATAAAACTGGATGTGAGATAACTATAACAGGTGTAGCAGATATAACAGAAAAACAGAATGATATAAACTATTGTTTTACACTTCTCTGCACTAATACTAGTATAGCAAAATTAGGTGTCACCCTAATGTCTAAATTGAAGCAGGAACGGGTACAGAATTCTTTAACAGAAACAGAATGCTAATAATGGGCCTTTACTACCCGATCAGAAACAGACAGAAGAAGAAACAGATTTATCCCTATGGAAACAGAATGTGGAATTAGGTGTACACTAGTAATGGGCCTTTACCACCCGAACAGACGGTACCACACAGAAACAGACAGGTGTTACCACCCAACAGAAACAGACGGTACCAACAGAAACAGACAGAACTAAGCGTACCCTAAAACTCTACCCCAAGCGATCGGCTCCCTAATACATAAATATCATGTGTCGGCCCCACAGTAGGGTGTATCACTCCCTAAAGTGACAACCAATTGGCACAGACCTATTTACAGATGTCACGGCGTCTTACATCCTCAGAGGCAGACCGGGATCCATGCACGCACATGACCCGGTTGGAACGCACCATCAACACCCCTCGCCATTATCAGAATGAACCTCTTATAATTAGTTCAGTAAGCGTGCCCGGACCCTACTTACTGTTGGGTCAAAGTTTTGATACCAGAAAGGGTTACTGACTAATATGGGTCCCAAACAACAGATGACACAAGTAATTCCCTTCCTAACCTTGTGTCCCCAGACTAACAGATTTCAGATTAACTTGTTTACAAGTTCAGACATACAGAATTCAGATTTACTAATTCACAAATTAAGTTAACAAGTTTTCAGACTAATGGGTCAGATGTACAGATTTTTCAGATTTGTCTAACTTTGTATTGGGCCTACAGATTCATGGACGGGTTTTACTACATCTATTAATCCCTTTGGTTTAACCCTATTTTCCCCAATACGTTTTAGACGTCATTCTTATCTTAGATTTGCATTAATTAATTATTAATGCACAGACCTCTCACATTAGGTCGGTAGCTTGTGGCCGCTGGATATGCCGGGCGGTTCCGGGCAGACTTCTGCCACAAGCCAGACCTAACCCCGTGTCTTACGCATGTTATGACTAACTTCTCACATTAGAACCTATTGTTTGCGGCCACTGGATGTGCCGGGCGGTTCCGGGCAGATTTACGCCGCAAACTCATTCTAACCTCGAGTTAGCCATGTTTATCTTTGCGGCCAATTAATTAATAATTTACCGTTTATGCGCACGCCCAATATATATGCCAATTCAGATTTTATCAATAACAGAATGATCACATCAACTCAACTGATATAGCAGATAGATTTTAGCAGATTGGGTGACTTAACAGATTTAACCGATTTAGCACTTAGCAGATTTTGGCATATAACAGATTAGGCATCTCAACAGACAAATTTAACAGATTTGGCATTTCAATCTAATTAGCAGTCTAGGCAATATAACAAAACTAGCAGTTTTAGGCAACTTAGCAAATTAGCAAAATAGGCATTTTCAACGGATTCAGTAAATGACAGATTTAGCAGGTTTAATATTTCTAAAGGTTCTATTTACATGCCTTGCCTAAACATAAATTAGGCCTAAATTCATATGCCTAAATAATTGTCATGATTCACAAAATGAACATATATTCCATGTTTGCATAAATTTACATAGCGCAGAATATGGACACAATTTACCATATAACATATGTTCCAATTTTTGTTAAACTAGCATTTTACATGTAAATTATACCAAATATAACCATTAATTTCAATACATGCCATATATCCAAAAATCCCTATTTAGGTGTAATCTAAATAATAGATATCCTAATTAATGTAAATCTTTACACCTAACTTTCCATATCCTTCTTCTTTTCATGTCATGAATCATTATGCAAACTATACCCAACAATATGAATCTTTAAATCATATCTTCTAAAAATCAGATCTTGACTTTTATATGCATTTTGTCCAAAGTCTCAAATCATAGGTAATCTTACAATGGTTCCTCTTTTCTTCTATCATAGAATATGCATAGATCCAAATCTATGTTTACAACATATGCTCATTAATTACAGTTCTAAATTACAACATAGCTATGCATACAACATGCATAAATTTCATAGTCAAATTTATGCATATGTCCAATATATTTTATGCCTCAGACCTAAAGTCATACATTCAATTTAGTCTTGTCAAATTTCGCATCATTCATCCCAAAAATTTCGTTCATACGTTCATCTCTTATGAGATTAGGCACAGGCTCGTGGTAGCCTGGCTATAAAAACAGAAAAGAAGAAAAGGGATACAGAAAAACAGATCTGACAGAAGAGAATATATATACAATCTCAGATTCAGAATAAAAAACATATCAAAATTATTATTAACGTTTATAGCGGAAAATAATTGTACTTGCCTTGATTAGATTAAAGAAAGGACTTTAACTTGCTGTAGAATCTTTGCAGAAACTATAATCTCTAGTTTGAATTGAGTTGCTTAGGCTGATGTTGATTATCTTCTAGTTTTAATTCCAGCAGAGCAGCGACACCATTTTTATTTTTTTATTAGAAGAAGAGAGCAATGGAGGCTAGAGAATTGTGTAAGAAACCTAGGTAGAGTCTAGGGTCATTTTATAGAGTTTATGAACTGATTAGGACCATCGATGTTGCTTGGATTGATCGTAGCCATTCATTCGCAAGAGGGACCAATTAGAGCCTGCCACCTAGCCCTAATGACAAAGCAAACCACAGAAAATCGACCAACATAGAATAGGCCAGCCAGGGTGGACTGGGTTCGACCTGGGTCTGGACCAGGTCGACAGCCCTGTCGACAGCCCTGTCGACCTGGTTAGACCAGGTCGACAGCCCAGTCGACCTGGGTGCATCTGGCGGGATTTTTCCCGCCCTGGCCAATTGGGCCCGGTTTTAATTTTTAACTGTTTTATTCTGTTCGAATTTTAAACTTAATTCAGAAACTTCCGAAGGCCATATCTTCTTCATACGGATTCCGTTTTTCGAAAACTCGGACTCTATTTCGCGTATTTTTCCGAGACGAACGCAATGGCGTATCCTGTTTCCCTTAGTTCTTTGATTTCAAATTAATTATACTTTAATTTGTTAATTTCACAGTTATAGAATACACGGGGTGTTACATTCTCCCCCACTTAAAAGGATTTTGTCCCCGAAATCTTCAAGTTAAGAAGAATGTGTCCTACCATCCAATCACCCATCTACCCAACCATCATCCACAAGCATCCATTGTCCTTAGAAAACTTCTAATGTTGTATGAACATATGCAAAAGTGTGTGTATATGTTCCTTACCTAATGCAAAAATCAGGCGGTCTACTGATTCAGTTGACCTCCTTAATGCGAATTATGTCAGTGCCATGAGTCCAACATGTATGCAATAGAATTCTGATGATATATATTATTTCTATATGAGTGCACAACCATTCACTCAAATGCAACATCCAAGTGCTGAATCAACCATTTTGCATCCACAAGAATTGAAAAATGCTCACTCATCCATATGCAGTATGAGAGTGTTTTCGAGCCGATCTAGTGCCTAGTGTGTGTATATGCATCCACGGGCAACCACTAGCAACCACTTGCATCCACTTGCAACCATCAAACATAACATGTCTCAAACACATGTTTACACCCATTAGTTTCTACCTAAAGTTCGAAGATTCGATTGATAGAATACAGTCGAATGATGGAAGCGAGTACAGATAGAACGAAAATTTGGTTCCCATTAGACATGGGTCTTAAGTATCGGCCCCAAAGACCGAAACCAACATCAAATTGATACCCCACGAAAACTCAGAATGTATGCGTCATACTTGACGCCTAACACAGATATCCCTCAAACCCCAGTCCCAAACAGATGATCCATAACCCTTATGGGTCTGAGTCTACAGCGGAATTCAGAAATAATACTAGTATTAAAGTGCAGAGTATCGATTACAAAATCAAAATACCAGAATCAGAAAAAGTCTTGACTTCATAATCAGATAAATAAATTAAACCTACTATAGAAATTTTCCTATTTCTATCCTAGCCACTAGCCTCAAGAGTGTTCGCCTGCCCTCCTTGTCCTCGTCTCTTTGGGCAGTCCCTAGTGAAGTGTCCCATCTCCCCACAGTTGAAGCAAGCGCCCTTCCTTTTTCTGCAATCCTTATTCAGATGAGTTGAGCTCCCACAAGTAAAGCACTTTTTCCCCTTCTTATCTTCAGACTTCTCATCCTTCTTTTGTGTTTCCTTTTTGGGCCCCACTTTCTTATTCTGTGGTTCTTCCTTCTTTGTCTCTTTCGGGCCCTTGTCTTCCTCGTGCAGTAGTGCCATATCCACCAATTTCTCGTAAGTTGCTCCCATGGGTACATGGGTCATGGCTAGGCTGTGCAGTGGCTCATTCAATCCTTTAACAAAGCGGAGAGCCTTTTTATGCTGAGTGTTGACTAAATCCAATCCGAATCTTGCTAGTTGGTTGAACTGGTTGACGTATTCCTTGACCGTCATACTTCCTTGCTTAAGAGACAAGAACTTTTCCAATTGTAAACTTCGTTCAGCTTGCGAGAGGAATTTTGTCTCAAACCTTGTTCTGAAATCCATCCATGTCTCAACCGGCCTCTCGGCGTTAGTGACTTCCCACCAGTAGGAAGCTTCGTCTTTGAGTAGCCATACTGCCAACTGTACCTTCTGCCTATCTGAAACACCCCACCTCCGTTAGGGTCACTCTCAAAGGGAATGCCCTAATTTTGGTGGAGGTTTATAAGTATAAGTCACAGATATACAAGACAGATATAAGAACACATATTTGTAAACAGCGGAAAAACAACAACTTTTATTTCATAAAAGCAAATACGTGTTACAAAACATCACCATGATTGTCTTACATCTTTTCCAAAAACATAACATAACACTTTCATAATCTGTCTTGATTACATTATTTAAAGAAGCATAAATAAAACATAGATAAACTGCAAAGCCCCATAGTGGATTGTCCAAAGCCATAGTTCAAAACAGGAAAGTCCAAGCAATACATTTCTCTTCTTCAAGCTGGATGTTAAGGTTGGTCAAGCTGCTGTGTTCCCTCCCTGTGGACCTGGGGGGGGGGGGGGGGAAACGGAAGAAAAGAAGACGAAAGAAAAGTAGAGTCAGACATAAAGCCTGAGTAAGTCCAGTACTATTTTGTCTATGAATAAAGAACTGGGTATGATAAGTATAAACAAGAAGTGGGCATGCATTATAACTTGGTTAAGTTGTCTAGGGTCGAATATACTATCGTACCCCCCGTTAATCTCTGAACCCATATAAACTAGTTCCCAACTGGCACCCCATAATCAGGGTGATGTGATCCGTTCTATGATGATCGGCTCCTACTCGCATAGTTACATGTGTCTTACGGCCCCCGATGTTGTAGTTACCTATGCTGGTCCCACCATGAGGTGTATCAAGTCCCATGGTGGCGGCCCGACACAACCTTAGAATGCACAGGTATGCTACTGGTGTCCAGTGCCTTATTTTTCTGCGCCGGAGTGTGTGCACGCCCGCACCCCGTTAGAACCTACACTGCTACACCACCGCCGTCGCTTTGACCTCTTACAATCAGCCCAGTAATCGTGCCCCACCCTGCCTAGTTTCAGGGTATCCTGATACACCTTCTAGGGTTACTGCTGAAAAGGGTCCCCCGTTACTAGGTTTTCTATCTCTAGCCAACATGCTAAGTTGGTTAAGTGTTTTCTAACCTAACCCCCACCAGTCCGTTTAGTTTAGCATGTTCCATTTTGATTAAGTCTTTATTTCACTTAATCCTAACAATCCTGACTCAGCCTTAATTGTCTTATTAAGGCCCTGACCTCTCACATTAGACAGGTATTGTTGTGGCTGCCTGTTGCCGGTTGGTTCCGGGCAGTCTTACGCCACAACTCAGTCTAACCTCGGGTCCTTATTGGGCTCCATGTTTAACCTCCCACATTGGATAGGTATTGTTGTGACTACTGGACAGCCGGGCGGTTCCGGGCAGGTTTACATCACAACTCAATCCAACCTCGAGTTAAACACCTCGTATTTTCTACATTTACATATTTTGTCTTTCTTCTTTATTTTCTTATATGTAAATATTTGCGGCCCATTATTAAGTTAATGGTGTAAAGGTTACACCAATCATGGGCCCAACCCATTCTTGAACTTGGGCCCTTCTATTTTATATTTTCATTCATTAGTAATTTTAACCCAACGTTATTTTCCCCCGTTTTACACGTCCGTTTATATATATTGGGCTTAGCCTTTTAAAGCCCAATTTAGCCATGCGAAAAAGGGAGGCTTAAAGCGTGATTACATACACAAAAAGGGGAAGGTGAGCGTATGAACTTGCAATATGACGTTGGAAATACAAAATAGAAACTGGTGTACTTGCATAGTGGTAACATATACTTTGGTCATAAAGCATAGGTGACATAAATCAAAGCATGTAAACTTGTAATTGAGATTGGGTATCATTATTGACACATGAACCTATATTTTTACTTAGGCATAATGTCAAACATAAGCATGGCATAAATATTTCTAACATAAGCATGGCATAATGTCAAACATAAGCATGGCATAATGTCAAACATAAGCATGGCATAAGTATAGTTAAATTTTGTTCACATAACCATGGCATAAATGAAATCATGATTTTTACTTTAGTCATGCAAACTTGCAAAAAGGGATTTTTGAACCTAACCTAGCTATGTGGTACATATGTCATCATATAATTCTTGTTAACAATTTCAATCATGCAAATTATCAATCATAGCCTAGTCATATTCATAAGTTTGCAAATAGGTTTTCTAGTACAAAAGCATGGCTTAATACATGATGCCAAATTTTCAACATAATTTCATATGGATTATGATAATCCAAACTTATTCCAATTACTTCTCAAAATGATGTTTGTATAAAATACACATTATGATGGCATAGTAGCAAAGCCCCAAACTTGCATGAATTCAAATCAACTACATACATGTAGCTTCAACATGGATTACATAATTTGCGAAATATTCCAAACGTATACTTGCATAGAACTACCGCATGTAGTTCTTTATAATTGAATAACATAATTCAAGAATATCCAAACGTATATAATCTTTCAAATTGATAAGAACACACAAATATGAATTACTTTATTGCCACAATTCAAGCATACAAACCAACACAATTATTTGTTCATACCAAAGTAATACTCTACTTACAATGGTGAGGCGAATTCTCAAATTTAGGGATTTGAAGATGCGGTTTGATTTGATTGAGTTGCTTTATGCCTTAGAATTTGCCTCCTAATTCTCTCTCCAATTGGTGGCTACTCCTAGTCGTTCCTCAGCAACATGGCGGCTTTGTTCTTATTTTTGAATGAATAGATTAGGGTTTGGTCTAGGGTTGTTTTTATAGAGGTTAGGAACTGATTAGGACCATTGATTTTGCCTAGATTGATCGTAGCCATTCATTCGGAAGAGAGACCAATTAGAGCCTGCCACCTAGCCCTAATGACAGAGCAGACCACAGAAAATCGACCAACATAGAATAGGCCAGCCGGGTTAGACTGGGCTCGATCTGGGTCTGGACCAGGTCGACATGCCTGTCGACAGCCCTGTCGACCTGGTTAGACCAGGTCGACAGCCCAGTCGACCTGGGTGCGTCAGGCGGGCGTTTTTCCACCCTGGCCCATTGGGCCCCATATTCGAATTTAAACTTGATTTAGAAACTTCCGAAGGCCATATCTTCTTCATACGGACTCCGTTTTTCGAAAACTCGGACTCTATTTCGCGTATTTTTCCGAGACGAACGCAATGGCTAATCCCGTTTCCCTTAGTTCTTTGATTTCCAATTAATTATACTTTAATTTGTTAATTTCACAGTTATAGAATACACGGGGTGTTACATTCTCCCCCACTTAAAAGGATTTCATCCCCGAAATCTTCAAGTTTAGGAAAATGTATATCCTAACATCCAATCATCCATCTACTCATCCATCAAACACGAGCATCCATTGTCCTTAAAAGATTTCTAATGCTTCATGATCATATGCGAAGTGTGTGTGTACATGTACTTATCTAATGCAAAATCAGGCGGTCTACTGATTCAGTTGACCTCCTTAATGTGAATTATGTAAGTGCCATGAATCCATTATGTATGCAAATTTTCCTATTCCCTATTCTACATGAGTGCACAATCATTCAATACAGATGCAACATCCATATGACAACACATTAAAGTTCAACCATATATGAATGCAAACATATATGCATATGCAATATGAAGTGACTGAGCCGATCTAAAACCTAGATTGTGTGTGTATATGCAACCACGAGCAACCACTAGCAATCACTTGCAACCACTTGCAACCATCATCCATAACATGTTTCAACTACATGTTTCCATCCAAAGGGTTTCTACCTAAAAGATACGGTCGAGGAAATATACCTAAAAAGATAGATAAAAGCGCAACTTAAGGAAAAAGAAAGATCAAGGATGTACCCTCGAATAGAAAAGGGTAGGCAGTACGTATTCTAGCTTCAGTTTCCCAAGTCGCGTCTCCCTCGGCGTCGCTCCACTGAACTTTGACGAGCTTGTCTTCGCGGTTGCGTAGCTTCTTCACTTCCGTTCCTAAGATGCGGGTTGGAACTTTTCTTATGGTTGCTTCGCGTTCCACTTCGGCCTCTTCGAGGAGATTTGGCTCTACCACTTCAGCAGACTCATGTAGACATTTTCGAAGATGTGAAACGTGAAAAACGTTGTGGACTCCAGCCAACTTCTCGGGTAGCTCTAATCTATAGGCCATTTTCCCAATTTTCTCGATGATAGGGAATGGCCCTACGAACCTTGGTGCCAGTTTTCCTGTGGTTCCAAAACGAACAACGTTCCATAGCGGTGATACCTTGAGAAAAACTCTGTCTCCAACTTCAAATTCAAGGTCGGTCCTTCTCTCGTCGGCACAGGACTTTTGTCTGTCTTGGGCCGTCTTCATCCTTCTTCGTATTAAGTCTACTTTCTCTGAAGTCTCTCGGATCATATCTGGTCCAAGTATGAGCTTATCAGTAGACTCCCACCAACAAGTGGGCGATCAGCACGGTCTTACATATAAAGCTTCGAAGGGCGCCATTCCGATGGTTGCTTGATAGCTGTTGTTGTAGGCAAATTCCACCAAAGGAAGGTGGTCTTCCCATGTCCCTCCGAAGTCAAGGACGCATAGTCTTAGAAGGTCTTCCAAAACTCTGTTCACTGTTTCTGTTTGGCCATCGGTTTGGGGATGATAGGCTGTGCTCAAGCATAACTGCGTTCTTACTACTTCTTGCAGACTCCGCCAAAACTCACTGGTGAAGATGGGGTCTCGGTCACTAACAATGCTAGATGGTATTCCATGAAGTCGAACGATTTCCTTGAGGTAAAGTGATGCTAGGGATGAGGCAGTTCTTTTACTTTTGACAGGTAAAAAGTGGGCGCTTTTAGTAAGCCTATCCACTATTACCCAAATGCTAGTGTTGCCTCTCCTAGACCTAGGCAGCCCATCGATGAAATCCATAGAGATGCTATCCCACTTCCACTGCGGGACCTCCAGAGGATGTAACAGTCCGCCAGGCTTTTTCTGTTCCGCCTTAACCTGTTGGCACACCATACACTTAGAAACGAACTCTGTCACGTCCTTTTTCATGCCGTTCCAGAAGGAAGTCCTTTTTATATCTTTGTACATTTTATCTCCGCCTGGATGTATCGTCATCTTAGAGTGATGTGCTTCCTCGAGAACCTTCTTTATTAAATCTTTTGTTTGTGGGACGCATAATCTTCCGTCTCGTCTTAGTAAGCCCTTATCGTCAATGGAGTATCTGTTGAGGTGACTTGAAGTCTCACCCCTAATTAGCCTATCAATCATTTCCACAAGCTGAGGGTCTTCGCGTTGTGCTGCCCCTACTGAATCCACTAAAGTCGGGCGCACTTCGAGAGATGCCAGCAAGCCTGGTACGAAATCGGAGGAAGGCCTAAAGTCGAAGCTGGCTATAAACTCTAGGCTTTGTCTTTCAACAAACAACGGGCTTAGGGTCAATTTCTTTCGGCTCAACGCGTCTGCCACTACGTTGCCTTTGCCCGGAGTATAGGAGATTTCGAAATCGTACGAGGCAAGAAACTCCATCCATCTTTGTTGCCTCAAGTTAAGATCCTTCTGCGAGAAAAGATATTTCAACGATTTATGGTCAGTGTAAAGTTCGAACTTCTCACCTAGGAGATAGTGTCGCCAAGACTTGAGTGCAAAGACGATTGCGGCTAACTCAAGATCGTGGGTTGGGTAGTTCTTTTCGTGCGTTTTCAACTGCCTCCCGCCATAAGCTACTATCCTTCCTTCTTGCATTAAGACGGCGCCTAGCCCTGTCCCACATGCATCCGTATAAACAGTGAACATCTTGCTCCCATCTGGCAGCGTCAAAACTGGGGCTGTTGTAAGAGCCCTTTTCAGTCGTTGGAAAGCAAACTCGCAATCCAAATCCCAATTGAACACTAGATTCTTCTTAGTCAATTTCGTGAGCGGAGCTGAGATTTTCGCAAAATCCCTTATAAATTTTCAATAGAAACCTGCTAGTCCTAGAAAACTTCGGACCTCAGTTGCATTCCTTGGTGTCTTCCAATCCTGTACCGCCACTACCTTAGCGGGGTCCACTGCTAACCCTTGTTTGGATACTATGTGCCCAAGGAACCTCACCTCTTCCCTCCAAAAGTGGCATTTGGAGAACTTGGCTTTTAGTTGATGGACTCGCAAAGTTTCCATGATTGCCCTTAAGTGCTGAGCATGTTCCTCTTCACTCTTTGAGAAGATAAGGATATCATCTACGAAGACCACTACGAATTTGTTGAGGAAATCTCTAAATACCCTACTCATCAGGTCCACGAAATAAGCAGGTGCATTTGTCAAGCCGAAAGGCATGACAAGCCATTCAAAGAAACCGTCTGGGGTTCTGAATGCCGTTTTATCGATGCTATCTTCAGCCACCCTTAGCTGATGAAAACCGGTTGCTAAATCGAGTTGGGAGAAAACAGACGCTCCTACAAGCTGGTCAAATAAATCGTCAATTCTAGGGAGAGGGTGCCTATTCTTTTTCGTTAGCTTGTTGAGCTCCCTATAGTCAACACATAGACGGAGTGAACCATCCGCCTTTGTAGCGAACACCACTGGAGCGCCCCATTCTGAAATGCTCCTCCTAATGAACCCCTTTTCTAGAAGCTCTTTAATCTGTTTACTGAGCTCTTTCCTTTCTCGTGGAGCCATATGTCTAACGGGCAACGCAACGGGCTTTGCATTATCTACAAGATATATGCGGAAGTCTATTTCCCGCTTCGGAGGCAAGCCCTTCACCTCTTCGAAGACATCCGGATATTCCCGGACCACTCTAACTGATTGCAAATTTTCAACAGAGGCATCTAGTGATTCAAGATAACTAAGCATAACCGCATACGAGGGATTACAAGAAATTTCCAAAGTATTACCAAGCTGGGTTAGGAGCCTAACAACCCTTTTCTCACAATCAAGGATGGCCCCATTACTGGATAGCCAATCCATACCCAAAATCAAACCATAACCCGGAAAGCCCAAAACAAAGGCACTACATTGAAATTCTACGCTTAGAATGGAAATTTTCAATTCCAAACAGATCATAGACAAATGAGCTGGGCCCCCAATTGGGTTTGAAACAATTAAGGGATCCTCTACCATACTAGTTTTTAGGTGCAGAGATTCTACTAGAGCAGACGAGATAAAGGAGTGTGATGCGCCAGAATCAAATAAAGTGCGAACGGGGTGATCATAAAGATAAACTACACTTTCTACAGAAGTATTTATACCTCGCTGTTGCAGAGGTGGCGCTTCCAGCACATGAACCTGTGCCCCTGGGGTGGATCCAGCCCTCTGCCCCTGTCCTCGTTTCTTTGGGCAGTCCTTAGCCCTGTGGCCCATCTCACCGCAAGAAAAGCACCCACCATTCTCCTTGGCCTTCTTTTTCTGGCAGTCCTTAACTAAGTGCCCCACTTTGCCACAGAAATTGCACTTCCTCTTCTCTTTGTTGCCTTTCCCGCCCTTCTTAAAGTCTGTCTTATTAGGCTGCAAACCCTCTTTCTTCCCTTGAGAGCTTTCTGCCTTTGTCTCCTTCTTGCCCTTATCCTCTTCATTCAGCAATGCCATTTGCACCAATCTTTCATACGTGGCTCCCATGGGTATATGGGTCATGGCCAAACTGTGTAATGGCTCATTCAACCCTTTGACGAAACGGAGAGCCTTCTTGTGCGGGGTGTTGACTAGGTCAAGCCCAAACCTAGCCAGCTCATCGAACTGATTCACATACTCTCTGACTGTCTTGTCCCCTTGCTTAAGAAATAAGAATTTTTCCAACTGCAAACTTCTTTCCGCATCTGAGAGAAATTTAGTCTCAAACCTTGCCCTAAAGTCCTCCCATGTCTCCACTGGTCTTTCAGCATTAGTGACTTCCCACCAGTAGGAAGCCTCGCCCTTCAATAGCCATACTGCCAATTGTACTTTTTGTCTGTCTTCTACCTCAAAGATGATGAATAGGTCCTCCGTTTCTTTCAGCCAATTTCTAGCTGCTACGAAGGACTCAGTTCCATGGAAATCTTTTCCTCCCATAGCTTTAAAATCTTTACATATCTTAGCAAACGTGTTTCCCCGAGGAGGAGGTGGAGGAAAAGGTGCCGCTGCAGCTGGATGATTTCCTGCAGCTGGGGGAGGAGGAACGGTAGGACCTGGCTGAGTGGCCCTTGCCTCTAAGAATCGTCTAAACCAACCAGGTATTGGCACCCCTTCTGGCAAGTTAAGATCTTCGGACATGCTGAAACAAAAAGGATAGATTCAAAACGAAGGATAAGAGAAAGTACCTATGGCTTTGGGGAGTGGACTTTGCCTTTTAAAATAAAATAATATTTTTCTTTTAAAAATGCTTCTTTAAATTTCCTTTTTGAAAATAATTTTTCAAAACTTTTTATCTTATCTGGTAAACCTATGCTCTGATACTAAGTGAAACACCCCACCTCCGTTAGGGTCACTCTCAAAGGGAATGCCCTAATTTTGGTGGAGGTTTATAAGTATAAGTCACAGATATACAAGACAGATATAAGAACACATATTTGTAAACAGCGGAAAAACAACAACTTTTATTTCATAAAAGCAAATACGTGTTACAAAACATCACCATGATTGTCTTACATCTTTTCCAAAAACATAACATAACAATTTCATAATCTGTCTTGATTACATTATTTAAAGAAGCATAAATAAAACATAGATAAACTGCAAAGCCCCATAGTGGATTGTCCAAAGCCATAGTTCAAAACAGGAAGGTCCAAGCAATACATTTCTCTTCTTCAAGCTGGATGTTAAGGTTGGTCAAGCTGCTGTGTTCCCTCCCTGTGGACCTGGGGGGGGGGGGAATGGAAGAAAAGAAGACGAAAGAAAAGTAGAGTCAGACATAAAGCCTGAGTAAGTCCAGTACTATTTTGTCTATGAATAAAGAACTGGGTATGATAAGTATAAACAAGAAGTGGGCATGCATTATAACTTGGTTAAGTTGTCTAGGGTCAAATATACTATCGTACCCCCTGTTAATCTCTGAACCCATATAAACTAGTTCCCAACTGGCACCCCATAATCAGGGTGATGTGATCCGTTCTATGATGATCGGCTCCTACTCGCATAGTTACATGTGTCTTACGGCCCCCGATGTTGTAGTTACCTATGCTGGTCCCACCATGGGGTGTATCAAGTCCCATGGTGGCGGCCCGACACAACCTTAGAATGCACAGGTATGCTACTGGTGTCCAGTGCCTTATTTTTCTGCGCCGGAGTGTGTGCACGCCCGTACCCCGTTAGAACCTACACTGCTACACCACCGCCGTCGCTTTGACCTCTTACAATCAGCCCAGTAATCGTGCCCCACCCTGCCTAGTTTCAGGGTATCCTGATACACCTTCTAGGGTTACTGCTGAAAAGGGTCCCCCGTTACTAGGTTTTCTATCTCTAGCCAACATGCTAAGTTGGTTAAGTGTTTTCTAACCTAACCCCCACCAGTCCGTTTAGTTTAGCATGTTCCATTTTGATTAAGTCTTTAGTTCACTTAATCCTAACAATCCTGAATCAGCCTTAATTGTCTTATTAAGGCCCTGACCTCTCACATTAGACAGGTATTGTTGTGGCTGCCTGTTGCCGGTTGGTTCCGGGCAGTCTTACGCCACAACTCAGTCTAACCTCGGGTCCTTATTGGGCTCCATGTTTAACCTCCCACATTGGATAGGTATTGTTGTGACTACTGGACAGCCGGGCGGTTCCGGGCAGGTTTACATCACAACTCAATCCAACCTCGGGTTAAACACCTCGTATTTTCTACATTTACATATTTTGTCTTTCTTCTTTATTTTCTTATATGTAAATATTTGCGGCCCATTATTAAGTTAATGGTGTAAAGGTTACACCAATCATGGGCCCAACCCATTCTTGAACTTGGGCCCTTCTATTTTATATTTTCATTCATTAGTAATTTTAACCCAACGTTATTTTCCCCCGTTTTACACGTCCGTTTATATATATTGGGCTTAGCCTTTTAAAGCCCAATTTAGCCATGCGAAAAGGGGAGGCTTAAAGCGTGATTACATACACAAAAAGGGGAAGGTGAGCGTATGAACTTGCAATATGACGTTGGAAATACAAAATAGAAACTGGTGTACTTGCATAGTGGTAACATATACTTTGGTCATAAAGCATAGGTGACATAAATCAAAGCATGTAAACTTGTAATTGAGATTGGGTATCATTATTGACACATGAACCTATATTTTTACTTAGGCATAATGTCAAACATAAGCATGGCATAAATATTTCTAACATAAGCATGGCATAATGTCAAAGATAAGCATGGCATAATGTCAAACATAAGCATGGCATAAGTATAGTTAAATTTTGTTCACATAACCATGGCATAAATGAAATCATGATTTTTACTTTAGTCATGCAAACTTGCAAAAAGGGATTTTTGAACCTAACCTAGCTATGTGGTACATATGTCATCATATAATTCTTGTTAACAATTTCAATCATGCAAATTATCAATCATAGCCTAGTCATATTCATAAGTTTGCAAATAGGTTTTCTAGTACAAAAGCATGGCTTAATACATGATGCCAAATTTTCAACATAATTTCATATGGATTATGATAATCCAAACTTATTCCAATTACTTCTCAAAATGATGTTTGTATAAAATACACATTATGATGGCATAGTAGCAAAGCCCCAAACTTGCATGAATTCAAATCAACTACATACATGTAGCTTCAACATGGATTACATAATTTGCGAAATATTCCAAACGTATACTTGCATAGAACTACCGCATGTAGTTCTTTATAATTGAATAACATAATTCAAGAATATCCAAACGTATATAATCTTTCAAATTGATAAGAACGCACAAATATGAATTACTTTATTGCCACAATTCAAGCATACAAACCAACACAATTATTTGTTCATACCAAAGTAATACTCTACTTACAATGGTGAGGCGAATTCTCAAATTTAGGGATTTGAAGATGCGGTTTGATTTGATTGAGTTGCTTTATGCCTTAGAATTTGCCTCCTAATTCTCTCTCCAATTGGTGGCTACTCCTAGTCGTTCCTCAGCAACATGGCGGCTTTGTTCTTATTTTTGAATGAATAGATTAGGGTTTGGTCTAGGGTTGTTTTTATAGAGGTTAGGAACTGATTAGGACCATTGATGTTGCCTGGATTGATCGTAGCCATTCATTCGGAAGAGAGACCAATTAGAGCCTGCCACCTAGCCCT
This sequence comes from Allium sativum, assembly GCA_030737875.1. Lineage (NCBI taxonomy): Eukaryota > Viridiplantae > Streptophyta > Magnoliopsida > Asparagales > Amaryllidaceae > Allium > Allium sativum. Next base: position 720,042,729 of record CM060921.1, on the reverse strand, counting down.
AATGACAGAGCAGACCACAGAAAATCGACCAACATAGAATAGGCCAGCCGGGTTAGACTGGGCTCGACCTGGGTCTGGACCGGTCGACATGCCTGTCGACAGCCCTGTCGACAGCCCTGTCGACCTGGTTAGACCAGGTCGACAGCCCAGTCGACCTGGGTGCGTCAGGCGGGCGTTTTTCCACCCTGGCCCATTGGGCCCCATATTCGAATTTAAACTTGATTTAGAAACTTCCGAAGGCCATATCTTCTTCATACGGACTCCGTTTTTCGAAAACTCGGACTCTATTTCGCGTATTTTTCCGAGACGAACGCAATGGCGTATCCCGTTTCCCTTAGTTCTTTGATTTCCAATTAATTATACTTTAATTTGTTAATTTCACAGTTATAGAATACACGGGGTGTTACACTATCGTCCACCTCGAAGATAACGAATAGATCCTCAGTTTCTTTGAGCCAATTCCTTGCTTCTACGAATGATTCAGTTCCTTTGAAATCCTTCCCACCCATGGCCCTAAAATCTCTACAGATTTTTGAGAAAGCAATAGCACGAGGAGGGGGTGGAGGAGGGGGATCATTTGCTGGACCTGCAGCGGCGGTCCTAGCCTCAAGATATTGACGAAACCAACCGGGTACATGAACACCCTCTGGTATCTCAGATGCTTCAGACATGCTGGAACGAAAAAGGAAAGGTTCAATACAAAAAGGACTGAAAGAAAGATATATGGCTCTTGGGGATCATGTTTTTCAAAATAAGCTTTATTTTTGAAAATACTTCCTTTCCAAAACCTTTTTGAAAATAGTTTTCAAAAACTTTACCCAATCTGGTAACCTTCAGCTCTGATACCAAGTGTAACACCCCACCTCCGTTAAGGTCACTCACAAAGGGAATGCCTTAACTTTGGTGGAGCATTTTAGTAAACAGAACAGAAACTTACAAGACAGATAAAACAGTACTTGAAATTTTTTAACTTTATTACAGCGGAAACAGAAATTTATATGGTTACATCCTTTCAATTTCAGAATTCAAGTACAAAATATCAGTCTTGTACAAAAGCCTTCAAAATGCATAGTTTAAAATCATAATCCCCATGGAACGGAAGCTATACAGAGCCAAGCCATACTTTAAGCACTTCAAGCACTTCAAGCAAAGAGAAATCCGGATCAAGCTAAAGTATTTCCCTCCTTGGATAACCTGGGGGGGAAACGGAAGAAAGGAGGCGAAACAACAAGGGTCAGACAAAAAGTCTGGCAAGTCCAGTGACTTTCAGCATATGAACAGATAATAATAATATGATATGAGCATAAAACTGGATGTGAGATAACTATAACAGGTGTAGCAGATATAACAGAAAAACAGAATGATATAAACTATTGTTTTACACTTCTCTGCACTAATACTAGTATAGCAAAATTAGGTGTCACCCTAATGTCTAAATTGAAGCAGGAACGGGTACAGAATTCTTTAACAGAAACAGAATGCTAATAATGGGCCTTTACTACCCGATCAGAAACAGACAGAAGAAGAAACAGATTTATCCCTATGGAAACAGAATGTGGAATTAGGTGTACACTAGTAATGGGCCTTTACCACCCGAACAGACGGTACCACACAGAAACAGACAGGTGTTACCACCCAACAGAAACAGACGGTACCAACAGAAACAGACAGAACTAAGCGTACCCTAAAACCCTACCCCAAGCGATCGGCTCCCTAATACATAAATATCCTGTGTCCGCCCCACAGTAGGGTGTATCACTCCCTAAAGTGACAACCAATTGGCACAGACCTATTTACAGATGTCACGGCGTCTTACATCCTCAGAGGCAGACCGGGATCCATGCACGCACATGACCCGGTTGGAACGCACCATCAACACCCCTCGCCATTATCAGAATGAACCTCTTATAATTAGTTCAGTAAGCGTGCCCGGACCCTACTTACTGTTGGGTCAAAGTTTTGATACCAGAAAGGGTTACTGACTAATATGGGTCCCAAACAACAGATGACACAAGTAATTCCCTTCCTAACCTTGTGTCCCCAGACTAACAGATTTCAGATTAACTTGTTTACAAGTTCAGACATACAGAATTCAGATTTACTAATTCACAAATTAAGTTAACAAGTTTTCAGACTAATGGGTCAGATGTACAGATTTTTCAGATTTGTCTAACTTTGTATTGGGCCTACAGATTCATGGACGGGTTTTACTACATCTATTAATCCCTTTGGTTTAACCCTATTTTCCCCAATACATTTTAGACGTCATTCTTATCTTAGATTTGCATTAATTAATTATTAATGCACAGACCTCTCACATTAGGTCGGTAGCTTGTGGCCGCTGGATATGCCGGGCGGTTCCGGGCAGACTTCTGCCACAAGCCAGACCTAACCTCGTGTCTTACGCATGTTATGACTAACTTCTCACATTAGAACCTATTGTTTGCGGCCACTGGATGTGCCGGGCGGTTCCGGGCAGATTTACGCCGCAAACTCATTCTAACCTCGAGTTAGCCATGTTTATCTTTGCGGCCAATTAATTAATAATTTACCATTTATGTGCACGCCCAATATATATGCCAATTCAGATTTTATCAATAACAGAATGATCACATCAACTCAACTGATATAGCAGATAGATTTTAGCAGATTGGGTGACTTAACAGATTTAACCGATTTAGCACTTAGCAGATTTTGGCATATAACAGATTAGGCATCTCAACAGACAAATTTAACAGATTTGGCATTTTAATCTAATTAGCAGTCTAGGCAATATAACAAAACTAGCAGTTTTAGGCAACTTAGCAAATTAGCAAAATAGGCATTTTCAACGGATTCAGTAAATGACAGATTTAGCAGGTTTAATATTTCTAAAGGTTCTATTTACATGCCTTGCCTAAACATAAATTAGGCCTAAATTCATATGCCTAAATAATTGTCATGATTCACAAAATGAACATATATTCCATGTTTGCATAAATTTACATAGCGCAGAATATGGACACAATTTACCATATAACATATGTTCCAATTTTTGTTAAACTAGCATTTTACATGTAAATTATACCAAATATAACCATTAATTTCAATACATGCCATATATCCAAAAATCCCTATTTAGGTGTAATCTAAATAATAGATATCCTAATTAATGTAAATCTTTACACCTAACTTTCCATATCCTTCTTCTTTTCATGTCATGAATCATTATGCAAACTATACCCAACAATATGAATCTTTAAATCATATCTTCTAAAAATCAGATCTTGACTTTTATATGCATTTTGTCCAAAGTCTCAAATCATAGGTAATCTTACAATGGTTCCTCTTTTCTTCTATCATAGAATATGCATAGATCCAAATCTATGTTTACAACATATGCTCATTAATTACAGTTCTAAATTACAACATAGCTATGCATACAACATGCATAAATTATATGTTCATAGTCAAATTTATGCATATGTCCAATATATTTTATGCCTCAGACCTAAAGTCATACATTCAATTTAGTCTTGTCAAATTTCGCATCATTCATCCCAAAAATTTCGTTCATACGTTCATCTCTTATGAGATTAGGCACAGGCTCGTGGTAGCCTGGCTATAAAAACAGAAAAGAAGAAAAGGGATACGGAAAAACAGATCTGACAGAAGAGAATATATATACAATCTCAGATTCAGAATCAAAAACATATCAAAATTATTATTAACGTTTATAGCGGAAAATAACTGTACTTGCCTTGATTAGATTAAAGAAAGGACTTTAACTTGCTGTAGAATCTTTGCAGAAACTATAATCTCTAGTTTGAATTGAGTTGCTTAGGCTGATGTTGATTATCTTCTAGTTTTAATTCCAGCAGAGCAGCGATGCCATTTTTATTTTTTTATTAGAAGAAGAGAGCAATGGAGGCTAGAGAATTGTGTAAGAAACCTAGGTAGAGTCTAGGGTCATTTTATAGAGTTTATGAACTGATTAGGACCATCAATGTTGCTTGGATTGATCGTAGCCATTCATTCGCAAGAGGGACCAATTAGAGCCTGCCACCTAGCCCTAATGACAAAGCAGACCACAGAAAATCGACCAACATAGAATAGGCCAGCCAGGGTGGACTGGGTTCGACCTGGGTCTGGACCAGGTCGACAGCCCTGTCGACAGCCCTGTCGACCTGGTTAGACCAGGTCGACAGCCCAGTCGACCTGGGTGCATCTGGCGGGATTTTTCCCGCCCTGGCCAATTGGGCCCGGTTTTAATTTTTAACTGTTTTATTCTATTCGAATTTTAAACTTAATTCAGAAACTTCCGAAGGCCATATCTTCTTCATACGGATTCCGTTTTTCGAAAACTCGGACTCTATTTCGCGTATTTTTCCGAGACGAACGCAATGGCGTATCCCGTTTCCCTTAGTTCTTTGATTTCAAATTAATTATACTTTAATTTGTTAATTTCACAGTTATAGAATACACGGGGTGTTACAGGTGTTGTAATCGGATTCTGATATTAATAAAACTTTGCGCAATCCAGCGTTACGTGGGATTCGACGTAGGAGTAATCCAACTAGTATAAAATCTAGTGTGTTCTTTCCTTTTCTGCATTTTATTTCTGTTTATATATGCATATGTGATTAATTTTGTTGTGATACCCTCTCTTTGATTCGTATAGTTGTTTGAATAATCGTTAATTGTTTAAGTTTTTCATAATCTATTTAAAATGCTTATAACAACCCGTATTTTGAATAACAAGTTATAACATAAATCAAGGCAGAATTAAATGATAAAATCTGAATCAAGGGAAACGGGATGTGCCATTGCGTTCGTCTCAGAAAAATACAGGAAATAGAGTCCGAGTTTTCGAAAATCGGAGTCCGTATGACCCAGTTATGGCCCATAGAAGGTTTAAGAAAATTCAAGTTTAAAAACAGATTCGAATTCAAAATTCAGCTGAGCAGGATAGGCGGGAAAAGATCCCGCCACCCCCCCCCAAGTCGACTGGGGAGTCGACTTGGGAGTCGACACACCCCAGGCTGTGTCGACTGCCCAGTCGACACCCCTGTCGACATGGGTGGTCGGCCAGTCTGGCCTGGGTGCACCTGACTTGTTCCTCAAGACATGTTTGGAGGCTAGTGACGTGAATTGATGGCCCAGATCTGAACTAGGGTTAATCCTATGGCCTAAACTAACCTAATCTTCTATAAAAAGACCCTAAGACCTAGCCTAAACCCTCATTAATCATTCCTACAACTAAACCATGCCAAAATGGTTCTTGATCATGGCCTCCATCTTCATATCATGGCCTCCATCCTCTTCATGAAAATTTGAGTGTCCTAAGCTAGTAAAAGAGCCACCTTTCTTCATGAAAACAAGGATCTTTCTTCATACAAATCAAAGGAGCTTCTTGTTTCTCAAGACAACTTGGAGCTTGTATTCATTTGGGGTTTTTAGAGTTGCTAGTGGCTTCGTCTCAATCTTATTTTATTTCATAGATCTTCATAGCATCGTAAGCCCTATTCTACTCTTAGATTCTAACTATGAAGTTAAATATGACATGTTGCAAGTTTGAGTTTGGGCCTAAGTATGATTTGTGCTTTGATTCTATCATGTTATGCATAGATTTATTCTATGCATGTTTGTAAAGCTATCACCTTGACTTTGTGCATAGAAAGCTATGAGCTTTGATTCTATCATGTTATGCATAGATTTATTCTATGCATGTTTGTAAAGCTATCACCTTGACTTTGTGCATAGAAAGCTATGAGCTTTGATTTGAAATGTTGCATAAAGCAACATAGAAACTCTCATAACCCTTATGTTATCTTGCATATGATGTTATATGCGAATCACTAGCTATCATCCTATGTCATTTATGGCCATGTTACACCTATTATGCTAAAGTTGATATTATGCATGTTTTGAGGCTTATAATGTAATATGCAGGTTTATGAATACATTTGCCTCATATGCCACCATGTTTAACTTGTGGCCAAACCTTAACCCCTCATGTTCCTTAATATGCTTGTGGCCAAATCACCCTAATGATATTATGCATGCTTGTGGCCAAATCACCCTTATGCTATTATGCATGCTTGTGGCCAAATCACCCTTATGCTATTATGCATGCTTGTGGCCAAATCACCCTTATGCTATTGTGCATGCTTGTGGCCAAATCACCCTTATGCTATTGTGCATGCTAGTGGCCAAATCACCCTTATGCTATTTGATATGTTTGAGGACAAGTCACCTTTTATGCTATCATACATGTTGAGGCCATATGCTAGTATGTTGAACCCCTTTTGGCCTCAAATATCACCATGTTTAACTTGTGATAGACTTTGCCATCGTATGCCCACCTTGTCATACTGTTATGTTCCCTCTTTGATCTATTTGCGTTGATGCGAATTTACGTGCGATGGGAATATGTTATGGGTAGTTGGGCAAACTTAAATAACATGAAAACATGACTTGAAAATATGACATGAAAGTCTGACATGTGTTTATGCTTGAAAACATGAACGTGGACATGACATGTAGAAAACATGGAAGTGGCCAACTCGAGGTTGGGTTGAGTTTGTAGCATAAATCTACCCGGAACTGACCGGCTTAACTAGTGGCTACAAACAATAGGACCCAATGTGAGTAGTTGGTCACATCGCACTTAAAACCCGAGGTTAGACTAGGTGGTGGTGTAAAGCTACCCGGACCCGCCCGGCTTAACTAGTAACCACAACAAAGTCTGATGTGAGAGGTTGGGGTGCATTAAGTTAATTAATGCCACATGATAGGGTCAAGTCATGGACCGCTTGAATACTTAACCAATTAAACACGATGGGTTGGTAGGGTTAAGTCATGAACTACTTGAATACTTAACCAATTAAACACGATGTATTGATAGGGTTAAGTCATGAACTGCTTGAATACACTTGACCGACTCAATACATGGTTAGAATAGGGTTAACCACACTTAACCCGCTTGAAATCCTAGTTACGAGGTCCTTTTCAGCCGTAACCCACTTGGGAGTATCTGGATACCCTGGACTAGGCTAGGGTGGGGCACGATTACTGGACTGATTGTAAGAGACCAAAAGAGACGGCTGAATGGTGCGCCGGTTGTTCAGGCGGACCATAGTCGTGCATATTAAGTCCGGAGTTGAACATGGGCACCAGTAGGTTTAGACTGTGCGTGCTTGAATTGTGTCTGTGGTTTACACCTTAGGGCTGGATACACTTTGGGGTGGACCTTGCACAGTTAACTACATTCCATGATTAAGCCATATGACACCGATACACGACGAGTTAGGCTTATAGGGAGCCGATCGACTAGATCGAGTAGTTGGACCTTGATTTAGGTCACCTCATGATGTTGGGCCAGCTTTGGGCTAAGGGATCATTTCTTGTTTATACTTGACATGGATTGGAATACTAGTACACACTTGGTGCAACTTAACCTTGTATATGCGATGCCACACTTGATCTATCTTGTTAACTTTTCACCATGCCAGTTATCATCCTATGTTTCATCTCTGTTTACATGTCCAGTTAACTTTATTAGTTTTTATACGAATAGTAGGTAGGACTTACCAGTCTTTTTGACTGACCCGTTTTCTTTCGCCTCTTTTCTTCCGTTACCCCCCCCCCCAGGTTTACAGGGTGGGAACACTAGTACCTAGCTTGGATCTTTAGCTGCTTTCCTGGATAGCTTATGTACGGTTTGGACTTGAGCATGCTATGGCTTTATTTTACTTTGGGGATAGTTTACTTTATGTTATTTCCAGTTTTCAGTTTATGTTTTCTAGACTTGTAGTAGTTGGAAAATAATGACTCAGTACTTTGATGTAATTTGACTATGGTTTTGAAATAGAAATTTTATCCGCTGCTTTATTTATTTTGTTTTTACTTATATGTTCTGTCTTGTGATATCTGCATGCATGTTTACCTTGTCCAACGCCCCTCCAAAGCCAGTACACTTGCAAGAGTGACCCTGGCGGAGGTGGGGTGTTACATTTGGTATCAGAGCATAAGGTTTACAAGGTCTGAGCAAAAGGTTTTTAAAACTTACCTTTTGAGAAACTATTTTCAAAACCAATTAAGTATTTTCCAAGAAAAATCTAGTTTATTTTAAAAGGCTATTCCCCAAAAGCCATTAGCACTATCCTTCATTTCCTCGTTCTCAATCTATCTTTTTCTTCGTTTCAGTATGGCCGATAATTTTGCTGTTCTGGAGGGCGTACCCGTACCTATTTGGTTTAGAAGGTACATGGAGGCAAGGGCGAATGAAGCCGGCCCCGCAGACATTCCTCCTCCTTCCCCTGTGGCTAACATTCCTCCCCCTCCCGTTGCTGAGGTTCCTCCTCCTCCTCCGCATCCACAAGCGGATTTCGCAAAGATTTGCAAGGACTTTAAGGCGATGGGTGGCAAGAATTTTATTGCGACGGAGACTTTTGTTGAGGCAAGAAACTGGTTAAAGGAAACTGAAGACCTCTTTGCTATCTTTGATATAGAAGACCGTAGGAAAGTTCTGCTAGCGGTATGGTTATTGAAAGAGGAAGCTGCATATTGGTGGGTAGTCACCACCACTACTAGGCCAATTCAGACTTGGGATGACTTTAGGAGAAGGTTTGGACTGAGGTTTCTATCATCGATAGAAGAGGACCTTCAGATGGAGAGGTTCCTATCTCTAAAGCAAGGGGACATGACAGTTAGGGAATACGTGGATACGTTTAATCAACTTGCTCGGTTCGGTCTAGACTTGGTTAACACAGCTCAGAAAAAGGCCCTACGCTTTGCTCTAGGATTGAATGAGTCATTGCGCGGTTTGGCCATGTCTCATATACCCATGGGGGCGACTTTTGAGATTTTGGTGAATATGGCCCTGCTTCAAGAGGAAGATAAGGGTGGCAAGAAGGAGGTCAAGGCAAATGAGTCTCAAGGCGAGAAGGTAGATTCCGGAAAAGGAGGCAAGAACAACAACAACAAGGACAACAAGTCAAGAGAAAGGAGGAAGTGCAACTTCTGTGGGATTACTGGGCACATAGCCAAAGACTGTAGGAAGAAGAAAAGGAAGTTGGGAGAATGCTTTCATTGTGGAGAGTCTGGACACTATAGTAAGGATTGCCCGAAAAAGCGAGGACAAGGGAAAAGGAAAATTCAGCAAGCAGGACCCTCTGGAGGGCAGTTGCAGGCTCCCCTCGCTCTTCCAGCTTTTGATTCGAGGTAGTGTTTCTATAGAAAGTCATGTTTACATTTCTGATTTCCCTGTTCATACCTTATTTGATTCTGGCGCATCGTATAGTTTTATTTCTGATCTTGTTGAAAGTTTGCACCTAAGTACTAGTCTAGTTGAAAATCCCGTTAGTATTTCAAATCCGATTGGGGGTTCCGCCCATCTATCTACAATTTGTATGGATTTGAAAATCTTTATCTTGAGCGTAGAATTCATGTGTAATGCTTATGTTCTCGGGTTTATGGGACACGGGTTGATTTTGGGCATGGATTGGTTGTCCGGTTATGGAGCCATTCTTGACTTCGAACATAGGGTTGCGAGGCTCATGACTCGCCTCGGTAATACCCTCGAAATCTCGTGTGACCTTTAGGGTTCCGTCATGATTAGTTATCTAGAATCCCTTGGCACTTTTATTGGAAATTTGTAATCCAATCGAGTAGTGTTCGCCACTAAGGCGGATGGTCCATTTCGCTTAAGCATGGGTTATAGAAATCACCCTAGTAAGAACATTTGGCAACGTGGAGTGACATTTGTTTTCCAGAGATAGTTTTTCTGCGTGGAATACCGTATGGTATGTAAACGAGATCCAGGATTCACTAACGAATTTTGGAAACCTTGCAGGAAAACCATGAGCACGCAGTTGTAGCCAAGTATTTTTAGGAAAAGAATAAGTGGATGTGGAACGAGAGGCAACGGTGAAACGAGTTCCAACTCATATTTGGAAACTACGGAATTGTGAAGATAAAAGGCGGTCAAGGCACGATGGGATTAAGCACAAGAAAATGCGACTTAGGGGATTGAAGACTAGATACGCGCATTATATCTCTTTTTAAGAGTATGTCCTTGACCCCTACTATTCTGTGGAGCTTACTCGCATGCTATCTTTTAAGTATATCCTCTCGGTCCTATTCTCAATCTTAGTTCTGTTGCAAACCACATAAGGAGTATGACTCGCCTGTTTGTGATATATAGTTGGGGTGAAGATGTCCATTAAGATGACCAAACTATTTGGGCTTTATGGGATATGGGTCATAGTGGATAGACTCACGAAGAGCGACCATTCTATTCCAGTAAAGAGCAAGAGGACCGCACCATGGCTAGCATCTGTTTATCTTCGAGAGATAGTGCGATTGCATGGAGTTCCTTCTAGCATAGTTAGCGATCGTGACCCAATCTTCACTAGCCAGTTCTGGAATAGCTTGCAAGAAGCGATGGGTACGCGATTGAATCTAAGTACAGCCTATCACCCCCAGACGGATGGCCAAACCGAAAGGGTGAATAAAGTGCTAGAAGATCTTTTGAGGCTTTGTGTGCTTGACTTTGGTGGTACTTGGGAAGACCACCTTCCTCTTGTAGAGTTTGCTTATAATAATAGCTATCAAGCTAGCATAGGGATGGCACCATTTGAAGCTTTGTATGGGAGGCCGTGCAAGCCACCAACATGTTAGTGGGAGACGACGGATAAGCTTATAATTGGGCCCGACATGATAAGGGACACATCCGAGAGGGTTGAATTGATTCGAAGATGGATGAAAACGGCCCAAGACAGACAGAAATCCTATGCAGACAAGCGAAGGACAGATTTAGAATTTAAAGTTGGAGATATGGTCTTTGTGAAGATTTCTCCTTTGCGAAATGTGGTTCATTTTGGAGCAGTTGGGAAGCTGACACCAAGGTTCGTAGAACCCTTCCCTATTATAGAAAGAGTTGGGAAGATGACTTATAAGGTGGAGTTGCCCGAGAAGCTGGCCGGAGTTCACAATGTTTTTCATGTCTCGCATCTCCGAAAGTGCCTACATGAGTCAGCCAAGGTAGTTGAACCAAGTATTCTTGAAGACACGGAGGTATAGAAAGAGGCGACCTTGAGGCGAGCTCTGATTCGTATCTTGGGAACGGAGATCAAGAAGCTGAGGAATCGAGAAGTCAAGTTAGTAAAGGTTCAGTGGAGTGAAGCCGAAGAGGATGCAACTTGGGAAACCGAGGAGAAGATGCGTGCGCTTCACCCATTTCTTTTTGAGGGTACATTCTCGATCTCTTTTCCTAGCCAGTATATCTTTCTTTTTGCTATACATGTTTATCCTGTTTATCCTGTTATCTCATTAACCTTGACATGAGAACCTTAGGTAGAAACCCTTTGGATGAAACATGTATTTGAAACATGTTATGCTTGATGTTTGCAAGTGGTTGCAAGTGTTTGCAAGTGGATACTCGTGGATGCATGATACACATTAGGCACTAAGATCGGCTCACACACTTTCATATTGCATATGCATGAGTGCTTATACTTATTCATGGCTGAAACTTGTTATGCTATCACGTGGATGTTGCATATGGATGAATGTTATGTGCACTCATGTAGAGATTATGAATTATGTTAGGAATTTGCATACATATGGACTCATTTCACCAACATGCTTTGCATTAAGGAGGTTTACTGAATCAGTAGCCGCCTGATTTTCGCATTAGATAAGTACATATACACACACCTTTGCATATGTTCATACAGCATTTAGAATCTTTTAAGGACATTGACTGCACGTGGATGATGTTTTGGGTAGATGGATGATGGATGGTAGGATACGTTCTTCCTAACTTAGAGATTTCGGGGACGAAATCCTTTAAGGTGGGGAGGATGTAACAACCCGTATTTTGAATAACAAGTTATAACACAAATCAAGGCAGAATTAAATGATAAAATCTGAATCAAGGGAAACGGGCTGTGCCATTGCGTTCGTCTCGGAAAAATACGCGAAATAGAGTCCGAGTTTTCAAAAATCGGAGTCCATATGACCCAGTTATGGCCCATAGAAGTTTTAAGAAAATTCAAGTTTAAAAACAGATTCGAATTCAAAATTCAGCTGAGCAGGATAGGCGGGAAAAGATCCCTCCACCCCCCCCCCCCCAAGTCGACTGGGGAGTAGGCTTGGGAGTCGACACACCCCAGGCTGTGTCGACTGCCTAGTCGACACACCTATCGACTTGGGTGGTCGGCCAGTCTAGCCTGGGTGCACCTGACTTGTTCCTCAAGACATGTTTGGAGGCTAGTGACGTGAATTGATGGCCCAGATCTGAACTAGGGTTAATCCTATGGCCTAAACTAACCTAATCTTCTATAAAAAGACCCTAAGACCTAGCCTAAACCCTCATTAATCATTCCTACAACTAAACTATGCCAAAATGGTTCTTGATCATGCCCTCCATCTCCATATCATGGCCTCCATCCTCTTCATGAAAATTTGAGTGTCCTAAGCTAGTAAAAGAGCCACCTTTCTTCATCAAAACAAGGATCTTTCTTCATACAAATCAAAGGAGCTTCTTGTTTCTCAAGACAACTTGGAGCTTGTATTCATTTGGGGTTTTTAGAGTTGCTAGTGGCTTCGTCTCAATCTTATTTTATTTTATAGGTCTTCATAGCATAGTAAGCCCTATTCTACTCTTAGATTCTAACTATGAAGTTAAATATGACATGTTGCAAGTTTGAGTTTGGGCCTAAGTATGATTTGTGCTTTGACTCTATCATGTTATGCATAGATTTATTCTATGCATGTTTGTAAAGCTATCACCTTGATTTTGTGCATAGAAAGCTATGAGCTTTGATTCTATCATGTTATGCATAGATTTATTCTATGCATGTTTGTAAAGCTATCACCTTGACTTTGTGCATAGAAAGCTATGAGCTTTGATTTGAAATGTTGCATAAAGCAACATAGAAACTCTCATAACCCTTATGTTATCTTGCATATGATGTTATATGCGAATCACTAGCTATCATCCTATGTCATTTATGGCCATGTTTCACCTATTATGCTAAAGTTGATATCATGCATGTTTTGAGGCTTATAATGTAATATGCAAGTTTATGAACACATTTGCCTCATATGCCACCATGTTTAACTTGTGGCCAAACCTTAACCCCTCATGTTCCTTAATATGCTTGTGGCCAAATCACTCTAATGATATTATGCATGCTTGTGGCCAAATCACCCTTATGCTATTATGCATGCTTTTGGCCAAATCACCCTTATGCTATTATACATGCTTGTGGCCAAATCACCCATATGCTATTGTGCATGCTTGTGGCCAAATCACCCTTATGCTATTATGCATGCTAGTGGCCAAATCACCCTTATGCTATTTGATATGTTTGAGGCCAAGTCACCTTTTATGCTATCATACATGTTGAGGCCATATGCTAGTATGTTGAACCCCTTTTGGCCTCAAATATTACCATGTTTAACTTGTGATAGACTTTGCCATCGTATGCCCACCTTGTCATATTGTTATGTTCCCTCTTTGATCTATTTGCGTTGATGCGAATTTACGTGCGATGGGAATACGTTATGGGTAGTTGGGCAAACTTAAATAACATGAAAACATGACTTGAAAATATGACATGAAAGTTTGACATATGTTTATGCTTGAAAACATGAACGTGGACATGACATGTAGAAAACATGGAAGTGGTCAACTCGAGGTTGGGTTGAGTTTGTAGCATAAATCTACCTGGAACCGACCGGCTTAACTAGTGGCTACAAACAATAGGACCCAATGTGAGTAGTTGGTCACATCGCACTTAAAACCCGAGGTTAGACTAGGTTGTGGTGTAAAGCTACCCGGACCCGCCCAGCTTAACTAGTAACCACAACAAAGTCTAATGTGAGAGGTTGGGGTGCATTAAGTTAATTAATGCCATATGATAGGGTCAAGTCATGGACCGCTTGAATACTTAACCAATTAAACACGATGGGTTGGTAGGGTTAAGTCATGAACTACTTGAATACTTAACCAATTAAACACGATGTATTGATAGGGTTAAGTCATGAACTACTTGAATACACTTGACCGACTCAATACATGGTTAGAATAGGGTTAACCACACTTAACCCGCTTGAAATCCTAGTTACGAGGTCCTTTTCAGCCGTAACCCACTTGGGAGTATCTAGATACCCTGGACTAGGCTAGGGTGGGGCATGCTTACTGGACTGATTGTAAGAGACCAAAAGAGACGGCTGAATGGTGCACTGGTTGTTCAGGCGGACCATAGTCGTGCACATTAAGTCCGGAGTTGAACATGGGCACCAGTAGGTTTAGACGGTGCGTGCTTGAATTGTGTCTGTGGTTTACACCTTAGGGCTGGATACACCCTGGGGTGGACGTTGCACAGTTAACTACATTCCATGATTAAGCTGTATGACACCGATACACGACGAGTTAGGCTTATAGGGAGCCGATCGACTAGACCGAGTAGTTGGACCTTGATTTAGGTCACCTCATGATGTTGGGCCAGCTTTGGGCTAAGGGATCATTTCTTGTTTATACTTGGCATGGATTGGAATACTAGTACACACTTGGTGCAACTTAACCTTGTATATGCGATGCCATACTTGATATATCTTGTTAACTTTTCACCATGCCAGTTATCATCCTATGTTTCATCTCTGTTTACATGTCCAGTTAACTTTATTAGTTTTTATACTAATAGTAGGTAGGACTTACCAGTCTTTTTGACTGACCCGTTTTCTTTTGCCTCTTTTCTTCCGTTCCCCCCCAGGTTTACAGGGTGGTGTGACGAAAAGGAATTTCGCTCGGTCCGAACCAGTCGCTAAACCGACCCAGACCGTTCGAGACGCCCTATCGTTTGAGAACAGGACAAAACAGAACGCATACAAAGGAACATTTCACTATATATTACAACAGTGCATCTGATTACAAGAATATACAGAGTATAAATGAATATTACACAGAAATATCAGAGATTACAATACATTGTATAGCAGCGGAAAATAATACAATACACAACTAGAAGAGATATACGGATACAAAGCTTTCCGGATATCATTCCAGCTGTAAACCAGGATCCTGTGAATATAAATCTGCAAAAACCAAAACTACTAGCTGCCCGTGTCAAAATAGGGGCACCCAGAGTTTAGGTTAAAACAATAAACTCCAGGTCAGTCATGGGACTGGTGTGAGAACTAAAACAGTTATTAATCTTTATTTTTAAAGTTAGGTAAATCAAGGGACCACGCCGCTAACGCGGAACGGGTTTCCTCCCAAGAACACCAGTGCATGAAACAACAGCGCAATGCTAAATAAAGAAAAATGAAGCTGTTATAAGACCCAAGTCCTATCACACAATGCAACGCAAGCCAGGGGATAGGGTTTTCCCTTATAACAACCAAAGAATGCTTGATACGTTTAAAACAAATCATTTGATACTATAATAAGTGCATATTGTATAAAACAACTTCAAATCATAAGTATCAATCATAGGCGACATGAGCGTCCCATGCCACTATGTCGCCATATATAGGTTTACAAATAAAACCGCAAAGTCACGTATTTGGAAATTGGATTTCCGTCTATGAACCGAGGCAAAAGATAGTCCTCAACCGATTCGAGACGCTCTAGCCCGTGTCTCGGGAAAGTACTCAGTCAAGCCTTTGGATCGTCAGGGCCGGTCCACCGATGTGGATTAAAATTCCTGAACACTGCGTTTCCCCGCCCTTTGGGGCGTCAATGAGCCAACGAATGGCTCCATCGGACCCGGATCGTCCGATCTAACCGAGGCGCCTCGCAACAGCAACAACCACATAGGTGAAAAGTATATAAATGTCAGGGCTGGTAGGTCACTGACACCACCTTAGCTAGAAAGAAACGCATGCTCTCCCTGATGTCCTCTCCTGTTTTTGGTTCACAACCGGGGTGCAAGGCTCGCGAATTCACGTTACCAAAGCTGTGCCACACAGGATGTGCTTTGATCATCACCACAAGACTTTGCTTTTCAACAGAAGCCTCGATCATTTGCCACTTAGGCATGCCACACAGGCAATTCACTCCATGCGTTTGATATCCATCAATATATAACCGCTGAGCTCGTACGTCTCAGAGAAGGGCGTTAAGCAAGAGAATTAATTCTCCGCCGCGAAACAGATATATATTTAATAGAGATCAATCACAAGGACTAAAATCCAATGTCAGACACACAGTCCGTTCTGGGTCTGAACGAAACCGGAGGCACCTAGTACCCCGCATATCCATCGATCTCCAAGTACGTCTGGACGATCACCAACTGTTTCCATCTTCTTGGGTGTACAACCCAATCAAGATCATCAGTAATTACCCAAACGACGTGAAGACCTCCGGTCTTCGACCATCGTCTTCATCTTCGACTTATCGTCGTATCAGTTATTCAGAATGGGATAAACCCGGTCTTTCCGAATAACTCGTGTATATTGTAAATAAGTGTTACACAAACACAACATACGCCTCATTCCAATTCATCAGTCAATAACCGTAAATTAATCAAGAGAATAATTCCCCAAATATTAACCCCGAAGGTCGAAACCAACATCAGATCAATATCCAGAAAACCATTCTGCCTGGCTAACCGACAGTTAGTTTCTAAATTTCACATTCATAGGGAAAGGTTCCCATTAATTTTATCCAAGATAAATTCCTTGAATTTATTCTTTAATCTATTTGTGAATATCAATTCAAACTAGTCGGGATTAACGAACCTTACCGAAGTAATCATTTGTTTTAATTTCCCAATCCCAACCTATTCATCCCAGAAGTAAAACTGGTTATACTTCATATCTAACACCACGGTGTTATCGGTAAATTCAATTACCATTTCACGTTCAAATCTAATTAAAGATTTAACTAATGCCTGGAGCAAAACTGGTGATACTCCATTTCGATTATTTCAATCTAATTAAAGATTCATTAAAACTCCACTTAGTTTTAATCTTTAACTGGGTTAAAGAATCAGTGTCATTTAAAACACAGTTCACGATAAACCCAAAATCACATTCCATTAATTATCGGGTTAAAGAACGAGTGTTATTTAAAACACTGTCCACGACAAACCCAAAAATCAATATCAATTCAATTCCAATTAATTATTATTTAATTGGTACACTTCATTAAATCTAAATAAAAAGATTTAATCTTTTCTCAACTGGGCTTAAGAACAGTGTTAATGAAGACGCCATTCACGACAAACCCAAATCACATTTGATATTCAATACAAGGCTCTGAATAGAAAATATATCGGCTTATATTCAATATCAAATTCTACGACCAACAAATATCGTATTGGAAATAACGATATATATATATCTATATCTTTCAAATTCCCATAACAATATCTGTATAATCACGAAATCCAACACCGAAATATTCCAAAGACAATTTCGATTCAAATCCATTCCAATGCAATTATTGGAAATTCTGGTTATTTTCAAAACCATTTCAAATTCAATTTTTCTATTTAAAATAAAGAGAATTTTAATTCTAGTTCAAAACTAGTTCATTTCGATAAAAATCTATTTTTATCTTTTCAAATATGGAGTTTTCATCCCAATTCTTTCTAAATCATTTCTTATGATTTTACACAAATTATTACTATTTTTAATAATTTTATCAAGGCCCGTACAGTCGATTTCCATCAACGGTCATCGAACTACACTTACAGCGACCTTTTCTGAAATTGATTTGGACGTATCTCCAAATCCAACCGTTATATTTCTAATTTCTAATATTCGTTAGAAAGATCTTTTCGATACGAACCCAACGGTTTCGGTTTTAGGAGAATCCGACGGTCGGATCTCCCGTAATGTCCGTTCGAAGTCAATGGTCGAAATTCGCGAACTGCCGCGGCGCGGCGCGTTCTATTCAGGCCATTATATTATATATATAATATATATAATATATACTTCGTCGATTTCAATTCAAAATGTGCTTTATAAATCGTTTTAAATTCTTTTTCAAAAACGGTTTCAACTTCATACTCAATTTCAAATCAAAATTGAATATTCCAATTTAAATTCATTTTAAATTCGTTTTAAATTTATTTCAAATTGATTTCAATTCAAATTGATTTTTAATTCAATTTCAGTTCGTTTCCAATTCAATTCAATATCAATTCGAATTCATTTATATTCAATTTCAATTCGAATTCATTTATATTCAATTCCTTTTCAAAATATCAGATTTTGAAATCACTTTCGATATTCATTATAAAATGAATAAAATCGATATAAATATCGTTTACGTAAAAATGGCGTCAATCTAATCAATACGGCTTCATATATTACTATTTTCAAATATTCTATTTCAAATATTTCTTTTTCAAATATTTCTATTTTAAAACTGGAATGAGGCCCAATCAATTACCATATAATGTTAATTATATGGATTTTCTACAACACATATATCAACAACGATGAATAATCAACCATCATCCAAAGTGCATTCTACACTGTATAAGCATCAAATATAAATATTCAACGCTTATAACAGCTTGTCAATCAATCGATCGACATACAACTAAACAATCGGGATTAGTGTACGTCAAATATCATCCCAATACCCGTGTGGGGTTTCAAGCAATCAAACACAGATTTTTACTTGTGCAGTTGGGCAATGTGTAAAATTTATCGTCCCAATCAATGTCCTTCAAATAGGTGTACATAAACAAACCGTCCGGTTTGTAAATGAATATTTATTTATTCACATTCACGTTAAAAATTATATTTTTAATGATCAAACTATTTTATTCAACCTATGAATATTCTATTCGGTTCATTTGTTAAATAAAATGATATTTTTATTTTTCTAACTTATTTTTAGAAAATTTCGGCGGCATAATGGCACGATACTAGAAATGGGACAAGGCGTAGCCTTATCCCCGGTCTAGTGAAGGCCCACGCCATTCACACATCAATCAAATCAATTTTATTTCACCAAACAATTCAATTCAAGCCAAATAATCTAACCAACTACACAACCAAACAATTAAACAAACAAGCCATCCATGGTCTGTGGATGACGGGTGTCGGGTGCTACTAAACACCGTCTGCATCCTAGTATATATTTATAACTAGAAAATGAAATTGAAAGGTGAGAAATTCTCACAGAAAGCTAATCCAACGCCATGACTCTTCTTATGTAGAAATCTTCGCCGTTCTGCCTCTTGTCACTTTCTTTGCCCGCAGCCACTACATATGTAAAAATCACATTTTTACTTTGTTATTCAATATAGAAAAATCTAATTTTTACTTCGCTATTCAATATATAAAAATCATATTTTTACTTTGCTATTCAAAATATAAAAATCATATTTTTTACTTTGCTATTCAATATATAAAAATCATATTTTTACTTTGTTATTCAATATAGAAAAATCATATTTTTACTTTGCTATTCAATATATAAAAATCATATTTTTACTTTGCTATTCAATATATAAAAATCATATTTTTACTTTGGTATTCAATATATAAAAATCATATTTTTACTTTGTTATTCAATATAGAAAAATCTAATTTTTACTTTGCTATTCAATTAAAAATTGGATTTTTATCACTTCAACTTCGCATTAAAAATTGGATTTTTATCTCGCTAATTTCAATATATATAAAAAAAAATTTCGCCTTTTCTATATAAAGATCTCACATCTACTATATTAAAATTCTTATTTTTATTCCTATATCAATTTGCACGAAGTCCGCGGTTTAAACAAGGTTATCGCATTTTGAAATCTGAATTTAAACTACCCAAAGAAAATAAATAAGAAAAAAAAAAGGAGCTTACAGGTTTGGGCTGATTTCAGTCGAAGGGGGGACCCACGAGAGGTGCTGCTGAGGCGGGGTATGGCACAGGTGGTGCTTTGGCGGAGGGTTTCAGTGGGTTCTGGGACTGTTTAAAGGAAAGAGGAAGGGAAAGGAGGACCGAGGGGGGAATCGGAAGGGGAAAGCATGGCCAGAGGCGGGGTGGAGGTGGTCGGCACGTGCGGTGGTGGCGATGCTCCTTCAGTCTGGCGCGGTGGCTGAATGGGTGTACAGGGCGACAGCGTCTCGAGCTAGGGTTCGCGCGATGGAGGGGGGGCGCGCAGGGGAGCGGCGACTTCTTTGACGATGGGGGAGGAGCTACGGCGGAGGGGGGGGGGGGAGAGCGACGGAGCGAAGAAGAGGGAGGTCGCCTCGATTTGGGTTGAGGACTGAAAAAAATGGGATCGAGGAAATGGATAAAGGGTTTTGTTTGGGGGGGGGGGTTATTTATAAAATTTTATATTATTTAATTAATTTTCATTCAAAAAGTTGCTTTTCCATTCGACCTCCGAATCACCCCAACGACTGTCGCCTCTAGCTAATTACCCCCATTCCGAACACAATGGGATATGTTTCGTAGGCCAGTTTGACCGTTACGATCCGTTTCCATTGAATTTAAAATATAAATCTTTATATATTCAATTTAAACGAACATTTCAAATTACCAGGGTCACATACTAATTCGAAAAATTCCCGAAAAATATTTTCTAGCTTCGTATTGACGATACGGTCCTAACAAAACTAATTTCATCGAATTCTGAGACCGTTAGAAAAATGGCCATTTTCCAGTCGATTAAAATCAACTGAAACTGGTCAAACACGTTTTCTTTTTCCACGCTCACATATTGACTCTAAACATTCTGCAAATTTGCACCTAGCATTAAATCGACATTCCGGATCCAACAAAAGTGGTTTTGTCGATATCCGAGGTCGTTTGCAAAATGACTATTTTTAAGGGCCTGAATTTCATAGCGACTATTCAGAATTTTCAACTGGACATATCTTTTGATTCCCGCTATGAAATTTTGATTTTTCGGATTCGTTGGAAAGATATTATCAAATAGACCCTATGATTTTTGGTTTCACTAAAATCCGGATTGTTTTGCACCCGGTACATTCAATTGAAGTTTGAAATCGAATTATCGAACTACCGCGCCATTTTCAATTCCTTTTATAATTATATATAATTATTTATATTCTATCTTCGATCTATATAACTATATATGATTGAATTTTATTCAAAATAAATTTCTCGTTGTTTTTATTTAAAATAATTCATTTTAAATAATCAAAATTCGCTAAAATTGCCGAAATAAAAATTTTATACTAGCCCAGATTTTCGGGTTGTTACAATCTCCCCCACTTAAAACTTTTCGTCGCCGAAAAGGAACAAAGTCAAAAGTAGTTTGATTAATCAACTCTACGTTCGATCCGACTTCCATTCCCCAACTTTTCAGTTTCTGAGAATTTTCAAAATTTCAAAAATTTGGCTAACACCCTAAAATTTCGCCATAACCTCCCCTGCACCGGGAGCCACGGGAAAATCCCGAAATTGCCGTATAGGCCTTCTGATCTCAAAAAGAAAAAGAAAAAGCCAAGCGGCTAGCCAATAGGCTCATAAAATCATCATCACCCAAACAAAACAATAAATTATGTAGTAAACATGTACCTATTTGTCGGGCAAACAAATTTTATTCTCTGCTCTAGCCTCCTTGCTATGACCTGTTCAATTGAAGCACATGTATATGCAAGCAAATGTGACCAATTTTCAATATAATTCAATATTTGGTTCAATCAGGCTAAATGGCTAAAAATTAGCAAACAAATAAACAAACAACACAAACATCAATCAATTAGTGAATTAGAGTTTCCAATTCATAATTTTGATACATATACAAAAATCATGTTTTTGATATCAAATCACAACAAAAGGCCCTATCTAATTTTTGGTTCTCACACCAGTCAATAGGAAATATATAGATATTACACGTTCGTTACTCGAATATAAATTCTGATGATGATATATCAATCATCGTAATCACCCCCGGGCGACTAGAGTGTAATTTTATATCTATCCAGTATATTAAAACTTCAAATACACGTTTGCAAGGCGTATATGCAAAATCTTTATATACTGGAATGTCCTAATCAATATAAATAAATAATCAAATACGTATACAACGATTTAAATTTTTAAAACAAAAATTATTTTCACTTTAAAAATATACTCTTCACACTCGTCCTAGGATTTTACTGATCCTATCTCTAACGAGTCATTCTCATTGGATATTACAAATCCAATATCTGATGAATTCTTTCGTATGGTTCTAATGTGTCTTGTTCTCGAGCTCTGTAAACCAAAGCTCTGATACCAACTGTGACGAAAAGGAATTTCGCTCGGTCCGAACCAGTCGCTAAACCGACCCAGACCGTTCGAGACGCCCTATCGTTTGAGAACAGGACAAAATAGAACGCATACAAAGGAACATTTCACTATATATTACAACAGTGCATCAGATTACAAGAATATACCGAGTATAAATGAATATTACACAGAAATATCAGAGATTACAATACATTGTATAGCAGCGGAAAATAATACAATACACAACTAGAAGTGATATACGGATACAAAGCTTTCCGGATATCATTCCAGTTGTAAACCAGGATCCTGTGAATATAAATCTACAAAAACCAAAACTACTAGCTGCCCGTGTCAAAATAGGGGCACCCAGAGTTTAGGTTAAAACAATAAACTCCAGGTCAGTCATGGGACTGGTGTGAGAACTAAAACAGCTATTAATCTTTATTTTTAAAGTTAGTTAAATCAAGGGACCACGCCGCTAACGCGGAACGGGTTTCCTCCCAAGAACACCAGTGCATGAAACATCAGCGCAATGCTAAATAAAGAAAAATGAAGCTGTTATAAGACCCAAGTCCTATCACACAATGCAACGCAAGCCGGGGGATAGGGTTTTCCCTTATAACAGCCAAAGAATGCTTGATACGTTTAAAACAAATCATTTGATACTATAATAAGTGCATAGTGTATAAAACAACTTCAAATCATAAGTATCAATCATAGGCGACATGAGCGTCCCATGCCACTATGTCGCCATATATAGGTTTACAAATAAAACCGCAAAGTCACGTATTTGGAAATTGGATTTCCGTCTATGAACCGAGGCAAAAGATAGTCCTCAACCGATTCGAGACGCTCTAGCCCATGTCTCAGGCAAGTACTCAGTCAAGCCTTTGGATCGTCAGGGCCGGTCCACCGATGTGGATTAAAATTCATGAACACTGCGTTTCCCCGCCCTTTGGGGCGTCAATGAGCCAACGAATGGCTCCATCGGACCCGGATCGTCCGATCTAACCGAGGCGCCTCGCAACAGCAACAACCACATAGGCGAAAAGTATATAAATGTCAGGGCTGGTAGGTCACTGACACCACCTTAGCTAGAAAGAAACGCATGCTCTCCCTGATGTCCTCTCCCGTTTTTGGTTCACAACCGGGGTGCGAGGCTCGCGAATTCACGTTACCCAAAGCTGTGCCACACAGGATGTGCTTTGATCATCACCACAAGACTTTGCTTTTCAACAGAAGCCTCGATCATTTGCCACTTAGGCATGCCACACAGGCAATTCACTCCATGCGTTTGATATCCATTAATATATATCCCCTGAGCTCGTACGTCTCAGAGAAGGGCGTTAAGCAAGAGAATAAATTCTCCGCCGCCAAACAGATATATATTTAATAGAGATCAATCACACGGACTAAAATCCAATGTCAGACACACAGTCCGTTCTGGGTCTGAACGAAACCGGAGGCACCTAGTACCCCGCATATCCATCGATCTCCAAGTACGTCTGGACGATCACCAACTGTTTCCATCTTCTTGGGTGTACAGCCCAATCAAGATCATCAGTAATTACCCAAACGACGTGAAGACCTCCGGTCTTCGACCATCGTCTTCATCTTCGACTTATCGTCGTATCAGTTATTCAGAATGGGATAAACCCGGTCTTTCCGAATAACTCGCGTATATTGTAAATAAGTGTTACACAAACACAACATACGCCTCATTCCAATTCATCAGTCAATAACCGTAAATTAATCAAGAGAATAATTCCCCAAATATTAACCCCGAAGGTCGAAACCAACATCAGATCAATATCCAAAAAACCATTCTGCCTGGCTAACCGACAGTTAGTTTCTAAATTTCACATTCATAGGGAAAGGTTCCCATTAATTTTATCCAAGATAAATTCCTTGAATTTATTCTTTAATCTATTTGTGAATATCAATTCAAACTAGTCGGGATTAACGAACCTTACCGAAGTAATCATTTGTTTTAATTTCCCAATCCCAACCTATTCATCCCAGAAGTAAAACTGGTTATACTTCATATCTAACACCACGGTGTTATCGGTAAATTCAATTACCATTTCACGTTCAAATCTAATTAAAGATTTAACTAACGCTTGGAGCAAAACTGGTGATACTCCATTTCGATTATTTCAATCTAATTAAAGATTCATTAAAACTCCACTTAGTTTTAATCTTTAACTGGGTTAAAGAATCAGTGTCATTTAAAACACAGTTCACGATAAACCCAAAATCACATTCCATTAATTATCGGGTTAAAGAACGAGTGTTATTTAAAACACTGTCCACGACAAACCCAAAAATCAATATCAATTCAATTCCAATTAATTATTATTTAATTGGTACACTTCATTAAATCTAAATAAAAAGATTTAATCTTTTCTCAACTGGGCTTAAGAACAGTGTTAATGAAGACACCATTCACGACAAACCCAAATCACATTTGATATTCAATACAAGGCTCTGAATAGAAAATATATCGGCTTATATTCAATATCAAATTCTACGACCAACAAATATCGTATTGGAAATAACGATATATATATATATATATCTATATCTTTCAAATTTCCATAACAATATCTGTATAATCACGAAATCCAACACCGAAATATTCCAAAGACAATTTTGATTCAAATCCATTCCAATGCAATTATTGGAAATTCTATTTATTTTCAAAACCATTTCAAATTCAATTTATTTATTTAAAATAAAGAGAATTTTAATTCTAGTTCAAAACTAGTTCATTTCGATAAAAATCTATTTTTATCTTTTCAAATATGGAGTTTTCATCCCAATTCTTTCTAAATCATTTCTTATGATTTTACACAAATTATTACTATTTTTAATAAATTATCAAGGCCCGTATAGTCGATTTCCATCAACGGTCATCGAACTGCACTTACAGCGACCTTTTCTGAAATTGATTTGGACGTATCTCCAAATCCAACCGTTATATTTCTAATTTCTAATATTCGTTAGAAAGCTCTTTTCGATAAGAACCCAACGGTTCCGGTTTTAGGAGAATCCGACGGTCGGATCTCCCGTAATGTCCGTTCGAAGTCAATGGTCGAAATTCGCGGACTTCCGCGGCGCGGCGCATTCTATTCAGGCCATTATATTATATATATATAATATATACTTCGTCGATTTCAATTCAAAATGTGCTTTATAAATCGTTTTAAATTCTTTTTCAAAAACGGTTTCAACTTCATACTCAATTTCAAATCAAAATTGAATATTCCAATTTAAATTCATTTTAAATTCGTTTTAAATTTATTTCAAATTGATTTCAATTCAAATTGATTTTTAATTCAATTTCAGTTCGTTTCCAATTCAATTCAATATCAATTCGAATTCATTTATATTCAATTTCAATTCGAATTCATTTATATTCAATTCCTTTTCAAAATATCAGATTTTGAAATCACTTTCGATATTCATTATAAAATGAATAAAATCGATATAAATATCGTTTACGTAAAAATGGCGTCAATATAATCAATACGGCTTCATATATTACTATTTTCAAATATTCTATTTCAAATATTTCTTTTTCAAATATTTCTATTTTAAAACTGGAATGAGGCCCAATCAATTACCATATAATGTTAATTATATGGATTTTCTACAACACATGTATATATCAACAACGATGAATAATCAACCATCATCCAAAGTGCATTCTACACTGTATAAGCATCAAATATAAATATTCAACGCTTATAACAGCCTGTCAATCAATCGATCGACATACAACTAAACAATCGGGATTAGTGTACGTCAAATATCATCCCAACACCCATGTGGGGTTTCAAGCAATCAAACACAGATTTTTACTTGTGCAGTTGGGCGATGTGTAAAATTTATCGTCCCAATCAATGTCCTTCAAATAGGTGTACATAAACAAACCGTCCGATTTGTAAATGAATATTTATTTATTCACATTCACGTTAAAAATTATATTTTTAACGATAAAACTATTTTATTCAACCTATGAATATTCTATTCGGTTCATTTATTAAATAAAATGATATTTTTATTTTTCTAACTTATTTTTAGAAAATTTCGGCGGCATAACGGCACGATACTAGAAACGGGACAAGGCCTAGCCTTATCCCCGGTCTAGTGAAGGCCCACGCCATTCACACATCAATCAAATCAATTTTATTTCACCAAACAATTCAATTCAAGCCAAATAATCTAACCAACTACACAACCAAACAATTAAACAAACAAGCCATCCATGGTCTGTGGATGACGGGTGTCGGGTGCTACTAAACACCGTCTGCATCCTAGTATATATTTATAACTAGAAAATGAAATTGAAAGGTGAGAAATTCTCACAGAAAGCTAATCCAACGCCACGACTCTTCTTATGTAGAAATCTTCGCCGTTCTGCCTCTTGTCACTTTCTTTGCCCGCAGCCACTACATATGTAAAAATCACATTTTTACTTTGTTATTAAATATAGAAAAAACAAATTTTTACTTCGCTATTCAATATATAAAAATCATATTTTTACTTTGCTATTCAATATATAAAAATCATATTTTTACTTTGCTATTCAATATATAAAAATCATATTTTTACTTTGTTATTCAATATAGAAAAATCATATTTTTACTTTGCTATTCAATATATAAAAATCATATTTTTGCTTTGCTATTCAATATATAAAAATCATATTTTTACTTTGTTATTCAATATATAAAAATCATATTTTTACTTTGTTATTCAATATAGAAAAATCTAATTTTTACTTTGCTATTCAATTAAAAATTGGATTTTTATCACTTCAACTTCGTATTAAAAATTGGATTTTTATCTCGCTAATTTCAATATATATAAAAAAAATTCGCCTTTTCTATATAAAGATCTCACATCTACTATATTAAAATTCTTATTTTTATTCCTATATCAATTTGCACGAAGTCCGCGGTTTAAACAAGGTTATCACATTTTGAAATCTGAATTTAAACTACCCAAAGAAAATAAATAAGAAAAAAAAAGGAGCTTACAGGTTTGGGCGGATTTCAGTCGAAGGGGGGACCCACGAGAGGTGCTGCTGAGGCGGTGTAGGGCGCAGGTGGTGCTTTGGCGGAGGGTTTCAGTGGGTTCTGGGATTGTTTAAAGGAAAGAGGAAGGGAAAGGAGGACTGAGGGGGAGATCGGAAGGGGAAAGCATGGCCAGAGGCGGGGTGGAGGTGGTCGGCACATGCGGTGGTGTCGATGCTCCTTCAGTCTGGCGCGGTGGCTGAATGGGTGTACAGGGCGACAGCGTCTCGAGCTAGGGTTCGCACGATGGAGGGTGGGCGCGCAGGGGAGCGGCGACTTCATTGATGATGGGGGAGGAGCTACGGCGGAGGGGGGGGGGGGAGAGCGACGGAGCGAAGAAGAGGGAGGCCGCCTCGATTTGGATTGAGGACTGAAAAAAATGGGATCGGGGAAATGGATAAAGGGTTTTGTTTGGGGGGGGGTTATTTATAAAATTTTATATTATTTAATTAATTTTCATTCAAAAAGTTGCTTTTCCATTCGACCTCCGAATCACCCCCAACGACTGTCGCCTCTAGCTAATTACCCCCATTCTGAACACAATGGGATATGTTTCGTAGGCCAGTTCGACCGTTACGATCTGTTTCCATTGAATTTAAAATATAAATCTTTATATATTCAATTTAAACGAACATTTCAAATTACCAGGGTCACATACTAACTCGAAAAATTCCCGAAAAATATTTTCTAGCTTTGTATTGACGATACGGTCCTAACAAAACTAATTTCATCGAATTCTGAGACCGTTAGAAAAATGGCCATTTTCCAGTCGATTAAAATCAACTGAAACTGGTCAAACACGTTTTCTTTTGCCACGCTCACATATTGACTCTAAACATTCTGCAAATTTGCACCTAGCATTAAATCGACATTCCGGATCCAACAAAAGTGGTTTCGTCGAAATCCGAGGTCGTTTGCAAAATGACTATTTTTAAGGGCCTGAATTTCATAGCGACTATTCAGAATTTTCAATTGGACATATCTTTTGATTCCCGCTATGAAATTTTGATTTTTCAGATTCGTTGGAAAGATATTATCAAATAGATCCTATGATTTTTGGTTTCACTAAAATCCGGATTGTTTTGCACCCGGTACATTCAATTGAAGTTTGAAATCGAATTATCGAACTACCGCGCCATTTTCAATTCCTTTTATAATTATATATAATTATTTATATTCTATCTTCGATCTATATAACTATATACGATTGAATTTTATTCAAAATAAATTTCTCGTCGTTTTTATTTAAAATAATTCATTTTAAATAATCAAAATTCGCTAAAATTGCCGAAATAAAAATTTTAAACTGGCCCAGATTTTCGGGTTGTTACAGGTGGGAACACTAGTACCTAGCTTGGATCTTTAGCTGCTTTCCTGGATAGCTCATGTACGGTTTGGACTTGAGCATGCTATGGCTTTATTTTACTTTGGGGATAGTTTACTTTATGTTATTTCCAGTTTTCAGTTTATGTTTTCTAGACTTGTAGTAGTTGGAAAATAATGACTCATTACTTTGATGTAATTTGACTATGGTTTTGAAATAGAAATTTTATCCGCTGCTTTATTTACTCTATTTTTACTTATATGTTCTGTCTTGTGATATCTGCATGCATGTTTACCTTGTTCAACGCCCCTCCAAAAGCCAGTACACTTGCAAGAGTGACCCTGGCGGAGGTGGGGTGTTACAATGCTATTCGCCCCTCTCTAGTGTTTGTTTTGCCTTAAGATCCGTGATTCTCATCCCTAACATTGTGATCTTGTTCAGGCTTTCATCTCCATATTGAGTAAAACCTGCAAGATTATATGATATACAATATATACTTTTTATGGTTGTATAGTTGTTGTCATTGAAATCTCAAATAGAGGATCTTAGCATTCTCCCCCTTTTTGATGATGACAACTATACGACTAGTGTTAAAGCCCCTCCTGAATTAACGATACCTTTCTCCCCCTTTGGCATTATCAAAAATTATAAAAGTAAACCAAAATCGATAATGCCAAATCATAAAGTATCAAACACAAAGAGTCACAAAATATTAATATAGACCAATGTTTCGAATAGAAATCATAAGCATAGATAAATAAGATATCATAGGCGTAGAGAAGATAAATCTAAGAACCCATGAAATAACCCCACAATTTGGAGGTTTGATCGCCATATTTTTGCCATTGAGACATCGTTGTATGCGACATTCTCTTGGATAGAAAGCCTCTGGAAAATATGTTTTCCGTAGTGAGGTGCATCTTCTTATGGCCAGTCACTTTCCTCTTTGAATTCTTCAGGTACTGGGTCTTTTCCATGTGCACGGCAAACAGGAGATGCTCCATGAGCACTTGATCCAGGAGGAAGATCTCGTATAATTGGCTGTGAAGGAGGTGAAGCAGGAGATGCTAAAGAGGGTCTAGATGAAGAATGCCCACAGACCTTGTGAATCATTTTTCCAAGAGTGTTTTGACCTTGTCTAAAGTTTTCTCCACTTTAGTCATCTGAGTTGAAAAAGAGCGTTCAAGTCTTGTAATCTTCTTTTCTAAGGTTTGTTGATTTAGGGAAAGAAGTCGCTGATTTTGCAAGGTAACGTCTTATGCATTCTCTCCAGGATCTGCTATAATCCTAGCTTCTTGTCTATCAGGATCGGAATAATATTCTGTTGGTTTGCTAGCTTCGGCTTGAGATTCACGACTACGTCTTCATTGGGGTTGTGGTGGTTGAACGAGTTCTTGTGGGAGATTTTGTTATTCTTGCCATTGTTCGAATGGAATGATTTATAAAGGTCTTTCGGGTAGGTGCATTAAAGAGGCAAAAATTATTCCACTACTTTGGATATTTATTTCTGGATATGCCGAAAGATAAAGTGTAATTTCTTGTGATCGAAATATACACATAAGATAGAATGCATATGGGATCATTCGTTCTGTGGGGGTCTAAAAACTCTATATTTGTTTAAATATGTATTGAGACTACTCTACTCGTGTATTACTAAAAATTACATAGAGTGCATTATGGTCGTGATCATGCACTTGCTCATGACTCCCAAGCCTTGGAAAAACCGTGGTAATTAGCATTCAGTTGATTAGTTGCGGTCTTGATCGAAATTGCAAAGGTGACATTTTAGTAAACTTGTCTTCTCAAATTTGATGAGTAACACAATCTATGGGCTGATTATGCATATCCGGTATTTCTTGCAATATAACCACAGTGAAAGAAGTACCTAAAATCTGCCCTAACATATCAACATTAAACTTAACAAATTGCCCATATACCATTGAATAAACTCAATTATCAGGGTCCGATGGTGACCATACCGCCAATGAACAAATATTAATGAAGAAAAAGTAAATTGAAAGAGAATCTATCTTCCTTTTGTTATCTTCATAGTCAATCAAATGCTTAAGTTTTGCTCTAGTGAGCAAACTATTAACATCACAACATTTTAATTGATCAAGAGGATAGAAAGGACTGGAGTGAATAGTTTTTCCCTTCAATGATTCGAGAAGTTTTGAACCATCTTTTTCTTTCATCCATTGCTTTATTTAGTCCTCTATAGCATAGTTGACAGTCTCCTCCACTTGTTGAGATGAAGTAGCCTCAACATCCTTCTTTCGTTTTGGAAATGGACGTTTTGGACCCATTAAATCAGAATTTTAGAGGTTGAGAAGTTAGGGATTTAGGGTTAAAAGAATAAAGGTAATATTAAAAAGTAAATGAAAAAAGTGAAAAAAGCTATATGTATACACATATATATAAATCGGTTCAGACAGGGACATACAACTGTTTGATGTATGAAAGACGTCTGCCTGTACAATAAAATTTATCCCGTGTAGGTAGACAAACATCTGTTGATTCGTTGCCAGACGTCTGTGTTGAAATGAGTTTGATGCATTAACTTTTAATATGGACAGATGTCTGAATCTTAATGGACATATGTCTGTGATTACAGGGTTTTGTAACGCGAGAGGTTGTACAGACGTCGGTCTTTAAAATTCAGACGTCTGTGTTGAAAGGCATTTTTATTTTTACATTTGCCACATATCAAACGTCTGATATTTGCATTGACAAATGTTTGTTCTTTATAAATTTTGTTTTTCAGTCAAATTATCATAAACATTTTATTTTATCAATTTATATGATAGAACAAAAAAACAAGTGATAAACCAAAAACTGATTAATGTTGCATTATATTAATGCAATCATTATTAGATGCGTGAAACAACGAAAATTTTAAGACTGACGAATTCTACTTAGGTGTAACGTCCCGCAATTTTGTCGGTTCATATTTGAATATTTAAATCAATTTAAATATTGAATTCAAATTATAAATGGATTTATATATTTATTAAAACGAAGTTGAACGTATAAAATATATATTAAATATAATCGAGCCCGTAATATCGCTGCAGTTCGAAATTTAACGTTCTGAACTTCAACTGAGTGTAACAGACTCGTTTTGAATCAGATTTCTTTGAAACAAGAAGCGTTGGAATTTGTTGAACTGTGTCTTTCTAACAGAAGTGAAAAACCAAGATTTCGTTGGGTAGATTGCGAGATATGTCCAAATCAAATATTCAGAAAGGTCGTTATGGAATCATATATCGACCGTAACGGTTATTTGAATATAACTTGATATTGGTTGCAAATCGGGACAAGGTTCTTTTGAGGCGCAGCGATAATTTAATTTTTAGAATTTTACTGTAATTTTTAATTAATTAAATAAGCAACTTTTTATTTGGAGTATTGTGCACCCTGTATCAATATTTCGGGGTTTCAAAATATGGATCAATCTACCGGTATTTTTTTTTTTTGAGGTCGTGACACCTCACTGAGCATAACCGTACTCTTACTTCTGTCTGTAGCAGCTCCGGCATGAACGAAAATCTAAATAACGGAGTATGTGTATTTATAACATAAACATATATATGTATATATATACTTTATATAAATCGGTTTTCTTCCATGTGAAGTATGGAAACAAAGCTACTAAAACAACTACGTTCAGAAGTCGAGCAGAAAACAAAGGGACTTGGGACGGATCCATTAGTTGATACTAATAAACAAGCAAGAAGAAGACATATATAACAATATATATAAATGATTTCTTAACCACTAAGTATATATATATACACACTGCTGCGTCTACCCTATTTCCTTACACGTGATGTACATACCATTGAATTGTCATCCATCTTAGTACCTACCCCTAAAACTTAATCCTTAAGGAATAGCAAAGCCTATTCTACACGTTCCCATACCCTATTCTCTTCATCATTAAGCAACGAACCATACTTTGAGCCATACCCTGAGCCTAGCCTACGCTCCCTAGCAACTATACACTCCTTAACAACTAAGTAATTCAATGTTATAAATACCTAGTTCATTCGCTGCCTACTCCGTCTGCAAAACAAATACACAAATACACCATTTGCTTCCATTTTTGCCTACGTTTAAATCTGACAGCTCGAAACTCTTAAGGTCTTCACAAAAATATATATACACAGGATTTTAAGCTTGAAGCAGGAACAAATAAGGGTGGAGATCAACGTCCGTATCTGCTCTGTAGTACGCGGATCTGGGGTCAGCTCGTGCTGAGGAGAAATGGAGCGAGTGTGTCATTTATGAGGTCGAGTCGGAGAGCAACCACCGTATGAAGTAGGTGACGTTATCAGTGAGGTAGTGGAGTTTGCAGCGAAGTATGGGTGAAAGGGTGCTCGGGCGAAGTCGTGAAGTTGGGATGAGCTCGACACAAGAATGAGCTCGGTGGGTTTAGTGTTGTATGGAGTTACCATGCGAGTAGGGGAGTCTCACGTTTTGCAGTTGCATGAAACTGGAGGTGGAAGGGGCGGTCTACTGTGGAAGTATAGTGGGTGATACACGTGAGCGTGGAAAGTGGATAAGATGTTGAGTTGGCTTTGATGGGAAGCAGAAAGTCGGTTGGTGTGTAAATATAAGTAAAGAAGAGACATGCGTGAGAAGAGAAGATGAAGGTGTGAAAGCAACGTGAGTATGGGCATTATGTATAGACGGTATGATGTATGGTGTATGGGAAGAGCTTGAAACGCAAGTACGAAATTGGCTGTTGGGTAGTGTAAAACGTGAGTA
Source organism: Allium sativum (assembly GCA_030737875.1). NCBI lineage: Eukaryota > Viridiplantae > Streptophyta > Magnoliopsida > Asparagales > Amaryllidaceae > Allium > Allium sativum. Next base: position 720,009,359 of record CM060921.1, on the reverse strand, counting down.
CGTGTGGCGCGTTCACATGTGTATACGTTAAACAATGTCAGTAACAACGGCAACTCAGCATGCGAATGAGTATATGGAGGATTTTAAATGATGTGCGTATTCTTGTTGATAGATGAAAGTAAGACAAGGCCATGGGATGCAAGGAGCAACGCGAAGTGGCAGTATGTTGCGGGTTCATGGTGTGATGGAGTGGCTCACGTGTACAAGGAGTTAACGGGTACAGGGTTCAAGGATTGCTATAGGAACAGAACATGGATTTTTGACAAGAAAAGATAATGGTAAAAAGGGCACTCAGAATGAGCTAACTCGAAATGGCTGGAATGTGTTTTCCTCAGATTGGGAAAAAGATGGGGATGCTGTTCATTCAGCATGGGCCTGAAGATATTGGGCCGACGGAAATAATAAAGAATTGAACGTCGGCTGTCACGTTAGGATCTTACGGACGTAGGCGACATACTGGAACTAGTCTGGAGCTATCTGATGATCGTTACAATTTTAGGCAATTAAAGCGACGGGTATAATCAACTGACGCAAATCGTTATTTAACGGTTAACGCGCCAAGGTGAGTAAATTCACTAACTCTGATCTATTTTAATTATATTTTAATGTTGTTTGAATGCTGTGTGATGGTCGAGTAGGTAGATTACAGTTAATTTGGTTGAATATTATATATCGTTACATATGTACACATCACCGACTAGACACTGATTCCATCGATTAGAATATTCTCTAGTATAGAGTTAGTGTAAATTGTGTTGACTGACATCTATGGATGCGGGAAACCGGTTGGAGGAATCTGACCGGATTCCTCGATATTTGTATGAACTGTTTGTTTTGTATGCACTGTTTCAACCCGAATTATATTTAAAACCCCGTATCATTTTTGATGTCGAACAAAGATTCAACATTTGTTTCGATAAATCAATAAACGATATTGATTTAGAAAATGATAACATCCGACCGTAAAACCCTCGTTTTGTTAAGAAGTGATTGGCCGTCAGGCAAATCAGTGAAGATAATTATAAAAATTATATTTTATAATTATAGCAAAGTTTTAAATTATAATAGAAGTTCTATTATAAACCGGTACTTTAGAGTTCGTTTTTATAAAATAAATAAAAACGATTGTTGACATGTAAATGAGTTTATAAAGCAGAAATTATCCAATGATTAAGTATTTGGATAATTATATTTAAGATAAACAAATTTTAGAAATATTATTAGATTAATTATATTAATCGAATGAGAAGTAATTAAGATCAGTTAACGAATTTACTGATGAAATGAAGTTGATTTAATCAACTGTTATTTGGAAAATGATTATTAGATTAATTGGCCTTTAATTAATCTAATGAAAACAGTTTAGAGATAAATGAGATTTAATTACCTTTTAATTTAAGAAGTTATCAATAGAACTGTGGAATAGAGAAAGCGAAAAGTTAATGTGGAATATAAATAATCGTAAAACAACCGAGTTCAAAATAAAGATGTGGTATTATAAAACCATATTCCAAAATAAAACAAGGAGATACGATTTGATGTATATTATAAGAAATAAGGAGTTTAGAGTTACGAATGTATATCTGTTCTAAGATAAGAACGTTGTCGATCAAGGTATGAGAGGTAAACAGAATACCCCAACGTGAACGGCTTCACTATTATCAAGGAACGATAACAGTTTGTAACGGAAAGAGATGTCAAGATGTGTATAAAAGGAATACGGCAGCGTATTGCCAGTCTTAGAATTTATAGCGATAAAATAACGCTATTGATAAGATAAGTGTGACTGTTATGTCAAGATTAGTTATAACAAAGAATATTACAGCATATGACAAGTTGAACTATAGAAATAAAATAACGCTGTTGATAAGTTAAGTGTGACTGTAATGTTGAGATTAGTTATAAGGGAAATATTACAGCATATGACAAGTTTAGAACTATAGCGACAAATTAACAGTTGTTGATTAGACTTAAGCGTGACTTTCATATATAGCAGCACTTTCTAGGCAATGTAACAGTTTGGTTTGAAATCCACTTATTCTATAGTAATAAGTAACGACGTTTGTTCAAAGAAATATAAGAAAGAGTTTAGAAAAAGAATTGGGGAATCGTATTAGAAAACAATGACAACATTTCGATGTTCGAAATGTGATTAGAATTTAACCATTTGGATTTGGATCTAGAATTCGACGATGTCGAATGTATTAAAGTAAATCATTTTTAGGAATTATTCTGATGGGATAATTAACATTTAGTTTTAAACAAATAAATGTTAATAGGATAGGAATCAGTATTTAGTTATAAACTTGATATCGATTTGATAAGAAGTTGACTTAGAAACAGAGTTTATAAAGTGGAATAGGAATATAAAAGTAGGAAATAAATTTCGGTAAACAAGATAAGGGAAATTATTACGTAAATAAAGAGTTATATGATAAAGATGTTCAGGTCTCTAAATAAGGGATGGTATTCACATTTCAAAGTGAATAATGTTTTAAAGGTGAACGTTGGGACGATTAAAAGGTTAAAATGAATTGGAAATATTTTCCAATGTAAATAGGTTAGATTATCCAAGTATGGAAATAAAGAACGTGATAATAATGGAAATGATTCGGACGTTAATAGCATATGTTTTCTGGAACATGAAAGAATAAGAGTTTATCATAACTAGAAATGTTTTCCAAGAAGTGTAAAAAGGATAAAACGGGATTTGAGAAATATCTGGTAAGATATGGGAATTCGAATAATAAACACGAATGATAAATAAAAAGTACCCGTGTTTATGTGATGTTAGTTATACATTAGAAATGGATGTTGTTTTTACTCCGATAGTTAAATAACCGACTATCGAAGTGTTTTTACCATCGTTGTCAATACGGAGAGACCGGTTGGATATATTATCCGGAAACCACTCCGTATAGGCATAAGCGCTGCGAATTAGATATGCTGAAGAAAATTGAAGATGGAGTAAAACGCAAGGGTCGTCCAGTTCCAGAATGGTGTTTTCTGTTTGTCCAGTCCCAGGACAACTTGTATGGACGAGTGTCTGACAGAGTATTTCCAACGGTCACACCGTTGATCTTTACGAATATACCAAGTTGGTGGGGAGAAGGTAACTTCTCTTTATTCTACACCCAGTGTGCATTTGTGTAATCAATATGTGATTACGGATTTGACGATGTGGCATTCAAAGTGAATGGTGATCAGATGTTCTGAAGATAGACGTAGCCTCTAGCCTCACAACCAAGAAGTAACAAAAGTTGGGCTAGGCAGCATGGCTAGTTGGGTCATACCCAAGCAGGGTGTATTGTCACCGATCTAGAGAAAATTCATATTTGTTCTTCTTTTTGATTCTGTATCTTCGGATGGCGGTTGGATGGCCTACAACCGTGGTGGAAATATATTCGCGACACTCAAGCTAAATGAGTGAGCGGTCATGTGTGGCCGGGTTGCAAGACGTTCTTGTTGAACCCTGAGTGTATCCCCTCTAGAGTACAGTGATCAGAAGGTGCTCCCATACCTTGTCTGTTTGGAATCCATTCTCCAATAAGTGCCCTGCGGTTTATGATTTTATACTATATATGTGTGGAACGTGAGATGCAAGAGTTCTGTTACTTAGATAATTATTTGTTTAGACATTATCATAATATCACTGGTTTTGATATCAAGGTAATTTGGGTTATAGTAAGGTAAAAACCGTCCAGGTTTATGTATGGGCTGGTCTTACTATTATCCTTTTGTTTCAAAAGGTTTTTTCAAAGTTAAACGATATGGTTGGAATTTACTCACACCAGTCCCATGACTGACCTAGAGCTTATTTTGTTGTTTTCCCTAAACTCTTGGGTGCCCAAATTTGTACGGGCAGACAAGTGTTTCAGGCTTTTACAGATACACTTGGAGGAGCTCAAAGCAGGAAGCTTCACCACTAGTTATTTATAGATTATTTCCGCTGTGATATGATATATTGTACTCTGATATGATATGTAAGTACAAATTCAGATTTTGTATTTCAAAGTTATGTTATAATACAATTTATTCATTCCGCTGTGAGTTTCGTGTTTACTCTGATTCTGTTCAGTGATGTTCTTCTTATTCTTCTATTCTATTAGTTCTATCTTGTCTTTCTCACCTTCTAATTTCTTTCTATTAATGACCTGAATTTTCGTGCACTTTGAGTTGAATGTGTAGTATATTAGTCAGCTCAAATTGGTACGAATTTTCCGGCCATTACAGTTGGTATCAGAGCTGAAGGTTAAGTGAATACCTTGGCTCTGTGGCGTAACTCAATAGAGATAGAGTTAGTAATACTCTAGATTGAGTTTGAGTGTATATATATGAGCGCGTATTTTTAAATTAATATGAAAAACTGTTTTATATTGTGTTGATTGATCTGTTGAGTGGTATATAAATTCGAGATCGACGCGTTTAGCTGACGAGTTCGATAGAGATTTATAAACGCTTGGATAGAGAAATTCGACATAGTATTGTTTTGAAAAGCTGGGTAAATGAAATAAGTTTACCCGAAATATATTTTGATATAAAAAGAAGTGTATAACTTGATATCATTATAATATATTGGATGTGTTAATCGTTATTATGATCAAATAAGATTTAAAATAGTTGGTTATATAAATAACCAATCGAAATATTATATAAAGTATAGTATGCAAAATCAGATGAACTGAATCTGTATTGAAACCCTGAATTGAAATAAAACTCTACAAACTTGGAAAAAGTTGGAAATAACGTTTGGATTAAATATATGGGAATTTTAAAATCCTGGGAGATTTGAAATTGTTTTCCAAGTGCTGTGAAAGGTATTTTGAAGTAAAATTCAAAATGGAAGTGTTTTAAAATGAAATTTGAAAAGTAATATAGTATTGAACTCACTTCGATCACTGGAAAATAATTCTGATGATGACGGCCGCATTATCAGTGTAATTTTCGAGTTCCAAGTGACGGATTACTACCAAGGATTTTGTTTTGAATTGTTTTAAGAAAATAAGTTGTTTAAAAATTCAAATATTTTGAATTTCTATTGTTATGTGTATATATATATATATAAATATATATGATTTCAAATTAAATTGAAATAAATCCCAGGAATTTGAATTCTGAAATAAAAATTTAACGTATGGAGTTAAAATGGTAAAAGTGGAACTTAAAATAAGACTAAATTTGGAACAATCCAAAATGAAAATTTATAAAAGAAAAATGTTGAAGATTCGATTATTAAAATAAATTGATTCTTAGAGAATAAGAATTGAATTTGGATTTTGAAGATGAAGATAACTGATTTGAGAAATAAATCAGAGAATGGAATTGGAAATTGTAACGACCCGTATTCTACACATCATAGGATTGTAGAATATTTATTTCTTTCCCATATGAGGTCGTATGGTCATGTAACTTTGGGAAACATCCATTAGAGTCATTTCCCATGTTCATGATTTTTGTCGATTTTTAAATGACCATTTTGCCCCCTAGTTGGTACTGTTTTGGCCATAACTTTTGATTGGAAAGGAATTTTGATCTGAAACCACTTCCATTGGATTCGTTTGATGGTTTACTTTCCGTAGAGTGGTCATAATAGCCAAACGGACTTACCGTTTGGGAGATATGGCTGAAATAAGGTTTGGAGGGTGAAAAACTGCTTAACCGGGCCAAATCGGGTGATTAGTGAGTAGGCCCATAACCCATTTCGGGATTAGGGTTATGGGGAGGCTGAAATGAGATAGAGGATCATTCCATTTCAGTTTTCTAGCCTCCACTTATCACCAAGGAACCCTAAAAATGGCCTCTAACCTCTAAATCACCTCCAAAACATCTTTTGGTCAAGGATTTGGCTTAGCAACCCCTAATCAAGGAAGATCTTCACCAAAGCAACATAGGAGCTGCTGTTTGGCATTGAGATTCACATCAAATCAGAGATTTATTTCAGATCTTAGTTTATTTGTGGCTAAGGTGAGTGATTTGCATAGTTTTGCACTAATTATGGCTAATTAGGGTTGATTAGCGTTAATTAGCGAATTTAAGTATGATAAAATTCTGGAAAAGTGTTCATAAATTCTTAAATGATGTTTTAGACCTCTGATATGAATTTGGGTTGATTTGGTTAAGTTTTGTTAATCATATGGTTAGTTTCACCTAAACATGCTTGAGGGAAAATATGGGGTTTTGGCTATGTTTGATCTATTTAAACCTATCATATTGTCGTTTTGATGTTTGAGGTCACTTGTATGTGTTGCTATGACTGTATGGTATGTTTTCGATTGATTTCAATAGTTAGAATGGTCTAAAACGCCGTCGAGAGGCGTGTAAACCGTCGCTGGAAGTTGACCCGGATCGGATCGCTTATTCCTCCCACGACCCGACCCGATCGTGGTTAGACCCACGAGACGAATCGATGCAGCGCCGTGCCCAAACTGAAGTACTTCGATCCGGATCGCCAATGAGCATTACGACCCGACCCGCATGGAGATGGAACCCGATCTGATGCACCCACGATCCACGAGTCGCGATCCGAAGATGGTCACGATCTGACCTGGAGATGAAGCCACGAACCGACGCCAAGGAGCATGGAGCACGATCCGAAGGGGGTCCACGATCCGATCGACCACGAGTGGAAGAAGGAGCCACGAACCGTGCTTGGGAAGGGCGAATCGCGATCCAAACCAGATGAGGCCGATCCGATCCGATGAAGAATGTTGAAGGCCGATCCGATCCAATTCGATGGTGATGACCAATAACCCGAGATGCAAAGGCAGTCCAAATGGAAGTTAGAGCTCAGGATCCCGGAACCAGTTGGGAACCAATGAGTTCACTTCTTGGTTGGACTTTGCTGCGGGACGTGTGCTAAGGAGTTGTCGACGTTCATAACTTCGATTCACCACTGAAAATGAATGATGGGCTACTTATCAGGGCAGTAGGGTCATCATGACCTGAGGGGCAAAGTGATGGTAGCGAGACTACGTTATCAGTACAGTAGGGTCATTGTGACCTCAAGGGCAAGGTGATGCGTAGTAAGACTATGAGCCAGTGCAGTGGGGTCATTGTGACTCCACGGGGCAGAGTGGACATAGTAAGGATTAGTAAGGCTATGAGCTAGTGCAGTGGGGTTCTTGTGACTCCATGGGGCAAAGTGGACATAGCAAAGGATTTGTGGCTACGTTATCAGTGCAGTGAATCCATTTATGACTTCATGGGGCAAAGTGATCGTAGCAAGGTATGTTGGGTGATCGAAGTGGTGAATATCGTATGCTTTACGCACTGAGTGAGAGACGTGAGGATGGATGCTATGCTTGATTGTTTGCCATCATTATGACATGCACACCTCCCCCACCTCCGTATCTTTACACTGTTTGATATGGTACCTTAGAGTGTTGTACAGTATGTAGTGCTAACTCTTTGGTTGCAGGTCCAGGTTCAGGTATGTTTTAGTCTACCTGTTATTGTTCACTTTAGATGCTTATCGCTCATACCAGGCTTTATGTCTGAGCCAGAGTTTTATGTCTCCTCTTATTACTCTGGGTGCTCACACGAGCAGACTAGAGACATGTTAGCTGGTGATGCGCGAGTAGCTGATTCGGAGGCGGGCAGGAGGCTTCCACGTATGATATATATATACACATTCTCCCTGTGTCGTTGGTGGTCGCTACTTGGGCATTAGTAGTGTACCTCCTTTATCTTACTTTTGCTTGGAGACAGTTTGAAAGTTGTAATAAGCTGTATTTTGGATTTCCGCTGCTATGATGTTTAGTTCTGATTTTCAGCTTATGCACTGTCTCTCCTGTTTTATGTCAAGTATGTTATTATTATATTTTGTTCTATGCGCTGTGAGACATTCTACAGGTTCTTTGTATGTTAATTTCCTTCTTCCCTTTCCTTCTGACGACCCGTTCCGTGCTAACTGGACATGTGTACAGCGCACCTTTGGAGTAAATGACGGTTGGTGCGGGGCGGGCCATCACACTTGGTATCAGAGCTCTAGGTTGCGTAGTTAACCTAGGGAAAGACACTAGGGAGAGTTAGTACGTATATGAGAGCGCGTATTTGTGATTATTTTGGTTTTCAAAAGCTATGTATGTATATACTATTAGTAGTATAAGAATGAAGTCGCACTGCACTAGCACCACTATGGGGTCGTTAATCGTTTTCTCTTTACAGATTAAACGATGAGTAGAGACACCAGAGGTGCTGGTAGAGGGACCAACCAAGGGAATGTCGCTGACATGAGGGCGATGTTTACTAACCTCATGAGAGATATGCTTAGAGAAGTGCAAGGGGCAGTTCCCAATCCCGGAGTTGGTGTTGGCCTAGTAGTGCAGGCGCCTAGGGTCGATTTCGCCAAGTTGTGCAAGGATTACACTAACCTTGGTGGAAAGCCATTCCATGGGACGGAGTTGGCCACAGATGTTCAAGATTGGATGGATAGCTGTGATCGTATCTTCAATGACTTGGATCTTGAGGATGCGATGAAGAGAAGGCTAGCGTCTCGTCAGCTGCAAGGACGAGCGATGAATTGGTGGAATGCCATAAGAACGGCTACTCCAGAAGACCAGGTTACTTGGGATCAGTTCAAGGCTCGCTTTAGCGAGAAGTTTATTCCAGCTGCCCAGAAGTCAGTATTGTTCAAGAGGTTCTTGGAACTCAAGCAGGGTGGCAGGGCAGTTTCTGATTATATTGCTGAGTTCGACACTTTGTCGAAGTATGGACTGTCTCTCATTGATACTCCTGAAAAGAAGAATGAGAAGTTCATTACTGGTTTGGATGGGTACTTGGGGGAAAGGCTTATCAACCACATCGATGAGACTTTTGAATCGATTGTGGGGAAAGCTTTGAGATCAGAGAGTTTTTACCCTAAGTCAAAGATAGAGGCTGCATCTGCGGAAGGGCCAAAGCCGCAAGCAGGCGGTGGAGGCAAGAATAGCTCTCAGAATAAGAGGAAGCAGGACCAATCTAAGGGTGGCCAGAAAAAGAGCAAGAAGGATGTTGAGTGCTTCAGCTGTGGAAAGAAGTGCCATTATGCTAAAGAATGTCGGGCCAAGCCAGCGGAAAGGAAGTGCTACAACTGTGGTCAAATGGGACATCAGAAGGATAAGTGTCCGCAACCTCTTAAGAAGAAGCAGATTGTGAAAGCATATGCTATTGATGTTGTTCCTTCTTCGTCGAATGCCCCAACTGCGGCGGAGAAAGGAAAGAACGTTGTTATTCAAGGTATGCTTTCTATTTATGATGTACCAGTTCGAGTTTTGTTTGATACTGGGGCTTCCCGTTCCTTCATATCTAGTGACCTGGTAGATAGGTTGGGACTGGAACCCGAGATAGTCGATAGACCATTGGTTGTGACGAACCCGATTGGTGGTTCGACTAGCCTTAGTATGATTTGCAGGAATTTGGTCTTATCGAGTCATGGATGTATGTTTGTATGTGATTGCTTTGTTTTGGGCTTTACTGGGTATAGCATTATATTGGGAGTCGATAGGCTCCAAAGATACGGGGTGGTGGTAGACTGTGAGGGCTTTTTGGTGACAGTGGGGGCGGATGATGGGCGGAGGGTAGTGTTTGGTAGTCTACCTAGTGATGGGGTTATGGCTAGTTTTGTAAATTCCCTCGACATCCCGCAGGATGAGTTGTCAGATGTGCCCGTGGTTGGCCAGTATCCAGACGTCTTCGAGGAGGTGACCGGGCTTCCACCACACCGAGAGATTGAGTTCCGTATTGATTTAGTGAAATATGCCAGACCTATAGTGCTGCCACTTCGTCGTATGGCACCAAGGGAGCAGCGAGAGCTCGGGGTGCAAGTCAGCAATCTTTTGAAGAAGGGATTTATTAGAAGGAGTGTCTCCGAGTGGGGAGCACCAGTTGTGTTTGCCACTAAGGCAGATGGTTCCCTTCGTTTGTGTGTGGACTATCGCGAGTTGAATAAGGTGACGAGGAAGAATAAGTATCCTCTACCGCGGATAGATGATTTGTTTGATCAACTAGAAGGAGCTAGAGTGTTCTCCCAGTTGGACCTCGCGACAGGATTTCATCAGCTTAGAGTAGCAGATGAGAGTGTTCCGAAAACGGCCTTTAGGACGCCGTCTGGATTTTATGAGTGGTTGGTCATGCCATTTGGGTTGACCAATGCACCAGCCTATTTTGTGGATCTTATGAATCGAGTATTCAGAGATCAGTTGAATAAGTTTGTTCTTGTGTTCGTGGATGATATCCTTGTTTACTCAAGGACAGAGGAGGAACACAAGGGACACTTGAGGATAGTGATGGAGGTGTTGAGGAAACACCAATTGAAAGCGAAATTCTCTAAGTGTCATTTTTGGAGAAGGGAAGTGAGATTCTTGGGTCATGTTGTTTCCGAGAGTGGTATTGCCGTGGACCCTTCGAAGGTGGCTACGGTACAGGATTGGCCTACGCCCAAGAATGCGATAGACGTAAGAAGTTTCTTGGGATTAGCTGGATATTATCGTAAGTTTATCCAGGACTTCTCCAAGATAGCAGCACTGTTGACTCAGTTGACTAAGAAGAATCAGTCCTTCGTCTGGGACGGAGTGTGTGAGGATGCCTTCAAAAGTCTAAAGGAGAGGTTGACGCGTGCGCCAGTGTTAGTCATTCCTAAAGGGAATGAAGAGATGACGGTATACACGGATGCTTGTGGTATCGGACTGGGTGCTGTGTTGATGCAAGGAGATAGGGTTATAGCTTATGCTAGTCGACAGCTAAAGCCGCATGAGAAGAAATATCCTACCCATGATTTGGAATTGGCAGCGATTGTATTTGCGCTGAAGATGTGGAGACACTATCTCTTGGGAGAAAGATTTGAGTTGTTTACCGATCATAAATCGTTAAAGTATCTCTTCTCTCAGAAAGATCTGAATCTCCGTCAGCAGAGATGGTTAGAGTTCTTGGCTTCGTATGATTTTGATATCGCATACACACCTGGGAAAGGTAATGCGGTAGCCGATGCCTTGAGTAGGAGACATGCCAGCTTAGGGGCAATGTTCCTTGAGTGGAAGCAACTGGAGTATATCGCGGGGTTTGATTTCAGACCAAGGTGCGAATTGGATCCAGTTATGCTAGCTAGTTTTACGATCAGACCCACTTTGATAGAGCGGATTGGTTCTAGCCAGAGGGACGATCCTAATCTATTGGAAATCATCTCCAAGTTAGAGATGAACATCGACAGTGAGGAGATGAGTGTGTATGGGCTTGATCGAGATGGATGGCTTCGGAAGAATGGAAGACTAGTTGTGCCCAACGTGAATGGTTTGAGAGATGAAGTGCTTAGAGAATGTCATCACTCAGAACTGACTATACACCCCGGTGGTAATAAGATGTATTGAGACATGAGGCAGACTTACTACTGGGAAGGGATGAAAGGAGACGTTGGGAAGTTTATATCCAAATGCATGAATTGCCAGCTAGTTAAAGCCGAGCAAAAGAAGCCTAGTGGGTTGTTGCAACCATTAGAGATTCCCGGATGGAAATGGGAGCAAGTCTCGATGGATTTCATCGATGGTTTACCAAGGACTAGATCGGGATATGATAGCATTTGGGTAATTGTGGATCGATTGACTAAGAGCGCAAGATTTATACCAGTCAAATCGACTAGAACGGCAGCCAAGTTGGCAGAATTGTATATGAAGTGGGTAGTGAGATTTCATGGAGTACCTAAAAGCATTGTGAGTGACCGAGTCCCGTTGTTTACTAGTGGGTTTTGGAAGAGCTTACAAGAGGCTCTAGGGTCAGGATTACATCTCAGTACCGCATATCATCCTCAGACCAACGGTCAGACGGAGAGGGTGAATCGTATATTGGAAGATCTCTTGAGAGCTTGTATATTGGACTTTGGTGGATCATGGGATGACCATTTGCATCTAGTAGAGTTTGCATATAATAATAGCTACCAATCCAGTATCGGTATGGCTCCATATGAAGCTTTGTACGGAAGACCGTGCAACTCACCATCATGTTGGATAGAGACTGGCGAGAAGTTTGTGCTTGGACCAGATGTGGTGAGAGAAACTTCCGATAAGATCAAGATCATTCAGCAACGAATGAAAGCTGCCCAAGATAGGCAGAAGAGTTATGCTGATAAGAGGAGAAGAGACTTGAAATTCTCCGTTGGCGACTTGGTGTTTGTCAAGATCTCTCCATTGAAGAGCGTGATACGATTTGGCAGGAGAGGCAAGTTGGCACCAAGATTTGTTGGCCCATTCCATGTTCTTGAATTAGTCGGGAATTTGGCGTATAGAGTTGGCTTACCAGAGAAAATGGCGGGAGTTCACAATGTATTTCATGTTTCCCAACTAAGGAAGTTCGTTCACGACTCAGATATGACTATTTCACCTGATCAGTTAGAGGACTTCGAAGTAGAACCCGAGGTGGTTGGGAACCGCAAGCCGATTCGTATTGTGGGGCACGATATGAAGCAACTTCGAAGGAAGGCGGTGAAGCTAGTCAAGGTTCAGTGGGGCGAGGACGAGAATGATTGTACTTGGGAGACAGAGGAGAGCATTAGGAAGGCATATCCAGAACTCTTTGCCTGGTAAGATTTACTTTGCAATTTAGTTTTCCGCATGCTAGGATAGACTTGTTTTGCATGGTTGATTGTTGTTTTATGATTGATAGGCATGCGGGACCTTTGTGTGTGTTTAGATTAGGGAATTTCGGGGGCGAAATTTCTTAAGGGGAGGAGAGTGTAACGACCCGTATTCTACACATCATAGGATTGTAGAATATTTATTTCTTTTCCATATGAGGTCGTATGGTCATGTAACTTTGGGAAACATCCATTAGAGTCATTTCCCATGTTCATGATTTTTGTCGATTTTTAAATGACCATTTTGCCCCTAGTTGGTACTGTTTTGGCCATAACTTTTGATTGGAAAGGAATTTTGATCTGAAACCACTTCCATTAGATTCGTTTGATGGTTTACCTTTCCGTAGAGTGGTCATAATAGCCAAACGGACTTACCGTTTGGGAGATATGGCTGAAATAAGGTTTGGAGGATGAAAAACTGCTTAACCGGGCCAAATCGGGTGATTAGTGAGTAGGCCCATAACCCATTTCGGGATTAGGGTTATGGGGAGGCTGAAATGAGATAGAGGATCATTCCATTTCAGTTTTCTAGCCTCCACTTATCACCAAGGAACCCTAAAAATAGCCTCTAACCTCTAAATCACCTCCAAAACATATTTTGGTCAAGGATTTGGCTTAGCAACCCCTAATCAAGGAAGATCTTCACCAAAGCAACATAGGAGCTGCTGTTTGGCATTGAGATTCACATCAAATCAGAGATTTATTTCAGATCTTAGTTTATTTGTGGCTAAGGTGAGTGATTTGCATAGTTTTGCACTAATTAGGGTTGATTAGCGTTAATTAGCGAATTTAAGTATGATAAAATTCTGGAAAAGTGTTCATAAATTCTTAAATGATGTTTTAGACCTCTGATATGAATTTGGGTTTTTTTGGTTAAGTTTTGTTAATCATATGGTTGGTTTCACCTAAACATGCTTGAGGGAAAATATGAGGTTTTGGCTATGTTTGATCTATTTAAACCTATCATATTGTCGTTTTGGTGTTTGAGGTCACTTGTATGTGTTGCTATGACTGTATGGTATGTTTTTGATTGATTTCAATAGTTAGAATGGTCTAAAACGCCGTCGAGAGGCGTGTAAACCGTCGCTGGAAGTTGACCCGGATCGGATCGCTTATTCCTCCCACGACCCGACCCGATCGTGGTTAGACCCACGAGACGAATCGATGCAGCGCCGTGCCCAAACTGAAGTACTTCGATCCGGATCGCCAATGAGCATTACGACCCGAACCGCGTGGAGATGGAACCCGATCCGATGCACCCACGATCCACGAGTCGCGATCCGAAGATGGTCACGATCTGACCTGGAGATGAAGCCACGAACCGACGCCAAGGAGCATGGAGCACGATCCGAAGGGGGTCCACGATCCGATCGACCACGAGTGGAAGAAGGAGCCACGAACCGTGCTTGGGAAAAGCGAACCGCGATCCGAACCAGATGAGGCCGATCCGATCCGATGAAGAATGTTGAAGGCCGATCCGATCCAATTCGATGGTGATGACCAATAACTCGAGATGCAAAGGCAGTCCAAATGGAAGTTAGAGCTCAGGATCCCGGAACCAGTTGGGAACCAATGAGTTCACTTCATGGTTGGACTTTGCTGCGGGACGTGTGCTAAGGAGTTGTCGACGTTCATAACTTCGATTCACCACTGAAAATGAATGATGGGCTACTTATCAGTGCAGTATGGTCATCATGACCTGAGGGGCAAAGTGATGGTAGCGAGACTACGTTATCAGTACAGTAGGGTCATTATGACCCGAGGGGCAAGGTGATGCGTAGTAAGACTATGAGCCAGTGCAGTGGGGTCATTGTGACTCCATGGGGCAGAGTGGACATAGTAAGGATTAGTAAGGCTATGAGCCAGTGCAGTGGGGTTCTTGTGACTCCATGGGGCAAAGTAGACATAGCAAAGGATTTGTGGCTACGTTATCAGTGCAGTGAAGCCATTTATGACTTCATGGGGCAAAGTGATCGTAGCAAGGTATGTTGGGTGATCGAAGTGGTGAATATCGTATGCTTTACGCACTGAGTGAGAGACGTGAGGATGGATGCTATGCTTGATTGTTTGCCATCATTATGACATGCACACCTCCCCCACCTCCGTATCTTTACACTGTTTGATATGGTACCTTAGAGTGTTGTACAGTATGTAGTGCTAACTCTTTGGTTGCAGGTCCAGGTTTAGGTATGTTTTAGTCTACCTGTTATTGTTCACTTTAGATGCTTATCGCTCATACCAGGCTTTATGTCTGACCCAGAGTTTTATGTCTCCTCTTATTACTCTGGGTGCTCACACGAGCAGACTAGAGACAGGTTAGCTGGTGATGCGCGAGTAGCTGATTCGGAGGCGGGCAGGAGGCTTCCACGTATGATATATATATATACACATTCTCCCTGTGTCGTTGGTGGTCGCTACTTGGGCATTAGTAGTGTACCTCCTTTATCTTACTTTTGCTTGGAGACAGTTTGAAAGTTGTAATAAGCTGTATTTTGGATTTCCGCTGGTATGATGTTTAGTTCTGATTTTCAGCTTATGCACTGTCTCTCCTGTTTTATGTCAAGTATGTTATTATTATATTTTGTTCTATGCGCTGTGAGACATTCTACAGGTTCTTTGTATGTTCATTTCCTTCTTCCCTTTCCTTCTGACGACCCGTTCCGTGCTAACTGGACATGTGTACAGCGCACCTTTGGAGTAAATGACGGTTGGTGCGGGGCGGGCCGTCACAGAAATTTAAATGGAATTCGGCTTGGATAAGCAAATGATTTGATTTGAGAAGAAATAAATCGAAGATCAGTTGGAAATGTTTGGATACGTGCTGGCTTGATAGCAAAGGGCAGAGTTAGAATTGGATGCCCAACCAAAAAAGGTACATGTTCGAATAATATGGAGTATGAGATTTTTGAGTGCGTTGGGCAAGCCGTTTGATTTCCTGTTGAATTGGAGAAGGCCCAGAGTGGCAAGTTGTTGTAGTACCGAATAAGCCGTGCAAAGAAGATGCTGGAAAAAATTCTCCGAAATTTGAGCTGTTAGGAAATTTTCAGAAGATTGAAAATATTCGAAATAAGAAGGAATTAAATTTTAATTGGAATTAATCAGTTCAGTCGAAACTAAAATTATGAAGTAAACCAAAAAGATTTTTAACCTATTTATAACAGAGATTGTGGCATTTTCTCTATCTTAGCAATTTCGAGGACGAAATTATTTTAAGGGGGAAGGATTGTAACGTCCCGCAATTTTGTCGGTTCATATTTGAATATTTAAATCAGTTTAAATATTGAATTCAAAATATAAATGGATTTATATATTAATTAAAACGAAGTTGAACGTATAAAATATATATTAAATATAATCGAGCCTGTAATATCGCTGCAGTTCGAAATTTAACGTTCTGAACTTCAACTGAGTGTAACAGACTCGTTTTGAATCGGATTTCTTTGAAACAAGAAGCGTTGGAATCTGTTGAACTGTATCTTTCTAACAGAAGTGAAAAACCAAGATTTCGTTGTGTAGATTGCAAGATATGTCCAAATCAAATATTCAGAAAGGTCGTTATGGAATCATATATTGACCGTAACGGTTATTTGAATATAACTTGATATCGGTTGCAAATTGGGACAAGGTTCTTTTGTGGCGCAGCGATAATTTAATTTTTAGAATTTTACTGTAATTTTTAATTAATTAAATAAGCAACTTTTTATTTGGAGTATTCTGCACCCTGTATCGATATTTCGGGGGGTTTCAAAATATGGATCAATCTACCAGTATTATTATATTTCTGAGATCGTGACACCTCACTGAGCATAACTGTACTCTTACTTCTGTCTGTAGCAGCTCCGGCATGAACGAAAATCTAAATAACGGAGTATGTGTATTTATAACATAAACATATATATGTATATATACTTTATATAAATCGGTTTTCTTCCATGTTAAGTATGGAAACAAAGCTACTAAAACAACTATGTTCAGAAAGCGGAGCTTTCTGGATCAACTAACTTACTTAGGAGACAGAAGGAATACCTTGCTTTCACATCGCCCCTTTGAAAGTTCGAGCAGAAAACAAAGGGACTTGGGACGGATCCATTAGTTGATACTAATAAACAAGCAAGAAGAAGACACATTTAACAATATATATAAATGATTTCTTAACCACTAAGTATATATATATATACTGCTGCATCTACCCTATTTCCTTACACGTGATGTACGTACCATTGAATTGTCATCCATCTTAGTACCTACCCCTAAAACTTAATCCTTAAGGAATAGCAAAGCTTATTCTACACGTTCCCATACCCTATTCTCTTCATCATTAAGCAACGAACCATACTTGAGCCATACCCTGAGCCTAGCCTACGCTCCCTAGCAACTGTACACTCCTTAACAACTAAGTAATTCAATGTTATAAATACCTAGTTCATTCGCTGTCTTCTCCGTCTGCAAAACAAATACACAAGTACACCATTTGCTTCCATTTTTGCCTACGTTTAAATCTGACAGCTCGAAACTCTTAAGGTCTTCACAAAAATATATATACACAGGAATTTAAGCTTGAAGCGGGAACAAATAAGGGTGGAGATCAACGTCCGTATCCGCTCTGTAGTACGCGGATCTGGGGTCAGCTCGTGCTGAGGAGAAACGGAGCGAGTGTGTCATTTATGAGGTGGAGTCGGAGAGCAACCACCGTATGAAGTAGGTGACGTTATCAGTGAGGTAGTGGAGTTTGCAGCGAAGTATGGGTGAAGGGGTGCTCGGGCGAAGTCGTGAAGTTGGGATGAGCTCGGCACAAGAATGAGCTCAGTGGGTTTAGTGTTGTATGGAGTTACCATGCGGGTAGGGGAGTCTCGCGTTTTGCAGTTGCATGAAACTGGAGGTGGAAGGGGCGGTCTACTGTGGAAGTATAGTGGGTGATAAACGTGAGCGTGGAAAGTGGATAAGATGTTGAGTTGGCTTTGATGGGAAGCAGGAAGTCGGTTGGTGTGTAAATATAAGTAAAGAAGAGACATGCGTGAGAAGAGAAGATGAAGGTGTGAAAGCAACGTGAGTATGGGCATTATGTATAGATGGTATGATGTATGGTGTATGGGAAGAGCTTGAAACGCAAGTACGAAATTGGCTGTTGGGTAGTGTAAAACGTGAGTATGTGTGGCGCGTTCACATGTGTATACGTTAAACAATGTCAGTAACAACGGCAACTCAGCATGCGAATGAGTATATGGAGGATTTTAAATGATGTGTGTATTCTTATTGATAGATGAAAGTAAGACAAGGCCATGGGATGCAAGGAGCAACGCGAAGTGGCAGTATGTTTCAGGTTCATGGTGTGATGGAGTGGCTCACGTGTACAAATGAGTTAACGGGTACATGGTTCAAGGATTGCTATAGGAACAGAACATGGATTTTGGACAAGAAAAGATAATGGTAAAAAGGGCACTCAGAATGAGCTAACTCAAAATGGCTGGAATGTGTTTTCCTCAGATTGGGAAAAAGATGGGGACGCTGTTCATTCAGCATGGGCCTGAAGATATTGGGCCGATGGATATAATAAAGAATTGAATGTCGGCTGTCACGTTAGGATCTTATGGACGTAGGCGACATACTGGAACTAGTCTGGAGCTATCTGATGATCGTTACAATTTTAGGCAATTAAAGCGACGGGTATAATCAACTGACGCAAATCGTTATTTAACGGTGAACGCGCCAAGGTGAGTAAATTCACTAACTCTGATCTATTTTAATTATATTTTAATGTTGTTTGAATGCTGTGTGATGGTCGATTAGGTAGATTACATTTAATTTGGTTGAATATTATATATCGTTACATATGTACACATCACCGACTAGACACCGATTCCATTGATTAGAATATTCTCTAGTATAGAGTTAGTGTAAATTGTGTTGACTGACATCTATGGATGCGGGAAACCGGTTGGAGGAATCTGACCGGATTCCTCGATATTTGTATGAACTGTTTGTTTTGTATGCACTGTTTGAACCCGAATTATATTTAAAACCCCGTATCAGTTTTGATGTCGAACAAAGATTCAACATTTGTTTCGATAAATCAATAAACGATATTGATTTAGAAAATGATAACAGCCGACCGTAAAACCCTCGTTTTGTTAAGAAGTGATTGGCCGTCAGGCAAATCAATGAAGATAATTATAAAAATTATATTTTATAATTATAGCAAAGTTTTAAATTATAATAGAAGTTCTATTATAAACCAGTACTTTAGAGTTCGTTTTTATAAAATAAATAAAAATGATTGTTGACATGTAAATGAGTTTATAAAGCAGAAATTATCCGATGATTAAGTATTTGGATAATTATATTTAAGATAAACAAATTTTAGAAATATTATTAGATTAATTATGTTAATCTAATGAGAAGAGTTAACGAATTTACTGATGAAATGAAGTTGATTTAATCAACTGTTATTTGGAAAATGATTATTAGATTAATTGGCCTTTAATTAATCTAATGAAAACAGTTCAGAGATAAATGAGATTTATTTACCTTTTAATTTAAGAAGTTATCAATAGAACTGTGGAATAGAGAAAGCGAAAAGTTAATGTGGAATATAAATAATCGTAAAACAACCGAGTTCAAAATAAAGATGTGGTATTATAAAACCATATTCCAAAATAAAACAAGGAGATACGATTTGATGTATATTATAAGAAATAAGGAGTTTAGAGTTACGAACGTATATCTGTTCTAAGATAAGAACGTTGTCGATCAAGGTCTGAGAGGTAAATAGAATACCCCAACTTGAATGGCTTCACTATTAACAAGGAACGATAACAGTTTGTAACGGAAAGAGATGTCAAGATGTGTATAAAAGGAATACGGCAGCGTATTGCCAGTCTTAGAATTTATGGCGATAAAATAACGTTGTTGATAAGATAAGTGTGACTGTTATGTCAAGATTAGTTATAACAAAGAATATTATAGCATATGACAAGTTGAACTATAGCAATAAAATAACGTTGTTGATATGGTAAGTATGACTGTAATGTTGAGATTAGTTATAAGGGAAATATTACAGCGTATGACAAGTTTAGAACTATAGCGACAAATTAACTGCTGTTGATTAGACTTAAGCGTGACTTTTATATATAGCAGCACTTTCTAGGCAATGTAACAGTTTGGTTTGAAATCCACTTATTCTAGAGTAATAAGTAACGACGTTTGTTCAAAGAAATATAAGAAAGAGTTTAGAAAAAGAATTGGGGAATCGTATTAGAAAACAATGACAACATTTCGATGTTTGAAATGTGATTAGAATTTAACCGTTAGGATTTGGATCTAGAATTCGACGATGTCGAATGTATTAAAGTAAATCATTTTTAGGAATTATTCTGATGGGATAATTAACATTTAGTTTTAAACAAATAAATGTTAATAGGATAGGAATCAGTATTTAGTTATAAACTTGATATCGATTTGATAAGAAGTTGACTTAGAAACAGAGTTTATAAAGTGGAATAGGAATATAAAAGTAGGAAAGAGATTTTCGGTAAACAAGATAAGGGAAATTATTACGTAAATAAAGAGTTATATGATAAAGATGTTCAGGTCTCTAAATAAGGGATGGTATTCACATTTCAAAGTGAATAATGTTTTAAAGGTGAACGCTGGGCCGATTAAAAGGTTAAAATGAATTGGAAATATTTTCCAATGTAAATAGGTTAGATTATCCAAGTATGGAAATAAATAATGTAATAATAATGGAAATGATTCGGACGTTAATAGCATTTGTTTTCTGGAACATGAAAGAATAAGAGTTTATCATAACTAGAAATGTTTTCCAAGAAGTGTAAAAAGGATAAAACAGGATTTGAGAAATATCTGGTAAGATATGGGAATTCGAATAATAAACACGAATGATAAATAAAAAGTACCCGTGTTTATGTGATGTTAGTTATACATTAGAAATGGATGTTGTTTTTACTCCGATAGTTAAATAACAGACTATCGAAGTGTTTTGACCATCGTTGTCAATACGGAGAGACCGGTTGGATATATTATCCGGAAACCACTCCGTATAGGCATAAGCGCTGCGAATTAGATATGCTGAAGAAAATTGAAGATGGAGTAAAACGCAAGGGTCATCCAGTTCCAGAATGGTGTTTTCTGTTTGTCCAGTCCCAGGACAACTTGTATGGACGAGTGTCTGACAGAGTATTTCCAATGGTCACATCGTTGATTTTTACGAATATACCAAGTTGGTGGGGAGAAGGTAACTTCTCTTTATTCTACACCCAGTGTGCATTTGTGTAATCAATATGTGATTACGGATTTGACGATGTGGCATTCAAAGTGAATGGTGATCAGATGTTCTGAAGATAGACGTAGCCTCTAGCCTCACAACCAAGAAGTAACAAAAGTTGGGCTAGGCTGCATGGCTAGTTGGGTCATACCCAAGCAGGGTGTATTGTCACCGATCTAGAGAAAATTCATATTTGTTCTTCTTTTCGATTCTGTATCTTCGGATGACGGTTGGATGGCCTACAACCGTGGTGGTAATATATTCGCGACACTCAAGCTAAATGAGTGAGCGGTCATGTGTGGCCGGGTTGCAAGACGTTCTTGTTGAACCCTGAGTGTATCCCCTCTAGAGTACACTGATCAGAAGGTGCTCCCATACCTTGTCTGTTTGGAATCCATTCTCCAATAAGCGCCCTGCGGTTTATGATTTTATACTATATATATGTGGAACATGAGATGCAAGCGTTCTGTTACTTAGATAATTATTTGTTTAGACATTATCATAATATCACTAGTTTTGATATCAAGGTAATTTGGGTTATAGTAAGGTAAAAACCGTCCATGTTTATGTATGGGCTGGTCTTACTATTATCCTTTTGTTTCAAAAGGTTTTTTCAAAGTTAAACGATATGGTTGGAATTTACTCACACCAGTCCCATGACTGACCCAGAGTTTATTTTGTTGTTTTCCCTAAACTCTTGGGTGCCCAAATTTGTACGGACAGACAAGTGTTTCAGGCTTTTACAGATACACTTGGAGGAGCTCAAAGCAGGAAGCTTCACCACTAGTTATTTAGAGATTATTTTCGCTGTGATATGATATATTGTACTCTGATATGATATGTAAGTACGAATTCAGATTTTGTATTTCAAAGTTATGTTATAATACAATTTATTCATTCCGCTGTGAGTTTCGTGTTTACTCTGATTTTGTTCAGTGATGTTCTTCTTATTCTTCTATTCTATTAGTTCTATCTTGTCTTTCTCACCCTCTAATTTCTTTCTATTAATGACCTGAATTTTCGTGCACTTTGAGTTGAATGTTTAGTATATTAGTCAGCTCAAATTGGTACGAATTTTCCGGCCATTACATTAGCAGACTCTTTCTTTGATCCTTCGTATTTCTTTTAATTCTTTTCCCATGAGTTTGGAGAATAAGGAGGTCTATGAGGTGAGACCCAAGGGTTTATTGGGTCTGATGGTGTATGGAGGGACGAAGATGGATCAAGAGTACTAACAGGACATGTTAGTGGTTCAGATACGTTTTTTTTGCCTTTGATCTACAAAATTTTAAACCTATCTGTTCAAGAAAACTTAAACATTTGGCCGTGGCTTTTTGTTCGAAATAAAGTCCTCATTGAAGATTTAGTTGTTGCTGTTGATAGTGATGGATCTCATCAATTTCATTTTTGTGTCTGGAGAAGTAAATAAAGCACATTTGGACATTTTAGGCTCTGGTGTGTATCCAGTGTTATAATTTTCCCACTTGAATACAGGCTCGTGCTTTGATGTTGGTGTAAGAGGATGTGGTGACGTTGCTGAACTATCAGCGGTAAAGGTAATATTAAGGGATGAAGCAGATTTGTTCGACACTGTGTTTAGCTTCGTTGTTTTGTTTGTGTAGTAATTTTTCCTTATTGGGCAGCTGGTTATTAATAGTAACGTTTTTACTATATTTACTTCTTTAAAAAAGAAGAAGCTATTTATAATAAATTTTTGTAAACTGTAAAAAAAATAAGGAAGAGAGAAATTGTAAAAGAGGTTTACATTGCTGATGAAGTTTTATAATTTTGAGTAAGAACAAATACCTAATTCGCTTCTTAAGTTATAAAAGAAGTTTCATTCAGCGGTTTTGTAAAAATATCTGCAATTTGTTTATCTGTCTTAACAAATTCTAATGTTACATTTTCTTTTTCAACGTGATCTCATGGAAAATAATGTCTAATATCAATGTGTTTTGTTCTAGAGTGATTAACAGGATTCTTTGATAAATTAATAGTGCTAGTATTTTCACAGTATATAGATGAATTATTTATAAGTTTTCTAAAGTCCTTTAACATTTGTTGCATATAGATTATCTGAGCACACACATGAGCAGCAAATATATATTCTGCTTCACATGTTGAGAGTGAAACCGAATTTTATTTGTTACTAGACCATGAAACAAAAGATAGATCGATGAAGTGACAGGTGCCATTTGTGCTTTTTCTATCTATCTTGCATCCTACGAAGTCTGCATTACTATATTATACAAGTTCGAAGGAACTACCTACCGGATAGAAAATCCTGTAATCTCTTGTGTTGGTTAAATATCTCAAAATTCATTTTATAGCTCTAAAATGTGATTCTTTTGGTTGTTCTTGAAATCTTGCACAAAGACAGACGCTCATCATAATGTCCGGTTTACTTGTGGTTAAATATAAGAGAGATCCTATAATACTTCGATATAATTTTTGATCAAAGTCTTTTCCATTTTCACCTTTATCTAAATGGACAATTGTACTCATTGGTGTATGTTTTCCCGAAGTTTTCTCCATAAATGTTTCAGTAAATCATTACAGTATTTTCCTTGGTTTATGAAGATGTCATTGTTGAGTTGCTTTATTTGTAATCCTAAAAAGAAATTTAGTTCACCCATATGCGACATTTCAAATTCTTTTTTCATTATATTTGAAAAATCATTACAAAGACTTTCGTTAGTTGAGCCAAAAATTATATCATCGACATATATTTGAATAATCAAAATATATTTTTCCATTCTTTTTATAAAGAGTGTTGTATCTACTTCTCTAATTTCAAAACCAGAGTTAATCAAGTGTGATTTTAATCTTTCATACCAAGCACGAGGTGCTTATTTTAGACCATATTAATCTTTCTTTAATTTGTAAACATGATTAGGAAATTTTTCGTGGCCGAAGGTTGTTTGACATAAACTTGTTCTTTTATATAACCACTTAAGAACGCGTTTTTAACATCCATTTGAAAGAGTTTTATATTATGGTGAACAATAAAAGGAAGTAGAGTGCGGATTGCTTCAAGACGAGCTACTGGAGCAAAATTTCTTCGTAATCAACCCCTTCTTGGTTATAACCTTGGGCAACTAAACGAGCTTTGCTACGAACTATATTCTCAATTTCGTCTGCCTTATTCTTATAAAACCATTTTGTTCCAATTACCGAATGATCTGTTGGTCTGGGTACTAGTTTCCTCATTTCTTTCAAATCGATTGGGTTCCTCCTGCATTGCTAAAATACATAATTCTTCGTTTGAGGCTTATTTATAATTTTTAGGTTCTAAGGATGAAATGAAAGCAACATGACTCATTTGATTAAGTTGATGTCTAGTAGATACTTTTGAATTTGTGTCACTTATTACGTTATTTATAGGAGGTGATCTTAAAGTAGTTGATGTTTCATTATGATTTGAATTAGTAGTATTTTGAATTTTTGTTTCTTCTTCATCGTGAGATTTATTTATTAGAAAATTTTCATTAAAAGAAACATGTAAGCTTTCTTCAATCGTATTAGATCTTTTATTAAAAATTCTATAAGCTTTACTTCGATCCGAATAGCCAATAAAAATTCGTTCATCGGCTTTCTAATCGATTTTTTCTAAATTATCTTTTATGTTTAATATAAAACATTTTGATCCAAAAGTTCTAAAATAGGATACTTTAGGTTTCTTTCCATAAAACATTTCGTAACAGGTACTTTTCGTCATAGGTGGTAGTGTTACTCTGTTTAAAACATAGCATGTTGTTGCTACTGCTTCAGCCCAAAATTGCTTTGGTAAACCACTACTATTTAATAAGGTCCTAACACATTCTTGTAAGGTTCTATTCTTTCTTTCTACAATGCCATTTTGTTGTGGTGTTCGTGGAATAGAAAAATTATGACTTATTCCCTTCTTGTTACAAAAATCATTAAATAGTTCATTTTCAAATTCTCCTCCGTGATCACTACGAATATTTTTTATTTTTAGATCTAGTAAATTCATTACTCATTTGGCAAAAATCTTAAATATTCCAAAAGTATCACTTTTATGTTTTAAGAACAAAGTCCATGTATATCTTGAAAAATCATCTACTATTACAAAAACATATTTATTATGGTTTAATGAACGAGTTTGGGTAGGACCAAATAAGTCTAATTGTAATAATTCCAATGGTTATTTTGTAGAAATATTATTCTTTGACCTAAATGAACTCGTTTTCAATTTACCAATTTGACAAGCATCACACAAATTACTTACTTTAAAATTAATTTTCGGTAAACCTCTAACTATTTCATTTTTAGCTAGTTTTTAAATATATTTGAAATTCATGTGACAAAATCGTTTATGCCATAACCATGGATCATCATGATTAACAGTTAAACATAAATCGGAATTTTGCTTTATTTTCATATTTAAGACATATATGTTTCTATTTCTAAACCTTTCAAAAATTAAATTTTTAGAATTAACAAAAATATTACATTTATCTTTTTCAAAACTAATTTGAAATCCTTTATCACAAAGTTGACTTATGCTTAAAAGGTTATGCTTCAAATTTTTAACTAATAAAACATTAGTAATAATGGGAGAATCAGATATGTCGATATTGATGACTTCACCAATGCCAATGATGTAATCTTTTGAATTATCACCAACTGTTACTGTGCCACCATCCATATATGTTTTATTTGAAAGCATGCCTTTGTTTCCCATCATGTGCTTGGAGCAACGACCATCTAAAATACACTTCTCTTTTTGTATTGGTTTGGTACCTATAAGATAAGAAATTTTAATTGGTACCCACTTCATTCGTTAGGGTCCTAAATGTTAGGTGGAGAAGGCAGCCATACCCATGTGGGTTTGGGACTTTAAAGACATAATTTGAATTATGAACTACATTTTGCAAGAAACTTCTAATATGCTTTTTCCTAATAAGTTTATTATTAGATCTAGGAACCCATATCTTTACCTCTTTAGGTAACTCTACATTTTTATTCCATATTTTTTCTTTCTTAGGTAACTCTACCTTTTTATGAGTATTTTTCTTTTTCATCTTTTTATATAAAGAACTATATTTTTTAGTGTTTAATTCCTTTTTAAAACCTAAACCGTTTCTGTTTCCAGATGGCTTTGAACTCTTTATCAAATGATCTAAACTTTGTTCCCTTTATTAAATTTAGAAACATTTGTAGTAATCTTTTTCAACTCATTTTTGAGTTTAGAAATTCAGATAATGAAACTTCTAGATTACTACTTAAATTTATGTTTTTACCTAAGATATCATTATTTAGTTTAGATTTTCCTAATTCTTTAGATAAAGAGTCATTTTTTAAAAATAATTCTTTAGTGCATTTTCTAATTCTTCCTCTAGGGTTGTTTCTCATATTTTAATAATCCGATTTCAATCTCCATTCTATTTAATCTAGAGATATATTCATTATTCAATTTCTTTTATGCTCTAAACTTATCATCTAACTCCATGCTAATTTCCTAAATCTCATTATAAGTGAGTTCAGGACATACCTCATCTGTGTCTGCCATAAAGCATACATTAGCTTGTTTGGAGTCGCTGTCACTATCACTATCAAATGAGGATGAGTTAGACTTGAAAGGCTCTTCTTTTCTTCTTAAATTTTTCATTCTTCTGCTTTTTCTTTTCATCCTTTAGATAATCTTTCTTCATATGACAAAATTCATCACAGTTGTAGCACTTAATCATAATCTGGTTTGTTGAACTTGGTTTTTCATTCTTCTGAAATTTGGTCATCTTTCTGAATTTCTTGAATTTGTTGTAGTTCTAGCTGTGGACACTATTTCTTCTTCGTCCTAGTCTGAATCTTCATTATTTGTCAGAAAAGCAATAATTTTCTTTTCTATATTTTGTTCTTTTCTAACCTGCAAGTTAGCTTTATAGGACAACAAATTTCCAATTAATTTTTCAACTAGGGCTGTAAATCGGGTGGACCGGACAACAAGTCTACCGATTTTGGACCGGAATGTAATTCGAACGGAAAAGTGTCCAACTTGACTAAATGCGGACTGCATACCATATGTTCGAACTCGATCCGTGTAAAATTTCTTAAGCCTGCATCCATCCTATTTAACTTGGTCAAACAAAACGGACTCAGACATTATTTGGATGGACCGACATGAAATGTACATAATAATATTTGTTGGGTTCAGAAATGCATGCCTTAACTGAAACAACAAGGGCTAACAGACAATGAACTGGGCTAGCTATAAAAAATAAATGGACAAGAAAATACTTCAATGGCTAGCAAGAAATGAAATTGGTACAACATAAATATTCCTGTGGCACTTCAATTTTTAATCAAACATAAGCCAAACTACCAAACAAAAAAAAAACTATAATGAAATACAACAAAGATACTTTAATAATAACAACAATTGCTTCAGCAAGCAAATATCAAATAATATCCAGCTAACAAAATTCAAAAGAATTGATTTAGCAAAGCAACCATCTTTCCAAAGTACTCTTCAAAGTATGCTCACCAATTCTTCTTCCTGAGAAAGGAAAAAACACCATTAGTACATACTATACTAAATTTAGTTTTTATTAGTGCATGCAGTTCATAAGAGGTTTATGGTACAACTGCATCTTACATATATGAACCTAAGTAATGTATGTGGTATATTTCATTTATGGGTTGAATTTCATTCAATGCTACTCTCTTAACAGCCAGCTAGTAATATGTGTATGTTTTAATGGATTGTCGATGAACATAAAGACGTGTTGTGACACCCCACGTCCATTAATGTCACTCACTAAGGGAATGCATTAAGTTTCGTGAAGCGCTATAGGTAAACAAAACAGAAACATTACAAGACAGATATAAAATCGTAGCGGGATTAAAAACTTTTATTAATCATAAAGCATGGTTACACCATATGTCTGAAAATACATAAACTCAGCACATCATTAAAACTTCTGTCTTGTACTTTAAATATCAGAGTACTATAAACAAAGAAAGAATAATCCCCCAAATCATAAGCCATAGTAGCAAAGATAGAAGCTTGAGCAATATATCTGGAAGCTCCAAGCAAGACGATAGCAGAATCCTGACTAAGCCTGAGAATTCCCTCCCTTGAGAACCTGGGGGGAGGGGGGACGGAAGAAAGAAGGAGAAACAAAAAGGGTCAGACATAAAGTCTAGCGAGTCTAGTTACTTTTAACCAGTAAATAAATAAAAGTAGCATGACATGCATATAAGATGGATAAGAAAGATAACACTATAATAGACGGGTATGACAAGGTAAAAGTGATAAAGTGATACGCTTCTCTAAAGATTTCTCTGCACTGTTACTAGTATAACTAAAATGAGATGATTCCTTCCACTATAAGATGACAGGCTTATGCATACGTTCAAATGTATCCTAAGTACTACCCTAATCGATCGGCTCCTTACTCCGTAGATATCCTGTGCTGGCCCAACAGTAGGAGGTATCACTTCCTAAAGTGGCAACCCTTCATTTCTCAAGATGTGCAGAACCATATCTACTGGTGTCACGGTCGTCTTATCCCCCTCTGCCCGGCTCATGCACGTACATGGCTCGGTTGGTTTGCGCCGCCAACACCGTCCTCCACGTTTGGATCTCCTACAATCAGTCAGTAAGTGTGCCCCTTCTCCGCCTAGTAATGAGTACTTTGTTTGATACCTACTCTGGGTTATCAACTGAAATGGGTCCCACACAATATGATACAAGCTCTCCCCTTTGTCTTGTATCCCCTTCATTTCTCAAGACGAACGTAATGGTGCAGCCCATTTCCTCTAATTCTGAATATTAAATTAATTATTATTTAATTTATCCTCTTTAACGTAGAAATTCGAGGTGTTACATTCTCCCCTACTCAAAGGATTTCGTCTTGAAATTTCTAAGTTGAGAAGAATGCATATCCTACCGTCCATCATCCATCTACTCATCCACCAATCACTAGCATCCATTGTCCTTAAAGATTTCGAATGCTTATATGAATATATGCAAAGGTGTGTGTATATGTCCCAACACTAATGTGAAAAATCAGGCGGTCTACTGATTCAGTTGGCCTCCTTAATTCAATGTATGTTAGTACCATCAATCCAATATGTTTGCAAATTATCCTATTATAACATGTAAGCTCTATATGTATGCACACTCATTCGTCCAAATGCAACATCCATATGTTAATACATCCATTTCCATCCATAAAGGAAAAGAAAATGCACACACATCCATATGTAGTATGAAAGTGATTGAGCCGATCTTAGTGCCTAATGTGTGTATATGCGTCCACAGGCAACCACTAGTAAACAATTGCATCGACTTGCATCCATCAAACATAACATGTTTCAAACACATGTTTACATTCATAGGATTCCTATCTAAAGGCCGAAAAATACTATGGATAAGATATACTCAATCAATAGAAACAAGTACTGATAAAACCTTGAAAAAGGAGTTAAGAACATACCCTCGAAAAGAAAAGGGTACGAAGAACGAATCTTGTCTTCGGTCTCCCAAGTCGCATCCTCTGGGCTATCTCCCCATTAAACCTTTAGCAACTTGATCTCCTTATTGCGCAGCTTCTTAACTTCTGATTCAAGAATACAGGTAGAGACTCGTTTAACTGTCGCTTCCTGTTTCACTTCTACTTCTTCCAACATACCATGTTTAACAACTTCTGCGGTGTCATGCAGGCACTTCCGCAGATGAGAGACGTGGAAAATGTCATGAACACCAGACAGATTTTCTGGAAGTTTCACTCTATATGCCATTTGGCCAATTTTCTCGGTTATGGGAAATGGTCCCACAAACCTAGGTGCCAACTTCCCTACTGCTCCGAAGCGAACCACATTTCTCGGAGGTGATACTTTAATTAAAACCAAGTCTTCTACTTCAAATTCAAGGTCAGTCCTTCTCTTGTCTGCATAGGATTTCTGCCTATCTTGAGCTATCTTCATTCGTCGTCGAATAAGGTCAATCTTTTAGGACGTTTCCCTAACCATATCTGGTCCAAGTAATAATCTTTCTGTAGACTCCCACCAACAAGTTGAAGATTTACAGGGTCGTCCGTACAATGCTTCGAAGGGTGCCATGTCGATGCTAGCTTGATAACTGTTATTATAGGCAAACTCTACTAAAGGAAGATGCTCTTCCCAAGTCCCTCTGAAGTCTAGGATACACAGTCTTAAAAGATATTCAAGAATTCTGTTCACCCTCTCCGTCTGCCCATCCCTTTGAGGATGATAAGCGGTGCTCAAATACAACTGTGTACCTAATGCTTCTTGCAAACTCCTCCAAAATTCGCTAGTAAAGATGGGGTCACGATCGCTTATGATGTTGGAAGGGACCCCATGAAGACGAACTATCTCACGAACATAAATTGTTGCCAACCACGATGCCATCCTCTTACTCTTAAGTGGAATAAAGTGAGCGCTCTTAGTGAGTCTATCTACCACCACCCAAATACTGGTATTGCCTTGCTTTGACCTATGCAAAACATCTATGAAATCCATAGAGACGCTCTCCATTTCCACTGAGGAACCTCCAAAAGATGAAGCAAACCACTAGAATTCTTTTGCTTGGTTTTAACTTGTTGGCAAACTAAACATTGGGAAACAAACTCCACTACATCTTTTTTTCATTCCAAAAGAAAATCCTTTCTCAAGTAGCTCCCCTACTTGCGTACTCAGCTCCCTCCTTTCCCTTGGAGCTATATGGCGCATTGGTAATGCAACTGGCTTTGCATTGTCCGGTAGATATACGAAAATCGATCTCACCTCTCAGAGGTAAGCCCCGTACCTCATCAGAACGTTAGAATAATCTCGAACCACTAGAACATACTGCAGATCATTGACAGATGCATCAAGAGACTTTAGAGAATTAAGCATAACCGACCATTGTAGGTCTAAAGAAACGAGGGTCCTCCCATGACAAGTCAGAAGCCTAACAACCCTCCTCTCACAATCCAGAATGGCCCCATACATGGTAAGCCAATCCATTTCCAGAATTAACCCATAGCCCATAAACCTGAGCACATACGCGTCGCACTCAAACTCGACACCTAACACAGATATTTTCAAACCTCGACAAATCATCGATAAATGAGATGAACCACCAATAGGGTTTGAAATAACTATGGGATCTACTACCATACTAGTAATTATGTGCAGAGGTTCAACCACAGAACTAGATATAAATGAGTGTGAAGCGCTTGAATCAAAAAGTGTTCTAATAGGGTGACCGGAAAGAGAAATCAAACCATCCATGGAACTTACCTACATCTATCTGGTGCACTAGCCACGAGAGCATTCACTTGCCCTCCAGAGGTTCATGTCCTTTGACCTTGCCCTTGCTTCCTTGGGCACTCCCTATAATAGTGTCCAAACTCTTCACAAACGAAGTAAGCATTCTTCCTTTTTCTGCAATCCTGGGCCAAGTGGCCCTCTCGCCCGCAACTATGGCACTTCCTCTTACCCTTAGCCTTGTCATTCTTCCCGCCCTTCTTCTATTGTTGTTGCCGTCCTTTCTTGGGCCATACCTTTTTGTTTTGTGTTTCCTCAATCTTAACTTCTTCCTTTCAGACTTACTTGAACTTTATATGTGTTCCCTTCCTGGGCCATCATTTTTCTCATCCTTGGGCTGTGCTCCTTAGCCCTAACTCCCCTATTCTCCTTTTTACCATCCTTGTGTAACAAGGTAACAAGTCTCTCGAAAGTTGCCTCCATCGCACGGAAATCCTTACGAAGCTCGAGAAAATTAGCCGCAGGTGATACTACTGTAGTTACATTATGCCAGAATGGGGACACCTTTCAGGAAGAATCAGTTCCCAAGACAAAAAGAAAAAGGAATCAAGCAGAGAATCAAGAGATTTTTCCTATGGATTTGGGGAATATGTTTTTCAAAATAGACTTTTCTTTTTGAAAATGCTTTGTTTTAAAACCTTTTTGAAAATAATTTTCAAAAACTTTATCCACTCTGGTAACCTTCAGCTCTAATACCAAGTGTGACACCCCACATCCGTTAATGTCACTCACTAAGGGAATGCATTAAGTTTCGTAAAGCGTTATAGGTAAACAAAATAGAAACATTACAAGACAGATATAAAATGGCAGCGGGATTAAAAACTTTTATTAATCATAAAGTATGGTTACATCATATGTTTGAAAATACATAAACTTAGTACATCATTAAAACTTCTGTCTTGTACTTTAAATATCAGAGTACTATAACAAAGAAAGCATAATCCCCAATAAATATCAGAGTGCTATAACAAAGAAAGCATAATCCCCAAATTATAAGCCATAGTAGCAAAGATAGAAGCTTGAGAAATACATCTAGAAGCTCCAAGCAAGACGATAGCAGAATCCAGACTAAGCCTGAGAATTTCCTCCCTTGAGAACCTGGGGGGAACGGAAGAAAGAAGGAGAAACAAAAAGGGTCAGACATAAAGTATGGCGAGTCTAGTTACTTTTAGCCAGTAAATAAATAAAAGTAGCATGACAGGCATATAAGATGGATAAGAAAGATAACACTATGAGAGACGGGTATGACAAGGTAAACATGATAGAGTGATATGCTTCTCTAAATATTTATATGCACTGTTACTAGTATAACTAAAATGAGATGATCCCTTCCATTATAAGATGGCAGGCTTAGGCATATTTCCAAATGCATCCTCAGTACTACCCTAATCGATCAGCTCCCTACTCCGTAGATACCCTGTGCTGGCCCAACAGGAGGAGGTATCACTTTCTAAAGTGGCAACCCTTCATTTCTCAAGATGTGCACAACAATATCTACTGGTGTCACGGTCGTCTTATCCCCCTCTGTCCAGCTCATGCACGCACATGGCCCGGTCGATTTGCGCCACCCACACCGTCCTCCACATTTGGATATCTTATAATCAGTCAGTAAGCATGCCCCTTCTCCGCCTATCACAGAGTACTTTGTTTGATACCTACTCCGGGTTACCGACTGAAATAGGTCCCACACAATATGATACAAGCTCTCCCCTTTGTCCTGTATCTCCCACTAGGTTTTCACTTACTATGTATACCACTAGGTGTCTTTAATTACATAAACTTATTTATTTCTATCAGTTATGCTTACCCTAAAAGGTGTCTTTAATTACATAACTTTATTATTTCCTCCTGTTATGTATACCACTAGGTGTCTTTAATTACATAACCTTAACGGGTTAAGTTTATGGGCCTATATGTGAATATTACCTACCCCTCTTCAGATTTACTTAACCCACCCCTTTTGTTCAACCACGTTTACTTAACCCCCAACTTAAGCTTAAGTTCATACAATCCCTATGGATCAACTTAGGTTAAGTATTCCAATTCTTTACCATGTCCATTTATGGTTTATAATGGGCTAGACCTCCCATATTAGGCCTACAACATGTGGATGCTGGATATGCCGGCCGGGTCCGGGCAAACTTATTCCACAGTTGGGCCTAACCATGTGTCATAGCCTGATTCGTATTTACGTACTTAGACCTCCAACATTAGTGGCTGCTGGATATGTCGGTCGGGTCCGGGCAGACTTCCACCACTAATGTAACCTAACCTCGTGTCATAAGTACAATTACATTTCCTAATTGTAATTACTAGACATTCCATTTTTAATTAATTAACCAATTAATTAATCCTTTCCTTTTACAGGTGTTAATACCCATTTTACCCAA
The DNA here is from genome assembly GCA_030737875.1 of Allium sativum. Lineage (NCBI taxonomy): Eukaryota > Viridiplantae > Streptophyta > Magnoliopsida > Asparagales > Amaryllidaceae > Allium > Allium sativum. Next base: position 719,975,791 of record CM060921.1, on the reverse strand, counting down.
TAATTTGAATTATATGTACAAAAAAGTTCATATTCAAAATATGCCATTTTTAACCCTTTTTCCTCCATTTCTTAACTAGTGCCCTCACAAAATTGGCAGCATGCCTAGGCTAGATAACAGCCTAGTCATAAATGATAATAGGGAAAATAATGGGAATATAACCAAAGTGATCATCTTGGCGTAAACATAAACTAGCATGATAATAAGGTGAACATACATACTGGCATGGACATGAAATTGTCATCATAACAAGGTGGACATAAAAATAATGAACGATTGGTATTCAATTGATTCTAACATAACTATAATGTCACAATAAGCATAGTAAGATCTAAATTAGCAATTTAGATGTCCAATCGGTTTAGGTCTAACATGATAACACAAGGTGATAAATTAGATCACATAATTCAGATCTATATATTAAAATAGATCTAACATGATAACACAAGGTGATAAATTAGATCACATAATTCAGATCTAGATATTAAAATAGATCTAACATGATAACACGAGGTGATAAATTAGATCACATAATTCAGATCTAGATGTTAAAATAGATCTAACAGTTTCAATGTCCACATAAATTAGATCTACTGATTTGGAAATAGATCTACACAAATCCACATCATAGCAAGCCATAGATTATAAGTTACCATTAAGATAAAGATTTAGATCCAATCCTAACCAATTCAAGGTGAAATATGTTTATGATTTACATAAATGATTAGAGCTATCCAATGATATAACTGTCCAAATTAACAGATTTATATTAACCACAATATAGTTACAAACCAAGATCTATAATAATAACATAGTAGATTAAAATTATTGAAATGGGATCAAGAGAAATAGATCTATCATGACATAGCATAAGATATGATAATAGCATAGATTCATGGTTTACACATATCCAAATCACAATCTTTCATAGTTTACTTTTATTAATCTAAACCTAAAGCAACTAGTACTCACAACGTTAGGTTTAGAGAATAGAGAGAATGGATCTAGAATGTCTAAATTTGATTTGCAAAGTACGTTGTTATAGAAAATGGTTTCGTCTCAGTTCGCATACCGGCAGCATATGGACTCCATGATTTCCAATGAAGAAAATAGGAGAATAGGACACATATATATAGCTGTCAGACCCCTTTAAACCGAGTGCCACATCAGCCATAGGGTGTCGACACCCCTGTGGGTGGGTCAACCCCCTAGAGCGAGACTTTTGCCGCTTTGAAGAATTTTTCAAATTCGAACTGTTTTGGATAAAATTCTGACTCGTCTCTGACTCATGCGTATATATAACCTTTTTTCTTATATACAAACTTAAAACCCTCATAACTTCTTCATACAGTGTCCATTTTACGCAAACCAAATGTCTATTCTGACCAGAATTTCAAGACGAATGCATTGGTGCAGTTTGTTTCCTCTAATTCTGAATATTAAATTAATTATTATTTAATTTATCCTCTTTAACGTTGTTAGAAATTCGGGGTGTTACATGTGTGCATATTCAAAAGGTTTTCATGAACCTATGAACCTATGTACATTCAAATTGCAGATATGACTCAATGTAGATACAACTACATCTTACATATTTGAACCTAAGTAATGTGTTTGGTATATTTCATTTTTGGATTTAATTTCATTCACTACTACTCTTTTAACAGCCAGTTAGTAATATATGTATGTTTTAATGGATTGTCGATGAACAGAAAGACGTGTGTACATTCAAAAGGTGTACATGAACCTATGAAACATGTCAATGACTAGAAAAAATTATTTTAATAACCTGTATATATTAACAGAAAGAAACATGTCCATGAACATAAAGTTTCATTTTATTTTTATAACCTGAGATATGAACCATGTATATTCACTTGCAAGAAGGAAATAGTGGCTGCATTTCAAACCGAAATTTTATGTAAAAGTTAAATAATATTTAATGTACAAATATTAAATGTAATTCATTTCTAACTCCGATTACTTGTTAAATTGCTCAAAGAAAAAAGATATTTTGATATTTGGCATCAATTTAAATTGGTAAAAATTCTAACTGGCGCAATAATAAGAACTTGCTCCTTCAAAATTACTTTTCCTGACAAAATATCAATGTTATGTGTAGAAATATTGCATGCATACCATTTCCTATTATGGATTTTTTTTCTCTAACGAAAACTCCATTACATAATTACAAATTTTATCAAATATGATTGATGCATTTTAGATAGACACACAATTCAGTCATTTAATAAATGATAAAGCATTAAACTGGTAAACCCCAATCATTCAGTAGTATGAAGAAATGAAGAATAAATAAACTCGAAGTAATCAAGAGTTCAGAATAGTACCACCGATCAAAAACTTTTTCAATATTCTTTATTCAGGCCTTCATGCCAAAAGCACTGGTGAGCTGTTAACTCCAGAAACCAGAACAGAGCAATTATGAAATAACTGTATAGCAAATTCAAGTTAACAAAAGAAAAAAAATTGTACAGTAAAAAGAAGAAACAGAAGTTGTATTACAAATGACCATGCTTACATTTTCATTCAATCAAGCATGATAATGTTGGACATCTCTTTTTCGTGTTGCACCTAATCACAAAACAAAGAGAAACAAGCAACAAAACATGTTTACCATTTTTTTCAAAAGCTTAGCAACTCCATTATTATGACAACATGAATATCAGAAATTTAACTATATATCCTTAAGTAAACAGTTTGTTTTACCTCTTTCAATGCATAGTTTGATCTCAGCCAGTCGCCACTACGTATTAAAGCCTCCACGGTTTCAGGATTCAATGAACTTCGAAACTGATCTAGTACTCTGCCACCAACACTAAAAGCGGATTCAGAAGCACCACTGCTGATTGGAATTGCAAGTATATCACGTCCTACACTCGATAATATTGTGTACTTCGAAGCATTTAATTTCCAGCAGTTCAAGATATTAAAATCTAAATCAGTGCATTTATAATGACTTTTCTTCAAATATACATTCAACTCCGATTCAGTTGGTTCTACAATGTCCGACTCTTCAGCCCAAATCTCAAACTCAGATCTACTTCTGGTCATCGGTCTATCTTTGCATTTAGAGCTAATACCTTTTATCCTTGTAGAATTCAATTCCATTGTAGCATTTAACACATACTATGAATATAATTCTTGCAAAGCAGAAACTATATATTTAATATTTTGATCTACTTCAGCGATTGGGTAGATTTTTGGAAAGCAAAACTCAGTGAGTTTCATTTTATATTTAGGATCAAGGACAGCAGCAACTGGCACTAATAAATTACATTCACCCCAATACTTATCGAACTTAACCTTCATTTTGTTTACCGTTTCACTCATTTAAAAACAACCTTCAAATTCCATAACCTTATCATTCAAAGTTTGTTTAATTTACCAAAGTTCGGGAAGAAAGAGGTTTGAAGTGGGATAAGAAGTGCTAGAAAAAATATTGGAAGCTTCACTAAAAATCTCTAAAAGTTGACATACTGACTCGGCTTTATCTCAATAAAATGTGGAAGGAAACCAAGTGTAAGAAGGATCCCTTTCTTGATACATAGAAAACACCTTTTTGAATTGGATGGCACATTCTAACATTTCATATGTTGAGTTCCAACGAGTAGGAACATCAAGGACTAAGCATTTAGAAAGCGGAAGTTCTAGTTGTTTAACAATATCATAAACTTGTTAAGACGTTGTGGGGACATTTTAAAATACTTCACACTTTCACGAATATTTTGTAACACATACTTTATTTAACTTAATCCATCTTGCACCATAAGATTAAAAATATTTGCACAACATCTAACATGAATAATCTTTCCCTTGAAATAAAGTCTACCCTTCAATGGAAAAAATCTCTTTTAACGTTCTCACAGCTAAATCATTAGAAGATGCATTATCAAGTGTTATGGAAGATACTTTATTTTCTATCTCCCAATTGCAAGACCAAAAATAGCATCATCAATTGCAAGACCAGTATGTGGTGGGGATAAACTACTAAAATTTAGAATATGCTTCTGTAACTTCCAATTCAAGTCTAAAAAATGGCATATAAGACTCATGTATCCTATTGTTTCATTTGATGTCCATAAGTCGGTTGTTAAACTAACCCTACTCACATCCCTTAGTACTTCTTTCAAAACTTTTTTCTCATTTGCATATACTTTCATGCATTCATTTTTTATGGTTACTCTTGATATTTTCTCAAATTCAGGATTCAACATTTGAGAATACAAAATAAAAAATTCATGCTCAACCATTATAAATGGATACCATGCACAATAATCATCGTGGCCAATATTTCCTTAATTTTCGTCTTGTCATACTTATGAATAGCCAATTAACCGACCAAACCATTATCGTTAGATGTTTCCTCTTTGAACATATCTTTACCTAAAATTTTCTATTGTTTTTTTTCACAATCCAAACACAACACTTGTTTAAATGCCTTTTAAATGTAGTTGTACTTGCATCTTTAGTCATCTTTATCTTTTGTTCGCAATGAATACACATACCATATTTCCTTATGCTGCCATCTTTAGCTACCTCTATATGACATTCAAACTCAAGCCAAACATCTGATCTTCTTTTTTGCGTTTTTCTTCAATCTCTTTTATCTTTAAGATCTGCTTGTTCCTCACCTTCTTTCATAACTTGACATTCATTAGCACCATGTTTGCTTCTTGAGATTGTTTGTCTTTCATGTCATCACCATCGCCTAAAAATAACGTAGAATTAAAGATGAAATGATATAAAAGCAATTCATGATGGGCTACATAACTAAGTTATAAAAATGTAGTTAAATGAAACTTTAATGGATCTGCTACATGCCTCCGTACTAGAAAATAGTAATATCAAACTTGAAGGAATGAGTATCAAAGCTATTTAAACCCTAAACAAAGATTAAAAAAATTATCAAATTTTACTGGTAAACTACTATCTCATGGTATTTATAACTAACAATCAAGGAACAAACATTTTATGTTTACAAGTCGCCATCTAAAAAATGGTACAATTCTGTTGCCAAACACGTCCATATTTATGAATGATTACCAAATCCATACAAGCTTTAAACAAAGATGGCAGAAACTGTAAAATTTTGTTATTCGATCTTTTCATAACTGTTATTGGCAGTAAGAAGACATGCAATATTTATCTCTTAACAGAAAGTAACTATTATCTCAGAGGAAAAAAATAGTAAGGAAACTACACTATTAGCAGCCTAAATAGGAAAAAAATAATTGAAACGAACACATAATTTGCACATAGAACTATTAATTTTAACTTTACATGTATGCTTTGTTTCTAATATGTCAATCCAACTTGGTATTATAAGGATAATCATTTTTATATAATATGACGGAACGAAAAGGGAAAAAAATCATCTTTTGTTCGGATTTTGAAATAAAAAAATAAAATACCCTGCTTACCAATAAACTTTGATGAAGAAGCCATGAAATTGCAATTAGAGTTTTAAGAAAAAAGCAGCTTTTGACTTGATTATCTGGTAGGTTTCCAAATTGAGAAATATTTATAACAATCATTGATTTAGGGATGAGAATTAGGGCAGAAATGACTATCGAAGCTAATAGAATTGAAGAAGTATTGAGAAGATCAAACATTGTTTCACTGGAAATTGGAAAAGATGAATTGGGAAAGATGAAAATAAATTATCTGTGGGAGTGGCGATTGAATGTAATCAGTGATTCGGTGGAGTGGATTTTCTGAAAGGATATCTCTTTGGGAAGACTAACATGCTATTTCATCATTAGATAGCCTTTATGTATTATTAATGTTCAGTGTTCATGGACAATTCGGTTCAGACAGGCCTTGTCCGGAATCAGATCGAAATTTTTGGGCGGACAACGCAGTGTGTTTGAATTCAGCTCGTTTTATACTCGGACAGTCTAACGATCGAGCAAAATTTCAGGTCGAACACGGACGGACATCGAGCTGTCCGGATTGATTTTCATCCCTATCTTTAACTTTGAGTTGAGAAAGATCGTTTGTCTCTTCTATGGCTAAAACTTTTCTTTTCCACTCATTAGTTAAAGAATTTAAAATGCTTGTGACTAAATCAAAATCAGTAAATTTGACTCTAAGTGCCATTAAATCAAGATTAATAGTTTGAAATATAGTATACATATCACTAATAGTCTTACCAGTTTTCATTTTAAATTGTGAAAACTTATTTTGCAAAATTGATATTTTTGTTTGTTTGACTTTTGTAGTGCATTCATGAGTGATTTGTAAAGTCTCTATATATCATAGGCAGTAGTATACATCATGACATGTGAAAATTCATTTATATCTAATGCATAAAATAAAACATTCATAGCTTTTCAATTGTTAGAAGCTGCAGATTTTTGAACATCGGTCTACGCACTCAATTCAGTGGTTAGTGCTCCATATTTCTTTTGAGTGGCAGCCTAAATTTCTAAACCGTTTGCTACCATAATAATTCTCATACATGTTGACCAATAAGCATAATTAGATCCATTAGAAAGTGGGGGACATTGTGTATACTGATCCTCTTGAAAATGCTATTAATATTATTACATGCCATTTTTTTATGTAAAAGGTAGTGAATCAACAGATTCACGTCTTCATATATATAGCAGCAATAGGTTCCATACATCATCCTTGTATATACAATACGTGGTACACAGCCAAAACAATAACAACCATACATACATCCATACGACGTGGTACAGTCCACCAAAAAGACATAGAATATTTACATATTACATAAACATAGTACATAAAACATCACCAACTATTAAGCAGCCAAAATGAGCAGATCAAGCATGCAACAACAATCAAACAGAGGCACTAGCTCTGCCCCTTTCCCTATAGTGTACGCGAGCAACAATTGTGTCCACATAGTGCCAATCTTCATTCCGTGACCAAGTGAAAACAAATTTAAGGAAGACGTAGATAATTTTGTTAGGCGTACGCATCTTGCATTTGAATTTTCTGGAGTTACATTCATTCCATACGATCGATACACATGCAAAGTTAAGCAAAACAAATAGATGACTTTTAGAATTAACAACCATTGTGTGATAAATGTGGTTCCAGAAACTAAGCTGGTCCTTGATATACTCCCCCCACTTCAAATCGATGTCTAAGAAAACAAAGCATTTAGTCCAAATATAGAAAGCCAAGTCACAATCCGAGAATAAGTGTAAGCAATCCTCATCAATCTCATTGCAAAAATGCAACCCATTCATGCCTTTATGTCGCAATTTGTAAGTCATGTTTAGCCTACCGTGTATAATGATCCACATGTGTATCTTAACTTTTGTAGGAATTAGCTTAAAATTCCACATATGATCAAAGCCTAAGCACCTTCTGCTAGTAAAGTCGATCAACTTATATAAACCACCAACACCAACAACTTCTTCTTCCCCTCCAACATCCAAATAAACTCGTCTTCCTCATCATTCAGGCAAACATTCTCCAACAATCTAAACAAGTGACATAACTGAAAGAGGGCATTTCCAGTCACAATTCTGCAAAACGAGAATCTCCATTTGAAATCAATAGCCACTGTGTTGTACATTTTTCTGACAGAGGAATGTTTATTGCATGCAATTGCAAACAGATCCTCGAACTCAACTTTCAAAGGAATAAGAAGGAGCCAACAATCATAATAGAAGGAGATGTTAAAACCATTCTTCGCCACAATGTTAGTACCAATTTTAATCCAGTGATTGTTGCTCATAACACCTTATCAAAAGGAAGAACGGTGAGAGAAGTCCATATTCCAATCAAATCTACTATTATAACATGTATTTATAATCCAGTCCTTCCAAAACACTTTCTTATCACCGACCATCACCCACAACCATTTGCAAAAAAGGGAAGAATTCATTTTTCTCAAATTAAGAACATCCAGCCCTCCTTGATCCTTGGACATGCAAACCTGATCCCATGAAACAAGACAACTTAGCTTTTTGGCCTCTTTATCCCCAGTCCAAAAGAAATTTCTTCTTATAGCATCAATCTTATTAATAACCCAACTTGGACATTTGAAGAATGATAACCAATAGAGCGGAATAGAGGAGAGAACCGAGTTCACCAACACTAGTCTTCCAGCCCTCGAGAGAGAATTCCCTTTTCATTTGCCTAGTCTAGTATCAACTTTGTCAATCAATGGTTGCCAATCTTGTTTCATTGGCTTCTTAGGTCTAATACACATGACCAAGTAGTTCAAAGGAAAATTTTCAGCCTTGCAGTTTAGAAGCTCAGCACATTTCCTGTTCAAATCATCACTACACCCTAAAGTGTATACACTGCTCTTGTGAAAGTTAATTTTTAAACCTGAAAAACTCTCAAAAGCATATAATAAAAATTTAAGAGTAGCAATATATTTACATTCAGGACTACTGAAAAGAATAGTATCACTAGCATAGTGTAAAGAATTGATACCCCCAACCACATTCTCGCTACCAAAGCTCTTGTTGATGTTGTTCCCACAACTAACCTTGAGTATTTGAGAGAAAACATCAGGAACTAAGTCAAATAACAAGGGTGATAAAGGATCTCCCTATCTCAAACCTCTCATGGAAATGATAGTGCTACTAGCAACACCCCGTTGACACAGATGTTCGATCTAGTAGATGACAAAATCTTAGCAATCCAATTGACCCATCTGAAGGGAAACCCCCTCGCCTTAAGGACATCGATCATGAATCTCCAATCAACTGTATCAAAGGCCTTGGCGAAGTCCAGCTTGATTATTGCATAGGGGACATCAAAACGATCACAATGAGATATGACTTCTTGAACCAACAGAGCGCCATCCAAAATAAATCTCCCTTTAATGAAAGCAGTTTGGGATTTATCAATTAAGTCGTCCATCTTCACCTTTAATCTGTTAGCCAAAACTTTAGTGATGAGTTTAAAGGTGCTATTCAGGAGTCTGATCGATCTAAAGTCAGCCGCATAAACATTCCCTTCTTTCTTTGGAATCAACACAACATTGGCATAGCTCAAAATATCCAATCTCAAGGATCGATCAAAAAATTCCCTTAAACAGCCGCATAATGTCTTTCTTAACCAAACTCCATTTTTTTTTTTTTTTTTGAGAAAAAAATTGGGAATGCCATCTGGGCCAGGAGCCTTATCGCTAGGCATCTCATTGAGTGTAGCTAAAATCTCTTCTTCGGTAAACTATTTATCCATATCATCCAATTTAGATTCCAAAGGATATAACAACTTCCAGTCCACCGAAATATGATTCTCATTACTCTCCCCAAAAATATTTCTATAGAAATCCGTGAAGGTATCACTAATCCTCTATTCATCACAGATTTCCTCTCCATTTTTCCAAATGCTACTGATCATGTTAGTTCTTCTTTTGCCATTGGCAACCTTATGAAAGTAACTGATATTGCTATCCCCTACTTTTAGCCACTGGGATCTTGACCTTTGCCTCCAGAAAGTCTCTTCTTGGTCAATCACTTTAATTAATTCTTTCTCCTTGCTTCTCAATAGCTCCTTTTCAGCTTCATCTAAGCATCTCATCTCTTCCAAAATGTTAAGCTCTAATATCTCTTTTTCAATTCCTACTTTTTTTATTATGATATTGCCAAACACTTCTCTATTCCATTTTGGTAAAAAAATTCTCAACAACTTAAACTTTCTACAAATATTACTGGCTGCATCTCCTTTGTCTCCAAAATCAGATAATTTTTTTAAAAGCATGTCATCAAAATTTTCCTCAAGACACCACATCTTCTCAATTCTAAAAAAGGATTTTCTTCTCAATAACTCACATGTGTCTGAAAAAATAGGGCACTACACCAAAACAACAAATTTGACACACCAGGATTTGGAGATTTGATATGACTTAAAGCCGTATCAAATTTAACAGTGCTTATAGCCGTATCAAATTCATTTGGCACACCAGGTTGTGATCTGCACCACCTTTACTAACTAAAATCTAACCCTACATCTTCAGAGTCGTAGATCATTCCATTTGACAAGGCTTTGAGCCGTATCAAAAATTTTCATTTCCCGCAACAACTAAAGTTCGCATCATATTTTCAATCCCCCGCTGTTTTTCATTTCTCGCAATACAATCCCTAAACCCGCTATTTTTAAGCTCTTCCGCTCTTTGCTCTCTCAAATCCATTTCCTTCTCTCTCCTCTTTGTTTTTGTTCAAATTCTTGATCCACTATTCGTCGATTCGGATTCAAAGGTACTTATAGCTACGCCTAAGTTTTTTTGTTTTTATTTTTTAAAAATATTTTGGTTGCTGCATTGATTAGCATTGTTGATTACACTTTATACTTTTATTTCAGGGAACCTTTCCAGTACATGTTTAGAAAACTTTAAGTTTGTCTAAATTTCTGTAGTAAATATAGGATATTGTAAAATGAACACAGTTTATTGTAAAATGAACTCCATGTGAAATAAAGGACGAAAAATAAGAGGCTTATGTTAATAACAAAATCAGTTAAGGATTCACTATAATTGTTACTTGACATAATATGAGTTAGGGACCTGGCCTTGTTTTTGGGTTGATTCTTTCCACTAATACTGTGATGGTTACACCCATATTTCCACTAATACTGTAGCTAAATCTATTTTGATTATTGTGTAAATTATTGCAAAATCCGTGAGAATTTCTAGTTATAAGGGATTTATGTTTTTGATTCATTAAAGTTGAGATTTGAAACTAAAATTTCAAGATAGAAGATAGTTTTGTCATTACATATTTCAGAAAATAATTATTAAATGTTCTTTGAATTGATCTTTGAAGTCTGTCGTTGGTAAGGAATACTTTGCTTTAGATGCTTTTCTTCCCATGAGGCAAGATTTCATGATATACTTTTGTACTTCAGAGCAATTTCATAAATCTCGACAACTACAGTAACCGTTAACTACATGTTGGAACATTTTATTTTCAAAGACATGCAATAATGTGTAGGGTTTGGAAAATCACCACATGCCATATCCTACAACTAATTTTGTCATATACTTTATTCAAGTATGAAATCAGCTGTTTAATCTTGTTTTCTTACCACAAAACTCTCGCTGCATCCTTTTGTACTCAATCTCTCCTACTTCCTATCGTACCTCAATCCATCACTCAAAGTATGTCTCATATTCGAAAGTGGTAAGTCAATTAATTCACAATCTTGCACAAACTCACTGAAGTCCTCCATGTCTCCCACATAATTGGTCCTCCTATTACTTCTCTCATAGTCAAATCTAGTAACATTAAAGTCACCACCAATTACCCAGGGTCCATACAAAAGGTTATGAAACTCCACTCCTTCCTTCCATAGGGTCTTCCTCTCACTTCTAGTGTTAGGTCCATAGACATTAGAAAAGAAATACAACCTATTGGACATTCTACATTCCAGTGCTACATGAAGACAGTGACTTTTCTTAATCTCCAGCTTTAAAAGCCAACAACTAATGTTCCAACTAGTAAAAATAACTCCTGCACTACCCACTGCTGGGATAAGGCACTACTCATCAATGACACCCCAACCCAGACATCTAAAGACGTTAGTTTTAGGTTTTCAAGTTTAGTTTCTTGCAACAACACAATGTCAGGCTTGATGGATTTAAGATATTTTTTGACCCTAAGACACTTTTCATAAGTACCTAGGCCTCTAACATTGCAGGAAACAATTATCATGATGATTCATTAGCCCTTCTAATTCTTTGTTTTTAAAATCATTAATAACAACATCATTTAACATAAAATCAGAGCTATAAGCAATGTCATGCATTTGATCACTAGATAAGGAATTAAGAAAGGCAGGGACAAAATGCTTCCTTCGAGCGGATGAGATAGCCCTCTAGCGCTTCGTCTGAGCATAATCATGCCAAAGTTGTCAAGAGACCTCTTACCCTTGCCCCTAGTTCTAGAGAAATTGCCTGAAACTGTCAGAGCCAGAGCATTATCCTCCCTCGGGTTTAAGTCATTAGAACCATGCCATGCATTTGCTCATCATCACCTCCAGTATGCATGTTACTATCACCCATATCATCCTCCAGATCGATGCCATCCTCAGCGATGATCGGTGCATTACCTACACCCATAATATTACCCACAGCGTCCTCCTCAACTTGAGTCCCATCATCATAGTTTACAATAAATTTCTCATTATTACCCACAAACGTGTTCCCCGCATCATTCAGAAGAGATAATAATAAGATTGTTCACAACCCCCGCAATACCCGCCTCCTTAACACCATCATCACTAGCGCTTCCTTCTTTATAGATTAACACTTTTAGCTTACCATCACTCCCCTTAGAGAAGGCACACTTCCTTAAGCCCATGATATCCACATCATTAGAGGAATCGTTATCACACTTCTTAATCAATACTTCATGATAACAGTCCTTAATGGGAATCGTAATCGATGGTGGAAGTGTCTCCGACTCATCCATAAGCAGCTCCAATTTCAAGCAAGGGCAATCATGTGTATGTAGAGCACCTGATTACACTTGCTCCTCTTCCAAGCAAGTGTTATTACTTTCCAGATTAAAAATGATGCAAATACGAGTTACTGTGATTTGATCTAACTTGCTATAATACCAACTGAAAGTCTGGATGAGGATCGTATGTCTTAATTATAGCAAGTAATGATAATAACTAGTAAACATTAAAGTAAGTTAAGAAATAATAACGCTAGTATTGTATCATGGTTCGAAGATCCCGTCCTACGTCCAGTCGAAGTTCCTTTTCAGATTTCTTACTAACACAAAATGTCCTCGCTTCGCTCATAGGAATAGGCTTACAAATGGAAAATTAGCTTTGACAATAGTGTGTTCTTTACAACATGTATTTTGACTGAATAGTACAGAGTTCTCCTATATAATCTCCTTGTATTGATATGAAAATTGAATATCTTGAGAATATAGAAGAGATTGAGTGTTTGACTGAAATCTTTAGAGAGAGATAATAAGTATAGGAAGCTTTAGGAAGTATAAAATAGATTTAGAAAAGATTCGGTAATTAAAACCTTCAATCTAAGATATATTTATAGTAAACGAAGAGTTTTTATGATAAGATGTAATCATTGAAAAAAAATCTTCGTTTGAAATAAAATTTCTATTAGAAAATTCGTTTAGAGTTGAAGAGAAGAGTCGTGACCTTTGATAATGAAGAAGTATCTTTTCAGAATATAACAGCCATTTGCTAGGACAGACGTCTGTCCATATGGTCAGATGTCTATCCTTATAATCTGAAATATTTCAGTTATAAAGACAAACGTCTGTCCATAAGGTGAACACGTCTGTGGTTACAGAAAATAATTTCTTGAAACTATGAACAAACGTCTATCCTTATAAGACAGACATTTGTGCCAAGTCCAGGATTATTCCTTGAACTTAGTATCAAACGTCTGTCATATATAATAAGACCTCTGTACTTGCACAAACTGATATCTATATATATGTACTTGAAAGAACTCATATAAATTCATGGATATTTTACATAGATCTAATACTCAACATGCAATATAACTTTAATGATGTCTTCGAATATGTCTTGTGATATTATTCATGCTTTCATCTCCTTCTTGAATAAAACTTACAAGATTATATGATATACAATATATAATTTCTATGGTCGTATAGTTGCTATCATTAAAATCTCAAATAGAGGTTCTTAACAGAGTTTAAGAATCATTTAATTAGGAAACCTCCTACAACTATCAAGTTATCTTATGAAAAGGCCAATATTTGCCTATGAAAAGAAGATGCACGGTGAATCTTGAATAAGAGCCGAGTAATGTGCCGAACAAGAAAATTCAAAGCAACATGGTAGTAAAGCAATCCAAAGATAATTTCGGCAAGGTGAAGTGAATGTTGGAAATCATTGTAGAAACAACAATGAATGAAAGAATGACAATGGCGTCCGTAACCAGAATGAGATCCTAGAAAGCATCCTCAATTTCACGCATTTGATAGTTACATAACGTTGAATGACACATTGGAGATCATCTATCTTGATACATGCAACACTATGCAATACAAGAAACCACCTCCGTGGGAATCCACAGAAAAGGAACGTAAGACCGAGAAATTCTATTTATTCCATGATATTTACGACCATGCGACTAATGAGTGCCGTAATCTTAGAGACACCATCAAGAAACTGATTTGGGAGGGAAAACTCTATGAATTCAAAGTTCCCCTGCCGGACAGAGGGAAGAGAACCTCGAATCCCTAACAAGGTCAGGTGGCTCCTAGAGCCACTACCCAGTAGAAAAATAAAGGAATTGTTATCAATACCATTGTCAGAGGACCACATCTGGTAGGACACAGTGCCCGGATTATGGAGCTATATGTTAATGATGTAAAGCATCCGGAAGTTGGGGAGTAAAGCATCCTCATAGTAGTGGGTCTAGTGAAGCAGAGGAAGACGATGGCCTATGATATTGTCTTCCATGACAGAGAGTCAGAAGGGGTGAAAACCCCAAGTATTGATCCCTTGGTGATTACGACCAACAATAGCCCAGCCACTATACTCAAAGTCCTTGTTGACAGCGGGAGTTCCATAAATATTCTATTCAAGCGACCATGACCAGATGAGGTTGGAGGCAAGAGACTTAAAGCAGTCCAAAGGTAGGATACGCGACTTCAATGGAATGACGAATGAACTGGTAAGACTGATTGAATAACCGGTGAAGTTGGGTGAGGGGGACTGTAAGATAATGTGTATCCTCATGTTTCTTGTGATGGACATAAAAGCTACATACAACGCCTTCTTTGGGTCGACCGGGCCTAGTGGAATTCAGGGTGTGCATAGATCCGTAGTGCCTGCTCTTTAAGTTTCCAACTGAAGCTGGAGTGGGTGTAGTATGGAGAGATCAATTAACAGGACGAGAGTGGGAAGAAACTCCATGATAAGGAAAATAAGGAATCTGAAGACAATCCTCCTCCTGCAAAGGAGGTGAAAGCGTAGCAGCTAAAGGAAACATCCTAGCTAGGACCGTCCAGTCGTCATCTCTAGGATATTGATCTAAGGGAGGACGTAGAGACGAGATGTAGAAAGGCGGCTCCTAATAAAACTACGGTGGGGATTCTGATCGATAACGATGACCCCGACCGAGGTATTGAAGATCGGATCCCACCTAGACCACCTTCGGACAAGGGAGTTGATTGATTTTCTCTATGCAAACCTGGACGTATTTGTGTGAACCCATGCTAATATGTATGGGATATCTCCTTATATTATAACTCAGTCATTGAATATTGACCCAGAGTATGTTTCTATCAAGTAGAAAAAGCGTATGTTCGGCCCAGAGAGGTCGGTATCTTTAAAATAAGAGGTCAAAAAATTAAAAAATAACAGCTTCATCTGAGATGTGACATACCCTAAGTGGATATCAAATCCAGTTCTTGTGAAGAAGGCAAAAGGGAAGTGGAGAATGTGCATCGACTTTTCAGACTTTAATAAGGCCTGCCCCAAAGACAGTTTTCCACTTCCCAGGATTAATCGGCTTGTTGAGTCAACAACTGAACACAAAGTTCTATCGTTCATGGATGCTTACTCAGGATACAATCAGATTGCGATGCATGTCCCGGATCAGGAGAATACAAGTTTCAAAATGGATCTCGGGTTGTATTGCTATATGTGGTCATGCCTTTTGTACTAAAGAATACGAGAGCAACTTATTAGCGCTTGATCAATTGCATGTTTCATGATCAGATATGGAAGACAATGGAAGTGTATTTAGACGATATCCTGGTAAAGTCAAAACAATCAACCGATCATGCTCGGGACTTGGTAAAGATGTTCAATGTACTCCGTAGATATGGAATAAAGCTCAACCTTTAAAAATGCTCTTTCGGCGTTGCATCCGGCAAGCTCTGGGGCTTCATTGTCAACTCTAGAGGAATTTGATCAACCTCGAACAAGTTGAAGCAATCAAGGGTATTCATGAGCCTTGAAAGATCAAATATGTGCAGAACATGGTAGAAAAAATTGCATCTTTGGGCAGATTCATTTCTAGAGCAACTGATAAGTGCATTCCATCCTTTAAGCTAATAAAGCGAGGGAAGCATATTGGTTGTGCTCGAAAATTTATGCATAGATTCGCAACTTCGCTTGGATGTCTGATTGCGTCGAAGCTTTTTAGAACCTGCTCAATCATTTGGAGAGACCACCTATATTGTCTAAGCCAATGAACCAAGAGGACTTTTCGTGTAGCTGGCAGTGTCTCTATATGCTATCAGTTCACCTCTAGTCTATGAAGAAGTTCTGATGCAGCGACCAGTCTATTACGTAAGCAGTGGAGCACAACTATCCGAAGATCAATAAACTAGCTTGTAGTTTGTTGCTCAGTCGCTTCTTCCAAGCTTGCCCCATCAAAGTGTACACCGATCAGCCGCAATGACAGGTCCTTCAATGATCCAAAGTGTTTGGTAGGTTGATCAAATATAACATCGAGCTGAGTCAATTCACTTCACCTTCTTTCCTCGAAAATCTATCCGAGGTTAGGCATTGGTAGACTTCATAGCCGAGTTTACGACTGTGGAGGATGACATTTTAGAGGGTGATTCCAATCTTCTCGATGTTAAACCAAAACTAGGTACAGGAAGTTGTATATAGATGGGGATCGTAATGATCGACGTTATGACACCGGAGTTGTATTATTAACTTCTGAGGGACGATCGATATATTACTCTCTGAAGCTAGACTTTCCCGCTACCAACAACGATTCCGAGTATGAAGCCTTGATTATCGAGCTAAAGCTCGCGAAGGACTTAGGGGTAGTAGTGTTGGACATTTTCTATGATTTACAACTTATTGTACTTTAGGTTCGGATGGAGTACCAGACTAAGGGGGCATGACTTGCCTCTTAACTTAAGAGGGTAGAAAAGTTGTTGGACGATTTTGACTACTATAACATCTAACATATTTCAAGGGAAGAAAATCAAAAGGTGGACAGACTAGCTAAAATGGTTTATTCTGATGGCTGAGATGAAGCGAATATGGTGCCAATCGAGACATTAGATACTCCAAGCATAGACTAGATTGAAATTGATCGAGCTTTTGAGATCGAATCTGAGAAAGAGTCGTGGATGACCCCTATATGAGTCCAAGATGGAACCCTCACTGAACAGAAGAATGAAAAGCGAGCTATCGTGCACAAAGCCTCGAGATATATTATCTAGGGAGGTACGCTCTATAGAAGAGGGTTCTCAGTTCCTATGTCCCGATGTGTGACTGACGACGACGCGAAACGAGTGCTGCGGGAAGTGCATGATGGCGAATGCAGCGCTCACGCTAAGGGGCAGACTCTGGAAAAGAAGGTGTTGTAGTACAGCTACTTTTAGCCTACTGTAAGTCGGGATGCATCTATTTATTCCAAAAGTTGTGACAAGTGCCAGAGATTTTCCCAGATTCAAAGAGCTCCAACAACTCAACTCATTCAGATGCTTAGTCCTTGGTCATTCGTTGTATGGGGAGTGAACATCATTGGAAGCCTTCCAATCTCTAAGGGCTGAGTGAAGTATGCGATTGTGGCTATGGATTACTTTATAAAGTGAGCCAAAGCTGAACCATTGACCACAATCACAATGAAGCCTGTGGTCAACTTTATCGTCAGAAACATCATATGCTGATTTGTGACGGCAAGGAATTTCGCCCGGTCCGAACCAGTCGCTAAACCGATCCAGGCCGTTCGAAACGCCTTATCGTTTGAGAACAGGACAAAACAGAACGCAGACGGAAGAATATTTCATTGTATATAACAACAATGCATCAGATTACAAGAATATACAGAGTATAAATGAATATTACACGGAAATATCAGAGATTTAAATTACATTTAAATACATAGTAGCGGAAAATAATACAATATACAACTAGAAGTAGATATACGGATACAAAGCTTTCCGGATATCGTTCCAGCTGTAAACCAGGATCCTGTGAATATAAATCTGCAAAACCAAAACTACTAGCTGCCCGTGTCAAAATAGGGGCACCCAGAGTTTAGGTTAAAACAATAAACTCCAGGTCAGTCATGGGACTGGTGTGAGAACTAAAAACAGTTATTAATCTTTATTTTCAAAGTTAGGTAAATCAAGGGACCACGCCGTATAACACGGAACGGGTTTCCTCCCAAGAATACCAGTGCATAAAACAAACAGCGCAATGCTAAATAAAGAAAAATGAAGCTGTTATAAGACCCAGGTCCTATCACACAATGCAACGCAAGCCGGGGGATAGGGTTTTCCCTTATAACAGCCAAAGAATGTTTGATACGGTTAAAACAAATCGTTTGATACTATAATAAGTGCATAGTGTATAAAACAACTTCAAATCATAAGTATCAATCATAGGCGGCATGAGCGCCCCATCCCACTATGTCGCCATATATAGGATTACAATTAAAACCGCAAATGTCACGTATTTGGAAATTGGATTTCCGTCTATGAACCGAGGCAAAAGATAGTCCTCAACCGATTCGAGACTGCCTAGCCCGAGTCTCAGGATCAGAACGCATCGACCCTTGGATCGTCAGGGCCGGTCCACCGATGTGGATTAAACTTAAACCCTGGACACTGCGTTTCGCCGCCCTTTGGGGCGTAAGCGAGCCAACGAATGACTCCATCGGACCCGGATCGTCCGATCTAACCGAGGCGCCTCGCAACAGCAACAACCACATAAGTCAATCTCGTCAGGGCGTGTAAAACCACTGACGCCACTTCTAGCTAGGAGGAAACGCAGGCCCTCCCTGAGGTCCGTCTCCCGTTTTTGGTTCATACCTGGTGTGAAACACGCGAGGTAAACGTTACACAAAGCTACGCCACAAAGGTCGTGCTTTGATCGTTTGCATCTTAGCATGCCACACAGGCAAACCATCCTATGCAACCGATATCAGTCACACAGAATGAAATCCGATGTCAGACACACAGTCCATTTACAAGTCCGTTCTGGGTCTGAACGAAACCGGAGGCACCTAGTACCCCGCATATCCATCGATCTCCAAGTACGTCTGGACGATCACCAACTGTTTCCATCTTCTTGGGTGTACAGCCCAATCAAGATCATCAGCTATCACCCAAACGACGTGAAGACCTCCGGTCTTCGACCATCGTCTTCATCTTCGACTTATCGTCGTATCCGTTATTCAGAATGGGATAAACCCGGTCTTTCCGAATAACTCGCGTATATTTTAAATAAGTGTTACACAAACACAACATACGCCTCATTCCAATTCATTAGTCACTAACCGTAAATTAATCAAGAGAATAATTCCCCAAATATTAACCCCGAAGGCCGAAACCAACATCAGATCAATATCCAGAAAACCATTCTGCTTGGCTAACCGACAGTTAGTTTCTAAATTTCACGTTCAAACCTAATTAAAGATTTAACTATCGCCTGGAGCAAAACTGGTGATACTCCATTCTCGATCTTTTCAATCTAATTAAAGATTCATTAAAACTCCACTTAGTTTTAATCATTATCTGGGTTAAAGAATCAGTGTCATTTAAAACACGATTCACGATAAACCCAAAATCACATTCCATTAATTATCGGGTTAAAGAACAAGTGTTATTTAAAACACTGTTCACGATAATCCCAAAAATCAATACCAATTCAATTCCAATTAAATATCATTTAATTGGTACACTTCATTAAATCTAAATAAAAAGATTTAATCTTTTCTCAACTGGGTTCAAGAACAGTGTTAGTGAAGACACCATTCACGACAAACCCAAATCACATTCGATATTCAATACAAGGCTCTGAATAGAAAATATATCGGCTTATATTCAATATCGAATTCTACGACTAACAAATGTCGTATTGGAAATAACGATACAAATATATATCTTTCAAATTTCCATAACAACACCTGTAATATCACGAATTCCAACATCGAAATATTCCGAAGACAATTTCGATTCAAATCCACTCCAATGCAATCATTGGAAATTTTGGTTATTTTCAAAACCATTTCAAATTCAATTTATTTATTTAAAAATAAATAGAATTATAATTCTAGTTCAAAACTAGTTCATTTCGATAAAAATCTATTTTTATCTTTTCAAATATGGAGTTTTTCATCCCAAACTTTCACAAATCATTTCTTATGATTTTACACAAATTATTACTATTTTTAATAATTTTATCAAGGCCCGTACAGTCGATTTCCATTAACGGCCATCGAACTGCACTTACAGCGACCTTTTTCGAATTTGATTTGGACGTATCTCCAAATCCAACCGTTAGATTTCAAATTTCTAACATTCATTAGAAAGCTCTTTTCGATACGAACCCAACGGTTCCGGTTTTAGGAGAATCCGACGGTCGGATCTCCCGCAATGTCCGTTTGAAATAAATGGTCGAAATTCACGAACTGCCGCGGCGCGGCGCGTTCTATTCAGGCCATTATATTATATATATAATATATATAATATATACTTCGTCGATTTCTATTTAAAACGAATTATATAAATAGTTTTAAAATTCGTTTCAAAAGCAAATTCAACTTCCATTTCAATTCAAATCAAAATTGAATTCTTCTTTATAAATTCGTTTTAAAATTCATTTCTATTCAATTCAAATTTCAATTCAATTTGAATTCATTTCTATTCGCTTTCAATTAAATTTGAATTCGTTTTCAATTCATTTCATTTCGAAATCGTTTTCAATTCAATTTGAATTCGTTTTCAATTCATTTCATTTCGAAATCGTTTTCAATTCAATTCATTTCGAAATCGTTTTCAATTCAATTCATTTCGAAATCGTTTTCAATTCAATTCATTTCGAAATCGTTTCCAATTCAATTCATTTCGAAATCGTTTTCAATTCAATTCATTTCGAAATCGTTTTCAATTCAATTCATTTCGAAATCGTTTTCAATTCACTTTATTTCGAAATCGTTTTCAATTCAATTCATTTCGTTTCCTTTTAAAATCGATATAAATATCGTTCACGTAAAAATGGCGTCAATCTAATCAACACGGCTTCATATATTCCTTTATTTTCAAATATTCTATTTCAAATATTTCTTTTTCAAATATTTCTTTTTCAAAACTGGAATGAGGCCCAATCAATTACCATATAAAATTAATTATATGGATTTTCATACAACACATGTATATAATAGCAACGATAAATAATCAACCATCAACCAAAGTGCACTACACTGTATAAGCATCAAATATAGATATCTAACGCTTATAACAGCCTGTCAATCAATCGATCGACATATTTAATCAATCAGGATGAGTGAACTTCAAATTTCATCCCAACACCCGTGTGGGGTTTCAAACAATCAAACACAGATTTTATTTGTGTAGTTGGGCGATGTGTAAAATTTATCGACCCAATCAATATCAGTCAAATCAGTGTACATAAACAAACCGTCTGGTTTGTAAATGAATATTTTATTTATTCACATTCACTAGATTCATATTCACGTTAAAAATTATATTTTTAACGATAAAACATTTTATTCCAACATATGAATTTCTATTCAGTTCATTCTTTAAATAAAATGATATTTTTATTTTTCTAACATATTTTAGAAAATTTCGGCGGCATAACGGCACGATACTAGAAACGGGACAAGGCCTAGCCTAATCCCCGGTCTAGTGAAGGCCCACGCCATTCACACATCAATCGAATTCACTTTCGTTATGCAAACCACAAAATTTGGAGTAAGGGTCTAACCTAGCCTTACTCCTTCGCCTTATAACGGCGCACGTCTAATCCTAACCAATTTATCGATTCGATTTTTCACATCACAAACCACATTCAAACCAATATCGCAATCAATCACCAAACAGTCAAACAAACAAGTCCATGGTCTGTGGACGATTGTGTCGGGTGCTACTAAGCACCGTCTGCATCCTAGTATATATATATATAACTAGAACAAGAAATTGAAAGGTGAGAAATTCTCACCTATAGCTGTCCTAGCTCCACGGCTCTTCTAATGCAGGAAATCTTCGCCAACTCGCCTTTTTATCACCATCGTTGCCCGTATACACTGTATATAAAAAAAATCACATTTTTATATTCTCTATTATATAAAAATCATATTTTTATCGCTCTTCATATTGTGAAAATAGAATTTTCATCGCTATTTCATATTTGTAAAAATAGAATTTTCACTTCGTTATTCAATATATAAAATCGAATTTTTATTTCGCTATTCAATATATAAAAATCGAATTTTTATTTCGCTATTCAATATATAAAAATCGAATTTTTACTTCGCTATTCAATATATAAAAATCGAATTTTTACTTCGCTATTCAATATATAAAAATCGAATTTTTACTTCGCTATTCAATATATAAAAATCGAATTTTTATTTCGCTATTCAATATATAAAAATCGAATTTTTATTTCGCTATTCAATATATAAAAATCGAATTTTTATTTTGCTATTCAATATATAAAAATCTAATTTTTATTTCGCTATCAACATATAAAAATCCTATTTTTATTTCGACTTTCAACATATAAAAATATGATTTTTACTTCGACTTTCAATATATAAAAATATGATTTTTACTTCTTAAAGTTCAAATCTTTTTTCTATTCAAAGTTCAAATCTTTTTTTCTATTCAAAGTTCAAATCTTTTTTCTATTCAAAGTTCAAATCTTTTTTCTATTCAAAGTTCAAATCTTTATTTTTCTTTTATATAAAATCAGTTTTTATTTTTCTTTTACTTTTTAAAGTTTAACTCTTTTACTATTTTAAAGTTTAAATCTTTTCTAAACTAAATAAAATCAGTTTTCTAAACTAAATAAAATCAGTTTTCTAAACTAAATAAAATCAGTTTTCTAAACTAAATAAAATCAGTTTTCTAAACTAAATAAAATCAGTTTTCTAAACTAAATAAAATCAGTTTTCTAAACTAAATAAAATCAGTTTTCTAAACTAAATAAAATCAGTTTTCTAAACTAAATAAAATCAGTTTTTTAAACTAAATAAAATCAGTTTTCTAAACTAAATAAAATCAGTTTTCTAAACTAAATAAAATCAGTTTTCTAAACTAAATAAAATCAGTTTTCTAAACTAAATAAAATCAGTTTTCTAAACTAAATAAAATCAGTTTTTAAATTAACCCAGAATATAAAAAAAAACTCACCTTTTCTCGCTGAGCTAGGAGGGAGGGGTTCGCTGTTGCGTTGGAGCCGTCGGGGGGAGACTGACGCGTGAGGTGGGTGGGGTCCATTCAGGGAGGCGGCGGTTTCGTCGAGGGTTCGGAGGAGGGGGGGTCGGCTTCGTCGAGGGTTCGGAGGAGGGGGGGGGTCTAGTGATGGGAAGAGGAGGCGGCGCTCTGGTCGGAGGGGGGGGGTCGGCGAAGCATCGCCGCCGGCCTGGGTTCGAGCGCGAGGGCGCTCGTCTCCCTTTTTTTTTTTTATAATTGATCTGAAATGAAAAGAGATCGGGGGGGCCTGGTTAAGGGAGAAGAATATTTTTTTTTATTTAATTATTTATTTAATTATTTTATTTTTAAAGAAGTTGACTTTTACATACGACCTCTAAACGAGGCCCACCGCCTGTCGTCCATAGCGTTTTACCCCCATTTCGAACACAATGGGATATGTATCGCAAGCTGATTCGATCGTTACAATCAGTTTCCGTTAAATTTACATTTAAATCACTATATTGAATTTTAAACGCACATTTCAAATTACCGGGGTCACATACTAACTAGAAAAATTCTAGAAAAATATTTTCTAGCTTCGTATTGACGATACGGTCCTAACCAAACTAGTTTCGTCGAATTCTGAGACTGTTAGAAAAATGGCCAATTCCCAGTCGATTAAAATCAACTGAAACTGGTCAAACGCGTTTTCCTTTACCACGCTCACACATTGATTCGAAAAATTATGAAATTTGGAATCCAGCAATAACTTTACACCACGGACCCAACAAAAGTGGTTTCGTCGAAATCCGAGGTCGTTTGCAAAATGTCCATTTTTAAGGGCCTGAATTCCATAGCGACTATTCAGAATTTTCAACTGGACATATCTTTTGATTCCCGTTATGAAATCTTGATTTTTCGGATTCGTTGGAAAGATATTCACAATTAGATTCCATTATTTTTGGTTTCACTAAAATCCGGATTGTTTTGCACCCGGTACATTCCATTGAAGTTTGAAATTGAATTATCGAACTACCGCGCCATTTTCAATTTTATTTATAATTATATATAAATATTTATATTCTAACGACGACGCGTATAATATATACGTTCTATTTATATTCAAAATAAATTTCTCGTCGATATTATTTAAAATAATTCATTTTAAATAATTAAAATTCGCTAAAATGGCCAAAATAAAAATTTTAAACTGGCCCAGATTTTCCGGGTTGTTACATGATTTGGACTACCAGGACCATTATAACTAATAATGCGACCCAATTCGACAGTTCAAAATTCAATTGTTTCTGCCAACTGAAATGTACTTCTTCTCGAGGTTGGAATGAGCCAAAGGCAAATGGCTTGATGACTGCCGTTAGCCCTTTAGGCTTATCATACAACCCAAAAGTCTGCGATCGATCATTCTCCATTCACCTTTTCCTATGGCTCTGAAGTAGCCATCCCGATATAACTTGAAGTTTCCTCTCTCCGGACGACGTATTATGACCTGCTTACTAACAAGTGCTTCTCTTAGAATCTCTGGACATGATTGACGAGAAGAGAGTAGAGGCTAACCTACACATTGAAGCGCATAGGAAATGATTCACCTGATATGATAATAAGAGGATTTGATTCAAAACCATGGATTTTGATAATCTTGTCCTCAAACGAGTCTTCCAGACCCCAGTGCACATGGTCCCGAAATGGGAAGGACCTTAAGTCATCCAATAAAGTCTTGATAATGGAACCTTCAGGCTAATGAATGTTGATGGCGATCCACTTTCAAGATCAAGGCATGGCGAACATTTGTGGCGTTCTCTTTCTTAGCCTTTTATTGTTTTATTCATATAATTTATTCTTAGCCTTATAATAAGGCGTGACTCGCCACTTATTGTTGTTTATAAATAAAATCTATTTCTCATGCTCCACTTTTGTGTTTGTTACTTTGGATACTTGTTGTGATTTGTCCGATGTGTGCCAAGGATTGAACGAAGGGAAAGCTAATTCCCCAACTATGCTCATTGGCTCATGTTTCGATAAGCTAACCCAGCTCTGCGACTAGTCAGACTTGGGTTGACTAAAACTCGAGCTTGACTCCAACGCTTGACAAAGCAAACAACATTTTGTGAACTAAATTCCTGAAACGATGTTTAAACAACATCCTTAACTCTCTTCGACATTTTGATGGGAGAAGTATAAATTATGGGATGTGGTCCGACCATCCTGATGGAGACCTTTTCGCTTGACGTGGGGGCAAAGGGACGATGCCTGAGCAAGCATGACCCGACCGCTTGCCTGATTAACTCTATTCCTCGGAGCTTGGAACGAAGTATAAACTAAGGACGATTGGGACCTGACTAGGGCTGTCAATGAATATCCGAAATATCCGAAATCCGTCCGTATCCGCATCCGAAATTACGAAAAATATCCGATATCCGAAAAGCGGATACGGATATCCGATATCCGAAATGCTTAGCGGATACGGATACGGATATGGCAATATCCGTATCCGATAAATATCCGTCCGCTACGAAAATATATATTTTTATATTTTTATATTTTTATATTTAGGTTTAGTATAATTTATTATTTTATAACATAAGTAACAAAACGCAAAAGCAAAACACATGCCTTACTCAAGTCTAGTCTCACTTTCATTGTTTGTCTCAACACAGCCATGGGCCCATGACCCATGAGCCAACGCAAATAAAAAATTATACTAAACCTATTCAAATATTTTGCACAGCCACCGTTGGATGAAATCCAACCATCCTCCCTTATCCTTTATAGTTAATTTCCTCTACTATCTGAAACCCTAACCTATTGTCCAAGTCCGTCGGCTTCCTCTTTCTAAGAAAAAAAAAAGACCGCCGCTATCTAAATCTTCACAGTCGAGTCGAGCGTCGAGCCTTCGATTCTTCGAAGCAGAAGTGCAGAACCACGGTCGAACCACAGTCAGTTGTCACCACGCGAGGCCGCCGGTCGAAGCACAGTCGAAGCACCTTGTCACCACGTGGCGCGCGAGCACCCAATCTGCCGTCAGTCCACTTCGAGTTCGAGAACCTTGTCAGTTGTCAACCTCTTCATCTTTGTTTGGTAAGATCCACTGGCTAAATTATCACTTATCTCATCTATGCAATATTTTTAGTTTAGTATTTGCCAAAAAATACTGTTGCAGTCAGTATGCATATTGTGATTTATTAGTCTTTTAATTGGCAATTAGATAGATGATACTTGACAGAAACTAAAAAGAAAAAACTAAGAAAATAAAGTTTCCCTCAAGGTTTGTTTTTAAAATGGTAATGATTTACTGAGGTATATATGATGAAATAATGATTCTGAGTGGTTTATAATGTCAAAGTTAGGAAGGAAATTTTTTTTTTCAAATAAAAAAATTATTATACTAATTACATAATGGTTTAAGATTGCTTATCCAGATATATCGTAAGAAGGAATAGCATAAAATCTGGAATATAGTTCCAAAATAATATTTTTATTTTTTGAAAAAGAAGAAGAAGAAGACATATCCAAAATTTCATGTGTGACACCAAACCTACCAATTCTACCAATTCTTCAATCTTTGACATATCCAAAATTTCATGTGTGACATCAAAATTTCATGTGTGACATCAAAATTTCATGTGGTTTACGGGGAACATGCACACGTTTACATTGCAAAAATTCGTCAATCTTTGAAATGTCTATTTTTTTTATATGAAATGGAATGTGCATCGTCTAAGGGGCAATCTACCAATTCTTCGTGTGATACGTTTGATTCTAATACTTCTAAGAAGAAATCAAAAATGGATTTACAATATTTGGACTATCGTGGCAAAAAAATTGGTAGCTCACAAGCTTTGAGAACGGAACTTGATAAGTATTTAGAAGATGAGTTGTTACCAATGGGTGAAGATGAGGACAAATTTGATATTTTGATGTGGTAGAAAACCAATGGTCCAACTTTTCCAATTCTTGCAAGGATAGCTCGTGATATTTTAGTCGTTCCGATGTCAACCGTAGCATCCGAATCATCATTTAGTAGTGGAGGTAGATTGATTTCCGAGAGTAGGTCTTCTTTATCTTCGGATATTGTAGAAGCTTTGAGTTGCATTAAGGATTGGTTGCCATCCGATATTGGTAAGACTATTATATTTTTCTACATGTTTTCAATACAATAATCATCTCATATATTATGCAATTCTTTTGTATTCCTTTTAGTAGGTCACAATGTTGAGTTTGTTGATGATGCTATGGTTACGCTATAAACATGCTTCGCACTAGAGCGTAATGGTAAGTTGTACATTTTATTTATCTTAAACTTCTTATCATCCTTACAATTTAATGCTATGAATTTAGTTTCACAACTTTCTCACGACTAACGGTAAGTTGTAGAAGCTTCGGTGAAAGTAAAAACATCGTTGCTTAGTTTACTCCAGTACAAACAAAAGCCACTTAGCATTACATTTGTGATATATCCAGTTTTCGGACTTCAATCATCTATTTTTAAATGATATAAACATAGAAAATATATATGTTTAGCTACAAATAATTGACTGTCAATGAAAGTACCCCAGGTTGCTGAAGTTGTTGTGCCAAGGCACAGCAACATGAAGTTGTTGTGCCTTGGCACAGCAACCTCATGTTGCTGTGCCAAGGCAATGTGCCAAGGCACAGCACATGAGGTTGCTGTGCCAAGGCACAGCAACTTCATGTTGCTGTGCCAAGGCACAACAACCTGAAGTTGTTGTGCCAAGGCTTGGCACAGCAACAGGTTGCTATGCCAAGGCTTGGCACAGCAACAGGTTGCTGTGCCATGGCACAGCAACTTCAGGTTGCTGTGCCAAGGCTTGGCACAGCAACTTGAAGTTGTTGTGCCAAGCACAGCAACAGGTTGTTGTGCCAAGGCACAGCAACCTGAAGTTGCTGTGGCTTGACTTGGCACAGCAACATGAAGTTGCTGTGCCAAGGCACAACAACTTCATGTTGCTGTGCCTTGGCACAGCAACATTCTGGGACTAACTTGAACTTATGATGCAAAATATACCTCTCTTACCCCATGAGGACTTTGTACATATCTTGGACAGTTACAAAATTAACAAAAGACAGCATACTTAAATATGATCCCACTGGAAGCTTGGATCTCATATATCCTTTGTATTATTATAACATTTACTAATTGAATTTGTTGCCTTTTTTTCAGGGTCATATTTTGGAAGCTTCGACCATTTCTGCATTTCATGAAGAAAAAATGTTGTTTTAATTTGTTTATGTACTCATATTATTAAGATGAACTACGGTACTTGCTTTAATTTGTGTGTGTTTGAATTAGCGTATGTATTAGTATTACATGGGCTTGAACTACGATACTTGCTTTAATTTGTATTTATATGCATTTGCTTTAATATGTATGATTAGGTCACCGTATGGAGTTTTATGTGATTGAATGGGAGATGTTGATATGTTTATGTATTATTTTAATTTTTTTAGCTATTGTTTAATGCCAAATAATATATGCATTGTATTGTATTTTGTATATTTTTAAGTTCGGATTCGGATATTTTCGGATATTCGAAGATATCCGTATTTGCTAAGCCGGATACGGATATTTTCGGATATCCGAAAATATTTGCGGATACGGATATTATTTGATAGGTATTCACGGATACGGATTTTTATTTTCGGATACGGATTCGGATACAGCACTATCCGCATCCGTTTGCATCCGTTTACAGGCCTAGACCTGACCACTCAGTCCCTAACTCTAACTATCATGACTTGAGAGCATAAAACGACTCGCATGCCTCGACACAAGGCCGCTTAACCTACAACTCTAACCCATACCGACTATGGGAGGGTATAAAGGACGATAACGACGTTCACACAAACTCTGTCACCCTTTGACTAAGGGTAGGTGTATAAATACTTAAGGACCGGACGTCCAAATTATCTCACCCAAATCCCCACCAATGCGGGGGGGGGGGGAGGGGACATGGGTATAGCCTCATAAATTAACTTCGAACGCAATTCGTACGTGACTCGTGATTCAAAATTAATTGGGGTCATACAGACTATACCTTTAAATATCGACGTACTATTTATTACTTGACTTGGTAATATTCAAATTGCGAGTACACTGAATGGAAAGGAATATATAAACTTGCATAAAAATAACATTTTTTATATCAAAGAAAATGGTGTTTCATTTACAAAAGTAGGTTTCATACAAATCCACAAACAAAATGCAAGGGCCGCACTCGCAGCAACACCAAAGGGCCTAAAAACATTACAAGAAAGACAAGTCAACTACGCCTTTAATGACTTATCATCATTCTTCTTCTTTTTCTCCATCTCCTTCCTCTTCTACTCCGCCATCTCAATAAGCTTATCAATTGAAAGTGACTTTCTTTTCTTGGACTTACTACTGGGAGAATCAGAAGCTCCCGACGTGGGTGCATCATGCTTTTTCTTGTGGTGCTTGATCGAGATAGTTGGTGGAGTCTTCTTGATGGACAAAACAAAACTAGAGGGAGGGATTTTTCATAGAGGGGGAATTGATAAAGGGGTTGTTGATGTATGTACGGTTGCGGTCTCATCTTTAGGCTTTTGAACCTCCCTCGTTTCCTTCGCTTGAATTGCCACCATGCTTAGCAGTCCATTCGGTTCAGACTCTCCGGTATAAGTGGCATCTTCTTCTCCAGAACCTTGAGAGCCCTTGCTGCCTAAACCTTTTAGCGCATCAATCATACCTTCATCCTTGTCAGGATCATCAACAGGGGGGCTCGTCAATGGTTTAAGATTAAGCTTCAAAAAGAGTCTCGGTCGGATGGATACCTATAGCATGAAGAGCAATAAAAATTAGTCCTTTTGGATAAGCGGAAAATCCAATAGATGTCTGGTAGACTCTCTCAAATTCTGGTGAAGTCAGAGAGATACCTTCTGTGGAGCTGCCACTAGTAAGTCCTGGAGTCTCGGGCATTTCAGTGATTGGTGTCTATGACTTTGGCATCTTAAGAGCAGGGAAATGCGAAATGTACCCTTCCACCTCCCCAAACACAGAGACTGCAGAAGAAGAACTGAAACCACCATCGATTATGACTTTGCCCTTATCCCGACGCTTTGCGGCATCCTCAGCCTCCTTTTACAGCCTTCTGTCTTCTACCAAACGTTCAGGCTCATCATTCCTCAAAAATGTTTTCATTAACCCCTCATCCACAGTCTCGACCTTTAGCCTACGTCTCTCCTCGTCAACTATTTCACTCCAGGCATCAGCGAGAGTAGTAGGGTAGTCCTCTACCTAAGATATGTCGCAATGTCGAAGGACTTGAGCAAAGAAAGATAAAATAAGAGGCCCAACATCTTCCATCTCCTGTTTAGCCTCAGCAAGGTGCTTCTCTAGCATAGCTTTATCAACTTTGAATTGCACCTTAGAGTTGGAAGCAGATCCTAAAGTATTGTTAGCATTTTCTTCAGCCCTTTTTTTTCCTTTTCTCAGCTTCGGCCAGCTAGGCCTTCAGATCGGCAACCTCATTCTCAAGGGAAGTCTTCTCAGACTATGTGCAAGTACAAGTGAACCTTAGGCTCATATTCTCATAAGTAACATTTTTACACTTCTCCTTAAGAGCCATTATTTCTTTACTCATGACGTTAAGTTCAATGTGGAAGTGATGTTGTAGCTTGTCATACATTTTCTTATATTTTTTGGCCTCTGCTTCCGCCTCTTTCAATTTGGCTGTGGCATTAGTAAATTCTTTCTCGATGGAGTCTAAGGTGTGTTTATCGCAATCCCACATCTGCTTCTGATTTTCTAACTCTAATTGGAGGCCCTAGATGATTTCAGACAGCTTCCGTGCATACTTACATGTTTCTTGGTACTGCCCGTTGATGAATTTTATTTGTAACGTCCCACCTCTATACTTGAGTTAGCCAAGGTCATCGCAAGCGGTGATGTCAACTAACCCGAAGAATAAGGCTGTTGAGGAGTGACCATCTATATAATCACTTTGAACGGTGTTAAATATACCGGATAATGTGGTCTTACTTTTCAAATATCAAGAGGAATTCTGACACACCTAATTCAAGTTCAAAACAACTACATAGTGGCTAAGTATAATTAAGAAATAAATATAAAATAACATAAAATCAGAGTCAGACATAGATATTCACATCATTAAGGAGAATATAGATATGAATATAACACATAAGTGTAAATAGCAGAGAATGGTCATAGTCGATCCACTATACAACAAAAGAATAGGTAAAAGGTTACTCAAAATAATATATATATATACAAAAGAGTTTCATATACATATAACCCAGATAATATAACACTAAAGTAGTTTGCCCAAAAGTGGAGGATAGCCCATGCCGGAGTCAAAAAAGAATTACCTGAAATATCTCGGCCTGACCCGAGTATTATTTACACAAAGATAAACAATAAATGGATCAGTCTAGCTGTACTTATCTCATAAACTAGGATGTAATAAGAGATATAAATAAATGTAAACATAGAAATGTTATAATAAAAGTGATACACACAATGGTAGAACTTAAGAATATCTACAGTATATCTCATAAATTTATATCAGAGCTATAAAAGAATTTATCATTCAAAGTTATATAGCTACTCATGGAAATGATAAATCATATCAAATCAATACGAGAATTGGCAACTCAGATGTCAATGAAACTCAGATTGATGAATTAATATCAAAAAACTCAGATTGATAAATTAGTGCCAGTAAATTCAGATTCAAGAAATCAAAAATAGAAATCTAAAAATCACAGAGAAAGCAAGGGGGTAGGCATCGAGATGGGAGTCTGAAGACTCAACCAACACGTGTATCGAAATTAGACGTAATATCTAGATAGCTAGCCTACATGTTGAGCCAAAGCTCTGAGATGGCCCGAAGACCGCGGGTTGCGACCCCGCTGGAGTAAACTGAAGTCCCTCAGTGAACCGAAGTTCGTCAAGATGACCCGAAGATCATCAAAATGAATAAAATCATGAAAAGATCACAATCGATCCAAGGTAGTGCAAATTACTCAAAGCTAGTAATTACAAGAGTTGAGCTGCATGTCCCATAACCACTCGCTTTACTCAAATAGTTACAAACAAGTTGTATAATCCACTAAAAACACAAAATGATCATTGCCACGGATTTTCAATGGAAAGAGTCCAAGAATTAATCATCAAAGCAAACACAAGGGTTCATAGTCCTTGTTTTAGCTAAAGCGTTTAATTAGATTTCTCATACGAATGAGAAAAAGGTTTATGTAAATATATATTAGTAGATTATAAGACGGTTTATAAAATAACTTCGTATAGTGAAGCTATAATTGGAAATCACTTTGGAAAAAGATTTTGTATTTACTAACAATATAAACACCTTTTATAGTTTGAAGTGGAAATTCTCATATAATATCAATCGTAATAATGATCAAACTCGGAATTCACGTTTTAATTCGTAAATTAAATCATAACAACATCAGTTAAAGAAATTCATTATCATGAATAAATCAAATGATCATCAAATATTGATAAATCTGAGCTGTTGAAATTCATAAACTAGAGCAACTGAGAAAACACAAGAAAAGAGCAAACGGGTCAAAACTCGGTTGGGAATAAACCTGAACGTAACTGAAATGTCGACTGTGGTCTCCACTGGTCGACAATAAAAAATCTGGGCAACAACCATTTTCAGACGTTTGGACCCAGTTCCAAAAGTCTGAAATTGACTTCGGCCAATTCCAGGGCCTGGCCCAGACATATGAAATTTATTCAAGACGTTCGAACTGCTCTGATGTTGTTTTCCAAGATGAAAAACATAGCCTTTTGGATTTGGATTGATACGTGCTCGCTTTAGACTCTTGGGTAAGTTTAAAACAATCCCTTATACATAAAGCACATGAATCAAACATCCATACACGAGTTTACACAAAAAAATCATCGAAATGAAACCAAAACTCATCGAATGAAATGTTAGCACATAAACAAATCAACCCAAGCAATGAATACATAACATAAATGTTCCAAAGGCACATTATACAAGTATATAGCTTAAGGCATAGATGTGAGTTCGCAAAATATCACCTTTGACCTTGATAAGAAAGGAGAGGCTCCAAAACAAAGCAAGATCAACTTTTCTCTTCAACAAGAACTCTAAAATATTCAATCTAATCACATATGCATGAATCTCCAAAGAGTTAGGTTTAGAAAAATCTAAGAAATTGAAGAGAAGCTGAGTTGGAGAAGAAGGTGCTGAACTTATATATGCTTCTCCTTAGATTTACACTTGATTTCAACGAGAAATAGATTCCTAAGATTAAGCTAGGGCATAGGGAATTTTAATTTCTCTCTCCCCATTTTTATTTCTTTCTTAAGTGTTTGGAATGAATGAAGAAGGGGAGGGGGCTGCCAACTTATAGCTTACTAGTTAATGGCTAGTTTGCCCAAACCAAGCCCAACCCAAAAGTCCCAATTTTCAAAACTCAAAATATGTTGATGCTTACATTTTTAAAGGTCGTGAATGGCATTTTGAACTCAATGGAACTGGTCTCGATAACAAATTCATCTGTATGCAAAAAGTGACTTTTCGATCATACATGCGATAAACGGTGGTATATTTAAATATATTATCATGAAATTTGCGGATTGTTACACTATTTCTTTTTTAACATTGCCGGACCAATTTTAAGGAACTGGTTGGAGGTTAGGAATAAAGTGCAGATGTCCGAAATGGTACCGGGGAAACTGATCTTTCAAAATCTTCATCCTTTCCGTAGTAGAAGCATTAAGTATGATGGGCTTTGAAGTAGATGTCTCAGTGGACTTCTGCTTGGTTGGGACAACCACCATACTATCCTTATCCTTAGTTTCGTCTTTGGGATGTTAATGTTTCTTAAGTGTCTTATGCAGTGAAAACGGCTCTTTCGAAGGGAGAGGAACCTTGGAGATCGATTATCCCCCTCATGGGGACCATGATAACCCTTATATTTATCAGTGTCGGAACGGACCAGAGAATGGGAGCACGGGTGAGGATGATACTTCTGTTGATGACGCCTTCTTTCTCTCTCTCGATCCTCTTTGTCATGATCATCTTTATACTCTCGCTCTGGATCAAAATTATCTCTATAAAGGCCGTTGTGGAGTTTCTTGGGATCATACACTCGATGAGACATAGTTCCTGCAAATCAAAATAAGCCAGTATTAAAACTAGGAAATGATACGGTAGACAAGTGTTGTGACATGTTGTACGGTTGTCGTGTGTGTCCTAGTGTATTCCTCCTGACAGACTGGTAGTCAATGCCTTGCTAATATGCGTAACCTCTTTAGCTATAGTCGTAACATGTTCTCTTTCGGGAGATGGAAAGAACGTCTGAGAATCCATATCTGGAAAATGGTATTGTTCGGTTGGAAGAGGTAAGCTTTCCAAAACCTTGAAGGGATCCTCCAAAGAGAGTGATCCACATTCTTAAATCGGTCGATGCTCTAACTGATGTTGTAGAGACGAAGTGCGCACAGACTGCTCCACACCTTCCTTTTGAATAGTGGGAGATTTTCTGCTGTGGAATTTTCTGGAGAAGGGGTATGCCCCTCTTCGACTTCTTTTTTCGGGCGACTTCTCCTACGCTTCCTCCTCTAGACCCCGACTGGTCAAAGGAACATCCTTTCTCCTAATGGGTTTCTTTTTACGACCTTGGGGTCTGGCTGCTACTGTCCCCCCCCCCCCCCCGGACTAGGAGAACAACATATGCTCCATGCCCCTTGACTTGGGGCACGACCACCAGCTCCCTGACTGGGGGCACATTCATTGGAGGAACAACAGCCAGCGCAAGAACACCGCCTATACCCAAGGACAGGTTGGCACTAAGCATGTTGAACCGATGTAGATATTTTTCTGCTATACATCTCTTGATAGTTCGAGCGCTTGCGGGGATGCTCCTCAAAGTCGTCAGATGAGCGAGACATTCATCACCAGTTGGCTTGTCTGGATTGTCACTTGCAAAAAAGCATCAGTGTTAGAATCTATTCATGAAGATTCCAAGAAATGGATTCGGGTCAAGCACTTACGACATTTTATCCATCGTCAGGCGCAACCTTCTTGTTGTGGGACATAGGACCAACCCGTCATGATATTTCTCATCATACTTATCCCTTCGGTCACCACTTGTCTTTTCACCGCGAGTGCAAGAAAGAGGAAGGATATAATATCTTTCCGGTGTTTGAAGTTGAAGAGGTAAGCAATATCTTTGAATGAAGGCTCGCGGTCTTGTTCTCTATAAACGATGTACAAGAAGAGAAGATATGCATAAGCCGTCGGGTGCAGTTGCATGGGAGCGATCTCCATACAACGAAGGAAATCAATGATAAAAGGATTGAATGGCGGGATACATCCTACTGAGCACAACTACCGACTAATGGAAGTGAAACCCTCTGGTGTATTGTGTGCAGTGTCACTTGAGTGGGTACCCAAACATGCTCAAAGGATATCCTATGTTTGATGCAAAGTCGTCGCAACTTTTGCTATCCATACTAAAAGGGAGTCTGTGAAATTATCCTGGAAAACGACCTCAGCGGAAGTATGCAGAGCTCCCTTCTCAATAGCTTCATCACTCAATGACGACTCTTCCCCTAACGATGAAGAATCAACCCCGAGATCACGCAACTAAGCTCTATAAGCTGAGTCTTCATTAGTATCTGTATCTGAGTTGAATTGTATGTTTAGGTCTTGACGCAGTGTCTTTCCTCTCCCAGCTCTAGAACCTCTTGTTTCACATGTTCTTGCCATTTATGCTATGTTATCTAAGGAAATTATACATGGTTAGATTGAATAACCTGAATCCCCTATGTGTGTTCTAGTGCAGTGTACATGCAGAAACAAAGATAAAGCATTAGGATTACGCAGGCTAATCAAAGTCATATGAAGTCAAGTATGTACGCAAGTCCGAGTGCCTCAGTGGGCTTTATCCTAACTGCACATATGCTTATTCATATTTAACTCATTATTAGCTCGCGATCATCTAAATTCAATTGTTGTATTAAAAAAGTTAGGAAAGATCACTCAGGTCGTCCCTATCCGGAACGATATCTCCGGCTCGACCATACCGACCTGGACCGCAATACTTAAGCGTTGTTTCACCATGCGATCGGTTCGATAAAGAGCTATGCCGACCTGAACGCTTCAGTGATTCTTTGATTCTCAAAATCGCTGGTCCAAGAGCTTTGCACCTCGGCATGTAATCAACTCCTCTACCTTCGATTTGGCTAGAGTACATAGCGACCCAAACACTTTGTTCTTCTTTCCTATGCTACATGGCCATAGTGGACTCGTTCGAACTCCCATCTGCTGCTTATCGTCTTCTCCAACATAGAGTGATCCAAACCAGAATACAATATTGACTTTTAGATCTCTATCCTTTTCGCGTTGTTGGCTCGATTTCATCGTCACCTATCCCTCAACGCGGCTCCGTATGTGAATAAGGATGAACCTGACATAGCGAAACCTCGAAATCGAAATACAAAAATCCAAGAATTGAACGAATTCAAGCAAAAATCCATAAGAAATAAAAGAATCAAAATTTGACTCGGATCCATGAAGAGACACAACTAGCGACCTACCTATTGATCGAAAATCGAGGAAGTGGCTCAAAGAATTTGGGATTTAGTATTCGATTGGAGTTGGGAATTTGGTTTTGTAAAATCTGGGTTCGCTGGTACTAAAGTGGAAAGAGCAGCGGATGGGGGTAGGTATGTTATTTATAAAAAGAATATGACACTCTTCCTCTCCCCTAATGTGACTGGCTGGCTGGGGTTCAGATCAGTATGCCAACCCGAACACCCTATGCATACCGATCTGAGCCGGATTTATTAAAAAAGGAAGAGAAAAATAGGAAGAATAAAAGATTATATCTGAATTTAAGAATCTACGATCATATGTGCTGACTCACATGCGATCAAGGATTCAATTTATTTTGCGCTTGACTTGCACGATAGGACGACGTTGTCTGGTAAAGACCTATGTGTGGATCATCACACATGTGAGTCAACGACTTGACATGGATCAATATGATAAACATATTGAACATCTTGATTCGACGGGATTCAAATTTTCACATGTGCCTCCTGATTACTTTGGTTGACGACTTCGATCTAACAAACACTATCGGACATAACGTAAGGAATGACTAACTGTTTATACAGAAGAAAACAACCAAGTATCACGACTTCTCAAAAGAGTTGCGATTGTTCAACATCATTTCTTTTCAAAGACTGGTGATCCTTCGAGAGATGCGATTCAACATATTCAAAGCATATCCCATCAGCAACATGATGTACTTTAGGGGGCAAAGTGTTGACACGCCTTTCTGGCAAAGCCGTCAAAGTTCATACGCAAAACACTTAAGACTCGATCCAGGATACTAGGTCGAAAGAAGCGATTCATACTCCAGTCTGTCACTGGATCGGCATTCCTGGGCTCGGCCCTCTCCAGCTTGGCATCCCTTAACCGAGCCTGAATAAGATGGAAACCGAAGAAGTAAGGGTGGGTTCAGATCGGTATACCGACCCGGGCTATGGCGACCCCGAAACTACAAGTTCCCAAATCCTATTTTATTGAACATATCCCAGGTCAAATGCTTGATATTTCTCCTATATTTACGGATCTCGCTACACAAGTCATATATCCAACCGAAGAAGACCTCTCTTGCGGATCGAAGACAAATTCTACTATCTCCCTACCGATCCGGGATGCGCGCCACATGGCATACCGAGCCGGATTTGACCTCGTTTTTAAATAGTCCTCCAAATCTCTAGAAAAGGACTTTTGGTAATTACTTTCTTACATACTCTGTGCTACTGACTTGTACTCGAGTGTTAGAGAGAAAATTTATAATTGTATCCATTTTATTCAAGTTATATAATAATATAAAGTGGACGTAGGCTCGTTAACGCCAAACCACTATAAATTTACGTGTAATCGCATTTTCTCTCATTGTCATTTTTATTATTCATTTTTATTCTCTTCATTATCTTTTTTGGGTGTTGTGCCACATTTTATTGTCAACAAATAGATTGTAAACAACTTTATAATTTACTTGCGTGGTTGTTACATTTTAATTTTCCGCTATGAGATTCTGTGTTCTGTTTCTTTTCATCTCTTTATTTTTTATATTTAAATCTCATTAAAAATGCACTAGGATTTCGATCGGCTTGTTGTTGATGAGAGCAACTAACAGAAGGGATCGTGGATGTGTTGAACCAATTAGGACACTCCAGGAAATTGTTGTCTTCATTCTTCAATGGTCTTTTCCTATGTGGCTCTGGTAGCCAGGTCCACCTAGGCGATGGCCTAGGGCATCACGTCTTGGAGGAGACCTCGAACTTTCAGTTTTTTGCTAGTATTTTTGTATTTATGCTTGTGACCATAATCCTAATCTTTAGCATGTTTGCTTCTCTAACTCTATGCTTCATCCTTCTGCTAGCTTTTCATGTTTACATGTAGCTCTTTGTACATGATTTTGGATCCTAAAATAGAAGAAGAAAAAACTACTTTTCCATGGCCCCATCCGGCTTAAGCCTTGCACTACGTGTATTGTGTATGTGTTTGGTGGATCAATGATTTATCGCAGTTGAAACATACATCCTTAGCTCTTCTAACCTCTACCGATGATATTTGTTTAATGGCGTTGTTGGTACAGTTAGGGTTATTGGTGGTTGTTGCAGATTTGGAATTGATTAAAGCAACAACAGAGGGAGGGAGATAAACATCCATTTTAATTCTGGAAATGACACAGCTACTTTCAGGTAGTGTTTAAAAATTCTTCCATGCTTTAGCCTAGACCCCCAGTAGATGCTAGGTCGGCCTAATACTCTTTACGTTATATAAGCATATAAACAGATTTATACATTTAAATTTAGATCTGACATCTCTTATAAGTATCAAAATGTTTGTTTTGAATGATTTCACCTTAATCGTTGCTCCAAAATCTTGTAAATTCCATGATATATTAGTCAGGTCCGACCTTAGGGGTAGGCGGGCGAGGCCACCGCCTAGAGCAGCACCGCCCAAAGGCGGTGGAGGGGGTAACAGAATGGGTTGTATGCTTTTAAAATTATTAAGATATAAATGTTGTAGTGCATCAGTTTCTTGAAAATGGTAAAGGCACAATGGCATGATGCTTGAATAACAACTCAACAACCAGAGTTCAACCCTGAGCGTGCATCTTTTTCCCTTCAATTTTTTCCCCACATTGCTTTCTCAAAAAAAAATTGCTTGCACTGATTCCCTTTTAAATTCGTCTAGGGCAGCATGGATTACTGGGCCGACCCTGACTACAGTAGATTGTTAATAAACAAAATACTAAAATTTTATTTAAAATGCATTATTTTATTAAAAGGGGTTTTTACCCTCAAGGACAAAAGAAAAAAAATAGTTCCATAAAGACGAAGGGGCAAAAATTTTATCCTCAAGGACAAAATTGAGTGTAAATGGAGGAATTCAAGGACCCACTATAATTTCTCCCTTTACACTACAAAATTTTGCCCTTTTGTCCTTATGGAACATTTTTTTATTCATTTTGTCTTTAGGTAATTAATTTACAAGGACAATTAGCATTAAAAATTTAACCATAAGGACAGTCGCCTAATATTTCATCCAGAAGGACAACTGCCGTCTAATATTTTATTCAAAAGGACACGCACTTAAATTTCCATCGTTTATCACTCTCGTTCAATTATACGAACAACAAAAATCACGAAATCGCAAAATAAAAAATCACGAAATCATCTGTACTAGCAATCGATTCAAAATCCGCATTGTTTCATACAGTCGAACCAGAAAAATCGGATGAACAACAAAAATCAGCATCAAATCAACCACGGATGGAACAACAAACACAACCTTGAATGAAAAACCCTAATTGAATGTGATAAAAATCTTCAACTATCACTGGAAACCGTAGTGTCTTTTTTATTTATTTTTTTCAGCTACTGAGTATCAGTTTTATATCCTTGTAGGTATTAGTTTTGTATTATTTTGTTACTGCAGTTTTTGGGTATCAGTTTCATGCCTCTGTAGGTATCAATTTTAGTCTTATTATTATTTTTAGTTTATGGGTATCAATTTTGCACTACTATAGGTATCATTTTTATGTTACTTTCTTACTTACAGTTTTTATATTTAAGTTTCATGCCTCTGTAAGTATCGGTTTTGTTTTTTATTTATTTGCTTCAGTGTCTATGTATCAGTTATGTATCATTGTAGGTATCATATGATACAAGTGATTAGATAGTGATGAATTAATATCAGTGAGTATTATTGAAAATAAATACCATTTTTGTGTGAATTGAATTGAGTTGATTGATATTATTTTTTAATCAGTGGGTATTATTGAAAATAAATAGCATTTTTGTAAGAACTGAACTGAGTTGATTGGTATTTTTTTTATCACTGGTTATCAGTTAGAATTAATATTAGTATAAAAAAAATCAGTAAATACATATGAACAAAAACATAACACATTAATACATTAAAACTAATACCTAAAAAAAAATGCAACTGATACCTAAAAACTACTGTACTGTTTTTTTTTAAACTAATACAAAAAATATTTACATCACAATTTGATTGATTAAAGCAAAACAAGATCGATTGTAATACACATTTAATGCAATAATACAAATACACACAATAAAGACAACATCAAAAACATATGAATAAAAAACATAACACAGTTAATACAGTAAAATTGATACTTAAAAGTATTAAAACTGATGCCTAAAAACTGCTGTAATGTTTTTTTTAAAAACTAATACAAAAAATATTTACATCACAGTTTGATTGATTAAAAGAAAACAAGTTCGATTGTAATACAGATTTAATGCAACAATACAACTACACAATAAGTACAACATTAAAAACATATGAACAAAAACATAACATAGTAAATACAGTAAAACCGATAACTAAAAAAAATATAAAACCGATACCTAAAAACTGTTGTAATGTTTTTTTTTATAAAAAAAAAACTAATGCAAAAAATATTTACATCACAATTTGATTGATTAAAGCAAAACAAGTTCGATTGTAATACATAGTTAATGCAACAATACAACTGCACAATAAGTACGACATCAAAAACATATGAACAAAAACATAACATAGTAAATACAGTAAAACTGATACCTAAAAACATCTGTAATGTTTTTTTTTTAACTAGTACAAAAAATATTTACATCACAGTTTGATTGATTAAAGCAAAACAAGTTCGATTGTAATACAGATTTAATGCAACTGCATAATAAGTACAACATCAAAAACATATGAACATAAACATAACAAGTAAATACAGTAAAACCAATACCTAAAAAAAAATATAAAACTAGTACCTAAAAACTGCTGTATAGCCGAAAATTAAAACGATTATAACACTAAATTAAAACGATTGTAACAGTAAACAAAAATTAAATCGATGCAAACAGATAACAATAAACAAAAATTAAATCGATGCAAACACAGAATATAATAATCTCGAGAACGATTTCCCAAACCAATATGCGCGAGATCGATTTTGCAATCTTAAATGCATGAGCAATACGGATGTTTGAAGATCAAAATATGTAGGAAAAAAAATCGCGTTGGAGATGAATGACGAGATCGAGATATGCGCGATTTATGGTTAAAAAAGCCTTAAATTTTGTCCTTGTGATCATTTTCCTGTTTGTCTTTCAAGTATTTTCCTGTTATTAAAAACGCCTAACTTCAATTAATGGTTAATTAACGTCGTCTTACTGACTAATCCTTCCCGCTTAACATTCAGCAATTTTTAAAACCTTGCTTTCAAGTACTCTTAGAACTCATGTTGCCAACCTAGTTG
This sequence comes from Allium sativum, assembly GCA_030737875.1. Lineage (NCBI taxonomy): Eukaryota > Viridiplantae > Streptophyta > Magnoliopsida > Asparagales > Amaryllidaceae > Allium > Allium sativum. Next base: position 719,933,801 of record CM060921.1, on the reverse strand, counting down.
CATGTTCGTTTGGTCCACTGACACTACATCAATATAACGTAAATAGTTATTAATAATATTGCAATTTTTTTAAAATATCGATGTTCACACATATCATATAAGCGCCATCAATAGTAACATAAATCACACATATTACTCTGAATTCAAAGCGGAAGTTGATCGCAGTTAGGGCTGACAATTAGAAACGAAAACCCGATCCGACCCGACCCGAACCCGATGGGTCTCGGGTCGGGTCTGGATGATGAAAAATACATTTAAGACCTGATCAAACCCGACCCGAATGACCCGACTCGAAAGAACCGACCAAAAAACATTGAAACACATGTATTTTTAGTGTTATAATCCAACCGAACCGAAGCTCGGGTCGGGTCCAGATTTTTGAAATGTATAGTTCAGACCCAACAAAACCCGGCTCGCTTAGAACAGAAACCCGACGGGTCAGATCCGGGTCCATCGAGTCGAGTCTAATTGGCACCCCTAATCGCAGACATTAATGTGCTCAAATATATTAATGTTATTTCGTACATTAATGAACAAGTCTTTGCTATAATTTGAGACAACTCACGCTGGAACGTAAGTAACGGTTTTTTCCGCAAAAGCTGTTATGGTAATGGTAAATTTGTCATTACCATATCATTATCAGTCGATCGGTGATCATTTTTAATTGAAATCGGTATATCAGTTAAAATAGTATGATAACGGTAAATTTAACATTTTTAACAGTAAATTATTGGTAATATTTTTTCAATACCAACAGTAACGGTCTTTTTACCATTCAATTTAAAACATATGTATATTCACCCGATATGTTTTATTACATGCATTTAAAACCAAATAAATGACTAAATTTAATTCAATAATAAGATGAAATAATTTCAAGTACACCTATTTTCTTTATCATTTATGTTTTTTATTAACTAACATTAATATAGTATAATAAACATGCACTGTGTCCAAAAAACATGTCAAGATACAAAGTTCAATAGACAAATGGTAATTTACTTATCAATATACCAATCGATCGATAATGATAAGCAATTCTGATTTATCAGTAAAAATGATACGGTAATGATATCTATCAAATAGTAACGATAACCATCACCATAACAACTCTACTTCATTGCACTATCTGTGTTCAGAGGCTTCCTTTCAAGTATCTTGAAATCCTCACTGTGCTAACACGGTTATATATTCATCATCATTCTACATCAGTACGACGGATAAAATTACAATCATTTGACAATAGCGATCCCCGTACATCATCAATACAGAATACAACACAAAAATGCATAATTGGATATTCATGGCAGAAGTAAACATCTGAACATCTGATATGTGCTAAAATTACAATCATTTTTCAACTAAAATAAAAGTAATATTTAAAACACGATAACAACCAAAGAATGGCCTACTTCTAATGAGCAGACTGAGCAGTAGCAGTTTTCTTGAAATCGATCTTATCGACCTTGACTTCACCATCGATGAGTTCGTAGACATACACAACGACGCGTAGCCCATCAATATCCATAAGGACAAAACTAGGGTTCACATCGTAAGTGATGCTGCTGTATGCACCAGTTGCAGAGCCAGGGTTTATTACAACGCCCCCCTCGTGCTTGTATGCCTTGAACTGATGAGTGTGTCCTGTCACTAGAATATCTACATCTAACTGCCTTTGTAACATGGCCAGCGAATCCAGGTCACCCCATGGCACAACCTGCACCATTTCAGGGGACTGAGTTATATATTGGCAAGTTTTGTAAACAACACCCCCCCCCCCCCCCTTCCCCTTTTTTTTTTTTCCTCTTTTGAGCTTCAAAATACACAACCATCCCACATCAAACCCTCTTTGGAAAACACACATCAAACTGCAAATATTTGATTTTATTTGCAGATTCCCAAATATATGTATATCTGTATATATATGTATGTATATAGGAGCGTTCCGGGGCACTTCTGTTTGCAGCACCGCTACCGTATCGTAAGCTACACCAATCCAAATCAAGGATGCACCGGAACGCTCCTCATACACACATGTGTGTGTACGGGCGTGTGTATCATGTGATCAAGTGTGGATATTAGATTTTCACAACTAACAAAAATAAAAGGTTTATCATAAAAGCATGATAGTGCAAAACAAGACGGATTTGGCCATTATTGCAAGTAGGGCTGTTACGATAACGGTAAATTTACCATTATCGTACCACTACCAATCGATCGGTAACCATTTTTGATTGAAATCAGTATATCAGTTTAAACGGTATGATAACGATAAGTTTACCATTTTTAACGGTAGATTATCGGTAACATTTCTTCAATACCAGCAGTAACGGTAATTTTACCAATAAATTTAAAATATATGTATATTCATCTAATACAGTTTATTACATGCATTTAGAACCAAATAAATGATTACATTTAGTTCAATAATCAGGTAAAATAATTTTAAGTACACGTATTTTTTTCTCATTTATGTTTTTTATTAACTAACATTACATATAACATAATAAAGATGCACTGTGTACAAAAAACATGTCAAGACACATTTTGATTGACAAATGGTAATTTACCATTATCAGTGTAACAGTTACCAGATTATAGGTATACCAGTATCGGTAACGGTAAGCAATTCTTGCTTATCGGTAAAAACGGTACGGTAACGGTATTTGTCAAATGGTAACGGTAACCATTACCAAAACAGGCATAATTGCAAGTATGAGGTCTGATTCGGTGCTCACCCTATCTTAATTATGAAGATTATAGTTAACTATATTTACACGTATGTTGTAAAATTTACAAGGTTTGGTACCTTAGAACAAATATATAACAGACAGTTGGGGTTGTAAATATATAACAGACAATTGGAAAAGGACTCAACCTTTATAGGGTTGTATGGTTGTAGCGCTAAGGTATAAATAGGCAAAAATAATAAATTTAAAAATAAACATCTCACCGTTTTGGATTATCGTACTAACTATTTAGGGCTTCTGTGGTACAATGTTTCCAATTTGTGTTGTATGTTAACGTTATATAATAAAACTATTTTGAGTATGTAAATAGCCACAGTTTTGAACTATCTCATTTTTCTTCAGTACTCTACCCATCTGTCTCCTTTATAGCAACAGTTTTCTTCTCGGCTAATTTAATAGGCGCGATGAATTCAAGATCAATGTTGGTCTTGACCACCGTTTTTAAGTAGATTTACCCAAGTAGAAGTTGGTTTAGCGTTATTATCTGAAACTTACGCCATGTTTCTTGAAGTTTTTGAAGCATTGTGGCCATCTCTTTGGGAATTGATTGCTGTTTTGAAACAGTTTGCCTATAACCAACAGTTCTCAATTCATTTTCCTTGAAAACTTGGGTGGATTTCTGAACTTTAGCTGTTTGAAATCGCTTTCGGTTTTGAACAGTTTGGAAATCGAATCAATTAACATCCGGGGCTATCTTTAAGATTGGGAGAAGGAGGGACGATGATTGGTAGGGAATCGGGGATTGAGACTGAAAAGCCCTCAATCTGATCAGAAATAGCCAATTTTGTTTTGTAAGAGAGTTTTTTCTTTTTTTTTTTTTTTTTTTTTTTTTTTTTTTAGAATAGCTCTATCATACTTATATTTTCAGGCTTTTTTCCATAAGATTCAAATTTCTCTCCTACTAGATTTAAACCTAGAATTATGGAACCGATATGCTTTGAGTAGAATCGCCTCTACCATTGAAAACCCATCCGAATGGATGCTAATACAACCAAGGAAACCCATTTGAACTACTCTAGGATTTTGTTGGAAGTAGATGTTGATTTCTCATACCATGGATCAGTAAGTGGTATGGATTCTAATGGTAAAGAGCTTGAAATTGAAGTGTCATATGAATACAAAGTTTCAAAACAATTCTATGCAAATTGCAAAGTATTTGGCCATAACACCAGAAATAGCTCGTTTACTACTCAGACACAGCAAGAGCACCCGAGAGACAAGACAGGCTTCCACAAGTGGTACACAAGACACAGGCCGAACACACTGATGTACACAGAGATAAGCAGGCTAGTGAACTGGAAACTTAGCATATACAGGTGCCAACATCAAATCAAATACTAAGATTGAAAGAAATGAGACAGTTAGAGGATCTGCTGCTACACATACAATTAAATCAAATATAAAAACTGCGGAAGTGGCTCAAATTGATACAAAAAAGAGAAAGCTGGGTTATTAGATGAAGGTGCTCGATTGAATCAGCATAATCTTGAACAGAGGGAATCAACGAAAAAGGGGAAAAGACCTGCAACACAGATTAGGGATATTCCGCCCGCTATACAACTCTTTTTGAGTGTTTACAAAGTGATAAATTTTTATCTAAGCCAATATCATTTGGAGCTCCAGATTAGACCCCAGAACAAGATAGAGTGTTAATTAAAGATGTAAATGACAGCTCTAGTTCGGATGAGTTATGTGAAGTAGATGTGAATATTTCAGAGAATCTTATCAACAGTTTATTGATGATATTGCTGCACACATTGAGAGGTTCTGGAAAGCATTCAACAATATTGACTCCCCAAGTATGATAAGAGGAAACCTTGTATGTTCGAAAACGATGCATAAATGCCTCCTTCACAACTACAGGCCCAACCAAAAGAAAAATGAGGAACTCATCTAATATCAAGCAAATCTTTACTGACGGTGTAAAAAGGGCATGAATGTTTAACTCATATTTAAGCTCCATTACTCCATATTTTCAAATCTGATGGAATAATGTTATATGGTCTAGTATTTAGTTTTAATTCTCTTCGATTTTGGGATATTGTTTGGATATCATTTGTTTTCGTGAGAATACAAAAGAAATGAACTTCTGTGAATTTCGTGAGGATGACTGCTGCCTCCTTAAGTGGTTCTTAATATCAACTAGCTCAGTATACAGATGTCTCCACTGTTCCATGATTGTAACTGCGCTGTTTCATATGACTAAAGATGCTGCACCAGAATGCAACTGCTGATTATTCTGGACTTCATAAAATAAGCATGGCATGAAACCGATGGGTAGTGTCATGGAATTTTGAATAAGTGTGATATGGAAATTTGTATGGATCGACTTATATGAAGATGGATCGTTGCTGGTCATGCACTTCAGGTGGTTTATGGAAGTTATACATGTAATGACAGTAGTTTTCGTGGACATGCATCCCGGGCTGTATATAGTAACAACTGGAGAGCTTGGTTTCTGTTTGATTGCATGCTCTACAACGTTGGTAGCTATTATGGATAAGTGGGATACCAGCATAGACTAGTATGACAGGGAGTCTGATATCCTCTTTTAGTAATATGCCAGTGCATGGGAAACAATTAGCTAATACCATTACAAACTCTTTGGTCCAATGTGCTGCCTTATGTAAGCATTAGTTAATTTAGATCTCCTTTCAGTGTTGGGTTGATAATGGGATGTTCTTTGGAGGCTTTGAGGGACTATGCGAGCAAAATGTGGTGTATTTGTGTACATGTGCTGTAAATATGTGTATCTATGGATATTTATGCGTGCAGTAAAACAACCTACTTTCGAGATCAAGACAGACGGAGAGGGGGTGGGGGGAGGGAGGAAGGGAGGGAGAGAGAGAGAGAGAGAGAGCTTGAGCAAGCGAGAGAGCGCATGCGCGCACGAGGGGGGGGGGGAGACAGAGGGGGAAGGGGGGGGGGGGGAGATGTCGGCCTTCCTCCCTAAAAGAAGTATTCAACCTACTTATGGAATTAAAATTCCCTCCATATCTATATTAGGGTACTCACCCTAACTACTAATGGCTTTCATTCCCTCTCGAAGCCTGCTTAAATATGTGTGTATGTGTATGCATGTGTACTTGTGCATGTAGAGAGAGAGTGTGTGTGTCAGTGAACAATCCTTGCTAATGTCGTTTAAGTACTAATGATTTATATTCGATGAGATGAAGCCAACATAAATCAAGTGTGGTATGAGTTAACTTGGTCTTAGAGTAATTCTCCTATTAGACAACAAAGTTACTATCTTTACATTTATTATAGCCATCAAACAGTACGATGGATCAGACTACAACATAACCTTTGATTACATGAAAACTTTCTTGAGTGCAACGTAAAGAGAGTAGGGCAAAAAGCCAATGGTAAAACCAACCTGGTGACCATGGCATAACCCTAGCTTGAATTGACCAATTGTAAGAGTCTTCGTCTCTGGGTAGCGATCTTCGTCAAATTCACCCTTAGTAATGTGCAAATCAGGACACAATCCCTTTAAGTAATCATGTATTTCCTACATGATTAAAAAAACAAATGAAATGGTTACTGTCTATATTTATAGAAGCTGTATTATCTTACATTTCCAGTAACAAAAAATTATATTCCATGTCATCGACAACAATGCAAAAATCCATACATCAAGAATAAATCAGTGTGATTTTGTTAAGAATTAATTATGTTGCTTGATATACTGAAAAGTCATCGACTGTGGATCTGAATATTCATTTCCGATTCGAAGTACCATCTTCTGTGCTACAGGTCTACATGACCGAAAATAATTAATGTCATGCCAGAAGGAGAAGTAAAATACCTTGCATCCCCTCAGTTCAAAGAATCATTATCGCTCGATCCCACCAAATATTTTTTATTCTGTAATTTAATGTGTACTTAGTGGACTGACAATAGGAGACTGCATATCATTTGAGACCCATAGGTGTAATTTATAGAAACATAAGAGCTGCTGTCCAAAATAAAGATATTAGGACCCTCAGACCATTATATCCAGAGAAGTAGCCTTATTTTGTTCAGGGAGTCGGTTGAAAGAGTAGTACTTGTACGTTTCATTACCGAAGTTGAGTCTGAAGTAACTGATGAAAGCTGCTAACTTCTTTTAGCTAGCTCATCGATCGTATGAACAAGTTGATCGCAAAACCATGCAAATCACGAGCCATCAACTCGAGATGAAAGCTAACAGATAGAAGGACTCACCAGAGGTATCACACCCTCGGAGTGTAACACCTAGAGGTCGGTACTGACCCCTCAAGTGGGATCGGATTCGACCCTAGGGGTCGGTATCGACCCCTCAAGGGAGATCGGGTCCGACCCCTTTGGGGTACGATCTTGGCCTCACTTTATGAGTCGGGTCATACTCCCTTGGTGGGCCTTTTGTTTGTTTTTATGATGATCCGACCTCTCTTCATGTTTATAAATAAACCTCCAGTGACATCGGAAAAGAGATCTTCTTTTTGGGATCTTCTTCCTCGGATTTTCATCTTCTCTTCTCCATGCGAAAGCTCTACTGCAACTTGAAGATAACTTCAATCTCCTCTTCTAAATCTATGTATAAGTTCCTTAATAAGAGTCTAAAGTACTCTTCTAAATCTATGTATAAGTTGCTTAATTTTACAGGCATTTCGATTTTAAAATTCAAGTTTATTTGGAAGGCTAATGCTCCGCCCAAAACTAAATTTCATATACGGCTGATTATTCATAAGAAATTAAATACGGTAGAGCAATTAAGAAAGGAAAAAAAAATTTGATTCTAAATGTTGTTTTTATAGTCTTTTTGATGAAAATGTTGATCATTTAGTTTTTTATTGTATTAAAACTTTCTATATTTTAAATATGGTTTTAAGAATTTTTGTTTTTAATTTTTATCATAATTACATGAATTGTGATTTTTACTGGAATTTTTTTAGTTTTGATTTTAATTTTAAACATAGATATGAACATGATACTTTAGTAACTATTATATGTTGGTTTATTTGGTTTGATAGAAATCAGAGAATGTTTCATTCTAATTATATTATTGTAGATAAATTAATTATTAAGATTGTTTAGGTTGGATGTCTAACCCTTATTATAAGATGATTAAGGATCCAATGTTTGAAAGGTTGGAAATAATTTGAACTTGTTCATTAGAATCACAAAGCATTTTAGTTATAATAGAATCTGTATTTGTAATTGATATCTGATTTAGTGATTACTACAGTTGTCTCTTTCTATCCTATGTTGTTATTCTGTCCACATATATATATATATATATATATATATATATATATGTATATATATATATAAGGGGCGGCTATTTGGACACAAACTTAGACACAAAGCCTCAGTCGTTGGATTTTTTATCTTTATGTGGAGAGGTGTAATTCATGGGGTGATCCAATGGTGGAGATTAGTTGTGTCACCAATTATGTCTAAATTTTGTGTCTCAATAGACTTTCTCATATATATATATATATATATATATATATGTGTGTGTGTGTGTGTGTGTGTGTGTGTGTGTGCGCGCGCGCGCGCGCTGTTAGCTTACTTTTTGTTTAGCCTTATTTTAGGATATAGGTCGGTTGATTTTCGTTGAGGAGCTTACTGGAGATCAGTTATGGAGAGTCCTTTCATTTATTTTGTTGTATTATTCATATGTACTTATTGGAGTGACTATTTTATTATTTAGGAGTAGATATACTTCATATTTGGTGGTGTCCTTACCAGAACTCGATTTTGAAGTATGACGGGCGGTGGTTTTACCAGAGCTCATCCACCTACCTCTTACTCTTATAGTCATAGATTGAGATGGTCGATTACTATTGGTTACCTGTCAGGCATGTTAACAGTTGTTGTCGCTTGTTACATATATATATACATATAATATATATATATATATATATTTGTGTGTGTGTGCGTGTGTGTGTGCGCGTGTGTGCGTGCGCACGCGCGCACGTGTACGTGTGTGCGCTCTCTTCTTTATAGAGGATCACACATTTTTGTTTTCAAATAAAAACTTCAATCTCTTCTCTTTACATTTATTCAAACAATAATTGTACTTGTAATGAACAGTATAAACAAAGATTACTTGAAGTGGGAGTATGCCAACGTTTATCGAACCACTATAAAAACTTGTTTATTCACTTTCCTGCCCTCTATGACTATAATATGTTATTGTTCTGTAATTATTATCTGAATTGCATATGATTCGGGTGTTTACACTTGATTGGCCAAAATCCAGCGTAAACACTTGGCTTGACTTAAAGATTGTGTACAACTGGATCTAAGTACAACTCAATAATGGCTTTCAAAAATTCGGAAGACCAACAGGAATTCATGATTATGTTGTTAATGAGCCTGCAAAAACCCATGAATGAGGCCACTGGTCCAAATTTTTATCCATTCATTTTGACATATTCTAATGACATCTTAGTGTACATTCGTAGTATGGCTATGGCAAAACATGCGTACCACTTTGTTGGGCTCTTACAGCTGATCGCTAAGAATCAATCATATAAATATCATCCGAATTATTCTTCTGCTTGTACTAATTTGGAATATTCAAGGCGCATGATATCAGGTAACGGCATAGATGTAAATAATTCAAAAATACAAGCCATTACTGGTGGTTGGTATCATTTTCAATCTAAGAACCACAAGCTGAGGTGTTTAACAAAGCAGTTGAATGTCTAAGAATGATAGCTTCACAGATCTGAGGCTCTATGAAACTATGACCAAGCTTTGTGTTTTAGTATATTCAAATTTCATGCAGTCATTCATCAATGAAACTAATGCATCTAGATATGGGTTAGGTAGCATGTTTACGCAAAAGGAAAGACGAATGGTTTACCATAATCAAATCCTAAAGCGACAACCAAAGCAACGCTTGATCTATGAAAAAGTGCATAGCCATTCAAAAATCATGACTCGTCTCTGCTTGGAAGGTAGGTATTAGTTGGCATGCATCCATGATGTTGTGGGGTCAATACAACAATGACTCCATGAAGTGGATACAACCAAGGTGCCAATGGGGTTGATACAACCCTAGCTTTACATAATCATGTAAATGTATTAGATGAAGTAACCATAAATTTTATAGAAGGATTTACCAAATAATCGTGTATTGGTACAATATTAGTACTAGTGGACAATATAATTGTGCAAGGCATGTTACGGCACATGTGGCATGTTGCGCATCTTTTGTTTCTATGGCATGACACACATGAAACGTTACATTAGATGATGTGCATAGCACACATTATGTATGATGCAAAAGAATTTAAAAAAAAAAAAAAAAAAACATGTTTTCAAAGAATTGTTTTCCATGTTTTTTTTTTTCATTACTCGGAACACAAACCATGTTTAAAAATCGACCACCCCCAGAGCCCGAAAAGCCGTGAACAGTACCAGGACGGGAGACTGACCTGGGAAGTCCTCGCGCTTGAGTACGGGAGCCTTTGGCATTGGGTATCCACCTAATTATTGTAACGACCCAGATTTTTAGTCATTTACCTTTGAACATTTAAAATTTGTTATAAATGTTGAACAGGAAATATAAATGGGTTTTTACACGGAGTTTATCGATTTAATAAGCAGAATACAATTTAATTTCGAATATATCAAATTATTGTAATATGAAAACGAGAAAAAGGTTGAATTCTAAGTTAAAAATGAATCGAAAACGATTCTAACAATTAATATAAATTCTATTTGAATATATACAATAATAATAAATTATCATTAATGGATCTGATTGTTTTGAATATTTATCGATTTTATTTAACACATGAAAAAAATCATTTTCCAAACAACCTCATATTTCAATGTCCACGATGGTTAATTATCGTAAGATTTCAAATTTCGTATCAATCGGGGTTGTTATGTGAGCATGCACAATATAAATGAGTATCGATTAACCGTTTCAAATTACAATAGTATTTTTGCAAACAATCTCAGAATTCGACGAAATTAGCTTCATCGAGTCCGGAATATTGAAATATAACAACAAGTCAATTTTCATAGCAAATCGGATTTAGTATATAGTCGTGCGAACGTAAAATGATTTAACGTATGAATATTTTATAATAAAATATTGAAAATATCTTTCCTATATAATACCCTAAACCTTCCTAATCCTAATTCATCTTCAGCTGCCACCTTTTTTACTTAAATCCATTGCCACGATTTCTCCGACCCAACTGTGTAGAGTTTGACGAAGCTTCCAACTGGAAAGATGTTCACGTTGGTGAGGAGTTCAACAATGGTCGTTGATCGACCATTTGGAACACATTATGGCCTAAATCTGGCATTAACCGAGAACCTTTTATTTCCCGAACCCGGCGATTTAAAGCGGAGCTAAAGGATGTAGTTGTTGGTGATAGAAAAAGGGGTGATGCAGCATCGACTGCCCGTGGTTGGGTGATCTCCGCTGGCCGGAGATCAGAGAAAAGAGGAATTGAATGGGAAATGGTGGGGTTAATCGTCTTGGCTTGTTGCGTCGTCTTTGGAAGGCTCAGGGGTGAGGTGACCGAGGATTGGAGGATCTTCAGAGGCAGGCGCGTCAGACGGCGATGGTGGCAGTAGGTTAGGTGGGCCCTAGCAGAGCTGCAGGGAGATGGGGGTGATGTTTGATCGTGACCTGGATGTGTGAACGGGATTAGTTTAAACTAATCTGGAAAATTATCTCGCTAATGACGGTAATTAAGGACAAATGTATTAATTATAATTTATTTCAATATAAGTTAAATTCAGTAACGATGATATTATTGTTCATAAGATGTCAGATTAGAGCGAAACAAGATCCATTGGAATCGCAATCGCGAAGCCTACGCATATGAATTGGATTGGGGTGATTTGGAGATAATTAGAATTTTGTTTAATTTTAAATGACCGTTTAAAATTAAATGAAACAATGCGATATCGTTGATCGAAAACGAATTGTGGATTAACTCTCACGCCTTCTGGAATACTATGATGCGATTAAATTCGTATAATAATATTTACTGTTGTTAGTATAGATTGTGTGTTTGGATACTTTGAATGATTACTTGGTTGATGTTTGCCTATATTTATATTTCTGTTAACTTAAATGATTTAGAATGAAATTTCTGTTTCGTATGCATATATTAAATGATATTATGAGTTGTGATGCAGGCAGAACAAGTTGGAAGGATCCAACAGGATTCCTCAAATATTTTGTATGTTGCTTACTTTCATATTATTCACATATGAACTATTTAACCCAAGTAACGTTAAAATATGTTTAGATGTTGATTGTTGAATTGAAATTCAACACTGATGTGTTATTAATCAATAAATTGTATTGATTACGTGATTAGCAACATATGACCTAAAAATCCATCTTTTTAAAACGCTGATTAGCCTTCAGGCGAATGGACAAATTTGAAGTTATAAAATTTATTTTTATAACCAAAGCACGCTTATAAATTAGATTTTATATAAGTTATACAAAATAGAAGTTTTATAAATAAATCAATACTTATAATCGAATTTTATAAAAGTAATTATAAAACGATTTATATAGTAAATTCTTGTGTTTTAAATAAGTTTTATAAGCAAGTAAATTAGAAATTAACCTAAGGGTTAATAGTTTAGAATAATTGTCTTTAAGAAAACAAAACAATTAAGTGTGATATTATTAAATTAATTATATTATTAATTAATTTAAGATGAAGAATTAGTGGAAATCAGTTAACTATGTTTCCAAGTAGACTAAGTCAACTGTTTAATTAAAATTGGTTATTAAATTCATTTGTTTTCAATCAATCTAATAGAAATAGTTTTGACAAATAGTTGTTTAAACTTAATAAGATTTCTTAAAAGTAATTAATCACATAATCAACTGTGTATAAAGATAATAATCAAGTTGTTATCTATAAATGAAGTTAATTATTATTCTAATAAGGTTTTAAAAGAAATTAACTATTCTATTTTGGTTGATAAAGAAGTTAACTACATCTACTTTAGTTAATGATGAAGTTAATTATTACTTTAAATTAACAATAATTAAAGTGATTGCTTTTAATTGAAATTCATTTTAGAAAGTAACCACGTTATAATGAAATTTTAGTCGAATTTTGTGAAGGGTTTTATAAAAAGATTTTTTTTATAAATCCAAGGTTTATAAAAGAGATTTAAAGCTAATGTGATGGTTTACTTAATAATTGAATCAAGTAAAAATGTTTGTAATTGAAAGAAGATTTCAAAAATGCAAAGGAAGGTTGTTTAATGGATTGATATAAAAGTATTTAGTAAATGGATTTTTATAATAAATCCAAGTTGTAAATGAATTATATTAAAGAGATTTTAAAGCTAAAGGTTTGTGTTTTAGTAAGGATCTACTTAATAAATTAGTTAAGTAAAAGTGGTTACAACTAAAAGAATATTTTTCATATGTAAAAAATGGTTTATAAGACCATACTTAAATTGAATAGTAAATGAAATTTGTGTGATATTATAGTTAATATTAGCTTTGAGTTACAAACTTTTTATCTATCTTAAGATAAGAACGTTGTCGAGTCAAGGTCTAAGAGGTAAATAAAATACCTCAACTTGAACGACTTCATTATTATCCAAGGGATGGTACTAGTTTGAAATGGTAGTAATGTTGGAAATGGTTTATTATTTCCATAAGAAATATTGCAACTTTATTTTGCAAGAGTTAGAAAAATTAATAAAATCATTGGTTTTATAGTGAACAATGTATCACTTGATATTGTTTGGCTCAGGTATGAAGTGTGACTATACTTATATAATTTGTCAAGTATATGACACTATTTTCTAAGTAATGAAAATAGTATGGTTTTTTGAATACGCTTATTCCAAGAAATAAGTATATGACTGTGATTTTCGAAGAATGAAAACAAGAGGTTATACTGGTTTGGAAACTGAAGTGGATGCTGGAAATTTAAGTATTATTTTCATAAGCGTTATTGTAAACTTTCAACTGCAAAGTTTTGAAGTTGAAATCGTTTGGGTTTATATAATAAACAATGTGTCGCATGACGTTGTTTTGACCCATATAAAATTTGATGATTAGACATATACAATTTGCCTTGTATATATAGCGATATTTCCGAAGTAAATAAAAAAATATTCATAAATACGTTTATTCTAAATAGATAAGTATATGATTATGGTTTTCGAAGTAACGAAAAAACAGGAGATTTTTAAATATACTTATTCGATTGAGATAAGTATACAGAATCGATTTTTAAGAATCGATGAAATGGTTTTAATAAATGATTTAATTGAAAAGGCTTGAACTGCTGATGTACTTAACTGTACTGTTTGAGTTGATAATTAAATAACCGACTATCAATAAATCCACTTTTGCCTACTACTGTGTTAGTTCGAGGAAAACCGAGATGGGAACTACACCCAAAAACCACTTCGAACAGACTTTGCATTCGAAAAATGAATTTGCAGGTATGTTTATGTAGTAAGATAATTTAAAGGCGTAGACCTTCAGAGCGGAAAGGGATGCCCGCTGATGTCTCTGGTTAACCATCAGGATTATACTTGTAGCAGTAATCCCTACGTTTTGGATTCTGTATGATGCAAGGACTTCTTGTTACTAATCCTACGGTTTATCCTGACAAGATGTAGCAGAAGAGTACTTTCAGTTTGTCCTGATCCTGGACAACTTGTATGGACAAATGTTTGACAGAGTATTTTCTAAAATCACGTACGTTGGTTTTTACAAATATACCGAGTATGGTGGCGGAGAAGACGACTTCTTTTAGCTTAACACCCAAAATATCTTTGTGTAAATTAATTAGTAATTGACGGATCCGACAATGTGGCATTCAAAGTCAAATGTGATGTCTCAAAAAGATAATCGTAGCCTGAAGCCTCATCAACCGGGGAATGACTGAAATTGGGCAGGCAGCAGAGCTATGTGGATCATACCCATTAGGGTACATCATCACCTGATCTAGAGAAATTGATTCTCTTTTGTATGATTCAGAACGAGTATGGTTGGTTAGCCTATAGCCGTGGTGATGATATATTCGGTACACTCAAGTTGAATGAGCAGCTGATTTTGTTTGGCTGGGTTGTAAGATGTTCTCGTTGAACCCGTGTTTTTATCTCTAGAGAAGCAATGTTTGGAAGGTAGTTCCTTACCTAGTCATGTATGGAATTCCAAACTCCAATACGAACCGTACGGTTTTAGATGTAAACCAACTATGTCAAAAAGTAAGATGCAAGTTTTACGGCTATATTCCTATTTTATTTGTGGGTTTTAGACATTATTCTAATATCATTGGATTTATAATAAAAGTGATTTGATTATCGTAAGGGAAAAACGTGTCATGTTTATTTGTGGTTGTGTCTTACGAGAGTTTCATTTTTTCAAAGAATTTCTAAAAATTAAGCAAGTTGTTTGTGATATGAGTTTTCTCACTAAAAGTACTCCATACTGATCGAATCCGGATGTTTTTGTTTTTCTCAAAAAGGGGCCGGTCAGACCAAGTACAATTTTCAGGTTGCATTGCGTTTTGCATAGAGCTTCAGGAGAAGAGTCGGAGTCATGGTTGTTACGGCGGCAAGTCGAGTCGAATCGAGCCGAGTCGATAGAGGTCCAACTAGTCGACTAGTCGGACTAGTTATAGACTAATCATAGACTAGTCGAAAAATAAATAAATATGTATGTATATATTAATACATGATAATTGCAGTTCATATTCCACTTCGGGTTACTTCTTCTCCAGGTCGTATTCCACTTCGTGATTTGCGGTTGATTTTGGGTTAATTAAGATAAGATTCGAAGTACAAATAAATCGACTTCGAGTTAATTCTTCTCCAGTTCATATTCAACTTTGTGATTTCAGGTGAATTCTTCTCAATTTCAACTTCACGATTTGGGGTCGATTTCGCCTTCGAGTTCGTGATTTACGGTTCAAGTTTGTGATTTAGGGTTCGAGTTCAACTTCGTGATTTAGGGTTTGAGCTTGACTAATGACAAGTCGGCTCTTTAAGTCGATGCTCCGATGTCGACTAATTGACTAGTCGCCGACTAGTCGAGCGACGTAATAGCACTGGTCGAAGTCGAGACGTATTCTCGGGTTTTCTGGTATTAATTTATTTTCGCTGTGTGTTGTATTTATCAACATTGTACGGTCTGATCTAGTTGTGTGCTCTAATAGTGTAATCATGTATATACAATTTTTTCTTTGTGTAAATAGTTAATATATTATATTTATTCCGCCGTGAGATCCTATTCTGCTCTGATTTGTAGTGTTAGTGTTCTTCTATTCTAACATTTCATTCTTTTTCTCACCCACTAACTTCTTTTCCCTAACTGTCCGCTTTTCTGTGCATTTTGAGCTTGACATGTGTGGTTAAATGTTAACTTAAACTGTACGGAAAAGTGGATCATCACAAATTGGTATCAGAGCTGAAGGTTAAAGCGAGAACTTTGGCTTTGGTGGAGATTACTCATTAGAGATAGGGTTGGTAGTACCGTAGAATGAGTTTGAATGTATATATGAGCGTGTATTTGTTAATAAATATAAAATTTGTTTTATACTGTGTTAATTGATATGTTGAGTAGTTTATGAATTCTGATCGATACAGGATGTACAACTGTATCGATATGTGTTTCTAAACACTTGAACAGAGCAATTCGATGCAATATTGTTTTAAAGTGGGTAAATGAAATAATTTTTCATAAAAAATATATTTTGATATAAAAGGAATAATTTTCTGAAGTTATTATAGTATATGGATGTGCTGGTTGTTATTATTATAATCAAATGAGATTATAAAATTAGAATGGTTATATATAACCAAATATAATTCATCTAAGGATGATATGTACAAATGAGATAAACTAAAATTGGATTCAAACTAGAATTTGTAATTTAAATTCCGGGAAGTTGAAAAATATTTTCTGAAGTATTGTGAAAAATAATATAGAATTTGAAAGAATTTGAATAAAAATCGTTTTAAATGGATTTGAAAGTGATAAAGCACTGAACTCACTTTAGTCGCTGGAAAATAATTCTGATGATGACTGCAGCATTATCAGCGTTCATTTTCAAGTTTTTAAGCGATGGATTGCTACCATAGTAAAATTGCTAATGAAAAAAGTTTGAGGAAACAAGCTGTTTTAAAAACATTCAAATGTTTGAATTGCAGTGGTTATAAATATGTGTGTATAATTATATTAAAAATCAGGAATTTGAATTCTAAAATTTAAATTTAACTTGTGCAAATTAAGTGGATTGAAATGATAAAAGTGAATCAAATGGATTGGATTAAAAATAATATCGAGTGGAATCAAATATAGAAAAATTGAGTTGTAAATGATTTTATGACTTAGTTATGAATTTTAGGTGGAATATTCGACGATTTTAGACAATCGAAATTTTCAAGTTAGACTTGTAAGCCTAGCTAAATCTATATTAAAATATAAGAGAATGAAGTTGAAATTTATTAATTAAACGAAGTTGAACGTATTAATTAAATTTAATCAAAAACGAGTTCGCCTCATCGCGGTAGTTAGTAGTTTTATTTTTTGAACTTTAAATGGATGTACAAGGTTTAATATAAGTCGAAATTCTTTGAAACAAGACTCTCCCGTATCTATCGGGTTATAGTTTTCTAGTGAAAAAGAAAAATCGAGATTTCATCTAGTAAATTTTGAGTTATGTCAAAATCAAATTTTTAGAAAAATCGCAATGTGAAAGTTTATAAACTATAACGATTTATTAAATTAAATGGAAGGATTTTAAGAAAATGAAATAGCGCAGCTTATAAATTGAAATGTGAAACGGTAAAACAAATATAAGAATGGTTTAATATTTTGGTGAAGAATGGGGAATTCGACTTGTTTATAAGTGAATAAAATGTGTTTGAATATGACTGTTTCAAAATTGAAAGTGAAATAAGCAAATGAGCTAACTAGAGAATGTAAATGTATGTGTGTGGAATATGAACTGAATGTAAAACTATTGGTTGTGAATCTTTCAAAACTAAATGAAATGGTATATAGACAGATTGAAATGAATAATTGAATGATGGAATCCTGAGATTGCTTATAAATATATATGTATAAAACGTAGAGCATGGAAATTATGTGTTTGTTCAAATTAAAAGAATGAATGTTATTTAAACTTCATGTTATGAGACTTATGTGTTTAAATTGAGTAAGTGCGGGTACATGTTGTAGTGTGGCTCGGTTTTTCTTGCGTAGATTGCATAAATATTAAGTGAACCCGCTTAATAACACTTACATAAGGTGCGCCTATACAAAAATACAACATAGGATACAGAAATTGCTATATATTGTGTTTTCCGACCGTGTGGATCGATGTATACATATTTATCTCTTATTATATTGCCAAAGTCCCTCCATGCAGGGGAGACTATCAAAAAAATTCGAAGATTTAGAGAGTTAGAAATATTTTCGAAATTTTTGTAAGCTAAAGGGATGATTTTTAAATTAGGTACAATTTGAAAGATTTTGAATTATAAATGGAAAATTAATTATTTGCATGAAAACTAAAAGTTTTGTATGGAACTAAAGTTGTAAAAATGTAAAGTGTCGGGTTTTCAACTAAGTGGGTTTTTGAAAAATTAATAAGTTTTAAGCATTTTTCTTCCCTTAGCAATTTCGGAGACGAAATTCTTTTAGGGGGGAGAATGTAACGATCCTGGTTTTTAGTTATTTAACTTTGAACATTTAAGATTTGTTTTAAATGTTGATTTGGAAATATAAATGGATTTTTATATGAAATTTATCGATTTAATAAGCGGAATACGATTTAATTTCGAATATATTAAATTATCGTAATACGGAAACGAGAAAAAAAATTGAATTCTAAGTTAAAAATGAATCGAAAATGATTCTAACAATCAACATAAATTCTATTTGAATATACAATCAAATACAAAAATAATAAATTATCATCAATGGATCTGATTGTTTTTAAATTGATTTATATTTATAGATTTTATTTAACACATGAAAATAGTTTTTCAAACGATCTCAGATTTCAACGAAACTAAATTTATAAAATCTGTAATGGTTAGTTATCATAAGATTTCAAATTGTGTATCAATCGAAGTTGTTATGTGAGTGTGCGCAATATAAACGCGTATTGATTAACCGTTTGAAATTAAAACAGTGTCTTTGCAAATAGTCTCGGAATTCAACGAAATCAGTTTCATCGAATCTGGAATATTGAAATATAATAGGATGTCAATTTTCATAGCAATCAGATATAGTATGTAATCGTGCGAACGTAAAACGTAAAATGATTTAACATACGAACATTTTATAATAAAATATCGAAAATATATTCCCAATACAATACCCTAAACCTTCCTAACCCTAATTCATCTTCAACTGCCACCTTCTTTACCTAAATCCATGGCCACGATTTCTCTGACCCGACCGTGTAAAATTTGACGAAACTTCCAACTGGAAAGATGTTCATGCTGGTGACAGGAGTTCAAAGATGGTCGTTAATCGACCATTGGGGCCATGTCGTGGCCTAAATCTGGCATTAAACGAGAACCTTTTATTTTCCGATTCTGGCAATTTGAGGCGGAGCCAAGGGTTGTCATTGCTGGCGATGGAAGAGGGGAGAGATGCGACGTCGACCGGTCGTGGTTGGAGGATCTCCAGTGATCTGAGGTCGAAGAAAAGAGGAGTTGAACGGGAAATAGTGAGGTTGATTGTTTTGGCATGTTGCGTCGTTGCGAAAGGCTCGGGGGTGAGGTGACCGAGGGTCGGAGGGTCGTCGGAGGCAGGCACATCAGACGGCGGTGGAAGCAGTGGGTCTGGTGGGCCCTAGGCGGAGCTGCAGGAAGATGAAAGGGTGTGATGTTCGGTCGTGGCACGGACGTGTGAATGGGATTACTTTAAACTAATCAGGAAATTATCTCGCTAATGACGGTAATTAAGGACAAATGACGTGATTAATGAATTATAATTTATTTTAATATAAGTTAAAAATGGTATATTGTTCATACGATGTTAGATTGAAGCGAAACAAGATCCGTTGGAATCGTAATCGCGAAGCCTACGCATACGAATTGGATTGGGGTGATTTGGAGCTAATTAGAATTTTGTTTAATTTTAAATGACCGTTTAAAATTAAATGAAACAATGCGATATCAACGATCGAAAACGAACAGTGAGTTAACTCTCATGCCTTCTGGAATACTATGATGCGATTTAATAACATTTAACGTTGTTAGTATAAATTGTGTGTTTGGATGCTTTGAATGATTATTGCTTGGTTGATGTTTGTCGATATTTATATCCCCGTCAACTTAAATGATTTAGAATAGAATTTCTATTCATATGCATATATTAAATGATAATATGAGCTGTGATGCAGGAAAAACAGGTTGGAGGGATTCAACAGGATTCCTCAAATATTTTGTATGTTACTTCCATATTATTCATATATGAACTGTTTAACCCAAATTACATTACAATCCGTTTGGATGTTGACTGTTTGAATTGAAATTCAGCACTGATATGTTATTAATAAATAAATGGTATTGATTAAGTGAATGACAGCACATGACCTAAAATTCATCTTTTTAAGACGATTCGTCATTAGACGAATTGACGAAGTTGAAGTTATAAAAATTATTTTTATAACTGAAGCAAGGTTTTAAATTATATTTTATATAAATTATACAAAATACAGGTTTCATAAATAAATCAATATTTATATAATCGAATTTAATAAAAGTAATTATAAAATGATTTATATAGTAAATTCATGCGTTTTAAATAAGTTTTATAAGCAAGTAAGTCAGAAATTAACCTAAGGGTTGATAGTTTGGAATAATTTTTTTGAAGAAAACAATTAAGTGTGGTATTATTAAATGAATTATATTATTAATTAATTTAAGAGGAAGAATTAGTGGAAATCAATTAACAAGCTAACTACGTTTCTAAGTTGACTAAGTCAACTGTTTTAACTAAATTTGGTTATTATATTCATTTGTTTTCAATTAATTTAATAGAAACAGTTTTGACAAATAGTTGTTTAAACTTAATAAGATTTCTCAAAAGTAATTAATCACCTAATTAACTGTGTATAAAGATAATATTTAAGTTGTTATCTATAAATGAAGTTAGTTATTATTCTTATTCTAATAAGGTTTTAAAAGGAATTAACTATTCTATTTTAGTTAATAAATAAGTTAACTACTTCTACTTTAGTTAATGATGAAGTTAGTTATTATTTTTAATTAATAATAATTGAAGTGGTTACGTTTTAATTGGAAATCATTTTAGAAATTAATCAAGTAGTAATCAGAATCATTTTAGTTGAATTTTGTAAAGGGTTTCATAAAGGGATTTTTCATAAATCCAAGTTTTATAAACAAGGTTCATAAAAAAGATTTAAAGCTAATGTAGTGGTATACTTAATAATTGAATTAAGTAAAAATGTTTGTAACTGAAAGAAGATTTCAAAAATGCAAAGGAAGGTTGTTTAATGAATTACTGTAAAAGGATTCCGTAAATGGATTTTTCTGATAAATCCGAGTTGTAAACAAATTGTATTAAAGAGATTTTAAAGCTCAAGGTTTATGTTCTAGCATGGGTCTACTTATTAAACGAATTAAGTAAAAGTGGTTATAACTAAAAGGATATTTTTCAGATGTAAGAAATGATTTATAAAGCCATATTTAAATTGAACAGTAAATGAAATTTGTGTGATATTATCGACTCAAGATAAGAACGTTATCGACTCAAGGTCTGAGAGGTAAATAAAATATCTTAATTTGAACGACTTCATTATTATCTAGGGGATGGTATTAGTTTGAAATGGTGATGTTGGAAATAGTTTGTTATTTCCATAAGAAATATTGCAACTTTATTTTGTAAGGGTTGGAAATTTTAATGAAACCAATGGGTTTTATAGTAAACAATGTATCACTCGACATTGTTTGGCCTAGGTATGAAATGTGACTACACTTATACCATTTGTTAACAATATGACACTATTTTCTAAGTAATGAAAATAGTATGATTTTGTGACTACACTTATTCCAAAAAATAAGTACATGGCTATGATTTTCGAAGAATAAAAACAAAAGTTTATACTGGTTTGAAAACGGAAGTGGATGTTGAAAATTTAAGTATGATTTCCATAAGCGTTATTATGAACTTTAATCTGCAAAAATTTTGAAGTTAAATAAAATCGTCTGGGTTTATATAATAAACAATGTGTCTAGTGACGTTATTTTGGCCCATATAAAATTTGGGAATTACACATATACCATTTGGCTATGTATATATAGCAATATTTTCGAAGTAAAATAAATAATAAGGATTTTCGGGAATATGTTTATTCTGAATAGATAAGTGTATGATTATGGTTTTCGAAGTAACGAAAAACAAAAGATTTGTGAGAATATACTTATCCGGTTGAGATAAGTATATGGAATCGATTTTTAAGAATCGGTGAAATGATTTTAATAAATGATTAAATTAACAGGGTCTGAGCTGCTAATATACTTAACTGTACTGTTTGAGTTGATAGTTAAAGAACCGACTATCAATAAATTCACTTTTGACTGTTAATGTGTTAGTTCGAGGAAAACCGGGATGAGAACTGAACCCAAAACCACTTCGAACCAACTTTGCGTTCGAAAACTGAATTTGCAGGTACGCTTATGCGTAATAAGATGATTTGAAGGCGTAGACCTTCGAATCGGAAATGGGTGCTTACTGATGTCTCTGGTTAACTATCAGGATTATACTTGTAGCAGTAATCCCTACGTTCTTGGTTCTGCATGATGCAAGGACTTCTTGTTGCTAATCCTAGAGTTTATCCCGATATGATATAGTAAAAAAGTACTTTCAATTTGTTCTGATCCTAGACAATTTGTATGAAATAATGTTTGACGGAGTATTTTCTAATATCACGTACGTCGGTTTTTACAAATATACCGAGTATGGTAGTGGAGAAGACAACTTTTTTTAGCTTAACACCGAGACTATCTCTGTGCAAATCAATTAGTGATTGACGGATCTAACAATGTGGCATTCAAAGTTGAATGTGCTGTCTCAAAAAGGTAATCGTAGCCTCAAACCTCATCAATCGGGAAATGACTTAAATCGGGTAGGCAGCAGGGCTATGTGAGTCATATCCATTAGGATATATCATCGCCTGATCTAGAAAAATCGATTGTCCCTTTTGTATGCTTCGAAATGAGTACTATTGGTTAGCCTACAACCGTGGTGATGATATAGGGTATCATCGTCTGATCTAGAGAAATTGATTGTTCCTTTTGTATGTTGCGGAATGAGTACTATTGGTTAGCCTACAACCGTGGTGATGATATATTTGGTACACTCAAGTTGAATGAGTGACCGATTCTGTATGGCCGAGTTACAAAATGTTCTTGTTGAACCCCGGTGTTTTTCTTTAGAGGAACACTGCTTGGGAGGTAGTTCCTTACCTAGTCATGTATGAAAATCCAAACTCCAATACGAGTCGTACGGTTTTAGATGCAAACCAATTATGTCAAAAAATGAGATGCAAACCAATTATGTCGAAAAGTGAGATGCAATTTTTTCGACTATATTCCTATTTTATTTGTGGAATTTTGGCATTATCCTAATATCATTGGATATATGATAAAAGTGATTTGGTTATTGCTGACACGCCTTTTGGCAAGGCAGTCACTTCACAGATTTCTACGAAAGCAAACTACTTGGGACTTGAGTATAAGCTTACATTGACTTTGAGTTACTGGATGGAAGTGGCAAATCAACTCATAAGTGTTGGATTAACACATGTGCATCTTGGCATGACCCATCTCATCAGACCACTTCATTTCGGCTCGAAGGACCCCAAGTTGGCGTACCCAGGTCGGCGTGGAGGTTTACCAGCTCACTACACCATCTATGGATCTGGTCGAATCAACTCGGATCGGAACATCTCGGTTCAGCTACCTTGGTTCGACCATGTCAACCTGAACCCTGCACATAGCATTGGAAAGACTTATTATATAGGTTGTCTACACGATCAACCTACTTGATCTTTCTCATATTATCTCGGATCGAGATACACCTATGTTGCATGACTCGAGGAAGGATATTTCTCAAGAAGCGGCTTGGTTTGGTCGCCTTTTCTACTCACTCGGATCGAGTGTCACGTGGCATGTCGACCCGGGATGGCTATCACGTGGCATGTCGACCCAGAGAGATCGCTTGCCTATAAATACACCATACAGGAGCTTGGATAAGGAATCTTTTTCTACTCTAACTCTATCTACGCAAGGACTTTGAACTAGAAGAGAAAAACACCATTAACACAAGGATTTTGTGTGATCATTCTAACAAGGATTTTGTGTTGTATTACTTCTTTCTCTACATTTCTTACAACAAACAATTGTAATCTGTAATCTACAATATAAGCAAAGATTATAAAATGGACGTGGGCTTGAATTGAGTCGAACCACTATGAAAACTCTTGCGAGTTCCAGATTATTTTACTTAATTCTTGCATTCTATGGCTGTGATTGTGAGGATCTGTGATTTGTGTACGGATTATATGCTTTGGAGGTTGATGCTACTCTCAATTCCTCGTTAGAGGATATCTACTTGGAAATGAAGGATTGTATTTCTTTTCCAAACCCCGGGAAGGAGCCAACTTAACATGAGCGAGAATCTGCAAAGTTTTGCCTATTTCACGAAATGGTTGTTTACATCACCAACAAATGTAGGTATCTACGGGACTTAAATAAAGAACGATTCAAACACGGAGAGCTGACGGAATAAATTAATCCTCCACTTATGTCATCACAGGCGCAACCATCTACTGCTCCCCGAAGAGGGAATGATCATGGATCGAGCAATCGCGGCTGATATGGATTGGATCACACTGGATTTCTGGAATTTTTTAAGATAAGCGTTTTCATTGTTGTTTGTATTTGGATTCCCGGATGACTACGTCGACTCACTCATGCACAGGGATTATGATTTAATCCTTAGGTATGCTCTATGCTCGACAATAAAACCATCCGACAATCAAATGGTTAAGTTAAAGTACACATGTACGGGATTAGGATTTAATCCGTATGCATGCTCTGGATTTAGCGATAAACAAATCAGGAATTTTTTTTTTTGGTTATGAAATGGATTTTAGTTTAATAAAATGGATTTCCAAGCATGCATTATGCTTGACAGTATTAATTATCTTGTCAGGATGTGACATGACTTCTTAATCAAGATAACAGAATGGTTTATACTCGATCTAAAACTCCCGGAATGGATTACACTCATGAGGATGGATTAATTTGTCAGGATTTGACGAGAAAACTCAATCACAACTCGAGTATGAATTATGCTCAATTTAGATTTCTGGGTATTGGATTATGCCCGAAGGGTTGAGTTATCTTATTAGGTCTTAAATCCAATCATGGATCGAGTATGGATTATACTCTCTATGAATTTTCAAGCATGGATTATGTTTGGAAAGGCTAAATAGTAATGTCAAAATTTAGCAAAATTATTCACTTGGTTCATTTGCAGGTATTGGATTATATTCGCAATCGGATAGGCTCGGTGAAGATTTGGTTTTCTTGAATTCGGATTTCTCTTATAATATGATCCGGAGCGATCGTCAGATTTCTTGGTATTCTGGTTTTCTAGTCTTCGTAAATATGATCTGAAGCGATCATGACCTTCTTATAATATGGTTCGATGCGACCATGGATTTCTGGTTTTCTATTAATACGATCTGGAGAGATCGCGGGTTTTCTGGCTTTCTATTATTAATTAATACGATCAAGCGCATTCGTGGACTTCTGGATTTCGGATATTGGATTTATATTCTAGATTTCTATGGCTTATGAATTATTCAAAACACATCTTTCACCAAAAGATATGTTTTGAAGGGACAAAGTGTTGACACGCATTTTGACAAGGCAGTCACTTCATGGATTTCTACGAAATCAAATTACTCAGGACTTGAGTATAAGCTCACATGGACTTGGAGTTACTGGATGGAAGTGGCAAATCAACTCAAACGTGTTGGATTAACGCATGTAGGAGTGAGCGTTTGGTTGGTTTGGTTTATCCGATGATGAAATTTGTCAAACCAAACCAAAACCAATAAAAATGAAATTCAAACTAAAACCAATAAAAATGAAAACCAAACCAGACCAACCAAATTAAGTTTGGTTGGTTCGGTTGATTATCCGATTAAACCGAACTCAAAATGTTTTACACTTTGTGTTTGGAATATTCACTATAATTAAAATAAATTATAAATATATGATTAGAGTATTATTATTTATGATTTTTTATGTTTTCTAATATTAATTTTGACACATAGGTGATGATTAAGCTTTACTTAAATAACTAAACTAACCTAAAATATTCATTATCATATCGATAATTTTGAAAATATAGTAAAAGTTTTGGTTAATATGGTTAAACCGATAACATAATATTATTCCGGGCTGATTACAAACCGGTTTAATTTCAAAACCGAACCAAATCGATCAAAATAAATTGGTTTGACTAGTATATTTCGTTTAACCGAATAATGCTCACCCCTAAACGCATGTGCATCTCGGCTTGATATGGGTCGGCTCCACCCATCTCATCAGACCACTTCATTTCGGCTCAGACCCCGAGTCGTACCCGGGTAGGCATGGAGGTTTACCAGCTCACTTCACCATCTATGGATCGGGTCGAACCATCCCGGATCGGAACATCTCGGGTTGGCTACATTGGTTCGACCATATCGACCCGAACCCTGGACATAACATTGGAAAGACTTATTCTATAGGTTGTTTACACGGTCAACCTACCTGATCTTTCTCCCATTATCTCGGATCGAGATACACCTATGTTGCACGACCCGAGGGAGGATATTTCTCAAGAAGCGGCTTGGTCTGGTCACCTTCTCTACTCACTCGGATCGAGTAACACGTGGCCAGCCCGACCCAGGACGGCTGCCACGTGGCATGCCGACCCGGAGAGGTCGCTTGCCTATAAATAAATCATTTAAGAGCATGGACAAGGGATCTTTTTCTTCTCTAACTCTATCTACGCAAGGACTTTGGACTAAAGGAGAAAAAACACTGTTACCACAAGGATTTTGTGTAATCATTCAAACGCAAGGATTTTGTGTTGTATCACATCTTTCTCTACATTTCTTACAAACAAACAACTGTAATACGTAATCTACAGTATAAACAAAGATTATAAAGTGGATGTATGCTACGACTGAGCCAGATCACTAAAAACTATTGCGTGTTCCCTGTTATTTTACTTGATTCTTGCATTTTGTGGCTGTAATTGTGAGAAATATCTGTGACTTGCGTACGAATTATATGCTTTGGGGGTTGATCATCAAGTGATCATTTGATGATGTCAACAGTTATTGTAAGGGAAAAACACGTGTCATGTTTGTGTGGTCGTGTCTTACAAGAGTTCCATTCTTTCAAAGAATTTCTAAAAATTAAGCAAGTTTGTGATATAATTTCTCACTGAAAGAACTTCAGACTGTTCAAATCCACGTGATTGTCTTTCTCAAAATGACATCGGTCAGGCCGAGTACATTTTCCAGGTTGCATAGGATTTTGCTTGGAGCTTTAGGAGACGAGCCGAAATCGAGACGTATTCCCCTATTTTCTAGTATTAATTTATTTCCGTTGTGTGTTGTATTTATCAACATTGTATAGGCTTATCTAGTTGTGTACTCTGATTGTGTAATCATGTATATAAGTTTTTCTTTGTGTAAAGAGTATCGATATATTATATATAATTCATTCCGCTGTGAGATTCTATTCTACTCTGATTCTGTAGTGTTAGTATTTTTCTTCTTCTATTCTAACATTTCTTTTTTGTTCTTTTTCTCACCCTCTAACTTCTTTCACCTAACTGTTCATTTTTCTCTGCATTTTGAATTTGACATGTGTGGTTAAATGTCAGCTTAAAACTATACGGAAAAGTAGGTCGTTTACAATTATGTTTTAAATTTGATTTTCATTATTTTTGCATAACGCTCTACCATTGAAGACTATACTACGCATAGTAAGTGAACTGGAAAATCTAAATTATTTTTACGTGACATATATTCCAAAGAAAATCTACGCACTCTAGGTTTTTTAATAAAAAAACAAGTATATACCAAAAATGGAGAAAAACGATCTTTCTCCCAAGGCTCGCAAAAACATAGCACCAAAGCTAAATGCTTTTGGGTCTGGTAATCAAAACACAACCCCAGGTCCCTAACAACCTAAAAACAAAACAAACAAAGAACAGTCCAACGTAGAGTCATCGAATAAGTACAAAACAAAAGCCAACACCTCTCAAGCAACAGCTCGAGAACCAAGACCAGTGTTATCACGTCGATGACTAGTCGTCGACAAGTCAAGAAGTCGCTCTGAGGAATTCGACGACTCTCGACTTGTGCATTTCGACGATGGTGGGCCAAATCGAGCCATAATTCGAGCCCAGAAACCCTAATTGAGCTGAGTCGACATTCATATTCCTACTCGATTAATCCATCGATCGCTAAATCTAGCATCAATTAAAAAAAACAATTGCATCTCGTCACCTTGCCGCTGCCTCGCCGCTGCTCCTCCGCCCTGCTCGTCCGCCGCCAGCCCTAGGTATGTTATGATGTGTTTTTTTTTCATCGTAAAAATTATTTCAGAAGACTCGATCAGTTTTCAATTAACTGATTTGTTCGTAAGAATTAACCCTAGGCTTAACTGATTTGTTTCTAAGTGACTGAATTTTTTTAATTATCTGATAAGTTTATAACCTAATTAAATAATTAACTAATTTGTTTTTTAAATTTTAATTATATTGCAGCGGTTGAAATGAAGAGTAACACCGAAAATACTTGGCATGAGATGGCTAAAGATCTTAAAAGGAAAGCTAAATCAAATGATCCCAGCTGGAAGTATGCATTTTGGCCAAACTTGAGCAATAAAGATGTGGTTAAATGCATTCTTTGCGGGAATGAAAATCATGTCGGCGTTAACAGATTTAAGCAACATTTGATTGGTTTCATAAATGTCCAAAGACAACTAGAGAGATTCCTAGAGAAATGAGTGATTTTATGCAAAGTAAAAAGAAGAATAAACGAGTGCAGCTTAATTATGATGAGGTTCAAGAAATCGAATCCACTGCAGCCTCCAATATTATTCCAAAAAAGAAAAAGAAGGCAACTGAATTTCAGAAAGTCCAACCTAAAAATTCAAAATCAGTTAGTTCGATGCTTATGAGGATACCGGAACAAGTTATTGAAGATAGACATTCCAAAGGTACGAGTCAAATAACTTTCGAAAGTCGCCTAAGAACGCCAGAAGAGAAAGAAAGAGTTCATATGCATATTGCCAACTTTTTCTATGAGTGTGAAATACCTTTTAATGTTGTCAACTCTAGGAGTTATGAGGTCAAGGTTGAGTCCATAGGTCAATATGGACCGGGTTTGAAACCCCCCACATTTCATGAATTAGAGGTGCCTCTACTTAAAAAAGCAAAAGAAGAGACGGAAAAGGAAAAGCATGAAAAATCTTGGAAAATGTATGGATGCACGCTTATGTCGGATGGGTGGACGGATAGACGAGGAAGACATCTTATAAACTTTCTTGCCAACGGTCCCGAAGGTACTTTCTTCTTGGGTTCGGTTAATGCTTCTAGTGAATCACACGATGCATCAATGTTGGCTAACTTACTTGGCAACAAGGTAAAGGAAATTGATGAGAAAAATATTGTACAAGTGGTGACAGATAATGATGCAAATTATAAGGCGGCGGGTGAGCTCTTAGAGAGTAGATTTGCTACTTTATCTTGGACTCCATGTGCTGCTCATTGTCTTGATTTGATAATGGAGGACATAGGCAAGTTGTCGGGCTTTAAAAAAACAATTAATCAAGCAAGATGTACTACATTCATTTATAGGCATGGGCGTATACTTGATGCATTGAGGGACAAGACTAATGGAAGAGATTTAGTGAGGGCTGGAGCTACGAGGTTTGCCACTGTTTTTCTCACATTGCAAAGTTTGTACAAGAATCGGGAGTTGTTGCGTTTTTTGTTTTGTGCCGAGGATTGGAGTAGGTCTAAGTTAGCAAAAACTGAAAATGGCAAGAAAGTTTGTGACACTGTGTTTTCATCACTCTTTTGGAATAGTGTTAAAGAGTGCATTCAAACATCACAACCTCTTCTTGTGGTGTTACGGACTGTTGATGGGGATGAGAGACCTGCTTTGGCAGAGATTGCATATGCTATGGACTTTGCAAAAAATAAGATCAAAACGTCATTCGAGAAGAAACGAGCATTGTCGAGCAAACAGGTTAAAATAATTGATGATCGTTGGAAGAACCAAATGGGAAAACCATTATATGGGGCTGCTTTATTTCTTAATATGGGTAAATACTTTGATGTTCTAGAAAATGATCATGCTTATGTCTCTCGGTTGAGAGACGACTTTAATGATGTGCTTGAGAAGATGGTCATAGATTGGAGTACAAGGAACAAGTAATTATGCCGATGACTATAAAAATTCAAGGGAAACCTTTGCAAGAGAGATGACAGTTGAGCATAGAAAGCAAAAAAATCCTCAAAGTTTCTTATATTTTTATGCTTGATGCATAGTATTAATGGCGCAATTATATGCTCGCAAGTAGTACTAAAACACAATTATATTTACTAATTTATGTTAGTTGATTGGTGGGATGCTTATGGAGGTCGTGCACTTGAGCTTCAATCATTTGCAAAGCGTATTGTTGGTCTTTGTTGTTCATCTTCCGGTTGTGAACGCAATTGGAGTACATTTGAGTTTGTAAGTTCCCATATCTTTTTAGATATTTGTTTTCAAATTTACAATATTTATACTTTAGGTTTAATTGCATTTTATATTTCTAGATTCATACAAAAAAGAGGAATAGACTGGAACATCAACGTTCAAATGACTTGGTGTATGTCCAATACAACCGAAAAATAGATTTAAGATTCAAAAAAAGCGTGAACTTGGAAGGAATTTTGATCCACTTGTACTTGATGACTTCGAGTGGAATAATGAGTGGATTAGCAATGAAGAGGATACTTTTTGGAGTGTTGTGGATGAGACTCAAGGTGCATCACATGCGCTTGAGGGACGCAATCTTCCAAGGAGATCTCAAGTTGGTTCTACTAGTGAGTTGTTGGTCTACACTCGTCGTAACACTGATTCGACATTTGGATTAGTTGATGAAGACTCGGATGAAGAAGCTATTCCTCTTGATGATGAAAAAGTGGAGGATGATTATGGTGTATCATTACCCGATCCAAGCAATGCCAATGTTGAGGAAGGAGATGGAGATGATATTGAGATAGATGATTTTGCTTGAGTTCATACTCATTTTATGATCTATTATGGATGTTATGGGTATTATTATGTTGTGACTAGGATCTATTATGGATATTTGTTGAATTTGAACCTATTATTATGTTATCTTTGTTGAATTTAAACCTATTATTATGTTATCTTTATATCTAATTATATTATATGTTTAAGTCTAATAAATATACGTATATAAAAGACTTGTCGACTAGTCATGACTAGTCAAACGACTTGTCGACTAGTCTTCTAGACGGTAGTGGTTCGACTTGGCGTCATAATAACCTTGACCAAGACTAATTAAACTGGAGAGCGGCACTCTGTTATTTTAACATGTAATATAGTAGAATGTATAATGAAACTTATCGTCCGTTCATACAACACAAAGGTCTAAGCATTGTTTCAAATCTCGTAAATATCGCCCGAGATCTCCTTCGAGATCTCGTTTTGGGCTCCTTCCGAAACGAAACAGAAAATATCAATGTAAATCTCCTTTCGAATATATCGCTCGAGATATTGCAATATCGAACGACATATCGACCGAGACGAAATACTGGAATATCGTCCGAGATTTTAGTTTTTTAAGTAAAAATTTAAATTTATGCCTAAAGTAGAGCAATAATTAAAAACTCAAATCTATCCTGATAATCTTTTGTTATTTTACGTTTTGCATGTTAAATGACCATATTGTATGTTCATATATGTTCTACAATGCTTATGATTTTCATATTTGTCTTTCTTACATACATGTTACCTATAAAATTATGTATTTTATGGTCTATTTATGCTGAATTTTTTAATGTTTTGGACCCTTTTAATGTTTTATGTCTAACAAGATTTCCGTTTTAAGCATATACATGATCTTTCGTAAAATGAAGAATAATAAAGTTATTTTGCAATTCAAGTTTAAGTTACTATGTTTTTAATAGCATTCATAAAAATCATTCTATAAAAATATCATTTTTTAACATATAATGTGCCCCGAGATTGTTCCGATATGAACTTTCATACCCAAAATGGAAATCCGAGACGAACTCCCGAGTTAGACTCATCTCGTCCGAGATCTCCCCCGATACGAGATCAAGTCTATAAAATCCCCGAGACGAAGCGCAACTGATATCCGAGATTTAAAACCTTGGATCTAAGCAAACTAATTTAATTTTTTAAAAGCGAATCAACGTTATTGCTTGCAAAATATGTCGAGCAGTTTATATGATTATTCATATGGTGATAAGATATCTTTTAAGCATGTCTTATCATAGCTTGATATTATCAAAATATAACAACTGAATAAAAATTAAATGAAATAAAAAAAATCCAAAAAAAAAAAGAATACGATACAAAATAAAATGTATCAAAATAACATAACAAAAGTTGTAGTAATCTGGTTTCATTAATTTGTGATGTATAATATAAAAAATAATTTTAATAAATACACAATACCTTAAAAAGTGCACGTTGATTGCTGCACAGTACGCCATGACTATGAATTTTTTTGACCTTTAGTGCATCATGCACACAGTAGAAAAACACCTACCAATGAAAAAATGTATTCACCTTTTGCCCTTAAAAACTCATTTTACAGCTTAGATGTGATAGAATTATTTCATCAAGATAGCATGCCTGCAAAGAATACAGGTTTTCAAATTGGAATTTGGGATTCAGATTGTAAATTATGAAGAAGTTCAAATTTGAATTGAAAGGAAATTTAAATCGTACATTAAAATCCAAATTTTAAGGTTCATACACTATTTGAAATTGATTTTGATGTACATCCAAAATCTATAACTCAAATTTCTCTATAATTTTCTTTTTATTTCGTTTGGAAAGCATTCAAAATTGGAACTGTGAATTCAAATAAGTATATTAGCACTGACTGAGTAATTTTGCTCAATTGCGGTCCTAACTGAAATTAAATCAGAATGTAAAGGAAAAGATCCGATTTTAAACTGTATTTAGATCGTAGGATTTTAATATCTCTGGTGACAATGCCTACTCCTATTATCTCTGATTATGGTAAGCCATTCAGGAAAGGATTTTGCTAAAAAGGAACAAAATTACATCATGGTATAAATTATCATCTTAAAGAAAGCAATATAAAGTTGTGAACAGCTGGTTAGGAACTTGGCGCAAATGGCCTGGGCGAGGATTTGTGTAACCATAACACCATCAATGGCATCCCTACTAGAGCACTTTGTGAGCAAGAACTAACATTAAATGGTTGGCCTGGGTGAAGACGTGCAATACCATAACACCATCAGTAGTGCCCCTTCTAAAGCACTTTGTGGGCAGGAGCAACCATGCCTCATTTGTTACAAAAACGTCTACAATGTTCAGTTCTTGGAAGGTCGTTATGCTTGTTTAAACAAGCTCAAAATGCATTTCATGCATTAGTCCATTAGAATATGAAAACTACAATCGATAGAAAACCCAAGATGAAGAATTTAAGGTAGACAAGACTTGTTTAAATTGAATCTATGATCCAAGTGCGAAGCACAAGCCCACAAACTAGCCACATTGAATGAAAAGCCAAGACAACCCTTAAACTTGAAGTTTCAAATAAATAAATAAACTCTATGAACTGCAGTAATAATATTCAGAAAAAATCCATAATCTACAACAGTTCGAAAGATACAAAGAACACAAGAGTATTAGTACCTTAATACAAAGGTCCCCAGTACATATAATGTGCTGAATTTTCCCAGGCACGAGCATAGACTTGAACTTAGCTGGCAAATCAGCAGCTCTATGAGGAATGTGCAGATCGCCTAATGCAAGAACCAATACCATTTTATCACAAATCCACTATACTAATCCAGCTTTTTAATCACCAACAAGACCTAAGTTTCACAGAAAAAACAACACGTTTAACGCCAACACAAATAACTCAAACAAGCAGCCATGAAAACAAAAGGGCAGTCTAATTCAAAACTACGTTTTGAGAAGTTAAGAGCTTAACTGACATGCAATCTCATTATCAAAACAAATCACGCAACTTAGGGAAAAAAATTAAGACAGGATCTTCAAACAAGAAATGATTAAGAAAGCAGAAAGAGAAGAACTGAATTAGTTCTAAGCAGAATGAACTGAAAGTTTCAGTTAATTCAATGAACAACCGAGAATGATATGAAAGATCTTAGATAGTGTTTGGTTTACTTTTTGTTT
Source organism: Allium sativum (assembly GCA_030737875.1). NCBI lineage: Eukaryota > Viridiplantae > Streptophyta > Magnoliopsida > Asparagales > Amaryllidaceae > Allium > Allium sativum. The sequence continues at coordinate 719,899,543 of CM060921.1, read as the reverse complement.
TGAGTTTTGAGTTTTGAGTTTTCAACGTTAATTCCCAACGGTGCGAAGATTTGAAGGATAGCAGAGGTGACAGACCAAAGGCAGAAGGGATGATAGAGGGGAAGGAGGAACAGTGGATGGACGAATTTGCTATCGTTCTTCCGTTGTTTCTTAAAATACGGAAAATAATAAAAAGTTGTTTTTGTTTTGTGTGTTAACTTCATTTTATAGGACGACCGTTTTTCACGATAAGTGTGCATCATTCGTATTTTCGTATGTACGAAAACCCAACATTAAAAAATATAAACCAAACACACCCAGCTTTTTCACAAACTTAAACATGCCCATTTTGCATAGCAATACCAAACTTATTGAATAAAGAAGTGAGCGGACATATAAAAAATAAATACTGCACTAGTTTTAAGATTGACATGGTATGATCAGGCCTCGTAGGATCATCTAACTATTAATTAGTGCTTCAGCTGTATGGTGGGACGGACACAGTTCTAGCATACAATTCCTCGAGATTATTCACATGTTACTAGTGCAGTTTATTGAAAAAGAAGAAAAAAAATAGAAGGGTAAATTTATCCATAGTTTTGATATTTGAGCTGGTCAAGCTAACAAAACAGGCATATGGTACCTACAAAACAAATGCACGGCAAGGAAACTATTCGACGAAATAAGCAATAAACTGCACTCTGTTCAATTTGTTCTCGCGCATACTAGCAGAAAACAGACAGTTAGAGATAAACATAAAATATGTTAAAGCTTAATGAAATTCCACCACCCAAGCCAACGTTGAGGATTTGAGAAGCCCTCAAAACGAGGCATACATGTACAAAATGCACCCAACCATGTCAAGCAGGAGTGGTAGCTGGATAAAAAGTAAATGCACGTGAAAAGAATTTATAGTTTGTAAGCTGCTGACCAATCATATTCATACATATACAGCTTTGTTAGTTAGCATACAGACGTAAGGTTCTCAACAACAATATGCTCTCCTCGCGACAATTTTACAAAATACAAATCACTCAGAATCATGCTTGTAGAGTGGTAGAAATAAACTTCTCCAATAAAAAAGCATTGCTGTAAAAAAGCATCTCTGAATGGTTCAGTAAACGAGTAGCATTTGATCAAATGGTCATGGACCCCAAAAAAAAAAAGTTTAAAGCATGGAAAATGTGAGGAAAAATATGGTCAAATAACAAACCATATGGAATGTTTATTCTACAATCAAAGTAGCAAGCAATGTGATGGACATTGACCCAGTTTTATGAGCAGTAAGCATGGGTCAAAGTAGAGAACACAATTTTTGAAACCCAAAGTTAAGCACTTTATTTTAAATCAATATCAGAAGTTACTTGAAGAAAGAAAAAAAAAAAAAACACTAGCAATGTACAGATGACCAAAGAATGGGCTTGATACTGATCGAAACAGAGAGACAATGAGTCGTAGATTAGATATGGCTGCAGAAAATTTACGTTATGAGAAGTGTTTTCTCTTACGCCATTCAACGGATACTTTTGGATAAAAATCTGGATCCAAATCACTTTTGGATATCCGCTTTTCGAAAGGATATCATAATTATTCTAACAGTCAACGATTGGTAAATCAAGAAATATAAATAGCTTATTTTGTTTAACATGTTTTCACAATTACAATGATTATAAAGTACAAGGAAAAAATATGATGACAATAAATAGTTTAGAGCGGTCAATATGCATTGTATATATGCGTATGATATAAACTATTAACTTAATAAAACAGCAAATACACAGCGTTCATCATGCTAAGATACACATAATATGAACTATAATCGTGATAAAAACAGGATGGATGACTTTAGGATGTGGATGCCTACGTACCTACATCTGTATCTGTTTATTTAGATATAGGATATTTATCCACTTTCCGGATGCGGACAGATTTCTGTTTTTCAGGTATATGTTGACAGACCTATTTATTATAACAAAATCAATTACTTCTTCCACCAATGATTTTGAACTCAATAGCACATAATAATTTAATTTGATTGTTTGATAATTATGAAGTTTATTTTTAAGATAAGATGCTTTCTACTTTCCAACATTCATTGTCATGGTAACACAGCATTTCAATTTTATGCTGGAAAAGATTTTGTAAAATATCAATATCAGTAGAATAATTAATTCACGCTTCTAAATACATCATAATAATAACATATAAGAATGAAAGATGAATTTAGAATAACCAAGTAACTTTTTTATAACTGGGAGGTTCCATACAGAAAAGAAAGAAAAAAAGACCTATGTTACACAACATGATTGGCTTGCAGCACACCATGATTACATCCAACCAACAAAACTACAAATGCTGGGCTACATGCAATGTTTTTATAATGTAGCATACATATTTACATGGAAAAATTACACATACATTGTTTTCATGTTAAAGCGTTTAAAAAATTTGAACATCTTTACCTTCGCTTGCTTATAATTCCTGTAAAAAGCTGACCATTAATGTTGACATTTCATGTTATATGTATAATGTGTCCTTTAAATTTATTTGCAACATCCATATGTAATTCTTTTATTTGATTCTGTACCATCAGTATGTAATGTAATACTCTGGGACAAGGAAAGACGGAAGGAAAATGTCTTTCAATTGTCCAGAAAACTTTCAGCAGCTGTCAAGATTCTTCCCTAACATATAAATGAAGGCGCCAAAAATAAACAGTTTTGGCATCTCAAATTAACTAGCTTTAAAACCCTCAATTCATAGGATCTAACTAATTAGTTGATATAAACAACAAAATAGTCGTCAGCAATCAGCATCCATCAATATTTTTTGCTGATGTTTCGAGATCAAATGAACAATACGTATTCAGAGAGCAAGTAGTCAAGCAGAAATTAGAAAGTACATAATGATCGTGATCATTCATATATTTCAATTTTTATTTTGCTTAGTTAGCCACTTTTGATTAAAAAGGAAAGAAACTCATACGCATCATACTGGCATCACATATCCATGCCGATGAATGATCCATATTGTAGCAAAAGATACAAAAGAAGATGAATGATTTGAGTAAAAATAGATTAGACAGCCAAATAACTCTCGAACTGCCCAGCAAGGTCAATAGGGCACAGCTCCAACCCTGGCAATGACAATAAATCGAGCGAGCACCTAATTGGCGGAGCGTGTGTGATGACAATTTTCTCCGTTGCAAAAAACCTTTGATGTTTAATGCTCAGAACCACAAACACAAATGCAACCATATAACCCTATTAATCAAAAGTGGATGCATTTAATTCATCTTAGGTGCATTAGTAATAAGTGGGTTGATTAAGCCATGTTCATTGTGTGCATGTATATATTTGCACGCGAGCGCACACACACAACACCAGTGACGAACCTAGAGCATGAGCTCGGTGGGCAGTTGCCCACCCCAAGATTTCCTTGGAAACTTGTGAAGAGGTAAAAGATTGAAAAAAAGTACAAATTCAGCAGATCCTTATTGTTTTACTTTTAGTGTTTTTTTTGGCAAAGCAATTACTTTACTTTCTTATTGTTATGTATTTTTGTAAGTTTACCAAATCAGTGATGCTATGCAACTAATCAAACTTTATTGTTTTAATGTGTCAAATTTTACTACAATAAAGAACTTCGGTTGAATCTTGATTTTTATGTTGTATAATTGATTATTTAAATAACTCTGCCCAGCGCAAAACAAAATCCTGGTTTCGTCGCTGCACAACACACAAACATATACATGTGGGTAGAGTATGCATGCACTGATGCACATGCATGTATTTGATAATAAAAGCATGTCAATTTATTCAAGCACAACACTCTTTTGATATCTCATGGATCAAACTCGTGACCCCTATAAGCTGGGTCTAAAGCATCGTATCATCAACCGGTTGCACTAGTGGTCATTGATTATATATATGTGTGTGTGTGTACACATACGTGATGTATATGCTCGGAGAATATAAATGTATATAATATACATGCATACATATATGTGTATATGTATATCTGTGTGTACGTGTCATCAAAAAAACAATGTAAACATACTTCCATACAAAGGCTTGATTTACATCAGTATCAATTCACCCAACTTTAGCATGAGATTTGGTCCAAGTATATTATATACATACATACATACATACATATATATATATATATATATATATATATATATATATATATAATATACACACACACATATATACATGTATATACACACATACATATATAACATATGAGATTACGACCCAATAAAGGTACCTAATGCGGTATAGATTGGTTCAAAACATCATCTTGATTTCCATATTTTGAATCTTAAGAAAGAATAAAAACAATACTTTGAGAGCATGCAAGAGAACCGGTCATTTGAATTTTGATTAATGGATCGCCAAAAAGGCAAGGAAGGAAGCGAATCCTACCAACCTCTCAAAGCTTCATTGTTTCTTAGATCTCAGCGAAGAAAGAGTGAAATGTATGCATTTATGTATGTATGTATGTGTGTGTGTGGATATATATATATATATATATGTATATATATATATATATGTATATATATATATATATATGTATATATGTATGTGTGTGTGTGTACACACACACATTCACACACACATATATACATATATATATATATATATATATATGTATGTATGTATGTATGTGATAATATTGAATCTTATCAAAGCACAATGAATTCAGCTAACATCCGTGCAAGATCTGAAAATTACCACTCAGCTATCCGTATTGTTTTATCCTTTCTGGGAAATAAACTTTATTTGGATCTATATATAATTAAGCTTGTCAATGAATATCTAAAAAATCTAAAATTCATTTGTGTCTGCATAAGCATGTGAAAGCTGATAATATATGATGTCTGGAAAACATATACAGATGCAAATACGAATGCGACTGCTTCTGATAAATATGACAACTATCCGTCCGATTTTTGTCAATATCATAGTTTATGTTGTGTATTTAGCACAATGAAAGGTATGGATTTATTGTTTTATTAAATTAATAAGTTCATGTTATACACATTTAACGCATATTAACCGTTCAACAAAATTTATTGTCATTGTATTTGTTTATTTTTCATCCTTCTACAATACCAGAAGACGGAAAAAGGTGTTGAGTAAAATTTTATATTTATGTTCCTTGATTTTTAAATCTTCAACGGATAAAATAATTATATGATATCTATCTGTGTCTGCAGAATGCGGACCAATATTCAAAACTGATTTCGCATGCAGATAGGGCATATTCGCAACCGAATATTCAAGTGTCTATATATAGCTTTGCACCATTTTTACTCCAAATCATCATCATCTTATTATAAGAAAAACATAAGAAATTGATTTAGAAATTGCGACGGTGTCAATAATAAAGTTTCGAAATAATTATTGCATTCATTGTGGCACCGCTTGCAATAATTGTCAAACTCAACACCATTAATAAATTACATAAACAAGAAATTGTCCTTGTTGCTGCACAATATTACGAGAAATTGTGTTACATGATACATCAAGTTAACGACCACTAGCTTTAGTGCTATGGTGATCTAGAATCGGATCCTTGAGATCATGAATTCGTAATGAGTATTATTCTTGAATAAATAATCACTTGTACTATTAAAAAGGAAAAAAAAATGTACTCCATATCCACAGTAATAAAGTAAAAAAACTATAAATTAATCTTTTAGTTCAATAATATCATCTCAAGTTTTTGTTACACTGAAAAATCCAACACTACCTGCAAAATATTTTGATAATTATATGAAAATAAAAACAATAATAAAAAGGAAAACTCTAAGGTAATGTTTGGTTTGCATTTTCAGTTTACGTGTTTGCGTTTGATTTTCCATGTTGAGTTTTTTTGGGTATGCACCTAACATCAATTTAACTACGGTTAATGTTAATTTATATAATATGGAAATAAATAGATAAATCAAAAGTTACTTAATTTCGCTGATACTCTTAAAGCATATTAGGAAAAGATGGAGGATGAGCCGAGATTTTACCGAATCTTGCAATAATTTCAAGGTACATTTAAGAGAAGACAGAGAAGGAAACAAATCAATTGATTTGAGTGACCATAGACTCAATAGATCATTATAATTTGTTTGTACTTCGGAGATTCATGAAATCAGATTTAGCCGCCTCAATGATCTCTTGATTTATCTTTATCCGTTTGTCTACAGTGGAAGTAGAGCATTCAATTTTCCCACTTTTACATTCATAAGTATTCCAATAAAAGTGGGTCATTCTCATACGATCAAGACATTGGCTTGCCTCATCATGACCTTCCATGTTCAATGTTAATAACTAAATAAAGACAAATCATCAAATTTAACTTTTATAAAGAAAAGAAAAAAAAACTCACTTCATGTTTTCGGTAACCAAACAGCAGTTTGATAGTTTGAGAGCTTTATTTCACATAGCATCTTTGTTGCATGAAACAAGGGAACTAACTTTAGTAAATCTTGCTCGCCTAGGAAGAAATGTTTTTTCATCCAAATATAACATTTTCAATGTCATCTTATATTCTATACAAACACTTACAAGTATTTACATTTATTTTGTCAAAGGTTACTGTTTGAGAATAGAGGTTAGCAAACTTACAGTATACGAGTCGGCATCTTTAATTTCATTCATGGGACATGTCTCATCAACTTTCAGCAAATTATCCTTGTCTTATGCATGCAAACAAGTTTTTGTTTTTATTTGAGGAAAGCATCTAGAAAATATCAAATCATATATTACACCTCGTCGTTGTGATAAATGCTTTTAGTCATTGTGACAACTGCTATGTTTGTAGCCAAGTTGCCAAGGTGAAAAAGTCCCAAACCCTCGCCTAGCGCTTTTTTGCGCCTAGGGCTTTTTTGGGCGCCTTGAATGACAATTTCTTTTTTCGGTTTTCAACTAAAAAACTGCATTTAAAAAACGCAATAAAAAACAATTTTTGTTTCAATAAGGGGATATAAAAGCAATATTAGAAGAAAACATCATACAATTAACATAAATCAAACTAAGAATGCACAATGTCATTCAAACTCAAGTCTACAAGCAAAAAAAATACATAATATATAGAAATTACATACAACATTATGTAAAGTCTTAAATAGAGTTTTAACCATCCATGAACTATGTTTTTTTGGATGGTTCGACAAAAAAATTAGGGCGAGCGTCTTGGCGCCTTTACGGTTTTTGGCGTCTCATGCATCGTACGCGCCTTGAAAGGTAAAAAAAGGCCCAGGCTAGGGCTTTTTGGAGCCTAGGCAAGGGCTTCGATAACATAGGTTTGTAGTACAGTTTTATCTCTCTGCATTTCATGCCTGAATACCAAGGTACATTCCATCTAAATATTCTAATTAGCCTTATTCACATGATGGTAACTTGGACCTTGGTTATTAAACCTGCAATTTGTTTATTTATGAACGGTTATTTAGACACAAAATTAGACATAAATTGAAAGACACTGGATCTCGGTCATTGGATCATTTTGTCTTTTTATGGGAGGTGGATATCAAGGGATACTCCAATGGTGAAGATTCATTATTTCACAAATTTTGCCTATTTTATGCCTAAATAGACCTTTTTGGTACTTTATATACAACTTTTAGGTAGGGTGTGTGTGTGTGTATATAACATACTAGGCAAATGAGTTAGACCTCGCAAAGCAGGAATCGAACCCATGACCTCTTGCACAATGTCCAAACGTCTTAACCAGTTTAGAGTCTTTAGACAAGGTGTTTGTCATCTAAATAGACTTTTCCTTTATTTATTTATTTGTTCTACATGATACTAGTATCATTTTATGGTCTTCCAAGCAAATTGACAAATATGCATGCATGCGTGTGTATATATGAAAAGTAAATAGTAGTCAGTTTGTAACCATGACATTTTGTTAAAAAATGCAGCTATTTGTAAGTGCATTCATGAATTGTATAATTGATGATTGATATTATGGAATTTGTGTTTTTGAATTGTGCTTAGCAGCTGCTGATCATCACTCCACCGTGATCAGTTATAGGATCAAAATTTGAATTAGTGTAAATTGTTGTTATATGTTGAAAAAACAAAAATAAAATCCTTGTAAGCACACATGAGTAAAGATTATCCTTACATGACAGACCAAATTATGGTGAATTTAATATGATGTAATCTAGGCATACCTGTCTCGTTGCTTTGTAAGCAAGCAAAATCAATTGTTTAATTAAATGTACCACAACGTCTGTTATAATCTGCTGAATCTCCATGTTCAATCATAAGCAGCGTTCAAATCAATGTTTTAAAACGCAAAAGGCGTACGAGAGGCGTTTTCAGGTCCGTGAGGTGAGGCGTAAGCCTCGAAGCGTTGAGGCGTAAGCCTTTCGGGTAGAAAAAGCGCAATTCATATACTTTTTTAACCACTTTCATGCAACATTCTGTTTGTTCATTTTAAATTAACCTAGCCAACAATAGAAATTAGGAACCAACTAAACAAGGGCTTTTCGGGTAAGCCTACATTAATTCAAAATATTTGTCTATACATATTATACAATCTTTTTTTATTTATATTAAATAATTGAAGTTTAATGACATTTACATTTATCAATATTTGCAACTAAAGATAAACAGGTTTTTAAGTCATATGTCTCAACTGCTTGAGGCGTGTGAATCGTAAGCTTTATGCGCTTTGTATGCCTCAAAATTTTGAGACGTAAGCTTTAGAAGTAAAAGGCCTTTTGGATTAAACCTCAAGGCGTTTTATCTCTTATTTCTTTGAGGTGGGCCTTGAGGCGAGTATCGAGGCGGGTTTTGTAAAACAATGATTCAAATTACACACTACAAACTCCATTTTACGCAATTTTGATCGGCCTCCCTCCCTCCCGCTCCCTCTCCTGTCTCTATATGTGTGTGTGAGGAGGGTTCCAGAGCACCCCTTTTGCCTCTTAACATGAGCCACTCATTTATAGTTTAATAAGTTAATATATTTTTTTTGGAGGGAAGGGGGGGAGTTGGTCGGAAGAGAGAGAAACGGAATGTATGGTGGAAATCAAGAAACTATAGGGTGCTGTATTGTTTGGAGTGCCCTCCCTCCCTCCCTCCCTCCCTCCCTCCCTCTCTCTCTCTCTCTCTCTATATATATATATATATATATATATATATATATATATATATATATATAGGAGCGTTCCAGGGCACCCCTATTAGCACTCTTATCCGTCCGTGAGCTACGACGATCCAAATCGAACGAGAATTTGTAGGTGTTCAATCCACATATATTTAAGGACATATCCAAAATTTGAGCTCCTTCCGATATTCGTAGCATATTCAAAATCTTAGTTCAATTATTCACCGTTCAGACATGTATTCAAGCCGTTAAATTTAAACATCAAATATATTATTGTACGAATGTCGGAACGAACTCAAATTTTGGATAGGTCCTTAAATATATGTGGATTGAACATCCAGAAATTCTCGTTTGATTTGAACCGCCGTAGCTCACGAACGGATAGGGGTGCTATAAACAAGGGTGCCCTGGAACGCTATATATATATATATATATATATATATATATATATATATATAAAGTCTATTTAGACATAAAATATAGACACAATTTGTGACACAATGAATCTCCACCACTGAATTCCCCTGTGATTTCCACCTCTCCACATAAAGACAAAATGATCCAACGGATGGTACTTTGTGTTCTTCAGTACGTGTTCAATTTTGTGTTCAAATAGTCGTCATATATATATATATATATATATATATATATATATGTGTGTGTGTGTGTGTGTGTGTGTGTGTGTGTGTGTGTGTGTGTGTGTGAGAGAGAACGTTCAATGGCACCCCAAAAATGTAGCACCCCTTTGGCCTCCTTGTTTTCCACCTTTCATTTATATTAATTAAAGTTAGTGTTAGTGGGAGGTGAAAGAGTTAGTGGAAGGTGAAAGAGAGGAATTGTGTGGTGGAAAAGGGGTAGGCTAAACGGCTGCTCCATTTTTGGGGTGTCATTAAACCTGTCTCATATATATATATATATATATATATATATATATATATATATATATATATATATATATATATATATATATATATATATATATATATATATTTTTATAGGATGACTATTTGAACACAAAATTAGATACAAAGGCTCGACCATTGGATTTTTTTGTCCTTCTATGGACAAGTGGAATTCGGGGGCAATCCAATGGTGGAGATCAATTATGTCACCGATTGTTTCTAAATTTTGTGTTTCAATAGACTTTCCATACACACACACTCTCTATTCAGCGGTATGACTGGACGACACAGCTAGGTAAAATGGAGCTTGTAACACCAGTGTATTGAGCATTGAATCAAAATAAAAGAAGGCCTGACAAGAAAGAGATAAAGTTGTAATCCTTTATCGTTAAGTTGAAATAACAAACCTATGTTCCTAAGTGTACTACTTAAATTTCACCCTCTAACAATTTTACAAAATAAACTTCAGAAGAGAAATGAAAAAAGAAAGCAATATGGCCCCTAATCAAATTCATCTAAAATTGGATAAAGAGCTGCAAACAACATGTATTCCCAAAAGAGATAAACACAAGCATAAACCATATAAACTATGGGAAGGTATTGCTCCAGGAGTTCAAATAATCAGCATTCGAGTGCAATATTTACTTAGAATGCAATTTACCTGATTTTCGATTACTTTTAGGATAAAATCATACGCGTTTAAGCCTGGATATGATTAGATTGAAGCAAAAAAGTAAGTGAAAAACAAAAATTGGATCTAACTGTTTTCGATGACTTTTAGGATGAAATCCGACGAAGAAGAACGATGATTTCCCTCACAATATAATTGGGCCTGAGAAGAGAAACAGGGTTACTGAACGATTGTTTTGTGGGAAAAAACTGTTCTCTACTCTTCTTGTCAAAAGCCCATCTTGCAGATTCTATTTTGAACACGTCATTGTCCTTCGCCGTCAGAGGTTTAGCGAGTTTTGAGTCTTTTGACCAGGGTTGTCAATGGGTTGGGTCGGGTTCGGGTCGGGTCAGGTCGGGTTCGGGTTGAGTTCGGGTCGGGTCAGCTCAACTCGTTTATTAAACGGGTCAGGTCATTTATAATCGTGTAGGTTTCGGTTTTGATCCGTGCAACCCGCTAAGAAAAATATTTGTATAAATAACTTTGCGGGTTTCAAATGATGGCTGCATTTAATCGAGTCTTTGTAGCATAAATTAAGAAAGAAAAAGGACTATGTTACGACGAAGTGATCATTTTGGAAAGAATGGTTTACTCAAGATCAGGAAAGATGCAACGCCCTTTGTGAAGAAATCAAAAACTTGAACTTCCGTGAAGTAAATCATCCAAAGTGAATAACAATCACAGTTTTGGTAAAGAACATAGATTTCACAAACTTTGTCAAATATGTCGAGTATCGAGAGTCTTGAGACGATGTTGTTACCGATGCTTTTTCTGGTGCCGCCATTGTTCTTCGATCTGATGTGCGATTTCAAAGGATATCATAGAATCTAGGGCTCAGTGTAAAAAGGAAAGAGGAAACTAAAGTCTAAAGGAGTGAAGAGGTAGAACCGCAGAAATTAGAATGACTGAATGAATGGTGGCTTGGTAGTTGGTAAATTATGGTAAAGAGGCAAATGGGTAGTGGACTGGGCTGGGCCTATGTTTTGTAGAATGTAGAGTAATAAAATATGTTTTATATTAAACGGGTCATGACGGGTCAGAAACGGGTTCACGGGTTGGGTCGGGTCAACCCGTTTATTAAACGGGTCAGAGAGGGTTGACCCGAAATTGACCCGTTTATAAATGGGTTGGGTCGGGTCGGGTTTTATCGTGCAGGTTACGAGTCGTGTTAGAAATTGACAGCCCTAGTTTTGACCAGCAAATCAAAATTCAAATTTATTTCCTCATGATTGTTATTTAAGCATAACTTTGATAAATAAATACAGTTTTCACCATTATCGAATTTTATAGAATTTTTTTTATTTGCAGGTTCTCTTTTATTTCTATCAAAAAAGTGTAAGATATTATGCATTTGTGGTTCCTTTAAAGCATACACATAATTCACAAAATCATTTTTGCATTGACTTTTCTTACAACAACATCAAAAACGGGAATACGTAGTTTTTTTAAAAAGTTTATATTTAAGTTTTTACTCAGTAGCCCCTTTAAATTTTACTTTTTCCTTGCGCTTATTTCCCCACACATTCACTCGGTGAATTTAAAATTTACAAAACACATAACACGATCAAAAAACTCTAACATACTCAGTCTTGCATCAACCATTGTGTCTTCCTCCACACTTGTGACGACGCTCCATATCACTTGCATGTAAATAGGTAAAATAGTGTGATGTAGCATGCCAAGCTGATATGGGTCAGCCATCAAGAGTGATAATCAAAACTGGATTTTTCGTATATCCCATAGCGCATGGATAAAAAATAATAAGAAATATAAACAGTAATGTAGTGAGTAATGACATAGCACAAAGCAGCTAAAATACCATCAAAATCACAAAGTCAAGTATATGAAATCTAGTAATATCTAAATACATGTCACACTACAATCTCTCAGAATGCTCATAACAGTGGAAAACAAATATATACAAATAAGTATATGTTGTAGCTCCTCCAAGCTCGTCTCTAGCTCAGTGTCCCGTGATCTGACCTGCTATCTAATCAACTCATCAGCATCGTCAATGAGTGTCTAAGTTAATAAGGGAAAACATAAAACCTTGGATCAGACAATAATCTGATGTGAACGATAAGATCTTTATCATAAGTTATGCTATGAAATATATGTCAATAGAAAAGCTAAGTCTCATATCTAACATATCTCTGCAATCAAAGAGTCAGCACATAATAACATGATAATATACACTACTCAATGCAAACAACAGAAGAAGTGGGCAAAGTCATAAGATAAGAGAATCTGTCTAGCCTCTTCAGCTCCCATTCACTATCTTCTTCTATAAGTTGTATAGGTGGTAGTCTAATCAAGAAGCGAAGGTTTGAATAACAAAGTAACCATAGCAACCATCATCTATATCCTAACTATCACCTTCTAAATCCATGAATACGTTGGCATTCGTATGATAACTCTAAATAAGGACTAATGGAAATCCCGGTCTTAGCAGAAACTTCGTGTTCCACCAAAAAGTGTCCTTCTAGCCTAGGTCCGCTACCTGGGATACACGATACTACTGATACTAATCGGCGTCCCCACGATACCCCTTACTTTGAGTTCCACTAGAACAGTCCAAGTTATCAATGATTCCTTGGCAATTCACTTGCAGAGTTACTCCTTTATGTCAAAAGCTTGAGTCCCCCTCGGTCAATTCATTATCTTGAAGCTTCATTACACCATGAATCACTCCAATCCTTATAGTTTCATTACACCACGAGTTGTGTCCATAATCACGAGCCAAATTGTCTATATGCAGTCGATACACTACGACATGCCTCATTACCATGTTGCTATGTTCCCCACATACTAACCATAGTCTCCATTTGATCCACTCAACATATGAGTTTCCAATCAAATAGTGTATTAATTGATCATGCCATAATTCCCACCCCAGAGCAGTAACTGTAAAAGCCAGTCCGCCTGCACGATCATTGAAGCCTCCAGGTCTTCCACCATGGACCTCATGCCCAAATACATCAATAGGATGGACCGCTGCCAGTCCATGTACTTAACCAATTTTGGTTAAGTACTTCAGATTCCCAAATTACACCTCCATAGCCTTCCAATTTAATGTCGGTCCGTCATCGCTTTCTACCGGTCCATCACTTAAGAAAATTCTCCAAGTCGCGTACCAAATCCATTTGACCTCAAACTTGAATGTAGGCTTCTTTTAACCCTAAGAGTTCATGCCAAAAGTTTAGAGGCAAAATATCGCTTCCTCATGGACCGATATCGGTCCATATACTAAGCTTATTTTGACCCCAAATTTTCTGGGTGTCTTCCTACCGCCTTCCAGAGCTCAACCCCCAGTTTTCATATGATTTCGACAAACTTCAATCCGGTTGTGCTTCAATCTTCATTCCAAGTCCTCAACGAGTCTAACACATAAAATCAAGTATAACATCCAAATAACGATTTTAACAATCCAAACATAAATTATATTAATCAACAATCATATTCAAACACTCAAATTCACATAAAACACGAGTGCAGAGATATAGTGTATATCTACATGTTAATGAATCTCAACTTACCATTTCAATCCATTTTTCACTAGTTATATTATCCCTAAGATTTCAAAATTGAAGTAAACATAAATAATCATGATTTGGTGTGATCTAACATGTAAATATGATAAAAACACCTAACATAAGCAAATAATGTAACATATCATAGTGAGAGATCTAATTCTAACTCACCAAATCAATGAAACTATGAAGATCACAATGAATGTGAATTGGCATGGCAAGGAGATGAATATGACAACCTATAAATAATGAAAAATATATGAATAAATGAAAATCTAATCTCTTCTAGATGTTTGGAGGAGATTAGAAGTGATTTAGAATGTTACTTGAGGTTTTAGGAGGAAGAACTATAGAATGAACCGCTAGAAAAATAAGGAGAAGAGATTAACCTAATATCTTAAGTCTTTATTTATACTACATGTCATTAACCCTAATGGGCTAATCTAATCAGCCCATTAGTTGCTAACTAAATCTACCCATTAGTCCTGAAAGCTTAAAACGGCTGTATCTCCCTAATCCCTTAACCAAATCATTAATGTAACTACTTTGCGAAATGGCTAAGCACCAAATCTTTCTAATGACGCAAGTTTGAATGTTTAGTTCTACACCAATCAAAAGATACGGCCAGAAAAATGTACTCAGGGGTAAAATGGCTACAAAACGATATCGCAAAAATCACAGATGTGTAAAACATCCTAAATAACTATATACCAAAATAAGATAATGATATGACCACGTGTGAATTAAATAGAATTACTTTACGATCCTTTAATACGTTAAGTACAGATCGTTGCATTCTTCTTCCCTATAGGAATTTCACCCCCGAAATCCTAAAGCAAGCACAAGCAAACACTGTATCTCGCATGCCTACCAACCATGAGTAATCATTCTATCATGCAATCTTGAATCCAACAATCCATGTAAGCAATGTCCTAACCTAGCTTACAAAATCTAATGGTATAAGATACGATGATGCAAGTAGATGCAAAAATAGGACACACCATCTGAAGAATTCTTGATGCCTTTCTCGTACTCTCCTCTATCTCCTATGTACAGTGGCCATCAGCATCGCCCCATTGTATCTTAACTAGCTTAACCACCCTCCTCTTAAGCTTCTTCGTGTCATTTCCCATAATCCAAAGTGGTTCATGAGGTTTCAAAATTTCAAGCTCAACCTCTAAGTTTTCAAGTTGATCAGGTGCTACTATAATATATGAGTCATGGACAAACTTCCGTTGACAAGATATATGAAACACATTGTGCACACCCACCATCTTCGGAGGTAGATCCACTCTATAAGCAAAATTCTCAATCCTTTCGACGATCAGAAATGGTCTGATAAACCTTAAAGCTAACTTACCTTTTTTTCAAAACAAACTTCATTTCAAAGAGGAGAAACCTTTACGAATACCATATCGCCAATCGAGAATTCAAAATTTTGTATTCTCTTATCTGTGTAGCACTTATGATGATCCTAAGTTGCTTTCATTCGCTGATGAATGATCTTTATCTTATCTGAAGTCTCTCGAATCATCTTTGGCCCAAGTATTGCCATCTCTCCTGCTTTCCACCAACATGAAGGTACATCATAGGGTCTTTCGTCTATTGCTTCATGTCGATATTCGCTTGATAACTATTGTTATAAACAAACTCTACTAAACGAAGGTGATCATCCCAAGGTCCTCTGAAATTCAGAATACAAACTCTAAGGAGATTTTACAAAACTCGATTTACTCTCTCACTCTATTCATCTTCGCATCAACAAATCATGAGTATGATAATTCCTTTCATGTGGCTTCAGTTGTAGACTAGCATAAGCGACAACTCTTCCTCTCTGCATCAATATAGCACCAAGACCTATACCATAAGTAACTATGTATACAATCATCTCTTCATTCCCACTAAAAATAACCAATACCAGTGCACTCGTTAATCTCTCTTTAAGAACCACAATTGCATGCTCATGTCGCGCATCACATTCAAAAGCCTGATTCTTTTTCGTCAAGTTAGTCAATAGTGCAACTATCTTGAAGAAATCCTTGATAAATCATATATAATATCTAGCTAGATCAAGGAAACTCCGAATATCTGTAGCATTCTTAGGTCGATTCCATTCCAGAATCGCTGCTACTTTTGCAGGATCTATAGTTATCCCTTGTCCAGATAGTACATGACCCAAGATTCACTTCTTCCTTTTAGAAGTGACACTTAGAAGATTTGGCCTTCATCCTGTGTCTTCTCAACACATCAACCACAATCCTTATGTGAGTCTTGTATTCCTCTTTTGTCCTATAGTAGATGAGAATATCATCCACGAACACAAGTATAAACTTGTTCAGATGATCTCCGGATACCCTATTTATAAGATCTACAAATATGTCGGCACATTAGTCAATCCAAACGACATCACTAACAACTCAAAGACACCAGACAGCGTCCTAAAAGAAGTCTTTGACACACTGTCATTTGCCACTCTCAACTGGTGAAAAGCCATATACAAATCCATCTGGGAAAATGCCTACGCCTCGTGCAGCTGATCTATCAAGTCGTCAATCCTCGGTAATGGATACTTGTTCTTCTTAGTCAATTTATTCAACTCACGATAATCCACACATAGTTTCAACAAGTCACCAGCCTTTGTTGTGAACATAAAGGCGCACGCCATTCGGATACGCTCCTCTAAATGAATCCTTTCCACAGTAGATCTCTAACCTGCTCCTATAAGCTCCTTTCTCTCTCTTAGCGTCATCTATCTCAGAGGCATAACAATGGGTTTGGAACCCTCTACCAAATATATCTTAAACTCGATCTCACGATGTGGTGGCAATCCAACAACTTCCTCGAAGATATCTGGATACTCACAAACAATAGGCGCAGATGACAACCCATCCCGTGGAGTCCCAAGCGAATATAATAGTTGACCATTACACTATCCCCTGGTAAACAGTCAAAGTACAACCCCTCCACGTTCTCGATGGTTACTCTAATCCTCTCGTAATCCGCAATAGCCGCATACTTCATAAGCTAGTCCTTAGCCAAGATAATCTCGATCCCCACAAACTTCAAGACAAAACAATCACAAACATAGTATCATCCATGACTCAATAAAACAAGGTCACGACAAATCATATAAAGACTAGTATAACCCCCTACTTGGTCAGTCACAACTACAGACTCATCTACAAGTTCAGGGTGAAAATCCAATCTACACACTAAATCACTACTGATAAAAGAATGTGTAGCTCTAGTAACGAATAGAACTCTAATAGAAACGTCTCTAATAGAAAGCACGTCTTGCACCATGATGTTCCCTTCCCTTTCCTTAGTAGTCAGTGCATAAGAAGAGGTGGAAACTGCATCCAAAGCATAAGCCTTTACCACCCGCTTGTCCTTCATAGGTTCTAGACAATCCTTCTTAAAATGTTTAACCTTGTCGTAGTTAAATCGCTTCTTTCCACCCTTCTTAGTCAGATACATGTTAGCAAAGTGCTCTTTCTTGTGATAGGTGAAGCAAGCGAGATCACTCAAGTCTTTCTTCTTATTAGGTCCATCCTTTCCTAGATTCTTTCTTTTATCATTTCATTTCTTCTTATTACCTTCGCTGCTTAGTTGTGGCTTTGGTTCTTCAGCAGTCTCCACAACTTTCTTTGGGAACATTCTCTCATGCCTAAGAGCCTTCTCAATCAACTTCTTGAACTAATCCTCAATATGATCTATAAGATTCTCTCTTCTATACTCTTCCATTCTCATAATAAATTTTCCATTCTACTGATACAGATTTTCGATAAAAGAGCAACAATACTTGGAGAGGGCTTCAAATTCAGATAAATATTTCAAGACTGTGTTATCCCATCTTTCAACTCAATGAATTTATTAAAAAAGATAGACTTCTGGACTATAGGAATAAACTTGTTTTCGAATCTAATCTTAAAGTCATCCTAAGTTATCTGATTTTCTATAATAATACGAATGATAGAGTTCATGGCTTTACCCCAAAGCTATCGAGAAGCGAGCTTCCTCTTCGTAGCATCTTTAGTCCCTAAGTCTCTAAAAATACGAGCACAAATGTCCAACCACTCCTGGATCTCCATAGCGGACTCAGATTCACTGAATGGCTTGCCTCCCAAAGTCGAGAAATACTTGCATAGCTTAGCAAAGTCCATTTGTGGTACCAGCAAAGGAGCACCATCTCCACCCATTGTTGCTCCAAGGTTTACTCAGGATCTTTATGCGACCGATGCCATTATGGCATCAAACATAGATTGGTAGTCGGGAATTCCCATCCCTGATCCACCATTGCCAACTACCCCTAATGCAGAATTATTCCTAACTACATTTCTAGCGGCTCGACTCATCTTGAATCTGTAAAAAGAATAGTCAATGTAAGTCGAGAAAGAAAACAATGGTGCTCAAGTGCGGACTATTATATATAATATTGATTCAATGATCTAAAAATATGTCCCTCTTATGCATATACGTTTTAATTCTTTAGTTAAATTGTATAACCAAAGCTTTGATACCAAATATGATGACCGCCCTCATGTAACTTGCATGTAAATATGTTAAATAGTGCGTTGTAGCATGCCAAGATGTTATAGGATAGCCATCAAGAGTGATAATCAAACCAGATATATCGTGTATCTTATAGCGCGATATAATATAATAGAAATATAGACAATAATATAGAAGGAGTTGACAGATCACAAAGAAGTTGAAATACCATCCAAATCACAAAGTCATATACATCAAATCCAATAATATCTGAATATGTGTCTTCCTCGCAACAATCTCTCGGAGTACGCTCGTGACACTGGAAAGCAAATATATACAAGTAAGTATATGTCATACCTCCAACAAAGTCGTCTCCGGCTCATCATCCTGTAGACTAACCTACTATCTAGTCTACTCATCTACATCGTTGATGAGGACCCAACATAATAAGAGAAAACATAAAATTTTAAGGTCAGACAACAGTCTGGTGTGAGCGATAAAATCTATCATAAGTTATTTTACAAAATATGTAAATAGATAGGTTAAGCCTCATACTTGACATGTCCTTGCAATTAGAGATTCAGCACATAATAACATGATAATATATGATGCTCAAAGAAGTAATGTTACTAAAAGAAAACAACAGAAGAAGTGGGAAAGTCATAAGATAAAGAGAATCAGTCTGGCTTCCCCAACTCCCATTCTTTATCTCATTCTCTAAGCCCAGCAGGCGATAGTCTACCCAAGAAGTGAAGATGTGACTGACAAAGTAACCATAAAAACCATCATGCAGATAATAACAATCGCCTTTTAAAGTCGTGAATAAGTTGATACTCATATGGTAACCCCAACCAAGGACTAATGGAAATTCCTGTCCTATCAGAAACTCTGTGTTTCGCCGACACTTGCCCCTCTAGACTAGGTTTGCCACCTTGATACACAATTCTATTGATCCTAGTGGAAGTTTGAGACGACCCAAACTTCCCCGATAAGGAAAGCACGGATTGAATTGAGGACATGACGAACCAAAACACAAACAGAAGAAAATTTCATTGCTTATTACAACAATTCCATCAGAATACAAGAATATACAGAGTGAATAAATAAATTACATTCGATAAATATCAGAGATTACAATACATTACATAGCAGCGAAAAATAGTACAAAAAACAACTGAAGGAGATATACGGATACAAAGCTTTTCGAGTATCGTTCCAGCTGTAAATCAGGATCCTATGAATATAAATCTACAAAACCAAAACTGCTAGCTGCCCGTGCGGAAAATAAGAGCACTCAGAGTTTAGGTTAAAACAATAAACTCTAAGTCAGTCATGTGACTGGTTTAAGAACTAAAACAGTTATTTATCTTTATTTTAAAGTTAGGTAAATCAAGGGACCACGCCGAATAACACGGAACGGGTTTCCTCTGCATAAAACAACAGTGCAATGATAAATAAAGAACAGTGAAGCTATTATAAGACCCAGGTCCCATCATACAATGCAACACAAGCCGGAGGATAGGGTTTTACCTTATAATAGCCAAAGAATGCTTGATATGCTAAATTTCATCTTTTATTATTACTTTAAGTGTATAGTGTCAAAACAATTTCAATCATAAGTATAAATCATAGACAGCATAAGTGCCTCATACCACTATGTTGCCATATATAGGTTCTACAATCAAAACCGCAGAGTCACGTATTGGAAGTTGGATTTCCATCTGTGAACCGAGGCAAGGGATTGTCCTCACCGAATTCGAGACTGTCTAGCCCGAGCCTCAGGAATAGAACGCATCGTCCCTTGAATCGTTAGGGCCAGTCCACCGATGTGGATTAAAATGCCTGAACACTGCGTTTCCCTGCCCTTTGGGGCGTAAATGAGCCAAATGACTCCATCGGCTCCACATAGTCACTGATATATCTGAGGCGCCTCGCAATCCAACAACCACACAGGTGAAAATAATATATATGTCAGGGCTGGTAGGTCACTGACACCACCCTAGCTAGAAGGAAATGCATGTCCTCCCTGAGGTCCTCTCCCGTTTCTGGTTCACAACCGGGGTGTGAGGCTCGCGAATTAACGCTACACAAAGCTATGCCACACAGGCGGTGCTTTGATCATCAACCACAAGACTTTGCTTTTCAACAAAATCCTTGATCATTTGCATCTTAGCATGCCACACAGGCAAACCACTCCATGCAACCGATATCCATCAATCACACAGAATGGTATCCAATGTCAGACACATAGTCAATTTACAAGTCCATTCTGGGTCTGAACGAAACCGGAGACACCTCGATCTCCAAGTACGTCTGGACGATCACCAACTGGTTCCCTCCTCTTGGGTGTACAGCCCAATCAAGATCATCAGTAATTATCCAAATGATGTGAAGACCTCCGGTCTTCGACCACCGTCTTTTTCCTCGACACATCGTCGAATCAGTTATTCATAATGGGATAAACCCGGTCTTTCTGAATAACTCGCGTATATAATCAACAAGTATTACACAAACACAACATACGCCTCATTCCAATTCAGAATATTCTTTTATTCAAATATTCTTATACCTTGGGTAAGGTTCCCATTAATTTTATCAAAGATAAATTCTTTAAATTTATTTTTTAATCTTCTTTTGAATATCAATTCAAACCAAATTATGGTTTATCCAAACTAGTCGGGATTAGTGAACCTTACCGAAGTAATCATTTGTTAAATTTCCCAACACCAACCTATTCATCCCATGAAGTAAAACTGGTTATACTTCATATTTAACACCACGGTGTTATCGGTAAATTCAATTACCATTTCACTTTTGAATCTAATTAAAGATTTAACTATCACCTAGAGCAAAACTGGTGATACTCCATTCTCTATCATTTCAATCTAATTAAAGATTCATTAAAACTCCACTTGGTTTTAATCTTCCCAAAAATCACTATCAATGATTATTTAACTTGGGAAATCATATCCTGTCTTTAACTGGGTTAAAGAACCAATGTCATTTAAAACACGGTTCACGATAAACCCAAAATCACATTCCATTAACAATGGAATTTTCACGGAAAACAGATCAATGTATATAATCGATATGAACTTCCATATCTAACTAATAGTGTAAATGGAATAACGGCAAAGCCTTTTAAATTCCGTATATATTAGCAGTCTTCCTCCACAGAAATTCACTTTGATTATCACCAAATCGAATTCCATTCCATTCCAATTTATTTTGCTAAATTGGAAAACTTTACTTTGGAAAATCTCCTTTAAATCTTAACAAAAGATTTATAAATTCCAAATCACATTTCACTGCAAATCGAGTTAAGAATGAATGTCATTAAAAACACAGTTCACAACAAATCCAATTCACATTTCATTAATTTAAAGAACGAGTGTTATTTAAAACACCGTTCACGATAAACCCAAAAATCAATTCCAATTAAATATCATTTAATTGGCACAATTCATTAAATCTAAGTAAAAAGATTTAATCTTTTTCTCAACTGGGTTTAAGAATAGTGTTAATGAAGACACCATTCACGACAAACCCAATCCCGTTTGATATTAAATACAAGGCTCTGAATAGAAAATATATCGGCTTATATTCAATACCAAATTCTACGACCAATAAATATCGTATTGGAAATAACGATATAAATATATCTTTCAAATTTCCATAACAATATTTGTATAATCACGAAATCCAACATCGAAATATTCCAAAGACGATTTCAATTCAAATCCATTCCAATTCAATTATTGGAAATTTTGGTTACTTTTAAAACCCTTTCAAATCCAATTTATTTATTTAAAAAATAAATGGATTATAGTTCTAGTTCAAAACTAGTTCATTTCGATAAAAATCTATTTTTATCTTTTCAAATTTGGAGTTTTTCATCCCAATTCTTTCCAAATCATTTCTTACGATTTTACACTAATTATTGATATTTTTAATAATTTTATCATGGCCCGTACAGTCGATTTCCATCAACGGCCATCAAACTGCACTTACATCGACCTTTTCCAAATTTGATTTGGACATAATTCCAAATCCAACCGTTAGATTTCAAATCTCTAATATTCGTTAGAAAGCTCTTTTCGATACGAACCTAATGATTCCGGTTTTAGGAGAATCCGACGGTCGGATCTCCCGTAACGTCCATTCGAAGTCAATGGTCGAAATTCGCATACTACCGCAGCGCGGCGCGTTCTATTCAGACCATTATATATAATATATATGTATATATATATCATCGATTTCCTTTTAAAACGTATTTTATAAATCGTTTTAAATTCGTTTTCAGAACGATTTCAACTTCATATTCAATTTCAAATCAGAATTGAATATTCCATATCATCGATATATAAATGACAGTATTTTCAAAATATTATATTTTGAAATCAATTCCTTTTCGATATTCATTATAAAAATGAATAAAATCGATATAGATATCGTTCACGTCAAAATGGCGCATATCTAATCAACACGGCTTTATACATTTCAATTACTTCGTTATTCTATTCAACAAATGAATATTTTCTTCAACACATGAATTTTCTTTTATTCAGCACATGAATATATATATATTTTATTCAACACGTGAATTTTCTTTTATTCAACACATGAATATATATTTTATTCAACATATGAATTTTCTTTCATTCAACACATGAATATATATTTTATTCAACACATGAATTTTCTTTTATTCAGCACATGAATATTCTTTTTTTTCCAACTTGGAATGAGGCCCAATTAATTACCATATAATGTTAATTATATGGATTCCCTACAACACATGTATAATATAGCAACGATAAATAATCAACCATCATCCAGAGTGCATCACACAACTAGATAAGTATTAAAGATAAATAATTAACGCTTACACAGTCTGTCAACCAATCGATCGACATACAACTAAATAATTGGGATTAGTGTACGCCAAATGTCATCCCAACACCCGTGTGGGGTTTCAAAACAACAAACACAGATTTTTATTTGTGCAGTTGGACGATGTGTAAAATTTATAGTCCCAATCAATATCAGTCAAATGGGTGTACATAAACAAACCATCCGATTTGTTTATAATTATTTATTTTATATACACATTAAAAATTATATTTTTAACTATAAAATATTTCATTCCTTTCCACATCACGTAATTAACTTTCACAATACGTCAATTAAGCAAACAAGTCATCCATGGTCTATGGACGACGGGTGCGGGGTGCTGCTAAGCACCGTCTGCATCCTAGTACATATTTCAAACTAGAAATTAAAATAAAAGTGAGGAGTTCTCACCGAGGGTTCCACTCGTCCATTTTTACTTCTGAACTGTTTGGATATGCCCAAAATTCCAATGCGACATTTTCACACTGTACACAGTAAAAATCACATTTTTACTATGGCATTTCATATATAAAAATCATATATTTTTATCGCTTCATTTCAGTAAATAAAAATCATATTTTTATTTCTACTTCATATATTTTTACGACGCTTCTTTTTATGTAAAAATTACATTTTTATATTTCTACTTCTTATATAAAGATCGAATTTTTATTCTATATATTATAAAAATCATATTTTTATTATCTCTATAATATAAAAATCATATTTTAATATCACCATAATATAAAAATCACATTTTTATTATCTCTATAATATAAAAATCACATTTTTATTATCTCTATAATATAAAAATCATATTTTTATTATCTCTATAATATAAAAATCACATTTTTAATCTTCTATATCATAGGTAAAAACTGAATTTTGTTTTATTTTTTTTATTGAACTGATTACTTTATATAAATAAAATAAAGAAATAAAAGTAAATAAAAACTTACAGTAGAAATCAGAGAGGGGGGGTTTCTGCGCGCCGGAGATGGTCGATGGCAGGCGTCCGGGCTAGAGCAAGGCGCAGTAGGTCGGCGCGGTGGGGGGTATATGCGTGTTGTCGGAGGCGTCGGTTCTCGCGGTGGAGGTGAGTTTGGGGTTGCGAACTGGAGAGGGAAGAGACGGAAGGAGGCGCGACGCTTCAGCTTGGGGGGGGGGGGAGGGAAGAGGGGGTCCGGCGGTCGCGGTAACGGGGGAGGAGGCGGTTCCATCGATCGATTTAGGGGGGGGTCTGTGGACGACATTTTTTTTTTCTTTTTCTTATTGAATCAGGTCTGGAGGGAAGGGGGAGGGGGTTGACCGATTATAGCAAGAGGGGCGAGGGTTTTAAATTTAAATATTAGTTTAATACTTAATTGTTCTCCATAAAGTTAATTTTTCGTTCAAACTTCAATTCAAACCCAATGACTATCGCCCCTAGCCAAATACCCCCATTCCAAACACAATGGGATATGTTTCGTAACCTAATCCGGTTGTTACGATCAGTTTTCGTTAAAATCAAAATATAAATCAATATATTGAATTTGAACGCACATTTCAATTTACCGGGGCCACATATTAACCCTAAAAATTCCTGAAAAATTATTTCTAGCTTCGTATTGATGGTACGGTCCTAACAAAATTAATTTCGTCAAATTCTGAGACTGTTTGAAAAATGTCCATTTTCTGGTCGATCGAAATTGACTAAAACTGTCAAAACGCGTTTCGCCACGCTCACATATTGATTCAGAAAATTACGAATTTTGGAATCTAGCAATAACTAGACATCCTGGATCCAACAAAAGTGATTTCATCGAAAATAGAGGTCGTTTGCAAAAATTTCCATTTTAAGGGCCAGAATTCCATAGCGACTATTCTGAATTTTCAACTGGATGTATCTTTTTATTCTCGCTATGAAATTTCAATTTTTCGGATTCGTTGGAAAGATATTCTCAAATAGATTCTAATATTTTCAGTTTCACTAAAATGCGGTTTATTTTGAATCCTATACATTCATTTGAAATTTGAAATCGAATTTTCAAACTACCGCGCCATTTTCAATTCCTTTTATAATTAAAAATAATTATTTATACTCTAACAACGATTCAAATAAAAATATACATTCTAATTCTATTCAAAATAAATTTCTCGTCGCTATTATTTAAAATAATTCATTTTAAATATTCAAAATTCAATAAAATTGCCAAAATAAATTTTTTTAATTGGCTCAGATTTCTGGGTTATTACAATCTCCCCCACTTAAAACTTTTCGTCCCCGAAAAGGAACGAAGCTGAAAGCTGTTTACCAAATCAACTCAACTTTCATTATTTTCATTATGGCTTAAGTTCTTCAACTTTTCAGTTTCTAAGAACTTTTCAAATTCTTCAAAAATTTGACTAATACCCTAAATTTTCGAAAAATTTCGCCATAACCTCCCCTACACGGGAGCACCAGGAAAATCCTGAAATTGCCATACAGGCCTTTCCAATCCAAAAAGAAATAGAAACAGCCAAGCGGCTAGCCAATCGGCTAATAAAATCATCAAAAACCCCAAGAAATACAAAAAACTTGTACCTATTTGTCGGGCAAACAATTTTATTCCTCTTCTCTAGCCTCCTTGCTACGACCTGTTCAATGGATACACATGTATATGCATGTAATTTCAAACAATTTTCAATACAGTTCAATGTTTGGTACAATTTGGCCTAAATGGTTAAAAATATCAAACCAATAATCAAACAACACAACTATCAATCAATTAGTTGATCAGCTTTTCAAATTCATAACCTTGATACATAGTCCAAAAATCAGATTTTTGATGCCAAATCACAACAATAAGCCCTATCTAGTTTTGGTTCTCACACCAGTCAATTGGAAATATATAGAAATCCCACTTTCGAAACCCGAACATAAATGCTGATGATGCTCGAGCGATCATTAGAATCATCTCCGAGCGACTAGAGTGTGATTCTATATCTATCGAATATATTTGAGGCTTCTAATACACGTGGATCAGACGTATACTAAAATCTCTATATACTTGATTGTCCAAATCAATTTAAAATAAATACTCAAATACGAATAATTTATTTAAATTTTCAAAACAAAACTTGTTTTCACTTTTATTTTTAAAAGCAACACCCTTCACACTCGTTCTAGGATGCTACTGGTCCCATCTCTAACGAGTCATTCTCATTGGATATTACTAATCCAATCTCTGATGAATTCTTTCGTTTGGTTCTAACGTGTCTTGTTCTCTCTTTGTAGACCAAAGCTCTGATACCAAACTGAGGCGACCCGAACTACCCCGATAAGGAAAGCACGGATTGAATTGAGGACAAGACGAACCAGAACACAAACAGAAGAACATTTCATTGCTTATTACAACAATTCCATTAGAATACGTAAATATACAGAGTGAATAAATAAATTACATTCGATAAATATCAGAGATTACAATACATTACATAGCAGCGGAAAATAATACGAAACACAATTGCAGGAGATATACGGATACAAAGATTTCCGAGTATCGTTCCAGCTGTAAATCAGGATCTTGTGAATATATATATCTGCAAAACCAAAACTACTAGTTGCCCGTGCGGAAAATAAGGGCAACCAGAGTTTAGATTAAAACAATAAACTCCGGTCAGTCATGTGACTGGTGTGAGAACTAAAACAGTTATTTATCTTTATTTTAAAGTTAGGTAAATCAAGGGATCACGCCGTATAACACGGAATGGGTTTCCTTCAAAGAATACCAGTGCATAAAATAACAGCGCAATGCTAAATAAAGAACAATGAAGCTATTATAAGACCCAGGTCCCATCACACAATGCAAAACAAGCCGGAGGATAGGGTTTTACCTTATAATAGCCAAAGAATGCTTGATATGCTAAATTTTATCTTTTATTATTATTATAAGTGTATAGTGTCAAAACAATTTCAATCATAAGTATCAATCATAAACAGCATAAGTGCCCCATACCACTATGTCGCTATATATAGATTATACAATCAAAACCGCAGAGTCACGTATTGGAAGTTGGATTTCCATCTGTGAACCGAGACAAGGGATCGTCCTCACCAAATTTGAGACTGTCTAGCCCGAGCCTCAGGAATAGATCGCATCGTCCCTTGGATCGTCAGGGTCAGTCCACTGATGTGGATTAAAATGCCTGAACACTGCTTTTCCCTGCCCTTTGGGGCGTAAATGAGCCAAATGACTCCATCGACTCCACATAGTCACCGATATATCCGAGGCGCCTCGCAATCCAACAACCACACAGGTGAAAATATTATAAATGTCAGGGCTAGTAGGTCACTGACACCACCCTAGCTAGAAGGAAACGCATGTCCTCCCTGAGGTCCTCTCCCGTTTCTGGTTCACAACCGAGGTGTGAGGCTCGCGAATTAACGCTACACAAAGCTATGCCACATAGGCGGTGCTTTGATTATCAACCACAAGACTTTGCTTTTCAACAAAAGCCTTGATCATTTGCATCTTAGCATGCCACACAAGCAAACCACTCCATGCAACCGATATCCATTAATCACACAGAATGATATCCAATGTCAGACACACAGTCCATTTACAAGTCCGTTCTAGGTCTGAACGAAACCGGAGGCACCTTGTACCTCGCATATCCATCGATCTCCAAGTACATCTGGACGATCACCAACTGATTCCCTCCTCTTGGTTGTACAGCCCAATCAAGATCATCAGTAATTATCCAAACGATGTGAAGAGCTCCGGTCTTAAACCACCGTCTTCATCCTCGACACATCGTCGAATCAGTTATTCCGAATGGGATAAACCCGGTCGTTTTGAATAACTCGCCTATATAATCAACAAGTGTTACACAAACACAACATACGCCTCATTCCAATTCAGAATATTCTTTTATTCAAATATTCTTATACTTTTGGAAAGGTTCCCAATAATTTTATCAAAGATAAGTTCTTTAAATTTATTCTTCAATTTTCTTTTGAATATCAATTCAAACCAAATTATGGTTTATCCAAACTAGTCGGGATTAGCGAACCTTACCGAAGTAATCACTTGTTAAATTTCCCAACCCTAACCTATTCATCCCATGAAGTAAAATTGGTCATACTTCATATCTAACACCACGGTGTTATCGGTAAATTCAATTACCATTTCACGTTCAAATCTAATTAAAGATTTAACTATCGCCTGGAGCAAAACTGATGATACTCCATTCTCGATCATTTCAATCTAATTAAAGATTCATTAAAACTCCACTTGGTTTTAATCTTCCCAAAAATCACTATCAATGATTATTTAACTTAGGAAATCATATCCTGTCTTTAACTGGGTTAAAGAACCAATGTCATTTAAAACACGGCTCACGATAAACCCAAAATCACATTCCATTAACAATGAAATTTTCACGGAAAACAGATCAATGTATATAATCGATATGAACTTCCATATCTAACTAATGATATAAATGGAATAACGGTAAAGCCTTTTAAATTCAATATATATTAGCAGTCTTCCTCCACAGAAATTCACTTCGATTATCACCAAATCGAATTCCATTCCGTTCCAATTTATTTTATTAAATTGGAACACTTTACTTGGAAAATCTGCTTTAAATCTTAACAAAAGATTTATAAATTCCAAATCACATTTCACTGCAAATCGGGTTAAGAACAAATGTCGTTAACAACACAGTTCACAACAAATCCAATTCACATTTCATTAATTATCGGGTTAAAGAACGAGTGTTATTTAAAACATCGTTCACGATAAACCCAAAAATCAATTCCAATTGGGTTTAAGAACAGCGTTAATGAAGACACCATTCACGATAAACACAAATCCCGTTTGATATTAAATACAAGGCTCTAAATAGAAAATATATCGACTTATATTCAATATCAAATTCTACGACCAACAAATATCGTATTGGAAATAACGATATAAATATATCTTTCAAATTTCCATAACAATATCTGTATAATCACGAAATCCAACATCGAAATATTCCAAAGACAATTTCGATTCAAATCCATTACAATTCAATTATTGGAAATTCTGGTTACTTTTAAAACCCTTTCAAATCCAATTTATTTATTTCAAAAATAAATGGATCATAATTCTAGTTCAAAACTAGTTCATTTCGATAAAAAACTATTTTTTATCTTTTCAAATTTGGAGTTTTTCATTCCAATTCTTTCCAAATCATTTATTATGATTTTACACTAATTATTGATATTTTTAATAATTTTATCAAGCCTCATACAGTCGATTTCCATCAACGGCCATCGAATTGCACTTACAACGACCTTTTCCAAATTTGATTTAGACATAATTCCAAATCCAACCGTTAGATTTCAAATCTCTAATATTCGTTAGAAAGCTCTTTTCGATACGAACCCAACGGTTCTGGTTTTAGGAGAATCCGACAGTCGGATCTCCCGTAACGTCCATTCGAAGTCAATGGTCGAAATTCGCGAACTGCCGCAGCGCGGCGCATTCTATTTAGGCCATTGTATATATATTTCATCGATTTCCTTTTAAAACATATTTTATAAATCGTTTTAAATTCCTTTTCAAAACAATTTCAACTTCATATTCAATTTCAAATCAAAATTGAATATTCTATATCATCGATATATAAATGATAGTATTTTCAAAATATTATATTTTGAAATCAATTCTTTTTCGATATTCATTATAAAAATGAATAAAATCGATATAGATACCATTCAGGTCAAAATGGCGTCTAATTAACACGACTTTACATATTTCAATAACTTCACTATTCTATTCAATAAATGAATATTTTCTTCAACACATGAATTTTCTTTTATTCAACACATGAATATATATTTTATTCAACACATGAATTTTCTTTTATTCAACACATGAATATATATTTTATTCAACACATGAATTCTCTTTCATTCAACACATTGATATTTTATTCAACACATGAATATTCTTTTTTTTTCAACTTGGAATGAGGCCCAATCAATTACCATGTAATGTTAATTATATGGATTCCCTACAACACATGTATAATATAGCAACGATAAATAATCAACCATCATCCAGAGTGCATCACACAACTGCATAAGCATTAAATATAAATAATTAATGCTTACACAGTCCGTCAACCAATCGATCGACATACAGCTAAATAATTGAGATTAGTGTATGCCAAATATCATCCCAACACCCGTGTGGGGTTTCAAATCAACAAACACAGATTTTTATTTGTGCAGTTGGGCGATGTGTAAAATTTATCGTCCCAATCAATATCAGTCAAATAGGTGTACATAAACAAACCGTCCGATTTGTTTATAATTATTTATTTTATATACATGTTAAAAAAAATAATTTTAACTATAAAATATTTTATTCCATTCCACATCACACAATCAACTTTCACAACACATCAATTAAACAAAAAAGTCATCCATGGTCTATGGACGACGGGTGTCGAGTGTTGCTAAGCACCGTCTGCATCCTAGTATATATTTCAAACTAGAAATTAAAATAAAAGTGAGGAGTTCTCACCGAGGGTTCCACTCCTTCATTTTTACTTCTGAACTGTTCGGATATGCCCAAAATTCCAATGCGACCTTTTCCCGCTGTTCACAGTAAAAATCGCATTTTTACCATGGCATTTCATATATAAAAATCATATATTTTTATCGCTTCATTTCAATAAATAAAAATCATATTTTTATTTCTACTTCATATATTTTTACGACGCTTCTTTTTATATAAAAATTACAATTTTATATGTCTACTTCTTATATAAAGATCGAATTTTTATTCTATATATTATAAAAATCATATTTTTATTATCTCTATAATATAAAAATCATATTTTTATTTTCTCTATAATATAAAAATCGCATTTTATTATCTTGATAATATAAAAATCACATTCTTATTATCTCTATAATATAAAAACCATATTTTTTTATTATCTCTATGATATAAAAATCACATTTTTAATCTTCTATATCATAGGTAAAAACTGAATTTTGTTTTGTTTTTTTTATTGAACTTATTACTTTATATAAATAAAATAAAGAAATAAAAGTAAATAAAAACTTACAGTAGAAATCAGAGAGGGGGAGGGGGTTTTTGCGCGCCGGAGATGGTCGATGGCAGGCGTCCGGGCTAGAGGGAGGCGAGGCAGGTCGGCGCGGTGGGGGGTGTGTGCGTGTGGTCGGAGGCGTCGGTTCTCGCAGTGGAGGTGGTTTTGGGGTTGTGAACTGGAGGGGGAAGAGACGGAAGGAGGCGCGACGCTTCAGCTTGGGGGGGGGATAGGGGGTCCAGCGGTCGCGGTGACGGGGGAGGTGGCGGTTCCATCGATCGATTTAGGGGCGAGGGGTCTGTGGACGATGTTTTTTTTCTTTTTCTTAATTAATCGGGTCTGGAGGGAAAGGGGAGGGGGGTTGACCGATTATAGCAAGAGGGGTGAGGGGTTTAAATTTAAATATTAGTTTAATTATTTAATTATTCTCCATAAAGTTAATTTTTCGTTCGAACTTCAATTCAAACCTAATGACTGTCGCCCCTAGCCAAATACCCCCATTCCGAACACAATGGGATATGTTTCATAACCTAATTCGGCTGTTACGATCAGTTTTCATTAAAATCAATATATTGAATTTGAACGCACATTTCATTTTACAGGGGCCATATATTAACCCTAAAAATCCCCGAAAAATTATTTCTAGCTTCGGATTGATGGTATGGTCCTAACAAAACTAATTTCGTCAAATTCTGAGGCCGTTTGAAAAATGACCATTTTCTGGTCGATCGAAATTGACTAAAGCTGTCAAAACACGTTTCCCTTCGCCACACTCACATATTGATTCAGAAAATTACGAATTTTGGAATCTAGCAATAAGTAGACACCCGGATCCAACGTAGGTGATTTCATCGAAAACAGAGGTCGTTTGCAAAATTTCCATTTTTAAGGGCCAGAATTCCATAGCGACTATTCTGAATTTTCAACTGGACGTATCTTTTTATTCCCGCTATGAAATTTCAATTTTTTGGATTCGTTGGAAAGATATTCTCAAATAAATTCTAATATTTTCGGTTTCACTAAAATCCGGTTTATTTTGAATCATGTACATTCATTTGAAATTTGAAATCAAATTTTCAAACTACCGCGCCATTTTCAATTCCTTTTATAATTAAAAATAATTATTTATACTCTAACGGCGATTCAAATAAAAATATGCGTTATAATTCTATTCAAAATAAATTTCTTGTCGCTATTATTTAAAATAATTCATTTTAAATATCAAAATTCAATAAAATTGCCAAAATAAATTTTTTAAGTTGGCTCAGATTTCCGGGTTATTACAAAGTCCCCATGATACGCATGTTTTAAGTTCCACTAGAACACTCCGAGTTATCAATGATTCCTTAGCAATTCACTAGCAGAGTTATTCCTCTTTGTAAAAAACTTGAGTCCCCTTAGTCAATCTATTATCTTGAAGCTTCGTTAAATCACGAATCACTTCAATCCTTACAGCCCCGTTATGCCACGAACCACTCCTCATCTGAGTCTCCAATCAAAGAATTTATTACTTGATCATGCCCTAACTCTCGACCGGAGAAGAAACCGTCAAACCAAAATCAGATGCACGTTCATTGAAGCCTCTAAGTCTTCCATCATGGACTTTATACCTAAATACATCAATATGATGGAGGGGTACCCATTCATAGGCTATGAACCGGTGTCTGTCCATGTACTTTTCCAAATTTTGGAAGTGCTTCAGATCCTCAAAGCACACCTTCTTGGCCTTCCAATTCAATGTTGGTCCATATCCCATAGGTCCATCATTACTTCATGCCGACGCATATCTCACTGGTCCATCATTGTTTCCTACCATCCCATCACTTCGAAAAAAATCTCTAACTCACATGCCAAATTCATTTGACCTCAAACTTGACTGGTAGCCTTCTTTTGACCCTAGTAGTTCATGCCAAAATTTTGGATTCGAAATATTTCTTCCTTGTGGACTAATACCGCTTACATCGGCCATGAACTAGTACTAGTCCATGTACACAGCATATTTCAACCTTAAATTTTATGGGCGTCTTCCCGCTGCCTTCCAGATCTCAACCCCCAATTTTCGTACAATTCCAACAATCTTTGATCTAATTGTGCTCCAATCTTCATTCTAAGTCCTAATTTCAATGATTATAACATACAAATTCGAGTATAGCATCCAAAAAATGATTTCAACAATCCAAACAGCAATCACGTTAATCAACAATCATATTCAAATACCCAAATTCATAAAAAACACGAAATAATGATTTACATGCATAGATCTAGTGCATATCTATATGTAATCAATTTTTCACTGGTTATATTATCCATAAGGTTTCAAAACTGAAAGGAGCATAAATGATTATGATTTGATGTGATCTAACATGTAAATATTAATAAAACACCTAATATAAGCATATAATGTAACATATCATAGTGATAGATCTAAATTACTCACCAAATCAATGAATCTATGAAGATCACAACGAATATGGATTGGGATAATCAGGAGATGAATATGGCAACCCCTAAATGATGGAAAATATGTAGATCAAGGAAGTTCTAATCTCTTCTAGATGTTTAGAGGAGAATTGAAGTGATTTAGAATGTGTTTTGAGGTTTTAGGAGGAAGAATTAGAGAATCATAGTTCTATATGGCTATTAAAAAAATGAGGAAAAGAGGTTAACCTAATCTCTTCCGTCCCTATTTATACTACAGATCATTAATCCTAATAAGCTAACTTAATCATCCCATTAGTTACTAACTAAATCAGTCTAGCAGTCTTGAAAGATTAAAATTGTTGTACTTCAAACCTCTTAACCAAATCATTAATGTAACCACTCTACATAATGGAAAACTATCAAATCTTTCTAACGGCACAGGTTTGAGCATCTAATTGTACACTAGTCAAAAGATTTGGCTAGAACAAAATACTTAGAGATAAAATGGCGTAAAACATTCCGGCGAAAATAATAGGTGTAAAACATCCTAACTAACCATATACCAAAATAAGAGAATGATCCCTTTGCGTGAATTAAGTAGAATTATTTTATGATCCTTCGATATTTAAAATATCGGTAGTCATAACACTTCTCTTCAAGTCACAAGCCACACTCAAATTATCACATGCAAGTCGCACCAATGATATTATAGTTCATTTATCTTATTATACTGGTATGTCTAAACTAGACTGACCCGTGTATTTATTGCTCGGGTAAGATCGAGTTGCAGGTCAGGTCTTATGGCATTGCTTAGTTGTTCCACCATGGGTTTTTTTATCGACTTTTGGCCTAGTTCGCATAGTTTTTGTGTACCTATCCTATGGACATCATCGACTTAGCTGTAGTTATTCTATTTGGTAGGGACATGAAGTATATTTGTATATAGTGGTTTTGTCACCACTTTTATACTACACTATGTATTATACTTGATGTATATGTACATCTATTATGATGGTTATTGTTTTGTGATATGTGATTATTATATATATATATGTTATGTCTTGTTCTGAATCGATCCTATAGTCACAATAGTAACGTATTAGGAAAGTATTAAGTATGTCGAACCACTAGAGATAACGAAAAAATTCATAACATATTTTCAGCATACTTAAGACTTGCTTAATACAAGACTACGAGTGGTCGCTCCTAAAGGACCCTGTTCTCCATATTAGCATACGGCGTTACTTGTTAATGCTCTTTGTTAATATGGGTCTCGGGGTAGGGCATTACAACTTGGCCAAGCTTTGAGTTCGTTAGTACAACATGTATTAGATTTAGATTTTAAGTTTTCCTAAGGATTAAAGGACAATTTCTCATATGCTAGAATCGAACGTTGCAAAAATACATACATCACACTTGCGTGATATTTATTTTCACCACACAGAGGCATTGCATGATAAATTGAAAATAATATAAGCACTATTTTTTATTTTTAAAGTAGTTAAGAAAAAGCAGTTGACGTATATTATATTAGTATTTGTAGATGGGTCCTTATAATTATTACCAAATGACATTTTTGGAGAGACGGATAAAAGTTCAAGTAAGCAAAGCAAATCAAGCTTAAACTAAGAGAATGTAGAAATATGCGATGAAGAAAATCTAGATGAAAAAAGTATAAAGGAACATACTGTTAAGAAAGATGATAATGTCAAGGACGATGATAATATTGGAAAAGATAATAATGTTGATGATCATGACAATGTTGAGGAAGATAGCAACGATGATGAGTCGGATGAAGGGGAAAGTAAAGATGATGCTAAGACATAGGATAAAACTAGGGATGAAACCAATGGAAATACAGTCTAAAATATAAAGATATGATCAAGAATTATCATTATCGTATTGCCTTAACAATATAGAAAAGAGAGGTATTTTACTTTATTTTAGTTATATTGAATTTTAGTATATTATTATAAGGAATGCTTCAATATGATACTATAAACATAAATTTATGTATGTTGGAACGATCGACATTTACACGTGTTAATAACTCATACAACATTTTAGAATGGAAGGTAGTAGAAATTTCTTGTAACAATCCAAATTTTAATACATAGTAATTAATTAATTAATAAAATAATAAGTTTTAAAATTATCATAATTTGACAACCAAAATTGCATTATTGAGTTCGTTACAAATTTCTAGTTCAGTTGCACATATGGTTTACGAAAAATAGACGTAAAACAAGTTACAAAACTTCAAAGTTCTTAAATTTGATACAACAAGAAGAAGAAAATGTTGGGTCGGGACGACCCATTCCCACCTAGGTCGATCTAGGGGTCAACCCGGGCTCTGATGGGTTGACCACTAATGTGTCAGGCACAATTACGTTCCTGGCATGAAATTGAAAGTAACAGAGATTATTACTCTAGCGCTTTATGTTGATGTGCAATTTTTTGATTGGCATATTTCAAATCCAAAGCTAACGTGACAATCCCTGATTGGTCCGAGGACATGGCTGGCCTAGAATTAACTCTAAATCTGATAACCTGGGATTTCCAACCCCACTTATAAATAAACCTCCAACCTCCACAAAGTTCTTCCTCGCCTAGGCTAGTCTTCTATTTTGAAGAACGTAAATTAAATTTTAGGGAATTGAGATTTATTAAATAAAAATATTTTCTTTTTTATTTTGGAGGTGGGTTCTGCTAGAGCCACAATGGAAGTTTTGTCGTTGGGTTTTTATAAGTATTTAGATTTTCGTTATGTTTAGGTAAATAAAACTAATAGTAGTTATAGTTGTTATTTACAAATTTATTTATAGTTTCTTACAGTTTTATTCATTTTCTGTTATAGTTTTTCTATAGATTTCGTTCTATAAATTATTATTATGTCTTTTCTGTCTTTCTTATGGTTTTATATAGTTGATATTTAAATTACTGCAAGATATCTTGTCGGTCTTCTTTCCCCTTTCTTACACTTGATTTTATAGTTTTATATTAATTTTTGGTTATGCTCAAAATATGCCTAGATTTGCAATATTGGCATATGTATAAAATTGATTTAGGCATTGACTCGTATACCTAACTTATTACGACTGATTATAATCCTTTTTATTTTTCACTTGTTAGAAAATATGATTCAATTGGAATTATTTAAAAGACGGTTTGATAATTTGGCGCTAAATTAACATGACATGTTAAAATTGTAACAAAAAGGAATTTGGACTGAAAATAGGCAAACTTAAAGAGAATTGCAAAATGACTATAATACAGGTTAAGATAGAAAATGGACCAAAATATATTTGCATAAATGTGATGGATTGTGCAAACACAAAGAATCATAATAAATTTAATACCCCATAATTCTATAACACATTAAGATGATAAACTAAGGAATACTTAATTAAATATTGGGAATTAAGTATAACATACTATGCCATTGCATTGGTCTCGGAATTTTGCTTAAGATAGACACCAAGTTTGTGTAAAACGAACACCGTATGAAGAAGTTACTAAGCCTAGAAGTTTGTATACGCACAAGAGAATTATATATATACAAACAAATCAAATAAAAAAATTCAAACCAGCGAAGCCCTAGAAGCAGAACCGATTGTTTCTAGGGTGGGTCGACCCAAGCTCTTTGGGGTTGACCCATGGTTCGACCCCGGGGTCGACACCCAAAAGGGGGGTTGACCCCCATACAGATCTGAGCAGAATTTGGTTTCTACACATGGACACAGTTCTGAGCGAGATTCGTGAACCCTAGGCAATAAATAAGACCCCATTCTCAGTGTTTTAATCATTCTAAAACAATGGAGAACTAGATGTTGCCTCTGCCTAGATTAAAATAGCCTATATGTCTATAACAACAAGAGTTAGACAAATTCGTAGATCTGTGTTCAACATCTACAACTATTCTTCTTTCTCTTAGATTTATTCTCTGTGAGTCTACGTTATTTTTAGATAGAAATAATTAAAATGCAATCTTGACATGCCTATGAATTAGATCTATGCCTGTGACTATTGTAATCATATCAGATCTGCTATATTTGTGTATCTAATTCACTGATTAGATCTCATCATGCCTATTTATGATCATGACACTAAGCATAATCAGTCCTGTTATTACATGTTCATCAGATCTGCTCTTATATGCCTATTTCTGTTCATCAGATCTGTTCTTATATGCCTATTTCTTCTATCATATGCCCATTTATGTTACTGTTGGTTTTATGCCTATTCTATTCTTCTCTATCTCATTCCCTTTTTATTTTTATAGCCAGGTTGCTTTCAAGCCTAGGCCGATATCGCTGAAATATGCGTACGAACGAAATTGGGTTAAATTGGGAATGATTGGAAATGGTAATTTTGGGGGTATAACTTGTACTTTGAATCACGATTAGGATCTAGGGGCATAAACTATATTGTGAAATTGGACTAAAAACTGGGGCATAACTTATATGGTGAATTATGACTTGTGGTTTGGGACATGTAAATCTGTAGGCTTAATTTAAGATTAAGCGAGATATGTTAATGAAATTGTAAAGAATCTGTAAAGCCGGTTTAATCCGTTAAATTTGGGGCATAACTTGAATTGAAAATATGAATATGGATCTGGGCATAAATCAAATAGTGATTTATATCCTAATTTGGGGCATGCGGTACACAATGAACATGACTTGGGAAAGGGGGCATGAAAACCTATAATGAAATAGGTATAATTGGTTAATAATGGAAATGCCTAGATTTAC
Source organism: Allium sativum (assembly GCA_030737875.1). Taxonomy (NCBI): domain Eukaryota; kingdom Viridiplantae; phylum Streptophyta; class Magnoliopsida; order Asparagales; family Amaryllidaceae; genus Allium; species Allium sativum. The sequence goes on along the minus strand of CM060921.1, from coordinate 719,860,707 downwards.
AATAATAAGTAACTGTAACTGTGCTTAGACATGAGGTTAGACTACATTTGTGGTGCGTATCAAGCGACCACAAGTGGTGAATCTAATGTAAGGGGTCTAAGTGCATAAAGACTTGACGGTGCTAAGACACGAGGTTAAGTCTGACTTATGGAAGAAGTCTGCCCAGACCTGACTGGAATATCCAGCATCCGCAAGTGATAGACTTAATGTGGGTGGTCTAGCGCATTATAACCATAAATGCATGTAGGGCAATGAACTTGTAGTACTTCACCTGTTTGAATCCAAAAAGAATGCATGAGCCTGTTAAATCAGTGGGGTTAAGTAAACCCATTAAGTATGTGGGGTTAAGTAAACCTGTTAAGTATGTGGGGTTAAGTAAACCTATTAAATCTGTGGGGTTAAATAAGCCTGTTAAATCTATGGGGTTAAGTAAGCCTGTTAAATCTGTGGGGTTAAGTAAGCCTGTTAAATCTGTGGGAAATATGTGGGGTTAAGTAAGCCTGTTAAATCTGTAGGGTTAAGTAAGCCTGTTAAATCTGTGGGGTTAAGTAAACCTGTTAAAACTGTGGGGTTAAGTAAACCTGTTAAATCTGTGGGGGTTATACAAACATGTTAATTTAGAAAACTTAATTTGTTAAATCTGTTGGGGTTATATGGACCCGTTAACTTGTAAAGTTTAACCTGTAAATCTGTAGGGGGTTATGTGAATCTATTAAATCTGTTAGGCATAACCTGTCAAAATCCTAGTTAATTGGAGACATAAGATCTGTAAGGGTTGGCTTGTGTCATCTGTTATATGGGACCCATATTAGTCAGTAACCCATTCTGGTATTAAGGGGGACCATGCACTAGGTAGGGGTCAGGCCACGCTTACTGAACTGATTATAAGAGGTTCATTTAAGAGGAGGTGTGTACTGGCGCGTTCCAACGGACTCATGTGCGTGCATGAGTACGACCTGCATCTGGGAAAATAAGCCGATGTAGCACCAGTAAATAGGTTTGTGTCCTTCTGTAGGTTGCCACTTAAGGAAGTAATACACCCTACTGTGGGGCCGACATAGAGTATTTACGGGGTAGGGAGTCGATCGATTGGGGAAGGGTAGTAATTAGGGTACATCTAGTCTTGTATGTTTCTGTGGGGTACCTGTATTTCTGTTTAGGTTAACACCCGTTATTTCTGTTTAGGTACTAGTTAATTTTGTTTGGATTAAATCCATTACTGGAGTACACCTAAAACTACGATTATATTTCTGTTGGGATCATCCCGTTTTTGTTAAGCAATTAGGGAGTATGCAATCCTGTTACATATCTATTACACTAGTATTGGTGCAGAGAAAGAGAAATCATTAGAGAAGCGCAATATATTCCATCATGTTTATCCTGTTTACCTTGTCATACCTGTCTTTTGTGATGTTATCTCTCTTATCCACTTTATATGCCTATCATGATACTTTTACTTATTTATATGCTAAAAGAAACCGAACTCGCCAGACTTTATGTCTGACCCATTTTGTTTTCTCTTCTTTCTCTTCCGTTTCCCCCCAGGTTCTCAAGGTAGGAATACTCAAGCTTGATCAGGATTCTGCTTTCATTCTGCTTGGAATTGCTTAGATGTACTGCTCGAGTTCTTATCTTTTCTACTATGGCTATGTTTTTAGGGAATTATGCTTCTTTTATTATTGTACTCTGATGTTTTAAGTACAAGATAGAAGTTTAAGTGATGTACTGGTTTTTATGTATTTCAAACACATTATGTAACCTTGTTTTGAACTACGATGTTTTATGATCAATAAAGTTTTAAATTCACTGTTATTTTATATCTGTCTTGTAATGTTTCTATTTCTGTTTACCTATAACGCTTCACGAAACTTAATACATTCTCTTAATGAGTGACATCAACGGACGTAGGGTGTCACAATAAACAAACGTGGTTTAGGTGCAGATATATGTATAGAAGGAGGTTATAAAACAAAATAGGCTTAATAAAATTAGACTTAAACGATATTAAGTTATAAGCCTAATTTTATGGTAATATGGTGGCACCATAAAAGGGCGATGATATGGTTATTCTATGGTGGCCTTGTAAATAGGCTATTCTATGGTGGCTTCTTAAAAAGATGATTCCATAGCTATGGTTTATATGGTAAATTTATGAGGGTCCTAATCGAAGGGAATTTGGGACAAATGGGATTTATTTGTTGGGGATCTATACTAGTCAACATACCCTTTATCATAGATGGTCTCACACACTAGGGCACGCTTGTGTTGTGTTAAGTAGTAAGGTGGTCCAAATGGTGGTGGGTCGGTGGCATTTCGGCGGTACAATGTGCGTGCATTAAACCGATTGGGGAAAATAAGAAACTACAACGTCCGTGGTAATATTATGTATTTTTGCTGATGGGTCGGGTCTGATAAGCTCAAGACCCGTAGTGGACATAGTGTTAACCAACGTTTTGGTCTAGTTCCCAAAAGTATATCAGGCCCACTCGACTCCGCTCGTCACATGGAACAAAAGCCCAAAGTGTTGACAAAACACTTAGGATCCAGGCCCAAAGGAGACGTGCGAGCGTAGGCCTCACAACCCCTTAAAACATTATTTCACATCCTATGTAACAAACCAAAGTTCGATAGATCGAGTTTTTCTCAAAAATCCCAATCTATCAAAGCTCGAGTTGTCTTGTCTGGTATCATGGAGAAAAGACAGAGATAATAAATATATCAGAGCTCGATAAAACATCTCATAGTTGAATGGATAAAATATAATAATCATATATGCATGTAGCCTTGCCGAAAGAATGACACTACCTAACAAGTGTCCAAGGCTACCAAAATCTCTGCCAAAAGTCTAACCTACGAGTGTGTTATGAGGAGAGGGTCAGAACACAAGTTTTGGTGAGAGGACAAATCATACATTCTAAAATAACCCTATATGTACCGTTTTGTTACAATTTCTTAATTATTATGTTATTCGGGTTAACAACACTTTAGGTTCTGCACTCACGTCGTACCCATCTACTCCTTAGTAGATTAAACATACTATAATATATATAGCTATGCCCAACATCTCAAGTTACTCCCCATGGTGCCCTCCTCATACGGTCTCCACCATCATGCCATGGAAGCATGTGGATCCTCGTATCTGAACTCCTCAGTCGAGACATGTATAGACAAGGAGTAATGCCCAAACATCTCTAATATACCACCTATTGCATGTGTCTAGACCCTCGCACGAACATACTCATACTACAATTTGAGTCCCGTAATAGGGCAGCATCCAATGCACAGAACTCGATCAGGAGCTTTCGGTATCTGTAAAGGACAACTTCGTTAGGCCTACATTACAAATTTCCACATATGGTTCCGTTTCTTTTCACGGTAGTTATGGCCCCACCCTGACCCCTCCCTTAACTAATGAAAGACTACATTAAGAGCTAATGACGTTCCCCTATCAACCAATCTAACATCCAATTTGGCATGTCCCTAGACCAACGTCTCGATAGTTTAAGATCGTTAGTCTATTGGCTTAGCTCTTAGTCTTTCTGTATTCTCACTGATTGTCGATGATAGGTATCAGACGATTACTATCCTTAACTTGGTCCTGACCGCCTCCTCCCAAAGCGAGGCAAACCGCCGAATCACCCAATGCCATCCGCCACAACCTTCTGACTGCCACATCATAGTTGTAGTCAAGGTATAATCTAGGTGGCGGAACAGACCTGCCTATGAGAGGTAGCTTCATCCGGTTGTTCCTCGGTGGGCCATCTCAGAGTACGCTACCAATCTCCGCAGAAGCCATGTGCTTACCTCCAGTCCTGTAGAAAAGTAAATTGGACGTGCTCCTCTCTTGTCTCTAAACATCGCGATGATCTACACCATTGGATTCTTCATCTCCATACATACAGACTGGACTAAGCACATCGCGTCATCGTGTCATTAGATCATATGCCTAATCTTTTAATTACGTGCCTGCTGTAACTTTTCACATTGATAATTAACCTGATTATTTACATATTCATTTTATATTCACGTTACTAGTTTATTAACTGCAATTTGGCCGCTTACTCCCTTAATCAGCCTCATGCTGCCGGAGCAGACATCCACTTATTATTGTTACGTTCGTGAGAATTTATACTCCTAATTATAAGTCTACTAGTAATAATCATACTTTATTCTTTATTCTTTCTTATTTAATTATAACCTTATCTTACACCGTTATCAAAACCATTGTTGTGGGTTTGCTTATTAACTTAGTTCCCTTAACTAAGGTCTATTACTAAGTTCTTTATTCATCATTAATTATAACTTACGTTATAATTCCACTTGACCCTAGGACAAGTCTACATATTATATTTCATTCCCATTCATATAATTAGTTATAATATGTTATATTCTCGTTCATCACATTTTCCCAAGGTCCCTCAATATTTAATCAAATTTCTATTGTTGTAACCTTTTTCAATTTACTGTCTTTACATTTTTTAATTATTATTAGAAATATTCACACACTTCATTAGATTGGTTGGTGGAAATGTACACAAATCTATTTTCATAATACACATCAATTAAGATCCATAGTTGGAAGCTATTCCTTTTATTTACATCATGTGCATATATATATATATATATATATATATATATATATATATATATTTGATTACTGTGCTATACAACAAAAGAACCCCTATTTCGCACTCATCCCTATTACCTTCCTTTTCTTGCAACTACGTTCTCAATAATTTTACTATAATGGTAATTATGGAATCGTATCGCTTTTCCATCCCCAACTAATTCAGTCCACTACTAATTCCCTTTTTCTGAGGTAGATATTAATTCCTGTTTTTCATACATCATTTCCAATTACTGTAAATTTCCGTACAAAATTCGGCATACTAATCCTTTTTCCATTATTTCCACAATTCATTATAATTCTTTTTACAACATACCCAATTTACCATTACAACCTTAATAATATATGCATCATCACTGCTAGATTCACAATTTTAACATTACGATATTTCTAAACCCAAGTAGAAAATTAATGGAATAGATTCGTATAACAGTAACATTCTTAATGTAATTATGGAATAAATTATATCACAATTACCATAATTTCAATTATTTATTACATTAAGAATTACGAGGAATTTAAATGATAAATATATCATTACCAAAAAGTATAACTTTAATCCACTCACCGGCTACTTTCCAATTCTTTAATCTGATTCGGATCTGTTACCCAGTTGTCTCCCTAATTGAATATAATATTGAAATAACCACAGATTTATAGATCTGATGCTGAAAGAATGAAAGAAATCCTAATAATTCAGATTCACAAAATTTACATCACATAATCAAGAAATTTGAACACTTATATCGCATATCTATATTCTTTGTCATCAAATATTGAATCAGAATTCTTAAAGCTAATATTCTTATTTTTGAAAGATTTGTAGAAGAAAGAAAATGGAAGAGCCTTGGTGTCATCTCAGAAAATGTGAGGCTCTACTAGTTTGTTTATAGGTGCACAGAAGATTCTGGTTCGTCGAATTAAATATAATTTAATCTGAGTTGTAAAAGTCAAAAAATTAACGTCACTTCCTCGGAAATGGGTCGACCTAGACCCTTGGTGGGTCAACCCCTGGGTCGACCTGGCTCTAGGGTGGGTCGATCTTTGGGTCGACCCATATATGGTCCGGGTTGACCCATTACTAGGGCCACTTACGTTAATTCTTCCAAAATAAAATTTTTGTTTGACGTTGAATGTAACGTTCATTTTCTTACTAAATATTGTTATGTAAATTTTTTTCTTCCATTTATAAGGTATATTTAACATTTCAGCTCAAACTCACATGCATATAACTCTTCAAATTTTTGTTCGTAAATAAATTCCCTGTACACGCTCTATTTGTGACAAGTCATATATGAAAATGAATCAGAAAATTGCCATGAACATAATGGTACATTCTAAAATCTTAAAACATCGATATTTTCCGATAACTAATTATATATATATACGGGGTGTTACATTATCCCCCTTGGTAAATTTCGTCCCCGAAATTTGATAAGGGTAGAATTATGTTATTCCTCGTATAATTTGCAGCCATCATGTATACATCAAAATTTTTAATCAATTGTGCGCTTGTGCAAAGTGTAACAAAACATAAAATATATGAATGTAACAAAAGCCTAAATGGTACCTCCTATATGAATGCAATTTTTTCTTGACAATTTTTTTGAAAACATGATGCACACATCCTAAATATACTGGCAATTTCTGTATGAATGCAATATTTTAAAAATAAAAATGCCTTTTCATCCAATTTTCCCACACTCTTACAAGGTAAGAGTCTAGTTCATCTAATTTTTGCATCGAATCCTACTAACAATTTAATTTTGCAAATTCCAGAAAAGTTAAATTTTCTGAATTTCGGCTTCTTATAAATTTTCCGAGGAAAATCTAGATTTTGTTACTTTCATGTAAATTTTGTTTTCTGCTTTCTTTTGTTATTTAATCTTATTTGTTGTGGTTTATCACGAGCTTCGTCAAATAGGGAAAAGTTCCATACAATTACCATAATAGGATAAAATACTACCACAAACTAAAAGATAACTTTTAAATACAAGTTCCTACTACAATTGCCAATTCATCAAAAGATAGTTGAGTTCTAAAATAATGAAAAAAGTCCTACATAAAGTAATAATGATACCAATCCACTCTCAAAAAGGAGATCTGGCTCCCTCTCCAAAGATATCTCGAAGAAAGGAGTCCATCCCACCTAGGCGTTCCTCCTAACGCCTAGTACAGTCTCGTACCTCCAACTGCATCTGCTCGAATCATTATTGGGCTGAAAATATCTCCTGTAGAGACCGCCGCTGTGTATGGGCAAAAGTCGAGCTGCTTACGAGCCATATCTTGATATCCAAGAAAGATCACATGGTGCCCCTGGCTAAGTGGTTCTGCCTATCAGATATGGACCAGACCTCTCTCCTCAAATCCCACGGCTCCTCTCCTGGCTATAGTCCCCACTGGGAAGACCCGGCGTCTTCCCAGTATGTTGGCTACGCACCTTGATAACCATGGTCTGCTTGAGGGTCAAAATACTGATAGGGATCCACCATCCCATGCCCCTCATCGTGTATAAACTCATCCCCAAATCCTGCCTCTGGCTGTTATCCAGCTGGATATATCGGCTGATCCTCCTGGTCCTGCTAACCCGCATAATCATTATCATCATCATCGTCTTTATGCTCATCCTCATGTTGCATGGGCCGAGCCTCCTGTAACTGGGCCAACTCAATGTGCATCCTAGTCGGAGTGGATGCATCCATCAAAGGGTGAGTCTACTCAATATAACTCTCATTCCTCAATGGAACGTGGAAATGTCTAAATACAGCTGACCATAAATGACCAAAAGGGATTGTAGACTGTCTCAATGGCGGTCGCAAAATGTGCCATAATATCCCTTGAGCAATTAATCTAAAGTCCAACAAAATAGCACAAGTGGCACGCCTAACAGTGCCTGTAACCTTATCATAACTACCCATCCGGACAACCAAGTTATATTGCAATATGCGTATACCTATCCTAGCTAACGAATGCAGATACCCAATATCCTTAGCTCTATACTGAATATCAATAAAAATCCATCCCAACACGGCCTTATCCGTCATCTGCACATGCTCTAATCCCATGCCCTCATCAATAGTACCAAGTATGTCCCCAAACCGTCTCTAAGTAAAAACTATAGCTATCTCTTTCACCTTGGAATCAAATACAACCTCATTATTCTCCTCTCAATAATTAAAATTGGCATTAAAAATGCGAACTAACCTGGATTAAGCGATCCACCTTACCGTAGCATGGTCAAGAATCCAATGCAACCCTGTATCTAGAAAAAGCTGCTCCAAAGGGGTGCCTACAAAGTGGAAATCAAACCGGTCTTCCAAGAAAGATCCAATACCTTGTAGAATCGACATAGGCCTGAGCTACGCACCTTATGTTCCGACACCAAGCGATCTTCTAGGGTGTTAATTGAGGAAAAGTGGTGGCTAAAGACAGTGGTGGAGGCATGGCAAAAATTCTTGAAATCCGCAAAAAAGGAGCTTAGATCTGGATAGAGGAGGTGGTTAGCTTCGATTTGACACTAAACTTTTTGAAGAATGGAGGAGTTTTGGAGCGGCGGTGGTGGTTGGAGGTAGGGGAAAATGGGTCGGCCGAAACTCTCGAGTAGGAAAAATGGAAGTAACGAAGCTACAGGCTACGTTGCTCCTTATAGCCAAAAAATTGAAAGGTGGGTCAACCCACCTATTCGGGTGTGTCGACCCATGTGTTGACTCGCTTTAGGCTGGGTATACCCAACCTAATTTTGTGTTTTTTCGCTATCCCTTCCGAGTTTTCGACAAACCATTCGCTATACTAGAACCTGAAAATATTTCTTGGGCCGGTCGAGAGGTTGTTCTAATTCAAATAAATTCTGTTACGCATATTCGATGTTTTATTGACATTTCCATGATTTTTCAAACTCGATTAAAATCCCAAAAATTTATCATCGTTCTTTTCCCTGTCCGTTTTTAAAAACAAATTCTCACGTCTATAAAAATCCTAAAAACATCTCTTTTCGAATAATCTTAAACTTTTATCACCATAACTATTTATTCTAACTTATACTATCTTGCCCTTTTTCCTCCCAAGAAAATCCCTTAACTATGCTCCGGATAATGTAGCGCCGAATTTTCGCTCCCAATAGTCTTACATATATATTTCTAATCCATTTTTTTATTTCTAAACCATTTTGTACACTTTTTAATCCCGCCACTTAAAGGCTTATCTTTCTCATATCTCCATGATCATTACTTTAGTGTACAAGTTTTAGTATCTCAATTCCTTCTATGGATATAGGTATATTTATATATAATATACTTGTGCTTAAAAGTATATAAATATGTTCACTCGTTATCTATATAGGAATCGGAATCCTGAGCTTTAATACCTATGTAATAAATCGAATTTCAATAGACCGATTTTTTTTTTCAAAAATCCCAATCTATGAAAGCTCGAGTTGGCTTGTCTGGTATTATATAGGAAATAGAGACATAACAAATATATCAGATCTCGATAAACCATCTCATAGCGGAGTGGATAAAATATAATAATCGTATATAAAGCCTTACCGAAAGAATGACACTACCTAAAAAGTGTCCAAAGCTATCAATCTCTCTGCAAAAATTCTAACCTGCGAGTAGGTTATGAGGTGGGGTCAGAACACAAGTTCCAGTGAGAGGAAAAATAATATATTGTGAAATAACCCTACATATATCGTTCAGTTATAATTTCTTAATTATTAGGTTATTACTGTTAAAAACACTTTAGGCTTTGCACTCACGTTGTCCCAACAGTAGATTAAACCTAATATAATTGTAGATATACCCAAAATCTCAAGGTATTCCCTATGGTATCCTCCTTGTATGGTCTCCACCGCCATGCCACAGAAGCGTACAGATCCTTGTATCCGAACTCTCGATCGAGCCCCGTCTCGACACGGAGTAATGCCCTGATATCTATAATACACAACCTAGTGCGTATATCAAAACTCTCACATGAACGTACTACCTACAATAATCTGAGTTCCGTAATAGGGATGTATCCAATGCATGGAACTCGGTCGTGAGCTTTCGGTATCTGGAAAGGACAACTTCATTAGGCCTACATTACATATATCCACATATAGTTTGTCTCTTTTCACGGTGGCTATGACCCATCCTAGCCCCTCCCTCAACTAATGAAAGGTTATGTGAAGAGTTAATGACATGCCCTTATCAACCAATCTAACATCCAATTTGGCGTGTCCCTCATCCAATGCCTTGATAGTGAAAGGTCGTTAGTCTATTGGTTTAGCTTTTAGTCTTTCCGCATTCCCACTGACTGTCGATGACAAGTATCCAATGATTACTATACTTAATTTGGTCCTGACCACCTCCTTCTAGAGTGAGGCAAACCGCCAAATCACCCAACGCCATCTACCACAACCTTCTAATTTCCATACCATAGTTGCAGACAAGGTATACTCTAGATGGTGCAACACGCCTGACGACTTCATCCGGTTGTTCCTCAAAGTGTCATCTTAGAGTACCTTACCACGTCCCGTAGAAGCCATGTTCTTCTCTCTAGTCTCATAGAAAATTAGTTGGGCATGCTCCTCTTGTGTCTCCAGACATGGCGATGATCTACCCCGTTGGGTTCTTTATCTCCATACATGCGGACTGGTCCAAGCGCATCACGCCATCGCGTCATAAGATCCTATGTCCAATCCTTTAATAACGCGCTTGCTATAGCTTTTCACGTTGCTAATTAACCTGGTTATTTACACATTAATTTTCGGTTCAAGTTACTGGTGTATTAGCTGCAATTTGGCCACTTAGTTTCTTAATCATCCCCATGGCATCGGAGCGGACTTCTGCTTATTATTCTTACATTCATTAGATTTAATACTCCCAATTATAAGTCTATTAATAATAAGCATACTTTATTCTTTCTTATTTAATTACAACCGTATTTTACACTGTTACGACAACTGTTCTTGTGGGTTTGCTTAGTAAGTTAGTTCCCTTAACTAAGGCTTATAATAAGCTCTTTATTCATCATTAATTATAACTTATGTTATAATTCCACTTGTCCCTAGGACAAGCCTACCTATTATATTTCATTCCTATTCATATAATTAGTTATAATACGTTATATTCCCCTTTCATCACATTTTCCCTAGGTTCCTCAATATTGAATCGAATTTTTACTATTGTAACCTTTCTTTATTTATCGTCTTGTACATTTTTATTATTATTATAGGAAATATTTCAAACACTTCATTAGATTGGTTGGTGAAAATGTTTAAAAATGTATTTCCATAATACACATCAATCAAGATCCATAGTTGCAAGTTATTCCTTTTATTTACATCATGTGCATAGATATATTTGATTAGTGTGCAATACAGCAAAAGAACCCCTATTTCACACTGATCCCTATTACCTTCCTTTTCTTGCAGCTACGATCTCAGTAATTTTACTGTAATGGTAATTATGGAAATGTATCACTTTTCCACCCCCAAGTACTTCAGTGCACTACTAATTCCCATTTTATGAGTTAGATATTAATTACTGCTTTTCATACTTCATTTCTAATTACTGCAAATTTCCGTACACAATTAGGCTAACTAATTCTTTTTCAATTATTTCCATAATTCTTTTTACAACATACCCAATTTACCTTTGAATTACAATCTTAAGAATATATGCATAATCATTGCCAGATTCACAACTTTAATATAACAGTAATTCTCAACCCAAATAGAAATTAATGGAATAGATTCGTACAACATGAACATTTTTACGTACTTAGGGAATGGATTATATCATAATTACCACAATTTCAATTATTTATTACGTTAAGAATAATGGGGAATTTAAATGATAAATATATTGTTACCAAAAGGTGTAATTTAAATCCACTCACCTGATCGCTTTCCAGTTCTTGAATCTAATTAAAATTTGCTACCCCGTGGTCTTCGTAATTGAATCTAATATTGAAATAACCACAAATTTACAAATTTGATGCTAAAGAATGAAAGAAATTGTAATAATTTAGATTCATAGAATTTACCACACGTAGACATCAAATTTGAACACCTATATTGTATATCTGTACTCTTTGTCTTCAAATCTTGTATCAGAATTTCTAAACCTGATAATCTTATTTTTGAAAGATTTATAGAAGAAAGAAAATGCAGAGCCTTGGCGTCGTCTCAGAAAATGTTAGTTGGAGGCTAGGCTTTGCTAGTCTATTTATAGGTGCACAAAAGATTCTGGTTCGTCAGATTAAATATATTATAAACCGAGCCACAAAAATTGAAAAATTAACGTTAGTTCGCTCAGCAATGGGTTGAGCTGGACCTCTGGTGGGTCAACCCAATAGCAGGGTGGGTCGACCCTTGGGTCGACCCACATACGGTGTGGATCGACCCATTACCTGGGCCACTTACATTAATTCTTCCGAAATTAAATTTTTGTTTAACATTGGCTGTAACGTTCGTTTTCTTACTAAATATTGTTATGTAAATTATTTTCTTCCATTTAGAATGTATACTTAACATTTCAATTTCAAACTTACGTGCATATGTACGCGTATAACTCTTCAAATCTTTGTTTGTAAATAACTTCCCCGTACGGGCTCCGTTTGGGACAAGTCATATATGAAAATAAATTAGAAAATTGCCATGAAAACAATGACATGCCTCGAGGCCAAATCCTGAAATCATAAAACATCGGTATTTTCTGACAACTAGTTAAATATAGATAAGGGGTGTAACAATCCATGTGCTTCGCACCGTGTATAATTTGCATCCCACAAACCACACAACATTTCACATCCTATACCATTTGTATCCCCAAAACAATTCGCACCCCTCGCATCTCATTTCCCCTAGGATATGAATTACGTACACCCATGGATACAAATTACCATATCCTTATAGGGATATGAGAGTTCATATCCCTACGGGGTACAAATTTGGTATCCCTTGGGATGCGAAATTTGTATCACTAGGAGGATTTGAATTCTCCTCCATAATTATTGAGGGAAGCGAATTTCTCTCTGCTGCTATTATAGGATGCAAAATTCGGCCTGTGGTCCCTAAATCTCACCTTCTCGCACATAATCCACTACCTATAAATACCCCTACCTTATACTTCAAACGCGAGCATTTGCTTGATTTGACACCTCAAGAAGGACCTTGGACATCATTAATGACAACCTAAGCTTTCAGGAAGAAGAACTAACTTTTTCCTAAGACTTCCTACATGCAAATAATTACTCTCGAAAACTTAATTGTAATGATGATGTCCAACTCTTGTAATCTTCAATTGTGAATAAAATCACCAAACGCTTCTAAATGGACGTAGGTTCAGCATAAACCGAATCACTATAAATTCTTGTGTTCTTGCTTTCTGCACTTAATTTTTCGTACACAAAACCTTATTCTCGTATCCTCGGGAAACATTGGGTGTGACACCAATTTTCCACATCAACACTTTGGTGCTTTCATTGAGAGCTACTCGTAGCCTTGAGACTCGCTTATTTTTGACGACTTCCTTCTCAACTTCGAAGCGCTACTTAGGTTTTCTCGACCTAGCTTCTGAGTTTGTTTATGATGGCTAAAAAAGGAAAGAACCCTATGATCGGAACATCCACTGTGGCTAACACGAAAAGTTTTCCTCAGCCTCCACTCTTGAAGCTACCGACCGACTTGAACATTGTTACCTCTTATGATCCTGACGCTCCGGCGACTTAAGCCCAACTCTTCGATCTTAACAAGAAGTTGGAAGATTGAACTCGAGAACTTAACGACCAGTTGAGAACAAACATCGAGCTGATGCGGCGACTTCAAGAAAGTCAACGCGATGTTGCTTGCCGTGAACTCAACCAGAATACTCGTCCTTACCTAATGTATCAGAAATATCTTCTTCCAACACTCATAATAGGAACTGGAGCCAAAGAAGGAGGACTAATGCCAATGCTAGTGTCAGCGATAACAAAAACGACAACGGTAATGGAACTACCATGATCTTCAATGAGGGAATGCATCAATGTGACCGTTCCCGATTGGTTATCAATGACGAAGAAGGACCTAGTAACCAGCCCTTTCTGTGACAGAATCCAACCGTTGTCCCTCAAAACTTGTCTCCTGCACCCCCAGTAGCCCAAAAGACCCAAGTTCAACCTAATCAACCTCACCCGAACCTAGCAGTCGAGGTTGATGACATGGAAAAATATGATGTTGATGTTCATCCAAGAAGGAGTCCACGGTCCCGAGCTCCCGAGCTGAACTTCGACCATTGGAATCTAGCGGAGGTACAACCTGCGATTCTCATCGACATGGTATGAAGGATCAATGAGAGAAACACGGGGGAACACCACCAACATTTTAAAAACCAATATAAGACGTAACCTATTCACTTAGGCCGTCCATGACATCGAATAGCCTAGACGTTTCAATATGCCCAGGTAATAGCTTACGTGGGAAAGACCGATCCTTGTAACTTCTTAAATCGTTATGAATGGCATATAGACTCAAGTCGGGCCACTGACATCGTCAAATGCAAGTGCTTTCCAATGTCCTTAGAAGACATTGCTCTCTTATGGTTTTCTCGGCTTCCAGCACAATCAATCTCTACCTTCGACCAGTTCACTTCCGAACTAGTGAAGCAACTCAGAATGCATGTCGCAAGGCCGACCTAATCTTTCAAACCTCTACTAGGGCACGAGGGAATTTATCAAGAGTTACCACAAACGCTTTAACAAATCCCTGGCAGTGGTCGATGATACTAAGCTGCATGCAATCTTTGTCCATCTTGCTAAGGGCATCCTTCCCAACTCTGAATTCGGAGCATGGATCGACAAAAAGCATCCCAAGACCTTGGAAGCTTTCTACAGAAGGCCAACCAGTTTCTATGCCAAGAGGAAGCATGTAGAAACAGGGCATCTCTAAGCGGCTATTCTCACAACCCATACTCAGGCACTGTCATGAACAACATCAAGGGGAAACAAGTCAAAGAATCTTCTGACAAGGGTAAGGGGTGGTCCCATTCAAGCTCAAGCTAAATAATGACAAGCAAAGCGGCCGCAAAAACTATTCACCTGGAGATAAGAAGAAACGTGACCGCTGCTCAACATACAGGATCTACACTCACTCAACCGCGAACTAGAGGAAATTTATCTCGAGACTAATAAAACCATCTAATACAAGAAGCCGAATACAAGGGAATCCACTGACCGAGGGAAGAACTCCAACAAATATTGCAGATTCCATGACATGTTCGGCCATAATATGAATGCTTGCCGCCACCTTAAGGATGCAATCGAGAAGCTCTCCTAAGAGTAACGCTTAGAGAGGTATGTTGAAGATCCTGCTCCCCAAGAAGCAGCTGTGAGCCCTTCAATGCTCACACTTCTTCTAGCTAATGCGGCCCCAAGGCCGTCCAATTGAAGATATCCTTGGGGAGGTATAGTGATTAATACCATTTGCAGCGGACCTCACCCCTCAAACAAAAGCTTCTGCCGTATGGAGGAATACGCCAATTATATCAAGTTTTCTCACTTAGAAGCATGCTCTACGACTATGTGGGATGACATAGTTTCCCGTAAAAGGGAGTCTATCGGAATCGAGATCCTAACCATAGACCCTCTCGTCATATATGATACCATGGTCCCTGCCTATATCCGAAAAGTTCTCAATGACTCAAGGAGCTATGCTAATATTAACTTCAATGACCAAATGAGACTAGAGGCCAAAGGCTTGAAACCTTTCCATGTCGCACTCCATGGTTTCAGTGGCTCCTCCAACCGGCCAGTGGGAATGGTAGACCTGCCAATCGAACAACGAGAAGTGCATCGCAGAAAAGTTCGGATCCTGACTTTCGTAGTCATTGACATCATTTCTTCTTACAATGTCTTTCTCGGACATCCTTTCCTTGCGAACTTCCAAGTCTCCATGGCACTATAGTCACTTTTATGAAGTTTCTTTAAGGTTTTAATGATCAACAAGCACCAGAATTTAACAAATCCAACAACCCTAATACTGAAGATCTATGCAAAAATTAGTAAATCGAATATTGTAGCATTCAAAGCTTCCCCTTTTCACGAAATCACAAAGGGGTCTGGAAGAATCAAAGTCTAACTCTTTAAGGTGGCGCCTCTAGAGTAGTCCACGAACGCTTCTTCGATCCCGTCGAACATAATCAAAGAAGGATAAGAAATCGGTACTATGGTAGCATATATGGCACATGTCTAACAAAACAATAATTTACATAGAGTAAATTACACGACATGTCTTATAAAACCTTAGCCCAAATCAAACTATAATAAAATATTTCTCACTCAAGTACAGATCACTAATTAAAATGTTACAAAATGGTATTAATATGGAAAGTAAATTGGGTCTTGGCCCACCACACCATATATTGCATACTGCAACACCGAAGAAGTGATGCTAGAAGTGCTAAAAAGTGTTGCTATAGGCAAAAAATGATATGTGGCAATACTTTCTTGGTGTTGCGTTTTGCCGCGTTGCTGTAGAGTCAAAGGCAACACCTTTGCAACCCTATGGCAATATCGATACAGGTGTTGCCACAAGTACCACTACAACAACAAAAAAACCCTTTCAAAACTACCAAAAACAGTTATAATATGTCTATTACAACTGGCATGGGCCACTAATTATATCTACAATCATAAAAAGTGATTTTTTTACAACTGTTTCTAGCAGTTGTTAAAATTTGTTTTACAACTGTTTTTACAATTGTTAAGTAATTATATCTCAACTGCTATTATTCAAAATTTTCATAATATTATAGGTATAACCGTTATTTCACTAACAACAAACATAATTACTCATACTAAGAGAAAAACAATCTTGTTTTCAGCTTTATCTGGAATGTCTGTATTCTACCAAAGTTTTCTCTGTTTATGTGGAAAACATTGCATGATGGTTTACTAATAGATGAGAACCTACAGCGTATCGGCATCCCACTCGCATCCAAATGCAGGTGTTGCATCATTGGATGCACTGAGTCCTCTTTTCACTTGTTGATCTCTAGTGCCTGTGCTAGAGCTGTCTGAAATTACTTCGGGAATCTGATGGGTTGTCGAGGTAATGCCATCTCGTTGGAAGGTTTGCCGAGTTTCTGGTGGGCTGGGAACTATAGTAAATCTTTTTCGTCTATTCTACATCGTCTTATTCCATATCTTATCTGCTGGCACATCTAGTGCTCCAGGAATAAGGCTGTTTTTGATGAGGTAGCTATGGATCCTCCTACGATTTTCCGAAAGATTAGAAACAATGTGTTTCTTCCATTCCGGGGATGTCCTTTCAAAGGTGCCTTAGGTGCCCGCTCTAGGGGACTGGCCATTACCTTTGATATTTTACCGGGAACAGCCAGTCTTAGGGTTGGCGTAGGCTGATTTTGGGTTTTCACTTTGTGTCTTCTGTTTTTTGTCTTTGTTTTTATTTTGTTTAGCTCTTATTTCACTACTACAAAAAAGGTCAGTTGCATCGGTTGTTTACCCCCCCTGTTGCATCGGTTCAGCAACCGATGCATATGCAGCCGATGCAATAAGGTTAAAGTAATTGCATCGGTTTCATAACCAATGCAATAACTCTAATTTTGCATTAGTTGTTAGAAATAACCAATGTAAAACGAAATTTTTTAACAGAAAACTAGGCACTATGTTGCATCAGTTACTATCAATAACTGATGCAAAAAATATATTTTTGCATTGCTTATTACCACCAGCCGATGCAGTATATGAGATATTGTCTTTGACTCATTCTTATTTTGCATCAGTCGCTTCAAATATCGATAACCGATGCAAAAAGCTTCTTCTCATAAGAAACCATTATCATATGCAATATTGTAATCATTTAAATTGACGACAAATACAGATTAAATAAGACAATACCAAAAAAATATTCAATTATAGTATCCATAATCCATACAAAAAACATAAATTCATTTTTAGTACAATAATTCAAACATTTGATATATACAATCATTAAGAAGTAATATAGCCTATACTTTCGACATCATTCTTCACTTCGATCCAAAACAAGAACCTGAGTTTGAGATAATAGATATAATGTCAATAAATAAAAATATATTTGAAACTTTGAAATAAAAACATACATTGATGTCCCAATTGGTTATTGGAAATTAAAAACAAAGAAGCTGCAAGCATAAACTAATTTCAAAGCATAAATTTCGGAACATACAAAACATTTCCAGGAACTTGTAGGCATGCTAGCTTGCTGATAGTAGTATAACATCTCTCAATTATTCAGATTAGGTAATCATGACCTTATTACCTTTAGCTTTTTAAAATAGAAAAACCTATTCACTTGAGCTGTCAAAAAACTAAAACAATAACTTAAGTCACCCTAAGTGACGAGAGCTTAATAAATAACTTTTCTAAACATATACAGGATTTGTTTTTTTTTCCATTCGCGTGGACTACTTTTTCGGATTGAAATCATTCTAGTTGGACTTAAGGAAGGGTACAAAATATTATCAAAACATTTGAAAGGTGATGAATATTGTATATTTTATAGCTATAACTGATCAGATTAAATTAATATTGCTAGTGAAACTAGCAAGTTAATATATTGGAGCTGTTAAAAGTGGCAACAGAGACTAATTCAAGGAATTTTAGAAATACCCAGGATTCATCAAAAATACAAACAACCACAGATTAGAGAGGTGATCAATTAGCAAGCATTTAGAGAATGAAATTTGCTAAAATTTAGCTGGACACAATTGGTGAAAGTAGCAGGTTATACTAGCACAAATGTAAGTATAATGCATAAGTAATAAATATAGTTTAGGACAATCGAATGCAAGTATAACAAGACTTGGGACAATACACATGCTTAAACTTTCAACATCAGCCGTTCACATAAAAAAAAATTAATGGCTTAGCTCCAAATTGAAACATTACATGGATCAGTGTAAGAAAATACACAAGAATACAGATTACAGACCAATTTTTTTTTGTTCAGTGAACAGGTCATGTGTTTTACTAAGATAGAATACACTTTTTCAAAGAACATAATTTGGTTTTTACATAGCCTTAGATGTGGTGTTGGGCTCGTTATTCACTAGGCATTAAAAAATGAGCTTGTAGAAAGTGCAACCTACCTACAGGTTAGAAAAGAATTGAGAGATATTAAACTGACTGTTAGAGTATCAGTTCTAAATTGAGCTGCACATCATGTAACCGAGTATATATTGTTTATAGTACCCATCAAACTGCTTATAGTGTTTCATCATGTGACCGAACATATCAGCCAGAATGTGTACTTCCTTGGAAATCCATTCAATTGTACAAAAAAATCCATTCAGTTATATATATATAGCACTTCTAGAAATATAGGACCTGCATGTTTATGCGGAACAAAAAAATTCACAACCCCCTTTGAGCGTTCAAGGAACAGGCAAACAATTGTTATTTATACTTCGTATGTTTTCAAGGCATCAACTCTATTTATTACAAAGAAAATAATATATCACAAAATCTGCAAAGGTTATATCATTCATTATTATTGCCAATCGGGTATTCGCTAATGCTTCCACCAAAAAAACTAAAAGATAAGATGAATTTTATTTGAAATCACAGTTAACACCACACCATAAAACAATATGCCTATATTTATCCAATGGATGAATGTAGTGACGATGAACATTTAATCCATTCTAGTTTGATGAATGCCAATAGGGTAGATGTATGCTATTAACAAAGTATAATTTATTTCACCCAATAATACCGTAGTTTTATCAAAGCTAGTTATGGCATCTTCGGCAAAAGCACAACCATAGGACGCTTTAAAACAAGGCAAAAATAACGCAAACAAAAAAGCAACAGATTATTCATGGTTGTGGGATTCTACTATCATAATCAAAGCACTGTTACAGAGATAAAAGGAAGAGGGAACTTACCATTGAAGCACTCGTCATATCTGAAAGAATAACACCAATCTCCTCGCTGAACCCTTCTGATTTCATATCACCGTGACCCAAGATGGGAATTTGACTAGAGAAACAAGCACAAACAAGGTAGCATAACCGACTCAGAGGAACAGTGGACACTTCTCGTCAACGACAGTAGTGACTGGAATTTCTTATCCTGGTAGAGCATCTCTGGACTTCTGGCAGTGGATCAAACCCTACGATAACTATACAATAAATGATTAACTCCAGATCTGAAACACAGAGAAATTTTCGATAATGGCTACTGCACCTATTTAGAGATGACAACCAGTGGTGGTGATTTCTGATTTGCAGCCAAGACAGACTTTGTGGCGTTATGGAGCTTCGTCGGTTAATTTTTTGGATGGGACAATCAATGACGATGAGCTTTGAGTGAAAAGAAACTAAAAAGAGGGGAAAATTGGGGTTGAAGATGGAAAAGGATAAGTGAGTTACAAAAGAATGCAAGATATGGCGATCCGAAATAGAAGCAATGAAGGCGTTCTGTTCGTTGGATCGATCCACTTTGAACGGTGATGAATGGGATTGTTTCCAATTCCCGGATCTGTGTTTCCCTCCCCGATTCAAATCTGTGCTTTCTCTTCCAACACTTTTTAATATTAAATATAATTATTAATTATCAAATACTATATTATAAAAAATTAAAAATGACTTCTAACTATTGTCGATTAGTTATTCCAAACTAGATTTATTATTAGTGTACTAATTCTCTTTTAGACTTAACCACGGGCAAGTGATGACTATATGAAACGAATAGAAAAAATTTGGTCTCACCTATAATATATATATATATATATATATATTATATGTGTGTGTATTTACTTCAAATTCAAAGAGCAAAAGATATATGCCATGTTTTAGACATGACGCTACCCCGTACCTCCACGATCGGACTAGTCGGCGTCGGAAGTGGTGTTTGTCCCCCGACCCCAGCTAGGGGGATTGCTGTCAGCTAGGTATATTGTCGTTGAATCAGAGCAATTGGAAAATTTTCAATTTATTTATTAGAGATAAAAAATATTTGGTTGCTTTAATGAAATTTAGCAATTTATTTTGTGTTACGCGTAATTACTAATCACATATTACACAATTAGAAACAAATAAGTAATGAATACAAATCAATTAAAAATTTAAGTGTTTCAAGTATTAAATAGAATTACTAATCAAAATTACAAAATATTATATGCGAAATGTTACTTCTCAACTATTATTCTTTCTTATTAACTATGAATTATTAAATGTTTTTCTTGATTATTGATTATTTGTTAGTTTTTTAATGATCATTACATACTAAATATTAAACAATAATTATTAAATAATGATTAATCGTTATTACCTATTAATTATTAAAGATAAATTATTTTTCAAACTTTAATATTTCGTATTAAATATTTAATGTTTGCTATCAATTATTCGATATTAACTATCAAATATTTATTATTTAATGTAATTGATAAATTTTAACTATAATTACATTAGTTATTAATATTAAGCTTATTAAATAAAAATAAAAATTATTGATAATTTATAATAGTCAGTAATTATATATTATTTATTTACTGATAATTACTTATTTAAATATGTACCTAGCTAGTTACTTAATTGTATTTATTAAAAATTAATAACCAATCATTAATTATTACTATTAATTAGTAAATAGTGTTGTTGAATAATAATTTTTAATTGTTAAATATTAATCATTCTATAATAATTATTAATATTACTTAATAATCATTAATAATCAAAATTTTAAAATAAATAATAATCGTTAATTATTTGATTTGGCTTATTAATTATTAGATATTAATTGTTAAATACTAATGATTACATATTGATTATTAAAAAAATTAACAAAAAATGCTAATTATAATAACTAACTACAATAAATTATCAAATAAAAAATTATTTGCTTCAGTGCATTTGCATCGGTTTCTCATGAGTCGATGCAAACGACACTACTTTCATCGGTTGTAAGGACAACCGATGCAAATAATACTATTTGCTTCATTGCATTTGCATCGATTCCTCAAGAGCCAATGCAAATAATATTATTTGCTTCGGTGCATTTGCATCACTTCTCGAGGAATTGATGCAAATAACGCTATTTGCATTGGTTATAAGAAAAACCGATGCAAATACTAGTATTTGCTTCGGTGTATTTGCATCGATTCCAAAATAATCGATGCAAGTAACACTATTTGCATCAGTTGTAAAGACAACCGAAGCAAATGAGGTGAAGCAACAGGCATATTTTGTACTAGTGTTTTCTTTTTCCTTTCAAGTTCTTTCGTTTGTCACCTTATTCCTCCCAACCACTCAACCCCCTAGGCCTTATGTCATTTGCTAGGTGTGCAGATTTGATTTTTTTAGTTCCTTAGTTTGGTCTACTTGGAGCTTGATGGGTGCTTCTATCATAGAATGCTGGAGCACGTACTGCTGGAGCTTTGTAAGACTAGAAGACTTTGGGTTCTTGGGTTCCCTCTTTCGTAGGAGCTGTGGAAGCTCTAGGTTCTTGAGCTGTCTGTGTTCTAGGGAGAGCTCCAGGGTTTACGTAGCCTTGGAGTACTGGCTTTTTTGGAGGCTTGTCCGCTACACCTGCACTTTGATTCTCGTTTTAGAGATTATGATGGTATGGTCATGTAATGACCCATATTTCCAGCGATATAATAATTAATTTATTTAATTATTTAAAAGGTGATAAAAAGGATTTAATGGTCGTGGAATTAAATAGCTGGGAATATTTAATTAAAATAATAAATTAAATAATATATTTAATTCTGAAATAATCAGAATTGGCTAAAATGGCGATATGGTGTGAACTGGATCATCTGTGATATTTAATTCAGATTAGAATTGAATTAGAATAACGAATATATTTAAATAACGACAGTTTGAACGTATAATTATATTATAATTAAAATCGAGCTTGAAATGGCGCTGTAGTTCGCGGTTTGGCGATTTGAACTTCAACTGGATGTACAAGGTTCGTTTTAAATCGGATTTCTGTGAAACAAGAAACGTGTGGAGCTGGTGAAGTATATCTTTCTAGTGGAAGATAAAAATCAGGATTTCGTCGTATAGATTTTGAGATATGTCCAAATCAAATTTTAGAAAAGTCATTGTGGAATTCCTTTATAATTTATAAAGGAATTATTTATATTTTAAAAAGGAATTTCAATATAAATCGAATATCGGGTTGACCCATATTTGAAATATCAAGTTAGAAATTCATATAGGAATATTCTAGAGCTGTATGGTATTCCACTGTGAATATAGATGTTAATATTTATTTACAAATATTAAATTTAATTATATTTAAATATATTTATATATTTAATGGGTCATTCAGAGCTTTAAAAATAGCCAGTTTTTCATACGACCTTAGAATTCGACAAAACCAATTTTGTTAGATTCGTAATGTCAAATTATTGCTAGATTTCAATTTCCGTGATTTTTGACGTCAGTATGTGGACGTACGGATTTTTAGAGTGAAAAACAGTTAGTATTTTGACGGTTAAAAATATGCTATGTGAGCAAACGAAGTTGGAATTCGATGAAACCAGTTTCGTTGGGACCGAAATGTCAAACTCTAGCTACATGCCAATTTTCATGATTTTTAGATGTCATGTGTGATTACAGGAATTTTAAAGGATGAACACAAACAATGTAAGGATAAAAATGAATTAAATAGTCGAATAATAAAATATTAAAAATTTTCCTATAAGTATCCTACCTTATTCCCTAAAACCCTAAACTATTTTTCCAAAGTCAAACACAGACAAAAATCTGTC
Source organism: Allium sativum (assembly GCA_030737875.1). NCBI lineage: Eukaryota > Viridiplantae > Streptophyta > Magnoliopsida > Asparagales > Amaryllidaceae > Allium > Allium sativum. Next base: position 719,837,326 of record CM060921.1, on the reverse strand, counting down.
ATTCCTTTCTCTTCTTCAACGTGGGAGAAAAACCACCTATCAAAAATGAAATCAAAATCAAATAAATTCCAATAAAATTATATTTGAATTCCTACAGAGGCTCTCTTCAATTTGATACTACTTTCATGGGGTTCGAACCTCACTGGTTGTGCTGGGTTTTGGACACGGTGAACTAGGGTTCGAGAAAAGGGAGGATGTAGACACTTGCGATCATATTGGGGGTTAGAGTTGGCTTTAGGTAGTGGAATGGAGCTCGCGTGAGATTTTTGAGAGAAATCGAAGTAGAAAACTATCGGATCCTGTTGTAAAAGGGGGCGCGATACTGTTATCGCAAGTCAACCCTTGAGCATGAGTTGATTAGAATGGGGATGGGGTTGATACTCGTAGGAAGTGGAGGAGAACGGTGAGGTCGGTGAGCGTTTCCCTGATGAGTTGGTGAGCGAAGTTTGGGGAAAATGGCACTGTGTTGGGTTCGAAAGTTATACGGTGGAGTTGGAGAAATGTTTTTGGGAAGAAAGGGAAAAGTGCGGACCTGGTTATTCACGTATGAGGATGGGCCATTTTGTTTTGGTGAGGCCCGAGTTTTAATGAATTAAATTTAGTTTTTGTTTTAGTTTAAACAGTTTATAACTTGTATAATGTATAACCCGAGCGTACGAAATCAAAATCAGACGAAACAAGATCCGTCGGGATCGTATGGACGGTGGCTCCACAATGGGACTGATTGGGAGCGAATCTGAGCTCGTTACAATTTATCGCAAAATTAATTGTTCGTCTGAATCAAATCGAGCGATGGTTATCGTTATTAACGATGATCGTCCAATGTGAGTAAATCTCACTAACTCTTAACAGTTTATAATTTCATGTTGTATTTTTAGAACTGTTAAATATTGGTTGATTTACTGTGTGTTGACTATTTGATTGAACTGCTAGTCAGTTAGTTGTATTTCTATATTGATTCTGTTTAACAGAATATATCATATGGAACTGAAAGTGATGTTGATTTTATTTTATAACATCTGTGGATGCAGGGAGACAGGTTGGAGGAATTCGACTGGATTCCTCAACATTTATTTTATCGTTTTTTTATATATTGTGATATATAATGTGTTATATAATCTGTTATGGATTATGTGTGTTAAAATGATATTGATCATTGTTATTCGATATTTTTAATATCATAAAAAGACCCTGGGATGTAAAAAAAATTATTTCAATGTATATTGAAATAAAGGGATTTTATAAAATCAACAGATTTTATAAAAGGAAACATTTCAGAAGTAAATAAAAGGAAATGTTTATAAAACGAATAGAGTTTTATAAAAAAGGGAAAATTATTGATAAACGAATAGAATAGGATAAAGGAATATTTGTTTAGTAAATAAATAGAATTATAAAAGGAATACTTACTGAAAAATAAATAGGAGATTATAAAGGAATATTTATTTAGTAAATAAATAGGAGATTATAAAGGAGAATATTTATTTAGAAAATAAATAGGATAAAGGAATATTTGTTTAGGAAATGAATAGAGTTATTCGAATTAGAGTAAATCAAATGGAGTTAAATCGAATATAGTATTCAAGATAGAGTTAAAACGGACATAGTTATTCGAATTAGAGTTAATCAATTAGAGTTAATCATATAGAGTTAATCGAATAGAGGTAAAGAAATAGAGTTAAACAAGATTAGAAACTGATTAGAGATTAGTTAAGTTGAATAGTTTTCTGAGTATCGATCTGATGTTGGTTTCGGCCTTCGGGGTTTATACTTAGAGGATTTGTTCTCCTACAAGTTTACAGTCAGGGACTGATAGTTATGAAATGATAGTGATATGTAAATAAACAATGGAGATGTTTTCCAGTGTTAATAACATATATTTTCTAAACATAGAAAATAAGGAAATGTGAATATATATATATGGTTGATGATTTGATCGATAGAATTTCCATCTGTAAATAATATCGTTGTTTGCACACCTGTTTTTCTTTGATGGTTAAATCACAGACTATCGAAGTCTTGACCAATTTAACGTTGTTAATATGGAGAGACCGATTGGATTATTATCCAAAGAACCACTCTGTAGTGGCATAAGCGTTGCGAATCATATATGCCAAAGATAATTGAAGACAAAGTAAAGTGCAAGGGCTATTGTATAAGTCTTAGATAATAGTGCCTAAGATGGATGTACTGAATAGTGCCTTCGGTTCATCCTATTCCTGGATGACTTGTATGGACAGATGTCTGACAGAGTATTTCCAGACGATCACGTATATTGATTTCTCCAACCGTACCAAGAGTGGAAGCGGAGAAGGAAACTTCTTTTAGCTAACACATAATGTATTGTTGAGGACGTCAATCGGTGATTTGATGGATTTGACGATGCGGCATTCGAAGAGAATCTGGTGTGATGATAAAGCGTAGCTTCTAGCCTCACATCCGGTAAATGACAGAAATCGGGCAGGCAGCATGGCTAAGTCGGTTGCTCCAAAGTAGGGTGTATAATCACCTGATCTAGAGTTTCATTTACTTCTAAAAATCTATTGTTGATGCCGTCCCATTCGGGAAACGGTTGCTGATCCCAACCGTTGGTGATATACATTCGATACATCCAAGCGAAATGAGTGGTCGGTCATGTGTGGCCGGGTTGCAAGATGTTCTTGTTGAATCCAGTGTATTCCTTTCTAGAGGTACACTAGCGAAAGGTGGTTCCATACCTTGTCATAGTTGGAAATCCATTACCCAATACGTGCTTGCGGTTTTGATTGTATACTATATATGTAGAACGTGAGATGAAAGCGTTTCTGCTAGATGATTATTATATTGTGGTTGATAGACATTACTATAATATCAAAAGGTTTTGATATAAAGATATTTTGGATTCTCATAAGGGAAAAACCTGTTCCGTTATACAGCGTGGTCTTATGAGATATCATTTACCTTCTTAAACTGTTTTACTCATACCAGTCCCATGACTGACCCGGAGTTTGTTTTGTTTTGTTTTCCCTAAACTCTTGGGTGCCCAATTTTGTATGGGCAGTCAAGTAGTCGGGATTTACAGATACTTGAAGAGCTGGAGCAGGAGGCTTCAGGATCATATAGCTATAGTTTATTTCCGCTATGTTGTAAGTGCTGTACTTTGAAAATGATATGTATATTCAAGTACAGATTTATATTTCAAAGATATCTTATCTATTATATGTTATTCGTTTCGCTGTGAGGTTCGTGTTACTCTGATGTTATGTTCTTCTTCTTCTTCTTCTATTCTAAGTTTCTATCTTATCTTTCTTCTCCCTCTAATTTCTTTCATTAATCATCCGATATTTTTCGATGTTTGGTTAGTCATTATTGAGTTTATGGCGATACTAAGGTCGACAAAAACCCGGGTCATTACAGGTCTCATCGCCTTCATATGCTGATGATCCTTCTGCACATCCCGAGGATTTGCTTGGAGCTATTTTTCTTTTTTCTTTTGCATTTTACTTCTTGTTATAGTTCGGCTTTGTCTTTAGTTTGTGTGTGCACGGTTTCTGTTATGCAGAAATCATTTTTGTGAGCCATTGGAGAATGACTTGATTCTCCCTTTTGGTATGTCATTTTATTTAAAAAAAAAACAGTTCAAGTTTACTCCATTTGTGAATTAGTAATTTCATTACAGAAAATAGATGAATTCATTACATATGTCAATAAAAGTACATACATTTATTAAATGAGAAGTTTTCTACATGGTCTCATGACTACTTTACTTTCAGTTATCACACAACAGCACAACACAATAATCATAATAAATTTCTAATAAATAAACATGATATAATACTACTATACCAGGATTTCTTCTTCTGCTATAAACTTTTGCTCTCCCCAATCTTCAAGCTATTACACCTGCAAGCAAAAGTTAACAAAAATAAAAAGCAAATGTGAATACACAAGAACAGATATATCAGGATAGAATAACTTGACATGGACTTTTCTGTTTGCAAATGATGAGTTAGTTTGTCGTTAACATGGAAATAACACGACACTTAAAAAATAATAATTAGGGTTAAAGAATTACAAGTACAGATCAATACCCGAGACTCAGCTAGATTAGTAGCACAAAATTATAGTGACATTGAAAAATAGTTGGAATGGTCATGCATATCATGACAACCAATGGTTTTATTTTTATCTGCTAAACCAACTAAACCAAAAGATTACCTAAGATTGGCCTTGCATTGATGCCAACAAATCTTTTATAGATTGATCATTTGGATCAACTCCAGGAAGCTACAAGAGATGATAAAGACATGATCAAACACTAGCATAGTGAGATGATAAAGACATGATCATTTACTAATAAGTTTTCTTCTTATTTCACAAGTCAGGTCATTTTCTCAAGGGCTCTCCCCTTATACATTCTATTCCAGGATCATCTATTTACTAATATAAAAATATCAGTGTACTAAACCTAATGAAGTGTAAGATTATATAGGCAACATTCCCCTGATTTTTCTGGCTTTTATAAAGATTGTTTGAACCTTATGAAGTGTAAGATTCATTATATTGATTGGGTTTGACTCTTCAATGCCAAGCATGCAAGCAAGTATATATATATATATATATATATATATATATATATATTACTTTATACTTTCAGTAAAAACGGTGAACCTATGTTCAAAGTATACCACTTATAAACCAATTGCCTGCACTACCCATTTCTTTATATATATATATATATATATATATATATATATATATAAATCATGATATCTTATCTCCCATTCCCAGAAAGCACCAATACGTATAAATAGGTTTTTTTTCTTCTCTCAAGCTTGTAGCTTACTGAACGTTTAAACTCATCGAGTTTCCTTTACGAATGAAACTCAAGCACGTTCATTCTCATACAAAAGACAGAGTTTATTAGCCTTACTCACATTGATGCTTAAAATATTGCCAAGCAATTTACTTGTTGTTCGCATTACAAATTTACTGAGCAAAACAATGTTGTTAAAGCATACCTTTAGGCTTTCAAACATCTTTGTTGATTCTTCTTTAGCAGCAACCAATTCTCTTTCCAATCGCTCCTATGAAAATCAACCAACAACTAAAGAAGATTAAATATAATACACAAATAACATAATTCAACACTAGACTGCTAAAAAGAACGATTCATAATGACAAGCATAGAATACATGTTCTTACCTTGGCTTCGCATTCGGCATAGTACTGACCAAGTGCAGTTTGAAGATTTAACATAATGGTTTAATATTATTCTTATACCATCTATTTTTCATTTCATATACATATAAAAAACATTTCATTTATGGCATAATGGTTACTTATTTGATCATCACGCACAAATAATATTAGACTCTCTCTCTTTTTATTTATTTTCTGCATTATGTACACACTTGTACAGCATGAACTAGGAATAAGCAATCACCTTAATCTTTCCATCTTGTGATCCAGATGCAAGCAACTCTGAATCTCTGTTGAAATCAACACAAAGGACAACATCATCGTGCATCATAAAAGCATCCGTAGATATGCATTTAGTATATTTAATACTATCCGGTAGGAAATTCATGGCTACAGGTTCGTGAGTTTCGGGGAGGGACCTTGAATACTTATATTATACATGTATGTTTACTGAAATCCAAGGTTGTAGGTAAAATGTGAAACAATCACCAGCCTTACATTTTAGGCTATAATGTAACATCATACGAAACAAAAGAAATGTAACACTTCACAACTGGAGCATATAAATAACATTTAGTTTCTGTAAACAAATCCACGAGTTTATGAACAGAGCAAGCAATCATGAGTCATCAAACAGCGAAATGCATGCAAGTAATGAGTCTACAGATTCAAAAAGAAATGTTCCTGATTAAAAAACAAGAGTAAGAATAGAGTACCTTGAAATAAAGTCTACTAATCAAAATTGGCCAGAAAAGAAATTTGAAATTGGGAAGCTTTCTCAAAGTTCTGCATCTTCGGTTGTTGTGGATCTTAATTAAAAATCATAGAAAGAGAAATATAAAAGTAAAATACTCACTTTATTTTCACATACTAATAAGTATACTTCTAACAAGTAAAAGTTCATATGTAGATCTTAACATGTGGGGATATTAGTACCACATGTTATAATGTCCCGTATTTTTGGTGATCAAATATTTTATTATTTTAAATATTATATTTGGCATATTAATCGATTTTAATATTGAATTCGTTTATCTAAAACGAAGTCGAACGTTAATTTATATATAATATAAATCGAGCTCGTAAATGGCACGGTATTCATAATTTTCGATTTGAACTTTAACTGAGTACACAGAATCCGTTTTAGGTCGGATTTCTGTGAAATAAGAAACGTGTGAATCTTGCTAGTTATAATTTTCATATGAAAGAGAAAAATCCAGATTTTGTATTATAATTTTTTAGTTATGTCCAATTCAATTTTCATAATAGTCGCTACGGAAATCGTTATTAAAATATAACGTTTATTTAATATATTTAAAAGGGAAATTTAAATCGTTTAACTCAAAATTAACGATATTGAGTTGTGAAAATTTTATTTGGAATTTTAAATATATTCTGGTTAGATATATATAATAAGAATAATTTACTATTATTTAATTGATTTATATAATATTTTGTTAATATTATTTGAGCGTTATAAATAGTCATTTTCGCAAACGGTCTCAGTTTTCGATGAAATTAGTTTTATTGGGACCATATCATCAAATTATTGCAAGAAAATCATATTTCGTGGCAAGCCAATGTCGTATGTGACTTCGGTGGCCAAAAATGTCTCTGTTTCTATATAATTATTTAGATTATTTAGACAGGGGTAACTTTTAACGAATAAACGACTGGCCAAACAAATTCCAAATTTAACGAAACAAATTTCATTGGATCCGTTAGGAAGAGGTCTAGTAAAATGTCAAGGTCTCATTTTTTTTGGATTTTTCTGTAATTATAGGAATTTTAAACGCTTGATTTTTCATCGATATTTATAAAGGACTTTTCACAAACGACCTCGAAATTCGACGAAACTTGTCTCATTGGGTCCGGAATAATTTTTTATGTTAGAATTAGGTACCGCATCTCGATTTGAAGATAGTATGTAGTGTTTTATATGTTAATTCATCATTAAGTAAAACTATTAATAAAATATTCGTAGGTTTCCTATGTAAGACCCTTTAACTGGTCAAATGCCCTATTTTCTGAATACCCGTGGTCAACAAAAGAATGGAGCCACCACCCCACCATTTTAACGGCTGAAAAGCCACAATCCATTTCCCTCCAAATCTCTCAGTACCTCCAACGAATCAAAAAACTTTCTACAACAATTTTGAAGAGCTTGGTGAGTATCATAGTCTGAACAGAGTCGATGCAATGTTAACTGCTGTGGTGACCTGAATTTGAGCGCGAAGAGCCGGTGGTTAGGGGCGTTCTGGCGATGAACGACAGAGCTTGGGGTCGAACTGTTTCCGATGTAGGGGGGCGAGGTATGGCGCCTCACTTGGTCACTCTTGATTAGTTTTCTGATCACCAGAATTGGAGCGCTGGTGATTTAAAGCTAGGCAACATGAAGTTTTGGAACAAGGGCTGAAGGTGGTGTATTCGCAAAAGCAGTTTGCCTGGAAGTTAAACAAAGGGTTTGTGGCCTGCTAACATAAGGACGAACGGGTTCGGTGCGTACCTTATTACTGAAGAACGCAGAGACGATAATAGATGGAAGATAGGGTATTAATCGACTTTTAATTAGTAATTAAACTAAGTAAGTGTATTAACTGAAATATGAATTTGTGCAGGAGGCTATTGGGTTTAACGAAGTCGCGACTTGGGATAATAGTGGAAGACGGGATCAGGAACTAACCATGGGAGTCAGTCCGTATAGTAAGTGTATAACCTTTGACTTAGTAAATTAATTAATTTTAATTAAGAAAGCTAACTATTTAATTAAAATTATATATAAAAGGATTGTTGACTAATGCAGAACAAGCTGGTGTTGTATACTGAACCACTGGGAATGAAGACGCATAAACCAATAACAAAAGGATCGGCTCTATAAATTTTAAATGTAATTAAGTTTTAATAAATATATAATTATGGATTAAATTAGTTAATTAAATTATAAACTTTAGTTATTAGTAACTAATCCATATGTGATCAGAATTGGACAAACAAGGTGTCATTGGAACTGCGTTGATGAAGATAACATCATAGAACTAATTGGGACAGATATGGAGACAGTTGGAAATTACAGTTAAATTAAACGACTGTTTAATTTAACTGTAACCAAACCATTTCAATGAAAAATCAAAGAGAGTTTACTCACTCAGTTATTTCCCACTTATATTTTAAATAAGTTGGGTTTCTTTTTATATTGTGTGCTATAATTGCTGGTTGTTTGTTGTGTGTTGACTGTTTACATATATGTTGACTGAACTGATTGAATAACATGTTAGTTAATTTAAATGAAAACCAATCGTTATTTTTAACGATTATTTCTCCAAACGAGGTAACTTACCTTGTTAGTCACGGTTATAAAATAAGCGTGTTTACTTTAATGAATTATTCGAATTGTCTGAATTGTTTGTTAGTGTTAAACAAATTGATTAATATTCAATTGTTGTTATTTTACTGTTATAGAAATAATCAGTAAAATTGAATTGAATGATATTATATGAAGTAACCCATTTGGATGCAAAGAAGAACAATTTGAAGGAATCCAACTGGATTCCTCAAATATATTAGATGTTATTTATTTTCATATTGTCATTATATGAACTATTTAAACTCGTTTGTTTGGATGATTGATTTGATTGTTGGCCATTGGACAGAAATTAAACAAATTGTTTTGTTTTAACCAATGGGCAGTATTGGTTGAGTAATTGACAGCAGTTGGCCGATAAATCAATCGTTTGAAATATTAATTTACCGTCAGATAAATCGATACAAAAATGAAGTTATGAAATTTATTTTATAACTAAATATAGTTTTTAAAATATATTATTTTAAAATGAAGTTTATAAAAAAAAGTAAATCAACCCTGTGCGGAGCACGTGCCTCGTCTTAATTAATGTAACGATTTACAACTGAGATTAATTATTTTTAAGAAACAATTAAAATGAAATTATATTTATTTATTTAATATTAATCAAATTAAATGAGGTTATTTAAATTAATTTATTAACTTAAATGAAGAGATGATTTAAAGTAGATCAACGAGTTAATCTTGTTTTAAAGTTGACCAAGTCAACTGTTTTAATTAAAACTGATTATTTAATTAAATTAGTTGGGCCAATTAGAAATGAAATAATTTAGAATATAGTTGTTTAACTTGAATAAGATTTTAAAAAGAGATTAGATACTAATTCTAGAATAATGACGTAAAATATTATTTTAATCATTAAAGTAATTACTTCTTAAATGAAATACATTTAAGTAAGTAACCGTTTTTTGAAATGGAATATGGATGAGTTTTGGAAAGAGGTTATAAACGAGTTCTATATTGAACTCGGGTTTTATAATAAAGTTATAAAGGAGATTTTTAAGCGAAAACGATGGCTTAAAATAAGTGTTTACTTAATGTTTGAATTAAGTAAAAGAAAATGAGATAAAAAGGGGTTTAACGTGAGATTTTATAACAAAGTTTATGAAAGGAAATGAGAAGTCAAAGCGTGATTTGAATTGGTAATACTTAATAATGGAATTAAGTAAAAGGGTTAGAATCGAAACGAGATTCCCATAAAAGAACGATAATGGAAAAGATTTGTAAATGAATTTGGTAAAGGATTTTAAAATGGGATTTAGTAATAATAAATTCTAATTATAGAATGAATGCTTTGAAAGAAGTTAAGGTTAAGAAGTGATTTAATCAATATATTAAGTACTAATAAGTTGTATTTAAAAAGAGGCATTTTTTAAGAAGTAAGAAGGTTTTATAAATCATATTTTAAATAAAGTAGTTTAATGAGATTTGTTGATATTTGAACAAATATCGATTTTTGAATTACAACTTGTATATATCTTAAGATAAGAATGTTGTTGATCAAGGTCTGAGAGGTAATTCAAGTACCCCAACTTGAATGACTTCAGGATTATCTGAGTATGATATTAGTTTGTAATGGAAAGAGGTTAAGAACATTTCCAGATGAGAAATAAATAGAAATTGAGAATATATGATGAGATGTACAAAGTAATGGAAATGACAAGACTTGATAATATAAAATGAAATTTCCAAAGTATATATATATATATATATATATATATATATATATATATATATATATATATAATGATATTCTCGAAGTTAAAGAAATAAAAAGAGATTATGAAATTATGATGGTATTTCCAAGTTAAGAGGAAATGAAAAGTGAAGTGTTGAAATGTGTTTATTCTAAGAGAATAAGGATCAGTTTTTGTTTCAAATAATGAAACAAAGAAATTTCGTTACTTTATTCTACGAATGGTTAGATGAATTGATTTTCCCAGCTATAGCTAATAAGTAATGATATATGGAATGTTTTGAAATTGATAGTAGAATAGGAAATTTGATATGATCATAGGATTTTTCGTAGGTATTAAACTAAAATAGTTTTGAAATTTATTTAAGAACAAGAACTGAAAAGCGATATTCATAATATCGAAATATTTTAAAGGGTTTTAAATTAACATTCGTTAACTATTATTGAGTAAAGGCCAAGTAATGCCAAGTACTGAACCAGTAACTCATTTTACTTTATATTGTATATTTGATAGTTAAATAACCGACTATCAAATCTGGCCAATACAATTATTGGTACAGAAAGACAGGGACCAAATTTTATATTGGAAAACCATTCTGACCAACAAATACGTAACGTTGAAGATAGAAGATGGAGCAATTGAAGATCGTGGATCTTCATAAGCGGAAGGATTGCTTGTCGAATATTCTCGGTGTTGCAACAAGAGCTATTCTGACATGATTCAGTCGTAAGTGAGGTTTTACGGATTGCAAGGACTACTCGCTACTTATCCATAGCGTAATTCAAGGATGCAGTAGGAGAGTGCCTTCAGTTTGTCCAGTCCCAGGACAGCTACTCGCGCATCACCACCTAACCTGTCTCCAGTCTGCTCGTTTAGGAGCACCCAGTGTAATAAGAAGAGACATAAAACTCTGGGTTAGACAAAAGTCTGGTATGAGCGATAGCAGTAAAATAAACAATAACAGGTGTAAATAATCATACCTGACCCTGGACCTGCAACCAAAGAGTTAGCACAACAAGATGTACAGTACTATAAGGTAACACTAACATAAAGTGTAAAATAAGAGTGTGCATGTCATGGTGATAGCAAACATCAAACATAGCAATCATCCTCACATCACTCACTCATTGCTTAAAGCATACAATATCCACTGCTTTGATCATCAAATCCATTGCGGCCATGACGGCAACTCCATGACTATTGCTATGACCATACTTTCCTGGTCTATAGTCAATAACCCTACCCAGTCCACACATGCCAAGCTCTAGGTTAAGGGCCAATCAGTCCACACTTCCCTGACTCTGGTTCATCTACATGCCCCCTCTCTTCATCGGTGAACCAAAGTTATAGATATCAATAACCCCTTTGCACACGTCCCGCAGCAAAGCACAACTCTAGAATTTAACTCGTTGGCTCCCGTCTGGATCCTGAGTAATAACTTCGAATTTGGACTTCCTTTGCATCTCGAGTTTTGGTATCATCATCTTGGTTCGGGTCGTGGTCCTTGTCAGGATTGGTTCGTGGTTCGTGGCTCGTGACCCCCCCTCCCGGTTCGTGACCACACCCCTCCTGGTTCGTGACCAACCCCTTCCCGGTTCGTAACATACTCCCTTCACGAATCGTGAGCATACCCCCTTCAGGAATCGTCAGCATACCTCTTCAGGAATCGTCAGCATACCCCACTTTAGGAATCGTTAGCATACCCACCTTCAGGAATCGTTAGCATACCCCCTTCAGGAATCATCAGCATACACCCCTTTAGGAATCGTCAGCATACCCCCTTTAGGAATTGTCAGCATACCCCCTTCAGGAATCGTCAGCATACCCCCCCATCAGGAATCGTCAGCATACCCCCCTTCAGGAATCGTCAACATAACCCCTTCAGGAATCGTCAATATTCCCCCTTCAGGAATCGTCAACATACCCCTTCAGGAATCTTCAACATCGTCAAGATATCCCCTTCAGGAATCGTCAACATACCCCGTTCAGGAATCGTGAACATACCCCCCCTCAAGAATCATCAGCATACCCCCTTCAGGAATCGTCAACATACCCCCTTCAGGAATCTTCAATATACCTCCTTCAGGAATTCTGGGCGGTTCGTGAGGCACCCTCTTCAGAAATTTTGGGCGGTTCGTTAAGCACCCTCTTCAGGAATTCTGGGCGATTCGTGATCCTCTGGTCAAAGCGGTTCGCGATCACCCTCTTCAGGAATTCTGGGCGGTTCATGACCCCCTGATCAAAGCGGTTTGTGACAACCCTCTTCAAGAATTCTAGGCGGTTCGTGACCACACCCTGACCAGTATCAGGAATTCCGCAGTTTTTCCAACAAGCTGTTTTCGCCAAATGTAATAACACGGAAAATCTGGGCCAGTTTAAAATTTTTATTTTGGCAATTTTAGCGAATTTTGATTATTTAAAATGAATTATTTTAAATAATATCGATGAGAAATTTATTTTGAATATAATTCGAACGTATATATTTGTTTGAATCGTCGTTAGAAAATAAATAATTATATATAATTATAAAAGGAATTGAAAAGGGCGCGGTAGTTCGATAATTAGATTTCAAACTTCAATTGAATGTACCGGGTGCAAAATAAACCGGATTTTAGTGAAACCAAAAATAATGGAATCTAATAGTGAATATCTTTCCAACGAATCTGAAAAATCAAGATTTCATAGCGGGAATCAAAAGATATGTCCAGTTGAAAATTCTGAATAGTCGCTGTGGAATTTAGGCCCTTAAAAATAGACATTTTGCAAACGACCTCGGATTTCGATGAAACCACTTTTGTTGGGTCCGTGATGTCGAATTATTGTTAGATTCCAAATTTCATAATTTTTCGAATCAATATGTGAGCGTGGCGAAGGAAAACGCATTTGACCAGTTTTAGTTGATTTTAATCGACTGGAAAATGGCCATTTTTCCAACGGTCTCAGAATTCGACAAAACTAGTTTTGTTAGGACCGCATCGTCAATACGAAGCTAGAAAATATTTCGAGAATTTTTAGAGTTAGTATGTGACCCCGGTAATTTGAAATGTACGTTTAAAATTCAATATAGTGATTTAAATGTAAATTTAACGGAAACTGATTGTAACAGTCGAATCAGCCTACGATACATATCTCATTGTGTTCGGAATGGGGGTAAAACGCTATGGACGACAGGCGGTGGGCCTCGTTTAGAGGTCGTATGTGAAAGTCAACTTTTTGAAAAACAAAATAATTAAATTAATTAAAAATTAAATCTCTCCCTTTACCTTCTGCCCCCCCCCTCTTTATTTCAAAATCGATTTTCAAAAAAAAAAGAAAAAAAAAGGAAAAAAAAAACGATCGAGCCCTAGCCCGCCGCCTCCCATCGCAACCCCACCCACCGTCGCTCGCCGCCCACCTCGCCTGGCCGTCGCGCCTCCCTTTCGCCCCCTTCACCATCTCCCCCTCCCTCTAGTCCACGCCAAAACCCACAGCAGCCCAAATCGACCCAAAGGGCGCCGCCGCACCTCCGTGGCCAGCCACCGACCACCTCCGCCACACCCCCTCGCTCCGACGCTGCTTCCCTCCCCATTCCAGAAACCCTAGCGCCTCTCTCTCCCCTTTTCCTGAATGAAAAACCGAGCCCATGACCTCCTTCTTCACCCACTGCGACAGCTCTCCACTCCCCTCCCCCGATTAACGCTGTAAGTTTTAATTATTTTATTTTATTTTAAATAATCAGTTTTTTTATATATAAAAATATTTTAAAGAACTGATTTTCATTTGCTTATAAAAAATTATGATTTTTATCATGTAGGAAGAATTAGAAAGATTCAATTTTGATCGTATGAAAGACAAGATTTTTTATACAAAGCAAGATGAGATTTTTAAAAATAGAAAGGATTAGATTTTTAAAAATAGAAAGGATTAGATTTTTAAAAATAGAAAGGATTAGCTTTTTAAAAATAGAAAGGATTAGATTTTTTAAAATAGAAAGGATTAGATTTTTGAAATAGAAAAGGCGAAATCTTTATATAGAGAATAGCGTTGTAAAAATAGAATTTTTATCTATATATTACCGGTATGGAAATGCGATTTTTTATCCATATGGATTTGAAGTAAAAATTCGATTTTTATAAATTGAACATCGTAGTAAAAATTCGATTTTTATATATTGAACATCGAAGTAAAAATTCGATTTTTATATATTGAACATCGTAGTAAAAATTCGATTTTTATATATTGAACATCGTAGTAAAAATTCGATTTTTATATTGAATAGCAAAGTAAAAATTCGATTTTTACATATGTAGAGAATACGGGCAACGAAAGAGATAAGAGACAAGAACGACGATGATTTCTCTAAATGAAGTGTCGTGAAGTTGGATAGCTATCGGTGAGAATTTCTCACTCTTTAATTTCTTTTTCTAGTTATATATATATATATATATATATATATATATATATATATATATACTAGGATGCAGACGGTGCTTAGTAGCACCCGACACAATCGTCCACAGACCATGGACTTGTTTGTTTGGTTGCATAAATTAGTTAGATTATTTGATTGAAATTGAACTGTTGGGTGAAATAGAATGGATTTGATTGATGTGTGAATGGCGTAGGCCTTCACTAGACCGGGGATAAGGCTAGGCCTCGTCCCGTTTCTAGTATCGTGCCGTTATGCCGCCGAAATTTCCCAAAATATGTTAGAAAAATAAAAGTACCATTTTATTGTGTAAATGAACTGAATAGAAATTCATGTGTTAAAATAGAATATTTTATCGTTAAAAATATAATTTTTAACGTGGAAGTGAATAAAATAAAATATTCATTTACAAACCGGACGGTTTGTTTATGTACACCTATTTGAAGGACATTGATTGGGACGATAAATTTTACACATCGCCCAACTGCACAAATAAAATCTGTGTTTGATTGTTTGAAACCCCACACGGGTGTTGGGATGAAATTTGGAAGTTCACTCATCCTGATTGATTAAATATGTCGATCGATTGATTGACAGACTGTTATAAGCGTAAGATATCTATATTTGATGCTTATACAGTGTAGTGCACTTTGGTTGATGATTGATTATTTTTCAACGCTATTATATACATGTGTTGTATGGAATCCATATAATTAACATTATATGGTGATTGATTGGGCCTCATTCCAATCGGGAAAATAAGGAATATTATAAAAGAAAATTCATGTGTTGAATATAAAAATAGTCATGTGTTGACGATGTTCATGTGTTGAGTGAAATATTTTATACAATGAAATTTACATCTTTATCATATTTAAAATTAGAACTACTTTACGGTTGAAGTCTAATTGAAAATCAAACGATAGATACCATAGTTTTATAAAATATTTTACATAACAAAAATAGTGATGTGTTTACAGTACTCATGTGTTGAGATTAGTCAGGTGTTGGAAGAAATATAGATTCATGTGTTGAATGGAATAAATATTCATTTGTTGAATAGAATAACGGATTTATTGAAATATATAAAGCCATGTTGATTAGAGTTGCGCTATTTTGACGTGAACGATATTTATATCGATTATATTCGTTTTTATAATGAATATAGAAAATGTAGTGATTTCAAAATATAACGTTTTGAAAATATTATCATTTATATAGTAATGATATGAAATATTCAATTTTGATTAGAAATTGAATATAGAGTTGAAATGGTTTTGAAAACGAATTTAAAACGTTTTATAAAATACGTTTTAAAAAGGAAATTGACGTAATATATATATAATATATATATATTATATATATATAATGGCCTGAATAGAACGCGCCGCGCCGCGGCAGTTCGTGAATTTCGACCATTGACTTCGAATTGACGTTGCGGGAGATCCGACCGTCGGATTCTCCTAAAACCAGAACCGTTGGGTTCGTATCGAAAAGAGCTTTCCAATGAATATTAGAAATTTGAAATCTAACGGTTGGATTTGGAATTATGTCCAAATCAAATTTAGAAAAGGTCGATGTAAGTGCAGTTCGATGGCCGTTGTTGGAAATCGACTGTACGGGCCTTGATAAAATTATTAAAAATATCTATAATTTGTGTAAAATCATAATATATGAATTGGAAAGAATTGAGCTGGAAAACTCCATATTTGAAAAGATAAAAATAGATTTTTATCGGAATAAACTAGTTTTGAACTAGGACTAAAATCAATTTATTTTTGAAATAAATAAATTGAATTTGAAGGTGATTTTAAAAATAATCAATATTCCCAATACGTGGATTGGACTGGAGTTGAATCGAAAATATCTTCGGGATATTTCGATGTTGGATTTCGTGACTATACAGATATTGTTATGGGAATTTGAAAGATATATTTTATATCGTTATTTCCAATACGATATTTGTTGGTTTCAGAATTTGATATTGAATATAAGCCGGTATATTTTCTATTCAGAGCCTTGTATTTAATATCAAATGTGATTTGGGTTTATCGTGAGTCGTGTTTTAGATGACATTGGTTCTTTAACCCAGTTAAAGGCAAGATATCGATTTCTGAAAAGATTAAAACTAAGTGGAGTTTTAATGAATCTTTAATTAGATTAAAATATGAATTGATAATTTAAATTATCAAATCTGAAAGGTGATCGAGAGTGGAGTATCACCAGTTTTGCTCCAAAGCGATAGTTAAATCTTTAATTAGATTTGAACGTGAAATGGTAATTAATTTTACCGATAACACCGTGGTGTTAGGAATGGAGTATCACCAGTTTTGCTCCATGGGATATATAGGTTGGGATTGGAAAATAAAATAAATAATTACTTCGGTGTGGTTCGCTAATCCCGACTAGTTTGGAAAACCGTAAAATGGTTTGAAATGATATCCAAAGGAAGATTATAGAATAAATTTAGAAGAATTTATATTGGATAAAATTAATGGGAACATCTCCCTAAAAATGTGATTTTATGAATAAAAGAATATTCTGAATTGGAATGAGGCTTTTGTTGTGTTTGTGTAACTTTGGTTTATCATATACGTGGGTTATTCAGAAAGGCCGGGTTTATACCCATTCTGAATAACCGATTCGACGAGATGTCGAAGATGAAGACGGTGGTTGAAGACCGGAAGTCTTCACATCGTTTGGGTGATTACTGATGATCTTGATTGGGCTGTACACCCAGGATGAGGGAATCAGTTGGTGATCGTCCAGACGTACCTGGAGATGGATGGATATGCGAGGAAAGTGCCTCCGGTTTCGTTCAGACCCAGAACGAACTTGTAAATGGATTGTGTGTCTGACATTGGATTTTATTCTGTGTTGATTGATCTCTATTAAATATACATCTGTTTGGCGGCGGAGAATTTATTCTCTTGCTTAACGCCCTTCTCTGAGACATACGAGCTCAGAGGTTGTATATCGATGGACATCAGTCGCATGGAGTGAATTGCCAATGTGGCACGCGTAAGTGGCAATTGATCAGGGCTTCTGTTGAAAAGAAAAGTCTTGTGGTTGATGATCAAAGCACGGCCTGTGTGGCGTAGCTTTGTGTATAACGTGAATTCGCGAGCCTCACACCTCGGTATGAGTCAAAAACGGGATAATGACTGCAGGGAGAGCATGACGTTTCTTTCTAGCTAGGGTGGTGTCAGTGACCTACCAGCCCTGACATTTATATACTTTTCACCTGTGTTGTTGTTGGAATGCGAGGCGCCTCGGATATAGGTCTGTAAGGACCGGGAAACGTGTGTTCAGGATTAACTAATCCTCAAAAGTAAGAGAGGACCGGCCCTGAAGATCCAAGGATCATAGTGGGGTCCTGAGACATTTGCTAGAGTGTCTCGAATCGGAGAGGAGCTTGCCCCTTGCCTCGGCTCATGACGGAATCCAATTTCCAATACGTGTGTTGCGGTTTTAATTGCAGAACTAGTATGGCGACATAGTAGATGGTAGCTATGCCGCCTATGATTGATACTTATGATTGAAATTGTTTTGACACTATACACTTATAATAGTATCAAATAATGTGTTTTAAACGTATTAAGCATGCTTTGGCTGTTATAAGGGAAAACCCTATCCTCCGGCTTGCGTTGCATTGTGTGATGGGACCTGGGTCTTATAACAGCTTCATTTTTCTTTATTTAGCATTGCGCTGTTTGTTCTATGCACTGGTATTCTTGGGAGGAAACCCGTTCCGTGTTATACGGCGTGGTCCCTTGATTTACCAAACTTTAAAACCAAGATTAATAACTGTTTTAGTTCTCACACCAGTCACATGACTGACCTGGAGTTTATTGTTTTAACCTAAACTCTGGGTGCCCCTATTTTCCACACGGGCAGCTAGTAGTTTTGGTTTTGCAGATTTATATTCACAGGGTCCTGATTTACAGCTGGAACGATGCTCGGAAAGCTCTATATCCGTGTATCACTTTCGGTTGTGTTCTATATATTTTTCCGCTGCTATGTAATTTATTGTAATCTCTGATATTTATCGAATGTAATTTATTCATTTATACTCTGTATATTCTTGTATCTGATGGAATTGTTGTAATAACAATGAAATGTTCTTCTGTATGCGTTCCATTTTGTCTTGTTCTCAATTCTATCCGGGCTTTCCTTAGCGGGGAAGTTCGGGTCGTCTCAGTTTGGTATCAGAGCTTTGGTTTACAGAGCTCGAGAACAAGACACATTAGAACCATGCGAAAGAATTCATCAGATATTGGATTAGTAATATCCAATTAGAATGACTCGTTAGAGATAGGATCAGTAGTATCCTAGAACGAGTGTGAAGAGTATATTTTTCAAAAGAAAACAATTTTGTTTTGAAAATTTAAATCATTTTATACGTATTTGAATATTTTATTTGTATTGAATATGGACAATCCAATATATAAAGGTTTTGTATATACGCGTCATGAACGTATATTCGAAGTTTTAATATACTGGATAGATATAGGATTACACTCTAGTCGCCCAGAGATGATATTGATGATAGCGATCGCATCATCAATGTTTATGTTCGTGTTTCGAAGGTGTGGTTTTCTATATATTTCCATTAGACTGGTGTGAGAACCAAAACTTATATAGTTAGAACACATTGTTGTGAATTGGCATCAAAAACAAGATTTTCTGTATATATATATCAAAATTATGAATTTGAAACTCTAATTCACTAATTGATTGATGTTTGTGTTGTTTGTTTATTTGTTTGATAATTTTAACCATTTAAGCCTAATTGTATCAAATATTGAACTATATATAAAATTGGTCGCATTTCCTAGCATATACATGTACTTACATTGAACAGGTCATAGCAAGGAGGCTAGAGCAGAGAATAAAATTTGTTTGCCCGACAAATAGGTACATGTTTACTACATAATTTACTATTTTGTTTAGGTGATGATGATTTTATGAGCCTATTGGCTAGCCGCTTGGCTTTTTCTTTTTCTTTTTGAGATTAGAAGGACCGGGGAAGCTATTTGAAATTCCCCGATGCTCCCGTTGCAGGGGAGGTTATGGCGAAATTTTTCGAAAATTTAGGGTGTTAGCCAAATTTTTGAAAATTTGAAAATTCTCAGAAACTGAAAAGTTGGAGAATGGAAGCCAGATCGAACGTAGAGTTGATTAATCAAACCACTTTCGACTTCGTTCCTTTTCGGGGACGAAAAGTTTTAAGTGGGGGAGATTGTAATAACCCGGAAAATCTGGGCCAGTTTAAAATTTTTATTTTGGCAATTTTAGCGAATTTTGATTATTTAAAATGAATTATTTTAAATAATATCGACGAGAAATTTATTTTGAATATAATTCGAACGTATATATTCGTTTGAATCGTCGTTAGAAAATAAATAATTATATATAATTATAAAAGGAATTGAAAATGGCGCGGTAGTTCGATAATTAGATTTCAAACTTCAATTGAATGTACCGGGTGCAAAATAAACCGGATTTTAGTGAAACCAAAAATAATGGAATCTAATAGTGAATATCTTTCCAATGAATCTGAAAAATCAAGATTTCATAGCGGGAATCAAAAGATATGTCCAGTTGAAAATTCTGAATAGTCGCTGTGGAATTCAGGCCCTTAAAAATAGACATTTTGCAAACGACCTCGGATTTCAACGAAACCACTTTTGTTGGGTCCGTGATGTCGAATTATTGTTAGATTCCAAATTTCATAATTTTTCGAATCAATATGTGAGCGTGGCGAAGGAAAACGCATTTGACCAGTTTCAGTTGATTTTAATCGACTGGAAAATGGCCATTTTTCCAACGGTCTCAGAATTCGACAAAACTAGTTTTGTTAGGACCGCATCGTCAATACGAAGCTAGAAAATATTTTCGAGAATTTTTAGAGTTAGTATGTGACCCCGGTAATTTGAAATGTACGTTTAAAATTCAATATAGTGATTTAAATGTAAATTTAACGGACACTGATTGTAACAGTCGAATCAGCCTACGATACATATCCCATTGTGTTCGGAATGGGGGTAAAACGCTATGGACGACAGGCGGTGGGCCTCGTTTAGAGGTCGTATGTGAAAGTCAACTTTTTGAAAAATAAAATAATTAAATTAATTAAAAATTAAATCTCTCCCTTTACCTTCTGCCCCCCCCCCCCCTCTTTATTTCAAAATCGATTTTCAAAAAAAAAACAGAAAAAAAAAGGAAAAAAAAACGATCGAGCCCTAGCCCGCCGCCTCCCATCGCAACCCCACCCACCGTTGCTCGCCGCCCACCTCGCCTGGCCGTCGCGCCTCCCTTTCGCCCCCTTCACCATCTCCCCCTCCCTCTAGTCCACGCCAAAACCCACAGCAGCCCAAATCGACCCAAAGGGCGCCGCCGCACCTCCGTGGCCAGCCACCGACCACCTCCGCCACACCCCCCTCGCTCCGACGCTGCTTCCCTCCCCATTCCAGAAACCCTAGCGCCTCTCTCTCCCCTTTTCCTGAATGAAAAACCGAGCCCATGACCTCCTTCTTCACCCACTGCGACAGCTCTCCACTCCCCTCCCCCGATTAACGCTGTAAGTTTTAATTATTTTATTTTATTTTAAATAATCAGTTTTTTTTATATATAAAAATATTTTAAAGAACTGATTTTCATTTGCTTATAAAAAATTATGATTTTTATCATGTAGGAAGAATTAGAAAGATTCAATTTTGATCGTATGAAAGACAAGATTTTTTATACAAAGCAAGATGAGATTTTTAAAAATAGAAAGGATTAGATTTTTAAAAATAGAAAGGATTAGCTTTTTAAAAATAGAAAGGATTAGATTTTTTAAAATAGAAAGGATTAGATTTTTGAAATAGAAAAGGCAAAATCTTTATATAGAGAATAGCGTTGTAAAAATAGAATTTTTATCTATATATTACCGGTATGGAAATGCGATTTTTTATCCATATGGATTTGAAGTAAAAATTCGATTTTTATATATTGAACATCGTAGTAAAAATTCGATTTTTATATATTGAACATCGAAGTAAAAATTCGATTTTTATATATTGAACATCGTAGTAAAAATTCGATTTTTATATATTGAACATCGTAGTAAAAATTCGATTTTTATATATTGAATAGCAAAGTAAAAATTCGATTTTTACATATGTAGAGAATACGGGCAACGAAAGAGATAAGAGACAAGAACGACGATGATTTCTCTAAATGAAGTGTCGTGAAGTTGGATAGCTATCGGTGAGAATTTCTCACTCTTTAATTTCTTTTTCTAGTTATATATATATATATATATATATATATATATATATATATATATATACACATACTAGGATGCAGACGGTGCTTAGTAGCACCCGACACAATCGTCCACAGACCATGGACTTGTTTGTTTGGTTGCATAAATTAGTTAGATTATTTGATTGAAATTGAACTTTTGGGTGAAATAGAATGGATTTGATTGATGTGTGAATGGCGTAGGCCTTCACTAGACCGGGGATAAGGCTAGGCCTCGTCCCGTTTCTAGTATCGTGCCGTTATGCCGCCGAAATTTCCCAAAATATGTTAGAAAAATAAAAGTACCATTTTTATTGTGTAAATGAACTGAATAGAAATTCATGTGTTAAAATAGAATATTTTATCGTTAAAAATATAATTTTTAACGTGGAAGTGAATAAAATAAAATATTCATTTACAAACCGGACGGTTTGTTTATGTACACCTATTTGAAGGACATTGATTGGGACGATAAATTTTACACATCGCCCAACTGCACAAATAAAATCTGTGTTTGATTGTTTGAAACCCCACACGGGTGTTGGGATGAAATTTGGAAGTTCACTCATCCTGATTGATTAAATATGTCGATCGATTGATTGACAGACTGTTATAAGCGTAAGATATCTATATTTGATGCTTATACAGTGTAGTGCACTTTGGTTGATGATTGATTATTTTTCAACGCTATTATATACATGTGTTGTATGGAATCCATATAATTAACATTATATGGTGATTGATTGAGCCTCATTCCAATCGGGAAAATAAGGAATATTATAAAAGAAAATTCATGTGTTGAATATAAAAATAGTCATGTGTTGACGTTGTTCATGTGTTGAGTGAAATATTTTATACAATGAAATTTACATCTTTATCATATTTAAAATTAGAACTACTTTACGGTTGAAGTCTAATTGAAAATCAAACGATAGATACCATAGTTTTATAAAATATTTTACATAACAAAAATAGTGATGTGTTGACAGTACTCATGTGTTGAGATTAGTCAGGTGTTGGAAAAAATATAGATTCATGTGTTGAATGGAATAAATATTCATTTGTTGAATAGAATAACGGATTTATTGAAATATATAAAGCCGTGTTGATTAGAGTTGCGCAATTTTGACGTGAACGATATTTATATCGATTATATTCGTTTTTATAATGAATATAGAAAAGGTAGTGATTTCAAAATATAACGTTTTGAAAATATTATCATTTATATAGTAATGATATGAAATATTCAATTTTGATTAGAAATTGAATATAGAGTTGAAATGGTTTTGAAAACGAATTTAAAACGTTTTATAAAATACGTTTTAAAAAGGAAATTGACGTAATATATATATAATATATATATATTATATATATATAATGGCCTGAATAGAACGCGCCGCGCCGCGGCAGTTCGTGAATTTCGACCATTGACTTCGAATTGACGTTGCGGGAGATCCGACCGTCGGATTCTCCTAAAACCAGAACCGTTGGGTTCGTATCGAAAAGAGCTTTCCAATGAATATTAGAAATTTGAAATCTAACGGTTGGATTTGGAATTATGTCCAAATCAAATTTAGAAAAGGTCGATGTAAGTGCAGTTCGATGGCCGTTGTTGGAAATCGACTGTACGGGCCTTGATAAAATTATTAAAAATATCTATAATTTGTGTAAAATCATAATATATGAATTGGAAAGAATTGAGCTGGAAAACTCCATATTTGAAAAGATAAAAATAGATTTTTATCGGAATAAACTAGTTTTGAACTAGGACTAAAATCAATTTATTTTTGAAATAAATAAATTGAATTTGAAGGTGATTTTAAAAATAATCAATATTCCCAATACGTGGATTGGACTGGAGTTGAATCGAAAATATCTTCGGGATATTTCGATGTTGGATTTCGTGACTATACAGATATTGTTATGGGAATTTGAAAGATATATTTTATATTGTTATTTCCAATACGATATTTGTTGGTTTCAGAATTTGATATTGAATATAAGCCGGTATATTTTCTATTCAGAGCCTTGTATTTAATATCAAATGTGATTTGGGTTTATCGTGAGTCGTGTTTTAGATGACATTGGTTCTTTAACCCAGTTAAAGGCAAGATATCGATTTCTGAAAAGATTAAAACTAAGTGGAGTTTTAATGAATCTTTAATTAGATTAAAATATGAATTGATAATTTAAATTATCAAATCTGAAAGGTGATCGAGAGTGGAGTATCACCAGTTTTGCTCCAAAGCGATAGTTAAATCTTTAATTAGATTTGAACGTGAAATGGTAATTAATTTTACCGATAACACCGTGGTGTTAGGAATGGAGTATCACCAGTTTTGCTCCATGGGATATATAGGTTGGGATTGGAAAATAAAATAAATAATTACTTCGGTGTGGTTCGCTAATCCCGACTAGTTTGGAAAACCGTAAAATGGTTTGAAATGATATCCAAAGGAAGATTATAGAATAAATTTAGAAGAATTTATATTGGATAAAATTAATGGGAACATCTCCCTAAAAATGTGATTTTGTGAATAAAAGAATATTCTGAATTGGAATGAGGCGTTTGTTGTGTTTGTGTAACTTTGGTTTATCATATACGTGGGTTATTCAAAAAGGCCGGGTTTATACCCATTCTGAATAACCGATTCGACGAGATGTCGAAGATGAAGACGGTGGTTGAAGACTGGAAGTCTTCACATCGTTTGGGTGATTACTGATGATTTTGATTGGGCTGTACACCCAGGATGAGGGAATCAGTTGGTGATCGTCCAGACGTACCTGGAGATGGATGGATATGCGAGGAAAGTGCCTCCGGTTTCGTTCAGACCCAGAACGAACTTGTAAATGGATTGTGTGTCTGACATTGGATTTTATTCTGTGTTGATTGATCTCTATTAAATATACATCTGTTTGGCGGCGGAGAATTTATTCTCTTGCTTAACGCCCTTCTCTGAGACATACGAGCTCAGAGGTTGTATATCGATGGACATCAGTCGCATGGAGTGAATTGCCAATGTGGCACGCGTAAGTGGCAATTGATCAGGGCTTCTGTTGAATAGCAAAGTCTTGTGGTTGATGATCAAAGCACGGCCTGTGTGGCGTAGCTTTGTGTATAACGTGAATTCGCGAGCCTCACACCTCGGTATGAGTCAAAAACGGGATAGTGACTGCAGGGAGAGCACGACGTTTCTTTCTAGCTAGGGTGGTGTCAGTGACCTACCAGCCCTGACATTTATATACTTTTCACCTGTGTGGTTGTTGGAACGCGAGGCGCCTCGGATATAGGTCTGTAAGGACCGGGAAACGTGTGTTCAGGAATAACTAATCCTCAAAAGTAAGAGAGGACCGGCCCTGAAGATCCAAGGATCATAGTGGGGTCCTGAGACATTTGCTAGAGTGTCTCGAATCGGAGAGGAGCTTGCCCCTTGCCTCGGTTCATGACGGAATCCAATTTCCAATACGTGTGTTGCGGTTTTAATTGCAGAACTAGTATGGCGACATAGTAGATGGTAGCTATGCCGCCTATGATTGATACTTATGATTGAAATTGTTTTGACACTATACACTTATAATAGTATCAAATAATGTGTTTTAAACGTATTAAGCATGCTTTGGCTGTTATAAGGGAAAACCCTATCCTCCGGCTTGCGTTGCATTGTGTGATGGGACCTGGGTCTTATAACAGCTTCATTTTTCTTTATTTAGCATTGCGCTGTTTGTTCTATGCATTGGTATTCTTGGGAGGAAACCCGTTCCGTGTTATACGGCGTGGTCCCTTGATTTACCAAACTTTAAAACCAAGATTAATAATTGTTTTAGTTCTCACACCAGTCACATGACTGACCTGGAGTTTATTGTTTTAACCTAAACTCTGGGTGCCCCTATTTTCCACACGGGCAGCTAGTAGTTTTGGTTTTGCAGATTTATATTCACAGGGTCCTGATTTACAGCTGGAACGATGCTCGGAAAGCTCTATATCCGTGTATCACTTTCGGTTGTGTTCTATATATTTTTCCGCTGCTATGTAATTTATTGTAATCTCTGATATTTATCGAATGTAATTTATTCATTTATACTCTGTATATTCTTGTATCTGATGGAATTGTTGTAATAACAATGAAATGTTCTTCTGTATGCGTTCCATTTTGTCTTGTTCTCAATTCTATCCGGGCTTTCCTTAGCGGGGAAGTTCGGGTCGTCTCACCAAACGACGGCGTTTTCAACCATTCTAACCTTACTATGAAGTCACAAAACATACCAAACAACAGTAGTAATATGCAGACAAAAAATACCAAAATATCAACCACATGGAATATTTTAGATCAAACATACCCTAAAAAACATGATTTTCCTCTTAATCCCCTTAAGTATGTTTTAATTATAAGATTAACAAACTTAATCCAAATTAACTCAAATTTTCACCAGTGGCATAAAATAATATTTTAGAATTTCTAAATATTTTTCCAGATTTTTATGATGCATAATTTTGCTAATTATCACTAATCACCCCTAATTAGCCGTAACTAGTGAATAAAAGTGCAAATCACTCACCTTAGCCACAAAAGAAAGCTTAGATCTAAAACTTTACTGTTATGGCATGGATCTTTATGTATTGCAACAGCCCCAACTCTAATTTGATGCTAATTTGACTTGATTTAGTGTAGATTAGTTTAATATTTGATTAGAAAGTGATTAAGAGGTAGTTTAGAAGGTAAAAGCCATTGTTAGGGCTGAAGAGAGGTAAGTGGCGGCTGAAAAAATGACAAAGAAAGGTTTCTCTAACCCTTTTCAACCCTTATATAACCCTAATTCCGAAATCCCCAATGGGCTTAGCTGTTAATTACCCAATTAAGCCCAATTAAGCCATTTTTCACATTTCAAACCTTATTTCAGTCATATCTCCCAAATGGTAAGTCTGTTTGATTAATGTGACCACTCTACGGAAAGGTAAACCATCATCTGAATCCAATGGAAGTGGTTTCAAGTCAAAACTCCTTACCAATCAAAAGTTATAGACGAAACAAGATTCGCTAGGGGCAAAACGGTCTTTTAAAAATCGGCAAAAATCATGAACATGGGAAATGACCCTAATAGTCGTTCCCCAAATTTATACGACTGTACGACTTCGTATGAGAATAAAATAAATATTCTACGATCCTCCGATACGTAGAATGCGGGTCTTACAACTACTAAGGAGGAGACTGTTCCCGAAGGGGGATCAGGAAGAGATCGGTCCGATTACTTAGCTATGTTCGTGGCCCTAGTGGTAGCGATCTTGAGATGGGTACCCGCTCCAGAGGCAATTGTGAAAGATGTTGGTGTTCCTGTCCAGGTACCTAGGGATGATTCAGCTTCGCGATTAAGGGATTATGCTCCTATAGATAAAGAAGAGGAGATAAAGAGAAGTATAGCTTTGGACAAACTTCGACGTCCATTTAGGGAGACAGAAGAAAGGATTAGTGCTACTTGGGACGAAGCTAGTAGAAGCAGGAATGAGCCTCTTAAAGAAACTTTTACTAGAACCAATTCTACAGAGAATCTGAATCAGAAAAAGAATAGGAAGCAAAAAAGGAAATGATGGCCAAAAGAAGAAACCTAGGAAGGATGACATTTGCTTCAACTATCAGCATAAGGGATGAAATGAAATATTTGATTCATGTAACAGGGGAAAGGTTTCCCATTCCTTCGCCCATTACGGAAAAAATTCCCCACTGTTGCCTCCCGGTTTCTTTGGAGATTGCAAGATTATGAAAGCTGAATAGAAGTGTTTCAAGTGAGGGAAACCTGGGCATGAGAAGAAGGATTGCCCTGATTTTCTGAAGAATAACAGCTAGTGGAACCATGTGTCTTGGAAGTTGCTCCGATTTCCTTTTGTATTCCTAATGAGAATTAGAAAAAGTTGTTGTTAGTTTAGATATGCTTTCTTCCACTGGGGTTTGTTTAAGTTTTGGTTGGTACTAGAGAATCGCCTTCTTTTACCAGTAATAAGATTATAGGTTGAATGGGTTCAGGATCTACTATTGTAATAGACCTTTGACTGTAACTAATCCAGTATGGGTTCATCTACTCTTTGTGCGCATTGTCGTGGTCTTATGTTATCGAGTCATGGGTGTGTGATTGCTTTATTTTGAACTTCGCTGGGTTTGGGATCAACTTGGACATGGATTGGCTCAAGAGGTACGCGGTAAGAGTGAATTGCAAGAAGCTTGAGGTAAGAGTCGGGGATGTGGAAAGGTGAAGTGTTTTGATTCGATGTAAGCCCGAAGATGGTATTTTCGTGAGCTTTTTATATTTGCTTGTGATTACATAGGAAGACTTGTCATCTGTGTTGATGGCTAATGAGTTTGAGGACATTTTTGAAGAAGTCAAGGTTTGTCGCCGCATCGTGAGATTGATTTCAGAATCGATTTGGTCTAGGGTGCTAGAACTATATTTATGCCTCTTAGGCGGATGGTTCCTAAGGAGTAACGAGAGTTAGAGGTATAAGTTCGTGACCTTTTGGGAAGAGAATTCATTCAGAGAAGTGTATCGAAATGGGGTGCACCAGTTGTGTTTGCAACCAAGGGTGATGGATCTTTTCGATTGTGTGCGGATTATCGTAAGCTGAACAAGGTGACTAAGAAGAACAAGTATCCATCGCCGAGGATAAATGACTTGTTCGATTAGCATCACGAAGCCAAAGTGTTTTCTTAGATGGGTTTGGCAACGGGACTTCACTAATTGAGGTGGCAAAAGTAAGTGTGTCGAAGACTGCTTTTAGGAAACAATTCGGTTTCTTTGAATGGTTGGTGATGTCATTTAGGTTGACTAACGCGCCAACATATTTTGTGGATTTATGAATAGAGTGTTCAAAGACCAATTGAAAAGTTCATGCTTGTGATCATGGATGATATTCTGGTTTACTCCTGGAATGAGGAAGAGCATAGGACGCACTTGCGAGTTGTTGTGGAAATCTTGCGAAAGCATTAGCTGAGTGCTAAGTTTTCGAAGTATCACTTCTAGAAGAGTGAAGTGAGGTTCTTAGGCCATGTCGTTTATGGAAATGGGATAGCGGTTGACCCCGCTAAAGTGGCAGCAATCCAGGACCGGGATAGACCTAAGAACGCGACGGACGTGAGAAGTTTCCTTGGATTGGCAGGTTATTACCGACGGTTTATCAAGGATTTCTCTAAGATAGATGCACCATT
Source organism: Allium sativum (assembly GCA_030737875.1). Taxonomy (NCBI): domain Eukaryota; kingdom Viridiplantae; phylum Streptophyta; class Magnoliopsida; order Asparagales; family Amaryllidaceae; genus Allium; species Allium sativum. Next base: position 719,808,196 of record CM060921.1, on the reverse strand, counting down.
AACAGGATTGACGAAGAAGAACCAAGTGTTCACGTGGGATGCAAAGTGTGGGCAAGATTTTGGAATCTTGAAAGAGAGATTGATGAGTGCTCCAGTTTTGGCGATTCCAAGTGGGAGTGAAGAGATGGTAGTATACACCGATGCATGTGGTACTGGACTAGGAGCAATACTAATGCAGAAAGATAGAGTTGTGGCCTACGCGAGTCGACAACTGAAGCCACATGAGAGGATTTACCCAACTCATGACTTAAAGTTGGCAGCGATATTGTTTTCTCTGAAGATGTGGAGACATTACCTGTTGGGGTTTCGATTCGAGTTGTTCACAGATCACAAGTCGTTGAAGTATCTTTTCTCCCGAAAGGATTTGAATCTTCGGCAACAGCGGTAGTTAGAGTTTCTGGCATCATATGATTTTGGTATAGCCGATACTCCTGGTAAAGGTAACGCAGTTGCAGATGCGTTAAGTCAAAGACACGCAAGGTTGGGTGCGATGTTTTCAGAATGGAAGAGCCTCGAGTACTTTGCGGGATTTGATTTCAGACCATGGTGTGAGTTGAAGCCTGAAATGTTGGCGAGCTTATCAATAAGATCTACTCTTAACGAAATGATTGGCAAGATCCAAAAGTGTGATGCAAGGCTTGTTGAGATTATCCTGAAGTTTGAACTAGAGGATAAATTGTTAGAGGTCGATCGAGAAGGTTGGCTAAGAAAGCAAGGATGACTGGTTGTTCCTGATATCGATGGACTGAGAGATAAGGTTCTGAGGGAATGTCATCACTCGAAGTTGACGATCCATCCTAGTGGTAATAAGATGTATCAAGACATGAAGTGATCTTACTACTGGGAAGGGATGAAAAGGGATATTGGAATGTTTATTTCCAATTGTATGAACTGTCAATTGGTGAAAGCTGAACAGAAGAAGACGAGTGGATTGCTTCAGCCATTGGAAGTTCCTACATGGAAGTGGGAGCAGATATCGATAGATTTTAGTAATGGACTACTTATAACCAGGGCAGGAAATGAAGGAATTTGGGTCATTGTGGATCGCTTGACCAAAAGTGCAAGGTTTATTCATGTCAAATCAACTAGGACAACATCGAAGTTGGCTGAGCTTTATATAAAATGGATAGTTCGATTCCATGGTATCCCGAAGAGTATAGTCAGTGATCGAGATCCATTGTTCACAAGTGGATTTTGGAAAAGCCTGCAAGAAGCTTTGGGGACTGAGTTGTGTTTGAGTACGACTTATCATCCCCAGACCGATGTTTAGACTAAAAGGGTTAACCGAGTTTTGGAAGATCTCCTAAGAGCTTATGTATTAGAGTTTGGGGGATCATGGGAAGATCATCTACTTCTAGTTGAGTTCGCATATAAAAATAGCAACCAGTCGGGCATTGGGATGGCACTGTATGAGGCATTGTATGGTACACTGTGTAATTCTCCGGCATATTAGTTAGAAACTGGAGATAAGTTGATACTTGGGCCAGAGATGATCAGAGAGACATCGGATTGAATTGAGATTGTTCAGCAAGAATGAAGGCAGCACAAGATCGCAGAAGAGTTATGCCGATAAGTGTCGAAAATATTTGGAATTCGACGTTAGCTATATGGTTTTCGTGGAGATTTCGCCGTTAAAGCATGTTATTTGGTTTGGAAGAAAAGGAAAGTTAGCTCCAAGGTTTGTTGTACCGCTTTCGATAATCGAGCGAATTGGAAAGCTAGCATATAGGTTTGAGTTACCCAAAAAGATATCGAATGTGCATAATGTTTTCCATGTGTCGTTTCTACAGAAGTGTGTGCATGATTCGAATGTGGTGGTATCTCCAGAACAATACTAAGACCTAAAAGTAGAGACCGTAGTTGGAAGACCTCGTGAGCCGTCTCGTGTGGTTGGAAATGACACAAAACAACTTAGGAGGAAGTCAGTTAAGTTAGTCAAGGTACAATGGAGTGAGGATGGCGACGATTGTACATCGGATACGGAAGAGAGTATGAAGACAACCTATAACACCCTGCATTTTATGACAATTTAATAATTAAATAATGCATATGTGTATATATATGCATAGATATAAATGTATATATATGAAGAATAAAATAAAGATTAATGCAAATAAAAATGTAATGTATAAATTAAAAGAAAGAAAAGATTGGTTGCATGCGGTGTAAATATGTTACATGCACTGATTATGCATTAATAATAAAAGAGAAATAAAAGAAAAAATTCATGCAATGGGTTAAATAAAATATTGTAGCAAACACGAAAAAGAGAAGTAGAAGAGAACAATAACTACAATTGTTCTAAGCCTTGTTAATAATAGCCTTACTAGCCTAGTTGGTTAGAACATGTGACTTGCATACAAGAGGTACAGAGTTCGATCCCCACCGCCGTCATATTTTTGTTTTAAGGGAATGGCTAAAACAACACATGTTCATGAGGGAAAATATGTATAAATGCACATATAAGGAAAAATATACATATATGGAAGTAAAGGAAATATATGTATATGGGAAAATACGCGTATATATGTGTAGGAATATATATGTATATATATATATATATATATACAAGAGACAAATTCAAGATAAGGCTGAAATCATATAAATAGGACAAGAATCAAATAACGGTGCAATACCGTTTGAATTTTGAAAACAAAACGAAAGTTATGCATATATATACGCGAAAATGGTCCTTACACGTTTTGTATACATGTAAGAACCTTATATATGAACATATTCAAATCAATTCAAAACTGAAGACCATAAGCAGAAAAAAATATAGTCGGGGTCAATCTAGGGGTCGACCCAGGCATGGGGTAGTCGACCTATGGGTCGACCCATCTGAATGGGGGTCGACCCACCCTAGATCCAGTCAGGTTCATTGGCATATCTAGACTGTTTTCTTAACCAAGTTCAATGCTGACTCAGCGTTGCATGTACGATAAGATCCTGAACACCTATAAATAGGCTAGCAGATCTCACATTTCTGGGATGACATCTATACTTTGCCATTCTTTCTCGTCTTCAAATCTCTTCAAAAAATAAGATAATTAGTTTAGAAAAATTCTGAATTGATATTTATAGGAAAAGAATGAATATTAATTAGAAGGTGTTCAGAATCATATTCAAAAAGAGGTAATTCTCTAGATTTGGTCTATTCAGTTTTCTTCCTCTTTCTTCCCTTTTTCTTTTAGTAAAAATTTATGAATCAATGGTTGTTAGGTTTTGAATCCAATTAGGGGAAAACCATGGAATGCTAGATCTGGACCGGATCTAGGATTTGGAAAGCAAATAAGGTGAGTGGATTTAAGTTATATTATTTTTGATAATGATATATTATCGTTTAACATTCCCTTTTATTATACAATGTGAAATGGCTAGAATAATAAAAAAAAGCATTGAAATATTATATATGACACGTTGAAATGTTTAAACATATGGTAAAAAGATTAACGTGACGAATATGACATGTTGGAATATTAATATGCTAAGATATTAATATGTTGGAAAATTCATATGTTGAAACATAAACTTGTCAAAATATGTGTAGCAATTATTGTTGTTTCAATTCCAAGTTAATTTGTGAAATTTATTACCTGGACCTTTAACGGTAGAAATTGAGAACATTACATGTTAGTTTGTTTGATTTGAATAATTACATGATTGAACGAGTATATGTTAGAATAGAATTTATTGTATGTTAGAATGAACATGTGACATAAAATGGATTTAATATGATGACATGTAAAATACAGATTTTAAAGAATGGAAACGCCTAAATTATGTAGAAAATTTATAGTGAATAGGAAACTGTAACCATGCTTAGACACGAGGTTAGATAACACATTGTGAAAGAAGTCTGCTCGGAACCGCCCGACATATCCAGCATTCACAAGTGGAAAATCTAATGTGAGGGGTCTAAGTGCATAGCGCTAAGACACGAGTTTAAGCCAACTTGTGGTATAAGTATGCCCGAAACCGCCCGGCAAATCCAACATCCACAAGTATAAGCTTAATGTGAGAGGTCCAGTGCATGAATATATACATATATATAAATATATGTAAATAACATGATTGATAAACAACATAATTGTAATTAATGGAAATAAATGGAACTGATTGAAAGACACAACAGTAAAAGGAAATGGAATGAACGGGGAATGATAATAACCTATTATAAATAAATTACATTAATGAGAATGTTATATAATAGGTAAACTTGTTATAGGGACAAGTGAATATTATAACTTAGGTTATAATAAACTAGTGAGAAAATGAGACAACTTTTGCAATGAGAAAAATGGCACTTAATTGTAAATTAAGTAATCAATAAATGGGGGGAAATTTATGGAATGCAAGAAGTTGTACTTAATTATAAATTAAGTAATTTGAAAACTTGGAAATCTGAAATATGCTGATAAGAATAACATGTTAAGGCTTATCCTAGGTACAAGGGAAAATTATAACATAGGTTATAATAAATGGAAAGGAGACTTACTAGTGAACCTTAGTTAAGAGAACTAAGTTAATAAGTAAATAATGATAAGTTGTAATGACAGTGTAAGAGGGAATTATGATTAAATAGATTGAGGCAAACTTATGAAATGAAATAAGTCATATTTAATCATAAATAATGACTAACATGTTAAATAGAAAACATGAATGGAGATATACTTAATTACATATTAAGTAGAACATATTATTGTAACCTTGAAATTAACAAGAATATAAAGGGATTGTGGATTACAGACCTTGGATCACAATCTACAGAATAACATGTTGTGGGCTTATTAATGGGCTTAAATGGGTTAAGTTATAAGACCGAAATTAATAAGCACAAGGAAATTGGTAACTTGAATAAGAAGTGAATGTCAATGGGAATAACCAAGTTAAATGGAAACCTGATGAGTTAAAGCAAGCGCATAAAGGAATGTTTAGACATAGGGTCTAATAACATATTAAAATGAGGCGCTTGGACCAGTCCGCACGTTTGAGGGTGAATAACCCAATGGGGTAGATCATCGTGGTGTCATGAGGCACGAGAGAAGCACACGTTCATCTAATTATTTTGTCGGCTCCAAAGGACTGGAAGGGGAAGCAAGCAGCTTCCTGAGATACGTAAGGTGCTCCCGGTAGTCCTCCGTGCGGTGGCAGATGTTTAGGCTGTGCTTGCAGAGGTTGAGTCTGCGCGTTACTACCAGGTGGGTGGACCTTGTCTGCAAAAGTAGCTTTGTAGTCAGAATGTTGTGACGTCGTGACACTAGGGTGATTCGGCGGTCGCCTCAACGGGGAGGCATAGGTCAGGACTAACAAAGATAGTAGATCATCGGGTACCCGTCATCGGCATCCGGTAGGATGCAAACGACTAGAGATAAACCCAATAGACCATTCACCTTTCACTATCGAGGTACGGTGGTCGAGGGGAGATGCCAACTGGATGTTTAGATTGTTTGTTAGGGGAAAGTCACTTAGCTCTTGTAGTCTTTACTAGTTGAGGGAGGGGCCTAGGTGGGGTCATAGCCACCATGAAAATGAGACCCAAGGGATATCTGTATTTTGAGGCCTTTAAAGGGGGGCCTGTACAGATATGGAAAAGCTCCCGACCGAGTTCTGTGTTTCTTATATAGCCCTGCCACGGAACTCGGTGCACATTATGTGCAGTTAAGGCATCGAATACGATTGACGATACGTCCATGGGAAAGTCTAGATACATACATGTCTGATTCGGGTGGTCTATCGTAGACTTGCGGGCATTACTCTGGTATGGAATCTGATTCGATCGAAGGTGGTAGTCCGTACGCTTACGTAGCATAGTAATGACAGATATATGCGGAACGTAACATTGTTATGTAGAGATCCGTACGTCACTTCGGAGTGGGATGAAAGACTGCGTTCATTTGTATGGCATTACGGTGGAGACCGGGCGAGTGAGGTACCATGCGGTGTACCTCAATATTGGGGGGTAGCTACATATACACTATATTAGGTTAATCAACTGGGAAGTATATGGGTACGACGTGTGTGTAAGCCTTGAGTGTTGTTAACCCAAGTAACCTAACACATAAGAAAATCTGATTGAACGATATATGTAGGATTATCCAAGCTGTATAGTTTAAATTCAGTCACCAAAACTTGTATTCTGACCCCCTCCTCATAACATACTCGCAGGTTATATTTGTGGCAGAGACATGATAGCTTTGGATACTGGTTAGGCAGTATTATTACTACGGTGAGGCTATACTTTGATTATATTATACTTTGTCCATTCCACTATGAGATATTTTTTGAGCTCTGATATATTTTACATCTCTGTCTTTTCTGCAGGATACCAGAGAAACCAACACGGGTTTTGATAGATTAGAATTTTGAAAAAAAAAAAAACCAGTCTGTCAGAATTCGGGTTGTTACACGACCCATCCAGAACTCTTCGTTGGTATGACCCATGAGGGTCGTGTCATTCTCACCCTACTATAACTTGTATTATTGTTGTTGTTGATAGAATTCTGTGTGCTAGGATAAGGCTATAGATGAATGACGTGATGGATGCTAATTTGGACGGTAAAATTGGCTGCTTATGGATGGTAGGCATGCAGAATTGTTTTGGTTGTTTGTTTTTGTTTAGAATTTTGGGTACAAAAATTCCTAAAAGTTGGAGAATGCAACAGCCCGCATTTTACGTGCCGGAGGATCGTAAAATATTTTTTTATTATTCCCTAAGGGTTGCATCATTCTCATATTTTGATATGTTGTTTATGGGGGTGTAAAACATATCCATAATTTTTACCAATTTTATTTGTAACCATTTCCCCCCTGTCAGTTTTGAACAGACATAACTTTTGACTGGGATCGAATCAGGTGTTTACGTCGATTTCATTGGAAAGGAAATAGTGTTGCCAATTCCGTAGAGTTGTCACATTAAATATTTGGTTTAGCGGTTTGGGAGGAATCACTGTTTTAGAGTTTCACAATTTCAGTTCATTTTTGTAAGCCATTGATGGGCTGATTTAAGGGCACCCATTAGTAGGCTGGTGGGAGGCTACAAATAGGGGGTTAGAGGCATGAAGAGTGGGTTACTTTTCTTCATTCTCTCATTTGGTTGAGCTCGTGATCCTCTTTGCTCAATCAAATACACCTTTCCACCATTAAAATTCTAGATCTTCACAAGAGAATTGAAGATCTACATCTTTGAAGCTAGATCTACATCAAATGAAGAGAGATCGCATCAAATCAAGAGGTTTAAAGCATATTCTTCGCTGTCCAGATTAAGAACTTAGCGATTTCGAGTTAATTCGAAGAATTATTGAGTTAATTTTATGTTTAGATCCATTTAGTTATTTGTTGAATCATTGTTTTAATGCTTTTTGATTATTATTGGAATCAATGGTTGATTTGTTGATTGAATTTGGATTGGTGGTGTTTGAAATAGATCGGTGGTGTTTGAGACGGATTGGTGGTGTTTGAGCGAGTTTTGGGCTTGGATCGACGAGTTTTGGTGAAAGCCGAATTTTCTGGTTTTAACAGCGTTTTACAAACGCTATAGAAAGTCATGGGTCGAGAATAAATCCTTGTATGGACCGATCACCAAAAATCTATGAATCAACATAAAAAATGATGGATCGTGCAATTTTTGATAGATCTGGAAAAAGATGAATTTTCTGGGTACGACAGCATTTGGAAAACGCTGTGAAAAGTCCTCGATCGGCCACGACCTAGGCATAGGTCACGCATGAAGAAAAAGTAGATCGCGCAAGCAAAAACCATGGATCAGAGCAGATTTTCACGGTCTGGCAAAAGGACAGGTCATGCCATATTTGACAGCGTTTGGCAAACATTGTTAAAAACTGTAGGTCGCACATGAGTTTCCTTATGTCGCGCATCGTAGGTTGCACATGGGATGGATTGCGCCTGAGCTATGATATCATTTCTGAAACGATTTAAAAGGCAGAAACACTGTGAAAGGCATATTGATGGACTGGAAGGCATAATGATCGACCGAAAGCATTTACAGCATTTCTGAAACGTTGTAAAAGGCGGAAACGTTGTGAAATCCAGTTTTGTTTAGTTTTTCACACAAGATTGATGCAGAATTGAACCAGGAGATATAATAGCAATTCAGAACGCGTAAAAAGCTGTTTTGACATTGTGACCAGTTTTCATAGCGAAAATGCGGGAAAAGCTCTGAAATGCAGTATCGACCAAACAAAGATTGTTTTTGGATCGACGATGGTTATATCTTTGACGTGAATTCAGACAAGAATGTTCGACGTGTTGTGAAGTGTTCTTTGATCGTTGAAATGCAATGAATGGTAAGATAACTCAAAGTGATGCGTTGGTGGATAATAGCTGCTCGAGGGGGTTGTTTGAGCTGTGAATGGTCATCAGGTTGGCTAGAGATATTGAAGGCTGAGAGATTATTGTTATCGTAGGTTCTAGTAGGCTCAAAGCAAGGGTATAATGGAGACATCTAAAAGACCGGTTGTATGGTCGAGCATCCTGGCTATCGTTGAAAGGTCTAGATACGTATCATCGAAAGGCGTATGGGGTTTTTGCTATAACCGGGGTTTACCATTAGCCCTTGACAGGAGATGGCAAGGTGTTTAGCCGGTCATACGATTAACGATGGTTTCGAAGCAGATTTGGCGGTGATAGCCAGAGTCATGAGTGATGTTTGTTTTGCTTGTATCATCTCGTGTAGATATTTGACGTCAAAGGAGAAATCTTTTAGGTGCTTGTCTGATGTTGGTTTAGGCCTTCGCGGCTTGTGCTTGGGAGTTGTCGATATTGATTTGGATGGTCTACACTTGATAACTGATTGCCATGAATTAATTGTTGTTTCTAAATGCTTGTTTGTAAGGCTATCACTGTCGGATGTGGGGAAGATGAATTTGGGTTGGTAGACTGATTGGTTAATCTTCCTATTCTCATATACTTTATTGATGATGTTAGCTAGTTGTTTTATCGCTCATTAAGACTGTTGTCTGACTCAACGTTTTAGGTTTCATCTTATTACCTTGGGATGTTCACCCATGGTGTTATGGATGGGCAGACTAAATGGCACGTGATAGGTGATTGATCTTAATGAGGATGATGCTGCTGTACGGTGGCGAGCAGGAGGCTGTCGTATTATTTTTCTACTATCTAGTGTCTGTTGTTTCCGCTATTTGATGTTTTACTCTAAGTGTTGTAGTGATGCGAATTTGTACAAACACTATTGTCGTAATCGAAAGATGTATGGATATTCTTTCTAGTTGTTATGAAAGTTCAAGTTTCTGCTCAAATATGCTTCACTATTATAGCTTGTTGTATATGTTCAGTTATATTTTATCCTTGCGTTGTGTATTATACGACAGGTTCCGCATTGTGTTATGTTACCTTGATGATTGTCCACAGCCGCATGGCACACCTTTCAGCGCATTATTCCTTTTGTTTAGTGCAGGAGTTATGGGCGGTCGTCACAAATAGTGTTTTAAAGAGATTATCGAAAATTTAAATAATCTTGAATTACTATACGAATCACACAATGATTATCACGCCAAAAATGATCAAAAACATAGAAACAATCAAGACCCAGATATAAGTAAATATAAAATGCAGAAAAGGAAAGAACACACCGGATGTAACAACCCTGAATTTTGGGGTAAATTTAAAATTTTATTTAAAGTGATTTTAATGGGTTTTGACCATTTTAAATAATTTATTTTAAATAATAATGGTAAAAATTTATTTTAATTGAAGCTAAAACAAATATAATTTTAAAAACGAGCTTGAAATGACGAGGTAGTTTGAAAATTTAATTTTAAACTTTGACTGAATGTACACAATACAAAATAAATCAGAATTGAGTGAAACCAAAAATATTTAAATCTGTTTAATTATATCTTTCTAACGAATCTGAAAAATTGAAATTTCGTTTTAAAAAGTTATGGCCATTTCTTTTTTTTTTAGTAGTAAGGTTGCTGTAAGAATTTATATAATATATATATATATATATATATATATATGGTCCAAAAAGCTACTTTTCACATACGAAGGAATTTGAACTCGAAACCACTTCCATTGAGTCTGGAATGACGTTTCTGCATTTAAAAAGTATAAACACTTATATATTTGGAGTTTCGAAAATTATTTGTTTAAAAATGTATTTTTAATATAAAATATATAGCCATAGAAAATAGTGATTTTTCAAACAGTGTCCGTTTCTGACGAAACCACTTTTGTTGGATTCAGAATATTAAATTATTGCTAGGTTTCAAATTTTAGAATTTTACAAGCTAGTACGTGAGCGTGGCAAAAGAAACAGTATTTAGTCAGTTTCGGTCAAAATTAATTGACTGAAAAATAGCCATTTTTCAAAATGTCTCAGAATTCAACGAAATAAATTTTGTTGGATTCGTATCATCAAAACAAAGCTAAAAATGATTTTTTGGTAATTTTTAGAATTAAAATATAATTATAATTGATTTTTCAGTGTAAACGGGCAAATTTTTGACTTTAAAAGTTCATACGGGCTCAGAATTGAACGAAATTAATTTTATAGGTCCACAGCATCAAAACATAGCTAAATATATTTTTCGAGAATTTTTGAAGTTAATTTGTGACCTCGGTGAATTTTCATGTACGGTATACATTAAAATATTAATAAAATAATATAATTATTCCAAAACTCATAATAAATTTCGGAATTGGGTCCTGTAACATGTTCCATTGCGTTTAGAAGGCCTCAAAACCTTAAGAACGACAGTAAGCAGGCCTAAATCGGAGTTCGGACCAAAACGGGCTTTAACGGGCTAATTAAATTATTAAATAGTGATTAGGATAACCCAATATAATATTATATATTCCGAAAACACTGCTCATCGTCCTTCCTCTTCTCATTTCAGCCGCCACTTAAACCCACCACTCTTCAAAACTTCATTCTCAGTTTTCTCCTCCGTTTCTTAACGGAATTTAGCGTGTGAGTACTCATTTCGAAGCTCTTCCCGAGCTCTTCGATCTCCGACAAGTCCCAGCACCTCTCGTGCATCGTAGCTCCGCCACCAAGGCAGAGAAGCCGCCGCCGTTTGATGAAAACCGGGCCCCACCACGGCGATCGCACATCCTCCCTTCTCCGGCGCAGGTAGACCTCTCCAAGCCGGACAACCTCCAACAAACGGTTCGTGAAACCATCGCCTACAACTCCAGAAAATCGAATTTGAAGTTTTGAACGTTCTAAAGTAAATTCTATTTCAGATTTCCCCACGCTTTTAAGCGTTGCTGCGGCAGTTGTTAAAGGCCTGATTTTGATTTTTCCTTTGACTTTGCATTGGAATTGTTCCAGATCCGAAACCAAGTGAATTCGAACATCAAATCTAATCGAACTTGAAGCATCTCCTCAGACTAAACACTGTGAGAATTTTTTTTTTAAATTTAATTATTAAATTATTATTTGCATGGTTGTTGATCGTAGATTAAAAGAAAAAAAACATGATATTTAGAACATGGATCTGAACGATTCACCCCGTATGTTGTTGAATCTAAATTGATTAGAACGACATGAGATTAGATCTGAAATTTTAAGGTTTAAATTTGAATTAAGAATTAATTAAAATTAATTAATTATGTGTTATTTATTTAACCATGCTATGTTGATTTTGTATATGCTATGTGAAATCCCATCTTGAAATTTACTTCGATGTGAGTTATCGCATCTGATCCTGTTGTTGTGTCTGGATGTTGTTATGTGACTTGTGATGAAATCTACATTCTCTTTTTTATGTAAAATGGGAATAGAGAAAAAAAAATAACATTTATTTTGATGTTAATAGGAAGTAAACTCACCGCATGTAAATTAACATTTTTGATGTTAATATTATAAAATTCACCGTAGGATGTAAATTAACATTTTTGTTAATGTTAATATTAATAAGAAATAACATCGTATGAGAAATTACATCGCATGTTGAAATTTAATTATGTACAAGTAAAGTAAGAAATTTGCGACGTTATGAAATTTACATTTTATTATGTAAATTTATATGAGTTTCACCGCATGTATAAATCTACATTATTTTTTCCACGTAGATTAAATAGTAATTTTGACCATAGGGGAATTTCACATTTTATTTATGTGAATAAAGTAATTTTCAACGTATGATAAAATTTACATTATTTTTAATGTTAATGATAAGTAATTCAACGTATGATAAAATTAACATTATATTTAATGGTAATAATAAGAATATTTACAACATATGAAAATTTACATTATTTATTTTTAATGTTAATATATAAAAAGTAATTTAACCGTATGATGGCATTAACATTTTAATGTTAATATTAAAAAGTAATTTAATCGCATGTATAAATTAACATTTTTAATGTTAATATTAAAAGGAAATTTCAATCTACATATTATTTGATGCAAATAAAATAAGAATGCGACTTGTGTTAGAATTTACATTTTATTATGTAAAATTGAAATGTAGGAGAATTTAACATTTTTGTTAATGTTAAAAATAAGAAATTTCATCGTATAACAAATTTAACATTTTGGTTAATGTTAAAAATAAGAAATTTCATCGTATAACAAATTTAACATTTTTGTTAATGTTAAAAATAAGAAATTTCATCGTATGACAAATTTAACATATTTGTTAATGTTAGAATATTGGAATTTACGATGACATAAAATTTACATCTTATTATGTAAATAAAATATTGAAATTTGGAGATGACATAAATTTTACATTTTATTCTGTAAATTAACGTTAGAATTTCACCGTATGAAAAGTTTACATTTTTATTAATGTTAATATATATAAACATTCACCGTAGGAGGAGTTTACATTTTTATTTATATAAATAAAGGAAATTTTTACCGTATGAAAATTCACATATTTATTAATGTAAATTAAAGAGAATATTTAACCGCAGAATTTGTTAACATTATTTTTAATGATAATATATGTGAATTTAACCGTAGGATTTGTTAACATTATCTTTAACGTTAATACATAAAAAAATTCACCGTAGGAAGATTTACAATAATTTTAATGTACTAAAAAGAATGGACTTTACATTGTGTTTAAAGAGTAAATTTTACATTGTAAAGAAGAATGGATTTTATGTGGTAACTTGAGAATAGAAGTTTACATTTTGTTGAATGCAAATTCAAGAAAATGTGACAAGAATGAGAATTTACATTTTCCTTAATGTAAATATATAGAAATTTCACCGTATGTGAAATATACATTTTTCTTAATGTAAATATACATGAATTTCACCGTATGTCCATTTTACATTATTTTTAATGTAAATTATATAGTAATCACAATGTAGGATAATTTTGCATTATTTTATAATGTAAATAAAAAGGGGATTTACACTGTAGGGAATTAACATTATTTATAATGTTAAGATAAAAGAATGATACCGTAGGATGAATTGACATTATTTATAATGTTAATAAAAAGAGAATTGACCGTAGTATAAGTGACATTATTTATGATATTAATAAAAAGAAAATTTACCGTAGGATAAGTGACATTATTTATGATGTTAATAAAAAGAGAATTGACCGTAGGATAAGTTACGTTATTTTGTAATGTAATTTAAAGAAATTTAGACCGCATGACATGAATTACATTTATTTATGTAATTTATAAATGAAATTAGACCACACGACATAAATTACATTTATTTATGTAATTTATGAATGAATGAAGCCCGCATAATATAAAATACATTTTTATATGTATTTTATGAATGAATTAAGACCTCATAAAATAAATTACATTTTTATATGTATTTTATGAATGAATTAACATCGCATGAAATAAAATACATTTGTATATGCATTTTATGAATGAGTTAAGATCGCATGAAATAAATTACATTTTATTTTATGAATGAAATTAGTTCGCATAAAGTAAATTACATTTTTATATGTAATTTATGAATGAATTTTCATCGTATGAAATAAATTACATATTATTATGTAAATTATGAATGAATTTAACCCGCATGAATGAAATTTCATTTTTTCTATGAAATGAATGTATGGGTTTACTTTGTAAATAAAGATTACATTTTTATAATGTAAACAAGAAGTAGGATTCACATTGTAAATAAAATTTATATTTTTATATGTACTTAAGAACGATGAATTATAAATTACATTTTACATGTAAGAAGGAATTAGACGATGAAATATAATTTACATTTTACTGTAAATTAAAGAAATTAAAAGAATCAAAAAGGAAGAATTCACCATTCAAGTATGATTTTCATTTCTCTGTAAATGAAGGGATGAAAGGATAAAGAAGGAAAATATACTTAAGAATAAAGAGTTAAACGGGCTACGTTTATATATATATATAAATAAATATAATTAAAATTAAACGAATCGAGCGCGGTATTTCGCGTTTTAAAATTATATCTCTAAATGACAATACAAGAAGATCCGACCATCGGATTTTCTTGAGACTAAAACCGCTAGGACCGTCTTGGAAAAATCTTTTCAATGATATATAATACGTCAAAATCCAACGGTTAGATTTTGAGATATGTGAAAACCAAAATTGATTGAAAATAGCACCAGAATCGCCATTGACCTGAATCGTCGCTGATTAAAGATTTAATTATTTTCAATTAAATAGAATAGGAAATAATCATTATAAATTAGAAATAACGATAAGGAAGAGTTTCCAATATATATATATATATATATATATATATATATATATACGAAGATTATTTGGAAAGGCCGAGTTAATCTCATTCCAAATAATCAAAACGATGATGAGAATTGAAGAAGAAGACGACTAATGAAGACCGTCAATCTTCCCCTCAGGAAGACAGCGATTAAGGCTTTGAATTGATTTGCTCCCAATTCGAGGTCATGATCGTCGTTCGAACGAACATGTTGATTGAACGGATTTGGCTTTCGCTCAGACCCAGAGCATAAGCGTAAATGGATTGCATGTCTGACGTGGTATTCCTTTACACTGTATCTATTGATCTCTGCTAAACATATATCTGTTTGGTGTCTTTCACCCTTCTCTGAGACGTACGAGCTCAGAGGTTATATGTTGGCGGAAATCAATGATATGGTATGGATTGACGATGTGGCATGCCAAGATGCATGTGATCAAGGCTTTGTTGAAAAGCAGGCCTTGTGGGATGATCAAAGCATAGCCTGTTTAGGCATAGCTTTGTGTATGACGTGACTTCACGAGCCTCACACACCGGCGGAGTCTAAAACGGGAGAAGGGAACGCAGGGAGTGCACACGTTTCTTTCTAGTTAGAGTGGTGCCAGGGACCTACCAGCGCTGGCATTTATTCATTGTGGTTGTTGGATTTTTCGAGGCCTCGGATTTATGCGGTCACCACTGGCCGTACTGTAGGTCCAAAAGGACCGGGAAGCGTGTGTTCAGGCATAACTAATCCACAAAAGTAAGTGTGGACCTGCCCTGCAGGATCCAAGGGTTGGACAGAGTACCAATCCTGGGCATTGCTAGAGTGTCTCGAATCGGTAAGGATCTCCTCCCTAGCCTTGACTCAGATGGAAATCCAAATTCCAAATACGACCCTACGGTTTTGATTGTATTACTAGTATGGAGATATAGTAGGATGGGGTACTATGTTTCCTAGGATTGATACATTTATTTTGAAATGTTTTTATTATACACTAATAATAATATTAAACTCGTATTTTCCGTATTTAGCATGTTTAATCACCATAAGCGAAAACTCTATCCTCAGGTGTGCGTTGCATTGTGTGATGGGACTTGAGTCTTATGGTGATTACATTTTTCTAAAAAGCATTGCGATGTTGTACATTCTGATACTTTAAATTATGCACGACAATCCATTGAGTAAACCCGTTCCGCATTAGCGGCGTGGTCTTTGGATTTGTCATATTATTATTACTAAACTAGTTAAGAATTCTCATACAAGTCCTACGACTGACCCGTAGTTTGTTTCACCTTTTTGCAAACTCGGATGCCCTCTTTTCTACACGGGCAGCCAAGTAAACAGGTTCATTCTTTGCTTGGAGTCTTCTTGGAGTTGCTCATTATCTTTGCTTGGATTTGCTTTTGCGGAGAGGTGATGACTTGGAGCTTTGAGGACAGCTATCATTTACTTCTATTGCATTTTCCTATCTTTAAGTTCAGTCATTAGACTTGTTTCATTTCGTATTGCTTATTTTGGGAGTTGGAACTTGTTTTCATTTCTGCAAACTTGATGTAATAATTTGGATTCTGTGACTGTTGGGATCCTGTGGTTTATGACATTATATTTCCGCTGCTATGATGTTATTATGCTATGGTTTTCCTCTGCTATATTGTATCAGTGATATGTATTGTTATATTTATGTTGTATTCCATATGATTATTCCTTACTTTCACCTAGTGGAGGTTTGGGGTTATCACACCGGATTTTATACTGGTTCGGATTACTCCTACATCCAATCCCTCGCAAGCTGGATTGCGCAGAGTTTTAATAATACGAGTAGCAATTTTTACAAAACCCTTGATTTCACAGCTACAAGGTTCACACCAATTCCACTACCCTTGATTTCACGGCTACAAGGTTCACACCGCTCTCTTTCCTAGATTTCAGGGCTACAAGGAACAAATCATTTATCAAACAATTCCTAAATGATTACAACATCACTAGAACTCTTGAATAGCACTTCAAACAGGGAGTAGTTGATACAGATTGAGAAGAGAAGAAGTTTGATATAATTTGAGTAGAAATCGGCAGAGTATAAGTGTCGAAATCAAGAAATTTATGTATAATAATGGTGGTATAAGATAGAATAATAATAGAGAAGAAGAATTGATAAAAAATACGAAATTAACTACTATTTATAGAGGTTGAAAGGTTGTAACCTTTCTGAAGCATTTCAAATATGAAAAGACACTTCCATTGAAAATTGAAAAAATGACAGCTATATGTCAACATGTTCATATATGTATGTCGACATATGTATGTTGTTATTGAATTTAAAATCATTTTTCAAGTGTTAAAACCAATATATACTTTTTAGAAATTCTTGAATTAAAACCAGTGTTACAAATGAATTTTCTAAAGTGTAAAAACATAGTAATATATAATACAAACATATTATAATCTTATATGATATAAGACTATTAAAAATATATTATAAACATATATATATATATTATAAAACTTTGTAAACTATAAATATATATATATATATATATATATATAATAATTAGAAATCATTTAGAGAGGCAGTTTGAAATCTTTTTTGAAATTAATTTGAAAACAAGATTGAAAGTGCTAACCCAGAGTTTTACATATATACTAGACTCTATTACTTGACAATCTTGAGCTCTTGAAATATTGATTATCTTGATACTCATGAGTCTTGAATTCCGTGATATCTTGAATCTCTAAAAAAGTACAATCTTCAATATTTTATATCCTGCATACATATCATGCATATTCATGTATATATTCTAGACAGAGATGTTAGTATATATTTTATAATTAATAATGTTATCAATTGAAATAAGTTTGTCACATTCCATTCTCCAACATCTTGAACTGTTCTACTTTCACATCTTGATTCTATGAATTATACAGTCTTCAATAATCAATACCTGCATAGATTTCATGTATATATATTCTAGATAGTAGTGTTAGTATATATTTTATAACAATAATAATTGAAACAAGTTTGTTCCCATTTAAACCATCATCATCGATGTAACAACCCGCATTTTACACATCGAAGGATCGTAGAATATTTATTTCTCTCACATACGAAGTCGTATGGTCATGTAACTTTGGGAGACGACTATTGGGGTCATTTCCCATGTTCATGATTTTTGTCGATTTTTAAATGACCATTTTGCCCCTAGCTGGTCTTGTTTTGGCCATAACTTTTGATTGGTAAGGAGTTTTGACCTGAAACCACTTCCATTAGATGCAGATGATTGTTTACCTTTCCGTATAGTGGTCACATTAGCCAAACGGACTCACCGTTTGGGAGATATGGTTGAAACAAGGTTTAGAAGGTGAAAAACAGCTTAACCGGGCCTAATTAGAGTGATTAACAGCTAAGCCCATAACCCATTTCGGGATTATGGTTATGGGAGGACTGAAATGATTTAGAGAATAGTTCCTATTCATTTTTTCAGCCGCCACAAACCTCCCTTGAGCTCTAGCAATGGCCTCCATCTTCTAAATCGCTCCCAACACACCATTTTTATCATTCCTAATCACTAATCAAGAAAATCAACACCAAATCAAGGCGGATTAGCATCAAATCAGAGATAGGGATGCTGGAATACATTGGGATCCATGTCATAATAGTAGAGTTTCATATCTAAGATTTCAATTGTGGTTAAGGTGAGTGATTTGCATTGTTTTTCACTAATTATGGCTAATTAGGGTAATTAGCGAAGATTAGCGAAATTATAACTCAGAAAAATCTAGAAACATTTGTAAAATTCCATAATAGTATTTTATGCCTCTGATATGAATTTGGATTAATTTTGTTAATCCCGGAATTTAGAGAATTATGGGGTGATTAGTGATAATTTGCGAAATTTTGCATCATAAAAATCTAGAAAAATTTGTAAAATTCTAAAATATTATTCTAGGGCTCTGATAGAAATTTGGGTTGATCTGGTTAAGTTTTACTAATCTTATCATTAGTTGTTGTTAAACACGCTTAAGGGAAAATATGAGATTTTGGATATGTTTTATCCATTTTAACTTATCAAGTTGTTGTTTTGCTGTTTGTGGATGTTTATACATGTTGCTATGGCTGTATGGTATGCTTTGTGATTGTTTAGAACAGTTAGATTGGTCGAAAGCACCGTCGAATGGTGTAAAACAGTCGCTGGAAAGAAGTGCAGGGAAGTACCCGAATCGGATCGGATCAGAGGGGGAAGCACGATCCGAACTGCTCGCACTTGAAGCTCCACAATCCGACCTGAACATGGTGGCACGCCCTGAAGAGAGCACCCGATCCAAACCGTGTCAGTCCACCTGAACCGATGCACCAGGGATGGACTTGAGAGACTCGACCCGATCTGGAGTGCTTGGGAAGGAGAACCGAACCGCTTGCCTGAAGTCACAATCTGATGCTCTGGAGATGATCCAAACCGATCCGAAGCAGGGGCCACGATCCGACTCGTACGGGGTATTCCGATCCAAACCGAGATGCTTGGGTTTGAGGCGTGAACCATGATCCGAACTAGAAGTATGAGTTGAAGTGAAGAACAGGAACCGAACCGATCCAGAGAAGACCAAAACCCGAGATGCAAAGGTAGTCCAAATGGGAAGTTTGTACTCATGATCTAGTTGGGAACCAACGAGTTAACTTCACGATTGGACTTTGCTGCAGGACGTGTGCAAAGGGGTTGTCAGTACTCATAACTTTGGTTCACCACTGAGAGACGAATGGTGGGCTTGTAGTGATAGTTGTACGGGGGTTGGACTCCGTCAGGACCCAAAGGATTAGATGACCAAATAGTGGATATCGTATGCTTTACGCACTGAGTGAGAGATGTGAGGATAGTTGCTATGCATGATCATTTGCCATCACTATGACATGCACACCCCCTCCCCCGTATATTTACACCATATGTTAGTGACACCTTGGAGTATTGTATGGTGTGTAGTGCTAACTCTTTGGTTGCAGGTCCAGGTTCAGGTATGATTGGATTATACCTGTTATTGTTCTGTTTTGTTGCTTATCGCTCATACCAGACTTTTGTCTGACCCAGAGTTTTATGTCTCTTTTTATTACTCTGGGTGCTCCTAAACGAGCAGACTAGAGACATGTTAGGTGGTATGCATGAGTAGTTGTACCGGAGACGAGCAGGAGGCTCCCACGTATGATATATAGATATTCTCCCTGTGTTGTTGAAGGTCATTTCTTGGGCATTAGTAGTGTACCTCATTCTTTTACTTTGTTTTGCTTTAGAGACAGTTTTAAAGTTGTAATAATGATGTTGGATCATAAGCTGTATTTTGGATTTCCGCTGCTATGATGATGATGGTTTTAGTTTTCAGCTTATGCACTGTCTCGCCTGTTTTATGTCAAGTATGTTACTATTATGTTTTATTCCATGCGCTGTGAGACATTCTATAGGTTTCTTTGTTAGATCTTTCATCTTCTTTTCCTTCTTTGACGACCGTCCCGTGCTAGCGGACATGTGTACAGCGCACTTTCAGAGGAAATGTCGGTTAATGCGGGGCAGGCCGTCACACTTGGTATCAGAGCTCTAGGTTGCGTAGTTAATCTAGGGAAGTCATCAGGAAGAGATAGTACACGTATATGAGAGCACCTATTTGTGATTATTTTGGTTTTCATAAGATATATATATATATATTATTAGTATAGCGAAGGATGAAGTCGCATTGCACTAGCACCACTATGGAGATGGTTAATCGTTTTCTCTTTACAGACTGAACGATGAGCCGATATACGAGGGGGTACTGATAGAGGAGCCAATAATGGGAATGCTGCTGAGATGAGGACGATGTTTACTGGCCTCATGAGAGGGATGCTTAGGGATGCTCGGGGAGTCATTCCTAATGCTGCTAATGGTGGTGGTGCATTAGTGCAGGCGCCTAGGGTCGATTTCGCCAAGCTAAACAAGGATTACACTAGCCTTGGTGGGAAGCCATTCCACGGAACGGAGTCGGCTACAAAAATTCAAGATTGGCTAGATAGTTGTGAGCGCATCATCGAAGATTTGGGAATCGAAGACGCAATGAAGAGGAAGCTAGCATCGCGTCAACTACAAGGACGAGCTATGAATTGGTGGAATGCTATTAAGGCAGCTACTCCTGAGGATCAAGTTACTTGGAATCAGTTTAAGACTCGCTTTTGTGATAAATTTATTCCAACTGCTCATAAATCAGAATTGTTCAGGAAGTTCTTGGATCTTAAGCAGAATGGTAGAGCGGTCTTGGAGTATATTGCTGAATTCGACACTTTATCGAAATATGGATTGTCCCTTATCGATACAGTCGAAAAGAAGAACGAAAAGTTCATAATTGGTTTAGATGGGTACTTGGGGGAAAGACTTATAAACTATATCGATGAGACATTCGGTCTATTGTAGGAAAGGCATTAAGGTCAAAGAGCCTTTTCCCTAAGTCAAAGATCGAAGTTGCTATTGCATCTACAGAGGAACCAAAGCCGCAAGCAGGCGGTGAACGCAAGAAGAATTCTCAGAACAAGAGGATGCAGAACCCGACCAAGGATGGTCAGAATAAGAAGAATAAGAATGGTGGCGAGTGCTTTAGTTGTGGCAAGAAGGGCCACTATGCCAGAGATTGTCGAGAAAAGCCTGGGGAAAGGAAGTGCTTTGACTGCAGCCAGGCGAGACACCATAAGGATGATTGTCCACAACCTCCTAAGGAGAAGAAGATTGTGAAAGCGTATGCTATCAACGCTGTCCTTCTTTGTCGAATGCTCCAACTGTGGCGTAGAAGGGAAAAGGCATCGTTATCAGAGGTATGCTTTCTATTTAAGATGTTTCTGTTCGAGTATTGTTTGACAAACCCGAGATAGTCGATAGACCTTTAGTAGTGACGAACCCGGCTGGTGGTTCGACTAGCCTTAGTATGATTTGTCGTAACGTGGTCTTATCAAGTCATGGATGTATGTTTGTTTGTGATTGCTTTATTTTGGGCTTTACTGGGTTTAGCATTATTTTGGGGAGTCGGTCTACTCTAAAGGAATAGGGTGGTATTAGGTACCTGCCTAGTGATGGCGATAGTAACTGGAGTTAAGGAAGCTGAGAGGTTATCGTTGTAATAAGTTCTAGTTGTCTTTGGGAGGCAAATGAGTGCTCCAGTGCTTTGTTGTTTTTCTAGTATCACCTCATGTGGATTGTCTGAATTCGGAGGAGATGTTCCTTGGGTGCTTGTCTGATATTGGTTTAGGCCTTTAGGGCTTGTGCTTGGGGAATGTCGAGTTCGACTGGGATGGTTTGCGTGAGAGATAAATAGTTGTTGCGATTCTTCATTGGATGATATCTTGGTTTACTCAAGGAGCGATGGGCAGCCTGACATGATAAAACTGTTCAATGGTATAGACTGCCCCGAGTTAGACTCGATAGGGTCATGAGATGGCTCGACTGGGACTCGAGAAAGATGCAAAGTAATGGATTGTTTAGGACCCTATCTTGATGTTCTCTTAAAATAGTAGAACTTTAAAGAAATAGGATGTGTTCGTTGATCATGGAAGATGCAACGAAGATTAGGACGATTCAAGTTGGACTTGAACTCATAAAAGAAAATGGGTGTTCGTTGATCTTGGAGATGCAACGAATAGGGAGACGAATCACGTTGGACTAGAGTTTGTCGGTAATGGATACTCAAAACTGGGTCTGAGTTATAGATTGACTCGAGTTGGACTCGAGAAGGCTGCAAGGAATTGGATTTGGCTCGAGTTGGACTCGAGAGGGCTGCAAGATAATGGATAGACTTGGGTTGGACTCAAGTATTTTAGGCGGACTTAAAGCAGGGGTATCTGGGGACGCCTGTTACCTTGGATCCGTTGGACATGATCTAGTTATCCTTGGAGGATAAAACATACGTTGGACGTACGGTAGTCCATTTGGAGGCTGGGCTTCCATTAGTTCTTGATGCTGGTTGGACCAAACATACAAGAATCGACATATTGGGATTGGTTAGACCAGTTATGTAGGTGTCGACGTGTTCATGGCTTTAGCAGGTGATAGGTAGGACTTGTTTGATGGATGTTATGGTTTCTATGTTTGTCCCTATCTTTCTTCTCTTGAGTAGACTATCACCTGTAGGGTTCTAGCGATGGGGAACAAAGAGATGGTAGTATAGACGAACATTAGGCTACGTATCAGTGCAGTGGGGTAGTCATTACTCCATGGGGCAGAGTGATCGTAGCAAGGCTATGAGCCAGTACAGTGAAGTTGTCATGACTTCATGGGGCAGAGTGGACATCGCAAAGGATTTAGGTGTGGTAACAGTTGCACTGAGTAGGAGGCATGCCAGTCTAGAGGTTATGATTCTGGGTTGGAAGCAACTAGAGTATATTACAGGATATGATTCCAGACCCAATAGTGAATTGGATTCAGAAACGCTAGTAGGCTTGACCATTAGATCGATTTTGGTTGAGTGGATTAGTTCCAGTTAGAAGGACGATCCTAACCTATTGGAATCATCTCTAGGGTAGAGATGGGTATCGATGGAAAGAGAATGATCAAGCAAGGATTTGATCGAGAAGGATGGCTTCAAAAGAATGGGGGACTAGTTGTACCCAACGCAGACGGACCGAGAGATGAAGTGCTTAGAGCATATCATCACTCGAAACTGACTATACATCCCGGTGGTAACAAAATGCATTGAGACATGGATCTGACCTACCACTGGGAAAGGATAAATAAGGACGTTGGGAAGTTTATGTTCAAATGCATGTATTTCCAGTTAGTTAAAGCTGAGCAAAACAAGCCTAGTGGGTTGTTACAACCATTAGAAATTCATAAATGGAAATGGGAACAAGTCTCAATGGATTGTATTGATGGTTTACCAAGGACTAGGTCAGGTCATGATGGTATTTGAGTGAATCGTATACTAGAGGATCTTTTGAGAACTTATATATTGGATTTTGGAGGTTCAGGGATGGCCATTTGTATCTGGTTGAGTTATAGTTATTAGCCCAGTATTGGTATGGTTCCAATTGAAACTTTGTACGGAAGACCGTGCAAGGCACCATCATGTTGTTTGGAGAATGGTGAGAAATTTGAGCTTAGACCAGAAATAATAAGAGGAACTTCAGGCAAGATCAAGGTTATCCAACAGAGAATGAAGACTACCTAAGATAGGCAGACGACGTATGTCGATAAGAGACGAAGAGATTTGGAATTCTTCGTTAACGACTTGGTGTTCGTCAAGGTCTCCCCGTTGATGAATGTGATTCGTTTTGGTGGGAAAGGTAAGTTAGCACCAAGGTTTGTTGGTCCATTTTCAGTTCTCGAGCAAGATGGGAATTGACATATAATGTTGAATTACCAGAGAAAATGGCAGGAGTTCATAACGTATTTCATGTTTCCCAGTTAACGAAATTCATGCACGACCCCGATACGACTATTTCACCTGATCAGTTGGTTGATATCGAAGTAAAACCCGAGGCGGTTGGGAACCGCAAGCCGATTCGTATTGTCGAACACGATACGAAGAAACTTCGAAGGAAGCGGTGAATCTAGTCAAGGTTCAGTGGGGCGAGGATGAGAATGGCTGTACTTGGGAGACAGAGGAGAGCATTAAGAAGACGTATCTAGAACTTTTTGTCTGGTAAGATTTTAATTGCGACTTAGTTTTCTGCATGCTAGGATAGACTTGTTTGTTGTTTTGTATGTTTGATTGTTGTGAATAGTTGGTAGGCATGCAGAATCCTTTGCTTGTTTCATAGTTAAGGAATTTCGGGGGCGAAATTTCTTAAAGGGGGGAGAATGTAACGACCCGCATTCTACGCATCGAAGGATCGTAGAACATTTATTTCTCTCACATACGAAGTCATATGGTCATGTAACTTTGGGAGACGACTATTGGGGTCATTTCCCCATGTTCATGATTTTTGTCGATTTTTAAATGACCGTTTTACCCCTAGCTGATCTTGTTTTGGCCATAACTTTTGATTGGTAAGGAGTTTTGACCTGAAACCACTTCCATTAGATCCGGATGATTGTTTACCTTTCCATATAGTGGTCACATTAGCCAAACGGACTCACCGTTTGGGAGATATGGCTGAAACAAGGTTTAGAAGGTGAAAAACAGCTTAACCGGGCCTAATTAGAGTGATTAACAGCTAAGCCCATAACCCATTTTGGGATTAGGGTTATGGGAGGACTGAAGTGAGTTAGATAATAGTTCCTATTCATTTTTCCAGCCGCCACAAACCTCCCCTGAGCTCTAGCATTGGCCTTCATCTTCTAAATCACTCCCAACACACCATTTTTATCATTCCTAATCACTAATCAAGCAAATCAACACAAAATCAGGGCGGATTAGCATCAAATCAGAGGTAGGGCGGCTGGAATACATTGGGATCCGTGTCATAACAGTAAAGTTTCATATCTAAGATTTTAATTGTGGTTAAGGTGAATGATTTGCATTGTTTTTCACTAATTATGGCTAATTAGGGTAATTAGCGAAGATTAGCGAAATTATAAATCGGAAAAATCTAGAAAAATTTGTAAAATTCCAGAATAGTATTTTATGCCTCTGATATGAATTTAGATTAATTTTGTTAATCCCGGAATTTAAGGGATTATGGGGTGATTAGTGATAATTAGCGAAATTTTGCATCATAAAAATCTGGAAAAATTTGTAAAATTCTAAAATATTAGTTTAGGGTTTTGATAGAAATTTGGGTTGATTTGGTTAAGTTTTACTAATCTTATCATTAGCTGTTGTTAAACACGCTTAAGGGAAAATATGAGATTTTGGTTATGTTTGATCCGTTTTAACTTATCAAGTTGTTGTTTTGTTGTTTGTGGATGTTTATACATGTTGCTATGGCTGTATGGTATGCTTTTTGATTGTTTAGAACAGTTAGATTGGTCGAAAACGCCGTCGAATGACGTAAAACAGTCGCTGGAAAGAAGTGCAGGAAATTACCCGAACCGGATCGGATCGGAGGGGGAAGCATGATCCGAACTGCTCACACTTGAAGCTCGACAATCCGACCTGAGCATGGTGGCACAACCTGAAGAGAGCACCCGATCTGAACCGCGTCACTCGACACGAACCGATGCACCAGGGATGGACTTGAGAGGCTCGACCAGATCCGGAGTGCTTGGGAAGGGGAACCGAACCGCTTGCCTGAAGTCACGATCTGATGCTCGGGAGATAATCTGAACCGATCTGAAGCTGGGGCCATGATCCGACCCG
The DNA here is from genome assembly GCA_030737875.1 of Allium sativum. NCBI lineage: Eukaryota > Viridiplantae > Streptophyta > Magnoliopsida > Asparagales > Amaryllidaceae > Allium > Allium sativum. Next base: position 719,782,287 of record CM060921.1, on the reverse strand, counting down.
TAGGGGGCAATCCGATCCGAACCGAGATGCTTGGGTTTGAGTCGTGAACCACGACCCGAACTAGAAGTATGAGTTGAAGTGAAGAACAGGAACCGAACCGATCCGGAGAAGACCAAAACCCGAGATGCAAAGGTAGTCCAAATAGGAAGTTTGTACTCATGATCTAGTTGGGAACCAATGAGTTAACTTCACGATTGGACTTTGCTGTGGGACGTGTACAAAGGGGTTGTCGGTATTCATAACTTTGGTTCACCATTGAGAGACGAATAGTGGGCTTGTAATGATAGTTGTACGGGGTTGGACTCCGTCAGGGCCCAAAGGATTAGGTGACCAAATAGTGGATATCGTATGCTTTACGCATTGAGTGAGAGATGTGAGGATGGTTACTAGGCTTGATCGTTTGCCATCACTATGACATGCACACCCCTCCCCCGTGTCTTTACACCATATGTTAGTGGCACCTTAGAGTATTGTACGGTGTGTAGTGATAACTCTTTGGTTGCAGGTCCAGGTTCATGTATGATTGGATTATACCTGTTATTGTTTAGTTTTGTTGCTTATCGCTCATACCAGACTTTTGCCTGACCCAGAGTTTTATGTCTCTTCTTATTACTCTGGGTGCTCCTAAACGAGCAGACTAGAGACAGGTTAGGTGGTATGCACGAGTAGCTGTACCGGAGACGAGTAGGAGGCTCCCACGTATGATATATAGATATTCTCCCTGTGTTTTTGAAGGCTACTGCTTGGGCATTAGTAGTGTACCTCCTTCTTTTACTTTCTTTTGCTTTAGAGACAGTTTTAAAGTTGTAATAATGATGTTGGATCATAAGCTGTATTTTGGATTTCCGCTGCTATGATGATGATGGTTTTAGTTTTCAGCTTATGCACTGTCTTGCCTATTTTATGTCAAGTATGTTACTATTATATTTTATTCCATGCGCTGTGAGACATTCTACAAGTTTCTTTGTTAGATCTTTCATCTTCTTTCCTTTCTTTGACGACCGTCCCGTGCTAGCGGACATGTGTACAACGCACTTTCGGAGGAAATGTCGGTTAATGCGGGGCAGGCCGTCACACTCGACATCTCAATCCCTAAAAAAGGGCTTGCCTCCAAGATTGACAAAGTCCTTACGGAGACAAGGGAAATTACGAGTCACATTAGCGGGTTGAACTGCTGGTTTTCCTTTGGTTGTAGGGGCAATTGGAGCTTATCACACAATCCTTAAATACTTCTATAACCATTCGGGTAAGCACCGTGGTCTTGCCGGGTTCCCTTGCTCGAATTGGTTTTCAACAATTTCTACTATTTGCAAGAGGAAAACCTTCAGTGGAAATCCCTAAGATAGTATTTAAGCCAAAAGAAAAAAGAAAGAGAGATTGCCTAGTATCATGTATGCCTTAAGAGAATTATATATATATATTTATATGTTTATGTATGTATGTATGTGTATATATATAGTTTGAAAACCTTTTAAAATAACAAGTACGTCTCTCATACGTATATTTCCCCGTAATAGCATAACCCATGCCCTGGTATCAAATGTAGAAATCCGCCCGGAATGGGCCTTAATCCCCACTTAGAAAAAGTCCATCAGAACTTGAGCCATTCTAGGAAAGATATTGGTTTCTATAAGAAATGAATAATAGAGCCAAACTAAAATGAAATCAGAACCTCATAGCGGATGGGACAAAATATAATGACTAAAATAGAAGTATAATTTCATAAGAACCCAAATAATGTTGATAACATCACAGATTCAAATGTCATAATAACAGTACATCAATATTATCCTATAAATACAATCATTGCCAAACATAGTAATAATAATAGACTATGATACAATCTCTGTCTCCAAGCTTCTGACCTCATGACATTCTCAATCAAGCACCTCCACCTCATGTTCTAGTGAATGAAAATCAATTAAGTTTAACGGAAATATATTTCCTATACTTGGCGGTATAAATTCATCAAGTTATGTCTAGGAGATTTTAACACTCAATTTTAATATGGCAAACACATGCACTGAATAGGCGGATTATCCTACGGTCACTCAAAGCCATCATACATATGCAATGGGGGATCCCTATGCTCACTTAATACCCTACGACGCGGACTATCATTCGATCACTTAAGGTCATATTATATATTTGTTCAGGAGTGGATTCCTATGCTCACATAATATTGTGACACCTACCCGGAGACCCACCCTAATAAAGAACATTACTAGGTCATACTGTCCATTAGAGCGAAGAATAGGGCCGATTAGAGGCAACCATCCGTAATTCTACCTTAAAGGAGTATCGAATACGTTGATTGGGTGTATAATTTTTTCGATGTACTCGATACATCTTATATAAAATTATGATAGCTAAGGATCGTGTTCGGAACAAGTTACAATACATCATAGATACAGATCACTGAACAATTATATTTGGATACAATCACACGAATACAACTTATACATGTGCTATAATTATGAATGGTTATACAAGAATACACTATAAAAGATCAAATACGCAATGAATCAAATTGTCCAGAGCAACTAAGGAGTAGCTTCGAGAGATAGTCCACAAACGAAAATTGCAAGACCCAAGCAAACAGCTAGCTAATCCTGAAACAACTCGGTTTAACCCGAGTATTGCATACACAGATCAGTCTAGTTTAGTTATAATACGATATATAAAATATGAAGTTATATATAAGAATTCCTTTCATCATAAATGGAATTATACAAACCCAAGACAACAATTAATTTAGGATATACTTAAGACTTAATAGCCTATAGGAAGCATAAACAATCAACGGGCAGGGTTTATCCTTATCAAATAAGTGCTAAGCTTCAAGCTAAGCACAAAAGCGTAATCTCGAAGGATAACATCAAACTCCAACAAAATAGCATGTAAATTCGTTTAAGAGTTTATTCAATCCAACGGTGATGAATATAAATAATTAAGCAGCAATTAGCTCTAGGCTATGATTGGTTTCTGTTTCAACAAACCAGCTGTAAATAAGACCCAAAACATCAAACAACAACAATTCAACATCAAATAAGGCTCCAAAAATGTAATGTCAAATATATCATAAAGTCATATTTTTGGATTCAAAACTCCATGGTAAATATGATCTAAGATCAAAATCATCAAATTTCAATATTTGAATCCAAAACATTAAAGATCGTCAATAATAATAATTTAGATTCGGAACACCAAATATTGCATGTGTAAATAGCTCCACCATGAGCTTTGCCAAGTACAATATAGTTAATTCAATGATCCGTCTCGATTGAGTAGACTTCACTTGAACCCATCTCGATCGACTGCAATAGCACTATGACCCATCTCGACCGAGTATGCCTTTACCATGACCCGTCTCGGTCGAGTAGCCTACAACAAACAAACAACACCAAACTGCTTTGTATGCATGTTTACATACGTACATGACTGCCACTCCTGGTACTGTCACAACAAACATCAATATGGGTTACACACTTACAGTCAGTAACTCAAGTGGTGGTAACTGTGTGTCTCATACCAAACGTTCTCACTATTGGTTCATTATCCGCTAGTCAGCTCCATAATGGAAATCATTAGAAACATCAATCATCAGAAACGTCAGGTAATCAAATCATCAAATCATCTGTTTCGATTAAACAGTTTTTGTAATGAATTGATAAAATATACCTTCATGTAACAACGAGGGGTATGTTGGAGAATGGAGTTTTGATGACAACAACCTTACTTCAATTATTATTGATTATAAAATATATAATAACATTTCTGTTTAGAATATATATATATATATATATATATATATATATACATGTATATGCAAGATTTGTACAGGAATTAATACTGAAGATTGTATAGTTTTAGAGATTCAGGAGATTCAAAATTCAGAGAAAATTCAAGACTCGTGAGTAATCAAGAAATCAAGAGTTCAAGACAAAAATAGTAGTAGAATCAAGTTTATACGTAAGACTCTGAATAATACTCCAGGTTCAAATTCAATTTTGTTTGTTTTTTCAAATTCTGATTTTCAAATTCAAATTATTTATTTTCAAATTTCAAATTCTATTTTTCAAAATTCAAACTCTAATTTTAAATAGTTTTTTCTATCTTACTTTTGATTTTAAACATAATTTTTAAAGTTTATAGGTTTATATATTTTTATAGTTACATACTTTTATAATTTTATATTTTATATAGTTTTAAACCTTATAATTTTATAAATATTTTTATATAATATATTTTTATGTTTTCATATGATATTGTACTTTATAATACTCATTTATAACATTATGTTTTATTTCAAGAATTATATATATAGTTAAACACTTGGAAATATTCAAAATTCAAATTTTTAATGTATATATATATATATCAACATACGTATATGTATGTGTCAGCATAAAACTGTCATTTTTCAATTTTGAAAGGAAGTGTCTTTTCACTATTTGTAATGTTCCAGAAGCATTGCAACCTTTCAAATCTTATAAATAGGGGTTGAATTCGAATTTTTTAACCATTCTTCTTCTCCATCTTCACCCCTTTTCATCCCTACATTAATATTTCTTATTTTATTTATTTTTTACACTTCTACTCTGTCGATTTCTATTCTAATTACATAAAACTTCTTCTTTTCTCACTCTCTACACATTACTCTCTAAATTGAAGTGTTATTGAAGAGTTATAGGGTTGTTGTAATTATTTTTGAAGTGTTTGGGAAAGGATGTGCTCCTTGTAGCCCTGAAATTAGGGAAAGTGAGTGGTGGTAACCTTATAGCCGTGAAATAAAGGGTGTTCGGAGCGATGTTAACCTTGTAGCTGGGAAATCAAGGGGATTGTACTTGGATATTGATATAGTAATAAAACTCTGCGCAATCCAGCGTTGCATGGGACTAGAAGTAGGAGTAATCCGGACCAGTATAAAATCCAGTGTGTTCTTTCCGTTTCTGCATTTTATTTTTGTTTATTTTTGTGTTTGTTTTTGATTCTGTGTCTGTGATCATCTCTGTGGTGTGTGATTCATATAGTAGATCATATTAAATTTAGATTTTCTTAAATTCCTTGAAAACACTATTCACCCTCCTACCCCTCTAGTGTTAGTCTTGCCTTAAGACCCGCATTCCGCATTCCCTAATAGTTACTATACCGTTTAATCACAAACACGCCTTCTTGAAAGGTGTAGAAATGTTTGTGATATATATATATATATATATGAAAATACTTAGTTTAGTGAAAATCGAATTATAAAATGATTTTGGAAACAATAAATTTATTTCTATTAAATATTTTATAATTTGAAATATATTTATATCATTATTATTTTTGCATTGATACGCTACTATTTGCAAATCTAAAACGATTAAACTATTTATCTTAAGGCTATAGAAAATCGATATATATATATATATATATCTAAGTTGGAAACCAACTTTTAACTCGTGCGCGTGTGTATAAAATTAACAAATCCATTATAAACATATCATCGAGATCCTCAAAATCTGTAAACCCAGGCTTTGGATTGAATACAATGTTGGCTTACTCTAAAAATGTGCAAGGCCATAACACAACAACAAGAAGTGGACTTAGGAAATTCATCGACTAACTATTGGAATCAACAAAACTTCAAGCAAATATGCAGCACGAAAGCAAAATTTCCTATATAATTCTGCACTTCCTAGGTCGACCCACTCCTTGTATGTGTTGACCCATGGGTTGACACATCAAGATATTGGGTCGACCACTGGTTCGACATTGAGATTGAATTACCTACAGGGGTGTAAACCTTGTTTTGTCTTCAACTTCAAACCAAAATCCGGATCAATTGACTATGAATCGATGACATGCAAAGGGGCTAACAACAAGTACATGGCTAAGACAACAAATTTAAATAAGGACTACTAAAAACCAACTAGAATTAAAGGAGACAAGGGGTCTCAAAGATTGACCTAAACAAGGGTAGGTCAATGTAAGATTCTACTATAACTTCTTTGGTTACAATAATGATTACTATAACAAGATGAATTCATATAAACAGCTAAACACCAAAATAAAGTAAACTAGAATGTGTGAGTTTCTACAAACTCACCTTATCTTGATTAGGATGATTCTAGCTTTCTACTGCCTACATCTATGAGGTATAAGGAAATGCTGCTCTAAATTATTTACTGTACGTAATATTTTCTTCCTGTATTCCGAAGATTGAGGCAAGACTTCCCCTTTGATTCATGCAGATATTTGTTGTAGTAAAAAGAGCTAACTACTTCCCTTTTTATTTCAGATGCAAGCTTGGATTTTTGGGGAAGAAATATAGATTTCTTTCAATGGTATTTGAGGAGGAAGATAATAAGAAGTTGGCCTGGAGAAAGAAAATGAGTGTAGTATCTTTATCAGGAAAGGGATAAGAGAGAAAATTTCATCATAACCCTCCCCTCCTAATTTTTTTTGCAAACCAACTTTTACTATTTCATATTTGGTCCAATCTTTTACTTTAAACCCAAAAGCTGTAATTCCTATTGATTTAAGTTAAACAAAATTTAAATTGCACAAACTAGATTATATCTAAACTTCATAAAAGTACAATCAATGACTATTTAAACCAATATGGCGCGGTTTCAAAATTCAATCCAAGATTATTCAATTCCTACTAAATGACACGGTCTGGATTTACAAAAGAAAATCTCAGCTTTACCTTAATAAAAATAACGCTATAAATTCTTGAATTATCCCCAAAATATTACATATCTACAATTAATTTTCCATCTTAAAAAAAATCCAATTCCATGTTATTACGTAAATTCATACTCAATTCAAACATTGCTTTTAAACAAAATTATCTATTTTATTTTATTTCAAGAAACCCAAATTACATGAGAAAACACAGATCTAATTATTCATTTTAAACAACTTATATCTATATTGAAAATATATTTTCCTCTTAAGTATTGATTGTTAATCAACATCATATATTTTCAATATCTACAATAATAATTATACTTACTAAAGTAAATTGAAATAAATCACTTATTATAACCAGGATATACAAGTTATTCCAATATACTTAATTCAAAAAACCTAAATTCTTTATTTTATGTTTTCAAAATATTATCTAAGTTAACTGTAAAACTTGTATTTTATTTAACTTGTATTTTATTTAACTTGAATTTTAAAACAAACAGAAAACACTAAAGCTTGTTCAGCCTGGATGTCCAAAAATCCTGGTTGTTATAAACTCCCCCCTAATGAAATTGCGTCCTAGCAATTTCATTAAATGAAAGGCATGAATTAAAATTTATCAAAGACATTACTTAATTTGATTTACTTATTAACAACCCAAAACTTCCAAACTCTTTTCACAACCAAGTTGAAAATTTTAAAGATTTAGCACTTATCAAATTCAGGTTCTTCTCTTAATAACATAATACCACAATTCGAAACTTATAACACATCCTTAACATAGCAAATTATTTAGAATACACACCATCTCTATTCGATTTCAAGTTGATAGAAATGCTGATATGCCATCATTTTTCCACTAATTTCTCCAAACAAAAGTTGCTAATTTGATTGTAACATCAACTAGCCTTGCCATTTACTGTCTTATATTTCCAACTTAATGGTTGCACCCATTTCTCAACCTAATAATTAGAGTAAGTATTCTAAAACACTGCTTATATTCAAGATTGTTCTAAAATTTAAAAATACTTTTTGTTTATGAAACACCAACACTTATTTACTTTAAACTTTACAAAGCAAAATTTTCATCAAGTAATTCTTCAATGTTTAGAACAATATTAAACCACCCATCCGTCATAATTCATCATATAACCTGGCTACGATATCGACACTAAATCGTTATCGCCTCGCCATCCAATCTTTACTATTACCAACTAATGTAGTGGTCTAATACCATTCTCATGAATATTCCTTATTATAATATCCAAAATTCATTTTATATTCCATAGATTAATATGTTTAACCGTCTCGTATAAGCGTTTAAGAAATTCTCATCGATATCGTTGATCAGATATATCAATCAGAACCCCTTAAAATACATAACGGACAACTCAACATGGAAAAAAATCGATCAAAATCTTAATTCATATATGGTTTCTCATATTCTTATTCATTTCATCAGTATTCAAATAGAAACAACCTAACTAGACATTTATCCATTTCTTCACTTGATTTAAGTTTCAAGTCCATCAATCATTTTATCATCAATATTAATCATCACCCCTTAATACGATCTTTAGATTTATAAAATTTCTTCATAGTCGGAACAATTCATCTGTTTTCGCTCCACACTCCGATTTATTGTCAGAATAGCACTCCCCTCCACAGCCCATGTGAATTTACTTATATACAATTTTGGATTCAATTCACTAATCCATCCCTAACCATCTATTTGATTCAACCATCAAATTATACACAAGATGGATGAACGAGGTTTAAATTTTTTATCAAAAATTCCAAACCCAAGGACGTAGTAGTGAAAGGATCAAATGATGGAACTTTTCATCGAGATAAACTATAAAAGATAAAACACCTAACATGGAATATTACAGAATGAAACATGGATTTCTAATCTCATTCCGAAACTTGTGTCTTTATCCGACTCACCCAATAAGAATCGTGAGAAAATGATAACAATGAGAGTGATAAAGCAGGCACAAGTATTATCCTTCTATGTTGTAACACATGTACTACTCCAGTTCTGTATTGTATTTATTGTATTTGGTTATGAACCTCTGCTCTGATATCAATTATGACACCCCACCCTAGACCCACCCTAATAAAGAGCATTACCAGGTAATACTGATATTAGAGCAAAAAATAGGGCTAGTTAGGGGATACCATCCATAATTCTACATTTGATGAGTATTGAATACGTCGATTGGGTGTATAAAATTTTCCTTTACTTATTTACAGTGAATCGACATACTCGATACATCTAATCTAAAATTATGGTGGCTAAGGTCATGTTCTGAAAAAGTTACAATACACTTCACATACGGATCACAGAATAGTTACATTTAACTACAATCACAGAAATACAACGTATACATGTGCTACAATTACGAATGGTTATACAAGAATGAAACGGTATCTAAAATAATAGATACGTTATGAATCAAATGGTGCAAAACAACTAAGGAATAGCTTCCGGAAACAGTCAATAAATGAAAATTGCAAGACCCAGGCAAACAACCAACTAATCCTGAAACAACTCGGTATGATCCAAGTATTACGTACATAGATCGGTCTAGTATACATACCGGTTATAATAAGATAAGTAAATTATGAATTTATAGATAAGAATTCATTTCTTCATAAAAGGAATTATACAAACCCAAGACAATAATTGATTTAGGAGACCCTTACGACTTAACATCCTATAAGATCCCAAGGACAACATAAACAATCATCATGCAAAGTTTATCTTTATTAAATAGGTGATATGCTTCAAGCTAAGCATAAAAGAAAAACCTTGAAAGACAACATCAGACTCTAACAAAATAACATGTAAACTCGTTTAAGATTTTATTCAACCCAACAGTGATGAATATAAATAATTAACCAGAAATTAGCTTTAGGCTATGAATGGTTTTTGTTTCAACAAACTAATCGTAAATAAGACCCAAGACATCAAATAGAAACAATTCAACAAACATCAAATAAGGGTCTGAAATTGCAAAGTGAATGAATTTGCAATTTTAGACCCTTATTTGATTTTTGTTGAATTATTTCTATTTGATGTCTTGGGTCTTATCTACGATTGGTTTGTTGAAACAAAACCCATTCACTAATATCGTCAAATCATCTTTTGGATTCGAAACTCCGTGGTAAATATGATCATAAGGTCAAAATCATCAAATATAAATATTTGAATCCAAAACATCAAAGATCTTCAATAATAATAATTCAGATCTGAAACACAAAATATTGCACGTTCAAATAGCTCTGCTACGAGCTTTGTTGAATACCATATAATTACTACTACGATCCATCTCGATTTAGTAGACTTCGCTACAACCCGTCTCGATCAAGTGCAAAATTACTACAACCCATCTCGGTCGAGTATGGCTTCACCATGACCCGTCTCGGTTGAGTAGCCTATAACAAATAACCAACACTAAATAGCTTTGTACGTATGTGTATATACGTATAGGACCTTAGCCCCGGGTACTACCGGAACAAACATCAATATGTGGTACACACTCACAGTCAGTAACCCAAGTAGTGGTCTATGCATCTCATACCACACATTCTCACTACTGGTTCACTATCCGCTAGTCAGCTCCACAATGGAAATCATCAGAAACATCAATCATCATAAACGTCAAAGCATCAAATCATCTGCTTCGATTAGACGGTTTTGTAATGAACCGATAAATTATACCTTTGTGTCCCATACCATGAGGTGTACTATACCTTTTAATCACAGACACGCCTTCTCTAAAGGTGCATAAATGTGTATTTTATATATACGAAAAGGCTTAGTTTAGCGAAAACCGAATTATAAAACAATTTCGGAAACACTAAATTTATTTCTATAAAATATTTTATAATTCAAAAAATATATATCATTATTATTGTTCCTTTGAGACGATATATATGTAAAACTAAAATGATTAAACTATTTGCCTCAACGCTATAGAAAATCGATATTTATATATTTGTATATATCTAAGTTGGAAACAAGCTTTCAACTCGTGCGCTTGTGTATAAAACCAACAAATTCATCATAAAACATATCATGGAGATCATCAAAATTTATAAATGCAAGCTTTCGATTGAATACATTGTTGGCTTACTCTAAAAATGAGCAAAGCCATAACATAGAAATAAGAAATGGACTCAGGAAATTCATCAACAGACTATTGGAATCAACAAAACTTCAGACAAACATGCACCAAGCAACCAAATTTCTTGCGTAATTCTACACTTCCTAGGTCGACCCATGGGTCAACACATTAAGGCATTGGGTCGACCCATGGGTCAACACATCAAGGCATTGGGTCGACCACTGGTTCGACCCATAGAACGAATTACCTAAGGTGTAAACCCTTCTTTGTCTTCAACTTCAAACCAAAATCCAGATAAACTGACGATGAATCGATGACATGCAAAGGGACTAACAGGAAGTCCACAACTTAGACCTGCAACTTCTCCGGTTACAGTAATGATTACAGATTACTATAGCAAGATTAATTCATATTAACGGCTAAACACCAAAATAAAGTAAACTAGAATGTGTAGTGACCCAAAAATTTCCACCCTTGGATCGATCATAAACCACAACAGTTCGATCCAAAAGGCAAAAATCCTTGAACCAATATGGGATACAACACATCAGACCAAAACACAAAGAACATTTCATTGTTATTTCAACACTTTTTACATCAGAGTACAAAATATGTCAGAGTACATATCAAATATCAGAAAATAACAAATACAATACACAGTAGAAACATAATTACATTCAGCGGAAGACTATCAAATGCTCTGGGCATGGCTCTAGCTTCAATCTAGAATCCTGCTTTATAAAATATCTGCAAAACCAAAACTACTAGCTGCTCATGAGTAAATTATGGGCACCCAGAATTTAGAGAAAAAAGATAAACTCCAGCTCATTCATGGGACTGGTATGAGAACTCAATTCAGTTATAATTCATTTTAAGCTTAGGTAATTCATAGGACCACACCGTATAACACGGAACGAGTGTTCTCCATATGAATACCAGTGCATCAAACTTGAAACAAAGATAGTTTCATTTTCACATTTAGATTTATCAAATATAATAAACTTCATATTAACTTAAAACCAAATAGCTTTATCTTCACTTTTAGATTTATCAAATTTAACTTATTTTCGAAAACAATTCTTTTGAAAAATCTCTTCGGACTTAAAATCCCCATTTCATTTCAAATCAATGAAATACTATATATTTCTTTCATATCAAATCATACTTGGCTTCGGGATTTCAAAACAAATCACTTCGGAAAGCTCAAATATCTATAATACAACATATCAAAACATATGCAACCAAGTCTGGAGGTTTCTCCCGATAAGAAGGCAACTTGGGCCAAGCCTTCCCATCTCGATAATAATTCTGTGTAAGTTCCTCACGCGGAGGTGTCTGCATACACAGTATGTCTCTCCCGTAGTAGAGACGATATGTCACCCTCGAAGGGGCATCCACATACCCGTTTTCCCAGATTTTTAGTCACGGGTTACCCGAATCATAGGTAACGTATCAAATCAATTCTATCCCGAATTGATAAATGTTTCACAATAATAATCACAAGTACTTTCAAATCATAGTATTTTTGCTTTCCAAATCATTTAAATATTGGGGTTTAAACCATTGAAATACTCATCATTTACAAAACATCTTTTATAAATCATTTACCACTTCAAAATATTTACTTTCAAAATATTTTCTAGTTCCTTGAAGTCAAACTTTCGTTTCATATTTTTTTATGAAATAATATTTCCAAAATCATTCATTGGGTTTCACGTTCATAAATAAATGAATCAAACTCTATTGCTAACTCAACAACATTATAAAATAGCGCTATGAATAAGCTTATATTGGCTAATTTAGTCAAAACGATTTAATATCATTCCAAACTTCAATTTATTAATTCAAATCACTTTCAAATCATTTATTATGATTTATCATAATTTATCCTATTTTTAATAATTTTAAAATAGGCCATTTCAGTCAAATCCCATTTCGGGTTCTAAACTGCATTGACGTTGTTTTTATTCAATTTTGATTTGAATTTATCCCAAAATCTACAAGTTGAATTTTAAATCTGTACATATCATTTGAAAACTTTTTTCATTTCGGACCGAACATTTTTCGTTTTAGGAAGATCCGACGGTCGAATCTCCCGGTACGTCAGTTTAAAGTCAATGGGCGAAATTCGCGAACTGCCCGTGCACGACTAGTTCTATTATGACCAAAATTCGATGTTTTAAAAAAAAATTGAATCAACTATAATTCCAGACTGTTTATTAACTATATATCACATGTCAACGACCAATATAACATACAATCCACATATCGTGTTGTATACACTATGTAAGTCTTAAACCATTAACGCTTATATGGATTTGTCAATCAACATATTAACTGCAATATCAATAATCAACAATCATATCATTCAATACCCAATGGTGTTCATTCCCAAACCCAATATCTTGTTAATTTTCCCAATCAGTAACCATTTAAGGTTCAAATTAATTTCCAGGTCAACACTATTAGTTCTAAGTGTCACATACCAAGAAACTACATGTATATCACTTAAAAATCAGATTTTTATCATGTTAAACATCATTAAACACTATAATGAACTTATATTGTTAACCACAAGTCAATATATAACTCAATAAATTCACAAATATTTATCAACAATTAACTAGCCCTTAATCGTTAAAGAATTCTCACTGAGGGATCCACTCCGCCGTTCTTTAACGTAGGACTCTCTATGACTTTAACTTCCCTTTAGTAATCAAGATAGCAAATTTAGCATTTAAATATCACCACAAATCAAAGTATATAGTCATATACACTTTTATTTGCACTTAGGAAGAGGAAAGGTGGTACTTTTAACATAAAGGTGGGGGTTTTATGGGTTTAAAGTGCCAAAGGTTGGATTTTATATGTGGTAAGAGCCTAGATCTATGGATTAGAGAAGTGTACAAGTGATTTGGAGGAGGAATAGTGGTTTTTTTATGGCCAATAGGGTATGGCCTCGGGGGTACAAGGTACGACTTGGAAAAAAAAGAGGAAGGGTGCTTAGGCATGTTGTGTATGGAGGTAGGGGAGAAGATTTTAAGTGGTTTGGAGGGTTTTGGAGAGGAGGAGGGGAATAGGAGTTTGGGCTATGAGTTAAGGGAGAAAGGTGTTAGAGTTTATGCCCTAGAGGCAATCCATTTGATGTGATTAATAACGTTATTATTTTATTTGGAATAAAATATTATTCTATTATATTGTATTTACTGCGTAATATAAATAATAATAATATAACAGAAGTCCTTAGAATAATAATACAGAATTATATAGTTCGAGTAAGACTGAACTTGAGATTATATAATGTGATAAGTATTATAATTCTTAAATGCCCCTAGTCGAGTTTTATTGTTTATACAGGACAACAATAAAGTGTTGAGACTTGTATATTGATTGACTGATGATCACATCTCACTGATCATTAATATAGGTGATATTAAAGTCAAGATATAAATACGTATTAGAGAATAGTGTATTGGGCTGACCCACCATGAGATAACTGCATGGAATATAATTAACAGTATCATAAGTTATTCTCATAGTGACAGTGATGTAATGGTCCTCAGACCTGAAATCATTATTATTTTATTCGAGGATATTTGTGTTTTGATATCATCTAAAGTTATTTCGTAACAGAGTAATGATAACGGTGATTATTGGATATATCTAGAATCGAATATAAATTATGAATGATCTAGATGGAATTTAACCCTACAATATATTCGTAGTGATATCCATGGGCCTCTTGATTGAGTGAGACTGTGAAATGCATGGCCATGCTCAAATATTGATTTGTTTTAAATAGTCTGCTCATTGATCAAGAAATGCAGATTAAATCATAACGAGGATGATACGATCTGTGCCTCTAATTTAATCTTGGATATATTGGTTAAAAGGATTATATTACATTGATACACTAGTCACAAAAAGGTTGTATCGAATCGATAATTTTATTATAGCTTGGGTAGCAGCGACGCATTGCTAGATGCCAATCACTGTTTATGGTTTTAAATACGATTTAAAACCATTGCCAACGTTGTAGTAACCTACAGGGTCACACAAAAGGAATGTTACAAAGGAGAAACTGATTTGAATAAATAAATTATCAATTTGTTGATATTTTATTTGGGATCAGAACGGATGTTGGGTGGATCCTAATTTTAAGGTTGATACTAGTATTTAAAAGGAGGTTATCCTTCTTTTAGACACACACGGCTTAACCTGAAACAAAACGTGTTAGATCAGATCTAAATATGGTTAGCCACTCATACTTTCTTTTTTCCCAAAAACCCTAAATCGGTCATGGCGGCTAGCATCGCACTCTCCAAATTCTTCCTCCAATCTGATTGATGAAGGGGCGTTCCAGTGGACTTCTCTAGAGGCTCGACAAACGGAGGGCTGTCAATTCGATTCCTATTTCGAAGCCGTTATCGCTCATCTGGATCTCAGACATCAGGTATGAGCTTTATCCCAAAATTATTCAAGTTTTGATTTATTTTTCTTGCTAAGATCCTAGTTTTAAATTGTTAAAACTTAATTAGGAACCCGATCTGGTCAGATCTTTCCTTCAATGGTATCAGAGCGAGGTTTTAGCGAGAAATTATAAATTGAACTTTGATTTTGGGGTTTTATTCTTGATTGTATGATTGTATATGTTACGATTTCATAAGCATGAGTAACACTGATTATTAATTAGGGTTTTGCTTAGTGTTCTATATGTTTGATTTCGTGAATATGTAATGATATTTAGATCATAAACTCGAAATACTAACATATAATCGTTAATGATGTGTGTATATTCCACTGTCATTTGATTATCTATATTTGATACGAATTATAAAATTGTTTTATAATATATATGTTTTATACATGATATAAAACATTTGTAGATGGTTAGAAATTTTGAATTGGTTCAATATTCCTAATCATATATTTTGAAACCTGGAAATTAAAATCCATTTTGATTAGTCAAAGACATCAGGTCATTTTGATAAAAATCTGTAAAACCTTTTAAGTCTGTCAAAAGGTACTTACTATTTTAATAAGATTTGAAATAGTTGTGTGTGTACAGATCAATATGTATGAATCTGTGAAATTATTTTAGGACATGATAATTATGAAATCCTGATTCCTAATGTTGATTATGAAATGCCAAACTTGTTATCATTTTGCCAATTTTGTTGGACTCGGGTTATATATATATATATATATATATATATATATATATACTAATGAATCTACTGCTAGATATAAAACTGTTTTTGAAACTATTTTGTACCAGATCATATGAGTTTATTTATGTAATCATTATGAGTATATAGACACTTAAATGACCTACTTATACAAATCCGATTTGTATAATTTTATGTCCAGTAAATATTATTATGATATGGCTTTGTTATGCTTTTAGGACAAAGCTGTTTTACTAATTCATAAATCAGTAAGATAGTTTTCAATTTTTTTTCTTTTTGGTTTTATATATATAAAAAAGGGAATCTATTATTTTGATATGAGCTTTATATAAGCATACCAGCATAAGAAATCAAAATTTGTTTGATTTAAGTGCTTGAACATATCATACCCTCCCTTTTTATTTCAAGATATCAAATTTTGTTTTATTGTTTGCTGAACAGTAATGGATGGTTCTCAATAGTATTAGATTTACTGAAATCAATTTTATGAAAACTGTATAGACAGTATTTTCACAAAAAACATATCATTGTATTTGAATTCAAATCAAAATGGTCAATAGGATTATACAATATGAATTAGATATTCATATGCAAATTTCTTGGTTTTTATTTTTCATTATATTGATAATGACCATGAATAAGTTCAGAACATAATAATTGTTTTATGACTTGATCATTCGATAAAATACATTGTGATGTATTTTAGAAGCACACACACACACACACACACACACATATATATATATAAATCAACATATATGTGCTTGACATATATGTATAGGTGCAATCTTCTAATTCCATATTTGTAATGATAAATCTGTGAATAATATAATCTGGTTTTAAAATTTATAGGTAATATGATTTGCTGATTGTTTTGTACTATAAGTATAAATACTTGTATCAAGATACAAAATTGTTTTGAAACCATTTTATATTTTATTTAAGAGGATAAAATACCAGTATTTTTCCATATGATAGAAGATCTGCAAAACATCAAGTCATGTAATAGCTGTTACTGAAACATATATTGCAATTGAATGTATCAGTATTAAGATACTGAATTGGTTTTAGAATCAAATTGCATATGGATGCATGAACTTTCAAATATTGATGAATGCTTAAATCCTGTATTAGGCAAATACATGTACGCTGTCATCATATTGATTTTACTATATACTTAAATGCAAGCACATATCATAGATTTACACATTGGGCCTGACCCAATGATTAAAACCATACACAGTTATTAGCTATTACTATGTTTCATTGTAATTGGTAGTAACATTATGTCATTTAGAATTTAAATAATATATGTATATATATATTGATATATGCAGTAGCAAATGTGATTTGCCAACTGCATGTACGTATATGTATGTATTTGTTATCATTGTTAAAATGCAATCATTACTATTAAAATTCTGTGATAGTTTTGATTTAGGGATTAAAAACCAAATTATGACTGACACTTAAGAGTTATGTATTCTTAGATGCATGCTTGATTCAAATGGAACAATTATGACTTGTTTTAGATGTCTATTTTAAGTGTCTTATTGTTGGTCCATATTTTGTTTCTTGTACATATTTACAGATTTAACAGAATTATATATACCTATTAGACAGGGAATCCATTACCTGAGAACATATATTAACACAGTTCTAACGTTATTTTGGCTCTTAAGTTTAATCTCAAAAACTGTTTGTAGATTAACTTATTTTCTAGCAAGTCGGTTCTGCAATTACCCATTAGTTTCATCACTGGAGCATGTATATATGTTTGTTTTGACACTAAGTGGATGGCAATATTCCTGCATAATTGTTTTGGGTCTGAGCTGAATACATTTATATACATCATGCTTGAAACATTTTGCTAAGGTTGATATTATGAATTAAACCAATATATGATTCAAACTGTTGATTCATTGTTTGTCTTGATGGTGTTTGTTATCCCATAATAATCGAATGTATCAGACAATTCAAGTATTATGATAAAGGGAATAATGATTCCTGAATTGAACACCATATAGGAAACCTGCATTCATCTATTGGCATACAAATTTGTTTGTATTGCTTATATATACATATGTATATGTATTTGATATATATATATATATATGTACGTTTGAATTTGAACAATGACATATATATATGGTTGATATGTATATATGTATATGATGCATGATTATTGCATTGTTTATTTTCAAATGAAAAATCTACTGTCATATTTTTTGTTGTTGTTTGCAGATTCCCTTGTGGCTAGGCTCAGTATGACTGAACCAATAAGCAGATAGGGATGGACATGGATGCAAAATTACTAAAACTTCATGAAGTATATGTAGTTTTAGTTCAATGCAGTGTGACTGCGTGTAAATGTAACAATGCTGTGTTTACTGTATTGATAAATATGAGAAATTGTTATACATGTATACGTATTGTATATAATGGTTTGCACATTTATCTGGATGTCTAGATACAGTACTGTTTTGTATTGAATATACATATAGATGTGTAATCAAACCGATTGTTAGGGAGGTTTGTCTACTGTAAGGAGCCAAAATCAAACTTGTCTGTGCCAATCATTTTCGGCTAAATTGTCGCTGCTTTCTCGCCTTTGTCTCCTCTATTAGCCCTGATTTCACGGATAAATTGCCTTTCTCTGAAGCCAATTATAATCACCACAAATATCTCGCCTAATTCATGCGTATTCGCTGCTTCATTTCTCTTCTCCAAACATTCTTCGAATTTCTTATTCCTTTGTTCCTCGATCCTAATATCTCGATCTGACTTTTGGATTCAAATAACTCAGCGCATCATTCGTTAACTCACACCGAAATCAGAAAAGTCAAAGCAGGGAAATTTAGGGCATCATCGTAGAACCCATGGCCAGCAAAATCCACATGCAGACAACAAGTATAATCTACGATAGGCTGAACCACAACTTGAAATCGACTAACATCGACATCCGAACTGCTGAAGAATCCTAAGGTCCTTTTATTTTTCCTCAAAATCAGGCCGACATCGTTGATAATCTCGCCTTTTGGGAAATATTGGGTTCTGATCCTCTGGATGTTGACTTGTTATTTTTTGCATTTTATTATCAACAGAAAACGTATCAATAATACTTGGCTGCAAGAGAGTTGAAGAGGCAGTCCTGGAAATATAATAGGAAATATCATACATGGTTTCAGAGGCATGACGAACCTACAGTTTCAGAAGTGGAATTTGAGAAGGGGACATACTTCTACTTTGACTTTCATGATGGAGAAGATGGCTGTTTATGCTACCCTCCTAGTAACCATTTTTCTTTCCCATAGATTAATTTTATTTTTTTATTCGATTGAAAAGTAACGGTTTGATGAGCACCCAACTTGGTTTTCAAAGCGGGGTCCAAATAGTAAATTTCAAACTTAATAACAAAACTAGAATTGAATCATGAATAACAGGCTCTTTTGAATTATACAGGTTCTTTTGAATTATATTTAATGTGTATATAAATGTTAGTAATTTTGATTTAGGTAGGTTGTCAAATTAAATATATTTTTAGTTGATTGATTGAAATAATGGTTTAATGACTGCCAACATGGTTTTCAAAATGAGATTCGAATTGTAAATTTCAAACTTTAAAATCAAAACTATATTTAAATCATTAATCATATATTTAAATAAATTTATGTTTTAATGCATTTATACATTTGTATGCTTGAAAATTTATGCGATGTAGGGTATCTCATAAGTAATATTCCATATATAAATCAATTGAAAATAATGGTTTATGCTAGAAAATGAGGTTATCAAAAAATGGGATTTAGTCATGAAGTTCAAATTTTAAATTGAAACTAGATTTAGATCATGAATAGTAAGATCTGATGATTTATTTAATGTCCATATCGATGCTTGATATTCTGAGCTAGGTAGGTTATCCGATTAATTATGTTTTCTGTTTGACTGATTAAAAGTAATGGTTTAATGACATCCAACAAGGTTACCAAAATGGGATTCAAATAGCAAGTTAATTTTTTTATATTAAAACTAAATTTAAAGTGTTAAAATAGATTTAAAGAGGTTATTTTTACTGTGCATATGTCACTTGCATGCTGGAAATTTTACACAGCAGGTTGTCTAATAAATTACACTTTATATGTGAATTTATTGAAAGCAATGGTTTAATGTTACAAAATAGTATTTTCAAAATGGGATTCAAATCATGAAGTTCAATCTTTATTTCAAAACTGGATTTAAGTTGTGAGCAGTCTCCGATGATTCATATTTATCATGCATAATATAAATGCTCAAAATTTTGATCAGGCAGGTAAAATTGATATTTAAACTATTGATTGGAAGTGAAGGTTTGATGATACCCAAAAGGGTTTTCAAGATGGGTTCCATTAAATATCAAAATCTAAATGGAAATTGGTTTTAAATTGTTATCCATATATTTACAAAATTCATGTTTTGGTGTGCATATATACCTGCATGTTGGAATTTCCTTTTTGCAGTGTAGGATGTCTAATAAGTTGTATTTCATAGAAACCAAGAATCGTTGATTCATATTTCAATGTGCATATACTTATACGCTGGAAATTTTGTTTGAATTTTTTGATGAATATAAAGGACCAAAGGTTTTCACAATGAGATAAGAGCACGGTTCAAGTATCACTGAAACAACCTCATTAGCTAATTGCTTATGATTTAAATAAACCCAAAAACTTCACATAATACAACACTGCATATACCCAAAAACTTCACATAATACAATTTTTTCCTTAGCACTAAGCCTTATTATATTACATCATTAAACCTGATACTTTATGCCTTGAAAGAAATGTGCTGGTACATTTTTGTCTCAAGCTGAAAGACTGCTTTTGGTAAATACAACACTGTCTTCTAACCGTACTACTGAAATAATTGATACTATAAGAATAAACTTCCCGTGAAGAGGTGGTAGAGAAGGGAGTCCTTTAGTAAAACAGTGTCCTATAGGTGGTTATAGAAGTTGAATGATGGTATAACTTGATTGGAGAGAAGCGATAAGTTGAGTGATGGTAAAATGTTTGGAAGGCTACCATCTATTTGATTGCTTGAGTTGGAATATTATTTTTATTATGAACTTCAAATGAATCTTCAAGTCTGATTGGAAAGAGGGAATAGGTAAAGACGTTGAAGAACAGGTGTTTGGAACTTTCATAATTGATGGTGAAATAATGAGATTTCACCGCAAAGGTTATATCAATTCAACGATCTATAAATTTGAAATTTTGTCTATAGAGCTCTTCTCCATATATGGTAATCAGGTTGATGTTAGATTCAAAGATTTTCAAGATGCTGAACCTGATTTGATATAAAATTCAGTATCAACAATAGTAGAAATAGAATGCTTCAATGAGAATGGAATACAAATAAGCGTGGCTCTCAAGTCTCTTTGTCGAAAGAAGAAAGGCCTTGTCTTTGAGTGTGTATCAGAATACTCCTCGTCCTCCTCGAAGGTTAGCTCATTTGGAAGAAGCACTTGAATATGAAATTAAAAGTGCAGGGGTTTTGGTACTGCAATTTTGATTGGGGTTGACAGTCCTGGCATGGATGTAAGAGTTTCTTCCGGAATCACAGCGCAAACTGTATGCCGTTTGGTTCTCGGCTAATAGTGTGTTTGTGAGAGGTTCTGGGCCACATAACACACATTATGGTGATCAACCTGGTGAAATAATGAATGAAGTAATCATGAGCCATAAATGTACACAAGCAGTTTTCAAAGGGCTCAGGCGTGTGAGAAAATGATTTGTACGGTATGTAGAAATATTTCTATAAACATATAAATGTTTTCTTTTTTTGTCTTTTTTTCCGTTTTCTTTTGAAGTAATGCAAAATTGTTTTTTTTTAAATTACGTGATTGGATAAACTTGTACATCTATGTATATGCTACCGCTATTACGGGGTTTCTCTTCTTGTTGAACACTTTTTAATAGGTTATTCCATGTTTTTTAAAAGTCTCATGACCCTTTGGTAAGCTTTACAGTTCTCGTAAGTAACATTTAGTTATTCTTGCATGTTTCTAATATATTTTTATTTGTGTTCTTTAAATGTTAGTCATCTTTTTCTAGAGTTATGAAATTTATGCATTGCTTGAAGGTTTCCCTTTTCTTCTTTTTTTCTAGTCCTTATATGGATGTTTCGTTTGGCCTTGGTTATGAAATGTCCTTTTTGTGTTATACAAAAAAGCATCCATTATTTCATTTTCTTTCGACAACTTTATGGTACATACCCCATTTCATATCGTGGTTGCATACTTCTGTATATTATGGCTGATGGTAAACTGAAGCTGAATAGGTATTACCTCTCTTCCTTCGCTTTTCATATTTATTTCTGAACTTTACTGCTCTATATTATGGAAAACATCAATTGGTATAAACTGGGTTCAGAAAGAAAATGAAAGCTAATTAATAGGATGACTGTACCTTGAAAAAGTAAAGATAATTTTGATAGAAATATATGACTTAAAGTAAACTTTAATAGATCCACGGTTTTCTCACTAGAATCAAACTTAAAATAAATTTAAACCAATAATTATATATTTTATATTGAACAATATAACGGTCGGTTTTCCCACCGTTGTGCGGTTATACTAGTTACCATTGTAATGTTATTATCCTGTTTGAATTTTGATAGGCCTATACAAGTTAATTATGTCAAGTGTTCATTGCTCATAATGGTATGTTGGTCATATGATGCTTGTTCACATATTTGTTTCTCTATATATTCCTTTTACCTATATTTCACAATGGGTATGTAAGTTTCATTTACATACAATTTTGAAATTTATGTTGTTTTCAGATTAATATCAATATGGTCCTTGCATTCCTTTTAGGTAGGTAAGACATATAAAATTGAAGCCTAATTGGATACATGGATTTTAATGTATTTTGCAATCCAGAAGTTATGAAATGTTCAAAATTAGTATAAACATGGTATCTATAATATGTTGAATTTAAATACGCATATACTGCATATATATTCTATTCAAATAATATTGTGATTATAAAACATATATTTTGATATATGTAAATAACTTTAATATTGTTTTCACTACGAATTATAAATTTCCTTTAAAGCAAAGTTTGTTATATTAAGTCATGGTGACGTCTTCCAATAATATACTCATCACTGTCCAAGATCACTGGTTGTAACTAATGTCAAAGCGTTGTGCACCTTTTATTTTGGTTATATGCGATGGAGTAAGTTGTGGTGCTCCAACCTATTATTGGGTCTGACTTAACTAGGCTGCATAATAAGATTATGGCCTTAGAGACAAAAACATGAATTATTCTATATATTTTGAGCAAATGAATAATACCGAACAAACTGTTCAACATGCGATCCAAGAGTTATATAGACGATATAATTGACATAAGATGTCTACCTAAAAGGTTGTGTTTTGAGTTTAGCCAAAGCTAGGTCAAGACATGATTAGATATGGATCTTGGAACACCGTTATATATATATATATATACATACATACATATATATATAAACAGAGGGATGTTAATTTGAGTGGGAGCATATTTTAATTTAAATTACATATTTATGTTAATATAAATTTTGATTGTCAAAATTTTGTGATTAAATAAAAATTACAGAATCAGTTATTATTTTATATAATGCAGATATTAAATAATAAATAACTCGATAATTTAAATAATCCTTAAGAAGGATATAAATTGAATTAAATCAAAATTTCTTGACTAACATTGAAATTTGAGGGTTGTCCTCAAATAAATCAAACGTAATTGTTATATTAACATAGAGGATCTAAAATGAAAGGTTGAGGTGTGAATTCAACCGAATAATATATAAATATTATAACAATCTACTTATATGTTTCTAGTATTAGATACGAGATATAAATCACATAAATGTATGATAATTTACCGAAATTACAAAATAAGTAGAGATCTGATAAAATGACAAGTGGACTTACGAATGGAAATGAAACAAAAGTTGTTGGATTATCCATAGAAAGTTAATTCTTGTTGTGTATAATGGCCTAATAAAATTAATAAAATAATTATTATTATGAAATTCCATTTAAAATAAATGTTATAATAAATCTTGTTCAGACAAGTTTAAATTTCATTTGTAATAAAAGAATAATTGTTATTCATTTTATTTAAATGAAATATCCTATGGAATTTCACAAATAGTTAATGATCTTTATAAATTGTTAACTATAATGTACTTAACATAAACACTAAGTGGATTAAATTTAATAATTTAAATCCAATACACCTTTAGCATTGTCAGTTAGCCAATATAAACAAAAACGCATATCAAAACTCCATAATGATGGAATTTTGAGGTCATTTGATTTTGAATCATATGAAGAATGCAAATCTTGTTTATAGGGCAAATAACTGAATCACCTTTCACTTGACACAGTGAATGGACTATTATGTATTGGGTTTCATACATAATGATGTATATGGAGCAATGAATACATATGCTAGATGTAAGTTTTATTACTTCACTGATTATATCAGTAGATATAGATATGTATTCATATCAGAATCCTTTGAAAAAGTTCAAAGAATTCAAAGTGAAGTTAGAAACCAATTTTAATAGAATATAAATATTTTTAGAACAGTTCGAAAGGGAATATTTAAGCCAATAAATTTAATGACTATCCAGATGAGTTTGAAATTGTTTCACGACTCACACCACCTAGAACACCATGTTTGTGCCTGAAAGGAGTAATCACACCGTATAAGATATGGTACGACCAAGATAACTCATATAGATCTTCCAATAAATTAAATTGAAAACAATTAAATTAATCCTACTAAAACAAGTCTTAAGACGCCATATAAGATTTGGATTAGGAAATGTCCTAGTATGTCTAAATGCGCAGATTTGGGATGTATGGCGCTTGTTAAACATCGTTCCTCTGATAAGATCGGACCAAAATCAAATAAATATTTTGTGGAATATCCAAAAGAAATAAATGGATATTATTTCTATAAATCATCTGAGAATAAAACATTTTATTGCTCGAATTGGTATTCATTTTAATGTAGATCCGGTCTCTAAGGTACCGTGGGGAATGAAATAGAAATCGAAATGTCTCAAAAACCACATAATTTCATTGAATCTTGTATAGACAAGAAATTGAGTGGGAGTGACACAATAATTACAATGTTATATATATATATTGATAACACATTAATTATTGTGAATAATGTTAGTTTTAAAGCAAGAAATAGATACTGATTCAAAGAAAGGAAATGTTTGGATTAAGAAGTTCATAATTGAACTTAATTCATTGTTGATCCAATGATTTACATTGCGATAACAATGTGGCTATTGCTCAGGCCTAAAACGTTAAACTCATAATCGATCCAAACATATATTTAAGAAATATAGCTCTTATGTGAAATTGTTCACAGAGGATATGAACATATCTGCAAAGTTGCAAAAGCTGTAATGTTGCAGACCTACCGAATTAAACACTGACGCAGCAGAAGTCTAATAGTCACACTAGTTTCATGAGTATATGATACATGAATGATTGACTCTAGTGCAAGTGGGAGATTGTTAGAGTTTAAGCCCTAGAGGCAATCCATTTGATGTGATTAATAACGTTATTATTTTATTTGGAATAAAATATTATTCTATTATATGTTATTTACTGCGTAATATAAATAATAATATAATAGAAGTCCTTAGAATAATAATACAGAATTATATAGTTCAAGTAAGACTGAACTTGAGATTATATAATGTGATAAGTACTATAATTCTTAAATGCCCCTAGTCGAGTTTTATTGTTTATACAGGACAACAATAAAGCGTTGAGACTTGTATATTGATTGACTGATGATCACATCTCATTGATCATTAATATAGGTGATATTAAAGTCAAGATATAAATACGTATTAGAGAATAGTGTATTGGGCTGACCCACCATGAGATAACTGCATGGAATATAATTAAAAGTATCATAGGTTATTCTCATAGTGACAGTTATGTAATGGTCCTCAGACCTGAAATCATTATTATTTTATTCGAGGATATTTGTGTTTTTATATCATCTAAAGTTATTTCGTAACAGAGTAATGATAACGATGATTATTGGATATATCTAGAATCGAATATAAATTATGAATGATCTAGATGGAATTTAACCCTATGATATATTTGTAGTGATATCCATGGGCCTCTTGAATGAGTGAGACTGTGAAATGCATGGCCGTGCTCAAATATTGATTTGTTTTAAATAGTCTGCTCATCGATCAAGAAATATAGATTAAATCATAACGAGGATGATGCGATCTGTGCCTCTAATTTAATATTGGATATATCGGTTAAAAGGATTATATTACATTGATACACTAGTCACAAAAAGGTTGCATCGAATCGATAATTTTATTATAGCTTGGGTAGCAGCGACGCATTGCTAGATGCCAATCATTGTTTATGGTTTTTGTAGCAACCCGAATTTTAATAACATGTTGAAACTAGAAATTAGGGTATAATTAATTTTTAAAATAAGAATCAAGGGAAACGGTTTATGCCATTGCATTCGTCTCGAAATTTTACATGAAATAGAGTTCGAGTTTTCGAAAATCGGAGTCCGGATGAAGAAGTTATGGCCTGTACAAATTTCAGCAGTTTTCAGGCAGGACTGGACCAGGGGGTCGACCATAGGGTCGAGCTACCCCCCCAGGTCGACCATAGGGTCGACCTACCCCCCAGGTCGACCATAGTGTCGACCTCCCCCCCTTATAGGTCGACCTGGTCGGCCTAGTTTGACCCAGAACTCATTTTTGAAGCCTGAGACGTGTTTTGATGGTCCAGATTGATTCTAGGGTTAATCTAAGGGCCTAAACTAGTTGCTACACCTATAAAAACACCCTTAGACCCAACCTAATTCATATCAAATCATTCTTACACTATTATGCTGCTGAACTCCCTCTTGATCCATGGCCGCCGCCTCCAAATCAAAGTACAAGCATTCAAACTCAAATCAATTCGAAGAACAAAGCTTCAACAATGGTTCAAACAATAAATCAACACTACTACAACGTTCTATGACAATTTCAGTTCTTAATTTGTTAGCCATGCCCTGTAAGTTCTAGTTATTTTCAGATTAAAATATTTAAATATAATATGGGCATGTGATGAAGTGAAATTGGATTTAAGTATGTTTATCGATCTATTTCTGTTGCTTCTTGGATCTCGAGTTTTGAGACTTGTCCATATTTATTCCCATGTCTAGTTTATGATCTATTCAGCTTGTTGTAAATCATTTTTCTTGATTCATTACCAAGTTGTAATTTCCATGCCTGTGATGATGTTTTTCTCTCTGATCTTATTTTTATGCAAAATTCTACCTTCCTCTATTTATTTTCTTTTGATGAAGGTAGGTCAATTTCGGACTTCGGCCTAAACTACGATATGCTTGCGAGGGTATACGGGGGAAATATTGGAATATTGCCTAGTGGAATATATGTGTTTGGTGGAATCGAAGGCATAATATGAAAATTGGATGTTTGGGGATAATTTACCATTAACATGAAACTTGATACATGTAATTTTGGCTAGAACTTGATATGGTAAAATGGTATAAAATTAGCATACATGTAAAACAGCATGAATTGAACATATGTAAATTTGGTACGAATTGGGCATATTTAAAATTTACATGTAATCTAGAACTTGGGCATATGTTAATTATGTAAATTTGTAGTTGAAACATATATGAAAATTTATGACTTGGTAAAGGTTTAATATGAACGTGCCTAAGTTGGGTTTTGGGTGGTTGGCATGTATTGTAAATAAAAGGCTATAACTTGGCATAACCTTATAGTGAATTATGATAACAATTTAGGAATACGTTTTGGGGCAAAAACGTGAACCATGAACATTTCTATATGTTGAACACATGAACTGATATTGGGGTTTTGGGTGGAATGCGACCATTAATGAACCTTTGACACGAGGTTAGACTCAGTTTGTGGTGTAAATCTGCGCGGAACCGCCCGCCAAATCCAGTAGCCACAAAGTGTCAGTCTAATGTGAGAGGTCGAAGGCCAAATTGTAGGCGTAACGATTTATGACACGAGGTTAGACCCAGTTTGTGGTATAAATCTGCCCGGAACCACCCGGCAAATCCAGTGGCCACAAAATGCACGGTCTAATGTGAGAGGTCATGATTCGTCCGTCATAATGAATGAATTAAGGAATACTAACCAAAATAAGACTTCGGTATGGTTAGAGGGTTAGGTGGGATGACATGGAAATTTGACATGTAAATGTGGACCTAACCGGTATGAGTTAAGAACATGTAAAACTTATAAATGTAGGCTCAACCAATATGATGTGAATGGGTGAGTTAAGTAACGTGGCTAGGCTAATGATACTTAACTGCTATAACATGACTAGCGGATGGGTTGGGCTAACTTGAATAGGTTGATAACACCCAATCGATATAACCTGATGCGTGGTAGGGTTAAGTAAACACACGAAGGTAACACTTAACCATTATAATATGACTGGTGGATGGAGTTAAGTTAACATGCACTTAACCAATATAACGTGATGCGTGGTAAGGTTAAGTAACAACAGAGGGTAACACTTAACCATCACAACACGATAAGTAGGTGGGCTAAGTCAATATACACTTAACCAATATGACATGACATGCGGTGGGGTTAAGTTAACACAAGGGAGAACACTTAGCCAGTATAACAAGGCTTGCGGTAGGGTTAAGTAACACAAGGAACAACACTTAACCGACATAACATGATGTGTGGTAGGGTTAAGTAAAACAAGAGAAAACACTTAACTAACTTAACGTAGTGGATGAAGAGGGTTAAGTACATATCGGGTTGGTGGGTAATATTAGTAAATATAGGCCCACAAACTTAACCATTAATAAGCACGCTTGAATCGGTGGGTTAAGTACATCACGGGAAGGTGGGTAATATCTGTATATATAGGCCCACACACTTAACCAGTAGGAAACCCTAGTAACGGGGACCCATTTCAGCAGTAACCCAAATCACGTAATAACGGTACCCTGAAACTAGGCAGGGTGGGGCACGATTACTGGGCTGATTGTAAGCGGTCAAAGCGATGGCGGTGAGTGCAACAGTGTAGGTTCTAACGGAGTGCGGACGTGCACACACTTCGGAGCAGACAAATAGGGCACTGGGGGCACCAGTAGTTTAACCTATGCCTTCTAGAATTGCGTCGGGCTGCCACCATGGGTCTTGATACACCCCATGGTAGGACCAGCATAGGTATCTACAATCATTGGGGGCCATATGACATACATAGGTAGCATAATCCCTATGTTGGACCTAGGTGGCATAAACCCTAAATCCGAGAAGTGTTCAATAGGTAGCATAATCCCTAGGTTGGACCTTGGTGGCATAAATCCTGGTTGAATCGAGGAAGCGCTCGATAGAAAACCCTAGATTTGATCTAGGTAATAAATAATAGATGTACACATGAAAGCAACCTTAATTTTGGGGATTGGGATCACGTTATGATTTTTATCATTTTATATAGATTACAAGTTAGGACACTAGTTAGGTGGTGCAGAGCAAATAGATATCATTTTAATGGTGAAGCAGAGAAATCTTGCGATGCTTGATAGAAATCTTGCGAAACTATACTTAGTTCATCCTGAATGGGAACCTTGCAATGTTATACTTGATTCATCGTGCCTGTAGCTTACCTTGTCATCATGCTTATGTTTACTTTCAGTTTATTCATGCCATATTATCTTCACCTATTTTTATGCTGAAAGCCACTAGGACTTACTCAGTCTTTATGACTGACCCGGTTTGTTTCGCCTCTTTTTCTTCCGTTTCACCCCCAGGTTCACAGGGTGGGAATACAGCTTAGTTCGGATCTTACCAAGCTCCAAGGCTCTTTCATGAAGGCTTGGATTGCTCTTGGCTATGGCTTGCTTTGCTTTAGTGGAGAATACTATAAATTTTTTTATGCTTCTTTGATTTTGAGCAAGACAAATATTTTAGCTATGTAATTGGGTATTGGAAGTTGAATGGCTTTTATTGTAAACAATTATATTTAATAAATGATTTGAAGTACTTCTACTTTATTTTCCGCTGTTTTATATATGTTTGTCTTGTAATATTTCTGTTCTAGTACCCATAATGCTCCATTGAAGTTAAGGCATTCCCTTTGTGAGTGACCTTAACGGATGTGGGGTGTTACATTTGGTATCAGAGCAGAAGGTTACCAGACTGGGCAAAAGCTTTTAAAAACCTTCTGAAATTATTTTCAAAACCTTTACAAAGAAGCATTTTTCTGATGAAAAGTTTTGTTTTACGAAAGGCATATTTCCCAAAGCCATTTGCACTATCTTTTGATTCTCTCCTTGAGTCTCTTCTCTCTTTCTTTTTCACCATAGTTTGTAGGCATGCGGCACATGTCGGAGGGCAAAGTAGTATCCAACCTCCATCTGTAGCCGTAGTACTTTTACTTGCGACTAATCTTATTTCAAGCTTTGTAGGATTGTCGTGCGATAGAAGTAGCTTTCGAGAAACTTTTCAACAAGCTATACAAGGATAGTGGGAACGAGGATAAAGAATACAAGTCTAAGGATGAGAAACTTGTTGATATGGCTTAATCCACGAAGAGGAAAAAGGTGAAAGGAAAGAGGCCAAGTGAAAGAATAATAAAAACCCATGACAAGAGAGGATATCTTTAGTATGGTAAAAAGGGACATGTAATTATGTATTATAGGACAAGGACAAGGGCAAAGAACAAGATCGTCAAGAGGGCAATTGTATGCTCTCACTACTAGCGTACCTAAGAGAGGTGGTAACGTTTCTGTTAAAGGTTTAGCTTTTCTTTTCTATCATCCCATTAGAACTTTGTTTTTGTGCATCGCATCCTTTTAATTCTGCTTCGATAGTTGAGTCTCTGCACCTTAGTACTAGCGTAGTAGAGGATCCCATTTTATTCTCAAATCCTGTTTGGGAATCGGCTCATTTATTCATGACTTGTTTGGATTTGAGAATGTCTATGCTAAGTGTTGAGTTTAGAAGTAATGCTTATGCTTTTGGGCAATGGGTTGATTCTAGGGATGGAGTGGTTGTCCAGAAATGATACCATTCTCGAATATGAAAAGAGGGTAGTTAGACTCTTGACTTGCCCCGGTAATGCCCTCGAAATCTAGTGTAACCCTTAGGGTTCGGCCATGCTTAGTTACCTAGAATCTCTTAATATATTTATTGATCCGCTCGAGTAATGTTCGCCACTAAGGCGGATGGTTCATCTCGCTTATGCATGAGTTATTTAAAATCACCTTAGTAAGTACACTTGGCAACATGGCTGGCATTTGTTTATTTTCAAGAGATAATTCATTTATGTGGAATATGTAACGACCCAGAAAATCTGAACCAATTTAAAATTTTTAAATTGGCTAAAATAATGGATTTTAAATATTTAAAATAAATATTTTAAATAATAGCAATGAAAAGTGAGTTTGAATCGACGTTTGAAAATGAATATAATTAATTCTAATTATAAACAAGGCCTGAAATGGCGCGGTAGTTTCAAAATTTGAATTCAAACTTTGACTGACTGTACCGGGTGCAAAACAAAACGGATTTGAGTGAAACCAAAAATATTTAAATCTGTTAGAGAATACCTTTCTAATGAATCTGAAAAATCGAAGTTTCATAGTGGAAAGCAAAAGTTATGGCCAAATGAATTTTCAGAAAGGTCGCTATGGAATTTATATAGCCCGTGAAATTGGCCATTTTGCATACGACCTCGGAATTCGACGAAACCACTTTTGTTGGATCCGAGATGTGAAGTTATTGCTAGGTTTCAAATTTCATAATTTTTTAAGCTAGTATGTGAGCGTGGCAAAGGAAGACGTGTTTTGGTCAATTACAGTTAAATTGGATCGACCAGAAATGGGCCTTTTTGCAAACGGTCTCGGAATTCAACGAAACTAGTTTTGTTGGGACCGTATCATCAAAACATAGCTAGATTTACTTTTCTGGAATTCTTCGAATCAGTTGTGGCCCTGGCAAATTGAAATGTACGTTCAAATCGAATATTGAATGTTATATATTTTAAATTGAATGAAAACCGACTAAAACAGTCGAATGGGCCTACGAAACATATCCCATTGTGTTCGGAATGGGGGTAAAACACTAGGGACGACAGTCATTGGGTTTAGATTGGTGGTCGTGTCAGAAAACCCGTTTTAAAACCCACCGGCCAATCAGTTTTTTTATAAAAAAAAGGAAAAAACATTTTTCTCTCTCCCCGATCGAAGGTGGAAGAGCCTTCCAACCTTCCCGCCCCGATTCCGACCACCTCGTCCCTCGTTGATCCCCGACCCTTTGGAACTTTTTGAAGATCTCCTCGAGGGCTTAAAATCCATAGCAGCCTCACCACCCCTCGCCGCGTATCGAAGCCGAATCGACCTCTCAAAGGTCCGGCCTTTGGACTGCCGCCACGCTAGCTGGGCCCCACCGAGCTACCCCCAACCACCACGCGCCTGTGCGCCTTCCCACCCTCTTCGACACCATATAACCTGATCTTCGTATCGTGCAACGGTTTGTGAGCTAGATCGAAACCTAGTTTTGAACCAATTCTGAGAGGTACGGCTTTGATTAATTTGAACTAGAAATTACACTTTTAAGTGTTGCAAACTTTGAAAAATCATATCTTTTTGCTATGTGGTTGAAATTCAGTGAAACTAGAGACATTGGACTCATGTGGACGTCTTCTGCATTCCAGAAGAGACCGCATATTTTTCTGAGTCTTCTGCTATTTTTGGTGGAGTGGAACCCAATGTGAGATTTCTAATTTATAAACGATATGGAAAACGACGATGTACAAATATATAGTCGATGTCTGAGTTATATAAGTGTTGTACACCTCTTGTATAAGCGTTGTATAAGTTGTACGTTTGATGTATAAGTTGTATATGCATTGTAAAAATTATATATGTGTTGAAATAGAAGTGAAATGCTATATATATATGTGTGTATATATATATATATATATATATACGCCCCTCGTCCACAAACCATGGACGATATTTATTGGTTGTGATTGGTGTGAAAATTGATTGATAGCGAATGGTTGATTGGAATTGTTTGTGGTTGATATTGATTGATTGTGGTTGAAAAATACCCGTTTGTGGTTGAGAAGTATTTGGTTGAAACCACATAGGATTAGTTTGTGGAAATGAAATAAATATATACATGCCGCCTGCGTGCGAACTAGATGCATGATTCCCCATTGTCAGAAACCGCGAGGTTTTAAGGTAGAGCGAGGAGCCATACTAGGGACGTTCCCGGTTTTAACTACCCTGCCGTTATGCTGCCGAAATTTTGAAAAATATTCATTGGTTTGAATTATTTTCATTTGTTGAAACTATATTTATTCGTTGAATAGAAAGCCTTCATGTGTTGAGTCGATATTCATTCGTTTAATTGAAATTCATGTGTTGAATGGTATTCATGTCTTAAATATAAAAATCACATTTTTATCTATATATATAAACTATAGAAAACCTTCATGTGTTGAATCGATATTCATTCTTTGAATTGAAATTCATGTGTTGTATGGTATTCGTGTTTTAAATATAAAAATCACATTTTTATCTATATATATAAACTATAGAAAACCTTCATGTGTTGAATCGGTATTCATTCGTTGAATTGAAATTCATGTGTTGAATGGTATTCGTGTTTTAAATATAAAAATCACATTTTTATCTATATATATATATATATAAACTATAGAAAACCTTCATGTGTTGAATCGATATTCATTCGTTGGATAGAAATTCATGTGTTGAATGGTATTCGTGTTTTAAATATAAAAATCACATTTTTATCATCTATATGAACTATATAAAATAATCTTGTTTTGAAAGAAATTGTTTTATAATAAAAATCCTATTTTTATTACCTATATGAACTATATAAAATAATAGTGTTTTGAAATGAATTGCTTTACAATAAAAATCACATTTTTATTATATATATGTATTGTTAAATATAGTGAAGTGTTGAAATAGAAGATAGTTAGATAAAAATATCATTTTTATCAAATGTACGAAAAGAATATAGCTTTGAAATCGAAGAATCGATATATATATATATATAAAAATAGAATTAAAATATATCGAATAACGAAGCTGCAGTTCGTATTTTGAAACCGTGATTTCAAACGATTATACCGGGGGATCCGACCATCGGATTTTCCCGAAATCGCAACCGTTGGTTTCGCTTTGGAAATATCTTTCCAATGGCACCAACTTTGTAAAAATCCAACGGTTGGATTGTCTGGAATGTTTAATTCAAATCTGAAGAAAAACAGCGCCAGAATCGATTATATTTATATATATATAAATATAATTATATTTAATCGAATAACGACGCTGTAGTTCGTATTTTGAAATCGAAACTTCAAACGATTATACCGGGAGATCCGACCGTCGGATTTTCCCGAAACTGGAATCGTTGGATTCGTTTTGAAAAGATCTTTCTAATGATGTAAATTTTGTGAAGATCCAACGGTTAGATTTTCAGATATGTGTAAATCAAATCTGAAGAAAAACAGCGCCACGGCCGCGTTATGGCCCGAAGCGTCGTTTTGAATAAATTGGTTATTTTAAAATAAATAAATAAAAAGCGATAAATCATTATAAAATATTATAAACGATATGGATGTGAAATTTAGAAACTAACTGAAGGTTGGCTATGTCGAATGGTTTCTTGGGTGTTGATCTGATGTTGGTTTCGGCTTTCGGGGTTAATATTTGGGAAATCGTTCTCTTACTGATTGACGGTTAGTGACTAATGAATTGAAATGATGCGTATATATGTTAGTGTTGCACTTGTTTATTATATACGCGAGTTGCTCAGAAAGACCGGGTTTATCCCATTCCGAATAACTGCATCGACGATAAGAAGTCGAAGATGAAGACGGGGGTTGAAGACCGATCTTCACCTCGTTCGGATGGTAAATGAGGTCCTGATTGGGAGGCATCCCGAAATATGGATAATGAGTGGTGATCGTCCAGACGTACGTGGGAATCGATGGATATGCGAGGTATTTAGTGCCTTCGGTTTCGTTCAGACCCAGAATGGACTTGCAAATGGACTGTGTGTCTGACATTGGAATTCATTCTGTGCGATTGATAACCATCAGTTGCATGGTGTGAATTGCCGGTGTGGCATGCTAAGATGCAGTGAACAGGGCTTCTGTTGAAAAGCAAAGTCTTGTGATTGATGATCAAAGCACCACCTGTGTGGCGTAGCTTTGTGTATAACGTGAATTCGCGAGCCTCACACCCCGTATGAACCAGAAACGGGAGAAGGGCCTCAGGGAGGGCATGCGTTTCCTTCTAGCTAGGAGTTGTGTCGGTGTTTTTACACGGCCTGACATTTTACTTATGTGGATGATGGATTGCGAGGCGCCTCGGTTATATCGGTCGATCTGGGACCGATGGAGTCATTCATTGGCTCATTGACGCCCCATAGGGCGGGGAAACGCAGTGTTCAGGAATTTTAATCCACATCGGTGGACCGGCCCTGTCGCTCTAAAGGCTTGACTGAGTACTTGCCTGAGACACGGGCTAGAGCGTCTCGAAGTCGGTAAGGACTATCTTTTGCCTTGGTTCATGACGGAAATCCAATTTCCAAATACGTGACTGTGCGGTTTTGATTGTATACCTATATATGGCGACATAGTGGTATGGGGCATTAATGTCGTCTATGATTGATACTTATGATTTGAAATTGTTTTTGAAACATATAAACACTAGTAATAATATCAAATGCTTTTGTTTTATTCGTATCAAACATACTTGGCCATTATAAGGTAAAAACTCTATCCTCCGGTTTGTGTTGCATTGTGTGATGGGAACTGAGTCTTATAATGGCTTCATTTTTTATAAAAAGCATTGCGATGTTTAAAAGAAAGATTTATTTTTAAAGCACTGGCAATCCAATGGAGTAAACCCGTTCCACGAAAGTGGCGTGATCCTGTGATTAGCCATATTATAAATGTGTTGAGTAGATTTCTCATACCAGTCCCATGACTGACTCGTAGTTTGTTTCACTTCCAAACTTGGGTGCCCCTTTTTCTACACGGGCAGCCTTGTATTAAGGTTTAGCTGGCTTTTTCTGGATAGCTGGAGCTGAAGATGGATTCTATTATTTATCTCTTTTTATGTTGTTCAGCTCCTATTGTACATTATGTTTGTTTTCCGCTGTAGACATTTATGTATAGCTGAACTGTATTTGTACTAAGTATGATCCTGTATACTGTGTAACTCTGATGATTATGTTTATCCAGTATATTCTATTGTGCATTATCTGGTGTATTTATTTATTTCTGTCCTGCTAATATCTGTTTCTGTGTTATATTCCAAGGATTACCCTTGCCGCCGTCAGTACGGGGTTTGGGGTCGTCTCAGAATACCTTCTAGTAAGTGAACGAGATCCGAGATTCACTAGTGAATTTTGGAGAGCTTGCATGAAACCATGGGTACGCAGTTATGTTTGGGCCGAGTATACTAGAAAAAGAATAAGTGAAAATGGGACGAGAGACAACAGTGAAATGAGTTCCAACTCATATTTTGGAAACAAGAATTAAGAAGCTACGAAATTATGAAGTTAAAGACGGACAAAGCACAATGGAGTTAAGCTCAAGGAAATGCGACTTAGAAAATTGAAGACTTGATACGTGCATCATATCTCTTTTTAAGAGTATATCGTTGATCCCTCTTTTCCTGTAGAGCTTACTTGCATGCTATCTTTCAAGTATATCCTCTCGGTCCTATTCTCAATCCCATTTCTGTTAGAAACCCCATAGGGAGCATGACTCGTCTGTTAGTAATACATTTTAGGGCTTGAGGGTGTCCGTTGGGTTGACTAAACTCTTTGGGTTTTATAGGACACAGGTTGGTTTTAGGAAGGGATTTCCTTGTGACCTAAAAGGAGTCCATCATGCTAGTTTCCTAGAGTCATATATATTGGTTGGGTTGAGTAATTCTTTGGGTGTCGGCCTGATGTTGATTTCGGTCTTCGGGGCTGGTGCTTAGGGAGTTCTTCTCCAAATCAGCATATATGTGACATAGATTTCCAGTTTTTACATTACCTAATGGGCACAAGGTTTTTACTTGCTTCTATCGTTCGACTATACCTTTAGATAGGAACAATTGGGTGTAAACATGTGTTTGAGACATGTTATGATTGATGGTTGCAAATGATTGCAAGTGGCTGCTAGTGGTTGCTCGTGATTGCATAACACACATTAGGCACTAGATCGGCTTAGACACATTTCCATATCGCATATGCATGAGTGTTTATACTTTTTTATGGATGAAATTGGATGTGTTATCATATGGATGTTTGTGCACACATACAGTGTTTATGTGACTAGGACTATTTGCATACATGTTGGACTCATTGCACTAAACATATTTTGCATTAAGAAGATCAATCAGGCCTGATCATTTGCATTAGATAAGGAACATATACACACTTTCTGCATATGTTCATACATCGTTAGAAATCTCTTAAGGATAATGGATGCCTGTGATTGATGATTGAGTAGACGGATGATTGGATGGTAGGACACATTCTTCTTAACTTGAAGATTTCGGGGACGAAATCCTTTAAGGAGGGGAGAATGTAACAACCCGAATTTGAATAACATGTTGAAACTATAAATCAGGGTATAATTAATTTTTAAAATAAGAATCAAGGGAAACGGGTTACGCCATTGCGTTCGTCTCAAAATTTTACATGAAATAGAGTCCGAGTTTTCGAAAATCGGAGTCCGGATAAAGAAGTTATGGCCTGTACAAGTTTCAGCAGTTTTCAGGCAGGACTGGACCAGGGGGTCGACCATAGGGTCGACCTACCCCCTCCCCCGGTCCACCATAGGGTCGACCTACCCCCCCCCCCCCCCAGGTCGACCATAATGTCGACCTACCCCCCAGGTCGACCATAGTGTCGACCTCCCCCCTACAGGTCGACCTGGTCGGCCTGGTTTGACCCAGAACTCATTTTTGAAGCCTGAGACGTGTTTTGATGGTCCGGATTGATTCTAGGGTTAATATAAGGGCCTAAACTAGTTGCTACACCTATAAAAACACCCTTAGACCTAACCTAATTCATATCAAATCATTCTTACACTATTATGCTGCTGAACTCCCTCTTGAACCATGACCGCCGCCTCCAAATCAAAGTACAAGCATTCAAACTCAAATCAATTTGAAGAAAAAAGCTTCAACAATGGTTCAAACAATAAATCAACACTACTACAACGTTCTATGACAATTTCAGTTCTTAATTCGTTAGCCATGCCCTGTAAGTTCTAGTTATTTTCAGATTAAAATATTTAAATATAATACGGGCATGTGATGAAGTGAAATTGGAATAAAGTATGTTTATCGATCTATTTCTGTTGCTTCTTGGATCTTGAGTTTTGAGACTTGTCCATCTTTATTCCCATGTCTAGTTTATGATCTATTCAGCCTGTTGTAAATCAGTTTTCTTGATTCATTACCAAGTTGTAATCTCCATGACTGTGATGATGTTTTTCTCTCTGATCTTATTTTTATGCAAAATTCTACCTTCCCCTATTTATTTTCTTTTGATGAACCTAGGTCAATTTCGGACTTAGGCCTAAACTACGATATGCTTGCGAGGGTATACGGGGGAAATATTGGAATATTGCCTAGTGGAATATATGTGTTTGGTGGAATCGAAGGCAAAATATGAAAATTGGATGTTTGGGGATAATTTACCATTAACATGAAACTTGATACATGTAATTTTGGCTAGAACTTGATATGGTAAAATGGTATAAAATTGGCATATATGTAAAACAACATGAATTGAACATATGTAAACTTGGTACGAATTGGGCATATGTAAAATTTACATGTAATCTAGAACTTGGGCATATGTTAATTATGTAAAATTTGGAGTTGAAACATATATGAAAATTTATGACTTGGTAAAGGTTTAATATGAACGCGCCTAAGTTGGGTTTTGGGTGGTTGGCATGTATTGTAAATAAAAGGCTATAACTTGGCATAACCTTATAGTGAATTATGATAATAATTTGGGAATACGTTTTGGGGCAAAAACGTGAACCATGAACATTTCTATATGTTGAACACATGAACTGATATTGGGGTTTTGGGTGGAATGCGACCATTAATGAACCTTTGACACGAGTTAGACTCAGTTTGTGGTGTAAATCTGCCCGGAACCGCCCGACAAATCCAATAGCCACAAAGTGTCAGTCTAATGTGAGAGGTCGAAGGCCAAATTGTAGGCGTAACGATTTATGACACGAGGTTAGACCCAGTTTGTGGTATAAATCTGCCCGGAACCGCCCGGCAAATCCAGTGGCCACAAAATGCACGGTCTAATGTGAGAGGTCATGATTCGTCCATCATAATAAATGAATTAAGGAATACTAACCATAATAAGACGTGGGTATGGTTAGAGGGTTAGGTGGGATGACATGGAAATTTGACATGTAAAGGTGGACCTAACCGGTATGAGTTAAGAACATGTAAAACTTATAAATGTAGGCTCAACCAATATGATGTGAATGGGTGGGTTAAGTAACGTGGCTAGGCTAATGATACTTAACCGTTATAACATGACTAGCGTATGGGTTGGGCTAACTTGAATAGATTGATAACACCCAATCGATATAACCTGATGCGTGGTAGGGTTAAGTAAACACACGAGGGTAACACTTAACCATTATAATATGACTGGTGGATGGAGTTAAGTTAACATGCACTTAACCAATATAACGTGATGCGTGGTAAGGTTAAGTAACAATAGAGGGTAACACTTAACCGTCATAACATGATAAGTAGGTGGGCTAAGTCAATATACACTTAACCAATATGACATGACATGCGGTGGGGTTAAGTTAACACAAGGGAGAACACTTAGCCAGTATAACAAGGCTTGCGGTAGGGTGAAGTAACACAAGGAACAACACTTAACCGATATAACATGATGTGTGGTAGGGTTAAGTAAATCAAGAGAAAACACTTAACCAACTTAACGTAATGGACGAAGAGGGTTAAGTACATATCGGGTTGGTGGGTAATATTAGTAAATATAGGCCCACAAACTTGACCATTAATAAGCACGCTTGAATCAGTGGGTTAAGTACATCACGGGAAGGTGGGTAATATCTGTATATATAGGCCCACACACTTAACCAGTAGGAAACCCTAGTAACGGGGACACATTTCAGCAGTAACCCAAATCAGGTATCAACGGTAACCTGAAACTAGGCAGGGTAGGGCACGATTACTGGGCTGATTGTAAGCGGTCAATGTGACGGCGGTGGGTGCAACAGTGTAGGTTCTAACGGAGTGCGGGCGTGCACAAACTTCAGAGTAAACAAACAGGGCACTGGGGGCACCAGTAGTATAAGCTATGCCTTCTAGAATTGCGTCGGGCCGCCACCATGGGTCTTGATACACCCCATGGTGGGACCAGCATAGGTATCTATAATCATTGGGGGCCGTATGACACACATATGTAGCATAATCCCTAGGTTGGACCTAGGTGGCATAAACCCTAAATCCGAGAAGTGTTCAATAGGTAGCATAATCCCTAGGTTGTACCTAGGTGGCATAAATCCTGGTTGAATCGAGGAAGCGCTCGATAGAAAACCCTAGATTAGATCTAGGTAATAAATAATATATGTACACGTGAAAGCAACCTTAATTTCGGGGATTGGGATCACGTTATGATTTTATCATTTTATATAGATTACAAGTTAGGACACTAGTTAGGTGGTGCAAAGCAAATAGATATCATTTTAATTGTGAAGCAGAGAAATCTTGCGATGCTTGATAGAAATCTTGCGAAACTATACTTAGTTCATCTTGACTGGGAACCTTGCAATGTTATACTTGATTCATCGTGCCTGTAGCTTACCTTGTCATCATGCTTATGTTTACTTTTAGTTTATTCATGCCATATTATCTTTACCTATTTTTATGCTGAAAGCCACTAGGACTTACTCAGTCTTTATGACTGACCCGGTTTGTTTCGCCTCTTTTTCTTCCATTCCCCCCCCCCCAGGTTCGCAGGG
This sequence comes from Allium sativum, assembly GCA_030737875.1. Lineage (NCBI taxonomy): Eukaryota > Viridiplantae > Streptophyta > Magnoliopsida > Asparagales > Amaryllidaceae > Allium > Allium sativum. The sequence goes on along the minus strand of CM060921.1, from coordinate 719,741,137 downwards.
TGGGAATACAACTTAGTTCGGATCTTACCAAGCTCCAAGGCTCTTTCATGAAGGCTTGGATTGCTCTTGGCTATGGTTTGCTTTGCTTTAGTGGGGAATACTATAATTTATTTTTTTATGCTTCTTTGTTTTTGAGCAAGACATATATTTTAGCTATGTAATTGGGTATTGGAAGTTGATGGGCTTTTATTGTAAACAATTATATTTAATAAATGATTTGAAGTACTTCTACTTTATTTTCCACTGTTTTATATATATGTCTGTCTTGTAATATTTCTGTTCCAGTACCCATAATGCTCCATTGAAGTTAAGGCATTCCCTTTGTGAGTGACCTTAACGGATGTGGGGTGTTTCAGTTTTAAATACGATTTAAAACCATTGCCAACGTTGTAGTAACCTACATGGTCACACAAAAGGAATGTTACAAAGGAGAAACTGATTTGATTAAATAAATTGTCAATTTGTTGATATTTTATTTGGGATTGGAACGGATTTTGGGTGGATCCTAATTTTAAGGTTGATACTAGTATTTAAAAGGTGGTTATCCTTCTTTTAGACACACATGGCTTAACCTAAAACAAAACGTGTTAGATCAGATCTAAATATGGTTAGCCACTCATACTTTCTTTTTTCCTAAAAACCCTAAATCGGTCATGGCGGATGGCATCGCACTCTCCAAATTCTTCCTCCAATCTGATTGATGAAGGGGCGTTCTGGTGGACTTCTCTAGAGGCTCGACAAATGGGGGGCTGTCGATTCGATTCCTATTTCGAAGCCGTTATCGCTCCTCTGAATCTCACACATCAGGTATGAGATTTATCCCAAAATTATTCAAGTTTTGATTTATTTTTCTTGCTAAGATCCTAGTTTTAAATTGTTAAAACTTAATTAGGAACCCGATCTGGTCGGATCTTTCCTTCAAAAAGAGGCTATTAATGGAGGGAGGAAGAAGAAAAGAAATGGAGAAGAGAAGACGAAGAAGAAGGATAGTTGGTCTTATGAAGGAGGTGATGGCATTTTTGTAAATAGCAAAACTTAAAAGCAAAGCAATTAGGTGGAAAGCAAGGAAGGGAGGAAGAGAAGAAGTGGACACCTCAAAAGGAGTGGGAGTGGTTTGGATGTGAGTTGTTAAATTATGGAGAGGTGTAGGAAATAGTGCAAAAGAGAATGACTACTTAATTTTTTAACTTAGCACTTAGGTTTATGTTAGGAAGGCGTCGACTCATTTTAAATTAACATTAAACTCTATAAAAACATTAGTACAAGTTAAAGAGTCATTTAGGTTGTCTTATACCATTTTATCAATATTTTAAGTTTATGGGGTATTACCCGAAACTGCTTAATTTTTAAGTCAAAATTCAATAAAAGGTTTTTATACGTTTTCAACTCATATGGCCAAATCGTAAGTCCAGTCAATACGTAATTTGGAAACCTACTATATTTCATTAATAAGAATCCAATAAAAAAATCTTGTTGAATTCGAAGACCATTTGAAAAATGACCTTATTTCAAGCTTTATTGAATTCTAACTGATTTTTCAATACACGTTTATATTGCGTATGCTTACACACTAACTCTGATTGACTTGAAATTATAAAGCTAACAATAATTGACTATTTCAGATCCGATGAGAGTGGTTTCGTCGAAATCCGAGATCGTTTACAAAATGTCTACTTTTAGGCTATTGAAAAAAAAAAAAAATACCAAATTTTAATATATTCCCGTTTTAAATTACTTTTGAAAGTCCACTAATCTTATTTAAATCTATATTTTAAATTGATCAAAAATCTGGGTCATTACAGAACATGTGAGTTTCTACAAACTCATCTTGACCGGACTAGGATGAATTTAGCTTCTTATAGCTTGTAGCTATGAGGTATAAGGACATGCATTTCAAAATTATTTACTATAATCTTTTCTTCCTGAATTTTAGAGATTGAGGCAAGACTTCCCCATTGATTCATAAGGGTATTTGTTGTAGTAAAGGGAGCTAACTACTTCTCTTTTTATTTTAGATGCAAGCTTGGATTTTTGAGGAAGAAAGAAAATTTTCTTTCATTGGTTCTCGAGGAAGATAATAAGGAGTTGGCCTGGAGGAAGAAAATGAGTGTGGGCTTTTGTAACACCCCACATCTGTTAAGGTCACTCACAAAGGGAATGCCTTAACTTCAATGGAGTTTTATGGGTACTGGAACAGAAATATTACAATACAGACATATATAAAACAGCGGAAAATAAATTGGAAGTACTTCAAATCATTTATTAAATATAAATGTTTACAAGAAAATCCCATCAACTTCCAATACCCAATTTCATAGTTAAAATGTCTGTCTTGCTCAAAAACAAAGAAGCATAAAAACAAACTGCAGTATTCCCCAATAAAGCAAAGCAGGCCATAGCCAAGAGAAATCCAAGCCATACATGAAAGAGCCTTGGAGCTTGGTAAGATCCGAACTAAGCTGTATTCCCACCCTGTGAACCTGGGGAGGGGGGAAACGGAAGAAAAAGAGGTGAAATAAAACGGGTCAGTCATAAAGACTAAGTAAGTCCTAGTGACTTTCAACATAAAAATAGGTAAAGATAACATGGCATGAATGAACTGAAAGTAAACATAAGCATGATGACAAGGTAGGCAAGATAAACTAAGATAACAAGATAAACTATGATAACAAGATAAACTAAGGTAACAAGATAAACTTCAGGCACGATGAAACAAATATAACATCCCATAATTCCTATCAAGTATCCCACCGCATGGTTTCTATCAAGAATAACATCGCAAGGTTTCTAAGCGTCATCATTAAAATGATATCTATTTGCTCTGCGCCACCTAACTAGCATCCTCATAAGTGTCTTACATGGAATGATCTGTATTCCTACTAGTGTCCCAACTAGTGTCCTGTGTAACAAGGATCCGTACCCCCTACTAGTGTCCCAACTAGTAGCCCGTGTTATATAATAATTACAACGTGATCCCAATCCCCGCAATTATGATAGCCTTCAGGTGTACATCGATTATGAGGATTCCACCTCGATCACCCCAATGGCCATGTATATATTCGATGCACCCTTACTACCTTATCGATCAGCTCCATACTTGACCTAGTTCTCGTTTGTGTCATGCGGCCCCCTACTTGTAGATACCTATGCTGGTCCCACCATGGGGTATATCAAGTCCCATGGTGGCAACCTTGACACAATCAAGATGCACAGCTTTATACCTACTGATGCCTAGTGGCTAAATTTTCTGCGCCGAAGTGTGTGCACGCCCGCACTCCGTTAGAACCTGCACTGCTGCACCAACCGCCGCTAATTTGACTTCTTATAATCAGCCCAGTAATCGTGCCCTACCCTGCCTAGCTCAGGGTTCCATTGATACCTAATGTGGGTTACTGCTGAAATGGGTCCCCGATTACTAGGTTTATCTAATGGTTAAGTCTGTGGGCCTATATTCTCTGATATTACCCACCAACCTTGATGTGTACTTAACCCCGCTACTGATTCAAGCATGTGTATTTAATGGTTAAGTGTATGTGGGCCTATATTTACTAATATTACCCACCAACCCGATATGTACTTAACCCTTCTACTCGTTATGTTACCATGGTTAAGTGTTTACCTTAGTTAACTTAACCTTTCTCGCTTATTATGTTTGATTGGTTAAGTGTGGTTTATTAACTTAACCCCGTTCGTATATCTGGTAACATTGGTTAAGAATTTTCTTGTTAACTTAACCCCATGTGTTACTTAACCCTACCACGCATCACATCAGATTGGTTAAGTGCATGTTAACTTAACCCCATCCACTAGTCATATTATAATGGTTAAGTGTTATCAACTTATTCAAGTTAATTTAGCCCACCCGCTTGTCCTGTTATGTTGGTTAAGTGTTACTATTTAACCGCAACCACTTGTCTAACTAACCCATTGTATTAGCTAAGTGTTCTCATTGACTTAACCTCAGTCTCTAGTCCAGTTTAATCATGTTATAATGGTTAAACATTTGCTTAACCTTACCCACTCCCGTAGTCAACATATTAAATTGGTTAAGTGTCCAGATTAACCTAATCATATTACTTAACCCACCCATTTATATCATATTGGTTAAGTGTTCTTATCTACTTAACCCTAACCACTGGTCTAATTACCATGTTACGTTGGTTAAGTATTACTATTCGTATTTCCACATATCACCCACATGTCACCCACTTAACCCCCATGTCCCACCACATGTTTATCTGGTTAAGTATTTCTTAATTCATTAAGGCCGTAACCTTATAAAGACCTCTCACATTAGACTGACATTTATGGCAGCTAGATTTGTCGGGCGGATCTGGGCAGTCTTACACCATAAAAGAGTCTAACCTCGTGTCTTTACAACTGTTATGCTTTTAATTTGTGCCTAGGACCTCTCATATTGGGCTGACATTTGTGACTACTGGATTCGCCGGGCGGTTCCGGGCAGGTTTACGTCACAAATGAGTCCAATCTCGTGTCCTAAGCATTGATTATCACTTATAATCTTTTACCCCAATTTTAATTTATTTCCCCTATTCAAATTATCAATTAATTCCTAATTTAACGACGTCCATAATTGACTCAATTATGTCCATCAATTAATGGTATGCAAAATCATATCAATTTTACCACAATTTATCTTATGCCATTAAAGGCAACTTATCTCAATTTATATTTATCCCTCTTTTAAGGCTATTACATGCCAACTAATATATGTACCCAATTCTAGTCAGTTTACATATATACCAAGTTTCATGCCTTTTTACATATGTCAAGATCTAGCCAAAATTACATGTATCAAGTTTCATACCCAATAAACCCAAATCCGATGATTCATGATGTAGTTATCCCAAACTATAATCTTTTTATTTCAATACATGCCAGTTGCCCAAGTTCATAATACATGTTTATGCCAATTATAAAGTTTACAATCGCTTTCATGCTCAAATTTCCAAGTCTACACATGCCTAATTAACATAAGCCCAATCTTTTGATTTAATTTACATAGGCTCCAAAACTCATAATTTTATTTTACATGCCAAATTACATACATGTTATATATACCAAATTTCATGTTACATTACATAGATCCAATTGGTGTCGAATTCCATGTATATAATATTTATGCAAATTTTATCATAACAGGATTATACCAAAATTTACAGATCTACCCCAAACTTGCAAATAAAATGATAACATCCAATTTCATGTTGCCAATTATTAATCATATTCTTATAGGCAATAATCCCATTATTCCCCCGTATACATCTCGTATGCGAATCGCGATTTTAGGCCAAGGTCCGAAGTTGACCAAGGTTCGTCAAAAGAAAATAAATAGGGGAAGGTAGAAATTTGCATAATAAATAGATCAGAGAGAAAACAACATCATGATAGGCATAAAGATAACAACTTGATGATAACATCATTACGAATCAAGGAAACTGCTGAATAAATCACAAACTTGTCATGAGAATAAAGGTAGACAAGTCTCAAAACTAAAGATTCAAAAAGCAACAGGAATAGATTTGAATCGATAAACATACTTAGATCCAATTCCACTTTACTTCATGCCCATATTAAAATTAAATATTTAGATCTGAAAATAACTAGCACTTACAGAGAACGGCTAATGAATTAGGGAGTGAATTTGTCGTAGAAAGTTGCGGTGTCATTGATCTATCCTCTTGAATTTGTTGTAGAAGCATTGATCTTTGATTTGATTTGAGTTTGAACGCTTAAGCTTTAATTTGGAGACGGCAGCCATGGCTCAAGAGAGATTCCAGCAGCATAACGGTGTAAGAATGATTTGTGTGAGCTAGGCTAGGTCTAGGTGTTATTTTATAGGTGTTATGTGTTATTTTGTAGGTGCAGGAAACTCATTTAGGCCATTAGATCAACCCAAGAGTCAATCCGGACCATCAAAACTCATCCCGGGCCTCAAAAATGGGTTCCGGGCCACCCCAGGCCGACCAGGTCGAACTGTACAGGGGCGAGTCGACACTACAGTCGACACAGGGGGGCAGGTCGACTTGGGTGCCGACACTACAGTCGACACGGGTAGTCTTCCAGAAAGTGTGCTGAAATCTTGTTTTGGCCATATCTTGGTCATTCGGACTCCGATTTTCGAAAACTCGGACTCTATTTCGCGTATTTTTCCGAGAGGAACGCAATGGTGATGTCGATTTTACCTAATTCCTGATTCTTGAATTAGTTATCCTTATTTTACTATCTTTTCCGTTACATACGCCGTTATCGAACTAATTTTTCTTCTCTTCCATGTATTAATTAATTCTCCTTATGCATCACCATTATTTACCTATCATAAGCATATTTTCATATATTTTATTTCATTTTTAATTATATTAAAAAAATACGGGGTGTTACATTCTCCCCTCCTTAAAGGATTTCGTCCCCGAAATATTCAAATTAAGAAGAATATGTCCTACCATCCATCATCCATCTACTCAATCATCAGTCACAGGCATTTATTGTCCTTAAGAGATTTCTAATGCTGTATAAACATATGCAAGAAGTGTGTGTATATGTTCCTTGTCTAATGCAAATGATCAGGCCTGATTGATCTTCTAAATGCAAAATATGTTTAGTGCCATGAGTCCAACATGTAGGCAAATAGTCCTAGTCACATAAACACTATATGTGTGCACAAACATCCATCCATATGCAACACTCACATGATAACACATTCAATTTCATTCACAAACAAGTGTAAACACTCATGCATATGCAATATGAAAGGTGATTGAGCCGATCTAGTGCCTAATGTGTAAATGCATCCACGAGCAACCACTAGCAACCACTTGCAGCCATCAATCATAACATGTCTCAAACACATGTTTACATCCAATTGTTCCTACCTAAAGATATAGTCTAGTGATAGAAGCAAGTAAAAACTTTGTGCCCATTAGGCAATGTCAAAACTGGAAATCTACGCCACCTATATCCTGATTAGGAGAAGAACTCCCTAAGCATCAGCCCCGAAGACCGAAATCAACATCAGACTGACACCCAAAGAATTACTCAACCCAACCAATATATATGATTCTAGGAAACTAAGCATGATGGACTCCTATTAGGTCACAAGGAAATCCCTTCCTAAGACCAACCCGTATCCTATAAAACCCAAAAAGTTTAGTCAACCCAACGAACACCCTCAAGCCCCAACATGTGTTACTAACAGATGAGTCATACTCCCTAAGGGGTTTGCAACAGAAATTAGATTGAGGATAGGACCGAGAGGATATACACAAAAGATAGCATGTGAGTAAGCTCTATAGGAAAAGAGAGATCATGGATATACTCTTAAAAAGAGATATGACGCACAAATCTAGTCTTCAATCTTCTAAGTCGCATTTCTTTGAGCTTAACTCCATTGTGCTTTGACCGCCTTTAACTTCACAATTCCGTAGCTTCTTAATTCTTGTTTCCAAAATATAGGTTGGAATCCATTTCACTTTTGCCTCTCATTCCACTTTCACTTATTCTCCTCCTAGTATACTCGGCTCAAACATAACTGCGTACTCATGGTTTCATGCAAGCTCTCCAAAATTCACTAGTGAATCTTGGATCCCGCCCACTTACTATCAGGTATTCCACGCAGAAGAACTATCTCTTGGAAATAAATGCCAACCATGTTGCCAAATGTACTTACTAAGGTGATTCTCTACAACACATGCATAAGCGAAATGACCCATCCGCCTTAGTGGCGAACATTACTTGAGCGGATTACGAATTACCAATAAATGTGTTAAGAGATTCTAGGTAACAAATCATGATAGAACCCTAAAGGTTACATGCGACTTCGAGGGTATTACCGAGGCAAGTCAAGAGTCTAACTACCCCATTTTCAAAACCGAGAAGGTCACCTTTACTGGATAACCACTCCATCGCTAGAATCAACCCATAGCCCAAAACATAAACATTACTTCTAGACTCAACACTTAGCATAGACATTCTCAAATCCAAACAAGTCATGAATAAATGAGCCGATTTCCCCAACAGGATTTGAGAGAAAAAGAAAAAAAATGGGGTCCTCTACCATGCTAGTACTAAGGTGCAGAGACTCAACTATCGAAGCAGAATTAAAAGAATGCGATGTACAAAAACAAAGTTATAGCGGGATGATAGAAAAGAAAAGCTGAACCTTTAACAGAAACGTTACCACTCTCTTAGGTACGCTAGTAGTGAGAGCATACAATTTCCCTCTCGACGATCTTGTCCCTTGCCCTTGCCCTTGTCCTACAATACTTAACTACATGTCCCTTCTCACTAAAGATACTCTCTCTTGTCATGGGTTTTACTATTCTTTCTCTTTGGCCTCTTTCCTTTCACCTTTTTCCTCCTTCGTGGATTAAGCTATAACAACTAGTTTTTTGTTCTTACTGTCCTTGTATAGTTTGTTGACAAGTCTCTCGAAGCTACCTCCAACGCACGGCAACTCTACCCAACTTGAAATAAGATTAGACGCAGATGGAACTACTGCGGCTACAGATGGAGGTTGGGCACTCCTTTGCCCTCCGACCTGTGTCGGATGCCTACGAAACTATGGTGAAAAGAGAGAGAAGAGATTTCAAGAGAGAATCAAAAGATAGTGCATATGGCTTTGGGGAATATGACTTTTAATCAAAACAAAATTTTCTTGAAAATTTGCTTCTTTGTAAATGTTTTAAAGATAATTTCAGAAGGTTTTTGAAAACTTTTGCCCAGTCTGGTAACCTTCTGCTCTGATACCAAAATGTAACACCCCACATCTGTTAAGGTCACTCACAAAGGGAATGCCTTAACTTCAATGGAGTATTATGGGTACTGGAATAGAAATATTACAAGACAGACATATATAAAACAGCGGAAAATAAAGTGGAAGTACTTCAAATCATTTATTGAATATAAATGTTTACAAGAAAAGCCCATCAACTTCCAATACCCAATTTCATAGTTAAAATATCTGTCTTGCTCAAAAACAAAGAAGCATAAAAACAAACTGCAGTATTCCCCAATAAAGCAAAGCAGGCCATAGCCAAGAGAAATCCAAGCCATACATGAAAGAGTCTTGGAGCTTGGTAAGATCCGAACTAAGCTGTCTTCCCACCCTATGAACCTGGGGGGGGGGGAAACGGAAGAAAAAGAGGCAAAACAAAACGGGTCAGTCATAAAGACTAAGTAAGTCCTAGTGACTTTCAGCATAAAAATAGGTAAAGATAACATGGCATGAATGAACTGAAAGTAAACATAAGCATGATGACAAGGTAGACAAGATAAACTAAGATAACAAGATAAACTATGATAACAAGATAAACTAAGGTAACAAGATAAACTTCGGGCACGATGAAACAAGTATAACATCCCATGATTCCTATCAAGTATCCCACCGCATGGTTTCTATCAAGAATAACATCGCAAGGTTTCTAAGCGTCATCATTAAAATGATATCTATTTGCTCGGCACCACCTAACTAGCATCCTCATAAGTGTCTTACATGGAATGATCCGTATTCCTACTAGTGTCCCAACTAGTGTCATGTGTAACAAGGATCCGTACCCCCTACTAGTGTCCCAACTAGTAGCCCGTGTTATATAATAATTACAACGTGATCCCAATCCCCGCAATTATGGTAGTCTTCAGGTGTACATCGATTATGAGGATTCCACCTCGATCACCCCAATGGCCATGTATATATTCGATGCACCCTTACTACCTTATCGATCGGCTCCCTACTTGACCTAGTTCTCATTTGTGTCACGCGGCCCCCTACTTGTAGATACCTGTGCCAGTCCCACCATGGGGTGTATCAAGTCCCATGGTGGCAACCCTGACACAATCAAGATGCACGGCTTTATACCTACTGATGCCCAGTGGCTAAATTTTCTGCGCCGAAGTGTGTGCATGCCCGCACTCCATTAGAACCTGCACTGCTGCACCAACTGCCGCTAATTTGACCTCTTATAATCAACCCAGTAATCGTGCCCCACCCTGCCTAGCTCAGGGTTCCCTTGATACCTAATGTGGGCTACTGCTGAAATGGGTCCCCGATTACTAGGTTTTTCTAATGGTTAAGTTTGTGGGCCTATATTCTCTGATATTACCCACCAACCTTGATGTGTACTTAACCCCGCTACTGATTCAAGCATGTGTATTTAATGGTTAAGTGTATGTGGGCCTATATTTAATAATATTACCCACCAACCCGATATGTAATTAACCCTTCTACTCGTTATGTTACCATGGTTAAGTGTTTACCTTAGTTAACTTAACCTTTCTCGCTTATTATGTTTGATTGGTTAATTGTGGTTTATTAACTTAACCCCGTTCGTCTATCTGGTTACATTGGTTAAGAATTTTCTTGTTAACTTAACCCCATGTGTTACTTAACCCTACCACGCATCACATCAGATTGGTTAAGTGCATGTTAACTTAACCCCATCCACTAGTCATATTATAATGGTTAAGTGTTATCAACTTAACTTAGCCCACCCGCTTGTCCTGTTACGTTGGTTAAGTGTTATTATTTAACCGCAACCACTTGTCTAACTAACCCATTGTATTGGCTAAGTGTTCTCATTGGCTTAACCTCACTCTCTAGTCCAGTTTAATCATGTTATAATGGTTAAACATTTTCTTAATCTTACCCACTCCCGTAGTCAACATATTAAATTAGTTAGTGTCCAGATTAACCTAATCATATTACTTAACCCACCCATTTATATCATATTGGTTAAGTGCTCCTATTTACTTAACCCTACCCACTGGTCTAATTACCATGTTACGTTGGTTAAGTATTACTATTCGTATTTCCACATATCACCCACATGTCACCCACTTAACCCCCATGTCCCACCGCATGTTTATCTAGTTAAGTATTTCTTAATTCATTAAGGCCGTAACCTTATAAAGACCTCTCACATTAGACTGACATTTATGGCAGCTGGATTTGCTGGGCGGATCCGGGCAGTCTTACACCATAAAAGAGTCTAACCTCGTGTCTTTACAACTGTTACGCTTTTAATTTGGGCCTAGGACCTCTCACATTGGGCTGACATTTGTGACTACTGGATTCGCCGGGCGGTTCCAGGCAGGTTTACGTCACAAATGAGTCCAACCTCGTGTCCTAAGCATTGATTATCACTTATAATCTTTTACCCCAATTTGAATTTATTTCCGTATTCAAATTATCAATTAATTCCTAATTTAACGAAGTCCATAATTGACTCAATTATGTCCATCAATTAATGGTATGCAAAATCATATCAATTTTACCACAATTTATCTTATGCCATTAAAGGAAACTTATCTCAATTTATATTTATCCCTCTTTTAAGGCTATTACATGCCAACTAATATATGTACCCAATTCTAGTCAGTTTACATATATACCAAGTTTCATGCCTTTTTACATATGTCAAGATCTAGCCAAAATTACATGTATCAAGTTTCATACCCAATAAACCCAAATCCGATGATTCATGATGTAGTTATCCCAAACTATAATCTTTTTATTTCAATACATGCCAGTTGCCCAAGTTCATAATACATGTTTATGCCAATTATAAAGTTTACAATCGCTTTCATGCTCAAATTTCCAAGTCTACACATGCCTAATTAACATAAGCCCAATCTTTTGATTTAATTTACATAGGCTCCAAAACCCATAATTTTATTTTACATGCCAAATTACATACATGTTATATGTACCAAATTTCATGTTACATTACATAGATCCAATTGGTGTCGAATTCCATGTATATAATATTTATGCAAATTTTATCATAACAGGATTATACCAAAATTTACAGATCTACCCCAAACTTGCAAATAAAATGATAACATCCAATTTCATGTTGCCAATTATTAATCATATTCTTATAGGCAATAATCCCATTATTCCCCCGTATACATCTCGTATGCGAATCGCGATTTTAGGCCAAGGTCCAAAGTTGACCAAGGTTCATCAAAAGAAAATAAATAGGGGAAGGTAGAAATTTGCATAATAAATAGATCAGAGAGAAAACAACATCATGATAGGCATAAAGATTACAACTTGATGATAACATCATTACGAATCAAGGAAACTGCTGAATAAATCACAAACTTGTCATGAGAATAAAGGTAGACAAGTCTCAAAACTAAAGATTCAAAAAGCAACAGGAATAGATCTGAATCGATAAACATACTTAGATCCAATTCCACTTTACTTCATCCCCATATTAAAATTAAATATTTAGATCTGAAAATAACTAGCACTTACAGAGAACGGCTAATGAATTAGGGAGTGAATTTGTCGTAGAAAGTTGCGGTGTCATTGATCTATCGTCTTGAATTTGTTGTAGAAGCATTGATCTTTGATTTGATTTGAGTTTGAACGCTTAAGCTTTAATTTGGAGACGGCGGCCATGGCTCAAGAGAGATTCCAGCAGCATAAGGGTGTAAGAATGATTTGTGTGAGTTAGGCTAGGTCTATGTGTTATTTTAAAGGTGTTAGGTGTTATTTTATAGGTGTAGGAAACTCATTTAGGCCATTAGATCAACCCTAGAGTCAATCCGGACCATCAAAAATCATCCCGGGCCTCAAAAATGGGTTCTGGGCCACCTCAGGCCAACCAGGTTGACCTGTACAGGGGGGAGTTGACACTACAGTCGACACAGGGGGGCAGGTCGACTTGGGTGTCGACACTACAGTCGACACGGGTAGTCTGCCAGAAAGTCTGCTGAAATCTTGTTTTGGCCATATCTTGGTCATACGGACTCCGATTTTCGAAAATTCGGACTCTATTTCGCGTATTTTTCCGAGCAGAACGCAATGGTGATGTCCATTTTACCTTATTCCTGATTCTTGAATTAGTTATCCTTATTTTACTATCTTTTTCGTTACATACGCCGTTATCGAACTAATTTTTCTTCTCTTCCATGTATTAATTAATTCTCCTTATGCATCACCATTATTTACCTATCATAAGCATATTTTCATATATTTTATTTCATTTTTAATTACATTAAAAAAATATGGGGTGTTACATTCTCCCCTCCTTAAAGGATTTCGTCCCCGAAATCTTCAAGTTAAAAAGAATGTGTCCTACCATCCATCATCCATTTACTCAATCATCAATCACATGCATTCGTTGTCCTTAAGAGATTTCTAATGCTGTATGAACATATGCAAGAAGTGTGTGTATATGTTCCTTGTCTAATGCAAATGATCAGGCCTGATTGATCTTCTAAATGCAAAATATGTTTAGTGCCATGAGTCTAACATGTATGCAAATAGTCCTAGTCACATAAACACTATATGTGTACACAAACATCCATCCATATGCAACACTCACATGATAACACATTCAATTTCATTCACAAACAAGTGTAAACACTCATGCATATGCAATATGAAAGGTGATTGAGCCGATCTAGTGCCTAATGTGTAAATGCATCCACGAGCAACCACTAGCAACCACTTGCAACCACTTGCAACCATCAATCATAACATGTCTCAAACACATGTTTACATCCAATTGTTCCTACCTAAAGATATAGTCTAGTGATAGAAGCAAGTAAAAACTTTGTGCCCATTAGGCAATGTCAAAACTGGAAATCTACGCCACCTATATCCTGATTAGGAGAAGAACTCCCTAAGCATCAGCCCCGAAGACCGAAATCAACATCAGACTGACACCCAAAGAATTACTCAACCCAACCAATATATATGATTCTAGGAAACTAAGCATGATGGACTCCTATTAGGTCACAAGGAAATCCCTTCCTAAGACCAACCCGTATCCTATAAAACCCAAAAAGTTTAGTCAACCCAACAAACACCCTCAAGCCCCAACATGTGTTACTAACAGATGAGTCATACTCCCTAAGGGGTTTGCAACAGAAATTAGATTGAGGATAGGACCGAGAGGATATACACAAAAGATAGCATGTGAGTAAGCTCTATAGGAAAAGAGAGATCATGGATATACTCTTAAATAGAGATATGACACACAAATCTAGTCTTCAATCTTCTAAGTCGCATTTCTTTGAGCTTAACTCCATTGTGCTTTGACCGCCTTTAACTTCACAATTCCGTAGCTTCTTAATTCTTGTTTCCAAAATAAGGGTTGGAATCCATTTCACTTTTGCCTCTCGTTCCACTTTCACTTATTCTCCTCCTAGTATACTCGGCTCAAACATAACTGCGTACTCATGGTTTCATGCAAGCTCTCCAAAATTCACTAGTGAATCTTGGATCCCGCCCACTTACTATCAGGTATTCCACGCAGAAGAACTATCTCTTGGAAATAAATGCAAACCATGTTGCCAAATGTACTTACTAAGGTGATTCTCTACAACACATGCATAAGCGAAATGACCCATCCGCCTTAGTGGCGAACATTACTTGAGCGGATTACGAATTACCAATAAATGTGTTAAGAGATTCTAGGTAACAAATCATGATAGAACCCTAAAGGTTACATGCGACTTCGAGGGTATTACCGAGGCAAGTCAAGAGTCTAACTACCCCATTTTCAAAACCGAGAAGGTCACCTTTACTGGATAACCACTCCATCGCTAGAATCAACCCATAGCCCAAAACATAAACATTACTTCTAGACTCAACACTTAGCATAGACATTCTCAAATCCAAACAAGTCATGAATAAATGAGCCGATTTCCCCAACAGGATTTGAGAGAAAAAGAAAAAAAAATGGGATCCTCTGCCATGCTAGTACTAAGGTGCAGAGACTCAACTATCGAAGCAGAATTAAAAGAATGCGATGTACAAAAACAAAGTTATAGCGGGATGATAGAAAAGAAAAGCTGAACCTTTAACAGAAACGTTACCACTCTCTTAGGTACGCTAGTAGTGAGAGCATACAATTTCCCTCTCGACGATCTTGTCCCTTGCCCTTGCCCTTGTCCTACAATACTTAACTACATGTCCCTTCTCACTAAAGATACTCTCTCTTGTCATGGGTTTTACTATTCTTTCTCTTTGGCCTCTTTCCTTTCACCTTTTTCCTCCTTCGTGGATTAAGCTATAACAACAAGTTTTTTGTTCTTACTGTCCTTGTATAGTTTGTTGAAAAGTCTCTCGAAGCTACCTCCAACGCACGGCAACTCTACCCAACTTGAAATAAGATTAGACGCAGATGGAACTACTGCGGCTACAGATGGAGGTTGGGCACTCCTTTGCCCTCCGACCTGTGTCGGATGCCTACGAAACTATGGTGAAAAGAGAGAGAAGAGACTTCAAGAGAGAATCAAAAGATAGTGCATATGGCTTTGGGGAATATGCCTTTTAATCAAAACAAAATTTTCTTGAAAATTTGCTTCTTTGTAAATGTTTTGAAGATAATTTCAGAAGGTTTTTAAAAACTTTTGCCCAGTCTGGTAACCTTCTGCTCTGATACCAAAATGTAACACTCCACATCTGTTAAGGTCACTCACAAAGGGAATGCCTTAACTTCAATAGAGTATTATGGGTACTGGAACAGAAATATTACAAGACAGACATATATAAAACAGCGGAAAATAAAGTGGAAGTACTTCAAATCATTTATTAAATATAAATGTTTACAAGAAAAGCCCATCAACTTCCAATACCCAATTTCATAGTTAAAATATCTGTCTTGCTCAAAAACAAAGAAGCATAAAAATAAACTGCAGTATTCCCCAATAAAGAAAAGCGGGCCATAGCCAAGAGAAATCCAAGCCATACATGAAAGAGCCTTGGAGCTTGGTAAGATCCGAACTAAGCTGTCTTCCCACCCTGTGCACCCGGGGGGGGGGGAAACGGAAGAAAAAGAGGCGAAACAAAACGGGTCAGTCACAAAGACTAAGCAAGTCCTAGTGACTTTCAGCATAAAAATAGGTAAAGATAACATGGCATGAATGAACTGAAAGTAAACATAAGCATGATGACAAGGTAGGCAAGATAAACTAAGATAACAAGATAAACTATGATAACAAGATAAACTAAGGTAACAAGATAAACTTCGGGCACGATGAAACAAGTATAACATCCCATGATTCCTATCAAGTATCCCACCGCATGGTTTCTATCAAGAATAACATCGCAAGGTTTCTAAGCGTCATCATTAAAATGATATCTATTTGCTCGGCACCACCTAACTAGCATCCTCATAAGTGTCTTACATGGAATGATCCGTATTCCTACTAGTGTCCCAACTAGTGTCATGTGTAACAAGGATCCGTACCCCCTACTAGTGTCCCAACTAGTAGCCCGTGTTATATAATAATTACAACGTGATCCCAATCCCCGCAATTATGGTAGCCTTCAGGTGTACATCGATTATGAGGATTCCACCTCGATCACCCCAATGGCCCTGTATATATTCGATGCACCCTTACTACCTTATCGATCGGCTCCCTACTTGACCTAGTTCTCGTTTGTGTCACGCGGCCCCCTACTTTTAGATACCTATACTGGTCCCACCATGGGGTGTATCAAGTCCCATGGTGGCAACCCTGACACAATCAAGATGCACAGCTTTATACCTACTGATGCCCAGTGGCTAAATTTTCTGCGCCGAAGTGTGTGCATGCCCGCACTCCGTTAGAACCTGCACTGCTGCACCAACCGCCGCTAATTTGACCTCTTATAATCAGCCCAGTAATCGTGCCCCACCCTGCCTAGCTCAGGGTTCCGTTGATATCCAATGTGGGTTACTGCTGAAATGGGTCCCCGATTACTAGGTTTTTCTAATGGTTAAGTCTGTGGGCCTATATTCTCTGATATTACCCACCAACCTTGATGTGTACTTAACCCCGCTACTGATTCAAGCATGAGTATTTAATGGTTAAGTGTATGTGGGCCTATATTTACTAATATTACCCACCAACCCGATATGTACTTAACCCTTCTACTCGTTATGTTACCATGGTTAAGTGTTTACCTTAGTTAACTTAACCTTTCTCGCTTATTATGTTTGATTGGTTAAGTGTGGTTTATTAACTTAACCCCGTTCGTCTATCTGGTTACATTGGTTAAGAATTTTCTTGTTAACTTAACCCCATGTGTTACTTAACCCTACCACGCATCACATCAGATTGGTTAAGTGCATGTTAACTTAACCCCATCTACTAGTCATATTATAATGGTTAAGTGTTATCAACTTATTCAAGTTAACTTAGCCCACCCGCTTGTCCTGTTATGTTGGTTAAGTGTTACTATTTAACCGCAACCACTTGTCTAACTAACCCATTGTATTAGCTAAGTGTTATCATTGACTTAACCTCAGTCTCTAGTCCAGTTTAATCATGTTATAATGGTTAAACATTTGCTTAACCTTACCCACTCCTGTAGTCAACATATTAAATTGGTTAAGTGTCCAGATTAACCTAATCATATTACTTAACCCACCCATTTATATCATATTGGTTAAGTGTCCTTATTTACTTAACCCTACCCACTGGTCTAATTACCATGTTACGTTGGTTAAGTATTACTATTCGTATTTCCACATATCACCCACATGTCACCCACTTAACCCCCATGTCCCACCACATGTTTATCTGGTTAAGTATTTCTTAATTCATTAAGGCCGTAACCTTATAAAGACCTCTCACATTAGACTGACATTTATGGCAGCTGGATTTGCCGGGCGGGTCCGGGCAGTCTTACACCATAAAAGAGTGTAACCTCATGTCTTTACAACTATTACGCTTTTAATTTGGGCCTAGGACCTCTCACATTGGGCTGACATTTGTGACTACTGGATTCGCCGGGCGGTTCCGGGCAGGTTTACGTCACAAATGAGTCCAACCTCGTGTCCTAAGCATTGATTATCACTTATAATCTTTTACCCCAATTTGAATTTATTTCCCCTATTCAAATTATCAATTAATTCCTAATTTAACGACATCCATAATTGACTCAATTATGTCCATCAATTATTGGTATGCAAAATCATATCAATTTTACCACAATTTATCTTATGCCATTAAAGGCAACTTATCTCAATTTATATTTATCCCTCTTTTAAGGCTATTACATGCCAACTAATATATGTACCCAATTCTAGTCAGTTTACATATATACCAAGTTTCATGCCTTTTTACATATGTCAAGATCTAGACAAAATTACATGTATCAAGTTTCATACCCAATAAACCCAAATCCGATGATTCATGATGTAGTTATCCCAAACTATAATCTTTTTATTTCAATACATGTCAGTTGCCCAAGTTCATAATACATGTTTATGCCAATTATAAAGTTTACAATCGCTTTCATGCTCAAATTTCCAAGTCTACACATGCCTAATTAACATAAGCCCAATCTTTTGATTTAATTTACATAGGCTCCAAAACTCATAATTTTATTTTACATGCCAAATTACATACATGTTATATATACCAAATTTCATGTTACATTACATAGATCCAATTGGTGTCGAATTCCATGTATATAATATTTATGCAAATTTTATCATAACAGGATTATACCAAAATTTACAGATCTACCCCAAACTTGCAAATAAAATGATAACATCCAATTTCATGTTGCCAATTATTAATCATATTCTTATAGGCAATAATCCCATTATTCCCCCGTATACATCTCGTATGCGAATCGCGATTTTAGGCCAAGGTCCGAAGTTGACCAAGGTTCATCAAAAGAAAATAAATAGGGGAAGGTAGAAATTTGCATAATAAATAGATCAGAGAGAAAACAACATCATGATAGGCATAAAGATTACAACTTGATGATAACATCATTACGAATCAAGGAAACTGCTGAATAAATCACAAACTTGTCATGAGAATAAAGGTAGACAAGTCTCAAAACTAAAGATTCAAAAAGCAACAGGAATAGATCTGAATCGATAAACATACTTAGATCCAATTCCACTTTAGTTCATGCCCATATTAAAATTAAATATTTAGATCTGAAAATAACTAGCACTTACAGAGAACGGCTAATGAATTAGGGAGTGAATTTGTCGTAGAAAGTTGCAGTGTCATTGATCTATCCTCTTGAATTTGTTGTAGAAGCATTGATCTTTGATTTGATTTGAGTTTGAACGCTTAAGCTTTAATTTGGAGACGGCGGCCATGGCTCAAGAGAGATTCCAGCAGCATAACAGTATAAGAATGATTTGTGTGAGTTAGGCTAGGTCTAGGTGTTATTTTATATTTGTAGGAAACTCATTTAGGCCATTAGATCAACCCTAGAGTCAATCCGGACCATCAAAACTCATCCCGGACCTCAAAAATGGGTTCTGGGCCGCCCCAGGCCTACCAGGTCGACCTGTACAGGGGGGGAGTCGACACTACAGTCGACACAGGGGGGGCAGGTCGACTTGGGTGTCGACACTACAGTCGACACGGGTAGTCTGCCAGAAAGTCTGCTGAAATCTTGTTTTGGCCATATCTTGGTCATACGGACTCCGATTTTCGAAAACTCGGACTCTATTTCGCGTATTTTTCCGAGAGGAACGCAATGGTGATGTCCATTTTACCTAATTCATGATTCTTGAATTAGTTATCCTTATTTTACTATCTTTTCCGTTACATATGCCGTTGTCGAACTAATTTTTCTTCTCTTCCATGTATTAATTAATTCTCCTTATGCATCACCATTATTTACCTATCATAAGCATATTTTCATATATTTTATTTCATTTTTAATTATATTAAAAAAAATACGGGGTGTTACAGGTTTTTCATAAGTAAGGGATAAGAGTGGGAAAATTTCGTTGTGGCCCTCCCCCTATGCAATTATAAGTCCTTACTAAATCCCAGCAATATCCCCGCTATAGCTCATAGCGCTCTTCAACCGTTACGCTATTTCAATTTAACGCTGATGAACAATAGTTCCGCTTTTAGCTCCGCTATTGTCCACTACATCCCCTAAATTAAGGCTTTTTAGCATCTGCTTTAGCATTATTAATATGTATAGCTTAATTTGACTTGTTCTCTTTTTAAAAAACTCAGTAAATTTAGCATAAAGGACAAAATTTAAGGCATAAGTGCCTAATATATGGTACTAATTAGTTGCCTTCATCTAATTTAGCATACATAACTAAGCTATTCCTTGATAATGTTATATAAGATTAATGAATATTAGTTTCTTACACATATAATATAAGAAAGATGATAAATTAATTTTCAAATGTTTGGTTTTACATCTAATGAACCTTTTAGGCACTCCGATATATCTCTGCTATTTCCTCGCTACACTTTTTTGCACCTCTGCCGCTATAGAACCGTTAAGAGCTTTAACCGCACAGCCCTCCCCTCCTAGAATAACTTTTGCAGACCAACTTTTACTATTTCATATTTGGTCCAATCTTTTACTTTAAGTCGGAAAGCTCTAAATTACTATTGATTTAAGTTAAACAAAATTTAAATTGCACAAATTAAATTATATATAAACTTTATAAAAGTATGATCAACGACTATTTAAACCAATATGATGTGGTTTCACAATTCAATCTAGCATTATTCGGTTCCAACTAAATGACACTGTTTGGATTTACAAAAAACTCCTAACATTCCCTTAATAAAAATCACACAATAAGTTCTCGAATTATCCCCAAAATATTACAAATCTACAATTAAGTTTCCATTTTAACAAAAATTCAACACCATATTATTACATAAATTCATACTCAATTCTAACACCGCTTAAAAACAATTCTCTGTTTTATTTTATTTCAAGAAACCCAACTGATATTTGAAAACACAAGTATGCCCTTTTACATAGAGTGAAAGCAAACTGGTTCTTATTGTATAATGATAGTAATTTTGTTGATTTAAATGGTTTGGATAGCCCTTTTACTGAATCAGAGATTTTAAAGGCTATTAAAGATATGCCTTCGAACAAATCTCCTGGTCCTTATGGTTTTCCTATTTTTTTTTTATATCACTTTTTGGGATGTTTTAAAGAAGATTTAATTTCTTTTTAATGAGTTTTTATATGGTAATCTGCAATTAGATAAATTTAACTCTGCTAATGTTGTTTTAATTCATAAGAAAATTAGGGCTAGTATTTTAAAAGATTTTTGGGCATGTTTCTTCATTAAATTGTTGTATTAAAATTATTTCTAAAGTCTTATCTAATGGAGTACAAAATGAATGGTTTAATTGATAGTTCTCGGACTGCTTTTATTAAAAGTAGGAATATCACTAATGGTGTTGCTGTTGTTCAGAAATATATTAATTATTTTTGTAAGAATAATGTAACTTGTGTTGTTCTTAAGCTTGATTTTGCAAAAGCTTTATACTCCATTGACTGGTATTTTCTTAAGGATCCTTCATTGGCTAGAGGTTTTAGTAATATATGGAATGGTTGGATATGGTCTCTTTTGAAGTCTAGTGGTTCTAATATTCTTGTTAATGGTATTCCTGGCAGAAAAATCAAGTCTAAATGTGGTCTAAGACAAAGAGATCCATTATCTCATTTTTTGTTTAATCTAGTTGCTGATGTTTATTCTAGAATTATTAAGCTTGCTACTAGGAATGGTGTGCTAGATTCGGTTGGTAGAGACATTACTAATGATGGTATTTCTGTTTTGCAATTTGCTGATGATACTTTGATTTTCTCTTCTTTTTTTGGCAAAGCCGAAGGGGTTGGGTAGGCCCCTACCACTTTATTGATAACCGTAGAAAAAATACAAAGAAAACAATGCAAGGAAAACAAAGAAAAAAGAATACAAAGTAAACGAGGTTATTAACCACTAGAACAACAACAAAAAAACACAAACACAAAAAGCCACATTTTCAACCAAGCGAAGCAACAACTTTGATTTTCTCTTCTCATTTGCCTAAATCTATAATTTTTCTTAAATTTATTATATATAGTTTTGAGTTGCTTTCTGGTTCAAAAGTTAATTTTGATAAGATTTAAGTTTTAGTTCTTAATGACTATTATAATTGTGAAAATTTAGTGGCTAACACTCTTAATTGTTGTAATTTAATGATATTTCCTATTGTGTATCTTGGTTTTCTCATTATGCCTCAGAAATTAAAATATGATGATTGGAACACTATTATTGATAAAATTAGTAATAAACTGCCTGTTTGGAATAGTATATTTCTTTTGAGAGCTGGTAGAGTAGTTTTGGTTAACTCTGTGTTGTCTGATTTACCCATTTATTGGATGTCTTTTTACCGCTTCACAATTCAGTAATTAAGAAAATTGATATTATTAGGAGGGGCTTTCTCTGATGTGGTAATATCTCTTTCTCCTGTTCCAAATGTTTGGTTCATTCGAATACTGTTTGTAAACCTAAAAGTGAGGGTGGTTTAGGTATCTTTAACTTATATAATTTCAATATTTCCTTATTATGCAAATGGTTGTGAAAATTTAATGATTGTAATGCAACTTTTTTATAGGAAGAATTGATTTTTAATCAATGGTATAATGGTAATTTTAATCTTAGTCACGGTACTTTTAATAATCCTAATAATGTATTTCATTTTTGGAAATCTATTGTTCATAATTTTGAGATCTATAAGTTAGGTATTAACTATATTGTACATTCGAGTAATAATGTTTCATTTTGGGATGATTATTCGATTTCTGCCATTCCCTTAAAATCTGAGTTTAAAGAATTATATGATATTTGTAATTTTAAAAATGCTTTGATTTCTGACATTCACAATCAAAATCAGAGTTTTCCTTGGAATTTTAGTTTCAATCGTACTCTTGTTGGTCTTACTCTTAAACAATTTGCCTTACTTTGTACTAAACTTGACTTGTATAAGTTTGATAATGAGAAAGATGTTTACAAATGGTGTTGGGATAATAGCGGTTCTTTTTCTTCTAAATCTCTCTATAATTTTCTTTGTTTTCCTAAGGTTAAAAATAAAGTTTCTGATTATCTTTGAAAACCAATGGTCATTCCAAAATCAAATTACATATGCGGCTCATTGTACATTATAAACTTGATGCTATTGAATTACTTAAGTTGAAATATATATATATATATATATATATATATATATCAATATTTTTTGTAATAATTATTTAGAAGATACTGTTATTTATATTTCGATTGTTCTATTACTAAGTTTATTTTATTTATCATTTTTAACTTTTTTAATTTTCCCTTTAACTTCGACCACTTTGATTGTGATTTTATTGGAATTTTTATAGGTTTCTTTTTAATGCTAGTAACAGGTATTTATGCAATACTATTTTTTAATTACTTGTTTGTATATTTGGTTTGAAAGGAATCAATACGCTTTTCATATTCATAATGATAATATTAACAATTTGATTTATAGAATATTTTTTCTTTTGTTTTAATTAGATTTCAAATCCTTCTTATAGACTTAACAGATTTTCTGATTTTAAATTTTTCTTACTTTCATTAGATCTCGTATTTTTATTTTACATCTAACTGTCTTTTAATTACCAATGCTTTATCCACTTTTGTTGCTCTCAGTTGGTTTATTTCATTAGCCTTTGTTGTTCTCTTTCTTTCTTCATATGTATATCTATTGTTATTTGTGATATCTGGTTTAGTGTTTTCTGCTCCTGCCTATGATGTTTTTCATTGCTTTATTCTGATTGCCTTTTTTCTTTCGTTCTTTTTGTGTTGTTTTTGCTCATTTCTTTCTTTCGCCCTATTATTATTCAAATTCCGTGAGCTTCTTTTTTTTGCAGCAACAGGTTTAGGGTAGTTTTTCTTCTTCTTTTTTTGGTCTCTAATCTTTAGGTCTTTGTATTTCATTATTGTTGTATGTTTCTTTTCTTAGAACTCTAGTTCTTAGGCTTAGGGGGTTTCCTTTCTTCTTATTTATCATTGTAAGGTGTGGTATTGCTACCTGTCAGGCTTGTTGACAGCTCTTTTTCTAGTGTGGAATAAAATTGCATTACTTCTCTCCTCCTCGCGAGGATCACTCATTTCTATCAAAAAGAATACACAAATCCACAATTTATTAATTATTCATTTTAAATAACTTAATATATATATATATATTGAAAATATATTTTCTCCTTTAAGTATTGATTGTTAATCAGTGCCATGTATTTTCAATATCTACACTAATCATTATAATTACAAACACAGATTGAAATAAATTACTTATTATAACTAGGATAAACAATTTGTTCCAATATACCTGATTCTGAAAATCCCAAATTCTTTATTTTTTGTTTTCAAAATATTATCCTAGTTAGCTCTAAAACTCTTATTTTAAACTATCTTGAATTTTAAAAAATATAGAAAACACTACAGCATTTTCAGCTCAGGTGCCCACAAAACCAGGTTGTTACAAATACCCTATGGCAGACCCTAATCACCTGAGACCTCAATTAACGATATTAAATATTCTCTCAATTTTAATGTGAGAAATAGTAATCTGCCACTTAATACCAGGTAAGGGTAGACATTCCTCGCTATTTAAGACCCCTTCGGCAGACCCTTGTTTTAGTATTTAACTAACATTACGAGTGAACTCCGAGTCACTTAATACTTTCCTTAAATGGGAGGTCCCTCTTACATGCTCTTTAGAACTCTTATTAGCCCATCCTTAGTTATGCCCTCGCACCCCTAGATAACAAGCGGACAACTTCTGGAGAAATACCCCACTCATAGGTCTCTTTTTATTTAAGGCCATTTAATACCTTACAAGTTTATTAGAGAAATGCAGACCCAATGACCACTTAATACCTAACAAGGGCAGATCTCATGACTTTTGTCCAAAACCAAGGAGCGAACCTTAGGAACAGACCTACTCCTAACCACTTAATACACAAATAAGGTAGGTCAGCCACTTAATATCTTCTCGAAGCAGGCTCACTTCTCACAAGTATTTATTACACTAGCGTCTCACATTAAACCGACTTCTTGCAGTTGCCTTTATTACATTAGACGTCTCACGTCAAACCTCGCATCTTTGTGTATTTATTATAATGGTCCATGGCACTAGGCATCTCACATTAACCCAACTTCTTGAAAATGTTGGATATGTCGGTCGGTTCCAAGCATGCTTCTACTACAAGTAGGGTTTAACCTCGTGTCACATGCCATTAATATTATTAAAGGCCATTAATACTCATACATACACAAATTTCCTATGTGGACGTTTGTTCTATGTTATTTAATATACATAAATAAGAGCGTTGTTCGTGGCGATAATAAAGGAAATATTCTAAATGTAGAAATGTCAATCCTAACTAAAAATCAAGGCTTACAAGTTATATTTCCCAAACTTTCTCAACATAACATATAATATTCATTCCACAACTGAAGCAATAATAAGGAAATAACATAGAACAAACAAAATAACTTGCAACCTAGATTCTTAGGATTATTCATAATAAAAGAAAAGAAAAAGGTGTAATACAACGATATATATGTAATTTCCTTCTATTACTTCTTTACTTTCATATAATACGTTTACACAAAAATTAAGATTTTATTAATTTGCGTCCTATTATGTTTAACCATCTGCTTTATAAAAATAGATATTTAAATATAAATAAATTATAATAACCAAATATGTGCTTTTGTATAAATCATATTTTCAATAAATTAAAAATAAAGTAAACCAGACTAAACGATTAAATCACACAACATCCAATAATCCAATCTTTTCTTACATCCATGATCCAAAATCCAAATTAATATATGATTGACTATTTTCAATATTATTCAGAGATTTGGGGTATTTGTATATATTTTATTTTCGTAAGAATCCCAAATCTCTATAGGCACAACTATCCAATTCTACACTAACAATTACAGAAAATGGTGAATTTAGAATAATTCCCACTCATGGAATTACAAGAAGAAGGAAGAAACAATGTAGAATAAAACTTTAGATTGCAACCTCGAAATTGTATACTTTAAATATTTCTCCTAAATTATTATATATAAGAATCAAGTTAGGATCTTATATACATATAAATTTAATTCTAGATTCTATAAAGAAATTAGAATAGAGAAGATAGAAAATAGGTTAGAAAGAAAAAGAAACTAACCTGATCTAATTCTAGAATTTAGAGAGAATGAAGAAGAGACAGAATGGAGGTGGAGCTTGGCAGAGAATGTAGGGTTTGGGGAGAAGGCTAGGACCATATTTATACTTGTTGGATTGTGTGTAGACTATCAAATTCATTTTATAAAATCTCAATAGTTCTTTCCAACAAATTTATATAAAAACCTAACCCTAAACCAGCCTCCACCCACACATTTGTTGTATATGACGTAGTTGTATACACAATTATATGAGTTTTGTTTGATGATAACAAACAAATAAATATTATTTTAATATGT
This sequence comes from Allium sativum, assembly GCA_030737875.1. Taxonomy (NCBI): domain Eukaryota; kingdom Viridiplantae; phylum Streptophyta; class Magnoliopsida; order Asparagales; family Amaryllidaceae; genus Allium; species Allium sativum. The sequence continues at coordinate 719,714,873 of CM060921.1, read as the reverse complement.
TTGATACTGTTCTGTTCTATATTTAGATCACAGACAGGAATATAATATTTATATTTAAATAAAATACAACTGTACAGAAATTAAAATATTCACAGTATTTTATTTGAATAGCATATTTTATTTCAATATCTAAACAGTACAAAGTTTACAACTCCACTATTTGTACACGTCACTGATATCTCTCATTTCAATACATTTCACTCAACACTCATACAGTCACTCAGTCGTACTTTTCATATATACATTCTTTTTACCACATTGCTTCATCTTCTGTCTTGTATCTTCAGTCTTCTATCTTCACAGTCAGTCCAGTCTTCATACCTGTCATATATAGGAACACACACGCACACACACACACACAGCAATAGAAATAAAAACTGAATACATGCAGATTTGAATTTTATTTTTTGAAATTTTATTTGCCTCAGAATTTCGTTGTGTTTCTCATCATTTTTCATGACTTGGTATGATCTATCTGCGTCTAGGCAGACTGTCTGTATATATATATATATAATAGCTGGGGCAGGGAAATCCTTTCTGATGATCTGCATGTACACACGTGCATGAATATACACGTGTGCACTGCCTCGCCAATCAGAATGTAGCGAGCAACTGAGGAGCAGCCGCGAGGACCAATTCGACTCAGTGCTACAACAAACATTCAAGTGTTATGCAAAACAAGTCAATACTGGTGGTGCAAGGGTCAAACTAAAACATGGTTCAGCACAAATGTACATAGGATGCAAACAAGAAAAAATGGAACCAGCATGTCAAACTTGTGTACATTTTCAAGTGCAAGTGTCATGGCAAATGTACATGGTGTATATTCTAACATGGGTAAGCAAGAACAGCTAAATAGGATCAACATCAAGATTTCAAGAAATCAAGTCTCTACATGGTTCAGTTCAGGGTGTTCAAACATCAGGATGATTCATACTCATGTATACTTTGCAAATGAAACATAACAACCAAGAATGTACAAATCGACACAACAGTTACATATTGGAGCAAATGCATGGGATATATGCAGTCCATGTTTAAACAACAATGGTGAACAAGTTCAAGTCAGGTTCAATGGTGCAACAGGGAGAGAGAATCAATCATGGCCGAGTCTAAGTTCAGCTCAATAGATAGATAGACATATACAAGTGACAAGGCCAAAGCAGTTTCAACTTATATAAACATGGTCAAACATATCAAAGTAGTCCAAATATATGTGATCAAGACAAGTCAGTTTTCAACATGTTGAAGAAAGAGATAATGCAGAAAAACTCAAGTGTTTATATCAACAAAAAATATGGCAACAGATCCAAGTGAAAGTGCTAAAGTGACAAAATCAATAATATACAAGTCTGGAGTATATGTCTGCACACTCAAGTGGCCAAACAGCATGTGAATTGTATGTACAAATTTCAGTGCATCATGAACTAAATCAAGTTTGCAAGAACAACACTAACTGTAGCAGCCAAGTTCAAGTATGTATGCAAATATTCAAGTGCATCCAAGTTGGTAAATTTAAGTATATACATGTTCAAGGTAGTAGATATGAACAGTACAAAAACTTCAATTCCAAAGGATACAGCAAATATATGACTGTGTTGATAACATACACAAAATCAATGCAGAAATATTGTGGAAGGTTTAAATTCTTAAATTCTATTTTAAATGAGCACTGCACTTTTTTTTGGCAAGACTATAGTGTGTTCAAATCAGCATAAGCATTTTCTACATGCTATTTTTACTTTCAGAAGGTAATCAAGTTTTTAAGGTATGCAGAAATTTCCAGAATTTTTTTTTTGGGAAAACAATCAAAGAGCAAATGTTTTTGGAAAGCATTTCAAGCATGCATGGGACCAGTGAGAAACATAGTTAATGCTTAGATTTAATCAAATATGGAATGGTGTTCTTGCATAAATCAAACTTGGCATGATAAATAGAGCAGCTACAATCATGTAGCAGAAGCAACAATTCAGCATGAAATCGCAGCAATACAGTATGGTGTAAAAATGTTCCAAGCAACAAATTAGAGATTTTGAATTATCTCCCTTATATATTTTTTTGGCATGATTTTAATCGGTTTAAGAAATTGAGAAATTCATTTTTGGCAAGAAAATATCATCATAATTATTCTTGGCAATTTATCAATCAAGTGGATTCATTCAAGGGTCAAAAACATATCCAATTTCGTCAATTCAAATCGCAACAAGTCAAAAAGGGAAAACAAAACACGCCATATTCAAGCAATCAGATTGAATCACTTATTGGTGAAATCAGAGATTTATTTTAGGGTTTTCTACCCTATATTTTGCACCCACATCATCACTGGCAAGGGGATATTATCGAAAACCAAAAACCCACAACATTCAAAAAAACAAAATCGAATAATCATTTCAGAATAACTCACTTTGTTTTCAATTAAGAGCCAAAGATACACATCCCAAATCGAAAACCCACAAAATCATTTCAAGCAATTCAAGGCAAGAAATTTTAGAAAAACTCACAGTTTCGATCAAGCCAAGAGAAAACCCAAATCGGATGAGCATCTGAATCAATAGAGAGAGAGTAACTCGAAGCAGTGGAACAATCATAGAAATCACAACTTCAGTTAATCAACATCAATCGATCGATTTGGGGAAAGCAATCAGAAACCCAAGTTTATTTTCCAAGCCACCATTTTTTTCATTGCAAAAGAAAAAGAGATCGGGCAAAATAAAAGAGAATGGGCCAGCCAATTATTCATGGACTAAGCCAAAATTGAAAAGGGGATTACCCTTTTTATTTAAACTCCTAAGGGTTTTTTCTTTGTTTATTTTGTATTGTTTTGTTTCTTTTTGTTTTTCCATCTGTAATCCAACCATCAGTTCTAGAGTCTGTAAAATCTAGGGAGATACAGTCAGGGTGTTGACTGACAGTTGCTAGAGTCTGTAAAATCTAGGTTACTGGTTACGGAGTCGTAATCAGGGAAAATCTGATCGAGAGGATATCGGCCAGTCTAGGGTTTTGAGCGTAGGGTTAGAATAGGAGCAGGGTTTGCGAGTGTACATGGTCTTGTATGCGGGATCTGTTCTATCACCAAGTAGAAACCTTAGAAATGCAGCAGTAGGCAGGGTTTTGCCGAAGCTGGGTATATCCGTGTGTGATTTATTTTCTGCATTTCTGTTGCTGCTATATTCTGTGATCTGTTTATTATTATATATATCTAATTAGATTTTTAATTCAGTTAAAAACTGTGAAAAACCCTATTCATCCCCCCTCTAGGGTTATTCTAGATCCAACAAGTGGTATCAGAGCAGGTATTCTGTTAACTCTAGAGTAATGGTGTTTCCTAGTTGTCAGTCGATAGAGAGTCAGCCCAGTTCGTCTCCAACTATTTTCGATGGAACAGATTTTTTAAATTGGAAATCCAAAATGGAATTTTATTCAAAATCCGTTAATATTAAATATTGAGTTGTTGTTATTAATGGATTTGATAGTGTAGATATTACTTTCAATACTCGTGCTATGAAAATTATATTTGATTATCTTAGTACCGAACAGTTTAATTTTGTCTGCCATTGTTTATCTGCACAGGAAATCTGGGATACTCTCAATACGAAATATGGAAGATCTGACAACGGTAGCTCAAAACTCGAGAAAGTCAACTCAGAATCAGAGTTCTGTTTAACAGGATTGACAAATGAAAATTCTGAAGGATCAGATAATGGAGATTCAACAGATTTTGAAACAGAAAATTTCTCATATGAAGATTTAGTTTATATGTGTGTGGATTTAACTAAATCTATTGATAAACTCCATTCTAAAAATAAAACTTTGAAAACTGAAAATCGTGAGTTGACAAGCAAAATTCATTGATCGTAACTAAAACTTGAAACTGTTGTGAAATTTGAAAATTCTAATTGTGAAAATTGTTTGAAATTAAAAATTGATCTCGTTCATCTCAATAGTAACATTCAAAGGCTTGAAGAAGAAATTCTAATTTTAAAAGATAACGAGATTGAGCTGAAAGATGCAAACAAATGTTTACAAGAGGAATTTATAAATTTTAAGGCTACCAAAAATTCCAAACATGAAATTGCTGAAAATGATAGTTTGTTGAAAACCGATCTGATTTTGAAAGAGTTTGAAATCGAACTTGAAAATTTAAAGAAACTTGAATCTGAAAGTCGAAAATATTTTGATTTTGAAATAGCTGAGTCCCAAACCAAAATTAAATTGCTTACTGATGAAAATTTGGTTTTGGAATCTGAGTTCGAAAGATGTAAGATCACTAAAAATCGTTGTTCAGATTTAATTAAAGAAAACAGTGATCTTAAAACTGAAATTCAACAACTTGAAACAATTTTGTCTAAATTTTCAAACGGTGAAAAATCTTTGGATATGTTGTTGAAAAAACAATTTTCTGTTGGAAATAAACGTGGTCTTGGTTTTGGGAGAATAAATGGTTTTGAAAAACGAAATTCAAGTGATTTTAAAAATCCTTCAAACTCCTTTGAAAAGAATAGCTTTGGAAATTTTAACTTTGATAATACCAAAATGTTTTTAAATCACGAACGAAATGAGTATGTGTTTTATAACAAACCATTTAAACAATCTTGGATCTCAAAAGAAAATAATACGGGCTTTGTTAAATTCAAACAGATTTGGGTTCCCAAGGGTACAAAGATAAATTCATATGGTTAGTTATATAGACAGGTTTGGGTACCGAAAGTTCGATACACAGCTATCAGTGGTAAAACAATCTTTGCTAAACTACTTAACCCTCTCAACTACTAGGTACCAGTGATGGCTGAGGAACTGCTTTGGAAAAGAAAATTTGAATTCAAGCTATTCCACATCTTTGATTTATTTAGGGTTCCTTAGCCAAGTCTGTTGAGTTAGAGAATCTGTTTTACATTGGATTCTGGTATGATCTCTAAACTCACCTTTGTATATTCTCTTTGTTTTTATTTTTCTATGTTTATTCCTCCTTCTATCCTTTCTGTTTTTTTCCTCATTTCTGTTTTGAATTGACACTGCCATATTCCTCTTATTCTGTGCTTTCTTAACTTCAAATTGCAGAATTCATGATTTTCTGGAAATTTGTAACGACCCAGAAAATCTGAACCAATTTAAAATTTTTAAATTGGCTAAAATAATGGATTTTAAGTATTTAAAATAAATATTTTAAATAATGGCGATGAAAACTGAGTTGAAATCGACATTTGAAAACCAATATAATTAATTATAATTATATATAGAATTGAAAATGGCGCGGTAGTTCGATAATTCGATTTCAAACTTCAATTGAATATACCGGGTGCAAAACAATCCGGATTTTAGTGAGACCAAAAACATTAGTATCCAATTGATGATATCTTTCTAACGAATCCGACCAATCGAAATTTGATAGCGGGAATCAAAAGATATATCCAGTTGAAAATTCTGAATAGTCGCTATGGAATTCAGGCCCTTAAAAATGGACATTTTGCAAACGACCTCGGATTTCGACGAAACCACTTTTGTTGGATCCGCAGTGTCAAGTTATTGCTAGGTTTCAAATTTCATAATTTTTCGAATCAATATGTGAGCGTGGCAAAGGAAAACGCGTTTGACCAGTTTCTGTTGAATTTAATCGACTGGAAATTGGCCATTTTTCAAACGGTCTCAGAATTCGACGAAACTAGTTTTGTTAGGACCGTATCGTCAATACGAAGCTAGAAAATATTTTTCTGGAATTTTTCTAGTCAGTATGTGACCCCGGTAATTTGAAATGTACGTTTAAAATTCAATATAGTGATTTAAATGAAAATTCAAAAGGAAACCGATTGTAACGATCAAACCAGCTTGCGATACATATCCCATTGTGTTCAGAATGGGGGTAAAACGCTATGGGCGACAGGCGGTGGGCCTCGTTTCGAGGTCATATGTAAAAGTCAACCAATTTGCAAAATTAAATAATTAAATAATAATAAAAAAAAAAATATTTCTTAATTCCCCTTTCCCTCCTTATCTCCCGCTTGGCCCCCCCGTTCATTCGATTACAACCAGAACAGAAAAAAAAAAAAAAAAGAAAGTAAAAACCCTAAGCAGGCGATCGACACCCCGAAGCCGCCCACCGCCTCCTCGTTCGAGCCCCGAAGCCCCCTCCATCGATCGAAGCATCGCCGCCCCCTGGAAGCCCTCGAGACCGCACCGACGAAGCAACCCCCCCCCCCCGTTCGAGCCCTGAAGGCATCGAGCGCAACCCCGAGGCAGCGACGCCTTGCCGCCTTCAGCCGCCTCCCCGTTCGAACCTCGAGCCCCCTCTGTAAGTTTTAAATTGTATTTTATTTTTATTTATTTTATTTTAATTCTGAATTTTTAAAAGCAATTAAAAACTGTTTTATGTTTAAAAAGGTTTAACAACTGAATTTTATAAAAAGAAGTGAAGAACTGATTTTTTTCAAAAGTTAAGAACTGATTTTTTTTAAAAGGTAAAAACTGAGATTTTTAAAAAGATAAAAGCTGAATTTTTTTTTTAGTTTAAAACTGAAATTTTTAAAAGCATAAAACTGATTTTATTTTAGATAGTTTAAAAACTGATATTAGGATAGTTAAAAACTGATTTATAAAAAAAGAAAAAGAAATTAAAACTGATTTAAAAAGATTTTGAAAAACTGAATTTTTAAAAGATTTTATAAAAGAAAAAAAAAAGACTGATGTGTTAAAACTGTTTTAAAAGCAATAAAAAAAAAAAAAAAAACTGATTTAGAGATTTTATAAAACTGATTTTATAAAGTATTTTAAACTGATTTTAAAAAGTATTTTAAACTGAATTTTTATAAAGTTAAAAACTGATTTTGTTTTAAAATAAAAACTGATTTAGTTTTAAAGGTAAAAGCTTTAAATAGGAAGAAAGGTTTGAACTTTCAAGAGAAGTAAAAATCATATTTTTATATATCGAAAGTCGAAGTAAAAATCATATTTTTATATATTGAATAGCATAGTAAAAATTCTATTTTTACATATGTAGAGAATACGGGCGAAAGCGACAAAAGGCGAAGATTTCTATAAGTGAAGTGTCGTGCAGTTGGATAGCTATTGGTGAGATTTCTGATTTAAAATTTATATATATATATATATACGCGTGAAGTAAAAGTGAATTGCTATATATAAATATCTATATCTATATATATATATATATACGCCCCTCGTCCACAAACCATGGACGATATTTATTGGTTGAAATTGATGTGAAAATTGAATGATTGTTTGGGATTGTTTGTGATGGATATTGGTTGATTGTGGTTGAAAAATACCCATTGGTGGTTGTGAAATATTTGGTTGAAACCACATAGGATTAGTTTGTGGAATTGAAATAAATATATATACATGCCGCCTGCGTGCGAACTAGATGCATGTTTCCCATTGTCAAAAACCGCGAGGTTTTAAGGTAGAGCGAGGAGCCGTACTAGGGACGGTGCCGGTGTAACTACCCTGCCGTTATGCTGCCGAAATTTTGAATAATATTTGTGTGTTTGAATTATTTTCATATGCTTAAACTATATTTATTCATTGTATAGAAAACATTCATGTGTTGAATTGATATTCATTCGTTGTTTAGAAATTCAGGTGTTGAATGGTATTCATATTTTGAAATAAATCGTTTGATGATAAAAATCACATTTTTATCTATATATAAAGACTATTGAAAACATTCATGTGTTGAATTGATATTCATTCGTTGTTTAGAAATTCATGTGTTGAATGGTATTCATATTTTGAAATAAATTGTTCTATAATAAAAATCACATTTTTATCTATATATAAAGACTATTGAAAACATTCATGTGTTGAATTGATATTCATTCGTTGTTTAGAAATTCATGTGTTGAATGGTATTCATATTTTGAAATAAATTGTTCGATAATAAAAATCACATTTTTATCTATATATAAAGACTATTGAAAACATTCATGTGTTGAATTGATATTCATTCGTTGTTTAGAAATTCAGGTGTTGAATGGTATTCATATTTTGAAATAAATTGTTCGATAATAAAAATCACATTTTTATCTATATATAAAAACTATTGAAAACATTCATGTGTTGAATTGATATTCATTCGTTGTTTAGAAATTCATGTGTTGAATGGTATTCATATTTTGAAATAAATTGTTTTATGATAAAAATCCCATTTTTATCACCAACTTGAACTATATAGAAAAATAGTGTTTTAAAAAGAATTGTTTTACAATAAAAATCACATTTTTATTGTATGTAAGAAATCGTTAAAATGTGAAGTGTTAAAAATAGCCACTTGTTCAAAATAAACATATATGAGTTGAAATATTCATTAATTAGCTAATGAAATGATTTGCACCTATTTATGTAGCATTAGAATGAATGGTGTTTTTAAACCAAATAGAAATCAAATATGAAGTTGAATAGAAAATGAAAAATGATATGAACTGTATATATATGTACATGCAATATTCATTGAACAGGTTATAGCAAAGGGGCTAGAGAAGAGGAATAAAATTTTGTGCCCGACAAATAGGTACACATTTACTGATTTATTTGGGTGATGATTTTGAGCCTGTTGGCTAGCCGCTTGGCCTTTTCTTTTTCTTTTTGAGATTAGAAGGACCGGGACGCTATTTGCGATTTCCCGACGCTCCCGGTGCAGGGGAGGTTATGGCGAAATTTTTCCAAAATTTAAGGTGTTAGAAAATTTTTTGAAGTGAAAACGATATAGAAATCATTGAATGAACTATATTTATATAACTATATAAATATAAATAAAATTAAAACGAAACGAAGCCATGCAGTTCGTATTTCGAAACCGTGATTTCAAACGACTAGTACGGGAAATCCGACCATTGGATTTTCCCGAAACCTCAACCGTCGGGTTCGCCTTGGAATAATCTTTCCAACGGCACCAACCTTGTAAAAATCCAACGGTTGGATTGTCTGGAATGTTTAATTCAAATTTGAAGAAAAATAGCGCCAGAATCGATTTTATTTATATATAAATATAAATAGAATTATATTTAATCGAATAACGACGCTGCAGTTCGTATTTTGAAATCGAAATTTCAAACGATTGTACCGGGAGATCCGACCGTCGGATTTTCCCGAAACTGGAACCGTTGGGTTCGTTTTGAAAAGACCTTTCTAATGATGTAAATTTTGTGAAGATCCCACGGTTAGATTTTCAGATATGTGTAAATCAAATCTGAAGAAAAACAGCGCCACGGCCGCCTTATGGCCCGAAGCGTCGTTTTGAATAAAATGGCTATTTTAAAATAAATAAAAATAGCGATAAATAGTTATAAAATATCGTAAGCGATATGGAATGGAAATAAACTGAATTTGCTTGATTTATGTGATATTTGATGGTTGAATGTGTTTGGTGTGAAAATTACATTAAAGGACAAAACCAGTGTTGTCGAATAATTTAACCATTGAAATAAATCGATTTGAAATTCTAAATATACGTGAATTATTTGAAAAGGCCGAGTTAATTCTCATTTCGAATAATCGACCGACGATTGAAATTCGAAGATGAAGACGATGGTCGAAGACCGGAGATCTTCACCTCGTTTGGATGGTAACCGAGGTCCTGATTGGGAGGCATCCCGAAATATGGATAATGAGTGGTGATCGTTCAGACGTACGTGTTGATCGATGGGTTTGCGAGGTATTTAGTGCCTCCGGTTTCGTTCAGACCCAGAACGGACTTGTAAATGGACTGTGTGTCCGACATTGGAATTTGTTCTGTGTGATTGATAGCCATCAGTGCACGGTATGAATTGCCCGTGTGGCATGCTAAGATGCAGTGATCAGGGCTTCTGTTGAAAAGCAAAGTCTTGTGATGATGATCAAAGCATCGCCTGTGTGGCGTAGCTTTGTGTATAACGTAAATTCGCGAGCCTCACACCCCGGTATGAACCTAAAACGGGAGAACGGACCTCAGGGAGGGCCTACGTTTCCTCCTAGCTAAAAGTGGCGTCAGTGGTTTTACACGCCCTGACGAGTTTGACTTATGTGGTTGTTGCTGTTGCGAGGCGCCTCGGTTAGATCGGACGATCCGGGTCCGATGGAGTCACTTGTTGGCTCGCTTACGCCCCAAAGGGCGGCGAAACGTAGTGCTCAGGCATTTTTAATCCACTCCGTGTGGACCGGCCCTGACGATCCAAGGATCGATGCGTTCTGATCCTGAGACTCGGGCTAGGCAGTCTCGAATTCGGTAAGGACTATCTTTTGCCTTGGTTCATGACGGAAATCCAATTTCCAAATACGTGACGATGCGGTTTAGATTGTATATATACATTTGGCGACATAGTGGCATGGGACGCTCATGTCGTCTATGATTGATAGTTATGATTTGAAATTGTTTTCAAACATATAAACACTAGCAATAATATCAAATGCCTTTGTTTTATTCGTATCAAGCATATCTTGACCGTTATAAGGTAAAACTCTATCCTCCGGTTTGCGTTGCATTGTGTGATGGGAACTGAGTCTTATAACGGCTTCATTTTTATAAAAAGCATAGCGATGTTTAAAAGAAAGATTTGTTTTAAAGCACTGGCAATCCAATGGAGAAAACCCGTTCCACGAAAGTGGCGTGGTCCTGTGATTAGCCAATTATATATGTGTTGAGTGGATTTCTCATACCAGTCCCATGACTGACTCGTAGTTTGTTTCACTCTCAAACTCGGGTGCCCCTTTTTCCACGGGCAGCCTTGTATTCAGGTTTAGCTGGTTCTTTTTCTGGATAGCTGGAGCTGAAGATGGATTCTATCATTTATTTCTTTTTATGCTGTTCATCTCCTATTGTACATATTTTGTTTATTTCCGCTGTAGACATTTATGTATAGCTAAACTGTATTTGTACTAAGTAAGATCCTGTATACTGTGTAACTCTGATGATTACTTTTATCCAGTATATTTTGTTGTTCATTCTGGTGTATTTATTTAATTCTGTTCTGCTATTATCTGTTTCTGTGTTATATTCCAAAAGATAACCTTGTTTCCGTGAGAACGGGAAATCGGGTCGTCTCAACGTGGTATCAGAGCTTTGGTTAAGCTTAGTTCTGGAATATAACATTTGAACGAACTCGTCAGAAATAGAACCAGTAGTGTTCTAGGACGGGTAACTCTATACAGATAGGATCAGTAATATCCTAGTATGAGTAAAGCAGAATGAAATTACACCTTGATAGACACATTTACATTTGAAGTATGTGTTTCTATATGTTAAACTATCTTTTCTGTGACCTGACACTTGATCTGCTAATTGCAGAAGTACTAGAAAAATGAGTGCCAGAAACAGAAGGAATACAGAACCCGATCTAGAGGCTCTATTAAAGAAATATCGAAATCTGAACGGAGCGCAATTCTCGGGTAATGAATCTATTATTCAAACTCAAGCTTGGTTGAGTTCTGTCGAAAGAATCTTTGAGCATATCCAGCTAAGAGATGACCAGAAACGGTTAGTAGCATCTTGGGCGCTCAAAGAAGAAGCTTTAAACTGGTGGGAAACAATCATCAAAGATAATCCAGAAGGTGATATCACCTGGGACTGATTCAAAGTGATTTTCCTAGAGAGATTTACTCCTCCAGAAGCAACCGAGAGATTATGTGATGAATTTTCTTATCTAATACAAGGTGACATGACCATTCCCGAATATCATAAGAAATTCAACGAACTTGCTCACTTTGCTCCTCATCTAATTCAAAATCCGAAGAGGAAAAATATGAGATTTATTCACGGGCTTCAAAGGAAATACCAGAATAAGGTATTGGGGCATGTGAAGCTTCCTTTCTCAGAAATGATTTATATGGCTTATCAATATGAAGATCTTCATAAGAAAGGAATGTTACGCGACGAAGAAGAAGTCTGTTCTAGTGACAAAGAAGATTCGGAAACTGATATTCCGGAAGCCAGTATGATGTCTGAGGTCGGTAAGGAGCCCGAAGTGAATCGAAAAAGGGCTAAATCTGAAAAAGAGCGGGCATCGACTGCCACATGCTCTAACTGCAATAAACAGGGGCATCTGACCAGGAAGTGTAAAACCTCGAAGAAACGAAAGAAGGGGTCTAAACCCGATAACCAGTTTCGAGAGAATAGAAAATGTTGTCAATGTCATCGGATTGGCCATCTTGAAAAGGATTGCAGGCAATTTAAGAAGTCCAAAACAGTACACATAAATGAAGTAGCAGAAGCGTCTGGGCCCTCAGCTAGCCAAGAAAGACCAGATGTTTTAGAAGGCACGCTAACTATCAAAGACATCCCAGTTAAAGTACTGTTTGACACAGGCGCGTCAAGAAGCTTCATTGCCAAAGATGCAGCTAAGAAACTGGATTTGAATTTGAAAAAGCTCAAGGAACCAATGACTGTCCAGAATCCGGTTGGGGGTTCCATTGATCTCAGTTGGGTTTGTGGAGTGCCGGTTTCTTTCTCTCGTTATCGGTTTCCTACCATTGCAGCCGTCATGAATTTTAAAGAGTTCGATCTTATCTTGGGATTGGACTGGCTGACCAAATATGAAGCTGAGGTTAAATGCGCCGACAGAGTCGTGAAGGCGAAGATTAAATCAGGTGATTATATAACCATTCCCTGTGAAGGTCAGAATGCTAATAGAAAAGACTTCTGGGCAGCTTTGAATGTTTCTCCAGCCCAAATAGAAAATATCCCTGAAATCACTGAGAATATTCCTGACCTCATTAAAGATATTCATGTCGTCAAGGATTATGCGGATGTGTTTGAGGAAGTCGTTCGCTTACCTCCGCAGAGAGAAATAGATTTCAAGATTGCTTTAGTTCCCAATGCAAGGCCGGTAGTTCATGCTATTCGAAGAATGTCCTTGAAAGAGAAGGAGGAATTAGACAATCAAACACGACAGCTCGTATGGAAAGGTCTGATCAGGCCTAGTTTCTCTGATTGGGGTGCAGCAGTGGTATTTGTCCCAAAATCTGACGGTACTCTACGGCTATGTGTGGATTATCGTGATTTAAACAAGCAGACTATAAAGAACAAATATCCATTGCCGCGGATTGATGATTTGTTGGATCGATTAAATGGAGCACAAGTATTTTCAAGAATGGACCTAGCTATAGGTTTCCATCAACTTCGAATTGCCGAAGAGTGTGTTCCAATGACAGCGTTCAGAGGCCCCGACTTATTCTACGAGTGGTTAGTAATGCCGTTCGGCTTATGTAACGCTCCAGCTTATTTCGTCGATCTGATGAACAGAGTACTCAGAGGAGTATTGAATAAATTTGTTCTGGTTTTTATTGATGATATTCTAATCTTCTCTAAATCAAAGGCCGAGCATGAAAAGCATCTGGAACAGGTTCTAGAAATCCTCAGAAGGAATGTATTAAAAGCCAAATTTTCCAAATGTATATTCTGGCAAAATGAAGTGAAATTTCTGGGCCATGTCGTATCGAAAGATGGAATCGCTGTGGATCCAAGCAAAATCACAGCTATTCAAAATTGGAAACAGCCCAGTACTCCCACTGAAGTCCGTAGTTTTCTCGGATTGGCTAGCTATTACCGGAAGTTCGTTAAAAACTTTTCGAAGATATCTGGTCATTTAACAAAGCTTACAAAGAAGCATTCTAAGTTCAAATGGACTCAAGAAAGTGAGGAGGCTTTCGAAGAGCTAAAGTTAAGATTAACAACTGCTCCAGTGCTAACCATCATCGATGGCAACCAAGATTTAAAAGTATGGACTGATGCTTCTAGAGAAGGCCTTGGCGCAGTGTTAATGCAAAGAGGCCAAGTAATTGCTTATGCTAGCCGTCAACTTAAGCCACACGAGAAAAACTATGTAACTCATGATCTTGAGTTATTGGCTATCATATTCTCTTTGAAAATCTGGAGACACTATCTTCTCGGTGAGAGATTCGAACTATTTACAGATCATCAGTCATTAAAGTATCTGTTCACTCAGAAGGACCTAAATCTGAGACAGCAACGTTGGCTGGAGTTTCTTGCAGCATATGACTTTGAAATTATATATACTCCAGGAAAAGCCAATGTCGTGGCCGATGCATTAAGCAGAAAGAATGTAATGATCGCCAGTTTTATTATCACGACTTCATTACTAGATAAGATATCTGCTCTTCAGGAGGATGATCGCTTCATTCAGAAGATCAGAGGGATAATTTAACAAGGCGAGCCCTCGAATTTTCAAGTAGACAATGAGGGGATTCTAAGGCTCAAAGGTCGAATATGCGTTCCTAACATTCCTGAACTTCGAAAGGAAGTACTGGATGAATGCCACAAGTCGAAACTCAGTATCCATCCGGGAGTAAGCAAAATGTATAATGACATCAAACGCACTTTCTGGTGGAAGTCGATGAAAAGGGACATTTCCTTATATGTTAGCCGGTGCCCTACTTGCCAGCTAGTCAAGAGCGACCAGCAGAAACTAGCTGGATTATTACAACCGCTAGAAGTTCCTGGCTGGAAGTGGGAACATATTTCTATGGATTTCATTGATGGTTTGCCCAGAACCAGAAAGGGAAATGACAGTATTTGGGTGATCGTAGATCGCTTCACGAAGACCGCCCATTTTATACCTGTCAGATCAAATAGAACCGCTCAGAGTCTGGCACATATTTACTTCAGGGAAATAGTTAGACTGCATGGAGTGCCACTCAGTATAGTCAGTGATAGAGATACAATATTCACTAGTAAATTCTGGGAGGCATTTCAAGTCGAGCTGGGAACGAAGTTAAACCTAAGCACCGCTTATCATCCTCAGACAGACGGTCAGACTGAGAGGGTGAATCGCATTCTAGAAGATCTATTGCGGGCTTGTGTTATAGATTTCAGTGGATCATGGGAAGACAATCTACATTTGGCTGAGTTCTCTTATAACAACAGCTACCAGGCGAGTCTGACAATGTCGCCATTCGAAGCATTGTATGGTAGACCATGCCGATCTCCTGCTTGTTGGGTCGAGCCAGGAAATAGACTTGTGTTGGGTCCTGATATGATTCGGGAAGCTGCCGACAAAGTCGATTTTATTAAGAAGCGATTACTCGCCGCTCAAAGCCGACAAAAGAGCTATGCCGATAGAAGAAGAAGAGATATATCCTTTGAAGTTGGCGACTATGTATATCTGAAAGTATCGCCGATGAGAGGAGTTATCCGGTTCGGTAAAACTGGAAAGTTAGCGCCTAAATTTATTGGTCCGTTTCCTATTCTGGAACGGATTGGAACTCTCGCATATAAAGTCAAGCTGCCTGACTGGTTGCCTGGAGTTCATGATGTATTTCATATATCTCAACTCCGAAAGCACGTTCATGATCCAGACTTGATCGTGGAAGAAGCAGCTCAGCAGGATATTGAAATTACTCCAGAACTAGCTGTGAGGCGTGAGCCGCTAAAGATTATCGGCAAAGAAACCAAAGAGCTGAGAAACAAGAAGGTTCACTTAGTCAAAGTGCAATGGAGTGGAGATCCGCGAGATTGTACTTGGGAAACTGAGGAAAGCATTCAGAAAGCTTATCCTAGATGCCGAGTAGATATCTTTGATTGACTCTGGTGCAAGGTACATTTAACCTACTTTGCATTACCATTTAATTCTCTATTCTGTTGCTATTTTCTTCCCATGGATGTGCATTGTTTATTCTATACTCTGAATATTAGAAACAAATTGGTTGTTGTATTGTGGGATTGTAGATTTATCAAACCACTTTCGACTTTATTCCTTTTCGGGGACGAAAAGTTTTAAGTGGGGGAGATTGTAACGACCCAGAAAATCTAAACCAATTTAAAATTTTTAAATTGGCTAAAATAATGGATTTTAAGTATTTAAAATAAATATTTTAAATAATGGCGATGAAAACTGAGTTGAAATCGACATTTGAAAACCAATATAATTAATTATAATTATATATAGAATTGAAAATGGCGCGGTAGTTCGATAATTCGATTTCAAACTTCAATTGAATATACCGGGTGCAAAACAATCCGGATTTTAGTGAGACCAAAAACATTAGTATCCAATTGATGATATCTTTCTAACGAATCCGACCAATCGAAATTTGATAGCGGGAATCAAAAGATATGTCCAGTTGAAAATTCTGAATAGTCGCTATGGAATTCAGGCCCTTAAAAATGGACATTTTGCAAACGACCTCGGATTTCGACGAAACCACTTTTGTTGGATCCGCAGTGTCAAGTTATTGCTAGGTTTCAAATTTCATAATTTTTCGAATCAATATGTGAGCGTGGCAAAGGAAAACGCGTTTGACCAGTTTCTGTTGAATTTAATCGACTGGAAATTGGCCATTTTTCAAACGGTCTCAGAATTCGACGAAACTAGTTTTGTTAGGACCGTATCGTCAATACGAAGCTAGAAAATATTTTTCTGGAATTTTTCTAGTCAGTATGTGACCCCGGTAATTTGAAATGTACGTTTAAAATTCAATATAGTGATTTAAATGAAAATTCAAAAGGAAACCGATTGTAACGATCAAACCAGCTTGCGATACATATCCCATTGTGTTCAGAATGGGGGTAAAACGCTATGGGCGACAGGCGGTGGGCCTCGTTTCGAGGTCATATGTAAAAGTCAACCAATTTGCAAAATTAAATAATTAAATAATAATAAAAAAAAAATATTTCTTAATTCCCCTTTCCCTCCTTATCTCCCGCTTGGCCCCCCCGTTCATTCGATTACAACCAGAACAGAAAAAAAAAAAAAAAAGAAAGTAAAAACCCTAAGCAGGCGATCGACACCCCGAAGCCGCCCACCGCCTCCTCGTTCGAGCCCCGAAGTCCCCTCCATCGATCGAAGCATCGCCGCCCCCTGGAAGCCCTCGAGACCGCACCGACGAAGCAACCCCCCCCCCCCCCCCCCCGTTCGAGCCCTGAAGGCATCGAGCGCAACCCCGAGGCAGCGACGCCTTGCCGCCTTCAGCCGCCTCCCCGTTCGAACCTCGAGCCCCCTCTGTAAGTTTTAAATTGTATTTTATTTTTATTTATTTTATTTTAATTCTGAATTTTTAAAAGCAATTAAAAACTGTTTTATGTTTAAAAAGGTTTAACAACTGAATTTTATAAAAAGAAGTGAAGAACTGATTTTTTTCAAAAGTTAAGAACTGATTTTTTTTAAAAGGTAAAAACTGAGATTTTTAAAAAGATAAAAGCTGAATTTTTTTTTTAGTTTAAAACTGAAATTTTTAAAAGCATAAAACTGATTTTATTTTAGATAGTTTAAAAACTGATATTAGGATAGTTAAAAACTGATTTATAAAAAAAGAAAAAGAAATTAAAACTGATTTAAAAAGATTTTGAAAAACTGAATTTTTAAAAGATTTTATAAAAGAAAAAAAAAAGACTGATGTGTTAAAACTGTTTTAAAAGCAATAAAAAAAAAAAAAAAAACTGATTTAGAGATTTTATAAAACTGATTTTATAAAGTATTTTAAACTGATTTTAAAAAGTATTTTAAACTGAATTTTTATAAAGTTAAAAACTGATTTTGTTTTAAAATAAAAACTGATTTAGTTTTAAAGGTAAAAGCTTTAAATAGGAAGAAAGGTTTGAACTTTCAAGAGAAGTAAAAATCATATTTTTATATATCGAAAGTCGAAGTAAAAATCATATTTTTATATATTGAATAGCATAGTAAAAATTCTATTTTTACATATGTAGAGAATACGGGCGAAAGCGACAAAAGGCGAAGATTTCTATAAGTGAAGTGTCGTGCAGTTGGATAGCTATTGGTGAGATTTCTGATTTAAAATTTATATATATATATATATACGCGTGAAGTAAAAGTGAATTGCTATATATAAATATCTATATATATATATATATATATATATACGCCCCTCGTCCACAAACCATGGACGATATTTATTGGTTGAAATTGATGTGAAAATTGAATGATTGTTTGGGATTGTTTGTGATGGATATTGGTTGATTGTGGTTGAAAAATACCCATTGGTGGTTGTGAAATATTTGGTTGAAACCACATAGGATTAGTTTGTGGAATTGAAATAAATATATATACATGCCGCCTGCGTGCGAACTAGATGCATGTTTCCCATTGTCAAAAACCGCGAGGTTTTAAGGTAGAGCGAGGAGCCGTACTAGGGACGGTGCCGGTGTAACTACCCTGCCGTTATGCTGCCGAAATTTTGAATAATATTTGTGTGTTTGAATTATTTTCATATGCTTAAACTATATTTATTCATTGTATAGAAAACATTCATGTGTTGAATTGATATTCATTCGTTGTTTAGAAATTCAGGTGTTGAATGGTATTCATATTTTGAAATAAATCGTTTGATGATAAAAATCACATTTTTATCTATATATAAAGACTATTGAAAACATTCATGTGTTGAATTGATATTCATTCGTTGTTTAGAAATTCATGTGTTGAATGGTATTCATATTTTGAAATAAATTGTTCGATAATAAAAATCACATTTTTATCTATATATAAAGACTATTGAAAACATTCATGTGTTGAATTGATATTCATTCGTTGTTTAGAAATTCATGTGTTGAATGGTATTCATATTTTGAAATAAATTGTTCGATAATAAAAATCACATTTTTATCTATATATAAAGACTATTGAAAACATTCATGTGTTGAATTGATATTCATTCGTTGTTTAGAAATTCAGGTGTTGAATGGTATTCATATTTTGAAATAAATTGTTCGATAATAAAAATCACATTTTTATCTATATATAAAAACTATTGAAAACATTCATGTGTTGAATTGATATTCATTCGTTGTTTAGAAATTCATGTGTTGAATGGTATTCATATTTTGAAATAAATTGTTTTATGATAAAAATCCCATTTTTATCACCAACTTGAACTATATAGAAAAATAGTGTTTTGAAAAGAATTGTTTTACAATAAAAATCACATTTTTATTGTATGTAAGAAATCGTTAAAATGTGAAGTATTAAAAATAGCCACTTGTTCAAAATAAACATATATGAGTTGAAATATTCATTAATTAGCTAATGAAATGATTTGCACCTATTTATGTAGCATTAGAATGAATGGTGTTTTTAAACCAAATAGAAATCAAATATGAAGTTGAATAGAAAATGAAAAATGATATGAACTGTATATATATGTACATGCAATATTCATTGAACAGGTTATAGCAAAGGGGCTAGAGAAGAGGAATAAAATTTTGTGCCCGACAAATAGGTACACATTTACTGATTTGTTTGGGTGATGATTTTGAGCCTGTTGGCTAGCCGCTTGGCTTTTTCTTTTTCTTTTTGAGATTAGAAGGACCGGGACGCTATTTGCGATTTCCCGACGCTCCCGGTGCAGGGGAGGTTATGGCGAAATTTTTCCAAAATTTAAGGTGTTAGAAAAATTTTTGAAGTGAAAACGATATAGAAATCATTGAATGAACTATATTTATATAACTATATAAATATAAATAAAATTAAAACGAAACGAAGCCGTGCAGTTCGTATTTCGAAACCGTGATTTCAAACGACTAGTACGGGAAATCCGACCATTGGATTTTCCCGAAACCTCAACCGTCGGGTTCGCCTTGGAATAATCTTTCCAACGGCACCAACCTTGTAAAAATCCAACGGTTGGATTGTCTGGAATGTTTAATTCAAATTTGAAGAAAAACAGCGCCAGAATCGATTTTATTTATATATAAATATAAATAGAATTATATTTAATCGAATAACGACGCTGCAGTTCGTATTTTGAAATCGAAATTTCAAACGATTGTACCGGGAGATCCGACCGTCGGATTTTCCCGAAACTGGAACCGTTGGGTTCGTTTTGAAAAGACCTTTCTAATGATGTAAATTTTGTGAAGATCCCACGGTTAGATTTTCAGATATGTGTAAATCAAATCTGAAGAAAAACAGCGCCACGGCCGCCTTATGGCCCGAAGCGTCGTTTTGAATAAAATGGCTATTTTAAAATAAATAAAAATAGCGATAAATAGTTATAAAATATCGTAAGTGATATGGAATGGAAATAAACTGAATTTGCTTGATTTATGTGATATTTGATGGTTGAATGTGTTTGGTGTGAAAATTACATTAAAGGACAAAACCAGTGTTGTCGAATAATTTAACCATTGAAATAAATCGATTTGAAATTCTAAATATACGTGAATTATTTGAAAAGGCCGAGTTAATTCTCATTTCGAATAATCGACCGAAGATTGAAATTCGAAGATGAAGACGATGGTCGAAGACCGGAGATCTTCACCTCGTTTGGATGGTAACCGAGGTCCTGATTGGGAGGCATCCCGAAATATGGATAATGAGTGGTGATCGTTCAGACGTACGTGTTGATCGATGGGTTTGCGAGGTATTTAGTGCCTCCGGTTTCGTTCAGACCCAGAACGGACTTGTAAATGGACTGTGTGTCCGACATTGGAATTTGTTCTGTGTGATTGATAGCCATCAGTGCACGGTATGAATTGCCCGTGTGGCATGCTAAGATGCAGTGATCAGGGCTTCTGTTGAAAAGCAAAGTCTTGTGATGATGATCAAAGCATCGCCTGTGTGGCGTAGCTTTGTGTATAACGTAAATTCGCGAGCCTCACACCCCGGTATGAACCTAAAACGGGAGAACGGACCTCAGGGAGGGCCTACGTTTCCTCCTAGCTAAAAGTGGCGTCAGTGGTTTTACACGCCCTGACGAGTTTGACTTATGTGGTTGTTGCTGTTGCGAGGCGCCTCGGTTAGATCGGACGATTTGGGTCCGATGGAGTCACTTGTTGGCTCGCTTACGCCCCAAAGGGCGGCGAAACGTAGTGCTCAGGCATTTTTAATCCACTCCGTGTGGACCGGCCCTGACGATCCAAGGATCGATGCGTTCTGATCCTGAGACTCGGGCTAGGCAGTCTCGAATTCGGTAAGGACTATCTTTTGCCTTGGTTCATGACGGAAATCCAATTTCCAAATACGTGACGATGCGGTTTAGATTGTATATATACATTTGGCGACATAGTGGCATGAGACGCTCATGTCGTCTATGATTGATAGTTATGATTTGAAATTGTTTTCAAACATATAAACACTAGCAATAATATCAAATGCCTTTGTTTTATTCGTATCAAGCATATCTTGACCGTTATAAGGTAAAACTCTATCCTCCGGTTTGCGTTGCATTGTGTGATGGGAACTGAGTCTTATAACGGCTTCATTTTTATAAAAAGCATAGCGATGTTTAAAAGAAAGATTTGTTTTAAAGCACTGGCAATCCAATGGAGAAAACCCGTTCCACGAAAGTGGCGTGGTCCTGTGATTAGCCAATTATATATGTGTTGAGTGGATTTCTCATACCAGTCCCATGACTGACTCGTAGTTTGTTTCACTCTCAAACTCGGGTGCCCCTTTTTCCACGGGCAGCCTTGTATTCAGGTTTAGCTGGTTTTTTTTCTGGATAGCTGGAGCTGAAGATGGATTCTATCATTTATTTCTTTTTATGCTGTTCAGCTCCTATTGTACATATTTTGTTTATTTCCGCTGTAGACATTTATGTATAGCTAAACTGTATTTGTACTAAGTAAGATCCTGTATACTGTGTAACTCTGATGATTACTTTTATCCAGTATATTTTGTTGTTCATTCTGGTGTATTTATTTAATTCTGTTCTGCTATTATCTGTTTCTGTGTTATATTCCAAAAGATAACCTTGTTTCCGTGAGAACGGGAAATCGGGTCGTCTCAAAATTCGCTTAGATTGAATGAAACTTTGATGTTTTAAATCTCCCCCAGATCTTGAATTTAAATTTCTATTTTTCTGCAATTATTTTGAAGTTCATTTTCTGTTTTCTGGATTCATAACAGTGTTGATGTATTCCTGTCATATCTTGAACACTGTTGATTTGAATTCTAATTTTTTAAAGATCTGAAAGTTTAATGGAATTTCACATACCACAGCTGTTTTGAGTTTCTTCTAATTCATTTTGAAAAGGCTTGAAAACTTATACTCATTACAGCACTCTGCTATCTATCAGTTGTGATAATTTCATTATTTTTTCAGATTGGCTTGGGTATTCTGAAATGTCTTGAATTACAGTGATACATCTAGAAATTCATCTTATATTCATGATCATTTTATGGTTGAAATCTATTTGTTTGAAATCATCTAAAATACTTGATATTCTGAATCTCACACACCTCTTAATTCTGAAATTATCGTCTTGTGTGAATGATTCATTATATCTTAAACTTGACATTGATTCAAGTGATTTCAAGTAAATTATTTTTAAATTTTCTGGATCATGAATACCTCTCAAACTTGATGTAAATGATCTGAAATTACTCTTGTAGTTGTCAGGAATATTTTTGAAAATTCCTTGAAAATACGGTCTTAAATATCACTGTCATTTCATGATGATTTGATTTGAATATTTTTTTGTTTAAAATCATTTGAAATTATTGATGTATTGAATCTCACACATATCTTGAATCTGAAATATTATCCTGTGTAATTGATTCATTAAATCCTGATATTTTCACATTTCCTCAAATGATATAAAATAAACCAAATTTTATAATCTTGGATCATGGAATATATTTTTGTGACCTTCAGAAACATCGTCTGACAAGTCTCCTATGATATTGGTTTCTGTGCTGCTCTGATACTGTCTTTGAAAAATGTTTATCAAATAATTGCCTATTTTCTGACTACTGCTCTGCTAGATGAAATTATTGGACCAAATTTGTTATCTTGTCTGCTTGGGTTTTAAATTTCTGCTGTTTGTGATATCTGGTTTGTCTCCAGTATCTTGTTACAATCTTCATTAATAGTGACACCAATTGGTATCAGTTGTGCGGAATTTTTGTATATATTTTAATCCCTCTTGTCTTGTATAGATCTCCATATCCCTCTTGTAATTGATTCTCAATTTTAAATTTATTTATTGATTATTCATTCAGAAATTGAAATCTTTATCCAAATTGAACTGCTCTTATAATTCATCCAAATTATTAATAGATTTTGAAATTGTGATGAATTGTGACTGCAATATATTTCACAACAAGAGGAGTTTTTATTTAGATTTTCATGATGGTTGAACATTTATTATAATATCTTTGAATTGGCAATTATTTCACGACCATCTCCTTTATCTACCATCATTCTGCCATCCATGATAATTTTATATAAATGTGGAGAGTTAAATAATTTTTAAATCTTTTTGAATAAACAGTGGAAATATCTGTGATAGAAATGGGACTATGTTATTTTTTAGAATTAGCGACAATAGAAAATTTTCAATGATCCCGGTACAGTCGAGCATATTTCAGAATATAATTAATTTAGAAATTTATTTCACAGTCCATTTCTGTACCTACCACATTTCTATCATTCATATATTGGTTTTATATACCGAGGAGTTTTTTTTTCCTTTAAATGTTGAAAATAATATATATAAGTGTGTCTCTAACCTCGTTTAAAAATCCAACCTCTGGTCATGCATGGTTAAGAGACAACTTATAATTTAAGCTGCGGCTGACCTTATTTAAAAATCCAAGCTCTGGTTATGCATGGTCAGTGTGCTCTTAAATTTAAAAAAAAAGGAAATAATATGCTATAAATTGTAGTAAATTTGAAATTCTCCTTGGTGTATGAAAACCGGCCTATCAATCCATATTCTATTCTGCAAAATGTGTTGAAATTTTATGACGTATTATGATTTGTTGATTGATAGGTATTGGGATTTGAGATTATACGATTTTGTCACTTAATTTGAATTAATAATTATAGTCCAATCCATCATTGTTTTTGTGCTTCATTTTTTTTTTAAATTTTTATTGGAAAATAATTGAAAATCATATTTTTGTAACTCTCTCCATTTTATATAAAATTCATTGTAAATTCGTCATTCTCTACAATGTGAAATATGCCACCTGTTCTCAGAATATTATGATTTTTGTTTGACTGATTGAGATTTATGATGACCGTTCTTCTTCTTAAGCTGAAATATTATTTCTAGTCATTTTTTCATCTATATTTTAAATCCTATATCTTTTAATGATTACAAAAGGAGGAGAATGGGTTGAGATTTTGATTTATGAGTGAATTTTTTATAAATATTTTCAATTTTACATTTCACTCATGCACAGTTATAGGGGGAGTTGTTTGTTGTAGGGGGAGCTAATAAACAGGGGGAGTTCAATATTCACTGGCAAACACATCTATCGTGCTCAAAATCTCTTATTTGTTTGTCATCATCAAAAGGGGGAGATTGTTGTATATGACGTAGTTGTATACACAATTATGTGATTTTTGTCTGATGATAACAAACAAATACGTATTATTTTAATATGTTTTTTACTGTTCTATTCTATATTTACATCACAGACAGGAGTATAATATTTATATTTAAATAAAATACGACTATACAGAAATTAAAATAATCATAGTATTTTATTTAAATAGCATATTTTATTTCAATATCTAAACAGTACAAAGTTTACAACTCCACTATTTATATACTTCACTGATATCTCTCATTTCAATACATTTCACTCAACACTCATACAGTCACTCAGTCGTACTTTTTCATATATACATTCTTTTTACCACATTGCTTCATCTTCTGTCTTGTATCTTCAGTCTTCTATCTTCACAGTCAGTCCAGTCTTCATACCTGTCATATATAGAAACGCGCACACACACTGCAATAGAAATAAAAACTGAATACATGCAGATTTGAATTTTATTTTTTGAAATTTTATTTGCTCCAGAATTTCGGTGTGTTTCTCATCATTTTTCACGACTTGATCTGATCTATCTGCGTCTAGGCAGACTGTCTGTATATATATAGTAGCAGGGACTGGGAAATCCTTACTGATGGTCTGCATGTACACACGTGCATGAATATACACGTGTGCACTGCCTCGCCAATCAGAATGTAGCGAGCAACTGAGGAGCAGCCGCGAGGACCAACTCGACTCAGTGCTACAACAAACATTCAAGTGTTATGCAAAACAAGTCAATACTGGTGGTGCAAGGGTCAAACTAGAACATGGTTCAGCACAAATGTACATAGGATGCAAACAAGACAAAATGGAACCAACATGTCAAACTTGTGTACATTTTCAAGTGCAAGTGTCATGGCAAATGTACATGGTGTAAATTCTAACATGGGTAAGCAAGAACAGCTAAATAGGATCAACATCAAGATTTCAAGAAATCAACTCTCAACATGGTTCAGTTCAGGGTGTTCAAACAGCAAGATGATTCATACTCATGTATACTTCGCAAATGAACCATAACAACCAAGAATGTACAAATCGACACAACAACTACATATTAGAGCAAATGCATGGGATATATGCAGTCCATGTTTAAACAGCATATGGTGAACAAGTTCAAGTCAGGTTCAATGGTGCAACAGGGAGAGAGAATCAATCATGGCCGAGTCTAAGTTCAGCTCAATAGATAGATAGACATATACAAGTGACAAGGCCAAAGCAGTTTCAACTTATATAAACATGGTCAAACATATCAAAGTAGTCTAAATATATGTGATCAAGGCAAGTCAGTTTTCAACATGTTGAAGAAAGAGATAATGCAGAAAAACTCAAGTGTTTATATCAACAAAAAATATGGCAGCAGATCCAAGTGAAAGTGCTCAGGTGACAAAATCAGTAATATACAAGTCTGGAGTATATGTCTGCACACTCAAGTGGCCAAACAACATGTGAGTTGTATGTACAAATTTCAGTGCATCATGAACTAAATCAAGTTTGCAAGAACAACACTAACTGTAGCAGCCAAGTTCAAGTATGTATGCAAATATTCAGGTGCAGCCAAGTCGGTAAATTCAAGTATATACATGTTCAAGGCAGTAGATATGAAAAGTACAGAAACTTCAATTCCAAAGGACACAGCAAATATATGACTGTGTTGATAACATACACAAAATCAATGCAAAAATATTGTGGAAGGTTTAAATTTTTAAATTCTGTTTTAAATGAGCACTGCACTTTTTTTTGGAAATACTGTAGTGTGTTCAAATCAGCACAAGCATTTTCTACATGCTATTTTTACTTTTAGAAGGTAATCAAGTTTTTCAGGTACGCAGAAATTTCCAGAATTTTTTTTGGGAAAACAATCAAAGAGCAAATGTTTTTGGAAAGCATTTCAATCATGCATGGGACAAGTGAGAAACATAGTTAATGCTTGGATTTAATCATATATGGAATGGTGTTCTTGCATAAATCAAACTTGGCATGATAAATAGAGCAGCTACAATCATGTAGTAGAAGCAACAATTCAGCATGAAATCGCAGTAATACAGTATGGTGTAAAAATGTTCCAAGCAACAAATCAAAAATTTCGAATTATCTCCTTTATATTATTTTTGGCAAGAGTTTAATCGGTTTAAGAAATTCAGAAAATCATTTTTGGTAAGAAAATATCATCATAATTATTCTTAGCAATTTATCAATCAAGTGGTTTCGTTCAAGGGTCGAAAACATATCCAATTTCATCAATTCCAATCGCAACAAGTCAAAAAGGGAAAACAAATCACGCCGTATTCAAGCAATCAGATTGAATCACTTATTGGTGAAATCAGAGATTTATTTTAGGGTTTTCTACCCTATATTTTGTATCCACATCATCATTGGCAAGGGGATATTATTGAAAACCAAAAACCCACAACATTCAAAAAAATAAAATCGAAGAATCATTTCAGAATAACTCACTTTGTTTTCAATCAAGAGACAAAGATACACATCCCAAATCGAAAACCCATAAAATCATTTCAAGCAATTCAAGGCAAGAAATTTCAGAAAAACTCATAGTTTCGATCAAGCCAGAGAGAAAACCCAAATCGGATGAGCATCCGAATCAATAGAGAGAGAGAGAGCAACTTGAAGCAGTGGAACAATCATAGAAATCACAACTTCAGTTAATCAACATCAATGATCGATTTGGGGAAAGCGATCAGAAACCCTAGTTTATTTTCCAAGCCGTCATTTTTTTTTCATTGCAAAAGAAAAAGAGATCGGGCAAAATAAAAGAGAATGGGCCGGCCAAGTATTCATGGACTAAGCCAAAATTGAAAAGGGGATTACCCTTTTTATTTAAACTCCTAAGGGTTTTTTCTTTGTTTATTTTATTTTGTATTGTTTTGTTTCTTTTTGTTTTTCCATCTGTAATCCAACCATCATTTCTACAGTCTGTAAAATCTAGGGAGATACGGTCAGGGTGTTGACTGACAGTTGCTAGAGTCTGTACAATCTAGGTTACTGGTTACGGGTTCGTAATCAGGGAAAATCTGATCGAGAGGATATCGGTCAGTCTAGGGTTTTGAGCGTAGGGTTAGAATAGGAGCAGGGTTTGCGAGTGTACATGGTCTTGTATCCGGGATCTGTTCTATCACCTAGTAGAAACCTTAGAAATGCAGCAGTAGGCAGGGTTTTGTCGAAGCTGGGTATTTCCGTGTGTGATTTATTTTCTGCATTTCTGTTTCTGCTATATTCTGTGATCTGTTTATTATTATATATATCTCATTAGATTTTTAATTCAGTTAAAAACTGTGAAAAACCCTATTCATCCCCCATCTAGGGTTATTCTAGATCCAACAAGTGGTATCAGAGCAGGTATTCTGTTAACTCTAGAGTAATGGTGTTTCCTAGTTGTCAGTCAATAGAGAGTCAGCCCAGTTCATCTCCAACTATTTTCGATGGAACATATTTTTTAAATTGGAAATCCAAAATGGAATTTTATTTAAAATCTGTTAATATTAAATATTGGGATGTTGTTATCAATGGATTTGATAGTATAGATATTACTTTCAGTACTCGTGCTATGAAAATTATATTTGATTATCTTAGTACTGAACATTTTAATTTTGTCTGCCATTGTTTATCTGCATAGGAAATCTGGGATACTCTCAATACGAAGTATGGAAGATCTAACAACGGTAGCTCAAAACCCAAGAAAGTCAACTCAGAATCAGAGTTCTGTTTAACAGGATTGACAAATGAAAATTCTGAAGGATCAGATAATGGAGATTCAACAGATTTTGAAACAGAAAATTTCTCATATGAAGATTTAGTTTATATGTGTGTGGATTTAACTAAATCTGTTGACAAACTCCATTCTAAAAATAAAACTTTGAAAACTGAAAATCGTAAGTTGACAAGTAAAATTCACTGTTTGGAATTAAGACTTGAAACTATTGTGAAATTTGAAAATTCTAATTGGGAAAATTGTTTGAATTTAAAAATTGATCTCGTTCATCTCAATAGTAACATTCAAAGGCTTGAAGAAGAAATTCTTATTTTAAAAGATAACGAGATTGAGCTGAAAGATGCAAACAAATATTTACAAGAGGAATTTATAAATTTTAAGGCTACCTAAAATTCCAAACATGAAATTGCTGAAAATGATAGTTTGTTGAAAACAGATCTGATTTTGAAAGAGTTTGAAATCGAACTTGAAAATTTGAAGAAACTTGAATCTGAAAGTCAAAAATATTTTGATTTTGAAATAGCTGAGTTCCAAACCTAAATTAAATTGCTTAATGTTGAAAATTTGGTTTTGAAATCTGAGTTTGAAAGATGTAAGATCACTAAAAATCGTTGTTCAGAGTGATCTTAAAACTGAAATTCAACAACTTGAAACAATTTTGTCTAAATTTTCAAACGGTAAAAAATCTTCGGATATGTTGTTGAAAAACCAATTTTCTGTTGGAAATAAACGTGGTCTTGGTTTTGGGAGAATAAATGGTTTTGAAAAACGAAATTCAAGTGATTTTAAAAATCCTTCAAACTCCTTTGAAAAGAATAGCTTTGGAAATTTTAACTCTGATAACACCAAAGGGTTTTTAAATCACGAACGAAATGAGTATGTGTTTTATAACAAACCATTTAAACAATCTTGGATCTCAAAAGAAAATAATACGGGCTTTGTTAAATTCAAACAGATTTGGGTTCCCAAGGGTACAAAGATAAATTCAGATGGTTTGTTATATAGACAGGTTTGGGTACCGAAAGTTCGATACACAGCTATCAGTGGTAAAACAATCTTTGTTAGACCACTTAACCCTCTCAACTACTAAGTACCAGTGATGGCTGAGGAACTGCTTTGGAAAAGAAAA
Source organism: Allium sativum (assembly GCA_030737875.1). NCBI lineage: Eukaryota > Viridiplantae > Streptophyta > Magnoliopsida > Asparagales > Amaryllidaceae > Allium > Allium sativum. Next base: position 719,685,793 of record CM060921.1, on the reverse strand, counting down.
TTTGAATTCAAGCTATTCCACATCTTTGATTTATTTAGGGTTCCTTAGCCAAGTTTGTTAAGTTAGCGATTCTGTTTTACATTGGATTCTGGTATGATCTCTAAACTCACCTTTGTATATTCTCTTTGTTTTTGTTTTTCTATGTTTATTCCTCCTTCTATCCTTTATGTTTTTTCCCTCTTTTCTGTTTTTGAATTGACACTGCCATATTCCTCTTATTCTGTGCTTTCTTAACTTCAAATTGCAGAATTCATGATTTTCTGGAAATTCGCTTAGATTGAATGAAACTTTGATGTTTTAAATCTCTTCCAGATCTTGAATTTAAATTTCTATTTTTCTACAATTATTTTGAAGTTCATTTTCTGTTTTCTGGATTCATAACAGTGTTGATGTATTCCTGTTATACCTTGAACACTTGATTTGAATTCTAATTTTTAAAAGATTTGAAAGCTTAATGGAATTTCACATACCACAGCTATTTTGAGTTTCTTCTAATTTATTTTGGAAAGGCTTGAAAACTTATACTCATTACAGCACTCAGCTATCTATCAGTTGTGATCGTTTCATTATTTTTTCAGATTGGCTTGGGTATTCTGAAATGTCTTGAATTACAGTGATACATCTAGAAATTCATCTTATATTCATGATCATTTTATGATTGAAATCTATTTGTTTGAAATCATCTAAAATACTTGATATTTTGAATCTCGCACACCTCTTAATCCTGAAATTATCATCTTGTGTGAATGATTCATTATATCTTAAACTTGACATTGATTCAAGTGATTTCTAATAAATTATTTTTTAATTTTCTGGATCATGAGTACCTCTCAAATTTGATGTAAATGATCTGAAATCACTCTTGTACTTGTCAGGAATATTTGTGAAAATTCCTTGAAAATATGGTCTTAAATATCACTGTTATTTCATGATGATTTGATTTGAATATTTGTTTGTTTAAAATCATTTGAAATTATTAATGTATTGAATCTCACACATATCTTGAAACTGAAATATTATCTTGTGTATTGATCCATTAAATCCTGATATTTTCACATTTCCTCAAATGATTTAAAATATACTAAATTTTACAATCTTGGATCATGGAATATGTTTTTGTGACCTTCAGAAATATCGTCTGACAAGTCTGCTATGATATTGGTTTCTGTGCTGCTCTGATACTGTCTTTGAAAAATGTTTTTCAAATAATTGCCTGTTTTGTGACTGCTGCTCTGATAGATGAAATTATTGGACCTAATTTGTTATCTTGTCTGCTTGGTTTTAAATTTCTGTTGTTTGTGATATCTTGGTTTGTCCCCAGTATCTTGTTACAGTCTACATTAATAGCGACACCAGTTGGTATCTGTTGTGCTAAATTTTTGTATATATTTTAATCCCTCTTGTCTTGTATAGATCTCCATATCCCTCTCGTAATTGATTCTCAATTTTAAAGTTATTTATTGATTATTCATTCAGAAATTGAAATCTATATCCAAATTGAACTGCTCTTATAATTCATCAAAATTATTAATAGATTTTGAAATTGTGATGAATTGTGACTGCAATATATTTCACAACAAGCGGAGTTTTTATTTAGATTTTCATGATGGTTGAACATTTATTATAATATCTTTGAATTGGCAATTATTTCATGACCATCTCCTTTATCTACCATCATTCTGCCATCCATGATAATTTTATATAAATGTGGAGAGTTAAATAATTTTTAAATCTTTTTAAATAAACAGTGGAAATATCTGTGATAGAAATGGGACTATGTTATTTTGTAGAATTAGCGACAATAGAAAATTTTCAATGATCCCGATACAGTCGAGCATATTTCATAATATAATTAATTTAGAAATTTATTTCATAGTCCATTTCTGTACCTACCACATTTCTATCATTCATATATTGGTTTTATATACCGAGGAGTTTTTTTCCTTTAAATGCTGAAAATAATATATATAAGTGTGTCTCTAACCTCATTTAAAAATCCAACCTCTGGTCATGCATGGTTAAGAGACAACTTATAATTTAAGCTGCGGCTGACCTTATTTAAAAATCCAAGCTCTGGTTATGCATGGTCAGTGTGCTCTTAAATTAAAAAAAATGGAAATAATATGCTATAAATTGTAGTAAATTTGAAATTCTCCTTTGTGTATGAAAACCCGCTTATCAATCCATATTTTATTCTATGAAATGTGTTGAAATTTTATGACGTATTATGATTTGTTGATTGATAGGTATTGGGATTTGAGATTATACGATGTTGTCACTTAATTTTAATTAATAATTATAGTCCAATCCATCACTGTTTTAGTGCTTCATTTTTTTTTTAAATTTTTATTGGAAAATAATATAAAATCATATTTTTGTAACTCTCTCCATTTTATATAAAATTCATCGTAAATTCGTCATTCTCTACAATGCGAAATATGCCACCTGTTCTCAGAATATTATGATTTTTGTTTGACTGATTGAGACTTATGATGACCCTTCTTCTACTTAAGCTGAAATATTATTTTTAGTCATTTTTTCATCTATATTTTAAATCCTATATCCTTTTAATGATAACAAAAGGGGGAGAATGGGTTGAGATTTTGATTTTTGAGTGAATTTTTTATAAATATTTTCAATTTTACATTTCACTCATGCACAGTTATAGGGGGAGTCGTCTGTTGTAGGGGGAGCTAATAAATAGGGGGAGTTCAATATTCACTGGCAAACACATCTAATGTGCTCAAAATCTCTTATTTGTTTGTCATCATCAAAAGGGGGAGATTGTTGTATATGGCGTAGTTGTATACACAATTATATGATTTTTGCCTGATGATAACAAACAAATAAATATTATTTTAGTATGTTTGTTACTGTTCTATTCTATATTTACATCACAGACAGGAATATAATATTTATATTTAAATAAAATACGATTGTACATAAATTAAAATATTCACAGTATTTTATTTAAATAGCATATTTTATTTCAGTATCTAAACAGTACAAAGTTTACAACTCCACTATTTGTACACTTCACTGATATCTCTCATTTCAATACATTTCACTCAACACTCATACAGTCACTCAGTCGTACTTTTTCATATATACATTCTTTTTACCACATTGCTTCATCTTCTGTCTTGTATCTTCAGTCTTCTATCTTCACAGTCAGTCTAGTCTTCATACCTATCATATATAGAAACACACACACACACACTGCAATAGAAATAAAAACTTAATACATGCAGATTTTAATTTTATTTTTTGAAATTTTATTTGCCTCAGAATTTCGGTGTGTTTCTCATCATTTTTCATGACTTGATCTGATCTATCTGTGTCTAGGCAGACTGTCTGTATATATATAGTAGCAGGGACAGGGAAATCATTTCTGATGGTCTGCATGTACACACGTGCATGAATATACACGTGTGCACTGCCTCGCCAATCAGAATGTAGTGAGAAACTGAGGAGCAGCCGCGAGGACCAACTCGACTCAGTGCTACAGCAAACATTCAAGTGTTATGCAAAACAAGTCAATACTGGTAGTGCAAGGGTCAAACTAGAACATGGTTCAGCACAAATGTACATAGGATGCAAACAAGACAAAATGGAACCAACATGTCAAACTTGTGTACATTTTCAAGTGCAAGTGTCATGGCAAATGTATATGGTGTAAATTCTAACATGGGTAAGCAAGAACAACTAAATAGGATCAGCCTCAAAATTTCAAGAAATCAAGTCTCAACATGGTTCAGTTCAGGGTGTTCAAACAGCAGGATGATTCATACTCATGTATTCTTGGAAAATGAAACGTAACAACCAAGAATGTACAAATCGACACAGCAGCTATATATTGGAGCAAATACATGGGATATATGCAGTCCATGTTTAAACAGCATATGGTGAACAATTTCAAGTTAGGTTCAATGGTGCAACATGGAGAGAGAATCAATCATGGCCGAGTCTAAGTTCGGCTCAACAGATAGATGGACATATACAAGTGACAAGGCCAAAGCAGTTTCAACTTATATAAATATGGTCAAACATATCAAAGTAGTCCAAATATATGTGATCAAGACAAGTCAGTTTTCAACATGTTGAAGGAAGAGATAATGCAGAAAAACTCAAGTGTTTATATCAACAACAAATATGGCAGCAGATCCAAGTGAAAGTGCTCAAGTGACAAAATCAGGAATATACAAGTCTGGAGTATACGTTTACGCACTCAAGTGGCCAAACGACATGTGAATGGTATGTACAAATTTCAGTGCATCATGAACTAAATCAAGTTTGCAAGAACAACACTAACTGTAGCAGCCAAGTTCAAGTATGTATGCAAATATTCAGGTGCAGCCAAGTTGGTAAATTCAAGTATATACATGTTCAAGGTAGTTGATATGAACAGTACAGAAACTTCAATTCCAAAGGACACAGCAAATATATGACTGTGTTGATAACGTACACAAAATCAATGCAGAAATATTGTGGAAGGTTTAAATTCTTAAATTCTATTTTAAATGAGCACTGCATTGTTTTTTTTTTGGCAAGACTGTAGTGTGTTCAAATCAGGACAAGCATTTTCTACATGCTATTTTTACTTTCAGAAGGTAATCAAGTTTTTAAGGTATGCAGAAATTTCTAGAATTTTTTTTTGGGAAAACAATCAAAGAGCAAATGTTTTTGGAAAGCATTTCAATCATGCATGGGACCAGTGAGAAACATAGTTAATGCTTGGATTTAATCATATATGGAATGGTGTTCTTGCATAAATCAAACTTGGCATGATAAATAGAGCAGCTACAATCATGTAGCAGAAGCAACAATTCAGCATGAAATCGCAGCAATACAGTATGGTGTAAAAATGTTCCAGGCAACAAATCAGAGATTTCGAATTATCTCCTTTATATTTTTTTGGCAAGAGTTTAATCGGTTTAAGAAATTCAGAAAATCATTTTTGGCAAGAAAATATCATCATAATTATTCTTGGCAATTTATCAATCAAGTGGATTCATTCAAGGGTCGAAAACATATCCAATTTCATCAACTCAAATCGTAGTAAGTCAAAAAGGGAAAACAAATCATGCCATATTCATGCAATCAGATCGAATCATTTATTGGTGAAATCAGAGATTTATTTTAGGGTTTTCTACCCTATATTTTGCACCCACATCATCACTGGCAAGGGGATATTATCGAAAACCAAAAACCCACAACATTCAAAAAAACAAAATCGAAGAATCATTTCAGAATAACTCACTTTGTTTTCAATCAAGAGACAAAGATACACATCCCAAATCGAAAACCCCCAAAATCATTTCAAGCAATTCAAGGCAAGAAATTTCAGAAAAACTCACAGTTTCGATCAAGCCAGAGAGAAAACCCAAATCGGACGAGCATCTGAATCAATAGAGAGAGAGAGAGAGAGAGAGCAACTCGAAGCAGTGGAACAATCATAGAAATCACAACTTCAGTTAATCAACATCAATCGATCGATTTGGGGAAAGCAATCAGAAACCCTAGTTTATTTTCCAAGCCGCCATTTTTTTTCATTGCAAAAACAAAAGAGATCGGGCAAAATAAAAGAGAATGGGCCGACCAAGTATTCATGGACTAAGCCAAAATTAAAAAGGGTATGACCCTTTTTATTTAAACTCCGAAGGGTTTTTTCTTTGTTTATTTTATTTTGTATTGTTTTGTTTCTTTTTGTTTTTCCATCTGTAATCCAACCATCAGTTCTAGAGTCTGTAAAATCTAGGGAGATACAGTCAGGGTGTTGACTGACAGTTGCTAGAGTCTGTAAAATTTAGGTTGCTGGTTACGGGGTCGTAATCAGGGAAAATCTGATCGAGAGGATATCAGTCAGTTTAGGGTTTTGAGCGTAGGGTTAGAATAGGAGCAGGATTTGCGAGTGTACATGGTCTTGTATGCGGGATCTATTCTATCATCTAGTAGAAACCTTAGAAATGCAACAGTAGGCAGGGTTTTGCCGAAGCTGGGTATATCTGTGTGTGATTTATTTTCTGTATTTCTATTTCTGCTATATTCTGTTATCTGTTTATTATTATATATATCTCGTTAGATTTTTAATTCAGTTAAAAACTGTGAAAAACCCTATTACCCCCCTCTAGGGTTATTCTAGATCCAGCAATATTTTCCTTAAGGGCGGTCGATGCCATCCCTAAGAGCGCCGGTGACTTCCTTTAAGGGGAGGCGGCCGACCCCCCTTAAGGATCGTGCGTGGAGAATTTGTTTCTTCTTTCGATTGATTTTATATTAATAAGTTATTAATGTTGATTGATTGTTTCCATTTTCTTACGATTCTTGTCCCCTCTTATGTATTATACATACACACAAGTTTGAAATCCAAAAGGAATATTCCATTATGCCATAGTATTTATTTTAATTCCAGTTTTACATTTGCAGTTTGAATTTCAAATGCTATGTGTATATTATTTTTTACAACTTGTTTTATTAGTAACTTTTTCAAATGAACTTCGTTTTCGATAAATAAATATGAAAATGGACTAGAATCTCGTCACGAATACACTGGTAATATTTTCGTTGTCCAATTCTAAATTATTAATTATTTGTATTTTTAGTCCATCAATATATTATTTCTTATTATTTTCTATTCTTAATTTAATTATCTATGTCTATTTAGGGTATATTTTTACGGGGTGTTACAGTTGTGGATAATTCATGTAATTGAAAGCGCCAAAGAATCGTTGATAGTTCGGAGGATTCTAGTGGACTCGAAACAAGGGTATCGTGGGGACGTCTATTAGGATTTGAGAGATCATATACCCAGGATCGCTTGGGAAGTGATCTAGTTGTCTTGAGAAGACAAACATACGTGGGACGTACAATAGTACGACTAAAACCATGGTCTCCATTAATCTTTGATGGATGTTAACGGCCGGTCATTTAGATATCAACGTATTCACGTATTCAAGGCTTTAGTCGGTGATAGCTAGACCATTGCTTGTTATGGATGCTACGGTTGCTTGTTTGTTTTCTTCTATTTTTCTGGGTAAATCATCACCATAGGATACTGAAGAGAAGTGGGGATTGAGAATCATGTTCTAACAAGTATCTATTTCTATGTTATCTTAGTAGTGTATTTTATGTGATAACTCTCTGGTTGCAGGGACATGTTAGGTGAGACTTGAGCTATCCAGTATCATATTTTATTGTATAGCTATTAGTAGTTGTTTATCGCTTACACCGGACTGTTGTCTGACTCAAAGTTTTATGTCTTCTCTTATTACGTTGAGATGCTCATCAACAATGTTGTTGAGTCGATTGAGTAATAGGTAGCAGGTTTAGTGATAGTGCAGCAGGACGATAACGAGCTGGAGGCCGGCGTGTTATTATTATATTATCTAACTTTTTGGATGATCGATGTTTGACTAATATATACTCCGATGAGGGATGTAGTGAGGCTTGATGTATTCTGATGTTGAGATGTATTGTACACAATTTCTAAGATTTTATGGAGATTGAATTTCCTGCTTTATTATGCTTCACTACTATATCTTGTTGTATACTTTATTATTATATGTTATTCATGCGTAGTGAGTCATACTACATTTTCTGTTTTGGTTTATCTTCCTTGATGATCATTCCATATTGGTTTGGCACAAATACAACATACTTTTCCTTAAATTGGTGCAGGAGGTATGAGGCAGTTGTCACAACAATCAATATACATACAATTATATAGTATATACAATACAATCAAATAAATAAGGCATGTATACACATTAAATCATAGTTTAAATCTATGTGCAAGGGAGATGGGCTAGTCATAAGAACACGTGAATTAGCTTGGATCCAACTCTACATCAAACCTTGTAAAATCATTTTAAAGTGACAAAAGTATTTAGATAAGATTTGAAGTGCAATTTTAGATTCTAAATATTATTCTAAAATCATCACTTAAAGTATATAATAACTAATTAGTAGATGAGACGTTATAACTATGCACCTAGATCCAAAGCAATCCAAAAATGATTTGAATCCGAGTATGAAAAATAATAGCTCAAAATCCAAGGTACTCCAAACAATAGATCTCTAAAATTCAACACAAATCTTGCTCCTCTCATTCTTAATAAACAAATTTAGGTAACTAAAGTAAGATTTATGGTGGTTTATGACTAGTAGGAAATTAATGGTCACTTTTCTAACTGTGTAAAATGATTTGAAAAAAAATCCCATCGGCCCTCACATAGTTGTAATCCCAAAATCAACCAAGCATCCATACTTACTAAGGTTGTCTGTTTTCCTAATGTAATCGTTATGTGAAAAGAGAAACAATCATCTCGATCTAATGAAAGTTGTTTCAGACCATAATTCAGCTTCTATCAAAAGTGATAGGCTCTACAAGATTTTGAAGATTAAAATCGTCCAACTAAAATAAAGGATAAGAAATGTCATTTATTTGCATTTTCCAAAGTTAAAAAGACCCATGTAAAACTGATGTTAATATATTCCAATTTGCCAATACATAAAATGTGGATCATTACAATTCTCTTACCAAAAATTTGTTTAAGTACTCAATGTAAAATAAATGTCTTTGATGTAAATTGTATTTATTCCTGAGAATTCGAAGTATACGTTTGAAATTTACATTGTCTCTCATGTACCTAATTATTTTTACTCAACTATTTTGACTAAACAGAAATATTTGAAAAACAAGTCGCTAAAGATTTTCTTCCATATAAATTGCATGCTTGCAGTTTACAATTATGGTGAACCTTATAGCTATATATGTCAAAATAATCGTAAAAGACACGACTATACATATTAACCATCATAGTTTGACTAATATTTTGTTTATTTTCTTGCTTATGGTTTCATCTTACTTTAAGAGCATAGTCCAAAGGAAGTTTCAACAAGCTCAGACCGTTAATCCTTAGCTATTAGCAGATCGAAAGGAGTCTAGAAAAGATGTTAGTTACAAATTAACGAGATGAATTACATTGATCATATTTCATATATTTCTTGTCTCTATCAAATCACAACCGTACATCATAATTATTTAATTGATATGCATGACTCCTCATAAAAAGTAGATATTACAATAGAAAGAGAGGAATGATTCCCTAGATAGCTTATGAGTATAACATAGGCTAATTCTATTCAAAAAAAAAAAAAAAAAAAAAAAAAAACTGTTAGTTCACCCATGTTTTTCCAAAAAATTCAATGATAATAATACCCTTTTTATGTTTTTATGTTTTTTTTTTTTTTTTTTTTTTTTTTAAAGTTCTATGTACACCATGAACTTCCCCTATGTAGCGCCTTCAGGGTACCACGAAGGATTACTTCGCGTGATACCTTTAAGGTTAATGATCCGGGCTGTAGCCCAGGTTAATGTTAACATAGCTCCGTCCCTGGCTACATACATATAAAAGGTTGTAGAAGAGCATCTCTCACCTCTTTATATAGATCTAATAATGATGATAAGTTATCATTTTTCAAATTCTAAAGAAAAAAATGATAACTTGTTGTTGTTGTTCGGTACATTTAATGTTAGCTATATCCAATGATGAACCATGTGAGATTTTATCTATCAACTAATAATGAATGTTTAAAAGCAAGTAAGGGTGTGTTCCCAAAGTAAAATAAATACTGGTATTCACCTCTTTGTGCGCACGCACGTTTATAACTAACTAATTTCCAACGTCAAGTGGTCAGCTTCATTTCCCTCTCCTATATTTAATTCACTGCTTCAGATCTACAAAATTTAAAATGGTAAAATCTCGCTTCACTTTCGTCCTCCTACTCACAATCCATCTACTCCACAAAACCCTAGCAACGCCGCCGCCACCACCCAAAACCCCAAATGCAACATCCGACTTCCTCCTACCCCACAACCAAGCCCGCGCCGCGGTCGGCGTACCACCCTTAACCTGGAGCCCCAAACTCGCGTCATCCGCGTCCCAAACCGCCCGCATCCAACGGGATTTCAAATCGTGCGGCTTCGCAGACCTAAGCAACAGTAGCTACGGCGCGAACCAGGCCTGGACCAGCTACCCCGCGACGCCGGCGCAGGTCGTCGGATCTTGGATCGACACGAAGAAGCACTACAATTACAGCACCAACAGCTGCGACGCCGGCGGCCGCGACCAGTGCGGGACGTACACGCAGGTCGTCTGGAGGAGCACCTCCGCGGTGGGGTGCGCTCAGGTTGGTTGCGGGACTCGGAAGAAGCCGTTGAAGGATGCGGCGATGATTACGATATGCTTTTATGATCCCCATGGAAATGTTGTGGGCCAAAGGCCTTATTGATTAGTCCTTGTCAAAGTACGTTTACGTTTGGATTTGGTAATAAATGGAGGGATGGTTTCGTCCTTCAGTTTCGCTGTAAATTCAAATGGTAGAAATGCTACTGTTTGGGCCGAGTTCAATGGCCCAGACTGCATTATCTTCTACTGGGATCAAGGTAACATAGATTAATTCGAATTCTCGTCTATTTCTGTATTTTGATACTACTTCGTTGAGAATTCACTACGTTAAGAGTTTAACTGGTACGAACTTAATTAGTATATTAAACTGAATAAAAACGGAAAACATACTTTTATCTATTATACTATTCTAAAAGGGACGGTTTGGATAAAATCCGTACTAGTATTATCAACGGTAGGAAAACCGACTTGCATAATTTCAACGAAAAATTTATTGCAATTTTTATAAATGTTAGCCAAATCAAAACGGTGATAAGTTATCATTTTTTTCTTTAGAATTTTGAGTTGGAATTTGAAAGTTAATCTTATACATAATGAATTTTGAGTTAGGAAGTCAAAATTCGAAGAATAGAATTTTATTTTACAAAACATTAAATCTGAAACTTGAAATTGAAAATTTGAAATTACAACATTTGATTTTTGGATTTTTAAATGACAAAATATGAATTGAAAAATTCATATTTGCTATCTAATTTTTATTTTTAATTCAACTTTTACTGACCGACCTATAATGAAGTATTGATGGTATATCCACGTAAACACGACATTTAGTGAAACTGAGATAGATTATTAGTAATTAGGGATTTTTTATTTTGTTGTTAAATAAAAATTATCAATCTTTCAATAAGACGGAAAAAAAAGATAGAGATTTTTTTTTCTTTATTTCTCTATAAAGCTGCGCAAACCATGTCAAACCAAGACCGATCAATACCCGAACACTGTATGTATAACAAACACATCATCAAGAATGATTAGGCCACTAAGTATTATGCTCCATTAGAGAAGACAATTCAACTTATCTGATCACAATGGGATATACCTGGGAACAAATCAGCTTCATAAACTATACTATTGGGAACAAACTATTCAAACAAAAAGCACTAATGATTGCATTAGTATTCAAAGAACGTTTTTAATTTAAATGCTTTATAAAAATAGTCATCCGAACTAAGACAAGGAGGAACTTTGATATACTTCAAGTTATATAACAAAGCTGCTACGTTCCAAGTACACAGGGCCAGAAATTGAACATGAAAGTGCAATATCATTTGAGAATGCGTTGTCAACTAAGATGAGCTAAAGAAATTATAAAAGTGCTCTTTTTATATTAATCTTGACAGAAATACCAAAGTCAATACAATTATATTGCTCAGGAAATTGATATCAGGCGACATTTGATTCATATCAAACTAATTCAGCTTGAGAATACATTTGATTGAGAATAGCTTTTAAATAGGAAAGGGGTAAGGATGCGATACTCAGCCTTGGACAGTAAAGCGTTTTTGCATGATACTAAAGTTAGATTTCGTGATATAATATTTCCATTTGTAGAAGATTTGGAAGATATTATTGATTATGGTGATACAATATTTCCATTTAGAGAAGATTTGGGAAATAATGTTAATTTGAGTAATATAATATTTCCAACTGCAGAAGATTTGGAAGACATTAGAAAATTTATTGCCTCTTTTTTTGTAAAATTAAACAGGGCAATAAATTACCTGCATAAGTGGAAGAATGTGAAAAAATTTCTTTTAGGATATTGAAGTAAGAAATTAATTCTCTGATTGGAGAATCAATTAAGCATTGATTTATAACCATAAATCAATTACTTCAGCCCTAAGTATTAATCTTATATAAGGATAGGGATTAGGTAAATGTATGGTACATCTCTCAAAGTTGTTATTCTTCTTCTTCCCCATTATCAGTCTTGTGATATTTTCTTATTTAGAAAAGAAATAAAATCCCCTCTCTCCAAGTGGACGTAAACTAACAAGACGTTAGTGGAACCGCTATAAATCTCTTATGTTCTTTTTTTATCGCTTGATCTGTGATTGTTTTGCTGGTGACTATCTGTTGTTTGTTTTGCCTCGCCATCATTCCGTTCCTATTTGATTTTTGCAAGGTTGGGTTTTATTCTCAAGGCATATTTTTTGGGAAACTTTTCCCCAATAATTGGCATCAGAGCTACGAGGTTTATTGAAAAAAGGTGTTAAACATTATGACCGGAGATGAGGAGAATTCAGCAATTGTATCAAGGCCATATGTCAAAGGGACATATATGGCAGCAGGATCTTAGTTAGCAATAGAAAGATGGAATGGGGATAAAGACTTCGAGAAGTGGCAATAGAGGATGAAAGATGTTCTGATGAGGAACAATGTTCATCCTGTGGTGTTTGCTCCTAAGGAGTTGACGGATGATATTTCAGCCGTTGAAAGGAAGGAGATGGAACGATGAGCATTTACTACTTTACAAATAGCAATGGGAGAAAATGTCATTTCAGATACTAGCGGTGAGACCACTGCTAAGGACATTTGACCAAGCTGAAAAAACTCTATTTAAAAAAGCCACTAACCAACCGTCTGATTTTGCTGAAGGTGTTTTTCACCATGCAGATGAAAGCGGTACTTCAATGAAGGCACATCTAAGCTTCTTTGATGATCTTGTGATGAAGATTAAGACTGTTGACTTAAAAGTGGATGAGGAGCAAATAGCAATGATTCTTTTGCGTTCTCTTCCGGAGTGATACACAAGTTTCGCTAACAGTCTTATATATGTCAGTGATACGCTAACAGTAGATGTTGTAAAGGCAGGTCTTCTATCTGAGGACTTGACGGATCAGATGAAGGGGTTGAGTGAAGGTAGAGGAGGAAATAGTACAGAAGCCTTATTAACTGGTATGGAGAAAGGGGAGAAGAAGAAGAAAATAAAATCAAGAGGTGGGAAGTGCTACATTTGCAAGAAACCAGGCCATTGGAAGAGAGATTGTCCGGACTTGAAGAAAAAAATTAAAGCTGGAAATTCATCGGTTGCGGTGGAGGAATTTTTGTTTGATGACTTGTTGACAGTTGTAGTATTAGATATATCAGACCATTGGGTGTTAGATACGGAGCTGTCTTTTCATATGACACCTAATAAGAATTATTTTAGTTCTTTTAAAAGAAAAAGAGGGAAACTGATTCTTATCGGAAATGATGCTAGTTGTAGAGTCATGTGCGAAGGTACCGTGCAGATTCGCATGTATAACGGGGTAATACGCACCTTGACGGGTATCCGTTATGTTCCAGGTCTTCAGAAGTTAATGATATCTCTTAGGCAGTTGGCATCCAAATGATGCGAGGTGACTAATGATAAGGATAGCCTAAGGGTTTCTAAGGGTGCATTTGTAATGATAAAGGAAGGAAGATATGCTTCATAATTTGTATCTCCTGGGAGGAAGCACTGTACTTGGAGAGTCAAGGGTTAGAGTCTACAATTCTCGTGGAAAAGATGTCAAAGCTAGGCATACGAGAAGGGACTTTGAGTTTCTGCATAGATAAAATATGATCGAAGGGGAAAGCTTCAACAAGATGAGATTTTTCCAAGAGGATGTGCTTGATAAGCAGAAGAAGGGATCTTCTGAAATTGGTCAGAGATTAAAGGAGAAAGCAGTGGATATGCATTAGTCTTTGCAGACTGCTAAGTTCGGGTGTTGCTCGAGCTGGAATCGCTTATCGAAATGCTAGGTGTCACGCGGTGGCACGATGTGGGGAGAGAGTTGAGATGGTCTATGGAGACGTTTGTTTTCATGGTGAAGATCGATAAGTCTTACTTGAAGGGGGTACTTTGAACAGTTTGTTGGCAGGCGGTGTCGTTGCCAGAGTTTGTTGACAAAGTGCAATGGGTAATGGCCATGTCGGAGCTCATTGGGGAAACTAACCGTGGTGTCTTGTCCGAGAAGATGCTTAAAGTAAGAGGATGTAGGCGAAGTTGGTATGCTTTCAAGAAAATATAGTATCAAGGTGGAGATTGTTAGATTTCGTGATACAATATTTTCATTTGCAGAAAATTTGGAAGATATTATTGATTACTGTGATACAATATTTCAGTATAGAGAAGATTTGGGGAATATTTTTAATTTGATAATATAATATTTCCAACTGCAGAAGATTTGGAAGATATCAGAAAATTTATTGCCTCTTTTTTGTAAAATTAGACAGGGCAATAAATTACCTACATAATGGGAGAATGTGAAGAAGTTTCTTTTGGGATATTGAAGTAAGGAATTAATTCTCTGATTGGGGAATTAATTAGGCATTGATTTATCACCATAAATCAATTACTTCAACCCCAAGTATTAATTTTTATATAAGGATAGGGATTAGGTAAATGTACAGTACATCTCTCAAAATTGTGTTTCTTCTTCTTCTTCCCTATTATCAGTCTTGTAATATTTTCTTATCTAAAAAAGGAATAAAATCTCCTCTCCCCAAGTGGACGTACACTAAAAGACGTTAGTGGAACCACTATAAATCTCTTGTGTTCTTTCTTTTATTGCTTGATATGTTATTGTTTTGCTGGTGACTATCTGTTGTTTGTTTTGCCTTGCCATCAATCCGTTCCTATTTGTTTTTGCGTCAGGTTGAGTTTTATTCTCAAGGCGTTTTTTTCGGAAACTTTACCCCCCAACAACTAACGCCTCTTTTAAGAAAAAATCGTTATATAGTTGTAATCAAACTAAGAAACTAAATATAAAGAAGTTGAACACCTGCTATAAATAGAAGATAACTTGCTACAACTAGAAGGTAACAAGTTACCGACTATTCATTAGGATATTTAGTTAAGAAATTTTAACTTCGTCAAAACTTAAACATGTAGGACATTATAGAGGGTATGTGACATTTGTATTTTCCGCCTGCAAGGTTGTTTACTTATTTTAAAATAAGGAAATGTTTAACATTTCTTATCCTGTAACAAACCAGGAAACTGATAGTCGAATGATCATGACCAGGTTTTTAAGTTTATAGACAAGCAATCAACAAAATGCGATTAAGGCTTGTAATTCGTATCACAGGGGAAAAAGACATAAATAATAACTAATTAACTACATATAATTGTTTAGCGTATTCAAGGATAATCACCACTGCTATTAATAATAAGCATGTAAAAGAATGATTATTGACCAAAATATGACAGTGAGTGTTAACTGGTAGTAAACAAATCGTTCAAGCTTTTATTTATGAATAAGTCATGATAAATTTATTATTTATTTATTGAACTGAATAATAAATAATAAACATTTATTCAATTCTATAACCAATACATAACAAATGGTGGTTTATAGAATCTTCCATGCACATGGTGTGTTGGATCATAATGCTCTGACTCAACCTTCCTTTGTTGTGCTTGCTTCTCAGTGCTTATAAGTTGATATGCGAGCCCAACCTAATCCATCACCTATTGTGTATGATTCTGGACCATCCAATGTTCCCCTTGCATTAGATTCACAGCCCGAAATATTAGCTCCACATCCGTAAACTACGCCTCTTCAAGCCTTTTGTCATGCTGTTGTTGACCCTTGCTATGCTACCGCATCTAATCTTGGCCAAGCTCAGGTCCCATGTGTCTAGTATACAGCAGTTCCTTTAGTGCTTTTAAACGCTTCCCATCATCTTTTGAACCTGCAGTTTGACAATTTTGTGCTCATTAAGTTATCCTTGTTGTGCATAATTATGATGTTCGAGCAACATCCCCTTCCTCCCTCTATGCTTGCTGACTCCCCTTCTTATGCCCCTACATCTCAAATTCGGTTTACTCAGGGGCGGATTTAGGGGGGTCAAGTGGGGTCACTGGACCCCACTAGACTTTTACATTTTATTTTTTTACTAAGCATTTTACCAAACTTAGGTGGTGATGCTGCCTTCTCTCTTTCTGTCTGCTTTGGGAATAAACATATTTGCATGTACAACAGCTACCATTTGAATCGATTTTGTAGAAGTTAGCAAGGATATTTGGACTTGAAAAGATAGTACATCAAAAGTATGAAGTGGCATTTTAATGAATGGCGAAAGAGTTTGGATAAGATTTTTTGAAATAAACAGTCATGTCGTTAATTAGTTCTATGAAACTTGATATAGACAGAATATGGTTTGTCAATTTAATAGCCTCATGGCTTATATTAAAATGCATCTTCTTTTATCAAACTGGTTTGAGACCTTAATTCACTACTGCATTTTATCAAACTTGGGTGATGTGGCTATATTAAAATGCCACTTCTTTTATCAAACTGGTTTGAGACCTTAATTCACTACTGCATTTTATCAAATTTGGGTGATGCTTCTTCTTTTATCAAAATTACTACTGCTCTAGAAACGGAAAGAGGAAAGTTAATCAAAATTTCCTCTAGATCCTATGTACTCTTCAATTTTTGGCCCCCTCTAGCCTCGGACCCTGGCTCCGCCACTGGGTTTACTGCATCTATTTCTCAAGCTGTAGCTTATGCTCTACCTGCTACTTTTGCTCCATACAATGTTACTGTAAATGCTTGTGCTAATCCTCATGTCAAGCTTATGGTATCTTTGCAGCTCTGGAGCTCGAGGTTGATCATAGGGCATATATTATACGAAGCTGAATTCCATGTCCAGTTAAATCAACCTGTTTCTCAAGTACTAGAGTGTGTTCTACAATATAATTTACTCAACTCCAGAAGGTCATTAGCATAAGAGCGCATGCAGTTCTAAGTTATTGATCAAATTTAGTCATCGAAGTTGAAACAACACACAACTACCTTCTATGCAATACAATGTGTCTAGACAGAAATTTCAGTGCAGGAACTTATCGTACAGCTTGGGTTTTTTATTTTGTCATTGGAAGTGAACTGAAAATCATGTCTCTTTAGAGTTGATGGTTTTACATAAAGCCCTACTAAACGGATTTACGACTTGGGCAAGAGATATATACAAATAAGGTTACAACGTTATAATAGAAAAAGGTAGAAAAAGGTTATGGCTACTTATGTAGTTGTTTGTTGCTTATTGCTTAATGCTTATTGCTTGGTACTTGATTAACAGATAAAAGTAAAAAACAATGATGAAATCATGTAAAAAGACAAATAAGAACAAAATGTTAGCACAAAGATATACGATAATAGCTAATGTATGAAATTTCATTCTTTTATTTTAAAGAAGAAATGAAACCGAAATGGGAGAAACAGAAGATAGGAATAACAATCTGGTATTGGGATCCTGGATGTCAGACTTGACTCCAAATACCATAACAAAGTTCAATGACGTGATAGAAATTTCCTCCCAATGATTACAAACTAGTTCCAAATGAAATATTAGTTGACACATAAATCCCTTTGCTCTACTAATTCTAAGAATCCAGATTATTACAACCAATTTTTGTGTAATACAAGAAAATTGATCTCTTGTTATTCATTATTCAGCTAAATTGCTTGGATTTTGCTTTCTCACATGTGATACTTATTTTTTAGCTTTAGCTGCTGCATAGGTAGATATTTGGACAACAATGCATTTGACATATAAGTATATCATGTTTACTTTGTAGTTAGTTGAGATCTTAAGATATTGCCAGCCGATTAACTCATGGTTATACTTGCGAACTCTAATTACATATAACATATTTGAAGGAGGAACAAATATTAGTTGAAACAATAAAAGAAAAAGGGGTTAAAACAGCACATAAGTACATGGTATAGGGGAGGGGAGAACAATGATGCCAACAGATGATTATTATTATTTTCCAGAAAATAGTTCATATTCATCGTGATTACATAGGGTAACTGGTATTTTCAAGCACAACAGAGTAAGGAACAGTGAACGACGATGACATGAATATGAACTGAAATTTTTATTAGGACATATGTCGTAATGTCAATCTCATCCTAAATTGAATGAAGATAATAGCATAAGTACCACATGAAATATTAGTTTAGTAATATATAAATAAAAAATAGTTGTACACAAGATAAATATTTTTTATGGAAAAAAAATGGAAAGCTGTAATATTATCCATTTACCGTATCATATCATATAAGGCAAATAATTTTTGTACAGAAGCTTCTCAGCAGTAACTCCAATAGACATGTAGATTTTGTTATTACATTTTGTTTTATGAGCTTATAGGGATATAATTCTACGTTTACAGTGAAGTAACTGTTTGTACTTTTTGGTTACAAGAACAAACCATCTAGGTAAATTTAATTTTGGAGGTTGGTAGGGGGGACTTCATTTAATATATAAATAGGCATTTACAGATTTTGATTTTGTACATGCACATTTTGAAAATGCACATGTATAAAAACAAAAAAACTATTAAATAAGTTTTCTGTAAAAACCTATTTATATCTATTTTATTTTTAAATCAAGAATGAAATGAGCAATTTCCAAAATAGTGGAAAGAAAAAATGGACTGTAAGTCGTTGGATTAACAAGAAGAGGACCGACAGGTGTTTCTTTTAATGCAGGTAGAAATAAAGATTTAGGTGAAGCATGGAAAGATGGAACAGAGAATGAAAGATTCATCTCACAGTTATAATTAATCATTATACATAATGCGAAATCGTGTTGCAAAACACTGATCAATGTAAGACCTATTTACATAAATGATGGGGTGTTTGAATAGAGGGAGCAATCAACATAATAGTTAAAACATCTTATTTTCTTATAGGATTTTAATTTATTTAATAAAACACAATGAGCTTTCAAACAACTGGAATAAAATCGAACGATGTGAGAATAAATCGAACATCATCTTCAAATTCTAAATCAAACCGAATGCTTACCTGAAAATTAAATCGATGGAAGATTTAGCCTCAGGAAGACGAGTTGAATTCTGTGTATCTCAAAATAAATCAAAATCGAGAAGTTTGGATATCTGTAGAAACGAAAATTAACCAAATCTTATCGGATTTGGTAATCAGTTATAATCCATGTTGATTTTATAATCTCTTGCAAGCTCAAGGTAACTAATAAATCAAGTCTTACACTGCTTTTTACTATTACCAGAAACAATGTGGATACCAACTAGACAATAGAACAATGGCCTCATACACATGATTAGCAAAATTTCGATGATTTTATTACATGTTATTGACAGGTAAATGTTGGTGAAAGCCGGCATCCATGTTAGCAGCCTATAGCAAACCATGTCAAATGGTCAATATGTGAAGTCCGTTTGAATCTCCTTTCCCAAAATGTTTACACCAAAAATGGTCTAAACACCAAAGGTACTAAACTGTACTTCACCAATTCGGTAAGAAATAAATGGAGCCGTGTTTAATTAGCAATAAAAAGTGAAAAAAATGCGGAAAAAGTAAAGTAGAGATGAGATTTAGAGTGGTTCAGCAGTTAATGAGGCCTACATCCACTATGAAGGTGATTTCCTGCCTTATAATGAGAATTATATAACACATCAACTCTCTCTTTTCATACATTTCTATACCCGCTCAATATACCCTCATTAATATATTTCAATCTAAGGAGTTATACAAAAGAATAGCGAAATTTGAGGAGAAGAAGGATGGATGAATGATTGAGAAGATTGGTGTCTTCCTTTTCCTTCATCATGAAATTGTGCTTGATGCCAAGGCTGAATTTGTGGTTGAGGATAAAGTTCGACAGCACTTCGTGGTTTTTAGAAGCCAAACACCTTCACGTTGGTAGTCATGGTCTATTTATAGGTGAACTCCCCTTGGTAAACAACCTGGAATTCCTTTATCCAGGCTGTGGATCGTCCATTTTGCTAATTACGATCATGCCACCGGCTAGCTGTAGCCATCTGTCTGTGGCTGTATCCAGTTATCATGTGCGAGCGGCTCGTTGGAACGAGTATCTTGAATAGCTGAGCGGGTCCACGTAAGCGAGCATCCCATGAGCGCCTCAAGAGTTTTTGTAAGAGTAGGATTCGGGTTTGGAGTCGAGTCTCCTTTGCCCCTTGTGCGATCGTCCTTCTCGGTCCAAGGGCGCTTGCTTCGTGCTGCCTTTGTATGTCGCTTTTTGGCTTCAAGGCTTTGTTATGAGGTCACTCCTTTTTAGGTTGAGTGGGCGACTTGCCTCATTTTTGTGTTTGAACGGTTCTCAGGATATGTGATCTTTATCTTTATCGAGCCGTACTTCTTACAATATGTTACACTATTATCTTCGGACGCAGTGGTTGACTTGACATGCCTTGGGTTCGGTATTTGGATCTCGCTTCGTGCGGGTGCATCATGCACGGCCGACCCTGATGGCATCCACCTTGTACCCTTTACCTAATGTGCGCATGAATTTTTTGGGATTAACACTTGCCCCACGAAGTTCGTGATTTCTTTCGTATATGGAATCGCGGGCTTCGACATATTTGATCGCACATTGGTTGGTGGGTTTGTCCTAAATTTTTGAGGGCTCGGTCGTGCCAATCATTTAGATTACTTCATCGTCGCTGATTGATATTGTCTTTTCCTATGAGCGAGAGGCTCGATGTGTCTTTTTGATTACCGTGCGAATAGCTGAATTTCGGGATGCCAGCTGGGACTTAATGAGAGACTTCTGTGTAGTCAGGTACTAAGCTAACGTGGCGAGAATTTCCTGGATGAATGCCTTTTAATCTCCTTTATTTACCTCTATCTATTTTCTTTTGATTGGTTTTCCCACGTGCGTCTATGTATGCTTTCTTTAGGCGATTCCCTGTTTGCTTGAATGTTGGGCTTATTGATTTGACCGTTGGGCTGTTGTTGATCGACCAAATGAAAATACTATTTTGGTCTGCCAGCCCTTTCGTCTATCCTTCACATATTATTTCTTCATATATTTTAAAAGGAAAGCTTTAATGGCAGCGTCGTTTGGGCGGTCTTCTTTTCCGCTGGGATCCCCCTTTGCAATTCCTGAATATCATAGCTCTTTTATTGTTCCAACTTGCATTCGTGTGTGACACCGTCATCAAGGCTTCTGCAATCTTGAGATCGATTCGGCCGGATTGTTTGCCTCGGTTCGAAACTGTTCACTTGTCTGTAAGCGAACTTCTCCCCTGATTTTATCTGAACCCACCTTTGGAGCATGAGTTTTATTATGTGATCTTAAGGTTTCTAGGTAGGGTTTTCCTTTTTTATAAAATTTCATAATTTCAGGGAGTTGTCCATGTCGGACCAGGCCGGAAGGTTGGACCGTGAAGAAAGTTATGACCAAGTTGCGTCTACGACCCATATTGTTTCTTTGATGGATGCTGCCTAAGAATTCCTGCAACCTCATGCGCTTTCTGAAATGCCTAGTGAGAGGCATCCAACAGAGCTTTCGCCCGGTTCGTTTCGTCAGCTGTGCAAGAAATTTGGGATTTCGAAAAAAGGAGAGGCCAAGCTGCCTAAAGGAGAGGAGTTCGCTGATATCCCTCCCAAAGGATACGTCGCTGTTACTCGCGGTATGTTGAAAAGCGGAGCGGTTCCTCCCTTTAATCCTTATATAGAGATGATTTGCTGGAATTTGGTCATTGCCACGTATCGGTTACATCCTAATGGTTATGTGATTTTGACAAGCCTTTATGTCCTTTTTTTGAGGGAGAAACATCGGGCTCCTTCATTTAGGGACATACACTCATTGTATGCTTTTAGGAAAGGAGACCAGCATCCCTTATTTATCTTCGTGGAAAGCCAGGGTTCGAAAATAATCACTGGTCTAGAGGACAGTGTGCTAGGATTTCCCAATCAATACTTCTTTGTCCAATGTCCCGATAATTTCTACGGCCTTTGGAAGGCAGTCGGTAAGTATCTTTACTCCTTGAATCCCAGCTCGTTCTTTCTTCCTTTCGGTTTGGCTTTCCTGAAGTCTTTTGGATATATTGCAGTGCTTCCCGACCAAAGCATACCCTTTGACCAAGATCTATGTAACTCGTTATTAGCTGTTGACGAGAGCCAGAGGAAGAAGAAATTCTTGATTAACGAAGGGTTCTTAAGGCAATTCAACTTGCTTTCCCCTCTGCGTACCTTTCCAGTGGATGCTTCCGGCAAACAGAAAGCTATCGGCAAATCCCTTGCCAAGAAATCTTTAGAAAAAGGGTGTTCTAGTATTATAGGGAGCAACGGAGTATCTTCTAGCAGCAGAACGATCCCTGCCATGGTAGTATCCAAGCGTTCAAAGCGCAAAGGCTCGAAGACTTTAGTGATTTTGCGCGAAGAAGATAGGTCTTTACTAGAGGGAGCCGCCCGAGCAGATGTGAACGTGACTCCTTCGAAGATTGCCCCGGAACAAGTTCGAGAAGCGGAGCGGCTCAATGAAATTGTAGAAACTTCTGTAGAAGACCCGAAAAGCGGAGGGAACTCTTCTAAAGAAAACCAAGAAGAGAGTGGTTCAGAGACTTCAAAAGGACTTGATCCTCCTGACTTGGCTGGAGAGCTCGTTCAAGGTAAGATTGCTTCCTTTTAATCGTGAGGACTTTACGGAAAACCCCCCTCATTTTTGGGTCAAAGCGATATTTCACAAAGCTTTTAGGATTCTTTACTCATTTTTCTACAACCACGGTGTTTAAATTTTCTTTTTCTTCTTAGATCCAGGAATGGAGTCATCTTTATCAGAAAGTTTCTCCCAGAAACTTGCCTTCGTTGATCCATGGAATCTCTTGCAATCTAGTCTTTCTCATTGTCTCAAGCGTTCCCGTCCATCTTCAGATCTTCTAACCCAAGATGCTCTTGAAGCACCGCTGGCGAGTTTGATAAAGAAAAAGAAACATGCCATTCCCGGGTATCTGGAGGAGAAAACCAGGATACTGAGAAGAGAGGGGGTAATAATGAGCAGGCTGGCCTCGATGGGTTTTCTGAACCAGCTGAACTTCCATGCCCCAGTTCTTTGGTTCCTGTGAAGCTGCTGACTGGATCCTCTATCTCCGATGCACCTGCTCTTCGCCAGATTCAGGCGATTCTTGATAGATCTCCCTACAGAGTTGCCCCTGGTAATCCTAAGTTGATGGACAGGTTTGGAGACTGGGACTTGAGGGGAATGGATCTTGACTTAGATTTGTCTCCATACGATGATCAGGGCGCCGTTGGGGAGTTGGGTGCCATAAAAAACTATGTGACCTCCCAGCTTGCCACTATCATGGGTCAGCTTGAAGTTCAGTTAGATGAAGCCAAAGATACATCCAAAAAGCGGTTTGAGTCTTGGGATAAGTTCTTCAAATTTCAGAAGTTGAATACTCAGCAACTAGAGCGTATTGAACTCCTAGAGAGCGATAAGACTGAACTGAGCCATGTGATCGAGGGTCAAGCGGCCGAAATCGCACTCTTTAAAGATGGGAACAGCAGGATGAGCAGCTTAGAAGTCGACAACAGAAGACTTCATGAAGAGATTGAAGCTGCCAGAAAACGACTTGACGAGGATCAAACTGGTCTTGAGCTTGCTGAATCTCAATTAACTTCTGTACAATAGGCTATGGTCGCTTGTCGGTGGGAGAAAGCGGCGCTCGAGGGTAAACTTGCTTTCCAGAATAAGGCTCTTGAAACTTTAGAAGGAGATAAGGCAAGTTTAGCCGGCAATCTTGAACGATCCCGAACTAAAACTAAAGAAACACTGTTTCGATTTTACACTCTCAGTGTTATGACCCATGGAAGCTTGAGCTATTTGAACAAGGATTTTCCCCGTACATTAGCCCTTGTCTGGGAGGAGGTGCTCAGTTACTCCAAGGATAAGGAAGATAGCGTTCTGCAAGAATCCCTTCTTGAGCCAAAGGATCGTGATGCTTTGGAAAAAGGCAGGAGAATATTGGTCGGCGATGATTTTGTATTTCGTTATGATGAATTTGTATTTCGTTATCGCGCGTTACTGTTGAAACGCTATAACTTATCATTATCTTATTTTGTTATATTTATCCCCTTTTTTATGGGTCGCGAGATGATTACGTTTTCACGTCGTTCTTCGTCTAATATCGCTGGTTTGCTTTGAATTTGAAACATCGTATTTTACATTTTTGCCCCTCTCTTTGAGGGGTTCAATTCTTATTATGCTTGCATTCGCGTTTTTATTTGGTCTGGTAATTCGAACCTTTAAAGTTCATTTTTTGGATAGGTACCCTTATTATAAGATGCAGATATCTTGTTGTACATTTAATCTTGTTGTACATTTAATCTTGTTGTATATTTAATCTTGGTCCTCATTGATTTGGCGTTCCAAGTCCTTTGGAAACATGATTAAATGTATTATATATGTTTAGTTCGCGTATTTTTTTTCATATGTATCCAATCCCATATTTTACTAACTCAGTGACCCGAGCCCTTTGGTTACTGGTTTTGGATACGTGCCCCCATGGGAGGACGTGGGTTACAATTTTCGACCCAATTTCGATCTTATTTGATCCGATTTGTTATGATCAAATAGAGACCTAGATTGGATACCCCCAAATGGCAAGGATTTCTGATACCCCCTTTCGGTTAGGATTTCTACTGTTGTAATCCACCCTTGGCTCTGTTTGACTTGGTTAACAACAAAGAACAAGGGTGGCCACCTCCTTTCGGTCTGGTTTCTTTTTTTTTTAGGACATGTCGGTTTTTCCGACTTTGTGCTTCGACCAAGGACACAGACAGTTGGTTCGCCTTGATGAGTTTCTTTTTCTCAAGTTGGAAAACCCATGTCCAACACCTAGGAAGGTCACCTAAGAAGGTGCTTCTTCAGTGGGCTTTAACAATTTCATCCGTGGGACTTTTGAGTTCTACAGGACGGTGGTTTTGATGGCCTTGCCTTTTTTGACCAATGCTCTTGATGCGCGGTGCGCATTTTACCCTGCATCAGAGACCAATTTCGAAATTAGTTCATAAATAATTTTTGCCTTTCATGAGAGTATAATCAGTGAGTAAGTATCTTTTATCATGTAGAGTTTTCACTTGACATAATAGAAAGGGTAATCACATATCACCTCATGGAAATACAATTGGAAAAGATAGAATACAGAAGTAGCAAAATAAATAGAATGGGGGTCGCGCATTCCCAGTTCTAGATATTGGATTGCGCTCATTTTCCATTAGTCAATGATTGGCCATAAGTCTTCGGGCGTTCGGGTTACCTTGCACGACCTAGCCTGATCGGCAACTTTATCTTGCCTCTGACCTTCTGATGCATTTTGTGGATTCTTAACATATTGCTGCAGTTGATTTTTTCGGATGAGCTCCTCAATCAAGTTTCTCAAGTGTCGACATTCAAATGTGTTGTGTCCTGGCTGATTGTGAAACCGACAGAACTTTCCAGAGTTTGCCTGCAGTTCTGTGATTCTTTGCGGCTTTACCTGAGGAAAAATGCCTGAGTCCTTGGCGGCAGAGTAGATTTTATCTGGAGTTTCATTTAGGGGAGTCAATTCTGATTGCTTAAAGAATTTTGACTTTTTGTGTACTCCACTGCTCCTTCCATCGAACCCTCTTTTATGCCCAGGATTATCCTTCTGAATTATCTGAGGAGATTCGTTGCTTCTTCCTTCCTTAGTAGTGTTATTCCTTGCGTCCTTCTGAGCACTCAGGGTGTTGGTTTCCACACTCATGTACTCTTCGGGTTTCTTGTAGAATTTCTTTAGAGTCTTTAGTTTCTTCATCTTGAGCCATTTTCCGAATTCCGACTTCTTATCGATAGCCCCTTTCAAGACTGCTAACAAGTACCAAGGTTCCGGTTCTATAACTGTAATGACCCGCATTTTTAGCTATTGAATAATTAATTTATTTAATTATTTAAATATCGTTTTGGCAATATCGACGAACTGAATTAAATAAAAATGATTATTTAATTAATTTAAATAATAGAATAAAATATATTTATTTCTGAAATAGTCAGAAATAGTGGAATTGACAATATTTTGTAAGCTGGACAGTTGAAAATATATAATTCAGTTTATAAGGAATTATATTGGTGAATAATCTTATAAAGGCCAGTTGAACGTATAATTATATTACAATTAAAAACGAGCTCGAAATGGCGCTGCAGTTCGCTAATTGGCGATTTGAACTTCAACTGAATATACAGGGTCTATTTTAAGTCGGATTTCTGTGAAACAAGAACCGTCAGGACTGATTTGATAATAGTTTTCTAATGGAAGAGAAAAATCTGGATTTCGTCGTGTAGATTTTGATTTACGTCCAAATCAAATTTTAGAAAAGTCACTGTGGAATTCCTTTATAATTTATAAAGGGATTATTTATATTTTAAAAAGGAATTTCAATATAAATCGAATATCGGGTTGACCCGGAAGTGAATAACGAGTTAGAAATTCATATAGGAATATTCTAGAGCTGTATGGTATTCCACTGTGAATATAGACGATAATATTTATTTTTAAATATTAAATTTAATTATATTTAAATATATTTATATATTTAAATGGGTCATTCAGAGCTTTAAAAATAACCACTTTTGCAAATGAAGTCGGAATTCGATGAAACTAATTTTGTTGGATCCGCAATGTCAAATAGTTGCTAGATGTCAGTTTCCGTGATTTTTAGAGTCACTGTGTGGTCGTACGGATTTTTAGAATGAGAAACAGTCAGTATTTCGACAGTTAAAAATACGATGTGTGGGCATACGAAGTCGGAATTCGAAGAAACCAGTTTCGTTGGGACCGTAATGTCGAACTCTAGCTACTTGTCCAGTTTCGTGATTTTTGGGTACCGTATGTAATCACGAGAATTTTTAGAAAGCAAAATGATTATATAAAAGAGAATATGCTGAGAATATTCTTTTTATAAAATATCTAGATATTTGTTAACACTATATATACCCCCTCAAAGTTTTCTAAAACCTAATTTCAGCTCTTCCTTAGTCAAATTCTTTTCCGCCGTTGGTTTTTCATTTCCAACGTGAAGAACACCACTTCAGAAAATCAAAGAAAATGAAACAAAAATCCTATAAATCATGGGATGCACATATTCTCAATCACTGAGTGATGCTCTTCAGTTGTATATGGGTTTTGGTTGGTTCGATCAACCTTTGGTTCGCTGGAAAAGGGTATGCCGTAGTTCTAGGGTTAGCAATTTCTTTCGATTTGGGCGAGTTGGTTGTTTTGGATTATGTAGTTGGGTTTCGTTCTGTGAATGGCACTTGCGAGCACCACTTTTGTGAGGGCGATGAAAGTTTTGGTTCGATATACGAACAGTAACCGAGTGAAAGAGGGGGTCGACGCAACTGATTTCGAGTTTAAGATTTAACATATGAAGTGGAAGAGAATTTGATGGAGATCGAGATGGTGGTGGCTGCATTCGATTTCGTTTGGAGATGGAGGAATGGGAGCGAACTGGAGTGGCGTTAATGGTGAAAATGGTTCCGTCGGTTTTATTTTGAGAGGTGCGATCTGTACAAAATGAAGATGATGTTATTGGGATTGTGATGGAGCATTGAATGGTGTTAATTGTGTGGGATATAGTGGAAGGATGGAACTGTTTTGTTGAAGAAGGTCCGGCCACTCAATTTTGTTTGAGGTCTTGTTGACGCTGGGAGGAAGAAGGTGGAAAGCGGGTCTGGGTTTAAACATTTGGGCCGGGAGAGGTAATCATAAGAGGCCCAATGAAATAAATGTTTAGTTTTAATTTAAAGTCAAGTACCGTGTTAAGTTCTTAATATCATAACTTGACCATACGTTGTCAGAATTGAGCGAAACAAGATCCGACAGGATCGTATGGACGGACACTACACAATGGAACTGACTGGGAGTGGAGTGGAGCTCGTTTGAATTTATGGAGAAATAAATTGTTTGATTCAAATCAAACAAACAGTTTATCGTTCTTTAACGATGAACTGCCAATGTGAGTAAATCTCACTAACTCTGAACAATTTATAATTTCATGTTGTATTTTTAGAACTGTTAGAAATTGTCTGTTTGATTGTGTGTTGACTGTTTGATTGAACTACTAGTCAGTTAATGAAATATTATATGTATATATATAATATATAAACAGTTATATAGTTTATATATTGATTCTGTTTATCAGAATAATTCATATTGAACTGAAAGTGATGACAATCATGTTGTGTAACATCTGTGGATGCAGGGAAACAGGTTGGAGGAATCCGACTGGATTCCTCAACAGTTATTTTATTGTTTTTCATATATTTTGATATATGATGTGAATTATAACCTGTTGTTGATTATGTGTGTATGGACGATATTGGATATCGAAATTTGATATGTTAAATACCGTTACATACCGGAATGTTGATAAGGGATATTTCAAAGTGATAGTGAAAATAAAATATTTATAAATGGGATATTTATAAATAAGAAATATTTATAAATTGGAATATTTATAAATAGAAGATATTTAGAAAGGAAATAAATTTCAAACCATTTTGTTTTTGAATGGAAAGGACTGTGTGGTGGGTTTGGGGATTTTCCCGATGCTCCCGATACAAAGGAGGTTATGGCGAATTTTTCCGGGAATTTAAGGAGTTAGAATATTTTTAAGAATAAAATTGAAAAGGAAATATTTGCAAACCATTTGCAAATAGAATCAAATAGAAAGAGAAATATTTGTAAACCAATTACAAATAGAAATGAAAAGGGAATATTTGTAAAATAAATAGAGTTAATAAGAAGGAAATTGGTTTATAACGGAATAAGAAGTTATAAAAAGGAAACCGTTATAAAAAGGAAATCGTTATAAAAAGGAAACCGTTATTAAATGAACATTTATAAAGTGAAGAACCGTTACTAAAAAGTGAATCTTTATAAATGAATAAACGCTGTTAAAAAGGGGATCTTTTTCAATGGATAAACGTTATAAAAAGGAGAAATCGAATATGATATTCGAAAGCTAGTTAATCGAATATGGTATTCGAAGTTAGTTAATCGAATATGGTATTCGAAGTTAGTAAATCGAATATGGTATTCGAAAGTTAGTTAATCGAATATGGCATTCGAAGTTAGTTTATCGAATATGTTATTCGAAAGAGGTTAGTCGAGTCGAGCTAGTTGAGTAGAGTTAAAACGATAGAGTTACTCAGTAGAGTTAAACCGATAGAGTTAACCAATTAGAGTTAATCAGTTAGAGTAAATCGATTAGAGTTAAAACGAACTAGAGTTAATCAAGTGTAGTTATTTGAGATAGAGTTAGTCAAACATAGTATTCGGGATAAGTGTCATTCAGCACGACTGCTAGCGTAATTCGCAGGGCTGTAAATAGCCTATGGCGGTCGGATGTTTCCTGAGGGAATCAGGCGTAACCATTGTGATCGCTGCGATCTAGAGTCAAGCGAATGGAGTTAAATCGAATATTAGTTATTTGAAATAAAGTTAAAACAGGCATAGTAATTCGAATATAAGTTAAATCGAATATTAGTTATTCGATAGGAGTTAAGATAATCGAGTTAACATAATCGAATATTAGTTACTCGATAGGAGTTAAGATAATCGAGTTAAGATAATCGAGTTAAGTTATTCGATAGGAATTAAGATAATCGAGTTAAGATAATCGAATTAAGATAATCGAGTTAAGTTATCGAGTTGAGTTAATTAAGTTAAGTTAGTCAAGATGAGTTAATCCATAGGAGTTAGTCGAATATACTTTATTCGAATAGAGTTAAAGGAAAGGAATTATCGATTTATAGTTTAATCAAAAGGAGTTATCGATTATAGTTTAATCGAAAGGAGTTATCGATTAGTTAATCAAAAGGAGATTATCGAATATATCGTATTCGAAAGAAAGAGATCGAATATAGTTTATTCAAAAGAGAGAGATTTCGAATATAAGTTATTCGAAGAGAGATAATCGAATATAGGTTACTCGAAGAAGAGTTAATCAAATAGAGATTACTCGAAAGAGAATTATACGTCGAATTCAATTATATCGAATTCGGGGAAGTAATATTTACTTTTCGGTTTTTAAATCAAGAGTATACACTAATAAATTAGGGTTAGGTTTAATTATTCGAATGAAAGGATAAAGGTTATAATTGAAGTTAGATATTTCGAAAGTAGGGATTATAACGTTATCGTTATAATCCACGTTTTCAATAAAGAAATGGATTCGTAAATTGAATTCGAGAGTTACGTAAAGAAGTTGTTAATGGTTTAAAAGATAAACTGTTGCTATTTCGAAGTTATAACGTTGTTCAGTTAAGGTCTGAGAGGTAATTATACCCCAACTTGATTGACTTCCTTCTTAACTAAGGAATGGTAAGGTTTGGTAGTGAATGATGGTTAAGTGAATTCAGTAAATGGTTTGAGTTGGCATAGCGATGTTTATTTAAACATATGTTAAACCCAATGAAGGAACTTTGGAAATGTTTTCCAAATAAGAAATCAGAAATGTTTTCTAATATAGGAAACAGGAAATGGAAATGTTTTCCATTGTTAATAAAGTATATTTTCTAAAATTAGAAAATAAGAAAGGTTGAATATAGGAAAAAACAGGAGATAAGTAAAGTAATGAACTAAAGAGATAAATGTTGAATGATGATTGATTGATATAAATTTCCACCTGGAAATAATATCGTTGTTTGCACACGAGTTTTCCTTTGATAGTTAAATCACAGATTATCAATGTTTTGACCATTTTAATGTTGTTAATATGGAGAGACCGGTTGGATTATTATCCAAAGAACCACTCTGTATTGGCATAAGCATTACGAATCATATATGCTGAATATATTGAAGACGGAGTAAAGTGCAAGGGCTGTTGTATAAATCTTAGATAACAATGGACTAAGATGGATGTACTGAATAGTGCCTTCTGTTTCTTTCAGTCCCAGAACGAACGTAAATGGACGAATGTCTGACAAGGTATTTCCAATGATCGAATGGGTTGTCTGTATAAATATATATGGTTGCAACGGATTTATCCCTTAGCATAACATCCAGGATATTTGTATAAACCAACTAACGATTTACGGATCTGATAATGTGGCATTCAAAGTGACCGTGTTATAAATGGATGGAAAGTAAGCGTAGCTTCTAGCCTCACATCCGGTAAATGACAGAAATCGGGCAGGCAGCATGGCTAAGTCGGTCGCACCGAAGTAGAGTGTATAATCACCTATCTAGAGAATATTCATTTACTTCTTTTAATCTATCAATGCTGTCCCATATATATACGGGAAACGGTTGCTGATCCCAACCGTTGGTGATGTACATTCGATACACTCAAGCGAAATGAGTGGTCGGTCATGTGTGGCTGAGTTGCAAGATGTTCTTGTTGAACTCCAGTGTATCGTTCCTAGAGTACACTGATCGGAAGGTGGTTCCATACCTTGTCATAGTTGGAAATCCATTATCCAATACGTGCTTGCGGTTTTGATTGTATACTATATTTGTAGAACATCGGATGAAAGCGTTTCTGCTAGATTGTTATCTAATTGTATTTAGACATTATTATAATATCAGAATGATATTGTTTACAAAGTTGTTGGATTCTCATAAGGGAAAAACCCATTCCATTATGCGGCGTGGTCTTATGAGATATCATTTACTTGTTCAAACTGTTTTAAACCGTTTTACCCATACCAGTCCCATGACTGACCCGGAGTTTATTTGTTTGTTTCCCTATACTCTTGGGTGCCTAATTTTGTACGGGCAGTCAAGTAGTCGGGATTTTACAGATACACTTGGAGAGCTTGGAGCAGGAGGCTTCAGGATTCTATAGCTATTCTTATTTCCGCTGTTGTTGTAAGTGTTGTACTCTGATAAGTGCTATTGTATATATAACTGTTTGTATTTCAAAAGTTATGTTATATTTTATTCGTTCCGCTGTGAGATTCGTGTTTACTCTGACGATGATGTCCTTCTTCTTCTTCTATTCTATTAGTTCTACCTTATCTATCCTCACCCTCTATCTTCTTTCTATTAGTTTCCTATTTTCCAGTTTAATTTGGGGTTGGACTTGTGTTTTTGGTCAGCTCAAATTGGACTGGATTTTTGTGTCACTACAGTTGGTATCAGAGCATTGGTTTAGTTAATACCTTGGCTCTGTGGCGTGATTCAGTAGAGATGGGATTAGTAATATCCTAGACTGAGTTTGAGTGTATATATACGAGTGCGTATTCGTTAGTTAATATAAAGTGATTTATATTGTGGAGACTCATTGGTTGAGTGGCTTATGGATTCTGGACGATCAGTTTGATCCACTGTATCGGTAGGAGTTTTATAAACACTTGAATACGATGAATCGACATGGTATGTTTTGAAAAGAGGGTAAATGGAATAATTTTACCCGAATTTATTTGGTATAGTATATTGGTTGTGTTGGTTGTTATTATAATCGAGTAAGATTATAAAAGTGAAATGGTTATAAATAACTAATCAGAATTCATATAAATAAAGTATATGAAATAAGATGAATAAAATCTGAATTTAAATCAGATTTGGGATTAAAATAAGGGAATTTTAAGTTCCTGGGAGATTTTGAAAATGTTTTCAAATTGAAGGAGAATTATAGTATTGAACTCACTTCGATAGCTAGAAAATAGATTCCGATGATGATCATGACATCATCGGTGTTCATTTTCGAGTTGTAAGTGACGAATTACTACCAAAGATTTTGTTTTAAAATCGTTTGTGAAAACAAGGTGTTCGGAAATTCAAAAGGGTTTGAATTGTTGTTAAGATTTCAAATTGATTTGAAATTTACCCAGGAATTTAAGTTCTGGAATTAAAATTTAACTAATAAAGTTAAATAGATTGTGATGGTATAAATGAATAAATAAAATTGAAATTTAACTTGAACTAAGTTAAATAAAATTGAATTGGATTAGAGATAATCTAGAATGGAACCAAATTGATAAGTTCATAATTTGGAATTTGGTATTGGGGTTCGAATGAAATTCGATCTGGATTTGAGGATATGAACTGATTGGAATTTGATTGAGATAACACTGGTATATGCTGAGTTGCTAGCATATGGAAGTGATAGAGTTGATATGCCCGACAAAAAGGTACCAGTTTATATTTGATATGAGTTTGGGATTTATGAGTCGAATTGGCAAGCCGCTTGGCTATTTGATTTTCATTTTTGGTTGGAGAAGGCCTAGAGAGGCGAGTTGTGGTTTTACCGATAGGGCTGTACAAAGGAGGTTATGGCGAAATTTTTCGAAAAGTTAAAGTGTTAGAAAATTTTCAGAATTTTTGAAAATTTAGTTAGTCGGAATAAATTAATATTTTAGTCGATATTAATTGGTTCAGTTGAAACCGGAGATGAGAGGTAAACAGATAATTTTTTACCCAGTAGATAGGGTCGTCCCTTACCTTAGCAATTTCGAGGACGAAATTAATTTACGGGGGAAAGATTGTAATGACCCGCATTTTTATCTATTGAATAATTAATTAATTTAATTATTTAAATATCGTTTTAGCGATATTGACGAACTGAATTAAATAAAAATGATTATTTAATTAATTTAAATAATAGAATAAAATATATTTATTTCTGAAATAGTCAGAAATAGTGGAATTGACAATATTTTGTAAGCTGGACAGTTGAAAATATATAATTCAGTTTATAATGAATTATATTGGTGAATAATCTTATAAAGGCCAGTTGAACGTATAATTATATTATAATTAAAAACGAGCTCGAAATGGCGCTGCAGTTCGTTAATTGGCGATTTGAACTTCAACTGAATATACAGGGTCCGTTTTAAGTCGGATTTCTGTGAAACAAGAACCGTCGGGAGTGATTTGATAATAGTTTTCTAATGGAAGAGAAAAATTTGGATTTCGTCGTGTAGATTTTGATTTACGTCCAAATCAAATTTTAGAAAAGTCGCAGTGGAATTCTTTTATAATTTATAAAGGGATTATTTATATTTTAAAAAGGAATTTCAATATAAATCGAATATCGGGTTGACCTGGAAGTGAATAATGAGTTAGAAATTCATATAGGAATATTCTAGAGCTGTATGGTATTCCACTGTGAATATAGACGATAATATTTATTTTTAAATATTAAATTTAATTATATTTAAATATATTTATATATTTAAATGGGTCATTCAGAGCTTTAAAAATAGCCACTTTTGCAAACGAAGTCGGAATTCGATGAAACTAATTTTGTTGGATCCGCAATGTAAAATAGTTGCTAGATGTCAATTTCCGTGATTTTTAGAGTCACTGTGTGGTCGAACGGATTTTTAGAATGAGAAACAGTCGGTATTTCGACAGTTAAAAATACGATGTGTGGGCATACGAAGTCGGAATTCGACGAAACCAGTTTCGTTGGGACCGTAATGTCGAACTCTAGCTACATGTCCAGTTTCGTGATTTTTGGGTACCGTATGTAATCACGAGAATTTTTAGAAAGCAAAATGATTATATAAAAGAGAATATGCCGAGAATATTCTTTTTATAAAATATCTAGATATTTGTTAACACTATATATACCCCCTCAAAGTTTTCTAAAACCTAATTTCAGCTCTTCCTTAGTCAAATTCTTTTCCGCCGTTGGTTTTTCATTTCCAACGTGAAGAACACCACTTCAGAAAATCAAAGAAAATGAAGCAAAAGTCCTATAAATCATGGGATGCACATATTCTCGATCACTGAGTGATGCTCTTCAGTTGTATATGGGTTTTGGTTGGTTCGATCAACCTTTGGTTCGCTGGAAAAGAGTATGCCATAGTTCTAGGGTTAGCAATTTCTTTCGATTTGGGCGAGTTGGTTGTTTTGGATTATGTAGTTGGGTTTCGTTCTGTGAATGGCACTTGCAAGCACCACTTTTGTGAGGGCGATGAAAGTTTTGGTTCGATATACGAACAGTAACCGAGTGGAAGAGGGGGTCGACACAACTGATTTCGAGTTGAAGATTTAACATATGAAGTGGAAGAGAATTTGATGGAGATCGAGATGGTGGTGGCTGCATTCGATTTCGTTTGGAGATGGAGGAATGGGAGCGAACTGGAGTGGCGTTAATGGTGAAAATGGTTCCGTCGGTTTTATTTTGAGAGGTGCGGTCTGTACAAAACAAAGATGATGTTATTGGGATTGTGATGGAGCGTTGAATGGTGTTATTTGTGTGGGATATAGTGGAAGGATGGAACTGTTTTGTTGAAGAAGGTTCGGCCACTCAATTTTGTTTGAGGTCTTGTTGACGCTGGGAGGAAGAAGGTGGACAGCGGGTCTGGGTTTAAACATTTGGGCCGGGAGAGGTAATCATAAGAGGCCCAATGAAATAAATGTTTAGTTTTAATTTAAAGTCAAGTACCGTGTTAAGTTCTTAATATCATAACTTGACCATACATTGTCAGAATTGAGCGAAACAAGATCCGACAGGATCGTATGGACGGACACTACACAATGGAACTGACTGGGAGTGGAGTGGAGCTCGTTTGAATTTATGGCGAAATAAATTGTTTGATTCAAATAAAAAAAACAGTTTATCGTTATTTAACGATGAACTGCCAATGTGAGTAAATCTCACTAACTCTGAACAGTTTATAATTTCATGTTGTATTTTTAGAACTGTTAGAAATTTTCTGTTTGATTGTGTGTTGACTGTTTGATTGAACTGCTAGTCAGTTAATGAAATATTATATATATAATATATAAACAGTTATATAGTTATATATTGATTCTGTTTATCAGAATAATTCATATTGAACTGAAAGTGATGACAATCATGTTGTGTAACATCTGTGGATGCAGGGAAACAGGTTGGAGGAATCCGACTGGATTCCTCAACAGTTATTTTATTTTTTTTCATATATTTTGATATATGATGTGAATTATAACATGTTGTTGATTATGTGTGTATGGACGATATTGGATATCGAAATTTGATATGTTAAATACCGTAACATACCGGAATGTTGATAAGGGAATTTTCAAAGTGATAGTGAAAGTAAAATATTTATAAATAGGATATTTATAAATAAGAAATATTTATAAATTGGAATATTTATAAATAGAAGATATTTAGAAAGGAAATAAATTTCAAACCATTTTCTTTTTGAATGGAAAGGACTGTGTGGTGGGTCTGGGGATTTTCCCGATGCTCCCGATACAAAAGAGGTTATGGCGAATTTTTCCGGGAATTTAAGGAGTTAGAATATTTTTAAGAATAAAATTGAAAAGGAAATATTTGCAAACCATTTGCAAATAGAATCAAATAGAAAGAGAAATATTTGTAAACCATTTACAAATAGAAATGAAAAGGGAATATTTGTAAAATAAATAGAGTTAATAAGAAGGAAATTGGTTTATAACGGAAGAAGAAGTTATAAAAAGGAAACCGTTATAAAAAGGAAACCGTTATTAAAAGAACATTTATAAAGTGAAGAAACGTTACTAAAAAGTGGATCTTTATAAATGAATAAACGCTGTTAAAAAGGGGATCTTTTTAAATGGATAAACGTTATAAAAAGGAGAAATCGATTATGATATTCGAAAGCTAGTTAATCGAATATGATATTCGAAGTTAGTTAATCGAATATGGTATTCGAAGTTAGTAAATCGAATATGGTATTCGAAAGTTAGTTAATCGAATATGGTATTCGAAGTTAGTTTATCGAATATGTTATTCGAAAGAGGTTAGTCGAGTCGAGTTAGTTGAGTAAAGTTAAACTGATAGAGTTAATCAGTAGAGTTAAACCGATAGAGTTAACCAATTAGAGTTAATCAGTTAGAGTAAATCGATTAGAGTTAAAACGAACTCGAGTTAATCAAGTGTAGTTATTTGAGATAGAGTTAGTCAAACATAGTATTCGGGATAAGTGTCATTCAACACGACTGCTAGCGTAACTCGCAGGACTGTAAATAGCCTACGGCGGTCGGATGTTTCCTGAGGGAATCAGGCGTAACCATTGTGATCGCTGCGATCTAGAGTCAAGCGAATGGAGTTAAATCGAATATTAGTTATTCGAAATAAAGTTAAAACATGCATAGTAATTCGAATATAAGTTAAATCGAATATTAGTTATCCGATAGAAGTTAAGATAATCGAGTTAAGATAATCGAATATTAGTTATTCGATAGGAGTAAGATAATCGAGTTAAGTTATTCGATAGGAATTAAGATAATCGAGTTAAGATAATCGAATTAAGATAATCGAGTTAAGTTATCGAGTTGATTTAATTAAGTTAAGTTAGTCAAGATGAGTTAATCCATATGAGTTAGTCGAATATAGTTTATTCTAATAGAGTTAAAGGAAAGGAATTATCGATTTATAGTTTAATCGAAAGGAGTTATCGATTATAGTTTAATCGAAAGGAGTTATCGATTAGTTAATCAAAAGGAGATTATCGAATATATCATATTCGAAAGAAAGAGATCGAATATAGTTTATTCAAAAGAGAGAGATTTCAAATATAAGTTATTCGAAGAGAGATAATCGAATATAGGTTATTCGAAGAAGAGTTCATCAAATAGAGATTACTCGAAAGAGAATTATACGTCGAATTCAATTATATCGAATTCGGGGAAGTAATATTTACTTTTCGGTTTTTAAATCAAGAGTATACACTAATAAATTAGGGTTAGGTTTAATTATTCGAATGAAAGGATAAAGGTTATAATTGAAGTTAGATATTTCGAAAGTAGGGATTATAACGTTATCGTTATAATCCATGTTTTCAATAAAGAAATGGATTCGTAAATTGAATTCGAGAGTTACGTAAAGAAGTTGTTAATGGTTTAAAAGATAAACTGTTGCTATTTCGAAGTTATAACGTTGTTCAGTTAAGGTCTGAGAGGTAATTATACCCCAACTTGATTGACTTCCTTCTTAACTAAGGAATGGTAAGGTTTGGTAGTGAATGATGGTTAAGTGAATTCAGTAAATGGTTTGAGTTGGCATAGCGATGTTTATTTAAACATATGTTAAACCCAATGAAGGAACTTTGGAAATGTTTTCCAAATAAGAAATCAGAAATGTTTTCTAATATAGGAAACAGGAAATGGAAATGTTTTCCATTGTTAATAAAGTATATTTTCTAAAATTAGAAAATAAGAAAGGTTGAATATAGGAAAAAACAGGAGATAAGTAAAGTAATGAACTAAAGAGATAAATGTTGAATGATGATTGATTGATATAAATTTCCACCTGGAAATAATATCGTTGTTTGCACACGAGTTTTCCTTTGATAGTTAAATCACAGATTATCAATGTTTTGACCATTTTAACGTTGTTAATAGGGAGAGACCGGTTGTATTATTATCCAAAGAACCACTCTGTATTGGCATAAGCGTTGCGAATCATATATGCTGAATATATTGAAGACGGAGTAAAGAGCAATGGCTGTTGTATAAATCTTAGATAACAATGGACTAAGATGGATGTACTGAATAGTGCCTTCGGTTTCGTTCAGTCCCAGAACGAACGTAAATGGACGAATGTCTGACAAAGTATTTCCAATGATCGAATGGGTTGGTCTGTATAAATATATATGGTTGCAACGGATTTATCCCTTAGCATAACATCCAGGATATTTGTATAAACCAACTAATGATTTACGGATCTGATAATGTGGCATTCAAAGTGATCGTGTTATAAATGGATGGAAAGTAAGCGTAGCTTCTAGCCTCACATCCGGTAAATGACAGAAATCGGGCAGGCAGCATGGCTAAGTCGGTGCACCGAAGTAGGGTGTATAATCACCTATCTAGAGAATATTCATTTGCTTCTTTTAATCTATCAATGTTGTCCCATATATATACGGGAAACGGTTGCTGATCCCAACCGTTGGTGATGTACATTCGATACACTCAAGCGAAATGAGTGGTCGGTCATGTGTGGCTGAGTTGCAAGATGTTCTTGTTGAACTCCAGTGTATCGTTCCTAGAGTACACTGATCGGAAGGTGGTTCCATACCTTGTCATAGTTGGAAATCCATTACCCAATACATGCTTGCGGTTTTGATTGTATACTATATTTGTAGAACGTGAGATGAAAGCGTTTCTCCTAGATTGTTATCTAATTGTATTTAGACATTATTATAATATCAGAATGATATTGTTTACAAAGTTGTTGGATTCTCATAAGGGAAAAACCCGTTACGTTATGCGGCGTGGTCTTATGAGATATCGTTTACTTGTTCAAACTGTTTTAAACTGTTTTACTCATACCAGTCACATGACTGACCCGGAGTTTATTTGTTTGTTTCCCTAAACTCTTGGGTGACTAATTTTGTACGGGCAGTCAAGTAGTCGGGATTTTACAGATACACTTGGAGAGCTTGGAGCAGGTGGCTTTAGGATTCTATAGCTATTATTATTTCCACTGTTGTTGTAAGTGTTGTACTCTGATAAGTGCTATTGTATATATAAATGTTTGTATTTCAAAAGTTATGTTTTATTTTATTCGTTCCGCCGTGAGATTCGTGTTTACTCTGACGATGATGTCCTTCTTCTTCTTCTTCTTCTATTCTATTAGTTCTACCTTATCTATCCTCACGCTCTATCTTCTTTCTATTAGTTTCCTGTTTTCCAGTTTAATTTGGGGTTGGTCTTGTGTTTTTGGTCAGCTCAAATTGGACCGGATTTTCGGGTCACTACAATAACCTCTGCTGCTGCAGCGTGGAAGCGTGTAAGGAAAGCCTTGATGGTCTCTCCGGGTATCTGTTCCATTTCACTTAGTGTCATCACGTCCCTTGCCTTGGTGGTCGGTAATCGAAATTGATCTTGAAATCTCCTTGCCAGATCAGCAAACTGGTCAATATACCTAGGTGGAAGTCTGGTGAACCATAATGAGGCAACACCTTCCATACAAACGGGAAAGTATAAGCACTTGATTTCGTCAGTGGCCCTAGCTCCATTCATGTGCTGGTCGTATTTGAACAGAAAAATGGTTGGATCTCCGACTCCGCTATAAGGTGTTATTGTTGGCGATACAAATTTCTTCGGGAATTTCGCTTGACGGATAACCTCTGTGAATGGATTTTTGCTGGGGAAAAACTCCCATTCTTTCTTCTCATCCTCTCGAGTCGCCTTCTCCTTCATTACTCGCTGGATTAGGTCTGTGATGCGCCTTTCATCGCCTGCTTGTTTATCGGGATCGACGGTGATGTTATTATCAGCGCGAGCATGGTTTTACCTTCGGCACCTCGCATCCTTCATGAGGGAGGTTACGTTGGTGCGATTCATCGCGCGTTCTTCTTTGCGCTGTGGAGATCTGACCTTAGGGTCCTCAATGTCGGTCTCCCCCTGTCTCTCACTGAGTTGTGAGGTCGTTCAGGGTCTAAGGCCGATGAGTCCTCTTTTTCATCAACATTAGCCACAACATTTGGCAGTAACAAATTGGCTTAACTGTTCGTTAGGACATCAAACCTTTCCATTATCATCTTCGCTGTATTATCCATTTTCTCGTTCAAGCTGGTTACAACCACATTCAATTCGTTTCGTGTTACAGATGGCCCAGGGGTTTCCCTAACCCCTTGATTCAAGATCTGAGGTGTAGCTTCGTCGACATTACCATCCCCATTGATCGCATCGACTTTAGTAGATTTGTCGCTTTTCTTCGATCCAACCATGATTTCAAAGGAGAAAACGATTTTGAGATGTTTTTATTACTGAACTACAAAAAGGAATTTATGAACATGGCCCCACGGTGGGAGCCAAAATGTTTACACCAAAAATGGTCTAAACACCAAAGGTACTAAACTGTACTTCACCAATTCAGTAACAAATAAATGGAGCCATGTTTAATTAGCAATAAAAAGTGAAAAAAATACGGAAAAAGTAAAGTAGAGATGAGATTTAGAGTGGTTCAGCAGTTAATGAGGCCTACATCCACTATGAAGGTGATTTCCTGCCTTATAATGAGAATTATATAACACATCAACTCTCTCTTTTCATACAT
Organism: Allium sativum; assembly: GCA_030737875.1. Taxonomy (NCBI): domain Eukaryota; kingdom Viridiplantae; phylum Streptophyta; class Magnoliopsida; order Asparagales; family Amaryllidaceae; genus Allium; species Allium sativum. The sequence continues at coordinate 719,644,830 of CM060921.1, read as the reverse complement.
TTCTATACCCGCTCAATATACCCTCATTAATATATTTCAATCTAAGGAGTCATACAAAAGAATAGCGGAATTTGAGGAGAAGAAGGATGGATGAATGATTGAGAAGATGGGTGTCTTCGTTTTCCTTCATCATGAAATTGTGCTTGACGCCATGGCTGAATCTGTGGTTGAGGATGAAGTTCGACAGCACTTCGTGGTTTTTAGAAGCCGATCCCCTTTACGTTGGTAGTCATGGTCTATTTATAGGTGAAATCCCCTTGGTAAACAACCTGGAATTCCTTTATCCAGGCTGTGGATCATCCATTTTGCTAATTACGACCATGCCACCAGCTTGCTGTAGCCAGCTTTCCGTGGCTGTATCCAGTTATCATGTGTGAGCGGCTCATTGGAACGAGTATCTTGAATAGCTGAGCGGGTTCACGTAAGCGAGCGTCCCATGAGCGCCTCAAGAGATTTTGTAAGAGCAGGATGCGGGTTTGGAGTCGAGTCTCCTTTGCCCCTTGTGCGACCGTCCTTTTCGGTCCAAGGGCGCTTGTATTCGTGCTGCCTTTGTATGTCGCTTTTTGGCTTCAAGGCTTTGTTATGAGGTCGCTCCTGCTTAGGTTGAGTGGGCGACTTGCCTCATTTTTGTGTTTGAACGGTTCTCAGGATATGCGACCTTTATCTTTATCGAGTCGTACTTCTTACAATATGTTACACAGTTATCTTCGGACGCAGTGGTTGACTTGACCTGCCTTGGGTTCGGTATTTGGATCTCGCTTCATGCGGGTGCATCGTACACGGCCGACCCTGATGACATTCGCCTTGTACCCTTTACCTAATGTGCGCATGAATTTTTTGGGATTAACACAAAATTCATTTGTTGTTTTGAAATTTTGCATTGATGTACAGATCCTTTTTGTCATCTACTATAACAATTATATTTTACTTATTCACTTTATTTCCCATAATAAAAGGAAACATAAGTGTACTGCAAAATTTACTTATTTCTAAATAGTAGTTGATTAATTGTCGGTTTCTATAGATTGATGATGCACAATATGAGTTTATTTACCAATGGTTTCATCATTGAATCAACTTTTTTATACAGTAAAAAAAAGTATGTAGAATCCGTATTTTGATATCCATCAGACTTTGGTATACCATGCAGAACAAATGAAGAATAATGTATTATTTTTTACGCCGCTTACTTTATGAACTTGCTAATTTTGAGTTTCGGGGGTGTGCTAGAACTTACGGTCCAAGATACAAAGAAATGCATTTCAAATTTTCCGCCAACTGCTTCTGGCAATGCTTTGGCTTGGTTGAAGCCTAATTTAAACTCAACAAGTTAATGAGCTATTTAGATATAGCTTGATCATTCAATCTATATTGTTAATGACAACACAAATGATAATCACATCTAACATTTAATATAACTGCTAAGTATGATAGGATATACCTATTCAAATCATATTACACATATTTAGCAGATAATTAATCATAATCTAAAACTAATTATACATTTTTAGACCTAAGGCAATCCTAAAAACCAAGGTTCAAATTTTTGTTTTCTGTTTCTATTCTGGCAGTCTTATAAATTCAAATTTTTGGTTCTGGAAATTTCATTTGATTTCCAGTTTGAAAATTCATACTTTGTTGCAAGTACTCAAAAACCAATAAAATTCTGTCATTTTCCAAATTATATACAAGACACAAAAATACAACTTATAACAAACTTAATATCAAAATCCATTTTTTAAATGTCTAATGTATTATTTCCATTTTTGTTTTATGAACACCGAAAGTTGTACAGTAATTTCAAATGCTATTATAATTTTCCATAGTTAACTACTTAAAGTAATATGTAGTTCTTGAATTTAGATTTATACAAATTATATAGCCAGCCCAAACCAACAATTAACTAATTTCGAATTATTTAAAAGAAAATAAGTAATTACTAAGCTGAATACAAAGCGTAATTAACCAAACATCCTCCAAGACATGAAGTTTACCAGTTTAAATTTATAAACCAGCCCAGATTAATAATCCACCTTGCTCTGAAATAGCAGGATCTTTCTTCTTGGCAAAAGCAATTTCGAGCATATTGACAACCGCAAGCAAGTCAAATTCAGATCCAGGCGCAGTTTTATCTCCATGGAAAAGATGCAGTATAGGCGTCGTACTTTCAGATCTAGACAAAAATGCTTAGCAATGTTGATCAATGGCGATGATGGGCAGTAGTTTCAGATACTAAGGAAGAAGGGTGTAATTTTGTGTACTAAGAAGGAAGGAGGTTAGTCAAGATTTAGAGTATGGAGGAGGTAGGTATTTCGTATAAAAATTGGGGTTTCACGGTATTGAAAAGTTGGGAAGGAATCTAAAATCATGATTTGTTAAGCAGAGGAAGAATCTGAGTACTAAGGGCTGAAGAAGTGGTAAACCGAGAAGATACAAGATGGACATCAAAGAAATTGTTTTGGAAGTAAAATTTTGCTGCCGAATATAATTGGCACAAACAAATTGATTTTGGCTCTCTTACAGTAGGGAAACCTCCCTAACGGTCGGTTTGATTAAATTTCAATATAACCAAAACATTCTTTCCAAAAAAGTATGTAAAATAAATTTTTAGAATTAAATTACTAATAATTGGATATTTTATGCAATAATTCAGTGAATAATTGCATAAATTTATGTCATTATATCAAAAAATTACAGAAATTTACGCGATTATTCTATGAAAGTTTACAAATATTTTAGTAAATTTTCACCAGAAACATTTGCGATTTTTTTTTTGCACTTTTTCAAAGATAATTAGGCAAAATTTTGATATAATTGCATAAATATCTGCAATTACTCTTATAGTATTTAGTAATTAAATTTTAAGGACCTAGATTGCAATCTTTTTGTAGAAAAGAGATCTTGTGCATTAGGTTTAATTTTAAGGACTTGAGCTAATATTCACATTTTAGAATGTAAAAGTATCTGTTGACAATGTAAAAGTATTTGTGCACGATGAATAGCACAGTGCAAGTAAACAACCCAAATGCATGCACATATACATTATACTATCCCTATATGTTAGGATATTCATTCATATGAATTTGTACATATTATAAATATAATTATCGTACTTTTAGATACAGGTAACAACTCTACTTCTTTTATTTTATTTTTCCATTTATGTGGTATTTGAGCCTATTGCATCAATTAATTCCACCACTATATTAACAACTTCGAATGCATCTCGTTTTCTTCTATTACAATTAAATAGAGATAATTACTCAATGTGGAAGTCTCAGTTCCTTCCATTGCTTATTTTCCATGATATACTGGGTCATGAAGAAGGTACCGAACCTTGTACATTAGAAACTACAGCACTACCTGTTAGACTTCAACAGAAAGCACAATATCTAAAGTTTCTCCGTCATCAAGTTTAAATTTGGATTATAAGCTTCATCGTGATCAACTAGCTTTAAGTTAGATGTTTTCATCTTTTTTTAAAGAGCTTTTCCCACTTTTTTTCGGTCTTCAAGCACCTAAACAAGTATGGGAAGCTCTTGCTGATTTATTTTTTCAAGCACAAGCACTCAAATTACACACCGAGCTTTGCAATATTTTTAAAGGATTGGAATCTATCACTGGTTATCGATGTATTAAACAAGTCGCTGCTAATTTAACAGCAATTGGTCATCCTATAGCTAATCATGAGCTTCTTAATAACGTGCTTGGCGGGCTTGGTGTAGAATTTCAAGCATTCATTCCTACTGCAACAGCTCGTCAAAACCCAATGAAATTGTAAGAACTATATGGACATCTTTTTGCACATGAAGCTTGGCCAGCTCGACAAGAAAAGCAAAATAGATCTTCATCTTTATTTCCACTTGTTCATATCACTACTAAAAGTCAAGGTACATCACATATTCCATTTGATGACTAGAATGTACAGAAAAAAATGCAATCGTAATGGACATGGACGAGAACGATGTCGAGGTGGTGGCGGCAATTTTCATCCAATTTTGTAATCGCCCGAGACGTATGGAGGAAACTTATTATTAATGTTTTGATCACTCTTTTCATCCAAATCAACAATAAAATTCATTTCATATTCGGTTAATTGGTTAGGAAAATCAATTCAATAGTCCACCACCAGTTAACTATGCCTCGTCACAACATGCTTTTCTGCCTAACTTTGTATCTACTCATTCTTCATTGGACCAGTTTTGATATCCGAACTCAGGTGCAACACAATATCTTACGATAGATCTTCAAAATCTCAGTATTCACAATCCTTATGAAGGTGCAGATCAAGTACTAATGGGTAACGACTCATGTTTGAAAATTCATAACATGGGAATTAACTTTAATGTATAGTACAAATTCATCTTCTATTTATTTTGAATCACATTTTACATGTACGTAATATATCAAAGAATTTTTTGTCTATGCATTAATTTACATGAGATAATAATACTTTTATGGAATTTCACCTTGATTTTTTTACTGTTAAGGATTGCAAAATGGGAAAACTACTTCTACAAGGCCAGAATAAAGAAAGGTTATATCAACTTTTTTTGAATAAGGGGCAAATCAGGCAAACATTTGTAGGCGAGCATACATTGTTTGATAAATGATATCAACATTTTAGCCACTCTACAATGAAGATTGTCCAGAAAGTACTATCTACTTGTAGTTTGCCTTCCATAAGTAATAATTTTTTGTTCAAATATTTGTAGTTCATGTGAATGTTTCAAAAGTCATAAACTTCCTTTAAAAGTTCTTTTAGAACCTTTTGTGCTCATTTAGATTTGATATACAGTGATATATGAGGATCTGCTCCAATAAATTCAGTTATTGGTTTCAATTATTTTGTTCATTTCTTGGATGATTTCAGTAAATATATTTGGATTTTTCTGTTACGTGATAAATCTAATGTATATGGACGTCTTCAATCGTTTCTGTAGACATGTCAAAAATTATTTTGATAGAAAAATAAAAATCGTTACTATCTGATTAGGATGGTGAACATTGAAATATATCTAGCTCCTTGGACTTGGTTAGCAGTGCTTATCGAGTGACGTGTCCACACGCATACATAAACATAATGGCTTAACTGAGCAGAAACATCGTCACATCATCGAAACAACTCATGCTCTTACGTCCACCTCTTTCGTTCTTCGATAATATTAGGATGATGAAATTTCAACTGTTGTGTATCTCATACATCGAGTGCAAGCTAGTCGTCTTAAAAATAAATCTCCATTTTGTAAACTCCTAATTATGAGAAACTTCGTGTATTTGGATGTGCATATTCCCCTCTTCTCGATCCATACAACAAACACAAATTAGAACCTCGTTCTTCGCTTTATGTCTTTCTTAGGTATAGAGCAAATAATTGGTAGGTATTGCTACTTGCATTTAGATAGTGGTAGAATTTACGTTAATCGTCATGTAATGTTTGATAAGTCGAGATTTTCTTTTGCTGAAAAGACTCAAGTTAATTTTTGAGTTGAAATGGTTCTCATATTTTAGTGTCTTCACATCAAATTTAAAATATTTTATTGCCTCTTCCCCATCAGAATGTACATGTGCCCATACATGTCAATGAATCTACACCCGTTATGTCTTCAATATTGACCAATGCATCTGATCCTGGTTTGAATGTTTTGAACGATGAACAAGTATCACCACCATCTACTTCAATAAGACAAAGAGCAATAAGTTATTCTTGTTTACATGAAACGAATCCTTCTCATGACATTGCTACTGCAAACATAGATACCATTGAAGGTCCATCTTTTGGAACCATGCGGCAGTCCTCTTTACAAATCACATCTAATAACTCAAATAACCATCCCAAGATAACCAGATCTGAGGATGAAACTTTAAAACCAAGATTTTTTTCTCCACTAAATACTCATTACCTAGTGTTTTACTACATAATCTCGGTATTATCGAACCATCGATCCTCACCTAAGAATCAAAGTAACTGAATTGGTGTAATGTTATGTGTGACGAATTCAATGATCATATTCGAAATGGAACTTGGACTTTGGTACCACATCTTCGGTATATGCACGTCAATGATTGCAGATGGGTGTTCCAAACAAAAAGAAAAGCAGATGGCACTATTGAACAACATAAAGCTTGCCTAGTAGCATATCATGAAACTTTCAACTCCATAGTAAAATCAACTACAACCAGACTAGTTTTTGCTACAACGGTGTCTCATAAATAGAACATTAAACAACTTGATGTATCTAACGTATTTTTGCATGGTGAACTAAATGAGGCAGTGTTCGTGACTCAAATACCAGGTCTTAAAAACCCGTCATTTCCTAATCATGTATATCGTCTTCATACGTCACTATATAGCCTGAAGCAAGCCCCAAATCCATAATTTCGACATCTTAGTGATAAACATTCATATTTTAATTTTCAGCTTTCGAAAACTGATAGCTCTTTATTCATCTTTCACTAGTGTAGCATAATAATTTATATATTAGTTTACGTTGATGACTTGATCATGATAGGATGTTAAGAGTTCATCAATCCCCTTATTATCACAAAACTAATTGGCAATGTGATGGGGCAACTCTTAGCTTATATCCAGGGTCATGGTTGACATATTTCACGATACGGGACTTATCCAACATGCCCCACACGTGTAGCACATCGCTATCACGTGGAGATCATAGGATGACATATGTCGGATAAGCAAATCATTCCCATCGAATCCAACACGCCCCCCACACGTATTGCACATCGCTTATCACATGGAGCAAAATAACGTGGGACAACCAAGTCAAACCGAATTCATGGATCTGATACCATGTTAAGAGTTCATCAATCCCCTTATTATCACAAAACCAATTGGCAATGTGATGGGGCAACTCTTAGTTTATATCCAGGATCATGGTTGACATATTTCCCGATACATGACTTATACAACACGCCCCACACATGTAGCACATCACTACCACGTGGAGATCATAGGATGACGTATGTCGGATAAGCAAATCATTCCCATTGGATCCAACATAGGAAGTGATTAGACAGTGTTTAATTATCGGATTAAAGAACTTAGGCATGAATTTGCAGTTAAAGAATTAGGTGATTTACATTTCCTAGTAGGTGTTGAGGTTGTTCAAGGAAGTAAAGGATTGTTCTTAACTCAAAGGAAATATACTCATGGTCTTCTCACTAAAACACGCATGGATGGTGCTAAGCCCGTCTCTTCTCCCATGGCTTCCACATCAAAATTAAGCATTACATTTGGGAAAACAATAGTTGATCTTACACTATATAGAAGTGTTGTGGGAGCACTACAGTATGCAACATTAACTCGATCCGACAAAGCACTCCCAATTAGCCGTGTATGCTAGTTCATGCATCATCCAACCATGGAGCATTGGGTTGCTGTGAAGCATATCCCGCAGTATCTCAAATTTACTTTAGGATGTTACTTATTTTTCCATCAGCTCATAATTTCATTTAACTTTTAGTGATGGGGATTGGGCTGGAGATATTAATGATTGCAAATTTACATGTGGTTATGCAATATATTTGGCATTTCTCTTATCTTATGGAGTTCGCGTAAGCAAGCAATAGTTGCGAACATAAGCCTGGCCTTTACTTCCTTTACCACCCAGATTATGGCGTGAAAGCATAGGTGCAACACATTTGGTTGCTAACCCAATTTTTCATGCAAGAACCAAATATGTAGAAGGTGATTTCCATTTTGTATGTGATAAAGTTGCTCGATAGGATATAAATATCCAATATATATCTACAATTGACCAAAGAATTGATTGGAGAAGCTGCTTGTTAGAGCCAGGTTTGCCAAATTACGATCCAGACTCAAAGTCATGCCATTGTTTTTGGGTTTGTTGGAGGGTATAAAAGTATCCCTATATGTTTAAATCTTTTCTCTTACGGTCCAGACTCAATGTCATGCCACTGTTCAAGTCAATAACCTAAAGACATTCACATATATGTTATAATATCCCTATATGTTTGAATATATATTCATAATAATGTTTACTTGGAGCACTCCCAGCAGTGGGGAGAGGAGTCGAAATGGGGGAGATAAGCATATTCACGCTCTCCAGCAGCAGCACGAGTGGTGTAGGGGAGGAATTGAAATGGCGACGCTCGCCATTTCCAATTTGGAGCGGCGAGACCTAAACGGTTTTATGAAAACCGAATATAGACAAAACAGTTTTCATAAAACCGTTTAACTTATAAACGGTTTTATGAAAACCGTATAAAACATGGATTTTTTTTATTAAAAAAATCCAATTTTTGATGTGTTAATTTAATATGTTTAAATTAATTTGTAAAGGAAAGCACAAATACTATTTAAAGAATGAAAATCTATCTGCTTTCAAGTTTTCGAATTGGGTTTTTAATGTTTGGATTATGTTTGTGTATCCAACACTTACCACACAGTTTTATTTACCTTTTGAATATAGTTTTAAGTATGTATGCATATTTGATAACAATGTAAAAGAAGTTTGAATCTCGCATATGCATTAGAAAAGAATATATTAATTACTTAAAACTAGTTAATTTTTTTTAATAACCCACAAAACAGTACAACCAACATAGAAAACTAAAACTATGATACAACAAGACAGAAATAGCAACATAGAAATAGCAATATTAGCCAACATAGAAATCTAAAACTAGGATACAACAAGCCAGAAATAGCAACATAGAAGTCGCCTAGAACTCAGAACTTCCTTCTTCTTCCTGATATCGTTTCTGTTGAGCCCTCAAAATACTATGTTTTTTTTACTATAGCATACTCAAGGGCCTCTCCAGTCAAATGAGATATATCTCTTGCTAGGTACACCCCCTCTTTTTCTTCCTTCAAACATCTTTCATGTTTTTCTTTATAAACAGTTCTTTGGATGAGAGTTGTAGTTCTAGTGGCATCTTGATGTAGTTGCATCTCCATGATCTGTTGCTTCTTATCATTACGCTTTTCATGGTCTTCTTTGTTGGAGACAAATGCAATTGATATATCACTTAACAACGAATTTAGTTTATCACTAGACGTTGCCAAATCTTTTGTTTCCTTATTTCTCAATATTGCCCTCTTCCTTGATTTTATTCCTTCTGGCCTTGTTTCAACCCCACCATACAACATTCCCGAATTAGGAGTCACAAGACTACTGTTATTCCTATCCTCGTCTGTAGCCATAGGACATTCAACTGAATTTCCCGGGGATGATTCCACCGAAAGTCTAGAAGCTACATTTCTTAAGTTAGAAACTTCGGTGTCTCCAAGATCTACAACATCTGTTTCGCATAGATTGGCCCAACGTGGACAGAAAGAAAGAATTTCTAATGCTTCATGAGCAATGAATTCAATTTTACAAGTGTCACGACAGATGCTATCGTAATCCTCCTTTAAATCTCTGAATGTTTGACCGCTTCTAAGCGAATCGCCCCTTAGCGCTTTTATCCCTTTGTACTTGGTACACATAGTATTCAAATTATACCATGCTGTCTTTGTGCTCTCAATTGATTTTTGGGTTACGCATTCAGGATCTCCGTTGTACAAATCATTAACCCTCTGGTAGAAAAACTTACCACCAGAACGTCCTTCAGCAACGACAGACGCGTTTACCCAAGCATTAGCTAGCACTTTGTAGTCAGTTGCTTTCCATATTTTACCAGTAGCTACAGTTTTTTCCATGCCACTTTGAATGTGAGTTTCGTTTGTTTTTCGCTTGGTGTAAGGCCGTTTGTCCTTGGTTTTTCCTTTGTCAGATACTGAGGTCGGAGAAGCCACCTCTTGGTGTACGTTTTGATTAGGATCACTGGATTGTGACCCAAAGTAGTTGTTGGTTTGAGGAAGTTGGCCATACATGCTACCGTACTGCTGAGCGAGGTTTAATTGGTAGAGATATTGACTTTGTTAAGGAGTTAGGAAAGTGGGTGGAATAAATGATGGGCCTTCAGTTTGAGATAATAAACTAGTAAAATTACCAATGTTATCATCGGTATAGCCAGCGAAACTGTTGTTGTTGGAATCAACCGTTGTTGTTTGTTTAGAATTGGAATTGTTGGTAATTATGAAGAAAACTACCGTACCCTTGTAATTATGAAGACAAAGAATGCAAGTAGACTTGATAATTACAATAAGCCATTCAATGTTCTGCAATGTGTTTTCCAATCAACTGTAGAAAACAGGGTAACTTTAATTGCCCTGACCTTGTAAAGTTGTTTAATCAAATCAACTTTAATGATTCCCTTGAATGGTGTGACATGCTTTATTGGTATAAGTGCGCTTGCTGTTTATACCTCTTGGTTGTTGTGCCTGTATAGGAAGATGCTTTGCTTTACTTTATTTTACTTTACGTTATTTATATACATTATAATCTAATATTCCAAAGTGGCTCTATATATATAACGTATAATTTTGTATCCGATAACGACCATATAGTTATACCTTATTTTTATAACCGTTAACGCTGAAAATAAATTAATTTTAATTTAATTTTCATTACAACGTCTCGAAAATAATTTAATTTTAATTTAATTTTTACAAGTTGAATAACTTCATCGACGTTTTATAAATAAAATAAGGTGAACAAAGGTGAAACTAAACAGTTTTTTGAAAACCCTTTTTGCGTTAAACGGTTTTCTGAAAACCGTTTAGTTTAAAAAACAACAACTGAGCGTCGCCTCACCCGCTGTTGGAACAGTGGGGCGAATGCACGCTCAAAATAACCTCAGCTGCTGGGAATGCTCTTATAAATATCATTGTTGTATTGTGAAATACAAGGAAATAGTTCTACTTCTATCTTTTCTCTTTATATGCAATATGCAAGGAGGCATATATACAATTTTCTACTTTATGTTGAATTCTGCTAGTAATATTAAATAACATTAAAGTAGAAAATTTTCTAGCTTTTTTGTTAATTTTGTGAGTATTTTATCTTCTTCTTAACTCTCGGTTCATATTTAAAGTTTAAATGTTTTAACTTATGGAATAAATTATTTAACTATATATCTATCATTATTTTAGAATTAGGTTCATACATTTAAAAACTTACATAATTATTTACAAATAATTCATCCATTAACTTCTAACGTTTAATATCAAGTTCATATATTTAGGTTTAACTAAATAATCTTACATTGCATTTTCGTAAAAGCATATAGTAAAATATATTTAAAAATGACAGAGGTTTCCACCCTTTCCCATCGTTCTGTCCCTACTGCTCTCTAGAGCCAAACGCCATCGCCAACTCCATCCAATCCAACTCCTCGTCCACTCCCTCCGTAGGTTCTCCCCCCTCAGCCCCTATATCTGTTCTTCCTCCTTTTCATGACAGTAATCCAAGCTATGTCTCCGTCTTAAAAATCAAACGACGAAATGTTGGCAAGTAACCTCCGTTGGAAACCTCCCCTTCTTCGATGGAGATGACATGAAGCCGCCAAACAACATTGTAGCTGTTGGATCGGAGTTATGGTTTGAATCTCTTGTGGGTTTCTTTGTTGACAGGCCATTGGCATATTCTATGGTATTGTTCTAAAACTAAAAAGATTATGGAGGTTAAAAGGCCCTATCAAAGTTAGATCAGATGGTGTACTATTTATTTTCCTATTTTTATGTCAAGAGGATACGAATAAAGTTCTTCAGTGTGCCCCATTATAATGCGAAATAAATTGTTCATTATCAAGTTTATATCCAGGGACCAGGGTCTTTAGGTATTTCTGTATTTTGTTATATTAGTATATAGAACAGCTGACTGTATGCAAGGGTAATAGTAAGAAAACATTATTGTTTTTCTTCTCATCTTCTTCTTTCATAGTATTAGAGCCATGTGATTTCTTCAAAAAAGCTAAATCCTAATTCATAATGCCAGATTCGAGTCAGACCTCGAGTAGTAATCCAGAATTTTTTGGAAATTCTATGATTAATTACAATGATCCCTTTTTTTCTCACGGTGATAGCCCTAATTCTCAATTAGTACAAATCGTATTCGATGGTGACAATTATCTTAAGTAGAGTCATAGTGTTAGTTTAGCACTTGGAGCAAAGAATGAAATCGGATTCATTGATGGATCTCTTCTTCGACCAGCTGACGAGACTCCAGATTTGCAGAAATGGATTCAAAATGGTTGTATGGTCACTGCGTGGATTCTTTGTTCAATGGAGAAGAAAATCTTAGAGATCTTTCTTTAATTCTTATGCTAGACAGCTTTGGATTGAAAGTCAAGAGAGGTATATGGACATTCTAATGCTCCTCAAATTTATGGAATTCACTAGAAATTGATGAGTATTCAGCAAAATGATGATAATATAGCTACATACTATGTGAATCTTAAACAAGTTTGGGATCAATTGCAAATTATAAAACCTTACCTTGATTGTACTTGTGGAGCAATCCTTGAATGTTCGTGCGGTCTGCTTAAGAAAATTTTAGACGCTGATTAGCTGAGATATTTCATATAGTTTATTTCTGGTTTAAACAAATCAAATGATCAAGCCAAGGTTAATCTCCTTAGTATCGATCATTTACTAAATGTAAATAGAGATTATCACATGCTACAATAAATTGAAAGGCAAAATGCTCTTAATATTGCTCATCAATCCACTGAGATGAGTGCTTTTTTTGCAAAAAATGTTCAATACTCTCATAATTTCAACTCATCTTTGCAGAAGAAAGACTATAAGAAGGCTAAGCTTGACAAGTTTTGTGATCGTTGTAAATCTAAGGATCGTATGAAGGATCTATGCTTCAAGATCGTTAGATATCCTGATTGGTGGAAAGGAAAAACAAATCAGAAGCATCAATGGTTTGCAGCAAATGTGCAAGAAAATACTACTGCTAATGGAATTCTTGAATCTGCTCCTTCTGTTTCACCTTTGGAACTTGGTGTTGAAGCAACTAATACCTCAACTCCAGTTGATCCTCAAATGTTTTCTTCTTTTTATAAGGAGTTTGTTAAGACGATGCAATCCAGTCAAGGGTCTTCTTCTTCTGATGCTTATAATGCTATAGTGAACTTTGCAGGTATTGTTTCTGCATTTAATGTGAATTTTTCATTTGAGCATGCAAACATTTATGCACGCATAATTGATACAAGAGCAAGTGATCGTATGCCATTTGACAAAACACATACACTTTAACAGCTTATAAAAATTGTTCTTCCTGATAGTACGTTAAAAACTGTCTCTACTATTGGGATCATTACTATCAACCATTACTCTCAAAAATATTTTCTATGTCCCAGATTTTAAACGTAACATTTTATCTTTTGGAAGGTTATTGGTTCAGAATAATTTAATTGCTAAATTTGAGCAAAATTCTTGCTCTTTCCATGACCTTACCACTGATCAAGTGAAGGTTGTTGGTTTGAGACAAGGAGGTTTATATGGATTTGTTAAGCATTTTCCATCTAATTATGTCCTTTCGAATAATGTTGTTTCTGATCACTATCCTGTTGTTCTAGCTTCTAATACAAAAAATCCAATTGATCTTTAACATGCAAGGGTTGGACATGCCTTTGTGGACAAATTGAAACATATATCTTGTTTTTCAACATCTTTTACCACCGATAGCAATTTTCGTCGTAAAGTATGTATTTGTGCAAAGCATCATAGATTACCTTTTCTCGTATCAAATTCCATTGCAAATGCATGTTTTGAATTAATTTACATTGATTTGTGTGGACCATATCGTGTGTCTTCTATATCTGGAGCAAGATATTTTTTAACTATTCTTGATGATAATTCAAGAACTACATGGACTTACTCAATTCATCGTAAAGATCAAGTTCCTCAAATCATAACTGCCTTCTTAGCATATGTCGAAAATCAGTTTCAGAAATTTGTTAAAATGATTAGATCTGATAATGGAACCGAAGTAGTTCAAGAGACATGCACAATATTGTTTGCATCAAAAAGGGTTATTCATCAAAAAAGTATTTTAGGAGTTCCATAACAAAATGGAAGGGTAGAATGTAAACACAAGCATTTGGCTAAAACTGCTAGAGCTCTTAAATTACATGCCAATTTACCTAGTACATTTTGGGGAGATTGTTTTCTTAAATACGTTACTTAATAAATCTTATGCCTAGTTCTGTTCTTGATTGGAAAATACCATATGAGGTTTTGATGAATAAACTTCTAGATTATACACATTTGATAGTTATGGGATGTTTATCTTATCCTGTAGTCAAAACTCAAGATAAATGGCATCTAGATCAAAAAGATGTATTCTTCTTAGGTAACCTTATGCTGAAATATGATATAAACTTTATGATTTAGAAAACAATAAAGTATTATTGAGCAGAGATGTTATTTTTAAGGAGAATAATTTTCGTTTCCATTCATCTTCTCCTGTCTCTTCAAACTCAAACCAACATACTATTTTTCCTCTTGTTAATCCTGCTGTATCAACTGATTTTACTCACAAGCTTCCAGTTCCAAACATTATTCGTCCACCACAAGGTAATTTTGAGAGCATTCCTCCTTTTCCTGAAAGTTCTTCCTCTTCTCATATTCCATCTATTTCTTCTTCATCTCATTCTTCTCCACAACAGTTCTCACCCCCAACCACGTGCCTACCACTTAGAAAATCTACTCGTGTTATTCAATTGCCTAAACAATTTGACCAGTTTATTCTAGAAAAGCATGTCAAACCTCCTACTACATGTTCCTTTATTCAACAATTTCTTTCCAATCCTGAACTGAATTATTTAAGTTCACAGTACATTAGTAGTTTAGCAAATGCTTTGTTTTTCCATGAGCCTAGTCGATATGCTCAAGCTAAAGATGATCCTAATTGGATTGAAGCCATGCAGAAATAATTATAGGCTCTTGTGAACAAAAATACTTGGGAAATGACTACTCTACCTTCTAATAATACTGCTATTGGAAGTAAATGGGTTTATAAGGTAAAATTTAATCCATATGGTAGTCTTAATAAATGCAAAGCAAGAGGTGTGGCAAGAGGTGACAAGCAAGTTAAAGGTAAAGATTTTAAATATACTTTTAGTCTTGTTGCAAAATTTAACACTGTTCGAATTCTAATTGCCTTGGCTGCTGCTAAAAATTGGAGGCTTCATCAGCTAGATATAAATAATGCTTTCATACATGGATATGTTGAAGAGTTATATATATGCAACCACAACTAGTTATTTAAAAGCCAAACCTAGGGAAGTTTGTGAGTTGAAGAAAACTTTGTATGGCTTGAGACAAGCTGCAAGGCAGTGGAATATGGAGCTTAACAAGCATCTAATTAATTCAGGTATAAGCAATCAAAACAAGATTATTCTCTCTTCGTAAACTCTAGTAATGATTATTTTACTTTTGTGGTTACTTATGTTGATGATTTGTTGATTACTTGTAATTCTTTAACTGAAATTCAAGCTTTCGAAAACTCTCTTCATTCTGTGTTTACAATCAAAGATATAGGTCAGTTAATATATTTTTGGGAATATAAGTTTTTAGAACAGAAGCAGGCATTCTACTTAATTAAAGAAAATACATTTTGGATTTATTAAAGGACATAAACATGCAAGAGTGTAAATTTGTTCCTGTTCCTTTACAAAAAAAATTTAAAACTCAGCAGTGAAGATGTACCATTGATTGAAGATCCCGAAGTATATATAGAAGACTTATTGGTAACCTATTATATCTCAATATACCAGATTTGACATTTCATGTGTTGTTCAACAGCTTAGTCAATTTTTGAGTGCATCTGCACAAACACAACTTAATGATGCACTTCATGTTCTTAAATATCTGAAAGGAACTTTGGATGTGGGTGTTTTCTATTCTGCACACTCTGATCTTCATCTCACAACATATTGTGATGTTGATTGGGGAAGTTGTCCCTTTTCTGCCAAATCACTTTTTAGCTACACTGTGTTTTTGGGTGATTCTTTGACATCTTGGAAAACAAAGAAACAGAAAACAACATCTAAGAGTACTTATGAAGCTAGATATCAAAGTATGGGTTATATACTACAAGTGAATTAATTTAGCTTGATGGATTGCTCGCTAATTTGCAGGTTAAAGTATCTCTTCCCATTAATTTGTTTTGTGACAGCATTGTAGCTAAGTATATTGCAGAAAACAAGGTATTCTAGGAAAGAACAAAGCATTTAAGAGCTGATTGTCATTTTATTAGAGACTATGTGGATGCAAATTTCATCAATGTTTTTCATGTCAGATCAGCTCTTCAACTTGCGGACTTACTTATGAAGTCTTTGGGAGTAAATCAACATGGTTATTCGTCGGTCAAGCTGGGACGTGTTTCTAAACCACCATATCCAGCTTGAGGGGAGATGTAGACTATATTTCAAGTGTTATAATGTTGTTATATGTTTTTGTATTCATGTATGTTTGTTGTTTTGTAACGTTGTATGTTTCTTTGGGTATTTTTGTATTTTGGTATATAGAACAATCGACTGTATGCAAGGGTAATAAGAAGAAAACATTTTTTCTTTGCATCTTCTTCATTCAGCTTAGTTTCATTTGGGGATTAACTAGTTAGCAAGTAGGATTCGAATACTTAACTGTCTTGATAACGGAACAACTTGATAGGCTAGAGTATGCAAAATGTTTGATAGAAATCAACCCCATTCGTGAACTTATTGATGATTTTTATGCCTAATTAATTGATAATGGAAGATAATAAATTAGAGTCCAATACTTGTGGAAAAACATGATATATCCATTGAAAGTAAATGCTTTGGTCACTTTAAGGAGAAACGCGAGAGAATTGAAAATAAGATAAAGGAGAAAAGTGAATTACCAATTTTTTTTATAGTGGAAGATTCTTCAAAGGATGAAATGACTGAAAAGAAACAGGAGTATAAAGAAAAAAGGAAAATAGTGAAAAGATGGAAACATGTTAGCAAAAGCCGAAATAAAAATATGAAAAGTGTTAACTCGATTGGAATCACAAGTAACATAGGTAGAATTGGGCATGACAATCGTAAATGCAATGTGTAAAGTAATGTTGATAATCAAGTGGTAAAAGTGAATTTGGAAGAAGGTGAATTTAGGATTCCTCTTATATTAAAAGAGAATATGCAAAGTAATGCAGTTATCTTACTGTAACAAGAAAAGGAAGATAAAAGAAGTAGTAATAACTTGGAAAAAAAGCTTCAATGCGTGAGAAACACTGTTAATGGAATTAAGGTATACGCCCCTTTCTTTTTTTTTCTCAATCACTCCTCTGATTTCTTCACTTATTTCTCTTGTCTCCATAAATTCTCTCCTCAATAACACCTCAAAACCCTACCATGATTATGCTTCGCATGGTGTTTCTCACGATTTTGTTTCTACTTTAAAATCTAAGGCTTTCCATGTTTTTGTTTTTACTCTTTTTTCCCCAAATTTCCTCTAACTCATTCAAGCAATAGCCTTTAACTTAAAATCGCACCAGAAAAACCTCGCCTCCTCTGTGTTAGACTTTTTTAGGTATCTGCGAGCCACGCTCCTTCTTTAACTGGTGGTCTTCAGCGTGGATGTGATTCTGGCACTAACAGGGAGGAAATGGTAAGCAGTAACACCCATCTGGTTTGTATATAGTTTCGCGTTTCGGCATTCTGTCAGTGACGGTACTACATGGCTGGAGGGAAATTCAGTGTGAGCCATATAACGTCTTGATGGTAGATCTACTTTGTCTGAGTGTTTTTATGGTTTTCGTTGTTTTTGCTTGGGTGCTTGGTTACATTCCTTCGGTTTATAGGAGTACAAACTCGATGTAGATTATGCTGGTTGTTTGGTTTGATCTTGTTTGGGGAATGAGCGTTCTATCTTCACTTTCGTATTGGCAATAAACGAGATGCGATGCACTGAACTTTTTCGGTGTTGAATGTGGTGATCTAGTTTTTCTCTGCTACTTAGTTAAGCCAAGCATTTCAGTTCATGTATTTTACTGTCCTTTTTTTGGTAGAGTGATCTTGACGAGCTGGTTGAATGTCTACACTGTGATACATGGATGCTTATGCACAGTTTCTCATAGTGTAGTCTTCTCCTCCAGCTTAGTTTACTACATTTTGGACATGTTTTGATGTAGCTTCTCTTCAAAGCCATATCTAGACAATTTTGTGAGCTTTGTCATGGGCGGAGCTCGTGATAGTACCTGCTACATGTAATTACACTATGCCTTGATGTATATTGATTGGCCAGTCTATTTGTTTTGTGCACAGTGCTATTAAGAGATTTCCAGCCAAGAGCTATGTGAAGCTGCGCAAGTAGATGATGTACTGTTCGTACGTTACTTTATTTGTATAGCTTCTTTCCAGTACACATTCATGTATATGGTTTTGTACGTAATAATTCCTCCCTGCGTGGAGTGCATAGGTAATTCATTTAGTAGTCTTGTAAATTAGCAAGCTCATGTACTGTAATCTGGGGTAGATTCTGTCGACGACCAACAATAAATGGCGTAGGAGGTGGATTATCCACCTTAAAAACCATTAGTTGTCTGTCAACTACAGCCACTTGTAATATATTGTAATTTTATTATTAGTCATAATAAAAGAGTGTTACGGAACACTATAAAAACAGGTTAGTTATGTTGGGGAAAAGTTTCTCATAAAACGCCCTGGGAATAAAACCCAACCTTGCGGAAAAACAAATAGGAACAGATTGATGGTGAGGCAAAACAAACAACAGATAGTCACCAGCAAAACAATTACGGATAAAGCAATAAAGAAAGAACATAGGAGATTTATAGTGGTTCCACTAACGTCTTGTTAGTGTACGTCCACTTGTGGAGAAGAGATTTTATTACTTTTCTAAATAAGAAAATATTACAGGACTGATAATAGAGAGAAAGAAGAAATACAAATTTTTAGAGATGATACATACATTTACCTAATCCCCTATCCTTATATATGGACTAATACATGGGGTTGAAGAAATTGATTTATGGTTATAAATCAATGCCTAATTAATTCTCCAATTTATTTGCTCTTGATAAGATTTCTTGTTTAATAAACCAATCAGAGAATTAATCCTTACTTCAATATCCAAAAAAAATACTTCTTTATATTCTTCCACTTATGTAGGTAATTATTTCCCTATCTAATTTTACAAAAGAGGCAACAAATTTTTTGATATCTTCCAAACCTTCAGCAACTGGAAATATTATGTTACTCAAATTAACAATATTTCCCAAATCTTCTCTAAATGGAAATATTGTATCACCATAATCAATAATATCTTCCAAATCTTCTGCAAATGGAAATACTGTATCATGAAATCTGACAATCTCCACCTTGATACTATATTTCCTTGAAAGCAAACAAACTCCACCTACATTCTCTTACTCTAAGCATCTTCTCGGACAAGACACCATGGTTACTTCCCCCAATGAGCTTTGGCATGGCCATTACCATTGCACCTTGTCAACAAACTCCAGCAATGTCACCTCCTGCTAACAAAGTGTTCGTAGTACCCCCTTCATGTAAGACCTATCAATCTTCACCATGAAAAAAAACGTCTCCATGAACCATCTCAACTCTCTCCCTACACTGTACCACCGTTTAGCACTTTGCATTCCGATAAGCGATTCCAGCTCAAGCAATTCCAGAACTTAGCAATCTGCAAAGACTTATGCATATCCACTGCTTTCTCCTTTGATCTCTGACCAACTTCAGACGATCCCTTCTTCCGCTTATCAAGCACATCCTTTTGGAAAAATCCCACCTTGTTGAAGCTTTCCCCTTTGATCATATTCTGCCTATGCAGAAACTCAAAGTCCCTTCTCGTATGCCTAGCTTTGACATATTTTTCATGAGAGCTATAGACTCCAACCCTTAACTCTCCAAGTACAGTGCTTGTAACACCCCGTGTATTCTATAACTGTGGAATTAACAAATTAAAGTATAATTAATTTGAAATCAAAGAACTAAGGGAAACGGGATACGCCATTGCGTTCGTCTCGGAAAAATACACGAAATAGAGTCTGAGTTTTCGAAAAACGGAGTCCGTATGAAGAAGATATAGCCTCCGGAAGTTTCTGAATTAAGTTTAAAATTAAAAATCGGGCCCAATTGGCCAGGGCGGGAAAATTCCCGCCTAAGACACCCAGATCGACAGGGCTGTCGACCTGGTCTAACCAGGTCGACAGGGCTGTCGACAGGGCTGTCGACAGGGCTGTCGACCTGGTCCAGACCCAGGTCGAACCCAGTCCACCCTGGCTGGCCTAGTCTATGTTGGTCGATTTTCAGAAGCATGCTTTGTCATTAGGGCTAGGTGGCAGGCTCTAATTGGTCTCTCTTTCGAATGAATGGCTACGATCAATCCAAGCAACATCGATGGTCCTAATCAGTTCATAAACTCTATAAAAATGGCCCTAGACTCTACCTAACCTAAGTCTCTAACACAATTCTCTAGCCTCCATTGCTCTCCTCTTCTAATTAAAAATAAAAATGGCGTCGCTCCTCTGCTAGAATCAAAACTAGAAGTCAATCAACATCATCCTAAATTCAAATTTGAGATAAAAGCTTCTACAACAAATCTGTAACAACTAAAGTTCTTTCTTTAATCCAATCAAGGCAAGTACAGTTATTTTCCGCTATAAACGTTAATTATAATGTTGATATGTTTTTAATTCTGAATCTGAGATTGTATACATATTCTCTTCTGTCAGATCTGTTTTTCTGTGACTGTTCTGTATCCCTTTTCTTCTTTTCTGTTTCTATAGCCAGGCTACCACGAGCCTGTGCCTAATCTCATAAGAGATGAACGTATGAACGCAAATTTTGGGATGAATGATGCGAAATTTGACAAGACTGAATTGAATGTATGACTTTAGGTCTGAGGCATAAAATATATTGGACATGTGACTTGGGATTGGATGCATAAATTTGACTATGAACATATAATTTATATATGTTGTATGCATAGTTATGTTGTAATTTAGATCTGTAATTAATTAGAAAAAAAAAGATGAGCATATGTTGTAAACTAGATTTGGATCTATGAAAAGAGGAACCATTGTATGATTACATATGATTTTGAGACTTTGGACAAAATGCATATAAAAGTCAAGATTTGATTTTTTAGAAGATATGATTTAGATTGTTGGGTATATTTTGCATAATGATTCATGACTTAATAAGAAGAAGGATATGGAAACGTAGGTGTAAAAGATTTACATTAATTAGGATCTCTACTATTGTGATTACACCTAAATAGGGAATTTTGCATATATGGCATGCACTGTAATTAATGTTCATATTTGGTATAATTTATATGTGAATCTGCTGTATAAGGTTAGTTTAACAAAAATTGGAACATATGTTATAGGGTAAATTATGTCCATATTCTGCGCTATGTAAAGGTATGCAAACATGGAAGTATGTGATCTTATTGTGAATCACGACAATTATTTAGGCATATGAATTTAGGCCAATGTATGATTAGGCAAGGCATGTAAATAGAACCTTTAGAAATATTAAATTTGCTAAATTTGCTAATTTGCCAAGTTGCCTAAACTGCTAGTTTTGTTATATTGCCTAGACTGCTAATTAGATTGAAATGCCTAATTTGTTAAATTTGTCGGTTGAAATGCCTAACCTGTTATATGCCAAAATCTGCTAAGTTTCTAAATCTGTTAAATCCGTTAAGTCATATAAAATCTGTTATCTGCTAAAGTCTGTTATCTGCTGTGTTGATATAATCATCCTGTTATTGATATAATCTGAATTGGTATATATATTGGGCGTGCGCATAAACGGTAAATTATTAATTAATTGGCCGCAAAGATAAACATGGCTAACTCGAGGTTAGAATGAGTTTGCGGCGTAATTCTGCCCGGAACCGCCCGGCACATCCAGTGGCCGCAAACAATAGGTTCTAATGTGAGAAGTTAGTCATAACCTGCTTAAGACACGAGGTTAGGTCTTGCTTGTGGCAGAAGTCTGCCCGGAACCGCCCGGCCCATCCAGCGGCCACAAGCTAGCGACCTAATGTGAGAGGTCTGGGCATTAATAATTAATTAATGCAAATCTAAGATAAGAATGACGTCTAAAACGTATTGGGGGAAAATAGGGTTAAACCAACTGGATTAATAGGTGTAGTAAACCCGTCCATGAATCTGTAGGCCTAATACAAAGTTAGACAAATCTGAAAAATCTGTACATCTGATCTGTTAGTCTGAAAACTTGTTAACTTAATCTATGAACTAGTAAATCTGAATTCTGTATGTCTGAACTTGTAAACAAGTTAATCTGAGATCTGTTAGTCTGGGGACACAAGGTTAGGAGGGGAATTACTTGTGTCATCTGTTGTTTGGGACCCATATTAGTCAGTAACCCTTTCTGGTATCAAAACTTTGACCCAACAGTAGGTAGGGTCCGGGCACGCTTACTGAACTAATTATAAGTGGTTCATTCTGATAATGGCGAGGGGTGTCGATGGTGCGTTCCAACCGGGTCATGTGCGTGCATGGATCCCGGTCTGCCTCTGAGGATGTAAGACGCCGTGACATCTGTAAATAGGTCTGTGCCAATTGGTTGTCACTTTAGGGAGTGATACACCCTACTGTGGGGCCGACACAGGATATTTATGTATTAGGGAGCCGATCGCTTGGGGTAGGGTTTTAGGGTACGCTTAGTTCTGTCTGTTTCTGTTGGTACCGTCTGTTTCTGTTGGGTGGTAACACCTGTCTGTTTCTGTGTGATACCGTCTGTTCGGGTGGTAAAGGCCCATTACTAGTGTACACCTAATTCTACATTCTGTTTCCGTAGAGATAAATCTGTTCCTGCTTCTGTCTGTTTCTGATCGGGTAGTAAAAGCCCATTATTAGCATTCTGTTTCTGTTAAAGTATTCTGTACCCGTTCCTGCTTCAATTTAGACATTAGGGAGACACCTAATTCTGCTATACTAGTATTAGTGCAGAGAAGTGTAAAACAATAGTTTATATCATTCTGTTTTTCTGTTATATCTGCTACACCTGTTATAGTTATCTCACATCCAGTTTTATGTTCATATCATATTATTATTATCTGTTCATATGCTGAAAGTCACTGGACTTGCCAGACTTTTTGTCTGACCCTTGTTGTTTCGCCTCCTTTCTTCCGTTTCCCCCCCTCAGGTTATCCAAGGAGGGAAATACTTTAGCTTGATCCGGATTTCTCTTTGCTTGAAGTGCTTAAAGTATGGCTTGGCTCTGTATAGCTTCCGTTCCATGGGGATTATGATTTTAAACTATGCATTTTGAAGGCTTTTGTACAAGACTGATATTTTGTACTTGAATTCTGAAATTGAAAGGATGTAACCATATTAATTTCTGTTTCCGCTGTAGTAAAGTTAAAAAATTTCAAGTACTGTTTTATCTGTCTTGTAAGTTTCTGTTCTGTTTACTAAAATGCTCCACCAAAGTTAAGGCATTCCCTTTGTGAGTGACCTTAACGGAGGTGGGGTGTTACACTTGGTATCAGAGCTGAAGGTTACCAGATTTTATAAAAAAAAAAAAGTTTTGAAAAATTATTTTCAAAAAAAAAAAAAGGGTTTTGAAAGGAAGTATTTTCAAAAATAAAGCTTATTTTGAAAAACATGATCCCCAAGAGCCATATATCTTTCTTTCAGTCCTTTTTGTATTGAACCTTTCCTTTTTCGTTCCAGCATGTCTGAAGCATCTGAGATACCAGAGGGTGTTCATGTACCCGGTTGGTTTCGTCAATATCTTGAGGCTAGGACCGCCGCTGCAGGTCCAGCAAATGATCCCCCTCCTCCACCCCCTCCTCGTGCAATTGCTTTCTCAAAGATCTGTAGAGATTTTAGGGCCATGGGTGGGAAGGATTTCAAAGGAACTGAATCATTCGTAGAAGCAAGGAATTGGCTCAAAGAAACTGAGGATCTATTCGTTATCTTCGAGGTGGACGATAGGCAGAAGGTACAGTTGGCAGTATGGCTGCTCAAAGACGAAGCTTCCTACTGGTGGGAAGTCACTAACGCCGAGAGGCCGGTTGAGACATGGATGGATTTCAGAACAAGGTTTGAGACAAAATTCCTCTCGCAAGCTGAACGAAGTTTACAATTGGAAAAGTTCTTGTCTCTTAAGCAAGGAAGTATGACGGTTAAGGAATACGTCAACCAGTTCAACCAACTAGCAAGATTCGGATTGGATTTAGTCAACACTCAGCATAAAAAGGCTCTCCGCTTTGTTAAAGGATTGAATGAACCACTGCACAGCCTAGCCATGACCCACGTACCCATGGGAGCAACTTACGAGAAATTGGTGGATATGGCACTACTGCACGAGGAAGACAAGGGCCCGAAAGAGACAAAGAAGGAAGAACCACAGAATAAGAAAGCGGGGCCCAAAAAGGAAACACAAAAGAAGGATGAGAAGTCTGAAGATAAGAAGGGGAAAAAGTGCTTTACTTGTGGGAGCTCGACTCATCTGAACAAGGATTGCAGAAAAAGGAAGGGCGCTTGCTTCAACTGTGGGGAGATGGGACACTTCACTAGGGACTGCCCGAAGAGACGAGGACAAGGAGGGCAGGCGAACACTCTTGAGGCTAGTGGCTAGGATAGAAATAGGAAAAAATTTCTATAGTAGGTTTAATTTCTTTATCTGATTATGGAGTTAAGACTTTTTCTGATTCTGGTATTTTGATTTTGTAATCGATACTCTGCACTTTAATACTAGTATTATTTCTGGATTCCGCTGTAGACTCAGACCCATAAGGGTTATGACTCATCTGCTTGTGATAAATTGGGGTTTGAGGGATATCTGTGTTAGGCGTCAAGTATGACGCATACATTCTGAGTTTTCGTGGGGTATCAATTTGATGTTGGTTTCGGTCTTTGGGGCCAATACTTAGGACCCATGTCTAATGGGAACCAAATTTTCGTTCTATCTGTACTCGCTTCCATCATTCGACTGTATCCTATCGATTGAATCTTCGAACTTTAGGTAGAAACTAATGGGTGTAAACATGTGTTTGAGACATGTTATGTTTGATGGTTGCAAGTGGATGCAAATGGTTGCTAGTGGTTGCCCGTGGATGCATATACACACACTAGGCATTAGATCGGCTCGAAAACACTCTCATACTGCATATGGATGGGTGAGCATTTTTCAATTCTTGTGGATGCAAAATGGTTGATTCAGCACATGGATGTTGCATTTGAGTGAATGATTGTGCACTCATATAGAAATAATATATATCATCAGAATTCTATTGCATACATGTTGGACTCATGGCACTGACATAATTCGCATTAAGGAGGTCAACTGAATCAGTAGACCGCCTGATCTTTGCATTAGATAAGGAACATATACACACACTTTTGCATATGTTCATACAACATTAGAAGTTTTCTAAGGACAATGGATGCTTGTGGATGATGGTTGAGTAGATGGGTGATTTGATGGTAGGACACATTCTTCTTAACTTGAAGATTTCGGGGACGAAATCCTTTTAAGTGGGGGAGAATGTAACACCCTGTGTATTCTATAACTGTGGAATTAACAAATTAAAGTATAATTAATTTGAAATCAAAGAACTAAGGGAAACGGGATACGCCATTGCGTTCGTCTCGGAAAAATACGCGAAATAGAGTCTGAGTTTTCGAAAAACGGAGTCCGTATGAAGAAGATATAGCCTCCGGAAGTTTCTGAATTAAGTTTAAAATTAAAAATCGGGCCCAATTGGCCAGGGCGGGAAAATTCCCGCCTAAGACACCCAGGTCGACTGGGCTGTCGACCTGGTCTAACCAGGTCGACAGGGCTGTCGACAGGGCTGTCGACCTGGTCCAGACCCAGGTCGAACCCAGTCCACCCTGGCTGGCCTAGTCTATGTTGGTCGATTTTCAGAAGCATGCTTTGTCATTAGGGCTAGGTGGCAGGCTCTAATTGGTCTCTCTTTCGAATGAATGGCTACGATCAATCCAAGCAACATCGATGGTCCTAATCAGTTCATAAACTCTATAAAAATGGCCCTAGACTCTACCTAACCTAAGTCTCTAACACAATTCTCTAGCCTCCATTGCTCTCTTCTTCTAATTAAAAATAAAAATGGCGTCGCTCCTCTGCTAGAATCAAAACTAGAAGTCAATCAACATCATCCTAAATTCAAATTTGAGATAAAAGCTTCTGCAACAAATCTGTAACAACTAAAGTTCTTTCTTTAATCCAATCAAGGCAAGTACAGTTATTTTCCGCTATAAACGTTAATTATAATGTTGATATGTTTTTAATTCTGAATCTGAGATTGTATACATATTCTCTTCTGTCATATCTGTTTTTCTGTGACTGTTCTGTATCCCTTTTCTTCTTTTCTGTTTCTATAGCCAGGATACCACGAGCCTGTGCCTAATCTCATAAGAGATGAACGTATGAACGCAAATTTTGGGATGAATGATGCGAAATTTGACAAGACTGAATTGAATGTATGACTTTAGGTCTGAGGCATAAAATATATTGGACATGTGACTTGGGATTGGATGCATAAATTTGACTATGAACATATAATTTATATATGTTGTATGCATAGTTATGTTGTAATTTAGATCTGTAATTAATTAGAAAAAAAAGATGAGCATATGTTGTAAACTAGATTTGGATCTATGAAAAGAGGAACCATTGTATGATTACATATGATTTTGAGACTTTGGACAAAATGCATATAAAAGTCAAGATTTGATTTTTTAGAAGATATGATTTAGATTGTTGGGTATATTTTGCATAATGATTCATGACTTAATAAGAAGAAGGATATGGAAACGTAGGTGTAAAAGATTTACATTAATTAGGATCTCTACTATTGTGATTACACCTAAATAGGGAATTTTGCATATATGGCATGCACTGTAATTAATGATCATATTTGGTATAATTTATATGTGAATCTGCTGTATAAGGTTAGTTTAACAAAAATTGGAACATATATTATAGGGTAAATTATGTCCATATTCTGCGCTATGTAAAGGTATGCAAACATGGAAGTATGTGATCTTATTGTGAATCACAACAATTATTTAGGCATATGAATTTAGGCCAATGTATGATTAGGCAAGGCATGTAAATAGAACCTTTAGAAATATTAAATTTGCTAAATATGCTAATTTGCCAAGTTGCCTAAACTGCTAGTTTTGTTATATTGCCTAGACTGCTAATTAGATTGAAATGCCTAATTTGTTAAATTTGTCGGTTGAAATGCCTAACCTGTTATATGCCAAAATCTGCTAAGTTTCTAAATCTGTTAAATCCGTTAAGTCATATAAAATCTGTTATCTGCTAAAGTCTATTATCTGCTGTGTTGATATAATCATCCTGTTATTGATATAATCTGAATTGGTATATATATTGGGCGTGCGCATAAACGGTAAATTATTAATTAATTGGCCGCAAAGATAAACATGGCTAACTCGAGGTTAGAATGAGTTTGCGGCGTAATTCTGCCCGGAACCGCCCGGCACATCCAGTGGCCGCAAACAATAGGTTCTAATGTGAGAAGTTAGTCATAACCTGCTTAAGACACGAGGTTAGGTCTGGCTTGTGGCAGAAGTCTGCCCGGAACCGCCCGGCCCATCCAGCGGCCACAAGCTAGCGACCTAATGTGAGAGGTCTGGGCATTAATAATTAATTAATGCAAATCTAAGATAAGAATGACGTCTAAAACGTATTGGGGGAAAATAGGGTTAAACCAACTGGATTAATAGGTGTAGTAAACCCGTCCATGAATCTGTAGGCCCAATACAAAGTTAGACAAATCTGAAAAATCTGTACATCTGATCTGTTAGTCTGAAAACTTGTTAACTTAATCTATGAACTAGTAAATCTGAATTCTGTATGTCTGAACTTGTAAACAAGTTAATCTGAGATCTGTTAGTCTGGGGACACAAGGTTAGGAGGGGAATTACTTGTGTCATCTGTTGTTTGGGACCCATATTAGTCAGTAACCCTTTCTGGTATCAAAACTTTGACCCAACAGTAGGTAGGGTCCGGGCACGCTTACTGAACTAATTATAAGTGGTTCATTCTGATAATGGCGAGGGGTGTCGATGGTGCGTTCCAACCGGGTCATGTGCGTGCATGGATCCCGGTCTGCCTCTGAGGATGTAAGACGCCGTGACATCTGTAAATAGGTCTGTGCCAATTGGTTGTCACTTTAGGGAGTGATACACCCTACTGTGGGGCCGACACAGGATATTTATGTATTAGGGAGCCGATCGCTTGGGGTAGGGTTTTAGGGTACGCTTAGTTCTGTCTGTTTCTGTTGGTACCGTCTGTTTCTGTTGGGTGGTAACACCTGTCTGTTTCTGTGTGGTACCGTCTATTCGGGTGGTAAAGGCCCATTACTAGTGTACACCTAATTCTACATTCTGTTTCCGTAGAGATAAATCTGTTCCTGCTTCTGTCTGTTTCTGATCGGGTAGTAAAAGCCCATTATTAGCATTCTGTTTCTGTTAAAGTATTCTGTACCCGTTCCTGCTTCAATTTAGACATTAGGGAGACACCTAATTCTGCTATACTAGTATTAGTGCAGAGAAGTGTAAAACAATAGTTTATATCATTCTGTTTTTCTGTTATATCTGCTACACCTGTTATAGTTATCTCACATCCAGTTTTATGTTCATATCATATTATTATTATCTGTTCATATGCTGAAAGTCACTGGACTTGCCAGACTTTTTGTCTGACCCTTGTTGTTTCGCCTCCTTTCTTCCGTTTCCCCCCCAGGTTATCCAAGGAGGGAAATACTTTAGCTTGATCCGGATTTCTCTTTGCTTGAAGTGCTTAAAGTATGGCTTGGCTCTGTATAGCTTCCGTTCCATGGGGATTATGATTTTAAACTATGCATTTTGAAGGCTTTTGTACAAGACTGATATTTTGTACTTGAATTCTGAAATTGAAAGGATGTAACCATATTAATTTCTGTTTCCGCTGTAATAAAGTTAAAATTTTTCAAGTACTGTTTTATCTGTCTTGTAAGTTTCTGTTCTGTTTACTAAAATGCTCCACCAAAGTTAAGGCATTCCCTTTGTGAGTGACCTTAACGGAGGTGGGGTGTTACAGTGCTTCTTCTTAGGAAATACAAATTATGAGGCATATCTTCCTTCCTTCATCACTATAAATGCACCCTTAGAAACCCTTAGACTATCCTTATCAATAGTTACCTCGCATCATTTGGATGCCAACTGCCTAAGAGATATCATTGACTTACGAAGACCTGGAACATAACAGATATCCGTCAAGGTGTGTATTACCCCATCATACATGTGAATTTGCACAGTACCTTCACCCAGGACTCTACAACTAGCATCATTTCCGATAAGAATCAGTTTCCCTCTTTTTCTTTTAAAAAAACTGAAATAATTCTTATTAGGGCCCCCGTATCTAGCACCCGGTGGTCTGATACATCTAATACTACCGCTGTCAACAATTCATCAGACAAAAATTCCTCCACCGCAACCGATGAATTTCCGGCTTCAAATTTTTGCTTCAAGTCTGGACAATCTCTCTTCCGTTGGCTTGATTATTTGCAAATGTAGCACTTCTCGTCTCTTGACTTTGTTTTCTTCTTCTTCTCCCCTTTCTCCATACCTGCTAATAAGGCTTCCGTACTACTTCCTCCTTTACCATCACTTAACCTTCATCTGATCATTCAAGTCCTCAAATAAAAGACCTTCGTTCACATCATCTATTGTTAGTGTATCTCTGGCATAAATAAGACTGTTAGCGAAACCTGTGCATCGCTCCGGAAGAGAACACAAAAGAATCATTGCTATGCTCCTCATCCACTTTCAGGTCAACAGTCTTCATTATCATCACGAGATCAATGAAGAAGCTTAGATGTGCCTTTACTAAAGTACCCTTTCTCATCCGCATGGTGAAAAACGTCTTCGGCAAAATCAGACGGTTGGTTAGTAACTTCTTTAAATAGAGTTTTTCCATCTTGGTCCAAATGTCCTTAGAAGTTGCCTCACCGCTAATCTCTGAAATGACATTTTCTTCCATTATTAATTGTAAAGCAGTAAATGTCCATCGTTCCATCTCCTTCCTTTCCATGGTTAAAATATCATCCGTCAACTCCTCAGGAGAAAACACCCCAAGATGAACATTGTTCCTCATCAGAATAACTTTCATCCTTTATTGCCACTTCTCGAAGTCTTTATCCTCATTCCATCTTTTTATTGCTAACTGAGATCCTGTTGCCATATATGTCTCTTTAACATATGACCTTGATACAATTGCTGAATTCTCCTTATCTCCTATTATAATGCCTAACACCCTTTCTCAATCAAGCTCGTAGCCCGGATACTAATTGTTGGGGAAAGTTTCCATAAAAACGGTTTAGAAATAAAACCCAACCTTGCGGAAAAACAAATAGGAATGGATAGATGGCGAGGCAAAATAAATAATTGATAGTCACCAGCAAAAAATAATGGATCAAGCAATAAAAGAAAGAACACAAGAGATTTATAGTGGTTCCACTAACCTCTTGTTAGTGTACGTCCACTTGGGAAGAGGAGATTTTATTACTTTTCTAAATAAAAAAATATTACAAGATTGATAATCGAGAGGAAGAAGAGGAAATACAACTTTTTAGATATCATACATACATTTATCTAACCCCAATCTTTATATAAGGATTAATACTTGGGGTTGAAGTAATTGATTTATGGTTATAAATCAATGCCTAATCAATTCTCCAATTTATTCGCTCCTGATAAGATTCCTTGTTTAATAAACCAATCAGAGAATTAATTCCTTACTTCAATATCCAAAAAAAAATTCTTCATATTCTTCCACTTATGTAGGTAGTTTATTGTTTTATCTAATTTTAAAAAAGAGGCAATAAATTTTATGATATCTTCCAAATCTTCTGCAGTTGGAAATATTATATTACTCAAATTAACAATATTTCTCAAATCTTCTCTAAATGGAAATATTGTATCATCATAATCAATAATATCATCCAAATCTTATGAAAATGGAAATATTGTATCACGAAATGTAATAGGTTGTGCAAAAAAAAAAACAGAATATTGGAAAGGACTGTGTGAATGTTAAAAATATATTTCAAAAGCTAGATGGTTTAGGTGAAAGTGAGTTGGATGAACCAGGCAGCTCTATGCAATCCAATATTGAGAACAAACCAAATGTGAATGGAACGTAAGTAAAAATAGTGGTAGAGAGAATCAAACAGGAAAGTAGTATGAGGGTACTTCAGAAACGCAGGTCTGTAGTGCTAAAGGAATGGACAATTTAAATGAGTGCTTTCATTATTCTAACAATGAAACTGTAAAGCAAATCAAATAACTGAAAAGGTGTTAGGATTGCCTCGCATGTTGTTAAGAAAGAATAACGGGTTTAAATTAATAGTCCTACATCATGGAATAAATTAAAGGAGTTGACTACAAATATGACGCGGTAGGCACGTAACAACAGGAATTCCTTTTGTTATATGGGAGTTGTGCACTAGCTCATATGCATGCAAGGAAGGGGCTTTGTTCGGACCATCATTACATAGGGACAAATCAGTGCTTTTGAAGATTTCAACTGTTCCTCACGTTCAAAACAACCCGAATTTTGATGCTAGTAACAATCAAGTTACCATGTCTAAAACCCTTAGAACCATTCCTTGCGTTAATGGTTAAGACATTATTGATGTTAGTATTGTTCTAGGTGAAGCTAAAGTGGACAATGTAAAGGATTTGGTGAAGCCAGTTGAACAATAGCCAATTAAAAAGTGTTTCAAGTCCGTAGTGCTAAAGCTTCCTCAAATGTCAAAACAAGGATGTTCTGGTGATCAAACCAATGTCAAAGCTAATGGTGGTATTATTGTCATAAATAATAAGGGCTCACCTGAACAAATATTAGTTTTACATATTATTATCAACTTATTTCAGGCATGCACGAGTTTACGTGAACGTGATGTGCGTGTTCCTTTGCCATGCAGTTCGATAGTGGATGTCATCGGTGTGCCACCCATCAGTGTGCCACTTGATCAACCATTGCAGCTGACTTTGGTCAAGCCTCCTAGAAATGCACCAGCTTCAGGTGGTAACACAATAGTTACCCTCTTCAAGTCTCTTTTGCATAAGTCTAAAGCCAAGAATTTCCCTAAGAAACTTTATCCTTATGCACACCTAGTGCCTCCAGCAGCTTACCGTGCACCTCCTGTCCTTCCAACTGTTGAATCGAATGAATATAGTCCTTTGAAATCCAAAGTTGCCTAAATAGGTGTTGGTGTTACTACTGAGTCTCCTCTATCAGTCTCTGCTCCAGGTTATAATGATCTTAAGAATCTGATAACTCGACTCATGAAAGTTGAGATGTTGCATGGTATGAAGTTCAACTAAAGTTACTTAGTATTTCTTGTTTGAGTAAGTGGTAAGCTAGCCTTGAACTGGAATGTAATTGGTAAATATTTTGGAATGTGTTTCATGATATTGGTTTACAACTGCTTTGTTTTGGGGCTAGTTGTGATCTGCTAATGCTTGATTGCATCTGGGCAGTTCTATGTTGTAATATCAGTGTACGCTGTCTTTTTGACTCGTGTCTACAATTTTTCTCTCTCTTGAGTGGTTAGCTTCTGCTCATTGATCGGTCTAGTATAAAAACCAAAACCAACGTAGTAGATAGTTACTTTATTATCTGCTGTTCCCGGCATATTTTTTATTATTTGTTATAATAAAAAGTGTTACAGATCATTTTAAAAATCGGTCGATTATGCTAAAAATAATCTATCGTTTAAACTATCCAAATAAATTTAGTCAACCGAAATTCAACATGTACACATCTATTTACTGACCAGAATGGTAAAATTATTATTTTTATTCCGTTATAACACATAGATCACATAAAACAACATTAATAGATATATTTGATTATTCATTTATCTCAATATATTTATCATAAATTACACTGTAAATGGGGTTTTGCACACTAGGTCCATATATCTAAAATCGTTAAGAAAAGTCTTTTAACAATTAATATATAAATAAGGTCCTTTATCTTGAAGTAGAAAGTGCGAACTAATTTGCAGTTTTTGATAAAACATGCAAATTAACTTGTGTTTTCCGAATTTTAAAAAATCAATTTTTTAATTTACAAATATTAATAATTATTACGTAACTACAATTTAGCTAAATAACCACAACTTTTCACCATTATTGAGTTTTATAAAAAAATGTTTATTATGTAAAAAACACAAGTTTTCTTGCATTATCTGTTAGGTAAGTTGTAACACCCCGTATTTTAAAACACAAGTTTAATAATAAATTAAGGAATACTTAAATAAATATTCAGAATTAAGTAAAACGGACTCCGCCATTGCGTTCGTCTTAGAATTCTGGTCAAAACAGACATCTGGTTTGCGTAAAAGTGACATCATATGAAGAAATTATTAAGGTTAGAAGTTTGTATACACATAAGAGAAATATATACAAACAAATTAAACCAGAAATTCAATTTAATTCGAAAATCAAACGAGGGGAGAGGATGTGGGAAATCGGCCCGTTGGGGGTCGACCCCGTTCCCTCAGTGTGTCGACCATGGGTCGACCCCTCAATAGGGGTGTCGACCCCCTGTGTCAACCCCAGGGTCAACCCCTGGGCTCACCTGGATGTTTTTCTGGCTTTGTTCGTTGGAGGATGGCTTAATAAAGGACCCTATACCCGTTGTTTTATTCATCTAAATCAATGGAGACGATGATATGCTGCTCCAACTCAGATTAAATTAACCTTTTCTTCAACAATGGCGATTCATACGTATTCAAAGGTCGTTGATTCAACATCAACATGCTTTTCTCAGTTTTCTTAGATCCATTCTCTGTGAGTTTATGTTTCTTTCAGATATAAACACATAAAACGTAATCTTGACATATATATGAATTTGGATCTAAAACTATGTCTAATTAGTTCTATTATCACATGTTCATCAGATCTCTTCTTATATGCATATCTTGTCATTATGGCCAATTCTGTCACTATATGCTTATTCAGTTGCTATGCCTATTTCTGTCATCATATGTCTATCTTGTTATTATGCTTATTTCTGTTCTCTTCCCTTCTTCTTTTCCCTTTTATTTTATAGCCAGGCAACCTTCGAGCCTAGGCATACCACTGAAATATGCGAACACGTGAAATTGGGAACGAGGGGAAACTTTAAAATTGGGGCATAACTTGTATTGGGAAATTTGGGCATAACTTGAATTGAAAACATGAATATGAATTTGGGGCATAAACCAAACGGTATTTAAAGAACTTAATATGAGGCATATGGTACATGATGAAAGTGACTTAGGGAAGAGGCATGAAAACCTATAATGAAATAGGAATAATTGCTAAAGAATGAATATGCCAATGTTTATAGTAATTAGAAGCTGTAATCGTGCTTAGACACGAGGTTATATTACACTTATGGTAGAAGCTTGCCCGGAATCGTCCGGCATATCCAGCATTCACAAGTGGTAAATCTAATGTGAGAGGTCTAAGTGCATAAACACGTGACGGTACTAAGATACGAGGTTAAGTCTGATTTGTGAAAGAAGTCTACCCGGACCCAATCAGCATATCTAGCATCCACAAGTAGTAGACTTAATGTGGGAGGTCTAGCGCATTATAATCATAAATGAATGTACGGTAATAAACCTGTAATACTTAACCTGTTTGAATCCATAAGGATTGCATAAACCTGTTAACTTGAGCAGGGGTTAAGTAGAGTTGCTTTAATCAGTGGAAGGGTTAAGTTAATCTTGTTAAATATGTGGGAGTAGGTTATACATATGAACCTGACAATCTGGACCGGTTGGGGTTATGCGATCTTGTTGAACTAGTGGGCATAACCTATTGAAATCCTAGTAGTGGGGATGCAAGCCTTGGGGGAAGCTTGTATCATCTTGTGTGTGGGACCCGTATCAGTCAGTAACCTATATCGGTATCAAACGGAGAACCCCGAACTAGGTCGGGGCCAGGGAACGCTCACAGAGCTAGTTATAAGAGGTCACTTGGGAGAAAGGTGTTTGATGGCACGTTCCATCGGGCTCATGTGCGTGCATGGGTCTGCCTGCTCGGGAAGATAAGATGTTGTGACATCAGTAGATATAGTTGTGCATCTTGGAAATAATGGGTTGCCACTTTAGGAAGTGATACATCCTATTGTAGGTCCAACACCGGTATCATGGGTTAGGGAGCCGATCAATTGGGGTAGTAATTAGGGTACATCTAGTCTCACCTGTTTAGGAGCCCGTTATTATCCTTGAGGGTAACACCCGTCAGTTCTTTTGGGCTACCTGTTATTGTATTGGGTAAAACCTCTCACTAAAAGTACACCTAAGTCTACCATCTTGTAATTGTTGGGACAATCTTGCTCTGGTTATACTAGTATTGGTGCAGAGAAAGAAAAGTGTTAAGGAAGCGCTATTTATTCTATTTTGTTTATCTTGTTTACCTTGTCGTACTGCCTTATATGATGTATCTCTCTTATCCAGTTTATATGTCTGTCATAATGCTTTTACTTATTTATATGCTAAAAGTAACTGGACTTGCCAGACTTATGTCTGACTGTTTTGTTTCCTCTTCTTTATCTTTTGTTTCCCCAAGGTTCTCAGGGTGGGAATATTCAAGCTTGATCAAGATTTTTCTTTCATTCTGCTTGGAGCGGCTTAGATGTATTGCTTGATTTTGTATCTTCTCTACTTTGGCTATGTTTTGGGGATTATGCTCTTTTTATGTTTGTTGTACTCTAATGATTTTAGTACAAGACAAAAGTTTTAAGTTGATGTATTGGGTTTTATGTATTTCAGACTTATGATGTAACTATGTTTTGAACCACGATGTTTTCTGTTTAATAAAGTTTTAAATTCCGCTGTTTATTTTATATATATCTTGTAATGTTTCTGTCCATGTTTACCTATAACGCTTCACAAAACTTAATGCATTCTGATAAAGAATGACATTAACGGACGTGGGGTGTCACACTTGGTATCAGAGCTGAAGGTTATTAGATCGGATAAAATATTTTGAAAATTGTTTTCAAAAAGGTTTTAAAAGAAAGCATTTTCAAAAAAAAGTCTATTTTGACAAACATATTCCCCAAAGCCATAGGAAATATCTTTAGATTCTTTGTTTGAATTCCTTTACTTTTCAGCATGTCTGGAGAACCTAATATTCCGGAGGGCATTCATATACCGACTTGCTTTCGTAGGTATTTGGAGGATACGACACTTGCCGAAGGCCAAGCAGACACTTCTCTCCCAGATGCAGCCGTTGTTCCTCCTCCTACCCCTCCGCGGGTAGGTATCTTCTCAAAGATATGTAAGGATTTCTGCGCTATGGGTGGAAAGCCTTTCCGAGGGATAGAGACTTTTGTAGAAGCAAAGAATTGGCTCAAGGAAACAGAGGATTTGTTTGGAATTTTTAAGGTTGAGGATCGTAGGAAGATTCAGTTAGTCGTTTGGCAGCTGAAAGATGAGGCCTCATTCTGGTGGGAAGTGACGCAAACAAGGCATCCACTGAAGACTTGGGATGATTTCCGTTAGAGATTTGAAATGAAGTTTCTTTCTCAAGCTGAGCAAAGTATGAAAATGGAAAGGTTTTGGGCGCTTAAGCAAGGAAGCATGTCTATGAAAGAGTATTTTAATAAATTCAATCAATCAACGAGGTTTGGGTTAGAACTAGTGAATACCCCACACAAGAAGGCTTTGAGGTTTGCTAGAGGATTGAATGAACCCATTCATGGGTTGGCTATGTCTCATATTCCGATAGGGGCAAACTTTTGAGAAGCTTATTGATATGGAATTAATGTTTGAGGAAGATGAAGGTGAAAAGAAAGAGGCTAGGGTTGAGGAAACACAAAATAAGAAAGTGTGGACAAAGAAAGAACAACAACAACAAAGGAATGGCGGAAAGAACGACAAGGCTAAAGATAAGAGGAAATGTCATAATTGCGGACGCGAGGGTAATTTGGTCAAAGACTGCAAAAGGAGGAAAAGTTCTTCTTTCAATTGTGGAGAGATCAGACACTTTTCTAAAGAGTGCCCTAAGAAGCAAGGACAAGGTCAAAAGGCAAGATCTTTGGGAGGGCAGGATCTTCGGTAGGGCAGGTGCATGCTCTCGTGGACAGTGCACCGGACAAAGGTAGGAAAGGTTCCATTGAAGGTTTAATTTCTCTTTCCAATTATCCTGTTAGAACTCTTTTTGATTCGGGCACTTCACATTTTTTTATATTTGGTCTTGTGGTTGAGTCTCTGCACCTTAGTACTAGTATGGTTTTAGGATCATGTTGTTGTCTCAAACCCCATTGGGGGTACGGCTCATCTGTCTATGATTTTTCAGGGTTTAAGAATATCTGTGTTGGGCGTTGAGTTTGAATGCGATGCATATATGCTTGGTTTCATGGGTTACGGTTTGATTCTAGGGATGGATTGGCTAGCCATGTATGGTGCCATTCTGAATTGTGAGAGGAGGTTTGTTAGACTTTTGACTTGCCATGGGAGGACCCTCAAGATTTTTTTGTGACCCGAAAGGGTCTGTCATGCTTAGTTTCCTAGATTCACTTGATGCATCTATCGTTGATCTACGGTCTGTACCGGTAGTCTGTGAGTATCCTAATGTTTTTGGTGAGGTTCGGGGCTTACCTCAGAGGCACGAAATTGATTTTTGTATATACTTGGTGGATAATGCAAAGCCAGTTGCATTGCCAGTGCGCCATATGGCTCCAAGAGAAAAGAGGGAGCACAAAAAGCAAGTAGGGGAGCTACTTGAGAAAGGATTTATTGGGCAAAACATATCTGAATGGGATGATCTAGTAGTTTCACCACTAAGGCAGATGGTTTGCTTCGATTTTGTGTGGATTACAGGGAGTTGAATAAGCTCACTAAGAAAAATAGGCACCTGCTTCCGAGGATAAATGATCTGTTTGACCAGCTTGCTGGCGCATCTGTTTTCTCCCAGTTAGACTTAGCCACGGGGCTTCATCGGTTGAGGGTAGCCAAGGATAGTATAGACAAGACTTCTTTTAGAACTCCATATGGTTTCTTTATGTGGCTCGTCATGCCTTTTGGGTTGACGAATGCACCCGCCTATTTTGTTGAATTGATGAGTTGGGTGTTTCGGGAGTTACTAAATAAGTTCATTGTGGTCTTTGCTAATGATATCTTGATCTTCTCGAAAAATGAGGAAGTGCATGCCCTACATTTGAGGGAGGTTATGAAGACTCTCTGTGCACATCAGCTTAAGGAAAAATTCTCCAAATGTCATTTTTGGAGAAAGGAAGTGAGATTTTTATGGCATGTGGTCTCTAAAGATAGGATAGCTATAGATCCCACAAAGGTAGTCGCAGTTCAAGAGGGAAGGGTAGTATGTTATGGAGGTAGACAGCTAAGAGTTCATGAGAAGAACTACCCTACCCATGACTTAGAGTTAGCTTCCATAGTATTTGCGCTTAGGACTTGGCGCCATTATCTACTTGGA
Source organism: Allium sativum (assembly GCA_030737875.1). NCBI lineage: Eukaryota > Viridiplantae > Streptophyta > Magnoliopsida > Asparagales > Amaryllidaceae > Allium > Allium sativum. The sequence continues at coordinate 719,606,422 of CM060921.1, read as the reverse complement.
GAGAAGTTTGAGTTGCACACTGATCATATATCTCTCAAGTGTTTGTTCTCGCAAAAGGATCCCAATTTGAGGCAGCAAAGATGGATGGATCTCCTATCATCCTATGACTTTGAGATTGCTTATACCCCTGGCAAGGGTAATGTGGTGGCAGATGCATTGAGTAGGCAGAGGATGACGTTTAGTCCTCAGTTTGTGGAGAGGAAAAGCTCGGAGTTCATATCGACTTTTGATTTTAGATCCTCCACCGAGTTTACACCTGGTTTATTGGCATCACTAGAGGTACAACCTACTCTTTTGGATCAAATAGGAACTTCACAGCCAGAGGATTCACAGATTTCAGATATCTTAGATAGGCTCAGTAGAGGGGAGACTTCTAGTCACCTCAGTAGATATTCCACGGATGATAGAGGGTGGTTGCAACGAGATGGAAGACTTTGTGCTCCCAAGATGGGAGTCTGTTGAAGCCAGTCCTTGAGGAAGTCCACCATTCCAAGATGACTATACATCCAGGCGGTGATAAGATGTATAGAGATATGAAGAGGGTTTTCTTTTACGCAGGGATGAAGAAGGATGTAGCAGAGTTCGTTTCTCAATGTTTGATTTTCCAACAAGTAAAAGCAGAGCAAAAGAAGATCGGTGGTTTACTTCATCCTCTAGAGGTCCCATAGTGGAAGTAGGAAAGCGTCTCTATGGATTTCATTGATGGTTTTCCTAGATCAAGAAAAGGCAATACCAGTGTTTGGGTTATAGTTAACAGGCTTACTATGAGCACTCATTTCATTCCGGTTAAGAGTAAGAGAACATTGGCATGGTTGGCATCGGTTTATCTTCGTGAGGTAGTTCGTCTACATGGAGTACCTTATAGCATAGTGACTGATCGAGATCCTATAGTCACTAGTGAGTTCTGGAAGAGTCTGCAAGAGGCACTTGGAACATAGTTATGTTTGAGCACCGCATATCATCCTCAGACCGATGGACAAACGGAGAGGGTGAACAGGGTTTTAGAGGATCTTTTGAGGTTGTGTATCCTTGACTTTGGAGGGACTTGGGAGGAGCATCTTACATTGGTAAAGTTATCCTAGAACAGCAGTTATCAGGCTCGCATTGGCATGGCATCCTTCGAGGCATTATACGGATGTAACGATCCGCATTCTACGTACCGAAGGATCGTAGAATATTTATTTTATTTTCGTATGAAGTCATATGGTCGTGTAATTTTAGGAAACGACTATTGGGATCATTTCCCACATTCACGATTTTTACCGAATTTTAAATGATCGTTTTGCCCTTGGCGAATCTTGTTTGACCTATAACTTTTGATTGGTAAGGAGTTTTGACCTGAAACCACTTTCATTGGATTCAGATGATGATTTACCTTTCCGTTGAGTGGTCATATTAATCAAACAGACTTACCGTTTGGGAGACGTTGCTGAAATAAGATTTGGAAGATGAAAAACAACCTAATTGGGGCTTAATAAGGTGATTAGTGGCTAGGCCCATAACCCATTTCAGGATTAGGGTTATGAGAGGACTGAAACGGTTGGAGAATCATCTCCTTTCATTTCACTAGCCTCTACAAACATTTCTCTAACCCTTGTAATAGCCTCCATCTTCCAAATCTCTCTTTAATCTCTTTCTAATCACATATTAGCCAAATCTACATCAAATTAAGGCGGATTAGCGTAGAAATCGAGATGCTGGAATACATTGGAATCTATGCCAAATCAGTTAGAGTTTCAGATCTGAAATTTATTTGTGGCTAAGGTGAGTGATTTGCATGTTTTTACACTAATTACGGCTAACTAAGGGTGGTTACTGATAATTAGCGAAATTATGACTCAGAAAAATAAGGAAAAATATGTAAAAATTCTAAAATATTATTTTATGTCACTGATATAAATTTGAATTAATTTGGATTAAGTTTTCTAATCTAGGAATTTAGGGGATTAAGGGGAAAATCACGGATTTGGGTATATTTGATCCTAAATAACACTCATTATTGATGTTTTGATGTTTGTGATTGATTACACATGTTATTACTGTTGTTTCTTACGATATACGATTGCATAGGAAAGTTAGAATGGTCGAAAATGTTGTCGAGAGGAGAAATATAGTTTGTAGAAAAGTGGTGTAGGTTTTGGGTCGACGAACCGACCAAGGAAGGGGCATGACTGACCCGACCCTGATGGTGCTCGCACGACCAACCCGACCCTATGTGCAATGTTCGACCGACCCATCATTATATGTTCGACCGACCCTATATGCAATGTTCGACCCGACTCTGTGTGTAATGTTCGAACGACCCTTACATATGTATGATCGACCGATCCTTCGTTGTATGTTCGACCGACCCTTATACATATGCATGTTCGACCGACCCTATGGGTGATGCATGTTCGACCGACCCTACGGAGGATGAATGACCAACAATGACCGTGAACTCTTCTGAAGAATGATTCCAATCCGACCAAAACCCGAGATGCAAAGGAAGTTCAGATGAGAAGTGATGGCTCAAGATCCAAATGGGGATCGATGGGTCAACTTCTAAAGTTGGGCTTCGCTGCGGAACGTGTGCAAAGGGGTTATCGATATCTATTGTAATGACCCAGTAATTACACCTATCACTGACACAGATATGAATTGATTGTAAGTACGTATTTACAAATATGATTAAAAATTCAGACTTTAAATTTTCAAAACATGTTGACTCATGTATGACAACATTTACACAGGTATGTATCACAGCATTCACTAAAACCCATTTTTATACATTCAGGTATGATAGCATGTATTTGATTGCATTTGTTAAATTGATTTTTACACATATATGAAGAATAACACTTTTACATAGAGAGTCTTTATAATGCCATTTTATTACATATGTTTTGTTTATTTTTTTCAAAGGATCTAGAATGTGAGTTTTTGCAAATTCTTGGATTTAAAAACTTTTGACACTTGAATTAAAACATGCCAAAACTATTTTTGGCAAAGTAAGTTCAAAAGCAAGTTCAAGAGCCATAAACATGAAATACCATTTCTTTGTGCAAGCATGTTCTCATATATATATATATATATATATATATATATATATATATATATATATATGTGTGTGTGTGTGTGTGTGTGTGTACTTGAATACAACCTACACTACTACTAGATTAGTAAAGAGTGGATCTAGGAGAAAAATATGTTCACATGGCAAATCATTTTTGAATCAAGTATTTTCAGTTTTTAAATCATTTTCTTTTCTTACAAGATTTTCTGAAATTGACCTTTTCCTTTGCATTTTTCCAAAAGCATGTTCACTTTGTCATAACCCTTGTGCCAAAAGATTTTGCAAAATCTTGTATATACCATAGCTTTTCACCTACACTAGACAAATTCTAAAACATAGATTTTCCAAGATGTTTCCATGTCCATTTCATCACATGGCCAAGATCAAATGGTACAAAAAATTTCAGATTTTAGAAAACCTTGGAAGCCAAGGTAGAATTTTATATATTTTTATTGTTAAATCGATTTGTCATGAGAAGATATGGTTTAGATACCCAATAAAAAAAACTGAGTATATATGGTACCAAAAGGGATACTATAATTTTTTCATACCAAGAAAGGATTTGTGAAAGATCATAGGTTGTACATGGCATTTAAGGTGACATTTCGTAGAGGCCAATAGGGGAGAAGGAATGTCATGTGCAGGGGGTTTTCAAGGTAGATAATGGTTGATATAAGCCATGTGAATATTGGTAGTGGTGCTTTGATTTTTTTTTTTTGAGTTGTCTATCATGTGTCACACAAAATCTGAAAATTGATTTTGTGCATCTTTCAAAAACAGTTTTAAATGCACACTTATTTCATTCATTTCTACCACTATATAAGGACATGAGCACACTCATTCTCCTCGCACAACACAAGTCTTTAGAATTTGACCAGTAAAGGAAGTTAAGGGTTCAAGCTTTCCTGGTGAGTAAACTACTTTTAATTTCTGTTTTAAGGTTCCTGCATATTTCTGTTTGAACCGACTGTCTATTGTATGTTGCTGGTTGACTACAACTTTGTTTGAACACCATTCTATGCTTAATAACTAGGGATTAGTATTGGTACTAATTCAGTGGTGGTTTTAGTTTGAATTATTTTGTTTGCTCAAGATTTATGTCCTGTTTCAAATATAAACAAAACTAGAACTGTTATTGATTTTAAATCAAAAAAGGGGCTTCAATGTTTGATGGTTAGAAGGGAGTATAGTCACTGATTTGTAGTAGGGTAGCATAGGTTCAAATTAATACACTCGGGGTAGTTCTTAACCAAAGCAAAAGCACCTTAGCTTAAGAAAAGAAACACAGCATCAGGAAGAAAGAACACAGCAGCTCTCTGTTCCTAAAAAACAAAGTGGAATTTCAAACTTCATGAAAACTTGTTTTGAGTTTATAAATGCAATGATGGATCGAAATAATGATTTTTAAAAGAAAAATCATGATTTTTAACTACCTAAATCAAGAGGAATCCTGAGATGATCAAAATTGGAAACCCGGTCAATTTCCGATCATCCCGGTGATCAGAGACGGTGTGGTTGAAGGTAAAGCATCATCTAGGACCTAGGATTCTAGGAAAAACCCTAAATAATTTTTCTAATATGTGGGATTGGAGAATTTGATCGAATTAGGGTAAATTGGATGCTTTTTGGGTTTCAGTTTCATCGTCGAACTGCTCTTCGAAGTGGTGGCTAGGGGGTGCGGTCCAGGGGGGTTAGAGGCGTCGGGATGTCAGGAAGGTGTGGCAGCAAGCAGGCGATGGAACGTGGACGAGGCGAGGCACGGTGGAGCTTTTCCTGGATGTTGTTTTTTTTGTATTGAAATGGTGGTACAGTGATTTTTCGTTGGCGACGAGGTGATGGCGATCGGAGGGTTGCAAGATAATCGGTGGGTGGAGTATGACTTGCGCGGGTGATCAGTGGTGATGAATGTTGGCCGGGTCGTGTGTGCATGTGCACGGCCATGGTGGAAGGAAGAAGAAGAAGAAGTAGGAGGGCTGGCACACAGGGATTTTGAGTGATCAGGCAAGGAAAACACATGAAATCGATGTGGTACTTTGATCACCTGGTACTTTGGCCAAATAAAATATGGTACTTTGGAAAAACCATGAGGGCCAGGCCATTTTCAACATGCACACACACCATGTTTTTCAAAGTGGTACTTGGCCAAAGGTGGTACTTTGGTGTTTTAAGCTCTAAAACAAGGATTTTTAAATATACTTTAAATTTAAACTAGTTTTTAAATTTAATAATAAATTAAATAAAAAGGGAAAATAAATATTTAAGTAGAGTTTTTATTTAAATTAGCAAATGAGAAGAAAAAAGTGAATCAGGATCGAGAGCAGTGTTTGTCAAAAGTTGAAACTTTACGTGAAGAAGTTGTAATTTAAATTTAAATTATAAATTTAATTTATAATCAGAATTTGAGCAATTTTCTAATAATAAATATTTAAAACTGCAAAGTCAAAGAAAAGTAAAACCGTATGCTGCTCATACGCTAGAATTGTCTGTTAACTAAATGCAAGGAAAATGGTTATATACTGTTCAGTATTATATAAGAACTGTAAATTTTAATCATGTTTAGAAAATAAACAAATAAAAGGAATTTTATTGGTATATAATAAAAGAAGAAGTAGATCGATATAAGAAATAAAAGAGAAGTTGACAAGAACAATACAAAGAGTAAAAGCTGAAGTATAAATTATAAATTATAAATTTAATTCATTTGTGAATAATTAGATTAAGGAATGATTATGAGAAATAAATTTATAAAGAATAATGTAAGTATTCATTTTTAAAGTGACGAACAAAAATGGAAAGAAAAATTGTGTTCGACGCGCACACTGAAACTGTCCATTTTTAAGTGACGATCAAAACACCAGATATAAGCCAGATGATCATATACTGTGTAGTTTGACTGTAATTATATATGTAAATTAGATTATAATCATGTTATATTAATAATTTAAAGAGAATTATTTCGTTAATCATTTCAAAGAGACCGGAATTAACATTCCACTTTGATTTGATTATACGCAACACGTTAGAGATTTTCAAACTGAAGACGAGGATGTGCAAAAAGATTGTAAATAATATCTTCGGTTTGTTCAGTCCCAGGACAAACCCGAATGGACGAGTGTCTGACAACGTATATCAGTTAGATTCTACACATCGATTTTACGTAAGTATATTACGTTGGTGGCGGAGAAATTCGTTTCTCTTTGCTTTATTGCCCGTAATATATTTGGGTAATCGAATCAGTATTTCTGACAGATAGGACGATCTGGCATTCAAAGAAATAAACAGTGATGATGAAAGCTAACTCTAGCCTCAAGCCTCACACTCAGGAAATGACAAAAATCGGGCAGGCAGCATGGCTACGTGGGTCGCTCCCATTAGGGTGTATAATCACCTATCTAGAGAAATTCCTTTTACTTCTTTAATCTATTTCGATGTTGTCCCTTTTCGGGAAATGGTGGTTTGAGCCCAACCGTTGGTGACATACATTCGATACACTCAAGCGAAATTAGTGGTCGGTCATGTGTGGGCCAGGTTGCAAGACGTTCTTGTTGAACCCAGGTGTATTCGCCTCTAGAGACACATCATCGGCAGGTGGTCCCAAACCTTGTTATAGTTGGAAATCCAATTTCCATAAGCGCCAAGCGGTTTTTATTTGTATATTATATAGGAGAATGGGAGATGCAAGCATTCTTCCAGATTCTAAATTATTTGTGAAAAACTTATAGACACTATGATAATATCTGATTTCAAGTACACAAAGTGTTTTTATCTCATAAGGTAAAAACCCGTTCCATATTCACAGCGTGGTCTTATGAGATATTTTTATTTCTTTAATCTGTTTTAAAACTGTTTACTCATACCAGTCCCCTGACTGACCTAGAGTTTATTTTTCTGTGTTTCTCTTAAACTCTTGGGTATTCATAACACTTTTTATGAATAGACAAGTGAATCAGGGTTGGATAAAACTTGGAAAGCTGGAATGGAACTTTCTGTGGGCTGATCTACTGTATAATTATAAGTGTGCAAGTTTAGTCATCAATGATATGTATAATTAAAGATGTACTATGAATGGCTTGTATCACTAGATCTATGATGCTCTGATGTAATATGTACTGCTATGTAATGTTATGAAGTATCATCTTTTGTAAACATTCCGCTCTGAGATTCTGATATTTTTCTATGATTTTATCTTCTATCTATTCTTATTCTTATTAATGGCACGACTTCATGTGTTCGAAAGTTGGGTCGTTACATCTATAACTTTGGTTCACTATTGAGAGGCGGGCATTGACTATGTAACAGTGCGGTAGGGTCAGAGGTTTTATGGGGTCGAACTCCATTAGGGCCTTCAAGGGAAAAGTGGTCGTAGTGATAGTTGGATGGGGTGGGACTCCGTCAAGGCCCTAATAGTTCTGATGATCAAAACGGTGGATATCGTATGCTTTACGCACTGAGTGAGAGATGTGAGGATGATTGCTATGTTTGATGTTTGTTATCACCATGACATGCACACTCCCATTTTACACTTTATGTTAGTGTTACCTTAGAATACCGTACATCTTGTTGTGTTATCTCTTTGGTTTCAGGTTCAGGTTCCGGTATGATTATTTATACCTATTATTGTTTTGTTTTGCTGCTCTTGCTCATACCAGACTTTTATCTGATCCAGAGTTTTATGTCTCTTCTATTACTCTTGGTGCTCCTAAACGAGTAGACTAGAGACAAGTTAGGTAAGTATGCACGAGTAGCTGTCCGGAGACAAGCAGGAGGCTTCCACATACTATATACATATACTCTCCCTGTGTTGTTGTTGGTCAGTACTTTGGGCATCAGTAGTGTACCTTTTCTATTTTTCTTTTGAGACAGTTTTTTGAAGTTGCAATAATGGTTTGGATCATAAGCTGAATTTTGGATTTTGCTACTCTGATGGATATGTTTTAATTTTCAGTTTATGCACTATCTCACCTGTTTTATATCAAGTTATGTTACTATTATATCTTATTCCATGCGTTGTGAGATATACTACAGGTTCTTGATGATTCATAGTTACAAATCTCTTTCTTATGACGACCGTCTCATGCTAGTTAGACTTTGGCACAGCGCATTTCGAGGGAAATGTCGGTTGGTGTGGGGCGGGTCGTCACACTTGGTATCAGAGCCTAGGCTGCGTAATGATATAAGGTTGCATTGGCCTCTTCCAACCTGGCAAGCAAGCATGCGAAGTCATCTTGTGAAATTGGTGCTAGGGTCGGAAGTTGATTACTTATAGTTGCAGCTGCTCCCTAAATCCCCTGGTCGGGTCGGGTCGAATTCGTCCTGAGAATACTCGACCCAGGCTGATTCGGCCCGGGCGCATGCACTGCAGATTCAATTTGCAAGCCAGTTTACTGCTCTTCATTGGCTTCATTTCTCTGTGAAACTTGTTGGTTCCTATCACTTCCTGGATCCATACTGATAAAACTTGTTGAAATCGTCGAAAACTTCGATAGTGATGAAGACACAGACTATTTCTTCGGACCTAGTTATTCGAAAAGTAGACAAATAATCCAAAAAGCTGAGAATTCAGTTTCTCAGTGAAAGCACCAAAATGTTAGACCAAAAAATGGCACTGACACCCAAAAGACTAGATTTCGTAGAGATTAATGAAGAAATATAGACTAAAAACGAGGAAAAGCAATAAAAAACACACGATTTATAGTGGTACGGCGTTAATGAGCCTCCATCCACTTTATAATTTTTATAACCAGCAAAGAATTACAAATACAATGCTTAGAATCCCTCAACACTCGAAATACATATGTTTTCCTAAATAAAGTATGGAAATTCACTTGAATGAGGCTAGATTGCTTGTGGGTCGAACAACAATGGCAGAGCGATATGGAGGATTCAGATAGTCAAGTGGCCAAAAGTCCTTTATTTAATCTTCAAATTGGCTATTATATGGTTGGATCGAGCTTCATTGGTGAGAACAGTTGTTGAATGGGTGGCAACGGATCTGGTTTTATAAATCATTTACAATATCAGGTTAACGCACTAAACGGGTCATGAGTCATGGCCACCTGTCAGTCATCCCATGCGTCCAAGGGTTAGTGGAGATAATGGGTAGTTACCCTGTGTGGTGTTGAACGCATGGTCGGGTCGAGTCGAATCCATTCGATCCGAGGGCCCTCGACTCAGTGTCTTGACCATGCTCGACCCGAGGTTCCTGTATCCTGTAATGATCTGACGAATTTGACACCCGAATTTCGACAACAATACTTAAACCCGTATTACTTGATAAAACCCAATTATCGAAAACACCAGATAATTAATAGAAAGGAATTAGAGGGTGACATAAGAAAGAAAAAAGTATTATAATAGAAGAAAAAGAAGAGGAATAACAATGTATAAAATCAGAGTCTCACATCGTAGCAGAATAAAATACAATACTGAAATAAATCTTTATTGAGAGCTTGAAAATAAATACTTACAATCATAAGAGTACAACTTACAGTCAATACGTCTGGATAGTTATAGCGACCTGTCCTCATATACAACACACAACGTAATATACACTAAATGTATATCATACATCTGAACTTCTTTAGCATGTCTTTTGAAGTTCGCAATATCCAAACCTAAACCTGTAAAACTCGATCTAACCCGAGCATTGCAAACGTCGGATCTGTATGGTGCACCAGAGTGAGAAAACTCGCCAAGTTTATAGGTATCATCCAACTTGGTTTTAAAGTCGAAACGTTACTTTTCAAAATAAAAGAATAATCGTAAGACCAGTCCACACATAAACACGGACGGTTTTTACCTTATAATAGCCCTAACATTTTTGGAATCATATTTATTCTAATATTATAATAGTGTCTAAATCAAATAAATAACCAACTAGAAGAACACTTGCATCTCACGCTCTACATATATAGTACACAAATAAAAAACCACGGGCTCTTATTGGAGATTGGATTCCCAATATGACAAGGTATGGAACCACCTGCTGATAATGTATCTCTAGAGGGGAATACAACGAGTTCAACAAGAACATCTTGCAACCCAGCCACACATAACCGACCACTCATTTCACTTGAGTGTATCGAATGTATACCACAAACAGTTGGGCTCAAACAACTGTTTCCCAAGAGGGACAACATCGATATATTTAAAAAGGAAATGGATTTTCTCTTGATAGGTGATAATACACCCTAATTGGGAGCGACCCACTTAGCCATACAGCCTGCCCGGTTTTTGTCATTTCCCGGTTGAAGTGGCTTGAGGTTAAGATTACCTTCAGAACCACATATCACCATTCTGAATGCCACATCGTTAGATCCATCAAATCACTAATTGACGTCCACAAAAATATTTTGGGTGTTTAGCTAAGAGAAGGTGACTTCTCCATCAACAGAAGTACGTTTTTAGAAATCAATATACGTGACTCTTTAGAAATACTCTATCAGACATCCGTCCACACAAGTCATCCAAGGACATGATGAACCGAAGGTACCGTCCTACCACATCCTAAGGATCACCCTATAGATCAGTGGCGAGTTGTCCTTCCAATCCTTAGATTTCAACCACGATAAAACCCAAGTATATCTCCAGATCGAATCATAGATTGTAAGTGGTTCTTCCGTTTTATGAAGATCTACGGTCTTCGAATGCTCTGTCTCGATAATCATCTGATATCTTCCATATTTTCGTATTTGATGCTCAGAATGGTATTCAAATATAAATTTGATCCCTATCTTTCCATACCAATAATCGTATAGACTAGATTTGATAGTCGGTTATTTAACTATCAAATAAACAACCATTTAATCATAAAATAAAAATAGATTTACAGGTTTAGTAGTCAACATCACTTGGCTTATTTTGATTTAAAAAAAATTAGCGAATGGTTAATTTAAATATTCCAATATTTGGGAAACAATATTACACTTCTTACTTCAATATACTAATATTCATAAAAATCCTTTCATTTAAATATTTAGAAAAATATATTATAACAAAATTCCAATATTCCAATTGACCATCATTTGCAAAACATTTACTACATCATTATTCATTATCTATATTGGGAAATCGTTTTAATTTATTGTTCGTAAAACAGCGTTACAAAATCTCCTTTGTTTCATTACTTGAAACAATAATCAAACACTTATCTTTTTTAAATAAGCTTATTTTTAATACTCATCTCTTTATTTCCTTTTACTTTTAAAATATCGTTATATTTCCACAAAAACTCTTTTATAATTGGAAACATTTCTATTTCTTATTAATGCATTTCTATACCTTAACATTCATTAGTTCCTAACCGTAAATTGGTAAGAGAACAATTCCCTAAGTATCGACCCCGAAGACCGAAATCAACATCAGATTAACATTCAGGAAATCACTCAAGTCAACCAATCTCCAGTTAGGTTCCAATTCTCTAATTTCTTATCTTAACTCCTTATCAACCCATACTAATCCACATCTAACCCATTCGACAATATTCCACTTTGAAAATCTCATTTCAATTAAATTCATTTGACTTAATTTAATTATTAAGAATCGCCAATTCAAAATCAACATTTTAGCTTCACATCCCTTTCATAAACCTAATTTATAAACTTGGGTTTAATATAAAAAACCTTTTCACCTCTACTTTTTTTAACTCAATTCAAATATTAAGTAAACATTTAATTTAAGCCACCGTATTAGCTTAAAATCTCTTTATAACTCAGTTTAGAAACTCAAGTTAATATAAGTCCTGTTTATAACCTATTTACATAATTCAACTAGATTCCATTTCAACTTCGATTACATTACTTAAATGAATTCCATTTAAGAAAATAAATTATTTATATTATTATTAATTAAAATATTTATTTATTTCACCATTAACTACCGTGGATGTGGATAAATTCTTGCTACTAAAATAAATAGTAAATTCCTTTCTAAAATCTTATTAAAACTAAAACAAAAATTCGTTAAACTATTTCATTAGATTAATTAAAAACAAACTAATCAAATAATCAATCCAAGTTAAATGGTTGACTTAGTCAACTCAAAACACGATTATTTCTTTAACCAATTCCAATTAATTCTTCCTTTAAATTAATTAATAATATAATTTATCTAAATAAATCCATTCAGTTGTCTCTTAGAAACAATTAATCCCACTTCTTATCCCTTAGGTTAATTATACTTACTTGCTTATGAAACACAAGAATATGCGTTATAAAATCATTCTATAATTATTTATAACTAAAATAATCAACGATAAATAATTATTTCCTTTTTAAAAATTCCATTCAAGATAATAGATTTGAAAATCTCTTCTCAGTTATAAAATAAATTTTATAACTTCATTTCTGTCAACTCACCTAATGGTAAATCAGTACCTATAAAACTGTGGTTTTTAGGTCTCTGATGCTAGTTACACAATCAATAATGCCCATCGGTTAATAACAAACAATCATTGAATTACGATTCAACAACCAATAAACAAATCAATCGTTTAAATCATATTGGTAACACAATTCATATAATTGTAATATGATAATAAATAATAAATTAGAGGAAACCAGTTGGATCCCTCCAACCTATTTTTTCCAATATCCAAGTAGGTTACCTCAAATAAAATCATCCAATTCATTATACAGATATAATATTAAATAATGAATCAATATCAGCAATCCAAACATCCATCTTGAAATTCAACATGTTTATATTATTATAAACATGACCAACAAGGTAATTACCTCGTTCGGAAATAATCGTATGATTAGATTTCATTTAAATTAACTAACATGTACTTTAACCAATTCATCCAATATATATATAACCATTCGGCATACAACAAACAATTATCAACAACAACACACGAAATAAATCCTGTGACGGCCCGTCCCGCACCAGCCTGCATTTCCTCCGAAAGTGCGCTGTACACATGCCCAGCTAGCACAGAACGGTCGTCAGAAGAAAAGAAAGAAGAGAATGAACTAATCAAGAAACCTGTAGAATGTCTCACAGCGCATGGAATAAAATATAATAATAACATACTCGACACAAAACAGGCGAGACAGTGCATAAGCTGATAACTAATAATCAATGTCAACATCAGAGCAGCGGAAATCCAAATACAGCTTATTACAACTTTTCCAAATTTACTGTCTCTAAGCAAAAGAAAGCTAAAGTAGAAGATACACCAACAATGCCCAAGCAGTGATCTTCAACAACACAGGGAGAATATTATGTATATAGTACGTGGAAGCCTCCTACTCGTCTCCGGATCATCTACCCGTGCATCACCAGCTAACCTGTCTCTAGTCTGCTCGTGTGAGCACCCAGAGTAATAAGAGGAGACATAAAACTCTGGGTCAGACATAAAGCCTGGTATGAGCGATAATCATCTAAACAGAGTAATAACAGGTATACTAAACCATACCTGAACCTGGACCTGCAACCAAAGTGTTAGTACCACATACCGTACAATACTCCAAGGTGCCATAATAAATAGTGTAAGAATACGGGGGTGGGGTGTGCATGTCACAATGACAGCAAACAAATCATCCATAGCAACCATCCTCACATCTCTCATTCAGTGCGTAAAGCATACGACATCTACCACTTTGGAACACTAGACAAACTGAGGTAACGACGAATCCCGACTTGTAGAAACCCTGCTGTGACCAAGCCAAACACTTGGAGTCATGACCAAACATTTCAATGACCCACTTCATTGGTCGTAGCCCTTGGTTCTACCGATGCCATAATGGCCCTGAATCCGCCTTCGTACCTCCTACCATAGTGTAGCTAAGCTATAGACATCGATAACCCCTTAACACGCGTCCCGCAGCAAAGCCCAACCATGAAGCGAACTCGTTGATTCCCATCTGAATCTTGAGCTCTAACTTCTCATTTGGACTTCCTTTGCATCTCGGGTTTGGTCGAATTGGAGTTGGTCTTCAGAAGAGTCATCACGAAGTAGTAAAAGTACACGTCCGGTTCCCCATGTTCGGTTCGGTTCGGATACGTTCCCCGGTTCGGTTCGGAGTGCCACCATCCTCTGGGTTCGGGTCCTTCTCCCTCATGCGGTTCGGTTCGGTGCTCTCCCTCATGCGGTTCGGTTCGGTGATTCTGAAGCGGTTCGGTTCGGATACCCCATAGCTTGGATGTCTCCGTCTCCGTCTCGTCAGCATCAGTTCGGTTCGTATATTGCTCTCGGTTCGGTTCGGAATATGGTATCCATGCTCCTCTTTCTTCCACTTCAGTCCTCCTTGTTCCTTCCGATCCCACGATACGCCCCTCCGATCCGATCAGGCCTTCCTTGTCGCCTCTTCACGTCATGCCCCAGAAAATACCACGCCCCGATCCGGTTCAGACATGTCCGATCCGATCCCTACCCGATCTGATCCCCTACCCGATCCGATCCGGATCTCTGTAGCATTTCCTACAGCTTTTCTAGCGAGTGTTTCGCGCCATAAGACGGCGTCTTTGACCAATCTAGCTTTTCTAATTAATCATAAAACATGCCATAGAGTCATAGCAACATGTAATAGCAACCACAACAGCAAACAACCATTCAAATGAATCAAAATGGATCAAAAGTGACCAAAACTCCTTATCTTCCCTTAAGCATATTTAAGTAAAACTGATCATAGGGTTAACAAAACTTAATCAAATTGAACCAAATTTCTAACAGAGGCATAGAACATTATTTAAGAATTTCTAAACATTTTTCCAGAATTTATTAGTGTATAAATTCGCTAGTCTTCACTAATTACCCTTAATTAACCGTAATTAGTGCAAAACTATGCAAATCACTCACCTTTGCCACTATAAAACTTTCGGACCTGAAGTGAACCTCTGATTTGCACGAATTCCAATGTATAACAGCAGCTCTACCTCGGTTCTTGTGCTAATCCTCCTTGATTTGATGCCTCTAAGCCTTAATCCTTGATTAGGAAGCGATTTTGGGTGTTTTAGAGAGATTTAGAGAGTGGAGGCCATGACTAGGTTAAGAGGAATGAAAGTGGCGGCTGGAAAATGTCTAAAGAAATGTCTTCTAACCCTAATCAGCACCTATATCCCCCTAAACCCGAAATTCCCCTTGGGCCTAGCTGCTAATTACCCGCTTAAGCCCACGTAAGCAGTTTTTCCCCATCTGAAACTTGTCTCAGCCATATCTCCCAAACGGTAAGTCCGTTTGGCTAATGTGACCACTCTACGGAAAGAGAAACCATCATTCGGAGCCAATGGAAGTGGTTTCAGGTCAAAATTCCTTTCCAGACAAAAGTTATGGCCAAAACAGTGATAACTAGGGGTAAAATGGTCATTTAAAAATCGGGAAAAATCATGAACATGGGAAATGACCCCCATAGTCGTCTCCCAAAGTTACATGACCATACGACTTCGTATGTGAAAGAAATAAATATTCTACGATCCTATGATGTGTAGAATACATGTCGTTACAAATCCCGACTTATATAAATTATAAGTGGGTTAAACTGAGTGAGTTATACTCACATTGATTCCATTTATCATTGTCGTAGTTCGATTACAATTAAACTAAATAGGCATTTAATTTAACTGTAAATTTCAGTTATCTCTTGCACTGTCCAAATCAGTTCCAGAATGTAGTGCTCTTCAATGCAGTTCCAATGCTTCCCCATATCTCATGGCCCAACACACTTAAGTAGACTGACCCGCTTCCTTTTCTTCTCCAAAATAAAAACCCCGACTCCCTGTACACGTCAACATTGTCGTGTGATATCCTCTTCCTCTCCCGTTTCTCTATAGTTTCCAACACCAAGATCAAAATTTCTCTCCTTTTCGACATCTCCTTCTACCCATCACCATCCTAAACAACTCGAACCCCTCCTTCCTTCCATCGCTTCTAGGTCCACGTAGCACCCTAAAAGAAACAACCCGAACACTTGTCACCGTACTTCCTCCAAATATTCACAAATGAGCTATCCAACATGCTGAATCCGAATACAAGGTTTAAATCTTGATTGAATGCTTCAACGCTTCGAAAAACCGAGCCTTAGGCTCACAGCTATATAAACCCATCGAACAACATTTTCATGAAACTCATCCAAGGTATATATATTTAAGAAGAAGGGTGTACGTGTTTAATGAATCTGGCTTAAAGATTTTTAGTGAAGTATTTTAGTAGAAATGAATTTTTGAAGATCATGACGAACATTTTCTTCATTGTGTTGCTTCAGAAAATGCTCGAATGGTTCCTCGTATATATAGAGAGATGACGCCTTGGATGCCAAGGAATAGGATGAGCGTAGGTCTGATGTAGGATGGTATGTTAGTTAGTTTAATCCTTTTCTATTTAGATGGCATGTACCAATTTCCTGCGTGAGTTGAATTGGTTGGCTGTACCAAAACTTGTCGGCCAAGGCATAATATAAATATACATGTAGATGCTAGTAGGGGTAGGTTGCTTTATATGTTCTTTTCAATAGGGTTTATGCACATATTTTTAAATTACACAGAAGGTAGGCAATGCAAAATAGGGTAAGTTAATGTGGGTTGAAACCTTTTATTTTATTTTAATACAGTTAATGTGATTTATCGTTGATCGTTCTAAATTCGGAGTGACACACACAAACATCAAACGCAATGAAAATGGACATACAGCTCTGTCTTGACGTTCCGAACCCAAGTAGAACTTGTTACGTCGAAATACGACCCCATCTATAAAAACAACGTATTTTAATTCCATTTATTGACCGACTCATATTTAAATTGAGCCTGCTCACAAAATAACGCTGATTGGCTCCAAACTTGAAAACTTACAATAATTAGCTACACGTATTCCAATAAATTTTGTTTCATCGAAAATGAGATTGTTTGAAAATTGGCTATTTCTAGGGCTTAAATAATATCAATAAAATATTATTTAATCCCAAAATAAGTCAAATTAATAATAACTTATTATCATCGTATATATTCATATGGATATATACATAGCATCAAATCAAACCAATATAGATTTTAAACTCAACGTTTGAAATTTCGAGCTAAATGATATCTAAATATATTGAAATTCCCTTTTATATTTATTAAATAAATCATTATATTTTATAAACAATTCCACAACGACTATTTGAAAATTTGATTTGAACACAGCTAACAATCTACAATATGAAATCTCCATTTTTCTGTTTCATTAGAAAATTATAATCAATTAGATTCGTACGATTCTTGTTTCAAAAAATTTCGACTTAAAATGGAATATATATTCAGTTGAAGTTCAAAACTCAATATTATGAACTACCGCGATGTTATGAGCTCGATTATAAATTATATGTTCTAACTACGTTTAATAAATGACTTCTATATTATAAATCCATTTAAATTTCAAATCAATATTTAAAATAATAAAATATGTTAAATATCTGACTACTGAAAATACGAGACGTTGCTTTCCTTCCCCTTTAAAAGAATTTCGTCCCCGAGATTACTAAGGTAGGAAAAATATTACAAGTCCCATTATCTTTCAAAAATCTGATTTATTTTAAATCGAAAGCCAATTCATTATTGTTAATAAAAATTTCCAAAAACATCAAAAAATTCTAACATCTTAAATTCCTGGAAAAATTCGGCATAGTCTCCCTTGTACGGAGGGACTTCTACGATATTGCATGAATATATATATATATATATATATGTATATATATATATATATATATACACACACACACAAACACACACATCGCCCACACAGTCGGAAAATAAGATTCAAAACCCAAAAATTATGTTTTCGCGCTAGTGTGCCTTTATATAAGCGCTATTGGGCATACTTGCTCAATTTACATGCAATCTACCAATATGAAGCCTCATAGTCTTCTAGCACATGTACTTAACTCAATTCAACATGTAAATAACCAATACATGAAATTATAAATAACATTTCATTAATTAACTAGGGTAACTACACCAATTCCCAAAATCAAACATACATCATCATTCACATGTAAATACAGGGTTAAATTATTAATTTCAATTCATATGCAATTCCATTCAAATTTACTATACAGGAATTCATTTAGTTTTTAACTTATTTAACTTCTTATTAAACCATTGATGAATATATTTAACCAGTCTAAAACACAATCAACAACAATACAAAACCAACTTAACTAAGAATTTAATTTATTCAATCATTAATATTCACTATTAATATTTACTTGTATATATTCACTTGGGTTATCAATCAATTAATATTCAGTTGATTTCAATAATTATTATTCATTAAATTTCCAACTTAAAATTCTCATTTACTAATTTCGTATGTGAAATTTCTTTGGTCATATTAAACCATTCCAAATTTCTAATCCAATTTGAATTTCCATTCAAGTCAATCAACGTACCAATATCTCAATAATTTAATGAAAAATTTCTATAAAAAATATAATTTGGGTAAAATTATTTCATTTACCCTCTGCTAGGGAATGCAGAATGCGGATCTTAAAACAAAACAAACACTAGAGAGGGTGAATAGTGTTTATAAGAAATTTATGAATCTTAAACTTACTTGATCTACTATTTGAATTACACAATAATTATCACACCAGAGATGATCACAAACACAGAAACAATTACAGACACAGATATAAGTAAATATAAAATGTAGAAAAGGAAAGAACACACCAAATTTTATACTGGTTCGGATTACTCCTAAGTCAGTCCCACGCAACGCTGGATTGCGCAAAGTTTTATTATTATCAATATCCAAGTACAATACCCTTGATTTCACGGCTACAAGGTTAACACCGATTCCACCACCCTTGATTTCATGACTACAAGGTTAACACCATGACTCGTTTGGTGATTGTTGGAGATGTATGATATTTGAATTAAGGTAGAGTGTTGAATTTGTTGATTCAAATATTTTATGAAGATGATATAATCAATTAATTGATTTGATTGATTTTACCATAGAAGGAAAGAAATTAAAGATTATATTCTGGAGATACTTTGAAGGGGCTATTTGGATATTTGCCTTGGTTTTCTATTCTCCTATATATGTGGCCTTCTTGGTCAGATCAGAATTATAAGAAACCATGTAAACAAATTTGAAGAGATTGTGGCCTCCAGGGATTGCATCCTGGAGAGGAAGATGTAGGAATTAGGTCTAAAAGAAGCCATTCCTATCTACTGCTAATAAATGCAATTGGTGCCTCCAAGTTGATTCAGGGTTACAAGGAACACACCGTTTCCCAAACAATTCCCAAATGATTGCAAAAACCCTATAACTGTTCAATAGCACTTCAATTTAGAGAGTATTTGATAGAGATTGAGAAAAGAAGAATTTTGACATAATTTGAGTAGAAATCGACAAAGTACAAGTGTAGAAATCAAAAATAATAATAATGTATATTAATGGTGGTAAGTAAAGGGGTGAAGATGGAGAAGAAGAATGATTACAAAAATTTAAAATCAGCTCATATTTATAGTATTCCAATGGTTGCAACGTTTTAGAAACGTTACAAATAGTGAAAAGACACTTCCTTTGAAAATTGAATTTACGAAAGTTGTATGTCGACATGCCTAAAAATGTATGTCGACATATGTATCATATTTTTACTTTTAAAACTATTTCTCAAGTATTTAAACTTATATATTATTATGGAAATTCTTAAATTGAAACTTAGTCATTTAAATGAATATTCTAAAGTGTAAAATCATATGGAATATAGTTATATATTATGTAAACATATTTATAAAGTTATAAGATTTAAAACTATATAAAACAATATAACTATATATTATAAACTTATATACATATATAAAAACTTTATAAACATATATATTTGAAATCATAAGTAAGATAATAGTTTGAAATCATTTAGAGAAAAAATTTGGAATCGGCATTTGAATTTTGAAAATAGGATATGAAATTTGAAAACCAGAATTTGAACCTGGAGTGTTATTCAGCGTCTTACAAATAAACAAGACTCAATTACTATATTTCTCTTGAACTCTTGAAATCTTGATGTCTTGATAACTTGATAACTCATGAGCCTTGAATCTCTTCTGAATCCCGAATCTCTTGGAACTCTAAAAACAGTACAGTCTTTAGTATTTAAGTCTTGTATAAAAACCCCGCATATATATGTATATATATTCTAGATAGAGATATTATATATTTTATACTCAATTAATAATGATAATTGAAATAAGGTAGTTTTCATCAAAACTCCATTCTCCAACACCCTCTTTACAGAAAAATATCGTGTCTGTTGCTAGTTCAAATACAACACTTGAACCGATCAATCATACAACACAAAACATTTGTATATAAAATCTATAAATATGCGATCTCACATATATACATTCAAACTCAATCTAGGGCATTACTAACCTAATCTCCATCGAATTACGCCATAGTGACAAGGTTAATAGTTAACCTTATGCTTGGATACAACTATAACGACCTGACGAGTTCGACGCTCGAATTTCGGCAATAATACTTAAACCCGTATTACTTGCCAAAACCCAAGTATCGAAAACAACAAATAGTTAATAGAAAGAAATTAGAGGCTGAGATAAGAAAGAAAGAAATATTAGAATAGAAGAAAAGGAAGAAGAATAACAACACACAGAATCAGAGTCTCACATCGTAGCGAAATATAATATAATACTGAAATAAATCTTTATTGAGAGCTTGAAACTAAATACTTACAATCACCAGAGTACAACTTACAGTCAACACATCTGGAAAGTTATAAAGATTTGTCCTCATATACAACACACAGCGGAATACACACCAAATATATATCATACGTTTAAATTTTTTCAGCACTCCTTCTGAAGTTTGTAACATCCAAACCTAAACCTGTAAAACTCGGTCTAACCCGAGCATTGCAAACACTGGGTCAGTCCAGTGAAACAGAGTGAGAAAACTCGCTAAGTTTATAAGTATCATCCAACTTAATTTTAAATTAAAACATTTCTTTTCTAAAGAAACGAATAATCACAAGATCTATCCACACACAAACACGGACGGTTTTTACCTTATGATAGCCTTAAACATTTTTGGAATCATATCTATTCTAATATTATAATATTGTCTAAATAAAATAAATAGCCATCTAGTAAAATGCTTGCATCCCACGTTCTACATATATAGTATACAAATAAAAAACCACGGGCTCTTTTTAGAGATTGGATTTCGATTATGACAAGGTATAGAGCCACCTGCCGATAGTGTATCTCTAGAGGGGAATACACTAGGTTCAACAAGAACATCTTGCAACCTAGCCACACGTGACTGACCACTCACTTCACTTGAGTGTATCGAATGTATATCACCAACTGTTGAGCTCAAACCACCATTTCTCAAAAGGGACAACATCGATAGATTAAAGAAGGAAATGTATTTTTTTCTAGATATATGATAATAAATCCTAATTGGGAATGACCCACTTAGCCATGTTGCCCGCCCAAATTTTGTCATTTCCCGGTTGAAGGAGCTTGAGGTTAACATTACCTTTAAAACAACATGTCACCATTCACTTTGAATGCCACATCGTTAGATCCAACAAATCACTAATTGATGTCCAGAAAAATATTTTGGGTGTTTAGCTAAGAGAAGTGACTTCTCCACCAACAGAAGTACGTTTGTAGAAATCAATGTACGTGACTCTTAAGAAATATTATGTCAGACATCCGTCCATACAAGTCATTTAGGAACGGGATTAACCGAAGGTACCCTCCTACCATATTCTAGGTATAACCCTATAGATCAGTAGCGAGTACTCCTTGCAATCCATGATTTCTACCACGACAGAACCCCAATATATCTCATGTTGAATAAGAGATTTTAAGTGGTTCTTCCGTTTTATGAAGATCTACGATCTGCAAATTCTCCGTCTTGATCATCATCTGATATCTTCCATATTTTCGTATTTGATGGTCAAAATGGTATTTGAATATAAATTTGATCCCGGTTTTCCCACGCCAACAATTGTATATGCCAAATTTGATAGTCGGTTATTTAACTATCAATTAAGCAACCATTCAATCATAAAAAGAAAACAGATTTACTGGTTTAGTACTTGTAACAACCTCTCGGAATGGGCTTAAATTTTGACCATTAAATGGCTCATTGAAACTTAGAGCCATCCTATGCATCGATAATAATAACATATACTTTGAACGGAAATGTCACAAAGCGGGAGGAGAAAATATAATACCAAAAATAAGATGTACCATTTATTTCAAAACCACAGAAATACATAGTCATAGTTACGTTGGTTCAATAGGTACATCAAATAGTTCATTCTCATAAGATTCCAAAAGAAGTAAAGTAATAACTGCTAATAACATCATAATAGCTTTGCCTTCTTCATTGGCTTCAATCATGACTTCATCCATGGCTTTACCCTATCTACTGATCTGTTGGATGTTAAGGAGAGGGGGTCAGAACTTAAAGTTCTGTGTGACTGAAATATAGTGTTACTTAATGTCCATACTCTATATTTTTAGCAGGTTACATATGTCAAGGTATGTCTACGCAGCACATAACAAACATCAAGTTTCTAACCAATGGGGTGGATATCCGAGTCAATCTCCCATTAGTGTTTTTAAGGTAAAGACCCAACGAGGTGGCATTCTCGGTCCCTTATGGCCCTATTAAGGGTGGATTCTTACGATCTCTTATAACCCTGAGGCGGATCCCAAGCCCTTTTAAACCCCACCCTAGTACGTCAACGTTCTTAAGTCTATTCTCTCATCTATAATATGAGAAGTAGTATTGCAAACGTTACTACTTAACTTATATTACCCGGTAGGACACCTATGCTGCTTAAGAATTCCCTTAGACAGTTGGTGAGCATGCAATGGCCACATATTCTTTCAATTACCAATCTGTCTCTAGTTAAGCCCTTACAAGCTTCTAGAGGAAGTGGACATCCACGTGAAATACCCTACTCCGTTACCATTTTATGCCTAACCACTTTTAAAGAAGGATTACCAAAAGACCTACCTTAATTCTAATAAGGGTGGGTCCTATGACTTTGGTTCCTCTCCAAGGAATAAACCTTCAAAGGGGTCCTACTCCTAACCACTTAAGACCCAAACTAGATAAAAAGGTGATTCAGCCACTTAAGACCTTCTCAAGGCATAGTAAACCTATCTTTTTTCACACATCAGACTTATATATACATACATATATATAAATACAGTTATATATATACACACACTAGACATCCCACATTAAACCATACGCCTGTAGTTATTGGATATGCCAGTCGGTTCTAGGCAGGCTTCTACTACAAGTCGGTTTAACCTCGTGTCTAGTTTACTAAGTTTATGAATGGCCCATGGCACCTAGACATCTCACATTAGTCGGGCCTACTTGTTGTTGTTGGATTTTCCAGTTGGTTCCGGACAGGTTTCTACCACAAATGGCAAATAACCTCGTGTCTATCTGTCACTTATTTATATATATTTAAGCCGTTCTATATATAAGCACACACAAGCAAGCAAATATATATGTGTAGTTGTTAAGGGGGCATTTCAAATTCGAATTCTAACTTAGTCTCATTTATTACGTAAATACAATGTTAATTATGTTGATTACGTTTATATAAGTAAAATAATAACAGCACCTAGTTAATGTAAACATTCGTATAAACGGGGAAACGTTCTAATGAGGTGTCAAATTGTCAATTTATTCAATTTAATGCATAAAAGTTAGATTTTTCCATATTTTACCGCTACAACATAAGCAAGATAGCATAATGAACATATAGCAAATAGTAGTGAATGGAAAACATATATATACGTAACAATTACAACTTGCATCATAGGCATGCAGAAATGATTTAATATTGAATTAAGATAGAGCGTTACATACACCTACATATGTATGTTTATAATTCATATTTCACCCAATCCACCTGGTATGGTGTTATGCACCTAAAAATGTTCACCTTTGACTTATTCAGTTGCGAATGCGTTTAGATCCAACTTAGGATCCATACCCAATTCAAAACATGAAACATTCAGATTCAAACCTTTTTATGATACACTCTAATGATAATAAAGGTGAATCAAATAAAATACAAATAATATTATAACACTCATATTTACTTTTAATCCAATACAAAAAACCACAATTCCAAAAACCCAATTCATCATGACAATTTCACACGTAATTAATAGATAAAAGATTTAGGGATTTTCATTTTCATATTATCAAATATCCAAATCTTTCTTAGACATATCAATTCACATGACAAACAATTAAAAACATGAATATGCCTTTAAGCAAAACTGGATTCCACTCACAAATTAGGCGGAGATGTGGTAGAATTGCAAGATCTGCAACGATTATTAACGTTCAACCAAGATCCGATTATCCTCCTAACAATATACATATAAGAAGCATAAAATTAGAGTCTTATACATATACGTTTATGCCAAATTCTGAAATCCTAAACTTATATAAATTGAAATAGAGTGATTTAGAGAAGTAGAAGAAACCTTCACCATATTCTCCTTATTTTTCTATGGAATTTAGCAGCATGGAGGCAGAGACGTAGAATAATTAGGGTTTCTAGTGTGTGATATTATGGGTTACTTATACTTGCTAGTGTGAGCATGAACCATTGGATCAATAAAAATTAATCCAAGCCTTCTATATAAATATAACCTCTAAGAAAATCCTCATCCAAGTAGGATGATTGGGCCTTCCAGCTGCCTAGCAGTCGACCGATGGTCGACACCCCTTAAGGGGGAGCGGTCGAACCCTTCGGGGCTGGAACGCCCAATTTTACTACGTTGCTGTGTTATTTATTTTATTTATTACATTCTTAATTTGCTTCATTCTTTTCAATACATCTAATATACGTTGTCCCCTAGATCTTATCTCAAAATTCACATTTTGAATTTCCCTCTTTTATTTTAATTTATAATTTGGACAACATATACATTATTCACATAATTGTGTATATATATATATATATATCTTCTGCGTACACTGTCCAAATTCATATATTCATAACTTCTTTATTCATTAACATTTTTCAGCATATTATATATGAAAACGATTCAAAATTTCTCCACGAATCCAAATAAAAAAGTTTCGTAGCCAAATTTCTTAAGCTTCAAAATCTCATTTTCCAACCATATCATTTAATTTCTTATTTTTAGTTATTTTTTTGTTAATACTTATGAATTTAACAGGGTGTTACATTCTCCCTCCTTAAAATGGATTTCAACCAATAATCTATTTAAGGGGCGAAAAATACAACTTGTTCGAAACATCCATGTTGTACATCCATGTTATTTATAATTCATTTATAAGCATCTATGACTCGTAGTGATTATGAACTACAGACCCACTAAAATGAGCTCTAACCTTGCACGTAGATGGTATAAGTGATGCAATATGTATGTGAACAACCTAAATATGCATATATTTCTACATGAGTGCTTGGTGCAATTGTGTTGCATCCATCTCCTAACATTCAGTCTAGAAATCATGATGCATCCATAAACGATATTTTAAGGAAAAAATTTACCCGTGAAAAGCTCTGGGTGAGTCTTTCTCGTCTTGCCTCAGTCTCCCATGTTCTTTCCACAGGGTCATTTCACCATTGTACTCGGACGAGGCAAACGGTTTTGTTGCGGAGTCTATTGATTATGTGCTCTACAATCCTTGCAGTGGCACAGGGTACCCTGGACCCTAACTCGAGTTTCTCTATGTCCCCAATTTCACCAAGCTCGAGTCTGATAGTAGAATCGTGAAGGCATTTCCTTAGATGAGATACATGAAAAACATTATAGATTCCCAATAGACGCTCTGGGAGATTCACTCGATAAGCCAAAGATCCTATCTTCTCGATGACAATAAAAGGACCAATAAACCCGGTAGCCAACTTCCGAGTTTTTCCAAACTGGGCAGTTTTCTTAAGAGGGGATACTTTTATGAACACTATGTCTCCAACATTAAACTCAAGTTCCCTTCTTCGCTTATCGGCATACAATTTCTGACGGTCTTGGGCTGTCTTCATTCTCTGCCTAATCAAAGATATCTTCTCCATGGATTCACGGATGAAGTCTGGTCCGATTATAAACTTGTCAGTAGTTTCCCACCAATAAGTTGGCGATTTGCATATACTCCCATATAGCGCTTCAAAAGGGGCCATACCAATCGTCATTTGAAAACTATTATTGTACGTGAACTCTACAAGCGGTAGGTGTTGCTCCCAAACTCCTCCAAAGTCGATGATACAAGCTCTGAGAAAGTCTTCTAAGATTTTGTTTACTATCTCTGTCTGTCCATCGGTCTGTGGATGATAAGTTGTGCTTAGGTTAAGGGTCGTCCCCCATAGCTGCTTGAAGGCTTCTCCAACATTCGCTTGTGAATAAGGGATCTCTATCACTCACGAACTTGATGGAATACCATGAATTCTAACAATCTCTTTGACATATAATTGGGCTAACGAAGCTGCAGTACTTGTCTTCTTGACTGGTATAAAGTGGGCGCTTTTGGTTAAACGATCCACCACAACCCAAATGGCCTCATTCTCTTTTTGGCTTATAGGAAGCCCATCTATAAAGTCCATGGAAATATGCTCACACTTCCACATGGGGATCTCTAAAGGTAACAACATTCCTGCGGGCTTCCCTTGTTCTGTCTTGACTTTTTGGCATGTTAAGCATTTGGCCACGAACTCGGCTACGTTTCTCTTCCTTCCTTCCCAATGGAGATTCATATTCATAGCCTCGTACATATTATCCCTACCGGGATGTATGGTCAATTTTTACCATGGCACTCCTCTAGAATTTCTTTTCTCAACCCTTCATCCTTAGGGACGTAAAGTCGTTCATCCCAAAGTAAACTCCCATCATCGCTAATCGAATACCATAACAAATGAGGAAAGGTCTTTCTCTTTACCACTTTCTCCTTTATTCCCTTAACTCTTTGACAATGTCTTGTGTGCTTTGGATTCTTTCTCTTAGGGTAGATCTAATTACCATAGCCCCAAGAAAACCATTGGAAGTGGTTGATGAGGGTTGCAAATTAAAATTTGCGAGGAACTCTAACTGTTTCCAACCTGCTATCACATACAAAGTCGGATGTTTCCTACTTAAAGTATACGTTACAACATTCCCTTTGCCTGGGGTATACTGAATCATAAAGTCAAATTAGGCAATATATTCCATCCATCTTTGTTGTCTCAAGTTTAAGTCGCGTTGAGAAAATAAATACTTAAGGGAATTATGGTCGGTAAACAATTTACACTTCTCCCCTAAGAGATAATGCCTCCACATCCTAAGGGCGAACACTACTGCGGCTAACTCAAGTTCATGTACTGGATATCTTTTCTCTGGATCCTTGAGTTGCCTACTAGCATAGGTCACTACTCTTCCTTCTTGCATAAGGACTTCTCCGAAACCGGTCCCACATGTTTCGATGTAAACAGTAAATGATTTTGAACCGTCGGGTATAATTCGGATTGGTGCACGAGTTAATGCTTTCTTTAATTTCTTACAGGATGTATCACCTTTATTATTCCAAGTGAACACCAAATTCTTCTTTTTCAATTGGGTCAATTGAGTAGCAATCTTTGTGAAATCTTTAAAGAATTTCCTATAATACCCGTCCAATCCAAGGAAACTCCTTACCTTTGTAGAATTTCAAGGTATCCTCCATTCCATGATTGCCTCGATCTACGTTGGGTCTACGGCCAAGCCTTTACTCGACACAATGTGTCCTAAAAAATCTCACTTCTTCCCTCTAGAAATGGCACTTCGAGAATTTTGCTTTTAGTTGGTTCTTTCTTAATATCCCTAACACTTGTCTCAAGTGTTTTTCATGCTCTTCATGATTTTTTGAAAATATAAGAATATCACCTACAAAGGCTACCACAATTTTATTTAGAATGACCATAAACACTCTACTCATAAGGTCCACAAAGAAATAGGGTGCATTCGTTAATCCAAAGGGCATAACTTCATATTGGAACAATTCGTTTGGCGTCCTAAACGCAGTTTCGTCCTTGCTATCCTCCATTAACTGGTGAAATCCAGTAGCAAGGTCTAGTTGGGAAATACTCGAGCTCCTCTCAAGTGATTAAAAAGGTCATCGATACTTAGTAAAGGGTACCTGTTCTTTTTTGTCATTTTATTAAGCTCTTTATAGTCCACACAAAGTCTCAAAGATCCATCTGCTTTGGTGGCAAATACAGCAGGTGCACCCCATTTTGAGGTATTTCGATGAATAAAACCTTTTTGTAACAACTCTGAAATATGCTTATCTAACTACTTTCTTTCCTCGGGCGCCATATGCCTCAAGGGCAGTGCTACAGATCTAGCGTCTTTCTCTAGGTAATTGTGAAAGGAGATTTCTCTGTGGGGTAGAAGTTTGTGACTTCCTAAAAAACATCTAGGAATTCACAAACTATAGGGACCGAACAAGGTCCTTCAGAACTAGGAGACAAGGAATATAATAAGGCTTTTTCCTTGTTTTCAACATTACAAGGAATATTTAGGATGCATCCTCCTCGACTCCTAAGACGAACAAATCTCTTTTCACAATCTAGGACGACCCCATAAAACGATAGTCAGTCCATACCTAAGATAAGTCATACCCCGTAAAACTCAACGCATATGCTTCGCAATGAAACTCAACATTTTCGACCTTTAATATTAAGGCTTTACACAATAGCTCAAGATACTTTGATCCTCCGGTAGGGTTGGCCACCTCCATCGGACTATCCGATATACATACGAAAAGGTTTAACAATTTACTAATCTCTTGGAGATAAAACAATGGGTTGCTCCGGAATCAAACAAGGTATACGCTGGATTTCCTTAAATAGAGATTATATCATCGAGTGTGGGTTGCCCTTGGTCTCGCAGGGGTAGGCTTTGAACCGGGGTTGCTTCAGTCGCATAGTTCTGGCCACTCTTGGCATCTTTGGCCAGTCTTTGGACATGTTCCCATCTTCATGGCAGTTTTAACATTTGCCCTTGAACTCTATTTTCGCCAACGAGGTCCTACAATCCTTGGCCTCATGACCCTTGTGGTTGCACCTCGTACAAGTCTTTGCTCCCTTTTTGAATTTGTTCTTTTTCTTGTTCTTCCACTATTCTTTATTCCTATTTTTACTGGAACCATCTCCTTTCTCTCCCTATTTATCCTCGTTGTAGCTTTCGGCCGCACAGAGGGTGGCTGTCTCAACTAGAGTCTCGAAAGTTGCCCCAAACGTTACTTGGGCTAACAAGGTCTCCTCCAACGGGGAGTTCATTCCTTTGACAAACTAAAGGGCTTTGTTCATGGGAGTGTCTACCAACCCTCTCCTAAACTTTCATAACTTAATGAATTTGGATACATATTCTTGGAGACTCAAGCTTCCTTGCTTGAGATGTATGAATTTCTCTAGTTGAATAGTCATTTCCTCCTGGGGTAAAAACTTCGCTTCATACGAGTCTTGAACTCGGCCCACGTATAGATTCGGCCTCTGTTCTCCATTGATATTAAGTTCCACCACTCTAGGGCTTCATCCTTCACATTCCAGGCCGTTATCCTTCTTTTTACTTCATCGTCTGGGCTGTAGCCTCAAAGATTCTTTCACAATCCATAACCCAAGATTGGGCACTAGTAAAGCCTTCCTTTCCAGAAAACGATTTCCCTCCAAGAACCGTAAATTTCTTACAGAAATGGGAAAGTCGAAGGCTACTTCAGTGGCAGGAGCCGCTGGGGAAGGATTCACGACAAGGACCTGTTCCACAGTAAGGAGGTATTGTTGGAACCATTCACACAAGTATCTGAGCCTTTCCTAGTTACCCTACTCATTTTGATTATCAACCAGTCTACTATTTGAAAAGAAAAGGAAGAATCCCTTAGCAGATACTCCTAATATAGTATTTAATGCTAAAAATGATAAAGACGCCTAGTATATATGCGTATGCTTATTGGGGTAAATATATATTATATGTATAGTTTGAAAAACCATTTACAAATCACAAATATGCCTTTCATACGTATATTTCCATTATAATCGGGTAAACTATGCTCTAATACCAAATGTAACAACCCGCCTGGAATGGGCCTAAATTTCGACCAAGAAAGGGCCCATTGAAACTTAAGGCCATCCTAAACGGGTCGTTGGTTCCTGTAAGGATTACATTTGTATAGATGATAATAACATATACTTCGAATGGAAATCTCACACAGCGGAAAGAGAAAATATAATAACACACCGCATTTTTAACTCAAGATAATAAAATAAGAGTAACTTAATTAAATATTCAGAACTAAGTGAAACGGACTGCGCTATTGCGTTTGTCTCGGAATTCTGGTCAAAATAGACACCTGGTTTGCGTAAAACGGATAACGTATAAAGAAGTTTATATACATATAAGGAACTTATATGTTTCTATAAATGAATAAATTTATCCAGAAAATCAAAACACGAAGTGAAAAAACAGAGCGGGAATTTGCTCATTGGGGGTCGACCCATGGATCGACCCCACCGCATATCTGGGCAGATTCTGCAGCATGAACGTGGACTGTTTTCTGGTCTAAATTCGTTGTTGAACACCTATAGATAAGTCTGTAGAGCCAACCTTAAATCTCATATTTTTGATATTACGCAGTAGCTTTGCCATACCTCTTCCTCCTCAAATCTATTCAGAAAATTAAGATTATTAGTTTAGGAAAAATTCTGAATCCAGAACTGAAGGAAAGGAACGTATGTTTGTAAATAGGTGTTCAGACCTCTTATCGAAGTGAGGTAATTCCTAGATTTAGTCTATTTCCAATTATCTTCTCTTTCTTCTTTTTCTTTCTTTCTTTTAGTAAAAATTATGAATCCATGGTTGTTAGGTTCCGAATCCAATTAGGGGAAAAACCATGGAATGCTAGATCTGGACCAGATCCAGGATTTGGAAAGCATACGAGGTGAGTGGATTTAAGTTATATCATTCTAGTTAATGATATATTATCATTTAACATTCCCCGTTATTATATGTGAATTTGTCAGAATAATTAAGAATTATTGTTATAATAAGTTGATATATTAATATGAATGTTTTGGAAAATTCACATGTTGAATTAGTTAAAGCATTGA
This sequence comes from Allium sativum, assembly GCA_030737875.1. NCBI lineage: Eukaryota > Viridiplantae > Streptophyta > Magnoliopsida > Asparagales > Amaryllidaceae > Allium > Allium sativum. The sequence goes on along the minus strand of CM060921.1, from coordinate 719,575,282 downwards.
AATGTTCACATGATGAAAAACAAACTTGTTAGAATATGGGCTGCGACTACTGTTGTTATGATTACATGATTCACATGTGGCATACTATGTATTTGAATTATTAGATGTAGATTTGAGAAAATGACATGTTAACTTGTCACATTATATATATGAATTCTTACTTGTATGAATTGGAATTGTTACATGATTAAATGGGTTCGTGTTAGCATAAAATTGAATACATGAATATGGGTTTGGGGCATAAATCACATTATGATAAAAGATCTTAATTTACACATATGGTACATGATAAATATGACTTGGGAAAGGGGCATGAAAACCTATAATGAAATAGGAATAATTGTTGAAAAACGAGCATGCCTAGATTCACAGTAATTTGACATTACAACGCGCTTAGACACGAGGTTAGATTACACTTGTGATAGAAGCCTTCCCGGAACCGCCCGGCATATCCAGCATTCACAAAGGGTAAATCTAATGTGAGGGGTCTAAGTGCATAATTAAAACATGTAATGGTGCAAAGACACGAGGTTAAGTCAACTTGTGGTAGAAGTCTGCCCGGAACCGCCCGACAAATCCAGGATCCACAAGTGTAGGCTTAATGTGTGAGGTATAGTGTACAAATAAATACATATATAAATATATGTAAATAGAAGGAATGATAAATAGCATTAATTGTAATTAATGGGAATAAATGGAATTGAAAGAAAGATACAACAGTAAAAGAAAATGGGAATGAACGGAGAATGATAATAACCTATTATAAATATATGTATAATAGGTAGACTTGTCCTTGGGACAAGTGAAGATTATAACTTCGGTTATAATGAACTAGTGAAATGAGATAAGTGACACTTAGTTGTAAATTAAGTAATCAATAAATGGGGAAAACCTGAAACCAGTTGAGAAAAGGAGGGAAAACTTATGAAATGAAAGATGTTGTACTTAATTATAAATTAAATAATCTGAAAACTTGGAAGTCTGAAATATGCTGATAAGAATGTTATAGGGACAAGTGGGAATTATAACTTAGGTTATAATAAAACAATAAGGAAATTGGAATAACTTATGTTATGGGATAAACTGTACTTAATTGTAAATTAAGTTATTTGTGAGAATGAGAATCTAAAATCTACGGATGAGGACAACATAAGTTATATCTGTGGGAAGAGGAGACTTATTAGCGAACCTTAGTTAAAAGATCTAAGTTAATAAGTAAACAACGTTAAGTTGTAATGACAGCATAAGAGGGAACCATGATTAAACAAGAAAGAATGAGGCAACTTAGGAAATGAGGTGCATTATATTTAATCATAAATGTTAAGTGACATGTTAAATAGAAAACATGTGAATTAAGATACACTTGATTACATATTAAGTAGAACATGTTACTGTAACCTTGAATCAAACAAGAATATAAAGGGATTGTAGATTACAGACCTTGGATCACAATCTAAAGAATAACATGTTGTGGACTTATTGACAAACTTAAATGGGTTAAGTTGTATAACTGAAATTAATAAGCAAAAGGGGCCTATTCCTCAGAGATATAAGGGGCTAGGAAGAACTTGGTAATCTGAATAAAAAGTTAAGATAACCAAGTTAAATGGAAACCTGATAAGGTAAAGCAAGCGCGTAAAAGAATGTTTAGACATAGGATCTAAGAACATATTAAAGTGAGACGCTTGGACCAGTCTATACGTTTGAGGGTGAATAACCCAACGAGGTAGATCATCTTGGTGTTATAAGGCATGAGGGGAGTGCACGTTCATCTGATTATTATGTCGGCTTCGAAGGACTGGAAGGGGAAGCACGCGGCTTCCTGAGATACGTAAGGTGCTCCTGGCAGTCCTCTGTGCGGTGGCAGATGTTTAGGTTGTGCTCATAGAGATTGGGTCTACGTGTAACAACTAGGTGGGCGGGCCTTGACTGCAAAAGTAGCTTTGTAGTCAGAATGCTATGACAAGGTGACACCAGGGTGATTCGGTGGTTGCCTCAACAAGGAGGCGGAGGGTCACGACCAAAAAGGATAGTAGATTGTTGGATACCTGTCATTGGTTGCCAGTGGGATGCAAAAAGGCTAGAGCTAAACCCAATAGACTATTCACATTTCACTATCGAGGTACGGTGGTTGAGGGGAGATGCCAACTGGATGTTTAGGTTGTTTGTTGTTAGGAGCATGTCGCTTAGCTCTTGTAGTCTTTACTAGTTGAAGGAGGGGCCGAGGTGGGGCCATAGCCACCATGGAAAACATACCCTAGGAATATCTTTATTTGAGGCTCTTAAAGGCGGGCATGTACAGGTATGGAAAAGCACCTGACTGAGTTCCATGTTTCTTGTATCGCCCTTCCACGGAACTCGGTGCACATTAGAGGACGTGCGTTTGAGGCATCGAGCTACAATCAACGGTACGTACGTAGGATAGTCTAGATACATGCGTGTCTGCTCTGGGTGGTGTATCGTTGACTTGAGGGCATTACTTTGCTATGGAATCCGATTTGAACAAAGGTGGCAGTTTATACCTTTGCGTAACATAGTAATGACAGATATATGCAGAACGTAATATTGTTATATAGAGGTCCGTATGTCACTTCGGCGTAGGATGAGAGGCTGCGTACATTTCGATGTTATTATGGTTGAGACCATGCGAGTGGGGTACCACGGGATGTACCTTTATATTGGGGGCATCTACATATATACTGTATTAGGTTAATCCACTGGGAAGTAAATGGGTATGACGTGTGTGTAATCCTTGAGTGTTGTTAACCCAAGTAACCTAATAAATAAGAAAATATGATTGAATGGTATATATAGTGTTATCCAAAGCGTATAATTTAAATCTAGTTACCAGAACTTGTGTTCTGACCCCCTCCTCATAACATACTCGCGGGTTAGATTTGTGGAAGAGGCATGATAGATTTGAGTACTGGTTAGGTAGTATTATTAATACGGTAAGGCTATACTTTGAGTATATTATATTTTAACCATTCCGCTTTGAGATATTTTCTGACCTCTGACATATTTTATGTCTCTATTTTTTCTGCAGGATACCAGAGCAAACCAACACGAGTTTCGATAGATTAGAATTTTGAAAAAAAATCGGTCAGTCAGAATTTGGGTTGTTACATCTGGTATCAGAGCTTAGGTTTGCGGTTCCTAAAATATAAATATATTATATATATATATATATACCTAGATCCATAAAGAAACCCACTAAATAGAAAGAGTATAATATGATAAGAATTAGGATAATTGTTTTGTACACTTAAGAAAGGAATATGGAAATCTCAGACCCTTAGGTAATTTGGGTGGAAAGTGTATAATGTATTTTGTATGAAGGAAGATGAATCCCATATGATTAGTATTTTGGGTTAGTGGGTTTGGCAGTAAGACCTTATAAATCGGAAAAGGTTAAAAAGAGAAAGATGGGAAATGAATATATATGGTTGAGAGAATTGACTTTGTGGGAGTGACTAGGAAAGGCTAGGAAAAATTGGAAACCCGCTTTGAGTCTAACCCCATTGTCAACTTTTAAAGAACTTGAAATTGTAAAAGTTTTGGGAAAATGGTTTATGGTGTTTTCAAGTTTTAATCTTAAAAGCTATAGTTTTAAATATGTAAAGTACACATATTGAGTTTTAAAGTAAAATGGGGTACATTTCTATTTCTTATTCATGCATTTCTATACTTTAACATTCATTAGTCCCTGAACGTAAATTGATAAGAGAATAATTCACTAAGTATCAACCCTGAAGACCGAAATCAACATCAGATTAACATTCAGAAATTCACTCAACTCAACCAATCTTAAGTTAGATTCCAATTCTTTAATTTCTTATCCTAACTCCTTATTAACCTATATTATTCCACTTATAACCCGTTCAACCATTTTCCACTTGGAAAATCTCGTTTTAATTTCATATATTTTACTTAATTTGATCATTAAGTATCGCCAATTCAAAATCAACGTTCTAACTTCACTTTCTTTTTATAAACCATATTTATAAACTCAGATTTAATATAAAACCCCTTTTTATCTTGACTTCTTTTTAACTGGATTCAAATATTAAGTAAACATTTATTTTAAGCCATCATATTCGCTTAAAATCTCTTTATAACTTAGTTTTAAAAACTCAGGTCAATATAAGACCTGTTCATAAACCTTTTACACAATTCAACAAGATTCCATTTCAACTTCGATTACTTCACTTAAATGAATTCCATGTAAGAAAAGAAATTATTTAAATTATTATTAATTGAAATACTAATTTACTTCGTCATTAACTACCGCAGAAGTAGATAATTATTATTACTAAAATAAATAGTAAATTCCTTTTTAAAATCTTATTAAAATTAAAACAAATATTTGTCAAACTATTTCATTAGATTAATTAAAAACAAACTAATCAAATAATCAATCCCAGTTAAACGATTGATTTAGTCAACACAAAACAGGATTATTTCTCTAATCAATTCCAATTAATTAATTAATAATATAATTAATTTAAATAACTCCATTTAATTGTCTCTCAGAAACAATAATTCCCACTTCTGAATCCTTAGGTTAAATTATACTCACTTGCTTATAAAACATAAGAATTTGCATTATAAAATCATTCTATAATTATTTATAAACTAAAATAATTAATAATAAGTAATAATTTCCTTTTTAAAAAAATTCATTCAAAATAATAGATTTAAAAATCTCTCTCAGTTATAAAATCAATTTTATAACTTCATTTCTATCGATTCACCTAACAATAAATCTATACTTATAAAACTGTGGTTTTTAGGCCATCTGATGCCAATTTCTAGGCCAATAACCAACAAACAAGTCAATCATTCAAATCATATTGGTTAAACAATTCATATAATCGTAATATGAAAATAAACAATAAATTCGAGGAATCCAGTTGGATCCCTCCACCCTATTTTTTGCTGCATCTAAATAGGTTACCATAAATAAAATCATCTAATTCATTATACAGATATAATATTAAATAATCAATCAATAACAGCAATCCAAACATCCATCTTGAAATTCAACACGTTTATATTAATATAAACGTGACCAACAAGGTAAGTTACCTCATTTGGAAAATAACGATTAGATTTCGTTTAATTTAACCAATGTGTAATTCAACCAATTCATCCAATATATATAAACATTCAGCATATAACAAACAATTATCAACCATAGCACACAAAATAAATCCCGACTTATATAAAATATAAGTGGGTTAAACTGAACGAGTTATACTTACATTGATTCCATTTATCGCTGTAGCGGTTCAATTATAATTAAGCTAAACACGCATTTAATTTAATTGTAATTTCCAGTTGTCTCATGCACTGTCCAAATCGGTTCCAGAATGCAGTGCTCTTCAACACAGTTCCAATGCTTCCCTATATCTCATGACCGAACGCACTTCAGTAGATCGACCCGCTTCCTCTTCTTCTCCAATCCGACCTTCTGTATATACCACCATTGTCGCGTGATCTCCCCTCCTTCCTCTCTCGTTTCTCCATAGTTTCCTAAACCAAGTGACAGGGATGAGAATCAAGAATCTTAAAGAAAAACTAACACTAGAGGGGGGTAAATAGTTTTTTTAAAGAATTTATATAAATCTTAACAAATTAACAATTACTCAAACTACTATATGAATAACATAATGAATGTCACAATAGAAAGAATCGCAGAAGCCGATATAAATAAAAGTAAAATAAAGAAAAGGAAAGAACACACCGGAGTTTTATATTGGTTTGGATTGCTCCTACGTCCAGTCCCACACAATGTTGGATTGCGCAGAATTTTATTAATATCAGTATCTGATTACAACACCCTTGATTTCATGGCTACAAGGTTAACACCACTCCTATCCTTGGTTTATGGGCTACAAGGAACACACCCACCTTGATTTATGGTATACAAGGTTAACACCCTCGCTTTTCCTTAATTTCAGGACTACAAGAAACACACTCTTATAGTTTTTTATTATAATTTCCCTAGAACTCTTGAGTAGCACTTCCAAACAGAGAGTATTTGATAGTGAATGAAAATAGAAGAATAATGATATAATTTGTATTGAAATCGGCATAGTATAAGTGTATAATCTTAGAAATTTAAGAAAAATAATGGTGGTATGTCAAGGAAGGAAGAAGAAGATTAGTTATTAAAAATATTGAAATTAAGGCCTTTATGTAGTATTCTAAGAGACACAATCGTTTCTGAAACGTTTTAAAATGAAAAGACACAATTATTTAAAATTTAAAAATCTTTCAGTTATACATCGACATGTAAAAACATGTATGTCGACTTACATATTATATTTTTGAATTTTAAACCATTTTAAAGTATTTATTCCAATACATATTCTTGAAATTCCTAAAACAAAACTAGTTTTTTAAAATATAAATTTTCAAGTATAAAAACATAATAAAATATTATGTAAACATATGATTTAAAAAATATATATATAGGTGATATAAAACTATATAATATAATTACTGTAACACCCCACCTCCGCTAGGGTCACTCACAAAGGGAATGCACTAGGTTTGGTGAAGCATTATCGAGGTAAACATACACAGAAATATTACAAGACAGAACATATATAAAACAGCGGAAGTAAAACAAATTTCATTTACCTTATAAAACAAGGTCTAAAACCTTTTACATCAGAATACATCAAAACCTGTCTTGCAATAATCAAGAAGCATAAAACCTTTTCATAAATTATTCCCCAAGTGAAATAGTAAAGTAGCCATAGCCAAGGAAAGTCCAAGCCATACAAGATGACCTTCAACAGAAGAAGTCTGAACTAACAACAGCATTTCCTCCCTGAAACCTGTGGGGAAACGGAAGACAAAGAGGCGAAAGAAAACGGGGTCAGTCATAAAGACTGGTAAGTCCTATCTACTTCCAGCATAAAAACAGGTAAAGGTAACATGACATGCATAAACTGAAAGTAAACATAAGGATGACAACAAGGTAGATAAGCTAAACCAAGATAACTGGACGAACTACTGTAGCAAGGTAAACTAAAGTATCATGATAAACTACGGTGTCAGGAATCAAGGTATCACACCTTCAGGTTTCTATCAAGTATACTATCACAAGGTATCTGTCCTGTATAACATCCCACGGTATCTATCATGTATAACATCCCAAGGTATTTATCATGTATATTTGCTCTGCACCTCTCGTACTAGTATCCCAACCTGCGTCATGTGTTAACTATGAATGTCCATTGCCCAATGCCATGTAATGGTCCATGTCAACCTAATCTATAACATATGTAGGTTTTCCCAACTCGTATGTTTCTTTCCATGTATTAGTTCAGTCCTTTGCCGTAGGCCGTATGGGCTTTCCCATGTAAATCTATACCACCTCAACGTAGTACCATTTTATCCTTGAAGTTGTTTTGGACTGCCACCCTTGATCAGGTTATGTCTTCTTACCATGAAATATCGCGTGTTCACTTAGGATTTATGCCACCTAGGACCACTAGGGATTATGCTACCTAATGAACGTTTCCGTGTCTCGGTTTGGGTTCAAGCCACCCAGGGCCACTAGGGATTATGCCACCCGTCAACCGCGCCCTTTATCCCGCGTAAGTATCGTGAACCGTTTTCCATGTCTAGACGCACATGTTCCTCAATGTGCCATCCGAGTTCCATGCCAGGGCAAATCAAGAAATATGAAACTCGGTCGGGAGCTTTGAGTCGTCTGCTGATGCAGATATCAAGGTCTGTTTTTGTACCCGTGGCTATGGTCCCACGTGACCCCTCCCTCAACTACTGAAAGGCAATCCAAGAAAAATCATGTATGAGAACCACATCCCGGCCCCACTATAGCCCCACTTTCCTATGGGCCAACCTCACCCATGACTCGATAGCAAGAATGTAATGACCCGCATTTTTGACCGTTAAATAATTAACTAATTTAATTATTTAAATATCGTTTTGGCGATATCGATAACTGGAATTAAATATTGTTGAATATTTAATTGATAATTATAATATAATAATATATTATAATGTCGAATTAGTCAAAATAGCTAAATTCACAATATAGTGTGAATTGGATTATATATAAGGTATAATTCAGTTTGGAATTGAATTTGAATAACGAATATATCATTTAATCGACGATGTTAGAACGTATAATTATATTATAATTAAAATCGAGTTTGAAATGGCGCTGCAGTTCGTAATTTGGCGATTTGAACTTCAACTGAATGTACAGGATTCGTTTTAAGCCGGATTTCTGTGAAACAAGAAACGTGTGGAGCTGGTGGAGTATATCTTTCTAGTGGAAGAGAAAAATCAGGATTTCGTCGTGTAGATTTTGAGATATGTCCAAATCAAATTTTAAAATAGTCGCTATAGAATCGTTTATCGACCGTATCGATTTATTCGATATAACTAGAGATCGGGTTTGAATTTAGACAAGGTTCTTTTGGGACATAACGATAATTTAATTTTTAGAATTTTACTATAATTTTTAATTAATTAAATAAGTAACTTTTTATTTGGAGTATTTTGCACCCTGAAATCAACATTTTGAAGTTTCAAAATAGGAGTCCATCTACTGGTATTATTACATTTTTGGGATCGTGGGACGTTGGCCATCTCACCGGTAACTTTATTTCTGTCCGTACGTGGATGGAATTTACGTAACATGGTATTTTGAAAAACCAAACTTCTAATACATTAATAAAATAAAGTAGTAATATTTGTTGTGTGAACCGAAACGAATCCACGTTCTCTCTTCTCAACCACCAAGTTTCTATGGCCCTAAAGATGCTACGTCATGCAACATATAAACAATTTTGGTATAACTTAACTATATAATACCATTTTCTTTTCTAACCTAATTCGAAACTTCTCTGTTGAATCCCAAAATGAGCCGCCACCCTATTCTCCTCAAAACCGCAGACAGAAATCGAATTCAAATATAAAAGAAATCAAAAGAGGACACGCACAAGAAGGGAGGAGGGCACGAAGTACTTGAAAGCGAGGCAGTGGGTTTTATCAAAACAGTGGAGCGGTGGAAGCAAGTATACGTGGCCATGGTATGGTGAATATTGAAGCAGGGGTTTCGGTTTTGATTGGTAAGGAAGAGCTACAGGGGAAGGCACGCATTTCTGGTTTGGTGTATGTGTTTAATACGTTGGTCCGTATGTGTATATAATAGATAGAGAAGAGAAGTGTAGTTACAGGAAGCAAGTGTAAATATGAGGAGTACCAAGCAGGAGTGCTTGGGAAGAAAGAACGTGGGATTTAAATGAAGAAAGAGGAAACAGTTGTTGGAGTTTGTATTCAAGGATGTAGAGGCTAACGTGATTTTTACAGTGAGACAAGGAGAGGTGCTGAGTGAATATTAGTGCGTGGGGAAGGTGCGTTCTCCAGGAGTTTCGCAGTTTCATTGGCAAGAACGAGAGGTGATGATTGTCGTCCGGATTTGTCGAGTTGTTCGAACAAAGGGTTGAGTTGGTTTTGGAAGAACGTGTGAGAATGTCCATGGTGTACAGCGTGAAGGAGGAGCACAGGATTTTCATTGGGAAAGGAAAGGAACTGTAGAGCAAACAGCGGGTCGGGTGGAGATATGAGCCGAAGTTGGTGAGCCCACTTTAAACGAAATTGATTTAAATAATTTTAAATGCTCATTTAAACTCATAAATGCTATAACCTATTCATAGGATATTAGAATTGCGAATGGAAGGACCTGTAGGAATCGTGTCGGAAGGCACTACGAATACAGATTGGTTTGGCGTGATTTAGGGATCATTGGAATATATAGCGGACTAAAACGTGTTATCTGAATCAACAACCGTAAATCGTTGGTTAACGATGATCGACGATGTGAGTAAAACTCACTAACTCTCCTCAATTTATATTTTTATATAAATTGTACTTTATTTATTGACTGCTGTATATTGATTGTTAAACTGGACTGTTAAATAGATTTGATTGAAAACGTAGTTATAGTTAATCTATGTACTGTTAATCAAATATGGTTCTGTGCAGCAGGATATTTCATTTCAAAATGAAATATGATATATATTATACTGTGTAACATCTGTGGATGCAGGGAGACAGGTTGGAGGAATCCGACTGGATTCCTCAACAATTATTTTACTGTTTTCATATATGGTGATATATGTTGTGTTATATAATCTGTTCTGGATTATGTGTGTTAGAACGATATTGATCATCGTTGTTTGATATTTTGAATATCATAAGGAACCCTGAGTTGTAAAAAGGAATATTTCAATGTATATTGAAATAAAGGAAATTATTTATAAAACAAATAGAGTTTTATAAAAGAAATATTTATTTAGAAAATAAATAGAAATAAGAAATATTTATTTAGAAGGTAAATAGAAGTTGTAAATAGGGAATATTTGTAACGGTAAGTAAACGCTGTAAAAGGGAAATAGTTGTAACGGAAAACGTAGTTTATCAAAAGGAGTTAATCAAACGTAGTTTATCAAAAGGAGTTAATCAAACGTAGTTTATCAAAAGGAGTTAATCAAACGTAGTTTATCAAAAGGAGTTAATCAAACGTAGTTTATCAAAAGGAGTTAATCAAACGTAGTTTATCAAAAGGAGTTAATCAAACGTAGTTTATAAAAAGGGGTTAATCGAATATAGAGATTAAGAAGTGAAGTTAAACAAAAATTAGAAACTGACTAGAGATTAGTAAGTTGAATAGTTTTCTGAGTGTTGATCTGATGTTGGTTTCGGCCTTCGGGGTTTATACTTAGAGAATTGTTCTCTTACTAGTTTACAGTAAGGGACTAATAGTTGTGGAATGATAGTGATGCGTAAATGAGGATTGGAAATGTTTTCCAATGTTGAAAACATATATTTTCTAATTTTAGAAAATAAGGAAATATGAATATATATATATATATATATGATTGATGATTGGATTGATAATTCCATTTGGAATTAAGATCGTTGTTTGTACATCGACATATTTTCATTTGATAGTTAAATCACAGACTATCGAAGTTTTGACCATTTTACGTTGTTAATATGGAGAGACCGGTTGGATTATTATCCGAAGAACCACTCCGTATCGACATAAACGTTGTGATCAAATACGATGAAGAAATTGAAGACGGAGTAAAGTGCACGGGCTGTCCTGTTTACAGAATAGTGCCTTCGGTTTCGTTCAGTCCCAGAACGAACGTATATGGACGAATGTCTGACAGAATAGTTCCAATGATCGAAAGAGTTGGACTGTACAAATATATATGGTGGCCAACGGATTTATTCCCTTCGCATAATATCCAGAATCTATTTGTGCAGATCCAACTAATGATTAACGGATCTGATAATGTGGCATTCAAAGTGATCGTGTTATCAGTGAATGGAAAGTAAGCATAGCTTCTAGCCTCACATCAGGTAAATGACAGAAATCGGGCAGGCAGCATGGCTAAGTCGGTCGCACCGAAGTAGGGTGTATAATCACCTATCTAGAGAATATTCATTTGCTTCTTTAATCTATCAATGTTGTCCCATATATATACGGGAAACGGTTGCTGATCCCGACCGTTGGTGATGTACATTCGATACACTCAAGCGAAATGAGTGGTCGGTCATGTGTGGCTGAGTTGCAAGATGTTCTTGTTGAACTCCAGTGTATCGTTCCTAGAGTACACTGATCGGAAGGTGGTTCCATACCTTGTCATAGTTGGAAACCCAATCATCCAATACGCACCTGCGGTTTTGATTGTATACTATATATGTAGAACGTGAGATGCAAGCGTTTCTACTAGACTGATATCTATTTGTATTTAGACATTATCATAATATCAGAATGATATTGCTTTTCAAAGATGTTTGGATTCTCATAAGGGAAAAACCCATTCCGTATTCACGACGTGGTCTTATGAGATATCATATACCTGTTTAAATGATTTGAGTTTACTCACACCAGTCACATGACTGACCCGGAGTTTATTTGTTTTGTCTTCCCTAAACTCTTGGGTGCCTAAATTTGTACGGGCAGTCAAGTAGTCGGGATTTACAGATGCACTTGGAGAGCTTGGAGCAGGAGGCTTCAGCAGTCGATAGCTATTATTTATTCCGCTGTGATGTTATATGTTGTACTCTGAAAATGGTATGTATAAACAGTTATAACTTTGTATTTCAAAAGTTATGTTATATTTTATTCGTTCCGCTGTGAGATTCGTGTTACTCTGATGTTGTTGTTGTTGTCTTCTTCGTCTTCTATTCTAAGTTTCTGTCTTATCTATCCTCACCCTCTATCTTCTTTCTATTAGTTTCTTGAATTTCTAGTGCAATTTGGGGTTGGACTTGTGTTATTTAGTCAGCTCAAATTGGTCTGGATTTTCGGGACACTACGTTTGGTATCAGAGCATTGGTTTAGTTAATACCTTGGCTCTGTGGTGTGATTCAGTAGAGATGGGGTTAGTAATACCCTAGACTGAATTTGAGTGTATATATACGAGTGAACGTAATTGTTATTTGATATAAAAATTTGTTTTATATTGTGGGGATTCATTGGTTGAGTTGTTTGTGAATTCTGGTCGATCAGTTTGATCCACTGTATCGGTAGGAGTTTTATAAACACTTGAACACGATGAACCGACATGGTATGTTTTGAAATTAACATAGTATAATTGGTTGTGTTGGTTGTTATTATAATCAAAGGAGGTTATAAAATGTGAAATAGTTATAAATAACCAATCAGAATTCATATAAGTAAAGTATATGAAATAAGTTGAATTAAATATGAAGTTAAATCAGAATTGGAATTAAAATAAGGAAATTTTAAGTTCCTGGGAGATTTTGAAATGTTTTCAAAATGAAAGTGTTTAGAAATGATTTTCGAAAGTGATATAGTATTGAACTCACTTCGATCGCTGGAAAATAATTCTGATGAGTGCGGCCGCATCATCAGTGTCATTTTCGAGTTTCTAAGTGACGGATTACTACCAAAGACATTGTTTTGACATTGTTTTGCAAAAACAAGTTATTCAGGAATTCGAAGGATTTTGAATTGTTATTATGATTTCAAGTGATTTGAATAAACACAGGGATTTGAAATTTGAAAGCTAAATTTAACTTATGAAGTTAAATGGGTTAAAATAGTGAATAATAAATTTGAATTTAACTTGAACTAAGTTAAATTAAAACTGGATTGGATTATAGAAATTAAAACTGGATTGAACTAATCTGAATGAAATTAAGTTGACAAACCAAGAGTTGAAATTGGATATTGGAGTTTAAATGAAATTCGACTTAAGTATAAGCGAATGGTTTGAGTTGAGGATATAAACTAATCGAAGTTAGATTAGTATGACATTGGTATATGCAGGGTGTTAATCGATGGAAATGATATAATGGTAGGCCCGACAAAAAGGTACAAGTTTATATTTCATATGAGTTTGAGATTTTGATGAGCCGAATTGGCAAGCCGCTTGGCTGTTTGATTTTCTTTTGGGTTGGAGAAGGCCTAGAGAGGCGAGTTGGAGTTTTACCGATAGGGCTGTACAAAGGAGGTTATGGCGAAATTTTCCGAAAAGTTAAGGTGTTAGAAAATTTTCAGAATTTTTGAAAATTTAGCTAGTCGGAATGAATTAATATTTTAGTCGATATTAATTGGTTCAATTGAAACCGAAGATAAGAGGTAAACGGATATATTTTTACCCAGTAGATAGGGTCGTCCACTACCTTAGCAATTTCGAGGACGAAATTATTTTAAGTGGGGAAGATTGTAATGACCCGCATTTCTGACCGTTAAATAATTAACTAATTTAATTATTTAAATATCGTTTTGGCGATATCGATAACTGGAATTAAATATTGTTGAATATTTAATTGATAATTATAATATAATAATATATTATAATGTCGAATTAGTCAAAATAGCTAAATTCACAATATAGTGTGAATTGGATTATATATAAGGTATAATTCAGTTTGGAATTGAATTTGAATAACGAATATATCATTTAATCGACGATGTTAGAACGTATAATTATATTATAATTAAAATCGAGTTTGAAATGGCGCTGCAGTTCGTAATTTGGCGATTTGAACTTCAACTGAATGTACAGGATTCGTTTTAAGCCGGATTTCTGTGAAACAAGAAACGTGTGGAGCTGGTGGAGTATATCTTTCTAGTGGAAGAGAAAAATCAGGATTTCGTCGTGTAGATTTTGTGATATGTCCAAATCAAATTTTAAAATAGTCGCTATAAAATCGTTTATCGACCGTATCGGTTTATTCGATATAACTAGAGATCGGGTTTGAATTTAGACAAGGTTCTTTTGGGACATAACGATAATTTAATTTTTAGAATTTTACTATAATTTTTAATTAATTAAATAAGCAAATTTTTATTTGGAGTATTTTGCACCCTGAAATCAACATTTTGAAGTTTCAAAATAGGAGTCCATCTACCGGTATTATTACATTTTTGGGATCGTGGGACGTTGGCCATCTCACCGGTAACTTTATTTCTGTCCGTACGTGGATGGAATTTACGTAACATGGTATTTTGAAAAACCAAACTTCTAATACATTAATAAAATAAAGTAGTAATATTTGTTGTGTGAACCGAAACGAATCCACGTTCTCTCTTCTCAACCACCAAGTTTCTATGGCCCTAAAGATGCTACGTCATGCAACATATAAACAATTTTGGTATAACTAAACTATATAATACCATTTTCTTTTCTAACCTAATTCGAAACTTCTCTGTTGAATCCCAAAATGAGCCGCCACCCTATTCTCCTCAAAACCGCAGACAGAAATCGAATTCAAATATAAAAGAAATCAAAAGAGGACATGCACAAGAAGGGAGGAGGGCACGGAGTACTTGAAAGCGAGGCAGTGGGTTTTATCAAAACAGTGGAGCGGTGGAAGCAAGTATACGTGGCCATGGTATGGTGAATATTGAAGCAGGGGTTTCGGTTTTGATTGGTAAGGAAGAGCTACAGGGGAAGGCACACATTTCTGGTTTGGTGTATGTGTTTAATACGTTGGTCCGTATGTGTATATAACAGATAAAGAAGAGAAGTGTAGTTACAGGAAGCAAGTGTAAATATGAGGAGTACCAAGCAGGAGTGCTTGGGAAGAAAGAACGTGGGATTTAAATGAAGAAAGAGGAAACGGCAGTTGGAGTTTGTATTCAAGGATGTAGAGGCTAACGTGATTTTTACAGTGAGACAAGGAGAGGTGCTGAGTGAATATTAGTGCGTGGTGAAGGTGCGTTCTCCAGGAGTTTCGCAGTTTCATTGGCAAGAACGAGAGGTGATGATTGTCGTCCGGATTTGTCGAGTTGTTCGAACAAAGGGTTGAGTTGGTTTTGGAAGAACGTGTGAGAATGTCCATGGTGTACAGCGTGAAGGAGGAGCACGGGATTTTCATTGGGAAGGGAAAGGAACTGTAGAGCAAACAGCGGGTCGAGTGGAGATATGAGCCGAAGTTGGTGAGCCCACTTTAAACGAAATTGATTTAAATAATTTTAAATGCTCATTTAAACTCATAAATGTTATAACCTATTCATAGGATATTAGAATTGCGAATGGAAGGACCTGTAGGAATCATGTTGGAAGGCACTACGAATACAGATTGGTTTGGCGTGATTTAGGGATCATTGGAATACATAGCGGACTAAAACGTGTTATCTGAATCAACAACCGTAAATCGTTGGTTAACGATGATCGACGATGTGAGTAAAACTCACTAACTCTCCTCAATTTATATTTTTATATAAATTGTACTTTATTTATTGACTGTTGTATATTGATTGTTAAACTGGACTGTTAAATAGATTTGATTGAAAACTTAGTTATAGTTAATCTATGTACTGTTAATCAAATATGGTTCTGTGCAGCAGGATATTTCATTTCAAAATGAAATATGATATATATTATACTGTGTAACATCTGTGGATGCAGGGAGACAGGTTGGAGGAATCCGACTGGATTCCTCAACAATTATTTTACTGTTTTCATATATGGTGATATATGTTGTGTTATATAATCTGTTCTGGATTATGTGTGTTAGAACGATATTGATCATCGTTGTTTGATATTTTGAATATCATAAGGAACCCTGAGTTGTAAAAAGGAATATTTCAATGTATATTGAAATAAAGGAAATTATTTATAAAACAAATAGAGTTTTATAAAAGAAATATTTATTTAGAAAATAAATAGAAATAAGAAATATTTATTTAGAAGGTAAATAGAAGTTGTAAATAGGGAATATTTGTAACGGTAAGTAAACGTTGTAAAAGGGAAATAGTTGTAACGGAAAACGTAGTTTATCAAAAGGAGTTAATCAAACGTAGTTTATCAAAAGGAGTTAATCAAACGTAGTTTATCAAAAGGAGTTAATCAAACGTAGTTTATCAAAAGGAGTTAATCAAACGTAGTTTATCAAAAGGAGTTAATCAAACGTAGTTTATCAAAAGGAGTTAATCAAACGTAGTTTATCAAAAGGAGTTAATCAAACGTAGTTTATAAAAAGGGGTTAATCGAATATAGAAATTAAGAAGTGAAGTTAAATAAAAATTAGAAACTGACTAGAGATTAGTAAGTTGAATAGTTTTCTGAGTGTTGATCTGATGTTGGTTTCGGCCTTCGGGGTTTATACTTAGAGAATTGTTCTCTTACTAGTTTACAGTTAGGGACTAATAGTTGTGGAATGATAGTGATGCGTAAATGAGGATTGGAAATGTTTTTCAATGTTGAAAACATATATTTTCTAATTTTAGAAAATAAGGAAATATGAATATATATATATATATATATGATTGATGATTGGATCGATAATTCCATTTGGAATTAAGATCGTTGTTTGTACACCGACATATTTTCATTTGATAGTTAAATCACAGACTATCGAAGTTTTGACCATTTTACGTTGTTAATATGGAGAGACCGGTTGGATTATTATCCGAAGAACCACTCCGTATCGACATAAACGTTGTGATCAAATACGATGAAGAAATTGAAGACGGAGTAAAGTGCAAGGGCTGTCCTGTTTACAGAATAGTGCCTTCGGTTTCGTTCAGTCCCAGAACGAACGTATATGGACGAATGTCTGACAGAATAGTTCCAATGATCGAAAGAGTTGGACTGTACAAATATATATGGTGGCCAACGAATTTATTCCCTTCGCATAATATCCAGAATCTATTTGTGCAGATCCAACTAATGATTAACGGATCTGATAATGTGGCATTCAAAGTGATTGTGTTATCAATGAATGGAAAGTAAGCATAGCTTCTAGCCTCACATCCGGTAAATGACAGAAATCGGGCAGGCAGCATGGCTAAGTCGGTCGCACCGAAGTAGGGTGTATAATCACCTATCTAGAGAATATTCATTTGCTTCTTTAATCTATCAATGTTGTCCCATATATATACGGGAAATGATTGCTGATCCCGACCGTTGGTGATGTACATTCGATACACTCAAGCGAAATGAGTGGTCGGTCTTGTGTGGCTGAGTTGCAAGATGTTCTTGTTGAACTCCAGTGTATCGTTCCTAGAGTACACTGATCGGAAGGTGGTTCCGTACCTTGTCATAGTTGGAAACCCAATCATCCAATACGCACCTGCGGTTTTGATTGTATATTATATATGTAGAACGTGAGATGCAAGCGTTTCTACTAGACTGATATCTATTTGTATTTAGACATTATCATAATATCAGAATGATATTGCTTTTCAAAGATGTTTGGATTCTCATAAGGGAAAAACCCGTTCCGTATTCACGACGTGGTCTTATGAGATATCATATACCTGTTTAAATGATTTGAGTTTACTCACACCAGTCACATGACTGACCCGGAGTTTATTTGTTTTGTCTTCCCTAAACTCTTAGGTGCCTAAATTTGTACGGGCAGTCAAGTAGTCGGGATTTACAGATGCACTTGGAGAGCTTGGAGCAGGAGGCTTCAGCAGTCGATAGCTATTATTTATTCCGCTGTGATGTTATATGTTGTACTCTGAAAATGGTATGTATAAACAGTTATAACTTTGTATTTCAAAAGTTATGTTATATTTTATTCGTTCCGCTGTGAGATTCGTGTTACTCTGATGTTGTTGTTGTTGTCTTCTTCTTCTTCTATTCTAAGTTTCTATCTTATCTATCCTCACCCTCTATCTTCTTTCTATTAGTTTCTTGAATTTCTAGTGCAATTTGGGGTTGGACTTGTGTTATTTAGTCAGCTCAAATTGGACTGGATTTTCGGGACACTACAAAGAACATGGTCTGTTGGGGGTTCCCTGCCTTTCTGTTCGTACACGATTGACTAAAGATGGCACGTAGTCGGCGACGTGCTATCCACGCCAAAATCAAGTATCGTCGACTCCACGCTAATCCATCCCAGTCTTTAGGTCGCTCGCATAGCAACCAAGGCATACCCTTGGCTCTTCTACCGCAGACCTTAACCCCTGTGAGGCCGGGTTTCATGGACCATCTTCCACCTCACAGAGGGATACCAAGAGTACCCTCACGTCCCCGGAAGCCACCGCTTCGTTACCCAGTTCGTTGGAGCCTTTATCTAGGTCAGATAATTTGCTCCTCATCATGTTTTAAGCGATGACCTACCGTACCGGGTTACTCATCTATTCATGAACTAGTCCCATGTCCTTGGCTAAGAATTATTACTTAGTTATACTTAACTAAGGTTTACCACTTAGCTTCATTTCCCCGTTACCCTTGATTAACTACGATTTTCTACCTAGTTCCTCTACTAGGGTTTTGCCTATTGGGTTAAGTGTTGTTATTCAAGTTCATGGCTTAGCCAGCCTATGAATCATGTCAAGATTGGCTAAGTATTCAAGTCCAAGACCTAGCCCTACAAGTTGGTTAAGTATACCAAGAGGCTCATGACTTAACCCTATTCAATCATCAAGTCAATTTGGTTAAGTACTTGTTTATTTTAACCCTATCAGGTTATCGTGTTAGATTGGTTAAGCACAGATTATCGTAACCCCATCCCCTAATCGTATTATAATGGTTAAGTATATTTAAAAGGTCTTATGACTTAACCCTATCAGGTCCGCATATTAGATTGGTTAAGTATAGGTTACTTAACCTCATCAAATCATCATGTATAATTGGTTAAGTATAAGTTACTTAACCCCATTAAATTATCTTGTTAAGTTGGTTAAGTATTGGCTACTTAACCTCATTGAATTACCAAGTTTAGATTGGTTAAGTGTTTAATTTAACCCCATCGAAGTACCGTGTTTAGATTAGTTAAGTGTAGGTTACTTAACCCTATCTAATTACCGTGTTTAGATTAGTTAAGTCTAAATTACTTAACCCCATCTAGTTAAGCGTGAATTACTTAACCTCATCCCCTAATTGTCTTGTATGGTTAAGTGTCATTAGTCAAATTTACTTAACCTTATCATGTGGCATTAATTTAATTAATGCACTCTCAACCTCTCACATTAGACCTCGTTGTGGTTACTAGTTAAGCCGGGCGGGTCCGGGTACTTTTACACCACAACCTAGTCTAACCTCGGGTCTTAAGCGCGACATGACCAACTTCTCACATTGGATCCTATTGTTTGTAGCCACTAGTTAAGCCGGGAGGGTCCGGGTAGATTTATGCTACAAACTCAACCCAACCTCGAATTGGCCACTTTCATGTTTGGTCTAGTGTCATATTACACTTACAACCACCGTGTCTAGTTTCAAGTTCCATGTTTTCGTACGTGTCATGTTCATGTTTAAGTGTTTCAAGAGTGTCACATTTTCATGCAACCCCATGTCAAGTTTTCGTGCCACTTTCAAGTCAAGTTTTCGCGTCACGTTCACGTTTGTCTAACTACCCCAAAATCGTGTTTTCACTTGAGTAAAAGCGAGTCAACATAGTAGGTATACTAGGGCTACATGTAGACCCCAAAACATGCACGATGCCACAAAAAGGGATTGGCTCCAAACATGCATAGTATCATAAGGGGGTTTGGCCTTAAAACATGAACGATAGTGTCATATAAGGATTGGCCATAAGCATGCATATCATAAAAGGGGATTGGCCACAAGCATGCATAATGTCATAAAGGATTTGGCCACAAATTTGCATATTATCATAACGGGATTTGACCTTACATAAACATGATATCATAAGGGGGTTGGTTTCATTTACATGCATAAGCCCCAAAGTCCAATTTATGCAACTATTTCACAAGTCAAAGTGGCTCTAAGTGTTCATGCTATCATACTACAAGTAAAGGTCCAATCTTGCATGGCAAACTAAGTCCAATGCAATATGAATAGCATGGTTTAGTCGCTAAAACATAACCCAAAGTCATATGTTCATGTTAAAGGAGCAAACTAGGCTCGCATAGGTTATAGCATTCATGTTTAACCACATTTTATTCCATGCCATGATTAAACTACCGTTAACATCTCGAAGTAGCTAGAACTTACCTAGCGAGGCTTAGGGAATGAGCATGATCCGTCTTGACGAAGAAAGGTGGCTCCTTTGTCGAAGAATCGTCATGGAATTTGCGTAGCATCGTTGATCGAGCCTCGATTTGGTGTAGCAAGCTTGCACCTTTCGATTCGGATCCGATTTGCATGCATAGTCTCTTGGAGTTGGAGATGGAGGCCATGATCACTTGGCATTTGGGCAGCACTTCGTGGCATGAGTGATTTGTGAGGGTTTAGGGTAGGCTTAGGGGTCTTTTTATAGAGATTAGGAGTAGTTTAGGCCGTAGGATAAACCCTAGGATAGATCTGAACCCTCAAAAATCGTCACAAGCCTCCAGAACCGAGCCAACATGACAAGCAGGTGCACCAGGTCGGGGTTCTACAGGGGGGGGGGGGGTCGACCCAGGGGTCGACACCCATGTCGACCCCCTGGAGGGGGGTCGACCCCATGGTCGACACCCATGTCGACCCCCAGGAGGGGGGTCGACCCAGGGGTCGACACCCTGTGTGTCTGGCGGGAATTTTCCCACCTTCTCTTTCTGGGCTGAATTTCAAGTCTGTTTTCGGATTTGAATTTTCGTGAAACTTCGTTGGGCCTTAACTGGGTCATACGGACTCCGATTTACGAAATTTCGGACTCTATTTCACGTATTTTTCCGAGACGAACGCAATGGAGCAACCCGTTTATCCTGATTCAGATTTTATAATTTAATTCTGCCTTGATTCTTGTCTTAACACATTGTTAAAAATTCGGGTTGTTACATTCTCCCCTCCTTTAAGGATTTCGTCCCCGAAATCTCCAAGTTAGGCAGAACGCATCCTACCATCCATCATCCATCTACTCAAAACATCATCCACAGGCGAACATTGTCCTTAGACGATTTCTAATGCCATATGAACATATGCAGAACGTGTGTGTATATGTTCCTTAGCTAATGCTAATGATCAGGCCTGAATGATCTTATAATGCAAAATATGTTTAGTGCCATGAATCCAACATGTATGCAAATAGTCCTAGCCATATAAATGCTATATGTGTGCACAACCATTCATTCATATGCAACATCCGCATGATAACACATACAATTTCATCCATAAACAGGTATAAATACTTGTGCATATGCAATATGAAATGTGAGTGCGTCGATCTAGTATCTAATGTGTATTCGCGCATCCACGAGCAACCACTTGCAACCATTTGCAACCATATCAATCATAACATGTTTCAAACACATGTTTACATCCATAGGATTCTACCTAAGGTTCTCACGATAGGTTCGAGGAGATAAACAAGGTAAACTCCCTACGGGGTTTGCAACAGAAACAGGACCGAGAGGATATTCACCAAAAGATAACATGCAAGCAACCTCTACAGGAAAAACCAGGGATCAAGGATACACTCTTTTAAAAAGAGGTACGATGCGCGTGTCTAGCCTTACGTCTTCTAAGTCGCGTTTCCTTGAGCTTAATTCCTCGGTGCCTTGACCATCTTTTTAACTCCACGATCTCGTAGCTCCTTGGTTCCTATTTCCAAGATATGAGTTAGAACTCATTTCATTGTCGCCTCTTATTCCACTTTCACTTATCCTTTCCCTAATATACTTGGCTCAAACGTATCCACTTACTCATGCAAGCTCTCCAAAATTCACTAGGGAATTCTGGATCTCGTTTGCCGATGCCAATCCATGTTGCCATGTGTACTTACTAGGGTGATCCCTATAACTCATGCATAGGCGAAACGAACCATCCGCCTTAGCGGCGAATTCTATTCGAACGGATTACCAACAACTGCATCCCGAGATTTTAGGTAACTAACCATGACAGAACCCAAAAGGTCTTCTAGGGTATCACCAAGGTGAGTCGAGAGTCTAACTACCCTCTTTCCAAAACCGAGAATGGCACCCCTTATTGGGTGACCACTTTATCCCTAGAATCCAACCGTAGCCGAGACATGTCATTCTCAAATCCAAACAAGTCATGAAGAAATGGACCAACTCTCCAACCAGATTTTTGGGACAAAAACTGGGATCCTCTACCATGCTAGTACTAAGGTGCAGAGACTCAACTATCCAAGCAGACTTAAATGATACAATGATCAAGACAAAGTCTGGACGGTATGATAGAAAAGAACGGCTAAACCTTTACCAGAAACGGTACCATCTCTTTTAGGTACCCTAGAAATGGGAGCGTACAATTGCCCTCTCCGATGATCTTGTCCTTGTCCTCCTTGATGGACCAAGCCATACCAACAAGTTGCTTATCCTTAAGCTCACGTTCTTTATCCTTACTCTTATTATCCTTCCTTGTACCACGGCAACAGGTCTCTCGAGAACCACCTCCATCGTACGGAAAACACCTACGTGGCTAGACAAAGAATAGTCATAGTTAGAACTACTGTGACTACAGATGGAGGAAAGAAAGGAAAAGAGATTCAATCAAGGAATCAAAGGATAGTGCTAATGGCTTTTGGGGAATAGCCTTTAAAAACTTTTCTTGAAAAATGCTTCTTTGTAAACGGTTTTTCAAATAGTTTTCAGAAGGTTTTAAAAACTTTTGCCCAGTCTGGTAACCTTCTGCTCTGATACCAAATGTAACACCCCACCTACGCTAGGGTCACTCACAAAGGGAATGCACTAGGTTTGGTGAAGCATTATCGAGGTAAACATACACAGAAATATTACAAGACAAAACATATATAAAACAGCGGAAGTAAAACAAATTTCATTTACCTTATAAAACAAGGTCTAAAACCTTTTACATTAGAATACATCAAAACCTGTCTTGCAATAATCAAGAAGCATAAAACCTTTTCATAAATTATTCCCCAAGTGAAATAGTAAAGTAGCCATAGCCAAGGAAAGTCCAAGCCTTACAAGATGACCTTCAACAGAAGAAGTCTGAACTAACAACAGCATTTCCTCCCTGAAACCTGGGGGGAAACGGAAGACAAAGAGGCGAAAGAAAACGGGGTCAGTCATAAAGACTGGTAAGTCCTATCTACTTCCAGCATAAAAACAGGTAAAGGTAACATGACATGCATAAACTGAAAGTAAACATAAGGATGACAACAAGGTAGAAAAGCTAAACCAAGATAACTGGATGAACTACTGTAGCAAGGTAAACTAAAGTATCATGATAAACTACGGTGTCAGGAATCAAGGTATCACACCGTCAGGTTTCTATCAAGTATACTATCACAAGGTATCTGTCCTGTATAACATCCCACGGTATCTATCATGTATAACATCCCAAGGTATTTATCATGTATATTTGCTCTACACCTCTCGTACTAGTATCCCAACCCGCGTCATGTGTTAACTATGAATGTCCCTTGCCCAATGTCATGTAATGGTCCATGTCAACCTAATCTATAGCATATGTAGGTTTTCCCAACTCGTATGTTTCTTTCCATATATTAGTCCAGTCCTTTGCCGTAGGCCGTATGGGCTTTCCCATGTAAATCTATACCACCTCAACGTAGTACCATTTTATCCTTGAAGTTGTTTTGGACTGCCACCCTTGATCAGGTTATGTCTTCTTACCATGAACTATCGCGTGTTCACTTAGGATTTATGCCACCTAGGACCACTAGGGATTATGCTACCTAATGAACGTTTCCGTGTCTCGGTTTGGGTTCAAGCCACCTAGGGCCACTAGGGATTATGCCACCCGTCAACCGCGCCCTTTATCCCGCGTAAGTATCGTGAATCGTTTTCCATGTCTAGACGCACATGTTCCTCAATGTGCCATCCGAGTTCCGTGCCAGGGCAAATCAAGAAATACGAAACTCGGTCGGGAGCTTTGAGTCGTCTGCTGATGCAGATATCAAGGTCTGTTTTTGTACCCGTGGCTATGGTCCCACGTGACCCCTCCCTCAACTACTGAAAGGTAATCCAAGAAAAATCATGTTTGAGAACCACATCCCGGCCCCACTATAGCCCCACTTTCCTATGGGCCAACCTCACCCATGACTCGATAGCAAGAACATGGTCTGTTGGGGGTTCCCTGCCTTTCCGTTCGTACACGATTGACTAAAGATGGCAGGTAGTCGGCGACGTGCTATCCAGGCCAAAATCAAGTATCGTCGACTCCACGCTAATCCATCCCAGTCTTTAGGTCACTCGCATAGCAACCAAGGCATACCCTTGGCTCTTCTACCGCAGACATTAACCCCTGTGAGGCCGGGTTTCATGGACCATCTGCCACCTCACAGAGGGATACCAAGAGTACCCTCACGTCCCCCGAAGCCACCGCTTCGTTACCCAGTTCGTTGGAGCCTTTATCTAGGTCAGATAATTTGCTCCTCCTCGTGTTTTAAGCGATGACCTACCATACCGGGTTACTCATCTATTCATGAACTAGTCCCATGTCCTTGGCTAAGAATTATTACTTAGTTATACTTAACTAAGGTTTACCACTTAGCTTCATTTCCCCGTTACCCTTGATTAACAACGATTTTCTACCTAGTTCCTCTACTAGGGTTTTGCCTATTGGGTTAAGTGTTGTTATTCAAGTTCATGGCTTAGCCCGCCTATAAATCATGTCAAGATTGGCTAAGTATTCAAGTCCAAGACCTAGCCCTACAAGTTGGTTAAGTATACCAAGAGGCTCATGACTTAACCCTATTCAATCATCAAGTCAATTTGGTTAAGTACTTGTTTATCTTAACCCTATCAGGTTATCGTGTTAGATTGGTTAAGCACATATTATCTTAACCCCATCCCCTAATCGTATTATAATGGTTAAGTATATTTAAAAGATCTTATGACTTAACCCTATCAGGTCCGCATATTAGATTGGTTAAGTATAGGTTACTTAACCTCATCAAATCATCATGTATAATTGGTTAAGTATAAGTTACTTAACCCCATTAAATTATCTTGTTAAGTTGGTTAAGTATTGGCTACTTAACCTCATTGAATTACCAAGTTTAGATTGGTTAAGTGTTTAATTTAACCCCATCGAAGTACCGTGTTTAGATTAGTTAAGTGTAGGTTACTTAACCCTATCTAATTACCGTGTTTAGATTAGTTAAGTCTAAATTACTTAACCCCATCTAGTTAAGCGTGAATTACTTAACCTCATCCCCTAATTGTCTTGTATGGTTAAGTGTCATTAGTCAAATTTACTTAACCTTATCATGTGGCATTAATTTAATTAATGCACTCTTAACCTCTCACATTAGACCTCGTTGTGGTTACTAGTTAAGCCGGGCGGGTCCGGGTAGTTTTACACCACAACCTAGTCTAACCTTGGGTCTTAAGCGCGACATGACCAACTTCTCACATTGGATCCTATTGTTTGTAGCCACTAGTTAAGCCGGGCGGGTCCGGGTAGATTTATGCTACAAACTCAACCCAACCTCGAGTTGGCCACTTTCATGTTTGGTCTAGTGTCATATTACACTTACAACCCCCGTGTCTAGTTTCAAGTTCCATGTTTTCGTACGTGTCATGTTCATGTTTAAGTGTTTCAAGAGTGTCACATTTTCATGCAACCCCATGTCAAGTTTTCGTGCCACTTTCAAGTCAAGTTTTCGTGCCACTTTCAAGTCAAGTTTTCGCGTTACGTTCACGTTTGTCTAACTACCCCAAAATCGTGTTTTCACTTGAGTAAAAGCGAGTCAACATAGTAGGTATACTAGGGAACATGTAGACCCCAAAACATGCACGATGCCACAAAAAGGGATTGGCTCCAAACATGCATAGTATCATAAGGGGGTTTGGCCTTAAAACATGAACGATAGTGTCATATAAGGATTGGCCATAAGCATGCATATCATAAAAGGGGATTGGCCACAAGCATGCATAATGTCATAAAGGATTTGGCCACAAATTTGCATATTATCATAACGGGATTTGACCTTACATAAACATGATATCATAAGGGGGTTGGTTTCATTTACATGCATAAGCCCCAAAGTCCAATTTATGCAACTATTTCACAAGTCAAAGTGGCTCTAAGTGTTCATGCTATCATACTACAAGTAAAGGTCCAATCTTGCATGGCAAACTAAGTCCAATGCAACATGAATAGCATGGTTTAGTCGCTAAAACATAACCCAAAGTCATATGTTCATGTTAAAGGAGCAAACTAGGCTCACATAGGTTATAGCATTCATGTTTAACCACATTTTATTCCATGCCATGATTAAACTACTGTTAACATCTCGAAGTAGCTAGAACTTACCTAGCGAGGCTTAGGGAATGAGCATGATCCGTCTTGACGAAGAAAGGTGGCTCCTTTGTCGAAGAATCGTCATGGAATTTGCGTAGCAACGTTGATCGAGCCTCGATTTGGTGTCGCAAGCTTGCACCTTTCGATTCGGATCCGATTTGCATGCATAGTCTCTTGGAGTTGGAGATGGAGGCCATGATCACTTGGCATTTGGGCAGCACTTCGTGGCATGAGTGATTTGTGAGGGTTTAGGGTAGGCTTAGGGGTCTTTTTATAGAGATTAGGAGTAGTTTAGGCCGTAGGATAAACCCTAGGATAGATCTGAACCCTCAAAAATCGTCACAAGCCTCCAGAACCGAGCCAACATGACAAGCAGGTGCACCAGGTCGGGGTTCTACAGGGGGGGGTCGACCCAGGGTCGACACCCATGTCGACCCCCTGGAGGGGGGTCGACCCCATGGTCGACACCCATGTCGACCCCCAGGAGGGGGGTCGACCCAGGGGTCGACATCTTGTGTGTCTGGCGGGAATTTTCCCGCCTTCTCTTTCTAGGCTGAATTTCAAGTCTGTTTTCGGATTTGAATTTTCGTGAAACTTCGTTGGGCCTTAACTGGGTCATACGGACTCCGATTTACGAAATTTCGGACTCTAATTCGCGTATTTTTCCGAGACGAACGCAATGACGCAACCCTTTTATCCTGATTCAGATTTTATAATTTAATTCTGCTTTGATTCTTGTCTTAACACGTTGTTAAAAATTCGGGTTGTTACAATTACAAGGACATATAATTAAAACTTTATAATATATATATATATTTGAAATCATAAGTTTAAAATCCTTAAATGATTAAAAATCATTTTTGAAAAGAGATTGAAATCAATTTGAAAATAGTTTAAAATCAGTTTAAAAAGAGATAATTTGAAAACAAAGTTTGAGTGTTATTCAGAGTTTGTACATACTAACTAGATTCTACTACTTTGATAATCTTGGACTCTTGATATCTTGATACTAACGAGTCTTGATTCTCCTTTGAATTCTTGAATCTCTTAACTCTTGAAACTCTTAACTGTACAGTCATCAAATTTTATTACCAGCGTATAATTCCTGCATATATATAGGATAAAAATGTTAGTATATATTTTATAATCAACAATGTTAATAATTGAAACAAGGTTGTTGTCATCAAAACATCATCGACATTCCATTATCCAACAATCTCCCCCTTTTTGATGATGACAACTTTGGTTTATAAAATATTCATATCTGATATTACTTGTTAATATGATTCTTCGATTACTCCCCCTTTCATCGTAAATTCTTTCTAACTCCCCTTAAACTATACCTATTTTATAATTTCTCCCCCTTTATCATCAACAAAAAGTATGTAATAACCCGGAAAATACGAGCCAATTTAAAATTTTTGAATTGGTGATTTCAAAAGAATTTGAACAATTGAAATAGAATATTTCAATAAAATATGGAATTAGAAATAGTGAGTCAGTTTGAAAATTTGAATTCAAACTTTGACTGACCGTGCAGGGTGGAAAATATAATGGATTTTAGCGAAACCAAAAATATTTAAATCTGTTAGTCAATACCTTTCTAACGAATCTGAAAAATCGAAGTTTCATAACGGGAATCAAAAGTTATGGCCGAATGAATTTTCAGAAGGGTCGGTATATGGAATATATAGCCCTGGAAAATTGATATTTTGCATACGACCTCGGAATTCGACGAAACCACTTTTGTTGGGTCCGGGATGTCAAACTATTACTAGGGTTCAAATTTCATAATTTTTGAAGCTAGTATGTGAGCGTGGCAAAAGAAAATGTGATTGGTCAATTTCTGTTAAATTGGATCGACCAGAAAATGGCCATTTTTCAAACGACCTCAGAATTCGACGAAACTAGTTTTGTTGGGACCGTAGCGTCAAAACATAGCTAGATTTATTTTTCTGGAATTTTTCGAATCAGTTTGTGGCCCTGGCAAATTGAAATGTACGTTCAGAATTAAAAATTAAATGTTTTATACTTTAATTTGAAAAATAACTGACTGTAATAGTCGAATTGGCCTACAAAACATATCCCATTGTGTCCGGAATGAGGGTATTCAGCTAGGGGCGACAGTCGTTGGGTTTGAAAAGGAGTTCGTTTGAGAAAACACTATTTAAAAATTTAATATAGTCCTCGGCCAATCAGAATTCTCCATTCATAATTTTAAAAAAAAAGAAAAAAAAAGAAAACCCTCGAACGAACGGCGACCCGAGCACCAAACCTTCCAGCCTCGATCGCCGCCGCTACCTCCACCTACAGCCTTCGCCACCGCCACCCCTCGACGCGCCTCCATCCCCTCTTCAAATCCGAC
The DNA here is from genome assembly GCA_030737875.1 of Allium sativum. Taxonomy (NCBI): domain Eukaryota; kingdom Viridiplantae; phylum Streptophyta; class Magnoliopsida; order Asparagales; family Amaryllidaceae; genus Allium; species Allium sativum. The sequence continues at coordinate 719,546,290 of CM060921.1, read as the reverse complement.
CCACCACCGCCACCCCTCGTCGCATGTGCCGCCCGAACCGAAGCTCCAAAGTTCCGACCTTCCCAGCGCCGCCGCCGCCGATCTGGACCACCGAACGCCACCAAACCACCACCGACAGGAAGCCCTCTCTTCCCTCCTCCTTGTCCAACTCGCCGATCATCCCCTCGTGCCCCGATTCTCGCAAACACCGTAAACCTAGCTTTGAAGCTTCGTGAAAGGTGAGTTCTTTTTGAACTTTACACTTTGAAAAATCATATCTTTTTGGTGTGTTGACGAAATTCGATGAAACAGGAAACATCGGGACCGCAAGGAAGCTCTCTACCCAATAGAAGAAGCCGCGGATTTTTCTGACATCGTATCGATTTTTAGCACTCCGAAAACCAATGTGAGAAATCTAAATTAACACGAATTTGAATGGAAAATGTCGTGTATAATTTATATTAGCGAAATATAAATTACATACGTGTCGTATACCTCATGTACATGCGTAGTGTAAGCTATATAAGCGAAGTATGAATTTTTCATGCATAGAATAATTGATATATGTGTTGAAATGCAAGTGAAATATAGCAAATATATATATATATATCTACTCCCCTCGTCCACAAACCATGGACGATATTTATTATGGTGAATTGGTGTGAAACATTGGATGAAAAATACGAATGGTTGAATAATTGTTTGTGGTTGATATTGTTTGGTTATGGTTGAAAAATACCCATTGGTGATTGAAATGAATTGGAAATATTTGTGGAAATAAAAACAAACATGCCGCCTGCGTGCGAATTAGATGCATGAATCCCCATTGTCAAAAACAGCGAGGTTTTAAGGTAGAGCGAGGAGCCGTACTAGGGACGGTGCCGGTTTTAACTACCCTGCCGTTATGTTGCCGAAATTTCGAATAATCTTTGTGTGTCAGAATTATTTTCATATGTTGAAATTATTTTCATGCGTTGAAATTAAAGCCATATGTTGAAACTATATCCATGTGTGGAAATGTTTGTGTGTTGAAAAGTGTTATGTGAAAATTAAATTCATTTGTGAACGAATGAAGTGTTTAAACAATAAAAATCACATTTTTATATATATATATGAAGTATGAAAAATATTCGCCTTATATAAATAGTTTCAACAATAAAAATCCTATCTTTCTAATATGAACAACATAAATAAAATGTCCATGTGTGGAAATGCTCATTTGTTGAGAAGTGTGTAGTGGAAAAGTTCATGTGTTGAATAAAAAGATCGAACAATAAAAATTACATTTTTATCGAACCTATGAAGTGTTGAAACATCCATTTGTCGAATAAATATTTTGAATGATAAAAATATCATTTTTATAATATATGTGATATGCTAAAGATATGCGGACGTTGAAATAAATATTTGTGAAAGAAATATTCTTTTTAACATGCATAGGAACTAAACAAAATTGTCATGTGTTGAAATATATTTTAGTTCGCCAAAATTATCATCTTTGAAATGTGAAGTGTTAAAAATAGCCACTTGTTCAAATAAATGTGCATGAGTTGAAATATACATTAATTAGCTAATGATATGATTTTAGCCTATGCATGCAACATTAGAATGAATGGTGTTTTTAAACCAAAGTAAATCAAATATGAGATTGAATGGAAAATGATAAGTGATAGAAATTGTATATATGTACATACATATCTATTGAACAGGTTATAGCAAAATATATAGTGAAATAATTGAAGTGGAAACGATATAGGAATTTTTGAATGAACTACATTTATATAAATATATAAATATAAATAAAATTAAAACGAGACGTGGCCGTGCAGTTCGTGTTTTGAAACCGTGATTTCAAATGACTAGTGCGGGAAATCCGACCATTGGATTTTCCCGAAACCGCAACCGTTGGGTTCGCCTTGGAAATATCTTTCCAACGGCACCAACTTTGTGAAGATCAGACGGTTGGATTGTCTGGAATGTTTAATTCAAATCTGAAGAAAAACAGCGCCATAAACGATTATATATATATATAAATATATATATATATAATAAAAATTAAATCGAATAACGACGCTGCAGTTCGTAAATTGAAATCGTATCTTCAAATGGCTAGTGTGGAAGATTCGACCGTCGGATTTTCCCAAAACTGAAACCGTTGGATTCGTTTTGAAATGACCTTCCTAATGATATAAAATTTGTGAAGATCCAACGGTTAGATTTCCAGATATGTGTAAAACAAAATTAGTGAAAAACAGCGCCAGCGCATCGACATGACCTGAAACGTCGTTTAATTAATTATGGTCCTTTTAAATTAGATAAAAATGGCGATATATCGTTATAAAATACTATAGACGATATAGAGTGGAAATAAACCAATTTTGTTGTGTTTGCTTGATATGTGATGGTTGAATGTATTTGACATGAAAATTATACCTAAATAACTGAAATGTGAATGTTGAATAGTCCAACCATGTAATTAATTGATTTGAAAAATCTAAATATACGTGGGTTATTTGAAAAGGCCGAGTTTATCTCATTTCAAATAATCGATCGACGTTGAGAAGTCGAAGAGTCGAAGACGGCTGAAGACCGACGATCTCCACATTGGATGGATGGGCGCTACTGATGCTCGTGATTGGAGTAGCTACCATGAAGGAATTGAAGTAGTAGCCGTCCAAACATACTGTTGATTGTACGGATATGCGAGGAATTGGTGTCTCCGGATTCGTTCAGACCCAGAACGGACTTGTAAATGGACTTTGTGTCTGACATTGGATTTTCTTCTGTGTTGATTGATCTCTGTTAAATATATATCTGTTTGGCGGCGGAGAATTTATTCTCTTGCTTAACGCCCTTCTCTGAGACGTACGAGCTCAGAGGTTATGTATTGACAGAAATCAGTCGCACGGAGTGGACTGCCTGTGTGGCACGCCTAAGTGGCATATGATCAAGGCTTCTGTTGCAAAGCAAAGTCTTGTGGTAGATGATCAAAGCATGGTCTGTGTGACGTAGCTTTGTGTATAACGTGAATTCGCGAGCCTCACACCTCGGTATGAGTCAAAAACGGGAGACGGACCGCTGGGAGTGCACGACGTTTCTTTCTAGCTATGGTGGTGTCAGTGACCTACCAGCCCTGACATTATATATACTTTTCACCTGTGTGGTTGTTGGAATGCGAGGCGCCTCGATTATAGGTCTGTAAGGACCGGGGAACGTGTGTTCAGGAATTGCCAATCCTCAAAAGTAAGAGAGGACCGGCCCAGCTGATTCCAAGGATCATAGTGGGGTCCTGGGACATTTGCTAGAGTGTCTCGAACGGAGAGGAGCTTGCCCCTTGCCTCGACTCATGAAGGAATCCAATTTCCAATACGAAATATGCGGATGTGATTGTATTACTAATAGGGCGACATAGTAGATGGTAGCTATGCCGCCTATGATTGATATTTATGATTGAAATCGCTTTTGAAACATATATGCACTAGTAATAATATCAAACACTTTTGTTTCATACGTATGAAGCATTTTTGGCCATTATAAGGTAAAACTCTATCCTCTGGCTTGCGTTGCATTGTGTGATGGGACCTGAGTCTTATAATGGCTTCATTTTATAAAAAGCATTGCGTTGATTTAATTATTTATTTTATTTCATGCACTAGCACTCATTGGAGTAAACCCGTTCCGCGAAAGTGGCGTGGTCCTTTGATTTGCCTTATTATTGTTATTAATACGTTGAGTAGATTTCTCATACCAGTCCCATGACTGACTCGTAGTTTGTTTCACCTTGCAAACTCGGGTGCCCTCATTTTCACATGGGCAGCCTAGTTACAGGTTTCTGACGCACCTTTTGGCTCATGGCGAGGCTTGACTACACCGTGCTGACTTGGATTTTCTCTGCCATTATTGTATCTATATTATGATTCCGCAATTGGCGATGTAGACTGATATTCCTTTTGTGTACTCTTTATGTATGATTCCGCTTCTGGCGATGGTGACTGATTATGTATCATTATGCACTAAGTTGTATCTTGTACTGTGCTTCTCTGATGTGATGATATCTATATGATTCCGCTGTCATATGTGTGTAAATTATTCTATTTTATGTTCATGCTATTATCTGTGATCTGCTAATGATGATTAATGTGTTATATTCCAATGATTATCCTTAACACCGTGTCACAGGGTTTTGGGATCGTCACAGCTGGTATCAGAGCTTTGGTTAACCTTAGTTCTGGAGTCTAACACATTAAACACTTCGTCAACATAGAATCAGTAGTATTCTAAGGCGAGTAGCTCATTAGAGATAGGACTAGTAAAGTCCTAGAATGAGCCGAGCAAAATAGCAAAAACAATTTGATCAGTCCATCGTTATCTTTCCGTAAAATTTTCGGCTTAACTATGCAATAGACTATCATTTCTGTTAGCTGACTTTTTTCTTGCTTATACAGAATTTGACCAATGGCTACCAGAGCAGCCGCCGCTAGAGGAGGCCGTGCCGGCCGAGGCCGAGGAAGAGGAGAAGTCCCAGCTCAAGAAGGACCTTTGATACAACCTCCGGCAGCTCAATACTTCGAGCTAGACCGTGTAGCTAAGAGATATAAGAACTTAGGAGGCAAGACCTTCTCGGGAACTGGCACCGTAATAGAGGCCCTTGCATGGCTCAAAACATGCGAGAAAATTCTTGAAGGCCTAAGGCTTGGAGACGAAGACAAAGCTGTAATGGGCGCCTGGCTTATGCAGGAACAAGCTGAACTATGGTGGGAATCTCTTACCGTCGGGAATAGAGAAGCTGGAAGAACATGGGATGGATTCAAAGAACTCTTCGAGGAGAAATATGTCCCCGAACAAGCTCTAGAAAGAATGCACGATGACTTTGCCAATCTCCAGCAGGGGGATCTTTCCGTGCAAGATTATCTGAATAAATTTACACTGTTGTCGCCTTATGCTCCGGAGCTCGTCGCCACTGCGAAATCCAAAAATAAGAGGTTTATCCTTGGGCTAAGACGACAATATCATGATAGAGCCATGGCCCATGTCAAGCTGGAATTCAACGAACTGGTGGAAATGACATGCAACTACGAAGACCTTGATCAAAGGCATCTGGATCAGGATCGCGCTAGAAGCCAAGCCGGAAACAAGCGCAAGCCTGCTGTAAATCAAGGCGAGTCAAGCCAAGCAGCATCTTCAAAACCTCAGACTGGCAAGCCGCCAAGAGGAAATTGCTTTAACTGTGGTAAGCCGGGGCACTACTCAAACGTCTGCACAGCTCCAAAGAGGCAGAAGACAAATTCTCAAGGCTCGAGCCAAGGCTCTCAGAACCCTCGCTCGTGCTTCAACTATCGCAAGACCGATCATCTGGTCAAAGACTGTCCCTTGCTGAAGAAAGCTACAGTAGCTCACGTCTATGACGGGTCGAGCCCGCCAGCTGCTTCCGACGGAGCAGGTAAACCTGATGTTTTGGGAGGTACCCTTACCATTAAAAATATTCCTGTTTCTGTATTGTTTGACATAGGTGCGTCACGTAGTTTTATTTCTAATAACACAGGGCACAAATTGAAGTTAAAACAGCGAAAGCTCAAGGAATCAGTGGAAGTTCATAACCCGATAGGGGGTCCTATTACTCTCGGTTCATATTGTAAAGTACCTATTTCTTTTTCTCGATACAAGTTTCCTTTTGATTTAATCGTTATGGATTTTCCCGAATTCGATATCATTCTCGGGCTGGATTGGTTAATGAAAACGAAGCCGAAGTGAATTGTGCGGAAAGAATCGTAAAAATTCGAACGAAGCTTGGGTATATTACGGTTCCCTGTCATGGTTCGAATCCGAATAGAGAAGAATTTTGGTCAGCATTAGAACTTATCCCCACTTCCATAGAAAAGATTCCGATTGTTAGAAACTATGCGGATGTGTTTGAAGAAGTTGAAAACTTACCTCCGCAAAGAGAAATAGAATTCCGAATCGATCTAATTCCCAATGCCAGACCAGTGGTACATCCAATTCGCAGAATGACTCCGAAAGAAAAAGAAGAATTAGGCGATCAAACTCGTCAACTGTTGTGGAAGGGTCTAATCAGACCTAGTTTTTCTAATTGGGGTGCAGCTGTTGTGTTTGTCCCAAAGTCAGACGGTACTCTTCGGTTATGTGTTGATTACCGAGACCTCAACAAACAGACGCTTAAAAATAAATATCCATTACCCCGCATTGATGATTTGCTAGACCAATTGAATGGGGCGAAAGTATTTTCCCGAATGGACCAAGCTACAGGTTTTCATCAATTGAGAATAGCAGAAGAGTGTGTTCCTTTGACAGCTTTCAGAGGTCCAGACATATTTTACGAATGGTTAGTAATGCCGTTTGGCCTATGCAACGCTCCAGCATACTTTGTCGATCTAATGAATAGAGTGTTCAGGGGAGTTCTGAATAAATTTGTCCTCGTCTTCATCGATGATATTTTAATCTACTCCAAATCAAAACCCGAGCATGAAAAACACTTAGAACAAGTATTGGAGATTCTAAGGAAGAACGTCTTCAAAGCCAAATTCTCTAAATGTGTCTTCTGGCAAGAAGAAGTCAAATTTCTTGGCCATGTCGTGTCAGAGAAAGGGATTTCTGTTGACCCAAGCAAAATAACAGCGATTCGAGACTGGAAACAACCCACTACTCCCACCGAGGTTAGAAGTTTTATGGGGTTGGCTAGTTATTATCGAAAGTTCGTTAAGGATTTTTCGAAGATATCTGGTCCGTTAATGTAGCTCACAAAGAAACATGAGAAGTTTAAGTGGACTTCCGACTGTGAAGAAGCTTTCCAGGAATTGAAGTCGAAACTGACCACCGCTCCAGTGTTAACCATTATTGATGGCAATCAGGATTTAACGGTTTGGACAGATGCTTCTATTAGAGGTCTTGGTACAGTGTTAATGCAGAGAGGCCAAGTAGTCGCTTATTCAAGCCGCCAACTGAAACCGCATGAGAAGAATTATGTGACTCATGATCTTGAGTTGCTAGCCATCGTTTTTGCATTGAAAATCTGGAGGCATTATTTGTTGGGCGAGAAATTTATACTGTACACAGATCATCAATCGTTGAAGTATTTATATACCCAGAAAGATCTGAATCTGAGACAGCAGCGTTGGCTAGAATTTCTTGCAGCGTATGATCTTGATATCCTGTATACGCTGGGGAAAGCTAACGTAGTAGAGGATGCGCTTAGTAGGAAAACCGCAATCATTGCCAATCTTATAATTACACCTGGATTGATTGATAGGATTTCAGCCCTTCAAAAAGACGATGAATTCATTCAGAGAATCAGTCAGAGGGTCAAGGAAGGTGAAACCACGAGTTTTCGCATTGACAATAGGGGGTTCTCAGGTTAAATAATAGGATTTGCATTCCAAATATTCTGGGCCTTCGAAGAGAAGTGCTAGACGAACGCCATAAATCCAAATTTTGCATCCATCCTGGGGTGAGTAAAATGTACAACGATATCAAACGCACTTTCTGGTGGAAGGCAATGAAAAGAGATATTTCTTTGTATGTAAGCAGATGCCCTACTTGTCAATTGGTCAAGAGTGACCAACAGAAGCTAGCTGGACTGTTGCAACCGTTGGAAGTTCCAGGCTGGAAATGGGAACAGATTTCCATGGATTTCATAGATGGTTTGCCGCGAACCAAGAAAGGCAATGACAGCATTTAGGTAATCGTAGATCGCTTCACGAAGACTGCCCATTTTATACCTGTCAGGTCCAATAGAACTGCTCAAAGTCTAGCACAGATATATTTCAGAGAAATTGTTAAGCTGCATGGAATTCCCATCATCATAGTCAGTGATAGAGATCCCTTATTTAGTAGCAAATTCTGGGAGGCTTTCCAGACAGAATTGGGAACAAAAATGAATATGAGCACCGCTTAGCACCCTCAAACAGATGGCCAAACTGAGCGGGTGAATAGAATTCTAGAAGATTTATTGCGGGCTTGTATAATTGATTTTGGTGGGTCATGGGAAGATCACTTACATTTGGCAGAATTCTCATATAACAATAGCTATCAAGCAAGTTTGGGAATGTCGCCATTTGAAGCATTATATGGCAGACCCTGCAGATCTCCAGCATGTTGGGTGGAACCTGGCAACAGACTTGTGTTAGGACCTGATATGATTAGAGAAGCATCTGATAAAGTCGACTTCATCAAAAAGCGATTGAGAACCGCACAAAGCCGACAGAAAAGTTATGCTGATGCGAGAAGAAGAGAGTTATCATTTGCCGTTGGCGATTATGTTTATTTGAAGGTTTCTCCGATGAGAGGAGTAATCAGATTTGGCAAGACTGGGAAGTTGGCACCGAGGTTTATTGGTCCCTTTCCTATACTTGAGCGAATTGGAACTCTTGCTTATAGGGTTCAATTACCAGATTGGTTGCCTGGAGTGCACAATGTATTTCACGTATCTCAACTTAGAAGACATGTGCATGATCCGGATCTTGTTGTAGAAGAAGCAGCGCAAGATGATGTAGACATAACTCCAGAATTATCACTCAAAAGAGGGCCATTAAAGATTGTTGGAAAAGAAACTAGAGAACTAAGAAGCAAAAAGGTTCATTTAGTTAAAGTGCAGTGGGGCAGTGATCCTAGAGACTGTACTTGGGAAACTGAGGAAAGCATTAAGCAAGCTTACCCCAAATGCAGAGTGGATATCTCTGACTAACTCCGGTGCAAGGTACCTTTACAATACTTTGCATTTACATTTTATTTCCTACTTTAATGTTGTTTCCTTTTCGAGGACGAAAAGTTTTAAGTGGGGGAGATTGTAATAACCCGGAAAATACGAGCCAATTTAAAATTTTTGAATTGGTGATTTCAAAAGAATTTGAACAATTGAAATAGAATATTTCAATAAAATATGGAATTAGAAATAGTGAGCTAGTTTGAAAATTTGAATTCAAACTTTGACTGACCGTACAGGGTGGAAAATATAATGGATTTTAGCGAAACCAAAAATATTTAAATCTGTTAGTCAATACCTTTCTAACGAATCTGAAAAATCGAAGTTTCATAACGGGAATCAAAAGTTATGGCCGAATGAATTTTCAGAAGGGTCGGTATATGAAATATATAGCCCTGGAAAATTGATATTTTGCATACGACCTCGGAATTCGACGAAACCACTTTTGTTGGGTCCGGGATGTCAAACTATTACTAGGGTTCAAATTTCATAATTTTTGAAGCTAGTATGTGAGCGTGGCAAAAGAAAATGTGATTGGTCAATTTCTGTTAAATTGGATCGACCAGAAAATGGCCATTTTTCAAACGACCTCAGAATTCGACGAAACAAGTTTTGTTGGGACCGTAGCGTCAAAACATAGCTAGATTTATTTTTCTGGAATTTTTCGAATCAGTTTGTGGCCCTGGCAAATTGAAATGTACGTTCAGAGTTAAAAATTAAATGTTTTATACTTTAATTTGAAAAATAACTGACTGTAACAGTCGAATTGGCCTACGAAACATATTCCATTGTGTCCGGAATGAGGGTATTTAGCTAGGGGCGACAGTCGTTGGGTTTGAAAAGGAGTTCGTTTGAGAAAACACTATTTAAAAATTTAATATAGTCCTCGGCCAATCAGAATTCTCCATTCATAATTTAAAAAAAAAACCTCGAACGAACGGCGACCCGAGCTCCAAACCTTCCAGCCCCGATCGCCGCAGCTACCGCCACCTACAGCCTTCGCCACCGCCACCCCTCGACGCGCCTCCGTCCCCTCTTCAAATCCGACCCACCACCGCCACCCCTCGTCGCATGTGCCGCCCGAACCGAAGCTCCAAAGTTCCGACCTTCCCAGCGCCGCCGCCGCCGATCTGGACCACCGAACGCCACCAAACCACCACCGACATGAAGCCCTCTCTTCCCTCCTCCTTGTCCAACTCGCCGATCATCCCCTCGTGCCCCGATTCTCGCAAAAACCGTAAACCTAGCTTTGAAGCTTCGTGAAAGGTGAGTTCTTTTTGAACTTTACACCTTGAAAAATCATATCTTTTTGGTGTGTTGACGAAATTCGATGAAATAGGAAACATCGGGACCGCAAGGAAGCTCTCTACCCAATAGAAGAAGCCGCGGATTTTTCTGACATCGTATCGATTTTTAGCACTCCGAAAACCAATGTGAGAAATCTAAATTAACATGAATTTGAATGGAAAATGTCGTGTATAATTTATATTAGCGAAATATAAATTACATACGTGTCGTATACCTCATGTACATGCGTAGTGTAAGCTATATAAGCGAAGTATGAATTTTTCATGCATAGAATAATTGATATATGTGTTGAAATGCAAGTGAAATATAGCAAATATATATATATATATATATATATATATATATATCTACTCCCCTCATCCACAAACCATGGACGATATTTATTATGGTGAATTGGTGTGAAACATTGGATGAAAAATACGAATGGTTGAATAATTGTTTGTGGTTGAAAAATACCCATTGGTGATTGAAATGAATTGGAAATATTTGTGGAAATAAAAACAAACATGCCGCCTGCGTGCGAATTAGATGCATGAATCCCCATTGTCAAAAACCGCGAGGTTTTAAGGTAGAGCGAGGAGCCGTACTAGGGACGGTGCCGGTTTTAACTTCCCTGTCGTTATGCTGCCAAAATTTCGAATAATCTTTGTGTGTTAGAATTATTTTCATATGTTGAAATTATTTTCATGCGTTGAAATTAAAGCCATATGTTGAAACTATATCCATGTGTGGAAATGTTTGTGTGTTGAAAAGTGTTGTGTGAAAATTAAATTCATTTGTGAACGAATGAAGTGTTTAAACAATAAAAATCACATTTTTATATATATATGAAGTATGAAAAATATTCACCTTATATAAATAGTTTCAACAATAAAAATCCTATCTTTCTAATATGAACAACATAAATAAAATGTCCATGTGTGGAAATGCTCATTTGTTGAGAAGTGTGTGTAGTGGAAAAGTTCATGTGTTGAATAAAAAGATCGAACAATAAAAATTACATTTTTATTGGAACTATGAAGTGTTGAAACATCCATTTGTCGAATAAATATTTTGAATGATAAAAATATCATTTTTATAATATATGTGATATGCTAAAGATATGCGGACGTTGAAATAAATATTTGTGAAAGAAATATTCTTTTTAACATGCATAGGAACTAAATAAAATGGTCATGTGTTGAAATATATTTTAGTTCGCCAAAATTATCATCTTTGAAATGTGAAGTGTTAAAAATAGCCACTTGTTTAAATAAATGTGCATGAGTTGAAATATACATTAATTAGCTAATGATATGATTTTAGCCTATGCATGCAACATTAGAATGAATGGTGTTTTTAAACCAAAGTAAATCAAATATGAGATTGAATGGAAAATGATAAGTGATAGAAATTGTATATATGTACATACATATCTATTGAACAGGTTATAACAAAGGGGCTAGAGAAGAGGAATAAAATTTTGTGCCCGACAAATAGGTACACATTTACTGCTTTGTTTGGGTGATGATTTTATGAGCCTGTTGGCTAGCCGCTTGGCTTTTTCTTTTTGATATGAGACGCCCGTGTGGCTATTTTGGAATTTTTCCAGACCCTCCCGTACAAAGGAGGTTATGGCGAAATTTTCCGAAATTTAAAGGCGTTAGTGAAATAATTGAAGTGGAAACGATATAGGAATTTTTGAATGAACTACATTTATATAAATATAAATAAAATTAAAACGAGACGTGGCCATGCAGTTCGTGTTTTGAAACCGTGATTTCAAACGACTAGTGCGGGAAATCCGACCATTGGATTTTCCCGAAACCGCAACCGTTGGGTTCGCCTTGGAAATATCATTCCAACGGCACCAACTTTGTGAAGATCCGACGGTTGGATTGTCTGGAATGTTTAATTCAAATCTGAAGAAAAACAGCGCCAGAAACGATTATATTTATATATATATAAATATAATAAAAATTAAATCGAATAACGACGCTGCAGTTCGTAAATTGTAATCCTAACTTCAAATGGCTAGTGTGGAAGATCCGACCGTCGGATTTTCCCAAAACTGAAACCGTTGGATTCGTTTTGAAATGACCTTCCTAATGATATAAAATTTGTGAAGATCCAACGGTTAGATTTCCAGATATGTGTAAAACAAAGTTAGTGAAAAACAGCGCCAGCGCATCGACACGACCTGAAACGTCGTTTAATTAATTATGGTCGTTTTAAATTAGATAAAAATGGCGATATATCGTTATAAAATACTATAGACGATATAGAGTGGAAATAAACCAATTTTGTTGTGTTTGCTTGATATGTGATGGTTGAATGTATTTGACATGAAAATTATACCTAAATAACTGAAATGTGAATGTTGAATAGTCCAACCATGTAATTAATTGATTTGAAAAATCTAAATATACGTGGGTTATTTGAAAAGGCCGAGTTTATCTCATTTCAAATAATCGATCGACGTTGAGAAGTCGAAGAATCGAAGACGGCTGAAGACCGACGATCTCCACATTGGATGGATGGGCGCTACTGATGCTCGTGATTGGAGTAGCTACCATGAAGGAATTGAAGTAGTAGCCATCCAAACATACTGTTGATTGTACGAATATGCGAGGAATTGGTGCCTCCGGTTTCGTTCAGACCCAGAACGGACTTGTAAATGGACTGTGTGTCTGACATTGGATTTTTTTCTGTGTTGATTGATCTCTGTTAAATATATATCTGTTTGGCGGCGGAGAATTCATTCTCTTGCTTAACACCCTTCTCTGAGACGTACGAGCTCAGAGATTATGTATTGACAGAAATCAGTCGCACGGAGTGGACTGCCTGTGTGGCACGCCTAAGTGGCATATGATCAAGGCTTCTATTGCAAAGCAAAGTCTTGTGGTAGATGATCAAAGCATGGTCTGTGTGACGTAGCTTTGTGTATAACGTGAATTCGCGAGCCTCACACCTCGGTATGAGTCAAAAACGGGAGACGGACCGCTGGGAGTGCACGACGTTTCTTTCTAGCTATGGTGGTGTCAGTGACCTACCAGCCCTGACATTATATATACTTTTCACCTGTGTGGTTGTTGGAATGCGAGGCGCCTCGATTATAGGTCTGTAAGGACCGGGGAACGTGTGTTCAGGAATTGCCAATCCTCAAAAGTAAGAGAGGACCGGCCCAGCTGATTCCAAGGATCATAGTGGGGTCCTGGGACATTTGCTAGAGTGTCTCGAACGGAGAGGAGCTTGCCCCTTGCCTCGACTCATGAAGGAATCCAATTTCCAATACGAAATATGCGGATGTGATTGTATTACTAATAGGGCGACATAGTAGATGGTAGCTATGCCGCCTATGATTGATATTTATGATTGAAATCGCTTTTGAAACATATATGCACTAGTAATAATATCAAACACTTTTGTTTCATACGTATGAAGCATTTTTGGCCATTATAAGGTAAAACTCTATCCTCCGGCTTGCGTTGCATTGTGTGATGGGACCTGAGTCTTATAATGGCTTTATTTTATAAAAAGCATTGCGTTGATTTAATTATTTATTTTATTTCATGCACTAGCACTCATTGGAGTAAACCCGTTCCGCGAAAGTGGCGTGGTCCTTTGATTTGCCTTATTATTGTTATTAATACGTTGAGTAGATTTCTCATACCAGTCCCATGACTGACTCGTAGTTTGTTTCACCTTGCAAACTCGGGTGCCCTCATTTTCACATGGGCAGCCTAGTTACAGGTTTCTGACGCACCTTTTGGCTCATGGCGAGGCTTGACTACACCGTGCTGACTTGGATTTTCTCCGCCATTATTGTATCTATATTATGATTCCGCCATTGGCGATGTAGAATGATATTCCTTTTGTGTACTCTTTATGTATGATTCCGCTTCTGGCGATGGTGACTGATTATGTATCATTATGCACTAAGTTGTATCCTGTACTGTGCTTCTCTGATGTGATGATATCTATATGATTCCGCTGTCATATGTGTGTAAATTATTCTATTTTCTGTTCATGCTATTATCTGTGATCTGCTAATGATGATTAATGTGTTATATTCCAATGATTATCCTTAACACCGTGTCACGGGGTTTTGGGATCGTCACAAAGTATATCTATCTATACTCAAAAAAATCCTAATGACTGATTGTATATATATAACTCACCCTAAATCTATAACTTCTCTTAAATATATAATTTTCCTATAACTCCCCCTAAGTCTCTGACTATACTATTATAATTCTACTAAGTAAACTACACAAGATTATAATTAATACAACAATTGTACATAAACAATCAATCCAAATAATATGTACAAAACATCCTTAATCGAACAACGTTTTAACGAATAAACGTGTTTACAACAAACATACGAATGTACAAGTAAACGAAATTCTAAATATTTAGTGTTTCTTAATAATTGGAGATTTGTGAATTGGGCAAAAGGGATAATGAAGATAGAATTCCCCATTTTGCTCGATAACATTCCATCATTGTCCAAACACACTTCTCCTATGCAAATAACCTGATAGCCCTCTTCCATCTCTTCGTCTCGTTCCTCTTCTTCTTCTTCTTCTTCCATCTCTACTTCCTCTTCTTCTTCCATTTGATTATCATCCTCAATGATAATAGGATTGGTTTGATTATTCATCACAAACTGTTATATATATCTTATAATCCTTCCTTGTTTTTCTTGTTCTCTATTCATCCTTATTTGAAGAAGTTGAATCTCAGTCGTCATTTGCAATAAATCTTTCATAGATTCTTCCAATTTCATCACTTTTGCTAGCGTAGTACATTGAAATGGACCTTCGGAGGGTCCAGAAAATGAAATGGGGGTTGTTTTGGTTTGTATTATGAGAGGAGGCCATTATTTTATTTATTTCAGAGTTTATTCAGAGAGAAAATGAAGAGGAAAAGAAGAAATTTTGTAATAAAGAGCTTAAATATAGGTTATAACTACTTTTTGGTGGGAATTAAAATAAAAAAAATAGCTATTATATGTCGACATGTAAGTTCTTGTATGTCAACATATAATATTTTTTATTTTCAAAAATTTTATTCTATTTTAAACTATATTAATATGTTTAATCACTCTATTTCAGTTAAAGAGCAAATGCCTAATTCTCTTCTAAATTTAGTAAATGTTGCTTCTTTTATAGGTTTGGTTAATATATCTGCTATTTGTTTTTTTATATATTTCTGTGAATTCGAATGATTTTTTTTTACTTATGTTATCTCTTAGAAAATGATGTTTTATGTCAACATGTTTAGTTCTTCAATGACGTATTGGATTTTTAGATATATTTATGGCGCTTGTATTATCGCAGTAGATTGGTGATTTATTTATATTTAATCCAAAATCTTTTAGAGTTCGCCGCATATATATTACTTGTGAACAAGCCAAAGCAGCAGATATATATTCTGCTTCAGTTGTTGACAAAGATACTGTATTTTGCTTTTTACTAAACCAGGAGACTAGGGAATGACCTAAGAAGTGACACGTTCCACTAGTGCTTTTACGAACTGATTTACATCCCGCATAATCAGCGTTACAATCAGATTAAATCAAAAGAATCATTTTTAGGGTAAAATAATCCAAAATATATTGTATGTTTTACATATCTTAGAATATGTTTTACGGATTTTAAGTGAGTTTCTTTAGGTTATGATTGATATCTTGCATAGAGACATACACTATGCATTATATCTGGCCCACTAGCGGTTATATACAATAACAATCCCATCATTCCTCTATATAATTTTTGATCAATGCTTTTTGACGTATCGTCCTTACTTAGGGCTATATTAGTTGCCATAGGTGTAGGTCTTCCATTAGTTGTAGTTAAATTATATTTATTAACTAAATCCCTAGTGTATTTTTCTTGATTAATAAATATTCCATTTTTTTGGTTGTTTTATTTGTAAGCCTAAGAAAAACGTAAGTTCACCCATATGACTCATCTCAAATTCTTGTGTCATAATGTCCGAGAATTCTTTATTTATTTCATTATTTGTAGATCCAAAAATTATATTGTCAACATAAATTTATACTAATTGAATATCATTTTTATTTCTCTTAATGAAAAGTGTATTATCTACTTTACCAATTTCGAAGTTAGATTGTAATAAATAAGTTCTCAACCTATCATACCAGGCTTTAGGAGCTTGTTTTAATCCGTATAATGCTTTCTTTAAATTATATACGTGGTCTGGAAATTTTTCGCCTTCAAAAAGAGGAGGTTGTTTTACGTATATGTCTTCTTTAACATATCCATTTAAAAAGGCACTTTTAACATCCATTTGAAATAATCTGAAATTATTATGATTAGAAAAGGCTAGTAAAATTCTAATTTCATCTAATCTTACTACAGGAGTGAAGGTTTCATCATAACTATTCCTTCCTCTTGACTACATCCTTGTGCAACTAATAGAGCTTTATTTCTTACGACCTCACCAAGTTCATTCATTTTATTTTTATACACCCATTTAGTTCCAGTTACAGTCTTATCCTCTGGTCTACGAACAAGTTCCCACACATCATTCCTGATAAATTGATTCAATTCCTCTTGCATAGCAAGGATCCATAAATCATCGGATGATGCTTGGTTTGGATTCTTAGGTCCAATAGTTGAAATAAAAACTGAATTACTCATATTATTTAATTGGTTTCTAGTCCTAACAACAGATTCAATATCCCCTAAGATATTTTCTACAGGGTGGTCTCTTAGAAGTCTAATTCTTTTATTTGGTTGATTAATTCCATTATTTATTTCATCAATCTCATTTTCACATTCGCCTTCGTTATCTTGAGTTATATTCTTATAATTTTCGTCAAAAGATACATTTAATGTCTCTTCTGTAGTATTAGTTCTTAAATTAAAAACTTTATATGCTTTATTTGTTTCCAAACATCCAAAATATTCCTTTATCAGATTTAGAGTCAAATTTGTCTAAATATTCTTTAGTGTTAAGAATAAAACATTTCTTTTTGAATTTTTAAAATACGATACTCTTGGTTTCTTATTATATAGAAGTTCATATGTTGTTTTATGAGTTAAGGGTCTTTTAAAATTCTATTTAATATATAACAAGCTGTTGCAACCGCCTCAGTCCAAAAATTTCTTGGTAAGTTACTATCTGATAACATGGTTCTCACACACTCTTGAACTGACATATTTTTACGTTCAATACACCGTTTTGTTGAGGAGTTTTGGACTCTCCACCATGATCACTATATATCGTTTTAATTTTTAAAGATAATAAATTTTGAATTCTTTTAGAAAAGGTTTTAAACTGATCAAAAACATCACTTTTATTTTTAAGAAATAGTGTCCAGGTGAATCTAGAGAAATCATCAATTATTACATAAACACATCTATCATGATTTATCGATTGTGTTTGGGATGGATCAAATAGGTCCATGTGAATTAATTCTAATGGTTTTGAGGTTGTAATTAATTTTTTTGATTTAAATGAATTTCTTTTCAATTTTCCAAATAGACAAGCATCACATAAATTATTTACTTTAAAATTCATTTTAGGTAAACCTCTAATTGATTCTAATTTTGAAATTCTAGAAATATGTTTAAAATTTAGATGACCGAACCTCTTATGCCAAATCCAAGGGTCACTTGTATTGAACATAAGACATAAATTATCGTTAGAAATTTTCATACTTAGTATATTGATATTTTTCTTTCTATCTCCTTTGAATATTATTTTTGAATTTTTATCTTCTATAAAGCATTTACCTTTTTCAAAATTGATTTTGTAGCCTTTATCACATAGTTGACTTATACTTAGTAAGTTATGTTTTAAATTCCTAACTAATAAAACATCAGAAATAGCAGGAGTTTTAGAATTACCAACACTGCCGACGCCAACCACATTTCCTTTAGAATTGTCACCAAAATTGACCACTCCTTCATCTTCATATAATAGATTGTTTAGTAGTTCTGGATTTCCCGTCATATTTTTTTTTAATATATTTTTTTATATTTTTTTTATGTTTTTGAAAAATATGGACCTAATTTACATGAAAAGTTAGACCGGATGTGAGCCTAATTAAGTTTCGTTTTAGGGATGTGTGCCTAATTTTCACTTTTTGAAAAGGGTTTGAAATCAATTTGAAAATATTTTAAAATCAATTCAAAAAGAGATCATTTGAAAACAAAGTTTGAGTGTTATTCAGAGTTTTTACATACTGACTAGATTCTATTACTTTGATAATCTTGGACTCTTAATATCTTGATACTCATTAGTCTTGATTCACCTTTGAATCTTGGATCTCTTAACTCTTGGAACTCTTAACTGTATAGTCTTCAATATCTTATTACCTGCATATAATTCCTGCATATATATATATTCTAGATAAAAATGTTAGCATATATTATATAATCAATAATGATAATAACTGAAACAAGGTTATTGTCATCAAAACATCATCAACATTCCATTCTACAACACCAAGATTAACAATCCTCACCTCTTCGACATCTCCTTCTATCCATCACCATCCTAAACAACTCAAAACCCCCTTCCTTTTGCGGCTTCCAGTTCATGCAGCATCCTACAGGAAATAACTCGTACACTAGTCACCATACTCCCTCCAAAAATTCACACACGAGATATCCATCATGCTGAATCCGATTACGTGGTTTTAATCTTGAATCGATGCTTCAACCCTTTGAAAAACCAAGCCTTAGGCTCACGGTTATATAAACCTATCGAACAATATTTTTACGAAACTCGTCCAAGTATATATATATATATATATATATATATATATATATAAGAAGAAGGGTGTACGAGTGTAATGAATCTAGTTTGAAGATTTTTAGGTAAGTATTTTAGTAGAAATGATTTTTCGAAGATTATGCAAAACAATTTCTTCACTGTGTTACTTCAGGAAATGCTAGAATGCTGCCTCGTATATATAGAGAGACGACGCCTTGGCTGGCAAGGAATAGGATGAGCGTTGGTCTGCTATCGGATGATAGGTTAGTTTGTTTAAGCCTTTTCTTTCTTTCCTATTTTGCTGGTATGTACAAATTTGATGCGTGAGTTGAAATGGTTGGTTGTACCAAAACTTGGCAGCCAAGGCATAATATAAATATACATATAGATGCTAGTAGGGGTAGGTTGCTTTTACATTCTTTTCAATAGGGTTGCTGCAAGTGTCTTTAAATTAGACAGAAGGTAGGCAGTGCAAAATAGGGTAGGTTAATGTGGGTTGAAACTCTTTATTTTATTTTTATACGGTTAATGCCATTTATCGTTAACTGTTCTAAATTCGCACGGACACATACGAACATCAAACGCAACGAAAATGGACACGCTGCTATGTCTTGACGTTCCAGACCCAGTGGAACTTGTTACTTGAAAATTCGACTCCGTCTTTAAAAACAACATATTTTAATTTTAATTTATTAGCCGGTTCAAACTTAAATTGAGACCGCTCACAAAATAACTCCAGTTGGCACCAAACTTGAAAACTTACAATAATTAGCTACACGTATTCCAATAAAATTCGTTTCGTAGAAAACGGAGGTTGTTTTGAAATTGGCTATTTCTAAGGCTTAAATAATATCGATAAAATATTATTTAATCCCAACATAATTCAAATTAATAATAACTTATTATCATCGTATATATTCATATGGATATATACATAGCATCAAATCAAACCAATATAGATTTAAAACTCAATGTTTGAAATTTCAAGTTAAATGACATCCAAATATATAGAAATTCCCTTTTATATTTACTAAATAAATCGTTATATTTTATAAACAATTCCACAAAGACTATTTGAAAATTTGATTTGGGCATAGTTAACAATCTATAATATGAAATCTCCATTTTTCTCTTTCATTAGAAAATTATAATCAATTAGATTTGGACGATTCTTGTTTCAAAAAAATTCGACTTAAAATGGATTATATATATTCAGTTGAAGTTTAAAACTTAATATTACGAACTACCGCGATGTTATGAGCTCGATTATAAATTATATGTTATAACTTCGTTTAATAAACGACTTCTATATTATAATTCCATTTAAAATTTCAAATCAATATTTAGAATAATAAAATATATTAAATATCCGACTACCAAAAATACGAGGCGTTTCTTTCCTTCCTCGTTAAAAGAATTTCGTCCCCGATAAGGTAGGAAAATATTACAAATCCCATTATCTTTCAAAAATCCAATTTATTTTAAATCGAAAGCCAATTCATTATTGTTAATAAAAAGTTCCAAAAATATCAAAAAAAATCAAACATCTTAAATTTCTGGAAAAATTCAGCATAGTCTCACCTTGTACGGAGGACTTATGCGATATCGCATGAAATATACACACACACACACACATCGACCCACACAGTCGGAAAACAAAATTCAAAACCCAAAAGTTATGTTTTCGCATTGGTGTGCCTTTATATAATCACTATTGAGCATATTTGCTCAATTTACGTGCAATCTACGCAACCAATATGAAGCCTCGTAGTCTTCTAGCACCTGTCCTTAACTCAATTCAATATGTAAATAACCAATACATGAAATTATAAATAACATTTCATTAATTAACTAGTGTAACTACACCAATTGCCGAAATCAAACATACAGCATCATTCACATGTGAATACAGGGTTAAATTATTAATTTCAATTCATATGCAGTTTCATTCAAGTTCACTATACAGGAATTCATTTAGTTTTTAATTTATTTAACATCTTATTAAACCATTAATGAATATACTCAACCAGTCTAAAACACAATCATTAACAATACACAACCAACTTAACCAAGCGTTTAATTTATTCAATCATTAATATTCACTATTAATATTTACTTGTATATATTCACTTGGGTTATCAATCGATTAATATCCGTTGATTTCAATAGTTATAATTCATTAAATTTCCAATTTAAAATTCTCATTTACTAGTTTCGTATGTGAAATTTCTTTGGTCATATTAAATCATTCCAAATTTTTAATCCAATTTGAATTTCCGTTCAAATCATTCAACGTACCAATATTCAATAATTTGATAAAAACATTCTATATAAAAAAAATTTGGGTAAAATTATTTCATTTACCCTCTGTTAGGGAATGTGAAATGTGGATCTTAAGGAAAAGCAAACACTTGAGGGGGTGTATAGTGTTTATAAGAAATTTATGAAAATCTTAAACTTACTTGATCTACTATATGAATCACACAATGATTATCATACCAGAGATGATCACAAACACAGAAACAATTACAGACACAGATATAAGTAAATATAAAATACGGAAAAGGAAACAACACACCGAATTTTATATTGGTGATTACTGTTACGTCCAGTCTCATGCAACGATGGATTGCACAGAGTTTTATTATTATCAATATCCAAGTACAACACCCTTGATTTCACGGCTACAAGGTGAACACCGATTCCACCGCCCTTGATTTCACAGCTACAAGGTTAACACCATGACTCGTTTGGTGATTGTTGGAGATATATGATATTTGAATCAAGGTGGAGTGTTGAATTTGTTGATTCAAATATTTTATGAAGGTGATGTAATCAATTAATTGATTTGATTGATTTTACTATAGAAGGAAAGAAATTAAAGAATATATTCTGGAGATACTTTAAAGGGGGAATTTGGATATTTGCCTAGGTTTTCTATTCTCCTATATATGTGGCCTTCTTGGTTAAATCAGAATTATAAGAAACCATGTAAACATATTTGAAGAGATTGTGTGCCTCCAGGACTTGCATCCTGGAGAGGAAGATGTAGGAATTAGGACTAAAAGAAGCTATTCCTATTTACTGCTAATAAATGCAATTGGTGCCTCCAAGTTGATTCAAGGGTTTGCAGTCGTTCGTCATTGCTTTTCTTCTCCAACAATGTTTGTAGTCATCTAGTATTCTTTCCATTTCTCAGTATGGTTATTGATTCAATAGTATTTTGTTTATTTTTGGTTTTGATCCATTGAGTGTGAACAAAATTTGTTTTTTGGTGAATCAATAAGGAGGGTGGTTGGGTGGAATATTTGTATATGGCTATTATTTACGATCTATTGTGTTGTTATTTTCAACCAAATTCATCTTCAAGTGATTAGGTGAAAAAGATCCTCCTTTTTTGGTTTTGTCTTTTCCGCTGTGCATAAAACCCCAACATAACTTGCCTATAAAACATAGTATGCGACTTGAGTCATAAATTCTTTACCCATAAGCAATATTATTATTTTTTATTGTCCACATGTATAATATTCATCTTATATCTTTTATCATTTAATGTTGATCTTTTGGTTCGACATCCATCATATGATAACTTTACAGGATTTAGAAAATATATGATCAAGATAAGTATAAATTATTATTGAAATTATTGTTTGAATGATAAAATATCAAACTTTTAGATAAAATTGAAGGATTTAAGCTGAATTCTAGTATCATTCGACTTGTCATTCCAAAGTCCAAGTGCCCCCAATAAAAAATTTCAGATGGATTAACTTAGATGTATGCCCCGATCTGTATGTAAATTATAATTGGTGTTTTCATTGTTGAAGATGCGTGAAATCGGTAGGAATTATTTTAAAACTACTAATCCACATAGCTTACATAAAATGAGCCAAAGTATAATTGCAAATAATTTGTGAGAGATGAAATTATCTCCTAAAACAAATATTGATATAGCAATCATTATGTTGAATTACTTAAAATTAGTGTACTAACACAACTTAATTTGGATCTAAATATATCTATGAAATAAAGCACCGTGCCACCATCGACATTCTTTTACTAAAGCTGAATTTAAATAGTGTATGTTTCATAGAAGAATATCAAACCTCACTTACAAAGTGCTAATAAATTTTCAAATTTAATCTTGTAGATTACATTGTCTTGATACTTTTTTATCTTTCCATAACTTTGATATGTTTGATATCAATAAGGCGTGATGTTCAAAATAGATGTCATATATGGTATTATGTTAAATTTTTGTTTTCTTCCAGATGCATATCCTCCACATTCGATCCACAAGTTCCCATGCATTAAATTTGAAGCTCGGAATGGGAATGTATAGTTAACCAAGTAAATCAAATGCTTGTATGATTAGATATAATTCTAAATAAACCAATGTATTATTATGAAAAAAGGCTGCACATATGCGGGAGAACAAAGAATAAGATCTAGATTTGCCAACTGAACATCAATCTAATCTGATAGCAAATATTCTATAACTTCAAACAAATAGTAAATAATTATTACGAAGAAACAAAGATACGCACAATATTTATACTGGTTCCACCACCATAGAGATAGTGTACGTCCAGTACAAAGAAGAGAGAATTATTTCATATGAGAGAATTACAAGAGATTACAAAATAAGAGTTTACATATCCAAACCTCAAATTAGGCTTAACAAGAAGAGACACTCCATTTAGGGATCACTGGCTTCATGCCAGGATGGGTTTATGATGAAATCTACCCGCAATATATTGAAATGTATGAGTCATCAATCAAATTACCAATATATGGTAAGAAATAATGGAGGCAAATTGCATAGGAAACAAATGGCACAAACATAGCAAGTAATCAAATAATTCCTTTCTTTAGCAATGATGGAAGAAAATAATCCCTGCATTAATTTCTTTCCCATCCCATGAAAATTAGGGGTGAGCAAAAAACCGAAATAAAACCGAAACCGATAGAAACCAAACCAAAAAAATCAAAACCGAAAATCAAAAAACTGAACCGTACTGATATTTCGGTTTCGGTTTTAGGTCCAAACCGAGCCGAAAAAAACCAAACCGAATTATAAAATGTTGCACATTGTCTACTGTTGCCTGTTGTTTCGTATCATATAGTATATACACACTGGTCACTGCTTCACTCATTTAATTTAGCTGAATACAGGATTAGTGGTAGACTAATATAAAATGTCCATTTCTTGTTTTTGTAGATTCTTGGATGTTTTGAATAGAAGATGAAAGTTGAGGTACCAGTAGACTATCTTCTAGATCCAAGTTGTTGTTAGTCTGTTGTAGTGTGGTTCACTGCAGTGCTCCTGCTCATTTCCTTTTTTTTTGTTTCTTGTCTTCGGCTTAGAGCTAGCTAGCTTAGCTTTGTAGTACTTTGGATTACTTATAATCTATTAGTCTATAGTCTATACCATGTGTCTCAGTACACTCTGTTGAAACAATTTATTTTAGTTTCTTTTATGGCTGTTTAAATTTATAATAGTTTTTGTTTAAATCAGTTTTAAAACCGAAACCGAACCGATATAAACTGAAACCGAGGTTTTGAAACCGAAACGATGCTTCGATTACGGTTTCGGTTATCGATTTTTAAAACCGAGGTCTTTTGGTTCCAGTTTCGGTTTTACCCCAAAACCGAACCGAATCGAGGTTTGCTCACCCCTAATGCAAATGCAATCAACAATTAATCATTTCCATAATGAACACATGCGATTACTTCTCCCTTTGCATATTTGTTTCCACCAATTTACAATTTTGTATCAACAAAATTTAACACTCTCCTATTGACACGCTTTTTTATCAAAGTTGTCACACGTCAATTTCCTAGTTAGAAACATGCTCAAGCATCAAGAATATCATCAGAAAATACGAAGCGATTTGGTCGAAGTCGTGTCATAAACATAAAAAGGTCTGAAACTCCTATCAGACGACCACTTTTGGGTCCGAGAACATCTGTCTCGATGCTTTGCACCATAACTCCTATAGAAGGAAGACCGTTAGCAAAGCCGAAGGCAGGCCATTAGCCGAGCTGAAGGCGAGCCGTCAGCGGGTCCAGGCGCAGCGTCGGTGTGGGTCCGGAGCCCTACAGTCCCGGTGGTGATCAACCTAATTGGTTTGGTCGAAAATGTGGGCACCACCCGGTTCATTCAATTTTTGTATGCAGGAACAGAGATTTCTACATCCATCCATCGCCTCGCGTCATTCGCCCAACCTTATCTCGCATCATCCACCTAGCTTCGCATCCCACCAACTCGCATCGCCTTCCCCCTTCATTTCACGACTCGCATCCTTCGGGATGTGAAATTCGCATCCTCCGAGATGCGAAGTTTGCATCCTCCGAGAGGCGAATTTCGCATCCCTAGGATGCGAAATCTACATCCTCTTGGATGTGAAATCCGCATCCTTTGGGATACAAATTTTGCTTCCCCAGGATGCGAAATTTGCATCTCTTGGACGCGAAATCTGCATCCCCAGGATGCGAGATTCTCGTCCTCTTGGATGCGAAATCCGCATCCTCCTGGATGCGAGTTTCGCATCCCAGGGAGGGATGCGAGAATTTCTAAGGCACTTGTAACACCCCGTATTTCTGTTAAC
The DNA here is from genome assembly GCA_030737875.1 of Allium sativum. Taxonomy (NCBI): domain Eukaryota; kingdom Viridiplantae; phylum Streptophyta; class Magnoliopsida; order Asparagales; family Amaryllidaceae; genus Allium; species Allium sativum. Next base: position 719,520,943 of record CM060921.1, on the reverse strand, counting down.
GCTATAATAAAAAATTAAAGAATAACTAATCTCAGATGTGAGAATTAAGGGAAACTGGTTGCGCCATTGTGTTCGTCTCGGAATTATGGTTGAGATAGAGTCTGAGTTTGCGTAAATTGGACTTCGTATGAAGAAGTTATGGTCATTGAAAGTTTCAGAAAATTCTAAACAAATTTCAAAATTCAAAATTTCAGAATCAGATGGGCTAGGCGGGAAAATTCCCGCCAGGGCCAGGTCAACCATAGGGTCGACCTGGGGGTCGACCTACCCTGACCAGGTCGACCATGGGGTCGACATAGGGGTCGACCTGCCCCCTCCCCCCCCCCCCCCCGGAGCAGATTTGATTAGTGACCTGTTAATGACTGTGTGCTGACTCATTAGGGTTTTTGATATGCTCTAATTGGCTGGGATTAATTCTGGGTTGATCGGACGACCTAAACTAATCCTAAACTCTATAAAAAGACATGAGGACTTAAATCCTAAAATCAAATTAAAATTAGATTCATGGCCTCCATGCCGTCACCTTGCAACTCAGAATAGCCTCCACCAATTAAAGAGGAAGAAAGCTAATCAAAATCAATTCTATTCAACTCTAACAACGAATCTACTTCAAAGGAAAGCTAACACAACTTCATAACTCAGAATTCAGAACTCAAGACCTTCTTTGAGTTGTGAGTTCGATTTCTTTAATAAAATAATTAGCAATTTAATTGGATTGAGTTATGATGCGGATTACATGGCTATGTTGTGAATTATTGACCGCATGTTATCATCTATGTTGTAAAATTGTGATGTTATCACTTATGTTGTAAATTCTATGATGTTATCATCTATGTTGTAAACTTGTGATGTTATCTTCCATATTGTAATTCTATGATTATGTATAATCAATTCATTATGATGTTTCAAATGCTAGTTTGGATATGTTGTTGGAACTAATTCATATGACGAATCACATGTATGTATGCAAGTTAGGATGTTAATTGAGACATAGATCATATGCAAGTCAGTGAAAATTTTATGCATAACCTTGCTTGTTTCATGACAACTATTTTAGATCTAAAGTTAGGCTATGACATGTGTGAGTAATGTGCTAAATTTACATACTAGTTTATATGTTTAGATGTAAGTTTACACCATCGTTATGTTGCATAAATCACATATGCAAGTTTACACAAATATATGTGTTTGGAGTATGAATCATGTTATGTAAGTTTGTGGTTATTGCCTATGCAAGTTTACACCTTTAGATGTAAATCTATGACATACATGATTTATGCAAGTTTGTGACTATTATCTAAACAAGTTCACACCTTTAGATTTGGATTTATGACATATGTAGTTTTATACAAGTTGTGACTTTGGCCTATGCAAGTTTTAGATGTAGAACCTCATTCACACATGCAAGTTCACCCCTTATGTTTAGATCTAGTTTATCTATATGTATGTTGTGATGTTTTCTCTTTATTTTATAAGTTAGACTATTCGAGTCTAACGTATATTTTACGTTAAACGAACGAACGTACAACGTGGGGTAATGGGATAATATTAAAAGATTTAATATTGAGAATTGGCATAAATGCCTTAAAAGGCATAAAATAAATTTGTGATGAAAATTGGTATGATTTTACATACCATAAATAGATGAACATAATTGAGTCAATTATGCCCATAGTTAAATTTGGAATTGATTGATAATTTGAATAGAGAAATTAATTCAAATTAGGGAATGATTAATTAGGAGTAATTAATCGTCTAAGACACGAGGTTAGGCTCTTTTGTGGTGTAAGAATGCCCGGACCCGCCCGGCAAATCCAGCTGCCACAAATGCTAGTCTAATGTGGGAGGTCGTAGGCATAAATTAAATGCGTAACAGTTGTAAAGACACGAGGTTAGGCTCTTTTGTGGTGTAAGACTGCCCGGACCCGCCCGGCAAATCCAGCTGCCACAAATGCCTGTCTAATGTGGGAGGTCTTTATGAGGTTACGGTCTTAATGGATTAAGAAACACTTAACCAGATAAACATGTAGTGGGATATGAGGGGGTTAAGTGGGTGCCTTGGGTGGCATATGGAATTAAGTGGGTGCCTTGGGTGGCATGTGGAATTAAGTGGGTGCCTTAGGTGGCATTTGAAATACGATTAGAAATACTTAACCAAAATTTGAAACATGTAAGTGAACATGAATAAGAAGAGGGTTAAGTGGGATGTACTAGAGGGGACCAAGCTTAGGTGGATAGCTTATGTTAAGTAATGGGGGCCCGTTTCAACCAGTAACCCATACGAATCTTTGTGGGCTCGACCCAAGTCGAGGACGGGACATGCATACTGGGCTTGACTGTAAGAGGCCAAAACGGGTAGCGGTGGCTACGCAAGTCCAACGGTTTCATATGCGTGTGTGGGCCCGGGCTGGTAGGTAAGACGTTGTTGCATCGTGTAGGTATAAGCTGTGCATTATTGGTGATATCAGGTTGCCACTTTGGGGAGTGATACACCCCACTATGGGGCCAGCACGGGTATCCACTAGTTAGGGAGCCGATCGCATGGGGTAGTGGGTACACCTAGTGGAGATAGGGCAGGCGGCACCTATGAAGGCAACTAGGGGTGCATGAAACTACCATTATCATTATTAAGTTCTATAGGCAGGATCAACCTTAGGGTAACTAGTGGTGGTGCAGTATAGTAGTGGTGGTGCAGTACAGTAACTATCTTATAGTGGTTTATGTGTGCTTTAACGTTATCTTTGTTCTTCTTGTTTCCTTGTTTACTCTGTCATATTCAATTGTTCACAGTCATTTCCTTATTTTCCAACTTATGCCTTAGCCTAGTTAATTTGGTAATTATATTGTTAAAGTTATCGCACTCGCCAGACTTTATGTCTGAGCCCTTTGTTTCCACCTCTTTTCTTCCTCCCCCCCCCCCCCCAGGTGCTCAGGTTGGAACTAGCACCAGTGGAGCTTGATTTTGGACAGTTGTATCTCTAGTTTAAAAGTTGCTTGGATCGCTGAAGTAAAGTTCAGCCTCTCTTATTTATGTCTATTTTGTACTAGGGTTATGTCTTTCAATTTATGTACTTTGATTTAGTCAGGATGGATATTATGTACTTTGACTCTAGTTTTTGATGATGTAATCAAACTTATGTGTTTACCGCTGCAATGAATAAAGTTTTAAAGTTTTAAGTACTGTTTATATCTGTCTTGTTGTTAAGTTTATGTTCTGTACACACTTAAAATGCTCCATGGAAGTTAATGCATTCCCTTTGTGAGTGACATTAATGGACGTGGGGTGTTACACGTGGTATCAGAGCTGAAGGTTACCAGATTAGATATGAATTTTGAAAAACTATTTTTCAAAAACACTTTTATAAAGAAGTACTTTCAAAAGCATGTTTTAAGGAAAGTATTTTCAAGAGAAAAGCTTATTTTCGAAAGCATAACCCCAAGAGCCATATATCTTTCCTTCGGTTCTTTTGTATTGAACCTTTCCTTTTTTTCGTTTCAGCATGTGTGGAATTCCCGAGATACCCGAGGGAATACCGATACCAGGATGGTTTAGGAGGTATTTGGAGACTAGGGCCACCACCGTAGGTCCATCAAATGCTCCTCCTCCTCCCTCTCCTCCTCCTCCTCCTCGCGTCGATACTTTTGCTAAGATATGTAAGGACTTTCGGGCAATGGGTGGAAAACCTTTTCACGGAACGGAGACATTTGTTGAAGCTCGAAACTGGCTAAAGGAGGTGGAAGAATTGTTTGGGATCTTTGAGGTGGAAGATGGAAGAAAGGTCCAGTTAGCTGCATGGCTAATGAAGGATGAGGCCTTGTTTTGGTGGGAGGTCAGTAATGGAGAACGTCCAGTTGATACATGGCCAGATTTTAGGCGAAGGTTTGAGGCAAAGTTTCTCTCACGGGCTGAAGAGAATCTCTACATGGAAAGGTTTCTAGCATTGAAGCAAGGGAATCTATCGGTGAAAGAACATGTCAACAAATTCAATCAATTGGCGAGATTTGGCTTGGACTTGGTGAATACTCCAGAAAAGAAGGCCCTGAGATTTGTTAAGGGTTTGAACGAGCCGCTTTATGGGTTAGCTATGACCCACATCCCTATGGGGGCTACCTTTGAGAGACTAGTTGACATAGCGCTTAAGCATGAAGAAGAGAAGGGCGCCAATGCTAATAAGGCACCCGAGAAGAAAGGGGATCAAAAGAAGCCGCAACAGAACAAGAAAGGTGGTAAATGCAACAATGGTAAGGGAAAGAAAAGATGCTTTAACTGTGAGACACCAGGCCATCTAAGCAAAGATTGTAGGAAGAAAAAGAAGACTGGTTATTTCCACTGTGGCGAAGTGGGACATCTGATTAAGGATTGCCCAAGGAAAGGGCAGAGGGCAGGGTCTACCTCGGGAGGGCAGGTGCAGGCTCTTATGGCACTAGGGCAGGCAAGGGGGCAGGTTCAGGCTCTCGTGGTCCCACCGCTGCAAGAACGAGGTAGAGCAATTTCCGTTGAAAGTTTAGTTTTTCTGTTTGATCATCATGTCCGTACTTTATTCGATTCTGGCGCATCACATTCGTTTATTTCTACATCATTAGTTGAAACACTGCACCTAGATACTAGTCTAGTTACAGATCCCTTTGTAGTCTCAAATCCTATTGGTGGTTCGGCTCATCTTTCTATGATTTGTTAGGATTTGAGAGTGTTTATCTTGGGCGTTGGGTTTGAACGCAACGCCTTTGTTTTTGGCTTCATGGGCTACAGCTTGATTCTAGGTATGGATTGGCTAACTAGATACGGGGCCATCCTAGATTGTGAAAGAAGGGTGGTTAGATTGTTGACTCGTTGTGGAAAGACCCTTGATATTTCTTATGACCCTAGAGGTCCAGTAATGCTTAGCTACATAGAATTCCTTGACGCATCCGATGATGAATTGTATTCTGTTCGTATAGTCCGTGAATATGTTGACGTCTTCGATGAGGTGAGGGGTTTACCCCCAAACATGAGATAGACTTTCGAATATATCTGGTAGATAATGCAAAGCCAGTTGCATTGCCAGTGCGCCACATGGCTCTAAGAGAGAGAAGAGAACTCAGTAAGCAAGTGAAAGAATTGCTTGAGAAGGGGTTCATCAGACGTAGTATATCGGAGTGGGGTGCTCCAGTAGTATTTGCCACGAAGGCAGATGGGTCCCTTAGACTTTGTGTGGACTATAGAGAACATAATAAGCTTACTAAGAAGAATAAGCACCCACTGCCGAGGATTGACGATCTCTTCGATCAGTTAGTTGGCGCCTCATTGTTTTTGCAGTTGGACTTAGCCACTGGTTTCCATCAGTTGAGAGTGGCTGAGGATAGCATAGACAAGAATGCCTTTAGGACTCCGGACGGTTTCTTCGAGTGGCTTGTGATGCCCTTCGGTTTGACAAACGCCCCCGCATACTTTGTTGACTTGATGAGTAGGGTGTTTAGGGAGTACCTTAATAAATTCGTGGTAGTCTTTGTGGACGATATCTTGATCTTTTCTAAAAGCGAGGAAGAGCATGCCCTACATCTTAGGGAAGTGTTGGAGACCCTTCAAGCGCATAACCTTAAAGCTAAATTTTCTAAATGTCACTTTTGGAGGAAGGAAGTGCGATTCTTAGGGTACGTGGTTTCCAAAGAAGGGATAGCTGTGGATCCCGCGAAGGTAGTGGCCATCCAAGATTGGAAGGTCCCTAAAAATGCTACTGAGGTGAGGAGTTTCTTAGGGTTAGCTGGCTACTATAGGAAGTTTATCAAAGACTTCACAAAAATATCAGCCCCATTAACACGCTTGACGAAGAAGAACCTAATTTTCGTGTGGGACGTAGATTGTGATGATGCGTTCCAACGTTTAAAGAGAGCTTTGACCACAACCCCAGTCTTAGTGTTGCCAGATGAGAGTAAGCCATTTACCGTTTATATCGATGCTTGTGGGACAAGACTAGGCACAGTCTTAATGCAAGAGGGAAGGGTAATAGCCTATGGTGGAAGGCAGTTGAGAGTGCATGAGAAAAATTACCCTACACATGACCTAGAGTTGGCCGCTATTGTTTTCACGCTCAAGTCTTGGCGCCATTATCTTCTTGGCGAGAAATTCGAATTGTTCACTGACCACAAATCGCTAAAATACTTTTTCTCTCAGAAGTACTTGAACTTAAGGCAACAAAGGTGGATGGAATTCTTAGCGTCCTATGATTTCGAGATAGCATATACCCCTGGCAAGGGTAATGTGGTGGCAGACGCCTTAAGTAGGGAAAGGTTATCCTTGAGTCTGTTGGTTGTTGAGCGGCGAAGCTTGGAGTTCATCTCTACGTTTGACTTTAGACCATCTGTTGACTTTGTACCCGGTTTGCTAGCATCCTTAGAGGTCAGACCTACGCTTTTGGGACGGATCGGTGAGGCACAGCGAGATGACCCACAGTTGGTTAAGTTAGTAGAGAAGCTCAAAAGAGGAGAGTCATCGAGCCATCTCCGTAGGTATACCCTAGATGATAAGGGTTGGTTACGTAGGGACAGTAGACTTTGTGTACCACGGGACGAGAATTTGAGGAAGTCCATTCTTGATGATCCACATCGTTCGAAGATGACCATCCATCCCGGCGGGGACAAGATGTACATGGTCATGAGACGAGTTTACTTTTGGGCCGGTATGAAGAGGGATGTGGCCGAGTTTGTCGCTAGATGCTTGGTGTGCCAACAAGTAAAAGTAGAGCAAAAGAAGCCCGGTGGGTTGCTTCACCCATTGGAGATCCCACAATGGAATTGGGAAAGTGTCTCAATGGACTTTATTGATGGGTTACCGAGATCAAAAAAGGGTAATACGGGGATTTGGGTCATGGTAGATAGACTTACTAAGAGCGCCCATTTCATTCCCGTGAAGAGTAAGAGGACTGCTCCATGGTTAGCCTCTGTATACATTCGAGAGATAGTTCTTTTGCACGGTGTTCCTTCTAGCATAGTGAGCGACCGCGATCCTATCTTTACTAGCTAATTTTGGAAAAGCTTGCAAGAGGAAGTAGGGACTTAGTTATGATTGAGCACCGCATATCATCCTCAGACGGACGGCCAGACCGAGAGGGTGAATCGTATTCTAGAGGACCTACTGAGGTTGTGTGTCTTAGACTTCGGAGGTACATGGGAGGAACATCTTTCGTTGGTGGAGTTTGCGTATAATAATAACTTTCAGTCTAGCATTGTCATGGCACTGTTTGAGGCTCTTTATGGACGGCCGTGTCGTTCACCTACATGTTGGTGGGAATCTACAGATAAGATCTTGCTTGGGCCCGATATGATTATAGAGACTTCGGAAAAGATCGATTTGATTCGAAGGAGGGTGCAGACGACGCAAGATAGGCAGAAATCTTATGTTGACAAGAGGAGGACAGATCTTGAGTTTGATATTGGGGACATGGTCTTTGTCAAGGTGTCTCCATTACGGAATGTGGTTCGCCTTGGGTCCGTTGGGAAGTTAGCACCAAGGTTCGTAGGGTTGTTTCCTATTAAGGAGAGGATTGGATAGATGGCGTATAGAGTGGAGTTGCCCGAGAGACTTAGTGGTGTACACGATGTATTCCATGTATCACATTTAAGGAAGTGCTTACATGAGACCGCGGAAGTGGTGGAGCCGAGCTTGCTTAGAGAGATGGAGATCGAGCGTGATGCGACGATTCGACGAGCTCCTACGTGCATTCTTGGGTCGGAGATTAAGAAGTTGAGGAATCGAGAGGTCAAACTAGTCAAAGTGCAATGGAGAGATGATGAGAGCGACGCTACTTGGAAGACGGAAGAGAAGATGCGTTCATTGTACCCTTTTATTTTCGAGGGTATGTCTTTTAATTTCTCCTTTATCGCTTAGCTTGTACTTATCTTATCTTTAGTGTGTCTTCTCGCTAGTTTCTTTGACCTTTAGATAGGTTTGTCCTATGGTCAAAACATGTGTTTGAGACATGTTATGTATGATGGATGCATGTGGATGCAAGTGTTTGCTAGTGGTTGCTTGTGGATGCATATACACACACTTTAGGCACTAGATCGGCTCAGTCACTTCATATTGCATATTGCATATAAATGTGTGTGCATATTTGAGTCAATGGATGTATAATGGTTGTACTATCATATGGATGCTGCATTTTGGTGAATGGTTGTGCACACATGTAGAAATAATATGTATCGATAGAATTCTTTCGCATACATAATGGACGCATGACACTATCATGATTTGCATTAAGGAGGTCAAGTGAATCAGTAAACCGCCTGATTTTGCATTAGATAACAAACGTATACACACACTTCTTGCATATGTTCATACAGCATTAGGAATTTTATAAGGACAATGGATGTCTGTGTTTGATGGTTGAGTAGATGGTTGTTTGGATGTTAGGATATGCATTCTCCTTAACTTGGAGATTTCGGGGGCGAAATCCTTTAAGGAGGGGAGAATGTAACACCCGTATTTCTGTTAACACTATAATAACAAATTAAAGAATAACTAATCTCAGATGTGAGAATTAAGGGAAACGGGTTGCGCCATTGTGTTCGTCTCGGAATTCTGGTTGAGATAGAGTCCGATTTTGCATAAATTGGACTTCGTATGAAGAAGTTATGGCCATCGGAAGTTTCAGAAAATTCAAAACAGATTTCAAAATTCAAAATTTCAGAATCAGATGGGCTAGGCGGGAAAATTCCCGCCAGGGCTAGGTCGACCTGGGGGTCGACCTACCCTAACCAAGTCGACCATAGGGTCGACCTGCCCCCCGGGCAGATTTGATTAGTGACCCGTTAATGACTGTGTGCTGACTCATTAGGGTTTCTGATCTGCTCTAATTGGCTGGGATTAATTCTGGGTTGATCGGACGGCCTAAACTAATCCTAAACTCTATAAAAAGACATGAAGACTCAAACCCTAAAATCAAATTAAAATTAGATTCATGGCCTCCATGTCGTCACTTTGCAACTCAGAATAGCCGCCACCAAGTAGAGAGGAAGAAAGCTAATCAAATTCAATTCTATTCAACTCTAACAACGAATCTACTTCAAAGGAAAGCTAATACAACTTCAGAATTCAGAACTCAAGACCTTCTTTGAGTTGTGAGTTCGATTTCTTTAATAAAATAATTAGCAATTTAATTGGATTGAGTTATGATGCGAATTATATGGCTATGTTGTGAATTATTGACCGCATGTTATCATCTATGTTGTAAAATTGTGATGTTATCATTTATTTTGTAAATTCTATGATGTTATCATCTATGTTGTAAAGTTGTGATGTTATCATCCATGTTGTAATTCTATGATAATGTATAATCAATTCATTATGATGTTTCATATGCTAGTTTGGATATGTTGTTGGAACTAATTCATATGACGAATCACATGTATGTATGCAAGTTAGTATGTTAATTGAGACATAGATCATATGCAAGTTAGTGAAAATTTTATGCATAACCTTACATGTTTCATGACATCTATTTTAGATCTAAAGTAAGGCTATGACATGTGTGAGTTATATGCTAAATTTTACATGCTAGTTTATATGTTTAGATGTAAGTTTACACCATCGTTATGTTGCATAAATCACATATGCAAGTTTACACAAATATATGTGTTTGGAGTATGAATCATGTTATGTAAGTTTGTGGTTATTGCCTATGCAAGTTTACACCTTAAGATGTAGATCTATGACATAAATGATTTATGCAAGTTTGTGACTATTACCTAAACAAGTTCACACCTTTAGATTTGGATTTATGACATATGTAGTTTTATGCAAGTTGTGACTTTGGCCTATGCAAGTTTTAGATATAGAACCCCATTCACACATGCAAGTTCACCCCTTATGTTTAGATCTAGTTTATCTATATGTATGTTGTGATGTTTTCTCTTTATTTTATAAGTTAGACTATTTGAGTCTAACGTATATTTTACGTTAAACGAACGAACGTACAACGTGGGGTAATGGGATAATATTAAAAGATTTAATATTGAGAATTGGCATAAATGCCTTAAAAGGTATAAAATAAATTTGTGATGAAAATTGGTATGATTTTACATACCATAAATAGATGGACATAATTGAGTCAATTATGCCCATAGTTAAATTTGGAATTGATTGATAATTTGAATAGGGAAATTAATTCAAACTGGGAAATGATTAATTAGGAGTAATTAATCGTCTAAGACACGAGATTAAGCTCTTTTGTGGTGTAAGACTGCCCGGACCCGTCCGGCAAATCCAGCTGCCACAAATGCCAGTCTAATGTGGGAGGTCTTAGGCATAAATTAAATGCGTAACAGTTGTAAAGACACGAGGTTAGGCTCTTTTGTGGTGTAAGACTGCCCGGACCCGCCCGGCAAATCCAGCTGCCACAAATGCCAGTCTAATGTGGGAGGTCTTTATGAGGTTACGGTCTTAATGGATTAAGAAACACTTAACCAGATAAACATGTAGTGGTACATGAGGGGGTTAAGTGGGTGCCTTGGGTGGCATGTGGAATTAAGTGGGTGCCTTAGGTGGCATGTGGAATTAAGTGGGTGCCTTGGGTGACATTTGAAATACGATTAGAAACACTTAATCAAAATTTGAAACATGTAAGTGAACATGAATAAGAAGAGGGTTAAGTGGGATGTACTAGAGGGGACCAAGCTTAGGTGGATAGCTTGTGTCAAGTAATGGGGGCCCATTTCAACCAGTAAACCATACGTATCTTTGTGGGCTCGACCCAAGTCATGAACGGGACACGCATACTGGGCTTGACTGTAAGAGGTCAAAACGGGTTAGCGGTGGCAACGCAAGTCCAACGAGTTCATATGCGTGTGTGGGCTCAGGCTGGTAGGTAAGATGTTGCATCGTGTAGGTATAAGTCGTGCATTATTGGTGATATTGGGTTGCCATTTTGGGGAGTGATACACCCTACAGTGGGGACATCACGGGTATCTACGAGTTAGGGAGCCGATCACATGGGGGTAGTGGGTACCCCTATTGGAGATAGGGGCAGGCGGCACCTATGAAGGCAACTAGGGGTGCACGAAACTACCATTATCATTATTAAGTTCTGTAGGCGGGATCAACCTTAGGGTAACTAGTGGTGTTGTAGTATAGTAGTGGTGGTGCAGTATAGTAACTAACTTATAGTGGTTTAGCTGTGCTTTAACATTATCTTTGTTCATCTTGTTTCCTTGTTTACTCTGTCATACTCAATTGTTCACAGTCATTTCCTTATTTTCCAACTTATGCCTTAGCCTAGTTAATTTGGTAATTATATTATTTCCACCTCTCCCCCCCCCCCCCCCTCCCCCTCCAGGTGCTCAGGTTGGAACTTGCACCAGTGGAGCTTGATTTTGGACAACTGTATCTCTGCTTTTAGAAGTTGCTTGGATCGCTGAAGTAAAGTTCAGCCTCTTTTATTTATGACTATTTTGTACTGGGGTTATGTCTTTCAACTTATGTACTTTGATTTAGTCAAGATGGATATTATGTACTTTGACTCTGGTTTTTGATGATGTAATCAAACTTATGTGTTTACCGCTGCAATGAATAAAGTTTTAAAGTTTTAAGTACTGTTTATATCTGTCTTGTTGTTAAGTTTCTGTTCTATACACACTTAAAATGCTCCATGGAAGTTAATGCATTCCCTTTGTAAGTGACATTGATGGACGTGGAGTGTTACAACCCCCCTTTGGGTGATGCGATTTTTTGGTTTTTGGCAGGTTTGGGATGCGAATTTCAACTATGTGGTACCCAAAGCTTGGCCTTCATTAGGTCCTTTTCCCTTGGAATTTTTGGCCTTCTAGTTCTCCATGAGCCTCATTAATGGCAACCACCTTCTTCTCCATGGCCATTGGACATGGCATGGACAAATAAAAACGTGACATACACGTTTTCCATCATACTTTGGACATTTACAAGGATAATTACACTACTTTTGGGTTGTTTTGGACTTATTGGAAGCTCAAATTGGACATAGTTGACCAAGTCAACTCATCTCAAGATGGTAGGAGAATGTCATTTTAGTCAAAGTTTAGAGTTAATAAGGACACTGTTATTCTATTGTGATAATTTATACTTGAATATTGTCTAAACTTGTACAACATTTAATCAGATATCATATGATGAATGATCATTATAAAGTGGTTCGGCAGTTACGCCTACATCCACTATAAAAAGTTGTGTCTCTCCACACTTACTTTACTTTATTACATCTTCAGATTACTGTGTTGCTAACGCACTTGTATACACATTAGGTGTTGGCATGCGACAATTTTCCACGTCAACATCCACCTTGATGCAAAGTCACATATCTCCAACACTCCACCTCGAATGAAATTCTCTTTTCAACATAATTTTTTTTAAAAGAACTCTGCCTTAAACTAAAATCTCATAGTGAGAAAAATGAATATTTACCTAATGGATTCCAGCAAAGCTATCGCCACCACACCTTATTAATGAGCTCAGACTATGTCCTGCAGGCTAACAAAATGTTGTTAATATCCAAAATCAAAAGAAGACAGATTCCAAAGTAATCTCAAGCCACTAAATTCAAAAATAATTATCTCAATCACAAATTCAAAATCATAACCAAATTCCAAATCTCTGTATGCAAGATAAATCTCTCTCCTTCCCCATACCTGCATGTAACACCACTCCTTTAAGACGACATCACAAAATCGACGATGTAAGAAAATGGGACCAAATCCGCCAAAATCAGCTCTCTGAACTGAACTCTTCAAGATGGCATCACAAGTCGATAAGTCTCAACAGCGTCAAAACCCGTCACCAAAATTAGCTACATCAGATATAGTTTTTAAATCCAATGGTTTCTTCAACACACTAAACTCTTTATCACCTAACTCTTGTACAATGCGAGCATTTTTCAACTGAACATAAAGTTATGCAGATCCTCAAACACTTTGAAAGGTCGCTAACACCTCCAACGGTTCATCTTAGGCCGCTACCACTTTTGAGCTGTTTCACCAAGTTGTTTTCTACAAAGAGTGTCTTTTCTACGGTTAGTCAGGTCGTGATCTAACATATAACTCCACCTTAATGAGAATTCGAAGCTCAAGTTACATCAAAGTTCCAAGCCTGGAACACCATTCTCTCTCAACATAATCTTCTCCACCAAAGCCTCATTTCTTCTAAAATTGTAATACTATAATCACCACTAAATCTACCAACCTTTGTAAAATTATTGATGCACAATTTAAAACAAATCGTCTTGCTCTGATACCAATCTATTATGCGAAAAGGCTGCATAGAAGTGAAAGAACAATAAATATGATCTAGATTTTCCAATTGAAGATCAATATAATTCGACAACAATTATTCTATTACATCAAACTTCAAACAAATAGTAAATAACTATAACGAAGAAACAAAGAGACACACGGCATTTATATGGTTCCACTACCATTGAAATAGTGTACGTCCAGGTCAAAGAAAAGAGATTTTATTCCACATAAGAAAAAGATATACAAGAGATTACAAAATAAGAGTTTACACATCCAAACCTCAAATTAGGCTTAGAAAGAAGAGACACTCCATTAGGGGATCACTGGCTATATGTTATGATGGGTTCACAATAAAGTCTACCCTTTAATATATAGTCAATGAAATATATGTAAATCATCAATCAAATTACCAAGATGTGGTAAGAAATAATGAAAGCAAATTGCAGAGGCAACAAAATGTGCAAATATCGGAAGAAAATCAATCCATTTTCTTAGCATAGATGGAAAAAATTAATTAGTGCCGGCATTTATTTCTTTCCCATTTCATGCAAATGCAATCAATAACTATTCATTTCAATAATGAGCACATACGATTACTTCCGTTTGCATATTTGTTTCCACTAATTTGTGATTTTGTATCACCAAAATTTAAATGTATATGAAGGCGAAATAACAATGTAAAAAAAGTGTAGATAAAATGCTAAAATTTGATAAACTCAAATGTTGTAGTGATTCATGAGGCTTTCAAGCAGAAAAAGAACATGATGATTATATTGGTTTTTGCGGTCGGTTTTGTTATGTTCTGGGTTTAAATAGAATAATAGAGCTCTGTTGAATTATAAATCAGTATAATCTAAGTAATAAATCAGCATCAAACTGCGTCCTTTCAATTTTAGTTTACTCAGAATGACGAACTATATTAATTCAAGGGCAGAGTGGGGAAGGGGACTGACAGAAACAGAAAGTGTACAATTAGCCTTTGAAAAATAGAAAGAAAGAAAGAAGGGCCAGAAGGAAAAGAGGTTAAAGATATGGATTGGAAAAGGGCTGGGAACCAAATGAAGATAAGGAACCCTGCGTGGATAGATCGCACTAGGCCACGCTAAAGAACGAACGGTGCGCTGTCAAATACTTGTCGATATGCAGGTTACGCAGCGCCCAGACGACGCATGCCTGTCCCATTCAAACGAGGAAATGACCTTTTTCTTCTTTTGTTTGCCGCCTTGTTTTGTTTTGTTTGCTTTGCTGTTGTCTTCCGTCCATTTGTTTCTCACCCCCAACCGCTAAAGCATCTTCCACGTCTTTCATTTATATATATAACCTGATGGGTTTTGTTTGCATTCCCCTCACGAGCGATATTTACACTGAACCTTCAAATGAACGTCTACGTCAGTTTAAATCGACGTTCAGCCTTGATAAAGAAACATATTCAGCAAGGTCTAATTTAAATCGAATTAAATAAGTCAATTTTTGAAGGTCAAAACAAATTTATTTGGTTTTCGAAAACAGAAAAAACCGGACTTGCAAGTCAATCTTAATGAGATAGAAACGTAACATGATTATGATTCCCAATTCAAAGGAAGAGGCTTTAATAATTACAGAAGTAACAATTTAGATCCGATCCGATGGACCCAAACCCGATCCAACGAGTCTCGATTCTAAACGGATCGGTTTTGTCGGATCTAAACTATACATTTCAAAAATCTGGACTCGACCCGACCAAAGTTTCGAGTCGGTTCGGGGCCGACTGAATAATAATAATATTAAAAATACATATATTTCAATAATTTTTAGTCGGGTCTTTCGGATCGGGTCTATGCGAGTTGGGTTTGATCGAGTCTTGATGGTATTTTTCATCATCTGGACCCGACCCAAGATACATCGGATTCGAGTCTTTTTGAATCGGTTCAGTTTTTGGTTTTCGGTTCAATTGTCAACCCTAAATAGTTCCATATTAAACAGTACGTTTAAGATTTTGATTAGGGAAAAAAAATAGTAAATAAAAATTGGCGAATGGTTACACACAAGGAAACGGAACATTGTCTTATTTACTTGATTTTAGTCCAAATTTAGTTGGTGAGGGGGTAAAAAGCGAAATTGGAGTGCAAACAAAATTAGCCATGTTATATATTCAAATCCTCCAAAGCATCCAAAAGCATATACTACCGTCACAACTGAAAAGAAAAAGAAAAAAAAAAAGGTACAGCCAAAATCATGAACACTTGTTCTGAACAAAGGAAAAATTGCGTAAAATGGGTAGAAAAGTACTTCAACGATTGCGTCTGCGATGCTAAAAGCAAAACTTCATTCGGATTCGGCATTGTCGGTTTATTTTGTTGGGGAATTGCTGAAGTTCCACAAATCATCACGAATTTTCGTACTAAATCCGGCCATGGCGTTTCTCTTGCTCTTTTGCTCACTTGGGTTTTAGGGTTTGCCCCTTTTTACTACCCTTTTTTCGTTTTTTAAGTTAATAAACGTGATTATGCCTCGTTTGACGCGAAATTTTCAAATTTTGTTCCAGTGATGTTTTCAATTTGGTTGGTTGCCTTCTTGAACCAGTAACTGTAAGTCGACTGTTGCTCAGTTTTTGAATTTTGAACTCTGAACTTTTATTATTTATTCTGAATCAAAATTTGATTTCATATTGTGCATGCAGTTACCAACTCAATTGTACACAGCTTTGGTAAGTTAAGTGATATTTTACTATTCAGTCAAATTAATTGTGTGTATTTCGAGGAGTATAGTTAAGTAATCTGAGTCTTTTGGTGCAGTTGTATACAGCAACGACAGTGGTGTTGGTGGTTCAAACAATATATTATGATTACTGGGTTAGATGGAAGAAGAACAGGGGCTTTGCAAGAACAAGAAAGGTGATATACTTTTTTTATTTTGGTAAATGTTTGATAAAAGAATGAGGGGAAAAAAAAACACTTGGCAAATCAGTAAGGTGGATTTTGTGGTACAAAATATACGGTATGAGTTTGAATAATAATAACATGCGGGAACAAAAAAATAAATCTACTTATCTCATTATGCCATATTTGGTTTTTTTTTTTTTTTCCTTCCCTTTTTCCTTCTCTACAAAATGGTGATGCTTAAAAGTTAAAATTAAGTAGAGCATTCATTTTAAAATATCAATCTTATATTTCTCCACTAATTTAGCTTATGCTGTATAAAGTCCCAACCTTAGGGGGAGTCGCGAGCCAGCCGCCTAGGGGACGAGGGGCAACATTTAATTATATTTTGTATGTAAATGTGTTGGTGCAGTTTTTGTTTAATGGGTAAAGTGTTTGAGTGGTAGTGATTGTGCACTTGGAATGAGGCAACTTGAGTTCAATCCTTGGCTTGGAATGTTTCTCTTTTCATTTTGGCAGATATAAACCATTCCTAATTCGTTCCTAATTTGCATTAACTTGAATTTTAAGCGAAAGATCTAAGAGCATTACCAATCGGAAGGAATGCACAAATGGAGTCATAATAATAATAATAAAAAGATTGCCTTAGCAGGATAAAAGTTAGTCTGCTAAGAAATTTTTGTTTTTTTTAAAGATATTGTTATCTGGCCAAACAAGGCTGCATTGCCAATCTTTAGGATTGCTTTGGCAACCTTGAAGAGAGCAACCGATCCCCTATTGGGGGCTTCCAAACGACCTTTTGCAATTTTTAGGATCTTTTCAAAAGAGTCAACTAAAGGTTATAAAAAAGGGACAGTTTGGCTCAGATCTAGTTTAAATTTCAAAATACAAAAAACAAAATTTCCGTCTTTATAGATTAGGTCCCTATTTTCCGAAAATCATCAAAACAACAACAAAAAAACGTAAAAACTTGTCAAACTTGCAAGAGAAAAAATGATTCAAAAACAAAAAAATATTTACATAACAGCGAATTTTAGTAATTTTTCGTAAAATTGCAGATATCACAAGAATTATTAGAATTTTTCGTAAAATTGCAGATATTACAGCAATTATCAAAATTTTAAATTCAAAACTTACACTTGTTTAAACACAGAAGTATTGCAGAAAAATTATTAGAATTGCATACAAATGAAATATTATTCATCTGCAGTAGACTGCTGAAAAAATGCAACAATTTGCAAAATCTGTAGAATATCTGTAACTTTTCCACACAATACGCTATACTATAAAAGAGTTGCAGATACGTCTACAATTATTTATAATATTATTATTCCTTTTAATGCATGCAGTGCGTTGTGTGAATAATCTCAGAAATTTATGCGATTATTCTTAAAAATTGTTGATATTTCAATATATTTTTTATTCCATGAATATTTACGAATTTTTGAATTTTTTTATACAACAGAGAAAAAAACACGAAAGTATGATGCACAGTAAAATATGGATCCAATTTACATGAAACTCTACACTGATGGCCGCTTTTAAGTTTCAAAATAAGGACGTCTCCCTAATTTCCACATAAAACAACCAAAATTACCGAATAAATACAAAACTAAGAGTAAAAACATAAAGTAGAAACAAAATCTGGACTTCTCAGGAAGATGACAACGCTTCTGCATTATCCTTATCAGTTGATTCCTTTTTTCCAAAATAAGTCAAAATTCTCTTAACAGGGTTTTGGTGTCACAAAAAAAAAACAAAAAAAAAAAAACAAAAAAAAAAAAGACGAAGTTGAAAAAGATAAGTTCATATGTTTAATGCAGAATAGAAACAATAATTTGCTTCGTAAGACTAGTAACACGGTTCCATCAGTTATGGGAGAAAGAGCATTGTGTTTTATAATTTTGGTTTGCTTTGGAGTTCAAATTCAAGTGGTAATATTCATCAGTGCAAAATGCACGAATGCAGTGTTCTGTATAGAGTTAAGAAGAAACCTGGGATAAGGAGCTGTTTATGGGATGTGAGAGATTTTTCACTGCAAAATAGCAATCTCTAGCAATTTCTGGACATCTAAAGAGTTTAGAATAAACTAAAATGTAAAGATTTAAGAATACACCAGATGCCAAAATATTCTGTTGCGGCACGTTAAGTAAACAGAATAATGATTTTATACTTTAGTGTTGCAAAAGTTGATTCACTTCAACACGTGAATGAACCTAATAATAGCAAGACACAGAAAGAGACACAATACAGTGAGGATGATTAACTTTTATCACAAAAATGAACTGTACCGTAACAGTGACTATGACAATGCTTTCTTCCTGGAAAGCTCATACTGAAATTGTACAATAAAGGGAACTTTTCTTATCCTTCAGTGGGTTTTAAAACCAATGCAATTAAACCAGGTTTAGAAAATCTCCGCTGCAACTATAATTATCTGATCTTTAACACAAGAGGTTCTCCGCATGAGACTGTTATTGTACCTCCCTCCAATGAAGTTAGTTTTTTAATACATCATTAGGGTTAAAGCAAAATCTTTCAGATTGATGTTATTGATTTGCCTTAAGAGCATCTACACCGTAAAGTCAGTTTCAAGTTGGATAAGAAGCAAAATGTTAAGTGGAAAATTTGGACTCATCTAGGGATGAGCAAATGGTTGGTTCGGTTTCAAATCGATCAAAAATGTTAAAATCAAAATAACCATTCAAGAAACATAATCCAAACCAAACCGATATTTTTTGATATCAAAATCAACCGAACCGATAATATTTGGTTTAGTTGGTTTGTTTGGTTTATATTAAAATAAAATAAATCTTCTAGTTATTGATATAACATAATTAAAACAAATAACTGAGATCATATGATGCAAATATTTTAGAAATCTAACTCTTCTTCTAAAAATATCAATATAAAATTAAAGAAAAAAAAATATTATTATGAAAATATTGTAAATAATAGCATTGTTAGTGGTGAAGTTTTAAATTTTAAGTTTGGTTTAATTGGTTGGTTTGGTTTTCAAATATTAGAAACCAAACCCGACCAATAAACCGAGGAAATATAAAAATAAAAACCAAAATCAATTAAACTAAATTACAAAACCAAACCAAACCGACCAAACTTAATCGGTTTGGTCGGTTTAATTGGTTTCAACCAATAAATGCTGACTCCTAGACTCATCCTATGATATTGTGGTAACCTTTACTTTTTTTCCCTAATACCAGTAATTCTGGGTATAAAACTGCTGAAAAACCAAGGTAGCATTTGATTTGCCATTGTTAATTTTGGGTCTTTGTCCATACCAAAATGCGAACAGTGGTGCGTATATATCGTGAAAAATGATCGTTATAAAAAACAAAGTTAACACGTAAAACAAAAAATTTTCCCCGCGCTTTAAGAAATAATGGAAAAATGAGAGACATTCATCATTTCGTCATCTTTTTATTTCCTTCGTTGCCCCCTTCATTTCTCTTCTATTTTCGCCGTTCTTCCACTCTTCTCATATTTTGTAATTAACGTTGAGAACTCAAACTAAAAAACGTAAAATGAACCAAACAACCCTTTCAACCCATTAAATTAGGATGTTACGAGGTTTCAATTTTTCTTCTTCCAATTATACTCATGTTAATCTCACACACACATGAGGTGCACTTTACAACATCTATGTTTTACAACACCTTTTTTGCATTTCAATTTGAGGGAGAATTAGTGGAAGGAAATAGGATGAAGATTGTGTGGTGGAAATCAAAAAGCATTTATTATCATTGATATTTCAAGTAAACTCAAACTTATAAACTCTCATACGTGTATTGATCGGCTATAAAAATATGTCAAGTAAATCAATTAAAAGCGTGTTACTACCATTGAGCATCAAAACTAGTAGTCTCAAAACTCCCGAACAAAGCTTTAAAGTATCAAGAGGGTTCTAACCTAAAACAGTTTTTAAAAGACCGTCTAACCTCAAACGGTTATTTAAAACTCATTTTTGCCTCCTTCGAAAGAAATGAAGCGATTATCATTTTCTTTGGCTCTCTGTGTCCCAGTCCTAACTAAGAATTCTGAATTGCAGTAGCTAAAAAAAGGTGAAAATCGCTTCTGACTACTAGGGACTCAAACACCTATTGCAATAACGATGAAATAGAGGCTTTTTACTGGAGTTATATGTAGAGTAAATATGTACATAAATTCATATAACTTTGTAATTAATATCAGTCTTCCTCTATATACAGGAAGATGACAGCGACGATGATGAGACCGAACCCTTGAATCCAAAGAGGGTTGACCCTGCTAAGCCAATATCCACCATTGACCCAACATCTCAAAGAACGAATATGTTCTACACGTGAGTAGTTTGCATCTCACCAAACCACATAATCTTGTTCGATAGACAGTATCATAACAAGTGTAATCAAAATATATAACAGGTCAGCAAGATCTATGGCAAACAGCGGTAGTTCTCCGTATAGTAGAATGTCATACCTTAGACCATCAAGAAGCGGTCCTTCTAATATCGGTGCAGTTCTTCATGACACTTCATCTGATGACGAAGACAACGTAAATAAAACTAATAAAGTCAGCAAGACAACTATCAATGTTGAACCTTCAAATACGATTTCACGCTCGGTAAGTTCAAAGCTTGTTTTGATATGCCTTCGCTTATGTACATACATTATGTATTTTTAGTATTCAATAATTGTAAAAGGCTGTATTTGCCTAATTTGTATACAGCTTGGTTATGGGACCTTTGCCGCTGCTTGTGCTAGCTTGCCAAATCAAGCTAAAGCCTTCGCCAACGTAAACATGGTTGTATATGCACAGAATATGCTACAGGTGAATTATCATGATAAAATTAATGCAGGTAAATATCATATGAAAAACTACTAACGAAAAGCATGTATTACCATTTTGCTAACTGCAGGAAACTGGACCTAATCCTTATGGTATGATACTAGGCTGGATCATGGCTGCGATTTATATGAGTGGTCGCCTACCTCAAATTTATCTGAACGTATGCACATTTTTCTTCTTCTTAACATGCATGTAGGCGGTAGTCATCTTGTGTTGTTCTGTAGTAAAATAATCTTGTTCGCTGCTAATCAGATCAAGCGAGGGAATGTTGAGGGATTGAATCCTCTGATGTTCATCTTTGCTCTCATTGCGAATGCTTCTTATGTTGCCAGGTACATGCTCTCTTTCATAATCATCTCATGTTATTTTTGCGCTTATTTTAACCAAAATCACAGTATATGTTGCAACTTTTCTTTTTTGGTTTTAATGCAGCATTCTTGTAAGGAGCGTTGAATGGTACATGATAAAAGCCAATGCACCATGGTTGCTAGATGCCATTGTTTGTGTGCTACTGGACCTATTTGTATCCCTTATGTACTACATGCTACATAGTTTTAACTCATTTTGTATATCTTTCATTCTCATTCGTATTCCGTTTTTGTTGCCTTAATCAAAGTCTTAAAGATAATCCTCCAGTTTGCATACTACAAACTCCGACAAAGAAGGGACAAAGACAGCAATGAAGAAGAGGAAGATCACGCATATTTGGACAAGGTTCTTGTATGAACGCCATGGCTCTTCAAGTCATACAAGCAAAATATTCTGTGTATACAAGCAGATTTTGTTTCAGTAATCTGTACTGCTAGGGGAATTAACGTTGTACAACGACTTGGCAAATGAAAATTATAATAAAACTGCAAATTTTGCCTATGATGATGAAGTGTAGTATTCTCAAGAGTGTTATAGATTCATCAGCACGTATATTATTCTGCAGTAAAGCTTGCAAAATTTACAGATTTCGTACATAAAAACAACAATACTAAAAACAAGTGTGGGTTAAAAGCGTCAAAATGTCTGATCATGTGTATATGATAGCAAAGTATACAATTTACATGCATATTACTACAGGCCAAAACCACACAGCGTAGTAAATACAATACAGTTAATTGGAATAATATCTGCATATCATGTAAATGGGCTAAGAAAGAAAAAGAGTAGCAATCACAAGGGCAGCCACCAAAATGAGCAAAGCCTTCAAATAAACATCAGCCTGCTGCCCCTGCAGTCCACGGTGATGATGATGATGATGGTGAAACCCATGAGGGAGAGCATCATTAAAGGCACCACTATTACTACCGGCACCAAATCCATATGGGTACCCTACGTTATTAAGCCCCCCTCCGTAAGCACCCACATCGTTGAACCCATGCACCTGAAAATTCAAGTACGGGATTAGGCCACCGATCCCTGCAGAGAACGGGTAGTTCCCGAACCTGTTAGGTCCAGCACCCACGTTGTTCCAAGGGTTGTGGGGAGGTAAATGGTTTGGGTCGGGCATCGGAGCGGTGACGGGTCTCTGCCCCGTAGGGCGGTTGGGAATTTGGGTATCGGGCGTGGACCTTGAACGTGGATCCGTTGAGGTTTTGCCACGGCCGTACAAGGGTACAAGCTTGTGTTCTTCCACAGTTGATTTGCAGACAGGACACTCTTGGGATTGGGCATGGACATGCAGCCATTTGTACAGGCAGGGCCAGCAGAAGAGGTGGCCGCAGAGGGTGACTATTGGGTCTTGGGCCAGTTCGAAGCATATGTTGCATTCGAAACTACCTGCGGCATCATGGTTGTTGTTGTTGGTGGTGCTGTTGTTTGGCGATACAGGATGGATTTCCGGGTGCATGGTTGATCACTTCCTAAATGCAAATAATTCGGTCAATCATCAATATATAGGTTGCATTACGGGTTGATTGAATGTTTTATAGGAATAACATAATTCTTATTTTCATCTTTATTTTAAAATAAGGGGTAATTTTTAATGTTAATTATAAAAACAATGTATTCAGCATTACATATTACAATGAGAATGAGTCAAAAATCTACGATTAGCATTAAATCTTATACAACACAACTTTAAATGTAAAAAACAGTAAAGGCCTCTTAAATCTCAGTGAATTCTCTCTTCTGGTAAAGATATCTTGATTCCAATAATTTCATCTATCCTACTTGTTCCATATCTTCTTGGGTGAACTTAATAATATCAAATTAAGTTCTTTTGGTTTCTTGCAATAACTTGTTTTAGTCTTTCAATGTGGAAAACGAATGTAACAAAGTTAGTTTTTGCAATAGGTAACTAATTTGATCCCGTTTCGTCCAGCAATTGCATAAAAATAGGGCTTCATCCTCCATATGAAATAATATATTTAATGTCTCGCCCAATTTAGATGGATTAATGCACCAAATGTATCTATAAAGAAGAACAAATTTAAAATAAATGCCTACTTTATATTCTCTCGCTCACATAAAACGCAATGCATGTACCATTTGAGTTCCTCAGCAGATTAATCTTTTTCAACGTAAGCAGTAGATGTCAATGGCTTTATGAGTAATAATGGCCATCTTCTTAAGACCATGTCCAACGGCCTACGAACCGTAATATTACGATTCGTAATATCATTGTTGAATATTCAGTGGTCGAGCCAAAAGTCGAACGTCGATTTAATTAGCCCTTGAGTGGACGCTGATTAAATCAGCATCCAAGGCTCAACCGGCCATTTTCCACTTCCACCGTCATGAATTTTGTTTTTAATATTTTTAATCGAATACCGCGTTGAGATGCTGCCTCGAGTGACCAAAATCGCTAAATGGACCGTTTATGTGTTGTTGATCATTGTATGTTTCATGTTGGTAGTTTATACCAAGGTTCGAAAACTCGTTCGATACCCCGAGATCTCGGGGTTATCGAATCTGTTTCGGTTCCTTTCGGTCCGAGATTGTGCCCTAAAATCGGGATTGGATTAAGCGCAGGGGAAAAAAATCTCGTACATAGAAATAAAGGACGTGAAATATAATACTTCAGCAATTCTCCAGCATAAATCTTTGTGAGTTTTCCTCACTTCTTTTCCCCTCTGCGCGAGATTGAGATCGATTATTCGATTCGATCGACAGCTCCATTTTTTTTTTGTGTTGCGTGCTTGGATTTTTGGATTTATGGGATTGTTTGAAGCGGTAGGAAATGGGGTGTGTGGGTTTTTCAATATGTGCGGCAAAGAGGATTTTTTATGTTGCGTGTGCTGGTTTTTCAATCCAGTTCACATAGCTACAATACAATCAACATATCGCGGCAGAGAGGTTTTTTTATGTACATTGTATTCTATTTCTTTATATAATATATTTTCTTTTTATTTACCGTTAACAAATTCATTACCAAAATACTGAAAACCAAAATCTAGATCGAAACCGAAACAAAACCGAAACCAACGAAATTTACGAAACCCGTCGAAACTAACAAATGTTCAAACGTCCGAAACCGAGTTCTTGAACCTTGGTTCATACTATGTTATCGTGTTGTTAATTATGTATATTTTCCAAGCAAACTGATTAAATAACTAGATCTATTTGTAAGCCGATAAACTGAATCGTATTTTCGACATGCATACATCATGAAAGGACAATAACGTGGAGAGACAACTGGTAATAAGCATAAAGATTCAACTGATTATAACTTATTTTGACCTGCATAACATAAAATATGAAAACTTCTAACCATTTTGAAGTCGGTAATTTGCACGACTAAGATCATTGACTTGAG
The DNA here is from genome assembly GCA_030737875.1 of Allium sativum. NCBI lineage: Eukaryota > Viridiplantae > Streptophyta > Magnoliopsida > Asparagales > Amaryllidaceae > Allium > Allium sativum. Next base: position 719,496,259 of record CM060921.1, on the reverse strand, counting down.
CTTCCTGATTTCTTCTTCCAATTCCAAAGCATACGTAATAGCCCTGAAAGGAAAACGAAAGTTTACTCACTGTCCAAATTCACATCCATTCAAACGTATCAAGCAAGATAATATATGCGACTAACGTCGTTTCCATGTCGGAAGACTAGTAGTGGTGCTTCAAAACCACAGAAACATACAATATTTGCAAATTGTACCCCATTCACTTCAACCACATTTTGGACATGAGGAATTACAACTTGTGATCTTTGGGTACATTGATGGAATTGTTGTTGCTGATGGTCAATTTGCATTTGATGCATCCCTTCATCAAGCTCTCTTTATCGTAATTCCTCGTAATGTCGCTCTTCCATTTCAATGTACCATTCAATCGGTTCCTTAGGTGAAAATGGATTAGAATTTGATGGTCCAGACAGAATATCGTTGTAATCATATGAAGACGGATATGAAATTGGCATTTTTATGAGTTGAGATAAATTTGTAGATCGGTTTATCTCACATTAGCCGGTATTTATGAGTGAATGTTGGAGAGTGAATGCAAAAGAATACTCAACAGTTCATTTGAAAAAATGAGTGAATGCTGCCAAATGCAAAGAATATCGTATAACGTTAGTTATAGTCACCAAATGCGACTTGACACTGATTTTCTTTACATAAAGTTGCTACAGTCTGTATCCTGACACTAAATACAACCGGACACTATAACCACTTTCTTTAAGTGGCTCCACAAATTGTCTTGACATTGAATGTCACTGGACACTACAGTCACTTTCTTTACATAACGTGGTTACACAGATTCTTTTGACACCAATGTGATTGGACAATGCGACTAGCAGCAACATGTGTTGCAGTTGAGACTTTTTAAATTTAGGATTTCTAAAGTTTATAAATGTTCATCTTCTTCTGTAGATTTAAACATAGCTTACTGAATAAAAATGTCAACCAATAATTTTTCTTCTTTGAAGTTACATGTTCTCATGAAAGCACATCTTAAAGTTGATCGCAGACATGATGTTATGGTGCAAACAAGTATGGGTCTAAGCCATGAAGGGTTATGGAACATGGTGACGGAAGTTTATAATAACCATCTTGACTGCCCCCACTAGACGGTCGTCTTTTGAAATCCATAAAGCGCATCTTGGATTTACAAAAGCTTATGATCGATACCGTGAGATTATCGAGATTGTTGAAGGAGAAGACGTTTTTCAAGCAAATCGTTCTACATTTGATTCGTGTTACCTATCAGAATGTGGAATGGAATTTGTTGGTCACAAAGCGTATGAACTTCGCTATAGTTGGCTTACGCGATATGGCTCTGAATAAGCATTACTACAATTGTATGAACATGGACTCTTGTTTAGCTCAACAGGCTATGGCATTCATTTGAAAACCCTATTTTAAAACTCTTGTTTAACTCCATAACTTAACATATTCGATCTAATTATCCAACATGCTTTAACTCAAGAAGACGATATGAATGTTTTAACCCAATATGAAGCCAATTTTAATTATCTAACATATACTTCCGTTTAACACAACAAAGGACGACCCTGTACTTTTTGACTCCACAATTTAAATTATTCGATTTAGTTAATTAAATAGGTATGCTTTACAAACGAACTAACCGCGATCTTTTTGAAAATTTAATTAATACCTATCTCATAATGTACAAGACCAAATCACAGGCTGTGTCATTCGTTTGAAAGCTCTATTTGAATAAATCCTGAAGAATCTTGTTTGGAAGGATTCCAACATTTTTTTGATTTTATATATTAATTTGGAATTTGTTTCATAAAATTACGAACTACCACTACACGACGACCTCGATTTAATTAATTTTGGTTTATTCATTAAAAATAATAAAAAGAGGAAGACCCTAATGTTTTAACTCAATATGAAGCCAATTTTAATTATCTAACATAGACTCTTGTTTAACTCAACAGAGGACGACCCCATACTTTTTAACTACATAATTTAAAATATTTGATTTAATTAATTAAATATGTATGGCCTACAAACGAACAAACCGCGATTATTTTGAAAATTTAATTTATACATATCTCATAATGTACAAGACCAAATCACATGTTGTGGCATTCATTTGAAAGCTCTATTTGAATAAGCCCTGAAGAATCTTGTTTGGAAGGATTCCAACATTTTTTTATTATATATATATATATATATATTAATTTGAATTTCGTTTCATAAAATTACGAACTACCACTACACGACGAGCTCGATGTAATTAATTTTGATTTATTCGTTAAAAAATAATAAAAAAGAGGACGACCCGAATGTTTTAACTCAATATGAAGATAATTTTAATTATCCAACATGGACTCTTGTCTAACTTAAACGGACGATCCCATATGTTTTAACTCCATAATTTAAAATACTCGATTTCATTCGGGAGCCATTTAGAATGAAATAACAAAAAATCTTTGTCGACTATATCATTGGGAGACAATTTATCGTGACTACAGTGAATGAAACTGACAGGACGTTGTGCTCGATCTGACTCAAGCTACACACTTAATGATGTGCTTTGTGTTTCAGTCATAACACATGTGATGTATCGTCTTATCTCTAGTGCTAATGATTCCAAACTATACCACATGCCATGGTACAATGTGATGAGTTGTCACAATCAATCTAAACCAATATGATAACGTGCTATGTGGCATGTGACAATGTTTTCAAGCCATTTCTTATATATGGTCGTAAAAGTGCAAAGAATAGCTCATATCAAAAACATTAAACAGAAACATGAATTCATTATGGTTTCTCTAGTGCATTTCTGAGGAAGAAGCTATCTTTCAGGAGGAAGCCAAAGAACTACAAGAAATTATCGACATATGTTAAGAAGTTTATGGTTCATCATCCAGAAAGCGAGGTGGATCAGTTCCTGGAAGGAAGTTTATAAATCTTGTTTAATGGCCTAGCCCAAGGTCAGGTACCTCCAGTAACATTCACTCTTGGGCAAAATATTTACAATTATGGCTATTACCTAGGTAATTACATTTATCCGAAATGGAACACCATTGTTAAAATTTATCCAAACCCCTTGCACCAAAACAAAGTGAAATTTCCTACGATGCAGGAGGGACAAAGAAAAGATATAGAAAGAGCTTTTGGTGTTCTACAATATAGATTTGCAATAATCAGTAATCTATGTCGTTTATGGGCATGTCTACAATCATGTTTGTCTGCATTGTTCTAGACAACACGATCATTGAAAATGAAAGAGATATGAATGAAGGGCAACGACACTACGAATATGAAGGTGTTTCGTAACCATCGGATGTATTCTGAGACAACATCCGTATAACTGAAGAGGCCTTCAACATTCATTTAGACCACCACTATCGTCCAGAGACGTGCAACTGCATAATAGGCTACAGAAATATCTTATGGAACCACTACGGCGATAATTAGACTTAACGATTTTGTGTTTATGTACGATTGTATGAACTTGTGTTGTCTTTATGGTTGTATGAACTTATGTAGTCTTTATGATTTAGTACTTTACTAAAAGAGAAAACCATTAGCTTCAACTGTTATTGCTACTGATAAGCAACTAGTACTAATGAAACTAAAGTTTATAGCTAATGGCCCAACTAGCAAAATAAATCAAACAGGCATTGTTGTTTAATAGCTGTTGCACGATAACATGACCAATTTATAGTCGCTGGAGATGAATATGACCAATTTATAGTTGTTGGAAGGTGAAATATGACCATTTTCTAACTGCTGAAAGTTAGAGAATTTTCTCATGTTGATTTAATCAGCGCCAAGAGATACAACGCTGATTAAATCAGCGCCTTATCTCTGGGTGCTGATTAAATCAACGCACGGGACAAATTCAGAATTCTGAATTGGTTCCTGGATTTTGTCTTGAATATTCAGGGTAAAATGCGTTGTTGGGAACGAAATAAAGGACTTCAGAATTCAAAAGAGTCATTGAGTGTTGTTGGATATGCTCTTACAATTAACATTGTTCCAAATAGTCGTGCCATTAGATAGTAGATGACTGCGATCTCAATCCCCTCATAAAATTTTCAGAGACAGGCTAATATCAGGTATATCGCAATAAACTGAAAAGGAATTCCAACATGTTGATGCTTCCTGTTTTGTTTATATCTTGAGCAAGATTCAATGTGACCACCAAAAAACAGTGCGGATTTTTCAGATTGCAAACTTTTTTCTGAACATCCATCGTAGTATGGTCATCATTTCAATTGGCCCTGAGTTCCGCCTAAGTACTCATATTTGTATTTTGGTTTTATTGGGTTGTATTTGTAGCTTTTCCATGTTGAAATGCGTTTTTGAATTGAGATACAATGATTAACTAATGTGGTTTTTTTAACTTTGTTGTTGTCTCATGTATTTGTCACATATAGATGACTCCATGTTTGTAGCCTTTTGTTGTTGTCCATAAAGTTGTGAAATTTTTGAACTGTTAGAGCATTCCCAACCGTGGAGGTTGATTTTGGTCGATTCAAGCTAGATCAACCAAAATCAACCCTCAACAGAGAATTTTTCCCCCTTAGCCTGCTAACATAAGCCGACTAAGGTAATATATATGGATTGCAATCTATGTGATTGTGAAGACTGCAATCCATACCATTTATTTAGCCGGCTTAAAATAAGTCGGCTGAGGAGCTTCAAAAAGAGTAACTGACTCCATAGCCGGCTAAGGCTTAATTAACAAGCAACCCTTCGGATTGCCAAAGCAACCCTCTGGATTGCCAAAGCAATCCAAGAGAATACAACTGACCCTTTGTTGGAGGTCAGGTGCTTCCCAATAGATCCACGATTGGAAATGCTCTTAGATTTGCTAGCAGTTGGATAGTTTTGCTTTGTATTTATTTCTGTCATCCATATCTTTCAAACATAGCTTCACTGTACGACCAAATAAATACAATTAAAACATACAACAGGTCTACATTCGTATTATGAAGTTGAATGAATACCTCGCCATTCTTTTTAAGTACAAGCAATATAATATAATAAGAAGAATAAAGCCTTTATCTGATGGCTCACAAAAATGACAGATTAGAAGCAAGGAACATACTTCAATCTAACCAAACAAAACCGAGCACAAAGCAAAAAATATGCACAGAAACCCCCCTAACCAACCACAATACAGGGAAACAAATACAAAATTAGGAAACTGAAACAGGCCAAACCAAAAAAGCAAACTCCGCTCCTTATTAGCCGAAGATCAACCACCAAAGCCCTCGCAAATGAAAACAGCAAAATAACAACCAAAACCCACCAGCACACCATCAATCCAGAGCAAGCCAGGCACAACCAGAGCTAACCAGCTGAAAAAAGGCAATCTCAAGAGACCATCAAGCACCAGCTATCCATAAGCAAGATCCAAGGAGACCTAAAAAAACCCAACCTCAACCCACACCAACTTAGGAACGCAAACCTCGCCTAGAAGGCACAAGCTAGAGCGGAGGACGCTGGATTCATATTTCTCATAAAAGGTCTCCAAGAAAAGCATAAGGAACATTGTTTGACACTCAACGAATGATCGGTTTCGAAGCCATGGGGTGTCAACAAAAACCGCATTGTTTCGGAAGCACCACAAATGCCAGCTGATAAGACAAGATAACATCCTGGAAAGAATGGGCTGAAGATCCTTTCCAAGGCCCCTGGCCTACCAGGACCTAAGGACATCGATAAGCAAAATTGGTAGGCCATACGTACCCACCAACGCACCGAAATGGGACCAAATCGCAATCGCACACACTTTCCTTAAATAAACAGATGATTCCACGACATCGGAACTACATCTGCAACACGACACAAGAGATATGTCAATCCTCATAAGGCCATCATCCAGTGGAAGGCCCTCATAGAAAACCTTCCATATAGTGATCGAAATATTCGGAGGAATACATCGGTCCGAGATGAAAGAGAAACTGGGATTCTTGGCAGCCGAAACTCCAAGTTCCAGGCTGCACGGAGGAAGAAAGGACCATTATTCCAGCCATAGCTACGACCATGACTATCCAGAAAAATCTTCACTGACTGCATCTGTTTCCACGTCTCTCTTGCGTAAGACAAAATACCAGAGAAGTCATGAGGTAAAAGACGCTTATACTTAGCATGAAGGAAAGATGCTCAAAGAGAGTCGTTAGCTTGGAACCTAACTTATAGCTTACAAATGTAAGCTTTACGCACATCCCGAGGGTCACGAAAACCAAGACCCCCCCCCCCCCCTCACGTCTCGCAAAGCAGGTGGAATCCCAGGAAACCCAGTGATGTATCCTAAAATCGTCCTTACTACCCCAGAAGAAAAACGAAGCCAAAGAACAGTAGGACTGAAAGAAGGATGAAGTCGGCGTCATCACCGCAAATACATGAGAGCCAATCGCGTCAAGCACCAAGTTGAGGATGACCAATCTACCAGCCTAAGATAAAAGGGTAGTGTTCCATCTCAAAATCTTTTCCCTCGCTTTATCAGCGACGAAATCGAAGAGGGCGTTGAGCTTATGGCCACGATAGAGAACAACCCCTAAATAGAGGAGAGAAAGAGAGGAAACACGAAAACCTAAAGAAAAAACTCAATCTACAAGACCTTCCCTGTATCCATGTGTCTTGAAGGAACGAAACAACTCTTAGAAGCATTAACCAGTTGCCCAGAACATTGTTCATAGAGATGAAGGAAAGAAATAAGACGTCAGACAGATTAATGATGACCATTAGTAAAAATAACGATGTCACTGGTGAAAGACAAGTAAAAGATCACTGGGCAACCACTAGGGATACCAAAGCGATGAATTTGACTAACGATCGTAAGAACGTGGACCCCATAAACCAATGCCTCCACAGCAATGACAAATAGGGGCGGGGAGAGGGGATCACCTTGCCGCAATCCCCTTCCGAATGGGAAGAAACCGTTGGCCGCTCCATTGATTAGCACAGAGAAACAAAAGTTAGAAATAAGATGCCAGACAAGATCGATGAATGGCTCAGGAAACCCAAAAGATCGAAGAACCCGAATGATAAAAAACCAAGACATGCGGTCATAAGCTTTAGCCATATCAAGCTTAATGACCACATTGGAACCACGGATCTTGCGATCTAGCTGGGAAATAAGCTCTTTAGCAAGCAGAACGTTATTTATGATCAGACGAGCTTTGACAAAGCCAACTTGGAAAGAGAAAATGATATGATCTAGGATAAGCGCGCGTCTGACAGACAGAATTTTAGAAATGACTTTGTTCGAAAAATTGCAGAGACTAATCAGACAAAATTCGAAGCAAGAACCTCAATCGACTTTGGGGATAAACACAAGGTTAGTGGACGTACAACTCTTAGGAAGGGTCCGACTAGAGAAAAAGGATTGAATCGCGAGATATAGATCGGATCGAATGGTCTCCCAAGCACAACGATAGAAAGCCCCATTGAAACCATCTAGATCACTCGCGCTGTCCTTCTCAGGCAGAGGACACAAGAACGAATCTCTTTCACGAAGGGAGGCTGGAAGAGATCGGAAACCTCAGAGGAAAGAACAATGCATGGGATATGAGAACCAACTGGAGGATCAGAATGGTCGACCGAAGGCACTGGAGGAAAGAACAGAAATAGGGTAAAATGATCTCAGTGAAATCTACCGGAGTCGACACCATAGAGTCATCGGGACGTAGAATCTGGCTGATAAAATGGATCTTGTTTTTCTTCCAAACAGAGGAATGAAAGAACTTTGAGTTGGAATCGACGACCCATTTGGAACGAGATTTTTGCTTTGAAAAATCATTCTCAAGCTTAAGCCCCGAATTGAAAACAAGTTAAGCCAAGACCCAATCTTGTTTATTGGGAATAGAAGGATCAACATCGAAGGAGGCCTCTGCAAGGATGAGCGATTCCTCTGTATAACGAAAACTCTATCAAAGATATTCTTAAACACCTGAACATTTCAGGTTTTAACAAGATTTGAGACGCTTGAGTTTAAGAAAGAACGTCGCAATAGGAAAACCTTGGATGGGAATATCCCACGATTCCTTCACGATCGCCAGAAAAGAGTGGTGAGAGGACCATATCGTTTGGAAACAAAAAAGCGTAGGTCCTAAGGACGAGAAAGGAATGCACTTTAGAATCAGCGAGCGGTGATCCAAATTAGTGCGATGAAGGTGTTATATGGAAAACGAGAAAGGAAGACCAAACCATCCCTCGGAAGCAACACCCTATCAAGACGAGATAGGATGCGGTCAGGGCCCCTTAGCTATTACACCAAGTGAAAGTCGAGCCAACAAAAGAAACATCAGACAAGCCTGATTGGATGGAGGAGTTGAAATCCTCCACCGAAGGACGGTGAATAGCAGAGCCACCACGTTTCTCTGCTTGAGTAGATACAACATTAAAATCCCCCCTAAATCAAAGGCGAAATAGCCAAGCTCAGAAAGAGAGAGATAATGTCCTGCCACAAGCGGAGACAATCTACACGATCATACCTTGCGTAGACCCCGGAGAATAAAAGGATGCAGAGGAAAATTGGAAAGAGCTCTAAACAGAGAAAAAGCCGAAAATAGGTTGCACGGACGCTTCTTTGGCCCAAAGAATCCAAACCTTGTTGGAGACGTTACACAAGCTGCCACCACAATTGAGTTGGAGGACAAGGTTAGCCAGCATTTCCGACCCCATGACAGGCTCCAGAAGAGCCACAACCAAGATACAATGTTTCTTAAACGATACGCTTGAGATGCGAAAAAGAGGCATCATTCCCAACACCTCTAATATTCAAAAAAAAGCAGTTAGCCATCGCAACTGGATAAAAAGGGAGAAAAACAAACGGGAAAGAAAGCAGTAGAGCCTAAAGAACAGATCTACGACGAGTCGAAATAACTATCTTTTCTTCTACTGCTAGAGATCGAGTACGAATAATTCGGGAAGTAGGCGCCTGGGATCTCCTACGAGAAGTAAGGCGCGGACAACCACGACGATAGGTCACGGTTCCTGGAGAAGGAGAAGAAGAAAATGAATCAGAGATCGACATTCTGCAAGATGCCGACGGAAGCAAACTCACCTAGACGAACAAAGATTATCTAATAGACAGGAATAAGAGTTACTGAAAAGTTATGACAAACAGTCATTAATGATCCTTATCTCTGCCTCCGATATGAGAGGTAAGGAATGAGAAAAAAGAGAAAGAAGTAAAGCAAACAAAGATGTTGTAACACTAAGCATTGAGGTTACTCCACGTTGCGTGGACTCTACGTTGGTAGTATTGTCATTAGATTGACAATCTTGCACAACAATGGAAGGCCATATACAGATGGGACCAACCAAATAAGAGAAGCGGAAACCAACCCCACTAACCACAGCAAAATCCTGCACTCGCTAGAAACGACTACCACGGTGAGCGACATATAGGCATTATCAGGAGATAATGCTATACGTTGTCGACCAATTGTCGTTAAAACTGGCAACTAGCATAGTCGAAAAACAAACCAACTAAAATGCCAAAAACTCGCGCACCACAACCAGTTCATAAACACGTCATCGTTTGACGTGAAGTAAACAAAATGGAACATCAAATCAATAAATAACTTCAGCTCCAAAGGACTGATAAAACCACATATATATTAAGATTCAAAAAAAGCCACAAAACTGTACCCGTGAAGGAACAAAAGAGAGACCGACCAATGTCAAAAAAAGTTCATGCACAGAAACGTCAAAAAGGGCACTGCAACACTACAATGAAAAAACAAAACACCAGCCCCAACACCCTTAAAATCATCGTTGAGGCGAAGAAACCCTCCGACTACAGGACGATCCATCAAGCACTAAGGGGCATACACACATTCCACCACAATATAAGTCATGGGATGCAGACATTCACAAGACCAATCAGCCAACGACAAAACCAACGAAGGATTTGACAAAATGCCAGCACCCACAACATTGCCACTAAGTGGAAAACGTCGCAGCGATGTCAAGGGCATCGAAACACGATCATAGCTACAAGAAGAAAAAAGAGGCGGAACCTGACAAGTGTAGCAGCCCAGAGTTATAAAATGCGGTATTCCCACAATCAAAGGCCCAACAACAACCTGACCACATGCCTCAGATGTCACGCCCAATGCTTGAAGCACTGGCTGCATCCGCTACGAAGCAAGAACCCTTTTTTCGAGACAAACGTAACACAAACCTTAGCCACAACCCGACAATGAGCCTCAGACGCCACGCCAGCGTCTGGAATAACTGGCTGCATCTGATCTGCTGCAACGCAACATCCCATCAGTCCTCGCCCTCTTTGTGCATAGAGGCTAAATGTCTTCTGAAACGGCCACCCTTAGCTAAGCATGACCGCACGGAGGAGTTGAAGTCAAGGCACTGAAATCATAAGAACTCGACACCACATCCTCAACTAAGTCAAGTGCAGCAAAGCTATTGTTCGTTGTTCTCATTCACTATCTTAACATCATTTGCAAATTTGAAATCACTACTGAAGAACATTCTATTTATCCTTTATTCAGACCGAACTCCAACTATAGGCCCAGAAGCCAAACCCACATCTGAATAGATTGCAACACTTGCTTTGAAAGGCTGAGATCCGATGACCATCTCCTCATTATCATTGATTTCTTTTATCATAGAAATAACTATGCAGTTAATGACCCGCTATATCCCATAGTGAATTTCTACCGCTATAATTTTTCTAAATAGCCTCAAAAACAATCTTTCAATTTTAAGCCTCGCTATATTCGGTTATTCGCGATGTATCTCGTTATTTCCGCTATATTTCGATATTCCTGCTATATCTTTTTTAAAAGAAATGAACTGAAATGACATTTGTACATTATAAAATTAATTTTTTAACATATATTTTAAAAAAAATACTTAAGTATCCTATTAAATTTAGTTAAGTTAAATAAAAGCTTACGTTTATTATACACATTTGCACATGTTTTTTAGTTTAAAATTAAGAATATACTAACTATAATTAAATGTTAAGTTTTCATTTTATTATCGTTTATGTATTTGTAAAAACATTAAGTACATAGTTTTATATGCAATTTTAGAGTCATGTATTATATCTTCGCTATTTTCTCATTTTATCCTCACTAAGACTTTTACACCTCAGCAGCGTTGAATCCGTCGAGTATTTTAACTACACAGGAAACAAGAACCTCCTGCAAATATTCTTTCACGACATTCCCTACCCATAAATTTAATAACATAAAATTCATTTTCTTTGGTATGTATGTAAAATTCTCCTTTAGCTTGTCAAACCTCTTGAGCATACGATTTAAAATAATGACCGTACCGATAAGAACACCACATAAATTCACAATAAAAATTCTCCACTATTTTTTAGTTGAAGCAAATGTTGAATTGATCATTCAACCGTGAATCATTTTACTAAAATCCATTGAGTTACATAATTTTAAGGGAGTAGATAACCATATATCTTCCTCTGTGGCAACTATTTTTCCAAGTCTAGTTGTTTTTTTGTTGAACTTCTGTTGTTTGGGATAGCGTCATGTCCCATGTTTGAAACTTTCTTTGTAGCATTATAACTACTCCATACCTTGGGTGACACTTGAGTGGAATTATCATGACTATTCTTGAACGATAGGGAATTTACTAAAATAGGAAAATGAATTTCTCTATGCAAAAATAAAGATGGTTTCTTCAAGAGATAAAGTGATTTTCAATGTTAGAAAAAAAAACGGTTATCTCTCCATTGTTGAGATATATAAAATGTATGCCTCTTGTACGTTTTTGATGGTGTGACCCACAATCTAATGAAAGAACATATGCTTCTAATCTCATTATTATCATGTATAGTGAAGTTTGCTCGTGGCTTTTTTATGTACAGGTTTCCACATTAATTTCTTTGTCATGTTCTTTATATTATTCCGCTGTTGTGTTCTCAACATTCATCACTTCTAGTGAAATAATCCTCGAATGTAACTCTTTATGAGGGCAAGGAGCGATATTGGTAATAGAAGACTTCGCTTAGTGCTCTAATCAATACCAACATTCTTTGTTTTAGTCATTCCTCCTCAAAACAAAAAATAGAATACCTTTATGCTCAACACAGCACTATGCTCGAGCAAACCTTTAACTTAACCTAACAAATAAAGCTAATAAATTAGCATAAGCTTCCGAACTAGAAACAAGTTTTTGTTTACGCTCAATTTTTTCCTAATTCCTCTTCGATCTTCCTTGTGTGCATCTATCCGTTTGAATTCTCTAAATCCAATTAAATCTACTTTAGTACAAAAACAAATTAACACTTACCCTCCAAAGTAAGCCTTTCGGATGTAAGACGTGCTTTGCTTAAGAACAAATTCCAACAATCCAATTATGTTAGGTGAGAACTTTGACTGCTTCCAATCAAGTCTTTATTTAATCCAATCAAAATCTTATCATTCGACTGCTCAGTTAGAAGTTAGCTCTTCTGTTAATTCAAGTTAGAAGTAGGTTCCCTAGCGGAATCAGTTAAGATTAGACTCTCCGGCTACACCAATTAAGCTCTCTAGCTACTCGAACGAGTGAATCCTTTGAAAACTCTCTTGGATCCATGTTGTCCCATGTTCGCCCAAGATTATCCTTCTTTGTCTGATTTCACGGTGTTCAAATCCTTCTGCATTATCCGCATTGGTTTCCGGACATGGTCCCGTTGGACTGTCCACTCTTTAATATGAGTAATGATCTTTTCAGATCGTTCTTCATCCACTCTGAGGTTCCATTATATGCGATCGCATGCAGAATCCGATCTGTTTGCTCTTTGATAAGGACACATACTCTCAGGTAAGAGACTCAAGAGTATGCACATCCACTCACTCTCGGCCAAGATAACCTAACCTTAACCTTTAGGTTTTTGCTGAACCAAATCTACTTACTCTTCAGTAAGAGCGCTCACTCTCTGGTGGGAGAATCCAACGATCGTAAGCCGATCCAGTCGCTCTTCGATGAAAAAATTTCTTCCTGCACTTTGGCCCCATTTCTCCATATGGTAGTTCTATAGCGACCAAAGAAGCTTATCCTTTTTATTTTCCGATAACCTGGCTCACCCTTTGCACTTGTGCGATCAAATAAGCCCATCGTTTTCATTCTACTAGGGCATGGCTTACTCCTTACACTCCAACGACCAGGAAATCTCATTTATTCACTCTCTGGTGATGTGATTTCCTTCTTGCACTTCAACATCGTCTCTCTGGATAGAGCCTCTAAGGCCATCCAAATTCGTACGAGCCCGTCCACTCACTCTTCTACGAGGGGACCCACTCCTTGCACTTCGACGATCATTTGTGCAAGTTCATTCGCTAACTTTTTGATGAAGGAACCCGCCCTTACACTCTGTCCAGTCTCTTTGGGCAGAAGCTCTAAGATGACCTAATCAGTCATCACTCTTTAGTCGAATTTCATAATTCAACTGTTCAAATTCAAGCAAATAAACAGAAATCACATATAGTCATTCAAACATCTGACTTAAGAGGGCGCCTAAGGCTCTCCCCAATTTATGTACACGTGCAAGCGATCCTATGTTATTGTGCTAATTGTCAAATGCAAGTAAAACAGAGAGCAAGGGACAACCCTGCTCCCAGTCCATCTCGATTAAGAGTTTTGAACTAGATCCCTATTCGTTCTTCGCTGTAGATGGTGGTTGCTTCGCTCGCACTATTGCAGTCTGGTTTCTAACGTATCACTGTAGTCGATTGTTCCAAACCAAATCCTTCATCAGGTCACGCAGGTGTCTGCAGTCGTTGGTGTAACGCTCATCCAACTAATGGAACAAGCAACATTTTCCATACCTCTTTTCTCTGTCATTAGGTTAAGGTTCCCATCTATATAGTTTTGAATAGAGGATGCACCTCTTAATTTCCTGGTAGATCCTTGTCGGGTTTATATACGTATATTCATTTACTAAATGACACAGAATAACTCATTAAGATGCTTTTATACATTATAATGTCCATATCAGTAAAAAGATCTCAAACCTCGATATGAGGTATACCATTGACATGAAAGTACCACCGAACTTATGTATGGATATCGATGTCACTTCAATTTGAACATACTAATTTAAATTGTGTAACTGATATAGTTAGGTATGATACAAAACACTACTAAAGATTCGCTACCTTTGATATAAGAGTTAGAATTACCATTATTGAATTATATAATACAAAGTCGTAAAATCCTTGAGTTCATTAATATTGATTGACCAACAAATATTATTGGATCGAACTAGAATCTTTGACGATTATAAGTTGCAACTATTCAAGGTTGTTGCAAGAGCGTTAACCCTAGATTGAACTCATAACATGTTAGTGATGTAATAACGATAAAGAGATGTACGTATATAACATGTCAACACTTAAAGTGTTACTACAATAGATCGAAATTAGACTTTGTCAAGATGACTATAAGCATCTAAGTTAGGATTTCTCACAAAAAACAGTATCCTATATGTTATAGGTGTCATGTGTTCAAGCAGACATACACAATCTAATCCTTTTTGGAGTTGGTCAGCCTGCCAGCCGTCACGAAGGTCCCCCTGTAATGGGGAATTTCTAAAAAAAGGTTAGCATGCACCATTGCACGACAGAAAAGTGCGAGCAAACTTGAAATTGAAATTGTTTGAATCTTACTAAAAAATGGAAAGTCACACCTCGGAGGCACACGACCACACTCTTGGTGATCAACGATTCGATTATTATTGAGTATAAGCATTATTCAAGATACTCGCTGTTTTAGATCTCGAAAATGTCATTTGATTTCTCATCTAAGATCTCGTTTTGATCTCCTCCCAAAACAAAACATCAAATCTCACTGTAAATCTCGTTTTGAATATATCATTCAAGATATGACAATATTAAATGATATATTGACTGAGATGGGATATTAAAATCCGACTTAGATTTCATTATTTTAAGGATAAGATTTAAGCATGTGCTTGACTCGAAACAATAAAAAAAACTCAAATATAACAACCATAATCTCATGCTATTTTAATAGTGAACCCCTCTATTTTAATTGCTTAAATTAGCTCTGAATGTTTTTCGTGATTCAATCATCCTCATGCAAGACTGATGCAGGTGCCATTTTGAAACAGCTGAGAATTGAGGAAGAAGAGGAAAGAAGGGGTTACGAGAAGAGGAAAGGAAAAACAGTAGTAGCAAAGGAGAATTGTTTTTATTCATTTCATGCCATTTTCCATTTACATATGCCACTATATAAAGCAAATTCTTACATACCCTTTCTACCTAACATGACAGCTGTCACTACTACGTTTGCTAATCCATTTCAACAAATCATTCATAACAAATTACTTGCATAAAGTAAAATATTCTATGCTTTAATGACATGGCCACATGCACATTTTAATCCATATAATGACCATGAATTCTAATGCTTCTTTGAGGCCTTGATGCTGCAATATTTGGAGCAGGTACTTGCATATGCTTCTGGTACCGTATCATTACCAACCCCTCGAAATTGACCTTGTCCTCAAGGTCGGAGATGTCGTTTATGGTGAAGAAGTGAGTATACTCATCACGGATGAAGAAGGAACATGTTTTGTCGAATGTAATATTTTTTAAAGCGAAGAGGATGTCGATGTGAAGAAAGAAGAGAATGCTGAGGTTTGCATTCCGAGGGTATTGATAAATGGCACGGAGTGGGTTGTCACTGGGTTGCCCGGTCAATGAGGAGAAAGTGATAATGGAGAGGGAGATTGAGAAAAATTCGTGTGGAGTGAAATCGAGCTTTTTGAACTGAAAGTTAAGGAGAATGAGATCTATAGAGAAGGAAGGGGAATGGAGAGCTGATCGGACAATGTCGAGAGGTGAGATGACAAGGAAGAAGATTCCGATGTTGTCGACGACGATTTTGTTGTCGATGTTGTCGAAGAGGATTTTATTGTCGATGTTGTCGAAGAGGATTTTGTTGATGTTGTCGAAGAGGATTTTGTTGTCGATGTTGTCGAAGAGGATGAAGAGAAATTTGTTGTCGATGTTGTCGAAGAGGATTTTGTTGTCGAAGGTGAGTGTACCGATTATGGTTTTGGAAAGGAAAAGCGAGACGTTTGTAAAGAACCATGAGAAAGTGGGTTTAAGGTCAGTAATGAAGGAAATGGAGGTGGTAGATATGACGGTGGTTGACCTGATGTGGGAAAAGCATGAGGATATAGGTATTTGATGGTTAGAATTGTAGCGCTTAGCATGGGTGAAGGTAGGAGAGAAGTTGATGTCGTTGCTATAAGAAGGGGAGACGAAGAGGAAGAGAGCAATGCCGAATGAGGTAGGAAGGTTGTAGTTGGTTTGAGTATAGGTTACAATGACAGGTGAAAAGATGGTAAATATGGAGCCAAGCATCAGTTTCGAGTGTGCCATTTTATCGAGCACGTTCATTGCATTATTGAAGGATACTTCCCATCAATTACTGGGTATTCCTGTCTCAAGGACGCTGCCATCATGTGCCATGCTGCTCACTTGCTCAACCTTTGGATCATAATAAGTATTGTACACATGCAACACCACATGAAATCTGGCTTCGTGGATGTACGCATGACTACCTCCGCTGAAAATTGCCATATTATCCAATGAAAAAACCGTCATGTAGTTCAAAGTGATAAGCGCTGGTGATTTGATCCTCATCGTGAGTGCAAGCACATTGTAGTTGGAGCTTCTAAGCCGCATGATGGCATCACGAAGTGTTACCAAAGAGACTAATGCGAGTGAGTGGATCTGACTCATTGATTTGTCGATGGTGCAAGAGAAGGGAGAAAGAGGGAAGACGAAACCCTGTATGCCATGGATGATGATACTTCCATCGTTCAACAGACCTGGATGTGTGATTTGGATTCCACTGATGAAGATTTTGACTGTAGATTTGAATTTGCTGTCAGACCTGACGGTGGATGTAACTGTCAAGCAGCGATTGGGGAAAACGGTTTCGAGATTGGTGTCGAAGCTTGGCTTGGAGTGGTAGAAATGGGAGAAGATGCCGGGAATCATGTGCTCCTCGGGGAAGCGGAAGACGGAGCAAGTGGCCTCATCGCCAGAGTATGAGCGGATTGATTCATCATAAGTTGCGAAAACGGTTAGAGGAGGTGAGAACTTGCCAGGGTCAGAGATATGGGGCGAGACGTTGAGGCCAGCTCTTGGAACCCGAGATTGGAGATGATCGAAACTAATTTGGAGGCCATTGTGCTGTTCGGAGCAACGGGCAAGTAGGCAGGGGAGCGGACAGGAAGAGAGAGGATTATGAGTGTGACTGTGAGGAGGAAGAGGGCTGACTCCATGGATTTTTTGATTTGTGAGTTGGAAGAGAATGCAGATCCCACAAATTTTATGATTTGAGTGGCTTTTGTCGTGGGTGCAATAGGTTGGCCATGGAGAGGGTTGAGGGAGATGTGAAGTTGGGTGTTGTTGGTGAGAAGCAGGTGAAGTTTGAGAGGGTGTGATCTCTCAGTGAAAGCACCGATTGATGCAGGTGCCATTTTGAAACAACTGAGGAAGAAGAGGAAAGAAGGGATTAAGAGAAGAGGAAAGGAAAAACAGTAGTAGCAAAGGAGAATTGTTTTCATTCATTTCAAGCCATTTTCCATTTACATATGCCACTATATAAAACAAATTCTTACATACCCTTTCTACCTAACATGATAGCTGTCACTACTACATTTGCTAATCCATTTCAGCAAATCATTCATAACAAATTACCTGCATAAAGTAAAATATTCTATGCTTTAATGACCTGGCCACATGCACATTTTAATCCATATAACGACCATGAATTCTAATGCTTCTTTGAGGCCTTGATGCTGCAATATTTGGAGCAGGTACTTGCATATGCTTCTGGTACCGTATCAAAGACATATGAGTCACATCTCGAGTCACTTGAAGAATAACATTTTAAGATATATTAATAGCTCTCTTTACTAGTTAGCTTGTTAAAAGCCATATTTTATTTTGGTTTATCATGATGCTCTTTTTGCTTGTGTGTTAATAAAAGACATGAAAAGGATCATGTTTAATATGTAATTTTTTATGTATATTTTGCATGTTATATAACTATATTGTATATTCATATATGATATAAGTTTAATAATCTTTAGTATTTTCAATATTCGTCATTTTTTTACATGCATGTTACTTATGAAAGTATGTATTTATGTTCTACTTATGTGTGACTGCTTAATGCTTTAGATTTTTCTTATGTTCTTTGCCTAACAGTAATTCACGTTCATGCATAATAAACTGTAAATTATAATTTATTTGTATTGTATTTTTTGAGTTTGAGCATACTATGATTTAATAATATGAATGTTCTTTCGTAAATTAATAACAATGGAGTGGTTTTGCAATTCAAGTTTATATTATTTTTGTAGTAGCATTCATAAAGATTATTGTGTAACAATATCAATTTTTAACATATCATACATCTCGAGATGGTTCCGATATGAGCTCTAAGAACTAAGATAGAACACTGAAACAAACACCTGAGTCTGACTCATCTCGTATGAGATCCTTTTCGATATGAGACGGAGTCTTTAGATTCTCCGAGACGAAACATAACTAATATCCGAGATTTAAAACCTTGAAGATACTATACGTAAAACTTTTAAGTTCTAAATATTTTGTTATTTTCTTTTTCATTCCTATTGATGTCACCTTGCTAAATCGATAATCTTATCGAAATGTGTGTTCATTGTGATAACCTTCAAAAGGCCTTTATGGCCTTTGTTGTATGTTTTACCGCTGTTTGAATCGAATTGATATGCAAGTATTATACAACACTGGTCCATGGCCATACCTAAAGATGCATACACACTAAAACATATGCATGTAAAACAGAAAGTTCTGTTATGATAACATACACTAGAAACACATACTTATGCTTTTAAATTGATATTTTCTCACTTAAGCAGTAGACGCATCTCCAAATCTGAAGTCAACTGTTCTAATTATTTCAGTCTCAAAAGATCAGTTATCTATCATTGACAAATAGAGTATTTTTAATACATATAAACTTGCATTGACAAAACACAGATTGATAGTCGTTGCTTCTAGAAGCCATTGCTTATCCTTCAACTTTATCAAATATGTTCTTACAGGTAGCGCGTTTAGCTATAAATGCATTAGCAAAGATATATACACAACAAATATATTTAATAAAAATGCTAAATTAATATATAAATAAGATTTACAACATAGCAGGAAAACCAACGAGTAAGAGACTCACAGTTAAATGTTTCAAAACGTCGGTAGAACAAAAAGTTATTGAAATTAACTAGTAAAGGTATAGTCAGCAAAATACATCTTGAACATATGTTGCATAACCCGAAATTGAAGTTTTGTCAAATCATCTTAAGTTCTTCGAACACGTGATTATATCTTATAATATATTTATTTGCATGTTCTTAACGGCAGTAATCGCATCTAATATCAATCCAAAGTTTACATAAGAACTTTCTATGCCTTATTCTCGTTAAATTAAAAAAAAAATGTATTAGTTAAATAAATAATATAGAAAAGGAAAATTCTAAGAGCATCATATAATAAGACTGTATATTGTTGAGGTTGCTAACAATGATAGATTTCTCAATTCCATCACCAACAAGCACATCACTGTTTTGTATAATCTCCAAATTCTATATATAGATGTCATTTTTCATAAGGATAATGTACGTTTCAGGATTGTCAGGAAGAACTAAACATACTACATTAGCTAGTGTAGTGAAACTGTCGATTCCATCTTACTTTGAAACTCCTTGTGATTGTAACGTGACAAAAAATGAGATTGACAATTTTATTACTTTAACAGATACAATAGATTCAATTCCTCAAAAGAACCCTAGAAAATACATCATTGTTAAGAAAAGCAGCAATTATGTAAAGAATGTGGAGATCATATAAAAATATCATGCTTATAGCATTAGTGGTGCTGAAATAAGAAAATCTGTTTATTGGCAGCCTCAACAACATGGATGGTCGCACGGGCATGGTATATGTTCCACTTCGTAAGTGTTTTATTTTTCTATTCTGTATGAAATCCAATACACACACACACACACACACACACACACACACACACACACACGCACACACAAAAGAATGAGGCATCAAACTTTTCGTTGTAAACCTTGAAATTATATTAAATGCAAATATTGACATTTTATTGCCAAAAAAATGTACAAGAAGACATTATCACAAGAAAATAAAACTTAGTGGGAGAACCTTAATTTCATGATCGTGCAAAACATAATTAAAGTATGTTTCATTGACTGGATAATTAAAATTTGGGAGAACCTTAATTTCATCGTGTGCTTGAATGCATATATTAAGTGCGTCACACACACTAGTTTATTATCATTGTGAGAAATATGGTGTCCAAATTATTGTGGGAAACATGGTAGTAAATAACGGTGTGGTTTATACATAATTGAATTACAGAACAAAAAAGGTAGTAGTCCCTGTGAAACTAGTTCACTGTGAACTGAAGCTTGTAGTCCCTGTGAAACTAGTTCCTACAAAGAGTATTTGATCCTAACTTTAAATATCTTTATCGATTGCCCTTCACTGTATTGTTGAAGTTTTAGCATTCAAGCTAATGAACTCACAACATAGAACCATGCGGTAACCCTTACAATATGCATTTAGACAGAAATGAAGGCTATGAAAGAACAGTGTCCCACAACTTTCTAAAATCAAGACAAAATTCATTTGGATGCAACCAAAAATCTGTTAGATCATCTATTTCGGCTCAGGTACAGCTGAATTTTGTTCTGTAAAGTGTAAACTAGTGTTTCTGCAATCTCCATTTTAAGGTCTCAACTATAACCACACAAAAAACACACATTTTCCTTCCGTGCTCTATACTTTGTACAAAAAACCAAAGCCAGTCAATAAAAATATCGACAAACTTATAGTGCAAATTTGTCAGCCTATCGCACCTTGCAATCTCCATTTAAGTACCAGGATCAAATTAACTTATAATGCAAATATGTCGTCTATCACACCTTGCAAAATCCCTAATGCCCCAAATTATAATATATTACTACCAAATCATCAAGATTACCGGTCGTCAAGAATTAAACCAAATATCAATAACAATATCGACAAACTCATCGGTGGAAACAGTGAAAAATAGTAGATTTAGGTTTGACATGAGAATTAGTCAGATCAGGAGAATAGGGATCAAAGTTGAGGACTGGTACCTGGAACTGTAGGATGGAAGCGTACAGAGAATTCGTATTCTTGAAATCTGGCCTGCGAGTAGAATAATTTCAGTAATTAGTAAAGTAGTATCTTTAAAATCTTTGAACCAATCAATGGTGTGCGGGAAGGGGCGGTAACCAATCATTGGCCGTCAAAAATTAAGCAAATATCATTTTTCTATTTTGGCCTTTTTTTTTATTCCACGTATATGCATTTGATGTAAATATTACAATTTTAGCCTCCTTTTTGCCAACTCAACGCTGAAATGGCAAAAAATTGAGTTTTTCCACTGGCGCAATCAAGCAATGCGCCTGTCTACGTGTACACTGGCGCAATCCTCGATTGCGCCAGTGATAAAGTTATGAAAATAACTTTCGGCGCGCAATCTTGGATTGCACCCCGAAAGTTATTGTTTTTTTGTTTTAAAAGCAAACAGTTTACCTTTCCTTCTCTCATTTCCCAACACAACCCATTTCACAGTCAAAACCCAAAAAACCCTAAACTTCTAAACCTAAAAAATCTCAAAATCCAATTTTTTTAAAGATCAAAGTTAATAGTAAGCAAGTTTGGCTTTTGGGAGTATCAAAAGGTATGGATTTGGTTTTTATGGTTATTTGTATTTTACCCATCTTAGTTAAAGTTATTTTGTTTTTAGAATAGAACGGAATGGCGCCAAATTATATTGGAACTATATGCTATTACGATGGAGAATTGGTTGTTGATGAACATAAATGCGGAATATATAAGGTGGATATAGCAAACCGGCAAAAGTTTTAAAAGGGTCAAATTTCGTACAATTAAAGCAGACCGTGTATAAATGTACTAAAATTAAGCCGGATGAGTCTGACATCGAGTTAGTTTGCAATTGGCCGACCGATTCCGGATCTAAGGCAATTAAAATCAAAGATGACGACGATGTTGAAATTATGTTGTCATCTGCGTCAAAATCTATTGAATTATTTGTAATGAAAGAGCAAAGGTTGTCGACACAGCCAGCCGTTACACCCGTGGTGTCCGCTCCCGCCGCTTGTTATCTGTATCCGACTATGAGTATTCCCTCGTGTGAGTAACAACAAATGTGTTTTGGGTTTAATCCGTACATGAATTTGCATCAGCCATCGCTACCTGGCTATCCATATCCGACGCAAGAAAGTGTCCAAAATATAACGCAAGGGTAACTCGAAATTTAGAATTCTCCTACTTCACAATATTACCATTATCTTTTGTATAATTTTAAAAAATGTGTATATTTCAGTTTTGTTCCGAATTACTTCACGACACAAACTACCGTCGGACATCTACAAGTTACCGTTGTTCGCCCATATAGCCAATGCCCACCGAAATGTATCAGATGACCCAACAGTAAGTTACTAGTTTTATCGCTATAGATCTATGTAGCGTATTAAATGTACTTCAGAATTTGCCGCTTGCGTACTACAGGTATCTCACACAAGCCACCGAAGCAGAATCTAACGTTGAACCAAATATTCCTGATGTCGACATGGAACTAGATGATCAAGATTTGAGAGAGGTAAATCCAGATCCTTCACTTGACAACATGACCGTTGTTAGCGTTCCTGATAATGATACGTCATGAGTTGATGTAATGCGAGTAAACAATACTCCCCTAAATTTTGATTTCGGGGGCGAAGACAATGCGACCCAAGATAGTGATGAGGAGGTGCTAGAGTTTGAGATACCATTAGATGATGATTTATGCAATGCACAAATGATAGCTAGATCCGTGGTTGCAAATATGCAATTCAACAACGAAGTTTTCTCGTCGTTCTGCATTCAAAATGGTTTCAAAGTAGGTATGATGTTTGAGAGTAAAAGCAAACTCCTTCTACAGTTAAGTGAACGGTCGATTTTGCATGCAGTTTCATTTAAGCTGATCAGGTCGAACAAAAAGAAATACACTGTTATTTGCAACATGGATCCCAACTGCACGTGGAGAATACGTGCCATAGATTCTAAAAAATAGCAGAAAGATTTGTGGGTTATTAAAAAATACCCAGTTGAACATAGTTGTGTAAACCCAACAGTGAACTCCAACCATAAACAAGCAACGTCGACTTTTTTGATTTCCAATATCATGCCGTTTGCGAAAGCGGATTTGAGTATTACGTCTGGATCAGTGTAAGTTTTAATATAAGAACAACTATTTATAAAAATTGGTTATACAAAGGCGTGGAGGGCATTAAGTAGAGAAATTAAAGGCATTTACGGTGATTGGGCGGAGTCATACTCCACCCTCCGTCAGTACTTTGATGAACTTATCAAAGCTAATCCGAGAAGTGTCGCCCATATAATAGCCGAACCATGCGGAGTTTTTGAAAGGGCATTTTGGGCTTTTGGGCCATGCATTGAAGGATTTGCGCATTGTCGACCTTTGCTTTCCATAGACAGCACACATTTATATGGGAAATACAAAGGCACGTTATTAGTTGCGACTGTTGTCGATGCAAATGGTTCACTGTACCCGTTGGTGTATGGGATTGTGGAGGTCGAATCAACCGATACTTGGGGTTGGTTTTTTGCGTGTATACAAACATTCACCCATAGTGTTCAAAATCGGTGCATCACTTTCATTTCTGATAGGATGAAGGGTATACCGGTTGCTTTAGAGAATTTTTGGAGATACTCGCACAAGAATAGATATTGCGCCAGACATTTAAATGCCAATTTTCAAGCTGCTGGATTCAAAAATAAAAGTTTGACAGGTTTGTTTTATGCAACAGCATGTGCTTCGGAGGTGGTTGACTATCAAAAGATCCGTGAATTAAACAAACTAACGTTCCGGCACATAATTGGATTGAGCGAAGTTTGGGGGGAAGGAAGAGAACTGGGCTTTGTGTTTCGATGACGGTAGTAGATTTCATGTCACGACGACAAATGCTTCTGAAAGCTTTAATGGTGTACTTAGAGGTGCACGATCATTGCCCGTCAAAGCTCTAGTTGCGTGTACGTTTTTTCGGTCCGTGGATTATTTTCGTAAACAAAGAGAGCTTGATATGCTAGTGACGGCCAAGCTAACCCCAAAATGGGAGTTGAAGATATGTGAAAGGGCGAATGAAGCTAGACATTGCCGCATTGTCCGATATAATGAAGGTGAGTGGGGAGTGATTTCGCATGTCGGTAAGGAATACAAAGTATTAATCGATCAAAACACTTGTTCTTGTACATGTAGAATTCCATTACTTCAACATCTTTCATGCGAACATGTGATGGCAGCTTGTTCTAATGTATCCAATGGTGCTAATCGACAACACCATGACTTTGCTTCGAAGTGGTATTCGGTGAAGAAGTACTACGCAGCTTACAAACCGGAATTTCGTCCTATTCCAGATAAATGTTACTGGACCGAATTCGAGGGACATGTTTTATTGCCACTAACAGTGCGTAGAACAACAGGGAGACCCAAATCAACTAGATTTAAAGGATCCATGGATGAAATGCGGGCTCCTAAAACGAATAGATGCAGTAAATGCAGAGTGGTTGGTCACAGGAGTAGTCGATGTAATTCAGTAAAATAGGATTTCGTATTGCAGTTCATGTTTGAACTATTTCTTAATCGACAATTTGTAGTTTATGTTTATGTGCGCAGAACAACAGGGAAACTATTTGTAATTTATGTTTGAACTATTTCTTTACTACTTTACCGATAATCTGCAACGAGCTTGAAATCATCATCTTCATTCATACATTCAAGCAATAAGCATTTGGATATGTTAATACATTGATACAATAGCATTTGGATATAATGACTAATACATTGTTGCAGAATGCATCAGCATTTGGATATGTTAATACATTGTTACAATGATACAAGTCCTGCCTACTCGTTCGGATATCGTGGTAATTGGGATTCTAAATCCGAGTTAAGTTGTTTCAGACGGAAAATCTCCTTTTTCAGTCGTTCGTTCTCATCTTGCATCTCCAATGCATACTCATGACCTCTTTGGCACATCGGAGGATCAACCCACTCGGTATACTTATAAACTTGGAAGGTGTTCGGATAAAGTAGGCTCATATCGTATCTAGCACATTTGTATAGCCTACGCCCTGTACTAACGCTTATATTTTTGTTCACAACCACGCAGCAGGCCGACCCGCAGTAACAAAGCTTTCTTGGTACCGCCTCATCGATTGCTAGAGCTCGGTATCGATTAGTATATTTACCCCCATGCACCGCAATGAAATGCATTTGGGGTGCACCGCCGAGATGATCTGGGAGTTCTACCATGTCAAATGTTTTAGGATCGGGGTAAACTTCTTTACCCGGTCGACGGTGATTTGGGGACACTTGGGCTTGTTAGGAATCATCAACAACCGTCAGGCGGTCATACGCTCCAGACTCCAAACTTTCCCAATATTTTGACAAAGTGTCGTCATCCGTTTCCCAATGGTTCATCCTACACAGAAATGTATTGAAACCAATCTTGCTTGAAACCTACTTTTTAACATTAAGTGAAAGAGAGTAAGGGATTTCATGTAAGTACCTTTGTAATAGCACAATCTTGCTAAAGAGATGGAAGCACCAATCTTTGTTTTTTAAATTTCTAAAAAGTATAAGTAAACATGGATTTTGGTAAATTTGCAGGAAGAAAAAGCAAATGAGGATTTTAATTTTACTATTGTTACATTTACTTTTGTATTTAATGGTCAAAGAACAAAGAGGTAGTAGGCACCAGCTACATATATTTGCTTTTTTGACCAAAAACAAGGGCAACTCCCGTCATTTATTACTCCTAAACAAATCACACATTCTTATATACCAATACTTGTTCTCCTTCTTACAATACCTCCTTCTTCTATAACTCAGACAAAATGCCATCTTGGCCATCCTCTTCAGACTCCGAAGAAGAAGTGTATGAACAAATGAGACTTGAAGAGTATGTAGCCGAATTCCTAGATCTAAACCTGTTGGGACTTGATTATGTACCACCTCAAAATGTTCAAGCATCTCAACAAGTTCGAGCACCTCAACAAGCTCAAGCACCTCAACAAGTACCTCAACAAGTTCAAGCATCTCAACAAGTTCGAGCACCTCAACAAGCACCGCATGAACAGATGGTTGAATCTTATCCCCTACGATGCTACTGCGGTTATCAAATTGAAGTTGTTGTTCGAGCCGACGGCAACGATATAGGTAGGCGCATTCATATATGTCGAGCCTATCCAAATGGTTGCAAGTACACCGAATGGATAGACGAAGATTTCTGCCCGAGGGCAATAGCTTATGCAAATGAACTAGAACGCGAGATTAGACGACTCCAAAATGTTATTGAACATATGCGTTTCGACCGTAACCACTAGTTTGTACGCGTGTGTTTAGTGCACTTAACTTTGAATGAATTTTATTGAAGCATGTTGAATGGATTGTATTGAATTTTCGAAGTCCAATATTGAATGAAATGTATTGAAGCATATTTCCTAAATTGTAATGAATTGTTCTTAGACCAGAGAACTTGGCTCCCAATGGAAACAGAGTGTTTGGTCCCTGAGGCGCAATCAATTATTGCGCCCCAGGGACCAAGAATTTCAAATGTTAACCATTAGGCGCAATCGTTGATTGCTCCCAATGGAAACAGAGAGTTTGGTCCCTAGGGCGCAATCAACTATTGCGCCCCAGGGACCAAGAATTTCAAATGTTAACCATTGGGCGCAATCGTTGATTGCTCCCAATGGAAACAGAGACTTTGGTCCCTGGGGCGCAATCAACTATTGCGCCCAAGGACCAAAGAATGTAAAAATCCAAAACAAGTCGACAAGTCCAAAACAAGTCGAGCATTCATTACAAGTCGGCCATTCGTTACAAGTCCAAATCAACTCAACCACTCATTAAAAGTCTACAACAAGTTGAGCATTCATTACAAGTCCAAAACAAGTCGAGCATTCATTACAAATCGACCATTCATTACAAGTCCAAACCAACTCGACCACTCATTACAAGTCTAAAACAAGTCGATCATTCATTACAAGTCCAAAACAAGTTGAGCATTCATTACAAGTCGACCATTCGTTACAAGTCCAAACCAACTCGATCACTCATTACAAGTCTAATACAAGTTGATCATTCATTACATGTCCAAAACAAGTCGACCATTCATTACATTTTCACTACTACTACTTTTTCAAAAGTACATCAAAGCAACCGTTACAACAACTCGTCCACAACGACCATTAACTTGACAAAAGTACATTTTCAATACTACTTTCACTACTACTTTCCAGTTCATACAAATAAAGATAAAACAAGTCTAAATGCCAACTTATAACAAACCCAAACGCCACAACTAATGTCTAGTCTTCTTACGATCCGCCACAACTTTTCCTTTACTCCTAGGAGTCCTTTGAGTTGCCCCCTGCGACGTACCTGGCTGCGACGGACCGGGCACGAACTCAATATGGGACGGCCGAGAAGATTTGGCTGGTCTTTTCCCCTTGGCTTTTCGTGAGGACTTACAAACAGGAACAACTGGAGGCGGTGGTGGTCGTGCAAGCCTGTTCTTCCTCAAAATCGACCGAAGAATGCGGGTAATGCTCATGCACTTGACCTTTGACATCTCCGGCACCTCCGTTGATATCTCCTCAACCAACGCGGCTGTACGGTAAATTGTATCGGTCTGCAATACACATATTATAAGCACGTATTTTAAAATATCGTTTGTGTTAAAATACCTTGTGAAAAAAAAAGTACATTCAAGACTACGCTCAAGCGGCGCTCTCGGGATGTAAGGTTCATTGCCTTGAGGAACATCTTAAGGTGGATCTACGGAAAGAATAATATACCGCCGCGTGATGTTCCAATATCATGTGTAGTACGACAAATCGGATACCGGTGCCACACTTTGCTCTTGGACAAAGTCGAAGCGATTGTTCCATGTATTGACTGCCGCTTGATAGGCCGCGTTGTCTCGGGCATCAATCAAGTAGTGTGGTGGATTCTCGGGAATATGTTGGAGAAGGCCAAACTGTCTCATCACTCTATCCAGTAGGTGATACGCGACGTCATTAAAGAAAATGAGCGGAACGCGTGCTTGCCAAAGCTGGGCTGAAGCAACGCACAATGCCGGTAGATTAGCAAGTGCCTCGGTGTATGGGGTCCATGAAACAGCGTCGTAATCGAGTATGTCTAACTCGTTACGGTAGAACGAAACGTTGTGTCTAGGCGTGAACAACGAGCTCTTCGGCCCAACCCACCTATTGAAAACATTAAATTACATACTTTCTACCGCAAATTTAATAAACCCTATGTTCAATTTATACTTTTAGTAATATTACCTGGAAGCAAAAGGAAATGAAACATCAGTTTGCACTCTCTTCATAGTTACTCTCCCAACGGGGAGATAGGCCCAAGACCACGTCTGTAGACAAGTACAGTTATTATAAAACATAGGACGTAACGAGTAAGCAAATATCCCTGAAAAAAGAAAACTAAACAAAGTAATACCTGCACCAATGTAAGGCAACCTCCAATGGAATCGAGCCACCCCAAAGCTATATGTGTTAGCTCCGCATATGTGAAGCCAAGAACGGTGCTACCCCAAGCATACTCACGACATAAATCAGAGTCCTCCAAGTAATGTAGTCATCTAAGCCAAACACGAGATTTTGAATGGTCGCAAACCAAATGGGAAATGATAATGTAAAGGATAATGGCCCACACACTGAAACACCCCACCTCCGTTAAGGTCACTCACAAAGGGAATGCCTTAATTTTGGTGGAGGTTTATAAGTAAAAGCCACAGATAAACTCAAGACAGATATAAATACACATATATTTTAAACAGCGGAAACCAACAGACTTTTATTCATCAATACGTGTTCCAAAACAAAACATTCCAT
Source organism: Allium sativum (assembly GCA_030737875.1). NCBI lineage: Eukaryota > Viridiplantae > Streptophyta > Magnoliopsida > Asparagales > Amaryllidaceae > Allium > Allium sativum. The sequence goes on along the minus strand of CM060921.1, from coordinate 719,467,217 downwards.
AATTGTCTCAAAATACTTCCAACATTACTACATCATAACTGTCTTGATTATTAAAGAAGCATAAAACATAAATAAAGTGACAAAAATCCCCATAGTGATATCCAAAGCCATAGTCCGAGCAGAAGAGACCCAAATCATACATCTACGTTCTTGGAGCTTGAACAGAACCTGACTGAGCTAAGTTGTTTCCTCCCAGTGGACTTGGGGGGGGGGGATGAAAGAAAAGAAGACGAAAAGAAAATAGGGTCATACATAAAGCCTGAGTAAATCTAGTAACTCTTCAGTATGAGAATAAGAAAAGGGCATGATAGATATATACTGAAAATAGGATGATGTCACAAGCTAAGGGAGTGTCGAATGTACTATCGCACCCATATTATATCTCTGCATCTACTTAAGTTTACTCTAACTGGCACCCCATGGTAAGGGTGAAGTGATCCCCAATTTTACTTAAAGATCGGCTCCTACTCGCTTTAACATGTGTCATACGGCCCCCAAGAATTGTAGATACCTATGCTGGTCCCACCATGGGGTGTATCAAGACCCATGGTGGCGGCCCCGACACAAATTCTAGAAGGCATAGGTTATACTACTGGTGTCCCCAGTGCCCTGGTTGTGTGCTCCGAAGTGTGTGCACGCCCGCACTCTGTTAGACCTGCACTGTGCACCCACCGCCGTCGTTTGACCGCTTACAATCAGCCCAGTAATCGTGCCCCACCCTGCCTAGTTTCAGGGTACCGTTGATACCTAAATTGGGTTACTGCTAAAACGGGTTCCTCGTTACCAGGATTTTCTAGTCAAACATGTTAAGTGGTTAAGTGTCTGTATTTACCTAACCCCCACCCATCAATTCTTGTTAACATGTTGAATTTGGTTAAGTGTTATAGTTGACTTAACCCTACCACCTGTCCTTAGCCTCTTAGGAGCACCAGACCACTCACATTAGACATGTATTGCTATGGTTACTGGATATGTCGGTCGGTTCCGGGCAGGTTTACATCGTAGCTCAGTCTAACCTCGGGTCTTTATTGGGCTCAATGCTTAACCACCCACATTGGATAGGTATTGTTGTGACTACTGGACAGCCGGGCGATTCCGGGCAGGTTTACATCACAACTCAATCCAACCTCGGGTTAAGCATGTCGTGTTTTCTAAATTTACATATTTTATTATTTCTCAAATGTATATATGTAAATGTCATATTTATTATTTTTGGGTATAACAATTCATACCACTTTAAATGTCATTGTCACTGGCATGTGCCAAACATGCCAACATATATTTTCATGTTTTACACCCAACGTTATTACCCCATTTATACGTTCGCAACGTTATAACAAATGTTGGGCTCGACACAATTCAGCCCAACTTTATAAGCGTAAGAAAAGGGGAAATTAAGAACATGTAATATTTGACAACATATAAGGGTGTGTGGCGCATGAACTTGCAATTTAACGATACTAACATAAATGATGGGTCATGTGAACCTGCATTCAAATCAAAGTATAACTAAGTAGGTGGCATGGCATAGTTTAGGCTAATACAAACTTGTGTTTAAACGTGTTTAACTTGGCATAATGTCAAACACAAAACTAGCATGATGTATATTCACCAAAAGGCCCAATTATAACATTTAATTCACATAGCCTATTTCAACATGAACTTGCATAGTTTATGAAACACAAACGATACTTAACATAGATCCACTTTCACTTGCAAATAAACATGAACTCGCATGATTTATGAAACCCAAACGATGCTTAACATAGATCCAATTATACTTGCAAATAAACATGAAAATGATAGGCTTTGGGTCATGTAGACATAAAAGGTTTCAAGTCTAAATCATGTTTACATAAATTCTAATTTAGACTAAGGGAATATACATAGTCCATGCCATCGACATATACATAAAGGATCAATTTCTAATTTTTGCCACAACTTGCAAGTGCAATTGTTTTCATATACAATTGTTCCATGGGCTTGCATAAATAAATTTTATGCCACAAACATCAATACATAAGTCATGATAGAACCATCACAATACATAGAATTTTATACAATACAATAACACAATTCTATTTTCATCCACATCGAATCACATCGCAATTCTTAATCATATTCTGAAAGGCTACTATACTTACAACGAATGCAGAATCTTGAATTCTGGATTCTGAATTCTGAAATTGGAATGCGCTCCTTTGGGTAGACTAACGTTACGTTGAAAACTTTTGATTTAAACTTTAAATCTTCTTCTTAGTTTGAATCGTCTCTAGGCTTTTCTCTTGACGACTATGTTCAATTCCTCCCTAGCAGCATGACGACTCCTTTCTCATATTTTTGTGTGAATTTTCAGTTGAGAGTTAGGGTGTATTTATAGATTTTTAAGTTGTTTTGAGCCGTCAGATGAAGATAGGAGGAATCTAGGCCATTAAAAATTCAGAGAGCCAATCAAGAGGTGACACGTCAGCCCTAGTGACACACAGGGCCTCAGAAATTCGAGCCAGAGCCAGACCTGGCCAGCCAGGTCGACCAGGCAGGTCGACACTATGGTCGACCTGGGGGGGACCAGGTCGACACTGTGGTCGACCTGGGGTGACCAGGTCGACTCCATGGTCGACCTGGTCTCTGGGCGGGAATTTTCCCACCCAGCCCAGTTTGAACCTGAAATTCGAAAATTTGAAATTAAACGAGCTGTTTTGAATTTAAATTTGATTCTGAAACTTCCGAAGGCCATAACTTCTTCATACGGAGTCCGATTCTCGCAAACTCGGACTCTATCTCAAGCAGAATTCCGAGACGAACGCAATGGCGTAACCCGTTTCCCTTAATTCTTTCATTTGGAATTAATTATACTTTATTTTTTGAAGCTTAGCGTTATAGAATTCATGGGGTGTTACACGCACGCTGCTCCATGTGTTCTTGAGAAGCATCCTCAAGAATGTCATCGGCTAATTGTTGCCTAAACCATGACATATTAATCATCTCGGGCCCGTGCCACTCGACTCCTGGAGGAGATAGGCCTAGCAAACTCTCGCACATTTCGGCATAACCATCGGATTCAAGAGTGGTGAATGGACGACCATCGATGGGTAAGCCAAGAAAAAACACCACGTCCGCCAATGTGATCGTCATTTCACCGCATCTAAGGTGAAATGACGATGTCTCCGGTCTCCATCGATCTACTAAAGCTGTTTTATGATGGTGATCGATTTGTATGGATCCAAGGCAATGAATCAAGAGAAAAACTGCTCGATCAAGTAGATCTAACACACCGGCACGTTTTGAAGTGGCCGACTTTAAGGATGATTAGTGCTCGATGGTTTCAACTGCAGTTTTGAGCTGGCACACAATAACAAAAGTGAATTTTTGATTAGTTAACACACATATATTCTCGAGCTCTATATTCTAACTAGTATTGAATGGTGAGTTTTGGTTACCACCATCAACTCCGGTTTGTTTGAACGATGTTGTACCTGTAAGTATAAGACGCTACCATCTACAGGTCCGGGCGCCATCTCCGCATACTATAAAATAATTCAATGGTATCAACGTTAGTACTACCAATTTTCAATTCTACGCAAATTCAACATTAAGAAATCGATTACCAATCTTCAATTCTCCACAACAACCTTTACATGTCTTTTCAAACCACAAGAAAACGCTCTACAAATCATTTGACCACATTTTCCAATCTCAACAAAACTCTCATGAAATCAACTATTTTGCATATATATATATATATATATATATATATATATATATATATATATATATATGACCAACATATCAACAATATAGATTGCCAAAACACCAGTGTACAAAAGTACAAGAAAAATCAAGAAAACCCTAAATCTAAATTCTGAAATAAACACACAAAAATAATAGAGATAATTACCAACAGCTTGCTCCTGTATTGAAGAACTTGCCATGTTTAATGTAGAAGCTGAAATTACTTGAAGATAATTGGGATTTTAATTTTGGTTTTCAGTTTTAGGTTTTAGGGTTTATTGAGGGAGTTTTAATTATGAGGAGCAACGAGGGAAACAAGAGACGGAAAGGTAAACTGTCTGCTTTAAAAAAAAAACAATAACTTTCGGGGTGCAATCCAAGATTGCGCCCCGAAAGTTATTTTCATAACTTTATCACTGGCGCAATTGAGGATTGCGCCGGTGTACACATACACAGACGCATTCCTTGATTGCGCCGGTGGAAAAACTCAATTTCTTGCCACCTCAACGCTGAGTTGGCCAAAATGAGGCTAAAATTGCAATATTTACATAAAATGGGCTAAACGTAGAATAAAAAAAATGGAGGCTAAAATAGAAAAATGCTCTTAAGCAAAATGTACATCCAGCTACAAGTAGCGGATTTAATTTCAACTAATTCTCCATGTCAAATTTGTAATGCTAACCGTAAAATGCAATTGTAACAATCTAGGGTCCCTTCGCGGAAAATAAAATAAAATAATAGTTAATGGTACGATTACAGCGCTCTGTTACCATGTTGGTTAGACCACACTTATAACTATCTGCTATCTTTAACGATTAAAATTTCGATTTGAATCGAATTTTTATTTTGAAATTATTCTACAGTTTTTCATAATGGAAATTTGGAATTTGAAATATGTTCAGTGAGACATGATAACTGTGAAAATTTCATCGAAAAATTTGAATGTTTGTCGGTCGTGCATTTTTTAGTGCAAAGCTGCGTATGACAGTTCAAATTTTAGTAATTTTAAAATCTTTTCGAAACCAGTTCGAACAAACATGAAAACATTGTCATGAATCCAACGGCGAAATTCGATTCGTGAAATTCGTTTCACGAAAATCAGACGTTTTGACCTCTGTTTTCCTACCCGGATTTTGCGTTTAAAATGATCCGTAATGCATTTTTGAACGGAGCATCCTGACATTGCAAACTATACACCATTGTGTCCGTTTTGTCGCGCTGATTATCATAATATATTTGTTTATCAGTTTCGATGCTCGGTTCTCGCTGGAATATTGAAAAGGCTTGCACGGTTCATTTTTGAAACAAAGCCATTTGAGATCGACGTGTCCATATTCAGGTCCTGCATATTTCGCTAGCCATTTTGGGTCTACAAAGCCCGTCCTTTTATTTTGCTGAACCATCCATTTATTTATTTTATTTATCTAGGAGGCTTAGTAAGTGACATTTTTCTAAACCATTCATTGTGAATTTGTGTGTAGTACTTTTCAAATTTCAAAATTCATGCATCTTTCATTCTAAAGCCAAGTGGTTCCATTTACATGTCGGTTGCAAGTTTGAAATTTTCTAGTTATGATTCTAATCTCACACAAACGGGTAGTTCGTGTATGTCTAGGCTAAAATGATTGTGTTTAAATTCAAAGATACTCACGTGAACGGATTCTTGTGAAGAAAAGGTAAAAAGATGGATCCATATTTTGGGAAACCCTGCTATTCACGTTCCTATAAAACTAATCCCGTCTTTCCACTTTGTTCTATATTCGAAATCACATATTATCTTCTTGAATCACATATTATCTTCTTTTTTGTAGCCAACTTTCCATATCCACTTAACCACGTTTAACCTGCGCCTCTTGTCATTGCTCCACCTCTTATTATTGCTCCATCCCATAGTGATCGAACACCACTAGTATTTCCGCCTTTACCTGACAACCAATGCCCTCGACCTGCCAACGTTCATCTCCACCGTCCTCTTCTCCTTGAAACCATACTCCTCCTTCCTCGAGTTCGCTGAAACACGAACATCACGAGAGAAAAAAAACAGATCAACCCATGACTAAACCCAACTGCATCATAGTCGTACACCACTCCAACAAGCATACCTCGCCTGATCATTCGATCACCTAAGTTCCTATCCTCCGCTTGAGCCTGCACCCTTCTCCGTTCAACTTTTCTGTGAGGTCTCAATGTTTGATCGTATGAATTCTTCTTTTTTCTTTTTGCAAATCGAGTTATACATTTGCTGAGTATATTTTTGGCCATGACCTCGTTTCCTGTGTTGGAGTTTTGGTTTGTTGAGCCTTGGTTGCCTTGTTGAAGTTTATTTTCTTGTTTGGACGCAAGTGTGTTGATTGGTCGAGATTACTTGTGCTTCAGCTTTGAGTTGTGTCATTCTTCATCCTCGATATTGCAAGCTGAACAATATTGTGTTGAAGTATATTATTTTCTGTGATAGTTTGTATCCTCTGTCCACAAAAAAATAGAAGAAGAAAAAGCTTGGTTTTTCTATTTGGATCCGGGCTTGCACGATCTGATTTTGGGCCGTATTTGTTCATCGTAATCGTACTCGGATTTCATCGTTTCATTCAGTTCCGTTTGCCGCATCTTTTCTATACCATGAAAGGTAAGTTTATCTCACACTTGACCTACATTGTTTCATGGATGTTAAATTCAGCATAAATGAACTATTATGAAATGTATAGGATTGCTAATAGAAATTGTTTGTTTAATATGTCACGACGATATATATGCACTAATGATATATGACTTCTGATGTGATTAATGTTATGTGATGATTGATTTTTTATGTTGTTAATTTCCATAGTTTAAGAAAAATCACTAAGAGTTGAAATGATACATACCTGAACGTTAGATTAGGAAAAATCATTTTGGGTTGAAATGATAGACCTGAATGATTTTACTGAATTTGGGGTTACGGGTTGAAATGATATAACCGTAGAATTTTTAAATTGCGGGTTGAAATGATAAATATCCGTATCACTTGCACATAGAATAGAAAACTATATACAGACACCGTTGGTCATGTTTTCGAAGTAAAATGATTTGGAATTTGATTTTTAAAATAATAACTTAAGATTTTATATTTTTATATTTATATTCAAAGTTTTTAAACTTAAATTTGTAAATTTTAAATTATATGTTTTAAAGTGATTTTATGAGTAAATATGGATTTAAATGCTTATTTATGATTTTACTTATAATTTATTTATTTTAAACCATATAATTTAATAATATAAATATTAAACTTTAAATTTAATATATTATAATAATTTATTCTTTTTAAACCTATTTCTAATTTTAAACTTATATATGTTTTTAATGCTATTTTTTATTTAAATTTATAACTTATATATATATATATATTCTCAAAGCTTATTTTATATATATTTTATAAACTTTAATAATAAACTCAAAGGTGGATAAGTTAAGATGTTCGCGATTTAAGATCAAGTTTAAAGACTTAAATTTATATGATAATATTTATTTAACAAATGAATTTGAATTCGAAATGATTTGAACTTATAAGAGATGAAGTTGAATTGTGGAATTGTTTTCGAAATTAAATTTCCAAATCTTAAAAATGAATTTGAACCTATAATGGATATGAAATGAATTCGATTTCTAATAAAATAAATGCGAATTTAAATTGATTTGAATATTGAAATAAATGAAATTAAATGGCGAAAAATAATTTCCATTTGAATTTGTAATCGATATGAAATAAATCTGATTTTATTGTGATTGAATATGAGTTTGTATATAAAAGGTTATGTATAGAATTAATTTTATAAATTGTTTGGTTTGAATTGAGAAATCTGTTTAATCAAATTTATAAGAATGCTTTTGAACGGTGTGAACTGTTAAACTAGAATATAAGGTTTGGTTCGAATTTATAAGTAACGATTTTGAACTGTACGATTTGAATTATAAGATATGGTATGTTTTGTTTAAATTGAAATATAAAGATTTGATTTGAATTATATATATAGAACTTGAACCAAAATGTTGGATTTTATTAATAGAATTGAAATGAATTCTTAAGGTAAATTTGAATCTTTTGAAACATTTGAATTGTTTGAACTTGAGTTTTGATGAGAATAAATCAGCCTCAATATTATCGAAGTTAAGTATTTTAGTATTGTTTTAAATGGCATTTGAGATATGTTTTGTATAAGTCGAATTTGGATTGAAAATTGTTATGTGAACATTTCAGACATTAAAAATAAAATAGAAGTTAAATATTCAAATTTGAACCTGAGAATTCATATATTCGATTATATAAAGTTATTTATAAAATAATGACCATGGTGAGAAATATGTAAACGTTTGGTTGTTAAAGAGACCGGGATCGGCTATTGTCATACTCTCTGGCAATACCGAAAACCACTTTAACAACTGTGTACGCGGTGGAGATCCAGAATGAAGTAGGATAATTTGGAGGCGATTACTGGACTTGAAGAAAGAGAAGATGATGGATGTCCTTAACCTTCGTGTTATAATTAAAATGACTAAAATAAGGCTATACTGGACCAAGTGGGGTTAGCTACCTCCATCGGCAACACTTCTTCCTTTATTACTATAGTCCCTCGGTTGATTTGATTTGATAGATGCGCATCCTTGATTTGGGAGTGTTGTTCGAGGTGGGCAGTGGTCGCGACTATGCGTTACCACCAATTCGGGCATGCAACTAGTATATTCCTACTCTGGGCATTCCTCGTATGCCTTGTCATGTTATCCTGATCGAGCCCCATATGACTTTGATTTATACCGTACCTGTGGAGTGCCCTCTGATAGCCACTAGTTACGGTGGACTTTACGGTATATGTATAGACTACGATATTATAAACGATGTAAGGGTAAAAATGTAATCCCACTTACGCTATTAGTATTTTATATTTAATACAGACACTGTTGTAATAGCGTATTGTATTATATGATATGAGTTTAACGGATCCTTAAAGGATGGTGATCCCAAACATCCTTTAAGTTATGGATGCATTTCATTAAACACTTTATTTGAGTTGATTTACTTCCATGAGAATGTTATTCCTGGTCCGAGTTGTTTTGTTTCTTTACATTATTGCTCGGGTCAGATCGAGTATTATAGCTTTTGAGATTTACCCTCGGAGTTTGAAGCTTATATTGGGTCTTGCTCACTTGTATCTACCTAATCAGCTGCTCCAGTTTTCATCTATTCTTGTCGTTATGTTTCATACAGTATTCATATCTTTATGTATTAGAAATTCATTGTATTAGACTTCCACTACATTATTTATGTAAATTCTGTTGTAAAATTTTATTTAGTAGCTTTATGAACTACTATTGTACTATGTATTTTCCATTGCGAGATATTATTTTGCTCTATGTCTGTGATCAGTGATTTTGTGATTTATTCTATTTACCTCAAAGGCAATAACAATTTGCCATTTCGAACAGTTTGAGTTGGTTTAGTTACCGGCTTGAAGCGGACAAAAGACAGTATGGTACTTGTGGTATCAGAGCTTTGGTTTATCAATGCTTTAGCCTATGGGGGTAAAAGCTCATTAGAGATAGGGTAGTGATACCCTAGAATGAGTGAATTAGTTGTAGAATCCTTCTTAAGAGAGAGAGAGAGAGAGCATATTTGAAAGTATAAATAGTTTTAAAATGGCTTTAAATGTTTTTAAAACAAATATTTTCGGATATAAAATTTTGTTTAATATTTAAATCTTTTTCTGAAATTACCTTTCCATTTGAATCCATTTTCCTTCGTAGATCTCCTTTGATTGGGTTCCTTAGTTCATTCAGCTTTTAACTCGAACTCTATAAATTATCCTTCTTCATAACAAGGTAAGAAGTAGAAGGAGAGTATAAGCCTTCTAACGAGTCCATTCTTATTATATATGGTTTTGAAATTGGTAAATTGAAAGTTATTATAGTATACGATTTTCTTATTTGTAAATAACATTTTGTTTTGGTAATACCAATATTCTTAAAAGATTTATGTTTATACTTTAAGATTTTATATTTTATAAATTATATATATATATATATATATATTTTGAATAAGATTTAAAGATGTAGATATCGTAATAAAATGATTTTATCTTGGTTGAAATCTGTAATGGTATAATTTATAATTATATGTATAAATAGAAATTTATAAACTTAAATGGGGTTATAAAGATTTTAAATTGTGACATATATATATATATATGTTGAACTTATGGAATTTAACAAGTTTTTTAAGCTTGAATATTTATAACATGGGTTTGAAAATATTTAATATTGTATAAAATAATATTGTTATGTATATGTTTCAATAACAACATTGTTTGTATATTTATTATGGATTATGGCTGAATTTTTAATAAACAAATGAGTGGGGGAGGTATATAATTGCTCTATACTTTAGATTTTAATATAATGATTTGATATATATTATTTATAATATTTGTTATATAATCTGTTTAAATATAAAAATATGTTTTGAGTACTTATTTGACGTTAAAGTTGGCCTATCAAATGCTTAGTGATTTGAGTCTACGTCTTATCAACGTATATGTTAAATCCTACAACTAGATAGATATAGAGTCACACTCTAGTAGCTAGAAAATGATTCTGGTGATGACTGCAACATCATCAATATCTATTTTCGTGTTTCGAAAGTGGGATAGATATATATCGTCTATCTAGACGTCGAGTGAATACTTAAAACTATTTTGAAATGTTAGAAAATATTTCATCTTTTAATTTATATTTTTTTTCAAATCATACATACATATATATATATATATATATATATATATATATATATGTGTGTGTGTGTGTGTGTGTGTGTGTGTGTGTATGATAATAGTTATGAACCATTAGTTGAAATATATTTAATTATTTAATTACTATTTCTCTGCCTCGTTCCTTTTTAGGGACGAAAAGTTTTAAGTGTGGGAGATTGTAACAACCCGCTATTTTTAATGATTTAAATTCCAATTTGAATCAAATTTTTATTTTGAAATTATTCTATAGTTTTTTGTAATGGAAATTTGGAATTTGAAATACGTTTAGTGGGACGTAATAACTGTGAAAATTTCGTCGGAAAATTTGAATGTTTGTTGGTCGCACATTTTTTAGTATAAAGCTGCGCATAACAGTTCAAACTTCAGTTATTTTAAAATCTCTTCGAAACAAGTTCGGACAAGCATGAAAAATATTATACTCATTGTCACAAATCTAACGCTGAAATTCATTTCGCAAAAATCGGACGTTTTGACCTCCGTTTTCCTACCCGGATTTTATGTTTAAAGGGTCTGTAATGCGTTTTTGAATGGAGCATCCTGACACTGCAAGCTATATACCATTGTGTCTGCCTCGTCGTGTTAATTATCACAATATATTCATCTATCAGTTTCAATGCTCGTTTCGCACTAGAATTTTAAAGAGGCTTGCATAGTTCATTTTTGAAACAAAACCATTTGAGTTGGATGTGTCCATATTCAGGTCCCACATATTTTCTACTCATTTTGGGTCTGCAAAACCCGTCTTTTTATTTTGTCGAACCATCCATTTATTTGTTTTATTTATCTAGGAGGCTTAATAAGTGACAATTTTCTAATCCATTCATTGTGAATGCGCATGTAGTACTTTTCAAATTTCAAAAATCATGCATCTTTCATTCTAAAGCCAAGTGGTTCTACTTACATGTCGGTTGCAAGTTTGAAATTTTCTAGTTATGGTTCTAATCTCACACAAATGGGGTAGTTCGTGTATGTCTAGGCTAAAATGATTGTGTTTAAATTCAAAGAATACTCACGTGAACAAATTCTTGTGAAGAAAAGGTAAAAAGGTGAATCCATATTTTTGGGAAACCCTGCTATTCACGTTCCTATAAAACTAATCCCATCTTTCCACTTTGTTCTATGTCGAATCACATATTATCTTCTTTGTTGTAACCAACTTTCCATTTCCACTTTGCCACTTTTAACCTGTGCCTCTTGTCATTGCTCCACCTCTTGTTATTGCTCCAACCCATTGTGATCGAACACCACTAATATTTCCGCCTTTACCTGACAACCAACTCCCTCCGCAACCTCAGACCTGCCAACGTTCATCTCCATTGTCCTCTTCTCCTTGAAACCACACTCTTCCTTCCTCAAGTTCGCTGAAACCCGAACATCACGGGGAAAAAACCCAGATCAACCCATCATTAAACCCAACTGCATCACGGTCGTAGACCACTCCAACAAGCCTACCTCGCCTGACCATTCGATTACCTAAGTTCCTACCCTCTGCTTGAGCCTGCGCCCTTTTCCGTTCAACTTTTTTGTGAGGTCTCAATGTTTGATCGTGTAAATTCTTTTTTTTTTGCAAACTGATTTATACATTTGCTGAGTATATTTTTGGCCATGACCTTGTTTTGGAGTTTTGGTTTTGTGAGCCTTCGTTGCTTTGCTAAAGTTTATTTTCTTGTTTGGACGCAAGTGTGTTGATTGGTCGAGGTTACTTGTGCTTTAGCTTTGAGTTGTATCATTCTTCATCCTCAATATTGCAAGCCGAACAATATATGCTGAAGTATATTATTTTCTGTGATAGTTTGTATCCTCTATCCCAAAAAAAAATTAGAAGAAGAAAAAGCTTGGTTTTGCTATTTGGATCCGGGCTTGCTTGATCTGATTTTGAGCCGTATTTGCTCATCGCAGTCGTACTCGGATTTCGTCGTTTCATTCATTTCCGTTTGTCACATCTTTTCTATACCATGGAAGGTGAGTTTATCTCACACTTGACCTACATTGTTTCATGGATATTACATTCAGCATAAATGAACTGTTGTGAAATTTATAGGATTGCTAGTAGAAATTGTTTGTTTAATACGTACACTTTCATATGTGACACGATGATATATATGCACTAATGGTATATGACTTATGATGTGATTAATGTTATGTGATGATTGATTATTATGTTGTTAATTTCCTTAGTTTAAGATAAATCACTAAGAGTTGAAATGATACATACTCGTACGGACATTAGATAAGGAAAAGTCGTTATGGGTTGAAATGATAGACCTCAATGATTTTACCGAATTTGGGGTTACGGGCTGAAATGATATACCCGTAGATTTTTTAAATTGCGGGTTGAAATAACAATTATCCATATCACTTGACCGTAGGGTAGAAAACTATGTACGGACACCGTTGGTCATGTTTCCAAAGTAAAATGATTTGGAATTTGATTTTTAAAATAATAACTCAAGATTTTATAAATTTATATTTTGAAGTTTTTAAGCTTAAGTTTTAAATATATGTTTTAAAATGATTTTATGAGTAAATATGGATTTAAATGCTTATTTAAGATTTTACTTATAAGTTATTTATTTTAAACCATATAAATTAATCATATATTATTTTAAACTTTAAATTCAATATATTATAATAATTTATTCTTTTTAAACCTATTTCTAAATTATTTTAAACTTATATATGTTTATAAAGCTATTTTCTATTTAAATTTATAAATTTAAAGCTTATTTTATATATATTTTATAAACTTTAATAATAAACTCAAAGGTGGATAAGTTAAGATGTTCCCGATTTAAGTTCAGGTCTAAAGATTTAAATTTATATAATAATATTTATTTAACAAATGAATTTGAATTCAAATTGATTTGAACTTATAAGAGATTAAGTTGAATTGTGAAATTGTTTTTGAAATTAAATTTCCAAATCTGAGAAATGAATTTGAACCAATAATGGATATGAAATGAATTCGATTTTTAATCAACTAAATGCGAATTTGAATAGATTTGTATATTGAAATAAATGAACTTGAATTGCGAAGATTGATTTCAATCTGCATTTGTAATCGATATGAAATAAATCCGATTTTACAGTGATTGAATATGAGTTTGTATATAAAAGGTTATATATAAAACTGATTTTATAAATCGTTTGGTTTGAACTGAAAAATCTGTTCAATCGAATTTATAAGAATGCTTTTAAATGGTATGAATTGTTAAACTGGTATATAAGGTTTGATTCGAACTTATAAGTAACGATTTTGAACTGTACAACTTGAATTAAAAGATATGATATGTTTTGTTTTAAATTGAAGTATAAAGATTTGACTTGAATTATATAAACTGAACTTGAACCAAAATGTTGGGTTTTATTAGAAGACTTGAAATGAATTCTTAGAAAGGTAAATTTAATCTTTTGAAACATTTGAATTGTTTGAACTTGAGTTTTGACGAGAATAAATCAACCTCAACATTATCGAAGTTAAGTATTTTAGTATTGTTATAAATGGCATTTGAGATATGTTTTGTATAAGTCAGATATGGATTGAAAATCGTTATGTGAACATTTTGGACATTAAAAATGAAATCGAAGTTAAATATTCAAATTTGAACCTGAGAATTCATATATTCGATTCTATAAAGTGGTTTATAAAATAATGACCACAGTGTGAAAAATGTAAACGCTTGGTTGTTAAAGAGACTGGGATCGGCTATTGTCATACTCTCTGCCAATACCGAAAACCACTTTAACAATTGTGTACGCGGTGGGGATCCAAGTGGGGTTAGCTACCTCCATCGGTAACACTTCTTCCTTTATTACTATAGTCCCTAAGTTGATTTGATTTGATAGATGCGCATCCTTGATTTAGGAGTGTTGTTCGAGATGGGCGGTGCTCGCGGCTATGCATTACCACCTGTCCGGGCATGCAACTAGTATATTCCTACTCTGGGCATTCCTTGTTTACCTTGTCATGTTATCCTGATCGATCCCCATACGACTTTGATTTATACCGTACCTATGGAGTGCCCTCTGATAGCCACTAGTTACGGTGGACTTTACGGTATCTGTATATACTACAGTATTATAAACGTTGTAAGGGTAAAAATATAATCCCGCTTGTGCTATTTTGATATGTTATATTTAACATGGACACTATCGTAATAGCGTATTGTATTATATGATATTAGTTTAACGGATCCTTAGAGGATGGTTATCCCAAACATCCTTTAAGTTACTGATGCATTTCATTGAACACTTCATTTGAGTTGATTTACTTCCATGAGAATGTTAGTCCTGATCCGAGTTGTTTTGTTTCTTTGCATTATTGCTCAGGTCAGATCGAATATTACAGCTTTCGAGATTTACCCTCGGAGTTTGAAGCTTATATTGGGTCTTGCTCACTTGTATCTACCTATTCAGTTGCTCCAGTTTTCATATATTCTTGTCGTTTTGTTTCATACAGTATTCATTTGTTTATGTATCAGAAATTCATTGTAATAGACTTTCACTGCATTATTTACGTAAACTCTATTGTAAAATTTTATTTAGTAGCTTCATGAACTGCTATTATACTATGTATTTTCCGTTGCAAGATATTATTTTTCTCTATGTCTGTGATCTGTGATTCTGTGATTTATTCTATTTACCTCAAAAGCAATAACAATCTGTCATTTCGAACGGTTTGAGTTGGTTTAATTATCGGCTTGAAGCGGACGAAAGACAATATGTTACAACTCTTAACTGAGGGTCGATTGTTTTTCAACTGCCTCCAACCGGGGTCATAGAGGTAGGTCAGGGTTGCTTCAGCAATCCCGTGTGTTGTTGAAGCAACCCTACTTAGCCGGGTTATTTATAGCCGACCTTAAATAAGCCGGCTATGATAAAAAAAATTATATCTATTTTTTGCCTCAGCCTAGAGCTGATGCACTTTTTTTTCACATCTCTTAGCCGACTTATTTTAAGTCGGCTAGAAGATTATTCTTTTGTTTTAAAAAAAAAAAATCTTAGCCGACTTAAAATAAACTGGTTAAGATTGTTCATTGAATTCCCCTATTGGGAGGAATTAAGGGGTCAACCAACCTTGATTTAACCATCAACGAACCCCCGGTTGGGAGTGCTCTTAGAGGTTGGATAAAATGTAATCCATGCTTAGTAAAGTAATGCAAAAATTGTTTAAAATTATCATTACGTAATATTTTTAGGCTTTTTTTGTTTAAAGTGCTAAACTCTGAATTCTGATTATTGAATTCTACAGTCTGAATTCTGAAATCTGGCTACTGAATTCTGAATAATCACTTGTTTGTTTGATTCCGTTAAGCGTTCAGAATAAAAACAATTCACTCAGCATTCAGAAAAAGAAATAAAAAGGAAAAGGGTTTTGAATGATTATGTTTGAATAAATTGTATATTCATAACACTGATGAAAAACAAACGCAACAAAAAAAATTGATTTATAATTCAGAAGGTAGATTCAGAACTTATGAGAAAAAACAAACGCAACCTTAGTATTCATATTTAATATTTAATACTAGAAGATAAATTTCAAGTTTAATAGTCTATTACAAATTCAAACTCTTAATAAAAAAAATCATCGATTTTGCATGTTTTCCGCGATAATGACGTGGGCAAAACAATAAACGACTCAATACTGAAGTGTAGCATCTATATTGTCAATATTCATAGAGTTTAGAATCAAGTTCTTTTATCAATAAGGGCTAAGAATCATTCAGTACTTTTATAGCTTCTTATCACCGTTGTGTGAGGGAAGGATGTAAAGCGGGAGCTGAAGTTAGAGAAGAAGGTCCAATGTTAACGAAACATATGGACTCTTGATTAGGGCAATTATGGAGAAGAGAATGATGACGTTGGGAGTGTAATGTTGAATTCGAAGCAAATAATACTCTATGGAAATCATATACTTTAGCACCATCAAGATGAGACATATCATACGTACGCTACTCATTTATTAGACTGGTTCGGCAAATCACGACTTCATAACTGAGATGTAGAGGAAATGTGAACTCAAACTGTAGAATGGATAAACGCCCTTGGTACATAAAGCAAAAAGGCAATCATTTTTGTGACAATAACTAAAATCATCGAGTTACATGTACAAATGTCATACAAATTAAACACAACATATCCTCACTACAAGCCTCTTACAATACAAAATAATAACAACTGGAATATCGACAAATAGAGAGTAACACATCATAACACCTCTAAGATCGTCTCTGTACGACAGCTAAGTCACCAAACATGTTATTTAGTCCTCTTATTTAAGATTATCTGAGATAGTAATAAACAAAAATTACATAAACCTTTAGATGAAAAAACAACCTACTATGAGCGGTTACTGACTACTAAAAGTTATACTGAAAAATATGAACTAGACATAGACATATGCGTTATAGTTGTCATGTCCCTACAAAAAAAGAGTTAGCATATAACAATAATATATAACATGTCACTCAAATAAACAACATAGGATATGAAATAGAATAAGTCGGAAGAACACAAGCACTCCGCCCTGGTCCTACCCCCAATACCCACTTAAGCTCTAGGCCATAACGTACCAAAAAGAAAGCAATAATAGCAATAATAGCAATCATAACAACTATAACATCTATCAAGCAAATATTAGCTATCGCGTTTTAAAGCCTCTAACATGTGATAACTCGTATGCTGATCCGTGCTTAAATTAGAGACTAAAGATAATCATACTTTTAATTATACTCTCATACGGTATGCTAACATGGTATATACCTTTGAAATTAGCACCGGACCTTCGAAACGGGTCTAGGATAAAAGGCCTTAGAAACTAATCCATAAGCATCCCAATAAATAGTAACTCTACTTGGAGTCACAAAGAGAGTAGTTTGGTTTATCGATGATTTCTTGGCACTTCCATTCTTCCTAGTCTTTCTACACCTCATTTTAGACATGAAACCTATCACTCAATCCAACCCGTTATCTTATATTCTCGTTCTCTCTCGAGTTACATCTGTTCGATGCAACTGTCAATTCGAGTTTGCGATCAAAGAGTCAAAACCTCATCATGTTGTAATTTCATCACATGAGGTATGAACAAGCCACCACCTGCAACATAATTATCAGTAACCCTAGCAGCATTCCAATGAGTCCCAAACTATTTGAAGAAACACCCATAAGTTGGTACCAACTCATGCTAAGAGCCTACGGATCATAGGCTTGGATAATTCTACTCTAATCTTCTTCTAACCTCTGGTGCACCCTCCGCTAGTGATAGGGACCTTGACTCATCGCTCGTATCATTCCAGTATTCTCTTCTAAGCACCACGTTTCAATCCGTTGAAGATGAATCATTCATCATTCAATACTTAATATATCTGTCAACCTAGAGCTTCATAACATCTCCTGAAAACATGCTACTACCCATATGGGTTGCCACCCCCATTGGAGCTTTCACTATAACTTGGCACCGAACCAACTCGATGAGTCGTCACCGACTCATGTACCTAGCTCCAATCCAGATGCAACTCACATGCTTGCCTATCGCCTTACTTCAAAGTCTATCCTCCAAGTTTTGTGCAATTCTGACGAATTTTGCTCATGATATACTTTGACCTCTGATCTAAGTCCAAACCAAGTACAACACTAGCAAACAAATGAGTCATAACATCCAATTCAAATATAGTAATGACTCTAATAATGAAATCCATAAAATTTTATCCAATTCAAACACTCTAGTTACTCAATTTGACTAAAAGTCAAAATCTAAGTATAGCTGTACAATAAAACAAAGAATTACTTGCACATACGAAATTAAATCTAGCCTATTCATAGACTATGTGCATAAGTAGATAAGATAAATGTTTAGATTAGAAATTCTCATTAGATCCTTTAAATTTAGAATTTAAATTACAATAGTAGCATAAAATCACCTAATTCAACTATATAATCCATCATAAACTAGTGAGAGATCATAATCACTCACCCATTCAAGAAGTCCAATTAGATCTAAGTGAGATCTAATCCAAACAACACATAATCAGATAAGAATATAACAAAATGATGATATTTAGCCAACACATGAAGATTTAACATTTGATTTTCCCTTATATAGTGAGAATTGATAGACTAAATGGAGAATTAGAGCAATTAGTGTTTGAAACTGATATGAAATAAGAGGAAACTTTTAAATGTCTCATCTAAACCAACATTTATAGGGAAAACTAATCAGACTAATGAGTTTGCTAATTTAACCCACTTACCCCCTTTAATTTTTGTTAGTAAATTTTAAAACTTAAAACTACCATACATTCCTAACCACTTATCTTGTTTGCCTATATTGGCACTCTAGGAAATGGAAAAACATCATCTAAAAGGAATGAAATAGGATAAAACATCTAATTCTGCTCCTATCAAAAGGTACACATGACATTAGATTCTGAGGGGTAAAATGATCACTTAGAAGTTCAGGAAAATCATGGATGTTCTTACATCCCTAAGAATCATATCCTAAAATACTAGATTCATACAACCTCAAATAAATTAAATAGAATTATTTTATGATCCTTTAATACGTAAGTAGTTACACTCTCTATCCCTTTGGGAATTTTGCCATCGAAATAACTAAAAGAACAGAAGCAATCAAAATTAACCCATATGCTTAATAGCCATGCGCAATCAAACATCATATAAACATTAACAACCAAATCCAATCTTTTCATGTGGGATTCTAATAGCATAAGATTCAAGGTGCCTGGATACAACAAACGCGTCTTAGCACTCGAAGAGATCCAGATAGGTTATCCTTATACTCTCTTCAGTCTCCCATGTACAATCGATGTCATATTTTCTCCATTACACCTTTACTATTTTAATTATCGTCCTGTTAGGTTATTTTGTATCATTCTTAAAGACTTGTTGTTGCTTACGATTTCCTAAGAATTTTGGCTTCACCTTTGCATCTTTTTGCTGATTTGATGCAAGCATTATGCCTAAGTCATGTACAAACTTCCATAAATAGGAGATATAAGAAACATTGTGTACACCCGCCATCTTCTAAAGTAAATAAACTCCATAAGTAATCTTTTTAGTTGTTTTTGGTTATTGGAAATGGAATAACAAATCTTAATGCTAACTTCCCCTCCCATTAAACTTGACAACATTACTTAAAGGAGTAATTTTTACATATATCATATCTCTAACAAAGAATTCCAAGCCTCTTCTTCTCTTATTTGCATAAGTCTTTTGACGATCTTAAAAGCTCTTAATCATTGTTACCTTTATTAATATCTCTTGAATCATCTCTTTCCCAAGTATCAGTTTGTCACCTACTTCCTACTAACAAAAAGGTGTATTACAAGGTTGTCCATACAATGCCTCATATTATGCCATGTCTATACTTGACAGGTAGCTATTACTATAAGAAAGCTTAACCATATGCAAATTGTTTGACGAAAAATCCAAGATCCTCCAGAATGTATAATACAAGCTCAAAAGAGGTCTCCCAATATTAATTCGCGCTTTTGGCCAGTCCATCTATCCGAGAGTGGTAAGTTGTACTCAGATGCAGCTTGGTTCCCAATATCTCTGACAATCTCTTCCAAAATTTATAAGTAAGCGGTGGGTCTTTGTTGCTCACAATACTCTTAGGCGCACCATAGAATCGAATAGTCAATTTATATATAAATATGCTAATTAGATGTTGTTCTAGTTAGCTTGACAGCAAGTATGTTGCGCTCTTGGTCACCCGATCCACTACTATCCATATACTATCATATCCTACTCAAGTATATGGAAATCAATCAACAAAAACCACAAATATTTGCTCCTATTTCCACATGGAAACTTCTAGTGGTTGTAACGATCCATCAGGCTTTTTCTGCTCAGGTTTACCAACAAGTAATGCATAAGATTCGAGATGAACTTTTCAACATCCTTCTCATACCTTTCCAGTAGTAAGTCCTCTTCATATCTCTATGCATCTTGTTACAGCCGTAACATGTGATCAATCTAGAGTGACAACGCTCTCTTAAACTTAATCTCATAATTCATAAATATCCCTTTGTGACTATCTGCCATACACCACTGATATTTATAACTAAAAATTTGCGCTGTACAAGAACCCGATCGATGTAGAGCAATTTTCTAGAGAAAGAAATAGTAGAAAGGAAGAGAAAAGGGAAAGAAAAGAAGGAAACAGAAGAGAAGAAAAAGAAGATAATAAAATATAAACAAATCACAGAACTTGTCATATATCTCACAGCGCACTAGATAACATATAATAATCTAATCATATATATATATATATAATAGATGAGACAATAATAACTATATAAACCAGATAATTAGAGTATACATGCTCATGTAGTCATACATAATAGTAATAGGGCTTATACAAGAGATATATAAACTCAACTAATACGATGTCTCGGAAAGTGATACATGATACTGTCAAGGCCCCATAGTATTACACGCCTTAATAAACAAGGGTGATACACTTATAAGGATGTAAAACATCGTCTCCTGTGAATCTACTTGTGTAGCTCTAAATAATACATGTATCTATCACCTGGCCTGCTCATCAACATCATTGATGAGCATTCAAGGTAATAAGAGGGAAATAAAACTTAGATCAGACAAAAGTTTGGTGTGAGCAATAACATATCTCAAAGTATTGTAAAGGTCCTAATAGTATATATGACACAGAGGGTATAGAGAATCACATCTGTCTTGCGTCAGCATCCATAGAGTTAACACATAACAGTCGATATATGCTACATTGTGATAAATATCATATACAAAAAATGTGATAAATGTCTAATTACTGAGTGGTGATAAATAGGTAAAAACCATAGCATCCTTCAACCATCCTCATATTTACTCGCTTAGTGCGTAAAACATATAACATCTGTTATTTTGGCCACCCAACTCATCAAGGCACGGCGGACCCACTACATGAGCTCCACTACACTATCATTATGCCTCACAGCATGGACTATAGCCTATAACACTACCCAGTCGCCATCGAGTCTAATTAGTCCACACGTCATTAGCTATGATTCATCCTTGTGTTACTTTCTCAAAAGTGTACCAAGTCTCAAATACCAATGACCCCTTTACACACATACTCCACAGCAGAATCCATTTCTAGACTGTCCATACGACTCCCATATGAAGTCATAACAATCTAGGAACTATCCCTGACAATCAACCTATGTCATAGGATACATCTGGTGTAACACCCCACCTCCATTAAGGTCACTCACAAAGGGAATGCCTTAACTTCAGTGGAGCGTTTTAGGTAAGCAGATACAGAATATCACAAGACAAATATTAAAATTTTTGCAGTAGAAATAAACAGCTTTATTAAACCACCAAAATACTTTGTTACATAATACCATGAGTCATAAAACCATTACAACAAAACACTTTTGTCTTACATCATCAGAGTACATAGGTATTTAAAAGAAAAACATCATTCCCCAGATTAAAGAGCAAGCCATATAAGAGACAGAGAATCGAGCCATACTTCAGAAGTAGCTCATAGAAGATGATATCCAAATCCTGACTAAACCTGGGTGTTTCCTCCCTGAGAACCTATGGGGAAACGAAAGAAAATAGGCGAAACAAACTAGGTCAGACATACGTCTGGTGAGTCCAGTAACTTTTAGCCAGTAAATAAATAAAGGTAAACATGACAGGCATACAAAGTGGATAAGAGGATTCACGGTACAGATGGTAGGTATGACAGGACAAATAAGGTAAGATATATGCATGATTCACTACAAACTACTCTGCACTATTACTAGTAAAATCAATATGGGATGATCCCTTCCGCTAACCATAATAACGATAACGATGGTGGTAGTTTCGTGTATTCCTAGCTGCTGTCATAGGTGTCGCGTGCTCCTATCTCAACTAGTCATACCCACTACCCACTACCCCCTACTATAAATTGGTAGACTTAGGGCATACGTCTGGGTATACCCTAACCACTACCCTAATCGATCGGCTCCCTACTCTATAAATACCCTGTGCTGGTCCCACAACTAGAGGGTATCACTTCCCTAAAGTGGCAACCCGAGGTGTGCACAGTTATACCTACTGGGGTCACGGTCGTCTTGTCCCCCTCTGCCCGGCCCATGCACGCACATGTCCCCGGTCGGTTTGAGCCGCCCACACCATCCGTCTCGTTTTGGATCTCTTACAATCAATCAGTAAGCGTGCCCCTTCCCCGCTTAGTACAGAGTTCTTTACTTTGATACCCCTCCGGGTTACTGACTGAAATGGGTCCCATACAACATGATACAAGCTCTCCCCTATGTCTTGTATCCCCACTAGGTTTTCTATTGACTATGTATACCCTAAGGTATCTTTAATTACATAGCCCTCAATCAGTTATGCGTACCTATAGGTGTCTTTAATACATAACCCTTAACCTACCTATCGGTTATGCTTACCTATAGGTGTCTTTAATACATAACTCTATCTATTCCCATTAGTTTGCGTACCTCTAAGGGTGTCTTTAATACATAACTTTACTATTTTGCCCCGGTTATGTATGCCATTAGGTGTCTTTAATTACATAACCCTTTTTATCCGGTTAAGTTTGTGGGCCTATATATATTAATATTACCCACCTACCCTTCAGTTGTACTTAACCCTCCCACTGATTTAATCCTATTTATTTAATGGTTAAGTTTGTGGGCCTATATATATTAATATTACCCACCTACCCTTCAGTTGTACTTAACCCACCCACAGTCCAACTCATTTTACTTAACCCTAACTTATGTCTATCATCATACAGTCCACATGTATTAAGTTAGGTTAAGTAGTCTTTTCTTATTACCATGTCCAATTATGGTTATATTGGGCTAGACGTCCCACATTAGGCTTACAACATGTGGATGCTGGATATGCCGGTCGGGTCCGGGCAGTCTTATTCCACAGTTGGGTCTAACCTCGTGCCTTAGCCCAAGTCGTATTCACACACTTAGACCTCTCACATTAGGTTCAACATTAGTGGCTGCTGGATATGCCGGTCGGGTCCGGGCAGACTTCCACCACTAATGTAACCTAACCTCATGTCATAAGTGTTAATTAAATTTTCAGACTTTAATTGCTTAAACATTCCTCTGTTGATTAATTAAGTTAATTAATTAATCCTTTCCTTTTTATAGGTGTCAATACCTATTTTATTAACAATTTGAATTTCCTATCCATAAATGGTCATATTCAGATTATACCATTTTACTCAACTTTACCTATGTCATAATAGGCAATTATTTATATGATATTCAAATTATACCATTTTTACTCAACTTTACCTATGTCATAATAGGTAATTATTTATATGTTTCCCTACTAGAATCATGTGCCCAATTTACATAAACACTATGTAAATTATGCCTATTACAAATTCCCCTTTTTCCCGTTTCTTAACTAGCGTAACCGTTTGCCTTTTTTTGCGTCATCGAGGCTACAAGGTAGCCTCGCCATAACAATAAAATAAAGGGAATGACAAGGTGATTGTTTCAGTACAATTTTTGGCACAAGCATGACAACTAGGGAAAATGACATGATAACTTCACATATAATTATGATTCATCACATAATTAACAACTTGCATAGATTCATGATTTTGCAACATAACAACTTGCATAGGTTCATGAATTTCAACATAAAAACTTGCATAGGTTCATGAATTAACAACATAATTAACAACTCACATAGGTTCATGATCCACAACATAACTTGTATAGGTGACTTGCATAGGTTCATGATTCATAACGTAACAACTTGCATAGGTGACTTGCATAGGTTCATGATTCACAACATAACAACTTGCATAGGTGACTTGCATAAGTTCATGAATCATAACATAACAACTAGCATAGGTTCATGAATTCATCACACAATAACTTGCACAGGTAACTTGCATGATCTCTGTAACAACCCGTATTTTTGAATAACATGTTATAACATAAATGGAGGCAGAATTAAACTGTAAAATCTAAATCAAGGGAAACGGGCTATGCCATTGCGTTCGTCTCGGAAAAATACGCGAAATAGAGTCCGAGTTTTCGAAAATCGGAGTCCGTATGACCAAGATATGGCCTCGCGAAGTTTCACGAAAAATTCCCAAATTAAAGTATACTTAATTAAGTGAAATGGGTTGCGCAGAGAAATATATATATATATTGATATATATATATATATAATTGAAAATTAAATAAATAAATATGCAAAAATGTTCAAAACAGCGAATTGGGAGAGGGGAATAACCGAACCGGCCGATTTTTGAGGTCGACCCGAGCTCGCTGGGTCGACTAGGGGTTAATCCAGGGTGTTTGGCTGTCAACCCGTGGGCCGATTCGCTCAAATGTAGATTTTGCATTTGAATGGTTCTCATGGTTCATCTTTAATCTAAAGGCCCTAGATGGTTCCTACACTTGACTTCTTCCCCAAGACATGCTTTGATGGCTTGGATTGAATCTAGGTTTAATCCTATGGCCTAAAACACTTGCCTAATCTATAAATAAGACCCTAACCTACCCTAAATCATCATTATTCATTCATACAACTAAACTATGACAAAATCAATCCTCTCATGGCCTCCACTCTCTTCGTAAAATTCCTAAATAAATTCCTAAGTGATTTTCCATGCATACAAGTGTTTTCAAACTTGTATGAGCATCATTAGCTTGCATTCAAGTCAAGTTTA
Organism: Allium sativum; assembly: GCA_030737875.1. Taxonomy (NCBI): domain Eukaryota; kingdom Viridiplantae; phylum Streptophyta; class Magnoliopsida; order Asparagales; family Amaryllidaceae; genus Allium; species Allium sativum. The sequence continues at coordinate 719,441,975 of CM060921.1, read as the reverse complement.
CATATTTGCATCATAAAGAAAGAGTCTTGATCATTTTGGCTCAAGGGTTTTGCTTGCATTTTGGGTTTAATTGATTTCATAAGGGCTTTGTCATATTTTTGTGACTTCTTAAGCATTGTAAGCCCTATTCTACTTTCATACTTAAACTCTAAAGTTAAATGTATGATATGCAAGTTTATATGCAAGTTTATCATGTTGTGATATGCAAGTTTATATGCAAGTTTATCATGTTGTGATATGCAAGTTTATCATGTTGTGATATGCAAGTTTATATCCAAGTTTATCATGTTGTGATATGCAAGTTTATATGCAAGTATGCCAAGTTATGTTATGCAAGTTTGGGTTGAACATTTTGTTCATGCTATCATGTTATGCAAGCTTATTTTGGGTTTATGAACATAAAGCTTTAAGCTTTATGCCAAAGGTTGCATTTTAGCAACATGTAAGTTATCATATCTCTTATGATAACTTGCATGTGAGGCTAAATGCGAACTTATGGCCATATCTACATGTCATTTAGCACCATGTATCACCAATATGCTAAATTTGGTTTTATGCATGCTTTTGAGGCCTAAAAATGTAATATGCAAGTGTATGAACATATGAACATTTCATATGCCACCATGTTAAGCTTGTGGCTTCAATACCTTTATGTCATGATTATGCCAAGTTCCCTCTTTCTATCCTTTATGCGCTATTGCGATATGTAAGCGATGGGATTGCGTTTGGGGTTGGGTAAACTTAAAAGACATAAAACATAAGCTTGGGAATTTACCTATTAAGTTAGGTCTACCCATTGGGAATTTACCTATTAAGTTAGGTCTACCCAATTGCTTGAAAACTTGTAACATGTTTTGGAAACATGATGGACATGACACTTAGAAAAGATAAGTGTGGCCAACTCGAGGTTGGGTTGAGTTTGTAGCGTAAACCTACCCGGAACCGACCGGCTTAACTAGTTGCTACAAACAATAGGACCCAATGTGAGAAGTTGGTCATGTTGTACCTTGAACCCGAGGTTAGACCAAGTTGTGGTGTAAAGCTACCCGGACCCGCCCGGCTTAACTAGTAACCACAACAAGGTCTAATGTGAGAGGTTAAGGCGCATTAAATTAATTAATGCCTCGTGATTAGGGTTAAGTCATGGTCCACTTAATACTTAACCAATTTGGGCTTGGTAGATTAATCGGGGTTAAGTCGTGAACTCATCGTTACACTTAACCAAGTTAATCCAGGATTAGCAAGAGGGTTAAACCGTACTTAACCCACTAGAAAAATCCTAGCAATGGGGGCCCACTCCAGCAGTAATCCCAAGTTAGTATCATCATGACCCTAGGGACTAGGCTAGGGTGGGGGCACGATTACTGGACTGGAGGTAAGTGACCAAAAGCGACGGCAGAGGGTACGCCGGTGTAGTTCCGGGCAGACTCTGGTCGTGCACATAGTCCGTAGCCGAAGAAAACATGCACGGGTACCAGTAGATCGGGACTGTGCACTCATGTTCATGGTGTCCAGGGGTTGACACCCTAGGGCTTGATACACCCGAAGGGTGGACCCGGCACAGTTCGACTACAATTATGATTGGGCCGTATTGACACCAACACGTGACGAGTTAGGCTTAGGGAGCCGATCGACTAGACCGTTTGGTTGGACCTTGTATTAGGGTCATTTCATGTTATTGGGCCAAAGCTTGGGCCAAGGGATCAATACTTGTTTATTCAAGTCATGTCAGTTTGCTAGTACACCTGTGGTGCAAAACCTTAATCCTGATTATGCGATGACACCTTTATCTACCTTGTTAGTTAATCATCATGCTAGTATATTGTTATCCTTATGTTCATCCCTGCTGCTCATGCCAGTTAACTTTATCAGTTTACATTGATTGTAGTAGGGCCTACTCAGTCTTTTTGACTGACCTGTTTTCTTTCGCCTCTTTTCTTCCGTTTCCCCCCCCCCCTCCCAGGTTCTCAGGGAGGGAATACTGGAGCTTAGCTTGGATTTCGGATTGCTTGCTTGTGGGATTTCAGCTCATGTACGGTTTCGACATGAAGCTAGCTATGGTTACCACTTAATTGGGGATAACACTTATTTATTTCAGTTTTTCAGTTGATGTTATTTTATCTAGACTTGTTTATTTGGAAAGCTATGTTGTACCAGACTTGTTTTGAAATGTTTTGAAATCTTCCGCTGTTTTATCTATGTTATTTACTCTGTTTACATATATACATATGTTCTTGTTCTGCCTTGATATATCATTATGCATGTTTACCTGATTCAAACGCCCCTCCAAAGTCAGAGTGCTTGCAAGAGCCACCCTGGTGGAGGTGGGGTGTTACATTTGGTATCAGAGCATATGGTACGAGAAGGAACAAAAAGGCTTTTAGAAAACTTTTGGAAAACTATTTTCAAAACCAAGTATAAAGTATTTTCCAAAGAAAATTCTAGTTTATTTTAAAGGCTATTCCCCAAAAAGCCATTAGCAAAATTCCTTCGTTTTTCTCCATTCTGAATCTGTCTTTTTCTTCGTTTTCAGTATGGCCGATAACTTTGCTATTCCGAAGGGAGTACACGTACCTGTTTGGTATAGGAGACTTTTGGAGGCTAGGGCGACCGAAGCCGGCCCCGCAGATGTTCCTCCTCCTCCTCCTCCGGTAGTTAATGTTCCTCCTCCTCCTCCGGTGGTTAATGTTCCTCCTCCTCCTGTCGCTGAGGTTCCTCTTCCTCCTCCCCCTCAGCATCCTCAAGTGGACTTCGCAAAGACTTGCAAAGATTTCAAAGCAATGGGTGGCAAGAACTTTCAAGGCACTGAGACTTTTGTAGAGGCCAGAAATTGGTTGAAAGAGACCGAGGATTTGTTTGCTATCTTTGGGTTAGACGATCAGAGGAAGCTCTTGTTGGCGGTTTGGCTTATGAAGGATGAAGCCGCTTATTGGTGGGAAGTCACCAATGGTACTAGGCCTGTTGAGACTTGGGCCGATTTCAGGGCAAGGTTCATGCTTAAGTTTCTATCTCCTGCTGAGGAGAATCTGCAAATGGAGAGGTTCATAACTTTGAAACAAGGAGATATGTCTGTCAAAGAATATGTGAACAAGTTCAATCAGTTAGCTCGTTTTGGCTTGGATATGGTGAATACTCCTCAGAAGAAGGCTCTTCGTTTTGCTAGAGGATTGAATGAGCCGTTGCAGGGATTGGCTATGTCACATATTCCCCATGGGGCCACGTTTGAGAGTTTGGTTGATATGGCGTTACTTCAGGGATATGTCAAGAAAGAAACCAAGATGAATGATACTCAAGCCAAGAAGACTGATTCCCAGGGAAAAGGAAATCAGGGTAATCCAAGTGGTCAGAGCAGTCAAGGCAATCAGAACAAGAACAAGAGTCAAGGCAACAAGGGGAACAACAACAAGGGCAATAACAACAAGGGCAAGAACAACAAGGGGAAGCGCCATTATTGCGGTTCAGTTGGGCATCTTATTAAGGATTGTAAGAAGAGGAAAAGGAAGAATGGTGAATGCTTTTTCTGCGGTGAGACTGGACATTTCAGTAAGGATTGCCCGAGGAAGCAAGGGCAAGGCCAGGGTCAGACTCAGCGTGCTGGACCTTCAGGAGGGCAAGTTCATGCTCTCAATGTCGCTCCAGTTCCCGATCGAGGTAGTATTTCTGTTGAGAGCCTTGTATATATTTCTGATTTTCCAGTTCGTACCTTGTTTGATTCTGGTGCATCGCATAGCTTTATCTCATCTGATCTTGTTGATAGTTTGCACCTTAGTACTAGCTTGGTAGATGATCCCGTCTGTGTCTCAAATCCTATTGGGGGTTCCGCCCATTTGTCTATGATATGTGGGGATTTGAGGATCTCTATACTGAGTGTAGAGTTCTTGTGCAGTGCTTATGTTCTTGGTTTTAGGGGATATGGATTGATATTGGGCATGGATTGGCTGTCCAGATATGGAGCCATTCTTGATTGTGAGCATAGGGTTGTGAGGCTCGTGACTCGCCTCGGAAACACCCTAGAGATTTCTTGTGATCCGAGAGGTCCCATCATGTTGTGCTATCTGGAATCACTCGACTCGTCAATGGAAACTCTTCAGTCTGTGAGAGTGGTTCGAGAGTATCCGGATGTTTTCGATGAAGTTAGGGGGTTGCCCCCTAAGCGAGAGATTGATTTCCGCATTTATCTGGTGGATAATGCAAAGCCTGTTTCTTTGCCCGTTCGGCACATGGCTCCGCGTGAAAGGCGGGAGCTAAGTAAGCAAGTGAAAGAGTTGCTTGAGAAGAACTTCATTAGACGAAGTATATCTGAAGGGGGAGCGCCTGTGGTATTTACTACCAAGGCGGATGGTTCTCTCCGACTTTGCGTTGACTATCGAGAGTTGAATAAGCTGACTAAGAAGAACAGACACCCGTTACCGAGGATTGATGATCTCTTTGACCAGCTTGTCGGTGCTTCTGTTTTCTCTCAGCTTGATCTTGCTACGGGGTTCCATCAGCTCAGGGTAGCTGAAGATAGTATAGACAAGACTGCGTTCAGAACTCCAGATGGATTCTTCGAATGGCTTGTCATGCCGTTCGGCTTGACTAATGCACCCGCATATTTCGTGGACTTGATGAGTAGGGTGTTCAGGGAGTTCTTGAACAAGTTTGTCGTGGTCTTCGTAGATGATATTCTGATCTTCTCTAAGGATGAGGAAGAGCACGCAAGGCATCTCATGGAGGTGATGGATACGCTTAGAGCGCATCAGTTGAAGGCCAAGTTCTCCAAGTGTCACTTTTGGAGAAGGGAAGTTAGATTCCTTGGGCATATAGTATCTAAGCAAGGCTTAGCGGTGGATCCCGCTAAGGTAGTGGCAGTTCAGGATTGGAAGACTCCAAGGAATGCAACCGAAGTGAGAAGTTTTCTAGGTCTTGCGGGTTTTTACCGGAAGTTCATCAAGGACTTCGCAAAGATATCCGCTCCTCTCACTAAATTGACGAAGAAGAATTTAGTTTTTGCTTGGAGCATAGAATGCGAGCTTGCTTTTCAGAAGCTCAAGAGAGCCCTCACATCAGCACCTGTTCTAGCTTTGCCCGATGGAGGGAAGTTATTTACCGTATACACCGATGCAAGTGGCACGGGGTTAGGAGCTGTTCTTATGCAAGAAGGAAGAGTGATATGCTTTGGCGGTAGACAACTCAAAGTGCATGAGAAGAATTATCCCACTCATGACTTAGAGTTGGCAGCAATAGTATATGCACTCAAGGCTTGGCTCCATTATCTTCTGGGAGAAAGATTTGAGCTTTATACCGATCACAAGTCATTGAAGTATCTCTTTTCTCAGAAGGATCTGAATCTGAGGCAACAAAGATGGATGGAATTCTTGGCGTCCTACGATTTTGAGATAGCTTATACCCCTGGCAAGGGGAATGTGGTAGCAGATGCATTGAGTAGAAGAAGGTTGACCCTAAGTCCTCTATTCGTTGAGATGAAGAATTTAGAGTATGTGGCAACCTTTGATTTCTCTTTGGCGATTGAGTCGATGACCGGTTCTTTAGCATCTCTGGAACTCAGACCTACCCTTCTTGATCAAGTTGGGGCTTCGCAGAGAGAAGACCCTCAGATAGTTGAGATTATGGATAAGCTAATTCGAGGAGAGACGTCTAGTCATCTCGCTCGATATTCTATTGATGACAAGGGTTGGCTGAGGAGAGACGGAAGGTTATGTGTTCCAATGGTAGAAGATCTAGTTAGAAGAGTTATTGAGGAAGCGCATCGCTCTAAGTTGACTATACATCCGGGCGGAGATAAGATGTATAAAGATATGAAGCGTATTTTCTTTTGGCCTGGGATGAAGAAGGATGTGGCAGAATTTGTCTCTAGATGTATCATTTGCCAGCAAGTTAAGGCCGAGTCAAAGAAGCCCGGTGGACTATTGCATCCTCTAGACGTTCCACTATGGAAGTGGGAGAGTATTTCCATGGATTTTATCGATGGGCTACCAAGGTCAAGGAAAGGGAATACAGGCATTTGGGTTATTGTGGATAGACTTACGAAGAGTGCTCATTTCATTCCGGTGAAGAGCAAGAGGACCGCATCTTGGCTAGCGTCTGTATATCTTCGTGAGATTGTGAGACTACATGGAGTCCCTTCTAGTATAGTCAGTGACCGTGACCCAATCTTTACAAGTCAATTCTGGAATAGCTTGCAAGAAGCTATGGGCACAAGGTTGAATCTAAGTACGGCTTATCACCCACAGACGGACGGTCAAACCGAAAGGGTGAATAGGGTACTCGAGGATCTGTTGAGGCTTTGTATTCTGGATTTTGGTGGTACTTGGGAAGACCATCTTCCTCTTGTTGAGTTTGCATATAATAACAGTTATCAGGCAAGCATAGGGATGGCACCATTTGAAGCTTTATATGGGAGGCCGTGCAAGTCGCCTACATGTTGGCGGGAGACTACAGATGAGCTTATATTTGGGCCTGATATGATCAGAGATACATCCGAGAAGATCGAGTTGATTCGGAGACGGATGAAAGCGGCCCAAGACCGATAGAAATCCTATGCTGATAAGCGAAGAACGGATTTGGAGTTTGATATTGGGGATATGGTTTTCGTGAAGGTTTCTCCTTTGCGGAATGTGGTCCGATTTGGAGCTGTTGGGAAGTTGGCACCGAGGTTTGTTGGACCATTCCCTATTATAGAGAGGATCGGGCAGATGGCTTATAGAGTGAAGTTGCCCGAGAAGCTTGCTGGAGTACACGATGTTTTTCATGTCTCGCATCTCCGGAAGTGTTTACATGAATCAGCAGAGGTTGTTGAGCCAAGTGTTCTAAAAGATGTAGAAGTGGAGAAAGAGGCTACCTTGAGGAGAGCTCCGATTCGTATCTTGGGGACGGAGACCAAGAAGCTAAGGAATCGAGAGGTCAAATTGGTGAAGGTTCAATGGGGTGAAGCCGAAGAAGACGCAACTTGGGAAACCGAGGAGAAGATGCGTGGGCTTTATCCATTCCTTTTTGAGGGTACACTCTCAATCTCTTTTCTTTGTTAGCATATCTTTCTCTTTGCTATCCATGTTTATCTAGTTTATCGTGTTAATCTTGTCATGAGAACCTTAGGTAGAAACCCTTTGGATGAAACATGTGTTTGAAACATGTTATGCTTGATGGTTGCAAGTGGTTGCAAGTGTTTGCAAGTGGATACTCGTGGATGCATAATACACGTTAGGCACTAAGATCGGCTCACACACTTTCATACCGCATATGCATGAGTGTTTATGCTTATTCATGGATGAAAACTTGTTATGCTATCACGTGGATGTTGCATATGGATGAATGTTATGTGGACTCATGTAGAGATTATAAATTATGTTAGGAATTTGCATACATATGGACTCATTTCACTAACATATTTTGCATTAAGGGGGTTTACTGAATCGGTAACCTCCTGATTTTCGCATTAGATAAGTACATATACACACACCTTTGCATATGATCATACAGCATTTAGAACCTTTTAAGGACAATGATTGCTCGTGGATGATGTTTTGAGTAGATGGATGATGGATGGTAGGATACGTTCTTCCTAACTTGGAGATTTCGGGGACGAAATCCTTTAAGGAGGGAAGAATGTAACAACCTGTATTTTTGAATAACATGTTATAACATAAATGGAGGCAGAATTAAACTGTAAAATCTGAATCAAGGGAAACGGGCTATGCCATTGCGTTCGTCTCGGAAAAATACGCGAAATAGAGTCCGAGTTTTCGAAAATCGGAGTCCGTATGACCAAGATATGGCCTCGCGAAGTTTCACGAAAAATTCCCAAATTAAAGTATACTTAATTAAGTGAAATGGGTTGCGCAGAGAAATATATATATATATATATATTGATATATATACATATATATAATTGAAAAACAAATAAATAAATATGCAAAAATGTTCAAAACAGCGAATTGGGAGAGGGGAATAACCGAACCGGCCGATTTTTGAGGTCGACCCGAGCTCGCTGGGTCGACTAGGGGTTAATCCAGGGTGTTTGGCTGTCAACCCGTGGGCCGATTCGCTCAAATGTAGATTTTGCATTTGAATGGTTCTCATGATTCATCTTTAATCTAAAGGCCCTAGATGGTTCCTACACTTGACTTCTTCCCCAAGACATGCTTTGATGGCTTGGATTGAATCTAGGTTTAATCCTATGGCCTAAAACACTTGCCTAATCTATAAATAAGACCCTAACCTACCCTAAATCATCATTATTCATTCATACAACTAAACTATGGCAAAATCAATCCTCTCATGGCCTCCACTCTCTTCATAAAATTCCTAAATAAATTCCTAAGTGATTTTCCATGCATACAAGTGTTTTCAAACTTGTATGAGCATCATTAGCTTGCATTCAAGTCAAGTTTATATATTTGCATCATAAAGAAAGAGTCTTGATCATTTTGGCTCAAGGGTTTTGCTTGCATTTTGGGTTTAATTGATTTCATAAGGGCTTTGTCATATTTTTGTGACTTCTTAAGCATTGTAAGCCCTATTCTACTTTCATACTTAAACTCTAAAGTTAAATGTATGATATGCAAGTTTATATGCAAGTTTATCATGTTGTGATATGCAAGTTTATATGAAAGTTTATCATGTTGTGATATGCAAGTTTATATGCAAGTTTATCATGTTGTGATATGCAAGTTTATATCCAAGTTTATCATGTTGTAATATGCAAGTTTATATGCAAGTATGCCAAGTTATGTTATGCAAGTTTGGGTTGAACATTTTGTTCATGCTATCATGTTATGCAAGCTTATTTTGGGTTTATGAACATAAAGCTTTAAGCTTTATGCCAAAGGTTGCATTTTAGCAACATGTAAGTTATCATATCTCTTATGATAACTTGCATGTGAGGCTAAATGCGAACTTATGGCCATCTCTACATGTCATTTAGCACCATGTATCACCAATATGCTAAGTTTGGTTTTATGCATGCTTTTGAGGCCTAAAAATGTAATATGCAAGTGTATGAACATATGAACATTTCATATGCCACCATGTTAAGCTTGTGGCTTCAATACCTTTATGTCATGATTATGCCAAGTTCCCTCTTTCTATCCTTTATGCGCTATTGCGATATGTAAGCGATGGGATTGCGTTTGGGGTTGGGTAAACTTAAAAGACATAAAACATAAGCTTGGGAATTTACCTATTAAGTTAGGTCTACCCGTTGGGAATTTACCTATTAAGTTAGGTCTACCCAATTGCTTGAAAACTTGTAACATGTTTTGGAAACATGATGGACATGACACTTAGAAAAGATAAGTGTGGCCAACTCAAGGTTGGGTTGAGTTTGTAGCGTAAACCTACCCGGAACCGACCGGCTTAACTAGTTGCTACAAACAATAGGACCCAATGTGAGAAGTTGGTCATGTTGTACCTTGAACCCGAGGTTAGACCAAGTTGTGGTGTAAAGCTACCCGGACCCGCCCGGCTTAACTAGTAACCACAACAAGGTCTAATGTGAGAGGTTAAGGCGCATTAAATTAATTAATGCCTCGTGATTAGGGTTAAGTCATGGTCCACTTAATACTTAACCAATTTGGGCTTGGTAGATTAATCGGGGTTAAGTCGTGAACTCATCGTTACACTTAACCAAGTTAATCCAGGATTAGCAAGAGGGTTAAACCGTACTTAACCCACTAGAAAAATCCTAGCAATGGGGGCCCACTCCAGCAGTAATCCCAAGTTAGTATCATCATGACCCTAGGGACTAGGCTAGGGTGGGGGCACGATTACTGGACTGGAGGTAAGTGACCAAAAGCGACGGCAGAGGGTACGCCGGTGTAGTTCCGGGCGGACTCTGGTCGTGCACATAGTCCGTAGCCGGAGAAAACATGCACGGGTACAGTAGATCGGGACTGTGCACTCATGTTCATGGTGTCCAGGGGTTGACACCCTAGGGCTTGATACACCCGAAGGGTGGACCCGGCACAGTTCGACTACAATTATGATTGGGCCGTATTGACACCAACACGTGACGAGTTAGGCTTAGGGAGCCGATCGACTAGACCGTTTGGTTGGACCTTGTATTAGGGTCATTTCATGTTATTGGGACAAAGCTTGGGCCAAGGGATCAATACTTGTTTATTCAAGTCATGTCAGTTTGCTAGTACACCTGTGGTGCAAAACCTTAATCTTGATTATGCGATGACACCTTTATCTACCTTGTTAGTTAATCATCATGCTAGTATATTGTTATCCTTATGTTCATCCCTGCTGCTCATGCCAGTTAACTTTATCAGTTTACATTGATTGTAGTAGGGCTTACTCAGTCTTTTTGACTGACCTGTTTTCTTTCGCCTCTTTTCTTCCGTTTCCCCCCCTCCCAGGTTCTCAGGGAGGGAATACTGGAGCTTAGCTTGGATTTCGGATTGCTTGCTTGTGGGATTTTAGCTCATGTACGGTTTCGACATGAAGCTAGCTATGGTTACCACTTAATTGGGGATAACACTTATTTATTTCAGTTTTTCAGTTGATGTTGTTTTATCTAGACTTGTTTATTTGGAAAGCTATGTTGTACTAGACTTGTTTTGAAATGTTTTGAAATCTTCCGCTGTTTTATCTATGTTATTTACTCTGTTTACATATATACATATGTTCTTGTTCTGCCTTGATATAACATTATGCATGTTTACCTGATTCAAACGCCCCTCCAAAGTCAGAGTGCTTGCAAGAGCCACCCTGGTGGAGGTGGGGTGTTACAATCTCATAACAACTTGCATAGGTTCATGATAACAACTTGCATAGATTCATGATAACAACTTGCATAGATTCATGAATTCGCAACATAATAACTTGCATAGGTTTATGAATTTCACTTGCATAATTTCATGATTCACCACAACAATAAACTTGTATAATTTCATGATCCACAACAACAATAAATTTGCATAACTACAAATAACATATACCCAAATCATAGTCTACCACAATTCACTTTTATCTATTTAAACCTAAAAGTGACTAGAACTCACAAAAAAAGGGTCTTGAGTTCTAGGATCTGAATTATGTAATTGATTAGCGTTCCCTTATTGTAGACAATTTCGTTGTTGAGATTAAACTTTGATTTGATTTGAAGTGTTGTCTTTAATTTGCTTCTAGTTGGTGGCGGCTACTCTAGGGTTTGGAGTGACAACATGACGGCCATTGATTAAATTTTGATTTGATTTTAGGGTTTGAGTCTACACATGTTTATATAGAATTTCAATTTAATTATAGCCGTTGGATGATCTTAGGGTTAATCAAAACCACTTAGTCAGGATAGGGTGACACCTCAGCTATAATGACTCAACAAGGAGTGAGAAAGGACTCAGCAATAAGTCATAGCGTGGATCAGATCACACCAGAAAGCTGTGCATGCTTTCTGCTCGGCCTGGGTGCACTTGGGAAGTGCGCCAGTGTATTTTTGTACTGGCGCACTTCCCAAGTGTGCCAGTGCATTTTTTCCTTCTGGTTTTTCCGTCTAACTTCGTTCGTTCATTTCTCCTTTATATGATGTTCATTTTACGCAAATTCGGACTCTATCTCAAGCAGAATTCCGAGACGAACGCAATGGCGCAACCCTTTTCCCTTAATTCCCACATTTGAAATTAAGTATTCTTGAATTTATTTAATTTGATTATTCAAAAATTCGGGGTGTTACATTCTCCCCTACTTAAAGGATTTCGTCCCCGAAATCTTCAAGTTAAGAAGAATGTGTCCTACCATCCAATCACCCATCTACTCAACCATCATCCACAAGCATCCATTGTCCTTAGAAAACTTCTAATGTTGTTTGAACATATGCAAAAGTGTGTGTATATGTTACTTATCTAATGCAAAGATTAGGCGATCCACTGATTCAGTTGACCTCCTTAATGCGAATTATATCAGTGCCATGAGTCCAACATGTATGCAATTTTCCTATTTGATACATATTATCTCTTCATGTGTGAGCAACTATTCATCAAAATGTAGCATCCATATGATAACACAACCATTATACATCCATTACCCTAAATACGCACACATTTTTATATGCAATATGAAAGTGATTTGAGCCGATCTAGTGCCTAATGTGTGTGTAAATGCATCCACGAGCAATCACTAGCAAACACTTGTATCCACTTGCAACCATCAAACATAACATGTCTCAAACACATGTTTACATCCATGGATTTCCTATCTAAAGGTCGAAGATTCGGTCGATGGGATACAAACAAATGATATAACTAAAACAAAAGCTCTGTTCCCATTTGACATCGGTTAAGAGAATAATTCCCTAAGTCTCAGCCCCGATGACCGAAATCAACATCAGACTGACACTTAGAGAATTACCCCCATTAAACAATGTCAAAACTGGAAATCTACTTCATGCTTCGAGTAGAAACCCCTATCCTTCAGAAATATTCAGATACTTACAGACTACTGGTACAGATCAGATTACAGAATGATTCTCAGAAAGCTAAGCATAACAGACCCTTGCGGGTCACAAGAAACTTTGGGGGTCTCCCCATGACAAGTTAGAAATTTAACGACCCTCCTCTCAAAATCTAGAATGGCCCTCTACATAGAAATTTGGTCCATTTAGAACCAACCCATAGCCCATAAACTTGAGCATACAAATGTCACATTCAAATTTTTGACGCCTAACACAGATAATTTCAACCCCTTACAAATCACCAATAAATGAGCCGAACCACCTAAGGGGTTTGAAACAACTACGGGATCAGAAACAAGACTAGTATTAAAGTGCAGAGTCTCAATGCCAGAATCCAAAAGAGTCTTAACTTCATAATTAGATAAGGAAATTAAACCTTTCACATAAATTTTTCCTATCTCTATCCATCTGCCACGAGAGCATCCACCTACCCTCTAGAAGATTCTATCCTTTGCCCTTGCCTTCTTGGGCAATCCTAAATCAGATGTCCTGTCTCATGGCACCGAAAACAACCAACCTTCTTACATGTTAACAAGTCTTTCTCTAAAGTTGCCCCCATCGCGCGGAAACCCTACGAAGCCAAAAAGAGGATTAACCGTAGATGGAATAACTGCGGCTACAGATGGAAGTTAGGCACTTCTTTGCCCTTCGACAGACGCCATAGTCTCATCATGCCTACGGGACCATGTCGCGATGAGGTTACCTCCCAAAAAGCCAGGAGCCCCGGGGACTCAGAAAAGAAGGAAAACAAGGATAAACAGAAAATCAGAAGATAGACATATGGCTTTGGGGACTATGTTTTTCAAAATAACTTTCCTTTTAAATTCTTTTTGAAAATAGTTTTCAAAAACTTTTTATCTAATCTGGTAACCTTCAGCTCTGATACCAAGTGTAACACCCTACCTCCATTAAGAACACTCACAAAGGGAATGCCTTAACTTCAGTGGAGCGTTTTAGGTAAACAGATATAGAATATCACAAGACAGATATTAAAAATTTTGCAGCGAAAATAAACAGCTTTATTAAATCACTAAAATACTTTGTTACATAATAACATGAGTCATAAAACCATTACAACAAAACACTTCTGTCTTACATCATCAGAGTACATAGGTATTTAAAAGAAAAACATCATTCCCCAGATTAAAGAGCAAGCCATATAAGAGACAGAGACTCGAGCCATACTTCAGAAGTAGCCCCTAGAAGATGATATCCAAATCCTGACTAAACCAGGGTGTTTCCTCCCTGAGAACCTGGGAGGGGAAACGGAAGAAAAGAGGCGAAACAAACTAGTCAGACATACGTCTGGTGAGTCCAGTAACTTTTAGCCAGTAAATAAATAAAGGTAAACATGACAGGCATACAAAGTGGATAAGAGGATTCAGGATACAGATGGCAGGTATGACAGGACAAATAAGGTAAGATATGTGCATGCTTCACTACAAACTACTCTGCACTATTACTAGTAAAATCAAGATGGGATGGCCCCTTCCGCTAACCATAATAACGATAACGTTGGTGGTAGTTTCGTGTATTCCTAGCTGCTGTCATAGGTGCCGCGTGCTCCTATCTCAACTACTCGTACCCACTACCTCCTACTATAAATTGGTAGACTTAAGGCATACGTCCGGGTATACCCTAACCACCACCCTAATCGATCGGCTCCCTACTCTGTAGATACCCTGTGCTGGTCCCACAACTAGGGGGTATCACTTCCCTAAAGTGGCAACCCGAGGTGTGCACAGTTATACCTACTGGTATGTAACACCCCACCTCCGCTAGGGTCACTCACAAAGGGAATGCACTAGGTTTGGTGAAGCATTATCGAGGTAAACATGCACAGAAATATTACAAGACATAACATATATATAAAACAGCGGAAGTAAAACAAATTTCATTACCTTATAAAATAAGGTATAAAGCCTTTTACATCAGAATACATCAAAACCTGTCTTGCAATAGTAAAGAAGCATAAAACCTTTTCATAAATTATTCCCCAAGTAAAACAGTAAAGTGGCCATAGCCAAGAAAAGTCCAAGCCATGCGTGATGACCTTCAAGCAGAAGAAGTCCGAACTAGATAACAGTGTTTCCTCCCTGAAACCTGGGGTGGAAACGGAAGACAAAGAGGCGAAACAAAACGGGGTCAGTCATAAAGACTGGTAAGTCCTATCTACTTACAGTATAAAAACAGGTAAAGGTAACATGACATGCATAAACTGAAAGTAAACATAAGGATGACTACATGATAGATAAACTAAACCAGGGTAACAGGCTGAACTACTTTAGCAAGATAAACTAAGATATCATGATAAACTACGGTATCATGATAAATCAAGGTATCACATCGTCAGGTTTCTATCAAGTATACTATCCCAAGGTATCTATCATGTATACCATCCCATGGTGTCTATCATGTATACCATCCCAAGGTATTTATTATGTATATTTGCTCTGCACCTCTCGTACTAGTATCCCAACCCGCGTCATGTGTTAACTACGAATGCCCCTTGCCCAATGTCATGTAATGGTCCATGTCAACCCAATATATAGCATATGTAGGTTTTCCCAACTCGTATGTTTCTTTCCATGTATAAGTTCAGTCCTTTGCCATAGGCCGTACGGGCTTCCCCATGTAAATCTATACCACCTCAACGTAGTACCATTTTATCCTTGAAGTTGTTTTGGACTGCTACCCTTGATCTGGTTATGTTTTTTTACCATGAACTATCGCGTGTTCACTTAGGATTTATGCCACCTAGGACCACTAGGGATTATGCTACCTAATGAACGTTTCCGTGTCTCGGTTTGGGTTCAGGCCACCTAGGGCCACTAGGGATTATTCCACCCGTCAACCGTGCCCTTTATCCCACGTATGTATCGTGAATCATTTTCCATGTCTAGACGCACACGTATCTCAATGTGCCATCCGAGTTCCGTGCCAGGGCAAATCAAGAAATACGGAACTCGGTCGGGAGCTTTAAGTCGTCTGCTAATGTAGATATCAAGGTCTGTTTTTGTATCTGTGGCTATGGTCCCACATGACCCTTCCCTCAACTACTGAAAGGCAATCCAAGAAAAATCATGTATGAGAACCACATCCCGACCCCACTATAGCCCCACTTTCCTACGGGCCAACCTCACCCATGACTCGATAGCAAGAACATGGTCTGTTGGGGGTTCTCTGCCTTTCCGTACGTACACGATTGACTAAAGATGGTAGGTAGTCGACGACGCGCTATCCAGGGCAAAAACAAGAATCGACGACTCCACACTAATCCATCCCAGTCTTTAGGTCGCTCGCATAGCAACCAAGGCATACTCTTGGTTCTTCTACCGCAGACCTTAACCTCTTGTGAGCCCAGGAAGATCATCTGCAACCTCACAGAGGGATACCAAGAGTATCCTCATGTCCCCCGAAGCTTCCGCTTCGTTACCCAGTTCGTTGGAGCCCTTATCCAAGTCGGATAATTTGCTCCTCCTCGTGTGTTTAAGCGATGACCTACCGTATCGGGTTACTCATCTATCTGTGAACTGGTCCAAATCTCTTGACTAAGAATTATTACTTAGTTTCCTAAACTAAGGTTTACCACTTAGTCTCCTTTCCCGTTATCCTTGTTAATCCCGGTTTTCCACCTAGTCCCCTGAACTAGGGTTTTGTCTAATGGGTTAAGTATTGTCACTTAAGTTCACGACTTAACCTGCCTACGAATCATATCAAGATTTGGCTAAGTATTCAAGTCCAAGACCTAGCCCTACAAGTTGGTTAAGTATACCAAGAAGCTCATGACTTAACCTTATTCAATCATCAAGTCAAATTGGTTAAGTATTTGTTTGTCTTAACCCTATCAGATTATCGTGTTAGATTGGTTAAGCATAGATTATCTTAACCTCATCGGATTATCGAGTCGGATTGGTTAAGTATAGGTTAACTCAACCCCATCCACCAATCGTATTATAATAGTTAAGTATATTTAAATGGTCTTGTGACTTAACCCTATCAAGTTCTCATACTAGATTGGTTAAGTGTGGTTGCTTAACCTCATCAAATCATCATGTATATTTGGTTAAGTATAAGTTACTTAACCTCATTGAATTACCAAGTTTAGATTGGTTAAGTGTTTAACTTAACCCCATCGAATTACCGTGTTTATATTAGTTAAGTGTAGGTTACTTAACCCCATCTAATTACCGTGTTTAGATTAGTTAAGTCTAAGTTACTTAACCCCATCTAATTACCGAGTCGGATTAGTTAAGTGTAAATTACTTAACCCCATCCCCTAATTGTCTTATATGGTTAAGTGTCATTAAGAGATCAAGTCTGGTTTAACTTAACCTACCCATTCATGTCATATCGGTTAAGTGTCATTAATCAAATTTACTTAACCTTATCATGTGGCATTAATTAAATTAATGCACTTTTAACCTCTCACATTAGACCTTGTTGTGGTTACTAGTTAAGCCGGGCGGGTCCGGGTAGATTTACACCACAACCTAGTCTAACCTCGGGTTTTAAGTGCTATGTGACCAACTACTCACATTGAGTCCTATTGTTTGTAGCCACTAGTTAAGCCGGGCGGGTCCGGGTAAATTTATGCTACAAACTCAACCCAACCTCGAGTTGGCCACCTTCATGTTTGGTCTAGTGTCTTATTACACTTACAACCCACCCATGTCTAGTTCAAGTTCCATGTTTTCCCACGTGTCATGACCATATTTAAATGTATCATGAATGTCATGTTCTCATGTAAACCCCATGTCAAGTTTTTCATGTCATACCCACGTTTTTCCTAAGCTGTCCAAACGTATTTCCAACCCAAGTGGAAGCGAGTCACACAGTAGGGTATTATGCCAACATATTGGCCACAAACATGCATAGTATCATAAGGGAATTTGGCCGTAAACATGCATAGTATCATAAGGAAATTTGGCCACAAGCATGCATAGTATCATAAGGGAATTTGGCCACAAACATGCATAGTTTCATAAGGGGATTTGGCCATAAACATGCATAGTACCATAAGTGAATTTGGCCACAAACATGCATGATACATAAGGGGTTTTGGTTCATTTACATGCATAAGCCCCAAAGTCAAGTCTTTGCCCATGTTTCACAAGTCAAGTGGTTCCCAAAGGTTCATGCTAACATTCCGTAGATAAAGATTCAAACTTGCAAGATATACTAGGTTAAACATAACATGAGTGGCATGATTAAGTCGTTACAACTTAGCCCAAGGTCATAGATCATAGAAAAGGGCAAAACTAGTTTCACATAAGCTAGCATGCTTATGTTTCATCGCATTTTATCCCATGTCACATTAGAACCACCGTTAGAATCTACAAGTAGCTAGAACTTACATAGCGAGGCTTAGGGAAGGATTATGCATCGTCGTGACGAAGAAAGGTGGATCCTTTGTTGAAGAATCTTCATGAAACTTGCGTAGCAACGTTGATCCCTCCTCGATTTGGTGTAGAAAGCTTGCACCTTCTTCATGGATCTAGCTTTGGATGCTCAAGCCTTTGGAGATGAAGATGGAGGCCATGATATGAAGGTGGAGGCCATGGTGAGGGAGCATTTTGGCATAACTTCGTTGTAGGAATGAATTAGTGAGGGTTTAGGCTAGGTCTAGGGGTCTTTTTATAGAGATTAGGGGTAGTTTAAACCATAGGATTAACCCCAAATCAGATCTGAGCCATCAAATTCCGTCGGAAGCTTCCAGAACAGGACCAGAGACACAAGCAGGCGCACCCAGGTGGCCTGGGCTCGACCACCCAGGTCGACAGGGGTGTCGACTTGCAAGTCGACACCACCTTGGGTGTGTCGACACCCAAGTCGACACCCATGTTGACTTGGGTGCTGGGCGCGAAATTTTCCCGCCCGGTCTTTTCGGCTCCAGATTTGAATTTTGAACTGTTAATCGGACTTGGAATTTTCTGAAACTTCGTTGGGCAATAACTTGGTCATACGGACTCCGTTTTTCGAAAACTCGGACTCTATTTCGCGTATTTTTCCGAGACGAACGCAATGGCACAGCCCGTTTCCCTTGATTCAGATTTTATCATTTAATTCTGCCTTGATTTATGTTATAACATGTTATTCAAAATACGGGTTGTTACATGGTATCACAGTCGTCTTGTCCCCCTCTGCCCGGACCATGCACGCGCATATCCCTGGTCGGTTTGCGCCACCCACACCATCCGTCTCGTTTTGGATCTCTTACAATCAATCAGTAAGCGTGCCCCTTCCCCACCTAGTACGGAGTTCTTTACTTTGATACCCCTCCGGATTACTAACTGAAATGGGTCCCACACAACATGATACGAGCTCTCCCCTATGTCTTGTATCCCCACTAGGTTTTCTACTGACTATGTATACCCTAACGTGTCTTTAATTACATAGCCCTCAATCAGTTATGCATACCTATAGGTGTCTTTAATACATAACCCTTAATCTACCTATTGGTTATGCTTACCTATAGGTGTCTTTAATACATAACTCAATTTATTCCCATTAGTTATGCGTACCCCTAAGGGTGTCTTTAATACATAACTTTAATATTTTTCCCCGGTTATGTATACCGTTAGGTGTCTTTAATTACATAACACTTTTTATCCGATTAAGTTTGTGGGCCTATATATATTAATATTACCCACCTACCCTTCAGTTGTACTTAACCCTCCCACTGATTTAATCCTATTTATTTAATGGTTAAGTTTGTGGGCCTATATATATTAATATTACCCACCTACCCTTCAGTTGTACTTAACCCACCCACAATCCAACTTATTTTACTTAACCCTAACTTATGTCTATCATCATACAATCCACATGTATTAAGTTTGGTAAAGTAGTCTTTTCTTAATACCATGTCCAGTTATGGTTATATAGGGTTAGACCTCCCATATTAGGCTTACAATATGTGGATGTTGGATATGCCGGTCAGGTCCGGGCAGTCGTATTCCACAGTTGGGTCTAACCTCGTGTCTTAGCCCGAGTTGTATTCACACACTTAGACCTCTCACATTAGGTTCAACATTAGTGGTTGCTGGATATGCCGCTTGGGTCCGGGCAGACTTCCACCACTAATGTAACCTAACCTCGTGTTATAAGTGTTAATTAATTTTTCAGACTTTAATTGCTTAAACATTCCTCTTTTGATTAATTAAGTTAATTAATTAATCCTTTCCTTTTTATAGGTGTCAATACCTATTTTATTAACAATTTGAATTTCCTATCCATAAATGGTCATATTCAAATTATACCATTTTTACTCAACTTTACCTATGTCATAATAGGCAATTATTTATATGATATTCAAATTATACCATTTTTACTCAACTTTACCTATGTCATAATAGGTAATTATTTATAAGTTTCCCTACTATAATCATGTGCCCAATTTACATAACACTACGTAAATTATGCCTATTACAAATTCTCCTTTTCCCCATTTCTTAACTAGCGTAACCGTTTGCGTTTTTGGCGTCATCGAGGCTACAAGGTAACCTCGCCATAACAATAAAATGAAGGGAATGACAAGGTGATTGTTTCAGTACAATTTTTGGCATAAGCATGACAACTAGGGAAAATGACATGATAACTTCGCATATAATTATGATTCATCACATAATTAACAACTTGCATAGATTCATGATTTTGCAACATAACAACTTGCATAGGTTCATGAATTTCAACATAACAACTTGCATAGGTTCATGAATTAACAACATAATTAACAACTCACATAGGTTCATCATTCACAACATAACAACTTGTATAGGTGACTTGCATAGGTTCATGATTCACAACATAACAACTTGCATATGTGACTTGCATAGGTTCATGATTCACAACATAACGACTTGCATAGGTTCATGATTCATAACATAACAACTAGCATAGGTTCATGAATTCATCACATAATAACTTGCATAGGTAACTTGCATGATCTCATAACAACTTCCATAGGTTCATGATAACAACTTGCATAGATTCATGATAACAACTTGCATAGATTCATGAATTCGCAACATAATAACTTGCATAGGTAACTTGCATAGGTTTATGAATTTCACTTGCATAATTTCATGATTCACCACAACAATAAACTTGTATAATTTCATGATCCACAACAACAATAAATTTGCATAACTACAAAAAACATATACCCAAATCATAGTCTACCACAATTCACTTTTATCTATTTAAACCTAAAAGTGACTAGAACTCACAAAAAAAGGGTCTTGAGTTCTAGGATCTGAATTCTGTAATTGATTAGCGTTCCCTTATTGTAGACAATTTTGTTGTTGAGATTAAACTTTGATTTGATTTGAAGTGTTGTGGATCAGATCACACCAGAAAGATGTGCAGGCTTTCTGCTCGGCCTGGGCGCACTTGGGAAGTGCGCCAGTGTATTTTTGTACTGGCGCACTTCCCAAGTGCGCCAGTGCATTTTATTTTTTTTCTTCTGGTTTTTCCGCCTAACTTCGTTCGTCCATATCTCCTTCATATGGTATCCGTTTTACGCAAACTCGGACTCTATCTCAAAGCAGAATTCCGAGACGAACGCAATGGTGCAACCCGTTTCCCTTAATTCTCACATTTGAAATTAAGTATTCTTCAATTTAGTTAATTTGATTATTCAAAAATTCGGGGTGTTACATCTGGCGTCTCTCATCTCTCTCTGTCTAACAGTCACCTCAATATGACTTAATGTCGTCTTTTCTGCATCTCGGAGGGAAACCAATCAATCGCAATAGCCTTTCTCCCCATCTTGGAATCATCATTGTCGAATGAATCATCACTGCATAAAAGCACCACATCTTGTCTCAAGCCAAAGCTACCGATCGAAGAGCCATCATGTAGAAATCACTATTGAACGAACCATCATGTCCTTTTCATCTAAATCGCACTCATAATAATCGATAATGGCTGCTCAGATCACGTACTTAACTAAAATTGGTTAAATGCCATCCAAGGAAAACGCCCGACATTCGTTGCGAAATCCAACTCATCACCAAGTTCATCTTTCGTCTCTCGATAGACCATCAAGCTCCAGTGTTACCCGATCTTCAAACCCGTCACCAAGCTCCAATGCGACTTTGTTATTGAATCCATCCAAGCTATCTAAAGCCCCTTAGAGAATATATCTCGCACATTCGAGTCTACCATCCTTGTGTGTTCAATCAATATATACCAACATGTGTATTCGATCAATAAACACCCCAAACTCTAGTGAACAAATTATTTCCTAATACTAAATCGTCCACGAGCGATGTTTTAATCTAAACTAAGCAAACGATTTAATCATGAAAAAAAATGTCATGCAAATTCCTTAAGTTGCACACTAACATCCGTAATAGCAGTAATAAATAAAATAGATCCTATTTATTGCAATAAAGGTAAAATAAGTGTCCAAATAACCTATATCTAATACTATAGTCAAAATAGCGCATAAAGCGTGCAAATAGGTAAATATGTGACAAGAGAGTTAAATCTACTTAAATCAGTATCTAATCATTTTATTTATTAATTACTAGGTTCAAAATCCTAAATATTGAGAATCATAAACATAAATCAATTTAAAACATCAAAACTGTAGTATACAGTCAACTACAGTTCAGTGAGAGACAATGTCACTCACCTAAGCCAAATCAGTCCAAACTAGCTCCTTAATGTAGAGCTCCTCAATATGAAGTTGGGGAACAAAATCACGTCTAATTCCGGCCTCGTATGCAAAAGATATCAATGTTATCAGTTTAACTGTTACATACGTAATTAGCTAACTCAAGCAATAATTCATTCAAACTAAAATCCACTAACTCGTTAATCGTTCTTCACCGATTAAGATATGCACACTTCAGGAACCCAACAATGGCAGTGAGCTTTAATTAATGATAGGGGGATTCACTCAATGAAATTTTATTCCATCTTCGTCGTTGTCTTTCTCTTCTCGAACTCCATACATCTATACCCAAAACAAAATTGTTCGAGCCATATACAATTCTCATTCTCGGCCTATACCCTACAGAAAATGTGTTGCTCTATATGTCGCACCACCCTATGAAGTGTCGAGCTCCTCCAAACCTGACCCTCCATGCGCCTTTCCATCCTCGACCCATTGCCAACCTCCATTTAGCCTCTCGCCTCCCATAACACTGCAAATATGAAATCCTAGTTTTGAATGGCTGATTTCACCCATCACCTAACGCGTCAAAACTTATATGGGCGTGAAGCCATCGGCGATACGAACTCAACAAACATAATCTCACGATTTTTAGTCAAGTAGAGAGGGAGATCGAGATTTTTGAAGTTATAAAGAGGAGTAGTCGTTAAAATAATGGAACAGTATTGTTTGAAGAAGAGGAATGACTGTATTAGCTATTGTAGCATATGGATAATATTATTTTAGTTGTTTTATTAATTTACTCACTTTATCTAATTTCAATTCAACAAATCAATATGTGCATTTTATTTCTGCACAATCAAATGACAAGTATGTTTGCTATAAAACTTGACAGCATGTATCACTACAACGATACAGTTCCGATGGTACAAGTTCATCATAATCTGAGACAAATGCCTGAAACGATAGTTTTACACGTATTTCGGGATGGTTTTGACCATAAAATCTCCCGATCTCTAAATATAACGGTCCTTATACTTTTTATTTACATAACGATCCATACAAACCCAATGGATCCAGCTCAGGTCTTAATTCGATTGTTTGTGAAAAATCATCTCAGAACTATTATCAAATAATTAATGGTCAATATTTAAATCTCTAATCGTAAAAATATAGGACGTTACATTCCTCCTTCCTAGAAGGATTTCATCCCTAAAATCCTCAAGACGAAACAATACAACCTAACACTCATGAACAAGTGACGATACAAGATAAACCACCACTTAACGCTCTCAGCAACAACCATTGAAAGCGATCACAACAAAGGAAATAGGCTCGAAATTTTGCATGAAGACAACATTCCCATTCCTAAGTATAACCACAATCAAACTCGAGATCGATGCAGCCAGGCCAAACACCAAATTGTACATTTATTTTCCAAACCAATTGATTTTGGAGAGTAAAAGTGACAACTTACTATTTAGAAGACAATTCAACATAGCATCGCATATTGAATTTCTTTCCAAATATGGAAAAATTTACAGAAAAAATTAGCAGACCTCCTCTATACGACTTGACCTGGAAAAAACACAAGGTGCCATGCAAGGCTCATCTCAATAAAAGAAAACAAAAGCCCAAAAGTTGTTATCCATACATGGGGCAAAAATCACCAAAATGCACCAAATGAAAAAAATCACAAATCTACAACTATGACATACCTTGTTTTAAGCAAGCTAGTTGTAAATAAAAGCAAATTAGCATCCAAACAAATCAAATCTTACTTATATGTGCTTGGGTATGTACTCAACAAAGTAGATTAGACATAATAGTAATAACAACAATGGAATAAACATGTTAAATAAATAGAATTTATCTAACATAAGCATGTCAAGTCATGTATGGAATTATTTCGAATAAACAAACAATAAATCAACACAATTATCTTACATGCCTAACAACCATATAAATATATAGTTGTGTTAAACGTCAATAATCAAGCATGCATAGGTAAAACAATAACAATCACAAATATAACAACCACACATATCCTAGCATAAAGGATACTAACCTAACTAATAGGACACATCAAATATTAAATTCAGTCTATATTAATATGACTCGACGACCTGATTGCCGTTTCAAAAATAAAGAATAGCAATCTAGCATCTCTCATCACAAAATCGAGTATGATTCGAGCACTATCATACTATTCCTAATTTTCGAGGTAACCTATCGATCGAAACCATCAACAATTATTTCCGCATCCATTTGGAAATCTCGAATGGTTATAAAAAATATATTCGACTCATCCCATTCGGTTATAACAAGTTGACATCGTATTTTTTATAAAATAAATGCGTAATCAACCCCTTCTAACGATGCCAGGATCAAACGACACCTCTTTCACATGGAACCAACTATCATTGTTGAGTATGTACTACCTCACCTCGAGTTATGGAATCATAACCAGTAATAAACACAAGTGACACTACAGGAATTTCGCTTCCGAATAGGTATATCTCCAACTCGACACACATGATTAACTACATTTCTTATAGGTACTCATATAAAACTTCATACTCTAGAAGGCCAAAAGTTCCAACCATTGCCACTAGCAAAGGTTGAGATACTTCTTGGAGAAGATAAATTTCGATGATGCGACATAACTAATGACTTTAACCCCTTGCTAATAAATAATGCCTCCAACTCACCAAAACAAACTCTGTCGTCATCGACTCCAAATCGTGATTCGAATACGACTTACGTGGTTTTGGTTATCGATTAAAACATGGAAAACTACCACTCGGAAACAAACCATACTTGAGCCCACTCACACAACCAAGTGAGTAATGTCGGCTTTTCGTTCCCTCTTAAATGAGAAATTGAAAATTCATGGGTCAACTCTAACTCTATAACCATTCAAACTCTAGTAGGACTTATAACAACACCCTAATCGAGACGACATGACCCAAGCACTCCACTTTTTCCCAATAAAAAGTGAAACTCCAACAAACCAAGCATAAGATATGCTGACTCACTAGTTGGCCCAAATGGCCCAACCAACCAATCAAGGTCAAAGTAGCATATAAAACGCTGTAATCGGCCCAAACCAAACAACTACTCATAATCGGTGAAACCCCTCGAGATTCCCAATAAAAAGAACATCCATAACCAGATCGATATGGAGCTCAACTCAAACATGGTGGAAATATAGTCACCTCATTGAATATGTCCAGATACTCTCAAGCTACAAGCTCAGGTAATGACTCGCTACTAGAGTTTTGTCTCAGTCCATTATCGTTTGATCATAAGTGACTCGCTACTGAAGATCAAGTCTTAGTCCACTATCGCTAAATCGAAGACGACTCACTACCGAAGAGCTTGTCCTACCCCACTGTCATCACCAACAACCTCTCACTACCACCAATATTATGTATCCTCCTAGTAAATCAACTGCTAAACTTAAATATTAAGTCCAGTTAAGTTCAACAAGCAACCAATATACATACATATACATAATTATATAGTCAACTCATACTACGATTAATAATATATTTGTATATGTGTTCACTATTAACTTTTGAAGAAACTCTACTCTAGAGAATATAGTTAGGGAATTCAATCGACCCGTCCCAGCCGACCCCATGTTTAAGCTAGGCCCTCATGGTGACATTTTTTGATCCTATTTGTTTACCACTTTTATAGATATTACTATATTTCCCTTAAAACATAGGAGGCTAAATTGTGTCTGGTGAGAACCGAATCCCCTCCCTCTTGGTGGAGAGTTTGGAACTCTCATCACCCACACTAAAGTGTGTTCACTTATTTAAACTTAATTATGTTATATATATAAACACATATATATATATATATCTACATGTATAAATTTATTTATTAATATGTTGAATCATATCCTATAGTACACTATAGATAACATAGAAGAAATACTTATATCGATAGGGAGCGGAGATGATGAACTTTGAATAAGGGTAGGAGGAGCATACAAGTAAAGAGTGATTAAAAAAGTGTAAGACTTCAGACTTATATAAATGAAGCTGCATGTAATAAATCTCAACTGACCAAGTAGGCTAGTATTGTTTTAGAAAGCGAAGGCCATGAATATGGAGAGCCAATAGAAGACACCTTAGTCATGAAACCTATTGTGAGGAATGCTTGTAATCAAAACAGTGTTTTTGCAAATAGCTGCACAAGGAATAATTGGCCGAAGTCTTAAAAAAATGCAAGTTAGTGTTGATTTTGAAGAAAACTCATTGGGTTGCAAGGTTGTTTTCATGGTAAATAGTGAGACTGTATTGGCAAATGATTCTTAAACAATAAAAGGAAAATAATAAGTTAAGTCAAAAATAGTAAACAATACAAACATGAAACCAGCATTTATTCTGAAATTTCGCAATTTAATGAAGTAAAAACTTTAAGGATATGGGGTAATCTGATTCTTTTTGAAAAATCAAATTATGGTAGATAAAGTGAATTAAAAATCAAAAGAATGGGTTAGACTGCAAAGAACAAACAAGTAAGTTATGATAGTGAAATAGAAGAAAAAAAAATTGGGGTTGATAATAGTGGGAAGAAACAAAAGTTACCATTAATGTAACGACTCATATTCTACAAATTGAAGGATCATATAATATTTATATTATTTTTATATTAGTTCCTATAGTTCTATACTTTGTGAAATGGCTACATGGGTTATTTCATACCTTCGCTATTTTTGTTAATTTTATGTGTGACCATATTACCCTTAGAGAATCTTATTTTGTCCATAACTTTTGATTGAAAAGGAATTCAAATTTGAAACCACTTCCATTAGATTTAGATGATGGTTTCCAATCTCATAAAATGGTCAAATTAAGAAAATAGACTTATCATTTGGGAGAAATGAGTGAAATAAGGTTTAAAGAGGGTTAAATACCTTAATTGGGCCAAAATATGTCACTCGTGGGTAGGTCCAAGGTCCATTTCAGGAATAGGGTTAGTGGGGGATGAAATGAGTTGGAGAATCATCTTCAGTTTATAACACAACTCCTAAAGTAGATCTCAAACTCATTAATGGCTTCCACCTTCCAAAACCCTCTCTAAATCTTGCTTTAATTAACCTAATCTTGTCATTAATAAAGGATTAAGTCAACTCAACATCAAATCAAAAGAAAAAAAATTCTACAATGCCTAGGGATCTTGCAAAATACTTTTCGCTTTGGATCTAACAAGGATTTAGTAATTAAGGCGAGTGATTAATATTCTTGCTTACTAACTAGGGTGTATGAAACACTCCACCAACATTAATGTCACTCACAAAGGTAATGCATTAACTTCAATGAAGAGTTATAGGTAAAAGATGCAGATAAATTACAAGATAGACAAATAAAGCAGCGGAAAACAAAGTCATTTTATAAGCAACGTAGTTCAGTCAAGCTTTTACAACAATTGACTCAATCATACTTAAAAAGTACTACATAAAACTTCTGTCTTGATTCAAAAGCTTCCAAGTATATATAAGAAGCATAAAACATAGCAAAGTAGCATCAATCCCCAAATTAAAGTGCAAACACAGCCATAGCCAAATATAGGAGGATCCAAGCAATATATCAAAGAATCTTCAATCTTGGAAAGAGAAACGGTCCAAACTAAGCTAAGCTATTTCCTCCCTGACTACCTGGGGGGAGAAACAGAAGAAAAGAAGACGAAAGAAAACGGGTCAGACATAATGCCTGGTAAGTCCAGTGATTTTCAGTATGTAAACATGTAAAAGTAACATGACATGGATAAACTGAATATAAGACAATACCGTGATAACAGGGAGAACAAGATAAGATTAGCATAAGATATGATAAGGCAAGTGTTAGCCTACTTTGTGAACTAGGCTACACAAAGAGCAAATAGTGAGAAGGACATCAATCGGATCGGATCGAAGAAAGATAGAGCAGCAGGTGAATAAAGATCAAGAGCGCAGACACTTCCTCAGATCGGATCGGAGAGATACAACAGTAGCCTCATTACATCGGATCGGATCGGTAATACGTCAACAATACCAAAGGATAGCAGGTGGCTTCAGCGGTTCGGATTGGAGGAACACCTCAGCGACATCAGAAGAAAGAAAGCATTCCCATCGGTTCGGATCAGATGAGTACGTCAGCAGCATCAAGGGATAGCGAGTTGCATCACCGGATCGGATCGGAGGCCCCGATCCGAACCTTTTTTCCCTTTGAATCTGTAGCCGTTGTTGCGCATATCCCCTGAAGACGCGGACAAGATCTGACCATTTCTCCCACGATCTCCTACTCAATCAATGCGCTGTAGCCATCTTAGAGCCTCCGAAACCGACTCTCAAGGGATGAATGCCACGCAATTCAGAACCGGAGCCACTTCGAGGAGATTTTTCACCTATAAATACACACCTAGAGGCATTTAAAAGGATCTTTTGGCAAATTCTCAGTTCATACTTCCTCCATAGCCAAGTCCTACAAGCATATTCAGAGCAAAATCATCTCTTAAAGTCCATTTTTGAGAGGTTTGAGTGAGTTTATGCATTGTAATTATGAGGTTGAGTGAGAATCATTGCTGTACTTGTCTTCAAATCATCAAATAAAAGAAAACAAAGTGGACATAGGCTCGTTAACGCCGAACCCCTATAAATTGTGTGTTCTTTATTGCTTTTTGATTCTATTTCATTGAATTCATATCTAATTTGGGTGTTAGAGCCAATTTTTGGTCTAACATTTTTGGTGCTTTCACTGAGAACTTTCAAATTCTAAGCCTTTTTGGGATTATCATTCTACTGTTTGGACCTTCAAGTTCAAAGAAGTTAATCCCCTTTCTCTGACATCTTTCAATACTTGTTGACTAATCGTTGAAGAATCAAGCATTATGGCTAAGACCAAAGGAAAGGAAGTGCAAGGTGCTAGAGAAAATCAGCAAGCTATCGTGTTAACAAGGTCACGCGCTCAAAGCTCTGGAGCAGGTCACTCCAACCAGGAGAATCCGGATCGGATCGGAGGGGCTGATCCAAACCGAGAGGAAGCAAACCGGATCGTGTTGACACCGATCCGACCTGAAGACCCGATCCGAACCGATGGTGCTGGGGGCTTTCACTCTCTCCACCCGAACCGCCCCGACCAGGCTGCTATGGGCCGATCCGATCCAAATCAGAACGAAGCTAGAACTTCTACTCGAGCTCCCTCTGATGCTCCAATTCCAGCCACGATGGCCAATGTCCAGCTTGATCCATCTGCGCCCATTACTCAGGGAGTTTTTTCACGTTTTCTTGACATGCTTCAGAGTACTAAAGAAGCATTGGAAGCCCAAAGGCGCGACAACTTTCGCATGCAGGAAAACATGATCACCATGGGTAGAGAATTACAGGAGCTCCGAAGGCAGAGAACTCCTTCCCCACCACGCCACATTCCTACAGATGATTCATCTTCTTCGGAGGAAGAACGTCCTCGCGAGAGAAGGCCGCTCGAACGACCTGAGAACCTAGATCAATTGACTTCGGATCTTTGGGATCCCGAGAAGATGCTGCTCGTGTATTGGGCCCTGATGACCCGAGTTTGCAACAACCTATGTTTCTACCCATGCGCGAATCCCACGTCTTACCCAGGGATCCCAATATTACTAACCCCACGCAGCAACAACTCCTTCAACCTCTACCTACAGAGGTCGACCGGGAGCACAGAGAGCAACGTAGAGCGGCTGCCGCCAAAAACAGAAGGTTATACCCTGACCAGGAACCCAGGGGTAATCCGAACATCAGATCTAGAGAGCCTGTGCAGACATTAACCAACGCCGATGTACAGGCAATGGTGCGACGGATTATGTCTGAAAGCCGGCGATATACCAATGAAGATTGGGGCATTGAGCGAAGTCATACCCCTTTCACAAATGACATCCTGAATTTCCAGTTCCCCCGACGATTCAACTTTCCTCAGATGGACCGATATTCAGGAAGGACAGACCCAGGGCAGCACCTAATGAGACATGCATGGTTTATGAACGCGTCAGCAGCTCCAGATGCCGTAAAGTGCAAAGCTTTTCCCATCTATCTTAAAGACGTAGCATTAATGTGGTTCACTCGACTTCCTCCTTGGTCGGTGTCAAATTTCACAGAGTTGAGTGAGCGTTTCATGAATCAATTCCGAGTCCATGCCCAAAAGTCCAAGACCGTTATAGAATTGTCACGAATTAAATAGGGCCCAGGAGAATCTTTGAAGTCATATTTGGATAACTTTAACCTGGCCGTCACCGAAGTCACTGATCCCCATGAGCCTACTATCCTGATGGCCTTGATAGAAGGAGTAGATCCCGACATAGAGTTCGGGGATTACTTGGCTGGAAAACCACCTCCTACAAGATAATTATTCTATGAAAAGGCTAATGTCCGTTTAAGGCGAGAAGAAGCTAAGGCGAATCGGAAGAGAAAGTCCGAAGGGGCCTCGAAGGAAGGTGTCCAGAGCAATGTCACCGTGAAACAGTCTAGTGACAGTTCAGGAAAAGTGGAAGTAAATGTTGGCAACCAGAGTGGTGGTAATAGCAACAGAAATGGGAACGACAATAGAAGGAACAGAAACCGTGGGAATAGATCCAATAAAAGACCCAGATTCCAGAGTTTTGAAAATTACACGCCGTTAAATGATACGTTGGAGAACATCTATCTAAACACATACAACATATTGCAGTACAAAAAGCCACCACCCAGAGATTCTACTGAGAAAGAGATTGAAACAGGAAAGTTTTGCTTGTTTCATGGTACACACGATCATTCCACCAATGAATGCCGTCATTTGAGGGATATCGTCGAAAAATTGCTGCGAGAAGGCAAGTTGGATGAGTACAAAGCCGCCCCGAGGGACAAGGGGCAAGGGTGACAAGCCCCGAACCAAGAACAGCCTGCTTCAAAACCCATGGCTCAGCAAAAGGGGAAGAGAATCGTCATTAATTCCATTATAGGCAGCCTCACTTGGTTGGTCGTAATTTTAAAGCAATGGACCAGTACGTCAACGCCGCCAAGCATTATGAAATAGGAGAATGCAGCAGCCTTGAAGACGTCACTCCAATAAAGCAGCAAAAAACGATGTCCGATGATGTCGTATTCCGCAATAGATGCGAGTTTGGAGTTCTATCCCCAACCGACGATCTGCTAGTGATAACCACGACAATTGGCCCCGCTTTGGTTCATAAGGTGTTAGTGGATAACGGAAGCTCGGCCAATATCCTCTTCAAGAAAGCCTTCGAACAAATGAGGCTCGAAGCAAAAGACTTAAAGCCATGCCAGGGATGGATACGTGGTTTTAACGGAGTATCCACAGCTCCAATGGGTTTTGTGGAATTGCCAGTCACACTAGGGCAGGGGGATCGCCAGAGAGTAAGGATCTTGCCGTTTGTAGTTCTGGATTTGGAGTCGCCTTATAATGCCTTCGTAGGCCGACCAGCCCTTGCCGAATTTAGGGCATGTATTGCGCCTTGGTGTTTGCTGCTAAAATTCCCGACTGACTCGGGAGTTGGGACGATGAGAGGCGACCAAGCTACGGGACGAGCTTGTTACGTGGCAGAGTTAAAGATGCTAATGAAGGGGCTGAATATAGATGCTAAAGATGATTCCTCCTCTCCAAGGGGGGCCTCAGCATAGCAATTAAGGGGTCCTGCCCCAAGAGAGTCGCCTTCCGACGTGCTCGAGGATATAGTTCCTGGAGAGGATAGAGAACCTGGGGACATGAAGGAAACTCCCAATGAAATAACAGTTGATATACCTATTGATGAGACGGATCCAATAAAAGTGCTAAAGATTGGCTCGCAACTGGATCCAGTTAGAGCAAGAGAATTGGCTGATTTTCTAAAGGCAAATCTGGATGTGTTTGCCTGGACTCACGTTGACATGTGTGGGATTTCGCCTACCATCATAAGCCACTCTTTGTGTATTAATCCGAAACATCCACCAATCAAGCAGAAAAGACGGATGTTGGGCCCAGAGCGGTCAGCAGCTTTAAAAGAAGAAGTGGAGAAGTTAAAAGGTAACGGATTCATTAAGGATTCTAAGTATCCCGACTGGATATTGAATCCTGTCCTGGTTAAAAAGTCAAATGGGAAGTGGAGAACGTGCATCGACTTTTCTGATTTGAACAAGGCTTGCCCGAAGGATAGTTTTCCTCTCCCCAGAATTGATCAATTAGTAGATTCAACTGTCGGGCATGAACTTTTATCCTTTATGGACGCTTATTCCGGGTACAATTAAATTCCCATGCACGTACCAGATCAAGAGCATACAAGCTTTATTATAGACTTGGGACTGTATTGTTACGTCGTAATGCCGTTTGGATTAAAAAATGCGGGAGCTACATATCAGCGCCTGGTCAACCGCATGTTTTACAATCAGATTGGGAAGACTATGGAAGTTTACGTAGATGATATGCTAGTGAAATCCAAGCAATCTCCCGATCATACGAAAGACTTAGCATAAATTTTTGGCATACTACGAAGGTATGGTATGAAGTTGAACCCCTTGAAGTGTTCTTTTGGCGTGACATCAGGCAAGTTCCTTGGCTTTATCATGAGTTCCCGAGGAATTGAAATCAACCCAGACCAAATAGCAGCAATTTGGAATATAGAGGAGCCGCGAAAGATTAGGGATGTTCAGAGCTTAGCTGGGAAGGTTGCAGCACTGGGCAGGTTCATCTCCAAAGCAACGGACAAGTGTGTGCCTTTCTTCGATCTCATAAAACAGGGAAAGCAAAATTTTGAGTGGACCCCCGATTGTGTGGAGGCGTTCCAGAATCTGTTAGACTTCTTAGAAAAGCCTCCAATATTATCAAAGCCCGTGCAACATGAGGATTTGTTCGTCTACTTGGCGGTATCATCTCACGTCGTCAGTGCAGCACTAGTACGTGAAGAGGAAAAAGTCCAGAAACCTGTGTATTACGTAAGCAAAAAATTGGCTACTGCAGAATGCAACTACCCAAAGTTAGAGAAGCTTGCTTATAGCCCCCTGATTGCTTCCCGTAAACTCCACCATTATTTTCAGGCACACCCAATAGTTGTGTATACCGACCAACCTTTGAGACAAGTGTTGTAAAAACCTGAAGCATCAGGGCGGCTACTCAAATGGAATATCGAGCTGAGCCAGTTTGATTTGAACTTTTAGCCGCGAAGATCAATACGGGGGCAGGCCTTGGCTGACTTCATAGCTGAATTTATAATTCCTAAAGAAGAAACGGTGGGTGACAAGACAATTGCTTTGGATCAAGAATTAGAGCTTAGTCCGTGGAGACTATATACGGACAGAGCCAAGAATGATAGAAAGTCCGGCGCCGGAGTTGTTTTAATAACTCCTGAAGGACGATCTATCTACTATGCGTTGCGGTTAGAGTTTGCTGCTACCAATAACGACTCTGAGTATGAAGCCCTGATTGTCGGGCTGAAACTCGCCAAAGATTTGGGAGTGAAGACACTAGATATATATTGCGACTCTAAGATAGTGGTATGTCAAGTTCGGGAAGAATTTGCTGCTAAGGGACCTTGGCTCATCGCTTATCTCAAGAAAGTAATGGAGTTGTTGGAAGGTTTAGAGCATTATAGCATAACACACATTCCAAGAGCAGAAAATCAGAAAGCAGATCGATTGGCGAAGCTAGCAAGTTTAGATAGTCTTAAAGAATCCGAAATGGTTCCGATAGAGGTGTTGGATTCACCAAGCTTCGATCTAATGGAAACAGAGCTAGCCCTGGAAGTTGAACCAGAAAGAGAATCCTGGATGACATCAATTAAGGATTTTCTCAAAAATGGAACCCTCCCGTTGAAAAAGAGTGAAAGACGAGCTATAAGACGTAAGGCCACCAGATACGTTTTACAGGACGACGTCCTTTATCGTCAAGGGTTTTCGATGCCCTTGCTACGGTGTATCGCACATGACGACATCAAACGTGTACTGTAAGAGGTACATGAAGGTGAGTGTGGAGATCACACTGGGGGCCAAACATTATCAAAGAAAGTGTTATGGTACGAATATTTCTGGCCTACCGTGAACAAAGACGCAGCTGCTTATTCACGACGCTGCGACAGATGTCAAAGATATGTCAAAGTTCCCAGAGCGCCTCCGACTCAGCTCAAGTCAATGGTAAGTCCGTGGATGTTTGCCATATGGGGAATCGACATTATTGGAGTGCTACCCATTGCCAGAGGAGGATCCAAGTATGCGATCATTGCCGTGGATTACTTCACGAAATGGGTGGAAGCTGAACCTTTAACAACCATCACGGCAAGGAAAGTGATCAGTTTTGTGGTGAGAAACATTATTTGTCGATTTGGGATACCGAAGACCATCATAACTGATAATGGGACGCAGTTTGACAGCATAGAGTTCAGAAACTTTTGCCAGAAATACAAAATTGATAAGCGATACACTGCAGTAGCTCATCCGCAGTCAAATGGACAGGTCGAAGCCGTAAATGAAGTCATTAAATCAATTCTAAAGAAGCGGCTGAAACAGGCCAAAGCCAGATGGGTAGACGAGTTGCCATTAGCCTTATGGGCATACAGGACGACCTTTAAGACGGCTACCGGCCATACTCCCTATTCACTTTCATTTGGGTCTGAAGCGGTGATCCCGGTAGAATTGGAAGTCCCTTCTCATCGAGTTGCATTCTATGATCCGATGACGAATAAAGCGCTCCTCCTAGAGTCTCTTGATATGATTGAAGAAAAAAGAGATGAAGCCAACTTGCTTGCCTCAAGACATCGACATCAAGTAGCACGTTATTATGACCAAAAGGTTCGCCTCAAAACCATTGAACCAGGAGACCTAGTACTGAAGCGAGTCTTCTCGCCTTCAACCCGGTTGGGTCCAAAATGGGAAGGACCGTATGCCATCCAATGGAAGCTTGATACAGGAACATTCAAGCTAACGACCATGGACGGTGAAGAGATTCCCAGAGCCTGGAACGCTCAGCACTTACGACGATATCTGAACTAAATATGAAATGTCATTTCTTTTGTTTTCATAAGCTATGTAAAAAGGCACGACTTGCCTTAAAAAGTCTGTTTATGTGAACAAAAGATTATAAAGTGGATGTAGGCTACGACTTAGCCGAACCACTATAAAAATATCGTGTGTGATTTACTTTCCTGCATTATTTATATCTTCAACTATTATTCTGCTATGACTGTGGATCACGAAATGTTAAATTAAAGTTGAAGATGACCTACATGCGGGAACAAAAAAAATGCTTGTTTGTACAATAAGACATATAAGAATGGGAAGATGACATTCTTAACTCTAACTCTCAAGAATCGAGAGAGAGTATAAAGGACGGGAAGACGACGTCCTCTGAGGCGTGAAGGTGCACCCAGATGAGAGACCGCCTCAACGAAAACTCTAACCTGGATATGAGATGGGAGAGTATAAAGATGCCAGAAAGAATAGGCGTCAATGACGAAATGAATATGACCCCCGTCAGAGAATCAGGGACATTTGGACTTTTTAATTTAATCTTGAATAGTTCTCCCTCAGTTATTCAAGATTGACTGGGGGCATACATGTACACATATATTCCCCTCCATCATGATTTCATTACATAATTTTAGTATGACATGCTTTTGTATTTTTACTTAAGTGCTGAACTAACGACTATCAGGCATTGCAGGAAATAAATTATTTTTATTTACAAACATGTGAGTTTGTACAAGGAAAACAAGCAAAAAAGAAGATGCGAGAGCCACCGTCGCTGCAACAATTGCGGGCCAATTAAATACTAAAATAAAACAAAACACTTCATCACTTAGGCGTTGGAGTGGACTTGGATTTTTTAGCATCCTTCGCCTCTCTTTCAGCATCAGTTAAAATGCATCTTGATTTTTTCCTCCCTATGACTGAAGTGCTGGAATCAGATGATTTTTCCCCAGGAGTCGGAACACTGGAATAATGAGAAGACTTTTTAGCAAGCTCTTTTGTAATAGACCTAGTCGAAAGCCTAACAACTAACCTTGATCCATCATCCACCACTGCGAGAGGCTTAAGGCTTTCGGGGTCCGGGTCTTCAACTTTAAGCTGCATACGTATGTCTTGTTCGGCTTTCCATGCAGCCAAAGTGATGTCATCAGCGCTTTTTGACTCCCCAACTATGGCCACCTCAGGGTCTTCCTCATGTCCCTCGTTGCTGCTGTTGTCCTTCAAGGCGTCTATCATCTCGCTATCATAAGGAGCATCAGCCTTATCCTTTTCTCCTTCAGCCTTCTCCGCCGACTTTGCTCCGATGGCGGTCCCCTGAGGTACGTCTGTCTTCTCGGACGGTTCAGCACCTATAGAATGAGAAGCAACAGTTATCAACTCAGAAGAAATTAAAGGGGCCTTCATCGATTGCCTGATTATGTGATGGAAAGTGAAGACAACTTTGACGAATTGGGATGAAAAGGTAGAAATACCTTCCGATGATTTTTCAGATGGAGTAACTGCCGTCTCTGACGCCATCTTGGATATGGGGGATAAAAGAGATGCCCGAGGGATCCCCGGATTTTCGGGGTCATATCCCTCTACTTCATAAGTTTCAGCGGCAGTGGAAGAAGAACCAGCCTCCGAGATGTCCTTTTGTTTAGCCTTCCGCTTTTCCTCCTCCATGGCAGCAGCGATGAGGCGACGCCCCTCAGCCAGACGTGCCGGCTCATCATCTCTTAGATATTTTTCCATAAGCTGATCTTCATCGACAGAATCTACCTTGAGTTCCTCCTTCTCCCATTCAATGATTTGGCTCCACACGTGAACCAAGGTAGTCGGATAATCTTCGATCCAAGATATGTTTCCGTTACGAATTATATGTGCAAAAAATTCGATCATTAATTCACCGAAACCCTGCACATCCTCCTGGGCCTCTGCCAGCTGCTTGCGGGACTCATCGGCCGACTTGATGACACTTTCAACATTACCCTCCGCTAGGGCAGCCCTGTTTTCGGCCTCCATTAACTTGGAAGCCAAGTCAGCGTTTTTCTTCTCCAATTCGGCGTTCTTCCTCGCTAACTCGGCCTTTTCTTGCTCAAGAGCAACGTAAGCAAGTTGCATTTTGGCGTTATCCGACTTAGCGTCTTCTGCTTGCTTCTTCAGCTCCAAGCGCTCTTGACTACGAGACTCGAGCAAGTCATGATAACGTTTTTGCAGCTCATCAATTTGTTTCTTGAAGTTAGCAGCATCCCGTTGAGCGATAGCAAGTTGGGCCTTTGTATCCTCAAGGTCTTTCCCCAAATTTTTCAAGGCCTTTGCGTCGGCTTCTGCAGTCTTTCTCATCGAGTTAGTATCCGTGATTAGAGTTCGGTTAATCCTGGAGAGGTTGCGCGAGTACTTGAACATCTCCGAATATTGTTTTTCGACTGCGTCAATTTTTGCTTTGGCCTTGTCTGCCCTCCTCGAGGAAATAGGCTCAAGAGCGGGTAAGAAAGTCAGGTTTTCAAAATAGTGTTCGGGGAACTGCTCCTCCAGATATGCCCGCTTAACTGCAGTTTCAGCATCCATTGGTGGAGGTGCGGGGAATGTTAGCTTGGTATCCTTACGTGTGGAGGGCACGATGGCCTCCTCACCCTTCCTAGGCCGCTTCGCAGGAAACTTACGCTTGTCTCGCGAACCGGTATCTTTCGGCGGGCTCCTTTCCCTACCGCGTTTTTTTTGAGAAGAGGTTTGATCTTTTGACTGCGACGCGTCATCTCCTCGACGACCTTGGTAACTTTTGTATCGCTCTGGATCTGACCGAACGGGAGAGCGAGAGCGTGAGGTCCGCGACTGATAAGAGTCATAAGGCCTTCTATCGTCTCTACCGCGGCTTTCGCGACGATCATGCTCGACATCGTGAGGGGGCCTAGTCATGCTGCGGCGTAGTTTCCTGATGTCATAGTGAGCACGTGACATTGTACCTGCGCAACAATACAAGTGGAATTCATAATCAGTATTCTCATGAGGAGTAAGTGTTGTGAAGTGTAGTGCTATTGTGTTAAATGCATCCTAAGTGATGCTTCCCCCCGACAAGCCCGAGTCCGAAGCCGAGCCAGCGTGAGTGGACTCTTTGGCCTTAACAGGGGTAGTCTCCTCTGAAGAAGTAAAAACTAAAGGATTTGAGCCGAAATCCTCGGAGTTATAGATAGTTTCAGGTAGGGGGAGATCTCTTAAGCCCTGAAATGTAGGATCCTCAGTAGTAGGGGCATCTCCTTGGGAACCGTCTGTTGGCAGTTCTTTAGGAGATGGTGATTTCTCAGGTGAAATAGCATCTCCAGGGACGGTGTACCCTTCTCGGTGCTTTTCAGGTATGTTGGCCAGCTCATCGTCTTGAGTTGAAGATGGAGAAGGTGAAGTTCGAAGTGGTATGGTGGGGATTTTCGAGCTCTCGCCCATTCCTGGAATTACATCCACTGGAGGGATGTATACATATGGACCTGACCCGTGACCTATGCTACAGGTAATGGACAGTAGCTCGTGACGATGAAGGTATTCATCCTTAAGGACTTCATCGATGGTTAGAAATTTTTGGTTGCCATTAAGGAGCTGATGCATCTGTTCAAAATACACTTGACCCGATATTTGTTTGGGATTATCAACTGCAAACAAAAAGAAAACAGATTAATACATTGGCGTGGACACTCAGAGTTGAGATCTAGAAAACCAATGCTTTACTTGATTTTGTCCATCTCCTAGCACATCTTGGCTGTTGCCTTATATAAAACCATTCCAGCTTGGAATCACCGGCCTTGCTGCTGAACGGCGCTGAAATTATTTTCGTTTTTGGGACTGATTCGAAGTAAGAGAAAGAAGGAGTTTCTCGAGTCCGATGCTTGAAGTTATAAAAGAAATGAACGTCGTCGAAAAAGAGCTCTGTATCTAAGATCATGCGGTATGCTACATATAAGGTATATAGGTAAGCATAGGAGTTGGGATGCAGCTGCATGGGGGCAATCCGCATCTGTCTTAGGAAGTCGACAACAAAAGGAGAAAACGGTGGGATAGCCCCAACCATGCACATAAATCGGGTGATTGCCATAAATCCTTCTGGAGGACTGTGAGGACGGTCAGTTTTCAACGGCACCAGAGTATCCCTTCTTAGTATACCGTGCTTTAGGCATATGCGAGCAAGTCTATCATCGTCGATCGTTGATTCAACAGAGTCCGTGGGTGATTCCAAGATAATGGCGGACTCAAATTCGTCAGGAGCTCGGTAATCTCCAATCTCTCCTTCCTCCTCATAGCCCAGTGAAACTTCGCTGTCTGAAGGTGTTTCGTTGTTAAGCGTTCCTATTTCATAATCTGAGCCCTCTTCATCCCATTCAGGGTCTGAAGGAGAAGATATGTCATCGAGAGTATATTTCTCAGAAGTTTCTGCCATTTCCATCTTCTTTGCTAATCTAGAAGAACGTCTTTCGGCCATGATCGCTAGGCTATTGAAGAAACAATGGCAAGGATTAGAGTAAAGTTGCCTGTGTCTCCCGTGTGTGTATGTGAACTAAAGTGTGTGCTACGTGTGACAGAGATGCAAAGTAAACACATGAAAGCATAATGTAAAGGTCCAAGGAAGCAGTTATGTTCAAAACAGTTCTTGATATCTTTTTATGTTCGCAAGGCACTATCTTAACTGTCCATTAAGTTGAAGATATTATTGAGAATTGGGTTAACCAACTAAGCAAGGTCTTATGTGCAATCTTGGACTGTCTTTCGGTTCGGTTCGGACACACACATTAGGGTCGGATCGGGGAGAAGGCCTTGTGCTAGCCTGGGACAAGAGTTGGTGCCCAGTGACCGAAGTCGGATCGGTTCAGAGGTGAGTACTTGGACGGTCCGAATCGGATTGAACAGCCATGCTTCTCCCCTTCTTCGTTTCACATTCCGATCCGGTCCATTCAAGTGAATCTTGTTCTTCTCATGGCTTACAAGTCCGACCCAATCTAGTTAGTTGAGCCCCATCCTCGTTTCTGCCCTGTCATCCGAACCGATCCCCTGCACTCCTTCTCTCCCTTTTTCCTCGTCTCTGCTCTGCCACCCGAACCGATCCCCTGCACTTCTCCTCTCCCTTTTCCTCCTCTTTGGGGTCAAGCTCGATCCTACGTTGAAAGTCCTAACTGAAATCAAGTACTGACGCATTCGAATGCTCAAAAAAGAATTTTAGCCCCCTCCACCGTCGCCTCTAGAGAAACTTAACACCATTAACGACGACGACGGAGTGGAGGCGGTCATGGCGGTGAAATTCATCGAATACACTGCTGTAATCGTTCGAAGAAAACAGTGAATCTAAGCTAAAAGCAATTATAAAGAGGAGATTCAAGATTATAAAACTACCTATGTGTTGGATTTAGGGATTAAAACGAGAGAGTTTCGGAGTTTTTAAAATTCCAGGGGGTTTGATGCAAATTTTGTTGGAAAAGAATAATAAAGAAGGAAGAGGAATAAGGAGACGAGGATGGTACTTATATGAAATCACTGTGACTACTCGTATTCCTAGCCAACCCCAACCCGTTCAGACCGGAAGTCAAGCCCACGAAGGCCCTACAGCCTGTTGATCCATGGGAAAGTGATACTGGTGTATTTGATCGGATGTGCCACTGAAGGAAACCCGATCGGATCGGAATCCGAACCGAAGGCAATCATTCAATGATTTTGGTTCAAAGGATGTCTTGTAAATTGTTTCGAAGCACACTTTATCTTAAATAAGATTGTACTTCGTGGGGGAAAAATGTTAGCCTACTTTGTGAACTAGGCTACACAAAGAGCAAATAGTGAGAAGGACATCAATCGGATCGGATCGGAGAAAGATAGAGCAGAAGGTGAATAAAGATCAAGAGCTCAGACACTTCCTCGGATCGGACGGAGAGATACAACAGTAGCCTCATTACATCGGATCGGATCGGTAATACGTCAGCAATACCAAAGGATAGCAGGTGGCTTCAGCGGTTCGGATCGGAGGAACACCTCAGCAGCATCAGAAGAAAGTAAGCAATCCCATCGGTTCGGATCGGATGAGTACGTCAGCAGCATCAAGGGACAGCGAGTTGCATCACCGGATCAGATCGGAGGCCTCGATCCGAACCCCTTTTTCCCTTTGAATCTATAGTCGTTGCTGCGCATATCCCTTGAAGACGCTGACAAGATCTGACCATTTCTCCCACGATCTCCTACTCAATCAATGCGCTATAGCCATCTTAGAGCTTCCGAACCCGACTCTCAAGGGATGGATGCCACACAATTCCGAACCGGAGCCACTTCGAGGAGATTTTTCACCTATAAATACACCACCTAGAGGCATTTGAAAGGATCTTTTGGCAAATTCTCAGTTCATACTTCCTCCATAGCCGAATTCTACAAGCATATTCAGAGCAAAATCATCTCTTAAAGTCCATTTTTGAGAGGTTTGAGTGAGTTTATGCATTGTAATCATGAGGTTGAGTGAGAATCATTGCTGTACTTGTCTTCAAATCATCAAATAAAAGAAACAAAGTGGACGTAGGCTCGTTAACGCCGAACTACTATAAATTGCGTGTTCTTTATTGCTTTTTGATTCTGTTTCATTGAATTCATATCTAATTTGGGTGTTAGAGCCAATTTTTGGTCTAACAGCAAGATAAACTGAATGCGCTTCTACTCTTTCTCTGATTCGCTATTATCATGTTATTCTGATTTTTAAATCTCTGCACCACCTAACTAGTGTCCCAACTAGTAACCTGTATAAAATGATAATGTGATCCTAATCCCCGCAGTTGTGGTAGCCTTCAGGTGTACATCTATTATGAGGATCCCACCTCTATCTGCCTAATTGCCATGGATATGTTAAATGTTCCCTTACTACCCTATGGATTAGCTCCCTACTTGTGTTCATTTATTACTTGTGTCATCCGACCCTGCTTGTGTGTATTCATTACCTGTGTCATTCAGCCCGCTTGTATGTATTCATTACTTGTGTCATTCAGCCCCGCTTGTATGTATTCATTACTTGTGTCATTTGTCCCCGCTTGTATGTATTCATTACTTGTGTCACTCGGCCCCGTTGGTATGTAGATGCCTGTGCTGGCCCCATCATGGGGTGTATCAATTTCCATGATTGCAACCCGACACGATTCAAGATGCACAGTGTATACTACTGATGCCCAATGCCTGCTTTTCCACTCCGGAGGACGTGCACGCCCATACTCCGTCGGAACTACACTGTTGCACCACCCGCAGCTATTTTGACCACTTATAATCAACCCAGTAATCGTGCCCCACCCTGCCTAGCTTTGGGTACCATGATACATCTGTGTGGGTTACTACTGAAATGGGTCCCCGTTACTATGGTTTCCTAGTCAACATGTTATAGTGGTTAAGTGTTCTCAATTTAACTTAACCCCACCCATTTTCTTAATTA
Source organism: Allium sativum (assembly GCA_030737875.1). Lineage (NCBI taxonomy): Eukaryota > Viridiplantae > Streptophyta > Magnoliopsida > Asparagales > Amaryllidaceae > Allium > Allium sativum. Next base: position 719,399,533 of record CM060921.1, on the reverse strand, counting down.
ACATGTTGTACTGGTTAAGTGTTGCCTATTCATATGTTACTTAACCTTCTCATTGATTCATGCATGTTTATTTAATGGTTAAGTTTGTGGGCCTATATATATATACTAATATTACCCGCTTACCCAAGATTTACTTAACCCTTCCCCCTTATCAAGTCCGTATGTATTATTGGTTAAGCTTGCCTTAACCCTATCCACTTTGTTCATGTAATATTGGTTAAGTTGTCTTCTTGCCCATGTTAACTTAACCCACCCACCTAACATGTTACATTGGTTAAGTGTTGCCTTCTTGTGTTACTTAACCTTACGACACATCATGTTATATTGGTTAAGTGTTGCCCTCTTGTGTTAACTTAACCCTACGACACATCATGTTATATTTGGTTAAGTGTTGCCCTCTTGTGTTAACTTAACCCTACCACACATCATGTTATATTGGTTAAGTATTTCCCCTTAACTTATCCCCACTCGTTCATCATGTTAGGTTGGTTAACTTAACCCTACTCATTCATCAGGTTGTATTTGTTAAGTGTTTCCTATTAACTTATCCTTGTTCATTCATCATTAATTCATTAATTAATGCCTTAACCTCTTATATTAGAACTGTTGTTTGCGGTTGCTGGATGTGCCGGGCGGTTCCGGGCAGACTTCTACCGCAAACTCATTCTAACCTCGGGTTTGGGCTTTATGCGCTAACCTCTCACATTAGATCTATGTTGTTGCGGTCCCTGGATGTGCCGAGCGGTTCCGGGAAGTCTTACACCACAGAAAAATTGTTGGAATTCTGTGAAAGAGTCTCAATCTAACCTCGGGTTAGGCACATTTATCTTTTAGCCAATTTACATATTTATCATACATGTCCAAGTCTCGATTTTATATGCTAATTTTCCCAAATTTACAAAACTAGTCATGTTCCAATTCTCAAGTTATGCCCAACCAAGCCAATTGCAAGTTATGCCCCATGAATTCAATTACAGGTTATTGCTCAAAATTGGTTACACCCAATCTTCCCAAATTTGCAATAATAGTCATGCCCTAAAATCACAATAGACATTATGCTTGGCGTCCCAACCAATAGTTATGCCCAATCTAGTTTTAATATTCCAATTTACAGTTTACACCCAATCTAGATTTAATATTTCAATTTACCCCAAGTTCGCAATAATAACAATTATGCCCAATTATTTCACCAAATACATTATGCCCAATATTTACCCAAAATAGGCTATACCCAAATATTCCCCGTATTCCAATCGTTCGTATTTCGCAATTTCAGCCAAGGTTCGAAGGTAACCCTGGTTCATAAGAGAAAAAGAAAATAGGGGAAGAGAGAGAAGGAGCATAAAATAAGAATAGGCATAAAAATAGGCATGTAACAATAGACTTAATACAAGAAAGTTTAGATCCATCAAAGACAGATTCTTAAATAAACTGATACAATCATTATCGCAGGCATAAGAATAACACCATGAACCAAAAAGGATTATAAACTTGATGTACAAAAAAGATAGGTCTGATTTAATCAATAAAAATAACCTCTAAGGCATGTAAAGACATGGATTCAATAGAAAGATAGGGATAAATCTGTAAAGATTGTCTCATCATCAAGCATGGACTTAGATTCATTTTATTACATGCCAAGATTACTATTAGGTATTTAAATCTGAAAATAACATGAACTTAAATTGCTAGGATTACGAAAAGATAATTGAATCGTTGTTGTTGTAGAGACTCCAATTTGATGTTGATTAATCTTCAAAGTTAATTTGAGGTCCTCTAATTTGATTTCTAGTTTGGAGAAGATGGCGGTGGCTAGGCTAGATAGAAGATAAACAACATGATGGCGCCATAGCTTTGGAGCACTAAAATTAGGGTTGGATTATGAGTGTATATATAGATGTCTAGGATTATTAAGAGCCTTTAGATCAACCTAGTATCCATCCAAGCCATCCAGTCCAAGAAAATTTTTCATCAGGCCAAACAGGTAACAACACATCATCCCTAGGCTGTAAAAATACGTCACTGGATCTGGATCAAAAAGAGGTTGACTCCGTACAGGGGGGTCGACACCCCTATAGGGGGATCGACACCTATGTCGACTCCCCCTAGGGGGGGGGGGGGTTCGACACCTCTGAGCGGGAAATTTCCCGCTCAGCCCGCTTGTACCGAATTTCAAATTTTGAACAGTTTTGACCTTTAATTATTATTTTAATTTAATTTCTGTTTAAACTTGAAATCTTCTAAACTCTATAACTTCTTCATACGGAGCCCGATTTACGCAAACTCGGACTCTATATCAAGCAGAATTCCAAGACGAACGCAATGACGTAACCCGTTTCACCAATTTTTCTTCTAAAAATTAAGTGTTCTTAAATCTGTTAATTTAATATTCATAGAAAATATGGGGTGTTACAGTGTATTAGGCTCTAATCACTTCTGGAAAATATGGAAAAATTTCATAAATCGTTATTAATTATGTAATCACCCATGTATGAATTAAGAGTGATTTGGTCCATTTTTACAAAACCAGAATTTAAGAGGGAGAAGGGGTTTGAGGACTTCCTTATGAACATTTTTTTGTTTCTCTAATTTAATGCTTTGATTTTCCTTGATTGAACCAAGTGTTGTTTGAGTACGATTTTGTATGTTAGATGCTTGCTTAGGAATAATAGAATGAATATAAGCACCAAGCAAATTACGTATTAGAGATACGAAGCTATGTGGTGGGGATGACACGGTCTCCATTAGGCATAGCCTGAAGTAGTATAAAATTCATACGGGAAACAAGAAAGGTCCCAAGAAGTCACATACAAAGTTTTAGGTTGTTTGGAGTTGAGGAGATCAATATATGGTGCAAACAAGTACGGATCGGTATGAAGGTATGCACTTTTGGATCCACTAACCCCCTGGATACGCCAACATATCGGATCGTCCTACTTCAGTTAGACTTCAGATTGGCTAAGGATACTTCCTTCGGATCAGATTAGGAGGGAAGTGCTTACGGATCAACATAGTAGGGTTTAAAGAGGGATAACCTAGATCCACACGTTAGATACAACAATCGGGGTTGATCCAGATCAGAATGGTTGATATACCGATCATAGTTATTCGGATCATTATAGTTGATAACTGATCCGGATCTGGATCGGCATGACTAGCATATTGATCCGGGGTTGACTCGGTTAGGTGTGCTAGCTTCTTCAACCCGGATCGGGTATAATGAACCCGAGCGTGTTTGGGCCAAGTGACCTTGGAAGGAGAGGAGTTTAGCGTGGTATTCTAGAGCTTAGTGGTGGAATGCACGTTGTCGCTTGCAACATAGAGGGACAATGTTCTACTTCGATGACCACTCTTCCTTCTAGAAGAAAAACTCCAATATAGAAAACTAAGCCCGAGACGCACAATAAACGACAAGAGGTCATATCTATAAGAATTTGAAAGGAATATGAGACGGCTAATGACATCCTGCAATGATGGTAGAGGGCTCTTTAGAGTGTAGCGATTTCAGATGGGAGTCATATAGACAGTCTCAATGATAGATTCTGCTGTGGGAAACTACGTGCGCCAAGGAGTTATTAGTACCAAGGACTTTGGTACGCCCAAGAGAGAGTAGCCTAAGAATGGATCAAGGTCAGTCGAAATTTTAGACCCGATCTGCCCGAACCCCAGGGTCGGTCAAGGTTCTAGACCTATGTAAGGTTATCGTCTCCAGTCAGTGACGTCATGACGGGTCGACAGTGTAGTAGATTTTGTTGACATTTTAACCTCCAGGTGCTTGGAAGGGTGGCTAAAGTATTGGGTACCATATGCTTTATGCACTGGATGAGTGAATGTGAGGATGGATGTTATGCTTCGATGTTAGCTATCACCCTAGCATTCACACATTTATCTTCACTCAGTGATGTGATGACCATAAAGTAGAGTACATTATTATGCATGCTAACTCTTTGGGTGTAGGGACAGCTCAGGTATGGCCCTTCATACCTATTGTGTTATTTTAATAGTATATGAGTTACTATCGCTCACTGTTAATTCATGAGCTTTTGATTCATGACAAGGAAGAAGAGAAGATCAAAGAGGAAGTGATATAGCGTATAATTATTAATTTAATTGTGTCTTAGATGTGTTATAGTATGTTAAAATCTATCCTCAAACTGACACAAGGGTACATAAGATCGTGTACACACACACAAATGCACACAAGTGCAAACTGTGCTTCAAAGCACAAACCACAGTCGACTTGTCCTAGGTCCACCAGTCAACTGATAAGTGCTATTTGGAATAGTTTTGTGCACTTGAGCACATTTGCGTACACGATCTTCCTCAGTAGTTTTTTGATCATTTTCTACCACTCGACTGATGTTTACCAATTATCTTTTCCAGTGAAGATACACTTCTTTTCATGAAAATGTTCAATCAAAATTTAAGAGAAATGGATGCTTCTTTTGATTGAATCTCTCCACAAATGGTTGCTACTCTTCATATACTATTTATACACTACAAACATCACTTTCCAAATCACTGATTCTTATTCTAATTTCTGATTCTTTCTCTTTGTACTCTTTGCATTCAAAAACACTCAAAACTACTTTCACTGCTTTGAATTGTTGACTCTGCTACACATTTCTTGATTCAAAAGCAATATAATTCCTTTAAATCTTCACAATCACTTCGTGTATTGAGGATAAGATTATAGGAAATGTGTACTCAAACCATGACTAATTCGTGTTAAATAGAACACATATATTGTCAAAGCTTCTGTTGTATTTGTGAAGTCTTATTCTACTACTCAAACATGAAATCCCATTCGACGAATTAGATGTGTGTTAACTTATTCCTCTTAGTCAAGTAAGGGTATTGCTTAATGAAATTCCAGAAAGTCTAGGACTGGACATAGGATGGTGCTCCAAACCAGTATAAAAATTCTTGGTGTCATTTATTTTTATTTACTGCATTTACATATTTCTTATCTGTGATATCTCAATATTTATCTCATTAAATATTTATTTGTGTAACTATATTAAATTATAGTATATCACGTTATCTAAGATTTCACGCATACATTTGATTCCATATTACCCGATCCTACTCTATCACTCGATTCACTCACACCAGACTTTTTCTTACCTGGAGCTATATTCATTGCTTCTTATCACTATAGGTGCTCTTAAATGAGTAGACTAGAGACAAGTTAGGTAGGAACGTGTAACACCCCATGCTTTTCTAAGCCTGAATTTTGACAAAAATCAAAACTCAAACCCATCCAAGATTGCAGAGTAAAAATTTGGTGCCTGCAAATAATGAGCATGAGAATAATCAGAGTAAAATAAAACTAATTCATAGCACAAACAAGATAAGATAACGACCAACTAAGACAACTACCTTAAAGCATGTTGTCACATCGATATCGAGAATGACAGAACGAGAACAGAAAATCAAACTGAACACCTGGTAGGACTTGTCTTCCTTGAGCTAAACCTGAGAGTTTTTATGAGAAGGGGTATCAGAACAATTAGGTTTGGTCAGAACCTAAATATATGTCTACAATACCCATATGTATCATGTTTGGTCAAAACAATTAGGTTTTTATGAGGAGGGGCAGTAGAAAATGTGAAACACTGTCTACAATACCCACAGGTACCATGTTTGGTCAAAACCTAAATATATGTCTATCATGGTGTAACGACCCAGATTTTTAGCCATTATTTAAAACATTTAAATTGGTTTTAAAAATTGTATTGGGAATATAAAAAGGATTTCTATAATGAATTTATTTAATTAAACGACGATTGAATGTATAATTTATAATTAAATTTAAAATGAGCTCGTAACATCAGGGTAGTTCGTAATATTATGTTTTGAACTTTAATTGAATATACAGGATTCGTTATAAGTCAGATTTCTTTGAAACAAGAAATTTCGAATCTCTTGAACTATACTTTTCTAATGCAAGAGAAATATCAAAATTTCATACTATAAATTTTTAGTTATATCCAAATCGAAATTTAAGAAAGTCGTCACGAAATCATTTATAAACCATAATGATTTATTTAATAAAATAAATGGGGTTTTATATAAATGGAATATCAATCTAACGATGAAATTTTATAACATCGAGTTGTAATCCAAATATGTTTATTTTTGAGCTATATGATGTTTTATTTAGATATATATGAGAATAATAGTTTATAATTATTAAATTGAATTATTTTGAATTTATTTATATTTTATCGATTTATTTAAGCCTTAAGAATAGATTTGTGCCACTGGATCCGTTTTAGTAAGTTGTTATAAGATTTTGATTTTCATATCGATCGGACTTACTGTTTGATCGTATGAATGGTAAATGTCTAGCTTTTTATTTAATCAATTTATAGATTTAATACAGAACTTAAGAATAGCCAATTTTCAAACGACCTCTGATTTCAACGAAATCAATTTTATAAAATCCATAATGGCTAATTATTGTAATATTTCCAATTTTGGATCAATTGGAGTAATTTTGATGGTAATGCACGATATAAACACATATTGATTTACGTTATTAATTAAAAAGGGAGTTTTCCCGAATGATCATGGAATTTGATGAAACCAGTTCCATCGTGTTCAAAATATTTGGTTATTGTAAGATTTCAAGTTTCAATCCAATCGGAATAATTTTGTGAGCATGAGAAAAATAAATGTGAATTAATTGACAAATTTAGTATTCAAAATTTCACTATTTTCCCAAACGAACTCGAATTTCGACGAAACAAGTTTCATTGGGTCCGGGCATGATGTCAGGTTCATCGCGATCAGAGCTCGTAGGTGACCGTACGAATTTAAAACTTTCAATCTGAGAATATTTCTTACTTTATTGTAAAAATTCCCTTAACCCCTTAACCTCTTCACATTTTTCTCTTCCCTCTTCATTGGTCAATATAAATTAGGGCCGACCCTAAATTTATTTTCGAAAATTTGTATAAAATAAAAAATCAAATGAAATCATTCGTGTTTCAATTCGATAATCTTCTTTTCATGCAAGCTTTAAGATGATATGTTTAGTTTTGGGTTTCGTAAAGTTTTCTATTGTTGTCCTCCCTTGAGTTAGGGTTGTGGCTTGTACAATATACAAGCTTCGATTTGGGGTTTCAATAGTTGATGTGGGTTCTTGAAAGTATTCCGTACTTGTTGTGATTTTTTTGTGGGATTCGTGAAATAGAAATGTCACACGAAAATTTGAGGAGGCTGTTGTAGTGTGGGGGTGTTGGCTTTCGCGATCGTGGAGAGACCTCTAAACCTCAGGTGACCATGCGAGTGAAGCGGTGGAGTAAGGGAGCACGAAGTTGGTGAAGGGTCAGCCTCCGGTGGGATTGTCAATGATGATGGTTAAGAGTGAGGTCGGGTCTTTATTCATTATTAACAAGAAGAAAGGGAATTCAAAGTCGAGATTTTGATCGTGATTATTACGATGACTAAGCAGCCGTATTAATTCAATAGAGGGTAATTAGATGATTAATTAAGTTAGTTAATTATATGTTTATTTAAACTAAATTAAAATTTGTAATTCCTATAATTATTTCATATGTTATCAGAATCAAACAAAACAAGCGTCATTGGGTTCGTAATCATGACACCTACACGTACCAGTTGGAATGGAATGAATTAGAGCTCACAAGAATTTTCTGTAGTTTCAAATTGCTGTTTGAAACTATATAAAATGACTTGAATCATCGATCAAAATGAAATGCAAGTTAACTCGCACGCGTTCTGAAATATTATGATGTGTTAAATTCATAGTTTTATAATTTATCGTATTAGCATAAATTAGATGTTTGGTTGTCTGATTATCGCTATTTATATTAACGTCATCTACATGATTTAGAATATATTTCTATTTCATATATGTTTATGAAATGATATTTTAAGTTGTGATGCAGGGATAAACAGGTTGGAGGGATCCTATCGGATTCCTCAAATATGTGTATGTTACTTGTTTTTTATATATGAAATGTTTATTTCAAGTAATATTAAATTCTATCAATGGTTGAATTGGATGTTGATTGTTGAATTGTATTCAACGTAATATGTTATTAATAAATGGACAATATTGATTGAGGGATTAGTAGTAAATGGCCTAAAATCCATTGTTTTAAGACATCGATCTGTCGTTAGGCAAATTGACGAAGTTTGAAGTTATATAATTTATTTTTATAAATGAAGCTAGATTTATAACTCATATTCCTATAAGTTATTTAAAATAGAATTTCAATTTACAAACAAACGTTTACTTTCAAATTAGTTTCTAGAATATTATAAAATGATATTTATAATAAATTCTTATGTTTTAATAAGTATAATAAGCAAATAAGTTAGAAATCAACCTATGGGTTAATAATTTGAAATAATTGTTCTTATGGAACGATTAAGTGATTTGGTTAAATTAATTTTATTATTAATTAATATATGGGAAGGGATTTGTTGAAATCAGCTAACAAGTTAACTGATGATTTTCAAGTTGACCGAGTCAACTGTTTTGAAGTGAAATTGATTATTAGATTAACTTGTTTTAAATTAATCTAATAGAAATGGTTTTGACAAATAATTTTCAAACTTACTAAATGTTTTTAAAGGTCAACTAATCTTTTAATTAATTGTGTTTAAAGTAATTATCCAACAGTTTTTTTATTTGTAAAGTTAGTAATTATTTTAATAACTATTAAAAGTGATTACTATTCTTTTTTTAGTTAATCAAGAAGTTAACTATGTCTACTGTAGTTAATAATGAAGTTGATTATTATTGAAATTAATAATAATTAAGGTGTTTACTCTTTAAATGGAATTCATTTAGGATAGTAATCGTGCTTATAACGAGATTCGTAATTGAATTGAGAAAAAGGGTTTATAAGAAGACTGAAACTAATTGGATGGTTTTCAATAAGGATTAGTCAATTAAGTAAACAACTATAAATCGAAAAGGTTGGCAAGAATGCTAAAGTAGGATATTAAATGGATTTGGGTAAAAGAATCTGGTTAATGAAATTGCTGAAATAACCCAAGATAAGTTTATAATAATATGCGTAATGGATTTGTTGAAGATTGGTAAATGGGTTTTGTGATTATAAAACGATATTTCCAAAGTAAAGGAAATGGGCTTTGTGAATATATAACGATTCTTTTAAGATAAAAGAAAATAGGAAGGAAGTTTGGTGGACTCATATTTTAAAGAGATAAGTGTTGATTATGCTTTTCAAAGTAACGAGAATGAAAAATAATTGTTGAGATAAGTTTATGAAATTAATTTGTAAAAATTGGTGAAATGATTTTAATGATGTGATTTAAATAAAAAGGCCTGAGCTGCTGAAGTATTTGGTCGTACTGTTTTCATTGTGATAGTTAAAAACCCAACTATCGATGAAATATGATTTGGGCTATTGATGTGTTAGTTTGAAGAGACCGGGATAGGAACTAGACCCAAAACCACTTCGAATCAACTTTGCATTTGATAACTAACATGTAGGTATCTTACAAAATGATTTGAAGAAATAGATCTTGTAATGTCTCGTATTTTTGGCGATTTGATATTTTAATTATTTTACTATTTGAATATTTTATTTGGAATTATAAATGGTGTTATAATATTTAATTAGTTTATAAAACGAAGTTTGAACGTTGAATTTATATATAATATAAATCAAGCTCGAAATAGCTCGGTAGTTCGTAATATAGAGTTTTGAACTTTAATTCAATATACAGGATCTGATATAAGTCGGATTTATGTGAAACAAGAAATGTTGGAATCTTGTCGATTATAATTTTCATAGAAGAGAAAAATCCAGATTTTGTGTTATAGATTGCTAGTTGTGTCCAATTCAAATTTTAAGCAGTTGCTATGGAAATCGTTATTAAAATATAATGTTTATTAAATAAATTAGTAGGGTTTTTATATAAATTTTGAACACCGTTTAACTCGAAAATGCTAATATTGAGTTATATAATCCCTGTTTGTTTATATTTAAAGTTATCCATATATTTTATGTGGATATTTACGATAATAATAATTTGTTATTATTTTATTTGATTATTTTTTAGTTTAATTAATATTTTATCGATATTTCAAAGGCCTTAGAAATAGCCAAATTTCAAACGACCTCTGTTTGCAATGAAACGAATTTTGCTGGATCTGGAATGTCTAACTATAGCATCCTGCAAATTTTGGGGCCAAACGGAGTTAATATGTGAGCGTACAAAATTTAATTGTAAATAGACAAATAATTTAAATTATAAAATATCATCATTTTCCAAACAAAGTCAAATTTTGACCAAACGAGTTTTATTGGATCCGTATTAGTAAGTTATTATTACGTTTCAAATTTGGTAGCAATCCTATTAACCATGTGATCATGGCAACATCAAACACCCTTGTTTTTATTTAATCGTTTATTTTATTTTGGCCAATTTAGATAGGGGTAACTTTAAAGGAATAAACAACTGGCCAAATGAACTCCGGTTTTAACAAAACTAATTTCTTTAGATCCGTAAGGAAGAGATATAGTAGAATTTCAAAGTTTCAAGTTGATTGGATTTATTTTGTGATAGTTGAAAATTTAAACGCGTGATTTTTAGCTTGTGATTTTTAAAGGACTTTCACAAAACGACCTCAGAATTCGACGAAACCTGTTCCATCGTATTCAGAATATTTTTCTATGCCAGGACTAGGAGTTTCAGCTCGATTGGAGATCGTATGTATTTGTTTTTACGTGTTACTTCAATGCGAAGTCTCGTTAAAATAAAATATTAATATTTCTAACCTTATATATGTAACACGTTCGCTGGAAACCCTAAACTTTTACATTGTGTGGTCAAAATTTTCAACAGCCGCCACTATCAAATGAACGGTAGCCATCTTCTAACCCTTTTCCCTTACATCTGCAAATCCGCGAAGTATTTCGAAATTATTCCAACTGTAAGCTTGATTATCTAGGAAAGCTCTTCATTTTGATCGATCAAGAAGCAGTTTTGAGATCTGTGCTAGCCGGAAGTAGCTCCGAAGTCGCCGTCGTTCGAGGGTAGATAGCAGTTGGCAGGGGTGATCAAGTCCAAGGGGCTTAAAGGCGGAGGTCAGCAACGTTGCGTTGGTTCTGGTGGCATACTCCGATGCTCGACTGGTGGGCCGTAGGGCGTTTGTGCAGTGAAGAGGTTGAGGAAGCATTCGTGTTTGGGTAGTTGCAACATAATGAAGGAGCGGGTTCTGTAAAACGAAGGGAGGGAACGGGCATGTTGAACGAAAGGTAGTGAAGGCGGCCTATGTAATTTTAACTAAACCTAATTAGTTAACTTAACATGATTAGGCAGTAAAACTAATTAATTATTTTTATATTAAATAATAGACAAGTCAGGTATTATTATGAACGCAGGAAGTAAAAATATATCGGGCACATATTATATCCGAAAGAAGCAGACAGGGTGAAATTAGGTCGGCCACAATTTTATTAACCAGCATAATTATTTTAATATAATGATTAAGTAATTAATTAGTTGTACAATTAGATTTTAATTAGTTTAACTCAAATTTAGGATTTCGAAATGTTTGCCGCAAATTTTCAGACCTATGATGTCGGCCCTGTTATATGAACTAAACGTGATTAAATTTATTAAGTTTAAATTAGGCTTGTTTAAGAATAAACAATTATATCGAGTAACTAAAACATGTATAAATTTTTGTTATGTTACCAGAATCCAACAAGACGACTTGCACTACGATCGTGGCGAAGAACAAAACATATTGGAACTGTTTTGGACAGTACAGGACACAGTTGGAATTTACATTTAAATTAAACAACTGTTTAATTTAGCTGCAACCAAACCATTTCGGCAAATCAAATCAAGGTGAGTTAAACTCACTCAGTTCACCAGAGTTTCCTACGTCGACTTGCCATTTATCCCTTCCTACCACTTCAATTTCAACACTGAATCTATGCTTCGCGAAGAATTACAATCACTGTCGTCAACGATTATACGAACCGCGATGTCTACCCAGATCGAATCCTATTTCACCACTGCATCGCCACATCTTGACTCATCCATCTCAGATGATGTTCTAATCTTCATGGAGATAGTATGTTGTCCTCTATCGTTCAGGGTTTTAAAAGGTTAACTGGTTTTCATCCTATCTATGATTATTAGCATATTTAATGTTTGGATACACCAGTTTTACTGTTGGCAATTGAAATTTGGGGATTAGTGAATTGACTATTTGGGTTTTGGATAAGATTCATAGCAATTACATATTTTCTTGTTTAACTAAGTTCTGCATTCTAGTTTTATTGTCTAGTCATTTTTCGAATACTGGTTTTCACACTCAGCGTACCAAATCTGTGAGTTTGAAATTCAGGAATTTGAAATTGGATTAGATGGATGAAACTGTATTGCGTTGGTGAGTGATTGGAATCCGACAATGGCTAGATGTATAGGAATCTACTACATGAACGAAGATTAAAGAGCTTAACTGGTTCTCAACACTATGATGCAGTACACAATCATGAAATATAGCAATTATTGTTGCGAAGATGATGTCGGTCTGGAGTAATTTGTCATTGACAGCAGTTGATTGGCAAATGCAACTACCTAGATTCTCAGAAATTCAATTTGTCAAACGGAATAGTTTGCAATAATTATGAAAAAAAATGTGGAGTGCTTGTAGTGGCTAGATGATTGGGTTATGGTTAGTTTGTACGGTAGAAGATGTATGTAAATCTACATATGAAGATGGAAACTTGTGATTAGTAACAAAGTAACATAATGGTGGTAAACTGTTTTATCTATGCCACTCGAAGAAAAGACTCAAAGGATAGTAATAGAGGATTAGAAGTGCAGTGGGATCGCACTTGCTATGGAGTTGGTAACCTCATCAAGGGTTCAAAACTCTCTTTTAGGATTTAATTTAGTATTTCGTATGTATTTTATTTTATGCTTTTCAATTTGTTTTTAGGTTAGTATGCTAACCTTATTATGTAATTTTCTACCTGTTAATAAAAATGAACCAATTTTCAAAAAGTTATATATATATATATATATTCATATTTATATATCGATTGAATTACTAAAACTGAACGTTGTTTAATTTCAATGAGTAACCAAATCGTTACTTTAACGATTGGAACCAATAAAGGTAATTTACCCTGTTGGTCACATTTATAAAATAAACATGTTAAATTTAATTGTTTGGATGGTTTGAATTGTTTGTTTGATGTTAAATAATCGTTATTTACTGTTATAGAAATTATCAGTTAAATTGAATTGAATTCATTTATTTATGATAATCTATTTTGATGCAAGGAAGAATAGGTTGGAGGGATCCTACTGGATTCCTCAAATATATTAGATGTTAATTATTCCCATATTATCATCATATAAACTATTTTGATCGGATAATTGATTTGACTGTTGACCGTTGATCTAAAATTCAACATTTGTTTTGTTTAAACCAATGGGCAGAATTGGTTGAGTAATTGGCAGTATATAGCCTATAAATCAATAGTTTTCCAAATATTGATTTGCCGTCCGGTGAATCGATAGAAGTGAAGTTATAAAATTTATTTTAAAACTGAAAATAGATTATATATATTTTATTTTGAATAAAAGTTTATTAAAAGAAAATATATTTTTATGGCACAACTGACGGGGTTGAGTGGACCCCTACCACTTTTATTGATGTACCGAAGCGATTACATTGAAACAAAGACAGGAAAAAAACGAAAAGAGAATGAAGAAAACAACAACATATCAACACTATGCTAATCGAAGACAAAATGGACACATACATACAAAAATGAAGTCGACAACAATCAAGTAGCAAAAATCCCAGGATCATAGGTGAACCGGAGATACTTGAGGCCATTTTTAAGTCAAGCCAAAGCTTTTGTTTCCAGTGTATATAGGAGTGCACGTAAGGATTTTCAAAGATGCTTGCATTGCACTCCTGCCAAATGTTTGTGACCACCTTTTTTAGCACATAATTGAAAAGCCTTGCAACAACCCTTTTCTTCCTAACTCTTTTGCTCAAATAACCCCATTTCTCCCAGCTTGTTGTTGGAAATCCAGTATAACAAAGATGATGCAATACTTCGTTCCAAAGGCGGAACACTTCTGGACACTCAAAGAAGAGGTGTAAATCGTTTCAGAATGGAGTTTACATAACTCACACAAGTTAATAATTGGTGTTCCATATTGTAGCAGCTTGTCTTTGGTGAGGACGACAGCTTTGAGAACTTTCCAAAAACAGAAGTTTTCCTTCACATTGTTGTCCCTTTTCCAGACGAGCCTATGCTATCTGCAAATAAGAAAACCAGAGGTACCATGAAGAGCAATGTCAAGTAATTTAATTTTGAAGTCCTCACCTGGCCATTGCAAAGATATTGCTTTATCCACTGTGTTCAAGTAGCTTCTGTTGTTTATACGATCCCAAATGACTTGAATTGTGCTATTGGAGGTAGCAGGCAAAGTAAAGATGCCACTAACAAGCAAATCTGCCACTCGAGCTTGATAGGGGACTCGAGATTGATTTTTTTCCATATAAGAGACATGTTGCTCAATTATGAAGCCGTGATCAAGCCACAGATCTTCCAAAAATGAGATTCTATCGTACATAAGCTTGTTATATTTGAAATAAGGAAGTATATTTAATTTTAGATTAATTATGCTCTTCCATGTCGAATTGTATTGCTGGAGCAAACTCATAGACCAAAAGCATTGATTTTTCACAACATGTTTTAACGACCAAGAAACCCGTAGACTGTTTTATATGTTCAACAAATGATCAATGTGTTTACCAATAGCGGAACTATTCCAAAGTTTGGTGTTGACGATACCCAAGCCCCAAATTTAACAGGCTTTTCCACGTTAGAGAAAGATATAGGGGCAATATATTTAGCATGTATGGTGCCTTTCCATAAAATTCTCATGAAAGATGATCTAATCATATTGTGAAGTTTATTCGGGAGGATGAAAGTACGAGACTAGTATATTTGCATTGCAATAGTGACTGACTTAATTAGCGTCGAATGACTGGTTTGACAAAGAAAATTGTTAGACCAACAATCCAACCTCTTAGTGATTTTATCATACAAAGGAAGACACTGAGTAGTAGTAATCCTGGACGTAGTCATTGGAAGACCAAGGTAAGATAAAGTTGAGTTACTACGACTCAGTCCAGTTAATGTATGAATAAAATCACTACGAACATGGTTAACCCCAACAATTAAAATGTTTGATTTGCCGAGGTTGACTTTCAAGCCCGTTAAGTGATAAAATTTATCAAGAGTTGACATAAAATTACATAAAGTGCTGTCTTCAGGTTTACAAAAGATAATTAACCGTTCGAACATTAAAGATGTAATACGCGGTTCTCTGCATTTAGGATGCAAAATAAAAAGGTTATTATCAACAAGATTGTTCAACATACATGATAAAAGTTCCATTACGGTTATGAAAAGGTAAGCAGAAATTGGGTCACCTTGGAGGATGCCTTGTTACTACTAAAGAAACCAACCGGAGTACCGTTAACATTAACTAAAAAATGGGCAGTGCTAATACAAGCATATATCCAAGCATTAAAACAAGGAGGGAAGTTCATGAGACTCAAGATTCTAACTATTGACGTCCACTGTATCGTGTCAAAGGCTTTCCTTATGTCTGGTTTAATCATAGACCTAGGTGATATATTATTAGAGTTATAGCCCTTAATTAATTTATGTGCCAAGATAACGTTGTTTAGTATGTTATGGTTAGGTAAGAAAGCAGATTGATTAATCGAGATGACCGAAAGTAGAACATGTTTAAGTCTAATGGCTAAAATTTTAGAGATACACTTGTAGATTGTATTACAACATGAGATAGGACTTAAGTCACTCACATTCTTAACTTTCACTACCGTAGGAATCAATGCAATAATAGTGTTGTTAAAGGATTATAGCAGTCTTCCTTTCTTAAAGAATTGCCTAATAGCATTGCAAACATCATGTTGAACGATTTGCCAACAAATAGTAAAGAAAACTACATTAAAGCCATTCAGGTCACCGCAAGAATTATTATTCAAGGAAAACATGGCTTTCTCAATTTCTATATCAGTAACATCATTATGTAAAAAGGTTTCCATTTCGGGGCTTAATTTAGGCAAAATCACGGGGTTAATTTCGTCAAGCAAAGGTTCAAAATTATCCTTATTACCAAACAAATCATTAAAGTAATTGACAAATGAGTTATTTATAACTGTTTAAGTGTTTTGGACTTGACCTATCATATCGAAGATTGAGTGAATGCTCTCTTTGACATGCTTGGCCTTTAGGATAGCGTGAAAATAAGTTGTGTTCCTATCACCGTCATCAAACCATTTGATGCGAGCTTTTTGTTTCTTCATCAAGGATTCCACAAGTAACGCTTCTTGATACTTGCAAGAGATTTCAGCTTCGAGACTTGATAAGTTTGGATTCAGGGGATCATTGAGCAGATACAGTTGCGTTGCGTTCTTTCAAGTTGGCTGAGGAGCAACTCGGATTTTAGGCTACCTCTCCTAAAGTTTTTAGAGGATCGGTCTTTCAAAACATTCTTAAGCGCTTTAAGTTTTTTGTAAAGCACATACATAGGGTTACTAAAGCATTGAGAATTCCAAGAATTTATCACTAGATTAAAAAAACCAAGCTCTTTGGCCCAAATGTCAAAGAATCGAAAACTAGGCATCTTAACAACTGTGTTTTCATTCAAACGTAAAACTTATATGGCGTGATCGGAGAGAATAGGCAATGCAATTTCATTATTAAGGCTTGGCCAAGAGTTGAGAGCTAACAAGTTACAAAGAGAATGATAAATTTTAGAAAAAGTCCTAATACCTTTTCTTTTGGAGTTATTCCAAGTAAACTCGGCTCCGTAAGAGTTAATTTCAACTAGTTCAGGCTTTGAGATAGCCATATTAATATACTTGATTTCAGTAAGAGAAACCGGAGCACCCCTAGTTCTATCTAAAAGTTTCAGAGGAGAATTAAAGTCTCTGCAAACATCCATGGATGCAAGGGTTGTTTCAGAGTTGGTAAAGATTGGAAAAGGATTTCTCTAGCATTAGCAGAATTAAAAGCATAAACAAAGGTGAAAAAGGAGGTTAAAGACAATAGTAAATGCAAGATTTAACAGTGAATAAACTGACCAGTAGCATTAATTTTAGTGAACCTAAGAATACTAGGATCATAGATAAGCATTATTCTACCGTAACTAGCTTCACTTAAATTGTGCAGTAAGACCTAGTTAGGGTTAATATACCTGGCAGCTCTTGCGGTAAGAACGTCATTGAGCTTTGTCTCTAATAAAGCTAAAGCCGACAAGTTGTGTTTCCGTATAAGTAGCTTACATCTATCCAGCTTGATGTCCATATATGCTCTTTTAATATTCCAAATGCAGATGTTTAGAGGAATTATTAAACTCATGTATTTTTTCATCACTTTTTGTCATTGATCGCGTTTTGACCATGCTAGCTTCATTTGTACTTTGAGTGTTCAGTGCTTGCGGTGTACTTGACTTCTGGAGTTTGTTGGTTCTAAATTTTTTCACAATTTAGAGCCCTTTATGCTTCATTTCCTGAACAAAAAGAGGTGATTCTGGAGCTTCTATACGGCCAGGGGGGTTAGGTATTTGATTCTATGCTTCTTCTGTTGCCATGTCATTAGTGGTTTCAAGGATTTGCCTATCAATCTCAGTAGATGAGGTTTTTTCACAGCTAACAGCGGAACTTGTTTCTAAGGTACACACTGTCATCGACACAACTTCCCGGAATAGCATAGCTAAACTACTTTCAAAGCCATTAATAGTTGCTGGTGTTTCTTCAACCACATCAACACCAATTTCTGAAACAGTAGGAACAGGTATAACATCATTTTCATCTTTGCCATGAGAAGTTTCATCTGATAATTCAGTATATCTGTTACTATTAAGATCATGTGGTTTAGAAACTAGCCTTTCAAGTATTTCAGAATATTTCTCCCTGTTGAGTACATTAGTCTGATCTACAACACTTTCAACTTGAAGGTTAGCAAAGACTTGTAACACTTCAGATGAAACACTAAACAGGTTACTAGTACTTGTCTTAGTAACATCGTAAATTGGTTCCCCTACAATAGCCTTAATAGCAGGAGCAGTTTGGCAAGGTGGTTCAACAGCTTTATGGTATAGAACATGGTCTGCTTTAGACGGGCTTTCCTTAGATGGTAGAGGGTCTTCTATAAGTTCATTAAGCTTAGGTTGTTCCACTATCACAATAATTGAAGAAGGCTTACCCATTTCCAATAGTTTGCTAAAACTGTTTTTAGTAACCACTCCCATGTTATACGACATTGTTGCTTTGACAGCTTGAACATTTTGAGCATTGATCGCATTTTCAGACATAAAGTCGGCTAAACATATATCCTTCCTTTTATATAGAGATTTATAGGGTGTAAAGGGTTTAGCTTTAAAAGGAACTCTTGGATTTTTGAAGGTTACTTTGTTCTTGTGCCTTTCAACCTTGTGCCAAGATGAGTTGTTGTGCACTTGCTCATAGCTACTTTGATAATTGTTTTTGTTCTGCATAGGCTGATGTACAGTAGGATTTGCATGCTCTTTGCCTTTTTTCATACTTGTTATTTTTGCTTGATCACTTGACTTGATTTGTTGATCCCTGAAGTTATTTCCTTGGGATGTTTCCTTGTTCATGTTCATATCACAATCCTCAGTTTCGTGTCCAAAAACACGGCAAATAGTGCATTGGTGGGGCTTCCATAAGTATGTTACTTTGACGCGCTGTGTCCCCCCATCCGGCAAGGTAACTAGGAAATCATCAACATGAATATAGACAAGGCTTATTTCTATCATACATTTGGCATAATGCTATCGTTTAATTCGTTCTGTTGATTCATCGATACAGATCAATTTACCAAGCATACAGGCTAGCCAATTGATACCAATATGTGACCATAAGTAGAGAGGGATGTTAGAAAAGTGCACCCCAACCGGCATAGACTTAACTATGCCGCGCACGTTACTAACACAAGGATCATATTGTTTAATTATGAAGAGGTTACTTTGCTTTATGATAGGCTCCCCTGTTAGTGCTCTCTCTCTGTCTTCATCACACGAAAATTGAAACATGAGCAAGATACCGTCAGATTTAACTTTAAGTTCATCTTTTGGTTTCCAAATTGATCAACATCTTAGATCAACTGTTGTGTAGGATAGCGGTTTATCCAGAAAAAAATCCTATAAGGGTAACCTTCCAGACAGCCGTGCTAGCATCTACAATTTCACTGGGGTGCTTCGTAGCTCTGTTAACATAAACTGGTTGCATATCAACGGGCTTGTACTTCCCGGCATTGCAAGGCAGACGCTGAATCAAAGAAGTCCATGCATGTTGATTGTTCAGTTGCGGGTTGAGTTGCATTGAGATCGATAAGTTTCTCAGCGATTTTGCAAGAGTTGATGACATAGGGAAGACAGCAGCAGGGGGCTTAGAAGAGGAAGGATTAGGAAGAGTCGGCATTGGGTCTTGAAGTGGGTCAATAGAGGCCGTTGGGTCTGGAGGAGCTGGCAGAGGTTCAAATTCAGGTGGAATAGCAGAGGGTAGGTCAATTAATTGGCTTGCAGAGGGGCGCGGAATTTCGGGAGAAAGAGGGGTGTTTGCCATTATTTATTATTTAAGTTTATAATTAATTATTAATTGATTTATAATGTAAATTATGATGTTAATTACATTTATAAACAAGAGAGTAGCAAAGTAACCTAACGGTGAAGAGTTGGATAATTGTTTTTATGAAACAATTAAATGGAATTATTTAAATTAATTATATTACTATCTAATTTGAAAGAAGGACCAACTGAAATTGGTTACCGAGATAATTGTTTTTTGAGTTGACTAAAAGTTAACCATTTTAACTGAGATTGATTATTAAATGAATCTGTTTTGGATTAGTGAAATAAAGTAACACATATTTGTATTAATTTTAAATAAGATTTT
This sequence comes from Allium sativum, assembly GCA_030737875.1. NCBI lineage: Eukaryota > Viridiplantae > Streptophyta > Magnoliopsida > Asparagales > Amaryllidaceae > Allium > Allium sativum. Next base: position 719,379,522 of record CM060921.1, on the reverse strand, counting down.
TTTAAAAAAGGAATTAATAATTGATTTAATTAATAAAAAAAGTTAACTACCTCGATAGCAGTGAATGATGGATTAAATTATTATTTTAATTAATAATAATTTAAGTGTAACTGTAATGGAATCTAATTGAATTGTGGAAAGAGTTATGAACGGTTTTTATATTAAAACCCAAGTTTTTATAATGAAGTTATAAAAAGGAATTTTAAGTGAATAAGAAAGCTAAAATAAATGTTAACTTAATATTTTAATTAAGTAAAGAAAATAAAGATCAAAGGGTTATAATAAACCTAAGTTTTCATAACAAGGTTTGTAAAAAGAGTTGAAGCGTTAATTTTAAATTAACAGTATCAAAAAATTGAATTGAGAGAAATGAATGGAATCAAAATGAAATTTTCAAAAAGAAACGATTATAAGGGATTTGTAATAGAATTTGGTAAAGGGTTTAGTAATGGTATCTGGTAATAATAATTCAAGTTATAAAATGAAATCTTTGGAAGAATTTTAGATTAAGAAGTGATTTTGTTAAGAAATTACTACATTGGCATATTAAGTAATAATAAATTAGATTTAAAAAGAGATATTTTCAAAATTAAGAAGGTAGTATAAACCATTCCAAACCAACAAGTATGTAACAACCCGAATTCCAACAGACCGATTTTTTTTTTCAAAATTCTAATCCATCGAAACCCATGTTGGTTGCTCTGGTATCCTGCAAAAAAGACAGTGATATAAAATATATCAGAGCTCAGAAAATATCTCACGGCGAAATGTATAAAGTACAATATAATCAAAGTGTAGCCTTACTGTAGTAATAATACTGCCTAACCAGTATTCAAAGCTATCATATCTCGGTCACAAATCTAACCTGTGAGTATGTTATGAGGAAGGGATCAAAACACAAGTTCTGGTGGTTGGATTTAAACTATACACTTTGGATAATCCTACATATAACATTCAATCACATTTTCTTATTTATTAGGTCGCTTGGGTTAACAACTCTCAAGGCTTACACACACGTCATACCCATTTACTTCCCAGTGGATTAACCTAATACAATATATATGTATCTACCCCCCAATATTGAGTTACACCCCATGGTACGCCACTCGCAGATCCACCGTAATGCCACATAAATGAACGCAATCCCACATCCTATGCCGGAGTGACGTACGGATCCCTATATAACAAATGTTACGTTCCGCATATATCTGTCATTACTATCCTACGTAAACATACGGACTACCACCTTTGATCGAATCAGATTCCATACTAGAGTAATGCTCTCAAATCTACGATACACCACCTAGAGCAGATATGCATGTATCTAGACTTTCCCACGTACGTATCGTCAATCGTATTTGATGCCTTATCCGCACATAATGTGCACCGAGTTCCGTGGCATGGCAATACAAGAAACGCGGAACTCGATCGGGAGCTTTTCCATATTTGTACAGGCCCGTCTTTAAGAGCCTCAAAATACAGATATTCCTAGGGTTTGTTTTCATGGTGGCTATGGCCTCGCCTCGGCCCCTCCCTCAACTAGTAAAGACTACAAGAGCTAAACGATTTGCCCCTAATAAGCAATTTAAACATCCAGTTTGCGACTTCCCTCAACCACCGTACCTCGATAGTGAAAGGTGAATGGTCTATTGGCTTTAGCTCTAGTCTTTTCGCATCCCACTGGCTGCCGATGACGGGTACCCGATGATCTACTATCTTTGTTGGTCATGATCTCGCCTCAACGGCAGACCCAATCTCTGCGAGCACATCTTAAACATCTGCCACCACACAAAGGACCACCATGAGCACCTTGCGTATCTCAGGAAGCCGCGTACTTCCCCTTTCAGTCCTTCAGAGCCACCAGAATAGTCAGATGAACGTGCGCTCCTTTCGTGCCTCATGACACCGTGATGATCTACCCCGTTGGGTTATTCACCCTCAAACGTGCGGACTGACCAAAGCGTCTTATTTTAATATGTCATTAGACCCCATGTCTAAATATTTCTTTATGCGCTTGCCTTACCTCATCAAGTTTCCATTTAACTTGGTTATTCTCATTCACATTGAATTCTTAATCAAGTTATTAGGTTTCTCTCGCTTATTAATTTTAGTTATATAAATTAACTCATTTAAGTTTATTAATAAGCCCATAACATGTTACTCTATAGATTGTGATCCCAGTTCTGTAATACAGAATCCCGTTATATTCTTATTTGATTTCAAAGTTACAATAACATTTTCTACTTAATACGCTATTAAGTATATCTCAATTCACATGTTTTCTATTTAACATGTCACTTATGATTTATGATTAAATATAACTTATTTCATTTCATAAGTTTGCCTCACTCTTTCCTATTTAATCATAATTCCCTCTAACACTGTCACTACAACTTATTGTTGTTTACTTACTAACTTAGTTCTCTTAACTAAGGTTCACTAATAAGTCTTCTTTCCATTTATTATAACCTATGTTATAATTTCCTCTTGTCCCTAGGACAAGCCTTAACATATTATTCTTATCAGCATATTTTAGATTTCCAAGTTTTCAAATTACTTAATTTATAATTAAGTACAACTTCTTTCATTTCATAAAATTTCCCCTATTTGTTGATTACTTAATTTACAATTAAGTTCCATTTTTCTCATTACACAAGTTATCTCATTTTCTCACTAGTTTATTATAACCTAAGTTATAATATCCACTTATCCCTAGGACAAGTCTACCTATTATACAACATTCTCATTAATGTAATTTATTTATATTAGGTTATTATCATTCCCCGTTTATTCCCATTTCCTTTTACTGTTGTAATTATCTTTCAATTCCATTTATTCCCCTAATTGTAATTAATGTCATTTATCAATCCTGCTATTTACATATATTTATATATATGTTTATGTACAAGACCTCTCACATTAAGCCTACACTTGTGGATGCTGGATTTGCCGGGCGGTTCCGGGCAGACTTCTTCTACAAGTAGGCTTAACCTCGTGTCTTAGCACCGTTACATGTTTTATTTATGCACTTAGACCCCTCACATTAGATTTACCACTTGTGCCGGGCGGTTACGGGCAGACTTCTACCATAAGTGTAATCTAACCTCGTGTCTAAGCGCGGTTACAGTTTCTTATTTATTGTAAATTTTCTATATAGTCTAGGCATGTCCATTCTTTCAAGTCTATATATAAGAAGTCATCATATTAAGCCCATTTTATATTGCATGTTCTCTCTAACATACAATAAATTCTATTCTAACATGTAGTCGCTTTAATCATGTAATTGTTCAAATCTAACTATAACATGTAATTTTCTCAATTTCTACCGGTAATGGTCTAGGTACGTAAATGTCACAAGTTAACATGGAATTGAAACATTAGTAATCGCTACACTTATTTTGACAAGTTTATATTTCAACATATGAATATTCCAACATATTAATATCTTAACATATTAATATTCCAACATGTCATATTCGTCACTTTAATCTTTTTAACATATGTTTAAACATTTCAACATATCATACTTAAACATGTCATAATAACATTTCAATACTTTTAATTATTCTAGCAAATTCACATTGTATGATAATGGGGAATGTTAAACGATAATATATCATTATCAAAAATGATATAACTTAAATCCACTCACCTCATTTGCTTTCCAAATTCTGGATTTGGTTAAGATCTAGCATTCCATGGTTTTCCCCTAATTGGATTCATAACCTAACAACCATGGATTCATAATTTTTACTAAAAGAAAAAAGAGAAGAAAGAGGAAGAAAATTGAATAGATCAGATCTATAAAATTACTTCGCTTCGCATTTGATTTTGAACATCTTTTTATTAACATCAATTCTTTTCCTCCAGACCTTGATTTAGAATTTTTCCTAAACTAATAATCTTAATTTTCTGAAGATTTGAGGAGAAGAAAGAATGGCAGAGCTTAAACGTCGTCTTAGAGAATGTGAGATTTAGGCTAGGCTATGTTATCATATTTATAGGTGTTCAAGATCTTATCGTACATGCAGCATTGAGTCAACAACGAGCCTTGTTAAGAAAATAGTCCAGATTCGTAGACGAATCTAGCCAGATCTGGGTTAAGGTCGACCCATGGGTCGACCCCCCTATGGGTCCCACGAGCGATTTGGCGTAGAAGTTTGAATTTCAAATTTTTGATTTTTCCGGAATTTATTTAAGCGTTATATTCACATGAAATTTTCTTATACGTATACAATTCTTCTAACGATCATTTTACGCGTATATACATATACGCATAAATTTTGTTTCGTTTTCAAAATTCAAACGGTATTGCACCATTATTTGATTCTTGCCATATTTCATCGATTGTAGCCTTATCTTGAACTTTTATCTCTTGTATATATTTCTGCACATATATACATATATATATATTCTCATATATGTATATACATATATTTTCTTTATTTCCTTATATGTATATTTTCCCTTTAATGTGCATTCTTATCCTTTCAAATTTTGTATACATACATATATTTGTATGTTCAGTTGACCCTCTCTAAAACAAAAACAAAAATTATGTCGTTGTCGGGTTCGAACCCCCGACCTCTATTTTGCATATTTAATGCCTTAACCAACTGAGCTATGATGACTTTTGTTAATAAGTTTAGAAACAATGGTAGTCATTGTTCTCTTTCTTTTACCTTATTTTCATATTTTGTTACAACACTTCATTTAAAGGTGTCTCTTTCATCTTAAATAAGTTTCAATGCATAGGTCTAAATTGGCCAGAAAATCGCCACAAACGCAATGAAGGTAATCATGTGGCTAAATTCTGGAAGCTCTTCAAATTTTTATTTTTCTGAAATGTTTATGTCTGTGCATATTATATACATATATGCATTATTTAATTCTATAATTGTCATAAAATGTGGGGTGTTACGAAATACGTGAATACGTTGATTGAAGATGGAGCAACTGAAGACTGTGGATCTTCATGAGTGGAAGAGCTACTTGTTAAATTTCTTTGGTCCGGTCCACCAGAATTATTATGATCTATGATTTTGTGGTGATTGGAATCTTTGGATTTCAAGGACTACTCGCTACTGATCTATAGGGTGGTATCTAGGATGTGGTAGGAGGGTGCCTTCGATTTATCCTGTTCCCGTATGACTTGTATGGACGAGTGTCTGACAAAGTATTTACAAAGGATCACATACATCGATTTTTACAAACGTACATATGTTGGTGGCGGAGGAATTCGTTCTTTTTTCTTAAACACGCAGAGTATTTTTGTGGAAGTCGGTTGGTGATATCTAGCGGATCTAATGATGTGGCATTCAAAATGAATGGAGACCAGATGTTCCAAAAGAGTAAGTATGACCTCAAGCCTCATTAACCAGGAAATGACACAAAATCTGGTAGTTCGCGTGGCTATGTCGGCCGCACCCATCAAAAGGGTATATCATTACCTGATCTTGAGAAATCAAATGCCTTTGGTTGTCCCTTTTATTTTTGTACGTATGCTATCGGTTCGGTTGGCGGGCCCCTAACCGTGGTAATAATATATTCGGTACTCTCAAGAGAAAGTGAGGGGCCGGTCATGTTTAGCCTGGGTTGGAAGATGTTCTTGTTGAACCCCAATGTATTCATATCCAGAGGTACATTGTCGGGAAGGTGGTCCCATACCTTGCCAGGAAATCCATTCTCCAATAAGAGCCCGTGGTTTTGATTGTATACTATGTATGTAGAGCGTGAGATGCAAGCGTTCTGCTAGATTGATATTTATTTGTATTTATACACTATCATAACATCAGAATATGTATTTCAAAAATGTTTTGGGCTATAGTAAGGTAAAAACCGTTCGTATTTATGTGCGGATTTGATCTTGTGATTATCCTTTCTTTCAAAAAGATTTTTACTTTAAAATCAAGTTGGATGATACCTTTAAACTTAGTGTGTTTTTCTCACTATGGTTCACCAGACTGATCCGACGTTTGTAATGCTTAGGTTAGACCGAGTTATATAGGTTTAGGCTATCGAATGTTGTGAAGAGACGACCTGGAGGTGTCCATACGTATGATATCTAGTATTTATTTCGTTGTTTGATTGTATGTGAGGACAGGTTATTATAACTGTCTAGATGTGTTGATGTACTCTGATAATTTTAAGTTTTATTTACCGCTCTCAAAAAAGATTTATTTCTATGTTATATTTGTTCCGTTGTGATGTGAGACTCTGTGTCGTGTTGATCATTCTTCTTCTTCTATTCTAACTTTCTTTCTTTTTTATCTCACCCTCTAATTTCTTTCTATTAGCTATCTGGTGTTTTCGAGGCCTGAGTTCTGACAGGGTTTATGTATTATTGTCAGAATTTAGGCGTCGAATTCTTTTACCGGGTCGTTATAATGGTATCAGAGCTATTAACTTACTAATAACCTTGGCTCTATGGCATAACTCGATAGAGATGAGGTTAGTGATACCGTAGATCGAGTTGAGTGTGTGTGTGTGTGTGTATATATATATATATATGAGAGCGTATTTGTAGATTTTATGTACAAATGTTTTGTATTATGTTGGTTGATCGGTTCAAGTGTTGAAAAGCGTTGAACTGGCAACGGATACAGTATTATTTTGTAAAGAGGGTAAATGAAATAATTTTACCCGAAATATATTTTTGTATAGAAAAGCAATAATTTTATTAAATTACCGAGATATTGTGTGTTGATTGATTTGAATAGAATTCAAATTGGATTAAAAATTTGAATTGAAACTTAACTTGGTTAAGTGAAATTAAATTAAGAAATGATTTTGAAATTAAATAAAGTAGATTTGAAATTGGAAATTTAATCAAAAATAATTAAATAGAAATCAATCGGATATTAACCGATTGCTATTCAAATATGTTAAACAAAATTTAATATTATTATTAAATGAAAATTCGATTGATTTGGTTGTGTATTGGTTGTTGAATGAGAATTGTTTGTTACTAAATGGTAGATTATTTGAATAAAATGGATCAACGATTTAATAGAGTTCAATAAATTATAAACGAAATTAAATAAATTCCCGTATAATAAAACTAGAATAAAACTGCATATGAATTGAAATTAATGATTTAACCCTGTATTTGCAAATGAATTTATGTTCATGTTTGATATTGGAATTGGTGTAGTTATATTCGTTGGTTCATAAAATATTAATTAAAAATTTCATATATCAGTTACTTATATGTTGAATTGAGTTAAGTACAGGTGCCACGTGGCTATGAGAATTGAAAAATTGAGTAAGTATGCTCAATAGCACTCGAAAAATGTACATCTACGCGAAAATATAAATTTTGGGTTTTGAATTTTGTTTTCTGACCATATGGGTCAATGCATATATATTATTTGTTCCTACGATATCGCAGATGTCACTCCGTACAAGAGAGACTCTGCCGAATTTTTCTGAGAATTTAAACAGTTACAAAATTTTCAATATTTTTGAAAATTTTATTTACAGTAACGAATTGGTTTTCGATTTAAAATAAATTGGATTTTAAAATAGATGGGTTCGTTACATTTTTCCTACCTTAGTAATTTCGAGGATGAAATTCTTTTAAGGAGGAAAGAACGTAATGTCGTGTATTTTTGGCGGTCAAATATTTAAATTATTTTATTATTTAAATCTTTTATTTGGAATTATTAATGATGTTATAATATTTAGTTTGTTTATAAAATGAAGTTTGAACGTTGAATTTATATATAATATAAACCGAGGTCGAAGTAGATCAGTAGTTTGTAATATAGAGTTTTGAACTTTAATTGAATATACATGATCCGATATAAGTTAGATTTCTATAAAACAAGAAACTTTGGAATCTTGTTGATTATAATTTTCATATGGAAGAGAAAAATCTAGATTTCATGTTATAGATTGTTAGTTATGTCCAATTTAAATTTTAAAATAATCGCTATGGAAATCGTTATTAAAATATAACATTTATTTATTAAATTAATAAGGTTTTTATATAAATTTGAATACCGTTTAACTCGAAAATGTTAATATTGAGTTGTATAATCTCTGTTCGTTTATACTTAAAGCTATCCATATATTTTAAGTGGATATTTACAATAATAATAATTTATTATTATTTTTTCTGACTATTTTGAATTTAATTAATATTTTATCAATATTTTAAAGGCCTTAGAATATCCATTTTTCAAATGACCTCTGTTTGCGATGAAACGAATTTTGTTGGATCTGAAATGTCAAAACATAACGTACTGCAAATTATGGGGCCAATTGGAGTTAATATGTGAGCATACGGAATTTGATTGTTAACCGAAAAACAACTTAAATTATAAAATATCATCATTTTCCAAACGGAGTCGGATTTTAACCACATGAGTTTTCATTGGATCCGTATTAGTAAGTTATTGTTACATTTCAAATTCGGTAGCAATCAGATTAGCCATGTAATCGTGACAACGTCAAACTTCCTTGTTTTTATTTAATGGTTTATTTTATTTTGGCTAATTTAGACGGGTAACTTTAAAGGAATAAACGACTAGCCAAATGAACTACGATTTTAACAAAACAAATTTCATTGGATCCGTAAGGAACAGGTCTAGTAGAATATCAAAGTTTCAAGTTGATAGGATTTATTTTGTGATCGTGAGAAATTTAAACGCGTGATTTTAAACATGTGATCTATAAAGGACTTTTCACATACGACCTCGGAATTTGTTGAAACATGTTCCATCATGTCTGTAATATTTTACTATGCTAGGATTAGGAATTTTAGCTCGATTGGAGATCTATGTATTTGTTTTTACGCGTTACTTCAACCGAAGTCTTGTTAAAATAAAATATTAATATTTTTAACCCTATATATATAACACGTTCGCTGGAAACCTTAAACTTTTACATTGTGCGGTCAAAATTTTCAACAGCCGCCACTATCAAATGAACGACAACCATCTTTTAACCCTTTTTTCCTTACATCTGTAAATCCCTGATGTATTTCGAAAATTTCCAAGTGGAAACTTGATTATCTAGGCGAGTTCTTTATGTTGATCGGGCGAGATACGGTTTTGAGATCTATGCTGGCCAGAAATAGCTCTGAAGCCGCCATCGTCTGAGGGAAGATAACAACCGGCGGAGGTAATCGAGTCCAGGGGGCTTAAAGGTAGAGGTCAGTAACATTGCGTAGGTTTTAGTGGCATACTCCGATGGTCGAATGGTGGGCTGTAGCATTGCTGCGGTGAAGAGGTTGAGGCAGCGTATGAGTTTGGGTCTGGGTGGTTGCAGCGTAATGAAGGAGCGGGTTCTGTAAAACGAAGAGAGGGAATGGGCGTGTTGAACGAAAGGTAGTGAAGGTGCCCTGTGTAATTTTAACTAAACCTAATTAGTTAACAAAACATGATTAGGAAGTAAAACTAATTAATTATTTTTATATTAAATAATAGTCAAGTCAGGTATTATTATGAACGCAGGAAGTAAAAATATGTCAGACACATATTATATCCGAACAATGCAGACATGGTGAAATTAGGTCGGCAACAATTTTATTAACCAACGTAATTATTTTAATATAATGATCAAGTAATTAATTAGTTGTATAATTAGATTTTAATTAATTTATTATATATGTGTGCTCTTTTCTTTGTAGAAGACCACACATTTTTGTTTTCAAAAAATTAGATTTTAATTAATTTAACTCAAATCCAGGATTTAGAAATGTTGGCCGCGTATTTTTAGACCTATGATGTTGGCCCTGTTATATGAAATAAATGTGATTAAAATTATTAAGTCTAATTAAACTTGTTTAAGAATAAACAATTATATCGAGCAACTAAAACACGCATAACTTTTTGTATGTTACCAGAATCCAACAAAACGACTTGCACTACGATCACGACGAAGAATAGAACATTTTGGAACTGTTTTGGACAGTACAGGATACAGCTGGAATTTACAGTTAAATTAAACGACTGTTTAATTTAAATGTAACCGAACCATTTCAGCAAATCAAATCAAGGTGAGTTAAACTCACTTAGTTCTTCCCACTTATATTTTATATAAGTTGGGTTTTATAATTATGTGTTATGGTTGCTAATAGTTGATTGTTTGATATATATATATATTCATATATTGATTGAATTACTGAAATTAAACGTTTTTTTAATTTCAATGAGAAACCAAATCGTTACTTTAACGATTGGAACCAATGAAGGTAACTTAACTTATTGGTCACGTTTATAAAATAAACATGTTAAATTTAATTATTTGGATGGTTTGAATTGTTTGGTTGATGTTACATAATTGTTATTTACTGTTATAGAAATTATCAGTTAAATTGAATTGAATTGAATTCATTTATTTGAGATAATCTATTTTGGTGCAAGGAAGAACAGGTTGGAGGGATCCAACTGGATTCCTCAAATATATTAGATGTTAATTATTCCCATATTATCATCATATGAACTATTTTGATTGGATGATTAATTTGATTGTTGACCGTTGATCTAAAATTCCATATTTGTTTTATTTAAACCAATGGGCAGAATTGGTTGAGTAATTGGCAGTATATGGCATATAAATCAATAGTTTTCCAAATATTGATTTACCGTCAGGTGAATCGATAGAAGAAGTTATAAAATTTATTTTATAACCGAAAATAGATTTTCAAATCTATTATTTTGAATAAAAGTTTATTAAAAGAAAATAAATGTTTATTATTTATTATTTAAGTTTATAATTAATTATTAATTGATTTATAAAGTAAATTCTATTGTTAATCAAATTTATAAATAAGGAGGTAGAAAAGTAACCTAACGGTAAAGAGTTGGATGGTTGTTTTTTATGAAACAATTAAATGGAATTATTTAAATTAATTATATTACTAATTAATTTGAAAGAAAGGCCCAATTGAAATTGGTTACCGAGATAACTGTGTTTTGAGTTGACTTAAAGTTAATTATTTTAACAGAGAATGATTATTAAATGAATTTGTTTTGGATTAATGAAATAAATTAATTAATATTTGTATTAATTTTAATAAGATTTTTTGAAAAAAGAAATTAGTAATTGTTTTTCTTAATAAAAAAGTTAGCTACCTCGACAGTAGCGAATGATGGGTTAAATTATTATTTTAATTAATAATAATTTAAGTGTAACTGTAATGGAATCTAATTGAATTGTGGAAAGAGTTATGAACAGTTTTTATATTAAAACCCGAGTTTTTATAACGAAGTTATAAAAAGGAATTTTAAGTGAATAAAATAGCTTAAAATAAATGCTAACTTAATATTTGAATTAAGTAAAGGAAATAAAGATTAATAGGGTTATATTAAACCTGAGTTTTGGAAACAAGGTTTATAAAAAGAGTTGAAGAGTAATTTTTAAATTAACATTATCCAATAATGGACTTGAGAAAAATGGATGGAATCGAAATGAGGTTTACAAAAAGAAATGGTTATAAGGGATTTGTAATGGAATTTGGTAAAGGATTTAGTAATGGGATTTGGTAATAATAATTTGAGTTATAAAATGAATTCTTTGGAAGAAGTTAAGACTGAGAGGTGATTTTGTTAAGAAATTACTAAATCGACATATTAAATAATATAAGTTATATTTAAAAAGAGATATTTTAAAAAGTAAGAAGGTTATATAAACCATATTTTAAATAAAATAGTTTAAAGAGATTTGTTTGATATTAAAATAAATACAGTTTTTGAATTACATCTCATATCTATCTTAAGATAAGAACGCTGTTGATCAAGGTCTGAAAGGTAAATAAATACCCTAACTTGAACGACTTCAGGATTTTCTGAGGATGATATTAGTTCGTAATGGGAAAGAGGTTAAGAATAATTTATTATTTCCATATGTGAAATAATAACGCAATATTAATTGCAAAATTTTGGAATATATTTTGAGATTTCCAAAGTAATGGAAATAAAAAGTGATTTGGGAATATATATAATGTAATTTCCAAGGTAACGAAAATGAGAAGAATCAAGAATATATACATAATTATATTCCCGAAGTAAAGGAAATAAAAGGAGATGGTGTGAAATTATAACGGTATTTCCGAAGTAAAAGGAAATGACATGTGGAGTTTGGAATGAGTTTATCCTAAAAGAATAAGGGTTAGTTATTGTTTTAATTATGAAACAAAAGAGATTTCACAATGAGCGATAATATGAATTGATTTCCAACTAAAGATATTAAGAAATGTTAGTAAATTAGAAAATTGGATATGATTATAGGATATTTTCCTAAGTATTAAACTAAGATAGTTTTGAAAGTAACCTTATGTTAACTAAGAAGTGAAAAGCTATATTCGAAATACTTAAAGATTTAAGAGTTTTAAATTAACGAATATTAATTATTTTTAATTTAAAAAGCCAAGTAATGCTGGATACTGAATTAGTGAACTCATTTATTTTCATCACTGTTTATTTGATAGTTAAATAACCGACTATCAAAATCCGACCCATACAATTGTTGGTACGGAAAGAACGGAACGAATTTATATTCGAAAACCTTTCTTAACCATCAAATACATGAAGATGCTGATTGAAGATGGAGCAATTGAAGACCTTGGATCATCATGTGCGAAAGAACTACTCGTTAAATTTCTCTGGTCTGGTCCACCAAAGTTATTATGACTTGTGATTCTGTCGTGATTGGAATCTTCGGATTTCAAGGACTACTCGCTACCGATTTATAGGGTGATACATAGGATGTGGTAGGAGGGTTCCTTCAGTTCATATTGTTCCTCGATGAATTATATGGACGAGTGTCTAACAAAGTATTTCCAAAGGATCACGCACATTGATTTTTACAAATGTACCTCTATTGGTAGTAGAGGAATTCGTTCTTTTTGCTTAAGCACCAAAAGAATTTATGTGGATGTTCTGGCGATTTTGACGGTGTCACATTCAAAGTGAATGGCGACCAGATGTTCCAAAAGAGTAAGTATGACCTCAAGCCTCCTCAACGGGGAAATGGCATAAAATTGAGTAAGTCGTACGGTTATGTAGGTCGCACCCATCAAAAGTGTATATTATTATTTGATCTGGAGAAATCAAATCCATTCGATTGTCCCTTTTATTTTTGTACGTATGCTATCGATTCGGATGGTTGGTCCCTAACCGTGGTAATGATATATTCGGTACTCTCAAGAGAAAGTGAGGGGCCGGTCATTTTTAGCCTGGGTTGCAAGATGTTCTTGATGAACCCCAATGTATTCATCTCCAAAGGTACATTGTCGGGAGGGTTGTCCCATACCTTGCCAGGAAATTCATTCTCCAATAAATGCTCGTGGTATTGATTGTATACTATGTATGTAGAGCATGAGGTGCAAGCGTTCTGCTAGATTGATATTTATTTGTATTTAGACACTGTTATAATATCAGAATAAGTATTGTTTTCAAAAATGTTTTGGGCTATCGTAAAGTAAAAACGGTTCGTATTTATGCGTGGATTTGGTCTTACAATTATTCTTTCTTTCGAAAAGATTTTTACTTTATAATCAAGTTGGATGATACCTTTAAACTTAGTGTGTTTTTCTCACTCTGGTCCACTAGACTAATCCGACATTTGTAATGCTCGGGTTAGATCGGGATCTACATGTTTAGTTTATCGAATACTGTGAAGAGACGAGTGGCAGGTCTTCAGACATATGGTATCCAGTATTTATTATGTTGTGTGATTGTATATGAGGACAGGTTATCATAACTGTCCAGATGTGTTGATGTACTCTGATAATTTTAAGTTTTATTTAAAGCTCTCAATAAAGATTTATTTCTATATTATATTTGTTCCGCTGTGATGTGAGACTCTATGTCATGTTGATTCTTCTTCTTCTATTCTAACTTTCTTTCTTTCTTTTCTCACCCTCTAATTTCTTTCTATTGGCAATCTGGTGTTTTTGGTACTTGAGTTTTGGCAAGTAATACGGGTTTATGTATTATTGTCAAAATTCGAGCAATGAATTCTTTTACCGGGTTATTACAGGTCTTCGGAGTCAGAGGGTTATTCACTGATGTCTCTGATTAATTACCGAGATTAAACTCATGGAAGTAAACCTCATGTTCTAAGGTGTCTTCAGTTCGTTTAGTCCCAGAACGAACTCGTATGGACGAATGTCTGACAGAGTATTTCCTAAGATCATGTACGCTAAATTTTACAAATATAACAAGTATGGTGGCTGGGAATTTATTCTCATAGCTTAACACCCAGAGTGTATTTGTGGACGTAAATTAGTGATTTGACGGATTTGACAAAATGGAATTCAAAGTTTGAATTTATTGTTCTGAAAAGTAACTGTGACCTCAAGCCTCATCAACCGTGAAATGACAAAATTTGGGCAGGCAGCATGGCTATGTGGGTCATACCCATTAGGATGTATTATCACTTTATCTAGATAAAATTCAATTGCTTCTTATTCTATCGTTGCTGTATGCTTTCGGTAATGGTTGATTCCACAACCATTGGTGATATACATTCGATACACTCAAGTTGAATGAGTGGTCGGGTTGTAAGATGTTCTTGTTGAACCCAAGTGTATCCTCTCTAGATTGTAAGGTGGTCCCATACATTGTCATGTTGGAAATCCAAACTCCAATACGAGTCGTACATTTTTAGTTGTAAATTAACTACGTTAGAAAGTGAGATGCAAGCTTTCCGGCTATTTTCCTATTTATTTGTGGTTGATAGACATTATCATAATATCGCCGGATTTTGATATAACATGTGTTTTGGTTATCGTAAGATAAAAACACGTGCCATGTTTATGTGTAGTCATGTCTTACGAGAGTTTCATTCTTTTCAAGGATTTTCAAAAGTTAATCAAGTTGTTTGTTATGTGAATTTATCACTAAAAGTATTTCAGACTGATTTGGATGAATTGTGCTTTGCTTCAAATGTGTTCGGGTCAGACCAAGTATATTTCCAGGTTAGATTTCGCCTGGTGCTTCAAAAGAGAAGCTGGAGTTGAGGCATAGTACCCGCATTTTCTAGTAATGAATTATATTATGTTGTGTGAGTTTATTGATTCGATGTGTACTCTGATATTGTTGTATTAATCATGTGTATGCAGTTTTTTGTGTAAAGGGGTTTGATATTATATTTTATTCGTTTCGCTGTAAGAAATGTTCTTCTTATTCTTCTATTCTAATTTTTCTTTCTTTCTTCTTCCCACCCTCTAACTTCTTTCTCCATACTATTCATTTTCTTGTGCTTTTGAGTTGGACATGAGTAATAAATATTAGCTTAAATAGTACAGACAAGTTGAGTTGTTACATTTGGTATCAGAGCTGAATGTTGAGTAGCAACCTTGGCTCTGTGGCATGACTCAACAGAGATGGGGTTAGTAATACCCAAGATTGAGTTTGTGTGTGTGTATATACATATATATATATATATATACATATATATATATATATACATATATATATATATATATGAGAGAGCATACTTGTTAGTGCTATAAAAAAAGGTTTTATATTGTGTTGGATGGTTTGTTGAGTGGTATATAAATTCTGCATCAATACGTTTAGCAGACATAGTCGATAAAGATTTCTAAACATTTGAGCAGAGCAATTCGACAGAATATTGTTTTGAAGTGAGTAAATGAAATAATTTTATGCAAACTTATGTTTTTGATATAAAGGAATAATTTTCTGAATTGTTATAGTATCTTGATGTGTTGGCTATTATTATCATAATCAATTGGGATTATAATATTGAGATGGTTATAGATAACCAAATGGAATTTTTATGTGACTAGGATATACTAATAAGCTAATTTAAAATTGAACAGACCAGAATTGAAGATTTAAAATATCGGATGTTTAGAAAATATTTTTTGGAGTATTCATTGAAATCACTTCAGTAGCTAGAAAAAGTTCTAAATTCATGACGTTCGCACCATCAGTATTCATTTTTGAGTTTCTGAGTGATGAATTGCTACCATAGTAATTTTTTAATGAAAATTTGTTTGAGAAACAAGTTTAAAAATTCAAATGTTTTGTAATTGCAAATGCTTATAAATACTTGCATATATTTATAAAAATTTCAAGAGAGTTTAAAATAAAAGCCATGAATTTGAATTCTGAATTTAAATTTAACTTGTGAAGTTAAATATATTGAATTGGTGAAAGTAAATCAAATGGATTGAAATTTAACTTAAGTAAAGAAATGTGATTAGATTGGATTATAAATAATCCCAAATGAAATTAAACATGGTGAAAAAGAGAAATGTTTAAGATTCGAATTATTAAAATAAATTCAACTTATGCATAAGCAAGTTGAGTATATATTGGATATTGTTATTTATTAGGTCAAATTAAACTCAAACAAAATAAGTGGATTGTTTTTTGAAATAGAAGCCATGTTTGAATTATAGGTAGGAGTGAACTAATCAGGAAATTGGTTAGTGAATAAAAACTAAAGGTCAGATTGATTTGAAATTTACTGGGAATGGATACATATGTTGAACGTGTATTGAATGGAAGCGAAAATGGGAAATAAGAATTCATGCTCATCCAAAAGGTATGTGTATCACTATTTGATCTATGGGCCTATTGAGCAAGTCGTTTGGCTCTTTGGTTTTCTTTTTGATTGAAATGGTCCTGTGAGGCGATTTATAGCTGTTCTGATTCAGCCGCGCAAAGGAGATGCTGGCGATTTTTTTTGGGAATTTTAAGAGTTAGAAATTTTGAGAAGTCGAACATTTCTTAATAAGCTGACTTAGATTTATCAAAAGCTTAAGTAAATAAATCAATTAAAATGCAATTTGGTTATAATTGAATGAAAACTTAACCAAATGTATTTATGAGGTGATTCATAAGTAAATGATATGATTGGATTGCGATTTGATATAAACCGTAGTAAGTAAAATTGTGTAAATCCATGGAAAATAAATAAATTGTTTTAAACCAATTTTTGAAATGAATGGATTGAATGAAGAATGTTGGTTGTAAATCATTAAAAATGGTATATAATCCCATTGAAATGAATGATTAAATGATATAATGCCTTATTTGCTTATATATAAATGTATAACATGTGGAACCTGGAAAATATTTGTTTGTTTGAATAAAAGGAATAAATGAATAATTATTTAACTTCATGTTATTAGAATTACTCTTTTGAATTGAGAAAGTACAGGTACATGGAACTGTATGGCTTGAATTTGGCTGCGTAAATAGTTAAGCGAGTTCGCTTAATATCGTCCATATAAGGTAGGCCTACGTTGAAATATTAAATCTGGGTTATGGATTGGATTTTCCGACTGTGTAGGTCGATATATATATATATATATACACACACATATATATATATATATATATATATATATATTGTTCCTGCAATATGGCAGAAATCCCTTTGTATAAGGAAGACACTGCCGAAATTTTCCGTAAATTTAAAGAGTTATAAAAAAATTAAAATTTCTGAAAATTTTTGTTGACAAAAATAAATTGGGATTTTGATTGCAACTAACTAAATTAGTTGGAACTAAAAGTTCAGATAGTGGGACAGAATATATTAACTAAGTGGATTCGTGAAAAATTAGCGGGTTTGTAGCCTTTTTTCTACCTTAGTAATTTTGGGGAAGAGATTCTTTTAAGGGGGGAGGAATGTAATGACCCGGATTTTAGCCATTAATTTTAAAACATCTAAATTGGTTTTAAAAGTTGTATTGGGATTTCTACAACGAATTTATTTAGCTCAACGACGTTATAATTAAATTTAAAACAAGCTCATAACATCGTGGTAGTCCTTAATATTATGTTTTGAACTTCAATTGAATATAAAGTCAGATTTATTTGAAACAAGAAATGTTCGAATCTATTGAACTATATTTCTTTAGTGCAAGAGAAAAATCCAGATATCATGTTATAAATTTTTAGTTATATCAAAATCAAAATTCAGAAAGTCTCTATGGAATCATTTATAAGCCATAACGATTTATTTAATAAAATAAAAGGGTTTTTATATAAATGGAATGTTGATTTAACAATGAAATTTTATAATATTGAGCTATAACCGATATGTTTATTTTGGAGCTATGCGATGTTCTATTCGGATATATACGATAATAATAATAATTTATTATTATGATTAAATTGAATTTATTTATATTTTATCGATTTATTTAAGCCCTAAGAAGCCTTTTTTTAACGACTATGTTTTCGACGAAACTTGTGCCATTGGATCCGTATTAGTAATGTGACAACTGCCCACAACTCCTACACTAAACAAGAGGAATAATGTGCTGAAAGACATGCCAGGAAGCTGTAGACAACCATCAGGGTAAGATAACACAAGCTTGACCTGTCATATAACTCACAGTGCAAGGATAAAACATAACTGAACATATACAACAGGCAATAATTGTGAAGCGGAATTGGGCAAAATGTTAAACTTTTCCATATCATAACGAAAATATCCATACAACCTTGGATAACACTATAAGAGTTTGTACAATAAGCCCCACTACAAACACTTAGAGTAAACATCAAACAACGGAAACAACAAATACTAGATAGTAAAAAATAATATGCCAGCCTCCTGCTCGTCATCGTTTAAAAACATCATCCTCACCAAGATCTATCACCTATCACCTGCTACTCAGTCTACCCATCCACAATCGGATGAACACACCATGGTAATAAGAGGGAGACATAAAACCTTGAGCCGGACAATAGTCTTAGTGAGCGATAAAACACATATCTAACATCATCAATAAAGTATACGAAAATAAGAAGATTAATCAACTAATCTACCAATCAACAGAGAAGAGCTTACACCCGTCTTCCCCACATCCGACAGTGACAGCCTTTACAAACACCCAAGTAGAAATAACAGTACATTCAAGACAATTGGTTATCAAGCGCAAACCCTGAAGGCCTAAACAAACATCAGACAGGCACCCAAGAGATATCTTCTTCGACGTTGAATAATCTACACGAGACGATACAAGCAATGAATCATTCATTCATGACTCTAGCTATCACTGCCAATCCTGCTTCAAAACCATCGTTAATCATATGACTGGCTCAACACCTTGTTGTCCGTCAAGGGCTAATGGTAAACCCTAGTTCTAGCTAAACCACATACACCATCGTTCTCGTATCTAGGCCCGTTGTGCTACCTAGATTATTCGACCAGCCACTTCTAGTCTTTTAAACATCCCTGTTATACCCCGCTTTGAGTCCGCTAGAACCTACGACAACAATAATCCCTCTGCCTTCAGTATCTCTAGCCATCCAACCTGATGACTGTTCATAAGCTCATGCAACTTCTCGAGCACCATTATCCACGAACTCGCAACCTTGAGTCATCTTCACTTCGTTGCATTATAACGATCAATGAATACTTCACCACACTTCAAACATTCTTACTTGAATTCACTTCAAAGCCATAACCACCATCGAGCCGAAAACATAAGTCATTTGGTCAATATTCGATTCATAACGTTTCAGCCCGACTCATTGGGTCACAAATGACCCGACTCATCAGGTCATAAATGACCCGACTCATCAGGTCATAAATGACCCGACTCATCAGGTCAAAAATAACCTGACCTGACTTTCTGGGTCAAAAACGACCTGACTCTCTGGATTAAAAATGACCCGACTCTCTGGGTCAAAAATTATCTCATCTGACTCTCTGGGTCAAAAACGACCTCACCTGACTCTCTGGGTCAAAAACGACCTGACCTGACTCTCTAGGTCAAAAACGACCCGACTCCAAATCTGGCCAATCTATCTCCAGTCTCGACCAATCCACCACCAAATGACAACATCGACGCAAACCACTCATCCAAATCATCCAATTCAACCATCAACACTTTATGAAATCTTCAACAACACTAAACAATAATTATTCATCAACAACCATATATAATTCACTAAATCATGATAAATAAATGCATAATCAAAAACAATGGATCTAAACTTGCATACACATATGAATTAACATAAGAATTACCGATTTAAGTTGTTAGATTAGATCGCATGGCGATTCAAATGAAAATATACTTATCATGATGTAGATCTTGGTGAAAACAACTTAAAGTGATGAAAACAAGATCAAACAACCCACACACTTGATTGAATCCGTGTGAGAGATCCTTATCACTCACCAATTATTCGAACTAACCTGAAATTGCTAAATTCCCAACCCAGACAACAAAGATTGTGATTCAAACCTCTCAATTTGATGCGACCTTCCTTCGCTCGATGTAGAGCTAGCATTACTCGATGTAGATCTAGAATTTTAATAGTGGAAAGGTGTATTTGATTGAGCAAGGAGGATCACAAGCTCAACCAAATGAGAGAATGTGAAAGTATACTATTATCCATGCCTCTTTCCCCATATTTATAGCCTCCAACCAGCCCACTAGTAGGCCATAACAAATCAGCCCATCAACGGCTTACAAAACCTGAATAGGAAATGTGCATCACAAGAACAATGATTTCTCTCAAACCGTTGAACCAAATCGTTAATGTGACTACTCTACGGAATTGGAAACATCATTTCCTTTCCAATGAAATCAATTCCATCACCTGATTCGGTCCCAGCTAAAAGATATCCCAAGTACAAAACTAATAGGGGCAACATGATCACAAATTAATTTGGTAGAAATTATGGACATGTCTCACATCCCCATAACCAACATACCAAAATATGAGAATGATCCAACCTTCAAGGAATTAAATTAAAATATTTTACGATTCTCTAATATGCAAAATGCGGGCTGTTACACTCCCCCCTTAGGAATTTCGTCCCCAAAATTCGCAGCAAACACGAGCAACCAAAATAATTCCGCATGCTAATCATCCATGAGCAGCCAATCTATCATCAAACTAGCATCCATCAAGCCATGCATCCATAGCCTTATCCTAGCATGTGGAATTCTACCAACGATAGAATAAGTTATAATGATGCGGGGTAACATGACATCAATGGTTCATATCGACGAAGAGTTCTGGATGGGTCATCTTAAATTTTTCTTCCGTCTCCTACATACAATCATCATCATCCACACTTCATTGCACCTTGGCTAGCTTAACTGTCTTCCTCCTAAGCTGTTTCGTGTCATTCCCTACAATGCGAAATGGCTTACGAGGTTTCGTAACTACAGTCTCAACTTCTAGGTCTTCGTTCTGCTCCAGAGATACCACCATATTCGAATCATGCACACACTTCCGTAGAAATGACATATGAAAAACATTGTGCACAATCGACATCTTCTCAGGTAACTCCAATTAATATGCGAGCTTTCCAATCTGCTCGACTATCGGAAATGGTCCAACAAACCTTGGAGCGAACTTTCCTTGACTTCCGAATCGAACCACATGCTTCAATGATGAAATCTTCATGGAAACCATTTCGCCTACGTCAAATTCCAAATCTTTTTTATGCTTATCGGCATAACTCTTTTGATGATCTTAGAATGTCTTCATTCGTTGTCGAACGATCTCAATATAATCTGAGGTCTCTCTTATCATCCCAGGACCAAGTATCAACTTACCTCCAGTTTCTAACTAACATGCTAGAGAATTACACAGTCAATCATACAACGCCTCATATGGTGTCTCCCAATGCTCGATCGATAACTGTTATTATATGCAAGCTCAACTAGATGAGGATGGTCTTCCCATGATCCACCGTAGTCCAATACACAAGCCCTCAGGAGATCTTCCAAAACTCGGTTAACTCTCTTAGTTTGACCATAAGTTTGGAGATGATAAGCAGTACTCGGGCACAACTTGGTTCCCAAAGCTTCTTGCAAACTCATCCAAGATCCACTCATGAACAATGGATATCGACAACTCACTATGCTCTTTGGGATACTAGGGAATCAAACTTTCCATTTAATATAAAACTCATCCAACTTCGACGTTGTCTTAATCGATCTGCGATGAATAAACCTTGTACTTTGGGTTAATCGATCCATGATGATCCAAATTCCTTTAGTTTCTGCCTTGTTTCTAGTAAGTCCATCGATAAAATCCATCAATATCTTCTCTATTTCCACGTAGGAACTTCCAATGGCTGAAGTAGTCCACTTGGCTTCTTGTTCTGCTTTCACCACTGACAGTTCATGCATTTGGAAATGAATTTTCCGACATCCCTCTTCATTCCTTCCCAGTAGTAAGCTCGCTTCATGTCCTGATACATCTTATTACCACTAGGATGAATCGTCAACTTTGAGTCATGACATTCGCTTAAAACCTCATGTCCCAGTCCATCAATATCTGGAACAACCAGTCGTCCATGTTTTCGAAGCCATCCTTCTCGATCGACCTTGAACTCCTTATCCTCTGGTTCCAACTTCTAGATAATCTCGAAATGCTTTGCATCACGCTTTTAACTCTCGCCAATCCTTTCGATAAGAGGTCTTATCGATAAGCTTTCCAACATTTCAGGTTCTAACTCACATAGAGGTCCGAAATCAAATCCTGCAAAGTACTCGAGGTGCTTCCATTCTAAAAATATCACTCCCAAACTTGCGTATCTTCTACTCAACGCATCGGCCACTGCGTAAACTTTACCAGGAGTATAGGCTATACCAAAATTGTACAATGCCAGAAACTCTAACCACCGTTACTATCGAAGATTCAAATCCTCTTGGGAGAAAAGATACTTCAACGACTTGTGATCTGTAAACAACTCGAATCGAACTCCCAACAAGTAATGTCTCCTCATCTTCAGAGTAAACACAATCGCTGCCAACTCCAGATCATGAGTTGGATAATTCCTTTCGTGCGTTTTCAGCTGTCGACTTGCGTAGGCCACAACCCTATCCTTCTGCTTCAGTACTGGTCCAAGTCCAATACCGCATGTATCGGTATATACCACCATCTCTTCATTCCCACTTGAAATGGTCAAAACAGGAACACTCATTAGTCTCTCTTTCATGATTCCGAAAGCTTGCTCACACTTTGCATCCCATGTGAACACTTGATTCTTCTTCGTCAATCCTGTTAATAGTGCAGTTATCTTGGAGAAATCCTTGATAAACCGAAGATAATATCCCGACAATCCAAGGAAATTCCGAAAATTCGTCGCATTCTTAGGTCTATCCCAGTCCTGGATTTCTTCCACTTTAGTGATGTCAAATGCTATCCCATTTCCAAAAACTACATGACCTATGAACCTCACTTCGCTCTTTTAGAAGCGACACCCCAAAAACTTAGCTCTCGGCTGATGCTTTCGCAAGATTTCCAAAACAACTCTCAAGTGCGTTTTATGCTCTTTCTCATTCTGGGAGTAAACTTGAATAACATCCATGAACACAAGCACAGACTTGTTCAATTAATCTCTGAACACCTTATTCATAAGATACACAAAATACATTGATGTGTTATTCAACCCGAATGGCATCACCAACTATTCGAAGAAACCAGATGGTGTCCTAAGAGCAGTCTTCATCACATTATCCTTTTCCACCCTAAACTAGTGGAATCCAGTTGCTAAATCCATCAGAGAAAAAACCTAGGCTTCATGAAGCTGATCGAACAAGTCATCTATCCTCGGCAACAAATACTTGTTCTTCTTGGTCACCTTATTCAGCACATGATAATCCACATATATTCTCAAAGATCCACCCGCCTTGGTTGCAAACACAATTGGTGCACCCCATTCTGACATGCTCCTCCGAATGAATCCTTTTCCCAAAAGGTCACTTACTTGCACCTATAACACTCGTTGTTCCTTAGGCATCATCCGCCTAATAGGCATGACGATAGGTCTAGCACCCTCGACCATTCTGCTTAAACTCACTTGTGATCAACGCCAATGACAAGTCTCCCCATGGAATCACAAGCGAATATAAATAGCTTACGAATACACCATCTTCGAGCTTACATTGAATCACAACTATTCGCCCTTCCACATTCCCGGTTGTCACATCCAGCTTCTCGCAATCCACTTTTGCCGCATACCTCTTGAGCCAGTCCATACCCAAGATATTCCAAAACCCAGCAAAATTCAAAACAATGAAATCACATACGAAGGAGCTACCATGACTCATTAACACTAGACCACGACAAATCATACAAAAAATGAATGAACCCCCGACCGGATTAGTCACAATCAATGGTCTATTACAAAGCTCGGGTTCCAAACCCATGTGGCACAAAAGCTCATGATGAACTTCTTGTTCTTCGGATAAGGGGTCTCGAGATATGAATGAGCATACTTGGACAAAGCTTCAAAATCAGAAACATAATCCAACACTGTTCGACCATTCTGCTTAAGCTCAACAAACCTCTTAAACATAATAGACTTTTGAATAGTAGAGATAAGCTTCATCTCATACTTGACTTGAAACTGCTCCCATGAAATCTCGTCTTCTGGAGTCTTTAGAGTGACAGAGTCTCGCTAATCCATAGCTTTGCATTGTATCTTTCTCGATGCAAGCTTCCTCTTCGTTGCACCGTCAATGCCCAAATCTCCAAATATCTGAATGCAAGTTTCAATCCACCCTTGAATCTCTATAATCGGCTTTGTCCCTTTAAAAGGCTTCCCTCCTAGAGTAGTGAACTCTTTGCACAACTTCATGAAGTCTACAACCCTAGGCACCTGCACCTGAACCGCCACATCTATTGAAACTGTCTCTAGAGCGGGTACCCTACTCATGATCGCTTCCACCATGGCCTCGAACATAGCTGGGTAATCTGGTATACTGCCATTTTCCCCTTTAGGAATAGCCTCCTCCCTAGCAGTATATCTCGAAGATCAACAACTCATTCTAAATCTAAAAATAGATTGATTAATCCACGCATGAGAAAACTGCAATTAGAGTCCAAACATTATTATACTATTCACTGATATATAGTATACATCCATCAAAAATCTGCAAATACGTTTCTCATAAGTCATTAGTCTTTGAACTTTTGCTAAAATCACTTAACCAGAGCTCTGATACCAAATGTGACAACACCCTACAACTCCTGCACTAAACAAGAGTAATGTTCACTGAAAGACATGCCAGGTGGCTGTGAACGATCATCAGAGTAGGATAACACAAGCAACACCTGTCATATAACTCACAATGCAAGGATAAAATATAATAGAACATATACAACAGGCAATAATAGTGAAGCGGAATTGAGCAGAATCTTAAACTTTTCCATATCACCACGAAAATATCCATACAACCTTGGATAACACTATAAGAGTCTGTACAATAAGCCACACTACAAACACTCAAAGTATACATCAAACAGAGGAAACAACAAATACTAGATAGTAGAAAATAATACACCAGCCTCCTGCTTCTCATCGTTCAACAACATCATCCTAACCAAGATCTATAACCCTTTACCTACTACTCAAGCTGCCCATCCACAATCGGATGAACAAGCCAAGTTAATAAGAGAGAGAGACATAAAACCTTGAGTCAGACAACAGTCGTAGTGAGCAATAAAACAACTATCTAATACCATCAATAAAGTATGTGAGAATTGGCAGATTAATCAACTATTCTACCAATATCAACAGAGAAAGCTCACACCGTCTTCCCCACATCCGACAGTGATAGCCTTTACGAACACCCATGTAAAATTAATAGTACATTCATGACAATCAAATGTAGACCATGCTAATTTATATTGACATCCCCCAAGCACAAGCCCTGAAGGGCTAAACCAACATTAGACAAGCACTAAGAGACATCTCCTTCGACGTTGAATAATCAACACGAGACGATACATGAAAATAATCATTCATCCATGAATCTGCCTATCATTATTAGTCTTGCTTCGAAACCATCGCTAAACCATATGATCGGCTTAACACCTTGTCATCCGTCAAGGGCTAATGGTAACCCCTAGTTCTAGCGAAACTCCATACGCCATCGTTCTCGTATCCAGACCCGTCATGCTACCCAGGGTACTCGACCAGCCACTTCTAGTCTTTTGGGCGTCCCCATTATACCTCTGTTTTGAGTCCGCTAGAACCTACGACAACGATAATCCCTCGGCCTTCAGTATCTCTAGCCATCCAACCTGATGAATGTTCAAAAGCTCAAGCAACTTCTCGAGCACCATTATCCACAAACTCACAACCTTGAGTCATCTTCACTTCATTACAATACGATGATCAACAAATACTTCACCACACTTTGAACATTCCTACTCGAATTCACTTCGAAGCCACAACCACCATCGAGTCGAAAACATAAGTCATTTGGTTAATATTTGATTCATAGTGTTTCTGCCTGACTCATCAGGTCACAAATGACCAGACTCATTAGGTCAAAAATGACCTAACCTGACTCTCTAAGTCAAAAACGACTTGACTTGACCTGATTTTCTAGGTCAAAAGCGACTTGACCTGACTTTCTGGGTCAAAAACGATCTGACCTGACTCTCTGGGTCAAAAACGACCTGACCTAAGTCTCTAGGTCAAAAACAACCTGACCTGACTCTCTATATCAAAAATGACCTGACTTGACTCTTTGGGTCAAAAACGACCTGACTCGACTTTCTGGGTCAAAAACAATTTGACTCTCTGGGTAAAAAACGACCTGACCTGACTTTCTGGATAAAAAACGAACTGACTCCAGATCTGACCAATCTATCTCCAATCTCGACCAATCCACCACCAAACGATAACATCGATGCAAACCACTCATCCAATTCAATCATCAACGATTAATGAAATTATCAACAACATTAAAATGATAATTGTTCATCAACGACTATATAGAAATCACAAAATCATGATATATCAATGCATAAACAAAAAAAATGGATCTAAACTTGCATAAACATGTGAATTAATATAAGAATTACCGATTTAAGTTGCTAGATTAGATATTATGGTGATTCAAATGAAAATATACTTACCATGATATAGATCTTGGTGAAAACAACACAAAGTGATGAAAATAAGATCAAATAACCCATATACTTGAGTGAATCCATGTGAGAGATGCTTATCACTCACCAATTCTTCGAATTAACTTGAAATCACTAAATTCCCAATCCAGAAAACGAAGATTGAGCTTCAAACCTCTCAATTTGATGCGATCTTCCTTTACTCAATGTAGATCTAGCATTATTCGATGCAGATCTTAGATCTTCTTGCGTAAATCTAGAATTTTAATGGTGGAAAGGTGTATTTGATTGAGCAAGGAGGATCACGAGCTCAACAAAATGAGAGAATGAAGAAAGTAAACAATTCTCTATGCCTCTTGCCCGATATTTATAGCCTCCAACTAACTCACTAATGGGCAACACCAAATCAGCCCATCAATGGCTTACAAAACCTGAACAGAAAATGTGGAGCACCAAAACAACGATTTCTCCCAAACCACTAAACCAAATCTTTAATGTGACCACTCTATGGAATTGTAAACATCATTTCCTTTCCAATGAAATCAATCCCAGCACTTGATTCGATCTCAGTCAAAAGTTATACCCTGTACAAATCTGACAGGTGCAAAATGGTCACAAATAAATTTGGTTTAAATTATGTACATGTCTCACATCCCCATAACCAATATAAAAAATATGAGAATGATCTAACCTTACAGAATTAAATAAAAATATTTTACGATCCTATGATACGTAAAATGCAGGTTGTTACAAGTAATATTATAGGATTTCGATTTTCATATCGGTCGGACTTACTATTTGATCGTACGAATGGTAAACGCCTTGATTTTTATTTAATCAGTTCATAGACTTAATTTGGAACTTAAGAATAGCTAATTTTCAAATGACCTCTGATTTCAATGAAATTAATTTTATAAAATCCGTAATGGCTAATTATTGTAAGATTTTTAGTTTGCGATCAATTGGAGTTATCTTGATGATAATGCACGATATAAACACGTATTGATTTACATTTTGAATTAAAAAGGGAGTTTAACCAAATGATCTTGGATTTTGACGAAACTACTTCCATCGGGTTCAAAATATTTAGTTATTGTAAGATTTCAAGTTTCAAGCCAACCAGAATTACTTTGTGAGCGTACAAAAAATATTTGCGAATGAAGTGACAAATTTAATATTCAATTTTTTTCTATTTTTCCAAACGGACTCGGATTTCAATGAAACAAGTTTCATTGGATTTGGAATGTTAAACTATAGCTGAAACTCCCCACCTCCGTTAAGGTCACTCACAAAAAGAATGCCTTAACTTCGATGGAGCATTATAGGTAAAAGATACAGATAATGTACAAGACAGAAATATAAGCAGCAGAAAACAACATTTATTTTATACGTGGTTCATAACAAAAGCATTACAGCAAATGGTCTCAAAGCACTTCCAAATCATTACATCAAAATATCTGTCTTGCTTAAAACATAAAGAAGCATAAAACATAAATAAAACTGCATAAATCCCCAAGTCTAGTGTGTCCAAAGCCATAGCCGAAGATAATAGATTCCAAGCCGTACATCATAGAGTCTTTAAGCTTGGAGAGATGAACGGACCAAATTAACCTGAGCTATTCCCTCCCTGGCTACCTGAGGGGGGGGGGACAGAAGAAAATAAGATGAAAGAAAAATGGGTCAGACATAAGTCTGAGTAAGTCCAGTGACTTTTCAGTGTGTGAATAAAGAAAAGGGTCATGATAGGAATAAATTGAAAATAGGACAGTACCAGAACAACAAACTAACATAAAACTATATAAGGTAGGATAAACCGAATATACATCGCACCCATGTCTAACTCTTTGCACCTACTTATACTTGTCCAACTAGCACCACGTGTTCATGGTGAAATGATCCTCTTATATTGATCGGCTCCTACTTGCATGCATTTATCACGTGTGTCATTCGACCCCCGCTTGACTATAGATACCTGTGCTGGTCCCAACACGGGGTGTATCAAATCCTATGGTGGCAACCCGACACGATTCAAGACGCAGTGTATGACTACTGATGCTCAGTGCCTGCTTTTTCCACTCCGGAGTACGTGCACGCCTGTACTCCGTTGGAACCTACACTAACGCACCACCCGCCGACGTTTTGAACGCTTACAATTCAGCCCAGTAATCGTGCCTCACCCTTCCTAGTTCTGGGTTCCATGATACATCTATGTGGGTTACTGCTGAAATGGGTCCCTGTTACTAGGGTTTTCTAGCATAAATGTTAAATTGGTTAAGTGTCCTAACCCCACCCATCAGTTTAATTAACATGTTGAATTGGTTAAGTGTTTCCTTAATTGACTTTACCCCACCAATCTTGACTTAGCTTTATTAAAACACCAACCACTCACATTAGACAGGTATTGTTGTGGTTACTGGATGTGCCGATCGATTCCGGGCAGTTTTACACCATAACTCAGTCTAACCTCGGGTCCTTTTTGGGCTCAATGCACTAACCACCCACATTAGACAGGTATTGTTGTAGTCACTGGATGTGCCGGGCGGTTCCGGGCAGTTTTACACCATAACTCAGTCTAACCTCGGGTTAGGCATATTCGTCTTTTCTAAATTTACATATTTATCCTTTTGTGCTTATATGCAAATTGTTCAACAATTTATTGTCAGGGCCCACTTTTCTTCTAAATCAAATTCATAATTTTTTGTATGTAAATTATACCATTTCAATGCCATACCGTTTACATGGTTATGAGCCAAATATGTCAATTACATGTAGTTTCATGTTTTTCCCCAACGTTACCCCCGTTGTATGTTCGCAAAGTTTCGTAGAATGTTAGTCTCGACATTTTAGCCTAACTTATAAACTAAAAGGAGAAAAAGAGGAACTTGCAACATTCCAACATCATACAAAAATATGGATCTCACTACAGATGTGTCACATGAACTTGGCATAATATACTTTTAATTATGAACTTGCAAACTAGATCTATGCAACATGAATCATAAAAAAATAGTTTTACATAGAACTACCAAAACTTAATTAGCCATGTAATGGTGAACTTGCATAGGGGTTGAATCATGCTAACATGGATCTAACATAGAGGCATATAGATCTGACATATAAAGTGTAGGTCTAAACATATGATAATTCATTACATATGATAACTTAGCCTAAAACTTGTATGTATCATAATATCACCAAACTTACATATGATAATTCAATTCCCATATTCCTATACAGCATCATAGGTTTATTCACCTATTTCCACCTAACATGATAGGTTCGATAGACCACAATAGTTCATAGGCATATATGATAGAATAGACATGAATAAACATGAATCAGCATCACACACATATTGATACAATTCTATTTTACAATTCATTACAAACCATGTCTTTAATTTATTTGCATATGAAAGATAACTACGCTTACAACCAAAAAGGAATTCTTGTGTTCTAGGATCTATAATCTGAAACTGAACTGCTCGCCTTTGATGTAGATCGTTGAATACTCTTAGTTGGATTAGATTTGATTTTGATGTAGCTTCTATCTTGCCTTTGAGTTGAAAGAGATGACGACTATTCTAGGTTCACCATTGATGGCATGGCGGCTCTTAGCATGAATTAGTGTGATTTTGGGTTGAGAGTTAGGTTGCTTATATAGAGTTATAATTAATTTAGAGCCGTCAGATTAACCATAGAAGCAATCAAGACCATCTAGTCAAGATAGAACAGCCAAATCAGCCTTAATGACTCAGCAGGGAGTCAGAACACATCAGTTTTTAGATCTGCCCGAGGGGGCAGGTCGACCCCGCCTTGGGCGGGAAGTTTCCCGCCCAGCCCGCTTCTACTTTAGATTTTGAATTTCTGTACTATATTCTGAACTGTTTATTTAAATTCTGAATCTTCTAAAGGTCATAACTCCTTCATACGGATTCCGATTTACGCAAATTCGAACTCTATCTCAAGCAGAATTCCGAGACGAACACAATGGCGTAACCCATTTCCCTTAATTTTTACATTTATAATTAATTATTCTTTAATTTGTAACTTTAATGTTTACAGAAAATACGGGGTGTTACATTCTCCCCTCCTTAAAGGATTTCATCCTCGAAATCTTCAAGTCAAAAAGAACGTATATCCTACCATCCAATCATCCATCTACTCATCCATCAAACATAGGCGTCCATTTTCCTTAAAAGACTTCTAATGCTTCGTGATCATATGCATAGTGTGTGTACATGTCCTTTTCTAATGCCAAAATCAGGCGGTCCACTGATTCAGTTGACCTCCTTAAGCAAATTATGTCAGTGTCATGCATCCATTATGTATGCAATCTTCCCTAATCATAATTCTACATGAGTGCACAATCATTCATACAAATGCAACATCAACATGATAACACATCAAGCTTCAATCATATACAAGTACATATATGCATATGCAATATGAAAGTGACTGAGCCGATCTAATACCTAATGTGTGTGTATATGCATCCACGAGCAACCACTAGAAATCACTTGCAACCAGTTGCAACTATCAACCATAACATGTTTCGAATAAATGTTTACATCCATTGGTTTCTACCTAAAGATCAAGAACAACACTGAGGAAAAATACTAAAAAGATAGATACGAGCATGAACAAATTTAAGGAAAAAGATATCAAAGATGTACCCTCAAAAAGAAAAGGGTAGGCTACGCATATCTTGGCCTCAGTTTCCCAAGTCGCGTCTTCCTCAGCGTCACCCCATTGAACTTTTACAAGTTTGACTTCGCGGTTGCGTAGCTTTTTGACTTCTGTACCCAAGATACGAGTTGGAACTCTTCTCATAGTCGCCTCTCATTCTACTTCTACTTCCTCTAATATTCTTGGTTCCACCACTTCCGCAGACTCATGTAGGCACTTTCGTAAGTGAGAAACGTGAAAGACATTATAAACTCCAGCCAATCTTTTGGGCAGCTCTACTCTGTAATCCATCTTCCCAATCCTTTCAATGATAGGAAACGACCCTACAAATCTTGGTGCTAACTTTCCAGCGGATCCGAAGCGAACGACGTTCCTCAAAGGAGATACTTTAAGGAAAACCCTGTCCCCAACTTCAAACTCAAGGTCGGTCCTTCTCTTATCTGCATAGGACTTCTGTCTATCTTGGGCAGTCTTCATTCTTTTTCGTATCAAGTCCACTTTCTCTAAAGTTTCTCTAATCACATCTGGTCCAAGTATAAGCTTATCTGTAGACTCCCGCCAACAAGTTGGTGATCGGCACGGTCTTCCGTATAAAGCTTCGAAGGGTGCCATGCCTATGGTGGCTTGGTAGATATTGTTGTAGGCAAACTCCACCAAAGGAAGATGATCCTCCCATATTCCTCCGAAGTCAAGAATGCATAATCTCAAGAGGTCTTTTAACACTCTGTTCACCCTTTCCGTCTGACCATCGGTTTGGGGGTGACAGGCCGTGCTTAAGCATAGCTGTGTGCCTACAGCCTCTTGCAAGCTCTTCCAAAACTCGCTCGTAAAGATAAGATCTTGGTCACTAATAATGCTGGAGGTTATCCCAAGGAGTCGAACTATCTCTTTAAGGTAAACGAATGCTAAAGATGAGGCAGTCCTCCTACTTTTGACGGGTATAAAGTGAGCGCTTTTTGTGAGCCTGTCCACTATTACCCAAATACTGGTATTGCCCCTTCTTGACCTAGGTAGCCCATCAATAAAGTCCATCGAAATGCTATCCCATTTCCACTGTGGGACCTCTAGAGGATGAAGCAAACCACCAGGCCTCTTTTGCTCTGCCTTGACTTGCTAGCATACTAAGCTCTTCAAGACGAATTCAGCTGCATCCCTCTTCATGCCATCCCAAAAGAAAACCCTTTTTACATCTCTATACATCTTGTCTCCACCAGGGTGTATGGTCAACTTGGAATGGTGCGCCTCTTCGAGAACCTTCTTCACTAAATCCCTTGCTTGTGGGATGCATAGCCTTCCATCCCGCCTCAACCATCACTTATCATCGATGGAGTATCTATTGAGGTGACTAGAAGTCTCACCCCTAACTAGCTTGTCCATCACATCAACTAGCTGATGGTATTTACGTTGCGCGGTTCCTATTGAGTCCAAAAGAGTAGGCCGCACCTCTAGCAATGCTAACAAACCAGTCACATGATCGACAGAGGGTCTAAAATCAAAGTTGTCTATGTACTCCAAGCTTTGCCTTTCTACAAAGAGAGGGCTTAAGGTTAGCTTCTTTCTACTCAAGGCATCTGCTACTACATTGCCGTTTCCAGGAGTATAGGAAATCTCAAAATCATATGAGGCAAGAAACTCCATCCATCTTTGCTGCCTCAAGTTGAGATCTTTCCGCGAGAAAAGATACTTCAACGATTTATGGTTAGTAAACAATTCAAACTTCTCATCTAGGAGATAATAGAACCAAGACTTAAGCACAAAGACGATGGCAGCCAACTCTAGATCGTGGGTTGGGTGGTTTTTCTCATGTACTCTCAACTGTCTTCCACCATAAGCTACTACCTTTCCTTCTTGCATCAAGACAGCGCTAGTCCCGTACCGCATGCATCTGTATATACGGTAAACATCTTGCTTCCATCAAGCAATGTCAGAACTGGAGTTGTTGTTAGAGCTCTCTTTAATAGTTGGAAAGCAATATTGCAATCCAAATCCCACTTGAAAGTTAGGCTCTTCTTCGTCAACTTGTAAGTGGAGCTGAGATTTTCGCAAAAAATTTGATGAACTTCCGATAAAAGCCTGCTAGCCTGAGGAATCTTCGGACCTCGATCGCATTCCATGGAACCTTCCAATCTTGCACTGCAACTACTTTTGTTGGTTCCACGGCTTACCCTTCCTTGAATACCATGTGTCCAAGAAATCTTACTTCCTCTTTCCAGAAGTGGCATTTGGAGAAT
Source organism: Allium sativum (assembly GCA_030737875.1). Lineage (NCBI taxonomy): Eukaryota > Viridiplantae > Streptophyta > Magnoliopsida > Asparagales > Amaryllidaceae > Allium > Allium sativum. Next base: position 719,345,769 of record CM060921.1, on the reverse strand, counting down.
TTGGCTTTCAACTGATGTGCTCGAAGAGTATCCATGGCTTCCTTTAGATGCCGAGCATGCTCTTCCTTACTCTTCGAGAAAATCAAAATGTCGTCTACGAAGACCTCTACAAACATATTGAGGAACTCCCTAAACACTCTGCTCATCAAATCCACGAAGTAAGCGGGTGCAATTGTCAGGCCAAAAGGTATGACAAGCCACTCGAAGAAACCATCCGGAGTTCTGAACGCGGCCTTGTCAATCCTGTCTTTAGCCACTCTCAGCTGATGAAACCCGGTAGCTAAATCTAGTTGGGAGAAAACCGATGCACCTACAAGCTGATCGAACAAGTCATCTATTCTTGGAAGTGGGTGCCTGTTCTTCTTAGTCATCTTGTTTAGCTCTCTATAATCAACGCATAGGTGAAGCGAACCGCCCGCTTTAGTTGCGAACACGACTGGAGCACCCTATTCAGAAATACTTCGCCTTATAAACCCCTTTTCAAGCAACTCTTTAACTTTCTTGCTGAGTTCTTTCCTTTCCCTTGGAGCCATGTGTCTCACGGGTAAAGCGACGAGTTTTGCATTATCAACGAGGTATATGCAGAAGTCTATCTCCTGCTTAGGAGGTAACCCTTTAACCTCTTCAAAGACATCCGAGTATTCACGGACTACTCTAGCAGACTGCAAATCATCAATAGATGCATCAAGAGATTCTAGATAGCTAAGCATAACAGAGTTCATGGGATTACAAGAAATTTCGAGAGTGTTACCGAGGTGAGTTATGAGTCTAACCACTCTCCTTTCACAATCTAGGATGGCACCATTACTGGATAGCCAATCCATGCCTAGAATCAACCCATAGCCCATGAAGCCCAAAACATAGGCATTGCATCTAAACCCCACACTTAGTATAGAAATTTCCAAATCCAAACAAATCATCGACAAATAAGTTGAGCCCCCAATTGGATTTGAAACAACCTAGGGATCCTCTACTAAACCGGTGTCTAGGTGCAGAGATTCAACTAAAGCAGTAGATATAAAAGAGTGCGATGCGCCAGAATCAATGAGTGTACGAACAGGATGATCAAAAAGATAAACTAAACTCTCAACAGAAACATTTTTACCTCGTTCTTGCGGAGGTGCCATGATAGTATGAACCTGCCCTCTCGAAGTAGATCCAGCTCTCTGCCCTTGCCCTTGCTTTCTTGGGCAGTCCCTAGCCATGTGTCCTGCCTCGCTGTAATGGAAACAACCACCCATCTTCCTTTTCTTCTTCCTGCAGTCCTTAACCAGATGTCCAGGAATGCAACAAAAATTACACTTCCTCTTGTCATGGGTTTTGTTGTTCTTCCCGCCCTTCTTGGAATCTGTCTTCTTACTCTGTGATCCTTCCCCTTTCTTATCTTGAGATGCTTCCACCTTTGTCTCCTTCTTGCCAACCTTATCTTCTTCTTGTAACAGTGCCATGTCCACCAGTCTCTCATAAGTCGCACCCATAGGTATATGGGACATAGCTGCACTTGTGCAGTGGCTCATTCAGTCCTTTAACAAAGCGGAGAGCCTTCTTATGTGGAGTGTTCACTAACTCCAATCTGAACCTAGTACCGACATACTTCTCGGTTTGAGAGCTAAGAATTTCTCCATTTGTAGGCTTCGTTCAGCTTGTAAAAGGAATTTCATTTCAAACCTCATTCTAAAATCCATCCAAATGTCAATTGGTCTTTCATCGTTAGTGACTTCCCACCAATAGGAAGCTTCGTCTTTGAGCAACCATACCGCCAACTATACCTTCTGCCTATCATCCACTTCGAAGATATCTAACAAATCCTCAGTTTCTTTGAGCCAGTTTCTCGCTTCCACAAAGGATTCATTTCCATTGAAGTTCTTTCCACCCATGGCTCGAAAGTCCTTACATATTTTTGAGAAAGCATTTGCACGAGGATGAGGAGGAACCGCAGCAGCTAGGGGAGGAGAAACATCTGCTGGGCCTGCGTCCTTGGCCCTAGCCTCTAGGTACCTCCTGAACCAGCCAGGTATCGGTACACCCTCTGGAAGGTTAAGATTCCCGGACATGCTGAAATGAAAAGGAGAGATTCAAAACAAAGGATAAAAAGATAGTGCATATGGCTTTGGGGGATTATGCCTTTTTAATATAAAACATTTTTTTCTTGAAAAATGCTTCTTTATACTTCTTTTTGAAAATAGATTTCAAAAACTTTTATCTGATCTAGTAAACCTTTGCTCTGATACCAAGTGAAACACCCCGCCTCCGTTAAGGTCACTCACAATGGGAATGCCTTAACTTCGATGGAGCATTATAGGTAAAAGACACAGATAATTTACAAGACAAAAATATAAGCAGCGGTAAACAACATTTATTTCATACGTGGTTCATAACAAAAGCATTACAGCAAACTGTCTCAAATCACTTCCTAATCATTACATCAAAATATATGTCTTGCTTAAAACATAAAGAAGCATAAATCCCCAAGTCTAGTGTGTCCAAAGCCATAACCAAAGATAATAGATTCTAAGCCATACATCACAGAGTCTTCAAGCTTGGAGAGATGAACGGTCCAAATTAAGCTGAGCTATTCCCTCTCTGGCTACCTGAGGGGGGGGACAGAAGAAAAGAAGACGAAAGAAAAATGGGTCAGACATAAGTCTGAGTAAGTCCAATGATTTTTCAGTGTGTGAATAAGGAAACGGGTCATGATAGGAATAAACTGAAAAGTAGGACAATACCAGAATAGCAAACTAACATAAAACTATATAAGGCAGGATAAACCAAATATACATCGCACCCATGTCTAATTCTCTGCACCTACTTATACTTGTCCAACTAGCACACGTGTTCATGGCGAAATGATCCCCTTATATCGATCGGCTCCTACTCTCATGCATTTATCATGTGTGTCATTCGGCCCCTGCTTGACTGTATATACCTGTGTTGGTCCCTCCACAGGGTGTATCAGATCCTATGGTGGCAACCCGACACGATTTAAGATGCATAGTGTATGACTACTGATGCCCAGTGCCTGCTTTTTCCACTCCGGAGTACGTGCACGCCCGTACTCCGTCGGAACCTACACTGATGCACCACCCGCCGATGTTTTGACCGCTTACAATTCAGCCCAGTAATCGTGCCCCACCCTGCCTAGTTTAGGGTTCCATGATACATCTATGTAGGTTACTGCTGAAATGGGTCCCCGTTATTAGGGTTTTCTAGCCAACATGTTAAATTGGTTAAGTGTCCTAACCCCACCCATCAGTTTAGTTAACATGTTGAATTGGTTAAGTGTTTCCTTAATTGACTTAACCCTACCAATCTTGACTTAGCTTTATTAAATCACCAACCACTCACACTAGACAGAAATTGTTGTGGTCACTGGGTGTGCCGATCGGTTCCGGGCAGTTTTACACCACAACTCAGTCTAACCTCGGGTCCTTTTTGGGCTCAATGCACTAACGACCCACATTAGACAGGTATTGTTGTAGTCACTGGATGTGCTGGTCAGTTCCGGGCAGTTTTACACCACAACTTAGTCTAACCTCGGGTTAGGCATATTCGTCTTTTCTAAATTTACATATTTATCCTTTTATGCTTATATGCAAATTTGTCAACAATTTATTGTTAGGGCCCACTTTCCTTCTAAATCAAATTCATAATTTTTGGTATGTAAATTATACCATTTCAATGCCATACTGTTTACATGGTTATGAGCCAAATATGTCAATTACATGTAGTTTCATGTTTTTCCCCAACATTACCCCCGTTGTACATTCACAAAGTTTCATAGAATGTTACGCTCGACATTTTATCCTAACTTATAAAATAAAAGGGGAAAAAGAGGAACTTGCAACATTCCAACATCATACAAAAATATGGATCTCACTACAAATGTGTCACATGAACTTGGCATAATATACTTTTAATTATGAACTTGCAAACTAGATCTATGCAACATGAATCATAAAAAAATAGTTTTACATAGAACTACCAAAACTTAATTAGCCATGTAGTGGTGAACTTGCACAGGGGTTGAATCATGGTAACATGGATCTAACATAGAGGCATATAGATCTAATATATAAAGTGTAGGTCTAAACATATAGGTTTACATAATCATGTTTTTAACCTATAAACTTGCATGTATTCATAACATGATAGCATCACCTAACTTGCATAAACATGGCATAATTTCCAAATTGACATACAACATATAGATGTCATCACCAAATTATACATAGTAAATCTAAACATGTATGCATAATGGATCTAAACAGTTAGGCATAAACGACATGACTTAGCCTAAAACTTGTATGTATCATAATATCACCAAACTTTACATATGATAATTCCATTCCTAAATTCCTATACAACATCATTGGTTTATTCACCAATTTCCACATAACATGATAGGTTAGATAGAACACAATAGTTCATAGGCATATATGATTGAATAGACATGAATAAACATGAATCAGCATCACACACATATTGATACAATTCTATTTTACAATTCATTACAAACCATGTCTTTAATTTATTCACATCTGAAAGATAACTATACTTACAACCAAAAAGGAATTCTTGAATTCTGGGATCTATATTCTGAAACTGAATTGCTCGACTTTGATGTAGATCGTTGAATACTCTTAGTTGAATTAAATTAGATTTGATTTTGATGTAGCTTCTATCTTGCCTTTGAGTTGAAAGAGACGACGGCTATTCAAAGTTCGTCATTGACGGCATGGCGGCTCTTGGAATGAATTAGTGTGATTTTAGGTTGAGAGTTAGGTTGCTTATATAGAGTTTTAATTAATTTAGAGCCATCAGATTAACCCTAGAAGCAATCAAGACCATCCAGTCAAGATAGAACAGCCAAATCAGCCCTAATGACTCAGCAGGGAGTCAGAACACATCAGTTTTCAGATCTGCCCAAGGGGGTAGGTCGACCCCCAGGTCGACCTGTATGGGGGGAGGTCGACCCCCTGGTTGACCTCTTGGCCGACCTGGCCTTGGGCGGGAAATTTCCCGCCCAGCCCGCTTCTACTTCGGATTTTGAATTTTGAATTCCTGAACTATATTCTGAACTGTTTATTTAAATTCTAAATCTTCTGAAGGTCATAACTCCTTCATACGGATTCCGATTTACGCAAACTCAGACTCTATCTCAAGCAGAATTCCGAGTCGAACGCAATGGCGTAACCCGTTTCCCATAATTTTTATATTTGTAATTAATTATTCTTTAATTCGTAACTTTAATGTTTACAGGAAATACCGGGTGTTACAATAGCTGGATGTCAAGTTTCATCGTGATAAGAGCTTGCAGGTGACCGTACGAAATTTAAAGCATTCAACGCAAAATAATAATTGAATATTCTGAGAATATTCCTAAACTCTATTATAAAAATTCCCTCAACCCCCTAACCTTTTCACAATTTTTTCTTCACTCTTCGCTAGTCGTTACAAATTAAAGGCAACACTAAATTTATTTTCGAAAATTTATATAAAATCAAAAATAAAATGAAATCATTCATGTTTGAATTCGATAATCTTCTTTTTGTGCAAGGTTCAAGGCGTTATGTTTAATTTTGGGTTTCGCGAAGTTCTTTGTCGCTGTCCTCCCTTTCGGCATGAGTTAGGGTTGTGGGTTGTATGATATATGATCTTCGATTTGGGTTTTTAGTAGTTGATATGGGTTCTTGGAAGTATTTCACACCTATTGTGATTTTTTTATGGAACTCATGAAATAGAAATATCGCATGAAATTTTGAGGATGCTGCTGTAGCATGGGGGAGTAAGTTGTCACGATCATGAGGAGGGATCTGAACCTCTAGTGACCATGCAGTTGTAGGGGTCGAGTAAAGAAGCACGAAGTAGACCTCCGGTGGGCCTGGCAATGGCGATGGTTAAAAGTGAGGTCGGGTCTTTATTCGTTATTAACAAGAAGAAGGGGAAATTCGAAGTCGAGATTTTATCGTGATTATCACAGTGACTAAGCACCCGTATTAATTCAACTGAGGGTAGTTAGATGATTAATTAAGTTGTTTAATTATATGTTAATTTATATTAAATTAAAATTTGCAACGCCTATAATTATTTCATATGTTATCACAATCGAACAAAGCAAGCGCCGTTGGGTTCGTAATCGCGAAATCTACATGTATGAGACGGAATGAATCAAAATAATTGGAATTTTTTGTAGTTTCAAACGATTGTTTGAAACTATGTAAAATGACTTGAATTACTGATCAAAACGAAATGTGACTTAACTCTCACGCTGTCTGAAATATTATGATATGTTAAATTCATAGTTTTATAATTTATCGTATTAGCATAAATTAGATGTTTGATTGTTAATGGTTGTTTAGTTGTTTGATTGTCTCTATTCATATTAACGTCATTTACATGATTTAGAATAGATTTCTATTTCATATATGTTTATGAAATGATATTAGAAGTTGTGGCGCAGGGAAGAATGGGTTTGGGGATTCAACCAGATTCGTCAAATATTTGGATGTTACTTGTTTCATATATTTATATATGAATTGTTTATTTCAAGTAATATTAAATCCTGTTTGGACATTAATGGTTTAATTAGATGTTGATTATTGAATTGTATTCAACGTGATATGTTATTAATTAATGGATGATACTGATTAAAGGATTGACAATAAATGGCCTAAAATCCGTTGTTTTAAGATGTCGATTTGCCATTAGGAGAATTGATAAAGTTTGAAGTCATAAAATTTACTTTTATAAATGAAGCTAGATTTATAACTTATATATTCCTGTAAGTTATTTAAAATAAAAGTTTTATTTATAAATGAACGTTTACTATTAAATTATTTTGTAAAATATTATAAAATGATATTTATAAACATTTCTTATGTTTTAAGAGTTTAATAAGCAAGTAAGTTAGAAATTAATCTATGGGTTAATAATTTGAAATAATTGTTAACAATTAAGTGATTTGGTTAAATTAATTTTATTTTTAATCAATATAAGGGAAGGGATGTGTTGAAATTAGTTAACAAGTTAACTGATGATTTTCAAGTTGACCGAGTCAACCTTTTTGAAGTGAAATTGATTATTAGATTAATTTGTTTTAAATTAATCTAATAGAAATGGTTTTGATGAATAATTTTTCAAACTCAATAAATGTTCTTAGAGGTCAACTAATCTTTTAATTAGTTGTTTTTAAAGTAATTATTGAACTATTTTATTATTTATAAAGTTAATTATTATTTTAGTAACTATTTAAAGTGATTAACTATTATATTTTTAGTTAATAAAATAGTTAATTACATCTACTATAGTTAATGATGAAGTTAATTATTATTGAAATTAATAATAAGTAAGGTGGTTACTATTTAAATGGAACTCATTTAAGAGAATAATTATGCTTATAACGAGATTCTTAATTGTATCGACAAAAACGATTTATATGACGATTTAAACTAATGGGATGGTTTTCAATAAGAATTACTTAATTAAGTAAACAACTGTAAATTGGAAGAGGTTGGCAAGAATGCTAAAGTAGGATATTAAAGGATTTATGTAAAAGAAACTGGTTAATGAAATTATTGAAATAACCCAAGATAAGTTTATAATAATATGCATAATGGATTTGTTATTGGTAAATGGGTTTGTGAATAATAAAGGAAATGAAAATAGCCTTTGTGAATATATATATATATATATATAAAAAATTGTAATGACCCGCATTTTACATAGTAAAATATTTTTATTTAAATCCTGGAGGGTCCGACCATTCTCATATTTTGATATGTTGTTCATGGGGATGTGAGACATATCCATGATGTTTGTCAATTTTATTTGTGACCATTTTCCCTTGATATTTTTGTTTAGGGCATAACTTTTGACTGGGATAGAATCAGGTGCTGGGATCGATTTCATTGGATCGAAAATGGTGTTTCCAATTCTGTAGATTGATCACATTAAAGATTTGGCTGAGCGGTTTGGGAGGAATCGTTGTTTTAGTGTTACTAATATTCTTGATAGACTAATTAGTCATCAGTAGGCTGATTAGTGAGGCGCATTAAGGATAGGGGGCATTGGCTATAAATAGGAGTGTATAATTAGAGAGAATAGTTTAGTTTCTTCATTCTCTCCTTTGGTTGGTGCCTGTGATTTTCCGGCTCAACCAAATACATCTCCACTTTATTTCAATTCCTAGATTTAGAAGATTGAAGATTAATATTAAGAAAGGGTAAATCGCATCAACTAAGTTGATTTGAAGGCGGTTCTTGGTTGTTCTTCACTGTCCGAATTAGAGATTCATTGATTCAAGCTATTTTGTGGATTTGGTGAGTGATGAACATCTCTCACATGGATTCAATCGAGTATATGGGGTTGTTGTAACAACCCGTATTTTCAATAAACTGTAATAACATAAATCGAGGCAGAATTTAATTCTAAAATGGGAATCAAGGGAAACGGGCTATGCCATTGTGTTCGTCTCGGAAAAATACGCGAAATAGAGTCCGAGTTTTCGAAAATCGGAGTTCGTATGACCAAGATATGGCCTCGCGAAGTTTCACGAAAATTCCCAAATTAAAGTATACTTAATTAAGTGAAATGGGTTGTGTAGATATATATATATATATATATTGATATATATATATATATATATAATTGAAAATTTAATAAATAAATATGCAAAAATGCTCAAAACAGCGAATTGGGAGAGGGGAATAACCGAACCGGCCGATTTTTGAAGTCGACCCGAGCCCGCTGGGTCGACTAGGGGTTAATCCAGGGTGTTTGGCTGTCAACCCGTGGGCCGATTCGCTCAAGTGCAGATTTTGCATTTGAATGGTTCTCATGGTCCATCTTTAATCTAAAGGCCCTAGATGGTTCCTACACTTGACTTCTTCCCCAAGACATGCTTTGATGGCTTGGATTGAATCTAGGGTTAATCCTATGGCCTAAAACACTTGCCTAATCTATAAATAAGACCCTAACCTACCCTAATTCATTCATAATTAAACCTAGTGACTAAACTATGGCAAAATGCTAGCTCTCATGGCCTCCACTAATTTTATGAAGAGGGTTGCATACTAATCACTCTCTAATCAACTTCTAATCCCTTCTTAGCATCTTAATCTTCTTCATTTGGTGTTCAAAGTTGCTAGTTGTGAGTTTCTATCACTTTGATGATCTTTTGGTAAACTAATTAGATGAGATGTGATGAGATTTATGGTTTTGTATGTGGGTTAATGAGCTTTGAATCATATGATATGATGTTAGCATTAATCTTATGTTTATGCATGTTGAGTATGTAAGCTTATGCAAGTTTAATATGATGTATGTTATGTTTGCATGATGCTAAATATGCAAGTTGTGGGCTATGTAATCATATGCATGTTATGCAAGTTCATGGTAATATGCTATGCAAGTTACATGTTTGTTAATATGCAAGTTACATGTTTGTTAATATGCAAGTTACATGTATGTAAATATGCAAGTTACATGTTTGTTAATATGCAAGTTACATGTTTGTTAATATGCAAGTTACATGTATGTAAATATGCAAGTTACATGTTTCTTTATATGCAAGTTACATGTTTGTTAATATGCGAGTTACATGTATGTAAATATGCAAGTTACATGTTTATTAATATGCAAGTTCATGATGACACATTATGCAAGTCTATAAGCTAATATGCAAGTTTGTTATGCAAAATGAATATGTAAGTTATGTGACATATTATATGCAAGTTATGTGACATGTTATGCAAGTTCATATGCAAGTTATGTGTTTGTTAATATGCAAGATGGCACCTTTGAAACATGTTCATTCATATGCAAGTTGACACCTTTTATATGTGTTATATCATGAACGAAATTACGTGGGAACGATGGGGTAATTAAATGCATAAGTTAATAAGATTGTGTGAAATTAATATAATTATGCATAACACAAAATAAATAAACATAGTATGGGAATTTGCCTATTTGGTTAGGTGTACCCATACTATGTGTTGGGAATTTACCTATTGAGTTAGGTCTACCCCATGGGAATTTACCTATTAAGTTAGGTCTACCCATGTTAAGAAAACTTGATTAATTAGGGATAATTAATATAAAATTATGAGGGTGATTAATTAGGTGTAATTAATTGACTAAGACACGAGGTTGGACTCAGTTGTAGCGTAAAACTGCCCGGACCCAACCGGCTTAACCAGTTGCTACAAATGTTAGCCCAATGTGAGAGGTCTTAGGCACAAACTAAATACGTAATTAATGTAAAGACACGAGGTTAGACTCTGTTATGACATAAGGCTGCCCGGACCCAACCGGCTTAACCAGCGGTCATAAAAGACAGTCTAATGTGAGAGGTCTTTACAAAGGTTACGTTCTTAATTAATTAATTAAGAAACACTTAACCACATTAGCATGTAGAGGGACATGAGGGGTTAAGTGGGTGCCTCGGGTGGCATGAGAAAATCTAGTGGTTGCCTTGGGTGGCAATAGAAAATACGATTAGAATACTTAACCAAAATAGAACATGTAATTAAAACATGATTAAAGGGTTAAGTGGGATATACTAGAAAAAGGGACAAGCTTAGGTGGGTAGCTTGTGGAGGCCCATTTCAACCAGTAACCCATACGTATCTTTGTGGGCTCGACCCATGTCGAGGACGGGACACGCATACTGGGCTTGACTGTAAGAGGCAAACGGGTTAGCGGTGGCAACGCAAGTCCAACGGGCTTCATATGCGTGAGTGGGCCCGGGCTGGTAGGTAAGCCGTTGTTGCATCGAGTAGATATAAGCCGTGCACCTTTAGTTTCATCAGGTTGCCACATTGGGGAATGATACATCCCACGGTGGGGCCAGCACGGGTATCTACGTTAGGGAGCCGATCGAATGGGAAGTAGTGTGTACACCTAGTGGATTGTAGGGCCCCGTGGCGCCTACTTGGTCACCTAGGGGTACGCAAGTACTATTAGGTTAATTTTAAAAGTCCTTGGGTGGGATCAACCTTTAAGTTAGGAACGACTGGTGTGGTGCAGTTTAGTAATTTACCTTAGGAAGGGTAGATGCGTCTTTTTCTTTTATCTTGGTTTAGTTAACTGCTTAGTATAGCCGTTCATCCCTATATGTTACCGTATATCAAGTTATGTCTTCTCTGGTTACTTTAACGATTGTATTGTTAAAGTTATAGGACTCACTCAGACTTATGTCTGACCCCGTTGTTTTTACCTTTTTCCCAACCCTCAGGTCCTATGGTGGATCCTAGCAGTAGTGGAGCTTGATCGGATTGCTGTCCCAGTCTTTAGGAGCTTGGATAGATGTAAAGCTCCAGTTATCCAGTTATCTTTTCCTTTGTTTTGGCTATTGTGTGAGAGTGGGATTATGTACTTCTTTATTTTGATGGATATTGTACTTGACTTTTATTTTGGTTTTATGATGTAACCAGACATGTTTTACTTCCGCTGTTATGAGAAGATGTTTTAAAATTTCAAGTACTGTTTATATCTGTCTTGTTGTAATTTTTCTGTTCTATATTCACTAAAATACTCCACCGATGCTATGGCATTCCCTTAGTGAGTGACCTTAGCGGGAGTGGGGTGTTACACGTGGTATCAGAGCTTAAGGTTACCAGAACAGATAAAATTTTTGAGAAAAACTACTTTCTAAGAGTATTTTCGAAGAAAGTATTTTTAAAAGCATGTCTTCTAAGAGAAAAAGTTTTTGAAAAAGAAAAGCATAATCCCCAATAGCCATATCTTTATCTTTCGGAATCTCCTTTTTGAATCTTTCCTCTTTCGTTTCAGCATGGCTGAAGATCTTAACATCCCGGAGGGTTTAGTTATACCACTATGGTATAGGAGGTTGCAAGAGGCTAGGGCCGCGGCTGCGGGTCCAGCTAATGCTACTACACCAGAGACAACCGCTCCTCCTCCTCAGCCTAGAGTGGATAATTTTGCTAAGGTTTGCAAGGAGTTCAAGGCTATAGGAGGAAAACCTTTTCTTGGTTCAGAGACTTTCGTAGAGGCTAGAGATTGGCTTAAGGAAGTGGAAGAGTTGCTAGATATCTTTGAAGTGGAAGAGGGAAAGAAAGTCAAGTTGGCGGCTTGGTTAATGAAGGGAGAGGCCTCATTCTGGTGGGAGGTCACTAATGGAGAACGCCCTGTTGACTCTTGGGCGGATTTCAAGCAAAGGTTTGGGGCTAAGTTTCTCTCAAGGGCGGAAGAGAATCTGTTTATGGAGAAGTTCTTGAATTTGAAGCAAGGGAATCTCACGGTGAAAGAATATGTCAACAAATTCAATCAATTAGCAAGGTTTGGCATAGAGTTGGTGAATACACCGGAGAAGAAGGCTTTGAGGTTCGTTAGAGGCTTGAACGAACCATTGCAAGGAATAGCTATGACTCACATTCCTATGGGGGCCACTTTTGAGAAGCTTGTCTACATGGCACTTATGCATGAGGATGATAAGAATTCTAAGGCACCAGAGAAAAAGGGGGATCAGAAGAAACCGCAACAGCAACAACAAGGCAAGGGCGGAAAAGGCAATGGTGACAAAAAGAAGACGAAGAAGAAGTGCTTCAATTGTGAAACACCAGGACACCTCAGTAAGGATTGTCGCAAAAAGAAGAAGACCGGTTGCTTTCATTGTGGTGAAGCAGGGCATCTTGTGAAAAACTGCCCAAAGAAGGGGCAGAAGACGGGGTCTACCTCAGGAGGCCAGGTGCAAGCTCTTATAGCACCACCTCAGTCAGGGGGGCAAGTTCAGGTTCTCTCAGTTCCACCGATTCAGCAGAGAGGTAGAACTATTTCCGTTGAAAGTCTGGTTTTTCTGTTTGATCATCCAGTACGTACTTTGTTTGACTCTGGCGCATCGCATTCTTTTATCTCATCATCGTTAGTTGAGTCACTGCACTTAGACACCAGTCTAGTTGATGATCCCTTGGTTGTCTCAAACCCAATTGGGGGCTCCATATATCTGTCTATGATATGTTTGGGTTTGAAGATTTCTATACTTAGCGTTGAGTTTAGATGTGATGCTTTTGTATTGGGCTTCACGGGCTATGGGTTGATCTTGGGCATGGACTGGTTATCCAGTAATGGTGCCGTTCTTGATTGCGAAAGGAGAGTTGTCAGGCTCATGACCCGCTTGGGTAACACTCTCGAGATCTCTTGCAATCCCATGGAATCTGTTTTGCTAAGTTATCTTGAATCGCTCGATGCTTCGGTCGAAAGTTTGTGTTCTGTCAGAGTAGTCCGGGAATATCCGGATGTGTTTGAAGAAGTAAAGGGTTTGCCTCCGAAGCGGGAGATAGATTTCCGAATTTATTTGGTGGATAATGCCAAACCAGTGTCTTTGCCAGTACGCCACATGGCTCCTCGTGAGAGAAGAGAACTTCATAAGCAAGTAGGGGAGTTGCTTGAGAAGGGGTTCATAAGGCGAAGTATATCGGAGTGGGGAGCTCCAGTAGTGTTTGCCACGAAGGCGGATGGGTCCCTCAGACTTTGTGTGGATTATAGGGAACTTAATAAGCTCACGAAGAAGAATAGACACCCATTACCGAGGATAGATGATCTCTTTGATCAGTTGGTTGGCGCGTCAGTATTTTCGCAGATGGACTTAGCTACAGGGTTTCATCAGTTAAGAGTGGCGGAGGACAGTATAGAGAAGACTGCTTTCCGGACTCCGGATGGTTTTTATGAGTGGCTAGTGATGCCATTTGGGTTGACAAACGCCCCCGCATACTTTGTTGATCTCATGAGTAGAGTGTTCAGAGAGTATCTGAATAAGTTTGTAGTAGTTTTTGTGGATGACATCTTGGTCTTTTCCAAGAATGAAGAAGAGCATGCCTTACATCTCAAGGAAGTGTTGGAGACTCTTCGAGCGCATAGTCTTAAAGCTAAATTCTCTAAATGCCATTTTTGGAGAAGAGAAGTGCGATTCTTAGGGCATGTGGTCTCTAAGGAAGGGATAGCTGTGGATCCCGCAAAGATAGTATCTATCCAGGATTGGAAAGTTCCTAGAAATGCTACCGAGGTAAGAAGTTTCTTGGGGTTGGCAGGATATTATAGGAAGTTCATCAAAGACTTCGCGAAGATATCAGCCCCATTAACCCGCTTGACGAAGAAGAATCTGGTTTTCTCATGGGATGTAGATTGTGATGATGCTTTCCGACGGTTAAAGAGAGCTTTGACCACCGCTCCAGTTTTAGTGCTTCCAGATGGGAGTAAGCCGTTTGTTGTTTATACCGATGCTTGTGGAACAGGATTAGGCGCAGTCTTGATGCAGGAGGGAAGGGTAATAGCCTATGGAGGGAGACAATTGAGAGTGCATGAGAAGAATTACCCTACCCATGATCTAGAGTTGGCCGCGATTGTTTTCGCACTTAAGTCTTGGCGCCATTATCTTCTTGGTGAGAGATTCGAGTTGTTCACCGACCATAAATCATTGAAGTACTTATTCTCTCAGAAGGATTTAAACTTAAGACAGCAAAGGTGGATGGAGTTCTTAGCATCCTATGATTTCGAGATAGCGTATACCCCTGGTAAGGGTAACGTGGTGGCAGACGCCTTAAGTAGAAAAAAGCTATCTTTGAGTCCATTGTTCGTGGAACGACGAAGCTTGGAGTTTCTTTCTTTGTTTGACTTCAGACCTTCTGTTGATTTTGTACCTGGTTTGTTGGCATCCTTGGAGGTTAGACCTACTCTTTTGAGACGGATTGGCGAGGCTCGGCGAGACGACCCACAGTTGGTTGTGTTGGTAGAGAAGCTTATAAGAGGGGAGTCGTCCAGCCATTTGGGTAGATACACCATAGATGATAAGGGATGGTTGCATAGAGACGGTAGACTTTGTGTACCGCAAGATGAGGGTTTGAAGAAGGCTATTTTGGATGATGCACATCGTTCAAGAATGACTATTCATCCCGGTGGAGACAAAATGTACCAAGACATGAAGAGAGTTTTCTTTTGGGCCGGTATGAAGAAAGATGTGGCCGAGTATGTGGCTAGATGCTTAGTGTGCCAACAAGTTAAAGTGGAGCAAAGGAAACCCGGTGGGTTGCTACACCCATTGGAAGTTCCACAGTGGAAGTGGGATAGTGTCTCGATGGATTTCATCGACGGGTTACCGAGATCGAGGAAGGGCAATACGGGAATTTGGGTTGTGGTAGACAGACTTACAAAGAGTGCCCATTTTATACCCGTAAAGAGTAAGAGGACCGCTCCATGGCTTGCTTCAGTCTATGTTAGAGAGATTGTTAGATTGCATGGCGTACCATCCAGCATTGTGAGTGATCGAGATCCTATTTTCACTAGTGAGTTTTGGAGAAGTTTGCAAGAGGCGGTAGGGACTCAGTTGTGTTTGAGCACCGCATATCATCCTCAGACGGACGGTCAGACCGAGAGGGTGAACCGTATCTTAGAAGATCTTTTGAGGCTTTGTATCTTGGATTTTGGAGGTACATGGGAAGAACATCTTCCTTTGGTGGAGTTCGCATATAATAACAGCTTTCAGTCCAGTATTGGTATGGCTCCTTTCGAAGCTCTTTATGGAAGGCCTTGTCGATCTCCTACATGTTGGTGGGAATCTACGGATAAGATCTTGCTTGGGCCGGATATGGTTAGAGAGACTTCAGAGAAGATTGATTTAATTCGAAAAAGGATGAAAGCAGCGCAAGATAGACAGAAATCTTATGCGGATCGGAGAAGGACGGATCTTGAGTTTGAGGTTGGGGACATGGTTTTTGTCAAAGTATCTCCATTGAGAAATGTTGTTCGCTTTGGGTCCGTAGGGAAGTTAGCACCGAGATTTGTTGGGCCGTTTCCTATTAAGGAAAGGATTGGACGGATGGCATATAGGGTGGAGTTGCCCGACAGACTTAGTGGTGTTCATGATGTATTCCATGTATCACATTTGAGGAAGTGCTTACATGAGACCGCGGAGGTGGTAGAGCCGAGCTTGCTTAGAGATGTAGAGGTAGAGCGTGATGCGACGATTCGACGAGCTCCTACTCGCATCCTTGGGTCAGAAACTAGGAAGTTGAGGAACAGAGAAGTTCAGCTAGTTAAAGTGCAATGGGGAGATGACGAAAGCAATGCTACTTGGGAGACGGAAGCAAAGATGCGTTCTTTGTATCCATTTCTTTTTGAGAGTATGTCTTTTAACTTCTCCTTTATTGCTTGTCTAGTACTTATCTTATCTTTAGTATATCCTCTCGCTAATACCTATGACCTTTAGATAGGGTAAAACCTATAGTTGAGACATGTGTTTGAAACATGTTATGGTTGATGGATGCATATGGATGCAATTGTTTGCTAGTGGTTGCTCGTGGATGCATATACACACACATTAGGCACTAGATCGGCTCAGTCACTTCATGTTGCATATTGCATAAATGGATGTGGTAGTTAGATTGATGGATGTATCATGGCTGTGTTATCATATGGATGATGCATTTTTGTGTATGGTTGTGCACGCATGTAGAAATTTGTATGTGTCAATAGGGTTTCGCATACATATTGGATGCATGGCACTATCATGGTTTGCATTAAGGAGGTTTACTGTATCAGTAACCGCCTGATTTTCGCATTAGGTAAGTACATATACACACACTTTTGCATATATCCATCCAGCATTTAGAATCTTGTAAGGACAATGATTGCTCGTGGATGATGCTTTGAGTAGATGGATGATTGGATGGTAGGATACGTTCTTCCTAACTTGAAGATTTCGGGGACGAAATCCTTTAAGGAGGGGAGAATGTAACAACCCGTATTTTCAATAACCTGTAATAACATAAATCGAGGCAGAATTTAATTCTAAAATGGGAATCAAGGGAAACGGGCTATGCCATTGTGTTCGTCTCGGAAAAATACGCGAAATAGAGTCCGAGTTTTCGAAAATCGGAGTCCGTATGACCAAGATATGGCCTCGCGAAGTTTCACGAAAATTCCCAAATTAAAGTATACTTAATTAAGTGAAATGGGTTGTGTAGATATATATATATATATATTGATATATATATATATATATATAATTGAAAATTTAATAAATAAATATGCAAAAATGCTCAAAACAGCGAATTGGGAGAGGGGAATAACCGAACCGGCCGATTTTTGAAGTCGACCCGAGCCCGCTGGGTCGACTAGGGGTTAATCCAGGGTGTTTGGCTGTCAACCCGTGGGCCGATTCGCTCAAGTGCAGATTTTGCATTTGAATGGTTCTCATGGTCCATCTTTAATCTAAAGGCCCTAGATGGTTCCTACACTTGACTTCTTCCCCAAGACATGCTTTGATGGCTTGGATTGAATCTAGGGTTAATCCTATGGCCTAAAACACTTGCCTAATCTATAAATAAGACCCTAACCTACCCTAATTCATTCATAATTAAACCTAGTGACTAAACTATGGCAAAATGCTAGCTCTCATGGCCTCCACTAATTTTATGAAGAGGGTTGCATACTAATCACTCTCTAATCAACTTCTAATCCCTTCTTAGCATCTTAATCTTCTTCATTTGGTGTTCAAAGTTGCTAGTTGTGAGTTTCTATCACTTTGATGATCTTTTGGTAAACTAATTAGATGAGATGTGATGAGATTTATGGTTTTGTATGTGGGTTAATGAGCTTTGAATCATATGATATGATGTTAGCATTAATCTTATGTTTATGCATGTTGAGTATGTAAGCTTATGCAAGTTTAATATGATGTATGTTATGTTTGCATGATGCTAAATATGCAAGTTGTGGGCTATGTAATCATATGCATGTTATGCAAGTTCATGGTAATATGCTATGCAAGTTACATGTTTGTTAATATGCAAGTTACATGTTTGTTAATATGCAAGTTACATGTATGTAAATATGCAAGTTACATGTTTGTTAATATGCAAGTTACATGTTTGTTAATATGCAAGTTACATGTATGTAAATATGCAAGTTACATGTTTCTTTATATGCAAGTTACATGTTTGTTAATATGCGAGTTACATGTATGTAAATATGCAAGTTACATGTTTATTAATATGCAAGTTCATGATGACACATTATGCAAGTCTATAAGCTAATATGCAAGTTTGTTATGCAAAATGAATATGTAAGTTATGTGACATATTATATGCAAGTTATGTGACATGTTATGAAAGTTCATATGCAAGTTATGTGTTTGTTAATATGCAAGATGGCACCTTTGAAACATGTTCATTCATATGCAAGTTGACACCTTTTATATGTGTTATATCATGAACGAAATTACGTGGGAACGATGGGGTAATTAAATGCATAAGTTAATAAGATTGTGTGAAATTAATATAATTATGCATAACACAAAATAAATAAACATAGTATGGGAATTTGCCTATTTGGTTAGGTGTACCCATACTATGTGTTGGGAATTTACCTATTGAGTTAGGTCTACCCCATGGGAATTTACCTATTAAGTTAGGTCTACCCATGTTAAGAAAACTTGATTAATTAGGGATAATTAATATAAAATTATGAGGGTGATTAATTAGGTGTAATTAATTGACTAAGACACGAGGTTGGACTCAGTTGTAGCGTAAAACTGCCCGGACCCAACCGGCTTAACCAGTTGCTACAAATGTTAGCCCAATGTGAGAGGTCTTAGGCACAAACTAAATACGTAATTAATGTAAAGACACGAGGTTAGACTCTGTTATGACATAAGGCTGCCCGGACCCAACCGGCTTAACCAGCGGTCATAAAAGACAGTCTAATGTGAGAGGTCTTTACAAAGGTTACGTTCTTAATTAATTAATTAAGAAACACTTAACCACATTAGCATGTAGAGGGACATGAGGGGTTAAGTGGGTGCCTCGGGTGGCATGAGAAAATCTAGTGGTTGCCTTGGGTGGCAATAGAAAATACGATTAGAATACTTAACCAAAATAGAACATGTAATTAAAACATGATTAAAGGGTTAAGTGGGATATACTAGAAAAAGGGACAAGCTTAGGTGGGTAGCTTGTGGAGGCCCATTTCAACCAGTAACCCATACGTATCTTTGTGGGCTCGACCCATGTCGAGGACGGGACACGCATACTGGGCTTGACTGTAAGAGGCAAACGGGTTAGCGGTGGCAACGCAAGTCCAACGGGCTTCATATGCGTGAGTGGGCCCGGGCTGGTAGGTAAGCCGTTGTTGCATCGAGTAGATATAAGCCGTGCACCTTTAGTTTCATCAGGTTGCCACATTGGGGAATGATACATCCCACGGTGGGGCCAGCACGGGTATCTACGTTAGGGAGCCGATCGAATGGGAAGTAGTGTGTACACCTAGTGGATTGTAGGGCCCCGTGGCGCCTACTTGGTCACCTAGGGGTACGCAAGTACTATTAGGTTAATTTTAAAAGTCCTTGGGTGGGATCAACCTTTAAGTTAGGAACGACTGGTGTGGTGCAGTTTAGTAATTTACCTTAGGAAGGGTAGATGCGTCTTTTTCTTTTATCTTGGTTTAGTTAACTGCTTAGTATAGCCGTTCATCCCTATATGTTACCGTATATCAAGTTATGTCTTCTCTGGTTACTTTAACGATTGTATTGTTAAAGTTATAGGACTCACTCAGACTTATGTCTGACCCCGTTGTTTTTACCTTTTTCCCAACCCTCAGGTCCTATGGTGGATCCTAGCAGTAGTGGAGCTTGATCGGATTGCTGTCCCAGTCTTTAGGAGCTTGGATAGATGTAAAGCTCCAGTTATCCAGTTATCTTTTCCTTTGTTTTGGCTATTGTGTGAGAGTGGGATTATGTACTTCTTTATTTTGATGGATATTGTACTTGACTTTTATTTTGGTTTTATGATGTAACCAGACATGTTTTACTTCCGCTGTTATGAGAAGATGTTTTAAAATTTCAAGTACTGTTTATATCTGTCTTGTTGTAATTTTTCTGTTCTATATTCACTAAAATACTCCACCGATGCTATGGCATTCCCTTAGTGAGTGACCCTAGCGGGAGTGGGGTGTTACAGTTGTTTGATATTAATTTCACCATTTCAAGTCAATTTTACCTAGATCTAATCGATGTAAGTATATTTTAAATTTGAGTCACACCATATGATCTAATCTAGCAAGTTATAACGATTAACTCATACATTTATGTAAGGTTAGATCCAATGATTGACTTTTTTTATCGTTTTATCATGATTTGGTAAGTTCCATATGATTATATGATGATTATTTGATTTTCTAATGTTGTTTGATGATTGTTGATTGAAGTTGGTTGATTTGGATGAACTTTATGCATGAAAGTTCAACGTAGAATACTTAGATAGTGTGCAGAAGTGGATGAATCGTTCGATTGGTTTGGCTCGGCGAATGGATGGATTGCTTGGTGTGTGAAGTAAGAAATGGTGGATCATGAGTTGGGCAGAAGGGGATAAGATGACCGTGACACCTGTAGATATGGTTGTGCACATTATTATGACAAGGGGTTGCCACTTTAAGAAGTCATACCTCCTACTATGGGGCCAACACAAGGTATCTACGAGGGTTTGGGAGCTGATCGATCAGGTTAGTAGTTAGGATACATTTGGGCATATACCTAAGTTTACCACCTTATAGTTAAAGGGATCGTCTCTTTCTGGATAGACTAGTAACAGTGCAGAGTAATCATTAGAAGCATATACACCTTATTCCATCTACATTGTTACACCTTCCATTAATGTAGTCATGTCCCTTATCCACTTTATATGCCTATCATGTTACTTTTATTTATTTACTGGCTAAATATAACTAGACTCGCCAGACTTTATGTTTGACCCTTTTGTTTCTACTTCTTTCTTCCATTCCCCCCTCCTAAGGTTCCCAGGGAGGAAACATCTAGGCTTAGTTAGGACTCAGATATCACCTTGCTAGGAGCTACTTCTAAAGTATGGCTCAAGTTCTTGTCTCTACTATGGCTTAACTCTTTAAATTGGGGAATTTTTTTTATATTCTTATGTACTTTGATGATGCAAGATAGAAGTTATTTTATTATAATGGTTTTTGTGACTTACGGTATTGTGGACCACGATATTTTAATTTATGTCAAAATAAAATTTTAAATTTTCGTTGCTATCTTATTTATATCTGTCTTGTAATTATTCTATGTACCTATAACGCTTCACGGAACTTAATGCATTCCCTTAGTGAGTAACATTAACGGACATGGGGTGTCACACTTGGTATTAGAGATGAAGGTTACCAGATTAGATAAAAGTTTTCGAAAATTATTTTCAAAAGGGTTTTAAAAGAAAGCATTTTCATAAAGAAAAGTTTGTTTTGAAAAACATTCCTAGAAAGCTATATGTAGTATCCTTCGGTCCTTTATCTAAATTTCTTCCTTTTTCCTTTTTCAGCATGTCTGGGGAACAAAACATCCCTAATATCCCAGAGGGCGTCAATATACTCGGGTGGTTCCGTAGGTATTTGGAGGCCACGGCGCCGACTGAAGGCCAAAGAGATGTTCCTCCCCCAGCTGCACCAGTCATTCCTTCTCCTCCCCCTCCAAGAGCAGATAACTTCGCCAAGATATGCAAAGACTTCCTTGCTATAGGAGGGAAGGCATTCCATGGGAAAGAGACATTCGTAGAAGCTCGGAATTGGCTCAACGAGCCCAAGGATTTACTCGTAATCTTTGAAGTGGAGGACCGAAGAAAGATTCAGTTAGCTGCTTGGCTATTGAAGGACGAAGCCTGATTTTGGTGGGAAGTCACCCAAGATGGACGTCCTACGGAAATTTGGGGAGATTTTAGACAGTGGTTCGAAATGAAATTTCTTTCCCAAGCTGAAAGCAGCATGCAGATGGAGAGATTCATAGCACTCAAACAAGGAAACTTGACGGTGAAAGAATATGTGAACAAATTCAACCAGCTAGCAAGGTTCAGGTTAGAGTTGGTTGATACGCCACACAAAAAGGCTTTACGGTTTGCTAAAGGTATGAATGAACCCCTTCATGGGTTAGCCATGTCCCATATTCCAATGGGGGCCACTTTTAAAAAACTTATAGATATGTCCCTGATGCATAAGGTGGACAAGGGAGAGAAGAAGGAGGCAAAGGCTGAGGGGACATCGCAAAACAGGAAGGAATGGCCCGAGAAGAGGCAGCAACAACAGAAGCAACACATAAGAAAGGGGGGAAAATGATAAAGGAAAGGAAAAGAGAAAATGTCACCTTTGTGGGAAGGAAGTTCATCTGGTTAAATACTGTAAGCGAAGGAAAAAATCTTGCTACCATTGTGGAGAGGTCGGACACTTTGCTAAAGAGTGCCCGAAGAAACGGGGATCATTGGGACAAGGTCAAAGGGCAGGAAATTCTAGAGGGTAGGTGCATGCTCTCGCGAACAGTGCTCCTGACAGAGGTAGAAAAATTTTCGTGGAAGGTTTAATTTCTCTTTTAAACCATCCTATTAGAACACTTTTTGATTCTAGTGCCTTACATTCATTTATATCAAGTTCTGTTGTTGAATCTCTGCACTTAATTACTAGTATGGTAGTAGGTCCCATAGTTGTTTCAAACCCCATTGGTGGTTCGGCTCATTTATCGATGATTTGTCGGGGTTCGAAAACATCTATGTTAGGCGCCGAGTTTGAATGCAAAATGTATGTGCTCGGGTTTATGGGCTATGGGTTGATTCTAGGAATGAGTTGGCTTACCACGTATGGTGCCATTCTGGATTGTGAGAAGAGAGTTGTTAGGCTTCTGACTTGTCATGGGAAGACCCTCGAGATTTTGTGTGACCCACAAGGGTCGATTATGCTTAGTTTCCTAGAGTCTCTTGATGCATCTATCAACAATCTACAATCTATTCCAGTAGTCCGGGATTTTTTCGGTGTTTTTGATGAGGTTCGGGGTTTACCTCCATGGCGTGAGATCGACTTTTGTATATATCTGATGGACAATGCAAAGCCAGTTGCATTACCAGTGCGCCAAATGGATCCAATGGAAAGGAGGGATCTGAGTAATCAAGTAGGGGAGCTACTTGATAAAGGGTTTATCAGACGAAGCATATCTGAATGAGGTGCTCCAGTAGTAATTACAACTAAGGCAGATGGTTCGCTTCGTTTGTGTGATGATTTATTTGATCATCTGTTGGTGCCTTGGTATTTTCCTAGTTAGACTTGGCCACAGGGTTCCATCAGTTGAGGGTGGCCACGGACAACATAGATAAGACTGCCTTTAGGACTCCGGACGGTTTCTTTGAATGGCTAGTTATGCCTTTTGGGCTGACAAATGCACCTGCCTATTTTGCCGATCCGATGAGTAGGGTGTTTCAGGAGTTCCTAAATAAATTTGTTGTAGTCTTTGTCTATGATAGTTTGATCTTCTCTAAAAGCGAAGAAGAGCATGCCCAACATCTGAGATAAGTTTTGAAAACTCTCCGTGACCATCAGCTTAAAGCAAAATTCTCCAAATTCCATTTTTAGAGATAACAAGTGAGATTCTTAGGGTATGTAGTCTCCAAAGAAGGGATAGCTGTAGATCCCGTGAAGGTGGTTACAGTGCAAGATTGGAAGGTTCCTAAAAATGTAACCAAGGTGAGAAGCTTTCTTGGGTTAGAAGGTTACTATAGGAAGTTCATTAAGGACTTCGTAAAGGTATCATCCCCACTCACCAGGCTGACAAAGAAGAACTTGGCATTCTCATGGGATATAGACTGTGACGTTGCTTTCCAACTACTGAAGATGGCTCTGACAACAGCCCCAGTCTTGACCTTACCTGACGGGAATAAAGTGTTTACCATTTACACTGATGCATGCGTTATAGAGCTTGGTGCGGTTCTAATGAAAAAAGGGAAAGTAGTGTGTTATGGGGGTAGACAGCTGAGAGTTCATGAAAAGAACTACCCCACCCCTGATCTAGAGCTAGCTGCCATAGTGTTTGCATTAAAGACGTGGCGTCATTACTTACTTGGAGAGAAATTCGAGTTATACACCAATCATAAATCTCTCAAGTATCTATTCTTGCAGAAGGATCTCAATTTAAGGCAACAACGGTGGATGGAGTTTCTTGCTTCTAATGATTTTGAGATTTCTTATACCCTTAGCAAGTGTAATGTGGTGGCAGAACGCACTAAGTAGGCAGAGGGTGGCCCTGAGTCCTCTATTTGTGGAAAGAAATAACATGTAGTTCATATCAGCTTTTGATTTTAGACCCTCCATCGAGATTTTGCCTGATGTGTTTGCATCCTTGGAGATACGACTGACTCTTGTGGACCAGATAGGAGCTTCGCAACAAGGTGACCCACAGATTCTAGACATCATGGATAAGCTCAGAAGAGGGGAGCCCTCTAGTCACCTCAGTAGATATGCCATAGATGAAAATGAGTGGTTGCGATGAGATGGAAGGCTTTGCATTCCTTAAACTGAAAGCTTGATAAAGGCAGTCCTAGAAGAATCCCACCATTCT
This sequence comes from Allium sativum, assembly GCA_030737875.1. Taxonomy (NCBI): domain Eukaryota; kingdom Viridiplantae; phylum Streptophyta; class Magnoliopsida; order Asparagales; family Amaryllidaceae; genus Allium; species Allium sativum. The sequence continues at coordinate 719,321,381 of CM060921.1, read as the reverse complement.
AAGATGATCATTCATCCAGGCTGTGATAAGATGTATAGGGACATGAAGAGGGTTTTCTTCTGGGCTGGGATGAAGAAAGATGAGGCCGAATTTGTTTCCCAATGTTTAGTTTGCCAGCAAGTCAAAGCTGAGCAAAAGAAGCCCGGTGGTTTACTTCATCCTTTGGAGGTTCCTCAGTGGAAATGGGAGAGCCTCTCTATGGATTTCATAGATGGTTTGCCTAAATCGAAGAAAGGCAACACCAGTAGTTGGGTTATGGTAGATAGACTCACTAAGAGCACTCACTTTATTCCAGTTAATAGTAAGAGGACGACATCGTGGTTGGCAGCAATCTGTGTGCATGAGATAGTTCGTCTTCATGGAGTTCCTTCCAGTATCGTGAGTGATCGTGACCCCATCTTTACTAGCAAATTTTGGAGGAGCTTGCAAGAAGCATTAGGTACATAGTTGCGTTTGAGCACCGCTTATCATCCTCAAACCGATGGGCAAACGAAGAGGGTGAACAGAATTCTGTAAGATCTTTTAAGGCTGTGTATCCTAGACTTCGGAGGGACTTGGGAAGAGCAACTTCCTTTAGTAGATTTTGTCTATAACAATAACTATCAGGCCAGCATCGACATGGCACCCTTCGACGCATTGTATGGACGACCCTGTAGATCACTAACTTGTTGGTAGGAATCTACAGAAAGATTATTACTTGGACCAGATATGGTTAGAGAAATGTCCAAAAAAATTGACCTTATTCGAAGAAACAGGTGGTTGAGGTACGTCTTTCCAGGCAACTGGTGGCTTTAGATGGTTATATGGTTGTTTAGGAGGATTAAGTTGAATTGAGAGGGTTGGGGAGCAACTGGATTGAAGTTGCATGGTTTTAAATGTATTGTCATGGAGTTCATCGGAATGTAACAAGGAAGGGGATCACCAGAGGATTTGGAAAGTATGGCGGTGGGTTAGAAATTTTGTTTGGGTGATAAGTCTGCATTGTGACGTTATAAGTTGTGAACATGCACACTCGTATTTGAAACTTCAATAAACTTGTTTTGTTGCAAATCCATGCAAATTCCATAATCTGAATCGATTTCAGAATTCAACAATAAGTTTGTTTCTTTTTTGCCATTATTTGTTACTACAAGGTTTGAAATTGCTGCTTGGTCATTCTTGGTTTGGTCAGTTGTATCCACTATGTTGATATTATTATATGAATGCATAACTTCACTGTTTTGATGAAGACAACTCAAGATAGGCAGAAATCCTATACGGACAAGAGAAGGACTGACCTCGAATTTAAAGTAGGAGACTTTGTTTTTATCAAAGTGTCAACTCTGAGGAATGTGGTTCGCTTCGGATTGGTAGGGAAGTTGGCACTTAGGTTTGTGGGACCATTTCCCATAACCGAGAGGATTGGCCAAATGGCCTAGAGTAAAGCTTCCTGAAAATCTATCTGGTGTTCATGACGTTTTCCATGTTTCTCATATGTGGAAGTGCTTGCATGACACCGCGGAAGTTGTTGAGTCGAGTATATTGGAAGAGGTAGAGGTGGAACAGAAGGCGGCAGTCAGGCGAGTTCCTTCCCGTATTCTTGGATCAGAAGTTAAGAAGCTACGCAATAAAGATCTCAAGTCGCTAAGGTTCAATGGAGAGATAACCATGTATTTTTCGACCTTTAGATAGAAATCTTATGGATGTAAACATGTGTTTGAAACGTGTTATGTTTTATGGATGCAAGTATTTGCTAGTGGTTGCCTGTGGATGCATACACACAAACATTAGGCACTAAGATCGGCTCAATCACACTCATACTGCATATGGATGTGTGTGCATTTTTTTTTAAAGATGGAAATGGATGAAATAGCATATGCATGTTACATTTGGACGAATGAGTGTGCACACATGTAAAGCTTATACGTTATAATAGGCTTATTTGCATACATATTGGATTCATGGCACTAACATACATTGCATTAAGGAAGTCAACTGAATCAATGGACCGCCTAATATTTGCATTAGTGTTGGGACATATACACACACATTTGCATATATTCATGTAAGAATTAGAAATCCTTAAGGACAATGGATGTCAGTGATTGATGGATGAGTGTTGGGACATATACACCCCGTAATTTTGTTAACATTAAAGAGGATAAATTAAAGAATAATTAATTTAACATTAAGAATTAAGGGAAACCGACTACGCCATTATGTTCGTATCAAAATTATGGTCAGGATAGACAACTAGTTTGCATAAAACGGATAACATATGAAGAAGTTACGGACGATAAAAAGTTGAAAATCAAAACCGGGTATAACTGGCGCACTTGCCAAGTGCGCCAAGGCAATTTTGCACCGGTGCACCTTTAAAGTGTGTCCAGAATAGTTTTTGGGTATTCGGGCCTTTTCCCAAATGAGAGGCGACCCGCGACCTGATTTTACCCTAGGGCTTATGTGGCAATCGGTTCCAAAGGGTTCTGCAGCTATAAGTATATAGCTATTTCACATATTTCTTCATTAGAGGTCATGGCGGCCAAACTCTGCCAGAATCTGAACTGAACTAGGGTCTCTCATCTCCTTCTATCAACTAAAGCATATCAAATTCTAAGATTCAAGCATAGACTCAGCACCAACATCTTTTCTATCATCTTAGCAATCCAATCACAGCGAGTTCTAGTTGCTTTTAAGTTTAGATAAATAATAGTGAATCATGACAGACTGTGATTTGGATACGTTGTAAACCTTAAATATATGTAATTGTTAGATCGAATGCTATGTCATGATAGATCTATTTCTCTAGATCCAATTCAATTATGATTATTCTATTATGTTATTATTGTGGATCTTGGTTTTTAACTATATTATGGTTAATATAGATCTGTTAATTTGGAAAGTTATATCATTGGATAGTTCTAATCTAACATGTAAATCATGAACATATGTCACCTTGAATTGGTTAGGATTGGATCTAAACCTTTATCTTAATTATAACTTCTATGATATGCCATAATGCGGAAGTGTGTAGATCTATTTCTAAACTAGTAGATCTATTTTATGTGATCTAGATTGTCACCTCATGATTTCATGTTAGATCTATTTTATGTGTTCTAAATTGTCACCTCATGATTCATGTTAGATCTATTTTATGTGATCTAAATTGTCACCTTATGCTATCATTTTAGATATATTTTATAAGATCTAAATTGTCTGTAACACCCCACCTCCATTAAGGTCACTCACAAAGGGAATGCCTTAACTTTGGTGGGGGCATTTTAGTAAACAGAAATAGAATCCTACAAGACAGATAAACAGTACTTGAAAAATTATAACTTTATTTCAAACAGAAGCTTGGTTACATCCTTTCGAATCACAATATCAGAATTCAAGTACAAAATATCAGTCTTGTACAAAAGCCTTCAGAATGCATAGTTTAAAATCATAATCCCCACAGAAGAAGACAAGCCATACTTTAAGCACTGCAAGCGGAAGAAATCTGGATCAAGCTAGAGTATTCCCTTCTACAAAACCTGGGGGTGGAGAAACGGAAGAAAGGAGGCGAAACAACAAGGGTCAGACAAAAGTCTGGCAAGTCCAGTGATTTTCAGTTATGAACAGATAATAATAACATGCCATGAAAATAAAACTGGATGAGAGATAACTGTAACAGATGTAGCAGATATGACAGAAGAACAGAATGATATAAGCTATTGCTTTACACTTCTCTGCACTAATACTAGTATAACAGAATTAGGTGTCACCCTAATGTCTAAACTGAAACATAAACGGGTACGGAATAATTTAACCGAAACAGAATGCTAATAATGGGCCTTTACTACCCGATCAGAAACAGACAGAAGCAGAAACAGATTAATCCCTACGGAAACAGAATGTAGAATTAGGTGTACACTAGTAATGGGCCTTTACCACCCGAACAGACGATACCACGCAGAAACAGACAGGTGTTACCACCCAATAGAAACAGACAGAACTAAGTGTACCCTAAAACCCTACCCCAAGCGATCGGCTTCCTAATACATAAATATCCCGTGTCGGCCCCACAGTAGGGTGTATCACTCCCTAAAGTGACAACCAATTGGCACAGACCTATTTACAGATGTCACGGCGTCTTACACCCTCAGAGGCAGACCGGGATCCATGCACGCACATGACCCGGTTGGAACGCACCATCAACACCCCTCGCCATTATCAGAATGAACCGCTTATAATTAGTTCAGTAAGCGTGCCCGGACCCTACTTACTGTTGGGTCAAAGTTTTGATACCATAAAGGGTTACTGACTAATATAGGTCCCAAACAACAGATGACACAAGTAATTCCCCTCCTAACCTTGTGTCCCCAGACTAACAAATTTCAGATTAACAAGTTTATACATACAGAATTCAGATCAACTAGTTCACAGGTCAGACAAGTTTTAGACTAACGGATCAGATATACGGATTTAACAGATTTACAGATTTGTCTAACTTTGTAATTGGGCCTACCGATTCACGGAACAGATTTATTAAACTCATCAGTCTAGTGGGTTTAACCCTATCCGCCCAACACGATTTAGACATTATATTTATCTCAGATTTTCATTAATTAAATATTAATGCCCAGACCTCTCACATTAGACTGACAGTTTGCGGCTACTGGTTAGGCCGGTTGGTTCCGGGCAGATTCTGCCGCAAACTGAGTCTAACCTCGGGTTTCAAGCACGTTATGACTAACTTCTCACATTAGAACCTATTGTTTGCTGCCACTGTATGTGCCGGGCGGTTCCGGGAAGGATTACGCCGCAAACTCATTCTAACCTCGAGTCAGCCATGTTTATCTTTGCGGCCAATTAATTATTAATTTACCATTTATGCCCACGCCTAATATACATGTCAATTTTCATAATTATAGCCAATTCAGATTATGTCAATAACAAACTAAATATATCAACTCAACAGATATGGCAGATAACAGATTTAGCAGATTAGGCGACTTAACAGATTCAGCAGATTAAGCAGTTTAGCAGATTTAGCATATAACAGTTTAGGCATCTTCAGCAGACTTAGCAGATGACAGATTTGGTATATGAACAGATATAGTAAATTATAGCAGAACTAGCAGATTAGGCAATATAACAGAACTAGCAAATTAGGCAATATAACAGAACTAGCAGATTAGGCCATATAACAGATTTAATCATTCCTTAAAGTTTCACAAACATATCTTGCCTAATTATAAATTTGGCCTAAGTTTGCATGCCTAAATAGTTGTCATGATTCACATTATGATCATATACCCCACGTTTGCATTGAATTTACATGGCACAGATTATGGTCATAATTTACCATATAACACACGTCTCAAATTTAGTTAAACTTGCCTAGTACAAAAGATTCACATATAAATTATACCAAATATAGCCATCGATTTCAATGCATGTCATATATTCAAAAATCTCCCACTTAGGTGTTATTCACATTTAATAGTTATCAAATCTTAACATAAATCTTCACACCTAAGTCATATTCCCTTTTTATCCCAAATCATGAATCTCTATATAAACAATATGCCCAACAATCTAGAACTTTAAATTATAACAGATCTTTAATTCAAAAATCTGCGTTATGTCCAATGTCTCAAGTCACATGTTAATATACAATGGTTCCTCTTCTTCCAATTCACAGAATATGCACAGATCTAAATCTAGTTTACAACCTATGTCCTTTTAGTCACAGAATAGCCATGTCCAATTATGCCATCATTCGTTATTTATCCCAAAGTTTAACGTTCGTGCGTTAATCTCTTATGAGATTTGGCGCAGGCTCGAGGTAGCCTGGCTATAGAACAGAAAGAAGAAAGAGATATAGAATAAAATAGATCAGAACAGAACATACACAATCTCAAATTCAGATTTACAATCATGTCACAATTATAATTAAAGTTTATATCGGAAAATAACTGCACTTGCCTTGGTTGGATTCTAAAAGAAAAAGGTGTTGTAGCTGTTCTCTTTTAATCCTAATCAGAATTGGAGGAAGAAGAAGCACAAGTCCTAGCTTAGGTTTCAGCAGAGTAGAGACGTGTAATGGCGCGTTTTGTTAGCTGTCGAATAATTAATTTATTTAATGATTTATATATCGATTTGGCGATATCGATAACTTAAAGTACAACGTTCGAACTTATAATTTATAATTATAATTAAAACGAACCTGAAACATCGCGGCAGTTCGCAATTTGGCGATTTGAACTTCAACTGAATGTACAGGATTCGTTTTAAGCCGGATTTCTGTGAAACAAGAAACGTGTGGAGCTGGTGGAGTATATATTTCTAGTGGAAGAGAAAAATCGGGATTTCGTCGTGTAGATTTTGATTTATGTCCAAATCAAATTTCAGAAAAGTCGCTGTGGAATTCCTTTATAATTTACGACGCTTTATATACGTTATAAAAGGGTTTTCAATATATTTGAATATCGGGTTCGAATTTAGATGAGGTTCTTTTGAGACGTAGTGAAAATTTAATTTTTAGAATTTTATGGTATTTTTTAATTAATTAAATAAGCAACTTTTTATTTGGAGTATTTTGCACCCTGTAATCAACACTTTGGGGGTTTCAAAATATGAGTTAATCTACCGGTATTATTATATTTTTGGGATCGTGGCGTCTTTCTCGTCACAACAGTATGTTTATTTCTGTCGATAGAAATCTGTAAACAAGTACTGAAGCATTTAAACATAAGGGGTGGCTCTCGTTATTCCACATTTCAACAAAAGAAATGGTTCTCGTTATTCCACATTTCAACAAAAGAAATGGCTCTCGTTATCCCACATTTGCAACAAAAGAAATGGCTCTCGTTATCCCACATTTGCAACAAAAGAAATGGCCCTCATGATCCCACATTTTCAAGAGATAACCATTCGAACAACACATAAATACAGACCATACCTAGCCTAAACCAAATCCTTTTCTTTCTCATTTTCCACAGTTGTTTTCTTTTATACCGCAAGAAATAACGAATGAAATAAATCAAATAAAGAAAATCAAATCAAAAAGGATAAATTCCTATAAAGAAAAACACATGTATATTCAGGATCCATGTAATGAGCGCTTTATTGCAGTAGGCCTGGTTGTGTATTCGACGCTATTTCCTGAAGTACGAAATGTACAACGAAAGTTTATTGAGAACTAGGGTTTGCGAATATGGGAATTGGGATCATCGATTCAACATTTGGGAGTTGTTTTGGGTTTATCATGCCTTTTTACTGCTGCGGGTGTATTTTTGGCGGATACGGTGCATTCGTGTGTCGAGGTTGGCACGGTTCCAGTAGGCGACGGATCCTGCTTCGAGCACGCGAGTGGAGGAATTTGGGGATGGCCGTGTTATACTGGCGACGACATGAAGCGTGGTGGCTTCAGTTTAAGGATCGGTGGTGTATATTGGTGGAGAAGAGAGTGAATGGAGATAGAATTTGGGGATTTGTTTGCGTTTGTTACTGGAGTACGGTGTGTGGTGTTTGGGGAAGATGGGGTTAAAAGGAGCGGTAGTGGGCTTCAAGTGGAAGAGGATGGGCCGTGTGAACGATGGTAAGGCCCGAAGAAATGGGTTGAGTTAAATTCTTGTTTAAAATATATATGAACTTCGAAATTTCATAACTCGATCATACGTTATCAGAATTAGACGAAACAAGATCCGACGGGATCGTATGGACGGACACTACCCAATGGAACTGACGGGGAGTGAATCGAAGCTCGTTACAATTTATTGCAAAATAAATTGTCCGGTTTGAATCAACGACAATTATCGTTAATTATCGATGATAGTCCAAGGTGAGTAAATCTCACTAACTCTGAACAGTTTATAATTTCATGTTGCATTGTTAGAACTGTTAAAATTGTCTGTTTGACTGTGTGTTGATTGGTTGATTGAACTGCTAGTCAGTTAGTTAAATTTCTATATTGATTCTGTTTAACAGAATATATCATATGGAACTGAAAGTGATGTTATCTATATTGTCTAACATCTGTGATGCAGAGAAACAGGTTGGAGGAATCCGACTGGATTCCTCAACAGTTATTTTATTGTTTTTCATATATTTTTATATAATGTGATATAAAATATGTGGGCGATTTTATGTGCTTGGACGATATTGAACATCGTGATTTGATATGATTGAATACCATAACATACCGAAATGTTGATAAGGGGATTTTCAATGTTTATATTGAAAATGAATCTTATTTATAAAATCGATAGGATTTTATAAAAGGAAAACATTTATTTAATTAGAAAATAAATAAATGAAAAAGGAAACATTTATTTAGAAAATAAATGAAATAAAATAGAAACATTTATTTAGAAAATAAATGAATTAGAATATAAAGGAATATTTATTTAGGAAATAAATAAAGGAACATTTATTTAGATTATAAATAAATGGAATAAAGGAATATTTATTTAGGGAATAAATAAAGGAACACTTGTTCGGAAAATAAATAGAATTATACAAGGATAGATTTAAACACGTGCTTCGCACACAAGTATAACACGATATGGATTTTAAGGAGATATTAAATAGGAAATCTATTTTTAACAGATAAAGTGAGAAGATTTAATTTATAAATAATGTTTTATAAATTAAATAAAATATTTATTGTTTGATAAATGGGATATATAAGTTTGAACTTATATAGAGAAGTAGAAATTGTTTTTAACACCGATAAAGTAAATAAACGCTGTTAAAGGGAAATCCTTAGAAGGGGAGAAACGTTATTAAAGGAACATTTATAAAGTGAAGAACCGTTACTAAAAGTAAATCTTTATAAATGAATAAACGTTGTTAAAGGAAATCTTTTAATGAATAAACGTTATAAAAAGGGAAATCTTTATAAGCAAATAAAGTATTCGAATAATAGTTATTCGAAGGAGTAAATCAAATAAGTTATTCGAATTAGTTATTCGAATAGAGTTAAGTTATTCGAATTAGTTATTCGAATAGAGTTAATCACATATAAGCTATTCGAATTAGTTATTCGAATAGAGTTAAACACATATAAGCTATTCGAATTAGTTATTCGAATATAGTTAAACACATATAAGTTATTCGAATTAGTTATTCGAATAGAGTTAAACACATATAAGTTATTCGAATTAGTTATTCGAATATAGTTAAACACATATAAGTTATTCGAATTAGTTTTTCGAATAGAGTTAACCACATATAAGTTATTCGAATTAGTTATTCGAATAGAGTTAAACATATATAAGTTATTCGAATTAGTTATTCGAATAGAGTTAAACAAGCTAGAGTTATTCAAATTAGTTATTTGAATAGAGTTAAATTAATAAGAGTTATTCGAATATTAGTTATTCGAGAAGGAATAAATCAAATAAAGTTAATTGAATATCAGTTATTCAATTTGAGTTAATCAAATTTAGTTATTCGATAAGAGTTAATCCATTTAAGTAAATCGAATATTAGTTATTCGATAGGGGTTAATCGAAATAGAGTTTATCGAATATAAGTTATTAACAAGGGAGTTAATCGAATAGAGATTACTCGAAAGAAAGTAATACGTCGAATTCAATTATATCGAATTCGGGAAAGTACTATTTACTTTCCGGGTTTTAAATCAAGGTTTAGTTATTGATTAAGAAATTAGGTGTCTGTTTAATTATTCAAGTTAGGAGATAAAGTTATAATTTAGGTTAGATATTGTAGAAGTAGGAATTATAAAGTTATAGTTGTAATCAAACGTTTTCATATAAGAAGTGGATTCGTAACCTAAATCCGAGAATTTGCGTAAACAGATGATTGGAAAAAGTGAGTGATGAGCTTCATCTATTTCACAGTAAAGGACGTTGTTCAATTAAGGTCTGAGAGGTAATTATACCCCAACTTGATTGACTTTAGAATTGACAAAGGAATAGTTGTGGTTCGATAGAAAATTTGATTTGAAATATAGTTAAGTAATAAGCGATTAATGGATTAAGCGTAACGATGTTTTATACAACGTTCATTTGAAATCCGTAAATGAGTTTTGGGAACGTTTTCCAAATATAATCAGATATGTTTTCTAAACATAGAAAATGAAATGTTTTCATAATAAGAAATTAAGAAATATAGTTAAGCAAATTTAGAAACTGACTGGAGATTAGTTAAGTTGAATGGTTTCCTAAGTGACGATCAAATGTTGGTTTCAACCTTCGGGATTTATACTTAGGAGTTGTTCTCTTAGTGGTTTACCGTTCGGGACTGATAGTTGTGAAATAATAGTGATGCGTAAATAAGCTATGGAAATGTTTTCCAATGATTAATAACATATATTTTCTAAATACATGAAATAAGGAAATATGAACATATATATGTATATGATGATTGATCGATCGAATTTCCATTTGGAAATAAGATCGTTGTTTGTACACCGACATGTTTTCATTTGATAGTTGAATCACAGACTATAAAAGTTTTGACCATATTTACGTTGTAAATTTGGATAGACCGGTTGGATTATTATCCGAAGAACCACTCTGTATTAGCATAAGCATTGCGAATCAAGTACGCTGAAGATAATTGAAGACGGAGTGAAGTGCAAGGGCTATTGTGAAAAGCCTAGGTAGGATGGATTCACTGAATAGTGCCTTCAGTTTATTCAGTCCCAGAACAACGTATATGGACGAGTGTCTGACAAAGTATTCTTAACGAATCATATATGTTGATCTCTTTAAACGTATTACGTTGGTGGCGGAGAAATTCGTTTCTCTTAGCTTTTATACCCGTGATGCCTTGAGAAATCGATAATGATTTGGCGGGTATGACGATGTGGCATTCAAAGTAATTGAAGAAATAATATGTCAAAGTGATAAACGTGACCTCAAAACCTCACAACTGGGAAATAACAGAAGTTGGGCTAGGCAGCATGGCTAGTTGGGCCATACCCAAGCAGGGTGTATTATCACCATCTAGAGAATATTCAATTGTACTTCTTTATAATCTATTTCAATGCTGTCCCTTATCGGGAAGGATGGTTGCTGATCCCAACCATCGGTGATAATATATTCGTTACACTCAAGCTAAATGAGTGGACGGTCATGTGTGGCCAGGTTGCAAGACGTTCTTGTTGAACCCTAGTGTATCTCCTCTAGAGTACACTGATCGGAAGGTGCTCCCATACCTTGTCTGTAGGAATCCAATCTCCAATAAGCGCTCACGGTTTTATTTGTATACTATGTATGTGGAACGTGAGATGCAAGCGTTCTGCTAGATTGATATCTATTTGTATTTAGACATTATTATAATATCAGAAAGATATCCTTTATTTAACCAAGTGTTGGAGTTTTATTCACACCAGTCCCATGACTGACCCGGAGTTTATTTTGTTTGTTTTCCCTAAACTCTTGGGTGCCTAAATTTGTACGGGCAGTCAAGTAGTCGGGATTTTACAGATAAACTTGGAGAGCTTGGAGCAGGAGGCTTCAGGATTATAGCTATTATTATTCCGCTGTGTTGTTAAGTGTTGTACTTTGAAATGATATGTATATACGAGTATTGATTTGTATTTCAAAGTTATGTTATATTTTATTCGTTCCGCTGTGAGATTCGTGTTTACTCTGATGATGTAAGTTCTTCTTCTTCTTCTATTCTATTAGTTCTATCTTTTCTTCCTCACCCTCTACTTTCTTTCACTAACATGTCGGAATTTTCGACTCTCGAGGAGTCGAAAATTTCCAGCTGTTACAGTTGGTATCAGAGCTTAAGTTAAGTGATTACCTTGGCTCTGTGGCATAACTCGATAGAGATGGGATTAGTAATATCCTAGATTGAGTTTGAGTGTATATATATGAGCGCGTAATTTTTATTCAATATAAAATGGTTTTATATTGTGGAGACTCATTGGTTGAGTGGCTTATGAATTCTGGTCGATCAGTTTGATCCACTGTATCGATAAGGGTTACTAAACACTCGAATACGATGAACCGACATGGTATGTTTTGAAAGAGGGTAAATGAAATAATTTTTCCCAAAATATATTTGCTTATAGAAGAAATATATATCTTGAAATGATTATAGTATATTGATTGTGTTGGTTGTTATTATAATCGAATAAGATTATAAAAGGATGAAATGGTTATAAATGACCAATCAGAATTCATATGAATGTAATATATGAAATAGTTTGAATTAAATATGAATTTAAATCAGATTTGGAATTAAAATAAGGAAATTTTAAGTTCCTGGGAGATTTTGAAAATGTTTTTCAAATTGAAAATGATATAGTATTGAACTCACTTCGATAGCTGGAAAATAGATTCTGATGATGAATCTAGACATCATCAGTGTTCATTTTCGAGTTCTAAGTGACGGATTACTACCAAAGGTTTTGTTTTTGAATTGTTTTGAGAAAACAAGTTATTTAGAAATTCAAAGGTTTTGAATTGGCATTATGATTTCAAATTGATTTGAAAGAAACCCAGGAACTTAAGTTCTGGAATTAAAATTTAACTAATGAAGCTAAATAAAATGAGATGGTAAAAATAAATTGAAATTTAACTTGAACCGAGTTAAATAAAATTGAATTGGATTAGAGATAATCTAGAATGGAACCAAATTGATAAGTCAATAATTTGGAATTTGATTTTAGAGTTCGAATGAAATTCGATTTGGATTTGAGGATATGAACTGATTGGAGATCAATTGGAATGGATAACATTGGTATATGTTGAAGTGGTAGCAGATGAAAGGGATAGAGTTAAATGCCTGACAAAAAGGTACAAGTTTATATCATATATGAGTATGGATTTTATGAGCCGAATTGGCAAGCCGCTTGGCTATTTTGATTTCCTTTTGGATAGGAGGAGGCCTAGAGAGGCGAGTTGTGGTTTGACGTATTGAGCCATACAAAGGAGATTATGGCGAAATTTTTCGAAAATTTAAGGTGTTAGAAAAATTTTAAAATTTTAGTTGGTCGGAAATGAATTAATAAATTAATTAAAATTAAATGAGTCCAGTCGAAACTGAAATTTAGAGGTAAACAAAAAAGGATTTTTAAATCTAGTTAGTAGAGTTAGTAGCATTTTTCTAACTTAGCAATTTCGAGGACGAAATTATTTTAAGGGGGGAAGTCTGTAATGGCGCGTTTTGTTAGCTGTCGAATAATTAATTTATTTAATGATTTATATATCGATTTGGCGATATCGATAACTTAAAGTACAACGTTCGAACTTATAATTTATAATTATAATTAAAACGAACCTGAAACGTCGCGGCAGTTCGCAATTTGGCGATTTGAACTTCAACTGAATGTACAGGATTCGTTTTAAGCCGGATTTCTGTGAAACAAGAAACATGTGGAGCTGGTGGAGTATATCTTTCTAGTGGAAGAGAAAAATCGGGATTTCGTCGTGTAGATTTTGATTTATGTCCAAATCAAATTTCAGAAAAGTCGCTGTGGAATTCCTTTATAATTTGCGACGCTTTATATACGTTATAAAAGGGTTTTCAATATATTTGAATATCGGGTTCGAATTTAGATGAGGTTCTTTTGAGACGTAGTGAAAATTTAATTTTTAGAATTTTATGGGAATTTTTAATTAATTAAATAAGCAACTTTTTATTTGGAGTATTTTGCACCCTGTAATTAACACTTTGGGGGTTTCAAAATATGAGTTAATCTACCGGTATTATTATATTTTTGGGATCGTGGCGTCTTGCTCGTCACAACAGTATGTTTATTTCTGTCGATAGAAATCTGTAAACAAGTACTGAAGCATTTAAACATAAGGGGTGGCTCTCGTTATTCCACATTTCAACAAAAGAAATGGTTCTCGTTATTCCACATTTCAACAAAAGAAATGGCTCTCGTTATCCCACATTTGCAACAAAAGAAATGGCTCTCGTTATCCCACATTTGCAACAAAAGAAATGGCCCTCATGATCCCACATTTTCAAGAGATAACCATTCGAACAACACATAAATACAAACCATACCTAGCCTAAACCAAATCCTTTTCTTTCTCATTTTCCACAGTTGTTTTCTTTTATACCGCAAGAAATAACGAATGAAATAAATCAAATAAAGAAAATCAAATCAAAAAGGATAAATTCCTATAAAGAAAAACACATGTATATTCAGGATCCATGTAATGAGCGCTTTATTGCAGTAGGCCTGGTTGTGTATTCGACGCTATTTCCTGAAGTACGAAATGTACAACGAAAGTTCATTGAGAACTAGGGTTTACGAATATGGGAATTGGGATCATCGATTCAACATTTGGGAGTTGTTTTGGGTTTCAGCATGCCTTTTTACTACTGTGGGTGTATTTTTGGCGGATACGGTGCATTCGTGTGTCGAGGTTGGCACGGTTCCAGTAGGCGACGGATCCTGCTTCGAGCACGCGAGTGGAGGAATTTGGGGATGGCCATGTTATACTGGCGACGAGATGAAGCGTGGTGGCTTCAGTTTAAGGATCGGTGGTGTATATTGGTGGAGAAGAGAGTGAATGGAGATATAATTTGGGGATTTGTTTGCATTTGTTACTGGAGTACGGTGTGTGGTGTTTGGGGAAGATGGGGTTAAAAGGAGCGGAGTGGGCTTCAAGTGGAAGAGGATGGGCCGTGTGAACGATGGTAAGGCCCGAAGAAATGGGTTAAGTTAAATTCTTGTTTAAAATATATATGAACTTCGAAATTTGATAACTCGATCATACGTTATCAGAATTAGACGAAACAAGATCCGACGGGATCGTATGGACGGACACTACCCAATGGAACTGACGGGGAGTGAATCGAAGCTCATTACAATTTATTGCAAAATAAATTGTCCGGTTTGAATCAACGACAATTATCGTTAATTATCGATGATAGTCCAAGGTGAGTAAATCTCACTAACTCTGAACAGTTTATAATTTCATGTTGCATTGTTAGAACTGTTAAAATTGTCTGTTTGACTGTGTGTTGATTGGTTGATTGAACTGCTAGTCAGTTAGTTAAATTTCTATATTGATTCTGTTTAACAGAATATATCATATGGAACTGAAAGTGATGTTATCTATATTGTCTAACATCTGTGATGCAGAGAAACAGGTTGGAGGAATCCGACTGGATTCCTCAACAGTTATTTTATTGTTTTTCATATATTGTTATATAATGTGATATAAAATATGTGGGCGATTTTATGTGCTTGGACGATATTGAACATCGTGATTTGATATGATTGAATACCATAACATACCGAAATGTTGATAAGGGGATTTTCAATGTTTATATTGAAAATGAATCTTATTTATAAAATCGATAGGATTTTATAAAAGGAAAACATTTATTTAATTAGAAAATAAATAAATGAAAAAGGAAACATTTATTTAGAAAATAAATGAAATAAAATAGAAACATTTATTTAGAAAATAAATGAATTAGAATATAAAGGAATATTTATTTAGGAAATAAATAAAGGAACATTTATTTAGATTATAAATAAATGGAATAAAGGAATATTTATTTAGGGAATAAATAAAGGAACACTTGTTCGGAAAATAAATAGAATTATACAAGGATAGATTTAAACACGTGCTTCGCACACAAGTATAACACGATATGGATTTTAAGGAGATATTAAATAGGAAATCTATTTTTAACAGATAAAGTGAGAAGATTTAATTTATAAATAATGTTTTATAAATTAAATAAAATATTTATTGTTTGATAAATGGGATATATAAGTTTGAACTTATATAGAGAAGTAGAAATTGTTTTTAACACCGATAAAGTAAATAAACGCTGTTAAAGGGAAATCCTTAGAAGGGGAGAAACGTTATTAAAGGAACATTTATAAAGTGAAGAACCGTTACTAAAAGTAAATCTTTATAAATGAATAAACGTTGTTAAAGGAAATCTTTTAATGAATAAACGTTATAAAAAGGGAAATCTTTATAAGCAAATAAAGTATTCGAATAATAGTTATTCGAAGGAGTAAATCAAATAAGTTATTCGAATTAGTTATTCGAATAGAGTTAAGTTATTCGAATTAGTTATTCGAATAGAGTTAATCACATATAAGCTATTCGAATTAGTTATTCGAATAGAGTTAAACACATATAAGCTATTCGAATTAGTTATTCGAATATAGTTAAACACATATAAGTTATTCGAATTAGTTATTCGAATAGAGTTAAACACATATAAGTTATTCGAATTAGTTATTCGAATATAGTTAAACACATATAAGTTATTCGAATTAGTTTTTCGAATAGAGTTAACCACATATAAGTTATTCGAATTAGTTATTCGAATAGAGTTAAACATATATAAGTTATTCGAATTAGTTATTCGAATAGAGTTAAACAAGCTAGAGTTATTCAAATTAGTTATTTGAATAGAGTTAAATTAATAAGAGTTATTCGAATATTAGTTATTCGAGAAGGAATAAATCAAATAAAGTTAATTGAATATCAGTTATTCAATTTGAGTTAATCAAATTTAGTTATTCGATAAGAGTTAATCCATTTAAGTAAATCGAATATTAGTTATTCGATAGGGGTTAATCGAAATAGAGTTTATCGAATATAAGTTATTAACAAGGGAGTTAATCGAATAGAGATTACTCGAAAGAAAGTAATACGTCGAATTCAATTATATCGAATTCGGGAAAGTACTATTTACTTTCCGGGTTTTAAATCAAGGTTTAGTTATTGATTAAGAAATTAGGTGTCTGTTTAATTATTCAAGTTAGGAGATAAAGTTATAATTTAGGTTAGATATTGTAGAAGTAGGAATTATAAAGTTATAGTTGTAATCAAACGTTTTCATATAAGAAGTGGATTCGTAACCTAAATCCGAGAATTTGCGTAAACAGATGATTGGAAAAAGTGAGTGATGAGCTTCATCTATTTCACAGTAAAGGACGTTGTTCAATTAAGGTCTGAGAGGTAATTATACCCCAACTTGATTGACTTCAGAATTGACAAAGGAATAGTTGTGGTTCGATAGAAAATTTGATTTGAAATATAGTTAAGTAATAAGCGATTAATGGATTAAGCGTAACGATGTTTTATACAACGTTCATTTGAAATCCGTAAATGAGTTTTGGGAACGTTTTCCAAATATAATCAGATATGTTTTCTAAACATAGAAAATGAAATGTTTTCATAATAAGAAATTAAGAAATAGAGTTAAGCAAATTTAGAAACTGACTGGAGATTAGTTAAGTTGAATGGTGTCCTAAGTGACGATCAAATGTTGGTTTCAACCTTCGGGATTTATACTTAGGAGTTGTTCTCTTAGTGGTTTACCGTTCGGGACTGATAGTTGTGAAATAATAGTGATGCGTAAATAAGCTATGGAAATGTTTTCCAATGATTAATAACATATATTTTCTAAATACATGAAATAAGGAAATATGAACATATATATGTATATGATGATTGATCGATCGAATTTCCATTTGGAAATAAGATCGTTGTTTGTACACCGACATGTTTTCATTTGATAGTTGAATCACAGACTATCAAAGTTTTGACCATATTTACGTTGTAAATATGGAGAGACCGGTTGGATTATTATTCGAAGAACCACTCCGTATTAGCATAAGCATTGCGAATCAAGTACGCTGAAGATAATTGAAGACGGAGTGAAGTGCAAGGGCTATTGTCAAAAGCCTAGGTAGGATGGATTCACTGAATAGTGCCTTCGGTTTATTCAGTCCCAGAACAACGTATATGGACGAGTGTCTGACAAAGTATTCTTAACGAATCATATATGTTGATCTCTTTAAACGTATTACGTTGGTGGCGGAGAAATTCGTTTCTCTTAGCTTTTATACCCGTGATGCCTTGAGAAATCGATAATGATTTGGCGGGTATGACGATGTGGCATTCAAAGTAATTGAAGAAATAATATGTCAAAGTGATAAACGTGACCTCAAAACCTCACAACCGGGAAATAACAGAAGTTGGGCTAGGCAGCATGGCTAGTTGGGCCATACCCAAGCAGGGTGCATTATCACCATCTAGAGAATATTCAATTGTACTTCTTTATAATCTATTTCAATGCTGTCCCTTATTGGGAAGGATGGTTGCTGATCCCAACCATCGGTGATAATATATTCGTTACACTCAAGCTAAATGAGTGGACGGTCATGTGTGGCCGGGTTGCAAGACGTTCTTGTTGAACCCTAGTGTATCTCCTCTAGAGTACACTGATCGGAAGGTGCTCCCATACCTTGTCTGTAGGAATCCAATCTCCAATAAGCGCTCACGGTTTTATTTGTATACTATGTATGTGGAACGTGAGATGCAAGCGTTCTGCTAGATTGATATCTATTTGTATTTAGACATTATTATAATATCAGAAAGATATCCTTTATTTAACCAAGTGTTGGAGTTTTATTCACACCAGTCCCATGACTGACCCGGAGTTTATTTTGTTTGTTTTCCCTAAACTCTTGGGTGCCTAAATTTGTACGGGCAGTCAAGTAGTCGGGATTTTACAGATACACTTGGAGAGCTTGGAGCAGGAGGCTTCAGGATTATAGCTATTATTATTCCTCTGTGTTGTTAAGTGTTGTACTTTGAAATGGTATGTATATACGAGTACTGATTTGTATTTCAAAGTTATGTTATATTTTATTCGTTCCGCTGTGAGATTCGTGTTTACTCTGATGATGTAAGTTCTTCTTCTTCTTCTTCTATTCTATTAGTTCTATCTTTTCTTCCTCACCCTCTACTTTCTTTCACTAACATGTCGGAATTTTCGACTCTCGAGGAGTCGAAAATTTCCAGCCGTTACAAGACGCCATTGATTTATTTATTTTTAGAGAGGAAGAGAGCAATGGAGGGTAGAGAATTGTATATGAGATTTAGGTTAGGGATGTATATATAGGTGTTGGAAGTTATTTAGGACCATTAGATTAACCCTGAATCATGAGAACCATTCAAATGCAAAATCTGCATTTGAGCGAATCGGCCCACGGGATGACAGCCAAACACCCTGGATTTTTAACCTCTAGTCGACCCAGCGGGGCTCGGGTCGACCTCAAAAATGGGCAGGTTCGGTTATTCCCCCTCCCAATTCGCTGTTTTGAACCTTTTTTGCATGTTTATTTATTTAATTTTTATATATATCTATATATATTTCTCTCATATGCATATAAACTTCAAGGCTTAATAACTTCTTCATAATTAACCATTTTTTTTTAATATTCTCAGAAAATACGGGGTGTTACATTGTCACCTCATGTTATCATGTTAGATCTATTTTATGTGATCTAAACTATCACCTTATGTTATCATGTTAGATCTATTTTATGTGATCTAAACTATCACCTTATGTTATCATGTTAGATCTGTTTTATGTGATCTAAATTGTCACCTTATGTTATCATGTTAGATCTAAACCGATGGGACATCTAAATTGCTAATTCAGATCTTACTATGCTTATAGTGACATCATAGTCATTGACTATCAATCGTTGATCAATTTTATATCCACCTTGTTATGATGACAATTTCATGTCCATGCCAGTATGTATGCTCACCTTATTATCATACAAGTTTATGTTTATGCCAAGATGTTCATTTTAGTTATATTTCCATTATTTTCCCCTATTATCGTTTATGACTAGGCTATTGTGTAGCCTAGGCATGTTGCCAATTTTGTGAGGGTGCTAGTTAAGTAACGGGGGAAAAAGGGTTAAAAATGGCATAATTTGAATATGAACATTTTTGGACATGTAATTCAAATTATTGGGTAAAATAGGTATTTGCAACTATAAAAGGAAAGGATTAATTAATTAAAAAATGGAATGTCTAGTAATTACAATTAGGAATTGTAATTGTACTTACGACATGAGGTTAGGTTGCATTAGTGGTGGAAGTATGCCCGGACCCGACCGACATATCCAATAGCCACTAATGTTGAACCTAATGTGGGAGGTCTAAGTACGCAAATACGAATCGGGCTAAGACGCGAGGTTAGGCCCAACTATGGAATAAGACTGCCCGGAGCCGTCCGACATATCCACCATCCACATGTTGTTGGCCTAATGTGGGAGGTCTAGCCCATTATGAAACCATAAATGGACATGGTAAAGAATTGGACTACTTAACCTAAGTTAATCCATAGGTATTGTATGAACTTAAGTTTAAGTTGGGGGTTAAGTAAATATGGTTGAGGGGTGGGTTAAGTAAGTCTGAAGAGGGGGATGGGTAATGTTCCTATATAAGCCCACAAACTTAACCAGTTAAGGTTATGTAATTAAAGACACCTAGTGGTATACATAACCGGAGGAAATAATAAAGTTATGTAATTAAAGACACCTAGTGGTATACATAACCAGAGGAAATAATAAAGTTATGTAATTAAAGACACCCTTTAGGGTAAGCATAACTGGTAGAAATAAATAAGGCTACGTAATTAAAGACATCTAGTGGTATACATAGTTAGTAAAACCTGATGGGGGATACAAGAGAAAGGGGAGAGCTTATATCATATTGTTTTGGACCCATTTCAGTCAGTAACCCGGAGTAGGTGGCAAACAATGTACTCTGTACTAGGCGGAGAAGGGGCACGCTTACTGACTGATTGTAAGAGATCCAAACGTGGAGGACGGTGTGGGCGGCGCAAACCGACTGGGCCATGTGCATGCATGAGCCAGGAAAAAGGGGATAAGATGACCGTGACACCTATATATATAGTTGTGCACATTATTACGACGAGGGGTTGCCACTTTAGGAAGTGATACCTCCTACTGTGGGGCCAGCACAAGGTATCTACGAGGGTTAGGGAGCCAATCGACCAGGGTAGTAGTTAGGACACATTTGGACGTATACCTAAGTCTACCACCTCATAGTTGAAGGGATCATCTCTTTATGGATATACTAGTAACAATGTAGAGTAATCATTAGAAGCATATACACCTTATCCCGTCTACCTTGTAACACCTGCCATTTTTGTAGTGATCTCCCTTATCCACTTTATATGTCTATCATGTTACTTTTATTTATTTACTGGCTAAAAGTAACTAGACTCGCCAGACTTTATGTCTGACCCTTTTGTTTGTCCTTTCTTCCATTTCCTCCCCCAAGGTTCCCAGGGTGGAAACACCTAGGCTTAGTCAGGACTCATATATCACCTTGTTAGGAGCTACTTCTAAAGTATGGCTCAAGTTCTTGTCTCTACTATGGCTTAACTCTTTCAATTGGGGAATTATGGTTTTTTTTATATTCTTATGTACTCTAATGATGTAAGACAGAAGTTGTTTTATTGTAATGGTTTTTTTGACTTATATTATTGTGGACCACGGTATTTTAATTAATGTTGAAATAAAAATAAAAATTTCCGCTGCTATCTTATTTATATCTGTCTTGTAATTATTCTGTGTCTGTTTACCTATAACGCTTCACGGAACTTAATGCATTCCCTTAGTGAGCAACATTAACGGATGTGGGGTGTCACAGATGCTATTGTTTGCTTGTATCGTCTTGTGTGGATTGTTCGATGTCGAGGGAGATATCTCTTGTGTGCTTATCTGATGTTGGTTTCGGCCTTCGGAGTTTTTCTTGGGAGGTGTTGAGCTCGATAAGGATGATCTACACTTGATAATTGCCATGGATGTATTATTTTTTTCTTCTCTAATTCTCTGGGAAAGGATATCACTGTCGGTTGTGGAGGAAACAGGTTTGGGTTTTTTATCTTTTGTTGTGTTGGTAAATTAGATGATTGATCTTCCTATTTCTCATATTTTTTTTTGATGATGTTGATAGATGTTTTATGGCTCATTAATGCTGTTGTTTGATTCAAGGTTTTATGTTTCCCTTTTATTACCTTAGGTTGTTTATCCATGTCGTGGATGGCAGACTAGGTAGTAGGTAGCAGATAGTAGTTCTTGATGAGGAAGATGATGCTAAGCGACGGCTAGCTGGAGGCTTACGTATTAGTTTCTACTATACATATATTGTTTTCCGTTGCTATTGTTGAGATGCTACTCTGAGCGAACTTGTAGTGAAGCTTCTTGTATATATTCTAATGACGTAATCCAGATGTTGTATGGATATTTTCATGATGATACGAAAAGTTTAAGATTTTGTTCAATTGTGCTTTGCTACTATTGCATGTTGTGTATGTTCTATTTATTTTTATCCTTAAGCTGTAAGTTATAGAATAGGTTTTCGCGTGTGTTATTCAACCTTGATGATCATCCTGTATCGGCCTGGCATGTTACACAATGCACTATTTCCTTCGTATGATATGATTTAAATAAAAAGGTCTGAGCTATTGAAGAATTTGGTCGTATTTTTGTTATTGTGTTAGTTAAAATCTCAATAATCAATGAAATAATGATACAGACTATTAGCGTGTTAGTTCGAAGAGTCCAAAATGAGAACTAGACCAAAACCACTTTCGAACCAACTTTGCGTTCGAGAACTATCATGCTGGTATCTTATAAAATGATTTGAAGATATAGACCTTTGGAGCGAGAGGGTTACTCGCTGATGTCTCTGGTTAATTACCGAGATTACACTCATGGCTTTAAACCTCTTGTTCTAAGGTATCTTTTTTTCGTTCAGTCCCAGAACGAACATGCATGGACGAATGTCTGATAGAGTATTTCCTAAGATCACGTACATTGATTTTTACAAATATACCAAGAATGATGGTGGAGAATTTATCCTCTTAGCATAACCGTAACACCCCGCATTTTTAAATCAAGATAATGAAATGAGTCTAACTTAATTAAATATTCAGTATTAAGTGAAACGGACTGCGCCGTTGCGTTCCTCTCGGAATTCTGGTCAAAATCGACACCTGGTTTGCATAATGCGGACACCATATGAAGAAGTTATTATGATTTGAAGTTTATATACGCATAAGAAGAATATACATGAATACAATAAGGCCAAAATTCAAAACTGTTCAAATTTCACGTAGAAAAGGTGAGCGGGAAAATATCGCCCAGGGGTGTCGACCCCTGGGTCGACCCCCTCAGGGGTGTCGACCTCTGGGTCAACCCCCTAAGTAGGGAGGGGGGTCGACCCCCCTACAGCAGATCTGGGCAGAATTTTTCTGTTTGAATTTAGACTCCTTTCTTGACCTGGTTTGTTGGATTTAGGCTATAAATAGGACCCTAGACCAATTATTTTATTCATCTAATTCAATGGCGATGACAAGGTGCTGCTCCAACATAGTTTGACCTAGCCTTTTTTCTTCTTCAACAATCAAGAATTTGATTCAGAGGTCTGTGATTCGACCTCTACAATTACTCTTCTATTTCTTAGATCCAATCAAAGCGAGGTAATTTTCTAGATCTGGTCTATTTTAATTTATCTTCTTTCTTCCTCTCTCTTCCCTTTTTCTTTTAGTAAAAATTATAAATCCATGGTTGTTAGGTTCTGAATCCAATTAGGGGAAAACCATGGAATGTTAGATCTGGACCAGATCCCGGATTTGGAAAGCGAGTTGAGGTGAGTGGATTTAAGTTATATCATTTTAACTAATGATATATTATCATTTAACATTCCCCGTTATTATATGTGAATTTGCCAGTATAATTAATAATTGTTGTCATAACAAGTTGAGACATTAATATGAACGTGTTGAAAAATTCATATGTTAAATCAGTTAAAGTGTTGAAATGATTACATGTTGAAATATAAACTTGTTAGAATATGGGTAGCAATTATTGTTGTTCGTATTACATGTTAACTTGTCACACTTATATACATGAACCCTTACGTGTATGAATTGAAATAGTTATATGATAAAATGGTTTAATGTTAGCATAGAATTGAATACACAAATGTGGGTTTGGGGCATAAATCAAATTATAATTAAAGATCCTAATTTGGGCATATGATACATAATAAATATGAGTTAGGAAAGGGGGCAAGAAAGCCTAAATTTTAATAGGAATAATTGTTAAAGAACAAACATGCCTAGATTCACAGTAATTTGACACTGTACCGCGCTTAGACACGAGGTTTGATTACACTTGTGATAGAAGTTTGCCCGGAAACTCTCGGCATATCCAGCATTCACAAGTGGTAAATCTAATATGAGGGGTATAAATGCATAAATAAAATATATAGTGGCACTAAGACATGAGGTTAAGCCAACTTATGGTAGAAGTCTGCCCGGACCCGCCCGACAAATCCAGCATCCACACGTATAGGCTTAATGTGAGAGGTCTAGTGCATGAATATACATACATACATACATATATATATATATATATATATGTGTGTGTGTGTGTGTGTGTGTGTGTGTGTGTAAATGGCAGGACTAATAAACAACATTAAATATAATTAATGGAAATAAATGGAATTGAATTACAATAGTAAAAAGGAATGGAATGAACGAAAAATGATAACAACCTATTATAAATAAATTACATTAATAAGAACGTTGTATAATAAGTAGACTTGTCCTAGGGACATGTGAAGATTATAACTTAGGTTATAATAAACTAGTAAGGACATGAGATAACTGGTGAAATGAGATAACCGACACTTAATTATAAATTAAGTAAGAAGTAAATGGGAAAAAAATGAAACCAGTTGTTTGTAATGAGAAGAGAAAGGGGGAAGTTTATAAGTTAAGTAGTCTATAAACTTGGAAGTCTGGGATCTGCTGGTAAGAATAAAACGTTTAGGCTTTTCCTAGGGACAAGTGGAAATGATAACTTAGGTTATAATAAACGATAAAAGGGGATGAAATAACTTATGTAAGGAGATAAGATGTAATTAATTGTAAATTAAGCTATTTATTAGAACAAGAATCTGAAATCTATGGATGAGGACAACATAAGTTAGATTTATGGAAAGAGAGACTTATTAGTGAACCTTAGTTAAGAGAACTAAGTTAATAAGTAAACAACGATAAATTGTAGTGACAAAGAAAGATGGAATTATGATTAAATAGGAAATGGTGAGACAAACTTATATGAAATAAGTTATATTTAATCATAAATGGTAAGTGACATGTTAAATAGAAAACATGTGAATGGAGATATACTTAATTATAGATTAAGTAGAAAATGTTATTGTAACCCTGAATCAAACAAGAATATAAAAGGTAATGTGGATTATAGACCTTGGACCACAATATAGAGAATAACATGTTGTGGGCTTATTAATAACTTAAATGGGCTAAGTTATATGAATGAAATTATTAAGCAAGAGGAACTTGGTAACTTGATTAAGAATCCAATGTGAATGGGAATAACCAAGTTAAATGGGAACCTGCTGAAGTAAAGCAAGCGCGTAAAATAGTGTTTAGACAAAGGGTCTAATGACACATTAAAATGAGGCACTTGGACCAGTCCGCACGTTTGAGGGTGAATAACCCAATGGGGTAGATCATCGTGGTGTCATAAGGCACGAGGGGAGCACACGTTCATCTGATTGTTCTGGCGGCTCCGAAGGACTGGAAGGGGAAGCACTTGGCTTCCTGAGGTACGTAAGGTGCTCCTAGTAATCCTCTGTGTGGTGGCAGATGTTTTAGACTATGCTCTCTGAGGTTGGGTCTCCGCGTAACTACCAGGTTGGGTGGGCCTTGACTGCAAAGGTAGCTTTGCAGTCAAAATGCTCTAACACGGTGACACTAAGGTGATTCGGCGGTCGCCTCAACGGGGAGGCAGAGGTCAGGACCAACAGAGATAGTAGATCGTCGGGTACCCACCACCGACAGCCGTGGGATGCAAAAAGACTAGAGCTAAACCCAATAGTCCATTCACCTTTCACTATCGGGGTATGGTGGTTGAGGGGAGACGCCAACTGGTTGTTTAGATTGTTTTTTGTTAGGGGCAAGTCGCTTAGCTCTTGTAGTCTTTACTAGTTGAGGGAGGGACCGAGGTGGTGCCATAGCCACCATGAAAAACAGACCCTAGGAGTATCTGTATATAGAGGCTCTTAAAAGACGGGCCTGTACAGATAAGGAAAAGCTCCTGACCGAGTTCCGTGTTTCTTGTATAGCCTTGCCATGGAACCTGGTGCAGATTATGTGCGGTTAAGGCGTCGAATACGATTGATGATACGTACGTGGGACAGTCTAGATACATGCATATCGGCTCTTGATGGTGTATGGTAGACTTGAGGGCATTACTCCGGTATGGAATCTGATTCGATTGAAGTTGGCAGTCCTTACACTTACGTAGCGTAGTAATGACAGATATATACGGAACATAATATTATTACATAGAGATCAGTACGCCACTCCGGCGTAGAATGTGGAACTGCACACATTTCTATGGCATTACGAGGGAGACCGTGCTAGTGAGGGTACCATGGGATGTACCTTAAATTTGGGGGTAGCTACATATATACTATATTAGGTTAATCCACTGGGTAGTAAATGGGTACGACGTGTGTGTAAGCCTTGAGTGTTGTTAACCCAAGTAACCTAATAAATATTAAATGTAATTGAACAATATATGTAGGATTATCCTAAGTGTATAAGTTAAATCTAGTCACCAGAACTTGTGTACTGACCCCCTCCTTATCACATACTTGCAGGTTAGATTTGTGGCAGAGACATGATAGCTTTGGACACTAATTAGGCAGTATTATTAATATGGTAAGGCTATGTTTTGATTATATTATATTTTATCCATTCCACTGTGTGATATTTTTTGAGCTCTAACATATTTTATGTCTCTGTCTTTTCTGCAGGATACTAGCGCACAACAACCTGAGTTTTGATAGATTGGAATTTTGGAAAAAAAATCGGCCTGTCGGAATACGGGTTGTTGCATCTGGTATCAGACCTTAGGTTTAGGATTCGTATATAAGTAGTGAGTGAACGTATTAGTATTTTAAAAATATAAATATTATATATTTACCTAGATCCACAAAGAAACCCACTAAATAGAAAGAGTATAATATGGTAAGAATTGGGTTGTTTGTTTTGTGCACTAAATAAAGAAATATGGAAATCTAAGACCCTTAGGAAATTTGGGTGGGAAGTGTACAATATATTTTTGAATAGAGAAAGGAGGATCCTATATGTTATTATTTCGAATTAGTGGGCTTGGTAGTAAAACCTTATAAATTGGAAAAGGTTAAAGAGAGAAAAATGGATTAAGAATATATATACTTGAGAGAATTGACTTTATGGAAGTGTCTAGGAAAGCCTAGAAAGATTGGAAACCCGCTTTGAGTGTGACCCCCATTGTTAACTTTTAAGAACTTGAAATTGTAAAAAGTTTTGGGAAAGTGGTTTATGGTGTTTTCAAGTTTTAATCTTAAAAGTTATAGTTTTAAAATATGTAAAGAAGTACATAAAATGGGTCTTGAGGTAAAATGGGGTATATTTTGAAAATAGTGATTTCTTGCGAAAACTTTGTCTAAAGTAAAATTCTCTAAATAAAAGGTGCATATTATAGAGCATGTATAGCTCGCTAGTTTTCTTGTTATAGTTCATACAAGAATTTTTATTTAAGAAAGTTTTGAAGTCTCTATTCTTTTGACAATCATTTTGGATAAATTGTTTAAAAGATAAAATTTTGTTGGGTGGACAAAATAAATTGTAGAAATTAAGAATAGAGTAGATGGTTGCACCTTGTAGTAAGAGACTGAACCGACCTTATAGGTAAGAACAAGTTATAAACTCGATTGAGAAATAATTGCCCTTATCTACTCCCGTTTTTGCGATTTGAAAAAAATTATTTGCATTTTTTTTAAGATGACATGTTTTATGGTTTGGCAAAGTAAGTTTTGATAAGGAAAATAAAGTTTTGATACTTTTTAACTTTTGAAAAAAAAAGTGAAATGAAAAGGCCAAACCGTGTTTTAAAAGTATGGAGTAGGTAAGGATTAGTGCTTAGGAAAGACGGGAAAATTTTTGAGGCTATGAAGTAAATAGCGAGAATTATCTTGGAATAATAGTAAGTTCCCGTAGAATGTGTAAGCATTGAAAAGCCTAGGGTATTGCTTAAAATAATTGTTGGTACACAGCTAGAATTAGTAGCGACTACTAGATAGTAAAATGGGCAAGTAAGTGTTTAGACCCTGTTGCTAATTTTTGTGTTAGGGGTAAAACTCGTTATTACATTTATGCTGGGATCGTTCCATTATTTTTGTTCTTTTTGGGTAGTTAGGGTAACACCCAAACTTGTCGTGGATCCCATAGTTTGGATTTTTCTGTCTGAGGGGGACATAGTCCCGATATTCTTGGCCTTTAGTTGTGTAGAGCGTTTGTTCTTCTGTTTTAGTTGAAAGATAAGAATGCTTATTTGAAACTAAACTTAGACCAGATGATTAAATAAGCTAAGGAAAGAGAAATGGTACAAATAAAAAGGAAACAGCAAATTCAGTAAAGCAACAAACATGATAAATTATGAGAAAAGATGAATAAGAGTAAAAATTCCAAGATAAGATGAAAAAGAAAATCAATAACAAAGAAAATTTTTCTTATGTGGGTTGTGCTTGGATAGGAAAATAAGGAATCTTTACAGAATAGTTAAATAAAATCCAAGTATGGTAAAAAAAAAAAGGTTGAAAAGGAAAAACGGAGGATGTGAAATTTTCCATTTTCCACCTTTTTGTAACATAAGAAATTGAATTTAAAAAATTAGATTTTTCTAAAATTCGAGAAATAAAGTTGGTTGGTAGGATTTTGGATGCAACAATAGGATGAATTACGCTCTTACTCAGTAAGAGTATGGGAAAATTTGGATGAAAAAGCATTTTGATTTTCAAAATATTGCATTCATGTAGAACTACCAGTATATTTAGGATGTGAGCATCATATTTTAAAAGGATTTTATAAAAATTTGCGTACACATAGAAGGTACCGCTTAGGCATACATGTATTATTATGTTGTATTACACTTTGCACAAGTGCACTATGGTTACAAAAATTGGATGCACACATGATGGATGGATATCATGCGAGGGGTTATTTGAATTTTATCCTTATCAAATTTCGGGGATAAAATTTCCTAAGGGTGGGAGAACGTAAAATCCCGCATTTCAAGATAATAAAATAAGAATAACTTTATTAAATATTCAAAACTAAGTAAAACGGACTGCGCCATTCCTTTCGTCATGGAATTCTGGTCAAAATCGACACCTGGTTTGCGTAAAGCGGACACCATATGAAGAAGTTATTATGGTTTGAAATTTGTATACGCATAAGAAGAATATATATGAATAAAATAAGGCCAGAATTCAAAATAGTTCAAATTTCACGAAGAAAGGTGAGCGGGAAAAATCCCGCCTATGGGTGTCGACCCATGGGTCGACCCCCTAAGGGGGGTCGACCCCCCTATGGCAGATCTGGGCAGAATTCTTCTGTTTTAATCTGGACTCCTTTCTTGACCTGTTTCGTTGACTTTAGTCTATAAATAGGACCCTAAACCCATTGTTTTATTCATCTAATTCAATGGTGATGACAAGGTGCTGCTCCAACGTAGTTTGATCTAGCCTTTTTTCTTCTTCAACAATCAAGAGTTAGACTGATTCAGAGATCTGTGATTCGACCTCTGCAATTATTCTTCTATTTCCCAGATCCAATCAAAGTGAGGTAATTTTCGAGATCTGGTCTATTTTAATTTCTCTTCTTTCTTCCTCTCTCTTCCCTTTTTCTTTTAGTAAAAATTATAAATCCATGGTTGTTAGGTTCTGAATCCAATTAGGGGAAAACCATGGAATCTAGATCTGGACCAGATCCAGGATTTGGAAAGCGAATTGAGGTAAGTGGATTTAAGTTATATCATTTTAGATAATGATACATTATAGTTTAACATTCCCCGTTATTATATGTGAATTTGCCAGTATAATTAATAATTGCTGTTATAACAAGTTGAGACATTAATATGAATGTGTTGAAAAATTCATATGTTAAATCGGTTAAAGTGTTGAAATGATTACATGTTGAAATATGAACTTGTTAGAATATGGATAGCAATTACTGTTGTTCGTATTGCATGTTAACTTGTCATAGTTATATACGTGAAGCCTTACTTGTATGAATCGAAATAATTATACGATTAAGTGGTTTCATGTTAGCATAGAATTGAATACATGAATATAGGTTTAGGGGCATAAATCAGATTTTGATTAAAGAATTTAATTTGGGCATATGGTACATAATAAATATGACTTGGGAATGGCGCATGAAAACCTAAATTGAAATATGAACAATTGTTAAAGAACGAACATGCCTAAATTCATAGTAATTTGACACTGTACTGCGCTTAGACACGAGGTTTGATTACACTTGTGATTGAAGTCTGCTCGGAACCGCCCTGCATATCCAACATTCACAAGTGGTAAATCTAATGTGAGGGGTCTAAGTGCATAAATAAAACATGTAGAGGCGCTAAGACACGAGGTTAAGCCAACTTGTGGTAGAAGTCTGACCGAACCTGCCTGACAAATCCATCATCCACAATTATAGGATTAATGTGAGAGTTCCAGTGCATGAATACACACACACACACACACACACACACACACACATATATATATATATATATATATATATATATATGTAAATGGCAGGACTGATAAACAACATTAATTATAATTAATGGAAATAAATGGAATTGAGTTATAATAGTAAAAAGGAATGGAATGAACGGGGAATGATAACAACCTATTATAAATAAATTACATTAATAAGAATGTTGTATAATAGGTAGACTTGTCCTAGGGACAAGTGAAGATTGTAACTTAGGTTATAATAAACTTGTAAGGACATGAGATAATTGGTGAAATGAGATAAGTGGCAATCAATTGTAAATTAAGTAAGTAGTAAATAGGGAAAACTAAAACCAGTTGTTTGTATTGAGAAGAGAAAGGGGGAAAGTTTATAAATTAAGTAATTTGTAAACTTGGAAGTCTGAAATCTACTAGTAAGAATAATATGTTTAGGCTTATCCTAGGGACAAGTGGAAATTATAACTTATGTTATACTAAACGATAAAAGGGGATGGAATAACTTATGTAAGGAGATAAGATGTACTTAATTGTAAATTAAGTTATTTATAAGAACAAGAATCTGAAATCTACGGATGAGGACAACATAAGTTATATTTATGGGAAGAGAGACTTATTTGTGGACCTTAGTTAAGAGAACTAAGTTAATAAGTAAACAACGATAAGTTGTAGTGACAATGAAAGATGGAATTATGATTAAATAGGAAAGGGTGAGGCAAACTTATATGAAATAAATTATATTTAATCATAAATGGTAAGTGACATGTTAAATAGAGAACATGTGAATGGAGATATACTTAATTACAAATTAAGTAGAACATGTTATTGTAACCATGAATAAAACAAGAATATAAAAGGGGTTGTGGATTATATACCTTGGACCACAATCTAGAGAATAACATGTTGTGGGCTTATTAATAAACTTAAATGGGCTAAGTTATATGATTGAAATTAATAAGCAAGAGGAATTTGGTAACTTGATTAAGAATCCAATGTGAATGGGAATAACTAAGTTAAATAGGAACCTGGTGAGGTAAAGCAAGCGCGTAAAAGAATGTTTAGACATAGGGTCTAATGACACCTTAAAATGAGGTGCTTGGACCAGTCCCGCATGTTTGAGGGTGAATAACCCAACGGGGTAGATCATTGTGGTGTCATAAGGCATAATGGGAGCGCACGTTCCTTTGATTATTCTGGCGGCTCCGAAGGACTGTAAGGGAAAGCACACAAATTCCTGAGGTACGTTAGGTGCTCCTAGTTGTCTTCTGTGTAGTGGAAAATGTTTTAGGCTGTGCTCTCAGAGGTTGGGTCTACGCGTAACTACCAGGTGGATGGGCCTCAATGGGGAGGCAGTGACACTAAGGTGATTCAGCGGTCGCCTCAAAGGTAGCTTTGCAGTCATAATGCTGTGACGCAGTGACACTAAGGTGATTCAGCGGTCGCCTCAATGGGGAGGCAGGTCAGGACCAACAAAGATAATTGATCTTCGGGTACACGTCATCGGCAGCTGTGGGTTACGAAAAGACTAGAGCTAAACCCAATAGACAATTCACCTTTCACTATCGGGGTACGGTGGTTGAGGGGAGATGCCAACTGGTTGTTTAGATTGTTTGTTGTTAGGGGCAAGTCGCTTAGTTCTAGTAGTTTTTGCTAGTTGAGGGAGGGGACAAGGTGGGGCCATAGCCACCATGAAAATAGACCTTGGGAATATCTGTATATAGAGGCTCTTAAAGACGGGCCTGTACAGATAAGGAGAAGCTCCCGGCCGAGTTCCGTGTTTCTTGTATATCCCTACCATGGGTTAAGGCATCGAATACGATTGACGATACGTACGTGGGACAGTCTAGATACACGCATATCGGCTTTGGGTGGTGTATCGTAGACTGGAGGGCATTACTCAGGTATGAAATCAGATTTGATTGAAGTTGGCAGTCCGTACGCTTACGTAGCGTAGTTATGACAGATATATATATGGAACATAATATTATTACATAGAGATCAGTATGTCACTCCGACGTAGGATGTGGGGCTGCGCACATTTCTATGGCATTACGGTGGAGACCGTGCGAGTGGGGGTACCATAGGGTGTACCTTAATAGTGGGGGTAGCTACATATATATTGTATTAGGTTAATCCAATGGAAAGTAAATGGGTACGACGTGTGTGTGTAAGCCTTGAGTGTTTTTAACCCAAGTAACAAAATAAATAAGAAAATGTGATTGAATGATATATGTAGGATTATCCTAAGTGTATAAGTTAAATCCAGTCACCAGAACTTGTGTTCTGACCCCCTCCTCATCACATACTCGTAGGTTAGATTTGTGGCATAGACATGATAGCTTTAGATACTGGTTAGGAAGGATTATTAATACGATAAGGCTATGTTTTGATTATTTTATATTTTATCCATTCCGTTGTGCGATATTTTCTTGGCTCTGACATATTTTATGTCTCTGTCTTTTCTACATGATACTAGAGCACAACAACTTGAGTTTCGATAGATTGGAATTTTGGAAAAAAAAAATCTGTATGTCGGAATTCAGGTTGTTACATTAACACCTGGAGTGTATTTGTGGACATCAATTAGTGATTTGACGGATTTGACAATGTAATATTCAAAGTTTGAATGTGCTATTCTGAATGGTAATCGTGACCTCAAGCCTCATCAGCCGGGAAATGACAGAAATCGGGGAGGTAACATGGCTTTGTGGGTGATAACCATTAGGATGAATTATTACCGGATCTAGATTAAATTCAATCGCTTCTTATTTTATCGCTGTTGTATGCTTTCAGTAACAGTTGCTGATCACAACCGTTTGTGATATACATTAAATACACTCAAGTTGAATGAGTGGGCGATCATGTGTGGCCGGATTGCAAGATGTTCTTGTTGAACCCTAGTGTATCCTCTCTAGAGTGCACATATCGGAAAGTGGTCCCATACCTTGTCATGTTGGAAATCCAAATCCAAATACGAACTATACATTTTTAGTTGTAAACTAAATATGTTGGAAAGTGAGATGCAAGCTTTTTGGCTATTTTCCTATTTATTTTTGGTCGACAGACATTATCGTAATATCACCGGATTTTGATATAAAAATGTTTTGGTTATCATAAGATAAAAACATGTGCCATGTTTATGTGTGGTCATGTCTTACAAGAGTTCCATTATTTTCAAAGATTTTCTAAAGTTAAACAAGTTGTTTGTTATGTGAATTTATCACTAAAAGTATTCCAGACTGATTCGGGTGAATTTCGCTTTGCTTCAAGTATGCTTGGGCCAGACCGAGTATATTTCCAGGTTAGGTTTTACCTGGGGCTTCAAAAGAGGAGTTGGAGTCGAGACGTAATACTAGTATTTTCTGGTAATGAATTATATCCTGCTGTGTGAATTGTATTGATCTGATATGTACTCTGATATTGTTGTACAAATCATGTATATACAGTTTCTTTTTTTGTAAATAGTTTTGATATATTATATTTTATTTGTTCTGCTGTGAGATTTTGATGTTCTTCTTATTATTCTATTCTAGTATTTCTTTCTTTCTTTTTCCCACCCTCTAACTTCTTTCTCCTAACTATCCACTTTCCTGTGCTTTTGAGTTGGATATGAGTAGTAAATGTTAGTTAAAATGGTACATAAAAGTTGGCTCATTACATAATGCTGGTAATTCTAACCTTTGTAAATATTTTTGCACGACTAATTAGTAACTACCATACCCAAGGTAGTATTCCCAAACGATAACAATATCACAATACTAAGATAGAACGTTTACGCTTAATTATAAAGCCTTTAAACCACCAATCAACCAATTACCAAAAACTAAGATGTGGGCTCTCAACTGCTCACTATTACATAAGGAGATTAATTATTTCTATATAGCCACTTAAAGCCTCACTACCAATAATAGATAAGGGTAGATCATTTCGATCACTTATGACCCAAGGCGGGCCTATCAACTACTTAATACCTTACTCGGTGGTTTACTCTACACTAATATAAACTAGAGGACACTAGCTTCAAGTCCTACTTATTTAAGGCTTCTTTCATTCATGTATATACCCATGTCGTATATAAGGCGAGAGATATTAAGCAGTCACTTATTACCTACTTGATAGGTTTTCGATATCTCAACATTTACGACCTTCCCCCGGCGGACCCCTTTGTTACTATCCACCTGGCCTTATTAGATAATTTCCTAACCACTTAATACTACCCACATATAGGAAGACCTATGATACCTCTGTAGCAGTCATTTAATACCTAATCCAAAAGTGGACTCTCAACCCAAACACTTAATACATAAAGGAAGCAGACCTTCATATGTATTACCAATCTTGTATCCCATAGCCATTTAATACTTCTTTATTTTAGGGAGGCGAGCTATGCGATCACTTAATACCCTTTTAGGGATGGATCTAACTACTTAGTACCTCTATCCCGAAGCAGGCTTACACTTAATAATTATTTTCTTTCTATGGTTTCCCCTTTTGGGACCGTAGGTGTGCCCTACAACCACTTAATACCTCATACTTGAGACAAATTCATTTTAGGAAATATTCCTTGCTACGCAATTAACAATCGTCATAGGTTCCTATGGTTAATGATGTCTCACATCAGTTGTGTATATATCCGACTGTTGGAAAGCGCATACTTTTATCGAATAAGGCAACTAATCTCACATCATTAACCTATTAAGTCCAATCTTGATTTTAATTATATTATTTCTAGATTATTAGAAATAAATAAGGAAAACTCACAACTTCTTATCCTAGGTTGTTTATTTATTAACTTACTTATTGGACTTAATATTTACTATGATAATCAGTCCCCATTAATTCCCCTTTTCTTCCTACTGTTATCAATTAGGTTACCAACCACTAATGACCCTAACGGTCATATTTTCCTGGGCATCAAGTAACCTATTTATATAAGTTCCTTTTTGAATTCAAATCTAACTATTGTAACCCCTAGACGTTACTACAAAATTAATTTCATTTAATTCTTGTTTGAATACACACACACACACACGCATGTATAGGTTATTACTTAGTTATTTCCTAGTTGGAGATGCAATCCCTATTCTTAAATACCATTTAAGTTATAACCATTTAGGCATGTTCATCCTATTTAATTTATTCTCCCCAATTAAAGATGGTTGCAATATTCATTACTTTGTTTATGACCTTATTTATAGAAACTCAACTCCATTTATTGATATAACGGTCATAATATCTTTTTCCATTTTTTATGGTTTGTACTCCAGCATGCATTTCCATACAAATGGAAACTATTCAAACACATGACAATGTCAACAAATAATAATTACGTAGATTTGGACATATAAGATTATATATATTTAAACGCAGTTAACATAATTATAATGTTTTGTTTTATTATTATTTACTATTAATATTTTGGGTCTAGACTAATGACAAAAATAAACCTTTTTATGCTTGATATTGTTTTAAGATTAAAATCTTATAAAAAGGTTAATAACTGTAGTTACTATAAATATTTGCCTAAAATAGTTGAAAGAGGAAAATACATATTTCAAATCACAAGAAATATGAAATAAGTATATTTTTGGAACAACTGTTATAAACTACGTACAAATATACATGAATATACGCATCCCTTCCTATTTGATTTGTACATATTTCTTGTTGACTCCCAATAATGCCTTTTTATTGAAAAGAACATAAAGGGCATATTTACAACAAACCAATAAACCCCAAACAATATCAAAAACAAATAGGTATATCCTTTTTAAATAAAAAACTACACAAATTCTAAATCAACACCTAAATCTAAGGATCTGGAACAATTGAATACAATTATAACAATGGTTTTGGGACGGATTTTTAGATCCAAGGTGTTCACAATAACCACAACAAAATTAAGAACAATTGTAGGCAATAAAACTATATTAGGCCTACAAATTCAACATTCAAACCACAATATATTATTTCAGATTTGATAAAAACAAACAAACAAATCTAATAACTTTTAGGCATATAATTCAAATCTACGAAGAAGAATTAAATAAGTTATTATAAACGATGTATATAATTTTCCACTCACCTGAAAGCTATCAAAATCTTAATAAACCTTTAAGCCTACAATTCCCAGAATCTTATATCTAAAATTATTTCAAAGAAGGGATTCTTTGAAATTTGTAGATTTGCAAGAAAATAGGAAAGAGGAAGGAAAGCTGAATGGAAGAACGCCTACTCATAGCTCCATCTCTTTTGCACAAGAATTTCATTTCAATCCTCTCAAATCTATGTTGGTTTAATTTGTATATGTTTAGATTAGTTTTAGAAGAGATTTGGGAGAAGTGAAAATGGCATAGCCTCACTACTACTTTCAAAATCGTGTGCAAAAGAATGGAGATTCTAACCCTTTGTTTATAGATGTTGAAATGACCGTTAATCGTTAGATTGAATTCTAGGTAAATCAGTCTGTATATATAAATATTATATATAAAAATACCCTAAAAAACCTAGCCATCATTGGGCATTTTTGACCAGAGGGGTCGACCCCTAGTTCGACCGCCCAGTCAACTGCTAAGGTCGATCGCTCTGGGTCGAGTTGCCTAGTGAGACTGGGTTATAAATGATATTAAATTTTCAAATATTCGCTTGTATTTATTTTCCATCCGTTTTTGTTTTTCATCCGTAACTTTTTCATACGAACTCCGTTCGTGAAATTCCAAACATGAAAATTGACCAGAATTCCATCATGAACGCAACGTGCAAGTTTCGTGGTCAAATTCCATCATTTCCAGAAATTCCATTTTTAGAACCTTATTAAATAACTAATTAATTTATTACCAAAATTTCGGGTTGTTACATTCTCCTTTCCTTAAAAGGGACTTCATCCCAAAATCTTGACACCTTCTAGCCCTATCCTACACAACCAATTAGTGTACATCCATATTGTAACCAGGTGCGCACATGTACATTGTACATAATACATCGTAACCACAGAACATGTATGCATAGTGATTCTAAATCGGATCCTTCAATATGTATGCATTTTATCTTAAAACACTTTTGAAAACATGATGCAAACATCCTAAAATATACTAGCAGTTCTATATGAAAGCAAATTTTGGGAAACCTTTTTCGTCTATAACACTGATACAATCATGAATAGAAGTGTGAGGCAACCATTTCAAACCCTATCATCCAATATGTCAATGCATCTAATAGCATCCTATTAACTTCTCCTAAGTGGGGAAAGAGGAAATCAAAGCGGAGAAATTCTATAATCTTTCCGCTTACAAATGTTCCAATCCCCGTCTACATTGGAAATTTTCCTCAATTTTCCCAAAATACTCCAAAAGCTTCCAACCATAGACTGCAAAGGAGGTTTAAAACAAGATCTAAAACGTAAAACAAGGTAATTAATAACTCACACGCATCATCGATAAGGTATGGAAACAACTTTTTCACGGCTAAAACAACCTTTCCCTTATTATCCTTAATGTTTTTAACACATCGTCGTTCCTGATGCACAACTAAAAGCATAAACAAATCATCCATAATCTTTGTTGCGTTTTACATGTGACATCGAGTTTTTCCATAAAAATGAACGACTGCTTACAAATCTTCATGGAAAATTTGAAATTTCTTGTTAATACTGCTTTACTTTCCATACTGGATCTGTGCAAAAACTAAAATTCTGGTAACGTATGTTCTACTATATTTAAACTATCTATTTTGATACAAAATAAAATTTTAAACATATGTAACTACCATACCAGAATCCATGTTTTTGCATAAATCAGATTAAAATATAAGATTTTAAAAAGGAAAGTTTATTTTTCAAACAACATTTTCAAAAAGAATCTAAAAATATATTTTTAGAAACTTAAACGATTCAAGTCACATGTTGGCATCGAGGAAGTCGGTCATACGAAAGCACGAAAACCAAAACCATACTAGCAACCCAAAAATAAATTTTAGCTTAAAAGGAATAGGCGACAAATGATAAATATACCTATAAGGGAACAATGCAAAAACCTGTCCAGTGCTAAAATTTATCCATTATAATATGTAATACTTTCCAGCTCTAAAACAACTGTTAGTTATATAAGAAAAATGAGATTTCATTTCTAATAGATAAGCGCGAATGACACAAAATATTTCAAACACAAAATATCATTAATCGTTATGCGAATTCAAAGACAATATTAACAGTTAAAACACATACTACAACCATAAAGGTAAAATGTTGAAAAGGGAAACACACGATATAAGGTACAAGACATACACAATATATTGGCTAGCACCACCTATAAACTACGAGACGGCCTGGCTCCTCTGTTGGAACTTGATCTGTTACCACGTCCAGGCTAGGGATGCAGTATGGAAGAAATGCAACCAATCTCGGGCGCCTGTAGATGCTTCTCCCAACGGACCTCTAGAAGATCGTCCTAGATCATGTGGAGGGCGACTAGCTTTGGGCTCTCTTAGCCAGGCCGCTGCTGCTATTGGATTGGAGTGGAAGGTGCTAGAACCGGAGTTATGGGAAGCTAAATTATCATCTTGCGGAGAGTGGTGCGATCAATGGCAGTTGGAGCCTTTTTGACAATGTCTCTCCACTCAGCTCGACTTCGAAGTGTCGAAAGACACGGGTGAGAAGATGGCTATACGGGAAGTGGCTTGGCATGCCAGCAAAGGCTCAAAAAGATAAATCATAAGCACGTGCGCCCAATTGACGGCTATGCCACCTATAATATCATACGTGGCTCGATGCAAGAAAGGGTAGATCTGCTTGAGGCTTCCCGTCTTAGGGATGATATTGTGCTACTTAATACATACAAGTAGACGAGCGATAGGTCACAGGTTATCGACGCCCCAAACACCTGTAGCTCCAATGGAGATGCGGGAAAGAATCTATGAATTGTCCATCTCAATGGCATACAATTGTTCTCTAACCTATTAAATACTCAAGATCTCCAACAAATCCTGGTTAGTAAGCTCAGTATGGGTGCCTTTCACCTCGTACTGGATAGCAAAGGCATTCTTATCGATGTTGATTTCCATCTGAGCATCCAAGAGGCAGATGTAGTGCAGGAAGTACTCACGCTCAAGTGCTGAAGCGTGTGATAGGTGCAAGGCTTGTAACAACGAAAAGCTCCTCCAACTGAATCTGTGCGAAATCATCAAATTTCAAAGGTCGTCCTTGGTGAAACCCGTACCTGGTTATTTATGAGTAAGTTTTGATTTTCCCATCACTTCCATTTAACCACGCAACCTCCTGCAGTGTCAGATCAGGGTGTTGCACGTGGATGTTTGAGGTTCAAGGAGGGGCCATTGGAGGAATAGATGAAACTAACGAATGAAATTACATATATGGAGTATAACAGAGGCTAGATCTATGTTGCAAGAGATTTAGTGGTAATTAAAGGTGAAATGGAGCAAGGAGAC
Organism: Allium sativum; assembly: GCA_030737875.1. Taxonomy (NCBI): domain Eukaryota; kingdom Viridiplantae; phylum Streptophyta; class Magnoliopsida; order Asparagales; family Amaryllidaceae; genus Allium; species Allium sativum. The sequence continues at coordinate 719,281,530 of CM060921.1, read as the reverse complement.
TTGCGTTAAGGATTTGGGAAATAGGGGAAATTTAGTTTCAGTTGTTGGAATAGGGAAGACGGAGGCCGGAACGATACATATATCGTTCCTGCAAGTCAGGTCAAGCTCGTGTCATTCCCATCGGAAGAAGTCAACTTAGGCCATGATGGACGGTCGACGGCTACCATATTTTGGGTGCAACCTGAACCTCGGTCCAACGGCTCGCTTCGATATATGAAAAAAATAAAATAAAATAATTATAAAATTGTATCGACTTCCGGGTTCTGCCAATAATCTTGAGCTGATATCCTCCATTTTTCGGGCTGAGAAATAATTACCAAACTCCACTCGTTCGCCTTTACATAGTTGGGATCATCAAACAAACAAACGAATTTTCGAATTGAAGATCAGTTGGAAATCCGTAATAAAATTAAAATGGATTTTCCCCTTACCTAGCAAATAATAGTCTCTTGAAACTTTTCGATATTATTATTTTAACTGAGAGTCTCAAAATATAAATATATTTAAAATTTATATTCTAGTTTGTATTACGGATACAAATAATCTTTCCACATTTTTTATTATCGAGGTTTTAAATCTCTAAAAAGGTTATTTGCGATAATTTCTATAAATCATCCAAAATATTTAGAAAGAGAAATATTAAAAATTACAAGAAATGGATAATTATAGTTTCTTTATTTCGAGGCTTATTCTTTGTATTTTTCAAATTCTTTTTTTTGTTGCCAAAATGGATAATTTATTAAAATTACATAAAACCCAATGGTCCAAAACATGGTTAGGCATAAATTTCTAAGATTATATTTTTTTCTACTTAATTCTTCTTCATAAAACAATTTCTCGAAAACCATAATTTAATTTTCCTAAAACCCTCTTTAATTTCAAAAACAGTTTTAAAAACTGAAATCTTTAAGAATACATAATTAATGACTCAAATGATTAATTATATCAAAAGAATACCCGTATTTACAAATGAATATAATTTGTAATTATATTTCCAGACTATAATGACATATTAACGTGAATTTCTCATTTCAAGACTAAAATAAGGTCATTGACTGGAACTCCCACACGAAAGCTAAACAAGAAATTACGACTATCTCAGTTGTAGCTAGGTAGTCATCAAGCTCAAATCCACAAGATTCACCATATGTCACCCTCACGCTCACCAAAACTAAATCGCCAAACACACCTTCAGGTAAATCCGGGTTAGTCAAATACTGAACTTAAATGCTTTTAACTCTTAGTTGTTCAAAACCTATCCTAATTAAATTAACCCACGATTATCTCATTATCGAAGTAATTTAAAGTCAAGTAAGAAAGGCGAAAGAAAATATAAAAGAAATTCGAAAACGTTCTCTTACTATTCCTAATTCATTAATTATTCTGATCGTCTATACCTAAGCTCTAAAAAAAATGTAACACCCCATAGAATTTCAATAAAAATCGAAACTCAAACTCATCCATGAATGGAGAGTATAAATATCTGCAAATAATGAGCGTGTGCATAATCAAAGTAAAATAAAACTAGTGCACAGTGGAAACAAGATAAGATAACCAATGCCGACTAAGGCAACTACCTTAACACATCATCACATCGATATTGAGTAAAAGAGAACGAGAATAGAAAACAAAATTGAACACCTGCTAAAACCTGTCTTCCCCGAGCTAAACCTAAGAGTTATTATGAGACGGGGTTAAAATGACAATTCCTGCTGAGTAGAAAATGTATAAATAATACACAAATATATCTCATTTGGTCAGATCTAAAACATATGCTAATAAGGCTACTAAAACTAACCTAACCTCGTACAGATTTTCGTACGACGACTAACTACCATATCCAAGGTAGCATTCCCAAAGGATAACAATATTGCAGTACTGAGAACGTTTATACATAAATATGAAGCCTTTAAACCACCAATTAACCAATTACCAAAACCTAAGTGGGGGCTCTCAACTTCTCACTATTCCATAAGGAGGTTAATTATTTCTATATGGCCACTCAAACCTCACTACCGAATACCAGTAATAGATAAAGGTAGATCCTTTCGATCACTTAAGACCCAAGGCGGGTCCATCGACCAATTAATATCTTACTTGGTGTTTTACTCTACACTAGTATAAATTATAGGACATTAGCTGCCAGTCTTGCTAATTTAAGGCTTATGTCAATCATGCATATACTCGTTCCCTGCATAAGGCAAGAGATAGTAAGCAGTCACTTATTATCTTCAGGATAGGTAGAAGACATCTCGTCATTTATAACCCTCCCCAGGCGGACCCGTTTGTTACTACCTTGTTGGCCTTATTTGGTAATTCCCTAGCCACTTAATGTTTCCCATAGGACAGGCAGACTTATGGTACCTCTGTAGCGGTCATTTAGTACCTAATCCTAAGGCAGACTCTCAACCTAATCAACTAATACCTAGAGCAAGCAGACTTTCGTAGGGATTACCAATTTAGTATCCCATAGCCATTTAGTACTTCTTGATTTTGGGGAGGTGAGCTACGCGACCACTTAATACTCTTTTAAGGATGGATCTAACTACTTAGTACCTCTATCCAGAAGCATACTTATACTTTCTAATTATTTTCTTTCTAAGGTTTACTCTTTTGTTAGGGGAGGAAGGCCTTATAACCATTTAATACCTTACACCGGAGACAAACCTTATTTTAGGAAATAGTCCTCGCTATGCAATTAACTATCGTCACGGGTTCCTATGGTTAATGATGTCTCACATCAGTTGTACATATATACGACTGTTGAAAAGTGCAGACGTCTGTCGAATAAGGCAACGGACCTCACATTATTAACCTACTAAGTCCAATCTTGATACTTAATTATATTAATTATAGATTAACTAGAAATAAATAAGGAAAACTTATAACTAGTTATCCTAGGATGTTTATTTTTTAATTTCCTTATTGGACTTAGTATTTACTACGCCAGTCAATCCCCAATAATTCCCTTTTTATTCTTTCTACTGTTACTAATTAGGTTAGCTGCCAATAATGACCGTAACAGTCATATTTTCCTAGGCATCAATTAACCTATTTATATCAGTCCATTATTGAATTCCAATCTAACTATTGTAACTTCCAAACATTACTATAAATTTGATTCCATTCAATTCTTACGTGATTATATATATATATATATATATACACACACACACACACACACACAACACACACACACGCGTATAGGTTATTACTTATTTATTTACTAGTTGAAGTTGCAATCCCTATTCCTAAATACCATTTAAAGTGTAGCCATTTAGGCATGTTTATCCTATTCAATTTATTTTCCCCAATCAAAGATGGTTACAATATTCATTACTTTGTTATGACCTCATTTATAGTAAATCAAGTCCATCTATTGCTATAACGGTCATAATATCTATTTCCATTTATTATGAATCATATTTCTGTATGCATTTCCATACAAGCGGAAACAATTCAAACACACGACAATGTCGACAAACATTTATTATAACATAATTTGCATTAATTACGTAGATTTGCACTTACAAGATTATATATTTATTTATTTAAGCGTAGTTAACGTAATTACTATGTTTTGTTTTATTATTATTTACTACTAATCTTTTTGGTCTAGACTAATGACCAAAATAAACCTATTTGCTTAGTATTATTTTAAGATTCAAAATCTTATAAAAAGGTTAATAACTGTAGTTATTGTAAATATTTGCCTAAAATAATTGAAATAGGAATGACATATTTCAAATCACAAGAAATACGAAATATGTATATTTTTGGGATGGCTTATAAACTACGTACAAATATACATGAATTTATACATTCCTTCCTATTTAATTTGTACATATTTCTTACTGATTCCTAATAATGCTTTTTTATTGAAACGAACAGAAATGGCATATTTACAACAACCAAGTAAACACCAAACAATATCAAACACATGCAACTATATCTTTTTAAGTCAAAAAGTACACAAATTCTAAATCAACACCCATATATAAGGATCTGGAACAATTGCTACAATTCTAACAATGGTTTTGAGACTGATTTCCTGATCTAAGGTGTTAACAACAACCACAACAAAACTAAGAACAATTGTAGGCAATAAAATTGTAATGACCAAAAAGGCCTACAAACTCAATATTCGAACTGCAATCTACTATTTCAGATTTGATAAAAACAAACAAATCTTATAAATTTCAGGCATATAATTTACATCTACACAAACGAATTAAATAAGTTATTATAAACAATGTATATAATTACCCACTCACCTAAAAACTATATAAACTGAATCTGGATGAATGAATGCCTATTAATATACCATCTCTTTTGCATAAGAATCTAGTTTCAATCCCCTCAAATCTATGTTTGTTTAATTTTTATACATTTATATTTGTTTTAGAAGAGATTTGGGAGAATAGAAAATGACAGAGCCTCGCTACTTCTTTCAAAATTGTGTGCAAAAAGAATGAGGGTCTATCCCTTTATTTATAGGTGTTGAAATGACCCTTAACCATTAGATTGAATTGCAGGTAAATTCATCCATATATATAAATTATATATACCAGTACGTTAGGCACGTCCATTGAACGTGTGTGAAGATAACCACAGTAAATTTATGGATTGTGAAATTTAAGCCGTGTGCATAAATAATGTGTTGATACAAATAAATATGTGAGTTAACTTCTGTATACCTTGAAAATATGTACTTATATGCATAGATTTCACTGTTAAGACACAAAAAGTAACCACATTTTCTCTCTAGCACTGAACATAAACGTACTTAAGACACGGACATTGACAACCCATCCTCCGTTAGCAATTTAGCATAACATACAACATCGTATAAAGTAAAAGCTTAATAATAATCAATTAAGCTAATGCACACATACATCTAGCTGAAAATATTAAGTTTGTCGCATGTAAAGTCATAAATGATGTGCTTAATAATGAATGCTTATGCTAAAAAAATATAGAATGAACAAATATTTTTAAGTTTATTCTTACTCATTTCAGTTTTACTATTTGGATCTAGCATACTACGGCATACTCAATATTATTTTCTACTATTTAGTTTGTAAAATCTGAACACAATATAATATTCTAATTTTGAACAACAATACACCATAAAAATTTAATGCAAAATGCATATTGTGCATTCAAATACTTAGACCGCAATTTTACATATTCATAATAATACCATGGTTAACTCTTTATTCCCTATTGCATATATACAACCTTCTGTAGAAGTTATACATCAGAAACAATTGTATTGCATGTATAAAGCACTATCAAATATGTAAGCTTATTTGTTGTTTATCTTATAGCATTATCAACTACACATGCTTTTCTAGTTGCCTATAAATCTTATTAAGTTTCCGAAAGAAAACATATTTGAAAATTGGTTAGTTCAAAAGCATTAATAAAGGCTTTTGTTATTATCTAATCCTGCAAGTGCCTAAGATGGAATAATATTTTGCAAGAATTGTAACTGAATATTGCTTTAATTTCTCCCACCTTTGAGGTGTCTATATTATAAGGTAAAAACATAATAGTATAACAAAGCGGGCTCCCATTTAGCCACTTGAAATTCAACATCAATAAAATAAAAATAAAAATCATATGCATGCACTAAAACTGATAAGTACCTTAAGACTAAATCTTTATGAGTATAGTAAGACGCTGAAATTTGACAACCCAATACAATTTATACATAATATTAAAGTTCTCTAAAGAAGAGAAATCTCAAAGCTGTTTGAGCTAACAAAATTTCTTCATATTGTTGTGCTTCCGCTCAAGGAAGCGAGCCTGCACTAATAGGTACACCTCAAGCACCAAACTCTTTTTCATGCATTTGACAATTACCATTATGATGTTCAGTTTACGTAAATAAAAATGTACATAAAATGTGCTACAACAACATGGCTCATTGTTGCATTAATAACAGACTACAGAGATGAAAGTATTTACTGCACCTACACGTCCATGGCGTCCAAGGTGAAAATTAACAATTTTTCTAAAATGTGATATACCCTTCTAAATTTCATGGTCAGTCTAATATTTTGTATTTTTGTACGCTTTTCCAAAGATTCCAAGAATAAGTTTTAAATATTCTTAAGTTAAAACTCATCAAATATCATTTGATAGTTAAATTATATATTCTAACCTCCATAAAGCAATGATATACTTTTTGGTCCACAAAAGCAGGATTCATTAAGAATATTTTTTATTGTAATCTGAATAAATTGTTAAAGTATTAGTTAACAAAAAAGAATGATGAATACTTACAAAATCAATGACATTTAGCTAGAGTAATATCTTTGGAGTATAGATTTACAGTACACAAATAATAAAATGGTATGATGCATTTATACAAAAAATATATATTAGTAAAGATTCAATAAATATAAAAAAGTAACTACTAATCCTTAGAGTGTCTCCAGTGGAGATGAATTATGGTTGAATATTAAAGGGGGCAGTGGTATAAGTTATGCGTTATATTACGCGTAACACTCAGGATCTAATTCAAGATCCTAAACTGGACTCTGGCGCCCATAAAATGGGCGCCAGATTCCCCCTCCCATGTGCACTCTCCCCAGCCCCAATTATGTATCTTTTATCCCTTACAACAGCTATAAATGGTCACTTTTTAAAATTTACAATGGCTATAAACGGTCATATTCAAATTATAACGGCTATAAACGGTCATATTTTTATTGCTTTATATATATTGGTATGAATATCTCATTGTAGAACGCACAAGCTTCTCTAACTCCACCAAAATCTATATCCAGCAAACAATGCCATTTCCATTAAAATCCTATAACAAAGAGATGAAAATGAATAATTGGGATTTCGATTTTCAACCAGTCGAATATTTTACCCCTCATTCCGCTCCACCACTATCATTTCATTCTTCTGGGTCGTAGACTGGAGGCGAAGATTAAGATCTGTATTAAATGTACTGTCACTTTTCTAACGAGTTGGTCTAGGGAAATGACCAAAGTGGTGAGGTATTTTGGGGAAAATTTATGGCTACGTACAACAAAAAACACGTAGAAAAGACGAGTTCGATGTCTGCACTTTCAGGTCGATTTGGGAAGATTAATGGATAAACCCAATTCTTCGACTCTCAAGTTCACAAAATAAGAACCGCAAATCCTAGTGGAATGGGCGGCAAATCCGAATTGTTAATAATCTGAAACACTCTTACTTGATTGGTGATTCTTCATTTATCTAGCATGAAACAATACCAAAAAAAAATTTATTTTATCATTTGCAGAAGCGAATGGCAAACGACCAATTCTTGAATTATTTCCTAGAGAAAATGGTGCCAAAAAATTGCACTACTACCAATTTGCTAATTGTTATGAACTGCTTGTTAGTAATCCCTAATGGAGTTCTAGCAATGCGAAGAGCTTAAGAGATGTTCAATTAAAGGCTAGAGGAAAGAAAAAAGCAAGCCAAAATTTGTATACTTCAAGTCCAGGAGATTCTTCGCATATCGATTCTAATGAGGGTGAAGATGCAACCCCCCTAATTAATGAAGACGCTAGACCTATGGGCCAAAATGCTGCAAAGAAGATTTTTTTTGCTCAAACCCAGCTTGATACTCGGTTTGCGCAGATGCACGAGAAGCATGCAAGAGAAAATAAAGAACGTCTAAGAGATCGTTTAGAAAAACTTGCGGTATTAAAACAGTTGATCGAGATTGAATAAGGTAGGTTTGATTTGAAGCGAGAACATCAAGAGACTTTAGTAATGGAAAAGGATGTCATAATAATGGATCCATTATCAATGCAATATTGGATGGATTACAAACAGTTTATTGTTGATAGTCATGCTGGATCTAGAAGTATGTAGTTTAGTTATGGAATGTTGTGCTGCTTTTATTGTACTTGAGTTATGGAGTGTTGTACTACTTTTATTGTATTCAATTATGTACTGTTCTCTAATTTCAATCAATCAATGCTATCTTATTTTCTTTGAGTCTGTTTATATTTACCAATTAATTCTTACCACATCAAAACAATTCAACGTACTACATAAGATAAAGCGATCATACTACAATGCAAACATATATAATAAAACATTGCTTCTAAAATATAATCTATACGATATATTTCATGTTGATCCACGTGAAACATATCGTACTATCCGTCAATATGTTCATTGGAAGCTAGGAATATTTATGGGGGTTATCTAGATCCTTCGTAATTGTAATCTGGGTAAACGATGTGACGTTCATCTTCAATTATCATCTTATGTAGAAAGATACAGCAAAACATATTTTTTTGTCATTTTTGATCGCTTCCATAACCTACATGGATTACTAACAATTGTGAATCTAGATTAAAGAACCCCAAATGCTCTTGCAACATCTTTCGGTTGACCCTCATGCATAGAAGATTTTTTTTCTTCTATTTTGGGGTTAGTGGATTTGCAAATGTCTTTACAATCGTGCTCAATTTAGGATAAATTCCATTTCCAAGATAGTATCTATGATCGTATGTGTTATGCCCAATCGTAAATGCTATAGGGGTGGATAGGGGGGATGGTGCCTATTTTATAGGCGTTAGGGGTCTAGTGCCTATAAAATAAGCGCTAGGGTGTTGGCGCCCATTAGAAGGGCACCAGGCCCTTGGTGAAATCTTCTGCCTTCAGGGCGCAATATTCAATACCCTGAATATTACGCCCGTAAGCCACTGGAGATGCCCTTAATCTTATACTCAAATTGTACAATCATATATCTTCTTTTGAATGGAAAAAAACCATCGATCCTAAATCTAAATAGCCAGACCTCCAAACAAAGTTTGAACTTGCATTAATAATAAATTGAAGTCATCATCCGTGGAAATAATAAATCATCAATCTATTATCTATAATAGAAAACAAAATAACACCTTTGCTGATGTGGACAGTCTAAAATCGCTCGGTCCTATCATTATAGATAATAGAAGGCGATAGATGATAGGACCGAGCGATTTTAGACTATCCACATCAGCAAAGGTGTTATTTTGTTTTCTATTATAGATAATAGAGGTAATCCCGGTTTATTATAAACCTTTTTATCTTAATAAAGTTTTATTCAAAATATACATTTCAAAATCTATCTCCAGTTATAAAATAAATTTTATAACTTTATCTTTATCGACTTACCTGGGGGTGAATCAATATTAACAAAACGATTTATTTTTAGGCCATTTACTGCTGATTACTCAACCAATATAGCTCATTGGTTAAAACACAACACATGTTGATTTTATAGTCAATGATCACTACTAAAATCAGTAACCCACTCATAACAGTTCATATATGAAAATATGAAAATAAATAATATATTTGAGGAATCCGGTTGGATCTCTCCAACCTGTTCTTCCCTGTATACAAACGGTTATCTCCACACAGTTTTAAAACAATTCAAAAAGATCAAACAATTCAAACAGGTCAAACAATTCAAATAGGTCAAGCAATTCAAACCATTAAACACGTTTATTGATAAACGTGACCAATAAGGTAAGTGTAACGGCAAGGAATTTCGCTCGATCTGAATCGATCGTTAAACCGACAAAGACCGTTCGAAACCCCTGGTCGTTTTGAGAACAGGACAAATCAGAACGCAGACGGAAGAACATTTCATTGTTATTACAACAATTCCATCAGATACAAGAATATACAGAGTATAAATGAATAAATTACTTTCAACAAATATCAGAGATTTAAATTACATTTAAATACATCGCAGCGGAAAATAATACAAAAGCACAACTAGAAGTAATGAACGGATACAGAGCTTTCCGAGCATCGTTCCAACTGTAAATCAGGACCCTGTGAATATAAATCTGCAAAACCAAAACTACTAGCTGCCCGTGTCGAAAATAGGGGCACCCAGAGTTTAGGTTAAAACAATAAACTCCAGGTCAGTCATGTGACTGGTGTAAGAACTAAAACAGTTATTAATATTGGTTTTAAAGTTTGGTAAATCAAGGGACCATGCCGTATAACACGGAACGGGTTTCCTCCCAAGAATACCAGTGCATAGAACAAACAACGCAATGCTAAATAAAGAAAAATGAAGCTGTTATAAGACCCAGGTCCCATCACACAATGCAACGCAAGCCGGAGGATAGGGTTTTTACCTTATAATAGCCAAAGCATGCTTGATACGTTAAAAACACATTATTTGATACTATAATAAGTGTATAGTGTCAAAACAATTTCAATCATAAATATCAATCATAGACGGCATTAATGACCCATACCACTATGTCGCCATACTAGGTTCTACAAATAAAACCGAAACATCACATATTGGAAATTGGATTCCATCATGAGTCGAGGCAAGGGGCAAGCTCCTCTCCGCGTTCGAGACACTCTAGCAAATGCCTCAGGACCCCACTTTGATCCTTGGAATCGGCTGGGCCGGTCCTCTCTTACTTTTGAGGATTGGCAATTCCTGAACACACGTTTCCCGGTCCTTACAGACCTATATCCGAGGCGCCTCGCATTCCAACAACCACACAGCTGAAAAGTATATAAATGTCAGGGCTGGTAGGTCACTGACACCACCCTAGCTAGAAAGAAACGTCGTGCTCTCCCAGCGGTCCGTCTCCCATTTTTGACTCATACCGATGTGTGAGGCTCGCGAATTCACGTTATACACAAAGCTATGCCACACAGGCTGTGCTTTGATCATCAACCACAAGACTTTTCTTTTCAATAGAATCCCTGATCAATTGCCACTTACGTGTGCCACACTGGCAACTCACTCCATGCGACTGATGTCCATCGATATACAACCTTTGAGCTCGTACGTCTCAGAGAAGGGCGTTAAGCAAGAGAATAAATTATCCGCCGCCAAACAGATGTATATTTAATAGAGATCAATCAACACAGAATAAAATCCAATGTTAGACACACAATCCATTTACAAGTTCGTTCTGGGTCTGAACGAAACCGAAGGCACTTTCCTCGCATATCCATCCATCTCCAAGTACGTCTGGACGATCACCAACTATTTCCCTCATCTTGGGTGTACATCCCAATCGAGATCATTAGTAATCACCCAAACGATGTGAAGACTTCCGGTCTTCAATCATCGTCTTCATCTTCGACATCTCGTCGAATCGGTTATTCAGAATGGGTATAAACCCGACCTTTCTCAATAACCCACGTATATAATAAACGAATGTTACACAAACACAACAAACGCCTCGTTTCAATTCAGAATATTCTTTTATTCACAAAATCACATTTTTAAGGAATAGGTTCCCATTAATTTTGTCAAAGATAAATTCTTCTAAATTTATTCTTTAATCTTCCTTTGGATATCATTTCAAACCATTTCATGGTTTTCCCAGCTAGTCGGGATTAGCGAACCACACCGAAGTAATTATTTATTTTATTTCCCAATTCCAACGTATTCATCCCATGGAGCAAAACTGGTAATACTCCATATCTAACACCACGGTGTTATCGGTAAAATTAATTACCATTTCATGTTCAAATCTAATTAAAGATTTAACTATCGCTTTGGAGCAAAACTGGTGGTACTCCATTCTCGATCACCTTTCAGATTTGATAATTTAAATTATCGATTCACATTTCAATCTAATTAAAGATTCATTAAAACTCTACTTAGTTTTAATCTTCTCAAAAATCAATATCCTGTCTTTAACTGGGTTAAAGAACCAATGTCATCTAAAACATGATTCACGACAAACCCAAAATCACAATCTATTGTTAATCGGGTTAAAGAAAAGGTGTTGTTCAAAACACCGCTCACGATAAACCCAAAAACCAATTCAAATTCAATTCCAATTAAATATTATTTAATTGATACACTTCATTAAATCTAAATAGAAAGATTTAATCTTTTCTCTATTGGGCTTAAGAACAGTGTTAATGAAGACACCATTTACGACAAACCCAAATCACATTTGATATTAAATACATGGTTCTGAATAGAAAATATACCGGCTTATATTCAATATCAAATCCTGAAACCAACAAATATCGTATTGGACATAACGATATAAAATGTATCTTTCAAATTCCCATAACAATATCTGTATAGTCACGAATTCCAACATCGAAATATTCCGAAGATCATTTCGATTCAACTCCAGTCCAATCCACGTATTGGGAAGATTGATTATTTTTAAAATCACTTTCAAATTCAATTTATTTCTTTCAAAAATAAATTGATTTTAATTCTAGTTCAAAACTAGTTCAATTCGATAAAAATCTATTTTTATCTTTTCAAATGTGGAATTCTTCAGCCCAATTTTTCCCAAATCATTTCTTATGATTTTACACAAATTATAGATATTTTTAGTAATTTTATCAAGGCCCGTACATTCGATTTCCATCAACGGCCATCGAACTGCACTTACAACGACCTTTTTCAAATTTGATTTGGACATAATTCCAAATTCAACCGTTAGATTTCAAATTTCTAATATTCATTCGAAAGCTCTTTTCGATACGAACCCAACAGTTCCGGTTTCAGGAGAATCCGACGGTCGGATCTCCCGTAACGTCGATTCGAAGTCAACGGTCGAAATTCACGAACTGCCGCGGCGCGGCGCGTTCTATTCAGGTCATTATATATATAATATATATTTCGTCGATTTCTTTTTAAAACGAATTTTATAAATAGTTCTAAATTCGTTTCAAAAACAATTTCAACTTCATCTTCAATCTCAAATCGATTTGATTTCAATTTAATTTGAATTCATTTCAATTTATTTAATTCGAATTCAAATTCGTTTCAATTCAATTCAAATTCTAATTCGTTTTAATTCAATTCAATTTGAATTTACCTTCTATTTACTTCAATTCGAATTCATTTCAAATTGATTTCAATTCAATTTCAGTTCGTTTTAAATTTCATTCAAAACGATTTCAATTCGTTTTTAATTCAATTTCAATTTAATTCAATTTGAATTCATTTCTATTTAATTCGAATTCAAATTCACTTTCTATTCAATTTGAATTCAAATTCACTTTCTATTCAATTTGAATTCAAATTCACTTTTTATTCAATTCGAATCAAATTCATTTTCTATTCGATTCGAATTCATTTCAAATTGATTCAATAAAATTTCAATTTGAATTTTAATCTAGTTTAATTTGAATTTCATTTCAAAATATTAAATTTTGAAATCACTTTTCAATATTCATTGTAAAACGAATAAAATCGATATAAATATCGTTCACGTCAAAATAGCGCAACTCTAATCAACACGGCTTTATATCTTTCAATAAATTCATTATTCTATTCAACAAATGAATATATATATATTCCATTCAACACATGAATCTATATTTCTTTCAACACACGATTAATCTCAACACATGAGTACTGTCAACACATCACTATTTTTGTTATGTAAATTATTTTATAAAATTATGGTATCTATCGTTTGATTTTTAAATCAGACTCCACCGTGAAGTAGTTCTAATTTTAAATATGATGAAGATGTAAATTTTATTGTTAAAATATTTTACTCAACACACTAATATTTTCAACACATGAACATCGTCAACACATGACCATTTTCATATTCAACACATGAATTTTCTTTTATAATATTCATTATTTTCCCGATTGGAATGAGGCCAAATCAATTACCATATAACGTTAATTATATGGATTCCATACAACACATGTATATAATAGCAATGATAAACAATCAACCATCATCCAAGGTGCACCACACAACTGCATAAGCATCAAATATAAATAATTAACGCTTACACAGTCTGTCGACCAATCGATCGACATATAATTAAATAATTGGGATTAGTGTATGCCAAATATCATCCCAATACCCGTGTGGGGTTTCAAATCAACAAACACAGATTTTTATTTGTGCAGTTGGGCGATGTGTAAAATTTATCGACCCAATCAATATCAGTCAATTCAGTGCATATAAACAAATCGGCCGATTTGTTTATAAATATTTATTTATTTACTTTCACGTTAAAATTATATTTTTAACGATAAAATATTTTTAACTATATAAATATTTTATTTCCTTTCAACACAAGAATATTTTATTATTCAGTCCTTCCACAACACAATCAATTTTCACAACTCATCAATCAAACCAACAAGCCATCCATGGTCTGTGGATGACGGGTGTCGGGTGCTGCTAAGCACCGTCTGCATCCTAGTATATATATATATATATATATATATATATATATGACTAGAAAAAGAAATTTAGAGTGAGAAGTTCACACCAACTAGCTAATCCAATCATCTCGACTCTTCTTATGTAGAAGTCATCGCTGTTCTCGCCTTTTGTCACTTTCGTTGCCCGTAGCCACTACATATATAAAAATCACATTTTTATATTCTCTATTCAATATATAAAAATCGAATTTTTACTTCTCCATTCAATATATAAAAATCGAATTTTTACTTCGCCATTCAATATATAAAAATCGAATTTTTACTTCGCTATTCAATATATAAAAATCGAATTTTTACTTCGCCATTCAATATATAAAAATCGAATTTTTACTTCGCTATTCAATATATAAAAATCGAATTTTTATAATCACTCCATATGGATAAAATTCTATTTTTACCTCGCTGTCAATAGAATAAAGATTATATTTTTATCACGCTATTCTTTATAAAAAGATTTCTCCTTTTCAAATATAAAGATTTCGCCTTTTCAAATATAAAGATTTCATTTTTATTTCATCACTATAAAAATTACCTCTTTATTTCAACGTATATATAATAAAAATCAGATTTTTATTTCGCTACATATACAAAGATGATATTTTTATATTCTCTATCTTATAAAGATTATATTTTTATAGTTCCTACTATGTAAAAATCATATTTTTATCCTTCTACAATATAAAAGATTATATTTTTATTATCTATATAATATGAATATTATATTTTCAACCTTTACATACGATAAAAATTATATTTTTAATTTCCTTATCATATAAAAATCATATCTTTAACTTTCCTATCGAATAAAAATTCTATCTCTAATTTTCCTATCGAAAAAAAATTCAGTTTTAAAATCAAATAAAATGATAACTGAAAATAGAAAAATAAAATAAAAACTTACAGCTCGAGGGGGGGAAAAGCACGGCGGTTTATGAAGAGGAGGGAGAGGCGCAGGGTTTCAGGAGGGAGGGGGTGCGGGTTTCGAGATGGTGGAGCAGGAGGCGGCGGGGGAAGAGATGGGCTGCGTTCGACTGGAGGGAGGGGGTGCGGGTTCGGTCAGGGAAGAAAGGAAGAGGAGGAAGAAGAGGAGAGGGAGGCGGCAGGTGGTGGCGCCCTACCTGGGGCGGCGGCGACTCATCGGGGGGGGGGGGGGGGGGGGCGACGGTCGCCATCCCCCCTTCTCTATCTTTTTTTTCTGTTTTGAATGAAACGATGAAAGGGGGGCAGCGATTTTGAAAGGGAGAGAGAGAGGGAGAAAATATATTTTTTATATTTTTTATTTTAAATTTCAAAAAGGTACTTTTTCATTTTACCTCTAAACGAGGCCCACCGCCTGTCGTCCATAGCTTATTACCCCCATTCCGAACACAATGGGATATGTATCGCAAGCTGATTCGACCGTTTCGATCAGTTTTCGTCAAAATCAACATATAATCTATATATTGAATTTGAACACGCATTTCAATTTACCGGGGTTACATACGAACTCCAGAAATCCCAGAAAAATATTTTCTAGCTTCGTATTGACGATACGGTCCTAACAAAACTAGTTTCGTCGAATTCTGAGACCGTTTGAAAAATGGCCATTTTCCAGTCGATTAAAATCAACTGAAACTGGTCAAACACGTTTTCTTTTGCCACGCTCACATATTGATTCGAAAAATTATGAAATTTGAAATCTAGTAATAATTTGACATCACGGACCCAACAAAAGTGGTTTCTTCGAAATCTGAGATCGTTTGCAAAATTCCCATCTTTAAGGGCCTGAATTCCATAGCGACTATTCAGAATTTTCAACTGAACATATCTTTTGATTCCCGCTATGAAATTTCGATTTTTCGGATTCGTTGGAAATATATTCACGAATAGATTCTAATACTTTTGGTTTCACTAAAATTCGGATTGTTTTGCACCCGGTACATTCAATTGAAGTTTGAGATCGAATTATCGAACTACCGCGCCATTTTCAATTCTATTTATAATTATATATAATTATTTATATTCTAACGACGACGTATATAATATATACGTTCGAATTCTATTCAAAATAAATTTCTATCGTTTTTATTTAAAATAATCTATTTTAAATATTCAAACTTCGCTAAAATTGCCAAAACAAAAATTTTAAACTGGCCCAGATTTTCGGGTTGTTACAGTAAGTTACCTTTATTGGAACCAATCATTAAAATAACGATTTGGTATTTCACTGAAATTAAACGACGGTTTAAATTCATCAGTTAAATCAGTAAACAAATATATAACTAGAAAACAGTCAACTATCAGCAACCAGAGCACACAAAATAAAAACCCAAATTATATAAAATATAAATGGGAAAAACTGAATGAGTTTAAATCACCTTGATTCCATTTGACGTTGAAATAATTCGTTTTAATAATTCGCAGCTGTGCCCCAAACCAGCTCCACAGTGTTACGCTTATCGGTACGATTCCAACGTTCCTGGTTTTTGTTCCAATCCGACACCCTATTAGCATAGTACAAAATTCACCATGGTTATGGTTTAAATTAATTAAACCATAAATTATACCCTTAATTAATTTACTCATTATATATTATAAATAAGTCAGTTATTTATATATATATAAATTAAGGATTTTACTTGGCATGTTAAACATTGGATCATGCACGTTATAATATATGAGTAGCTTATGCAAACTCTATTTGTTAAAAGAATTGGGACTAGGATGTATTTCCATCTGATTAATTGTAAATGTACCAAGCTCATGAGCTATTCACACGTTTTACTTTTAAACACGTCCATCCACCCATTTCGTTACTAGAGTTTACGTTCCTTTTGTTTAAAAACTGAAATTATATTAAAAAGAAAAGGACTTTACTTACTTTAATCGACCCAAACACCAATTCTAATCCAGCCCCTTTTTAACCGTACTTCGTCTCCTAATGGCTCTAGTTCCTTCTTTTCCACAAAATAGAAAAAGCAAAAGCTCCTATGAAACACTATATTGCTTACGCAACCCTTCAGGTCCATCCGTTTTGGTTTGAACCCACTCTCCATGTAAACTTGTTCTCCTTCCAAAACGCACAGCATCCCCAAGCCTTCACACTTGCCGTCACCCTCCCCATTTTATCATTTTTGAAACCAACTTTCCACCATAACATGTTCAAAGCCACACCCTTCCTTTTGTTCCCAATACACCCCGTACAGTCTTCCTACCTTCAAAGTTTTGAATTCATGCGGCCTTCCCATGATGCTGTCCTTCCTT
Organism: Allium sativum; assembly: GCA_030737875.1. Taxonomy (NCBI): domain Eukaryota; kingdom Viridiplantae; phylum Streptophyta; class Magnoliopsida; order Asparagales; family Amaryllidaceae; genus Allium; species Allium sativum. Next base: position 719,264,081 of record CM060921.1, on the reverse strand, counting down.
CTGTTCCTTCCTTTTTACATATGGTTTTGCTTCTAACATCCTAAACATGATTTAAACGCGGGTTGCAGTGCCAGTTCATCCCATCGTTGCTTGTAGAAATACTTCTTTCATATAATTGTATTATTTAGGAAAGATGGTTTTGTTATGAGTTTCTGAAAAGAAGAGACTGCATGTATTTATATTGAAGACAACCGTGGTGGCCACGATTTCTGTTTCCAAGATCAGTACATGAACAGTTTGATTTTAGGTTGTCTAAAGAAATAGGTACGCCAGTAGGTGATTGGACAAAACAGGTGCCTGTGCATCGTTAAATTGATTAGCTGCGTATTTTAACTATATTCACAAATAATTTAGGGTAGGCAGGTCTTTTGATGGAATGTTTCAGCACTGCGGTGTACAAATCTTAGGTCTATACAAGTAATGACGTCTTCTTTAGAGTAGTTGTTGGTACTTGATAGTAGAGCGCGGCAAGCAAGTTATATGGTTTTTCTTAGATTAGGTTGGTTGTATGTTTTAGGCTAAAATTACCATGTGCGTAGGAGGGTGCAGATGGCAGTTGTCTAACTTGCTTTGCCTGCAAGTTTCAGGTAGCAGCGATTTGTGTTTTCATAGCTTGTATATTTTATAAACTATGCTTGTGCCGAAGAGGACAGTGAAGAGAAAGAACATAGGTAGGTTGGCTTACTGCATTCTGAAGATATGTGTTTTCTTGTCTACTAGGTACATATGGGTAGACTGATTTGAACACAGCATGTGCTGAATACAACTAAAAGAAACAGTAAAGTACCGGTATAGTTGGAAACTGAGGGAGACTGAGCGTGGTTATACAAGAAATTGTTAAATTATATTAGGTTATTAAATAATATTACCCGATACTTCATCCTCAAGTAACGCAATAAAATTACTATAAATGATTTCTGTTTACTGGAAAAAAAATTAATCTTGGTGTAAAAAGGTATTCCGGACCCAATGGGACAAGCTTCGTCGAATTCCGACTTCGTTTGAAAATTTTTCCTTAATAAAACCAGAAATAAACACACGTTTTATTTTTTCACAATCACTAGATAAATCTAATCAACTTGAAACCTTGAAATCCTAAAATAATTCTTCAATACGAACCCAACGGCACCAGTTTCGTCGCATTCTGAGATTGTTTCCCCGGTAGGCCATTTTTACACGCACTACAATGCCATCTTGGACATCAGGTTTCACGGTCTCCAAAAATAACAAACTATATACCTATCCTGACTCTAATCGATGATACGAACTCAACGGAATTTGTTTCGCGGCCTAATTCGATCGTCTGGTCAAGTTATACTCAATTAACCCTTTATTTAATTAATTACGCGTTATAGAAATTGAAAGGGCGTTTGTGGCTGCCTTGGTCACATACGACATCGGTTTGCTACGCCATTCAACACCGTACAAAAATTTAACGATACGGTTCTAATGAAATTAGTTTCGTCGAAAACGAAGTCCGTTTGCAAAACGGCTATTTTAAAGGCCGATATTTAAATAACGATTTTCACAACGACTATTTTAAAATTTGATTTGGCCATAACTAACAATTTATAATACAAAATCTGGATTTTTCTCTTTCATATGAAAATTATCATCAATACGGTTCTAACGTTCCTTGTTTCACAGAAATCCGACTTATCTCGGCTCCTGTATTCTCAGTTGAAGTTCAAAACCAAATATTACGAACTTCCGCGCGATTTCGAGCTCGTTTTATATTATTAATAAAACTAACGTTAAAAACTTCGTTTTAATAACGAATTCAATATTAAAAATCTATTATAATTCCAAACATAATATTTAAAATAATAAATTAAATTAAATATTTGATGGCTAAAATACGGGTCGTTACAAATACTCAGGAAACCATTCAACTTAGCTAATCTCCAGTTAGTTCCTAATTTTCTTAACTCCATCGGGTTTAAGAATAGTATTATTAAAGATACCATTCATGACAAACCCAAAATCTCATTCTTTTATTCAATTCCGATTAAATATTAATTAATTGGAAAATTTCATTAAATCTTAATAAAAAGATTTAATCTTTTCTCAATTGGGTTTAAGAACAGTGTTAGTGAAGACACCGTTCACGACAAACCTAAAATCCCATTTGATATTAAATACAAGGCTCTGAATAGAAAATATATCAGCTTATATTCAATATCAAATTCTGAAACCAACAAATATCGTATTGCAAATAACGATATAAAATATATCTTCCAAATTTCCATAACAATATCCGTATAATCACGAAATCCAATATCGAAATATTCCGAAGATGATTTCCATTCAATTCCGCTCCAATTCATATATTGGAAATTCTGGTTAGATCAAAACCCATTCTCAATCCCATTTATTTATTTAAAAATAATTAGATTATAATTCTAGTTAATAACTAGTTATTTAAGGAAAAAATACAACATTTAAAGTTGAAACTATTGTTATGCCACAAATCTAAGAAAATAGAAGCCAATTAGGTAAAATATAATGTTATTACATTTCCTCACTCCAACTTTCTCACGTGCTCCATTTAAGATGTTGTTTATTAACCTTTCATGTTTTGATCTGGTATTTGAAAATGGCATGCAAAACTGGAAGCAAAGAAGGAATGCAGTTTGTCACCACTTTTGCATCAATGGGTTTTATTTAGGAAAAAAGCAGTAATATAAATTTTCCTTAAATGAGGATTATGTGCTAGAAGAATAAAAATATGCAATAAGGATTAATATGTTTAGACTATGACAGCTAAAGGAAAAAATGTTAAATTGAATCATATAAACTAAATTGCCTAGTGAATGTTGCTACCTACTGCAATGGCTATCTGCCTTGCTCGCGATCTAGAAAGAATTATTGTATCCAAATGATTCAAAGCAAAATGAATTACAAATATAAAAGAAATCATTGGAATATTAGCAAAATGAATTACAAATAATGAAATTAGTGTAATATTAGTAAAATGAATATAAATGGCCTTAATTAATATGCTGATGTTACTTTTGAGATGTAAAATGCTTTTATAAAAAGAAAAAGGATTTTTTTTAATATGGTAAGAAGTAGAATGAGGAACATTTTGTTTAACATAAGACTATATCAATTGGAAATAACAAAGATATAAGCAAAAAAATGAGGGAAAGTCTATTTGAACACAAAAAATAAACAAAAACTGAAAGACACAAAATCTCCACCATCAAATTGCTCTATGATTTCCTCTCCTCGCATAATGATAAACTAATTCAACGACTTAGATTTTATGTCTCTTTTTGCGTCAATTTTTGTGTCTAAATAGACTTCCCTAAAAGTTAAAATTTCAAAATATAGTAATTATTTATTTAGGGTTTTATGTGTATAAACACTTGATGAAATAGTGTAACAAATATAAATTTTTGATTCATATTTTGTTTGGACTATGTATCAATGCTCAGCTATTTATGTGGGTTATACCCCTTTGTTGTTGTATTTGCAAATATTTCATTAAAATTTAAATTGTGCTTGAATTTCAAGTCTACATTATTTGTATTTGTACGTATATCATCATATTTTTTAAATCTACAAAAATAGATATAAACAATAATAAAAGTTCATAACTAAAAATATCTATCAGTGTTTAAAAATAATGAAATCAGACTTACACATCCAAATTATGCTAATAGACCACTTAGACAACATTAATTGTTAGGGCAATATTAAAAAATTACAAATCAATATTCGTACATAATGTATCAAACAAAATTTTAAAATTCATTGAAAAGAATGGGCGTGCTCACATCAAAATGACATAATCTCACACAAACAGAAACCAATTTCTGGGTAAAGCATAATTGTTTTATAACATAATGCTAATAGGTTTCACATGAGAATCTCATTGTATGGTAATTCTGCTTTTATATCGTATTTATCCCAATTAATATCTTTCTAACAATTTTACTTTGGAATAAGATAAAGACTAGTCAAATTTTAATAAATTAGTCAAAACTGGGGAAATGATTTTGACGTTCAGGAAGTAAGCATTGGATGATTTAATCTAACATCTTGTTTTGCACAGTTATATCTATCTAATGTCAAACATTTATATTTATCCTACACCAATTTATTACATTACTATTTCAAACGTGTTAGTTAATTGTATTTCGTAACAAATGTAAGAGTACCAAAAAAATCATGAAGACTAATATTTGCACATTTTCCATGTGTCTTCCAAAAATTTAATAACAAACAAACAATATCTAAGTAAAATTTCCAAATTCAATAATAGTTTCTGATATTCCTCATAAACATATCTTCCCTTTATTTTCATATTACCATCATTTGTGGCTGTTAATTTTTCCTTCATAAATTAATATGTTTTGTTATTCATAACACTATCAAACCGCAACAGTAAATAAAATCAAGATATCAATAATCATATCTCAAACTTTGGGAGGATAAAAAAAGTACACCAAATTTGGTTTGTGGCTATATTCATAGTCATTTATAATCGAATCACAAATGAAACAAACATAAGTGAAAATATTTTGTACTTTAACTAATTTAGAAAACATCAATTTTGGTATAGGAAAATCCTTTATTTTCTTGTTTATACTTGAAAATTTATATACCGTATTATACCAAGTTGTTTACACATTATTAGTTATAGTTCGATGTTCTTAAAAGAGTTAATTCTATTTGAAAATAATTATATAGATTTATATCCTATTATTGTTTTAAGACCTAGGTTAAAAATATCTGGTATCAACCAAATACCATGTTTGAAACCGAGCCTTGCAAGGGTAGCAGTAAGGACTGTAAAGAAGCAATAGGGATGATCCATGAAAATATTGGATCACAAGCATTAAAAGGACATGTAGAGAATTTTCTTTGCTAAGATATTTGTTGAGAAATGACCTTGGTATCGACCAAGATTTTAAAATATAGGAAATCTTGTAAATAGTAACAACGAAAACGGAGATGAATGAATCATAGTTCCAACAATTACCCAATATATTTTATGAATTATGCATTTTGGTTAAAAGTGAAAATACATATGAGAATTAATCAACTCAAATTAATTTCAATAAAAATTCCCAGTCTATGACCAAATAACAAAAAGCATAATGAAATAATTCAATTGTAGGACTTAAAAAAGTTATGTTTATGTTAGGCCTAGCCTTCTTTAATTGGTTTCTGGTGACCATTGCATCCATTAACAATCAATGTACGTGGAATAACTGCTGAGTTTAATGATAGTGAACAGAAGAGTAAGGAGTAATAACGAGATAATAAGTGCAATTGCAAAGAGAATTGAAATCTGTAGTTGCTGATATTTAATAAAACAGTAGCTAGGAAAAGATGGCAGAATAAATGAGAAGTAAACTCACTAAATCCAAAAACTCAACCCTAATCAAGTACTTAGAGGATATATATATAGTCTTAAAGATAATGGGCTCTAGATACATCATAAATAATAGCCTAGTTAATTAGACCCACTTCAGCAAATAGAGCAATAGTAGTTATGCTTTCCTCATGTGCATGTGTGCACGTGCATACACTGATTAAGTCTTGCCCGATGATGTAGGAACTGTCCATCTGACCAGCTTCTCCTCCTGGTTCACCTCCATTGACTGGGTCTCCTTGGTGTTCGATTCTTTCAGCAAAGTGTTCGGTAAAATGTCCCTGCCACTTTTGAGTACATGCTCACCTCCTAACTCTGCCATTTGAGTTGCCATTGCTTCAGTGCTTCGAGATGATTGAACCGAGGGAATAACACTCCCCCTCCCTTCAAAGTTTGACCTTGTCTCAAGGTCAAAAGTGGGAAAACGCTTCACTAAGTCCTAATAATCTTTCTACATCGCTTATTCTGGAACTCTTTGCCTCTATTTCACCAAGACTTGTGTTACTGCATGATTGTTCTTGGGGTAAATCCTTCTATCCAAAATGAGTTCTGGTTCATCTATGATTTCTTCAACAAAAGTGGGGTTATGCTGTTGCACTGGTACACCCCGCCCTAGCTTCCTTTTCAACCGCAATTCATGGAAAATGGGATGGATCCGAGCGTCCTGTGGTAATTCCAGCTCATAAGCCACCTCTCCGATCTTTCTCACTATTTTTTACAGCCTAAAAAATCGGGGTGACAACTTTGTGGTCTTCAAGTTGCTGACCGTGACTTGACTATAAAATTACATTCTTAGAAATACCCAATCTCCCACCTGAAACTACCTTTCAGTATGCCCTGCATCGTAGTACCTCTTCATCCTTTCTTGTGTTAGTTTCAGACTATCTCTCAACAGTTGTAGCATGGTGTCCCTCGAATAGAGCTCTTGTTCAACTTGCGACATTCGTGCTGTTTGGAAACATACGATAATAATGTAGGTGGTGGTACCCATAGGCGGCCATGAATGGTGACAAGTTTATAGAGCTCTGCCAACTGGTATTTTACCAAAACTCAGCAATAGTATGACACTTCTACCATTCATGTGGCTTGTGACATACAAAGCATCACAAATAACCTTCCACAATTTTGTTTATAGCCTCGGTCTGGCCATCAGTTTGCGGATGGTAGGCTGAGCTCATCTTTAGCGTGCACCCCTGTAGTCTCATAAGTTTTTGCTAAAAGGTGCTCGTGAAGATTGCATCTCTATCACTCACTATGCTGTTAGGCATATCATGCAACTTAAAACACCGTTGAAGAATATTTGTGCCACCTGCTGTGTGGTATATGGGTGTCGTAAAGGAAAAAATGAGCATATTTTGATAGTCGATCCACTACCACAAATATAGCCGAAAATTCGTTACTCTTTGGCAGTCCGATAATAAAATCCATAGAAATGTCCCTTTATATACTTTCTAGTATTGGTTAGGGTTGTAGTAACCAGGGTGCTGGAATATTTTCATGCTAATTATGTTGACATACCTCACATTCTCGAACAAACTTATCCACATCTTGTCTCAAACCCTTCCAAAAGAAATTTTGTTTAAGTTTGTGCCGTGTTTTCTTGGTACCTGTGTGTCCTCCCAAAGGAGCAGAATGACATTCTTTCAATAAACTTGAATCACTTCACTACAATCTGGCATGATGAACAGTCTACCCTTGTAATACAATAATTGCTCCACCAAGTGATAATGGCTATTCATCTTTCCTTCCGAATATTTGCTCTTCCAGCTTTGGTACTCTTCGTACTCGGACAGTATATTCTTGAGTTCTTCCAGCCAACTGCCTTCTATAGTTGACAAGGCAACAACAAGTAGGATTGGGGGCTGTTTCAAACTTATTTTCAGTTATTCGTGACAAGGAGTCGGCTGCATTGTTGTCCTTCCCTTTTTTGTATTCCACCCTATAATCATATCCATGCAACTTAGCAAGCCATCTTCCTTGAATACCCATTGTCAACCGCTGTGTCAACAAATGACAACAAACTTTGGTGATCCATCTTAATGGTAAACCTCCTTCCCATCGGGTATTGTGACCACTTCTTGGTTGTAAGTAAAACAGCGAGCAATTCTTTTTCGTAGGTCGACAAAAGTAGATTCTTTCCATTGAGGCTTGGCTAAGAAATGCAACTGGTTTTCTCTCCTGAGATAGTATGACCCCAATACCCAATCAGCTTGCGTCACACTCCACCACAAATTCCTTATCAAAGTTCGGCATTGCCAGCACATGGGGGTTAAGCAAGCAACTCTTCATCTTTTCAAAGGCCCTCGCCGCGTCTTCATTCCATTTAAAGGCATTTTTCTTGAGCAAATTGGTGAGTGGTCTGGCAACCAATCCATAATGTCGAATGAATTTCCTGTAATAACCTGTAAGTCCCAGAAAGCCTCTCAATCGTTTAGTATTTTGTGGTATTGGCCATTCCTCCATTGCTCGCACCTTCTCGGGATCAACTACAATGCCATTTCTTGAAATAAAGTGTCCAAGATAAGTGATTTGTGTTTGCGCAAAAGAACATTTACTCAGCTTGACCACCAATCGATTTTCTTGCAACACCCGCAGGGTTAAATTTATATGTTGCATATGCTCAGACCACATCTGGCTATATATTAGTATATCATAGAAAAACACTAGCAGGAATTTTCTGAAGTAAGGCTTAAAAATGTTGTTATAATGGATTGAAAAGTGGAAGGAGTATTCGACAAACCGAATGGCATTACGATAAAATCGTAATGTCCCTCATGAGCCTTAAATGTTGTTTTATGGATATCCTGCGAGTGCTTTCGGATTTGATGATACCCCGACCTCAAATCCAGCTTAGAAAAATAAACCGAGTCATGTAGCTCATCGAGGAGGTCATCAATGAGAGGTATGGGGTACTTATCTTTAATAGTTTGATTGTTGAGTGCTCGGATTTCCACGCACATCTAGGGATGGCAAAAAAATCCGTACCCACAACTATCCATGGATAAAATCCGTTATGGTTATGAAACAGACAGCTAAATGGGTACCCGTAGATAAAATAAATGATTTTTTTAATATCCATTAATTAATAGGGCGGATACGGATAGTAGGATATTCATATCTGTGGGTACCCGTGCCCGTATTGCGTGTTTTTTCCAATGCATAAATCATTGTTGTTCGCTTTTGCGTATTTGTGCGCATGTTTTTATTGAACAATTTAACTCATCCTGCAAAAGTTCTTGCTTGACTCCTCCTTACTAATTTATATCAATACATCGCCAAATCCATGCAACGTGGTACCAAACTGCAAGTCAGGTCTAATTTGTTTTTTTATTGGATGTATTTTTAAACAATTTCAATAGACGGTTAAAAAAGAAAGTGAATAAAATATTATGGATACCCGCGGGTACCCACGAATACCCACAACTTTTTTAAAACCCGTTTAATTGATACCCGTGCGGCGGGCACAGGGCAAAAAATTACCAAATGGGGCAGGTGATGGGGGGATACTACCCGTGCCCGCCCCGCCCCATTGCCATGGCTACACACATCCTATACGTCCCATCTTTTTTTTCGGACCATAACTACGAGTGACAAATACTTACTGGTGCTCGGTCTAATTAGCCCTTCTTCCAGCATTTCTTTAATGATCCTTTCGAGTTCATTTTTGATGTGATAGGAGTGTCGATAAGGCCTTAAGCACACGGGTTTAGATGAAGGCAATAGCGGGATCTTGTCGTCACAGTCTCAGATAAGAGGGAGCATACCATTGTGGTTCGTAACAACAGGAAATTTTGATAGGATTTATTGTACATCATCAGGATTTTTCTTGTCCGTGGCCTGTGCATTGCTTAATGTTTCCCTCGAACACATTAAAAGTGATACTTGGCGGTGATTTCTCTCTTTAATTATGCTTTTACTATCCATAATCTTATTAGTGTCTTTCAGCCCTTGCCATAGATAGTGTTTACCTTTCCATTGGAACCTTATTTGCAGTTTTGCAAAGCTAAAAGTTACCTCACCAACTTCCTTCATTCATTGCGTTCCGAGAACGATTTGACAACCTTCCAATGGCACTATCAGTAAATCGAGAGGCATAACGAATCCTTGACACTTGAAGACGATTCCTTTGCATACTCCTTGACCATGAATTTTTTTCCCATTGGCGACTTGAACTGTGTAGTCCTTTGTGTCACATATGTCCAGTTTGAGTTAAGTTGCCATTCGACCGTTAATAAAACTATGCATCGATCGAGCCGGAATCAATGAGGACTTCTACAACTTGTTGGTTGATGTACCCCTGTACTCGAATGGTTGATAAAAAGGATATGCTACACATGGCACTCAAAGTGATTGCATAGGCTGTTCTTCTTCTTTCTGCGATTTAGTAGATGTTAGCGTGTCATTTTCTTGTGTTTCAGCCTCTTGTTCCTCTTCCTGCAGCTCACCATTACCTTCATTTTTTTAGTGACATAACACCTTCAATGATATAGATCTGTTTAGTTTTGCATTGATGCTCGGGGTGCCACTTTTCGTTACATCCAAAGCATGGATTCTTTCTTCTTCTCTCCAGAATTTCTTGGGGTGTTAATCCTTTTTTCTATTCTTCACTAACCTTGTTGTTTATTTCTTTCTTAACTCCCTTTGAATCGCTGGACTATTTTGCAAATTTTTCGAACTTACCCTTTTTTGTTAGCCCTTTTGCACTTAAATACCTTGGCTAGGCTTACAGTTTGTTTAAAATCGATCGGCCGTAGGGCTAAAACATCAAATTTAATTTCGTCTTTGAGTCCATCTTTGAACTTTTCCAGTATGAATTGGTCTGGAAGAGCTTCACACATCCCTTGGAGATGCTCAAACTGAGAGAAGTAAGCCGCTACATTTGACATTTGTCTAAGACTTGAAGTTGCTCCATAAGGTTTCAAGAACTCTTCGGGTGCAAATCTTACAAGTAACTCGTCTTTAAAAACACTCCTTGCCTCATAATTCTTAACCTTCTTGACACACCAACTATACCACTTCCTAGCATCTTCACGAAGGTGGAAAGAACAAATTGGTACCCATTCATTTTCAGGGGTGTGGTGATATTGAAACAAATGTTCGACTTGATTGAGCCACTCTACGACTTCACTATTCCCATTGTAAGTAGGGAAATCCAATTTGATTACCGTGTTTTGAAGGAGTTTGGTTGGATTTTGCGAATTCAAGGGGGTTAATGGTGTGTTTTTGTTATTGCTACTATGATTAAAATTTGAGTGGTCAACATGTACTGACTTTGGGTTGTCGTAGATGATGTGTCATTGATCTGCCTCGGCTAATTGCGCTGAACTGGAGGTACATAAGGAATTCGTGAGTCGTTGGCTTGAGTTCTCGAGTCTTTAAGGTCATTTGCAATGCTGTTTAGGGTTTCTTGCATGATATCCATCCTGGAAGTGATCTCATGTTGCGACTCTTGCAACTCTCTGATGTTCACGACAGTCTGGGCGTTGATAAGTTCCAGTCTTGATTCATCCAAGTCGTTTTCATTATCAACATCACCTGATTTATCCATGGCTTCCCCCTCGGAGTCCTCCCTTTCTTCGGTTCTATCTAGCTCTGATACCATTGTGTTAGGCCCATGCTTCTTCGATTGATTTCTGGTGACCCTCGCATCCATTAACAGTCAATGTATGTGGAATAACTGCTAAGTTTAATGTTAGTGAACGGAAGAGTAAGGAGTAACAACGAGATAACAAGTCCAATTGCAAAGAGAATTGAAATCTATAGTTGCTGATATTTAATAAAACAGTAGCTATGAAAAGATGACAGAATTAATGAGAAGTAACCTCATTAAATCCAAAAACTCAACCCTAATCAGGTATTTGGAGGATATATATAAAGTCTTAAAGATAACGGGCTCCAGATACATCATAAATAATTGCCCAGTTAATCAGACCCACTTCAGCAAATAGAGCAATAACAGTTATGCTTTCCTCCTGTGCATGTGTGCATGTGCACACACTGGCTAACTCTTGCCCGATGATGTTGGAACTGTCGACCTGACCAACTACTCCTCCTGGTTTACCTCCATTGACTGGTTTTCCTCGGTGTTCGATCCTTTCAACAAAGTGTTCGGTAAAATGTCCCTGCCACTATTGAGTACATGCTCACCTCCTAACTTTGCCATTTGAGCTGCCATTGCTTCAGCGCTTCGAGATGATTGAACCAAGGGCATGACAGATTATCAGCAGTTTTGACTTATACCGACCTGTTCAAGATTTTGAAGGATAATCATGTCATAAGCTATAAAATTATAGTCTTTCCATGATGTTTATCCTAGTTAATCATTCAAGCATTAGAGGTCAATATTTGTGTTGTATGTGATAATATAAAGAGTAAAAGTTAGTAAAGAATAACGTGTGTTGGTGTTGTCTAACAGTACAAAATGTGATTTGATGAGCAGTCAGTGGGAACAAAAGAGAAATGAAGTCAAAGTCACAACATTCCAATTATTAATTAAAAAAGGTTTCCTATGATGTTTAAAGTATAAGGATTTACTGAAGACGCTACCCATGCAAAAGAACAAAAAGTAGATACATCATATCCAACTAATGCTATCAAGCAATAGAAAACACTTGAGAATTTGCAATATCGTAGTTGCTTTATTTTCTATTCATCTTACATGCTTATAAACCTATCAAACCTAATTTAATATCATAATAAGGTGGAAACTGTATATCGAGCACTATATTTAAAATCCAACAGATACTTAAGAGTTATTTTAATCTATTGTTGTACAATATTTCTATTTTGGTGCTACTACAATCTTATAAGTTTCGAATAATCTAACTATCTATCTATCAATTGCTTATACTGGAAAAAAGAAACCAAAACGATGGCTATGCAACACGTGTCCTTTTCCAAAATTATATGGAGAAATTAATTCACGTGTTCCCTTTCACTATTTTCTTCCCTTACTTCCTTCTGTTACATGTCGCCATTTTACTTTCTCACTTCTAAGAGCACTCCCAACAGTGGGGAGAATTGATAAAACGGCGACAAATTAGGTTTTCACGCTGTCCAGCAGAAGCGCGACGAGTGTGGGGGGGAATTTGAAATGGCGACGCTCGCCATTTCCAATTTGGAGCGGCGATATGTAAACGGTTTTGTGAAAACCGTTTATATGTTAAACGGTTTTTAGAAAACCGTTTAACATATATGCGGTTTTCATAAAACCGTTTAGCTGTTATGTTCCATTGTGTTTGAGTATTTCAGTTTGTTTGAGTATTTCAGTATGTTAAACATTTGAAGTTTTATGAATTTGTTTTAACGCACATCCTATATTTAAATTATTTAATTATTTTAAGTTTGTAGTTAAATTTTTTTCAATGCTTTTAAGTTCGTAAATTTGATTCTTATTTTTAAATATTGATTTTTGAAGTTTGGAAATTTAGTTTTTAAATTTGGTAATTCTGTTTAAGTTTGAAAATTTGTTTTTAATTTTTAAATTTGCTTGTACATCACAAAATTACCTGAACTCAATTTTTATTTTTCCCATGTATTTAAAATTATATATGTTAGTTATTAAAAATGGTATTAACGACACAAATTCCACAAAATACATGCGATACAACAGATGTTCATTATAACATTACTAGCCAAATGTAGGATACAAGAGAAATAACTAAATACTAGCTACTAAAATGAAGGGTACAAGAATGTTAAACCAGGAAATTCAGTACGCAAGCACATTAATTGTTACGCTCAATCTGAAGGGATCCTAAAGAGGTTTGAGGGCGCCTAATCTCTTGTTCTAACTCATTGGCATAAGAATACCCCTTAGACATAAACGGTCGTCTATCCACTCAAAATAATTGCATCCGTTAGGCCATAGTGAGCATAACTGGATCCTACGACCAATATTCTCTCTGTTCGCCCGGACTACTACCTCCACCGCGTAACCATAGTGGCAACAAACGGGATATGAGTTAACCTTCTGCTCGTTAGGAGACTGGTTAACTGAAACTCATCGTACCTCTTGTTCATATGGAGGCCGAACAACCGAGAATTGATCTACCACTGGAACAGTTGGAGGACAAGGGATTGTTGCTGCTCCTAAGTGTTCTTCATTTACAGTTTGGACTACTTGATGACCTACATCTGGAACATGAGCTATTGGTGGATGAATTGTCAGGCGGGCCAGCTCCGGGTAGTCACGACGCAGGTCCTCGTAGTGCTGCTCTTGGTATTCGATATTCCAATCAATATCTGTTCTTGAACTTGATGGCGGACGCACAGGAATGTTTTGATCAATAGTTCGAATCCATTGATGAGGGCCATGACCATTAAGGCATTTTTTATCTTGATGAAAATTTTGGTTCCAGATAACTAAAAAGTAGTAACCGTAGATATTTATAGGGGCAATATGTGGAGTAAACATATAATAAGTTTGATGGAGCAATCTTAGACTAGTAAATGCAGGGTTATAGTAGTGTACATGTGATAACCCCTTAAATTACATAGTTATTAAGCTTTCCTGATATGACTAGTCAATGTAGGGTTTAAACAGTGTACATGTGACGACGACCCATTAAACTAAGGTAATATGACAAGTTAGTGGGCTCAGTTCAGAAAATGTCTCCTATAGTGATTCTTAACACCTTAACATATGTGGCAATAGAGCACTACAGCGATAGGATCCAACTCTGAAGCGATATGACTACTCAGGAGTGCTATAGCAACAAGGCACTGGAGCACTAAAGTGATATGTAGCAATAGAGCACTGGAGCACTAAAGTGATAGGAAGACTGTAACAATACAACACTGGAGCAGTGATAGGACTACTCAGTATAAGCAGTGTAAGCTCATAATCCATTCACTCACCATTTATTCATATGTCCAAGTTTTATGTTTTTTAAATCCTTTATGTTTTTTAACTCCTTTGTGTAGTGATAGGACGACCCAGTTTTTTCCTATATATAGTGGCTTCTCTAAAGCAACATTCTCCATCCTCTTTTATCATGTCGAAACACGAAAATGAAAGTGCAGGCTCAACCATGGACAAATGAGAAAATGACGATGAAGCGGTAGCTAATCAACGACCTGGAAAAGAAAGAGTAGTTGAAGGGCGCATTGTCCAGCCACTACGTCCGGGTGGATCCACCCCTATTTGCCGTTGTGGAGCAAAATCCGTTGTGCTTGTTTCGATAACTGAAAAAATGCTGGTCGTCGATTTTTTGGTTGTGAAGCCTACGAGGACCACAAGATTTATCCTGATGAAATTGAGTGTTGTTACTTTAAGCAGTGGATTGACCCTCCGATGTGTGAATGTGGAGTTCAGTATGCACTGGAAGCGCAAGTCGAAATAAGACGCTTGAACAAGAATGCTGTTGATGCAGCTAGAGCTGGATTTTTCCCACGTCCATGGTAGGTGTACGTGTAAACTATCGTAATGTTTTTTATTTTACTTTGAATTTGACGTTTGTATATTTAGTTGTTGTAGTTCATATAATTATAGTTTGCATTTCTTAATGTTGTAATCGTCGTTGTTGTAAGCTTCTCAGTAATGTAATGAAAAATATTAAACAACATAACAATACACAAAACAATAACAATATATAACAAACAAAATTATAGTACCATTAGCACCTGACAATACGCATAAACAAACCATTACACTACCAAACCATTACAATACGCATAACAATACATCTAACAGTTGACATAACAATATTACAATACCATTAAACTAACAAACCATTACACTAACATTAGCACCTAAAAAGTCATACTAACATTTCTTCGAACTACATTGAATGTCCTCAATGCTTGGAATGTAACTCCCACTTCCTTTCTTCTTTCCTTTTCCCTTAAATAGAGACTTCACCCTGCTGACTAAACCACTGCTCTTCTGCTTACCTTTATCCAAACCCTTGCTTGAACATACATAAACACTTTGTATATGTGAACTTTAATAAACTTAGAACTAAATAAATATTTATATGTGCACAAGTTACTATTGCATATGGAGTTAAATTAACAAGTATCCGACGTCGACGATGATGAGGTTGGATATCTAAGCCTAACACCATATTGATTAGTACGTACATCATTGGATTGACCACCTTCATCGCTATCGTCATCATCACCCTCGTCAAGACCCTCCTCATCGCCCTCATCATCTTCGTCATCACCCTCGTCATATTCCTCATCACCCTCGTCATCTTCTTCATCACCCTCCTCATCACCCTCGTCATCTTCTTCCTCTTCCATCTATGCACGAGTTTTTCTTTTTTCTTGCTTTTTGATCGATCTGACCATTTAGACGCCAAATCCAACACTGGTTCCCTGAAAACCTGCATGTTCTGCGCAATATTTAAAAACAAGCACAATATCATTATACAAATAATACTAGGGATTCTATGTTTTGAGCGATATTGAAAAACAAACATGTTTCACAAAAATTAAATCGAAAACTTACAAATTCGTTAACAACTGTGTTAATCTTATTCAAGCCCTCTTCATAATAATTCGACTATTCAAGAGCTAAATGTCACATACCCATATTCATTTCCCATAAACTATCAATGGTGTAATGGGACATAACTGGCGGTATATCCATCAAATGAGGAAGGGGTAACGACTCATGTATTGTCCATTGCAAGTTCCATCAAGGATCCTTGGCCCACTCACTTTGCTGTGGTTGTTGGTAAAACTGAGATGCATAATTAACTTCTGAAGACGTGACGATTGGAGCTTCAATTCCTGCCTTCAATGCAGAAGGTCCGAAAAAAATCCATATTACCGATACAGACTGAAGCATCTAGTAATGGACCCACATCTCTGCCCATTGAGCGTCAATACATGTCGTAGTCCATGCATGTCTCTTTATATATATACTGTTGACAATCATCTTGGTGTAAGGCTTGTTGCAACTCCGCATATGTAGAATATGTCATCTTGCAGGTCATGTGTGCGGGAGGATCAATAGGAATAGTCGCCCAGCCTAGAAGCTGCCGCATACACCTCTTTCCTAAATATACTAATATATGAGCTACCAGGTGGAACGATCAAAGGCAACCGTTTCATCGATAGGTTGCGTGCATGGACAACCTCTGCATTAGTGAATGCGACTAAATTTTGCCACGGATTCCAATTTATATGCGCTGCGTAGCGATGATCAATATGATAACGTGTGCTAGAGAACAAATGAGCCAAAGTATCATGCGTGATGAGCCTATTTTTTTTCCTAGGCTCTCAATCTCGGATATGAAGCTTGCTTCACCTCTTCTTTGACAATATATCAACACATCGTCATGTACTCAAAAAACCAGTACTGCAATAACGAAAGATGCAATATTAAACACTAGAATAAACCACTGAGACATAAAAAACTTTCTTCTTACTATAGCTAACCATACCTGCAGAAGCTCAATGAAACCAGTTATATGTCGTCCCTTAGTTACAGCAACATCCAAACTCTGGTAGAGGTAACCCATAATCGCTGAACCCCAATCGAACTGTTCTGCTATGCATAAATAAAATACGGCCTCCAAATATCCCGGACTAATAGTGTCATTTGTTGTCGTAAAAAATAGAGTACCCATCATATACAAAACAAAAATGTGGGCAATATGACTTTCGTTATCATTGGCCTCAAGATAACCATCATGAAAGTACTTCACAAGATGCGATAAAGCCACATTTCCTACGCGAATATCTTTCGCCTCAAGAAGTGGCAATAGTTGCTTTGCATTTTCGAATTACCCCCAGCTCTCATCATATAGTATCGTTAGATTATGCATTTCCACGGGAATGGATGTCAGCATGGTAAAATCTAACGGTGTAAACCCGATCTCCGTACTAGGAAATAAAAAGGTATGCGTAGTCGGCCACCAACGCTCAACAGTAGCATGTATGCATCTGTTATCAGAGTTTTTCAATTCAATTTCCATAAATTTTCCAAATATACTCACTATCGAATATCAAGTTTGCGGATACCCTTTAACTTTCTTCCACCATTTCAACATTGTCGTAAATGCTCCATGACATCTCATCTTGTCATGATTCTGGTTATAAAACTAAATCAGTTACATAATATTTTCATATTGAATAATTTTATTTAATGCACTTTAAAACAAAAAATTATATCGTAATCTCTTTTCCACTGTTGTAGATATGTGTAACTCCTTCTTGTAGACTCGTGATAGACATGAATGGAAACGTCAGATCAATTGTTGTCTCCTTCCTTGCTCCGTAGCCACTTTCTTTGCTTTCAATCATTTTTCTACTTTTTCGTGAAACTTTTCTCCTACGTAACCCACTCGCAGCGCTAGTGACTTCAATTATTTTCTATTGCATCATCAACAAATCTATTAATTTGCTAAACCAACAAAAATGTCAAAAATGATGGGTTTAAGGTGGAGAATGATGGAATCGATGGTGCTAAAGTGATGAGGAAGAGTAAATTTCGATTTGTTTGAAATTGTAGCAAAAATCCTTTTGTTTCAAAGGAATTATAGGATTAAGGTTTTGATTTTTTGGGGGTTTTGATGAAAATCGCATGCTAACAGAGAATAATGACTCTGTAAACAGAAGTTTGCGTTATATATATATTCCTTAGACTAAACGGTTTTCAGAAAACCGTTTAGTGTTTAATTATTTTTAAAAAAAATTTACAGCAGCGTGCCTCCACAGGCTCTTGGAACAGCGGGGGTCTTAACGCAAAATGAGTGACTCGTGCTCAAAAAACCTAAATCTGCTGGGAATGCTATAATTTACTCAAAAACCACCATGTTTCTTCTAAAATGCTTCATCCTCCCTGCTGCTCGTTTAAGAAGAACTTTATCTTTCACGGTGAAGTAAGCAGATCCGGTATTTTAACTTGGATTTGAACTACTGATAGTAGATCAAACTGAGTTATGAATTGCACTGTTCCAAATTGGAGAGACCTATCTTGAAATCCAATAGTTTTCACGTAATCTGCAAGCATCGGTTCTGTAAACATGTCTTTGGGAATATATGGTACGTTTAATCTTCTCTATTTTCACAATTTAATTCTTTATCAGTAACAAATGAATTTTGATTATCTCATTTCTTCTGCTCCCACTTGAAGATTGCTCTGAATAATTTACTCACGAATTGGAAACGAGAAATGACTTGAAACGAGAAACAGTTTCTTTGAGTCCAAACTCCACAACAATCATCGCCCTTCGCTCTTCCTCCTCCACCGTTTCCATCGGCAACTCCCCAGCGCCAATTTTTCGTGGATGCTTCTCCATTTCCCTACCCAGAGGTTCGTCCTTTTCCCCTAACCCTAAGTTCTTCGCATCCAAAAGTCCATTGTTATAATTGTTTTCGATCGTACTCTGTCTAGATATGGCTTTTTTTTTTTTCGATTTATATTGATTCGGTACACAGATTTTTATTTAGTTCATATTAGTTCACCAATTTTGGATGTGTTTTTGTGGTAAATTTTTTATTGTGCCAGTAAATTTGAGTGACGGTTTTCTGAATTTGTTTTTCTTACTATACACATTTTAAAGGCAAAAGCTTTAGTACATAAACCATCTATTTGCCATGTTGATAATGTGGGTCATATATGGAGGTGCATCTGAATTAATTCCATCAGATTTTTGAACTCTTAACTCAGTTATGTTGTTTATATAAGTTTAGATGGGATTATTGAACATTTTACCATCACAGAACTTACTCACCAATATCCCTGATTTCAGCTACTGAATAACTGAAATGTGGCTGTATCAGTTATATCCTACCATTACTTTTCTAATGACAACTGAGGCCTCACATTGATGTGCCTGTAAGTTAGACTACTCTAACTACAATTTTGGCTATACTATATAATCGTATAAAGTTGAAATCCATGCAGTGTATCTAGAAGTGCATGATAATTTCTTCAGTTACACTAGAGTTGGTGTTCAAGATAAATTATTTCATCCTCATTTTGATCGGGACAGTAATTTAATTTACAAGTAGAGTAAGTGTACCATACTGAAATTTCTTTTCTTCATGTATGTATTCACTGAATAAATGCTATGTCGGAAATTTCACAAGGTTGGATTATCAAATATCTACCGTGCTTTTTGTACGAAAAAAAAAGAATAACTGAAATGTAGCATTTACCTTTTAGTTTTTTTTAATATAAAACCAATGCCTTTGTGCATCAGTAAATATCTTATTTTAGTGATTTTTTTTTTAAATTTTAAAAAAGAAGATTGATCTTACTATTCAGCACAAAATAAATGGATTTTGCATATGAGCTTAGTAACTTTTTATACTTTTTTAAATAGAGAAAATACACCACTGCTCGTTTATTGAATAATTCATGGAAGTGTATTCCACCAGTAAAAAAAAATTCACTTGAACTGCGAAAGGCTGTTTTGTTAATTGTATCCCCCTTAAACAAAAAACAAACAATTTACATTCGTGAATTACAGATTTTGGTTGAACTATCATTATTACTTTATCGTATGTACCATAAATGTTTTTTAATTACTTCACATTAGGAGCTGTTTTGTTATTATATATTTGGAATTCTTTCTTTATAAGAAACATGAGTTAAAAATATGTTTTATATGTGCATAATTCATATAAAGTTAGCAGTTTGCCCAGATGAATCTCAAACTAACACAAGATGCTTGGTTTCTTCGTACCACATTGAATCTTAAACTTAAACTTTGATAATTATATATACTTTCAGGTACAAGTCATGAAAGTTGTGCAAGCATTTATAAAATTTTCGTTCTGAAAAATTAAATTGCATTTACAAGTTTCTTCCATGCCTTTGGATCTATGTGTTACATTGCAATATACTTTTTTGAAATATGACTCTAATCAAGCAATTGTTAAAATTTTATGGTTAATAATGACATATATGTATACCGCATCAGTGAATGATAAGGTGAAGTAAGTATGAAAGCATAATGTATAAGATAATGGGTCCACAATATAATTTTAAGATCTGTTAGTTAATACCATCGGACTTGAAATTGCGTAAGGATTTTCATATTCATATTTATAATCACATTAAACGCATTTAAATCCGATTATAAAAAGACCCAGGATGGCCTAATCTATGCATATATCCTAATTGGTAGTTATTCAATATTCAATAGATTGGTTTTCCATGATTTTCCAGACATTTTTAGAAAGGGCAATAACATTGATAGTATTTTCTTCCAATTCTGTAACATTGAACATTAAGAATTTGCCTATGAAGCTTGATTTTCAAGCGATTCTATAATATATTTCATATTTTTCTTCTACTGATTGTTTCTAAAACAAAAGCTTTATGATGGCATTAACTATTCAAGTTCATACTCCATCCTAGCTTCATTAATAGGTGTTTCGGATTTGCTGGCAGGTATAGTAATTTATATATGCTGATTGTTGCAAACTACAATATAATGCGTTATATAGAGAAAAGAGGGTGCTAACACAAGAATATAATCAACGTGTATAAAAATGAATTTTTTTCAACAGTCACGTTTATGATATCTAATTGTTTTTTGTTCATATTTTCCTGCACAGTTGCTTTAATCTGTTCAGCATTTTCTGTGGTATTCTTTTATGAATAGTTGCAATATTATGTGGCCAAGAGTTGCAATATGTTGATATATTTATTCATAATTATGCAAAATCCAACCAAATTAGATGATTGACTCTTTACCATAGTTTCAAGGATAAACATAGTTCCATATCCCTATTGGAAGGCTACGAGCATCCTAAAATTCTGCAATTTTGTTTTTATACCATTTGTTACCAATTTGCGTGAATTATGTTGCTTATGAGTTGCGTATAAAAAGTTAAAAAATTTCACTATTTATCAATTCATGGTGTAACAGTACACAAAATTTATTACATATAAACAAATAAATGCACCTATAATAAATAAGTTATGAATGTACTAAAACTTTATACTAAAATGATAGGGGACCATCCAGCCCCGTCGGCCTTTCCAAAGAAATGTTGAATGAGTTTAATACAATTAGTTAGTTACAAATAAAAGCTAAAACAAAAAAGCTGCTTTGACTAAAAAGCATTAGTCATTTTCTGCTGCTCAAATACAAGCAGTTAATATAGTGATACAAAAGCTCTTGGCCCTTACTTAGAATAAAACCGAATTAGGTTTTTAATCTGTATTTTTCTTTGCATCACTTTGTTATTCTAACTTCTTTTATTCTTTATATTGACAGGAAGTTCTTCAAATTCATTGGATGTCTAGGCCAGATTTCAGAATATTTTTGAAAAAATATAAGTGTTTCCTATCAACAAGTTCCTCTCCTTTGACACAAAAACTTCTCGTGCTTTTTTAATTATGTTATTATTCAGTCGATTGTGCTCTACTGTTTATATCGGAAATTGAATTTTGAGTTGTACACTTCTACAAAGGTCTTGATTTTTAATATATCACTGACTAAGCAGTGGGTAATTCTACCTTGATCGGAATTGTTTTCATGCATACAGATGAGGTTGAGATTACGTTGGTGGATTGACTGGCAAAGTGCATGCAATTATCCAACAATTTATCCTTCAAAGGTAAAAAAATCATGCTAAATATAACTAGTCTGAAGGACAAACTTTGAAAAAAAATTAGTCTGAAGGACATCAAGTTTTATTCTTAAGCTGAAGGACAAAATTTGAAAAAATTTATGCTGAAGGACAATGCTAACTATAACTAGCATTTTCTGCAGTGTAAAACTGAATAATACTAATTACATTTAGCATTTTCGTGTAGTGTAAAAAACTGAACATAATGCTAATTACATTTAGCATTTTCCTTCAGCTTAATTTTGATTCAAAGTTTGTCCTCCAGACTAAAAATAAAACTTGGTGTCCTTCAGCCTAATTTTTGGGCAAAGTTTGTCCTTTTTCCTAACTACCTCTTTGTATTATTTACTGCTATTCTATGGATTTGTTGCACAATAGTAATTTTATTATTTACTTTTATGAAATGAACCTTTGGTACAATTAATAGCGGTAGATTTGATTTGTTTTAATTTGCATACGTTCTTTTATATCAATTTGCAGTCTTTATTACACTTGACATTAAGTCGAATTAAGTCAAATATGTAAAGGCAAATATTTTGAACTTATCCACAGTTCTTCCTCTCATTTCATTTTTAGATTGGTTATGCCTATTCTGAAATTAAAGAAAAGGAGATTGATCTACACAGGTACTCATGTTCTCAATCCCTAGCCTTTTATTCAAAAACCAATTTCATTACACAGTCCATCAAAATGCATTAGCTTTACTACTAACATTTTCTTTTTCAGTTACTGCACTTAAAAGGCCCATTTTTAGTGTGTTCATGATTATTGATCATGCTTACATTGATGAGTCATAATGATGTTTTCACATCATGCTGTTGCATTTTAAAAACCAATATAAGAGCTGCATGCTGCTAGAAATCGTGTGGCGTATATGAAGTTTAAAGATTTGTTTCTGCTCTCATTATATATGTAGAGAACCTTTAAAAATTGAACTTAAATAAGACACGGTGTACAAATAGAAGGTAGTATAACAAAGAGCAATTGCACTTAAATAAGACACGGTGTACAAATAAAAGGTAGTACAACAAAGAGCAATTGCAAACTGCATCTATCCACTATTAATGTAATAAAGGAATTTCACAAGTTTTAAAATAAATAAAGGAACTTTTTACCTTGAAACTAGGTATATGGGACACAGTTGTTGATTAGCTTTAGGTAAGACTTAATAGCCTATAATTCGGGCCGTCCAGTATTGTTGACAAAAAAGATGTATATATATGCATATATATGTATGTATGTATATGTATATATATATATACATATAGCGAGCGTTCAATGACCCCCCACAAATGGAGCACTCCTTTGGCCTCCCTGTTTTTCACCTCTCATTTATGTTAATTAAAGTTAGTGGGAGGTGAGAGAGTTAGTGAAAGGAGAGAGTGAGGAAATGTGTGGTGAAAAAGTGGAGGCTAAAGGGGTGCTTCATTTTTGGGGTGCTATGAACCTGCCATACACACACACACACACACACACACACACACACACACACACATATATATATATATATATATATATATATATATATATATATATATATATAGGCGAGCGTTCAATAACACCTCAAAAAATTGAGCACCCCTTTGGCCCCCATTTTGCACCGCTCATTTATATTAATTAAAGTTAGTGGGAGGTGAGAGAGAGGAACCCTCCCCTATATATATATATATATATATATATATATATATATATATATATATATAACCTTTTGATATATTCCAAAATAAAAAATGGCGGACTCGATTGGGTTTCCCTATTTGATAATCCCATCAAAACCTTTCTTTAAATCCTTTTAGATTCTTTCCATAATTAATTGATGGCTTCTAATCTGAATCCAGAAGTTAATAACATCTCTAATCCTACTTTTGAGCTAGATTCAGTAGATCTCGAGTTTATGGAACCAAGGGAAAACCATGTTCTATTTTCTGAAGAAATTTTTAATTCTTCTGCAGATTCTTGGCATAATACGATTGCTTTACATCCTATTGATTTTAGGCTATCTGTTATTAAAC
Organism: Allium sativum; assembly: GCA_030737875.1. Lineage (NCBI taxonomy): Eukaryota > Viridiplantae > Streptophyta > Magnoliopsida > Asparagales > Amaryllidaceae > Allium > Allium sativum. Next base: position 719,240,138 of record CM060921.1, on the reverse strand, counting down.
TGAAAGAATATATTTCAAAAGTATGGAGGCCGAGAGTTACTTTTTTGGTCCATATTACTTCAGATTTTCATTATATGGTTCAATTTGAGAAAGATGTAGATTGTATTTTAGTGCTTAAGTCCTCGACTTATTCATATTTTGGGAGATTGCTAATGATTTTCAAATGGTTTCCTGGGTATAATTTTGAGAATTTTTGCCTGAAAAATGTTCAGATCTACGTAAAATTGTTTAAATTGGAAATAGAAATGTGGTCAATGAAGGCGTTTTCAATGATTTCAAGTTTTATTGGTACTGCTATTCATATAGATGAAAATACTGATACGAAGAAAGTAACCAAATATGCAAGAATTCTGGTTGGAATTAATTTGGAGTCTAAGTTGCTTGATAAAATTCCTATAGTGATGCACAATGGGTCAAAAAGGAAATATCTGCGGAGTATGAATTTATTCCTTTTCGGTGTGATATTTGTAATAGATTTGGGCATAGATCTTTGGTACATAATTTTACTCAGACTCCAGCTTGGACTTCAAAAGAAACAGAAAATGTAGCAAGTTCATCTGCAAGAGTTGTTCATACAAATGAAGATCATATTCCTTTAAAAGAAGTAAGTAGTAAAGAAGATGTGGATCTGGAATTTTTGAATGATCAACTTCCTTAAGATCTTCTACCAGATGATCTGAATATAGTTGTTGATAGCTTAACAAAGAATCTTACAAAGATTGACTTTACTGATGTTTTAGCTTGTGTGACCAGAAATGAGGAATATCTTGCTCAGCTTAAAGATAAGTCTCAACAGCCAATTATTGCTCCTGCTAAAAGAAATTTGAGGAGCAACTCTTCTATTAAATGGCACTAATGACTTGGAATGTCAATGGGATGAACACATCAAAACGTATGCAAGATGTGTTATCTCTTTTGACAAAATACAAACCAACCTTGGTTGGTTTTGTTGAAAATAAAATTAGTAGTGTTAATTTGCAAGTTTTTAATAGAATGTTGCCACATAATTGGGATTATATGCCTAAAGTTGATTCTCTTTATTCTGGTCGAATTTTACTTTTATGGAATGCTGACGTTTGGTCAATTGCAAAAATATATTCATCCAATCAACATTTTACTGTTCAAGCAGTAAATTTTGGGGGTTTATCAATAGTATTTACTGTTATATATGCGAGCAATAGCTATTTGGAGGGGCAAATATTATGGAAGAAGATTATTCATGAATCAGAGCAGATTAATGGGGAATGGATACTAATGGGAGACTTCAATAATACAACTTCTCATTTAGATAAAAGTGGAGGTCTTCCTGCACCATTTCAGTAAATTAGGGCTTTGAATAATTGTCTTGTGCGGTCGGGTTAGATAGAGAAAAAAGAAAGTGGATTTAGTTTTACATTAAGAAGAAGGGGAATTGCGAGCCACATTGATAAAAAATTTGTTGACCATGCAGGTCTTTAGAAATTTATTGATATGAAAGCTTTATCAGTTTCTCAACTTTCAAGTGATCACAACCCACTTATTCTTGATCTAATAGCTCTAGAAGCTTTAAAAGTATATCTATTTAGATATTCAAATTAGTGGAATATGAAAGAAGGATATGCTGACTGTATTTCCAGAGGTTTGCAAACTAATAGTTGGGGATTTGCGAGCTATAGGTTTATACAGAAGCTTTTGTCTTATAAACAGGAACTAAAGAAATGGAATAAATATATGCAGAAGGATAATGAGTTATTGTTAGGAGCTGAAAAGTTGTTTAATGAAAGAGAGATGGCGAGCGATTTAGAGCCTGGAAACGTTTCTGTATATGAAAGTATGTTAGAAGCTAAACAAGCTTACTCAGTTCAGAAGCAGATAAGGTACATGAGTTATAAACAAAAAGCAAAGGTATCGTGGCTACAAGATGATGATACAAACTCAAGGTTCTTTCACTCAAAAATGTCATCAAGAAGACAAGCAAATAATCTCAAAGCTTTAACAAATTCTAATGGTGAACCGATGTACAAAACAGAAGAAATCACAGAGGAAGCTATCAAATATTTTAGTGATCTATTCAATGGCTTGACCAGTTCAGAGCTCCCTTCTTTCCAATCAATTGTAGTGATTAACGAACAAGGTAAACAGTTTTTACTTCAACCTATTTCTTTAGAAGAAGTAAAAAAACAACAGTAGAATCGGTTAATATAGATTCTAGTCCCGATCCCGATGGTTTTAATTTGATTTTTTTTCAATTACATTGGGAATTTGTTAACTGGATTTGCTGAATGCTATGCAAGATATGTTTCTTTCTGCTAAGTTACCAAGGGGTGCAATCATACATTTGTTACTCTAATACCCAAAGTTGAAAGGCCTACCGAGATCTCTCAATATTGTCCAATTTCCTGCTGTAATTTGTTCTACAAAATCTTTAGTAAAATTTTGTGCAGTAGATTAAAATGGTTTTTGCCTCATTTAATCTCGCCTAATCAATGTGCTTTTATCCCCAACCGTCACATAGGAGACAATATTCTTTTAGCACACGAATTATTAAGGATTTCAAGAAACCAAGGGTGAATTAAATTTGTGTTAAGGTGGACTTACATACGGCTTAAGATATGATAAATAGGAAATTTATCTGTCATTTAATGTTCAAAATGGGTTTTCCTATGCATTTCATAAATGTTATTTACGAATGCATTTCCACTCTGACTTTCTCTATATAAATTCAAGGAATCCCAAAAGGTTTAATTTCATCAAATAGAGGCCTTGGCCAAGGAGATCCATTATCAACTTATCTTTCCTCAATTGCCATGGAGTATTTTACTTTTAGTGTAAAAGAAACGACTTTACAGAAAAGATTTCTGCTAGTCTATAAGTTTGATCCTGTAATCTCACATTTGATGTATGCTGACGATTTAATGATATTTGGCCAAAGTGTAGTCACATGTTCAGCCTCTTTGAACTGTATTTTTTAGAAACTACAACAGTGTAGTGGGTTGAAAGTTAGTACTCTCAAATCAAAGTTATATTTTAGCTCTCATGAACGTAATAAAACTAAAGTAGCAGAATCATTAGGCTTTCAAGTAGATTACTTGCCTGTTCGATACTTGGGTGTTCCTTTGTCCTCAAATCATGTCCATTATAATGATTGTCAGTTGTCACTACATAAAATTCAATCGAAAATACAGTTCTTGGGATGCCAAATTTTAAGCTTTGTGGGTCGAGCTAAATTAATTCAGTCTATTATAACTCCAATGGTTTTATATTGGCTCTTTGTTTACCAATTGCTAGAGCATGTAATTCATAAATTACATATGATGTATGCAGATTTTTTCTAGGGGGTTCTTCTCACAAAATTAAATGGGAGAAATTATGCTTGCCAAAAGCAGAAGGAGGGATAGGGCTGAAGTTGTTCTCAGAGATGAAGAAGGCAGCCTGCGTAAAACTAATGTGGAAATTCTTATCGATTCCATCGTTATGGAGCTTCTGGATGAAAGCTAAATACTGTCGATGTAAGCAATTCTGGAATATGTTGATAGATAATAATTTTTCTAGTACTTGGAAATCAATTCTGAGATTACGCTCAACTGCTAATTAATTGTTTCATAAAATTATTACCAATAGATCTTCTTCTTTATCGTATGAGCCGTGGATTAATGGAAAGTGTCTTGTAGTTCTGATAGGAATTTCCAGATTTAATACTTTGGGTAGAAATGAAGAATGTGTGTCTTTGTTTATAGAGAATAGGAAGTTGGTTGGAGGTAAACATGCGGCTACTCGTGAAATATAACAGCTTATTAACTCAGTTGAAATCAAGCAGGGTTTACAGGATGACTTTTATGAATGGTTTGAAGGAGAGGGACGGGGGTGATTTTTCCTTTTATAAAGCCTGGAAGAAAATTAGACAGAAACAAAGTGGAATGGACTTCTTTAAAGTTATATGGCATTCAAAAAATGCAAGGCGAATGTCGTTTATTTCTTATTTGGCGGCAATTGACAGATTGTCTACGAAGAACAGGATAATGAGGTTTGGAGTAATTGAAGAAAGTGGTTGTGTGCTTTGTGAAAGACACGAGGAAACAAAGAGTCATCTCTTTTTTGAATGTGCGTATTCATGTTCTCTATGGCTTTTTGTTTCTTTAAAATATAATGTCAGTCCATTTCCTCACTCCAACTTTCTCACATGCTCCATTCAAGATGTTGTTAATTGACCTTTCAAGTTTTGATCTGGTATTTGAAAATGGCATGCAAAACTGGAAGCAAAGAAGGAATGCAGTTTGTCACCACTTTTAGTAGAATGTTGCCACATAACTGGGATTATATGCCTAAAGTTGATTCTCTTAATTCTGGTCGAATTTTACTTTTATGGAATACTGACGTTTGGTCAATTGCAGAAATATATTCGTCCAATCAACATCTTACTGTTCAAGCACTAAAATCTGGGGGTTTATCAATAGTATTTACTATTATATATGCGAGCAATAGCTATTTGGAGGGGAAAATATTATGGTAGAAGATTATTCATGAATCAGAGCAGATTAATGCGGAATAGATACTAATGGTAGACTTCAATAGTACAACTTCTCATTTAGATAAAAGTGGAGGTCTTCCTGCACCATTTCAGCAAATCAGGGCTTTGAATAATTGTCTTGCGCAGTCGGGTTTGATAGAGATAAAAGTTAGTGGATTTAATTTTACATGGAGAAGAAGGGGAATTGTGAGCCACATTAATAAAATTTTTGTTAACCATGCAGGTCTTTATAAATTTATTGATATGAAAGCTTTATCAGTTTCTCAACTTTCAAGTGATCACAATCCACTTATTCTAGATATTTTAGCTCTAGAAGCTTCAAAAGGATATCCATTTAGATATCCGAATGAGTGGTATATGAAGAAGGATATGCTGACTGTATTTCCAGAGGTTTGCAAACTAATAGTTGGGGATGTGCGAGCTATAGGTTTATACAGAAGCTTTTGGCTTGTAAACAGGAACTGAAGAAATGGAATAAATATAGGCAGAAGGATAATGAGTTATTGCTAGAAGCTGAAAAGTTGTTTAGTGAAAGAGAGATGACGAGTGATTTAGAGCCTGGAAACATTTATTTATATGAAAGTATGTTAGAAGCAAACAAGCTTACTCATTTCAGAAGAAGATAAGGTACATGAGTTATAAACAAAAAGAAAAGGTATCGTAGCTACAAGACGGTGATACAAACTCAAGGTTCTCTCACTAAAAAATGTCGTCGAGAAGACAGGCAAATAATCTCAAAGCTTTAATAAATTCTGATGGTGAACTGATGTACAAAACAGAAGAAAACACAGAGGAAGCTATCAAATATTTTAGTGATCTATTCAATGGCTCAACTAGTTCAGAGCTCCCTTCTTTCCAATCAATTGCAGTCATTAACGAACAAGGTAAACATTTTTTACTTCAACCTATTTCTTTAGACGAAGTAAAAACAACAGTAGACTCAGTTAATATAGATTCTAGTCCTGGTCCTAATGGTTTTAATTCGATTTTTTTTCAATTACATTGGCAAGTTGTTAAACTGGATTTGCTGAATGCTATGCAATATATGTTTCTCTCTGCTAAGTCACCAAAGGGGTGTAATCATACATTTGTTACTCTAATACCCAAAGTTGAAAGGCCTACTGAGATCTCTCAATATCGACCAATTTCCTGCTGTAATCTGTTCTACAAAATCTTTAGTAAAAATTTGTGCAATAGATTAAAATGGTTTGTGCCTCATTTAATCTCCCCTAATCAATGTGCTATTATCCCCAACCATCACATAGGAGACAATATTCTTTTAGCACACGAATTATTAAAGGATTTCAAGAAACCAAGGGGGAATAAATTTTGTGTTAAGGTGGACTTACATAAGGCTTATGATATGATAAATAGGAAATTAATCTGTCATTTAATGTTCAAAATGGGTTTTCCTATGCATTTCATAAATGTTATTTACGAATGCATTTCCACTCTGACTTTCTCTATATTAATTCAAGGAATCCCAAAAGGTTTAATTTCATCAAATAGAGGCCTTCGCCAAGGAAATCCATTATCACCTTATCTTTTCTCAATTGCCATGGAGTATTTTACTTTTAGTATGAATGAAATGACTTTACAGAAAAGATTTCTACTAGTCTATAAGTTTGATCCTGTAATCTCACAGTTGATGTATGCTGACGATTTGATGATATTTGGCAAAAATGTAGTCACATGTTCTGCCTCTTTGAACTGTATTTTTGAGAAATTACAACAGTTTAGTGGGTTGAAAGTTAGCATTCTCAAATCGAAGATATATTTTAGCTCTCATGCACGTAATAAAACTGAAGTAGCAGAATCATTAGGCTTTCAAGTAGATTAGTTGCCTGTTCGATACTTTGGTGTTCCTTTGTCCTCAAATTATGTCCATTATAATGATTGTCAGTTGTCACTTCATAAAATTCAATCGAAAATACAGTCATGGGATGTCAAATTTTAAGCTTTGCGGGTCGAGCTGAATTAATTCAGTCTATTATAACTCCAATGGTTTTATATTAGCTCTTTGTTTACCAATTTCCAGAGCATGTAATTCATAAATTACATATGCTGTATGCGGATTTTTTCTAGGGGGTTCTTCTCACAAAGTTAAATGGGAGAAATTATGCTTGCCAAAAGCAGAAGGAGGGATAGGGCTGAAGTTGTTCTCAGAGTTGAAGAAGGCAGCTTACGTAAATTAATGTGGAAATTCTTATCGATTCCATCGTTATGGAGCTTCTGGATGAAAGCTAAATAATGTCGATGTAGGCAATTCTGGAATATGTTGATAGATAATAATTTTTCTAGTACTTGGAAATCAATTCTGAGATTACGCTCAACTGCTAATTAGTTGTTTCATAAAATTATTACCAATAGATCTTCTTCTTTATGGTATGAGCCGTGGATTAATGGAAAGTGTCTTGTAGATCTGATAGGAATTTCCAGATTTAATACTTTGGATAGAAATGAAGAGTGTGTGTCTTTGATTATAGAGAATGGGAAGTTGGATGGAGGTAAACATGCGGCTACTCGTGAAATACAACAACTTATTAACTCAGTTGAAATCAGGCAGTGTTTGCAGGATGACTTCTATGAATGGTTTGAAAAGGGGATGGGGTGATTTTTCCTTTCATAAAGCCTGGCAGAAAATTAGACAGAAACAAAGTGGAATGGACTTCTTTAAAGTTATATGGCATTCAAAAAATGCAAGGCGAATGTCGTTTATTTCTTATTTGGCGGCAATTGACAGATTGTCTACGAAGAACAGGTTAATGAGGTTTGGAGTAATTGAAGAAAGCGGTTGTGTGCTTTGTGAAAGACACGAGGAAACAGAGAGCCATCTCTTTTTTGAATGTGAGTATTCATGTTATCTATGGCTTTTTGTTTCTTTAAAACTTGGATTACCAGTTTCGGTTTTTGGATTTATGGAGTATAAAGCAGGAAAAATTATGCATTTATTTAAAGAGAAGGATCAAGCTTTCGATTTAGCTTGTGCAGCTTTCATAACCACAGTTTATCAGATTTGGCAAGAAAGGAATGCAAGAATTTTCAACAGTCGGACCATTGTGAAGGAGCTTCGGTTGAAAATGATCGAGAAGGAAGTGCATTATTTGGTTAAAAATAATGGCAGTAAAGTTACAAGATCACTTGAGAAGATAGTGCTGTTAAGACGATGGGTTATAGAGCTGTAAGATTCGGGTTAATTGTATTGTATATGTTACTTTCTTTTTCTGGTGTTAGTTGTACTGAGTGTCTATATTGTGAGTAGCTTGGATGTTTAGTGGTTGTTATGTTAATATATGGAGTTTATATGTACTCTTTTCCCTTACTGGTACCCATTTAGGTTGGGAGGACATAAGATTTTGATGAGGCATATATACAAAGTATATGATTGGTTTTAGTAATATAGTGAACCAATTTTCAAAAATAATATTATATATATATATATTTATAAAACCTTAAAATATAATTTTATTATCTGAAGAGAAGAAAACCAACTAAAACTTTTTATACTTGATTTGGTCGTTTATATATATCAGTGTTCGTCAACCATTCTCAGCTTGATGTTCTAGCAAAACACTTACATAAAAAAATTGATATTTTACATTTTGTTTTGCACTTCTTGATTTGGTTGTTTATATATGTCAGTGTCTCACCTTAGATTCTTTTTCTATTTCATCAACCTTTCTCAACTTGATGTCTAGCAAAACACTTACATAAAAAAATTGATATTTTACATTTTTTTTTTGTATAAGTAATAAATAAATATGTTCGTTTAATTATTTGCTAAGAAGGTTGAGTATGAATAAAAGAACATTTTGGTTTTGTATGGAGTGGAGTAATTTTCGCGTTTGGGGAGTTTCACTATGCATGGGTGATTTATCCCTGAACTTAAATGTATTTTATAATTTTTGTGTCATACTTATTGGAGTTACGGTTAACAGTTGAAAGATAGATTTATGCTAGATTGACTGTACCCTACATGAAATGGTGCCCTCTCACTTTATCATCTAATGATTTTGATGTCAAAAATAATTAGTAACGTTTAGAAATCTTTAAATACATGCATATGTATACTTAGGTACCCTTAGCTTGCAATTTGTCTAAGTTCCATGTTCAATGCGTCCGACACGTCGGCCGCGTCCGACGCATCAAACACGAAATTTGGGCAAAATGAATTGTTGACATTGTTCGACCTCAATGGTTAATTTTTTTCTAATTTCCCCAAACTAACCGCTTAACTGAATTAAACACATATTATGTTCTTAATCATACAGGATTAATTGCTCCAAACCACGAATGAATCATTATCATTCAAAATCATTATTCAATGATGTTTATTTTAGACTTGCAAACGACTATAACTGTTGGCTAATGGATTTTTACTGTTTCCATTTGAATTCAACATTCAATGGCAAATAAGGTGTACTGTTTCAAATGGAGCACTGCTCCATACCCAGTCGAAGGTCTGCTTAATCTTGGATCTATGCATCCTAACCGGTAAATGTTAGGATTTCAATATATATTAACAGCAGACAGTCATGAAACCCTAGATCCAAATTGTTGACCCGCCTTTTGGCAAGGTCGTCAACCCATGGACCCATCACAGGATCACCCAGGACTCGAGCAGGGCCTGGACAAGCCCATACATTTTTGGCCCGAGGCTCCTGGGCTCGAGGGCTCTTGGATAGAAGCACTTCAGCCCTATAGACCTAGGCTAGGTGGTCATGAGATCAGCTAGCACTACAGCAATGTCTTGGTCATGAGATATATTTCATAGCCTATTTACTTGGTCCAACTACCTATTTTAAAGCATATAAACTCGGATCTAGCTACGTTTATGCTGCCACATATTAGAGGGATTTTCTCCACGTAATCAAGACTCAGCTCCATTATCTGCTATTCACATGGATCAACTGACACATGACACCTCCAATTATTGAAGCCTACTGCCTATAAATACACCAAGCAATACAACAAAGAGGGGATCTTCTTCTTCAGCTCAGATTAGAGCATTACTCTTTGGCCCACGCATGACTCAATCATGGCTGCCAACCAATTTCATCATGAAATAATTGTTATACTCCTCAAAAACGATGATGTAATAGAGATCCTGACGATCTCATTCATTGTATCTCCGACTTTATGATATTATTATGAGATTATAAAGTGGACGTAGGCTCGTTAACGCCGAACCACTATAAAAACGCTGTTGTCTTACTTTTTCTTGCTTTTTCTCGCTTTCTCTGATATTTCTTCATATATCATGCTCAAATCTGACTTTTGGCCGTTGATGACCACTTTTTGGCATCAACAGTTTGGTCCTTTCACCGAGAAATGAATTTTCAACGTCTTAAGGGTTTTTCTCAACTTTTGGATCACCAAGTCCAAGACAAAATCCTATTTTCAGTCATCTTCAGTAGCCATGGTTTCTAATACTTCTTCACATGCTTTGGAAAGCAGAAGTAGCAACATCTGCATGAAAAAAACTGTTTTATTTTTCAGTTCTGGGTTCGACCCCAGTCGGGTTGACCCTTCCTGGGTCGACATCGACCCGACCAGAGAACCAGCCAGTAGGAATTGCACTTTGGAAAGCTCCCAGTATGCAGTTTTCCCCAGAGCAGGTCATGGGTCGAGGTGAGATCAGTTCGAACAACCATCCTTGTAACGATATTCAAGTCTAGGTCGAACGACTTCGGATCGACCGACTCGTCTGCAGCTCTCTAGGTCGACCGACTCCTCTGAAGATCTCCAGGTTGACTTCAAACCAACTTTTCCAAATATACCGGCCTGGATTACTAGTCATTTCTAAAGTCTTGCACATCGACCCGAGACAAGGTCATTTTCAGAAAAAATGCAATTTTCTAATCGTTTCAGAAAAGACTCCATCTTCCAAAATCGAAAAAATCGTGCGGTGCCCGCATTTTCGACCTAACCGGTTAGGTCGATCGCCGCCGGGACTGTGGGGCCCCGGACCCCCACCGGCGCTGCGTCCGGACCCGTTTGACGGCTCGCCTTCGGCTTGGCATATATTTTGGCCAACAATAATCATAAAGACTTATCATCCAAGATTCGACGGATGGTCTGAGAATATCAACAGCAAGATGGCGATGACTCAGATCCTTCTAAGAGCCATCACCCCCATTTACTGAGGTTATTCAATCCTGATCGACTGCTTCAGTCTTGCCCGAAGATCGGCGAGTTAAAAGTTTGAAACACTTAAGTCTAGATGTTTATTGATTGTCTATATATCGGCTCTCCTTCCCCGATGTGGAATCAAAGACAACCACAGATGGACGAGACATGTCTACATTCTTAACCTCCATATCCCACTTCCTGACATGGAAAAGACAAAGTTTCTATAAGCATGGATCCATTGTTCTTCTACCGATCAAAACCTTAACACCCACAAGATGAGATACCATTATTAGCGGTTCTGATCTGACTACCTGACCTTTATTCCTTGCCCTCGACATGGGGGCAAGAAGGCGATTCAAAGGAAACTCGCCCTCATCATTCACCCACAAAGGCCGCTTGATTGCCTTTATTATCCCAGTACCCCGATCCAGGTCTAATCGTTCTTGGCATTGCCGCCCCATGAGGATTTGAAAAGGCTTCCTTCATCAATTAAAGCTTCAACGGTCATCACCTGTCAGAGATGGGACAAGTCAGAATTGGCTGGCAAAGGATATGCGATACCATTCTCATTCTGAATAATACTCATTCCCTTAACGGGATTATTTTTTACCTATATCTTTTATCTTTACATGCTTTATGAGTAATTTATGTGACTAATAACTCTTATGAATTTATGTGTGAATGATATAGGTACCCAAAGTCTGGTACTGATCATACTTCCAATACCTGCATACAGAACTAATAAGCATTGCCATAATGGGCCTGACTGAAGCGCTCGTTTGTAGAATCATGTCTTCCGTCCGAGAGAAGTTACACAGCTCAAGATGGATTTGACATGACCATCCACTACTCGGCTCATCCGTGGCATGACTCAAGATAATTGTGCATCGATCATTGCATTTGAAAGTTGAGATCCGACTCCAGATGGACGCGGTTCGACTGTCCATACGACCAGACCCTGCACTCGATGCCATCGAATTACATAAATCCAAATAAAGGAGGCCGCACTGCCCATCAACATACTTACTTTCCAATCATGCATTTTTCCTTTACCTTCTCCTTGAATTATTGGCATGACTAACCCGTTCAAATTCGTATATGAATGATGCAGGTACCCGAGGTATGGTACCAATCACCCCTTCCATAGTTTGATCGGAGGAACGTAAAGTTTGGCGAACGTGATTCAAATATTCACCCGCTCACTCTTGGCCCGACGCCAACAATCTGACATAAATCAGGTTCAATCATCCATTCACTGACTTTTTGCCCTTGACGTTGGGACAAGAAAATAAACGCACATAAATTCGACGTGTGTTATTTTTACATGGGCATACTGTAACAACCCGTATTTTGATAACGTGTTATAACTATAAATCAAGGCAGAATTTAATTTTAAAATAAGAATCAAGGGAAACAGTTTACTCCATTACGTTCGTCTCGAAATTCTGCTTGAAAACGAGTCCGAGTATGCGAAAATCGGAGTTCGTATGACCAAGATATGGCTCTCCAAAGTTTCAGAAAATTCCAGAGTTCAAAACAGTTCGAATTCAAGCTCAAAATTCGAATTTCAAAACCCAGACAGACTGGGCGGGAAAAATCCCGCCAGCACCCAGGTCGACTGGGGAGTCTACTGGGCAGTCGACCCCCCCCCCCCCAGACCAAGTCGACTGGGCAGTCGACTTGGGTGTCGACCTGGTCACCTAGCCTGTTTTTGAGCCAGATGTATCTGGTCTCCTTGCTTGTCCAGATTCACTCTCTAAACACTATATAAACAGCCCCTGACCTTAGACTTTCTATCACATTCTTGTCCGACCATATGCTACTGAAGTTCTGACTGGAAGATAGAGAACAAGGAGGCTATTCAGGACTTTGTTAGTGCTACGTTGGTTTGGGGATTTGCTAGAGATTATGCTTCTACTCTTTTTGCTTTCTCATTCTCTAGACTATGATCTGTAAGCCCTTTGTCACTCTTAGATTTAAACTGTAAATTTAACCTGAACATGATGTAAACTGAAATTATGCCTAAACATGATAACTAAGTTGGATCTACTCTTGTATATCTTGGATCTATGACTATCACTTTTAAATCTGTTATTTTGAATCTAGTTTTGTACACCCCATATCTATTCATCTTAAATGTTGACTTGTGGAATATCAGTATGAACTTGATTTGGATATATTCATGTTTAATCTAAAACCCCTTTACGATCTTTATCTTGCCATGCCCTGTGATGTTGAAAATATTATTGGGGTACTATTTTATGTCAATTCTTTACCATGTCTATCACCATGTCTTGTCAAGTTGATGTTGAGGCCCTATTTCATATGCTTGTAATGTTGTAATCATCATGCTTAACTTGTGAACACCTTTGCTATCCTATGACTATCCTTTTTGTGTTATATCCCTATTTTGACATGTTGTATTAATGCGAATTCACGTACGTTGGGGATACGTTTTGGGTAGATTAGGAAAACTTGAAAATTGGCTATGGAATTGACATGATATGACATGAAAATATGACATGAAAACTTGACATGAGAATAAGCTTGAAAACATGAACTTGGAACATGACAATTAGATAACTTGAAAATGGCCAACTCGAGGTTGGGTTGAATTTGCAACGTAAATCTGCCCGGAACCGCCCGGCAAATCCAGTAGTTGCAAATAATAGGACCCAATATGGGTAGTTGGTCATATAGCACTTTAAACCCGAGGTTAGACTAGGTTATGGTGTAAAGCTGCCCGGACCCGCCCGACACATCCAGTAACCATAACCAAGTCTAATGTGAGAGGTTGTGGTGCGTTAAGTAAATTAATGCCACATGGTAGGGTTAAGTCATGGACCACTTGAATACACTTAACCAATTTGATACATGTTTGGATAGGGGTTAAGTCATGACCTTTTTAATGACAACACTTAACCCATTAAAAATCCTAGCCACGAGGTCCCTTTCAGCAGTAACCCACTTAGAAGTATCACGATACCCTGGGGACTAGGCAGGGTGGGTAACGATTACTGGGCTAATTGTAAGCGACCAAGAATAACGGCTGAGTAAGGTGCGCCAGTGTAGGTTCAGGCGGACTAGGGTCGTGCACTTAGTCCGGAGTTGAAAAAGTAGGCATGGGCACCCGTAGTACTACATTGTGCGTGCTTGAATTGTGTCAGTGGTTGACACCCTAGGACCTGATACACCCTAGGGTGGACCTAGCACATGTGACTACATTCCGCGATTGGGCCGTATGACACCGATACACGACGAGTAAAGCCGATCGATTAGGATGGACTGTTGAACCCCGTATTGGGTCATTTCATGTTATTGGGTTTAGGGATCATTTCTGGATTTATACTTGACATTGATTTGGACACTAGTACAGTTAGTGCAGTAAACCTTGTATATGCGATGCCACCCTTATCTTGTTACCTTTTGTTATCACGCCAGTCCAGTTATTATCTTTATGTTTAATCTCAGTTTCTCATGTCCAGTTAACTTTATTAGTTTTTATGCTGATAGTCACTAGGGCTTACCAGTCTTTTTGACTGACCCGTTTTCTTCCACCTCTTTTTCTTTCGTTTCCCCACCCCCCAGGTTCTCAAGGAGGAAACTCTAGCTCTTAGCTTGGACTTTACTTGCTTTCTGACAGCTCATGTACGGTTTGGTCTTGGGCTATGCTATGGCTGCACTCATGCTCTTTTTGGGGAATAATATTGGACTTATGTTGTTTTAAGTACTTTGCTTCTTTAGAACTTGATGTAATGAAATAATGACTTGGTATTTTGATGTAAGAGGTTTTGACTCTATCTTCCACGTAATGAGATTTGGTTAAATTTATATCCGCTGCTTTATATACTATGTTTAATTTATGTTCTGTCTTGTGTTATCTCTGTGCCTGTTTACTAGATAATACCCCTCTAAAACTAGTGCATTCCCTTTGTGAGTGACTCTAGCAGAGATGGGGTGTTACAATTGGTATCAGAGCCAGGTTACCAGACTGTGCAAAAGTTTTAAAAACTTCCTGAAAATTATTTTCAAAACCGTTTATAAAGAAGCATTTTTCAAGAAAAGTTCTATTTTTAAGAAAAGGCTATTCCCCAAAAGCCATTAGCACTTTCCTTGTTTCCTCGTTCGAATATTTTTCCTTTCATTTTTCAGCATGGTCGATCTTAACCTTCCCAAGGGAGTACCCATACCCGGATGGTTCCGAAGGTACTTGGAAGCTAGGGCCAATGATGCGGGCCCGGCAGACATCCCTCCTCCTCCTCCTCCTCCAGTAGCCGCGGTTCCTCCTCCTCCTCCCGGCACCGCCTTCGCCAAAATATGCAAAGACTTTATAGGAATGGGCGGCAAGAGCTTCCTTGGAACTGAGACCTTCGCTGAAGCACGAAACTGGTTAAAGGAGATTAAAGACCTGTTCGTTATCTTCGATATGGAGGATCATAGGAAAGTTCAGTTGGCAGCATGGTTGTTAAAAGAGGAAGCTGCATTTTGGTGGGAAGTCACCAACGCTACCAGACCAATTGAGACTTGGGCAGAATTTAGAGAGAGATTTGGGCTTAAATTCTTATCGTCAGCAGAAGTGAACCTTCATATGGAGAGGTTCCTGGCACTCAAGCAAGGGGACATGTCTGTTAGGGAGTACGTGAATAAGTTTAATCAGCTTGCTCGGTTTGGTTTGGACTTAGTCAACACGGCTGAGAAGAAGGCTCTACGATTTGCTCGAGGATTGAGCGAGCCACTCCACACTATGGCCATGACTTATGTGCCCATGGGGGCGACCTTTGAAAGCTTGGTGAATATGGACCTACTTCATGAGGAAGACAAGGGTGGCAAAAAGGAGGTTAAGTCTAATGAGACTCAGAACAAGAAGGTTGACTTCAAGAAGGGAGGCAACAAGAATAACAAGGGCAACAACAACAATGCTAACAAGCCACGTGAAACGAGGAAGTGCAACTTTTGTGGTATCGCGGGACATATAGCTAAAGACTGTAGGAGGAAGAAAAGAAAGTTGGGTGAATGCTTTCACTGCGGGGATACTGGACACATCAGTAAGGATTGCCCTAAGAAGCAAGGACAGGGGCTAGGGCAGACACAGCGAGCAGGACCTTCTGGAATGCAGTTGCAGGCTCTCAACACCACTCCAGCTCTGGACCGAGGTAGCAATATTTCTGTAGAAAGCCTTGTTTACATTTCTGAATTTCCTGTTCGAACCTTATTTGACTCTGGCGCATCGCATACTTTTATCTCTTCTGATATTGTTGAAAATCTGCACTTAAGTACTAGTCTAGTTGATGATCCCGTTAGTGTTTCAAATCCGATTGGGGGCTCCGCCCATTTATCTATGATTTGTGTTGATTTGAGGATTTCCATCTTAAGCGTGGAATTCACGTGTAATGCTTATGTTCTCGGATTCATGGGATATGGTTTAATTCTGGGCATGGATTGGTTATCCAATTATGGAGCTATCCTTGATTGTGAATGAAGGGTAGTGAGGCTCATGACGCGCCTTGGTAATACCCTTGAACTTTCTTGTAACCCGAAGGGTCCGGTCATGTAATGTTATCTTGAATCTCTCGACTCGTCCGTCGACAATCTGCACTCCGTGAGAGTAGTCCGAGAATATCCAGATATCTTTGATGAGGTGAAAGGGTTACCCCCTAAACGCGAGATAGACTTCCGAATTTATCTGGTTGATAATGCCAAGCCTGTTTCATTGCCCATTAGGCATATGGCCCCGCGAGAAAGAAGAGAGCTCAGTAAACAAATCAAGGAGTTGCTCGAGAAAAATTTCATAAGGCGAAGCATTTCTGAATGGGGTGCTCCGGTGGTATTCGCTACTAAGGCGGATGGTTCGCTTCGTCTGTGCGTAGATTATCGTGAGTTAAACAAGATGACGAAGAAGAATAGGCACCCACTACCAAGAATCAATGATCTTTTTGACCAGCTTGTGGGAGCATCTGTTTTCTCTCAACTCGATCTAGCCACAGGATTCCATCAACTTAGAGTGGCTGAGGATAACATTGACAAAACTGCGTTTAGGACTCCAGATGGGTTCTTCGAATGGCTCGTCATGCCGTTTGGGTTAACGAATGCACCCCCGTACTTTGTAGACCTAATGAGTAGGGTGTTTCGGGAGTTCCTTAACAAGTTCGTGGTGTTTTTGTGGACGATATCCTAATCTTCTCAAAGGATGAAGAAGAGCATGCCAGACACCTCAAGGAAGTCATGGATACGCTTAGAGCACACCAGTTAAAGGCTAAGTTCTCCAAATGCCATTTTTGGAGGGAGGAAGTTCGGTTTCTTGGGCACGTAGTTTCTAAGCAAGGTTTAGCCGTGGACCCCGCAAAGGTGGTTGCGGTGCAAGACTGGAAAATTCCTAAGAATGCAACAGAGGTGAGAAGCTTTCTCGGTTTGGCGGGCTTTTATAGGAAGTTCATTAAGGACTTCGCTAAGATTTCAGCTCCTCTTACTAAGTTAACGAAAAAAACCTAGCGTTTGCATGGGACATAGAATGTGAGACTACTTTCCAGAGACTCAAGAGAGCCCTCACCACAGCTCCAGTTTTAGCATTACCCGATGGAGGAAAAATGTTTACGGTGTACACAGATGCGTGCGGCACGGGATTAGGCGCTATCCTAATGCAAGAAGGAAGAGTGATATGCTATGGGAGTAGACAACTTAAAGTTCATGAGAAGAACTATCCCACACATGACTTGGAGTTAGCCGCGATTGTTTTTGCACTTAAAGCTTGGCGCCATTATCTCCTAGGGGAGAGATTCGAGCTGTACACTGACCACAAATCGCTTAAGTATCTCTTTTCGCAAAAAGATTTGAATATGAGACAGCAGCGGTGGATGGAATTCTTGGCCTCATATGACTTCGATATAACTTATACCCCTGGCAAGGGTAACGTGGTGGCGGATGCGCTAAGTAGAAAAAGGTTGACTTTGAGCCCCTTATTTGTTGAAAGAAAAAGTCTTGAGTTTATAGCAACCTTTGATTTTACGCATGCTGTTGAGTCATTGACTGGTACGTTAGCATCTCTTGAGCTGAGACCTACGCTTCTAGATCAAGTAGGGACTTCGCAGAAAGAAGACCCACAGATAGTCGAAATCATGAACAAGTTAATCAGTGGTGAGACGTCAAGTCACCTTGGTAGGTATGCCATTGATGACAAAGGATGGCCGAGGCGCGATGGAAGGCTATGTGTTCCACTAGTGGGAGACTTAGTAAATAAAGTTCTCGAAGAGGCGCATCACTCGAAGATGACTATACATCCCGGAGGGGATAAGATGTACAGAGATATGAAATGCATTTTCTTTTGCGCCAGAATGAAAAAGGACGTGGAAGAATTCGTCTCAAAGTGCATGGTGTGCCAACAAGTCAAGGCTGAATCTAAGAAGCCCAGTGGGATATTACATCCTTTGGAGGTCCCGCAATGGAAGTGAGAAAGTATCTCGATGGATTTCGTGGATGGATTGCCTAGGTCGAGGAAGGGGAATACTAGCATATGGGTCATTGTTGATAGACTCACGAAGAGTGCTCACTTCATTCCGGTGAAAAGCAAAAGGACTGCATCATGGCTAGCATCTATTTACCTTCAAGAGATAGTACGGTTGCACGGGGTTCCTTCTAGCATAGTCAGTGACCGTGACCCAATTTTCACTAGCCAGTTTTGGAATAGTCTGCAAGAAGCAATGGGTACGCAACTTAATTTAAGTACAGCCTATCACCCTCAGACGGATGGACAGACCGAAAGGGTAAATAGAGTACTAGAGGATCTTTTGAGGCTATGCATTCTTGATTTTGGTGGTACTTGGGAAGACCATCTCCCTCTCGTGGAGTTTGCTTATAATAATAGCTCCCAAGCTAGCATAGGGGTGGCACCGTTCGAAGCCCTGTATGGAAGACCGTGCAAGTCACCAACTTGTTGGTGGGAGATGACTGACAGACTTATACTTGGGCCCGACATGATACGAGACACTTCTGAGAAGGTGGAGTTGATACGAAGACGAATGAAAGCGGCCCAAGATAGACAGAAATCTTATGCGGACAAGAGAAGGATAGACCTAGAGTTCGAAGTTGGAGATATGGTTTTCATAAAAGTCTCTCCATTGCGCAATGAGGTTCGTTTTGGAGCAATTGGAAAGCTAGCACCGAGATTCGTAGGACCGTTCCCTATCACTGAGAGGATTGGGCAGATGGCCTATAAGGTAGAGTTACCTGAGAGGCTGGCCGGAGTACACAATGTCTTTCACGTCTCGCATCTCCGAAAGTGCCTATATGAATCAGCTGAGGTGGCTGAGCCAAGCATCCTCGAAGGCGTAGAAGCGGAGAAAGAAGGAACGCTGAGGCGAGTTCCTATTCGTATCTTAGGGACGGAGATCAAGAAGCTAAGGAATCGCGAAGTCAAGCTAGTCAAAGTACAGTGGAGTGAAGCCCAAGAAGACGCAACTTGGGAAACCGAGGAGAAGATACGCGCGCTTTACCCATTTCTTTTTTAGGGTACTTTCTCGATCTCTTTTTCCTTTGGGCTTGTAAACCCTTCGTATCATGCTACCTATGTTTGTCTTGAGAACCTTAGAACCCTCTTTGGATGTAAACATGTAATCGAAACATGTTGTGGTTGATGTTTGCAAATGGTTGCAAGTGTTTGCAAGTGATTTCTCGTGGATGCATGACACACATTAGGCACTAGATCGGCTCAGACACCTTTTCATGTTGCATTTGCATGGGTGCTTATTCTTGTACATGGATGAACTTGTTATGCTATCACGTGGATGTTGCATATGGATGATGTTTGTGCACTCATGTAGAAATTTTAAGTTATGTTAGGAATTTGCATACATGTTGGACTCATTACACTAACATATCTTGCATTAAGGAGGTTTACTAAATCAGTAACCGCCTGATCCTTTGCATTAAAAAAGTACATATACACACATACTGCATATGTTCATACAGCATTATAAATCTTTTTAAGGACAATGGTTACTCATGAATGATGTTGTGAGTAGATGGATGTGGATGGTAGGATGCGTTCTTCCTAACTTAGAGATTTTGGGGATGAAATCCTTTAAGGAGGGGAGAATGTAACAACCCGTATTTTGATAACGTGTTATAACTATAAATCAAGGCAGAATTTAATTTTAAAATAAGAATCAAGGGAAACGGGTTTTGCCATTACGTTCGTCTTGAAATTCTGCTTGAAAACGAGTCTGAGTTTGCGAAAATCGGAGTCCGTATGACCAAGATATGGCTCTCCAAAGTTTCAGAAAATTCCAGAGTTCAAAACAGTTCGAATTCAAGTTCAAAATTCGAATTTCAAAACCCAGACAGACTGGACGGGAAAAATCCCGCCAGCACCCAGGTCGACTGGGGAGTCGACCCCCCCCCCCCCCCCGACCAAGTAGACTGGGCAGTCGACTTGGGTGTCGACCTGGTCACCTAGCCTGTTTTTGAGCCAGATGTATCTGGTCTCGTTGCTTGTCCAGATTCACTCTCTAAACACTATATAAACAGCCCCTGACCCTAGACTTTCTATCACATTCTTGTCCGACCATATGCTGCTGAAGTTCTGACTGGAAGATAGAGAACAAGGAGGCTATTCAGGACTTTGTTAGTGTTACGTTGGTTTGGGGATTTGCTAGAGATTCTGCTTCTACTCTTTTTGCTTTCTCATTCTCTAGACTACGATCTGTAAGCCCTTTGTCACTCTTAGATTTAAACTGTAAATTTAACCTGAACATGATGTAAACTGAAATTATGCCTAAACATGATAACTAAGTTGGATCTACTCTTGTATATCTTGGATCTATGACTATCACTTTTAAATCTGTTATTTTGAATCTAGTTTTGTACACCCCAGATCTATTCATCTTAAATGTTGACTTGTGGAATATCAGTATGAACTTGATTTGGATATATTCATGTTTAATCTAAAACCCCTTTACAATCTTTATCTTGCAATGCCCTGTGATGTTGAAACTAATATTGGGGTACTATTTTATGTCAATCCTTTACCATGTCTATCACCATGTCTTGTCAAGTTGATGTTGAGACCCTATTTCATATGCCTGTAATGTTGTAATCATCATACTTAACTTGTGAACACCTTTGCCATCCTATGACTATCCTTTTTGTGTTATATCCCTATTTTGACATGTTGTATTAATGCGAATTCACGTACGTTGGGGATACGTTTTGGGTAGATTAGGAAAACTTGAAAATTGGCTATGGAATTGACATGATATGACATGAAAATATGACATGAAAACTTGACATGAAAATAAGCTTGAAAACATGAACTTGGGACATGACAATTAGATAACTTGAAAATGGTCAACTCGAGGTTGGGTTGAATTTGCAACGTAAATCTGCCCGGAACCGCCCGACAAATCCAGTAGTTGCAAATAATAGGACCCAATGTGGGTAGTTGGTCATATAGCACTTTAAACCCGAGGTTAGACTAGGTTATGGTGTAAAGCTGCCCAGACCCGCCCGGCACATCCAGTAACCATAACCAAGTCTAATGTGAGAGGTTGGGGTACGTTAAGTAAATTAATGCCACATGGTAGGGTTAAGTCATGGACCATTTGAATACACTTAACCAATTTGATACATGTTTGGATAGGGGTTAAGTCATGACCTTTTTAATGACAACACTTAACCCATTAAAAATCCTAGCCACGAGGTCCCTTTTAGCTGTAACCCACTTAGAAGTATCACAATACCCTGGGGACTAGGCAGGGTGGGGCACGATTACTGGGCTGATTGTAAGCGACCAAGAATAACGGCTGAGTAAGGTGCGCCAGTGTAGGTTCAGGCGGACTAGGGTCGTGCACTTAGTCCGGAGTTGAAAAAGTAGGCATGGGCACCCGTAGTACTACATTGTGCGTGCTTGAATTGTGTCAGTGGTTGACACCCTAGGACCTGATACACCCTAGGGTGGACCTAGCACATGTGACTACATTCCGCGATTGGGCCGTATGACACCGATACACGACGAGTAAAGCCGATCGATTAGGATGGACTGTTGGACCTCGTATTGGGTCATTTCATGTTATTGGGTTTAGGGATCATTTTTGGATTTATACTTGACATGGATTTGGACACTAGTACAGTTAGTGCAGTAAACCTTGTATATGCGATGCCACCCTTATCTTGTTACCTTTTGTTATCATGCCAGTCCAGTTATTATCTTTATGTTTAATCTCAGTTTCTCATGTCCGGTTAACTTTATTAGTTTTTATGCTGATAGTCACTAGGGCTTACCAGTCTTTTTGACTGACCCGTTTTCTTCCACCTCTTTTTCTTTCGTTCCACCCCCCCCCCCCCCCCTTAAGTTCTCAGGGAGGAAACTCTAGCTCTTAGCTTGGACTTTACTTGCTTTCTGACAGCTCATGTACGGTTTGGTCTTGAGCTATACTATGGCTGCACTCATGCTCTTTTTGGGGAATAATATTGGACTTATGTTGTTTTAAGTACTTTGCTTCTTTAGAACTTGATGTAATGAAATAATGACTTGGTATTTTGATGTAAGAGGTTTTGACTCTATCTTCCACGTAATGAGATTTGGTTAAATTTATATCCGCTGCTTTATATACTCTGTTTAATTTATGTTCT
This sequence comes from Allium sativum, assembly GCA_030737875.1. Classification (NCBI taxonomy): domain Eukaryota; kingdom Viridiplantae; phylum Streptophyta; class Magnoliopsida; order Asparagales; family Amaryllidaceae; genus Allium; species Allium sativum. The sequence goes on along the minus strand of CM060921.1, from coordinate 719,217,877 downwards.
GTCTTGTGTTATCTCTGTGCCTGTTTACTAGATAATACCCCTCCAAAACTAGTGCATTCCCTTTGTGAGTGACCCTAGCAGAGGTGGGGTGTTACACATACTAATGAGGCCTCCTCATCCTCTAGCCTTTGATTCGCCAGGAAAGACGTAGAGAAGTATTCGGGTGTGACATAACAATCCAACAGATCGACGACTCCATCCCTTGATCCGAAGGGAAGAGCACAACAATGACCGGGACACGATCCATGAACAACATAATAACTTTTTCCTTCGATGTGGGGGCAAAAGAGAAATGTTAAGACGGGGATGAGTATGACTCGACCGCTCTCCAACGACGTCTCTAACTCTTTCCCATGACTTTAATGGGAGGAGTATAAGCTCAATAGGGGCGTGAACTGACCACCCCTGATGGCGACCTTCGCCCTTGACGTGGAAGCAAAGGGACGATGCCAAGGCAAATATGATCCGACTGTTTTCCCGATTAACTCTAATCCTCATAGCTTGGATATGAGTATAAACTTAGGACAAGTGTGACAGGCGCGCCAAGATTTAAGACCACTCGATCTATAACTCTAACCCGAACTGACTTTGGGAGAGTATAAAGGACGAACCACGACGTCTATAACTCTAACTCTCACGACTTGAGAGAGAGTAAATCTGTTGGGTAAGTGTGAATGGTGCACCATGACTTAAGACCACTAAACCCATAACTCTAACTCTCACGACTTGGGAGAGAGTATAAAGGACAATGCTGCGACGTGCATGCAATCTTCATCGCCCTCCGACTGAGGAGAAGATTATAAAGGACTTATGGACTGGAACGCTGGGGGCACGGGCATAGATTTCTGAATTAACTTCAAACACGCTTCGGACGCGACCCATGTTTCAAAGTTAAATGGAGGCTACAGACACTATACCTCCAAACTACGACACCTTGCACTTTGACATTTAATAATTCTATGTTAGATAGATTAGCACTCAACATGTTTTCATTTCGAGCTACAATTGCTTGTGACTTAAAGATTGATTTAGTAGCTTGCAAGATTAAGCGAACTATTCTTTGTCGAATTGCAGGATTATGTACAGACACAAAGCAAAGACACGAGGGACACACTCGCATACAAAAACAAATGGGTCGTGCTCGAAGGACTGACGTCGACTTCTAATGCTAAACTTTCCACACGACTCAATGCAACGACCGAAAGGAGACCTTGAGAATGGGGTGTTCAATAACACATCACACAACTTAAGGCAACGACTGAAAGAGGGCCTTGAGAGTGATACCTAGAATCAACACACATGCCTATATGTGACTAACTATAGCCTAAGTGCAACGACGAGTTTCACATTGCCGCGTGGGGACCATGAAAGGGGTGCAGAGTGACCATCTATTGACTGATCCCAACCTGCTTCCCAATTGGAAGGGGATAAGAGTATTCAAAGTGACTAGTCTGACCTCTCGCAGCCCAACTTCGATCCTTAGAGCTTGGATGGGAGAGAAGAAACCAGTACGGGTTGAGTACCAACAAATCGTTTTGCACCCAACTCTGACCCATGATTTGATGATGGAGCATGAATCCACAGAGGGCATGGATTTGGGTTCTACTACTCAACCAAACCCCCATTGCTGGGAGCACGGCGAGCCTCGAACGACATAGCTCGACCACCCGACTACTCCATGCACGTTTCCAACTCCTTAAAGTTTCGCAGGATCTCAAACTATAGATAAAAATGATGACCTCAATGGAACCGAGCATGAAGAACGAACTCGACAAGAGTGTGATGACTATTTTGGACTACGATGAAACATAAACAAAGGGGATCAGCCTAACTGGCCCGAATGATATGAGTAACTAAGTTCATTGGCGCTTGATGTGCCGATCCTCACTTTCCGACTAAGGTGAAGGAACAATGCCTAGACATGTGTGATTTGACAGCTCGTATGTTCAACTGTAACTCTCGCTGACTCGAGAGAGAAAGTATAAAACGACTTGAGTTGGCTAAGACTACCAAACCTGCAACTATAACCAGAAACAACGACGGAGAGTATAAAGGCTTAAGGACTGGACGCCCGACTGACTTAGATCGACCCCCAGTGACACTGGGGGCATCAACATTGGCTTCGTTTATTCCCCACCGACGATGTGGGCATGAGCGTCATCTTACAGACCGACTTTGAACGCGTCCTTGACTTGACACGCGATTCAAATGATATATACTATACCTTCGGACCATGACACGATTTGTCTTACTCACACATTCAAGAGATACTGCTTATGTGTTCGACATGACTGGACTCACTCATTCTAGCGAGACTGCTTATGAGTTCGACATTACTTGACCTTACACTTGACTATGTCCTCGACTTGCATAAAAAGATGACACCATTTGGCGAAAACTCTTTATGAACCACCCTGTGCAGAAGCCAGCGGCCCCACTTGACTTATAATGATATCATTTGACCTCTTGACTCGACGAGGCGTCAGTGATTACTTGTTCATCTCAACTACTCTAGCCTCGAACTTTGGCTCGATAGGTGCCACAGATGGCAGAGTAATGCATGCCATGCTGTTGGCACAGAGAAAAGAAAAAAGAATTCAAGCTTCAGGACTACTCCTAAAGACATGACAACTCTGCATTGCTTTCCCAAAGATGAATGACATTCCGAAGAAATGCAGCTCGACTTGTTCAAAGTACATCCCGTTTGCCACACGATGTACTTTGGGGGGTAAAGTGTTGACCCGCCTTTTGGTAAGGCCGTCAACCCATGGACCCATCACAGGATCACTCAAGACTCGAGCAGGGCCTGGACAAGCCCATACATTTTTGGCCCGAGGCTCCTGGGCTCGAGGGCTCTTGGATAGAAGCACTTCAGCCCTATAGACCTAGGCTAGGTGGTCATGAGATCAGCTAGCACTACAACAATGACTTGGTCATGAGATATTTCATAGCCTATTTACTTGGTCCAACTACCTATTCTAAAGCATATAAACTTGGATCTAGCTACGTTTATGCTGCCACATATTAGAGGGATCTTCTCCACGTAATCAAGACTCAGCTCCATTATATGCTATTCACATGGATCAGCTGACATATGGCACCTCCAATTATTGAAGCCTACCGCCTATAAATACACCAAGCAATACAACAAAGAGGGGATCTTCTTCTTCAGCTCATATTAGAGCATAACTCTTTGGCCCACGCATGACTCAATCATGGCTGCCAACCACTTTCATCATGAAATACTTGTTATACTCCTCAAAAACGATTATGTAATAGAGATCCCGACGATCTCATTCATTGTATCTCCGACTTTATGATATTATTATGAGATTGTAAAGTGGACGTAGGCTCGTTAACGCCGAACCACTATAAAAACGCTGTTGTCTTACTTTTTCTTGTTTTTTCTCGCTTTCTCTGATATTTCATATATCATGCTCAAATCTGACTTTTGGCCGTTGATGACCACTTTTTGGCGTCAACACAAATATATATAACCCATATTGATTTAGTTGAGAACAAACCAGAAACAGATAAACAGATTAGCGGAAGCGTACTTGAATCCGTAAATAATCATTGCAATACCTGAATTCATAGTTTGTTGCTAAAAGAGAAGATGGATTTGGTTTCGTCTTCCAAATTGACACAAACCCTAGATTAGATTCAGCTCTCCGCAGAAGAGGTTAGAGAGTTGCTAAGACTTGTGTAATTCGGGGACCATAACCCCTTATTTATAGAGTTGGCATTTTGTAATTCGGGCCTTAAACAAATTATAAAATACCCCGGTATCTACACATTAGGCCCATGACAACTTAAACTTTAAGCCTATTAATTCTAATCTAAAATTAGATCACATTAATTAGGCTTTACACCAAAATAGCACAACACATTTTATTTTACATATGTGACCCAATTGTCGAAATATTCCAACAATCTCCCCTTGGGCCACATATAAAATAACCTTAAAATGTGTTTAACTTTATGAGATCCAAAGTTTGCTATTTATAACATATGGTGTATCTGAAACAATCTCGTCCATTAATTGTGTTGACAAAGGATCAAAACGGCATTCGTTACATTTATCTTAACTAAACCCATCAATGGTCACATATATCAATACAATCAAATGACATAGATCAATCATGGATGCGTAGCATGGAAATTACATGAAATGTGATCTATACATGTCTATTTCTAACTGGTCCTTCTTTAGTGAGATCAAAACGTTTAATATTTAAACAACCTGAGTGCAAAGAAAAATTTGTTACTTTATTTCTGATAAAAAAAGACTTGATATACATATATCCGTAACTGAACCATAGGGCAATGAGTCATACGACAATACCAAATACAAACTTCCCCTGAACCAAAATATCCTTACATAAAAGTTACACCAATTGAGCTACATGCTCATGAAAGACCTTAGGTTGTAACCTTTTGGTATGCGGATCCACCATAATGGAGTTTGTGTAAGTGTGCTCTATGAATTACAATATATTTTGCAGTCTTTCTTTATTGGAAAATAATATGTTCTATAATGTCACAATATTACTTGGTCTTCCAATTCTTTATCAATAACCGGAGTCTTGTGACAAAATTTCATGATTATTTTCCATAGTTGGATGTCTTATAATTAACCGAAGACAATATTTTCAAAGTGGTGAAAGCTATAGGTGTTTAAATGACACTTTTCCTTATATAGTTTCACGCATAAAATACATTATCATTGCCTAAAGTGGATCTTTTATAGTAATGACATCCGAAATATTTGGATCGTAATTTTTATGATCTCCAACCAGTCCGATCTTTTATCTATGAGCATATAATCTTTTATTTTGTCTCTCAAAGATATCTTATAACCATTTTGGCTACTTAATAGTGATCCACTTTTAATATCAGTAAGGTATCTGCCAAACAATACACACATATCCACATGTGTGTGTGTATATATATGCATTAGAATTCAAACTGCAAATGCATAAGAAATCTTTTGCATTTCTTTAGTTTCAAGGATGGTAACATTTATCTGTTTTGGTAAAAGCAAATCAACTGAATCACAGTTTACATCCCTAACCTTTTAAGAATTTATCTTCTTAATTCTTTTGTAATAATCCAAATATCACCCCCATGAACAATAATGGTGTATTTGAATCCCAATTACAAAAGACTAATCCATAAATGAGTTTCGTAAGTAGTTTCACAATGTCTCCATTGAGAAACATAACTTAATCTTCATAAGATAATGCTAAAAAGTACAAAATGTAGTAAGCTCCAAAGTGATTGATTCTAAAGAATTGTTTACTAAGTCCAAAATGAAACACTCTTCTAAAGAAAATGAAATTTCCTTTTAATAATAGTGATTTCAATAAAAGTGCCTTATAAAATTCAATATTACCCACTTGATCCCTTTTGGGTTTGAATATTTATTCATAACCAATTAGCTTATAATTTAAGTTAGAGGGAAATTTCAAACTTTATTATTCATATAGATTTATACTATATGTTCATTTATTAAATCCAGATTTTAAATTAGTACCCTACATGGATTGATGTAAGTCCATAGCATCATCTTTATCAATCCATTAATTTATCTTTATGAATAAATACTGCACAATCATCTGAAATAGCATTTCTTCTCATTTAAGTGGATTTATTTAGTGATCATGCATTTTGAGGTTGTTGAGTTTGTTTTCTTGAAACAGCAACCTTAGCTTAAAGAGGAATTTTCTTTAACATCGTCTTATTATAGTTTTTAATTTACTTCTTAATGGAAGAAAAAAAAAATCTTAAACTTTAGCCAAAGAAATAACCGTAGTTGAATCAGAAATAATGATTCTCTTTAAAGACAATGACAATATCTATTTCTCCCTTAACCTCAACATCCTAAGAAAATTATTGCATTTCCCGCTTTAAAACTTTTCCTTGGTGCGGATTCATAAAAAAATATAAACTTTAAATCGCTTAGAATATCAATAAAGTATTTTCTATCTTTACGATGTCTCAATCTATAACTCTTTAGTAAACTGAAACAAATAATTATATTAGTCGCCAAAACAATATTTGAGATATCATTACACAAGCTATTTAGCATAAGTAGCCATAACTTATATATCCGACATTATTAGTTTCAATTACATAAAATATTGAATTTATTCATAAATCAAAATTATTATTTCTTGATGAAAAATAATAACCTAATATGTTCATATTAGAAATATAAAACCAAAATCTGTCTAAATGATAGCATTAAAAAATATCAAATAAATTCTAACAGTATAACTGAAATCTTAATAATGACTTTGAAACATCTACTATACTTTACTTTAATATGATTGTATATCTTATTAAAGAAACAATTATAAGATATCTGTATGTCATTTCTTTTCTTTTAAATTTTTAGCGACTTCTTAATCTTATTCATACATTTATTTACAATGTATATCAGATGAGTACTTTTAATCTTATAAGCTTCAATTTCTCTTCTTATTACCAAAGCGCTGAATTAGCCAATAAGATGATATCTTATTCTTAAAATAATATTAATCATAAAACGATCATATTAGAGATAGCACCAAAAATAACAATAAATTGAGTGACTTTAACTTTTGAAGCAATATTTTCCCTATAGTACATTTTTATTTCTTTTACTTTAACATTATGGAATCAAGCACTACAAATAGTGTTTGTTTCCCTATATTGTTTCCACAAAAAACTTTTCATTCTCAGTAGATAACTTATAAAAATTAGTTATCGTTACATATAGTCCATCCTTGAAAAGCTTCTGAAATATTTACTTAACGATCCTTTAACTCTTGGTTTTTTAAATTATACCATCTTTTAATATTCTTCATAATATTATAAGAATATTTAACCGTAGTAGGATTGGCTGTAATCCTCCTAATTACAAGAGTTAAATCTATAAAGTCAAGAACAAATAAAATGCTCTCTTAAAAATCCTTATATTTATCCCAAAACAAGATGGGAATATTTTTTAAATTGGCAGATAATTCAGTTAAATTAGCTGAAAATGAACAAAAAATAAAATGAAGATTTATCGTATATGTTCATAGCCAAATATCAACCATGGTAAATTCAAATAATTGGTAAGTCTCTTCTCAAGATACCTAGTACACATTAATATCAATTATTTGGACAATAATATTAACCGTATAGTGGTACTCTTGTTGTAATGATCAAACACTAACAATAAATTCAAGTCAAATAACAACATTCCTTTGGGCCGGTTAATTATTCACTCGAAAAACCTTATAATTGTCACGTATTTATCATCACACATGTGTAAGCGATTCGGCCAAATATTAGTCTTCCTTTGGGCCGGCTAATACTCGCATGAATAACTACACACAAATATTCAACATTTTCATGAACCACCAAAATAAGAGAGGTCACACTGGTGATATTTTATTTCAGTTAGTTCACCATTAATGTTAAACATTTACAGCGGTAAAGAGACACCAAAATTATATTTGAACTTATTACTTGATGTTTGTTCAATGTACTTAGATTGCTAGAAAACACTCCTAGAAAAACTTAGGTATTTGTGATACTTGAAAATGTCAAAATTATAACTGTATTAACTGTAATCACTTGCTTTATATGGACACACTCACGACATTCTCTTAATAAATACGATGCTACGAGACATCATCAATAAATTACATAATAAATGTCTCTAAGGAATATCATAAATAAATGTCATATATATAAATGACATGATAAAAAATGTCGCATATATCATCATGAATTGATGAAGGACCAGATAATGCATATACTAAGTGGGTCAAAAATATCATAAAAGAGAACCAAATGTTATATATGCACGTGCAACAAGTTAACAATTGATAAAAAGTCAAATTTCAATATGCTTAGACGTCTTAAAAAAGAAGATGACTAATCCGAAACATGCAAAACTTCTGAGTCCAACAATTGAAAGAACCCATCGCTCATATATTAAGGCATGCATCATATGGCATTTCAGTTTAGATCCTTACATAAAAAATGATTCAACATGATTCGAAATTCTATTTATTTATTTGTCTATTGAAGATAGATTTTATTAAAGTTAAACAACTTTTCCAAATTAAGGTTATCACATGGAACATAAGATGCAGCCATTGAGTATCATCACATACTTAAAACTTAATTTGATGAGCTGTATATAATACCATATTATGGAATGCAGTATGTACAATATCAAGTTGTTTTTCCATATCAAATACACTAGCATCAAAATGTACATATCAAGTACACTAGCATCAAGATGTACATATCAAGTTGAATAAAGCTGCTTGTCTTCGTTTATATATATATAAAAAATAATATTGCAGATGCTATTATTCTAAATCCATGGCTAAAGCATGATAAGAATGTTTACTTACCATGGCGCGCATAACAAGATTCAAATAATATTACTGAATCCATGTGCATGTTTTGCTGAATCGTACAACACATTATGTACTGTACATATAGTATGTTACAATAACAAAAATTAATACTAGAGTCTGTGTGTGAGAAAATATCTAGCTTTGATCCTTTCAAATGAACTACTGCGTAGTAGGTGATTAGATCAACAACTAATTCATAAATTCATAGATTAAAATAATAACAAAATATGTCACATCAACATGCCAAAGTCGACCTATTTATTTGCATAATAACGTGCGACGAAGTAAGAAACATATCAAGTGTTGTTGAGTTTTCATTTTTTTCATTTTCAGAAAAATGGCGACAGCCAAACCTAATCCCCAAATCCCTTCCACCTATCCCGATATTCCTATCCCTCCACATCAATCACCAGACCCGCCACCTAAACCTATTCCACCCTCGCCAGAGCCACCTCCTCCCTCTGTTAACTCCTTTCCCTCACCGGTCCCGCCTCCTGCCTCAGACTCAACCACCTCAGATCCAAACCCGAAGCAAAAATGGTCATCTCCTTTTGCTTCGAAGCCAAAAAATGCCGGAAATTGCGCTGTAAGCGATCTTGAGTTGAAATTTGAAGGTGATAATCTTCTTCCAACTGACGACATAGTCCAGGCAAGCATGGAGCAATGGAACGGTTTTCTCGTTGGTTTTTTTCTGGATACGCCGCTGCCGTACTTTGCAGTCGTCAATTATCTACGGAACCACTGGAAACCACAAGGTACAATAGACTTTACATCGAACGGATGTGTGTTCTTCTTCCAGTTTTCTTCTATGGCTGACCGTGTTAGGGTTCTCGAGGCAGACCCTGTAATTATACACAAGAAATTATTCATTGTTAAGCCACGGGAACCAGCATTGAGTAACGTTGCGAATAGTGTAAAGGAAGTTCCTGTGTGGATAAAATTGTTTAACATCCCGCTCGTAGCTTGGTCGAAGAGAGGGATCAGTTATCTCGCTACTAGAGTGAGGAGATTTCTATGTATGGATACTAATACAGAGAGTATGAAGAGACTTGAATTCGCCAAATGCATGGTTGAAGTCTCTGCTAGCTCACCCTTGCCAGATTCCTTTCCTATGCGCAACTTGGACAGTTCAATACAAATCGTTAAAGTATATTATTTATGGAAACCTGAGTTATGCACTCAGTGCAAAGTCTTCGGACACAAGACAGAGAATTGTCAAAGACAGTGGGAAAAGGTGACTAGCAATTCAAACAAAGGGGAAGCATGTAATGTTAACACAGCAAAGAAACAAAAAGAAATAGGTAACATTGAGAAGCAGCAACAAGAAAATGGTAAGACTAATGTGTCTAGAAGTTCTGTTCGAACTGGCAAAGTGGTTCACCGACCTCGTTTCGCTGTTCAAACCAAAGATTATATTTGGACTAGAGTACCTGGAAGGAAAAAGCCTGTTAGTTCTGTTGTTAGTCGTAAGGACAAGGGGAAGCAGATATTGGTTGATGTGTCTCCGCCGGCGCAAGTCGCTGTTGCTGTAGGAACATCGAACTGTTTCTCGCTTCTTCCTTCGACTGAAGTGGACAACCCAGGGCATGCTTATATTCATGAATTGGAAGAAGGTGAGTCTGTAACTCCTAGATGCACTAACAAAAGACATAAGGATGACTCAAATGATAATGAGAGTTCTGCAAATGCAAATGTTGACAAAACTGCTATGGACAGGGGAACACAAAATGAACAAATTGCTTTAGTTGAAGTTATGTTATCTAAAGCATTTGGGAGGCCGACAGAGAATGGTAAGGAAGTTTCAAACGAGTGTAATCGGGCGAGTGGAAACAAATATGAATCTGCAGCTAAGTTGGCAGGTTCTACTTGTGACGTGATTAAAAATATAGAAGGTTCTGAAGAAGGGAAATTGAGTAAAATCAGTGATAACATGGGAGTCAAAGAGACTGTTGTTCAAGAAACTGGCAGGAAAAAGGGCATTTTTAGTGCACCATTTAGAAGAACTAGTATAGGAAAAGAGACTGTAAATAAGGATGGCCTCAGAGTGCATAGCAATAATGCTATTAACAGGTTTGGTGTTCTTGAAAATATTGGAGATGGTAGTGAAGAATTGAATGAGGATATCAGCTGTGAAAAAGGAACTGAAATAGAAGAAGGAGAGATTAGAGAAGTCGATGCTTTGCTTACAGCGGTATTCGGGAAAACTGGAGGTCACACGTCTAGTGTAAGAATGGATGAAGTACCATTGGTTGTTGACCTGAACGCTAGAACTTGTAATACTGAAGTAGCAAAAGGTGATGGCCTGATGGCAAGTTCTGGAACAACAAATACAGAGGTAACAACCGTAGAATCGGTTACTACTGTTGCAAATGGTAAAGCAAATGTAAGTGTGGTTGGTATCAATAGTAGTGGTAAGGGTAAGGGTATGCAAGAATCAAATGGTATGTCAGTGGCAAAATGTGGTGCGGATGCAACTGTTTCCGCGACTCATGTCGAGAAGAGAAGCAACCAAGAGATGCTTGAACAACAGTTGGAGATGAATGCAGATCACTGTGAAGGGTTAGATCCAGTTAGAATGGCTCAGATTACTTCCATTTCTGATGATGTGCGGATGATAACAGAAAAGCTTCAGGTTGAGCTTGCGAACAGGAAATTGAACTCAAAACAGTATAATGAGACATTGAAGACAGTAAATGACTTCAATGATTTCAAATCTAAGCAAATACTCGACAAAATGGACAAAGCTAGGCTTGAAGAAGCTACTGCATTGCTTAAGCTAATGCATGCAAGTGTAAACCAGAGAACTCGCAATTCTCCAACTGTCAAGAACAGATCAGTGAACCCATATGCGCATCTTGTCGCTCCCCCTGCTTACAGGGAACGGCCACCAGATATTGTCAATAACACTATTGAAGCTAACTCAAATGAAAAGGGAAGATCAAACACTCCGGTTACTCGGAGTAAGAAGAAGGAGATGCTCAAGAACTTGCATGAAAATGGATAGCCGTCTCTACTGGTAGAAAGAACTAAGGCGAAAGTAATGTCAAAACCAAATGTAATTTGCTTGGTAAAGTTGATGATGTAACTTGTGTGATTTGAAATGTTGTAATTTGGCTCCCTGTTTGGAAGCACCTAGTTGATATACATTTTGTATATCACCTGTTTTCACTGTATATTTTTTTCTCTTTAATAAAACAGTACTGTTACGAAACACTATAAAAACCGGTCGGCCTTGCCAAAAAAAAAAAGTAAGAAACATATCATGTTATCCATGCTTGAAACCATAATTGATAAAATGAGATGAGCCTTGTCATTCGAAACTACTGATAAACCAATCACTACAGCTTTCCAGATGCAAGATATTTTTTTTTGTTTCTTCACAACAGAGGTACTTAATAGGTTGATTAAAAAAAACTTCTTTTTGTTTCACATAGTTGTTTCACACAGTGGCCAAGTTAGAGTAAGAAACATGTTTATACAGTAAACCAAACCTCCACATTTAAATCTTATATCACAGTTTTAAAGTATATACTTAACAAATAAAATTCACAGTTTCTCAATGAAATCAATAATGGTTAGCTGATACCGCTTGTTAGCATTTTAATATATATTAAGAGTAGAAAGTCATGAAACCCTAGATCCAAATATATATAACCCAGATTGAGTTAGTTGATAACAAATCAGAAACAGATAAATAGATTAGCAGAAACATACCCGAATCCATAATTAATCATTGCAATACCTGAATTCATAGTCGGTTGCTAAAAGAGAAGATGGATTTGGTTTGGTCTTCCAAATTGACACAAACCCTAGATTAGATTCAGCTCTCCGCAGAAGAGGTTAGAGAGTTGCTAAGACTTGTGTAATTTGGGGACCATAACCCCTTATTTATAGAGTTGGCATTTTGTAATTCGACCCTTCAACAAATTATAAAATACCCTGTTATCTACACATTAGGCCCATGACAACTTAAACTTTAAGCCTATTAATTCTAATCTAAAATTAGATCATTTTAATTAACCTTTACACCAAAATAGCATAATACATTTTATTTTACATATGTGACCCAATTGTCAAAATATTCCAATAGTAAAGTCCAACGCCGTTAGCGGAAGAGTTGCCTCCGCAACCCACCTAAGGGAGTTTGCCACCCTTGGATAATATTTGATAAAATTTTAAAATCTTTCAGCAACACAACAAAATAAATAATCAACTATAATTCATTAAATTTAAAATCACAAACTAGAATACTCTGTTTAAATGTCTCGCTTGAAGCCACGAGCATTTAATTCGTTTAACTTCTAGCTCCATTTAAATATCCCACCTAAATACTCCGCTAAAGTACCATGTTACTATGTATGTATGCATACGCACCCTGAGCTACTTATATGTATGTACACATACAAAAGTTCTAATGGATTTCAAAATAAATTAATTATTAATAAACATCATACATATTATTGACTTCCATCCTATTAACTAAGTTAAAAACTATTCGTATATTAGCTTATATAATCATTGTGATGAAAAACAAAGTGTAAAGATGACAAACTGTGGTTGTTAGACTAGATTCCATAATTATATAGACCAATTTGATCCCTCCGCATACGGTCTGCAAGTCTGGAATCCAATTTTTACGCGTTCAAGTTTTATTGTGGTATTATTTGATTTTTCGTATTTGATGAAGTGTTGTTGTGGTGCTACTATCAAGGGTTCTATACAGCTCCAATTCAGAGAAACTGAGAAGTAGTGCATTGAATAGGGTGATGAACAACTAAAACTATGATACTACAAAAGTGGGACACATCCACGTTTATTCCTCACTATTCCACCTCTTTATATCGAAAAATGATCGCTATGCTACCTTTGAAGATCATAACTTATTCAACAGACGTTACTAAGATGATCAATGCTTAGGCAAGTTTTGATGTAGTAGCATTTGAAGGTTCTTTTGTCATAAAGGCTTATTTAGAGAAAGCACACATTTGTTGGATTCTCCTAGATTTTATTAGAGCTTATATTGTTGTTACTGATCCAATAGTTTGGGAGTTCTTTATGTTACGCCTATTTGGCTTAATCTGTATACTGGCTGTAGAAATAAGTAAAAAATTAATCAATGTATTGGTGTGTCATTGATTATTGTATTTCTAATTATATAAAACTGATAGTACCTTCATATTTTATACCGTGGATTATAGGTATTCTTCAGTACCGGGCTAACGTAAGCTGTAAAATCTGAAAAATGAACTCTAAAGTACGAGTACACTATGATAACTTCTACAGTAACCAATTGAATATTCACTTAAATTGCAGAAACAATGTATTAAGCTGATAACTACCATGGTAAAAGTCAAAAAATATGCATCACATGATTCACATCTGAAAAAAGAAAGAGAAATAAAATTGAAACCTGGCCACAGTGAGGGCCAAGGGCATGAAATAATGCCATCTAATGAATATAGTGATACAAATGAACTACTAATGTGGCGATGCAAAAGCTCTGAAAATGCTCTTGGATTTCAATTTTTTTTATTCAGTTAGTACTTGTGGGCAGTTAGTCCAAAGCTATGCCGTGATTAAAAATATCTCATTCAAGTTAAGATGCTTCATTTCAGTATTATATTTTCTTTAACTCAACACACATCCATATTGCACCTTTAGAGGTGAATAAGTTTTGATTACACGAGCAAATTATTACAAGAATTTCAGTGATGCCATAAGTTAGGAGACGATTTTTCAACAGTAAATTGAGCTGAAAACTTACTAGAATGTCATGTAAGTGAAGAGAATGAGATATTATTTAGGCCCATGATTTACATTGTTAAATGAAGTGGATGAGATATTTGGGTAATATAACATGAGGCGCACCAATTCTTCTGTACCGAAATTTGATGTGCCCCGTGTCTCCAACCAATCGCAGCCACTTAATTTTCGTTTTTTACAGTTAAACGCTTTAATTGTCCGAGGATTAAAATGCAAAAAAGCCGAAATAGGGAGATTTGATTGGAGGGAACATAAAGAATAGGGGAATTGGGTGCAGAAGAATTGGTCTCAACATGAGCTTGCTTATGCATGCAAAGAATTTCCGAGTATTCACTCCATACAGACCAGAACTATTGGCAAAAAATTGTGCCATCATACTTTGTAGAATGTTTCTTTCATAATTGTACATTTATTAATGTATATTACCTATCCAAATAAGATGTATATGTCAACCATTGAGATTTACAGTTGTGTGATGTGCTTCTGTTTGCACTTCTATCTCATGAGAAATTAATAATGTACGTTTTAGTGTGATGGACATCCACATGCACCATTTCGGTGGTTCATTTTAATTGAGTATGATCAGCATTTTCCATGCTTTATAAACAAACGCAAATTCTACTATAGTTTATTCCCATGCACATTGCATTTGCGCGTTAGTCGCTAATATTTTGCCTAACTCATTTTTGGTTCACTTTGTGGATTTTTCAAACCAGTTTCATAACGTTGTGACTACTGACTATGAAGTATTTTCCAATTTAGAAATTTAATCCTGCACAATAGCTTATCCAAAATAATTAAAAATGAATTAATTAATCAATGTCATATCCAGCCTTAATAGCATCATTAAATAAATTTTACAGAAAAATTTATTAACAAAAGATTTGATCACACGTAGCTATAGGGAAGAACAAACAAAAAAAGTTTATAAAATAACAACACACAATTCGTCTTTTCAGCTTATCAATTTCTCAAATACTCATATGCGTAGCACGTAGTAAATATAAGTATTTCAAAAAAACCATCACCTCATTTTTTAGGTATCCATAAACTGTACAGCTCAAATCAGGCAGCAAAGCGTATAGAACAACATTTAATACCACATCATTTGCAAAACTGTAATGGTCCAAAGCTTTGCAGTGTGAGTAATAGTTGCTTTTATTCATGTAGATTATTCACCCTTAATTTAAAAAAACGTAAGATTACTCTAAAAGTAAAAATTGTAACCAAGTTACGAAGACCAAATCTCCACTGTTAGACATGTCAATTAACTGATATCTCTATAATTTTGTGGGTTGGGATCATAACTTCTGTAATGATTTTCATGAAAAATACCAACTTTGTATGAAAATAAGTTAGTAAGTTGCATTAAAATCGCGTCTGACTACTTCCCATTGCAGGACATGGCTGTTAACTTAGATCTCTGAAATTTTAAGGCTTGAGAGTATGAAATCTGTAATAGTTTTTATGAATTATATAAACTTTGTAAAAAAAATAAAACTATAAATAGCACTGAAGTAGTACCTGACCTTCACTTTCAAGCCTTAATTCTAATTGCAGTTCGACAATTATGACAGCACAATATCATATGGAAAAGAAGGTTCCTACTTTCTATGAAGTAAAATAGGGTCAAACTTGAAGATCTAATGATCTAGTCGAAATTGTGTTGTGGAATTGGAAAATCCAACACCAACAGGTTAGCATTACTGAAAATTTACACCCGTAATATCTGATCAGCAAACAAACGTGTAAATACAATTTCAAAGCTAAATTGGAAGAACACAACAAATTCAAAACTCAACTCGTGATGTTCGAAACCGTAGATCCACAATCATCGCCTATTTCCCGTGGTGTTGAACCCACAAATCCTATTGAATTCACAAATATTAAAATCATAGCTTAGAGCCAAACAATAATCGAGGTCTGAAGACGTAGAAAACTACTATATGTCAACTTACAAAGCTTATTAGCCATAATAAACAGATGTCAACAATAACAAATAGTGCTTTTCAGCAATAACAAATCGTCAGTTGATTCTCCCTTTTCAATTTTCAGATGGTAAAATTTATGTTGGAGCCAAAATTCACAGCATGCATTGTTGGAGAATGGAGTTTTGATGACAACAACCTTATTTCAATTATCAATGATTATAAAATATGTGCTAACACTTTTTGTACAGAATATATATATATATATATATATGTATGTATGTATGTATGTATGTGTGTGTGTGTGTGTGTATATATATATATATATATATATGCAGGAATTATATACAGGAAATATTACTGAAGATTGTACAGTTATAATGATATAGAAATTCAAAGATCAGAGAAATTTCAAGACTCGTGAGTAATTAAGATTTTAAGAGCTCAAGATTAATATAATTATAGAGTCTACATTTCGTAAGACTCTAAATAGCACTCCAGATTCGAATTCAAAATCTGATTTTCAATTCTATCCTCAATCGTCTGTATTCTGATTTTCAATTTTTTGTCAATCCTCTCTATTTTATTTTTCTATTTGTTTCTGTTTTTATTCTTCTTTGTTTTTCAAACTTAATTTTTATACTTTATATTTATACTTTATATAGTTTAAAACCACATAATTTTATATACATATATATATAGTTTAAAAGTATGTTTTCATATGATTTTATATCATAGGATATTGATTTACAACATTAGAATTTTATTCAAGAATTTTCGGAATTAGTTTTATATCAAAACACTTGAAAATGCTTTGAAAATTAAAAATGTACATGAGTATGTCGACATATCAAAATATGTATGTCGACATACAACAACTAGTTTTCTAATTTTGAAGGAAAGTATCTTTTAACTATTTGGAACGCTTCAGAACCATTGCAACCCTTCATACTCTATAAAAAGAGGTTAAAACCGAATTTTTTAACACATCTTCTTCTCCAACTTCATCCTCTTTCATCCCTCCATTATTCTTAATCATTTTTATGGTTTTTACTTTTGTACTCTGTGGAATTCACTTCTGAATTGATCAAACTTCTTCTATCTACACTCTCTACTATCTACTCTTTGAATTAGGTGTTTTTGAAGTTATAGGGATGTTTTGTAATTGCTTGGGTTGAATAAACCCTGTTTGTAAGTCAAAGAGTAATCAGTGTATCCTTGTAGCCGTAAAATCAAGGAATAGGAGTCGGTATGCCCATGTCGAGCCGTGAAGTCAAGGGATAGGAGTCGGTGTCTCCTTGTTGAGCCGCGAAATCAAGGAGTTTGTATTCGACTATTGGAAATAGTAATAAAACTCTGCACAATCCAACGTTGTGCGGGACTGGACGTAGTAGTGATCTGAACCAGTATAAAATCCATTGTGTTCTTTCCTTTTTTGCACTTTTATTTTCTGTTTATTTTGCTTCTGTGTTTGAATCTGTGTCTATGATTATGTTTGTGTTGTTTGATTCATCCCGTAATTCACTTTATAATTTTGTTTTGGTCAAATTCTTACAAACATTATTTAGCCCCCCTTTAGTGTTTGCTTTGCCTGAACGATCCAATCTGCATTCCCTAACAATTGGTATCAGAGCAAGATCTTTCAAAAAGTTCATAATCTTATTTTTGAAAATTTGGTAGAATGGCAAACGACACTGGTAGCACTAATAGTTCTTTTATAGAGTGTCAATCCACTGTTAGACCAACACTATTTAATGGTAGTAATTATTCATATTGGGCATGTAGGATGAAAATCTATTTACAGTCTATAGGATTAGACACATGGAATAATGCACAAAATGAATATGTTGAACCCACAACTGCATTTGCACAATGGACAAACGAACAAAAGGCTGCTGCACAGAGCAATTCTAAAGCCATGAATATATTATTTTGTTTGTTAGATAGAAATGAGTTTAATAGAGTATCTGTATGTAAGGCTGCTTATGAAATCTGGAGAACTTTACAAGTTACTCATGAAGGAACTAGTAAAGTTAAACAGACTAAGATAGGCATGCTAGTTTTAACAACCCGGAATTTTGGAACCAATTTAATAATTTTATTTTTAGATATTTTAATGGATTTTAATATTTAAAAATAATTTATTTTAGATAATAACGACTAAAAAATTGTTTTAAATAAAGTTAGAACGAATATATTTATTTTAATTATAAAAGGAGTTAGAAATAGCGCGGTAGTTTGAAAATTTGAATTTGAACTTTGACTGAATGTACAGAATTCAAAATAAATCGGATTTTGGTGAAACCAGAAAAATTTAAATCTATTTGATTATATCTTTCTAACGGATCTGAAAAATTGAAATTTCATAACGGGAATAAAAAGTTATGGCCAGTTTAAAATTCAGAATAGTCGCTATGGAATTTATATATATATATATATATATATATATATATATATATATATATATAATATAATAAATAGCCATTTTGCAAACGACCTCCGTTTACGACGAAACCACTTTGGTTGGATCCGGAATGTTAAATTATTGCTAGATTCCAAATTTCATAATTTTTGGAATTAATATGTGAGCGCAGTAAATTTAAATGTTTTTGGTAATTTAAATTTAAATTGGATCGACCAGAAATTGACCATTTTTCAAACGGTCTCCAAATTCAACGAAATTAATTTTGTTAGGACCGTATCGTCAAAACATAGCTAGAATTATTTTTTGGGAATTTGGAGTTGGTATGTGGCCCCGGTAAATTAAAATGTACAATCGAATTAAATAATTAAATGATTTATATTTTAAATTAAAGAAAAGTGGGCTGAAATGATCGAATGGGCTGACTGAACCAAGTCCACTACGTCCGGAATAGGGGTATTTGGTTAGGGGCACGATTCGTTGGGCTAAATTTGGAGCTATTGGGAATTAACGGGCTTTTTTGCAAACTAGAAAATTTAATAATATTTTATTATAAATTACCCTAACTAATCAAACCCTAATCTATCTTCCATTTTGAACATAGCCGCCACCCTTATTTTTGATGGCCGATATCCTCCCATTTCTAGTCGTTAATCTCTCCTGATCCTCTTCGAATTTCAATCCAACATCAACGCAAAAATTGTAGAGCTTTTCATACTCTTTCAATCCATATAGTTAAGATCGCATTTCAATTCGTATTTTGCTCAAATTTTCACCTCAAAGTTGCCGACTTGCGTGGGTTTTCTGGAGCACATCGGAGCACCGAGTTTCATCAAACTCTGGCGGTGGAGGGCGCGCTAGAAGGCGCAGCGTGTGGTCACATCCGATCAGTCTCAGGTAGTTTGTATTGGTCGCATGAGGAGGTGGAACGAACGTGAAGTGGGTTCCTGAATCGACCTGGGATAATTGCAAAGAGAAAGAACAACAACGTTTTATTAATGTGATAGGTTAAGGTAATCATTTTAGTTAATTAATTACTTAATTATCTTTATAATGTAATTAGTGATTAAACCATCATATCTTTCTCACTCTAAATCAGAATTTCACGAAACCAGTTGCATTAGAATCGCAGAAAAGGGAACTTCGCTATGGAACTGACGAAAACAGATTTGGGGCTAGTGGTGATTTTTGACTAAATTAAACAAATGGTTTAATTCAGTGAAAACAATCGTTATATAAATGATTTATGAAACCGATCAAGTTGAGGTTTCTTTTTAAATAATTAAAATTAATTAATTATTATCGTGTTTAATAAGTTTTACAAATACGCTGCTAAATTCAGTTTGTTGTTATATGCGATTTGATTTGGATTGGATAATGCTGTTTGGTGTGATCTGTTTGATTGATTATATATAATGGAATAATTGAAATTGTAAACAATTAAAAATATCATCTTTGTTTGCCATGTTACTGTAAGAATTGTATACAAATTAAAAATATCATTTTTAATTGTGATGTTGAGATAGAATTGTCAACAACACAAAAACATAATTTTTGTTTGTGATGTTCAATTAGAATTGTATACAAAATAAAATTATCATTTTTAATTATTTTGTTGAAATAGAATTGTCAACAAAATAAAAATATCCTTTTTATTTGTTTCGTTGAAATAGAATTGTCAACAAAATAAAATTATCATTTTTAATTGTTTTGTTAACGAGAATTGTAAACAAAATAAAAATATCCTTTTTATTTGATTTATTGAAATAGAATTGTATACAAAATAAAATTATCATTTTTAATTGTTTTGTTGAAATAGAATATTCAACAAAATAGAAATATCATTTTTATTTGTTGTGTTAAAATAGATTTGCAAACAAATAAAAATATCATATTTATTTGTTATATTAAAAATAGATTTGTACACAAATAAAAATATTCATTTTTATTTGTCATGTTAATTGTTGCAAATTGTATACAAATAAAAATATTCATTTTTATTTGTTATATTAAATATGGAAAATTTATGCAAGTAAAAAAAATCCTTTTTATTTGTCATTAGAAAATATAGAAATTTGTGTACAAATAAAAATCTTATTTTTATTTGTCATAGGATTGGTTGAAAATGAAAATTATCTTTTTGTCATTAGCGACATAGAAATGTCATGACAATAAAATCTTTTTTTTTTTTTGTCATTAGAAACACAGAAAATGTAATGCGAATATAATATTCTTTTTATTCGTTATTAGAAACATAAAAATGTAATGCGAATAAAATTTTCTTTTTATTTGCCATTGGAAACATAGAAAATATGTAAACAATGAATTACTCTTTTTATTTTACATATTTTGTAAATAAATATGTCATTTATGTTAGAAAACGTATTTTGTAAATAAATATGTCATTTATGTTAGAAAACATATTTTTTGTAAATAAATATGTCATTTATGTTAGAAAACATATTTTGTAAATAAATATGTCATTATGTTAGAAAATGTATTTTGTAAATAAACATGTCATTTAGTTAGAAAAGATATTTTGTAAATATATATGTCACTTAGATAGAATATGTTTTCGTTTAATAAAAATATCAATTAGTTAGAAAATGTTTTTGTCAAATAGAAATGTCATCACATTAGAATACGTTTTGTTAAATAAGAAGAATCTTGTCTTGAAATATGTGTTTGTGATGTTGAAATGTTTAACGTATTAAAAATAATGTTAACATTAATATGGTAGTTGAAATTAAAAATATAAATATTTATTTATAATTTAAACTGTGAAAATTGGTTAAATAGAAAATAATTCAAACATGATTAGAATTGGTTAAAATTATTAACCAATGATTTATTTATAAAAACTGTTGTTGTTTGAAAACCCTACATGGGTATTGGGATGATATTTGTCATACACTTGTCCCAATATTTAGTTATATGTCAATCGATGGATTGACAGCCTGTGATGAGCGTTATTTATTTATTTTAATGCTCATACAGTTGTAAAACTTCACTCTGGATGTAAATGGACCGTTGAGTGATTATTTATCATTATTGTTAAATACATGTGATGTATGAAAATCCATATAAATGAAATTATATGGTAATTGATTGAGTCGCATTTTGATATAGAATGTTTTAAATAAAGAATAGAGAAAAATAAATAATCTTTTAAAATAAAGATTATTTTAAAATCAGGAGTATTTTAAAATAAATTTAGTGAAAAATAAAATTATGATTTTATGTCCATCTTTGGATGGACACAAAAATATTAAAATATGAAGCCAAGGTAAGTATAGAAACACCATTTTTAACCCGAATGGGTTTATCAATCGATTTTATTCATTTTATAATGAATATCGAAAAGTAGTGCTTTCAAAATTTAATATTTTGGAAGTATCATCATTTTAAAATGATAACGATACAGAATATTCAATTTTGATTTAAAATTAAAAATGAAGTTAAAATCGTTTTAAAACGAATTTATAAATATTTTATAAAATACGATTTAAATGGAAATCGACGATATATATACATATATATATATATAATATTATATATATTTAATGGCTTGAATAGAATGCATCGCGCAGCAACCGTTCGCGAATTTCGACCATTAACTTCAAATTGAAGTAACGGGAGATCGAACAGTCGGATTCTCCTAAAACTAGAACCGTTGGTTCATATCGAAAAGAGATTTCCAATGAATATAAGAGTTTTGAAATCTAACGGTTAGATTTGGAATTATGTCCAAATCAAATTTAAAAAAGGTCGCTATGGATGCAGTTCGGTGGCCGTTATTGGAAACCGACTATACGGGCGTTAATAAAATTATTAAAAATATGAAAAATTTATTTAAAATCATAATAATTGATTTGGAAAGATTTTGGATGAAAAATTCCATATTTGAAAAGATAAAAATACATTTTTATCAAAATGAACTAGTTATTGACTAGAATAATAATCCAATGTTTTTAAATAAAATGAATTGGATTTTGGGTTGTTGTGAATGGTGTCTTCAATAACACTGCTCTTAAACCCAGTCGAGAAAAGAATAAATCTTTTTATTAAGATTATTAAAGTTTCCAGTTATATTTAGTAATTGGAACAAAATGTAATGTGAATTGGGTTTATTGTGAACTGTGTTTTTAAAGACATTCGTTCTTTAACCTAATTAACAGTGAAGGCATGATTTGGAATTTACAAATCTTTGTATTTAGATTTAATGAAATTTTCCAAAATAAAGTTTCCAAATTTAATACATTAAATTGGAATTGAATGGAACTCGGTTTGGTAAAAAATCAAGATGAGTTTCTGTGGATGAAGGCCATTACTATATATGGAATTTAAAAGGCTTTTCTGTTATTACATTTATATTATTAGTCTGGTACGGAAATTTATGTTGATTACATATATTGATTGGATTTCTGTGAAAATTTCATATTTAATGGAAGATGATTTTAGGTATATCGTGAACAATGTTTTTGAATAACATGTGTTCTTTAAACCGGTTAAAGATAAGATTAATTTCTAAAATTTGAATAATCATTAAAATAATGATTTTTAAGATTAAAACTAAACTAGATTTTTAATGAATCTTTAGTAAGATTAAAAATGGGAATGAGATAAATAAATGATTAAAAGAATAAATTTAAAAGAATTTATCTTTGATAAAATTAATGGGAACATTTCCTTTATAATATGAATATTTATTAAAAAATATTCTAAATTGGAATGAGGCATATAATGTATTTTATAGCACTTTTTTATTGATTATAAAATACACAGTTATTCGAAAAGACCGGGTTTAACCCATTACGAATAATTACTACGACGATTAAAAGTCGAAGATGAAGACGGTGGTTGAAGACCGGAGATCTTCACATCGTTTAGATGATTACTGATGTCTTGATTGGGAGGCATCCCAAGACAAGGTAATAAGTGGTGATCATCCAAACATACTTGGAGATTGACTGGATATGCGAGGACCTCTCTCCTGTATTTGACATATGGGACGAGGAATAAGGTGCCTCCGGTTTCGTTCATACCCAGAACGAACTTTTAAATGGATGCATGTCTGATATTGGATTTTATTCTGTGCTGATTGATTTCTATTAAATATATATCTGTTTGGTGGTGGAGAATTTATTCTCTTGTTTAACACCCTCCTCTGAGACGTACGAGCTCAGAGGTTATATGTTGATAGTTATCAGTCGCATGGAGCGAATTGTCAATGTGGCATGTCAAGATGCAAATGATCAAGGCTTATTGTTGAAAAGCAGAGCCTTGTGGTTGATGATCAAAGCACAGCTTTATTTAGCATAGCTTTGTGTATAGCGTTACTTTGCGAGCCTCACACCCCGGTATGAACCAAAAATGGGAGAGGACTGTAGGGGGGACATACGTTTCTTTTTACCTAGGAGTTATATCATGGTATGGAGCCCAGACATTTTTACTTATGTGGATGATGGAATGAGGCACCTCGGATTTGTGTCCCTAGTGGCTCTTATTTACACCCCATGGGGTGAGGAAACATATTGTTCAAGAATTACCAATCCACTAAAGTATTTGTGAACCCGCTCTGAAGATCCAAGGTACAGTTGCGACTGATCCTAAGGCTCAGGCTAGAGAGTCTCGAATTCGTTAAGGACGATCCCTTGTCTTGGTTCATGATGGAAATCCAACTTCTAATACGACACCATGCGGTTTTGATTGTAAAACTAGTATGGCGACATAGTATATGGTAGTTATGCTGTATAGGATTGATACATTATGATTGAAATGTTTTTGTAACATATATACACTAATAATATCGAATCCGTTTTATCGTATCAAGCATTTTTGACCATTATAAGGTAAAACACTATCCTCCAGTTTGCGTTGCATTGTGTGATAAGACTTGAGTCTTATAATGGTTTCATTTTTCAAAAAAGCACTGCGTTGTTTAAATGATTTAATTTATTTTATGCACTGGCAATCCAATGGAGTAAACCCGTTCCGCGTCAGCAGCGTGGTCCTGTGATTAGCCTTATTATTAGATAAGTTAGGTAAGATTTCTCATACCAGTCCCATGCCTGACTCGTAGTTTGTTTCACTTGCAAACTCGTGTGCCCTTATTTTTCATATGGGCAGTCGAGTAGCTTATTTTGCAGATATTTTGAGCAGGATTCTGGATCGAAGCTTAAAGCTGTGTCAAGAGCATTGATAGTCTTCCGCTGTGTTAGTTTAATCGTTTTCCGCTGCATTGTATTACATTTATTGTAAATTATCTTCCGTTGTATTATTATTTTTCGATGTACTCTGATATATTTTGTACTCTGATGTAACATTATTATGATGTTTATAAAAGTCTTCTGTTATTTGTTCTGATGTGTTGTATGCCCAAAGTTAGCGTATGCGGGATTCGAATGGTCTTGGTGGATTTAGCAATCGATTAGGTCTGGGCAAAATCCGTATCGTTACTGCTAGAATCAGAGCTTTGGTTAACTCAAATCTTTGGGGTACAACTCGTTAGAACTGAACAAAGACTCATCAGAGGTAGGATTAAAAATATCCTATAAAAGAATACTCATTAGAGATAAGATCAGTAGTATCCTAGAATGAGAAAACTCATTAGAGATGGGGTTAGAAATGCCCTAGAATGAGTTGAGTGCGACAAGTTTATAATTAACGTATTTGTGATTATATATATAATCTGATCTTAGAAAATATGATTTTTGAATATATAAAAGTTATATATATTTGAAAATCTAATCAACTAATTGATTGATAATTGTGTTATGTGATTATAGTTCAACTAATAAAATTAAATTGAAACCAATTAAAGAATGAAAGTTGAGTTGGTTAATAAAACAACTTTCAGCTCCGCTCCTTTTCGAGGATGAAAAGATTTTAAGTGGCGGAGATTGTAACAACCCGGAATTTTGGAACCAATTTAAAAAATTTATTTTTAGATATTTTAATGGATTTTATATTTAAAATAATTTATTTTAAATAATAACGACTAAAAATTTATTTTAAATAAAGTTAGAACGAATATATTTATTTTAATTACAAAAGGAGTTAGAAATAGCGCGGTAGTTTGAAAATTTGAATGTAAACTTTGACTGAATGTACGGGATTCAAAATAAATCAGATTTTGGTGAAACCAGAAATATTTAAATCTGTTTAATTATATCTTTTTAATAGATCTGAAAAATTGAAATTTCATAATGGAAATAAAAAGTTATGGCCAGTTTAAAATTCAGAATAGTTGTTATGGAATTTATATATATATTTTAATATAATAAATACCCATTTTGCAAACGACCTCCGTTTTCGACGAAACCACTTTGGTTGGATCCGAAATGTCAAATTATTGCTAGATTACAAATTTCATAATTTTTGAAATTAATATGTGAGCGCAGTAAATTTAAATGTGTTTGGTAATTTAAATTTAAATTGGATCGACCAGAAATTGACCATTTTTCAAACGGTCTCCAAATTCGACGAAATTAATTTTGTTAGGACCGTATCGTCAAAACATAGCTAAATTTATTTTTCGGGAATTTTTGGAGTCAGTATGTGTCCTCGGTAAATTAAAATGTACGATCAAATTAAATAATTAAATGATTTATATTTTAAATTAAAGAAAAGTGGGTTGAAACGATCGAATGGGCTGACGGAACCTAGTCCATTGCGTTCGGAATAGGGGTATTTGGCTTGGGGCACCATTGGTTGGGCTGAATTTGGAGCTATTGGGAATTAACGGGTTTTTTTGCAAACTAGAAAATAATAATATTTTATTATAAATAACCCTAACTAATCAAACCCTAATCTACCTTCCATTTTGAACGTCGCCACCACCGTTATTTTTGATAGCCGATATCCTCCTATTTCTATTCGTTAATCTCTCCTGATCCTCTTCGAATTTCAATCCAACATCAACGCAAAAATTATGGAGCTTTTCAAACTCTTTCAATCGATATGGTTAATGATCGCATTTCAATTTGTATTTTGCTCAAATTTTCACCTCAAAGTCGCCAACTTGTGTGGGTTTTCTGGAGCACCAAGTTTCATCAAGTTCTAGTGGTGGAGGGTGTGCTAGAAGGCGCAGCGTGTGGTCACATCCGATCAGTCTCAGGTGGTTTGTGTTGGCTCGCGCGACGAGGTGGAACGATGGTGGAGTGGGTTCCTGAATCAACATGGGATAATTGCAAAGGAGAAAGAACAACAACGGTTTATAAACGGGATAGGTTAATGTAATCATTTTAATTAATTAATTACTTAGTTATCTTTATAATGTAATTAATGATTAAACCATCATATCTTGCTCATTTTAAATCAGAATTTCACGAAACCAGTTGCGTTAGAATGTAGAAAAGAGAACTTCGCTATGGAACTGACGGAAACAGATTTGGAGCTAGTGGTGATTTTTGACTAAATTAAACGGACAGTTTAGTTCAATGAAAACAATCATTATATAAACAATTTCTTTGACCGATCAAGGTGAGATTTCTTTTTAAATAATTAAAATTAATTAATTATTATCATGTTTAATTTTTTTTACAAATATATTGTTAAATTCAGTTTGTTGTTATACACGATTTGATTTGGATTGGATAATGCTGTTTGGTGCGATCTGTTTGATTTGATTGTATATAATGGAATTATTGAAATTGTAAGCAAATAAAAATATCATCTTCGTTTGTCATGTTAATGTAAGAATTGTATACAAATTAAAAGTATCATTTTTAATTGTAATGTTGAGATAGAATTGTCAACAACACAAAAACATCATTTTTGTTTGTGTAACACCCCAAATTTTCTATTAAGTGTAACTTAACAAATTATAGTATAATTAATTCTAAATGATGAAATCAAGGGAAATGGGTTACGCCATTACGTTCGTCTCGAAATTCTTCTTGAGATAGAGTCCAAGTTTACATAAAACGGATAACGTATGAAGAAGATATCGACGAACGAAGTTGGGCAGAAAAACCAGAAACGGGTCAGAATGCACTGGCGCACTTGGGAAGTGCGCCAGAACAAAACTGAACTGGCGCACTTGGTAAGTGCGCCAGTACAATATTAGCACTGGCGCACCTGCCAAGTGCGCTCAGGCCTGAAACCCTGTTTGGTCAGGCCCTGACTGGCCTGGTCAGGGTCTGGTCGATTTCTGAGGCTTAGCTGAGTCACTAGGGCTTACATGTCACTTTCTGATTGGCTTCTCTTGAGATGGATGGTCTGGATTCACTCTAGCTTCATCGACGGATCTAATTAGATTGAAATTCTATAAATACAACTCAGGTCTAACCCTAAATTCACACAAATAATATAACACTAAAGCCGTCATGCTGCTGGAAAGAAACTAGGAGTGGCCGTCAGTAAGAAAGCTTAGAGACAAGCCAATACTAAAGTAAAACACGAATCAAAACAACGTTAGTCTACCCAAAGGAAAGCATATCAAATTTAGAATTCAGAATCCAGAATCCAAGTTCGTCGTTCGTTGTAAGTATAGTGATTTTTCCAATGAGAATAAAACTAAGACTTGATTTGATGTAAATTGGAAGTGGAATTGTGCTATTATGTAACGACGATGTTAATTAATATCTATGTATTGAAATGATTGTGTTGCGAATGAAATTGGGATGTTTGTGGTATAATTAAGATTGATGTTGATCCTATTGTACTTTTAGAATGACAATAAAATCACGAGCAAGTTGTATAGTTCATGTTTATATGATTATATAGGTTGTTTGTGATTAGAACCTCTTGTATATACTTTATGTACTTTATGCCTAAATGGTTATGTTCATATACATGCCCCTATGTTTATACAAAAGTTGCAAGTTCCTAATTTGATCCATGTCAAGATCCACTTTAGTACATGTTTCATGTTGTAATTAGATATGCGATTGGATCTAGTTCACAACCTTGTCGAAAAGTTATACATATTTATGAAAATGTCATATTCTTGTCATGTGCTAATAATGTTCGATGTTATGCCTAGATCCAAAAACAAGTTTAGACTTATGTTGTCTAAATCATATGCTAATTCATGTGACACCTATTAGGTTAGACCCTTATTTCAATGCAAATTCACAATATATGTAAATTGATTTAGGCTATGTTGCAAATTCACATATATGTATATTGACTATTTTGCAAGTTCACATCTATGACATTCATGTTGGCTATTTTGCAAGTTCACGCCTATGATGTTCATATTGACTATGCCAAGTTTACACCTATGTCATGTTTATGTTTATGAATTCCCTTATGCCTATTTGTATGCGCTAAATTAGGCTAAATTTTTAGCCTAATATTATATGCTAAAACTGTGCGAACGAAAATTAGGCCAAGATTGTTAGGGTAATGTGTAAGCGGGGTAACGTTGGGGATATTAATAAAACTTGTCATAAAAATATATGAAATTGGCATGTTTGTCACATGCCAAAATTGGTGGCATTTAAACGGTATAAATTCTTATACCAAAAATGTTAAACTTGGAATGGGGGCCATAACATTTAATTGTTGAAAAATTTACATATATTCAGTAATAAAGACAAATATGTAAATTTAGAAAATACGAATATGCTTAACACAAGGTTGGATTGAGTTGTGATGTAAATCTGCCCGGACCCGCCCAACTGTCCAGTAGTCACAACAATACCTATCCAATGTGGGTGGTTAAGCATTGAGCCCAATAAGGACCCGAGGTTAGACTGAGTTACGGTGTAAATCTGCCCGGAATCGACCAGCACATCCAGTAACCGTAACAATATCTGTCTAATGTGAGTGGTCGGTGCTTTAAAATGCTAAGGACAGACAAGTTAGGATGGTAGGGTTAAGTTAACTAAAACACTTAACCAATTCAACATGTTAATGAAATTGATGGGTGGGGTTAGGTAAATACAGACACTTAACCACTTAGCATGTTTGACTAGAAAACCCTAGTAACGGGGACCCATTTCAGTAGTAACCCAATTAGGTAACATGGTACCCTGAAACTAGGCAGGGTGGGGCACGATTACTGGGCTGATTGTAAGCGGTCAAAGCGACGACGATGGGTGCAACAGTGTGGGTTCTAACGGAGTGTAGGCATGCACACACTTCGGAGCAGACAGACAGGGCACTGGGGGCACCAGTAGTATAACCTATGCATTCTAAGGTTTGTGTCGGGTCGCCACCATTGGACTTGATACACCCTATGGTGGGGCCAGCATAGGTATCTACAATCTCTGGGGGGCCGTAAGACACAGATGATTATGCGAGTAGGAGCCGATATTTAGAAAAGGGGACCACTTTACCTCCAGCATCGGGTGACAGTTAAGATAATACAAGTAGGTGCAGAGATATAGTGTGGGGTGCGATAGTATATTCGTTTCAAGACTACTTTATCTTAGTTTATGATACCGTTCTGTTTCCAGTTTATACCTATCGTGCCCTTATTCTTATTCTCATATTGAAGAGTCACTAGACTTACCAGGCTTTATGTCTGACCCTATTTTCTTCCGTCCCCCCCCCCTCAGGTCCGCAGGGAGGAAATAGCTCAGCTTAGTCAGATTCTTTAAAAGCTTCAAGATAGTTGATGTACGGTCTGGAGTCTCTTTCCTTGGCTATGGCTGTTGGTATGCAGTTTTAATCATGTTTTATTCTTCTTTATTTAAAAACCAAGACAGAAATGATGTTGTAATGTTTTGGAAGTTGTTATGAGACAATTATGGAAATGTGTTGTATGAACAAGTATTTTATGAAATAAAAGTCTGATGTTTTCCGCTGCTTATATATATATATGTGTTTATATCTGTCTTGCGCTTTTTCTATGACTTTTACTTACAAACCTCCACCAAAGTTAAGGCAGTCCCTTGTGAGTGACCTTAATGGAGGATGGGGTGTTTCACCTGGTATCAGAGCATAGATTTACTAGACTAGATAAAAAAAAATTGAAACTATTTTCAAAAAGAAGTTTAAAGAAGCATCTTTTTTCAAGAAAAAATGTTGTTTTCAAAAGGCATAATTCCTTAAAGCCATATGCACTATCTCTCTATCCTTTTGTCTTGAATCTTTCCTTTTCGTTTCAGCATATCTGGGGACCTTACTCCCCAGCTATAGATGCTTTTACTCCTCCTCTACGTGAAACAGCAAGCGGAAGAATCGCAGAACAAGAAGACGGATAATAGTCAATGAGGAAAGGACCACAACAA
This sequence comes from Allium sativum, assembly GCA_030737875.1. Taxonomy (NCBI): domain Eukaryota; kingdom Viridiplantae; phylum Streptophyta; class Magnoliopsida; order Asparagales; family Amaryllidaceae; genus Allium; species Allium sativum. The sequence goes on along the minus strand of CM060921.1, from coordinate 719,187,174 downwards.
TAATAAGGCACGTGAGAAAAGGAAATGTTATTTCTGTGGCATTGTTGGGCATATAGTCCAGGATTGTAGAAAGAAAAGAGGAAGAGGGGAGCATGCTTTCAGTGTGGTGATACTGGACATATCCGCAAGAACTGCCCTAAGAAGCAAGGGCAAGGCCCGCAAGCAGGACCTTCTGGGGGTACACCTTTTACTTCTTCCCCTAGATGCTTTGTTTTATCTTACTTATCTTCTCAATTCTATCCTGAGAACCTTAGGTAGAAATATTTCTGTAGAAAGCTTAGTTTATCTGTATGATCATCCAGTTCGCACTCTCTTTGATTCTGGTGCATCACACTCCTTTATTTCATCTGCTTCAGTAGAATCTCTGCACCTAGACACTAGTATGGTAGAAAATCCCTTGGTTGTTTCAAATCCAATTGGGGGCTCAGCTTATTTGTCGATGGTTTGCTTGGATTTGAAAATCTCTATTCTAAGTGTTGAATTTAGATGTAGTGCCTTTGTTTTGGGCTTCTCAGGGTATGGACTGATCTTAGGCATGGACTGGTTATCCAGTAATGGTGCCATTCTTGATTGTGAGAAAAAAGTGGTTAGGCTCTTGACTCGGCTCGGTAACACTCTAGAAATTTCTTGTAATCCCTTGAATGATGTTATGCTTAGTTATCTAGAGTCGCTTGATGCTTCTGTTGAGAATTTGCAGTCGGTTAGAGTGGTCCGGGAATATCTGGATGTCTTTGAAGAGGTGAAAGGCTTACCTCCGAAGCGGGAAATAGACTTCCGCATATATCTTGTTGATAATGCAAAGCCTGTAGCTCTGCATGTTAGACACATGGCTCCAAAGGAGAGAAAGGAGCTCAGTAAGCAAGTTAAGGAGCTTCTCGAGAAGGGGTTTATAAGAAGGAGTATCTCGGAATGGGGTGCTCCAATGGTGTTCGCCACCAAAGTAGATGGTTCACTACGTCTTTGTGTGGACTATAGGGAGCTAAACAAGCTGACTAAAAAGAATAGACACCCGCTTCCCCGAATAGACGATTTGTTTGATCAGCTTGTTGGTGCGTCGGTCTTCTCCCAACTTGATCTGGCTACTGGGTTCCATCAGCTAAGGGTAGCTGAAGATAGCATTGATAAAACGGCGTTCAGAACCCCAGACGGTTTCTTCGAGTGGTTTGTCATGCCTTTCGGTTTGACAAACGCACCCGCTTATTTCGTGGACCTGATGAGCAGGGTGTTCAGAGAATTCCTCAATAAGTTCGTGGTGGTCTTCGTAGATGATATCTTGATCTTCTCAAAGAATGAGGAAGAACATGCTCAGCATCTGAAAGAGATCATGGATACTCTCCGTGCATATCAGCTAAGAGCCAAATTCTCCAAGTGCCACTTTTGGAGAAAGGAATTAAGATTTCTCGGGCATAGAGTGTCCAAAGAGGGGTTGGTTGTGGACCCCGCGAAAGTGGTGGCAGTGCAAGATTGGAAGACACCAAGAAATGCAACCGAAGTTCGAAGCTTTCTTGGGCTAGCTGGTTTTTACCGAAAGTCCATTAGGGATTTCACAAAAATCTCAGCTCCACTCACAAGGCTAACAAAGAAGAATCTGGCGTTCACTTGGGATTTGGATTGCGAGTTTGCTTTACAACGATTAAAAAGGGCTCTCACAACAGCCCCAATTCTGACTTTGCCAGTTGGAAGCAAAATGTTCACGGTATATACGGATGCTTGTGATACGGGGCTAGGCGCTGTTCTGATGCAAGAAGGGAGGGTAGTAGCTTATGGTGGAAGACAATTGAAAGTGCATGAAAAGAACTACCCAACCCACGATCTTGAGTTGGCCGCCATCGTCTTTGCGCTTAAGTCTTGACGCCATTATCTTCTAGGTGAGAAGTTCGAATTATATGCTGACCATAAATCGTTGAAGTATCTTTTCTCGCAGAAAGATCTTAACTTGAGGCAGCAAAGGTGGATGGAGTTCCTTGCCTCGTATGACTTTGAAATTTCCTATACTCCCGGCAAAGGCAATGTAGTAGCAGACGCGTTGAGCCGAAAGAAACTGACCTTAAGCCCTCTCTTTGTAGAAAGGCAAAGCCTGGAGTATATAGCCAGTTTTGACTTTAGGCCCTCCTCAGATTTTATACCTGGTTTATTGGCATCCCTAGAAGTACGAACCACTCTTTTAGACTCGATAGGGGCCGCACAACGAGAAGACCCACAGCTTGTGGATGTGATTGATCAACTAATTAGGGGTGAAACTTCCAGTCACCTCAATAGATATTCCATCGATGATAAGGGTTGGCTAAGGCGAGATGGAAGACTATGCATCCTAGAAGCTAGGGATTTTGTGAAGAAGGTTCTCGAGGAGGCACATCATTCCAAGATGACAATACACCCAGGTGGAGACAAGATGTACAAGGACGTAAAGAAAGCTTTCTATTGGAGCAGCATGAAGAAGGACGTGGCAAATTTCGTTTCTAAGTGTGTGACATGCCAACAGGTCAAGACTGAACAAAAGAAACTAGGAGGACTGCTTCATCCTCTAGAAGTCCCGCAATGGAAGTGGGATAGCATTTCAATGGACTTCATTGATGGGTTGCCTAGGTCAAGAAGAGGCAATACTAGCATTTGGGTAATAGTGGATAGGCTTACTAAAAGCGCACACTTTATACCTATCAAGAGTAGAAGAACTGCTTCGTCTCTAGCTTCTCTTTATCTCAAGGAAATTGTGACGGCCCGCCCCGCACCAACCGACACTTCCTCCAAGTGTGCGCTGTACACATGTCCAACTGGCACGGAACGGTCGTCATAAGAAAAGAAAGAAGAGAATGAACTAATCAAGGAACCTGTAGAATGTCTCACAGCGCATGGAATAAAATATATTAATAACATACTTGACATAAAACAGGTGAGACAGTGCATAAGCTGATAACTAATAATAAATGTCAACATCAGAGCAGCGGAAATCCAAATACAGCTTATTACAACTTTTCAAAATCTACTGTCTCTAAACAAAAGAAAGCTAAAGTGGAAGATACACCACCAATGCCCAAGCAGTGATCTTCGACAACACAGGGAGAATACTATATATATATATATTACGTGGAAGCCTCCTGCTCGTCTCCGGATCATCTACCCGTGCATCACCAGCTAACCTGTCTCTAGTCTGCTCGTGTGAGCACCCAGAGTAATAAGAAGAGACATAAAACTCTGGGTCAGACAAAAAGTCTGGTATGAGCGATAAGCAGCTAAACAGAACAATAACAGGTATACTAAACCATACCTGAACCTGGACCTGCAACCAAAGAGTTAGCACTACATACTGTACAATACTCTAAGGTGCCATCAACATATGGTGTAAAGAAATACGGGGGTGGGGGTGTGCATGTCATAGGGATAGCAAACAATTCAATCATGGCAACCATCCTCACATCTCTCACTCAGTGCATAAAGCATACGATGTATACCGCTTTCAACCACTAGACCCATCGAAGTAGTGACGGAGTTCGGCTTGTACAACTACTGCTACCACCAAGCTTACCCCATGGAGTCATGACTAAACCTTTACAAATGACCCCACTTCATTGGTCTATAGCTCTTTTAGTCGTACCTAGACCACTGTGGCCCTGAATCCGTTCACGTACCCCCTATACATAGTGATCCAAAGTTACAGACATCGACAGCCCCTTAGCACACGTCCCGCAGCAAAGCCCAATCATGAAGTTAACTCGTTGATTCCCATCTGAATCCTTGGTACAAACTTCCCATTTGGACTACCTTTGCATCTCGGGTTATGGTCTTCTTCGGTTCGGTTCGGGTCTCTTCCTCCTATTCGGTTCGGTTCGGGCATCCTCCTCCTATCCGGTTCGGTTCGGGTCTCCTCCTCTATTCGGTTCGGTTCGGATCTCCTCCTCCTATCCGGTTCGGTTCGGGTGTCTCCTCCTATCCGGTTCGGTTCGGATCTCCTCCTTCTATTCGGTTCGGATCGGATCTCCTCCTCCTATCCGGTTCGGTTCGGATCTCCTCCTTCTATTCGGTTCGGATCGGATCTACTCCTCCTATCCGGTTCGGATCGGATCTCCTCCTCCTATCCGGTTCGGATCGGATCTCCTCCTCCTATCCGGTTCGGATCGGGTGTTCTTCCTAACCGGTTCTGAAAATCTGCAACTTTTTCCAGCAAGCTATTTTCGCCGAACGACGGCGTTTTCAACCTTTCTAAACTTCCTATGACATTACAAAACATTCCAAACAGCAGTAACAACATATAGAATCAATCACAAACATTAAAACATCATTTACATGAAATACTTTAGATCAAACGTACCCAGAAACCTATGTTTTCCCCTTAATCCTTCTTAACCGTGATTATGCATACAATTAGCAAAACTTATCCAAATTAGCCCAAATTTTTATCAGAGCCATAAAACATCATTATAGAATTTTAGGAATTTTTCCAGAATTTATTAATGTATAAATTCGCTAATCTTCACTAATTACCCATAATTAACAGTAATTAGTGTAAAAGCAAGCTAATCACTCACCTTTGCCACCACTAAAACCCCAAAACTGAAATATTCTCTGATTTGGCGCTGTTCCCAATCTTACACAGCAGCTCTACCTCGGTTCTCGTGCTAATACTCCTTGATTTGATGTTTGCTAAGCCTAATCTTCAATTAGAAAGTGATTAAGATGTGTTTTGAAGAGATTTAGAGGGCGGAGGCCATGGCTAGGTTAAGAGGAATGAATAGTGACGGCTGAAAAATGAGAAAAAAGTATTCTCCAAACCCTAACAGCCCTTTTAAACTCCTAATCCCGAAATTCCCCTTTGGGCCTAGCTGTTAATCACCCGGTTAAGCCCAATTAAGCTGTTTTTCACCATCTGAAACTTGTTTCAGCCATATCTCCCAAACGGTAAGTCCGTTTGGCTAATGTGACCACTCTACGGAAAGAGAAACCATCATCCGGAGCCAATGGAAGTGGTTTCAGGTCAAAATTCCTTTCCAGTCAAAAGTTATGGCCAAAACAGTGATAACTAGGGGTAAAATGGTCATTTAAAAATCGGGAAAAATCATGAACATGGGAAATGACCCCAATAGTCGTCCCCCAAAGTTACATGACCATACGACTTCGTATGTGACAGAAATAAATATTCTACGATTCTATGATGCGTAGAATGCGGGTCGTTACACTCTCCCCCCCTTAAGAAATTTCGTCCCCGAAATTCCTTAACCCAAAACATACAAAGGATCCCGCATGCCTAACAGCCACGTACAACAATCAAACATGCAAAACAAGCAAACAAGCCTATCCTAGCATGCGGAAAACTAAATCGAAGTCAAAATCTTACCAGGCAAAGAGTTCTGGGTGTGACTTCTTAATGTTATCCTCTGTCTCCCAAGTACAATCATTCTCGTTCTCGCTTCACTGTACCTTGACTAGCTTCACCGCCTTCCTTCGAAGTTGCTTCATGTCGTGCTCGACAATACGGACCGGCTTGCGGTTCCCAACCGCCTCGGGTTCTACCTCGAAGTCCTCCAACTGATCAGGTGAAATAGTCATATCTGGGTCGTGAACGGACTTCCTTAGTTGGGAAACATGAAATACGTCGTGAACTCCCGCCATCTTCTCCGGTAAGTCAATTCTGTATGCCAAATTCCCGACTAGTTCAAGAACAGGGAATGGGCCAACAAATCTTGGTGCCAACTTGCCTCTCCTTCCAAATCGTATTACGCTCTTCAACGGAGAAATCTTGACAAACACCAAGTCGCCAACGGAGAATTTCAAGTCCCTCCTCCTCTTATCAGCATAGCTCTTCTGCCTATCTTGAGCAACTTTCATTCGTTGCTGAATGATCTTAATCTTATCTGAAGTTTCCCTCACCACATCTGGTCCAAGCATAAACTTCTCGCCAGTCTCTATCCAACATGATGGTGAGTTGCACGGTCTTCCGTACAAAGCTTCAAACGGAGCCATACCGATACTGGATTGGTAGCTGTTATTATATGCAAACTCTACTAGATGCAAATGGTCATCCCATGATCCACCAAAATCCAATATACATGCTCTCAAGAGGTCTTCCAAAATACGGTTCACCCTCTCCGTCTGACCGTCGGTCTGAGGATGATATGCGGTACTGAGATGTAACTCTGACCCTAGAGCCTCTTGTAAGCTCTTCCAAAACCCACTAGTGAACAACGGGTCTCGGTCGCTCACAACGCTTTTAGGTACTCCATGAAATCTCACTACCCACTTCATATACAATTCTGCTAACTTAGCTGCCGTTCTGGTCGATTTGACTGGTATAAACCTTGCACTTTTAGTCAGTCGATCTACAATTACCCAAATGCTGTCATATCCCGATCTAGTCCTTGGTAAGCCATCGATGAAATCCATCGAGACTTGCTCCCATTTCCATTTGGGAATTTCTAAGGGTTGTAACAACCCACTAGGCTTCTTTTGCTCTGCTTTAACTAGCTGGCAATTCATGCATTTGGATATAAATTTCCCAACGTCTCGTTTCATCCCTTCCCAGTAGTAGGTCTGCTTCATATCTCGATACATCTTATTACCACCGGGGTGTATAGTCAGCTTTGAGTGATGACATTCTCTAAGCACTTCATCCCTCAATCCATTGACATTGGGTACAACAAGCTTTCCATTCTTTCTAAGCCATCTATCTCGATCAAGCCCATACTTGTTCATCTCCTCATCGATACCCATCTCTAACTTGGAGATGATTTCCAATAGGTTAGGATCGTCCCTCTGACTAAAGCCGATCCGCTCAATCAAAGTGGGTCTGATCGTCAAACTTGCTAATATTTCTGGATCCAATTCGCACTTTGGTCTGAAATCAAACCCCGCGATAAACTCCAGTTGCTTCCATTCAAGGAACATAGCCCCTAAGCTGGCATGTTTTCTACTCAATGCATCAGCCACCGCATTGCCCTTTCCTGGTGTGTATGCGATGTCAAAATCATAGGAAGCTAAGAACTCTAACCATCTCTGCTGACGGAGATTCAGATCTTTCTGAGAGAAGAGATACTTTAACGACTTATGATCTGTAAAAAGCTCAAATCTTTCTCCCAAGAGATAGTGTCTCCATATCTTTAACGCGAACACGATTGCTGCCAATTCTAAATCATGGGTAGGGTATCTTTTCTCGTGCGGTTTCAATTGCCGACTTGCATAAGCAACAACCCTACCGCCTTGCATCAATACAACACCCAGTCCGATACCACAGGCATCCGTGTATACCGTCATCTCTTCATTCCCCTTAGGAATGACTAACACTGGTGCGCTTGTCAACTTGTCCTTTAGACTCTTGAATGCATTCTCGCACCTTCCATCCCAGACAAAAGCTTGATTCTTCTTAGTTAACTGGGTCAATGGTGCTGCTATCTTAGAGAAACCTTGGATAAACTTACGATAATATCCCGCTAACCCCAAGAAACTTCTTACATCTGTTGCATTCTTGGGCGTAGGCCAATCCTGCACCGTAGCCACCTTCGCCGGGTCCACGGCAATCCCATTTTCTGATACAACATGGCCCAAGAACCTCACTTCCCTCTTCCAGAAGTGGCACTTAGAAAACTTTGCTTTCAATTGGTGTTTTCTCAACACCTCCATCACTATTCTTAAATGTCCCTTGTGTTCTTCCTCTGTCCTCGAATAGACCAAAATATCATCAACGAACACAAGGACAAACTTATTCAACTGATCTCTGAATACCCTATTCATAAGATCCACAAAATATGCCGGGGCATTAGTCAGCCCAAATGGCATAACCAACCATTCATAAAATCCAGACGGCGTTCGAAATGCCGTTTTAGCTATACTTTCAGCTTCCACTCTAAGCTGATGAAAACCTGTCGCGAGATCCAACTGAGAAAATACTCTCGCGCCACTCAACTGATCAAACAAATCATCTATCCGCGGTAGAGGATACTTGTTCTTCCTCGTCACTTTATTCAACTCGCGGTAGTCTACACACAAACGAAGGGAACCATCCGCCTTGGTAGCAAACACAACTGGTGCTCCCCATTCAGAAACACTCCTTCTGATAAATCCCTTCTTCAAAAGATCGCTGACTTGCCCCTCGAGCTCTCGCTGCTCCCTTGGTGCCATACGACGAAGTGGCATCACTATAGGCCTGGCGTCTTTTACCAAATCAATACGGAACTCAATCTCTCGGTGTGGTGGAAGTCCGGTCACTTCTTCGAAAACATCCGGATACTGGCCAACCACGGGCAAACCTGACAACTCACTATGCGGAATGTCGAGGGAGTTTAGAAAACTAGCCAATACCCCCTTACTGGGTAGACCACCAAACACTATCCTCCGCCCATCATCCGCTCTAGCTGTCACTAAAAAGCCCTCACAGTCTACCACCACCCTGTATCTTTGGAGCCAATCTACTCCCAAAATAATGCCAAACCCAGTAAAGCCCAAAACAAAGCAATCACAAACAAACATGCATCCATGACTCGATAAGACCACATTACGACAAATCATGCTAAGGCTAGTAGAACCACCAATCGGGTTCGTCACTACTAAAGGTCTATCGACAATCTCGGGTTCCAATCCCAACCTATCTACCAGGTCACTAGATATGAAAGAACTGGAAGCTCCGGTATCAAACAAAACTCTAACAGGAACATCATAAACAGAAAGCATACCTTGAATGACGACATTCTTTCCCTTCTCCGCCGCAGTTGGGGCATTCGACGAAGAAGGAATAGCATTGAGAGCATATGCTTTCACCATTTGCTTTTCTTTAGGGGGTTGCGGACACTTGTCCTTGTGATGTCCCAATTGGCCACAATTGAAGCACTTCCTATCCGCTGGCTTGGCCCGACAATTACTAGCATAATGGCCCTTCTTACCACAGCTGAAGCACTCCACATCTTGCTTACTCTTTTTCTTCTGGCCATCCTTAGCCTGATTCTGCTTTCTCTTATTCTGGGAACCACCCTTGCCTCCACCACTTGCTTGTGGTTTTGGCTCTTCTGCAGATGCAACCTCAGTCTTCGACTTAGGGTAGAGACTTTCTGATCTTAGCGCTTTCCCCACAATCGACTCAAACGTCTCATCGATGTGGTTAATAAGTTTTTCCCCCAAGTACTGATCCAAACCTGTTATGAATTTCTCGTTCTTTTTCTCGGCAGTATCAATAAGAGATAATCCATATTTTGACAAGGTGTCAAATTCAGCAATATACTCCGAGACAGCCCTGCCATTCTGCTTGAGCTCTAAGAATTTCTTAAACAGCATTGACTTCTGAGCAGCTGGAATGAACTTCTCACTGAAGCGAGCCTTGAACTGCTCCCAAGTGATCTGATCTTCGGGAGTAGCTGCCTTTATAGCATTCCACCAATTCATTGCCCGCCCTTGCAGCTGACGGGACGCTAGCTTTCTTTTCATCGCATCCTCGATACCCAAATCCTCGAAGATACGTTCGCAACTATCCAACCAATCCTGAACATCTGTAGCCGACTCCGTTCCGTGGAACGACTTCCCACCAAGGCTAGTATAATCCTTATTCAGCTTGGCAAAGTCGACTCTTGGCGCCTGCACTATTGGACCACCACCATTTCCACCATTGGGAGCTGCCCTCTGCACATCTCTAAGCATCTCCCTCATGAGGTCAGTAAACATCGTCCTCATGTCAGCAGCATTCCCATTATTGGTTCCCCTACCAGCACCTCTAGTATCTCGGCTCATCGTCAATCTGAAAAAGGAAACGATTAACGACTCCATAGTGGTGCTAGTGCAGTACGACTTCATCCTTATACCACTAATAGTATATATATAGCTTTTAAAAACCAAAGTAATCACAAATACGCTCTCTCGTATACGTATATTATCTCTCCCTGATAACTTCCCTAGGTTAACTACGCAACCTAGAGCTCTGATACCAAGTGTGACGGCCCGCCCCGCACCAACCGACACTTCCTCCAAGTGTGCGCTGTACACATGTCCAACTGGCACGGAACGGTCGTCATAAGAAAAGAAAGAAGAGAATGAACTAATCAAGGAACCTGTAGAATGTCTCACAGCGCATGGAATAAAATATATTAATAACATACTTGACATAAAACAGGTGAGACAGTGCATAAGCTGATAACTAATAATAAATGTCAACATCAGAGCAGCGGAAATCCAAATACAGCTTATTACAACTTTTCAAAATCTACTGTCTCTAAACAAAAGAAAGCTAAAGTGGAAGATACACCACCAATGCCCAAGCAGTGATCTTCGACAACACAGGGAGAATACTATATATATATATTACGTGGAAGCCTCCTGCTCGTCTCCGGATCATCTACCCGTGCATCACCAGCTAACCTGTCTCTAGTCTGCTCGTGTGAGCACCCAGAGTAATAAGAAGAGACATAAAACTCTGGGTCAGACAAAAAGTCTGGTATGAGCGATAAGCAGCTAAACAGAACAATAACAGGTATACTAAACCATACCTGAACCTGGACCTGCAACCAAAGAGTTAGCACTACATACTGTACAATACTCTAAGGTGCCATCAACATATGGTGTAAAGAAATACGGGGGTGGGGGTGTGCATGTCATAGGGATAGCAAACAATTCAATCATGGCAACCATCCTCACATCTCTCACTCAGTGCATAAAGCATACGATGTATACCGCTTTCAACCACTAGACCCATCGAAGTAGTGACGGAGTTCGGCTTGTACAACTACTGCTACCACCAAGCTTACCCCATGGAGTCATGACTAAACCTTTACAAATGACCCCACTTCATTGGTCTATAACTCTTTTAGTCGTACCTAGACCACTGTGGCCCTGAATCCGTTCACGTACCCCTATACATAGTGATCCAAAGTTACAGACATCGACAGCCCCTTAGCACACGTCCCGCAGCAAAGCCCAATCATGAAGTTAACTCGTTGATTCCCATCTGAATCCTTGGTACAAACTTCCCATTTGGACTACCTTTGCATCTCGGGTTATGGTCTTCTTCGGTTCGGTTCGGGTCTCTTCCTCCTATTCGGTTCGGTTCGGGCATCCTCCTCCTATCCGGTTCGGTTCGGGTCTCCTCCTCTATTCGGTTCGGTTCGGATCTCCTCCTCCTATCCGGTTCGGTTCGGGTGTCTCCTCCTATCCGGTTCGGTTCGGATCTCCTCCTTCTATTCGGTTCGGATCGGATCTCCTCCTCCTATCCGGTTCGGTTCGGATCTCCTCCTTCTATTCGGTTCGGATCGGATCTACTCCTCCTATCCGGTTCGGATCGGATCTCCTCCTCCTATCCGGTTCGGATCGGATCTCCTCCTCCTATCCGGTTCGGATCGGGTGTTCTTCCTAACCGGTTCTGAAAATCTGCAACTTTTTCCAGCAAGCTATTTTCGCCGAACGATGGCGTTTTCAACCTTTCTAAACTTCCTATGACATTACAAAACATTCCAAACAGCAGTAACAACATATAGAATCAATCACAAACATTAAAACATCATTTACATGAAATACTTTAGATCAAACATACCCAGAAACCCATGTTTTCCCCTTAATCCTTCTTAACCGTGATTATGCATACAATTAGCAAAACTTATCCAAATTAGCCCAAATTTTTATCAGAGCCATAAAACATCATTATAGAATTTTAGGAATTTTTCCAGAATTTATTAATGTATAAATTCGCTAATCTTCACTAATTACCCATAATTAACAGTAATTAGTGTAAAAGCAAGCTAATCACTCACCTTTGCCACCACTAAAACCCCAAAACTGAAATATTCTCTGATTTGGCGCTGTTCCCAATCTTACACAGCAGCTCTACCTCGGTTCTCGTGCTAATACTCCTTGATTTGATGTTTGCTAAGCCTAATCTTCAATTAGAAAGTGATTAAGATGTGTTTTGAAGAGATTTAGAGGGTGGAGGCCATGGCTAGGTTAAGAGGAATGAATAGTGACGGCTGAAAAATGAGAAAAAAGTATTCTCCAAACCCTAACAGCCCTTTTAAACTCCTAATCCCGAAATTCCCCTTTGGGCCTAGCTGTTAATCACCCGGTTAAGCCCAATTAAGCTGTTTTTCACCATCTGAAACTTGTTTCAGCCATATCTCCCAAACGGTAAGTCCGTTTGGCTAATGTGACCACTCTACGGAAAGAGAAACCATCATCCGGAGCCAATGGAAGTGGTTTCAGGTCAAAATTCCTTTCCAGTCAAAAGTTATGGCCAAAACAGTGATAACTAGGGGTAAAATGGTCATTTAAAAATCGGGAAAAATCATGAACATGGGAAATGACCCCAATAGTCGTCCCCCAAAGTTACATGACCATACGACTTCGTATGTGACAGAAATAAATATTCTACGATTCTATGATGCGTAGAATGCGGGTCGTTACAGAAATAGTTTGACTCCATGGAATACCCTCCATCATAGTGAGTGACAGAGACCCCATCTTCACGAGCGAATTTTGGCGGAGTCTGCAAGAAGCTGTTGGCACACAGTTATATTTGAGCACGACCTGTCACCCCCAAACTGATGGTCAGACAGAATGGGTGAATAGAGTACTAGAAGATCTTATAAGACTGTGCGTTCTTGACTTCGGGGGGACTTGGGAGGATCACCTTCCTTTAGTGGAATTCGCCTATAACAACAGTTACCAAGCCACCATCGGTATGGCGCCCTTCGAAGCGTTGTATGGAAGACCTTGCCGATCACCAACTTGTTGGTGGGAGTCTACTGACAAGATTATACTTGGGCCAGACTTGATTAGAGAGACTTCAGAAAAAGTGGACTTGATACGAAGGAGAATGAAGACCGCCCACGATAGACAGAAATCCTACGCCGACAAAAGAAGGACCGACCTTGAATTTGAGGTTGGGGACAGGGTTTTTCTTAAGGTATCCCTTTAAGGAACGTCGTTCGCTTTGGATCCGCAGGAAAGTTAGCACCAAGATTTGTAGGACTGTTCCCTATCATCGAAAAGATTGGGAAAATGGCTTATAGAGTATATATGCCTGAAAGATTGGCTAGAATTCACAATGTCTTTCACGTTTCTCATCTCCGGAAATGTCTACATGAATCAGCGGATGTGGTGGAGCCAAGCATTCTAGAAGAAGCCGAAGTGGAACGCGAAGCAACTGTGAGGAGAGTTCCAACTCGAATTGTAGGAACTAAAACCAAAAAGCTACGCAACCGCGAAGTGAAGCTCGTTAAGGTTCAGTGGAGCGACGCCGAGGAAGACGCGACTTGGGAAACTGAGGATAGAATACGCTCGGTCTACCCTTTTCTTTTTGAGGGTACATCTTTAACCTCTCTTTTTCCTTAAGTTGTGCTTGTATCTATCTTTTTAGGTATATCTCCTCGATATTATCTTTAATCCTTAGGTAGAAACCCCTTTGGATGTAAACATGTATTTGAAACATGTTATGGTTAATGGCTGCAAATGGTTGCAAGTAGTTGTTAGTGGTTGCTCGTTGATGCATATACACACACAACCTAGGTTTTAGATCGGCTCAGTCACTTCATACTGCATATGCATATATGTATTCATATTTGTATGTGGTTGAAACTTGATATGTTGTCATATGGATGTTGCATTTGTATTGATGATTGCGCACTCATGTAGAACTATGAGTAAGGACAAATTTGCATACATAATGGACTCATGACACATACATGATTTGCATTAAGGAGGTCAACTGGTTCAGTAGACCGCCTGATTTTGCATTAGTTAATGACATATACACACACTGTGAAACACCCCACCTCCGTTAGGGTCACTCTCAAAGGTAATGCCCTAATTTTGGTGGAGGTTTATAAGTATAAATCACAGATATACAAGACAGATATAATAACACATATTTTTGAACAGCGGAAAACAACAACTTTTATTTCATTCAAATACGTGTTACACCAACCATACCATAATTGTCTTACAACACTTCCAAAAACATAACATCTTCATAACTGTCTTGATTACATTATTTAAAGAAGCATAAAGAAAACATAAATAAACTGCAAAAGTCCCATAGTTGCTGTCCAAAGCCATAGTCCAAAACGAAAAGATCCAAGCAATACATTCTTTCTCTTCAAGCTGGATATGAAGGCTGGTCAAGCTGCGGTATTCCCTCCCTGTGGACCTGGGGGGGGGGGGGGAAACGGAAGAAAAGAAGACGAAAGAAAAGTAGAGTCAGACATTAAGCCTGAGTAAGTCTAGGACTATTCAGTCTATGAATAAAGAACTGGGTATGATATGTATAAACTAGAAATGGGAAAGCACCATAAACCAAGTTAAGTTGTCTAGGGTCGAATATACTATCGTACCCCATATTAATCTCTGTACCCATATAAACTAGTTCCCAACAGGCACCCCATAATCAGGGTGAAGTGATCCATTTTATGATGATCGGCTCCTACTCGCATAGTTACATGCTTCTTACGGCCCCCGATGTTGTAGTTACCTATGCTGGTCCCACCATGGGGTGTATCAAGTCCCATGGTGGCGGCCCGACACAACCCTAGAATGCACAGGTATGCTACTGGTGCCCAGTGCCTTATTTTTCTGCGCCGGAGTGTGTGCACGCCCGCACCCCGTTAGAACCTACACTGCTACACCACCGCCGTCGATTTGACCTCTTACAATCAGCCCAGTAATCGTGCCCCACCCTGCCTAGTTTCAGGGTATCATGATACGCCTTGTAGGGTTACTGCTGAAAAGGGTCCCCCGCTACTAGGTTTTCTATTTCTAGCCAACATGCTAAGTTGGTTAAGTGTTTTATAAACCTAACCCCCAATCAGTCTGTTTAGTTTAGCATGTTCCATTTTGATTAAGTATTAATATAATTTACTTAATCCTATCAATCCTGACTCAGCCTTAATTGTCTTATTAAAGCCTTGACCTCTCACATTAGACAGGTATTGTTGTGGCTGCCTGTTGCCGGTTGGGTCCGGGCAGTCTTACGCCACAACTCAGTCTAACCTCGGGTCCTTATTGGGCTCCGTGTTTAACCACCCACATTGGATAGGTATTGTTGTGACTACTGAACAGCCGGGCGGTTCCGGGCAGGTTTACATCACAACTCAATCCAACCTCGGGTTAAACACATCGTATTTTCTACATTTACATATTTTGTCTCTTTTCTTTTTATATGTAAATATTTGCGGCCCATTATTCAAATTCATCTTTATTGGTTAAGATTTATTTATGCCACTTAATTGTTTTTCAAGGTTGTTGGCATGCGTCAAACATGCCAACACATATATTCTATATTTTATCCCAAACGTCAATACCCCCGTTTTACACGTTCGTTCAAATGTAAGGTGTGTTGGGTTTAATACTTAAACCCAATTTAGCCATATGAAAAGGGGAGGCTTATAACATGTTGTTTATAAGGTGACATAAAAAGGGGAGTGTGAACGCATGAACTTGCAACATAACGATTCAATTAACATAGGGTAGGCACATGTGAACTTGCAATTGTAACAACATATAATATAAGAAATACTTAAACATGAATCATTCTATTCACATAATCATGGTATAGACAAAACATGAATCATTCTATTCGTGTAGTCATGGCATAAATGATACTTAAATATGAACCATTCTAATCATATAATTATGGCATAATCATAATTGAACATGAGTCCTTCTATTCATATAGTCATGGCATAAACATAATTGAACATGAATCATATAATCATGGTTTTTATCCTATCTATGTAACTTGTAAGTGGGATGTAATTCTAGTGTAATTTCTAATGTAACTTATGTGCCCAATATATTATCATATGATTATGATAAAAACATAAGCCTAGAAAACATGTTTTTAACAAACATAGTTTAGTCATGTTCATAAAATTAATACAAGCTTACAAAGGCGCTTGCTTTTGTCAATATCACAAAACCATGATTTTTATACTTGAACTATGATGCCAATTCCAACATAACCTTCATATTAATCATAATACTTAAGTGGATCATATTATACTAAAGATGACTATAGAATTATACATCATGTTGGCATAAAAATGAATCATATACTTGCATGAATTTCAAATAAACTACTACAACATATAGTTGTTGTTTCAACATGAATCTTATACTTGCAATTATCAAATGGGTGTTGTAAATAACTACCACAAACATGTAGTTTTCAATATGAATCATATGCTTGCATGAATCCCAATCAAAATTCCACAACATGTGGTTGTCAACATAAATCATATACTTGTATGAATCAAACCATAGCATTGCCAAATCAAAATAACATGTAAACATAAGTTACTATCACCACAATTCCATTTCGTTGTTAACTTTCAACGCAAATCACGTACTTGCAAATATCCAATCGTATATCATAATATTCCCAAATCGTTTAGCATCAAAGCAACATACAAATATAAATTATTATCGCCACAATTCCATTTCTTACATTACACAAATCAACACAATTATTTAATTCACATCGGAATAGCACTCTACTTACAGCGTATGACGAATCTTCAATTCAGGAATCTGAATTCTGAATTTGGAGATGCTATCCTTTGTTGTAGGCGTTGCTTTAATTTGATTAACGTTGCTTTAAGCTTTTGATTTATCTCCTAATTGTCTCTTTATTTTCTGACGGCTATCCTCAGTCTCTCCTCAGCAGCATGACGGTCTCACCTCCCTTTTAGTTTATGTGAATTAGGGTTAGTCTTAGGTCCTTTTTATAGAGTTTCTGAGTTGATTTAGACCGTCGATGGAGCTTGGTTTAATAATAGCCATTCGTTCAAAGAAGAGACCAACCAGGAGCTGACACCTAGCCCTAGTGACAAGGCAAGGCTCAGAAAATCGACCAAACACAGACTAGGCCAGCCAGGGTGGGCTGGGTTCGACCTGGCTCAGGGGCCAGGTCGACTCCCAGGTCGACACCCAGGTCGACTGGGGAGTCGACCTGCCTGGGCAGGTCGACACCTAGGTCGACTCCCAGGTCGACCTGGCCTGGCAAGTCGACCCCCAGGTCGACCTGGTGGGTTTGGGCGGGAATTTTCCCGCCTGCTTTGATTGGGCTGAATTTAAATTCTGTTTTCGAAATTTGAATTTTCTGAAACTTCGTTGGGCCATAATTTGGTCATACGGGCTCCGTTTTTCGAAAACTCGGACTCTATTTCGCGTATTTTTCCGAGACGAACTTAATGGCGTATCCCGTTTCCCTTAATACTTTAATTTGAAATTAGTTATACTTTAATTTGTGAATTTCACAGTTATTGAGTACACGGGGTGTTACACACTGTGCATATAATCATAAGGCATTAGAAGTCTTTTAAGGATAATGGACGCCTGTGTTTGTTGGTTGAGTAGATGGATGATTGGATGTTAGGACTTACGTTCTCCTAGACTTGAAGATTTCGGGGACGAAATCCTTTAAGGAGGGGAGAATGTAACACCCCGAATTTTCTATTAACTGTAACTTAACAAATTATAGTATAATTAACTCTAAATGATGAAATCAAGGGAAATGGGTTACGCCATTGCGTTCGTCTCGAAATTCTGCTTGAGATAGAGTCCAAGTTTGCGTAAAACGGATACCGTATGAAGAAGATATGGACGAACGAAGTTGGGCAAAAAAACCAGAAACGAGTCAGAATGCACTGACGCACTTGGGAAGTGCGCCAGAACAAAACTGAACTGGCGCACTTGGGAAGTGCGCCAGTACAATTTTAGCACTGACGCACCTACCAAGTGCGCCCAGGCCTGAAACCCTGTTTGGTCAGGCCTTGGCTGGCCTGGTCAGGGTCTGGTCGATTTCTGAGGCTTGGCTGAGTCACTAGGGCTTACATGTCACTTTCTGATTGGCTTCTCTTGAGATGGATAGTCTGGATTCACTCTAGCTTCATCGACGGCTCTAATTAGATTGAAATTCTATAAATACAACTCAAGTCTAACCCTAAATTCACACAAATAATATAATACTAAAGCCTTCATGCTGTTGGAAAGAAACTAGGAGTGGCCGTCAGTTAGAAAGCTTAGAGACAAGCCAATACTAAAGTAAAACACGAATCAAAACAACGTTAGTCTACCCAAAGGAAAGCATATCAAATTCAGAATTCAGAATTCAGAATCCAAGTTCATCGTTCGTTGTAAGTATAGTGATTTTTCCGATGAGAATAAAACTAAGACTTGATTCGATGTAAATTTGAAGTGGAATTGTGCTATTATGTAACGACGATGTTAATTAATATCTATGTATTGAAATGATTGTGTTGCGAATGAAATTGGGAAGTTTGTGGTATAATTAAGATTGATGTTGATCCTATTGTACTTTTAGAATGACAACAACATCACGAGCAAGTTGTATAGTTCATGTTTATATGATTATATAGGTTGTTTGTGATTAGAACCTCATGTATATACTTTATGTAAGAATCTTTATGCCTAATGGTTATGTTCATATACATGCCCCTATGTTTATACAAAAGTTGCAAGTTCCTAATTTGATCCATGTCAAGATCCACTTTAGTACATGTTTCATGTTGTAATTAGATATGCGATTGGATCTAGTTCACACCCTTGTCATAAAGTTATACATATTTATGAAAATGTCATATTCTTATCATGTGCTAATGATGTTTGATGTTATGCCTAGATCCAAAAACAAGTTTAGACTTATGTTGTCTAAATCATATGCTAATTCATGTGACACCTATTTAGTTAGACCCTTATTTCAATGCAAATTCACAATATATGTAAATTGATTTAGGCTATGTTGCAAATTCACATATATCTTTATTGACTATTTTGCAAGTTCACATCTATGACATTCATGTTGGCTATTTTGCAAGTTCACACCTATGATGTACATATTGACTATGCCAAGTTTACACCTATGTCATGTTTATGTTTATGAATTCCCTTATGCCTATTTGTGTGCGCTAAATTAGGCTAAATTTTTAGCCTAATATTATTTGCTAAAACTATGCGAACGAAAATTAGGCTAAGATTGTTAGCCTAATGGGTAAGCGGGGTAACGTTGGGGATATTAATAAAACTTGACATAAAAATATATGAAATTGGCATGTTTGTCACATGCCAAAATTGGTGGCATTTAAACGGTATAAATTCTTATACCAAAAATGTTAAACTTGGAATGGGGGCCATAACATTTAATTGTTGACAAATTTACATATATTCAGTAATAAAGACAAATATGTAAATTTAGAAAATACGAATATGCTTAACACGAGGTTGGATTGAGTTGTGATGTAAATCTGCCCGGGCCCGCCCGGCTGTCCAGTAGTCACAACAATACCTATCCAATGTGGGTGGTTAAGCATTGAGCCCAATAAGGACCCGAGGTTAGACTGAGTTACGGTGTAAATCTGCCCGGAACCGATCGGCACATCCAGTAACCGTAATAATATCTGTCTAATGTGAGTGGTCGGTGCTTTAAAAGGCTAAGGACAGACAAGTCAGGATGGTAGGGCTAAGTTAACTAAAACACTTAACCAATTCAACATGTTAATGAAATTGATGGGTGGAGTTAGGTAAATACAGACACTTAACCACTTAGCATGTTTGACTAGAAAACCCTAGTAACGGGGACCCATTTCAGCAGTAACCCAATTAGGTATCATGGTACCCTGGAACTAGGCAGGGTGGGGCATGATTATTGGGCTGATTGTAAGCGGTCAAAGCGACGGCGGTGGGTGCAACAGTGTGGGTTCTAACGGAGTGCGGGAGTGCACACACTTCGGAGCAGACAAACAGGGCACTGGGGGCACCAGTCGTATAACCTATGCATTCTAAGGTTTGTGTCGGGTCGCCACCATGGGACTTGATACACCCCATGGTGGGGCCAACATAGGTATCTACAATCTCTGGGGCCGTAAGACACAGATGATTATGCGAGTAGGAGTCGATCTTTAGAAAAGGGGATCACTTTACCTCCAACATGGGGTGACAGTTAAGATAATACAAGTAGGTGCAGAGATATAGTGTGGGGTGCGATAGTATATTCGTTTCAAGACTACTTTATTCTTAGTTTATGATACTGTCCTGTTTCCAGTTTATACTTATCATGCCCTTATTCTTATTCTCATACTGAAGAGCCACTAGACTTACCAGGCTCTATGTCTGACCCTATTTTCTTTCGTCTTCTTTTCTTCTGTTTCCCCTCCCCCCCAGTTCCGCAGGGAGGAAATAGCTCAGTTTAGTCAGATTCTTTAAAAGCTTCAAGATAGTTGATGTACGGTCTGGAGTCTCTTTCCTTGGCTATGGCTGTTGGTCACACTCTATGGGGTTTTATGCAGTTTTAATCACGTTTTATGCTTCTTTATTTAAAAACCAAGACATAAATGATGTTGTAATGTTTTGGAAGTTGTTACGAGACAATTATGGAAATGTGTTGTATGAACAAGTATTTTATGAAATAAGAGTCTGATGTTTTCCGCTGCTTATATATATATATATATATATATATATGTGTGTGTGTGTGTGTGTGTGTGTGTGTGTGTGTTTATATCTGTCTTGCGTTTTATCTGTGACTTTTACTTACAAACCTCCACCAAAGTTAAGGCAGTCCCTTGTGAGTGACCTTAATGGAGGGTGGGGTGTCTCAGTTTGTGATGTAAAATTAGAATTGTATACAAAATAAAATTATCATTTTTAATTGATTTGTTGAAATAGAATTGTCAACAAAATAAAAATATCCTTTTTATTTGTTTTGTTGAAATAGAATTGTAAACAAAATAAGAATATCCTTTTTATTTGTTTTGTTGAAATAGAATAGTATAGAAAATAAAATTATCAATTTTAATTGTTTTGTTGAAATAGAGTTGTCCGCAAAATAGAAATATCATTTTTATTTGTTGTGTTAAAATAGATTTGCATACAAATAAAAATATCATTTTTATTTTTTATATTAAAAATAGATTTGTACACAAATAAAAATATTCATTTTTATTTGTCATATTAATTGCTGCAAATTGTATACAAATAAAATATTCATTTTTAATTGCTATAAAAAATTATGGAAAATTGTATGCAAGTAAAAAAAAATCCTTTTTATTTGTCATTAGAAAATATAGAAATTTGTATACAAATAAAAATCATATTTTTATTTGTCATAGGATTGGTTGAAAATGAAAATTGTCTTTTTGTCATTAGTGACATAAAAATGTCATGACAATATTTTTTTTTTTATTTGTCATTAGAAACAAAGAAAATGTAATGCGAATATAATATTCTTTTCATTCATTATTAGAAACCTAGAAAATGAAATGCGAATAAAATATTCTTTTTATTTGCCATTGGAAACATAGAAAATACGCCAACAATGAAATACTCTTTTTATTTTACATATTTTGTAAATAAATATGTCATTTATGCTAGAAAACATATTTTGTAAATAAATATGTCATTTATGTTAGAAGACATATTTTGTAAATAAATATGTCATTTGTGTTAGAACACATATTTTGTAGATAAATATGTCATTTATGTTAGAAAACATATTTTGCAAATAAATATGTCATTTATGTTAGAAAACATATTTTAAAAACAAATATGTCATTTATGTTAGAAAACATATTTTGTAAATAAATATGTCATTTAGATAGAATATGTTTTTGTTTAATAAAAATACCATTTAGTTAGAATATGTTTTTGTCAAATAGAAATGTCATCTCGTTAGAAAACATTTTTGTTAAATAAGAAGAATCATGTCTTGAAATATGTGTTTGTGATGCTGAAATGTTTAACGTATTAAAAATAATGTTAACATTAATATGGTAGTTGAAATTAAAATTATAAATATTTATTTATAATTTAAATAGGGAAAATTGGTTAAGTGGAAAATAATTCAAACAGAATTAAAATTGGTTAAAATTATTAACCAATGATTTATTTATATAAACTGTTGTTGTTTGAAAACCCCACACGGGTATTGGGATGATATTTGTCACACATTAGTCCCAATATTTAGTTATATGTCAGTCGATGGATTGACAGTATGTGATGAGCGTTATTTATTTATTTTAATGCTAACACAGTTGTAAAACTTCACTCTGGATGTAAATGGACAGTTGAGTGATTATTTATCATTATTGTTAACTACATGTGATGTATGAAATTCCGTATAACTGAAATTATATGGTAATTGATTGAGTCGCATTTCGATTCGGAATGTTTTAAATAAAGAATATTCAAAAATAAAGAATCTTTTAAAATCAAGAATATTTTAAAATCAGAAGTATTTTAAAATAAATTTATTGAAGAATAAAATTATGGCTTTTATGTCCATCTTTGGATGAACACAGAAATATTAAAATATGAAGTCGGGTAAGTATGGAAATGCCATTTTTAACCCGAACAGGTTTATCGATCGATTTTATTCATTTTATAATGAATATCGAAAAGTAGTGCTTTAAAAATTTAATATTTTGGAAATATTATCATTTTAATACGATAACGATATAGAATATTCAATTTTGATTTAAAATTAAAAATGAAGTTAAAATCGTTTTAAAACAAATTTATAAATATTTTATAAAATAAGATTTAAATGGAAATCTACGAAATATATATATATATATAATATTATATATATTTAATGGACTGAATAGAACGTGCCGCGCAGTGACTGTTCGTGAATTTCGACCACTAACTTCAAATTGATGTAACGGGAGATCCGACCGTTGGATTCTCCTAAAACCGGAACCATTGAGTTCGTATCGAAAAGAGCTTTCAAATGAATATAAGAGTTTTGAAATCTAAGGGTTGGATTTGGAATTATGTCCGAAACAAATTTAAAAAAAGTCTCTATGGACGCAGTTCGGTGGCCGTTATTGGAAATCGACTATACAGGCCTTAATAAAATTATTAAAAATATGAAAAATTTATGTAAAATCATAACAAGTGATTTTGAAAGATTTTGGATGAAAAATTCCATATTTGAAAAGATAAAAATACATTTTTATAAAAATGAACTAGTTATTGACTAGAATAATAATCCAATGTTTTTAAATAAAATGAATTGGATTTTGGGTTGTCGTGAATGATGTATTCAATAACACTGCTCTTAAACCCAGTCGAGAAAAGAATAAATCTTTTTATTAAGATTATTAAAGTTTCCAATTATATTTAGTAATTGGAATAAAATGAAATGTGAATTGGGTTTATTGTGAACTGTGTTTTTAAAGACATTCATTCTTTAACCCAATGAATAGTGAAGACATTATTTCGAATTTACAATTTTTTTTTTTAGATTTAATGAAATTTTCCAAAACAAAGGTTTCCAGTTTAATATATTAAATTGGAACTGAATGAAATTCGATTTGGTAATAATCGAGATGAGCTTCTGTGGATGAAGGCCATTACTATATATGGAATTTAAAAGGCTTTGCCGTTATTCCATTTATATTATTAGTCTGATACGGAAATTTATATTGATTATATATATTGATTGGATTTCTATGAAAATTCCATATTTAATGGAAGATGACTTTGGGTTTATCATGAACAATGTTTTTATATAACATGTGTTCTTTAAACCAGTTAAAGATAAGATTAATTTCTGAAATTTGAATAATCATTAAAATAATGATTTTTGAGATTAAAACTAAACTAGAGTTTTAAGGAATCTTTAGTAAGATTAAAAATGGGAATGGGATAATTAAATGATTAAAAGAATAAATTTAAAAGAATTTATCTTTGATAAAATTAATGGGAACCTTTCCCTCATAATATGAATACTTATTTAAAAGAATATTCTGAATTGGAATAAGGCGTATGATGTATTTTATAGCACTTATTTATTGATTATAAAATACGCGAGTTATTCGGAAAGACAGGGTTTAACCCATTATGAATAATTACTATGACGATTAAAATTCGAAGATGAAGACGGTGGTTGAAGACCGAAGATCTTCACATTGTTTGGGTGATTACTGATGTCTTAATTGGGAGGCATCCCAAGACAAGGTAATAAGTGGTGATTGTCCATATGTACTTGGTGATCGACCGGATATGCGAGGACCTCTCTCCTGTATTGGACATATGGAACGAGGAATAAGGTGCCTCCAGTTTCGTTCAAACCCAGAATGGACTTGTAAATGGACGTATATCTGACATTGGATTTTATTCTATGATGACTGATTTCTATTAAATATATATCTGTTTGGTGGCGGAGAATTATTCTCTTGCTTAACACCCTTCTCTGAGACATATGAGCTCAGAGGTTATATATTGATTGTTATCAGTCGCATAGCATGAATTGTCGGTGTGGCATGCCGAGATGCAAATGATCAAGGCTTATTGTTGAAAAGCAGAGACTTGTGGTTGATGATCAAAGCACAGCTTTATTTAGCATAGCATTGTGTATAGCATTACTTCGCGAGCCTCACACCCTGGTATGAACAGAAACGGGAGAGGACTGTAGGGAGGACATACATTTCTTTCTAGCTAGGAGTGGTGTCATAGTATGGAATCCAGACATTTTTACTTATGTGGATGATGGAATGAGGCACCTCGGATTTGAGTCCCTAGTGGCTCTTTATTTACACCCCATAGGGCGGGTAAACGTATTGTTCAGGAGTTACCAATCCACTAAAGTATTTGTGGACCGGCCCTAAAGGTCTAAGGTGCAGCTGCGACTAATCCTGATGCTTGCGCTAGAGAGTCTCGAATACGGTAAGGACGATCCCTTTCCTTGATTCATGATGGAAATCCAACTTTCAATACGACACCATGCGGTTTTGATTGTAAAACTAGTATGATGACATAGTATATTGTAGTTATGCCGTCTGTGATTGATACATTATGATTGAAATGTTTTTGAAACATATATACACTAATAATATCAAATCCGTTTTATCGTATCAAGCATTTTTGACCATTATAAGGTAAAACTCTATCCTCCAGTTTGCGTTGCATTGTGTGATGGGACTCGAGTCTTATAATGGTTTCATTTTTCTAAAAAGCATTGCATTGTTTAAATAATTTAATTTATTTTATGCACTGCCAATCCAATGGAGCAAACCCGTTCCGCGTTAGCGGCGTGGTCATGTGACTATCCTTATTATTGGATATGTTAGGTAAGATTTCTCATACCAGTCCCATGAGTGACTCGTAGTTTGTTTCACTTGCAAACTCGGGTGCCCTTATTTTCCACACGGGTAGTCGAGTAGCTTATTTTGAAGATATTTCGAGCAGGATTCTGGATCGAAGCTTAAAGTTGTGTCCAGAGCATTGATACTCTTCCACTATGTTAATTTAATCGTTTTCCTTTGCATTGTATTACATTTATTGTAAATTATCTTCCGTTGAATTATTATGTTTCGATGTACTCTGATATATTCTGTACTCTAATGTAACATTATTATGATGTTTTCAAAAGTCTTCTGTTATTTGTTCTGATGTGTTGTATGCCCAAAGTTAGCGTATGCGGGATTCAAAAGATCTTGGTCGATTTAGCGATCGATTAGGTCCGAGCGAAATCCATATCGTTACACTAGTCAATCAGTTTGAATTATTTAAAATGAATGAGAATGAGTCTATTTCAGATATGTGTTGCAGATTTCCAGAGATAGTGCATTCACTAACAGCACTTGGAAAAACTTATTTCGAAGCAGATTAAGTCATAAAAATATTAAATTTGTTAACTCAAGAATGGGATCAGAAGACTTTGACTATAGAAGAATCCAATGATGTCAATGAAATGATGATTAAAGAGTTAATTGGGAATTTAATGTCATATGAAGTTCAATTACAGAAAAGAAAAGAAAATAGATCAACTGAAAAAAAATCTATTGCACTGAAAGCCACAACAAATATTCTAACTCAAGTAGTGAAGATGATGAAGAAACAACACTCATGAAAAATTAGTTTAGAAGATTTCTAAAATATAGAAGGAAGGGTTATAATCAAGCAAATTCAAAATTAAATAATGGACGATGTTTTAACTGCAACAAACCAGGGCATGTAAAAAAAAAACGTGTCCATATCCAAACAAATCTACTCAACAAACAGACAACACCAATTCATCATGGAAAAGAAAGAAAGCATATGAAGCAACATTAGATGATTCAGATTCGTCATCAAGTGATGAAGAACCAGAAACTGGAAATACAAATATATGCTTTACAGCAATTCAGAGTTCAGAAGATTATGAAGAAAAAGATCAAAAAACCAGGTACGCATTAATTAAATTTTAATTTTATTTGGTTGAATGGTTGCTTTGTTTGTTTGCTTTGATTTGAATTTAAAATTTAAAAATTTAATAAACTTATTGAAATTTGAAATTCAAATTTGAATTTTGAAATTCAAAATAATAATATTATATTAAATAACCAATAAATTAATAAAAATAAATTGTTTGTATCTTCATTAGGATTAGAAGTATTTCAGGAAATCGTTAAACCTGAAATATAAATCGATAATTTAATTCGAAGCTTGAAAATCCAAAATCATTTTGAGATAGGCCTTGTATGTCGACATACAGAAATATACATGTCGACATATCCAATAGTTTTTGAATTTAAATTTTGAATTTCAAAAGTTTAAACTTTCAAACTTCCCTCCAACCTTTTCACCAACTCCCAAGGTATGAAAAGGTGTCCTTTCAATTTGAAAAGTTGTTCCTATTCAATTCATATTCATTCAATTCATATCTATTCATTTTCTATATATATATATCCATCCTTTATACCTTTCATTCACAACTCAAAATAACATTCTTCATATCTATCCTCCTCAAAACTATCATATCAATGACTTCCTCAAGTTCATCTCAGAAATTGAAGATAACCGAAACCATAAAAGGTTATCATTGCAATAACAAAGAGGCCATTAAAACCTATGGTGACTATTTAGCAAATGCCAAAGTTAACACGGGTGCTTTTGCCGTCTTTAGCGACTTTCCATCTTATGATCTCGTCTCTCTCTTCCAACATAATGAAATCTTGAGTCTAATTGACTCTCATGATAACGACGAAGTATGTTATACCAAACTCGTGAAGATGTTCTATGCAAATCTGAACCGCGGATTTTATCAAAGCAACGAAAACCAAATTTGGAGTAGTGTCAATGAAACTCAAATTTTTCTCGATGTCAATCATTTGGGCGAAATTATAAATTGTAGAAGCGAGGGCACGTATTTCTTAACTTTCGCTAATGATGAAGCCGATACGGAAACCTATCACGATATCTTCGAAGATGGTGTTCCAATGGATTTCAAAATCGTTTCTTTCGTCCAAAAACAAGAATTATCAACCTTCTCCTTCAACATACCATCATTCCTCGTTCCGGAAATTACAACAATCCAACTCTTAAACTCCAAAAGGCTCTCTTTTTCATTATGGGTAATTACCTTATCAATTGGGTTGATATGATTCTAAATGAATTTAAGCCCATAGATGTATCTTCAAGAGAAAATACTCTCTACTATGGTGTTTATCTCACTCACTTTTTTAAATACTTTGGAGTTGATCTTCATGGAGAAGATTCTATTTCTAGAAAACCGTTTGACACATCAAACATTCATCTCATGCAAATTCCTCTCACTTTCAAACCTTATGAGATTTATGAGGCCAAACAAGCTCGATTGCAATAAGAACATGACCCAATGGAAGTCTAAGAAGAAGAGACTTCTATGGGAAGCATCGAGTATCCAACCTCAAATCGTAAACTCAAAGACACGATTATTCAAAATCAACCGAAAATCGTCAAAAATCAAAAGAAGCTTAACAAGAAGTTTAACAAGAAGCTTTCCAAAATGACCAAATTCATGGTTAAGATAGGAAGAAAGCTTGGAATTTCATCTTCCTCATCATCATCCGAAAACTAGGCCATCTAGTTTAATCTATCTTTATATATTTCCTTGTATTTGCTTTCAAATCTTGTATTTAAGTGTGTCTTGTTTTGTTGGATGTATTTTCTTTCTATTAAGTAATTAATGGAGTTTTATTTCTGTTTAAATCATCTTTATGTTTCTGAAATATCATAAAATATACTATAATATTACAAGAGTTCAAAAGAATTCAAAAATTCAAAATTTTCAAAAAAAAATATACTATAGTATGTCGACATAACAAAACATGTATGTCGACATATAACAGAAAAATTTTCAATTCTTTTCAAATTTTAAATTAAATAACTACTCATGTCCATTCAAAATCCAACGAATTCCAGATGCTATTTAAGTCTATTTCTCCCAGAAAACTTCATTATTTCATTACTTCTTCTTCCTTAATCATTTCTCATCAAATTCATGGCAAATCCTATCCATAATCTAAGTGAAAATCTAGAAGAAACTCTCAATTCATTCAAAAATATCCTCTCTATTGTTCTTTGAAATCAGCGTCATCTTGAATTTAGTCAAATAAAGATGTTCGAACAACAAGAAAAGCACTTCGATGCAATGCGATGGCTAATCTCTTCTCTTTTCAGAGATGAAGAAAATAATCTCGCAAAGGCTCCACCAACCTAAGAAGATGAAGATTGGAAGTAATTAAGAAGGATCCTATCTTTGGAGAAGATGGTTGGGTTGAAGTTCCAAAAAACGTTTAGTTGTTTGGTATGATTTGATAGATTTTTTTAATTACTCTAAAAACATATGGCGTGGTGTGATTTAGACTATATTGTTTGAAACTTGTATATATTAAGACATATGATGTGGTTTAGTCTGGATTGGTTTGTATATATATTAGACAAACATATGTAATAATGATACTTGGTTTGGTTTATGTTTAATTATCATATTAAGTATTATTCTCTTTAGTTTATATATATTAGGAATGTTCTACTTAGAATTTGTTAATAAATTAATGGGGAGTATTTTTTAAGGATAGTTACTTATGTTCTGTTCAGAGTATTATTCAATTTAGGGGGAGTATTTTTTGGGATATTACTTAGATTCTAGAATAGTATAAACTTACGGAAAGTATCTTCTATCTTTCTTTTTGATAATGCCAAGAGGGAGAAATTATAAAATATAGGCGTAGTTTATAGAATTCTTACAAATAGGGGGAGTATAAGAGGATCATCATCAAACAGGTATACGCAGGTATGATATTTTATAAACTAAGGTTATCATCATCAAAAAGGGGGATATTATTGGAGAATGGAGTTTTAATGACAACAAACTTATTTCAATTATCATTGATTATAAAATATATGCTAACATTTTTTGTATAGAATATATATACATATATATATATGCAGGAATTCTATACAGAAAATATTAGTGAAGATTGTACAGTTATAAAGATGATAGAGATTAAAAGATCAGAGAAATTTCAAGACTCATGAATAATCAAGATTTCAATAGTTCAAGATTAATATAATTATAGAGTCTAGATTTTGTAAGACTCTAAATAGCACTCCAGGTTCAAATTCAAATTCAAAAACTGATTTTCGATTCTATCCTCAATCCTCTCTATTTTGGTTTTCAATTTTTTCCTCAATCCTCTCTATTTTGTTTTTCTATGTGTTTCTATTTTTATTCTTCTTTGTTTTTCAAACTTAGTTTTTATATTTTATATTTATACTTTATATAGTTTAAAACCATATAACTTTATAAATATATTTATATAGTTTAAAAGTATGTTTTCATATGATTTTCTATCATAGGATATTTATTTACAACCTTAGAATTTTATTCAAGAATTTCCAGAATTAGTTTTATATCAAAACACTTGAAAATGCTTTGAAAATCAAAAATGTACATGAGTATTTCGACATAGCAAAATATGTATGTCGACATATAACAGCTATTTTTCTAATTTTGAAGGGAAGCGTCTTTTCACTTTTTGAAACGCTTCAAAACTGTTACAACACTTCATACTCTATAAAAAGATGTTAAAACCAAATTGTTTTACGCATCTTCTTCGC
The DNA here is from genome assembly GCA_030737875.1 of Allium sativum. NCBI lineage: Eukaryota > Viridiplantae > Streptophyta > Magnoliopsida > Asparagales > Amaryllidaceae > Allium > Allium sativum. The sequence goes on along the minus strand of CM060921.1, from coordinate 719,157,342 downwards.
CAACTTCATCCTCTTTTATCCCTCAATTATTCTTAATCATTTTTATGGTTTTTACACTTATACTGCCGAATTCACTTCTGAGTTGATCAAACTTCTTCTATCTACACTCTCTACTCTCTGAATCAAGTGCTACTTAAGAGTTATAGGGTTGTTTTGTAATTGCTTGGGTTGAATAAACCATGTTTGTAAGTCAAAGAATAATCGGTGTATCCTTGTAGCCGTGAAATCAAGGAAGGTGTGCCCTTGTTGAGCCATGAAATCAAGGGATAAGAGTCAGTGTCTCCTTGTTGAGCCATGAAATCAAGGAGGTTGTATTTGACTATTGGAAATGGTAATAAAACTCTATACAATCCAGCTTTTTGCGGGACTGGACGTAGGTGTGATCCGAACTAGTATAAAATCCGGTGTGTTCTTTCGTTTTCTGCACTTTTATTTTCTGTTTATTTTGCTTTTGTGTTTGAATCTGTGTCTGTGATTGTGTTTATGTTGTTTGATTCATCCCGTAGTTCACTTTAGATTTTTGTTTTGTTTAAATTCTTACAAACACTATTCACCTTGCTCTAGTGTTTGCTTTGCCTGAACGATTCATTCCGCAGTCCCTAACATGCATGGATTGAATGCATAAAATAATCAAATAAAATATATTAGATAAATTATATATTGTACTTAAATGATCTTTTGTTCTTAATGGATAGATGATCACATGCTTGCTCCAAAAGTTGAGTACTTTCCTTGCACCATTGAAGAAGTTCACCACATAAATCCAAGTTTTTACAGTAGAATAAAGGGATATTTTTTATATTTATAACATTCAATTTTCTATACTAGAAGTTCCAGGTTTGTCACTTTTCAATTGTGACTGAGGCATCATGCACAAAATCGATGAAGATTAGTTACCTTCTGTTGATTTAATGTAGCTTCTCCAATTATAGACATTCTGTTTCATGTTTTCTTTCTTGTGACCACGGTTGGTCTCGTTCCAGCTTCGTATATCACTGTCAGAGCTGGTCTTGCACTTAGAGATTTAAAACCAGTTAGAGATATGTATGATTTCAAGACATTAGTATTCCTCTTTATGATTTGAATGATAGCCATTGTCCCATCTATACTAAAAAGAAAGCGAACGTATGAATGGGCAGAACAATAGTATTCATACACAATGCAGCTAGTGGAATTATTAATGAACACTTTTGTAGTCATTTAGCGGTCGATAGAAGTTTGCTATATGTCTCATTTAATCTTTGATTGTTTACCTAAATTTTGTTGTTGTAGGCTTGTAGTGGCTCACTCCTGGAATGTATATGTAAAATCATATATATTAGTGCAAATATCTTCACCTACCTACTGGATGAAACAAAAAGAAAATCCACAAGGAAAACAATATTCAATCCTATAGTCTAGAATTTAAGCTTACAAATTCTAAACCTCCTTAGTCTATAAAATCATGTAAAGGATTATTGATGTATGAGCTCACAATTTCGTATAATTACAAAATCGCATTAGTCACAAGTTACATGTTAAACTAAAAGTGAATGTCACATTAAACTTATGTGGTATGATTGTTAATTACCATGTTGTAGTAAGTGTTGTACATTCGGGCATCCCTCTCACCTTTATAAAGATCTGCAGCATGTAGGGATGTCAAAATCTCCAAATGCTGGCTCATCTCAGGTTCAAGCCACCAACGATATGGGCTTTTTCAACATGTCCTTTAATCATAATATTTCATCACGTTCGCATGGCACTCCCGATTCATAAGAGCTGGTACATGTCAGTGGGTCTAGTTTTCCATGCATGGCCACTCCTCAGGCTGGTTTTGCGCCTGCATCACTTATGTCATTGCATATGCCAATCCCAAATTTGGTTACCTGTTCTACCACTGAACCTGTTTCTTTTATTTTCATCAATGTGTGTTCCGATATTGGCCTTGCTGCACCCAGTTGTTTACCGATCTCATCGCATTGCTGCTGTTGATGGCTCTCATGTGCTGCCTTCGGCCTCCATGTCAGCACTTCATGTTTCAGAATCGACTTCAGCTCTTGTTGCTTTGGAGCGTTTAGTGGCTTTTCCTAACCAATATGATCCTTTGCAGTTGTTTTTTGTTAGTACTAGAATTATTTTACCCAATGGATAGGGATGAACAAACAAGTGTTTGTAGCACGGAGAGAAGAAGAGGCATTTCGTCAAACACCTTTGTACGAAATATCAGCAACGAGAAGGACAAGTCATTACCAGCACAAAGTGGAAGCTGGAGGCATGGAATTAATATCGAAGGCCACTTGGTCATAGCCATAAACACTGGACCTGAACAAATGTAACGACCCATATTTATACGGATAATAATTAATTGATTTAATTATTTAAATAGTGAAAATGGTTGTTTAATTAAATTATATGAAATATTTAATTAATATAAATAATTGGGTAATATATTGGTTATTTCGAAATAGTCCAAAATAGTGAATTGACAATATAATGTGAATTGGACAATTCAAAATATATATAATTCAGTTTGGAATTGAATTCGAATAACGAATATATTATATAAACGACAATTGAATGTATAATTATAATATAATTATAATCGAGCTCGAAATGGCACGACAGTTCGTTATTTGGCGATTTTAACTTCAACTGAATATACATGATCCGTTTTAAATCAGATTTCCGTGAAACAAGAAATGTTAGGAGCAGGTGAAGTATATTTTTCTAATGAAAGAGAAAAACTAGGATTTTATTGTGTAGATTTTGATTTATGTCCAACTCAAATTTTAGAAAAGTCGCTATGGAATTTATATATAATTTATAACGATATATAAAAGGAATTTCATTATAAATTGAATATCGATTCAACCAGGATTTGAATATCGAGTTAGAAATTCATATAGGAATATTCTGGAGCTGTATGATATTCCACTGTAGATATATACGATAATACTTATTTTTAAATATTTACTTTAATTATTTTTAAATATATTAATATATCTAAATGGGTTATTTAGAGATTTAAAAATTGCCAGTTTTGCAAACGAGCTCCGTTTTCGATGAAACTAATTTTGTTGGATCCGTAATATTAATTATTGTTAGATTTCAAGTTTCGTGATTTTTTGAGTCAGTATATGGCCATATCGATTTTTAATGTGAAAAACAATCGATATTTTGAAGGTTAAAAATACGCTGTGTGAGCAAACGGAGTCAGAATTCGACGAAACCAGTTTCGTTGAGTCCGTAATGTCAAACTATAGCTACATGACCATTTTCGTGATTTTTGGGTATCATGAGTGATCATAGTGATTTTTAATGATGAATACAAATAGCAGTTGCTTAAATTTAAATTAAATAATCAATAAAAAATATTATAAAAATCCTATAAATAACCCTTAATTATCTCTAAACCTAAATCAACTCATTTCTCTAATCAATGTTTTTCTGCCGTTATCATTCTCTCTTCACAGAAATAGCAAGCAAATAAATCGTAAACAAATACAAATAAAATCTTGAAGTTGGGTTTGTTAAACTCCTCTTCTAGAGAGCTTCTTCCTGATATATGTTTTAGAGGGATCGATTATCATTTTCATTACCCCAGTTTTTCCAGCGAACGCTAGGGCTTCGATTATCAACGAGTCGAAGCGTTGACACGAGAAATGGAGGGTAGAATTGGACTCAAGGGGGAAATCCGCACTTGGTGTGGTAGTTCTGAAGGATTGGGAGTATAAAAGTTTTGGTACCGTTACTGTGTCATCGCATCAGGTCTAGAAATGCATTTGGTGAAGTGAGTGTCGAGTGTGTTGAAATGATGATGAATGTAAGGAGATGGCGAAGTGGAGTTCGTCGGTGGAAGTTTGGGTCAATTCGGTGAAAAGCGCAAGGTGAACGGAGGATAGAAAAATCGACAATGGTAAAACAAATAAGGAGCAGTGTGCTTCCTGGGAGGAAGAAGAACTAAAAACGAGCGGGCCTAGTATTTGCAAATTGGTATGGGCCGGATTTAAATAGTAAGCCCAGTTAGACTTTAATAATAGTTTTAATAATTTAAATACTATTAAGAACTTGTTAACATGATATTTATCTCATACGAACTCAGAATTTCGAACGGTCAGTCACGTTGGGATCGTATGGACGAGGGATACACACTGGAACTGACTAGGAGTGAATCAAAGCTCGTTACAATTTATAGTGAAATAAATTGTCGATCTGAATCAACGATGGTTATCGTTATTTAACGATGATCGTCCAATGTGAGTAAAACTCGCCAATTCTACTAGTTCATGCTTTCATAATGTATTTTTAGAACCGATAGATGATGGTTGATTCTGTGTGTTGACTGTTTGATTGAACTGCTAAGTAATTGGTTGAAATTATAGATCTAGTGATATATATATAAACAAATATATATACATATAGTGATTTTGTTTAGCAGAATATTTCATAGTGAAATGAAATTGATGTTAATTATATTGTTTAACATTTGTGGATGCAGGGAAACACATCGGAGGAATCCAAGTGGATTCCTCAACATTTATTTTACTGTTTTTCATATATTGTAATATATGATGTGATATATATAAATCTGTGTTGATTACGTGTGTTGAATGATATCAATCATTGTTATTTGGGTATTTTAAATATCATAAGAAATACTGGAATATAGAAAAGGGGATTTTCAAAGTGTATTTTGAAAATTAATTATTTATATGAAATCAATGGATTTTATATATAAAAAGAAAAGGATTTTATAAAAGAAAATAATTATAAAATCAAAGGAGTTATAAAAGAAATATTTATTTATCAAATAAATAGAATTGAAAAGGAATATTTATTTGTCAAATAAATAGAATAGAAAAGGAAAATATTTGTGAAACAAATAAGAAAGGAAATACTTGTAAAACATTTACAAAGAAGAATTGAAAAGGGATATACTTGTAAAACAAATAGAGAAAGGATACATTTGTAAACATTTACAAATAGAATAGAAAAGGATACATTTGTAAAACATTTACAAATAAAATAGAAAAGGATACATTTGCAAACATTTACAAATAGAATAGAAAAGGATACATTTGTAAAACATTTACAAATAGAATTGAAAAGGAATATTTGTAAAACATTTACAAATAGAATTGCAAAGGAAATAATTGTTGAACAAATAGAATTGAAAAGGAATATTTATTTGTTAAATAAATAGAAAAAATAAAAGGAATATATATTGGGAGAATAAATAGAAGGATAAAAAAAGAATATTTATTTAGAAAATAAATAAGATATCAAAAAAGGAAATTTTTGGAAAGTAAGTAGGATTATAAAAGGAATTAGAGTTGATTGATTAGAGTTAATCAAATAGAGTTAATTAAATAGAATTAATCGAACAAGAGTTAGTTAAATATTAGTTATTCGAATAGAGTTAATTGAATTAGAGTTAGTCGAATATTAGTTATTCGAATAGAGTTAATTGAATTAAAGTTAGTCGAATATTAGCTATTCGAATAGAGTTAATTGAATTAGAGTTAGTCGGATTAGAGTTATTCAAATATAGTTTATTCGAAGAAAGAGTTATCGAATAAGGTTATTCGAAGAAGAGGTTATCGGATATTAGTTTATTTGAAGAAAGAGTTATCGAATAAGGTTATTCGAAGAAAAGGTTGTCGAATATTAGTTGTTCAAAGAGAGATTATCAGATATTAGTTATTCGAAAGGAGTTATCGAATATTAGTTATTCGAAAGGAGTTATCGAATATTAGTTATTCGAAAGGAGTTATCGAATATTAACTATTCGAAGAGAGTTAATCGAATATCAGTTATTCGAATTAGAGTTAGTCGAATATTAATTAATCGAATAAGAGTTAATCGAATATAGTTTATTCGAATAGAGAAAAGGAGTTAATCGAATATAGTTTATTCGAATAGAGTTAAAGGAGTTAATTGAATAGTTTATTCAAATAGAGTTAAAGGAGTTAATCGAATATAGTTTATTCGAAAGGAGTTAATCGAATATAGTTTATTCGAAAGGAGTTAAGTGATAAGAGTTAATGAATTAAAGTTAACCGAGTTAAAGTTAATGGAGTTAGGGTTAATTGATTTGAGTTAATCAAGTTATATTTTGGAGTTAGATATTTCAGAAGTAGGGATTATAACGCTAAAGTTAAAATCAATGTTTTTCAATAAAGAAGTGGATTTGTAAATAGAATCCGAGAGTTACGTAAGGAAGTTTGTTAAAAATGTAAAAGGTGAACTTTGTCTATTTCGAGGTTAGGAATGTTGTTCAGTTAAGGTCTGAGAGGTAGTTATACCCCAACTTGATTGACTTCGTTTTTAATTAAGGAATGGTTAAGGTTCGATAGTGATGGTTGGTTAAGTGAATTTAGTTAATCAATGTAATGTTTTGAGTTGGCATAACGATGTATTATTTAAACATCTGTTTAAATCCAAATGTAGGAGTTTTGGAAATGTTTTCCAAATAAGAATCAGAAATGTTTTCTAATATAGAAAACAAGAAATGGAAATGTTTTCCCAAGGTTAATAATGTATATTTTCTAAATTTAGAAAATAGGAAATGTTGCATATATGGAAACAGGAGATGAAAAATGAACTAAAGAGATAAATGTTAAATGATGTTTGATCGATATAATTTCCATCTGGAAGTAATATTGTTGTTTGCACACGTGTTTTTCTTTGATAGTTAACTTACCGACTATCGAAGTTTTTGAACATTTCCGTTGTAAATACGGAGAGACCGGGATAAGATTCATTATCTGAAAACCACTCTATATGTAGCGTTGCGATCAAATAGGATGAAGATAATTGAAGACGGAGTAAAGTGCAAGGGCTGTCCTGTTTACAGAATGGTACTTTCGGTTTGCCAGTCCAAGGACGACCTGTATGGAAGAATGTCTGATAGAGTATATTTAATAGATCGCATAAGTTGATCTCTTCAAATGTATTTACATTTGGTGGCGGAGGAATTCGTTTCTCTTAACTGTATACCCGTTATATTTTTGAGGAAATCAATTTGTGATTTGGTGGGCATGACGATGTGACAGTAAAAGTGAATAAATGTGTGATCTGTCAGAGATGAGAATGGCCTTTAGCCTCACAACTGGGAAACGACAAAAATTGGGCAGGCAGCATGGCTCAGTGGTTGGCTGCCAAGTAGGGTGTATTATCACCTATTTAGTGATATTCATTTCATTCTTTAATTTATTCGATGCTGTCCCATTCGGTAAACAGTTGCTGATCCCAACCGTTGGTGACATACATTCGGTACACTCAAGCGAAATGAGTAGTCGGTCATGTGTGGCCAGGTTGCAAGATGTTCTTGTTGAACCCAGTGTATTCCTCTTGTAACACCCGGAATTTTTTGTGACTATTAAAAGAACATTTTTAAGAATACTTAATTGTTATAGTGAGAATTAAGGGAAACAAGTTACGCCACTGCGTTTGTCTCGAAATTCTGCTTGGAATAGAGTTCAAGTTTTCATAAATCGGACTTCGTATGAGGAAGTTATGGCCCTAAGAAGTTTCAGTAATTTAAATAAATTAATAACAGTTCAGAATTAAAATTTAAAATTCAAAAATTCAGACGAGAAGCCGGGTTGGGTTGGATTTCTCCCGCCCAAGGCTAGGCCGACCAGGGGGTGACCTCCTCTATACAAGTCGTCTTGGGGGTCGACCTACCCCCTGGGGCATATCTGAAATGTGACGATCCTGACTTGTTGCTGAGTCTTTCCTTACCCGTTGTTGAGCCACTAGGGCATAGGTGGCAATTCTGGATAACTCTATCTAGTCTGGACGGTTATGATTGCTCCTGTGATAATCTAACGGCTTAGGTTGATTTAAACTTCTATATAAGCACGCATAGAATGAAGCCCTAAACCTAAACTAAATTAGTCTCTTGGCCACCATGCTGCTGCTAGAATAGTTCTTCTTCCTAAAATTTAGGGATTGACAAGTCAGAATTCTAATACAAAAGACGAACAAATTATTCTCTTCTCTAATCCGTCTTGGTGAGTGCAATTTCTTTAACAAAATAATTAATTATGATGAGTTATAATTGGGATTATGAGAACATGTCTGTTGAATCATGTGATGTTACTTAGCTTTGTTATCGTCTATTGGTAAACATATGACAGTTTTGTTAATTTATGTTGGTAGATCTATTTCATATGTTTAACTTGATTCATTTTATGACATCAGTTTATATGCAAGTTTGGGATGTAAATCATATGCTAATTTGTATGTGAATCTTATGCAAGTCTGCTTTTACATATGCTAATTTGTATGTGAATCTTATGCAAGTCTGTATGCGAATTTTACACAAGTTTATATGTGAATCAAGTATATACATATGCTAGTTTACATGTAAACATGTTTAAACTCATATGCAAGTTTGTAGGAATCCATATGCAAGTTTAGGTGAAAACTATATCCACATATGCAAGTTTAGCTGAAAACTATATTCACATTTTTAGGTGAAAACTATATTCACATATGCAAGTTTAGGTGAAACCATATTCATATATGCAAGTTCACAATTTCATGTTTAGATCTATATTTAGATCCATGGCAGTACGTAGTTTATGCAAATTTATGTTATATATGTTCATTGTCTATGCAAGTTATTGGCTATGTAAACTTATGTTATAATTCTTATTTACAAGTTAGATCTATTCTATGTGTTATGCAAGTTGTGATGTTTCTTTTCTTTTTATGAGTTAGACTATTTGCGAGTCTAACATATTTCATATTAAAACGTACGAATAGCGGGGGGACAATGGGAAAATATTAATTATGCAAATTGTGAATTGGCATAAAATGGCTTTAAAGGAATATATTTAATTTGAGACACTAATTGGTATAATTTATATACCTGAAAAGTATGGACACAATTTAGGTGACAACTATGGACATAGATTAATTTGGAAATTATTGACAATTTGAATAGGGATAATTAATTCATATTGGGGTGAAATAATTATGTGTAGTAATAAACGCTTAAGACACGAGGTTAGACTCGTTTGTGGTATAAGACTGCCCGAACCCGCCCGGCAAATCCAGCAACCACAAACGGTAGTCTTATGTGAGAGGTCGAAGGCATAAATTAAATATGTAACAATTGTAAAGACACGAAGTTAGACTCATTTGCAGTATAAGACTGCCCGGACCCGCCCGGCAAATCCAGCAACCGCAAACGGTAGTCTAATATGGGACGTCTTACAAGGTTAGGGTTATAATGAATTAAGTAAAAACTTAACCAAGATAAACATGTGGTGGGACATGGGGGTTAAGTGGGTGAAATGGGTGACATGTGAAATACGATTAGAAACATTTAACCAAATTGAAATTGTAAGAAGACATGAATAAGAAGGGGTTAAGTGGGGAATCTTAGTGGGGACCAAGCATAGGTGGAAAGCTTGTGTCAAGCATGGGGGGCCCTTTTCAAACCAATAACCCATTAAGTATCTTTGTGAGCTCGAGTTAGATCGAGGACGGGACACACTTACTGGGTTTGATTGTAAGAGGTCAAAACGGTCTAATGGTGGCAATGCAAGTCCAACGGGGTCATGTGCGTGCGTGGGCCCGGGCTGGTAGGCAAGACATTGTTCCATTGTGTAGATATAAGCCATGCATCTTTAGTGGTATCGAGTTACCACTTTGGGGAGTGATACACCCCATTGTGGGACCAGCACAGGTATCTACAAGTTAGGGAGCCGATCGCATGGGGGTAGTGGGCACAACTAGTGGAGACAGGGGTAGGCGGCACCTATGAAGACAACTAGGGGTACACGAAACTACCATTATGATTATTATGTTCAGTTGGCGGGATCATCTTTTAGGGTGACTAATAATGGTGCAGTATAGTAATTATCCTATAGTGATTAGGAGCGAGATTGACACCAGAATATTCCTCTTGTTTGTTATGCCTTGCCCACTTGTTTCACAGTCATTCCTTGTTTTACCAGTTTATGCCTTATCCTGATTACTTTATAATTATGTTGTTAAAGTTATTGAACTCGCCAGACTTTAGGTCTAGCTCCCTTTGTTTTCGCCTCTTTTCTTCCTCTCCCCCCCCCCCCAAGTTCTCAGGGTGGGATTAGTGCTAGTGGAGCTTGATTTGGATATCTTTCTCTCTCTTTTGGAAGTGCTTGGATTGCTGAAAGTAAAATTCAGCTCATCTCTTTCTTGGCTACTTATGTTGGGGTTATGCTTTTTACTTTATGTACTCGGAAAACAATTTGTCAGGATGGGTATTAAGTGTACTTGGTTTTATTGTTGGTTTTTGATGTTGTTGTAATGTAACGACCCTGATTTTCGATCAAATTATTTTAAATATTTAATATGGTTCTAAATATTGAATAGATAATATAAATGAATTTTTATATTTAGTTATCGATTTAAAAATCGATTTCAATTTAATCTCGAGTATATAAAATTGTCGTAATACGAAATATATTGAAATCGAAGTTAAAAACCGAATCGAAATGATTCAGATGATCGGTGTCAGTTCTGTCTGAATATGAACGATAATAATAATAATAATTTATTTTCGAGAAAATGATTAGTTCTGAATTTAAATTATTTTATATCAAGTTAATATGGTTATTATATATATATATACGTTTGAATTAAAATTTATAATCTATTCTGTTGAGTTCAGAATAGTGTTATAGCGTTGAAACGACAGTGGTTATGTTATAATAGCGGTTTGGGGTTTAAGTAATGAACCCCGATATTATTTTAGTGGATAAGCACGAGATCAAATCGATATCTATTCAAAATAAAATGAAAATCTCTTTAAGCCAAATCAAATTAAATTAAACTATATTTAAAATCAAAATCAAATCTTTTAAATATATTTGCCACGTACTCAGGCCTACCTCTTTTAATGGCCATTGTACTGATGTCGCCTCCAATCCTCTATATAACACAGCCGATAGCCTTTAATTCCCTCATTCCTCAAAACACAAAATCAATTGAAAGCACCATCGCGATTTAATGAGTGAATTCCTGGAGCTCGACCCAACATCGGAGGTGCTCATGAATAGGGAAGGGGAGCGACTCGTATAGCTAGGGTTAAAGGCATTCAAAATTGGACTAGGTGCGATGCCCATTTGTGGTTCGAACTGGAGCTCGTCGCGTTCAATGTATTGCTGAGGGGAGGTCGCGATTGTTGACTTCAATCTGGAGGGGGGATTCGAAGTCGCGATTGAGGGACGATGTGGATCCAGGCTACGGACAGTAAGGTAAATGAAGGTACGGGTTTGTGATATTTTTGTGAATGGGAAAAGGTGCGATGTTGATCTGAAGTTCGACATGGGGCTCAGTGAAGAAGGGATCAATCTGTGTTTTTGGTGGTTTATGGGTATTCGACAGTTCAAATTGGGATCTGGGTCTGTGATTTTTGGGAAAGTTCGATTGGGTTAAGTTTGTATGGTGGAGTTCGTTGCCTGGTGGTTGAACTGTGTGACTGGCTTGGGGTTTCGGACCTGGTGTGATGTACTAGAGGTGATGACAGGGGACCAGTATTGAGGAGTTTGGTGTTTTATCAGTAAGTTTTAATTGAAGTGGATTGTAGTGGTTAAGGCGTGACAGTGAGGAGTTCTGGTGCCATAGAAATTAGTGATTGGGGCTGATGGGGTTCAGACAAGGCAATAGGGTGACATGAATGGGGTATGGAAGTAGGCAGCAGTGCATTGGTAAGGGTAATGAAGTGAGGCAATTTTGGGCTGACCATAGTGGGTATGGACAATGATTTTTGGAATGTTCGTCGACGGATCGGCTAATTTGCAAGACGACAAGGTATACATTTAACGAAAATTTACAATGCATAGAACGATTGATTTATTGTAGTGGTTAATTTAAATTTGTAAATCGTTCAATAAATAAATCATCTTAGGTACAAAAACAATTTATTCGAGATGATTCGAGATGACCGGGAGCTAAGACGATATGAGAATGAAACTGGATATTCGACAAACGAAAATATACGGTGAGTAAATCTCACTCCCCTTTCAATTAAAATTATTTTTATTAGTTAAAAATAATTGTTGTTGCTTGTTTGAATGCTGTTTGGTTGATTTAAAATATATTAGTTATTTAGGGTTGACTAGTATATATATATATTGGGTTGATGATTGGTTGGATTCCCGCAGTCTCATTAGCGGATGCCCGCAGTATCATTAGCGGATGACACTACGCCCACGTATATAAGTGGATCCCCTTTTATACCGCGATATCCTGCCTCGAAGCAGGATGGGTATATTTTTGTTGACTGACATTTGTGGATGCAGGAGAACAGGTTGGAGGAATCCAACTGGATTCCTCAAAAATATATTATCTGTTTGTTTATTTGTTTGAATATATACCATCATATATGATGTGTTAGAAAATAAATAATTGGTTGTTTTGGTGTTTAAATTTGACTGGGCCCAAAGGTTGATATTTAAAAATATCGCGGAAAGAATATTTGAGATTTAAAAAGGGAAATTGTATTTAAAAAAAATAGAATTTGAATTTTTAAATAGATTTGAGATATAAACTTGTTTTGAAAAAATAAAACAAGTAGTTCCTTTATAAACGAAGTTTATAAATAGTTCTTTTATAACGAAGTTATAAATGAAGTGAAAAGAATTATCATTTGATAATTCAGAAATAAAAATACAAGTGTGAAATTGAAAGGGAAAATCTATTTAAAAAAAAATAGATATATCGATTTAAAAAGGAAATGAAATCGAGACTTGTTTAAAGAATGAATAAAGAAATTCAAATAGAAATTGAATATAGAAAATATAAAGGAATTCAAATACAGAATTCAAACAGATTGAAACGAGAATTTGAATATAAAATCCAAATAGAAATAGACTTTGAGTATAGAATTTAAAGAGTTAAAATGGAATTTGAAAATAAAATTCAAATAGAATTTGTATATAGAAAATTTAAATAGAATTTGAATATATTGAATTCGAATAGAATTTGAATATATAGAAATTTGAATTCAGAGGAATTCAAACGGAATTTGAATTCAAAGGAATTCAAACGGATTTGAAGAAAGGAAGTTCAAATGAAATTCAAATATAGAGATTTTAAATAATGGAATTTAAACTATGGAATTTGAATAGAGAATTCAAATGGAATTTAAAATATGGAATTTGAATATAGGATTCAAATAGAAAATTCAAAGGGGATTTGAATATAGAAATTCAAATGGAATTTGAATATATGAAATTCAAAGGAAATTCAAATATAGAATTTGAATGTAGAAATTCAAATGGGATTTGAATAAAGGAAATTCGAATATAGAAATTCAAATAGAATTTGAAAAAAATAGAAGTGAATTGAAATTTGAATATAGAATTTCAAATAGAAGTGAAATAGATCGGGAATACTATGTTGAATTGGGAAAAATTTATTTGATATATTAAAAATATATTAGAATGAAGTTGTAACACCCCGAATTTTAGTTAATACTAAAATTCACTAATTTCAGGATAAATAATCTCAGATGTGGGAATTAGGGGAAACGGGCTGCGTCATTGCGTTCGTCTCGGAAAAATACGCGAAACAGAGTCCGAGTTTGCGTAAAACGGGTACCGTATGAAAGAGATATGGACGAACGAAGTTAGGCAGAAAAACCAGAAACAGGCCAGGAATGCACTGGCGCACTTGTGAAGTGCGCCAGAACAAAGATGCACTGGCGCACTTATGAAGTGCGCCAGTACAAAGATACACTGGCGCACTTGTGAAGTGCGCCCGTGCCGAGCCAAGAAACCTGCACAGTTCTGGAGAGTTCTGTGGTTGGGTGCACCAGTTTGGGGTTTGGGCTTGGTCTTAGGGCTGGTTTCTGGAAGGTGCCGAAATCTAAGGGCCCTAATCTAATTTAGGGTTAATCTAAGGGCCTAAAACACCCACCTAATCTATAAATACACCCTAATACTACCCTAATTCATACTAAAAATAGTAATGATGGCCTCATGCCGCCAAATTAAATCCTAGAGAGAGCCTCCACTAATCTAAGAAGGAAGTTACAAGCTAATCCCTCTCAAATCATTCTCTAATCATCACCATCTTCATATTTAGCAACTAATTCCACTTCATAAGTTGGTTAATTTTGGGTTTGGTGAGTTTCTATCACTTTAACATCAATTGTTAAAGTAAGTAGATTGGGTGTAATGAGACTTATGGTCTTAAATGCGGATTAATGAGTTTGAATCATTTATAATGATATGCTACTCTATGTTTTCTTATGTTTATGCATAATTAATAAGTGGGTTTATGCATGTTTGATAAGTTGGTTTATGCATGCTTAACAAGTTGGTTTATGCATGTTTAACAAGTGGGTTTATGCATATTTAACAAGTGGATTTATGCATGTTTAACAAAGTGAGATATGCAAGTTCATATGCTAGTTATGTATATGCCTAAATGCAAGTTTAATGTGATATGCAAGTTATGCATGCTTATGCAAGTATATGGATGCTTATGCAAGTTAAGTATATGTTTAAATGCAAGTTTAACATGATATGCAAGTTATGCATGCTTATGCGAGTATATGAATGCTTATGCAAGATATGTATATGCTTAAATGACATGATATGCAAGTTATGCATGTTTATGCAAGTATGTAAATGCTTATGCAAGTATGAGAATGTTTATGCAAGTATGTGAATGCTTATGCAAGTTATGTGTATGCTTAAATGCATGTTTAACATGTTATGCAAGTTATGAGAATGCTTATATGCAAGTTCAACATGTTATGCAAGATATGTGTATGATAATATGCAAGCTCATATGCAACATGTTATGCAAATCATGTGTATGATAATATGCAAGTTTGGGGTTATATGTAGTTGGGTTAATATATGCTCATATATGCAAGTTGACATCCTCTTAACCCATGACAAAGTTGTATGCTAAACCCATGATATTTGTGATGATCTTCCCCTTATTTATGCCATGAAATGAGAACGATTTACGTGGGGAACGATGGGGTTGGTAAATATGTTAATAAATGTATGATTGGGTATGATTAAGCATACCATAAAAATAAATTACCATAAGTGGGAGTTTACCTATTGAGTTAGGTCTACCCCATGGGAATTTACCTATTGAGTTAGGTCTACCCATGTTATGGAAAACTTGATATTAATTAGGGATAATTAATATGGGGGTGATTAATTAGGTGTAATTAATCGACTAAGACACGAGGTTGGACTCATTTGTAGTGTAAAACTGCCCGGACCCGACCTGCTTAACCAGTTGCTACAAATGTCAGCCCAATGTGAGAGGTCTTAGCCATGAATTAAATACGTGATTAAAGTAAAGACACGAGGTTAGGCTCTGTTATGACGTAAGACTGCCCGGGACTCTACCGGCTTAACCAGGCGGTCATAACAGCCAGTCTAATGTGGGAGGTCTTTATGGGGGATCACGGTCTTAATTAATTAAGAAACACTTAACCATATTAGCATGTAGTGGGACATGAGGGGTTAAGTGGGTGCCTTGGGTGGCATGTGGAAATTTAATGGTTGCCTTGGGTGGCATGTGGAATCTAGTGGGTTGCCTTGGGTGGCAATAGAAAATACGATTAGAATACTTAACCAAGTGGAAACATGTAATTAAACATGATTAAAGGGTTAAGTGGGATACACTAGATATGTGACAAGCTTAGGTGGGTAGCTTGTGGGGGCCCATTTCAACCAATATCCCAAACGTATCTTTGTGGGCTCGACCCATGTCGAGTGACGGGACACGCATATTGGGCTTGATTATAAGAGGCCAAAACGGGTTAGCGGTGGCAACGCAAGTCCAACGGGTTTCATATGCGTGTGTGGGCCCGGGCTGGTAGATAAGCCGTTGTTGCATCGTGTAGATATAAAGCCGTGCACCGTTGATAGTATTGGGTTGCCACTTTAGGGGAGTGATACACCCCACTGTGGGACCAGCACGGGTATCTACGGTAGGGAGCCGATCGCTTGGGGAGTAGTGGGTACACCTAATGAAGATAGGGGCAGACGGCACCTATGTAGGGGTACACGAAACTACTGGGTAAGAATTACTGAGTACACCTAGTGGAGATAGGGGCAGACGGCACCTATGTAGTGGGCTAGGAGTACACGAAACTACTGGGGAAATTTTCTAAGTCCTTGGAAGGGATCAACCTTTAAGTAGGAATGACTGGTGTGGTGCAGTTAGTAATTATCCTTGGGTGGGTAGATGCGTCCTTACGGTTATCTTAGTTTATCCTAAGTCTACCAAGCTGCTTAGTGTAGCCATTCATCCCCAGATATTACCGTAGGTCAAGTTTATGTCTTTTCTGGTTACTTTAATGATTGTATTGTTAAAGTTATAGGACACACTCAGACTTATGTCTGACCCCGTTGTTTTTATCTTTTTCCCAACCCTCAGGTCCTACGGTGGATCCTAGCGGTAGTAGAGCTTGATCGGATTGCTGTTCCAGTCTTTAGGAGCTTGGGTAGATGTAAAGCTCCAGTTATCCAGTTATCTTTTCTTTTGTTCTGGCTATTGTATGAGAGAGTGGGATTATGTACTTCTTTATTTTGATGGATATTGTACTTGACTTTTATCGTGGTTTTATGATGTAACCAGACATGTTTATTTCCGCTGTTATGAGATGATGTTTTAAATTTCAAGTACTATTTATATCTGTCTTGTTGTAATTTTTCTGTTCTATATTCACTAAAATACTCCACCGATGCTATGGCATTCCCTTAGTGAGTGATCATAGCGGGCGTGGGGTGTTACACGTGGTATCAGAGCAAAGGTTACCGGAACAGATAAAATTTTTAGAAAACTATTTTTCTAAAACATTTTTGGAAGAGATATTTTCAAAAACATGTCTTTTAAGAGAAAAGTTTTTGAAAGAAAAGCATAATCCCCAATAGCCATATCTATATCCTTCGAATTCTCCGTTTTGAATCTTTCCTTTTTCGTTTCAGCATGGCCGAGAATCTTAACTTTCCGGAGGGTGTGACGGTACCAGTATGGTATAGGAGATTGATGGAGGCTAGGGCCACCACTGCGGGTCCAGCAAATGTTCCTCCACCAACCGTAGCACCCGATCTTCCTCCTCCCCCTCCTCCTCGCACGGATACTTTTGCTAAGACTTGCAAGGAATTTAAAGCTATGGGAGGGAAACCTTTTCAAGGATCTGAAACTTTTGTGGAAGCTAGAGATTGGCTTAAGGAGGTGGAAGAGTTGATAGATATCTTTGAGATGGAAGAAGGGAAGAAAGTCAAGTTGGCCGCTTGGTTAATGAAGGGTGAGGCCTCATTCTGGTGGGAGGTCACTAATGGGGAACGCCCCGTTGACTCTTGGGCGGATTTTAGGCAAAGATTTGTGGCAAAGTTTCTCTCAAGGGCGGAGGAAAACTTGTATATGGAAAGATTCTTGACTCTAAAGCAAGGAAATCTCTCGGTAAAGGAATATGTTAACAAGTTTAATCAATTGGCAAGGTTTGGCCTAGACATGGTGAATACACCGGAGAAGAAGGCTTTGAGGTTCGTGAAAGGCTTGAATGAACCGATGCATGGGTTGGCTATGACTCATATCCCTATGGGGGCCACCTTTGAGAAGCTAGTTGACATGGCACTCATGCATGAAGAAGAGAAGGGTCCCAATGCTAATAAGGCACCCGAGAAGAAGGGAGATCAAAAGAGACCTCAGCAACAACAACAAAACAAAGGTGGGAAAGGCAACGGTGGCAAGGGCAAGAAGAAGAAGTGTTTCAATTGTGGGACACTTGGCCACCTAAGCAAGGATTGTCGCAAGAAGAAAAAGACTGGCTGCTTCCACTGTGGTGAAGCAGGGCATTTAGTGAAGGATTGCCCTAAGAAAGGGCAAAGGACGGGGTCTACCTCAGGAGGACAGGTGCAAGCTCTTATGGCACCGAGTCAGGCTAGGGGGCAAGTACAGGCTCTCGCGGTTCCACCAATTCAGGAAAGAGGTAGAACTATCTCCGTTGAAAGTCTGGTTTTTCTATTTGATCATCCTGTCCGTACATTGTTTGATTCAGGCGCATCGCATTCGTTTATCTCATCATCATTAGTTGAGTCACTGCACTTAGACACCAGTCTGGTAGATGATCCCTTGGTTGTTTCAAACCCAATTGGGGGCTCCACTTATTTGTCCATGATATGTTTGGGTTTGAAGATTTCTATACTTAGCATTGAGTTTAGATGTGATGCTTTTGTCTTGGGCTTCACGGGCTATGGGTTGATTTTGGGCATGGACTGGTTATCCAGTAATGGTGCCGTTCTTGATTGCGAAAGGAGAGTTGTTAGGCTCATGACCCGCTTGGGTAACACTCTCGAGATTTCTTGTAATCCCATGGACTCTGTTATGCTAAGTTATCTTGAATCGCTTGACGCTTCGGTCGAGAGTTTGCAATCTATGAGAGTGGTCCGGGAATATCCGGATGTGTTTGAGGAGGTGAAGGGCTTACCTCCGAAGCGGGAGATTGACTTCCGAATATATTTGGTGGATAATGCTAAACCGGTATCTCTACCAGTGCGCCAATGGCTCCTCGTGAGAGGAGGGAACTCCATAAGCAAGTAGGGGAGTTGCTTGAGAAGGGGTTCATAAGACGGAGTATATCGGAGTGGGGTGCTCCGGTAGTATTTGCTACGAAGGCGGATGGGTCCCTCAGACTTTGTGTAGACTATAGAGAACTCAACAAGCTCACAAAGAAGAATAGACACCCATTGCCGAGGATTGATGATCTTTTCGATCAGTTGGTTGGCGCTTCAGTGTTTTCTCAGTTGGACTTAGCCACGGGGTTTCATCAGTTGAGGGTGGCTGAGGATAGCATAGACAAGACTGCCTTTAGGACTCCGGATGGTTTCTATGAGTGGCTGGTGATGCCATTTGGGTTGACGAACGCCCCTGCATACTTTGTTGATTTGATGAGTAGGGTGTTCAGGGAGTTCCTTAATAAATTTGTGGTGGTCTTTGTGGATGATATCTTAGTATTTTCTAAGAGTGAAGAAGAGCATGCCCTACATCTTGGGGAGGTATTGAAGACTCTTCGAGCACATAGCCTTAAGGCTAAATTCTCTAAATGTCACTTCTGGAGGAAGGAGTTGCGGTTCTTGGGGCACGTGGTCTCCAAGGAAGGGATAGCTATGGATCCCGCGAAGGTAGTATCAATTCAGGATTGGAAGGTTCCGAAGAATGCTACCGAAGTAAGAAGTTTCTTAGGTTTGGCGGGTTATTATAGGAAGTTTATAAAAGACTTCGCGAAGATATCAGCCCCATTAACTCGCTTGACGAAGAAGAATCTTGTTTTCACATGGGACGTAGATTGTGATGATGCGTTCCGACGGTTAAAGAGAGCTTTAACCACTGCTCCAGTTTTAATATTGCCAGATGGGAGCAAGCCATTTATTGTCTATACCGATGCTTGTGGGACAGGACTTGGCGCAGTCTTAATGCAAGAGGGAAGGGTAATAGCCTATGGTGGAAGGCAGTTGAGAGCGCATGAGAAAAATTACCCTACCCATGATCTAGAGCTAGCCGCTATCGTTTTTGCG
The DNA here is from genome assembly GCA_030737875.1 of Allium sativum. NCBI lineage: Eukaryota > Viridiplantae > Streptophyta > Magnoliopsida > Asparagales > Amaryllidaceae > Allium > Allium sativum. The sequence goes on along the minus strand of CM060921.1, from coordinate 719,137,801 downwards.
CTTAAGATTTTGCGCCATTATCTTCTTGGTGAGAGATTCGAATTGTTTACTGACCACAAATCATTGAAGTACTTATTCTCTCAGAAGGATTTGAATCTGAGATAGCAAAGGTGGATGGAATTTTTAGCATCTTATGATTTCGAGATAGCGTATACCCCTGGCAAGGGTAACGTGGTGGCGGACGCCTTGAGCAGGAAGAGGTTGTCCTTGAGTCCATTGTTCGTGGAACGACGAAGCTTGGAATTTATCTCGATGTTTGATTTCAGACCTTCCGTTGATTATGTACCCGGTTTGCTAGCTTCTTTGGAAGTTAGACCTACTCTTTTGGGGCGGATTGGAGAAGCACAGAAGGACGACCCACAGTTGGTTGAGTTGGTGGAGAAGCTCATAAGGGGGGAGTCGTCCAGCCATTTGAGTAGGTACACCCTAGACGATAGGGGGTGCTTGCGTAGGGACGGTAGACTGTGTGTACCACAAGACGAGGGTTTGAGGAAGGCTATTCTTGATGACGCACACCGTTCTAGGATGACCATTCATCCCGGTGGGGACAAGATGTATCAAGACATGAAGAGGGTTTTCTTCTGGGCCGGTATGAAGAAAGATGTGGCCGAGTATGTCGCTCGATGTTTGGTGTGCCAGCAAGTGAAGGCGGAGCAAAGGAAACCAGGTGGGTTGCTTCACCCATTGGAGGTTCCGCAATGGAAGTGGGATAGCGTCTCGATGGATTTTATTGACGGGTTACCCAGATCGAGGAAGGGTAATACAGGAATTTGGGTGGTGGTAGACAGACTTACTAAGAGCGCCCATTTCATACCTGTGAAGAGCAAGAGGACCGCTCCATGGCTAGCTTCAGTATATCTTCGAGAGATAGTTCGATTGCATGGGGTACCCTCTAGCATAGTGAGTGATCGAGATCCTATCTTCACTAGTGAGTTCTGGAGAAGTTTGCAAGAAGCAGTGGGGACTCTATTGTGTCTGAGCACCGCATATCATCCTCAGACAGACGGCCAGACTGAGAGGGTGAATCGTGTTCTAGAAGACCTTTTGAGGCTTTGTATCTTAGATTTTGGAGGTGCATGGGAAGAGCATCTTCCATTGGTGGAGTTCGCATATAATAACAGCTTTCAGTCCAGTATTGGTATGGCTCCTTTCGAAGCTCTCTATGGAAGGCCTTGTCGATCACCTACGTGTTGGTGGGAATCTACGGATAAGATCTTGCTTGGGCCTGATATGATTAGGGAGACTTCTGAGAAGATTGACTTGATTCGAAGAAGGATGAAAGCAGCACAAGATAGGCAAAAATCTTATGCGGACAAGAGAAGGACGCATCTTGAGTTTGAGGTTGGGGATATGGTTTTTGTTAAGGTATCTCCGTTGAGAAATGTTGTTCGCTTCGGATCCGTTGGGAAGTTAGCACCGAGATTTGTTGGGCCGTTTCCTATTAAGGAAAGGATTGGACGGATGGCATATAGAGTGGAGTTGCCCGACAGACTTAGTAGTGTACATGATGTATTCCATGTGTCCCATTTGAGGAAGTGTTTACATGAGACCGCAGAGGTGGTAGAGCCGAGCTTGCTTAGAGATGTAGAGGTAGAGCGTGATGCGACTATTCGACGAGCTCCTACTCGCATCCTTGGGTCAGAGACTAGGAAATTGAGGAATCGAGAGGTTCATCTAGTCAAAGTGCAATGGGGAGAAGATGAGAGCAACGCAACTTGGGAGACGGAAGCGAAGATGCGTTCATTGTACCCATTTCTTTTTGAGGGTATGTCTTTACTTTCTCCTTTATCGCTTGTCTAGTACTTATCTTATCTTCGGTATGTCCTCTCGTTAGTACCTTTGGCCTTTAGATAGGGTAAACCTATGGTTGAAACATGTGTTTGAGACATGTTATGGTTGATGGATGCAAGTGGATGCAAGTGTTTGCTAGTGGTTGCTCGTGGATGCATATACACACACTCTAGGTACTAGATCGGCTCAGTCACTTCATATTGCATATTGCATAAAATTGTGTGTAGGAAGCTATGTTGATGGATGTATAATGTTTGTATTATCATATGGATGATGCATTTTGGTGAATGGTTGCGCACTCATGTAGATATTGTATGTGTCGATAGAGTTCCCTCGCATACATAATGGATGCATGGCACTATCATGGTTTGAATATGTTCATACATTAGATAGGGAACATATACACACACTTTTTGCATATGCTCATACATCATTAGAAACTGTTTAAGGACAATGGATGCCCGTGGTTGATGATTTGAGTAGATGGTTGTTTGGATGGTAGGATATGCATTCTCCTTAGCTTAGAGATTTCGGGGACGAAATCCTTTAAGGAGGGGAGAATGTAACACCCCGAATTTTAGTTAATACTAAAATTCACTAATTTCAGGATAAATAATCTCAGATGTGGGAATTAGGGGAAACGGGCTGCGTCATTGCGTTCGTCTCGGAAAAATACGCGAAACAGAGTCCGAGTTTGCGTAAAACGGGTACCGTATGAAAGAGATATGGACGAACGAAGTTAGGCAGAAAAACCAGAAACAGGCCAGGAATGCACTGGCGCACTTGTGAAGTGCGCCAGAACAAAGATGCACTGGCGCACTTATGAAGTGCGCCAGTACAAAGATACACTGGCGCACTTGTGAAGTGCGCCCGTGCCGAGCCAAGAAACCTGCACAGTTCTGGAGAGTTCTGTGGTTGGGTGCACCAGTTTGGGGTTTGGGCTTGGTCTTAGGGCTGGTTTCTGGAAGGTGCCGAAATCTAAGGGCCCTAATCTAATTTAGGGTTAATCTAAGGGCCTAAAACACCCACCTAATCTATAAATACACCCTAATACTACCCTAATTCATACTAAAAATAGTAATGATGGCCTCATGCCGCCAAATTAAATCCTAGAGAGAGCCTCCACTAATCTAAGAAGGAAGTTGCAAGCTAATCCCTCTCAAATCATTCTCTAATCATCACCATCTTCATATTTAGCAACTAATTCCACTTCATAAGTTGGTTAATTTTGGGTTTGGTGAGTTTCTATCACTTTAACATCAATTGTTAAAGTAAGTAGATTGGGTGTAATGAGACTTATGGTCTTAAATGCGGATTAATGAGTTTGAATCATTTATAATGATATGCTACTCTATGTTTTCTTATGTTTATGCATAATTAATAAGTGGGTTTATGCATGTTTGATAAGTTGGTTTATGCATGCTTAACAAGTTGGTTTATGCATGTTTAACAAGTGGGTTTATGCATATTTAACAAGTGGATTTATGCATGTTTAACAAAGTGAGATATGCAAGTTCATATGCTAGTTATGTATATGCCTAAATGCAAGTTTAATGTGATATGCAAGTTATGCATGCTTATGCAAGTATATGGATGCTTATGCAAGTTAAGTATATGTTTAAATGCAAGTTTAACATGATATGCAAGTTATGCATGCTTATGCGAGTATATGAATGCTTATGCAAGATATGTATATGCTTAAATGACATGATATGCAAGTTATGCATGTTTATGCAAGTATGTAAATGCTTATGCAAGTATGAGAATGTTTATGCAAGTATGTGAATGCTTATGCAAGTTATGTGTATGCTTAAATGCATGTTTAACATGTTATGCAAGTTATGAGAATGCTTATATGCAAGTTCAACATGTTATGCAAGATATGTGTATGATAATATGCAAGCTCATATGCAACATGTTATGCAAATCATGTGTATGATAATATGCAAGTTTGGGGTTATATGTAGTTGGGTTAATATATGCTCATATATGCAAGTTGACATCCTCTTAACCCATGACAAAGTTGTATGCTAAACCCATGATATTTGTGATGATCTTCCCCTTATTTATGCCATGAAATGAGAACGATTTATGTGGGGAACGATGGGGTTGGTAAATATGTTAATAAATGTATGATTGGGTATGATTAAGCATACCATAAAAATAAATTACCATAAGTGGGAATTTACCTATTGAGTTAGGTCTACCCCATGGGAATTTACCTATTGAGTTAGGTCTACCCATGTTATGGAAAACTTGATATTAATTAGGGATAATTAATATGGGGGTGATTAATTAGGTGTAATTAATCGACTAAGACACGAGGTTGGACTCATTTGTAGTGTAAAACTGCCCGGACCCGACCTGCTTAACCAGTTGCTACAAATGTCAGCCCAATGTGAGAGGTCTTAGCCATGAATTAAATACGTGATTAAAGTAAAGACACGAGGTTAGGCTCTGTTATGACGTAAGACTGCCCGGGACTCTACCGGCTTAACCAGGCGGTCATAACAGCCAGTCTAATGTGGGAGGTCTTTATGGGGGATCACGGTCTTAATTAATTAAGAAACACTTAACCATATTAGCATGTAGTGGGACATGAGGGGTTAAGTGGGTGCCTTGGGTGGCATGTGGAAATTTAATGGTTGCCTTGGGTGGCATGTGGAATCTAGTGGGTTGCCTTGGGTGGCAATAGAAAATACGATTAGAATACTTAACCAAGTGGAAACATGTAATTAAACATGATTAAAGGGTTAAGTGGGATACACTAGATATGTGACAAGCTTAGGTGGGTAGCTTGTGGGGGCCCATTTCAACCAATATCCCAAACGTATCTTTGTGGGCTCGACCCATGTCGAGTGACGGGACACGCATATTGGGCTTGATTATAAGAGGCCAAAACGGGTTAGCGGTGGCAACGCAAGTCCAACGGGTTTCATATGCGTGTGTGGGCCCGGGCTGGTAGATAAGCCGTTGTTGCATCGTGTAGATATAAAGCCGTGCACCGTTGATAGTATTGGGTTGCCACTTTAGGGGAGTGATACACCCCACTATGGGACCAGCACGGGTATCTACGGTAGGGAGCCGATCGCTTGGGGAGTAGTGGGTACACCTAATGAAGATAGGGGCATACGGCACCTATGTAGGGGTACACGAAACTACTGGGTAAGAATTACTGAGTACACCTAGTGGAGATAGGGGCAGACGGCACCTATGTAGTGGGCTAGGAGTACACGAAACTACTGGGGAAATTTTCTAAGTCCTTGGAAGGGATCAACCTTTAAGTAGGAATGACTGGTGTGGTGCAGTTAGTAATTATCCTTGGGTGGGTAGATGCGTCCTTACGGTTATCTTAGTTTATCCTAAGTCTACCAAGCTGCTTAGTGTAGCCATTCATCCCCAGATATTACCGTAGGTCAAGTTTATGTCTTCTCTGGTTACTTTAATGATTGTATTGTTAAAGTTATAGGACTCACTCAGACTTATGTCTGACCCCGTTGTTTTTATCTTTTTCCCAACCCTCAGGTCCTACGGTGGATCCTAGCGGTAGTAGAGCTTGATCGGATTGCTGTTCCAGTCTTTAGGAGCTTGGGTAGATGTAAAGCTACAGTTATCCAGTTATCTTTTCTTTTGTTCTGGCTATTGTATGAGAGAGTGGGATTATGTACTTCTTTATTTTGATGGATATTGTACTTGACTTTTATCGTGGTTTTATGATGTAACCAGACATGTTTATTTCCGCTGTTATGAGATGATGTTTTAAATTTCAAGTACTATTTATATCTGTCTTGTTGTAATTTTTCTGTTTTATATTCACTAAAATACTCCACCGATGCTATGGCATTCCATTAGTGAGTGATCATAGCGGGCGTGGGGTGTTACAGAAGTGGAATTTATTATAGACGAAGTTTAAATGTTTATATAATTATAAATATAATTAAAATTAAATCGCCGCAGCGCTGCAGTTCGTAAATTGGCGATTCGAACTTCAATTGAGTATACAGAACTCAATTGAAGTCGGAATTCTTTGAAACAAGAAACGTTAGGACCGATTTGATAATAGTTTTCTAATGGAGGAGAAAAATCGGGATTTCGTCAAATAGATTTTGAGTTATGTCAAAATCAAATTTTCAGAAAAACAGCGCCAGAACCATTATAAAACCATAACTGTTTATTTAAATAAATTAAAGGATTTTAAGCAAATAAAATCCGAATTTCTATTTAGAAAAATCAAGATTTGAGTATAAAATATATCGGAACTCAATTGAAGAAATGAATTGATTTTTGAAACAGAAATCAGATTTTTGGTTTCTGAATAGAATTAACTAAATTGAATAGAAATTAGTTAATGAGATTTCGAATGGATATTGGGCTTTGAATAAGTAAATTCGATTTGAAAATTTATATTCGAAATCGAAAAGGAAACTAGAATTGAAATTGAAATTCAATTTGGTTATGAGCAAGATAAATATTTTGTTTGAACATATTACGTTCAAACAAAGAAGTGAAATAGGCAAAATAGCCAATTTAAGAATAAATGAGCGAAACTGAATTCAAACGATTGGATAGTGTTGAATTGAATTGAAAACAGGTGAGCATGTGTTAGACAGGTATGGGATGAAGTATATGAAGATTTTAATTTATTTGCCGGACAAAAAGGTACATGTTTAAATTCATATATGAGATTTTATGCGCCGTATCGGCAAGCCGCTTGGTTTTTTCATTTTCTTTTGGTTTGGTGAGGGCCATGGGAGGCTATTTAAAATATCCTGATGATCCAGGTACAAGGGAGGTTATGGCGAAATTTTCAGGGAATTTAAGGAGTTAGAATATTTTTAAGATAATTTGATAGTTAGAAATCAATGTATCGATATATATAGAATTCGATAAGGAAACAAAATAAAATATATAATATTGTAAACAAAAAGGGAATCTATAAATTAGAAATAGAAAGCGAACCATATACATATTTTAAAAATGAATAATTGGGTTTTATAGTGTGTTTATTCGAGGTAAGTGGTTTTTCCGTTTTGAAGTTGAGGATGTTTTTCAGTCAAGGTCTGAGTGGTAATTTTACCCCAACTTGATTGATTTCATTTTTAATTGATAAATAGCAGAATCCAGCCTCGAAGAGAAGTGTTTGAAAAAGAGTTAGTTGAATAAAAATATTTTGGGTTGTTGTAACGATGTTTTATACAACATTCGTTTTAACCTAAGTGATGGAAATTTCGAAATATAAAAGTAAATATTTCCTGAGTATAATTAAAGTAGTCAGGAAAGAGATAAGTGATTGAAATTGTTTCAATTTCAAATAGATTATATTTTCTAAGTATAGAAAAGAAGGCGAGATATAGAAATGCTTTCCTAAGAATATAAGAGACCGAGATGATAATTGAAAATATTTGTTTAACAAATATCGATATGGAAATGGTGATTTAATTAATGAATGGTAATCAAGGGGCCCAGTGATTGTTTGATTGTTTGAATGTTTGTTTGTTTTCTTCGATAGTTAAATAACCAACTATCGAAGTGTTTGCCAATATCGTTGTCAATATGGAGAGACTGGTTGGATTATTATCCGTGAACCACTCTGTATTGGCAGTAGCATTGCGAATCAGATTATATGAAGATAAGCAAAGACAGAGTAAAGTGCAAGGGCTTTTTCTATTTATAGAAATTGTGCCTTTGGTTTCGTTCAATCCCGGAACGAACGTAAATGGATGAATGTCTGACAAAGTATTTCCAATGATCTAATGGATTGGTCTGTACATATATATATGGTGGCAACGAATTTATTCCCTTAGCATAATATCCAGAATATTTGTGCAAATCAACTAGTGATTAACGGATCTGACAATGTGGCATTCAAAGTGATTGTGCTATAAATGAATAGAAAGTAATCGTAGCCTTAGGCCTCAACAACCGTGGAATGACAAAAATCGGGCGGGAAGCATGGCTATGTGGGTTGCTCCCATTAGGGTGTATAATCACCTATCTAGAGATTCATTAAATTTCTTATTCTATTCGATGTTGTCCCATTCGGGAAACGGTTGCTGATCCCAACCGTTGGTGATATACATTCGATACATTCAAGCGAAATGAGTGGTCGGTCATGTATGGGCTGGGTTGCAAGACGTTCTTGTTGAACCCCAGTTTATCGTCTCTAGAGTACACTGATCGGAAGGTGGTTCCATACCTTGTCATAGTCGGAATCCAATCTCCAATAAGCGCCATGCAGTTTTTGATTTTATATTATATATGGAGCGTGAGATGCAAGCGTTCCACTATATTGTTATTTATTTGATTTAGACACTATTATAATATCACTGGATTTTTGTATCAAAGTGTTTTGGGTTATAGTAAGGTAAAACCGTCCATATTTATGTGTGGACTGGTCTTACTATTATCCTTTCTTTCGAAAGGATTTTGAAAGTTAAACAATTTGTTGGATTTTACTCATACCAGTCCCATGACTGACCCAGAGTTTATCTTGTTTTGTTTTCCCTAAACTCTTGGGTGCCCAAATTTGTATGGGCAGTCAAGTAGTTGGGATTTTTCAGATTCACTTGGAAGAGCTGGAAGCAGGAGGCTTCACCAGTTAGCTATAGACCATCATATATTCCGATGTGAACCATGTTTGTATCTGGAAACAGGCGTTTATAACTGTTCTAGGAATAACTGTTGTGCTATGATGATGGTATGTAGATAAAGTTACTGATTTGTATTTCAAAAGTTATGTTATATAATATATTTTATTCGTTCCGCTGTGAGATTTGTCTTCTTTGTTTTCTTCTATTCTAATATTTCTTTCTTTCTTTTTCTCATCCTCTGACTTCTTTCTAATAATGATTCGTATTTCTGTGCAATTTGGGTTGGACGTGTGGTGTTATTAGTCAACTCAGATAGTACGAATTTGCGGGCCTTTACATGTAACCAAACTATTTCTCCGCTACAATAAAAGTTGTTTTAAAATTTTCAAGTACCAGTATATGTATCTGTCTTGTTATATTCTATTCTATACACCAATAATACTCCATGAAAGTTAATGCATTCCCTTTGAGAGTGACATTAATGGATGTGGGGTGTTACACGTGGTATCCGAGCTGAAGGTTAACAGAAAAGATAAGAGATTTTGAAAAAACTATTTTTTTTCAAAAGCATTTTATAAAGAAATACTTTCAAGAATATGTTATAAGGAGAGTATTTTCAAGAGAAAAGTTTGTTTTAAAAACATAACCCCCAAGAGCCATATATCTTTCCTTCGATTCTCCGTTTTGAATCTCTTCCTTTTTTTCTTTTCAGCATGTCTGGGTTACCTGAGATACCCGAGGGAATACCGATACCCACCTGGTTCAAAAGGTATCTAGAGGCTAGGGCCACCGCCGCAGGCCCAGCAGACATTTCTCCTCCCCCAGCTGCAGCCGCTCCTCCTCCTCCCCCTCCCCGCGTTGATAATTTTTCGAAGATATGCAAAGACTTTCGGGCAATGGGCGGGAAACCTTTTCACGGGTCAGAGACGTTTGTTGAAGCTCGAAATTGGCTTAAGGAGGTGGAAGATTTGTTTGGTATCTTCGAAATAGAAAATGGAAGGAAGGTCCAATTAGATGCTTGGTTAATGAAGGACGAAGCCTCGTTTTGGTGGAGGTCACGAATGGAGAGCGTCCAGTGGAGACATGGATGGATTTCAGACATAGGTTCGATATGAAATTTCTCTCACGAGTAAAAGAGAATTTATACAAGGAGAGGTTCTTGGCGTTGAAGCAGGGGAATTTATCTATAAAGGAGTACGTCAACAAGTTCAATCAGTTGGCAAGATTTGGCTTAGACTTGGTGAACATACCTGAAAAGAAGGCCCTGAGATTCGTTAAAGGTTTGAATGAGCCGCTACATGGGTTGGCTATGACCCACATTCCTATGGGGGCTACCTTTGAGAAACTGGTTGACACGACGCTTATGCATGAAGAGGAGAAAGGCGCTAATGCTAATAAGGCACCGGAAAAGAAAGGGGATCAAAAGAAGTCACAGCAGCAACCTAAGAAAGGTGGTAAGGATAACAATAGCAAAGGAAAGAAAAGGTGCTTTAATTGTGGAACACCAGGCCATCTGAGCAAGGACTGTAGGAAGAAGAAGAAGACTGGTTGTTTCAACTGTGGTGAGGCAGGACATCTGGTCAAAGACTGCCCGAGAAGACAAGGGAAAGGGCAGAGGACAGGGTCTACTTCTAGAGGGCAGGTTCAGGCTCTCATGGTACCAGGGCAGGCAAGAGGGCAGGTTCATGCTCTCATGGCACCAGGAGAGGAGAGAGGTAAAAACATTTCTGTTGAAAGTTTGGTTTTTCTGTTTAATCATCCTATTCGTACTTTGTTTGATTCTGGCGCTTCACACTCGTTTGTATCTGCTTCGTTAGTTGAAACACTGCTCCTAAATACTAGTCTAGTTACGGATCCCATAGTAGTCTCAAATCCGATTGGTGGTTCGGATCATCTTTCAATGATTTGTCGGGATTTGAGAGTGTCCATCTTGAGCGTTGAGTTTGAATGCAACGCCTTCGTTCTTGGCTTCACGGGCTATGGGTTGATTCTAGGCATGGATTGGTTATCTAGTAATGGTGCCATCCTCGATTGTGAAAAGAGAGTGGTTAGACTTATGACTCGCCTTGGGAACACTCTCGAAATCTCTTGTAATCCCACACATTATGTTATTCTTAGCTACCTAGAATCTCTTGATGCGTCTGTTGAAAACTTGCAGTCTATTAGAGTATTCCGTGAATACTCAGATGTATTTGAAGAGGTGAAGGGCTTACCTTCGAAGCGGGAGATAGACTTTCGCATATACCTTGTTGATAATGCAAAACCCGTAGCTCTACCTATTAGACACATGGCTCCAAGGGAGAGAAAAGAGCTCAGCAAGCAAGTCAAAGAGTTGCTCGAAAAAGGGTTTATAAGGCGGAGTATTTCTGAATGGGGTGCTCCAGTAGTATTCGCAACCAAAGAAGATGGTTCACTTCGCCTATGCATTGATTATAGGGAGCTAAACAAGCTGACTAAGAAAAATAGGCACCCACTTCCAAGAATAGATGACTTGTTTGATCAACTTGTAGGTGCGTCGGTTTTCTCCCAACTAGATTTGGCACCTGTTTCATCAGCTAAGAGTGGCTGAAGACAGCATTGATAAGACCGCGTTCAGAACCACGGATGGTTTCTTCGAATAGCTTATCATGCCTTTCGGCTTGACAAACGCACCCGCTTACTTCATTGACTTGATGAGCAGGGTGTTCAGGGAGTTCCTTAATAAGTCTGTGGTCGTCTTCATAGACGACATTTTGATTTTCTCGAAGAATGAAGAAGAGCATGCTTTGCTTTTAAGGGAAGTCATGGATACTCTTCGGGCACATCAATTGAAAGCCAAATTCTCCAAATGCCATTTCTAGAGAGAAGAAGTGAGGTTTCTTGGACATGTGGTGTCCAAAGAGGGGTTAGCTGTGGACCCCGCAAAAGTAGTTGCGGTGCAAGATTGGAAGGTTCCACGGAATGCAACCAAAGTCCGAAGCTTTCTCGGGCTAGCGGGCTTTTACCGAAAGTTCATTAAAGACTTTGCAAAAATCTCAGCCCCACTCACAAGATTGACAAAGAAGAACCTAACTTTCTCTTGGGATTTGGATTGCGATATTGCTTTCCAATGTTTGAAAAGGGCTCTAACAACAACCCTAGTCTGACATTGCCTGATGGGAGAAAAATGTTTACCGCATACATAGACGCATGCGGTACAGGTTTGGGTGCTGTCTTGATGCAAGAAGGCAAGGTAGTTTGTTATGGGGGAAGGCAATTGAAGGTACATGAGAAGAACTACCCAACTCATGATTTGGAGCTAGCTGCCATTGTTTTTGCTCTAAAGTCATGGCGTCATTCCTACTAGGAGAAAGGTTTGAATTGTCTACTGGCCATAAATCATTAAAGTACCTTTTCTCACAGAAAGATCTTAACTTAAAACAACAAAGATGGATGGAATTTTTGGCCTCATATGATTTTGAGATTTCCTATACCCCAGGCAAGGGCAATGTGGTAGCAGATGCCTTGAGTAGGAAGAAGCTGACCTTGAGTCCTCTCTTTGTAGAAAGGCAAAGCTTGGAGTACATAGCAAACTTTAACTTTAGACCCTCCTCTGAAATTGTACCTGGTCTGATAGCATCGCTAGAGGTGCAGCCTACTCTTTTGGATTCAATAGGAACCGTGCAACGAGAAGACCCTAAGCTAGTTGATGTGATGGATAAGCTAGTTAGGGGTGAGACTTCTAGTCACCTCAATAGATACTCCATCGATGATAAGGGTTGGTTGAGACGGGATGGAAGGCTATGCGTCCCACAAGCAAGGGATTTAGAGAAGACGGTTCTCGAAGAAGCACACCATTCTAAGATGACCATACACCTAGGCGGATACAAGATGTATAAAGATATAAAAAGGGTTTTCTTTTGGAATGGCAGAGGGATGTAGCTAAGTTCGTCGCTAAGTGTTTGATATGCCAGCACGTCAAAGCGGAGCAGAAGAAGCCGGGTGGACTGCTTCATCCTCTGGAGGTCCCACAGTGGAAATGGGATAGCATTTCGATGGACTTTGTTGATGGGTTGCCTAGGTCAAGAAGGGGCAATACCAGTATTTGGGTAATAGTAGACAAGCTCACTAAAAGCGCTCACTTTATACCTGTTAAGAGTATAAGGACTGCCTCGTACCTAGCATCCATTTACCTTAAAGAGATAGTTCGACTCCATGGGATACCCTCCAGCATAGTGAGTGATCGAGATCCTATCTTTACGAGTGAGTTTTGGAAGAGTTTACGAGAGGCTGTAGGCACATAATTATGCTTAAGTACGTCCTATCTCCCCCAAACCGATGGTCAGACGGATAGGGTGAATAGAGTATTGGAAGACCTCTTGAGATTTTGCATTCTTGACTTTAGAGGGACATGGGAGGATCATCTTCCTTTGGTGGAATTCACTTACAACAATAGGTACTAAGCCACCATAGTCATGGTGCCCTTCGAAGCTTTATATGGAAGACCATGCCGATCACCAACTTGTTGGTGGGAGTCTACAGACAAGCTCGTACTTGGGCCAGACATGATTAGAGAAACCTCAGAAAAGGTGGACTTGATAAGAAGACGGATGAAGGCTGCACAAGATAGACAGAAACACACAGACAAAAGAAGGACCGACCTTGAGTTTGAGGTTGGATATAGGGTGTTCCTTAAAGTATCTCCTTTGAGGAATGTCATTCGCTTTGGGTCCATAGGAAAGCTAGCACCAAGATTTGCAGAACCATTTCCTATCATTGAAAGGATTAGAACGATGGCTTACAGAGTAGATATACCCAAAAGACTGGCTGGATTTCATAATGTTTTTCATGTTTCTCAACTACGAAAGTGCTTACATGAGTCTGCGGAAGTGGTGGAACCAAGTATACTAGAGGAAGTAGAAGTGGAACGAGAAGCGACCGTGAGAAGAATTCCAACACGTATCTTGGGTACGGAAGTCAAAAAGCTACGCAACCGTGAAGTCAAGCTTGTTAAAGTTCAATGGAGTGACGCTGAGGAAGATGCGACTTGGGAAACTGAGAGAAAAATATGCACATCCTAACCTTTTCTTCTTTAGGGTACTTCCTTAATCTCTTTTTCCATAAGTTTATTCATGCTTATATCTATCTTTTAAGTATATCTCCTCGGTCCTACTCTTTATCCTTAGGTAGAAACCAATGGACGTAAACATGTATTTGAAACATGTTATGATTGATGGGTGCAAGTGGTTGCTAGTGGTTTCTCGTGTATGCATGTACACACACATTAGGCACTAGATCGGCTCAATCACTTTCATATTGCATATAAATTTGTGTGCATATTTAAATTAATGGATGTATAATGGTTGTGTTATCATATGGATGCTGCATTTTGATGAATGGTTGTGCACACATGTAGAAGTAATACGTATCGTTAGGATTCTTTTGCATGCATAATGGACGCATGGCACTATCATGATTTGCATTAAGGAGGTCAAATGAATCAGTGGACCACCTGATTTTGCATTGGATAAGGAACATATACACACACTTTTTGCATACGTTCATATGGCATTAGAAATCTTGTAAGGACAATAGATGCCTGTGTTTGATGGTTGAGTCGATGGATGATTGGATGTTAGGATATACATTCTCCTTAACTTGGAGATTTCGGGGGCGAAATCCTTTAAGGAGAGGAGAAAGTAACACCCTGAATTTTCTATGACTATTAAAAGAACAATTTTAAGAATACTTAATTGTTAAAGTGAAAATTAAGGGAAATGGGTTACGCTATTGCGTTCGTCTCAAAATTCTTCTTGGAATAGAGTCCAAGTTTTCATAAATCGGACTTCGTATGAGGAAGTTATGACCCTCAGAAGTTTCAGTAATTTAAATAAATTAATAACAGTTCAAAATTAAAATTAAAAATTAAAAAATTCAGACGAGGAGGCGGGCTGGGCGGGATTTCTCCCGCCCAAGGCTAGGTCGACCAAGGGGTCGACCTCCCCTATACAGGTCGACCTGGGGGTCGACCTACCCCCCGAGGCAGATCTGAAATGTGACGATCCTGACTTGTTGCTGGGTCTTTCCTGACCTGTTGCTGAGCCACTAGGGCATATGTGGCAACTCTGGATAACTCTATCTAGTCTGGACGGTTGTGATTGCTCCTATGATAATCTAATGGCTTAGGTTGATTTAAACTTATATATATGCAGGCATAGACTCAAGCCCTAAACCTAAACTAAATTAGTCACTTGGCCACCATGCTGCTGCTAGAATAGTTCTTCTTCCTAAAGCTTAGGGAATGGCAAGTCAGACTTCTAATACAAAAGATGAACAAATTATTCTCTTCTCTAATCCGTCTTGGTGAGTAAAATTTCTTTTGCAAAATAATTAATTATGATGAGTTATAATTGGGATTATGAGAACATGTCTGTTGAATCATGTGATGTCACATAGCTTTGTTATCGTCTGTTGGTGAATATATGACAGTTTTGTTAATTTATGTTGGTAGATCTATTTCATATGTCCAATTACATATGTTTAACTTGATTCATTTTATGACATCAGTTTATATGCAAGTTTGGGATGTAAATCATATGCTAATTTGTATGTGAATCTTATGCATGTCCGTTTTTACATATGTTAATTTGTATGTGAATCTTATGCAAGTCTGTATGCGAATTTTACACAAGTTTATATGTGAATCAAATATATACGTATGCTAGTTTATATGTAAAACATGTTTAAACTCATATGCAAGTTTGTAGGAATCCATATGCAAATTTAGGTGAAAACTATATTCACATATGCAAGTTTAGGTGAAAACTATATTCACATTTTTAGGTGAAAACTATATTCACATATGCAAGTTTAGGTGAAAATATATTCATATATGCAAGTTCATAATTTCATGTATAGATCTACATTTAGATCCATGGCAATACATAGTTATGCAAATTTATGTTATATATGTTCATTGCCTATGCAAGTTATTGGCTATGTAAACTTATGTTATAATTCTTATTTGCGAGTTAGATCTATTCTATGTGTTATGCAAGTTGTGATGTTTCTTTTCTTTTTATGAGTTATACTATTTGCGAGTCTAACATATTTCATATTAAAACGTACGAATAACATGGGGACAATGGGAAAATATTAATTATGCAAATTGTGAATCGGCATAAAATGGATTTAAAGGCATATAATTAATTTGAGACATTAATTGGTATAATTTATATACCTAAAAAGTATGGACATAATTTAGGTGACAATTATGGACATAGATTAATTTGGAAATTATTGACAATTTGAATAGGGATAACTAATTCATATTGGGGTGAAATAATTATGTGTAATAATAAACGCCTAAGACACGAGGTTAGACTCGTTTGTGGTATAAGACTGCCCGGACTCACCGGTAAATCCAACAACCACAAACGGTAGTCTAATGTGAGAGGTCGAAGGCATAAATTAAATGCTTAACAATTGTAAAGATATGAGATTAGACTCGTTTGCTGTATAAGACTGCCCGGACCCACCTGGCAAATCCAGCCACCGCACATGGTAGTCTAATGTGGGAGGTCTTACAATGTTACAGTTATAATGAATTAAGTAAACACTTAACCCAGATAAACATGTGGTGGGACATGGGGGTTAAGTGGGTGACATGGGTGACGTGTGAAATACGATTAGAAACACTTAACCAAATTGAAACATGTAAGCAGACATGAATAAGAAGGGGTTAAGTGGGAAATCTTAGTGGGGACCAAGCATAGGTGGAAAGCTTGTGTCAAGCATGGGGGATCCTTTTCAAACCAGTAACCCATTAAGTATCTTGTGAGCTCGAGTTAGATCGAGGACGGGACATGCTTACTGGGTTTGATTGTAACAGGTCAAAACAGGTTAACGGTGGCAATGCAAGTCCAACAGGGTCATGTGCGTGCGTGGGCCTGAACTGGTAGGTAAGAGTTGTTGCATAATGTAGATATAAGTCATGCATCTTTAGTGGTATCGGGTTGCCACTTTGGGGAGTGATACACCCCACTATGTGACCAGCACGGGTATCTACGAGTTAGGGAGTCGATCGCATGGGGTTAGTGGGTACAACTAGTGGAGATAGGAGCAGGCAGCACCTATGAAGACAAATAAGGGTACACCAAACTACCATTATGATTATTATGTTCAGTAGGCGAGATCAACTTTTAGGGTGACTAGTAATGGTGCAGTATAGTAATTATCCTATAGTGATTAGGAGCGAGATTAACGCCAGAATATTCCTCTTGTTTGTTTTGCCTTGCCCACTTGTTTCACAGTCGTTCCTTGTTTTACCAGTTTATGCCTTATCCTAATTACTTTAATAATAAGTTTATAAAGTTATTGGACTCGCCAGACTTTATGTCTGACCCCCTTTGTTTTCGCCTCTTTTCTTCCTTTTCCTCCCCCCACCTCCCCACTTCTCTAGGTGGGACTAGTGCTAGTGGAGCTTGATTTGGATCTCTTTCTCTCTCTTTTAAAGTGCTTGGATTGCTGAAAGTAAAGTTAAGCTCATCTCTTTTATGGCTACTTATGTTGGGGTTTTGCTTTTTTACTTTATGTACTCGGAAAACAATTTGTCAAGATGGATAATAAGTGTGCTTGGTTTTATTGTTGGTTTTTGATGTTGTTGTAACCAAACTATTTTTCCGCTGCAATAAAAGTTGTTATAAAATTTTCAAGTACCAATATATGTATCTGTCTTGTTATATTATGTTCTATACACCAATAATACTCCATGAAAGTTAATGCATTCCCTTTGAGAGTGACATTAATGGACGTGGCGTGTTACACCTCTCTAGAGGTACACTATCGGAAGATGATTCCATACCTTGTCATAGCTGGTAATCCATTATCCAATAAGTGCTCGCGGTTTTGATTGTATACTATATATGTAGAACGTGAGATGAAAGCATTCTACTAGTTGATTATTTAGTTGTGATTGATAGACACTATTATAATATCAAAAGAGTTTTGATATAAAGTTTATCGTTTCTTTCAAAAGGATTTTGAAAGTTAAATCAAATGTTTTGGATTCTCATAAGGGAAAAACCCATTCCGTTATACGGTGTGGTCTTATGAGATATTGTTTTATTGTTCAAACTGTTTTAAATTGTTTTACTCATACAAGTCCCATGATTGATCAGGAGTTTATTTTGTTTTGTTTTCCCTAAACTCTTGGGTGCCCAATTTTGTACGGACAGTCAAGTAGTCAGTATTTTTCAGATATTCTTGGAGAGCTTGGAGCAGGAGGCTTCAGGATTATATAGCTATAGTTATTTCCACTGTGTTGTAAGTGTTGTACTCTGATAATGTTACTGTATACATATACTGATTTTATTTCAAGGATATGTTATCTATTATATGTTGTTCGTTCCGCTGTGAGATTCATGTTATTCTGATGTTGTATATTCTTCTTCTTCTATTATAAGTTTCTGTCTTATCTATTCTCACCCTCTATTTTCTTTCTATTGGTTTTCTGGTTTCCAGTGCAATTTGGTTTGGACTTGTGTTATTTGGTCTGCTCAAATTGTACCGGAATTTCGGGACAGTACAGTTGGTATCAGAGCTTAAGGTTAAGTTATTACCTTGGCTCTGTGGAGTGACTCAGTAGAGATGGGGTTAGTAATACCCTAGATTGAGTTGAGTGTATATATATGAGTGAGCGCATTTGTTATTTTATATTAAAACCATTTTATATTGTAGAGATTTATTGGTTGAGTTGTTTATGAGTTCTGGTCGATCAGTTTGGTCCACTATATTGATAGGGGTTTATAAATAGTTGAATATGATGAACCGACATGGTATGTTTAAAAAAGAGGGTAAATGAAATAATTTTACCCAAATATATTTTGTTATAAAAGGAATCTATATATTGGAATTATTATTATTATATATAGGATGTGTTGGTTGTTATTATAATCGAGTAAGATTATAAATTGAATGGTTATATAAATAGCCAATCAGAATTCATATAAGTGAAATATATGAAAATGAAATGAATTAATCTGAATTTCAAACCAGGATTAAAATTAAACTCTGGGAATTTGAATAAGTGTTGTAAATGGATTTGGATTAAATATATGAGAATTTTAAATCCTGGGAGATTTTAAATTGTTTTACAAGCCGTGTGAATGGTATTTTGAAATATATTTCAAAGTGGAAATGTAAATAAAAGGTTTTGAAAGTGATATAGTATTGAACTCACTTCGATGGGCTGGGAAATAACCCTGATGATGAATCGCTACATCATTAGTGTTCATTCTGAGTTCTAAGTGACGTATTACTACCAAAGATATTGATTTCGAATTGTTTTGGCAAAACAAGTTGTTTTAAATCCTGAAAAGGAGAGTTTGACTTTTGAGAAAAGAAAAGCTGTTTAAAACTCCCAGGAAGAGTCTGTTTGAATTTAAAACAAATTTAAATAAAAATTTGTGGAAATAAATTGGAATTGAATTGAAAACCAGTTAAGTGGTAATTGAAATTGAATTGGAATGATATCGAGACAAATTGGATTTTTGAGATTTGAGTTTGAAGGGTAATTTGATAATCGAGTTAAGAGATTGGAATCGAGAATGAAACTCGAGTTTGAAATGATATTTGGCTTGGATATAAGCAAATGTTTGTGTTGGATATAAAAGTGATTGGAGTTTGATTGGGATGACTTTGATATATGCTGAATTAGCGGCAGATGTAAAGGATGTATTGATATGCCCGACAAAAAGGTACCAGTTTATATTACATATGGGTTTGATATTTTGATGAGCCGAATTGGCAAGCCGCTTGGCTGTTTGATTTGGGTTGGAGAAGGCCCATAAAGGCGATTTGTAGTTGTACCGATTGACCAGTACAAAGGAGGTGCTGGCGAAATTTTTCAGACATTTCGGGTGTTAGAAATTTTTCAGGGTTTTTGAAAATTTTGGTTGATAAGAATTAATTAATATTTTAATTGAAATTATTTGGTTTAGTTGAAACTGAAGATAAGAAGTAAAAAATAATTTTTACCCAGTGAATAGGTTTTGTTTTCTACCTTAGCAATTTCGAGGATGAAATTATTTTAAGGAGGGAAGAATGTAACGAACCGTATTTATACAGATAAAAATTAATTAATTTAATTATTTAAATAGTGAAAATGGTTGTTTAATTAAATTATATGGAATATTTAATTAATATAAATAATATTTAATTAATATATATAATTCAGTTTGGAATTGAATTTGAATAACGAATATATTAAATAAACGACAGTTGAACGTATAATTATAATATAATTATAATCGAGCTCGAAATGGCGCGGCAGTTCGTTATTTCGCGATTTGAACTTCAACTGAATATACAGAATCCGTTTTAAATTGGATTTCCATGAAACAAGAAATGTTAGGAGCTGGTGAAGTATATTTTTCTAATGGAAGAGAAAAACCGGGATTTCATTGTGTAGATTTTGATTTATGTCCAAATCAAATTTTTGAAAAGTCGCTATGGAATTTATATATAATTTATAACGATATATAAAAGGAATTTCATTATAAATTGAATATCGATTCAACCGGGATTTGAATATCGAGTTAGAAATTCATATAGGAATATTTTGGAGCTGTATGATATTCCACTGTGGATATATACGATAATATTTATTTTTAAATATTTACTTTAATTATTTTTAAATATATTTATATATTTAAATGGGTTATTTAGAGCTTTAAAAATAGCCAGTTTTGCAAACGAGATCCGTTTTCTACAAAACTAATTTTGTTGGATCTGTAATATTAAATTATTGTTAGATTTCAAATTTCGTGATTTTTGGAATCAGTATGTGGCCGTATGTATTTTTAATGTGAAAAACAGTCAATAATTTGACGGTTAAAAATACGCTGTGTGAGCAAACGGAGTCAGAATTCGACGAAACCAGTTTCGTTGCATCCGTAATGTCAAACTGTAGCTGCATGACCATTTTCGTGATTTTTGAGTATCATGAGTGATCATAGAGATTTTTAATGATGAATACAAATAGCAGTTGCTTAAATTTAAATTAAATAATCAATAAAAAATATTATAAAAATCTTATAAATAACCCTTAACTATCTCTAAACGTAAATCAACTCATTTCTCTGGTCAAAGTTTTTCCGCCGTTATCATTCTCTCTTCACAGAGAATTAGCAAGCAAATAAATCATAAACAAATTCAAATAAAAACTTGAAGTTAGGTTTGTTAAACTCCTCTTCTCGAGAGCTTCTTCCTAATATATGTTTTAGAGGGATCGGCTATCATTTTCATTACCCCAGTTTTTCTAGCGAACGCTAGGGCTTCGATTATCAACGAGACGAAGCGTTGACGCGAGAAATGGAGGGTAGAATTGGACTCAAGGGGGAAATTCGCACTTGTGTGGTAGTTCTGAAGGATTTGGAGTATAAAAGTTTCGGTACCTTTACTGTGTCATCGCGTCGAGGTCTGGAAACGCATTTGGAGAAGTGAGTGTCGAGTGTGTTGAAATGATGATGAATGTAAGGAGATGGCGAAGTGGAGTTCGTCGGTGGAAGTTTGGGTCGATTTGGTGGAAGGTGCGAGGTGAACGGAGGATAGAAAAATCTACAATGGCAAAACAAATAAGGAACAACGTGCGGAAGTATTTCCTGGGAGGAAAAAGAACTAAAAACAAGCGGGCCTAGTATTTTCAAATTGGTATGGGCCTGATTTAAATAGTGAGCCCAGTTAGACTTTAATAATGGTTTTAATAATTTAAATACTATTAAGAACTTGTTAACATGATATTTATCTCATACGAACTCAGAATTTCGAACGGTCAGTTACGTTGGGATCGTATGGACGAGGGCTACACACTGGAATTGACTGAGAGTGAATCAAAGCTCGTTACAATTTATAGTGAAATAAATTGTCGGTCTGAATCAACCAATGGTTATTGTTATTTAACGACGATCGTCCAATGTGAGTAAAACTCACCAACTCTAATAGTTCATGTTTTTATAACGTATCTTTAGAACTGATAAATGATGGTTGATTCTGTATGTTGACTGTTTGATTGAACTGCTAAGTAATTGGTTGAAATTATAGACCTGGTGATATATATATAGACATATATATATATATATTGACTCTGTTTAGCATAATATTTCATAGTGAAATGAAATTGATGTTAATTATATTGTTTAACATCTGTGGATGCAGGGAAACAAGTCGGAGGAATCCAACTGGATTCTTCAACACTTATTTTACTGTTTTTCATATATTGTAATATATGATGTGATATATATATATACATAAATCTATGTTAATTACGTGTGTTGAATGATATCGATCATTGTTATTTGGGTATTTTAAATACTGTAAGAAATACTGGAATGTAGGAAAGGAGATTTTCAAAGTGTATTTTGAAAATAAATTATTTATATGAAATCAATGGATTTTATATATAAAAGGAAAAGGATTTTATAAAAGAAAATAATTATAAAATCAAAGGAGTTATAAAAATATATTTATTTGTCAAATAAATAGAATTGTAAAGGAATATTTATTTGTCAAATAAATAGGATAGAAAAGGAAAATATTTGTGAAACAAATAGGAAAGGAAATATTTGTAAAACATTTACAAAGAAGAATTGAAAAGGGATATATTTGCAAAACAAATAGAAAAAGGATACATTTGTAAAACATTTACAAATAGAATAGAAAAGGATACATTTGTAAAACATTTACAAATAGAATAGAAAAGGATATATTTGAAAAACATTAACAAATAGAACTGAAAAGAAATATTTGTAAAACATTTACAAATAGAATTGCAAAGGAAATAATTGTTGAACAAATAGAATTAAAAAGGAATATTTGTTTGTTAAATAAATAGAAAAATAAAAGGAATATATATTGGGAGAATAAATAGAAGGATAAAAAAAGAGTACTTATTTAGAAAATAAATAAGATATCGTAAAAGGAAATATTTGGAAAGTAAGCAGGATTATAAAAGGAATTAGAGTTAATCGATTAGAGTTAATCAAATAGAGTTAATTAAATAGAATTAATCGAACAAGAGTTAGTCGAATATTAGTTTTTCGAATAGAGTTAATTGAATTAGAGTTAGTAGAATATTAGTTATTCGAATAGAGTTAATTGAATTAGAGTTAGTCGAATATTGGTTATCGAATAGAGTTTATTGAATTAGAGTTAGTCGGATTAGAGTTATTCAAATATAGTTTATTCGAAGAAAGAGTTATCGAATAAGGTTATTCGAAGAAGAGGTTATCGAATATTAGTTTATTCGAAGAAAGAGTTATCGAATAAGGTTATTCGAAGAAGAGATTATCGAATATTAGTTATTCAAAGAGAGATTATCAAATATTAGTTATTCAAAAGGAGTTATCGAATATTAGTTATTCGAAAGGAGTTATCGAATATTAGTTATTCGAAAGGAGTTATCAAATATTAATTATTCGAAAGGAGTTATCGAATATTAGTTATTCGAAAGGAGTTACCGAATATTAGTTATTCGAAGAAAGAGTTATCGAATATAGTTTATTCGAAGAAGAGAGTTAATCGAATATTAGTTATTCGAAGAGAGTTAATCGAATATTAGTTATTCGAATTAGAGTTAATCGAATATTAATTAATCGAATATAGTTTATTCGAATAGAGAAAAGGAGTTAATCTAATATTGTTTATTCGAATAGAGTTAAAGGAGTTAATCGAATATAGTTTATTCGAATAGAGTTAAAGGAGTTAATGGAATATAGTTTATTCGAAAGGAGTTAATCGAATACAGTTTATTCGAAAGGAGTTAAGTGATAAGAGTTTATGAACTAAAGTTAATCGAGTTAAAGTTAATGGAGTTAGGGTTAATTTATTTGAGTTAATCGAGTTATATTTTAGAGTCAGATATTTCAGAAGTAGGGATTATAACGCTATAGTTAAATTCAATGTTTTTCAATAAAGAAGTGGATTTGTAAATAGAATCCGAGAGTTACCTAAGGAAATTTATTAAAAATGTAAATGGTGAACTTTGTCTATTTCGAGGTTAGGAATGTTGTTTAGTTAAGGTCTGAGAGGTAGTTATACCCCAACTTAATTGACTTCGTTTTAATTAAGGAATGGTTAAGGTTCGATAGTGAAGGTTGGTTAAGTGAAATTAGTTAATCAGTGTAATGTATTGAGTTGGCATTACGATGTTTTATTTAAACATTTGCTTAAATCCAAATGTATGAGTTTTGGAAATGTTTTCCAAATAAGAATCAGAAATGTTTTCTAATATAGAAAACAAGAAATGGAAATGTTTTCGCAAGGTTAATAACGTATATTTTCTAAATTTAAAAAATAGGAAATGTTACATATATGGAAACAGGAGATGAAAAATGAACTAAAGAGATAAATGTTAAATGATGTTTGATCGATATAATTTCCATCTGGAAATAATATCATTGTTTGCACACGTGTTTTTCTTTGATAGTTAACTCACCGACTATCGAAATTTTTGACCATTTCTGTTGTCAATACGGGGAGACCGGGATCAGATTCATTATCTGAAAACGACTCTGTATAGGCATTAGCGTTTCGATCAAATAGGATGAAGATAATTGAAGACGGAGTAAAGTGCAAGGGCTTTCCTATTTACAGAATGGTACCTTCGGTTTGTCCAGTCCCAGGACGACCTGTATGGAAGAATGTCTGACAGAGTATATTTAATAGATCGTGTAAGTTGATCTCTTCAAACGTATTTATGTTTGGTGGCAGAGGAATTCGTTTCTCTTAGTTGTATACCTATTGTATTTTTGGGGAAATCAATTTGTGATTTGGCGGGTATGACGATGTGACATTCAGACTGAATAAATGTGTGATTTGTCAGAGATAAGCGTGGCCTTTAGCCTCACAACCAGGAAATGACAAAAATTGGGCGGGCATTATAGCTTAGTGGTTGGCTACCAAGTAGGGTGTATTACCACCTATCAAGAGATATTCATTTCATTCTTTAATCTATTCGATGATGTCCCATTCGGGAAACGATTGCTGATCCCAACCGTTGGTGATATACATTCGATACACTCAAGCGAAATGAGTGGTCGATCATGTGTGTCCGGGTTGCAAGATGTTCTTGTTGAACCCGGTGTATTCCTCTCTAGAGGTACACTATCGGAAGGTGGTTCAATACCTTGTCATAGTTGGTAATCCATTATCCAATAAGTGCTCGCGGTTTTGATTGTATACTATATATGTAGAACGTGAGATGAAAACATTCTGCTAGTTGATTATTTAGTTGTGATTGATAGACACTATTATAATATCAAAAGAGTTTTGATATAAAGTTTACCGTTCCTTTCAAAAGGATTTTGAAAGTTAAATCAAATGTTTTGGAGTCTCATAAGGGAAAAACCCGTTTCGTTATACGGCGTGGTCTTATGAGATATCGTTTTATTGCTCAAACTGTTTTAAATTGTTTTACTCACACCAGTCCCATGACTGACCCGGAGTTTATTTTGTTTTGTTTTCCCTAAACTCTTGGGTGCCCAATTTTGTATGGCCAGTCAAGTACTCAGGATTTTACAGATATACTTGGAGAACTTGGAGCAGGAGGCTTCAGGATTATATAGCTGTAGTTATTTCCACTGTGTTGTAATTGTTGTACTTTGATAATGTTACTGTATACCTATACTGATTTTATTTCAAGGATACGTTATCTAGTATATGTTGTTTCTTCTGCTGTGAGATTCTTGTTACTCTAATGTTGTATGTTCTTCTTCTTTTATTCTAGGTTTCTACCTTATCTATTCTCACCCTCTATTTTCTTTCTATTGGTTTTCTGGTTTCCAGTGCAATTTGGTTTGGACTTGTGTTATTTGGTCAGCTCAAATTGTACCGGAATTTCGGGACACTGCAACATAGTTGGGGTTCGGCTGTGCACGTGCACACATGCATGTGTATGCAGCTGCTAGGTTAAAGTCTGGTTATTCTTTTACTGTATTTGGGCTTACATGGCTAAGCCTGTTAATAATTGATACGTCATGTGATTGTATAAATACTAGGTATGCCCACGTACTCAGTGTGTTGAATGAATGGGAAGTTTTATCTCTAAACTCTTATTGTTACTCTCAGCAGTATGTTAGTAATTCTCGAATAGTCACCTTCCTGTGTTAAAAACTTCTACTAGTTCTTGTTTACATCCATATCACTGTTTTCACCTATTTGTTCATTGATTTGTTGCATTATCATTACCATATACCATGCATCAACTGTCAACACTTCCTGCAACACAGTTGCACCATTTCTTACACATCCATTAACCATAATCTCAAGCTACTATTATCAAGATCAAGATGATTAAAAGGGGACATAACACATTTGTATCAAAGCCTAAAGGGTCCCGGCAATATCAGATCAACATTCAAACTTAGGTCCATATTAGGGAATTGCAAGAATTCCATCAAGAACTCGATACAAAGCTAGATCAGATGTAAGAAACTTTGAACTCCATTGCCAGGAAATTCAAAGAAATGCTAATTCAGTAGACAGTCCCGAAATCAATCTATATCCCTCTAGCTCAGATAAACTCAACTAAAGTGAATCAAGAAACATCTTCATCATCAACCCCCATCCATATACATCCTGTAAATCAAAATAGAAACCCGTTAAGACCATTTCAAGAAACCACCACTTCAAATCATCCATCCCCTAACCAGAATGAAGTCACTTCTATGAATTCAATCAAACATACAACCACGACAGCAGTAAAACCCTACAGCGCCATATCCAATCTCAAGTAGACGACAATTGTAGTGGCTTGCTTATCCCAATATGAACATCAACAAGGTATGTATGATGCTTTACCAGATCAGCTCTTATTAGAAAAATTTGCAGATGGCCTCAAGGAAGAAATCAACTGCAATGTATTAGCGCTGCACCCTGTTGAAGGATTCTAAAATACCTTCTCTACCAGAAATCAAAAGGGGTGACGAGGATGAAGTGTGAGTTTGTAAATTGTCAAAAGCTCAAAATTTTGCAAATGGTTTCAACCTAGAAACCAACCCAAGGAAAATCAAGAAGCCTTTAAGACCGAATCTTGTTTGCAATATTCAAATGAAGCAAAGATGCTGGAGAACAAGAAGGAACCACAATTATTGAAGACTTCAATTGCTAAATCTGGATACATCGGCGATGTTCTAATTACTGCACCCATATTTGAGCCAGTAGATGTCATGATGATGTTATCCTCTGCCATTATAATGAAATCCTTTTATGTGTTCCAAGAGAGCTGGCTATGACATCTGGACTGAAATTAATATATAATCTTGAAATCTTTAAGGACCATTTTGGCATGATCAACAGCGAGGGAAGAACATTGTTTGTGTTTGATCCCGGTGGAAGCGGGAATGAAAAGAATTCATCCTTTAGTTCTTGCCCTAAATTTAATGAATTTAATCAAAGTCAAGAAAATGCGAAGAAAATTACTTCAGTTAAAGGCGGTTCGAAATCTCGTATTTCTAGAATTAACAGTATTGTTGCAAATGGTGTTACTACCTGGTCAGGCACTTGCTATTTTCCTACTTTTCTTGGTTCTTTTCTTGTTGATGCCTATCTTGGTCGATTCAGGACCATTTCCCTCTTAATGATGATTTGCATTACTGGCTTGACGCTTTTAACAATGACTGCATTAGTACCGAGACTAAAACCAAAACGCCACAATGAAACATGCAACCCAAGCTCAATGCAAACAATTGCCGTCTTCATCGCCGTTTACATGATATCATTAGAACATGAGGCAATAAGCCATGCGTCTCTTCTTTTTGTGCAGATCGATTCGATGATGCAAACAAGTCTGAGAAAAAGAGCAAGAGTTCATTTTTCAATTGGTTCTACATGTCTATCAACATAGGAGCTCTCGTTGATTCTACTGTGTTAGTCTGGGTGCAGACTAATGTCGGATGGGACTAGGGGTTCGAAATCCAAACAGTTGACATGGACATTGTTGTTGTCAGCTTTTTCATTGGCACCCTTTTGTACAGAAATCAAGTGCCTAGAGGAAGTCCTATAACCAGAATTTTACAAGTGCTCGTGGCCTGTTTGAAGAAACGCAAAGAGAGAGTTCCTAGTGGTGCTTCTATGTTGTATAAGTTGATCGATAAAGCCACCATTTAGGGTAGCTGCTTGCTCAAGCATACTGAAAACTTCAAATGTTTAGACAAAGCTGTTATGATAACTGACAAGGATTAGAACAACATAAACACGGACAAAAACCATGGGTTCTATGTACAGTCACCCAAGTAGAGGAGCTCAAATGCATAATCAGAATCCCACCAGTATGGGCATCAGGCATCATATTCTCAGCAGTGTATAGCTAAATGTGCCTGAATCCAGTGAACTATATGAAAAATTATTTTGACAAAGGAATAATTTTTTTCACTAACATTAGTGCAAATGTTAACTGCGGCTACAACAGTTGAAAATAATATAGGTCCAAATGTTGTCCATCTTCTTTTCATAAAAGAGGGTTTGGAAAAAGGTTCTCCAGTCTATGAATTTTCCTAGATTATGCTACTTTAAAATTTTCAGTGGGTTCTATTATTGTTGACTTTAGTGCTGCTTTGGGGACTTTATTGAATCATGTGTCACCAAGAGAAATTGTTTATGAAAATATTGCACTTTTTGAAGTTGCTCATAAAGCTGTCTTGAAATATGCTACTTATTATGGCTAGCACAACATTTCAAGATCCATTTGAAGTAGAGAATATTATACGTTCGAAAGAGTGTTTCAAAGGGGCTTCTAGTTCTTAGAATATAGCATTCAATTGTATAATCCATCATGATCTTGCTATACATGCCCTCGATAGGCTAGTTGCATATTTATGCAGGCTAAAGCTGGATGATCCTTTATGAAATGGTGAATTATTGCCTTGTCATGTTTACAAAAGCTTCTTAAGGATGGATGGTCAGACACTTCGACTTAACCTTGAGGACAAGGTTGCTTTGAAGGGGAAGGTAATGTTAGTACCAGAATCATTATACCCAACAGATAGAGATGAACAAACAAGTGTTTACAACATGGAGAGATGAAGAGGCATTTCGTCAAACACCTTTGTACGAAATATCAATATCGAGAAGGACACATCATCACCAGCACTAAGGGACAGCTGGCAGCATGGACTTAACATCGAAGACCCCTTGGTCACAACCATGAACACCGGACCCTGAACAAAGTTAGGGCTCGATTGTGCATGTCCACACATGCATGTGTGTACGGCTGCTAGGTTAAAGCCTAGTTATTCTTTTACTGTATTTGGGCTTACATGGCCAAGCCTGTTATTCATTGATCTGTCATGAGTGTATAAATACTAGGTATGCCCGCGTATCCAGTGTGTTGAATGAATGAGAAGTATTATCTCTAAACTCTTCTTGTTACTCTTAATAATATGTTAGTAATTCTCGAACAGTCACCTTCCTGTGTTAAAATCTTCTGCTAGTTCTTGTTTACATCCATATCATTGTTTTCTCCTATTTGTTCACTGTTTTGTTGCATTATCATTACCCTATACCATGCATCAACTGTCAACGCTTTTGGCAACCCAGCTGCACCATTTCTTACACATCCATTAACCTGTATCTCAAGCTAATGTTATCAAGATCAAGATGATTAAAAGGAGCATAACATTTTTCCTGGCCATGATTTGCATCTTGCTTGTGCATCTTCATCTTTGTCGATCGAAACTTGGTATTTTTGTAGATAAAATTAAAACATGTCAATATTCACATGTCAACAACCAATTCTATGCCGATAAGTTAAGAAAATTTTGACATCATTTGTCAAATTTTTAAAAGAAAAGGCATGAACTATTTTACTATATCCCGTGAATTGGTCAAAATAGTGACGTAATTACAAAGAAAATCATGTCGTAATGTCCCAATTCATCATTTTTACTTCATCGACAATTACCATTAATAACATTGGGGATACAAAACATATTCTATAATATTAAACCCCTAACAGTAAATAAAAATCAAATCGTCTATGGAATTAATTCGCAACAAAATAATGTTACCTTGAGTTCTCGCTTCTTTTTCTCCATTCAAAAATTTTAGGTTTTGTTGCTTAGGGATCTCCGTCTTGGCAGAGAGAGGGATATGAAGGGAAACCAATCGATCTCCTCTTTATGTTACGTTAGGGATTAGGGATTGGTAAATATTTTAGTAATCCTCTATTGTGAAGGAGAATGAAAATTAAAGAAAATGAGGAAGGAGCGGTTAGTGAATGAGAACACGAAGAAGGAGAGCCGAAATGGAGATCTGAAATTGAAGAAAATGAGGTAGCAAGATGAGGGAGAAATGTGCCCGCGGTTTCTGTGAATGAAAACGTGGGTTACGCAAGAACGTGGGAGAATGACGAAAAGATTCGTGCCTTCGGATCAGAATCTTAAAAGGGTAACTTAGGCATTTCAAAAGCTTCAATCTGAAGTATTCTTATTATATATACAAGATGATATAGATATATAAATACCTCGAAAAAACTAGCCATCACTGGGCTTTTTTGACCAGAGGGGTCGACGCCTAGGTTGATCACTCTGGGTCAGGTTCCTTAGTGAGGTTGGGTCATAAATGGTATTAAATTTACAAATACTCTCTTGTATTAGTTTTCTGTTCATTTTCGTATTTTGTACATAGCTTTTAATACACACTCCATTCGCGAAATTCCAAATATGAAAGTTGACCAGAATTTCGTCACGGATGCAACGATGCAAGTTTCATGGTCAAATTCCATTGTTTGCAGAAATTCCATTCTTAGAACCTTATTAAATAGATAATTAACTTATTGCCAAAATTCCGAGTTATTACAATACGAGTAGTTGGAGAAAGGACAAGCATGTAACAATTGGTACTTTACCGATTAGATATTTTTATTTAAATATTAATCATTAAAAATTTGATGATTCCACAGTGAGATTTTTTTATAAATGATTGAATCAGGACTTGATACAATTTCCATTGAATTCAGATAGTTTATTAGGTGGAGAAAAGTATATAGATGGTTATATTTCGAGATTGGATGCTCCACGAGAAAACAGCATTGAAAGACACGTGAAAATCATTGTTTGAACACAGATCCAGACTGCCATGAAATTGATTTTTTTGGAATCGTCATAGAAAGATGTTTCATGCTGCCTAGTTTCGTATCAAATGGATGTATCATTTAGTCGTGCATTTTTAAATTTTGAGTGTGTTCTGGGCACACAATTGGGCCTAATGGGATTATGAATATCCCTCTAATTTTTAGCAACCTTAATTTCTTCATTAGCCACCTAATGTAGCTTTATCTTCTTCGTAAAACCATAGCCTCCATCTCATCACTTTCAAAAATTAATTCCTGTTGATTTACTCTGCCTAAAATCACAAAATCAGTTTCTAAATTCCTAGATTTTGTTCCTCTTCAATCCTATACATGTTTGACAATTTTCCATGATGGTTCATGACATGGCCATGCATAGACCATGAGCTAGGGCATGGACTTAAACAACGATTTACGAATTCGAGAGTTGCACGGTGTTTCTCTTCAAAAATGGAGCATCTAGACCAAGTTGGGTCGGATATGGCAGAGGGAGGCAAAATCATCATAGAGTGTTGTAGGCATGACCGTTCAATCATGATTTTGGGAGGGGACCGAGTTCATCATGGTGGTGGTGGTCGTGATGTGCAGGGAAACCTACTGGTGAAGTCTGTTTGTCAATCTATTGAGAGATGAAGGAGAAAAGTGGGGAGAGAAAGAGAGAGTGTCGGAGCTTGGTTAGGTTTATTACAGGTTTTGTGCGTATAGTGTACAGGAAGTAGGATTGGAGAAGATGTAATGATGAGAATGGAGATTAAGGTAATTAAGTAATTAGCTTGAGCGTTAATGGCATTTTGTTATTTAAATAATCCGCAAACTTATATATGCGATAACTTTTGCATACGACATTAGATTTGGATGCAGTTTCTTGCATTAGGCTCGTATCGGCGAGCACTGTGTTTTGACACTAGTTAAGGCGAGTTGATATTGTCTCTCACTAAACTGTATTTATTTATACGATTAAATTTTGATACCTTAAAATGACTTATAAACTGAAATTATAATTTGTAGGACAATTGGATCCAGTAATTAATATATAAGTAGATAAAAAAATAATTTGGTTAGTTTATATACAAATAACACATTTACATGTTGTTTTGACATTATTACCAGACCTGAACGTTTTTGACATGAAATTCGCAAAATTATCGTAGATAGGTTCTACTTATGTTTCAAATGCTATTATGGATATTTTCATGTTATTTTAGTCAAATTTAGGATTATTGGTTGCATGATTTTTGTTTGTGTAGTCTGATTGTAAATGCCGTTTCGGCAAAATAGGACTAAAAATCTTGTCTGTTAGAGATTAGTGTTATCGATCGAGCACGCAAGTGGGTGAGTGATGATTGAACGCATAATACTCAAACGAGTATGATAGATTCACGAGGAAGTATTGAAATGTGTAATTGATTTGATGATGGATGTGCATCGGAGCATGGTGACTGACCAGAGTACGAAGTAGTATCAGAACTTGGTGGTGGATCTGGAGATCGTGAATCAATTCGGTGGCGTGCTTAGATTTCTAAACGAATGCGGATGTATTCGTTGGATGTACATTTAACCAATTTTGGTTAAATACATGAATGAGTGGTTATTAATGATTACTAGGAAGTGAGTGATATTAACCACTATTAGTATTGGCCATTTTGTTATTGGTTACGATGTAGTTTCGAGGAGGATGACATGATGGTTCATTCGATGGTGATTTCGAGGCGACTGCACTTCATTGGGTGGCCTTGGTGCAAAATAAAACTGGATGTGTCATGAAAAAATAGAGATGGATGAGGCAATCCACGAAATTGAATGATGATATCTCCAAGGTGATGTTGGAGGTTATGGTTCTTATATCACTTCCATGTGGTGGAAGTAGTTTACTTGAGAAGTGTATATCCTTTGATTGTGAACTCAAACCGAAAGTGGTAGAAGTAGGGTTGATATGTAGCCGATCGTGGGACGATGCAACAAGATAATAGATCGACTCGAGTGGAACTCGAACTTGTAATATGATGGATTTACTCGGGTGGGACTCAAGCTTATAAGATAATGGATTAATTCGAATAGGGCCCAAACTAAAAGTGGAGCCATGGGTAGCTTGTGAAGTTAGAAGCAATAAGGAATCGTCGAGATTCGAAGGTTCTAGCAGATTCAAAGCAATGCTATCGCGAGAGACCGCAGTTAGGAACTGAGAGATCAAATACCTTGGATCACTTGGCAAGTGATCTAGTTGCCTTGGAAAGAAAAACATATGTGGGACGTATAGTAGTTCCACTAGTACCAAAGTTTTCCAATAGCCCTTAACGAATTGCAATGACCAACCATTCTATATTGATGTACTCAAGTCTTTAGTCGGTGATAATCAGATTATTGCTTGATTTGTTTGCTTGTGTGTTCTCTTCTATTTTTCTATAGGTAGGCTATTACCTTGGGATTCTGAAGAGAATTGAGGGACTGGAAATCCTATTCTAAGCAATATCTATTTCTATTGTTGGTGTTTGAGTAGCATACGTTATCTTATTATATATGCTAACTTTGTAGGTGCAGGGATGAGTCAGGTATGATTCTTCATTCCTTTTGTACCATACATTACTGCGAGTTTTATAGTTTTTGGGATTTGTATACAGCCATACCAGACTGTTTTCTGTATTAAGGTTTTATGTCCTCTATTATTACCTTGGCTACTCATAAAACACATCGATGAGTAGGCTTGGTAGCAGATGTGGGTATTATCTGAAGCTGCGTAGTTGGATTAGCAAGAGATGATGTCTTCTTATATTATATTTGTATTATTGATTATTCCGCTGTGCAACACAGTGGAGCCATCACAATGTTGGCTACTTATCCTGAGATAACTTAACGGTGAGTATACTTATCTTTAGTATGCTCTGATTATACAGTTATTACTATCTCGCCTGTTTTATACATATGATTTCTATTATATTTTATCCAATGTGTTGTGAGATGCATGACTGTATCCATATTTCGGGCTTCGTTTCTTCCTTTTTCTTCTACCATTCTTTATTGATTGGGTGCCATTATTTAGTTGTATGTGCATCGGTGGTGTAGGGACATCCTTACAAGTGGTATTATAGCTTAGGTTGCATAGTTTAACCAAATTGCATCAGAATCGTGAGTTATTATATTCGATAGCGTATGTACTTGTGATATATTTATGGTTTTTAAAAAATATATTAGTAATATGTATATAATGTGGGATGTTCTGTGCAAGGGTACAACCCTGTAATTTCCTTTATTAGTGATAGATCATTCTTTTATTTATGACGATCTAGCAAACGAGAAATATTACCATTTACTCCGGTTGTGGAGTTGGAAGTTAGGCAAGATCGAGACTGTTAGATTCGTTCCACAGAATGTGTTCCAGTAGTGGTGAGAGTCACCGTTGGATGTCCAAATTTCTATGGTTGGTTTCGGTTCTCAAGTATAGAGGTCGACTATGTTGTGCTTTATGGATATTTGTGCGTCCATGGAGGCAAACCGTTCTTTAGAACGAAGTTGTCCATTATGGTGCAAGAGCTATATGGTTTAGTCTCTTGTTTAGTGTTCTTCGATGGACTTGGAGTTGTGTGATGCTATAAGGTTGGGGCCACCTTTTGGAAAATCCAAGTATGAATCCGAATTGTTCGGGAGTTCCTATTTCGATATCCTATAAATCGATTCCCTCGGGAATGGTTCCTTATTTCACTTCTAAGGTGTTTGTGTCTTGACTTCTTAGAAGTCATTGTTTTGTGGTGGTTCTCCATATGAGACGACATGTTTGTGTTAGAGTATATGACCAAGATTCGTGATGTTTATCGAAGTATGGGCCATTCTTCCGCAAATACTTCACTGGACATTGGGCTCTTGGTGCCTGAACCCATACCCAGTGTTGGTGGTTGTCATATGTTTAGGGATGAATCATGGACTCATATGCATTGATAGTCGTTTCCATTTCCTCGAGTGCTCCTTCAAGAGGAGAAACAGGAAAGGTTGTCGCCACTTGAGATATGCTTTCCACGAATGGTGTTTCCATGCGTGTTTTATTTTGATGCTGGGAATTCACCATTCCATCTTATCTAGTAGGTGATTGATGAAGTGAGTTCGGGACTCAAGAATATTGATTTGTCTTTGTTGATTATGACTTACCATATTGAGGGTTTAGTTAGACCATATGTTTATAACATCCCTTGTTCAGTCGCCAAAGGTTAAGTTATGGATGACTGCAACATTCATAGGATTAGCTTTGGGCCTCAAGGTGGGGGATTGTTACATCATGTGGTTTATACTAGGCAGTACACATGGTTCGTTAAAACCTTTAGCTCATCGAGACATGTTTGTTTGTTTGTTAAGTTGCTTGTTTATTTATTGCTTAGATTCGATTAATCTAATACCCGAGTCTGGGATTTTCTTGATGTGGTCAATACAGAACGTTGTGGTAGAGATATGTTGTCGATGACGATAGTGGGATAGGACATTTTGTGATGCAGTAGTAAGTCGTCCTTGACCGAGCAATGGCGGTTAGCTAGTAACTTCTAGGTGGATAATAGCGGGTTAAGATATTGGGTCTTCAGTAGCGAGTTATCATTAGAGCTGGTAGTTTGAGAGTATCTGGACATATTCGATGTGGTGACCAGACAACCACTATGTTTGAGTTGGGTTCAGTATTGATCTAGCCATTGATAGTGGGTCAATATCTAAGCTCTAAGGCATGTTTACCTTTAGAGCAGATGTAACGTCACACATTTTTATCGATTTATATTTGAATATTAAAATCAGTTTAAATATTATATTCGTAATATAAATGCAATTTTATATTAATTAAATCGAATTTTGAATGTATAAATATATATTAATTAAAACGAGCTCGTAAATGGCACGATAGTTCGTAATATTTAGTTTTGAACTTCAGTTGAGTGTACAAGATCCGTTTGAAGTCGGAATTCGCTGAAACAAGAAATATCTGAATCTGTTAAACTATAATTTTGTAATAAAAGAGAAAAATCAGAATTTCTTATTTTATATTGAGATTTATGGCCAAATCAAAATTTTCAAATAGTCGCTGTGGAATTTATTTATAAACCGTGATAATTTATTTAATAAAATAAATCTATTTTTAATCAATTGAATATTGTTTAACGTGAAAATAAATTATCGAGTTTAAAATTCCGAGTTAGTGTATTCTGGGAATTTTATATAATTCAGTATGTATATATTTATATGATAATAATATTTTACTTGTTATTTTTAAGTCAATTTATATTAAATCAAATTTAATGTTAAATCGTTAATTTAATTTAATATCTTTTGTATATGGTCGAATTAGACCGTGGAAACTGTTCCGGTGTGTTCAGAATAGGGGTAGAACATTACGAATATCGTTCGTTACGTTCAAATACAGGTTTGCAGTCGTATAATATTTTAATCTAAAGTCAACGATTAAATAAAAATTTAAAATGAAATTATATATTATAGGAGACGACTTATTTTCTTATCACAGGCTACTCTGTAAACCTACGTTCGTCTTCTCCTTTCAAAAGTTCACATCGAAATATTTCCTTCCTCCCAAAAAGCTTCAGCACTGCAAACCTACCCAACCTAGCTACCCCGTTCTTTCTAATCGCATGTCATTGTCTTTCTTTTGCCTACCTCTCCCACATGCCTAATGCTAACCTACCAGTACCAGCTGAGTCCGACGTCGTGGTTATCCTTCTACTTGCCGCCTATAAATTGAGTCAAGCTTTCGTTGTTCTCTTCATACCAAAGCAAGCCAAAATCAATTGAATTCCTTCACCATTTTCGTTCTTTTCTTTCCACAGTAAATTCAAAATCCTCCGTGTATATAAAAAAAGGGAAATCAACATCATGATTTTTATCAATGTAATTTCTTATAGACTTAAAACTCGACATCGCTACAAGCAAGGAAGGAGTTCGGATTTCCCTGAAAATCGAATTGAGATGTGCGAGTTACTAACAGGGGGATTTGTTGAAATTGAGGTTCAAACGTAATTGGATGGAAATTCGAACTGGGGAGAGTTTGATCCCTAGAATGAAGTGCTACGGTGAAAGTTTGAGGAGGATGGCCTTTGATTTGTGAAGTGGACTAGAATGCGTTTTGAGGAGATACCGATGTGGAAGATGAGGCGCTGGTACAGTGGAGCTCAGCATGACAGACTGTGGAAGAAAGGTGAGTTCAATCCTTTGTTTTGGGTATAGTTCGATTTATTTGGAATTTGATCCACTAAGTGGAACTAGGTACGGTAATGCAAATATTGATGAACTGGATGTGATTAATTTTAGGTGTTTTGAAGTTGAAATAATGGGATGGAGTTCAAAGTTTGATTGATTTTTGAACTGAGGAGGATTGGTGTTGAACAGTGGGAAGTGGGGGAGGACGGTCTGGTATGTGAGACACAGGCGTGAATGATTGTTGGGTGAAATGAGAATCTAGTATGGACAGTGGCGTTTTTAGGTAGTACAATAGTGATGAAATTGTTTTCTTGTTCAAAGTGATGTTTTATGGAGTTTAGGAGATGTAGTGGTTGACGCAGGTTTGCAACAGTAAGGTTCGTCAATCCAAGGGGTTGTAGCTTAGACAAATTGGTTGTGGATGGTAAAGAGGAGATGATAGTTCGATTGGGACGTGCTTATTGAATCGTGCAAGGCAATAAGGTATGCCGTTTTTGACGAAATTTTACATACGTAGATTAATTAATTTATTCATTTGCATTTAATTTAAATATTATTTAACCGATTAATAAATTTAAAATAATCATAGGTGAAAATAAATTCATGTGGACAATTCAAGTAGATACGTGGCTGAGACGATACAGAATTTAATCGGATAATCAACAAGGAAAACCGAGGTGAGTTAAACTCACTCAGTTAAATTATTGGGAACTATTTTTAATAGTTCAAATTTTATTTATTGCTTAGTTGGCTGATTATTTGATTGATATAAAGTGATAATATTATATAATAATAATAATATTGGTGATTGGTGATTCCCGCAGTACCATTAACGGATGATTTCCCTATGCGCCCCACAATATATATAGTGGATAACCTTCTATACCGCGATATCCTGCCTCGAAGTAGGATGGGTATTATTATTGTTGACTTACATCTGTGGATGCAGGAAAAACAGGTTGGAGGGATCCTACTGGATTCCTCAACATTTAATAATTTGTTTTCATATATATGTTGTTATATGATTGATCACCTATGATAGTGTATGACACGTTTGGGTGTGTGATAACATTTGACCTTGGTTTTTGATATCCTTGAGTGATATGGATTTCAAATTAGAAATTGAAATATAATAAGAATTTTTAAGGGAAATATTTATTTCCAAACAGAAATGGTTATTTAGATTTAAATAGAATTCAAAGGTAAATATTTGTTTAAACCAAATATTTTGGAAAGGCGATTTTATAAACAACATTATAAGAAGTTAAAATTTTATTTAGGGAATTTGAGAAAAATGTGAAGTATGTATGAATTTGGAAAAGAAATGGGAATCGAAAATAAACCGTTAGTTTAAAATAGATTGAAATTGTCTTTAGGGAAAATATTTATTTTTAAATAGAAACGTTCAATTGAAATCCGAAATATTAAATACGATTCAAAGGAACGATTTGTTTAAAACAAATGGGTTAATGAGGAGATTTTATAAACAACGTTTATAAAGAAATGATCGATTACCATGTGCGGAATTGAGAAAATATGGTTTGAGTAAGAATTTGGAAGAAAGTTGGAAACCGAGTTTATATTTCAATCTTTTAAATTGACTAAAATTTTCTAATTGCAAGTTATATAAGAGATTATTTATAATAAATAGAAGTTATAAATGGAATTTAAACTTGAAATTGCAAGTAGAAATCCAGGTTGAGTAAATAAGTCGAGAATGGATATTATTTATGAGCAAGATAAATTGGGACAAATGGAAAATTTGTTGGAAAGGGTTTTAAATTATAATTGAAGTTGAACGGAACTAGTTAAAATAATTATATAAGATTTTGGATAATAAATATTAATAATAAAGAATTTACAAATGATATTTATATACTATGGAATAAAGGACTTTATTTTACGAAGTTTAAAATGAAATTGAATTAGTAAATAAAATTATATCATATAAGAAGTACTTTGTTTAAAATGATATGGAATGCAATAAAGCTGAATTGAGTTGTAATAAATTTATAGAGATGTTTATAGAAATTATCTATGGAATAAAGGACTTTATTTTACGAAGTAAAAATGAAATTGAATTAGTGAATAAAATTATATCGTATAAGAAGTACTTTGTTCCAGTTCAGAGATAAATAAATGTTTAACAAATATTTTGAAATCATATCTTCGATAATGGTAGTAGCAAATGGGTTGACAATCATATTTGTAAATAAAATAATTGAAATAGTTATAAGTCGAGATAAATATCTCGTTCCAAGTGATAATGAATAATTGGAATTCTTATTTGTTAGAAGTTTAAAAATGGAGTTAAGGAAATTTGAACTGACTAGAGGTTAGTGAGTTGAGTTATTTTCTGAATGTCGATCTGATGTTGGTTTTGGCCTTCGGGGTTGATACTTAGGGAAGTATTCTCTTGCTAATTTACGGTTAGAGACAAAGGATCAAGATGATAAATACGTTTTAAAAGTATTTTAAATTGAAGGGATTTTGAATATTCTTATACTAATATAAGAAAAGAAATGAGGATTCCAAATATTGAAAAGAAAGAATTTTTTTTTTTGAATTAACGAATGGTTAATCAAAAGAGGCTAAAATGATGGTGAATACTAAATCAATAAATTCAATTTTCTCTTATGGATGAATGGTTGTTTTATTTGATAGTTAAATAACCGACCATCAAATTTGTCCTATACGCTTGTTGGTATGAAAAGACCGGGATCGAATTTATTCGAAAACCATTTTGAACCAACTAATACGTAAACGTGGAATATACGGGATGGAGCAGTGAAAACCGTAGATCTTCATAAGCGAAAGGACGACTTGTCGAATTCTCTGGAGTCGCGCCCGGAGATATTTTGATAGCGATCCTATCGTGGTTGAAATCGACGGATTGCAAGGACTACTCGCTACCGATCTATAGGGTGATTCCTAGGATGCGGTAAGAGAGTAACTTCGGTTTGTCCAGTCCCAGTACAACTTGTATGGACGAATGTCTGACAGAGTATTTCCAAAGGATCACGTACGTTGATTTTTACAAATGTATTTCGGTTGATGGCGGAGAAGGACACTTCTCTTAGCTTAACACTATAATATTTTCGTGGACATCAATTAGTGATATCTGGAGGATTTGACGATGTGGCATTCAAAGTGAATGATGGCCAGTGATCTGAAATGTAATTTTAGGCCTCAAGCCTCACAATCGAAAATGACAAAAATCGGGCAGGCAGCATGGCTATGTGGTTCGCACCCATTAAGGTGTATTATCACCATCTAGAGAATATTCATATTTGTTACTTCTTTTCACTTTTGTATCTCCTGGGAACGGTTATGTTGCTAGCAACCGTAGGTGACAATATATTCGATACACTCAAGAGAAATGAGTGGTCGGTCATGTGTGGGCCGGGTTGCAAGACGTTCTTGTTGAACCCAGTGTATTCCCCTCTAGAGACACACTATCGAAAGGTGGTTCCATACCTTGTCATAGTTGGAAATCCAATCTCCAATAAGCACCCGTTATTTTGATTAAATACTATATATGTAGAGCGTGAGATGCAAGCGTTCTGCTAGATTGATATTTATTTGTATTTAGACACTATCATAATATTAGAAAAGATATTGATTTCAAAAATGTTTTGGATTATCGTAAGGTAAAAACCGTCCATGTTTATGTGTGGGTTGGTCTTACGATTATGATTTCTTTCAAAATGATTTTTAACTCTAAAATCAGTATGGATGATACCAATAATTCAGTGGGTTTTTCTCACGCTGGTTACCAGACTTACCTTGGCGTTTGTAATGCTCGGGTCAGGCCCTGTTGGGTCAGACCGAGTTGTACAGGTTCAAGGCAAGATGATACAGACTTCAGGAGACGAGTTGAGGAGATCAGACTTATTATATATTTAGATATTATTCTTCTATGTGTTGAAAATGAGGACAAATTGTTATAACTGTCTAGATGAATCAAATGGCCGCTGTACTCTGATGACTTGTAAGTAATATTTCAAGCTTCAAATAAAGAGTTATTTCTGTATTATATTCTATTCCGCTGCGATGTGAGACTGTGTATTGTGTTTAGTTCTTCTTTTTCTTCTATTCAAATCTTTCTTTCTTATCTCACCCTCTAACTTCTTTCTTTAACGTTCTGGATTTTGGTACTCGAGTTTGGACACAAGATGTAGATGTGTCGAAAATTCGAGCATTGAATTTTCTGGGTCGTTACAGTGCTATCAGAGCAATGGTTTAGGAATAACCTTGGCTCTGTGGCATAACTCAACAGAGATAAGGTTAGTAACACCCTAGATTGAGTTGAGTGTATATATGTGAGAGCGTATTTGTAGATTTCATATACAAATGTTTTGTATAGTGATGGTTGATCTGTTCAACTGTTGAAAAGCATTGAACTGGAAATTGATACAATATTGTTTTATAAAGCAGGTAAATGAAATAATTTTGCCCAAATTTATTTTTATATGAAAAGGAAATAATTTTCTTAAATTATTATTGATATTTGATTGCTTGATTGTTTGAATTTAATTCAAATGGAATTTGAATAATATTATGGAGTTGAACTGGTTAAATATAACTATTAAATGAAATAAATGATGTTTGAAATAAAAATCAGAATTCGAAAAAATAAATTGGAAGTTAAGAAACAAATTCCAGTATAATAAATGGAAGGGATTGGAACTTTACTGAAAGGTAAGTTAAATAAGTTTAGATTGAAATCAAAAACATATTAAACTAAAATGGATTATTGAACTAATATTGAATGAGAATGCTTGAATCCAAGTTGAAATACAAATTGATTGAATGTTGATACTCTCGACATATACAGTTTGAATGTATCGAGTAGAATGAGAAGTAAATTAAAATAAATCCAGTTCGAGTAGAATTAATTGAATATGACTTTTAAATATTATTAAATTGAGTTAGACTTTGAAATGGAATCTTGAAATGGAAGTGAATGCTTGTGTATCGATAGTGAATATAAACTCAGATTGTATAAATTTGGGTTGAATGAAGGATAAATCAAATTAAGTTTGATTTAGGTTGAGATTTGAATTCAAAATTTATATGGACTCATAAAACGAGTTTAACTAAATTGGAACTAAAGTATAAATTTAAAAGGACTTGTAAATTAAAAATAAAACTGGGAACTCAAGTGAAAATTTAAATGAACGTGTGAATTGAACCTGGAACTTGACTTGTTGTAAGTAAA
The DNA here is from genome assembly GCA_030737875.1 of Allium sativum. Taxonomy (NCBI): domain Eukaryota; kingdom Viridiplantae; phylum Streptophyta; class Magnoliopsida; order Asparagales; family Amaryllidaceae; genus Allium; species Allium sativum. Next base: position 719,095,941 of record CM060921.1, on the reverse strand, counting down.
TATATGCACATTTGGACATGTTTGTTTCAAACTATCATAAGTGAAGCAAGAAAACCAATTTGTGGGTGAATTGGCAAATTGAAAGCAAGAAGTTGAATTGATTGTGATCGAACAGGAATGGAGATGTATATGATTATACAGGTTTATGGGATAGAAGCAAATGTGAAGAATAAATATGTGATGCTCAACAAAAGGGTACATGTTTAATTCAATATGGGATTTTATGTGCCGAATCGGCAAGCCACTTGGCTTTTTGATTTTCTTTTTGAATAAGAAGGGCCTAGAGAGGCGAGTTGAGGTTTGAACTATTGACTCGTACAAAGGAGTGCTGGAGAAATTTTTCGAAAATTAGGGAGTTGGAAAAAATTTCAACAATTTTGAAAATTTTTGTTAACAAAAAGTTAATCGAAGTTAAGAATTTTTGAAGGGGATTGGAAACTAGCGAGTTGATTGAGTAGTAAGGGTACTGAAGTGAGTATTGAGTTGCAAGAATGGATTGGGAGAAGTTAATAAGGCATAGCTATTTTTCCTACTTAGTAATTTCGGGGACGAAATTCTTTTAAGGGGGAAGAAATGTAACGTCTCGCATTTTTATCGATTTATATTTGAATATTAAACTAGTTTAAATATTATATTCGTAATATAAATGCAATTTTATATTAATTAAATCGAATTTTGAATGTATAAGTATATATTAATTAAAACGAGCTCATAAATGGCATGTAGTTCGTAATATTCAGTTTTGAACTTCAGTTGAGTGTACAGGATCCGTTTGAAGTCGGAATTCACTGAAACAAGAAATATCTGAATCTGTTAAACTTTAATTTTGCAATAAAAAAGAAAACTCAGAATTTCGTATTTTATATTGAGATTTATGGCCAAATCAAAATTTTCAAATAGTCGATACGGAATTTATTTACAAAACCGTAACAATTTATTTAATAAAATAAATCGATTTTTAATCAATTTATTATTGATTTAACGTGAAAATAAATTATCGAGTTTAAAATTCCGAGTTAGTGTATTCTGGGAATTTCATATAATTCAGTATGTGTATATTTATATGATAATGATATTTTATTTGTTATTTTTAAGTCAATTTATATTAAATTAAATTTAATGTTAAATCGTTAATTTAATTTAATATCTCTTGTATACGGTCGAATTAGACCGTGGAAACTATTCTGGTGTGTTTAGAATAGGGGTAGAACATTAGGGATATCGTTCGTTACATTCAAATAGGGGTTCGTAGTCATATAATATTTTAATCTAAAGTCAACGGGTAAATAAAAATTTAAAATGAAATTATATATTATAGGAGACAGACCAATTTTCTTATCACTACTCTCCTTTCAAAAGTTCACATCGAAATATTTCCTTCCTCCCAAAAAGCTTCAGCACTGCAAAGCTACCCAACCTAGCTACCCCGTTCTTTCTAATCGCATGTCACTGTCTTTCTTCTGCCTACCTCTCCCACATGCCTAACGCTAACCTACCAGTACCAGTTGAGTCCGACGTCGTGGTTATCCTTCTACCTGCCGCCTATAAGTTGAGTCAAGCTTTCGTTGTTCTCTTTATACCAAAGCAAGCCAAAATCAATTGAATTCCTTCACCATTTTCGTTCTTTTCTTTCTACAGTAAATTCAAAATAAATCCCTCGTGTATATAAAAAAAAAGGGAAATCAACATCACGATTTTTATCAACGCGATTTCCTGTAGGCCTAAAACTCGACGTCGCTAGAAGCAAGGAAGGAGTTCGGATTTCCCTGGAAATCGAATTGAGATTTGCGAGTTATTGAAAGGGAGATTTGTTGAAATTGAAGTTCAAACGTAATTGGATGGAAGTTCGAACTGGGGAGAGTTTGATCGCTTGAATGAAGTGTTGCGGTGAAAGTTTGAGGAGGATGGCCTTTGATTTATGGAGTGGACTGGAATACGTTTTGAGGAGGGACCGATGTGGAACATGAGGCGCTGGTACAATGAAGCTTAGCGTGACAGACAGTGGAAGAAAGGTGAGTTCAATCCTTTGTTTTGGGTATAGTTCGATTTATTTGGAATTTGATCCTCTAAGTGGTACTGGGTACGGTAATGCAAATATGGATGAATTGGGTATGATTAATTTTAGGTGTTTCGAAGTTGAAATAATGGGATGGAGTTCAAAGTTTGACAGATTTTGAATTGAGGAGGATTGGTGTTGGACAGTGGGAAGTGGGGGAGGACGGTTTGGCATGTGACACAGGCGTGAATGACTGTTGGGTGAGATGAGAATCTGGTATGGACAGTGGCATTTTTAGGCAGTACAATAGTGATGAAATTGTTTTCTTGTACAAAGTGATGTTTTATGGAGTTTAGGAGATGTAGTGGTTGATGCAGGTTTGCAACAGTAAGGTTCGTCAATCCGAGGGGTTGTATCTTAGACAAATTGGTTGTGGAAGGTAAAGAGGAGATGATAGTTCGATTGGGACGTGCTTATTGAATCGTCAAGTAGGATGAAGCATTTTTTTTTTAGAGATAGTTTGGGATTTATTTTCAGAAATTTGTAGAGATTGCAAGGCAATAAGGTATGCCGTTTTTGACGAAATTTTACATACGTAGATTAATTAATTTATTCGTTTGCATTTAATTTAAATATTATTTAATCGATTAATAAATTTAAAATAATCATAGGTGAAAATAAATTCATGCGGACAATTCAAGTAGATACGTGGCTGAGACGATACAGAGTTTAATCGGATAATCAACAAGGAAAACCGAGGTGAGTTAAAATCACTCAGTTAAATTATTGGGAACTATTTTTAATAGTTCAAATTTTATTTATTGCTTAGTTGGCTGATTATTTGATTGATATAAAGTGATAATATTATACAATAATAATATTGGTGATTGGTGAATCCCGCAGTACCATTAGCAAATGATTTCCCTATGCGCCCCACAATATATAAAGTAGATGACCTTCTATACCACGATATCTTGCCTCGAAGTAGGATGGGTATTATTATTGTTGACTTACATTTGTGGATGCAGGAAAAACAGGTTGGAGGGATCCAACTGGATTCCTCAACAATTAATTATTTGTTTTCATATATATGTTGTTATATGATATGATGGATCACCTATGATAGTGTATGACACGTTTGGGTGTGTGATAACATTTGACCTTGGTTTTTGATATCCTTGAGCGATATGGATTTCAAATTAGAAATTGAAATATAATAAGAATTTTAAAGGGAAATATTTATTTCCAAACAGAAACGGTTATTTAGATTTCAAATTAAATAGAATTCAAAGGTAAATATTTGTTTAAACCAAATATTTTGGAAAGGCGATTTTATAAACAACATTATAAGAAGTTAAAATTTTATTTAGGGAATTTGAGAAAAATGTGAAGTATGTATGAATTTGGAAAAGAAACGGGAATCGAAAATAAACCGTTATTTTAAAATAGATTGAAATTGTCTCAAGGGAAAATATTTTATTTTTAAATAGAAATATTCAATTGAAATCTGAAATATTAAATATGACTCAAAGGAAAGATTCGTTTAAAACAAATGGGTTAATGAGGCGATTTTATAAAAAACGTTTATAAAGAAATGAAACGATTACCATGTGCGGAATTGAGAAATACGGTTTGAGTAAGAATTTGGAAGAAAGTTGGAAACCGAGTTTATATTTCAATCTTTTAAATAGACTAAAATTTTCCAATTGCAAGAAGAATTATATAAGAGATTATTTATAATAAATAGAAGTTATAAATGGAATTTAAACTTGAAATTGCAAGTAGAAATCCAGGTTAAGTAAATAAGTCGAGAATGGATATTATTTATGGGTAAGATAAATTGGGACAAATGGAATATACAAATGGAAAATTTATTGGAAAGGGTTTTAAATTATAATTGAAGTTGAATGGAACTAGTTCAAATAATTATATAAGATTTTGGATAATAAATATTAATAATAAAGAATTTACAAATGATATTTATATACATACATTTGGATATGGAATGCAATAAAGCTGAACTGAGTTATAATAAATCTATAGAGATGTTTATAGAAATTATCTATGGAATAAAGGACTTTATTTTACGAAGTTTAAAATGAAATTGAATTAGTAAAATAAATTGTATCGTATAAGGAGTACTTTGTTTCAGTTTATAGATAAATAAACGTTTAACAAATATTTTGATATTGTATCTTCGATAATGGTAGTAGCAAATGGGTTGACAATCATATTTGTAAATAAAATATTTGAAATAGTTATAAGTCGAGATAAATATCTCGTTCCAAGTGATAATGAATAATTGGAATTCTTATGTGTTAGAAGTTTAAAAATGGAGTTAACGAAATTTGAACTGACTGGAGGTTAGTGAGTTGAGTTATTTTATGAGTGTCGATCTAATGTTGGTTTTGGCCTTCGGGGTGGATTCTTAGGGAAGTATTCTCTTGCTAATTTACGGTTAGAGACAAAGGATCAAGATGATAAATACGTTTTAAAAGTATTTTAAATTGAAGGGATTTTGACTACTCTTATATTAATATAAGAAAAGAAATGAGGATTCCAAATATTGAAAAGAAAGAAAAGTTTTTGAATTAACGAATGGTTAATCAAAAAAGGCTAAAATGATGGTGAATACTAAATCAATAAATTCAATTTTCTCTTACGGATGAATGATTGTTTTATTTGATAGTTAAATAACGAACTATCAAATCTGGCCTATATGCTTGTTGGTACGGAAAGACCGTGATCGAATTTATTCGAAAACCATTCTGAACAAACTAATACGTAAATGTGGAATATACAGATTGAAGATGGAGCAGTGAAGACCATAGATCTTCATAAGCGAAAGGACTACTTGTCGAATTCTCTGGAGTCGCGCCCGAAGATATTTTGATAGTGATCCTATCATGGTTGAAATCAACGGATTGCAAGGACTACTTGCTACCGATCTATAGGGTGATTCCCAGGATGTGGTAGGAGAGTGCCTTCGGTTTGTCCAGTCCCAGGACAACTTGTATGGACGAATGTCTGACAGAGTATTTCCAAAGGATCACGTACGTTGATTTTTACAAACGTATTTCGGTTTATAGTGGAGAAGGGCACTTCTCTTAGCTTAACACTAGAATATTTTTGTGGACGTCAATTAGTTATATCTGGAGGATTTGACGATGTGTCATTCAAAGTGAATGATGGCCAGTGATCTGAAACGTAATTTTAGGCCTCAAGCCTCATAGCCGAAAATGACAAAAATCGGGCAGGCAACATGGCTATGTGGGTCGCACCCATTAGGGTGTATTATCACCATCTAGAGAATATTCATATTTGTTACTTCTTTTCACTTCTGTATCTCCCGGGAACGGTTATGTTGCTAGCAACCGTAGGTGACAATATATTCGATACACTCAAGAGAAATGAGTGGTCGGTCATGTGTGGGCCGGGTTGCAAGACGTTCTTGTTGAACCCGGTGTATTCCCCTTTAGAGATACACTATCGAAAGGTGGTTCCATACCTTGTCATAGTTGGAAATCAAATCTCCAATAAGCGCCCGCGGTTTTGATTATATATTATATATGTAGAGCGTGAGATGCGAGCACTCTGCTAGATTGATATTTATTTGTATTTAGACACTATCATAATATCAGAAAAGATATTGATTTCAAAAATGTTTTGAATTATCGTAGGGTAAAAACCGTCCGTGTTTATGTGTGGGCTGGTCTTACGATTATGCTTTCTTTCGAAATGATTTTTAACTCTAAAATCAATATTGGTGATACCAATAATTCAGTGGATTTTTCTCACGCTGGTTCACCAGACTGACCTTGGCGTTTGTACTGCTCGGGTCAGGCCCAGTTGGGTTAGTCCGAGTTGTACAGGTTCAAGGCAAGATGATACAGACTTCAGGAGACGAGCTGAGGAGATCAGACATATTATATACTTAGATATTATTCCGCTGTGTGTTGAAAATGAGGATAGATTGTTATAACTTTCCAGATGAATCAAATGGCCGCTGTACTCTGATGACTTGTAAGTAATATTTCAAGTTTCAAATAAAGAGTTATTTCTGTATTATATTTATTCCGCTGCGATGTGAGACTGTGTATTCTGTTTAGTTCTTCTTTTTCTTCTATTCTAATCTTTCTTTCTTATCTCACCCTCTAACTTCTTTCTTTAACGTTCTGGATTTTGGTACTCGAGTTTGGACACATGATGTAGATGTGTCGAAAAATCGAGAATCGAATTTTCTGGGTCGTTACAGCAAAAGATGAGCTAGTATCCTTTTCCATTTTGAGACGGTTGGAAGGGTTAACTCTAAGGTATGAGAAGTTGTTTTCTCAGTTGGATTTCCCCAGGGGATTTCACCAAAAGGGGGTTGGTTGGTGTATGCAATTTTAATGTCTTATGCTGCTTCTAGTAGGGTTGGTTGGTTATGTCATTTGGAATGATCAGCGAGTCGGCATATTTTATGAGTATATTGGATCGTATTCCAAGATCGGCTGTTGTGGTTGGCTTATTGGAGTTTCACTACTGGTTGAGTGAAGCAAGGTAGTTAAGTCACATTGCCTAGAGTAGGGAGTTGTTATCGATCCAATGAATGCTATGATGGTAGTACGAGGGTAGATCGGTGCATGCTAGTCGACTAGGGGTGAGTGATATTCAGTTCAAACCGAATTAACCGACTAAACCAGTTCATTTCGGTTGGTCTGGTTCGGTTTTAAAACTAAATCGGTTAAATTTAATTTGTAAATTTTGTTTGTTATCAGTTTAACCAAACTTTTAATTTATTATCTAATATTATGATATAGTTATACTTCCAATAATTAATTTAGTGAGATAATACAAAGAAAATTATTGCAAATAAATCAAACTTTATTATAAATATAAAATTTTACTATATAAATTTTCTCTAAACATGAATTTATGCTTAATAGATCCTTCAAGTTCGGTTAAATTGGTTACCGACCGAAATAACTGATATTAATTACGTTCTGTATTTGAAAATTGTCCATTTCAATTCGGTTTAAGTATTTTAACCCTGAAACCATTCTAACACTCATCCATATATGTGACAATAGAAGTTGCTCGTGATGGAGTATTCGATTTTTGGTTTAGAGTCGATGGCGATATAGTTCCTGGTGGCAACGAAATTCGTTTTGGAGTTGTGGAGGCACTATTTATTGGAATGGAGTTTGAGTTATCAGTGGTGTTACCACTGGAGTTTCTCTCTTCAAGGGGAATCTTGACCTTCATTGGTGTTGATGGTTCAGATTCCTAGACTCCAAGTGATGTTGTTGTTGTGCAAGATATGTACCAGCTTAGGAGCAGTATACCATTGTTGGGTGTTGCTCACTTTCATTGTTGGTCATGGCTTTGGGATTTGATGTGTTGTTATACGCATTTACCATAACAGTTGATTTGGTATTGAAGAGTGTTGGATCTAGATTAACCCTAGAGAGGTTGAATAGGGTTTATTATACTTTATCGCTGAGTTGTTAAAGTTAACGGGATATTAAAAATAATCACAGATCACAGAATATAGCAGAAATAGAAATACAGAAAATAAATGACACAAGATATACCCAGCTTCGGCAAAACCTTGCCTACTGCTGCATTCATAAGGTTTCTACTAGGTAAACGAACAGATCTCGCATACAAGACCATGTACACTTGCGAACTCCTCGCTCCTATTCTAATCCTACGCTCAAAACCCTAAACTGATCAAATCCCCTAGGTCAGATTTCCCCTGATTACGACCATGTAACCAGTATCCCTAGTTTTTACAGACTCTAGTAAACTGCCAGTTAACACTCTAACTGGATGACCTAGATTTTATTGACTCTAGAAACTGCTCGACGATTACAAAAGAATTAAAAAACAATACAGAAAACTTAAGGACGGACCACACTCTAATTTTAAACTCTAGGAAACAAAAAGTTAACTCAAATAAAAATATAGAGTTAATACTCCCTTTTTAGAATTAGTGGATTGGTCCTTTGTATACTTAGCCACTTCAAAACCGTAGCTTTAACATCCTTCAACTCGTCGGCCCCTTTATCACCTTATTTCTGCAAAATTGAAAATGGTGGCTGACCCTGAAATAAAAAATAGGGTTTTCTTGGCTCGTTCTCCCCAAATTGAAACATATGGAATTGATCAGGTGGAAGGCTTCGATGGCTTTGATATTTGTGCTCCTTGCTCACCGATTTGGGCTATTCTCTAGTGATCGAAACAGTGAGTATCTGAAATATATTTCTTTGAATTTCTTTCGAGTTATTTTTTGTTTTTTGATTCTCTACGCCAGTGATGAATTGGTGCTATTTAGAGGATTTTAAAAATCATTAATTCTCTGATTTCACATGAATATGACTTGGTTATTGGTTGCGAGATTGTTGCCTTTGTTTCCATAATTTCCTCTGGCTTTGAAAGCTTGCACGATTTCTAACTCTTGCCAAAAAACATGTTTCGATCCAGTTTTATGCTCTCTGGTTTTCAAATATGCTTGACTGATTTGTTGCGTGAATTATTGCCATGTGTCTTTGATTTTAGCATTATTTTGGGTTGCCTTAATTTTGGTTGAGTTACAACCAGAAACAAATTTCTTGCCCATGCAAATATCTGGAGAAAACATACATGCCAAAAACATTTTTGCCGAGTTATAATTCTTGCCAAAAACAGTTTGCCAATTACTGGAAACAAATTTCTTGTATGCTGAATTTGAACAATTCCCAAACATTAATTCGTGCATGATAAAATCTGGAAAGGCTTGATTTGATTCTTGTGTTGCTTTCCCCTTTTGGAATTTCGGCATTGAAATGAATTTGTTGCCTTGAACAATTCGTGAATTAATTTGAATTTCATGCGTGTATTTGGACATGCTTATGGTCCTCTGATTTCAATTAAATAATTCCTGGAAGTAGCCTTGTCCCTTGAGTGTAAATCGATTTGTTGCCTTGCAAGATTCCACTGATTGATTTTGGATTTTGTTTCCTATTTTATTGCTAGATAGATTTGTCTGCAAAGATTCTTATTTGCAAAACTGGAAAACAATTTTTGTTGCCCAAAAATGATTTCTAAAAATAGGAAACTTTTTGATGATTTCCTTGATTAAAAACTGGTCTTTAAAACTGAAAACTTTCCTGAAATGAAATTAATGTGTCACAACTGTTGTGCGAACACAAATTGTCTTGTCCCTTGTTTATTCTTGCATGGTGGGAAAAATTGGTTGAGCACTTGCCATTCATAAGGGTTCGAAGTCCTGTATATGTTGAACTATTGCATGCATGTTGTGTTGCTTTAATTTTTGATGCACTTGAAAAATGTTTCTGCATGTACATCACTACCTTTCTATGTCCCTGCCTTTGATCACTCTCGATTACTTTTCTGCTTGCCATATTAAATTTGAAAACTGCTTGAACTTTGTATTGAACTGCAGACATGTATGCTTTACTGGAACTGATTTTTCCATGAGAGTTTAACTATTTTGATCATTCTTGTTTGAACATGAGTCTGCTCATTTGCGCGCACTTGTATTTAGCAACTGCTCTATGTCTTGACCATTGCTGCTGAAACCATTATGCATGTTCCCTTTTAAACTGAACTGGTTTGAACTACATATTGTGTTCATATATGATATGCTTGAACTTGTAAACTATTTTTGCTATCTCCAGTACACCATATTGACTTGTGCTCGACCATTTGTCCATGTTGCGTGTGTCATTTGTACTATGCCATGAACCTGAAACATTGCAAACTGATTTGCGTTGTACACACTGACTTGTGGATATTGAAATACCTGTGCATCCTTGTGTTTGAGGAGCTCGACCATTTGTTGACTGCTTTGCACTTGAATGTATTCTTGCACTTGTATACTTGAGTTTTGCTGAGTATGATATGTTGTGCACTTTCACCATGCTGTGTCACCTTGTGCTCGACCACTCCATGCATATACATATATACGATTTTGTATATGTACATGTGTATTTGTGGCTCGGAACATTTTGCTGATTCATTTGTGTTTGTCATGCGCTGAGTCGAGTTGGTCCACGTGGCTGCTCCTCAGTCGCATACTGTATTGGCGAGGCAGTGCATACGTGTGTTTATATGCACGTGCGTATATGCAGCCATTCAGAAAAGATTTCCTTGTCCCTGCATAGTAATATGTATATATGCACTGTCTGCTTTGTGGTATTTACAGTGTATCACTGTGAATATCACAAGTTGTCTAGACACAGATAAATCAGATCAAGTCACGAAAAATGATGAGAAACATACCAGAAACTAGAGGCAAATAAAATTTATATTTGCTATAATTTAGAATATTATTTCCATTGCAGTGTATTGTGTGTGTTTTTAATGTGACAGGTAAGCATGAAGACTGGGCTGACTATGCTGACGTGACTGGACTGACAGAAGACTAAAGACAATAACAGTAGAGCGTATTATGTGTCAGTGAGATTGTATAAGTGTCTGTATATGAAAGTGAAAATGAAATGAAATGTATATCCGTGATGTATTCAAATAATGGAGTTATAAATAGTTGTACTGTTTGAATGTTTGAAATATAATATTATATTTAAATAAAATACTGTGTGAATATTTGAATTTCTGTACAATAGTATTTTATTTAAATATTATATTCATGTTTGTGATATATGTGAAAGTGTACAAGATCAAACACATTTATAATAATATATATTTGGTTGTTATCATCAAACAAAAATCATATAATAGTGTATACAACAACGTTATATATAAAATCTCCCCCTTTTGATGATGACAAACAAATAAAATATTTTGATTCCAATAAATGTGTTTGAAAGTAAAGAGCTGAACTCCCCCTATTTGAAAGCTCCCACTACAATATAAACTCCCCCTATAACTGTGCATGAGTGAAAAGAATGTGAAAATGAATTGGAATTTTCAAAATTAAAATATTTATAAAATATTCACTCATAAATCAAAATCTCAACCCATTCTCCCCTTTTGTTATCATCAAAAGGATTCAGAATTTAAAATATAGATGATAAAAGACTAGAAAATATAATTTCAGCTTAAGAGGAAGAATGGTCATTATAAATCTCAATCAGTCGAACAAAAATCATAATAAACTAAGAACAGGTGGCGTATTTCACATTGTAGAATGATGGATTTACAATGAATTTTATGAAAATGAGGAGAGTTATAAAAATATGAATTTTAATTATTTTCAAAAGATATTATAAAAACAAGTTCTAAAAACAGTGACGAATTTGGACTATAATTAATAATTCAATTTAAGTGACAAAAACAAATACTCTCAAATCCCAATAGCTATCAATCAACAAATCATAATACGTCATAAAATATTAACATATTTCACATATTAGATGATGGATTAATAGACTGGTTTTTAAACACCAAGGAGAATTTCAGATTTATTTCAATTTATAGCACATTATTTACTTATCTTTTATTTTTTATTTAAGAGCACACTGACCACGCATAACCGAGCTTGGATTTTTAAATGAGGCCAGTCGCAGCTTAAATTATAAATTGTCTCTTAACCATGCATAACCAGAGCTTGGATTTTTAAATGATATTAGAGACACACTTATATTTATTAATTACATAAAACCAATATATGGATGATAGAAAATGGGGTAGGTACAGAAATGGAATGTGAAATAAATTTCTAAATTAATTATATTATGACATGTGCTCAACTGTGCCGGGATCATTGAAAATTTTCAATTATCACTAATTTTGAACAATAATACAGTCCCATTTCTATAACAAAAATTTTCACTCTTTATTCAGATGATTTTTAAAAAAATATTAAACTCTCCATATTAATATAAAAAACATGATAGATGGTAAAATGATGATAGATAAAGGACATGATCGTGAAATAATTGCCAATTCAAAGATATTATAATAAATGTTCAACCATCATGAAACTCTAAATAAAATCTCCTCTTTTTGTGAAATACACTGCAGTCACAATTCATTACAATTTCAAAATCCGTTAATAATTTTGATGAATTATAATATAGTTCAATTGGTTATTGATTTCAATTTTTAAATGAATAATCAATAAATAATTTTAAAATCGAAAATCAATTACAAGAGGAAATTAAAATGATTTATACAAGACAAAAGGGATTAAAAAACCTATACAAAAAATCAGCACTTCTGATACCAATTGGTGTCCCTATTAATGAGGATTGTAACAAGACACCAGAGACAAACTAGGATATCATGGAGAAACAGAAAGTTATTCACAAAGCCCAAGCAGACAAAATTGACAATTCAAGCATACCAGAATCAGTAATCAGAGTAGCAAATAGTTTTTCATCAAAACAAGCAGTTATTTGAAAACATTTTCAAGGACAGTATCAGAGCAGCTCAGAAACCAATAGGACAACAGACTTATCAGAGGATCTTCCTGATGGTCACAGAATATGATTCATGATTAAAAATACAGTTTATTTGAAATCATTTGAGAAATATGAAGATATCAGGATTCAATGAATCGATCATACTAAATTATTAATTTTCGATTCGAGATATGTGTGAGATTCAATAAATCAATAATTTCAAAAGATTTTAAACAAACAAATATTCAAATCAAATAACCGTGAAATACTAATAAATTTCTAAACCATATAAAGAATTTTTCAAAAAAATACTGATAGACACATGAGTAATTTCAGGTCATTTACATCAAACTTAAGAGATATTCATGATCCAGAAATTTAAAAAATAATTTATTTGAAATCACTTGAATCATGTCAAGTTTTGAGATATAATGAATCAGTCACACAAGATTGATAAATTCAAATTTAAGAGGTGTGTGATATTCAAAATTTCAAGAATTTCAGATGACTTCAAACAAATCAAAATATCCAACCCAATCTGAAAAATAATGAAATTATCACAAGTGATAATTATTGGTGTGATTTACTGAGTATATTATTTCAAGCTTTTCTAAAATGAATTAGTGAAAACTCAAAAAAAAAGCAAAGGTGTATGAAATCTCATTAATATTTCAGATCTTCAAAAATTTATAATTCGGATTAACAGTGTTCAAGATATGATATGAAGGCTTCAACACTGTTAAGAATTCAAAAAAAAAAAAACTTCAAAACAATTGCAGACATATACAAGTTAAAATTCAAGATCTGGAAAAGATTAAAATGTAAGAATGTTATTCAGATTAAGCGAATTTCCAGAAATCATGAGTACTGTAATTGGAAGTTAATGAAAGCTCAAGAAAAAATAAAAATATATGACAGTGACAAATCAAAGTAGAATAACCAAAAGAAAATAAACAGAAGGAAAAAATATATTTACAAAGATGAGGTTAGAAATCATACCTAATTCACAAAAGACGTTGTGGATCTCTAACTCATTAGACTTGGCTAAGGAACTGTGAATGATTCCATGATTGAATTCAGTTTCTCTTTCTGCACAGCACCTCATCAGCCACCTTAGGTATCTAACAGCTTAGGGGATCGAGTGGTCTAACAAAATTTGTAAAACCACTCACAGTTGTATGTCGAACCTTTGGTACCCAAACCAGTTTAGACAACAATCCATTTGAATTTACCTTTGTACCCTTGGGAACCCAAAACTGTTTGAATTTTATGAAAGCCGGTTTATTTCCTTTTGGGATCCAGGAATGTTTAAATGAATTGTTATATAACAAATTCTCATTTCGTTTATGATTCAAAAATCCTTTGAAATTGATAGAGTTCAGATTTTCGATTCAATTTTTTTCAAAGTAGTTTGAAGGATTTTTAAAATCATTTGAATTTCGTTTTTCAAAACCATTTGTTTTCCCAAAACCAAGACCACGTTTATTTCCCGATGAAAATTGATTTTTCAACAACATATTTAAAGATTTTTCACCATTTGAAAATTTTGCCAGGGTTGATTCAAGTTGTTGAATTTTAGTTTTAAGATCACCGTTTTCTTTCAATAAATCTGAACAACGATTTTCAATGATCTTACATCTTTCAAAATCAGATTTCAAAACCAACTTTTCATCTTTAAACAATTTAATTTTGGTTTGGGACTCAGCAATCTCAGATTCAAACTTAGTTTGCTTTTCAAATTCAGATTTTTCAAAATCTTTGAATTTTTCAGTTTTCTTTTCAAAATCTTTCAAAATTGATATAGTTTTCGGCAAACTTTCTTTTTCAAAAATTTTATGTTTGGAATTAATATTATCCAACTCCTTTTGCAAAGAATCATTTTTATAAATTAACTCATCTTCATTTTGTTTTAAAATGATAATTTCTTTTTCAAATTTCTGAAGATTCATATTGAGATGAGCTAAATCATTTTTCAAATTGGAATAATTCTTGCAATCGGAGTTTTCAAATTTTAATTTCAACATATTATTTTTGCATCGCAACTCAGAATTTTTAGATTTCAGAATTTTATTTTTCCGTTGGAGACAATTAACAGTTTTATTTAAATCGTTACAACGAGAAATAAATTCTTCATATGAAAAATTTCCAACATCTGGATCATCGTTAATAGCTCCAGTTAAGCACATATCTGAATTTGAGCTGGCAGTTGAGGGTTTTGAGCAGCTTTCATATTTTCCATATAGCATGTTGAGAGTTCTCCAGATATCCTACGCAGTTAAACAATGAGAGATAAATTTTAATTGATCATTACCAAGATAGGAATTAATAATATGCATAACACGAGTATTTAAAACCTTATTCCTCTTATCTAACATATCTCCTAAATTTTCAATAATATCCCAATATTCAAAATTAACTGATTTTGAACATAATTCAAATTTTGATTTCCATATTTAAAAATCTGTTCCATTGAAAATAATTGGAATATCACTGGACTGACTCTCAGAAGACTGACAACTAGAATGACCCATTATTCTAGAGTTAATGAAATAACCTTATCTGATACCACTTGTTGGATCTAGATTAACCCTATAGAGGGGGTGAATAGGATCTATTACACTTTATCGCTGAGTTGTTAAAGTTAGTGGGATATTAAAATGGTCTCAGATCATAGAATAGAGAAGAAATAGAAATGTAGAAAATAAATGACACAAGATATACCCAGCTTCAGCAAAACCTTGCCTACTGCTGCATTCCTAAGGTTTCTACTTGGTAAAACAACAGATCCCGCATACAAGACCATGTACACTCACGAACCCCTCGCTCCTATTCTAATCCTACGCTCAAAACCCTAGACTAATCTAATCCCCTAGATCAGATTTCCCCTGATTACGACCCTATAACCAGTATCCCTAGTTTTTATAGACTCTAGTAAACTGCCAGTTAACACTCTAACTGGATGACCTGGATTTTACAAACTCTAGAAACTGCTCGACGATTACAAAAGAATTAAAAAACAATACAGAAAACTTGAGAACATACCACACTCTAATTTTAAACTCTAGGAAACAAAAAGTTGACTCAAATGAAAATCTAGAGTTAATACTCCCTTTTTAGAATTAGTGGACTGTTCCTTTGTATACTTAGCCACTTCAAAACCCTAGCTTCAACATCCTTCAACTCGTCGGCCCCTTTATCACCTTATTTTTGAAAATCAAAAAGGTAGCCGACCCTAACATAAAAAATAGGGTTTTGCTGGCTCGTTCTCCCCGAATCGAAACATATGGAATTGAACAAGTGGAAGGCTTCAATGGCTTTGATATTTATGCTCCTTGCTTACTGATGTGGGCTATTCTCTGGTGATCGAAACAGTGAGTATTTGAAATGTATTTCTTAAAATTTATTTTGAGTTATTTTTTATTTTTCGATTCTCCATGCTAGTGATGAATTGGTGTTATTTAGAGGATTTTAAAAATCCTTAATTCTCTGATTTCACATGAATATGACTTGGTTATTAGTTGTTTCCTTTGTTTCCATGTTTTCCTCTGTAAAGCTTGCGTGATTTCTAACTCTTGCCAAAAAACATGTTTCAATCCAGTTTTATGCTCTTTGGTTTTCAAATATGCTTGACTGATTTGTTGTGTGAATCATTGTCGTGTGTCTTTGATTTCAACGTGATTTTGGGTTGCCTTAATTTTGGTTGAGTTACATGTGGAAACAAATTTCTTGCTCTTGCAAATATCTAGAGAAAAATACATGCCGAAAACATTTTTGTCGAGTTGTTATTCTTTCCAAAAATAGTTTGCCAATTTCTGGAAACAAATTTCTTGTATGCTGAATTTGTACATTTCCCAAACATTAATTCGTGCATGATAAAATTTGGAAAGACTTGATTTGATTCTTGCATTGCTTTCCCCTTTTGGAATGTCGACATTGAAATGAATTTGTCGCCTTGAACAATTCATGAATTAATTTGAATTTCAGCGTGTATTTGGACATGCTTGTGGTCCTTTGATTTCGATTTAATAATTCCTGGAAGTAGCCTTGTCCCTGGAGTGAAAATCGATTTGTTTCCTTGCAAGATTCCACTGATTGATTTTTGATTTTGTTTCCTGTTTTATTGCTTGGTAGATTTGTCTGCAATGATTTTTATTTGCAAAACTGGAAAACAATTTTTGTTGCCCAAAAATGGTTTCTAAAAACAGGATTTTTTTTGATGATTTCCTTGATTGAAAACTGGTCTTTAAAACTGAAAACTTTCCTGAAATGAAACTAATTTGTCATAAATGTTTTGTGAACACAAATTGTCTGGTCCCTTGTTTATTCTTGCACGCTGGAAAAAATTGGTTGACCACTTGCCATTCATAAGGGTTCGAAGTCTTGTATATGTTGAACCATTACATGCATGTTGTGTTGCTTAAATTTCTGATGCACTTGAAAAATGTTTCTACATGTACATCACTACCTTGTTGTGTCCGTCCCTTTGATCACTCTCGATTACTTTGTTACTTGCCATATTAAATTTGAAAACTGCTTGAACCTTGTATTGAACTGCAGACATGTTTGCTTTACTTGAACTGATTTTTCCATGAGAGTTGAACTATTTTGATCATTCTTGTTTGAACATGAGTCTGCTCATTTGCGCGCACTTGTATTTAGTAACTGCTCCATGTCTTGACCATTGCTGCTGAAACCATTACGCATGTTCCCTTTTAAACTGAACTGCTTTGAACTACATTTTGCGTTCATATAAGATCCGCTTGAACTTGTAAACTATTTTTGCTATCTCCAGTACACCATATTATCGACCATTTGTCCATGTTTCTTGTGTCATTTGTACTATGCCATGAACCTGAAACATTGCAAACTGATTTGCGTTGTACACACTGACTTGTAGATATTGAAATACCTATGCATCCTTATGTTTGAGGAGCTCGACCATGTGTTGACTGCTTTACACTTGAATGTATTCTTGCACTTGTACACTTGAGTTTTTCTGAGTTTGATCTGCTATGCACTTTCACCATGATGTGCCACCTTGTGCTCGACCACTTCATGCATAGACATATATACGATTTTGTATATGTATATGTGTGTGTGTGTGGCTCGGGACATTTTGCTGATTCATTTGTGTTTGCCATGCGCTGAGTCGAGTTGGTCCACGTGGCTGCTCCTCACTCGCATACTGGATTGGCGAGGCAATGCACACATGTGTTTATATGCACATGTGTATATGAAACCATTCAGAAAAGATTTCCTTGTCCCTGCACAGCAACATGTATATACGCACTGTCTACCTTGTGGTATTTACAGTGTATCACTGTGAATATCACAAGCTGTCTAGACACAGATAAACCAGATCAAGTCATGAAAAATGATGAGAAACACATCAGAAATATGAGGCAAATAAAATTTTAAAAATAAAATTTATATCCGCTAGAATTTAGAACATTATTTCCATTGTAGTGTACTGTGTGTGTGTTTTTCATGTGATAGGTAAGCATGAAGACTGGACTGACTGTGCTGACGTGACTGGACTGACAGAAGACTAAAGACAATAACAGTAGAGCGTATTATGTGTCAGTGAGATTGTACAAGTGTCTGTATAAGAAAGTGAAAATGAAATGAAATGTATATCAGTGATGTATTCAAATAGTGGAGTTATAAATAGTTGTACTGTTTGAATGTTTGAAATATAATAATATATAAAAATAAAATACTGTGTGAATATTTGAATTTCTGTACAGTCGTATTTTATTTAAATACAAATATTATATTCATGTCTGTGATATATATGTGAAACAGTACAATATCAATCACATTTATAATAATATACATTTGGTTGTTATCATCAAACAAAAATCATATAATTGTATACAACAATGTTATATACAACAAAGAGTTGTTGTGATTCCCGCCATTCTCGAAGGAGAGTGATTGACCATTCATATCAAGATGGATTGACGATCGACTAGTTGATACTAAGTAGGAAGCGTCAAGTAGTTCTATATAATTACTCGAAATTTAGGAAAGGATGCCGAAACAATCGTAAATGGTTTTCATCGATTGGTTGCTAAAGATTTGAGAATAGCATGATAACACTTGATTCATATCCAATTCGTTAATGCAAGTAGTTAAATTGTTATTCTCGATGGGATGGCAACTAGGTTTATAGAGTTATATATGGATTAGATGTCATATTCTATGTTTACATGGGGTAAGCTTAGATATTGTCTCGTTGATTGCAAATATTTTTCCATATATGTTTGATTGGTTGTGCTCTTATGATTGCTTTACATATGTTTGTCAAATTGTTGATGTTCACGTGATTTCATATATTTCTATGGTTGTTAGGCATGCAAGCTAGACTTGTCTTTGAGTCTCTTTGTTACCATACATGACTTGGCAATAAGGGTCATTTTGAGTTGAGGTTCCGTTCTGGGTGCATTTTTGGTGATGTAATGCCATAGATATAAAATTCCACTTTCAATTTTTGTTCTCTTTTGTTGAATTGAGCCGGATTTGGCTAGTTATAGTTTTCTGGATCGAATCGCGCAGATTAGATGTTGTCAATGTTTTCCCTGAACTAAGCCAGATTATAAAGAGGAGTTGCTTAGTCGAGTCGCCTCCCAACTAAAGGGGCCTTCGGTTATATCTTCTATTGCTTGTTAGATTGGAAATAAGTGAACAATGTGGGTGTTATGGGTTAGCTAGATCGATTTCAAATTTGATAATGATTGAACTTGGGAAGGATAATTATGGCTTTGTGCCAAATCCCAAATCTATTTCTTTGTAGTGATGGTTTTCAGCAATTGTTTTTAAAAGCGATGAGTGACGATTTCTCTTAGGTCATCACCTATGCAAGAGTGTGGGTTTTTTATGTTATGTTCTAGAGGATTTCGGGGACGAAATCCCTTAAGGATGGAAGAATGTAACAACTGGTACTTTACCAGTTAGATATTTTAATATTAACTATTAAATATTTGATGGTTCCAAAGTGAGATCTTTCGTAAATGATTGAATCAGGACTTGAGACAATTTCCATTGAATTCAAATAGTTCGTTAGGTGGAGAAAAATATATGTATCATTATATTTCAAGATTTGATTCTCTAGGGGAAAAATAGTCTCGAAATACATGCGAAATTGTTGTTTTGGGCACAAAGTCGGATTATGACAAAATTTTAAGGTTTTGGAATTGATACAAAAAGTTGTTTCACATTGTCAAGTTTCGTATCAAATGGATGTACCGTCCAGTCGTGTGCTTTCAAATTATGAGTCTGTTTTGGACACACAATTTGGTGTAATGGGATTATAAACATCGCTCTAATTTGCCATTAACCCTAATTTATTCATTAGCTGCCTATTGTAGCTACATTTCTTTCATAAAATCATGTCCTCAATCTTCATCACTTTCAAAATTTTACTTTCATTGATTTACTCCGACTGAAATCACGAAATATGTCTCTAAATTCCAACATTTTTCTCCTCTTCAATCCTATACCAATTTGACAATTTTCTGTGATGGTTCATGATTTGGTCGTGCATAGGCTACGAGCTGGGGTGGGATTTGCCATTGATTGAAGAAACTATTCAATGATTTGAGAGATGCATTGTGTTTCTCTTTACAAAACAGAGTATTTAGACCAAGTTTTAGGATATTGTGGAGGGAAGCAAAATGCATCATATGGGGCCATAGGCATTTAGGGAGGGCGAGTTCATCATGGTGGCGGCGATCGTGAAGCTCATGCGTAGGGAAACCTGTTGGTAAAGTTCGTTTGTCGAACCATTGAGAAATGAAGGGGACATACGGAGAGAGAGTGTTGGCGCTTGTTGGGTCTTGTTATAGGTTTGGTGCTAGGATTGGGGAAGATGTAATATGAGAATGTTGTTTAAGGTAATCAAGTAATTAACTTAAGTGTTAATGACATTTTGTTAATTTAAATAATCCTCAAAACTATATATGCAATAACTTTTGCGTATGACCACTACAACAAAAACACCATATTACAACTTTTATTTTACAACGGTGGTAAAATCACCGTTGTAATATATGTTTTTTTACAACTTTTTCCCAGAAAAGTTGTAAACTTATCTTTTTAACAACTGTTTTATTTTGATAGTTGTAACAAAAGCTATCACGACTTTTATTTTTGGACTATTGTAATATATCACTATATTTTAATATAATTAACAACTAATAATTAATATTTAATACATTTATGTTGATTATTTATAATTAATAACTAATAATTACTATTAATAATTAATTAGGAAGTAATATTTAATAATCAATCTGTAATATTTAATACTTAGCAATAATTAATAATCAATCTGTAATAATTAATAATTAAATATTATTTATAATAACTAATAAATAATATTAATTATTTTCATTAAATAATTAATAATCAATAAATAAGTTTTAATAATTATTATCTAACATTCGTAATTAGTATAATAAGTAATAGATAATAATAATTAGTATTAAATAATTAAAAATTAACTTTTAACAATAAATAATTAAAAACTAATCATTAATATTAATAATTAAGAAGTAATAATCAAGAAGCAATATATAATATTTAGTAATTAAATTTTTATGATTAGCAATTAAAATGTTTTTATTAGAAAGTTATAAAAACTTATTTTTAACAGATCATTTTTCCACTTGTTAATTCTAAATTGTTATATTTGATTTTATAAATTTGGATAAAATTTTAATTACAACGAATAAAAAAAATTGAATCTGCCTTGTAAAAAAAAGCGGTTGCCCTCTTGATGCAAAAGACGAAATTTTGGCGGAAGACCAAATTTTGGCAAAATTCTGTATCTCACTTATTGCGTATACCTTATGTGGGCCGACCTCTCCGCTTCCCAAATTCAAAGTCGATCTCCAATCTCTTCGATGGGGGGCTAGGGCTTCTTTCACGCCGCCTCTCTTTTTCTCATTTCTTTTCTCCATGTTCTCTCTTCACACTTCAATCTCCTCATCCGTATACTCGCTATTCTCTCTCTTATCAAATCTAGTCCCTGCAACATTTCGAGATCCGTGGCAAATGAAGTGCTTTTGATTGAAACATGGGTGAGACCATTTGCCTAAAGAGCTAAAATCGCTTTGGAAGAGAAAGGAATCAAATACGAAACAAAACAAGAGGATTTGCAAGAAGAAAGCGAGTTGCTTCTTAAATCGAATCCAATCCATAAAAAGATCCCTGTTTTGATTCACAATGGAAAGCCGGTTTGTGAACCTACTTTGATCGTTGAGTATATTGAAGCTGAATGGGGAAGCCAGACAAGATGCGAAGAAGAGATTCATAGACATCATCAAGGTACTGGAATGATAGCTCAGTGGACAAGAAGTATTCAATGGAGAGGGATTGCAGAGCCATCAATCTAACTTAAAGGTAAAATGATCTATTCTTTGCCCAATATGAATGTTTTTATAAGAATTAAATCTGACGTACAAATATGAAACAATGTTTATCATTGGTTCAATCAATTTTCGTATTAAGAAAGAAAAAGAAAACACATACACTATATCATTTGAATTTATCATTCATTCCACATTTTTAACATGCATGTTGAATGAGCATATTAGATTACATCTGCAATCTTGTTGAGCTTGTTGAACATGTATGGCTAAATAAAGATTAAAGCATGTCCAAAAGGCGTGTACGAGTTGTCTTTCATGTCCTTCAGAACTCTAAATTCAAGTTGAAGGTATTTAGATGTAAATATCATCTACAACGAAATCATTTGACCAATGTAAATGTCAGTTAGATTGATTTTAGAAGTGGACATTGAATACATTTGCACAGGATTGTAAGGCCAATAAATTTAATTCGTAAAAAAAGCGAGAAACTCACCTTTGAGCGTAGGCTGAGCGCTTGCAGATAAAAATAAGCCAATGGACACCAAGATTGCAAAATAGCACATAAATAGCACTCATAAAAGTATAACTTACATGCACATATACGATTCTTTACTGGGCATACAACGACATTCGCTCAAACCCAACCAAAAACACTACATGCCTTCGAAACTTGACCTACCCACACGATAAGAAACCACTTTGGCCCACCTAGTGACATTTTTTGTTCCAAACTACAAACAGGCTGCTCAGGGAGACGTATTTAGGAATGAAGCACTACTGAACTTTTAGCATTTCCTGCTCTATACCTTATAGTACCACCGAACAACAATTTTATTTTGCGTCTAACATATACATATAAAATAACAAATGTCCATGTGCGGAGAACACTACTTGGACTTATTTATTCGTGTGAGTAAATATAAAATAACAAATGTTCATCCAAGCAGTTCTGTAAGGACACGGGGAATCGCGATCCTGAGTAGTCGACATAAACTTAATGTCGACTATCCAAGCATCGGAAACACCGGATAGTCCATGAAAGAAATTAGAGGGTAAGAATAGATAAGATAGAAACTTAGAATAGAAGAAGAAGAACATACATCATCATCAGAGTTACACGAAACTCACAGCGGAACGAACAATATATAATAAATACATAACTTTGAAATAAAACTAGTATATGTATACAGTAACATTATCAGAGTACAACTTACATAACATCGGAAATAACAATAACTATATAATCCTGAAGCCTCCTGCTCCATACTCTCAGTATATCTGTAAATCCCGACTACTTGCCTGCCTATACAAAATTGGGCACCCAAGAGTTTAGGGAAACAAAACAAATTAAACTCTGGGTCAGTTATGTGACTGGTGTGAGTAAACTCAAATCATTTGATTTAACTTTCAAAAACCTTTTTGAACAAAGGATAATTGTAAGACCGATCCACACATAAACACAAATGGTTTTTACCTTACGATAACCCAAAATATTTTTCTGAAATGATACTTGTCTGATATTATAATAATGCCTAGATTAAGTAAATAGAAATCTAGCAGAAACGCTTTCATCTCACGTTCTACATATATAATATACAATCAAAACCGCGGGCTCTTATTGGGTAATTGATTTCCAACTATGATATTTCCAACTATGACAAGTATGGAACCACCGTTCCATACCTTCCAATCAGTGTACTCTAGAAGCGATACACTGGAGTTCAACAAGAGCATCTTGTAACTCGGCCACACATGACCGGCCATTCATTTCGCTTGAATGTTCCGAATATATTATCACCTTATGGTTGGTATATCAATATAACTGTTCCCAGGAGATACAGAATTGAAAGAAGTAACAAATATGAATATTCTTTAGATGGTGACAATGTACCCTACTTGGGTGCGACCCACTTAGCCACGCTGCCAGCCGATTTCTGTCATTTCCCAGTTGATGAGGCTTGAGGTCATAACGTATCTTTTAACATATCACTCCTTCATTTACTTTGAATGCCACATCGTCATACCCATCAAATTACAAATTGATTACCCTAAAAATACCACGGGTATAAGCTAAGAGAAACGAATTCCTCCGCCAACAACGTAAATACGTTTGAAACAATCAACTTACGCGATCTGCCAGACATACTCTGTCAGACATTCGTCCATTCAAGTTGTCCTAGGACTGGACAACCTGAAGGCACTATTCTATAAATCCATCTTAGGTTGCCTAGGATTTACTGGACAACCCTTGCATAACTCCATCTTCAATTATCTTCATCATATTTGATTCGCAACGCTAATGCCATACGGAGTGGTTTTCAGATAATATATCTGATCTCAGTCTCTTCGTATTGACAACGCAAATGGTCAAAAACTTTAATAGTTGGTCATTTAACTATCAAAGAAAACATGTGTGCAAACAACGATATTATTTCCAGATGGAAATTCTATCGATCAATCATCAATCAACATTAATTCATTTCCCCATTTCTCGTTTCCATATATTCATCAAATCCTTATTTTCTATTTTTAGAAAATATACGTTATTAAATTTGGAAAACGTTTCCATTTCTGATTCACGTGACACTATCTTCTCACATGTATCAATCTCTAACCGTAAACTAGTAAGAGAACAAACCCCTACATATTAACCCTGAAGGCCGAAACCAACATCAGATCAACACACAGAAAGCTATTCAACTCGACTAATTTCTAGTCAGTTTCTAATTCCTTTAAGTCCATTTTAAATCTCTATTTCAAAACCCAATTTCCTTTATAAAAGTTTTAATTTCAAATATTTACCTTAATCCATTATTCACATTGAATGTGAATAATATTTCTTTATATACTCCAAAAAATCTGATTCCATATTTGAAAATAATATCCAAATTCCAATTTCTATTTAATCTATATTTATAGAATTATTTGTACAAAATCCTGTCTTTAACTTCTATCACTTAAATCTCATTTATGATTCCCTTTATATAATTCTATTCATTCTATATAAATCCTTTTATTATATTCTATTCATTTTATATAAATTCTTTTATATAATTCTATCCATTTTATATGAATCCTTTTATATATTTCATTTTCAACATTCACTTTAAAATTTTCCTTTTTACATTCCAGTATTTCATATGGTATTTAAAATACCAAATTACATGACCAGTGTCATCATAATCAATCACATATTACATATATCATATTGTATATCACAATATATGAAAACAAACAGTATTATAAATATTGAGGAATCCAGTTGGATCCCTCCAACCTGTCTCCCTGCATCCACAGATGTTAAACAATATAAATAACATCGATTTCATTTCAATATGAAATATTCTGATAAATAGAATCAATGTTTGATTAACGATTATATATCGTTATCTATAATTACAACCAATAAATCAGCAATTCAACCAAACAATCAACACACAACAATCAATCATCAGTTATCAATACCAGATTATATTTTTAAAAATGTAAACGGTACAGAGTTAGTGAAATTTACTCACTTTGGTAGTTCATCGTTAAGTAACGATAAATTGTTGTTGGTTCAGACCATACAATTTATTTCACTATAAATTGTAACGAGCTCCTATTCACTCCCAGTCAGTTCCATGGTGTATCCCTCATCCATACGATCCCAACGGATCCAGTTTTGTCGAATTCCGTTAACATATGAATAAGATACAATAAATTAAAGTTAATATACAATTTAAATTTAAATTAAACTTAAATATTTATTTATTGGTCTTAATTTCTTATTTCCCAGCCCATTCACTTTTAATCCCACCGCACCCAAACCGTTCCAGGAAGATTCTTCTTCCCCGATACCTGTTTCGATCCCGTTGTGTACTCCACCATTTCCGTCCAAAACTTTGATCCGTTCTTCTTCCATACTTCATGAATCTTCAAACAAACTTCACCGTGATGTTCTTCCACAAAATCTCTTCGACTTTATATACAATATGCTCAACACGCACATGTTTTACAAATCGCGACTCCACCATTATCCCAGGCATGGACAATACTTGTGCGAAGCATTTCATGTTCGAATTTCACCAAAGTTTGAACGTAAGTAGTATTTGATGCGAGGAATACAACAATAAATTTCATTTCTTCAATTTGTGCTCCAAATACAGTATATAACTAACCCTAGTCTCACGCAGGTCTCCTTTCCAGCGAAAATGAGTAGTTCGAACCATAAATGGTTCTGAGCTCGAAGGAGATTACCACATGAATTCAGATACGTATAAATCGTAAACTCTAGGCTTTAATTTGAATTGACATGAATTTATTAAGATTAAAACATATAACTGAAAAAATAAGATGGCAGAAAAATAAGGCGGCCAGTTTTTCATTGACCAAGGGAAAAATGATTTAGGGTTGGAAGAAGATTAAGGAATATATATAGATGATTTTAATATATTTTTATTCAAATATTATATTGCATTTTAATGAATCATTACTTTCATTTAGACTTTAAAAATACGTGTAGTCATACACGAAACCCATTTATGACGAAAATTGATAGACAGTTATAGTTTGACATTACGGACCCAACGAAACTGGTTCCGTCGAATTCCGACTTCGTTTGCTCGCACAACGTATTTTTAACAGTCAAAATACCGATTGTTTTTCACATTAAAATTCCGTATGGCCACATACTGACCCCAAAAATCACGGAAATTGAAATCTAGCAATAATTTAACATTCCGGATCTAAAAAAATTAGTTTCATCGAAAACGGAGGTTGTTTGCAAAATTGACTATTTTTAAAGCTCTAAATAAATCCATTTAAATATTAAATATATTTAAAAATAATTAAATTAAATATTTATAAATAAATACTATCGTATACATTCACTGTGGAATACCATACAGCTCCCAAAATATTTCTAACTGAATATATAACTTGATAGTTCAAATCCAGTGTTAAATCACTATTCAATTTATACTGAAAATCTATTTAAATATAAAGTTATAAATTAAAAAGGAATTCCATAGCGACTATTTGAAAATTTGATTTGGACATAAATCAAAATCTATATGACGAAATCCTGATTTTTCTCTTCCAATAGAAAAATATACTTCACCAGCTCGGAACGTTTCTGTTTCATAGAAATCCGGCTTAAAACGGATTTTGTATATTCATTTAAAGTTCGAATTGCCAAATTACGAGTTGTCGTGCAATTTCGAGCTCGATTATAATTAAAATATAATTTATACGTTCAACCATTGTTAATTAAATAAATTTTTTATCGTAATTCAATTTTAACTGATTTTTTTTTTTTTGAATTTGTCCAATTCACACAATATTGCCAATTCTACTATTTTCAACTATTTCAGAAATTAAATATATTATTCTTTATTTAATTTAATTAAATATTCATTATTATATAATTAAACAACCATATAATATTACCAAACCATTATTTAAATAATTAAATGAATTATTTATTATCCATTAAAACACGGGATGTAAAAAGTTCATATGGTTCAGATTTGCTTATATACAGACTCCCGACACCCACACATATAAGAGACTACGTCGGTTGCATCATCCACTCGAGTATATGAAAATTAATGTGAAGTTAGCCTACTTATCATTCTGTTCACTACATTTGATTTTTTTTAATTAACTGCTATTAATTCTTATTAATTCAGACTAGTTTAGAATTTGGCAGTAGAAATATTGTATTAGCTGATGCAGTTGCTAGGAGGATCCCTCTTTTAACTGACAAGACTACAATTAATTTTCAAGCTGAGGTCACACATCCATCACCAGTGGAAGATTCATCAGCTTTAATTGCGGCTGCACATTTGCCTTTCTTTAACTTCTATGTTCTAACATTTCTGAAAATACAAATGATTAACATCATAGTGTTTTTTAGGTTATTACATCCACGGATTGGCCTGAAGTTACATAACACAGAAGGCTAATTTCTGCTCAATTACTTTGAGAGGAAAAGATCAAGAATCTTCAAAAAATAGTGCACAGGTGGTAGTGTTAAGGTAACTAACTAATCTAATACGTGGGGAGGCATAATAAAGGTAAGTAACAAATCTAATACATTGTAAGGCATGATAACGTTTATGTAACTAACTATTCTGATAATAGTTAATTGCTATATATCCTGAAATTAGATAGAAGGAAATAATAAAACACTTACCAACACGAATCCTTGTAAAAAATTTTTTTACAGGTGAGCCATTTTTTATCCTGTCTTCTTTTTCCAATCTAGATCATCAATCCTAAACTTCAATTATTGCTCCAATCCAAGCTCTTCCATATGCTTATGATTTTGTCTGTCTGAATAGTTTGCTTTACTATTTCAATTACGGCTTCATCTTGCAGATGTTTTAATTTGATTCTTTTTAACATGTTAAAAAGAAATGTTTTAATTTGATTCAGCCTTCTTACATGTTTTAATTTGATCCTTTTTAACATGTTAAAAAAAATATGCAAAGGTTAACATTGGAGATGCTATTTTATTTAGTCAATAACTTATCATATCAAATTAGTTTTTGTTTGTGATTGGATTGTAGTGTGCAGGTGCAGGGGATGGCGAATTGAAGAGCTTGGTCATGGTCTTGGTTGTCATGTTGCAGTGATGTGTTGATGGACTGGTTCTCTGGTTGTTTGGAGCTGGAGAAATATGCAGCAGGAGGTGATGAAGTTGTAGGTCAGTTTTGAGGACAATGTTTTATGCACTTGTACAGTTGGTCGATAGTTGAGACGTAGATATGAAATTTTTGTGGATAGCTTGTGCTCGTACTAAGTTTCTTTGTAATGGTCAAGTATGTAATAATGCGCGAAATGTTTTTTAAAACTTATTGTTTGTAATACTGAAAATTTGAGTATTTTAATAAATTAGTTTGCAAATAATTGCAGTATCTGATTTTCTTATGGAGTATTGCTACATTTAGTGTAATGTTCATTTCAGTTGCGAAAGGTCTATTTTTTTTTAAAATGCAACTATCAATCACAACAATGCATAACAGTTGTAGTATATATTATTACAATGGTGCATAACTGTTGTAATAAAGTTTATTACAATGGTGGAAAAAAGTTGTAAAATATACGTATTACAACGGTGTTGCAACGGTGCAAAAAAGTTGTAAAAGATTTTAGTATATTACAACTTTTTAATACACGACGGTAAGCCCACCGTTGTAAAATGTTTATTACAATGGTGTTCCACCGTTGTAATAGGGTCATTTTGTTGTAATGAACATCGAATTTTGATGCGTTTTCTAGCGTTGGATTCAAATTAGAGGGCTCTACATTTTAACACTAGCTTGTGCTAATTTATCTAAGGCTAGTGATATTGTCTCTCACTAAGCTTTATTTATTTATAGGATGACAAATTGACACCTTAAAATGATTTATAACCCAAAATTTCAATTCATAAGACAGTTGGATATAATAATTAATAAATAAGTAGCTAAAAAAGCAATTTGGTTTATTTAAATCCAACACATTTTTACCGATTTATATGCTATTTTGACATTATTACCAAAACCGACTATTTTGACACCTAATTCACACCAATTATCTTAGATAGGTTCTATTTATGTTCTGAATGCTACTATGGATGTTTGCATGCTAGTTTAATATTATTGTATCATGGTTGTTGTTTGCGTAGTTTGATTGTAAACGTCGTTTTTGGTGAAATAGGGCTAGGAAACCTTGTCCGCTGGAGTTTAATGTTATCAATCGAACACACGAGTGGATGTGTAATGATTGAACGCACAAGACTCAAACGAGCGATATAGATTCACGAGGAGGGATCAAAAGAAGTAATTGATTTGATGACGGATCTGCATCGGAGAATGGTGACTGATCAGAGTACTGAGCAGCATTGTCATTTGGTGGCAGATCTAGAGATAGGGAATCAATTGAATGAAGATCTTAGATTTCCAAATGGATATCGGGCATACTCATTGGATGTGCATTTAAAAATTTGGTTAAATACACAGTTTGAGCGGTCATTAACGATTACCAAGGAGTGATTGATATTGACCACTAACAGTGTTAGCCATTTTGGACAATTTATCATTGGTGCTGATGTGGTTTTGAGGAGCATGACATGGTGGTTTGTTCGATGTTGATTTTGAGATAGTGGCTCTTCGTTGGGTGGCCTTTATAACGACTCGAACTTCCCCGCGAAGGAAAGAACGAATTGCTTTGAGAACAAGACGAATCAAAACACAGACAAAACAGCATTTCATTGCTTATTACAACAATTCCATCAGAATACAAGAATATACAGAGTATGAATAAATACGATACATCAGGAAAAAAATGTCAGAGATTTAAATTACATTACATAGTAGCAGAAAATAATACAAATCACAACTGAAAGAGAGAGCTTTCTGGATATCGTTCCAGCTGTAAACCAGGATCCTGTGAATATGAATCTGTAAAACCAAAACAACTAGCTGCCCATGTGGAAAATAGGGGCACCCAGAGTTTAGGTTAAAACAATAAACTCTAGGTCAGTCATGTGACTGGTGTGAGAACTAAAACAATTATTAATCTTTATTTTAAAAATAGGTAAATCCAGGGACCACGCCGTATAACACGGAACGGGTTTCCTCCCAAGAATACCAGTGCATAAAAACAACAGCGCAATGCTAAATAAAGAATAATGAAGCTATTATAAGACTCAGGTCCCATCACACAATGCAACGCAAGCCGAAGGATAGAGTTTTTACCTTATAATAGCCAAAAATGCTTGATACGTGAAATTTCATCTTTTATTATTACTATAAGTGTATAGTGTCAAAACAATTTCAATCATAAGTATCAATCGTAGACGGCATGAGTGCCCCATCCCACTATGTCGCCATACTAGGCTCTACAATCAAAACCGCAAAATGTCGTATTGGAAGTTGGATTTTCGTCATGAACCAAGGCAAGGCGCAATCCTACCGTTTCGAGACAATCTAGCCCATGTCTCAAGACTCAGCCGCAACTTTACCAAGGCAACATGCAGGCCCGGTCCACACTAAGTGCAATGGTGAATTAATAATTCCTGAGCATGCGTTTCCCCACCCTATGGGGGCGTAAATGAGCCAAATGACTCCATCAGCCCCAGATCGACTGATATAACCGAGGCGCCTCGATATCCATCAAGTAATAAGCAACATATGCAACATCCACATGAGTAAAATGTCAGGGTTGGTAAAACGCTGACACCACTCCTATCTAGAAGGAAACGCAATGCCCTCTCTGTTGTTCTCTCCCATTTCTGGTTCATATTGGGGTGCGAGGCTCGCGAATTAACGATACACAAAGCTATGCTATATTAAAGCCGTGCTTTGATCATCAACTACAAGACTTTGCTTTCCAACAAAAGCCTTGATCACTGCATCTCAGCATTCCACACAGGCAATTCATGCCATGCGACTGATATCTATCAATATATTACCTCTGAGCTCGTACGTCTCAGAGAAGGGCGTTAAGCAAGAGAATAAATTCTCCGCCGCCAAACAGATATATATTTGATAGAAATCAATCAACACAGAATAAAATCTAATGTCAGACACACATCCATTTACAATTTCGTTTTGGGTCTGAACGAAACCGGAGGCACCTTATTCCTCCCCCATATGTCCAATACAGGGGAGAGGCCCTCGCATATCCGTCGATCTCCAAGTACGTCTGGATGATCACCACTTATTACCTCGTCTTGGGTGTACGACCCAAATCAAGACATCAGTAATCATCCAAATGATGTGAAGACCTCCAGTATTCAACCACCGTCTTCATCCTCGACACATAGTCGAATCAGTTATTCAGAATGGGATAAACCCGGTCTTTCTGAATAATTCACGTATAAAATAAACAAGTGTTATAAAAACACAACATATGCCTCGTTCCAATCCAGAATATTCCTTTATTCAAATATCCTTATACTTTGGGAAAGGTTCCCATTAATTTTATCAAAGATAAATTCTTTAAATTTATTCTTTAATCTTCCTTTGGATATCATTTCAATATAACTAAAGATTCATTAAAACTCCACTTGGTTTTAATCTTCCCAAAAATCAATATTAACGATTGTTTTACTTGGGAAATCAATATCCTGTCTTTAACTGGGTTAAAGAACCAATGTCATTTAAAACACGTTTCACGATAAACCCAAAATCACATTCCATTCCATCAGTCTTTAACCGTAAATTATCAAGTGAACACTTCTCTAGGTATTTACCCCGAAGGCCGAAACCAACATCAGATCAATACCCAGGAAACCATTCAACTTAACTAATCTCCAGTTAGTTTCTGATTTTCTAAACTCCATTGGGTCTAAGAATGGTATTATTAAAGATACCATTCACGACAACCCAAATCACATTCCATTAATTATGGAATCTTCACGGAAAAACAAATCAATATATAATCGATATCAATTTCCATATCCGACCAATAATATAAATGGAATAACGGTAACGCCTCTTAAATTCCATATGCATTAACAGTCTTTCTCCACAGAAGTTCACTTTGATTATTATAAAATTGAATTCCATTCAATTCCAATTTAGTATATTAAACTGGAAAACGTTACCTTGGAAAATTCCCGTTAAATCTTAATAAAAAGAATTATAAATCCCAAATCATATTTCACTGTAAATCGGGTTAAAGAACGAATGTCATTAAAAACACAGTTCACAATAAATCCAATTCACATTAGCCTCTAACCGTAAATCAGTAAGAGAACAATCCCCTAAGTATTAACCCCGAAGGCCAAAACCAACATCAGATCAATACCCAGGAAACCATTCAACTTAACTAATCTCCAGTCAGTTTGTAATTTTCTTAACTCCATTCGGTTCAAGAACAGTATTATTAAAGATACCATTCACGATGAACCCAAAATCCAATTTGATATTAAATACAAGGCTCTGAATAGAAAATATATTGGCTTATATTCAATATCAAATTCTGAAACCAACAAATATCGTATTGGAATAAAGATATATATCTTCCAAATTCCTCCACAATCTCCGTATAATCACGAAATCCGATATTGAAGTATTCCGAGTATAATTTCGATTCAAATTCATTACAATTCATATATTGGAAATTCTGATTATTTTTTAAACCATTTCAAATCCAATTTATTTATTTTTAAAAATATTGGATTTATTACTCTAATTCAAAACTAGTTCATTTGGACAAAAATCATTTTTATCTTTTCAAATATGGAGTTTTTCATCCCAATTCTTTCCAAATCATTTCTTATGATTTTACACTAATTATTGTTATTTTTAATAATTTTATCAAGGCCCGTACAGTCGATTTCCATCAACGACCATCGAACTGCACTTACAACGACCTTTTCCAATTTATATTTGGATATAATTCCAAATCCAACCGTTAGATTTCAAATCTCTAATATTCTTTAAAAGCTCTTATCGATACGAACACAACGGTTCCAGTTCTAGGAGAATCCGACGGTCGGATCTCCCGTAATGTCCGTTCGAAGTCAATGATCGAAATTCGCGAACTGCCGCAGCGCGTTCTATTCCGGCTATTATATTTATATATAATATTTATAATATATATTTTGTCGATTTCCTTTTTAAAACATATTTTATGAATCGTTTTAAATACATTTTCAAAATGATTTCAACTTCTTATTCAATTTCAAATCAAAATTGAATATTCCATATCATCGATATATAAACTATAGTATTTTCAAAATATTAGATTTTGAAATAAATTCCTTTTTGATATTCATTAAAAAAATGAATAAAATCGATATAAATATCGTTCACGTCAAAATGTCGTTATTCTAATCAACACGGCTTCATATATCTAAATATTTTCATGTCCATCCCAAATCGGACATCAAAATCAGATTTTGATCTTTTACTGAATATTATTTTAAAACATTCATTATTTTAAAATATTCGTTATTTTAAAATATTCATTCTTTCTGAACTGGAATCAGACACAGTCAATTACCATATAATTTGATTATATGGATTTCATACAACACATGTGTATAACATCAATGATAAACAATTAACCAACATCTAGAGTGCATTCTACACTGCATAAGCATCAAATATAAATATTTAACACTTACATAGCCTGTCAATCAATCGATCGACATACAGCTAATTATTGGGATTAGTGTATGTCATATATCATCCCAATACCCGTGTGGGGTTTCAAACAATCAAACGAAGGTTTTATTTGTGTAGTTGGGCGATGTGCAAAATTTATCAACCCAATCAATATCAGTCAAATGTGTGTATATAAACAAATCGTCCGATTTGTTTATAAATATTTATTTATTCATATACACTTTAAAAATTATATTTTTAATTACAAAATATTTTATTCCATTCCACAACACACAATCAATTTTCACAACACAATCAATCAAACAAACAAGTCGTCCATGGTCTGTGGACGATGGGTGTCGAATGCTGCTAAGCACCGTCTGCGTTCTAGTATATATTTTAACTAGTAATAAAATAAAAGTGAGTAGTTCTCACCTTTGAGATCCACTCCTCCATTCTATTTCTGAATTTCAGAACAGTCTGGATTTTCCCGAAATTCCAATGCTATCTTTTCCCGCTGTTCATCATAAAAATCGCATTTTAATAGGATGTTTATTTCAAAAATCATATTTTTATCGCCACTTCACATATATAAAAACCATATCTTTATACTATAGCTATTTTATTTTAAAAACAATGTGTATACATATTTTCAAAATGATGTATGTATATATTTTCAAAACGATGTATATATATATATTTTCAAAACGATGTATATTTTTCTTTTCAAAACGATGTATATTTTTCTTTTCAAAATGAGGAGTATTTTCAAAGACAAATGCAGAATTTAACTTACAAAAACAAATGCTTTAAACATAAATTACAGATTTTATTTTTATAAAACAGTTGCTATTTTTTTAATTTAACTACTGTTTAACGTACAAAATTAATTAAACTAATATAAAAAATAAAATATTAACCTTCCTTCTAAATCCATCCGTTAACCATCGATCTCTTCTTCCTTCTACCCCATGAAAACCGAAACCAGCTTCCTCCGTTTGACCAAAATCGCTCACCCTCAGAAGCGCTCCTCCGTCGATCAGCATAGCCCATGTGCCAGTGCTCAACGTCGCCTTCCATCACCTTCAAAAGCGCCGAACTCGAATGTACTAGGAACCCTAAAATCGCTTGCGACAGAAGCACCATTAAGGTTGAAATTCGAACAGGATACTTCGCCAGGGATAATCATTTTGGTGCGGATGGAAAGAGCAAGGAAGATACTACGATTTTGGCTTGGAAGACCTGCAAATCGATTTGTGGATTTAGAGAATTTTGGCATGAATTTTACGAGCAGTTTTCGCTGTTAAAACTGATAGCGGCGGCGCATTTTATTTTAAAACCTAAGGTTTGAACGAGAAAGAATGTGATTGGCCTTTTATATATATTTTTTATTTTTAATTCTTCATACAGTTGACTTTACATTTGAATTCAAAATCAAACCCAATGACTATCGCCCTAAGCTAAATACCCTCATTCCGTACACAATGGGATATGTTTCGTAAGCCAATTCGACTGTTTCAATCAGTTTCCACTTAGATCAAAATTTCAATCTATATATTCTATTTTAAACGTGCTTATCAATTTATCGGGGCCACATACTAACTCTAAAAATTCCAGATAAATTATTTCTAGCTTCGTATTGAAGATATGGTCCTAAAAACTAATTTCATCAAATTTGGAGACCGTTTGAAAAATGGCCATTTTCTGGTCGATCCAAATTGACTAAAACTGTCAAAACATGTTTTACTTGGCCACACTCACATATTAGTCCCAAAAATTACGAATTTTGGAATCCAGCAATAATTCGACATCCCGGATCCAACAGAAGTGGTTTTGTCGAAAACGGAGGTCGTTTGCAAAATTTCCATTTTTAAGGGCTAAAATTCCATAGCAACTATTTTGAATTTTCAACTGGGCATAACTTTTTATTCCCGCTATGAAATTTTTATTTTTCAGATTCATTGGAATGGTATTTTCAATTAGATTATAATATTTTTGGTTTCACTAAAATCCGGTTTATTTTGAATCTTGTGTATTCATTTGAAATTTGAAATCGAATTTTCAAACTACCGTGCCATTTCCAATTCCTTTTATAATATAAAATAAATATTTATATTCTAACGACGATCTATATAAATATATATATTCTAGTTCTATTCAAAATAAATTTCTAGTTATTATTATTTAAAATAAATTATTTTAGGTATTCAAAATTCATTAAAATTGCCAAAATAAAAATTTTAAATTGGTTCGGATTTTTCGGGTTATTACAATCTCCCCCACTTATAATATTTTCGTGCTCGAAAAGGAGCGGAGCTGAAAGTTGTTTTACAAACCAACTCAACTTTCATTATTCTCATTATGGCTTAAGTTCTTTAACTTTCCAGTTTCTAAGAACTTTCCAATTCTTCAAAAATTTGGCTAACACCTTAAATTTTTGAAAAATTTCGCCATAACTTCCCCTGTATGGGAGCACTGGCAAAATCCCGAAATTACCATACATGCCTTTCCAATCCAAAAAGAAAACGAAACAGCCAAGTGGCTAGCCAATCGGCTCATAAAATCATCAAAAACCCCAAGAAATACAATAAATATGTACCTATTTGTCGGGCAAACAATTTTATTCTTCTGCTCTAGCGTCTTTGCAATGACCTGTTCAATGGATACACATGTATATGCATGCAATTTCAAATAATTTTCAATGCAGTTCAATATTGGTTCAATTTGGCCTAAATTTACCTTACATCTATATGTTGATTTAAATACATAATCACACAATTAGTTGATTAGCTTTCCAAATTCATAACTTTGATATATAGTCAAAAATCACATTTTTTGTGCCAAATCACGATAATATATTCTAACTATATTTTGGTTCTCACACCAGCCTAATGGAAATATATAAACATCCCACTTTCGAAACTCGAACACAAATACTGATGATACTATAGTAATCATCAGGATCGTCTCTGGGCGACTAAAGTGTGATTCTATATCTATTGAATATATTTGAGGCTTCAAACACACGTAGATCAGAAGTAAACTGAAATCTCTATATACTTGATTGTCCAAATCGATTTAAAATAAATATTCAAATACGTATAAACAGGTTTAAATTTTCAAAACAAAATTGTTTTCATTTTAATTTTCAAAAATACACTCTTCACACTTGTTCTAGGATACTACTGATCCTATTTCTAATGAGTCATTCATATTGGATATTACTAATCCAATCTTTGATGAATTCTTTCGTTTATTTCAAACGTGTCTTGTTCTCCGAGCTCTGTAAACCAAAGCTCTGATACCAAACTATAACGACCCGAACTTCCCCGCGAAGGAAAGAACGAACTGCTTTGAGAACAAGACGATTCAGAACACAGACAGAAGAACATTTCATTGCTTATTACAACAATTCCATCAGAATACAAGAATATACAGAGTATGAATAAATATTATACATCAGAAAAAAATATCATAGATTTAAACTACATTATATAGCAGCGGAAAATAATACAAAACACAACTAAAAGAGATAAACGGATGCAAAGCTTTTCGGATATCGTTCCAGCTGTAAACCAGGATCCTGTGAATATGAATCTGCAAAACCAAAACTACTAGCTGCTAGTGTGGAAAATAAGAGCACCCAGAGTTTAGGTTAAAACAATAAACTTCAGGTCAGTCATGTGACTGGTGTAAGAACTAAAACAGTTATTAATATTTATTTTAAAGTTAGGTAAATCCAGGGACCACGCCGTATAACACGGAACGGGTTTCCTCCCAACAATACCAGTGCATAAAAACAACAGCTCAATGCTAAATAAAGAATAACGAAGCTATTATAAGACTCAGGCCCCATCACACAATGCAACGCAAGCCGGAGGGTAAAGTTTTTGCCTTATAATAGCCAAAAATGCTTGGTATGTGAAATTTCATCTTTTATTATAACTATAAGTGTATAGTGCCAAAACAATTTCAATCATAAGTATCAATCGTAGATGGCATGAGTGTCCCATCCCACTATGTTGCCAAACTAGGCTATATAATTAAAACCGCAAAATGTCGTATTGGAAGTTGGATTTCCGTCATGAACCAGGGCAAGGCGCAATACTACCGTTTCTAGACAATCTAGCCCATGTCTCAGGACTCAGCCGCAACTGTACCAAGGAAACATGCAGGGCTGGTCCACACTAAGTGCAATGGTGAATAAATAATTTCTGAGCATGCGTTTCCCCGCCCTATAGGGCGTAAATGAGCCAATGACTCCATCGGCCCCGAATCGACCGATATAACCGAGGTGCCTCGCTATCCATCAAGTAATAAGAAACATACTCAACATCCACATGAGTAAAATGTCAGAACTGGTAAAACGCTGACACCACTCCTATCTAAAAGGAAACGTAATGCCCTCTATGTTGTCCTATCCTGTTTCTGGTTCATACCGGGATGCGAGGTTCGCGAATAAACGCTACACAAAGCTATGCTATATTAAAGTCGTGCTTTGATCATCAACCGCAAGACTTTTCTTTTCAACAAAAGCCTTGATCACTGCATCTCAGCATGCCACACAGGAAATTCATGTCATGCGACTGATATCTATCGATATATAATCTCTGAGCTCGTATGTATCAGAGAAGGGCGCTAAGCAAGAGAATAAATTCTCCGCCACCAAACAGATATATATTTAATAGAAATCAATCAACACAGAATAAAATCCAATGTCAGACACACATCCATTTACAAGTTCGTTTTGGGGCTGAATGAAACCGAAGGCACCTTATTCCTCCCCCATATGTCTAATACAGGGGAGAGGCCCTCGCATATACGTCGATCTCCAAGTACGTCTGGACAATCACCACTTATTACCTCGTCTTGGGTGTACGACCAAAATCAAGACATCAGGAATCATCCAAACGATGTGAAGACCTCCGGTCTTCAACCACCATCTTCATCCTCGACACATCGTCGAATTAATTATTCAGAATGGGATAAATCCAGTCATTCTGAATAACTCGCGTATACAATAAACAAGTGTTATAAAAACACAAAATACGCCTCGTTCCAATCCAGAATATTCCTTTATTCAAATATCCTTATACTTTGGGAAAGTTTCCCATTAATTTTATCAATGATAAATTCTTTAAATTTATTCTTTAATATTCCTTTGGATATCATTTCAATCTAATTAAAGATGCATTAAAACTCCACTTGGTTTTAATCTTCCCAAAAATCAATATTAACGATTGTTTAACTTGGGAAATCAATATCCTGTCTTTAACTGGTTAAAGAACCAATGTCATTTAAAACACGGTTCACGATAAACCCAAAATCACATTCCATTCCATCAGCCTTTAACCGTAAATTAGCAAGTGAACAATTCCCTAAGTATTAACCCCGAAGGCCGAAACCAACATCAGATCAATACCCAGGAAACCATTCAACTTAAATAATCTCTAGTTAGTTTCAGATTTTCTGAACTCCACTGGGTCTAAGAACAATATTATTAAAGATACCATTCACGACAACCCAAATCACATTCCATTAATTATGGAATCTTCACGGAAAACAAATCAATATATAATCGATATTAATTTCCATATCCAACCAATATTATAAATGGAATAATGGCAACGCCTCTTAAGTTCCATATGTATTAACAGTCTTCCTCCACAGAAGTTCACTTCGATTATTATCAAATCGAATTCGATTCAATTCCAATTTAATATATTAAACCGGAAAATGTTACCTTGGAAAAATCCCGTTAAATCTTAATAAAAATATTTATAAACCCCAAATCATATTTCACTGTAAATCGGGTCAAAGAACGAATGCCGTTAAAAACACAGTTCACAATAAACCCAATTCACATTAGCCTCTAACCGTAAATTAGTAAGAGAACAATCAACTAAGTATTTACCCCGAAGGCCGAAACCAACATCAGATCAATACCCAGGAAACAATTCAACTTAACTAGTCTCCAATCAGTTTCTGATTTTCTTAACTCCATTCGGTTCAAGAACAGTATTATTAAAGATACCATTCACGATGAACCCAAAATCTAATTTGATATTAAATACAAGGCTCTGAATAGAAAATATATCTGCTTATATTCAATATCAAATTCTGAAACCAACAAATATCGTATTGGAATACGATATATATATATATATATATATATATATATATATCTTCCAAATTCCTCCACAATCTCCGTATAATCACGAAATCTAATATCAAAGTATTCCGAGTATAATTTCGATACAAATCCATTCCAATTCATATATTGGAAATCCTGGTTATTTTTTAAACCATTTCAAATCCAATTTATTTATTTTTAAAAATATTGGATTTACTACTCTAATTCAAAACTAGTTCATTTCGATTAAAATCTATTTTTATCTTTTTAAATATGGAATTTTTCATCCCAATTCTTTCCAAATCATTTCTTTTTATTTTACACTAATTGTTGATATTTTTAATAATTTTATCAAGGCCCGTACAGTTGATTTCCATCAACTTTACAGCGACCTTTTCCTAATTTGATTTGGATATAATTCCAAATCCAACTGTTAGATTTCAAATCTCTAATATTCTTTGGAAAGCTCTTTCCGATATGAACCCAACGGTTTCGGTTTTAGGAGAATCTGATGGTCGGATCTCCCGTAATGTCCGTTCGAAGTCAATGGTCAAAATTCGTGAACTGCTGCAGCGCGGCGCGTTCTATTCTGGCCATTATATATATATATATAATATTATATATATATAATATTATATATATATATATATTTCATCGATTTCCTTTTTAAAATGTATTTTATACATCGTTTTAAATTCATTTTCAAAACAATTTCAACTTCATATTCAATTTCAAATCAAAGTTGAATATTCCATATCATCAATATATAAACTATAGTATTTTCAAAACATTAGATTTTGAAATCTATTCCT
Organism: Allium sativum; assembly: GCA_030737875.1. NCBI lineage: Eukaryota > Viridiplantae > Streptophyta > Magnoliopsida > Asparagales > Amaryllidaceae > Allium > Allium sativum. The sequence goes on along the minus strand of CM060921.1, from coordinate 719,055,188 downwards.
TTTCGACATTCATTATAAAAATGAATAAAATTGATACAAATATTGTTCACGTCAAAATGGTGTTATTCTAATCAACACGGCTTCATATATCTAAATATTTGTGTCCATCCCAAATCGGACATCAAAAAATCAGATTTTGATCTTTTACTGAATATTATTTTAAAATATTCGTTATTTTAAAATATTCATTCTTTCTGAACTGGAATGAGACACAGTCAATTACCATATAATTTGATTGTATGGATATCATACAATACATGTGTATAACAACAATGATAAACAATCAACCAGCATCTAGAGGGCATTCCACACTGCATAAGCATCAAATATAAATTTTGACGCTTACACAACCTGTCAATCAATCGATCGACATACAGCTAATTATTGGGATTAGTGTATGTCATATATCATCCCAATACCCATGTGGGGTTTCAAACAATCAAACACAGGTTTTATTTGTGTAGTTGAGCGATGTGTAAAATTTATCGTCCCAATCAATATCAGTCAAATGTATGTACATAAACAAATCGTCTAATTTGTTTATAAATATTTATTAATTCATATACACGTTAAAAATTATATTTTTAACTACAAAATATTTTATTCCATTCCACAACACACAATCAATTTTCACAACACAATCAATCAAACAAACAAGCCGTCCATGGTCTGTGAACGACGGGTGTCGGGTGCTGCTAAGCACCGTCTGCATCCTAGTATATATTTTAACTAGAAATAAAATAAAAGTGAGAAGTTCTCACCTTTGAGATCCACTCCTCCATTCTATTTCTGAATTTCAGAAAAGTCTGGATTTGCCCGAAATTCCAATGCTATCTTTTCCCGCTGTTCATCGTAAAAATCGCATTTTTAATAGGATGTTTATTTCAAAAATCATATTTTTATCGCCACTACACATATATAAAAATCATATTTTTATATTGTAGCTATTTTATTTTAAAAAACAATGCGTATATATATTTTCAAAACAATGTATGTATATATTTTCAAAACAATGTATATATATTTTTTCAAAACGATGTATTTTTTTTTCAAAACGATGTATATTTTTCTTTTCAAAATGAGGTATTTCTTTTCAAAGACAAATGTAGAATTTAATTTACAAAAACAAATGCTTTAAACATAAATTGCAGATTTTATTTTTATAAAACAGTTGTTATTTTTTTAATTCTCCATACAGTTGACTTTACATTTGAATTCTAAATCAAACCTAATGACTGTCGCCCCAAGCTAAATACCCCCATTCTGAACACAATAGATTATGTTTCATAAGCCAATTCGACTGTTTTGATCAGTTTCTATTTAAATCAAAATTTAAATCAATATAATCTATTTTAAACGTGTTTTTCAATTTACCGGGGCCACATACTAACTCTAAAAATTTCAAAAAAACTATTTATAGCTTCGTATTGAAGATATGGTCCTAACAAAACTAATTTCATCAAATTTGGAGACCGTTTGAAAAATAACCATTTTCTGGTCTATCCAAATCGACTAAAACTATCAAAACACGGTTTACTTTGCCACACTCACATATTAATCCCAAAAATTACGAATTTTGGAATCCAACAATAACTTGACATCCCATATCCAACATATATGGTTTCGCCGAAAATGGAGGTCGTTTGCAAAATTTCCATTTTTAAGGGCTAAAATTCCATAGCGACTATTCTGAATTTTCAACGGGGCATAACTTTTTATTCCAGCTATGAAATTTTGATTTTTCAGATTCATTTGAAAGATATTTTCAATTATATTCTATTATTTTTGGTTTTGCTAAAATCCGGTTTATTTTGAATCTTGTGTATTCATTTGAAATTTGAAATCGAATTTTCAAAACTACCGTGCCATTTCCAATTCCTTTTATAATATAAAATAAATATTTATATTCCAACGATGATCCATATAAATATATACGTTCTAATTCTATTCAAAACAAATTTTTCGTCGTTACTATTTAAAATAAATTATTTTAAATATTCAAAATTCATTAAAATTGCCAAAATAAAAAATTTAAATTAGTTCGGATTTTCCGGGTTATTACAGCCTTGGTGCAGAACCAAACTGGGTGTTTCGTAAAAAGACATAGATGGATGAGGCAATCCATGGAATGGCATGACGAGATCTCCAAGGTGATGTTGGAGGTTGTGGTTCGTAAAACACTTCCATGTGGTGAAAGTAGTACACTTGCGAAGTGTATATCCTTTGATTGTGAACTCAAGGCGGAAGTGGTAGATTTATGGATGATATGTAGATGATCGTGGGATGATGCTGTAATATAATAGATCGACTCCAGTGGGACTCAAGCTCATAATATGATGGACTGACTCGGTTAGGACTCGAGCCTGTGATATAATGGATTAATTAAAGTGGGACTCAAACTAATATGGAGTCAAAGGTGAGTTGTGAAGTTGTAAGTGCCAAGGAATCATTGAGAGTTGAAGATTCTAGCAGACTCAAAATAGAGGTATCGTGGGCGATGCCTGCTTGGATCTAAGAGATCAAATACCTTAGATCACTTGAGAAGTGATTTAGGTATCTTAGGAAGGAAAACGTTTGTGGACGTACGGTAGTCTGACTAGTACTGGGGTTTTCCATTATCCCTTGACGGATGGCAATGACCAATCATTCAGTATCGATGTATTTAAGGATTTAGTCCGTGATAACTAGGTTGTTTCTTGCAATGGATGTTATGGTTCCTTGTATGTGCTCTTCTATTTTTCTCTAGGTATGCTGTCACCTCAAGATACTAAAAAGAAGCAGTGTAACAACCAAATTTTTACAAATAATAATTAATTAAAAATAGTTAATTAAAAAGTTAGTTAGTTAAAAAACTAATTAATTAAAGAAAATTTGTAAAATAATGGGAACTGGGCAACGGAGTTTTCGCCATCAGGTCCGTTACGATTTTCTTGTTTACATAAACCTTTGGTTTGCGTAAAACAGACTTAAAACGAATAAGTTATGGCCAATTAAAGCATGAAATTCAAGTCAGAATTTAAAATAAAAAAATTAAAAATTATTTATTATGCTTAATCAGTGTAATTACTGGGACGACCCAGTACTAGATGGGTCGACCCAATCCCTAAGAGGTTCGACTTGGGTAGTGCAGCTGTAACAACTCGTATTTCGATAACATGTTAAAACGAGAATCAAGGCAGAATTTAATTTTAAATTCAGAATCAAGTAAAACGGGCTATGCCATTGCGTTCGTCTCGGAAAAATACGCGTAATAGAGTCCGAGTTTTCGAAAATCGGAGTCCGTATGACCCGGTTAAGGCCCAAAGAAGGTTTCTGGGAATTGGAATTTCGGAAACAGTTTTGGAAATCAGATCTGGGGCTAGGCGGGAAGTTTCCCCGCCTAGGCCATGTCGACAGGGCTGTCGACAGGCCTGTCGACTTGGGCCCAGTCCAAGTCGACAGCCCTGTCGACTTGCCTGTCGACAGGGGGTGGCCGGGGCAAGCTGCCTGGCGCACCTACCTGACTCACCTGGTCTTGTTCTTGGGCTGGTTCTGGAAGCTTCCGAGATCTGATGGTCCTAATCTATCCTAGGGTTAATCTAAGGGCCTTAAACTACCCTAATCTCTATAAAAAGACCCTAAACCTAACCTAAATCCCTAAAAATCAAACCTAGCAACTAAGTGCTGCCAAAATCAATTTTGATCATGGCCTCCATCTCCAATCCCTAGAGCCTATGCACTCAAATCAAGTTCAAATCAAAAGGTGCAAGCTTGCTACACCAAATCAAGGCCAAATCAACATTGCTATGCGAGTTCCATGACGATTCTTCTACAAAGGAGGCACCTTTCTTAGCCAAGATGGTTCATGCTCCTTTCCCTAGGCCTAATTATGTAAGTTCTAGCTACTTTTAGATGGAAACGGTAGTTTTGATAATGACATGGGATAAAATGAGGCTAAACATGATTATGCGAACCTATATGAACCTTACCATGCCTCTTGTGTTCATATTTATGATTTTAGGCCATGTGAGTGACTTAATCATGCCTCTCATGCTATGCATAACCTAGTTTAACTTGCAAGTTTGGATCTTTATGCATGAAATGCTAGCATGAACCTTAAGGAACCACTTTACTTGTGAAACATTGGCTAAGACAAGATTTTGGGGCTTATGCATGTTTATGAACCCAAACCCCTTATGCTAACATGCAAGTTTGTGGCCAAATCCTTTATGAGATTATGCATGCTCGTGGCCAATCCCCTCTTTTAAGTTGTGCATGTTTATGGCCAAACCCTTTTTGATAATGTGCATGTTTGTGGCCAAATTACCTTATGACACTATGCATGTTTATGGCCAATCCCTTTATGATGTTATGCATGTGGAAGCCAAGCCCTTTTTGGCATCATGCATGTTTTGAGACCAATATGTGACATAGTATCCTTACTATGTTGACTCGCTTTGCTTGCGTTGGGAAAACACGATTTTGGGTAGTTAGATAAACATGAACATGTCGCAAAATCCTAACTTGAATATGACATGTGTTTATACTTGAAAATATGACTTGAAAGATAACATGGAAGACGACGTGTAAGTATGCATAAAAACATGAGCTTGGGAATTTACCTATCAAGTTAGGTCTACACTTTGGGAATTTACCTATTAAGTTAGGTCTACCCAAATGCTTGAAAACTTGTAACATGTTTTGGAAACATGATGAACTTAGATAATATGAGTGTGGCCAACTCGAGGTTGGGTTGAGTTTGCAACGTAAAACTACCCGGAACCGACCGGCCTAACTAGTAGTTGCAAACAATAGGACCCAATGTGAGAAGTTGGTCATGTCGCGCTTAAGACCCGAGGTTAGACTAGGTTGTGGTGTAAATCTACCCGGACCCGCCCGGCTTAACTAGTAACCACAACAAGGTCTAATGTGAGAGGTTGAGGGTGCATTAATTAAATTAATGCCACATAATAGGGTTAAGTTAATTTGATTAATGAGGCTTAACCAAATATGATATGGACAAATGGGTTAAGTAATTTGATTAGGCTAATGATACTTAACAAAACATGATAAGCTTGGGTAGGTTAAGGAACTTGATTTGCCTAATGACACTTGACCATTTTTATACGACTAGTGGACGGGATTAAGTTAACCAACACTTAATCAATCCAACAAGATAACGTGATAAGGTTAAGTAAATTTTCTTAATGACACTTAACCGTATAATACAGTTAATGGATGGGGTTAAGATTAGGCTTAACTAATCTAAACATGGTAATCGGATGGGGTTAAGTTAGCCTAGACTTAATTAATCCAACTTGGTAATTTAATGGGGTTAAGTTAAACACTTAACTAATTTAACACGATGGTTTGATGAGGTTAAGTGACCTATACTTAACCAATCTAACTCGTTAATTTGATGAGGTTAAGTTAATCTATACTTAACCAATCTAACGTGAAAACATGATAAGGCTAAGTCATGAATCACTTGAATACGCTTGACCGATTTGATGACAAGGTCAAGTTAAATTATATAATTAACCAATCTAAAATGATAATTAGACGAGGTTAAGTCATGGATTCCTTGATATACTTAACCAACTTGACACATGGTTTGTAGGGTTAAGTCTTGGACTTGTATACTTAGCCAATTTTGACATGGTTTGTAGACGGGCTAAGTTATGAACTTAAGTGACACTTAACCCATTAGATAAACCCTAATTCGGAGGATTAGGTAAATAACCATAGTTAATAAGGATTATGGAAATAAGGCTAAGTGGTAAACCTTAGTTAAGGGAAACTAAGTAATAATTCTTAGTCAAGGAAATTTGGACCATTTCTTAGATAAATTAGTAACCCGATACGTTAGGTCAACGTTTAAGAATGCATGTAGGAGCAGGCTATCTGATTTAGATAAAGGCTCCAACGAACTGGGTAACGAAGCAGCGGCTTCGGGGAACGTGAGGATATTCTTGGGATCCCTCTGCGAGCTGCCAGGTCATTATACTAGGCTCACGAGAGGTTGAGGTCTGCGGTAGAAGAACCAAGAATATGCCTTGGTTGCTATGCGAGCGACCTAAAGACTGGGGTGGATAGCAGTGAGTCGACGAATACATAAGGTGCCCGAGATAGCAAGTTCGTCGATCATCTACCATCTTGAGTCAAGCGTGTACGTACGGAAAGGCAGGGAACACCCAACAGACCATAATTTGCTATCTAATTATGGGTGAGGTAGGCCGTAGGATGTGGGCTGGCCGGAGTGTAGTTCTCATGCAAGATTTTCTCTTGTGTTGCCTTTCACTAGTTGAGGGAGGGGTCTCGTGGGACCATAGCCACGTGTAGAAAAGCAGACCTTAGTATCTGCATCGGCAGATAAATCTAAAGCTCCCGACCGAGTCCTGTATTTCTTGTTTTGCCCTGTGATAGGACTCGGATGGCACGATGTGATACATGTGCATACAGTTATAGAAAAACGATTCACGATGAATGCGGGGGAAAAAGGGCGCGGTTGAGGGTTAGCGTAATCCCTAGTGGCCTAGGTGGTTTAACCCAAACCGAAATACGAAAGCGTGCAATAGGTAAGCGTAATCCCTAGTGGTGCTAGGTGGCGTAAGTCCTAGTAGTTCAAACGATGATTCATATGGAAGAGCCTAGCTAGAACAAGGGTGACAGTCCAAACGATTTCAAGGATAATACGACATGAGGAAGCCCGTACGAGGTACGGCAAAGGACTGAACTTATATACATGGAAAGAAACATATGATTTGAGTAACCTATATATACGATATTAGGTTGACATGGACCATTACACGACTTTGAGCACGGGACATTCATGGTTAACACATGACGCGGGTAGGGATACTAGTACGAGAGGTGCAGAGCAAATATACATGTTAGAACTAGGAAGAATATACATAATAGATACCGTGGGATGTTAGACGGGGTAGATACCTTGGGATAATGTACTCGATAGAAATCTGACGATGTGATACCTTGACTTATCATAACACCGTAGTTATCATGATACCTTAGTTTACCTTGCCACAGTAGTTCAACCGGCTACCCTGGTTTATCTATCTTGTAGTTATCTTTATGTTTACTTTCAGTTTATGCATGTCATGTTACCTTTACCTGTTTTTATACTGGAAGTAGATAGGACTTACTCAGTCTTTTTGACTGACCCGTTTTGTTTCGCCTCTTTTCTTCCGTTCCCCCCCCCCCAGGTTTCAGGGAGGAAACAATGCTGTTTAGTTCGGACTTCTTCTGCTTGGAGGTCATCATGGATGGCTTGGACTTCTCTTGGCTATGGCTACTTTACTGTTTTTACTTGGGGAATAATTTATGAAAATGTCTTTATGCTTCTTTACTATTGCAAGACAGGTTTTGATGTACTCTGATGTAAAAGGCTTTAGACCTTATTTATTCATGTTAGGAAAGTTTGATTTTACTTCCGCTATTTTATATGTTCTGTCTTGTGATATTTCTGTGCATGTTACCAATAATGCCCCTCTAAAGCTAGTGCATTCCCTTGCGAGTGACCCTAGCGGAGGCGGGGTGTTACATTTGGTATCAGAGCAGAAGGTTACTAGACTGGGCAAAAGTTTTTTTAAAGACCTTCTGAAAAGTATTTGAAAAACCGTTTACAAAGAAGCATTTTTCAAGGAAATTTTCTTTTAAAAGAAAAAGGCTATTCCCCAAAGGCCATTAGCACTATCCTTGTTTCCTTAATTGAGTCTCTTTTCCTTTCTTTCCTCCATCTGTAGTCACAGTAGTTTTAACTGCGACTAGTCTTTTCTAGCTACGTAAGTGTTTCCCGTACAATGGAGGTGGTTCTCGAGAGACCATTGCAGAGTTATACAAGAAAGGATAGTGAGAAAGAGGATAAAGGATATGAGCTTATGGGTGAGCAACGTGTTGGTATGGCTTAGTCCTCAAAGGAGGGGGGAAGATGAACAATGAAACCCATGACGAGAGGGTACCTTTGGCATAGTGAAACGGGGCAGATAGTTAAGTATCATGGGACAAGGACAAGATCATTCGGAGGGCAATAGTATGCTCTCATTTCTAGGGTACCTCAAAAGGAGGGTAATGATCTTGTCAAAGGTTTAGCTTTTCTTCTCTATCATCCTGTCGGGACTTTGTTTTGATCACCGCATCTTTTAAGTCCGCTTCGATAGTTGAGTCTCTGCACCTTAGTACTAGCGTAGTAGAGGATCCCGTTTTTGTCTCAAGTCCTATTGGAAGATCGGTCCATTTACTCATGGCTTGTTTGGATTTGAGAATGTCTATATCAAGTGTTGAGCTTGGAAATAATGCTTATGTTTATAAGTTGTGGATGGATTCTAGGGATGAAGTGGTTATCCAGTAAGGGGTGCCATTCTCGGTTTTGGAAAGAGGGTAGTTAGATTCTCGACTCATCTTGGTGATACCCTCGAAAATCTCGTGTAACCTTTTGGGTTCTGTCATGGCTAGTTACCTAGAATCCCAGGACGCAGTTGTTGGTAATCCGTTTGAATAGAATTCGCCGTTAAGATGGATGGTTCGTTTCGATTATGCATGAGTTATGGGAATCACCCTAGTAAGGACTCTTGGCAATTTGATTTGGCATCGGAAAACGAGATCCAGAATTCACTAGTGAATTTTGGGGAGCTGGCTTGAGTACGTAGATATGGTTGAGCCAAGTATACTAGGGAAAGAGTAAGTGAAAGTGAAACGAGAGGCGAAAGTGAAATGAGTTTCACTCGCACCTTGGAAACAGGAATCAAGGAGCTACGAAATCATGAAGTCAAAGGCAGTCAAGGCACGATGGAACTAAGCTCAAGGAAATGCGACTCAGGAGACTGAAGACTAAATACGTGCATGATATCACTTTTGGGGAATATATCCTCGATCCCTGTTTTTCTGTTGAGCTTGCTTGTAGGCTATCTTTTATGGATATCCTCTCGGTCCTGTCTCTGTTACAAACCCCGTACGGAGTTTGTTTTGTTTATCTTCTCGACCCTGTTCCAGGGAATCTTAGGTAGGACCCTATGGATGTAAACATGTATTTGAAACATGTTATGATTGATATGGTTGCAAATGGTTGCAAGTGGTTGCTCGTGGATGCGCGAATTTACATTAGATATTAGCTCGACTTGGTCACATTTCATATTGCATATGCACGAGTATTTATACTTGTTTATGGATGAAATTGAATGTGTTATCATGCGGATGTTGCATATGGTTGAATGTTTGTGCACGCATATAGTGTATATGACTAGGACTATTTGCATACATAATGGATTCATAGCACAAAACATATTTTTGCATTCAAAAGATTTTTCAGGCCTGATCATTAGCATTAGCTAAGGAACATGTACACACACGTTTTGCATGCATTCATAAAGCATTAGTAGTCGTTTAAGGACAATGGTTGCTTGTGGATGATGGTTTGAGTAGATGGATGATGGATGGTAGGATATGTTCTTCCTAACTTTGAGATTTCGGGGACGAAATCCTAAAAGTTGGGGAGAATGTAACAACTCGTATTTCGATAACATGTTAAAACGAGAATCAAGGCAGAATTTAATTTTAAATTCTGAATCAAGTAAAACGGGCTATGCCATTGCGTTCGTCTCGGAAAAATACGCGAAATAGAGTCCGAGTTTTCGAAAATCGGAGTCCGTATGACCCGGTTAAGGCCCAAAGAAGGTTTCTGGGAATTGGAATTTCGGAAACAGTTTTGGAAATCAGATCTGGGGCTAGGCGGGAAGTTTCCCCGCCTAGGCCATGTCGACAGGGCTGTCGACAGGCCTGTCGACTTGGGCCCAGTCCAAATCGACAGCCCTGTCGACTTGCCTGTCGACAGCCCTGTCGACTTGCCTGTCGACAGGGGGTGGCCGGGGCAAGCTGCCTGGCGCACCTGCCTGACTCACCTGGTCTTGTTCTTGGGCTGGTTCTGGAAGCTTCCGAGATCTGATGGTCCTAATCTATCCTAGGGTTAATCTAAGGGCCTAAAACTACCCTAATCTCTATAAAAAGACCCTAAACCTAACCTAAATCCCTAAAAATCAAACCTAGCAACTAAGTGCTGCCAAAATCAATTTTGATCATGGCCTCCATCTCCAATCCCTAGAGCCTATGCACTCAAATCAAGTTCAAATCAAAAGGTGCAAGCTTGTTACACCAAATCAAGGCCAAATCAACATTGCTATGCGAGTTCCATGACGATTCTTCTACAAAGGAGGCACCTTTCTTAGCCAAGATGGTTCATGCTCCTTTCCCTAGGCCTAATTATGTAAGTTCTAGCTACTTTTAGATGGAAACGGTAGTTTTGATAATGACATGGGATAAAATGAGGCTAAACATGATTATGCGAACCTATATGAACCTTACCATGCCTCTTGTGTTCATATTTATGATTTTAGGCCATGTGAGTGACTTAATCATGCCTCTCATGCTATGCATAACCTAGTTTAACTTGCAAGTTTGGATCTTTATGCATGAAATGCTAGCATGAACCTTAAGGAACCACTTTACTTGTGAAACATTGGCTAAGACAAGATTTTGGGGCTTATGCATGTTTATGAACCCAAACCCCTTATGCTAACATGCAAGTTTGTGGCCAAATCCTTTATGAGATTATGCATGCTCGTGGCCAATCCCCTCTTTTAAGTTGTGCATGTTTATGGCCAAACCCTTTTTGATAATGTGCATGTTTGTGGCCAAATTACCTTATGACACTATGCATGTTTATGGCCAATCCCTTTATGATGTTATGCATGTGGAAGCCAAGCCCTTTTTGGCATCATGCATGTTTTGAGACCAATATGTGACATAGTATCCTTACTATGTTGACTCGCTTTGCTTGCGTTGGGAAAACACGATTTTGGGTAGTTAGATAAACATGAACATGTCGCAAAATCCTAACTTGAATATGACATGTGTTTATACTTGAAAATATGACTTGAAAGATAACATGGAAGACGACGTGTAAGTATGCATAAAAACATGAGCTTGGGAATTTACCTATTAAGTTAGGTCTACCCTTTGGGAATTTACCTATTAAGTTAGGTCTACCCAAATGCTTGAAAACTTGTAACATGTTTTGGAAACATGATGAACTTAGATAATATGAGTGTGGCCAACTCGAGGTTGGGTTGAGTTTGCAACGTAAAACTACCCGGAACCGACCGGCCTAACTAGTAGTTGCAAACAATAGGACCCAATGTGAGAAGTTGGTCATGTCGCACTTAAGACCCGAGGTTAGACTAGGTTGTGGTGTAAATCTACCCGGACCCGCCCGGCTTAACTAGTAACCACAACAAGGTCTAATGTGAGAGGTTGAGGGTGCATTAATTAAATTAATGCCACATAATAGGGTTAAGTTAATTTGATTAATGAGGCTTAACCAAATATGATATGGACAAATGGGTTAAGTAATTTGATTAGGCTAATGATACTTAACAAAACATGATAAGCTTGGGTAGGTTAAGGAACTTGATTTGCCTAATGACACTTGACCATTTTTATACGACTAGTGGACGGGATTAAGTTAACCAACACTTAATCAATCCAACAAGATAACGTGATAAGGTTAAGTAAATTTTCTTAATGACACTTAACCGTATAATACAGTTAATGGATGGGGTTAAGATTAGGCTTAACTAATCTAAACATGGTAATCGGATGGGGTTAAGTTAGCCTAGACTTAATTAATCCAACTTGGTAATTTAATGGGGTTAAGTTAAACACTTAACTAATTTAACACGATGGTTTGATGAGGTTAAGTGACCTATACTTAACCAATCTAACTCGTTAATTTGATGAGGTTAAGTTAATCTATACTTAACCAATCTAACGTGAAAACATGATAAGGCTAAGTCACGAATCACTTGAATACGCTTGACCGATTTGATGACAAGGTCAAGTTAAATTATATAATTAACCAATCTAAAATGATAATTAGACGAGGTTAAGTCATGGATTCCTTGATATACTTAACCAACTTGACACATGGTTTGTAGGGTTAAGTCTTGGACTTGTATACTTAGCCAATTTTGACATGGTTTGTAGACGGGCTAAGTTATGAACTTAAGTGACACTTAACCCATTAGATAAACCCTAATTCGGAGGATTAGGTAAATAACCATAATTAACAAGGATTATGGAAATAAGGCTAAGTGGTAAACCTTAGTTAAGGGAAACTAAGTAATAATTCTTAGTCAAGGAAATTTGGACCATTTCTTAGATAAATTAGTAACCCGATACGTTAGGTCAACGTTTAAGAATGCATGTAGGAGCAGGCTATCTGATTTAGATAAAGGCTCCAACGAACTGGGTAACGAAGCAGCGGCTTCGGGGAACGTGAGGATATTCTTGGGATCCCTCTGCGAGCTGCCAGGTCATTATACTAGGCTCACGAGAGGTTGAGGTCTGCGGTAGAAGAACCAAGAATATGCCTTGGTTGCTATGCGAGCGACCTAAAGACTGGGGTGGATAGCAGTGAGTCGACGAATACATAAGGTGCCCGAGATAGCAAGTTCGTCGATCATCTACCATCTTGAGTCAAGCGTGTACGTACGGAAAGGCAGGGAACACCCAACAGACCATAATTTGCTATCTAATTATGGGTGAGGTAGGCCGTAGGATGTGGGCTGGCCGGAGTGTAGTTCTCATGCAAGATTTTCTCTTGTGTTGCCTTTCACTAGTTGAGGGAGGGGTCTCGTGGGACCATAGCCACGTGTAGAAAAGCAGATCTTAGTATCTGCATCGGCAGATAAATCTAAAGCTCCCGACCGAGTCCTGTATTTCTTGTTTTGCCCTGTGACAGGACTCGGATGGCACGATGTGATACATGTGCATACAGTTATAGAAAAACGATTCACGATGAATGCGGGGGAAAAAAGGGCGCGGTTGAGGGTTAGCGTAATCCCTAGTGGCCTAGGTGGTTTAACCCAAACCGAAATACGAAAGCGTGCAATAGGTAAGCGTAATCCCTAGTGGTGCTAGGTGGCGTAAGTCCTAGTAGTTCAAACGATGATTCATATGGAAGAGCCTAGCTAGAACAAGGGTGACAGTCCAAACGATTTCAAGGATAATACGACATGAGGAAGCCCGTACGAGGTACGGCAAAGGACTGAACTTATATACATGGAAAGAAACATATGATTTGAGTAACCTATATATGCGATATTAGGTTGACATGGACCATTACACGACTTTGAGCACGGGACATTCATGGTTAACACATGACGCGGGTAGGGATACTAGTACGAGAGGTGCAGAGCAAATATACATGTTAGAACTAGGAAGAACATACATAATAGATACCGTGGGATGTTAGACGGGGTAGATACCTTGGGATAATGTACTCGATAGAAATCTGACGATGTGATACCTTGACTTATCATAACACCGTAGTTATCATGATACCTTAGTTTACCTTGCCACAGTAGTTCAACCGGCTACCCTGGTTTATCTATCTTGTAGTTATCTTTATGTTTACTTTCAGTTTATGCATGTCATGTTACCTTTACCTGTTTTTATACTGGAAGTAGATAGGATTTACTCAGTCTTTTTGACTGACCCGTTTTGTTTCGCCTCTTTTCTTCCGTTTCCCCCCAGGTTTCAGGGAGGAAACAATGCTGTTTAGTTCGGACTTCTTCTGCTTGGAGGTCATCATGGATGGCTTGGACTTCTCTTGGCTATGGCTACTTTACTGTTTTTACTTGGGGAATAATTTATGAAAATGTCTTTATGCTTCTTTACTATTGCAAGACAGGTTTTGATGTACTCTGATGTAAAAGGCTTTAGACCTTATTTATTCATGTTAGGAAAGTTTGATTTTACTTCCGCTATTTTATATGTTCTGTCTTGTGATATTTCTGTGCATGTTACCAATAATGCCCCTCTAAAGCTAGTGCATTCCCTTGCGAGTGACCCTAGCGGAGGCGGGGTGTTACAGCAGCCAAGCACGCTTTTGTGCCTACCACGGAACCAAAGTGTGTGAAGGCTTCAAGACTTTGTTTAGTTGGACATTTGTGGATGAAAACCTAATTATCTAAAGTCCCAGGACTGCATACCTCATCTATAAATAAACCTGTAACAACCCGGATTTTTACAACATGCTAAGACGAGAATCAAGACAGAATTTAATTTTAAAATGTGAATCAAGGGAAACGGGTTGTGCCATTGCGTTCGTCTCGGAAAAATACGTGAAATAGAGTCCGAGTTTTCGAAAATCGGGGTACGTATGACCAAGTTATGGCCCGTCAAATTTTTCAAATAATTTCAAGTTCAAAAACAAGTTCAAATTTGAATTCAGATTTCAAATTCAGCCAAGCAGAAGAGGCGGGAAAAATTCCCGCCACCCTCAAGTCGACTGGGGAGTCGACTTGGGAGTCGACACACCCCAGGTTGTGTCGACTGCCCAGTCGACACCCCTGTCGACTTGGGTGGTCGGCCAGTTTGGCCTGGGTGCACCTGACTTGTTCCTCAAGACATGTTTGGAGGTTTGTGACGGATTTTGAGGGCTCAGATCTATCCTAGGGTTTATCCTATGGCCTAAACTACTCCTAATCTCTATAAAAAGACCCCTAAGCCTACCCTAAACCCTCACAAATCACTCATGCCACGAAGTGCCGCCAAAATCTATCTTGATCATGGCCTCCATCTCCAACTCCAAGAGCTCATGCATTCAAATCGGATCCGAATCAAATGTGCTAGCTTGCTACATCAAATCAAGGGAGTGAATCAACGTTGCTATGCAAGTTTCATGACGATTCTTCAACAAAGGAGCCACCTTTCTTGGTCGAGACGATTCATGATCTTTCCCTAAGCCTCTCTATGTAAGTTCTAGCTACTTGTAGATTCTAACGGTGGTTCTAATGTGACATGGGATAAAATGCGATGAAACATAAGTATGCTAGCCTATGTGAACCTAACTTTGCCCATTTTCTATGATCTATGACCTTGGGCTAAGTTTTAGCGACTTAATCATGCCACTCATGTTATGCTTAACCTAGTTTATCTTGCAAGTTTGAATCTTTATCTATGGAATGCTAGCATGAACCTTTGGGAATCATTTGACTTGTGAAACATTGGCAAAGATTTGACTTTGGGGCTTATGCATGTAAATGAACCCAAACCCCTTATGTTATCATGCATGTTTGTGGCCAAATTCCCTTATGATACTATGCATATTTGTGGCCAAATTCCCTTATGATACTATGCATGTTTGTGGCCAAATTCCCTTATGATACTATGCATGTTTGTGGCCAAAAATCCCTTATGATGCTATGCATATTTTGAGGCCGAACCCCTTATGATACCATGCATATTTGTGGCCAACCCCTCTTTGGCATCGTGCATGTTTTGAGGCCAATATGTAGCATAGTATCCTTACTATGTTGACTCGCTTTTACTTGGGTTGGAAACACGATTTGGGGTAGGATAGACGAGCGTGATTATGACATGATAATTTGACATGGGATTTCATGAAAATATGACACTCATGATACATCTAAATGGGGACATGACATGTGGGGTAAACATGGGACTTGAAACTAGACACGTATGGGTTGTAAGTGTAATATGACACTAGACCAAACATGAAAGTGGCCAACTCGAGGTTGGGTTGAGTTTGTAGCATAAATCTACCCGGACCCGCCCGGCTTAACTAGTGGCTACAAACAATAGGACCCAATGTGAGTAGTTGGTCATATAGCACTTAAAACCCGAGGTTAGACTAGGTTGTGGTGTAAATCTACCCGGACCCGCCCGACTTAACTAGTAGCCACAACAAAGTCTAATGTGAGAGGTTGGGGTGCATTAATCTAATTAATGCCACATGAAAAGGCTAAGTAATTTTGACTAATGACACTTAACCGATATAACACGAATGGGTAGGTTAAGTGGAACCGGACTTGATTTCTTAATGACACTTAACCAAACAAGACAATTAGAGGATGGGGTTAAGTAATTTACAATTGACTAATCAGACTTGGTAATTAGATGGGGTTAAGTAACTTAGACTTAACTAATCTAAACACGGTAATTAGATGGGGTTAAGTAACCTACACTTAACTAATCTAAACACGGTAATTAGATGGGGTTAAGTAACCTACACTTAACTAATCTAAACACGGTAATTAGATGAGGTTAAGTAACCTACACTTAACTAATCTAAACACGGTAATTCGATGCGGTTAAGTTAAACCCTTAACCAATCTAAACTTGGTAATTCAATGAGGTTAAGTAACTTATACTTAACCAATTATACATGATGATTTGATGGGGTTAATCAACCATACATAACCAATCTAATATGAGAGCTTGATAGGGTTAAGTCACGAGACCGTTTAAATATACTTAACCATTATGATACGATTAGTGGATGGGGTTAAGTTAACCTATACTTAACCAATCCGACTTGATAATCCGATGAGGTTAAGATAATCTATGCTTAACCAATCTAACACGATAACCTGATAGGGTTAAGATAAACAAATACTTAACCAAATTGACTTGATGATTGAATAGGGTTAAGTCATGATCTTCTTGGTATACTTAACCAACTTGTAAGGCTAGGTCTTGGACTTGAATACTTAGCCAAATCTTGACATGATTCGTAGGCAGGTTAAGTCATGAACTTAAATGACAATACTTAACCCATTAGACAAAACCCTAGTTCAGGGGACTAGGTGGAAAACCGGGATTAACAAGGATAACGGGAAAGGAGACTAAGTGGTAAACCTTAGTTTGGGAAACTAAGTAGTAATTCTTAGTCGAGGAATTTGGACCAGTTCACAGATAGATGAGTAACCCGATACGGTAGGTCATCGCTTAAACACACGTGGAGGAACGAATTATCTGACTTGGATAAAGGCTCCAACGAACTGGGTGACGAAGCGGTAGCTTCGGGGACGTGATGGTACTCTTGGTATCCCTCTGTGAGGTGGCAGATGGTCCATGAAACCTGGCCTCACAGAGGTTAAGGTCTGCGGTAGAAGAGCCAAGGGTATGCCTTGGTTGTTGTGCGAGCAACCTAAAGATGGGGATGGATTAGCGTGGAGTCGACGATACTAGATTTTTTCCCTGGATAGCACGTCGTCGACTACCTACCATCTTTAGTCAATCGTGTACGAACGGAAAGGCAGAGAACCCCCAACAGACTATGTTCTTGCTATCGAGTCATGGGTGAGGTTGGCCCATAGGAAAGTGGGGCTATAGTGGGGCCGGGATGCAGTTCTCATACATGATTTTTCTTGGATTGCCTTTCAGTAGTTGAGGGAGGGGTCACATGGGACCATAGTCACGGATACAAAAACAGACCTTGATATCTGCATTAGCAGACGACTTAAAGCTCCCGACCGAGTTCCGTATTTCTTGATTTGCCCTGGCATGGAACTCGGATGGCACATTGAGATACATGTGTGTCTAGACATGGAAAACGATTCACGATATATACGTGGGACAAAGGGCGTGGTTGACGGGTGGCATAATCCCTAGTGGTCCTAGTGGCTAAAACCCAAACCAAGTTACGAATACGTTCATTAGGTAGCATAATCCCTAGCGGTCCTAGGTGGCATAAATCCTAAGTGAACACGCGATAGTTCATGGTAAGAAAACATAACCAGGTCAAGGGTAGCAGTCCAAACCAACTTCAAGGATAAAATGGTACTACGTTGAGGTGGTATAGATTTACATGGGAAAGCCCGTACGGCCTACGGCAAAGGACTAAACTTAGTCATGGAAAGAAACATACGAGTTGGGAGAACCTACATATGCTATATATTAGGTTGACATGGACCATTACATGACATTGGGCAAGGGACATTCATAGTTAACACATGACGCGGGTTGGGGTACTAGTACGAGAAGTGCAGAGCAAATATACATGATAAACACCTTGGGATGTTATACATGACAGATACCGTGGGATGTTATACATGATAGATACCTTGGGATAGTATACTTGATAGAAACCTGACGATGTGATACCGTGATTTATCTTGACATCGTAGTGTATCATGATACCTTAGTTTATTTTGCTACAGTAGTCCATCCAGTTATGTTGGTTTAGCTTATCTATCTTGTCGTCATCCTTATGTTTACTTTCAGTTTATGCATGTCATGTTACCTTTACCTGTTTTTATACTGGAAGTAGATAGTACTTACCAGTCTTTATGACTGACCCCGTTTTGTTTCGCCTCTTTGTCTTCCGTTTCCCCCCCCCCCCCCCAGGTTTTCAGGGAGGAAATGATGTTGTCTAGTTCGGACCTCTTATGCTTGAAGGTCATCATGTATAGCTTGGTCTTCTCTTGGCTATGGCTGCTTCACCGCTTTATGTTAGGGAATAATTTATGAAAAGGTTTTATGCTTCTTTACTATTGCAAGACAGGTTTTAATGTATTCTGATGTAAAAGGCTTTAGACCTTATTTTATAAGGTAATGAAATTTGTTTTACTTCCGCTGTTTTATATATATTCTGTCTTGTAATATTTCTGTGCATGTTTACCTCGATAATGCTTCACCAAACCTAGTGCATTCCCCTTGTGAGTGACCCTAGCGGAGGTGGGGTGTTACATTTAGTATCAGAGCCAGGTTACCAAACTGGGCAAAAGTTTTTTTAAAATCTTCTGAAAACTATTGGAGAAACCATTTACAAAGAAGCATTTTTCAAGAAAAGTTTTTAAAGGCTATTCCCCAAAAGCCTTTGGCACTATCCTTTGTTTCCTTGATCGAATCCCTTTTCCTTTCTTTCCTCCATCTGTAGTCACAATAGTTTTAACTGCGACTAATCCTTGTCTAGCTACGTAAGCGTTTTCCCGTGTGATGGAGGAAGTTCTCGAGAAACCTGTTACCGTGTTACAAGGAAGGGTAATAAGAGCAAGGATAAAGGACACGGACGTAAGGATAAGCAACTTGTTGGTATGGATTAGTCCACGAAGGAAGGCAAGGACAAGATCAGCAAGAGGGCAATTGTATGCACTCACTCCTAGCGTACCTAAGAGGGATGGTATCATTTCTGTTAAAGGTTTAGCCTTTCTTTTCTATCATCCCGTCCAGACCTTGTTTTGATCATCGCATCATCCAAGTCTGCTTCAATAGTTAAGTCTCTGCACCTTAGTACTAGCATGGTAGAAGATCCCACTTTAGTCCCGAAATCTGGTGGGAGAGTTGGTCCATTTATTCATGACTTGTTTGGATTTGAGAACGTCTATGCCAAGTGTTGAGATTAGAAGCAATGCTTCTATTGTTGGGCTGTGGATGGATTCTAGGGGTAAAGTGGTTATCCAGTAAGGGATACCATCCTCGGTTTTGAAAAGAGGGTAGTCAGACTCTTGGCTTGCTTTGGTAATACCCTCGAAGTCTCGTGTAACCTTTTGGGCTTTGACAAGGTTAGTTACCTAGAATCTCTTGGTGCATTTATCGGAAATCTCTGATCCGGTCGAGTAACGTTCGCCAATAAGGCGGATGGTTCATTCCGCTTAAGCATGGGTTATAGGAATCACCCTAGTAAGTGCACGTGGTAACATGGATTGGCACCGGTAAACGAGATCCAGAATTCACTAGTGAATTTTGGAGAGCTTGCATGAGTACGCAGATATGGTTGAACCAAGTATACTAGGGAAAGAATAAGTGAAAAAGGAACGAGAGGCGAAAGTGAAATGAGTTCCAACTCATACCTTGGAAATAGGAATCAAGGAGCTACGAAATCATGAAGTCAAAGGCGGTCAAGGCACAATGGAATTAAGCTCAAGGAAATGCGGCTTAGACGCGCGCATCATGTCTCTTTTTAAGAGTATATCGTTGATCCCTGGTTCTCCTGTAGAGCTTGCTTGCATGCTATCGCTTGGTGGATATCCTCTCGGTCCTGTTTCTGTTGCAAACCCCGTAAGGAGTTTGTCTTGTTTATCTCCTCGATCTTATCTTGGGAACCTTAGGTAGAACCCTATGGATGTAAACATGTATTTGAAACATGTTATGATTGATATGGTTGCAAATGGTTGCAAGTGGTTGCTCGTGGATGCGCGAATACACATTAGATACTAGATTGGCGCGGTCACATTTCATGTTGCATATGCACGAGTATTTATACTTGTTTATGGATGAAATCGAATGTGTTGTCATGTGGATGAATGTTTGTGCACGCATATAGTACTTATATGACTAGGACTATTTGCATACATGTTGGACTCATGGCACTAAACATATTTTGCATTAGAAAGATCATTCAGGCCTGATCATTAGCATTAGCTAAGGAGCATATACACACACGTTCTGCATGTGTTCATATGGCATTAGAAATCATCTAAGGACAATGGTTGCCTGTGGATGATGTTTTGAGTAGATGGACAATGGATGGTAGGATGCGGTCTTCCTAACTTGGAGATTTCGGGGATGAAATCCTTTAAGTTGGGGGGGAATGTAACAACCCGGATGTTTACAACATGCTAAGATGAGAATCAAGGCAGAATTTAATTTTAAAATGTGAATCAAGGGAAACGGGCTGTGCACTGCGTTCGTCTCGGAAAGATACGCGAAATAGAGTCCGAGTTTTCGAAAATCGGGGTCCGTATGACCAAGTTATGGCCCGTCAAAGTTTTCAGAAAATTTCAAGTTCAAAAACAAGTTCAAATTTGAATTCAGATTTCAAATTCAGCCAAGCAGAAGAGGCGGGAAAAATTCCCGCCACCCCCAAGTCGACTGGGGAGTCGACTTGGGAGTCGACACACCCCAGGTTGTGTCGACTGCCCAGTCGACACCCCTGTCGACTTGGGTGGTCGGCCAGTTTGGCCTGGGTGCACCTGACTTGTTCCTCAAGACATGTTTGGAGGTTTGTGACGGATTTTGAGGGCTCAGATCTATCCTAGGGTTTATCCTATGGCCTAAACTACTCCTAATCTCTATAAAAAGACCCCTAAGCCTACCCTAAACCCTCACAAATCACTCTTGCCACGAAGTGCCGCCAAAATCTATCTTGATCATGGCCTCCATCTCCAACTCCAAGAGCTCATGCATTCAAATCGGATCCGAATCAAAGGTGCTAGCTTGCTACATCAAATCAAGGGAGTGAATCAACGTTGCTATGCAAGTTTCATGACGATTCTTCAACAAAGGAGCCACCTTTCTTGGTCGAGACGATTCATGATCTTTCCCTAAGCCTCACTATGTAAGTTCTAGCTACTTGTAGATTCTAACGGTGGTTCTACTGTGACATGGGATAAAATGCGATGAAACATAAGTATGATAGCCTACGTGAACCTAACTTTGCCCCTTTTCTATGATCTATGACCTTGGGCTAAGTTTTAGCGACTTAATCATGCCACTCATGTTATGCTTAACCTAGTTTATCTTGCAAGTTTGAATATTTATCTATGGAATGCTAGCATGAACCTTTGGGAACCATTTGACTTGTGAAACATTGGCAAAGATTTGACTTCGGGGCTTATGCATGTAAATGAACCCAAACCTTTGGATATGAATTATTCACAGTTCTTAGATTCAGATTCAGTTGTTGTTATTCTTCATTTTGAATTTCTTCTATCTATTTCTTCGATTTTATTTAAATTTCTATGGGTTGTTGTATCAGATATATTCTTCCCCTTTTTTAATATTTTGCAGTTATGTCAAAATACGCCTAAAAGGCATACAAGTGCGATGAAAACAGGCTTGAACCTATATGTCGATATATTTTTGGCAAATATTTCTCTTTTACGTTTATTCTGTGTTTGGATTGGGGAATAAAATTAATTGAATAGAAATAATCAAAAATTGAGGCTTAATTTGAGTAAGTTGAAACTATAATTAACAAGGGAATAACTAAATTAAGGAAAATCAGACTGTAAATGCCTACTTGACAGATTTTGACAGAAATGGACTGTAATTAGATAATTGTATAATTATGGTAATTGGAGATGATAATGAAATATGAATAGTTTATTTGCAATATGACTTGGAATAATTGAGAGGGACAGTTAGGCTTAATGTAAGCATATTGATTTACAAGGTGTGGGTAAATTTTGATCCCGGTATTCCTCATTGTCAGACTTTAATATGAACATATTAATTTACAGCTAGTTGGTAAATTATAAGATCAAACTAAACTGTCATGGTTAGGCCTTATATGTACATATTGATTTACAGTGTGTGGATAAATTATGATCCTATAACTCCTTGTTTTCAGGCTTTAGTATGAACATATTAATTTACAGTGTGTGGGTAAATCAGGGGCCTAATATATTGAATGTGTTTATGGGGGTCAAACCAAGAGTTGGGGATTTGGTAAAGCTATTTTGTTGGGATCCATTCCATGTAGCATATCCTTTTATCATTTTCAGCCTCATGTGATTTAAGGGCACGCACCATGTTATGTTATGGATGTAAGTCGGTCCAATTTTGGGGGTGAAAGTGCGTTCGATTGGTCAGTGTGCGTGCACTGGACCGATTTGGAAACCTAGACCACTTTGATACATGTGGATAAGGTTATATCTTTTTGCTGACGGGCTAGGACCTAATAGACCTGAACCCATAATGGGCATAGGTTATCCGTGACTCGTTGTAGCAGATTGATTTGGTAGTATTAGGAACTTCTTCCTAATTATTGTTTTGCTTCAAATTTGTAGAAGTGCAAAATAGTCGCCATTATTGAATCTTGTAAATGACAGCACTTACATCTTTTTGTCATCCCTATTCTATTTTTCACTTTTAGGTGTGCATAGACACTAACCCTTTTATGGCACTAAAACTACTATATTACCTATATTTTTTTGCATATCAGTCGTTCTAGAAATCTCAACAGCTCACCAGACTTTTGTTTGACCTGTTTTCTACTTTCCTTTTTCTCCCTCCAGACTCTCTGAGAGGAAGTGCTTAGCTTAGACTGCTTAGTTGATTTTGTCTTGGAAGACTCTTATAGAGATGTATTGTTTTATTTCTTTTCATGGGCGCTTGTACCTTTTTGGCTATTTGAGGATACTATTATTATTGTACTCTAGTATTTTTATTATGACTGAGATTTGAGACATGGCATTTTAAGGCAGTTTGGTTCGGTTGAAATAATAAAAATAGTTTTGTTATTTTTAATGTAAATTGTCTTTTTCTTCCGCTGTGAATATATTTTATGTCTTGCAAAATTTTAATCTATGTGATGTTATTTGTCTTTATCACTATAATGCTCTATATTTCTTAAAGAGATTCTACGTTAGGATAGCATTAAGGGTTGTGGGGTGTTACAAGTTAGGATGAATTAGGTATGTTTTCCATCTGTACTACATACTATTGTGAGTTTTACAGTTTTTGAGATTCATTTATCGCTCATACCAGATTATTGTCTGACTCGAGGTTTTATATCCCCTCTTATTACATTGGGTACTCATCAAACACAGCGATGAGTAGGCTTGGTAGCAAGTGTGGATATTATCTGAAGATGTGCAGGTGGATAAGCATAAGGTAGCATCTTCTCATATTATATTTGTATTATTGATTATTCAGTTTTGCATGACTGTGGAGCATGACAGTGTTGGCCACATATACTGAGACAATTTATCAGTGAGTATATTTATCTTTAGCATGTTGTTTCGTCTATTATATACATATGATTTCTATTATATTTTATCTATTGCAATGAGATGTACGACTGTATCTGTGTTTCGGGCTTTATTTCTTCCTCTCTTTTCTTTCTAGTTTCTTCTTTTCCACTTCCTTTCCTTCTTTCCATTTCCTTCCCCTAACAATCGTTCTATATCGATCGGGTGCCATTATTTATTTGTATGTGCATCAGTGGTATAGGGTGGTCATTGCAGAGCAGGAGGCCATTCTACACATTGTTTTATTATATGCCCTATTTACTTCCATTGTTCATTACATTGGGGAATGTTAGTGTTCATGTAGAGATAGTTAATTCCGATTTATCTCCATAGATGACTCTATTATGATTATATTGTATTTTAGATCTGTTACCCTGATGTTATTTATTCATTACCAACTATCTACTATCTTGCTTATTTTGTTCTTTTTATGTTGTTAGTTTATCCCATGCATTGTGATATATATGACAAGTTCTGAGTTATTTCCTTTATTTTAACCTTGATGATTGTCTTACATTTGTCGAACACCACCACAGTGCACTAGGTGTTGGAAGTGTAGGGCGCTCAATACATTTTGTATCAAATATTAGGTTGCGTAGTAAATCTAGGTAGGAATGCCTAGAGAGAGGGTTTACTTAGATGAGAGCGCATATTTGTGATGTACTTTGGTTTTCAAAACTATTATATATATATATACGTATATGATTAAGGGTAAAGCCGCACTACACACTAAGGGTGGGCATAAACCGCACCGCAATGCGGAACCACCCAGACTGAATCGTAAAAACGGTGCGGAAAACCGCACTAGATTCTCTCTCTAAAGCAAACAACCCAAACCGAACCGACTCGCATGATATGGTTCGGTTGCGGTTTCAACTTTTACCAACCGTATTAAACCGAACTGAACCGCATAGCTGCGCCTACAATGTTATGATAAAAAAATTAACAAGTTCCTGCCTAACTTTTAAGTTAACGCTATATATTCTATTTTCAACGTATGATGTAGTTATATTAATTAAAGACAACACTATGTGTGTTAACCTTCATATGACACAACGTCATAAAATCGTAAATTGTTTGTTGATGAAAGTAATTTTCTTGTTTCATATTTAATACGGGTTCAAACCGGACCGAAACAAAACCGAACCGTATTATATCGAAACCGAACCGAAACCGAACCGTTTGAACGGTTAGTATAATCGTTTGTATTTTTGATCAACCGTTTGATGTGGTGCGGAAGCGGTTTGAGCTTTAAACCGCACCGAACCGAACCGCGCCCACCCCTACTGCACACATGCACCTTAAGTAGGATTCCTTAAAAAGGAGACTAATTGTCTTCTTTACAGATTGAATGACGAATCGTCAAAAAAGGAATATAATTAGAAACTCCACTTCTAGAGTTGAGGAAGGAGCAGGCTGGGGAGCTAACAATGTTAATACTCTCAATAATCAGACCATGTTCACTGCTTTTATGTTGGACATGCCGAGGAATGCCCAAGGAGCTGGTGCTAATGTTGCTGAGGGTTATGGTGCACTATTGTAGGAGCCCAGAGTTGACTTTGCTAAGCTTAATAAGGACTTTACCTCTTTGGATGGTAAACACTCCCAAGGAACAAAGTCAGCTATGGAAGTTCAGGGTTGGCTTGACACTTGTGAACGCATCTTTGAGGATATTAGACATGATGATGCTATAAAGGGGTGGTTGGCCTAACGTCAACTTCATAGCAGAGCTATGAACTGGTGGAATGCCATCAAGGACGATTCTCCCAAGGATTGGTTTACTTGGAATCTGTTCAAGGCTCGTTTTTGCAAGAAGTTTATTTTAGTTGCCCAGAAGCTAGAATTGTTATGGAGATTTACTTAGCTTAAGAAGGGAGATAGGACCTCCTTTGAGAACATTGCTGAATTTGATGTTTTGTCAAAGTATGGGATGTCTCTCATTAATACTCCTTAGAAGAAGAATGAGAAATTCATCAATGGCTTGGAGGATTACCTAGGGTAAAAGCTTATTAATCATATAAATTATACTTTCGAGTCCATCATTGGTAAAGTTCCTGTTGGATCTAGATAAACCCTATTCACCCCCCCCCCCCAATCTAGGGTTAATCTAGATCCAACAAGTGGTATTAGATCAGGTAAATTCATCAACTCTAGAGTCATGGTGTTCCTTAGTTGTCAACTCTCTGAGAGTCAGTCCGGTCGTATTCCAACTATTTTTAATGGTACAGATTTTTTAAATTGGAAACCAGGAATGGAATCCTATTTGAAATCTGTTGATATTAAATGTTGGAATATTGTTATAAATGGGAATGATATGGTTAATAGAAATGAAATTGGGTTTAGTTCTCGTGTTGTTTATATTCGTATATTTATGATGTCCAATATAGCCGTATTTCCCATTGTTTATCTGTGCAGGAAACCTGGAGTACTCTGAATACATTGTATGGACGGAAAGAAGACAATTGCTCAAAACCCCAGAAGGTCAACTCAAATTCATACCTATGCCTGAAAGGAGAAACAAATGATGATTATGATGAAGACTCAACATGATATTATTATTATAAGGATTTAATTCATCTTTTAAATGGTTTAACCGAATCTATTGATAATCTCAAATCCAAAATAAAACTCTGAAATATGAGAAACTTGAGTTGATCAACAAAAATAATATTTTGGAATCAAAACATAAAAACGTCAAGAAGTCTTCAAACTCTAACTGCAAAAATTGTTTAAATTTGAAAAATGATCTTGTTCATCAAAATGAAAATATTTAAAGACTTGAAAATGAAATCCTGATTTTAAAAGAGGACAGGATTAAGCTTGGAAGCACAAACATTTTTTTGCAAAAAGAATTTGAAAATTTTATGACTACCAAAAATTCTGAATATGATTTTGCTGAAAATAAAAATTTGCTGAAATTTAAATCTGTTTTGAACGAGCTTGAAAAAGAGATTGAGAAATTCAAAACTTTTGAAAAGCTTGAATCTAAAAAGCAAAACATTTTGAATTTTAAATTTCCGAGTCCCAAGCCAAAATTAAATTACGTGAAAATGAAAATTTTATTTTTGAAACAACATGATGCTGAAAGAATGATCACTAATAATCATTATTTAGGTTTAATAAAAGAAAATTGTGATCTTAAATTTAAAATTCAACGACTAGAATCAATTTTGGAAAAATTCTCTAATGGGAAAAAATCGTTGAATACGTTGTTGCAAAACCAAGTTTCTGTTGGAAATAAATATGGTCTTGGCTTTGGAAAAATAAACGTTTTTGAAAACCGAAATTCGAATGGTTTTAAAAATCCTTCCAACTGCTTTGAAAATAATCAATTTGAAAATTTGAACTTTGATAATCTCAAAGGATTTTTAAATCATAACCTAGACAAGAATTTGTTTGGTAACAAACCATTTAAACAATCTTGGACCCCAAATGGAAATAAAATAATTTTGACAAAGTTCAACAAATTTGGGTTCCTAAGGGTACGAAGGTAAATTCCAAAGGGTTGTTATACAAACAGGTTTAGGTACTGAAAGACGTGAACAAAACTATGAGTGGTTTTACTAATTTTGTTAGACCACCCAATCCTCTAGACAGTTAGGTACTGACTGTTGGCTGAGGAACAACCATCTAAAAGAATCAAGGTTGCTTCATATCAACATCAAAGTTTAATAACATATGTTCCTTAGCCAAGTTTGTTGATTTGCAGATCCACAACATCTTCTGAAAATCTGTTATGATCTCTAAACTCATTTCTGTTAATATTTTCTGCTTTTGTTTTTTTTGTTAATTCATCCTTCTATCCCTTCTATTTATTTTATTTTGGTTATTATGATTTGATTTGTCACTGCTATTCTTTTCTTGAGCTTTCTTAACTTCAGATTGCAGAATTCATGATTTTCTGGAAATGTGCTTCATTTGTATAAAATCTCATGTTTAATCATTTCCAGATCTTGAATTTAAACTTGTAAATATATATTATCGTTTTGAAGTTTGTTTTTTTGAGTTCCTAACAGTGTTGAAGCATTTTTGTTTTCTCTCGAACACTATTAATTTGAATTCTAAATTTTGAAGATCTGGAAAAAAAATTGAAATTTCACACATCTTTGATGTTTTGAGTTTCTTCTAATTCATTTTGGAAAGATTTAAAAATTAATACTCATTACAGCACACTACTATTTTTAGTTGTTACAATTTCTTGGGTTTTTCAATTGGCTTGATTATTTCTGAATTGAAAAACATTAGGCTTGAATCATTGTGTTACATCTTGAAATTCATTTTTTATTCATGGTCCTTCTGGTTGGACATTTGGTTGTTTTAAATCATTTGAAATTTTTGATAATTTTACCCTCACACATGATTTAAATTAATGATCTTGTGTGATTGATTCATTGAATCACAAAATTTACATATTCGTTCAAATGATTTCAAATACTCGTATTTTTAATCATGGATCATCTTTGGTGACTATCAGAAATATCTGTGAAAAAATTCACTTGACAAGTCTGCTTTGAAATTGATTGTTGTGCTGCTCTGATAAAAGGAATTGATTTTGAAAATATTTTAATGACTGCTTGTTTTGGTAAAAATTGTTTTGCTGCTCTGATAGATGGATTTGGTTTGTTAAATTTTCTGTTTGGTCTTTGTGATTGGATATTGTGTCTGAGATACCTTTATTAGCCACCCAGGTGGTATTAGTATTCCCATTATTGGTGGCAACAAGTGATATATGTTCTAAGATTGTTGCCACATTCATTTGATTTATCTTTTCCTCATCTTATATAGATCCTTTTAAATCCTTGTTGTCCTGTATAAATATTTCTGAATCCCTCTTGTATATGTTTATAATCTACTTTATATAATTTTATATTCTCTCTAAAAAAATCTTCAATTCTTACTATATTTACCCTACTAATATTACTTAACTCCATGATTATTTTGAATATTTTACTACTTATATGAATATTTTTTTAATTAATTTCTTATCTTTATTATTATTATTTCAATCACTTTCATTAGTATAATTAACCTAAATCTAGAAATTAACATTATCCTTGTTTGATTCAAATTATTTATTATATGCATAATAGTTAGATATTACTTTATGTATCTATTATAGAAATACATATCATCATCAAATCATTTTATATACTATTACCATAATATCATTACACATCTTATTTCATATCATATATCATTACAGTGCATCTCAAATTAAAATCATTTACATCACAAATAACATTTCATTTAATATATCACTTCATATAGTTTTGCATATTTCATATTGCATTATTATCAACACACTGCATTACATCTTAGCTTTAACTCTGCACATAACAAGTATCGATAACATAATTACTTTGTCTTGATTAATTTGATTGACTTATTTGGCTTGATTAATTTGATTGACTTATTTGGCTTGATTAAATTGATTAGATTGATTGAATTGTTTGGTTTATTTGATTGGTTTGACTTGAGTAACTTGATTGACTTACTTGACATGGTTAAATTTCATTAGTGGTTGATACGAGCTTTATAAGTTTTAGGATAATAGAAGTACAAGAAATGTTTGGTTTTATATTTGAATTGATTGATTGTTTGGATTAAATTGCTTTTCTTATATCATAATTTTAAGGATGTCATATTAGAGTTATTTCTTAGTCTAGATTAAAGTCTTATTACAATTTTAAGGGAATTGGAGTATAGGAGAGGTTTAGTCTTGAATCAGATTAAGGGGTAGTTTTAGAGTTTCTAAGGATTAGTTGAAGGTACAAGAATGCTTTGTTTGATTTAATTGTTTAGAATTGTTTGTTTGAATTGCTTGTTTTGATTGATTTGCTTAGTTTATTATCCTTTTATTTAGTTTATTAGACGAGTGTAGTCATAGTTTTAGGGGGATTTATGTAAATTTATAAAGAATTATAAATTAAGGGAGGATTGAAGATTTAAGGGAAGTTATATATAGAATTAGGATATTATGTAGGCATAAATTTATGGGGAGTATTTTACTTTAGTACATGAATTATTTAGATAGGATTTAAGGGTAATAGTTTTAGAATTTCTTTTTGATAATGCCAAAGAGGGAGAAATTATGAAATATAGGATTTACATAGATAGAGGGTAGGTATGTACGGGTATGATATTTTATAAACTAAGGTTGTCATCATAAAAAAGGGGGAGGTTGTAAGAGAATGGAGTTTTGATGACAACAACCTTATTTTAATATTAACTGATTATAAAATATGTACTAACACTTTTGTCTAGAATATATATACACACACACACATGTATAGGATTTATATACAGGAATTATTACTGAAGACTGTACAGTTTAAAGATGTTAGAGATTCAAAATTCTGAGATGTTTCAAGACTCATGAGTATTCATAATTTCAAGAGTTTAAGAGTTCAAGATAAATATAGTTATAGAGTCTAGATTATGTAAGACTCTAAATAGCACTCCATGTTCAAATCCAAAATAATTTCAAATTCTATTTTTCAATTTCTGATTTCAAATTCTATCTTCAATCTTTATCTTCTCTATTTTACTTTCTATTTTTGTTTGATTTTAAACTTAAGTTTTATAAGTTTATACTTTATAAGTTTTATATATTTATATTTTATATACTTTATATTTATATTGTTTTAAACTCTATAGTTTTATAAATATATTTATATAGTTAATATTTATGTTTTCATATGATTTTCTACTTTATAATATTTATAACATTATATCTTAATTCAAGAATTTCCAGAAATATATATATATATATATATATATATCCATGTCGACATATAACTATCATTTTTCAAAATTAAAAGGAAGTGTCTTTTCACTATTTGTGATAGTTCAGAAACATTGCAACCTTTCAAATATAGTAAATAGGGGCTGATTTCGAATTTTTTATTAATTCTTCTTCTCCATCTTCATCTCCTTCCATTACACCATTACTCTTTATCATTTTTATGATTTCTACACCTATATTCTTCCGAATACGATTCTATTTTCATTAATCTTCTTCTCTCTACACTCTCTACTCATTATCTCTAAATAAAGTGCTACTGAGGAGTTATAGGGTTGTTTGTAATTGTTTGGGTTGTGTAAGAAATTGGTGGAATCCTTTGTAGCCGTGAAATCAAGGATGGGTAATCAGTGGCATCCCCTATAGCCATGAAATCAAGGAGGTTGGAATCGGTGGTATCCCTTGTGGCCCTGAAATCAAGAGGTTGTATTTGGATATTGATATAGTAATAATACTCTGCACAATCCAGCATTGCGTGGGACTGAACATAGGAGCAATCCCGAACCAGTATAAAATATGGTGTGTTCTTTTCTTTTCTGCACTTTACTTTTGTTTATATTTGTGTTTGTGTTTGATTATGTGTCTGTGATTGCCTATGTGGTGTTTGATTCATATAGTAGTTCATATAAATTTTAATTATTCACCCCTCTTCTAGTGTTTGTTTTGCCTTAACGTTCCATTCCGTAATCCCTAACAACTGTATATTCCCAAAATTGTTTCTCTGGCTTTTAATATATCCCATTTTGCTTCGCGATATCTTCGTGTGACATTTAGAAATATTTCTGGAAGGTTATTCAACATATTTGAATTACTTTCTAGTTTTGCTTAAACTATTTTGATTCATTTGTCATATAAGTTTACCCAGATTCCTGAAATGTAATGGCTATCCATTGAACTATATTGACTGTGTGCATGTTGTTGCAACCTGGACTTGTAGCTACACACTGGTTTAGTGCAATTCTTATACACATGAGTTTCTATGTTTATGCACTTCATAATCACTTGGCACTGGAAATTTGTCGTCTGCCTTGAGTTAGGGCTGTTTGCATACATGTTGAAAACTTGGCGTGACCCTTGAATTTGATATCACTTTGGTTTGCACGGTGTCCACTATCTTGTTTGCTATTTCACTTTGGCTTGAAGATCTATAGTGTATATGTCAACACTATGCATGGCCTGCCTCATTACTTATGTTCATCGCTGTGTGTACACACGTGTACGTTTGTGTATACATTGGTGTACAAGTAGCTACTCCATTTTTTCGGAACCAATTGCTGTGTGTTTTTGGCACTGTCTTGTGAGACCTGAGATGTTTGACTTGATCCATTTGTCCTGTGGGTATTGTATTGTGTACTTAAACCTAAAGCATTGTGTTTTCGCTTGACTCTTTGCTTTGCTTGACATTGTGCTCGACTATTTTTTGAAGTTGTTGTTTACATGTCATCTCGGTCTTGGTTCGTTATCATTTGACATTATAGTGCACACAATTGTTGCTGTGTGACCAATCTGAGATGCTTAGTCTTATCACTTCTTCTTGAAATAATGACACCTGCATTATTGCTTTTGTCTTATCACAAATGTGCACATGAAAACTGGCTTTGCATGTGTGCATGAACATGAATCATCTCTATTCATTATGCATATGTTACTTGCCACAGTGTATTCACCTCTGACTCAGATTTGTACATGCGCTCGAGTGCCATTGATGTTGCTGCCCTGTATATAAATGTTGCCATGTATACATTTATGTATACACACACACACACACACATACACACACATATATATATATATACATGTGTGTGTGTATATATATATATATATGTTTGTCTATATGTGTAGCTTCATGTATGCATTGTCACTTGTTTGTTAATGGATACTTGCATCACGCTTGTGTTTTCAATCTTCACCTGACACATCATATTTGATATATTTGTCTCCTTCTGACGATATTGCCCTTGCACAGAAAATATGTATATATACATACGCATATATGTATATACATGTATAATGCACATGCACAATATATATATATATATATATATATATATATATATATATATATATAAATGTAAGCACTAGAAATATTGTCTACCTAGTGGTATTTACAGTGTATCACTGTGAATAACACAAGTTGTTTAGACACATATGGATGTCCGTATAATCAGATCAAGTCATGAAATATGATGAGAAACACACGAAAATTCCGAGACAAATAAATTTTAAAAATAAAATTATATCAGGTAGAGTTTTTTTTCCAGATGAGTATAACTGTGTACATGAATTTAAAATTATATCACAAGCCATTTTTTGAAGTTGCTGTTTGCATGTAATCTCAGTCTTGGTTCATTATCATTTGTCATTATAATGCACGCAATTGTTGCTTTTTGACCAATCTGAGATGCTTAATCTTGTCGCTTGTTCTTGATATATTGACATCCGCATTGTTGCTTATGTATGATCACATGAGTATAACTGTGCACATGAAAAATGGCTTTTCATGTGTGCATGAACATGAATCATCTCTGTCCATTGTGCATATGTTACTTGCTACAATATATTCACCTCTGGCTCAGGTTTTTACATGTGATCGAGTGCCATTGATGTTGTTTCCCTGTATATACATGTTGCCATGTATACATATATGTATATATACACATATGTGTGTATGTGTGTGTGTTGTGTATATATGCTCGACTATACGTGTAGCTTTGTATATGCATAGTCACTTGTGTATTCATGGATACTTGGATCACACTTGTGTTGTCAAGCTTCACCTAGTATATCATTTTTGATGTATTTGTCCTTTCTGATCATATTGCCCTTGCATAGAAAATATGAGTATATACATACACATGTATGTGTATACATGTATAGTGCACATGCAGAAAAAATATATATAAATGTGAGTACTAGAAACACTGTCTACCTTATGGTATTTACAGTGTATCACTGTGAATATCAGAAGTTGTTTAGACACAGATGGATGTCCATATAAATCAGATCATGACATGAAATATGATGAGAAACACATGAATATTCCGAGGCAAATAAATTTTAAAAATAAATTTATATCTGCTAAAATTTAAAATAATTTTGTTCCAGATTACTATTTTTTTGTGATAGGTAAGCAGAAGACTGGACTGACAGAGAAGCAGACAAAAGACAAGTGATAGTGTCAGTGGATGTACTAATGAATGTACATGAGTGATCGAGAGATATCGAATATATGTACAAACGAGTGATGTAAATGAGTGACATAGTGTTGTAGTGGGGAACTGATGTAATACATGAAGCCGAATATAAAAATGAACTGTAACATATCATTGAAATGTACAAATAATGGAGTTAGAAAAATATGTACTATTCATATATTGAAATAAAATATTATCTTTAAATAAAATACTGATTGAATATTTAAATTCTTGTGAAGTAGTATTCTATTTAAATATAAATATTTTATTATGTCTATGATGTATTAGAATAGTACAATAATAAGCACATTATAATAATTTGTATGTTTGTTATCATCAAACAAAAATGATGGAATTGTTTGATACAATAGTTATGTGGTCTAAATGCTTCTAACCTAATCTAGAGACTTAGGCTGCTATCGTTCTAAAAGAAGAGTCAAAGATGCAGATGAGCGGTGGGGGCAAGAAAAAGTGGAACAATAAAGGGAAACCCTTCCTAGCCAAGGATGAATAAAAGAAGGTTAAATATGAGTTGGTATGTTATAATTGTGGAAATAAGGGCTATTTCTGCAAGGCCGACAATTTTGGGGAAAGAAGCGATTTAATTGCGGCAAGGATGGAACCTCAAGAAGTATTGTCCAGAGCCCCTGAAGCAAAGGAAGTTGGTGAGAGCATATGCTATTAATGTTGTTGCTTCTTCGTCCAGTTCCCCTAATAACTATAGAGAAAGGAAAGGGTGTTGTTATCCAATGTATGTTTTTTACCGTTTTCCTATTTCGAGTCTTGTTTCATACATGGCCTTCCGTCCCTTTATATCTAGTGATATGGTAGAGAAGTTGGGATTGGAACCCGAAATTATTGACCGACCATTGGTTGCGATAAACCTAATTGGTGGGCCTACAAGCCTTTACATGATTTGAAATAAGTTGGTATTATCTAGTCATGGATACATTTTTTTTATTATGATTGCATTTTTGGGTTTTATTGGGTTCATAATTATTCTCGGCATTGATTGGCTTCAAAGGTACGGGGTAATGGTAGATTGTGAGAGATCTTCAATGACATTAGGGAGAATGATGGGTAAAGGGTGGTGTTGATATGCTTAACTGATGATGAGGAATGGCTAGTGAGTTATTGAGTGTACCCGCTGTTGGGAAGTATCTAGACATCTTCGAGGAAGTGATCGGGATTCTTCCTTATAGAGAGATTGATTTTTGTATCAAATTGATGGAGGACATATAATAACCCGAAGCTCGACAGACCAAAAATCCCAATCTATCGAAGTTCGGGTCAGCTTTATGATATCCTATAGAAAATAGAGATAATAAACATATCAGAGCTCAGTAGACATCTCGTAGCGGAAAGGATAAAATATAATATACTCAAATATAACCTTGCCAAAGTAATAGTACTGTCTACCAGAATTCAAGGCTATAATATCGCTTCAACAAACCTAAACTGCGAGTGTGTTATGAGGAGGGGGTCAAACCACAAAGTTCTGGTGACTAGACAAATTATACATTCTGAAATAACCCTACATATATCGTTTATTTATATTTTCTTATTTATAAGGTTGTTTGGGTTAACATCACTCAAGACTATATACTCACATTATACTCATCTACTTCCGAGTAGATTAACCTAATACAGTATATATGTAGCTACCCCAACATACCAAGGTACTCCCCATAGTACCCTTCTCGCATGGTCCTCGCCTCACGCCATGGAAGCATATGCAACTCTCATCCTTTGCCGAATGACATACAAAAATTCATATTACTACGCCATGTTACCACATAGAACCACCATCGCAATTCCATGCAAGTGTACGGATCGTATCCAAACTCCTCAATCGAACCAAATTACTGTTGAATTGTAACCTTAAGACTGTGTGCATGGCTATTATCACATTTATCATTTCGGTATTACAGTAATTCTTAACTGAAATAGTGAATTAAATAAAAAAAATTACAACAACAATATTTTCAACTTATTTTAAATAAGATTCAACCCAAGTGCCACAAATTACAGTTATTTAACAAGTTAAGAATTACGGGGAATGCAGACGGTAAACATTACCTAAAAGGTATAATTCTAAATCCACTCACTTGATATCTTTCCAATCCTTGAATTTGTTCTAGAACTGTTATTCCGTGGTCTTCCTAACTAAATCCAATATTAAAATAACCATGAATTTACAAATCTAACACTGAAAGAAGAGGGAAAGAAATGAAGAAACCTAAATAATCGAATTCATAGGACTTACCTCACGTTGATCAGAAATATGAACACCTATGTTATAGATTTAAATTCTTTGTCTTCAAGTCTTGAATCAGAACCCCTAAAAGCTACTAATTTCTGAAAGATTTGGAGAAGAAAGAAAATGGAAGCCTTAGCATTATCTCCGAAAATACGAGCTGAAAGCTGGGGCCTGCTAGTCATTTTATAGGTGTGCAAAAAATTCTGGTCCATCGGATTCGATAATATAAAACCTGAACTATTAAAATCAATAAAACACGTCACTCACAAATCAGATCTAGGCATGGTTGGGTCAACCTCTGTGTCGACCCTCCTTAAAGGTGGGTTGACCCTATTGTAACAACCCACCCGGAGTGGGCCTTAATTTTGATCCAGAAAGGCCCATTAAAACACAAAGCCACTCTTAATGGATTGTTTGTTCATGTAAGGAATTACATTTGCATAGAATAACAGATAAACATAGCATTATAGAATCTCACATAGTGGAATGAGAAAATAAAATACCAAAATAAGATGTACCCTTTCATAAAAAGCCACAGAATTCAAATACAAATTGTCAAGATACAATTATTTAATCGGTACATCATTTAGAGTTTCCATAAGCAATACAACAATGATAACTAATAATAACATAATATTTACATCGTCCTCTTCGGTCTCCATCATTGCTTCATCCACTGAATCTACCCCACCTACTAGCCTATTGGATATGTTAAAGAGAGGGGTCAGAACATAAAGTCCCGTGTGACTGAAAATTGTATTTACTCAAAGACCATACCTAATATTTGGCAAGTTATATACGTCAAGGTATGTCTACAAAACACATAAGCACACACATAAACAAGAAGTATCTAACCAATGAGGTGGATATTCGAGTAAATCGCTTAAGACATCCATTAGTTTATTTAGGGTGAAGACCAAACGAGGTGGGCATTCTCGGTCACTTAAGACCCATATCGACTTATTTAATAAAGGTTGATTATTATGATCTCTTATAACCCTGAGGCGGACCCTAACCTCTAAGGACCCTATCCTAATAGGTTATCGCTCTTAAGTCTATATTCTCACAAGTAATATGAGAAGTATTATCTTACCAGTTAATACCAGTTTTAAGGTAGGCCCGCACATAGCCATATAAGACCCCTCCGGCGGAGGTCACAAGTTACTACTTAATTGATTTTACGGTAGAACACTTATGCTATTTATGACTCCCCTTAGACAGGCTGTGAATTAAGTAGTATGCTACGTATCATGTAACCCAAATTTGTCCCTAAGTTGGCCCTTACAAGCTCCTAGAGGAAGTTGACATCCCCCATGAACTACCCTACTCTGTTATCGCTATGCCTAACCGCTTTCATAAAAGGAGACCCATAGACTTAACTCGAATCTAATAAGGGTGGGTCCCATGATTTTGGTACCTATCCAAGGAATAAACCTTCTGAAAGGATCCTAGTCCTAACCACTTAAGATGTAAACTAGATAAGAAGAGTCAACCACTTAAGACCTTCCCAAGGCGTAGTAAATCTACCTATTTCCACACATAATAAGTTTTTATATATATATATATATGTATATATATATACACACACACACAGACACACACATACACTAGACCTCTCACATTAAACCTTTTACCTATAGATGCTGGAAATGTCGGGCGGTTCTGGGTAGACTTCTACTGCAGGTTGATTTAACCTCGTGTCACAGTGTACTAAACTTGAATGACCCATGGCACCCAGACCTATCACATTAGCTGGACCCACTTGTGGTTGCTAGATTTGCCAGTTGGTTCCGGGCAGACTTCTACCACAATTGACAACTAGCCTCATGTTTGTGTGCTATTATTTTATATGTGGGTCAGCCATTCTATACACATACAAAAGCAACCATTGTATGCTGACATTTCAAATTCTAATCATATTTTAATGTATTTATTATGTCATTATTACATTGAATTACGCTACATAAATTGAATATTTAATACATATAATAAGTGCTAGTTTTCGTATGGGAGAAGAAACGTTTTAACAGTGTAAATTGTCAATTTAATCTACATTCAAGGAATACAAGTTTAATTTCCACATCAGACCGCTAAACACATGGCATAATGGCATAAGGGCTTAATTATTGACAACAGTAATGGAAAAATACAACATAAAAATCAAAACTAGCATCCTTAGGCTTATTTGAACAATTTAAGTAATAAATCAAGAACGAGGTGTAAATCATATACATATATATGTATTTTCATGAATACATATACATACATATACACACACACACACACATAGACCTTTGTTTAGCCTAATTTACCCCTTCTTATGTTGTTCATAAAAACGTTGACATTTGATTTGTTTTAAATCTGAATACGTTCAGATTATGCATGCAGAATGGAAATCCAAACCTATTCAAATAATAAAACTAATCAAATCTAAACCTTTTTACATCACAAATAAAGATTTAGATAAAAAAGATAAATCAAATCAGATAAAAGTATATCACCAGAATGTTCTTCATCTGCTACTAAAATAAATCCATAAACCCAATACCAATTGACAATTCTTGTGAAATACACATAAAAATAGGAGATTTGGGGGTTTTATAGTTTGTTATTATCGTTATTCCAAATCTCCTTAGGTATACTAATCCATATGATAATCTACAAATGTAGAATATGCCTAAGCAATTATAATTCCTCCCACAGCGATGGAAATGTCGTGGATCTAGCGATGTTTGCCTATTTGAAGCGAACTCCAATCCTTAGAGATCTATATACATAAGAATCAAATAATTAAAATTCTTATATATAAACAAATCTTGTGATTCGAGATCTATAATCTAATTCAAACCCTATAATAAAAGTGATTAGAAAAAGAAGAATAAATTTTGAGAGAAGAAGAAAACCTATTATGAATTCCTCTGAAATCAAGGGAAGAGTGGAGGCACAAATAGAGAGGGTGGACAGGTTTAGGTATGAAGTCTAGTTTTTTGGGTGTTTGTGTAAACAAGAACGATATGATTATTCAGATTTAATCCTGGATGTTCATTATTATAAATTAGTCCCAAAACCTAACCAAAAATCAGCCTTACTGGGCATTTTCGGTGCCAGGAGGTCGATCTCCCCCCTTGAAGGGTGATCGACCAGCGGTCGACACCCCTTCTATGGGGAGGTCAACCTTTTGGTCACGAATTTGTCTAGTGAATGCTACAAAGGGCTAGAAAGTTTTATATTATACAACATTAATCAATTTATTTTATTTCTTAACTTATAAAAATTATTCTTGTCCCCTTATTTTTATCTTTTCTTTTGAAATTCAAATCTGCCTAAGGGGACATTATTATTATCCCAATTATTTTCTCACATCAATATATATTATTAATTCAATCACACATATATACGCGTTTTTCGTCTGATTTCTTTAGATTGTAATTTTTTCATATAAACACCATTTTCAACATATTATATGTCAGAACATATCAAATTTCGTTACGAATCTGAATAAAATATTTTCGTGGCTAAATTCTTAATGCTACAAAATTCCATTTTTCAGCCTATTTTTTATTTTATTATTTAATTGTTTATTACATTAATTATAATTATTAAAATATTTAGGTATATTTCTATGGGGTGTTACATTCTCCCCCCTTAAAATGGATTCTATCCTGAAATCTATTTGAAGGGGTGAAAAACACAACTCGCTCTACTCATCCATTTTGTACACCCATGTTGTTTTAAATTCATCCAAAAACATCCATGACTCGCAGAGATTATGAACTGCATACATACTAAAGTGAGCTCAACCCTAGTGTCTATGTGTAATAAGCGATGCAGTATGTATGAAAACATCCTAATATGCATATATTTCTATATGAGTACACTGTGCAATTGTGTTGCATCGGTTCCCTAACATCCAATTTAGCAACCATAATGCATCCATAATCGTAATTTGGAGGGAAAATTACCCGAGAAAAGCTTTGGGTGGGTCTGTCTCATCTTATCCTCAGTTTCCTATTTCCCCATTGTACTGGGATGAGGCAAACGTTTTTATTGTGGAATCTCTTAATTCCATGCTTTACAATCTTTGCAGTGGCACGAAGCACCCTGGAACCCAACTCATGTTTTTCTATGTCCCCAGTTTCATCAAGCTCGAGTCTGATAACATAATTATGAAGGCATTTCCTCATGTGGGATAAATAAAAACGTTATGGATTCCCGATAGACATTATGAGAGATCTACTCAGTAGTCTAAAGATCCTATCTTCTTGATGATATGGAAAGGTCCAATAAACCTGGGGGCCGACTTCTTAGTCCTTCCAAGCCGAACAGTCTTATTGAGATGGGATACTTTCACGAATACCAAGTCTCGAATATTGAACTCAGGTCCCCTCCTCCTCTTGTCGGCATACGATTTCTGGCAGTCTTGGGCTGGCTTCATTCTCTACCTAATCAAGGAAATCTTCTCCGTGGAACCACAGACAAAATCTATTCCAAGTAGAACCTTGTCAGTAGTTTCCCACTAACAAGTTGGCGATTCGCATCGCCTCCCGTAAAACGCTTCAAAAGGGGAAATACCAATCGTCACTTGAAAATTACTGTTGTACGTAAACTCTATAAGCGGTAGATGCTGCTCCCAAACTCCTCCAAAGTCGATAATGCAAGCTCTGAGGAAGTCTTGTAGGATTAGATTTACTCTTTTTTGTTTGGCCATCGGTTTGTGGGTGATAGGTTGTAATTAAGTTGAGGGTCGTTTCTAATGCTGCTTGTAAACTTCTCCAAAATTCACTTGTGAATAAGGGGTCTCTATCACTCACTATACAGGATGGGATACCATATAATTTGAATATTTCTTTGACATATAATTGGGCCAATGAGGCTGCAGTCCTATTCTTTTTTATTGGTTTAAAGTGGACACTCTTGGTAAATGGTCAACCACAACCCAAATAGCCTGATTTCCCTTTTAGCTTTTTGGAAGTCCATCAACAAAATCCATGGAAATATGTTCCCACTTCCACATAGGAATCTCAAAAGGTAATAGCAATCCTTTGGATTTTCCTTGCTCCGCTTTTACTTTTGGCATGTTAAACATTTAGCTACGAACTCAGCTACATCCCTTTTCATCCCTTCCCAATGGAGATTCCTCTTAATATCTTTATACATTTTATCTCAACCAAGGTGTATGGTTATCTTCGACCCATGGCACTCTTCTAAAGTTTCTTTTCTAATCTCCTCATCTATAGGGGCACAAAGTCATTCATCCCTAAGAAAACTTCTATCGTCGCCTAATGAATATCTGACTTAATGGGGAAAGGTCTCTTTCCTCTCCACCTTTTCTTTCAAGCTTTTTATCTCTCCATTAAAGCCTTGCATACTCTGAATCCTTTCTTTTAGAGTGGGTCTAACAAGCATAGCTCCAAGAAAACCATTAGAAGTTAGTGTCAAGGGTTGCCAGTTAAAATTAGAGATAAACTCCTACTGTTCCATTACAAAATTGCATTCAAAGATGCATGTTTTTTACTTAATGTGTCTGCTATGACGTTTCCCTTTCTTGGGGTATACTGGATCATAAAATCAAAAGAGGCAGTGTAATCCATCCACCGTTATTGTCTCAAATTCAGGTCACGATGAGAAAAAAAACACTTTAGGGACTTATGGTCGGTAAAAAGGTCATGAATTGGGTACCTCTTCTTGGGCTCCTTGAGTTGTCTACTAGCATAAGCAACCATCCTTCCTTCTTGCATAAGAACTTCTCCTAAATCGGTTCCGCATGCATCAGTGTAAACTATAAACATTTTCGAACCATCGGGCATAACAAGAAATGGCGCACTAGTTAATACTTCCTTAAAGGTTATACCGCATTTATTACTCC
Organism: Allium sativum; assembly: GCA_030737875.1. Classification (NCBI taxonomy): domain Eukaryota; kingdom Viridiplantae; phylum Streptophyta; class Magnoliopsida; order Asparagales; family Amaryllidaceae; genus Allium; species Allium sativum. The sequence goes on along the minus strand of CM060921.1, from coordinate 719,013,514 downwards.
CAGAAAATACCAAGTTCTTCTTCGTTAGCTGGGTTAAAGGAGTAGCAATCTTTGCGAAGTCTTTAATAAACTTCCTATAATATCCGGCCAATCCAAGGAAGCTCCTCACTTCCATAGCATTTCAAGGTACTTTCCATTCCTTGATTGCCTCAATCTTTGCGGGGTATACTACTAAGCCTTTGCTAGACACGATATGTCCCAAAAATTTAACTTCTTCTCTCCAGAAATGGCACTTTGAAATTTTTTCTTTCATTAGGTTCTTTCTTGATATCCCAAGAACCTGTCTTAAGTGACTTTCATTCTCTTTATGGTCCTTTGAAAACATAAGGATATCATCTACGAAGACAACCACAATTTCATTTAGAATGCCCCTAAACATTCTATTCGTGAGGTCAACAAAGAAGTCAGGTACATTCTTTAGTCCGAGGGGAATAACATCATATTGGAATAGTCCATCCGGCGTCCTAAACGCAATTTTATCTTTACTGTCCTCCGAGATCCTTAATTGGTGAAATTCAATGGCAAGGTCTTGTTGGGAAAATACTCGGGCTCCTCCCAAGTGGTCAAATAGGCCATCAACTCTAGGTAAGGGGTACCTATTCTTTTTGGTTAACTTATTATGTTCCCTATAATCCGCATAAAGTCTTAGACATCCATCAGCTTTGGTGGCAAACACAACAGGTGCACCCCATTCATAGGTATTCGCCGAATAAAGCCCTTTTATAGCAATTCTGAAATCTGCTTATCTAATTCCCGTCTTTCTTTAGGCGCCATATGCCTTAAGGGTAAAGCTACTGGTCTAAGATCCTTCTCTAGGTCAATACGGAAAGAGATTTCTCTATGGGGTGGAAGTCCCATGAATTCCTCAAAGACATCCAAGAACTCACATACAACAGGGGTCGAAGATGGTCCTTTTGAACTAGGAGATAGAGAATATAACAAGGCTTTGTCCTTGTTCCTAATGTTACAAGGAATTTTCAGACTACGTCCTCCTCGGCTCTTAAGATGAACCACTCTCTTTTTGCAATTTAGGATGGTCCCGTAAAATGATAGCCAATCCATACTTAGGATAAGGTCATACCCCATAAAATGCAATGCTTACGCTTCATAAAGGATTTCAACATCGTTGATCTCTAATACTAGGTCTTTTCACAACAACTCAAGAAACTTATCTCATCCGATAGGATTGGCCACCTCTATTGGATTACTAGAGATAGATAAGGGAAGGTTCAACAAATTAACTAGCCACTTAGAGATAAAAGAATGGGTTGCTCCTAAGTCAAACAGGGTGTATACAGAAATTCCTAAAACGGAAGTTATACCTTCAAGTGTGGGTTGACCTTAGTCTCTTGGAGGTCGGCTCTGTATTGATGCTGCCTCCAATGCATAATTCTGGCCATTTCGAATAACTTTAGGCTTTGGGAAGTGTTTAGAAATGTGTCCTTCCTCGTGACAGTTGAAACACTTTCCTTTAAATTCTTTCTTTTCCAAAGAAGTCCTACAATCCTTGGCCTTATGGCCCTTGCGGTTGCACCTTGCACAAGTCTTTGCTTCCTTCTTGAATGTAACCCCTTTCTTCTTATTCTTCCACTTCTCCTTCTTCTTATTCTTATTGAAACTTTCTTCTAACCATCCTTATTCTCCTTAGGTCCTTCAGTTGTGAATAAAATGGTTGTTTCTACTAAGGTTTCAAAGGTTGCACCAAACATTACTTGCGCTAACAAAGTGTCATTCAATGGGGAGTATAATCCCTTAACAAATCTTAAGGCTTTGTTCATTGGGTATCCACTAAACCCCTACCAAACTTACTTAACTTAATGAATTTGGCTACATAATCTTGTAGGCTCAAACTTCCCTGCTTGAGATGGATAAATTTCTCTAACTGGATGTAGAAAATTATCTTCGAAGCGGGCTTTAAATTAGGCCCATGTAAATATTTGACCCCCGTTCTTTCCTAACACTAAGTTCCACCATTTAAGGGCTTCCCCCTTTAAGTGCCAAGCCATAATTCTCCTTTTACTCCGTCTGGCCATCCAATGGATTCAAAAATCCTTTCGTTGTTCGCTATCCAAGCTTGAGCGCTAGTAATACCCTCCATTCCTGGGAATAATTTCCTACCAAGGTTTGCAAAGATTTTACATAATTTTGAAAAATCAAAGGTTACCTCAACGGCATGAGCTGCAGGCACCGCTGGGGTAGGATTAGCAAGAGGGGCCTTCTCCACGGTACGAAGATATTGTTGGAACCATTCCGGTAAATACTGAGGTCTAGCCTGGTTTCCCCATTCCAAAGGATGATCATCCATTCTATTATCTAAAAAGAAAAGGAAGAATCCCTCAATGGATACTCCTAAAAAGTATATAAGCTGGAAAAAAAGAAAATGATAAAGTTTCTTAGTATAGATGCATATGCTTATTCGGGCTAATTACACATGCACACACACACACACACACACAGATATATATATATATATATAGTTTGAAACCTTTCCAAAATAAAAATATGTCTCGCATACATATAATTTCCCTATAATCGGGTAACTTAAGCTCCGATAGCAAATGTAACAACCCGCCCAAAGTGGGACTAAATTTTGACCTAGAAAAGGCCCATCGAAACTTAGAGCCACTCTAAATGAATCATTGGTTCCTGTAAGTAATTACATTTGCATAGAATAACAGATAAACATAGAAATAAGAAATCTCACACAGCAGAAAGAGAAAATATAATACCAAAATAAGATGTACCATTTCATAAAAGCCACAAAATTCAAATACAAATTGTTAAGATACAATTATTCAATCGGTACATCATTTAAAGTTCATCATTCAGAGTTTCCATAAGCAATACTGTAATGATAATTAATGATACCATAATTTCTACATCGTGCTCTTTAGTCTCCATCATTTCTTCATCCATTGAATCTACCCAACCTACTGACCTGTTGGATATGTTAAGAAGAGGGGTCAGAACGTAAGTCCTATGTGACTGAAACTAGTATTTACTTGAAGACCATACCTTAGATTTGGCAGGATATATATGTCAAGGTATGTCAACGAAGCACACAAGCACACACATAAACAAGAAGTATCTAACCAATGAGGTGTGAATATCCGAGTCAATTGCTTAAGACCTTCATTAGTGCATTTAGGGTGAAGACCGAATGATGTGGGCATTCTCGATCACTTAAGGCCCACAATAACTTATTTAATAAAGGTAGATTATTATGATCTCTTATAACTCTGAGACGAACGCTAGCCCCTTAAGACCTCATACTAATACGTCACTATTCCTAAGTCTATATTTTCACAAGTAATATGAGAAGTAATATCTCATCGCTTAATACCAGTTTTAAGGTAGGTCCACATGTAGCCATTTAAGACCCCTCCGACAGACGTCACATGTTACTACTTAACTAATATTACGGTAGAAAACGTATGCCACTTAAGACTCCCCTTAGATAGTTGGTGAATTAAATAGCATGCTACGTATCACGTAAACCAAATCTATCCCTAGGTTGGCCATTACAAGCTCCTAGAGGAAGTGGACATCCCATGTGAACTACCCTACTATGTTACCGATATGCCTAACCACTTTCAAAGAAGGACCCGTGGAATTACTTCGAATCGAATAAGGGTGGGTCCTATGACTTTGGTACTTATCCAAGGAATAAACTTCAGATAGAATCATAGTCCTAACCAATTAAGACCCAAACTAGATAAAAAGAAAATCAACCACTTAAGACTTTCCCAAGGTGTAATAAACATGCTTATTTCCACACATAATAGGTTTATACATATACATATACACTAGACCTCCCACATTAAACCATCTACCTGTAGATGTTGGATATGCTGGGCGGTTTCGGGTAAAATTCTACTGTAGGGGGTTTAACCTTGTGTCAAATGTACTAAACTTGAATGGCCCATGGCACCTAGACCACTCACATTAGCCAAACCCACATGTGGTTGCTGGATTTTTCGGTTGGTTCCGAGCAGTCTATTACTGCAATTAACGACTAACCTTGTGTCTGTGTGTCATTATTTTATATATAAATAAGTCATTCTATACACACACAAGCAACCATAATTTGGGGACGTTTCAAATTCTAATTGTATTCTAACGTATTTATTATGTCGAATTACGCTACATCAATAGAATATTTAATACGTATAATAAGCATTAGTTTTCGCATGGGTAAAGAAACGTTTTAACGGTGAAAATTGTCAATTTAATCTACATTCAAGGCACACAAGTTTAATTTCCACATTAGACACTTAGGGATTGCGGAATGTAGATCTTAAGGTAAGACTAACATTGGAGGTGGGTGAATAGTATTTATAAGGAGTTTACGAAAATCTTAAACTTAAATGTTCTACTATATGAATCACACATAACAGAGATGATCACGGACACAGAATCAAACACAAAAACAAATAAATATAAAATGCAGAAAAGGAAAGAACACACCGGATTTTTTACTGGTTCGGATTACTCCTAGGTCCAGTCCCACGCAAAGGTGGATTGCGCAGATTTTTTTTTTCCAATATCCAAGTACAATCTCCTTGATTTCATGGCTACAAGGTTAACACCACTCTAAACTCCCTTGATTCTATGGCTACAAGGTCAAGACTGCTCCCTTTCCTTGATTTCAGGGCTACAAGAAACACACCCTTACCCAAACACTTCCCAAATTATTACAACACCACTATAACTCTTCAATAGCACTTCAATTCAAAGAGTAGAAGATAGAGATTGAGAAAAGATGAAGTTTTATGTAATTTGAGTAGAAATCTGTAATGTAGAAGTGTATAAATCAATAAAATATGAAATATTAATGGTGGTATGAAGAGGGGTGAAGATGGAGGAGAAGAAGAAGTATAAAAAAATCGAAATCAGCCCCTATTTATAAGATTTGAATGGTTGCAACGTTTCAGAAATGTTACAAATAGTGAAAAGACACTTTCTTTGAATTTCTGTCAGTTGTATGTCGACATAGCCAATTATGTATGTTAAAATTGTTTTCAAAACTATTTTTCAAGTGTTTAATCATATATATTATTATGGAAATTCTTGAATTAAAACTTAGTGATATAAATGAATATTCTAAAGTGTAAAATCATGTGAAATCATAATAATATATTATACAAACATATTTATAAGATTTAAAACTATATAACTATATAAAAACTTTTATTTATTAAAACTTTAAAGCTAATATTTGAAATCACAAGTATTATAGAAAAATAATTTGAAATTAGAATTTGAAAATTAGAATTTGAGCCTAGAGTGCTATTCGGAGTCTTACATATAAACTAGATTTTATTACTATATTTGTCTTGAATTCTTGAAAACTTGATAACTCATGAGTCTTGAATCTCTCTTGAATTCTGAATCTCTTGGAACTTTAAAACTGTACAGTCTTCAGTATTTAAGTCTTGTATACAAATCCTGCATATATATGTATATATATTTTAGATAGAGATGTTAGTATATATTTTATAATCAATTACTAATGATAATTAAAATAAGGTTGTTGTCATCAAAACTCCATTCTCCAATAATCTCCCCCTTTTTTATGATGAAAACTTGATTTTTAAAATATTCATACCTGATGATACTATTTGACCTGGTCCTTCTAATACTTTCCCTGTCGTCATGAATCCTACATACTCCCCTTTAAACTAAGTCTAACTAATCCATATTTTGTAATTTCTCCCCCTTTGTCATCAATAAAATGAAATTCTAAATATACCCCCTAATTTATACCTAACATATCTATAAACTACTTAATATACATGACTCTCCCTAAATTCATGCCTATATTAAGTATAAAAAATCAATCAATCTAAGTATTATAGTTAATATTTACAGATGTATCAATCCATATATACAAGTTTCAAATCCAGGCAATCCAAACCAAGCAATTTACAAACCAATTCAAATCAAATTCAAACATATTCAAATCAAACAAACCAATCAAATCATAGCAAACAATTCAAACGTCTCTTGAAACTTCTACCCATCTGTCTCCTCTAAAGATTGGATCCTTCTTGATGGCTTCCTAATCTTTATCTTCTTTAGTGGGAGGTGCTTTAGAAAGATTGTTGTCTTCATCTATGAAAAGAGAAGATATTAGCCAACGGATGGCATCAAAGTGCTTCTCTTGTTGTTTTACCATCTTTATTTGACTCAGTTCAAGATGATGTTGATTTCATAGTATTATGGATAAGATATTCTTGAATGAATTCAAAGTTTCTTCAAGATTTTCACTCAAATTATGAATTGGATTTGCCATAATTTGCTATTTTAGATAAGAATTGATTAGAGAAGAAGGAGAATGATAGAATAATTTTTTTAGAAGAAAAAGGTATATATAGGATTTGGAATTCATTGGAATTGAATAGACAATAGTTAGTTATTTAAATTTTAAATTTTGAACAAATTGGAAAACCTGGCAGTTATATGTCGACATTGGAATAAATGTATGTCGACATTCATAAATATTTTTTTTTGGAAATTTTCATTTTTAGTTAAATTTATTATACTATTTGAATTTATTTAATTCTAATGTTTTTACAGTAAATTAAAAGATTGTTTTGACATAAACAAAAAACTATTCATTACAACTTAAAAGCAAATACATTAAACTAATACGAGAAATTGAATACGAGATTCGAAAACAAATACGAGCAAATACGAATGATAACTTAAACTAGATTAGCTTAGTTTTCAGTGAACGATGAGGAGGAAGATGTTATTCCAAGTTTTCTTCCTATTTTGCCAATGAACTTAGACATATGGGTAAGAGTCTTTTTGAGCTTCTTTAATTACTTGGCTAGTTTTGGACAAGCGTTTCTTTGGAAATGGTTCTAGAATTTGATGGACACTCTACACTTTCCAAAGAGGTTTCTTCTTCTTCTTCTTCTTTGATATACATAGGACCTTGTTGTTGTTTCATATGAGCTTGTTTATCTTCGTAAGTTTCATAAGGCTTAAAGGTGAGTGGAATTTACATAAGATGTATATTTGTGGCGTCAAACACCTTTCTTGACACAAATTCTTCTCCTTTGAGATCAACTCCGAAATATTTGAAAATTCGAGTAAGGTATATTCCACAATAAAGATTGTTTTCTCTTGTGGACATTTCTTTGGGCTTAAAATCTTTTAAGATCATATTGGCCCAATAGATCTCAAAAACACCAATAATAGCAAAGAGTGTTTTTTGGACTTTAACGGTAGGTGAAACACCCCACCTCCATTAAGGTCACTCACAAAGGGAATGCCTTAACTTTGGTGGAGGTTTATAAGTAAAAGCCATAGATGAACTCAAGACAGATATGAATACACATATTTTAAACGGCGAAAACCAAACAAACTTTTATTTCATCAATACGTGTATCAAACAAAGATTTCCATAATTGTCTCAAAATACTTTCAACATTACAACCTCATAACTGCCTTGATTATTAAAGAAGCATGAAAACATAAATAAAGTGACAAAAATCCCCATAGTGATATCCAAAGCCATTATCCGAGCAAGAAAGATACAAATCATACATCTACGTTCTTGGTGCTTGTAAAGAGCCTGACTGAGTTGAGCTGTTTCCTCCCTGTGGACCTGGGGGGACAAAAGAAAAGAAGACGAAAAGAAAATAGGGTCAGACATAAAGCCTGAGTAAATCTAGTAACTCTTCAATATGTGAATAAGAAAAGGGTATGATGGATGTAAACTAAAAATAGGAAAGTGTCACAAGCTAAGGAAGTGTCGAATGTACTATCACACCCATACTATATCTCTGCACCTATTTGAATTCATTCCAACTGGCACCCCATGGTGAGGGTGAAGTGATCCCCATTCTTATTCAAGATTGGCTCCTACTCGCGTTAACATGTGTCATACGGCCCCCAAGAATTATAGATACCTATGCTGGTCCCACCATGGGGTGTATCAAGACCCATGGTGGTGGCCCCGACACAAAACTAGAAGACATAGGTTATACTACTGGTGTCCCCAGTGCCCTGGTTGTCAGCTCCGGAGTGTGTGCACGCCCGCACCCCGTCAGACCTGCACTGTGCACCCACCGCCGTCGTTTGACCGCTTACAATCAGCCTAGTAATCGTGCCCCACCCTGCCTAGTTTTAGGGTACCGTTGGTACCTAACTTTGGGTTACTGCTGAAACGGGTCCCTCGTTACCAGGATTTTCTAGTCAACCATGTTAAGTGGTTAAGTGTCTGTATTTACCTAACCCCACCCATCAATTCTTGTTAACATGTTGAATTTGGTTAAGTGTTATAGTTGACTTAACCCTACCATCTGTCCTTAGCCTCTTAGGAGCACTAGACCACTCACATTAGACAGGTATTGCTACGGTTACTGGATGTGCCGGTCGGTTCCGGGCAGGTTTACACCGTAGCTCAGTCTAACCTCGGGTCCTTATTGGGCTCAATGCTTAACCACCCACATTGGATAGGTATTGTTGTGACTACTGGACAGCCGGGCGGGTCCGGGCAGGTTTACATCACAACTCAATCCAACCTCGCATTAAGCATATCGTGTTTTCTAAATTTACATATTTTATTACTTTTCAACTACATGTAAATGTCATATCTTTTATTTTTGGGTATTTCAATTCATACCGCTTATGTGTCATAATCATTGGCATGTGCCAAACATGCCAACGTATATTTTCATATTTTACACCCAACGTTATTACCCCCGTTTGTTCGCAACGTTATAACATGTGTTGGGCTTGTCACAATTCAGCCCAACTTTATAAACGTGAGGAAAAGGGGAAATCAAGAACATGTAATACATAAAGGTGTGTGGCGCATGAACTTGCAATTTGGCGATTCAACTAACATATAACATGGGTCATGTGAACTTGCATTCGAATCAAAGTATGACTAAGTAGGTGACATATGAAATGACATAGTTTAGGAAAATACAAACTTGTGGTTAAACATGTTAACTTGGCATAATATCGACCACAAAACTAGCATGTTATATATTCATCAAAATGTACAATTTTTACATCTAATCATATAGCTTATTTCAACATGAACTTGCATAGTTTATGAAACCCAAACGATGTTTGACATAGAACCAATTATATTTCGCAAATAAACATGAACTTGCATAGTTTATGAAACCCAAACGATGTTTGACATAGAACCAATTATATTTTGCAAATAAACATGAACTTGCATAGTTTATGAAACATAGATCCAATTATACTTGCAAACATAGATCTAATTATACTTGCCAATAAACATAAGGATGATATCATTGGTTTTGGGTCACGTAGGCATAAAAGGTCTATAACATGTTTACATAAATTCTAATTTAGACTAAGGGAATATAAATAGTCCATGCCATCACATATACAAAAAGGGATAAATTTCTAGTTTTTGCCACAAGCTTGCAAGTGCCATTGTTTTTCATATACAATTGTTCAATAGGCTTGCATCAATTAATTTATGCCGCAAACATCAATATACAAGTCATGATAGAACCATCACAATACACAAAGATTATAACAACACGATTCTATTTTCATTTACATCGAATCACATCATAATTTTTATTCATATTTTGAAACATCACTATACTTACAATGTGTGATGAATTCTTGTTTTCTGATTTCTGTTATTCTGATTTGGAGATGCTCTCCTTTGGGTAGCAAAGTTGCATTGAATGATTTGATTAAGCTTTGGTCTTCTTTTAATTTGATTCGTCTCTTAGGCTTTTTGGCTTGTCTCTAGGCTTTCTAATTGACGACCATTCCTAGTTCCTCTCCAGCAGCATGACGGCTTTTGTATTCTATTATTTGTGTGAATTTAGGGTTAGACTTGAGTTGTATCTATAGAATTTTAAATTGTTTTGAGCCGTCGATGAAGCTAGGGTGAATCCAGACCATCCATCTCAAGAGAGGCCAATAAGAAAGAGACATGTAAGCCCTAGTGACTCAGCCAAGCATCAGAATTCGACCAGACCCTGACCAGGCCAGCCATGGCCTTACCAGCAGGTCTTTCTGACCTGGGCGCACTTGGCAGGTGCGCCAGGCCAAAATTGTACTGGCGCACTTCCCAAGTGCGCCAGTTCAACTTTGTTCTGGCGCACTTCACAAGTGCGCCAGTGCATTCTGACCCGTTTTCCGGTTTTTCAGCCCAACTTCGTTCGTCCATATCTTTTTCATACGATATCCATTTTACGCAAACTTGAACTCTATCTCAAGCAGAATGTAACGATTCGCTTTTTTGACCGTCTCGAATCCGTATTTAAACAGACTCGAAACGCTCAAAACGACGGGTAGTTATTTGGATTACACGGTTTAAACAGAATCAATGCAGAATCACAAAGTACAATAATTTGCAACGGAATAAAACTTTATATAAAATATAGGAGTTTTACAAAATTGCACAGCGGAAGAAATATAATTGTATACATGAAATTTTGACTGAATAAAATTTTACACTTTGTTGTCGAGCGTAGCACGCACGAGCGTCTACACGTCTTCGCGTCCTCTCCGATTTTGCGAGATGATATCTATAACCTGGAACACTTAGTGTCTGACCCGAGTGTCCCATGCAAAATACACAAAACACCCAAGTCAGGATTAAACTTATTTAAAGTTAGCACACTTCGATAAACATTAAGTATAATATTTTAATCCCAATGATTTATTTAAAGGTTCGAGTCATTTATCCATGAACTGCCCAAAATGAAAATGAACGTCACAAAATAATGCAACCCGCGCATATGGTTTATTGCATGAACCACACATGAAAAGGAAAAACAGATAGCATGCATGAGTAAGTACAGCAGCTGTCGCTTATGAATGGGACATGCTGGGCGCAGTTCACTACATGATTTGAATCACACAACCACTTAACTAAAAGGAGCATAACAACAGTAGACCGGTTCAATGCATGAAATATAATCCTTGAATTAATAAAACAACACATGCAAAAAGGGTCGAAATTTAAACCATGCTGCATGCAAAGTATGCAGTTCATGCATAAGAGAAATTTAATCATGAAGAAACCTTTTTTTTGTGAAACCTAAGTGTAGAGCAAAACACGGTTGAGGATTGGTAGAGGCAATACATCATGGGAGTGTTGTTTTAGTATGTAAGGCAACAAAGGAACCTTGCAGTAACTACAGTACTAAGGGTATATGCTTGAGGATGCATAAATAATAGCAGGCAACATGGAATGACATGCATTTTAATAATATAAACCTATGTGCAGGTCCAAGGAAGAGTAAATACGTTTACTCAACTTAAACTAGACAGTATACTAATGGCCAATGAGGTGCATGTATGCCAAGGCAAGCATTATACTCTTAGGTAGTCCCAGATATGCATTGGAATGGGGAAAAGTTTCAAGGAGAGGAGTGTTCATGAGATGCTACAGTATTACCAAAATAAATTTATAATAATGAAGTGCTTAACTCAGGTAAATAACATGCAAGTTTATGGGTGTCAAAAATTGAAAAAGAATGCATTTCAACAGTAGGTTGAGTTGTTTTAGGTCTGCACATATGGTGGCATATATATATAACTAGACATGCAACAAAAAGGGCAGGTTAGACTAAAAGCAAAAGAAGATTATACATACAAGTATGCTGAGCGACACAGGCAATTCAAAGCAGGCCTCGGCAAATTGTCATGATATACAAATGTCTAATATGAACCAGGTTGGTTTAGAACAATGTATACATGCCGACGATGTGTGCATCGTGCAGATATACAATAATACTTACATATTTAAAGTCAACCGGGGTCTAAATTGTACTCTAACAGTTTTGGTTTAAAACCATACCTGCTCTAATAGATCATTTTCGAGAGCAGCCATGGGTATTAAGCTCAAAAGAACGTACAACAATCATGCAAACAAAATATTGACTTAACATTGAGTACAAAACCCATATCAGCTTTGGACAGAGGGCAAAATCACATTATATATTCATGGTTCAGCAACACTAGTGCATTAGGATGATTATGTAGTGACAAAACTTGCAGACAAATAAAACATGACTGCTTGTACATCTGAAAGGTAGGAACGCAAAGATACCAGGCAGAACAACAGCTAAGATTTTTAACCTAAACAGCCAACCCGAATGATACAAGCAGTAACGAAACAAACGCGAACAGTTATACCTAATGGAAATCGAAGTCGGAAAACTTGAAAATAGTTTAATCTGTAAGAAAACTTACTATTGGTCGGCGAAGCGGGGCAATGACACAGCGAGTAAGGTGCTCGGTTGGAGCCGCAGCGTTGGTGCCAGGACTGGTATCGGCCGAATATAAGACAACTATTCCTGGCTCTCCGCGAAGAATGCCTCGGATTTGAGTTGCTTCTCACGGCTATACGCTTTGAGAAGGAGCGGAGGAGATGGACAGGGTTCAGGGGGTCCTCTGACTGGCGGTCAACGCAAAGTGGGGCCAAGACATTGGTGAAGGAGGTACGTCTTTTGATTTGCAGTGGAGGCGCGACAGGCTTCGCGGGTGGCAACGGATCTTGGTGGAACCACTAGTGGAGAAATAAGGTGTTGTGGTGATGAGAACGATGGCTATTAGTAGGTGGAAGCGATGGCCTCGAGAGTCGTGGCAGGGCGGTGACTAACGCGGCTAAGAAGCGGAGGGAGGAGCGATGGAGACATGGGGTCGATTTGAGGCGGCCATGGATGGCGAATTAGGAAAAATCAATTTTTGGGAAAGTTGGATTTTGGAGGAACGTTTTAGCAAAAAAGGAAAAGAATGGATTTGCGGTGCTTAGACAAAAGAAGGGGACGCATTTCATAAACCAAGCCAAGGGAACCAGTGACAGAAGTAAAACGATATGTGTAAAATAATTTCAGAGAGGGAACGACAGGTGTTGAGATACACAGTAAACAAGAGCAGGTGGCAGATTATTTTCACTGCCTAAATCTTGACCAAGATTTTATCTGATATGGTTCAGATTTAAATTCAATGTACTGACCGATGAGGAATGTGTTAAATGCACCTAGTTTTGGATTTTGTTAAGTCAAACCAAAACACTGTTAATGTTGCAAATTAAGATTTAAGTTCAAAAATAACAAACACTTAGATTTCACAAAATTTTCCAAATGTTCATATTGACGTTAGAATGCAATGTTAGGCTTAATAAACAATTTTGTCTACTTGTCTCAACATCAAAAGTTTACAAATAACGGTATTTTCTTCTTTGCAAACCCATTCTTCATTCCAAAATCGAATTATACTTCCACTGTTTATATTTCAAAATCAATTGAATCAAATTAAATTGCAAGGTTTATCCTCGAATTTATTTTCGTCTCAATTCAAGAAGCTCAATTAATTAGTGACATTAAAATTGTTTGTTCTCTATAACGTTCATATTAAAATAATTTCATGAATTCAAAGCTAAATATTAAATCAACAAATAACATTAACATCATTTGTTTTTGACAAAGCGCTTCCTAAAATTTAATTTACGAAAAGAATTTATGTTTAAGAGTAACTCAATTACATACAAAATAAATTCAAAATTTTATGTCAAAATCCGACTAAATCTTAACTCAAATTCAAAATAGAAATATTCCAATAAGTTAATAATTGTTACTACATTTCTTTTAACAACATTCATATTAGAAATTAAATCTCCAAAAGGTGTATCCATTTTAAAAGTTTAAAACAAAATAAAATTCTAAATTTTTAAGTTGATAACCAAATATAATTATCCGTTAATCTTAAATTTTAATAAATTTTATATTTTTAACTGTCGAAATCCTTGGTTCGTTACAGCCTCCCCCACTTAATACTTTTCGTCCTCAAAAAGGATAATTGTAAAATTTATACTTAAGTTAAACAAATCTTACTTATAAAATACTTACAATTCTAGTAAATTTGAAAATTTGTCAAATAGTTCATTTATACACAAAATTTTCATATAATTAAGTTTGTACAACTTTTTATATCAACCTTTATTTACCCAAAACTCAAATCAATGTAGACCTTAGTTCTTCAATACATGACACAAGGAGGATGGACAAAGGATCATAGATTCGACATATTCAATTCTTATGAGCTTAAGTCAAACCGAGGCTAGCAAAAGGTTCGGCGTCGAGATGGCGCCCATTGGCAAGATGGTCTAAGTTCAAAATGTTCATTGAGTTCCCAAAAATGAAGTTACTCAAGATCGAATCGTTCAAGTTCAAGAATTCAAGGATAGGGAAAAATCTCAGCAGTTCAACATGGGTTACTCTAATAAAATTCAATTCAACTTCCATTTTGCAAGTGATTATTCGTTAAGAATTTCTTACTTGATTCTTTAATATCATTCAAGTAGGGCAAAAATTTACCTTCTCCCTCACTTAGAAATTTTGTTATATTTTTTTTATATGACCTCTTAACTTAAGTTGGTATTTTAAAGTCATCTTCTAATTTTCTTAAGTGAGGTTTATTCGCCAAAACATGTCTTTAAGCAACTAGTTTAATCGTCTTTTATTCGAACACTCATCGATGCATTTCTAAGTGTAATACCATTTCCGGTTCGATTACATATTTTTCTTTTTTTTCTTTTTCTTTTTTTTACTTTTTCAAAACTCGATGATTATTGATTCTAAATTTTCAAATTAAAATATAAGTAAAGCGAGAATTTTCTTATATTTATATCATTTCAAAGCTGTGGATATTGAAACATCAAAAATCTTCTTCCTTAATTCATTAAGTTGTGGTTAATTTAGTTTTTACTTTGGGTTATTTATTCGTTATTTAAAGTTTGAAAATACTTGATAACTCGAAGTTTGACAAGTTATTGTCGTTCTTACAGATTTTAGTCATACGCTGGCCAGGCTTACAACTACAACCTCTAAGTACTTGAATATACTTGTTTCAACTTCCAGTGAATATACTTAAAAATTCTTAAAATAGATATTGGAAGTTCCAACCGATGCCAATTGTCAAAACTACTCACAAATCGCAAACACACAATGGTTTCGCCTGGGTCACCCAGGAAACATCCGTACCCGTAGGAAGTCGCTTCCCTGCAAATTTCGTCATGAGCAAATTAACAAAAGGCATCTAACAAAACAAAAACCTGAGATACGCAAAGAACGCGGCTAGGTTAGGCAATCACTGCCACCTTATGCCCTATATCTCAAGTTGGACCGCAGATACACAATGGTTGCGCCTGGATCCCCCAGGAAACATCCGTACCCGTAGGCACTCCCAGCCCTGCGGATTACGCCATCACAAATCGACCATAAATCGCAGCAGACACAATGGTTTCGCATGGATCCCCCAGGAAACATCTATCGCCGTAGGCGCTTCCCGCCCTGCGAATTTCGTTATGCAGTTGAAGGGAACATACAAAAATTTTACGTCCGGACAACCCAATCATCACATGAAATACCTATCAAATAAATTTATTATTCGCAAGAAGGTACTTCCCATATCTTAATTTGAAAACATAGGATACTATATACATAGTACTTCATTCCACGTTTCGATATATCGCACTTACATAAGTGTCTAATTTCATGAGATTTCCAAATAATGTTTTCAAATATATCATTTTTGTGTACTTTCTTTTAATCAGTATCAATTTCCTTCCAACCAGTTTTTGAATTAATCGTCGCTCTTATATAGATCAATATATATAAGTTTCGAAAACTTCCATTCCACTAATCTTGAAATCCATATTTCAATCTCAAAATCATTTACAATGTCATTCCAAAATCCAAAATTTTCCAATCTGTTTTCATTCTTAAAACATCAAGTTTTATTTGGATTTTTCTTTCCACGTCATTCATGAATATCGTTATTCAATCGAGTCTTCACATACAAATCACTTGGACTAAGACTGCTTGGATCAAAACGCATATATTTCTCAAATAATTACGTTCAAAATTTGAGTAAAACTGTAAGGTTTACAATAACCTTAGTTGAAACAAGAAAGTTGAATAAGAGATAAAGCTTCACAATTTATAGATCATCTAAAATGATTGAGTACAATATAATTTAGATAAAATAGTTTAAATAAACAATAAGATAAAATAGCTATTTGTTATACAATAGGCAAATACCATAATGAAATAAATTTGGATAAACAGTACACAAAACAAATAAAATAGCTAGTCTAACTAAGTTTAAATAAGGAAACAATTAGTTTTCAACAATTGGTAAACAGAGTTACAAATGATACTGATAAAGATAGAACAGACAACACTAATTTTCATTGGATCCAAGCTACTCTCAGTACCGATTCAGCTTATCTTTCTCACATCAACATATTTTTTTTTCAAGGTTATCATTCAACCTTCATAGACATGAGAATAAGTGTTTTACTAGAGTTCATTAATTAGGGTTCTTGATCCTCGAATATCGTTTCTTTTTCGCTCGGTACCTCGCATCTTCGCAAAAACGACTCCCTCGTGTTTACTCTTTCAGCAAACTCTGCGAAAGGATTTGTGCACTTTACATCGACATGTCCCCACTTCTTGCAATTCGTGCAGTGATATAAGATAGTGCCATCATCATTAGCATACTTCATCGTATTCTTTTTGGTGGGATGTAATATGGCTTGTCTTTCGCGCTGCCTCTCTGAACAATTTCGAGCTATGTGTCCCACCTGTTTACAATGATAGCAGGTGATCGGTTCGTCAGGCGTCACAACTTTGGCACGCTTTTTCTTCTTTACCTTAAGGCAACGACTCGGAAAATGCCCTGTATCTCGACATTTAAAACAAAAGATGTTGGACTGGCAAATCTTTCCTTCTTTCTTCTTTCCCTTATCTCTTTCTCCACACATAGCTGCGTAGTGTCCTTTTTCGTGACATCGATAACATATGACATTGTCGTAGGGACCAGGTCCTTGCTTTTCCTTATATATTCGTACCCACTCTGCGATCCTTTTGTCCCTCTCTTTATGCTCAATTTCCCTTCGCTTGCGACGTGCAGCTTTCTGTGCTTCGGTTCTAGCCATTTTGAACTAAAGCAGTTTTTTTTTCCAATTCCTGGCACATTATATCATCTTTAATTAAAAGCAATTCATTTATTTATAATTTTCTTTTCCTCCAAATCATTTGTTAAATGATGACTTTTCCTCGAAAATTTTCACCTCAATTTCAAGAGTTCTCTTTTAGATCGATTCGCTATTCCGTATCATTTTGGTTTTACTTGATTCATATATTTCTTTTTATTCTAGATTCATATTGCAAATCGACTCTTCACAATTTCAAATTTGATTTGGATTTGGCTGTCATTGACTAGATTCACCCTCAACGATTCAGACTAAACTTGTTCGGACCTTTATCCAATAGTAAACAAAATATTAAGTTTAAGATAAAGTAAGTTTGAATAGAAGATAACTTGTTTACATAATATAATTTAAATAGTTAAGGACAAAATGAATTAGAAAAATAGCTTATAAGATAATTTGGAAAACAGTAAAATCAATTTGAATAGAATAATATTTTTAGTATGAAACAGATAAATTTGAAACATGTTTAATGTAAATATAGTAAGAATATAAGTTTGATAAATAAATTCAAGTAGGATTAAATGTAAATACTTAGTTCAAATAATATTTGATCGACATAATAGGCAAAACAAGATCATCTTTAAACAAAATGGTATAAATGAACATATAAATACCAAATTTAAGCCCGAGCCGAGTCATTTCCAATCTCATTTCCGCTCTCATTTCACCTACCGTTCGAGTATCGTCAATCTTTCTTTCACTAAACCCTTAAATGTTAATTGAAAGATTTCAAAACATTTGGAAAATCCCATTTGTTTACTCTATTTTTCTTTGATAGTTTCGGACACTCGATATTCGATTTCGATTTTTTTCTTTTTCGCAAAACCAGATAAGCTTTTATTGTCAAAATATTTCCTTTTAAAATATTCTATTACAAAAGGATTTTATTTTCAAAACTTCTTTCAAAATTTATTTTTCTTTGACATCCGCTGATTCTAGCATCAATTCCACTCATTCTAAGGTATTTCTACCTTATCTCTAATGAGTCTTTAAACCGAATAAGCCAAGCTTTGCATGAACCAAAGCTCTGATACCAACTGTAACGATTAGCCTTTTTGACCAACTCGAATCCGTATTTAAACAGACTCGAAACGCTCAAAACGACGGGTAGTTATTTGGAATACATGGTTTAAACAGAATCAATGCATAATCACAAAGTACAATAATTTGCAACGGAATAAAACTTTATATAAAATATCGGAGTTTTACAAAATTGCACAGCGGAAGAAATATAATTGTATACATGAAATTTTGACTGAATAAAATTTTACACTTTTTTGTCGAGCGTAGCACGCACGAGCGTCTCCACGTCTTTGCGTCCTCTCCAATTTTGCGATCTGATATCTATAACCTGGAACACTTAGGGTCTGACCCGAGTGTCCCATGCAAAATACACAAAACACCCGAGTCAGGATTAAACTTATTTCAAGTTAGCACACTTCGATAAACACTAAGTATAATATTTTAATCCCAATGATTTATTTAAAGGTTCGAGTCATTTATCCATGAACTGCCCAAAATGAAAATGAACGTCACAAAGTAATGCAACCCACGCATATGGTTTATTGCATGAATCACACATGGAAAGGAAAAACAGATAGCATGCATGAGTAAGTACAGCAGCTATCGCTTATGAATGGGACATGCTGGGCGCAATTCACTACATGATTTGAATCACACAACCGCTTAACTAAAAGGAGCATAACAACAGTAGACCGGTTCAATGTGTGAAATATAATCCTTGAATTAATAAAACAACACATGCAAAAAGGGTCGAAATTTAAACCATGCTGCATGCAAAGTATGCAGTTCATGCATAAGAGAAATTTAATCATGAAGAAACCTTTTTTTTTTGTGAAACCTAAGTGTAGAGAAAAACACGGTTGAGGATTGGTGGAGGCAATACATCATGGGAGTGCTGTTATAGTATGTAAGGCAACAAAGGAACCTTGCAGTAACTACAGTATTAAGGGTATGTGCTTGAGGATGCATAAATAATAGCAGGCAACATGGAATGACATGCATTTTAATAATATAAACCTATGTGCAGGTCCAAGGAAGAGTAAATACGTTTACTCAACTTAAACTAGACAGTATACTAACGGCCAATGAGGTGCATGTATGCCAAGGCAAGCATTATACTCTTAGGTAGTCCCAGATATGCACTGGAATGGGAAAAAGTTTCAAGGAGAGGAGTGTTCATGAGATGCTACAGTATTACCAAAATAAATTTATAATACTGAAGTGCTTATCCCAGGTAAATAACATGCAAGTTTATGGGTGTCAAAAATTGAAAAAGAACGCATTTCAACAGTAGGTTGAGTTGTTTTAGGTCTGCACATATGATGGCATATATATAACTAGACATGCAACAAAAAGGGCAGCTTAGACTAAAAGCAAAAGAAGATTATACATACAAGTATGCTAAGCGACATAGGCAATTCAAAGCAGGCCTCGACAAATTGTCATGATATACAAATGTCTAATATGAACCAGGTTGGTTTAGAACAATGTATGCATGCCGACGGTGTGTGCATCGTGCAGATATACAATAATACTTACATATTTAAAGTCAACCGGGGTCTAAATGGTACTCTAACAGTTTTGGTTTAAAACCATACCTCCTCTAATAGATCATTTTCAAGAGCAGCCGTGGGTATTAAGCTCAAAAGAACATACAACAATCATGCAAATTAAATATTGACTTAACATTGAGTACAAAACCCATATCAGCTTTGGAAGGAGGGCAAAATCACATTATATATTCATGGTTCAGCAACACTAGTGCATTAGGATGATTATGTAGTGACAAAACTTGCAGACAAATAAAACATGACTGCTTGTACATCTGAAAGGTAGGAACGCAAAGATACCAGGCAGAACAACAGCTAAGATTTTTAACCCAAACAGCCAACCCGAATGACACAAGCAGTAACGAAACAAACGCAAACAGTTATACCTAATGGAAATCGAAGTCGGACAACTTGAAAACAGTTTAATCTGTAAGAAAACTTACCATTGGTCGGCGAAGCGGGGCAATGACACAGCGAGTAAGGTGCTCGGTTGGAGCCGCAGCATTGCTGCCAGGACTGGTATCGGCCGAATATAAGACAACTATTCCTGGCTCTCCGCGAAGAATGCCTCGGATTTGAGTTGCTTCTCATGGCTATAGGGTTTGAGAAGGAGCGGAGGAGATGGACAGGGTTTAGGGGGTCCTCTGACTGGCGGTCAACGCGAAGTGGGGCCACGACATTGGTGAAGGAGATACGTCTTTTGATTTGCAGTGGAGGCACGACAGCCTTCGCGGGTGGCAACGGATCTTGGTGGAACCACTAGTGGAGAAATAAGGTGTTGTGGTTATGAGAACGATGGCTATTAGTAGGTGGAAGTGATGGCCTTGAGAGTCGTGGCAGGGCGGTGACTAACGCGGCTAAGAAGCGGAGGGAGGAGCGATGGAGACATGGGGTCGATTTGAGGCGGCCATGGATGGCGAATTAGGAAAAATCAATTTTTGGGAAAGTTGGATTTTGGAGGAACGTTTTAGCAAAAAAGGAAAAGAATGGATTTGTGGTGCTTAGACAAAAGAAGGGGACGTATTTCATAAACCAAGCCAAGGGAACCAGTGACAGAAGTAAAACGATACGTGTAAAACAATTTCAGAGAGGGAACGACAGGTGTTGAGATACACAGTAAACAAGAGCAGGTGGCAGATTATTTTCACCGCCTAAATCTTGACCAAGATTTTATCTGATATGGTTCATGTTTAAATTCAATGTACTAACCGATGAGGAATGTGTCAAATGCACCTAGTTTTGGATTTTGTTAAGTCAAACCAAAACACTGTTAATGTTGCAAATTAAGATTTAAGTTCAAAAATAACAAACACTTAGATTTCACAAAATTTTCCAAATGTTCATATTGACGTTAGAATGCAATGTTAGGCTTAATAAACAATTTTGTCTACTTGTTTCAACATCAAAATTTTACAGATAACGGTATTTTCTTCTTTGAAAACCCATTCTTCATTCCAAAATCGAATTATACTTCCACTGTTTATATTTCAAAATCAATTGAATCAAATTAAATTGCAAGGTTTATCCTCCAAAAATCGAATTTATTGTCGTCTCAATTCAAGAAGCTCAATTAATTAGTGACGTTAAAATTGCTTGTTCTCTATAACGTTCATATTAAAATAATTTCATGAATTCAAAGCTAAATATTAAATCAACAAATAACATTAACATCATTTGTTTTTGACAAAGCGCTTCCTAAAATTTAATTTATGAAAAGAATTTATGTTTAAGAGTAACTCAAATTACATACAAAATAAATTCAAAATTTTATGTCAAAATCTGACTAAATCTTAACTCAAATTCAAAATAGAAATATTCCAATAAGTTAACAATTGTTACTACATTTCTTTTAACAACATTCATATTAGAAATTAAATCTCCAAAAGGAGTATCCATTTTAAAAGTTTAAAACAAAATAAAATTCTAAATTTTTAAGTTGATAACCTAATATAATTATCCGTTAACCTTAAATTTTAATAAATTATATATTTTTAACTGTCGAAATCCTTGGTTCGTTACACAGAATTTTGAGATGAACGCAATGGCGTAACCCATTTCCCTTGATTTCATCATTTATAATTAATTATACTTTAATTCGTGAAGCTTAACGTTATAGAATTCACGGGGTGTTACATTCTCCCCCACTTAAAAGGATTTCGTCCCCGTAATCTTCAAGTTAGGAAGAATGTATATCCTACCATCCAATAGTCCATCTACTCAACCAACAAACACAGGCATCCACTGTCCTTAAAAGACTTCTAATGCTTAATGATCATATACATAGTGTGTGTACATGTCCTTATCTAATGCAGAAATCTGGCGGTCTACTGATACAGTTGACCTCCTTAATGCGAATCATGTAAGTGTCATGAATCCATTATGTATGCAAAAAAAAATTCCCTACTCATAATTCTACATAAGTGCACAACTATTCATACAAATGCGACGACCATATGACATCATATCAAGTTTTCAACCATATACGAATAAGAATACATATATGCATATGCAGTGTGAAGTGATTTAGCCGATCTAAGACCTAGGTTGTGTGTGTATATGCATCCACGAGCAACCACTAGCAACCACTTGCAACCACTTGCGGCCATCAGCCATAACATGTTTCAAATACATGTTTACATCCAAAGGGGTTTCTACCTAAGGATAAAGGATAATATCGAGGAGATATACCTATAAAGATAGATACAAGCACAACTTAAGAAAAAGAGAGGTCAAAGATGTACCCTCTAAAATAAGAGGGTAGGCAGCGCGTATTCTGTCATCAGTTTCCCAAGTCGCGTCTTCCTCGGCGTCGCTCAGCTGAACTTTAACGAGTTTGACTTCGCGGTTGCATAGCTTTTTCACTTCAGTTCCTATGATGAGGGTTGGACCTCTCCTCACAGTTGCTTCGCGTTCCACTTTGGCTTGTTCTAGAATGCTTGGCTCCACCACTTCCGCTGATTCATGTAGACATTTCCGGAGATGAGAACGTGAAAGATGTTGTGAATTCCAGCCAATCTTTCAGGCAGATCTACTCTATAAGCCATTTTCCCAATCTTCTCGATGATAGGGAACGGTCCTACAAATCTTGGTGCTAGCTTTCCTGCGGATCCAAAGTGAACGACGTTCCTTAAAGGGGATACCTTAAGGAAAACCTTGTCCCCAACCTCAAACTCAAGGTCGGTCCTTCTTTTGTCGGCATAGGATTTCTGTCTATCTTGGGCTGTCTTCATTCTCCTACGTATCAAGTCCACTTTCTCTGAAGTTTCTCGAATCATGTTTGGCCCAAGTATAAGCTTATCTGTAGACTCCCACCAACAAGTTGGTGATTTGCACGGTCTTCCATACAAGACTTCGAAGGATGCCATGCCGATGGTAGCTTGGTAGTTGTTGTTATAGGCAAATTCCACTAAAGGAAGGTGATCCTCCCACGTCCCTCCAAAGTCAAGAACGCAAAGTCTTAAAAGATCCTCTAAAACTCTATTCACCCTTTCCGTCTGGCCATCTGTTTGGGGGTGATAGGCCGTGCTCAAACATAGTTGTGTGCCTACGGCTACTTGCAGACTCCGCCAAAACTCACTTGTGAAAATAGGGTCTCGGTCACTAACAATGCTGGAGGGTATCCCATGGAGTCGAACTATTTCCTTGAGATAAAGAGATGCTAGAGATGAGGCAGTCCTTCTACTCTTGATAGGTATAAAGTGGGCGCTTTTAGTAAGCCTATCCACTATTACCCAAATTCTAGTGTTGCCTCTTCTCGACCTAGGCAGTCCATCAATGAAGTCCATTGAAATGCTATCCCACTTCCACTGTGGGACCTCTAGAGGGTGAAGTAGTCCTCCAGGCTTCTTTTGTTCCGCCTTGACCCATTGGCAGGTCATGCACTTAGAAACGAAATCTGCCACGTCTTGCTTCATGCCGCTCCAAAAGAAAGTCCTTTTTATACCCTTGTACATCTTATCACCGCCAGGGTGTATAGTCATCTTGGAATGATGCGCTTCCTCAAGAACCTTCTTTGTCAACTCCCTTGCTTGTGGGACGCATAATCTTCCATCTCGTCTCAGCCAACCCTTATCATCGATGGCGTACCTACTGAGGTGACTAGAAGTCTCACCCCTAATAAGTTTATCAACCACATCCACAAGCTGAGGGTCTTCACGTTGGGCAGCCCCTATAGAGTCTAAGAGAGTAGGGCGTACTTCGAGAGATGCTAACAAACCCGGTACAAAATCCGAGGAGGGCCTAAAGTTAAAACTGGCTATATACTCCAAGTTTTGCCTTTTCACAAAGAGAGGGCTTAGGGTCAGTTTCTTTCGGCTCAACGCATCTGCTACCACGTTGCCTTTTCCGGGAGTATAGGAAATTTCAAAATCATACGAGGCAAGAAACTCCATCCATCTTTGCTGCCTCAAGTTAAGATCCTTCTGGGAGAAGAGATATTTCAACGATTTATGGTCAATGTATAATTCAAACTTCTCACCTAGGAGATAATGGCTCCAAGACTTAAGTGCAAAGACTAGGGCTGTAAATTTTGTTCGAATGTCCGACGTCCGTTCGTGTCCGTGACCGAAATACGTCCGTCCGAGTACGTCCGATTTTCATTTAGGACACGAGTTAGGACAACAAGATTTGTACGAGAAAAAATCATGTCCGGTCCGGACTCGTCCGAATTCGTCCGAATTATTTGAAATTCGTCGTATAGTAGAGAGAAGATCTAGTAAAATGTACAAAATGTGATATAAATAGCCATGTCCAACCGAGTCCGACTAGTCCGATCGTGTCCGTGTCCGACCGATTTTATTTAGGACACGAATTAGGACAACGAAATTTGTCCGAGAAAAAATTTGGTCCGGTCCGTGTTCGGTCCGATTTTTTTTAGGACAGAAACTGAACATACCTCCGTCCGGTCCGGTCCGACCGATTTACACCCCTAGCAAAGACGATGGCGGCTAACTCAAGATCGTGGATTGGGTAGTTCTTTTCATGAACCTTCAATTGTCTCCCGCTATAAGCTACTACCCTTCCTTCTTGCATTAGAACAGCACTTAGTCCTGTTCCACATGCATCCGTGTATACTGTGAACATTTTGCTTCCGTCAGGCAGAGTTAGAACCGGGGTTGTTGTGAGAGCCCTTTTTAATCATTGGAAAGCAAACTCGCAGTCCAAATCCCAAGTGAACGCCAGATTCTTCTTTTTTAGCCTTGTGAGTGGGGCTGAGATTTTCGCGAAATCCCTAATAAACTTTCGATAAAAGCCGGCTAGCCCAAGAAAGCTTCGAACTTCGGTTGCATTTCTTGGTGTCTTCCAATCTTGTACTGCCACCACTTTCGCGGGATCCACAGCCAACCCTTCTTTGGACACTATATGCCCAAGAAACCTTACTTCTTTTCTCCAGAAGTGACACTTGGAGAATTTGGCTTTTAGTTGATGTGCACGGAGAGTATCCATGATTTCTTTCAGATGCTGAGCATGTTCTTCCTCATTCTTTGAGAAGATTAAGATATCATCTACGAAGACAACCACAAATTTGTTGAGGAATTCTCTGAACACCCTGCTCATTAGGTCTACGAAATAAGCGGGTGCGTTTGTCAAGCCGAAGGGCATGACAAGCCACTCGAAGAAACCGTCTGGGGTTCTGAACGTTGTCTTATCAATGTTGTCTTTAGCTACTCTTAGCTGATGGAACCCAGTTGCCAGATCAAGTTGGGAGAAGACCATCGCACCTACATGCTGATCAAACAAATCGACGATTCGGGGAAGAGGGTGCCTATTTTTCTTGGTAAATTTTTTTAACTCCCTATAGTCGACGCAAAGGCGAAGCGAACCGTCTGCTTTGGTTGCGAACACCACTGGAGCACCCCATTCTGAAATGCTCCGTCTAATGAACCCCTTTTCGAGAAGTTCTTTAACCTGCTTACTGAGCTCCTTTCTCTCCCCTGGAGCCATGTGTCTGACAGGTAAAGCTACAGGCTTTGCGTTATCCACAAGATATATGCGGAAGTCTATTTCCCGCCTCGGAGGTAAGCCTTTCACTTCCTCAAAGATATCCGGATATTCCCGGACTACTCTAACTGATTGCAAATTCTCATCAAAGCCATCAAGCGACTCTAGATAACTAAGCATAACAGCATTCAAGGGATTACAAGAAATTTCTAGAGTGTTACCAAGCTGAGTCAAGAGCCTAACTACTCTTTTCTCACAGTCAAGAATGGCACTATTACTGGATAACCAGTCCATGCCTAAGATCAAACCATATCCCGAGAAGCCCAAAACAAAGGCATTACAACTAAACTCAACGCTGAGAATAGAGATTTTCAAACCTAAACAAACCATTGACAAGTAAGCGGAGCCCCCAATTGGATTTGAAACTACTAAGGGATCTTCTAGGATACTAGTGTCTAGATGCAGAGATTCTACTAAGGCAGATGAAATAAAAGAGTGTGATGCGCCAGAGTCAAAAAGTGTACGAACTGGATGATCATAAAGATAGACTACTCTTTCTACAGAAATATTACTACCTCGTTCCTGCTGAGGTGCCACTAGCGCATGAACCTGACCCCCTGAAGTGGATCCGGCTTTCTGTCCCTTCCCTTTCTTCTTTGGGCAGTCCTTAGCTTGGTGTCCAGTTTCTCCACAATGGAAGCAACCACCCATCTTCGCCTTCCTTTTCCGGCAGTCTTTTGATATATGGCCCACAATGCCACAGAAATTGCACCTTCTCTTCTCACGGGGCTTATTGTTCTTCCCTCCTTTCTTGAAGCCTATTTTCTTTGCTTGTAGACCTTCTTTCTTCTCTTCCCCCTTAGTTTCTTTCTTGCCATGGTCTTCCTCGTGTAGCAACGCCATGTCCACCAGGCTTTCATAAGTCGCACCCGTGGATACATGGGTCATGGAAAGGCTGTGTAGAGGCTCATTCAAACCCTTGACGAAGCGGAGTGCCTTCTTGTGTTGGGTGTTTACTAAGTCTAGCCCAAATCTGGCCAGCTGATTAAACTGATTAACATATTCCCTGATCGTCATGCTTCCCTGTTTCAGAGTTAGAAACTTTTCCATTTGCAGGCTTCTTTCGGCTTGGGAGAGGAATTTCATCTCAAACCTTGTCCTGAAGTCTTCCCATGTTTCCACCGCCCTCTGAGCATTAGTAACTTCCCACCAATAGGAAGCTTCATCCTTAAGCAACCACACCGCAAGTTGTATCATTTGCCTGTCATCCACTCCAAAGATGACAAACAAATCCTCAGTCTCCTTTAACCAGTGTTTTGCTCCAACAAAAGATCTGTCCCATAAAAGTCTTTTCCACCCATAGCCTTGAAGTCTTTACATGTTTTTGCGAAGGCATTTCCAAGAGGAGGCGGAGGAGGAGGAGAAACCGTGGCCACTGGAGGAGGGATGTCTGCTGGGCCCGCGCCATTGGCCCTTGCTTCTAAGTACCTCCTAAACCAGCTGGGAATCGGCACTCCTTCCGGAAGGTTAAGGTCTCCAGACATGCTGAAACAGAAAGGAAAGATTCAAAACGAAGGATAGAGAAGGATAGATAGGGCACATGGCTTTGGGGGATTTTGTCTTTTTATAAATATAACACTTTTTTTCTAAAAAAATGCTTCTTTAAACTTTCTTTTTGAAAACAATTTTCAAAAACTTTTATCTTATCTGGTAAACCTATGCTCTGATACCAAGTGAAACACCCCACCTCCATTAAGGTCACTCACAAAGGGAATGCCTTAACTTTGGTGGAGGTTTATAAGTAAAAGCCACAGATAAACTCAAGACAGATATGAATACACATATTTTAAACAGCGGAAACCATACAAACTTTTATTTCATCAATACGTGTATCAAACAAAGATTTCCATAATTGTCTCAAAATACTTTCAACATTACAACCTCATAACTGCCTTGATTATTAAAGAAGCATGAAAACATAAATAATGTGACAAAAATCCCCAGAGTGATATCCAAAGCCATTATCCGAGCAAGAAAGATCCAAATCATACATCTACGTTCTTGGTGCTTGTAAAGAGCCTGACTGAGTTGAGCTGTTTCCTCCCTATGGACCGGGGAGGGGGGGAAACGAAAGAAAATAGGGTCAGACATAAAGCCTGAGTAAATCTAGTAACTCTTCAATATGTGAATAAGAAAAGGGTATGATGGATGTAAACTAAAAATAGGAAAGTGTCACAAGCTAAGGAAGTGTCAAATGTACTATCACACCCATACTATATCTCTGCACCTATTTGAATTCATTCTAACTGGCACCCCATGGTGAGGGTGAAGTGATCCCTATTCTTATTAAAGACCGGCTCCTATTCTCGTTAACATGTGTCATACGGCCCCCAAGAATTGTAGATACCTATGCTGGTCCCACCATGGGGTGTATCAAGACCCATGGTGGCGGCCCCGACACAAAACTAGAAAACATAGGTTATACTACTGGTGTCCCCAGTGCCCTGGTTGTCAGCTCCGGAGTGTGCACACGCCCGCACCCCGTTAGACCTGCACTGTGCACCCACCGCCGTCGTTTGACCGCTTACAATCAGCCCAGTAATCGTGCCCCACCCTGCCTAGTTTCAGGGTACCGTTGATACCTAACTTTGGGTTACTGCTGAAACGGGTTCTTCGTTACCAGGATTTTCTAGTCAACCATGTTAAGTTGTTAAGTGTTTGTATTTACCTAACCCCACCCATCAATTCTTGTTAACATGTTGAATTTGGTTAAGTGTTATAGTTGACTTAACCCTACCATCTGTCCTTAGCCTCTTCGGAGCACCAGACCACTCACATTAGACAGGTATTGCTACGGTTACTGGATGTGCCGGTCGGTTCCGGGCAGGTTTACACCGTAGCTCAGTCTAACCTCGGGTCCTTATTGGGCTCAATGCTTAACCACCCACATTGGATAGGTATTGTTGTGACTATTGGACAACTGGGCGGGTCCGGGCAGGTTTACATCACAACTCAATCCAACCTCGGGTTAAGCATATCGTGTTTTCTAAATTTACATATTTTATTACTTTTCAACTACATGTAAATGTCATATCTTTTATTTTTGGGTATTTCAATTCATACCGCTTATGTGTCATAATCATTGGCATGTGCCAAACATGCCAACATATATTTTCATATTTTACACCCAATGTTATTACCCCCGTTTGTTCGCAACGTTATAACATGTGTTGGGCTTGTCACAATTCAGCCCAACTTTATAAACGTGAGGAAAAGGGGAAATCAAGAACATGTAATACATAAAGGTGTGTGGCGCATGAACTTGCAATTTGGCGATTCAACTAACATATAACATGGGTCATGTGAACTTGCATTCGAATCAAAGTATGACTAAGTAGGTGACATATGAAATGGCATTGTTTAGGAAAATACAAACTTGTGGTTAAACATGTTAACTTGGCATAATATCGACCAAAAAACTAGCATGTTATATATTCATCAAAATGTACAATTTTTACATCTAATCATATAGCCTATTTCAACATGAACTTGCATAGTTTATGAAACCCAAACGATGTTTGACATAGAACCAATTATATTTCGCAAATAAACATGAACTTGCATAGTTTATGAAACCCAAATGATGTTTGACATAGAACCAATTATATTTTGCAAATAAACATGAACTTGCATAGTTTATGAAACATAGATCCAATTATACTTGCAAACATTGATCTAATTATACTTTCCAATAAACATAAGGATGATATCATAGGTTTTGGGTCATGTAGGCATAAAAGGTCTATAACATGTTTACATAAATTCTAATTTAGACTAAGGGAATATACATAGTCCAAGCCATCGACATATACAAAAAGGGATAAATTTCTAGTTTTTGCCACAAGCTTGCAAGTGCCATTGTTTTTCATATACAATTGTTCAATAGGCTTGGATCAATTAATTTATGCCGCAAACATCAATACACAAGTCATGATAGAACCATCACAATACACAAAGATTATAACAACACGATTCTATTTTCATTTACATCTAATCACATCACAGTTTTTATTCATATTTTGAAAGGTCACTATACTTACAACGTGTGATGAATTCTTGTTTTCTGATTTCTGTTATTCTGATTTGGAGATGCTCTCCTTTGGGTAGCAAAGTTGCGTTGAATGATTTGATTAAGCTTTGATCTTTTTTTAATTTGATTCATCTCTTAGGCTTGTTGGCTTGTCTCTAGGCTTTCTAATTGATGGCCATTCCTAGTTCCTCTCCAGCAGCATGACGGCTTTTGTATTCTATTATTTGTGTGAATTTAGGGTTAGACTTGAGTTGTATTTATAGAATTTTAAATTGTTTTGAGCCGTCGATGAAGCTAGGGTGAATCCAGGCCATTCATCTCAAGAGAGGCCAATAAGAAAGGGACATGTAAGCCCTAGTGACTCAACCAAGCATCAGAATTCGACCAGACCCTGACCAGGCCAGCTAGGGCCTGACCAGCAGCTCTTTCTGACCTAGGCGCACTTGGCAGGTGTGCCAGGCCAAAATTGTACTAGCGCACTTCCCAAGTGCGCCAGTTCAACTTTGTTCTGGCGCACTTCACAAGTGAGCCAGTGCATTCTGACCCGTTTTCCGGTTTTTCTGCCCAACTTCGTTCGTCCATATCTTCTTCATACGATATCCGTTTTACGCAAACTTGAACTCTATCTCAAGCAAAATTTCGAGACGAACGCAATGGCGTAACCCATTTCCCTTGATTTCATCATTTATAATTAATTATACTTTAATTTGTGAAGCTTAACGTTATAGAATTCACGGGGTGTTACAGTAGGGTTATTGAAATTTCCAAAACGAGGAGTGATGGTACGTTGAAGGAGGAGGTTGACGAATCTTGTTTTTGGGCGGAAAAAGCGATTTCTGAATTTTAAATGATCATCGCTTTCAAATATGCAATGAAAGGTTTCCAAATTCGTTTCATTAATTTTGAGTTCCGAAAAATCTATGCCCTTACTTTTACAATTCAAGATATTACCCAAGATTTTGCAATCTAAAACAATCCAAATATGTGGAACGATATCAATTTTTAGGGATTGCGGAATGCAGATCTTAAGGAAAGACTAAAATTAGAGGGGATGAATAGTGTTTATAAGAAATTTATGAAAATCTTAAGCTTAAGTGGTCTACTATATGAATCACACACAACAGAGATGATCACAGACACAGAATCAAACACAAACACAAAAACAAATAGGTATAAAATGTAGAAAAGGAAAGAACACACCGGGTTTTATGCTGGTTTGGATTACTCCTACGTCTAGTTCCACGCGACGCTGGATTGCGCAGAGTTTAATTATTTTCAGTATCCAAGTACAATCCCCTTGATTTCAAGGCTACGAGGCTAACACCGCAGCAAACTCCCTTGATACTACTACTACTACAATGTTAACACCACTCCCTTTCCCTGATTTCAAGGCTACAAGGAACACGTCCTTACCCAAACACTTCCCAAATGATTAGAACAGCCCTATAACTCTTCAATAGCACTTCAATTCAGAGAGTAATAGATAGAGATTGAGAAAAGATGAAGTTTTATGTAATTTGAGTAGAAATCGACAAAGTGGAAGTGGAGAAATCAATAAAATATGAAATATTAATGGTGGTATGAAGAGCGGTGAAGATGGGGAAGAAGAAGTATAAAAAATTTGAAATCAACCCCTATTTATAGGATTTGAATGGTTGCAATGTTTCAGAAACGTTACAAATAGTGAAAAGACACTTCCTTTCAAAATTGAATTTCTGACAATTATATGTCGGCATAGCCAATTATGTATGTCGACATATGTCTGTTATTTTTTTTTAAAAAACTATTTTCCATGTATTTAAATATATATATTTTTCTGGAAATTCTTGATTAAAACTTAGTGATATAAATGAACACTCTAAAGTGTAAAATCATATGAAATCATAATAATATATTATATAAAAATATTTACAAGATTTAAAACTATATAGCTATATAAAATTATATATAAAAAAATATATTTATTAAAACTTTAAAACTAATATTTGAAATCACAAGTAAGATAGAAAAATAATTTGAAATCAAAATTTGAAATTTAAAAATCAGAATTTGAACCTGGAGTGATATTCGGAGTCTTACATATAAACTAGACTTCATTACTATATTTGTCTTGAAATCTTGAAAACTTGATAACTCATGAGTTTTGAATCTCTCTTGAATTCTGAATCTCTTGGAACTCTAAAACTGTACAGTCTTTAGTATTTAAGTCCTATATACAAATCATGCATATATATATATATATATATATATATTTATATATATATATATTCCAGATAGAAATGTTAGTATATACTTTATAATCAATTAATAATGATAATTGAAATAAGGTTGTTGTCATCAAAACTCCATTCTCCAAGACAGACCACTAAACACATGGCATAATGGCATAAGGGCATAATTTATGACAGTAGTAATGAAAAATACAACATAAAATAATCAAAACTTGCATCCCTAGGCTTATCGGAATAATTTAAGTAATGAATCAAGAACGAGGTGTAAATCATATACATATATGCATATATATATATATATATATATATATATATATATTTGTGTGTGTATTTTCATGAATACATACATACATATATATATATATACACACACATAGACCTTTGTTTAACCTAATTTACCCTTCATATGTTGTTCACAAAAACATCAATATTTGATTTGTTTCAAATCTGAATACGTTTAGATTATCCATTTAGAATGGAAATCCAAACCTATTCAAATAATAAAATTAATCAACCTTAAACCTTTCTACATCACAAACAAATATTTAGATATAAAGGATAAATCAAATCAAATAAAAGTATATCATCCAAATGTTCTTCATCGGCTACTAAAACAAATCCACAAACTTAATACCAATCGACAATTCTTGCAAAATATGTATAGAAACAGGAGATTTGGGGGTTTTATAGTCTGTTATTATCGTTATTCCAAATCTACTTAGGCATACTAATCCATATGATAATCTACAATTGTAGAATATGACTAAGCACTCACTAATCCATACGTTAATTAATTTAGTTTATTTCTTACCTTAACAAACATTATTCTGGTCCTCTGATCTTAATTTCTTTATTTGAAATTCAAATTTACCTAAGGGAATGTTATAATTATCAGAATTATTTTATCCTTACATATATTATTAATTCAATCATATATATACACGTTTACCATCTGATTACTTTCAATTGTAATTTCTTCATACAAACACCATTTTTGACATATTATATGTGAAAACATATCAGAAATTCATCACAAATCTAAATAAACTATTGTCACGGTCAAATTCTTAATGTTGCAATATTCCATTTTTCAACTTCGTTATATTTTATTATTTAATTGCTTATCGCATTAATTATTATTATTTTAAAGATAGGGTACTTATATTACAATAAAAAAGGAAGAAGTATAAGGTTCAAGCTGGAAATAAAACACAACACTACACCCTAAACAAATACTATACACATAAAAAATCTCTAGATCGAACCAGAAAGACACAGGAAGACACTGACAAATAACATAAAGAAACATTACAAAGCCTACTACAACACATTACTGCATAGATACGAAGTCCAGGAAGCCCAGTAATATAAAAACCCATTAGCCAACAAAACATAGCACGGGATGGAAACTAACAACAGCCCAGAAAGCATACTCCAAACCATTAACCAAAACCCATAGCAAAAGCCCACAACATTAAAAATATAAGAAAGCCCATTACCAAAAAAATCCAACCGACATTCCACTGAATACCCAACATACAAATACCATCAAAAAAACCCACCACAATGAACAGCCTACTTTCCGTATTTCTTGAATCACCACACCTAACCATACCAATAATAAAACTCCAAACTGGCACAACAGTATAAGAGTAAAAGCATGAGTCTGAAATACCACGAATGGAGCATATGATTATAACCCAATATAACAATTCCAGAGAATATTCAAATAGCAGGCAACACCCAAATATCAAAATAATCAGCTCTATAGCAGAAGATAGCATACTAGTAAAAATTCATAAAAGGAACAAAGGAAATAACTTACTTTTTTAGTAATTCCACTGTTCATTACTCCACCAGAAGAATAACCCTCATCTTTAGACTTTTTCGTCTTCGATCTTGTTTAAATTTGTGACATAAGCTTAGTCCATTCCGGATTAGTTTTGATCAATGGCTCTTGACTTATAACCATACTTCTCCTTTTAAACTTATTGCTCTTACATTTAACTTTCTTTCTCTTAACACTACAAGAGGAGCTATCAGATTCTTCTACTAGATTATCATTAAATCTGTCTTCTTCTTCCGCATGAAGTTTATTGGATTCCTCAATATCAACCATTCTATCATCATTATTACTCATTTCAGAATTCAGTGTGCAATAATATGAACTTTGGAATATTTACTTTTATCCTGCATATATCTTTGGATTTTGTAGACACATCTAAAGAATTAATAGCATTAGCTCTTTCCTGAATTAAACTTTGATCAACATATACATGGTTTTTAGATTCAGGAATTTCTGAATACTTTGTATGCTTCATGAGATTTTAATTTATTCCAGTAGTAGTATTATCAATAGCCATTTTTTGTGATATGCCATGATTATCAACACCATCATGCATATACTTATCATTATTGATATCAGCTAAATTCATCTGAGGAACAGTATCAACATATATATGTTTATCTAAACCGTTCACTACCACATCTATATCCATTCCAGTATCATATTTTAAATGACTTTTAGGCATCCAAACTTTATTTAATCTGCATGTTACTTAGCATGCCCAAACATTCAACAGTTAGAACAAGAAGAGGGTATCCATTCGTATTGAACTTTTTGCCAAACTAAATCCCCATTAAAATAGTGAACTGGAACTAATTCAAGGAATTTAAAATCAATATTTATCTCTGCCAACACTCTTGCAAATGAAATACATCCTCTGTTACATTATCCAACCTTATAGGATGACCTAGAGTGGACGCAATCTTACTTATAGCTTCAATTGACTAGAAATCTAAGTTTAAATTGGAAAATCTAGCCTAGATAATAATTGAGTTCAAGAATTCTCTTGTTAATTTCGTACCAAGTTTGTTCTTTTTCATAAATATCAGCCTTCTGTTATAGAAAATGGTCCAGAGGCTAGTATCTTATCACAATCTTTAACCAGTTCACATAATTATAAAGAATCCATTATCCGTAGTATATAGGCTATAACTACCCTTCAATCCCCAATTTCTATCAATATATTCTCTCACGTATATTTTTACGGGATGCTACACCTATGGTCAACCCATAGGTCGACCAACGTATGAACCAGGTCGACCCATGTCCTGGGTCTGAACGTGAATTGAGTGGTCATTTATTTTATTTTAGCATTATGTTTTAACTATCATTTTCTTTCTTAATATTGCCCAAGTAAACT
This sequence comes from Allium sativum, assembly GCA_030737875.1. Lineage (NCBI taxonomy): Eukaryota > Viridiplantae > Streptophyta > Magnoliopsida > Asparagales > Amaryllidaceae > Allium > Allium sativum. The sequence goes on along the minus strand of CM060921.1, from coordinate 718,978,448 downwards.
ATTATTTTGAATTATAACTCATCTCTAATTTCAAATTTTAAACTTTTGTGTATATATACACATGCAACCTTTTAATTACTAATTCTTCAATAACTTTCCCATATGAACTCCGTTTGAGGCAAGTCATATATTCAAATGAATCAGAAAATTGCCACGAACATAATGGCATATGTTTCAAGGCTAAATTCTGAAACTATAAATTTTGGATATTTTTGTTTATTATTTATATAAAATACGGGGTGTAAATTCTCCGCTCCTTAGGAAATTTCGTCCTCGAAGTTTGATAAGGATAAATTGATGTTGTTCCACGTATAAATTGCAACCAATTATGTATACATCTAATTTTTCATTCATTTGTGCACTTGTGAAAAGTGTAACACAGCATAATAATACATGAATTAATGAATGCCTAAACGGTACCTCTTATATGAATGCAAGTTTTCTTGAAAATCTTTCGAAAGCATGAGGCACACATCCAAAATATTATGGCAATTTCTATATGAATGTAATATTTTGAAAATCAAAGTACTTTTTCACCCAAATTTTACCCCACTTTTACATAGCAAGAGCGTAGTTCATCCAATGTTTGCATCTAAAACCCTACCAATCAACTTTAAGTTTTTGAATTACAGAAAAGTCTAATTTTTTGAGTTCGATTACAAAAAGGTGGAAAATGGAAAACTTCACATCTTCCGTCTTTCTTTTATGTACCTTTTTATCTATACTTGGATTTTACGCAACTATTGTATAAAAATTTCCTATCTTCCTATCCAAGCACAGTTCGCATAAGAAAATTTTCATTGTTATAGATTTTCTTTTTTTACTTACTTTGGAAAATCCATTTTTCTCAACTGTCATATTTGTTACTTTATTAGATTTGTTGTTTTCATTTTAGTTATGGCGTCACCATTTCCTTAGCTTATTAATCTTAATTTTCAAATAAGCCTTCTAACTCTTCAAAACTAAAATAGGAAAATAAGCACAGTGCACAGCTATTACCTAGGGCCATGAGTCATAGGACCATGTCTCTAGTGACAAAGAAAAGTCCAACCCAAGGGATCTAAAAAACTTACTTGCCCTCTACCATCTAGCAGTCACAACTAGTCCTTGTTGTGTTCTAACAGTCTTTTCCAAGCAACAACCTAGGCTCTATAGTGCTTATGCACTCTATAGGAATTCACTATTATTCCAGTATAATTCTTGTTATCTACTTAATAGTCTCAAAATATTTTCCCCGTCTTTCTTAGGTACTAATCTTTACCAACTCCATGATTTAAAAACGTGGTTTGGCTTCCTCATTTCATTTTCCTTCCAAAAACTAAAAGCTTAAAAACTTTATTTTTGCCAAATCATAAAAATATGACATCTCATAAAAAAAACACAAAACTTTTTTCTCTAAATCATAAAAACTGAAGTAGAAAAGCACATCTGTTCCTCAAATAATTTTCCAACAGCTCATTATTATTATGCTAGTTCAATTACTTACAACCAGGTGTAAACATCCACTCTATTCTAACTTTTTAACAACTTATGTTGTCCACCCACCATATTTTATATCAAAACAACTGCTAAAAATTATTGTCAAAATAATAGAGATTGTCAAAAAAATTCTTGCTGGAAATTTTAGTTTTTGACAAAATGCAATCTTTTCTATGTTTTGTTATTTAATTCTTTCATAATTTATAGTTTGATAACTAGAATGCTATTCATGCTCTAAAATGTACACATTTTCCTAAGAATTTATTTTTACTAAAATTTCATAAGAAATCAGCGCTTCCAAAATATACTCCATTTTTCCTCAAAACTCAATATGTATTGTTCAAATATGTTACTTACATATTATATTTTTTTAAATGTCAAAAACAACTCTTTTTGTTTCAAAAATTATTTCTACACAATTTAGCTAGTACATGTTCTATAATTGTAAACCTTTAAGGTATACTTAAAAAACACCGTAAACTACCAATAAAAGCCTTTAAAATTTCAAGTTCTTAAAAGTTAACAATGGGACTAGACTCAAAGTGGGTTTATAACTAATTTAGACCTCCTTAAATATTCCCGCAAATTCATTTCTCTCAAACATATATATATATATATTCCTAATCCGTTTTCCTTTTTTTCACTACAAAATACGTTGTACACTTTTCACCCAAACCAACTAATGGTCTCTTATTCTAAAATTTCCATAACCATTTCTTTAGTGTACATAATTGATATCAAAACCCTTTGCATAAGTTGCTCTACCTATTTACTGGGTTCCTTTATGGATCTAGGTGCATATATATATATGTATATATATATATATATATTCAAAAATACAAATACATTCACTCACTATCTATACAAGATTCCTAAACCTAAGCTTTGATGCTAGATGTAACAACCAGAATTTTGACAGACTAATTTTTTTAAAAAATCCCAATCAATCGAAGCGCAAGTCAGCTTGTCTGGTATCCTGCAGAAAAAATAGAGATAATAGACATATTAGAGTTTAGTAGATGTAACAACCAGGAAAATCGGAAAAAATCTAAAAAAATTATTTTGGAAATCTTAATGAATTTTGAATATTTAAAATGATTTATTTTAAATAATAACGACTAGAAATTTATTTTAAATAGAATTAAAGTGTATAAATTTATCGAATTCATGAAATGATCGAGAATGGAGTATCACCGGTTTTGCTCCAAGCGATTGTTAAATCTTTAATTAGATTTGAACGTGAAATGGTAATTAATTTTACCAATAACACCGTGGTGTTAGATATAAAGTATTACCAGTTTTGCTTCATGGGATAAATAGGTTGGGATTGGAAAATTAAACAATGATTACTTCGGTAAGATTCACTAATCCCAACTAGTTTGGATAAACCTTAATTTGGTTTGAATTAATATACAAAGGAAGATTAAAGAATAAATTTAAAGAATTTATCTTTGATAAAATTAATGGGAACCATTCCCTAAAAATGTGAATATTTGAATAAATGAATACTCTGGATTGGAATGAGACATAAGTTGTGTTTTTATAGAACTTGTTTATAAGATACGTGAGTTATTCTGAAAGACCGGGTTTATCCCATTTTGAATAACTGAATCGACGATAAGTCGACGATGGAGATGGTGGTTGAAGACTGGAGGTCTTCACATCGTTTGGATGATTACTGATGTCTTGATTGGGTTGTACACCCAAGACAAGGTAATAAGTGGTGATCATCCAGATGTACTTGGAAATCGACTGGATATGCGAGGACCTCTCTTCTATATTGGACATATGGGACGAGGAATAAGGTGCCTCCGGTTTCATTTAGACCCAGAACGAACTTGTAAATGGATGTGTGTCTGACATTGGATTTTATTCTGTGTTGATTGATCTTTATTAAATTTATATCTGTTTGGTGGCAGAGAATTTAATCTCTTGCTTAACACCCTTCTCTGAGACGTACGAGCTTAGAGGTTATATATCGATAGACATCAGTTGCATGGCGTGAATTTCCTGTGTGGCATGCTAAGATGCAAATGAGCAAGGCTTTTGTTGAAAAGTAGAGTCTTGTGGTTGATGATCAAAGAACGACTTTAATATAGCATAGCTTTATGTATAGCGTTAATTTGTAAGCCTCACACCCTAGTGTGTACCAGAAACGGGAGAAGACTTCGGGGAGGACATGCGTTTCCTTCTAGCTAGGAGTGGTGCTATGGTATGGAGCCCAGACATTCTTACTTATGTGGATGATGGAAAGCAAGGCTCCTCAGTTAGATCGGTCACTACGGGACCGATGGATGGTTTGGTCGACAAACTGACTAGTTTTCGCACTATAGGGCGGGGAAACGTATTGTTCAGGCATTTTAATCCACTCCATGTGGACCGACCCTGACGATCTAAGGATCACTCGAGCTCTGGTCCTAAGGCTCGGGCTAGAGAGCCTCGGAGCGGTAAGGACGATCCCTTGCCTTGGTTCACAGATGGAAATCCAACTTTCAATACGTGACTTTGCGGTTTTAATTATAGAACTAGTATAGCGACATAGTAGCATGGGATACTATGTCGTCTATGATTGATACATTTATATTTGAAGTTGTTTTATAAACTTTGCTCTTATAATAGTATCAACATGATTTGTTTTAAACGTACCAAGCATGTTTGGCTATTATAAGGGAAAACTCTATCCTCCGGCTTGCGTTGCATTGTGTGATGGGACCTGAATCTTATAATAGCTTCATTTTTTCAAAAAGCATTGCGCTGTTTGTTATATGCAATGGTATTATTGGAAGGAAACCCGTTCCGTGTTATACGGCGTGGTCCTTTGATTTTCTTTATTTTAAAGTAGAGATTTAATAACTGTTTTAGTTCTCATACCAGTCACATGACTGACCTGGAGTTTATTGTTTTAACCTAAACTCTAGGTGCCCCTATTTTCCACACGGGCAGCTAGTAGTTTTGGTTTTGCAGATATTATATTCACGGGATCCTGGTTTATAGCTAGAGCTAAACGCTCTGTATCCGTGTATTTCTTACAGTTGTGTTTTGTATTATTTTTCCGCTGCTATGTATTCAAAAGTAATTTAAATCTCTAATATTTATCAAATGTATATTATTTGTTCAAACTCTGTATATTCTTGTACTCTGATGTAAATTGTTGTAATAAGCAATGAAATGTTCTTCTATTTGCGTTCTGATTTGTCGTGTTCTCAACTCAATCTGGGCTTTCCTTTATGGGGAAGTTTGGGTCGTTTCAGTTGGTATCAGAGCTTTGGTTTACAGAGCTCAAGAACAAGATATAATAGAACCGAACGAAAGAATTCATCAGGGATTGGATTAGTAATATCCAATAAGAATGACTCATTAGAGATGGGATCAATAGTATCCTAGAATGAGTTGGAAGAGTGATATTTTTAAAATAAAAATGAAATCAAATTTTGTTTTGAAAATTTAAACCTTATTATCCGTATTTGAATAATTTATTTTAAATTGATTTGGACTATTGGGTATATAGAGATTTTAATATACGTCTGATCCATGTGTATACAAAGCCTCAAATATGCTCGACGAATATAGAGTCATACTCTAGTCGCCCGGGCATGATTCTGATGATTGACGTGTCTTCATCAGCATTTATTTTCCAGCTTCGTAAGTGGGATATCTATATATTTCCAATTGACTGGTGTGAGAACCAAAATATAGTTAGAATATATTGCTGTGATTTGGCATCAAAAATATGATTTTTGACTATATATATTAAAAATATAGGTTTGAAAAGCTAATTCACAAATTGATTGCCAGTTGTGTTGTTTGATTATTAGTATAACTAATAAAAATATTGGAATGACGATTATTTAAACCAATATGAGAACGAATGGTAAATATAGCCAAATCGGAGTAAATATTAAACTGAATTGAAAATTGATTAGAAATTCATGCATGTACATATATATATGTGTGAACAGGTCATATCAAGGAGGCTAAAGAAGAGGAATAAAAATGTATGCCCAGCAAATAGGTACATGTTTACTGTATTTATCTGGGTTTTAATGATTTTATGAGTCGATTGGCTAGCTGCATGGCTTTTTATTTTTGGATGATGAGGGCTTTGCGTGGCTAGTTGCAGTTTTAAATGTATCCCTGTACAAAGGAGGTTATGGCGAAATTTTCAGAAAATTTAGGGTGTTAGCCAAATTTTTGAAGAATTGGAAAATTCTTAGAAACTGAAAAGTTGAAGAAGGAACACCAGAATGAAAGTTGAGTTGGTTAGTTAAATAACTTTCATCTCAGTTCCTTTTCGAGGACGAAAATATTTTAAGTGGAGGAGATTATAACAACCCGGCAAACCGGAACCAATTTTAAAAAAAAAAATGGCAATTTTAATGAATTTTGAATACTTAAAATGATTTATTTTAAATAATTACGACTAGAAATTTATTTTGAATAGAATTAGAACGTATAAATTTATCTATAAATATTCATTTTAATTATATAACGTTACTGGAATGGCGCAGTCGTTTGAAAATTCGATTTCAAATTTAAATTGAATGTACAGGATTGAAAATAAACTGGATTTTAGTGAAACCAGAAATATTTGAATCTATTTGAAAATATCTTTCCAACGAATGTGAAAAATCCAGATTTCATAACGGGATTAAAAAGTTATGTCCAGTTGAAAATTCAGAATAGTCGCTATGGAATTTATATATATATATGGCCCTTAAATATAGCCATTTTGCAAACGACCTCCGTTTTCGACGAAACCACTTTTGTTGGATCCAAAATGTCAAATTATTGCTAGATTCCAAAATTTATAATTTTTGGAATTAATATGTGAGCATGGCAAAGGAAAATGTGTTTACCAATTTCAGTTTGAATTGAATCCCCGAAATTAGTTTTGTTAGGACCGTATCGTCAAAACAAAGCTAGATATGATTTTTCTGGAATTTTTGGAGTCAGTATGCGGCCCCAGTAAATTAAAATATACTTTTAAATTCAATATACATTGATTTATATTTTAAATTGGACAAAAACTGATCTGGCTTACGAAACATATCCCATTGTGTTCGAAATGGGGGTAATTAACTAGGGGCGATAGTCGTTGGGTTTGATTTGCATTTCGAATGTAAAATCACGCTTTTACGAATTAATTAATTATTAAATATTGTATATATATATATATATATATTAACTTTTCCACCAAAACCCTATCTCCTTTCAGAAACTTCTGCCACCCTCTTTAAAATTAACGGCTGTAGAGCTCCATAATTCAAACCGAGAAATCTCCAAATCCAAATTGAATTTCAACACAAATCTAAGGCGAAATTTGTAGAGAAACGAACGAGCTTCCAATCCGTACTAGTATGATCGATTCTCGTGTGGTGTGTTGCCCAAATTTCTAGCTCGAACAGCCGCGTCTCGCGTCCGTTTTCCTGGCACTGGAGGGGATCAGAATCGCCATTCTTGACGGCGAAGGAAGGGAGATGGTCGGCGGTTCTCGTGACGTGCTCGGATCTGAAGCCGATGTCCTCTTATGGTGGCGCGAGGCAACCCTTAGGTGGCGATGGTTCATTTTTCTTGTTCCAAGAAAAATCAGAAATGATGGGGAGGGGGGAAGGGCAGTGATTAGCAAATGGTAACGTTTTATTTCGTTGCTAATTTAGCTATTTTAAATTAAAAATACAATTTTTGTTATATATATATAGTTTAAAGAAAAAAATTATTAAAATAAATATACCTTGTTTATAAAAATAAATATACCTTGTTTATAAAAATAAATATACATTGTTTATAAAAAATAAATATACCTTGTTTATAAAAATAAATATACCTTGTTTATAAAAATAAATATACATTGTTTATAAAAATAAATATACCTTGTTTATAAAAATAAATATACCTTGTTTATAAAAATAAATATACATTGTTTATAAAAATAAATATACCTTGTTTATAAAAATAAATATACATTGTTTTATTAAAAATAAATATACCTTGTCTTTAAAAAGAAAAATAATATTGTTTTAAAATAAAAATAGCAGGATTTTACAAATAGAAAAATATGATTTTTAAAATATAAATAGCAAGGATTTTTAAAATAAAAATAGCATGGTTTTAAAAATACAAAAATATGATTTTTATATATATAGCTATATAAAAATATGCTTTTTATATATAATAGTGATATAAAAATGTGATTTTTAATATCAACTGCGTGAAACAGATGGCAATGGAACGGACTGAAATCAAAACGGAATCCAAACCGTCCCATAAAGATAGACGGAGTGGAAACCAAAGGTGAGAACCTCTCTCGCTGAAATTATTTTATAGTTAAAATATACTAGGATGCAAATGGTGCTCAGTAGCACTCGACACCTTTTATTGTACAAACCATTGTTGTTTGTTTGGATTGAATGGTCTGTAGTGTGATTATTGACTATATTGTGAATGAATAGAATAAATAAAATATTCATGTATGGAATAAAATATTGGAACAATAAAAATATCATTTTTTTTAATGAATAGAATAAATAAAATATTCATGTGTTGAATAAAATATATGAACAATAAACATATCATTTTTATTGTATATACGAACTGAATAAAATATTCATGTGTTGAAATAAATATTCATTTACAAATCAGATGATTTGTTTATGTACACCTATTTAACTGACATTGATTGGGACGATAATATTTTACACATCGTCCAACTAAACAAATAATAATCCATGTTTGTTGTTTGAAAACCCTACATGAGTATTGAGATAATATTTGACATACATTGATCCCAATAATTAGTGTTATGTCAATCGATGGGTTGGCAGACTATATAAGCGTTATTTATTTATTTCAATGCTTATACAGTTGTAAAATGCACTCTGGATGTTGTATGAATTTTTAATGATTGTTTATCATTATTGTTGTATACATGTGATGTTGAAATCCATATAACTAAAATTATATAGTAATTGATTGAGTCTGATTCTAATTCAGAATTAACGAGTATTTTTAAATAATATTCAGTGTATAATCAAAATCAGATATTTTGAAAATATTATCATTTTAATATTATAATGATAAGGAATATTCAATTTTGATTTGAAATTGTGAAAACTAGCCTCACATCCTTAAAATCAAAGTTAATTAGGCTCACATCCTCCCCTTTGTAAACATAGAAAATTCATCCCTGTTTTTAAAATAGCGCCTAATTTTTTACACAATTGCCCATTTTACTAATTACAACACTAATTTAGGATCTGATCAGATATTTCTTATCTGTGATTAAATTTTTACGTAACCAATTATTTTCCTGCTTATGGTGACTGCATCTTTGTTTTAATTTTTTGAACGTCCAACTCGTTTGCTACAGAGATCTACTAGATTATCAACTTTTACAGAGGAAAACTTTGTTCGCTCTTTTTATTTTAGGGTATGGCGTCGTCTTCATCACGGTATTATGTTATTTTTCATTTTTTTTCCCAATATACCGTTTTCTATTTTCAAATTGAATTTTAAAATAGAATTTTGTTAATTAATCATTCTGTTTAATCGAATTTTTGTTTTCATATATTTTAAATTTCTGTTTTGTTTGCTTGCCTGATGATCAGTGTGTACATCATTATGAATATAGTTGTAATGAATTAAAATTATAGGTGTTCTGGATTTTTTTTAACATGTTTTGTGCAAGTATTATCAAAATTTTCATGTTAGTATACATATATTTCTATTATTTGCGTATATGTATGCAAATAGTTCGGTATAGCTGAATGTGGTTTTTTTTTAACATGTTTTTTGCAAGTATTATTAAAATTTTCATGTAAGTATGCATATATTTCTATTATTTGTGTATATGTATGCAAATAGTTCAGTATAGCTGAATGTGGTTTTTTTAGCATGTTTTTTGCAAGTATTATTAAAATTTTCATGTAAGTATGCATATATTCCTATTATTTGCGTATATGTATGCATATAGTTCAGTGTAGATGAATGTTGTTTTTTACAAATTAACAATTAATTTTTTTTTCCAGCAGTTCAGCAAATATTGGTGCATTGGTGATGCTGAAGTACGGGAATGATACTTGTTCTATTCGTCTTTATTTTGAAAATTCTGTTGATATTCTTAGAGATGTTGTTTGTGGTAAATGGATTGAGCTAAGTCCGTTGTCATTTGATTTGTATCACTTTAGAGATGGTTTGAAAAGAAATGTAGAAAGTAACTCTGATCTTAAATCAATTCTTTTGTTGGCTGCACATAATCGTGAGGATTATTTGGTTTTTTTTGTTGACGTTACTCGAAATAGTTCTTCACTTGCTTATGGTAGCGAATATTCTATTGGTAATGATTCCTCATTTGCTAGTACTAGCGAGTCGAACAACAAATTTAAGCAATTGTTAAAAAGTGATTTGAACTAATTTGTTTTCACCGGTGTGGGTCAACAATTTAAAGGCGGTGTTACTGAATTTAGATTTTATTTGATGATGTATAGTATGAAATCTGGTTACAAGCTGAAATTGATCAAGAACGATAAAGAAAGAGTAATGGCTGTTTGTTCTAAACAAAATTGTTGCTTTAGGATTCATGCATCTCTCAAGTTCAATCTTCCTGGATATTTTGTTGTGAAGAAAATTCAACCTGAACATAGTTGCGGTGCTGGAATTCATGACATAAATAATCCAGTTATGTCTAGTAAACTGATCAAATTGTTGGTTTGTGATCATATTCAAGCCAGTCTGTTAATGAAGACAAAAATATTATTAATTTGTTTCTGACAGAGTATAATGTTATCTTGAAGTATTATTATGCTTACAGTGGGAAGAGGTTGGCATTAGATGACTTCCATGTGAGTGATTTAATGTCTTATCATCATTTGCAGTCGTTTTGTGATGCTGTTGGTACTACTAATCCAGGGAGTACATTTGTTTTGGAGTGCAACGACGATACACATCAATTTGAGAGAGTTTTTATTGGTCTTGAAGCCTATGCATATGGATTTCAATATTGTCGGCCTTTAATTTTTGTTGATGCAACTTTTATGAAGGGGAGAGCTCAAAGTTGTTTAATGGCTACTACGTGTAAAAATGGAAATGAAGGTACGTTGTTTTACATTCTATTTCGTATTTATAACAGTCTTTTTTTTTATACTTAACAATATGCAATTTTTTATACATTTTTGCACGTATTAATGCAACAATTATAACCTACTGCATATAGGTTTAATATTTATAATAACATACACTATTAATGTTGCTACATCTTGAATAAATGCATATAGGTATGCAAATATTTAACATTTTTTCATATAAATGAGCACACAATCTGTATTTATGCATTATTGATTGCTCCAGTTCTAGCAGTATAGTGTGAATGCATCAGTTCTTATTTTCTATTTTTAATTACACAAATGTTTTTATAATCTGCATGCACATAAGTCAATTTGGAAACATATGGTAAATTAGTTATGGATTTTTTGTTTGATTACAGCAACACTCTAATTATGAGCCTTAATCCTGAGTTTGCTGATATTAAATAATTTTACTACATTCAATTATGCATATTTTCAAAATATCTGCATATAGGTATTCAAATAATATTTATATATGCATACTTATGTGCATATATTATGTATATATGCACAAATCAGTGCATTATTTTATCTCCACACATTGACTTCATCAATTCTTAATTTTTACAGTGCATTACGAAAATGTTTTTACAAATATGCATGTTTTATTGCTAATTTTTATATTTTTTGACGTTTTTTGTTATATTAATAATTTAATTTTGTATTTGTTTATTTTCATAGGTTTTTTCCCAATACCAATCGCTATTGTGTCTGGAGAAGACGAAGACAACTCGATTTGGTTTTGTGAACAACTAAATTTTTTTCTTAAAGAAGACAGTAGAAGTTATGTTTTCATTTCTGTTCGTCATCCTGGTATTCTTGTTGCAATTCCAAAGGTATTCCCAAATTCAGTTCATGGGACTTGTTTCTATCATTTGATGAACAATTTAAAGGTTGCTCTAAAATCTAATTTTTCCAAAACAAATAAGAGGTTGTTGTTGGATACTTTTGGAAGAATTGCTTACGCATATAACTAGACTGATTTTAATGCTGCTTTGAAGAACTTTAGAGATGTTGGTGGATCTACTACGACAAACTTTTTGAATGGAATTCCATTTGAGAAGTTTACTAACGTATTTTTTCCGGCATGTCGATACGGTGAAATGTCATCAAATTTTTCAGAAACTTTTAATAAGTGGATTTTGGAGGAAAGGCATTTACCCATCACTGCCTGTCTGGATGAAATAATATTGAAACTAATGAAACTTATGTCCAATCGTCGTGAAGCAGCTTCTACTTGGAAAAGTGTTTTATGTATAGTGAACGAAACTCGGTTACGTACTATTCATTTAGAGGGAGCTTCATGGTTCGTTATCAGATCAAGTGAATATAATTTTAAAGTTCATCCTCCAACACATCAATTTGTTGACTTATACAATCGCGTATGTTCATGTAACATGTGGCAAATTACTGGTTTTCCTTGCTCTCATGCCATCAGATGTATTTTGAGTTGTGAAAATTTGAGTGCGTATGACTACATTGAAGCTTATTTCAAAGTCGGTCATTTTCAATTATCTTATTCCCATCCAATTAATCCTATTGTAAATTATATGGGTGAAGATGTTGCTTCTGAAGATGCAGTTATTGTTCCTCCAAGAAGTAGAAGAATGCCTGGTCGACCATCATCATCTAAAAAGTTGAAATCAGCAGGTGAGTTTACAAAGACAATTAGATGTGGATACTGCAAGAAGCTTGGTCATAACAAAAGGACTTGCTCATCAAAAGAATATTAGATGTGCTTGTTTTTTACATGACATTTGATTGTAATGTACATTGTTCTGAACCTTAACTATTTTTTGGGATTCTGTTCAATAAATTATTGTTAGCTTCTCAGATTTGTAAATTTATTTTTTTACCTGTCTGTTTGCAATCAAATTTTCTTTACATTTGCTCACATATATGCAATTATACTGCTCATTTATATCATACTTATGGTTTTTTGATTATGCTCATATATGCTTCAAAATAACATGTTTGATGCATACACGTACGAAATTATATAGTACTTTCTTCTGTACAAAATTATTATTTTTCTTTGAATATAAGTATGCAATTATTCAAATTTCTTGCATTCAATTATGCAAATGTTCATCATGTATGAATGTTCTTTTTTTTCAGTGAATTATTTCTTTTCTTTTTTAATAATAGCTTATTTATGCCTACCTATTTTCCAGATTAAATTTTGACATCTTAAAATTAGTCGCCAGTGACTGCTGTACTGATTCTACAAATATTGGCAACAATTTAACCACTTATATTAAAATAGTGCGTAAATATATGCAAGTTTACTATATATGTTCAAAATGCAAATTGTTTAATTCATTTCCATTTACGCATCTGTATAACAATACGTTAATATTACTTCGAAGTAATATCATGCATTATTTAACAAAACATTTAAAAATATTATTTACTAACATCTGCATTTAAGTCTGCAAGTATTAGGAATAATTGTACACATATATGCAACAATTCATAATATCATTAAAATTTATTGGAAAACATAATATTCCAAAATAATTTGTTAAATTAACTACTGTAACCAACCCATACTTATGTACGCAGAAAACACAACATTTTATACAAGTCTGTCACTAACAAGACTGTATAACATCAGTTAAGCCACATTCCAAATTTGCGTACGAAATTCAAAAGTACTACATGTAGAAAATAGAATTAAAAAACAATCCACATTACAAACTACATAATCTGGTCGCCGCACTCCAGCTACTTAATACCATTCCTAATATATACAACAAACATTAAGATGTTCTTTTCCAAACTTAAAAAATCTTGTTCGCATCAGACAGAAAGAAGTTTTGCGTCAAGTTTTCTAGAGGAGTCCGACTGTATGGTTTACAGTTGAGAATCTCGTACACCAGAACAGCTCTTTGTAGATACATAGCTTGTGGTTTATAAATTTCATCAGTTATATCCAGTTCCATGTACTCACTTCTTTTCTTCATAAAATTCATCACAAACAGTGCACAATCGACTCTGTAAAAATGGAAACAGATAATTGTTAAATTTGCATAATTCACTTGTTCATCAATTTATTTTCCATTAATTGCATAATTTCTGCAAAAAATTCATAAAAATGCATGGAAATATGCAAGTAATCTTAATGTAACTACTTACGTTTGTCCTTGATGCGGGGAGTTCGCAAACTCAATATCCTTGTGTTTTTGATAATTTTTTCTAAGCATTTTTTTCACAAACGCATTTATGTACTTTCTCTGTTACAACAAAAAAAAAACACTTATTATTTTTGAACTAACACTGCAATTAATTAGAATATCAATTTACATACCATTTTCCTAGCTAACTTCTGATGTTCTCCTCCATTCCGTCTTGGTTTATTTGAGTCATAATGGATCCATCTTCTTTCTTCTTTCATGAATTCTAAAAGTGAAAAATGATCCCCTTGTTGTATAGGAATGAATATTTTGGTACAAGTATTATATTCTTCCTCAATTGGCTTGTGCACTAATTTATTTACGTTTTCAGTTGATTTCATATCCAGCATTGCCTGTCATTTTTCATATAATTAACAAATTTTAAATGCGAATAAATGAATTTATGTTTAAATCATGTGTATTCTTACACATGCTACAGTCTTCAAGCACAGAATTTCAGGGTGCTCCTTTCGCATCTCATGCGCAAACCGATCAATAATCTATAACAAAACATACATTTAACTTGTTTATGAAGCCTGAATATATGATGATATTTAAAACCAAAAATGAAATTTATTAAACTATATTACTATTGTGATACAGCTATACCTGTGAATATACAAGTCGTCCACGTATCAAATCTGCCTATGCAGTTCCAACAATGCATATGTCTTTATCACCATTGAGGTATGCACTTTTGCAGTTAATTATTTACATCCATTACAATAAGGCATAGAATCATTGACCCAATTCTATGTAAAAATAAAGATGCTTAATTGAATATATGTATGCAAATTTGCTTAAAACTTGCATATATTAATGCAAGTTTAAATATTCTTTACAGAAATAATTGCAACCTAGACTACAAATTTCAAATATAAATTCCAGTTTTTTAACATCTTGCACTAATTACTAAAATCATCGTTGATTTTTCGTACTATACACAATAATCATACTGTATCAAATAATCATAATTAACTAAACATCTATTCTACTTTTACCTTAGGCCAGTAAGTTTTACAAATTCTTCCTTAACATTGATCTGATAGTCCTCCAGATTAAGCACATTTTTTAACGTTCTTAGTTTCATTTCCGAACCCAGTTGTGTTTCTTCGCATTTTGGTCCTTCTTCATAGTCCTCCACAACTACCGTTTCAAACTCATCCAGCTTTCTTTTACCTGTACCTAGAAATAATATCACATATATAATCAGTGTACTACAGTAACATACACATTACACACATTTTTACACTCAAAACTTAATTTTATTTTTAACCTTTTTTGCTCTTTAAAGACATAAGTTCCCACTTTTTTCCTTCCCTTTTACTCAGGTCCATAATACGTTTTCTTTCATTCCCATCTTCCTTCGCCTGCTTTTGCTTAATTTTCCCCTCTTTGTGGTCTTTACAATCTTCTGAAACTACGTGAGCAACATTCCTCTTTTCCCTATCTATTTAAACATACTTTATCAATTAATAAATAAATATGTGCTCATCTAAATGCATAAATTTCATAAATCTGCATAAAAGAATGCAATTCATCACATAAAATCAACCTTTTTATTTTACCTATGGTTATAAACGAACATAACCGAAAAAACCTCTTAATTTGAAGAGAAAATTAAATACTTTTAGTCCTACATTACATAAAATTGGAATATTGTAATTTACCTTCTAGCTGTTCAACATTTCTTATCTCCTTCTCCTTCTTCTGTTCCTCATTCTTCTCTATTTCCTGATCTTTAATCTTTTGCGCCAGATCATCCATTTCATCACTCACCTTGAATATCTCTGTCATTTTATGTTCATCTTCTTTTTTCAACCACTTGCGTTTTTTCTACGTTACTTTCATCTTTATTAACATTATTCTCGTCATTTCCTGATCCATTTCCTGATGTTCTTCATTCTGCAACTCAGGGTCTTTCTTGTTCTCCAGCTCGACATCTATTAATATTTTATTACTTGCATCGACAGTTATAAACACATGCACACTATAATGAAACAATTATTATTAGATGCACACTATCTTGCATGTATTATTAACGTAATCAAGCAATCCATCACACAACTCTAAAATTTTGATTACAATCATGCTATTAATTAATTGCATACCAACACACTAATTTTTTTCTATATAATATTAATCTAACATCTACTACTATTTATTTCTCATAAAAACCAACAAGAAATAATACTTGCAGAAAAAAAGGTTTTTAATACTAAATCTTTCACATAGTATACACACAATTCTAAATATATGACTCTAGACATGCTATAATTCAGAATACTTGCATATTATCATAAAAGTATTTTTTTTCCCCGTAATAATATTTTGATCAGTTAATTATATTTCAGAATATAAACCATGCATTACGTAATTGTACATATAGACAATAATCCAGAAATTTTTATTACTTCAAAAAAAAATTAAAAATCAGTACTTTTTCTCTCACGCACAGATGCTATAATTAAGTAAAATTGCGTACCTGTGTGCAAGTTTCCTCTTATCCTATCTTAATATAAACTATAAATTTGGTAAATTAACAATACGTAAAAATTACTAATATTACCTTGTTTTTCCTTCTCATTACTACTCTCTATAACCTTTTCATTAACCAATTCTGTAGTCCGCTACCCCTCTTCACTATTCTGTTCCCCATTCTTCTCCATTTCCACTTCATCCTCACCATCTTCATTCTTTTCACAAACTCCATCCCTTTTTCCACTATTCTTTCCTCCATCCTGATTAAATTTCAATCTTGCAATAAATTTTTCAATGTCCTTCATGTTTTTACTTCCCTTCTCACGCACCAGCTGGTTTTCTTTTTGTTTACCTTTCTCTTGCTCATTTTTTCCCTCTTCTTCATCAGTACCTACTTCTTCGCCTTCTGAATCGACATTCATTTCTTCTTGCTATTGTTCAGCATCCTCTTTACTATTTGTTTCCTCTTCATTCTCAAAACTCATGTCATTTTCATCATTTCTTATTTCAAGTTGCTTGTTATCATTATTATCTGCGGAAGAATCTGCTTCAAGTTCATCCACCTTTTGTTTCAAATGCAAATTTTCTTGTTTTAACTTTCTAATCTCCACTTTTAATTTTGCTACTAAGTACTTCAAAAAAAAAATTCCCTCTTGGTGTAAAACGCAGCACATTCATCATTCTTGTCGACTTCGTGCTTAAGGAGCTTCATATCCTTTCCTTCTACATCCTACATACACATACAACACACATTTACAAATTAGTATCTTAAAATATGTGTACACAATTGTGCAAATATATATGAATACTTCATACTAGTATGTAACAGTTTGGTTATTCTGCTAATATTAAAAATACTTGCATATATGTATACAACTTTTACACATAATTGCATATAACTACTAAACAATTCAAATTAATTTTAAGCACTACAAATGATAAACTTTAATACAAACCCACCTACACTACATATGTTTTTAAACCAGTGATAAAAAATAACATCAAATAATATTTCAAATTAAAAATACCCATTAACTGCATTTAATTACACTAATTTCTTATTATTTTTGCACATTATTTTACAGCATTTCAAGAAAATATCATAATGTTAACTAGAAATCCTACGTCCTTTATAATATTCTTACATTGTTGAAGGTCACATTCAGAATCATTGCCGACTTCAGTTTTGAAATGTCCCACTTTCCTGCCACAGGATACGTCGTGTAGTACTCAGGCTTTAATGTCGTCAGAACACATGTTTCTTCACAAAACCACCACTGCCTAAAAAGAAAAAAAATTATTTATTATTATGAAAACAGAACTAATAAAAAATTAACAAACTGATATTATTTTTATTACCAATAATATCGTTACGCAAGCATTAATTTTGCGTGGTGTCTCGTGATATTTGTTGACTTGGGTAAATAGATGGTTGTGAATAGTTTTTGGCCTCGAAATAGCTTTTAACTTTCTTGTGCAAACACAATACGGTATCAGTGTCCATGGTAAGCTATAATTTGGACTGGACATCAAGAATGTAGCAGCCAAATACAGAAGAATAAGTTTCACCGTGTTAAAACGTGCTTCCGGAGATTCTATTTTTATCGTCGAGAAAATCTCCCTTTCTATATTCTTCTTATTCACAGTTTTTCATCTTTAAAATGTCTATCTCTGAAAGCTGTAAATTCTTTATCCTCCTTATCTTCTGCCTTAATATGTCCACTTGTTTTAATCATTTAACCTTGTGTTAGAGCTGCTAACATTTTCCCTATATCGTTTTCTGTACATGTGAGTATCAAATCACCAAACTGAAAATATTTCATGTTTTTCTTAAAGCTTCTGATTATAATGTCCAATGTTGTCGAATTTTTTGTCGTCTCGGACGATGAAATGAGACCATCAAAAATCATTTCAATGAACTTTGCCAGCGGCAATTTTTCCATCGATTCTGAATGTTTTCCAGAATATAACTCATCATCTTTTAACTTTTCCACCAGATCTATAAAAGATTTCAAGTTGTTTCTATAAACTTCCTCTTTCTTTGAAATCTTTTCATTCTCCTCAACTTTTTGATATATTTTTTTAACGTGCATAGATGTTGTTAGTTGGTCAGTAGTAATTAACGCTTTATCAAGCTCACTTTCTACTTCAGCATCTTCTACTACATTGGGAAACTATATATATATATATATATATATATATATATATATACACATATTCAATTTTTAACTGCACACAACTACTAAACAAAAATTGAATATTTGCACACTTTAATTCAAATATAACTGCAGCACAATTACAACAAAAGCAAAAACCATTACATAAATGAACACTTGAATTATAAAGTTTACAATCACTTCATATAATTATAAACCTATAGGTGTAGTGTTGCAATCATTCAGTCACGAATTCGGCTTATCTTCACATCATACTGCAACATACATTTAATTAATGCACATTTGTATGCAACATTTACTATTAAATGAATTTTAATAAATACGAACCATTTAATCTACCCAGATTTGTATGCAACAATTACTTAAAAAAACCATATAACAATACAATATTTAATTATTGACCTCAATAAATTATGCAACAAAATTAAATAATTCCTAGGTTTTAAGCAATTTTGATGATTATATTCATACATTAATGCAAATAAACTGCATACATGAACGTAATTTCTTCAACTACCAAAACATATGAAAACAAAATTGAATTTACTGAAAATAACCTCATATTTCTACTCAAAATTATTTCGTACAATCACTTACTGAATTGCAATTAGTCCTTATTATAATGTTAACTGCAAAATGGCAAAAATCAATGAACATATCATATCTATAATCCAACATTTCTAATAATCTTCAGATAATAATGGATCATCGATACTTTAATTCTTCTACTGTACGCAAAAATTGTAATTACATGCATAAATCAACGATCATACATGATAAACATGCAGTATTGTATGCAATATTTAAGATTAACTGCATACACACATACAACTACCTGATTTCATTTTTCTAGTTGCATTCTACATTACAGAATTGAATTCAAAGATTTGTAAAAAAAAAAAAAAACTTTCAACAACATGTCTAACTCTTCCAATTAGGAATGTAAAAATATGGAAAAAACATGAACTAAATCTTTACTTTCATGCTATAAATCTAAAAAAATGCATACAAAGATGCATATATCTATTCATAGTTGCAAATTCGTATAACGACTGTCGCCATTATTTTTCATACCTTGCTACATCGACAAACCATTATTTTTTTTAAACCAGCAACATGTTTTAAAACATTTTTGGATGTACAACTTAATAAACGCTTATAATCATGCAAAAATTAAAGTTTAATTCATTAGCTACTACGATTTTCGACTACAATATTCATTGTTATACAGAATTATACGAGAATAATATTTTTACCTTCGTTCTAGCCATGTCGATGAAGACTTTAACTCAATTCTTCAGTGATTTTACTTTTTTTTACTCAATCAACTGAAGAAATGGGAGAGTCGAATGAAAGGTTTTAGGTTTTTTTTTAATTGGCTGCCCTAATTACGCTACCTGATTAATGAAACCATCAACGGATGAAAGAGGGTATTTAGGGTTTGAAGGATATAATCGGTATTAAAATTGCGGTTATTCAAAAATAGTACATTTTAAAACATAATAGGGACCTAAAAAAACCGCGCCCTTTGAAATTTGATTTGAAAATTGAAATGAAATTGAAATCATTTTAAAATGAATTTAAAATGAATTTATTAAGGAATATTCAAATTTGATTTGAAATTTGAAATGAAATTGAAATCGTTCAAAAATGAATTTAAAACGAATTTATTAAGGAATATTCAAATTTAATTTGACATTTGAAATGGAATTGAAATCGTTTTAAAACAAATTTATTAAGGAACATTCAAATTTGATTTGAAATTGGATTTGAAATTTGAAATGAAATTGAAATCGTTTTAAAATGAATTTAAAACAGATTTATTAAGGAATATTGAAATTTGATAAGAAATTTGAAATGAATTTGAAATCGTTTTAAAATGAATTTAAAATGAATTAATTAAGGAATATTCAAATTTGATTTGAAATTTGATATGAAATTTGAAATGAAATTGAACTCGTTTTTAAAATGAATTTAAAATGAATTTAATAAGGAATATTCAAATTTGATTTGAAATTTGAAATGAAGTCAGAATCGTTTTAAAACGAATTTATAAATGATTTATAAATTACGTTTTAAATGGAAATCGACGAAATATATATTATATATATAATATAATGGCCTGAATAGAATGCGTCGTGCTACGGCCGTTTGCGAATTTCGACCATTGACTTCGAATTGATATTACGGGAGATCCGACCGTCAGATTCTCCTAAAATCAGAACCGTTGGGTTCGTATCAAAAAGTTCTTTCCAATGAATATAAGCGATTTGAAATCTAACGGTTGGATTTGGTATTATATCCAAATTAAATTTGGAAAAGGTCGTTGTAACTGTAGTATGATGACCGTTTATGGAAATCGACTGAAAGTGCCTTAATAAAATTATTAAAAATATTGATAATTTGTGTAAAATCATAATAAAGGATTTGGAAAGAATTAGGATGAAAGATTCCATATTTGAAAAGATAAAAATGTATTTTTATCGAAATGAACTAGTTATTAACTAGAACTATAATCCAATTATTTTTTTAAAAATAAATTGGATTGAGAATGGGTTTTAATATAACCAGAATGTCCAATCTATGAATTGGAGTGGGTTTGAATGGAAATCATCTTCGGAATGTTTCGATGTTGGATTTCGTGATTATACAGATATTTTTATGGAAATTTGAAAGATATGTTTATATCGTTATTTCCAATACGATACTTGTTGGTTTCAGAATTTGATATTGAATATAAGCCAATATATTTTCAATTCAGAGCCTTGTATTTTATATCAAATGGGATTTTGGGTTGTCATGAATGGTGTCTTAAATAACACTAGTCTTAAACCAAGTTGAGGAAAGAATAAATCTTTTTATTAAGATTTAGTGAGATTTTCCGATTAATTAAAATTTAATTGGAATTGAATAAAAGAATTGGATTTTGGGTTTGTCGTGAATGGTGTCTTTAATAACACTGTTCCTAAACCCCATTTGAAAAGAATAAATCTTTTAATTAAGATTATTAGAATTTCCTGTTACATTTGGTAATTGGAATAAAATGGAATGTGAATCGGGTTTATTGTGGGCTGTGTTTTTAGCGACATTCGTTCCTTAACCCGATTTACAATGAAATGTGATTTGGAATTTCTAAATCTTTTTATTAAGATTTAAAGGAAATTTTCCAAAGTAAAGTTTTCCAATTTAATACAATAAATTGGAATGGAATGGAATTCAATTTGGTAATAATCGAAGTGAGCTTCTGTGGAGGAAGACTGTTAATATATATGGAATTTAAAAGGCTTTTTCGATATTCCATTTATATTATTAGTCGGATACGGAAATTGATATCGATTATATATATTGATCTATTTTCCATGAAGATTCCATAATTAATGGAATGGGATTTTGGGTTTATCGTGAACTGTGTTTTAAATGACATTAGTTCTTTAACCCAGTTAAAGATAAGATTAATTTCTTAACTTTGAATAATCATTAAGAAATGATTTTTGAGACTAAAACTGAATTATAATTTTTAATGAATCTTTAATTAGATTGGAATGTGAATGGGATAATTAAATTTTCTCACAACGGAATGGATAAAATATAATATAATCAAATATAACTTTACCAAAGTAACAATACCGTCTAGCCAGTATCCAAAGCTATCATATCTCTATCATAAACCTAACCTGTGAGTGTGTTATGAGAAGGGGGTCTAAACACAAAAATTCCGGTGACTAGACAAAATATACATTCTAAAATAACTCTACACATACCATTAAGTTATGTTTTCTTATTTATTAGGTTGTTTACTCTAATAGCACTCAAGGCTCTATACTCACGTCATACCCATCTACTTCCTAGTAGATTAACCTAATATAGTACATATGTAGCTACCCCAACATACCAAGGTACTCCCCATAGTACCCTCCTCGCACGGTCCCCGCCGTCATGCCATGGAAGCATATGCAACTCTCATCCTACACCGAATGATGTACAGAAATTCATATTACTCTGCCACGTTTCCCCCATAGAGCCACCATCATTGTGCCACTCAAGCGTTCAGAACGTCGTATCCGAACTCCTCGGTCGAACCAAGTCTTAACACAAAGTAATTCCCTAAGGTGTATGATATACCACCTAGTGTGTATCTAGACCCTCACACGTACGTACTATCTACTGTACCCGAGTCTCGTAATAGGGTTGTGTGCAATACTATTATCACATTTATTATTTCAGTATTGCAGTAATTCTTAACCCCAAACAATGAATTAATTGAACAAATTACAACAACAATATTATCAACTTAGTTCAAATAATATTCAATGTAATTGCCATAAATTACAATTATTTAACATGTTAGGAATTACGGGGAATGTAGACGGTAAATATAACATTACCCAAAAGGTATAATTCTAAATCCGCTCACCTAAAAACTTCCCAATCCTTGAATCCAATCCAGGTGTGTAATTTCATGGTCTTCGTAACTGAATCTAATATTAAAATAACCATAGATTTACAAATCTGGCACTTAAAGAAAAGGGAAAGAAAGGAAGAAACCTAAATAAATCAGATTCACAGGACTTACCTTACGTTGATCAGAATATGTTGTACATTACATTCTTTGTCGTCAAATCTTGAATCAAAACCCCTAAAAGCTAATATTCTAATTTTTGAAAGATTTGGAGAAGAAAGAAAATGGCAGAGCCTTGGATTGTCCCAGAAAATATGAGTTGAAGGCTAGGCCCTGCTAGTCTATTTCTAGGTGTTCAAGAAATTCTAGTACATCAGGTTTGATAATATAAAATCCGAACCGTTTTAATCAGTAAAACACATCACTTACAATCAGATATGGGCACGGTTTGGTCGACCCCTGTGTCTACCCATCTTAGAGGTGGGTCGACCCATGTCTTGGGTCTGAACGTGAATTGAGTACTCATTTATGTTATTTAACGTTATGTTTTAACATTCGTTTTCTTTCTCAATATTACCCATGTAAATTATTGTTTTCCACTTATAACTCCTCTCTAATTCACAATTCAAACTTGTGCATATATATACGTGTGACATCTTTTAATTATTAATTCATCAATAACTTTCCCATACGAACTCCGTTTGAGGCAAGTCATATATCAAAACGAATTAGAAAATTGCCACGAAAGCAATGGTATATGTTTAGTGGCAAAAATTTGAAACTATAAATTATAGGTATTTTCGTTTATTATTTATATAAAATATGGGGTGTTATAGGACATCATACCCATAGTAACACCTCTTAGGAGGACGGTACCTAAGGAGAAATGAGAGTTTGAAGTGCAAGTGAAGGACATTTTGAGAAGAGGGTTTATCCATAGGAGTTTTCTGAGTGGGAAGCACTAGTTGTATTTGCTACTAATGTGAATGTTCCCTTCAATTGTGTGTAGACTAACGTGAGCTGAACAAGGTGACGAGGAAGAAAAATATCCACTTCCATGCGTAGATGATTTGTTTGATCAGTTGCAAAGTGAAAAAATATATTTTCTTAGTCGGATCTCATGACCGGATTCCATTAGCTGCAAATAACAAAGGTGGGTGTTCCCAAAACAGCATTTTGAACACCATCTGGTTTTTATTAGTGGTTGGTCATGTCATTCGGGTTTGACCAACGCACCAACTTATATCGTAGATCTCATGAATCATGTTTCCAAAGATCAACTTAATAAGTTTTTACTTTTTTGTTGATGATATTCCTGTTTACTCACAGCGGAGTAAGAACACAAGGAGCATTTAAGGGTTGTACTACAGGTGTTGAGAGCACACCCACTAAAATCTGAATTTTCCAAATGCCACTTATAGAGAAGAGAATTGAGGTTCTTGGATCATGTTGTTTTGAAACATAGCATTGGTGTGGACCCGACAAAGGATGTGGTAGTTTAAGATTGGACTACATCCAAGAGCGCTACTGATGTGAGAAGTTTTTGAGATTGGCTAGGTATTATCGTAGGTTTATCCAGGATTTCTACAAGATAGTGGCGCACCAATTCAATTAACTAAGAAAAAACAAGCTTTCGCGGGATGCTGGATTTGAGCATGAATTTATAAGTATGAAAGAAAGGCTAGAGTGTGCGTTCATGTTTGTTATTCCCAACGAGAATAAGGAGATGACAGTATACATCGATACTTGTGGTACCAGACTGGGTGCGGTGTTAATGCAAGGGAGTAGGTTGTCGCCTATGATATTTGGGACTAAAACCTCATAAGAAGAGATATCCCACCCATGATTTGGAATTAGCAGTGATTGCCCTCGCATTAAAGATATGGAGGCACTATCTTCTAAGAGAAGGGTTCGAGTTGTTTACCAACCATAACTCACTAAAGTACATCTTCTTAAAAAAAATATCTTAACCTTCGCCAATGACGATGGTTAGAGTTCTTAGCCTCTTATGATTTTGATATCACATATACCCTGGGAAAGGATATGAGGATGAACAGACTTGACATGATGGTTCACTCCGAAAGAATGTGAGATTGGTTATACCTGACATTAATGGGATGAGAGATAAATTACTTCGAGAGTGTTGTCACTCGAGGCTAACCATACATCCTGGCCGTAACAATATGTAATGTGATTTGAAGCAATCCTATTACTGAGAAGGTATGAAAAAAGATGTTGGGACATTCATCTCCAAATCCATGAATTGTCAGTTCATTAAGGCTGAACAGAACAAGCCCAGCTATTTGCTACAACCATTAGAACTTCCTGAGTGGAAATGGGAGAAAGTTTCAATGGATTTTACTGATGGTTTACCAAGGACTAGAATAGGATGTGATTGTATCTGGGTCATCGTAGATCGATTGACAAAGAGCGCCAGATGTATACACGTTAAGTCAAGTAGAATGGCAACCAAATTGGTCGAATTGTATATGAAGTGAGTTGTATGATTCCATGGAGCACCAAAAGGCATTATAAGCCACCGACACTCTGTTTTTACTAGTAGGTTTTGGTATATCTTACAAACCCTACGGTCAGAGTTACAACTCAGCATGGCGTACCATCCTCAAACTGTTGGTCAAACCGAGAAAGTGAATTGTGTATTAGAAGACTTCTTAGGACCTGCATATAGACTTGAGGGTCATGGGACAATCATTTGCATGTTGTGGAGTCTATAGACAACAACACTCATCAATATAGCAATGGTATGACACTATATGAGGCTTTCTATTGTAGACATGCAACGCTCCTTCATGTTGACTAAAGGAGGTTCAAAAGCTGATACTTTGGCCATACATGGTTAGAGGAACCTATGAGAAGGTTGATAATATTCGACTACAAATTAAAGCTTCTCAAGATAAGAAGAAGAACTACGCTGATAGAAGACATAAAGATTTGGAGTTTTATGTCGGTAATCCAGTGTTTGTCAAGATTTTTCCTTTGAAGAGTGTAATTCGTTTTGGTAGAAAGAGGAAGTTAACACCAAGGTTTGTTGATCCTTTTTCGATTGTTGAACAAATTGGAAGCTTGGCCTATAGAGTGGATCAACATCAAAAGATGGTTGGGGTACACAATGTGTTTCATGTTTCTCATTTAAGGAAGCTTGCACATGATTCATACTGTGCAACTTCCAGCCAATTATAGAATTCTCTAAGTATCCCGTGATAGGTATTCGGGAACTTAATTCCCTAGGATGGCATAAAATTCTCTAAGGCTTTCAGGATCAGTATTCATAGTTCATCTTCCCAGGATCATGAGAATCACGTGCTTTCCTGGATTGGTGCCTATCCCAGAGCTCAAAAGATCAACTTGCAACTTAAAATCTTCACACTCCTTGATCATTCAACCCTCTCCAAACCAAATTTGGCCAGAAGATAAAGTTAAGGAAGAAGACAATCACGCCAAACCAAAATCCCAGAAATAACAAGTTTCAGGATCGATACCGATCCGAATACATATAGATTTGAGATACATGATTCTTGCGCTCCTTCTACTCACCAGCCTGGCCTTCTTCCTATAAATACCGCTTTCAAATATGAGATAGAGATTGGTTTTTTGTTCTCTTGACACCTTTGGAAGAATTCTTAGCACTATGTGTTCTTTGGCTCACTCTATAACTACAAGAAGAAGAAGTTCAGCTCCATCTTGGACTTTTGGGTTCACCATGGAATTTTGAGACTAAGAAATAAAGCTCCTTTTTGGACTTTTTTTCCACCATCATCGTTGTAGCTGCTTGGGAATGAGCCTATCATAGTAATCTTGACTTAGAAGTAAATAAAGAGCAAAAACCTTCAAAGCAGAAGCAGGTTCATGATGAACCACTATATACTCCTGTTAATTACTTTACAACATTTCTCCACTAAAAATCATCCTTTTACATTTATTTTTATTATCTTGGCAATCTTTGGGTGTTGTACCGAATTTTGGACATTAACACATACTTTAACATTAAACAACACAATTTATATCTAAAAGTCACGATCTACATTGGTATGAATTTATCATATAGTTTGAGATGGAAAAAATGTAAAATTTTATGTTTATGCATTTTGGTTTATCAAAATTAAAAAAATTCATTTGTTCCAATGTTCATTAACTTGAAATGTAAGCATCTTATAAGCTAATGAATTTACCAAAAGAACATAATTTTCTCTTCCTTTTCTAGTAGGAGGTAAAACAGAATTTACAAGTCATAAATGCAACAATGTTAATTAATTTTTTTATTTCATTAGCTTGAGCATTAGTTGGGTTATTACTACCAATGCACAATAAGAATGATTAAAAATTTGATATAATTTAATTGATTTTACTGAGAAATTTTATAATCTGTTACCCTTCTAAAAATTGAATACTAAAATGCATTACTGTATAATATACAAAAAATATCCATTAATAGGGTTGCCTTTTCTGGTATTTAGAGTTAATTTAGAGTATAATATTCATTTATAAATTTGAATATTTGCAATAAGTATATTATTGTAAGTTAGTTATCCCTTCTTGTTTATTTAGTCATATTATGATGATACTAGTTGCAAAATCATATTTCAAATTGCCAAAAGTTTAGTGTTTACGTTTTGAAAGTCACTTATCACGGAGTTAATAGCTTATATGAAAAAGATGCGTCTATAAAATTTAGCGGATTGAATGTATATGATTTGACGACATGTGAAAATAGTACTTATGAGTTATAGACGGCACCTAAAAGAAATGATGAAAAATTTGACTAAAAAATGAGAATTATTTATTGTAACAACCCGCTCATTCGATGATAATAGATTTAAATATTTTATTTAAATATATCATCGTGTCCGATGTGTCACTCAAAATGTCGTTTTTCACAAACGATAAAATTAGGATTCGGGACCACTTCCATTGAGTCTGGATCGTCGTTTATGACCTTTTTGACTATAAGCATCGATACATTCGAAGTTAGGTAAAATTTGGTCGTTTTCTCATTTGAGTGTATGACCAAAATATCACTTTTCGCATACGAATGAATTTGGACTCGAAACCACTTCCATTGAGTTCAAAACGTTGTTTAGGAGTTCGAAAAGTATAAACTTCAATATATTCCGAGCTTTGGACTTTTGGCACCTTGGTTAGGGCTTAGTTAGCCAACTAGCCCACTTCCTTTAAGTGCCAATCATCCCTCTCCCATTCATTCATTCCAACACTTAGAGAGAAATTAGAAAATGGAGAGTGGAATGGGAAATAGAAATTCCTAGGCAAGGGTTTGCAAATCCAAGCACAATTCAAGTGCAAATCCAATTCTAAGACATGGGTAATCTTCTTTATCCTCTTCTTTATCTCCATAGCTCATCAATTTCAGATTTTTAGTGTGCCCTAACACTCATGTGTCTTCATGTGAATGTATGAGGTGATTTCGGAGGAGCAATTGATGAAAGAGAGGAGCTTTGCTCGTTTGTGTGCTTGTTCTTCCTTGTTGGAGCTTGTTCTTGACATTCAAGAGCCAAAGGTGAGTTCTTTGATGAACTCACATCTATGCGTCAAGCCTTTGTGCTTGAAAACTGTAATTTAGTGCATTTATACTGTTGTGTATGCATCTAGTGTAGTTTAGTTGAATTTATGTGTTCATGATTTCATTGAATTGAAAAGTTGGATTAGAATTGTCTACACAATCTAATCCACATGTTATGAGTTGAGTTGGTGATATTGTGAAGCTCCGTTGCCACCCCGGCAAAGTTCTAAGACTTCACAAGTCGCTTGAATCCCTTTTGGATGCTTTGATTTGGAATTTAGTTCACAATTGAATTTATAAGTCGAATCATTGCAAATCTCTTGTATGAATGTTTGTGCATGTGTATTTGGGTATTATAAGTTGTTTCGGCAAGTCCTTGAAGCCTCGTATACATGTACATAACATCGTAGGCCTTTGAGCATTCGTCGATATCATTTTGAATATGTTTTCAAGGTAAATTGGGCTCTGGAACAGGTTTCAGACGTCTGAATATTATAAGTTAGACGTCTGACCTGCTTCAAATAATTATGGAGTCAAGTAAGTAAATTCAGAAGTCTGAAAATTTTAGCTCAGAAGTCTGAATTGTAATTCAGACGTCTGGCCAGAATAATTGAGACGTCTGAAAGGGGCCAAAATGAACTAAAACCCTGCGGGTTTCTGAAAATCCCAGTTCAGACGTCTGACTTAAATGATTCAGACGTCTGAATCTGTTTTTCTGTTGTGGACTAGAGGGACCTCGGTCCACAGTCTACCCCTATCCTGGCTCTTTCCCGCCCAGAGCTCGGGCCGTTCGGACTTCGTTTGTGAACTTCAGCTTCACGAATTCACATATTCCAGCAGCTCGATTCATCGTCTTTGATTCTCAAGTGATTCTTCCAATGTTGATTCTTTTGATCTATTCACATTGTTTATGATGGGAATTGGATAAGTGATCATTCTAAAGCCCGTGCGTTCTATTTTGTATCGAATTCATTCAATACTCTTGTTAAGATGATTCATGCCATTAAAACGTGAATTATCGACTCGATATCCATTGAGTCTATTCCGATGTAGTTTAAAACATTCGGGTGCTAGTGTGGGATTTCGATTTGTTCGTTGATCGAAATTACAACCGTTATCCCTTGATTTCCTATATGTTGTTGTAATGTGAGTTTATTATTTATGATGTTTGTGTTCTATTCGCTACGGCGACAGTTTTCATAAATATTTGAACCACAATGGGTGATGGGGTTTTATATTGTCAATGGGCATCGAACCAACGTTTAATCAGTTTTTAAATTCAAATCCTTTTAAAATAAATTCGATTTCTAAACCCGATTTTAAATCTGTTGATTTATATACGATTCCTTATCCTATCGATCAGACGAGAAATTTTGTTTATTTACCTTAGTAAAACTGAGGACTATGACCCCTTATACGTTTACTTTGGCGAATAACTCTTGTACTCGTGCGTTCGAATATGTGTGGTGATTTTCTCTGTTTTGAATAGAAACCAATTACGGGTTCGAAAATATTCGAGAATAGCATGTGGTTATGGGACATGTTGCTATTTTCTTATATTAACTAGCTCGGAGTAATTTCTATTCACACGGATCGATGTGATTCGTTTTATGATTATTCTTGATGTTTTGAGAATGAACTAACAACGGGTTCGTAAATATTCGATAGTAACGAGTGGTTATGGGACATTTAGCTATTTTCTTATGTTAACTATCTCGGTGTAATTCATACTCACCCGGATCATTGGTATCCGCCTCTATGACATAGTTGTTTGGTTCGCGATAGCCCGAGTAGGAATATACAATTTGTGACCTTCATGTAGGGGACTTCGATCCAGCTTTCTATGATTTTCTATGATTTATGTATTTTCATCATCCGGGGTCATGACCCAGCCTCGTGGGGAGCTTCGGCTCAACAAATGGGTTCGCTACCTAGAGATCGTATCTCATCTATGAACAGACCTGCCCCCTTTTATGATGTTTTCTAGAGATTTCACGATTTATGTGTTTTCTCTCTCCGGGGTCACGACCCGGCACCGTGGGGAGCTTCGGCTCCAACAAAAGTGTTCGCTACCTAGAGATTGTATCTCATCTATGAACATGCTTGCCCCTTTATGATGTCTTGACGATTTATGATTATTTGACGATTTATGATGTCTTGATGATTTATGATTACTTGATGATTTATGAGTACTTTGATGATTTATGATTACTTGATGATTTATGAGTACTTTGATGATTTATGATTACTTTGATGCGATGCGCATCAATTTGATTTATGTTTGGCGTTCCTCTGTTATTTCCTGTTGTGTGCAATTGTTTGAATGTTGCATTCTACATTAGCTAGGAGATTATTTCGAGATAGTTGTGTTGACATGCCATGTTTCATATTTAGTTATTATTAGAAGTTATTAGTAGAATCATGTCATCCTACGCTATATCTCTTATTATCTCAGTTTATTTGATGAGTACAGCAAGACCGGTCCGTTTATTGTTTATTTTCTTATAAATAATACTCGGGTCAGGCCGAGTCATTTTAGGTGCTCCTTTGGGTCTCATCGTAGGATCAATCTTCCGCTTTCAGCTTCCTACCCTACCTCTGCAGCTTTATGTACTTTTGTACCTATGATATTATCTCTCGTTGTGTGCATAGTCTTTTATTTAGATCATGGTACATATCTATTCTTTCGGGATTAGTGGATCTTTGTTGGCCACTATCTTGTTGTACACATTCTTGGTTTATTTATATCTATTCCGCCTTTGTGATATGATTATTCTGTGTCTGGCTTTGAGATACATACCGTGTACTGTTGGTGTTGTCTATTTTGTACTGCTTTCCGGATTGCATGTAGTCGTTGTGTAGTTGCCCTATCTGCCGAATGGTCATGTCGAAATTTTAATCGGTATCAGAATTCGATGTGCATTCCTCACATGGAGCAATTATACAATCGGTCGCTCTTCACAAACCTCATTCTCCGTTATGGTCTACGACATTTCTCTGAAATGAACTAGACGATAATGGGTATAGAGGCGGGGCGTTACATTTATTTACATATATTTACATGAACTTAGGTATAAAATTCTATGTTTAATATGTTATGTCAACAATTATGTACTTTATGAGTTTTGCATGGAAATGGAAGAATAACATTAGATGAATCATGTGTTGTAATAATTCATTATTTGTTTTACCTGATCATTTTTCTCAGCATATTAATTTGTTTTAGGTTTGTATGTATGAAATACAGAACATGCTAAAATAATAATAAAGTTAATCGATCATGTAAAATTGAATATAACAATCTCTACTAGTTAAATTGTATGTGGGGTTAACTACTATGTTTAGCTCATAATTAACACGGTTTATAGAAGAAACTATCCTTTGATAATGAAGAGTTATTCAAACTATATTTTTTGGAAATACTAGTATGTAGCTAAAGTGGGTCTTCCATAGTTTGGAAAAATAAACAATGGATAATATATGTGAAATAATGAGCTCGTTTTTGTCCTTATACTATGAAGCAGTGGATTTACAAGATGATAATGTGAGAAAAAATATAAATATACTTTTAAGTAGATCCCACGGCATTAAGAAAACCATGAAGTGATTTGATTTGACATATCTATTACAAATCCATGGTTCTTGTACGTGTAAGAACAAATAATATAATTAGTCAAATAGTGCACGTGGTAATATTTAAGGTTAAGCGTAATATTTCTCTTACATTGTTAAATGTAATATTACTTACGATGTAGGGTGATACGATTGTCCATTTTTTTGACGAACATTGAAATTTGTGCAAGAATGTAAAATGGAAAGAGAATATACATTTATCTTAAATCGAAAACAACAAAGAAATTAATGAGATGAGGGAACTCATCAGAACAAATAGGATCAAAAGAACTTGTCGATTATAAAATGAAATTAATCATAGAACCCTCAGTATGAATAGACTTGAGCGTAGAGTATGGGCAATGAGAAGTGTACTCGTTTGTGATCAAACAGTGCAATATGATTGCACTTTCCCATTATATTTGCTTTTAAATTTAGTTGTTTTTATATAATCGGTAACCATTTGTGATGGTATTTTCCAAAAGAACTTGATAGGTTTTGCTATTTGAAATGATTTCGAAGCTTTCTTGCTTTCATTTAATCCATAGCTCATTTTTGGTGGAATATTCGACATGCACTTGATGAATTCTATAGTTTTATCTAAGATCAAGCTTTAGTGCTTTGGTAGAATGTAAGTTATTTTGTTAGTACTTTTGAAGTGCACTAGATATATTTTGCTCTTTGGTATGATTTTGAGAAGGGGTTAAATCGGTTGGACCGGACCGGATGGAGGTGTAGTCAGTTTCTGTCCTAAAAAGTTCGAATAAAACACGGTCAAACGAAATTTTTTCATGGACAAATTTTGTTGTCCTAACTCATATCTTAAATAATATCGGTCGGATATGGATATATGTTTTTCGGACACGGACACGTTCATACATGGCTATCAATTATCACATTTTACACCTTCTATTAGATTTTCTCCTAACTGTATACCGAATTATAAGGAATTCAGACGAGTTTGAACGAATACGGACCAGACGTGATTTTTTCTCATACAAATTCTGTTGTCCTATTTCGTGTCCTAAATGAAAATTGGACGGACTCGGGCATACGTTTTTCGATCTCAGACACAAACGGACGTCGAACATTCATACAAAATTTACATCCCTAATTTTGAGCTTCTTTCATTTTATGCAATCAATAACCGACGTTTGGTAGTGCTTTTGAGATGCACTCGTTGGATTTTACTGTTTTATGTGAGTTTGAGTTTTTATTGCTTTTTTTACTTATAGCAAATTTTCTTAGTGCGTTTAAGACGCACATGATGACTATTTCTGTTTTATATGATTTTGAGGATCTTTATTTTAATATTATCCATAAACAGTTTTGGTGTTGCTTTATAGACACACTTGATGGATACTGTTATTTGTTATAAATTTTATATTTTTACTTTTATGCATTCCACAAGCAGATTTGGTGGTGCTTTTGAGGTGCACTTAATAGAATCTACTATTTTTAATGAGTTTCAACTTTACTTTTATATATTTTATAACCAGATTTGGTGATGCTTTTGAGACATACTTGATGGATTCTATTATCACTAGTACAAAAAGTGCACGTTGCTTTGCCTCATTTGCTTCTGTTGTGCTTGCAGCAGAAGCAAATAATAATATTGGCAACTGTTCCACCATTACAGCAGAAGAAATTAATACAAGGAAAGCAGCAGAACGTTTAAATATGGAAATTTGATTCCGTTGTTGTAGCAACTGAAATAAGAATGCAGAATCAAATTCGATTTTTTGCTTCGGAATTTTGTACAAAAAAAGCGAATACCTTTTATTTGCACCGGTTAGAAGACCATCAGAAACAAATGAGATTTTTAGACACTCGGTTTTTGAGCTGCATAATATTTTTTCACATACCCAATTATTCCCGTCCAAACCACTTCTCTCCCCCTTTCCCAAAAAATAGAGGGAAAGTGAAAAAAAACTGGAAAAAAGAAAGCTGCTTCCAATCAATCCTTCAATCCGCCTTTTCAAGTGAATATCCATATATTCATCGACATCAAGGCGGAAATTTTCAGTCGATGTCTTCCTCAAATTTTCAGTCGACATTTTCATCGATGTATGTTCGATTTTGAATGATCCTTCTTACACTTTAAGTAATTCTCTTTATACTAACTGTTGTTCCAGCATGTTGCTTCTATTTGATCAACCAAATCCAGATCTGTATCCCAATAACTCCAACGGAGAAACAGTGATATCATGATGAGGATGCTTCCCATGAAGTCCACTTAGGTAGTTTATTTTTTCATGCATGTATAAAAACGCTTCTTATTTCATGGATTGTTGGTTTTTAATTGTGTTATACACTTTATAACAGATTTCACATGTGCCAAATTCATGGATTATGGATATTTCTTGTCAAACCTTTCGATTGTTTAGATCTATTTATGCTTTCTGAACAGAATATGGGATGATTTGCGGTTGTATTGCATAGATGTTGATAAAAAAAACATTTCTTTGCTCTATATTTACAAACATATATTGTTGTTTGGATACATTTTATGTCATTCAAGTATTTTAAATACTGTTTTTACTTGGAACAAAATTTGACGCTGAAGTTTCAAACTGTGATGGAGATTTAAGAGAGAACCACAGCTGTTAAGGCTTAAATTTGTTAAACATGTTTAAAGCTTTGAGTCAAGCACATATTTACATACTAAAAATATTAGAATTAGAGTTATTTTTCTACATTATGTTTGAAGTAAATAAAGTCAACCCATTCAGTATGAAATGTTATTTGCTGTCTCCTGTATGCTAACGGTAAAGCTTCAAATACAATTTCAAGTTGTAATCTTACATTGGCAAGATTTTCAAGATCATTTCTGCGATGTTCTCATAGGGTCCGTAATTTTTTCTACTAAATGTACTTCCTATGTATCTTAGCTTAAAGACTACATTTTGAACCAATATTAACAATTTAGTCAGTAAATAGTACTAGCTAGAGAAAAGCAATTAAATGAATGTTGCATTCTCTGCTTCTGGTTCATGAGTAATCTCTATAGTTACTTAAAGATCATATAATTTAACCTTTTCTTTTAGCATAAATGTCTTCGCTGTTGGTTTTGAGACAACAAAATTGTGTTAATATTGTTGGCTTTTACTTAGCTAACGACTAAGTAATGGTAGTTGTCATTCATGTTTTGCTTTTAATTGAGGCCACACTGTAGTATTTTCAGAGTTTGTTTAGAGAATTATGTGTACTTGGTATTGATCTACCTATCATGTTGTTAAAGGTATCTAAATTTTGCATTAGTTATACTCATCTTCCATGGAGCTGACGGGATTGAATGGCCAGATCGAGATTATGAGAGTGAAGCCTTTTCTCCCTTTGAAGCAGTCAATCGCTAAACCAACATGTCGTTCATCAACGCCAAAAAAATATCAATAATCTTTTTTTTTGCTTTAACTCTGCTAGAAGGAACATGTTATACATTAAGTTTTAACATTGTAGTCCATTAAAGTTATTACAGGCATTACCTAGCTTTTCAAATAGGCTGCAAAATCATTAAAGAGGAGATATGATTGCTTTGAGAGCCATTCAAAGTTTGGAGAATACAAAAATCGAGGAATCCACTATTATAGCTCTAAAAATTTACATAAAAATCAAAATGAAGAGCAAACTTTTTATGGTAGGAATCAGAATCGATAGGGATAGTAGATCAGTGAGGTTGAATTTAGGCTTCTATTAGACAAGAATATGATAGGCATGATCATTCAATGCGCAACATATAACTATTAATGGCCAAATCGTCCACAAAAGAAGCACTTGACGGGGTCAAGATAGGCAAAGACCTGCTATGTTTATTTTTTTCCAATCTATATTAATGGAACTTCTACACAATTAATGAGTAATTTATTTATTACTATCAGATTAAATGAACTTATTTATTTATGCTGGAAATGGCCAATAAAAAATGTGAAAACTCTTCAGCGAGCTATCTACAATTCGCAGTTCTATGTAGTTTATAGAAAGAGAAAAGTTATATTTCAATTACAAGCTCAATGTAATGTGCTACTTAATATTTCATTTAAAACTGAAAATGGTTTCTACTGACTTTTTTGTCCAAAACACTCAATGAATTTCAAATTTTAACCCCTTATTTCAGTGACCAGAATTGCATTCTTACCTAAAGGAAGCACATTTAATTTTTTTAATCCGGATTACTAATTTATTATCTCTTAATAAGAGTGTAAAACTTTTGGGTTTAGGTTTTGATTAAAGAAAGAAATAAATATGATTATAGGTATTGGTTGCTATGAATAACATCAACTTAACAAAAAAAAGCGAGGTTTGTTATTCAGCTACTAGTACCATAATAGACTGCATGTATTAAATATGTAATTGAATTTTTAACCACAATAAAATATTGTTTCTTTAGAATACCAATGCATATGGTTTCGTAGTGCTTCAATGAATGTGAGTCATTCAGGGGTGGAACCGATTCCTTTATTGAATTTCAACGTTGCAAATGTAAGACAACTATAAGCTTATATTATTCTGAACAAATTAAAGTAACAATCAGGTTATAATGAAATTTACAAAGGTGATCAAAATAATACTATTAGTTAGAGCAGGCATTCAAACATTGTGTACATTCATGTGACACGATTACTTTATTATTTATGCTACTCGTGGTGCACAAGTATTAGCATGCAAAAAATGTTGTAGATATTTGAGATTTAGAAATGCTTCCGGTATTTATTAAATCTCAATTTTATCCATAGATAATGGAATATCTGGCCATAGTCAAACAATGTTGTAGTATAACTCCATTGTGAAATGTTGATGAAATGGAAGATTGGACTCAATGTTTGGTAGCTATAAAAAAAGACACATTAATGAGTCGGGCTTCAAAGAATGATGGATGAAGCTTGGCATATACGTTGCTCCAGTGAAAACTCATCGAGTACCTTTATGTTATTTGCTAATTTTCAGTAGGACTATGATTTGATATGTCCATGTTAATACAAATGTTTTAGAAAGCATTTACAATTGTGTTTAGAATTTGTTTTACTGTAATTATTAATTAAATTGGAAATCATAGCCAATGAGTCCAGCAGTTAATTTTGATGTGATAAATTATGGTCTAACTTGTCATACTAAGTTATTTAGAGCAAATTGTTGATATATTAACATGAAATACATGTGTACTGAAGACAACTATAGAGCTTGAAAATTTGATGTAGACAGTGATATTTAAAGTACCTGCTATATTTCATCAGAAATTGAACATGGAATGTTACCATGTCGTGTTACAAAAAATGTCATGAGTTGTAATTTAGGATCCATGTTTACAATCGTAAAGATCACAATTTTTTTTGTTAAGAATCATTCAAAAAAAATAGCTTTTGCTTTAAAATTGATTTTGTAGTAGCTATCAAGATTAAACAAAAGAAATAGATTAATGTAATTATTTAAATGAACATCATTAAACTATAAACATCTCCTTATCGTTTTGATTTCGCTAGTTTTTTTTTTCATAATTGGGGTAACTTAGAAACCTACTTCAAATGCCTAAAATTGCATCTTGCACGTCCAAGAGGATTCTCAGTTTGAATAGAATGACTGCACTTATTTAAGTTTTCTATATAAATTTGAATTTGGGAAGCTTGCTATGCATTAAGCATGGTTGTAGGTTCTGTTTTTAAGACAAATGGAATTATCATGTAGCTTTAGATGAGAAGCACGTACATAATTATACTTGAAGCATGCTTATAGGTATGGTAGATTAGCTCCTTTAAGAAGTTTCTTTATTTCCAACGAAATTGATCTACTTTTTTATGTCCGTTGGCTATCCAGAGAGAATGTGTAACAATAAATGCATTTCGATAAGCATTTAAGGAGCTTATACGTTATGCCAAACTCTTTACGGTATATTATATAATTTAATTGTATATTACAAAATACTGTTAATAAAATACTATTAAATTTAACAGTATATCATAAAAACTATTGGTATATTATAAAGTACTATTAAATTTAAAACACTGTTAAACTTTATAGTTTATTATTAAAAAATTGGAAAAGCCGACGAGGCTGAGTGGACCCCTGCTACTTTATTAATATATCGAAGACGAGTTCATAAATACAAAGCAAAGGAAAAAATAAAAAGAAAACAAGGTGCACACGATATGTCAATCACTAGGAAGGCAACAAACACGACAAAAAAAGGAAAACTAGCAAGCCGCTGCTACCAACTACCAAAAATCCCAGGATCATAAGTGAATTCTTCAAGAATTTTAGCCCATCCTTGAAATCGTGCCATAGCTTTTGCTTTATTTGTCCATTGCTTATTACACTGTCAGGGTTATACACACGTGTGTTCCTCTCCTTTCGGGTTTTGCTAACATATTTATTGAGGACATGGTTATTGGGTCTGGCCTTACCTGCTTTATTTGACTCTCCTTCTCATTTCCTCCTAGTTCGAAGTACTAGTATGTTGAGTGTTGACCCCACCAGGTATATTATATTTTTTATCTAGTATATTAATATCATTTAAATTTAATAGTATATTACAAAATATTGTTAAAATTTATTAACAGTATATTATAAAATATTGTTTTCATTATCGTTTTTAGTATAATATTAACACTATATTATAAAAAAATTAGAGTAACTAAAATTTAAGTAAGTGGGTATTCTCAACCTTTGGCATCGTATCCTTATAGGTCATACTACTTACAGTGATGTAATTATGGTTTCTATTTATTTAGTGACCTTGTTTGTAAGTACATAGCAACTCTAAAATTTATAATTTATGCTTTTAGAAATTTATTACGCATTCAAATTAAATTTCATATGGGGCTTCAATATTTCATTCTGAAATAGGAGTGCAAAATTTATACGACTTGTCCAACATGTACAACGACTCGTCGGTTGAATATTTTTGGCTTTAATGTAAAAGTTATAGACAAACTTGGTATTGAGCACACTATTTTGAGTAGATGCGCATTAAATGGCAGTGAGATGTTGACTATAATAAAATAAAGTCATTGAGTGAACTTTCTTTGCTTACAAAATTCGGAACATGTCAATTTCACAAGTATATATGTCTTTTATGTTGCTGACTTAGCTGGTAGATGAATGACCTATTTGTTTTGTTTACATTAACTTATATAAATGTACAAATGGACTGAAATAGGTTGTTAATGGATAATCTATAGTTCCTTTTTATAGTCGATCAAAAATTTAGTGTTAGCAATGCAAATTTTGGTGAATTAAAGTGGCTAAATTTAGTGTTCAACAAACTGAGTTCTGTCGGCAACCGAGTTGGCGAACTCATTGCAAAACTGAATTGCAAAATTAGTTTGTAACACCGAAACTCAGCTTGCAACATTGAAACGCAGTTGCAAACTAAGTTTGTAGTGCCAACTCAGTTGCAAACTCAATTTGCAACGTTGGGTTCACATCGATGATATTGCTATTTTTAAATGTCAATATATAGACCAAAATTTGTCAAATTGTCCATTGTTTACCCCATGTTAGCTGTCAATAAAATCATCAGCTGTTAGCAACATCAATGCTGGATACTAAAAAAAACGTCTATTTTGCGTTGTTGTCCTAGTATTGCAATGTCAGATTGTAGGCAACAATCCAAAAGCAGCTTGTTTGAAGCAATCATGAGAAACTATATTCACTGAGGCTTGGTTTGATTCTAAAAGTTTGCTTTTTAGTAAGAGTTGCAATTTGTAAATGTTGCACGCCATTTTAAAATTATGATTTTGTAATTAGTAAGTCGAAGTCTTAATTTGTACTTGGTGCTTTCTTGTGTTAGGACCAGATTATTAGCAGTATTACTGAATTATTTTGTTTTTTGCTATGTTCTCGCTCTTAAATGTATGGATTATAATACAACCAATGAAATTATTACGTTCAATTGTCTAGTTTACATTGTTATATAGTCTGATAATATAATTGCAAGAGATAATTGTTTATATGTATATCCGTTGCTTATTTGAGAATTATAGTAATTTGCAAAGGGGCTTTTTATATAAAATATAGAATTTTGCCTCTGATGTAAGCTCAAAAGAAGCAACAAGTAGGGTCTTTTTAAATTCCATTATCCCATTTTTCCTTCGACGGTTGAGAACGGAAGCAAAAAAAAGACATTTTTGTTACTTCAGTTGTGAACCAAAAGCGACGTATTTGGACTTATTTGCACCTGCTTCATTTGCATCGGATGTTGAACCGAAGCAACAGGTTCAAAGCAAAAAAAGTGATTTTTGCTTCGGTTTTCCGGCCGAAGCAACACATTTTGGCTTATTGCGCGATCTACACTTGCTTCTGTTGTAGAACCGAAGCAACAGGAGGTAAACAACAAAAGCAACATGCCAGTTTTGTAGTATTGAATTTTCTTTGGTATATTTCATAACCAGTTTCAGCGGTGCTTTTGAGACACACTCGATGAGTATACCGAGTTATCTTAACTTAACCCATTTTTCTCCTTTTATATATTCCAAAACCAGTTTTGGTGGTGCATTTGAGACACATTTGATGAACTCTATTATTTTCTTGTATAGATTCTATAACAAGCCGTGATGGTGCTTTTGAGATAAACTTGTTTAACATACTAACTTATTTAAATTGAATTAATTTTCTCTTTTCAAATCCATGACCAAAATTGCTGGTGCTATTGAGACACATTTGATTGATTCACAATTAATTTGAGACAATGCCTTAATTATATACAGCATCAGTGGTTCTTTTGGGACGTGCTATATGAATTATACTGGATTTTTTTGTGAGGTTGAGCTTTTTATCTTAGAGGGTTCATAACCATTAGTGGTGGTTCTAGAGTGTAGTGCTTGATGGACTCACCTAATTGTATGTAAAGGCGGCTCGTATTTACGAGAGACTTGAGCTGTTTAGAGCGCTAATGAGTTCCCAAGGCAGACGCATGCCCATTAAAACACATATTTATTGCGAAGTTTTTAGAATTTGAAGGTGTAGTACGGACGGTGAGATCTTGTCCAAAATTTATGTAGTTCAAGAACAAATTTACTAGTTACATTATGTTTTGAACTCACTTCTTTATGTGTTTATTCAACCGAAATACATTGGTACTTCTTACCCATTTTATTTCCCTCCATTTTATTTGATTTTGTTTTAATTAGTTGTAGATCGTTAGATAATTAAAATAAAACTCAAAGTCTTTTGGTTTTTATCATTTAACATTCTTCATTAATAAGAAAAAACTGTATTTAATGAATGGTACTAATTTTTATTTATGAGCTTATTAAATAGAAAAGTTATATATGTTTATTTTTGTTACCTCTCATTTCTCTCTTCTTTAAAGAGAATTTTTTAAGGAAAATTTTCCATTACTTATCTCCTACATTTTATATTAATGAGATAAGTTTTTGTGGATGCCAATTTTATTGAGATTAATGTACCTAACAGAAAGGAGATTTTCACGTTATTTCACCATCTCTTATTTTTCTCCGTTAATAAAAGCTAGAAGTTTTACACATAATTATTTCTTCTTTCTCTTTTTCCTTTCTTCAATTTTCTTCAATATCAAGACTTTCGCTCAATATATCTAAAATCATAGCGACATGTCTTCTACAAATGTTCAATTCTTTAATCTTGAGTGCATAAATTTGAAGGACGTCTATGTTAGACTCGAGGGGAAGACGATAATGATAAATTATACCATAATCGTGTTGAATTTCGCTTTCAAGAAAGCGACATTTTCCATGATACAACTTCTCCACTCTCTCTTTCTTTACTCATCAATTTTTTAACAACCAACACCTAATATAAAATTATCTATTGCAATAGAAGTAACAAATTTGTACACAAAACATAAATTAGGAGTCAGATTGTAGAAGACTGAGAAAAGGACAAGTAGCATTTAAGATATTTTGTTTCTATTTCTCTAACATAAAAAGAAGTCCATTCAGTCCATTTTTAGAAACTAATTCTTATGTCCTCATTTCCCTTGTCCCTACAATCAAATCTTCCCATTTTCGTTTTTTTGCATTTAAGTCCTTCAACAATTCAGGGATTTAACTCAAAAGGTGGAAATCAGGGGGCTATGATTGGGTGGGACACGGGGATAGGGGAATTGAGGACAGATCAATTGGTGCGCCATTTTTACTGTTTGTGGAAGTTGAGTCATAGAATCACCTATATTTTACTGGTTTCATCAAAAGGATTTTCCCTAAAAGAGAGTATACATGCAACCAAATAAGCATTTCGTAAAAAAAGAAGGAAAAACTTCATCTCTAGTAGCCACGACTGCTATGAAAATTACTAACAATCCAGTCTTTGCCTCTAACCCTGATCGTTATTGGGGCTCTTCTTCATCCTT
The DNA here is from genome assembly GCA_030737875.1 of Allium sativum. Taxonomy (NCBI): domain Eukaryota; kingdom Viridiplantae; phylum Streptophyta; class Magnoliopsida; order Asparagales; family Amaryllidaceae; genus Allium; species Allium sativum. Next base: position 718,936,148 of record CM060921.1, on the reverse strand, counting down.
CCTACCTTTCTCTCCTCCTCTACCAACTCATGATCCATCTCCATAACCATCTAATCCTATTTTTTGATGAGGATGATTTTCAAACAACCAATAGGATGAAGAAACCTGATTGTGTTTTGAAGCAAGTAAATCAAAACCCGTCTGGTGCTTGCAAATTTGGCCCGTCATACCAGAGTTCCACTGCAAAATATCCTCCTGCCTCGCCGATCAATAAATCAGCAGCATGATCCAATGCAAGATTTGCATTTTCTCAACCAAGAACCTCTTTTAGAGAAAATAACGTGAACATATACAACGCAGCATTGACAACAAGCAACAAACCTTCTAGCTCCTTGGTCGACATGGTATAAAAAGAGGTTCAAATTTTTATTTTGACCTCAGTTATATGGCAATAGCAAGAAGATGACAATTATGAAGAAGAAGGTCAATAAAAGAACATAATTCAAATGGAGTTGCTCTATTGTTGCCTTTTTCTATGGCTGTAGGCTACCCTATCATCATCCCAGGGAGTACATTACTCAAACATGGAAACCTAGTGGTACATTCGAAATCTTTATGTGCAACAATGGTTTTTCATTATCATATTTTTCGAATGGAATGGACTGTGAGAAAAATTTACAAGAGGAGGCAGTTTTTGATCATAGTGTTTTTAGTTCCATTCCCATATAGATTCGTCTATAGTAGCTCGACTTTAGGCTCTTGGATAATGAGGCCTTTAGTTCCATTCCCAGCATAACAGGCATCCGGCTAAAACTTAACTAGCACACGATCAATGAAACAAGGCTAAGCTTCGCTAGAATATTAGTGGAAATTCAGGAAGGTTCTGAATTTCGGAATGAAGCTTATATAACGATGCGTGATGGTGAGATTATAGTTAAAGAAATTCAATATGGGTGGATCCCACCTAGTTCATCTACCGTAAAAGCTTCGGGCATAACTCAGAAACTTGCACTATCAAGTAAGTCTGAAAAGAAAAACCACATACTTTGCCCATGCCCGAGCAATGTCCAGAAAACAATGACAAAGAAATTTGAAAGGATCCTTCTAATAATTATTCAAATTGCACTTACCAAAACAGCGATATCAAAAGCAGATCGTGTGAGAATGATTGTGGAAAGCATTCAGAAACCATTCAAAATAATGAACCAATTCAAAAACCATTGCAATAGAAATTGCAAATGCTCCAATGGACTTGCAATATACACCCAAAACTAAAGTCAAGAATGAGGATGTCATGCAAGCAACCCTCACCATCAAAACAGATTCTGCACTTGATCATGGATCAGAACAAATCATAGAGGAAACAATTGAACAGGTCACTGAGCCTTCCAGCCTAATGGAAGACTCAAGAATAAATACAAATATAGATGAAATGAACATAGATAATAATGCAGCAAATTCGTGCTTTCTTGATCTCTTCACCCGCCCAGATTCAACAAAGCCAACGCTCTTTCGCTGAAAGATTAGCACCCCAAACTGACAAAGTTATTTCAGATACATCCACTCAGAAAGCAGTCAACTCATTTTCCTCTGCAGCAAGCACTTTCATCTGAAGCAAAAAAGAAAAAAGCAGGATTAAAAAGTTCATTGAACACTTTTGATATTATCAAGATTCGAGAATGATACAGATGTCGAATTCAGGAAAAAATACATTACCAAAAACATCAATTAGAGTGATTAACTTGGAGTTAATGACAGCAAACAATACAAGAAAAAAGGCAACAAAAAGGGGGTTAGAGAGGATGACAGTACTTATAGTGATTAACTGAAGTGCACTGTATCCTTTATTTTTATGTAGACTACTTCTATTCTCGCCCCGTTATTTACTGTCCACGCCCCATTCATGTTGATGAAGTAATCTGTGCCCTTCATTATCTGTAAGTAGCGGTGGTTGTTCGTCGGTTGTCTATTGATCTGTGTACGGAGTAAGTCGATGGGGTGTATAAGGAGGAAATAAGGAGAGAATAGAAATATTGTTACTTGGAATGCTAAAGGAAGCTGGATTTATCCAACTTACTACATATGCATAAACTTGAAATCTTACTTGAGCATAAAATAGATGACTCTAACATTATTAATTTTCATCTTAAAAGATTGCCCAACCGGAAGTTTTTTCACAATAACCGCAAAGGATGAATTGGCAGAGTTTTAGTTTTATGGGGCCCCAAACATTTAGGACCAAACTAATTTTCAATTAGACTTTTAGTTCATCCGCTGCCCTTTTAAAAATGAAGGGGCTTTATTTTACTTATCTCGTTTATATATGCTTCAAACAATGGGAATGAAAGACTCTTCCTTTGGGACAGTCTTGGTAAATTAAATAATAATATTAACTCCCCTTAGATTTAAACTGGGGATTTCAATACTATTATTCATGCATATGAAAAAAAAGGTGTATCCCACTATCATTTAAAAAAAAAAAATGAAATGCTGAACCATTTCCTAATTAAAAACTAGCTCTTTGAACCTACTTTGTATCGCAACAAATTCACTTGAAAATCAGGCTAGTTTAGAAACATACACTATAAGTTAGATAGAGTCCTTCTTAATCATCATTTTTAAAATACTTTTAATGACTACAAATGTAGTACCTTTCCCCAAGCTACTAATGATCATACTCCATTAAAAGTTTCTATTCTTGCTGATAAATTTTCTCCTAATAACTCTTCTTTCAAATTTGTTAATGGTTGGACCCATGATTAACCTTATAAGGATGTTGTCAAAAATAGTCTTTCTAACAATTTTTTGGGTACTGCCCAATATAAGTTCAATAAAACCCTTAAGGTGGTAAGGTGAAATCTAAAATAACTGGAATAATAACAGGAAAAATAAAGACATCAAAACTGTCAAGAACAACTGTAACAACCCGGAAAATTAGAACAAATTTAATTTTTTTATTTTGATAATTTTAATGAATTTTGAATATTTAAAATGATTTATTTTAAATAATAACGACTAGAAATTTATTTTGAATAGAATTAGAACGAATAAATTTATTTAAATCGAAGTTAAAATATAAATATTTATTTTAATTATAAAAGGAATTGGAAATGGCGTGGTAGTTTGAAAATTCGATTTCAAATTTCAATTGAATGTACATGATTCAAAACAAAACGGATTTTGGTAAAACTAGAAATATTTGAATCTGTTTGAAAATATTTTTCCAACAAATGTGAAAAATCCAGATTTCATAACGGGAATAAAATGTTATGTCCAGTTGAAAATTCAGAATAGTCGCTATGGAATTTAATATATATATATATATAGCCCTTAAAAATAACGATTTTGCAAACGACCTCCGTTTTCGACGAAACCACTTTTGTTGGATCTGGAATGTCAAAATTATTGCTAGATTCCAATTTTCATAATTTTTGGAATTAACATGTGAGCGCAGTAAATTTAAATGTGTGGTAATTTAAATTTGAATTGGATCGACTAGAAATTGACCATTTTTAAAACGATCACCAAACTCGATGAAATTAGTTTCGTTAGGACCATATCGTCAAAACATAACTGATTTATTTTTCTAGAATTTTTGGAGTCCGTACGTGGCCCTAGTAAATTGAAATGTACGTTTAAATTAAATATATATTGATTTATAATTTAATTTAAAGCAAAACTGATCGTAACGGTCGAATTGGCTTACGGGACATATACCATTGTGTTCGGAATATGGGTAATTAGCTAGGGGCGACAGTTGTTGAGTCTCAATTGGAGTTAAGATGGAAAGTCAACTTTTAGGAGAATTAAATAAAATAATTAATTAAATATATATATTAAAAGCCTAACCTATTCTCCCCCATAAACCCGTCGTTCTAAACCTAGCCCCAAATCCCATTTTCGTCGCCCCCGTTTTCCAGCGCCTTCGCCAGACCCGCCGCCACCGTGCGCCACCACCCCACCTCGCCGTCGCCCCTCCAACAACCATCTCCGACCGCCGTACCCCCTCCAGTCTCCCCCTTCTTCGAATTCGAACCCCAAACTTCCCCAATCGATGAACACCCACTGCCTTAGGCCAAGACCCGATGTTATGACCCCCTGCCGACCACCCCCTCAGCCCTGCGCGCCTCCCCACCACCCAAAGCCGACGTGAAACCCCCTCTAGCGACAAAGATTCGACTTTTACAAGCAAAATGTGAGTTTTTCTAATATTGATTTTTATTTCCAGTTTTATATATGTAGCTATAATAAAAAATCGTCTTTTTATACATATGGATAGCATCGGAAGGAAATATGATTTTTATTTATAGAATAGCATTTTAAAAATGTGATTTTTGAAATAAAAATCCGATTTTTACATGTATGGTCTTGAAATAAAAATACGATTTTTACATGCATGGTTTTGAAATAAAAATCCGATTTTTACATGTATGGTTTTGAAATAAAAATCCAATTTTTACATGTATGGGTTTGAAATAAAAATATAATTTTTATTATAAGGATAGCTTTATAAAAATATGATTTTTATTTATTTGAATGGCACGATAAAAATATGATTTTTATTATATGAATAACGATATAAAAATATAGTTTTTATACATAAAGTAGCGATATAAAAAATATCCTTTTTATATATAAAGGCCTTGTAAAAATATGATTTTTAATGTGTAGATGGCATTGTAAAGAGGTGATTTTTATATATATGACACTGAAATAAAAATGTAATTTTTAAAGGTAAATATCATTGATCAAAAATGCGATTTTAAATATATAATCATCATAATAAAATTGTGATTTTTACTATGAACAGCGTGAAAATGGATGCATTGGAATTTCAGGCAAATCCAAGTTAGTCAAAAATTCAAAAATAAAACTGGTGGAGTGGATCCCAAAGGTGAGAACTTCTCCCTCTAATTTATTTTCTAGTTAAATATATATAACTAGGATGCAGACGGTGCTTAGAAGCACCCGATACCTTTGTTTGAAACCATGTTTGTTTGGTTGTCTGGTTGATTTGTTTATTTGTTTGAATTTGGTTTGGGAAGTGAAATGATTGATTAGAATTTGGTTTGTATATGGCGCGAGCCATTATTAGGCGAGGGATAAGGCTAGACCTTATTCTAGTTCTAGTATTGCGCCGTTATGCTGCTGAAATTTTCTAAAAATGTTAGAATAATAAAAATATCATTTTTATTGTATAAATGAACTGTATAAAATCTTCATGTGTTGAAATAAATATTTTATCATTAAAAATATAATTTTTAACGAGCATATGAATGAAAATAAATATTCATATACAAATCGGACGATTTGTTTATGTACACACATTTGACTGATATTGATTAGGACGATATATTTTGCACACCACCCAACTGCACAAATAATAATCCGTGTTTGTTGTTTGAAAACCCCACACGGGTATTGGGACGATATTGGACATACACTAATCCCAATATTTAGTTGTATGTCAATCGATGGGTTGATAGACTATTGTAAGTGTTAATTATTTATATTTAATGCTTAGGCAGTCGTGTAACGCACTCTGGATGATGGTTGGATGTGTTTGATTATCGTTGTGTACATACGTGTATAAAATCCATATAAATAAAATTATATGGTAATTGATTGGGTCTTATTCCAATTCGGAGAGAACGGATATTTTAAATTAACAAATATTTTAGAATGACGAATAATGAATATTTTAAAATATCAAATATTTTAAAAGAATATTTAGTAATGGATCAAAATTTAATTTTGATGTTCGATTTGGGATGGACACGAAATTATTGAAGTATATGAACCCGTGTTGATTAGATTAACGCCATTTTGACGTGAACGATATTTATATCGATTTGATTCATTTTTATAATGAATATCGAAAAGGAAATGATTTCAAAATCTGATATTTTGAAAATATTATCATTTATATATTATAATGATACAGAATATTTCAATTTTGATTTAAAATTGAAAATGAAGTTAGAATCATTTTAAAATGAATTTATAAAATGCGTTTTGAATGTAAATCGACGAAATATAATATATATATATATATATATACACATTATACATGTTTAATGGCCTGAATAGAACGCGCCGCGCTGCGGCAATTCATGAATTTCGGTCATTGACTTCGAATGGACATTATGGGAGATCCGACCGTCGGATTCTCCTAAAACCAGAACCATTGGGTTCGTATCGAAAAGAGCTTTCCAAAGAATATAAGAGATTTGAGATCTAATGGTTGGATTTGGAATTATGTCCAAATAAAATTTAGAAAAGGTCGCTGTAAGTGCAGTTCGATGACCGTTTATGGAAATTGACTGAATGGGCCTTGATAAAATTATTAAAAATAATAATAATTTGTGTAAAATCATAATAAATGATTTGGAAAGAATTTGGATGAAAAATTCCACGTTTGTAAAGATAAAAACATATTTTTATCAAAATGAACTAGTTATGAACTAGAATTATAATCCAATATTTTTAAATAAATAATTTGGATTTGAAATGGCTTTAAAAATAACCAGAATTTCCAATATATGAATCGGAATGGATTTGAATCGAAATTATCTTCTGAATATTTCGATACCATGATTATACGGATATTGTGGAGGAATTTGGAAGATATATATATATATATATATATATATATATATATCGTTATTCCCAATACGATATTTGTTGACTTCAGAATTTTATATTGAATATAAGCCGATATAATTTCTATTTAGAGCCTTATATTTAATATTGAATTGGATTTTGGGTTTATCGTGAATGATGTCTTTGTTAACACTGTTCTTAAACCCAGTTGAGGAAAGAATAAATCTTTTAATTAAGATTTAGCGAAGTTTTCCAATTAATTAATATTTCATTGGAATTGAATAAAAGAATTTGAATTTTGGGTTTGTCGTAAATGGTGTCTTAAATAACATTCGTTCTTAAACCTCGTGTGAACAGAATAAATCTTTTAATTAAGTTTATTAGAGTTTCCAGTTAATTTACATTTAATTGGAATAAAATGGGATGTGAATTGGATTTATTATGAACTGCGTTTTTAACTACATTTGTTCTTTAATCCGATTTACTGTGAAATGTGATTTGGAATTTATAAATCTTTTAATTAAGATTTAAGGGAAATTTCCCTAAGATTTAAGGGAAATTTCCCAAAGAAAAGTTTCCAATTTAATAAAATAAATTGGAATGGAATGGAATTCGATTTGGTAATAATCGAATTGAACTTCTTTGTAGGAAGACTGTTACTATATATGGAATTTAAAAGGCTTGGTCGTTATTCCATTTATGTTATCGGTTGGATATGGAAGTTTATATCGATTATATTTTTTGATCTGTTTTCTGTGAAGATTCCATTGTTAATGGAACGTGATTTTGGGTTTATCGTGAGCTGTGTTTTAAATGACATTAGTTCTTTGACCTAGTTAAAGATAAGATTAATTTCTTAACTTTGAATAATTATTAAGTAATGACTTTTGGAGATTAAAACTGAATTAGAGTTTTAACGATTCTTTAAATAGATTGAAAGGTGAATCTGATAACTAAAATTATCAAATTCAAGAAATGATCGAGAATGGAGTATCACGAGTTTTGATCCAAGCGATAGTTAAATCTTTAATTAGATTTGAACATGAAATGGTAATTAATTTTACTGATAACACCGTGGTGTAAGATATGGAGTATTACCAGTTTTGCTCCATGGGATAAATAGGTTGGGATTGGGAAATTAAACAAATGATTACTTCGGTAAGGTTTTCTCCGACTAGTTTGGAAAAACCTTAGTTTAGTTTGAATTGATATCCACGGGAAGATTAAAGAATAAATTTAAAGAATTTATCTTTGATAAAATTAATGGGAACCTTTCCCAAAGGATATGAATATTTAAATAAAAGAGTATTCAGAATTGGAGTGAGGTGTTTGTTGTGTTTTTATAGCACTTGTTTATAAGATACGCGAGTTATTCAGAAAGACCGGGTTTATCCCATTTTGAATAACTGAATCGACGATGAAGACGGTGGTTGAAGACCAGAGGTCTTCACGTCGTTTGGATGATTACTGATGTTTTGATTGGGCTGTACACCCAAGACGAGGTAATAAGTGGTGATCGTCCAGACGTACTTGGAGATCGACCAGACATGCGAGGACCTCTCTCCTATATTGGACATATGGGACGAGGAATAAGGTGCCTCCGGTTTCGTTCAGACCTAGAACAAACTTGTAAATGGATATGTGCCTGACATTGGAATTTATTCTGTGTTGATTGATCTCTATTAAATATATATCTGTTTGGTGGCGGAGAATTTATTCTCTTGCTTAACACCCTTCTCTAAGACGTACAAGCTCAGAGGTTATATATCGATAGACATTATTTGCATGGCGTGAATTGCTAGTGTGGCATGCTAAGATGCAAATGAACAGGGCTTTTGTTGAAAAGCAGAGTTTTGTGGTAGATGATCAAAGCACGGCTTTAATATAGCATAGCTTTGTGTATGCTGTTAATTCGTGAGCCTCACACCCCGGTGTGAACCAGAAACGGGAGAGGATCTCAGGGAGGACATGCATTTTTTTCTAGCTAGGAGTGGTGTCTTGGTATGGAGCCCAGATATTTTACTTATGTGGATGATGGATAGCGAGGCGCCTCGGATATATCGGCCACTACGGGACCGATGTGACATAGACCATTACGCTCCATAGGGCGGGGAAACATATTTTTCAGGAATTTTAATCCACTCCGTGTGGACCGGCCCTGACAATCCAAGGGTCACTCGAGCTCTGATCCTGAGACATGGTAGGCTAGATCGTATCGAAGCAGTAAGGACGATACCTTGCCTTGGTTCGTAGATGGAAATCCAACTTCCAATAGGTGACTTTGTGGTTTTAGTTGTAAACCTATATGGCGACATAGTAGCATGGGATGCTATGCCATCTATGATTGATACATTTATATTTGAAGTTGATTTCTTCACTTATAGTAATAATAAAATGATTTGTTTTAAACGTACCAAGCATGTTTGGTTATTATAAGGTAAAAATCTATCATTCGGCTTGCATTGCATTACGTGATGGGATCTGAGTCTTATAATAGCTTCATTTTTCCAAAAAGCATTGCGTTGTTTTGTTATATTCACTGGTATTCTTGGGAGAAAACTCATTCCGTGTTATACGGCGTGGTCCCTTAATTTACTTTATTTTTAAAGTAAAGATTTAATAACTGTTTTAGTTCTCACACCAGTCACATGACTGACCTGGAATTTATTGTTTTAACCTAAACTCTAGGTGCCCCTATGTTTTGGTTTTGCAGATTTATATTAACAGGGTCCTGGTTTACAGCTGGAATGATATTTGGAAATCTTTGTATCCGTGTATCTCTTTTAGTTGTGTTCTGTATTATTTTCTGCTGTATTGTAATTTGTAAATCTCTGATATTTATCAAATGTATATTATTTGTTCATACTCTATATATTCTTGTACTTTGATGTAAACTGTCGTAATAAGAAATGAAATGTTCTACTGTTTGTGTTGTTCTCAACCTAATCCGGGCTTTCCTTTATAGGGAAGTTTGGGTCGCTTCAGTTGGTATCAGAGCTTTGGTTTACAAAGCTCGAGAACAAGATACAATAGAACTGAATGAAAGAATTCATCAGAGATTGGATTAGTAATATCCAAAAAGAATGACTCGTTAGAGATAGGATCAATAGTATCCTAGAATGAGTGTGAAGAGTGTTGTTTTTAAAAATCAAATTTAGTTTTAAGATTTTATATCAAGTATTCGTATTTGACTATTTTATTTTATATTGAATTCGGACAATCGAGTATATGAAGATTTTGTATATACGCGTATTAACATGTGTTTGAATCCCCGAATATACATGACAGATATGGAATCACACTCTAGTAGCCTGGAGATGATTCAGATGATTAAGTACGCATCATCATAGTTTATATTCGAGTTTCGAAAGTGGGATATCTATCTATTACCAATTGACTGGTGTAAGAACCAAAACTAGATAGGGTCTATTGTTGTGACTTGGCATGAAAAATGGATTTATATATATATATATATATAGGTTATGTGTTTGAAACGATAATCAACAAATTGATTGCCGATTGTGTTGTTTGATTATTAGTTTGATTAATTAAAATTTTGAACCACTAATCCAAATTAAGTCAAATATTCAACTGAATTGAAAATTGGTTGAAATTACATACATGTACATGCATATATATTGGACAGGTCATAGCAAGGAGGCTAGAGAAGAGGAATAAAATTGTATGTCCGACAAATAGGTATATGTTTACTATATTTCTTGGGTTTGGATGATTTTATGAGCCGCTTGGCTTTTTCTTTTTCTTTTTGGATGACGAGGGCCCTGCATGGCTAGTTGTGGTTTTAAATGTCTCCCTGTACAAAGGAGGTTATGGCAAAAAAATTCAAAAATTTAGGGTGTTAGCCAAATTTTAGAAGAATCCAAAAATTCTTAGAAACTGAAAAGTTGAAGAATGAACACCAGAATGAAAGTTGAGTTGGTTGGTTAAACAACTTTCAGCTCCGTCCCTTTATGAGGATGAAAAGATTTTAAGTGAGGAAGATTGTAACAACTCGGAAAATCAGAACCAATTTAAAAAAAATTATTTTGGCAATTTTAATGAATTTTGAATATTTAAAATGATTTATATTAAATAATAATGACTAGAAACTTATTTTGAATAGAATTATAATGAATAAATTTATTTAAATCGAAGTTAGAATATAAATATTTATTTTAATTATAAAAGGAATTGGAAATGCCGCAGTAGTTTGAAAATTCAATTTTAAATTTCAATTGAATGTACAGGATTCAAAACAAACCGGATTTTGGCAAAACCAGAAATATTTGAATCTGTTTGAAAATATCTTTCCAACGAATGTGAAAAATCCAGATTTCATAACGGGAACAAAAAGTTATGTCCAGTTGAAAATTCAGAATAGTCGCTATGGAATTTAAAAAATATATATATATATAGCCCTTAAAAATAGCGATTTTGCAAACGACCTTTATTTTCGACGAAACAACTTTTGTTGGATCCGGAATGTCAAATTATTGCTAGATTCCAATTTTCATAATTTTTGGAATTAATATGTGAGCTCAATAAACTTAAATGTGTTTGGTAATTTAAATTTGAATTGGATCGACTAGAAATTGACCATTTTTCAAACGATCTCAAAATTCGATGAAATTAGTTTTGTTAGGACCGTATCGTTAAAACATAACTAGATTTATTTTTCTGGAATTTTTGAAGTCCGTATGTGGCCCCAGTAAATTGAAATGTACATTTAAATTAAATATATTTTGATTTATAATTTAATTTAAAGAAAAACTGATCGTAATGGTTGAATTGGCTTACGAGACATATTCCATCGTGTTCGGAATGGAGATAATTAGTTAGGGGCGACAGTCATTAGGTCTTGGTTGGAGTTAAGATGGAAATTCAACTTTTAGGAGAATTAAATAAAATGATTAATTAAATAAATATATATATATATATATATATATTAAAAGCCTAACCTATACTCCTCCATAAACCCGTCGTTCTAAACCTAGCCCCAAATCCCATTTCCTTCGCCTCCTTTTTCCCGCACCAGACCCGCCACCACCGTGCGCCACCACCCCACCTTGTCACCGCCCCTCCGGCAGCCATTTCCGATCGCCGTACCCCCTCCAGTCTCCCCCTTCTTCGAATTCGAACCCCAAACTTCCCCAATCGATGAACACCCGCTGCCTCAGGCCAAGACCTACCGCTGTGACCCCCTTCCGACCACCCCCTCAGCCCTGCGCACCTCCCCACCACCCAAAGCCGACGTGAAACCCCATCTAGCAACAAAGATTCAATTTTTACAAGCAAAATGTGAGTTTTTTTAATATTTATTTTTATTTTCAGTTTTATATATATGTAGCTATAATAAAAAAATCATATTTTTATACATATGGAAAGCATCGGAAGAAAATATGATTTTTATTTATAAAATAGCATTTTAAAAATGTGATTTTTAAAATAAAAATCCGATTTTTACATTTATGGTTTTGAAATAAAAATCCGATTTTTACATGTATGGTTTTGAAGTAAAAATCCGATTTTTACATGTATGGTTTTGAAATAAAAATCTGATTTTTACATGTCTGGGTTTGAAATAAAAATATAATTTTTATTATAAGGATAGCGTTATAAAAATATGATTTTTATTTATTTGAATGGCACGATAAAAATATAATTTTTATTATATGAATAACGATATAAAAAATATAATTTTTATATATGAAGTAGCGATATAAAAAAATATAATTTTTATATATAATGGCATTGTAAAAATACGATTTTTAATGTGTAGATGACATTGTAAAGAGGTGATTTATATATATATGACATTGAAATAAAAACGTAATTTTTAAAGATAAATATCATTGATCAAAATGCGATTTTAAATATATAATCATCATTGTAAAAATGTGATTTTTACTATGAACAGCGTGAAAGGGTTGCGTTGGAATTTCGGGCAAATCCAAGCTATTCCGAAATTCAGAAATAAAACTGGTGGAGTGGATCCTAAAGGTAAGTACTTCTCACTCTAATTTATTTTCTAGTTAAATATATATACTAGGATGCAAACGGTGCTTAGAATTAGCACTCGACACCTTTGTTTGAAACCATGTTTGTTTGGTTATTTGTTTGAATTTGGTTTGGAAAGTGAAATGATTGATTAGAATTTGGGTTGTATATGGTGCGAGCCATTATTAGGCGAGGGATACGGTTAGACCATATTCTGGTTCTAGTATCGCGTCGTTATGCTGCCAAAATTTCCAAAAATGTTAGAACAATAAAAATATCATTTTTATTGTATTAATGAACTGTATAAAATCTTCATGTGTTGAAATAAATATTTTATCGTTAAAAATATAATTTTTAATGAGTATATGAATGAAAATAAATATTCATTTACAAATCGGATGATTTGTTTATGTACACACATTTGACTGATATTGATTGGGACGATATATTTTACACATCGCCCAACTACACAAATAATAATCATTGTTTGCTGTTTGAAAAAGCCACACGGGTATTAGGATGATACTGGACATAGACTAATCCCAATATTTAGTTGTATGTCAATCTATGGGTTGACAGACTGTTGTAAGCGTTAATTATTTATATTTAACGCTTAGGCAGTTGTGTAACGCACTCTGGATGATGGTTGACTGTGTTTGATTATAGTTGTGTACATGCGTGTACGAACTCCATATAAATAATTATATGGTAATTGACTGGGTTTGATTCCAATTCGAAGAGAACGAATATTTTAAATTAACAAATATTTTTAAATGATGAATGATGAATATTTTAAAATAATATTCAGTAATGGATCAGAATATGATTTTGATGTCTGATTTGGGATGGACACGGAAATATTGAAATATATGAAGTCGTGTTGATTAGATTAACGCCATTTTGACATGAAAGATATTTATATCAATTTTATTCATTTTTATAACGAATATCGAAAAGGAAATGATTTCAAAATCTAATATTTTGAAAATATTATCATTTATATATTATAATGATATGGAATATTCAATTTTGATTTAAAATTGAAAATGAAGTTATAATCATTTTAAAATGAATTTATAAAATATGTTTTGAATGGATATCGACGAAATATATATAATACGTATTATATATATTTAATGGCCTGAATAGAACGCGCCGTGCCGTGGCAGTTCGCGAATTTCGTCCATTGTCTTCGAATGGACATTACGGGAGATCCGACCGTCGGATTCTCCTAAAACTGGAACCTTGAGTTCATATCCAAAAAAGAGCTTTCCAATGAATATAATAGATTTGAAATCTAAAGGTTGGATTTTGAATTATGCCCAAATCAAATTTGGAAAAGGTCGATGTAAGTGCAGTTCGATGACCGTCTATGGAAATCGACTGAAAGAGCCATGATAAAATTATTAAAAATATTAATAATTTGTGTAAAATCATAATAATTGATTTGGAAAGAATTTGGATGAAAAATTGCACGTTTGTAAAGATAAAAATATTTTTTTATCAAAATGAACTAGTTATGAACTAGAATTATAATCCAATATTTTTAACTAAATAAATTGGATTTGAAATGGCTTTAAAAATAACCAGAATTTCCAATATATGAATTGGAATGGATTTGAATCGAAATTATCTTCAGAATATTTCGATATTGGATTTCGTGATTATACGGATATTGTGGAGGAATTTGGAAGATATATATATATTGTTATTCCCAATACGATATTTGTTAACTTCGGAATTCGATATTGAATATAAGCCGATATAATTTCTATTCAGAGCCTTGTATTTAATATTGAATTGGATTTTGGGTTTGTGGTGAATGGTGTCTTTATTAACACTATTCTTAAACCCAGTTGAGGAAAGAATAAATCTTTTAATTAAAATTTAGTGAAGTTTTCCAATTAATTAATATTTCATTGGAATTGAATAGAAGAATTTGGATTTTGGGTTTGTCGTGAATGGTGCCTTAAATAACATTCGTTATTAAACCCTGTACGAAAAGAATAAATCCTTTAATTAAGATTATTAAAGTTTCCGGTTAATTTACATTTAATTGTAATAAAATGGGATGTGAAATGGGTTTATTGTGAACTGTGTTTTTAACGACATTCGTTCTTTAACCCAATTTACAGTGAAATGTGATTTGGAATTCATAAATCTTTTAATTAAGATTTTAAGGGAAATTTTCCAAATAAAAGTTTCCAATTTAATAAAATAAATTGGAATGGAATAGAATTTGATTTGGTAATAATCGAAGTGAACTTCTGTGGAGGAAGACTATTACTATACATGGAATTTAAAAGGCTTGGTCGTTATTCCATTTATATTATCGGTTGGATATGGAAGTTTATATCGATTATATATATTTATTTATTTTCCCTGAAGATTCCATTGTTAATGGAATGTGATTTGGGTTTATCGTGAGCTGTGTTTTAAATGACATTAGTTCTTTAACCCATTTAAAGATAAGATTAGTTTCTTAACTTTGAATAATCATTAAGTAATGATTTTTGGAGATTAAAACTGAATTAGAATTATTTGAATCTTTAAATAGATTGAAAGGTGAATCTGATAACTAAAATTATCAAATTCAAGACGTGAATCTATAAATAGATTGAAAGGTGAATCTGATAACTAAAATTATCAAATTCAAGAAATGATCAAGAATGGATTGTCACCAGTTTTGCTCCAAGCGATAGTTAAATCTTTAATTAGATTTGAACGTGAAATGGTAATCAAATTTACCAATAACACCGTGGTGTTAGATATGGAGTATTACTAGTTTTGCTCCATGGGATAAATAGGCTGGGATTGGGAAATTAAACAAAAGATTACTTCGGTAAGGTTCGCTAATCCCGACTAGTTTGGATAAACCTTCATTTGGTTTGAATTAAAATCCAAGGGAAGATTACAGAATAAATTTAAAGAATTTATCTTTGATAAAATTAATGGGAACCTTTCTCAATGGATATGAATATTTAAATAAAAGAGTATTCCGAATTGGAGTAAGGCGTATGTTGTGTTTTTATAGCACTTGTTTATACGATACGCGAGTTATTCAGAAAGACCGGGTTTATCCCATTTTGAATAACTGAATCGACGATAAGTTGACGATGAAGACGGTGGTTGAAGACCGGAGGTCTTCACATCTTTTGGATGATTACTGATGTCTTGATTGGGTTGTACATCCAAGACGAGGTAATAAGTGGTGATCATCCAGACGTACTTGGAGATCGACCGGATATGCGAGGACCACTCTCCCGTATTGGACATACGGGACGAGGAATAAGGTGCCTACGGTTTCGTTCAGACCCAGAACGAACATGTAAATGGATGTGTGTCTGACATTGGATTTTATTCTATGTTGAATGATCTCTATTAAATATATATCTGTTTGGTGACGGAGAATTTATTCTCTTGCTTAACTCTCTTCTCTGAGACGTACGAGCTCAGAGGTTATATATCGATAGTCATTAGTTGCATAGCGTGAATTGCCAGTGTGGAATGCTAAGATGCAAATGAACAAGGCTTTTGTTGAAAAGCAGAGTCTTGTGGTAGATGATCAAAGCACGGCTTTAACATAGCATAGCTTTGTGTATGGCGTTAATTCGCAAGCCTCACACCCCGGTGTAAACCAGAAACGGGAGAGGACCACGGGGAGGACATGCGTTTCTTTCTAGCTAGGAGTGGTGTCATGGTATGGAGCCTAGACATTTTACTTATGTGGATGATGGATAGCGAGGCGCCTCGGATATATTGGCCAATACGGGACCGATGGATGATATTGTCGACATACTGACCATTACGCCCTATAGGGCGGGGAAACGTATCGTTCAGGCATTTTAATCCACTCCATGTGGACCGGCCCTTACAATCCAAGGGTCACTCGAGCTCTGGTCCTGAGACATGATAGGCTAGATTGTCTCGAAGCGGTAAGGACGATCCCTTGCCTTGGTTCACAGATGGAAATCCAACTTCCAATACGTTACTTTGTGGTTTTAGTTGTAAACCTATATGGCGACATAGTAACATGGGATGTTATGCCGTCTATGATTGATACATTTATATTTGAAGTTGATTTCTTCACTTATAGTGATAATAAAATGATTTGTTTTGAATGTACCAAGTATGTTTGGCTATTATAAGGTAAAACTCTATCCACCGGCTTGCGTTGCATTGTGTGATGGGACCTGAGTCTTATAATAGCTTCATTTTTACAAAAAGCATTGCGTTGTTTTGTTATATGCATTGGTATTCTTGGGAGTAAACCCGTTCCGTGTTATACGATGTGGTCCATTTATTTACTTTATTTTTAGAGTAAAGATTTAATAATTGTTTTAGTTCTCACACCAGTCACATGACTAACCTGGAGTTTATTTATTTAACCTAAACTCTGGGTGCCTCTATTTTCCACATGGGTAGCTAGTAGTTTTGGTTTTGCATATTTATATTCATAGGATCCTGGTTTACAGCTGGAATGATATTCGGAAAGCTCTGTATCCGTGTATCTCTTCAGTTGTGTTTTTTTTTCAGCTGTATTGTAATTTGTAAATCTCCGATATTTATTAAATGTATATTATTTGTTCATACTCTGTATATTCTTGTACTCTGATGTAAATTGTCGTAATAAGCAATGAAATATTCTTCTATTTGTGTTCTGATTTGTCGTGTTCTCAACCCAATCCAGGCTTTCCTTTAAGGGGAAGTTTGGGTCGCTTCAACAACTATGCAAACCTATGCTTTAGATGAGGACATCTCAAACCCAACTACCGCTAACTGTTTTTTTAAAGCTCCAGAAGAATTAGACAATTCTCTTCACATTCAAGCTATGAATCTTAGGCACAAAGCCAAAATATACTAGCTTACTCAAGCAGATGAGGCTTCTAACTTTTTTATGCTAAGATGTCTGCTAGCAAACACACTAATGGCATTGGCAAGTTGTTAGAAAATGGTGGCAATGTTATTAATGATGCTATGCATGTAAAGAGGGAAGTTATAAGCTATTTTATCACTTTATACAATAGAGACCCCTATATAAAGGGTTTCCACAAAATTGATTTCAAGTATTTGGCAAATGATAATAGCCAGGAAATTCTTTTAGCTCTTATCAATATTATGGAAATCAAGAATATTGTTTTTAAAGTTAACAATGAAAGCCCAAGCCCTGAAGGCTTTAGGGCTAGGTTTTATAAGTTTCATTGTTTTGAAATGCAAAAACAAATTTTTGATGTGGTTATTTAATTTTTTAACTCTGGGAAGTTATCAAAAAAACTCTAGCCACACTTTTTTAACTCTTGTTCCAAAAGTTAAAGTGCCTTAGGGACTGGAAGACTATACATATATTTCTTGCTATAATTTTATCTGCAAAATCATAAATAATATCCTTTGCAATAGGATCAAAGTTATTCTTAAGTATCTGATCTCTGAAAACCAAAGTGCGCTCATTCCTGGCAGATTAATTTCTGAAAACACATTGCTGGCTCATGAGATGGACATAAAATTCAACATAAAAAATAAAAAAAAAAAACATATATGTATTAAAGTGGATCTTCATAAAGCCTTTGATAAAATCAATAGAACTTTTATTTTGCATGTTATGAGGCAATTTGGTTTAATAAAAAATTATGATCTGATTAGAGAATGTATTAACAATGTTACACTTTCGATTCTTATCAATGGTTCTCCTAAAGAGTTTATTCGTAGTAAAAGAGGGATCGGGCAAGGAGATCCATGTCCTCCTATCTATTCACTATAGTTATGGAGTTCTTTTATGTTAATAGAAACTGAATTACTTAACGACAATATTAGACCCCAATAGTTGGGTCAATCCAGCTATTACGCTCTTACTATATGCCGATAACCTATTAATTTGTGCGGACATTATTAGTGCCACTACTATTATCAAAATATTTGAAAAGATGGAGGAGAATGTTGCATTAAAAGTTAATGAAAGTAAAAGTAAGGTGTACTTTAGTTCTAAGTGCAGAAATAAAGTGGGAATTCCTTACATTCCCAAATTTAAAGCGGGAAATCTCCCTATTAAATATCTTAGGGTTCCTCTAAGTTATAATCAACTGAATGAAAAGGACTGTACTAGATTATATGACTTATTCAAAGAAAGCTAGAGGAATGATATACAAAATTACTTTCTATTGCTGGAAGAATTGAACTGACTCAAACAGTCATCACAGTTATCATCAACTATTTGTTGTAGACTCATAACATTCCCATTAAAGTTATTCAGAAAATTGAAGGACAGTGTGCAAAATTCATATAAAAAGGCAAGTACCATAAAATAACTTAGGACAAAGTTTGCAAGCCAAAAAAATTTGGAGGGCTTGGCATAAGAAATATCAGATATCTTATTGAAACTTGCAAACTAAATTTATTATGGAATTTCATCAATGGAAATTCTCTTTGGTCTAGATGGATGAATGGTAAATATCTTTAAAACAAAAAAAAATGGTCCACTAAAGATAAAAGTTATCATTCTTATATATGGAAAAATATTTTCAGTTATAGAGAAATGGGTGCAAAACTTATTGAAAGAAAATTTGAAGATGGGACACAAACTAGTTTATTGTTTAGTCCTTAAATCAATGGGAAATCTCTTTTAATAATTTTCGATGAAACAACACGTACATTCTGGGTGGAGCTAATGACACCGTTGAAAGTATTATTGAAAACCAAAATTAGAACACTTCAGCTCAACAAGCGGCTGACACTTTCAGAAACACTACAAAAAATCAAAGCATTGTCCAAAGTCTGCAAAGTGATACTTGGTTTTGCAAACTTTCATTTAAAGAGAAATTCTCATTTAAAAAAGCTTGGGAATTTATAAGAGGAGAAGAACCAGAAACCAATTAGCAAAAAATAATTTGGAACAAATCAAACTACCCATATATATATATATATATATATATATATATATATATATATATATGTGTGTGTGTGTGTGTGTGTGTGTGTATTCTCTTGGTTTTCAAATTGAAATGGCGGATGCGCGAAATATCCCTCCATCATCTATGAATTATCCGCCTAATTCAAATTCAAATCAATTTCATAACAACTTTCAATCGACTTCTGAATCCATTGCTAAGGAAGGTGAAGAGATTTTAAGCTCAAATGATGATTCGAACTTGCTCCAGTGAACAGAATAATTGGGTTCTCATGTCTGTATTCTGGAGGAGATTTTTAATTCTTCTGCTAAGGTATGGCGTGATACGATTGCATTGCATCCGATTGAATTCAAATTGTCAGTGGTTAAATTGAAGGATTACATTCAGAAGGTATGGAGACCTAAAGGATCATTAATAATTTATATTGTTTCTGGATTCCATTTTACTTTTCAATTTAAAGAATCAGACGATTATAAATCAGTTTTAAAAAGCTCAACACACTCTTATTTTGGAAGCTTATTGATGATAGATAAGTGGCACCATGGAAATGATTTTGATACCTTTACAGTAGAAAAGGTTCAGATCTGGATAAAACTACATAAATTAGAATTGGAGCTATGGTCAAATAAAGCTACTTCAATGATAACTAGCTTCTTGTGTGAACCTATCAGAATTGATGATTTTACTGCAAATAAGAAAATTACGAGGTATGTGAGGGTTTTAATTGCTATTGATATAGCCTCTAAACTGCTTGAGAAAATACCTGTAAAGCTTCATAATGGAAAAATAAAGGATGTAATGGTAGAATATGAATTTGTACCCCCTCGGTGTGATTTATGCAAATGTTTTGGGCATAATTCATTTGTTCATGACTTAGCAAAAGAACCATCATGGGTGAAGAAGGATGAAGCTTCTACTTCATCAGGAAATCTAGAGGGATCTAATGCACATTCTTCTTCAGCGAATCAAAATGCAAATGACCTGGACTTTTTAAATGATGAATTGTCTAATAACATATTACCAAATGACCTGAACTCACATAGCAGATAGTTTGAAGGATGATCCTCCCATTGGAGATTTAACTAATATGTCTTATGGGGTAACTAAGAATACAGATTATCTTACTCAAGATAAGGGTATGTTTCCATTTCATCTACTTCTAAAAGAAATACCAGGAGCTCATCGATCATTAAATGACAATAATGACACAGAATGTCAGGGGGATGAACTCACCTGCTCGTATGCGTGATTTTAATATCTCCTGACAAAATTTAAACCAACTTTTGTTGGTTTATTAGAAAATAAGTTGAGTTTAGCTAATTCGTGTTCTTTTAGAAAGTTGTTACCTAGTAATTGGGATTGTTTACCTCATCAAACTTCTGAATTCTGTGGTAGAATTTTGGTATTATGGAATATTGATATTTGGGCAGCTGATATTGTTTCTTTAACCTCACAACATGTTACTTTGCAAGTTAAAAATACAGATGGTTTGAGCTTCTTTTTTAGTGGTCTATGCTAGCAACAGTTTTAATGAAAGGCGGGATTTACGGTAGAAAATTATAAATGAAGCAGAGTACATTAATGATGAATGGCTTCTAATGGGCGACTTCAACAATTCCACTTCTCTAGTTGATAAAAAGGTGGCTTTCCTATTCCTTTTCAACATCTCAGAGCCATTAATAATTGTCTATCTCAGTCGGGTCTAATTGAAATGAAGGCTTTGGGTTTTAACTGAACTTGGAGGCGTAGAGGAATAACAAATCATATAGAACAAAATCTTCATTAATCATGCATTTCTCCAGAAATTCAATAATTTGAGAGCAATATCTTTATCACAATTATCTAGTGACCATAATCCTTTGTTGCTTGAGTTAATTCCTTCTACACCTACTAAGGGCTACCCTTTCAGGTTCTCTAATGATTGGATATATAAAAATGGGTTCCATGACTGCATTCATAGAGGATTGCAAGTTAATTTTTGGGGGTTTTCAAGCTATATTTTTATGGAGAAATTAAAGGCTTGTAAATCAGAATTGAAGCTTTGGAACAAACTAAGGCCTAAAGATGATATTCTTTTGCAAGAAGCTGAAGCTTTATTCAAAAAAAAGGAAGCAAAGGTTAATCTTGATCTGAGAATGTTGAACTGTATGGAAGTATGTTAGAGGCCAAGCGCCGGTATATGATTCAAAAGCAAATAAAGTTTTGGAGTTTCAAGCAGGGGGCAAAAGTTAAATGGCTTAAAGAGGGAGACACAAATTCAAAATTCAAAATTCTAAAATGCCTACATGTAAATATTGTAATAACCTTAAAGCTTTGATAAAATCTGATGGTGAGTTGTTGTTTAAACAGGAGGAATTAATTTCATAGGCTTTGAACTACTTCAATATGTTATTTAATGGACCTTCAACTACCGAGTTTCCTACTTATCAATCTCATTTTATTATTAACTCAGTGGATCAATATAAGATACTTCGAAGAATTTCTATTGAAGAGGTTAAGAAGGCTGTTTTTTCAGTGTATGAAGATTCAAGCCCAGGTTCTAGATGGTTTCAATTCACAATTCTATAAGGTACACTGGGAAGATCTTAAATGGGATTTATTATATGCTCAGCAAGACGGTTTTGGTTTAGCTAAACTTCCTAAGGGGTGCA
The DNA here is from genome assembly GCA_030737875.1 of Allium sativum. Lineage (NCBI taxonomy): Eukaryota > Viridiplantae > Streptophyta > Magnoliopsida > Asparagales > Amaryllidaceae > Allium > Allium sativum. Next base: position 718,914,055 of record CM060921.1, on the reverse strand, counting down.
ATTACACTTTTGAAACAATGATTCCAAAGAATGAGAGGACATTTGATATATCCCATTATCGCCCGATTGCATGCTGTAATCTCTATTAGAAAGCATTCAACAAGATTTTATGTGATAGAATCAAGGGCTTTCTTCCTCACATCATCTCAAAAAATCAATGCACCTTCATTCCCTTAAGAAATGTTGGTGAGAATATTTTATTAGCTCATGAGATGATTCGAGATTTCAACAAGCCAGCGGTTAACAAGATGTGTGTTAATGTAGATTTCATAAAGCCTATGACAAGATCAACAGGGAATTTATATGTTATATAATGCAAATTATGGGTTTTCCTGTTCACTTCATAAATGTGATCTACGAATGCATCTCAACTCCAATGTTCTGCATCATATTTCAAGGTTACCCAAAGGGTTTTTATTTCTTCTTATAGAGGCATAAGGCAAGGTGATCCTCTCTCACCCTATTTGTTTTTAATAGCTATGGAATATTTTTCTTTTTGCATGAATGAAGCAGTAGCTAATAAATCGTTTAAGCCAATTCATAACTTTGAGCCCATTGTCTCACATTTCTTGTATGTGGATGATTTTTTGGTGTTTGGTAGATGTTAAACTAAAAATGCAAGAAACTTGCAATTAGTTTTTGATAAATTAGAGAAAGCAAGCGATTTATCAATCAGTATTTTGAAAATCAAGTTATATTTTAGTTCATATGTTACTCGATCTAATGAAATATCTGAAACTTTGGGTGTACAAAGGGGTCAGCTACCTATCAAATACTTTGGGGTGCCAATGTCTACAAATTATATCATTACGATGATTGCCAAGACCTGGTTCATAGAATACAAAGCAAATTGCAAGTATGGGATGTAAAATATCTTAGTTTTGCGGGAAGGGATGAACTCATTCATTCTGTGATTACCCCAACTATTCTTTATTGCATGTTGTTTATCAACTTCCAGAATATACGTTAAATAAACTGAATATGCTTTGTGATAAAATAATTTGAGGGAGTTCAACACATAAAGCTAAATGGGATATTTTGTGCTCGCCTAAAAGTGAAGGTGGCATAGGTTTGAAATCTTTCAAGGATCTTAAAACAGCTGCAAGTATGAAGCTCATGTGGTAGTTTTTAGAACATTCATCTTTATGGAGAATATGGATGTAGAGGAAATATTGCAGAGGAAAGAATTTTTGGAGTATGAACTTGGATAATAATTCCTCAAGAGCATGGAAAGCAATAATGAATTTGAGGACATTTGGAAAACAATTATTTAGTAAAATTATTACTTCTGTATCTTCTACCCTATTGTGGTTCGAGCCATGGATTAATGGAAAATGTTTGGTCGACTTGTTAGGAATATCAAGGTTTCAAGCCATTGGAAGACGAGGAGAAAATGTATCTAATATTGTGAGAAATGGAAGAATATGTAGTGAGTTGCACCTTACCACTAGAGAAGTTCAGGCTTTAATAGAGGAAGTGGTGGTTAAAAACAATGTTAAAGATGATTTTTATGAGTGGGGAGAAGGTAGAGAGTTCTCATTTCATAAAGCTTGGGAAAAATGCAGAGAAAAAAGTATCCTGAAAAGAAGTGCTATAAAACAATTTGGCATTCAAAGAATGTTAAAAGAATGGCTTTAATCACTTATTTTGATGTGTTGAAGAGGCTAAATACAAAGGACAGACTGCTGAGATTTGGAATTGTCAATGAAAATAGATGTGTTCTATGTGAGGAAGAATCAGCTGATCACTTGTTTTTTAAATGTGAGTGTTTTCAATATATATGGCTACCTTTGAAATGTAAGCTGAAATTATTGATGGACATGTTGGTAGTTTGGAGGAAGAGGCATTGAAAATTTATAACTCCTTTAAAGATAATGATCAGATCAAGAATATTAGATGTGCAACAATTACTACTATTGTTTACCAGATCTGGAATAAAAGAAATGCGAGAATATATAATAATAGGTGTGCCTAGAAAGATGTTAGAGTGTAGTTAATTGAGATGGAGGTGAGTTTTGTGGTTAAAGGTAATGGGAGTAGAACAAAACATACTTCGTCGAATATTGAGTTTTTGAGAAGATGAGGTATTGATCTAGTTGATACAGGTTGATATGGTGATGTGATGATGATGCTGCTGATTTACTATATGAATAAAGTATGGAAAAATAATGATGCAGTGGGTTATGGAGCAGATTATAGGGTTTTTTTCATTTTTATTTAGATTGGGTTGTACATGAGACAGCTTATATGATGTAATGTGAATATATGAAGTTTATATGTACTCTTTTCCTTGTTGTTGCACCCGCTTAGGTTACAGGGGCACAAGGTTTTGATGAGACATACAAATGAAGTATATGATTGATTTTTCATAATAAAGTGAACCAATTTTCAAATATATATATATATATATATACACACACACACACACTACTGCTCCTAATTTTCCATTTTAAACAAGCTTCCTACTAGAGATAGATGTCTTAAATGGAATAAAAATGGAGATGGTTTATGTTTACTTTGCAAAAAAAAACCCAGAAAGTTTGGATCATTTATTTTTTGATTGCTCATATTCTTGTCATATTCGGATAACTGGAATATCAACCATTTTACAAAGAGGTTGCTTTTTTTATTCAAAATAAATATAAAGCCAAATCAAAGGAGCTCAAGATTAACTCCATAGTGCTTACTACGGTGATTTTTCACATTTTAGAAGAAAGGAATCATAGAATGCATGACATAAAGAGAAGAACAACTTTCAAATTTGGAATATTATTAACTCTGACTATCACATTCTAATTATTTGTTGATCTATCTTTCAACAAGGATGTCAAGATTCATAATTTAAGAGTTAAAGATCTAATTCATGTACATTCATATGCTACGGGATGGAATGAAGAGACCTACACTTATCTACAATTACTAATCAACATAGCCCGGCTATGATAAGCTATTCAGAGTGCAAAATCCTAGTCGACCAAAATCCGAATAGGTGAAGATAATGGAAGGAACTTCAATTTTACATGACTCTGGCTTGGCTATGCCAACTAGACGTAGGCGGATCCGAAAATATATACTGATGAACAGTTCGTTTGCATCATGACTAAGCCCACGCCTTCCTTCATATTCAGATTGGCTGCCATGTCTCCTACCGACTCGGACCTAGACATCACCTATAAATAGCCCACTAAAGCTTCAAGAAACTGACTTTTTTGCTTCTCTACTCATTTTTACTAGTTGTATTCACTGCGTACTTGGGATTTCATAATCTTAAACAATTTTAATCTTAATTTCATTAAAATTATAGAGAGAAGGGGTTATAAAGTGGACGTAGGCAACTCATAGCCAAACCATTATAAATCCTTGTGTATGATTTTCTCACATTTTTCATTTATGTCTCTTCATTTTATTCTTTTCATTTAATCTTTAGGTGTTTGTGCCACTTTTTGGTGTAAATATTATGGTGCTTTCATTGAGAATCAAATTCTCAGCATTATGGTTTTTTAAACTATTGTTTGGATCCTCAATTCCGAAGAGAAAATCATACATTCCATCATCTCCAGCAGCAATTGTGTCAAAATGCGTTACCACACCTACTAGGTCCCCCTATAGTCATTCACTTAAAGAAGCAAATCAAACTACTACTTCAGGATTTGACTCGGCTATGCGGATCCGAGCTGATGAACTTCCTACTGCCACTATCGCTACAACGATCGAGCTATTACAAGCACATATGCAACTCATAAGGATTTCATAGAATTGATGATGAGGTTGAAGGACACAACAATTGTGTTGAACGAGTAGATACATGAAAGTATCACCTTGAGGCAAGACAAGGATTGAAGGGTAGCGCAATGGAATGAATTCAAGAGCCAGAGAGCTTATACTATAGCACATCAGCCAGAATAAACCTCATCGTCATCAGGAAGGAAAGAAGAAGCAACACCACAATAGTAGCAACAATTCATCAGGTACCAGAATGTTTAAGAGCTTTTGTTCGGTAGGCTTCTGTCTTGGCATATCGAACTGGCTCGACCCAACAATAACGAATCGGTCAATGCTAAGCCAAACTATGTCAATCCTGCATCTTTGCAGACTCGGAATTCCCCCTCCCAATAGCTTATGACATCCCTGGCACCTCTCATTACGACCTGTGATTGATTGGGAGAAAAGGGTTCAAGGAAGTACTGCCCAGATGGTAGTTCAGTGTCGTTGCCTGCAGAGGGATTAGAAAGGACTAGGCGAGGTGAGAGCACAACGCCAGAGTTCATCTTCAATACTCCTGACTTGACTTCCATGGAGAGACAGATAATGAACGACAATTAAGGATTCAATAACATGGGCTGCAGAATCGACCATAGTCAAACCTCATTCACTGATGACATCCTGAAGGCCGAGTTTCCTCAAAGATTTAATTTGTCATATATGAACCGTTACTCAAGCAGAACTGACCCTCGCTAACGTCTGATGAGATATACTTGATTCATGAATTCGACTATAGCTCTTGATGTTATAAAATGAAAAGCAGAACCCTATCTACCTTGACGGGGTCACTCTTATGTGGTTTACTTGGTTGACTCCCAGAGCATTGTAATACTTTGTGGATTTGGGTAAAAAAATCTTGAATCAATTCCGTCTCCACATCTCCAAGTCAAAGCATGTAATGTATCTTTCCCGTGTGAATCAGTCCCGTGGAGGATCACTCATAGATTATCTCGACCAATTTAGTATCATCGTTACCGAGATTAGTGTTCGCTAATGGATATTCTATGAATTAGAAAATCGTCGCGAATATTGAAATAAATCGCAAGCGCACGGCGTACAATTGTTAGTACGTGGCGAATACGGGTCGATCACAAGGAAAGAATTAATTCTAAAATTACTCAATCAAATTAGACCGAATTCAAGTGATGATTTAACTACAACTAAACTAGTAAATTAAAATTAATAAAAAAAACTATGATATAAATGGCAACTTAGGAATAAATTCACATTCTAGATCTTGTAGTACAACAAGTTATGAAATTACTATCTCTCTTTTCTTTTGGTCATTTGTGAATTTAGTTGATATGATTATTATAAGTATAGCTTATTCATGCTATTAACTAGCATAACATTAACTATCAAACTATATCATATCCACCAAATCACCTTACCAGATCTAATGAAAAATGAACAAGTTGAAATTGAAATATACTTTAAGCATGGCCTATGAATTATTAATTAGAAATATAGTCCATCAAATTTTTGGTTTCAACCTCCACTTAATCACCATGACATCAACATAACATGAAACATAAAGAGAGAATGAAAAGATAAATTATGTTGCAACTACATGATCAAGAGAGCTTCATTACCCCTAAGTTGAAAGAGATTAGCCTCTCATGTTTATTATTCTAACAACGAACGTAAATTGCAACATAAAACAAAAATCAAGAGAAAAAAAAATAAAAATAAAGGACAACCTATTCTATTTGCATAAAATAAATCTAATCTACTTGCAGAAAAGAAAATAACATGTAAATAAAAAACTACAACTAAATAGAATAGGGAAGAAGAGTTTTATTCCAAGAGAAAGATTATAGAATAAAACTAAGTGCGTTTTACAATGAATGATATAAAGTGTATTTATAACTGATATGATAAAGGCTACTAGGCAAATTCCACAATGTGGGACTAAAGAATTAGCCCAACTAACACATAAGCTAGTGTGAACGTAGCTGTAGAGTGAGAGGCCTTGCAAATGAGCTAATGTGAACGCGTATGAATAGATTTGCAATTTGTAATAGCATGTGGGCATCAAATGGCATCAATATTAATTGTTTTGAGCATGAATAGGAACTCCATAACATCTGCAACAAGCTATCATTATGAAAAGGCATTGGATTAACATATGCGGCAGAAGGTGGTTGAACATCAACATTTCTTCAAGCTTTAATCTTACTCTCAAAATCAACACTCTTCATGCACCAATTCTTCAAGCTTTTCAACAATTACGTACATTAATCCAATCATCATAAATAATCTGAAAACACAACTATAAATACACAGTATCAATTATTTTAAATATAAAATAAGATAAATAAGAGGATAAAATATACACAATTACGTGTATATCAATTAGCAATCCAAATCTAGGAAGGGTTATGATTGCCATGGTCGATGGTGTTGATCCTGAGACTGAATTTGGGAAATATTTTTTGGGAAGCCTCCCTCGACCCATGACCAGTTTTATAAAAAAGTTAATGTCTATTTGCAAATTGAAGAGGTTGACTAGTTTCGGAAAAGAAGGGTCAGTGATGTAGTGAATGAAGGTGTACAAAGCAATGTGCCAGTAAATTGGAGAGAATTATGGGAAAGTCGAAGTGAATGTTGGAAACTGGAATAAACACTATAATAATCATCATAGAAAACGGAGGATGCTATAACCAAATTGGGGATTCTAAGAAGTGACCTCGGTTCAAAACTGTTGACAACTACACTCCTTTGAATGATATGCTGGAGAATATTATGTGGATGCATGTAACGCGATGCGATGGAAAAAGACATCTTCGTTGGAGTCTACAGATAAGGTGGTTAAAACTGGAAAGTTATATTTGTTTCAAGAGATCTACGGCCACACGACTAATCAGTATCGCCATTTCCGGGACATTCTGGAGAAGCTTATACGTGAAGGAAGGTTAAAGGAGTACAGGGTGGTCCCTAGGGATAGTAGCAGGTGACTTCGCACCCCAAGCGACAAGGTCAGGTAGCTTCCAGAGCCTCCACCCAACCACGGAATAAAGGAATTGTGATTACTATTATCAGAGTACTGCATCCTACAGACTTTAGCCTCTGAACTATGGAATAGTATTCTAATGCAATAAAACACATTGATAATAATGTGTATGACACGACATACGAGACTGCATCGGTGAGATAGCGGAGGACAATGATGAATGATACTATCTTTCGTGACCGTGAAGCTGAGGGAGTAGATGCCCTTACTATTGATCCGCTTGTGATATTGTCCATGATTGGACCTACATTGTTGCAGAAGGTACTTATTGACTGTGGGAGTTTTGTAAAAAATTATTCAAAAAAGCCTATGACCAGATGATTCTGAAGGCTAAGGACATGAAGCCCTTTAAATGTCGAATTCATGGCCTTAACAGCACATGAAATATACTAGAAGGGATGGTTGAATCAGGTGAGGGAGACCAATGGAGAGTGTAGATCCTTCCATTTCTTTTTTTGGATGTTGACTCTCCATACAATGCTTTCTTGGGCCAACCGACATTTGCTTAATTTCGAGTGTGCATAGCTGTCTAGTGCTTTCTCTTGAAATTTCTGATTGAGAATGGAGTTGGAATGGTATGAGGAGACCAAATTGCAGGACAAGGGTGCTACTTAACCGAGTGGAAGGATGCCTACGCCAAAGAAAACAGAAAGAGTGTTGATAATTTACTTCGCACTCGGGAACCATCCTCACAGTAAGTAAATAAATCTTAACCTGCATAATTTAGATGTCAATTCAAGTATGTTGATCCACGAAAAAACGAGGTGCCAGGATATTAAAAGGAGATTCTCAATGAGTCGATGGTAGCGGTTTTAGTTGATAATGATGACCCTTCTAAGGTCTTAAAAAGTGGATCCTATCTCAGACTCCTCTAGACAAGGGAACTGACTAACATCCTCTATATGAACCTTGACGTATTTTCCTGGACCCGTGTTGACATGTATGCGATATCACCGAGTATCATGAGCCATTCACTCAACATCGACCCGAAGTACGTCCCAGTGGCAGATTGAAGAGTAACGGGTTCATCCAAGACTCGATGTACCCCAAGTGGATAATAAATCCAGTTCTTGTGAAGTAATCCAATTAGGGTTGGAGAACGTGCATCGAATTCTCTGGCTTGAAAAAGGCATGCCCCAAAGTCAACTTTGCACTTTCCAGAATCGACCAGATAGTGTATTCAACGGATGGACATGAACTCCTTTCCTTCAAGGATTCCTACTCTGGGTATAATCAAATCCCAATATATTTGCCGGACCAAGAACACACTAGCTTTATAGCGAACCTCGGGTTGTTTTTCTATGCTATTATGCAATTTTAGTTGAAGAATGCTAGAGCAACATATTAGCTGTTGGTCAACCGCATTCTCCAGAACCAAATCGAAAAGTTGATGGATGTCTATGTTGATGAAATGCTAGTAATGTCATGACAACCGACTAATCATGTGGACGACTTAGCAGAAATATTCAATATTCTTTGTCAATATGGGATGAAGCTCAGCCCTTCGAAATACACCTTTGGCGTCGCATCAGGGAAGTAATTGGGTTTCATCGTCATCTATTGGGCATTGAAATCCACCCTAGCCAGGTTAAAGCCATACGAGACATTCAAGAGCCTTGGAAAATCAGAGATATGCAAAGCAAGAATGAGAAATTAGCATTCTTCGGAAAATTCATATCCAAGGCTATGAACAAGTGCATCCCTTTCGTCAAATTGATAAAGAGAGGGAAGCACAACTTTGCTTAGACGACTAACTGTGTCGAAGCCTTCCAGAACTTGCTGCATCATCTAGAAAGACCTTCAATATTGTCGAAGCCAATCAGTCATAAGGACTTATTCGTGTACCTAGTGGTATCCTTGCATGCACTTAGCTCAGCTCTCGTTCATGAAAAAAAGGATTCAATTGTCGGTGTATTATGCAGGTAAGAGACTGATAGGTACAAAACACAACTACTCAATCTCGAAAAGCTTGCATACAGCATTCTGATTGCCTTGAGAAAGCTTGAAATACCCCACCCCTTAACGTCACCCATATGAGGATGCGTTAAGGTTTTTGAAGCGCTTAGTTATAAAAAAACACAAAGACTAAAATTCACATGGTAGAAATATAAAACACAACGGAAACTTTAAAACATTATTTAAATGAGCAAGTCAAATCGAAGTGCTTGTTGCATTTTATAAATACTAAATAGTCATTAACATAAAACTGTCTCACGAAAATCCATAATATCAGAATACATAAATAAAACAAAATAAACCATAAAAGCCATCCCTCTCAAATGTCAATAGTACGATCAGAAAACAAAAAGTGTACGAATACATGAATATGGAAAGATCCTGAATCCAAGCTGAACCGAATAATCAAGAATCACTGCTGAGACCCTCCACCCTACGAACCTGGAGGAGTATAGAGGGAAAGGAAGAAAGAAGGAGAAGGCAAACTATATCAGGCATACATCTGGTGAGTTCTAGTTATTTCTAGCGTGAGCGTAAGTTAAGGAAGCATTTAGACAGATGGATAGTTCTAAGAGCAATAGACATAAGAGCATAAATGAAATAGCAGGAAAGGTAAATATGAGTAAAGATAGGTTTCTCATTCATACCTGAGATTGTTACATCAAATACCAAGATATCACAATTAGGCTTTATCTAATTTCTACCCATCGATTGGCTCCTATACACATAATGTGATAACTTATGCCAACTATGGTAATCAGGGTTATCAATCCCGAGCCCATCAAATAAAAGGACATAGCCGTTAATTACAGGTTTTACAATGGATTATCTTCCCCGATTAGCACAACGCACGCTTATTAACCCGCAACACGTGTTGTACCTACCTCGTTTGGACCTCTTACTACCCAATACAATAAAGTGTGCTCTCGCCTCAACCTAGTGCAAGACCTCCATGATAATAGGGATACTAACTGAAACTGGTCCCCAATCAAATATGCACTTGACACAAGTCACCTCTAGACTTAGTCCTATTCATTATTTTATTAGACTACTTAGTTTTCCCAATCAGCCTCTCAACTTAAACTAGGATTTCATTATGTTATTAGGCCTCTTATCTTCCGTAATCAGCCCCATGTTGTCAAATGGACTTAATCTATGAGTCTCTTATATTCCCAAGTCAGCCCCACGTTGCCGAAACGGACTCCGTCTATCTTCGCTTATTAATTTTATCCTTAACACAATTTACATTTTTTTAATCAGCCTAACATAACCTCATATTATATCACTATGTTGTATTAATATTCCTAATTAATGTTATCTTTTTATATAACCCATTCCCACATTACTGATTGTTCAATTAAGTTCAGTCTATTCTAGTTCATATGTTTGCATGTTCTCCAGTTACATATTGAGGTTTATCCTCAATTTACTGCCCAATACTGGTAATATTTGACCAGTCCTGCCCAAAATTCCTTTTTAATTTATTTAATTTTAACATTGTTCCAATTCAGCACAAAAATAACAATAAAGGCATAGGCTCCCTTCAAACCTAGGCTCAGCACTAAAAGAAAAAGGGAAACGGTCTTGGTTTCTCAAAAGTAGTAGACTCAAAAGAAACAAAATAAAAAATAGGCACAACCTGACTGTAAACAAAACCACAACAGAGAAAGGGATAAGAAGATGGAGAATTGCTTATAAACAATAAACAACATGAAAGAAATAGTCATGGAAAGTAAATAAACTATGGTAACTTACGTAAAAACAAAACACATAAATACTTTAAATAACTGTAAACATAAAACTTGGAAATTAAAATTAATTAACCATCTAAACTTTCCTATGCAAATAACTAGTCTAAAAATTACATAAAACTCACAGATCTGATGATTAAAGCTTTTCTCGTGTCCTCCATTTTAGATCTAGCAGAATCCCCGCCTCCGGAAGTATTTATAATATAAATATTTAAAACTTAAGAACTTCTTTATCCCCGTAAAAGTTTAATTATTTGGCCCTAACTAATTTTGAGGATAAGTCTGAGGAAGAAGGAGAAGAGAGAAAGAATGGATGTGTAGAAATGAGGGAGGCTCTGTTAGTCTATTTATAATGTTTGTTGGGTAGCCTCAGCTGTCCAAACCTAAGATTAGATCTGGTCCAGCCACGTTATTGGACCAATAAGAAAGCGCCATGTTAGCCTTTAGTTTAAAATAGGTTAATAAAAATCTGCTAAAGCAGCAAAAATAACGTTACAAAACATTAAACGTTCGCTGCCTTGCGTGCAGGCTAAGCACGCAAAATTTGCGACCTGGATCGACCCACCCGCCTCCTTGGATCGACACAGGGGTCGACCCACCTGGGCTTGGGTCGGCCCAAGTAGGCTGGGTCACCCAGTGGGTGACTGTTTATTCCACGTATATATATATATGTATGTATGTATGTATGTATGTATGTATGTATCTATGTATGTATATTAGTTTTTAGAATTCTTCTTTAATCCATAACTAATTCGTTTTAACTTCGATTTTAGCAAACCAAGTGTCCATTTTCATTAGAAAACTACAAAGAACCCAATGGTGCTAGTCCTGTTGTCCAATTCTGAATATTATTTTGATTAATATTTAGTTTATTAATCTTTTACATTTAATTATTATTTATTAAAATTTGGGATGTTACATTCTCCCTTCCATAAAGGATTTAGTCCCCGAAATCTCCACGGTTAGAAGAATTTTACAGATATTATCAACCATTATCTACACCCATCTACTCAAACATCAACCAGCGACATCCACTAAACTTAGATTTTCTAATACTTTTTATGAACATATGCAAAGGTGTTGTGTATATTCCCTTAATCTATGCAAAATTCTGGAGATCCACTAATTCAACTGACCCCCTTAATGCAATTTATGTCTGTGTCATGCATCCAATATGCATGCAAATGAACCCTTATGATACATATAAAATTCTATATGTGTGAGACAACTATTCATCAAGATGCAACATCCAAGTGATGATTAAACCATTTTCATCCATATAAATTAAAAATGCACACACATCCATATGTAATCATGTAAATGTCCTAGTTTTGCCAATATGAAACTAGTGCCTAGTGTGTGTATATGCATCCACTGCATCCACTAGTAAATACTTGCATCCATGTGAATCCATTCAATTATAACATGTCTACTAGTATGCCTTAAGCCATTTCCTACCATCCATACAACTTCTACCTAAGACTTATGATTCAAACAAGAGAAAAAATAGATTCAAATTCAAAACTTAGGAACGGATTAAGAGCCTACTCTCAAAGAGAAACAGAAAAAAGTGAATCCAATCATCTAGTTCTCAAATTGCGTCAATCTCTGTCCTCTCCCCATTGAATCTTAACAAGCTTGATCTCTTTATTCCATAGTTTCTTCACCTCAGATCCTTGTATTCGAGTAGGTATTCTCCTGACTGATGCCTCCCTCTCTACCTCGATCTCCTCTAGAGTACTCGGTTTTACTACTACCGTAGAATCATGTAAACACTTCCGCAGGTGTGAAACATGAAATACATTATGAACTCTTGCCAGTCTCTCCAGCAGTCTAACTCTGTAGGCCATCTGATTTATCCTCTCTACTATAGGGAAGGACCTTACAAATCTTGGCGGCAACTTCCTCATTGAGACGAACCGAATAACACTCCTCAAAGGCGACACCTTAATAAAAACCATGTTCCTACCTCAAATTCTAGATTTGTCCTCCGCTGGTCTGCATACCACTATTGTCTATCCTGAGCTGCCTTTATCCGCCCCCAAGTCAAATCTATCTTCTCTGATGTCTCTCCAACCATACCAAGTCCAAGTAGAAGTTTATTCGTGGACTCCCACTAACATGTAGGTGATCTGCAGGGTTGTACATATAATGCCTCGAAGGGAGCCATACCTATACTCGTTTGATATATGTTATTATACGCGAACTCTACCAATGGAAAATGCTCCTTCCAAGTCTAGGATACAAAACCATAATAAATCCTCAAGAATCCTATGAACCCTCTTTGTAGGTCCATCTATCTGAGGGCGATAGGCAGTTCTAGGTCTTACTTATGTCTATAATGCGTCTTGTAGGCTCCTCCAAAACTTGCTTTTAAAGATGGGGTCTCGATCTCTAACAATATTATAGGGAACTCCTTGAAGTTGGATGATCTCTCTAAGATATACCGATGCCAACCAAGCTTCCATCTACTTACTCTTAACCGGATAAAGTGAGCGCTCTTAGTCAACCTATTGACTATAACAAAAATACTGGTGTTTCCTTCCTCGATCTAGGAAATCCATCTATGAAGTCCATCGAGACGCTCTCCTACTTCCATTGTGGCACATCTTAAGGCTGAAGTAATCCACCAGGCTTCTTCCACTCAGCCTTTACTCTCTGACAAGTCAAACATCGAGCCACGTACTCTGCCACATCCTTCTCTGTCCCTATCCAACGAAAGACCTTCCTCATATCTATGTACATCTTATCACCGCCCGAATGGATAGTCATCCAAGAGTGATGAGCCTCCTCTAAAATCAGTCTCAACATATCATCAATTCGAGGAACACATAATCTCCCATCACGATGTAGTCACCATCTCTCATCCACAAATACCTATCAAGGTGGCTAGAGGCCTCCCTTTTACTATTTCGATCCATGATATCATCTAACTGTTGATCCTTGCGCTGACTAGATCCAATGCATTCTAAGAGAGTAGGTCGCACCTCCAATGATGCTAATAATCTTGGCGCATATTCCATAGATGGTCAAAAATAAAAAGATGAGATGAACTTCAAACTCTGCCACTCTATGAACAATGGACTCAAAGTCATCCTTTGCCTGCTCAATGCATCTCCTACTACATTTCCCTTCCCCAGGGTATATGCATAAGATGCAAGGAACTCCATCTAGCGTTGTTGATATCGTAAATTAAGATATTTCTATGAGAACAAAGTACTTGAGAGACATATTATTTGTGTAAAACTCAAACCTCTCACTAATAAATAATGTCTCCAAGACTTAAGTGCAAACACTATCGCTGCTAGCTTCGAATCGTGGGTAGGGTATTCTTTTAATGTACCCTCAACTGCTTACTCCCATAGCAGACAACCCAACCCTCCTGCATAAGCACCACACATCAACCCATGCTATAAGCATCCTTATATATGATGAACATCTTCGTATCTTCAGGAAGAGTCAATACTGGAGCTGATGTGAGAGCCTTCTTCAATCTCAAGAATGCATCCACGCAATCCACATCCCAGGCAAAGATTAGGTTCATATTTATAAGGCGGGTAAGCGGAACTGAGATCAGCACAAAATCCTTGATGAACTTCTGATAGTATCCCACCAAACCTAAAAAGCTCCTCACCTCTATCGCACTCTTCAGGGGTTTCCAATTTTATATTGCGACAACCTTAGCGGGATCCACCGCTAACCATCACTACATACAACATGCCCTAAGAACCTTACTTCCTTTTGCAAAAAGTGGCACTTAGAAAACTTTGCCTTCAACTGATGTGCACGGAGAGTACGGAGGACCTCTCCCAAGTGAAAGGCATGTTCCTACTCGCTCCTCGATAATATCAAGATATCATCAACAAATACCACTACAAACTTACGCATGTACACCCTAAATACCCGACTCATCAAATCCACAAAATACGTTGGTGCATTGGTTAGCCCAAATGGCCCTCAAAAAATCCATTGGGAGTCCTAAAAGCAGTTATCTATATGCCATCATCCGCCACTTTAGGCTGATGAAATCCTATAGATAAATTCAACTGTGAGAAAACTGAAGCGCCCACAACCTGGTCAAATAAGTCATCTATTCGTGGGAGTGGGTGTCTATTCTTCCTCGTTAGATTGTTCAGGTCTTTGTAATCCATACATAGATGGAGAGAGAAGTCCACCTTAGTTGCAAAGATGACTGATGCTTCACACCTAGAAATACTCCGTCTAATAAACCCTTTCTCGAAATATTCACTCACTTGCTTACTAAGCTCCCTCCTTTTTCTCTCTCTTTCAGAGCCATGTAGGGCACTGGCAACGCAACTGACTTAACATTCTCCACCTAGTATATCTAGAAATCTATCTCGCGCCTGGGGGGTAGCGCTCTTACCTCCATAAATACGTTCAGAAAGTCTCTTACTACAGGAATTAAACAGAGATCGTCGATAGAAGCATCTAGCGAATTCTAGAAATTGAGCAAGACTAACCCTCACGGGTCACAAGAAATCTCGAGAGCTCTACTATGGCACGTAAAATGCCTCACAATTCTCCTCTCACAACCAAGGATGGCGCGATACATGGGTAGTCAATCCATCCCTTGAATAAGACCGTATCCCATAAAACCCAGTATATATGCATTACACTCAAACTCGAGGCTAAGAATAGATATCCTCAAACCCATACATATCATAGACAGGTTACTATGGGGTTTGAGACAACTACTGGATCAGAAACTATAGAAGTATCTAGGTATAGACAATCAACAACAGAATTGGATATGAAAGAATGGGAAGCACTAGAATCGAACAAGGACCTAATAGGGATGTTTAAAAGAGAAATAAAACTTTCTTTAGTGACCTTCCTACCTCTGTCCTGACTACTGCCACAAATTTGAGTTTCCTCAAGCGCATGAACCTATGCTCCGGATGTTCCTGCTCTTTGTCCCTTCCTCTAAGGGCACTGTCTGCTATAATGTCTGATCTGTCCACACTGAAAACAAGCACCCTTCTTAGCTATCTTATTGTAATCTTTGATGAAGTGTCCCATCATACGACACCCATCACACTTCACTTCCTTCTTGATTTATGCTTTATTTGGCTTCTCTCTTTTTTTCACTGCACCTTTCTTGGGTCACCACTTTTTCTTTCCAATACCCGTCTTGGCCACTTCAGTCTTATCCTCGTGTTTACTCTCTTTTCCATCCTCCTGCATAAGAGCCATATCCATAAGCCTCTCAAACATAGTTCCCATCAGAATATGCATTTGTGCTAGTCCTTGGATTGATTGGTTCAATCCCCTAGCAAACCTCAAAGTCATCTTATGCACAATATTAACCAGATCTAAGCCAAATCTCGCCAACTCGTTGAAGCTATTCACAGACTCCTTAACCAATATATTACCCTGTCTCAAACTCAAGAAATTTTCCAACTGCATCCCTTCTTCAGTTTGTGATAAAAACATTTTCTCGAACTTATCCTTGAACTCATCCCATATCTCTACATCTCGCTCCGTCTCGGCTACTTCCCACTAATACAATGCCTCTCCTTTCAGTTGCCAAGCGACTAATTGAATCCTCCTTTTGTCGTCAATCATACACGATCAGTCTCTCAAAGCCAATTATGAGCATCAACAAAACTCTCTGATCCAAGAAATGGCTTGCTGCTTATAGTAGAGAAAACCTTACATAGCTCAGAGAAATTAACCATTGGATTTAGTGGAACTACCACGGCTACAGCTAAAGGTGGGGGCACTTCCTTGCCCTTCGCCAGACGTCGTAGTCTCAACATACCTACGAAACCATGCTGGAATGGGAATGCCCTCTGAAAAATTGGATGACCTGGTCATGATGTAAAGAGAAGAGATAAGGATTCAAAAAGGGACTAAGGAAATATTGTAGTTGACCTGAGCGGATATTTTTCGAAAACAGGTTTTACTTGAGAATTCTTTCCTTTTGAAAATGTTTTTCAAAAAAAACCGTTAATCTTGTAACCGTAGGCTCGGATACCAAATGAACCACCCTATACCCCTTAGCATCATACATACAAGGATGCGTTAATGTTTATGAAGTGCTTAGGTATATAGTAACAACACAGAGACTAAAATTCACAAGATAGAAATATAAAACTCAGCGGAAACTTTAAAATTTTATTTAAATAAGTCAAATCACATTGCTTGTTACATTTGATAAATACTAATTAGTCATTAACATAAAATTGTGTCATGGAAAGCTATAATATCAAAGTACATAGTAAAATCGTAAAAATCATCCCTCTTACATGTTAATACTGTTGTATATAACGGTGTTGTATACACAATTAACGGTGTTGTATACACAATTATATGATTTTTGTTTGATGATAACAACCAAATATATATGATTATAAATGTGTTAATAACTGTACTGTTCTATATATTCATTACAGATAGGAATATAATATTTCTATTTAAATAAAATACAACAGTACAATTATTTAAATACACACAGTGTTTTATTTGAACAGAATATTTTATTTCAATATCAAACAGTACAGTATTTACAACTCCATTTATTTGAACACTTCACTGACACAAATCATTTCATTTTTCATATACACAACTCCTCGTTACATCACTCATCACTCAGTTATATATATATATATATATATATATATATATATATATATATAGACTCATATTCACATGTATACATTTTTGACAATTATACACATTGTTAACTGATACAGTCTTCAGTCTTCTGCCAGCTTCACTATCAGCCCAATCACAGTCAGTCTAGTCTTCATACCTGTCATACAAATGAACACACACACAGTACATTGCAATAGAAATAATACTGAACACATGCGAATATAATTTTTAATTTTTTTTAAAAAAAAATTATTTGCCTCAGTTTTCTGGTGTTTTTCTCATCATTTTTCAGACTTGAATAGCCACGCCATAACCATACTGGTTTGCTGATCAGAACCAACTGATTCTGACCAGCCTCAACACAGTACAGTTTGACTGCTGTTTTTCTTTCTTTTGTTTCAGGGTCAAAATACAAGGTAAAAATCAAAAGAGAAATGGAGGTATACGTTAGCAAACTCAAAACAGTGTGAAAGCAATTCAGCATGGTGTACATGACAGAGATGGTGATGCAATCTCAAATAACAGTGAAAGCAAGCAGTTCAAATCAGATCATCTAGTGACAGTATGCAACAGCAAGTTCATGTTCAGGGGATGCTAAAGAATGCTCAGACAACTCAAGTCTCAAATTACATTTCATCTTCATTTTTTTTCAGATCAAAAAAATACAGTGTGCAGTTTCATGTGTGCATCTAAATTTCTGTGGTCGAGCTAGACAAATTTAAGTGAAAATTCCATACTCAAGTGACAAAGGAAAATGTACAAAAACAACATGACAAGGCATACATGTAAGCACAGTGGTGATATGCAACAACAAGTAAAGCAAAGGCTTAGTGCAACATGTGTACTAGCTCAGATTCACAACATGAAAATACAGGCAAGGCAAACAAGGCAGTGCAGACATGGTTCAGCATGGTGACACAAGTGATCAATGCAAACTGGATGGGGACATACATGGCTCAAGCAGTACAGCATATCAAGACAGTGGACAAGCACAAGGATGATCAGGTTCAATTACAGGTCAGGAATTGCAAGTGACAATGGCAACAGTAACTACATGGTGGTATAAGTCAAAGATCAAAACAGAATGGTCAAGCATGCAAAACATGGTGCTAGTATACAAGCACATACACAAGGGTAAGGGAGCAGTTCAGTTAAAAGCATAGCAGTATTTCAGAATGGTCGAGCATAGGAGAAAGTGTAATTACTGGTGCATAAGGTAACATAAGTGTACAGACAAGATTTCAGCGATAAGGAGTGAACATGCGCAAGCACAAATGGTGAAGAGCATATACAAATAAGCAAGATAAACATGATGCATTCAAGTCTCAAATACAAGTGGTGTTACTGCTTCAAGTATGGAGAAGGTTTGTGACATAGCATGGTCAAAGCAACATGAACAATGTGCATGTTTATTTCAGCAGCTAAAATGGTGATCAAGTACTCAAGACTTTCAAGCATGGTGTGAGTGGTTGAGCACAATCACAATGATGCAGGCATATCAAGCAGTAAAAGACACGAGTGGCAAAGCAACATGCAAGAATTATCTGGACAAACATGAAAATCATACACATTCAAAACATGGTTCAGTCATCATCAAGAAAATGTGTCGAGCCAAATTGGCAAGTTTTAAAATGAGTTCAGAAATCATGCTTTTATTTCCAGAAAAGAAAATCACAGAAATGCACAAGTTAAGGCAGTCAATATATTTTTCCAAAGAATATTTTTTAAACAATATTGAAGAAACATTTCAGTTTTGTTTCTTATTTTTGGCAGAAAATCAATTTTCAGGAAAGACATGCACAACAATATTTGGCAACAAAATTGTTTTAAACATTTCCAGAAATTAAGCTACAACAGTGCATTCAAGAAGAATAAGTCTAGTTAGTTTTCAGCAATTCCAAAAAGACAATTTTGGCAAGTATTTAATCAGGAAATTCGCAGCCCTTTTAATGCAAGGAATCACAATTTTATTTCCAGGAAAAAATGCATGTTTATTAATGCCGAGATAATCGAGTGCTCAAGGCAACAACTTTCATCAGTTAAGCCAAGAAATCAAAAGGGAAATCAAAAAGGGGAAACATGCAATCAATCAGAGCAACCAAAAGAAGAAAGCACACACCAAATCATTTCAAGTCAGACAATGAAATCGGAGTTTTAGGGTTTTGATTCTACTCTATTCAAACACCTCTTACATCATTGGCAAAGGATGGAAAAACCAACACAATCAATCTCAAGCATAAAATCAGAAAATAAATTTCAGAGGAACTCACTAAATTAATCCATAGTTTTTCGGTCACCAGGATACCAAATCGAAGCATCAGAGAGCCACACAAATTTGAGCATCGAAGAGGAACACATCAGAGAACCAGATTACATCAATCTGAAGCTATCACG
Organism: Allium sativum; assembly: GCA_030737875.1. Lineage (NCBI taxonomy): Eukaryota > Viridiplantae > Streptophyta > Magnoliopsida > Asparagales > Amaryllidaceae > Allium > Allium sativum. The sequence goes on along the minus strand of CM060921.1, from coordinate 718,894,561 downwards.
ATTGGTTTTGGGGCAAACATTAAAACCCTAACCGCCATTTATTTTTCCAGAGACAAAAGAGATCGGGCAGGACTAAAGAGGATGCAAAAGAAATGGGCCGGCCAAGTGTTAAAAGGGGATGACCCCTTTAATTAATCTCCTTAGGGTTTTCTTGTTATTTTAAATTGTATTGTTTTTATTTTTGCATTTTGAATTTCTTTTGTAAACAAACGAATCAGTGTCTAGATCTGTAAAGTCTAGGATATCAGTCAGGGTGTTGACTGTCAGTTTCAGAGTCTGTAAAATCTGGGATTACGGATTACGGGGTTGTAATTCGGGGAAACCTGATCGAGGGGATATCGATCAGTCTAGGGTTTTGAGCGTAGGGTTAGAATAGGAGCAGGGATTGCGAGTGTACATGGTCTTGTATGCGGGATCTGTTCTATCACCTAGTAGAAACCTTAGGATTGCAGCAGTAGGCAGGATTTTGCCGAAGATGGGTATTTCTATGTATTATTTACTTTCTGCTTTTGCTTACTCTGCAATTATCTGTGCTGCCACTAATTTCTAATATTTCGATTAACTGTAATAAACCCTATTCACCCCCCCCCCCCCCTCTAGGGTTAATCTAGATCCAACATTTGGTATCAGAGCTTTGTTTTTGATTAACTCTAGAATCATGTTTTCCCCTTGTTGTCAGTCTTCTGAGAGTCAGCCAGTTCATCTCCAACTATTTTCAATGGAATAGATTTTTCAAACTAGAAATCCGAAATAGAATTTTATTTAAAATCTGTTAATATTAAATGTTAGGATTCTGTTATCAATGGGAGTGATATGTCTGATAATAGGAACATTGTTTTCGAATTCCGTGCTATGAATATCATATTTGATTATCTCAGTACAAAACAGTTTATTCACGTATCTCATTGTTTGACTGCGCAGGATGTCTGGAGAACTCTCAACAAGCTCTATGGAAAAACTAATGACTGCTTAAAACCCTAGAATGTCAACTCAAATTCAGATCTGTGCTTAAAAGGAGAAACAGATGAATCAAACGATGGAGAATCAACAGATGATGAAACTGAAAATCTCACATACGAAGATTGGGTTTATATGTGCACTGATTTAACTAAATCTGTTGATAAACTCCAATCTAAAAACAAATCTCTGAAATCTATGAATTCTGAGTTAACTGGAAAAATTGATGATTTGGAATCACAACTTAAATCGTTTAAAAACTCTTCAAAGTCTGATTGTAAAAATTGTCTGAAATTGGAAACCAATCTTGTTCATCTCAATAAAAATATTCAAAAGTTTGAAAAAGAAATTCTTATCTTAAAAGAAAACAAGATTGAGTTATCAAGTTTGAATAATTTTTTACAAAAGGAATTTGAAATTTCTAAGACTGATATAAATTCCAAATTTGAAATTGCTGAAAAAGAAAATTTGTTGAAATCTGATTTGATTTTGAAAGAACTGGAAAACGAGATTGAAAAATCCTATAAATTTGAGTTTGAAAAACAAAAACGATTTGAATCTGAAATCATGGAATCCCAAGCCAGAATTAAAACTCTTAAAGATGAAAATTTGTTTTTAAAATCAGATTTTGATAGATGTAAGATCACTAAAAATCATTGTTCAGATTTAATGAAAGAGAACCGTGATCTTAAAACTTAAATTCAACAACTTGAGTTAACTTTGAATAAATTTTCAACAGGTGAGAAATCTTTGAATATGTTGTTGAATAATCAACTTTCTCCTAGAAATAAAAATGGTCTTGGTTTTGGAAAAACAAATGGCTTTGAAAATTTGAATTCGTATGATTTTAAAAATCCTTTAAATTGCTTCAAAAAGGATCTTTCTGAAAATTAGAGCTTTGGAAATTCGAAAAGGTTTTTAAATCACAAACGAGACGAGAATTTGTTTGATAACAATCCAGTTGAACAGATGTGGACCCCAAAAGGAAATAAAATGATTTTTGGAAAGACTAAACAAGTTTGGGTTCCTAAAGGCACAAAGATAGATTCGAATGGAATGTTATACAAGCAGATTTGGGTACCAAAAGATGTTAACATAACTGTGAGTGGTTTCACTAATTTTGTTAAACCACTCGATCCCCTCAACTTTTAGGTACCAAAGGATGGTTGAGGAACTATTGTGCTGAAAAGAGTTTGATTTCAAGTTGTTCTATATTTCTGTATTCTTTACAGTTCCCTGGCCAAGGTTTGTTGAGTTAGAGATTCTGATTTACACTGGATTCTGGTATGATCTCTAAACTCACCTATGTAAATATTTTCTGTTTTGATTTTTTTTGTTTATTTCTTCTTCTTCTCCTTTCTATCTCTTTCTTCTGTCTATTCTAATTTGATTTGTCACTGCCATATTCTTCTTATTCTGGGTTGTCTTAAACTTCCAATTGAAGAATTCATATTATCTGGAAATTCACTTTATGTGTATAAAACTCTAATATTTTTAATCTTTTCCAGATCTTGAATTTATTTCTGTAAATATCTGCAATAGTTTTTGAAGTTTATTTTTTTTTGTTGAATTCTTAACAGTGCTGAAGCATTAATATCATATCTTGAACACTATTATTTTGAATTCTAAATTTTTGAAGATCTGAATAATTAATGAAATTTCACACTTATGCTGTTATGAGTTTCTTCCAATTCATTTTGGAAAAGCTTAAAATACTATACTCATTACAGTACATCCTGTTACTTATCAGTTGTGATAATTTCAGAAATTTTCAGATTGGCTTGAATATGTTAAATTGTCTTGAATCAGTGATACAATCGTGATATTTATATTCATTCATGATCATTTTATTTTGAAATCTGTTTATTTGAAATCAACTGAAATTCTTGATATTTTGAATATCACACACCACCTGAATTTGAAATTATCAATCTTGTGTGAATAATTCATTATATCTCAAATTTGACATTGATTCATGTGATTTCAAATAAATTATTTCTTAATTTTAGGATCATGAATAATTCTCAAACTTAATGTAAATGGTCTGAATATTTCACTTGTGCTTGTCAGAGATTTCTTGTGAAAAATTCGTCAAAAATCTAATTTTGTAACCCACTGTTATTTCATGATCAACTGGCTTGAATGTTTATTTAAAATCATTTGGAATTATTGATTTATTGAATCTCACACATATTTTGAAGTTGAAATTTGGTGTGATCGATTCATTGAATCTTGAGCTATTCATATTCCTCAAATGTTTTTCAAATAAACAGTATTTTTGATCTTGGATCATGAATCATATTTTGTGACCTTGAAAAGTATGATTTGAAACTTTTTTTTGTGTTGCTCTGATACTGTTTTTGAAAAATGTTTGTTCTGGAATCACTTGCTTGCTGCTCTGATACATGTGCATAATCTATTATCTCGTCTGCTTGGGCTTTGTACTTAATAATTCTTTTGTCTATGACATTCTTGTTCAGTATCATGTTAAAATTCCTCATAAATAGAGACACCATGTGGTATCAGTTTAGAAGTGTTGAATATTTTTTGTATTTATTCTTTATGGTGTATATGTCTCCCTAAATTCCTCTGGTAATTGATTTTCAATTTTAAAATTATTTATTGTTTATTCATTCAGAAATTGAAATCAATATCCAATTTGTGTTGTATTTATAATTCATCAATATCAGAATGTTAAAACTGTGATGAATTGTGACTGCAGTATATTTCACAACAAGAGGAGATTTTATTTAAATTCTTCATGATGGTTGAACATTCATTATAATATCTTTGAATTGGGAATTATTTCACGACCATCTCCTTTATCTATCATCATTCTGCCATCCATGATAATTTTATATTAATGAGGAGAGTTAATATGTTTTAAAATTCTTTTGAATAAACGATGAAAATTTTTGTGATAGAAATTGGACTATGTTATTATTCAGAATTAGTGATAATTGAAAATTTTCAATAATCCTAGTACAGTCGAGCATATTTCATAATATAATTAATTTAGAAATTTATTTCATAGACCATTTATGTACCTACCGCATTTCTATCATCCATTTTTTTTTCTATATAGTGAGGAGTTTTTTCTTTTAAACTGAAATGATAAATATATATAATAAATATATAAGTGTGTCTCTAACCTCATTTAAAAATCCAAGCTCTGGTTATGCATGGCTATGAGACAACTTATAATTTAAGCTACGACTGACCTCATTTAAAAATCCAAGCTCTGGTTATGCGTGGTCAGTGTGCTCTTAAATAAAATAAAAAGAAAAAGGACATGTTGTGCTATAAATTGAAATTATTCTTAAATTCTCCTCGGTGTATAAGAATCAGCCTATCAATCCATCTTCTAATCTGTGAAATGTGTTGAAATCTTATGACGTATTATGATTTGTTGATTGATAGGGATTGGGATTTGAGATTATACGATTTTATCACTTAAATTGAATTATTAATTATAGTCCAAATCCGTCACTGTTTTTTAGCTCCATTTTTTTTATAAAATCATTTTTTTTGGAAAATAATTCATATTTTTATAACTCTCCCCATTTTATATAAATTTCATTATAAATCCATCATTCTCTGCAATGTGAAATATGTCACCTGTTCTCAGTTTATTATGATTTTTTGTTTGACTGATTGAGATTTATGATGACCATTATTCCTCTTAAGCTATAATTATATTTTTAGTCAATTTTCATCCGTATTTTAAACTCTGTATCCTTTTGATGATAACAAAAGGGGGATAACAGATTGATATTTTGATGTATGAGTGAATATTTTATAAATATTTTTAATTTTGAAAATTTATTATTCATTTCACTCATGCACAGTTATAGGGGGAGTTATCTGTTGTAGGGGGAGCATTCAAATAGGGGGAGTTTCTGTTGTTCACTGTAAAAGACATTTATATTATATTCAAAATCTTAATATTTGTTTGTCATCATCAAAAGGGGGAGATTGTTGTATATAACGGTGCTGTATACACAATTAACGGTGTTGTATACAAAATTATATGATTTTTGTTTGATGATAACAACCAAGTATGTATTATTATAAATGTGTTAATAACCGTACTGTTCTATATATTGATTACAGATAGGAATATAATATTTCTGTTTAAATAAAATACAATAGTACAATTATTTAAATACACACAGTGTTTTATTTGAACAGGATATTTTATTTCAATATCAAACAGTACAGTTTTTACAACTCCATTTATTTGAACACTTCACTGACACAAATCATTTCATTTTTCATATACACAACTCCTCGTTACATCACTCATCACTCAGTTATATATATATATATATATATATATATATATATATATATATATATATATATATACAGACTCATATTCACATGTATACATTTTTGACACTTATACACATTGTTCACTGATACGGTCTTCAGTCTTCTGCCAGCTTCACTATCAGCCCAATCACAGTCAGTCCGGTCTTTATACCTGTCATACAAATGAACACACACACAGTACATTGCAATAGAAATAATACTGAACACATGCGAATATAATTTTTAATTTTTAAAAAAATAAATTTATTTGCCTCAGTTTTCCGGTGTTTTTCTCATCATTTTTCAGACTTGAACAGCCACGCCATACCATACTGGTTTGCTGATCAGAACCAGCTGATTCTGACCAGCCTCAACACAGTACAGTTTGACTGCTATTTTTCTTTCTTTTGTTTCAGGGTCAAAACACAAGGTAAAAATCAAAAGAGAAATGGAGGTATACGTTAGCAAACTCAAAACAGTGTGAAAGCAATTCATCATGGTGTACATGACAGAGATGGTGATGCAATCTCAAATAACAGTGAAAGCAAGCAGTTCAAATCAGATCAGCTAGTGACAGTATGCAACAGCAAGTTCATGTTCAGGGGATGCTAAAGAATGCTCAGACAACTCAAGTCTCAAATTACATTTCAGCTTCATTTTTTTTAGATCAAAAAAATACAGTGTGCAGTTTCATGTGTGCATCTAAATTTCTGTGGTCGAGCTAGTCAAATTTAAGTGAAAATTCCATACTCAAGTGACAAAGGAAAATGTACAAAAACAGCATGACAAGGCATACATGTATGCACAGTGGTGATATGCAACAGCAAGTAAAGCAAAGGCTTAGTGCAACATGTGTACTAGCTCAGATTCACAACATGAAAATATAGGCATGGCAAACAAGGCAGTGCAGACATGGTTCAGCATGGTGACATAAGTGATCAATGCAAACTGGATGGGGACATACATGGCTCAAGCAGTACAGCATATCAAGACAGTGGACAAGCACAAGGATGACCAGGTTCAATTACAGGTCAGGAATTGCAAGTGACAATGGCAACAGTAACTACATGGTGGTACAAGTCAAAGGTCAAAACAGAATGGTCAAGCATGCATAACATGGTGCTAGCATACAAGCACATACACAAGGGTAAGGGAGCAGTTCAGTTAAAAGCATAGCATTATTTCAGAATGGTCGAGCACAGGAGAAAGTGTAATGACTGGTGCATAAGGTAACATGAGTGTACAGACAAGATTTCAGCGATAAGGAGTGAACATGCACAAGCACAAATGGTGAAGAGCATATACAAATAAGCAAAATAAACATGATGCATTCAAGTCTCAAATACAAGTGGTGTTACTGCTTCAAGTATGGAGAAGGTTTGTGACATAGCATGGTCAAAGCAGCATGAACAATGTGCATGCTTATTTCAGCAGCTAAAATGGTGATCAAGTACTCAAGACTTTCAAGCATGGTGTGAGTGGTTGAGCACAAACACAATGATGCAGGCATATCAAGTAGTGAAAGACACGAGTGGCAAAGCAACATGCAAGAATTATCTGGACAGACATGAAAATCATATACACACTCAAAACATGGTTCAGTCATCAGCAAGAAAATGTGTCGAGCCAAATTGGCAAGTTTTAAAATGAGTTCAGAAATCATGCTTTTATTTCCAGAAAAGAAAATCATAGAAATGCACAAGTTAAGGCAGTCAATATATTTTGCCAAAGAATATTTTTTAAACAATATGGAAGAAACATTTTAGTTTTGTTTCTTATTTTTGGCAGAAAATCAATTTTCAGGAAAGACATGCACAACAATATTTGGCAACAAAATTGTTTTAAACATTTCCAGAAATTAAGCAACAACAGTGCATTCAAGAAGAACAAGTCTAGTTAGTTTTCAGCAATTCCAAAAAGACAATTTTGGCAAGAATTTAATCAGGAAATTCGCAGGCCTTTTAATGCAAGGAAACACAATTTTATTTCCAGGAAATCACACATGTTTATTAATGCCGAGATAATCGAGTGCTCAAGGCAACAACTTTCATCAATTAAGCCAAGCAATCAAAAGGGAAATCAAAAAGGGGAAACATGCAATCAATCAGAGCAACCAAAAGAAGAAAGCACGCACCAAATCATTTCAAGTCAGACGATGAAATCAGAGTTTTAGGGTTTTGATTCTACCCTATTTAAACACCTCTTACATCATTGGCAAAGGATGGAAAAACCAACACAATCAATCTCAAGCATAAAATCAAAAAATAAATTTCAGAGGAACTCACTAAATTCATCCATAGTTTTTCAGTCACCAGGATACCAAATCGAAGCATCAGAGAGCCACACAAATTTGAGCATCGAAGAGGAACACATCAGAGAACCAGATTACATCAATCTGAAGCTATCACGATTGGTTTTGGGGCAAACATTAAAACCCTAGCCGCCATTTATTTTTCCAGGGACAAAAGAGATCGGGCAGGACTAAAGAGGATGCAAAAGAAATGGGCCGGCCAAGTGCTAAAAGGGGATGACCCCTTTAATTAATCTCCTTAGGGTTTTCTTGTTATTTTAAATTGTATTGTTTTTGTTTTTATTTTTGCATTTTGAATTTCTTTTGTAAACAAACGAATCAGTGTCTAGATCTGTAAAGTCTAGGATATCAGTCAGGGTGTTGACTGTCAGTTTCAGAGTCTGTAAAATCTGGGATAACGGATTACGGGGTTATAATTCGGGGAAACCTGATCGAGGGGATATCGATCTGTCTAGGGTTTTGAGCGTAGGTTAGAATAGGAGCAGGGATTGCGAGTGTACATGGTCTTGTATGCGGGATCTGTTCTATCACCTAGTAGAAACCTTAGGATTGCAGCAGTAGGTAGGATTTTGCCGAAGCTGGGTATTTCTGTGCGTTATTTACTTTCTGCATTTACTTACTCTGCAATTATCTGTGCTGCCACTAATTTCTAATATTTCGATTAACTGTAATAAACCATATTCACCCCCCCTCTAGGGTTAATCTAGATCCAACAAATACAATGATCACAAAACAAGAAGTGAACCAATATATGAATCTGAAATGCATCTGAATCCAAGCTGAACCGAATAATCAAGAATCACTATTGAGACCCTCCACCTTGTGAACCTGAGGGAGCGGGAAGAAAGAGAGAAGGAAGAAAAAAACCAGGTCGGACGTACGTCTGGTGAGTTCTAGTAATTTCTAGCATGAGCACAAGTTAAGAAGGTATTTATACAAATGAATAGTTCTAAAACCAATAGACATAAGAGCATAAATGAAATAGCAGAAAAGATAAGCACGAATTAAGATAGGCTTCTCATTCATGTTCGAGATTTTGCACTAACCACCAAGATATCACAATTAGGCTTTACCTGCTTTCAACCCGTCAATCGACTCCTGTACCCATAATGTGATAAGAAATGCCATCTATAGTACTCGGGTTATCAATCCCGAGAGCCAATAAATTAAAAGGACATAGCCGTTAATCACAGGTGTTGCATCGGCTTATCTTCCCCAATCGGGACAATGCACGCTCATCATCCCACAAGAACGCACATGTATCCACCTCGTTTGGACCTCTTACTACCCAGTGCAGTAAAGTGTGCCCTTTCCTCTACCTAGTGTGAGACCTCCATGTTAATAGGGATTCTGGCTGATACAGGTCCCTAAGCAAATATGCAATCGACATAATTCACCCCTAGACTTGATCCACATTCATTATTTTATTAGGCCACTTAGTTTCCTCATTCTTCCTCGCACTTCAGGGATGGACCTAGACTATGATTACATTATGTTATTAGGCCTTTTACCTTCCCCAATCAGCCCCATGCTTCCGGAATGGATCTAATCTACAGGACAGTTTTTTTCCCCAATCATCCCCACACTGCTGGAACGAACCCCCTATATCTTAGCTTAATAATTTTATCCTTAACCCAATTTAAGTTTATTAATAAGCCCAATATAATCTTATGTTATACCCCTAGGTTATATTAACATTCCTGATTAATTTTATCTTTTTATACAACCCATTCCCACATTACTTATGTTCAATTAAGTTCAGTCTATTCTAGTTCATATGTTTGCCTATTCTCCAATTACATATTAAGGTTTATCCCCAATTCACAGTCTAATACTGATTATAATATTTAGTCAGTTCTAATATGCACAAAATTGCTTTTTAGTTTATTCAATTTTAATAGTATTCCAATATAATGCAAAAATAACGATGAAGTCCTAGGCTCTTTTCAAGCATAGGCTCAACTATAAAAGAAAAGGAGAAATGGTCTAGGCTAATCGTAAAGCCTGGAATCAAAATAAGCAAAAACAAATAGGCATAGCCTGACTATAAATTAAACCATAACAAAGAAGGGGATAAGAAAGAGACATTACTTATAAAAAATAAACAACTGGAAAGAATTATGCATAGACAATAAATAAAATACAGTAGTTTACAAAAAAAAACTAAACATATAAATACTGTAACTAAGTTTAAACATAGAACTTGCAAAAAATAAAACTACTTAACTTTCTAAACTTTCCTATGCAGATAACTAATCTAAAATTACATAAAACTCACAAATCTGATGATCAAAGCTTCCATCATGGCCTTCTTCTTAGATCTACCAAAACACCCGCCTCTAGAAGTATTTATAAATTAAATATATAAAACTTAAAAATTGCTTTATCCCCGTAAAAATTTAATTATTTGGTCCTTTCTTAATTTAAGGATAGGACCTAGGGAAGGAGAAGGAGAAGAGAGAAAGAATGAATGTGTAGAAATGAGAGAGGCTATGCTAGTCTATTTATAGGGTTTGTTGGATCACCTCAGTCATCCAAACATAAGATTAGATGTGGCCTAGTCATGTCATTTGACCAACAAAAGTGTCACGTCAGCCCATATTTTAAAATAGGCCTATAAAACTCAGCCAACTTAGCAAAAATAATGTTAGAAAATATTAAACGCTTGTTGTCTTGCGTGCAGGCTAAGCACATAAAATTTGTGACCTGGGTCGACCCACCCGCCTCCCTAGGTCGACACAGGGGTCGACCCACCTGGGCTTTGGTTAACACAGTGTTGGCCCAACTGGGCTGGGCCTCCCAGTGACTGTTTGTTCCAGACACACATATTAAATTTTTGGATTCTTCTCTAATTCATAACTAATTCATTTTAACTCTGATTTTAGCAAACCAAGTGCCCATTTTTCATTTGAAAATTACAATAGACCCAATAACGCTAGTCCCATTGTCCAATTCTGAATATTATTCCGATTAATATTTATTTTGTTAATATTTTACATTTAGTTATTGTTTTTATTAAAATTCAGGGTGTTACAAAGATATAACATTATTTCTAGGATCATCCTATTAAAGTGTATACTGAGAAGCCGCTACAACATGTCCCTATAAGGTTACTCAAATGAAATAATGAACTAAGTTAGTTTGATATTGTATTTATTCCTTGGCAAGCAATTCAAGGATAGCACTTCCAGACTTTATATCCGAATTCACAGCTCCAAATGACGATGATAAAGTAGAGCAGGATCCATCAACCATTACATGGAAGATGTACACAGATGGAGCCCAAAATGATCGACATTATGCATCGGAGTTGTTTTATTAACTCCTAACGAACGTTTGGTCTTTTGTGTGCTAAGGTTGGAAATTCCAGCAACCAATAATGAAGCCGAGTATGAAGCCATGATTGTCGGGCTGAAACTCGCAAAATAACTAGGAGTAAAAGCAATTAACATTTCATGTGACTCGCTGGTTGTTTTATTTCATGTCCGGAGGGAGTCCCTGATTAGGGGGGCATGACTTGCCGCCTATCTTGATCGGGTAGAAGAGATATTAGATTGGTTCGACTACTACAACATCTTTCAAATCCCATGAGAGCTAAATGAGAGAGATGACTCTTTGACAAAGCTAGCTAGCTCGGGCAATCCAATGCAAACAAAGTCGATCCCGATAAAGACATTGAAAAATCCCAGCATAGATCGGATGGAATTTGACGAGGTGCTAGATGTCGAACCTAAAAGAGAATCGTGGATGACTCCTATAAATATATTCTCTAGCATGGAACCTTTCATGAGCAAAAGAATGAAAGGTGTGTTATCGTACGTAAAGCTTCAAGATCCAACATCCAGGGAGACAATTTGTATCGAAAGGGTTTCTTAATTCCTTTTCTCTGGTATATAACCCATGGCCATGCCAAACGAGTGTTAGTAAGAACCCCACAGGGTGGGTGCGGCGATCATACAGAGGGGTAAACTTTAGCAAAGAAAATACTTCGTTATGGTTACTTTTGGCCTAACGTCAATCGAGATGCAGCTGATTATCCATGATGCTGCGACAAATGCAAGAGTTTTGCAAAGATTTATAGAGCTCCTCCAACTCAAATCACCCAGATGATTAGTCATCAACCATTTTCGAGACGAGGTTAGACATTATCGGTAGCCTTCTGATATAGAAGGGTGGAGCGAAGTATGCGATCATGGCAGTAGAATATTTCACAAAGTGGGCTGAAAATGAACTACTAACTACGATCTCAACAAAGAGGGTGATCAACTTCATCGTCAGAAATGGTATATGTCGATTTAGACTTCCTAAGATTATCATAACTTATAATGGGATCCAGTTTGATAACTTTGAGTTTAAAGATTTTTGTCGACGTCATAGCATCGAGAAGAGATATACTACAGTTCTGCACCTGCAGTCAAATGGATAGTTGAAGCTGTGAACATGATTATCAAGTCCATCCTAAAGAAGCGACTGGAGTTGTCTATAGGAAAATGGGTTGATGAGCTCCCTTTGGACCTTTGTGCATACGACCCATAAATCAGCGACTGACCACACTCCATTCGCGCTACCCAATGGCTTCGAAGAAGTCATTCGAATGGAGCTTGAAGTGCCCTCTGACCGGATGACATACTATGATCCTTTGTTTGACAATGCACTTCACCTAGAATCACTTGGCATGATTGACAAGAAGGGAGAGGAGGCTGACTTACGTGTTTTAGTGCATAGACATCGAATTGCACAATACTATAACCAAAGGTACAACCTAGAACCTTATCTCGACGACCTTGTTCAGAAGCGTGTCTTCCCGGTCCCTATTCATATGGGCCCGAAATGGAAATAACCATACGTCTTTCAATAAAGACTTGATAACAGAGCTTTCAGGATAACGAGCATTGATGGCGACTGACTCCAAAGAGCACGAAATGCTAAGCCTTTGTGCCATTATTTAACTTAGGCTTTATTTTGTAATTTTATATTTATCATTTCATTCTCAGACTATGTAATTAGGCATGACTCGCTAATTGTTTAATAAATAATTTTCTTTTTGTACTCTGTGACTGTGTATGGTAATTTGGCTATGAATAGGGGAATGACTGATTCCGCATCGACGTTCAGTTAGTCACAACTCGACAAGCTACTACACCGTGACTAGTCCGATATGATTTAACAAAATTCAAGCTTGACTCTGACGCTCGACTTAGTTATCCTCATTTTAAGTACATTGAATAGATAACTAAGATCGTCAGAAATGAGGGTGATCAACTTTCAGTTAGTCACTTTCACATTAGATCTCAAGTACATTGAATGGAAAGCGACGTAAACTAACAAATAAAAGAATTATCTTATTAATAATGCAGGTTTGTACATGCAAAAATCATGAGAGTTGCACTTAAACCAAAAACAGCAGGCCTACAAAAAGAGAAAAATAAAAGAAGAAGCCTACTAAGCCTTCAGGGGATTGTCACCTGCCTTTGACTTCTTCTATTTCTTCTTATCAAGTTCTATCTCTATATGAAAATGCTTTTGGGACATCTCGGCAAACGTCTCTTCTGCCCTCAACGTGGGATAATCGTGCTTCTTTTTCGAGTGCTTCTCCTGGACTGGAGAGCTAGTTTGCTCAGATGACGCGGCAGTGTGCGAAGGAGGGATATCTTGCATGGGATCAACAGAAATAGGTCCATGAACTAACTCGAATTTAATCTCAATGAGTTCTCCTTCTTGCAGTGCCTTTAATTTCGTCATATGTAATGTTACTATCTTCCCGAACTCACCAGTGTATATCACATCCTCATTGCCTTTGGCACGAATATCTTTTCCATCCAAGTTTTTGAGGGCTTCAATCATTCCCCCTCCTTGGTCGCATCATAACCAAGGGACACTTGAGTTTCCTCTGCTGTTTTTTATTCTGCTTCAGGAGTAGTCTTGGGGGCGGTGTACCTAAACCAAGAAGAACAATAATTGTTAGTCCTGGTGTTGGGCGATATGTTATAACAACTTTCATAAATTAAGGATAAAGTAGTGAAATACCCTTAGTAGAGGCATCTCCAGGAGTAGCAGGAGTCTTGGCTTTTGGAATAGGAGTTAAAGGTATTTGCGGGCCAAGAACCGGTTCATCGGTGTTGTACTCTTTTATTTCCTTTGAGCCTTGAGCTTGAGGAGGCAGAAATGACCACTATAACAACCTAAATTTTCACGAAAATAATTAATTAACAAATAAATTAATTAAATAATAAGATGAAAATTTATGGGAATTGACTAAAGGGGATTGCACCATTGTGTCCATTAAGGTTTTTTGGTTTAGATGCATATTTGGTTTATGTAAAACGGACATAAAACGAAAGATTTATGGCCATTTGAAATTTAAATCATAAATTTAAATGATATATATATATATAATAAACATTGCATGGGGAGACCCAACAACTACTGGGTCGACACATGTATCGACCCAGATGGCAAGTGGGTCGACCCATGTGTCAACCCACTGGTTGGGTTGGTCAACCAAAATGTTCCTAGCTCATTTTCTTGCCAAGCACAAAATGTTTTTAAATGGATGGATTATTTTTGGGCTATTTTATCTAACGAGTCTTGTATTTATTAGATGATGTGATTAATTTGGATTGAAACATGTACATATTGGTTCAGAGTTAAAAACTAGACCTAACGGTTGAGGGTCTTTTGCTCCACTTATAATTAAACCCTGTAACCCTTCCCGATCTCCTCACAATGCATATCTTCTCCTCCTAGGCTAATCTTCTTTTGGAGATAAGCAACCCTAATTTTAAATTTTAGGCTAGTCTTCTTTTTGAAGATAGGCCACTTTAATTTAAATTTTACGGGTTGAGATTAAATTAGAATGTTTTCTATTTTCTTTTCTTTTGGAGGAGGTTCTCTCGGATCTACAAGGGAACGCTTTCTGGCAAGTTTTTATGATTATTTGGATTTTGGATTAAAGTTTAGGGTAAATAGGAATAATAGTAGTTGCAGTTTTGGTGACATTTCTTTTACTTACAGTTTATGTTCATTCCTGTTTTTCTATAATTTCTTTCTATAAGTAGATTTTGGGAATTTTTGTGTCTTTTATTATACTTTTTTTTAATTAATATTCATATTTTTAAAATTATATTCTCAGTCTTCTTTCCTTCATTATTCGTCGGATTTTTATAGTTTATTTTGGTTATATCCAAATATGCCTTAAAGGCATACGTATACTACTAATTTAGGCACAGATTGATATGCCTAGTTGCCTAAGACCGATTATTATCCTTTATTATGCACACTTTTGGGAAATTTGAATAAATAGGGATAATTGAATAATTTAGGGCTAATTGGATAGATGTTGTAAAACTATAATAAAAAAGGAACGTTTCAACCATTTCCTATCATATTTGTATTTGCAAATAAACTATGCTCGTTTATTACAGTTTTCCAAATATTATATTCATGAAAATATAAGTTATAGTTCATTTTTCTATCATAATCTACACCATAGTCATTTCTACAAACTTAGTCAAGTTTGAATATTATCTACTCCGTTAAGTTACAATCCTAAAATTCTATGGTGGACTTGTGATTAGGTGTTAGGATTATATGGACATATTGACTTAAAATGTGAGCCTAAATACGATAATTAAGGAATCGTAATAAAACAAGCGTAGCTAAAAAGACAGTTATTCTTTAATACAAACATATTGACTTAAAGTGTGTTAAGTTATAAGCCTAAAATTCTACGGTGGCCTTATGATTATGTGTTAGACTTTAATATGAACACACTGATTTACAAAGGGTTAAACTGCGAGTCTAAATTCTATGGTTAATCTATGAGGGGTCAAACCAGTGAGGATTTTAACCGAATTTTATTATTGGGGATCCACACCATACAACATACCCTTTGTCACATATGGTTTCATTTAGGAAGTGAAGGCATATACCATGTTGTATGTGGTAGTAAGATGGTCCAAATTGAGGTAGATATAGGTGTGTTCCAATGGTTCAATGTGCGTGCATTGAGCCGACGAGGGAAAATAAGACAGTGTGACACATGTGACTAACGTTATATCTTTTACTGATGGCTTAGGCCTGATAAGCCTAAGGCCATAGCAGGCACAGGTTATCGTTATGTGGTTTTGATAGCCAATCGACTGGTAGCATTGGGAACGTCTTCCTAATTAGATTATGTTCTGAGCTGGTAGAAGTGCAAACAACAAAAAGTTGAATAAGAATAATTAGTTATATTATATGTTCACTTTCGGTGTGCATAGACACTTACCCTATATGACACTAGAGCCACTATTATATTTGTTTCCCTTACTTGTCAATCGTGCTAGTAATCATGATAGCTCATCAGACTATATGTACAACCCATTTTACTTTCTTCTTTCCTCTTTTCATCCCCCAGGCTCGCAAGGAGGAAGTGCATAGTTGATATTATTCGGCTGATTTTGTCTTTGGAGAATTTTCTTTGTAGTAGATGTATTACTCTTTGTTATTTCTTTTCCACGATTTGGTTAGACCTATTGACTACTTGAGGGATGTTATTTATGTACTCTGATGTTATTTTATGATCGAGATTTTATCTTTATGAGACATTTGTTGTTGTGACAGTTGGTTTTTCTTTTTGAAATATTTTTTTTTTGTCACTTACGTAAATTGTCTTCTTCTTCCGCTGTGTTTAAATTATTTATGTCTTGTGAATCTTAATCTATGGGATGTATTTATGTTTTATATCTATAATACTCCATATTTCTTAATGAAATCCTATTTTAGGTAACGTTAAGGGATGTGGGGGTGTTTCAACCACCCCTGATGCGAGCGGATTCGTAGCATGGGAAGGCTATCTAGTGGATTAAGCAAAGGTCGTATCATACTTAACCACGCTGGGTTCCCCTCGAATATTGACTTACCCTTGAGTCGGAGTCGCTCTTCATCCTCCTCCTTAAAAGTTGTGGACCTTCTATAAGGACTTCCATCTTGCCACCCTTCAAGAATCTTGCCCTGAGCCCCTCATCCACCATGTCGTTCGCAAAATCCATCCTTTTCACTTCCAAGAATTAGTCCCAAGTGTTGGCTAAAGTTTGTGGGTAGTTTTCAACCCATGCAATATCCCAGTATCTGAGGACTCGAACATTAAAAATCAACACTTGAGTGCCAAATTGGTTGTCCATCTTCTCTGCCTCAACCATTTTAGCCTCACGATCTTGAATTTCATTATCATATTTAGCTTGGAAGTCACGACGGACTCAAGAGCGTCATAGACATTCTCTTCATCTCTCTTCCTGGCTTCTTCGGAGGTGGCCAATTGAGCCTTAAGCTGAGCATTCTCGATAACCAATTGCTCCTTCTCTTTCTTCAATGTATTTTCCGTCTCAATAAGCTTAATTTCATCCCCCACATACTTGGTTTTAAGTGACCATGGGTTAAGCTTGGAATCGAATCTTGCTCGAGTACTGTCAAGATCAACATGGGTCTTCTCATGCAACTATTTAGTAGTCATGAGATGGGCCTTGCACTCGGCTAAGTCTTTCTTGATATGCTTAAGAATGCACTTGTCGGAGCCCACTCTTGATTCATATTAGCAATGTCCAGCTCCAAACCCCTGATTACTTCATAAAATCACCTGAAAACGTCACCATCTCTTGGTACTGGATGAGAATGTCATTGGCGTTCGCTTTACTATCATCGAAGGATTCTGGAATCAAGTGCAGAGTGGGCAGAAATATCATTAGAGAGAAGTAATGTTGGAGAAGGCTTTCTCCATCCCTTTCTTTGTCTGTTGGTCGTCTCCGTCTTTGTAGGAATTGCAAGTTGTGGTTTTTTATCTTTAATCCCATTGGGAAAGACTTGTTTCCGACCCCGTAGGCTGTAGATTTATATAGCTGAGATGGATCGGTTGGAGGCTTGTGTTGTGACAAACCCTTGGTTTGGGAATGTTCACAAGTTGTATCATCATGCATCTGAGAGGATTTGACATGAGAGCAGGAAGCAGACTCATGATGGCGCCTTTCACTTTCGCGCTCACTCTCTAGAGCATGCTCCTTTTCTTCTCCCTCTCACGGTCCTAGCCCTTACGGTCCCACCTCTCTTGATACTCCCGATCTTGCTGGTCCAGATCCTCATGGTCCCGCTTCTCTTATGAAGAGCTTTGGTAGCCGAGACAAATTTTATTGAGACTAAAGCCAAACTGTCTGTTGTACTTCTTCCTATTTTTTCATGGAACCTGTAATTCAAGGAAAATATTCAAGTTAGAACCCGGCATCCACAAAATGAGGAAGGGTTTTGTGACGTATAGTGTATGTGTCATCTGTGTCCTAATGTCCCCTTGACAAACCAGAGCCCGGAATCAGGCTTGTCGGCGTTGTCTTACCGGCTTTAAATGGAGTTATTTCTTCCTCGGAGCCTAAGAAGAAAGTTGTGAAATCCAAGTTTTGAGATGTATAGATAACATCGGGCAACAACAAGTCACTCAAACCTCTGAATGGCGACTCTTTTCCCCCCTGAGCGGGCACCATGAACTGGAGAATTGGCCGGAGGGGGAGTTCTTAGACGAGGCACATCTACAGCTGGTTCTTTCGGAGGAGAGCTCTTGGATCCTTCCTTTACCACTTTCTAAAGGGACTTATATATCTCCCCTTCCTCTTCTGCGGGGACTCAACCAAGCCCTGGGGTAACTTTCCCCTTGGCGACATTCTTGAACCAAACTCGGGGTCGAGCTACAACGACTGCCTACTCCCCGACTGGAGATATGGCCGTTGGCTTTCCGATTGAGGGCACATCTACTGGTGACGCTACAGAAGGAGCCTGAGCACTGTCCCATGCTAAAGTTCTCTCCGCATGGAGCAAACGAAATTGATGAAGTAGATTGTCGGTTAAACATATTATAACACTTCGAGCATTCTCCGTAACGCCATTCAAGGTTGCCAGATGAGCGTGATAAACATCGCTGGTAGGTTTGGCCGGAATGCCTACAAAAGAATATGAATGTCAGTAACTTTCTAACAAAATTCCAAGAAATAAGTTAGAACGTAGCACTTACTGTTAGAGACTGAGATGTTGATGGTGATGGTTTTGATGACAACAACCTTGTTTCAAATTTTCTTCAATTATTATTATTATAAAATATATACTAACACTATTATCTAGAATATGCGTGCATGTGTATACACATGAAATCTATGTAGGGTAATGACTATTGAATACTATACAGTTCAGCGAATCAAGAAGTCAAAGTAGAAGAATTCAAGATTCAAGACTCATGAATACTAAGAATTCAAGAGTTTAAGAAATATAGAGTAATTATGTCTAGTTATTTTGTTAAAACTCTGGTTAGCACTGAATTATGATTTCAAATCTAATTCTGATTTCAATTTTTCTTTTCAAATGATTTCAAAATTACTTCAATGTTTTTAAATCTATTTTTCAAATGATTTTAAAATTACTTCCTTATTTAAATTTTTACATCTTTATGTTTAGAAATATTTTAACTCCTAAAATTTATTTTAACTACCATTTTTAAAATTATACTTAATATATTTTAACTATTAATTTAAAGAAGTTTTACTTGTAAATTTAATGTAGTTATTTTATTTTCAATTTCCTTTATTTACATTAAGTTTTAGATATATTTATACTTTTATATCATTTTATATTTAATTTTTAACCAATTTTAAATGTCATTTTAATATAAGTATTAAATATATTACTTAATATACTCTATATCAGTATAAAGGAAAATAGTTTGTTTTAACTCAAGAATTACCATAATTTATTTAAACATTATTTGATTTAGTTTAGAAAAAAAATATTTTTGATTTAATTTTCAAAGGGATGTCAACATATTTGTAGTGCTGAAATAAGGGCCATCAATTGGTTTTTCAAATTTTGAAAAGTTGCCTTTTGAATTCAAATCTTTTCTAAAAGGATGCGGTTGTAGGAAAACTGTATAATAGCTTCAAAATTCAAAATTTTTAATTATTGTTCTTCTTCTTCTCCTCTTCTAATCATACCACCACTATTCTTTTTAACTTCTTAACTTTCTGCACTTATACTCTGCCGGTTTACATACAAATTATATCATTCTCCTTCTCTTTCAATTCTAAATCAAACTCTCTCTGATATTCAAGTGCTATCCAAGAGTTATAGTTGTTTGTAATCAATCTCAAGATCAAGTCCTAATGAGTCAATACTACAAAAAAATGGAAAGAAAAGTGTGTAGTAATGTCCCGCATAAATTTACTAGATGCGATTATGTCCTGAAAATCGATTAGGTGCAAAGTTGAGAAGCAGAAATCAACTAAGTCTCACTGTACTTAGAATTAGTTGGGGTGTGCCCTTGTAGCCCTGAAATCAAGGATTGAAATTGGATTTATTAAATAAAAATCCACATTACCTAGCGTTTTATGGGAATCGATGTAGTGGATCCCAAACCAATATAAAATCCCGGTGTATACTTTCCTTTTATTGCTTTTTATTTTACTTTCTGCATCTGTGACTGATTCTGTGATTTGTGATATCTGTGATTTGCATAGTATTTTGTTTAATTCGAAAAGAATTCAAGAAATTTAATATACTCCATAAAACATTATTCACCCCCTCTAGTGTTTAATTTGACTTAAGATCCTTAATCCGCATCCCCAATATTTCGTATCAGAGCATTGGTTCTCAAAGTTTTCGTAATTTGAATTTTTTAAAAAGTTTAAATGGCAGTCAACATTGGAATTGTCAACAATAATAGTTCATTTATAGTGGGTCAGTCTACTATTCAACCACCACTATTCAATGGTGGTAATTATTCTTATTAGGCTTGTAGAATGAAAATTTATTTACAATCTGTAGGATTAGATATTTGGAATATCACACAAACCGAATACGTTGAACCCACTGTTAAATTTGGACAATGGACTAATGATCAGAAAGCCACAACACAAAATAATTCTAAGACTATGAATATTTTATCTATTCATTAGATAGGAATGAATTTAATAGGGCATCTGTTTATAAATCTACATATGAAATCTGAAAAACTCTGCAGGTAACTCACGAAGGAACAAGGAAAGTTAAATAGACCAAAATATCCATATTTACCAATCAATTTGGATTATTTAAAATGAATTGGAATGAGTCTATCACCGATATGTAATGCAGGTTCCATGAAATCGTGCATTCATGAATGGCTTTGGGAAAATATATTCTGAGGAAGATGAAACCAGAAAAGTTCTGAGTTCATTAACATCAGACTGGGGTCAAAAGACACTTGCAATTAAAGAGCCTAATGATATTAGTACAATGAAAACTGAGGAATTAAATGATAATCTAGTGTCGTTTGAAGTTGTGATGCAGGGAAGAAAAGAAAATAAGTCATCGGAAAAGAAATCGATAACATTTAAAGCATCAACTGAAGATTCTGACTCAGATAGCGACGATGATGAAGAAACAACCCTAATGACGAGGAATTTTAGAAAATTCCTAAGACACAGAAAAATAAATAATTTCAAGGGAAATGAACAAAGAAACTTTGTGAAAAATAATGAAATTCTGAATAATGTCAGCTGTTACAACTGAAACGAATTAGGCCATTCGAAAATGTTCTGTCTATATCCAGAGAAATTAAATCAACCGATAAATGATAACTCATCAACAAAGAGAAAAAGAGCATATGCAACAACTTTGGATGATTTTGATTCATCATCTAGTAATGAAGATCAAGAAATGAATAATTCAAATATATGCTTCACAACAATTTGCGAATCAGAAGAAATCAAAGAACGGGTCTAAAAATAGGTACCCCTTTGTAATAATTTTAAATTTTTATTTGAATAGTTGTTTGCCTATTTTATTGTTTGCTTTATTTGGAAATTTGAATTTTGAATTTAAAATTCAAAATTTCAAAATTTGAAATTGAAACAATTATTATTTACTAATAAAATAATAATATAAAAGTAATTTTATAATAATTATTATTAAATTAGGAATTAATTAAATAAGAAATATAGGATATAAATAAATCAAAAATTAAAACATCTCTTCAGAAACCTGAAGGCATGTCAACGTACCCATTTGTGCATGTCGACATATGCGATTTTTGAAATTCAAAATTCAAAATTTTGAATTTTAAACTTTTGAATTTCCGTTCAACCTTTTCACCAACTCGAATATACTAAAAATGTGTCTCTTTACCCATAAACATGTCCTTTGATTCCTTGTTTATTTACATATCTGTATCATCTCTTTCTACCTTTATTTCAAAACTCAAACTATTTTTCATTTTCCTACAACTCTTCAAAACTATACTTTAATGGCTTCCGCAAGTACTCCAAACATAATGAAGTTCACCAAGGCTACCAAAGGCTTCCTCTACAACAATCCAAATGTTACCAAAGATTACATTAGTAATGTAAACTTTGGTAAAATGGACGCGGGAAAATCTACTATTTTTGATGATTTTGTTACTTACGATCTTAAATCTCTCTTTCGTAGAAATGAAATTTAAGTCTTGTTGATTCTCGGGAAAACGATGAAGTTTTCTATCCAAATCTTATTAAAATGCTGTATGCAAACTTGAATCATATTTTTTATAAAGGAAATGAAAACGAAACATGGAGTAGCATTAAAGACACTCGAATTGTTTTGAATTGTAAAGTTTTAAGTGGTATTTTAGGTTGCAAGAATTCAGGAATGGATCTTGCGGATTTCAAAATCAATGAAAGTGATTTATAAATTTTCCATCATATATTTGAAAACGATGAAAATATGTAATTCAAAAATCGTTTTTATCATCCAAAAGCAAGAAATGTCAACTTACTTCTTTAATATACCATCACCCCTCGTTCTGGAAATTTCAGTAACCCTACCATGAAAGTTAATAAAGCCCTCTTTGCAATTTTTAGAAATTATGATATCAATTGAACTCAGGTAATTTTAAGTGAGTTTCTTCCAAAGGATATCTCGCCAAAAGAAAATATGCTATGCCATGAAGTTTATCTTACACATATTTTCAAATATTTTGGTGTCGATTTCAGAGGAGAAGAATTTGTTTCCCAGAAAAGTTTTCAATTTCAGAAATATTTCTCTTATGAAGATTCTACTAGTATTTCATCCATATGAAACATAAGAGGAAAAAAGAGCAAGACTGGAACAAGAAGAAAAAAAGGATCATATGAATATCGAAGAAGAGGAAGAAGTCACTTCCTTATATAGCATTGAGTTTCCCTCTTACCCTTCTCAAAAACCAAATGATTTTAGCCAAGAACCAAAAGACACTAAAGGGATCATTTAGTAAGAAATTTGAAAAGATGTCTACTATAATGAGTAGGTTCTTTAGCAAAGTTAGAAGAAAACTTAGTTTGTCATCATTCTCCACCTCATCCTTTGATGAATTATAAGTTTATTACCTTATTGTATTAGCTTGTATTTCAATTTTTGTATTCCTATCTTATGTCATGTACTAGTTACATGTATCGTTATAGTTTGAAATAAAGCTTTGTATTTCGGTTAATTCTTGTTTAAATATCTATGGAATGGTTATTAAATCAAGAAAAAAAGTTTATATAAGCCGAAAAAAGTCAAAAACAACAAAACATTTCAAAATATTAAAAAAGTTATATATACGTTGACATACAACTAGTTACATGTCGACATTTAACAGTATAAAATTTCAAATTTATTTAAATTTGAAGACCGCTTTAACCAACAAGTGTCTATTCAATTCTAACATATTTCAGACCCTGTTTATACTAATTTCTTCCAAAAAAACTTCTCCGTTTATTCCCCCTACGTTCCATTTCATTATTTCTTAATAAGTCCAAAACTGTGGCTACTCAAATTCATAATCTATGTGAGAATCTTAAAGAAATCCTTCATTCTTTCAAGAATATTCTCTCTATCATTCTCTGAAATCAGCATCACTGAGAATTAAGTCAAGCACAGATGATAAAACAACAAGAGAATCATTTTGATGCAATTCGATGGATGATCGCTTCACTTTTAAAAGATGAAGACAACATCATAGGAGCACCTCTCACCAAAGACAACGAAGACCGAGTTGCTATAAAGGCTGATCCAATCTTCGATGGAGATAGTTGGGTAGAAGTTCCTCGAAATGAATGAATTTTCCTTCATTTTTGTAGTTTGATTGAATTATTTTGAATTTAAACTTGTAAATAAAAAACCATAAGTTTGGTGCGGTTTGGATTTGACTGAATGATTGTATTGACATATATTGGATATATACTGAATTGGTTTGGTTTGACTTTGTATTATAGTTTATAGTTTATATTCATTCAAGTTATTAATTAAAATAGTTAGAATATTAAGTTTATAGTTATCATTCTAGAAATATGCCTTAGTTTTAGGGGGAGTATTATCATTCAGTTAGGATTATAGTTTTGTATATGACAAAGGGGGAGAATTATAAAGTAGGGCTTAGTTTAAAGGGGAGTTAGTTATTTTTAAAAGAAGATGTTGGAGATTAATTGGACAAGCAAGACATCAGCAATAATCATGTATGAATATTTTTTAACCAAGGTTGTCATCATTAAAAAGAGGGAGATTGTTAGAGACTGAAATGTTGATGGTGATGGTTTTGATGACAACAACCTTATTTCAAATTTATTTCAATTATTATAATTATAAAATATATACTAACACTATTATCTAGAATATATATATATATATACATATGTGTGTGTGTGTGTGTGTGTGTGTGTGTGTATGAGGGAAATTTATGCAGGTAATGACTATTAAAGACTGTATAGTTCAGAGAATCAAGATTTCAAAGTAGAAGAGTTCAAGATTCAAGACTCCTGAGTATCAAGAATTCAAGAGTTTAAGAAATATAGGGTAATTTTGAAAGGCAAGTAATCTTTATTCGCTTAACAGTTTATTACAAAGAATATACAAGAAAACCACTCATTTACTATACAAAACACAAATCTCTTTCAACTAATCAACAATGATAAAAATATACAATATTAATTATACAGCTAAACCAAAAAAAACTCATAACTGATAGTTAACCAAAACTGGTATGTGACCACCGCTTATCCTGCTAATCACCAAGTGCCAAGAATGCCAATATCTAAACTGCTAAGCAAAAGGAAACTAAACTGTAAAATGCCAAGACTCGAATTTTCCTGTGAACATATAATACCAAACTATCAATTAATAGAAGTCTTCCTGAAAGCAAAATGCCAAACATCAACATGATACCAAAGGCTAGATGAAGAACTCAAGATAATAGTCTGCCCAAAGCAGACAATCACGCTATACCAGATACACCATAAAATCAACAGAAAATGCCAAAATAGGATATAGTTAAATTGGATTTCTTCTCGTATGACGCTTGCCTGATTTCAGACTACTACTAAGAGGCATTACATCTTCAGGCTTGAAATCATGGCCCTCATCAAGGTCAAGACCCTTATCAGAATTTTGCCAAAACTTTCCCTTCAACTTACCACTTTTAGATTTAGACGAAAAAGGAGTGGCACATGTAGGAACAACAAAAGATAAAGAAACTGACATTGTATTAACAATTGGAAAAGTTAACCTAGATCCTGAAACAGGTGGAAGCTGAATATGAGGAGGTGGTTTCAGATTCGCATATGGAGAGGGCTTAGTCTTTGAGGAAGGATACAAAGCTAATTTAGAAGCCGCATTGACACTCGACGAAGGAGTGTTATGACTGAATGTTGATGAACAAGATAAAGTGGCATAAGCAGACGAACTAAATGAGGCAATATCAGAACTTGATGAACAATTAGTATTGCTTCTATTCAAACAAGATGAAGAACTCTTATCTACAGAACAAGAACTATTAACCAACACAGAAGCTGATGACATAGAAGAACTTGAAAAGGTTTTACTATATGATAGAGTGATACCCAAACCAGAACCGTTTTTGCCAGCAGATTTTATAGTTTCTTCAAATAAATTTCCAAATAAATCCTCATCCTATCGATCATCTAATTTTGCCTTCTCCACATGATCACTTTTCTCTAGGTTAACCCCATTCGGGAGATCAGATTTATCACCAACTTTAGGTTCTTGATCTACTAAACCATCAACACTAACCTCATTATTGACTAAACCATCAGAATTCAAAATGTCAAAACGATTTACAGAAATATTCCCAGTATCTACTACACTATCAACATTCCCATTATAATTAACCGTTTTTTCCTCCAATACTGCTTTTTTCCTATTATTTACAGTATTCCAATTAGTATTTGACATCAAAATGAACTTTCTGCTTGTAATTATCATTATGAAAAAAAGAATCTACGTGTTGATTCTCTATATTTACATCAAAATTGTTCACATGATCTATTTTATTTAACTCGCAATCTGAAGTATCATGACCAAAAATTTTACACACTATATAAATCTTTGGTTTCCAATCATATGACAGTTTAACAGAGAGGCAATTAATTCCTATGTCTGTATTTCTATAGATTCAGACAAATCGAATTCAGGGGATACTTCCACCATGGCTTTAGCATACCTAAATCGATGCATTATTTATATGTTACTATCAAAGAAAATAAGTCTGTCAATATGGCACACTAACCAGTTAATACCAATTTGAGTCCAAAGAATGATCGAAATACGATAAAAAGGAATCCACACAGGCACCTTCTTGATCTGATATTGAGCATTCCCAATCGTTGGATCCCACCTAGTTACTATATACATTCTACCACGTATGAAAATTGGATCAGAGTGTAGAATCCTATCCCTCTCTATGTCGTTAGAGAATTTTAAATAGAAGAATTTGCCATCAAATTCAATATCTACGACCCCTTGTAATTTCCAATGCCTTCTCAAGAAATTGACCACGACAATGTAGTTCAACGTTCCATCCAAGAAAAAACCTACAAGGTAACTACTCCAGTAATTCAAACCTGCTTGCTTGACTAGATCTGTATAGCTTGACGTGTTCCATCCCTAGGAATTTCAAAATGTTGCATCACAAAAACACCAGCGTTTCTAGGTAATATTGAAAAGTGACGCATAATCACATTTCGTAAAAGAGGGATAAGAGGATTTCGAAGAATTAAAGTTTGAGGATGATCAAATCTGATTAGTATTAATATTCACAGTGGAAGGTTTTTTTGATTTGAGATTTTCTTGATTCTCATGGATCTGATTCGAAAAAGAAGATCCAGCGTTCGCAACAGCCGGAATTGCAAAGGTGGATGACACATTGAGAGGTGTAGGATCGGAGGAATTAGGAGGAGGAGGGTGCGATGGAAGAGGTGGATAGGAGGAGTCGTAGGCAAGGGAGGAAGAAGAAAGGGTAATTTTGTTTAGTTATTTTGTTAAAACTCTGGTTAGCACTGAATTCTGATTTCAAACATTTTTTTTTTCAAATGAATCCAAAATTATTTCCTTATTTAAATTTATACTTCTTTATGTTTAGAAATATTTTAACTCTTGAAATTTATTTTAACTACTATTTCTAAATAAAAATATCATTTTATACCTAGTTTTTAACCAATTTTAAAAGTCATATATATATATATACATATATATGTTTTTAAATATATTACTTAATATACTCTATTTCAATACAAAGGAAAATAGTTTGTATTAACTCAGGAATTACCATAATTTATTTAAACCTTATTTGATTTAGCTTAAAAAATTTATTTTTTATTTTTCTTCAAATGGATGCCAATATATCACTTTTGTGATGTCAACATAGGAGCCATTAATTGGTTTTTAAAATTTTGAAAAGTTGTGTCTGTTGAATCCAAATCTTTTCTGAATGGGTGTGGCTATTGGAAAACTATATAAAGGCTCCAGAATTCAAAAAAATTATTTACTTTTAATTTTTTTTTCTTCTTCAATCATACCACCGTTATTCTTCTTAATTTCCTAACTTTCTGCACTTATACTATGCCGATTTCCATTGAAATTATATCATTCTTCTTCTCTTTCAATTCTAAATAAAAATCTCTCGAAAATTCTACTGCTACTCAAGAGTTATAAGCCGGCTGTAATCAAAGATCTCAAGATCAAGTCTTATCGAGTCAGTACTACAAAAATGATAAGGGAAGGGTATGGTAGTGTCTCGTATAGATGTACTGGGTACAACTGTGTCTCGGAAATTGATCGGATGTAAAGCTATGGTTTGGAAATCAACTAAATCTCACTGTACTTGGAATCAGTTGGGATATGCCCTTGTATCCCTGAAATAAAGGATTGTAATTGGATTTTTTTAATAAAAATCCACATCAACCCAGCGTTGTGGTGGACTGAATGTAGGGGAGTACCGAACTATTATAAAATCCCCGTGTGTGCTTTCCTTTTACTGCTTTTTATTTTACTTTCTGAATCTGTAATTGATTCTGTGATTTGTGATATTTATGATTTGCATATTATTGTGTTTAATTCAAAAAGAATTTAAGAAATTTAATATATTCCATAAAACATTGTTCACCGCTCTCTAGTGTTTTCCTTAAGATCCTTAATTCGCATCCCCAATACTTACGGTATTTGATCCATTGTCTTTCACTACCCTTTTGCAGTGGAACATAAAACTAGTCGGTTCTTATATTCCCCAACTTGCTGAATCCTTCCATTATAATTCGGTTACCCGAGTGGACTCAAAGAAAAGATAGGACAAATTGTTTCTTTAGTGCTTGAAATTGTAAAAGAAAACAATGTCGTTGAAGCTAGGCTCTCGTTGCAGATGCTCTCCATAAATTGTATACAGTGAGAAAAGATATGCATATGAGGTAGGATGCAGTTGCATAAGTGCCAATTCCACACGACGAATAAGGTTGACAACAAAATGAGTGAAAGGAGGAATGCACCCCATTGTAAACATCCGACGACTGATGGTCATGTATCCCTCTAGAGGGTTGTGCGCAGTGTCTCTCTTAGTTGGCACACAGATATGATCAAATGGTATTTTATGCTTCGCACACAGTCTTCTTAACTTTGGTTCATACATGGTGCTAGGCCAAGAATCAACTGGATTGTTTAGAAAGGCGACTTTAGCAAAAGTATCGGGTGCTCCCTATTCCTCAACTTCTTCCTCTTCTCCTGATGTAGTCTCTTCGTCAAATGATGATGCAATAGGCTCCCCATCATGTGGTTGAACTTCAAACTGAGGGTCTTCACCTGAATCAGTTTCAAAGTTGGACTCTATTTCAGGATCTCTTGGAGATGTTTTCCCCTTTCCTACTTTGAAAGCTCGTGTAAGATATCCTCAACACATTGTAGTTGTGCTACCCAAGAAATATCATTGGTTAGAGCGATTAACCTGAACACCCCTGCGTGTACTAGTGCAATGCGTGTAGTGAAAGTTGTGTGAATGCAGCAAAGAAAATAAAACCTTAGAATTTTGTTGTTTGGGTTGCTCAAAGTCATATGCAACGTCAAGTCAAGTCTCGGTAGGATCTATCCTAACTGTCCAGGTGCTTGTTCAGAATTGGTTTATTATTATTATTATTATTGTATTCAAGGCTATCATCGTCAAGTTTAGCTGAAACGTCGAAGTTAAGAACTTAAACTGGGATCCGGCTGTGTAGTCACGCGCTACATATCCGTTTGCTCTAAAAAAAAAAGAACTTAAACTGGGTCGGTCATGTCTAGGCCGATGGCCCTAACTCGGCCATATCGACCCAATACTTCAACATTTTTTAACTCTTCAACATCCGGATCGACTAGGAGCCATGCCGACCCAGGCTCTTCAATAATTCTCTAACTTCCTTCTTCGTCTCGACCATGCCAATTTGAATACCCCAACACTTCGTTTCTTCAGCTCCTCTACTCCACTGACACTGTTGGTGTCCCATGCTTCTCAAACTATTCATTGTCTTCCCCAATAGATTAGACCGATTCAAAAAGAAGCACAAACTCTATTTCTCCAACTCTCGATCTTCTCTATCACCGTGCCTCGCTCTTCTCCGCCTCGTAACGCCACTAAGACGTCAGATCTCCCACTATCCTTATGTGTACAACGATGAATTTGGCAAAAAATTAGATTGAGACATAAAGTTCGACCCGAGTTAAAGAATCGAAGATCGTTTCGTGTAAATTCATGAAAAAAAACAGATCATTAACCCACCTTGTTTGATTCATGTTCAAGATCAAATAATTCGTGCAAAATTCAAGCTTGGTTTTGGATCGATTTAGGGTTGAAGAAATACTGATGTTTCGGTTTGGCAATAATAAAGTAGAAAGAATATAACAATGAGGTGGACCCACTATTTATAAGAATAGTTAGAGACCCCTCATTTACTCGGTGAAGCGACAGTTAATCTGTCCGAGTCGGCTATGCCGATGCGGATTCAGGCTCAACCAGTGTGCAGATCTATATAAAAAAGAGGGCGGGAAATAGAGAAGACTGAAGAACTCTCCCTGATCATTTTATAACTTGGTTAATGACTATGCGTGTTAACTCACGTGTGACCATTAACTTGACTTTATTACGCGCTCGACTTGCGCAAAAAGATGAAGTCACTTGGTAACAACCTATATGTGTAAATCACACACGAGAGTCAATGACTCGACACAAATTGACTTGGTGACAAATGAATTCATCCTCTTGACTTTACGAGGTTTTGACAATTATTTTTGTCTCTCGATGGCTCCAGTTAATGACTTTGGCCTGGTAGTTACCATCGGGCACAGTATGAAGCATGATTAGCTATACATGAAAGGAGAATTCAAGTGTCATGACTATTCGAAAAGACACGACTATTCATTGTCATTTTCCTCAAGACAGATGACATCTCTGGGAAGGTGTAGCTCAATAGATTCGAAGCACACCCCGTCTTCGACGCAATATACTTTAGGAGGAAAGTGTTGACCTGTCTTCCGAAAAGGCCGTCAAGATTCATGACTAAATGGCTGAAGATCTGATTCATATACATTCATGTGCTACGAGGTCGAAGAAAGCAATCTACACTTAGCTCCAATTCTGGATCGACACACCCCGAGTCGGCTAAGCTAATCAGAGTGCAAAATCCAAGTCGGCTAACATCCGAGTCGGTGAAGGTAGTGAAGAAACTTCAATTTGACATAACTCCGGCTCGGCTATGCCGACCCAGGCATTGGCCGAATTAGAAATAACCCCAGAAAACTAGTTTTTCTACATCGCGACGAAGCCCACGCCTTCCATCATATTTGGATCGGCCGCCACGTGCCTATACTAACCAGGACCAGGACATCACTTATAAATTGCCCTCCTAAAGCTTCAAGAAAGTGACTTTTTTGGCTTCTTTACTCTTTTTTACTGTTTGTATTCACCGTGTACTCGGGATATCATGATCTCAAAAGCTTGTAATCTCATTTTCATTAATATTATAAAGGGAAGTTATAAAGTGAACATTGACAACTCATAGCCCAACCACTATAAATTCTTGTGTTTGATTTTTTTTTTTTTTCTATTTGTATTTCTTCATTTTATTCTTTTTATTTAATCTTTGGGTGTTTGTACGACTTTTGGATGTAAACATTAATAAACCATGCAAGCTTCGTAACAGTGAGAATCGCAGGCATTTGGATAATAGTGATATTGAAAATAATGGAGTTAAAAGCTTCATACTGAATGGAAACCACAGCACCGAGGAAATATTGAGACAAGAAAGCAAACCCATAGCCCATCACATTGTGCCACTTACCAATAGCTAGAAACTAGTGTTACAACTTCAACTACAGCTACAAATGACTACATTCATCAGAAAAACAATTGCAACCATAAGGGAAGAAAAGAAAACGATACAGTTAATCCTACATAAACTCCTCCATACAGTGACACTAGGCATAATTAAACATCATTCCATGCAGCGAAAACAGGCATATGGGCCATAGAGATAACAGGCCTTATCTGATCCGTGGACATCCAAGCCGCCAGTGGACTCGCACTAACACAAAACTTGGGGTCTGGGCTCTCCTCCCTCGAGCTATTCAAGCTAGTTACACGGGAAGAAGACTCCGAAATATGCGCACCATTCATCCCACTAAAAGCTACAGAGACCGGTAGGTTCTGTTCATGTGTTCCATCTTGAGGTTCGTAAGGAGCAATGCCATTGTTATTGCTATTGTTGTTTTCAACGTTTGTGTCCTGAATAGAAGGAACAGCTTTATATTTACGAGCCTGCTCCCCTGAAAGAAGACTGTTGCTTGACATTATCTTATCTACGTCGTATTTTGTTATGTCAAAGTTTGTAACTGCGCTTGCTCCTCTGAATTTTATAGCTGCCACGTCGTATGCTTCTGCTGCTTCTTCTTGAGTGCCTGTAAAATACAC
Organism: Allium sativum; assembly: GCA_030737875.1. NCBI lineage: Eukaryota > Viridiplantae > Streptophyta > Magnoliopsida > Asparagales > Amaryllidaceae > Allium > Allium sativum. The sequence continues at coordinate 718,862,720 of CM060921.1, read as the reverse complement.
AAGTTCAAGAATTGTATTTGTTTCAAATAAGAAGTAACTGGTGAATGCTGTTTTATTTTGATTTTTCAGTAATGCAAACCCCATTTTAATTACTGTATAATTAATAGTTGATTTGAAATATTTTGTTGCAAGCAATGTTTATTGCCATTTTAAGCATTTTTCAAGTGAAAAACAAAGTGAATCCTAAAGTAAAAATGTAGCATATGCAGTTCTACAGTAATGACGTTTAAGTTGTAACCAGTGGCGGAGCTAGCTTTTCAATTGAGCTAAGGCCAAACCAAAGGACATTTGTCCCACATTGCAAAAAAACCGAAAATCTTGTGTGTGTGTGTGTGTGTGTGTGTGTGTGTGTATATATATATATATATATATATATATATATATATATATATCAACGTATCTTCTCTCATTACAAAAAACAGCTAGTTATTGGGTGTTTCCATCCTTAGATAGGGCAATCTTCTTATTTCACCTAGGGCATGGCTTCAAACATGGTTACATTTTGCCTGGCTTTGCACATTTGAGATGGGGCGGTGGCCCTAGCTCGGCTATTAGTGCCTCCGCCCCTGGTTGTAACTCAATTAACTATTAACATGATATACACATTTGATGACCAAGAAACTTTGAAGTGGTGTTTCTTTTTATTGATTTCAAAGTGGTACTAAATACTCTATGCACTTTGTACTGGTAGTTTTAAGAGCTGAATCTGTCAACCATGAGTTTATGACCAGCAAAGAATGCAGCTTTACTTAAAGGAAAGAATTTGAATTTTTGCAGGGTACGTAAAAGGAAGAAAAAGTGCTACTTATGTTTGAATTTCGGTATAGTGTGATCAAAGTGCAAATCATGAAATAAAGCAAATGGTTTTACAGGGATGTCCTGAATATACTAAAGAAATGCTCTTTTTTTCTCTTTATTGTCAAAACTAAAACTGTCATTAATATGATTTCAGAATTTTAAGTTAGACTAGCATGACTGGTGAAGTATTCAGAAAATTACTGAAAGTTCCCAGGTAGAGATCTTTGTTTCCAGCAACTCTTCCTATTCTAGCTTGCCATCTTCCATGTTGATGATGCCTGATGTAAATATATGCAGACGGAAAAAGTTTAAAAGGGAGCTGAGGTTATAAACATGGTGATTATGCGTATAATTAATTAAACTAAAACCTTGTTACTCCTCGGTACATCGACGCCCCACGAGAAAAGCCACTGCTGTTCCTACAAGAAATAAAACATAAAAAATAGTTAATTAGTAAAGCAAAATGCTATCAACATTGAACTTATGAAATATACATCCTCCATGGTTAACTAATTACCTTCGCAAATGCGCAACGTATTCCTGCCTACTCATACTCTTCATTTCTTCGATTTCTTCTTGATAATTTTCCAACTACAGTGTTATTGTAGGATAGCGTAAATACGAAAGATTGAAGGCAGAATTTTCAAGAAATAAATAAAACCATACTGGGAAGTTAATGTGAGTGGAAGGCCCCCAATACTTCAATGCAGCTAAATCATAGGATCTTGCTGCCTTATCTTCCATATCATAACCCCCTAAATTATATATCAATAAAATGATTAGACAAAATTTATTGATTCTAAAATGATATAATGACCTCTGATGAAAATAATTAAATGCTTACCAAGATAAACTGCACCGTTGTTTCCACAACGCAGATAGATGTGAAAATGAAGAGACATCAAATATAGTACACAATGTAAGCAATTCACTCAAAATAAATGAATAAAAACTAAGATATTCGTCTATGATGATCTACTTATAACTAACCTTGCCTTCCTTTCCTAGTTTGACCTTCCTTCTTACAACTATTATCCCAAAGATGGGCTTCATATCTACCAGTCCACCTATGCCTAAAACATACATATTATTCAACCATCTGAGCTCATTATATTACATTAATATTGTAAATAAGTCACATTTCTAGTTTCTAACCTTGTAACGCCTCTATATTGAGAAGTTCTTTGCCCAAATGTATCGATCGATTTTCTATGAATTGGTTGCTTTGCCCCGCCTTTTCCACTGCCTCTCTTCTTATTTGCAACAACGTCCAAAGCCATACAATCGTTGTTGTTAACTCCAACGTTCGATACACTATAATTGTGTGGTAGTGTTACGGAGCATGGTTTAGATCCAGGACTCATAGACAAGCTCAAAGAATGCAAATCACCATAACCAAGTCCACCCATTGAGCTTCCATCAATCTCACTATAAAAGTTATGATATATTTCGTCGTGTATGGGCTGATAATATGCATTACTATTCCTATATTCTTGTTGTTGTTGTTGTTGTTGGTAGTAGTACATATTATTTGCTACTTCTTTGTCATTGTTCTCATAGTTATTATGGACCCCAATGTTATTATTTGGACCACCACCTAGAAAATCTTCTAGTTTTGGAGAAGGAGATGGAGCAATCCCTTGAACTAAAAGTCAAAACATGAATAATGCATATGTAAGCTAAGTACATAAAAAAACAAAGGGATATATACACGTACTTCCAAGTTTAAAAGAAACAAACCTTGGTTTTGTTGCGATCTTGTTAGAGCTTCCATTAAGCAAAGAGAGCCATCTGATTTCAAAGGCATGAGGGACAACTGTGAGTAGAGTTCAGCATTTTCTCCTTGATCATAGCATAACCCATGGTGATTTGATTCAGAAGATGCATGATCCATATTCACTTGAGGTGAAAGAGAGAATCCCAACCAATTATTACTGTTATTATTGCTCATAGATTTCATTCTTCTTCTATAGAATTCTTCTAACAATATCTAGACAACAAATGTGCAAAGTCAAGCCACCCTTTTTAAACTACTTGCTTTGGCTTGGGATCTGTGCTGCGAGAAAGACCATGTCTTTATCTTCTTCTTTTTGCCTCCTAAAATAATATCTTTACTTGAAAAAATTAGAACGAAAAGGATTAATTAATTATAAATGACATTAGAAACTTGATGTATATGAAATAAGATGAAAAATGGGAGATGTGTGTATATATACATGGTAGGCAGTGATATATAGCTGGCTAATACAAAGCAGGCTAAATTATTTTTTGCAGTTCTCGTGGCAAAGAGATATACATATAGATTGACAGAGAGGACAACTGTTGCAGTAGTCACTTCACAATAGTACTAGCTCTGAACTAGACCTGCAATGCAAATTTAAAGTGGATCAAAATTAAATTGTGTGGTATAAAATATAATATTAATTAATAAAAATTAATGGTTTCATCAGTTGATATTGATGTATCATATCTCTCAATGCTTTCAAGGATGGTAAAATGGAAGCCTGTTTTGCTAAAAATTAATATGTTCATATGTAATTTCCATGCTCTTTTGGGGCAGCAGTTTGTCGTGGTCAAAGTAGTTGCTGACAGACAAAAAAGTGAGATGTGGGTCTTTTTGATAAGCTTTGCTACATTCCTAGAATGATGAAGGACGGACCCAAAGCCATGAAATATTAAACTATGGGACAAGTATATAATAATGCAGTGTTTATCTGTAAAAGTATAAGTGTTCATTTTTTTTTAAACTTTGCAGGGGACGTAATCATGTAATAAGAGATAGGTAGAACACTGACAAACTTTCATTAATTAATGGCCTAAGTTTGATTGAGAATCCTATACGGATGGATTTTAAAGGTAATTATCCTTTTTTAATCAAATGTTTTGGGGGTCGTACACGTACCCGTTAGGTACTAAACTCGTATCTACAAGAGCACTTTCATTTGTTTAATTTAATTTAATAATAAAGCAGCCATGATACTTAAATTCTTCCTCAAATTAGATGTGAACAATAAGATCGGCTTATAATAACATTTAGGGATAAGTAAATAGTAGGTTCGGTTTAAAACCAATCAAAAATGTTGAAATCAAAATAAACATTCAAAAATATATGAACCTATGGAAACAAAACCGATATATTTTAAAACCAAAATCAACCAAACTAATAATATTTGGTTTGGTTTGGTTTGGTTTATTTAGTTTACTTGATTTATCTTAAAATTATATTGATTTTCCAATGTTAGACATAATATAAAATTAAAGCAGTTAATTGAGCCCATATGATGCAAACATTTTGAAAAGCAAGCACATTTTCAAAATGTATTAGTATGAATTTAAAAAATAATAATATTAATACGAATTAAAAGAAATATAGTATCATTATTAAAATATATTTTAAATAATAGCATTGTCACTAACAACTTTTAAATTTATAATAACTTAATTTTTAAATTTAGTTTAGTTGATTGGTTTGGTTTTCAAAAATTGAAAACCAAAATCAACCAATAAACCAAAATGGTATGAATACAAAAACTAAAATCATCCAATTCACTTGCAACACTAACCAAACCAATTGGTTTTAACAACTAAATGCTCACCCTAATAACATTGACGAATTAAATAGTAATAATAACAATAATGATAAATGTTATATTCATTAGTATGACCATAGAAAAATATTAAACTAACTATTAAATAGACATCCAACACTATAAGCTTACCTTAAAATACGTTCAATGTTAATAGCCTATTAAATGGACGCTCATGGTTGTAATTTTGAAAAATATTTTGCAATGCCTATTTTAATAAACGTCCAATTAGAGTGTTAATCGGACGGACTGGTCCTATTTTGTAAGACTTTTGGACGTACATGAATCAGGCAAGAAGGTGACTCGAATATTATACTCACCAATCGGGCGGAGGACGGACAATTTCGAACAATAGAAAAAAAAATTGAACATTTTTAGATGGATATATTTTCATACATATTTTCCTCTCCTAATTCATGTCATGAATAAGAATCGTACAGACACATATCGGACACCTTACCACCTCGCACTGATTCATACAACAGACTATCATGTCCAATAAACACTCCTACGTCTAATGCCAGAGCGTTTATTAAATAAATGTTTATCTCTGGACACATATTTAGTAGATGTCTTGATATTGGATGTCTATTAAATATGTATCAACTGTTAGGCACTTCTCTTAATCTAAATAGCTGAAAATTCCGCTCATATCGAACACCTTACCACCTCGCATTGAGTCATACAACGGACTGTCATGTCCAATAAACACTCCTACGTCCAATGCCAGAGCGTTTATTAAATAAATGTTTATCTCTGGACACATATTTAGTAGATGTCTTGATATTGGGTGTCTATTAAATATGTATCAACTGTTAGGCACTTCTCTGAATCTAAATAGCTGAATATTCCGCTCTTTAGCTGTTGATGTTGCTATAAAAGTTGGTTGTTCTATTCTTTTGAATTTTTGGTGTTGCTAATTTAAATTTTGTAGTTTCAATAATTGAATCATTACAAAAAGGTCACCATAAATTACATTTTGTAAAATCTTCATGGAAAAGCTTATCCATGAGATTATATAGGGACAGTAGGGATTCCATATTTGCTTAAGTTGAGATCAATTTTACTTTAGTGGGGGGGGGGGGGGGGGGTTACAAAATAAACCAGTCTCCCCTTAAATATATAAATTAAAATTTCGAGATTAACCCTCTATAAACCTAATTAATAAAGGTCATAAGACTTAACCCCTAATTAATACTTAAAATTTAACGTCGGACGTAAAATTAAAAAATGTATATAGTTAATGTAACGTAGACACAAGTAAATTCTGTGGAGATCAGCGGATCAGGTAAATAATTGTAATTTTATATTGGAATTGATATATTCAATTTAACTTAAATGCAGAAACGAAAATTTTGATCTAACATGCTACGTTAAAATTATGTAATTGAGATGAATAGTAATTCTCGCACTGGTGATGATATCATTTTTTTTATTTCTGGAAGCGTGCGTTTGTAATTTGTGTTGAATTTAGTATGTTACGTTTTAACACAAGTGATGAGCCAGAGGCATTTAGTTTTTTTTTTTTTTTAAATAATCTAGACCCTCCTAACAAAAAAAAAATTTAAGTTGGAGTCCCGTTGAAATTAATCCTCCATTTAAAAAAATGTGGAGTACTTTTAACAATCCCCATTATATATTCATGAGTAATTACATTTAGGGCAGTTTGGGTTACGGATTTGTAACTTTTCCAGATGGTTGTTGAACAGACGTTCGAGCATTAGGCATCTGTTTGATAGTCACTAGATTGAGACGTCTATTGAACAGACGTTTGATGTTCAGGTTTCCTAAGAAATATTATATTTTATCATTTTAAAGAAATAAAATTTTCAAGCGTCTTTAACAAACGCTTAAATTTCAGGCGTCTATTGAACAGTAGGTCTACTCATCTACATTGAGCCTATATTTGAAAATATAATAGAGCATTGTTATTGGCACTCCAAATTTGATTAAGTGGTGACTTATTTTTTATTTATTTTAAATTTACTAAGGGAAAGACATTAGAAAATAACTCCTCTTAAAACTAAACTATAATATGATCAAATTATCCTTACCTTGGTAATCAGCCTTATTGAATTGGGTGTTGTTATTGAAAACTCAAAAATGATTAAACAGGGACATAGATGAAATTCGGCAAAACTTCGCTGTATTTATAACAATTCCCTGGAAAAAAAAGTGATTCGAAGAAGTAAAGCAGGGATATTTTCGTATATTAATTTTTGTGTTCAATACGCCCCATAACAATTTTTAAATATGATTGGAGTGCTTTTAAAATTGATCATCACTCAACCAATTCTGGAGTCTCAATAACAATGCTCATATAACACATGAGCTACTTTTGTTGGAGATGTTACAAGGCATCCACTTGCAATGTCTTAATTATTGAATACCTGCCTTGTGTCACACAATTTGTATTTTGCTTGACCGACTCTATTTTAATTTTTCTTTTCCCATTGGGCAATAAAATTATCAACTTATAAAACTTAGATTCCTGTGTGCCTATAAGAATTAAGCCTGATTTGATCAAGAAAAAAAAAGGAAAAAAAAAAACTTTGCTAGAAAATATCTGGTCTACAGGCCATCTATGATTGGTAAAGATGTAGGTTTGTGGCCCCTCGGACATTGAATCAAAATCATGAAAATAGTGTGTAAAGAGCAATGTGCTTAATTACCTTTTTCTTTCACAAAATTCCTTGGCCCTCTAAATGATGGAAGCTATGTTTTTAATGAAAAAAGTTTAAGCCAAGCCTAATCAATAGGGTTTAATTTAGGGATTTTATGCTGCATGCATATTTGCATGGTCCTCAGCATACAGATTTTCCAAGGAGGAATGATAAGAGTACTCATAATATTTCCCATATTTTGATCATTGTCATGATGATGATGAAGGAGACCACCTAACTTCAAACTTAAACAAAGAATTTGCTTGAAATTATATTATGCCTCCTCAGATTGAAGCAATAGTTCATTTACATCATTTTGCTTTCATCAGCCTCCTTTTGGTATGAACAGCTATTGTTGCTGTGTGCCATCCCTTTCACTTATATGCAAATGTTGCAAAAATGGTCACATCATGTCCTCCACCAAAACTTTTATGATAAAAATTTTATGAACCGCGATGACATGAATACTGTGGGACACATACGGTGGGTACGTATAACGGTTTGATCACTTTTCTACGTACACCATGGAATTTTATTTTGTAAAATATACTTTACTTATAGATGTGTAAAAGGAGCTAAACATGACATATATGAGTAAATTAACCCAAGAGCAAGCTCATCTTATGCGAGTCTGAGGAAAAAAGCTTATTTTTTGAATGTCTTACGCTACACATTCGAACACTGAAAATATAAAGTGTTGATGAATAACTAAAAATTTGAGAGCTTGCTCGCAACTTTAAAACGGATAAATATCCGAAATCCAAAAGAATAGATGGTGATGTGAGTATAAACACACTTGCATCCGCAAATTCTATATCTGCTATTTTTTTTAAATGATTATAGTATAAAATTATGTTTATTTTAGCAAAATAAATTAGCCCATATTACATGTGTTAAACACATATAATTGTTTAAAAAAATTATTATCATCGTAGTTGTTTATTTTTAGCATTATAACAATTAATTAAATTGAAGAAACGTTATATTAAGCTAAAATTTTCATTTATTTTTATTGATGGTTGACGGATCGGAAAATTTTCCGGTATCCGTATATATTAGTGGATGTTGATATCCAACATTTAATAATAGTTTCGAATGCCAATGCGAATAAAACATTATATGTATCTGAAAACATTTATTGATTGCGCTAAAAATTGGACTCCAACTATATAAACGACTAATTTTGAACGCTCAATGAATACATGTCTATGAGCCCTGATAACATGCACTAGTGTCATAGTAGTTAACACTTTGATATAGTGTAAGTTGTCGAGGATTCGAATCACGTTTTATGGGATTTAATTCACTTGTCATGTAGTATGTAATATACCACGTAGACTTGTCAATAAAGTACTCAATTTTCATAAGAGAAAATAAATAAATTAACCTTAATCAAATCCGTAATATTACCTCCCGTGATATTAACCATACCCTTGCACATTATATTATCACACATTCAATCCTAATAATCTAAGAAATATATATAACTGTTGGATCATCTCAAACGGGTACTGCCGGAATATTAGGATGAATCATCACTGTTGAAGTTATAAAATTTTAAATTATCCGAATATACAGGTTGAACTGAGCACCGTTGGAGGTGATTTTATTTAGCACATTTCTCTAAATAGATTTCTCATTCAAACGCTATTTCCTAACGACGTACCTCTTCACTTAACAGAAATAATTATTTACGATTTTTTCTCTATTATGGTTATTTTTCATTTAAACAATATACGTATAAAAGTAAGAAATAAAAAATGATATCAGAAAAATAGAAAAATATTAGATTACACATTGAATAGATAATTAGAAAAAAAAAAAAAGTAATTAGAAAGAAACAATGAAGAGTGCTTTATCAGTGCAGAAGTACTTTCCAGAATTTTGAAATTTAATGAGGAAGCAAGATAGATCAGCGTAGTTAATGAAATTCTTTAGGATCGGAATGTTATTGAATACTAGCTTTTATAACGAGGGGTCCTCATATTGCATGAAGTGTAGTGAGCAAAACAAAGCTACAAACTGTGGATCACTAGTTGTTACCAGAGGTTATGAATTACTCGAGCTGTTTTCATATGTTCTATGTCACACGTGTGCCTTCACTCTCACGTGCACGCACCTAATTTCAATTAATGCACAAACGATTTATTTCTTCCCCTTGTTTCGTTTGCTAAGGCCACTTTCCAAAGGAGAATATAGCAGTATTTGCTCTATGATTGTTGGATAGTGGTAACCCTTCATTAATTATGGACTCACAGCGCGTTTGACTTTCAATTAGTGAACTTCAAAAGCAATAATTGAGCTTAAAAAAGGGTTACCAATACTTTATAATATCCTCTTAAGGTAAGTACATTGGATCACATATATAACTTGTTGGCATTTTATTGTTTAGAGAGCTACATAGTTTGTTCACAAAACCAATTGGTTGACGTGAACTGTAGCTTCTTAGTATATATCCAGGATTTTTAGTTGAACATTTCCCGATGTGGGACTTATATTTTCATCACTCCCCCTTCACGTGTGGCGTATTTGAGCCATCTACGTGATCATGCTATTTTGGATGGAGTGGCGCACGTATGGCGGTTAAGCACATACGTATTAGTTGAACTAGTTGAATTAGTTGACCTGGGCTCTGATACCACTGTTAGGCAATTTATAGTTTAGAGAGCTACATAATTTGTTCACAAAACCAATTGGTTGATGTGAACTGTAGCTTCTTAGTATATATCCAGGATTTTAGTTGAACATTTCCCGATGTGGGACTTATATTTTTTTTTTTTCATCACTCTCCCTTCACGTGTGGCGTATTTGAGCCATCTACGTGATCATGCTATTTTGGATGGAGTGGCGCACGTATGGCGGTTAAGCACATACATATTAGTTGAACTAGTTGAATTAGTTGACCTGGGCTCTGATACCACTGTTGGCATTTTTATAGTTTAGAGAGCTACATAGTTTGTTCACAAAACCAATTGGTTGACGTGAACTGTAGCTTCTTAGTATATATCCAGGATTTTTAGTTGAACATTTCCCGATGTGGGACTTATATTTTCATCATAACTTTATAAATAGAGAGAAATAGTAAGTACATTTTGATGTTTGTGTATGCATATGTCAATGAACCATTGTTAGATGATATTCATAGATTAGTACTTGATTTGTAATATAGTTAAAATCCTAAGTTTTGAATTTAGTTGACTACGATTAGAATTAGATTAATATTGCGAATTAGTTTATTATAATATTGTGAGTGAGTTGATTGGAGGATGATAATAAGTAGTTTGATTTTTTTAATATGTAATAAAAAAATAGTTAGTGTATATTCCAAAAACTAGAGTATAATTATTGATTAGTATACATATTGATAAGTTTATGCGAATGTTAGGCATAAAATAGTATTTGTTATAGTTTACATGAAAAAGTTAACATTTTTTTTTAAATTAAAATTACATACCAAAAGGGAGAATCAAGCCATTCTCCACCGGCTCACAAAAACAATTTTTGAATAACAGAAACCGTGCACTTACAAACGAAATACAAAACCGAACTATAACAAGAGCTAAAAACAAAAGACAACAGAAAAACAACTCCAAACAAATCCTCGAGCGCAATAGATAAAACAACAGCATGTGAAAGGCGAAGAGATCACAACACCATAATCTCCGAAGTAGAATCAAAGTGCAAGAGAATCGGGCATGCCTCCAAGAAAGCCAGTAGTCCAAGGCTGCGCAAACCCGAGAGCTCTCCCCGGAACATAGATAACTCAAGAACTACGAGCTTCAACAACTCCTACGAAAGTGGCACCCCAAGAACCCAAAGTGTTCCGGTCTTCCAAAGCTTCAGCAATACCTGCTCCAGCATCCTAAGATAGAAAGACCACCAAGCTCCAAGCATACAAAACCGGGGACCTAAAAAGCCAAATCTGCACAACTAGAAAACGACGTAAGGGGGGGAGGGGGTGAGAGGTTGGGAGGAAAAAGCATAAAAAAAAAGCTAAAACATGAAAGGAAGAAGAGAAAATAAGTTCCAAATAAAATAGAATTAAAAAAAAGACAAAACTAAGACCAGCAACCCAAAATCAACCTACGCCAGCCCTCAGACTAGCCGTTACCAGTAAAATATCAAATGTAACGGCCAGTCTCCTAGAGCGGGCACCTAAGACATCTCTAAAAGGACGACCCCGGAATGCAAGAAACACATCGTTCCTAACCTTTCGGATAATGGAAGGAGGATCCTTTGCTACTTCTTCAAAAACTGCCTTATTCCTGGAGCACCAAATGTGCCAGCTAGAAAAAAGAAGGAATCAGACGCAGTAAAATAGACCTAAATGGTTTACTAGAGTTCCCAACCCACCAGAAACTCAACAAACCTTCTAACGAGATGGCATTACCTCGGCAACCCATCAGATTCCCGAAGTAATTCCAGACAGCTCTGGCACAAGCACCAGATATCAACAAATGAAAGGACTCAGAGCATCTAGTGTTGCAACACCTACATCCGGACACGAGTGGGATGCCAATACACTGTAGATTCTCATCTATTGGTAAACCACCATGCAATGTCTTCCACATAAACAGAGAAACCTTTGGCGGAATACAGAAATTTCAAATAAAGGTGAAAACAAGGAGTCCAGGACCAGGCGTCCACACAGTTTCCCATGCTAACTTGAGAGTAAAAGGACTATCATCCCAAATGGTGCCATTCCCATGGGCATTCGTTAAGGTCTTCATGGATTGCATACGTTTCCACGTCTCACTAGCGTAGGAAGGGATACCGGTGTAATTCGTTGCTGCTAGCCTACACTACTTGGCATGGAGAAACGTGGCCCAAAGGGAGTTGTTTTCTCTAAACCACGCCCAAAGCTTACAAGCAAAAGCCAAACAAATGTCCTTGGAATTGCGAAGGCCAAGACCTCCCTCACCTTTGGGACGAGAAATGATGTTCCAAGAAATCCAGTGATGGCGAGTAGCGTTGTCCTTGTTGCCCCAAAAAAAGGAAGAGGCCAAAGAACGGAAGGAGTGAAAAAAAGCAGCAGTAGGAGTCATAACAGCAGAAATACGAGATCCCATGGAGTCAAGGACAAACTTAATGAGAACTAGTCTGCTTGCCTGAGAAATGAGGGAAGCATTCCACCTAATAATCTTACCCCTAACTTTGTCAATTAGGGGGTCGAAAATGGCGTTCAGCTCCCTACCTCCATATGGCACAATACCAAGATAAGGAAGCGGAAGGGAAGTAGACTTAAAGCTAGAAGCAGACTCGATCCAGGAGGATCAAATCAGGGACAGGTCTTTAGCTGGCACAAAGCAACTTTTGGCGGCATTAACGAGTTGCCCCGAACAATTCTCGTATTTCCTGATGAGACCAAGAAGACAGTGGATAGATTGACGAGAACTATTTGTGAAAATGATTATGTCATCAGCGAAAGATGCAGAGGAGATGATAGGGCAACCCCGCGGGATACCGAACCTGTGAATCTGCCCAGCTATCGTTAGGGAGTGAAGTCCCCTAACAAAAGCCTCGACAACAATGACGAAAAGGGAAAGGGACAGGGGATCTCCCTGCTGAAGACCTCTACCGGACCTGAAATATCTGGTAGCCGAGTCATTAATGAGAGTGGAAAAGCAACAGTTGGAGATAAGTCTCCAGATAACATCGATAATGGGTTCCGGGAAGACGAAAGACCTAAGTACCTTGATGATGAAGAACCAAGACATGCGGTCGTAAGCCTTAGCCATATCGAGCTTGACGGCCACATTAGAGCCTCGAACCTTCTAATACATTTTAAAATAAAAGTTAACAGTTATATGAATTTTAAAATATATTTTAAAGTTTATTGATTAGCTAAGAAAGTTAAGAAATATTATACTTAAAATCGACTTTATTAAAAAGTTAGAGATGAATTTAACAACGACAAATACTGTACCAAATCGATTTTCTTTAATATTTAGAAATGAAATTAGAAATTAATAAGAGCAGATATCGTACTCAATTCATTTTTCTTAAAAAAAATGTAATGATTATCAATATGCACTAAACTTCTTGTCTATTTGATCAATGAGCACAACCAACTCCAGAAGATGAGATTTTCCCTAATATTGAGTCCCCTACAAACGACGTTTTAACTAACTAAGAAAACAATCATCCATACAACAAACAATGATATAATTATTTAAATCAGCAAAGAAACATCCATAAAATAGATAAAACCTATATAAAATGCTCGACGATGATTTGACATTAAAATAACCCAATTCTAGTGATAATGTCAAAATAGCGCGCAATAATGCATAAATGGGTAATAATGTGAAATTCAGGTTTTAACTAGGTAATTTTTTTTATTAACTAGGTTTGACTATCCTAGAAAATTTAAATCACTTAGAAACGTCATTTTTGTTTACCATACAAATAATTACAATTCAGCGAGGCACAATATCACTCATCTTAGCTAAGTCAGACCAAACAAGTGTAAAACATAGAGCTCACCAATATGAGTCCAACAGAAGAAGTAAATCTGACATCGTATGCAGAAGTTATAACAAATACAAGTTTGACAATTATTTAAATGGTTAAACTAACTCAAATGCAATTACCATTAAATTAATTACCCCACTAAGCCACTAATCACCATTCATATTTTTTCTTCCCCAAATCTTATGTGTGCACAACCTGTAACAAAACCCATCAAGCCCTAACACTCTTTCTCCTTGTTGACACGTGTCAAAGCTGTCACACTTCAAGTATTTGGTGAGCAACGCGTTCAAGCGTCAAAAAACACAAAGCAATAGGGTCGAAGTCACGTTGCAAACACAAAGAGACCCGAAACCTTAATCAGATGGCCTCTTACGGGCCCAATGAACTCTAATGCAAAGCGTCATCCAAGCCGAAGGCGAGCCGTCAAGCAGGTTGGGTGCAACGCCGGTGGGGGTCCGGGGCCCCACAGTAGTCGGTTAGTTGAAATTGTGGGCACTGCTCGATTCATCCGATTTTCTCTACGCCGGAAGCTCAGATCCCTTTAGTTCAGACTCATGAAAACTCGGATTCCTTCACTTCGCATTCAGGAATTTCAACTCCCTCGGCAGTATGATGTCAACGTCATTCTCTATCAATTTCGAACCTCTCCAGGATGTTCGAAATTTCACACCCCCTGGTGGGGTCGAAATTTCGCACCCCACCAGGTTGTTCAAAATTTTGTACCCCCTTGGTGGGGTCGAAATTTCGAACCCTTCCCCCCCCACCCGTGGGATCAAAATTTCGAACCCCCCAGTAGGGTCGAAATTTCGAACCCCGCACCAGGGGGTGCGAATTTTCTGCATATGCCTTGTTTTGGGGTGCGAAATTTTCTCTTGTAGGTCCCGCTGCTCACCTACTCCCACCTAACCTTGCTCCTATAAATACCCTAAGCCTTGGCCTTCATTAGGATCCTTCTCCCTTGGAATTTTGGAACCTTGAGAGCTCCAAGCACTCATTAATGACTTCCAACACCTCCACCACGGCCATTGGAGATGACATGGATAATTAAGACATGGCATGCATGTCTTCCTTCAACACTTGAACATTAACAAGGATTGTTATGCTACTTTTGAACTTCAAGGACATGAACACCAACCTCGGATATTGTTGACCAAGTCAACACTTTTCAACGAAGAAGAAGAAGGGAAATTTAGTCAAAGTATAGAACAAGCATATATTTAGCTATTCCATTGTAACAATTCGAACTTAGCAATTGTCCGAACTTGTACAACCTTGTAATCAACCAAAGATATGACGAATAAGGATTATAAAGTAGATGTAGGCGTTAGTGTCGAACCACTATAAAAGCTATGTCTCCCTGCATTTACATAGTTTACTGCTTACTTGAATAATTGTTCACACATACACTTTGGGTGTTGGCGTGCAACAATTTTGCCCGTCAACACTCCTCTTTTCTCATTCATCTCTCAATGGATTAATGAATGCACTTCACCACCAGGTTACTCTATGCACGAGCTTCGCGATCCCCACCACCATGTTGAACTTGTCCCCCTATGAATCGTGACCCGAACCAGACTAGTTCCCCTTCACATGACGTGTTTTCCCCTCTCCACTAGATTTGACCCAACTTGATCCAAAATTTCTATTTTCGAAGAGAAACACGATGTAACTCTCGAATCCGTTAATCGTTTCTTTAATCTCATGAAAATTTTAATGTTGTCTCTAAAGTTTGGTACAGCCATATCGTGCACCATCATAGTAAATTGCCAAACGGGTATAGAAGCACAGAGATTCTTGTAACGAGTTCAACGGATCAAACAAAATGATTTATTGTGCGCTAAATAAACGACATTAACTTTTGAATGAGGGAGAAAGTAGTGGCCATGATTTTTAGAAGAAGATAAATGTTATAGAAGACAGCTAATGAGAAATTAGGGTCAATGGGTAACTAGAGGGTATTATATTGTGATGAGACCCAATTTTTTGAATCCTATAGCCAAAACAAACATATATTTTGATTTCGCATGGCCAAAAGGTACATCCGATCGCCACGAATTTTGACAGCATGCAATAACTCACTATGACGATTCAATGTCATCATAATCCGATATTGTTCCTAGAACACCAATTTTCGCGCGTATTTCTAGACGGTTTGCCCTTGGAGCATCAGATCTCAGAATATAGCGATTTATTTACTTTTTCTCCACTTAACAAACTATCTAAACTCAATGGAAATGGTCTTGTGTCCTGATTTGATCGTTTATGAAAAATCCCAATTTGGAACCGTCAAATAATTAACGATTAATATTTATATAAAATATTTAAATATCTAGTTGTCAAAATAGGGGTTGTTAATTCTTCTCTTTAAATGATTTCATCTTCAAAATCCTCAAAGATAGAGCAACACGAAACTCTCGCATAAGTGATGACCCAAGACAAATAGTCACTCATCGCTCTCAGGAACACTATTGAAAGCTATCACTACAAAGGAAACAGACTCAGAATTTGGCATGAAGACCTAGTTCCCATTCCTATGTAAAACCACTATCAAATCCGGGACCGATAAAACTAAGCCAAACACCTACACTGTACACTTATTTCCAAGCGAACAAACGATAGAGAACATCACTACAAAGCAACTTTTCTCCCAACTCTAGCTTATATCACAGAAAATTTCGGCAGCACTTGCTATGTGCGGTTCGATCTGGAAAACTAAAACTAGCCAAATCTGGCTCGACCCAACTAAAGGAAACCAAAGTCCATAGTAGCCCCTAACATCTAGAGGATTAAATCATCAAAAATGCACCAAGAGACGAAACCACAACTTAATACAACATCTATTATCAAGTCATTTATAGAAACAAATAGACTAAAAAAAAGCTATCTCGCATGCCTAATAATCACATAGGTATCAATAGTCATATGAATAATAATAATCAAACAAACATATGCAAAACAATAGCAATGATCAAGAATATAACATCCATGCCTAACCTAATATGCAGGATACTACCCTATCTAATATAAGACATCGAATCCATATGTGACTCAGTAAATTTGATCACCATCCCATTGACAATACCAATCCAACATCTCTCGTTAACGAATCAGATATGACTCAAGTGTTATCAAACTATTCTCAACCCCTTGGAAACCTATCGATGAAAACCATCAATAATTGTTCTCGCGTCTTATCATAAACCTAGAGTAGTCGTAGGGAACCACTCGACACTTCTTATTCGACACCACTAACTTATCATTCCCCAATCTGATATAAATTCCTAATCACTCTCTTCTAAACACGCTCGGAACAATAACAGCTCTTATATACGGAACCAACCACCACGGTTGAGTTTGCAATGCATCACTTTGAACTTTGGAGTTATCACCAGCAATAAATATGAACTTTACCCACTAACGGAATATCGCTCCAAAACTGGTACTCTCGAACCCAAACAAAAAACCTACATTAAGATACTAAGAACTCCAATTGTCACCATAGATGAAGGTCGAGATCACTCTCAGCGAATAGAAAACTATTGATCCTACATCACTAAGAAACTTTAGATCCTTGCTTAACTATTTATGCCTCCAAATATGCATAGTGAACTTTATCTCCACCGTTTCCGAATCAGGAGTCGAATACTCCTTACGCGGCTTTGCTCATCGTCTAGGAATGCGACGGCCTTCATTTCAGCATCAACACCGCACCCATCAAAACATCACTAATAATTGAGTATAGACTTCTCATTCTCTCAAATAATGGGTAAGTCGATACACTAGCCAACTTCCAATTCAAGCTTTAAATCTGAAGCGCCTTTTGGTTTATCCTTCGAACTCCAAAATTTCATCACCCCCATAGGATTGATAATGGCATCCTACTCAAGGCAACGCGACCCACGCACCTCACTTACCTTATCTTGGAGTGATATTCCGAACCAAAATGTCAAATGGTTGCTCACAACACCAATAAACACAATGTCACATATGCCTTCTTCCTTCTATTTATCGAAGGAGAAATAAGAACACAATCGTGTAGCACAAGCATAACTCCTTTATGCAATATCTTGGAACATAGTTCAAGAAACCAACCAAACATGATGACTAGTAGGTAAGCTTGAATGGCTCAACTAACTAATCAAATTAAAAGCACCATATAAGACGCTTTAATCAGTACACTCTATCTATCTACTCTTCCTCGGCTAAATTCCTCCAAAAAGCCCAACTGATAGAACACTCTCATACTATGGAGTTGATCTAACAAGCTACCAAGAATTTCTAGGCTCCCACTCCATAAGTGTCATAAGCCTTTGAGTCATGAATACAGATGCAGTATCTAAACATACTAATATAGAACTTAATTCCAATATAGTAGAAATTCATGTACCTTCAGCTAATGCTAACCAACACACAATCCCAGGGAACAATTTTCCTCTACTACAAATGTTGTTGATGCTCCCCACTCGGATATTGTAATGGATCATTTTTTGACCCTTGAATATTGACACTTATACATCTACGGTATTCACGTGCCGAGCAACCAAGTGCTGGAAAGACGAAAATTAGGGTGAAAATAAAAATAAAAATAAATAGAATAAGAAAGAAGAGAGCACAATATCAGAATCCCACAATGGAACAATAAATAATAATATAAAGAATGATTTAACAAAATAAAACGGTATGAATGAAACTATCAAAAAAGACAAAACTATCACCAGCTTAGATAGTTATAACATCTGTCCTAACCGATACAGATGTACGACATAGAATGCGGCGAATGTAATATTATGGTAAGTATAATTCCAACTCTCCTCTAGAAGCTCCAAAGTGACCATGGTTAAATTTGCAAAATATACTTGGTCTGACCCGAGCCTTGTAATAAAATAACACCTGGATCAGGCTAGTAAACCAGCATGAGATAACTTAACATATATGTGACATACACAATATAATCTGAGGCCATTACAATATCTATAAAGGTTTTCCCCTCAAAACATCCAATCGTTTATTTGGTGAAATATTGTTGTATAATAGATAATGTCTAGGGTGTAGAATATAAATGAATCAAATAGCTAGAATGGTTACAATGGCTACATTTGACAATTACAAACAAAACCGCTAAGGTACGTTCGTATGTTGGATTTTCCGTGGAGATTTCTCTGGTCAACTTGGATCTGAACTCCATGCACAAGGATGAAAACCCACCTTTCAAGCGTCTTATATCTCTAGATAAAATATACCATAAGGTAAACTTGACTGGCCCATGCTTGAAAAAACACGTGTGTACCACATGGAATCAAGTATATCCAACTCCCATGTGCAACTATACCGAGCTCCCGCATGTATTGACAATAAGCATACGCTAGATTTGGAGTCATTATACCTTGTCGCGGGTTAGGAAATCCCCAGGTCACACAGTATACTTTTTCTTTATCTATTTTTGATGTCGATGTTTCATTTAACATCTTTACACTAGTCTTTTTCACTTGAACAGAACAAGAAGCTTTAGCGGAAATCCCACAACTCAATGGATCTCGGAATCACACATAGATTTCTCAACAGATCTCAGAATCACTCATGGATTCCAATACATCAATAGATCTTATAATCACACATAGATTCCTCAACAGATCTCAAACTTACTACATGTGTTCGAACATCTCAACAATTCTTGATTTGTTGTATAGACTTCCCTACACAACCGCTTCCATTCATAGAACCCATATACTGATTTTGAAGTGGTTTTCGATAAGTAACACTTGCCAACCCTGGTCTTCTAAAAAAAATTGTTAGATTTAAGGTCAAGTTCAACAGTTGATTAATCAACTATCAAGTCACACAATAGATGAATGTATATGGAACGCAACCTTACTTAATTTCTATAACAAACGAATAGATATTCAATGAACTATCAATTCACAAAGCATTATAAATACACTAAGCACGATAAAGTCATATAAACGACTTCTAAGCACTTTCCATTTAATTAATCTTTCATTAATTAAAACTTTTTTATTAGTAAAACTTCTTTTATCTAATAAAACTTCATTTGTCTAATAAGACTTCATTTATTTAATAAAATTTCATTTATTAACCAACAACTCCTACTTGATTAATATTCCTTTGTATACTAGTGTATATGTTCAATTTCCACATATAAAAAGTATATGTATGTATTCTACTATTTCCATGTTCTATTATGGTCTTCAATACTTTAAAGCGTACTAATATACTTGTGACGACCGCCTCATACCTCCTGCACCAAACTAAGGAAAAGACACGATGTATGACATTCCAGGTCGATATGGGACGATCATCAAGGAAGAATACTTCAAAATGAAACATGTATAATTAACAACGCATGGATAATACTAAAATATATAACAGGATATAGTAGTGAAGCATAGTTGAACAGAAAATCAAATCTTCATAAAACCATAGAATCTTAAGTACAATACATCTCAATACATGAATCATTGAATACAATATGCATCACTGCATCCCTTAGAGTATCAATAACCATCAACATACAACAAAAATAGAAAAGAAATATCTATATATTAGGTAGAAATATTACACTTGCCTCCTACTCGTCATCACATAACATCACTGGCACCAAAACTGTTATATACTACTCAGTCTGATCATCAACAACATTGATGAACAACCGAGGTAATAAGAGGGAAACATAAAACCTTGAGTCATACAATAGTCTTAGTGAGCAATAAAATAACTTACATCAGTTACAAAGGATAATATGAGCATAGACATTTCAACCATTTGATTTGTCAGACAACCATAAATTCAGCACGTGAAAATCATACATCACATGCTATTAGAATAGGAAAGGACAACCCCCGATCCTGCTTCTCTTCAACATCCTATGGTGATTGCCTACCTAGAGAAAATAGAGAAGAAAACACACAATCAACCATAACATTCAATATTCTAGCTATCATCGACTACAACCTTGAATCCATCAGTTATTGAATTTTCTTTTAACTATCAAAAAGGCTAATGGAAAACTCCGGTTCTAGCCAAACTTCTATATGTCGTCGTGACTACGTATTTTTGCCTTAATAAACTAAGGAAACTAGGTCGATCATAACTACCCAGGGTACGTGATCCATCCGTCTAGGTCGTAATGGGCGTCCCCACAATACCCCTGCTTTAACTCCGCTAGAACCTTCGATAAACAACTATTCCTTAGAACTTCAAATCTGAAAAGCCTTTCTCATCGACGACTCTTATATTTCCTGAACCATTCTGTTATCATCCATGATTGACTCCCGTTTGGTCAATCCATCATCATACTGAATCGTATATCGTCCTGATCAGTATCACATCAATCCGGCTCCGACCACTTCAATGTGAGTTCACAATCGAAGCACCATCCAACTTTGAGTTGCCCATCAATCATCCATAGTCCATTTCCATACAAAAATCACCTGCAACTCCCGAAAATCATCACAATCAAATCCCCGAAGTTTCGACTCTCCACTTCATTTCTTGATGGACCGTTACCGGTCCATGATGGACCGGTATTGGTCCATATACTTACCCATGTTTGGTGAAGTAACTTTACCACCTCGCTACACTCCTCTAGTGTTTAATGTCAGTCCATTTTTGTAGTCAAATTCCAAAGGTACTGAAACTCCTATTGACCATCCATACCCTCGAGTAATCAACCTTCAACCCATCCCAAATATCTTCTGAATGACTTTAAAATCTGCAGGCAACCAAGATTTACAACACGGAGCTATGCCACAAAAATCATCACCACCTAATCATCCAACATGGATTGGTATCGGTCCATGATGGAACATTGTCGGTGCATGTACTTAGCTTATTTTAGCACGAAAATTTTCGTGTATCCTTCCCTCGTCTTCCAGAGTGCCTCCACCAAATTTCGCCTGAATCCGATCATTTGAATCTCCGATTTTCTATGTTCTTCAATCCTAAGATCCACGACAACCAATTCTAACACACAACCTAAGCAATGCATCCAATTTCATCAAGACAAACATCGACACAACAATACATGATCGTACAAACTAAACCCAAATCATCAAAACATCATATAACAATGAATCAATAAAATTGTAGATCTAAACATACCTAAAATCATGATTAACATGTCAATTTTTGGTTTAAATAGTTAATTTGGAGCATATGGACATACCTAGATCTGAAATGAACTTACATGAATAGGTTTAGGCCGAATTTAACATATATCAATAAAATTAACATAGATCTAATGCATATATCCCCTTGCTTCCATATGAGAGATATCTATCACTCACCTAAATCCCAATTCATGGTTAATTCGATGAGATCGGATCTGGACAGTGTTGAAAAGCTTCGGATTTGATGCGATATTACGTGACCTAATCTCCTTTGATGATGATTTGTCTTCTAGTCGCAATCTACGATGAATTTGAATGAAAAGAATGGAGAATTAAGCTTTCAGGTTGAACCGGAGAATCACAAACGCCAAACCTAAAGTTTAGAATGTAGAGTGAAACCCTTGTTCTCTCCCACTAATCCCCTTAACTATTTCTATAGGTCATTAGCCTAATGGGCTTGGCTAACAGCCAATTAGCTAGCATAATAGAAGCCGAAACCTAAAAAATGCGCTAAACCAAATTCTTCATGTGACCACTCTTCGGAATCATAAACCACTATCTCGATTCAACTAGAATGATTTGAGCACCTGATTCGATCCCTATCAAAATTTATAGCCCAAACAGTAAACTAAAGGAAAAAATTGTCATACTTGAATTTAGTGAAAAATCATAGACATGTCTTACATCCCCATAAACACCATATTAAAATTTGAGAATGATCCAACCATAAGGGAATAAAATATTTTTTTATGATCATCCGATACGTAAAATATGGATCGTTACAATACTTATTCCTATGGTACAAGTACATTCACTATTCATTTGCAAGATATAATTTCTTTTAAAATATAATCAAAGAGGTTAAAAACATTATTTGTTAAGAATTGCTTCACTTTTATAAGTTAAAACATCTTATTTACTATCTTTATCCCGAAAGATTCGATATTTATTTCTATATTTAAAATCTATTATTAAAGATCTAAGTATAAACAATTTATTTCCAATTTAACTATATTTCAAGGTTTTATAAATAAGTGTTGCCAAAACACTGTTTATGACAAACCTAAAAAAACAATCCTTTTTTTATAATTATCTTTAAAACATTCATTTTGAAGATCTAACTACATTTACTTCAACTATATATTTCAAGAGGGTTGAGGACCAATGTAATTAACACATTATCATAACAACCGAAAACCATTTAATTTATTCTTATCTTTAAAACATCCATTTAAATATTAAGATTATATTTCGTTAAGTTCGATGATCAAATAGTTAATTTTCTTGTTGAAAACAATCTCTTATAGGAATCAAGATTCGTATCCTTAACTCGTTTCCGGCATTATCTACTTAACTATCCCTCCTTAAAGCGTGGCGAGCGATTGCGATTAGAGGATCTAGGTCTTTTACTTCCACTATGGGAAGTTGCCCCCTTGACAGGACTTGCAACTCGTCGGTTATTTCAATCGGAATGGTTTCTTGCCTTCAACTCTAAGTCTTCGATATTAGCATCTTCTTTGTCAATAAGTCCTTCTAAGTCGTCATTATGTTGATCGGAGGCTGATGAATTTGCATTCTCTTCAAGGTTGATATGGATTTTTGGAGGAGGAGCGGGATTTGCTTGAGTGTTTAGGAGAGCACTCATTTTATCCCTTAAAGCTTGATTAACATCAATCAGAGTTTTATTAGCTTCCATTAAAGCTTTGTTGGAGGCTTCCATACGTTGATTTAAGTTAGTGATGACGACATCTAATTCGACTTTAGTCACTCCGGCTTCAGCCATTGAGTTTTCTCCAACTTCAAAGCGGTTGATGAGTTGAGTAGTTTTGTTGTGAACAACGTTATCATTCTCTTCACCGACTTTACTTGTGGTCTTTTTAGATTTAGCCATTATTTCGGATAAGCCTTTGAATTTGGAAGAGAGTTCGCCGATTGGATTAGATCATAGACTTGTAGAATCTATGGTGGAAGTAGACTTAGAACTTCAAAGGTACGCTCTTAAGATTGGGAGAAGCGTAAAGGAAGGAGATGCTAACGCGTCCCCACGGTGAGCGCTAAATGTTTTAACCAAAATTGGTCAAACACCAAAGATGTTATGTAAACACTTCACCAAATTGTTATGAAATGGAAAAACAGGACCACAATCACAAAATAAAGAGCATAAAAGTAAGAACACGAAGTTTATAGTGGTTCAATCTAAAATAGATCTAAGCCCACTTTTGAATCATTTCTCATTATGATATTTTGTTTTACAACATACATGAATTCTCTCATATTGTTCATTTCTCGCTTTTCTCTGTTTCTAAGATCTAAATTACACTTGAATTAGCAAAGGAATTGGAGAGCTCTCTTGCTTTGTGATGGTGGATGTATGAATCTTCAATCACTTTAGCAATTGAATGATCTTTATGGATTCCATGGAGATTTAGTGGTGGATCTAGGCTTTAGAGAGGTTTAGCAGAAATTAGAAATCACTTGAAGTGTGTTGGAGAGATTTCTCACGTATTTTGAAGGAGATTTGACTCGTTTAGTATTTAAGGAAGGTAGATTGAGTTGGATAAGCCACTAATGGAGTTTGGAGTGTTTGAGAGTGGTGGAGAAATGGTTTGGACAACAGCAAAAATCGGTCCTTTGAATGGTGGAGAAGTGAGCTATTTATAGGTCTAGTTTGGGGGTAATGGCAATGTTGTAATATTGGTGTGCAAGGTTTGGGTCGGCCTCAAACTTATTTACAAAAAGTCACTGGTCCGCTTTACAGTTGTACACAACTGTCATGACCCATAATTACAGTTTTGCCTTCGCATACTAATAATGACCAACCAGCTTTCTTCAACGTAGCCGACCCAGTTTCTATTAAGGACGAACCATTTTATTAGCAGCTTCCTTCCGCATATCTTTAATACCGACCCAAATATTACAATTTCATGTCGACCAGAAATTGGTTTTAGGACCGACCCACACTATATGAAGCCGCCTCTTTCATGTGAGTTTGCTGCCGACCCAAGGACGTGTTCAGACCGACCCACATTCATTAATTTTGGTACCGACTAGTCTTCTGGTTTGCCTTCCAATGAGTGAAGCTGTATGCAATTTACTTTATCTCATATGCATGGCTCAGGACGTTGTTCATCCACATAGCATTCATATCACATATTTTTCATGGTCTTCACGTAATAGCCTTATGTACGCTGCATGCTTTGTTTCTGGCATGTGTATAATTTGTTCAACTCATATACTTAGTCCACATATGCACTTTATATGATGCCGCCGCATTGGCACTTCTACTTTCTTGTTTTTCCAATTAGCAAACGCATGGCTTTACTTATATTATGTACTGAAATACAACTTGTATATTTTCTTTTATATCAAGTACCATCTCATACGTGTAACATGGACTGGTACGGCATATGCGTTGAATAGACAGTGGAAATGCAGCTTATTACTTTGAGGTCGATCAACAAATAAGACCGACCAGGACTTCTCTTTAACCCGTGGCATATTCTTGTGTTTGTCATCAGTCGTTGCATTATTTTTCTGAACTGCGTTTTCACAACGTGTTCAACATTTTACTTTAAGTTATTAAACATTATATAACTTAATGTCATGCATGAATAATACTCCAATACATTCTTTAAGTATATCCAAACACAAATTTGTTAAGTATGTTAATAAAATTTAGAACTTGCTTTGACTTGCTATCCTAATAATTCAAGAGTTATATAAACTCGATTTTATATTTTCATAAACACTTAACTTCAAGTTGTATTATAATTCGGAAGTTTCCAACCATCCAAAATGGTTGAAAATCCCATTTCATTTTAACAAATGAAATAGTGATGCACGTTTATACAATCTTAATTCATAGACTACATAAATCCATAAAATAACTTAATCAAGTTTCAATAATTTATTAAGCACATATTTTCCCCATAAAGAGGTTTGTTATCACAAAAAAAACCAAGATAATTTAAAGGCAATAACCAATGTGAAAGGGCGTTATGACCAATAATCTTTCGGAAGTAATAGTGTTAGCCCTTCAGAACCCGCTATCAAAATTTAGAAAAAGGATGAAAAGGATTCCTTTTCGATCAGGAAGGAAAATTTCGCATAACCCAAAGGGAAATAGCTTCAGGATTAGTGTCTCAAAGCGAGGAGCACTAAGTGTGGTATCCTTTTCGGTTTTCCTGAAAAAGAAGTGTTGGACAACGTTAAGCTTTCTCCAATTAAGATCTACATGAACAAAAATCAGGCGTATATGGGGAAACGTCGAAAGCTCCAGCAGATATTCTCCTCCAAACACTCGGTCAAAGACAAAGCATTCAGAAGTTCCCCTTCGAAGGACTTTACAATAATAAATTCCTTCGCAATGAAAGGTGACAAGCGCCTCTATGAAGCCTTCACATGCGCTCCTTCCAAAGGACCGAAGCAAGACCCATAAGTCGAAAGAAGGGTCAACTCGCGTCTATAAATACAACCCTAAGGGTCCAGAATTGGGGTCAATCTTCTCATTCTCCATCTTGTACTTCTAAATTCAAATAGTAAACTCTAATTTGTAAATCAATTTAGGGAAAAATATCTATAAGTCTCAAAGTTACTAGTAAATAAATTTGTTCGTGTCTTTGAGGTAATGATTGTGCATTTATTTAATTATTATATCGTTATTCTTTTCTAACATTATAGGAATACCCCCAAAATTATACAGAAATATGACTGAGTAACCATACTACCTTTCGAATACTACCAAAAGCCTTAAGCTATAAGGTTAGACCATCACATCTGCTATCTGTATGGATAGCCTGAAACCCTATTTGGATTCATTTGTAAATGGATCCATAAATCCTTTTAGCCTATCTATGACATAGACCCCTCGACTATTACTTGATAAGGCCTTCGTACACCATATGAAGCCCTTCAAAATGATGGTTATCTAAAATGAATTAGCACTATTCGAGACCATTTACTTCTCTTTTATGTTTTCGAAAGTCTCAACAGCCAGTAACCAAAGGAATATCAATTTCTTGGAGTGGTTAATGGAATCCTATAGCCATCCTTCCCTTGTAAGACAGAGGGAACATACGAAATTTACAAGGAAAACAGCAATAAGCGGACTACATTCCGAATGGACTTTTCTCTTCAAAAGACTCGGAATTTTCATGGTTGACATTGTTTTCTATAGGTTCTTATTGTTGTAAACCTCCGGAAACATTGCACTAGAGCTCATATATGAAAGCAGTATCTAAGCTTAACCCACTCCTTCCATAAACAAGAGATACTATGGTAAAACTCTATTTTGGGTTGTTAACCATAAATTTGGCTAACATTTTTGGTGCTAGGAGGGATTGAACCTCTAAAACCTTTAAACTCTTTCTGATCCTTTAAAAGCTTTTTCAAAGTTCTAATTAAAATGGATCATAAACCCAAACCAACTTGGAAAAAAATAACTAACTCCTCAGATGGCTTTTCGTGCGAACCCAAGAAAGATAACCACGAGTTTAAAAGGAATTCTTATGAAACAAGACGATATCGTGGAAAAGCTGGATATAAATCCGAAGGTACACAATGGGTAACCCCACAGCCTAAGGAAAGAAGTGAAACCCCTTCGGATAATCAACAAGAAATAAGTGTAACACTAAATATTTCCTTAAAGGAAAAGAATGTATTACCTCTTACAGCATAAGGCTAGTACAACACAGAGAATGATTAAACTAACTCCAAGCGAAAAATCATTGACCATATGGAGCCAAAGCCTCATACATCGAATCTAAAATCTATGTGGGAGTTAACTCGATAATGGAAGAATAAATAATAATTCAATGAAAATGTTGCGAAATTTATGACCCGAATAACTGGAGCATAAACCCTTTCTATATCATATCGAGACCACTCTTTACCTATGAAAGATTCCTGTGAAAGATGACAATCTATTCGTACAAATAAAGAATGGAATTCGAATCGGTTCCTTGAAAATTAAGTTCAAAAGTCGTAATACTTCCTTATTGAAATAGATCTTAAAGAGGTTAAACCATGGGTATTTGAGAAGGATAAAGGAAATCCTGTCTATGACTTTAAACCTAGCAGGAACCTTAAGAGAAATTCAAATGTATCCAATAGTAAAGGACCCCTGCCCAGTACTAAGAAACCAAAGACTAAGGCTTTTAAAGGATAATTTAAGTCGAAAGTGATGAAAGATTCCAGCCTTACAGCTTCCATCAAAGAGATTTATAAGGCCACGAAGGATAAGTTGGATTATTGGCCACTAAGTGGAAAGTCGCCAAAGGCCAAAAACAATGAAGGGAAAACCTATTGCCTCTAGCACTAAGTTAACGATCATGAAACTAATCAATGTAGGGTGTTAGAGAAAATTATAGCTACTTTTGTAAGAAAAAGAGAACTTAATGAGTATGTAAAGAAAAAATTAATGGATTCAATACATTAGAGCTTTGTTCTAAGATGTTCTACATATGGATAATAAGAATTCTACTTGGTTAGATGAAATACCCTTTTTATAATGGATTAGTTTAGGAATTCCCGGGTATTTCCCAGGTCCTTCTCCCAAAAAAGGAAAAAGGTCATCGCGTGGCCGGTTCCAAACCCCAGGTATATCATAGGCGCCTCTTAGAGGGAGGAGGATAAACCATCGTTGTGCCTTCGAACCAGATTGATGCAACAGAAGCGTTAAACCGCATCCAAGGGCCAGGTTAAGGCGCGTGCAGCTTCGTGTTATTTATAAAACATAAGTTTTCAGAGCGCTTTTGTCAAGATCATGGTATCTTTCTGATAAGGCATTATAGTCTTTCAATAATATTTTATTCTCTAAGTGGGACAAAGTAATTTCCCTCTGTTTTTTATCTAATTGTGCTATTTATTGTGAGACAAGACTTTTCCTTGTCTATGTAACATTGTGGAAGACAAATTACCATAAACTCAAGAAGAAAGAAAATAGTTCAAAAGAAAAAGCCATACCTGAGAAGGTGGAAGGTTAGACTGAACAGGTCGTTACATTCCCTTTGGATCAGAATAGCTACCCCCCTTCGGTAAAAGCTTCCTTCGGGTCAGGATCACCCTATCCTCCCTTCTGGGAACCTGAACGTCATTCCAAGATATTCCATACTTCATGCATATTCTCTTTAGCGCATTTTCAACAATTCGCAAGACGACCAAGTCATGGGGATTCTCAAGAATTATAGTATCTCCCATCACATTCGATGCCATGGGATTGCCTTTCTGTTCGCTGCCTACATCCTCCTCTTCTTTCAGGTATACTGCCAAGGTTCTACTTCTTCATGAACTATCGGCTCATCCATGTGCTTACCCTGTAACAGCCTAACTCCAAAAACTGGGTATGAAAAAATTTCTAAATTTTTTGAATATACTAATTCGATCTGATTCAAACATTTAAATATGAAATACACACACACACATATATATATATACATGTAGATGTGTGTGTATATATAACACATAGTTTATAACTAAAAACAAATGGTATATGTATATATTTTAAAATATGATTAGTGGCATGAAATGATAAGGACACGTGTCATCAAATGAATGGTGCACGTGTCTTGAGATTAAAGGAAGTAAAGACACATAAACACATTATATTTACAAAATCGCACTTACTTAGGTTAAAATAGATGTTGTGTAAAACATCGTTATGAGAACCCAAATTACTGCCAATTATTCACTTTTAAATGTGTATACGTTTCTCCTTTCAAACTCTTAAGATTTAATTTTATAAATTCACTTTTTACTTATTAAATTCCATTATAAGTTTGTTTTATTATTAAATTCCATATATAAGTGATAATTTGATTTCTAGTTATCAAACTTTCTTATATTTTTTCTATCTCCTTGAATTTCCGAAAAAAATTGAAACAAACAAAAATTGGAAAAGTACATTCTGGGATTCTATCAGAGCCGAATATGGGTTCATAATTGAAAACCGGAAGAGGACATTACGGGCTTCTATTAAAGCTTTAAATGGATTCATAATTAAAAACTGGAAGAGGACATTTTGGGCTTCTCTTAAAGCCAAAAGTTGCTTCATCATTATTAAGGATGAAAGAGGACATCCTAGGCTTCTGAATCTCTTATTAACCATATCTGGGCTTCGTATCTTCTTTTGTCAAAAGATGCTTCGAATCAAACATTATCGGGTTAACTTTCTGGATTTCTAAATCTCTTATTACCTGAATCTGAGTTTCAGAACATCTTGAAATGAACGAAGATGTGTATATGCTATTTCTAGACTGTTGAATCTCTTAATACCTGAATATGGATTTCGAATACTCTAAGCCGAAGGAGGCACCATACTACTATTATAATACATGAATATGGGTTTTGGATCTTTCTGGCGGAATAATTTTTTGTACATGTTGGTTCCAGATATTGACACCAAATAAAGGTCTGTGTATATGCTGCTCTCGAAAAGTGGTAATTTTTTAGCAGTACAACTGAAGTAGGACTTACTTAAACCACAAGTTACTTATTTGCATTGAAATACTATTATTTCTTTTATTGCATCATAATAGTTATATATGGTTTCATAAAGTCAAATTATCAACATGCACTTAAAACTAATATGAATTACAGTCTATACAAAAATGAAACATTCACAGTATTACGTCTTCTGAATCTTTTCTATTAAGACCTTAAATGAAATCGAGTCAGAGATACGCTGGAGAGTAAAAAGTATTCTATCTGACATGCTCTATAGCGGCGTCAGAGCAGATCGTTAGATCTACTCGACATACTCTTTATCTTATCTGAGATTTATCGTAGGCAGGTTGTCTATCGCCTTCTCTCTGGGTGTCTGTGTGTCCAGTTTTTTTCTTGATGGTGAACTCCCTTTTCTGGAATGTTCGAGGTACTGGAAATGATGCGTCAGTAGCCAGACTCAAGCGCATTATTAAGAAACATTCTATCTGTTTGGTTGCGCTTCTAGAACCACTAATGGGTCCGGGATCAATCACCTCTTCTGTCCTTTCCCTAGGCTTGGTGGTGCCATAGCCAACATGTCCGACAAGATTTGGATCTTATGGTCCAAAGACATAGTCGTCGCCCTATATTTGATTCAGATCAGCAGTTGTTGGTGGCTTGTTCTATCCCCTCGTTCTCCTCGCCTTTTTTGTTCTCAGCGGTTTACGCTAAGTGCGACAGGATTGAGGGATAAGCCCTATGGTTCGATATCCTTTCTCTGTCCATCTTGGGCTTCTCTGTTTCTGCTTTAGGTGGCGACTTTAATGTTGTCACTATCCAAGCAGAAAAGCGTGGAGGCAATGCCGTAAACCGTTTGGCGGTTGTGGATTTCAATGATTTCATCGTCAGCTTGGGTCTCTCAGAAGTTCCTTTTGTGGGCTTGGCCTTCACTTGGTGTAATAACCAAGAAGGCCTGAACCAGATTCTCTGTACGCTGGATCAAGCCTTTGCCTCTAAAGGATGGTTCAGCCTTCCCTTCACATTTATATCTCTCATCTGCATCGAACCTTTTCCGACCATGCTCCTATATTTCTTAGTTGTTCCCCCCTTTCCCTTTCTGGAACTTCCTCCTTTAGGTTTCAGAGTATGTGGAGATCTCACCATTCTTTCCTCAGTGTTGTGGAAGATTCCTGGGTCTCCCCTATTAGTGGTCCCCCTTGTGCGGTCTTATCTCGTAAGCTGAAGCATCTTAAGACGTGTCAAGGAATGGAATCTGCTAGTTTTCATGAATATATTCGACTGCGTAAGGTCGGCTGAAGAAACTCTTATTCTAACAGAAGCTTCGTTCGATGAGGAACCCTCTGCTGCCAATAAGGAGGCTTAGGCTTTGGCCCAACTTGCCTTTCATCTGAACTTCGTATCGAACAAGACCATCTTCGCCAGAAAGCGAGGATCAAATGGGTTGTTCAAGGTGATACGAACTCCAGGTTTTTTCACTCATCTGTTCGTAAAAAGGATAATCTCCTATCCATTCATCAGATCCACCGCCCTGATTTATTCGTGGCTTCTACTTCGATGAAGTCAAAAATACTATTTTTCCTACTTCCAGTCCTTCCTTAGCTCTCCATCGGTCTCGGTTTCAGACCCGTCACTTCTTGCTTTCATTCCTAGACCTATTCTCCCATCTGATAGCTCTGAACTTGCCGCGCCTCCTTCTACGGAGGAAATATGTGATTGCGTATTTGCCCTAAGCAAGGATAGTGTGAGTGGGCCTGATGGCTTCAACGGTTTTTTTTCCAGGAGTGTGTGGCTTATTATTCAAGCGGAATTTTGTCTCGCCATCCGATCCTTCTTCTCTGGTTGAGATCTCCCTTCGGGGTGGACCACCACGAACCTGGTCCTCATCCCGAAATGCGACTGGCCTAGCTATTGTGCGGTTTCCATCCTATCAGCTTGTGTAATTTCTCTAACAAGGTCATATCCAAGGTTCTAACCACTAAGTTAGCATCTTTTTCTCGAGCGGCTTATTTCCTCTTCGCAGGCCGGGTTTGTTAAAGGACATTTGATCACTGATAACATTCTGTTAGCCTAGGAGCTGATTTCGCAGATCGACAAGAAGGTGTGAGGGTCTAATGTGGTTTTCAAGCTAGATATGGCTAAGGCTTACGACTGCATGTCATGGTTCTTCATCATCAAGGGTTTGAGGGCTTTTAGGTTTTAGGACCCCTTATCGATGTTGTTTGGAGGCTTATTTCCAACTTCTAGTTTTCCATTCTCATCAATGGATCAGCCACTGGTTATTTCAGGCCCGAGAGAGGTCTTCGTCAGGGAGACCCCTCTTCCCATCTCTGTTCGTTCTTGCTGCGGAGGCTTTCATTCGAGGTTTACATTCTCTGACGATAACTGGGCAGATTCATAGGTTCGGCATCCCTAAGGGTTGTCCTCTTATCTCTTATTTATCATTCGTTGACGACATCATCATCTTTACTAGTGGTAGTCATCGGTCTATTCGTGGTCTTTTGGATCTTATTCAGCAGTATGACAGATGCTCGGTGAAACTCGTGAACTCTTCTAAAAGCTGCTTCATTTCCGCAAAAGACCTGTCACCAGTCAGATCCTCCTGGATCGAGACTTCTATAGTTTCAAGGCAACCTCGCTTCCACTTCCTTACCGTCGTATTGTTTTGTATTGAGGCAGGAAACTCAACGCCATTTTCAATCCCCAAGTTGATAAAGTATGGGGTAAAATCATTCGTTGGAATGCTACCCTACTTTCTCAGGCAAGCAGACTGGCGCTCGTTAAGTCTGTTCTTAACTCTATGGGATCTCATATCTTTGCTGCTATGACTCCCACTGCTTCCTTCTTCCGCACTTACCGTTCCTTGGCTTCTTCCTTTTTCTGGGGATCCAAAGATGACGCTTCCCACCACCACTAGATCTCTTGGAACTCCATTTCACGTCCCAAAAGTGAGGGAGGTTTGGGCCTCCAGAACCCTAAGGAAATCTGTATGGCCTTTGCTTGCAAGCTTTGGGCGGGGTTTGGAGCGAACAATTCCCTCTGGGAAATGTTCCTCCATGCCAAGTACTATAGGTTGGCAAGTACGAATTACACAGGTATCCCATTCTACTCTAGTGAGATGTGCAGACTGATGCAATCCGTGAAGGTCTTAACGGATGCTCATGGGTGTGGTCCCATTTGGGACGGCGGTCCCTTCTCGCTTATGGCGGCATGGAATTCTGTGCGGACTCCTGGCCCATGTCTCCATATTTTCTCCTTCGTTTGGGATGTTCGTATTCCACCAAAGGTTTCTCTGTTTATGTGGTAAACCTTACATAATGGTTTACGTATAGGTGAGAACCTTTAGCGAATGGGCATTTCGTTCGTGTCTAGATGTAGATGATGTTGTTTTGGATGCTCTGAGTCTACTTTTCATTTGTTGTTCTCTGGGTCTTATGCAAGGGTTGTTTGGAATTACTTCAGGAATCTGATGGGTTACCGAAGTAATGCAACCTCGATTGAAGATTCACTAAAACTCTGGTGGTCCGGCGTTTCAGGTAAATCTTTATGATCGATCCTTCTTTGTCTGGTTCCTTGTCTGATCTGCTGGCACATCTGGTTCTCACGGAATGAGGCGGTATTCATTGAAGTGTCTATGGACCCTCCTTCCATTATCTAGAAAGTTAGGAGCGATGTATTTCTAGCATTCTGTAGTAGGCCTTTCAGAGATGTTTTTGGTTTCCGCTCTACGAGATTAGCTATTACCTTTGATATTACATCAGTTACGAACACTCCCATGGCCGGTATTAGTTGATTTCTTGCTTTTCTGATTTTGTGTCCATCTGTTTTTTTTTTCACTTACTCTCTACCCCCCTCCCCCGACCCTTGTTCGATCGTATGCCGTTAATTAGTTGTGCAGATATTGGGTTATAGGTTATGGGATTTGGTCTGCTTGGAGCTTCTTCATCCTAGGTGGATTGCTTGGACCAGGAGAATCTGGAACCTTTAGTGGATCAGGAGATCAGTAGTTTGTCTATGCCTTTGCTTGCCACCTTGGATTAGTTAGACTTTGTGGCCATGGGATTTCTCATGCTCTGGGCCATTAGACTGGTTTTTCTATGTCTTTTCCTGTAGCATTTCTGAGAGGCCTGGTGCTGGTGCTTTGCTTTAGCTCTTTGCTAGTGTCTCATGGAGTTAGGAGTATTCATAGCGGCTCATCGCTTTGATGCCCATATGCTGAGGCTCCCTCTGCAGTGTCTGTTGATTATCTTTTCTAGTCTGTTTCCCGCCTGCTTTTACATGTTGTATTCCATTTTTCTTGTTTGTGTATGTGCACGAATTTTTCTTTCTGTGGAATTCGTTAATGTGAGTAGTTGGAGAATGGCTGGATTCTCCCCCCTTTTGTTATATTATATTTCCTTTAAATAAAAGTAAAAAGTAACTTTTTTAAATCTCTTTTCCTTCTATTGAAGGAACTCGACACTATCAATAGCTTTTACTTGAAGCATATGGAAATTTTCATAAACCTTATTGATTTTTGTACGAAGCTTGTTGACCCTTTCATATTTCGTTTCACTCTTCTTATAAGAAAAAACCTCACTTTGGAGTGTTCTGATTTGAGCCACGTTACTATCATAAGTATGATGTATGGCCGCCTTCTTTTGTTCCTCAAAATAAATTTTCATTTCAAATTTTACGGCACCAACCCAGTCCTCAATAACCCTTTCTTCTAGGCATCTTGGAGGGTTCACTAAATAATGGAACTTGGCTAAGCCGATTCGTCGGAAAAACGAGGGACCAAGTCCGAAATACCTCTCCTCAAAATAAATGTTAGAGACCTGAGCGAGGATTTGCTATCCTCCAGTTTAAACTCCAATTCGCTAATTTTCTGCTGAAGTGTTAACATTTCCCAATCAAAACCCGCTTTCGGATTCGTCCTTATATAATGCTTGGTTCCTTCCATAACTTTTCATATTTCAATGAGGTTTTTCCCTTGATCATTTATTTGAAGTTTCATATTGTAAACAAAAGTTTTCTGCATTTGATGATTTTTAAACCAGGCAAAAGCTAAGGAATTGCCCACGAATTCAAGGGGAATCGCTTTACCTAGAACCGCTAGTTCCTTGTTTTGAGTATTATGTTTGGAAGGATTGTTATCTACTTTCAAATCAGAACTACTGGTAAAGACAAAAGGTCCTAATAAATAAATACGAGAAAGCTATGTAAAGAAAAGAAACAAACTCTTTATTATCACAAAAGATATCACAAAAATCTTATGATACATTCATATATATATAATAAGGGTACAAAACAATTTCTTAAAAGAAAAAACGAAGGTAACACACTTCGTAATCATTTCGAAATATTGTAATCAACGCTCTCTAAGAAAATCTTCTTTCCCCTCCTAATAAATCTAAGTTAAACCTAAGGTTATCCATATGAAGTTTGTCTATATTCTTTAAGAAGCCATCTCAGATAGGTCTCAGAAGCGTAATTAAGTAAGATATCTCTAAAATAATCCTCCTTGATGTTAACAAACCCTGAATAGAAATCCTGAGTAGCGGGACTTTAGAAATTCTAGTTTCTTGTAGTCAATGGCACAATCATAATAATTTCAAAAGTTCACATGAAAATTTATCATTGTTATATAGATTTAATGTGCATTACAGCATATACAAAGTGTACATGCATAATTTGTATCTCTTTACAATTTATAGTAATATTCGAATATTATCTAAAGAAAGCCTTCCATCGAAGTCTCGGCCTTACTAGGAAAAGCAGGTAGTAAACTTTTAATCCCAATCTCTGAGAATCTAGAAATTCATTCATAAGCAATGGAGAAACTCGAAAATTTATCCCTAAAAGCAATTAATAAAGGGATTTTTGAAACTATTTCATATACTCAAATTTTAAGATATTTCTAACTACTTGATTACAAGTTTGTAAGCTAGGAAGATAGAGAGCATAAACGAAAAGGAGCAGGCGAAACCAATCGGTTGTATCATGTATATCTGAGCTGGAGTCAAAGTAGATTTGCACACGAGCCTTTTTTCTTCCGTATTGGAATGGGTCCTGGCTCCTTCCCTTGAAAGAGAATCGCCACCGCTGCTTCTTAAAATCCGTAAGGAGTAAGTCCTGCCGGAAGCCTTTTCAATATCAAAATCACTTGACTCTTCATCGTCATCATTAGTGTCTCTCTCGATTAAAGGGACATCAAAGGAGAGAAGAACTTCTACATTAATTTCCTCACCAAAAGAGACTCCATATGTACAAACGCCTCCACTATAGACCGAAACTTACCAACCTAATAGATTTGATGTATAAGAAGGACAAGGGTCAGAAGAAAGAATCTCTGGCCAAATGACGAAGAAGCCTCCATCATTTCCTTTACAACAGATTTGGTCCCATCGGTTTGGGGTTTTCATTGCCATAAAATGAAATCACCATGTATGTTAAAAAGAAGAAAGTAGAAAATACTAGTGCCTTAAAATCACAACCGTAAAAGAAGCTAGAAATTACTAGGCTAGAAAATATTCTAGATATATCTAAAAAGTCACGCGATGAAGGAAAATTTGTATTCCCACCACCAGACTTATTGATACTGCTTTCTACCAATTCTGGTAAAACATTTAATTCCTCTGGCGAAGCTTAGCCATGCAAATTCCCAATGTTTTTGGGCCAATGCTTTTCCCAATTAGTAGAAGGCAGCAACAACAAGAGAAGAGCCTGTAGATTTTCGAAAAATAACCTCCAACTCAAGAATACGTGTATAGACGATTGGGGATAGCAGAATCGAAGCAACACCAAAGTAAGGAAGGAGTGTTTCTCTATTGCAGCAACTTTCGGAGGACCCTCCTCTGCGATCTGTTAAGAAGTCTTACTCTCACTAGTGACATAAGCCTTCGAGTTCACCTATTTAGTGGATTTCTTAACTGCTAGATGATATCATTCCTCTCATAAAAGTAATATGAAAAATATTATAATAATGTGGATTAAAGACTTCTCAACTTAGCCGAGAATCCTCGATGCGAATAAAGAAGATTTTCCATAGAAGAAAAGTCTAAATAAAAGAATTGATTAGATAGCTTTCAATTATTTTCCCCAAAAACCCAGCATTTCGGACTCATACCCAAACCCGACTTCTAATAAAATTCAATAGAAATTCGACCTTTGAACCAAAAGAATTTTCTCAATAAACAAAGACATCCCAAAGAATTAAATCAAATTTCTAATTTCGGCATGATTCACTCATAGTGCTTGGGGAACCCACGATTTTAGCTCGAATTGGTTATCAAATAGCCTGCTTGAGGTCGAAATTAAGTAATTAGATTTTGGGAAGAAGTGAACTAATCAATTCATAAGATAAAACACTAAAGTCAAGTTAGAATGGTTACATTGATCTTCAGATTAACGTGCTTGAATGATTTGTAGAAAACATTGATACCAGTGTGAAAATATCTCTGAAGGCAGGGATGTGAAAAAGAGAAAGAAAATGAATCAATTTATGAGAAGTACCCGCCAATCATATGACCATTGTAACAAATCTAAACAGACAAATAGTAGTACCAACAAGGTGGGAAAATTGAGTAGAGATAAATGCCAGCTAGAATAATTGAGACAGGTGTCAGCTGAAGTAATCAAGTAGAGATAGGTGAGAAGAAGAAGAAGAAAGAGAAAGAGTGTTTTGTTAGGGGTTGAGATGGTTATAATGATGGTTTTGATGACAACAACCTTGTTTTAACTATTATATATATGAAATATATACTAACACTATTATATAGAATATATATATATATAGGAAATATATGCAATTAATGATCATCGAAGACTTTACAGTTTAGATAATCAAGATTTCAAAGAAGAAGAATTCAAAATTTCAAAGGATTATAGTTTTATAAATCAAGAATCACAATAATTTATTTAAACATTATTTGCTTTGATTCATATTTGTTTTGAAGAAAACTCTAAGGTATGTCGATATAGGTAACTATGTATGTCGCCATAGTGGCCGTTTGTTTTCAAATTCAAAATTTAAAAAATTTGTGTGTTTTGAATCCAAATTATTCTGAAAGGATTCGAGTGTTGGAAGACTATAAATAGACTTCTAAATTCGCTTTTTTAACCAACTTTTCATTATCTTCTTCTTCCTTTCTCTTCTCTCCATTAACACTCTTTAAATTTTAAATTACATACTTATACTCTATCATATTTTCAAAGAGAATAATATCAATCTCTTTCAAGTTCAATACTGCATCAAACTTTCTCAAAGATTCAAGTGCTACTCAAGAGTTATAGGCTTTCGGAAATCAAAGATCGTAAGATCAAGTCCTATCGTCCAAAACTGATAACAAAAAGGTGTGGTCGTAACTTGTGTAAATCAACTAGGTGTGACTATAGCATAGAAATCAATTGGGCGTAGGTTATGGCCCATAAATCAACTGAGTCTCATTGTACTCTGGAAATAGTTGGGGTGTGCCCTTATTGCCTGGAAATCAAGGATTGTAATTTGGACATTATTTGAAAAGAAATTTACATCAACTTAGTGTTGTGTGGGACTCGATGTAGGCTAACTCTGAACCAGTATAAGATCCTGGTTTGTTGCTTCCTTTAACTTTTTTAATTATTATTATTATTATCTACATATGTGTTTTGTTCCATGATTATTCGTATATGGTATTTGCATAACATTCTGATAAGCTTAAAAAGATTTCAGGAAAATCCATAAAACACTATTCACCCCCTCTAGCGTTTAGTTTGCCTTAAGATCCTTAATCTGAATTCCCCAACAATTGGTATAAGGGCAAGATTTTCAAAGTTTTCATAATCTGAATTTTTGAAAAAGTTTAAATGGAAACCAACACTGGTATTGTCAATACTGATAATTCATTTGTAGAGGGTCGGTCTACTATTAGACCACCACTATTAATGGTAGTAATTTTGCATATTGGGCATGTAGAATGAAAATTTATTTACAGTTTGTAGGATAAGACACTTGGAATATCACACAAATTGAATATGTTGAACCCTCTGTTAATTTTGCACAATGGGCTAATGACCATAAAGCCACTACACAAAATAATTCAAAAGCCATGAATATTTTATTCTGTTCAGTAGATAGAAATGAATTTAATAAGGTATCTATTTGTAACTACATATGAAATCTGAAAACTTTGCAAGTGACTTGTGAATGAACAAACAAAGTTAAATAAACAAAATATCTATGTTAACCAATCAGTTTGAATTATTTAAAATGAATCAGAAAGAGTCTATCTTTGATATATATTATAGGTTTTAAGAGATCGTGTATTCACTAATGGCTTTAAAAAATATTTTAAGGAAGATCAAGTTAAAAAAATCATGAATTCATTAACTTTATATTGGGATCAAATGACTCTTTCAATTGAAGAGGCCAATGATATCAGTGCAATGAAAATTGAAGAACTAATCAAAAATATAAAGTCATTTGAAGTTCAGATGCAAGGAAGAAAAGAACATAAGTCAGTGGGAAGGAAATCGGTAGCATTTAATGCAACAACCGAAGATTCTTACGCAAGCATCGATGATGATGAAGAGATAGCATTAATGGCTAGAAATTTTAGAAAATTTTTGAGATATAGAAAAGGAATAATTTTAAGAGGAGTGAGCAAAGAAATTCTATGAAAAATAATGAATTTCCGAATAGTGTCGATGTTTTAACTGCGATGAACTAGGCCATCTAAAAAGATTCTATCCATATTCGAAGAAATAAAATCAACCACCAAATGATAATTCATCAAAGAAGATAAAAAGAGCTTATGCAATAATTGTAGATGATTCTGATTCATCCTCCAGTGACGACGAGCAAGAAATAAACAATTCGAATACGTGCTTTACAATAATTCACGAATCAGAAGAAATTGAAGAACGGATCTAAAAATAGGTATGCCTTTATAATAATTATTTTTCTGGTTAAACTGTTTGAACGGTTGCTTGTTTGATTGCTTTGTTTAAAAAATCAAATTTAAAATTCAAAATTCAAGTTTTGAATTTTAAAATAATAATTATTTTAATAAAATATCAATAAAATAACAATATAAAAGTGTTATTGTATTAAATATTATCCTAGTAAATAACTAAAAAACAACATAAGATATAAATAAATCAAAAATTCAAAATCAAATGTCTTTTGAAATTTCAGAAGAAATGTCGGCATACATATCCCTATATGTCGAAATATATGCAGAACTTTAAAATTCAAAATTTTAATTTCAAACTTTTGAATTTTCCTCCACCTTTTCACCAAACCCAATGTTCTAAAAAGGTGTCTCTTGACCAAAGAACATGTTCTTAGATTCTCTATTTATTTATTCCCATGATCTCTTTCCACCTTTAATTCAAAATTCAAATTTATCTTCATTATCCTATACTCATCACAGAAACTCTATAATGGCTTCCTCAAGCACACCAAGCACCACGAGGCTGACCAAGACCACCAAAGGCTTGCTTTTCAACAACCCCGATGCTATCAAAGATTATATAAGCTATATAAACTTTTGTAAAGTCGATACGGGAAAATTTTGCAATTTTTATTGATTTCCCTTCTTATGATCTTCCAACTTTTTTTCATCAAATTAGTATTCTTAGTTTAATTGACTCTCGAGATAATGATGAAGTTTGCTAGCCGAATCTTGTCAAAATGTTCTATGCAAATTTAAATCGTGGTTTTTATTAAAGAAATGAGAGTGAAGCTTGGAGTAGCGTAAAAGGAACAAAAATTGTTTTGAATTGTGATGTTTTGGGTACTAGTTAAGGTTATAAAAATACGGGAATGGATCTCTCGGATTTTAAGATCAATGAAAATGATCAAGAGACCTTTCACCATATTTTTAGGAGTGACGAACATTTGGATTTCAAAAACCGTTATTTTCGTCTTAAGGCAATAATTGTCAACTTAGTTCTTTAACATACTATCACACCACGTTCGGGAAATTTAAACAACCCAATAATGAAAGTTTTTCAGACTCTTTTCGCAATTTTCGGAAATTATAACATAAATTGGGCTCAAGTGTTTTTGAATAGATTTATTCCAAAGAATTTGAATGAAAATACGTTATATCATGAAATTTATCTTTACCCGTATTTACAAATATTTCGGAGTGGATTTCAAAGGTGAAGAGTTCATATCTAGAAAAGTTTTTGACTTTGCGAACATATCTCTTGTGGAGATTCCACTTGTTTTTCAATCATATGAAATAATTGTGGAAAAACAAGCAAGAATGAATCAAGAAAAAGAAGGTGAGCTAATGAAAATCGAAGAAGAGGAAGAAGATGAAAATAATTCCTTAGAAAGTATAGAGTGTCCCGCTAACACCAGAATCTCTTCCAACAAAATCCTAATCAATAATCAAAATATTCTAGCCCAAAATCAAAAGGAGTTAAATAGGACATTTAGTAAGAAGACGGAAAAGATGTCCACTAAAATGACCAAGTTCTTCGGGAAAATTAGTAGAAAATTTGGCTTGTCTTCATCCTTATCCTCCTCCGCTGAATTCTAGCTTCATTATCTTATTATATTGGTTTTTATTTCAATGTTTATATTTTCATTTCGTGTTACCCTATGCATCGTTATCATTATTATCAATGAAGTTTTATATTTTTGTTAATTATTTATTAAACATCTCTAGAATAATCATTAAAGTCATAAAAACAAGTATATATAAGTCAAAGCAAAGCATAAGTCACATTTTAAAATTTTAAATTAGTTCAAATTTTAAAATCTGTCTTAACTACATATGTTGACGATTGTCATACCTAACTACATATGTTGACATATAACAATAATATTTTCAAATTAGTTCAAATTTTAAATTTTGTCTTAACTATCTAGTGTCCATTCATTTTAAATAAATTCCAGAGCCAATATATATCTATTTCTTCCAAAAAAACTCATTTCTTCATTCCGCCTTTATTTTCTTTCGTTATTCTTTAGTATTATCAAATTCATAACTAGAGTGAAAATCTTGAAGAAACACCCAATTTATTTAAGAATATTCTCTCTATTATCTTTTGTAACTAGCATCACTTAGTGTTAAGTCAAGTACAGACGTTAAAGCAACAAGAAAAGCATTTGATCCAATTTGATGGATAATTTACTCTCTTACCGAAGACAAAGACAACAACATCACGGAAGCAACTCTCACCAAAGACAATAAAGAATTGATGCTATAAAGGCTGATCCAATCTTCGGTGCTGATGGATAGGTAACGTATGAATTTATATTTAAATTTGGTGTGTTTTTCTTGGATTGTTTTAAACTTAATTTTTAGTTAATAATTTATAAATAAGTAAATTTAAAATTGGTTTGGATTGGATTGTTTGAATTTATTGATTGTATGTATTAGTTTGTTTGCATAATTGTACTTTAATATAGTTTATACTCATTAAAGTCGTTACTTAGAATATTAGATATTGGATCTT
The DNA here is from genome assembly GCA_030737875.1 of Allium sativum. Lineage (NCBI taxonomy): Eukaryota > Viridiplantae > Streptophyta > Magnoliopsida > Asparagales > Amaryllidaceae > Allium > Allium sativum. Next base: position 718,820,198 of record CM060921.1, on the reverse strand, counting down.
GTCTTAGTTTTGATTAATATAAGGTATTAGAATCATATTAGTTAGTAGAACTATATCTTAGTTTTAGGATAAATATTACAGTTTAGTTAGGAATTCATAGTTTTTGTTATTAACAAATGGGGAGAATTATAAAATAAGGCTTAGCTTAAGGGGGATTTAGTAGTTTCAGAAGGAGTTATTGGAGTAAAGGGGAGTAACTGGAGAATTAAGACATCAGATATGGATAGTTTATAAACCAAGGTTGTCATCATCAAAAAGGGGGAGATTGTTAGGGATTGAGATGGTTGTAGTGATGGTTTTGATGACAACGACCTTGTTTTAACTATTATTGTTTTAAAATATATATTAACACTATTATATAGAATACATACATATACACACACAAATATATATATATATACATGAAATACATGCAGGTAATGGTTGTTGAAGACTGTAAATTTTGGAAATATAGATTTCAAAAAAGAGGAGTTTAAGGTACAAGACCCATGAGTAACAAGAGTTCAAGAAATAAAAAGTAATTGAGTCTAGATTTCTAGTTAAAACTCTGATTAACACTAAATCCTTGTTTCAATCTTTTCTCACTATTTTTTAAATATCCCTATCTTTATGATTTCAAAATTACTTCCTTATTTTAAATATATTTCTTTGTTCTTAAACTTATTTTAACTTATGTTTTTAAATATACTTATATTTCCTGATACTTTTTAACTTCTGATTCAAATATTTCTTATTTATATACTAATTTATATATTTAGTTTTTTTAGTTACTTAAGTTTTAAATATCCTTACTTATATTTATATTAAGATTCTAAAGTATTTCTTATATTCATAGTTATACACACACACATACATATGCTTTAATATCATTTTATATATAGTTGTTTGATCTTTTTAAATCATCTTAATATATGTTTTTCGATATATGTTTTTACTTGAAAAACTCTATTTTAATATAAAGGAATATAATATGTTTTTACTCAAGAATCACCATAATTAATTTAATCATTGTTTGCTTTAATTCAAAATTTTATTTTTTGAAAAAAATCTCCAAGGTATGTGGACATTGGTAACTATGTACGTCAATATAGTGGCTGTTTTTTTTTTCAAATTCAAATTTTGAAAAGTTGCGTCTTTTGAATTCAAAACTATTCTAAAAGGATTTGACTAATTGGAGACTGTGAATTGGCTTCTAAATTGAATTTTTTAGCTAACTTTTCATTATATTCTTCCACCTTTCTCTTCTCTTCATAAATACTCTTGAATTCTTAAATTATATACTTATACTTTACCGACTTTCAAACAGAATATTTTCAATCTCTTCCTAGTTCAATTCTTTATCAAGCTCTCTCAAAGATTCAAGTTCTACTCAAGAGTTATAGGTCTTCAGTAATCTAAGATTGCAAGATCAAGTCTTATCAAGTCTATCTTCCAAAAGTGATATTGTAAAGGTGTGGTCATAGCCCGTATAAATCGACTCAATGTGATTATAGCCCGAAATTCAATTAGGTGTTGGTTGTGGCCCGGAAATCAACAAAGTCTCACTATACTCTGGAAACAGTTGGGGTGTGCCCTTATAGCCTAGAAATCAAGGATTATAATTTGGATATTATTTGAAAATAAATCCATATCAAACCAGCATTGTATGCGATTGGATGTAGGGTAACTCCGAACTAGTATAAATCCTAGTGTGTTCTTTCCTTTTACTGCATTTTATTATTATTATCTGCATCTATGTTTGATTTTGTGATTATTCATATATGTGATTTGCATAAAATTCTGATAAACTTAAAAAGATTTAAAAAAAACACTATTCAGTCCTTCTAGTGTTTAGTTTACCTTAAGATCCTTAATCCGTATTCCTCAATATATGTTACATATAGGAAGAAAAGAAAAAGAAAAAAAATGATAATCGTCGATTTAGATCCGACCGTCCAAATAGGAACACAAAGAGGCGAGAGTAATGTCACGTAAGTTTGGACCAGTTGACTTGAGAAGTCAAGAATACCCCTTTACTAGCGGAGGAGAGGGAGAGCAAGAAAATGTTAGTACAAAAATTACCAAGATAATTTAAAGGCAAGAAGAAAGGTGAAGGGGTGTGAGGACTAATAATCCTTTAGAAGAAAAGGATTCCTTATTGATCAGGAAAGACCCTTTTGGCATAACCCAAAGGGCTTAGCTTTATGGTTACCATCTCAAAGTGAGGAGAATTAAGTCTGGTGTCCTTTTTGGTTCACCCGAAAAAGAAGTGCAGGACAACGTTAAGCTTCTGCTAATTAAGTCGTACATGAACAGACATCGGGCATAGATGGAGAAAAGCCAGATCCTTCTACGCACTTGCTTCTCCACACACTTGGTCAAAGTCATAGCATTCAGAGGTTCCCTTTCAAGGGACTTTACAATAATAAGTTCCCTCCCAATGAAAGGCGACAAACGCCATTACGAAGCCTTTGAACGCCCTCCTAACAAAAGGACCGAAGCAAAGCTCGTAAGTCGGAAGAAGTGTCAACCCGCATCTATAAATACGACCCTAGGGGTCCAGAATCGGGTTCGATTTTTTCATTCTCCATTTTTTGCTTCTAAATTCAAACGATAAACCCTAATTGGTAAATCAATTTGGGGAAAAAATATCTGTGAATCTCAAAGATCCTAATAAATAGATTTTATCGCGTCTTTGAGGTAATAATTGTGAATTTATATAATTATGATATCATTATTATATTCTAACATTACAGGATTACCTCTAAAATTAAATGGAAATATGGCTGAGTAACAATACTCGCTTCGGAATACCACTGAAAGCCTTAAGCTATAATGCTAGACCATCACATCCGCTATCTTTATGGATGGCCCGAAACACTACTATGACTCATTTGTAAATGGATCCATAGACCCTTTTAGCCCTAATATGACCTAAGACCCCTTGAATATTATTTGATACGGCCTTTGTACACCATCTAATGCCCTGTATAATGATGGTCATTAAAGATGAATTTGTATTATCCGGGACCTATTTCCTTCCCTTTTATGCTTCTGGAAGTCTCGACATCCAACCACCAAAGGAATATCAATTTCTTCGAGTGGGTAATGGAATCCTATAGCTATCCTTCTCTTGTAAGTCCGAGGGAACATACAAAATCTACAAGTAAAATAGTGAAAAGCGGACTACCTTCCGAATGGACTTTTCGCTTCAAAAGACTCGGAATTCTCATGGTTGACATTGTTTTCTATAGGAGCTTATAGTTGGAAACCTTCGGAAAGATTATACTAGAGCTCAAATGCGAAAGTAGTCCCTAAGCTTAACATGCTCCTTCCAAACAAGTGATACTATGGTAAAACTCCATTTTGGGAGTGCTAACCATAAATTTGACTAATAAGGTTTTATCATTTATTATGGGCTATGCCACTGCCACTTAGAAACTATATATATATATATATATATATATATATATATATATAACTCTTCTACACAAATATTGCCTATTAAATTTCTTTCTAAAGTAACTTTTGGACTAAAACCAAGTTTTTTTTTCAAGTTAATTGTAATGCTACTATTTACATATACCTTTTGTATATCAAACAATTTTATGCTGGATTAATCCGGAATCATTTCCAAAATAAATTTCCAAAAATATTTCTCTTTAAAATCCTTGGGTGTTATACATATAATTGAGTAAAAACAAAATGATACAAGGAACTGACAATACACCATATATGTTAATTAAGTTGTATTTTTAGCCGTATCTAAAGCTCTTACTCACGGCCAAAAGTCGTATCAAAAAATGACGTGTTAAATTTTTAGATACGGCTACAAACTGTATCTCACTAGTGATAACATACGGCTACTAGCCGTATCTAAATCATACTTAGACACGGCCTATAACTGTATCTAATTATATCTGTGTGTGCACATATTTATATACGTGCATATATATATATATATATATATATATATATAAACAGAAACTGTTGTACTTATTTTTCATAACATAGCATATATACTACAATTTATGCACAAGAATAACACAATTTATATATATATATATACACTCAAAGCATTACAATATTTTTCATAACACGAACACAATGTATAATATACAAACATATACAAAGGAAACTGTCAAAGATTTTCATAATAGTACGAACTAACAAAAAAGGTAAAAACATATGATCAGCCTGATATAACTCCAGTCGAGGCCGGGAAGATTGAGCGTACGTGCTGATCATGCCGATGAAATACATGTGTTTGCTGTAAATCAAAGCAGTATGCGAATAAGCTAGCTGATGCTGATAAAGTTTTATAACAGCATAAATATTTATATTTATACACAGTTTAAAACAAAAGCTTAAAAGGCCAACCAGATGATTGGTAGTAAAACTGAATTGTGTTAGCCAACCTGAGTTCCAACTGCACAAAAGCACCAAAATCTATGGGAAAAAAAGAAGTAATTTTATGCTTGATTGCACACAAAATATCGTGTCTTTATGTTCATATTGATAATAGTGAAGGGCATATCGTGTCTTTGTGTTCGTGTGTGCATATTTCTCAATTATATGTATAACATGTTTATGTAATGCTATTGACATGATTTCATGAACTTGTAACCTACATACCAGAATCTCACATGCTTTGTGGTTTAACGTGACCTCCAACATCATATATAGCCAATAAATCTCCCCACTTTTTCTGTTTTCTCCAACAGGACTGCATATAAATTCATGAAACAAGTTACAAATACTTGACTGGACAGGGGATCGACATTGTAACTCACTAAAGCATACAGAAATGAGCTAAAATGAAACTTGTTTAATTACATACATACATACATATATATATATATATATATATATAAATGATATAGACTGAAATGTCTTCTATTATTATGTACAGACCGAGTTTAAGTCAAATTACACCAGGTATATGTCTCGTCGGTACATTGAAACAAGTCAGTACATTGTAACAGTGTAAAATAATATATACCTACTCCAACGGCTAAAGATATCGAACCATCATCTTCGGATGACACACATACTCGACTTTCTGATTAAGAATTTACTGGGCAATCCACCAGGTGGCTGCATTTTTGCTCACGTGCAGGGTCAATAATCCATGCTAATTAGTTTCATTCAAATGTCAAATGCCGCTTCACTTAACCTTTGGAAAAAGTTGCTTTCACTTGCAGCTTTCAGTTTCTTTGAAGAAGACTGTGTCGTGCAAGGTAACTTACACTACAATCTCTGCTACAAAGTAGGGGAAAATTGCTAGTGAAAGCAGCTTTTTACAAAGGTTAAGTGCAGCAGCATCCGTCATTTGGATGAAGCGAATTAGCATGGATACCCGACCCTACGTGTGAGCTAAAATGCATCCACCTGGTGGATCACCTAGTAAAATTTTAACCATAAAGTCTAGTAATCATCCATCTACCAAAATTTTCAACAAACCTGTTAAAATATTTTCATTACACTTGTTATCTCTCAAAACAGAGTAAACTTGTTATAAGACAACCCAATTTAAATTTCAAACATAAGGCAAACAAACAGTCAAATGACAATGAAATCATGATTAAATATTGAACTATAGAATTATCCATTTGCTCAGTTTAAGAAATTGACAACTTTTAGTTGCTAAATAGTTAAACTATAAATCAGTGACAACTTGTACATGAATGTGGTTACTACATTTCGGATTCAACGTGGCAAGCGATCTAAAGAACATATCGTCAAATGGCAATTGCAAATAGAATCAGGTTATGGTGAGATTTCAATAGCAATCAGTGACAACTTGTGGTTATCCATTTGCTCAGTTTAAGAAATGGATAACTTTTAGTTGCTAAATAGTTAAACTATAAATCAGTGACAACTTGTACATGAATGTGGTTACTACATTTCGGATTCAATGTGGCGAGCGATCTAAAGAACATATCAACAAACTTATTAAACTCATTGTTATTTCATTGTTTCGTGGATATATATACCGCAATCTAAAATTATACCATACATGTTTCCAATAGCAATTCAGATGTTTTTTACATTATCAAAAAACATGATTCAAATTTGATTTCCCTGATTCCAGGGTATAACAACCAACTAACACACTAGTACACACCAATTCAATTGAAATAACTAACACACTAACACAAAGTAGCAGTTGGCTTACACACAAAGACTTTAACTTGTTCCCTAATCCCTACTATCCGGCATGCACAACACAATTCAATCGAAACAACTAACACACTAACACAAAGTAGCAATCAACTAACACGCCATGACTTCAACTTGTTCCCTAATCCCTACTATCAGGCATGCACAACACAATTCAATTGAAACAGCTAACAAACTAACACAAAGTAAGGGTCAGCTAACACGCAAAAACTTCAACTTGTCCCCTAATCCCCACTATCGGGCATGCAAAACACAATTCAATTGAAACACATACTTGCGGTCAATGGAGGGCTAGGGACTAAGGGTTGCTGCAACGAAGGAGAGGGTTGTTCGTCTCTGTCGGTAGGGGAGATTCCAGAGAACGGTAGAGGCACGATTTGGTGACTGAAAACCCTAATTTGGGTTTTGGTCACTATTGAAGTAAAACAGAAGGAAAAGGGAGCGACCGAAATTTTAATTCCGAGCGCCTAATGGGGTGCACAATATGATACACATTCGGTTTGGCCAAAAGCCATATCAAATTAACTGATTCGGAGCTTCATTGATGGACGGTTAGATTTAGGGTGTTTGGGGTGGTGGGGATCGCAAAATGTAGTTTGATACGGATCTTAGCACTATCAAATATGATACGACTTTAAAACCTATTTTACGTCCGCATCCTGGTGTGTCAAATTGGCTATTATGGTGTATTGTGGGTCCTACCAATAGTATCATATATCCCCTTGACTAAGAAGGGTAGTACTTAAGAGAAGTGCTTTCCAATTGAACACATCTCATACCCATTTTTAGTCACTTTCGAGCCACACAAACAAGTTAACAAAAAAATACATTGCTTGTGAACTTAGAAACTATCTTTAAAAGCACAAGGATTTAAGTTCACATGTTCCGATTTGAATTCTCTTTAGTGTGTAAATCATATATATTTGTATAATGAAAATTCTTTCTCTAAACCATTTCACTAATTCATGTCATTGTTCATATTATAACAGACAAATCATATTAAAATTCAATTTTAACACAACATTATCATTAAATGCCTTATAGTCAACCCGTGAAACTTAATTCACAAGGTGTTTTAATATAATGTTCCTACATATTATCATTTACCCAACCTATGTTGGGTGGGATGGGTGATTAAGGATGGAGAACGATCTCTTGGAAAAGGATCCACTTGAAGATCTAGTTATTATGGCTATTTCTTATTTACTATTATTGCAATGTAATTCGGGTTGAATGATGATGTACCTTGTAATTCGAGACATGTTGTATTTCTGGAATTATGGTTCTTAAATAATCAGTGCATCTTATATTTATGCTATTATCTTTTGTCCCATCTGCTATGTGAGTTTCTGATTTTCATTTTGGACTACTCTGTATATTTGTTTAAGTTAATCCTTATAAGAACTAACTATCCATTTAGAGTGGCTCTAAGTTCTAACAAGCCTTTTTTGGGTCGAAATTTGGGCCTCTTTTGGGTGGGTTGTTACATTTGGTATCAGAGCCTAGGTTACCCGATTATGGAGAAATATACGTATGTGAGACGTATTTTTTATTTGAAAAGTTTTCCAAAACTATATATTTATATATGTAAGTACTATACCCCAAAACATACATAATTATACTAGGCAACCTTTATTTTCTTTCTTTTTTGTCCTTGATACTATCATAGGAAGTCTACTGAAGGATTTTTCCTTTTTTAGATAGTAGAATGACTAACAATCAGCCCGACCAGGAACCCCAGCAAGGCCTCGTTACCTGTCAGAATGGTTCCAATGGTATCTTCGAACTGTGGAACAAGTCCTTGTTGCTAATCCTACCCCAGTGCAACCAGGCGCTCATCCCGTTGAAGGGGCACCCAATTTCCCTTGCCTTTGTAAAGATTTTAAAATTTTAGGGACAAGACCTTTTCGGGAACTGAGAATTTCGTGGAAGCGAGAGCATGGATCTATGAGTGTGGAAGGATTTTTGAGGCTACCCGATGAGAAGATGAACTAAAGCGTAGGGTAACAACCTAACACTTGAAGGGAGAGGACCTTGAATGGTGTAACTTTATTTCATAAGAAAATGCATAGAAAACCCTACAACTAGAAAAGTCTATCCATTTAAAGCAAGGAGAGTAAGATTTAAAGAAGTATTTGGTGAAATTTATCGAGTGTTTACGTGGGAAGAGTTTAGGACCCGTTTCGAGAACAAATTCCTAACTAATGCAGAGAAGACCTTGCAACTAGAAAAGTTTATCCATTTAAAGCAAGGAGAATTGGAGTGGAAAAAGTATTTGGCAAAGCTTATCAAGTTGTCTAAGTTTCGTTGGGTGATGTGGATACCCCAACGGATAATGCCCTTAGGTTTGTTAAGGGGTTGATATCACCGTTGAAGGAGATACTTTTGACACAAATTACATTTGGAACTATGTTTGAAGCCATGGTTGAGGCACTATCTTATATTCTGCTAAGAATGTTAAGGAAGTTAAGACTGCTAATCAGGCAAAAGGTACTTTTAGTGATAGGAATAATAAGAAAAAGAATTTTTAGCTCAAGAAGAATAAGGGAGGTAAGTTCAAAAAGGAATCCAAGACATGTTCTAGGTGCTACGAGAAAGGGCACGAAGCGATGGAATGCAGAGTGAACTTGGAAAAGATAGAGTTCAAAAGGGAATGCTTTAACTGTCACGAAGATGGACATTTAGTGAAGAATAACTCTAAGCCGAGAGTAGTGCAAGGCAGTCGGAACTATGCCTTGGAAATTGCACCAATTCGTAGTAATCCCCCTAGGGATCAGTGTAACAACCCGTATTTTCAATAACCTGTTATAACGTAAATCGCGGCAGAATTTAATTCTAAAATATGAATCAAGGGAAACGGGCTATGCCATTGCGTTCGTCTCGGAAAAATACGCGAAATAGAGTCCGAGTTTTCGAAAATCGGAGTCCGTATGACCCGATTAAGGCCCAACGAAGTTTTCTGAAAATTTCAAAGTAAAAACAGATTTCAAATTCAAATCTGAATTTGGAAATTGGGGCTATTGGGACAGGCGGGAAAATTCCCGCCAGAACACCCCAAGTCGACAGCCCTGTCGACTTGGGAGTCGACTTGGTTAGACCAAGTCGACTGCCCTGTCGACTTGGCTCAGACGGGCTCTTTAGCCTGGTGCACCATTTTGGGTTTGTGTTAAGCTTGGGGGCCAGATTCGGTTTTGAGGGCTGAGATTGCAACTAGGGTTTAATCCTATGGCCTAAAACACTTGCCTAATCTATAAATAAGGCCCTAACCTAACCCTAAATCATCATTATTCATTCTAGCAACTAAACTATGGCAAAATCAATCCTCTCATGGCCTCCACTCTCTTCATAAAATTCCTAAACAAATTTTTATGAGATTTTCCATGCATACAAGTGTTTTTAGACTTGTATGATCATCATTAGCTTGCATTCAAGCCAAGTCTCTATATTGGCACCATAAAGAAAGAGTTTTGATCAATTTTGCTTGCATTTTTGGGGTTTAATTGGTTGCATAAGGGTCTTCTTACATTTGCTATACTCATTTGAGTCCGCATAAGCATTGTAAGCCCTATTCTACTTTCATACTTAAACTTTAAAGTTAAATGTATGATATGCAAGTTTACTATGATATGTTATGCAAGTTTGATATGCAAGTTGTCATATGATATGCAAGTTATGCTATGCAAGTTTGATATGCAAGTTGTCATATGATATGCAAGTTATGCTATGCAAGTTTGATATGCAAGTTGTCATATGATATGCAAGTTATGTTATGCAAGTTTGATATGCAAGTTGTCATATGATATGCAAGTTATGCTATGCAAGTTTGATATGCAAGTTGTCATATGATATGCAAGTTATGCATGCTTTTTGAGGCCTAATGCAAGTATATGAACATATGTATATTTCATATGCCACCATGTTGAACTTGTGGCTTCAACACTTTTATGTCATGATTATGCCAAGTTCCCTCTTTCTATCCTTTATGCGCTATTGCGGTATGTAAGCGATGGGATTGCGTTTGGGGTTGGGTAAATTTAAAAGACATAAAAACATAAGCTTGGGAATTTACCTATTAAGTTAGGTCTACCCATTGGGAATTTACCTATTAAGTTAGGTCTACCCAATTGCTTGAAAACTTGTAATGTGTTTTGGAAACATGGTGGACATGACACTTAGAAAAGATAAGTGTGGCCAACTCGAGGTTGGGTTGAGTTTTTAGCGTAAACCTACCCGGAACCGACCGGCTTAACTAGTTGCTACAAACAATAGGACCCAATGTGAGAAGTTGGTCATGTTGTACCTTGGACCCGAGGTTAGACCAAGTTGTGGTGTAAAGCTACCCGGACCCGCCCGACTTAACTAGTAACCACAACAAAGTCTAATGTGAGAGGTTAAGGCGCATTAATTAATTAATGCCTCATGATTAGGGTTAAGTCATGGTCCATTTAATACTTAACCAATTTGGGCTTGGTAGATTAATCGGGGTTAAGTCGTGAACTCATCGTTACACTTAACCAAGTTAATCCATGATTAGTGAAGGGGTTAAACCGTACTTAACCCACTAGAGAAATCCTAGCAATGGGTGGGGGGGTCCACTCCAACAGTAATCCCTAGTTTGTATCATCATGACCCTAGGGACTAGGCTAGGGTGGGGGCACGATTACTGGGCTGGAGGTAAGCGACCAATAAACGACGGCAGGGTGGTATGTCGGTGTAGTTCCGGGCGGACTCTGGTCGTGCACATAGTCCGTAGCCGGAGAAAACATGCACGGGTACTAGTAGATCGGGACTGTGCACTCATGTTTATGGTGTCCAGGGGTTGACACCCTAGGGCTTGATACACCCGAAGGGTGGACCCGGCACAGTTCGACTACAATCATGTTTGGGCCGTATTGACACCAACACGTGACGGGTTAGGCTTAGGGAGCCGATCGACTAGACCGTTTGGGTTGGACCTCGTGTTAGGGTCACTTCATGTTATTGGACCTCGTATGAGGGTCACTTCAGGTTATTGGGCCAAAGCTTGGGCCAAGGGATCAATACTTGTTTATTCAAGTCATGTTAGTTTGCTAGTACACCTGTGGTGCAAAACCTTAATCCTGATTATGCGATGACACCTTTATCTACCTTGTTAGTTAATCATCATGCTAGTATGTTGTTATCCTTATGTTCATCCCTGCTGCTCATACCAGTTAACTTTATCAGTTTACATTGATTGTAGTAGGGCTTACTCAGTCTTTTTGACTGACCTGTTTTCTTTCGCCTCTTTTCTTCCGTTCCCCCCCCCCCCCAGTTTCTCAGGGAGGGAATACAGGGGCCTAGCTTTGATTTTGGATTGCTTGCTTGTGGGATTTCAGCTCATGTACGCTTTCTACATGAAGCTAGCTATGGTTCTCACGTATTTTGGGGATAGCACTTATGTATTTCTGTTTTCAGATGATGTTGTTTTATCTAGACTTGTTTATTTGGAAAATTGATATTATGCTGTACCAGACTTGTGTTTGAAATGGTTTAAATCTTCCGCTGTTTTATCTATGTTATTTACTCTGTTTACATATATACATATGTTCTTGTTCTGCCTTGATATATCATTATGCATGTTTACCTGATTCAAACGCCCCTCCAAAGTCAGAGTGCTTGCAAGAGTCACCCTGGCGGAGGCGGGGTGTTACATTTGGTATCAGAGCATATGGTTTACGAGAAGGAACAAAAAGGTTTTTAGAAAACTTTTGGAAAACTATTTTCAAAACAAAGTATAAAGTATTTTCCAAAGAAGCGTCTAGTCATCTCGCTCGATATTCTATTGTTGATCTCTTTGACCAGCTTGTCGGTGCTTCTGTTTTCTCTCAGCTTGATCTTGCTACTGGATTCCATCAGCTCAGGGTAGCTGAGGATAGTATAGACAAGACTGCGTTCAGAACTCCAGATGGATTCTTCGAATGGCTTGTCATGCCGTTCGGCTTGACTAATGCACCCGCATATTTCATGGACTTGATGAGTAGGGTGTTCAGGGAGTTCTTGAACAAGTTTGTCGTGGTCTTCGTAGATGATATTCCGATCTTCTCTAAGGATGAGGAAGAGCACGCAAGGCATATCGTGGAGGTGATGGATACGCTTAGAGCGCATCAGTTGAAGGCCAAGTTCTCCAAGTGTCACTTTTGGAGAAGGGAAGTTAGATTCCTTGGGCATATAGTGTCTAAGCAAGGCTTAGCGGTGGATCCCGCTAAGGTGGTTGCAGTTCAAGATTGGAAGACTCCAAGGAATGCAACCGAAGTAAGAAGTTTTCTAGGTCTTGCAGGCTTTTACCGGAAGTTCATCAAGGACTTCGCGAAGATTTCCGCTCCTCTCACTAAGTTGGTGAAGGTTCAATGGGGTGAAGCCGAAGAAGACGCAACTTGGGAAACCGAGGAGAAGATGCGTGGGCTTTATCCATTCCTTTTTGAGGGTACACTCTCAATCTCTTTTCTTTGTTAGCGTATCTTTCTCTTTGCTATCCATGTTTATCTGGTTTATCGTGTTAATCTTGTCATGAGAACCTTAGGTAGAAACCCTTTGGATGAAACATGTGTTTGAAACATGTTATGCTTGATGGTTGCAAGTGTTTGCAAGTGGTTACTCGTGGATGCATTATACACGTTAGGCACTAGATCGGCTCACACACTCCTCATATTGCATATGCATGAGTGTTTATGCTTATTCATGGATGAAAATTTTTGTGTTATCACATGGATGTTGCATATGGATGTATGTTATGTGCACACATATAGATGTTATACATTATGTTAGGAATTGCATACATATGGATTCATTTCACTAACATAATTTGCATTGATGATATTTGCATTAGATAAGGACATATACACACACCTTTGCATATGTTCATACAACATTTTAGAATCTTGTAAGGACAATGATTGCTCGTGGATGATGTTTTGAGTAGATGGATGATTGGATGGTAGGATACGTTCTTCCTAACTTGAAGATTTCGGGGACGAAATCCATTAAGGAGGGGAGAATGTAACAACCCGTATTTTCAATAACCTGTTATAACGTAAATCGAGGCAGAATTTAATTCTAAAATCTGAATCAAGGGAAACGGGCTATGCCATTGCGTTCGTCTCAGAAAAATACGCGAAATAGAGTCCGAGTTTTCGAAAATCGGAGTCCGTATGACCCGATTAAGGCCCAACGAAGTTTTCTGAAAATTTCAAAGTAAAAACAGATTTCATATTCAAATCTGAATTTGGAAATTGGGGCTATTGGGCCAGGCGGGAAAATTCCCGCCAGAACACCCCAAGTCGACAAACTTGTCGACTTGGGAGTCGACTTGGTTAGACCAAGTCGACAGCCCTGTCGACTGGGCTGTCGACTTGGCTCAGACGGGCTCTTTAGCCTGGTGCACCATTTTGGGTTTGTGTTGAGCTTGGGGCCAGATTCGGTTTTGAGGGCTGAGATTGCAACTAGGGTTTAATCCTATGGCCTAAAACACTTGCCTAATCTATAAATAAGGCCCTAACCTAACCCTAAATCATCATTATTCATTCTAGCAACTAAACTATGGCAAAATCAATCCTCTCATGGCCTCCACTCTCTTCATAAAATTCCTAAACAAATTTTTATTAGATTTTCCATGCATACAAGTGTTTTTAGACTTGTATGATCATCATTAGCTTGCATTCAAGCCAAGTCTCTATATTGGCACCATAAAGAAAGAGTTTTGATCAATTTTGCTTGCATTTTTGGGGTTTAATTGGTTGCATAAGGGTCTTCTTACATTTGCTATACTCATTTGAGTCCGCATAAGCATTGTAAGCCCTATTCTACTTTCATACTTAAACTTTAAAGTTAAATGTATGATATGCAAGTTTACTATGATATGTTATGCAAGTTTGATATGCAAGTTGTCATATGATATGCAAGTTATGCTATGCAAGTTTGATATGCAAGTTGTCATATGATATGCAAGTTATGCTATGCAAGTTTGATATGCAAGTTGTCATATGATATGCAAGTTATGTTATGCAAGTTTGATATGCAAGTTGTCATATGATATGCAAGTTATGCTATGCAAGTTTGATATGCAAGTTGTCATATGATATGCAAGTTATGCATGCTTTTTGAGGCCTAATGCAAGTATATGAACATATGTATATTTCATATGCCACCATGTTGAACTTGTGGCTTCAACACTTTTATGTCATGATTATGCCAAGTTCCCTCTTTCTATCCTTTATGCGCTATTGCGATATGTAAGCGATGGGATTGTGTTTGGGGTTGGGTAAACTTAAAAGACATAAAAACATAAGCTTGGGAATTTACCTATTAAGTTAGGTCTACCCATTGGGAATTTACCTATTAAGTTAGGTCTACCCAATTGCTTGAAAACTTGCAATGTGTTTTGGAAACATGGTGGACATGACACTTAGAAAAGATAAGTGTGGCCAACTCGAGGTTGGGTTGAGTTTGTAGCGTAAACCTACCCGGAACCGACCGGCTTAACTAGTTGCTACAAACAATAGGACCCAATGTGAGAAGTTGGTCATGTTGTACCTTGGACCCGAGGTTAGACCAAGTTGTGGTGTAAAGCTACCCGGACCCGCCCGGCTTAACTAGTAACCATAACAAAGTCTAATGTGAGAGGTTAAGGCGCATTAATTAATTAATGCCTCATGATTAGGGTTAAGTCATGGTCCATTTAATACTTAACCAATTTGGACTTGGTAGATTAATCGGGGTTAAGTCGTGAACTCATCGTTACACTTAACCAAGTTAATCCATGGTTAGTGAAGGGGTTAAACCGTACTTAACCAACTAGAGAAATCCTAGCAATGGAGGGTCCACTCCAACAGTAATCCCTAGTTTGTATCATCATGACCCTAGGGACTAGGCTAGGGTGGGGGCACGATTACTGGGCTGGAGGTAAGCGACCAATAAACGACGGCAGGGTGGTACGCCGATGTAGTTCCGGGCGGACTCTGGTCGTGCACATAGTTCGTAGCCGGAGAAAACATGCACGGGTACCAGTAGATCGGGACTGTGCACTCATGTTTATGGTGTCCAGGGGTTGACACCCTAGGGCTTGATACACCCGAAGGGTGGACCCGGCACAGTTCGACTACAATCATGTTTGGGCCGTATTGACACCAACACGTGACGAGTTAGGCTTAGGAAGCCGATCGACTAGACCGTTTGGGTTGGACCTCATGTTAGGGTCACTTCATGTTATTGGACCTCGTATGAGGGTCACTTCAGGTTATTGGGCCAAAGCTTGGGCCAAGGGATCAATACTTGTTTATTCAAGTCATGTTAGTTTGCTAGTATACCTGTGGTGCAAATCCTTAATCCTGATTATGCGATGACACCTTTATCTACCTTGTTAGTTAATCATCATGCTAGTATGTTGTTATCCTTATGTTCATCCCTGCTGCTCATACCAGTTAACTTTATCAGTTTACATTGATTGTAGTAAGGCTTACTCAGTCTTTTTGACTGACCTGTTTTCTTTCGCCTCTTTTCTTCCGTTCCCCCCCCCCCCAGGTTCTCAGGGAGGGAATACAGGAGCCTAGCTTGGATTTTGGATTGCTTGCTTGTGGGATTTCAGCTCATGTACGCTTTCTACATGAAGCTAGCTATGGTTCTCACGTATTTTGGGGATAGCACTTATGTATTTCTGTTTTCAGATGATGTTGTTTTATCTAGACTTGTTTATTTGGAAAATTGATATTATGTTGTACCAGACTTGTGTTTGAAATGGTTTAAATCTTCCGCTGTTTTATCTATGTTATTTACTCTGTTTACATATATACATATGTTCTTGTTCTACCTTGATATATCATTATGCATGTTTACCTGATTCAAACGCCCCTCCAAAGTCAGAGTGCTTGCAAGAGTCACCCTGGCGGAGGCGGGGTGTTACAATCAGGGACAGCCAGCACTGGAAGATATAATTTCTATTCTAGGAAATTCTTTATGTACCCTATTTTATTCTGGATCCACCAACACATTTATTTCTAAGAATATTATAGATTCTTTAAAACTTCCCTCATCCTTTGCTAGTCATCCGATAGAGGTGTCCAACCCTATCGGAGGGATTATGCATTTTTCTGTTGTTTGAAAAGACCTAGTATTGGACATCGGTGATGTCGACTTATTTTGTTATACGCATGTGCTTGATTTTGAAGGGTAAGGTCTTATTTCGGGTATGGACTGGGTATCATTTTATGGGGTCGTCCTTAACTGCGATAGGAGAATGATTTGTTTAAGAAGCCGCGGAGGCCGAAGCATAGAGATTCCGTGTAGGACAAGGAGTAGGAATTCAACCTTATTTTCCTTATCTTCTAATTTTGAAAGACCATCTTCATTACCAATTGTATGTGAGTTTCCTGATGTTTTTGAGGAAGTCGTAGAATTCCCACCCCGCCGAAACATATCATTTAGAATAAACCTCGAAAAGGATGCTAGGCCTGTAGCATTGCCTTTAAGGCACATGACTCCAAAGGAAAGGAGTGAGTTAGACAAACAAATCTTGGAATTGTTGCATAATGGACTCATTCATAGGAGTGCCTCAGAGTGGGGTGCCCCAATAGTGTATGTGACAAACTCAGATGGATATTTAAGGTTATGTATGGACTAAAGGGAGCTTAACAAGATGACAAAAAAATAGACATCCCTTGCCAAGAAATGATGACTTGTTTGACCATTTGGGAGGATCCCAAATATTTTCCCAGTTAGACTTAGCTACTGGATTTCACCAATTAAGGATTTCAGATGAGGGTAAGCCCAATGCGATGTTTAGGACGTCGGGTGGACTATTCGAATGGGAGATTATGCCTTTTGGTTTGGTGAATGCTCCCTCTTACTTTGTAGACTTAATGAGTAGAGTATTTCGGGGAATACTCAATAAGATTGTGATATATTTGTGAATGACATCCTTATCTTTCCCAAGGACCATAAGGAGCATGAATATCACTTGAGAAGGGTCCTAGGAGTTCTAAGGGAGCACCAACTTAAAGCCAGATTCTCAAAATGCCACTTTTGGAGAAAAAAAGCCAAGTTTCTAGGACATATTGTTCCGGGAAATGGATTAGCAGAAGACCCTACTAAGATAGAAGTTGTCCAAGAGTGGAAGATACCTTGAAATGTGACCGAGATTAGAAACTTCCTTGGGTTAGTAGGATATTATTGGAAATTTATTAAGGACTTCACAAAAATTACTACCCCTCTAACCCAACTGACAAAGAAGGATCATAAGTTTATGTGGACTAAGAAGTGCGGAATTTCCTTTGAGATATTGAAAGAATCTACCACAAGTGCACCTATTCTGATTATCCTAGATGGAACCAAGATGTTCACTATTTTCACAGATTCATGTGGTGGATTAAGATTGGACCTCATGCAAGTGGGTAGAATAGTAGTCTATACAAGTAGACAACTCAAGGACCATGAGAAAAGGTACCTTGTCCATGATTTAGAGCTAGGAGCAATGGTTTTTTCTCTCCAGGTATGGAGGCATTATCTTCTTGGAGAGACGTTCAAGTTATTCACCGATTATAAGTCTCTTAGATATTTGTTTTCTCAGAAAGATCTAAACTTTTGGTAGAAGAGTCGAAAGCATGTTATTTTGTGTCCGATTACCGAGTGGAGGCAGTTAGAGTTTTTCTCTAGTTTTAATTTGCAACCACCATATGAAGCAGCTCACAGATTTCTTGAAGCAGTGAAGATAAGGTCGGTTTTATTGGAAAGGATCAAGGGAAAGCAAGACCGTGATGACGAGTTAAAGGCGTTAACGGAAAAGTTTTTAGGGGATAATATATTCCTCATTCTAGTAGATATTCTGTTTATAGTTGTGATAACTTGAGAAGAGATGACCATATTTGTATCCCTAAGAGTTATGATCTTAGGAAGGATATTCTAGAATAATTCCATAAGTCAAGGATGCATTCACCCCGAAGGTGATAAAATATTTAAGGACATGAAGAGAAGTTTCTGTTAGGAAGGAATGAAGAGAGATGTGGCAGAGTTTGTTTCTAGATGGTTGACTTGTCAAAGGATAAAGGCGGAACAAGGGAAGTCTAGAGGACTTTTGTTATTGTTGGAGATTCCCAGTTGGAAATGGGAACACATTTCCATGGAATTTATTAATAGGTTCCCTAGGAGTAAGAAAGGGAATGATGCCATTTGGACGATTGTGGATCAATTAACGAAGAGTGTCCATTTTATTCCCATTAAGAGGAGCAAGACTGCCGCATTATTAGCCTAGTTGTATATTAAGGAGATCATTAGGCTACATGGGATTCCAACTACCATAGTGAGTGGTAGAGATCCATTATTTACTAGCAAATTTTGGAAGAGTCTTCAAAAAGCATTGGGAACAACCCTAAGTTTAAGCACAGCTATCATCCATAGAATGACGCCAGGCAGAAAGAGTTATTAGGGTTTTAAAGGATCTACTCAGAGCTTACATGGTCGACTTTGGAGGTGCATGAGAGCAGCACTTATCTTTGGTCGAGTTTCCATACAATAACAAATACCAAGCGACGATTGGTATGACCCCTTATGAAGCCTCATATGGGCTGCCATGCAAATCACCAACTTTTTGGTGGGAAACTACCGAAAAGGTTTTACTCGGGCCAGACCTTATCTGTGAGTCCACAGAGATCATTGCATTGATTTGGAAGAGAATAAAGGCTTCCCAAGATCGACAAAAGTCATATGCAGATAAGAGGTGAAGAGAATTGAAATTTGATGTTGGAGATTTGTTATTTGTCAAGGTTTCTCCTCTCAAGAAGACAGTCTGGTTTCGAAAAACTAGAAATTTTGCTCCCATATTCATTGGACCTTTTCGGATTTTGGATAGGATTGGGAAGATGACTTACCGAGTGGATCTCTCCAAGCGTTTATCGGGAGTCACATTTTCCATGTTTCCCATCTTCGCAAATGCCTTCCTGATTCAGCTGACGGACTTGAGTTTAACGATATTGGGGACATAGGAAGCCTCGAGTTAGAGTCTAGGGTGCCCCATGCCACGACAAAGACTATGGATCATGGAATCAAACGACTCCACAATTAATCTATTTGACTAGTCCGAGTATATTGGGGAGATAGCCCGTTGGAGAGCACCTAGAATACCGAGGAGAAGATTAGACTTACATATCTAGATCTTTTCTTGGGTTTATTTTCCCCAAATTTATCGTTTTTGATTGTATCATGGTTTCTAGATTAGATGGTAGGATACGGATGTAACAAAAATGCACTCTGCACTCATATAGAATTAAATCCATGTAAGGGTGCTTTGCATACATATTGCATCACTTATTACACTTGCATGCAAGGACCGAGCTCATTATAGAAAGTCTGCATTTCATAATCACTATGAGTTATAGATATTCATGGATGTTTTTAAAATAACATGAGTGTACAACATGGTTGTTTAGAGGGAGTTGTATTCTTCACCCCTTCAAAAGATATCGGGACGAAATCTCTAATAAAACAGGAGAATGTAACACCCCGTAACATATAATTAATTTATACATATGATAATTTAATTTAAAAATAAACAATAATAATTAACAATATATTAAAAGTTTGAAATTGGAATTTTGGACAATTGGAAATTTGGCCACGAAAGTATTGTAGTTGTGTTCGTTGCGAGATTATGATCTGTGTTCATACTTTATTTGCTGAGCACGAGTACATATGCAAAAGTTATTAATTAATTAGGTTGTACGTTTATATTGACATACAAAAGCCTGAATTTAAAATAAAAATATACATATACAAGCCGGGAATATACTAAATAGGATAAGTATGGAAAGAATATTCCCTTTTATTTCAAACGTATGTATATATATTCACACATAGCAGGGGACAAGAATAAATAAATTAAGGAAATAAATAAAGAGAATTAATCAATGAACTATCAAAAAGTAACGTTCTCGAGGAAATTCCTCCTGGGCTTGACCCAGAAGGGGGTCGACCGCCCCTCCAAGAGGGTTGTCGACCGCCCTCTTGTAGGGATTCTCAATGAAGGTAGTTTTATATAGGGACTTATTTATAATATGTATCGAAAGGACTGTTTAGATTAAATCAAACTAATCTAACGGTTCATACACGCGATAACAACTATAAATAGACCCTCAAACCCTCATTCTTAAACATACAACGATTTCTCTCATTGCCTCCATGATTCCTTTCTTCTGTCTCTAATTCCAGAAAGCTTAAAGGATTTAGGTTTCTTCTGTTTCTCTAAATCTATTCTCTCTTCTCTTTCTTACTCTAACATTGGTTTTAAGAATTATATGGAATTTAGATTCATATATATATATATAAGATTCTAACAGTGATTCTTATATATATATACATGTATATATTTATTTAAAAGGATTGGAGTATACATGCGTTCTTGAAGGCCAGATCCAAATTTTGTTCTATTCTATCATGTTACTACTCTTCCTAATTGCTCTATGAGTGGAATCAATCCGAGTTACTATTTTCCATAATTTATATGTATAGATTTGGATTGTTGTGCCTTGGAGTTTTTGCGATACATGAAAAGAAAACATGATCAAACCCCTCAAATCCTCCGTTTATTTTATTGTTTGTAGAAATGATAAATCTAGTTATATTTGTAGTTTTTGGTTATTGTAATAATAAAAGAAAAACATGATTCTTGTTCTATGGTTTTCTGTATTGATCGGATTCCCTTTTTGTTCAATGTTCATGTAAATTCATTTGTTTGATTTTTGGGCGAAAGGTTAAAATTTGTATAATTTGTACATTTAATAAGTTTGAATCTCTATTTTTCAAAATAGAGAATTTGAACATATTATTTACTATATATCTAAATATTAAGATTTTTTGTGTAAACAAACATAAGAAAAGGAATTTATTCAAAATAGGAATTATGAACATATATATTTGATGTTATGTTTATTTTTTATTGTTGTAATAATCAAGTCAAAACCTGTGTTGCAAGCTTATATGTTGTTGTGATTGTTTTTCTCATTATATCGTCATATATTAATATGCACATTTATGATATGGTTGAGGAAAATATGGGAAATGACGTGCACACCTTTAAAAATTTAATAAGGATTGACACTTCAAAAAGGTGGTAAGGATGCTAATCTCGTTCGCTTAATTTATGTTTATATTCACGTATATCTATAACGTATTCAACGTAATATTAATGCGTAATAAGTACGTAATAAATATGATTAAATTAGGAATAGAATATGAATGTCCCCATCGGAATATGTATGATTGTATGTGAGTTAATGACTTTATTTATATTAATGACAGATAGGCACGAGGTTAAATGTTACTTGTAGCAGAAGTCTGCCCAGAACCGACTGTCATATCCAGCGTCTACAAGTAAATCTTGTTAGTGTGAGCAGTCTAGGTGCCATGGGCCATTATAATTAGTACATTATGATGCGAGGTTAGGCCAAACTTGTAGTAGAAGCCTGCCCGGAACCACCCGATAAATCTAGCATCTACAAGTGGTAGGCCAAATTTGAGATGTCTATTGTGCATATATATACACGCATATTAAAAAATTATATATATATATATATATATATATTGTGTGTGCATAGTGGGCTTGTCTTAGGAAAAAGGTATTAAGTGGATGACACATCTCTTGTTGGACATTAAGTGGTTAGGACTAGGTTTGTTCCTAAGGTTCGCTCATTGGTTCAAAACCTAAGTTATTGGTTCCGCTCTTCGAGAATTAAATGGTTATTGGGTCCGCCTTTCTCCTGTAAGGTATTAAATGGTCCCGGCAGACGAGGGTAGTTACCCAAGTAATGTTCACTTCTTATCTAGGGGTTAGTAGGGCTGACTAGGGATGGATTATGTATACATGGCCTAAGGAACCACCGTCTAAGGGAAGTACTAAGTGGCCAGGAGTTCACCCATAGGGACAGCTAAATAGTAATAAGAGGGTTTGCCAAGATGTTCTTCTTAAAAGAAGTCGTGTTCTTGACCCAATTACTGGTAAAAAGTAGTTGTTACAATTTCTCGCCCTACAAGAGAGTTATCATTTATAACGATTTACGTTAGAATGAGGTCATAAGTGGCTTGAGGTCCTTCATTGGGTATCAAGTGGCTAGAGGGATATCCACCCTAAATAAATTTGGTATTCAGTGAACATAAGAGTTCCCGCCCTTAAATTAGTTTTGGGGTATTAAGTGACTTTTAGGACGTCCGCCTCATTTGTTTGTGTTGTTTGTTTGTTCCATAGACATACTTGAAAAGTTCACATGTGCCAAATTTGGAAAATTGCCTTCTTAACTAACATGTATTTCATTCACCAAAACTTTATGTTCTGACCTCTCTCCTCTTAATATTAACAGGACAATAGGTGAGACAGGCAATTAAGGATGGAGAACGATCTCTTGGAGAAGGAGCCTCTTGAAGATTTAGTTATTATGGCTATTGCTTATTTAGTATTATTGTTATGTAATTGGTATGAATGATGATGTATCTTGTAATTTGAGACATGTTGCATTTCTGGAATTATGGTTTTTAAATAATTGGTACATCTTATATTTATGCTATTATATTTTGTCCCATCCACTGTGTCATTTTCTGATTTTCGTTTTAGACTACTCTGTGTATCCGTTTAAGTTAGTTCTTAAAGGAACCAACGACCCGTTTAGAGTGGCTCTAAGTTTCGATGGGCCTTTTATGGGTTGGAATTTAGGCCCATTCCGGGTGGGTTGTTGTAGAAACTCAAAATCTTCTAAAGGTACAGTAACAGAGTTAGAAAAATTGAATTCCATCATAGATGTAACCAAGTAAACAAAATCAACAACAACAATATCAGTTTTACTGGGCTCGACAAATAGAGTAAGTGGAACCTTTAATACCCGCTTTCGAAGAGGTGGACGCAATAATGGAAGCTTAACCAAAATGTGTGCATTACTTGAAACCCTACAAGCTTGGGAAATGTGCCCAATCGAATCTCAATTCAGCTAAATATAGAGTTTTCAGCTATATGTAACATCACCATAACAATCATGGTCATCTAAATTGAGCTTGATCCAATGAGGTAGCCATCCATCTGGCGTAATTTCAATCAAGGCACATGCATATACAATGGACCCCCTATCCATCGTGCTATCATCAAAACATCTTAGTTTCCCAATACGGCTGACTAACAAGTTAAACCCATTTAAAATTTAAAGAATTATAGGTATACGAGTGGGATTAGCCTTAATTGGAATTGATGGAACCTTTGTCCTACAACAACCCGCAGATGGGCTTTAAGAGGTGACTATAAATGGCTTCGCTTCTATGATTAGGGGATCCAATTCTAGCACACGTCTTCTCTCCTCCTCCAATGTAAACTTAAAATAGAAATGCTATCTACATAATACATTTGCAAACTTCCTCTAAGTTTCAATCCACTTCGACAGTGATCACAGAATTCTATGTATGAATCTTTGGAATCAAGGAAGAAACCAATGAGGAAATCCTCAGTGGTGTATTATTGCTTGTATCATCACATTCCCATAGGATAAAAGCACCTGCAGTTTGAGTTAGGGTGGAGAAGAGTGAGGTCCATGTTTCAAATTTGGCTCCTTAGGAGCATAACCACAAACATTGAGCAGCCATAAGCATGAAATTGCCTGCTGATTTCGAAGGATATACTATATTAACGGATTGAATACCACTATGATTAACGTCAGCAAAATCACTCACTGTCATATCCAAAGCTACATCTCTCACAATGTTTCCATTATCATACAAATGCAATATGTAAGACCATATTGCCTATCATTTATTTGCATCAACCAAAAAAAGGGTGAAAACTGACTTACACTATAACAACCCGAATTTTGACAGACCAATTTTTTTCTCCAAAAATCTAAGTCTATCGAAGCTCAAGTTGGCTTGTCCGGTATCTTGCAGAAAAGACACAAATAATAAATATATCAGATCTCGATAAAACATCTCACAACGGAATGGATAAAATATAATAACCAAATATAACCTCACCGAAATAATAACACTGCATAACAAGTGTCCAAAGGCTACCAAATGTATGCCATAAACTTAACCTATGAATACGTTATGAGGAGGGGGTCAGAACACAAAGTTCTAGTGAATGGACAAATTATACATTCTGAAATAACCCTATATATATCGTTCAGTTATGCTTTCTTAATTATTAGCTTATTTGGGTTAAAAATAGTCAAGGCTCTATACTCACGTCGTACCCATCTACTCCACGGTATATTTAACATAATATAGTATATATGTAGCTAAACCCAACATCTCAAGGTACTCCCCGTAGTACCCTCCTTGTACAGTCTCCATTGTCACGCCACAGAAGCATATACAACATCCATCCTATGGCAAATCGCATACGGAAATCTATAACATTACGCCACATAATCGGACAAAACTACCATCGCTATGCCATGTAAGTGTACAGATCGTCGTATCTGTACTCCTCAATCGAATCACGTCTCAACACGGAGTAAGGCCCTACTGTCTACAATACACCACCAAGTGCATGTATCCAGGCTTTTACACGAACGTAATATCTACTATAAACTGAGTCCCGCAATAAGGCTGCATCTAATGCATGAAACTTGATCGGGAGCTTTCAATATCTGTAAAGGGTCTCCTTATTAAGCCTACAATACAAATATTAAAGTATAGTCTGTCTTTTCACAGTGGCTATGTCCCCATCCTGACCCTTCCCTCAACTAGTGAAAGACTTCCTCAAGAGCTAAGTGACTTGCCTCTATCAACTAATTTAACATCCAATTTGGCGTGTCCTGCAACCAATGTCTCGATAGTGAAAGATTAAAGGTCTGTAAGTTTAGCTCTAGTCTTTCCGCACCAAACTGACTGCCAATGACAGGAATCTAACGATTACTATCCTTAATTTGGTCCTGACCAACCCCTCTGGAGGCAAACCGCTGAATCATCCAACGCCATTCGCCAAATCCTTCTGACTGCCATATCAGAGTTGTAGTAAAGATATACCCACCAGATGGTACCGTACAGACCAAATCCCTGTGAGCACGGCTTGAGCACATACCACACAGAGGACCACCACGGAGTACCCTACCATATCCCACCGAAGCCACGTGCTTCCCTCATATCCTGGAGAATAATCAGTTGGACGTGCTCCTCTCATGTCTACAGATACAATAATGATCTACCCATTGGGTTCTTCACCTTCATACATACGGACTTGTCCAAGCGCATCACTCTGTCTTCTAATCTTTTAATTACAACTTTCTTTACCTTATCACATTGCTAATTAACTTGAGTATCCATATATTTACCTTTTATTCAAGTTATTTGGTTCATTAGCTCACAATTGGCTGCTTACTTTTTTATTCATCCCTATGCCGCTGGAGCGAACTTCTGCTTATTATTTACTACAATTATTAGACTTAATACTTTCGGTTATAAGCCTACTTTATTCTTTCCTCTTTAATCATAACATTGTCTTACACTGTTATCACAACTTGTTGTTGTTTACTTGTTAACTTAGTTCTGTTAACTAATGTTTATTAATAATTCTCTTTTCTAAATTATAACCTATCTTGTCCCTAAGACAATCTTACCTATTATGTTCCATTCTTATTCATATAATTAATTATAATAGGTTATATTCCCATTTCATCACCGTTCTTCTTAGGTTCCTTAGTACGAACCAACTTTCGTTGTTGTAATCTTTCTTTAATTACATTCATGTACCTTTTTATTATCTTAGGAAAATATTTTGCATACCTCATTAGATTGGTTAGCAGAAATATATAATGATTTTTTTCCATAACGTACATCGGTTGAGATCCGTAGCTGCAAAATATTTCTTTTATTTTCAATGTGGACATGCATATATATTTTATTTGATTAGTGTGTAATACGATAAAAGTCCCTATTTCACACTAATCACCTTTTCTTCCTTTCTTTTCTTGCAACTAATTTCTTGTAACACCCCACATCCGTTAGTGTCACTCACAAAGGGAATGCACTAAGTTCTGTGGAGCATTTAAGGTAAAAGATGCAGATAAATTACAAGACAGACAAAATTAAAACAGCGGAAAATAAAACTTTACTTTATTGATAAAATAGTTTGTACAACAATTGCTTTCCAATACCAGAGTATCATCTGTCTAACAAAATAAAGAAGCATAAAATAACATTTATATTCCCCAATGTAGCATAAGCCAGACATAGCAGCAGAAAAGAGAGTCTGAAGCGATATATCCAAGAGTCTTTAAGCTTGGAAAGAGTAAAAGTCCATACTAAGCAGAGCTATTCCCTCCCTGACTACCTGAGGGGGGGGGGGGAAGAAAAGAAGACGAAAGAAAAACAGAGTCAGACATAAAGCCTGAGTAAGTCTAGTGGCTTTTAGCATGTGAACAAGATAAAGTTCATGACAGGAGTAAACTGGAAAAATGGGACAGTACCAGAATAACTGACTAATATAAACCAAAGCAAGATAGTTTAAACCGAATATACTATCACACCCCATTCTATATCTCTGCACCACCTAACTAGTATCCCAACTAGTAATCTGTATAAAGATGATAACGTGATCCCAATCCCTGTAACTGCGGTTGCCTTTAGGTGTACATCTATTATTTATTACCTAGATCTAATCTAGGGTTTTCTTAACGAGCGCTTCCTAGATTCAACTAGGGTTTATGCGACTTATCTAATACTTCTCGGATTCAGGATTTATGCCACCTAGGTCCAACTAGGGATTATGCTACCTGTCGAACGATGCCTCTAGTCTAGGACGCACTACCTAGAGTGGTATATGTTCCTAGACTTTCCCCACGTATGTGTCGCGAATCGTTTATTGCTGTCTAGATGCACGTGTCCTCTATATGTGCGGCCCGAGTCCCGTGGCAGGGCTAATCAAGAAACACGGAACTCGGTCGGGAGCTTTAAGTTATCTGCCGATGCAGATGCTAAGGTCTGTTTTTATACCAGTGGATATGGTCCCACGTGACCCCTCCCTCAACTAATGAAAGGCAATCCAAGAAAATCAAGCACGAGAACTATACTCCTGCCACCTATGCCCCACTTTCCTATTGGCCAGCCTCACCCATAACTAGATAGCAAGTATATGGTCTGTTGGGAGTTCTCTGCCTTTCCGCATGCATATTTCGACTGACTCAAGATGGTAGGTAGACGACGAGTTGCTATCACAGGGCTACTGGTCTCGCCGAATCACGCTAGTCCATCCTAGTATTTAGGTTGCCTTATATTGCAACCAAGGCGTACCCTTGGTTCTCCTAACGCAGACCTTAACCTCTGTGACCCAGGAGGATCATCTGCAGCCTCACAGAGGGATACCAAGAGTACCCTCACGTCCCCTCGAAGCCTCGGGCTTCGTAACCCAATTCGTTAGAGCCTTCTTTAAGATCAGATGGACGTTCGCTCCTCCTCTTGTTATACTAAGAATTACTACTTAGTTTTCCTAACTAAGGTTTACCACTTAGTTTCCTGAATCGTTGTTTTCTTAACTAAGGTCTACTACTTAGCCCCTTTCAACTAAGGTTTACTACTTAGTTCTCTTTCTTGTCAAGTTGGATTGGTTAAGGGTCATTAGTCAATTCCAGTTAACCTATTCATTTGTCATGTAAACTGGTTAAGTGTTATCAGTAAATCACGTTGACTTAACCTTATCACAAACCAAGTTATATTGGTTAAGTATTTCTTATTACTTAACCCTACCCATTCATCTTGTACTGGTTAAGTGTCCCTTTTAACCTAACCTTGCCCATCTGTTTTAATTAACATGTTATAACGGTTAAGTGTTCCCTTAGTTAACTTAACCCTAACATCTGTTTAATTAACATGTTCTAATGGTTAAGTATTGTCCCTTCATGTTTCAACTTAACCCAGTTCAATTTATCACACTATGATGGTTAAGTGTTCTAAGTTTACTTAACCCTACCCTCTAGTCCAGCTAACATATTAAATTGGCTAAGTGTATTTACTTAACCTTACCCACTTATCTAGCTAACGTGTTATGATGGTTAAGTATTCTAAATTTACTTAACCTCATCCACTTAATTAATTATCAGGTTATAACGTTTAAGTATCCTGAATTTACTTAACCTCACCCTCTAGTCTAGTTAACATGTTAAATTGGTTAAATGCATTAACTTTACTTAATCTCACCTTCTAGTCTAGTTAACATGTTGAGTTGGTTAAGTGTTTTAGTTAACTTAACCCTACCAATCCTAACTTAGCTTTAATTGTCTTATTAAAGCACCAACCACTCACATTAGACAGGTATTGTTGTGGCTGCCTGTTTGCCGGTCGGTTCCGGGCAGTCTTACGCCACAACTCAGTCTGACCTCGGGTCTTTATTGGGCTCAATGTCTTAACCTCTCACATTGGATATGTATTGTTGTGATTACTGGACATCCGGGCGGGTCCGGGCAGGTTTACATCACAACTCAATCCAACCTCGGGTTAAGCATATTCGTATTGTCTAAATTTACATTTTAATTATGTAAATTATTCATGTCACATATTTTATTTCAAAACTAACGGTGTATAAATTTACACCATTCATGGCCTTAACCAATTTCATGGTTTTGGGCCCACCTATGTATCAACATGTTTTAAATTAATAATTTGTACCGTTTCATACCATAAATCACCTATGTGATTATTGGCCAATTTATGTCAAGTTCCCTATACTTAAGTTTTTACCCAACGTTACCCCGGTCAAAATATTAGGCTAACAACTTAGCCTAATTTACCGTTCGCATGATTTCACATAAAGTATTAGGCTAATAACTTAGCCTAGTTTAACATTCACAAAATTGGCATGAAATCAACATTAACTATGAACTTGTAATTTTTGACAAAATCAACATGAACATAAACATATAGGTGTGAACTTGCTACTTTAACATGTACATAGGTGTGAACTTGCAACTTTAACATAATCAACATAAACATGTACATAATTAGCAACTTGCATAGGTTCATGAATTAACAACATAATTACCAACTTGCATAGGTTCATGAATTAACAACTTAAATAACGACTTGCATAGGTTCATGAATCTCAACCTAAGAACTTGCATAGGTTCATAAATCTACAACATAATTAAGTTAACATATAGGAACATGTATGAACTTGCAATACATATGTATAACATAGATCTAACAATAAACTTTTATAAATCATATGAATCATAAATGGATTTTTTAACATGGATCCAATTATAAGTTTTCACTTGCATAAGAATTTGTGAATATTGATCTATTCTAATCATGTAGGTACAATTGGTTTAACATAAACATATATACATAGAACCTACATGAATCATATACATATATGTGTAAATCTAACTTGCAACCTATAACTTGCATAAGCACATATATCGATCTAACAGTATACATACAATTCGCATAATAGATAATGGATCCAATCACCACAAACATTCAAATTATCATGATAAACAAAACCAAAACAACATCGTCTATATTTTACAATACCGACATAATTCCATATTACAATTTACATCAAATCATGTGTTAATCATATTCTCATCTAAAGAGTCACTATACTTCAACGATCGATGAACTTGAGTTCTGGATTCTGAAATTGGGATGCTTTCCTTTGGGTAGATAAACGTTGTTTTGATTCTTAGTTTTGAATTAGATTTGTTCTAGCTTTGTTTGTCTTTAAGCTTTAGGCGGCGGCCATTCCAAGCTATCTTACAGCAGCGTGACAGCTCCAAGTTTAATTGTGTGAATTAGGTTAAGAGCTAGGTTGTATATATAGAATTTTAGGATTAATTTAGGCCGTTTGATTAACCCTATAAATGACCACAACCGTTCAGTCAAGATAGAATTATCCTATTGACTCAGCAATGAGTCAGAAATGACTCAGCATATTAAATGTTCATTTTTTTCATAAATGACACATTGGTTCTTTCCTAACATATCATAACCAAAAGGACATTTTTTTTATTTAAAACAAAACATTAGCTAAATGAACATTTCTTAACTGAAATGTCAATTTAATATGAATAAACATTTTTAATCTAAATATACATTTCTTAACGAAATGTTATTCTAATGTTAACATAACAAAAGTGATATTCTAATGTTCATCTTTTCTTTTTATTATTTATTGTCAATCATTTCAAACGTAAATACGTATTTTATAGATACATTTTCCCTTTACCGTTTACATTAATTACCCATATATAAATATTTATATATATATATGAATAAATATTTTCTTGCTTTTAATTTGTCATAAATCCAATTGGGGAAGGCCATTTAAAAAAACAATCCTTGACAACCAAAAATGCGCAACGTACGCTACATGATGCGTACACGTCATATATATATATATGCGTATATATATATATATTACATATATATATATATATTCACTTTTTTTTCTATCTTCTCAATTACCCATTTTCACACTAAACCACTTTTTGAACTGCGTTCACACTAGGCTATTTTAAGCCATTCCCCTAAAACAAAAATAGGGCGCTGGCGGGGATTGAACTCTGTACCTCTTGTATGCAAGTCATGTGTTCCAACCAAATAAGCTACTAAGTCTTTTGCTTACAAAAGTTAGAACAATGCAAAACATTATTCTTTTCTCATTCCTCTTTTTTTCATGTTTTGCTGCAATATTTAATTTAAGGATATCTTTTTCATACGGAGTCCAATTTACGCAAACTCGGACTCTATCTCAAGAAGAATTTCGAGGCGAACGCAATGGCATAACCCGTTTCCCTTAATTCTTCTTCTAAAATTTAATTATACTTTAATTTATGAAACTTAATGTTATAGAATTACGAGGTGTTACATTCTCCCCTTCTTAAAAGGATTTCGTCCCCGAAATCTTCAAGTTAGGAAGAATGGGTCCTACCATCCAATCACCCATATACTCAACCATTCAATCACAGGCATTCATTGTCCTTAAAAAGATTTCTAAATGCTTTCATATTTATATGCATAGTGTGTGTATATGTCTTTATCTAATGCAAAATCAGGCGGTCTACTGATTCAGTCGACCTCCTTAATGCGAATTATGTCAGTGTCATGCGTCCAATCATGTATTCAATCCTAATGATACATATCATTTCTATATGAGTGCACAACCATTCACTCAAATGCAACGTCCATATGATAACACATTGAATTCAATCTGTAAACAAATACATATATGCGAATGCAATATGAAAGTAACTGAGTTGTTCTAGCGCCTATAGTGTGTATATGCATTCACAAGCAACCACTTGCAACCATCAATCATAACATGTTTCAAATACATGTTTACATCCATTGGCTTCTACCTAAGGATCGATGATACGTCCTAGAGGATATACCTTAAAAGCTAGAAAGTATGCATAAAATTCCTAGAAAAAGAGATCAGGGATATACCCTTAAGAAAAAAAAGGTATGATGCTCGTGTCTAGTCTCCAGTCTTATATGTCGCACCTTCTTGAGCTTCACTACACGGTACCTTATCTAATTTAACTTCATGATTGCGAAGCTTCTTCACCTCCATTTACAAGATAAACATATGTTAACCTTGATACTAGTGTATATACTAAGATGATTAGAGATCTCTCCTCTACTTAGCTTATCCATCATGTTACAAATCTGAGGGTCTAAAGCTAAAGGTTGCTATGTACTTTTTACCTCTCTTAAGGTCAGTCTTTCTTCCTACCTAGGGCACCTGCCATAATTATTCATCTCCCACCTTTACCATCCTTGTGTAACATTTTACAGTTCTCTCTAAAGCTACCTCTATCGCACAAAGAACCCTACAAAGCTTGGAAGAAAATTAGCGGCAGGTGAAACTACCGCGACTATAGATGGAAGTCGGGCACTGCTTCGCCCTTCAATAGGTATCGTAGTCTTATCAAGCTTACGGAACCATGCTGCGATGAGGTTACCTCCCAGAAAGCCAGGAGCCCCGAAGACTCAAGAAAGAAGGGGACAAGAGTTCAA
Source organism: Allium sativum (assembly GCA_030737875.1). Classification (NCBI taxonomy): domain Eukaryota; kingdom Viridiplantae; phylum Streptophyta; class Magnoliopsida; order Asparagales; family Amaryllidaceae; genus Allium; species Allium sativum. The sequence continues at coordinate 718,788,047 of CM060921.1, read as the reverse complement.
AAAGAGAATCAGAAGATAGTGCGTATGGCTTTGGGAAATATGCCTTTAAACCGAAACTTTTATTTTGAAAATGCTTCTTTTTAAAACCGTTTTGAAAATAATTTTTCAAATCTTTTATCTGATCCAGTAACCTTCAGCTCTAATACCACGTGTAACACCCCACATCCATTAGTGCCACTCACAAAGGGAATGCACTAAGTTCTATGGAGCATTTAAGGTAAAAGATGCAGATAAATTACAAGACAGGCAAAATTAAAACAGCGGAAAATAAAACTTTACTTTATTGATAAAATAGTTTGTACAACAATTGCTTTCCAATACCAGAGTATCATCTGTCTTACAAAATAAAGAAGCATAAAATAACATTTATATTCCCCAATGTAGCATAAGCCAGCCATAACAGCAGAAAAGAGAGTCTGAAGCGATATATCTAAGAGTCTTTAAGCTTGGAAAGAGTAAAAGTCCATACTAAGTAGAGCTATTCCCTCCACGACTACCGGGGGGAACGGAAGAAAAGAAGACGAAAGAAAAACAGAGTCAGACATAAAGCCTGAGTAAGTCTAGTGGCTTTTAGCATGTGAACAAGATAAAGTTCATGACAGGAGTAAACTGGAAAAATGGGACAGTACCAGAATAACTGACTAATATAAACCAAAGCAAGATAGTTTAAACCGAATATACTATCACACCCCATTCTATATCTCTGCACCACCTAACTAGTATCCCAACTAGTAATCTGTATAAAGATGATAACGTGATCCCAATCCCTGTAATTGCGGTTGCCTTTAGGTGTACATCTATTATTTATTACCTAGATCTAATCTAGGGTTTTCTTATCGAGCGCTTCCTAGATTCAACTAGAGTTTATGCAACTTATCTAATACTTCTCGGATTCAGGATTTATGCCACCTAGGTCCAACTAGGGATTATGCTACCTGTCGAAAGATGCCCCTAGTCTAGGATGCACTACCTAGAGTGGTATACGTTCCTAGACTTTCCCCACGTATGTGTCGCGAATCGTTTATCGCTGTCTAGATGCACATGTCCTCTATATGTGCGGCCCGAGTCCCATGGCAGGGCTAATCAAGAAACACGGAACTCGGTCAGGAGCTTTAAGTTATCTGCCGATGCAGATGCTAAAGTCTATTTTTCTACCAGTGGATATGGTCCCACGTGACCCCTCCCTCAACTAATGAAAGGCAATCCAAGAAAATCAAGCACGAGAACTATACTCCTGCCACCTATGCCCCACTTTCCTACTGGCCAGCCTCACCCATAACTAGATAGCAAGTATATGGTCTGTTGGGAGTTCTCTGCCTTTCCGCATGCGTATCTCGACTGAATCAAGATGGTAGGTAGACGACGAGTTGCTATCACAGGGCTACTGGTCTCGACAAATCACGCTGGTCCATCCTAGTCTTTAGGTTGCCTTATATTGCAACCAAGGCGTACCCCTGGTTCTCCTAACGCAGACCTTAAACTCTTTGAGCCCAGGAGGATCATCTGCAGCCTCACAGAGGGATACCAAGAGTACTCTCACGCCCCCTCGAAGCCTCGGGCTTCGTAACCCAATTCGTTGGAGCCTTCTTTAAGATCAGATGGACGTTCGCTCCTCCTCTTGTTATACTAAGAATTACTACTTAGTTTTCCTAACTAAGGTTTACCACTTAGTTTCCTGAATCGTTTTTTTCTTAACTAAGGTCTACTACTTAGCCCCTTTCAACTAAGGTTTACTACTTAGTTCTCTTTCTTGTCAAGTTGGATTGGTTAAGTGTCATTAGTCAATTCAAGTTAACTTAACCCATTCATTTGTCATGTTAAACTGGTTAAGTGTTATCAGTAAATCACGTTGACTCAACCTTATCACAAACCAAGTTATATTGGTTAAGTATTTCTTATTACTTAACCCTACCCATTCATCTTGTATTGGTTAAGTGTCCCTTTTAACCTAACCATGCCCATCTATTTTAACTAACATGTTATAACGGTTAAGTGTTCTCTTAGTTAACTTAACCCTAACATCTGTTTAATTAACATGTTCTAATGGTTAAGTATTGTCCCTTCATGTTTCAACTTAACCCTGTTCAATTTATCACACTATGATGGTTAAGTGTTCTAAGTTTCCATAACCCTACCCTCTAGTCCAGCTAACATATTAAATTGGCTAAGTGTATTACCTTACCCACTTATCTAGCTAACGTGTTATGATGGTTAAGTATTCAAAATTTACTTACCCTCATCCACTTATCTAATTATCAGGTTATAACGATTAAGTATCCTGAATTTACATAACCTCACCCTCTAGTCTAGTTAACATGTTAAATTGGTTAAGTGTAATAACTTTACTTAACCTCACCTTCTAGTCTAGTTAACATGTTGAGTTGGTTAAGTGTTTTAGTTAACTTAACCCTACCAATCCTAACTTAGCTTTAATTGTCTTATTAAAGCACCAACCACTCACATTAGACAGGTATTGTTGTGGCAGCCTGTATGCCGGTCGGTTTCGGGCAGTCTTACACCATAACTCAGTCTAACCTCGGGTCTTTATTAGGCTCAATGCCTTAACCTCTCACATTGGATAGGTATTGTTGTGATTACTGGACAGCCGGGCGGGTCCGGGCAGGTTTACATCACAACTCAATCCAACCTCGGGTTAAGTATATTCGTATTGTCCAAATTTACATTTTAATTATGTAAATTATTCATGTCACATATTTTATTTCAAAACTAACGGTGTATAAATTTACACCATTCATGGCCTTAACCAATTTCATGGTTTTGGGCCCACCTATGTATTAACATAGTTTAAATTAATAATTTATACCGTTTCATACCATAAATCACCTATGTGATTATTGGCCAATTTATGTCAAGTTCCCTATACTTAAGTTTTTACCCAACGTTACCCTCGTCTAAATATTAGCCTAACAACTTAGCCTAATTTACCATTCGCATGATTTCACATAAAGTATTAGGCTAATAACTTAGCCTAATTTAACGTTCACAAAATTGGCATGAAATCAACATTAACTATGAACTTGTAATTTTTGACAAAATCAACATGAACATAAACATATAGGTGTGAACTTGCAACTTTAACATGTACATAGGTGTGAACTTGCAACTTTAACATAATCAACATAAACATGTACATAATTAGCAACTTGCATAGGTTCATGAATTAACAACATAATTAACAACTTGCATAGGTTCATGAATTAACAACTTAATTAATGACTTGCATAGGTTCATGAATCTCAACCTAACAACTTGCATAGGTTCATAAATCTACAACATAATTAAGTTAACTTATAGGAACATGTATAAACTTGCAATACATATGTATAACATAGATCTAACAATAAACTTTTATAAATCATATGAATCATAAACGGATCTTTTAACATGGATCCAATTATAAGTTTTCACTTGCATAAGAATTTGTGAATATTTATCTATTCTAATCATGTTGGTACAATTGGTTTAACATAAACATATAAACATAGAACCTACATGAATCATATACATATATGTGTAAATCTAACTTGCAACCTATAACTTGCATAAGCACATATATCGATCTAACAGTATACATACAATTCGCATAATAGATAATGGATCCAATCACCAAAAACATTCAAATTATCATGATAAACAAAACCAAAACAACGTCGTCTATATTTTACAATACTGATATAATTACATATTACAATTTACATCAAATCATGTCTTAATCATATTCTCATCTAAAGAATCACTATACTTACAACGATCGATGAACTTGAGTTTTGGATTCTGAGTTCTGAAATTGGGATGCTTTCCTTTGGGTAGATAAACGTTGTTTTGATTCTTAGTTTTGAATTAGATTTGTTCTAGCTTTGTTTGTCTTTAAGCTTTAGACGGCGGCCATTCCAAGCTATCTTACAGCAGCGTGACGGCTCCAAGTTTAATTGTGTGAATTAGGTTAAGAGCTAGGTTGTATATATAGAATTTTAGGATTAATTTAGGCCGTTTGATTAACCCTAGAAATGACCACAACCATTCAGTCAAGATAGAATTATCCTATTGACTCAGCATTGACTCAGCATATTAAATGTTCTTTTTTTTCATAAATGACACATTGGTTCTTTCCTAACATATCATAACCACAAGGACTTTTTTTTATTTAAAACAAAACATTAGCTAAATGAACATTTCTTAACTGAGATGTCAATTTAATCTTAATAAACATTTTTAATCTAAATATACATTTCCTAACGAAATGTTATTCTAATGTTAACATAACAAAAGTGATATTCTATTGTTCATCTTTTCTTTTTATTATTTATTGTCAATCAATTCAAACGTAAATACGTATTTAATAGGTAAATTTTCCCTTTACCGTTTACATTAATTACACATATATAAATATTTATATATATATATATATGAATAAATCTTTTCTTGCTTTTAGTTTGTCATAAATCCAACTGGGGAAGGCCATTTAAAAAAACAATCCTTGACAACCAAAAATGCGCAACGTACGCTACATGATGCGTACACGTCATATATATATGCGTATATATATATGCGTATATATATATATATATCATATATATATATATATTCATTTTTTTTCTATCTTACCAATTACTCATTTTCACACTAAACCACTTTTTGATCTACGTTCACACTAGGCTATTTTAAGCCATTCCCCTAAAACAAAAATAGGTCGCTGGCGGGGATCAAACTCTGTACCTCTTGTATGCAAGTCATGTGTTCCAACCAAATATGCTACTAAGTCTTTTGCTTACAAAAGTCAGAACAATGCTAAACATTATTCTTTTCTCATTCCTCTTTTTTTCATGTTGTGCTGCAATATTTAATTTAAGGATATCTTTTTCATACGGAGTCCAATTTATGCAAACTCGGACTCTATCTCAAGAAGAATTTCGAGACGAACGCAATGGCGTAACTCGTTTCCCTTAATTCTTCTTCTAAAATTTAATTATACTTTAATTTATGAAACTTAATGTTACAAAATTATGAGGTGTTACATTTCTCCGTAATTTTGTTGTTATGGAAATGTATCCATTTTTTCCCAAATTCAACTAACTCAGTCCACTACAAATTTCGCCTTTTTATTTTCTGAGTTAGATGTTAATTCCTGTTTTCATTTAATTTTTTCCAATCACTGTAAATTTTTCATACAAAACTAGGCATATCAATTCTTTTTCCATTATTCTCAATTTCACTGTAATTCTATTAACAAACATCCAATTTATTATTAAATAACAATCTTAGGAACATTTTTATGTTTATTGTAAATTACACAATTTTAGCATTATAGTGATTCTTAATCCAAACAAAAGATTAATGGAATGGATTTGTACAATAGCAATATTCTAAACGTACTTAAAAATAGATTATATCACAATTACCACAAATTTCGATATTTATTATGTTAAGAATTACGAGGAATGTAAACGAGAAATATACCATTACAAAAAATATTATTATTTTAAATCCACTCACCTGACTGCTTTCCATTCCTTGAATCTAATTCAGATCTGTTATTATGTGGTCTTTCTAATTGAATCTAATATTAAGATAACCACGAATTTACAAATCTGATGCTAAAAATAATAAGGAAAAAAAGAATGAAACCTAAATAATTCAAATTCACAGGATTTACCTCACGTTGACAGGAAAATTGAATATCTATGTTGTAGATGTACATTCTTTGTCTTCAAATCTTGAATCAGAACTTTTAAAATCTAACATTCTAATTTTTGAAAGATTTGGAGAAGAAAAAAATAACAGAGCCTTGACATCATCTCAGAAAAATTTGAGTTGGAGGCTAGGCTCTACTTGTCTATTTATAGGTGTGCATGAAATTCTGGTCTATACGAACCGTACAAGAAAAGAAACACACGTCAAACAATCTAGATCTGGCCTCTGGTGGGTCGACCCATGTGTCGACCTACCTTCATTATGTGTCGACCCATCAGTCCCCCCATGTGAGTCCTGGGTTGACCCACAGCCTGAGTTTTGATATTGATTATGCCAATTTTTAATTCTTGCTTAATGTTGGTGTTAACGTTCATTTTATTTCTAAATCTCATATGTAAATTATTTTCTTCCGTTTATGACATATCTCCAATTTCAAACTTATGCGTATATATACACGCATAACTCTTCAAATCTTTGTCCGTTAATAGCTGATCAATTAATGTCATTATAACGCTATCAAATCGTTGTTTTCTTCCTTTTAATATATATTAAAATTTCAAGTGTAGCTATCACCTTGCCTATTTTTCATTCATTATTCATTCATTAGTTTCTAGACTTAAACTACACTTTAATTTCAATTTTTGAATTTATGCATAAATATTTATGCACAATCTTCAATTTTTTTCAAAATTCATATAGTGTTATGCCGATATTTATTTCTTACCCACTTTTATTGTTTGTAGGTTACTTTTGGATTTTCTCTTCATACACACACACACACACATATATGTATATACACACATATATGTGTATATATATACTTACCCATATGTATAATTTTCCTTATATGTATATATATGTATATATATACGTATTCTCTTAGAATATGCATTTCTTTTGTCGTCCCTCTAAAACTAAAAATATGACGCTAGCGAGGCTCGAACTAGCGGGACTCAAGTGAGTGAGACATGCCTCTACCAACTCACCTACTTAGATTTTTGTTCACAAGAATAAAAATCTATTATTCGTATTAGTGTTCTTTTATATCTTTTTTTCACGTTTATTCTAATACTTCATTAAAGATATCCTTTTCATTTTATATCCATTTTCTGCAAACCATAAGTCTAAATTGATTAAAAAATCGCCATAGACACAATGACGCTAATTCGTGATCAAATTCTGAAAACCTTTCAAAACTTTATTTTATTATTTAATTAAAAATGCGGGTTGTTACATTCTTCCACACTTAGGAAATTTCGTCCCTAAAATTTGGTAAGGGTAAAATTAAGTAATTACTCGCATAATTTACAACCATCATGTGTACATCCAATTTTGCAACCATTTATGCACTTGTGCAATGTGTAATAAAACATTATAATACATGAATGCCTAAAAGGTACCTCCTATATGAATGCAAATTTTTCTTGAAAACTTTTTGAAAACATGATGCCCACATCCTAAATATACCGGCAATTTCTGTAATGGCCCGAATTTCCGTACCCTTTGAGTTGACTAATAACACCACACGTCCAACCCAAATGACACAAAAATACGAATCATTAGTAGAAAGAAGTTAGAGGATAAGGAATAGAAAGAAAGAAAAGTTAGAATATAAAGAAAGAAAAGTTAGAATAGAAGAAAAACGAAGAACACAAATCTCACAGCGGAACGAATAAAATATATTAAATAACATAACTTTTGAAATACAAATCAGTAACTGTATATACATACCATTATCAGAGCACAACAGTTATTCCTAGAACAGTTATAAACACCTGTTTCTAGATACAACATAGTACACAACGGAAATATATGATAGTTTATAGCTAACTGGTGAAGCCTCCTGCTTCCAGCTCTTCCAAGTGAATCTGAAAAATCCCGACTACTTGAATGCCCATACAAATTTGGGCACCCAAGAGTTTACGGAAAACAAAAACAAAATAAACTCTGGGTCAATCATGGGACTGGTGTGCGTAAACTCCAATCATTTGTTTAACTTTAAAAATCCTTTTGAAAGAAATAATAACCGTAAGACCGATCCACACATAAACACGGATGGTTTTTACCTTACGATAACCCAAAATATTTTTGATATCAAATCTAGTGATATTATAATAATGTCTACATCAAATAAATAGAATCTAGCGGAACGCTTGCTTCTCACGCTCCATATATATTATAAAACCAAAAACCGCAGGGCGCTTATTGGGGATTTGATTTCCAGCATGACAAGGTATGGAAGCACCTTCCGATAGTGTATCTCTAGAGGGGAATACACTGGGTTCGAACATCTTGCAACCCGGCACACATGACCGACCACTCATTTCGCTTGAATGTATCGAATGTATATCACCAACGGTTGGGATCAACAACCATTTCCCGAATGGGACAGCATCAAATAGAATAAGGAATTAAATGAATTTCTCCAGATAGGTGAAAATACACCCTAATTGGAGTGACCCACATTGCCATGTTGTCTGCCCGATTTTTGTCATTTCCCGGTTGTTGAGGCCTGAGGCTACGATTTCTTATCATTCATTGATAGCACACTCACTTTGAATGCCACATTGTCAGATCCGTAAATCATTAATTGATTTGCACAAATATATTCTGGATATTATGCTAAGAGAATAAATTCTCCGCCACCATATATATTTATACAGACCAACATATATGATCATTCGAAATACTTCGTCAGACATTCATCCATACACTTCGTTCTGGGACTGAACGAAACCGAAGGCACAAATTCCATTAACAGAAAAACCCTTGCACTCTACTCCGTCTCTGATTATCTTCATATAATCTGACTCGCAACGCTACTGCCAATATGGAGTGGTTTTCGGATAATAATCCAACTGGTCTCTCCTTATTGACAACGATATTGGCAAATACTTCGATAGTCGGTTATTTAACTATCGAAGAAAAATAAACAAACATTCCAACCATCAAACAAATCACTGGGCCTCTTAATTAATATTTCATTAATTAAATCACTTCTTCATTTCCTTACCAATATTCGTTAAACAAATATTTTCAATAATCATCTTGGTCTCTTACGCTGTTTGGAAACATTTCCATATTTCGCCATCTTTTATTTTCGATACTTAGAAAATATCTTCTATTAATAATTGGAATATATTCCAATTACTTCTCTGTTTCACGACAATTAATTTCTATACTTAGGAAATATTTATTATTATGTTTCCAAAATTCCACTTACTTAGGTTAAAACGAATGTTATGTAAAACATCGCTACAACAACCCAAAATACTGCATTCGACTATTTTTTTTTAAACATTTCTCTTCGAGACTGAATATTGCTATTTATCAGCTAATAATGAAATCAATCGAGTTGGGGTATAATTACCTCTCAGACCTTGACTGAAAATATTATTAACTTCAAAACAGACAAGACCGCTTACTCGAACAATCAGTACCATATTAAATCAATTTTCCATTTCTAAAACGTATATACATTTCTCTTTCTATTTTTACCAGATTTTATTATAGATTTCCTCTTTGTTTATAATATTCTATTTTCAAGTTTGTTTCCTTATCAAATTCTATATATATCGATACATTGATTTCTAGCTATCAAATTTTCCTAAAAATATTGTAACTCCTTAAATTTCCGGAAAATTTCGCTATAACCTCCTTTGTACCGGTCAATAGTTCAAACCTCAACTCGCCTCTCTAGGCCCTTTTCATTCAAAAAGAAAATCAAAAAGCCAAGTGGCTTGCCGATTTGGTGCATAAAACCTCATATGGAATTTAAACATGTACCTTATTGTCGAGCACACGAATTATAATCTTCATACACTTCACTCCATGTATGTTCACCTGTTTTTCGATTTATCCCAACTCAATCTGGTCATTCCTAACTCAATTTGCTAATTTATTCTTCAATTAGCTATTTTTCCAAATCCCTTTATTTTGAACATATCATGTTCAAATATATTTTAATTCGCTTATAAATAAGTAGAATTTCATTTCCAACTTGAGTTCCATATTCGATTTCGAATATGAATTCACAAAACCAATTTACTTATCCAATGCCAATTTCGATTCAAAACTCGATTAACGAATTATTGTTCAAATTAGTTAATCCTTTCATTTACTTGTCTTGAGTTCGTATTTATTTTACAGCTCGAGTCTGGATTTTTATAACGAAGATCCAAGTCTTATTTGCTAAAAATCCTTTTTATTTATTTAAATAAACCGTTATGGTTTAATAAAGATTATGGCGTTGTTTTTCTGAAAGTTTGATTTTGACATAACTAAAAATCTATAGGACGAAATCCAGATTTTTCTCTCTCATTAGAATAATATTATCAAACTGGTCCTGACGTTTCTTGTTTCAAAGAATTCCGACTTAAATTGAGTTTTATATACTCAATTGAAGTTTGAAACTCCAATTTACGAACTACCGCGTTGCGGCGAGTTCGTTTTAATTATTTTTAAATATAAACGTTTAAACTTTGTTTATAATAAATTTCTACTCTATTTTAATATATTTTTAATATATATTAAATCCAGTTTTCAAATCCAACTTAATATTTCCGATTATCTCAAATCGTCGATTTTTCATTACTCGGTTATACATTTATTTATACTCGATTTGTTATTTTAAATCCCAATTCATTTTATAAATAAATTATAAAATTCGGTATAATCGAATTCCAATTATAACTCCTTTGGAATTTCTCAATTCAGATTATATTCTAAGTCCCGGAATATAATCAATTATTCTATTTTCAACATGTTTTCCAATTTCACTTTTTAAATTCTTTCTTGAATTTAAACTTCTATATTATCCAATGGTAATTTATTTCCCTATTTTTATAAACATTGTTTATAAATTAATTTTCTTGTTTAAAAATTAAAACAAGCTTTCCATTCAAATACCTATTTGAAACCCAACCCCTTTTATATTCCGAATTTCGGAATAAAAACTATCATTTCCTTTTTTCCAAATGATTTCAATTTATACTTTTAAATTCATACTTGAACTTAATATTTCAAATTATCTCTTGATAATTAATTCATCATATTTATAAACATCGTTTATAAGTTTCCTTGTCTTATTTATTTAAATAAGTTCTATTTAGAAATCTATTTACAACCAAAATCTTATTTTGGAACTTTCTATTTATAATAACTTATATATATGACACCCAATTTATTTTCACATTCAATTTAACTTCTATTTAAATAAATTTGAATTAATCGAATTCAAATCATAAATCCTTACGGATTTATTTTAATTCAATTTATATTCTGAACATCAGGATAAATTCCATCGTTTATTTCTTTAAAACGATTTCCCCATTTCTATTTTTAAATTCACATTTGAATTTAAATATTCAAATTATCAAATGATAATTTTTCCCACTACATTTATAAACCCCGTTTATAAATTCAGTTCAATTCCCTGATTATCCAATGAAAATCATTCCGTTTCATTTATAAACACCGTTTATAAATTTACTTCAATTTCCTATGATATTTTATTTATAAATATCATTTATAAATTCATCACTTCAATTTCCCGTATTATTTAATTTATCAATACTTGTTCTATTTATTCTAACAAGTACATATCTTTCTATAGCTCATTAAAATTTCAAATTCTATTTTAAAAAATAGATTTCCCCTTTTAAATCTCAAATATCCTTTTTACGATATTTTTATATATCAACATTTTAGGCCCAGTGATATTTCAAATATCCAAAATACCAGATTATCAATCACGGGTTTTTCTAACACATCATATAAGATAATATATACGAAACAAACAAATAATAATATTTTTGAGGAATCGAGTTGGATCCCTCCAACCTGTTTTCCTGCATCCACAGACGTTAGCCAACATAAATAATACCCATCCTGCTTCGAAGCAGGATATCGCGGTACAGAAGGTCATCCACTATCATTGCGTGGGGCATATAGGGTCATCCACTAATGATATTGCGGGCATCCGCTAATGTTACTACAGGAATCCAACCACCAGTATGTATATATATATATATAATAACCACAACCACCAAGCCTAAATAACTAATATATTTCTGTATAATAGCCAACACTGATAAACAATGTACAAACGCATCCAAGTAGCCAACAATTTATTTTAACGATAATAATAAATTTAAATAAATTTCAGAGTGAGAATTACTCACATTGATTTTTATTCTCACTTTTAATCTAATTTTAAACAAGTGTTTAAAAATAGGAAAACACTGATTAGCTCCAAATCCTTTATATCCAACTAGTATGTGTCATTATTGCCGATACAAGTCCAGTGCAATTCTTTTCATCTGATTTCGATAATGTATGGATAGGTTATTTATTTTATAAGTTTGAAATGAATTTAACTATTATAAATAACAAAATTAACAAATTAAATTACCTTAATCCTCTTATTTATTCTACTTCCCTTTTCCACAAATCAGGTCGATTACCACAAAATAGTCCACCTTCATATTATACGTCACTAGCAGCATACCCATTAACAATATTCAATGGACTTCATTTTGACATAATCTGACATGGTAGGAATAATATATGGTTTTATTTTATATATGCAAGTTTGAATAAAATTTATAAAATCATTGACATAATTATATTAAAATCAACTAGCTTTAAATTACCTTAGTTAACTTAATGATCTCGCTAATCAATTCCTTCTACTGCCAACACTCCTATCTCTTCCATATTCAACATCTGTGAGTCTCCTTCCACGTTTTCACCATCAGTCTTCATGAACCTGTGCACCTCACTGTCTTCACCTCAACATCCACCTGACCTATTACTTCATACTGCAACAACCTTGAAGAAACCAGATCTCAACCTTCTTCCAACTCAGCTGCGACAGGCTTTGATGTCGAACCACACCCAATATCATCCATCGAACTCCTTAAATGCATCCCACAATTTTTCAACATCACAGATTGTTATCGAACTCTCTCATTTTCCATTGTCGTGCCCATTATACCCTCAACAAATTCGAACTCCAAATAACAGTACCTAATTCCCTTTTCCCCTAAAGTCGCGAGCTCAGATTTTCCTCAAATCCCATCGTGAGTTGCTCACTGTCGCACCCTCTTCTGCTTTGATTTCAACCTCACGCCCCCTTCCAGATGAGGGTGAAAACACTTGAAGACGAGACCTCAATAAATGTCGCGACAGTAATTATCATGATCCTCTATACCTTTCCAAACTTTCCATCTACGCTCCAGGCAGCTTCGCGAGAAAGCATCGCGATCCCCCAATTATTACTCGCTGGCTCGAAATCCAAGACCCCCAAATGAACGTCGATCCAAGTATAAATAGTATCAGTGCAAAGACCAATTCGATCCGAACTCAAAGGATTAAATTCCACGATTTTAGGATTTTTAATGAGGTGGGTTTTGATTTTTAATTATAGGAGGAAGCGGGTTTTCTTCTGAAACTTAAATTTGGAATTAAGGAATGAGTAAGCTGTCGCATTTTATAAAGGGAAAAGGGAAACAAAGTACAAAATGTATTAAATGGTGGTCGGGTTAAGTACATACATTTTTAATTTGATTTGATCTGATTTAAACTGCTATTTGATATAAACAGATTTTTATTCTTTTTAGATGGATATCGATTTGATTTCAAGCCTATCCACTAATCTAATATCTCGAGGTCCATTATTCCAATTGAAACACACTAAATGACATTTCTAGGGTATAACCGCCATTCTAAACACACTGGAATGAATATCGAAGCCTGATTAGATAGCCAGGAAAAGATATTAATTTAAACTAACCATCTAAATTCAATTCAATTGATTAAAAATATATTTTAAATACAAATTTATAAAATTTATCAAAAATAAAGTGTTTATACTCACATAGAATATTTAGTGATTCTCGGAATTGTCTTGATTTAGTTTAAAACTTCAAATTCAGTTATTCGTTGATTTCGTATGACGATAGTTTAACATATTCGATATTAAACCGAAATCGATTTTTAAACCAATAGCTTAATTCATTTATATTATCTACTCAATATTTAAATCCATATTAAAATTAATTGATAGAAAATCCAGGTCGTTACAATTTCTATATAAATGCAATGTTTTGAAAATCAAAATACTTTTTCATTCAAATTTTCCTACACTCTTACAGGGAAAGAGCGTAATTCATCCAAATCTTGCATCCAAACCCTACCAAACAACTTTAACTTTGCGAATTTTTAGAAAATTCTAATATTATAAATTTGACTTCTTATGTTACAAAAAGGTAGAAAAGGGAAAACTTCAGACCTTCCGTTTTTCTTTTAAGTACCTTTTCTATTTGTACTTAGATTTTATGCAACTATTATATAAAGTTTTCCTATCTTCCTATCCAAACACAGTTTGCATAAGAAAAAATTCTTTTCCAATTTACTTTGGAAAAATCCATGTTTTTTTATTTCTTGCAATTTTCTATTTTTCTCAATTGTCATCTTTATTGCTTTACAAGATTTATTGTTATCATTTTTTGTTTTCATTTAGTTATATCATCACCTTTTTCTTAGCTTATTTAACTTAATCCACCGATCTAAACTTTATTTTAAATATGCCTTCTAATTCTTTCAAAGCTAATATAGGAAAACAAGCACACTGCACAGCTACTACCAAGGGCTAAGAATCCTAAGACCATGTCCTTACTGGCAAAGAAAAGTCCAAACCACAGTATCTAAACAACTCGCTTTCCTTCTACCATCTAGTAGTCACAACTATTCCTTGCTTTGTACTAATAGTCTTTTCCAAGCAATAACCTTGGCATATGGTGCTTATGTACTCTATGGGAATTTACTATTATTCCAAAATAATTTTCGTTATCTACTATATAGCCTCAAAAATATTCCTTGTCATTTCTAGGTACTAATCCTTACCTACTCTAGATTTAATAACGTGGTTTGGCTTTGTCATTTTTTTCAAAACTTTTTTTCCTCAATAAAACTTATTTTTTTCAAACGTAAAAATGTCATCTCATAGAAAAAACACAAAAAAAATCAAATCTTAAAAGCTGGAGTAGACAAGGACAACTATTTCTCAATTAATTTCACAACAACTCATTGTTATTACGCTAGTTCGATTACTTATAACTAGATGCAAACATCTACTCTATTCTAAATTTTCAACTTATTTTGTCTGCCTACCAAAGTTTATGTCAAAAATTCATGTCAAAAGAATAGAGATTGTCAAAAAATTTCTTACCAGAAATTTTTGATTTTGATAAAATGCTATGTTTTGTTATTTGTTTCTTTCATACTTTATAACTTAAAACTAGAGAGCTATACATGCTCTATAATGAACACATTTTTCTAAAAGAATTTATTTTAGACAAAAATTCATAAGAAATCACCCTTTCCAAAATATACCCCATTTTATTTATATATTTTTCTCTAGAACCAATGTGTACCTTTCGAATATGCTTCTTACATAAAAAAAATTCAAGCATAAAAAATACCACTTTTTTATAAAAAAAATTGTTTCTACACAAATTATCAGGTACATAGTTTAAATTTGTAAAATTTTAAGGTCAAAACTTGAAAAAACACCGAAAACCGTCACCCAAAAGTTTTTAAAATTTCAGGTTCTCAAAAGTTAACAATGAAGCTAGACTCAAAGTGAGTTTCTCACTTACTTAGACTTTCCTAAATATTCCCACAAAGTCATTCTCTCTCATATATATAGATATATTCCTAATCCATTTCACTTTTTACTCTTTCCCAATTTATAAGGCTCGAAATACTTGCATTTCAGATACTAACATATGGGATCCATGTTTTTCCATTACAAAACACACTATACGCCCTACTAAAAAAAACACTGTACACTTTTCATCTAAACCACCTAAGGGTCAATTATTCTCAAACTTCCATAACCATTTCTTTAATGCATATAACTGATATCCCAATTCTTTCCATATGCTGCTCTTCTTATTTAGTGGGTTCCATTATGGATCTAGCTTATGTATATAATATATTTATATTTTTTAAAAATACACTTACATTCACTCATGATTTATACTTAGGAATCCTAAACCTAACCTCTGGTACCAGATGTAACAACCCAAATTTTGATTGACCGACTTTTTCTTCAAAAAAAAATCCAAATCTATCAAAGCTCGAGTTGGCTTGTCTGGTATCCTGCAGAAAGGACAAAAAAAAACAGATCTCAATAAAACATCTCACTATGGAATGGATAAAATATAATAATCAAATATAGCTTTACCAATATAATCACACTATTTAAGAAGTGTCCAAACACTACCAGATCTCTGTTATAAACCTAACCTATGTGTATGTTATGAGGAGGGGGTCAGAACACAAAGTTTTGGTGAAGGGACAAATTATATATTCTGAAATAACCCTATATATACCATTCAGTTATGCTTTCTTAATTATTAAGTTATTTGGGTTAACAACATTCAAGGCTCTATACTCACGTCGTACCTATCTACTCCATGGTATATTAAACATAATATAGTATATATTTTGTTAAACCCAACATCTCAAGGTACTCCCCATAATACCCTCGTCGTACGATCTCCGTCGCCATGCCACATAAGCGTATACAACATCCATCCTATGACAAATCGCGTATGGAAATCTATATTATTACGTCATGTAATCGCACAGAATTACCATCGCTATGCCACGTAAGCGTACAAAACGTCGTAATCGAAATTCTCGATCGAATCACGTATCAACATGGAGTAATTCCCTATTATCTGCAATACACCACTCATTGTGTGTATCTAGACCCTCACATGAACGTACTGTCTACTATAACCCGAGTCCCGTAATAAGGCTGCATCCAATGCATGAAACTCGGTCGAGAGCTTTCAATATCTATAAAGAACCGCCTCATTAACCCTACAATATAGATATCAAGTATTGTTTGTCTTTTCACGGTCGCTATGGCCCCACCCTGGCCCCTCCCTCAACTAATGAATGACTTCTTTAAGAACTAAGTGACTTGCCCCTATCAACTAATCTAACATTCAATTTGGCATGTCCGGCAACCAATGTCTCGATTGTGAAAGATCGAAGGTCTGTAGGTTTAGGTCTAGTCTTTCCGCATCACACAGGCTGCCGATGACAGTTATCCAATGATTACTATCCTTAATTTGGTCTTGATCCACCTCACCCAAGGCAAACCACCGAACTGAGACAACCCCAAACCCCGTACTGACGGCGGCAAGGGTAATCCGTGGAATATAACACAGAAACAGATAATAACAGAACAGAATTAAATAAATACACCAGATAATGAACAACAAAATATACTGGATAAAAGTAATCATCAGAGTTACGCAGTATATAGGATCTTACTTAGTACAAATACAGTTCAGCTATACATAAATGGCTACAGCGGAAATAAACAAAATATGTACAATAGGAGCTGAACAACATAAAAAGAGATAAATGATAGAATCCATCTTCAGCTCCAGCTATCCAGAAAGAACCAGCTAAACCTGAACACAAGGCTGCCCGTGTAGAAAAAGGGGCACCCGAGTTTGAAAGTGAAACAAACTACGAGTCAGTCATGGGACTGGTATGAGAAATCCACTCAACACATATATAATTGGCTAATCACAGGACCACGCCACTTTCGTGGAACGGGTTTACTCCATTGGATTGCCAGTGCTTTAAAACAAATCTTTCTTTTAAACAACGCAATGCATTTTATAAAAATGAAGCCATTATAAGATTCAGTTCCCATCACACAATGCAACGCAAACCAGAGGATAGAGTTTTACCTTATAACGGCCAAAATATGCTTGATACGAATAAAACAAAGGCAATTGATATTATTGCTAGTGTTTATATGTTTTGAAAACAATTTCAAATCATAACTATCAATCATAGACGGCATGGGTACCATATATCATGTCGCCATATATATATACAATCAAAACCGCACGATGTCGTATTTGGAAATTGGATTTCCGTCATGAACCAAGGCAAAAGATAGTCCTTACCGAATTCGTGACTCTCTAGCCCAAGCCACAGGTAAGCGCGCAGGCAAGCCTTTAGATCGTCAGGGCCGGTCCACCGATGTGGATTATTATGCTTGAACACTACGTCTCCCCGCCCTTTGGGGCGTAAACGAGCCAACGAATGACTCCATCGGACCCGGATCGTCCGATCAAACCGAGGCGCCTTGCAACAGCAACAACCACACAGGTGAAAAGTATATAAATGTCAGGGCTGGTAGGTCACTGACACCACCCTAGCTAGAAAGAAACGCAGGCCCTCCCTGATGTCCTCTCCCGTTTCTGGTTCATACCGGGGTGTGAGGCTCGCGATTTTACATTATACACAAAGCTACGCCACACCGGCGGTGCTTTGATCATCACCTCAAGACTTTGCTTTTCAACAGAAGCCCTGATCACTGCATCTTAGCATGCCACACAGGCAATTCATGCCATGCGACTGATGTCCATCGATATACAACCTCTGAGCTCGTGCGTTTCAGAGAAGGGCGTTAAGCAAAAGAATAAATTCTCCGCCGCCAAACAGATGTATATTTAATAGAGATCAATCAACACAGAATAAAATACAATGTCAGACACACAATCCATTCACAAGTCCGTTCTGGGTCTGAACGAAACCGGAGGCACTAAATACTTCGCAAACCCATCGATCACCACGTACGTCTGGACGATCACCACTCATTATCCATATTTCGGGATGCCTCCCAATCAGGACCTCGGTTACCATCCAAACGAGGTGAAGATCTCCGGTCTTCGACCACCGCCTTCATCTTCGACTTTCAATCATCGGTCAATTATTTGAAATGAGAATTAACTCGGCCTTTTCAAATAATTCACGTATATTTAGAATTTCAAATCAATTTATTTCAATGGTTAAATCATTCGACAACACCAAATTCGTTCTTTAATGTAATTTTAACACCAAACACATTCAACCATCAAATACCACATAAATCGAGCTAATTCAGTTTATTTCCATTCCATATCGTTTATGATATTTTATAACGATTTATCGCTATATTTATTTATTTTAAAATAGCCAATTTATTCAAAACGACGCTTCGGGCCATAACGCGGCCGTGGCGCTGTTTTTCTTCAGATTTGATTTACACATATATGAAAATCTAACCGTTGGATCTTCACACAATTTACATCATTAGAAAGGTCTTTTCAAAACGAATCCAACGGTTCCAGTTTCGGGAAAATCCGACGGTCGGATCTCCCGGTACAATCGTTTGAAGTTTCGATTTCAAAATACGAACTGCAGCGTCGTTATTCGATTAAATATAATTATATTTTTATATATATATATAAATATAATCGTTTCTGGCGCTGTTTTTCTTCAGATTTGAATTAAACATTCCAGACGATCCAACCGTTGGATTTTTACAAAGTTGGTGCCGTTGGAAAGATATTTCCAAGGCGAACCCAACGTTTGCGGTTTCGGGAAAATCCAATGGTCAGATTTCTTGCACTATTTGTTTGAAATCACGGTTTCAAATCATGAACTGCACGACCACGTTTCGTTTTAATTTTATTTATATTTATATATTTATATAAATATAGTTCATTCAACAATTTCAATATCGTTTTCACTTCAAATATTTCACTAATGCCTTTAAATTTTGGAAAATTTTGCCATAACCTCCTTTGTACGGGAGGGGCTGGGAAAATTCCCTAATATCCACACGGGCATCTCATGTCAAAAAGAAAAAGAAAAGGCCAAGCGGCTAGCCAACAGGCTCATAAAATCATCACCCAAACAAAATAGTAAATGTGTACCTATTTGTCGGGCACAAAATTTTATTCCTCTTCTCTAGCCCCTTTGCTATAACCTGTTCAATAAATATGCATGTACATATACACAGTTCTTATCATTTATCATTTTCCATTCAAGTTCATATTTGATTCCATTTGTTTCAAAAACACCATTCATTCTAATGTTGCATGCATAGGCAAAAATCATATCATTAGCTAATTAATGAATATTTCGACTCATGCATATTTATTTGAACGAGTTGCTATTTTTAACACTTCACATTTCAACAAATCATGTATATAATAAAAATGTGATTTTTATTGTAAAACAATTCATTTCAAAACACTATTATTTTATATAGTTTATATAGGTGATAAAAATAGGATTTTTATTATAAAACAATTTATTTCAAAACGAGATTATTTTACATAGTCCATATAGTTGATAAAAGGTGATTTTTATTATGAAACAATTTATTTCAAAATATGAATAACATTCAACACATGAATTTCAATTCAACGAATGAATATCGATTCAACACATGAAGGTTTTCTATAGTTTCTATATATAGATAAAAATGTGATTTTTATATTTAAAACACGAATACCATTCAACACATGAATTTCTAATCAACGAATGAATGTCAATTCAACACATGAAGGTTTTCTATTAAATGAATAAATATAGTTTCAGCAAATGAAAATAATTCAAACACATGAATATTATTCAAAATTTCGACAGCATAACGGCGGGGTAGTTAAAACCGGGACCGTCCCTAGTACGGCTCCTCGCTCTACCTTAAAACCTCGCAGTTTTTGACAATGGGGATCATGCATCTAGTTCGCACGCAGGCGGCATGTATATATTTATTTCATTTCCACAAATTAATCCTATGTGGTTTCAACCAAATATTTCTCAACCACAAATGGGTATTTTTCAACCACAATCAATCAATATCAACCACAAACAATCCCAAACAACCATTCGCTATCAATCAATTTCCAAACCAATCACAATCAATAAATATCGCCCATGGTTTGTGGACGAGGGGCGTATATATATATATATATATATATATTTATATATATATATATTTATATTTATATATAGCAATTCACTTCTATTTCGACACATATATAATTTTTACAACGCATATATAACTTATACATCGAACGTACAACTTATACAACGCTTATACAAGAGGTGTACAACGCTTATATAACTCATACATCGACTATATAATTTATACATCGTCGTTTTCCATATCTTTTATAAATTAGAAATCTCACATTGGGTTCCACTCCACCAAAAATAGAGGAAGGCTCAGAAAAATATGCGGTCTCTTCTAAAATGTAGAAGACGTCCACACGGTCACGATGTTTCCTATTTCATCGAATTTCGTTAACATAGCAAAAAGATATGATTTTTCGAAGTTTGCAACGGTTTTAAACTGTTAAAATCAGTTTTAAATTAAAACAGCCGATACCTTTCAGAAATCTTCAAAACTAGGTTTGAATTTTTCAATCAATCCGTGCAATGGTTCCACGATCGGGTTGCGCAGGGTCGAAGACCTACGTGAGGCGCACGTGCGCCAGGGAGGAGGGCCAACTCAGTGGGCCCCAGCGGTCGTGGCGGCTGTTTCAACGTCGAAACTTCACGGAGGTGATTCGGCCGATTTACACAACTATAATTTCTGCTCCTTATATGGATTTGAAGATCTCTCCGAGCTCTACAAAATCCTCAACAGGAGGAAGGCGTAATTTTGCTTGTAGGAGGAGGAACGGAGGAGAGAAGGCACGAGTGGTTTTCCGCCGTAAATCGATATCGGGGAAAGAGAAGCGGAGGGAGGGGGGGTATGATGTGGACAAATAGGTTTTTTATTTATTTATTTATAAAGTTTTAAAATCCGAAAATACCCCTTGCCTCTTGCGAACCTCAATCCAAACCCAACGACTGTCGTCCCTAGCGTTTTACCCCCATTCCGAACACAATGGGATATGTTTCGAAGGCCCATTCGACTGTTTCAGTCAGTTTTCCTTCAAATTAAAATATAAAATATTCAATATTTAATTTGAACGTACATTTCAATTTGCCAGGGCCACAAACTGATTCGAAAAATTACAGAAAAATAAATCTAGCTATGTTTTGACGATACGGTCCCAACAAAACTAGTTTCGTCGAATTCTAAGACCGTTTGAAAAAGGCCCATTTATGGTCGATCCAATTTAACTGTAATTGACCAAAACACATTTTCCTTTGCCACGCTCACATATTAGCTTCAAAAATTATGAAATTTGAAACCTAGCAATAACTTCACATCTCGGATCCAACAAAAGTGTTTTCGTCGAATTCCGAGGTCGTTTGCAAAATGGCCAATTTCACGGGCTATATAAATTCCATAGCGACCTTTCTGAAAATTCATTTGGCCATAACTTTTGCTTTCCGTTATGAAAATTCGATTTTTCAGATTCGTTAGAAAGGTATTCACTAACAGATTTAAATACTTTTGGTTTCACTAAAATCCGTTTTGTTTTGCACCCGGTACAGTCCGACAAAGTTTGAATCCAATTTTTGAAACTGCAGCGCCATTTCAGGCCTTGTTTATAATTAGAATTAATTATATTCGTTTTCAATTGTCGATTCAAACTCACTTTTCATTGCCATTATTTAAAATATTTATTTTAAATATTTAAAATCCATTATTTTAGCCAATTTAAAATTTTTAAATTGGTTCAGATTTTCTGGGTCGTTACAATCTCCCCCACTTAAAACTTTTCGTCCCCGAAAAGGAACAAAGTCGAAAGTGGTTTGATAAATCTACGATCACACAACACAA
This sequence comes from Allium sativum, assembly GCA_030737875.1. Classification (NCBI taxonomy): domain Eukaryota; kingdom Viridiplantae; phylum Streptophyta; class Magnoliopsida; order Asparagales; family Amaryllidaceae; genus Allium; species Allium sativum. The sequence goes on along the minus strand of CM060921.1, from coordinate 718,765,720 downwards.
CAACCAATCCAATTGTTTTCAACCTTTCAAAAATATACTAATCAATTTCTATACTCTTTTTAAAATCATTCAGACCATAGAATTTAAAAGTGCACGTTCATGGAAAGAAAATAACAACAGAGTAGAGAATTAAATGATAATGCAAAGTAGGGTAAATGTACCTTGCACCAGAGTCAATCAGAGATATCCACTCGGCATCTAGGATATGCTTTCTGAATGCTCTCCTCAGTTTCCCAAGTACAATCTCACGGATCTCCACTCCATTGCACTTTGACTAAGTGAACCTTCTTGTTCCTCAGCTCTTTGGTTTCTTTGCCGATAATCTTTAGTGGCTCTCGTCTCACAGCTAATTCTGGAGTAATTTCAATATCCTGTTGAGCTGCTTCTTCCACGATCAAGTCTGGATCATGAACGTGCTTTCGAAGTTGAGATATGAGAAATACATCATGAACCCCAGGCAACCAATCAGGCAATTTGACCCTATAAGCGAGAGTCCCGATCCGTTCCAGAATAGGAAACAGACCAATGAATTTGGGCGCCAACTTTCCAGTTTTACCGAACCGGATAACTCCTCTCATCGGCGATACTTTCAAATATACATAGTCGCCAACAACAAAGGATATATCTCTTCTTCTTCTATCGGCATAGCTCTTTTGTCGGCTTTGAGCGGCGAGTAATCGCTTCTTAATAAAATCGACTTTGTCGGCAGCTTCTCGAATCATGTCTGGCCCTAACACAAGTCTATTCCCAGGTTCGACCCAACAAGCAGGAGATCGGCACGGTCTACCATACAATGCTTCGAATGGCGACATTGTCAGACTCGCCTGGTAGCTGTTGTTATATGAGAATTCAGCCAAATGTAGATGGTCTTCCCATGATCCACCGAAATCTATAACACAAGCCCTAAATAAATCTTCTAAAATACGATTCACCCTCTCAGTCTGACCTCTGTCTGAGGATGATAAGCGGTGCTCAAGTTCAACTTCGTTCCCAGCTCGACTTGAAATGCCTCCCAGAATTTACTAGTAAATATTGTGTCTCTATCACTGACTATACTGAGCGGCACTCCATGTAGTCTAACAATTTACTTGAAATAAATCTGCGCCAGACTCTGAGCAGTTCTGTTTGATCTGACAGGTATGAAATGGGCGGTCTTCGTGAAGCGATCTACGATCACCCAAATACTGTCATTCCCTTTTCTGGTTCTGGGCAGACCATCAATGAAATCCATAGAAATATGCTCCCACTTCCAGCCTGGAACTTCTAGCGGTTGTAACAATCCAGCTAGTTTCTGTTGGTCGCTCTTGACTAGTTGGCAAGTAGGGCATCGGCTAACATGTAAAGAAATGTCCCTCTTCATCGACTTCCACCAGAAAGTGCATTTGATGTCATTATACATTTTGCTTACTCCCGGATGGATACTAAGTTTTGACTTGTGGCATTCATCCAGTACTTCCTTTCGAAGCTCAGGAACGTTAGGGACACAGATTCGACCTTTGAGCCTTAGAATTCCATCATTATCTACTTGAAAACTCGAGGGTTCGCCTTTCTGAATTATTTCCCTGATCTTCTGAATGAAGTGATCATCCTTCTAAAGAGCAGATATTTTATCTATCAATGAAGTCGTGATAATAAAGCTGGCGATCATCTCATTCTTTCGGCTTAACGCATCGGCCACGACATTGGCTTTCCCTGGAGTATATATAATTTCAAAGTCATATGCTGCAAGAAACTCCAGCCAACGTTGCTGCCTCAGATTCAGGTCCTTCTGAGTGAACAGATACTTTAACGACTGGTGATCTGTAAACAGTTCAAATCTCTCACCCAGAAGATAGTGTCTCCAGATTTTCAAAGCGAACACAATAGCCAATAACTCAAGATCATGAGTTACGTAGTTCTTCTCGTGCGGCTTCAGTTGACGGCTAGCATAAGCAATCACTTGGCCTCTTTGCATTAATACTGCGCCAAGGCCTTCTCTAGAAGCATCAGTCCAGACTTTTAAATCTTGGTTGCCATCGATGATGGTTAACACAGGAGCAGTCGTTAATCTTAACTTTAGCTCTTCGAAAGCCTCCTCACTTTCTGGAGTCCATTTGAACTTTGAGTGCTTCTTTGTAAGCTTCGTTAAATGACCAGATATCTTCGAAAAGTTTTTAACGAACTTCTGGTAATAGCTAGCCAATCCGAGAAAACTGCGGACTTCAGTGGGGGTACTGGGTTGTTTCCAATTCTGAATGGCTGTGATTTTGCTTGGATCCACAGCAATTCCTTCTTTCGATACTACGTGGCCTAAAAATTTTACTTCATCTTGCCAGAACATACATTTGGAAAATTTGGCTTTTAATACATTCCGTCTCAAAATTTCTAGAACCTGTTCCAGATGCTTTTCATGTTCGGCCTTTGATTTAGAGAAGATTAGAATATCGTCAATAAAAACCAGAACAAATTTATTCAAAACTCCTCTGAACACTCTATTCATCAGATCGACAAAGTAAGCAGGAGCGTTACATAAGCCGAACGGCATTACTAACCACTCGTAAAATAGGTCGGGACCTCTGAATGCTGTCATTGGAACACACTCTTCGGCAATTCGAAGTTGATGGAAGCCTGTAGCTAGGTCCATCCTTGAGAATACTTGTGCGCCATTTAATCGATCCAACAAATCATCAATCCGCGGCAATGGATATTTGTTCTTTATTGTCTGTTTGTTCAGATCACGATAATCCACACATAGACGTAGAGTACCGAGATTTTGGGACAAACACCACTGCTGCACCCCAATCAGAGAAACTAGGCCTGATCAGACCCTTCCATACTAGCTGTCGTGTTTGATTGTCAAGTTCTTCCTTTTCTTTCAAGGACATTCTTCGAATAGCGTGAACTACCGGCCTTGCATTGGGAATCAAAGCAATCTTGAAATCTATTTCCCTTTGCGGAGGTAAGCGAACAACTTCTTCAAACACATCCACATAATTTTTGACGATAGGAATGTCTTTGATGAGGTCAGGAATATTCTCTGTGATTTCAGGGACATTTTCTATTTGAACTGGAGAAACATCGAGTGCTGACCAGAAATCTTTTCTATTTGAAGTCGGGCCTTCACATGGTATGGTTATATAATTCCCTGATTTAATCTTAGCACTAACAACTCTCTCCGCGCATCTAACCTATGCTTCATATTTGGTTAGCCAATCCAATCCCAGAATAAGATCGAATTCATTAAAGTTCATAACGATAGAGATAGTAGGGAATTTATAGCAGGAAAAAGAGACAGGTACTGCACAAACCCAACTGAGATCGATGGAACCCCCAACCGGATTTTGGACAGTCATTGGTTCTTTGAGCTTCCTCAATTTCAAATCTAACTTCTTCGCTGCATTCTTTGAAATAAAGCTTCGTGACGCGCCAGTGTCAAACAATACTTTAACTGGAACATTTTTGACATTAAGCGTGCCTTCTAAAACATCAGACCTTCCCTGACTATCTGAGGGTGCTGAGGTTTCTGCTACTTCATTTACTTGAACCGTTTTGGTCTTTTTCAACATCCAGCAGTCTCTCTTTATATGACCAGTCTTATGACAAAGATTGCACTCTCGGGTCACTTGAAACTTATTCTTGGATTTAGATTCATCCCTTTTTGGTTTCTTTAGAGATCGGCAACTTATCCAGAGATGTCCTTGCTTATTGCAGTTAGAGCATACAGTTGTCGTTACTGGTTTCTTTTCAGATTTGTCCCTTTTTCTCTTGGCACTGGGCTTCTCACTGACCTCAGACGTTGTACTTGCCTCCGGACGATCAGTTTCAGGATCAATTTTATTACTAGAGCTGACTTGTTCTTCATACTGTAGCATACCTTTCTTGTCTAGGTCTTCGTACTGATAAGCCATGTATATCATTTCAGAAAAGGGGAGCTTCACGTTCCTCATTACACTGTTCTGATATTTTCTTTGAAGCCCGTTGATAAATCTCATATTCTTCCTCTTCGGATTCTCAATTAGACGAGGAGCAAAGTGAGAAAGTTCATTGAATTTCTTATGATATTCGGGAATGGTCATATCTCCTTGTATCAAATAAGAAAATTCATCACATAGTCGTTCAATCGCTTCTGGAGGAGTAAATCTTTCTAAGAAAATCCCTTTGAATCTGTCCCAGGTGATATCACCTTCTGGATTATTCCCTATAACCGAATCCCACCAGAACAAAGCTTCGTATTTGAGTGCCCAAGACGCCAGTAATCTTTTCTGATCGTCTCTCAGCTTTAAACCCTCAAATATTTTCTCTGCTGAACGAATCCAAGCTTGTGTTTTCATAATTGATTCTCCACCCGTAAAGGGTTTTCCACCCAGATTTCTATATTTCATATATAGAGCTTCTATATCCGGGTCTGTATCACTTCTTCTATTTCTGGCACTCATTTTCTAGTTCCTCTGCAAATGGCAGATCAAGTGTCAGGTCACAGAAAAGATATTTCAAAATATAGAGACAATTACTTGAATGTAAATGCGTCTATCGAGGTGTTTTTTTCTGCTACTCATACTAGGATACTACTGATCCTATCTGTAATGAGTTACCCATCCTAGAACACTACTGGTCCTATTTCTGACGAGTTCGTTAATATGTTATATTCCAGAACTAAGCTTAACCTAAGCTCTGATACCAAATGAGACAACCCCAAACCCCGTACTGACGGCGGCAAGGGTAATCCGTGGAATATAACACAGAAACAGATAATAGCAAAACAGAATTAAATAAATACACCAGATAATGAACAACAAAATATACTGGATAAAAGTAATCATCAGAGTTACGCAGGATATAGGATCTTACTTAGTACAAATACAGTTCAGCTATACATAAATGTCTACAGCGGAAATAAACAAAATATGTACAATAGGAGCTGAACAACATAAAAAGAGATAAATGAAAGAATCCATCTTCAGCTCCAGCTATCCAGAAAGAACCGGCTAAACCTGAACACAAGGCTGCCCGTGTAGAAAAAGGGGCACCCGAGTTTGAAAGTGAAACAAACTACGAGTCAGTCATGGGACTGGTATGAGAAATCCACTCAACAAATATATAATTGGCTAATCACAGGACCACGCCACTTTCGTGGAACGGGTTTACTCCATTGGATTGCCAGTGCTTTAAAACAAATCTTTCTTTTAAACAACGCAACGCGTTTTATAAAAATGAAGCCATTATAAGACTCAGTTCCCATCACACAATGCAACGCAAACCAGAGGATAGAGTTTTACCTTATAACGGCCAAAATATGCTTGATACGAATAAAACAAAGGCAATTGATATTATTGCTAGTGTTTATATGTTTTGAAAACAATTTCAAATCATAACTATCAATCATAGACGGCATGGGTACCATATATCATGTCGCCATATATATATACAATCAAAACCGCACGATGTCGTATTTGGAAATTGGATTTCCGTCATGAACAAAGGCAAAAGATAGTCCTTACCGAATTCGTGACTCTCTAGCCCGAGCCACAGGCAAGCGCGTAGGCAAGCCTTTAGATCGTCAGGGCCGGTCCACCGATGTGGATTATTATGCCTGAACACTACGTCTCCCCGCCCTTTGAGGCGTAAACGAGCCAACAAATGACTCCATCGGACCCGGATCGTCCGATCAAACCGAGGCGCCTCGCAACAGCAACAACCACACAGGTGAAAAGTATATAAATGTCAGGGCTGGTAGGTCACTGACACCACCCTAGCTAGAAAGAAACGCAGGCCCTCCCTGATGTCCTCTCCCGTTTCTGGTTCATACCGGGGTGTGAGGCTCGCGATTTTACGTTATACACAAAGCTACACCACACCGGCGGTGCTTTGATCATCACCTCAAGACTTTGCTTTTCAACAGAAGCCCTGATCACTGCATCTTAGCATGCCACACAGGCAATTCATGCCATGCGACTGATGTCCATCGATATACAACCTCTGAGCTCGTGCATTTCAGAGAAGGGCGTTAAGCAAAAGAATAAATTCTCCGCCGCCAAACAGATGTATATTTAATAGAGATCAATCAACACAGAATAAAATCCAATGTCAGACACACAATCCATTCACAAGTCCGTTCTGGGTCTGAACGAAACCGGAGGCACTAAATACCTCGCAAACCCATCGATCACCACGTACGTCTGGACGATCACCACTCATTATCCATATTTCGGGATGCCTCCCAATCAGGACCTCGGTTACCATCAAAACGAGGTGAAGATCTCCGGTCTTCGACCACCGCCTTCATCTTCGACTTTCAATCGTCGATCAATAATTTGAAATGAGAATTAACTCGGCCTTTTCAAATAATTCACGTATATTTAGAATTTCAAATCAATTTATTTCAATGGTTAAATCATTCGACAACACCAAATTCGTTATTTAATGTAATTTTCACACCAAACACATTCAACCATCAAATACCACATAAATCGAGCAAATTCAGTTTATTTCCGTTCCATATCGTTTATGATATTTTATAACGATTTATCGCTATTTTTATTTATTTTAAAATAGCCAATTTATTCAAAATGACGCTTCGGGCCATAACGCGGTCGTGGCTCTGTTTTTCTTTAGATTTGATTTACACATATCTGAAAATCTAACCGTTGGATCTTCACACAATTTACATCATTAGAAATTTCTTTTCAAAACGAATCTAACGGTTCCAGTTTCGGGAAAATCCGACGGTCGGATCTCCCGGTACAATCGTTTAAAGTTGCGATTTCAAAATACGAACTGCAGCGTCGTTATTCGATTAAATATAATTATATATATATATATATATATATATTAATATAATCGTTTCTGGCGCTGTTTTTCTTCAGATTTGAATTAGACATTCCAGACGATCCAACCGTTGGATTTTTACAAAGTTGGTGTCGTTGGAAAGATATTTCCAAGGCGAACCCAACAGTTGCGGTTTCGGGAAAATCCAATGGTCGGATTTCCCGCACTAGTTGTTTGAAATCACGGTTTCAAATCACGAACTGAACGGCCACGTTTCATTTTAATTTTATTTATATTTATATATTTATATAAATATAGTTCATTCAACAATTTCAATATCGTTTTCACTTCAAATATTTCACTAACGCCTTTAAATTTTGGAAAATTTCGCCATAACCTCCTTTGTACGGGAGGGGCTGGGAAAATTCCCAAATAGCCACACGGGCGTCTCATGTCAAAAAGAAAAAGAAAAAGCCAAGCGGCTAGCCAACAGGCTCATAAAATCATCACCCAAACAAAACAGTAAACGTGTACCTATTTGTCGGGCACAAAATTTTATTCCTCTTCTCTAGCCCCTTTGCTATAACCTGTTCAATAAATATGCATGTACATATACACAGTTCTTATCATTTATCATTTTCCATTCAACTTCATATTTGATTCCATTTGTTTTAAAAACACCATTCATTCTAATGTTGCATGCATAGGCAAAAATCATATCATTAGCTAATTAATGAATATTTCGACTCATGCATATTTATTTGAACGAGTTGCTATTTTTAACACTTCACATTTCAACAAATAATGTATATAATAAAAATGTGATTTTTATTGTCAAACAATTCATTTCAAAACACTATTATTTTATATAGTTTATATAGGTGATAAAAATAGGATTTTTATTATAAAACAATTTATTTCAAAACGAGATTATTTTACATAGTCCATATAGTTGATAAAAGGTGATTTTTATTATGAAACAATTTATTTCAAAATATGAATACCATTCAACACATGAATTTCAATTCAACGAATGAATATCGATTCAACACATGAAGGTTTTCTATAGTTTCTATATATAGATAAAAATGTGATTTTTATATTTAAAACACGAATACCATTCAACACATGAATTTCTAATCAACGAATGAATGTCAATTCAACACATGAAGGTTTTCTATTCAATGAATAAATATAGTTTCAGCAAATGAAAATAATTCAAACACATGAATATTATTCAAAATTTCGACAGCACAACGGCAGGGTAGTTAAAACCGGGACCGTCCCTAGTACGGCTCCTCGCTCTACCTTAAAACCTCGCGGTTTTTGACAATGGGGATCATGCATCTAGTTCGCACGCAGGCGGCATGTATATATTTATTTCATTTCCACAAACTAATCCAATGTGGTTTCAACCAAATATTTCTCAACCACAAATGGGTATTTTTCAACCACAATCAATCAATATCAACCACAAACAATCCCAAACAACCATTCGCTATCAATCAATTTCCACACCAATCACAATCAATAAATATCGTCCATGGTTTGTGGACGAGGGGCGTATATATATATATATATATATATATATATATATATAGCATTTCACTTCTATTTCGACACATATATAATTTTTACAACGCATATATAACTTATACATCGAACGTACAACTTATACAATGCTTATACAAGAGGTGTACAACGCTTATATAACTCATACATCGACTATATAATTTATACATCGTCGTTTTCCATATCTTTTATAAATTAGAAATCTCACATTGGGTTCCACTCCACCAAAAATAACAGAAGGCTCAGAAAAATATGCGGTCTCTTCTAAAATGTGGAAGACGTCCACACGGTCACGATGTTTCCTGTTTCATTGAATTTCGTTAACATAGCAAAAATATATGATTTTTCGAAGTTTGCAACGGTTTTAAGCTGTTAAAATCAGTTTTAAATTAAAACAGCCGAAACCTTTCAGAAATCTTCAAAACTAGGTTTGAATTTTTCGACCAATCCGTGCAATGGTTCCACGATCGGGTTGCGCAGGGTCGAAGACCTACGTGAGGCGCACGTGCGCCAGGGAGGAGGGCCAACTCGGTGGACCCCAGCGGTCGTGGCGGCGGTTTCAACGTCGAAACTTCACGGAGGTGATTCGGCCGATTTACACAACTATAATTTCTGCTCCTTATATGGATTTGAAGATCTCTCCGAGCTCTACAAAATCCTCAACAGGAGGAAGGCGTAATTTTGCTTGTAGGAGGAGGAACGGAGGAGAGAAGGCACGAGCGGTTTTCCGCCGTAAATCGATATCGGGGAGAGAGAAGCGGGGGGGGGGGGGGGGTCTGACGTGGACAAATAGTTTTTTTATTTATTTATAAAGTTTTAAAATCCGAAAATACCCCTTGCCTTCTGCGAACCCCAATCCAAACCCAATGACTGTCGTCCCTAGCATTTTACCCCCATTCCGAACACAATGGGATATGTTTCGAAGGCCCATTCGACTGTTTCAGTCAGTTTTCCTTCAAATTAAAATATAAAATATTCAATATTTAATTTGAATGTACATTTCAATTTTCGAGGGCCACAAACTGATTCGAAAAATTCCAGAAAAATAAATCTAGCTATGTTTTGACGATATGGTCCCAACAAAACTAGTTTCGTCGAATTCTAAGACCGTTTGCAAAAAGGCCCATTTCTGGTCGATCCAATTTAACTATAATTGACCAAAACACATTTTCCTTTTCCACGCTCACATATTAGCTTCAAAAATTATGAAATTTGTAACCTAGCAATAACTTCACATCCCGGATCCAACAAAAGTGGTTTCGTCGAATTCCGAGGTCGTTTGCAAAATGGCCAATTTCACGGGCTATATAAATTCCATAGCGACCTTTCTGAAAATTCATTTAGCCATAACTTTTGCTTTCCGTTATGAAAATTCGATTTTTCAGATTCGTTTGAAAGGTATTCACTAACAGATTTAAATACTTTTGGTTTCACTAAAATCCGTTTTGTTTTGCACCCGGTACAGTCCGACAAAGTTTGAATCCAATTTTTGAAACTGCAACGCCATTTCAGGCCTTGTTTATAATTAGAATTAATTATATTCGTTTTCAATTGTCGATTCAAACTCACTTTTCATTGCCATTATTTAAAATATTTATTTTAAATATTTAAAATCCATTATTTTAGCCAATTTAAATTTTTTTAAATTGGTTCAGATTTTCTGGGTCGTTACACGAACCACCCAACGCATCCGCCACAGCCTTCTGACTGCCATATCACAGTTGTAGTCAAGGTATACTCACCGGATGGTACCATACGGACCAAACCCCTGTGAGTACGGCCTGAGCATGTACCGCACATTGGACCACCATAGAGTACTCTACCACATCCCGTAGAAGCCATGTACTTCCCTTCTATCCTACAAAATAATTAGTTGGGTGTTCTCCTCTCGTTTCTCTAGACACCATGATGATCTTCCCCGTTGGGATTTTCACCTTCATACGTACGGTCTGGTCCAACCTCATCACACTATTGTGTTATTAGATCCCGTGTCTAATCTTTTAATCACGCGTTTGCGATACCTTATCACATTGCTAATTAACTTGATTATTCATATATTTACTTTTTATTCAAGTTACTTGGTTCATTAGCTCACAATTGGCTTCTTACTTTCTTTATTCAGCCCTATGCCATCGGGGTGGACTTCCGCTTATTATTTACAACAATTATTAGACTTAATACTTTCAATTATATGTCTACCAAACATAAGCCTACTTAATTCTTTCCTCTTTAATCATAACATTATCTTACACTATTGTCACAAGTTGTTGTTATTGTTTACTTATAAACTTAGTTCTCTTAGCTAAGGTTTATTAATAAGTTCTCTTTTTCTAAATTATAACCTATGTTTTAATTTCTCTTGTCTCTAAGACAAGCCTACCTATTATGTTCCATTCTCATTTATATAATTAATTATAATAGGTTATATTCCCCGTTCATCACCATTCTTCTTAGGTTCCTTAATATGAGTCAATTTTTGATGTTGTAATCTTTCTTTAATTCCCTTCATGTACCTTTTTATTATTTCAGGAAAATATTTCATACACTTCATTAGATTGGTTAGTAGGAAGATATAATGATTTATTTCCATAACATATGTCAGTTAAGATCCGTAGTTGCAAGCTATTTCTTTTATTTTCAATGTGGACATACATACATATTTTATTTGATTAGTGTGCAATATGGTAAAAGAATCCCTATTTCACAATAATCCCCTTTTTTCTTTCTTTTCTCGCGGCTACTTTCTCCATAATTTTGTCATTATGGAAATGTATCCATATTTCCCCAAATCCAACTAATTCAATCCACTGCAAATTTCCCCTTTTTATTTTCTGGATTAAACAATAATTCCTGTTTTATTTACCATTTCCAATCACTGTAAATTTTCCATACAATATTAGACATGTCAATTCTTTTTCCATTATTCCCAATTTCACTATAATTCTATTAACAAAATATCCAATTTGTCATTAAATAACAATCTTAAGAACATTTTCATATCTATTGTAAATTCCACAATTTCAGCATTACAGTGATTCTTTATCCAAATAGAAGATTAATGGAATGGACTAGTACAACAACAATATTCTCAATGTACTTAAAAATAGATTATATCGCAATTACCACAAGTTCCAATTATTTATCACGTTAAAAATTATGGGGAATGTAAACGATAATATACTTTCACCCAAAAGGTATATTTTTAAATCCACTCACCTGAATGCTTTCCAATTCTTGAATTTGATTCTGATCTACTGTTACATGGTCTTTCTAATGGAATCTAACATTAGGATAACCATGGATTTTCAAATCTGACGCTGAAAAGAATAAGGAAAGAAAGAAACCTAAATAATTCAAATTCATAGGATTACCTCACATTGACAAGAAACCTGAACACCTATGTTATAGGTTTACATTCTTTGTCTTTAAATCTTGAATCTGAACTTCTAAAAGCTAATGTTCTAATTTATAAAAAAATTAAAATGACAGAGCTTTGGCATCTCTTACTAAAATAAGAGTTGGAGGCTAGGCTCTGCTAGTCTATTTACAGATGTACAGGAAATTCTCATTTGTCGGATTAAATAATATAAAATCTGAACTGTACAAGCCAAGAAACACATGTCAGAAAATCCATATCTGCCCCCTGGTGGGTCAACCTATGTGTCAACCTGCCTTCATGGTGTATCGACCCCATGGTCGACCCATGGGTTGACCCTTATAAGTCCTGGGTCGACCCACGGTTGGGTTTTTAACGTTGATTATGCTGATTTTTAGCTTAACGTTGGTGTTAACGTTCATTTTATTTTTAAATCCCTTATGTAAATTATTTTCTTCCATCTATGACATATATCAATTTCAAACTTATGCATATATATATATATATACGTGCAAAACTCTTCAAATCTTTGTCTGTTAGTAGTTGCTCAATTAATGTCATTATAACGCTATCGATCCATTGTTTTCCTACTTTCAATATATCTTTAAATTTCAAATGCAGCTATCTCCTTGCCTAGTTTTCGTTCGTTATTCATTTACTACTTTCTGCACTTAAACTACACTTTAATTTCAATTTTTGAACTTATACGTATATTTTTACGAACAGTCTTCATGTCTTTTTGAAATTCAGACGGTGTTATGCTGAACTTTATTTCTTACCCATTTTTATTTTTTGTATGTTACCTTTGGATTTCGTATACATATATTGTATATATATACACACACACACACATACACATATATATACCTACCTATATGTATAATTCTCCTTATATGTACATATATATATACATATATATATATATCTTAGAATATGCATTTCTCTCACCATCCCTCTAAAATTAAAAATATGACGCTAGTGGGACTCGTCAACTCACCGACTTAGCATTTTGTTCACAGGACTAAAAACACTGGTATTAATTATTCTTATTAGTATTCTTCTATATATTTTTTAATGTTTGTTCTAATGCCTCAATAAAAGATATCTTTTCATTTTAAATTTATTTTCTACAAACCATAGGTCTAAATTGATCAGAAAATTTTCACGGACGTAATGACGCTAATTCCAGGATCAAATTCTGAAAAATCTTTCAAAATTTTATTTTATTATTTAATTAAAAAGAAGGATTTACATACACGTATGAGAAATAACAAAGAGCATAACAGATACAGCTGCAAATGAGTAGAGTTTTGGACGATTACTATAGATCTAGAGGTCGCGACTTCTGTGATAGCTCTTCGCTGATCAGAGGCTAAGATTGGACAACATGACCAAGTTGTAGGCTCACTCTGACTGGCCACTCTACCAAATCGGGACTTTTACTTCCTGTTTTTCTCTATGGACAGGTGAAGTGCAACCCGGATAATAGGAGCCGGATCGGTGAGACAATGTGTGATTGGTATGAGGAGGGAATCAAAAAAGAAACGCGGGATACGAGAGCGTAGAAGTGCGAGAAAAAGGAAGATATCGAGATCACCAAAAGATTTATCATATCGCCATGATTTTCAGAAAAGGAGTAAACACTTTTATTATATATATTGCTTTTGATTTTTGTTTTGAAAGATACATCTATATACCAAAAGGGAGAATAAAGCCTTTCTCCAATGTCATACAAAACCAGATTTGCAGCATACAGATGACTACAAAATCTGTAATAAAACAATGGAAAATAATAATGAACAGGGAAAGAAAAAAATGCCCTATAAAAAAGCCTCCTCAACCAACAATGAGAAAATAAATCCGACAAGCCAACCGTAAGCCAAAGAAAGACAGTGGCCTCCAAGCACTACTAGAACAGATAAACGAGAGACTGCCTAAGAGCCATCCCGCGGGATCCTAAAGCACTCGCGTCTTCAACCATGGTTGAATAGAAGTATGTCAAAGCCAGCCCACTCCAAGTAAAGCTCCAACTCCATCTACAAAATCCAGCCCAGAAGAAATCTGTAAATCCAGGACCTGCACGACGAGAAAACAGCATAAGGCCTAAAAAGGGGGAATTTAGAGGGAACATGCAAACAAACAAGTCAATCCATCCTCGCTCGTGGAGAAGGTAAATCAGATGTAATATCAAAGGTCTGAGCCAATCGCCTAGAGAGCGAGCCAACTACTCCCCCAAAGGGCCTACGATGGAAAGCAAGGAACATGTCATTCCTTATCCTCCGTATGATGGTGGGAGGATCCATTGGAGACTCATAAAAAATGGCCTTATTCCGCGAGAACCAAATTTTCCAGCAAATAAGAATAGGAATCAGACGAAAAAGGATAGAACTAATAGATTTACCTGAGATGCTGGCCTATCAATTTCTTAGTAAATCTACCAGGGAAATGGCATTACCTCGGAGACCGACCAAGTTTCTAAAGTAGTTTCAAACAGATCTAGCACAAGAGCCAAAGAAATATAAATGAGCAGTGGACTCTAAGTCACCAGCTCTATTACATCTGCAATGGGACACTAGCGGGATGTCAATCCTCTGGAGATTCTCGTCTAGCGAAAGCCCTTCATGAAGAAATCTCCATTTAAACAAAGAAACTTTCAGAGGGAGTCAAACATCCCAAATGAAAGAAAAACGAGGGAGCCTTTGAGATGGCGCCCTCATCGCCCTAATCGAGAAAGGACAGCCATCCCAACCGGACCCACCACCATATGAGTCAGAGAGGGTCTTCGTGGATTGCATGTGTTTCCACGTCTCACTAGCGTAAGACGAGATACTGGTGAAATTTATGCCCAAAATTCAAGGGTACTTAGCATGGAGAAACAATTCCCAGAGGGAATCGTTCGCTCCAAATCGCACCCATAAATTGCAAGCAAAGGAAGTACGAATATCCTTAAGATTTCGAAGGTCTAGATTTCCTTTGCTTTTGGGACGAAAAACGATGTCCCAAGAAATCTTGTGATGATGATTAGCATTGTCCTTTTAACCCCAAAAAAGGATGATGTCAAAGACAGATAAGAGTAGAATAAGGAAGAAGTAGGAGTCATAGTAGCAAAGACATGCGATCTTATAGAGTTAAGGATTGACTTTATAAGAATCAGTCTCCCTGCCTGAGAAAGCAGAGTCATGTTTCAAGTAATAATCTTACCCTTGGCTTTATCAGTCATAGGCTCGAAGATAGCATTTAGCTTCCTTTCTTTGTACAGGAAAAAACCTAGGTAAGGAAAGAGAGGGAGGCGGCCTTGAACCCGGTGAAGGTATCGATCCACGAAGACCTAACCAGGGACAAGTCTAATGCAGCAACGAAGCAACTTCCAGCAGAGTTAATGAGTTGGTCCGAACACCTCTCGGACTTCTGAATGAGGCTAAGAAGACGACAGACGGAGTGATGGTTACCATTAGTGAAAATGATAATGTCGTCCGCAAAGGATAATGAGGAGATGAGAGCACAATCACAGGGAATGCCAAACATCTGAATCCGGGCCACTATCGTAAGAGAATGCAATCTTCCCACGAAAGCCTCAGAAGCAATGATGAATAAAGTCAGCAAGTGGGGGTCTCCCTGACGTTGACACCTTCCCGACTTAAAAAACCCGTAGACCGATCCGTTGATGAGAACGGAAAACCAACCGTCGGAGATGAGCCTCCACATGATATCGATACAGGATAATTGGAAGCCGAAAGCCTCTAGAACCTTAACTATGAAAAACCAAGACATACGATCGTAAGATTTAGCCATGTCCATCTTAGCAACCACATTAGAACCTCTAACCTCGCGATCAATCTGGGAAGCCTGCTCCTGGGCTAAATGGATGTTTTTAGTGATCAAACATCCTTTTAACGAACCCAACCTAAGAGGAAGAGATGATGTGATCCAGAAAATGTGTTATGCGAGAGATTAGCACCTTTGAGAGAACCTTGTTAGAAAAGTTGCATAAGCTGATCGGGCGAAAATCTGCACACGAGTAGGGATTCTTGCATTTAGGGATAAGGACTAAACTAGTGGAATTCCATCCCCTAGGGGAGCTCCACCAGAAAAGAAAAATTGAATGGCAAGACAAAAATCCACCTGAATGATCGGCTAAACACTCCGTTGAAACCACCAGGCCCACATGCAATGTTCTTGCTGAGTGCAAAAACGCAAGCCTGAATTTCCTCGGGGGAAGGAGGAGCGGCAAGGTCGACACTATCTGACGGAGAGACCATCCTCGGGATAAAAACTAAAAGGGAAGTGTCAGAGACAGACACATGGGGAGCACCCAGAAAAGACTGGAAATGAAACAAGATAGTCTCTTTAACCTCCTCCGGAGTGGAAGCTAAAGAGAGATCACAGAGCAAAATCCGATGAATCGGAATGATGTTATTCTTCTAATGAATAGAAGATTGGAAGAATTTGGAATATGTATCTCCTTTGCCGTCTACTTGATCTTTGCAATTTGGTGAAGGAAGTCGTTCTCAATACGGAGCTCCAACGAGAAGGCCAGCTAGGCAAGCGCCCATGCCTCCTTACTAGTAGAAGAAGGATCTTCATCAAAAGATGATTCTAATAAGATAAGAATCTCTTCGGCCGCTCTGACATGGTCGAAAATATTCTTGAAAACTTGCACGTTCTAAGCCTTTAAGAAAGCCTTGAGATGCTTTAGCTTATGAGAAACGCAACAAAAGGTGAGCAAAGGACAGGAGAGTTTCATGAATCTTCCATAACTTGAAGGAACGTGTGGTGAGATCTCCACATACTCTGAAATCAAAAAGAAGAAGGACTAGGCAGGGTGAAGGGAGAGCAACATAAAATCATCATAGCATGATCCGTGAAAGTACGATGCAGATGTAAAACGAAAAAGGACAATTGTGACGTTCGCCCACAACCCCTGCACTAAATATGAGGAAAAGTGCATTGAAAGGTGTGCCAGACAGCTATGGACGATCATCAAGGTATGACAACACCAGTGAAACCTGCCGTAAATATAACAGCGTAAGGACAAAATGTAGTAGAACATATACAAGGGTAACATTAGTGAAGCATATTTGAGAAGAAATCTCAAATATTTAAAAACAACTAGGATGTATATCCATACACTAGGATTGCAACATATGTCTATACAAATTTTCCTCACTATAGCTGTAATTATCCTAAATGCCCCGGCCTTCGAAGAAACGAGAAATAGCGGATTGTATTGAGAACACGACTCATAGAACGCGAACAATAGAACATTTCATTGCTATTACAAGAATTTACATCAGAGTACAAAAATATTCCAGAGTATGAATAAATATTTTACATTGGAAATACAATATCGGAGATTAAGAATTTACATAGCAGCGGAAAATAATACACAAGCACAATGCATAGTAAAAAATGACAACTGACATAACTGAAAGAGATATACGGATACAAAGCTTTCCGAATATAGCTCCAACTGTAATCCAGGATCCTGTGAAAAGCAGTATCTGCGAGAACCAAAACTACTAGTTGCCTGTATGGAAAATATGGGCGCCCAGAGTTTAGGTCAAAACAATAAACTCCGAGTCAGTCATGGGACAGGTGCGAGAACTCAATACAGTTATTAAATCTTTACTTTAAAAGTGGAATATATCATGGGACCATGTTGTATGACACGGAATTTGTTTGCTCCACATGAATATCATTTTAGAAATAAAACAACGCAATGCTTTTTGAAAAATGAAGCTATTATAAGACTCAGGTCCCATCACACAATGCAACGCAAGCCGAAGAATAGAGTTTTCCCATATAACAGCCAAACATGCTTGGTATATTTAAAACAAATCATTTTAATATTACTATAAGTGCATAGTGTCAAAAACAACTTCAAATATAAATGTATCAATCATAGACGACATAGGTACCATATATTATGCCACCATACTAATTCTACAACTAAAACTCAAAGAATGTCGCATTGGAAATTGGATTTCCATCTAAGAGTCGAGGCAAGGGTCGTCCTCATCAATTCGAGACACTCTAGCCCGTGCCTTAGGAATAGATCGCATCGTCCCTTGAATATTTAGGCCGGTCCGCACTTACTCTGGTGGATTGGTAATTCCTAAACAATACGTTTCCCTGACCTATAGGGTATAAAATCTGGTCAGTATGTCGACCATATCAAGAGCCACTAGGGACTCAAATCCGAGGCGCCTCGCAATCCATCATCCACATAAGTAAAAATGTCTGGCTTCATACCATGACACCACTTCTAGCTAGAAAGAAACACATGCACTCCTTGTAGTCACTATCCCGTTTTTGACTCATACCGGATGTGAGGCTCGCGAATTAACGGTATACACAAAGCTATGCTAATTAAAGCCCTGCTTTGATCATCATCCACAAGACTCTGCTTTTCAACATAAACCTTGATCATTTGCATCTTAGCATGCCACATTGACAAATCACGCCATGCAACTGATATCTATCAATATATAACCTCTAAGCTCGTACGTCTCAGAGAAGGGTGTCAAGCAAGAGAATAAATTCTCCGCCACCAAACAGATATATATTTAATAGAAATCAATCAACATAGAATGAAATCCAATGTCAGACACACATCCATTTACAAGTCTGTTCTGGGTCTGAATGGAACCGGAGGCACCTTATTACTCGCCCCATATGTCCAATACAGGAGAGAGACCCTCGCATATCCGGTCGATCTCCAAGTACGTCCGGACGAGCACCACTTATTACCTTGTCTTGGGTGTACAACCCAATCAAGACATCAGTAATCATCCGTACGATGTGAAGATCTCTGGTCTTCAACCACCGTCTTAATCATCGACTTTTAATCGTCGTATTAATTATTCAGAATGGGTTAAACCCGGTCTTTCCAAGTAACTCGCATATTTTATAATCAATAATCAAGTGCTATAAAAACACATCATATGCCTCATTCCAATTCAGAATATTCTTTTATTCAAATATTCACATCTTATGGGAAATGTTCCCATTAATTTTACCAAAGATAAGTTCATTTAAACTATTTCTTTAATCTTCCTTTGGATATCAATTTCAAAAGATTCGTATTATGTCTTAACAATTCTAAACCAAATTAAGATTTGTAAACTTGTCGGGATTATCAAGGCTTACCAACGTAGTCATTTATTTTATTATCCCAATCCCAACCTATTCATCCCATGGAGAAAAACTTGTAGTACTCCATATCTAACACCCACGGTGTTATCGGTAAATTTAATTACCATTTCACGTTCAAATCTAATTAAAGATTTAACTAGCGCCTGGAGTAAAACTGTTGATACCCCATTCTCAATCATTTAATTAATTCTATAAATTTAATTATCCCATTCGCATTCCAATCAAATTAAATATTTATTAAATCTCATCTTCGTTTTATTCTCCAAAATCATTACTTAACGATTGTTCAACTTTTAGAAAAATTAATCCTGTCTTTAACTAGGTTAAAGAACCAATGTCATTTAAAAAATCATTCACGATAAACCCAAAATCATCTTCCATCAAAATGGAATCTTCACGGAAATCATAACAGTAATGATTGATATTAATTTCCATATCAAACTAATACTATAAGTGAAACAGTGGCAAGGCCTTTTAAATTCCATAAATAGTAACGGTCTTCATTCATAGAAGCTCGTCTCGATTATTATCAAATCGAATTCCAATCAATTCCAATTAAATATATTAAATTTGAAAGCTTTACTTTGGAAAATTCCATTAAATCTTAATAAAAAGATTTATAAATTCAAAATCATATCTTCAATGTTAATTGGGTTAAAGAACAAATGTTATTTAAAACACCATTCACTATAAACCCAAAAATCAAATTCTTTTATTCAATACCAATTAAATATTAATTAATTAGAAAACTTCACTAAACCTTAACTTAAAGATTTATTCTTTTCTCAATTGGGTTTAAGAACAGTGTAATTTAAGACATCATTCACGACAAACCCAAAATCCAATTTGATATTAAATACAAGGCTCTGAATCGAAATTTTATCGTCTTATGTTCAATATCAAATTCTGAAACCAGAAAATATCGTATTGGAAATAACGATATTTATGTTTTCCAAATTCCTTAACAATATCCGTATAATCACGGAGCCAATATCGAAATATTCCGAAGATTATTTCCATTCAAATCCATTCCAATACATACGTTGGAAAATTCTGGTTATATCAAAACCATTTCAAGCCCTTTTTTTTGTTGAAAACATTGGATTATTATTCTAGTTAATAACAAGTTCATTTCGATAAAAATATATTTTTAACTTTTTAAACTTGAAATTTTTCATCCAAAATCTTTCCAACTTAGTTATTATGATTTTACATTTTTTTCCCCATATTTTTAATAATTTTATTAAGGCGTTTACAGTCGGTTTCCAACAACGGCCACCAAATTGCATCCATAGCAACCTTTTCTGAAATTGATTTGGACATATTTCCAAATCTAACTGTTAGATTTCAAATATATTATATTCATTGGAAAGCTCTTTTCGATACGAATCCAACGGTTCCAGTTTTAGGAGAATCCGACGGTCGGATCTCCCGTTACATCAGTTTGAAGTTAATGATCGAAATTCGCAAACGGTCGCTGCGCGACGCGTTCTATTCAGGCTATTTAAATATATTTAATATATATATCGTCGATTTCCATTTAATACATATTTTATAAATCTTTTATAAATTCATTTTAAAACTATTTCAACTTCATTTACAATTTTTAATCAAAAATTGAATATTCCATATCATTATAATATTAAAATGATAATATTTTCAAAATATCAGATTTTGAAATCAATTCTCTTTGTTATTATTTTAAATTGAATAGAATCGATCGATAAACCCGTTCGGGTTAAAATAGCATTTACTATTTATCTCGACTTCACATTTAAATTTTTTCGTGTCCCTCCAAAACGGATATCAAAATCACATCTTTTTCTTCACTGAATATTATTTTAAAATATTCATTATTTTAAAATATTCTTTGTTTTTAAATATTCTTTATTTCTGAATCGGAATGCGACTCAATCAATTACCATATAATTTCAGTTGTATGGATTTCATACATCGCATGTATCCAAAAATAGTGATAAATAGCAATTAAATAGTCAATTCATAACCAGAGTGCAATTTACTACTGTATAAGCATTAAATAGTTAACTTGCGCTTATCACAGTTCGTCGATCCATTGATTGACATATAACTAAATATTGGGATTAGTGTATGTCAAATATCATCCCAATACCTGTGTGGGGTTTTCAAACAACAACGGTCAATTTAAACAAATAATTGGTTAATAAATTTAACCAATTCTAATTCGGTTTGAATAATTTTTCTAATTAGCCAATTTTACTGTTTAAATTATAAATTTTATAATTTAATTTCACTACCACATTAATATTATTATTTTTAATATGTTAATCATCACAACATCACAAACAAAACACAATACAATCAATTAAATTGTCCATGGTCTGTGGATGAGGGGGGTAAGCTAACAGGCACTGTATGCAACTTGTAATGATTAAACTGATAAAAATCTACACTGGCAATCAATATATATTTTTATACATGAATACAATAACATGATAAAATATAATTTAGTACAAAGGAGTTGTCACATTCGTTTTCACTCTGTCAGTGTTTATTTCTCTATTTCTGTACTATTCAAATTCAAATTTGCCTCAAATTCTAATTTGCTCCAAACCATTTCTTGTCAATTCCATGTTGTAGAGCTCTCCAAAACGATTCTAATGCAAGTGAAATCGTTCGACTTAGACCTCGTATGAAGAAGATATTGTGTTACAAACATTTGATTATAAAAATTAAATTAATTAATTACCCTCAACCCCTAATTAATCTCTCCCCTTCGTTAACGATTCCTGTACAAGAGAAACCCAACTTCTATTTATTTCCACCGTCGCCACTCAAAGCTCCGACCACCGGAGGCTGATCCGACTCCACTACCCTGCCTGCCTTGAACTCCTCTTCCATTGCCTCCTCCTCTTGACGAACTCGCATCCCCATCAGCTCCAAAAACTATTGCGAACGGCGTGCTTACCCGGACGATTTCTGGCCAAATTATTTCAAAATTTTATATCATGCCTGTTCACTTCCTAGAGCTCGAAGAGCTAAACAAAATTGCAAGAGAAAGAATTGAAATTCATTGTTTAGATTATAAGAAAAATCGAGAAGCAATTGGGAGCAAATCCGCCATCGTTCTAATTGGGGGCGGCGCATTCCGATGGATTAAATTTCTAGTGTTTTGGCCCATTTATAGTAGATACTTTATTATTTATTTAATTATTTTAGTTTCAAAAGGTGAGAGTTTGTTTTGAACTCCAAATGAAACCCAACGACTGTCCCCCTAGCTAAATACCCCTATTCCGGACACAATGGGATATGTTTCGTAAGCCAATTCGACTGTTTCAATCAGTTTTAATCAAAATAAAAATATAAATCGATATATATTGAATTTAAATGTATATTTTAATTTACCGGGGCCACATACCGACTCCAAAAATTACATAAAAGTTAATCCAGCTACGTTTCGATGACACGGTTCTAACAAAACTAATTTCATCGAATTTCGAGACCGTTTGAAAAATGCCCATTTTCTGGTTGACTAAATTCAAACTGAAATTCCAAAACACATTTAAATTTATTTCGCTCACATATTAATTCCAAAAATTATGAAATTTGAAACCTAATAATAATTTGACATTGCGGATCAAACAAAAGTGGTTTCGTCGAAAACGGAGGTCGTTTGCAAAATGGCTATTTTTAAGGGCTTATATATTATAAAAATATTATATAAATTCCATAGCAACTATTTTAAATTTTAAACTGGTCATTATATTCAATTTACATTGTAAAAGCCGAATTTTTCACATTCGTTAGAAAGATATCATTAAACAGATTCAAATGTTTCTTGTTTTACTGAAATCCGATTTGTTTTAAATTATGTATATTCATTTGAAATTAAAAATCGAATTTTCAAACTACCACGCTATTTCAAGTTCGTTTTATAATTAAAATAAATTTATACGTTCTAACGTCATTTAAAATAAAATTGTAGTCGTTATTATTTAAAATAAATCATTTTAAATATTTAGAATCCGTTAAAATAACTAAAAAAATTTGGTTCAGAAATTCCAGGTTGTTACAACAACACTCAGAGAATTAGCAAACAGCGGAAAAACAAATACTATATAGTAACAAAGATAGTATGCCAGCCTCCTGCTCGCCTCTGAACTGCTACATCGTCTTTACTAAGCTATCACCTGTCACCTAGTTTGCCCATCCAAAATTGGATGAACAGCCCAAGGTAATAAGAGGGAAACATAAAACCTTGAGTCAGACAACAGTCTTAGTGAGCGATAAAACAGCTAAATAACTTCATCAATACGAGAATGGGTAAATAAACTAACTTAAACACAACATCAGAGAAGAACTCAACTCCCATCTTCCCCACATCGGACAGTGATAGCCTTTACAATCCATACAACCAAAGGAACAACAGTCCATCCAGGGTAATCAGAACGATCATTCAATCATGGTAAACATAAGCAACCAATCAGTAACACTCATAGCATCCAGATTATAGATCTCACGTAAACCATCTTAATCAAATTCAACATCCCTTATGCACAAGCCCCAAAGGCCGAAACCAATATCAGACAAGCACCCAAGAAATATCTCCTTCGACGTTGGACAATCTTCATGAGATGGTACAAACAAAGAAACCAATCATCCATGACAGACTCTGGCTATCACTGCCAATCCTGCTTTGAAACCACCGTTAATCGTATGACTGGCCATATCAGACTGACATCTATCCAGGGCTAATGGTAACCCAAGTTCTAGCAAAAACCCAATACGCCTTTCAATGATACGTACCTAGGCCTTTTAACGATACCTAGGGTACTCGACCTACATCTGGTCTTTTAGGTACACTCCTATTATACCCCTGCTCCGGGTCCGCTAGAACCTACGACAACGATAATTCTCGGCCTTTAGTATCTCTAGTCGTCATCAACGGCGACTATCCAACCATTATCCTCCCACTCAGAACACCTTTGAGTTGTCACACCATTCGTTGTTCTACACCGATCAACGAACACCTTCAATATTTTGAACCTTCCAACTTGAATCCACTTCGAAGTCACACAATCATCGAGCCATGTTACATCACTATGCTACGATTAGGGTTCGGGGGGTTTCCCCCCAAAATATTTTTTTCAGACCTTTTTGTTCAAATTTGAATCGTACCCAAAAATATAATTTTTCAGAAATGACCCTACAACCGACCCATTCTCTTAGAGCCGATCGACCCACTCTGAAGAGGCAGGACCGACCCACTCAGAAAAACACGACCGCCCCAACTCGTTCCAATTTCCTCCAACCTGCTTGACCAACCAGGTCTGCTTAACATCCAACACATGGCTAACCGAGCCAATTCTCTAGACTGACCAGCCCTGCTTTGCTCACCCAGGTTCGATCGACCCACAAGAAGACCGACCCTACCTAGATGAGAACGACCCAGCTGCTCTAAAACCAAAACCCCTAGTCATGCGCGACCGGCCCTCATTGAGACCGACCCAGAGTAACCGACTCGCCCCAGATGAGAATGACCGACCAGAACGTGGCTTCTGAGTTTTCCCCAAGACACACTTTTGGATCGACCGACCCACCATGTTCGACCGACCCTGGCTTGCACGACCCAAAACCTGCATCCTCTGGCGCAACTCCAATTTCGACCAAAACTTCACCAAAATGATTCGTTCTGTTGTATATAACAGTGTTGTATACACAATTATATGATTTTTGTTTGATGATAACAACCAAATATATTTTTATTATTGAATGTGTTTGTAAATACACTGATACAGAAATTTGAACAATCACATAGTATTTTATAAAAATATTTTATTTCAATATCAAAAGTACATCTTTTTACTCCACTATTTGACATATTACATTTCATTCATACAACTCTGTCACTCACTCTATACAACTGCACATACAAACACTTTCATACATTGACATTTTTTTTATTATCTTCTATCGTCCATCTTCTGTCTTCACAACCTTCAGTCAAATCCTGACTTCATACCTGTCACAAAAAGAACACACAGTAGACTGCAACAAAAATAAAATAAAATAAAATAAAAGCAAATAAAAATTTATTTTTAAAATTTTATTTGCCTCAGAATTACAGTGTGTTTCTCATCATTTTTCTAGACTTTGTCTGATATGCAGGGACAGGAAAACTCGTCTGGATGGCTGCATATACACACGTGAATACACGTGTGCACTGCCACGCCAATCCAGTGTGCAACTGAGGAGTAGCCACAAGGACCGTCTCGACTCAGTGCACACATAAAAGAAAATCATAAGAAGAATCGAAAATCAAGACAACACAATGCTAATGCAGTGGAGGCAGTATGAAATAGTTCAAGCAGTAACAGTGGTGAAGAAGTCAAGGAAACATGATGGGATAAATTTACATAATTCTTCAGCAATTTCGAGTAAAAACCAAACAGAAGTCAAGCATTCATGCCCAAGGAACATATGCACTTGTTTCAGAGCAAATAATGACAAGTACATAAACCTATTCAAATAGCAGCAAGGCTCTAACATAAAAGGTAATATAAGGAAGCAGCAAATAACAACTCAGGTTATAGTACTAAAATACATAGCAGTACTACATAAAGCAGCTAAGGAGTAGTCGATTTTAACAAAAACAGCGCAAGTGTATGGTAAGATCAATCAAAGGTCAAGTAAAGCTCCTGTTCTTATCAGTTCAAGTAAACAGAAGAGTTCAAGGCGAAGTAATAAGTGTAGTAGTAAAAACACTTGAATGGTGCAAGAATGACAAGAGTATCAAGAGTAATATCTTGTTCAAATATATGGCAGAACAAGTTGAGTATCTGTTCATCAAGACATGGCTAGGAAGAATAACATCAGTTCAAACAAGTTATACAAAGTTAAAACTGTATAACCGCAAAGAACATATCAAGAATATACAACAAATCAGCAAAAATTAAAGTGATCAGCATCAAGTTAATATATATGTACCAAGTAAGGAGCAACATGGATGTACAAGTCAGAGATGCAAGGCCAAAGGGTGTGGTGCAGTATACAAGTAGTAAAACAAGAATGATCGAGCTCATAAACAAAGCAAATACTATGATGCATGCAATCACAATGATTCAAGACAACTGCAGATAAAACAGGTTCAAAGAAACATGGAGAATCAATGGTGTTTTTACACTGGTTTGTGTATATAAAAACATGGGAATCAATAAAAGGCAAACATCAAGTGCGACATAAATTAAAAGGTTTAGCAAGTTCAAGTATTGAATCTATTCAAAGGAAGACTCAATTCAAAAGCCCAGAGAGATCAACAAGCGATTAAAGTATCTAAAGATATTTTGCAGAAGAATAAAATTTTATAAGACTCGATCAAAGTTCAAGAAGATACCAAGATTTTTTTTAGAGCATACGGGGCCAAGTTAGAGAAATTCAGAACAGGTTGAAGATTTTAAAACTCCAAAATTCTTGTATTCAAGATTGAAAGATTCATCACTCAAAACTCATTCCAGAGAATTCGGCAATCACAAGAGTAAACAAGTTCAAATATAGCATCTGTTCAAATATAAGGTCAATTAAAAATCAGACTGATTCGTACTCAAGTTTGAGGATCTCAAAGTCCAGAAATCACTCCAATTCAAAGCCAAAGACCAAGATTAAAGGAATATACTTCCTGGCCCCAAATAAAAATAAACAGATCAATTCAAAGCGATCGCAATATTATAGCCAAGTCTCAAGGACGAAATCAGAGCAGAATTTTAGGGATTTTAACCCTATATATAACACACAATCGTCATCGGCAAAAACAATCTAAGTTCAAGCACAATCATAGAGAAACTCGAAATAAAAATCATACCAGAGAACAAGTAAGCAACTTGGACCCAAGTCGAAGCATTTGAAAGCAACAATCGAAGTCGCGCATCAAAGAATCGCATCTCCATTACTCAAGCGCAGAGATTTGGGGGAAGATTGAAGAAACCCGAGTTGCTCTAAGCCGCCATTTCCATTTTCAGGAAGGGACAAAGGAGGCTAGGGCTAAATAGTATAAAGCGGTGAAGTGATAAAAGGGGAGCCGCCTTTTTATGTTAAAAGGGGATAACCCTAAATAGTTAAAACCTAGGGTTTTCATTTTCCTTTTATTTTTTTGTTTTGTTTAAAAATTTTCTTTTATTCCTTAAAGTCAATAACTACGAGTGTGAGTAGTTTGAAAAATCACAACATAAGAGGTCGTGTTGTGTCAAGGTCTTGAGCGTAGGGTTTTAACAGTCGGGAGCGAAGGTCGCAAGTTTACAAGAGTCTGTAAGCGAAGAGATTGTTTAAAATTCCTAGTAGAAACCTTGAATGCAGCAGTAGGCATAGTTTTTGCCGAAGCTGGGTATTTTCTGTGTGTGATCTTTTTATTTCTGCAATTATTTTAAATATACTTAATTTGCAATAAACCCTATTCACCCCCCCTCTAGGGTTAATTTAGATCCTACAAGTGGTATCAGAGCGGGTATTTTTAACTCTAGAGTCATGAATCTGTCTAGCAACGCTTTTTCTGAGGGTCAGTCCATAGCTAGGCCACCAATGTTTAATGGAACTGATTATGCTTATTGGAAAGCTAGGATGAAAATTTACTTAAGTTCAGTTGATTATGATGTATGGGATATCGTTGAAACAGGCTATAAACCTCCAGTTACGATTATCAATGATATTGAAATTCCTAAACCAAAAGATAAGTGGGATGCTAATGATAAAAAATTATTCTCAACTGATGCCAAAGCAATGAATGCTTTAATTTGTGCTCTTGATAAAACTGAATTTAACCGTATATCTCACTGTTCAACTGCGCAGGAAATTTGGCATACTTTGGAAGTTACACATGAAGGAACATCTCAGGTCAAGGAATCTCGTCTTGCACTACTCTGCAACGAATATGAAAATTTCACAATGCGAAAAGACGAAGATATAAAAGAGATGTATGGTCGATTCTCCACACTGATTTATAATGCAAGGGCTCTTGGAAAAGACTACACTGAAGTAGAATTAATACACAAGATACTGAGAGTACTGCCAATGAATTTCGAAGCCAAAGTAACTGCCATTCAAGAATCAAAAGATCTAAATAAGTTGAAAATAGAAGAATTGATTGGAAATCTGATTGCTTATGAAATGGAGTTAAAAGCCAAAGAAGGACGCGATGATTTAGAATCAAAGAAAAAGACAATTGCTCTAAGCAACACTGTTGAAAGTAACGATGAAACTGAGAATCCTATCGAAGAGTTGGCCATGGTTCTTAAAAAGTGGACTAACAAAAAATACAAGTCACGAAAGAAGAGTTCAAAATCCAACAAATCCAAGAATTCTGACAATTCAGATGATGAAGTCATATGTTACAACTGCAATAAACCTGGCCATATCAAACCAAATTGCCCATTACTTCAGAAAGACAAAAAGAAGAAGAAGAAAAAGAAAGCCTTTGCAGCTACATGGGACGATGAAGAAGGAGAAGAAGAAGACTCTGACAGTGATAAAGAGGAAGCCAATTTATGCCTTATGGCACAGTCAGATCCAGACAGTAGCGAAGATGATTCCACTGAGGTACCAAATTACTCTTATAAAGATTTAATTTTAATGTGTCATAATCTCACCAAAACCGTTGATTCACTTGAACTAAAAATCAAGAAATTAAAATCTGATAGGTTAAAATTGGTCCACGAAAACAATAGGTTAGAAGATGAGCTTGGAAAAATGACAAACCTTGAATGTGAAAACTGCAAGTTATTAAAACAAGAGCAAACAGAATTTAAGGAAAATTTTGAAAAATTAAAACAAGAACACTTGGCTTTAAGAGAAAGTGATGACACAAAAAGAAAGAACTTTATTAACAGATGTACTTCTCTTGTAAATGAAAATGAAGCACTTAAAACCAAAGTAAAAAATCTGGAAATAACATTGAGTAAGTTTTCAAAAGGGGAAAAGTCATTTAGAATGTTGCTTGGAAACCAATTATATGCTAATAATAGAAAAGGATTAGGATTTGGGAAAACATACGTTAATATGAATGATAATGCGAAGGGTGGAAGTGTTTTTCCTAAATGCACAAAATGTGGAAAAATTGGACATAGCTATGAAAAATGTCAAAATAGGAACAATAATAAAAAATTCATACAAATTTGGGTTCCAAAAGGGTTGACGAGTGATTGTAATAGATTTGGATTTAATAAAAACAAACAAATTTGGATTCCAAAAGGATCTGTTGTTCAAAATCAAAATTTGTCAGTTACTAATTTTATTAGAACTATGAGTTTCTCTAGGTCATTCTCTTCTTCTTGTGTGTAGGTATGTTGGCGGGCTAAGGAACAACAAGAATGGTACTTGGATTCAGGTTGTTCGAAACATATGACAGGAGATAAATCAAAGTTCCTTAGCCTTGAAAAATATAAAGGAGGAAGTGTGATAATGGGCGATAACAGAAAATGTAAAATTATCGGTAAAGGTAAAGTAGGTAATAGTACCTTCTCCTTAACTGATGTTTTATATGTTGAAAACTTGCATCATAATCTAATTTCCATAAGCCAACTATGTGACAAAGGAATGAGTGTGATATTTGATAATGAATCCTGCAAGATTATTGAAAAATCCACAAACAATATTGTGTTCACGGGAAAAAGAAAAGGAAATGTTTATACTATTTCATTTGATGATTTGACTCTCTCACGATGTTTAGTAGCTACGGATGAAGAAGTATTCTTATGGCATAGGAGATTGGGTCACGCTAGTATGAGTCTCTTGGAAAAACTTGAATCAAAAGAATTGGTAAGAGGTCTACCACATCAGAAATATAAAAATAATAAAGTATGTAAATCATGTGCTATGGGAAAATTCAGTCGTTCATCATTTCGTCCCAAAAATGTTGTTAGCACTAATAGGGTACTTGAACTGATTCACATGGATTTATTTGGACCAAATGAAATCGCTAGCTTAAATGGAAAAAGATATTGTTACGTGTTAGTTGATGATTATTCTAGATTTACATGGGTTTATTTTCTAGCCAAAAAATCCGAAACTTTTGATTACTTTTCAAAGTTTGCAAAACTCGTTCAAAATGAAAAAGGTGTTTCAATAAAAACTTTAAGAAGTGATCATGGTGGTGAATTTGAAAATTTGGATTTTGAAAATTTTTGTGAAGAAAATGGTTTTAAACACGAATTTTCTGCTCCTCGAACACCCCAGCAAAATGGGGTAGTCGAAAGGAAAAATCGTACATTACAGGAATTGGCTAGATCTATGTTAAGTGAATATAATTTGCCTTTGACTTTTTGGGCAGAGGCAGTTAATACATCCTGCCATGTAATGAACAGAGTAATGATTAGACCAATACTTAACAAAACATCCTATGAATTGTGGTTTGACAGAAAGCCTAACATTTCATATTTTAGAGTGTTTGGATGCCCTTGTTATCTTCTTAATACAGGTGATCATCTTGGTAAGTTTGAATCAAAGGCTGACGAGGGAATTTTCATGGGTTACTCGTCAAGAAGCAAGGCTTATCGAATTTTCAACAAACGATCAAAAACCATTGTTGAAACCATAAACGTGAAATTTGATGAATCAGATCTGGATACGATGGAAAAAGAGAAAAACGATGAGGAAATTACACATGAGGGTGAAAAAGAAAATAGCAAAGAGAAGACTGGAAGTGATGATCAAACAAAACAAACATTTGAAGTCGAAAAGTTGAAATTCAAAACCAACCATCCTCCAGAATTGGTGATAGGAAATCCAACGGCAGGTATACGAACTCGTTCATCATTTAATAAAAATATCTGTACTTTTTGTATTCACAGTTGTTTCATCTCAGAAATCGAACCTAAAAATGTTGAAATTGCACTTAATGATGAAAGTTGGATTTTAGCAATGCAAGAAGAACTTAATCAATTTGAACGGAATAAAGTTTGGAAATTAGTTCCTAGACCGAATGACTATCCAGTAGTGGGAACTAAATGGGTGTTCAAAAATAAACTTGATGAATCCGGAAATGTAATTAGAAACAAAGCCAGGTTGGTTGCAAAAGGATATAATCAAATTGAAGGAATTGATTTTGATGAAACATTTGCACCAGTAGCTAGGTTAGAAGCCATTAGAATTTTGCTCAGCTTCGCATGTTATAAAGGTTTCAAACTAAAACAAATGGACGTAAAAAGTGCATTTTTAAATGGAGAATTAAAAGAAGAAGTTTTTGTGGAACAACCCCCCGGTTTTGAAAATTATGAATTTCCAAACCATGTATTCAAACTTGAAAAAGCATTATATGGTCTTAAACAAGCTCCTAGAGCTTGGTACGATTGTTTAAGTGCATATCTTTTGGAAAACGGATTTAAAAAGGGCAGTGCTGACACTACATTGTTTCTATTACATGAAGGTGATGATTTTTTAATTGTCCAAATTTATGTTGATGATATTATATATGGTGCTACTAACGATTGTTTGTGTGAGAAATTTGAAAAAGTCATGCAGGATAAATTCGAAATGAGCTTGGTAGGTGAATTAAAATATTTCCTTGGATTTCAAATTAAACAAAGCTCCAAGGGGATCTTCATATCACAAACAAAATACATTGCTGAATTGCTGAAAAAATTTGGACTAGAAAATGCAAAACCACTCAGAACACCGATGAGTCCTTCAACCAAGCTTGACAAAGACGAGAAAGGAGTTGCAGTTGATCAGAAGAAATATCGTGGAATAATTGGTTCACTTCTTTATCTCACTGCATCTAGGCCTGATATTATGTTTGCTGTTTGTTTATGTGCTCGCTTTCAATCCAACCCAAAAGAATCTCATTTAAAAGCCACAAAAAGAATTTTAAGATATCTTTTGCACACACACAAATTTGGTTTATGGTACCCCGCATGCAATAATTTTAAACTAATTGGATATTCTGATGCTGATTATGCTGGATCTCTTGTTGATAGAAAAAGCACTAGTGGAACTTGTTTTATGCTAGGACACTCGTTAGTTTCATGGTCAAGTCGGAAACAAAATTGTGTTGCTTTATCCACAACTGAGGCTGAATACATTGCTTTGGGAAGTTGTTGTGCACAAATATTATGGATGATGCAAACTCTTTCAGACTTTGGCCTAATTTATAAAAAAGTACCACTAAAATGTGATAGTAAAAGTGCTATAGACTTGTCTAATAATCCTGTTCACCATTCACGCACTAAACACATAGATGTGAGACATCATTTTATTAGAGATCACATTTCACGAGAAGATATTTGTATTGAGTTTATTACAACTGACGGTCAACTTGCTGATATCTTTACAAAACCTCTTCCCGAAGATAGATTTTCACGATTACGCTTAGATTTGGGAATTATAGAAATAGATTAATCATTATCCATTTACAAAAATAATAAATATATATATATATATATATATGTGTGTATATATATATAATAATAATAAAATAAAAATTCTTAAGTGGTTATTCAAAAGTTAAATGATTGATCATTTGAACTACTTTGGAAATCGTTGAAATTATGACAGATCTTGAAATTGTGATGAGTATTGACTATAATATATTTTCATCATAAGGAAATATTTTAAATCTCATGATGATTGAACAGATTTTATAATATTTTTTTTAATTAAAGCATATTTCACGACCATCTTCTATATCTACCATACTTCTGTCACTCATCATGGTTTTATTTAATTTGGAGAGTTCTAATTATTCTTGAAATTTAGAAATAAATAAATAAATAAATAAATAAATAATAATATCCTTGGTACTCACTCCCATTTAAAAGTCCTCGCGGTTATGTGTGGGTGAAATACCTTAATCTCTATGTGCTTTCATTCTCACTTAAAAGACCTTCGGGCTGTGCATGGATGGAACTCATCAGAGAGGATAAAGTTAAGTTACTACTAACCCCATTTAAAAGACCTTTGGGCTATGCGTGGTTAGAAAGTGCTTAACATATTTTATAAGCATATTTGAAACCTTTAAATTTTATATTCAAGTATTGGACTCTCCTAATTCTATAAAATCCATAGTAAATCCATTCATTCTGAAAGTGAAATTTGTCTCTGACTCAAAGAATATTATGATTTTTGTTTGATTCAATGAGATTTACAATATATTATCCTCTTGATCCGAATTTATATTTCTAGTTTATATTCATCACCATTTTAATTTATTGTTATTCTTTTGATGATAACAAAAGGGGGAGAATGATCAAGATTTTGATGGATGAGTAAACATTTATAGAATATTTTAAAATTTGGGATTGATTAATTCATTTCAAAATTTTCAAATCTATGTGCATCAATAAGGGAAGCTTAGTTGTAGGGGGAGCATACAAATAGGGGGAGTAACATACCTCGTTATCAAACACATTCACACATTCAAAATCTTTTATTTGTTTGTCATCATCAAAAGGGGGAGATTGTTGTATATAACAGTGTTGTATACACAATTATATGATTTTTGTTTGATGATAACAACCAAATATATTTTTATTATTGAATGTGTTTGTAAATACACTGATACAGAAATTTGAACAATCACATAGTATTTTATAAAAATATTTTATTTCAATATCAAAAGTACATCTTTTTACTCCACTATTTGACATATTACATTTCATTCATACAACTCTGTCACTCACTCTATACAACTGCACATACAAACACTTTCATACATTGACATTTTTTTATTATCTTCTATCGTCCATCTTCTGTCTTCACAACCTTCAGTCAAATCCTGACTTCATACCTGTCACAAAAAGAACACACAGTAGACTGCAACAAAAATAAAATAAAATAAAAGCAAATAAAAATTTATTTTTAAAATTTTATTTGCCTCAGAATTACAGTGTGTTTCTCATCATTTTTCTAGACTTTGTCTGATATGCAGGGACAGGAAAACTCGTCTGGATGGCTGCATATACACACGTGAATACACGTGTGCACTGCCACGCCAATCCAGTGTGGAACTGAGGAGTAGCCACAAGGACCGTCTCGACTCAGTGCACACATAAAAGAAAATCATAAGAAGAATCGAAAATCAAGACAACACAATGCTAATGCAGTGGAGGCAGCATGAAATAGTTCAAGCAGTAACAGTGGTGAAGAAGTCAAGGAAACATGATGGGATAAATTTACATAATTCTTCAGCAATTTCGAGTAAAAACCAAACAGAAGTCAAGCATTCATGCCCAAGGAACATATGCACTTGTTTCAGAGCAAATAATGACAAGTACATAAACCTATTCAAATAGCAGCAAGGCTCTAACATAAAAGGTAATATAAGGAAGCAGCAAATAACAACTCAGGTTATAGTACTAAAATACATAGCAGTACTACATAAAGCAGCTAAGGAGTAGTCGATTTTAACAAAAACAGCGCAAGTGTATGGTAAGATCAATCAAAGGTCAAGTAAAGCTCCTGTTCTTATCAGTTCAAGTAAACAGAAGAGTTCAAGGCGAAGTAATAAGTGTAGTAGTAAAAACACTTGAATGGTGCAAGAATGACAAGAGTATCAAGAGTAATATCTTGTTCAAATATATGGCAGAACAAGTTGAGTATCTGTTCATCAAGACATGGCTAGGAAGAATAACATCAGTTCAAACAAGTTATACAAAGTTAAAACTGTATAACCGCAAAGAACATATCAAGAATATACAACAAATCAGCAAAAATTAAAGTGATCAGCATCAAGTTAATATATATGTACCAAGTAAGGAGCAACATGGATGTACAAGTCAGAGATGCAAGGCCAAAGGGTGTGGTGCAGTATACAAGTAGTAAAACAAGAATGATCGAGCTCATAAACAAAGCAAATACTATGATGCATGCAATCACAATGATTCAAGACAACTGCAGATAAAACAGGTTCAAAGAAACATGGAGAATCAATGGTGTTTTTACACTAGTTTGTGTATATAAAAACATGGGAATCAATAAAAGGCAAACATCAAGTGCGACATAAATTAAAAGGTTTAGCAAGTTCAAGTATTGAATCTATTCAAAGGAAGACTCAATTCAAAAGCCCAGAGAGATCAACAAGCGATTAAAGTATCTAAAGATATTTTGCAGAAGAATAAAATTTTATAAGACTCGATCAAAGTTCAAGAAGATACCAAGATTTTTTTTAGAGCATACGGGGCCAAGTTAGAGAAATTCAGAACAGGTTGAAGATTTTAAAACTCCAAAATTCTTGTATTCAAGATTGAAAGATTCATCACTCAAAACTCATTCCAGAGAATTCGGCAATCACAAGAGTAAACAAGTTTAAATATAGCATCTGTTCAAATATAAGGTCAATTAAAAATCAGACTGATTCGTACTCAAGTTTGAGGATCTCAAAGTCCAGAAATCACGCCAATTCAAAGCCAAAGACCAAGATTAAAGGAATATACTTCCTGGCCCCAAATAAAAATAAACAGATCAATTCAAAGCGATCGCAATATTATAGCCAAGTCTCAAGGACGAAATCAGAGCAGAATTTTAGGGATTTTAACCCTATATATAACACACAATCGTCATCGGCAAAAACAATCTAAGTTCAAGCACAATCATAGAGAAACTCGAAATAAAAATCATACCAGAGAACAAGTAAGCAACTTGGACCCAAGTCGAAGCATTTGAAAGCAACAATCGAAGTCGTGCATCAAAGAATCGCATCTCCATTACTCAAGCGCAGAGATTTGGGGGAAGATTGAAGAAACCCGAGTTGCTCTAAGCCGCCATTTCCATTTTCAGGAAGGGACAAAGGAGGCTAGGGCTAAATAGTATAAAGCGGTGAAGTGATAAAAGGGGAGCCGCCTTTTTATGTTAAAAGGGGATAACCCTAAATAGTTAAAACCTAGGGTTTTCATTTTCCTTTTATTTTTTTGTTTTGTTTAAAAATTTTCTTTTATTCCTTAAAGTCAATAACTACGAGTGTGAGTAGTTTGAAAAATCACAACATAAGAGGTCGTGTTGTGTCAAGGTCTTGAGCGTAGGGTTTTAACAGTCGGGAGCGAAGGTCGCAAGTTTACAAGAGTCTGTAAGCGAAGAGATTGTTTAAAATTCCTAGTAGAAACCTTGAATGCAGCAGTAGGCATAGTTTTTGCCGAAGCTGGGTATTTTCTGTGTGTGATCTTTTTATTTCTGCAATTATTTTAAATATACTTAATTTGCAATAAACCCTATTCACCCCCCCCCCCTCTAGGGTTAATTTAGATCCTACACGTTCGACGAAACAACTCATCCAATTCATCTAATATGACCACAAGCATGATTTGAAATCAAAAATATCACCAATATGGCAATTTCTTCTATAATTATGTAAAACTTCCCTAAAATCACCACAATTGTACATATAAGCAAAACTATGGATTTAACTTGCATATTCACATGAAATATCATAGAAATTACCTATCTAAACTTGTTAAATCTAATCATAGGGTGACTAATATGAAAGTGGGCTTACCAATGCATAGATCTATGGAAAAACACTTGAAATTGATGAAAAATATGTTCAAACCCTCATACACTTCATTGAATCCATGTGAGGGATGCACATCACTCACCGATTCTTCCATACAAGCAAAAATCAATGTAATAAGATTTTGAACCGCAAGCAATTGGATCTGAACTCTTTGATTTGATGATCTTTCCCTTCAACTAATGTAGATCTAGCATCAATGGTGTAGATCTTCAATTTCCCTCCTTAGATTTTGATTTTTAATGGTGGAATGGTGTTAGAGGGAGGAGGAGCACAAGGCCACCAAATGAGAGAATGGGGAAGTAAACTATTTCCCATACCTCCCACCCTCTATTTATAGTTTCCACCAACCCACTAATGGACCTCCCCCAAATCAGCCTATTAGGCTCCCGAAACCTGAATAGCCAACTGAAAAACCTTAAAGCAACGATTTCTCCCAAACCGCTGAACGAAATCTTTAATGTAGCCACTATACGGAAAAGAAATCATCATTTCCTTTCCGATGGCACAGGTCTCATCACCTGATACGACATGAGTCAAAAGTTATGCCCTGTACAAGACTAACAGGGGTAAAATGGTCACAAACAAAATTGGTAAAAATTATGGATATGTATCACATCCCCATAAGCAACATATTTAAATATGAGAATGATCTAACCTTCAGGGAACAAAATAAAAATATTTTATGATCTTGTGATACGTGCAGGCTGTTACAACAATGAAAGGTTGAACCAACCATCCGAACCGAAAACCCTGTCTAGTTTGGAGAGAATCCTATTAGGCCCTTCCTGGTTATTACACCAAGTAAAAGCCGAACCAACAAAAGAAACCTCTCTGAGACCAGAGATGATGATGAAAGAGTTGAAATCTGCAACCATCGCCCGGTGAACAGAGGAGCCACCCCTTTTCTCTTCCCGGCAAGCAACAACTTTAAAGTCGCCGCCTAAAACCGAGAACCAAATCGGAAAGCGACAGGGTGTAAGAAAATAGATCCAATCGCTCAATCTGATCACACTTAGCGTATACCACAGAAAAAAGAAAGGAAGAGGAGAAAGAAGAGGAAGAACATGCCACGGAGAGAAGCCGGGCAGAGACGAAAACAGGTTTGACCAGGACGATTTTGAACCAAAGGATCCAAATCTTGTCAGAGACATTGGCTAAGGAACTACCGAAGCCAAGGAAGAGAACAAACTTGGTGACCTCTTCCGTATATATTACTTTTATTTGATGATAATAAACATATGGATATATATATACCTGTGTACGTGTATGTATATATATAATTGATAAATATGTTCATTAATGTAGTGTTATATTTCTCCACAAATAATAAATCAAGAATAAAATATTCAAACTCAGAAGTTTTAATTTTGAATAGATATTTTATTCAAATAAATATTTTATTACATTCTTAAATAGAGCACATTTCTGTTCTTACTATTTTACAAGCACATGACAAACTCTCAAATTTGTACATTCAAGTCCTCGCTACACACTCATGTATAACATAATATCCATTCCCTCTTTTCAGAATTTGTTTAGTCGTCCATTATACTATCAACTAAAATAACGCAGTAGCTGAAAAAGAAACAAATTTTAATTTTTAGCCTCGGTTTTTGGTTGTGTTTCTCTTCGTGTTTCTAGAGATAAATAGATTTGCGCATACACACACATATAGGATTTTCACTTAAAGAATTCTTTGTTTAGGGTAATAAGTTTTAAAGACAGCAGTACTAAAAATTAGTTTCAAGGACAATTTACATGAAAATAAATAAATAAATTTATCATTTCTAGTTATATACAGGAATAATGATAATAAATTTTATCATTTTTTAGTATAACTTAAAAAGATAAATGAATTTATCTATTTCCAGTAAATAATCCTTAAACCTTGTTATTCAGAAATTCATTCTTTGAAACTTACTACCCAGAAATATAATGCATTTCAGCCTAATTTCCATTATATGTGTGTGTATGGTTTTTGTATGTGTGCCTGAACAATTTATTATATTTATAGTGATACGCTATAAATACTACAAGGGTTAAGAATGATATCACAGACAACTGCAAAGGTCAAGTCAAGTGGCTCAAGTCAATTCAAGTGAGCGAGAGGTCAAATTCATACTTAAGCTGAATTTAACTCAAGTATTGTTCCCAAATTTTCAAATCCAACAAAAGAAAACCAAGTTACAGAGACCAAGGTCAAAATAAGCTCGACAAACTCAAAAACATATAACTGCCCAAATTGCCTCTATATGGTCAAATTCAATAATAAAAACTGAACAACCCCAAAACATAATCAAGAAACAAGTGAGGCAAGAGAACAAAGAATTTTCGGTTCAATTCCGATCCAATAATTCAGTTCAACTATGGACAATATGCGAGTGTAGGCAAATAAAAAAACATGGAGAATTTCGGGTAGGGTGCAAATGAAAATGAAATGGTGCAGTTCATGCTAATAAGGGGAAGAGTAAATCACCAATCAAGATAAGTAAAAACGTGTGTACATGTACAAATCAGTTTAAGTTGTACAAACGCACAACTTCAAAATAGCTCAAAAGCAGTCCAAACTGCAAATACATTCTCTACTAGAAAGTTAAACATGCACATAACAACAAGATGCAGAAGAAAAAAATAGTTCAACCTCGATAGCAAAAAAACCATGCTCAATTGTGCAATCTCAGAAGAAAAATGAAAACACAAGCTCGGTATAGAAACTATATATGAAAATAGGTCAAACATGTGCATCGGTTTAGAATAACACAACATCTGGGTACAACAACAAGGACATGCACATATACAACAATAATTTAAAAAATGGACAAGAAAAACAATAAACTCAATACTGCAACATAAAAATGAAAAGGAAAGCTGCTGAAGCACATAGGTAGCATGTTCGTTACAAGCAGGGTATGGTGTAGTTAGAAGTGCATAAGCATTTATATGTGTATACATAAGTATGTGTATACATTATACGTGTATACATAATTATGTGTGTGTGTCTATATATATACATACATACATACATACAAACATATATATATATATATAAAGCGGCAATTTCACAAGCCAAGTACAAAGTTAAAATCAGTTACATATGCAAGTATGGTACAACAAAAAGCAATGCAGGTTGGTTTAATCGAGTGCAGCATATGTTCAATCAAGTGAGCATCGACTTGAGATAACACGAGGTAGTACAAAGTAGATTTGTACAGTAAAAGAAAAGGAAAGACAACCAACAACACAAATTTTGAATTCAATTTTATGTTTAATATGTCAATAATGTACAATAATTGAAAGTCGAAGCCAAAACCGAAGCAAAGTCATGAATAAATGAATACATTTTCATGCAAGAGCGAACAATATACAAAATCAATCCATGTCAAATGAAATCAAAGAAATATATGCATTTGAAATCCTATATATATATAAACACAACAATCATCATAGACAATGGGGTATGAATTAAGTCGAGGAACTTAAAATCGAAAAGTGGTAAATTTGTAACAATTATTAAACAAGCAATCAAACTCGACAAGAAGAAACCCTAACCAAATCAAAGCATCAATCAAAAAATAAGCTCATCCAAATTCATGATTGATCGAGATAAAAGAGGAGCGACGGTTGTATTTCAAGGACCCTGGATTTTCCGCTTGAAGTGACGAGAAGGAGGTCGCACAAGTAAAAAAAAGGGAGGAGTTCGGGCCAAAAAGAGGAAAATAACTTAAACCAATTAATGGTCCGGGGTTCTTATTTATTCACATTTATTATTTTAAATTAGGGTATTCATTGTTTTGTAATTTATTTTAGTTGTAATTTCTATTCAAAATTCTGGAACATTTTGGGCTGCAAACTATGGGGTATAGTTTAAGAATTTGCAATCGGTGGTAAAGTTTTGAGAGTAAAGTCAAAACAATTAGTTGAGCGATAATCGCGAGTTTATTATGTACATAAACGTCGTATTGTTTAACTTCTAGCATAATATTGGAGCATGTTTTGAGCATTGATATAAAAGAATCAAGTGATCGAGCACCGTAAGTTTACAGTGACTGTAAGCGTTGTATTGTTTAATTTATAAAACAAACTTTAGGGAATGCAGTAGAGAGAGCTTTGCCGAAGTTGGATAAATTCAATGTGTGATTTACTTTCAACAGTTACTCAATTTGGCAATTTTACTATTATAATTATGTGCAAATTATAATTAACCCTATTCACCTCCCGCCCCGCTGGTCTTTTATAGGGTTAATTTTGATCCTACATTATCGACCATATTTTGATTGTCATCAATGACATGATCGAATACCTTTATTAATAATTTGAATAGAGATATAGTTTTTTATCCGAGCTCGAAATTTCAAAAATAGTTGAAATAGAAGCACAGTTTTTGGTATGACTGTAAAATTTAAAAAGTATCATTACATATCTCTGTCTTTATATATAAATAAGATCTAACTAGGGGTGGGCGCGGTCAGTTAACCGCACCAATCAGTTGATTTTCTCGGTTAACCAAACCATTGATTAACCGAATATTCAGTCAACCGAATTTATCGGTTAATGCGGTTTAGTTGAAGTCGGTTAAACCGGTAACTCGGTTTACCTAATGTATATATATATATTATTACTATGTATATGTATGTATATATGTATACTATAATATATGTATATATACTAAAAATATTACTAATATATATATATACACTAGTATATATGTTTATATATACATATATATATATAGAGAGAGAGATTGGTATACTTTATTACTTATACCAACCATATACTACCATTATATGTCTCATCATACACACACACACACACAAACACACACACACACACACACACACATATATATATATATATATATATATATATATATATATATATATATATATATGTGCAAGCATTCAATAGTACCCCAAAAATGGGGCACTTCTTTGGCCCTCTTATTTCCACCTTTCATTTATATTAGAAATAAGGTAACGGAGGGAGATGGAGTTAGCGGACGAAGAGAGAAAATGGATGTATAGTGGAAAACAGAGGAGCCAAAATGATGCTAGCACTGTTCGGGCGCTATTGAATGATCGCTATATATATACGCGCACACACACATATATATGTACATACGCATGCGTGCACGCGCTCACACACACACAGATATATATATATATATATATATATACATACACACACACACATATATATATATGTACACATATATATACATATATACACACACACACATATATATATATATATATATACATATATATGCAAAAAAAAATTATGAACACAAAATTATGATACAAAATTGGACACAACAAAACTTAGGCATGGATTCTCCCCAATATTCCACTTTCCACATAAAGACAAACAATTCTAATAACTCACAATTTATTTTTTTAATTTTGTGCCCTAATAGCCGCAATATATATATATATATATATATATGTGTGTGTGTGTGTGTGTGTGTGTGTGTGTTCACTACTATAAAGTGTGAATATAGCGGCCTTCCCTGGCTAGCGACGACAGACGATGGTCCGAAAAAGAGGTCGTCGCCAGCCGACACTTATTTAGGTGAATCGGGAACCCAGCTCCATCATTTTAATTCTGCCTCCTCCTTAAATTGTTTCGTGCGAAACAGTTAAAAAACCTAGCTACCTGTCGTTGTCTGTCGTCGCCGCCTCCAAGTTTCCCCTCCTTCAGCCAGCAACCCCCACCCCCTTTCTTCTTTCAATCTCCTTCCAATGTTGCATATTTAGGTATGATTTCTAAACTTAAATTGTTATATGTTGATGATAGTGTGTTTGCATATGTTGATTAATCATTTTTTGATATAATTGTAGATTAGTAGTTAATTTAAAATGTAGATAAATTCATATGTTATAAATTTACGTGATTTTTGATTAGAAATCAATGACTTACGTATTAGTCGACGATAATATAATATACTAGGTGATTTGATTATATAACTAGTGGTTAGATTATAATCATAGAGTAATGCTTGATTTTAGAATATGATTAAATCCTAATTTCAGAATTTAATTAGATGAGTACCAACTTGAAATTGATCGATATATATCGTGAATTAGTTGATAATAATTTTAGAAGAAGTTAACAATTTATATTGTGCTAAAATTTATATTATGCTAATTCATATCGTGTTAAAAATTAAATCATTATTGATGTCTTAGTTTTAGTTTGACGAAGGTTGAACATATAAATTAAATATATTTAAAAGGAGCTCGCCGAGCGATGAAAATCGTAATTTTACGATTTGAACATTGAATGAATTTGTATGATATAATATAAGTCGAAATTCTTTGAAACAAGAATTTTCCGTATCTATTGAATTATAGTTTTCTAATGGAAGAGACAAATTGAGATTTCATCTAGTAGATTTTGGGTTATGTTAAAATCAAATTTTTAGAAAAATTGCAGCGTAGTAACTTTTGAACTATAGCGATTTATTTAATAAAATGAAAGGATTTTAAGAAAATAAAAGAGAAATTTCTAGAAAAATATGTTTTAATGTTTATAGTTTAGTTGATAAATATCATATTTAAATTGATTTTCTTAAAAAATTAGAAATGAATTCAATAAGAGCAAATATTCTACTAAATTTGTTTTTCTGTAAAAATGTGGAAAATATTTTAACAATAGAAAATATTGTACTGGTTAGATAGCTGGTGGTGTGTAGAAGAGAAGTGAAGTGAAGTACCATCGAGATATGACAGTGTGGTGTGTAAAACCTTTAGTCGCAAAAGGGTTTACTTTATTTTTAGAATAAGAATCCTTTGGATGCAACTAATGCGTAGATAAGAAGTATAGAGAAGCACTGTTGAAATTTAACATGATGTGCTAAGTTTATGAATTGATGCGGTGAACTTATATAATATTTGTTCTGAGTTTATAGATTGATGAATTTTATGCTATTAATTTTATTTCATAACAGATATGCTAAATGATATGTGTTATTATTATACGAAATGGTATGTTTGTGACAGATATGCCTTCTAGACGACGGTCTGCCCAGTCTTCAGATGTAGGTGCGAGTAGTACAACACCAGATTTAGCTACGGCCTGTAGTTCTAGTACAACTATGGTTTACGACAGCTGTTTATGGTTCTTTTGTTATGGCTGCCGACATTACGCCATAGATGGCCTATTGCAACCCCCAAAATATGATGCAATAAGTGCCAAAAAATATTGTTGTATGCAAAAAACGATCAAAGGCAACATTTTCCTAGTGATGCATTTTGCCGTGTTTCCCTAGAGTCAAAGGCAACATCTTTACCATCCAATGGAAACATTTTCCTGATGTTGCCACAGATACTAATTTTACTTAAAAGTGGGCTGCACATTATGTATAGTCACCCTTTTACCATCCAATGGCAACACATTGCTAGTTTATCATAACATTTACCATCACATACTGCAACATTTACTATCACATACTGCAACATTTTGTTGAATATAACAATATTTATTGAATACTCTACTACT
Organism: Allium sativum; assembly: GCA_030737875.1. Classification (NCBI taxonomy): domain Eukaryota; kingdom Viridiplantae; phylum Streptophyta; class Magnoliopsida; order Asparagales; family Amaryllidaceae; genus Allium; species Allium sativum. The sequence goes on along the minus strand of CM060921.1, from coordinate 718,721,912 downwards.
GACACAATTGGATATTCAAACACAGTATTTATTCAAATAAATATTTTATTTCAACATTTCAAATAGTACAAATGTGATAACCCGGAAAATGTGAACCAGTTTAAAATTTTTAAATCAGGTTATTACCAAAGAATTTGAATAATTGAAATAGCCTATTTAAATAAAATATAGAATTGGGTATAATATTGCAGTTTGAAATTTTGAATACAAACTTTGTCCGACTGTACCGGGTGGAAAATATAACGGATTTTAGCGAAACTGAAAATATTTAAATCTGTTTATCAATACCTTTCCAATGAATCTGAAAAATTGAAATTTCATAACGGAAATCAAAAGTTATGGCCGAATGAATTTTCAGAAAGGTCGCTATGTAGTATATATAGCCCTTGAAAATTGGTATTTTGCATACGACCTCGGAATTCGACGAAACCACTTTTGTTGGGTCCGGGATGTCAAATTATTGCTAAGTTTCAAATTTCATAATTTTTGAAGCTAGTATGTGAGCGGGGCAAAAGAAAATGTGATTGGTCAAATTCTATTAAAATGGGTCGACCTAAAAATGGCCGTTTTTCAAACGAGCTCAGAATTCGTCGAAATTAGTTTTGTTAGGACCGTATCGTCAAAACAAAGCTAGATTTATTTTTCTGGAATTTTTTGATTCAGTTTGTGGCCCTGGCAAATTGAAATGTACGTTTAAATTAATTATTGAATGTTTTATATTTTAATTTGAAAAATAACTGACTGTAAGAGTCGAAATGGCCAACGAAACATATCCCATTGTGTCCGGAATGGGGGTATTTAGCTAGGGGCGACAGTCGTTGGGTTTAAAAAGGAGTCCGTTTGCAAAAACACTATTTAAAACTTCCTATAAAGCTCTGGCCAAAAGGAATTTTTCTTTAAAAAAAAAAATCAGAAAGAAACCCTAGCCGCCAGCGATCTGGACGACGTAGGGTGCTCGAAACTTCTCGTCCATTTAGCCGCCGCCTCAGGCGATTTCGCCGCCGCCGCCTGTTGAAGCTTTTGACCGCCTTCGCCTCCTCTACCCATCCGACCAAGCCACGCCTCCATCCATCACCCATAGGCGTCAGAATTCGACCCGAAAGTCGCGACTTTCAGAGCGCCGCCGCGACGCACACAAGCCACCGAACCCATCGCCACCACCGCCGATCTGGAGGTGGTTCGTAGCTCTCTGACGCAGCGTGGTCTGATCGAAGCATCGAGGTACGGTTTGGCTTAAAAATCGAGACCTAGTTTCGAAGTTTTTAAAAACTTTTCTGATGTAAAATTCTGAAATGAAAATAACACTTTTAAGTGTTGCAAAACTTTGAAAAATAATATCTTTTTCGTTCTTTAACGAAATTTGATGAAACAGGAGACACCGTGACCGCAAGGAGGCTCTCTACATTCTAGAAGAAGCCGCGGATTTTTCTGACCTTCCTACGATTTTTAGCACTGCAATAACCAATGTGAGGAATCTAAACTATTTGTGTGAATGAAACCGCGTTGTATAAATTATATAAGCGAAGTGTAAATTATATACGCATTGTATACCTCATGTACATGTGTTGTATAAGTTATATTAGCGATGTATAAATTATACAAGCGTTGTTTGAAACATATATGCTTTGAATTGTGATGAAATGCAAGTGAATTATTATATTATATATATATACTCCCCTCGTCCACAGACCATGGACGATATTTATTGGTTGTGATTGACATGATGTTATGTGGTATGACGAATGGTTGGAAATAATTGTTTGTGGTTGATATTATGGTTGAAAAATACCTTTATGGTTGAAAAATACCTTTGTGGTTGAAAAATACCCTCTTGTGGTTGAAACAAAATAGAATAGGATTGTGGAATTGAAAATAAAACATGCCGCCTGCATGCGAACTAGATGCATGATCCCCATTGTCAAAAACCGCGAGGTTTTAAGATAGAGCGAGGAGCCGTACTAGGGACGGTCCCGGTTTTAACTACCCTGCCGTTATGCTGCCGAAATTTTTTGAAATATTTATGTGTTAGAATAATTTTCATTCGTTGAAATAAATTACATATGCTATAACAAATATTCATGTGTTGAATTGCAATTCATTCGTTGAGTTGAAATTCATGTGTTGAATATTATTTGAATTTAAACAAGTGGCTTTAGCGATAAAAATCACATTTTTATATATATACGAACTATATCGAATATTCATGTGTTGAGTTGCAATTCATTCGTTGAGTTGAAATTCATGTGTTGAATATTATTTGAATTTAAACAAATGGCTTTAGCGATAAAAATCACATTTTTATATATATACGAACTATATCGAATATTCATGTGTTGAGTTGCAATTCATTCGTTGAGTTGAAATTCATGTGTTGAATATTATTTGAATTTAAACAAATGGCTTTAGCGATAAAAATCACATTTTTATATATATACGAACTATATCGAATATTCATGTGTTGAGTTGCAATTTGTTCGTTGAGTTGAAATTCATGTGTTGAATATTATTTGAATTTAAACAAATGGCTTTAGCGATAAAAATCACATTTTTTATATATATACGAACTATATCGAATATTCATGTGTTGAATTGCAATTTGTTCGTCGAGTTGAAATTCATGTGTTGAATGTTATCATCTTTTAAAAATAAAATAAATCGACAATAACAACTACACCTTTATTGTGAACATGCTTAGTTAAAAATATACACGTGTCGAATAAATATTTTTGATGATAAAAATATTCCTTTTATCATGTATACGCTTAGTTAAAAATACACACGTGTCGAATAAATATTTTTGATGATAAAAATATTCCTTTTATCATGTATACGCTTAGATAAAAATACACACGTGTTGAAATAAATAATAGTTTGCTAGAAATATTATTATTAGCTTTGTTCTGCATATATATACATGTGTTGAACAGGAAAAATGGATTAGCTGTAGAGTAATGAATTATTTGCGTCCCCGACAAATAGGTAAACCTTGATGAGTTGGCTGCGCAATTTTATTTATATATCAACTCCTGTGAATGCCATTGGATGCGGAGTGCTGGTTATTCTGTGTGAAATAATAAATAACGCCATAGGATAGTAACAATTAATTTTGAACTACACTACATGGCATACTTCATGACGATAGGCATACTTCATCATATTCCACATAAGCAATTGGAGCTTGTGTGACGAGGTGGAAGATTTACCATACGAGCGAGAGGCTTGTATGGCGATGACTATGTACTACAGGTTGAACTGATGACTGATATGGACTATATAAATTATAACGATAAATTGCCATATTAATAAAAACCCCCACACGGGTCTGGAGTTGACAATAATCACGTCGCTCTAGTTATTAGATACGGCACATGGACTATTTATTTCCACACGGAAACGGGGTGACGGGAATTTATTCTCTGGAGTGATTATCAGTACATGCTCCCCCGTAAACACCAAAATATATCACAATAAATATGTGAATGCTTTTTAGGATTTATTGGGTACCTAATACGGCCCAATAAATTTCCAAACCCCTCCCCATACAAAGGAGGTTATGGCGAAATTTTTCAAAATATTAAGGCGTTAGTGAAATATTTGAAGTGAAAACGAAGTTGAAAATATAGAATGAACTATAGTTGAAATCATAGAATGAACTATATTTATATATATAAATATAAATATAATTAAAAAGAATAGAGGCCGTGCAGTTCGTGTTTCAGAATCGTAATTTGAAACGATTAGTGCGAGAAATCCGACCATCGGATTTTCCCGAAACCGCAACCGCTGGGTTCGCCTTGGAAATATCTTCCCAACGGCACCAACCTTGTCAAAATCCAACGGTTGGATTGTCCGGAATGTTTAATTCAAATCTGAAGAAAAACAGCGCCAGAATCATTTATATTTATATATAAATATAAATATATTTAAATTAAATCGAATAACGACGCTGCAGTTCGAATTTTGAAACCGTAACTTCAAACGACTAGTGTGGAAGATCCGACCGTCGGATTCTCACGAAACTGGAACCGTTGGGTTCGCTTTGGGAATACCTTCCCACTGATATAGACTTTGTAGAAATCCAACGGTTAGATTTTCCGATATGTGTAAAACAAATTAAGGGTAAAACAGCGCCAGTGCCACGACACGACCTGAAGCGTCGTTTAATTAAATAAGGCCATTTTTAAATAAATAAAAATGGCGAAAAATCGTTATAAAATATTATAAGCAACATAGATTGCAAATAAACCAATTGGGCTTGAATTGCTTGATATTTGATGGTTGTATGTGTTTGACGCGAAAATAACACTAAATAACTGAAAGATGGATGTCGAATAATATAACCATAAAAAGAATCGATTTAAATTCTAGTGACGTGAATTATTTGAAAAGGCCGAGCTAACCCTCATTTCAAATAATTTATCGAGCGATTCGAATTGGAAAATGCAAAGACGATTCAAGACCGACGATCTTTGTATCGGTTGGATGGGCGCTACTGAGGTTCCTGACCGGAGTAGCTACCGGAAGGGGACGGAAGTAGTAGCTGTCTGAACGTATGTGTTGATTGTACGGAATTGCGAGGAATTGACGCCTCCGGTTTCGTTCAGACCCAGAACGGACTTGTAAATGGACTGTGTGTATGACATTGGATTTTGTTCTATACTGATTGATCTCTGTTAAATATATATCTGTTTGGCGGCGGAGAATTTATTCTTTTGCTTAACGCCCTTCTCTGAGACGTACGAGCTCAGAGGTTATATATCGATGGAAATCAATCGTATGGAGTGGACTGCCTATGTGGCATGCCAAGATGCTGTGATCAAGGCTTCTGTTGCAAAGAAAAGTCTTGTGGATGATGATCAAAGCAAGGTCTACGTGGCCTAGCTTTGTGTATTTCGTAGATTCGCGAGCCTCACACCCCGGTATGAGTTAAAAACGGGATACAGACTGCAGGGAGAGCACGACGTTTCTTTCTAGCTATGGTGGTGTCAGTGACTTACCAGCCCTGACATATATATCTACTTTTCACCTTTGTGGTTGTTGGAATGCGAGGCGCCTCGATTATTGGTCTGTAAGGACCGGGAAACGTGTGTTCAGGAATAAATAATCCTCAAACGTAAGAGAGGACCGGCCCTGAAGATCCAAGGGTTGCCCAGAGTGCGTAGTCCTGAGGCATTTGCTAGAGTGTCTCGAAGCGGAGAGGAGCTTGCCCATTGCCTCGACTCATGACGGAAATCCAATTTCCAATACGAAATAACGGACTTGATTGTAGAACTAGTATGGCGACATAGTATATGGTAGCTATGCCGTCTATGATTGATATTTATGATGCTATTCGTTTTTGAAACATATATGCACTAGTAATAATATCGAATGATTTTTGCTTTATACGTATCAAGCATATTTGGCCCTTATAAGGTAAAACTCTATCCTCCGGCTTGCGTTGCATTGTATGATGGGACCTGAGTCTTATAATGGCTTCATTCTTTCTAAAAGCATTGCGTTGTTTTAAAAGTATTTACTTTGTTTTAAATGCACTAGCAATCACTGGAGTAAACCCGTTCCGCGAAAGTGGCGTGGTCCTATGATTTGCTATTACTATTGTTTAACTGTTAAATAGATTCCTCATACCAGTCCCCATGACTGACTCGTTGTTTGTTTCACTTTGCAAACGCGGGTGCCCTTATTTTCACACGGGCAGCCTAGTACACAGGTGACAGGTTGTTTTTGGCTCTGCACTGCTGCATAGAGTGCATTTTTGGCTCATGGCGAGGCTGACTTCACAGAGATGACTCTGACATTTTCCGCCATTACTGTACTTATATTATGATTCCGCCACGGGCGATGCAGACTGATTTACTTTCCGTATTTCTTACTATATGTATATGTATTCCGCCTTCGGCGATGTAGACTGATACCCTTATTATGTCTCACTGCATGTATGTATTCCGCCTCTGGCGATGATGACTGATCACTTTCCTTTTATTTACTAAGTTATATCCCACGCTATGCTATTCTGATGTTATTACATGTTGTGATTCCGCTATCATATCCATGTAAAATTATTCTATTTATTGTTTTTGCTATTATCTGTACTCTGCTATAATGATTAATGTGTTATATTCCAATGATTATGCTTAATACCGCCCCTCGGATTTTGGGATCGTCACAACAAATTTTCTGACTCCACTTTGTACATTCACTGGTATATTGCACAGTCATTCATATTCACATACATCTCTTGCTACACTGTCACTCGATTCACTCATATACAGACTCACTGACACTCTCTGACACACATAGTCTTCAACTGCTTTTTCCATATCTATCTGTCCAACTATCTGCACACTTGTCAATTATATAAACACACACGCATACTAGAAAAAAAATAGATTTAAGTTCGAGCAAATACAAATTTATTTTAAATTTTATTTGCCTTAGATTTCTGGTGTGTTTCTCATCATCTTTCTAGACTTGGCCTGATATGTATTTTTGATGATATTCAAGTATGGCACAGTACCATACGAGATTGTATACAATCAAGTATAACAAGCAAGCCGGATACTTGAATATATCAATCTCGAATGCATTTAAACTAGATCAAATACATATCTGTATTTTTCAGTTTAATATGCAAGACAGGTCATACAAATACTTGTGCAAGGTGCATCAGTAAAGGGTAAAAATTTCAAACAACAAATGTATAAGTGGAGCAACACACACACGCGCGCGCGCACGCGCACACACACACACACACACACACACATATATATATATATATATATATATATATATATATATGTTTGTATGTATGTATGTATGTATATGTGCATGAGTCCTTTGAAATATAAACAAGGAGTAGTTCAGATTTTTAAAGTGATCAGTGATGCAAAGCCAATAGCATAACAGAGGACAAGGCAAGAGCAAATAAGGTCAGGAGTGTACAAGTGCATGTGTGTGTGTGTGTGTAGAACTACATACACAATATCACAATACAACATGCATGCCATCAGGGGTCAAGCCTAGGTCAGGCAAAACTCAAATGAACAAGCATGGTAAAAGATACAACAGAGACACAAGTAAGATGCAAATGCAACTGGACAAGCATGCAACATCATTCAACATGAATACACAACATCAAAGAAGAAGACAAGGCGTCAAGCAGGTGAGGCCAAAGCTTAATAGGGCAAGAAGAGAACATGAATAATCAAGTTAAAGCATGGGTGCACAAGAAACACATCAGCTTCAGGCAATAAGGCATCAAATAAGAGCAGCATATACAGAGGATGCACCAGGTTCAAGAATTACAAAAAATTTCAAGTAAACTGGTCAGAGCAAGGTAAATGACCTTGGTTCTCTCGTGAGCAGGTCAGGGTATCACAAGCACAAGCTGGTCAATATATATCTGTACACACATGAATTTGTATATGCACAAAAAAAAAAATCACAACAAGGTCAAAACAAGCAATTAAACAAACATCAAGTGCATAAGTGTTCTCATCAAGTGCGTGGTGCAGTAAAACAACACAGTACAGAAGCATGGTGCACCAATGGACATTTTCAAGTATGATGGTGTAGTGCAAAGGATAGTATTTGTCTTTAAATCAGTGGAGCATCACAAGTTTCAGGTGAATGGGCATATATACATACATACATACATACATACATACATATATATATATATACACACACACACACACAGAGAGATTTGTATATACATATCTATATATATATGTGTGTGTGTACGCTATAAACGCACACAAGTTATGTATATATATACATATATCTGTATATATACATATCTATACATACATATATGTATATATATAATATATACAGATATGTATATACATATATATATATCATACATATATGTATGTGCGCATGCACGTGCGCGCGCACACACACACACACACACACACACACACATATATATATATAGGTTTGGTTCTTACAAGTGAAAATCCAGTGCATAAGTTCATCGACTATAACAAGGTGTAAAGAGTGATTATCAAGTAAATTACCGATCTTATCAGAAAACAGGAAAGTATTGAAGAACAGGGCTCATTAGAATAAAAGGTCGCAGTTTCGATTCCTACCATGCGCTTCCCCATCCTACATAAATTTACCCGAGGGTATGGGGGATTGGATTAGCGGACGGCTTTACTGTACCCTCCTCCGGAGTTTACCGACCCGCCGGGATCTCCTGGGTTTTCAAAAAAAAAAAGGCTCATTAGAACAAGGATTTAGGCAAGATTTTTGGAAAGTTAAATAATTCAAACTTTCCTATCAGTAAGGAATTTATTCAAATAGTAGCTTCCGATAGAAATCAAAAGCCCAAAAATAAAGTTGATCAAAGACCAAGTCGTAATTTGAAGACCAAATCAAATATGTGAAATCAGAGAATTAGGGTTATTAAAAAGTGAAAATTAGGCACACATCCCTATTACCTTTTGAATTATGGTGCACGTCCCTCCTTATGCTTACGTGTAAATACGGTCCCTATTTTAAGGTGTCGCCCAAATTTTTTGCTCCCTTCCGCCTGCTACTTTTCCCACTTCCGCCTTTTCCCTATTTTGATCAAAAAAAAAGGCGCTCTGATATAAATAAAAATAAAAATAAATTCTGGAAACGTACACAGGAGTGCACGGAAAAAAACAAAAAAAAAGTTGCATACTTCTGTGCAACTATTGCCTATAGTAGCATACATGTATGCATATATTCTTTCAGCGTTTTCTCTTGAAAATCTGGACCAATATATGCATACATGTATGCAACTATTAGCAAATAACTGCATACATGTATGCATACAAAGTTAAACTGAGATTCAACAAATAGATGCATACATGAATGCAACGATTTTGTATATATGCATGCATGTGTGCAACAAATTCAAACGGGGTGAATGTTTCGGAATATGCGCAAGAATGCATGCATTTATTCTGTATAAGAGCATAAATGTGTGCAACAATGTCTGAAAACGGCGAATGCTTGAAAAAACAGGCTAAATTTGAATATACGCATAAAAATATGTGTATTTTGCCGTTTAGCTGTATACTTGTATGCATTTATACTGCAGTTGGACGCAACAGTGAAATATAAGCATGAATGTATGCAACTATGTACGAATAGGTGCATCTTTTGATGCAAAAACCTGTTGTTTCGCTGATTTTGTGGTATTTTGGGTTTTGATGTGGTTTTGATTGTTTTAATGCATGAACTTTTTTGGCGTGTATGTGTTTAATTTAATAATGAATTTTCATGATTTTTTTGATGATTTTTTGAAAAATAGGGACCTAATTTACATGAAAAGTTAGACCGGATGTGAGCCTAATTTGGAAACTTAATAGGGACTTGTGCCAAACGGACCCTATTAAAAACCCTATAAATACACGCAATTCATCATAAGCATGGTATTGAAACCGCAAGCTAGAATTCAAGTAAAAAAGCGCAAATCTAAAGACAGAGAAGCTTACAATTGTTTTGAGTGTTTCGAGCAAGAACCCAGGAGCCTCATCATATGATAAGCAAATGCCCTAGTGTGATGACCCCAAACCCCATGTCACGAAAGCAAGGATAATCGTTGGATTATAACACATAAACAATAACAATAGAACATAAATATGTCATTACACTAGAAAATGTGCATCAAAATACACTAGAAATAGTATAATCATCAGAGTTACATAGCATAACAGGATCATACTTAGTACAGAAAACAGTTTCAGCATAATACAACATGTTTGCAGTGGAATCAAATATAATATACATAATGAAGTCTGAACAACATAATAGAAATGATAGAATCCATCCTCAGCTCCATAGCTATCCAGAATGAGCCTGTTGAATCCAAAATACAAGGCTGCCCGTGTAGAAAATAGGGGCACTCGAGTTTGCAAAGTGAAACAAACTACAAGTCAGTCATGGGATTGGTATGAGAAATCTACTTAACTTATTTAATAATAAGGCTAATCACAGGACCACACCGTTAACGCGGAATGGGTTTACTCCATTGGATTACCAGTGAATGAAATAAAGTAAATTATTTAAACAACGCGATGCTTTTTAGAAAAATGAAGCCATTATAAGACTCAGATCCCATCACACAATGTAACGCAAGCCGGAGGATAGAGTTTTACCTTATAATGACCAAAATATGCTTGATACGTATAAATCAAAATCATTTGATATTATTACTAGTGCATATATGCTTCAAAAACAATTTCAATCATAATGTAGCAATCCTAGACGACATGAGCATCCCATGCCACTATGCCGCCAATATAGGTTTACAATTAAAACCACACAATGTCGTATTGGAAGTTAGATTTCCATCATGAACCAAGGCAAGGGATCGTCCTTACCGAATTCGAGACTCTCTAGCCCGAGCCTCAGGATCAGTCGCAACTGCACCTTAGATCTTCAGGTCCAGTCCTATCTTACGTTTGAGGATAGGTAATTCCTGAACAATACATTTCCTTGCCCTATGGGGCGTAAGTCTGGTCAGTATGTCGACCATATCATCCATCGGCCCTGTAGTGACCGATATATCCGAGGTGCCTTGCTTTCCATCATCCATATAAGTAAAAATGCCTGGGCTCCATACCATGACACCACTCCTAGCTAGAAAGAAACGCATGTTCTCCCTACAGTCCTCTCCCGTTTCTGGTTCGTACGGGGGTGTGAGACTCGCGAATTAACGCTATACACAAAGCTATGCTATTTAAACCGTGCTTTGATCATCAACCACAAGGCTCTTCTTTTCAACAAAAGCCTTGATCACTTGCATCTCAGCATGCCACATTGACATTCCCCGCCATGCGACTGATGTCTATTGATCTATAACTTCTAAGCTCGTACGTCTTTGAGAAGGGTGTTAAGCAAGAGAATAAATTCTCCGCCACCAAACAGATATATATTTAATAGAAATCAATCAACACAGAATAAAATCCAATGTCAGAAACACATCCATTTACTAGTTCGTTCTGAGTCTGAACGAAACCGGAGGCACCTTATTCCTCGTCCCATATGTCCAATACACGAGAGAGACCCTCGCACATCTGATCAATCAACAAATACGTCTGGACCACTACCACTATAACCCCTCCTGGGAGCTAACAGATCCAGGGCATCAGTAATAATTCATCCAACGTGAAGATCATCGGTCTTGCACCGTCTTCATATCTTCGACTTTTAGTTGTCGGTCAATTATTCGAAATGAGAATTAACTCCGCCTTTTCAAATAATTTGCGTATACATAGAATTCAAATCAAGTCTTTTCATGGTTAAACTATTTGACATTCACGTTTCACTTCAATACAATAATTTCATGTCAAATACATCTAACCATAAGAATATCCAATAAACCATGTAAAATCGGTTTATTTCCATTTCATATCGTTTATAATATTTTTAAAACGATTTATCGCTATTTTTATTTATATAAAATAGCCCATTTTAGTTAAACGACGCTTCAGGTCATTACGCGACCCTGACGTTGTTTTTATTCAGATTTGAATTACACATTTCTCAAAATATAACCATTCGATCTTAACAAATTTTATATTGTTGGAAAGATCTTTCCAAAGCGAACCCAACGGTTCCAGTTTTGGGAAAATTCGATGGTCGGATCTCACTGTATAATCGTTTAAAGTTACGATTCCAAAACGCGAATTGTAGCTGCGTGATTCATTTTATTTTACTTTATATTTATATAAATATAATTCATTCGACGATTTCCAAACCATTTCACTTCAAAAATTTGGCTAATGCCTTTAAATTTCGAAAAATTTCGCCATAGCCTCTTTTGTACGGAGAGGGGTTTGGAAATTTATTGGGCCGTATTAGGCACCCAATAAATCCAGAAACAACATGCACAATTTTTAGTGACCTATTCTATGCCCAAGGGAGTGTGTAAAAATCATAACTCCAGAGAATAAATTCTCGTCACCTTGTCTAGTGTTGGAAAATAAATAATCCATGTGCCATATTTAATAACTAGAGAGATGTGATTATTGTCAACTCCAAACCGTGTGGTTTTTTTTATTAAATCTAACAAATTACCATTATATTTTATTTAGTCCATATCAGTCCATAATCCGTTCGACCTATAATTCAGTCATCGCCATACAAGCCTTTTGCTTGTATGGTAATTCCAACCTCGTCAAGCTCCAAATGCTTATGTGGTATATGATAGCGTATGCTATCCTCACGAAGTATGCCATGCAGTGTAGTTCAAAATTAATTGTTGCTATCCTATGGCGACGTTTATAATCTCACATAGAATAACAAGCACACCACATCCAATGGCATTCACAGGAGTTTATATAATAAATAAAATTGCGCAGCCAACTTATCAAGGCTTACCTATTTATCGGGCACGTAAATAAATTCTTTACTCAACAGCTAATCCATTTTCCTGTTCAGCATATATATGTGTGTGTGTGTGTGTGTGTGTGTATATATATATATATATATATATATATATACATACACGCTAAAAATAATATTTTTAGCGAACAAATATTTGGTTTCAAACATGGTTATTTTTAACACTTCATATACATATTAAAAATATTATTTTCAATGAACAAACATTTATTTTGCTACACGACTATTTTATATAGTTCGTTACCACATTAAAAATGTTATTTTTAATGTTCAAACATTTATTTCAACCATTGACTATTTTTAAAGGTTCATAGATACAATAAAAACGTTATTTTTATTGTTCAAAGAATTTATTTCAAACATGAATATTTTTAGTGGTTCATACTTACAATAAAAATGTTATTTTTATTGTCCCAAGAATTTATTCAACACATGAATGTTTTTACTACTTCACATACATGATAAAAATGATATTTTTATCGTTCAAACAATTTCGTCAACATATGAATATTTTTATAACTTCACATTCATGATAAAAATGATATTTTTATCGTTCAAACAATTTGTTTAACATATGAACATTTTTATAACTTCACATTCATGATAAAAATGATATTCTTATCGTTCAAACAATTTATTCAACATATGAATATTTTTATAACTTCACATTCATGATAAAAATGATATTCTTATCGTTCAAAAAATTTATTCAACATATGAATATTTTATAACTTTACATTCATGATAAAAATGATATTCTTATCGTTCAAACAATTTATTCAACATACGAATATTTTTATAACTTCACATTCATGATAAAAATGGTAATTTTTATCCTTCAAACATTTTATTCAACATATGAATATTTTTATAACTTCACATTCATGATAAAAATGATATTTTTATCATTCAAAAAATTTATTCATCATATGAATATTTTTATAAATTCACATTCGTGATAAAAATGATATTTTTATCGTTCAAACAATTTATTCAGCATATGAATATTTTTATAACTTCACATTCATGATAAAAATGATATTTTTATCGTTCAAACAATTTATTCACCATACGAATATTTTTATAACTTCATATTCATGATAAAATGATATTTTTATCGTTCAAACAATTTATTCAGCATATGAATATTTTTATAACTTCACATTCATGATAAAAACGATATTTTTATCTTTCAAACAATTTATTCCAAACATAACAACAATTTTTTGTATATTTCATTACATAAAATTTCGGCATTACAACGACAATGTATTTAGCACTGGCACCGTGTCTAGTGCGGCTCCTCTGCTACCCTAAGCCTTGCAGTAGTACAATAATTTCATTTCCATAATTTCCACAATACCATTCATTTCACAACACAACGAATTTACCACAAACACAATCAATCATTCACTACCACAATCAATTTCCACAACACAATCATCACACAAACAATTTATGTCGTCCATGGTCCGTGGACGAGGGGAGTATATATACATAAACATATACATACATACATACATACATACATACATATATATTAACGTATTTATTTCCATTTCAATTTCATTCAACGCACATATGATTTATACAACGTATGTATAATTTATACATCGCTCATATAATTTATACAACGCGCATATATGAGATATACAACGCGTATATAATTTACACATCGCTTTTCCATTCAATTTAAAATTTAGAAATCTCACATTGGGTTCCACTCCTTCCAATTTTGTAGAGAGCTCCAAATGTGTTCTAGTCTCTTCTAGAATGTAGAATACGTTGTCACGATCACAAGGGTTCCTGTTTCATGTGATTTCGACGTCATATTGAAAAGATATAATTTTTATAAATAAATTGAAATTCGCAACGCTTTTATATGTTGTAAATAGTTAAAATAATCACCTTCTATATCAGGCCGACGGTTTTCTTAACTGTTCAAAACTAGGTTTTGATGCACCTGAAGACAATCAGACTATACCACGTTCTAGAGCTTCGGAAGGCGCACCTGTGGGTCCTCCTCACGTTGAACTCGATAGCGGTGGGGAGGAGTATCGGCGGTTCGAACGGCGGCAGTTCAGGAGGCCGATTCGAAGGAAATACGCAACCACCGAATATCAGACCACCTTAGATTTGATGATGCGACGATTCCCTTCAAAATTCCCTGAAGAATCAATTGAATTCGTTGAGTGGATTGGAAGTTATGGAGGAGAGATGGATTTAGCTTTAGTCGTTGTTCGTTTTTTATGTTACGGGGGTTTTGGAAAAGTGAAGATGATTTTTGATTGGCCCGTTTATTTATATTTTAATTTTTTATTCTTTTAATTCCATAATACCCATTTATCCATACGAACTCCAAATCAAACCCAACGACTGTTGCCCCTAGCTAAATACCCCCATTCCGAACATAATGGAATATGTTTCGTAAGCCCATTCAACCGTTTCAGTCAGTTTTTCTTTAAATTAAAATATAAAACATTCAATATTAGATTTGAATGTACATTTTAAATTGCCGGGGCCACATACTAATTCAAAAAATTCCCGAAAATTTAATCCAGCTATGTTTGGACGTTACGGTCCCAAAAAAACTGATTTTTTTGAATTTGGAGACCATTTGAAAAATGACATTTTTCTGGTCGATCTAATTTGCAATGTATTTGCAAAACACGTTTTCTTTTGTCACGCTCACATATGAACTCCAAAAATTATGAAATTTTAAACCTAGCAATAATTTGACATTCCGAACCCAACAAAAGTGATTTCATCGAAAATGGACGTCGTTTGCAAAATGGCTATTTTTAAGGGATGTGCTATTATTTAAAAATGGAATTTTTAAATTCTGACGCATTTTCTGACAAAATTACTCGAAATAAAATTTTTAAATTGGTTCTGATTTTCCAGGTTGTTACACCTAGTTTCGATTTAACTTCGGTCGTCATTGAGTGATAAGTACATGCGATTTTATTAGATCTCCATGGATTAAGCAGAACCCTAGTTTCGATTTAACTTCGGTCGCCATTGAAAATTGAAAGAGGAGCTGACAATTTTAAGTTACAAAAGAATAAAAAAAAAGAGGGCCGACCAAAACTAATTTCTCTTAAGCCCTAAAGAGAAAAAACGAATCCATTTTAACAATCAGATTAAATGTAGACCATTAGATTGTATTCACGTGGATTGCTGATTTTATTAATGTTTTAATTCAAATATATCTATAGCTAGTGCAATATCGTGTTGATATCTATGTTAACACCATGAAGCAAATGTTTGTAATATACAAAAATCAACATAACTATCGTTACATTGTAGCTAGCAACATTATGTAATTTCGTTGCAGTAGGTCATCTATAGTGTAGTGCGACGGCTTGCGACGAACGATGGTCCACCAAAAAGCCATGTGTCCAGATTTACCTTGGCTAACCGTGACTAGTATTATGACCGAAGTCGTCGCTAGAGATGACGCTATTTTGTTAGTGTCAGCTTATATAGCGACGGCTAACTACGGCCGCTACGTACGACCGCCGACGGCTAATAGCCGTCGCTATATGCAGTCGTTCTTATAGTGGTTCGGTTAATCGAATTCGTCAGTTAATGCGGTTCGGTTAAGATTGGTTCGATCGGTTAACCATAATAAATGTCCACTCCTAGATCTAACAATTAAACTTTTCTCAAATTCAAACACATTTTACAAACAATGGTTTTTGATATCATGTAAAAATAATTATAGCAACTAAGAATTAAAAATTCTAACTAATTATAAATAATGATCATGTTTGCTAACATAATTTAAACCAATGCAAGAATTGAAAACTGTTGTCTCATACAACCTAACTATTCCTTGAATCCTAAGTTCCTAACTCTACTGTTAGCTTCACTGGATACATTTACCCCTGATACATATAAGGCTATAGCACTAGTGTACAGTGGTATAATACTGCATGCATCTTTCCAATATTTAATCACATGAATCACAGCTGACTATACAGCGCTGCGGTAAATATGAGAGGTGAGTTTAAAGTCAAATAATATCAATATGCAATCAGAGATTGAGAAAAAGAAGACAAAACTCATGCCAGGTCAAGATTTGTGTACATATATGACATGCGCTTTAACAAGGGTGAAGAGACACATCAAGAATGCATCTTCTTGTATGTTTCTCACAGCTAGATACCAAAATTTTGTTGCATGTAGAGTTCCATATATAGTCAAATGTAAACATGGCAAAACTACATTACCAGTCAAAATACAGCACCTGCCATACAGTTATTTGTTCATCTAAATTTACATCATCTTTAAAAAAAAAAAGGTTGTCTTACTCCACCAAACTAAGGTATTTATACTAATAGAAAAGGGAAGAAAAAAAAGGAAAACAGAGTCATTTTCCTCATGCTATAAATATCAGCAAACAAAATAATTGCTATGTTATTAATTCTTCTACAGTATCATGGCATGGGCAAATATAAATTCGAAGGAATCACTTTTTCTTTGCTTCTACCTTTTTTTTTTTCTTTTTACAGGAAAAAAATAGGCAAGAAACGGACAGAGGGTACATGAAAACTAAGAGGCTAAATGCATGCAAAAAAACAGTAGTACTATAGGAAAAAAAACTAATTAATAATTGTAGTTGCTGGTGGCATTCACGTGGGAAGCAAAAGAAGCCAAAAGAAATCTAGGGTAAGATACACAAACAAAGAGCTCAGAGTCTAAAAGTGTAGGCAAATTGTTATGGTTATTTGGATAGCAACTGAATGAGAGCGACAAGAGCTCTCTGTTCTACTTGTATGTAGAAGAGAACATAACTAAAGTCAGTAGAAACAGAGATGGATGTTCACATGATGACCACTCTTTATTTTTGTTTTCCTTTCTTTTTTAATACCCTTCTTATTAATTCCACTGTTATAGTTCTAGTTTTCAATGTTCATACTTCAATCTAGTAACCATGATTGATATATGCAATAAATAAGGCCTTCTAAACTCTTTCAATATATGGTAATCTGACATCGAACCAAATATATATATATATAAAAAATAGTTCATAAAATATGTGTTTGAGTCTGTGTCAATCAAATTATATGCCTTTTTTTAGTGAACTTGAACAGCAACTAAAATTTTGCTATGTTAAACTTAAACTACATCAAAACCAAATTTTGTTAATGCATTGATTTATTTATTTATTTATTATTATTCTTTTATTTTTTTGGCAACAATTGGATTCTAATTATTGAACAGGACAAAATTTGCTAGACTAGAGATTCAATCAATATGTTCATCTCGGCAATGAGTCCTTGTAAATGCCTTTTCCCATTATGAAATTTCTAATTTTCAAGATTATTATGCCTAATCACCGTGAGACCAGAATATTAATTATGGCATCATTTAATATCAAGTGGAATATTAATTAAGAACAGATAACTGTCAGTGTCATTTTGAAAACAAATTTTGATCACTCTAAAATCCTGTATGCATTCAGTTTCTTGAGGCATAAAGTGGACTAATTTTGCAAATTAGTGATCTGGTAATTACATCACACCTTCATTATTTGCAACTGACATACGACACAATAGTTTAGTATATAAACTCTTTATGTCCGCAATTCAATGCATTATGTTCGATCAACATGCATAAAATTGAATGTGTTTTACTCATGATGATATGTGTTTTCCTATGTGCAGGGCCGTGTCATTTTTGTTGCATCTCCATTAAATAAGTTAGTTTTGAGTTTTTAATGGAAGATTAATCCATACGGTTATACTGAAGAGTTGCATCTCTTCTAAACGCCATAGCTACTGGAAATTGGCATCGTCAGTTCCATAAGAAAAAAAGTTCGAATTTTATTTTCTCCTTCTAAATAAATTATGATCAACCCCGAACTTTGTTTAATCAAAACCAACAATTTAATTCTTCATTTTTTAGATGATTACTTGTTCACATGAAAGAGCATGATATACAGAAAAAAGGGGAGAAACTAGCCGTTTTCCAAAGACTCACAACAACGGTTTCTAAACCGCAGAAACCGTGCATCCACACAAACAACAAAATAACTACAGAACCAAACAACAAAAATATGGATGATATAACAAAAAACAATGCAATCAACTCCAAGCGAAACCTCTGTCCCAGCAGGTGAAGCCTCAGCTAACGGAGAAGTGGTGAAAAGGCCAACGCTCTAAAGAGAAAAACAAGGTGCCAGAGCTGTGCACTAGCCTCCAAATGGGACAGAGGCCACTTATGCTGTTTTTAATGAAACAAAGGTTCAAAATGTTTATTAACAGTTGTGCATATAGTGCAAGTTTAAATATTTTTTCAACAATATTTAACATTGTATAATGCAAATAAAAAGATTGTCTAAGCATTCCGTAAAAACTTCATAATACCCAAACATTTACAGGTCCCATCCAAGCAAGTTTTATTTCGTAGTAAAAGAACAACAGGTTTCCAGGAAACATTCAATAACACTTCTGAGAATTTATTATGAAACAGAAGGGATGTAGATATGCATCTTCCTCCTACTACTACCAACTATTAATTTCGCGTGCATTAATAGGCAACTTAAATAAATATGTTAATGCAAAAGTAGAGTACAGGAGCTCTATATATATCAGCCAATCCCAATAATATTTCATTTGCTTTGCCTTTGCATGACAAGTCAACATCTAGGAAAGCAGATGTCGTGTTCAACATTGATGCTTTCACATTCCATCTTCATTGTCTTTACCCCCCGCTGAGTTCATGTTTGGACAATTCATCAACATCATTATTACCTATTCAAAGTTGACATTTTTAATACTCGGGTTGTTTCATATAGCAAATTGCCTAAAAGCCCTTAGATCTGTGTTACTTTTCCATGAATATTAAGGTTTGAATGTGAAATACAATAAATAATGCAAAATATTTCACCTTTTTTACAGGGGATTCTAACCACAAGGACAAATTGATTGAAAATTTTAACTACAAAGACAAGAGACTAAACATTTATTCAAAAGAACAAAACATAGTCCAAATTTATTTAAAAGGACAAAAACAAAAGACAATTTTTTTTTAATTTTAAAATAAAAAATTCAATTTTTATTTTATTTATTTTTATTTTATTTTTGCAGATTTTAGATATCAGCTTTGTATGTCTGTAGGTATCAGTTTGCTCTCTACAACTTGCAGTACACTACTAGAGTGGATGCTTATTCCGACGTCCTGTTTCCAACGGCCGCCAACGGTTTAATTAGCCGTTGGAAACCGTTAGAAAAAATACCGTTGGAAGCTGTTGGAATAAGACGGGATATTGCCTGCTACAGCCAACCGAGAGCTTCATTTCATCCTACTCTACCAATTAATCATCTCCTCCAACCCTTCCTCCCCTTCCAAATTTGCTGCCAAGGCTTCCTCCATCACTCCAATCTCTTTGGGCGCCCTCTACGTGCTTCTCCAACGCATCTCTACCCTTCTTGCTATCCAAATTAGGTAATTTCATAAAACCTAATTTTTAGGTATTAATTGATTTCGGGTTTAATTTATGATTTGCTTAATTTCTACTTGTTTGTATGTGTATATTACATCATGTTAACCTCTAATTGTTGTTATTGTCACAATAATGATTAAATTGTTTGGGATTAAATTGATTTAGGGTTTGATTGTGTTTATTTAGGTAATTTTAGTTAGTGAATGTTATATGTGTGTGATAGTGTTTGCTAATAATATAATTTATGCAAACACGAAGATTATATTATGTTGACAAATACGAAGTAATTTAAAATAATGTAATTGGTGCAAACACGAAGTAAATTACAAAAATATATAATTTTGTACATATGTACTAAAACGGTTAAAATATTTGCAAATTGTATATTGTAATTTAATGTAGATAAATATTTAAACCCTTAGTTATTATTTGGCCCCGTCTGACAAGTGTTGTATATGATTGTTATATGGATATTCGTTCTTTTACAAAACGGAAATCTATATTCATCTGATACAATATTTGTCGGATTTGTCCTTGTATTGGACAAGTTACAAACGCTATAAAGTAATTATATTTCGTAGATCATATCACTTTAAACGGTTCACAAAACTTTGATGACATTTCCTTTACGTTCCTTGTGTACACGCAAGTGTGTACGATACAAAGAAAACGGGGGAAATGCTGTCGAAATTTTGTGAAATCGTTTAAAATGATATGATTTACGAAATATAATTACTATTGTGTTTGTAATGGGAAGTAGGATGACCGACCATCAAAGAAGACATATAAGCGTCAGTGAACCAATAGTTATTAATTTTGAAATAAAGTTTGTAGACAACTATAAAATTAACGATTACTTTTTATTTCATCATAGATTTTAAAGTATAGGAAAAATGACCAATTACTTTAATGAGCGGAGCTGGATGTATCAAAGAAGGGAAATTAGTTGTGCAATAAGTGAACATTTTGAAAATGGGGTGAAAGTGTTCATTGATTTTGCGATAAGTAATATCGGAAACAGTAGAGAAATTCGTTGTCCATGTAGTAGATGCAAATTGTTGAACTATTTAATACCGAGTATAGTTAAGATTCATTTGCGCCAATACGGTTTCCTACCCAATTATTTGTTGTGGGATCGTCATGGAGAAATTGTAGCCCATAATACTGAAGAACATTCTACGGAGGTCAATAGCGTTGAAGTTAGCACGAATCTCATTGAAAATATGGTCGAAGATGCTGTACGATCAATGTTTCCTACCGTTCAAATTGGTAACGACGATGATAACGTAGAAGATGAGCCAAATGTTGAAGCTAAAAAAAATATATGATTTATTGAATAATGCTAAAAAACCCATTTGGAATGGATGTGAAAGTGGCACTCAATTATCGGTAACTGCAGAATACATTGCAATGAAATCAAAATACAATCTTACGGAAGCTGGGTTTACGGCTGTTGTTTAAGCGGCTAAACGTCATATGCCATCGGATAATTTAATGTGCGAAAATTATTATGAAGTGAAAAAACTTATGTCATCTTTTGGCTTGCCATATCAGAAAATAGATACATGTGCAAAGGGTTGCATGTTGTATTGGAAAGAAGACAGCAATCTTAGAAAATGTAAGTTTTGTAATAAAGAAAGATACAAACCAAGAAAAAAGAAAGGAAAAGAAGTTCCGCACAAGCGTATGCATTATTTACCCATCACCCCTAGACTTCAAAGATTATATGCATCATCCGTAACAGCGCAGCATATGAGATGGCACAGTGTGAGAACACCTCAAGAAGGTACGTTGACACACCCATCAGATGGAGAAGCATGGAAATATTTTGATAAGAAATATCCTGATTTCGCAGCGGAAAGCCGCAACGTTAGACTAGGTTTATGTACAGATGGCTTCGCACCGTTTTCTCAGTTTGGTTCTAAATATTCATCTTGGCCTATAATAATCACACCTTACAATCTACCTCCGTGGATGTGTATGAAAACTCCATACATGTTTCTCACAGTTGTTGTCCCTGGCCCTGATGATCCGACACAGGGTATTGATGTTTACTTACAACCGCTAATCGAAGAATTGAAAATACTATGGAATGAAGGAGTTGAAACATACGACGTATCAAAAAAGAAAAATTTTCGGATGTTCGCTTCTTTGTTATGAACGATTAGTGATTTTCCAGCATATGCAATGCTTACGGGTTGGAGTACAGCCGGTCGTCTTGCTTGTCCATATTGCATGGAAGAAACACGAGCATTTTCGTTACCATACGGAAAGAAAATTTCATGGTTTGATTGTCATCGATGCTTTCTTCATGTTAATCATACTTTTAGACGAGACAAAATTTTTTTTACGTCTAATAGACATGAGGGTCTACGGCCACCGACGGTTTGGTCAAGTGAGGAAATATATGAACTTGTAAAAGATTATCCAAAGATACATGAAACAGGAAAACAAATTGATATTCAAGGTAAATCGACGTTTCATAATTGGTGCAAACAGAGTATATTTTGAGAATTGCCTTATTGGAAACATCTCTTAATCCGTCATAACATTGACGTGATGCATAACGAGAAAAACGTATTTGATAATGTATTTAATACAGTTCTGAATGTAAAGGGCAAGACTAAGGATGATTTGAAATCCAGACGTGATATAGAGGAAATATGTAATCGTCCAGAGCTTCATATGAAGCCCAATGATAGTAAAAAACCCAAAGCATGCTATGAACTAGACAACAATCAAGTTAAAGTACTGTTAAAATGGGTAGAAGAATTACGGTTTCCCGATGGAATTTCCTCCAATCTTCGTAGATGTGTCGACTATAAAAACGGAAAGCTGAGTGGAATGAAAAGCCATGATTGTCATGTAATGATGGAAAATTTGTTACCCATCGCCTTCAAAGAATTGTTACCTAGAAAAGTTTGGAATGTAATAACAGAACTTAGCTTATTTTACAAGGAGCTTTGTTCAACTACTTTAAAAGTTGACCGTCTACTAAAACTTGAAGATGAAATCCCTGTACTGCTCTGCAAACTGGAGAAAATATTTCCTCCGGGTTTCTTTAATGTAATGGAGCATTTACCTGTTCATCTACCAAAGGAAGCACGTCTTCGAGGTCCTGTGCAATACGGATGGATGTATCCGTTTGAAAGGTATATTATTATACTAAGTGTTCAAATGATAATTTAATTATATTTAGATCTTAATATTGAACCGAATATATTTTCTTAGGTACTTAAATCATTTAAAAAAAAGTGAGACAAAAAGCTCGAGTTGAAGGTTCTATTTGCAAATCATATATCGAAGAAGAAGCCTCTTTTTTTCTCTCATTATTTTCATGATCATGTGAACTTATCATTTGCAAGCGTTCCGCGTAATGATGAGAGGGTTGAACAAGATTCTTCTTCTGAATCAACATTATCTATTTTTAAACGACATGGCCGACATGCTGGAAAATGTGTGGAAATATGGCTAAATGATAATGATTGTAACGTCGCACACACATATATTCTTCTTAATTGTCCTGAAGTTGCTCCTTTCGTCAGGTAATCAATTTTTTTCAGTATTTATGTTAAACGTGTTAATAATAATGTAACATATATTTTGTTTGTGTTTGCAGTACTTATGAATCACAAAATCCAGGCGGCGATTTAAGCAAAGATTTCAGTAGTTGGTTTAGAAATTATGTTTTTGATCCAACAAATAATGTGCTCGATGAAGGAATAAAACATTTAGCATTTGGACCGAAAAGAAAAGTCAAAAGATATCCAATATTTTTTGTTAATGGGTATAAATTCAACACCAAAGAATACGGTGCTGAAAAATTAACAAACAATACTGGTGTGTTTGTTAAGGGCAGTGAAGATCCTAATAATCATATAAATGATTTTTATGGCGAGTTAACTCAAATATTGCAAATGACATATTTTACAAGACCCGCAGAGGTTGTTTATTTGTTTAGATGCAACTGGTTCAGCAATGTTCCAGGTTCTGGTATTAACGTGGATCCAAAGTATAATCTTGTAGAAATTAAACATACCTCACGTTATCAAAAGTACGACCCTTTTGTATTAGCCAAACAAGCTCTACAAGCTTATTATGCCCCTTATCCGTCTCTGAAAAGGGATAAAGCAGATTGGTATGCAGTTTTTAAAACCAAGGCAAGATTTACGTTCGATGGATATAATATTCCTGATGAACAAGCCTATCAAGCAGATCTAGAGGAAAATG
This sequence comes from Allium sativum, assembly GCA_030737875.1. Lineage (NCBI taxonomy): Eukaryota > Viridiplantae > Streptophyta > Magnoliopsida > Asparagales > Amaryllidaceae > Allium > Allium sativum. The sequence goes on along the minus strand of CM060921.1, from coordinate 718,697,842 downwards.
TTGAAATAACAATTGCAGACGATCAAACTGATTTTGGACATTTAAATGATGAGGCAAATGTATTAGTCGATGCATTTGAAAGTGTAGAGGAAAACGACATAGAACCCGAAACCGAGTCTGAATCAGAAAACGACGAAGAAATTGACGAAGACTGAGTAAAATTTGGTGATTTTCACAACTATTCACATTACATTTATAATTTATGTTTAATATTGCATTTTCACAACTATTCACGTTACATTACCTATGATTTGCATATGTATCAATATGACAGGTATATTATGGCTGACTCTCAACAACGTGGTGGTTGGAATAGTGACTTCAAGAATTTGACGGTAAACAATACTTTTGTATGCATACAATAAATTAACGTTTAAATATACAGTGTTATAATATTTTATATGATGAAATAACATTTTTACTATGAATTCGATTTGCAGATTCGACAACTTAAGAGGACTCAATACAAAGAAGAAATTAAAGAGCTTAGAATTATGATTGAGCAACTACGTGACAAGAGTCGTCTTCAGACTATGCAGTTGGAACAGCTAAATCAAAAGTTTGCGAAGTATGTGCACATTCATGGTAGTCGTCCTTAGTCAATTGTTGAAGTTGCTAGCAATGCTTAAGGTATGTTGTATGTTTTGACATTGAGTGGATGAGAATGATAAATTTGATATGTTTAGATGATTTGTGGACATGTAACTTTGATGTATTTGCTTTATGAACATGTATTTGTAAGTTTATGGATGTTTTGATGTTTTGTTTTGGTTATATTGATGTTGACTTGATATATTTTGTTTGTTTATGTTGTTATTGGTTTGTATGTGTTGTATATACGTGGAATTGATTGAAATTGGATTGGAAATGGATTGGAATTGGATTGGAATTGGATTGGATTGGAAATGTAGTGGCTGGAAGGTTATTTGCTAGCTGAAATATAAAAAAAATAACCCAGATTTTCCAACGGTTATTAACGGTTACCAACGGCTTACAAGTCACTTGTTTTCAACGGCTTTCAACGGAATACCGCCGTTTGTAGCCGTTGGAATGGCCGTTGGAAACATTCCGTCGATTCCGTTGGAAGCCGTTGGAAGACGTGAATGCTATTCCAACGGCTTCCAAAGGCCGCCGACGGCTTACAGCCGTTGGAATAGCTAAATGTTCTTGTAGTGGTAGGAATGAGCATGGTGCGGTTTTGACTTAAGACCGCGCTCGGAATAGCTAGGGTGTCGTTTTCAAAAGTAAGAACCGGAACCGAACCAAGAACCCTTGGTGCGGTTCAGTTTTAAAAGTGCGGTTTCGGTTTTAAAACCGATTAATAAAAAAGGTGTTGTTCCCTAACCAGTCAGCATGGATATAACATTATCACACATAAACACAACTCAGTCACAACAGTCAACATCTGCTCAAAAATGTAACCTGCGATAAATACAACCTTGTCCATTTCTCAATCCAAGTAAACTACATATTTTCTTATGTTTGTAACTGAAGTGGAGTAATGTAAGCATTTAAATGAATACAAGACAAAGTGTTGTTGGAATGCAAGTAGCGAAGGCTTGAAAAATTATACAAGACAAAGTGCCGTTGGAACTCAAGCATTCATAAACTATATCGGTGCGGTTTCGATTTTGCGATTTGAGAAAAGATAAAAACCGAAACCGCACCATACCAACGGTGCGGTTTCATCGGTTTTGCAGTTTAGTTCGGTGCGGTTTTTAAGATGCTGTTTTAGCGGTTTTATGCGGTTTCGATTCGGTTTCGGTTTGTAATCGGTTTTCCGGCTCATCTCTAGCTTGTAGATAAGTGAGATGTTGGTCGATATAGCTGCAGAGAGTAAACTGATAACTATAGACATACAAAAAATGATAAGTAAAATCTGCAAATAAAAAAAATAAAAAATAAAAACCTTTTTTTAAAAAAAATCTTTTTTGTTTGTCCATTTGAATAAATTTGGGTTGTGTTTTGCTCTTTTGAATAAATTTTTAGTCTCTTGTTCTTGTGGTTAAAATTTTCAAACAATTTGTCCTTCACAATATTTTCCTGTTTTGTATATGTGGTGATGCGAGCACCCCTAACTAGTGCAGCATTCAAAAGCTTTTTGATTTTCACCATACATTTATATTAAGGTAAGTTTTATTCTCATACACAATTTTAATCAGTCAATGCACCATATAAAATAAGATCTTTGATTTTTTTATAATATTTAGAATTTGATTAGTTTATCCACCAAATGTTAAAAATAAAATAAAAAATTCTTTTATGATCTGTTTAGTATAGTTCTTCTTCTTAGAACTCTATGCCTGAAGCCAAAAACTCAAACTTGTCAAACTTTTTTTTCCCCAATATAGTGGATGTTGGAAATAATCTTGGTTTTTCAGAAAAGAATTAATTGTATGAAAAATTAGTAATTGTATTAATGAAAGGAATAAATTAAGAGTAAAGGAAAATCTAGAATTCCTATTTTAGAGAATTCTAGATAATGTTTTCCTAGAATATTTTAGAGAGTGTATTGCATGATAAAAACAATGTAATAAGCTGATGTATGTAAGAAATCAAGTTTAAGATAATAAATAAAATAAGTATTTCCTCCTCATACATTATTTTCTCTTAAAAAATTTCTTCTTCTTCTAATATCTCCTAACAATGGTATCGGAGCTACAAAATTCCTAACAGTGGTATCAGAGATATAAAAATTTCCTAACAGTGGTATCAGAGCAATTCAATAATCAAGGAAGATGGCAAATGGAACATCACTCTTTCAAGTCGTTCCTTTATTGCAGAAAGACAATTATGACAATTGGAGCACCCGCATAAAAGCACTGCTTGGATCGCAAGATGCATGGGATATTGTAGAAAATGGGTATGAGGAACCCGTCGATATTTCCGTTTTATCCCAAATTGAAAGAGATAATTTAAAATTTTGAAGAAGGATCAAAAGGCTCTTACGCTCATTTATCGAAGTTTGAATGACGCTATGTTCGAGAAGATAGTCAATGCAAAAAATAGTAAGGAAGCATGACAGATTTTGGAGAATGCCTTTAAATTAATCAATAAGGTGAAGAAAATTAAACTACAAACTATGCAAAGTGAGTTTGAAGCTTTACATATGAATCAATTGATGAATATTTTTCTCGAGTTCTATCTATTGTAAATCAAATGAAAAGATACAGAGAAAAAAAATGGAAGATTCTAGAATTGTCGAGAAAATTCTACGATATTTAGATTCAAAATTCAATTACATAGTTGTGGCAATTGAATAATCTAAAGATATAAAATCCATGACTGTTGATCAACTTTTGGGTTGGCTTCAAGCTTACGAAGAGAAATTAAATAAAAAATTCAAAGAAGAGCCATTAGAGCAAGAACTTCAAACAAAGCTCACCGTGGGAGAAAACGAAACATTTAAAGATGGAAGAAGTCATAGACAAAGGGGAAGAGGTCGAGGACAAAGCTATACAAGAGGTGATTACAAATCTTTTAATAAAGTGGAGAGAAGGCAAAATGCGTATGCTACAAGAGGTCGAGGAAGAGGATGAAACATGAAACAAAATGGAAGGCCAAGGTGTGACAAAAACAAATAAAATGTTATAATTGTGATAAGTTTGGGCATTTTGCTTTAGATTGTACATCCACCTTTTACTAAGTTAAAGAGAGAATAAATTATTCTAAAGAAGATGAAGAGGATTCAGCACTTTTGTTGGCACATAAAGGAGATGAAAGCAATGACAATAATACATGGTATTTGGACTCGGGAGCAAGCAATCATATGAGTGGAAGGAGAAGCATGTTCACAAAACTTAATGAATCGGTAAATGGAAATATTCGTTTTGGAGATAACTCTACAATTCCAGTTGAAGGAATAGAAAATATACAAATTAATTTAAAGAATGGAAAGAATGATTTTATTTCTAATGTTTATTATGTGCCTATAATGAAGACAAAATTTTTTAGTTTATGGCAACTTTCAGAGAAAGGATATGATATACACATGGAAAATAGAAACCTTTTTATAAGAGATGGTAAAGGTGATTTAATTACTAAAGTGGAGATATCAACAAATAGAATGTTTCCATTAAATATTTCCAATAATGTTGCAAAATGCCTAAAATCATGTTATAAAGATTTATCATGGCTTTGGCACTTAAGGTTTGGACACCATAATTTTGGGAGTTTAAATTTGTTAAAAAATAAAAACATGGTGAAAGGTTTACCATCAATAAATCATGAAAACAAATTGTGTGAAGGTTGCATATTTGGAGCCAAGAAAATCTTTTCCAAAATAATCAACTACAAGAGCCAAAGAACCATTAGAATTGATTAACACTGATATTTGTGGCCCTATAAAACCATGCTCACTTGGAAAAAGTAAATATTTTGCACTTTTTATTGATGATTTTAGTAGAAAAACATGGGCCTATTATCTCAAAAAAAAAAAAATCAAATGTATTTGATGCTTTTAATAAATTTAAGGCTTTAGTAGAAAATAAAAGTGGTTATAAGATCAAAGCCATGAGATCTGATCGAGGTGGAGAATTTACATCAAAAGAATTTGAGAGGTTTTGTGAAGAAAATGGAATTCATCGTTCATTGACAGTCATCTACACTCCACAATAAAATGAAGTTGTAGAAAAAAAATAGATCTTTACTCAACATGGCACGAAGTATTTGGAAGCATTGCATATGCCCATGTGGCAGATCAAAGACGGATCAAAGACGCTCAAAGTTAGATGATAAAAGTGAAAAATACATTTTCATTGGCTATGATTAATGGTCAAAAGGATATAAGTTGTATAATTCTATTAATGAAAATGTGGTTGTTAGTCGTGACGTGGAGTTTGATGAAGAAAGTGCTTGGAATTGGAATAAAAAGGAAGATAATTACATATTCTTTCCACTTAATGAAGAGGAGTGCAATGATGATGTGGAAGAAGAGCCCATTAGTCCAACACCATCATCTCCTTCAACCATCCATCAAGATATTCATTTGAAGAAAGCTCAAATGAAAGACCACGACGCATGCGATCCTTGCAAGAATTATATGAGGTAACACCAATTTTTGATGATAATACATTATTTTGTCTTTCTGGAAATCATGAACCAATAAGTTATGAAGAAGCAAAACAAGACAAAAGATGGGGGAAAGCAATGGATAAAGGACACAAATCTATTGGTGCAAAATGGGTGTACAAAGTGAAGAAGAATGCTAAAGGAGAAGTTGAAAGAAACAAAGCAAGGCTGAAGGCTAAAGGATACAAGCAAAGAGCAGCTGCTCAAAACAAATGGAAAATACATCAAATGGAAGTGGAATCCGCTTTCCTAAATGGTAAATTGGAGGAGAAAGTTTATCTGGAGCAACAATCTGGTTGTAAAGTTAAATGACAAAGAAGACAAAGTCTTAGGCTTGAAGAAGGCGTTGTACGGTTTGAAAAAACCAAGTTTATGGGGATGTTGGAAATAATCTTGGTTTTTTAGGAAAGAACTAATTATATGGCAAATTAGTAATTGTATTAATGAAAGGAATAAATTAAGAATAAAGGAAAACATGAATTCCTATTTTAGAGAATTATGGATAATGTTTTCGTAGAATATTCTAGAGAGTATATTGCATTATAAAAGCAGTGTAATAAGCTGATGTATGTAAGAAATCAAGTTTGAAGAAAATAAATAAAATAAGCATTTCCTCCTCATACATTATTATCTCTCAAAATTCCTTCTTCTTCTAAAAACTCCCAATGGTGGTATCAGAGCTACAAAAATTCCTAACAGTGGTATCAGAGATATAAAAATTTCCTAATAATGGAATGGATTAGCATCCTATAACTAAAGTCATCAAGAACTGAGAAAAGCAGCATATAACCATACTAGCACAACAAAGAGAGAATCGCAATTCATACGCATATGAATTCACCATTAGTTCAAAGGCTTAAGCTGCCAAAATCAGAGTTTACCAGATCAAATATTGAATCCGATAACTAGTTCCTATGTATTTGGTGAATGCAACTCAGCATTTCTATTGTTTGAGATCTCCATATCAGTTACCTCAGGAAAACCAACAATATCTTTATTATTAGCACTATCAGGTTGACTTTGAGATGTAATAAAGCTAATATTATGCCATTTGTTTAAAGAATTTGAACCTTATTTTTAAGTTTGGATTGTAAAGAATAGTTTTGCTTTTTCATATGCATTGGCACGTTGAAAGTGGAAAAAAATCACTCTCAGTTTCTTGTATATGTTTTGTGTCATGATATCTTTCTTTAGAGGACTGTTATATCGCACAATAGAAACTGGAACTCACAAGCATAATACACTGTGAATCTCAGCATTCCCTAGCTTCAAATGCACTTCATGATCAGATGGATATATAAACGTATACTTGATGTAATGTGAAGAACCATGTTAATAATATAAGATAATTGCTTAAATTGCTCATATATATATGTACAAAAAACAAATATTGACCATTTAAGAAGAAATTCTACTCTTTGTAGAGAAAGATACAATCAAAAAAATTAAAAAGTAATGACCTAAAATAGACGTACATGCACTTTTTTGTAAGATAAACATACAACATGAACCAAATAATAACAAAATACTTGATACACAACAAGCTCGAACATGCATTAGCTTTTTGACATGTGCATGAAGTTAAAACAGATGAAATATAACACACGTATGTCAAACATGTGAGAAAATACCGCAAATATACTGAAGGGAATATATTGAACATACAGATAATATATCCTTTCTGTATCTAGGAATTTTTGCATATTTACAACCTACGTAAATCACGTAACTAACCATTTCTTCAATCTTTTTATACACTATTTTTTGACCTCCTTTTCTAGACCTAGTTTTGTCCTTTATTAATATTTTTCATATTTGCCCTGTCTTATTGTTCAAACTGCAAAAATATACCAAAGTTTAAGCTTCGTATATTCGTACTACATTCTTCATATTTCAGCAAGCTCGATCCCTATGTTATTCAATAATGAAAGAAATGGGGAAAGTGAAAGAAATGGGGAAAGTGAAAGAATTGGGGGTGAAAACCGAATGGAGGAGGAAGAAAGCAGGTCCATTATTTTCTGCTCGACTAAGCAATGGTTACCAGCGGTCGCTAACATTATTAAAACCAACAGTTTCCCATGATATTTCTAAATACGTAAAGAAATCTCCAGAATTCAGCTTCCACTGGAAGCCGTTTGAAGCCGTTAGGGGGTGCCATTGGCGGTCATTACCCCCCTCTGTTGATATATACAGAGCTTCTTGTAGTGAATGGACTAAAGAACACCATACTTATGGTCATATCCCTTTGGGTGCAACCCTCATGGGATTTGTTTCGATCCCTCCAGGGAATCGATATCAATCCTTCAATGGTGGTATGATGCAGGCCCCACGTCTTGGGCGTGGTCGTCTCACCTAGATGTCCTCCCCTTAGGCATTTCTAGATCGATCCTACTCTACCATTAGACCATTGGTTTCTTTGGAAAGGAGTTCTTCGCTGCTCCACGTGGAAGCTCTGCTAAATCTTACAAACAACTTCATAATATATTCTCTTCATTCATACAATAACTAAATGTACCTGTAATCAACAGTATAAACGAATATTACTCCAAATGGACGTATGTCACGGTTTGTCAAACCGTTATGAAAACTGTATATTCTTTCTTGCTTTCACCACTTATTCTGCTGTTCTTTGATTATTAAGTAAATTACTCTAGGCTGTTATGCTAATTAGAAGAAATGATACATAAGAGAATAGCGACCGATATACTCTACTTTATTATGTTTTATGTGTTGTACACATCATCAGGTAACATTGTATATTGGGTTGTATATTTAGCCCATTTATTTCTTTCCGTTGGAACTCTTGTGTATTATAAATACACGTTTCCTATGTACATTATCATTATCTAAATAATACACAAATCATTCTCTCATTGCAATTACAATCTCAATTCAATATCATTTTCAGAATTTACTTGTCTCACATTTCTATCTTGGTAACGGAGTTATTCTTCATTGTCTAACGACTTATTCTCATGTCTCGATCCATTTTCTTCGCCATTAGTGGTGAAATTTGTTCTTCTCCTCGGCTATTTTTCATCATTAGAGAAGAAGCAACATCTGTGATTCATGCCCTTCCATAACATCACATACGGTTGCAACTGTGTGCCACCCTATATGTGAAGTGGCTGCAACTTAATCAGCAAACGCTGCTTGGCCTAAAGAAGATCAAGAATTCAGTCAAGAAAAATCAAGAAATCAACTGAAACCTTATAGAGATGTCCAGAGACCCAATCAGCATTCTGAACATCATTTTGGATCTATTGGTTGCTTCTGCAAGTTTTAAGTAGTCGTTCTTTTTTTGATGCAAAAGGTAGTGAATCGCGAGATTCACGCCTTACTTCATAAAACATAAAAGACTAATACAGTTCCAGTACAGCATACATGTATTTACATAAATATACACAGCCAAAAAATATCACATGCACGCAGGCACGACAACAGCGTAGCAAAAAGTAATATAATTACATAATACAACAAAGTAGAAGCTAAGTACCCAAACATACTGAACCCAAGCATGCTGAAGCAACATCAATCTCACCTGCCTCGAGCACGTCCATAACTCTAGCAGTTATAGCATCCACAAACTTCACTTCTTCGTTGCCTGACCAGAGGGAAACATATTTGAGAATGCAGTAAATAGCTGAATTGGGCGTTTTCATTTTATATTTAAACTTTCGTGAGTTTCTTTCATGCCAAAGCATCCGTACATAAGCAAAATTCAAAGTAGCAAACAATTTTCACATGGGTGTACCAGGGAGAGAAGTATAAATGGTGTGCGAAAAATAATATTGATCAGTGATGAAGTACGTCCAATCTAAACTAATATTTAGGCTAACTAAACACTTCAGCCAAACATAGAAAGCGAAGTCACAATTAACGAACGAATGCAGGTAATTCTCGTCATTTTCATCGCAGAAAGCACAACCACCAGTGACACAAACACCTTTTGTCATAATTTGCTCACCGTATTAGGCCTATTATGCATGATCGTCCATAATTGAATTTTAACTTTAGTAGGCACTACTTTAAAACTCTACATGCATTCGAAACCAACAAATCTACTTCCTGCAAAATTAATCATCTTATAAAGGTAGCTGACACGAAAAGATTTGTCATTCCCCTCAAGCATCCAAACAAATTCATTATCCCCATCATCAGAAAGTCGTATGTCCTCTAGCATTCAAATCAGACAATACAATTGAGTCAATGCGTTACCGGTAACTAATCGACAAAGAGTTAGTCTCCATCTGAAGTTGACAGCATCTATGTTGTACATTTCTTTGACCGTGAAGTGCTTATTGCATGCAATATCAAATAGATAAGCAAACTCGAATCTCAAAGGAATAGGAAGCAGCCAACAATCATACCAAAACGAAGCACTACTCCCATTCTTTACAACGATGCCATCCCAATTTTAATCCAATGAATGTTACTCATTACACCATGCCAAAAAACTGAACAGTGAGAAACATATGCATTCTAGTGAAATCTTCTACCATAATAAGTGCTGATAATCCAATCTTTCCAGAAAACTTTCTACGTGCTTAACATAGTCCACAACTATTTGCAAAGTAAAGCCGAATTCATGTTTCTCAAAATTAATCCTCCCTGATCTTTGGATTTGCATACCTGATGCCAAGACACAAGACAACTTACTTTGCGTATATCCTTCATGCCGGTCCATAAAAAATTACAACAAAAAGCATCAATCTTCGGAATCACCCATCAGGGACATGAGGAAAAAGATAGTCAATATAAGGGGATGGCAGAGAGGACAGAATTCACCAACACAAGTCTTCCATCTTTAGATAGACAACTCCCTTTCCACCTCGTCAGTCTCTGATCAACTTTGTCAATAACCAACTGCCAGTCGCGCTTCATCAATTTTTTGGATGGATGCAAGCCCCAAGATAATTAAGTGGAAATGAATCCATCTTACAATTGAGCATCGCAGCACAACTCCTGTTTACATCAACACTACAACCCAGAATGTAAACATTACTCTTATGAAAATTAATTTTTAAGCCAAATACACTTTCAAAAGCATAAAGCAAAAATTTCGAAGAGGCAATGTATTTGGATTCTGGACTGCTAAAGATAATAGTATCATCAACATATTGCAACGAATTAATACCCCCAATAATATGATCCCTGCCAAAGCTGTGAATGATACCGTTGGCACTTGAAACCTGAAGAATCCGACAGAAAACATCCGTTGCCAAATCGAAGAGGAGAGGGGAGAGTGGGTCCCCTTGTCTCAAACCCCCTTTAGAAACAATAGTACTACCAGCGATACCATTTACACAAATATTAGATCTACTTGATGCTAGAAGGCTATGAATCCAATCCATCCATCTTGCAGGAAAACCCCTCTCTCGAAGCAAATCCATGATAAATCTCCAATCGACATTGTTAAATGCTTTGGCAAAATCCAGCTTTAAAATTGCACAAGGAACATTATGCCTATCACTGTGAGAGATGACTTCCTGTACAAGCATGGCACCATCGAGAATAAATCATCTTTAATAAACACCGTCTGCAATTTGTCAATAAGCTCATCCATTTTCACTTTCAACCTATTTGCGAGGACTTTAGTGGACATCTTGAAACTGCTATTCAAAAGGCTAATCGATCAAAAATCCGCAGCAAAAACGTTTCCTTCCTTTTTGGGCATCAAAACTACGTTTGCATACCCTAACACATCCAATCTCAAAGTACCATCATGAAATTCATTGAAAATGTTTAAGACATCTTTCTTAATCAAGCTCCAGTATTTCTTATTTTTTTTTTGGAAAACCATCGGGACCAGGTTCTTTGTCACTAGGCATCTTGTTCGAAGCTGCTATAATTTCTTCTTCCAAGAAATCAAAATCAATGCCTCTTAAGTCAAAATTTGAGGGGTACAACTTATTCCAGTCAACAGACACATGAGTCTCATTTCTTTCTCCAAAAATACCCTTGTAGTACTCAGTACACGCTTCTCCTTTCTTCTGTTGGTCACAAATTTCTTTCCAATCTTTCCTTATGTTGCAAATCTTATTCGTTCTTCTTCTACCATTCGCAACCTTATGAAAATAGCTCGTGTTATTGCCTCCTAACTTTAACCACTGAGTTCTTGATCTCTGTTTCCAAAAGATCTCCTCTAGATTAATCACCATAAGGAGTTCTTTTTCTTTACTTTTTAGCAGAGCTCGCTCAAGTTCATCCAAATTTCTTGTTTCCTCCAACACATTTAGCTCCATAATTTCAGCTTTAAGCCTTTGTTTCTTAATTCTGTTGTTCCCGAAAACTTCCCTATTCCACTTGGCTAGGAATTTTCATAAAAGCCTCATCTTTCAACAAAAATTACTAGCCACGTCCCCATAGCTGCAAAACTCTGACCATTTCTGACAAAGCAGATCATCAAAATTCGGCTTAATGCACCATATATTTTCAAACTTAAAAAAGTTTTCCTCTTTAAGTACTCATTCTTGATTTCCTTAACCTTAGTTCTCAACCTTTTTTCAGCTTTATTCCAATCTTGATTGTTTATCATGTCGAACAACAATTCAGACGGAAATTCAGGTGCATCTACGGGCTCAAACACAACTCCTGCAAACAATTTGATCAAGACAATTGTTAGTCCACAGTCTCAATTAATAACAGTTCAACTCGATGGTAACAACTATATGTTGTGGAAACTTCATATTAAGACAACAATACAAGGTTCTGGGCTCCAAAGTTTCATTATAGGTACCATCAACATACCACGGAAATTCATTACATATCCTGAAAACAATGTTGTTCCCGATGAGGAATTCAACAAATACCACAGGCAAGATAGACTTATCGACGCATGGTTGCTTTCATCCATTAGTGAAAAACCTTTACCCCAAGTTATAGGTTGCAAAAAAACAAATGAAATTTGGCATACTACTGAAAAATCTTTCGATAATCAATCCTACGCCAAGGTCATGTTCTAGAAAAGACAACTTCACAAGGTCAAGAAAGAAAACATCACTATGAGAGAATACCTAAACAAGATTAAATCAATATGTGATATGTTGGAGGCTGCCTGGCACAAATTACCAGATTCTGAATAGATTCTTGTTATTCTAAATGGTTTAAATGAAGAATATGAAGATGTGGAAGCAATTATGCTTCACAAAAGGAATTTTCATCCATTGATGATGTTCATTCTATTCTATATTCTCATGAAGCAAGAATTGAGAGTAAATGATCACAAGATGGTGACACTAATGTTCACTATGCAGCAAGCAACAAAAAAAATAAAAATCAGAGTGTCAAAAATGAGAAAACCTTTCATAGAGGTGGTCAACTATCAAGGGGAAGAGGCAGTTGGAACAACAGAAATCGACCTAAATGCCAGATTTGTGAAAAAGTAGGCCATACGTCCCCAAATGTTTCTTTTGATTTAATGCAAACTATGCTGAGAACCAAAATCCAAGCAATCAAAAGGGAACAAACCCCGGTGCAAATTTGGCACAGGTACAAAATGATACTGTTCCACCTGAATCATCAAGAAACAAGGAGAAAGTGCAATAATTGATCACATTAATGACGACAGCTGGTATCCAGACTCTGGATCTACAAATCATCTCACAAACAATCTTGAGAACCTCAATCTTGGCAATAGAGATTACAAAGGTAACAATTCAGTTTGCATGGGAAATGGTAAGCATATAAATATATCTCATATAGGTAAAGACGGTATAAATGGAAAATGACAACTATATTTACATAACTTTTTAAGGGTACCTGAGATCAAGAATTTGATAAGTGTATCTCAATTTGCTCGAGAAAACAACGTATATTTCGAATTCTTTCCTAACTACTATACTGTTAGAGACATTCTAACAAAAACAGTTTTACTACAGGGTGATGCAGTAAAAGGACTGTATAAGTTCAATTTGCAAAGTTGCAATAAGTTCGATGCAGTACATGTACCGTTAACTGTAGTAGTATTTGTAGAAATGTAATTGATAATAACAGTAATTGCAGAAAGACAGTTAATGATAACAGTACTAGTACCAGCAATAGAAAAGTCTTTGACTATTGGCATTTTAAGCTTGGCCATCCCAGTGCTAATATACTTAGGAAAATTCTTCTTGATAACAAGATACCCCATGATAATGTTCCATTCCCATACATTTGTGAATATTGCCAATTGAGCAATAGTCACAAACTGCCTTTCACAGATTCTATGACTGTTTATACTAAACCATTGGAACTTATTTCCACTGACTTATGGGGTCCTGCACCCATTAGCTCAAATTTTGGTTGTAGATATTACATTTCTTTTATTGATGCCTATTTTAGGTTTACATGGCTGTATTTACAAAAGTCCAAATCAAATGCTACCAATGCAACTCTGAATTTTATTAAAATGGTAGAAAATCAGTTTAACTCTAACGTCAAAAAGATTCAATCTGATGGAGGAACTTAGTATAAACCCCTTAGCAAAAAAATTTCAAGATAAGGGGACTATTCATAAAATCATTTATCCTTATACTTCAGGTCAGAATGGGCTAATAGAAAGAAAACACAGACACATTGTTGAAACAAGTTTAACATTATTAGCTCAAGCAGCTCTACGTTTAAAATTTTGGTCTGAAGCATATAATTCTGCAGTATTTTTAATTAACAGAATGCCAACCAAAACTCTAAGTGGTATGAGCCCCTTAGAGAAACTTTATGGAATTAAACTTGTTTTTAATAGCTTAAAAGTCTTTGGATGTTTCTATTACCTATACTTAAGACCATACAATTCAAACATGCTCGACTTTAGATCTGGGCAGTGAACATCTATTGGTTATTGCACAATCATAAAGGATACAAGTGCATTGATTCAAAAGGTAAAATCATAGTAAGCAGGCATGTTTTCTATGATGAGAATATTTTCCCATACAAGCAACATGATATAAAAACAACTATGAAAGTATAGAAGCAAAAGACTACTGTACCTGAACTGCCCATTCTCAATGAAGTGTGGGAGAAGACCAATACTACTGAGGCTGTTGAACCTCAGAATGATCACAGAATATTTATGATAGCCACAGTGAGCCGTCCAACCTCGCCAATCAGCAACATGTAGAAGGTAGCAACAACAGAAATCAAGTCAGGAATGATTAAAGTGCTGAGGATGTTAATAACAACATTGACAACGATACTAAAGCAACTCAAAAAGAACAAATAAACGTACTAGTCAATCCTTCTCACAATCAACCCAGACATCATATGATAACCAGGGCTAAAAGTGGTACTTTCAAGCCAAAAACATTCGCATCCATTACAAATACTGAAGAACCAGACAATTATAGTCAAGCAGTTAAAGACAAAAACGGGTGTGATGCCATTAAGGAAGAATATAATGCTCTTATCAGAAACAACACGTTGGAATTGGTCAATCAACCAAAAAATAAAAATATAATTGGTTGCAGGTGGACATACAAGTTAAAGAGAAATGCTGATGGAATAATCAATAGATACAAAGCCAAACTCGTCGCAAATGGATTTACTCTAGAATATGGATTTGATTTCTGGGAAGCCTTTTCACCAGTTGTGAAACCATCAACTATCAATCTAATTCTATCCATTGCTTTGAACAATAATTGGATTATAAATCACTTGGATGTCAATAATGCCTTCTTAAATGGTTCTTTGCAGGAAGAGATTTACGTGCAGCAACCACCAGGATTTGTCCAAAACAAAAATCATGTGTGCAAATTAAAGAGCGCTATCTATGGTCTCAGACAAGCTCCAAGAGTGTGGTTCGATAAACTCAAAACCACACTCAACTCAATGGGCTACAATCCAACAAAATCAGACACTTCTCTCTTTATAAAAGTCAACAATACATCTACTATTTATATACTAATTAATGTTGATGACCTTATTGTTACAGGCAATAATGGTGAGGAGATCAGAAATCTTACTGAATATCTAAATGATCAATTTTCTATAAAGAATCTGGGCTGTGCTTCCTATTTTCTTGGCATTGAAATTAAAAGACATTCATCTACTGAAATGCATTTAAATCAGAAGAAATACATCTCAGAGCTACTTACTAGAGCTAACATGCATGAAGCAAGGCCCCAGCCTACACCTATGATATCAAATCAACACTAAAGAAAAAACATGGGAAAAGCCAAAGACAATATTAAACAATACAGAAGTGTAGTGGGAGCATTACAATATGCAACAATCACACGACCTGATATTTCATCGGTGTTAACAAAGTATCTCAATTTTTACATAATCCACTTTTACGAGCATTGGAAAGCTGCCAAAAGAATCCTAAGATATCTGAAGGGAACTATCAACTATAGATTATCTCTTAAAGCTAGTAGTAACTTGAATATAACTGCATACAGTGATGCTGATTGGGCAATAGACAGTGATGATAGGAGATCAATAACTGGATATTGCATATATGTTGGTGACAATCTAATATCATGGTGTTCAAAGAAGCAGACTACCATCTCGAGATCTAGCACTAAGACTGAATACAGGAATGTAGCAAGCACCACTGCAGAAATCTTATGGCTACAATTTTTGCTAAAGGAACTAAAAATCACTTCTAACAGGAAGCCTATTCTATGTTGTGGTAACCAAACCACAATATATATGACTGCTGACCCTATTCAACACGCACAAACCAAACATATTGAAATTGGCATTTACTTTGTGCGTAAACAAGTGCAAAAGAAGAATTTGCAAGTAAATTACGTTCCTACGTATCAAAAAAGTTGATATTTTTACTAAGGCACTATCTAGCAGGAATTTTACCGGACTACGAAGTGCATTCAAAGTAATGGAGTAATACAGCCTGTTGAAGACTCCAAAAATCAATGGAAGCAAGCAATCATCAGATCTAGAAGATAAAAGTCAGATCAGCTGAAATCCGTGCTAAATCATGCTCTCTGGAAGATAATCGTTAGACCTGTCCTTTTCTCGTCGCCACCATGCTATTGATAGTCAGATCCTTCTCAAGCTATGCTGATGGAGGCTGTTATTCTCTGAATTGTGAAGAAAATTAGGGTTTGCCTCAGAAACCCTAACCCTAATTTGAGCGAGGGAATTAGAAGAAATGATACATAAGAGAATAGCGGTCGATTGACCCAAATTGTGTCTAACAATCTAATGCTTATTAGCATGCACAATGTTTTTTGTTGCATAAGATTTTTACATATCATGATTTACAATCTTAAGTGCATTGCTTGCCACCAACGTAAATGCGTGGTTGTAGTCTTATTTAACTATACCTTAAAACGTTATTGCTTTCTAGACAAGTTGCTAAAGTAATTAATAAGGCAACTCATAAATGTTAAAAGATCAAATCATTTTTCCTTGGATTTCAGCTGTTATTAGCATGGTTATCATATATCCGACACCATGTAAGAAAAAAAGGCTATTGTGAAGCTTTAGTTAAGCCTTAACACATATGCATAGATATAGGGCTGTTATGGTAATGGTAAAGTTATCATCACAATACCAGTATCAAACCAGTGGTAAACAATATCGAGCTGCATCGGTATGCCAATTCTATTGGTATGGTAACGGTAAGCTTTACCATTGTTAACGGTAAAATAGCGGTAAATAAATATTAGTACCAGTGGTAACGGTAAATTTATCAGTCATTTTTTTTTTTTTTTTGCTATTTTAATGATTTCCAACCTTTGTTTTTTCTGAAAGTTTATCATATTTATGTAGATGCTTATTTATTTATTTAGGATGGTAATTCTTTTTGCTTTTATTAACTTCAAAGTATAGGATTAACAAAATTATTATATCATATTGTTGTAAATATCTTGTGATAAGCTAAGTAAATTTTCCATGCCAATTAAAATAAGTTTAAATATTTATATAAACATTAATGGAGTTAGAATTAGTAAAAAAATACTTACTTTTTATTATTATCAAAAATTTTATGTGTTAGTGTTTTAATAGTTTTATGTATTAGTAAATTTACCATTACCAATTAATGGTTTACCGGTTTATCTGTATACCAATAAACATTTACCCGCGGTAACGATAAATTATCGGTATTTATTTTTGGCTTACCAATAGTATTGGTATGGTAATGGTTTTCTCGCATTGATAACGGTTACCATTACCATAACAGCCATATATAGATAGAATTAGCTAAAACATATAATACACAGAATAAAAATAACCAGTACTAATTTAACTTGTATGTTGAGCTTACAGGGGTGGGGTACATTGAAAAAGTTTGAATGAGAGATTATGAGCGTGCCTTGTGATCCAACATTCCCCTCTTCTCTCTCTGTTTTTCCTCCTCTTTTCTTTTCAGTGATTAAAGAAAGAAAGAAAGCGCTGGTAAGAAGACAACTTATTTCAATTCAAAAGTAGGCTTTAGGATTCTGCTGTCAAGGCTGAAAAAAGATAAACTATCTATGCTTTTCCACTTTTGCTTTTAGCTTGCATTTTTTGTTCATCTCCTCAATCTGAGCTGCTTCTTTTGTTCATATAATAATACACTATTTCCTGATCCCCTCTAATGTAAAAGCATATATTATCAGATCATGGCCTAAGCATATATTATTAGATCATCCCCTGCAAATAAGAAGACAAACAATTTGGCGTTTGAACCAAAAATGCATTAATTCAAACAGCAAAATTATCCCAAAAAAAAGGAAGAAGAATGAGGGAACAGTTGAGAATATTAAGGGCGGTTTCTTAGTATCTATGTAGAAAAGGAGATTTTCAGGATTAATCTCAACAGTAGCTACTTTAGTAAGTGCTCTATGGCTTGTTCAGTTGTTCAAAATGAAGTGAACAAATCATGGTTGAAAATGCTCTAAAAATTACCAAAGAAGTAAAACAGCCACTACAAAAGATCATGTTTTCTCTTACTGAGTCAAAATGCAAACAGCCTGCAGCAGTACCAATTTCAGAAGCACATACCAGTATTCAACACATTAAAGTAGTTGGTCCATAATACTAGCTTAAAAGCCATGTCATGATATTCCAGCAAATTACATTCAGATGTCTTAGTACCATTGCTACATTACAAATTGTACACACATGATAAAGCTGTGCATTCCAAATATTTCAGCAGTTATCTGAAAGCATGCATTCGACTCTTTTTTCTTTAACATATTTTAAACAGGAAAATAAAAACAGGCAATGCAACTTTTAAAAGCTTGATCCAGTGGACATGGCGCTCAGATATTAATATATTATATACAATTACAACTCAACTGATCTCGTTTTAAACAAAAGCATCATAGAATGATTCTTGTGATGTCAGGTATAATCAGAATTTGAATCATCAAAGTAAGAAAAGAACACATAACTAATAATCATTACATGTTACATAAGCTAAATTATCATACGTATCAAGCTAATTAACCAGTTATTTCTTCTTTGAACAACTCCACTGTTATATTTTATAAGCCAAACAATGATAAAGCTTGCATGCTACAGAATTGAACAGTAGACAAATACATGATTAACAAATAGTAAACAGTTAATTCTTTTTCTTCTATGGATTGGATTTGAAATGACCCACAATGACATAAGGCAGGGGTTTGATATATTGTCAAAGCTTAAATTGGAAATGGAATATATTGTGGCATCAGCCTAAGATGGACCAAGCAAGTAGTAGCCACATATACGTCTATCACTTCATTCTATGTTGGAATGAGACGAAACCGAATATAATAGAAATGACACAAAGAGTAAAATCCCATATAACATTGAGAAATGAGTGGTCTTTCTTTAGATGCCTACATGCAAAAAGGGACCCTTTTTTACATTGGAATTTTGTATGCTGCTCATATAACCGATTTTATATGACTGCGAATAATATGACAAAAGGAAGATGATGAAAACTTAGTATCATTTGATAAAAATTGTTTAAACTGAGATCATTTTTTTTTTTTGTTATATAATCAGGTTACTAGTTCACTTAGGTGTTTTTTTTCCACTGGAAGTCAATGTAACTAGTAACCTGTGATTTACATAGGATTCTGAGTACATATATAATTTAAAGAAAGGAGATCAAGCCATCCACTTCACTGGAACATGTAGGCCAGAAAGAAACAACAAATAGCTTATTGTAGTTTATAGTGTTTGTTTTCAACTTAACAGTAAAAAGTTTGGACATGCACATAGGTAAGCTGTTGAAGTTCATTTTATATATAGTATCAAATACCTTGATCTACAAACAGTTCATTTGGAAGTTGGTGAACCAAACAGTTTGAATCAAATATTTTAAAGTGCTACAGAGAGTATTTGATTGAAGTATAAGAAGCATATATTAAGCGATTCTTCCTGTTATGGTTTAAATGGAATATCACATGATGAAGTGCTTAGATAACACTACGGCGGTATTACTATGATATAAAAACTGCATACGATTCCAGCTTAAAAGAAATGAAATAAGCGGCTGAAAACTTTCCTCGTCTTTATTATTTTAAACCAAGCCAGTTATGTTTATTGGGCCGCGTTTTATATTTCTTTTCTTTGTTAGAATAGAATAAGATGGCCCAAGTCCTACAGATCTGGTATGTAACCTGTGTACCCAAAAGGGTAAAACAAATAAACTACCATCCAGTTAATCCTAGCCGCAAAACAAAGTTATGCTAAGTACCCCCTATTTTATCAGAATAATACGAGGACGAAAATACCTTTTTTGTGTTATATTTTTTTCGATTATAGTTTTTTGCACAACTCGTAGTTGCCTTACGTGGTTTTATAGTGTACCATGTATTTGCCCTACGTGGTCTGTGAAGGAACCACGAAAAGCTGTTACGTGATACTCTAAGTAACCACATAAGGCTGCTAGGAGGTACACTGAAAACCATGCACTCATCCTATGTGGAAGAGTATTTTTGTATATTTTTTTTAAATCAGCGGGGGGCTATTTAGTAGAATTAGGGGTTTACCGGTTTTTTCAAGTTTTGGGAGGCTACTTAGCATATTCGTGTGTTCGAATAGAATTTGTCAATGTCAAGCCCTAATTCATCTCCAATTGAGACGAGGTACGATCGAACTATCGTCTCCTCTTCAAATCAGGCAAGAAAGAATTAAGGCGGCTTCCATCACTTGAAATTTACGGTCTATGAAGTCTGAACTAAGCTATTAGTTGATTTTATGATATCTTTGACTTCGACTGTGGTGAAATTATCATGGAGAAGTCCAGAAGTCTTGGATGCTCCTGAGCTTTGTAGCTCTCATCCATATCCACTATTTTATCCACAGATTTGAAGTTTGCTCAATTGATTTCATCAATTTGTTGCCATCAACTACACTATTGATGTTCTCACCTTTGCTCATAAATTTTGTTAATCCAACTTACATCTATAAAAATCATTTCTTAAACTTTGATTATATCTGTTTGACGGTATGCAATGCTGCTTTGTCAGACTTGATAGTCGTACGAGAACACTATTGGTTGCACGGTAGATTCACTGCAAACCGAGTAAACTATTTTCTGTGCAATTCTTAATATAAACATTTTTACTTAAAGTATTAATTAAGGTTTCATGTTTACTTCCAATATAGGAATAGTTCCCGAGTGCACTGGTTCGATCATCACTAGGGACGGCGCTTGTGAAAGCCAAGCCTGATACGGGGGTAGGCAGGCAAGCCAACCGCCTAGGGCAGAGGGGCACGATGAGGCAACATCCTAGAATTTTACTTTCTTAAGTGTGCGTGACAGCATGTGATATACATGGAAGTTAGTTTGTTCGATGTTGCTTTATTAGCCAAGATTCAATACTTAACAATGACGATTTTTTTGCTATTTCCCATTTTCCCTCAAATCTGTTACTAGCTTTGTGGATTCCTTGTTTGCAATTTTTTTGGGCTTAGGACATTGAAATCAATCGGGTCGGCCCTGTGAGAGCCAATCAGGAAATGTCATGATTGATTTTCAAGTAATGTAAGAGAGCTTCAACTCTTTCTTCATAATTATCTATTCTGATTTGATCTGAATATAAGTTGTCAATATAAGATTGTTGTTTAGACGCTTTTTTGGATGATGATTTGTCAGTCAACATCTATGATTTTCCATAGTTGAAAATAATTTATTCTTTTATTTTGAAGTAGTCTCTGATTTTTCTTCCCAAATATATTGAATAGTAGCAGTTAGAAAGACTAATGATTTTTTGAATTCCATTGATTTTGCTTTATAGTTTTTTTTGGATGAAAGAGATGCTTTATTTGATACTTAGAATTGGAATTTTCTGGTTGAAGTTCAATTTAATTTTATCAATAAACCAGATATATTTTGAGTAAATGCAATCAAAGAACAAATGCTCAATGTTTTCTTGTTCATTTCCACAAAATCAGCACTTAATTTCAGAGTTTCTTTTTTTATTTTGAACATCTATTTCGGTTTGAAAGCCTATTTATTGTTGCAAAATAAGCATAGTATGGCACCTTTGGGAAATTTTTTTTGTTTCGAATAACATTATGTCAATCAACTTCAAAATCAAAATTTGCAGCTGTTGACGTTAAAAGTTGGTCTTATGAGAACCAATCCATAAAGTGCATAATCCACATACAAATCACAGAGAAATAAAGGAAATAACAGGGAACACACAATATTTTTATAGTGATTAGGCTTAATCCAAGACTACGTCCACTTTATAATCTTTGTTTATATTGTCAATTAAAAGGTTACAGTTGTTTGATTGTAAGAAAGTTGAGAAAGAAACGATTTGTACACGAAAGCCGTGTGTTATGGTTCGGTTCGACCTGTATATAGAGCAGGTTGTTTGAGGAAACAGAACTATTCCCTTTCGAAAGAAAGAGTCCCTTTTTCCAGTTTTGAAGTAAGGTATTTATAGGGAAAATTTGGTCTGGGTCGGCACGCCATGTGGCGACAATCCCGGGTCAGATAAGCCACATGTCATCCGATCCGGAAAATCAGCTACAGTCGGTTGGGCCTGGTCTTCACATGAGGAACAGTTCTTTTTTTATCTTCGTGGCATGTTTATAATTCAATTCATGAATTAAGGAAATATAGTAGGTCAGAGTTGACCAATTAAGTAGCCTTGAGAATTGGGCTTCGTTGTGTGCAGCTAGGTTGTGATTGGCTTATTGGGGCCGACTTTGTTCGACTCGACCACACTGACCCATGAAGTTCAATCCAGGTGACATGGGGTACTTTCAATAACAAGTTTGGGCTGAACCAATCCTAATCAACCCGAGTAGGAATCAAACTATGAAAGAGGAGTATGATAATTTCATAACTCGAGAGGTTAGACATTAGACCAAGCGGTTGAAGGTAGCTTAAGTCAAGAGTACTTATCTTGATAAAAATTTGAGTTGTGACGGCCTTGCCAAAAGGCGACATGTGTTGATGGCAAAAAATGTCGTAAACACCAAAGATTCCCAATTACTAGGAATTATAAATGTAGTCGCATAGATAAGAACATTAAATAGAACATAAGCAGTAAATAACACGAGATTTATAGTGGTTCGGCCTCAGTAAGGGCATACGTCCACTTTGAAGAGTTGGTTGGAATATTATTAATCACTTGGAAGAATTACAAGGTTGAGACTATCTCATGACATCTCATTACATTCACTTTTCATGATATATGATGTCATAATGATCATATATTATAATAAGGAAAAAGGCAATTTTGTCCTTTTTCTTCCTCAAAGAGAAGATGCCATTAATGAAGCTTTATGGAGGTCTCCAAGCTCAAGCATTCCACGCTTTTGAAGTGTGAGGCCATGGGGTATTTATAGAAAGTGGTTAGGTAGAGGTTAGGTAGGAGTAGGTAGAAATGGGGACCATCTTCCAGAAATTCGCACCTCTTGCTGTCGGGCCTCGGAAATTCGCACCTGGGGTGAGGTGCGAAATTTCGCACCCGGCTGGGTGCGAAGTAGATTTCGGCAGGAGGCGTTGTCGAGGCTGGTTGGCTCTTTTGAGGCATCGAAGCTCCTCAACACAAAATGAAGGAATCCACCGTTTTGCTGGTCCGAAGTGAAGGAATCTGAGCTTCCAGCATGGAGAAAACCAGATGAATCGGGCGGTGCCCACGGTTCACCGTCGGGACTATGGGGCCCCGGACCCCCACCGGCGCTGCACCTGGACCCGCTTGACGGCTCGCCTTCGGCTCGGAGCACAGCTCGCCTTTGGCTCGGTGCATGGCTTGCCTTCGGCTCGGATGCGGACGGATACTAGTGGGGGTTGCGTCTGAGGGATGCGACGTCCTGCTAGTGGCCAGGCTCGAGTCTTCTGATACTGGCCCCCCAAAAGATATTAGCGACACCTCCGGGCTGTATTATCACGCGATATGTTGAGTCGAGCGTGTCTTGAGTACTTTTGGTGACCAGACCAAAAGGCTGGTTAGCATTTTCCCCTCAAAGTACATCTTGTCTTGACATGATGTGCTTTGGAATGAAAGTTGAGATGATAGTTGGGTTGCGGATTGTAACAACCCGTAAAATGCGAGCCAGTTTGAAATTTTTTATTTTGGCAATTTTAGCGAATTTTGATTATTTAAAATAGATTATTTTAAATAATATCGACGAGAAATTTATTTAGAATATAATTCGACGTATATATTATATACGTCGTCGTTAGAATATATAATATTTATTTATAATTATAAAAGGAATTGAAAATGGCGCGGTAGTTTGAAAATTCGATTTCTAATTTCAAATGAATATACAGAATTCAATATAAGTCAGAATTGAAAGAAACAAGAAATATTTGAATCTGTATAACTATATCTTTGTAACGAAGTTAACAAACTGAGATTTCATCTTAGAAATGATAAGATATGTCCAGTTTAAAATTAGAAATAGTCGCTGTGGAATTTATAAATATTTTTATATATATAAGGCCCTTAAAAATAGCAATTTTGCAAACGACCTCGGATTTCGACGAAACCAGTTTTGTGGGGTCCGTGATGTTAAGTTATTGCTAGATTCCAAATTTCATAATTTTTCGAATCGATATGTGAGCGTGGCAAAGAAAAACGCGTTTGACCAGTTTTAGTTGATTTTAATCGACTGGAAATTGGCCATTTTTCCAACGGTCTCAGAATTCGACGAAACTAGTTTTGTTAGGACCGTATCGTCAATACGAAGCTAGAAAATATTTTTCTGTGATTTATCAAGTTAGTATGCGACCCCAGTAATTTGAAATGTACGTTTAAAATTCAATATAGCGATTTAAATGTAAATACAACGGAAACTGATTCAAACGATCAAATCAAACTACGAAACATATCCCATTGTGTTCGGAATGGGGGTGAAATGCTAGGGGCGACAGTCGTTGGGTCTCGTTTTGACGTCGAACGAAAGGTCAACTTTATTGGAGAAAATAATATTAAAATAATATAATTAAACTTTATAGAAACCACCCCCTTATATTTCCCTTTCCCACTCCTCACGTCAGATAATCAAAAAGAAAAAAAAAAACCCGTCGACCTACTACTCATTGCGACCCCTCTTCCCGCCGCCAGCGCGATGGCGCCGCCACCACCAACGACCGGCGAGCCTCGTCGCGACCCCCCCCTTCCGTTGACCTCGCGCCTCCCACGAACCCCCATTTCGCCCAAATCGAGCGCCCAGACCCCCCTTTTTTGACCAACCGCGACACCGAAGGCGACGCCACCAATCCCCGTCGATCCCACCGCCTCGCCCCCCCCCCCTCGATCACCAGCGCCGATAGCAACTCCGATCCACCCCCTGCTGCTTCAAAAATCTGAACCCTAGGTCGTTGTAAGTTTTCGTTTTTTTTTATTATTAATATTTTATTTCTGTTTTATATTTACAGATTAAAAACTGTTTTTATTTTAAAGATTAAATACTGTTTTTATTTTAACAGTTTAAAAACTGATTTTGTTTAAAGAAAAAAACTGATTTTTATGTTTTCAAAAACTGATTTTATTTAAAGAAAAAAACTGATTTTTATGTTTTCAAAAACTGATTTTGTTTAAAGAAAAAAACTGATTTTTATGTTTTCAAAAACTGATTTTGTTTAAAGAAAAAAAACTGATTTTTAGGTTTTCAAAAACTGATTTTGTTTTAAAAATAAAAACTGATTTTGTTTAAAAGTAAAAACTTTAAATAGGAAAAAGGTTTAATCTTTAAAGAGAAAAAGGACTTGAGCTTTACGAAGTAAAAATTCGATTTTTATATATTGAATAGCAAAGTGAAAATTCGATTTTTATATATTGAATAGCAAAGTGAAAATTCGATTTTTATATATTGAAAGTTGAAGTAAAAATTCGATTTATATATATTGAAAGTCGAAGTAAAAATTCGATTTTTATATATTGAATGGCAAAGTAAAAATTCGATTTTTATATATTGAATAGCAAAGTAAAAATTCGATTTTTATATATTGAATAGCGAAGTAAAAAATTCGATTTTTACATATGTAGTGAAAGCGGACAACGAAAGCGACAAAAGGCGAGATTGGCGAAGATTTCTATCAATGAAGTGAAGTGGAGCTAGGATAGCTATATGTGAGAACTTCTCACTCAAATTCTACTTCTCTAGTTATATATATATATACTAGGATGCAGACGGTGCTTATTAGAAGCACCCGACACCCGTCCACAGACCATGGACTTGTTTGATTGGTTGTGTAGTTGGTTAGATTATTTGATTTGGATTGGATTGTTTTGGTGAAATTGAAATTGATATGATTGATGTGTGAATGGCGTGGGCCTTCACTAGACCGGGGATAAGGCTAGGCCTCGTCCCGTTTCTAGTATCGTGCCGTTATGCCGCCGAAATTTTCTAAAATGTGTTAGAAAAATAAAAAAATATCATTTTATTTAAAGAATGAACTTAATAGAAATTCATATGTTGGAATAAAATGTTTTATCGTTAAAAATATAATTTTTAACGTGAATGTGAATAAAATAAAATATTCATTTACAAACCGAACGGTTTGTTTATGTACACCTATTTGAAGGGCATTGACTGGGTCGATAAATTTTACACATCGCCCAACTGCACAAATAAAATATGTGTTTGATTGTTTGAAACCCCACATGGGTGTTAGGATGAAATTTGAAGTTCACTCATCCTGATTGATTAAATATGTCGATCGATCGATTGACAGGCTGTTATAAGCGTTAGATATCTATATTTGATGCTTATACAGTGTAGTGCACTTTGGTTGATGGTTGATTATTTTTCAATGCTATTATATACATGTGTTGTAAAAATCCATATAATTAACTTTATATGGTAATTGATTGGGCCTCATTCCAATTTAGAAAATAAAGAACAACATAAAATAAAAGTTCATGTGTTGACAGTACTCATCCATTGAGATTGGTCATGTGTTGAACGAAATATTTTAGTAATAAAATTTACATCTTTATCCATATAAAATAAAGGTTCATGTGTTGATAGTACTCATCCATTGAGATTGGTCATGTGTTGAACGAAATATTTTGATAATAACAACTATTTTTGAAAGAGAAATATTTGAAATAGAATATTTGAAAATAGAAATTTATGAAGCCGTGTTGATTAGATTGACGCCATTTTGACGTGATCGATATTTATATCGATTTTATTTATTTCGAAATGAATTGAATTGAAAACTATTTCGAAATGAATTGAATTGAAAACGATTTCGAAATGAATTGGATTGAAAACGATTTCGAAATGAATTGAATTGA
This sequence comes from Allium sativum, assembly GCA_030737875.1. Classification (NCBI taxonomy): domain Eukaryota; kingdom Viridiplantae; phylum Streptophyta; class Magnoliopsida; order Asparagales; family Amaryllidaceae; genus Allium; species Allium sativum. Next base: position 718,671,131 of record CM060921.1, on the reverse strand, counting down.
AAACTATTTCGAAATGAATTGAATTGAAAACTATTTCGAAATGAATTGAATTGAAAACGATTTCGAAATGAATTGAATTGAAAACTATTTCGAAATGAATTGAATTGAAAACGATTTCGAAATGAATTGAATTGAAAACGATTTCGAAATGAATTGAATTGAAAACTATTTCGAAATGAATTGAATTGAAAACGATTTCGAAATGAATTGAATTGAAAACGATTTCGAAATGAATTGAATTGAAAACGATTTCGAAATGAATTGAATTGAAAACGATTTCGAAATGAATTGAATTGAAAACGATTTCGAAATGAATTGAATTGAAAACGATTTCGAAATGAATTGAATTGAAAACGATTTCGAAATGAATTGAATTGAAAACGATTTCGAAATGAATTGAATTGAAAACGATTTCGAAATGAATTGAATTGAAAACGATTTCGAAATGAATTGAAAACGAATTCAAATTGAATTGAAAGCGAATTGAAATGAATTCAAATTGAATTGAAATTTGAATTGAATAGAAATGAATTTTAAAACGAATTTATAAAGATGAATTCAATTTTGATTTGAATTGAAATGGAAGTTGAAATTGCTTTTGAAACGAATTTAAAACTGTTTATATAATTCGTTTTAAATAGAAATCGACGAAGTATATATTATATATATTATATATATAATATAATGGCCTGAATAGAACGCGCCGCGCCGCGGCAGTTCGCGAATTTCGACCATTTATTTCAAACGGACATTACGGGAGATCCGACCGTCGGATTCTCCTAAAACCGGAACCGTTGGGTTCGTATCGAAAAGAGCTTTCTAATGAATGTTAGAAATTTGAAATCTAACGGTTGGATTTGGAATTATGTCCAAATCAAATTCGAAAAAGGTCGCTGTAAGTGCAGTTCGATGGCCATTGATGGAAATCGACTGTACGGGCCTTGATAAAATTATTAAAAATAGTAATAATTTGTGTAAAATCATAAGAAATGATTTAGAAAGAATTAGGATGAAAAACTCCATATTTGAAAAGATAAAAATAGATTTTTATCGAAATGAACTAGTTTTGAACTAGAATTATAATTCTATTTATTTTTAAATAAATAAATTGAATTTGAAATGGTTTTGAAAATAACCAAAATTTCCAATGATTGCATTGGAATGGATTTGAATCGAAATTGTCTTCGGAATATTTCGATGTTGGAATTCGTGATTATACAGATGTTGTTATGGAAATTTGAAAGATATATATTTATATCGTTATTTCCAATACGACATTTGTTAATCGTAGAATTTGATATTGAATCTAAGCCGATATATTTTCTATTCAGAGCCTTATATTGAATATCAAATGTGATTTGGGTTTGTCGTGAATGGTGTCTTCACTAACCCTGTTCTTGAACCCAGTTGAGAAAAGATTAAATCTTTTTATTTAGATTTAATGAAGTGTACCAATTAAATGATATTTAATTGGGATTGAATTGATATTGATTTTTGGGTTTATCGTGAACAGTGTTTTAAACAACACTCGCTCTTTAACCCGATAATTAATGAATGTGATTTTGGGTTTATCGTGAACTGTATTTTTAAATGACACTGATTCTTTAACCCAGTTAAAGATTAAAACTAAGTGGAGTTTTAATGAATCTTTAATTAGATTGAAAAGATCGAAAATGGAGTACCACCAGTTTTGCTCCAGGCGATAGTTAAATCTTTAATTAGATTTGAACGTGAAATGGTAATTGAATTTACCGATAACACCGTGGTGTTAGATATGAAGTACTACCAGTTTTACTTCATGGGATGAATAGGTTGGGATTGGGAAATTAAAATAAATGATTACTTTGGTAAGGTTCGCTAATCCCGACTAGTTTGAATTGATATTCAAAAATAGATTAAAGAATAAATTAAGGAATTTTATCTTTGATAAAATTAATGGGAACCTTTCCCTATGAATGTGAAATTTAGAAACTAATTGTCGGTCAACCAAGCAGAATGGTTTTCTGGATATTGATCTGATGTTGGTTTCGGCCTTCGGGGTTAATATTTACGGAATTATTCTCTGGATTAATTTACTGTTAGTGACTAATGAATTGGAATGAGGCGTATGTTTTGTTTGTGTAACACTTATTTAAAATATACGCGAGTTATTCGGAAAGACCGGGTTTATCCCATTCTGAATAACTGATACGACGATAAGTCGAAGATGAAGACGATGGTCGAAGACCGGAAGTCTTCACGTCGTTTGGGTAATTACTGATGATCTTGATTGGGCTGTACACCCAAGAAGATGGAAACAGTTAGTGATCGTCCAGACGTACTTGGAGATCGATGGATATGCGGGGTACTAGGTGCCTCCGGTTTCGTTCAGACCCAGAACGGACTTGTAAATGGACTGTGTGTCTGACATTGGATTTTAGTCCGTGTGATTGATCTCTATTAAATATATATCTGTTTGGCGGCGGAGAATTTATTCTCTTGCTTAACGCCCTTCTCTGAGACGTACGAGCTCAGGGGTTATATATTGAGGGATATCAATCGCATGGAGTGAATTGCCTGTGTGGCATGCCTAAGTGGCAAATGATCAAGGCTTCTGTTGAAAAGCAAAGTCTTGTGGTGATGATCGAAGCACGGCCTTTGTGGCATAGCTTTGTGTAACGCTTACTTCGCGAGTTTCACACCCGGTATGAACCAAAAACGGGAGACGGACCTCAGGGAGGGCCTACGTTTCCTCCTAGCTAAAAGTGGCGTCAGTGGTTTTACACGCCCTGACGAGTTTGACTTATGTTGTTGTTGCTGTTGCGAGGCGCCTCGGATTGATCGGTCGTTCTCGAACCGATGGAGTCATTTAGTTGGCTCGCTTACGCCCCAAAGGGCGGCGAAACGTAGTGCTCAGGTATAATAATCCACATCGGTGGACCGGCCCTGTCGCTCCACGGCTTGCCTGCGCGCTTGCCTGAGACTCGGGCTAGGCAGTCTCGAATCATTGAGGATCTTGCCCCTAGCCTCGGTTCATACCATAAATGATAACCCAACTTCCAATACGACGTCTTGCGGTTTTGATTGTAAACTTATATATGGCGACATAGTGTTATGGGCCATTCATGCCGCCTATGATTGATACTTATGATTTGAAATTGTTTATACACTATGCACTTATAATGGTATCAAACGATCTGTTTTTAAACGTATCAAGCATTCTTTGGCTGTTATAAGGGAAAACCCTATCCTCGGCTGCGTTGCATTGTGTGATGGGACCTGGGTCTTATAACAGCTTCATTTTTTTCTTTATTTAGCATTGCGCTGTTTGTTTTATGCACTGGTATTCTTGGGAGGAAACCCGTTCCGTGTTATACGGCGTGGTCCCTTGATTTACCTAATGATTTAAAATAAAGATTAACTGTTTTAGTTCTCACACCAGTCACATGACTGACCTGGAGTTTATTGTTTTAACCTAAACTCTGGGTGCCCCTATTTTGACACGGGCAGCTAGTAGTTTCGGTTTTGCAGATTTATATTCACAGGATCTTGGATTACAGCTGGAACGATATCCGGAAAGCTTTGTATCCGTATATCTCTTCTAGTTGTGTATTTTATTATTTTCCGCTGCGATGTATTTAAATGTAATTTAAATCTCTGATATTTCTGTGTAATATTCATTCATTCATACTCTGTATATTCTTGTAATCTGATGCATTGTTGTAATATACAATGAAACGTTCTTCTGTATGTGTTCTACTTTGTCGTGTTCTCAAACGATAGGGCGAAATTCCTTGCCGTCACAGTTGGTATCAGAGCTTTGGTTTACAAAGCTCAGAGAACAAGGCACATTAGAATCATACGAAAGAATTCATCAGATATTGGATTAGTAATATCCAATGAGAATGACTCGTTAGAGATAGGATCAGTAGTATCCTAGAACGAGTGTGAAGAGTATATTTAAAAAAAAAAAAATGAAAACAAATTTTGTTTTGAAAATTTAAATCAATTGTTCGTATTTGATTATTTATTTTAGATTGATTAGGACAATCCAAAATATAAAGATTTTTGCGTATGCGCCTAGCTAGCGTGTATTCGAAGTTTTAATATATTGGATAGATATAGCATCACACCCTAGTCGCCCGGAGATGATGTTGATAATGACCATGGCATCATCAATATTTATGTTCGTGCTCCGAAGGTGTGATTTCTATATATTTCCTATAGACTGGTGTGAGAACCAAAATTAGATAGGGCCTATGGTTGTGATTTGGCATCAAAAATCTGATTTTTGACTATGTATCAAAATTATGAATTTGAAACTCTAATTCACTAATTGATTGATGTTTGTGTTGTTTGTTTATTTGTTTGCTAATTTTTAGCCATTTAGCCTAATTGAAACAAATATTGAATTGTATTGAAAATTGGTTGCGTTTGCTTGCATATACATATACTTACATTGAACAGGTCATAGCAAGGAGGCTAGAGCAGAGAATAAAATTTGTTTGCCCGACAAATAGGTACATGTTTACTACATAAATTCCTGTTTTGTTTGGGTGATGATGATTTTATGAGCCTATTGGCTAGCCGCTTGGCTTTTTCTTTTTCTTTTTGAGATCTGAAGGACCGGGGAAGCTATTTGAAATTCCCCGATGCTCCCGGTGCAGGGGAGGTTATGGCGAAATTTTTCGAAATTTTAGGGTGTTAGCCAAATTTTTGAAATTTTGAGAATTCTCAGAAACTAAAGAGTTGGAGAATAGAAGCCAGATCGAGCGTAGAGTTGAATAATCAAACCGCTTTCGACTTTGTTCCTTATCGGGGACGAAAAGTTTTAAGTGGGGGAGATTGTAACAACCCGTAAAATGCGAGCCAGTTTGAAATTTTTTATTTTGGCAATTTTAGCGAATTTTGATTATTTAAAATAGATTATTTTAAATAATATCGACGAGAAATTTATTTAGAATATAATTCGACGTATATATTATATACGTCGTCGTTAGAATATATAATATTTATTTATAATTATAAAAGGAATTGAAAATGGCGCGGTAGTTTGAAAATTCGATTTCTAATTTCAAATGAATATACAGAATTCAATATAAGTCAGAATTGAAAGAAACAAGAAATATTTGAATCTGTATAACTATATCTTTGTATCGAAGTTAACAAACTGAGATTTCATCTTAGAAATGATAAGATATGTCCAGTTTAAAATTAGAAATAGTCGCTGTGGAATTTATATATATTTTTATATATATAAGGCCCTTAAAAATAGCAATTTTGCAAAGGACCTCGGATTTCGACGAAACCAGTTTTGTGGGGTCCGTGATGTTAAGTTATTGCTAGATTCCAAATTTCATAATTTTTCGAATCGATATGTGAGCGTGGCAAAGAAAAACGCGTTTGACCAGTTTTAGTTGATTTTAATCGACTGGAAATTGGCCATTTTTCCAACGGTCTCAGAATTCGACGAAACTAGTTTTGTTAGGACCGTATCGTCAATACGAAGCTAGAAAATATTTTTCTGTGATTTATCAAGTTAGTATGCGACCCCAGTAATTTGAAATGTACGTTTAAAATTCAATATAGCGATTTAAATGTAAATACAACGGAAACTGATTCAAACGATCAAATCAAACTACGAAACATATCCCATTGTGTTCGGAATGGGGGTGAAATGCTAGGGGCGACAGTCGTTGGGTCTCGTTTTGACGTCGAACGAAAGGTCAACTTTATTGGAGAAAATAATATTAAAATAATATAATTAAACTTTATAGAAACCACCCCCTTATATTTCCCTTTCCCACTCCTCTCTCCTCACGTCAGATAATCAAAAAGAAAAAAAAAAACCCGTCGACCTACTACTCATTGCGACCCCTCTTCCCGCCGCCAGCGCGATGGCGCCGCCACCACCCACGACCGGCGAGCCTCGTCGCGACCCCCCCCTTCCGTTGACCTCGCGCCTCCCACGAACCCCCATTTCGCCCAAATCGAGCGCCCAGACCCCCCTTTTTTGACCAACCGCGACACCGAAGGCGACGCCACCAATCCCCGTCGATCCCACCGCCTCGCCCCCCCCCTCGATCACCAGCGCCGATAGCAACTCCGATCCACCCCCTGCTGCTTCAAAAATCTGAACCCTAGGTCGCTGTAAGTTTTCGTTTTTTTTTATTATTAATATTTTATTTCTGTTTTATATTTACAGATTAAAAACTGTTTTTATTTTAAAGATTAAATACTGTTTTTATTTTAACAGTTTAAAAACTGATTTTGTTTAAAGAAAAAAACTGATTTTTATGTTTTCAAAAACTGATTTTGTTTAAAGAAAAAAACTGATTTTTATGTTTTCAAAAACTGATTTTGTTTAAAGAAAAAAACTGATTTTTAGGTTTTCAAAAACTGATTTTGTTTTAAAAATAAAAACTGATTTTGTTTAAAAGTAAAAACTTTAAATAGGAAAAAGGTTTAATCTTTAAAGAGAAAAAGGATTTGAGCTTTACGAAGTAAAAATTCGATTTTTATATATTGAATAGCAAAGTGAAAATTCGATTTTTATATATTGAATAGCAAAGTGAAAATTCGATTTTTATATATTGAAAGTCGAAGTAAAAATTCGATTTTTATATATTGAAAGTCGAAGTAAAAATTCGATTTTTATATATTGAATGGCAAAGTAAAAATTCGATTTTTATATATTGAATAGCAAAGTAAAAAATCGATTTTTATATATTGAATAGCGAAGTAAAAAATTCGATTTTTACATATGTAGTGAAAGCGGACAACGAAAGCGACAAAAGGCGAGATTGGCGAAGATTTCTATCAATGAAGTGAAGTGGAGCTAGGATAGCTATATGTGAGAACTTCTCACTCAAATTCTACTTCTCTAGTTATATATATATACTAGGATGCAGACGGTGCTTATTAGAAGCACCCGACACCCGTCCACAGACCATGGACTTGTTTGATTGGTTGTGTAGTTGGTTAGATTATTTGATTTGGATTGGATTGTTTTGGTGAAATTGAAATTGATATGATTGATGTGTGAATGGCGTGGGCCTTCACTAGACCGGGGATAAGGCTAGGCCTTGTCCCGTTTCTAGTATCGTGCCGTTATGCCGCCGAAATTTTCTAAAATGTGTTAGAAAAATAAAAAAATATCATTTTATTTAAAGAATGAACTTAATAGAAATTCATATGTTGGAATAAAATGTTTTATCGTTAAAAATATATTTTTTAACGTGAATGTGAATAAAATAAAATATTCATTTACAAACCGAACGGTTTGTTTATGTACACCTATTTGAAGGGCATTGACTGGGTCGATAAATTTTACACATCGCCCAACTGCACAAATAAAATATGTGTTTGATTGTTTGAAACCCCACACGGGTGTTAGGATGAAATTTGAAGTTCACTCATCCTGATTGATTAAATATGTCGATCGATTGACAGGCTGTTATAAGCGTTAGATATCTATATTTGATGCTTATACAGTGTAGTGCACTTTGGTTGATGGTTGATTATTTTTCAATGCTATTATATACATGTGTTGTATGAAAATCCATATAATTAACTTTATATGGTAATTGATTGGGCCTCATTCCAATTTAGAAAATAAAGAACAACATAAAATAAAAGTTCATGTGTTGACAGTACTCATCCATTGAGATTGGTCGTGTGTTGAACGAAATATTTTAGTAATAAAATTTACATCTTTATCCATATAAAATAAAGGTTCATGTGTTGACAGTACTCATCCATTGAGATTGGTCATGTGTTGAACGAAATATTTTGATAATAACAACTATTTTTGAAAGAGAAATATTTGAAATAGAATATTTGAAAATAGAAATTTATGAAGCCGTGTTGATTAGATTGACGCCATTTTGACGTGATCGATATTTATATCGATTTTATTTATTTCGAAATGAATTGAATTGAAAACTATTTCGAAATGAATTGAATTGAAAACGATTTCGAAATGAATTGAATTGAAAACGATTTCGAAATGAATTGAATTGAAAACTATTTCGAAATGAATTGAATTGAAAACTATTTCGAAATGAATTGAATTGAAAACGATTTCGAAATGAATTGAATTGAAAACTATTTCGAAATGAATTGAATTGAAAACGATTTCGAAATGAATTGAATTGAAAACGATTTCGAAATGAATTGAATTGAAAACTATTTCAAAATGAATTGAATTGAAAACGATTTCGAAATGAATTGAATTGAAAACGATTTCGAAATGAATTGAATTGAAAACGATTTCGAAATGAATTGAATTGAAAACGATTTCGAATGAATTGAATTGAAAACGATTTCGAAATGAATTGAATTGAAAACGATTTCGAAATGAATTGAATTGAAAACGATTTCGAAATGAATTGAATTGAAAACGATTTCGAAATGAATTGAATTGAAAACGATTTCGAAATGAATTGAATTGAAAACGATTTCGAAATGAATTGAATTGAAAACGATTTCGAAATGAATTGAATTGAAAACGATTTCGAAATGAATTGAATTGAAAACGATTTCGAAATGAATTGAAAACGAATTCAAATTGAATTGAAAGCGAATTGAAATGAATTCAAATTGAATTGAAATTTGAATTGTATAGAAATGAATTTTAAAACGAATTTATAAAGATGAATTCAATTTTGATTTGAATTGAAATGGAAGTTGAAATTGCTTTTGAAACGAATTTAAAACTGTTTATATAATTCGTTTTAAATAGAAATCGACGAAGTATATATTATATATATTATATATATAATATAATGGCCTGAATAGAACGCGCCGCGCCGCGGTAGTTCGCGAATTTCGACCATTTATTTCAAACGGACATTACGGGAGATCCGACCGTCGGATTCTCCTAAAACCGGAACCGTTGGGTTCGTATCGAAAAGAGCTTTCTAATGAATGTTATAAATTTGAAATCTAACGGTTGGATTTGGAATTATGTCCAAATCAAATTCGAAAAAGGTCGCTGTAAGTGCAGTTCGATGGCCATTGATGGAAATCGACTGTACGGGCCTTGATAAAATTATTAAAAATAGTAATAATTTGTGTAAAATCATAAGAAATGATTTAGAAAGAATTGGGATGAAAAACTCCATATTTGAAAAGATAAAAATAGATTTTTATCGAAATGAACTAGTTTTGAACTAGAATTATAATTCTATTTATTTTTAAATAAATAAATTGAATTTGAAATGGTTTTGAAAATAACCAAAATTTCCAATGATTGCATTGGAATGGATTTGAATCGAAATTGTCTTCGGAATATTTCGATGTTGAAATTCGTGATTATACAGATGTTGTTATGGAAATTTGAAAGATATATATTTATATCGTTATTTCCAATACGACATTTGTTAATCGTAGAATTTGATATTGAATCTAAGCCGATATATTTTCTATTCAGAGCCTTATATTGAATATCAAATGTGATTTGGGTTTGTCGTGAATGGTGTCTTCACTAACCCTGTTCTTGAACCCAGTTGAGAAAAGATTAAATCTTTTTATTTAGATTTAATGAAGTGTACCAATTAAATGATATTTAATTGGGATTGAATTGATATTGATTTTTGGGTTTATCGTGAACAGTGTTTTAAACAACACTCGCTCTTTAACCCGATAATTAATGAATGTGATTTTGGGTTTATCGTGAACTGTGTTTTTAAATGACACTGATTCTTTAACCCAGTTAAAGATTAAAACTAAGTGGAGTTTTAATGAATCTTTAATTAGATTGAAAAGATCGAAAATGGAGTACCACCAGTTTTGCTCCAGGCGATAGTTAAATCTTTAATTAGATTTGAACGTGAAATGGTAATTGAATTTACCGATAACACCGTGGTGTTAGATATGAAGTACTACCAGTTTTACTTCATGGGATGAATAGGTTGGGATTGGGAAATTAAAATAAATGATTACTTCGGTAAGGTTCGCTAATCCCGACTAGTTTGAATTGATATTCAAAAATAGATTAAAGAATAAATTAAGGAATTTTATCTTTGATAAAATTAATGGGAACCTTTGCCTATGAATGTGAAATTTAGAAACTAATTGTCGGTTAGCCAAGCAGAATGGTTTTCTGGATATTGATCTGATGTTGGTTTCGGCCTTCGGGGTTAATATTTGGGGAATTATTCTCTGGATTAATTTACTGTTAGTGACTGATGAATTGGAATGAGGCGTATGTTGTGTTTGTGTAACACTTATTTAAAATATACGCGAGTTATTCGGAAAGACCGGGTTTATCCCATTCTGAATAACCGATATGATGATAAGTCGAAGATGAAGACGATGGTCGAAGACCGGAAGTCTTCACGTCGTTTGGGTAATTACTGATGATCTTGATTGGGCTGTACACCCAAGAAGATGGAAACAGTTAGTGATCGTCCAGACGTACTTGGAGATCGATGGATATGCGGGGTACTAGGTGCCTCCGGTTTCGTTCAGACCCAGAACGGAGTTGTAAATGGACTGTGTGTCTGACATTGGATTTTAGTCCGTGTGATTGATCTCTATTAAATATATATCTGTTTGGCGGCGGAGAATTTATTCTCTTGCTTAACGCCCTTCTCTGAGACGTACGAGCTCAGGGGTTATATATTGAGGGATATCAATCGCATGGAGTGAATTGCCTGTGTGGCATGCCTAAGTGGCAAATGATCAAGGCTTCTGTTGAAAAGCAAAGTCTTGTGGTGATGATCGAAGCACGGCCTTTGTGGCATAGCTTTGTGTAACGCTTACTTCGCGAGTTTCACACCCGGTATGAACCAAAAACGGGAGACGGACCTCAGGGAGGGCCTACGTTTCCTCCTAGCTAAAAGTGGCGTCAGTGGTTTTACACGCCCTGACGAGTTTGACTTATGTTGTTGTTGCTGTTGCGAGGCGCCTCGGATTGATCGGTCGTTCTCGAACCGATGGAGTCATTTAGTTGGCTCGCTTACGCCCCAAAGGGCGGCGAAACGTAGTGCTCAGGTATAATAATCCACATCGGTGGACCGGCCCTGTCGCTCCAAGGCTTGCCTGCGCCTTGCCTGAGACTCGGGCTAGGCAGTCTCGAATCATTGAGGATCTTGCCCCTAGCCTCGGTTCATACCATAAATGATAACCCAACTTCCAATACGACGTCTTGCGGTTTTGATTGTAAACTTATATATGGCGACATAGTGTTATGGGCCATTCATGCCGCCTATGATTGATACTTATGATTTGAAATTGTTTATACACTATGCACTTATAATGGTATCAAACGATCTGTTTCTAAACGTATCAAGCATTCTTTGGCTGTTATAAGGGAAAACCCTATCCTCGGCTGCGTTGCATTGTGTGATGGGACCTGGGTCTTATAACAGCTTCATTTTTTCTTTATTTAGCATTGCGCTGTTTGTTTTATGCACTGGTATTCTTGGGAGGAAACCCGTTCCGTGTTATATGGCGTGGTCCCTTGATTTACCTAATGATTTAAAATAAAGATTAACTGTTTTAGTTCTCACACCAGTCACATGACTGACCTGGAGTTTATTGTTTTAACCTAAACTCTGGGTGCCCCTATTTTGACACGGGCAGCTAGTAGTTTCGGTTTTGCAGATTTATATTCACAGGATCTTGGATTACAGCTGGAACGATATCCGGAAAGCTTTGTATCCGTATATCTCTTCTAGTTGTGTATTTTATTATTTTCCGCTGCGATGTATTTAAATGTAATTTAAATCTCTGATATTTCTGTGTAATATTCATTCATTCATACTCTGTATATTCTTGTAATCTGATGCATTGTTGTAATATACAATGAAACGTTCTTCTGTATGTGTTCTACTTTGTCGTGTTCTCAAACGATAGGGCGAAATTCCTTGCCGTCACACGGATTTATCCTGCAAGTTATAGGGAAAACATGTTAGTTAGCGGGCACACTCGTTGGGGAATCGTGAGCGAGCCGCTATTGGTTTGGTGTCTCACTCGCGTTGCTTAGTATCTGCATAGTGTCATTGTCGCGCATTTTAGGCGATTTGACACTTGCGAGGGATGTGCGTACGCGGGCGCTTTGATGATTGAGCATTTGGTGAGTATGCAAGTGGTCGTTGAGTCGTGATTGACTTTGTTGCTAGGGCTTCGAAGATAAGTAGATGTGGCCGTATTTTGGTGTACGATCTTGAATTCCGATCTTGAAACGTTCGTTTGGGGCATACCGATCCCTCGATTGTAGTTACTTCCTTTCTCCTCTTCTTCAGATAGAAAATCATCGTAAGGCATGAAGGATGCCAAACTACTTCTTTTGTATTTTGGATGTTCAAGGTGTTGTTTGGTTTTCGGGAGAAGGAAAGAGAGAGGTGGAAAGTAAGAGGGCTTTCAGATTTAGTACCCAAGAACGTGGAGCGGCGGATCTTGGGAAACAGGATTAGAAATTTGAATAAAGGTTGTCAAGCATGTGTGAATACGAGATCGGGCTTTGTGTCCCAAATGCTTATTAAATCTTTCACGCTCTTCGGGAGTTTGAATCTTGGTTGAGGAGATGACAACTAAGCCGATGCACGGGAGCACGAGACATAACTTAGCACTCCCATGACTTTGTCGAGCCTTGTCTTCAATGATAATTTTGTAAACTTGATCCTTGTCATGGTGCCATACGAGCGGGCTATGATTAGTGATTTTTGGTCTCGCGACGCGGTCCTCAAGAAATGGACTTGCTTGGACTGTCGACTTGAAGGCTTATATAAGATATCGACACGTAGTCAAGCTGTTAGCCTTGGGATCTAATTAGTAACCTAACCACGATGCAGTTGCATCTTGACTTAGGTGTTGCACTGGCGGTTGGTGATGGTCGTGGCGTTAGTTATTGAAGCTAAAGGCTGCCACCATGTTCCAGAGTATCAGTTTTTTGTGGAGTCTAGGTACTGATGGAAGCCGAGAAGCCTCCATGGCCTGAACTTTGGCTCCGAATTTCTTCCGTTGCGAGGTGAAGGTGCTCTAAACACGGCAGCTCCGTAGGATGCTGTGAAGATGATGCCAGTGCAGAGACTTAAGGGGATCTGATCGGGTCTTGAGATTGCCAGGCCGGTGCGACAATCCGTAGAGGGTTGCCCCAGGCCCGGGTACCTGCTAAATTTTGCTTGACGTTAGGGATGAGCTAGCAAGCTCGGATCGTTGTTCAATGTTTCATGTCTGGTCGGTGATTGGAGTTTGAACGTAACACAATTGGTTGGCGAATGATTCTAGAAATGAACTTATGCGGACTGATCGCTCGGATATGCACGCAAGATGAGGGCATATGGTCGAGTTGTTAGTCTCCAACCTAATTATGTCTGGGTCATTATCTGGTTCGAAAAATGGCGCTGGCGTTTACCGGTAACTACTGCCATAGTTATCCAAACTAGGTGTCGTCGCCGCGTTTCGATGCGCTTGTAGGTATGCATCGAGGGGCGTGAGTTAGCTTCATGTTGCGTTTAAGTATGAGTTTGCTGGTAGGACGCTGAGACTTTGCGAAACCAACGAACCGGCCATGGGAACTCGGGAACTTGTCTAAATTCTCCAGCTCCTCGGAGAACTGGTAAATGTATTGGTCCCTTTGTCCTTTGATTTGGGCTTCTACGCCTGGTCTAACTAGTATTGGCGGGAGGTTATAAGTTTCCAAGACCCGAGCTTTTGGGTCTAGATCATCCTCGTGGCGAGGTGTATTTTTCTCTTTAGAATGGTTGCCCCGAAGGTTGAGGCAATGGAGACGCCAGCGCGGGGGCTAGTAGGGATCCTCCCCAGATCTTGCGATGAGTAAGCTGACGCAGAGATAGGTGGGGGACCGCCCCCGAGCTCGAGTACTTGTCAATTTAATAGGTTGCGAGCGATGAACCCTTAACAGTCAAATAGATGCTTCTTTTGCTGGACTGCCCCCCTTTGGAGCAGAGGTGACACCGGGCTTTGCCCCTACGCCTCCTTAAGCGTCCGGGTCCCAGTTAGAGTTACAGCGGGAACACTCTGGAGAAGTAGGAGGAACCGTGGACTTCGGGATACCACATTCACGTGAACCTCTTTGGATGAGGAGAAGTTGTGGTTGACCGAGTGTAGCTGATGTAAGCGGGCAAGCAATGCAAGCTGGGTGGAGAATCAGGAAGCCCGACTGGTGGCAAAGTCGGAGGGGAAGACGGACAAGATGAGGTTGCCATACAAGATGCCCAGGCAAAGTCTAGTCAGGGTTCCCAGGAGAAATCTGCTGCCGTGGTGGCGAGGAGGCTGGCCAATGCTGAGGCGGAGAAGGAGAGGGCCTCTGAGTAGGCTAGGAATAAGGAGAGCCGCAGGTGACGCCCGCTAGAAGTGTAACAAACCGAATTTTTATAACATGTTAAAACAAAAAATCAGGGCAGAATTAAATTATAAGTTAAGAATCAATGGGAACGGGTTACGCCATTGCGTTCGTCTCGAAATTCTTCTTGAAAACGAGTCCGAAATTTCGTAAATCGGAGTCCGTATGACCAAGTTATGGCCCATAGAAGATTTCAGAAAATTCAAAATTCAGCCCGAAATTCAAATTCAGCCTCAAACAGACTGGGCGGGAAAATTTCCCACCCAACCCCAGGTCGACTGGGGTGTCGACTGGGGAGTCGACCTGCCCCAGCCCAGGTCGACTGCCCAGTCGACTTGGGTGTCGACCTGGGGGTCGACTTCCCTGGTCGGACCATGTTGGCCTGGTGCACCTGCTTGCTCCTTTGGGTCTGCTCAGCTGGCCTGTGACGGGATTTGATGGTTCAGATCTAAACTAGGGTTAATCCTATGGCCTAAACTTATCTCTACTCCTATAAAAACACCCTTAGACCTAGCCTAAACCACCACAAATCATCCTAACCACTAAGTGCTGCCAAAATGCTCCCTAATCATGGCCTCCATCTTCATCTTGAAAGCTTGAGAGTTCTAAACTAGATCTAAGGCAAAAGGAGCAATCTTTCTCCATCAAATCAAAGGAGCTACTTATTTCTCAAGGCTTCGTGTGGAGCTTATTATTGTTTGGAGATTTGCTAGTGTTGCTACATCATTCCTAGAGCTTCTACAACGTCTCTATCTTGTTCTAGTTCTCATAGCCACGCTTTGTAAGCCCCACTCTACTCTTAGATTTAAACTATGAAATTAATATGAACATGTAGCAAGTTGAAATGGGATTTCTTTTGTGCAATACTTGTCTTTGGTCTATCATTGTATGCATAGATCCATTCATGACTCTTTTGATCTATGATTGTGGAACTATCATGAACCTAGTACCATTCATCTTGATTTTTGGGTAGAAAGCTATGAGTTTTATTTGGGGATTATGCATAATGCAACATAGAACCCCTTATAACCTTGATGTTAACTTGCCTATGATGTTGAACTACATGCTAGTCACAAGTTTATCACTCTATGTCAACTATTACCATGTTATCACCCTTTTTGCTAAGTTTGATGTCATACATGTTTTGAGGCCAATAATCCAATATGCTAGTTTTGATGAACACCTTTGCCTCAAATATCATCATGTTTAACTTATGACCAACTTTACCACCTTATGCCCATCTTTGTCATATTATTATGTTCCCCTTCTTGACCTGTTTGTATTAATGCGAATTTACGTGCGATGGGAATACATTATGGGTAGTTAGGCGAACTTGAAATGACATGAAAAACATGACTTGAAATGTGACATGAAAATTGATTATGCTTGGAAACTTGAATGTGGTCATGACATGTAGAAAACCATAAAGTGGCCAACTCGAGGTTGGGTTGAGTTTGTAGCGTAAATCTGCCCGGAACCGCCCGGCAAATCCAGTGGCTACAAACAATAGGACCCAATGTGAGTAGTTGGTCATATCGCGCTTGAAACCCGAGGTTAGACTAGGTTGTGGTGTAAATCTTCCCGGACCCGCCCGGCACATCGAGTAACCACAACAAAGTCTAATGTGAGAGGTTGGGCGCATTAAGTTAATTAATGCCACATGATAGGGTTAAGTCATGAACCACTTGGATACACTTAACCAACCTGATACATGATTGGATAGGGTTAACCACACTTAACCCGTTAGAAACCCTAGTTATGTGGTCCTTTTCAGCAGTAACCCTCTTAGATGTATCACGATACCCTAGGGACTAGGCTAGGGTGGGGCACGATTACTAGGCTGATTGTAAGCGACCAGAAAGACGGCTGAGTAGGTGCGCCAGTGTAGGTTCAGGCGGGCTATGGTCGTGCACATAGTCCGGAGTTGAAAAAGACAGACACGGGCACCGGTAGGTTTAGACTGTGCGTGCTTGATTTGTGTCAGTGGTTGGCACCCTAGGGCTTGATACACCCTAGGGTGGACCTAGCACAGTTGACTACATTCCTTGATTGGGCCGTACGACACCGACACTCGACGAGTTAGGCTTATAGGGAGCCGATCGACTAGACCGTATAGTTGGACCTTTGCTTGGGTCATCTCATGATATTGGGCCAAGGGATCATTTCTTGTTTATACTTGACATGGGTTAGAATACTAGTACTATTGGTGCAAAACTAAACCTTGTGTATGCGATGCCACACTTGATCTACCTTGTTATCTATTTATCATGCCAGTTAGTTACCATCTTTATGTTTCATCTCAGTTTCTCATGTCTGGTTAACTTCATTAGTTTTTATACTAACAGTAGGTAGGACTTACCAGTCTTTATGACTGACCCTTTTTCTTTCGCCTCTTTTCTTCCGTTTCCCCCCTAGGTTCTCAGGGAGGGAACACTAGTGCTTAGCTTGGACATTTGGCTTTCTTTCTTGACAGCTCATGTACGGTTTGGACTTGAGCTTGCTATGGCTTCACTACATCTATTTTGGGGATAGTTTACTTTATGTTATTTTCAGTTTATGTTTCTAGACTTGTGGTAGTTGGAAAATGATGACTAAGTATTTTGATGTAAGTTGACTTTGGTTTTGAAATGGTTAACTATGGTTTTTAAATTTCTACCGCTGCTTTACTTATTTATTTATCTATGTTCTATCTTGTGATATCTCTGTGCATGTTTACCTAGACATCACCCCTCCAAAGCTAGTGCAATCACTCGTGAGTGACCCTGGCGGAGGTGGGGTGTTACATTTGGTATCAGAGCATGAGGTTTACTAGACCAGACAAAGGTTTTAAAAACCCTTTTGAAAAACTATTTTCAAAACCAATTAAGTATTTTTCCAAGGAAAGTCTAGTTTATTTTAAAAAGGCTATTCCCCAAAAGCCATTAGCACTATCCTTTGTTTCCTCGTTCTAAATCTATCTTTTACTTCGTTTCAGTATGGCCGATAACTTTATCATCCCGGAGGTAATACCGGTACCCCTTTGGTTTAGGAGGTACATGGAGGCTAGGGCAAATGGAGCCGGCCCAACAAACACTCCCACTCCTCCTCCCATACCTGAGGTTCCTCCTCCTCCTCCTCCTCAGCGTCCACAAGCGGATTTCGTGAAGATTTGCAAAGACTTTAAGGCGATGGGTGGCAAGAATTTTGTTGGGACAGAGACTTTTGTTGAGGTAAGAGACTGGTTAAGGGAAACTGAAGACCTTTTTGCTATCTTTGATGTAGAAGATCGTAGGAAAGTTCTACTGGCAGTATGGCTACTGAAAGAGGAAGCTGCTTATTGGTGGGAAGTCACCAACGCTACTAGGCCTATAGAGACTTGGGCCGACTTTAGGATGAGGTTTGGGCTTAAGTTTCTATCATCTGCTGATGAGAATCTGCAAATGGAGAGGTTTATATCTTTGAAGCAAGGGGACATGACCGTGAGGGAGTATGTGAATAAGTTTAACCAGCTTGCTCGATTCGGTTTAGACATGGTTAACACACCTCAGAAGAAGGCTCTACGCTTTGCTCGAGGATTGAATGAGCCATTGCAAAGTTTGGCCATGTCTCATATACCCATGGGGGGCACTTTTGAGAGCTTAGTGGATATGGCCTTGCTTCAAGGAGATGATAATAATGGCAAGAAAGAAGTTAAGCTTAATGAGAGTCAAACCAAGAAGGTGGACTCCAAGTGGGGAGGCAACCAGAACAACTAGAGCAACCAGAACAACAAGAACAACAAGGGTAACAAAGCCAACAACAACAAGGCAAGGGAGACAAGGAAGTGCAACTTCTGTGGGATCACTGGACACATAGCCAAAGATTGTAGGAAGAAGAAGAGGAAGTTGGGAGAATGCTTTCATTGCGGAGAGTCTGGACACTACAGTAAGGATTGCCCAAAGAAGCAAGGACAAGGGCAAGGATAGACTCAGCGGGCAGGACCTTCTGGAGGGCAGATGCATGCTCTCAACACTACTCCAGCTCCGGACCGAGTTAGTATTTCTGTAGAAAGCCTTGTTTACATTTTTGGTTTTCCTGTTCGAACTTTATTTGATTTTGGCGCATCGCATACCTTTATTTCTTCTGACATTGTTGAAAGTTTGCACCTAAGTACTAGTCTAGTTGAGGATCTCGTTAGTGTTTCAAATCCAATTGGGGGTTCCACCCATCTATCTATGATTTGTATGGATTTGAGGAATTCTATCTTGACCGTAAAATTCACATGTAATGCTTATGTTCTCGGGTTCATGGGATACGGGTTGATTTTGGGCATGGATTGGTTGTCCAGTTACAGAGCCATTCTCGATTGTGAGCATAGGGTAGTGAGGCTTATGACTCGCCTTGGCAATACCCTAGAGATTTCTTGTAACCCTATGGATCCCGTCATGTTATGTTATCTTGAATCCCTCGACTCGTCTATTGACAATCTTCAATATGTGAGGGTGGTCCGCGAATATCCTGATGTCTTTGGTGAGGTGAGGGGGTTACCCCCTAAACGCGAGATAGACTTCTGTATTTATCTTGTTGATAATGCCAAGCCAGTTTCATTGCCTGTTAGGCACATGGCCCCGCGAGAAAGAAGAGAGCTTAGCAAGCAAGTCAAGGAGTTGCTTGAGAAAAATTTCATTAGGCGAAGCATTTCTGAATGGGGTGCTCCTGTGGTATTCGCTACTAAGGCGGATGGTTCGCTTCGCCTATGTGTTGATTATTGTGAGTTAAACAAGCTGACAAAGAAGAATAGGCACCCGTTACCGAGGATTGATGATCTCTTTGACCAGCTTGTAGGTGCTTCTGTTTTCTCTCAACTCGATCTAGCCACCGGATTCCATCAGCTTAGAGTAGCTGAGGATAGTATTGACAAGACTGTGTTTAGGACTCCAGATGGATTCTTTGAATGGCTCGTCATGCCGTTCGGTTTGACTAATGCACCCGCATACTTCGCTGATTTGATGAGTAGGGTGTTTAGGGAGTTCCTTAACAAGTTTGTGGTTGTCTTCGTGGATGATATTCTGATCTTCTCTAAGGACGAGGAAGAGCATGCTACACATCTCAAGGAGGTTATGGATACGCTTAGAGCTCATCAGTTAAAAGCCAAGTTCTCCAAATGCCATTTTTGGAGAAGGGAAGTTCAGTTCCTTGGGCATATAGTTTCTAAGCAAGGCATAGCTGTGGATCCCGCTAAAGTAGTGGCGGTACAAGACTGGAAAATTCCGAAGAATGCAACTGAAGTGAGAAGCTTTCTCGGTCTGGCAGGATTTTATAGGAAGTTCATTGAGGACTTCGCTAAGATTTCGGCCCTTCTTACTAAGTTAACGAAGAAGAACTTAGTCTTTGCATGGGACTTAGAGTGTGAGCTTGCTTTTCAAAGGCTCAAGAAAGTCCTCACCACAGCTCCAGTTCTAGCATTACCCGATGGAGGGAAGTTGTTTACCGTGTACACCGATGCATGCGGCACGGGATTAGGCACTGTCCTGATGCAAGAAGGGAGAGTGATATGCTTTGGGGGTAGGCAACTCAAAGTTCATGAGAAGAACTATCCCACTCATGATTTGGAATTGGCGGCGATCGTCTTTGCACTCAAATCTTGGCGCCATTATCTTCTAGGTGAAAGGTTTGAGTTATATACTGATCACAAGTCGCTCAAGTACCTCTTCTCGCAGAAAGATTTGAATCTAAGGCAGCAGAGGTGGATGGAATTCTTGGCATCATATGACTTCGATATAGCTTATACCCCTGGCAAGGGTAATGTTGTGGCAGATGCGCTAAGTAGAAGAAGGTTGACTTTGAGTCCCTTGTTTGTTGAGATGAGGAGTCTAGAGTTCTTGGCAACCTTTGATTTTACACCTGCTGTTGAGTCGATGACTGGTTCGTTAGCATCCCTTGAGCTTAGACCTAAACTTCTTGATCAAGTTGGGACTTCACAGAGGGAAGACCCGCAGATAGTCGAGATCATGGACAAGTTGATTCGTGGTGAGACGTCAAATCACCTCGCTAGATATACTATTGATGACAAGGGGTGGCTAAGGCGTGATGGAAGACTATGTGTCCCACAAGTAGGAGACTTAGTAAATAAAGTTCTTGAGGAGGCGCATCACTCGAGGATGACCATACATCCCGGAGGGGATAAGATGTACCGGAATATGAAGCGCATTTTCTTTTGGGATGGGATGAAAAAGGATGTTGCAAAGTTTGTTTCTAGATGCATTGTTTGCCAACAAGTAAAGGCCGAGTCGAAGAAGCCCGGTGGGCTACTGCATCCATTGGAGGTCCCGCAATGGAAGTGGGAAAGTATCTCTATGGATTTTGTGGATGGATTGCTGAGATCAAGGAAGGGGAATACTATCATATGGGTCATAGTGGATAGACTCACGAAGAGCGCTCATTTCATTCTAGTGAAGAGCAAGAGGACCGCATCATGGCTAGCATCTGTTTATCTTCGAGAGATAGTGCGATTGCATGGAATTCCTTCTAGCATAGTTAGCGATCGTGACCCAATCTTCACTAGCCAATTTTGGAATAGTTTGCAAGAAGCGATGGGTACGCGATTGAATCTAAGTACAGCCTATCACCCACAGACGGATGGTCAGACCGAAAGGGTGAATATGGTACTAGAAGATCTGTTGAGGCTATGCGTTCTTGACTTTGGTGGCACTTGGGAAGACCACCTTCCTCTCGTAGAGTTTGCTTATAATAACAGCTACCAAGCAAGCATAGGGATGGCACCATTCGAAGCTTTGTATGGGAGGCCGTGCAAGTCACCAACATGTTGGTGGGAGACGACGGATAAGCTTATACTTGGGACCGACATGATAAGGGACACATCCGAGAAGGTTGAGTTGATTCGGAGGCAGATGAAAACGGCCCAAGACAGACAGAAATCCTATGCAGACAAGCGAAGGACAGACTTAGAGTTTGAAGTGGGAGATATGGTCTTTGTGAAGGTTTCTCCCTTGCGAAATGTGGTTCGTTTTGGAGCAGTTGGAAAGCTAGCACCAAGGTTCGTAGGACCCTTCCCTATCATCGAGAAGATTGGGAAAATGGCTTATAGGGTGGAATTGTACGAGAAGCTGGCTGGAGTGCACAATGTTTTCATGTCTCGCATCTCCGAAAATGCTTACATGAATCATCCGAAGTAGTTGAGCCTAGCATTCTTGAAGACGTGGAGGTAGAGAAAGTGGCAACCCTGAGGCGAGCTCCGATTCGTATCTTGGGAATGGAGATCAAGAAGCTGAGGAATCGAGAAGTCAAGTTAGTAAAGGTTCAGTGGAGTGAAGCCGATGAAGATGCAACTTGGGAAACCGAGGAGAAGATGCGTGGGCTTTATCCATTTCTTTTTGAGGGTACATTCTCAATCTCTTTTCCTAGTTAGCATATCTTTCTTTTGCTATCCATGATTATCTTGTTATTTCGTTAATCTTGTCATGAGAACCTTAGGTAGAAACCTTTTGGATGAAACATGCATTTGAAACATGTTATGCTTGATGGTTGCAAATGGTTGCAAATGTTTGCAAGTGGTTACTCATGGATGCATGATACACGTTAGGCACTAAGATCGGCTCACACACTTTCATATTGCATATGCATGAGTGTTTATGCTTATTCATGGATGAAACTTGTTATGCTATCACGTGGATGTTGCATATGGATGAACGTTATGTGCACTCATGTAGAGATTATAAATTATGTTAGGAATTTGCATACATTTGGACTCATTTCACTAACATATTCTGCATTAAGGAGGTTTACTGAGTCAGTAACCACCTGATTTTCGCATTAGATAGGTGCATATACACACACTTTTGCATATGTTCATACAGCATTAGAAATCTTTTAAGGACAATGATTACTTGTGGATGATGTTTTGAGTAGATGGATGATGGATGGTAGGATACGTTCTTCCTAATTTGGAGATTTAGGGGACGAAATCCTTTAAGGGGGGAGAATGTAACAACCCGAATTTTTATAACATGTTAAAACAAGAAATCAGGGCAGAATTAAATTATAAGTTAAGAATCAATGGGAACGGGTTACACCATTGCGTTTGTCTCGAAATTCTGCTTGAAAACGAGTCTGAAATTTCGTAAATCGGAGTCCGTATGACCAAGTTATGGCCCATAGAAGATTTTAGAAAATTCAAAATTCAGCCCGAAATTCAAATTCAGCCCCAAACAGACTGGGCGGGAAAATTTCTCGCCCAACCCCAGGTCGACTGGGGTGTCGACTGGGGAGTCGACCTGCCCCAGCCCAGGTCGACCGCCCAGTCGACTTGGGTGTCGACCTGGGGGGTCGACTTCCCTGGTCGGACCATGTTGGCATGGTGCACCTGCTTGCTCCTTTGGGTTTGCTCAGCTGGCCTGTGACGGGATTTGATGGTTCAGATCTAAACTAGGGTTAATCCTATGGCCTAAACTTGTCTCTACTCCTATAATAACACCCTAAGACCTAGCCTAAACCACTACAAATCATCCTAACCACTAAGTGCTGCCAAAATGCTCCCTAATCATGGCCTCCATCTTCATCTTGAAAGCTTGAGAGTTCTAAACTAGGTCTAAGGCAAAAGGAGCAATCTTTCTCCATCAAATCAAAGGAGCTACTTATTTCTCAAGGCTTTGTGTGGAGCTTATTATTGTTTGGAGATTTGCTAGTGTTGCTACATCATTCCTAGAGCTTCTACAACATCTCTATCTTGTTCTATTTTGTTCTAGTTCTCATAGCCACGCTTTGTAAGCCCCACTCTACTCTTAGATTTAAACTATGAAATTAATATGAACATGTAGCAAGTTGAAATGGGATTTTTTTGTGCAATACTTGTCTTTGGTCTATCATTGTATGCATAGATCCATTCATGACTCTTTTGATCTATGATTGTGGAACTATCATGAACCTAGTACTGTTCATCTTGATTTTTGGGTAGAAAGCTATGAGCTTTATTTGGGGATTATGCATAATGCAACATAGAACCCCTCATAACCTTGATGTTAACTTGCCTATGATGTTGAACTACATGCTAGTCACAAGTTTATCACTCTATGTCAACTATTACCATGTTATCACCCTTTTTGCTAAGTTTGATGTCATACATGTTTTGAGGCCAATAATCCTATATGCTAGTTGTGATGAACACCTTTTCCTCAAATATCATCATGTTTAACTTATGACCAACTTTACCACCTTATGCCCATCTTTGTCATATTGTTATGTTCCCCTTCTTGACCTATTTGTATTAATGCGAATTTACGTGCGATGGGAATACGTTATGGGTAGTTAGGCGAACTTGAAATGACATGAAAAACATGACTTGAAATGTGACATGAAAATTGATTATGCTTGGAAACTTGAATGTGGTCATGACATGTACAAAACCATAAAGTGGCCAACTCGAGGTTGGGTTGAGTTTGTAGCGTAAATCTGTCCGGAACCGCCCGGCAAATCCAGTGGCTACAAACAATAGGACCCAATGTGAGTAGTTGGTCATATCGCGCTTGAAACCCGAGGTTAGACTAGGTTGTGGTGTAAATCTTCCCGGACCCGCCCGGCACATCCAGTAACCACAACAAAGTCTAATGTGAGAGGTTGGGCGCATTAAGTTAATTAATGCCACATGACAGGGTTAAGTCATGAACCACTTGGATACACTTAACCAACCTGATACATGATTGGATAGGGTTAACCACACTTAACCCGTTAGAAACCCTAGTTACGTGGTCCTTTTCAGCAGTAACCCTCTTAGATGTATCACGATACCCTAGGGACTAGGCTAGGGTGGGGCACGATTACTGGGCTGATTGTAAGCGACCAGAAAGACGGCTGAGTAGGTGCGCCAGTGTAGGTTCAGGCGGGCTATGGTCGTGCACATAGTCCGGAGTTGAAAAAGACAGACACGGGCACCAGTAGGTTTAGACTGTGCGTGCTTGATTTGTGTCAGTGGTTGGCACCCTAGGGCTTGATACACCCTAGGGTAGACCTAGCACAGTTGACTACATTCCGTGATTGGGCCGTACGACACCGACACACAACGAGTTAGGCTTATAGGGAGCCAATCGACTAGACCGTATAGTTGGACCTTGACTTGGGTCATCTCATGATATTGGGCCAAGGGATCATTTCTTGTTTATACTTGACATGGGTTAGAATACTAGTACTATTGGTGCAAAACAAAACCTTGTGTATGCGATGCCACACTTGATCTACCCTGTTATCTATTTATCATGCCAGTTAGTTACCATCTTTATGTTTCATCTCAGTTTCTCATGTCTGGTTAACTTCATTAGTTTTTATACTAACAGTAGGTAGGACTTACCAGTCTTTATGACTGACCCTTTTTCTTTCGCCTCTTTTCTTTCGTTTCCCCCCCCCCCAAGGTTCTCAGGGAGGGAACACTAGTGCTTAACTTGGACATTTGGCTTGCTTTCTTGACAGCTCATGTACGGTTTGGACTTGAGCTTGCTATGGCTTCACCACATCTATTTTGGGGATAGTTTACTTTATGTTATTTTCATTTTATTTTTCTAGACTTGTGGTAGTTGGAAAATGATGACTAAGTATTTTAATGTAAGTTGACTTTGGTTTTGAAATGGTTAACTATGGTTTTTAAATTTCTACCGCTGGTTTACTTATTTATTTATCTATGTTCTATCTTGTGATATCTCTGTGCATGTTTACCTAGACAACACCCCTCCAAAGCTAGTGCAATCACTCGTAAGTGACCCTGGCGGAGGTGGGGTGTTACAAGAAGAGGGCGAGAGGACCCTTATCACGCTTGTAGAGGATGCCAATATGTGGCTCCGGGCCAGGCACTTAGCTGATCCGAAGACTGCCGAAGTTGCTGAGAAGAGAGCGGAGTTAGGTGCCAAGAAGGCTTGGGGAGACACCTATGCTGGATTGGTCCTTGCTTCTTACATCGTCCCTACGTCGTTGCCATGTGTTGCTCTCGGGGAGGCTATGATGATTACAAGCGGCGAGGACGATGGCAGAATACACACATCAATGCCTCATGAATCCATTACTCTTGTGTAGAATAGAGGAGGAGGAAGCAGTTCTAGAAGGAAAGTGCCCGTCTTTGGTGGTGACCTGCCTGTATCCAACTTGTATAGACAAAAGAAAAGAAAATAAAAGGATGAGTAGCATTAGTAGTTGTTAAAGAAATTAAAGATACTTTGGGTTAGGTGAACCAATAGTATATGCGGGTGCGGTCCTCGCTTTTGGTCCTTAAGACATGGTGTGGTATTCATGAATACCCTATCAACAGAGAGAAGAGATGTTAAACATGTAGTTTGTCTTACGTGTGTATGAAATGGAATATGAATTATTAAAGACCGCATTTCGCGTTAAGTGTTCAAACGTTCTTCTCATGTTTTCCGGCATCCCGTACTTGCACAAGCGTACTTGTTGTTACACCAACAGGAATGCGATCAGAGACCGCGCTCTGGGTTGATTGTTCCATAGGGGTGTGATTGTGTGCCGCACCCTGGGTCGTTGTTACAGAGGGGCCAAGACAGAGAACCACACTCTGGGTTGTTGTTCCAGAGGGGTGAGATAGAGTGCAGGCTAGTAATTTTCCCTCAGCTCAGGAAACCCGTAGTTTGCGAAGCCAGGCTTGAGCGCCTGCTGTTTTTTCTTGCGTTTCACGGGGAAACCCCAAGTGTATCGAAGGTGTATGACGTCGCGTTATGCGGTCCGTCCGGTGTGTGGCTCTCCTGTCGTTCATCGGGTTGGAGCGAGGGACGACATCGTTTATTCGCCGGGGAAAAGCTTCGATCATTAGCGCGTAGGGTCCGATCGTGGCCATGAGCTGCACCTAAGCCTTTAGGCCTTCGAAAAAACGATTTAATGTCGGTCTCGGTGCTACACCGAGATTAGACAAGTACCCGTAGCCAGGGGGAAATGTACATCACTCCCGGCTATATGTTGGGCGGCCCCAAGTCGCGTAGGACTTGGGCGAACAATTTCTCATCGGCCTCAGCCTTGGGCCGAGGTTCGAGTTAGAGGTTGTTTATACTCGGTCGCGCCACGGGCCGACGACTCGAGTGGCGTGGCCGACTCCCGTGCTCGGGGCGCCGGTCATTGCCAATGTTGTTTGGCCTCGATGTTGGATCAAGGTTCGGATGGCGGCACCGGCTCCCGTGGTCGGGGAACCGATGCGGCGATCGAAAGTTTGAACGCAAGCTGCTTGTCAGGATTAATCAGACACGTCATGCATGGAGCAAACATGGAAGGGATACATGAAACTGAACATCACTCCTACGGATATCTTTGGTAGTGGTAGCCTTTGCAATGCCTCGAATTGTAGGAAAGAAAGACATCGTTGGAAGGCCTGAATTGATTGTTCACTAGGTTACGTAGAGTAGAGGCGAAGATATTCATTGTTCCATGCCCTTGGGAGTTCGGCTCCGTCCACGGTCGAGGGTTTGAAAGTTCCATCGCCGAGCTTCTTTTGTATGAGTGTGGGCCTTCCTAACGAGAGACGAGGCCTGCTAGTGGAGGAAAGACCCGTTGTAAGATGAGGTTTGCGATGTTGAGGTCCTTATGGCGGACCCTGGAGTTGAAGTATCAGGCTACTCGTTGCTGATTAAAGCTTGATCTAGGGGACCGGTTCCCGGGTCGGAGATGTTGATCCAGTGCAGTGCGCTTGTGTACATGAATTAGCCGTAATGGTTGACTATAGGTCAGAAAGAAGCCATTTGGAGGGCTTACAGCACTTGAGGCCTGATAACAACTAGATCGGTGCGCGCGAGGTGAGTTATGAGGCATAGATGCTCATTGTTGCCACAATCCTGACGAGCCGGGGGGATGATCTTGAGGGATTAATTATCGGTCGAATTTTTGTTTAGTGGGAATCTCTAATGAGCGTTGAGTGGCTCGGAGACCCTATGCAGTGCGGATCTTCGATGAGCGTCGAGTGGCTCGAAGGTGTCGCGTAGTGGGAATCCCCGATGAGCATCGAGTGACTCGGAGATCCTGTGCAATGGGAATCTTTGATGAGCGTTGAGTGGCTCGGAGTTTCCATGCGGATGAGTTCCTCAATGTTGTTCTGAAAGCGGCGAAACATGTTCGTGTTGTATCTACGGATGGTGTAGAACCGACAATATCCTGTAGAGTCCCTTGGCGCGCTCGTCGGACATTTAGGTCTGGGCCTTTTGCATGGTTGGGAGTTGTAGGTTGCGAGATATATTTTCTCAGGGGTGTTGTTGAGAGCAGTATAGACATTGAAGGACGGAGGTCGAAAACGCTTCCTCTTGCTTTTGCGACTACCTTTGACATTGCCGACGTCAGCAAGATTGTGCAGAGCGGTGGAATCGGAGTTGTTGGAGCTCTGGGCCTTATCACGAGGCAGGATGTTGAGGGTAGGAACTTGATTCCTTTACGCTAGATTTCAGCATGGGAAGTAGTCGGCACTTATGCGGAAGATCTTCTGAGTCCTTAATTGTCTTTGACCGGTCCATGCTCTAAGTTTGAAATCAGGTGGCATGCCCTTTGTAAGCTGGACGAGTGTGACTCGAGGAGTGGGTTCCTTGACTTCGTAAAAGGCGGTGTTGGATTTTGTGAGATGGCCTTTGAGAGTTCACAGGTGCCTTGGTAACTGTTCGAGACTAAGAGGATGTCTCTGGGTATCACGACATGCATCTTGGATTGCGCGACAAGTCTTTTGGCGAGTTAGGAAGTCGAGAGAACCCGGATAGAGCCGTCTTGGATAAGGACGGAGAAGCACTTGCACTTTATGGCGTCGGCGATGTGTAATGAGCCCATGTGCCATTTGTGGCAGCCATCGAAGCTTCGAGAATCATGGCTTCTTTAAGTATGGGGCGAGCGTTAGCATGTCGGAGTGCTGGCGCCACTGGCGCCATTTGGTATTATGGCTAGCCGAAGTGAATGGGTTACGCCTCGTACCTCTTTCACAGACGTCGTGGGCGTGCCCCCGCGATTCCCTTATGATCCATGGAACATGTCAGCGACAATCGGAGGTTGGGCTCCCACCGCATTATAGAGGCCGTGATCTAGTTTTGGACTTTAGAGCCTAGCGCACCTTCTTTGAGGAAGGCCTTTGGCAATCCAGGAGCCTCCAACTTCGGTTGCATGATGTTGTGGAAGTCAGTTGAATTGAACTTGGGCCTAGTTGGATGTTAGAAGCTTAGGTGATAAGTACAGACTCATAGCAATTTGAGACCGCCCAGCGGAGGCTTGAGAGTCAAAGCCGGGGACGGCCGAGATGACGCGTTCCGCTTCTGGTGGTTACCCGGATATTGTAGAGATTAGAGGTCAGTCTGCCTTCATGGAATGCCACTTGTGGTGTGTTGGAGTGTTAGGGCCACTCAGATTTGCATATGATCCTAGTGAATGGATAATTCCTGGAGTGTACCGATGGATGACACCTGCGATCTCTGACCAATTTTTGAAAGTAAGCAGTTGATTTCGATTACCCATAGTGGAACTGGTGCCCCTAGTGCTAACGTCCAAGTTGGGAGTCGGATGATTGAGAGGAAGGTCCTGTTGGATTCCAACTAGAGGGGCCACATTGAGCGTAATTCAAACTCATGAAACAATGGGAGAAGTACCATCCAAAGCTACGCGCGTTGGTGCTTGAGCAACATTTCCAGTTGCAAAGCCTAACCAATCGAAGCACATCGAGCTGGAGCGATGTCGGGATTAGGGGTGCCCCCGAGTGTAGCGGAACCGGCACCATTCCGACGGGTGGCATCAGTTAGTTCGCGGGGTTGCCCCCAAGTCCCGATTCGATGGTGGAAGAGCATCAGTACTTGCCTCCGTAATGCATGCTTGGCCAGTTGGATCTGAAGTGCTTATTATCATGTCTTTAATTCTGGCGAGGAAGGTATTGAAAGCTTCTTGCTACTGCTTGAGTCAAGCTTTCAAATCGGTGGTAGGATTATTGATTGTTCTTTTGACGCCCCCTCCCCCGACTGATGTAATTCGATGGAGGTCTGATTTTGGTATAGCTGTCGAGTTTGGGCGAGCTGGTGCGCACCCAGATGCGGAAGCACTTTGGTCCGACGAGCTGCTGGAAGAGCAGGACTCTGGTTGCGAGTGGCGATAGTTGGGCTCTTCTGAGTTGATGGTTGGTTACACGGTCCCGGTTTGTTACCTTGTTCCTTATCTGTAAGTGATGATGGTTCGATCACCATCTCTTTTCTGTCATTGTTGTTGTCGCCATACGAATGTTGGAGCGGATGGCGATGTTTTTAATGAGACTGAACTTTCTTCCTTGACGTGGGCCCTTAGCTTCAAAAGGAGAAATTTTCGAAGCGGTGCTCCATGAGCGGGCGCGGTTCTAGGCAAGCTGAAGTAGAATGACAATGCGCCGACTCTTTTTTTTTTTGAAGTTGCCGCATAAGGTTGGTGTTGATCTTCAATGCCTAGTGCGAGAGTTACAGTCTCATATTTCTTATTAAGAGTGTGAATCTGTGCTTGAGCCGCAGGAGCTTCGGGGTCCACAAGTGGAAGAAGATCCGTTTCGAAACGGGTCCTCCGCCGCTCGGGGCGGGTTAGAGGTACCAGTGTCAATTGCGACCAATGGGGATAAGTGTTAGTTTTTGCTAGAATTTTTCTCAAAGTTGGCGAGAGTTATGATGCTCTTTGGACGTACTGCTCAAGGCGCTTCTCGCGGATAAGGTTTTCGATTACATCTTTGAATTGACGGCAATTATTGGTATTGTGTCCGTACATGTCGTGGTATCGGCAGTACTTGCTGGTCTTCTTCTCATGACTAGTGGATTCCCTATTGTACGGCTTCTTGTATTGGAGCGCATTGCACGTTTCCCGGTAGATTGTTTCCAAGTCTTCATTCAGCGGGGTGTAGATGTCATACGTCCTGTGAGAGCCAGACTTCTTGGGTTTCGTATGAACCTGGCCATTGTTGTGGCCGCCTTGCCTACTGTTATTCGGCCTTTTTTCGTGGGGACATGCCCCCTTGTCCTTATCAAAGAGCTTCGCTATCTGTTTCCTTTTGATGCTATCATTTACGGTATCCACATGAGGATTGTTGGGAAGATCGGCCTTGGGGACTCGGTTTCGTCTCGCCTCTTCTTGACATAAGTATTGCCTAGCCTTTTCATGGAAAGCATCGAGGCTTTTTGGTTGCTTCCGATCGATCCATTCCCTGAATCGGAAGTAGGGAGGACACCTTTGGCTAGTTGACAGAGTACGGTGCAAGGATCTGGATCCTTGACCTCGGCGAGCGCGACATTGAACCGAGAGAGGTAGCTTCTGAGCGACTTGAAGGGTCCTTGGCAGAGGTTAGAAGGTGAGGGCATTCTTCGGAGTCGGGATATGCACTCTGAATTGCTTGACCAATTCAGCTGCTAATTGGCCGAAGTTAATGGAATCGAGTGGGAGGTGAGAGAACCGTAACAAAGCGGTTGATGATAAGAAGACTGGGAAGCACTTGCATTTGAACAGATCATTGCCCTGACTCAAGTCCATTTGCCATTCATATTGATTTAAGAAGGTACAAGTGTTGGTTGTGCCATCATTGAGCGGCATATGTGGCATGCTGAAGCAGCGTGGCCATTCAGCTTCATATACCCTCCTGGTGAAGGGGTTGCGCCTAATGTGCGCTTCTCATGAATCATGCATGTTTCCTCGCCTATCCCTCATGATCCTTCGGACCATGTCGGGAAGGTATGTTGGATGGGGATCCACCATCGGGACCCATGGATTTTGGCGAGGTTCCGGGGTCCTATTGCGAGGGCATTTCCTATGATGGACGTCCGGATTGTCTTCCTCTATGTCCTCGACATCTATAATCGGATCTTGATGAAGAGCGGATTGATGCGGATCCTGTTCTGGAAGAGCGCAGGCCATTGGAATAGCGGGCCCATCATCCAGGTTAGTTGTCATTGAGTTGTGTCGAGGAAGAGGTTGGTTCGTAGGATCTGGTCCGTCATTGATAATCAAGCGAGAGCGGTCTCAGTACTGTGCCCCCCGCTATATGTGACTGTAGTTTGGTCACCGTAGTCGCTGCCATTGCCGTTGGCGTAGCCGTTGTCGAGAGTGTTGATGCAAACGGCGACGTTGTTGATAAGACTAAACCTCGTTCTTTGTCCGCGGGAGGCGGAGTCAAGGCTGAGTGAGGCAGAGTCGAGGTCCGCGAGAGGCGGAGTTGCGGCCGCGTAAGGCGGAATCGGGGCCGAGGTCCGCGCGAGGCGGTGTCGAGGCCGAGGTCCGCAGGAGGTGGGGTCGAGCCTCGAGGTCCGCGGTAGGCGGAGTCGAGCCATAATGTCCGCAGGAAGCGGAGTCGAGGCCGAGTGAGTCGAGGCCTTCTATTTCTCAGTGAAAGCACCAAATGTTGACAGCAAAAAATGTCATAAACACCAAAGATTCCCAACTACTAGGAACTATAAATATAGTCGCATAGACAAGAACATTAAATAGAACATAAGCATTAAATAACACGAGATATACAGTGGTTCGGCCTTAGTGAGGGCCTACATCCACTTTGAAGAGTCGGTTGGAATATTATTAATCACTTGGAAGAATTACAAGGTTGGGACTATCTCATGACTTCTCATTACATTCACTTTTCATGATATATGATGTCATAATTGTCATATATTGAATAATAAGGAAAATGACATTTTTGTCCTTCTTCTTCCTCAAAGAGAAGATGCCATTAATGAAGCTTTATGGAGGTCTCCAAGCTCAAGCATTCCACCCTTTTGAAGTGTGAGGCCATGGGGTATTTATAGGAAGTGGTTAGGTTGGGGTTAGGAAAGAGTAGGTAGAAATGTGGACCATCTTCCAGAAATTCACACCTCTTATTGTCAGGCCTCGGAAATTCGCATCTGGGGTGAGGTGCGAAATTTCGCAGCTGGTAGGTGCGAAATTTTGCACCCGGCTGGGTGCGAAATGGATTTCGGCGGGAGGCGTTGTCGAGGCTGGTTGGATCTTTTGAGGCGTCAAAGCTCCTCAAAACGAAAGGAAGGAATCCACCGTTTTGCTGGTCTGAAGTGAAGGAATCTGAGCTTCCGGCATGGAGAAAATCGGATGACTCGGGCGGTGCCCACGGTTTGCCGCCGGGACTGTAGGGCCTCAGACCCCCACCGGCGCTGCGCCGCTTGACGGCTCGCCTTCGGCTCGGATGTAGACGGATATTGATGGGGGTTGCGTCTGAGGGATGCGACGTCCTGTTGGTGGCCAGACTCGAGTCTTCTGATACTGGCCCCTAAAAAGATATTGGCGACACCTCCGGTCTGTAATATCACGCGATATGTTGAGTCGAGCGTGTCTTGAGTACTTTTGGTGACCGGACCAAAAGGCTGGTTAACAACATGCGTTTTGGTCAAAGTTGTCACACGTCAAGATTTTGGTTAGTGGCGTGCTCAAGTGCCAATAACGTCGTCAGAAAACACAAAGCGATTCAATCAAAGTCGCGATGTGTTTGGAAAAGAATAGAAATGGTGTTGATTCGTAAAATTGTCATCCATAGAATTGGAAAAACTAGCACGGTAAAAATACATGATCGACTCGATCCGATCAGCTCAAAACAATTAAATGTGTTGGTCCGATCACGTGGCAAAACTTATCGTAAAAGAATATATGGATTTTGACAAAGTCGTGTTACGTGCACCCAAAAACAGCTGATCGTCATGACACGATCACGAAAAATGACTTGCGCGACTCACGGTGCGATCAAACTTAGTAAAATAGACATTTGCCAAAAATAGTGTCGTGCACTCAAAATCAGCTAATCAACATGACACGATCATGAAAAATGGCTTGTGCGACTCATGGCATCAAAATCTGGCATTTGGCAAAAAATAGTGTCGCGCACTCAAAAACAGCTAATCTGCATGCTACGATCACGAAAAATGGCTTGTGCGACTCACGACATCAAAATCTGGCACTTGGCAAAACTCTAGTTTGGCACATCCAAAAACAGGTGACCGGCACGTGAAAATCATCAAAAACCACGTGTTCGTGCTTGGTTGATCATATTTGGCAAAGTGGTCGATCATCAGATTTGGCACGAAAAATATAATGACCGGCACGGGAAAAAGGCTTAAAACCATGTCTCCAACACAGGTCGATCACGTGGCAAATCTGGCAAGGCAAGAGGGATTCGAAATTTGGGATACAAAATCTTTCATGGAAAATAGGTGGATCGACTCAGGCGGATTTGAAATTGGCACGGCTCAGTACTCAAGATTTTTGATGAGAAAAGTGGCAGATCTGGCAAGGGATTTGAAATCCCAGGAATTTGCCAGATCTTCTTACACGAGGGAAAACACGCACTGGTCACCTATTTTTGCCCTCCAAACACAGGTTTTCAACTGATTTTTGGGATTCGAACTTTCCAAATTGGGAAAGGCACCGGTTTTTTTGGCAAACCCATTTTAACCATGTTGATCGCGTTTTTTTGGCTTGATAGACATGCGTTTTCACCATATTTTCCAGTTTTCATGATTTTTTGGCAAAAACTTGATTTTTCGACTTCGATTTTGGGATGTGAATTTCATATCTCTCAGGGATACGAAATTTGGACTGACACACCCAAAACTCACCTATAAATACCTCCATGTTTGACATTTAAAGTGGTTGGTTCTCATTTGGCAATTTGGACTTCTTGAAGCTCTCAAGCATCATTAATGGTTGTCATCTTCTTTTCCATGGCCATTCTACATGGCACGACCTCAAAACATTGCACAAACGTTTTTCTTCAACATTTGGATGTTTTCTTGGACATTTACATTATTTTTGATATTTTTGGATTTTTTGGACTTTGAAGCTATATTTTGGACATTTTTGAGCAAGTCAACATTTTTTCCACTAAACAAAGAAGAAGAAGGACATTTTTGTTAATGTTTAGGATTAACAAACATTTTGTTGTTTTATTACAAAACTTTATATAAAAATATTGTCTGATCTTGTATAACTCTTGTGATCTGTTGTTATATGATGAATGATTACTATAAAGTAAACATAGGCGCTAGTGCCGAACCACTATAAAAAGTTGTGTTCTCCCTGTATTTCATTACTTTGGATTTAAATTATCGCTTTTCTACAAAACATTCAATCGGGCATTGGCACACGCGAATAAGCGACAATTCCGAACGTCAACACTTTGGCGTGCCAAGAAGGGGGTGCACTACTTCTGCTTCTGCCTTGGATTTGATTCTCGGAGTTGACTTCAGATTTCAACTTTGGATTCGGATCTCGAATTCGACTTCAACGTCGACTTCGGTTTTTGGTTATTGGATCATTCTCATCTTTTCTTTGAATTATATCAGGTTCCACCATGATTAAGAGGAAATAGTTAGCTCGCTCGGAAGTAGCAAGCATCGAGGAAAGTAAGGAAGTCTACTCAATCGAAAACCTATTGAACTTTGTCACTCGAGATGGCACCGACAGAGTCATCAAAGACTTAACTAAAGGTCTTACCTCTCTCTTAGAACGATAGGAAGAACATTTCCATCGCCAGAGGCCACCATAGCCCCTCTTCTCGCCTGACTCAAAGGATTTAAGAGGCAGTATGCTAGTGTTCCGCAAGGATTAGCTTGAGACTTGAGGGCAATTCCTGAAGAAAACTCTGTTTCGACACCAATCCACAAACAACTACAAGATCAACTAGGCCCGGGGACAACACTCCCAATCCCATTCAAGGTACAACTCAGATTGTCGTCAATCAGATCTTAGGATCAGGTATCGAAAACATCACTCGAGCGCCAACGCGCGCAGTTTTGGACGTAGGAACCCCCACAGTTTCAAATGTCAGATTCATCCACGTCGATGCACCTTAAGTCAGGATCGAGCCAAATTCTTTGCTTGGTGCTTGACCTTTTGCTTGCATTGGACTTGACACTGGATACGTCCAATATAAACATAGGGCTCAAGCCCCTCACTGGATCCGTCCAGTGTAAACATAAGACTCCGGCCTCCCCCACTTTGGCTTTGTCCAGTATAATATTTGGGCTCTGGCTCCACACTTGATCAGTCCAGTATAATATTCGGGCTCCGGCCCTACGTTAGACCGGTCGAGGATAAAATTAAAATTTGTCTCCCCTTCCCTCATTTGTAGGTACATACTCGCTTTGGCAAGCCTCAACAAGCCTAAGGATTCTTATTTTCTAGATCTCATGCGTTAAAAACATAACAACCCTTGGTCTTCTTACCTCAACAAAATCGTCTTGGGAAAAATAACAAACCTTCGTCGTCTTGCTCGACAAGAATTCCTTGGGAAAAATTACAACCTTTGGTCATCTTACATTAACAAGACCGCCTTGGGTAAAATTTCAACATATGGTCGTCTTGCCTCAACAAGATCGCCTTGGAAAAAATTACAACATTTATTCATCTTGCCTCGATAAGATCGTCTTGGGAAAAATTACAACCTTTGTTCGTCTTACCTCGACAAGATCACCATAGGAAAAAATGACAACCTTTGTTCACCTTGCCTCGACAAGACCACCTTGGGAAAAACTACAATCTTTGGTCATCTTGCCTTGACAAGACCTCCTTGGATAAAACGACAACCTTTAGTCTTCTTGTTTTAGCAAGATCGCCTTGTGAAAGGATATGATACTCCTTAGTCATTTGGCTTCGATTGGATCGCCTCGGAAAACTCTGGCTACCCTGGCAGTCTCGTCGGTGGCACGACAAAATCGCTCACTTCCTGACTATTGACTTTGTGGTTATTCCAGATATTGGACTCCTGCATCCACTTGGATATTCTGGCTATTCTAGTTATCTCTAAATGATCCAAAATGATCGTGGCTTTCATTAGATTTCAGGCTTTGTGGATTTTTGACTAATGGATAATATGATCTGAAGCAATCGTGGAATTCTGGTAAATACGATCAGATGCGATCATGGCTCTTTGGTTTTCTGATTAAAGAAGTTCACTTCAGACTTCTCCTTGCTTTGGTTTTCGGATTTTTGGTTTTCACGCGAAACACTCTTCCTTCGATCAAGCAAGACATGTTTTTAGAGGCAAAGTATTGACATGCTTTTTGGCCAAAGCTATCACACGTCAAGATTTTGGTTAGCGACGCGCTCAAGTATCAGTAATGTCGTTAGAAACAACAAAGCAATTCAATTGAAGTCGTGACATGTTCGAAAAGGATGGAAATGGCGTTGATTCATAAAATCATCATCGATGGACTTGGAAAAGCCGGAACAATAAAAATACGTAATCAACTCGGTTCGATCAACTCAAAACGTTTGAGTGTATCAGCCTGACCACGTGGAAAAATTCGTATTGGAAAAATATATGGATTTTGGCAAAATCGTGTTTCGCCCAGAAATAGTTGATCGGAATGGAAGATCAAGAAAAATGGCTTGTGCGACTCACGGCGCAATTAAACTTGGTAAAATTGACATTTGCCAAAAAATAGTGTCGTGCACTCAAAAACAACTAATCGGTATGGCACGATCATGAAAAATGGTTTGCGCGACTCATGACATCAAAATTTGGCATTTGCCAAAAAACAATGTCGCACACTCAAAAATAGTTGATCAGCAAGGCACGATCATGAAAAATGGCTTGCGCGACTCACTGCATCAAAATCTGGCATTTGAAAAAAATAGTATCGCGCACTCAGAAACAGCTGATCGGCATGACACGGTCATGAAAAATGGCTTGCGCGACTCACAACATCAAAATCTGGCACTTGGCAAAACTCTAGTTTGGCATGTCCAAGAAAGGTGATCGACACGTGAAAATTATCATAAATCACGTGTTCGTGCTTGGCTGATCACATCTGGTAAAGTGGCCGATAATCAGATTTGACATGAAAAAATATAGTGATCGGGATGGGAAAATAGTTGAAAACCACATCTCCAACACAGGCCGATCACATGGCAAATTTGGCAAGGCAAGAGGGGTTCGAAACTTATGTTACGAAATTTGGCATGGAAAAAAGGTGAATTGACTCAGGTGGATTTGAAATTGGCACGGCCCTGTACCTAAGATTTTTGATGCGAAAAGTGGCAGACTTGGCAAGGAATTCAAAATCCCTGGATTTTGTCAACTCTTCAGGCACAATGAAAAACATGCACGGATCACCTGTTTTTGCTTGTCAGACACGGGTTTTCAACTGATTTTTGGGATTCAAAATTTCCAAAGTGGCAAACGCACCTATTTTTTTGGCAAACTCGTTTTTACCATGTCGATCATGTTTTCTGGCTTGATTGACATGCGTTTTCACTAGATTTTCTAGTTTTCATGATTTTTTTGGCAAAATCTTGGTTTTTCTACTCTACTTTTGGAATGCAAATTTTGTATCCCTCAGGGATACGAAATTTGGACTGACACAAAATTTACTCACCTATAAATGCCCTCAAGCTTGGCTTTCAAAGTGGTTGCCTCTCATTTGGTATTTTTGACTTCGTGGAGCTCTTAAGGATCATTAATGGTTGTTATCTTCTCATGTGCCTCTAGACGTTGCACAAACATTTTCCTTCAACATTTGGACATTTGCTCGGACATTTACACTGTTTTTGGACTCTTTTGGATATTTTTGGATTTCTTGGACATTGAAGCTATATTATAGTCATTGTTGACCAAGTCAACACTTTTTCCACTCAACAAAGAAGAAGTAGAAGGGCATTTTGGTCAAAGTTTATAATTAACAAACATTTTGTTGTTGTATTACATAACTTTATAAACAAATATTGTCCGAACTTGTACAACTCTTGTAATCAGCTATTATACGATGAATGATTACTATAAAGTGGACATAGGCGTTAGTGCCGAATCATTATAAAAAGTTGTGTTCTCCCAGCATTTCAGTACTTTGGATTTGAATTATCGTTTTCTACAAAACTTTCAATCGTGCGATGGCGTGCGCGAATAAGTTACAATTCCCTACGTCAACAGGCAGGTTAACATTTTACCCTAAGAACATATCTTTCTTGATAAATGAAGATGTTTTATGGATATTCCAGAGATTTATGATCCATAGAAGTCCAATATAAAGAAATCCAAAGAGCCTCAATCGCACCGTATCGTATCAATAGAATGTTAGACAACCCGTGGTCGTGTTCGGCTGTATTATAAGAAAACCATAAGGCCGATGAGCACATTGGATTGTATTATAGGTGAAAACTAAAAAAACGAAGGCCTCGTCGATCCCATCTGATTGTGAGTATAATCCATACGTGCAAAGAGATTAGGCAAATAGACGTGTCAAATCCTGACAATACCGCTTAACCTTTTCAAGCATAAACCATGGTTGGATATCGTTTTGAGCATAAAACATACTCGAGTGATAATTGGATTGTCCCACCAAATCCTGGCAAGGTAACCCAACCTTTCGGAAATAAACAATACCTAGGAATCTTGAGAGGACCCGTTACTTCCCCGTGAAGGAAAGAGCGGATACTTTGAGAACAACACAAATCAGAATGCAGACGGGAGAACATTTCATTGTTATTACAACAATTCCATCAGATACAAGAATATACAGAGTATAAATGAATAAATTACATTCAAAAAATATCAGAGATTACAATTACATTTAAATACATCGCAGTGGAAAATAATACAAAAGCACAACTAGAAATAATGCACGGATACAGAGCTTTCCGAGCATCGTTCCAGCTGTAAATCAGGACCTTGTGAATATAAATCTGCAAAACCAAAACTACTAGCTGCCCATGCGAAAAATAGGGGCACCCAGAGTTTAGGTCAAAACAATAAACTCCAGGTCAGTCATGGGACTGGTGTGAGAACTAAAACAGTTATTAATATTGGTTTTAAAGTAAGGTAAATCAAGGGACCACGCCGTATAACACGGAACGGGTTTCCTCCCAAGAATACCAGTGCATAGAACAAACAGCGCAATGCTAAATAAAGAAAAATGAAGCTGTTATAAGACCCAGGTCCCATCACACAATGCAACGCAAGCTAGAGGATAGGGTTTTCCCTTATAACAGCCAAAGCATGCTTGATACGTTTAAAACACATTATTTGATACTATTTTAGGTGTATAGTGTCAAAACAATTTCAATCATAATATCAATCATAGGCGGCATAGCTACCATCTACTATGTCGCCATACTAGTTCTACAATTAAATCCGCAATATCACGTATTGGAAATTGGATTTCGTCATGAGCCGAGGCAAGGGGCAAGCTCCTCTCCGATTCGAGACACTCTAGCAAATGTCCCAGGACCCCACTATGATCCTTGGATCTTCAGGGCCGGTCCTCTCTTACTTTTGAGGATTAATTATTCCTGAACACACGTTTCCCGGTCCTTACAGACCTATATCCGAGGCGCCTCGTATCCAACAACCACACAGGTGAAAAGTATATAAATGTCAGGGCTGGTAGGTCACTGACACCACCCTAGCTAGAAAGAAACGTCGTGCTCTCCCTGTAGTCACTATCCCGTTTTTGACTCATTCTGAGGTGTGAGGCTCGCGAATTCACGTTATACGCAAAGCTATGCCACACAGGCCGTGCTTTGATCATCAACCACAAGACTTTGCTTTTCAACAGAAGCCTTGATCAATTGCCACTTACGCGTGCCACACTGGCAATTCACTCCATGCGACTGATGTCCATCGATATACAACCTCTGAGCTCGTACGTCTCAGAGAAGGGCGTTAAGCAAGAGAATAAATTCTCCGCCGCCAAACAGATGTATATTTAATAGAGATCAATCAACACAGAATAAAATCCAATGTCAGACACACAATCCATTTACAAGTTCGTTCTGGGTCTGAACGAAACCGGAGGCACTTTCCTCGCATATCCATCGATCTCCAAGTACGTCTGGACGATCACCGACTGTTTCCCTCATCTTGGGTGTACAGCCCAATCAAGATCATCAGTAATCCCCCAAACGATGTGAAGACTTCCGGTCTTCAACCACCGTCTTCATCTTCGACATCTCGTCGAATCGGTTATTCAGAATGGGTATAACCCGGCCTTTCTGAATAACCCACGGATATGATAAACAAATGTTACACAAACACAACAAACGCCTCATTCCAATTCAGAATATTCTTTTATTCACAAAATCACATTCTTAGGGGAAAGGTTCCAATTAATTTTATCCAAGATAAATTCTTTTAAATTTATTCTTTAATCTACCTTTGGATATCATTTCAAACTAGTCGGGATTAGCGAACCACACTGAAGTAATTATTTATTTTATTTCCCAATCCCAACCTATTCATCCCATGGAGCAAAACTGGTAATACTCCATATCTAACACCACGGTGTTATCGGTAAAATCAATTACCATTTCACGTTCAAATCTAATTAAAGATTTAACTATCGCTTTGGAGCAAAACTGGTGGTACTCCATTCTCGATCACCTTTCAGATTTGATAATTTAAATTATCAATTCACATTTCAATCTAATTAAAGATTCATTAAAACTCCACTTAGTTTCAATATTTTCAAAAATCAATATCCTGCCTTTAACTGGGTTAAAGAACCAATGCCATATAAAACACGATTCACGATAAACCCAAATCACATTTGATATTAAATGCGAGGCTCCGAATAGAAAATATATCGGCTTATATTCAATATCAAATTCTGAAACCAACATATATCGTATTGGAAATAACGATATAAAATATATCTTTCAAATTCCCACAACAATATCTGTATAGTCACGAAATCCAACATCGAAATATTTTGAAGATAATTTCGATTCAACTCCAGTCCAATTCACGTATTGGGAATATTGATTATTTTTAAAATCACTTTCAAAATTCAATTTATTTATTTCAAAAATAAATTGATTTTAATTCTAGTTCAAAACTAGTTCATTTCGACAAAAATCTATTTTTATCTTTTCAAATGTGGAGTTTTTCATCCCAGTTCTTTCCAATACACAAATTATGATTTTACACAAATTATTAATATTTTTAATAATTTTATCAAGGCCCGTATAGTCGATTTCCAACAACTGCCACCGACCTGCACTTACATCGACCTTTTCCAAATTTGATTTGGAAATAATTCCAAATCCAACCGTTAGATTTCAAATTTCTAACATTCATTGGAAAGCTCTTTTCGATACGAACCCAACGGTTCCGGTTTTAGGAGAATCCGACGGTCGGATCTCCCGCAACGTCAATTCGAAGTCAATGGTCGAAATTCACGAACTACCGCGGCGCGGCGCGTTCTATTCAGACCATTATATATATATATATTTCATCGATTTCCTTTTTAAAACGTATTTTATAAATCGTTTAAATTCGTTTTCAAAACCATTTCAACATTATACTCAATTTCAAATCGATTTGATTTCAATTCAATTCGAATTCATTTCAATTTTATTTAATTCGAATTCAAATTCGTTTCAATTCAATTAAAATTCTAATTCGTTTCAATTCAATTCAAATTCTAATTTACCTTCTATTTGATTCAATTCGAATTCGTTTCAAATTGATTTCAATTCAATTTTAGTTCGTTTTAAATTCCATTCAAGACGATTTCAATTCGTTTTAATTTAATTCAATTTAATTCAATTTGAATTCATTTCTATTTTATTCGAATTCAAATTCACTTTCTATTCAATTCAAATTCTAATTCGTTTTCTATTCAATTCGAATCGAATTCATTTTCTATTCAATTCGAATCGAATTCATTTTCTATTCGATTCGAATTTATTTCAAATTGATTCAATAAAATTTCAATTTCAATTTTTATCTAATTCAATTTGAATTTCATTTCAAAATATTAGATTTTGAAATTACTTTTCAATATTCATTATAAAACGAATAAAATCGATATAAATATCGTTCACGTCAAAATAGCGCATCTCTAATCCACACGGCTTTATATTTTATCGATTTCCTTTTTTATATTCATTATTTTCCCGATTGGAATGAGGCCCAATCAATCACCATATAATGTTAATTATATGGATTCCATACAACACATGTATATAATAGCATTGAAAAATAATCAACCATCAACCAAAGTGCACTACACTGTATAAGCATCGAATATAGATTTCTAACGCTTATAACAGCCTGTCAATCGATCGATCGACATATTTAATCAATCAGGATGAGTGAACTTCAAATTTCATCCCAACACCCGTGTGGGGTTTCAAACAATCAAACACAGATTTTAGTTGTGCAGTTGGGCGACGTGTAAAATTTATCGACCCAATCAATATCAGTCAAATCAGTGTATATAAACAATTCAGCCGATTTGTTTATAAATATTTATTTATTCACTTTCACGTTAAAAATTATATTTTTAACGATAATATATTTTATTCAAAATATGAATATTCTATTCGGTTCATTTATACAATAAAAATGATATTTTTATTTTACTAACATATTTTAGAAAATTTCGGCGGCATAACGGCACAATACTAGAAACGGGACGAGGCCTAGCCTTATCCCCGGTCTAGTGAAGGCCCACGCCATTCACACATCAATCAAATCCATTCCATTTCACCAAACAATTCAATTCAAACCAATTAGACTAACCAACTACACAACCAAACAATTTAACAAACAAGCCATCCATGGTCTGTGGATGACGGGTGTCGGGTGCTGCTAAGCACCGTCTGCATCCTAGTATATATATATATAAATATATATATATATACATACATAACTAGAAAAAGAAATTTAGAGTGAGAAGTTCTCACCGACTAGCTATCCAACTTCATGACACTTCATTTATAGAAATCTTCATCGTTGTCGCATCTTTGTCATCTCCGTTGCCCGTAGCCACTACATATATAAAAATCACATTTTTACTTCGCTATTCAATATGAAAAAACCCAATTTTTACTTCGCTATTCAATATATAAAAATCGAATTTTTACTTTGATGTTCAATATATAAAAATCATATTTTTACATCGATGTTCAATATATAAAAATCATATTTTTATATCGTTATCATCTATATAAAGATCTCGCCTTTTCAACTATAAAGATTTCTCCTTTATAAAAATAAAAATTTCGCCTTTATAAAAAATATCATTATAAAAATCATATTTTCCATAACTTTGAAATCTTATTTATCATAGCTTAGAAATCTAGTTTTTCTAATCAAGGAAACTTAATTTTTCTAATCAAAAATTCGTATTCTTTCTAATGATAAAAAATCAATTCCTTTGCTCTTCATACACTAAAAATTATACTTTTAACTTAGCTAAAAATCATATCTTTAAACAAATAAAAATCCAAACCTTTTGTTAAATAAAAAATCATTTCTTTGAATAATTAAAAATCAAACCTTTTATACTTACAAAACAACGTATGGTTTTTTCCATAGAAAAATCAGATTTTTCAAATTGATTAAACTAAATGAATTAAAAATAAGATAACATAACTTACAGCGTAGGGGGAAAAGCTTTTTGGTCGTCGGAAGGGCATTGGGCGGTTGGAGGGGTGCTGCAGGGTTCAGGGGCGTGGGCGGCGTTCGGATTTGGGGGTTCGTGGCTTCACCGCGTCGAGGAGGGGGCTCCGTTCTTGGGCGAGGAGGGAGAAGAGGAGTGGGGGGTCTCACGCCGGAAGCGCGGCGGTGACAGGGTGAGGGGGGGTTGCGGGTCCTAAGGTAGAAGAGGAGAGCGAGTCGCGAGGGGGTGGGGGGGTAGCTGGAGATGGCGGCGGTGGTCCTCCGAGTGTGGCGGCGGGTTTTCGCATTTGTGTTTTTTTCTTTCTTTCTGAAATTGAATGAACGAGGGAAAGGGGGGGGGGCTCGGGTTAAAGGGGGAGAGAGAGTGTTCATTTTTTTTATTTAATTGTTTTATTTCTCTGCAAAAAGCAACTTTTATTTTTGACCTCAAAACGAGGCCTAACGCCTGTCGTCCATAGCGTATTACCCCCATTCCGAACACAATGGGATATGTATCGCAAGATGATTTGATCGTTTCGATCAGTTTCCGTTAAAATCAACATATAACTCTATATTTTGAATTTGAACGTGCATTTCAATTTACCGGGGTCACATAATAACTCTAAAAATTCCAGAAAAATATTTTCTAGCTTCGTATTGACGATACGGTCCTAACAAAACTAGTTTCGTCGAATTCTGAGACCGTTGGAAAAATGGCTATTTTCCAGTCGATTAAAATCAACTGAAATGGTCAAAACACGTTTTCCTTTGCCACGCTCACATATTGATTCGAGAAATTATAAAATTTGGAATCTAACAATAATATGACATCACGGACCCAACAAAAGTGGTTTCGTCGAAATCCGAGGTCATTTGTAAAATGTCTATTTTTAAGAGCCCGAATTCCATAGCGACTATTCAGAATTTTCAACTGGACATATCTTTTGATTCCCGCTATGAAATTTTGATTTTTCAGATTCGTTGGAAAGATATCATCAATTAGATCAGTTTCACTAAAATCCGGATTGTTTTGCACCCGGTACATTCAATTGAAGTTTGAAATCGAATTATCGAACTACCGCGCCATTTTCAATTCCATTTATAATTATATATAAATATTTATATTCTAACGACGACGTATATAATATATACGTTCGAATTATATTAAAAATAAATTTCTCATCGATATTATTTAAAGTAATCTATTTTAAATGTTCGAAATTCGCTAAAATTGCCAAAATAAAAATTTTAAACTGGCCCAGATTTTCGGGTTATTACAATCTCCCCCACTTAAAACTTTTCGTCCCCGAAAAGGAAC
The DNA here is from genome assembly GCA_030737875.1 of Allium sativum. Lineage (NCBI taxonomy): Eukaryota > Viridiplantae > Streptophyta > Magnoliopsida > Asparagales > Amaryllidaceae > Allium > Allium sativum. Next base: position 718,626,221 of record CM060921.1, on the reverse strand, counting down.
AAAGTCGAAAGTGGTTTGATTAATCAACTCTACGTTCGATTCGGCTTCCATTCTCCAACTTTTCAGTTTCTGAGAATTTTCAAATTTTCAAAAATTTGGCTAACACCCTAAATTTTCGAAATTTTTTGCCATAACCTCCCCTGCACCGGGAGCTACAGGAAAATCCCGAAATTGCCATATAGGCCTTCTGATCTCAAAAAGAAAAAGAAAAAGCCAAGCGGCTAGCCAATAGGCTCATAAAATCATCATCACCCAAACAAAACAGTATATTATGTAGTAAACATGTACCTATTTGTCGGGCAAACAAATTTTATTCTCTACTCTAGCCTCCTTGCTATGACATGTTCAAAAGATATACATGTATGCAAGCAAATGCGACCAATTTCAATATAATTCAATATTTAGTTCAATTAGGCTAAATGGTTCAAAATTATCAAACAAATAAACAAACAACACAAACATCAATCAATTAGTGGATTAGAGTTTCAAATTGATAATTTTGATATATATACAAAAAGTCATGTTTTTGATGCCAATTCACAACAATGTGTTCTAGCTATATAAGTTTTGGTTCTCACACCAGTCTAATGGAAATATATAGATATCACACCTTCGAAACACGAATATAAATACTGGTGATGTGGCCACATCACGAGAATTATCCCCGAGTGTCTAGAATGTGACTCTATATCTATCCAGTATATTAAAACTTCGACTATACGTTCATGACGCGTATACGCGAAATCTTTATATACTCGATTTTCCAAATTCAAAATAAATAAATATTCAAATACGTTTAAAACGAATTGAATTTTAAAAACAAATTGTTTTCACTTGAAAATATACTCTTCACACTCGTCCTAGGATACTACTGATCCTATCTCTAACGAGTCATTCTAATTGGATGTTACTAATCCAATATCTGATGAATTCTTTTGTATGGTTCGAATGTGTCTTGTTCTCGAGCTCTGTAAACCAAAGCTCTGATACCAAACTGAGAGGACCTGTTACTTCCCCGTGAAGGAAAGAGCGGATACTTTGAGAACAACACAAATCAGAACGCAGACGGGAGAACATTTCATTGTTATTACAACAATTCCATCAGATACAAGAATATACAGAGTATAAATGAATAAATTACATTCAAAAAATATCAGAGATTACAATTACATTTAAATACATCGCAGCGGAAAATAATACAAAAGCACAACTAGAAATAATGCACGGATACAGAGCTTTCCGAGCATCGTTCCAGCTATAAATCAAGACCTTGTGAATATAAATCTGCAAAACCAAAACTACTAGCTGCCCGTGCGGAAAATAGGGGCACCCAGAGTTTAGGTCAAAACAATGAACTCCAGGTCAGTCATGGGACTGGTGTGAGAACTAAAACAGTTATTAATATTGGTTTTAAAGTAAGGTAAATCAAGGGACCACGCCGTATAACACGGAACGGGTTTCCTCCCAAGAATACCAGTGCATAGAAAAAACAGCGCAATGCTAAATAAAGAAAAATGAAGCTGTTATAAGACCCAGGTCCCATCACACAATGCAACGAAAGCTGGAGGATTGGGTTTTCCCTTATAACAGCCAAAGCATGCTTGATACGTTTAAAACACATTATTTGATACTATTTTAGGTGTATAGTGTCAAAACAATTTCAATCATAATATCAATCATAGGCGGCATAGCTACCATCTACTATGTCGCCATACTAGTTCTACAATTAAATCCGCAATATCACGTATTGGAAATTGGATTCCGTCATGAGCCGAGGCAAGGGGCAAGCTCCTCTCCGATTCGAGACACTCTAGCAAATGTCCCAGGACCCCACTATGATCCTTGGATCTTCAGGGCCGGTCCTCTCTTACTTTTGAGGATTAATTATTCCTGAACACACGTTTCCTAGTCCTTACAGACCTATATCCGAGGCGCCTCGTATCCAACAACCACACAGGTGAAAAGTATATAAATGTCAGGGCTGGTAGGTCACTGACACCACCCTAGCTAGAAAGAAACGTCGTGCTCTCCCTGTAGTCACTATCCCGTTTTTGACTCATACCGAGGTGTGAGGCTCGCGAATTCACGTTATACACAAAGCTATGCCACACAGGCCGTGCTTTGATCATCAACCACAAGACTTTGCTTTTCAACAGAAGCCTTGATCAATTGCCACTTACGCGTGCCACACTGGCAGTTCACTCCATGCGGCTGATTTCCATCGATATACAACCTCTGAGCTTGTATGTCTCAGAGAAGGGCGTTAAGCAAGAGAATAAATTCTCCGCCGCCAAACAGATGTATATTTAATAGGGATCAATCAACACAGAATAAAATCCAATGTCAGAGACACAATCCATTTACAAGTTCATTCTGGGTCTGAACGAAACCGGAGGCACTTTCCTCGCATATCCATCGATCTCCAAGTACGTCTGTATGATCACCGACTGTTTCCCTCATCTTGGGTGTACAACCCAATCAAGATCATCAGTAATCCCCCAAACGATGTGAAGACTTCCGGTCTTCAACCACCGTCTTCATCTTCGACATCTCGTCGAATCGGTTATTCAGAATGGGTATAACCCACCCTTTCTAAATAACCCACGGATATGATAAACAAATGTTACACAAATACAACAAACGCCTCATTCCAATTCAGAATATTCTTTTATTCACAAAATCACATTCTTAGGGGAAAGGTTCCCATTAATTTTATCCAAGATAAATTCTTTTAAATTTATTCTTTAATCTTCCTTTGGATATCATTTCAAACTAGTCGGGATTAGCGAACCACACTGAAGTAATTATTTATTTTATTTCCCAATCCCAACCTATTCAATCCATGGAGCAAAACTGGTAATACTCCATATCTAACACCACGGTGTTATCGGTAAAATCAATTACCATTTCACGTTCAAATCTAATTAAAGATTTAACTATCGCTTTGGAGCAAAACTGGTGGTACTCCATTCTCGATCACCTTTCAGATTTGATAATTTAAATTATCAATCCACATTTCAATCTAATTAAAGCTTCATTAAAACTCCACTTAGTTTCAATCTTTTCAAAAATCAATATCCTGCCTTTAACTGGGTTAAAGAACCAATGCCATATAAAACACGATTCACGATAAACCCAAATCACATTTGATATTAAATGCGAGGCTCTGAATAGAAAATATATTGGCTTATATTCAATATCAAATTCTGAAACCAACATATATCGTATTGGAAATAACGATATAAAATATATCTTTCAAATTCCCACAACAATATCTGTATAGTCACGAAATCCAACATCGAAATATTTTGAAGATAATTTCGATTCATCTCCAGTCCAATTCACGTATTGGGAATATTGATTATTTTTAAAATCACTTTCAAAATTCAATTTATTTATTTCAAAAATAAATTGATTTTAATTCTAGTTCAAAACTAGTTCATTTCGACAAAAATCTATTTTTATCTTTTCAAATGTGGAGTTTTTCATCCCAGTTCTTTCCAATACACAAATTATGATTTTACACAAATTATTAATATTTTTAATAATTTTATCAAGGCCCGTACAGTCGATTTCCAACAACGGCCATCGAACTGCACTTACAGCGACCTTTTCCAAATTTGATTTGGAAATAATTCCAAATCCAACCGTTAGATTTCAAATTTCTAATATTCATTGGAAAGCTCTTTTCGATACGAACCCAACGGTTCTGGTTTTAGGAGAATCCGACGGTCGGATCTCCCGCAACGTCAATTCGAAGTCAATGGTCGAAATTCACGAACTGTCGCGGCGCGGGGCGTTCTATTCAGGCCATTATATATATATATATATATCATCGATTTCCTTTTTAAAACATATTTTATAAATCGTTTAAATTCGTTTTCAAAACCATTTCAACACTATACTCAATTTCAAATCGATTTGATTTCAATTCAATTCGAATTCATTTCAATTTTATTTAATTCGAATTCAAATTCGTTTCAATTCAATTCAAATTCTAATTCGTTTCAATTCAATTTAAATTCTAATTTACCTTCTATTTGATTCAATTCGAATTCATTTCAAATTGATTTCAATTCAATTTCAGTTCGTTTTAAATTCCATTCAAGACGATTTCAATTCGTTTTAATTCAATTCAATTTAATTCAATTTGAATTCATTTCTATTTTATTCGAATTCAAATTCACTTTCTATTCAATTCAAATCCTAATTCGTTTTCTATTCAATTCGAATCGAATTCATTTTCTATTCAATTCGAATCAAATTCATTTTCTATTCGATTCGAATTCATTTCAAATTGATTCTATAAAATTTCAATTTCAATTTTTATCTAATTCAATTTGAATTTCATTTCAAAATATTAGATTTTGAAATCACTTTTCAATATTCATTATAAAACGAATAAAATCGATATAAATATCGTTCACGTCAAAATAGCGCATCTCTAATCCACACGGCTTTATATTTTATCGATTTCCTTTTTAATATTCATTATTTTCCCGATTGGAATGAGGCCCAATCAATCACCATATAATGTTAATTATATGGATTCCATACAACACATGTATATAATAGCATTGAAAAATAATCAACCATCAACCAAAGTGCACTACACTGTATAAGCATCGAATATAGATTTCTAACGCTTATAACAGCCTGTCAATCAATCGATCGACATATTTAATCAATCAGGATGATTGAACTTCAAATTTCATCCCAACATCCGTGTGGGGTTTCAAACAATCAAACACAGATTTTAGTTGTGCAGTTGGGCGACGTGTAAAATTTATCGACCCAATCAATATTAGTCAAATCAGTGTATATAAACAAATCGGCCGATTTGTTTATAAATATTTATTTATTCACTTTCACATTAAAAATTATATTTTTAACGATAATATATTTTATTCAAAATATGAATATTCTATTCGGTTCATATATACAATAAAAATGATAATTTTATTTTACTAACATATTTTAGAAAATTTCGGCGGCATAACGGCACGATACTAGAAACGGGACGAGGCCTAGCCTTATCCTCGGTCTAGTGAAGGCCCACGCCATTCACACATCAATCAAATCCATTCCATTTCACCAAACAATTCAATTCAAACCAATTAGACTAACCAACTACACAACCAAACAATTTAACAAGCAAGCCATCCATGGTCTGTGGATGACGGGTGTCGGGTGTTGCTAAGCACCGTCTGCATCCTAGTATATATATATATATATATATAACTAGAAAAAGAAATTTAGAGTGAGAAGTTCTCACCGACTAGCTATCCAACTTCACGACACTTCATTTATAGAAATCTTCATCGTTATCGCATCTTTGTCATCTTCGTTGCCCGTAGCCTCTACATATATAAAAATCACATTTTTACTTCGCTATTCAATATGAAAAAACCCATTTTTTACTTCGCTATTCAATATATAAAAATCGAATTTTTACTTTGATGTTCAATATATAAAAATCATATTTTTACATTGATGTTCAATATATAAAAATCATATTTTTATATCGTTATCATCTATATAAAGATCTCGCCTTTTCAACTATAAAGATTTCTCCTTTATAAAAATAAAGATTTCACCTTTATAAAAATATCATTATAAAAATCATATTTTCCATAACTTTGAAATCTTATTTATCATAGCTTAGAAATCTAGTTTTTCTAATCAAAGAAACTTAATTTTTCTAATCAAATATTTGTATTCTTTCTAATGATAAAAAATCAATTCCTTTGCTCTTCATACACTAAAAATTATACTTTTAACTTAGCTGAAAATCATATCTTTAAACAAATAAAAATCCAAACCTTTTGTTAAATAAAAAATCATTTCTTTGAATAATTAAAAATCAAACCTTTTATACTTACAAAACAACGTATGGTTTTTTCCATAGAAAAATCAGATTTTTCAAATTGATTAAACTAAATAAATTAAAAATAAGATAACATAACTTACAGCGAAGGGGGAAAAGCTTTTTGGTCGTCGGAAGGGCATTGGGCGGTCGGAGGGGTGCTGCGGGGTTCAGGGGCGTGGGCGGCGTTCGGATTTGGGGGTTCGTGGCTTCACCGCGTCGAGGAGGGGGCTCCGTTCTTGAGCGAGGAGGGAGAAGAGGAGTGGGGGGGTCTCGCGCCTGAAGCGCGGCGGTGACAGGGTGAGGGGGGGGGGGTGTCGCGGGTCCTAAGGTAGAAGAGGAGAGCGAGTCGCGAGGGGGGGGGTAGCTGGAGATGGCGGTGGTGGTCCTCCGAGGGTGGCGGCGGGTTTTCGCATTTGTTTTTTTTCTTTTTTGTTTTTTTTTCTTTCTGAAATTGAATGAATGAGGGAAAGGGGGGGGGGGCCTCGGGTTAAAGGGGAAGAGAGAGTGTTCATTTTATTTTTTTATTATTTAATTATTTTATTTCTCTGCAAAAAGCAACTTTTATTTTTGACCTCAAAACGAGGCCCACCGCCTGTCGTCCGTAGCGTATTACCCCCATTCCGAACACAATGGGATATGTATCGCAAGCTGATTTGATCGTTTCGATCAGTTTCCGTTAAAATCAACATATAACTCTATATTTTGAATTTGAACGTGCATTTCAATTTACCGGGGTCACATACTAACTCTAAAAATTCCAGAAAAATATTTTCTAGCTTCGTATTGACGATACGGTCCTAACAAAACTAGTTTCGTCGAATTCTCAGACCGTTGGAAAAATGGCTATTTTCCAGTCGATTAAAATCAACTGAAATGGTCAAACAAATTTTTCTTTGCCACGCTCACATATTGATTCGAGAAATTATGAAATTTGGAATCTAACAATAATATGACATCACGGACCCAACAAAAGTGGTTTCGTCGAAATCCGAGGTCATTTGCAAAATGTCTATTTTTAAGGGCCCGAATTCCATAGCGACTATTCAGAATTTTCAACTGGACATATCTTTTGATTCCCGCTATGAAATTTTGATTTTTCAGATTCGTTGGAAAGATATCATCAATTAGATCCTAATGTTTTTGGTTTCACTAAAATCCGGATTGTTTTGCACCCGATACATTCAATTGAAGTTTGAAATCGAATTATCGAACTACCGCGCCATTTTCAATTCCATTTATAATTATATATAAATATTTATATTCTAACGACGACGTATATAATATATACGTTCGAATTATATTCAAAATAAATTTCTCATCGATATTATTTAAAGTAATCTATTTTAAATGTTCGAAATTCGCTAAAATTGCCAAAATAAAAATTTTAAACTGGCCCAGATTTTCGGGTTATTACAAATCTAGTCCGAGCGTAAGCCATATCTGGGGTATTATCCATACCGTGGAATCCAAACTGAGCATAAGCATACTCAAGTTTGGGTGGAGTTTCCTAATCAAATCCTAAAAAAATAATATAATTTTCCTGAGTATAATCCAAACTTAGGGATTCAATTTGAGTATAATCCATACTCACATCAAGACAAAGCTATACTTGTCATAGCCTGACAAGAAAGTCCATTTCTAAGCATAAACCATACCTAATGTAACAACCTGAATTCCGACAAACTGATTTTTTTTCAAAATTCCAATCTATCAAAACTTGGATTAGTTTGCTCTGCTATCCTGCAGAAAAGACAGAGACCTAAAATATGTCAGAGCTCAGAAAATATCTCACAGCGGCATGGATAAAATATAATATAATCAAAGTACAGCCTTACTGTATTAATAATACTGTCTAACTAGTATCCAAGGCTATTATGTCTCTGCCACAAATCTAACCTGCAAGCAGGTTATGAGGTGGGGGTCGGAACACAAGTTCTGGTGACTGTATTTAAATTATACACTTTGGATAATCCTACATATATCGTTCAAACATATTTTCTTATTTATTAGGTTACTTGGGTTAACAGCACACAAGGCTTACACACACATTGTACCCATTAACTCCCCAGTGGATTAACCTAATATAGTAAATATGTAGCTACCCCTTAATACCTAGGTACACCCCATGGTACCCTACTCGCATGGTCTTTAAAGTAATGCCACAGAAATGAACGTGGTCCCTCATCCTACGCCGGAGTGACATACGAATATCTACATAACAATGTTGCGTTCCGCATATATCTACCATTACTATGCTATGTAAGCGTACGGACCGCCATCGTCGATCGAATTAGATTTCATGCCGCAGTAATGCCCTCAATTCTACGATACACCACCCAGAGACGACATGCATGTATCTAGACTGTCTCACAAACGTATCATCAATTGTAGCTCGATGCCTTAACCGCATGTCCTCTAATGTGCACCGAGTTCCGTGGTAGGGCTATACGAGAAACACAAAACTTGGTCGGGAGCTTTTCCATATCTGTACAGGCCCGTCTTTAAGAGCCTCTATATACATATATTCCTTGGATCTGTTTTTCATGGCAGCTATGGCCCCACCTCGGCCCCTCCCTCACTAGTAAAGACTACAAGAGCTAAACAACTGGCCGCTAACAAACAATCTACATATCCAGTTGGCGTCTTCCCTCAACCACCATACCCCGAGAGTGAAAGGTGAAAGGTCTATTGGTTTTAGCTCTAGTCTTTTCGCATCCCATTGGCTGCCGATGAAAGGTATTCGCCGATTTACTATCCTTGTTGGTCGTGACCCTTCGCCTCCCCGTTGAGGCAACCGCCGAATCACCCTGGTGTTACCGTGTCATAGCATTCTGACTGCAAGGCTACTCTTGCAGTCAAGGCCCACCCACCTAGTAATTACGCGCAAACCCAAACTCTGCGGGCACAGCCTAAACATCGGCCACCGCACAAAGGACTACTAGGAGCACCTTTCGTATCTCAGGAGGCCACGTGCTTCCCCTTCCAGTCCTTTTCAGCCGCTAGAATAATCAGATGATTGTGCACTCCCCTCATGCCTTATAACTCCACGATGATCTACCCCGTTGGGTAATTCACCCCCAAACGTGCGTACTGGTCCAAGCGCCTCACTTTAATATGTTTTTAGACCCTATGACTAATCATTCTCTTACGCGTTTGCCTTACCTCATCAGGTTTCCATTTAACTTGGTTATTCTAATTCATATTGAATTCCTAATCCAAGTTACCAAGTTTCTCCTGCTTATTAATTTCAGTTATATCACTTAACCTATTTGAGTTTATTAATAAGCCCACGACATGTTATTCTCTTGATTGTGGTCCAAGGTCTGTGATCCACAGTCCCTTTTATATTCTTGTTTGATTTCCTCATTACAATAACATGTTCTACTTAATATGTAATTAAGTATATCCTAATTCACATGTTTTCTTTTTAACATGTCAGTCATTATTTATGATTAAATAAAACTTACTTAATAAGTTTTCCTCATTCTTTCTCATTTAATCATAATTACATTTTACACTGTTACTACAACTTATTGTTGTTTACTTATTAACTTAGTTCTCTTAACTAAGGCCCATTAATAAGTTTCTCTACCCATTTATTATAACATATGTTATTTCCTCTTGTCCCTAGGACAAGTCTAAAAACGTTATTCTTATCAACGGGTTTTAGACTTCCAAGTTTACAAATTACTTAATTTATAATTAAGTACAACTTCTTATAATCCAAATATCCCCCCCCTTTATCAACTGGTTTCAGGTTTTCCCCATTTACTGATTACTTAATTTACAATTAAGTGTCCCTTATCTCATTTCACTGGTTATCTCATTTCCTTGCTAGTTTATTTTATAACCTAAGTTATATTCTTCACTTATCCCTAGGACAAGTCTACCTATTATACAACATATTCATTAATGTTATTTATTTATAATAGGTTATTATCATTCCCCGTTTATACTAAATCATTTACTATTGTAATCCATTATTCTTCATTCACTGTAATATATGTTCCTTATTTTATTAAGGAAAACACTTCATGCACCTTATCAGTTTGATTAATAGAAGGAATCAGTGATTTATTTTCATAACGTATCCCCATCTAAATCCGTGGTGGCGAGTACTTTCCTTTTTCCTTACTTTATTCACTGTGGCTTACTTGCAACCACGTTCTCAGAAATAGGTCATTTAGGGAAATACATCACTTTTCTTTCGCATCTCACTAACTTAGTCCATTACACCCTTTCCTTTCTTATTTTCTGAGTTAGACATTTAATTACCATCATTGCCATTTATTCACATCTTTATATATATATACACACACATACTAGACCTCTCACATTAAGCCTACACTTGTGGACGCTGGATTTGCTGGGCGGGTCCGGGCAGACTTCTACCACAAGTTGACTTAACCCCGTGTCTTAGCACCATTACATGTTTTAATTATGCACTTGTACCCATCATATTAGATTTACCACATGTGAATGCTGGATATGCCGGGAGGTACCGGGCATACTTCTATCACAAGTGCAATCTAGCCTCATGTCTAAGGGCGTTACAGTGTCAAATTACTGTAAATCTAGGCATGTTCGTCCTTTAACAATCATTCCTATTCATGTGAATTTTAGGCATATTATCCTTTTTACTATAATCTAATTTACATGTCACCAAATTATGCCTATATTATGGTGCATGTCCTTTTTAACATATGTTTAACTCTATTTTGACATGTTAACATTTAATCGGGTAATTGTTCAAATCCAACAAGTTAAACATGTCATTTACTCAATAATATGCCACAAGTTAACCATGTGATTATAACAATAGTAGTCATTACCTATATTCTAACAAGTTTGTTTTCCAACACTTAATCAACACTTTAATTGATTCAACATATGAATTATTCATATTAACAACTCAACTTGTCATAATATTAATTCTCAATTATTCAGGCAAACTCGATTATACAAAATGGGAAATGGTAAAAGATAACATATTATTATCTAAAATGCTATAGCTTAAACCCACTCACCTCGTAAGCTTTCCAAATCCTACATCTGGTCCAGATCTAATCTTCCATGGTTTTCCGCTAATTGGATTTTGAACCTAACAATCATGAATTGACTATTTTTACTAAAAGAAAAAGGAGAGAAAGAAAAGAAAATTGAAATAGACCAGATCTAGAAAAGTACCTCACTTTGATAAGAGATCTGAACACCTATTTACCAACACACGTTCTTTTCCTTCAGATCTGGATTCAGATTTTTTTGCTAAATTAATAATCTTAATTTTCTGAATAGATTTGAGGAGAGGGAAAGGAATGGTGGAGCTTAAGCGTAACCTCAGAAATATGAGGTTTTGGGTTAGCTCTACAGACTTATTTATAGGTGTTCAGCAACGAATTTAGACCAGAAAACAGTCCATGTTCACGCTCTGGAATCTGCCTAGATCTACGGCGGGGTCGACCCCATGGTCGATCCCTCTTTAGGTAGGTCGACCCCCCAGTTGATGGGTCGACCCCCAAAGGGCAAAATTCCCGCTCTGTTTTCCCGCTTCGTGTTTTAATTTTCTGGATAAATTTATTTAACATATACATATATGTTCCTTATATTTATATAAACATCTGATGCTCATAACTTCTTTATAATTATCCGTTTTACGCAAACCAAGTGTCTATTTTGACCAAAATTTCGAGATGAACCGAGTGGCGCATTCCATTTCACTTAATTCTGAATACTTAATTAAGTTATTATTATTTTATTATCTTAAAAATGCGGGGTGTTACATTCTTGCACCCTTAGGAAATTTCGTCCCCGAAATTTGATAAGGGTAAAATCAGATAACCACTTGCCTAATATCCATCCATCATGTGTGTATCCAATTTTTGCAACCATTGTGCACTTGTGCAAAGTGAAATACAACATAATAATGCATGTATGCCTAAGCGGTACCTCCTATGTGTATGCACATTTTTCAAAAATCCTTTTAAAATATGATGCTCACATTCTAAATATACTGATAGTTCTACATGAATGCAATATTTTGAAAATCAAAATACATTTTCACCCAAATTTTACCACACTTTTACTGGGTAAGAGCATAGTCCATCCAATTGTTGCATCCAAAATCCTACCAATCAACATTATTTTTTGAATTTCGGAAAAATCTAATTTTCTAAATTCGATTTCTTATGTTACAAAAAGATGGAAAATGGAAAATTCCACATCTTCCATTTTTCTTTTATGTACCTTTTTCCAACCGTACGTGTATTTTATGTAACTATTTATAAAGATTCCCTAATTTCCAATCCAAGCACAACCCACATAAGAAAATTTTCTTTTGTTACTGATTTTCTTTTTCATCTTATCTTGGAAATTTTTACCTTTATCCATCTTTTCTCATAACTTATTATGTTTGTTGCTTTACTGAATTTGTTGTTTCCTTTTTAGTTATACCATTTCTCTTTTCTTAGCATATTTAATTATATGATCTAAGTTTAAATTTAAATAAGCTTATAGTCTTTCAACTAAAACAGGAGAACAGGCACCCTACAACTACTACTAAGGGCCAAGAATCTCGAGACTATGTCCCCCTCAGATAGAAAAGTCCAAACTTCGGAATCCACGACATGTTTAGGTGTTACCCTAACAACCCAACAAGAATAAAATAACGGAACGATCTCAACAACAAAGCAGTAATGGGTTTTACCCCTACCATGAAAATTAGCAACATGATCTAAACACTTACTTGCCCTTTTTTCTATCCAGTAGTCACTACTAGTCCTAGCTGTGTACCAACAATTAGTCCAAGCAACACCCTAGCCTTTTCAATGCTTACGCATTCCACTAGAACTTACTATTATTCCAAGATAATTCTCGCTATCTGATTCACAGCCTCAAAAATTTTCCCGTATTCCTTAGGCACTATTCCTCACCTAATCCATACTTTTTTTAAATCACAAAACAAAGTAGACAAGGACAACTAATTCTCAATCAGGTTTATGACTAGTTCTTACCTATAAGGTCGGTTCAGTCTCTTACTACAAGGTGCAACCATCTAGTCTATTCTCATTTTCTACAACTTGTTTTGTCCACCCAACAAAATTTTCTCTTTTAAACAATTTATCAAAAATGATTGTCAAGAGAATAGAGATTTCAAAATTTTCTTTATTAAAAATACTTGTATGAAATATAACAAGAAAACTAGTGAGCTATACATGCTCTATAACATGCAACTTTTATCGAGAGAATTTTATCTTAGACAAAATTTGCACAAGAAATCACTATTTGCAAAATATACCTGATTTTACTTCAAAACCCAACATGTACCTCTTTACATATTTTAAAATTATAACTTTTAAGATTAAAACTTGAAAAAACCATAAACCATTTTCCCAAAACTTTTATAATTTCAAGTTCTTAAAAGTTAATAATGGGGTTAGACTCAAAGCGGGTTTCCAATTTTCTAGGCTTTCCTAGACACTCCCTAGGGTCAATTCTCTTAACTATATATATTCCTAATCCATTTTTCTCTTTTCAAACTTTTCCAATTCATAAGGTTTTCAAGCCCACTAAACCAAAATACTAATCATATGGGATTCATTTTCCTTCCAAACAAAGTACATTGTACACTCTCTACCCCAAATTACCTAAGGGTCTCAGATTTCCATATTCATTCCTTTAGTGTACAAAATAAACATCCCATTTCTTGCCATGTTATACTCTTTCTATTTAGTGGGTTCCTCTATGGATCTAGGTATATATATATATGTATAATATATTTATATTTTTAAAAAATACAAATATGTTCACTCACTATTTATATAGATTCCTAAACCTAAGCTCTGATACCAGATGTAACAACCCGAATTCCAACAGACCGATTTTTTTTCAAAAATCCAATCTATTGAAACTTGGATTTGTTTGCTCCGGTATCCCGTAGAAAAGACAGAGACATAAAATATGTCAGAGCTCAGAGAATATCTCACAGCGGAGTGGATAAAATATAATATAATCAAAGCATAGCCTTACAGTATTAATAATATGCCTAACCAGTATCCAAGGCTATCATGTCTCTTCCACAAATCTAACCTGCGTGTATGTTATGAGAAGGGGGCCTGAACACAAGTTCTGGTGACTAGATTTAAATTATACTCTTTGGATAATCCTACATATACCGTTCAAACATATTTTTCTTATCTGTTAGGTTACTTGGGTTAAAAGCACTCAAGGGTTATACACACGTCGTACCCATTTACTCCCCAATGGACTAACCTAATAAAGTATATATGTCACTACCCCTCAATACTGAGGTACACCCCATGGTACCCCACTCGCACGGTCTCCACCATAATGCCACAGAAATGAACACGGTCCCTTATCCTACGCCGGAGTGACGTACAGATATCTACATAAAAATGTTTTGTTCCGCATATATCTGTCATTACTATGCTACGTAAGCTTACGGATTGCCATCGTCGATCGAATTAGATTTCATGCCGGAGTAATGCCCTCAAGTCTACGATACACCACCCAGAGCCAACATGCATGTATGTAGACTCTCCCACATACGTATCGTCAATTGTAGCTCGATGTCTTAACCACACGTCCTCTAATATGCACCGAGTTCCGTGGCAGGGCTATATGAGAAACACGAAACTTGGTTGGGAGTTTTTCCATATTTGTACAGACCCGTCTTTAAGAGCCCCTATATACAGATGTCCCTCGGGTCTGTTTTTCATGGTGGCTATGGCCCCACCTCGGCCCCTCCCTCAACTAGTAAAGACTACAAGAACTATACGACTGGCCCATAATAAACAATCTAAACATCCAGTTGTCGTCTTCCTTCAACCACCATACCCCGACAGTGAAAGCTGAATGGTTTATTAGTTTTAGCTCTAGTCTTTTCGCATCCCACTGGCTGCCGATGACAGGTATCCAACGATCTACTATCCTTATTGGTTGTAACCCTTCGCCTCCCCATTGAAGCAACCGCCGAATCACCCTGGTTTCACTGCGTCACAGCATTCTGACTGCAAAGCTACTCTTGCAGTCAAGGCCCACCCATCTAGTAGTTATGCGCATACCCAACCTATGCGAGCATAGCCTAAACATCTATCACCGCATAGAGGACTACTAGGAGCACCTTAAGTATCTCAGGAAGCCGCGTGCTTCTCCTTCCAGTCCTTCGGAGCCGAAAGAATAATCAAATGAATGTGCATTCCCCTGGTGCCTTATAACACCACGATGATCTACCCCGTCGGGTTATTCACCCCCAAACGTGTGGACTGGTCCATGTGCCTCACTTTAGTATGTTGTTAGACCCTATGTCGAATCATTCTTTTACGCGCTTTCCTTACCTCATCAGGTTTCCATTTAACTTGGTTATTCTCGTTCATATTGAATTCTTAATCAAGTTACCAAGTTCCTCTTGCTTATTAGATTCAGTTATATAACTTAACCCATTTAAGTTTATTAATAAGCCCACAACATGTTATTCTCTTGATTGTGGTCCAAGGTCTGTAATCCACAATCCCTTTTATATTCTTGTTTGATTTCCTCATTACAATAACATGTTCTACATAATATGTAATTAAGTATATCCCAATTCACATGTTTTCTGTTTAACATGTCGGTCATTATTTATGATTAAATATAACTAACTTCATAAGTTTTCCTCATTCTTTCTCATTTAATCATAATTCCATTTTACACTGTTACTACAACTTATCGTTGTTTACTTATTAACTTAGTTCTCTTAACTAAGGCCCATTAATAAGTTTCTCTACCCATTTATTATAACCTATGTTATAATTTCCACTTGTCCCTAGGACAAGTCTAAACATGTTATTCTTATCAGCGGGTTTTAGACTTCTAAGTTTACAGATTACTTAATTTATAATTAAGTACCACTTCTTATGTTCCAAATATTTCCCCCTTTTTTCAACTGGTATCAGATTTTCCCCATTTACTGATTACTTAATTTACAATTAAGTGTCCCTTATCTCATTTCACTAGTTATCTCATTTCCTTTCTAGTTTATTTTATAACCTCAGTTATTATCTTCACTTGTCCCTAGGATAAGTCTACCTATTATACAACATTTTCATTAATGTTATTTATTTATAAAGGGTATTATCATTCCCCGTTTATACCAAATCATTTACTGTTGTAATCCATTATTCTTCATTCACTGTAATATATGTTCCTTATTTTATTAAGGAAAACACTTCATGCACCTTATCAGTTTGATTTATTAAAGGAATCAGTGATTTATTTTCATAACGTATTCCCATATAAATCCGTGGTGGGAAGTAGTTTCTTTCCTTTTTTCTTTCTTTATTCACTGTGGCATACTTGCAACCACGTTCTCAAAAATAGGTCATTTAGGGAAATACATCAATTTCTTTCGCATCGCACTAACTCAGTCCATTACATCTCTTCCTTTCTTATTTTCTGAGTTAGACATTTAATTACCAACATTGCCATTTATTCACATCTTGTTAGTTATATATATATGCACTAGACCTCTCATATTAAGCCTCCGCTTGTGGATGCTGGATTTGCCGGGCGGGTCCGGGCAGACTTCTACCACAAGTTGACTTAACCTGTAACACCCCACCTCCGCTAGGGTCACTCACAAAGGGAATGCACTAGGTTTGGTGAAGCATTATCGAGGTAAACATGCACAGAAATATTACAAGATAGAACATATATATAAAACAACGGAAGTAAAACAAATTTCATTACCTTATAAAATAAGGTCTAAAGCCTTTTACATCAGAATACATCAAAACCTGTCTTGCAATAGTAAAGAAGCATAAAACCTTTTCATAAATTATTCCCCAAAATAAAGCGGTGAAGTAGCCATAGCCAAGAGAAGACGAAGCTATACATGATGACCTTCAAGCATAAGAGGTCCGAACTAAACAACATTATTTCCTCCTTGAAAACCTGGGGGGGGAACGGAAGACAAAGAGGCGAAAGAAAACGGGGTCAGTCATAAAGACTGGTAAGTCCTATCTACTTCCAGTATAAAAACAGGTAAAGGTAACATGACATGCATAAACTGAAAATAAACATAAGGATGACGGCAAGATAGATAAGCCAAACCAAGATAACTGGATGAACTACTGTAGCAAGATAAACTAAGATATCATGATAAACTACGGTGTCAAGATAAATCAAGGTATCACATTGTTAGGTTTCTATCAAGTATACTATCCCAAGGTATATATCATGTATAACATCCCACGGTATTTATCATGTATATTTGCTCTGCACCTCTCGTACTAGTATCCCAACCCGCGTCATGTGTTAACTATGAATGTCCCTTGCCCAATGTCATGTAATGGTCCATGTCAACCTAATATATATAGCATATGTAGGTTTTTCCCAACTCGTATGTTTCTTTCCATGTATAAGTTCAGTCCTTTGCCATAGGCCGTACGGGCTTTCCCATGTAAATCTATACCACCTCAACGTAGTACCATTTTATCCTTGAAGTTGTTTTGGACTGCTATCCTTGATCTGGTTATGTTTTCTTACCATGAACTATCACGTGTTCACTTAGGATTTATGCCACCCAGGACCACT
Source organism: Allium sativum (assembly GCA_030737875.1). Lineage (NCBI taxonomy): Eukaryota > Viridiplantae > Streptophyta > Magnoliopsida > Asparagales > Amaryllidaceae > Allium > Allium sativum. The sequence continues at coordinate 718,608,763 of CM060921.1, read as the reverse complement.
AGGGATTATGCTACCTAATGAACGTTTCCGTGTCTCGGTTTGGGTTCAAGCCACCTAGGGCCACTAGGGATTACGCCACCCGTCAACCACGCCCCTTTTATCCCACGTGTGTATCGTGAATTGTTTTCCATGTCTAGACGCACATGTTGCTCAATGTGCCATCCGAGTTCCGTGCCAGGGCAAATCAAGAAATACGGAACTCGGTCGGGAGCTTTAAGTCATCTGCTGATGCAGATATCAAGGTCTGTTTTTGTATCCGTGGCTATGGTCCCATGTGACCCCTCCCTCAACTACTGAAAGGCAATCCAAGAGAAATCATGTATGAGAACCACATCCCGGCCCCTCTATAGCCCCACTTTCTTATGGGCCAACCTCACCCATGACTCGATAGCAAGAACATGGTCTGTTGGGAGTTCCCTGCCTTTCCGTTCGTACACGATTGACTAAAGATGGTAGGTAGTCGACGACGTGCTATCCAGGGAAAAAATCAAGTATCGTCGACTCCACGCTAATCCATTCCAGTCTTTAGGTCGCTCGCATAGCAACCAAGGCATACTCTTGGCTCTTCTATCGCAGACCTTAACCTCTGTGAGGCCGAGTTTGATGGACCACCTGCCACCTCACAGAGGGATACCAAGAGTACCCTCACGTCCCCCGAAGCTACCGCTTCGTCACCCAGTTCGTTGGAGCCCTTATCCAAGTCGGATCATTTGCTCCTCCTCGTGTGTTTAAGCGATGACATACCATATCGGGTTACTCATCCATTCATGAACTAGTCCCATGTCCTTGGCTAAGAATTATTACTTAGTTATACTTAACTAAGGTTTACCACTTAGCTTCTTTTCCCCGTTACCCTTGATTAACCACGATTTTCTACCTAGTTCCTATCACTAGGGTTTTGTCTATTGGGTTAAGTGTTGTTATTCAGGTTCATGACTTAGCCCACCTACGAATCACGTCAAGATTGGCTAAGTATTTAAGTTCAAGGCTTAGCCCTACAAGTTGGTTAAGTATACCAAGAAGCATATGACTTAACCCTATCAAGTCAAATTGGTTAAGTATTGGTTTGTCTTAACCCTATCAGATTATCGTGTTAGATTGATTAAGCATAAATTATCTAAATAGCATCAGATCATCGAGCCGGATTGGTTAAGTATGGGTTAGCTTAACCTCATCCACTAATCATACTACAAGTGTTAAGTATATTCAAAAGGTCTTGTGACTTAACCCTATCTAGTCTACATGTTAGATTGGTTAAGTATAGGTCACTTAACCTCATCAAATCAGCATGTATAATTGGTTAATTATAAGTTACTTAACCCCATTAAATTATCATGTTAAGTTGGTTAAGTATTGGTTGCTTAACCTCATTGAATTACCAAGTTTAGATTGGTTAAGTGTTTAACTTAACCCCATCGAATTACCGTGTTTATATTAGTTAAGTATAGGTTACTTAACCCCATCGAATTATCGTGTTTAGATTAGTTAAGTCTAAATTACTTAACCCCATCTAATTACCAAGTCGGATTAGTTAAGTGTAAATTACTTAACCCCATCTAATTACCAAGTCGGATTAGTTAAGCATAAATTACTTAACCCATCCCCTAATTGTCTTGTATGGTTAAGTGTCATTAAGAAATCAAGCCCGGTCCCACTTAACCTACCCATTCGTGTCATATCGGTTAAGTTTCATTAGTCAAATTTACTTAACCTTATCATGTGGCATTGATTAGATTAATGCACCTCAACCTCTCACATTAGACTTTGTTGTGGTTACTAGTTAAGCCGGGCGGGTCCGGGTAGATTTACACCACAACCTAGTCTAACCTCGGGTTTTAAGTGCTACATGACCAACTACCCACATTGGGTCCTATTGTTTGTAACCACTAGTTAAGCCGGGCGAGTCCGGGTAGATTTATGCTACAAACTCAACCCAACCTTGAGTTGGCCACTTTCATGTTTGGTCTAGTGTCTTATTACACTTACAACCCACCCATGTCTAGTTCAAGTTCCATGTTTTCCCTACGTGTCATGACCATATTTAAATGTATCATGAATGTCATGTTCTCATGTAAACCCCATGTCAAGTTTTTCATGTCATACCCACGTTTTTCCTAAGCTACCCAAACGTATTTCCAACCCAAGTGGAAGCGAGTCACATAGTAGGGTATTATGCCAACATATTGGCCACAAACATGCATAATATCATAAGGGAATTTGGCCGCAAACATGCATAGTGTCATAAGGGAATTTGGCCACAAATATGCATAGTATCATAAGTGAATTTGGCCACAAACAAGCATAGCATTCTAAGGTAATTTGGCCACAAACATGCATAAGCCCCAAAGTCAAGTCTTTGCCCATGTTTCACAAGTCAAGTGGTTCCCAAAGGTTCATGCTAACATTTCATAGATAAAGATTCAAACTTGCAAGATATACTAGATTAAACATAACATGAATGGCATGATTAAGTTGCTACAACTTAGCCCAAGGTCATAGATCATAGAAAAGGGGCAAATTTAGGTTCACATAAGCTAGCATACTTATGTTTCTTCGCATTTTATCCCATTTCACATTAGAACCACCGTTAGAATCTACAAGTAGCTAGAACTTACATAGCGAGGCTTAGGGAAGGATTATGCATCGTCGTGACGAAGAAAGGTGGCTCCTTTGATGAAGAACCATCATGAAATCGCCGTAGCAACGTTGACCGAGCCTCGATTTGGTGTAGCAAGCTTGCACCTTTCGATTCGGATCCGATTTGCATGCATAGTCTCTTGGAGTTGGAGGCCATGATCACTTGGCATTTGGGCAGCACTTCGTGGCATGAGAGAGTTTGAGTGATTTAGGTTAGGGGGTTAGGGTCTTTTTATAGAGTTTAGGATCATTTTAGGCCATAGGATTAACCCTAGATCGAATCCAAGCCATCCTAAATCGTCACAAGCCTCCAAAACCGAGCCAACATGACAAGCAGGTGCACCAGGTCGGGGCTCTACAAGGGGGGTCGACCCAGGGGTCGACACCCATGTCGACCCCCTGGAGGGGGGTCGACCTCGGGGTCGACACCCATGTCGACCCCCTGGAGGGGGGTCGACACCCATGTCGACATGGGTGTCGACACCCTGTGTGTCTGGCGGGAATTTTCCCGCCTTCTCTTTTTGGGCTGAATTCAAATCTTTTTTCGGATTTGAATTTTCGTGAAACTTCGCGAGGCCATATCGCGGTCATACGGACTCCAATTTACGAAATTTCGGACTCTATTTCGCGTATTTTTCCGAGACGAACGTAGTGGCGCAACCCGTTTATCCTGATTCAGATTTTATAATTTAATTTTGCCTTGATTCTTGTCTTAACACGTTGTTAAAATTCGGGTTGTTACATCCTCCCCAACTTAAAGGATTTCGTCCCCGAAATCTCCAAGTTAGGAAGAACATATCCTACCATCCATCATCCATCTACTCAAAACATCATCCACAGGCAACCATGGTCCTTAGATGATTTCTAATGCCATATGAACATATGCAAGAAAGTGTGTGTATATGTTCCTTAGCTAATGCTAATGATCAGGCCTGAATGATCTTCTAATGCAAAATATGTTTAGTGCCATGAATCCAACATGTATGCAAATAGTCCTAGCCATATAAATGCTATATGTGTGCACAACCATTCATTCTTATGCAACATCCGCATGATAACACATTCAATTTCATCCATAAACAGGTATAAATACTCGTGCATATGCAATATGAAATGTGAGTGCGTCGATCTAGTATCTGATGTGTATTCACGCATCCACGAGCAACCACTTGAAACCATATCAATCATAACATGTTTCAAACACATGTTTACATCCATAGGATTCTACCTAAGGTTCTCACGATAGGATCGAGGAGATAAACAAGGTAAAATCCCTACGGGGTTTGCAACAGAAACAGGACCGAGAGGATATTCACCAAAAGATAACATGCAAGCAAGCTCTACAGGAAAAACCAGGGATCAAGGATACACTCTTTAAAAAGAGGTACGATGCGCGTGTCTAGCCTTACGTCTTCTAAGTCGCGTTTCCTTGAGCTTAATTCCTTGGTGCCTTGACCATCTTTTTAACTCCATGATCTCATAGCTCCTTGATTCCTATTTCCAAGATATGAGTTAGAACTCATTTCATTGTCGCCTCTTATTCCACTTTCACTTATCCTTTTCCTAGTATACTTGGCTCAAACGTATCCACTTACTCATGCAAGCTCTCCAAAATTCACTAGGGAATTCTGGATCTCGTCTGCCGATGCCAATCCATGTTACCAAGAGTACTTACTAGGGTGATTCCCATAACTCATGCATAAGCGAAACGAACCATCCGCCTTAGCGGCGAATTCTATTCGAACGGATTACCAACAACTGCATCCCGAGATTCTAGGTAACTAACCATGACAGAACCCAAAAGGTTACACGAAACTTCGAGAGTGTCACCAAAGCAAGTCAAGAGTCTAACTACCCTCCTTTCAAAACCGAGAATGGCACCCCTTATTGGATGACCACTTTATCCCTGGAATCCATCCACGGCCTAGAAACATAGGGATTCTGAAATCCAAGCAAGTCATGAATAAATGGACCGAACGTCCAACAAGATTTGGGACAAAAATGGGATCTTCTATCATGCTAGTACTAAGGTGCAGAGACTCAACTATCGAGGCAGACTTAAATGATGCGATGATCAAAACAAAGTCTGGACGGGATGATAGAAAAGGAAGGCTAAACCTTTAACAGAAACGGTACCATTCCTCTTAGGTACGCTAGAAATGACAGCATACAATTGCCCTCTAGCTAATCTTGTCCTTATCTTCCTTTGTGGATCAAGCCCGTGTCCTTTATCCATGCTCTTATTATCCCTTCTTATAACTTCGGTAATAGGTCTCTCGAGAACCTCCCCCATCGCACGGGAAAACACTTACGTAGCTAGACAAGGATTAGTCGCAGTTAAAACTACTGTGACTACAGATGGAGGAAAGGAAGGAAAAGAGATTCGATCAAGGAAACAAAGGATAGTGCTAATGGCTTTTGGGGAATAGCCTTTTTTAAAAACTTTTCTTGAAAAATGCTTCTTTGTAAACGGTTTCTCAAATAGTTTTCAAAAGGTTTTAAAAACTTTTGCCCAGTCTGGTAACCTTCTGCTCTGATACCAAATGTAACACCCCACCTCCGCTAGGGTCACTCACAAAGGGAATGCACTAGGTTTGGTGAAGCATTATCGAGGTAAACATGCACAGAAATATTACAAGACAGAACATATATATAAAACAGCGGAAGTAAAACAAATTTCATTACCTTATAAAATAAGGTCTAAAGCCTTTTACATCAGAATACATCAAAAACTGTCTTGCAATAGTAAAGAAGCATAAAACCTTTTCATAAATTATTCCCCAAAATAAAGCGGTGAAGCAGCCATAGCCAAGAGAAGACCAAGCTATACATGATGACCTTCAAGCATAAGAGGTCCGAACTAAACAACATTATTTCCTCCCTGAAAACCTGGGGGGGAAATGGAAGACAAAGAGGCGAAAGAAAACGGGGTCAGTCATAAAGACTGGTAAGTCCTATCTACTTCCAGTATAAAAACAGGTAAAGGTAACATGACATGCATAAACTGAAAGTAAACATAAGGATGACGGCAAGATAGATAAGCTAAACCAAGATAACTGATGAACTACTGTAGCAAGATAAACTAAGGTATCATGATAAACTACGGTGTCAAGATAAATCAAGGTATCACATTGTTAGGTTTCTATCAAGTATACTATCCCAAGGTATCTATCATGTATAACATCCCACGGTATTTATCATGTATATTTGCTCTGCACCTCTCGTACTAGTATCCCAACCCACGTCATGTGTTAACTATGAATGTCCCTTTCCCAATGTCATGTAATGGTCCATGTCAACCTAATATATATAGCATATGTAGGTTTTTCCCAACTCGTATGTTTCTTTCCATGTATATGTTCAGTCCTTTGCCGTAGGCCGTACGGGCTTTCCCATGTAAATCTATACCACCTCAACGTAGTACCATTTTATCCTTGAAGTTGTTTTGGACTGCTATCCTTGATCTGGTTATGTTTTCTTACCATGAACTATCGCGTGTTCACTTAGGATTTATGCCACCCAGGACCACTAGGGATTATGCTACCTAATGAACGTTTCCGTGTCTCGGTTTGGGTTCAAGCCACCTAGGGCCACTAAGGATTACGCCACCCGTCAACCACGCCCCTTTTATCCCACGTGTGTATCGTGAATCGTTTTCCATGTCTAGACGCACATGTTCCTCAATGTGCCATCCGAGTTCCATGCCAGGGCAAATCAAGAAATACGGAACTCGGTCGGGAGCTTTAAGTCGTCTGCTGATGCAGATATCAAGGTCTGTTTTTGTATCCATGGCTATGGTCCCACGTGACCCCGCCCTCAACTACTGAAAGGCAATCCAAGGGAAATCATGTATGAGAACCACATCCCGGCCCCTCTATAGCCCCACTTTCCTATGGGCCAACCTCACCCATGACTCGATAGCAAGAACATGGTCTGTTGGGGGTTCCCTGCCTTTCCGTTCGTACACGATTGACTAAAGATGGTAGGTAGTCGACGACGTGCTATCCAGGGCAAAAATCAAGTATCGTCGACTCCACGCTAATCCATCCCAGTCTTTAGGTCGCTCGCATAGCAACCAAGGCATACTCTTGGCTCTTCTATCGCAGACCTTAACCTCTGTGAGGCCGGGTTTCATGGACCACCTGCCACCTCACAGAGGGATACCAAGAGTACCCTCACGTCCCCCGAAACTACCGCTTCGTCACCCAGTTCGTTGGAGCCCTTATCCAAGTCGGATCATTTGCTCCTCCTCGTGTGTTTAAGCGATGACATACCATATCGGGTTACTCATCCATTCATGAACTAGTCCCATGTCCTTGGCTAAGAATTATTACTTAGTTATACTTAACTAAGGTTTACCACTTAGCTTCTTTTCCCCGTTACCCTTGATTAACCACGATTTTCTACCTAGTTCCTCTCACTAGGGTTTTGTCTATTGGGTTAAGTGTTGTTATTCAGGTTCATGACTTAGCCCACCTACGAATCACGTCAAGATTGGCTAAGTATTTAAGTTCAAGGCTTAACCCTACAAGTTGGTTAAGTATACCATGAAGCGCATGACTTAACCCTATCAAGTCAAATTGGTTAAGTATTGGTTTGTCTTAACCCTATCAGATTATCGTGTTAGATTGATTAAGCATAAATTATCTAAATAGCATCAGATCATCGAGCCGGATTGGTTAAGTATGGGTTAGCTTAACCTCATCCACTAATCATACTACAAGGGTTAAGTATATTCAAAAGGTCTTGTGACTTAACCCTATCAAGTCCACATGTTAGATTGGTTAAGTATAGGTTACTTAACCTCATCAAATCATCATGTATAATTGGTTAATTATAAGTTACTTAACCCAATTAAATTATCATGTTAAGTTGGTTAAGTATTGGTTGCTTAACCTCATTGAATTACCAAGTTTAGATTGGTTAAGTGTTTAACTTAACCCCATCGAATTACCGTGTTTAGATTAGTTAAGTATAGGTTACTTAACCCCATCTAATTACCGTGTTTAGATTAGTCAAGTCTAAATTACTTAACCCCATCTAATTACCAAGTCGGATTAGTTAAGCGTAAATTACTTAACCCCATCGCCTAATTGTCTTGTATGGTTAAGTGTCATTAAGAAATCAAGCCCGGTCCCCACTTAACATACCCATTCGTGTCATATCAGTTAAGTGTCATTAGTCAAATTTACTTAACCTTATCATGTGGTACTGATTAGATTAATGCACCTCAACCTCTCACATTAGACTTTGTTGTGGTTACTAGTTAAGCCGGGCGGGTCCGGGTAGATTTACACCACAACCTAGTCTAACCTCGGGTTTTAAGTGCTACATGACCAACTACCCACATTGGGTCCTATTGTTTGTAGCCACTAGTTAAGCCGGGCGGGTCCGGGTAGATTTATGCTACAAACTCAACCCAACCTCGAGTTGGCCACTTTCATGTTTGGTCTAGTGTCTTATTACACTTACAACCCACCCATGTCTAGTTCAAGTTCCATGTTTTCCCCACGTGTCATGACCATATTTAAATGTATCATGAATGTCATGTTCTCATGTGAACCCCATGTCAAGTTTTTCATGTCATACCCACGTTTTTCCTAAGCTACCCAAACGTATTTCCAACCCAAGTGGAAGCGAGTCACATAGTAGGGTATTATGCCAACATATTGGCCAAAAACATGCATAGTATCATACGGAAATTTGGCCGCAAATATGCATAGTCTCATAAGGGAATTTGGCCACAAATATGCATAGTATCATAAGTGAATTTGGCCACAAACAAGCATAGCATTCTAAGGTAATTTGGCCACAAACATGCATAAGCCCCAAAGTCAAGTCTTTGCCCATGTTTCACAAGTCAAGTGGTTCCCAAAGGTTCATGCTAACATTTCATAGATAAAGATTCAAACTTGCAAGATATACTAGGTTAAACATAACATGAATGGCATGATTAAGTCGCTACAACTTAGCCCAAGGTCATAGATCATAGAAAAGGGGCAAATTTAGGTTCACATAAGCTAGCATACTTATGTTTCTTCGCATTTTATCCCATGTCACATTAGAACCACCGTTAGAATCTACAAGTAGCTAGAACTTACATTGCGAGGCTTAGGGAAGGATTATGCATCGCCGTGACGAAGAAAGGTGGCTCCTTTGATGAAGAACCGTCATGAAATCGCCGTAGCAACGTTGATCGAGCCTCGATTTGCTGTAGCAAGCTTGCACCTTTCGATTCGGATCCGATTTGCATGCATAGTCTCTTGGAGTTGGAGATGGAGGCCATGATCACTTGGCATTTGGGTAGCACTTCGTGGCATGAGAGAGTTTGAGTGATTTAGGTTAGGGGGATAGGGTCTTTTTATAGAGTTTAGGAGCATTTTAGGCCATAGGATTAATCCTAGATCGAATCCAAGCCATCCAAAATCGTCACAAGCCTCCAAAACCGAGCCAACATGACAAGCAGGTGCACCAGGTCGGGGCTCTACAGGGGGGGTCGACCCAGGGGTCGACCTAGGGGTCGACACCCATGTCGACCCCCTAGAGGGGGTCGACACCCATGTCGACATGGGTGTCGACACCCTGTGTGTCTGGCGGGAATTTTCCCGCCTTCTCTTTTTGGGCTGAATTCAAATCTGTTTTCGGATTTGAATTTTCGTGAAACTTCGCGAGGCCATATATCAGTCATACGGACTCCGATTTACGAAATTTCGGACTCTATTTCGTGTATTTTTCCGAGACGAACGCAATGGCGCACGTTTATCCTTATTCAGATTTTATAATTTAACTCTTCCTTGATTCTTGTCTTAACACGTTGTTAAAATTCGGGTTGTTACATAACCTCATGTCTTAGCACCATTACATGTTTTAATTATGCACTTAGACCCCTAACATTAGGTTTACCACTTGTGAATGCTGGATATGCCCGACGGTTCGGGCAGACTTCTATCACAAGTGCAATCTAACCTCGTGTCTAAGAGCGTTATAGTGTCAAATTACTGCGAATATAGGCATGTTTGTTCTTTAACAGTTATACTTATTCATGTGAATTTTAGGCATATTGTCCTTTTTACTGTAATCTAATTTACATGTCACCAAATTATGCCTATATTATGGCGCATGTCCTTTTTAACATGTGTTTAACTCTATTTTGACATCTAAACATTTAATCGGGTAATTGTTCAAATCCAACAAGTTAAACATGTCATTTACTCAATAATATGCCATAAGTGAATCATGTGATTATAACTACAGTAGTCATTACCCATATTCTAACAAGAATGTTTTTCAATACGTAATCAACACTTTAATTGATTCAACATATGAATTATTCATATTAACATCTCAACTTGTTATAACAATAATTCTCAATTATTCTAGCAAACTCGATTATACAAAATGGGGAATGGTAAATGATAACATATTATTATCTAAAATGCTATAGCTTAAACCCACTAACCTCGTAAGCTTTCCAAATCCTAGATCTGGTCCTGATCTAATCTTCCATGATTTCCCCCTAATTGGATTCAGAACCTAACAACCATGGATTGACTATTTTTACTAAAAGAAAAAGGAGAGAAAGAAAAGAGAATTGAAATAGACTAGATCTAGAAAATTAACTCACTTCGATAAGAGATCTGAACACCTATTTACAAACACACGTTCCTTTCCTTTAGATCTGGATTCGGAATTTTTCCTAAACTAATAATCTTAATTTTCTGAATAGATTTGAGGAGAGGGAAAGGAATGGCGGAGCTTCAGCGTAGCCTCGGAAATATAAGGTTCAAGGTTAGCTCTACAGAATTATTTATAGGTGTTCAGCAACGAATTTAAACTAGAAAACAATCCACGTTCACGCTTCAGAATCTGCCCAGATTTGCGGTGGGGTCGACCCCGGGATCGACCCCCTTCAGGTGGGTCAACCCATGGGTTGACCCCCCTGTTGATGGGTCGACCCCAACAGGAAAAATTCCCGCTCTGTTTTCCCACTTTGTGTTTTGATTTTCCAAATAAATTTGTTTAATATATATACATATAAGTTCCTTATATGTTTATAAATTTCTGATGCTCATAACTTATTCATACATTATCCGTTTTACGCAAACCAGGTGTCTATTTTGACCAGAATTTCAAGATGAACGCAATGGCACAATCCGTTTCACGTAATTCTGAATATTTAATTAAGTTATTCTTATTTCATTATCTTAAAAATGTGGGGTGTTACACCTAGGGTTCTGAGATGAGTATAAAGCATACTCTGGTTGCGATTGAGAACCTTGCCAAATCCTGACAATATACTTATATTTGTCAAACATAATCCATGCTTGAAAACATGTTTTATTAATTCAAGAACCTAAACAAGTCCTGATTGGTATATCGTTGAATCCATAACACGCTTTTGGACTAAATCCTAACCCTGTATGTGTGTACTTCAACTTAGCCATTTATTCATCGTATGGTTCTATTGTCGAGAACTTAGTATACCCAAGGATTAAAGCCTATTCCCCGTCCATATGTGAGTCGACGTAGCCATACGGAAATCTTAAAGCAATAGATCTTATATCCTAAGAAATGAAATAAATCCATGATGATCTAATCCAGATCTGTTAATGATGATGCCACGATTGCTCGGCTCAGGATCCCTCCCATTCTGAGGAGCGTGGGTACCATTCTAAGGAGCATAGGGGTAGTAGTACCGGCGTGGGGACCGCATATTTCTGTACATACTAAGGTAGCTCTCCGCGTTTAACCCATTCTTTGATGAGATCACACAAGTGTCTACAGTCATTTGGTACCATGACCTGCTATACCGTGGAACATGTAGTGCTTTCCAGACTCACGCTCATTCTTGGTTGGCTCCCACCTGGGAGACATAGGAAAAGGAAGAGTTCCTCGCACATTAAGATATATATATATATATGTAATAGTGAGGACTTGAACTCATTTTATCTATCATATTTGGGTTCTCTTCGAAGCCGCACATTCATGTCACCTTTTTCCAGGGCCTTCTCCTTCCATTTGTTCTTGGCGGAAGCGGACGGTCCTCCATCCTTTCCCGAAAATGCATCGAGATTATCCATCTCGATATTAGCATCACCATGCCATAGAAACCTGTCCGCCTCAGAGTGAAAATCACCAACATCTATGGGGGGATTTCGCTGGAGGAAGATTTTGAAGTCTGTTTTATCCAAGATGTCGGCCATAGCTGCCAGGAGTACCATTGACGGTTCTAGTCGATCTGCCGGGGCTACTTCCACATTGAACCTTTCCAGGAAAGAGCGCAGGGTTTCACCGAACCGCTGCTTAATAGAAGCGAGAAACATAACGCTCTTGGGCCGAGCTATGTGTACCCTAAATTTCTTGATGAAGCTGGTGACCAACATGTTCACGCTGTTAATTGATTTAGACATTAGCTGCCGAAACCACATGGCAGTGATTTCAGTCAAGTATAGAGAGAAGCACTCAGCCATGATGTTATCTAATGCCGTGATACTTCCATTTGGCACTATATAAGATGTATGGTAGGATCTGTCCCGCCATTGTACGGTTCCAAAGTCGATAGTTTGAAGTCAGGTGGATTGTGGAAATTCTTGTTCTCCCGTGAGATGGGGATGCGATGGACATTTTCCACGTTATGCTAGGGTGTTGCGCCTCTAGTGAAGCATTTGATAATATTGGATCTAACTCTGCACGAATGGCTCTAGCGCAACGCTTAGCAGATGATGGAAGCATGTCTTGCGTGTTCGGGGTCAGTCTAGTATTGCTCTTGAGCGATGGTGGGAGCCTATCACGAGCCTCTACTGCTGGTTGCAAATTGTATGAGGTCCTCGAGTCGGCATGTGTAGTGAGTCGAACCGGGCCCAGGTTGGTAGGATCAGACCGACCTAAGATAGCATTTCCCGTTCTTGGTTCCAAATTGCCCCCGCCCCGGGAGACATAAAGAGGACTACATTAGCGCTGCCATCCGAAGTATTGAAAGCTGAAATGCTGTAGAGTGGGCCATATAGGCTGGGAAGATTGAACCCTGTCTGGTTCGGGTCGGCATGTATGGGAGGCCGACGCGGAGGTTGGGTCGAACCGGATGGTGGCAAGATGGCGAATCGATCTGGAACATGGGTCGAACCGACCCAAAACTCTACTGTTTCCCCAGCGTCGCTCGTTCCACGGAGTGATGCTTGGTTTCTCAGCCTTCCCTCCATCCGAGCGAAGAAATTGTCTATCGTCTCCTATTGATTTTTGAGGAGTTCATCTTGGTGTACCATTTGCACTTTGAGCTCGGCCAGAACTCCAAGCATCTCATCCTTAGTCAGATAGAGGGAAGGATCTCCATGGGAGGAAGCCTCCAGCCTTGCCTCGCATGCTGCGCCTTTGTTGCCGGCGGCTTAAGTATGCGAAGGTATTTCATCTTTCTTCCGCTTGACCATAGTTTTCTAGAAAATAACTATCCAAACCCTTTCAAGCTAGAAATTATTGACGGTATGGGTGCCTCCAATTGGCGCGCCAAGGCATTGATGTCAAAAGTTGGTCTTATGACAATCTACCCCCAAAGTGCATAATCCACATACAAATAAAAGAGAAATAAAGCAAATAACAAGGAACACATAATATTTTTATAGTGATTAGGCTTAATCCAAGCATGCGTCCACTTTATAATCTCTGTTTATATTATCTATTACATGGTACAGTTGTTTAATTGTAAGAAAGTAGAGAAAGAAATGATTTATACACAAAAGCCTTGTGTTACGATTCAGTTCGACCTGTTTATAGAGAAGGCTGTTTAAAGAAACCAACCTATTACCTTATGAAAGAAAGAGTCCCCTTTTCCAGTTTGGAAATGAGGTACTTGTAAGAAAATTTTGGTCCGGGTCGGCATTCCATGTGGCGACCATCCTGGGTCAAGTCGGCCATGTGTCATCCGATCCGGAATATCAGCTACAAGCGGCTGGCCTGGTCTTTACATGAGAAATAGTTCTTCTCAATCTTCGTGGCATGCATGTAATTCAATCCGTGAATTAAGGAAATAGAGTATGTAAGAGTTGACCAATAAAATAACCTTGAGAATCGGGCTTCATTGTGTGTTGTTGGGTTCAAATCGGCTTACCGGTCGATTTTGTTCGACCCAACCGCATCGACCTGAGAAGTTCAATCTGGGTGACATGAGGGTGCTTGCATCCAAAGCATGGCTAGTTTGGGCCGAACCAAACCTATTCAACCCGAGCAGGAATTGAACCAAGAGAGAGAAGCATGCTAATTCCATAGCTCTGAGATGTTAGACATTCCGAACATCTGGCTGAAGGTTGCTTAAGTCTAGAGTGCTTATCTTGATAAAAATCCGAGTTGTGATAGCCATGCTAAAAGGTGGGTCAACAACAACTCATAAAAGTTTCAAACATTTTTGAAATCGAATTATCCTTTATTTATTAGTTTTTAGAAGCATGCACCCTTCAGAAAATTTTGGTTAATTGAAATATTTTCAACTGTTGTTTTGAAATTGAGGTTGCTTGATGATTTTGAGTTTTCTGAACATTCTTCCAAATAACGTTGAACTATAACTTTTGCGTCATCCAAAATATAAGGTCTTGCCAACCAAGTAGATTTATTAATGAATTATTATGTATGCACGGGGTCAAACCAAAGACTTGTTTATTTTCCTCCCTTAAATTTTCTTCCATGAATTTTAACTTTAACATTTCTACCACTGGGATGTTTTTCCTAGTGAAAGAATTATTGCTTCATATCCTTGTAGTCCCAAAAAAAAATCTATTTAAGATATTTGTCTATCATCCATTTCTCCTAAAGAGACTTTCATTTAATAAATTTTCGAAATAACTTGATTTTGCATATTTCACCAATATCATTCAAATTCTTAAGACAAGCCCTCCATGTTTTACCAATATAGTGTGGCATAGTGATAAGGTGTGCACCTACCAAGTAAGCAGTCAGGAGTTTGAGACTCCCCTGAGAACTACAGAGTGATGTATTAACCAAATTTCAAGAAAAAATTTCCTTTATGAATTTTCTTTCACAAGATTTATCCTGTGAGATTTTATAATGCTTTCCTTTTAATATTAAATTAGCACACATTTTTTCAATTTTATGAATGGCTTTAACGGGAATATTACGAGACTGTATCCAATAGATGGTAACTATTTGTGATGACAATATGTGTTTGCTCCACCCCTACCAGCTATAGATAAGAGTTTACTGGACGAACGTTCATGTCTTTTTTTAATAATATCGTATAGTTTGGAACAATCTCTATCAGATTAATGCTATGACAAACAAGATATATGATTGGTAGGGTACCTTCCTTAAATCTTAGAATCTTAAGCATAAAGTTTTTAAGGTTACGCTATATACTGAAGTATATTTTACTTTTATTTTCATTTACTTTTAACTTAGCAAAATTTTCTATTTTTTCAAAGATATTAACCAAGTATTGGCAGTTTTTACACTAGCTTTCAAAAAAAAGTAGTAAATCATTTGCATAAAGCAGATGATTTATAGTTGGTCCGACTATATTAATGGCTTTTATATTACCATTTTGTAGTTCAAATTTTATTAATATGAAAAAATAATCCATAATAATGGTAAAAAAAGTAGGGTAGCAATGTGTTACCCTGCCTTGTTCATTTATTACTATTAATAAACCTTTTGGAGTACCATTTATTGCAAAGGAAATTGTGACATAATTTAACTCTTTTATTAAAGCACATAGTTTCTCATTAAAACATAGTTTCTTCATCATAAGAATAATGAATTTTCTATTTATTTTATCAAAAAATTTATGCAAATCAATTTTAGACACATGAGATTTCTGTTCTTAGCACAAAAATTTCTAAACATTTCATGAGCATGTAAAATATTGTCACAAATTAATCTATCCAGAATAAAACCACTTCAGTTTTCAAAAACTGTCTACTGCAAAGAATATTAGATATAATTTCATAAATAAAATTAAGATAAAATATTGGTCTATAGCCATCAAGACCCTTGTGAATAAACTAAAGTAATTAAACTATGACTAGAATTTTTAAACATTTAACCTCCTTGAAAAATTAACAAACAACGTCAAATGCAACATTTTGAATATTAGTCCAATGCTTTATAGAAGAATTACCTAACCCGTTAGGCCCTGTGCTTTTATCCACATTAGCATTAAATATGATATGACTAACTTCTTCTACTTTAGCATGACTAAGAACAATTTCCTGACTATTATCATCAATTATATATTAAGCCACTATATTTGGAAAGGTATTAAGATATAAATCAATATTTAATAAGATTATAACATAAGTAATTGCTTCTCTTTCTATAAGAGTAGCTTCATTCACAATCCTACCATTACTGCCTAATATCTCTCCAATGTCACTTTTATTTTTACTTGTTGTCATTTTAGCGTAGTGAAAATTGTCTTGCAATATCCCCATTTAAAAGCCAGTCAATTTTAACCATTCTTGTTAGATTATCATATTTGATTATGAAGAGAGCTAGCTAGTAAAGATTAAGCATTGAAAAGATTGCTAATAACTTTAGGATTTGAGCAATTATCATCTAAATCATTTTGAAGCCTCTCACTTTTTTGCATGATATTATTAATATTGCTTTTGGCTCTATTTGAATTCCAACTTTTACGATTTGTCTTTACTTTTTCAAGAAGATTATTTAATTTGTATCGGGTAGTGCTTTTTAAATAATAATTTAAATTGATTTTGATTGGTTTATAATAATTATTTTCTAGCATCAAGCCATTAACAAATGTAAAAGTTGGTTGTATTTTGAGAAAATTATTTTGCGATAAGATAATTTTCAATAACATAATTTTGATAGGAGGATGATCTCTAGTAGCTTGTGGCAAAGTTCATTTAAAATCAAAGAATGAGTTCAGAAAAGTTGTTCAAAAAACCTATCTAATCTATAATGAATATTACTATACACACCATATTTTCAAATACATTTATTGTAACACCCCACACCCGCTAAGGTCACTCGCTAAGGGAATGCCTTAGTTTTGGTGGAGTATTTTTAGTGAGTATAGAACAGAAAAATTACCACAAGACAGATATAAGTAATACTTGAAAATTTAAAACATTATTTCATTGCAGCGGAAAGTAAAACATGTTTGGTTACATCACAAAACCATAACAACTATTTGTACATAATATCCATCCTGATAAAATAGAAGTACATAATCCCACTACATAGACAATAGCCATAATAGAAAAGATAAACCGAGCTTTACTTCTACGGTCCAAGCCCAAAAGATAGATATAGCGGTCTGATCCAAGCCCACTAGTGCTAGGCCCACTCTGAAAACCTGAGGGTTGGGAAAAAGATAAAAACAACGGGGTCAGACATAAGTCTGAGTGAGTCCTATAACCCTAACAATACAACCATTAAAGTAATTAGGGTATGACAAAAATAAGGTACGGTACCTCTAGGGATAATGACCACACTAAGTAGCCAACAAAACACAGGATGTACTAAGATAACCGAGAAGACGCTTTTATCCACCCAAGGATAATTATTAGATTACACCACCCCAGACTTATTCACCCAAGGGTAATTCCTACACTGCACCACACCAGTTCTACCCACCAAGAGTAATTCCTACTTAAAGGTTGATCCCTCCCAAGGACTTAGAAAATTTCCCAAGTAGTTTCGTGTACTCCTAGCCTACTACATAGGTGCTGTCTGCCCCTATCTCCACTAGGTGTACTTAGTAATCTTACCCAGTAGTTTCGTGTACCCCTATATAGGTGCCGTCTGCCCCTATCTTTATTAGGCGTACCCACTACTCCCCAACGATCGGCTCCCTACCGTAGATACCCGTGCTGGTCCCACGATTGGGGTGTATCATTCCCCTAAAGTGGCTACCAGATAATATCAACGGTGCACGGCTTTATATCTACACGATGCAACAACGACTTACCAACCAGCCCGGGCCCACACACGCATATGAAACCCGTTGGTCCCGCGTTGCCACCGCTAACCCGTTTTGGCCTCTTATAGTCAAGCCCAATATGTGTGTCCCGTCACTCGACTTGAGTCGAGCCCACAAAGATACGTTTGGGATATTGGTTGAAATGGGCCCCCACAAGCTACCACCTAAGCTTGCAATTTTATCTAGTGCATCCCACTTAACCCTTCTTTATAATCATGCCCACTTACATGTTAAGTTTGGTTAAGTCATCTAATCATATTTCAATTGCCCCTTAAGGCACCCACTAGATTCCTACATGCCACCTAAGGCACTTACTTAACCCTTTAATCATGTTTACTTACATGTCCCACTTTGGTTAAGTATTCTAATCGTATTTTCACATGCCACCCATGGCACTTACTTAACCCTTTAATCATGTTTACTTACATGTTCCACTTTGGTTAAGTACTAGATTTTCACATGCCACCCATGGCACTTACTTAACCCTTTAATCATGTTTAATTACATGTTTCACTTTGGTTAAGTATTCTAATCGTATTTTTCTATTGCCACCCAAGGCAACCCACTAGTCTCATCATGCCACCCCAAGGCACCCACTTAACCCCTCATGTCCCACTACATGCTAATATGGTTAAGTGTTTCTTAATTCATTAATTAAGATCATGACCTCATAAAGACCTCTCACATTAGACCATCTTTTATGACTGCTGGATATGCCGGTTGGTTCCGGGCAGACTTCTGTCATCAAAAGGGTCTAACCTCGTGTTTTACTTTAATCATGTATTTAATTTATGACTAAGACCTCTCACATTGGGCCAATCATTTGTAGCCGCTGGATGGCCGGTCGGTTCCGGGCAGACTTCTGCTACAAAAGGGTCCAACCTCGTGTCTTAGTTGATTAATTACACCTAATTAATCACCTCCATATTAATTATCCCTAATTATTATCAAGTTTTCCATAACATGGGTAGACCTAACTCAATAGGTAAATTCCCATGGGGTAGACCTAACTCAATAGGTAAATTCCCACTTATGGTAATTTATTTTTATGGTATGCTTAATCATACCCAACCATACTTTAATTAACATATTTACCAACCCCATCGTTTCCCCACGTAAATCGTTCTCATTTCATGACATAACAAAAGGGGAAGATCATCACAAATATCATGGGTTTAGCATACAACTTTGTCATGGGTTAAGAGGATGTCAACTTGCATATATGAGCATATATTAACCCAACCACATTTAACCCAAACTTGCACATTATCATACACATGTCTTGCATAACATGTTGAACTTGCATATAAGCATTCCCATAAATTGCATAACATGTTAAACATGCATTTAAGCCTACACATAACTTGCATAAGCATTCACATACTTGTATGGGCATTCATATACTTGCATAAGCATTCACATACTTGCATATCACATTAAGCTCGCATTTAAGCATATACATAACTTGCATAACATCATGCACATAACTTGCATAATCTCATAAACTTAACTTGCATAACACCATGCACATAACTTGCATAATCTCATACACATAACTTGCATATGAACTTGCATAACAACATGCACATAACTTACATAACATCATGCACATAACTTGCATAACATGTTGAACTTGCATATATGACTTGCATCTTAAAGGAGGGTAAACATGCATAGCATATAAAGGTGTCATCTTGCATATGTATGCATCACGTTAAAAAGGGTAAACTTATATATCATGATTTGTGCATAATACCAAACACTTAGCATGCATAAAACTACTTACTTAGCATGCATAGAATCAATTACTTATTATGCATAAACACACCACTTAACTTGCATAAACCCAAACACTTAACATGCATAAAACCCAATACTTAGTATGCATATAATCAAATACTTAGCATGCATAACATCAAATACTTAGCATGCATAACACCAACTACTTAGCATGCATAAAATCACATGCATAACTTGCATATCATGTTACATATAACTTGCATATATTCTCACATATAGTTTGCATAACATGTTACATATGCATAAATGTTCAACATAATGTTTTGCATCATAAAACATGGCCTTAAACTCGCATTTAACATAAAACTTGCAAATCACATATCATACAAACTTGCATAAACACATTTATCCACAAATATAGCCATGTCTTATCACATCCTACCATAATCAATTTAACAATTGATTATTAAAGCCATAGAAACTCACCAAAACCAAGATTAGCAAACTTATGAAGTGGAATTAGTGGCTTTAATTGAAGAAGATGTTGATTAGCTTGCAACTCTCTTCATTGATTTGTGGAGGCCAAGCTCAAATTTCATTTTGCCATAGTTTAGTTACAAAAGCTAATTATGAATGAATTAGGGTAGGGTTGGGGTCTTATTTATAGCATTAGGTAGTGTTTTAGGCCCTTAGATTAACCCTAGGTTAGATTAGGACCGTTAGATTCAGGAAATCTCTAGAACCAGCCCTCTAGGCCAGCCCAAGAACCCAAACTGGTGCACCCAGTTTCACTGGGCGTCGCACCCCTGTCGACAGGCAAGTCGACAGGGCAGTCGACACCCCTGTCGACAGCGCTGTCGACATGGCAAGGGCGGGAATTTCTCCCGCCTGACCCGCTGCTTCTATTTCAAATTCTGAATTTGAATTTTTAAATCTATTTTTATCTTTGAATTTTCTGAAAACTTCTTTGGGCCATAACCGGGCCATACGGACTCCGATTCTCGAAAACTCGGACTCTATTTCGCGTATTTTTCCGAGACGAACGCAATGACGCAGCCCGTTACCCCCAATTCCCACATCTGAGATTATTTATCCTATAATTAGTGAATTTTAGTATTAACTAAAATCCGGGGTGTTACATTCTCCCCTCCTTAAAGGATTTCGTCCCCGAAATCTCTAAGCTAAGGAGAATGCATATCCTACCATCCAAACAACCATCTACTCAAACCATCAACCACGGGCATCCATTGTCCTTAAAACAATTTCTAATGATGTATGAGCATATGCAAAAAGTGTGTGTATATGTTCCCTATCTAACGTATGAACATATGCAAACCATGATAGTGCCATGCATCCATTATGTATGCGAGAGAACCCTATCGACACATACAATATCTACATGAGTGCACAATCATTCACCAAAATGCATCATCCATATGATAACACAATCATTATACATCCATAATATAGCTTCCTACACACAATTTTATGCAATATGCAATATGAAGTGATTGAGCCGATCTAGTGCCTAGAGTGTGTGTATATGCATCCACGAGCAACCACTAGCAAACACTTGCATCCACTTGCATCCATCATACATAACATGTCTCAAACACATGTTTCAACCATAGGACTATCCTATCTGAAGGTCAAAGGTACTAACGAGAGGACATACTAAAGATAAGATAAGCACAAGATATGCGATGAAGGAGAAGCAAAAGGACATACCCTCCGAAAGAAAAGGGTACCTCGAACGCATCTTCGCTTCCGTCTCCCAGGTAGCGTCGCTCTCTTCATCTCCCCTTCGTACTTTGATTAGTTGAACCTCTCTGTTTCTCAGCTTCCAAATCTCTGACCCAAGGATGCAAGTAGGAGCTCGTCGAATCGTCGCATCACGCTCTGCTTCCTAAACTCGGCTCCACCACCTCTGCGGTCTCATGTAGGCACTTCCTCCCATGGAATAGATCATGTACACCACTAAGTCTGTCGGGCAACTCCACCAATGGAAGATGCTCCTCCCATGTACCTCCAAAATCCAAGATACATAGCCTCAAAAGGTCTTCTAAAATATAATTCACCCTCTCGGTCTGGCCGTCCGTCTGAGGATGATATGCGGTACTCAAACGCAACTGAGTCCCTACCGCCTTTTGCAAATTCTTCCAAAACTCTCTAGTGAAGATAGGATCTCGATCACTCACTATGCTAGAGGGTACCCCATGCAATCGAACTATCTCTCGAAGATATACAGAAGCTAGCCATGGAGCAGTCCACTTAATCTTCACAGGTATGAAATGGGTGCTCTTAGTAAGTCTGTCTACCACCACCCAAATTCCTGTATTACTTTTTCTCGATCTGGGTAACCCGTCAATAAAATCCATCGAGACGCTGTCCCACTTCCATTGCGGAACCTCCAATGGGTGAAGCAACCCACCTGGTTTCTTTCGCTCCGTCTTCACTTGTTGGCACACCAAGCATCGAGCGACATACTCGGCCACATCTTTCTTCCTACCGGTCCAGAAGAAAAACCCTCTTCATGTCTTGGTACATCTTGTCCCCACCGGGATGAATGGTCATCTTAGAACGGCGTGCATCATCAAGAATAACCTTCCCCAAACCCTCGCCTTGTGGTACACAAAGCCTACTGTCTCTACGCAAGCACCCCCTATCGTCTAGGGTGTACCTACTCAAATGGCTGGACGACTCCCCCCTTATGAGCTTCCCCACCAACTCAACCAACTGTGGGTCGTCCCTCTGTGCTTCTCCAAAGCCCCAAAAGAGTAGGCCTAACCTCCAATGAGGCTAGCAAACCGGGTACAAAGTCAACGGAAGGTCTAAGTCAAACATAGAAATAAACTCTAAGCTCTGTCGTTCAACGAATCACAAACTCGAGGACAACCTTTTTCTACTTAAGGCGTCCGCTACCATGTTACCCTTGCCGTGGGTGTACGCTATCTCAAACTCATAGGACGCTAAGAATCCTATTCACTTTTGCCGTCTCAAGACTATGCGCCTGGAGAGTCTCCAATACTTCCCTAAGATGTAGGGCAGGTTCTTCTCCACTCCTAGAGAAAATCGGGATATTTTCCCATTTAAAATCGTCACAACTATCCATCTCTCACGCAGACCACCCTAGTCGAGCTCGATGTCCCCCAAATGCAAGCCCCAAAGGCCTAAACCAATATCAGACAAACACCCAAGGGATACCTCCTTCGAATTCAGACGACCTACGTGAGATGATACTAGTAAAAATGGCTAAATAATTAAGCCCTTGTCCAATTCTGGATGTCCTCGCCAGTCTTACTCCAAAACCACCGTTTTTCCCCAACTGGCTTTGCTCCTAGAAAAGACCAAGATGTCATCCACAAAGACCAACACGAACTTATTTAGGTACTCCCTGAACACCCTTCTCATCAAATTAACAAAATATGCGGGGCGTATGTCAAACCAAATGGCATCACCAGCCACTCATAAAAAAAACATCCGGAGTCCTAAAGGTAGTCTTTTCTATGCTATCCTCAGCCACTCTCAACTGATGAACTTCCGTGGCTGAGTCCACTACTAAAACACTGAGGCGCCAACCAACTGATCAAAGAGATCATCAATCCTTGGCAATGGGTGTCTATTCTTCTTTGTGAGTTTCTTTAGTTCTCTTTAGCCTACACAAAGTCTGAGGGACCCATCCGCCTTCATAACAAAAACTACTGGAGCGCCCCACTCCGATATACTTCGTCTTATGAACCCCTTCTCAAGCAAATCGCCTACTTACTTATGGAGTTCCCTCCTCTCACTAGGAGCCATGTGGCACACTGGTCAAGATACTGGTTTAGCATTATCCACCAGATATATTCGGAAGTCAATCTCCCGCTTCGGAGGTAAGCCCTTCACCTCCTCAAACACATCCGGGTATTCCCGGACCGCTCTAACAGATCGCTGACTCTAGACCAACGTGTTAAGCGATTCTAGATACCTTAGCATAACAGATTCTATGGGATTACAAGAGATCTCGAGAGTGTTACCCAGGCCGCCCATAAGCCTAACAACTCTCCCTTCAAAATGAAGAACGGCACCCCTACTGGATAACCAGTCCATGCCCAAAACTAACCCATAGCCCGTGAAGCCCAAAAGCATCACATCTTAAACTCAACGCTAAGTATAGGAACTTTCAAACCCAAACACATCATGGAGCCCCAACTGGGTTTGAAACAACTAAGGGATCATCTACCAAACTGGTGTCTAAGTGCAGTGACCCAACTATCAAGGATGAGATAAACGAACTAGATGCGTCAGAATCAAATAAAGTTCGAATTGGATGATAAAGAAATCCATCCTCCAATCTAGACGGTCTTATCCCCATCTGGTACCCTAGTCGTGAGGGAATACAACTACCCTCCAGAAGATTCCATACCTTGCCCTTGCTTCTTTGGACAATCCTAATAAGGTGTCCTATTCCTCTCAAAAGGATAACCACTTGCCTTCTTCTTCCCTATTCTCCACTCGTAACCTCCCACCAATGAGGTCTCATCCTTCATTAACTAAACAACTATTTGAGCCTTCCTCCCATCGTCTATCCAATAGATACCTACCAGTCCTCCTCCTTCTTGAACCAACTTCTAATCCGACTAACGTCTAAGTCCCTTGAAGTGGTTTTCCATCCTTATCTATCTTAGAAAGATCATCTATACGCGGAGGGGAAACTCAAAACGAGAGAAAGGAAGAGATTCAAAATGGAGAATTCGAAAGATATAGATATGGCTATTGGGGATTATGCTTTTCTTTCAAAAACTTTTCTCTTAAAAGACATGTTTTTGAAAATACTCCTTTCCAAAAATATTCTTAGAAAATAGTTTTTCTAAAAAAAAATTATCTGTTCCGTTAACCTTAAGCTCTGATACCACGTGTAACACCCCACACCCGCTAAGGTCACTCGCTAAGGGAATGCCTTAGTTTTGGTGGAGTATTTTTAGTGAGTATAGAACAGAAAAATTACCACAAGACAGATATAAGTAATACTTGAAAATTTAAAACATTATTTCATTGCAGCGGAAAGTAAAACATGTTTGGTTACATCACAAAACCATAACAACTATTTGTACATAATATCCATCCTGATAAAATAGAAGTACATAATCCCACTACATAGACAATAGCCATAATAGAAAAGATAAACCGAGCTTTACTTCTACGGTCCAAGCCCAAAAGATAGATATAGCGGTCTGATCCAAGCCCACTAGTGCTAGGCCCACTCTGAAAACCTGAGGGTTGGGAAAAAGATAAAAACAACGGGGTCAGACATAAGTCTGAGTGAGTCCTATAACCCTAACAATACAACCATTAAAGTAATTAGGGTATGACATAAATAAGGTACGGTACCTCTGGGGATAATGACCACACTAAGTATCCAACAAAACACAGGATGTGCTAAGATAACCGAGAAGACGCTTTTATCCACCCAAGGATAATTATTAGATTACACCACCCCAGACTTATTCACCCAAGGGTAATTCCTACACTGCACCACACCAGTTCTACCCACCAAGAGTAATTCCTACTTAAAGGTTGATCCCTCCCAAGGACTTAGAAAATTTCCCAAGTAGTTTCGTGTACTCCTAGCCCACTACATAGGTGTCGTCTGCCCCTATCTCCACTAGGTGTACTTAGTAATCTTACCCGGTAGTTTCCTGTACCCCTACATTGGTGCCGTCTGCCCCTATCTTTATTAGGCGTACCCACTACTCCCCAACGATCGGCTCCCTACCGTAGATACCCGTGCTGGTCCCACGATTGGGGTGTATCATTCCCCTAAAGTGGCTACCAGATAATATCAACGGTGCACGGCTTTATATCTACACGATGCAACAACGACTTACCAACCAGCCCGGGCCCACACACGCATATGAAACCCGTTGGTCCCGCGTTGCCACCGCTAACCCGTTTTGGCCTCTTATAGTCAAGCCCAATATGCGTGTCCCGTCACTCGACTTGAGTCGAGCCCACAAAGATACGTTTGGGATATTGGTTGAAATGGGCCCCCACAAGCTACCACCTGAGCTTGCAATTTTATCTAGTGCATCCCACTTAACCCTTCTTTATAATCATGCCCACTTACATGTTAAGTTTGGTTAAGTCATCTAATCATATTTCAATTGCCCCTTAAGGCACCCACTAGATTCCTACATGCCACCTAAGGCACTTATTTAACCCTTTAATCATGTTTACTTACATGTCCCACTTTGGTTAAGTATTCTAATCGTATTTTCACATGCCACCCATGGCACTTACTTAACCCTTTAATCATGTTTACTTACATGTTCCACTTTGGTTAAGTACTAGATTTTCACATGCCACCCATGGCACTTACTTAACCCTTTAATCATGTTTAATTACATGTTTCACTTTGGTTAAGTATTCTAATCGTATTTTTCTATTGCCACCCAAGGCAACCCACTAGTCTCATCATGCCACCCCAAGGCACCCACTTAACCCCTCATGTCCCACTACATGCTAATTGGTTAAGTGTTTCTTAATTCATTAATTAAGATCATGACCTCATAAAGACCTCTCACATTAGACCATCTTTTATGACTGCTGGATATGCCGGTTGGTTCCGGGCAGACTTCTGTCATCAAAAGGGTCTAACCTCGTGTCTTTACTTTAATCATGTATTTAATTTATGACTAAGACCTCTCACATTAGGCCAATCATTTGTAGCCGCTGGATGGCCGGTCGGTTTCGGGCAGACTTCTGCTACAAAAGGGTCCAACCTCGTGTCTTAGTTGATTAATTACACCTAATTAATCACCCCCATATTAATTATCCCTAATTAATATCAAGTTTTCCATAACATGGGTAGACCTAACTCAATAGGTAAATTCCCATGGGGTAGACCTAACTCAATAGGTAAATTCCCACTTATGGTAATTTATTTTTATGGTATGCTTAATCATACCCAACCATACTTTAATTAACATATTTACCAACACCATCGTTTCCCCACGTAAATCGTTCTCATTTCATGACATAACAAAAGGGGAAGATCATCACAAATATCATGGGTTTAGCATACAACTTTGTCATGGGTTAAGAGGATGTCAACTTGCATATATGAGCATATATTAACCCAACCACATTTAACCCAAACTTGCACATTATCATACACATGTCTTGCATAACATGTTGAACTTGCATATAAGCATTCCCATAAATTGCATAACATGTTAAACATGCATTTAAGCCTACACATAACTTGCATAAGCATTCACATACTTGTATGGGCATTCATATACTTGCATAAGCATTCACATACTTGCATATCACATTAAGCTCGCATTTAAGCATATACATAACTTGCATAACATCATGCACATAACTTGCATAATCTCATAAACTTAACTTGCATAACACCATGCACATAACTTGCATAATCTCATACACATAACTTGCATATGAACTTGCATAACAACATGCACATAACTTACATAACATCATGCACATAACTTGCATAACATGTTGAACTTGCATATATGACTTGCATCTTAAAGGAGGGTAAACATGCATAGCATATAAAGGTGTCATCTTGCATATGTATGCATCACGTTAAAAAGGGTAAACTTATATATCATGATTTGTGCATAATACCAAACACTTAGCATGCATAAAACTACTTACTTAGCATGCATAGAATCAATTACTTATTATGCATAAACACACCACTTAACTTGCATAAACCCAAACACTTAACATGCATAAAACCCAATACTTAGTATGCATATAATCAAATACTTAGCATGCATAACATCAAATACTTAGCATGCATAACACCAACTACTTAGCATGCATAAAATCACATGCATAACTTGCATATCATGTTACATATAACTTGCATATATTCTCACATATAGTTTGCATAACATGTTACATATGCATAAATGTTCAACATAATGTTTTGCATCATAAAACATGGCCTTAAACTCGCATTTAACATAAAACTTGCAAATCACATATCATACAAACTTGCATAAACACATTTATCCACAAATATAGCCATGTCTTATCACATCCCACGTGTAACACCCCACACCCGCTAAGGTCACTCGCTAAGGGAATGCCTTAGTTTAGTTACAAAACCTAATTATGAATGAATTAGGGTAGGGTTGGGGTCTTATTTATAGGATTAGGTAGTGTTTTAGGCCCTTAGATTAACCCTAGGTTAGATTAGGACCGTTAGATTCAGGAAATCTCTAGAACCAGCCCTCTAGGCCAGCCCAAGAACCCAAACTGGTGCACCCAGTTTCACTGGGCGTCGCACCCCTGTCGACAGGCAAGTCGACAGGGCAGTCGACACCCCTGTCGACAGCCCTGTCGACAGCGCTGTCGACATGGCAAGGGCAGGAATTTCTCCCGCCTGACCCGCTGCTTCTATTTCAAATTCTGAATTTGAATTTTTAAATCTATTTTTATCTTTGAATTTTCTGAAAACTTCTTTGGGCCATAACCGGGCCATACGGACTCCGATTCTCGAAAACTCGGACTCTATTTCGCGTATTTTTCCGAGACGAACACAATGACGCAGCCCGTTACCCCCAATTCCCACATCTGAGATTATTTATCCTATAATTAGTGAATTTTAGTATTAACTAAAATCCGGGGTGTTACATTTATTCCCGAAAATTGTTTTTTATACTAAGCCAAATTGAAGAATAGACTTACTTAAAATTTCAAGTTTTTAAAAAAGGAGTAGGGTTGCCTCCTCATATTTCCAAAAGCATGCATTATTGAATTAAAATCACCCATATGAAATCAATCTTGTTTTCTTTTCTTACTTAACTAAACAATATTATTTTAAAGTACGAATGTATTATTCCCACTACATGATGCATATACAAAAATGATTTCTAAAAATAAACTCCTTTATTTTTGCAATTACATTTTATATATTATTGGTCCATAATTTATTTTGCAATGCACAAAATATCGAGGTTCCAATATAATCAATATTTTGCCATTTTCCCATTTGATTATTGTTAATAATATTCCAAATATTTTTTTTCTAATTTACATATCAGAAATTTTGGTTGTGACTAATATGATTCAAAATCCCAATAACACCAGGATTATGTGAGAGTAGTAAATTGGATGAATTCTATTTTCTTTCAGTTGAGTTAATGTAATAATCTTAGTTTTTTGATTGATTGTATAAGCTAATTAAACGGTGTTTACAATAGTTTACTTGAAATTGAACTTGATTTGGAGAGGTTAAAAAAGTAAAATACTTTGAGATAAACCAACCAAGGATTCTGAAGTTAGAAATGTGTAATTATGATTAAGTTGAGTTGAATTGAATAAGAGGAAGCAAACAATTCAATATTGATTTATTTAATCAAATAAAATAAATATAAATTTGGAGAAAATGTTTTATTTAATCATTAAGTTGGTTAAATAATGTGTTTTGAGCAATAAGATAGAAATATGTTGGATTTGAGGTTGAATTAAAATAAATACACAACAGAAATTATTCAATTCAATATTAAGTTGTTAAATAAATTTAAATATAGAGAAACTAAAATATTAAAGACTTTATAATGAAAATTTGTGGAAAAATATGCGTTTAAAAGATTTTATGTGTCTTACTGTATTAAATTGTGAATTATAGTTGAACAATGAATTTAGTGTGTGTTTTCCAAAATTCATTTGAGATGTAAACAAAATATAAATTGTAAATACCAGCTAAAAATCAATATTTGAGTGCTATGAAATTTTTAATAAGGTTTACTTATTTATTTTGGCAAGATACTATGTTTTGTATAAATTTAGTTGTTAATAATTCAAGTATTAAATAAAAGAAATGTAAAATAGACATTTTAACTAAAAATATGAATTTTAATGTGTTATGATAAAGTCGAATTTAAAACATTTACAAAGATTTTCTACATGTTTGTTACAATTTCTGTAAGTTTAAACAATGTTAATATGTGGAAAAATGGTATTAAAATGGCTCAAAAATGTATGAAACAAGTGTAATAAGTGTTACTTTGTGCAACATGTCTAAATTAAGTAAAAAAATTAACGTACTTTGGCCGATATAGGAGATTTGGTCGTAGTCTAGTCCATTAACAAAAATAGATAAATAGCTTGCTATCCAAATTCTACAAGTAATCTTACAACAAACCATTGATTTATTTAACCTATTTATCAGATTTGAGAAAATTCATTTGCTATAAACTCCACTTCCTTTGCATGTCTCTATAATTGATTTTTATAGGTTATTAAAGCTTTTTATGACTAAAAACTCCAATTTTTTGAAATGAAGCCAATTTATTCGCTGCTAAATCAAGGTGAGTTAGAAGACTCTCAGTTCTTGCTTTATCTGTGTTCGTATGTTGAAAAGATTCAGTTTTCTTGTTGAGTTGTAGTAAACTACAACTTGAAGTTTTCAAGTTTACAGCAAAAGCTAATGTGTATTAATCTTTGTGGCCATGTATCTCCCTTGGTTCTTGTTGGGCATATGTTGTATCTTTTTGGCTTATAGCATATATTTTACTCTGTGTGCAAGTCAAAATTGAGGATCAAATTAGTTTTGTATCATGTTGAAATTATGGCTCAAACTCTGAATCGGAACAGAAAAATGCTCCAAATAGTTTTTCGTCACCAAGGTCAACGTAGACATTCATCGGTCGACCTATAGATAGACCCATAACACATTATAGTCGGCTCTGGGGTTGACTTAAGTCTTTAAACGGTCGACCCTAGTATTGCTTTGAATGTGAGTTTTTACTGGAAGTTTGAGTTCTTGCCTTGTGATTTCACGCTACTTTTAGATGATTTCTAAAATGATATTTTGACTTATTTTGATGGGCTTGATCCTACAATAGGTAATCCAACATTATCATTAATCCATTCTCCGAATTGACGATTTTTTATTTGAATCTTTATGTGTTAGTTTAATGAACATTTCATGATTTTGCATACATGGTGCACATGTCTATAAATTGTTTTCGAAAATATTTTTAATGTATAAAATTATCGTTTTAAGATAAATGTTTCACTGGGTCGATGTTCAAAACTAAAATTATTTTAAATTTATTTACATGTATATATTCATTATAATAAAGATATTTTTAAGGAAATAATTTTCGAAATGTTTTCGAAAATCATTTTAAAAACTCCTTTTTCTCGAAATATATTTCTATATTTTTGCACTCTTTGAGATAATGCGACTTAAATGATATAGTAAACCATGTGGTATGATACATATAGATTAACCATATCATTTAATTCTTTAATTGTTCTATTGATCCTATTTTAGTGTGGAGTTGGTTGGCTTATAGTAAAATGATAAGTAAGTTTAACGACTAGGGTTTTTACGGCTATTTGTATATGAATATTTAAATTGGTTTTAAATATTATATTTGAAATATTAATGGATTTAATATTGAATTCGCAAATTAAATGACGATTGAACGATTAAACTTTATTTAATATAAAACGAACCCGTAACAGTCCCGATAGTTCGTAATGTTGAGTTTTTGAACTTCAATTGTATATACAGAATCCATTTCAAGCCAGAATTCTGTGAAATAAGAAACATTAGAATCTATTAGATTATAATTTCCTAATGAAAGAGGAAAATCGACCTTTCATATTGTAGATAGTTTTAAGTCCAAATTAAATTTTCAAATAGTCGCTATGGAATCATTATAAACGATAACATTTATTTAATAAATTCAATTGGAATTTCAAGAGAATTTGAATATCGTTTAACCTGGAAATATTTATATTAAGTTATATATTTTATTTTATTTTGACTTAAACTGAGCTAGCATTAGAATATTTTATATATAATTCAATAATGGATCTCATTAAGCAATAAAGAGTTTAATTAATAAAGTATTGAACATCACAGGTCATTAATGGATAGATTGTTTTTGACAATACCATAAGAGAATAATTTTGCAAAAACAAGGTTTATTTTGTTTCCATTTAATTCCCAGATACTTGATTTAAGCCTTATTGGATAAAGTGTAAACCAAGCTGTAGAATTCACTCAATTAGCTTCGACCATAATCTGTTTTGCATTGATGTAGAACTCTAGAATTTTTTTTTTTTTTTAAGTTACCAAGGTATTTGAAATTCAACATACAATAAAGTATTTTATTTATTTTAAATTAGAAGCAAAAATAATATTTTGTCAACTTTTGTTTGAACAAAACAAAGAAATGATCTTAATTTTTATACTGCTTGCGACCAGCCGGTTCAAACGCTAAACACATGAGGTTTATTAATTTCAAATCCATTTTTATTACATTTTTACTTGTTAAATTCTTGTCTAAAAACAACTAGTGCTGGATATTTTTTAATAGCTGTTGATGGTAATCTGTCCCATACAATATTATTAGCCAAACTCTTCTTTATCGATTACTTCTCAAAATTTCAGCAAAAAATAAATTAAATGATGAATGTATGTAGTCATGTACCACTTCAAATCATAAAAACGACAGCATTGATAGTTGAGAATTGTCACACTATTGCCTAATTGATCGGTGACCAATCAGACCTTCTTTTTGCAATCTTGGTAACAGTTACAAGTTTTCTTCACCTGCTCTAATAAAAACCCACGCACGTCCTATAGGTGTCATTGAAAAGGAAAGAAACACATCAGATTCTCTGCATTTAATTTCAACTAATAATACATCCCTACCATTCACCTACTGATATGAAAACACGCTGTCTTGCCTGTACTTTATTACGCACAACCAACCTACCCTGAAACGGTATATATCTATATATGGGTATGACAATGACTTGTCTTCATCAACCCAATGGGTGCAGGCTTAAGGCTTAACAGTGAAGCAAACGCAGCCCCTATATCTGTTTATAACAGCTAATAAAAGATAGGCAGCAACGCAGCTAATACTAATGAAAGAACACCAACCATGAACAGATAGCACAACTACCTATCTTTTCGCCTACGCATCCTTTCTACTTTCTGTCTTTCACGGAACAACAAGGTGACAGTGTCGGTTCTCGTGACCTGAGTGGCGTGATGTCCAATGACGGTGAGGGGTACAGGCGAAAATATAAACAAGGTGACAGTGTCGTGCTTTTAGGAATAGGAGATGGCGTCTGTTTCAAAAGGAGGGATCGACAATACTGTGATCATCTAGAGGAAGAAGAATTTGTACTTTGTGGGTTTGGAGCATGGGCTTTTGGGCCGAACTTTATAAAAAAACGATATATGCGGAAAGAATGGGATTGAGTAAACTCCACGAGTTGGTTTCCTAAAGGCAAGATTTGCAATGATGAACTTAGGAATTCAAATACTTGCAATGCATTTCTGCGGGTAAAAAGAAGGTTAATACGAACCTGTTAGCTATAGCAAGTGATTCAATATATTAACTAAGAAGTTAATTTGAAATAGGATCTCAATTATCTTAACATACACCGTAAACTTATATTGTTCATAAATCATTTATACATCAACAGAATTGGATCGAGAAAGCAGTGTTATGACCATAGGAACGGACATGACATTTTGGGGCTGTTCCGATCAGAGTTAGTGGTTGCTGGAAAATTTTAATTAAATTAAACACATGTTTAATTTAATTAAAACGATACGTTAAACTGACGAATTAAATCAAGGTGAGTTAAACTCACTCAGTTCTCCCACTTATAATTATTATAAGTCGGGTTTTTTATTTACATGCCATGTTTGCTAATTGTTGATTGATTTGATTATCGTTAGGATGTTGTTAAATATTGTTATATCATTTATTTAAACTAAACGTTTGTTTAATTTAAATGAAACAAAATCGTTATTCTTAACGATTATTTCCAAAAAAGGTAACTTACCATGTTGGTTACGTTTATAATAATATAAACATATTTAAATTGAATTGGAGGCTTGAATTATTATTGGTTGACCGCTATTAGTTGAATTGATTATTTGTTTGCATATGATCATTATATGAGCTGTTGAATCCACATGATTGGATTATTGAATTGGTTATTTGATTGGTAAACCCAATTTCAACATTTGTTTGGTTATTAACCAATGGGTGATATTGGTTGAGGAATTTATAGTAGATGGCCAAAATACAAACTGTTTTATAAAGATTGATTTATAGTCAAGCGAATCGATAGAAATGAAGTTATGAAATTTATTTTATAACTAAATATAGATTCTTAAATATATTATTTTAAACAAAGTTTATTAAAAGAAAATAAACCAACCATGTATACATTGATTGTTTTAAACCTCAATCACCATTTTTGGTGCTAAAATCTATATGTGTGTGAAGCACGTGCCTCATCTCAATTATTAAATGATCTTATAAAGATGATTCTTATATTTACAAGACTGATAAGCAAGTGAGTGGATAGTAATATGTTGTTTAATAACCGCGGTTAATTGGTTTTAAGAAACAATTTAAAATGAGATTATATTGATTGATTATTATTTATTTAATAATAATCAAATGGAATTATTTAAATTAATTTAATTTGAAATTAATTTAAATGGAAAGACGAATTGAGATTTGATTAATGAGTTAATCATGTGTAGAGTTGACTAAGTCAACTGTGTTACCTGAAATTGAATTATTTCATTAGTTATTAATTTAATGGAAATAGTTAATGGATAATTAAACCATTTTTAAATGTTGATATTTATTTAATAATAATCAGAGTGGTAAATCATGGGATTTAAAAGGTACAAATATAGGTTTTTGAAACGGAAGGCTTATTTGTAATAAAGTGATATTTTAAAGAAAATATTATTAATGATAATGTAAGTTAAGTTAAAATTTTGATTTAAAGCGAATTCTTGTTTGAGATTGTATTTAACTGGATTTATGAAATCCAAGATTTTAACGAAGTTACAAACTCGAGTTTTACTGAACATTATTGTAAAGAAATATTGAAAATGGGTTTTTGAAATGGAAATAAAAGCGAGGATATGATATTAAGGAATTAGAACTTAACTAGAAGTCGGTTGAGGTTAATGATTTTCTGAATGTTGATCTGACGTTGGTTTCGACCTTCGGGATAAATATTTAGGGTATTATTTTCTGACTGATTTACAGTTAGGAACTAATGGAGATATGAAATGGAAATCAAAGCGAGAATCCAAATTTGAATTAAAGTAGTTAATCAAGTGGGGTTACAAAGATGCGATAAATCCGATATATTAATAAAAGATGATGTTTCATCAAGATAGAATTAAAATGGGATTTGTTTGACATTGGGAATAAATATCGGGTTTGGGTATTACAACTACATCTATCTTAAGATAAGAATGTTGTTAATCAAGGTCTGAGAGGTAGTTAAAATACCCCATCTTGAACGACTTCAAGATTAACGGAGGATGGTATTAGTTGAAATGGGGGAGACATTAGAAGTAATTTATTTCGAGAAATAATAGTGTAAGGCATTTGAAGAATTTGGGAATATATATAATGGGATTTCAAATTAAAAGGAATTAAAAAGGGGCTTGAGAATATAAAATGATATTTCCATAATAAAAGAAATAAAAGGAGACTTTTGAAAATATAACAATATTTTCAAAGTAGGGAGATGAGATTCGGAATGGGTTAAATTTAGGAACGTAAGTGACGATTATGAAACAATAGGCGATATCATAACAATTAGTTACGAAGGATAAATTGAATCGATTCCCGAATGATAAATAATAAGTAGCAAATGTTTGAATGATATTTAAAGGAAGAATTGTATAAAATTTTAAGATATTTTCCGAAGCATTAAAATAAAACAATTTGAGAATGTAAATATATTAAAACTGATATATAATTTTTGATATTTAATTTGGTATATTATTTTAAGGGCCAAATAACGCTGTGTACTAAACTAATAGATCTATTTTATTTTATTTTGATTGTTTATTTTGATAGTTAAATAACCGACTATCAAAATCATATACAACGCATATTAGTACGGAAAGACCGAGATCGAAATTATATTCGAAAACCATTCCGACCAATAAATATGAATATGTCGAAGATGCTAATCAAGATGGAGCAATTGAAAACCATAAATACTTATGAGCGGAGGACTACTGTTGAATTTCTCTAGCTGATCTCGAGAGATATATATTCGACAGTGATTTTGTCGTGATTGGAATCTACGTATTGCAAGGACTACTCGCTACTAATCCATGCGATGATTCCTATACTGGATGCAATAGGAGAGTGCCTTCGGTTCATCCTATTCCTGGATGATTTGTATGGACAGATGGATGACAGAGTATATCCAAAGGGATCACGTACGTTGATTTCTTCAAACGTACCAATTTGGTGGCATAAAAGGGAAACTTCTTTAGCTTAACAACTAGAGTATTTTTATGGATGTCAATTAGCAATATTTGGCGGATTTGACGATGTGACATTCAAAGTGAATTGTGGATAGATGTTCAAAAGATAATAACCTCAAGCCTCACAACCGGAAAATGATAAAAATCGGGCAGGCAGCATGGCTATGTGGGTCGCTCCCATTAGGGTGTATAATCACCTATCTAGAGAAATTCCTTTTTGCTTCTTTAATCTATTTCGATGTCGTCTATTTCGGGAAACGGTGGTTTGAGTCGAACCGTTCGTGATATACATTCGATACACTCAAGCGAAATGAGTGGTCGGTCATGTGTAGGTCGGGTTGCAAGACGTTCTTGTTGAACCCAGTGTATTCCCCTCTAGAGATATACTATCGGCAGGTGGTTCAATACATTGTCATAGTTGGAATCCAATCTCTAATAAGTGCCCGCATTTTTGTTTGTGTATTATATATGTGGAGCGTGAGATGCAAGCATTCTACTAGATTCTACTTATTTGTATTTGGACATTATTATAATATCAGACGAGTATTGATTTCAAAATGTTTTGGGTTATCGTAAGGTAAAAGCCGTCTGTATTTATGTGTGGATTTTGTCTTACGATTATTCTTTCCTTTCAAAAAGCTTTTGAACTTAAAAATCAAGTTGGATGATTCCCCTTAAAACTTTGCGAGTTTTTCTCACTCGGGTTCACCAGACTGATCCGGTATTTGTAATGGTCGGGTTAGACTGGGTTGTACAGGTTTAGGTTATCAGAAGATGTGAAGTCCAGAGAAGAGCTGAACGAGTTCAGACGTATGATGTTATTATTTTGCTGTGTATTATATATATATATATATACATATATATGAGGTTAGTATATTGTAACTGTCCAGGTGTATTGATGTACTCTGATGTTGTAAGTATTATTTCAAGATCCCAATAAAGTTTTTTATATATTATATTTTGTTCCGCTGCAATGTGAGACTCTGATTCTGTGTTGGTTCTTCTTCTTATTCTTCTATTCTAAAATTTATTTCTTTCTTATCTCACCTCTATCTTCTTTCTTTTAGCTTTCTGGGGTTTTGGTACTCGAGTTGGACACGAGATGTATAAATGTCTGGATTCGAGTGTCAAAATTCCTGGGGCGCTACAATTGGTATCAGTGCCATGGTTTAGTAATAACCTTGGCTCTAAGGTGTAACTCGATAGAGATTGGGTTAGTAATACTCTAAATCGAGATTGAGTTTATATATATGAGAGCGTATTTGTAAATTTTATATACAAATGTTTTGTATTGTATTATGTGATCGGTTCAAGTTGAACTGGTAATTGAAACAATATTGTTTTGTAAAGTGGATAAACGAAATAATTTTTCGCAAATTATATTTTTACATATAATGGAAATAATTTTATCAAATTATTGATATTGGTTTGAATGAAAACTCAAATTTTGATTAATAACTCAAATGGTTTAATATAACCGGATGAATTGGTGAATGAGAATTTAAAAATCTGATTAAATAAGCTAAGTTAAAAATATGTTAACATAGGATAATTTGGTTATGTTGTTTATGGATTTTTTTGTTTACTGGGTAGTAAATTGGTTGGATGATAAAACTCATCAACAATTGAATAAAAAACTAAGTAATAAATTTATGTATAATTAATCTTAATAAAATTAAATGTGAAATAAAGCAGAAATCATTTAATCCTGTATTTGTTAGTCGTATTGGATATTGTGTTAAGTGCAGGTTGGAAAGAGGAAGAACTGTTAGTGCTTTGCTTCATGATTAGAGTTTGGTTGCCTGACAAATAGGTAAGCCTTAATCATACTAATTGGAATGATTAATTTTACACCTTTGAGATGGGTACCCTCTTGGCTTTCGTTTTCCTTTAGTTCAATATGTGGCCCGAATTGGTGAGTTGTGGTACGTTGAATCGAACAGTACAAAGGAGGTCCTGGAGAATTTTCTGGAAATTTTAAAACATGGTGTTTTGATAATATTTATATAATTTTGAAAATAATTAGGTTCAGATCATTCTTCTTAACTTAGCAATTTCGGGGACAAAATTCTTTTAATGGGGAAGAATGTTACGACCCGGGTTTTTCGGCTATTTGTATACGAATATTTAAATTAGTTTTAAATATTATATTTGAAATATTAATGGATTTAATAGTAAATTCGCAAATTAAATGACGATTGAATAATTAAACTTTTATTTAATATAAAACGAACTCGTAACAGTCCCAGTAGTTCGTAATGTTGAGTTTTGAACTTCAATTGAATATACAGAATCAATTTCAAGCAATAATTCTATGAAACAAGAAACATTAGAATCTATTAGATTATAATTTCCTAACGAAAGACAAAAATCGAGTTTTCATATTGTAGATTTTGCTTTATGTCCAAATTAAATTTTTAAATAGTCGCTATGGAATCATTATAAATGATAACGTTTATTTAATAAATTTAATTGGAATTTCAAGAAAATTTGAATATCGTTTAACCCGGAAATATTTATATTAAGTTATATATTTTATTTTATTTTGATTTAAACTGAGCTAGCATTAGAATATTTTATATATGATTCAACAATGGATCTCATTAAGCAATAAAGAGTTTAACTAATAAAGTATTGAACATCACAGGTCATTAATGGATAGATTGTTTTCGACAATACCATTAGAGAATAATACTGCAAAAACGGGGTCTGTTTTGTTTCCATTTAATTCCTAGATACTTGATTTAAGCCTTATCTTATAGATGTAAACCAAGCTGCAGAATTCACTCAACTAGCTCCGGCCATAATCTGTTTTGCACTGATGTAGAACTCTAGAATTTTTACTTTTTTAATGTGACCACGGTACCTTTACTTGAAATTCAAGATCTGATAAAGTATTTATTTATTTTAAATTAGAAGCTCAAATAATATTTTGTCAACTTTTATTTGAACAAAACAAAGAAATGGTCTTTATTTTTGTACTGCTTGCGCACCAGTCGGTTCAAATGCTAAACACATGAGGTTTATTAATTTTAAATCCGTTTTTATTACATTTTTACTTGTTCAATTCTTGTCTAAAAATAATTGGTGCTAGATATATTTTAATATCTATTGGTGGTAATCTGTCCCATACAATATTATTAGCCAAACTCTTCTTTATTTATTACTTCTCAAAATTTCAGCAAAACATAAATTAAATGATGAATATACGTAGTCATTTACCACTTCAAATCATAAAACCGATAGCATTGATAATTGAGAATTGTCACACTGTTGCTTAATTGATCGGTGACCAATCAGACCTTCTTTTTGCAAACATTGGTAACAATTACATGCTTTGTTCATGCACTAAAAAAACCATGCACGGCCTATATGTGTCATTGAAAAGGGAAGAAACACATCAGCTTCTCTACATTTAATTTCAACTATTAACACACGCCTACCATTCACCTATTGATATGAAAATAGGCTATCTTGCATGTACTTTATCACGCACAGCTAACCTAGCCTAAAACAGTATATATCTATATATAGGTACGACAATGACTTGTATTCATCAATCCAATGGGTGCAGGCTTAAGGCTTAACAGTGAAGCTAATGCAGCCTCTATATCTTTTTATAACATCTAATAAAAGAATAGCAACAACACAGCTAATACTAATGAAAGAACACCAGCCATGAACAAATAGCACAACTACCTATCTTTTTGCCTACCCATCCTTTTGACTTTTTGTCTTTCACGAGACAACACCATTGCATGCAAACCTCCATCAAGCAGCTATCCTCTTTTAACCTACACTGTAAATTATGATTGATGTTGTGTTGATCACCTCCCCAATCTCCGCTATATAAGCAGCATACCCATTCATTTTGCGGCATAAACCGAGTATGTAAATCAACTCCAGAAAATTATTCGACACTTAAAAAAAAGAATAAGAAAAAAATGTAACAAGGAATGGATGGGGAGCTGTAAAACAAATGTAAGGAGTGGGGGAGGAATTTAAAGTGGGGCATAGATGAAATAAATTAGACCTGAGGAAAATAAATTGCTGACCATGCGGTGGTTGTTCTCTAGTGGGGGTTTATGAAGGAAGGAACGGGTCTGGTAGGTGGTTGCGGTGCTGACCTAGGGTAGAGCGCATGATAAGTGAAGTCGACATGGGTTGCTATAGTGGGGTTGACCCGGGTGATCTGGAATTGTAGAGTGGGTCGTAGAGGATTGTCGGCCGGAGTTAGGAAGGTAGTCACGGTTTGTGGCGGCATCTGGAGCGAGATGGACGTAGGGGTTTTCAGTTGCGTTTTGGGTTGACAAAGGAGACGAGGGCAGCCAACGTGGGGAGCTCAGACGCTGGCGGTTCTGGCGAGGTGAGCGGCGCGAGGTCCGGTGACGGTGAGGGGTACAGGAGAAAATATAAACAAGGTGACAGTATCCTGCTTTTAGGAATGGGAGATGGAGTCTGTTTCAAAAGAAGGGATCGACTTTGTAACATACCGAAAATTTTCGACTTAGAAAATTCGACATAGAACACCATGTCGAGTATTCAAACATCGAAAACGTCGGATAGTCCAAGAAAGAATTTAGAGGGTGAGAATAGATAAGATAGAAACTTAGAATAGAAGAAGAAGAAGAACACAACATCAGAGTAACACAAACCTCACAGCAGAATGAATAACATATAATATATATCAAATTTTGAAATATAAATCTGTACTTGAATATACATATCATTTCCAAAGTACAACACTTACAACACAGCGGAAATAAACAATAGCTATATGATCCTGAAGCCTCCTGCTCCAGCTCTTCAAGTATCTGTAAATCCTGACTACTTGACTGCCCGTTCAAAATTGGGCACCCAAGAGTTTAGGGAAAACAAAACAAAATAAACTCCGGGTCAGTCATGGGACTGGTGTGAGTATAACAATTTATAACAGTTTGAGCAAGTAAATAATATCTCATAAGACCACGCCGTATAGTGGAACTAGTTTTTCCCTTATGAGAATCCAAATTTTAATAAAATTATTTGATTTTACAATATTTTCTTTTATAACTTCCTTTTTATAAAATCCTTTGACTTTATAAATATTCTATCTCAATACACAGTTTGAAATTTTCCATTTCCATTCCAATATTTCTTTTGGTATTCAACTGTACCAAATAACAGGACCAGTGTCATTATAATCAATCGCAGATTTTACACCACATCATATAACAAAATATATGAAAACAAACATTGTTATAAATATTGAGGAATCTTGTTGGATCCCTCCAACCTGTTTTCCTGCATCACAGATGTTAAACAACACGAGTATAGAATATTCTGATAAACGGAATCAATATTCGATTAACGATTTATATATATATCATTATCTATACTTTCAACCAACTGACTAGCAGTTCATCCAAACAGTCAACACACAGAAATCAACCAACATTTAAAAGTTCTAAAAATACGTTATATAAATATAAACTAATCAGAATTGGTGAGTTTTACTCACATTACGCGTTAACTATTAAATAACGATTTGTGTTAGTTGATTCTGATCAGACAATTTATTTCGCCATAAATTGTAAGGAGCTTCGATTCGCTCCCAGTCAGTTTCATTGTGGAGCCACTGTCCATACGATCCCAACAGATCTGACCGTTCATAAATCTGACCATGTATGACCGAGATATAACATTTATAAGATTGTATACTATTTTAAATTAAGTAAACATTAAACCCTTTTGTATTTAAAATGACTGGGCTGCACCTTTATGAATTCAGCCCAAACCGCTTTTGTAAATTACCGAGGCCTGACGTTTTGACCTTTCTTCCCCGTTAACATCAGATAACCGCACTTTAGTTAACTCCACCATTTACCACGCCTTCCCACACCTCGTTCTCCCTCCATGATCAACAAAATTTCAAACCAATCATACCACACAACCTCTCTTCACTCCTTCTTCCTCTCCATACCATTTCTAGTGAACTCGCCCTCACCAGCGAGATCACGTTCGAAGAACAGCCGAACATGGCTACAGATGTCGAGCGACATTATTTAATTTGCAAAAATCCCACAAATTCAAACTAGGCTCTATTCGATGTTGTGATCACCATTAACATGGCGAATTTGTGAATCGAAACCCCTACTTCCCAATATCACGAACCCTAGACGACGTCGTACCTTTTCCAACATATGAAAGCAATGTCGAACCTAGTAAAACCCAGATTAGTCTGAAGCTCTTCCTTCTGTGAATCCAAAAATTCTTGTTTGAAGATTTATAGCAATTTAAATGATTTTATCTCGATTTTTCCAAAGAGGATTTGTTTTAAAAAAAAATGGAGAAATGTTGCGGCTGAGAAAGAGAATATATAATGGGAACAAAAATCTTGTGTGGCTGAAAAAGCTAGAGGATGTGGCTTGTTTAGGATCACAAATAAGTTAGGATTTTTTGTTAGCTAATTTTATATTATTCGTATCTGTCTTCTAAAAATCCGTACGATCACATACGGTACCTAAAAATCACGAAAATGAACATGCTGCTACAGTTCGACATTACGGTCCCAACGAAACTAGTTTCGTCGAATTCCGACTTTGTATGCTCACACAGCGTATTTTTAACCATTAAAATATCGATTGTTTTTCACTTTAAAAATCGGTACGGCCACATACTGACTTCAAAAATCACGGAAATTGAAATCTAGCAATAATTTAACATTGCGGATCCAACAAAATTAGTTTCGTCAAATTCTGAGGTCTTTTGCAAAACTGGCTATTTTTAAAGCTCTAAATAACCCAATTAAATATATAAATATATTTAAAAACAATTAAATTATATATTTATAAATAAATATTATCATATATATTCACATACGATGTCATACAGCTCTAGAATATTCCTATATGAATTTCTAACTCGATATTTCATCATCACAGTTATATCGATATTCGATTTATATTTAAATCCTTCTATAAATCGTTATAAATTATAAAGGAATTCCACAACGACTTTTCTAAAATTTTATTTGGACATAAATCAAAATCAACATGACGAAATCCCGATTTTTTTCTTCCACTAGAAAAATATACTTCAGCAGCTCCTTATGTTTCTTGTTTCACAGAAATCCGATTTAAAACGGCTTCTGTATATTCTTTTAAAGTTCG
Organism: Allium sativum; assembly: GCA_030737875.1. Taxonomy (NCBI): domain Eukaryota; kingdom Viridiplantae; phylum Streptophyta; class Magnoliopsida; order Asparagales; family Amaryllidaceae; genus Allium; species Allium sativum. Next base: position 718,565,967 of record CM060921.1, on the reverse strand, counting down.
AATCGCCAAATCGCAAACTACCGTGCCATTTCGAGCTCGATTATAATTATAATATAATTTATACGTTCATCTGTCGTTCAAATAATATATTCGTTATCATAATTCAATTTTAAGCTGAATTATGTATTTTGAATTTCCCAATTCACACCATATCGCCATTTCAGCCCGTTTTGATTATTTCAGAGTTAAATATATTATTTAATTATTATTTTAATTAAATATTCACTATTATTTAATTCAACGACCATTTGAATTCTAAACCACTATTTATATAATTAAATAAGTTAATTATATACCGCAGAAAATACAAGTCGTTACATTCTTCCCCACTTAAAATAATTTCGTCCTCGTAATTGCTAAGGTAGAAAATAAACCCTATCGATCGGTTAGAACTTATTTGCTTATTTCTTAACTTCAGTTTCAACTGAACCCCTTTATTCCAATTAAAATATTAATTTATTCCTATTAACGAAAAATTTCAAAAATCTTGAAAATTTTCTAACACCTTTAATTTCCGAAAAATTTCGCCAGCACCTCCTTTGTACTGATCAATATCTCAAACTCCAACTTGCCTCTCTATGCCTTCCTCAACCCAAAATAAAATCAAACAACCAAGCGGTTTGCTAATTCGGCTCATAAATCTCATGCTTATATCAAATATAAACTTGTACCTTTTTGTCGGGCATACCATTATATCATTTCCATCTGCTGCCGATTCAGCATATACCAATATCAATCCAGTCAAACTCTGATCAATTTATCCTCAACCCAACTATTCGCTTATCCAAGCCAAATTCAATTTCAAATCAAAGTTCTATTCCCGTTTTTCAAATTCTTAACTCATCAATCCTATACCATTTCAGATTCTATCTCACAATTCAAAATCTGATTCTACTTGATATATCGTATCCAATTCAATTTCCAGTTAACTGGTTTCAATTCAGTTCCAGCTTTGTTTTCACAAATTTCTATTTAAAATTGTTTTTAATTCAAACAGTCTCTTCTTGGGAATTTTAAACGGCTTTGCTTTTCTAAAATCAAATGTTCCTTTTTGGATTTCAAACAACTTGTTTCTCTCAAAACAATTAAAAAACAAAAAATTTCTGTAGTAATCCGTCATTTACAACTCAAAATTGAACCCCGATGATGTCATGATCATCATTGGAATACATTTCCAGCTTTCACAGTGAGTTCAATACTATATCGCTTTTCAAAACCATTTCTAACATTTCCACTTTGAAATTTATTTCAAAATATCCTTCCAATGTTTGTAAAACAATTTAAAATCTCCCAGGATTTTAAATTTCTCATATACTTAATTTAACTCCATTTACAAACACCATTCAAATTCCAGGGTTTAAATTTCAACTCTGATTTTAATTTTAGATTTAATTCAATTCATTATGCTTATCTGAATTCTGATCGGTTATTTACATAACCATTTCACATTTTTATAATCTTATTCGATTATAATAACAACCAGTATATCCAACATATATATTCATTCCGATATAAATTCTTTATATCAAAATATAATTTGGGTAAAATTATTTTGTCTACCCTTTTCAAAATACACCATGACGGTTCATCGTATTCGAGTGTTTATAAACTCCTACCGATACAGTGGATCAAATTGATCGACCAGAACCCATAAACAAATCAACCAATAAATCTCCACAATATAAAACAATTTTTATATCAAATAACAAATACGTTCACTCGTATATATACACTCAAACTCAATCTAGGGTATTACTAACCCTATCTCTACTGAGTCACGCCACAAAGTCAAGGTAATTACTTAACCTTTGCTCTGATTCCACTGTAACGTACTGAAAATTTTCGACTTAGAAAGTTTGACATACAACACCATGTCGAGTATTCAAACATCGAAAACGTCGGATAGTCCAAGAAAGAAATTAGAGGGTGAGAATAGATAAGATAGAAACTTAGAATAGAAGAAGAAGAAGAAGAAGAAGAAGAACACAACATCATAGTAACACGAACCTCACAGTGGAACGAATAACATGTAATATATATCAAATTTTGAAATATAAATATGTACTTGAATATACATATCATTTCCAAAGTACAACACTTACAACACAGCGGAAATAAACAATAGCTATATAATCCTGAAGCCTCCTGCTCCATCTCTTCAAGTATCTGTAAATCCCGACTGCTTGACTGCCTGTTCAAAATTGGGTACCCAAGAGTTTATGGAAAACAAAACAAAATAAACTTCGGGTTAGTCATGGGACTGGTGTGAGTAAAACAATTTATAACAGTTTGAGCAAGTAAATGATATCTCATAAGACCACGCCGTATAACGGAACGGGTTTTTCCCTTATGAGAATCCAAATTAATCTTTATATCAAAATCCTTGAAATTATAATAGTGTCTATCAACCACAAAATAATAATCATCAAGCAGAAACGCTTCCATCTCACGTTCTACATGTATAGTATACAATCAAAACTGCGAGCGCTTACTGGATAATGGATTTCCAACTATGAAAAGGTATGGAACCACCTTTCGCTAGTGTACCTCTAAAGAGGAATACACTAGGTTCAACAAGAACATCTTGCAACCCGACCACACATGACCGACCACTCATTTCGCTTGAATGTATCGAATGTATATCACAAACGGTTGGGATCGGCAACCGTTTCCCTAACGGGACAACATCGACAATAAATTTTTAGAAGTAAATGAAACTCTAGATCAAGTGATTATACACCCTAATTGGTGCCCTAATAGGTGCGACCTACATAGCCATGCTGCCTGCCTGATTTTTTGTCATTTCCCAGTTGTGAGGCTAGAGGCCACGCTTATCTCCGACAGATCACACAATTATTCACTTTGAATGTCGCATCATCATACCCGCCAAATCACAAATTGATTTCCCTAAAAATACAACGGGTATACAGCTAAGAGAAACGAATTCCTCTGCTACCAAACGTACGTACGTTTGAAGAGATCAACTTATGCAATCTATTAAATATACTCGGTCAGACATTCTTCCATACAGGTCGTCCTGGGACTGGACAAACCGAAGGCACTATTCATTACATCCATCTTAAGCAATCTTTACCTAAGATTTATACAATAGCCCTTGCACTTTATCCGTCTTCAATTATCTTTGGCATATATGATTCGCAACGCTTATGCCAATACGGAGTGCTTCTTCGAATAATAATCCAATCGGTCTCTCCTTATTAACAATGTTAAAATGGACGAAAACTTCGATAGTCGGTGAGTTAACTATCAAAGAAAAACACGTGTGCAAACAACGATATTATTTCCAATTGGAAATTATATCGATCAGTCATCATTTAACATTTATCTCTTTAGTTCGTTAATTTACTTATCTCCTGTTTCCATATATCCTAAATTCTTATTTTCTATTATCAGAAAACATTTTTGATTCTTGTTTGGAAAACATTCCCAAAACTCCTTCACTGGATTTAAACTGATGTTTAAATCAAACATCGCCATGCTAACTCAAACCATTTACTAAATTCAATTAACCATCATTCACTATCAAACCTTATCATTCCTTAGTTAAGAAGGAAGTCAATCAAGTTAGGGTATAATTACCTCTCAGACCTTAACTGAACGACGTTTTAACTTCGAAATAGTCAAAATTTATTTTTTTAAACCTTTAACAAACTTCCTTATGTAACTCTCGGATTCTATTTACGTATCCACTTCCTTTTTGAAAACATTGGTATTCACGATAACGTTATAATCCCTACTTTCAAAATATCTAACTTCAATTATAACTTTTTTTCTTTAATGTGAATAAATAAATAAACACCTAATTTATAAATAAATAAATCTTGATTACACTGGAAAGTATAAGTACTTTCCCGAATTCGATATAATCGAATTCGGCGATTAACTCTCTTCGAGTAATATCAATTTGATTAACTCTTCTTCGAATAACCTATATTCGATTATCTCTCTTCGAATAACTTATATTCAGTTATCTCTCTTCGAATAACTTACATTCGATTTTCTCTCTTCGAATAACCTATATTCGATTATCTCTCTTCGAATAACTTATATTCGATTATCTCTCTTCGAATAACTTATATTCGATTAATTCACTCTTCGAATAACTTATATTCGATTAACTCCTTTCGATTAAACTAACATCGATTAACTCCTTTCGATTAATCTAACATCGATTAACTCCTTTCAATTAAACTAACATCGATTAACTCCTTTCGATTAAACTAACATCGATTAACTCCTTTCGATTAAACTAACATCGATTAACTCCTTTCGACTAAACTAACATCGATTACAAATACTTCCTTTCCTATTTGTCTATACTTATTTTATATAAATATTTCCATTATATACTTCTGTTTATTTTCTCAAATAAATTCGCCTTTTTATCTTTATTTTTTTCTAAATAAATAATTATTTTTCAATTCTATTTGTAAATGTTTTACAAATATTCCTCTTTCGATTTCATTCCTAAATGGTTTACATATATTTCCTTTTCGATTTCATTTGTAAATTTTTATAAATGTTTCCTTTTTCGATTTCATTTGTAAATGTTTTACAAATATTTACTTTTCGATTTCATTTGTAAATGTTTTACAAATGTTTCCTTTTCGATTTCATTTGTAAATGTTTTACAAATGTTTCCTTTTCAATCCCATTTATTTTCCAAATAAATATTCTTTATAATACCTTATTTATTTTCTAACTAAATAATCTCTTTATACTTCTATTTATTATCCCAATAAATATTCCTCTTTATAAAACCCTTTTGATTTTATAAATAATTCCCTTTTATAAAATCCCTTGATTTTATAAATAATTTCTCTTTTTAATTCTAATTCATTTTATAAATGAATATCCCTTTCATAAAATCCTTTGATTTCATAACTAAATTCCCTTTTTTAATTCTGTTTGTAAATGTTTTACAAATATCTCTCTTTCTATTTTATTTGTAAATGGTTTACAAATATTTCTGTTTCGATTTTTCTATTTATTTAACAAATAAATATCCCTCTTATACTGCTATTTATTTTCTAAGTAATTACCCTTTTTATACCTTTATTTACTTTCTAAGTAGATAATCCTTTTGATAAAATTCTTTGATTTTACAATATTTTCTTTTATAACTTCCTTTTTATAAAATCCTTTGACTTTATAAATATTCTATCTCAATACACAGTTTGAAATTTTCCTTTTCCATTCCAATATTTCTTTTGGTATTCAACAGTACCAAATAACAGGACCAGTGTCATTATAATCAGTCACGGATTTTACACCACATCATATAACACAATATATGAAAATAAACAGTATTATAAATATTGAGGAATCCTGTTGGATCCCTCCAACCTGTTTTCCTGCATCACAGATGTTAAACAACACGAGTATAAAATATTCTTATAAACGAAATCAATATTCGATTAACGATTTATATATATATCGTTATCTATACTTTCAACCAACTGACTAGCAGTTCATCCAAACAGTCAGCACACAGAAATCAACCAACATTTAACAGTTCTAAAAATACGTTATATAAATATAAACTGATCAGAGTTGATGAGTTTTACTCACATTACGCGTTAACTGTTAAATAACAATTTGTGTTAGTTGATTCTGATCAGACAATTTATTTTTCCATAAATTGTAACGAGCTTCGATTCGCTCCCAGTCAGTTTCATTGTGGAGCCACCGTCCATTTGATCCCAATGGATCTGACCGTTCATAAATATGACCATGTATGAGCGAGATATAACATTTATAAGATTGTATACTATTTTAAATTAACTAAACATTAAACCCTTTTGTATTTAAAATGACTGGTCTGCACCTTTATGAATTCGGCCCAAACCCCTTTTGTAAATTACCCAGGCCCGACGTTTGGACCTTTCTTCCACGTTAACATCAGATAACCGCACTCCAATGAACTCCACCATTTTCCACGCCTTCCCACACCTCGTTCTCCCTCCATGATCAACAAAACTTCAAACCAATCATAACACACAACCAACATCACTCCTTCCTCTCCATACCATTTCTAACGAACTCGTCCTCACCAGCGAGATCGCATTCGAAGAACAGCCGAACATGGTTACAGATGTCGAGCGACATTATTTAATTTGCAAAAATCCCACAAATTCAAACCAGGCTCTATTCGATGCTATTATCACCATTAACATGCCGAATTTGTGAATCGAAACCCCTACTTCCCAATATCACGAACCCTAGACGACGTCGTACCTTTTCCAACATATGAATGCAACGTCGAACCCAGTAAAACCCAGATTAGTCTGAAGCTCTTCCTTCTGTGAATCCGAAAATTCTTGTTTGAAGATTTATAGCAATTTAAATGATTTTATCTCGATTTTTCCAAACAGGATTTGTTTTCAAAAAAATGGAAAAATGTTGCGGCTGAGAAAGAGAATATATGACGGGAACAAAAATCTTGTGTGGCTGAAAAAGCTAGAGGATGTGGCTTGTTTAGGATCACAAATAGGTTTGGATATATTGTTAGGTAATTTTATATTATTCGTATATATCTACTAAAAATCCGTACAATCACATACGCTGCCTAAAAATCACGAAACTGGACATGCAGCTATAGTTCGACATTACGGTCCCAATGAAACTGGTTTCGTCGAATCCCAACTTCGTATGCTCACATAGCGTATTTTTAACCATCAAAATATTGACTGTTTTTCACTTTAAAAATCGGTACGGCCACATACTAACTTTAAAAATCATGGAAATTGAAATCTAGCAATAATTTAACATTGCGGATCCAACAAAATTAGATTCGTCAAATTCTGAGGTCGTTTGCAAAACTGGTTATTTTTAACGCTCTAAATAACCCAAATAAATATATAAATATATTTTAAAACAATTAAATTAAATATTTATAAATAAATATTATCTTATATATTCACATAAGATGTCATACAGCTCTAGAATATTCCTATATGAATTTCTAACTCGATATTTCATCATCAGAGTCATATCAATATTCGATTTATATTTAAATCCTTTTATAAATCGTTATAAATTATAAAGGAATTCCACAACGACTTTTCTAAAATTTTATTTGGACATAAATCAAAATCTACATGACGAAATCCCGATTTTTCTCTTCCACTAGAAAAATATACTTCACCAACTCCTAATGTTTCTTGTTTCACAGAAATCTGATTTAAAACGGCCTCTGTATATTCGTTTAAAGTTTGAATCGCCAAATCACGAACTGCCGCGCCATTTCGAGCTCAATTATAATTATAATATAATTTATACGTTCAACTGTCGTTCAAATAATATATTCGTTATCGTAATTCAATTTTGAACTGAATTATATATTTTGAATTTCCCCATTCACACCATATCGCCATTTCAGCCCGTTCTGATTATTTCAGAGTTAAATATATTATTTAATTATTATTTTAATTAAATATTCACTACTATTTAATTCAATGACCGTTTGAATTCTAAACCACTATTTATATAATTGAATAAGTTAATTATATATCGCAGATAATACGGGTCATTATAGACTTTACTGTGATCATCTAGAGGAAGAAGAATTTGTGCTTTGTGGGTTTGGAGCATGGGCTTTTGGGCCGTACTTTATATATATAAAAAGATATATGCGGAAAGAACGGGATTGAGTAAACTCCACGGGTTTGGTTTCCTGAACAAAAGATTTGCAATGCAGAACTTAGGAATTCAAATACTTGCAATGCATTTCAGCGGGTAAGAAGAAGGTTAATACGAGCCTATTAGCTATAACAAGTGATTCAATATATTAGTTAAGAAGTTAATTTGAAATAGGATCTCAATTATCTTAACATAAACTGTAAACTTATATTGTTTATAAATTATTTATACGTCAACATAATTGGATCAAGAAAGCAGTGTTGGGACCATAGGAATAGGCATGAAATTTTGGGGTTGTTCCAATCAGAGTTGGTGGCTGCTGGAAATTTTTAATTAAATTAAACACATGTTTAATTTAATTAAAACGATATGTTAAAACCAACAATGTAACGACCCGGAAAATCTGAACCAATTTAAAAATTTTAAATTGGCTAAAATAGTGGATTTTAAATATTTAAAATAAAATATTTTAAATAATAACGATGAAAAGTAAGTTTGAATCGATGTTGAAAATGAAAATAATTAACTTGAATTATAAACAAGGCCTGAAATGGCGCGGTAGTTTCAAAATTTGAATTCAAACTTTGACTGACTGTACCGGGTGCAAAACAAAACGGATTTGAGTGAAACCAAAAATATTTAAATCTGTTAGTGAATACCTTTCTAACGAATCTGAAAAATCGAAGTTTCATAGCGGAAAGCAAAAGTTATGGCTAAATGAATTTTCAGAAAGGTCGCTATGGAATTTATATAGCCCGTGAAATTGGCCATTTTGCAAACGACCTCGGAATTCGACGAAACCACTTTTGTTGGATCCAGGATGTGAAGTTATTGCTAGGTTTCAAATTTCATAAATTTTGAAGCTAGTATGTGAGTGTAGCAAAGGAAAACTTGTTTTGGTCAATTACAGTTAAATTGGATCGACCAGAAATAGGCCATTTTTCAAACAGTCTCAGAATTCGATGAAACTAGTTTTGTTGGGACCATATTGTCAAAACATAGCTAGATTTAATTTTCTGGAATTTTTCGAATCAGTTTGTGGCCCTGGCAAATTGAAATGTACGTTCAAATCAAATATTGAATGTTTTATACATTAATTTAAAGGAAAACTGACTGAAATAGTCGAATGGGCCTACGAAACATATCCCATTGTGTTTGGAATGGGGGTAAAACGCTAGGGACGACAGTCGTTGGGTTTGGATTGGGGTTCGTGTGTAAAAGGGGGTATTTTCGAAATTTAAAAATATATAAATTAAAGAAAAAATCTGATGGGCCAATCGTTATTCATCTTCCCCGATACCCCCCTGAAGTCGACGACGAAACTCTTCCAACCTTCCCCCTCGTTTTCCGATCGATCCAAGAAGAATTAGCCCCACCTCCAGTTAGGGATTTTGTAGAGCTTCGAATCCTCTTCAAATCCATAGCAACCCCACCCCCTATCGTTCGCCGTACCTCGAGTTTCGAGCCTAGGAAGTTATCGACTTCCAGCCGCCACCGTGACTGGTGGGGACCACCGAACTGGGCGAGACAACCTGGCGTGGGGAGCTGGTTCCAAGCCCTTTCGAGTGGCGTAGGCCGATCGACGTATCGTTGCGCGGATTTCGAGAAAAGATCAACCCTAGTTTTGAACCATATTGAAAGGTATACAGTTTTGTTTATTTTCAACTGTTTTAACACTTTTAAACCATTGCAAACTTGTAAAAATCATATCTTTTTCGTTCCTTGACGAAATTCAGTGAAACAAGAGACAGTGGACTCGTGTGGACGTCTTCTACCTTCTAGAAGAGACCGCATATTTTTCTGAGCCTTCTGCTATTTTTGGTGGAGTGGAACCCAATGTGAGATTTCTAATTTATAAACGATATGGAAAACGACGATGTATAAATTATATAATCGATGTATGAGTTATATAAGCGTTGTACACCTCTTGTAAAAGCGTTGTATAAGTTGTACGTTCGATGTATAAGTTGTATATGTGTTGTAAAAATTATATATGTGTTGAAATAGAAGTGAAATGCTATATATATATATATATATACACGCCCCTCGTCCACAAACCATGGACGATATTTATTGGTTGTGATTGGTGTGAAAATTGATTGATAGCGAATGGTTGATTGAAATTGTTTGTGGTTGGAATTGATTGATTGTGGTTGAAAAATACCCGTTTATGGTTGAGAAATATTTGGTTGAAACCACATAGGATTAGTTTGTGGAAATGAAAAAAATATACATGCCACCTGCATGCGAACTAGATGCATGATTCCCCATTGTCAAAAGATGCGAGGCTTTAAGGTAGAGCGAGGAGCCATACTAGGGACGGTCCCGGTTTTAACTACCTTGCCGTTATGCTGGCGAAATTTTGAATAATATTCATGTGTTAGAATTATTTTCCTGTGTTGAAACTATATTCGTCTATTGAATAGAAAACCTTCATGTGTTGAATAGAAGTTCATTCGTTGAATCATATTCATGTGTTGAGTGGTATTCGTGTTTTAAATAAATTGTTTTAACAATAAAAATCACCTTTTTATCTATATATACAAACTATAGAAAACCTATATGTGTTGAATCGAAATTCATTCGTTGAATAGAAATTCATGTGTTGAATGGTATTCGTGTTTTAAATATAAAAATCACCTTTTTATCTATATATACAAACTATAGAAAACCTTCATGTGTTGAATTGAAATTCATTCAGTGAATAAAAACTCATGTGTTGAATGGTATTCGTGTTTTAAATATAAAAATCACCTTTTTATCTATATATACAAACTATAGAAAACCTTCATATGTTGAATTGAAATTCATTCGTTGAATAGAAATTCATGTGTTGAATGGTATTCGTGTTTTAAATATAAAAATCACCTTTTTAACTATATATACAAACTATAGAAAACCTTCATGTGTTGAATCGAAATTCATTCGTTGAATTGAAATTCATGTGTTGAGTGGTATTCGTATTTTGAAATAAATTGTTTTATTATAAAAATCATATTTTTATCATCTATATGAACTATATAAAATATTCGTGTTTATAAATAAATTGTTTTATAATAAAAATCATATTTTGATCATCTATATGAACTATATAAAATAGTCGAGTTTTGAAATAAATTGTTTTACATTAAAAATCACATTTTCACTATATACATGAATTGTTAAAAATAGTGAAGTGTTGAAATAGAAGACAGTTAGATAAAAATATCATTTTTATCAAATGAATGAAAATCATATAGTTTTGAAATCGAAGAATCGATATATATATATATATATATATATAATTGAAATATATCGAATAACGAAGCTGCAGTTCGTATTTTGAAACCGTGATTTCAAACGATTAGTGCGGGAGATCCGACCATCGAATTTTCCCGAAATCGCAACCGTTGGGTTCGCTTTGGAAATATCTTTCCAACGGCACCAACTTTGTAAAAATCCAACGGTTGGATTGTTTGGAATGTTTAATTCAAATCTGAAGAAAAACAGTGCCAGAATCGATTATATTTATATATATATAAATATAATTATATTAAACCGAATAACGACGCTGTAGTTCGTATTTTGGAATCGAAACTTCAAATGATTATACCGGGAGATCCGACCGTCGGATTTTCCCAAAACTGGAACCGTTGGATTCGTTTTAAAAAGACCTTTCTAATGATGTAAATTTTGTAAAGATCCAACGGTTAGATTTTCAGATATGTGTAAATCAAATCTGAAGAAAAACAGCGCCACAGCCGCGTTATGTCCCGAAGCGTCGTTTTGAATAAACTGGCTATTTTAAAATAAATAAAAATAGTGATAAATCGTTATAAAATATTATAAACGATATGGATGTGAAATTTAGAAACTAACTGAAGGTTGGCTAAGTCGAATGGTTTCTTGGGTATTGATCTGATGTTGGTTTCGGCCTTCGGGGTTAATATTTGGGAAATCGTTCACTTACTGATTGTCGGTTAGTGACTAATGAATTGAAATGATGCGTAGTAGTGTTTGTGTAGCACTTGTTTATTTTATATACGAGTTGCTCAGAAAGACCGGGTTTATCCCATTCTGAATAACTGAATCGACGATAAGAAATCGAAGATGAAGACGGTGGTCGAAAACCGGAGATCTTCACCTCGTTTGGATGGTAACCGAGGTCCTGATTGGGAGGCATCCCGAAATATGGATAACGAGTGGTGATCTTCCAGACGTACATGGTGATCGATGGGTTTGCGAGGTATATAGTGCCTCCGGTTTCGTTCAAACCCAGAATGGACTTGTAAATGGATTGTGTGTCTGACATTGGAATTTATTCTGTGTGATTGATAGCCATCAGTTGCATGATGTGAATTGCCTGTGTGGCATGCTAAGATGCAATGATCAAGGCTTCTGTCTAAAAGCAAAGTCTTGTGGTGATGATCAAAGCACCGCTTGTGTGGCGTAGCTTTGTGTATAACGTGAATTCGCGAGCCTCACACCCCGGTATGAACCAGAAACGGGAGAGGACCTCAGGGGGGACATTCGTTTCCTTCTAGCTAGAAGTGGCGTCAGTGGTTTTACACGCCCTGACGAGTTTGACTTATGTGGTTGTTACTGTTGTGAGGCGCCTCGGTTAGATCGGACGATCCGGGTCCGATGGAGTCATTCGTTGGCTAATTTACGCCCCATAAGGCGGGGAAACGTAGTGTTCAGGAATTTTAATCCACATCGGTGGACCGGCCCTGACGATCCAAGGGTCACTCGAGCTCTGACTTTGAGACATGGGCTAGATTGTCTCGAAGTCGGTAAGGACTATCTTTTGCCTTGGTTCATGACGGAAATCCAATTTCCAAATACGTGACTATGCGGTTTTGATTGTATATATATATGGCGACATGATATATGGTACTCATGCCGTCTATGATTGATAGTTATGATTGAAATTGTTTTCGAAACCTATAAACACTAGTAATAATATCAAATGCTTTTGTTTTATTCGTATCAAGCTTATTTTGGCTATTATAAGGGAAAACTCTATCCTCCGGTTTGCGTTGCATTGTGTGATGGGAACTGAGTCTTATAATGGCTTCATTTTTATAAAAAGCATTGTGATGTTTAAAAGAATTATTTGTTTTAAAAGCACTGGCAATCCGATGGAGTAAACCCGTTCCACGAAAGTGGCGTGGTCCTGTGATTAGCCATATTTAAAATGTGTTGAGTAGATTTCTCATACCAGTCCCTTGACTGACTCGTAGTTTGTTTCACTTTCAAACTCGGGTGCCCCTTTTTCTACATGGGCAGCCTTGTATTCAGGTTTAGCAGGCTTTATCCGGATAGCTGGAGATGAAGATGGATTCTATTATTTATCTCTTTTTATGTTTTTCAGCTCCTATTGTACATTGTGTTTGTTTTCCGCTGTAGACATTTATGTATAGCTGAACTGTATTTGTACTAAGTATGATCCTGTATACTGTGTAACTCTGATGATTACGTTTATCCAGTATATTCTATTGTGCATTATCTGGTGTATTTATTTATTTCTGTTCTGCTGTTACCTGTTTATGTGTTATATTCCAAGGATTACCCTTGCCACCGTCAGTACGGGGTTTGGGGTCGTCTCAAACAAATTAAATCAAGGTAAGTTAAACTCACTCAGTCCTCCCACTTATAATTATTATGAGTCAGGTTTATTATTTGTATGCCATGTTTGCTAATTATTGGTTGATTTGATTATCATTTGGACGTTTTTAAATTTTGTTATATCATTTATTTAAATTAAACATTTGTTTAATTTAAATGAAACAAAATCGATATTCTTAACGATTATTTCAAAACAAGGTAACTTACCTTGTTGGTTATATTTATGACAATATAAACGTATTTAAATTGAATTGGAGGCTTGAATTATTATTATTGGTTCACTGCTATCAGTTGAATTGATTATTTGTGTAACGACCCAAGGCAGTGGGCTAACCTCCCACTGTGGCCTACAGAGATACCTCAGAACTTCTTTTACGACCAGTCTCTCGACTCGATCAACCCACATTGTCAGGAGATGTAGGGGTAAGAGTCTTCCGTTCGCACCAAACGCGAAGCGAGAACCCCCTATCATCCGTACCAATTAAGTAACCATCTCTGATACCAACTGTAGCGGCTCGGGTTTCGCCCAACTCGATCGATCGCAAAATCGACTAAGACCCTTTAAAAACCCGAATATGTTAACTCTGGGAATACAACAACATCAGAACAATAACAGCAGACTTTTATAAACATTACAATAATGTTACATCAGAGTACTGAATATATCAGAGTACATTTAATAAAATTACAGTGGAAGATAAATTACAATAAATTAAATACAATAAACAAAGGAAGACTTCTATGCTCTGGACACAGCTTTAGGCTTCGATCCAGAATCTTGCTCAAGAGATAAATATCTGCAAAAAGCTACTCGACTGCCCGTGTGGAAAAGAAGGCACCCGAGTTTGCAAAGTGAAACAAACTACGAGTCAGTCATGGGACTATGTGAGAATTCTTAACTAATATAACTAATAGCAATAAGGCAAATCCAAGGACCACGCCGCTAACGCGGAACGGGTTTTATTCCAATGGATTGCCGGTGCATAAATTAAAGTAAATCGTTAAACAACGCAATGCTTTTTAGAAAAATGTGATCATCATAAGACTCAAGTCCCATCACACAATGCAACGCAAACCAGAGGATAGAGTTTTACCTTATGATGATTAAACATGCTTGGTACGATAAAAACGAATTTGATATTATTGCTAGTGTATATATGTTTCAAAAACATTTCAAAGTAAATGTATCAATCCTAGGAAGCATAGCTACCATATACTATGCCTCCTTACTAGTAATACAATCAAGTCCGTAGGGTCGTATTGGGAATTGGATTCCATCATGAGTCAAGGCTAGGGAGGAGCTCCATAATTATCTCCATTACGAATCTTTTGTGTACCTTGGTGTTCCTAACTGTCCACTGATTTTTTATTAATCTCCAGTATGGTAATAAATATAAGATAGTAGTAGAAACCCCATACGGGTGATCTTTTGTACCCGCTTCAAGATATGATAATTGGTCAAAGAATCTTAACCGTGGGGTAAACAGTTTATACTGCTTATGTTTCTATTCTCGTACATAGGGAATGAGATTTAATCTTCTTACTGCAAATTTATAAGCAGTTTGCTTTTACTCATCTAACTATCTAGTTTAATTCATTAACCCTAATGATAAATAAATAAAAAATCCATTGAATATAATATATTAAATTTCTTTATTCTATTCCTAGTTCTAGAAAAGAGGGAAAATGATAATGTTCTGCCGAATCACACGTAGAGATATTGATAACACACATAGAGTTAATGGTATTTCATAGCTGATAGATTGAGCAGCAGCCCGTAGACCACCTGAAAAAGAATATTTATTATTCGACCCATATCCTGACATAAGAAGTCCAATAGGGGCAATACTTGAAATGGAGATCCATAAAAAAATGCCTATACTAAGATCGGCCAAAACAAGGTGATATCCAAAAGGAATTACTAAATAACTTAGTAGAACAAATATAACCGCTATAGAGGGTCCCGCACTGAACAAACGAATATCCCCTCTAGATGGGAGGAGATCCTCTTTAAAAACTAATTTGGTTCCATCTGCTATAGCTTGAAGAATTCCCAATGGACCGACATATTCAGGCCCAATGCGTTGTTGTATTGCTGTAGATATTTCTCTTTCTAACCACACAATTACTAGTACCCCTATTGTTATTCCCAATATAAGGGTGAAAATAAGAACAAAGATCCATATGAGTTCATAAACTTCTTTTAAAGATTCCGATCTAGAAAAAGAATTTATAGCTTGTATTTCCGTTTCTGTCATATCAATTATCATTTCAACGATCAACTTCTCCCATAATGATATCTATGCTACCTAATATCGTCATGATATCTGCCAATTTCATTCTTTTAACTAGTTGAGGGAGAATTTGCAAATTGATAAAACCGGGTGTAGTTAACCCTTGGATCCTGCATGGCCGGTCCGTACATACGATTTTGCGGATTGGCAATTCCTGAGCACACGTTTCCCGGTCCTATAAGACCTATCATCTGAGGCGCCTCATTCCATCATCCACATAAGTAAAATGTCGGGCCGTGTAAAAACCAAACACCACTTCTAGCTAGAAAGAAACGTGTTGCTCTCCCTGCGTTTCATTGCTCCGTTTTAGACTCAACTGGATTGTGAGGCTCGTGAAGCTACGTTATACACAAAGCTACGCCTAAACAGGCCGTGCTTTGATCATCAACCACAAGGCCTGCTTTTCAACAAAAGCCTTGATCATCTGCATCTTAGCATGCCACATTGTCAATCCATACCATACCATTGATTCCTACCAATATATAACCTCTAAGCTCGTACGTCTTAGAGAAGGGCGTTAAACAACAAA
Source organism: Allium sativum (assembly GCA_030737875.1). NCBI lineage: Eukaryota > Viridiplantae > Streptophyta > Magnoliopsida > Asparagales > Amaryllidaceae > Allium > Allium sativum. The sequence goes on along the minus strand of CM060921.1, from coordinate 718,549,875 downwards.
CAAATATATATTTAGCAGAGATCAACGAATATCGTATAAAGGAATACAACGTCCGACATACAATCCATTTCCAAGTCCGTTCTGGGTCTGAAAGAAACCAGAGGCACCTTATACCTTGCATATCCGAACAACCAACAAGTAGTCTGGATGGCCACCATTGTATCCCCTTCAAGGTAGCTACTCCAATCATGGGCGTCAATGGTAACTCATCCATTCGACGTAAAGATCGTCGGTCTTCAATCACCGTCTTCAACTCTTCGACTTAGATCGACGAATAATCGTTTGAAATGAGATTGAACTCGGACCTTTCAAATGATTCTTGCGTATATATCATTTCAAATCATTTCTTGTCGTTAATATTAATTTATAACGATTAATCTCTATTTTTATTTATATAAACATAATTGAATTTTATTTAACGACGCTTCAAGTCAATAGGCGACCTTGGTGCTGTTTTCACCCAAATTTGTTTTACACATTTCTCTAAATCTGACCGTTCAATTTTAACACAATTCGTTTCTTTGGAAAGATCTTCCCAGGGCGAACCTAACGGTTTCAGTTTTGGGAAAATCTGACGGTCGGATATTTTAGTATAACTATTTAAAGTTACGATTGTCGAATCGCGAACTACCGCGCGCGATTTGTTTAATTATAATTTACATATATATACTTATATATAATTTCGTCATCCATTTCATTTCACTATATTTTGCTAACAACAAATATCCCTATTTGTGTATATAATATCGAGGTTTAACATGGCACACAATAATGTTTATTTTATTTTAATTCACATACACATGCTATATCCAACAACGTACTTTTCCTTCTTTCATCTTTCAATTTACATCAAATGTATATTTGGTTTCATTATTCTTTCTAATGAAAATCCATTCATTAAAATATAAATTTCTAATCCTTTTATTTATGTTGAAAAATGAAATTTTCTATTCCTATTTTATTTACATTGAGAAATGTAAACTTTGATTTCATTTTCTATTTAAATTGGAAAATGTAAATTTCTATGTTTCTTTTATTTCTTTTGTTTACATTGGAAAATGTAACATTATGTATTCATGTGTTTATTTGCAACTAATTTACAAATGAAAATGTACCTCATTTTCTATGGGTTTTTATTTGCATATAAAAAAAGGCAAATAAAATGTACTTCTTAAATTTCATGTCTTTTATTCACATTTATAATGTGAATAAAATAATCTTTTTTTAAATTCATGTTCTTATTCACAACTAAAATGTGAATAAAATAATCCTTTCTAAATTCATCTTTTTATTTGCATCTACAATGCAAATAAAATGAAATTTTTTCTTATTTTTGTAATCTTTTATCTACATTGTAAAATGAAATCTTTCATTCCACCTATAACTATATTGCAAAATGTAACTTTTATATTCTTTCTAATCTTAGTTTTATTTGCATCAAGAAATGCAATTAAAACTGCAACCCTTTTTACTGAATATAAAATGACAATAAAAAGTGGTTTAAAAGAATCTATTCTTATAATTTTAATCAATTTGGAAATAAAAACATAATTTCCAAATCCATACTTTTTTATTGTATCCAAACTTATTAAGTAAAATAAAATTACACTAAGATGTAATCTTAAATTCCCATCTCTTTTGTTGAAAACAATCTTACATTACAAATGAATTTTTTTAATCTCTAATCTTTTTAAATAAAGAAAATTACAACAAAATGTAACTCTATATTTCTATTATCTAATGTGACAAGATAAAATGTAAACACAATCTTTTACGTAAAATGGTATTACATAAAATGTAATTTTAAATGTCCTATCTTTTTTATACCAAACAAATTTCCAAATAAAAGGTTAAATCTTTTTATTAACATTACAAATAAGACGATCTTTTTATTTAATATAACACTAGATGTATATCTTTAAGTCTAAATATATAATGACACTAAAACATTTCATTTGATTCTACAAAGTTACAACAAAAGAATAAGTTCTTTTATCAAAAACTTTTATTCAAAACAGTACTACATAAAGATATAGCCATTAATGTACAATCTTTATATTTAAACAAAAATATAAATAAAACAAAATCTTTAATGCCCATTCTTTTTTATTGTAATGAATTTACAATAAAAATACTAAATTTCATTTCAGCTCTTTTATTTACAAATGAAATGTAAATAAAAGTGATTTTACAAATGAAATGTAAATAAAAGTGATTTTACAAATTTGCCTTTTTATTTACATAAAGGATATAAATAAAAATGTATAAAATAAGTTTGTCTTTTTATTTACACATAAAATGTAAATAAAAATATGTCTTCTAAATTCGCCTTTTTATTTACACATAAAATGTAAATAAAAATATATTTTCCAGTTTTACCTTTTTATTAACACATTAAATGTAAATAAAAATATGGTTTTCAAATTTTGCTTTTTTATTTACACCTAAATGTAAATAAAACATGGTTTACAAAAATGTCTTTTTAATTACACATAATATGAAATAAAAATATGATTTTTAATTCTGCCTTTTTATTTACATATAAAATGTAAATACAATAAGTTTTCTAATTCTGACTTTTTAGTTTGCAAATACAATGAAAGATAAAATACGATTTCTAATTCGTCCTTTTTATTTGCAAATACGATGCAAAATAAAATATGATTTCAACTCTTTCTTTTTATTTGCACGTAGAAAAGAAAATAAAATATATATCAAGTCTAGTCCTTTTTATTAACAAATATAATATTGATAAAAGTGTATTTTAAATCTTACCCTTTTTATTAACAAATAAAATGTTAATAAAGATGTATTTTCAGACTTGTTTCTTTTATTTGTACATGGAATGTAACTAAACATGTTAAAACAATTACGTTCTTTTTATTTAAATATAAAATCCAAATAAAAGCGTGTTTCATAATCTTGTCTTTTTTTACACATAGTATGTAAATAGAAATATGTTAAACAAGTTTGTCTATTTATTCACACATGGAATGTGAATAAAAATATAATAATCAATTTCGTATTTTTATTCACATATGGAATGTGAACAAATATATAATAATCAATTTCGTATTTTTATTCACATATGGAATGTAAACAAAAATATAATAATCAATTTCGTATTTGTATTCACATATGGAATGTAAACAAAAATGTAATTTAAAAAAAACGAATAAATAAATCTGACAACGAAATAATTTGTCTTGATTTGGAAAATTGATTACAACTCTGTACTCAACATGATATACACTTCTAATGTTAACATAATTTAACGATTCTTGATTTGCTAAACATGACCATTTCGAATAAATGATATTTTAACAAATTCAATAACAAATCATAATAAAACAATATTTTAATTAGATTAAAATTCTGGTTTAATCTAAATTACCAAACGCGATGTTTTATATCAGATCCATACAGATCTAAGCGATAAAATGACATATCTACACAATACAATGCAATACAATTCAATACAATCCATCAGAACAATCAGCATAATACATCACAGTACAGATCACACAGATAATTATTTAACGAAATAAAATAATTAATTTAATAAATTAAATTGTGAAAATCAGAGATTTTCACATCGGTTTGGCTGAAAATTCAACCGTCTCCGTTTCAGATCTGGTCACTTCATGTTGTAGTATTCTTCAATACGATCGCAAAGCATTTCGTTTCGTTGATTTCTGTTTTGATTTGCAAAAGTTACAAAGGTTTGAACCTTGTATAAGACTAGTCACTTAATTAATTAATTAATTAATTTAATTGTCACCTAATCATAATCAGGTCGCATTAATCCTCTCCCTCCTTCTGAACTACAGGTCATGATAAAACCCATAACCAATGCCTCCAAACCTCCCTGTCGCACCTCCTCTCGGACCACCAGGACTCGATCAGACCTCGCCACCTCGACCGCTATCTCCTGCTCCACCATCGGTCGGATTAAAGCTCTGAATGCTCTTTAATTTGGTGTTGGAAACTTTCGAAATGGTATCGTGAATTAGGAGAATTTTAGAGTTCAAAATGGGATGTTTTCAGCCATAGAAAAGAAGAGGGCGGCGGCTGTTAGAAAATAGGATTAGGGTTTGTTTTTAAAAAGGGTATATTTATATTAAAATATTATTTAATTGAACCCTTAAGGCCCTTTAATTTGTATGTTACAAAGGAAAATGAATTGAATAATTGGAAAGGATTCATGTTTCCAAAATATTCTCTTTGATTGTTAGATGCGCAACCCTTTTCCCTAATCAAGATATATATACCATGTTTTAATTGTATATTAACACGAAATTTCAAATTGATCAAGTTCATAGGCAATAAAGATAATTAAAATATGTAGTGTAAATGCATGATAAAAGGAAATAACGCATATTTCTGCACATATAAGTTTGCATAAAGTCTCAATATTTCTCATTAATTACATACCAAAATTTTATCCCGCTCAAAATGTAATTAAATAATTTCTTTATTAAGAATTGTAGATATTTAGCTCAAAAAAAGGCAACTAACCATTTCGTAGTGAAAAGAGTCATAATGGGCATAAACTACTTACTTCATATTTTGAAATAATTAAGGATCAACACGTGAATATGTGATATTTCTTGCAAATTAGTGGCTTTCCATATTATTTGAAAGTTGCTCCTGTTTTGATTATCTTCCATGTTAAATCATTGACTTCATAGCATACTTTATCTTCCATGTTAAATTAGGTGCTGATAAACCAAATAAACAACTAAAAAAAAAATCCTTTTTATTTATATTCTCTAAGTTAAGATCAATGACAAATTAACATGTTTCTTAATTGAACATAATTTCCCAATTAATGTCAATTAACTTTTTTTTTAATTAATGCCTATATTAACATGTTTACATGTTCACGAATCAATGTTAAATAGCATGTTTACTTAATAAATGACATGTTTACAAATCAAAGCCAATTAACATATTTTTATTTTAAAGCTAAGCGTTAATTTTGCATCATATTGTCTTACCATATATGTACCATTGATTACATTCACTTTTATTACTAAGGAATTCCAATACCTTTCAACATTTCCACTTTTGTATTTTTTATTTAAAACCATTTTAATTTCAATAGCTAAATTAAATTACATACACTTAAATAATCGAAACAAACGGGATAACAAATTTATATTCCATATTTTTTAAAATAGCTTAAATTAAAAACTAAAATTGGTTCTGAAATTCCGGATTGTTACAATTTGTTTGCATATGATCATTATATGAACTGTTGAATCCACAAGATTGGACTATTGAATTGGTTATTAATTGGTAAACCCAATTTCAACATTTGTTTGGTTATTAACCAATAGGTGATATTGGTTGGGGAATTTATAGCAGATGGCCAAAATACAAATTTTTATAAAGATTGATTTATAGTCAAGCGAATTGATAGAAATGAAGTTATGAAATTTATTTTATAACTAAATATAGATTCTTAAATATATTATTTTAAATAAAGTTTATAAAAAGTAAATAAACCAACCATATATACGTTGATTGTTTTAAACCTCAATCACCATTTTGGTACCAAAATCTATACGTGTGTGAAGCATGCGCCTCATCTCATTAAATGATATTATAAAGATGATTCTTATATTTACATGACTGATAATCAAGTGAGCAGATAGTAATGTGATGTTTAATAACTGAGGTTAACTGTTTTTAAGAAACAATTTAAAATGAGATTATATTGATTGATTATTATTTATATAACAATAATCAAATGGAATTATTTAAATTAATTTAATTTGAAATTAATTTAAATGGAAAGACGAATTGAGATTTGATTAATGAGTTAATCATGTGTAGAGTTGACTAAGTCAACTGTGTTGCCTAAAATTGAATTATTTAATTAGTTATTAATTTAATGGAAATAGTTAATGGATAATTAAACCATTTTTAAATGTTGATATTTATTTAATAATAATCGGAGTGGTAAATCATAGGATTTAAAAGGTATAAATTTAGGTTTATGAAACGAGAAGGCTTATTTGTAATAAAGTGATATTTTAAAGAAAATCATATTAATGATAATGTATGTTAAGTTAAAATTTCGATCTAAAGAGAATTCTTATTTGAGATTGTATTTAACTGGATTTATGAAATCCAAGATTTTAATGAAGTTATAAACTCGAGTTTTACTGAATATTATTGTAAAGAGTTATTAAAAATGGGTTTTTGAAATGGAAATAAAAGCGGGGATATGAAATTAAGGAATTAGAACTTAACTGGAAGTCGATTGAGATTAATGATTTTCTGAATGTTGATTTGATGTTGGTTTCGACCTTCGGGATAAATATTTAGGGTATTATTTTCTGACTGATTTAAGGTTAGGAACTAATGGAGATATGAAATGGAAATCAAAACAAGAACCCAAGTTTGAATCAAGTAGTTAATCAAGTGGGGTTACAAAGATCCAATAAATCCACTATATTAAGTAAAAGATGATGTTTCATAAAGATAGAATTAAAATGAGATCTGTTTGACGTTGGGAACAAATATCGGGTTTGGGTATTACAATTAACATCTATCTTAAGATAAGAATATTGTTGATCAAGGTCTGAGATGTAATTAAAATACCCCAACTTGAATGACTTCAGGATTATCAGAGGATGATATTAGTTGAAATGGGGGAGACATTAAAAGTAATTTATTTTGAGAAATTATAGTGTAAGGCATTTGAAGAATTTGGGAATATATATAATGGGATTTCAGATTAAAAAGAATATAAAAGGGGCTTGAGAATATAAAATGACATTTCCATAATAAAAGAAATAAAAGGAGATTTGTGAAAATATAACGATATTTTCAAAGGAGATGAGATTCGTAATGGGTTAAATTTAGGAACGTAAGGGACGATTATGAGACAAAAGAAGATATTGTAACAATTGGTTATGAAGGATAAATTGAATCGATTACCAAATGATAAATAATTAGTAGCAATTGTTTGAATGATATTTAAGGATGAATTGTATAAAATTTTAATATATTTCCCGAAGCATTAAAATAAAACAATTTGAGAATATAAATATATTAAAACTGATATATCATTTTTGCTATTTGAATTATTATATTATTTTAAAGGCCAAACGACGTTGTGTACTAAACCAACAAATCTATTTTATTTTATTTTGATTATTTATTTTGATAGTTAAATAACCGAATATCAAAATCATACCCAACGCTTATTGGTATGAAAAGACCGAGATCAAATTTATATTCGGAAACCATTCCGGCCAATAAATACGAATATGTCGAAGATGCTAATCAAGATGGAGCAATTGAAGACCATAAATATTCATGAGCGGAGGGACTACTATTGAATTTCTCTGGCTGATCTGTTCGACAGTGATTCTGCCGTTATTGGAATTTACAGATTGCAAGGACTACTCGCTATTGATCCATGGGGTGATTCCTATATGGGATGCAGTAGGAGAGTGCCTTCGGTTTATCCTGTTCCTAGATGACTTGTATGGATGGATGTCTGGCAAAGTATATCCAAAGGGATCGCGTACGTTGATGTCTTCAAACGTACCAAGTTGGTGGCATAGAAGGGAAACTTCTTTAGCTTAACAACTAGAGTATTTTTGTGGACGTCAATTAGCGATATCTGGCGGATTTGACGATGTGACATTCAAAGTTAATTGTGGCCAGATGTTCAAAAGATTATAACCTCAAGCCCAACAACCTGGAAATGAAAAAAATCGGGCAGACGGCATGGCCATGTGGGTCGCTCCCATTAGGGTGTACAATCACCTATCTAGAGAAATTACTTTTTGCTTCTTTAATCTATTTTGATGTTGTCCCTTTCGGGAAACTGTGGTTTGAGCCCAACCTTTGGTGATATACATTTGATACACTCAAGCGAAATGAGTGGTCGGTCATATGTGGGTCGGGTTGCAAGACGTTCTTGTTGAACCCAGTGTATTACCCTCTAGAGATACACTATCCGCAGGTGGTTTCATACCTTGTCATAGTTGGAATCCAATCTCCAATAAGCATCCGTGGTTTTGTGTGTATACTATATATATGGAGCGTGAGATGCAAGCATTCTGCTAGATTCTAAATATTTGTATTTATACATTATTATAATATCGGACGAGTATTAATTCCAAAAATGCTTTGGGTTATTGTAAGGTAAAAGCCGTCTGTATTTATGTGTGCATTTGGTCTTACGATTACCCTTTCCTTTCAAAAAGCTTTTGAACTTAAAAATCAAGTTGGATGATTCTCCTTAAAACTTTGCGAGTTTTTCTCACTCTATTTCACCAGACTGACCCGGTGTTTGTAATGCTCAGGTTAGAGCGGGTTGTACAGGTTCAAGTTATCGGAAGCTGTGAAGTCCAAAGACGAGTTGAAGGAGTTCAGATATATGATGTTATTATTCCATTGTGTATTATATATATATATATATAAGGATAGACTATTATAACTGTCCAGGTGTATTGATGTACTTTGACATTGTAAGTATTATTTCAGGCTCCCAATAAAGTTATTTATAAATTATATTTTGTTCCGTTGCAATGTGAGACTCTGATTCTGTGTTGTTCTTCTTTTATTCTTCTATTCTAAATTTTCTTTCTTATCTCACCCTCTAACTTCTTTCTCCCAGCTTTCTGGGGTTTTCGGTACTTGAGTTGGACACGGGATGTATAAATGTCTGGATCTGAATGTCGAAAATCTCGGGACACTACAGTAAGAACGTGCGGTACAGGATGTACTGTTGTCATAGTTCATATTATTATTAGGAAGTCTATGGCACACAATATTGATGTTGCCAGTACTAGTCCAATGGACCGTATATTAAGCTGTTGGGCCGATTATTAAACCAGTTGGTCATTTTTCACGTTGATGGGCCATTATTTAGAATAGTGGTTCAATTATTACATAGTACTTGGCAAGCATCGGCCATTACGTGATACTGCACGTGTAGCATAGCGTAAGCATGTCAACTGTGATATATATATATATATATACATATCCATTCTTTGTGTTATTTATATCTATTTATGTTTATATTTATAGATTTCATTATTTTGTTATCTATATTTGTGATTCCAAATGTTTTTACCATTTTATTAGTGTTGGTGTTATATACATAACCTTACAGCTATACGGTGATCCTATATTTGGTGATTATATCCATATGCTTTGAATTATTATATGAGTTCTATATGTTGTTATGTTTTGGTGATTTCCATCTCGGTGATTGAGATTTTTTTACCGCTTAACCTCAAAGTTTAAGCAAATTGGTGTTGATGGAAATATATGAGTTTATACTTTATTGCTATCAAATATGCATGAAATTGTACTTCTTGATCTAGATGAACCTATCTCGTGTTCATTAAATCATATGAGCCTATATTGTAACTTCTCTATTGAGAATTATTGCTATCTATAAGACACTTATTTCGCCTATCATGCTCTAATCACTTTGTTTAAGTTAGATCGACCATTATATTTTTTATATTCAGGTCAGGCCAAGTTGTTTCAGGTTAGTACCTGTTGTTGACACCTTCTTGGCTTGCTTCTGCTTTGGTCCATCTTATCATCCTTTGTTGTTATATTTTGTTCTAGTTAGATCTATTAGTCATCATAGTATTGTTTTAAGCTAAACTCGAGTACCTCAACCCAAATGAGGTAAGAAAATAATAAAAAAGCACTATTAACCGACATTTTGGTCCGGATATCGGAAGTAGACCAGGCCCACACGACTCGGCCCATCGCGTGGTTCAAAGGCCCAGAAGTGTCACCAACGTCCTTAAGAATCAAGCCAAGATAGGGTTGCGCAAGTATCGTCCTCATGGCTCGTCAAACTACTCTCGAACAGTGCAAGTCTCGGATCAGATGTATGGCACTCAGAACTGTATAAATAAATCGAGAAAATCATGGTCCTAATACTAGAGGACTTAGGTCGGATCGCAAGCCGATTTCGTGTCCTTTGGATATGAAATTCACTAACACCGAATACCGCTGGCCTGGCATGCATCGATCACTTTCGAAAAATGCCGCAACATGCAGGGATCGTGTTGGCTTGCTTTTCGATCTAGCCACCAAAGTTCAAAAGCAAAGGAAATATGAGGCCCTAAGTGTCCAACCCCTCAAGCATTCGATCATGGTCAATCATTCTCCTCGGATCCTGACACATCCCCGGATCGCGGCGCCGATACTCGATCCGATCCGCCCTCTCCTCTTTTGCACGATCAGATCCAAGTCCAAAAGACAAGGAGATGGCCAAGACCAAGTCCACTACGATCCGCAAACGTCGGATCCTGTGACATATGTCTGTAACTGTCATATTGACCAATTCTCCATCAAGCCACGAACCAGTCTTAGATTCTCGAGGTGTGTGCCACGTATGACCGCGATCCGCCTGAAGAAATCACCTATAAATAGTCCGGAACTTGGCATTTTTCAGGATCCTTTTTGGCAATTCTGAGTTCTGAATCCACCATTATTACACCTCCATTATTACTCAGAGTTGTCTCAAAATTATTGAGTGAATAAACATTGTAAGAGTGAGATTGAGGGATAAATTATCGATTGTACTCTGATTCCAAGTATAATCATAGATATAAAGTGGACGTAGGCTCGTTAACGCCGAGCCACTATAAATCTTGCGTCTTTTCTGATTTTCTAGCATTTTTTCTGATATTAATTTCTGCATAATTGAACAACTTAGGTGTTAGAGCCAATTTTGGATCAAACATTTTGGTGCTTTCACTGAGAAATAAAGTCTCGGTACGTTGGATTGTTGCTCTTCTATTTGGATATTCAAGTCCAAAGAAGACAGTTCAAAACTCAGCAGTTTCGACTTTTGAAGATTTCAGCGATACCCCGATATCATGGCTGGAAAGAAGTCTAAGGAATTACGAGCTTCGCAAGCGAACGAAGCTATGAATGAAGCGATCGAGGAAGGTGTGCACGAGCAGGTCGAAGAAGAGCCTTCGGATCGCGATGACGTAGGGGCGATCCGGGCCTAAGAGGGTACCACGATCCGACCTGAAGGGGGCGCCATGATCCGGGTCTCTGAAGGTGTAACGACCCGCATTCTACGCATCATAGGATCGTAGAATATTTATTTCTTTCACATACAAAGTCGTAGGGTCATGTAACTTTGGGAGACGACTATTGGGGTCATATCCCATGTTCATGATTTTTGTCGATTTTTAAATGACCGTTTTGCCCCTAGCTGATTTTTTTTGGCTATAACTTTTGATTGGAAATGAATTTTGACCTGAAACCGCTTTCATTAGATTCGTTTGATGGTTTACCTTTCCGTAGAGTGGTCATAATAGCCAAACGGACTTACCGTTTGGGGGATATGGCTGAAATAAGGTTTGGAAGGTGAAAAACTGCTTAACTGGGCCAAATAGGGTGATTAGTGGATAGGCCCATAACCCATTTCGGGATTAGGGTTATGGGGAGGCTGAAATGAGTTCGAGAATCATTTTCATTTCAGTTTTGAGCCGCCACTTTCCTTCTTGAAACCCTAGTAATGGCCTCCACCTTCTAATTTCATCCCAAATCGTCTCTAATCACTTTTTAATCGAAGATTAAGCAAAACTACAACAAATCAAGGGAGGGTAGCACCAAGGCAAGGTTAGAGCTGCTGTTAGACATCAGTATTTACGCCAAACAGAGATTCATTTCAGATTTGGTATTTTATTTGTGGCCAAGGTGAGTGATTTGCATAGTTTTGCACTAATTACAGTTAATTAAGGGTAATTAGTGAAGATTAGCGAATTTATACACTAATAAATTCTGGAAAATATTCATAAATTCAAAAATAATATTTTATGCCTTTGGGAGTAATTTGGTTTAATTTGATTAAGTTTTGTTAACCCTATGATTAGTTTTGCTTAAACATTCTTAAGGGGAAAATATGGGGTTTTGGGTATGTTTGTTCCATTTTAACCTATCATGTTGATGTTTTGATGTTTGTGGTTGACTATGCATGTTGCTATGACTGTATGATATGCTTTGTGATTTATTTCAATAGTTAGAATGGTCGAAAACATCGTCGAATGGCGTAAAATACTCGCTGGAAAGGTTGCAGGAAAAGTGCAGGCTTTGGACCGGATCGGATATGGGGGCTCGGATCGGATAAGTGAACTGGGCAAGGGACTCGGTCGGATCGGAACTTGACACTTGAGAAATCTGGTAGAAAGGAAGGCCATGCTAGCAAAATTGGGATCGGATAACGGAGGGGGATCGGATTGGCTAAAGGAGGAGGATCGGATCGGCTAAAGGAGGAGGATCAGATCAGAACAAATGAAGGGCGAGGGAGCTGATCGGGAGCGGAAGCATGAGCTGGATGGGAGATGACACCCAACCCGACCCGAAGCGAGACACCCGACCCGACCCGAAGTGAGACATCCGACCCGAACCGACGCGATGGAGTGGACCCGAACCGAACCGTACCAGAGGAGGACTATGAACTGACGCAATGGAGTGAACCCGACCCGAACCGATGACTTGAAGGGGAATCCGACCCGACCCAGTATTGACCAATAACCCGAGATGCAAAGGTAGTCCAAATGGAAGTTAGAGCTCAGGATCAAGTTGGGAACCAATGAGTTCACTTCATGGTTGGGCTTTGCTGCGGGACGTGTGCAAAGGGGTTGTCGGTATTCATAACTTTGCTTCACCACTGAGAGATGGATGGTGGGCTTGTAGTGATAGTTACACGGGATTGGATTCCGTCATGGCCCAAAGTATTAGGTGACCAAAGTAGTGGATATCGTATGCTTTACGCACTGAGTGAGGGATGTGAGGATGATTGCTATGCTTGATTGTTTGACACCACTATGACATGCACACCCCCACCCCCGTATCTCTTACACAGTATGTTAGTGGCACCTTAGATTATTGTACGGTATATAGTGCTAACTCTTTGGTTACAGGTCCAGGTTCAGGTATGATTGGATTATACCTGTTATTATTCTGTTTAGATGCTTATCGCTCATACCAGGCTTTATGTCTGACCCAGAGTTTTATGTCTCCTCTTATTACTCTGGGTGCTCACACGAGCAGACTAGAGACTGGTTAGCTGGTGATGCGCGAGTAGCTGATTCGGAGGCGAGCATGAGGCTTCCATGCATGATATATAGATATTTTCCCTGTGTCGTTGGTGGTCGCTACTTGGGCATTAGTAGTGTATCTCCTTTATCTTGCTTTTGTTTTTGGAGATTGTTAGAAAAGTTGTAATAATGTTGGCTTTGGATCATAAGCGGTATTTGGATTTTCCGCTGCTATGTTAGTTTATTTTCAGCTTATGCACTGTCTCACCTGTTTTATGTCAAGTTTGTTGTTATTATATTTTATCCTATGCACTGCAAGACATTCTACAGGTTCCTTGATTAGTTCATTTCCTTCTTCCCTTTTTCTTCTGATGATCCGTCCCGTGCTAACTGGACATGTGTACAGCGCACTTTTGGAGTAAATGTCGGTTGGTGCGGGGCGGTCCGTCACATTTGGTATTAGAGCTCTAGGTTGCGTAGTTAACCTAGGGAAAGACACTAGGGAGAGATAGTACGTATACGAGAGCGCGTATTTGTGATTACTTTGGTTTTTAAAAGCTATATATATATATACTATTAGTAGTATAAGGATGAAGTCGTACTACACTAGCACCACTATAGGGTCGTTAATCGTTTCCCTTTTTCAGATTGACGATGAGTAGAGACACCAGGGGTGCTGGTAGAGGGACTAACCATGGGAATGCTCCTGACATGAGGACAATGTTCACCAACGTCATGAGGGAGATGCTTAGGGATGTTCAAGGGGCAGCTCCCAATCCCGGAAATGGTGGTGGTCCAGTAGTGCAGGCGCCTAGGGTCGATTTCGCCAAGTTGTGCAAGGATTACACTAACCTTGGTGGGAAGCCGTTCCACGGAACGGAGTCGGCCACAGATGTTCAAGAATGGTTGGATAGCTGTGATCGTATCTTCGATGACTTGGGACTTGCGGATGCGATGAAGAGAAGGCTAGCGTCTCGTCAGCTGCAAGGGTGAGCGATGAATTGGTGGAATGCCATTAGAACAGCTACTCTAGAAGATCAAGTTACTTGGAATCAGTTTAAGACTCGCTTTTGTGATAAGTTTATTCCAGCTGCTCATAAATCAGAAATGTTCAGGAAGTTCTTGGAGCTTAAGCAGAATGGTAGAGCTGTCTCGGAGTATATCGCTGAATTCGACACTTTATCGAAATATGGATGGTCCCTTATCGATACAAGCGAAAAGAAGAACGAGAAGTTCATAACTGGCTTGGATGGGTACTTGGGGGAAAGACTTATAAACCATATCGATGAGACGTTCGAGTCTATTGTAGGAAAGGCATTAAGGTCAGAGAGCCTTTTCCCTAAGTCGAAGACCGAAGTTGCTATTGCATCTACAGAGGAGCCAAAGCCTCAAGCAGGCGGTGAAGGCAAGAAGAATTCTCAGAGAAAGAGGAAGCAGAACCCGACCAAGGATGGTCAAAATAAGAAAAATAAGAAAGATGGAGAATTATTTAGTTGTGGCAAGAAGGGCCATTACGCCAGAGATTTCCGAGAAAAGCCTGGGGAAAGGAAGTGCTTTAACTGCGGCCAGGCGGGACATCACAAGGATTATTGCCCACAACCTCCTAGGGAGAAGCATATTGTGAAAGCATATGCTATCAACGCCGTTCCTTCTTCATCAAATGCCCCAATTGCGGCGCAGAAGGAAAAATGTGTCATTATTCGAGGTATGCTTTCTATTTAAGATGTTTTGATCGGGTTTTGTTTGACAAACCTGAGTTAGTCGATAGACCTTTAGTAGTGACGAACCCGATTGGTGGTTCGGCTAGTTTTGGCATGATTTGTTAATGTGGTCTTATCGAGTCATGGATGTATGTTTCCTTGTGATTGCTTTGTTTTGGGCTTTACTGGGTTTAGCATTATTTTGGGGAGTCGATCTACTCCAAAGGAATAGGGTGGTATTAGGTACCTACCTAGTGATGGCGATAGTAACTGGAGTTAAGGAAGCTAAGAGGTTATCGTTGTAATAAGTTCTAGTTGTCTCTGGGAGGCAAATGAGTACTCTAGTGTTAGATTGTTTTGCTAGTATCACCTCATGTGGATTGTCCGAACTCGGAGGAGATGTTCCTTGGGTGCTTGTCTGATATTGGTTTAGGCCTTTGGGGCTTGTGCTTGGGGAATGTCGATTTCGACTAGGATGGTTTGCGTGAGGGGTAAATAGTTGTTGCGATTTTTCATTGGATGATATCTTGGTTTACTCGAGGAGTGATGGGCAGATGGAACATGATAAGACTGTTCAATGGTATAGACTGCCCAGAGTTAGACTCGAAAGGGTTATGAGATTGCTCGAGTGGGACTCGAGAAAGATGCAAAGTAATGGATTGTTTTGGACCCTATGTTGATGTTCTCTATTGGATAGTAGAACTTTGAAGGAATAGGATGTGTTCGTTGATCATGGAGGATACAACGAAGATTAGGGCGATTCAAGTTGGACTTGAACTCGTAAAAGAAAATGGGTGTTCGTTGATCTTGGAGATGCAACGAATAGGGAGACGACTCACGTTGGACTAGAGTTTGTCACTAATGGATACTCAAGACTGGGTCTGAGTTATAGATTGAATCGAGTTGGACTCGAGAAGGCTGCAAGGAATTGGATTCGGCTTGAGTTGGACTCGAGAGGGCAGCAAGAAAATGGATAGACTTGGGTTTTACTCAAGTATTTTAGGAGGACTAAAAGCAGGGGTATCTGGGGACGCCCGTGACCTTGGATCCGTTGGACGTGATCTAGTTATCCTTGGAGGATAAACGTACGTTGGACGTATGGTAGTCCGACTGTAGGCAGGGCTTCCATTAGTTTAATTATCCTTGGAGGATAAACGTACGTTGGACGTACGGTAGTCCTTAGGGAGGCGGGGCTTCCATTGGCCTAGGATTGGTTGGACCAGTCAAGTAGGCATCGGTGTATGTATGGAGGTTGGGCTTCCATTAGTTATTGATGTTGGTTAGACCAGACATACTAGAATCGACATATTGGGATTGGTTAGACCAATCATGTAGGTGTCGATGTGTTTATGAATTTAGCAGGTGATAGGTAGGACTTGTTTGATGGATGTTATGGTTGCTATGTTTGTTCCTATCTTTCTTCTCTTGAGTAGACTATCACCTGTAGGGTTCCAGCGATGGGGAACAAAGTGATTGTAGTAGGACTATGAGCCAGTGCAGTAGAGTTGTCATGACTCGAGGGGCAAAATGGACATAGTAAAGGAATAGTAAGGCTATGAGCCAGTGCAGTGGAGTTGTTATGACTTCATGGGGCAGAGTGGACATAGCAAAGGACTAGTAGCTATGGATCAGTGCAGTGGAGCCGCCATGACTCCATGGGGCAGAGTGATCATAGTAAAGGATTTGGGCGCGGTAATAGTTGCATTGAGTAGGAGACATGCCAGTTTAGGGGTTTTGTCTCTAGGATGGAAGCAACTAAAGTATATCACATGATATGATTTCGGGCCCAAGAGTGAATTGGATTCAGAAACACTAGTAAGCTTGACGATTAGATCGATTTTGATTGAGTGGATTGGTTCCAGTTAGAAGGACGATCCTAATCTATTGGAAACCATCTCTAGGGTAGAGATGGGTATCGATGGAAAGAGAATGATCAAGTGAGGATTTGATCGAGAAGGGTGGCTTCGAAAGAATAAGGGACTAGTTGTACCCAACGTAGATGGACTGAGAGGTGAAGTGCTTAGAGCATATCATCACTCAAAATTGACTATGAATCCTGGTGGTAACAAAATGTATTGAGACATGGATTAGACCTACTACTGGGAAAGGATAAAGAAAGACGTTGGGAAGTTTATGTCCAAATGCATAAATTGCCAGTTAGTTAAAACTGAGCAAAAAAGAAGCCTAGTGGTTTGTCACAACCATTGGAAACAAGTCTCAATGGATTTCATTGATGGTTTACCAAGGACTAGGTCAGGTCATGATGGTATTTGAGTGAATTGTATATTAGAAAATGAAGGCTACCCAAGATAGGCAGAAGACTTATCTCGATAAGAGACGAAGAGATTTGGAATTCTTCGTTAACGACTTGGTGTTCGTCGAGATCTCTCCATAGAGAATGTGATTCGGATTGGTTGGAGAGGTAAGTTAGCATCAAGATTTGTTGGCCCATTCCCAGTCCTCGAGCAAGTTGGGAATTTGGCGTATGAAGTAGAGCTACCTGACAAGATGGCGGGAGTTCACAACGTATTTCATGTTTCCCAGTTAAGGAAATTCGTGCACGATCCTAGTGTGGCTATTTCACCTGATCAGTTGGATAACATCGAAGTTGAACTCAAGGCGGTTGGGAACCGCAAGTCTATGCGTATTGTTGGGAACAATACGAAGCAGCTTCGAAGGAAGGCGGTGAAACTAGTCAAAGTCCAGTGGGGTGAGAATGAAAAAGAGTGTACTTGGGAAACAGAGGAAGATATAAGGAAGAAGTATCCAGAACTCTTTGCCTAGTAAGGTTTCAGTAGTGATAGTTTCTTCCCTTGTTAGTAAACCGCATGCTAGGATAGACTTGTTTTGCATGTTGATTGTTGTTTTATGGTTGATAGGCATGCAGAACCCTTTGTGTGTTTTGGTTAGGGAATTTCGGGGGCGAAATTTCTTAAGGGGGGGAGAGTGTAACGACCCGCATTCTACGCATCAAAGGATCATAGAATATTTATTTCTTTCACATACGAAGTCGTAGGGTCATGTAACTTTGGGAGACGACTATTGGAGTCATTTCCCATGTTCATGATTTTTGTTGATTTTTAAATGACCGTTTTGCCCCTAGCTGATATTGTTTTGGCCATAACTTTTGATTGGAAAGGAATTTTGACCTGAAACCACTTCCATTAGATTCGTTTGATGGTTTACCTTTCCGTGGAGTGGTCATAATAGCCAAACGGACTTACCGTTTGGGAGATATGGCTGAAATAAGGTTTGGAAGGTGAAAAACTGCTTAACCGGGCCAAATAGGGTGATTTGTGGATAGGCCCATAACCCATTTCGGGATTAGGGTTATGGGGAGGCTGAAATGAGTTCGAGAATCATTTTCATTTCAGTTTTGAGCCGCCACTTTCCTTCTTGAAACCCTAGTAATGGCCTCCACCTTCTAATTTCATCCCAAATCGTCTCTAATCACTTTCTAATCGAAGATTAAGCAAAACTACATCAAATCAAGGGAGGGTAGCACCAAGGCAAGGTTAGAGCTGCTGTTAGACATCAGTATTCACGCCAAACAGAGATTCATTTCAGATTTGGTATTTTATTTGTGGCCAAGGTGAGTGATTTGCATAGTTTTGCACTAATTACAGTTAATTAAGGGTAATTAGTGAAGATTAGCGAATTTATACACTAATAAATTCTAGAAAAATATTCATAAATTTGAAAATAATATTTTATGCCTCTGGGAAAAATTTGGTTTATTTTGATTAAGTTTTGTTAACCCTATGATTAGTTTTGCTTAAATATGCTTAAGGGGAAAATATGGGGTTTTGGGTATGTGTGATCCATTTTAACCTATCATGTTGATGTTTTGATGTTTGTGGTTGACTATGCATGTTGCTATGATTGTATGATATTCTTTGTGATTGATTTCAATAGTTAGAATGGTCGAAAACGTCGTCGAATGGCGTAAAATACTCGCTGGAAAGGTTGTAGGAAAAGTGCAGGCTCTGGACCGGATCGGATCGGATATGGGGGCTCGGATCGGATAGGTGAACTGGGCAAGGGACTCGGTCAGATCGGAACTTGACACTTGAGAAATATGGCAGAAAGGAAGGCCATGCTAGCAATATTGGGATCAGATCGGATAACGGAGGGGGATCAGATTGGCTAAAGGAGGAGGATCGGATCGGCTAAAGGAGGAGGATCGGATCGGAACAAATGAAGGGAGAGGGAGCTGATCGGAGCGGAAGCATGAGCTGGATGGGAGATGGCACCCGACCCGATCTGAAGCGAGACACCCAACCCGACCCGAACCGACGCGATGGAGTGCACCCGAACCGAACCGTACCAGAGGAGGACTATGAACTGACGCAATGGAGTGAACCCGACCCGAACCGATGACTTGAAGGGGAATCCGACCCGACCCAGTATTGAACAATAACCCGAGATGCAAAGGTAGTCCAAATGGAAGTTAGAGCTCAGGATCCAGTTGGGAACCAATGAGTTCACTTCATGGCTGGGCTTTGCTGCGGGACGTGTGCAAAGGGGTTGTCGGTATTCATAACTTTGGTTCACCACTGAGAGATGGATGGTGGTCTTGTAGTGATAGTTACACGGGATTGGATTCCGTTATGGCCCAAAGTATTAGGTGACCAAAGTAGTGGATATCGTATGCTTTACGCACTGAGTGAGGGATGTGAGGATGATTGCTATGCTTGATTGTTTGACACCACTATGACATGCACACCCCCACCCCCGTATCTCTTACACAGTATGTTAGTGGCACCTTAGAGTATTGTACGGTATGTATTGCTAACTCTTTGGTTGCAGGTCCAGGTTCAGGTATGATTGGATTATACCTGTTATTATTCTGTTTAGATGCTTATCGCTCATACCAGGCTTTATGTCTGACCCAGAGTTTTATGTCTCCTCTTATTACTCTGGGTGCTCACACGAGCAGACTAGAGACAGGTTAGCTGGTGATGCACGAGTAGCTGATTCAGAGGCGAGCAGGAGGCTTCCACGCATGATATATAGATATTCTCCCTGTGTCGTTGGTGGTCGCTACTTGGGCATTAGTAGTGTACCTCCTTTATCTTGCTTTTGTTTTTTGGAGACAGTTAGAAAAGTTGTAATAATGTTGGCTTTGGATCATAAGCTGTATCTAGATTTTCCGCTGCTATGTTAGTTTATTTTCAACTTATGCACTGTCTCACCTGTTTTATGTCAAGTATGTTGTTATTATATTTTATCCTATGCGCTGTGAGACATTCTACAGGTTCCTTGATTAGTTCATTTCCTTCTTCCCTTTTTCTTTTGAGGATCCGTTCCGTGCTAACTGGACATGTGTACAGCGCACTTTTGGAGTAAATGTCGGTTGGTGCGGGGTAGGCCGTCACAGAAGGAGTCACGACTGGATCCCAGGACAACGCCACCATCCTCCCATCTAATGCCACCGCGATCCGATCCCAGGGTGCCACCACGAGCCATCGACACAAGGGTGGCGCAATCCGAAGCGACAATCAGACCATGACCCAACCCGGAAAGGAGGTTATGGCTCGTTCTTCTCGTGCTGGTACAACTGCTCGACCTGGCCCAAGTTCTTTACATATAAGAGAGAATGTTGATGATAAATTTAACCCTTCTGCCCCAGTTACCGATGGACATTTAACTCGAATACTTGAAGCATTAGATAGGCAAACCGATGAACTGGCTGCTCAAAGGCAGGAGAGCTCTTTACTGCGTCAAAACATTACTGCCTTAGGCAGGAGAATTGATGATATTCAAAGGCAGGTTTCACCACCTCCAGCTCACCCTTTCTCTCCAGAACATACATCGTCATCTGAAGAGCCCCGATGGAACCAACGATGGCCCCCGTTAGAAAGGCCTGAAAACATAGAACGACTTCGATTTGGGTCGCTTCCGTCTCGTGAAGAGGAGGCACTTAATCAGGGAACTAGTAACCGCAACTTAAATGAACCTGTTTTACTACCAAGGAATGGTATGCCTCCCGCTCGTCGCGTGATCGACCGCGGCAACAGGGGGCAAGGGAGTTCTGCTCAGGGCCCAGATTTTATAGCAGCACATCAAAGAAACGTCAGAAGAGGATGTCGGGTAAGGAGTGTTGATCCCGAATCTACCCTGACACATGCAGAGGTTGAAGCAATGATTAGACAAGTCATGTTAGATAGTCGCGGACAGAGGAATGAAGATTGGGGCGTAGACCGCAGTCACACACCTTTTACTGATGATATACTGGATGTTACATTCCCGAGGCGCTTCAGTATGCCAACCATGAATCGCTATACGGGCATAACTGACCCCATCCTGCATTTAATGCGGTACTCCTGGTCAATGAATGCCGCTGCAGCTACAGATGCGGTCAAATGTAAAGCGTTCCCTATATTCTTAGAAGATGTGGCGTTATTGTGGTTTACCCGCCTTCCAGCACGGTCAATATCCAGCTTCAGGGAATTGAGTGAGAAATTCGTAAACGAATTCCGTCTTCATGTCCAGAGGTCTAAGAATGTGATCGAGCTATCCCTCATTAAACAACGACCGGACGAAAGCCTAAGGTCATATTTGGATCGTTTTAACTTGGCTATCACAGAAGTCAAAGATCCGCATGAGCAAACTATGTTGATGGCCTTGATCGATGGCGTTGATAAAGATACCGAGTTTGGAAGATATTTGGCTGGTAAACCTCCCCCGACCAGGGAAATATTTTATGAAAAAGCCAATATTCGCCAGCGTCGGGAGGAGATATACGCTAATCGAAAAAGAAAAGCTACTGATAAGGAAGATATCCAAAGCAACGTAGCCATCAAGAAAATGGGTGATAGCTCAGGAAAGGTTGAAGTTAACGTTGGGAACAAGAATCAAGATAGCGGTCGCCAATCAGGGAATAATAATAACAACAATCGGAAGAGAAATCGAGGAAACAACTCTAAGAGGAGATCCCAGTCCAGACCATTTGAGAACTTCACACCGTTAAATGATACATTGGAGAACATCTTCCTGGATACATATAATGTCCTCCAATATAAAAGACCTCCTCTGAGAGATTCTACCGAGAAAGAGCGTGAGACTGGGAAATTCTGTCTTTTTCATCAGATCCACGGTCATTCCATAAACGAATGTCGTCACTTGAGAGACGTGGTTGAAAGGCTGCTCCGAGAAGGGAAGCTTGATGAGTATAAGGTGACTCCCAGGGACAGGGGGCAAGCCATATGAGCCCTAAACCAAAGCCAACCTACTGTTAAACCGACGGCTCAGCAAAAAGGGAAAAATATCGTTATCAATACTATAATTGGTGGGCTCCACCTAGAAAGGCACAGTTTCAAGCTATGGATCAATATATAAATGCGGCTAAACAGCATTTCGAAGTGGGAGAGTGTAGTAACCCTGAGGACAGCGCTCTGATTAAGCAACAAAAGACGATGTCCGATGACATCATATTTCGCGAGCGAGAGAGTATTGGAGTACACTCCCCATTTGAAGATCCGTTGGTGATCACCGTCACCATTGGCCCAGCTATAGTTCATAAGGTCTTTGTAGATAACGGGAGTTCCGTCAACATTTTGTTCAAGAAAACGTTCGACCAAATGAAACTCGAGCCGAAGGATTTAAAGCCATGTGAAGGGTGGATACGCGAATTTAATCGGGCCTCAACCGCTCCAATAGGATACGTGGAATTATCAGTAACCCTTGGGGAAGGGGAACGCCAGAGAGTGAGGATCCTCCCCTTCGTGCTCTTGGATATCGAATCGCCGTACAATGCTTTCTTGGGCCGGCCGACCCTAGCCAAATTCAGAGCCTGTATTGCACCCTGGTGCTTATTGTTGAAATTTCCTATGGATTCCGGTGTGGGTATTGTTAGAGAAGATCAAGTTATGGCACGAGCATGCTACATTACAGAGTTAAAACTGCTCCGCAAAGGAAGAGATATAGAAGCGAAAGGTGGCTCCTCCCCACCAAGGGAGGAATCGTCATAGCAACTAAAGGAAGTACCTTTGGGATGGTCGCCCAGAGAGTTGCCTGAGGACATAGATCCCAAAGAGGATGAAGAGCCTGGGGGCAGAATGGCGGCTCCCAATGAAGCAACTGTGGACGTACCAATCGATGATAGTGACCCAGAGAAGGTCATGAAAATTGGATCCCAGTTGGACCCTGTCCAAGCCAAGGAATTAACAAAGTTTCTGAAAACTAACTTGGATGTATTTTCCTGGACCCATGCAGACATGTGTGGGATATCTCCGTCGGTAATGAGTCATTCACTAAGCATTAACCCGAAACATCCTCCTGTCAAGCAGAAAAGGCGAATGTGTGGTCCAGAAAGGTCTGCTGCATTGAAAGAAGAAGTCGAGAAACAAAAGAGTTATGGATTTATTAAAGATTCGACGTACCGTGACTGGATTTCGAATCCGGTTTTGGTAAAAAAGGCCAATGGAAAGTGGCGAACGTGTGTCGATTTCTCTGATTTAAACAAAGCTTGTTCGAAGGATAATTTCCCGTTGCCCAAAATCGATCAATTAGTAGATTCAACTGCAGGTCATGAACTCCTTTCCTTTATGGATGCCTATTCAGGATATAATCAGATCCCTATGCATGTCCCAGACCAAGAGCATACCATCTTCATTACAGATTTGGGACAATATTGCTATGTGGTAATTCCTTTCGGTCTGAAAAATGTCGGTGCAACATATCAGCGGTTGGTGAATATGATGTTCTACAATCAGATTGGGAAAACAATGGAGGTATACGTCGACGATATGTTGGTAAAGTCCAGACAGTCGTCCGATCATACCAACGATTTGGCAGAGATGTTTCAAATTCTTCGAAAATATGGGATGAAATTGAATCCTTTGAAATGCTCGTTTGGGGTAGCATCTGGAAAATTCCTAGGGTTCATTGTAAGCTCGCGTGGAATCGAGATTAATCCAGACCGAATTACAGCAATCCGAAATATCCAAGAACCAAAGTAGATTAAAGATGTGCAAAGCCTCTCTGGAAAAGTGGCAGCGCTAAGCAGATTTATTTCAAAAGCTACAGATAAATGCATCCCGTTCTTCGAATTAATAAAGCGAGGCAAGCGCAACTTTAAATGGACTCCTGATTGTGTAGAAGCTTTCCAAAATCTGTTAAATCATCTGAAGAGACCCCCGATACTGTCTAAGCCTGTGGATCACGAGGATTTATTCGTGTATCTGGTAGTGTCATCCCACGCGATCAGTCCGGCTTTTGTGAGAGAAGAGGATAAGGTGCAAAAACCAGTATACTATGTGAGCAAGAAATTGGCAGTCGCAGAACGAAATTACCCAAAGATAGAAAAGCTCGCGTATAGTCTGTTGATCGCATCTAGGAAGCTCCGTCACTACTTCCAAGCTCATCCCATTACTGTTTATACTGATCACCCGCTTAAGCAAGTCCTACAAAGGCCAGAAGCATCGGGAAGATAAGTGAACTGGGCAAGGGACTCGGTCGGATATGGGGGCTCGGATCGGATATGGGGGCTCGGATCGGATAAGTGAACTGGGCAAGGGACTCGGTCGGATCGGAACTTGACACTTGAGAAATCTGGCAGAAAGGAAGGCCATGCTAGCAAAATTGGGATCGGATAACGGAGGGGGATCGGATTGGCTAAAGGAGGAGGATCGGATCGGCTAAAGGAGGAGGATCGGATCAGAACAAATGAAGGGCGAGGGAGCTGATCGGAGCGGAAGCATGAGCTGGATGGGAGATGACACCCGACCCGACCCGAAGCGAGACACCCGACCCGACCCGAAGTGAGACATCCGACCCGAACCGACGCGATGGAGTGGACCCGAACCGTACCATAGGAGGACTATGAACTAACGCAATGGAGTGAACCCGACCCGAACCGATGACTTGAAGGGGAATCCGACCCGACCCAGTATTGACCAATAACCCGAGATGCAAAGGTAGTCCAAATGGAAGTTAGAGCTCAGGATCCAGTTGGGAACCAATGAGTTCACTTCATGGTTGGGCTTTGCTGCGGGACGTGTGCAAAGGGGTTGTCGGTATTCATAACTTTGCTTCACCACTGAGAGATGGATGGTGGGCTTGTAGTGATAGTTACACGGGATTGGATTCCGTCATGGCCCAAAGTATTAGGTGACCAAAGTAGTGGATATCGTATGCTTTACGCACTGAGTGAGGGATGTGAGGATGATTGCTATGCTTGATTGTTTGACACCACTATGACATGCACACCCCCACCCCCGTATCTCTTACACAGTATGTTAGTGGCACCTTAGATTATTGTACGGTATATAGTGCTAACTCTTTGGTTACAGGTTCAGGTATGATTGGATTATACCTGTTATTATTCTGTTTAGATGCTTATCGCTCATACCAGGCTTTATGTCTGACCCAGAGTTTTATGTCTCCTCTTATTACTCTGGGTGCTCACACGAGCAGACTAGAGACAGGTTAGCTGGTGATGCGCGAGTAGCTGATTCGGAGGCGAGCATGAGGCTTCCATGCATGATATATAGATATTTTCCCTGTGTCGTTGGTGGTCGCTACTTGGGCATTAGTAGTGTATCTCCTTTATCTTGCTTTTGTTTTTGGAGACAGTTAGAAAAGTTGTAATAATGTTGGCTTTGGATCATAAGCGGTATTTGGATTTTCCGCTGCTATGTTAGTTTATTTTCAGCTTATGCACTGTCTCACCTGTTTTATGTCAAGTTTGTTGTTATTATATTTTATCCTATGCACTGTGAGACATTCTACAGGTTCCTTGATTAGTTCATTTCCTTCTTCCCTTTTTCTTCTGACGATCCGTCCCGTGCTAACTGGACATGTGTACAGCGCACTTTTGGAGTAAATGTCGGTTGGTGCGGGGCGGTCCGTCACATTTGGTATCAGAGCTCTAGGTTGCGTAGTTAACCTAGGGAAAGACACTAGGGAGAGATAGTACGTATACGAGAGCGCGTATTTGTGATTACTTTGGTTTTTAAAAGCTATATATATATACTATTAGTAGTATAAGGATGAAGTCGTACTACACTAGCACCACTATGGGGTCGTTAATCGTTTCCCTTTTTCAGATTGACGATGAGTAGAGACACCAGGGGTGCTGGTAGACGGACTAACCATGGGAATGCTCCTGACATGAGGACAATGTTCACCAACGTCATGAGGGAGATGCTTAGGGATGTTCAAGGGGCAGCTCCCAATCCCGGAAATGGTGGTGGTCCAGTAGTGCAGGCGCCTAGGGTCGATTTCGCCAAGTTGTGCAAGGATTACACTAACCTTGGTGGGAAGCCGTTCCACGGAACGGAGTCGGCCACAGATGTTCAAGAATGGTTGGATAGCTGTGATCGTATCTTCGATGACTTGGGACTTGCGGATGCGATGAAGAGAAGGCTAGCGTCTCGTCAGCTGTAAGGGTGAGCGATGAATTGGTGGAATGCCATTAGAACAGCTACTCTAGAAGATCAAGTTACTTGGAATCAGTTTAAGACTCGCTTTTGTGATAAGTTTATTCCAGCTGCTCATAAATCAGAAATGTTCAGGAAGTTCTTGGAGCTTAAGCAGAATGGTAGAGCAGTCTCGGAGTATATCGCTGAATTCGACACTTTATCGAAATATGGATGGTCCCTTATCGATACAAGCGAAAAGAAGAATGAGAAGTTCATAACTGGCTTGGATGGGTACTTGGGGGAAAGACTTATAAACCATATCGATGAGACGTTCGAGTCTATTGTAGGAAAGGCATTAAGGTCAGAGAGCCTTTTCCCTAAGTCGAAGACCGAAGTTGCTATTGCATCTACAGAGGAGCCAAAGCCTCAAGCAGGCGGTGAAGGCAAGAAGAATTCTCAGAGAAAGAGGAAGCAGAACCCGACCAAGGATGGTCAGAATAAGAAAAATAAGAAAGATGGCGAATTATTTAGTTGTGGCAAGAAGGGCCATTACGCCAGAGATTGTCGAGAAAAGCCTGGGGAAAGGAAGTGCTTTAACTGCGGCCAGGCGGGACATCACAAGGATTATTGCCCACAACCTCCTAGGGAGAAGCATATTGTGAAAGCGTATGCTATCATCGCTGTTCCTTCTTCGTCAAATGCCCCAATTGCGGCGCAGAAGGAAAAAGGTTTCATTATTCGAGGTATGCTTTCTATTTAAGATGTTTTGATTGGGTTTTGTTTGACAAACCTGAGTTAGTCGATAGACCTTTAGTAGTGACGAACCCGATTGGTGGTTCGACTAGTTTTGGCATGATTTGTTAATGTGGTCTTATCGAGTCATGGATGTATGTTTCCTTGTGATTGCTTTGTTTTGGGCTTTACTGGGTTTAGCATTATTTTGGGGAGTCGATCTACTCTAAAGGAATAGGGTGGTATTAGGTACCTACCTAGTGATGGCGATAGTAACTGGAGTTAAGGAAGCTAAGAGGTTATCGTTGTAATAAGTTCTAGTTGTCTCTGGGAGGCAAATGAGTACTCTAGTGTTAGATTGTTTTGCTAGTATCACCTCATGTGGATTGTCCGAACTCGGAGGAGATGTTCCTTGGGTGCTTGTCTGATATTGGTTTAGGCCTTTGGGGCTTGTGCTTGGGGAATGTCGATTTCGACTAGGATGGTTTGCGTGAGGGGTAAATAGTTGTTGCGATTTTTCATTGGATGATATCTTGGTTTACTCGAGGAGTGATGGGCAGATGGAACATGATAAGACTGTTCAATGGTATAGACTGCCCAGAGTTAGACTCGATAGGGTTATGAGACTGCTCGAGTGGGACTCGAGAAAGATGCAAAGTAATGGATTGTTTTGGACCCTATGTTGATGTTCTCTATTGGATAGTAGAACTTTGAAGGAATAGGATGTGTTCGTTGATCATGGAGGATACAACGAAGATTAGGGCGATTCAAGTTGGACTTGAACTCGTAAAAGAAAATGGGTGTTCGTTGATCTTGGAGATGCAACGAATAGGGAGACGACTCACGTTGGACTAGAGTTTGTCACTAATGGATACTCAAGACTGGGTCTGAGTTATAGATTGAATCGAGTTGGACTCGAGAAGGCTGCAAGGAATTGGATTCGGCTTGAGTTGGACTCGAGAGGGCAGCAAGAAAATGGATAGACTTGGGTTTTACTCAAGTATTTTAGGAGGACTAAAAGCAGGGGTATCTGGGGACGCCCGTGACCTTGGATCCGTTGGACGTGATCTAGTTATCCTTGGAGGATAAACGTACGTTGGACGTATGGTAGTCCGACTGTAGGCAGGGCTTCCATTAGTTTAATTATCCTTGGAGGATAAACGTACGTTGGACGTACGGTAGTCCTTAGGGAGGCGGGGCTTCCATTGGCCTAGGATTGGTTGGACCAGTCAAGTAGGCATCGGTGTATGTATGGAGGTTGGGCTTCCATTAGTTATTGATGTTGGTTAGACCAGACATACTAGAATCGACATATTGGGATTGGTTAGACCAATCATGTAGGTGTCGATGTGTTTATGAATTTAGCAGGTGATAGGTAGGACTTGTTTGATGGATGTTATGGTTGCTATGTTTGTTCCTATCTTTCTTCTCTTGAGTAGACTATCACCTGTAGGGTTCCAGCGATGGGGAACAAAGTGATTGTAGTAGGACTATGAGCCAGTGCAGTAGAGTTGTCATGACTCGAGGGGCAAAGTGGACATAGTAAAGGAATAGTAAGGCTATGAGCCAGTGCAGTGGAGTTGTTATGACGTCATGGGGTAGAGTGGACATAGCAAAGGACTAGTAGCTATGGATCAGTGCAGTGGAGCCGCCATGACTCCATGGGGCAGAGTGATCATAGTAAAGGATTTGGGCGCGGTAATAGTTGCATTGAGTAGGAGACATGCCAGTTTAGGGGTTTTGTCTCTAGGATGGAAGCAACTAAAGTATATCACATGATATGATTTCGGGCCCAAGAGTGAATTGGATTCAGAAACACTAGTAAGCTTGACGATTAGATCGATTTTGATTGAGTGGATTGGTTCCAGTTAGAAGGACGATCCTAATCTATTGGAAACCATCTCTAGGGTAGAGATGGGTATCGATGGAAAGAGAATGATCAAGTGAGGATTTGATCGAGAAGGGTGGCTTCGAAAGAATAAGGGACTAGTTGTACCCAACGTAGATGGACTGAGAGGTGAAGTGCTTAGAGCATATCATCACTCAAAATTGACTATGAATCCTGGTGGTAACAAAATGTATTGAGACATGGATTAGACCTACTACTGGGAAAGGATAAAGAAAGACGTTGGGAAGTTTATGTCCAAATGCATAAATTGCCAGTTAGTTAAAACTGAGCAAAAAAGAAGCCTAGTGGTTTGTCACAACCATTGGAAACAAGTCTCAATGGATTTCATTGATGGTTTACCAAGGACTAGGTCAGGTCATGATGGTATTTGAGTGAATTGTATATTAGAAAATGAAGGCTACCCAAGATAGGCAGAAGACTTATCTCGATAAGAGACGAAGAGATTTGGAATTCTTCGTTAACGACTTGGTGTTCGTCGAGATCTCTCCATAGAGAATGTGATTCGGATTGGTTGGAGAGGTAAGTTAGCACCAAGATTTGTTGGCCCATTCCCAGTCCTCGAGCAAGTTGGGAATTTGGCGTATGAAGTAGAGCTACCTGACAAGATGGCGGGAGTTCACAACGTATTTCATGTTTCCCAGTTAAGGAAATTCGTGCACGATCCTAGTGTGGCTATTTCACCTGATCAGTTGGATAACATCGAAGTTGAACTCAAGGCGGTTGGGAACCGCAAGTCTATGCGTATTGTTGGGAACAATACGAAGCAGCTTCGAAGGAAGGCGGTGAAACTAGTCAAAGTCCAGTGGGGGTGAGAATGAAAAAGAGTGTACTTGGGAAACAGAGGAAGATATAAGGAAGAAGTATCCAGAACTCTTTGCCTAGTAAGGTTTCAGTAGTGATAGTTTCTTCCCTTGTTAGTAAACCGCATGCTAGGATAGACTTGTTTTGCATGTTGATTGTTGTTTTATGGTTGATAGGCATGCGGAACCCTTTGTGTGTTTTGGTTAGGGAATTTCGGGGGCGAAATTTCTTAAGGGGGGGAGAGTGTAACGACCCGCATTCTACGCATCAAAGGATCATAGAATATTTATTTCTTTCACATACGAAGTCGTAGGGTCATATAACTTTGGGAGACGACTATTGGAGTCATTTCCCATGTTCATGATTTTTGTTGATTTTTAAATGACCGTTTTGCCCCTAGCTGATATTGTTTTGGCCATAACTTTTGATTGGAAAGGAATTTTGACCTGAAACCACTTCCATTAGATTCGTTTGATGGTTTACCTTTCCGTGGAGTGGTCATAATAGCCAAACGGACTTACCGTTTGGGAGATATGGCTGAAATAAGGTTTGGAAGGTGAAAAACTGCTTAACCGGACCAAATAGGGTGATTTGTGGATAGGCCCATAACCCATTTCGGGATTAGGGTTATGGGGAGGCTGAAATGAGTTCGAGAATCATTTTCATTTCAGTTTTGAGCCGCCACTTTCCTTCTTGAAACCCTAGTAATGGCCTCCACCTTCTAATTTCATCCCAAATCGTCTCTAATCACTTTCTAATCGAAGATTAAGCAAAACTACATCAAATCAAGGGAGGGTAGCACCAAGGCAAGGTTAGAGCTGCTGTTAGACATCAGTATTCACGCCAAACAGAGATTCATTTCAGATTTGGTATTTTATTTGTGGCCAAGGTGAGTGATTTGCATAGTTTTGCACTAATTACAGTTAATTAAGGGTAATTAGTGAAGATTAGCGAATTTATACACTAATAAATTCTAGAAAAATATTCATAAATTCGAAAATAATATTTTATGCCTCTGGGAAAAATTTGGTTTAATTTGATTAAGTTTTGTTAACCCTATGATTAGTTTTGCTTAAATATGCTTAAGGGGAAAATATGGGGTTTTGGGTATGTGTGATCCATTTTAACCTATCATGTTGATGTTTTGATGTTTGTGGTTGACTATGCATGTTGCTATGATTG
Source organism: Allium sativum (assembly GCA_030737875.1). Taxonomy (NCBI): domain Eukaryota; kingdom Viridiplantae; phylum Streptophyta; class Magnoliopsida; order Asparagales; family Amaryllidaceae; genus Allium; species Allium sativum. The sequence continues at coordinate 718,519,130 of CM060921.1, read as the reverse complement.
TATGATATTCTTTGTGATTGATTTCAATAGTTAGAATGGTCGAAAACGTCGTCGAATGGCGTAAAATACTCGCTGGAAAGGTTGTGGGAAAAGTGCAGGCTCTGGACCGGATCGGATATGGGGGCTCGGATCGGATAAGTGAACTGGGCAAGGGACTCGGTCAGATCGGAACTTGACACTTGAGAAATATGGCAGAAAGGAAGGCCATGCTAGCAATATTGGGATCAGATCGGATAACGGAGGGGGATCAGATTGGCTAAAGGAGGAGGATCGGATCGGCTAAAGGAGGAGGATCGGATCGGAACAAATGAAGGGCGAGGGAGCTGATCGGAGCGGAAGCATGAGCTGGATGGGAGATGGCACCCGACCCGATCTGAAGCGAGACACCCAACCCGACCCGAACCGACGCGATGGAGTGCACCCGAACCGAACCGTACCAGAGGAGGACTATGAACTGACGCAATGGAGTGAACCCGACCCGAACCGATGACTTGAAGGGGAATCCGACCCGACCCAGTATTGAACAATAACCCGAGATGCAAAGGTAGTCCAAATGGAAGTTACAGCTCAGGATCCAGTTGGGAACCAATGAGTTCACTTCATGGTTGGGCTTTGCTGCGGGACGTGTGCAAAGGGGTTGTCGGTATTCATAACTTTGGTTCACCACTGAGAGATGGATGGTGGTCTTGTAGTGATAGTTACACGGGATTGGATTCCGTTATGGCCCAAAGTATTAGGTGACCAAAGTAGTGGATATCGTATGCTTTACGCACTGAGTGAGGGATGTGAGGATGATTGCTATGCTTGATTGTTTGACACCACTATGACATGCACACCCCCACCCCCGTATCTCTTACACAGTATGTTAGTGGCACCTTAGAGTATTGTACGGTATGTATTGCTAACTCTTTGGTTGCAGGTCCAGGTTCAGGTATGATTGGATTATACCTGTTATTATTCTTTTTAGATGCTTATCGCTCATACCAGGCTTTATGTCTGACCCAGAGTTTTATGTCTCCTCTTATTACTCTGGGTGCTCACACGAGCAGACTAGAGACAGGTTAGCTGGTGATGCACGAGTAGCTGATTCAGAGGCGAGCAGGAGGCTTCCACGCATGATATATAGATATTCTCCCTGTGTCGTTGGTGGTCGCTACTTGGGCATTAGTAGTGTACCTCCTTTATCTTGCTTTTGTTTTTTGGAGACAGTTAGAAAAGTTGTAATAATGTTGGCTTTGGATCATAAGCTGTATCTAGATTTTCCGCTGCTATGTTAGTTTATTTTCAACTTATGCACTGTCTCACCTGTTTTATGTCAAGTATGTTGTTATTATATTTTATCCTATGCGCTGTGAGACATTCTACAGGTTCCTTGATTAGTTCATTTCCTTCTTCCCTTTTTCTTTTGAGGATCCGTTCCGTGCTAACTGGACATGTGTACAGCGCACTTTTGGAGTAAATGTCGGTTGGTGCGGGGTAGGCCGTCACAGAAGGAGTCACGACTGGATCCCAGGACAACGCCACCATCCTCCCATCTAATGCCACCGCGATCCGATCCCAGGGTGGCACCACGAGCCATCGACACAAGGGTGGCGCAATCCGAAGCGACAATCAGACCATGACCCAACCCGGAAAGGAGGTTATGGCTCGTTCTTCTCGTGCTGGTACAACTGCTCGACCTGGCCCAAGTTCTTTACATATAAGAGAGAATGTTGATGATAAATTTGACCCTTCTGCCCCAGTTACCGATGGACATTTAACTCGAATACTTGAAGCATTAGATAGGCAAACCGATGAACTGGCTGCTCAAAGACAGGAGAGCTCTTTATTGCGTCAAAACATTACTGCCTTAGGCAGGAGAATTGATGATATTCAAAGGCAGGTTTCACCACCTCCAGCTCACCCTTTCTCTCCAGAACATACATCGTCATCTGAAGAGCCCCGATGGAACCAACGATGGCCCCCGTTAGAAAGGCCCGAAAACATAGAACGACTTCGATTTGGGTCGCTTCCGTCTCGTGAAGAGGAGGCATTTAATCAGGGAACTAGTAACCGCAACTTAAATGAACCTGTTTTACTACCAAGGAATGGTATGCCTCCCGCTCGTCGCGTGATCGACCGCGGCAACAGGGGGCAAGGGAGTTCTGCTCAGGGCCTAGATTTTATAGCAGCACATCGAAGAAACGTCAGAAGAGGATGTCGGGTAAGGAGTGTTGATCCCGAATCTACCCTGACACATGCAGAGGTTGAAGCAATGATTAGACAAGTCATGTTAGATAGTCGCGGACAGAGGAATGAAGATTGGGGCGTAGACCGCAGTCACACACCTTTTACTGATGATATACTGGATGTTACATTCCCGAGGCGCTTCAATATGCCAACCATGAATCGCTATACGGGCATGACTGACCCCATCCTGCATTTAATGCGGTACTCCTGGTCAATGAATGCCGCTGCAGCTACAGATGCGGTCAAATGTAAAGCGTTCCCTATATTCTTGGAAGATGTGGCGTTATTGTGGTTTACCCGCCTTCCAGCACGGTCAATATCCAGCTTCAGGGAATTGAGTGAGAAATTCGTAAACGAATTCCGTCTTCATGTCCAGAGGTCTAAGAATGTGATCGAGCTATCCCTCATTAAACAACGACCGGACGAAAGCCTAAGGTCATATTTGGATCGTTTTAACTTGGCTATCACAGAAGTCAAAGATCCGCATGAGCAAACTATGTTGATGGCCTTGATCGATGGCGTTGATAAAGATACCGAGTTTGGAAGATATTTGGCTGGTAAACCTCCCCCGACCAGGGAAATATTTTATGAAAAAGCCAATATTCGCCAGCGTCGGGAGGAGATATACGCTAATCGAAAAAGAAAAGCTACTGATAAGGAAGATATCCAAAGCAACGTAGCCATCAAGAAAATGGGTGATAGCTCAGGAAAGGTTGAAGTTAACGTTGGGAACAAGAATCAAGATAGCGGTCGCCAATCAGGGAATAATAATAACAACAATCGGAAGAGAAATCGAGGAAACAACTCTAAGAGGAGATCCCGGTCCAGACCATTTGAGAACTTCACACCGTTAAATGATACATTGGAGAACATCTTCCTGGATACATATAATGTCCTCCAGTATAAAAGACCTCCTCTGAGAGATTCTACCGAGAAAGAGCGTGAGACTGGGAAATTCTGTCTTTTTCATCAGATCCACGGTCATTCCATAAACGAATGTCGTCACTTGAGAGACGTGGTTGAAAGGCTGCTCCGAGAAGGGAAGCTTGATGAGTATAAGGTGACTCCCAGGGACAGGGGGCAAGCCATACGAGCCCTAAACCAAAGCCAACCTACTGTTAAATCGACGGCTCAGCAAAAAGGGAAAAATATCGTTATCAATACTATAATTGGTGGGCTCCACCTAGAAAGGCACAGTTTCAAGCTATGGATCAATATATAAATGCGGCTAAAAGCATTTCGAAGTGGGAGAGTGTAGTAACCCTGAGGACAGCGCTCTGATTAAGCAACAAAAGACGATGTCCGATGACATCATATTTCGCGAGCGAGAGAGTATTGGAGTACACTCCCCATTTGAAGATCCGTTGGTGATCACCGTCACCATTGGCCCAGCTATAGTTCATAAGGTCTTTGTAGATAACGGGAGTTCCGTCAACATTTTGTTCAAGAAAACGTTCGACCAAATGAAACTCGAGCCGAAGGATTTAAAGCCATGTGAAGGGTGGATACGCGAATTTAATCGGGCCTCAACCGCTCCAATAGGATACGTGGAATTATCAGTAACCCTTGGGGAAGGGGAACGCCAGAGAGTGAGGATCCTCCCCTTCGTGCTCTTGGATATCGAATCGCCGTACAATGCTTTCTTGGGCCGGCCGACCCTAGCCAAATTCAGAGCCTGTATTGCACCCTGGTGCTTATTGTTGAAATTTCCTATGGATTCCGGTGTGGGTATTGTTAGAGAAGATCAAGTTATGGCACGAGCATGCTACATTACAGAGTTAAAACTGCTCCGCAAAGGAAGAGATATAGAAGCGAAAGGTGGCTCCTCCCCACCAAGGGAGGAATCGTCATAGCAACTAAAGGAAGTACCTTTGGGATGGTCGCCCAGAGAGTTGCCTGAGGACATAGATCCCAAAGAGGATGAAGAGCCTGGGGGCAGAATGGCGGCTCCCAATGAAGCAACTGTGGACGTACCAATCGATGATAGTGACCCAGAGAAGGTCATGAAAATTGGATCCCAGTTGGACCCTGTCCAAGCCAAGGAATTAACAAAGTTTCTGAAAACTAACTTGGATGTATTTTCCTGGACCCATGCAGACATGTGTGGGATATCTCCGTCGGTAATGAGTCATTCACTAAGCATTAACCCGAAACATCCTCCTGTCAAGCAGAAAAGGCGAATGTGTGGTCCAGAAAGGTCTGCTGCATTGAAAGAAGAAGTCGAGAAACAAAAGAGTAATGGATTTATTAAAGATTCGACGTACCGTGACTGGATTTCGAATCCGGTTTTGGTAAAAAAGGCCAATGGAAAGTGGCGAACGTGTGTCGATTTCTCTGATTTAAACAAAGCTTGTTCGAAGGATAATTTCCCGTTGCCCAAAATCGATCAATTAGTAGATTCAACTGCAGGTCATGAACTCCTTTCCTTTTTGGATGCCTATTCAGGATATAATCAGATCCCTATGCATGTCCCAGACCAAGAGCATACCATCTTCATTACAGATTTGGGACAATATTGCTATGTGGTAATTCCTTTCGGTCTGAAAAATGCCGGTGCAACATATCAGCGGTTGGTGAATACGATGTTCTACAATCAGATTGGGAAAACAATGGAGGTATACGTCGACGATATGTTGGTAAAGTCCAGACAGTCGTCCGATCATACCAACGATTTGGCAGAGATGTTTCAAATTCTTCGAAAATATGGGATGAAATTGAATCCTTTGAAATGCTCGTTTGGGGTAGCATCTGGAAAATTCCTAGGGTTCATTGTAAGCTCGCGTGGAATCGAGATTAATCCAGACCGAATTACAGCAATCCGAAATATCCAAGAACCAAAGTAGATTAAAGATGTGCAAAGCCTCTCTGGAAAAGTGGCAGCGCTAAGCAGATTTATTTCAAAAGCTACAGATAAATGCATCCCGTTCTTCGAATTAATAAAGCGAGGCAAGCGCAACTTTAAATGGACTCCTGATTGTGTAGAAGCTTTCCAAAATCTGTTAAATCATCTGAAGAGACCCCCGATACTGTCTAAGCCTGTGGATCACGAGGATTTATTCGTGTATCTGGTAGTGTCATCCCACGCGATCAGTCCGGCTTTTGTGAGAGAAGAGGATAAGGTGCAAAAACCAGTATACTATGTGAGCAAGAAATTGGCAGTCGCAGAACGAAATTACCCAAAGATAGAAAAGCTCGCGTATAGTCTGTTGATCGCATCTAGGAAGCTCCGTCACTACTTCCAAGCTCATCCCATTACTGTTTATACTGATCACCAGCTTAAGCAAGTCCTACAAAGGCCAGAAGCATCGGGAAGATTGCTCAAATAGAACATCGAACTGAGTTAATTCGACCTGAACTTCCAACCTCGAAGGCCGATAAGAGGGCAAGCACTTGCAGAATTTATAGCAGAATTTACCATCCCAAAAGATGATGCGGAAACTGAAGAAGACGATTCGCCAAAGCTACTCCTTGGCCCTAATGCTTGGAAACTATATACTGATGGAGCTAAAAATGACAGACGGTCAGGTGCCGGAGTGGTCCTTGAAACTCCAGAGAAACGGATAATATACTATGCTCTTAGATTGGAGTTCCACGCGACCAATTATGATTCCGAGTATGAAGCTCTGATTGTCGGGTTGAAGCTTGCAAAGGAACTAGGGATAATAAAGCTAGACATCTTTTATGACTCTAATTTGGTCGTGAACCAAGTTAATGAAAAATTTCTGGCTAAGAGTCCAAGGTTGATATCATATCTGGAAAAAGTAAGAGCATTGCTGGGTGATTTTGAGCACCATAGCATATCTCACATTCCTCGAGCAGAGAATCAAAGAGCGGACAAGTTAGCAAAGATGGCTAGTTTCGATAATCCAGAACATACAGAGCTAGTCCTAATTGAAGTATTACGGTCTCTCAGTGTGGATCAGATGGAAGTTGATCCGATGCTGGAAATTGAACCTGAAAGAGAGTCATGGATGACCCCCTTGAAGAATTTCTTGATGAATGGAATGCTCCCAAGTAAGAAAAGCGAGAGGCGCATGGTCATACGGAAGGCTTCCCGATATGTGTTGCAAGGCGAAGTCGTGTACATGCAAGGTTTCTCGATGCCTCTCCTCCGGTGCGTTGCGCATGATGACATCAAGCGTGTGCTGAAGGAAGTCCATAAAGGTGAGTGTAGCAACCACACAGGAGGACAAACATTGGCAAAGAAGATATTGCGATACGGCTATTTCTGGCCCACTATAAACAAGGATGTAGCCAAGTATGCTTGATGTTATGATGCTTGCCAGAAGTTCTCCAAAATCCCTAGGGCGCCAACTAACCATTTAAAGACAATGATTAGCCCGTGGCCTTTTGCTATGTGGTGAATTGACATTATTGGGAGCCTCCCCATACCAAAAGGCGGAGCAAAGTTCGCTATTATGGCAGTGGATTATTTTACTAAATGGGTAGAAGCAGAGCCTTTAACCACGATCACGACCAAACGAGTGATCACCTTTGTCGTTAAGAACATCATCTGTCGATTTGGGATTTCCAAAGTAATCATAACCGACAATGGGACCCAATTCGACAGTACGGAGTTTCGAGATTTCTGTCGGAAGTATCACATCGAGAAAAGATACACCTCTGTGGCACATCCGAAATCAAATGGACAGGTTGAATCGGCAAATAAGGTGATCAAATCCATTCTGAAGAAAAGATTGAAGAGGGCCAAAGCTATGTGGGTCGATGAATTGCCCCTGGCACTATGGGCCTACAGAATGACGTACAAGTCGGCAACGGGTCACACCCCGTTTTCCCTTGCTTTCGGAGCTGAAGCAGTTATTCCAGTCGAGTTAGAAGTACCATCCCACCGTACCATTTATTACGACCCAATGACCAACAATGAGTTGCTCCTTGAATCCCTGGACATGATTAAGGAAAAAAGGGACGAAGCCGACATACGTGCCTTGAGGCACAAACAACAAGTAACTTGGTACTACAACAGAAAAGTCCGAGCTCGCACATTCGAACCCGGAGACTTGGTTCTGAAACGTGTCTTTCCGCCTCCGGTACATATGGGCCCGAAATGGGAAGGACCGTACTCCATTTTACGAAGGCTTGATAATGGAACCTTCAAGCTGTTGACCGTAAATGGAGAAAAAATCCCCATAGTGTGGAATGCCCCGCATTTGCGGCTTTACCTAACATAAAAAGTGTCAGTTTTATTCTTTTGTTTTTAGAACCATGTAAAAAGGCTCGACTTGCCTAAGAACAGTCTGGTTATTTGAACAAAAGATTATAAAGTGGACGTAGATCATGATTCGACTGAACCACTATAAAAATACTGTGTGTTATTTACCTTTACTGCACCATTTCTTATCTACTCTTTTATTTTGATCAATATATATATTGTTCCTATTTCAGGAAATTGTTTTAAATTTATGTAGTAATCTCAAAACAATTAATTCAAAATACCGTTCGGTAAATCGGAAAGTTCGCGATGATTAAAGCTTCAAAAGGTACAGCAGGGTAAATTACATTACCACTTAACTCCCGAGATCAGGAAGAGAATATAAAGGACGCGAAGATGACATACCCGAGGCGTGCAGGTCCACCATGATAAAACCGCCTTAGCAACACTCTAACCTGCTGAAGGATCAGGAGAGTATAAAGGTGCTAGAGACTTAGCGCCCCCAGAACTTTTGCCCCGCTAAAGGATCGGTGAGCAGACCAAAAATCGAGCTCGAACTCTAACCCGCTGAAGGATCGGGAGAGTATAAAGGCGCTAGAGACTTAGTGCCACACAAACTCTAACCCGCTGAAGGATCGGGAGAGTATAAAAGTGCTAGAGACTTAGCGCCGCAAGGACCATTACCCCATGGAAAAATCGGGGTAGTACGAATATAATTCTAATCGATCGCCAACATGCCCTGGCCAGGCACTACAATGACGATCAATTAGGAATGTATACGTGCATTACTACACGATTACTTAGCACATGTATTTCCCGATGATTGTTTTCGTTATGATTAATGATCGTTACTTACAAATTTAACATTTAACTATGAAAGCTTCAATTATGATTACTTAAACTTTGCTAACATGATGAATTTGCAGGAAAACTGTGATGCAAAAGAAATAGGTCCTTATTTACTGGAAACACATATACAAAAAACAAAAAACTAAGCAAAAAGAGAGGGCCAATCTCACGACTACATCTTTTGGCAAAAAAAAACCCTAAAACTAAAACATGAGCCGATAGCTGCATTTTATTTGCGCTTGGGAGATGGCTTTGATTTCTTGTCCTTCTTCTGTTTCTCTAACTCCTCTTTATCAGTACCGGAGCGGTCACTTTTCTTCCTCTTCCTCTTGTCGACAAGGGGCTCCGGAGAAGGACAGGAGGGTTCGGAGGCAAGCTGTGAAGTTATCGATCTAGAAGAGAATCTTATAACCAACCCGGTTTTGGGGTCGATTTCAGAAATAGGGGTCACGAACACAGGATTCTGTCCCTCCCTCTTAAGAGCCAACTGTTTCTCCTTCCTAGTCTATATGTCAGCCAAGGTTTCGCTATCATCACCCTTGGCCTCGTCAATGATTTCTACCTCCTCTTCCTCATCTCCATGACTGTCGTCTGAGTCATGCAGAGCAACAATGATCTCAGTGTCTGTAGGGGCGCCAGAGCCAGGCTCCACGGGTGCCATTGTAACTCTATCACTGGTTGAGCCCCTAGTTTTCTTTGAGACCTCGGAAGCTTCGATACCAGAACTTGGGGGAATCTCAACCCTCTCAGCCTCTGCCTTCTCCCCTGCACCCTTTTCGACCACTTTGGTACCTACACCATTAGAAATAAGGGTTAGTAAATCAGGAGGAGATGTGGCCATGTCAGTTGACTGTCCCATGAGACGACGACAAGTTACGATTGCTTTAATGAACTGTGGAGAAAATGTGGAGATACCTTCGGCTGACTCATCTCCCAGACTTGTACTGGTGGTCCCGACAATCGGAGGAGTAGGTGCCAAGGGGATCAATGGATCATCGAGATTATATCCCTCAACTTCAGAGGTTCTGGGCTCTACTATCGAACTCGAGCTCTTGCCAACTTTATCCTTACACTTGAGCCTGCTCTTCTCCCTCTCCATTTCCTCGTGGATAAGGCGTCTACCATCCTTCAAAGCCGCGGGCTCTTCACCTCTGAGAAAGGTTTGCATCAGCTGGTGCTCGTCAATTTTATCGACCCCCAGTCTCCGCTTCTCACCCTCGAAAATTGCGTCCCATATATTGGCCAAGGTAACATGGTAGTCGGGAATCCAAGAGATATCTCGATGCTTGATAATTTGACCAAAGAAATCGAACAACAATTCTTCAAAGCTATCTATATCCTTCTCTTTTTCGGCAAGCTTATTAGCTGCTGACTCAAAAGCGCTGTTGGCATTGCTTTCGGCGACAGCTACCTGCTCCTCAGCTTGAGCAAGTTGATTATTTAGAACCTCCTTCTCCTTTTGGGCAAGAGCATGGTCATTTTTTAAGCTCGCCTTCTCTTTCTCCCAAGCCTCTTTCTCAGCATAAAAGCGATCCTGAACTGTCTTCAATTCAGTTTTACCGCCCTGAGATCCTCCACTTTTTTCCTCAGGGTCACCCGTTCCTGGCTATTTAAGTCAAGCTCGTTGCGAAAATGCTCCCTGGCACTTTCCAACTCGGACTTGTAATTCTCTGCGTCTCGGTGAGCTAAAGCCAGTTGGGCCTGTGCATTCTTCAGTTCTTTTTCCATTTTGCACCTAGCGCTAGCATCATTGTCAATCTTTACTCTGGCCCTGGCTGCGTCCGTCTCCATCCGGCGGATGATAGAAGAGAGTGTAGCCACATGCTTCTTCATTACCCCATATTGTTTAGCTGCATGGCACACATACCCTATCACCTCTGTGTCCCAATCCTTGGGGACCGGTTCAAGATCTGGGACGAACACCATCCTCTCAAAGTAAATGTCGGGAAACTGTTTTCGTAAACGCTCTAACCTGGCCGTGATCTCAGAACTGGGGGCAACATCCCTTGCAGCAGTAGTGTCCAAGCCATGCTCACCAGAGGAAGTAGGAACTGTCTTCCCCTTCTCTATAATCCTACCCTCATCTTTGTCCTTGTCCTTTGGCTTGGCATGTTTCTTAGAAGATTGGGCATGAGAAGGAGTGCTTTTTAGAGGGGTTAAATCTCTAGGAAGTTGCTTCCCTCCAGCTGGTGGCATTGGACGACTAGGTGGCTTTCCATAACTTTGCTTCGGCGGAGATCGAGGTCGTACAGGATAAGATTGATGAGAATCCCGAGGTCGGCGACTATCCCTTCCCCGACTATCGTTACGAGTGTGCTCAGGATCTGGAAGGAGGCTTGGTGTGCCCTTGCGAAGGGAACAGTAAGAATAAGACCGTTTGCGCGACATTTTTCTGCAAAGAAAACAAGTGCGTGTTAGAACTGTGAACCACAGTAGCAAAAGAGTGTTATGATAAATGGTGCATGTTTTTTGTGCATTCCGTGGAATCCCCGTTTTTTTGAAATAGACCAGGGCCCGAAGGTAGGTTCGTGTGGGTAACTTCTTTTTCTCCAACTGAGGCACCCGTATCTTCAGAAAGGGGAAAAATTAGTTCTCCTTCGAAATCTTCTTGGGTATAAATATCATCTGGCAAAGGAATTTTACTTATTTCCCCGAAAACCTGTTCCTCCGTTAATTCGTCGTGAGCGACAAACCCAACTGGCGATGAAGTCCTCAGTGGAGACTGCCCCTCGGAGATTGGAACCTCCTTTGATTTATCATCTCGTCCCTCATCTCCTTTATACACGTTTAAATCTTCGTTGTCCTGATTAATCATCGGCGAAGGACTCTTGCGAAGAGTAGTCGTCTCTATAACTTGAGAAGTTCCTTTTCCTTCACCTGGGGGCACATATTTGTAAGGTTTTCCTCCCGCGCCAAGTCCGAATCTTATGTCTAAAAGATGATGTTTGTGAAGGTTTTCGTCGGTTATACATTTCTTGATTCTCAAGAGGTCAGACTTGCTTTTTAGAAGACAGGATAATCGATCGTTATATACTGAGCCTTGTGTCTTGGGGAATGTGTGATATGCGCAAAGGGAAAGGAAACATGTTAATACTTCTATTATGTAATTCAGTCATGCATTTGGAGGCTCGAAACTTACTAGATTTGAGCCACCTCCTCGTACACCCAGTTTGGTGTTTTATGTAAAACCAATAAACTTTGGGATCCCCTATGTTGTTGTACCCATCGGACAGAACATTCCCGTTGGTTACTGATTCAAAGAACGAGAAATTTGGAGTCGCTGTGGAACAATGCTTGAAAAGATAGTAGAATTTCAAGTCTTTAAAAGTAAGCTCAGTTTGCAGAATCTCTGCATACGCGACATATAGAGTGTACAAGGCTGTGTAAGCATTGGGGTGAAGTTGCACAGGGGCAATACACAATCATCTTAAGGTTTCAATGATGATTGGAGGAAACAGAGGAATAGCGCCTACCCAGCACAAGAGTCGGCTGATTGCCATGTACCATTCTGGAGCAAGATGAGGTCTATCTCCGCTTCCGGGTGTTTTCACATCGTCCCACGGGATCCTGTGTTTCAAACAAATTTTCTTAAGTTTTATATCGTCTTGTTTGGAAGCTAAAGAGTCAGTAAATTTCTCAATTCCTAGAACGCCAGGAATCTCATCGGGAGCTCGGTCATCCATTTCGGATTCCTCCTCTAGCGAGGTACTCTCAGATGAATTTGACTTTGTCTCAGCCTCATATTCGGATTCAGAATCCTCATCCTCTGGATTAATTGGAGGAATCTCGGGATTATGGTGTTCCGACACCTCCGGGTCCACCTCTATTTTAGATCTTTCAGGAGAACGATTATCCGACATTGCTGTTTTGGTGAGCAAACATGAGATTAGAATACAGTTACCTGTTCCCCGTGTGTGCAAGTGCAAGTGTGTGCCTGTGCATACATTAAAGTAAAGCATAAAAGTTAACAAGATCATCGAAGAATTAGTCGTCAACAACAGTCATATTATGCTGTCATTCAGCCCAGAAGGATCTCTTAAGGGCTCTAGCCTAACTGTCCATCAATATATCAGAGTTAGGTCACATTGTTTATTTAACAAGTTCATCAAGCGGGATCGTGCAGCAGGGATCAGATCGTGGTATATCTAAGGATCGTGAAGCAGGTGTGGACCCACGGCGAAAGCATCAACTCATGAAAAAGCATCAGAACGTGAAGCCAGAACGGATCGCAAGGATCCCCCGTGATCCACTTCTTCCTATTCCCTCGTGAACCAGTGACTTATCACGACCCGATTCATTGTCCAACCCTGATCCTTCCATCTACCACCCATACAAACCATCACCACGATCCGGCTCGACCTACTCCTTCTTCTTCCTTCTCTTTCCTCCCCTCCATCTCCGAACTCGAACAACAGAACCCATGGCACCACCATCAGCTTCAAAGCCTCGAGTACCACAAAACTCCGCCGCCATTGTTTTTCAAACCAGTAAAAGACTTGCGAGAAACGAGAATGAAAACACACAAAACATTGTTAATGTAGTTACCTCTTGACTAATAGGAAATCTTAGTTTATTAAATCAGAGTTTTGGAAGGCAAAAGTGGGAAGAGCAGCGGCTAGTGAAGAGAAAGGTAAAAGGTAGAAAGAAGAGGGGTAAATCAGCTTATATAGCCAAAGAGGAAACCATTTGTATTCCATATTTTGTCTCATTTGATCCACTGGGCCTAATGGGCCACGAAGCGCCTAAGGAACCCCGTTGCGGTCCGGGTATGGATTCTACTAGGAAACGGTCCTTGACCCATAGGGCGTTCCTCTCCCGACGTGTTGCACAGTCCCCCATGATCCGCGATGTAAAACGATGATCTGAGCTCCAACATGATTTGTGAATCGGAAAGATGGAGATTTAGGCTTGCAGAAATACAAACTAAATACTATTTTCTACAATGAACTCTGAGACTTACTTGGCGATTCAACAGTGATATCTCCGGGAGTTTAAAAGATGGAAATTACCCGATGAGCAAGGAAATAATTGGTAGTCTAACTCAATATTTATACCAGTCAAAGGATGCAAATTTCTAAAGCGATATGACTTTTCAAACAGACACAACCTCTGATTCCCATCGCTCCATGAAAAGATGAGTCCACAATTTCGAAGCATGCTCCATCCTTGATAAAACATACTTCGAGGGGGCAAAATGTTGGCTAGCTTTTCGACCTAGCCACCAAAGTTCAAAAGCAAAGGAAATATGAGGCCCTAAGTGTCCAACCGCTCAAGCATTCGATCGTGGTCAATCGTTCTCCTCGGATCGTGACACATCCCCGGATCGCGGCGCCGATACTCAATCCGATCCGCCCTCTCCTCTTCTACACGATCCGATCCAAGTCCAGAAGACAAGGAGATGGCCAAGACCAAGTCCACATGATCCGCAAACGTCGGATCCTGTGACACCTGTCCATAACTGTCATATTGACCAATTCTCCATCAAGCCACGAACCATTCCAAGATTCTCGAGATGTGTGCCACATACGACCGCCATCCGCCTGAAGAAATTACCTATAAATAGCCCAGAACTTGGCATTTTTCAGGATCCTTTTTGGCAATTCTGAGTTCTGAATCCACCATTATTACACCTCCATTATTATTCAGAGTTGTCTCGAAATTATTGAGTGAATAAACATTGTAAGAGTGAGATTGAGGGATAAATTATCGATTGTACTCTGATTCCAAGTATAATCATAGATATAAAGTGGATGTAGGCTCGTTAACGCCGAACCACTATAAATCTTGCATCTTTTCTGATTTTCTAGCATTTTTTTTATATTAATTTCTGCATAATCGAACAACTTGGGTGTTAGAGCCAATTTTGGATCTAACAGATCGGTTCCAAAATCCCGCTTGGGCCCTCCCTAGCTTTGCATCACCATGCCTCGCACCATCCTGCGCCTCGCGTCCATGCTTCGCATCACCATGCCTTGTATCCATGCTTCGCATCCATGCTTCACGTCTGTGCCTCGCATCACCTTGCTTCACATCCGTGGCTCGCACCATCGTGCCTCGCACCACCACGCCTAGCAAGACCATGCCTCGCAACATTGTGCATCGCTTCACCATGCTCTACATTACCTGTGTATTAATGACTTTGGTAAAAGCTGTCATACGTTAGTAACATCGTCAAAAAAACACAAAGCGATTCAGTCAAAGTCACATCACAAACATAAAAGCGGCCGAAAACCACTTTAGATGACCTTTTTTGGGCCCAAAAATGTCATTTACAGTGCTACACATAGTAACTCTTATAGCCCTCTGAGTTAGCTTCTGGTACAACTTTTGTTTGACCAAAACGTCCTTACGGTTTGAAAATTACGCCCGTTTTCATGGACGCAAATCAAACCCAGAATTCGGCAAGCTAGCCTTATCCCTTTACTTTTTCATACCCCTCAGAAAGGATACGAATTTCGTATCCCCTAGTGGGATACAAAATTCATATCCCATATCCCCTTGGAGGGATACAGACTTCGTATCCTCTAGAGGGATACGAAATTTGTATCCTTGGGAAGGATACAAATTTTGTATCCCCCAGAGGAATGCGAAATTCGTATCCCCTTGGAGGGACATGAATTTTGTTTCCCCTAGAGGGATACGGAATTCGTATCCCCCGAGGAAGGATATGAATTTCGTATCCCCTTAGACGGGTACGAAATTCGTATCCCGTATCCCCCTGGAGGGATACAAATTTCATTTCCCCTAGAGAGATACGAAATTCATATCCCCTAGAAAGGATCCGAATTTCGTATCCCTGGTGATACGAAATTCGGATCCTGTATCCCCCTGGAGGGATACGAATTTTGTATCCCCTATAGGGATGCATAATTTGTATCCCCTAGGCAGGATATGAATTTTGTATCCGCAAAGGGATACAAAATACATATCATGTATCCCCTAGGAGGGATACAGATTTCATATCCCCTTGAGGGATACAAAATTCGTACCCCTTAGGAGGGATACGAATTTCGTATCCCCTAGAGGAATACAAAATTCGTACCTCTTAGGGGGGATACGAAATTTCCCTACACTTCATAAGTGACTCGAAATTCTGCTGCGTGGGCCCCATATCCTACCTTCTCCCACCTAACCCTTTGACTATAAATACCCACTCACTTCCAACATGAAATGGGTTGGTTCAATCTCTCCTCCAAGCTTTAAATGTCTTCCTAGGAAGATGTTCTTCCCCAAAGCCCCCTAAACACCTTCCTTCATCATACAAGGAAGAAGACACATATGCTTGGACCTATGAGCATACTCTTGAAGGTTTAACCACACTTTTGGACATTAAACCACCTTTGCACTTCTTTATACTCGCAGGCACCATTAATGGTTTCCATCTTCTCCCTCATAGCCATTGGATATAGCATGCACCACCAAAACTATGCATACACGTTTTCCATCCACTTTCAGACATCTACAAGGACCTTTGCTCTACCTTTGGATATTTTTGGATCTCTCAAACATTGTTGACCAAGTCAACACCTTTCCCACTCAATGAAGAAGAAGGCCTCGAAACCTTCTAACTCCGCTCCTCCGCTCGGAACCCACTCAGCTCGTCCTTTTGAAACCTTCCGACTCCTGACACTCTCCGAACCTCGAACCCTCAACACGTTCCGAACCTCGGCACTACCCGGTGCCTTTCAGAACTTGGCAACTACCCGATGCCCTCCGGACCTCGGCACCACATGATGCCCTCTAGACCTCTGAACCTCCTGGCTCTACCCGTCCTCTCGAAACCTTCCAACTCTCGATGCTCTCTGAACCTTGGAACCTCGACAGCTTCCGGAACTCGGCACTACCTACCGCCCTCCGGAACTTGGCAACTACCCGATGCCCTCTGGACCTCGACACCACCCGACGCTCTCTAGACCTCGGAATCTCCCGACTCCACCACAACCTCGGCAACTCCGAACACTCTTCGAACCTCGAACCTTCCCGATACATTCCAGACATTGGCACCTCTAGACACTGCCCGGATCTCGGCAACTTCTTGACACACTTAGGACTTCGGAAACTCCTCGACTACTCCTTCTCAGCAAGGAAGCTCGACAACAAGGACTAATAGGATATTGTTAGTCATTGTATTCATTTGTAATGATTTCTTCCATCGTACTTTAACAACAATGAAATAAAATCAGCAAAGCATTCAAAGTGGACGTAGGTTCGATCCGAACTGAACCACTATAAATTACTGTGTCCTTTACTTTCCCGCACATTGTTACTGCATCTCCCATAATTTTCCGCTGTGGACATTTTGTTTCAAATTTTTAGAACATTAGGATGTTGACGACAATTTTAGATGTCAACAAGCACCAAAATCAATGTAATCGATACTTGTTTAAAACAAGATTCATGGATGGTCACTCCTAACCAGCCCTACTCTCTACACTAGCAGACAATATTACCTAACAATATTCTTTGTTAATGTGGGTCTCGGGTGGGGCATCGCAACTTGGTATTAGAGTTGAATTCAGAACGAAGTATGATGAACACATAATATAACTCATATTATAGTACATCAAAGTATAACATATATGTTAGTCCTCAATCGTTGTTATCCTTGATTGTGTCCTTGGAGGTAGATATAAGTGGGAATACGTCTAGGAATGCATTTTAATTCTACAGTATTCCATATTAAATTTGATTAATAATATCTTAACCTTATGATTAATCCTTACCCTCTCTCATCCTTTTGTCTTATGGTTGATAAAGGAAATGGTGATGTCTTTGGTAATGGACAGTCTAGTGACCCAAATTCAAAGGGCGTATGATGTTTGTCAAGTAGTCTATGAAGCTATTCTATAGTATCTAGCCTCCAACTCATGTTCGATCTTTACCTATATGCAAGTCTTCTTTTGCACGCATGTGTAGTGATTTCACCCACATAGGACGCAAGCCTTCTAAAAGCTCAGAGACTGTTCTTTAGGGTCAGACATGGTTGCGTACATGCAAGCACATCTTTTCTCTCATAGATCTATCCGACCACCATCACATTCTTTTGGCATCGAGCATGTTGCAAGAGCATGCTCTGGATTGTTGCATGCTCATGATAACCGAGATTGATGAGTCCTCTATAGAGTGGAAGTGAATCAAGGAGTGTTTTAAGCATAGGTTTGTTCCTGAATCAGAGAAAGTTATTATAGACCGTCATTTCCTTGAGTTAAAGCAAGGAGAGTTTTTTGTTTTGGATTATGTTTCTCCATTTAAGGCATTGTCCAAATATGGTCTCAAGTGAAGAATATCAAGTTCGTTTTGTTTTGAAGAAGTCGTTGATGTTACAGCTTAAGCTGTCTTTTGAGGAGTTGATTGACTTGGTGCTTCATCTTGAAGCAATCGGGAAGGAAAAGTATAGTAGTGATCAGACTAAGATTCATTAGAATCCAAACAATAAGAAGTTCCATTTCCATAATCCAAATCATTCCTGCATAAGAAGAAGAAACCGATTGGCTCTAGTTCCCATCCTGGTGCAACTCCTCCTACTCGTAAGTCATTTTTCAACCGTTGTTCCCGTGACTACTTTTGCGAATGCCCCAAGCCCCTCGTATGTCGCAACTACAAGCTAGAAGAACACTAGTCTTTGAAGTGCCCAAAATATCCTAAGGGTCTTAAAACGAGGAAGCTTAATGTGGTTGATGCATTCAGTGGATCTTCTCGGCCATAAGGTACCCTCTCTTCTATCCCGAAAGGTTCTATCTTATTTCATATTGGTATTAGGTTCTCTTCTGTTTGGGTTTTTCGCAATCATTCGTATCAAAAGAACTTATTGATGATAGGATGTGACTTGTCTTATGACTTAATTTAGGATTTTGAATCCTATTGGGTGATCCGCAATGCTTATCATGTTGTGTGAAAATGTTGAAATTGTTTTATATGGATTTTCTTTTCATGTGAGTCTGCACTTTGGTTTGAAATGGTTATGGGGATGGATTGACTCATTCGATATGAAGCTCAAATCCTATGTTCTGAAAGAATTCTATATCTTAGGCATCCAGATTCATCTTGTCAGCTATCTCTTAGTCTTTGAGATGCCAATAACGATTATGATTCTTAAGCATATCTAATTTCTATTGAGTCTCGAGATGGCGATAACCTATCTCAGTTTCCTATTGTGTGTGAGTTCCCTAATGTATTTAAGCCTATTTTAGGTTCGCCACCCAAGCGGGCTATTGAGTTCTGCATCGATCTTATTTCCGGTACGTAACCAGATACTCATCCTCCCACGAGGATGTTCATAAAATAAATGAGAAACTTAAGAAGAAATTGTTAGAACTTGCAGCTAAGAAATTTCATCATGGGCCGCCGTGATCGTATCTGTGAAGAAGTCTATGGTACTCTTAGGCTTTACATTGACTACCGCAAGCTTAGTGAGTTAACCATCAAGAACAAATATTAATTGCCTAGGATCGATGACGTGTTCAATCAATTAAGTGGTGCTAAATTCTTTTCATAAGATTTCTCCATTGGATTTCATCAACTATGAGTTACGGAGGATAACAATACTCTTACTACATTCCACACTCATTATGGTTCTGATGAACAACTCATTATTCTATTCGGTTTGATAAATGCTCCAGCTTACTTTTTTAATCTCATGAATTAAATATTCCTGGAATATCTCAATAAGTTCATCTTGGTTTTCATTGACAACTTCGTTATTTATTCTAAGTCTGAAGCCGATCATGCTCAACACTTGAGATTTAGTTTTAGTCAACATTCACTCAAAGTGAAATTCTCGAAGTATCAGTTTTGGAAGAATAAGAAAAGTTCCTAGGTCGTGTTGTATCATCTGATGGTATTTTTGTCGTTCCATCGAAGATGGAAGCCATTCAGAACTAGAAAAGGTCGCAAATTTTTTTGGAGATCCATAGCTTACTCAAATTTCAAATTATCTAGTTATTACCATTGATTCATTAAGGATTTCTCCCGTATTTTCCTTCCTCTTATGAGCCTTATGAGGAAAGGGGTTCATTTCATTTGGTTTGATAAGCGTGAGTCTTTTTTTTCAGGAATTGATG
This sequence comes from Allium sativum, assembly GCA_030737875.1. Taxonomy (NCBI): domain Eukaryota; kingdom Viridiplantae; phylum Streptophyta; class Magnoliopsida; order Asparagales; family Amaryllidaceae; genus Allium; species Allium sativum. The sequence continues at coordinate 718,499,822 of CM060921.1, read as the reverse complement.
GATCTTCTCACACATGCTCCTATTCTAATGGTTCTCAAAGGGAATCAAGACCTCGCTGTTTACACTGTTGCAGTAGATGTGGCCTTGCTACCATACTTATGCAGATAGATCATGTAATTTCCTATGCTATTAGGCAATTGTGTTCAAATGATGTTCGACATGCTACCATAAATTAGAGTTGGCCACCATTATCTTTGCTTTAAAGATATATCATCATTATCCTTTGGGCAAGCACTTTATTCTCTACACTGATCATAAGTCTCTGAAGTATCTTTTTACTTAAAAATAGCTTAATACGCGGCAATAGAGTTGGATCGAATCCCTCTCCTCTTACGACTTTGATATTCAACATACATCTGGAAAGTGTGTATTTAGTCGCAAGCAGCAAGCCATAGTTTTCGTAATGCTAGCAAAATGAAACATATTAGGGGGATTCTATCTCATTGTGGCATCCATGATCATGCTCCTATTTTTGGTTCTCATATCTTATTATTTAGCATGGAAGCTCGATCCAACTTATTGGATCGTATTGCCAAGGCTCAGCGGAAAGATCCAGATCTCGTGCATTTTATTCAGCATTATAAGTTTGAATCCTATAATGATGAGTTGATGGATTTTAGCATTGATACTCATGGTTTCATCTGTAAAAAGAAAGGATTAATCATGCATGTTGTTTTTGATCTTAGGTGGGACATTCTCGATGAATTTCATTTTTCCAAGTATACCATTCATCCCAGTAGTAGCAAGATGTATGCCGATATGTGACACTTATATTATTCGGAAGGCATGAAACATGATGTGACATGTTATATGAGTAATTGCATGACTTGTTAACTCATTAAGGCCGAACATCATCATTTCAATGGTCTTCTTCAGCTTCGTAAGGCCCTATTGTGGAAACGAGATCAAATCTCTATGGATTTTGTGATGGGCTACCTCTATCGAGATCGGGTCATAGCAGTATTTAGTTGATAGTGGATCATTTGACAAAATTCATTCATTTTATTCCTATTGAATCTAATAGGATAGCATCTCTTCCATCAAAGGTATATATTAAGGAAATTATGAGGGTTTATGGTATTCCTAATTTGATTGTCTATGATTGAGATCCCCTTTTCATCGGTTATTTATGGTAGAGCCTTCATAAAGCTTTGAGCCCAAAGCTTAGTTTTAAAACTACATATTACCTATAGTCCGATGGATAGATTGAGAAGATGAAACATATCCTTGAGGATTTAATTCGAGCATGCATTTTTATTTAGTGGTGCGTGGAAGACGACTTACCTCTTATAGAATTTACATATAATAATAGATTTCAGTCCCATATCAGTATGGCTCCTTTCAAAGCCTTATACGGAAGGCTATGTCTATCACCTTCTTGTGTTTGGAGCTTGGGGAGAGGCTGAATTTATGCCTCAACTCTATTCATGAAGCTTCAGAGAAGATCAATCTTATTCAAGAGATAATGAAAGAGGCTCCGAGAAGACATAAAATCCATGTGAACAATCGTAGGAAGCCTATAGAGTTCTCTATTGGCGACCTTGTGTATATACGTGCTTCTCCTTTGAAGGGGGTAGTATGTTTTAATCAGACTGGAAAGTTGGCTCCTAGATATATAGGACCTTTTCGTATCACTGAACGTATCTGTCCTACTAAATATCAAGTAGCACTTTCAGCCTAGTTTTTTATTATTCATTACGTGTTTCATGTATCTCAGCTTTGGAAGTGTCTTCATGATTCGAATTCTATTGTCAATTTTCATGTTTTAGAGGAGCTTGATATCTCACATAGGCAAGTCAATGGGGGGGGGGGGGGCGGGGAGGGCATGGGTAGTACCCTCCATAACCCGCCCCGTTAGGTAAATTTTTTCCCCATGCTCGCCCCATACCCGCACGGGTACCCATTAAACAGATTTTAAACAAGTCACAGGTATTTGTGGGTATCTATGGTATTTAATTCGATTTATTTTTTAATCATCTATTGAAATTGTTTAAAAATACATTCGTTAAAAAAAAAAATTAGACCAGGCGTAGACTTGGCAATGCATTGCTTGGATCACTATTTCAAATCTCGAAAATATCACCCGAGATCTCCTCCAAAGTCTTGTTTTAGGCTCCTCCCGAAACGAGACAACAAATATCACTATAAATCTCGTTTCGAATATATTGTCCGAGATATTGCAATATTGAAAAATATACCAACCGAGATAAGATACCAAGATATCACCCAAGATCTTGGTTTTTCTAGTTAAAATTTAAACTTATACCTAAACCAAAACAACAATTAAGAAAACTCAAATCTATCCACGATAGTCTCCTCCTATTTTATATTTTACATGGTAAATGAGAATATCATATATTCATATATGCTCACAGTGCTTATGATTTTTATATTCATCATTTTTTTACTAGCATGCTACCTAGGAAATTATGTATTTTATGTTCTACTTATATTGAATTGTTTTATGTTTTGGATCATTTTTACGTTTTTTGTCTAATAACAATTTATGTTCATGGATCATAAGTTTTAACCACTAATTTATTTGTATTGTGTTATTTTTTTATTTTAAGCATGCTATGATTTATGAATATGATTGTTCTTTCATAAATTAAAATGATGAGGGGATTTTGCAATTCAAGTTTAGCTTACTAATTTTATAATGGAATTCGTGAAAATTACTATGTAAGAATATTAGTTTTCCACATATCATAAACCCCGAGATTATTCCAATATGAGCTTTCAGACCCGAGTTGGAAATCTGAGACAAACCCCTGAGTTAGACTTATCTCATCTGCGATCTCCCCTGATACGAGATTAAGTCTATAAAACCCCGAGACACAATGCGACCGGTATCTGAGATTTAAGTTCTTGGCATGGATTGGGCAACATATTGATATAAATCAGTGAGGAGGAGTGAAGCAAGAACTTTGGCAGAATGTTTGAATTTGCTAAAGAGAGCAGAAGAACCGTGGAAAAGAAAAGACGCATTGTTTGCTGGATTGAAATTTGAAACATTTAATGAGAAATTTGAGAATTTCTAACTACGTATATATAGGGTTTGAATTAGCAACATGCACAGTTATTAGAAATATCAACAACCGCTTATAAATTGTTTAACAAAAGCATGCACACAAGTACCCAATAACCAATAACAATGGTTTTTGCACAAGTACCTACCCCATTAACTAACGGATATTAAAATATTCATTTATTTTACCTACGGGTACCCATTAAGCTATATGTTTCATGCCCATGATGGATTTTTCTCGCGGGCAACCGTGGGTATGGATATGCATCCCTAATCTCACACAACTTATCTATCGTGCAACATCCATTTCAAGCACTTGCTTCGAAGGTTAAACGCCTTGAGAACAAAAACGTACCACTCACGAAGATTCAATGGTCCGATAATCCCAATGTGAAAGAATTCGTTGCGTGATCCTATCTGGGTTTTCTACCATTCGACATTAAGGATGAAAAATTCTAGATCAAGCTTATCTTTCCCTTTTTTCAGATGAAATAAATTGAGTTAAATACAACTCTTCTCTAGGAAGTTGCGAGGACACAATTTTTATAAGGGGCGAATCTCTAACAAACCTAATTATTTGATTATCTATATAAGCTAATTAACTGGTATTTATTATGGTTAAATTAACTTGATTTGGAGTGGATAACAAGCTAAGGATTTTGAAGTTAGAGAGTGTAAGTATTATTAAGCTGAGTCAAACTGAATCGAAAGAAGCAATTCAATTAAATATTAATTTGTTAATTAAAGAAAATAAATTTAAATTTGGAGAAAATGATTTATTTAACCATTCAATTGGTTAAATAATGTGTTTTTAGTAATAAGATAGACATATGTTGGATATGTAGTTGAATTGAATTAAATAAGTAATAAAAAGATTCAATTCAGTATTAAGTTGTTAAATAAATTAAACTATAGAGAAAATAAAGATATGAAAATTTTATGATGACAAATTGTGGTAAAATATAAAAGTTTTATGTGTCTTATTGCAATAAATCGCAAATTATGGTCAATGAATTTAAGTGTAAAAGTATGTTTTTTAAATTTATCTGATATGCAAACAAAATATAAAATGTAAATATTAATTGAAAATAATTTTTGAGTGGTAAAATATTTTTAGCAAGGTTTGGTTTTTTATTTTGACATGATAATGTGTTTTGTACAAATTTAGTTAGTAATAAGGCAAGTTTTATAAATAAAAATGTAAAATAAGCATTTTAGCTAAAAATGTAAATTTTGTTGTGTTATAATGAAATTAAGGTTTAATATTTTAAAAATATTTTATACATGTTTGTTAGAATTTTCGTAAGTTCAAACAATTTTGAAATGTGAACAAATGGTGTTAAAATGGCTTAAAAGTGTATAAAACATTTGTTTCATTGGCAAAGTCGACCGGTTTTTATAGTGTTCCATATCACTTTTATTATATCAAAATAATAAAAACATAAGATTCAGGAGATATACATCGCGTATATCTACAAAATGAGGTGCTTCCACGCATGGAAGACATAACCTACACATAATGACTGAAGTTACAAATCACATGATTAAACATTAACATATATGTTCTTTGCATGGCAATACGACTGCACCAGATATCACGAGCAACAAGCAGGCTCAAGGATCTGAGGCAACACCTATTCATTGATTAGTTGGTGGCCTCGCAAGAGCTACACCTATTTGCTTCTAGCTACAGGTGCATGTAGATCTTTATAATCAGGAAGTGACACAAAAAGTGGTGAGACCTCAATGTCTGGTGGCCTCATTTTATGCCTCGGTGGTGGTTTTATATGAGAATATAGGTTGTCGGATTTGCTTCCACTTTAATCTTGGAAGAGGAGTTAGGAGAGTTCCTTTCAATGGTGCTTTCGTTTACTGCGCTCACGTCCTTCGCAACCTCATTGCATGATATTGATGGCAAGGCAGAAGCACTGTCAGGCTTTTGGAGGGGCTTCTGTTCAAAAAGCCTGGTTTGAGGGTAAAGCCAGAATTATGTGTTGCAACTAAACTAGTTAAACCAATTGTGCTAGTCTCTTTGCCAAACTTTAACATCTCTTCACACATATCTATCATCAACGTGAGTCCATCATTCACTCCCATTGAGTTATTTGCTTCATAGTTTATGTTTTCGACCCCAATATCACATTCTTATTGCATAGTTTCATCCATTAAAGCGTCTTTACCTGTGTCATTTCCATCTGCAGAGTAGATTTATGTACGTCTTGTACATAAATAACTCCAGAGTTAATGAGCTCACCTTCTTCCAGATCACTTACCATTTTAACCTTTTCCGTACTCACCAGTTTCATGCTTCCAACATTATCAAACTTTCCATCGTATTTAGCCATTGAGATACCAGACTGCATGGTGACTGGACCTCAACTATCATTATCAAAGTCACGTGTAATAATTGGAATGTTGAATGGCTCAATAGATGTAGATTGTTCCATCACCCTAGTGTCCTTGTCCAAAGCATTAACACTTCTATCAACCATCGCCAACTTTTTTTTTTTTTTTTTGATTTAAATTGACGAGTATCCTCCAAATCTATTTTCTCTTAAAGAAAGAATTCCTTTCATTTTTCTTACCACGTTCTTGCCTTGTTGATTCTTGCACTTCTTAGTACCAAAATTAGGACCGAGATAGACTGGCGGTGAAGGGGTATCAGACTGTCACAGACAAATAAGAGTAATCTGTAAGTAGAAGTTTAGCACAAGGTAAAACCGGGAGCACAAGGGAATAACCCAAGAGTCAGGACACCATCATTAGGGTAAAAAGCTCAAAGCCGACACAAAGAAAAGATAACGGCAGGGTAGTTCTTGTAGGAAGGGTAGATAACGGAAGGTTATACAAAGCCGGAAGTCAATGAAGAAAGAGGCATAGAGTTCTGCAAACCGAGACCCGAAAGGACAAAAGGGCTGCCAGCATTAACTTGCTTAATGTTGGAGCATTAAAAGGCCAAAATCACGAAGTTTAAGACACAAGGAAATAAACCGGAAGCAAGTTACCCAGACCCTAGTTAGATGGTTACGGAGAGGCCATTTTAGTAAGCAACTAGTAAAGAACTAGAAGCAACCCTCTAGGGAGCCAAGATACACCTCAAAAATCTACCGACAAACAATCCGGAACCTCGAAGAGAGACAAGCTATCCGCACTAATATGCTTAGTGTCGATACCGACAGATGTGATGAATCCAATATCCATCCACTTGAATCATAAAGGCAAGTTTCATAAAGAGTCAATAGTGAAGCCAAAAGCTCCTAGCCGAAAGCATACATCCGGGATCCCATTTCCGGGAGTCTAAATGAAACAACCCGTATTTTCAGCGATGTATAATTAATTTATTTAATTATTTAAATAGCGATTTAGAGAATATAATGATCGTTTAATTAAATTATAAGGAATATTTAATTAATATAATAATTAAATAATATATTTAATTCAGAAATAATCAAAAATGGTGGAATTCACAATATCGTGTGAATGGGATTATTTATAAGATATAATTCAGCTTGGAATTGAATTAGAATAGCAAATATATTATTTGAACAACATTTTGAACGTATAATTATATTATACTTAAAATCGAGCTTGAAATGGCACGACAGTTCGTTAATTGGCGATTTGAACTTCAACTGAATGTACAGGATTCATTTTAAGACGGGTTTCTGTGAAACAAGAAACGTTAGGAGCTGGTGAAGTATATTTTTCTAGTGGAAGAGAAAAATCCGGATTTCATCGTGTAGATTTTGATTTATGTCCAAATCAAATTTTAGAAAAGTCGCTGTGGAATTCCTTTATAATTTATAACGATTTATTTATATTTTAAAAAGAGATTTCATTATAAATTGAATATCGATTTAATCGAGATTTGAAATATCAAGCTAGAAATTCACATAGGAATATTCTAGAGGTGTATGATATTCTGTTGTGAATATATACGATAATATTTATTTTTAAATATTAAATTTAATTGTTTTTAAATCTAATTATATATTTAATTGTTTTTAAATATATTCATATATTTTAAAGGGTTATTTAGAGCTTTAAAAATAGCCACTTTTGCAAACGACCTCAGAATTTGACGAAACTAATTTTGTTGGATCCGCAATATTAAATTATTGCTAGATTTCAATTTCCGTGATTTTGAAGTTAGTATGTGGCCGTACGGGATTTTAATGTGAAATACAATCGATAATTTGACCTTTAAAAATACGCTGTTTGAGCAAACGGAGTTAAAATTCGACGAAACCAGTTTCGTTGGGACCATAATGTCGAACTGTAGCCGCATGTACAGTTTCGTGATTTTTGGGTATCATATGTAATTATAGGAATTTTTAACAATAAGTAAATATAGCGTTTACTTAAAAATCTAATATAATAATCGATTATAAAATTATTATTCATATCCTATAAATAGCGTATCCATCCTAACCTAATTTAGTTCCTCTGCTAGTCAATGAAATGTAGGCCGCCGGGATTTCTATCTTTCAAACATGGAAATCGGTCTTCAAAAAATCCCAGAAATCAAAATAAAATTCCATAAATCTTATCACATATATATTTGCATTCCTGAGCATATCCTCTACGTCCTCGTATGCTTATTGTGTGGTTCGACATCAATCTTGTATGCTGGTTTTAACACAGCGAAAACTAGGGTTAGCGGTTTCAAGAGATTGAAGGGTTGATTGAAGAAATGGAGTTTAGTGGAGTGTTTGTGGTCGGAAGTACCCACGGTTTGCAAGAATTTGGGGTATTCGATGATTTTTCTGTTCGATGATGCTACTGGAGCGCTTGCGGATCCTGATGTCGCGATCAGGACTGGAGGCATCGAATTGGGTGAAAAGGAGATGAGGAGGGAGAGATTAGGAAGAGGAAGTGAATGCTAAAGGTTGCGTGATTTTTAATGAAGGAACGAGAGGTATATGGATGGAGCAAGTTCCTGTAATGGCCATGTTTTACAGTGTTCGATTTTTGGAAGCATACGGTGAAGAAGAGGGAGTAACGGGTTGGGTATTATGAAGGTTTGAATGGGCCAGAGTTTTATAAAGTGTGAGGCCCAATTAGTTTTAAATTATTTAGTTTAGTTTTAATTAAATAGTACGCTAAATTGTAATTTAAATATTTCTCTCGTACTTTATCAGAATTCTGAACGGTCAGATCCATTGGGATCGTATGGACGGTGGCTACATGCTGGAACTGACTGGGAGTGGATTAGGGCTCGTATGAATTTATGGCAAAATAAATTGTTTGATTCAAATCAAACAATAGTTTATCGTTCTTTAACAATGAATTGCCAATGTGAGTAAAACTCACGAACTCTGAACAGTTATATTTTTATATAACGTATATTTAGAACTGATAATTACCAGTTGATTGATGTGTGTTAACGGTTTGGTTGAATTGCGTATGTTTGGTTGCAATTATAGATAACGATATATATATAAATCGTTAATCGAATATTGATTTTGTTTATCTGAATATTTTATATTCGTATTGTTTAACATCTATGGATGCAGGGAAACAGGTTGGAGGGGTCCAACTGGACTCCTTAATATTTATAATACTGTTATGTTCATATATTGTTATATATGATGTGATATAAAAAATTTTGTGGATTCTGTGTGTAGAATGATATCGATCACGGTTAATTGGTATTTTTAAATACCATAAGAAATACTTGAAGTTATAAAAGGGAATTTTCAAAGTATATTGAAAATAAATATAATAAAGGAATATGTATTTAGAAAGGAAATAGAATAAAGGAATATTTATTTAGAAAGGAAATAGAATAAAGGAATATTTATTTAGGAAATAAATAGAATAAATGGATATTTATTTAGAAAGTAAATAGAATTATAAAAGGAATTTTTATTGAGAAAATAAACAGGATTTATAAAAAAGGAAGTTGACAAGATATAAAAGAGTTAATCGAATTTAGTTAATCGAATATGGTTAGTCGGATAGAGTTAGTCAAACATAGTTATTCAGGATAAGTTGCCATTTTGCACGACTGCTAGCGTAATTCGCAGGGCTGCAGATAGCCTACGGCGGTCGGATGTTTCCTGAGGGAATCAGGCGTAACCATTGTGATCGCTGCGATCTAGAGTTAAGCGAATGGAGTTAAATCGATTTCAGTTATTCGAATAAGAGTTAAGCAACTAGAGTAAATCGAATATTAGTTATTCAAATAAGAGTTAAGCAAATAGAGTTATTCAATTAGAGTTAATCGAATTAGAGTTAAACAAGATTTGAAACTGACTAGAGATTAGTTAAGTTGAATAGTTTTCTGAGTATCGATCTGATGTTGGTTTCTACCTTCGGGGTTTATACTTAGAGAATTGTTCTCTTACTAGTGTACGGTTAGGGACTAATAGTTGTGGAATGGTAGTGATGCGTGAATAAGCTATGGAAATGTTTCCAATGTTAATAACGTATATTTTCTAAATGTAGAAAATAAGGCAATATGAATATATATATATATATATGGTTGATGATTGATCGATATAATTTCCATTTGGAAATAATATCGTTGTTTGTACACGTGTTTTTCTTTGATAGTTAACACATCGACTATCAAAGTTTTCGACCATTTTAACATTGTTAATATGGAGAGACCGGTTGGATTATTATCCGAACAACCACTCTGTATTGGCATAAGCGTTATAAATCAAGTATGCTGAATATATTGAAGACGGAGAAAAGTGCAAGGGCTAGTGTATAAATCTTAGATAACAATTGCCTAAGATGGATGTACTGAATAATGCCTTCGATTTTTCCAATCCCAGGACAACTAGTATGGACGAAGGTCTGACAGAGTATATCTGATAGATTGCATAAGTTGATCTCTTCAAACGTATTCACGTTTGGTGGCGGAGGAATTCGTTTCTCTTAGCTGTATACCCGTGTTATTTTTGGATAAATCAATTTGTGATTTAAAGGGTATGACAATGTGACATTCTAAGTGAATAAAGATGTGGCATGTAAAAGATAAGCGTAGCTTCTAGCCTCACATCCGGTAAATGACAGAAATCAGGCAGGCAACATGGCTATGTAGGTCGCACCTATTAGGGTGTATAATCACCTGATCAAGAGTTTCATTTACTTCTAAAAATCTATTGTCAATGCTGTCCCATTCGGGAAACGGTTGCTGATCCCAACCGTTGGTGATATACATTCGATACACTCAAGCGAAATGAGTGGTCGGTCATGTGTGGCCGGGTTGCAAGATATTCTTATTGAACCCAGTGTATTCCTCTCTAGAGGTACACTAGCGAAAGGTGGTTCCATACCTTGTCATAGTTGGAAATCCATTACCCAATACGTGCTTGCGGTTTTGATTGTATACTATATATGTAGAACGTGAGACGAAAACGTTTCTGCTAGATGATTATTATATTGTGGTTGATAGACATTATCATAATATCAAAAGGCTTTTGATATAAAGATATTTTGGATTCTCATAAGGGAAAAACCCGTTCCATTATACGGCGTGGTCTTATGAGATATCATTTACTTGCTCAAACTGTTTTAAACTGTTTTACTCACACCAGTCCCATGACTGACCCAGAGTTTATTTTGTTTTGTTTTCCCTAAACTCTTGGGTGCCCAATTTTGTACGGACAGTCAAGTAGTTAGGATTTTACAGATATACTTGAAGAGCTGGAGCAGGAGGCTTCAGGATTATATAACTATTGTTTATTTCTGCTGTGATGTAAGCGTTGTACTCTAATATACAAATGCAAATTTGTGATTTCAGGTCAGGTTGTATATCATATTTTATTCGTTCCGCTGTGAGGTTCGTGTTACTCTGATGTTGTATTCTTCTTCTTCTTCTATTCTAAGTTTCTATCTTATCTTTCCTCACCCTCTAATTTCTTTCATTAATTTTCTGGTTATTTTCGATCCTTGGATGTTAGATATGTGTTGTATATCGGATAACCAAGATTGACTTTTTCCAGGTCGTTATAGTTGGTATCAGAGCTTAAGGTTAAGTGAATTACCTTGGCTCTGTGGCGTGAGTCAGTAGAAATGGGGTTAGTAATGCCCTAGATTGAGTTGAGTGTATATATACGAGTGAACGTATTTGTTATTCAATATAAAATTGTTTTATATTGTGGAGATTTGTTGATTAAGTTGTTTATGGGTTCTGGTCAATCAGTTTGATCCACTGTATCGATAAGGGTAACTAAACACTTGAATACGATGGGTCGTCATGATATGTTTTGAAAAAGAGGGTAAATGAAAATAAGTTTACCCAAAGTATATTTGGATATAGAGAAAATATATATATTGGATTTCTAATATATGGGATATATTGGTTGTTATTATAATCGAGTAAGATTATAAATTAAATGGTTATGTAAGTAACCAATCAGAATTCATATAAGTGAAATATTTGAAAGTAGACGAATTAAATCTGAAATTCAAATCAGAATTGAAATTAAAACTCTGGAAATTTGAATAAGAGTTGTAAATGGACTTAGATTAAATATATGGAAATTTTAAGATCCTGGGAGATTTGGAAATGTTTTCCAAGCTTTATGAAAGATTTTTTGAAATGTATTTCAAAATGGAAATGGTTAGAAATGGTTTTGAAAGTGATATAGTATTGAACTCCCTTTGATAACTGGAAAATAATTCTGATAATGACTGCAGCATCATCAGTGTTCATTTTCGAGCTCTAAGTGACGGATTACTACCAAAGATTTTCATTTTGAATTGTTTGAGAAAAACCAGTTGTTTGAAATCGTGAAAAGGAAAGTTTGGTTTTAGAAAAGAAAAGCTGTTCAAAATCCCTGGGAAAGATTGTTTGAAATGAAAACAAAATAAATAGAAATTTGTGAAAGCAAACTCGAAATTGAAATAAAGTCAGTTAAGTGGTAATTGAAATTGAATTAGAATGATAGAGACAAATTGGATTTGTGAGATTCGAGTTTGAAGTGTAATTTGATAATCAAGTTAAGAATTTGGAATCGATAATGAAACTCGAGTTTGAAATGATATTTGTCTTGGCTATAAGCGAATGGTGATGTTGGAGATAAAAGTGATCGGAGTTTGATTGAGATGACATTGGCATAGGCTGAATTAGCAGCAGATGGAAAGGATACATTGATATGCCCGACAAAAAGGTACTAGTTTAGGTTATGTATGGGTTTGAGATTTTGATGAGACGAATTGGCAAGATGCTTGGCTGTTTGATTTTCTTTTGGGTTGGAGAAGGCCCAGAGAGGCGAGTTGGAGTTTGGGCTATTGACCAGTACAAAGGAGGTTCTGGCGAAATTTTTCGAAAAGTTAAGGAGTTAGAAAATTTTCAGGATTTTTGAAAATATTCGTTAATAGAATTAAATTAATAATGTAATTGAAATTAAATTAGTCAGGGGAAACTGAAGTTGAAAAGTGAACAAATAAGTTCTAACCAGTCAATTGGGTTTGTTTCCTACCTTAGCAATTTTGAGGACGAAATTATTTTAAGTGGGGAAGAATGTAACGACCCGAATTTTTAGCGATGTATAATTAATTTATTTAAATATTAAAATAGAGATTTGGATAATTTAATGATCGTTTAATTAAATTATAAGGAATATTTAATTAATATAATAACCAAATAATATATTTAATTCAGAAATAATAAAAAATGGTGGAATTCACAATATCGTGTGAATGGGATTATTTATAAGATATAATTCAGCTTGGAATTGAATAAGAATAACGAATATATTATTTGAACGACAGTTCGAATGTATAATTATATTTTACTTAAAATCGAGCTTGAAATGGCGCGGCAGTTCGTTAATTGGCAATTTGAACTTCAACTGAATGTACAGGATTCGTTTTAAGCCGGATTTCTGTGAAACAAGAAACGTTACGAGCTGGTGAAGTATATTTTTCTAGTTGAAGAGAAAAATCGGGATTTCATCGTGTAGATTTTGATTTATGTCCAAATCAAATTTTAGAAAAGTCGTTGTGGAATTCCTTTATAATTTATAACGATTTATTTATATTTTAAAAAGGGATTTCATTATAAATCGAATATCGATTTAATCGGGATTTGAAATATCAAGCTAGAAATTCACATAGGAATATTCTAGAGATGTATGATATTCTATTGTGAATATATATGATAATATTTATTTTTAAATATTAAATTTAATTGTTTTTAAATATATTTATATATTTAAAAGGGTTATTTAGAGCTTTAAAAATAGCCACTTTTGCAAACGACCTCAGAATTCGACGAAACTAATTTTGTTGGATCTGCAATATTAAAATATTTTCTAGATTTCAATTTCCGTGATTTTTGAAGTCAGTATGTGGCCGTACGAGATTTTAATGTGAAATACAGTCGATAATTTGACCTTTAAAAATATGCTGTGTGAGAAAACGGAGTCGGAATTCGACGAAACCAGTTTCATTGGGACCGTAATGTCGAACTGTAGGTGCATGTCCAGTTTCATGATTTTTGGGTATTGTATGTAATTATAGGAATTTTTAACAATAAGTAAATACAACATTTATTTAAAAATCTAATATAATAATCGATTATAAAATTATTATTCATATCCTATAAATAAAGCATCCATCCTAACCTAATTTACTTCCTCTACTAGTCAACGAAATGTTGGCCGCTGGGATTTCTATCTTCCAAACATGGAAATCAGTCTTCAAAAATTCCCAGAAATCAAAATAAAATTCCATAAATCTTATCACATATATATTTGCATTCCTGAGCATATCCTCTACGTCCTCGTATGCTTATTGTGTGGTTCGACATCAATCTTGTATGCTGGTTTTAACACAGCGAAAACTAGGGTTAGCGGTTTCAAGAGATTGAAGGGTTGATTGAAGAAATGGAGTTTAGTGGAGTGTTTGTGGTCGGAAGTACCCTCGGTTTGCAAGAATTTGGGGGTATTCGTTGATTTTTCTGTTCGTTGTTGCTGCTGAGGCACTCGCGAATCCTGATGTTGCGATCAGGACTGGAGGCGTTGAGTTGGGTGAAAAGGAGATGAGGAGGGAGAGATTAGGAAGAGGAAGTGAATGGTAAAGGTCGCATGATTTTTAATGAAGAAACGAGAGGTATATGGGTGGAGCAAGTTCCTGTAATGGCCATGTTTTACTGTGTTCGATTTTTGGAAGCATATGGTGAAGAAGAGGGAGTAACGGGTTGGGTATTATGAAGGTTTGAATGGGCCGGAGTTTTATAAAGTGTGAGGCCCAATTAGTTTTAAATTATTTAGTTTATTTTTAATTAAATAGTACGCTAACTTGTAATTTAAATATTTCTCTCGTACTTTATCAGAATTCTGAACGGTCAGATCCGTTGGGATCGTATGGACGGTGACTACACGCTGGAACTGACTGGGAGTGGATTAGGGCTCGTCTGTATTTATGGCTAAATAAATTGTTTGATTCAAATTAAACAACAGTTTATCGTTCTTTAACGATGAACTGCCAATGTGAGTAAAACTCACCAACTCTGAACAGTTATATTTTTATATAACGTATATTTAGAACTGATAATTACCAGTTGATTGATGTGTGTTAACTATTTGGTTGAATTGCGTATGTATTGGTTGCACTTATAAATAATGATATATATATATATATAAATCGTTAATCGAATATTGATTCTGTTTATCAGAATATTTTATGTTCGTATTGTTTAACATCTGTGGATGCAGGAAGACAGGTTGGAGGGGTCCAACTGGACTCCTCAATATTTATAATATTGTTATGTTCATATATTGTAATATATGATGTGATATAAAATTTGTTGTGGATTCTGTGTGTTGAATGATATCTATCACGGTTAATTGGTATTTTTAAATACCGTAAGAAATACGTGAAGGTATAAAAGGGAATTTTAAAAGTATATTGAAAATAAATAGAATAAAGGAATATATATTTAGAAAGGAAATAGAATAAAGGAATATTTGTTTAGAAAGGAAATAGAATAAAGGAATATTTATTTAGGAAATAAATAGAATAAAGGGATATTTATTTAGAAAGCAAATAGAATTATAAAAGGAATTTTTATTGGGAAAATAAACAGGATTTATAAAAAAAGGAAGTTGACAAGATATAAAAGAGATAATCGAATTTAGTTAATCGAATATGGTTAGTCGAATAGAATTTGTCAAACATAGTTATTCATGATAAGTTGCCATTTTGCACGACTGCTAGCGTAATTTGCAGGGCTGCAGATAGCCTACGGCGGTCGGATGTTTCCTGATGGAATCAGGCGTAACCATTGTGATCGCAGCAATCTAGAGTTAAGAGAATGGAGTTAAATCGAATATCAGTTATTCGAATAAGAGTTAAGCAACTAGAGTAAATCGAATATTAGTTATTCGAATAAGAGTTAAGCAAATAAAGTTATTCAATTAGAGTTAATCAAAATAGAGTTAAACAAGATTAGAAACTGACTAGAGATTAGTTAAGTTGAATAGTTTTCTGAGTATCAATCTGATGTTGGTTTCGGCCTTCGAGGTTTATACTTAGAGAATTGTTCTCTTACTAGTTTACGGTTAGGGACTAATAGTTGTGGAATGGTAGTGATGCGTGAATAGGCTATGGAAATATTTCGAATGTTAATAACGTATATTTTCTAAATGTAGAAAATAAGGCAATATTAATATATATATGGTTGATGATTGAACAATATAATTTCCATTTGGAAATAATATCATTGTTTGCACACGTGTTTTTCTTTGATAGTTAACTCATTGACTATCGAAGTTTTCGACCATTTTAACGTTGTTAATATGGAGAGACCGGTTGGATTATTATCCGAAGAACCACTCTGTAATGGCATAAGCATTGCGAATCAAGTATGCTGAATATATTGAAGACGGAATAAAGTACAAGGGCTGTTGTATAAATCTTAGATAACAATTGCCTCAGATGGATGTACTGAATAGTGCCTTCGGTTTGTCCAGTCCTAGGACAACTTGTATGGACGAAGGTCTGACGGAGTATATCTGATAGATTGCGTAAGTTGATCTCTTCAAACGTATTCACATTTGGTGGAGGAGGAATTCGTTTCTCTTAGCTGTATACCCGTGTTATTTTTGGATAAATCAATTTGTGATTTAAAGGGTATGACAATGTGACATTCTAAGTGAATGAAGATGTGGCATGTAAAAGATAAGCGTAGCTTCTAGCCTCACATTCGGTAAATGACAGAAATCGGGCAGGCAGCATGGCTATGTAAGTCGCACCTATTAGGGTGTATAATCACCTGATCTAGAGTTTCATTAACTTCTAAAAATCTATTGTCAATGCTGTCCCATTCGGGAAACGGTTGCTGATCCCAACCGTTGGTGATATACATTCGATACACTCAAGCGAAATGAGTGGTCGGTCATGTGTGGCCGGGTTGCAAGATGTTCTTATTGAACCCCGTGTATTCCTCTCTAGAGGTACACTAGTGAAAGGTGGTTCCATACCTTGTCATAGTTGGAAATCCATTACCCAATACGTGCTTGCGGTTTTGATTGTATACTATATATGTAGAACGTGAGACGAAAGCGTTTCTGCTAGATGATTATTATATTGTGGTTGATAGACATTATCATAATATCAACAGGCTTTTGATATAAAGATATTTTGGATTCTCATAAGGGAAAAACTCGTTCCGTTATACGGCGTGGTCTTATGAGATATCATTTACTTGCTCAAACTGTTTTAAACTGTTTTACTCACACCAGTCCCATGACTGACCCGGAGTTTATTTTGTTTTGTTTTCCCTAAACTCTTGGGTGCCCAATTTTGTATGGGCAGTCAAGTAGTCAGGATTTTACAGATATACTTAAAGAGATGGAGCAGGAGGCTTCAGGATTATATAACTATTGTTTATTTCCGCTGTGATGTAAGTGTTGTACTCTAATATACAAATGCAGATTTGTGATTTCAGGTCATGTTGTATATTATATTTTTTTCGTTCCGCCGTGAGGTTCGTGTTACTATGATGTTGTGTTCTTCTTTTTCTTTTATTCTAAGTTTCTATCTTATCTTTCCTCACCCTCTAATTTCTTTCATTAACTTTCCAGTTATTTTTGATCCTTGGATGTTCGATATGTGTTGTATATCGGATAACCAAGATCGACTTTTTCCAGGTCATTACACTAAAGCCTTCCTGAACCTATCCATGCTGACAGGCTCAGTACCCATACAAAGAAGATAGAAATGACATCAAAGAAATGCTCCAAAGACTGAGACATCTTTCCGAGAGTAAGGACCAGCACCCAAAAGCCTCCAAAACCAAAAGGGAAGGTGACTGAAAGCCAAAGCTTCCAAAAATGAAGGGAAAAGCGGCCGACGGGAGCCTTTGCTGGCCCAATAACAGAAGGGGCCCTGATGTGTCTATAAATAAGATCCCAAGGGTCTCATTTTCAGAGTCGAATTTTCTTTTCTCAATCTTGTTCTCTTTCTCTTAGGAGCAAACCCTAATTTTTAAATCGACTTCAACTCTTGTAATATATCCATAATTAATAAAGAGATAAGTCCGGGACTCTAGCGTTTCTCAATTGATAATCTATTTTGTCTACAATGATAAGACAGGGAGTTTACCCAAACCTTTCTTATGAAAGAGTTAATCACAACTCTTACGTGGGAGGGAAGGTCTTGGGTAAAACCAAGACTATTCCCCTTTCGAAAGTTCATCATGTGACTTAGCTCTTCCATAGTAAGCCTAATGCAACCAAACCTCGGAAGGGAACTAGCTATGAGCTTGTAACTTAATAATTGACGCAACAAAGGTTTTCCCAGGCCAACTCGATGCGGAAGTATCACATAAGTTAATAAGTGTTATAACATGACAACAATCCGAGCGTTGCGAGGTGTTAGCATGTTTCATTTTAGCATAATGTATATTTCCAAGATCTAAAGGTGACTATTACATAATGTCTCGGTTTTATTTAACTAATGGAAACCTTTCTCCAAGGTTGTTTTGGAATTCATAGTCTTGTAAGCATGATACTCACCCTCCAAGGGAAGAGTAATTAATCTTCAGACTTAAGGTCTTGATGCTTAAGAAACAGTGGAATTATTCAAAGAGCACCGATTCGTGGTTGTATTTCAGTAACCTTTTAAATCACCCTTGCATCAAATTTCTAAGCATATGCATTGTTCATCCTTGTTCGGGTGTTGACGAATAATATCATTAACAATTTAGCACTTGAAGGAGCGCTTAAACCTCCGACTTTATATTTACCCTATTAAAGATTAATTTGGAATATTTATTGCTCCATGGCAGGAAAGATGAAACCAAAAAGATTGGTGGAGCAAAATAAGGAACCATCTCCTAATGCAACCCTTGAAGGAAACGTGCATCTAATGCTCAATCTAAACAAAAATGAAGAGGAAACATCCTCCAACCCTATACAACCACTAAACCCAAATTCCATGGAGAAAATTGCCACTAAAATCAAGGCTCTGGAGAAGCAACTCCAAGAAATGTAAATTCAAACAAATGCTACCCAAGTGTAGAAATCTTCAAGGCTTACCAAGTCTAGCCAAAGGGAGGCGAATAAGTCTCCAAAGTGAAAGACTTCCATTCAATATTTTGAAGCAAACAACCACCTCTAAGAAGAAAATATCCCTTTTAAAAGGGATAAACCATCAAGGAAATCAATGTGAACAAGAGCAATTCGGGAGCTCCACTTCTAAAAGCTATAATCCTAAAAGAATGAATTATGAAAATATAGTCTTATCTCAAATATATTGCTAGAAAAATCGCCAAAGATTTGTTGGAATGCAAAGGGAAGAGAACCCATGATGATAAGATTAATGATAATGAAAGAGTAGCTCCTTTTGCTGACGAGATCATGAGCACTATAATACCATCCAGGGTGAAGGTTCCAACTATAAAATATCTTGGAACAACTGACCATGATGATCATCTAATGGCTTTCAACAGCAAAATGGATCTCTATAATGCTTCAGGAGCCATTAGATGCAGACACTTTCCAGTAACTCTCCAGGGAGCAACAACTAAGTGGTACCGTCAACACAGAGAAAATACCATCGATTCATGGAAGCAGTTTGCCTATGAATTTTCCACACAGTTTTGCACTTGTAAGGATCCGACAGTTGACTACATAGTCATTGCTAACTTCAAGCAGAGGTAAAGGGATTCCCTAAGAAATTACTTGAAGAGGTTCAGTGTGGAAGCATTGATGGCAAAAGATATGAATGACCATGATAAACTAACCATTGTGTATTTGGGATTGATTGAGAATACCTCCTTAGGAACTATACCTCCATGGTTGTAAAGGCTTACAAGACTTCCACTTCAAAGCTAACAAGTTTGTCCGTATTGATGATTTATACTTCACAAAGAAGAAGTTCGGGCCTCGACGGGAAAGAGGAAAGCCAAGCTTTGCTTGGAAGCCTCAAAGTGGAAGGTTTGGTTTGGATAGAAATCAAAAAAGGATGAGATGGGAGGATTCTAATTTCAATGCAGTCGCCTTTAGCAAGCTCATTTCCTTTGTGTATGCTGTAGCAAAAGAAAGGGTTAACAACATCCCCGTCTCATTCAAAGCCAAGAATTACCCTGAACCACATGCTGGTGGAAAGTATTGTGAGTATCACAAAACAAATGGACACAAGACCGACAAGTTTAAGGTTTTGGATGGGATTATTCAGAAGCTTATCCGAGAGGCACATCTAAAAGAGTTTGTTTTGAACAAGTCAACATCTGCCCAACATACGAATGGACAATAGAAAGTTTTAGCTAACGCAATGGAAGCCACTGTGAATGAAGGCCACCTGGACTTAGGCCGACCAATAAACTGAATCAATGTGATCCATGATGGGTCACATCCTGCTGGGAATTACCTGCTAGCCGGGAACCGATACCTAAAGGAGGCCTGCACAGGGATATTCTCCATTCGAGAGGAACTATTTTTGAAGAATTCCCGTTACACTCTCAAGATGCACAACCTGTTGATCTTTCCGGACGAGATGAATAAAGGGGCATGTCATTCACACAATGACTCTCTTATGATAACAGCTTAGATTGACTCTCTGTGGTAGCCAAAATCCTTGTTGATACTAGAAGTGCAGTCAATGTCATCTCCAAACATGCCTTTGATCTGATGGAGATTTCTAAGGAAAAGTTAAAACCGAGCAACAAATCAATCTTAAGATTCAATAATAAAGGATCAACTCCAGTGGGACAGATCAACCTCCTGGTGCAAGTAGGGTTGTCTCCTCTCCACAAGGCCTTTGAAATTCTTTTTTTTGTGATCGATTAATCATCCTACTACAACTGCCTTCTTTGGTCGTCTGACTCTGGAGGAAATGGATGCTTTTATCTCTTCCAAATATCTTATGCTAAAGTTCTTGACAAAACATGGATGGGGTACCATCAAGGGAGAATAGTTTAGTTCTCGTGATTTGTACTTCGCAACGGTTGACAAATACAAAAGGGAGTATCCTTTGTACTTTGATTCTTTTACTATTTTTAAACCGTCAAATGGTGGATTCTTACATCCCAATTTCAAAGCTAAAGTAAAAATCAATAAAGCTGACAAGCGTACAAACGGTAGGTACACTTCTTTGAGACGAAAAAGGAAGAGAGTCAATAACATAAACTTGGCAGAGGAAGAAGAAATTGTCATATATTTGGATTCTAGAGGGGACATTGAAATGTTAAAACCAATAAAGGATTTGGAAGAAGTAAACGTTGATCCAAAGGATATGGCCGAAGTCATCAACATAGGGAAGAGGTTGACAGAACCCTTAAGGAGTGACCTAGTTCGGTTCTCGTAGCTCAACAAGGATGATTCCGCTTGGAATCATTCAGACATGATTGGAATCAATCCTTCTACCATGAGCCATGCCCTAAACATCAACCTTTTTGTAATCCCAGTACGACAAAAGAAGAGGCAATACAATAGAGACCGATCTGAGGCTTTAAAGGAGGAAGTCAAAAGGTTAGAAACGAATGGGTTCATCCGAGATTTTTTTTACCCTAAATGGTTTGCCAATCCTATGCTAGTAAAGAAGTCCAACGGAAAGTGGAGGACATGCGTCTATTATACAGACTTAAACAAGGCCTACCCAAACGATTGCTACCTCTTTCTGCGGATAGATCTGCTGGATGATGCAACAAGTGGCCATAAGATACTATCTCTTATGGATGCTTACTCAGGGTATAATCAGATTCCAATGCATAAACCTGACAAGGAGCATACATGCTTTATTACTTATTAGGGGACATTTTGTTACAAAGTAATACCCTTCAGATTGAAAAATGTGGGGGAACATACCAAAGGCTAGTTAACAAAATGTTCCAAGAGCAGATAGAGCGCAATATGGAAGTATATGTAGATGACATGCTGGTGTAATCTGTCAAAGCTGCAAGCTACCTAAAAGACCTTGAGGAGATGTTCCACATCTTAAGAAGTTACCAAATCAAGTTAAACCAACAAAAGTGTTCTTTTGGGGTTCAATCCAGAAAGTTTCTAGGATATGTGTAAGTGAGCATGGCACTGAGACTAGCCCTGAACAAATCCAAGCCATAAAAGATATGGAAGAACCTAAAACAAGCAAAGAAGTCATGAGCTTAAATGGAAAAATAGCAGCGCTCAGTAGGTCCATTTCTAAAGCCACTGACAAATGCGTCCAGTTCTCTAATGTTCTAAAGAAAAAGAAGAACTTCGAATGGAATGAAGAATGCAGAAAGGCCTTTCAAAAATTGAAAGACTACATGGTGAAACTCCTAATTCTATCCAGTCCCGAGAAAGGGGACGATTTATATCTCTATGTGGTCATATTAGAACATGCGATAAGTTCAATTCTTATAAGAGAAAGTGGTGGAACTCAACACCCAATTTACTACATTAGCAGAAGGTTAAAGGATGCAGAAACCGGATACCTCGTGATGTAGAAATTAGCATATTTCCTAATACTTACAGCACAGAAGCTTATGGGTTACTTCGAAGCACATCCTATTAAGGTTTTGATTAACTTTCCTCTTAAGCAAGTTTTCAGCAAGCCAGAAACCTCAGGAAGGCTAGTGAAATGGGGGATTAAACTTAGCTAATATGAAATTGAGTTTCAACCTTGAACGGCAATCGAAGGGCAAGCTCTTGTAGATTTTATAAACGAGTGCACGAGCTTCATTACAGAAAAATCAACTAAAGAGAACGATTTAAAGGCTAAATGACAACTGTTTATAGATGGGGCTTCAAACGAACAAGGAGCAGGGGCATGTTACAACATAATTACGCCTGATGGGCATCGTTTGCACTATGCAATGAAGTTAGGATTCTCAGCTACTAACAATGTGGCTGAATATGAGACAATGGTGGCAGGATTGAATCTAGCACTACAGTTAAAGATACCTCAAATAGAGATCTTTAGTGATTCATAGCTAATGGCAAATCAGTTAAAGCAAACCTATTAAACGAAATATGCACGGTTGGCCCTATATGTAAAAAGGATATTAAAGATGCTTTCCCAGTTTGAGGATTTCTTAGCACATGAAGTACCTTGAGGAGAGAATAACAAAGACGATTCACTAGCCAAATTGGCCAGCTCTCGAGGAGCACCAAAACTAAGGTAATCCCTATAGGATACTAAGAAAGACCCAGTATTGAGCATGAAGAGTCTGAAACAGGAAATGAATTGTTAGTCCTAACTATATCCCAAGCTTTGAAAAAGGGAGACGAAATGGATAGGGAGGTAGCTTCTGATAGGAACCTCCTTCAACAGAAATGAATTACCATCATGAAAATACTTGGATGACTCTTATTGTAGATTACATTCTGAATGGAATGATACCCTTTAGCAGGCAAGACGCGAGGAAGATAAAACAACAAGCTCTTACATTTGTGATTATGAATGGAGTACTCTATAAGGGCACTCACTTCTCTACTTAAGATGTATAAGCCTCGAGAATGGGAATAATTTGTTGAAAAAATCACATGAAGGGTTGTGTGGAAACCATTCCAATTGGATTAAGCCAGCCAAAAAGGTCATGAGACAAGGTTATTATTTTCCACAAATGGTTAATCAAGCAATTGAATATGCTAAGAAGTGCGAGAAATGTCAAAGGTACTCTGAAATACCTCGGCTCCTCCTAGTGAGTTAACAATTATCTCAAGCCCTTAGGTATTCGATGTATGAGGGATAGATTTGATCGTACCCCTATCAATCTCCAAAGGTAGATCCAAGTATGTCATAGTAGCCATTGATTACTTACGAAATGGGTAGAAATAGAGCCTCTTCCGACAATCAGCTCTAAGAAGGTGTTGAGTTTTGTGATAAAGAATATTGTCACTCGCTCTGGGATTCCTTACAAAATCATATCAAACAATGGAACACAATTCGAGAGCGAGGAATTCACTCGATTTTGTGAAAAGAATGGAATTATCAATAGCTTTTCCTCTGTAGCCCATCTGTAACAACCCGTATTTTGAATAACATGTTATAACATAAATCAAGGCAGAATTAAATGATAAAATCTGAATCAAGGGAAACGGGCTGTGCCATTGCGTTCGTCTCGGAAAAATACGCGTAATAGAGTCCGAGTTTTCGAAAATTGGAGTCCGTATGACCAAGTTATGGCCCGTCAAAGTTTTCAGAAAATTTCAAGTTCAAAAACAGTTCAAATTTGAATTCAGAATTCAAATTCAGCCAAGCAGGACAGGCGGGAAAATTCCCGCCACCTCCAAGTCGACTGGGTAGTCGACTTAGGAGTCGACACACCCCAGGTGGTGTCGACTGCCCAGTCGACACCCCTGTCGACTTGGGTGGTCGGCCAGTTTGGCCTGGGTGCACCTGACTTGTTCCTCAAGACATGCTTTAGGGCTGGTGACGGATTTTAATGGCTCAGATCTGAATTAGGGTTAATCCTATGGCCTAAACTAACCTAAACTTATATAAAAAGACCCTAAGACCTAGACTAAACCCTCACAAATCAATCCTACAACTAGGTTATGCCAAAATGCTCCTTGATCATGGCCTCCATCTTCATATCATGGCCCCCATCCTCTTCATGAAAGTTTGAGTGTTCTAAGCTAGTAAAAGAGCCACCTTTCTTCATCAAAACAAGGATCTTTCTTCATACAAATCAAATGAGCTTCTTGTTTCTCAAGACAACTTGGAGCTTGTATTCATTTGGGGGTTTTTAGTGTTGCTAGTGTGGCTTCGTCTCAATCTTGTTTTATTTTATAGTCTTCATAGCATTGTAAGCCCTATTCTACTCTTAGATTCTAACTATGAAGTTAAATATGACATGTTGCAAGTTTGAGTTTGGGCCTAAGTATGATTTGTGCTTTGATTCTATCATGTTATGCATAGATTTATTCTATGAATGTTTGTAAAGCTATCACCTTGACTTTGTGCATAGAAAGCTATGAGCTTTGATTTGAAATGTTGCATAAAGCAACATAGAAACTCTCATAACCCTTATGTTATCTTGCATATGATGTTATATGCGAATCACTAGTTATCATCCTATGCCATCTATGACCATGTATCACCTATTTGCTAAGTTTAATGCCATACATGTGTAGATTTGAATTGGACCTAAGTGCAATATTTGCCTTGAACCTATCATTGTATGCATAGATCTATTCATGCCTCTCTTGATTTATGATTGTGGACCTATCATGAACCTAGTACCGTTCATGTTGACCTTGGAAAAAAATGCTATGAAATGGATTATGGCTTATGCATGTTAACAAACCTTAACCCCTCATGTTCCTTAACATGCATATGATGATATTGAACCTATTTGCTATGCACAAGTTAGGATTGTCACCCTATGTCAACTATTACCATGCTACCACCATATTTGCTATTATGCATGCTTGTGGCCAAAGCACCCTTATGCTATTATGCATGCTTGAGGCCAAATCACCCTTATGCTATTATGCATGCTTGTGGCCAAATCACCCTTATGCTATTATGCATGCTTGTGGCCAAAACACCCTTATGCTATTATGCATGCTTGTGGCCAAATCACCCTTATGCTATTTGATATGTTTGAGGCCAAGTCACCTTTTATGCTATCATACATGTTGAGGCCATATGCTAGTATGTTGAACCCCCTTTGGCCTCAAATATCACCATGTTTAACTTGTGATAGACTTTGCCATCTTATGCCCACCTTGTCATATTCTTATGTTCCCCCTTTTTGATCTATTTGTGTTGATGCGAACTTACATGCGATGGGGTTACGTTATGGGTAAATTAAATGACATGAAACATGACTTGGAAAATATGACATGTGATGATGCTTGAAAACATGAACATGGACATGACATGTAGAAAACATGAAAGGGGCCAACTCGAGGTTGTGTTGAGTTTGTAGCATAAATCTACCCGGAACCGACCGGCTTAACTAGTGGCTACAAGCAATAGGACCCAATGTGAGTAGTTGGTCACATCGCACTTAAAACCCGAGGTTAGACTAGGTTGTGGTGTAAAGCTACGCGGACCCGCCCGGCTTAACTAGTAACTACAACAAAGTCTAATGTGAGAGGTTGGGGTGCATTTAGTTAATTAATGCCACATGGTAGGGTTAAGTCATGGACGACTTGAATACTTAACCAATTAAACACGATGGATTGGTAGGGTTAAGTCATGGAGTACTTGAATATACTTAACCAGTAGAACACGATGTATTGATAGGGTTAAGTCATGAACTGCTTGGATACACTTGACCAACTCAATACATGGTTAGGATAGGGTTAACCACACTTAACCCATTTAAAATCCTAGTTACGTGGTCCTTTTCAGCAGTAACCTACTTGGGAGTATCTGGATACCCTGGACTAGGCTAGGGTGGGGCACGATTACTGACTGATTGTAAGAGACCAAAAGAGACGGCTGAATAGTGCACCAGTTAAGTTCAGGCGGACCATGGTCGTGCACATTAAGTCCGGAGTTGAACATGGGCACCGGTGGGTTTAGACTGTGCGTGCTTGAATTGTGTCTGTGGTTTACACCTTAGGGCTGGATACACCCTAGGGTGGACCTTGCACAGTTAACTACATTCCATGATTAGGCTGTATGACACTGACACACGACGAGTTAGGCTTATAGGGAGCCGATCGACTAGACTGAGTAGTTGGACCTTGATTTAGGTCATCTCATGGGTTTGGGCCAACATTGGGCTAAGGGATCATTTCTTGTTTATACTTGACATGGATTAGAATACTAGTACACTTGGTGCAACTTAACCTTGTATATGCGATGCCACACTTGATCTATCTTGTTAACTTTTCACCATGCCAGTTATCATCCTATGTTTCATCTCTGTTTTACATGTCCAGTTAACTTTATTAGTTTTTATACTAATAGTAGGTAGGACTTACCAGTCTTTTTGACTGACCCGTTTTCTTTCGCCTCTTTTCTTCCGTTCCCCGCCCAGGTTCTCAGGGTGGCAATACTAGCACCTAGCTTGGATCTTTAGCTTGCTTACTGGATAGCTCATGTACGGTTTGGACTTGAGCTTTGCTATGGCGACACTACTGTTATCTTTGGGGAATACTTTACTTATGTTATTTTTCAGTTTATGTTTTTCTAGACTTTGTTTTGTTGGGAAAATGATGACTAAGTACTTTGATGTAACTTGACTATGGTTTTGAAATAGTAATTTTATCCGCTGCTTTATTTATTTTGTTTTACTCATATGTTCTGTCTTGTGATATCTTCATGCATGTTTACCTTGACCAACACCCCTCCAAAGCCAGTGTACTTGCAAGAGTGACCCTGGCGGAGGTGGGGTGTTACATTTGGTATCAAAGCATAAGGTTTACAAGATCTGAGCAAAAGGTTTTTAAAACTTACCTTTTGAAAAACTATTTTCAAAACCAATTAAGTATTTTCCAAGAAAAGTCTAGTTTATTTTAAAAGGATATTCCCCAAAAGCCATTAGCACTATCCTTTGTTTCCTCGTTCTCAATCTATCTTTTTCTTCATTTCAGTATGGCCGATAATTTTGCCATTCTGGAGGGCGTACCAGTACCTATTTGGTTTAGAAGGTACATGGAGGCAAGGGCGAATGAAGCCGGCCCCGCGAACATACCTCCTCCTTCCCCCGTGGCTAACGTTCCTCCTCCTCCCGTAGCTGAGGTTCCTCCTCCTCCTACTCAGCATCTGCAAACGGATTTCGCGAAGATTTGCAAGGACTTTAAGGCGATGGGTGGCAAGAATTTTATTGGGACGGAGACTTTTGTTGAGGCAAGAAACTGGTTAAAGGAAACCGAAGACCTCTTTGCTATCTTTGATATAGAAGACCTTAGGAAAGTTCTGTTAGCGGTATGGCTGTTGAAAGGGGAAGCTGCGTATTGGCGGGTAGTCACCACCACTACTAGGCCAATTCAGACTTGGGATGACTTTAGGAGAAGGTTTGGACTGAGGTTTCTATCATCGACAGAAGAGATCCTTCATATGGAGAGGTTCCTATCTCTAAAGCAAGGGGACATGACAGTTAGGGAATACGTGGATACGTTTAATCAACTTGCTCGGTTCGGTGTAGACTTGGTTAACACAACTCAGAAGAAGGCCCTACACTTTGCTCTAGGATTGAACGAGCCATTGCACGGTTTGGCCATGTCTCACATACCCATGGGGGCGACCTTCGAGAGTTTGGTAAATATGGCCCTGCTTCAAGAGGAAGATAAGAGTAGTAAGAAGGAAGTCAAGTTGAATGAGTCTCAAGGCAAGAAGGTAGATTCCGAGAAAGGAGGCAAGGACAACAATAACCGCAATGACAACAAGACCAGGGAGACAAGGAAGTGCAACTTCTATGGGATCGTTGGACACATAGCCAAAGATTGTAGGAAGAAGAAGAGGAAGTTGGGAGAATGCT
The DNA here is from genome assembly GCA_030737875.1 of Allium sativum. Taxonomy (NCBI): domain Eukaryota; kingdom Viridiplantae; phylum Streptophyta; class Magnoliopsida; order Asparagales; family Amaryllidaceae; genus Allium; species Allium sativum. The sequence continues at coordinate 718,471,965 of CM060921.1, read as the reverse complement.
TTCATTGTGGAGAGTCTGGACACTATAGCAAGGATTGCCCGAAAAAGCAAGAACAAGGGAAAAGGCAAACTCAGCGAGCAGAACCCTCTGGAGGGCAGTTGCAGGCTCTCCTCGCTCTTCCAGCTTTGATCGAGGTAGTGTTTCTATAGAAAGTCATGTTTACATTTCTGATTTCCCTGTTCGTACCTTATTTGATTCTGGTGCATCGCATAGTTTTATTTCTGATTTTGTTGAAAGTTTGCACCTAAGTACTAGTCTAGTTGAGGTCCCGTTATTGTTTCAAATCCAATTGGGGGTTCCGCCCATCTACCTGTGATTTGTATGGATTTGAAAATCTCTATCTTGAGCGTAGAATTCATGTGTAATGCTTATGTTCTCGGGTTTATAGGATACAGGTTGGTTTTGGGCATGGATTGGTTGTCCACTTATGGAGCCATTCTTGATTTTGAACATAGGGTTGCGAGGCTCATGACTCGCCTCGGTAATACCCTCGAAATCTCGTATGACCTTTAGGGTTCCGTCATGATTAGTTACCTAGAATCCCTTCGCACCTTTATTGGAAATTTGTAATCCAATCGAGTAGTATTCGCCACTAAGGCGGATAGTCCATTTCACTTAAGCATGGGTTAGAGAAATCACCCTAGTAAGTACATTTGGCAACGTGGATTGGCACTTGTTTTCAAGAGATAGTTCTTCTGCGTGGGATACCGTATAGTATGTAAACGAGGTCCATGATTCACTAACAAATTTTGTAAAGCTTGCATGAAACCATGAGCACGCAGTTATGTGGAAGCCAAGTATTTTAGGAAAAGAATAAGTGGAAGTGGAACGAGAGGCAACGGTGAAATGAGTTCTAACTCATATTTTGGAAATAAGAATTAAGAGCTACGAAATTGTAAAGTTAAAAGACGGTCAAGGCACGATAGGATTAAGCTCAAGAAAATGCGGCTTAGAAGATTGAAGACTAGATACGCGCATTACATCTCTTTCTAAGAGTATATCCTTGATCCCTATTATTCTGTAGAGCTTACTCGCATGCTATCTTTTAAGTATATCCTCTTGGTCCTATTCTCAATCTTAGTTCTGTTGCAAACCCTATAAGGAGTATGACTCGCCTATATAGTTGGGGTGAGGATGTCCATTAAGTTGACCAAACTATTTGGGCTTTATGGGATATGGGTCATAGTTGATAGACTTACGTAGAGTGCTCACTTTGTTCCGTTGAAGAGCAAGAGGACCACATCATGGCTAGCATCTGTTCAACTTCAAGAGATAGTGCGATTGCATGTAGTTCCTTCTAACATAGTTAGCGATCGTGACCCAATTCTCGCTAGCCAATTCTGGAATAGTTTGCAGGAAGCGATGGGTACACGATTGAATCTAAGTACGGCCTATCACCCACAGACGGATGGCCAGACCGAAAGGGTGAATAGGGTACGAGAAGATCTGTTGAGGCTATGCATCCCTGACTTTGGTGGCACTTGGGAAGATCATCTTCCTCTCGTTGAGTTTGCTTATAATAATAGCTATTAGGCAAGCATAGGAATGGCACCATTCGAAGCTCTGTATGGGAGGCTGTGCAAGTCACCAACATGTTGGTGGGAGACGACGGATGAGCTTATACTTGGGCCCGACAGGATAAGGGACACATCCGAGAAAGTTGAATTGGTGAGAAGATGGATGAAAACGGCCCAAGACAGACAGAAATCCTATGCTGACAAGCGAAGGACAGATCTGGAATTCGAAGTTAGAGATATGGTTTTCGTGAAGGTTTCTCCTTTGCGTAATGTGGTTCGTTTTGGAGCAGTTGGGAAGCTGGCACCAAGGTTCATAGGACCCTTCCCTATTATAGAAAGAGTTGGGAGGATGGCTTATAAGGTGGAATTGCCCGAGAAGCTGGCCGGAGTGCACAATGTTTTTCATGTCTCGCATCTCCGAAAGTGCCTACATGAGTCAGCCGAGGTAGTTGAGCCTAGCATTCTTGAAGACATGGAGGTAGAAAAAGAGGCAACTTTGAGGCGAGCTCCGATTCGTATCTTGGGAACGGAGATCAAGAAGCTGAGGATTCGAGAAGTCAAGTTAGTAAAGGTTCAGTGGAGCGAAGCCGATGAAGATGCAACTTGGAAAACCGAGGAGAAGATGCGTGGGCTTTATCCATTCCTTTTTGAGGGTACATTCTCAATCTCTTTTCCTAGTTAGCATAACTTTCCTTTGCTATCCATGTTTATCTTGTTATCTCGTTAACCTTGTCTTAAGAACCTTAGGTAGAAACCCTTTGGATGAAACATGTATTTGAAACATGTTATGCTTGATGTTTGCCAGTGGTTGCAAGTGTTTGCAAGTGGATACTCGTGGATGCATGATACACATTAGACACTAAGATCGGCTCACACACTTTCATATTGCATATGCATGAGTGCTTATACTTATTCATGGCTGAAACTTGTTATGCTATCACGTGGATGTTGCATATGGATGAATGTTATGTGCACTCATATAGAGATTATGAATTATGTTAGGAATTTGCATACATATGGACTCATTTCACTAACATACTTTGCATTAAGCAGGTTTACTGAATCAGTAACCGCCTGATTTTCGCATTAGATAAGTGCATATACACACACCTTTGCATATGATCATACAGCATTAGAATTTGTTAAGGATAATGGTTACTTGTGGATGATGTTGTGAGTAGATGGATGATGGATGGTAGGACACGTTCTTCCTAACTTACAGATTTCGGGGACAAAATCCTTTAAGGAGGGGAGAATGTAACAACCCGTATTTTGAATAACATGTTATAACATAAATCAAGGCATAATTAAATGATAAAATCCGAATCAAGGGAAACTGGCTGTGCCATTGCGTTCGTCTCGGAAAATTACGCGAAATAGAGTCCGAGTTTTCGAAAATCGGAGTCCGTATGACCAAGTTATGGTCCGTCAAAGTTTTCAGAAAATTTCAAGTTCAAAAACAGTTCAAATTTGAATTCAGAATTCAAATTCAGCCAAGCAGGACAGGCGGGAAAATTCCCGCCACCCCCAAGTCGACTAGGTAGTCGACTTGGGAGTCAACACACCCCAGGTGGTGTCGACTGCCCAGTCGGCACCCCTGTCGACTTGGGTGGTCGGCTAGTTTGGCCTGGGTGCACCTGACTTGTTCCTCAAGACATGCTTTAGGGCTGGTGACGGATTTTAATGGCTCAGATCTTAATTAGGGTTAATCCTATGGCCTAAACTAACCTAAACTTCTATAAAAAGACCCTAAGACCTAGCCTAAACCCACACAAATCAATCCTACAACTAGGTTATGCCAAAATGCTCCTTGATCATGGCCTCCATCTTCATATCATGGCCCCCATCCTCTTCATGAAAGTTTGAGTGTTCTAAGCTAATAAAAGAGCCACCTTTCTTCATCAAAACAAGGATCTTTCTTCATACAAATCAAAGGAGCTTCTTGTTTCTCAAGACAACTTGGAGCTTGTATTCATTTGGGGGTTTTTAGTGTTGCTAGTGTGGCTTCGTCTCAATCTTGTTTTATTTTATAGTCTTCATAGCATTGTAAGCCCTATTCTACTCTTAGATTCTAACTATGAAGTTAAATATGACATGTTGCAAGTTTGAGTTTGGGCCTAAGTATGATTTGTGCTTTGATTCTATCATGTTATGCACAGATTTATTCTATGAATGTTTGTGAAGCTATCACCTTGACTTTGTGCATAGAAAGCTATGAGCTTTGGTTTGAAATGTTGCATAAAGCAACATAGAAACTCTCATAACCCTTATGTTATCTTGCATATGATGTTATATGCGAATCACTAGTTATCATCCTATGCCATCTATGACCATGTATCACCTATTTGCTATGTTTAATGCCATACATGTGTAGATTTGAATTGGACCTAAGTGCAATATTTGCCTTGAACCTATCATTGTATGCATAGATATATTCATGCTTCTCTTGATTTATGATTGTGGACCTATCATGAACCTAGTACCGTTCATGTTGACCTAGGGAAAAAAATGCTATGAAATGGATTATGGCTTATGCATGTTAACAAACGTTAACCCCTCATGTTCCTTAACATGCATATGATGATATTGAACCTATTTGCCATGCACAAGTTGGGATTGTCACCCTATGTCAACTATTACCATGCTACCACCATATTTGCTATTATGCATGCTTGTGGCCAAAGCACCCTTATGCTATTATGCATGCTTGAGGCCAAATCACCCTTATGCTATTATGCATGCTTGTGGCCAATCACCCTTATGCTATTATGTATGCTTGTGGCCAAATCACCCTTATGCTATTATGCATGCTTGTGGTCAAATCACCCTTATGCTATTTGATTGAGGCCAAGTCACCTTTTATGCTATCATACATGTTGAGGCCATATGCTAGTATGTTGAACCCCCTTTGGCCTCAAATATCACCATGTTTAACTTGTGATAGACTTTGCCATCTTATGCCCACCTTGTCATATTTTTATGTTCCCCCTTTTTGATCTATTTGTGTTGATGCGAACTTACGTGCGATGGGGTTACGTTATGGGTAAACTTAAATGACATGAAACATGACTTGGAAAATATGACATGTGATGATGCTTGAAAACATGAACGTGGACATGACATGTAGAAAACATGAAAGTGGCCAACTCGAGGTTGGGTTGAGTTTGTAGCATAAATCTACCCGGAACCGACCGGCTTAACTAGTGGCTACAAGCAATAGGACCCAATGTGAGTAGTTGGTCACATCGCACTTAAAACCCGAGGTTAGACTAGGTTGTGGTGTAAAGCTACCCGCACCCGCCCGGCTTAACTAGTAACCACAACAAAGTCTAATGTGAGAGGTTGGGGTGCATTAAGTTAATTAATGCCACATGGTAGGGTTAAGTCATGGACTACTTGAATACTTAACCAATTAAACACGATGGATTGGTAGGGTTAATTCATGGACTACTTGAATATACTTAACCAGTTGAACACAATGTATTGATAGGGTTAAGTCATGAACTGCTTGGATACACTTGACCAACTCAATACATGGTTAGGATAGGGTTAACCACACTTAACCCATTTAAAATCCTAGTTACGTGGTCCTTTTCAGCAGTAACCTACTTGGGAGTATCTGGATACGCTGGACTAGGCTAGGGTGGGGCACGATTACTGACTGATTGTAAGAGACCAAAAGAGACGGCTGAATAGTGCACCAGTTAAGTTCAGGCGGACCATGGCTGTGCACATTAAGTCCGGAGTTGAACATGGGCATCGGTAGGTTTAGACTGTGCGTGCTTGAATTGTGTCTGTGGTTTACACCTTAGGGCTGGATACACTCTAGGGTGGACCTTGCACAGTTAACTACATTCCATGATTAGGCCGTATGACACCGACACACGACGAGTTAGGCTTATAGGGAGCCGATCGACTAGACCGAGTAGTTGGACCTTTATTTAGGTCATCTCATGAGTTTGGGCCAACATTGGGCTAAGGGATCATTTCTTGTTTATACTTGACATGGATTAGAATACTAGTACACTTGGTGCAACTTAACCTTGTATATGCGATGCCACACTTGATCTATCTTGTTAACTTTTCACCATGCCAGTTATCATCCTATGTTTCATCTCTGTTTTACATGTCCAATTAACTTTATTAGTTTTTATACTAATAGTAGGTAGGACTTACCAGTCTTTTTGACTGATCCGTTTTCTTTTGCCTCTTTTCTTCCGTTTCCCCCCCCCCCCCCCCCCAGGATCTCAGGGTGGGAATACTAGCACCTAGCTTGGATCTTTAGCTTGCTTACTGGATAGCTCATGTACGGTTTGGACTTGAGCTTTGCTATGGCGACACTACTGTTATCTTTGGGGAATACTTTACTTATGTTATTTTTCAGTTTATGTTTTCTAGACTTTGTTTTGTTGGGAAAATGATGACTAAGTACATTGATGTAACTTGACTATGGTTTTGAAATAGTAATTTTATCCGCTGCTTTATTTACTCTGTTTTACTCATATGTTCTGTCTTGTGATATCTTCATGCATGTTTACCTTGACCAACACCCCTCCAAAGCTAGTGTACTTGCAAGAGTGAACCTGGCGGAGGTGGGGTGTTACACCATCCAAGGGAAAACGGAGCCGTCGAAGCTGCAAATAAAACCATGGAGACAATCCTCAAGAAATGACTAAATAAAGCCAAAGGAAATTGGGTTGAAGAATTACCCTTGGTACTCTGGGCATATAGAACTTCCGCCAAAACAGTGACGGGGAATACTCCATTTTATTTGACATATGGATGGGAAACCATGCTTCCAGTTGAGGTTGAAATCCCTTCACACAGAGGGATAGCCTACGCATTTGATCCAAATCAAGAGTTAAAGAAGGAATCCTTAGACCTAATACAAGGATAAAGGGACGAGGCTACGATCAGAACAACCGAATACCAAAGGAGAGTCACAAAGTACTATAACTCAAAGGTCAAAACTAGAACCTTTACAAAAGGAGATTTGGTCTTATGAAGGGTAATGGACAACACAAAGAACCCATCAGATGGTCCGCTTGGCCCAAATTGGGAAGGACCCTTAGTCATCCATCAAGAAGTCATACCTGGAATATCGACTTTGCAAACCAAATGGTGATCTCATTCCAAGGACATGGAACTCAGAATACTTAAAGCCATACTTCTTAATGATAAACGGGTAAAGAAAGGTCTTCTCCAAGAACGTTCACATAACGAAGGGTATGGAAACCCTCTCAAAGTTTAAAGTAACCCAAGATGGTCAAATTGCAAATAGATGAAAACCCTTGCCACTGCACAGTTGGCCAGGGCAAGGCGCCCAAAACAGAAAGGGCCAGGTTAAAGCATCGAAACATAAGCCTCCGACCCACACCAGAAATGGTCGTGGCATAGCATCTAATTAGCATGCCCTGCCATTGCTCGCAGAAGAGTAAACCATATTTCTGCTATGAACTAAGCATGTCCAACCTCTTCTCGCACAAGAGCACGTCCTACCACTGCTTATGTTCCGCATTACCCGCAGATTGGAGTGCAAACTTTTATCATTGCCTACGATGGTCAGGATAGGGCACCCCTTGGAGGGGATAGAGTGTAAGCCTCTATCACCACCTACGATGGTCAGGGAAGAGAATCAAAAGAGTAAGCCTTAATTCCGTGTCTACGATGTCCTGGTTTAAGCATCTAGGACCTTGTCATCGCCTACAATGGTTAGGATAAGGTGCCTCTTGGAGGGAGGTCGGGTAAGTCCTTGGTCCCTGCTTGTGGATAGGCTAGCCAAGCACACCAGATGTACAGGCCCAGAGAGTGGCCAACAAAGCACGTACATCCTCTACTTTGACAATAAAATCCAAAAGAGTGGCTCAAGAAGCACGTACAACCTCTGCTTCATAAATCAAACACGAAGGGGGTAACAAAACTATAATACCAGAAGTGGATTTCTGGTTTTCAATCTTTAGTACCCGAACGAGGGTTTGTTCGGGACTTCTATTAATACCAGAAGTGGATTTCTGGTCTTTAATCTTTAATACCCGAACGAGGGTTGGTTCGGGACTTCTATTAATACCAGGAGTGGATTTCTAATCTTCAATCTTTAATACTCAAACAAGGGTTGGTTCAGGACTTCTATTAATACCAGAAGTGGATTTCTGGTCTTCAATCTTTAATCCGAACAAGGCTTGGTTCAGGATTTCTGTTAACACCAAGAGTGGATTTTTGGTCTTCAATCTTTAAATAGCCGAATAAAGGTTGGTTTGGGTCTTCTATCAAGTATCAAAAGGGGATTTATGGTCTTCAATCTTTATATACCTGAATAAGGGTTGGTTCTGGACTACTGTTAATACCAGAAGTAGTCTTCTGGTCTTCAATCTTTAATGCTCAGATGAGGGTTAGTGGTTAACACCAGGAAAATGTTTCTAATCTTCAACCTCTAATGCCCAAGTAACAAATGGGCCAAGGCTTTCCTTCCTTTTTGAAAGGCAAATTTATAACCTTAAAGTGTAGACACCTGACTTCCGCTTTATATCCCGTAGCCCACTGCAGGGACGGTGCCATGAACGTTTCACTATGGAATCCGATATTAGTGATAATATCCATTCACAATTGGCAATCAAGAAGTCCTCCAAACACTTTCTTCTATTTTCTGATAGATTGTAAAGCATAAGCAAATATTGAACAAAAGACACGAGTCTAATATGAAATTAGTGATCAATCCCGAACAACACCTTATCCAATATGCATGCAAATAACAATAAGAACTAACATGTAATATTAGTTGTTGAAGTTCATGAAGGTAAAACGCGAGGAAATTAAGAAAAAAGGTTTGACTTGGAAATTCGAAAACACCCCTTCACTAGAGGGGGAAAATGTTACTACCAAAATTAGCACCAAGACAGGCTGGCTGAAGAGGTATCGGACTATCATAGGCAAAGAGGAGTAATCCGTAAGCAGAAGTTAAGCACAAAGTAAATCCGAGAGCACAAGGAAAGAACCCGAGAGTCAGGCATCTAACACCATCATTAGGGAACTGAGCTCAAAGCCGATACAAAGAAAAGATACTGGCAGGGTAGTTCTGGTATGAAGGGTAGATAATGGAAGGTCATACAAAGCCAGAAGCCAATGAAGAAAGAGGCCTAGAGTTCTGCAAACCAAAACCCGGACGGACAAAAGGTCTATCAGCATTAACTTGCTTAATGTCGGTACATTAAAATGCAAAAAGCATCAAAGGCATGAATTTAGATACACAAGGAAATACACCAGGAGCAAGTTACTGAGACCCCGATTAGATGGTTACCGAGAGGCCATTTTAGTAAGCACCTAGTAAAGCACCATAAGCAACCCTCCGGAGAGCCAAGATACACCTCAGAAATCAACCAACAAGCAAGCCGGAACCTCGAAAAGAGATAAGCTATCCACACTAATCTGCTTAGTGTCGATACCGACAGATGTGATGGATCTGATAACCATCCACTTAAATCATAAAGGCAAGTTCCATAAAAAGTCTATAGAAAAGCCGGAAGCTCATGGCCGAAAGCATACATCCGGAAGCATATATTCGGGAGCTTATATCTGGGAGCCTAAAGGCTTCCCAAACCTAACCATGCCGACAGGCTCGATACCCATACAAAGAAGATATACATGACATCAAAGAAATGCTCCGAAGACTGAGACCATCTTTCCGAGAGCAAGGACAAGCACCCTTAAACCTCCGGAACCAAAGGGTAAGGCGGCCGAAAGCCAAAGCTTCTAAAACCAAAGGAAAGAGTGGTCATTTGGGGCCTTTACTGTCCTAATAACATAAGGGGGCCTGATTTGTCTATAAATAAGACCCCAGGGATCTCAATTTCGAGGCCATTTTTTTTTTCTTAATCTTGTTCTCTTTCTCTCAAGAGAAAACCCTAATTTCCAAATCGAATTGGGGATTTCTTCAACTCTTGTAATATATCCATAATTAATAAAGAGATAAGTCCGAGACTCAAGCGTTTCTCAATTGATAATCATATTATGTCTATAATGATAAGACAGGGAGTTAACCCTAACCTTTCTTATGAAAGAGTTAATCACAACTCTCACGTCAGAGGGAAGATCTTGGGTAAAACCAAGACTATTCCCCTTTCGAGCATTCATTATGTGACTTAGCTCTTCCATAGTAAGCCTAATGCAACCCAACCTCGGAAGGGAACTAGCTAAGAGCTTGTAACTTGATAATTGACGCAACCAAGGCTTTCCCAGGCCAGCTCGATGCGGAAGTATCACATAAGTTAATAAGTGTTATAGCATGAAAACAATCCGCGCATTGCAAGGCATTAACATGTTTCCTCCCAACACAATGTATATTATTTTATCTAAGATCTAGAGGTGACTGTTACATAAGGTCTTAGTTTTATTTAACAAATAGAAACCTTTCTCCAAGGTTTGTCTTTGATTTCATAGTTTGGTAAGCGTGATACTCACCCCTCGAGGGAAGAGTAAGTAATCTTCGAACTTAAGGTCTCGATGCCTAAGAAACAGTGGAATTAGTCAAAGAGCACTGATTCATGGTTGTATTTCAGTAACCTTTTAGATCACCCTTGTATCAAACTTCTAAGCATATGCATTGTTCATCCTAGTTCGGGTGTTGACGAATTATATCGGTAACAGCACTGAAACTTCATCCACCTTGTTCACGATTCTCTCATCAACACTTTTATGAACTGCATAATCGCCATTTGTCTTAGCTTGCGATTTCACGCAACCATCCTAATTATGCCCAAACACCCTACACTTAGAACAAATCGCAGGTCTCTATATATACAAAACTCGAACAATGTGCTCAAGTTCCACGGGGAGATGAACATGGATTTCCATAGGTAGTTCATTGTTAGGGGTCACTTCGACTATGCATTTAGCGAACTCAATCATATCGATCCTTTCATTGCTTTCATCCATACAGATAAACTTCCCCATTCTAGTAGCATCCATTTTAATGGCCGGTTGAAAACTAGGATTTTGCCCTCTTCAACAAATCGCGACTTCAGCTTCTTTAATTTTAGATGATCCTCTGATTGCTTCGAATTACAATTGCTCCTCTCGTCATCAATTTCTTGAATGCTACTTGTGCTCCAATAACCTTCGATCCTGGTCTTGTTGAGATGAAATCGATCTCTGAAATTAGTACGTGATTTTGCCCCTTTTTACTTTTGATTATTTTTTAGTTGTTCGATTTCAATCCTACATTTGCGTGTGATAAATTCATGTTAATTTATAGGGTTTCGGATCCCTAAATAATCTCTGATTTCAGCATTAGATTTGGTTGTGATTTGTAGCTCTGATTTTGTCGAGTTTGAAATATTCAAACTTTCTGGAATTTAATTTCATGATGAATGGCTCAACTGAAATTAGATTTTCTAGAATTGAATTTTTGGAATTAAATTTCTTAAATTATATGATGATTAATGGAAAATGAATTTCTGGCAAATCAATATATTTGCAAATTCAAAGACACACACTGAGAGTTTATTGAGTTGTTTGAATTGCTGCTGACTTGCTTGTGAGTTTATTGAGTTGTTGTGCACTTATATATGCTACACTTTGGTCTCTCTCTAGTTCAACCTTCAATTTGCCATATGAAACAACATAGAAACTCGTAACCATGAAGAACTAGTCTGAATTATTTGAAGGCGATCAAGTAAGCCTATTTTATTGATCAGAATACATCAATGCGTACATTGTATGTATGTATATGTAGTGCTTAAAGGCCTTTACTTAAATCTTACTGCAACTAATGCTAGATCGAAGGATCCTATTGTTTAGAATTGGAATTGGAATGGAACATCTTACAAACTCCATTGTTTAGAATTGGAATTGGAATGGAATAACGTACAAACTCATATGTATGCATCCTCCTATTTTCTCTACTGCACTACATTCAATTGTTTTTTGTTTTGGTTTGATAATAACTTGATATTTTACTAGGTGTGATCGTATTCTATTGTTTGGAACTAGAATGAAATTTATAATCTACAGAAGAAGTGGTGAAGTATGCAGGGCATGCGATGATGTGTAGTTTCTATAAGTGCGTTATCCGGGGTATGTTTTGAGGTAGTGTTGAAGGAGGATAAGTGCATGCAAGGTGACACAATGTGTTTGTGGTCGAAGAGGATGTAAGTGTGTTACAGAAGTGGAAGTTTTGAAGTTTAATGTTTGTCGTTGTTTAAGGCTTTGGGTGATGATGAACTTGTGTGCAGTGTTTCAAAGAAGGATCGGTCCTATGAAATTGGATGAAATTGAGCGGTGCCCACTTGTTTCAAAGAAGGCTTGGTCGATTGCCACCAGGATCGTGGGGCCCTGAACCCCCACTGGCAATGCGCCTGGACCCGCTTCTCGGCTCGAAATATATTTGTCATTGTTAGTGTCTGTATAAATTGAAATGCATATGTAATGAGTGAACTGAGTGATGTAGTGAGGAATATATGTATATGTGAATAATTAGTGTTGTAGTAAATCACTAAGTTGTAAATAGTTAGTGTCAGAAATTTGTACTATTTCCGTTGTAGAAATAAAACATTTTATTTAATAAAACATTGTTTGAATGCAAATTCTATGCACTATTATTCTATTAAATAAATATTTAATCCTGTAAAAATATTGCAATTGGATGGTAAAAATGTTGCCATTGGATGGTAAAAGTGTTGTTATAGATAATGTGGGGCCCACTTTTAAGTAAAATTAGTGTCTACGACATCACCTTGAAAATGTCGTCATTGGGTCGCAAAGGTGTTGCATTTGACTATATGGCAACGCAGCAAAATGCAACACCGAAAAAGTGTTGCCATAGATCACTTTTTGCATACAACAACATTTTTTGGCACTTCTTGCATCATTTCTCTGATGTTGCAGTATGTCATCTATGGCGTAGTAACACATATGTATTGTCAATGTTAAACCATGCAATTTCATGAAGACTATTGTATGTGTATGTGGATTTTCTGTGTTTTGTTTATGTATACGAATTATGTATGTGATTGAGTACAAACTGTGCACATGTTTTGTTTATGTAGTTGTGTGAGTGTAACACCCCACGTCCGTTAGTGTCACTCACAAAGGGAATGCACTAAGTTCTGTGGAGCATTTAGGGTAAAAGATGCAGATAAATTACAAGACAGACATAAATTAAACAGCGGAAAATAAAACTTTGCTTTATTGATAAAATAGTTTGTACAATGGTTTCTTTACAAAATCAGAGTATCATCTGTCTTACAAAATAAAGAAGCATAAAAAAACAGCATTTATATTCCCCGATTTTAGCAAGAGCCAGCCATAGCATCTGAAAAGAGAATCCAAGCAAACTTCGACAAATCTTCAAGCTGGGAAAGAGTGGCAGTCCAACTTAACCTGAGCTAAACTATTCCCTCCTTTACTACCTGGGGGGGAAACGGAAGAAAAGAAGACGAAAGAAAAACAGAGTCAGACATAAAGCCTGAGTAAGTTCAGTAACTTCTAGCATGTGAACATGGAAAAACAAAACGACATGAATTAACTGAATACAAGATTACACCATGACGATAGGGTCAACAAGATTAGACAAGGTGGTCACAAGATATGCTAAGAGAAACTGGATACGCTCTAATACTTTCGCCGCTTCGCTATTTCCTTGTTATACTGGTTTCTATATCTCTGCACCACCTAACTAGTGTTCCAACTAGTAACGATAACGTGATCCCAACTCCTGTAGTTTCCATTGCCTTCAGGCATAGATTTATAATTTATTACCTAGATCTAATCTAGGGTTTTCTATCAGGTGCTTTCTAGATTTAACTAGAGTTTTACGCTATCTGCTGAACGCTTTTCGAGTTCAGGGTTTATGCCACCTAGTCCAACTAGGGATTACGCTACCTGACAAACGACGCCCCCAAGTCTAGGACACACTACCTAGAGCGGTATATGTTCCTAGGCTTCCCCACGCATGTATCACGAATCGTTATCGCTTGTCTAGATGCACATGTCCTGTAATGTGCGGTCCGAGTCCTGTGACAGGGCAAATCAAGGAATACAGAACTCGGTCGGGAGCTTTTAGATATCTGCCGATGCAGATGCTAAGGTATGTTTTTATTCCAGTGGCTATGGTCCCACTTGACCCCTCCCTCAACTAATGAAAGGCACACCTTGTAAAATGAGAACTATACGCCGGCCCCCGGTGCCCCACTATCCTATGGCCATCCGCAACCATAACTAGATAGCAAGTATATGGTCTTTTGGAGTTCTCCGCCTTTCCACTTCACGTATCTCGATTGACTCAAGATGGATGGTAGACGACGAGTCGCTATCACAGGGCTACCGTTTGCTCGCCGAATCACGTCGGTCCATCCTAGTCTTTAGGTTGCCATGTATTGCAACCAAGGCATACTCCTGGTTCTTCTACGCAGACCTTAACCTCTGTGGGCCCAGGCGGATCATCTGCAGCCTCACAGAGGGATACCAAGAGTACCCTCACGTCCCCTCGAAGCCTCGGGCTTCGTAACCCAATTCGTTGGAGCCTTCTTTTTAATCAGACGGACGTTCGCTCCTCCTCGTGTTATACTAAGAATTACTACTTAGTTTTGTCAACTAAGGTTTACCACTTAGTTTCCAGAATCGTTGTTTTCTTAACTAAGGTTTACTACTTAGTTCTCTTTCCCGTCAATTTGGATTGGTTAAGTGTCATTAGTCACTTCAAGCTCACTTAACCCCCTTCATTTATCCTGTTAAACTGGTTAAGTGTTATCAGTAATTCATGTTGACTTAACCCGACCACAAACCAAGTTATATTGGTCTTAACCCTACCCATTATCCTGTATTGGTTAAGTGTTCCTTTTTAACTTAACCTTGCCCGTCTGTTTTCACTAACATGTTATTAATGGTTAAGTATTGTCCCTTCATGTTTTAGACTTAGCCTTATTCCTTTATCACAACCTGATGGTTAAGTGTTCAAGTTTACTTAACCCTACGGTCTAGCCCAGCTAACATATCAAATTGGCTAAGTGTATTAACTTTACTTAACCCCACCTTCTTAGTCTAGTTAACATGTTAATTTGGCTAAGTGTTTTCTTAGTTACTTAACCCCTACAAATCTTGTCTTGCTACCTTAAGTTTGGTTAAGTGTCTCTATGGACTTAGCCCTCCCATCTTAGCTTAACTGTGTTGAGTTGGTTAAGTGTTCCTATGGACTTAACCCTCTCATTCTAGCTCAACTGTATTAAGTGTCAGTCTGAACCTATCCCCACCCATCAGTTTAGTTATCATGTTGAACTGGTTAAGTGTCTTAGTTAACTTAACCCTACCACTCTTTTTCTAGCTTTAACTAAATAGATTAAAGCCGCAACCACTCACATTAGACAGATATTGTTGCGAATACTGGAAGTGCCGGTTGGTTCCGGGCAGGTTTACATCGCAACTCAGTCTAACCTCGGGTTAGGCATATTCGTGTTTTCTAAGTTCAAAGGGTTTTGATTAATTTTCAAATCAGGTTTTGAAAGTAACCATCCCGTCCGTCGGATCAGTTAGGGATAGCCAGGGAGAGCAGGAAACTTGTATTTTCCAAACCCAAGCCTAGACACTATCCTCTCTGTCACCCTAGAACTTTCTGGTGTTTCATTAAAAGAGATGTCGTTAATAAATCTTTAATTTGTCTAAATTTACCTTTCTCATTTAGGACAAATTCTATAAGTAAATTATTCCTAATTTACTTACTTCCCAATTACTCTTTTAATGTAATCTGTCTACATTTATTTCTATGGCCCATTTTCCCCTCTATATCAAATTTATACTTTTTGGTATGTAAACTATACCAAATTAAGTGTCACTAACCATGATTTTGCTAAACCTGACAGTTATTCCCAATTATGGCCAATTTCACATTTATGCCAATATACTTACCGTGCCAAATTAGCTAATCCAATTCCGATTCAACAATCTAGTTCACGTCAAACTAGACTTATTACTCTAGTTCACTATTCATGTAAATGCTAGATTTACACGTCAATACTAGGTTCAAATTACACATCTTATAATTTATGTCAAATTTATCCAATTTGCATTCCTATGAACATGCCATAATACATGTTCCCAATTTATGCAAATTTTCAAGTTAAACTACGTTTTTAGTAAATTTCATGTTTTGCCCAAACCGCATTCCCATCGTTCGTATAATCGTGATTCAGTCTAGATTATAAATAAAGCTAGGTTCGTAGAAAATAGGGAATGAACCAAAGATGCTATGCAACAGATAGACATACTAACTGGCCTAAAGAGGGTTGAACAACGACGTCGGTTCAAGAACATGGGTAGACCTAACTTAATAGGTAAATTCCCAAGGTCTAGAACCAAAGAAAACCAAGAATAGACAGAATAGAGACGTAGGTTCAAGAACATGGGTAGACCTAACTTAATAGGTAAATTCCCAAGGTCTAAAACCAACGAAAACCAAGGAGAGACAGAATAGAAAGATCAGGTTTAGACCCAATTTCACAGCAACATTTTCCTAGTCAGAAATCATAGGTGTTTCATCACAGTTGTCCTTGTTATGTCATAGGCAATAGTTTATGTTTCCAAATCAAAAGCATAAGCTTAGTCAAGGAAATAATTCTCATAGTCACAGTCACAGTCATAGGCAATGCCCATAGTCATAGGCAATGTTCATAGTCATAGGCAATGTTCATAGTCATAGGCAACGTTCATAGTCAAAGAGGCATATGGTTCTAAGGTCCATAGTTTCATAGTCACAGTCTTATTTGTCCTTGAATCATAGCAGTTCTTGATTAGGTCCAAGAATATAGACACTGACTCGAGTAGGGAGAGAGAGATTTGGCATATTCTTTTATTCCTTTAATTTCATGTCACGAACAAAGAAAAACGTTCAAATCTAAAAATAACCGACTTACAGAGATTTAGATTTGAAAAGAAAGATGGCGTTGCTATGATTTGTGCGACGTTAGCCTTTGATCCTTATCTTGAAGCTTTAATCTTGATTCGAATCTCTTCTTGAAAGTCTTTGAGCAGCATCTCCTCGTCTTGATTTATTTTATATATATTATTCTATTTATTATTTATTTTAAGTGGAGGAGAAGAATCCATGTTCACTCAGAATCTTTGTAGCATAAGGGTAGAGAAGAATTGTGAATAAAGGAGGAGACTAGTGCTGTTTATATAGTTGCTCAAGACCTTATCGTACACGCAGCGCTGAGTCAGCATTGAACCTAGTTAAGAAAATAGTCCAGGTTCGTAGATGAATCTAGCCAAATCTTATCGTACATGCAGTGCTAAGTCAGCATTGGGTCCCACAAGCTGTTTTGGCGCAGAAATTTGAATTTCAAATGTTTGAATTGTTTTGGCATAGAAATTTGATTTTCGAACTTTTGAATTTCTGGAATTTATTTAACTGTTTTATTCACAAGAAATATTCTTATATGTATACAATTCCTTTAACGACCATTTTACGCGTATATATATATATATATATATATATATATATATATACGCACAACTTTCATTTTATTTTCAAAATTCAAATGATGTTGCACCGTTATTTAATTCTTGCCATATTTCATTTACTATAGCCTTATCTCAAATTTTATCTTTCGTATACATATATTTCAGCATATATATATATATATATATATATATATATATTCTCATGTATATAAATATATTTTCTTTATTTCCTTATATGTACGTTCTTATCCTTTCAAATTTTGAATTTGTATATGTACATATATTTGCATGTTCAGTTGGCCCTCTTTAAAACAGAGATAAAAATTATGCTGTCGCCGGGGTTCGAACCCCCGACCTCCATGTTACAAATACAATGCCTTAACCAACTGAGCTACAAAGTCTTTTGTTAATAAGTCTTAGAAAAATGATAATTATTGTTCTTTCCTTACTTCTCTTTTTCATGTTAGTTACAATACTTAAATTAACCAATGCATGAATCTTTTTCTTTTAATGTTAATGCATTATGTTTGTAAATCAGTGCATGCAACATATTTACATCGCATGCAACCAATCCTTTCTTTCTTTCATATATTAATTAATTTTCATTATACATCACCATATTAATCCTATCTGTGGATAAATATACATTTTTAATTACATTAAAAATACGGGGTGTTACAGTGAGTGTATACTTTGTCTACAAAAGGATGCATCCTATATGTATTTTTACTTTGATGCTTATGCATACATATATTGTAATGCATATATTTTCACAAAATATGATGAATGTAATCATTTATATATATGTTTACAATTTAATGTGTTGTAATGTAATTGTCACATACGATAACTGGAATTGAAAAACCGAAATAACTTGAAATGATATCTACACCCAACTCCCTTATGATACCTCTTATGAGTCAAAATGATATACAATTGTGAAAGTAAAATTTATGTGAATTATTTTAATCGAATTATATAAATAACTGAAGTTAAGATGTGAATATGTTTAATGAAATTTGTTAAAAATTACTATGCAATTTTACATCTAATTTAATAAAACATTGGCATGCAAACTTGTTTAAATTGAATTGAAAATTTTGTATCAAATTTAAGCTATTTTTGAACTTGTTTGAATTACTTTTAAAAAAAATTGTATTTGAATTACTTTGAAATTAGGGTCTGTTTTAACTAGAAATTTACTAGAGATTGGTTTTAAATAAAATTTATATGTAAATTTGTTTATTTCGAAATTTGCATTGTTTATTTGGAGTTTTAATTCACTTTAAAGTAGATTTGAGATTTTAATAGTTTCTAATCGATATTTGAAATTTTGAGGTTTTCCAAAAATACATTATCTACTCAACTGGTTAAACAGAAGGATCTAAATTAAATGACGATGTTTAACATAAAAAGAATATTTAAAACCAATACTTATGAAATAATCTTATTTATAAAAATGTTTATAATTACATGAGATTTTGAAATGTTATCTTAAAAACGTAAACTCTGACGAGTTAAATGATTTTCAATGATTTGCGAAATAAATTAAAGTTCAACTTAAAGATTATCTTCAAAAGAGCTATTATTATGAATAATTAAGTAATTAGACTTCACTTGTTTTTACATTTAAATTATTGCACATTTATTTCCTAATTAGAATTGACTCACGTAAGAATATATAGTACTAACTTGGTGTTTTGTTTTACTTTATGCTCGGGTCAGATCGAGTGTAGCAGCTCAAAAATTTTAGCTATCGAAGTTAGAGACACGTGAAGACGCACGCGCTTCAATTCAGAAAATCTTGTAAATTTTATTTAATTAAAATATTTGTGTTTCCGCTATGTAAATTATTGTACAACTCTGATATTTTTTATAAAAAATATTACGTTGTAAGAAATTGTATTTTGTGATTCTGTGTCTAATTCTGTTTAAATCTCATAAGCAATAACAATCTACCATTGCGAACGGTTTGAGTTGGTTTAATTGACAACTTGAAACAGTCGAAAAGGAAGGTCATTACAGTTGGTGTCAGAACTTTGGTTTACACAAAGCTTAGCTTATGGTTTTAATGATAATCTATCACTACAAATCAATTGAGAGAGAACAATTTAAGATATAAATTATTATGAAACTAATATTTTGAAAGAGTTGCGCATCGGGGAGTATTGTTATTTTGAAATTAATAAAGTTTAGAACTAATAAATTATTTTGAAAACATAATTATTTTGAAATATGTTTTTTTGTCTTATATATTTCGAAATCAAGAATGTTCCAAAATGATTTGAAATTTATTTTCATAAGAACCTAATATTATATTTTTTTTGATATAAAATGATTTTATGAAGCATTTGATTTAAAATTTGAAAAGCTTGAATTTGTATGACACTTGATTGGTAATTTGATAGAAATCATATTTTTGATTTTTGACAAATTAAATCTCGATATTTTAAAGGGTTAAAAAAATAATACAATAATTTGAAAGTATTTGTAATTATTGCTCAAAAAGATTTATAACGTCGGGATATGAACTGATTTGGTATGTTACAAAGATGCAGGTAGCGCGTGAGTGAATAAAAGTATGATGTGGGTTGTAAGCCCTTGATCAAGTCTGCTCTGCCGGGAGACGACGTTGCATAGGCCGCGCCTAGTGGTTTTGTCATTGGGGAGAAACCTCTCGATATGGGTAGCATATATGTTGATATGCTTGTGAAATATTCGAAACATTTTAAAAATGATTTTGTTTTGAAATCTCGAAGTGAAGTATGATTCGGTACGAAAGAAATATATAGTATTTCAATAACTTTAAAATGAAACCGGGATTTTAAGCCAAAGAAATTATTTCTTATTTTGATTATGAGTTTTATCAAGAAATATTTTCAATAAATTAGTTTTTATGTAATTTTGAAGTTCAAAAGCCTATTGTTATTTTGTTTAAACTAAATTTTGTATTAGTATAAGTATTTTCTTGTATACATAAGCATATTTTAATAACCTCCTCTTTTTGAGGATGAAAAGTTCTAAGTGGGGGAGATTGTAACATCTGACAAATTTCGACAATTTAAGTTATTTAATTTAATTTAATTGTTGAATTTAAAATGGTTTTTAAATTAAAATTTCTGATATTATTATGAGTTTTGAATTTTTGTTTAGTGGCTTCATGAATCACTTTTGTATTTTATTCATTCCAATGCGAGATATTTTGTATCTATGATTTGACTTATTAAAAACATAGTTGAAACAATCTTCTTTTTCGAATGATTTGAGTTGGTTTTATTACCGACTTAAATGGTAAGAAACAAGCAGGATGTCATAATAACCACTCAGAAAAGGTTTGAATTCAAAAGACAACTTTTCAAAATTTAAATTTCAAACAAACGATACACATGTTGACATACCGTTTTGTATTTGTCGACATATACTAGTATACTTTTAATAATAAAATTTAAATCAAAGTAAATATTGTTTAGATAAATTATGGCGATTCCTAAGTTAAAACAAACTACATTCTTTTATATTAAAATAGAATAGTCAAAGTAGAAATATATATTTAAAAACATATATTAAGATAATTAAAATGATTAAAAACTAAATATGAAATTATATAAAAGTATATATATATATAACTATGAATATATTAAAATTTAATATAGATAAGGAAATTCAAAACAAGTACTTATAATAAGATTAGTATTAAATTTATAAGTAAAAAACATTTGAATTAAAAGTTAAAATATATTAAGTGTAATTTTAAAATAAAAGTTAAAATAAATTTCAAAAGTTAAAGCAAATTTAAGAATAAAGAGATATAGATTTAAAATTTTGAAATCAGTCTGAAAATATAATTAAAAATAAGAAAGTTATCTTTGAAACATTTGAAAATAGTGAAAGAAACTTGGAAATAAAATTCAATGCTAACCAGAGTTTTAACAAGATATTTAAACACTATCACTTTATATTTCTTGAACTCTTGAATACTTGATACTTATGAGTCATGTATCTTGAAATCTTCTACTTTGAAATCTTGATTCTTTGAACTATATAGTCTTCAATAATTAATTCCTGCATAAATTTCCTGTATATACACATATATTCTAGATAACAGTGTTAGTATATATTTTATAACAATAATAATTGAAACAAAGTTGTTGTCATCAAAACCATCATCATCAACATCTCAGTCCCTAATAATCTCCTTCTTTTTGATGATGACAACATTGGTTTATAAAATACCCGATGTCTTGATTCTCCACTTACCCCCTTACTCCATTAACTCCTAATAAACTACTAACTCTCCCCTAATCAAAGCTGTATTTTATAATTCTCCCCTTTTGTCATTAACAAAAACTATATAACCCTAACTTGACTATTATAATCCCCCTAAAACTAAGATGAAGTTCTATTATCTAAAACTAAGTCTAATATACCTAAAATTATTTTGATTCAAACCAAGTACAAAATCTAATACTATCCTAATATATACCTAGAAAACTACTTTAAGGAGTCTAATATAAACATATAAACACAAACTTTTATTATTTAATATGTTGTTTACAAATATACGAGAACATTTAGCAAATATTCACATAAATAGTTACATAAAATAGAGATTACACTAATATAAGAAATCTAGCTATTGATTGTTTTTGACAATTGGGGACTTGCGAGTTGGACACTTTGGGTAATAAAGGAAAAATTCTCCATCTTTTCAATCAAATTTCCTTCCTTATCAAAAAAAACTTAGCCGACCCAGATAACTTGATCGTCTTCGTCCATTCCTTGATTTTCTACTTCCTCTACTTCCTCTTCTTCTTCAACCTCTTCTTCTTCATCATCTTTGTCCATAGGATTGTGAACTTGAATGTTGGAGGGATAATCTTCAATAACAATTGATTATCCATTATGTATTTCTGAAGATTCCCAATAATCTTCCCTTTCTTTTCTTGTTCTTTAGCCATCCGGAGTTGTAGGAAATTCCAATGAGTAATTGTAGGGTATCTTTCATAAATTCCTTTAGTTTGATACCCTTGCATACATATAACGTTGAAATGGGCCTAAAGTAGTTGTAGGAAATGAAAAGGAGTTGTTTTGGTTGTTATTTGAAGTGTAAGCTATTGTTTAAATGTTACATAAATTTTATTATAGAGAAAATGAGGGAGAAGAGAAGAATTTTCGAAGTGAAGAGTTTAAACAAGATGGATAACTAACTTTGGAAGGAGTTTTAAAATTTTAAAAAAATTAGATATATGTAGACATATAACTTTGTGTATGTCGACATATATGTGTAATTTTTGAATTTTTTATTTTTTCTTATTTTTTCTTATATATTTATGCTAATATATTTAATTATTTTACCTCGATCAATAAACAAATGTTTGGGTCTGTTCTTAATTTAGTAAAGGTTGCCTCGTTTAATGGTTTAGTTAATATACCTGCTATTTGATTTTCTGTTTTAATAAACTCTAGTGAAATATTTTTCTTATTTACATTAACTCGAAGGAAATGATGTCTCACATCAATAAGTTTTGTTCTAGCAGGATGCGTAAGATTTTTAGACGGATTTATAGCACTAATATTATCGTAGTAAATTGGTGATTCAGTTGTATTTAAACCAAAATCTCTTAGAGATTGTTGCATATGTATTATTTGAGAGCAAGCCAAAGCAGCGGATATATACTCAGCTTTAGTTGCTAACAAGGAAATGGTATTTTTCTTTTTACTAAACCAGGAAACTAGGGAATGACTTAAAAAGTGACAAGTTCTACTTGTACTTTTTCAGTCGAATTTACAACCAACATAGTTAGCATCAGAATATGAAATTAAACCACATGAATCTTTTTTAGGATGAAAAACCGAAGTCTAATATATGTTTAACATATCGTAAAATTCGTTTTATGTTGCCTTGCAAAAATAATAATTCGTTTTATGGCTTTTAAGAGAGTTTTCTTAGGTTGTGATTGATATCTAGCGCAAAGACAAACGTTATGCATTATGTCTAGTTTACTCGCAGTTTTATATAATAAATATCTTATCATTCTTATATATAATTTCTGATCTACATCTTTTGAAGAGTCGTCTTTACTTAAGGATTTATTGGTTGCCATAGGTGTGGGTTTTCCTTTAGTACTGGCCATGTTAAATTTATTAATTATATCCCTAGCATATTTTTTGTAACAATCCGTATTTTGGAACCAATTTAAAATTTATTTTTAAGTGATTTTAAAAGAAATTAAATATATTTTGCGATTTATTTTGAGAATTAACGATTTAAAACTTATTTAAATTGAATTTTTAATGATAAAATTGAAAATTTAATTAAAACGAACTCGAAATGGCATGGTAGTTTGAAAATTTGGTTTTGAACTTTAATTAATTATACAGAATTCAATATAAGTTAGATTTCAGTAAAACGAGAAACTTTAGAATTGGTTTAATTATATCATTCTAACGAATGCGAAAAATTTAGATTTCGTTTTATAAATTGTAAGTTATGTCTAAATTAAAATTTAGAATAATCGCTATAGAATTTTTATATATACTAATATTATATATAAGCCCTTAAAAATAGCCATTTTTCAAATGACATCCATTTTCAACGAAACTAATTTGTTGGATCCGAAACGTCAAATTATTGTCAGGTTTAAAATTTCAAGTCATTTGGAATTAGTATGTGAGCGTAGTAAATTTAAACGAGTTTTGTAACTTCAGTTGAATTTAATAAGCTATTAAAAAGGTTATTTTTCAAATGATCTCCAAATTCGACAAAATTAATTTTGTTAGGACCATATCATCAAAACATAGCTAGATTTCAAGTTTCGTAATTTTTGGAGTCAGAATGTAGTCATGGAAAATTAAAATGTACGTTCAAATCCAATATTGAACGTTATATTAACTTATATTCTAATTTTGATAAAAACTTAATAAAATAGTCGAATTGCCTTAGGAAACACATTCCACGGTGTCCAAAATGAGGGTATTTTGCTAGGGACGAAAATCGTTGGTTTTCGTTTGGAGTCCGAAGGTTAAATGAGTAATATTGAGATTAAATATTATTAAATAATATATATATACATATAGTATATATACTAGCCCCTCTAAACCCTAATTCTCCAATCCAGGAACACGCCGCCAAACCATAAATTAAGGGCCGATTTTCTCCAAAACTAACTCCTAAAAATCTCGAAATCCAATCAATAAAATTCGAAACTTCCATCTACAAAAATTGTTCTACTCAGTGAGATCTTCTAGTTGAACGGTTAGGTTCAATTTTCATTTGCAAAATCGTGAGTATTTCAAGCTCGAACGTGCTCCGTTCAATTGCGATTTTCCGCGCACTGAGGCGTGCGAGTTATCTAGCCTTCGAGGCGTGGGGGAAGTCTGCGAAGCTCTTCAAAGTGGCGACATCAGATCAGGGTCACGGTGCATGGACCGTCGTGCGTGGTGGTGAGAGAATGGAGAACAATGGGTTGAGCGGGTTAAAGAAAAGGAGACGGTGAAGAAAAGGATTAAAGGGGTAAAACGTGGTTAATAAAATAATTATTTAATTAATTAAGTTAGTTTAAATTAAATATTATCCAATGTATAAAAGCTTGTATCCTTCCCATTCGTAATCAGAATTCAATAAGACAAAGTGCGTTGGAATCATAATGATGAGCTCGACATTATAGAACTGACTGGGAAAGATTTGGAGCTAGTTGAAATTTGACCTAAATTAAACGTCTGCTTAATTTAGTTTAAAAATAAATCCTCAATTAAAGATTAAAGGAGTGGAAATCAAAGTGAGAACTCTCTCACTCAAATTATTTTACAGTTAATATATTTATGACTAAATATACTTATTTATTGCTTATGATGGCAATATTTGTGTGGTGATTGATTGTTGTTTACTATTTAATTGTTATTATTATTAAATTGTAAAAATAGAATTATATTCACATGGACTGTGATGTAAACCCCATACGGATATTAGGATGATAATTTTACATATCGCCCAATTATTTGTTGATGATTGAAAACCCCACACGGGTCTGGGGATGATAATTAATTCTCATCTCCCTTGAAATTAATTGTATGTCAACCGATTGATTGACAGACTATTATAAGCGTTATTTAATTATTTAATGCTTATATAGTTGCAAACTGCACTCTAGATGTGAATGGAATGTTTAATAGTTGTTTATCACTATTTTTGAATACATGTGATGTATGGAATCCATATAAATAAAATTATGTGGCAATTGATTGAGTCTGATTCCAATTTAGAAATAACGTATATTTTAAAATAATATTCAATGAAGAATCAAAATATGATTTTGATGTCCGATTTTGGATGGACACGAAAATATAGAAATATTCATAACTGAAATGAATATGAAGCCGAGTTAAGTTAGTATTCACCGTTTTAACTCGAACGAAATTTTCTGTCGATTTTATACATTTTATAATGAATATCAAAAAGGTTTGATTTCAAAATCTGATATTTTTAAAATATTATCATTTTAATGTTATAATGATGCAGAATATTCGATTTTGATTTAAAATTGAAATGGAAGTTGGAATCGTTTCTAAAACGAATTCATACACGATTTGTAAAATACGTTTTAAATGGAAATCAATGAAATATATTATAAATATTGACGTCAAAAGTTGGTCACTAGTGACGATCAACCCCCAATCGAGTGTAAAACACACGAATACTGAATATAAAATGCAGAAAAAAATAAAGGAAATGGGGAAAACACGTAGAATTTTTATAGTGGTTCGGCAAAGACTGTGCCTACGTCCACTTTATATATATTACTTTTGCTTTCAATTACAAGTGCAGTGCTTTTTCTATTTGGAGAAAAGAGAGAGAAGGTGGCTATTTTCTCTTCCAGATAATGTTTTTCTGGAAAGAAGAAGAAGTATGAGCCGAATAAAGAAAGGTCGGAGAAGTCTCTCCAAGTCTTCTTTTTCTCTTTAAGCTTTGAGGTATTTATAGGCGAGGATAGCAGCTTGGGCTTTTGTGACGTGGCCCGGCCTTTCCGAGAGAGCTCGGACACGCGGAGTCCATCACTTGGTTAGAATAGCGGCTGAAGACTGATTCCACTATTCATAAATAGTTTCCTCGGAAATTGTAGCCGACGTGGCATCCATGGTGAGGTATATCAAAAGTAGAGCTTTGTCCGGATATGGTTGACCGCTTTTTCTTCCTTAAGAGTCGGGCCAAGTATTTGAACAACTCAATTGGATATTTCATGTAGATCCAAAATACTCAGTCGATACGCCCTGTGCAAGAGCGGTTCTCTTGGTTGACTGGGAAAGCGAGTCTTCCGGGGTGAGATATCGACTTGATTGGCCTGATATGCGGCTACTTCGAGCCGAGGTTCTTAGGGGCTTCCTAGAATGCGATCTGTCTAACTCGATTGGTTGCTCGTTTGGGCTTTGATTTGGCCTGCTGCGTCTTTTACCAAAAAGAGGGTTGACACTTTGCCCCTCAGAATGCATCTTCTTTGATAGAGGGAGATGTGTTCTGAAATATGAATCGAAGCACAATAGCTCGAGTAGCCATGGTCGCGCGAACCTTATTAAGGCCAGAAATCCGACGGTTCTGGTGTTGTATTAAGGCCAGAAAACCGACGACCGAACTGAGTCTTATTAAGGACGGAAAACCATAACTATCGAAAACCATATTAAGGCCGAGATGATGATCGCCTTCATGAGAGTTAGTTCCTGCAAAGACAAAAATAAAACGTTCTCGGCTTGGAGAAGGCTAATGGGTCGAGCATTTTATTTCACTTGGCTTTGAGAGGTGGCGAGTATTAGCCATACTCGGCTTAGCGGCAAGTAGTAGCCATACTCGGCTTAGTGGCGAGTATTAACCATATCGGCTTGGAGAGAGAGAGTATTAACAATACTCGGCTTAGGGCAAGTGTTTTCAGTGCTCGACTCATGTTAGAATAGTGTATCTAGCGAGCGACAGAGGCTCGTGGTGTAGAGAAAGAAGGGATGAGTATCGTCCATACTCGTCTTAAAGAAGTATACCACACTCGGCTAGGGGAGTAGGTGTTAAGATATAGCGGTAGGCTTTCGCAATGAACACATTAAAAGAGGGGGGCGAGCATTATCCTTATTTGTAAATGAGCATTCACAGCAACTAAAGAATTATTATAGAAAAAGGAATTCTAAGAGGACATCGATTGATTACAGAGCATGCCTAGGAGCTAAATCCTAACCCAATACATGTGTATATCAAGGTGTCCTTTTTATTGAAAGAAATACATCAGAAAAATCATGTAACAACCTGTATTTCGATAACACGTTAAAACAAGAAATCAAGGCAGAATTTAATTATAAAACCTGAATCAGGATAAACGGGTTGCGCCATTGCGTTCGTCTCGGAAAAATACGCGAAATAGAGTCCGAAATTTCGTAAATCGGAGTTCGTATGACTGAGATATGGCCTCGCAAAGTTTCACGAAAATTCAAATCCGAAAACAGATTTGAAATTCAGCCCAATTAAGACACCACTCCATTTTTAGGCCTGGTTAAGACACCACTCCATTTTTTAGACTTGACTTCTTCCCCAAGACATGCTTTGATGGCTTGGATTGAATCTAGGTTTAATCCTATGGCCTAAAACACATGCCTAATCTATAAATAAGACCCTAACCTATCCTAAATCCTCATTATTCATTCATGCAACTAAACTATGGCAAAATTTTACCTCTCATGGCCTCCACTCTCTTCATAAAATTTCTAAATGGTTTCTATGAGAGATTTTCCATGCATACAAGTGTTTTCAAGCTTGTATGAGTGTCATTAGCTTGCATTCAAGTCAAGTTTCTATCTTTGCATCATAAAGCAAGGGTTTTGATCATTTTGGCTCAAGGGTTTTTATGTTAGAGCTTACATTTTGGGTCTATTTGATTGCATAAGGGCTTTGTCATATCTTTTGTGCCTTCATAGCAATGTAAGCCCTTTCCCTACTCTTAGATATTAACTATGAAGTTAAATGTTCATGTTGCAAGTTTGGGTTTGATCATTGAGTATGATACATGCTATCATGTCATGCAAGTTTATGAAGTCATTATCTTGATCTTGTGAGCTAAAAGCTACAACCTTTATGTTGAAATGTTGCATTAGGCAACATGAGAACCCTCATAACCTTTATGTCAACTTGCATATGAAGTCATAACCCTTATATGATGATATATGCGAGTTACTAGTCATCATTCCATATCTTTTGTCACCATGATTCGCTTATGTGCCAAGTTTGGGTTTATGCATGTTTTGAGGCTTAAGAATGTAACATGCAAGTTAATGAACACATTTGTGCCTCATTTGCCACCATGATTAACTTGTGGCTTAATATCCATTTTTGTCATGCCTTTGCCAAGTCTCTTCTTTTAATCCATTACGTTGTCGTGAACGTATATGCGAGTTTAAAAGCGTTGGGTTATGTTATGGGTAATTTCTAATGACATGAAAATACAACTTGAAAACATGACTTGAAATATAACATGGAAGTTGACATGTAAGTATGCATAAAAACATAAGCTTGGGAATTTACCTATTAAGTTAGGTCTACCCTTTGGGAATTTACCTATTAAGTTAGGTCTACCCAAATGCTTGAAAACTTGTAACATGTTTTGGGAAACATGATGGACATGACACTTAGATAATATAAGTGTGGCCAACTCGAGGTTGGGTTGAGTTTGCAACGTAAAACTACCCGGAACCGACCGGCCTAACTAGTAGTTGCAAACAATAGGACCCAATGTGAGAAGTTGGTCATGTTGTGCTTGAACCCGAGGTTAGACCAAGTTGTGGTGTAAAGCTACCCGGAACCGACCGACTTAACTAGTAACCACAACAAAGTCTAATGTGAGAGGTGAAGGTGCATTAAGTAATTAATGCCACATGATAGGGTTAAGTTAATTTGATTAATGACTCTTAACCAAATATGACATGGACAAATGGGTTAAGTAATTTGATTAGGCTAATGATACTTAACAAAACATGACAAGGTTGGGTAGGTTAAGTAACTTGATTTGCCTAATGACACTTAACCATTTTTATATGACTAGTGGATAGGGTTAAGTTAACCAACACTTAATCAATCCAACGCGATAACTTGGTAAGGTTAGTAAGTTTTCTTAATGACGCTTAACCGAAAAATACGATTAACGAATGGGGTTAAGATTAGACTCAACTAGTCTAAACATGGAAATCGGATGGGGTTAAGTTAGCCTAGACTTAATTAATCCCACTTGGTAGTTTAATGGGGTTAAGTTAAACACTTAACTAATCTAAACGTGATGAATTGATGTGGTTAAGTGACCTATACTTATCCAATCTAACTCGTTAATTTATTGTGGTTAAGTTAACCAATACTTAACCAATATAACGTGAAAACATGATAAGGCTAAGTCACGAATCGCTTGAATACACTTGACCGATTTGACTAAGTAAATTGATAGGGTCAAGTTAATATATACTTAACCAATCTAGAATGATAATTGGACGAGGTTAAGTCGTGAATTGCTTAATATACTTAACCAACTTGAGCAAGGTTTGTAGGGTTAAGCCTTGAACTTGGATACTTAGCCAATTTTGACAGGATTTGTAGACGGGTTAAGTCATGAACTTAAGTGACACTTAATCCATTATGTAAACCCTAGTTCTGAGGATTAGGTGGATAACCGTAGTTAACAAGGATAACGGGAACAATGCTAAGTGGTAAACCTTAGTTGAAGAATAACTAAGTAATGATTCTTAGTCAAGGAAGTTTAGACCAGTTCATAGATAGATGAGTAACCTAATACGGTAGGTCATCGTTTAAGTATACGAGTAAGAGCAAGTATCTGATTTGGATAAAGGCTCCAGCGAACTGGGTAACGAAGCAGCGGCTTCGGGGAACGTGAGGGTATTCTTGGTATCCCTCTATGAGCTGCCAGGTGATTATACTAGGCTCATGAGAGGTTAAGGTCTGCGTTAGAAGAACCAAGAGTATGCCTTGGTTGCTATACGAGCGACCTAAAGACGGTGATGGATAGGGGATAGTCGACGATACACGGTCGTACCCTAGATAGCATTTCGTCAGGCTACCTACCATCTTTGGTCAAGCGTGTACGTACGGAAAGGCAGAGAACACCCAATAGGCCATAATTGCTATCTAATTATAGTTGCGGTAAGGCTTGGATGTGGGTTGGCCAGTGTTGTGTTCTCATACAGGATTTATCCTGTCTTGTCTTTCACTAGTTGAGGGAGTGGTCTCATGGGACCATAGCCACGTATAGGAAAAAAACAGACCTTAGTATCTGCATCGGCAGATAAATTGAAAGCTCCCGACCGAGTCCTGTATTTCTTGGTCTGCCCTGTGACAGGACTCGGATGGCACGATGTGATACATGTGCATACAGTCATGGAAAAACGATTCACGATATATGCGTGGGAAAAAGGGCGCGGTTGGCGGTTAGCGTAATCCCTAGTGGCCCTAGGTGGTTGAACCCAAACCGAGATACGAAAACGTGCAATAGGTAAGCATAATCCCTAGTAGCCCTAGGTAGCATAAGTCCTAGTTGTACAAACGATAATTCATGTTGGAAGACCCTGGCTAGATTTAGGGTAACAGTCCAAACCGATCTTAAGGATCATGGAACTATGTTTAAGTAATATAGGATCTCATGGGAAAGCCCGTATGGTCTACGGCAAGGGACTGAACATTTACATGGAATAAAACATACAAGTTGAGTAACCTATATATGCGATATATTAGGTTGACATGGACCATTACACGACTTTTGAGTGAGGGTCATTCTTGGTTAACACATGACACGGTGGGGATACTAGTACGGTAGGTGCAGAGCTAAAATACAGGATAGATATCACGGGGCGTTATACGTGACAGATATCTTGGGGATATTATACTTGATAGAAACCTGACGATGTGATACCTTGTTTTATCTTGACATCGTAATTTATCATGACACCTTAGTTTATCTGAGTTCAGTAGTTCATCCTGTTATTTTGATTTAGCTTATCTATCTTGTTATCATGCTTATGTTCATCTCAGTTTCTCATGTCAGTTAACTTTACTAGTTTTTATGCTAATAGTAGATAGGGCTTACTCAGTCTTTTTGACTGACCCGTTTTGTTTCGCCTCTTTTCTTCCGTTCCCCCCCCCAGGTTACAGGGAGGAAATACTGTTGTTTAGTTCGGACTTCTTCTGCTTGAAGGTCATCATGGATGGCTTGGACTTTTCTTGGATAATGGCTACTTTACTGTTTTTACTTAGGGAATAATTTATGAAAATGTCTTTATGCTTCTTTACTATTGCAAGACAGGTTTTGATGTACTCTGATGTAAAAGGCTTTAGACCTTATTTATTCATGTTATGAAAGTTTGATTTTACTTCCTCTATTTTATATGTTCTGTCTTGTGATATTTCTGTGCATGTTTACCAATAATGCCCCTCTAAAGCTAGTGCATTCCTTTTGCGAGTGACCCTAGCGGAGGTGGGGTGTTACAAATCTAATTAATGATAATGCCGCGAGTGCTAGACTCAGGGTCCCTTCCATTTCTAGGAGCTCATGGATTGACCTGAGGAGCTTGGGCATAAGGCTATGGCGGAAAGGTCGGGGCACGACTCTTGTCATATTTGGGAAGTTCCCCTTTTCTGACTCGATCCTCAATGAGATCACGCAGATGGCGGCATTCATCGGTGCTATGTCCAGTTACGTTGTGGAACACGCAATGTTTGCTAGAATCAAGCTCCATCTGGGTAGGTTCTCGTCGAGATGGTCTTGGAGTGGGCAGGGACCCTCGTATGTCAAGGTAGATATCGAGCAGAGAGGAATAGAGTTCAGTGTATTGATCGTACTTACTTTCGATCCAAGGTCGCACATAACGCTCGCTCTTTTCCGGGGCCTTTCCTCTTCCTTTATTCTAGCCGTTGATGTGGGATGGGCCTTGTAGTTTGGCAGCTAAGACCTCAAGGCTCTCCGTCTCAATGCTGGCAACTTCTTGTTGGAGGAATCACTCGGCCTCAGAATTGAAGTCATCAATATCCTTAGGGGGTCTCTGGTTAAAGAGATTGAGGATTCTGATAAGTTCAAAACTCCTGCAATGGCGGCCATAAGTGCCATCGATGGCTCGGGTCGATCGACTGACGCTACATCCGTGTTGAATCTTTCGAAGAAGGATCTGAGCATTTCTCCTGATTACTGCTTGATGGTGGATAGGAACAAAATGCTCTTTGGTCGAGAGATATGTACTCCGAATTGCTCGATGAAGCGGGTGACCAGAGTGTCCAGCTACTGATCGACTCCGTTTTCAGCTGTCGAAACCACATTCCGGCTATATATGTGAGAAAGAGCGGGAAGCACTTAGCCATGATGTTGGTCGATGCGCTGAGCACTTCCATATGTCGCATGTATCGCATGAGGTGGATGGTTGGATCAGTGTGACCGTTGTATGGCTCGATAGCTGGGAACTTGAAGTCCGAAGGGTTTTGGGAGTTTCTGATTTCCCTGGTGAAAGGGCTACGATTGACATTATCTATGCCTTGCTGCGAGGAAGTGCCCCGAGTAAAGCATCAGATGATGCTTGCAAGCTGGCTTCCATCTCCGAGGAGTCGTTGCCATGAATTTAGCTCAGTATCCGTGGAAGCTTCAGTGCGAGGATCTGGCAATAGCATGCTTGGAAGGGCGGCCGTTGGCTGGTCCCATCTTCCGAGAGTTGAGTGAAGGTGTGAGGGAAAGAGAGGCACAGTAGGTGGTTCTGGGGAGAATGGCCCCTCTGGAACCTAATGAGTAGTGGGTCGAGATGTACCTGTAACAGAGGGCCTAGGCTGATCCAGAATAGCATATGATGTTCGGAGCTCAGAGGTGCCCCTGGTGAGAGCGAGGCTAGTAGGGTCTACGGTAGCGTTTTCTTCTTCCGCTGTGAGGACCGGAATAGTGGGGTGGCTTCCCTGGTTTGAAAGGAAGGCCGCACCAGCTCTTCATTGAAGGTGAAGAGTGGTTAGACTAGTCTATGGTAAGATTTCGGGTTGTAATGGGAATAGCGTTGATTCTGAGGGAATCGGTGGCTGCCCGATTGGTTCGATAGGTCGAGCGATTCCCAAGAGTGGAGGCAAAGTGTTCGACCGATCTAGATCTTGATCGCGAGCCTCCTGAGGTACTGCTACTGCAGCTGCGCTGGTTGCTGGAAGTGATACTCCTGGTTGTGATCGATCGGTTGGTAGGACCTAACCAGGATGAAATAAAGGTGTAGCCTGATCAATGGCCTGATTCTGTGCAGACCAAAGATCAGTTGTTGCCCCAGTATCGACCGGTGGAGGAATTGATGTTGAAGCGTTCAACCCTATCTCTAATCGACCGAGAAGGTGATCCATCAACTATTGCTGACATTCGAGGAGTTTATCCTGAGATGTCATATGGTCTCTGAATCGACCATGATTTTATCCATGTCATCCCGGGTAAGAAATCGAGACATATCTTCATGAGAGGAAACTTCATGACTGGCTTCTGTAGCATTAGTATCGGCTGCATTGGTGTTTGCGGGACGAGAGGATGTTGTATCTGACTTTCGTTTGTTCGGCATGGATTAAGGAAAATCCCCCTTCTTGGCATGCCAAAGTGTTGACGTCAAAAGTTGGTCACTAGTGATGATCAACCCCCAAATGTGTGTAGAACACACGAATATTGAATATAAAATGCAAAAAAGTAAAGAACAGAGAAAACATATAGAATTTTTATAGTGGTTCGGCATAGACGGTGTCGACGTCCACTTTATATATATTCCTTTTGCTTTCGATTACTAGTACAATGCTTTCTCTATTTGGAGAAAAGAGAGAGAAGGGGCTATTTTCTTTTCCAGATAATGTTTTTTGGGGAAGAAGAAGTATGAGCTGAAAAAAGAAAGGTCAGAGAAGTCTCTCCAAGTCTTCTTTTTCTCTTTAAGCTTTGAGGTATTTATAGGAGGGGATAACAACTTGGGCTGTTGTGATGTAGCTCGGCCTTTCCGGGAAAGCTCGGACATTTAGAGTCCATCCCTTGGTTAGAATAGCAGCTGAAGATTGATTCCACTATTCATAAATAGTATCCTTGGAAATTGTGGTCGACGTGGCATCCACGGTGAGGTATATCAAAAGTAGAGCTTTGTCCGGATATCGTTGACCGCTTTTTCTTCCTTGAGAGTCGGGCCAAGTATTTGAACAACTCAGCAGGATATTTCATGTATATTCGAAATACTTGGTCGATACGCCCTGCGCGAGAGCAGTTCTCGTGGTTGACTGGGAGAGCGAGTCTTCCGGGGTAAGATATCGACTTGATTGGCCCAATATGCGGATACTTCATGCCGAGCTTCTGCGGGGCTTCCTGGAATGCGATCTGTCTAACTCGATTGGTTGCTCGTTTGGGATTCGATTTGGCCCGCTGCGTCTTTTACCAAAAAGAGGGTTAACAATATATTTAAATGGCCTGAATAGAACGTATCGCGCAACGACCATTCGCAAATTTCGACCATTGACTTTGAATGGACGTAACAGGAGCGTCGGATTCTCCTAAAATCGGAACCGTTGGGTTCGTATCAAAAAGAGATTTCAAATGGTTATAAGAGATTTGAAATCTAACTGTTATATTTTAAGATATGTCAAAATTACTTTTGAAAAAGGTCGCTATGGATGTAGTTCGGTGACTGATATTGGAAACCGACTATAAGGCCTTAATAAAATTATTAAAAATATGAATAAATTATGTAAAAACGTAATAAATGATTCGGCAAGATTTTGGATGAAATATACCACGTTCGTAAAGATAAAAGATATTATTTTTTTTCAGAATAATTTGTTTATCAACTTAAGCAAAGAACGGAAAAGGATTGAAATGGTTTTAATCTAACCAGAATTTTCCAACATATGAATTGAAATGGTTTTGAATGGAAATAATCTTCAGAATATTTCGGGTATTGGATTCTATTATTATAGGGATATTGTTGAGGAATTTGGAAGATATAGGTACCGTTATTCCCAAGATGTTATCTGTTGGTTTCAGAATTTGGTATTGAATATAAGCCAAAAAGATTTCTATTCAGAGCCTTGTATTTAATATCAAATTGGATTTTGGGTTTGTCGTAAATGATGTCTTCAATAACACTGTTCTTAAACCCGGTTAAGAAAAGAAAAAGAAAATCTTTCCATTAATATTTAACGAAATTTTCCAATGTAAAGTTTTCCATACATTAAATTGGAATTGAGTGGAATTCGATTTATTAATAATCGAGATGAGCTTCTATGAAGGAAAATTGTTACTACATTTGGAATTTAAAAGGCTTTGTCGTTATTCCATTTATATTATTAGTCTGATACGGAAATTTATATTGATTATATATTGATCTATTTTCCATGAAGATTCCACAGTTATTGGAAGATTTGGGTTTAACGTGAACTGTGTTTTAAATGACATTGGTTCTTTAACTCAGTTAAAGGCAGAATTAATTCCTAAAGTTGAATAAGGATTAAGTAATTATTTTTGAAGATTAAAACTAAGTAGATTTTTAATGAATCTTTAATTAGATTGAAATGTGAATGAGGTAATTAAATTTACCGAATTCTATAAATGATCGAGACTGGAGTACTACCAGTTTTACTCCATGCGATAGTTAAATCTTTAATTAGATTTAAAACGTAAAATGGTAATTATTTTTACCGATAACACAATGGGTGTTAGATATGGAGTAATACCAGTTTTTCTCTATGGGATGAATAGGTTGGGATTGAAAAAATAAAATAAATGATTACTTCAATAAGGCTCGATAATCCCGACTAATTTGATAAACCTTAATTTGGTTTAAATTGTGAAAAGAATATTCTAGATTGGAATGTGGCGTATAATGTATTTTTATAGCTTTTGATTATAAGATTTGCGAGTTATTCGGAGAGACCGGGTTCAAACCATTCTGAACAACTGATACGACGAGTAAAGTCGAAGAAGACGGTGGTGCAAGACCGGAGATCTTCACATTGTTTGGCTGATTACTGATGTCTTATGTAACAGCCCGAATTTTCGTACCCTTTGAGTTGACTAATTACACCACACGTCCAACCCAAATTCCACAAAAATATGAATCATTAATAAAAAGAAGCAAGAGGATGAGAAATAAAAATAAAGAAATTAGAATAGAAGAAAACGAAGATCATAAACTCGCAGCGGAACGAATAAAATATATTACATAAAATAACTTTTGAAATACAAATCAATAACTGTATATACATAACATCATCAGGGCACAACAATTATCCCTGGGACTGTTATAAACACCTGTTTCCGGAGACAACATAGCTCATAGCGAAAAATATGATAGTCTATAGCTAACTGATAAAGCCTTCTGCTTCAACTCCTCCAATTTCAACTGTAAAATCCCGACTACTTGACTGCCCGTACAAATTTGGGCACCCAAGAGTTTAGGGAAAATAAAATAAAATAAACTCTGGGTCATTCATGGGACTGGTGTGAGTAAACTCCAACCATCTGATTTAACTTTTAAAACTCCTTTTGAAAGAAAAGATAATTGTAAGACCAATCCACACATAAACACGGATGGTTTTTATCTTACAATAACCAAAAATATTTTTGATATCAAATCAAGTGATATTAGAATAATGTCTACATCAAATAAATAGAATCTAGCGGAACGCTAGCATCTCACGTTCCATATATAATATAAAATCAAAAATCGTTGGGCGCTTATTGGAGATTGGATTTCTAACATGACAAGGTATGGAACCACCTTCTGATAGTGTATATCTAGAGGGGAAAACACTGGGTTCAACAAGAACGTCTTGCAGCCCGGCCCACACATGGCTGACCACTCATTTAACTTGAGTGTATCAAGCATATTATCACCAACGGTTGTGATCAACAACCGTTACCGAAAGCATACAACAACGAATAGAATAAGAAGCAAATGAAATTTCTCTAGATCAGGTGATAATACCCCTAATGGGAATGACCCACATGGCCATGCTGCCTGCTCGATTTTTGTCATTTCCCAGTTGATGAGGCTTGAGGTCATGATTATCTTTTAGAACATATTTCCATCGTTTACTTTGAATGCCATATCAATTGGTTTTTCCATATACGTTGTCCTGGGATTGGACACACCGAAGGCACTATTCCATCAATCCATCTTGGGCAGTTTCTACCTAGGATTAACAGAGTAGCCCTTGCATTTTATTTTGTCTTCAATCATCTTTAGCATAAGTTGATTTGTAACGCTTATGCCAATACGGAGTGGTTTTGAGATTTTAAATCTGATCTCGGTCTCTCCATATTGACAATGGAGGTATAAAGTAAATTAAAACTTTGATAGTCGGTGATTTAACTATCAAAGAAACATCCATACAATCAACGGTCCTATTTCCAAATGGATATTCTATAGATCAACCATCAAGAAATACTGGCCCATTTTAATATAAATTCCTTATTATATTATCATTTTCAATTCTCATTTCCCATCTTTCGTATCCTTTCATAACTCTATTTTCTCTTTCGATTCTTGAAAGAATATTTACAATATCATAATTTCTTTATTTGAGAAAATATCTCTTATTCCAATTAGAAAACATTTCTATAGATTTTCGAATCCTTCTTTTCTATATTCAAAAAATATACCTTATTAATATTGGTAAAATATTTCCATTTCCCATTTCATAATTCCTCGTTTACCAAATCATTTCATTTTCAATGCATAGAAAATATTTCCCATTTTATTTGGGGAAACATTTCAAAATATTTTAAATTAAAGCGATGTTATAAAAACATCGTTGTTATAATTCAAACCATTCACCATTTATTAACTAAACATATTGCTAACTAATCTTCGCTATTGAACCTTAACCATTTCTCCATCAATCATGAAATCAATCAAGTTGGGGTATAATTACCTCTCAGACCTTAATTGAACAACATTCTCAACTTTGAAATAGTCAAAGCTCACAACTTCAAACAAACCCTCGCTTACGCGACTCTCGGATTCAATTTAAGAATCCTCTTCTTTTGGGAAAAAATATTGATTATAATGGTAGCGTTATAATCGCTGTTTCCAAACATTAATTATAACTGCAGCGTTAAATTGCTATTTAAATTTATAAAACATTTATTATAATAGCAGCATTATAATCGTTGTTTAGATTTATAAAACATTTATTATAACAGCAGCGTTATAATCACTGTTCCCGAATATTTAGTTTATAGAAATATAACTTGTACTCATTAATCTCAATAAATTAATTAATAAAAAATAATTAAATAATTAAATTTGATTTAAACGGAAAGTAAAAACCACTATTTCCCCACATTCGATATAATCGAATTCTAATAAATAACTCTTTCTCGAATAATCTATATTCGATTCATATTCCGAACTTCGGAATTTACCTATCATTTCATGTTAATTCAAATTCCAAATTCACTTTTGAATTTATCCTTTCCAAATCATTACAAAATTCCTTTATAACCATTTCCATTTCTAAACATTTGCTTTCAAACTGTTATTCAATTTCGAATATGAATTTCGTTCTTTAATAGGAATCTAAACTCATTTATTCAAATCAACTTGATTTTTATTTATAAGTATCATTACTACTCTATTTCTAATTATCGAGTATCTTTTCAAAACCACATCATATTTTGTTTCATTTATAAACTCTGTTTACAGCACTGGTACTCAATTAACACTTCCATTTATTTTAAACAATTCAAGTTTTCTTTTGAATGTATTTTATAAGTTATACATTCTGTAACTTCCAAAATTCAACTTAATTTGATTTATATCAAGCCATTTTTATGTATTATTGCAAAATATAGGATTTACCAAAACATTAACCTCTTAAAGTGTCTAAATTAAATTATAGTTCATGCTAATCAAATTTAAATATCCTTTCAGAAAATAAATCATTTGTATAAAATTCAACATAGCCGAATTCCTATTTGTAAATCCATTGGATTTATCTCAATTTAATTTACATTCCAAATTTGGAATAAAAACCCTAGTTTCCATTTGAAACCAATTTATTATTTCTCTTGTTATTCAAATTTCCATTTGAATTCTCTTTTTCTCAACTCAAATCGCTTTTACAACTACTTTGTCCAAATCCCACTTCAAATATTGGCGTCAACGCTGATTTCCACTTTGCTTATATAAATTCAACTTGAATTTATATTTTTACATTATCCAACGATAGGTATTTCACTTTATTTATAAACATCATTCATAAGTCTAACTATTTTACATATTTATTAAAAAAGTTCTATTTTAAATCCATTTGAAATCTTATTTCTATTTTAGAAATAATTTCTTTTTTTAAAATCTCAAATTCCTTTTCTACATTCTAAATTATTTTACGGTATTTAAATACAAAATTATGGGGCCAGTGTAATTCAACCAGAATATAATCAATTACCGGTCATATATCACATCATGTATCCCTCCAACCTATTTCCCTGCATCCGCAGATGTTAATGAACATCAATAACATTAATTTCACATCAATATGAAATATCAGAACTAATAATTGATCATCGATGTAATCATATCAACCATTTCAACCAATTTTACCAACTATTCAACCAATCAACCATCACACAGTATAAAATATCTATAAATAAATTTAAAACTCATTTATAAAAATATAAACGAGTCAGAGTTAGTGAATTTACTCACCTTCTTTTGTTTTTGACACTTCTGCTTTTGTTTCATTTAAAATCAAAATACGTTTGATTTTATCACTTAATTCCAATAGCTCCGCTCTCAACTTTGTTAGTTTTATAATGTAGATCTCGCCGTTACGATTCCAATGAATCCGGTTGCATTCAATTCTGCTCACATATGGATTATATATTGACATTACAAATTTATAACTTAAACTATGTTGTAAATAATGTCATTAATTTTTTTTAGTTAATTACATAAATAAAATGCTTAATCCACGGTTTAAATATTAATCTGTCTTCTTAGATCAAAACTAATACCCGCTTTTACAGTATCACCAACGTCTTCCATCCTTCACGATCCAAGTACCTCCATTTTTCTCCAGACCATCATCGCTCTTCATTTCTTTGCTCTAGCTCCACCATCAACATATTTCACTTCTAGCGTTGCTACCAAGGTCTGAACCTTCAACCTGACGTTGTGCTACATGGGACATGCGAACTATGTTTGCTCCAATCCTCCTACAAACAGACTACATGAACTACCTCCAGCTTCAAGGATCACCCCATCCCCATCTTTTCATAGTAAACATTCCAGCATTTACCGAAAACTTCAATGATCTACTGCAACTTTCCCCTTGATTAATTCTCCACTAACGCTCCCTCAAACAACTTGCAATCCTACTGTTCAACAACACAACTCCTTCCCAGATCCCCCAATGACAGACCAAGCCACCCACTAACCATTTATTTCTCCCTCACGAAACAAATACTTGAACTGCAACCTCAGTTCTCCCGTAACCTATTTCTCATTTCAGAAATATGGATAAAGCACCGCCCCCTTCTTCAATCATCGGAGCCACTCAACACTACTTGGATCCGATTGTCGATCGTCCTTCCATTCCCCTACACACGGCGCGCCCTTCTACCATGATTTGAGACCCCATCAATGCTCCAATATCTTCAATTTTGACCAAAGCCGTACAACATTTTAAGGTCGCCGCCATCTGATGTGGTCATCGGGGTACCTGCGCCTTCTTCTAATATCCGTCTCAGCTCAGATCTCACGCTATATAGAAAAACAGCGAACAAAATTACCATAAACTTGCCCCCAAATACATTAAGTAAACATTGCTCTCGCCTCATTCCCCTTTGATCTTCGGCTATCAGCAATCCTTGCTGCTCTATAGTGATTTTAGGCTCCAGAAGATTTCAGCGTGCCTCACAATATATACATAGGACTGAAGTTTTCGAAATAAAGAGTTTAACAAATCAAAGAATGATTAATTTCGTGGAGTATATATTTTATGTTGATTTTTGTAAAATCGTTGCTAACTATTACTGGAAAAATGGGAGTAAGGAAAGGAAACAAGGAGTACATCTGTATTTAAAGAAGAAGAAATAACTAATAACTTGGCTTGCACGAAACAAATTGTCTGGGTATGCGCGGTTTTCAACAGCTTTCCACGCACGGAAAAGAAACCCAGGCAATAACATGTGCTTCTGCATCGCCATGTGCAGGATCGAAAACATATGTTGGTATAAGGCCTATGTTGTATTTTGATAGATATGTGCTTTTAATCTTAGAGTAGTCTCATTTAATACTAAAGAGTGTAGACAGCAGTGTGTCAGGATAGGCATGTGGTGAGATATTATGTGGACATGTTTGCAGATGCATGTGCATTCTTTTATTCCAACCTACTAGTAGCTTCACTGCGTTGCCACCCATTTCGTTGCCTGTAACATGCTTGTAGATGCCCCATTTTTTATGACACACTGGAATTCCTTTTTGATAGTTAATGTTGGTAAACATGACTTAAGCTCTATGTTGTTTTCTAGAACCACAATTGCGCCGATTATTTTGATGAAGATTTAAAGTCGTTTCTGCATATTCTCCCTTTTCAGACCGTGCGTCCTTGAACTATATGTATCCTATACACCTATTTGAGATGTATCTTTATTTTACACTTGATGTTAATCTATTCTGTATTTCTGTTTTGTTTTCTGCTCACGCCTTCTAATTTGATGAGACCCATAAAATCCTTGGCTTATTATGTTCGATAAGGTATTAATTGGGTTTAACTAGATGTATGCTATCTACCATACCGTTTATTTACTCTAGACACCTACCTATGGAAGGTAAAAAATAAAAGTAATATCACACAAGCCAACAAATATTGAATGCAACTGTAATTTCATTCCTTGCTCATGTGCGAAGCACAGGTCACTTATTAGTGTATATTTAAGTTGGAAAATTATGGGTACTTCATTACATACTACTTCGTTTATACATACGAGTCACTATGATAAAAGTAAAAACACCATTGTACCCAACAATGTGCTACGATCTCATAAATATAATAAATAGACAAGTTAGTTTATTTCAGTATTTATATTAATTATAGAATCAAACTATTTAATTCAACTCAATTAAATTACCAAACCACTATTTAAATAATTAATAAATTAATTATTAAATTGTTGAAAATACGTGTCGTTACATTCCTTCCTCCTTAAAATAATTTCGTCCTCGAAATTTCTAAGCAGTAAAAATGCTATAATTCTAACTCCTCGTAACTTACTTAGTTGAAATCTTATATTCCATATCTTCGTAACCCAGTTCTTACCCGACCTTCAAATTCTCATAACAATACTCGACCATTCATAATTCTTTCCAAGTGATATGTACACCATTTTTGGTCAATCCATTATCACATTCTTGTCTTCAATCC
Organism: Allium sativum; assembly: GCA_030737875.1. Classification (NCBI taxonomy): domain Eukaryota; kingdom Viridiplantae; phylum Streptophyta; class Magnoliopsida; order Asparagales; family Amaryllidaceae; genus Allium; species Allium sativum. The sequence goes on along the minus strand of CM060921.1, from coordinate 718,429,575 downwards.
ATATGCTCTTCTGCATATCCACACCCATTCCAATTGATTTTAAATCCATTTATCAATTTCATTGTTCCACTTGAAATTTTATTAACCAATTTTGCTTTTCTTGTTTCAATTATAATTAACACTCAAATTTAAATTATCAAAAATTCCTTGAAAATTTTCAAACTTTAAAATTTTCGAAAAATTTCGCCAGCATCTCCTTTGCACGGCTCAATCGGTACAACCACAACTCGCCTTTCTAGGCCTTTTCTAATCCAAAAGAAAATCAAAAACCAAGCGGCTCGCCAATTAGGCCCTCCAAATCATCAAACCCAAGTAATATCATAAACATGTACCTTTTTGATGAGCATAAATTTTTGTTTCTTGCATTACTTTCCATTCGATGCCTGCTCAACATATCCTTTCCAATTGATTTACAAACAATTAAACTCTTGGCTTTCCAATTCACTAATCAACTTTCTGGTCTTCCATTTTATAATTCAAACTTGATTTCTATTTCCAAAATCAATCCACTTATTCTGCTTGGGCTCAAAATAACTTAACTCCCATTAACGACACCCAATATATATGTATTCAAATTGTTTATTCATAAGTTGAATTCATGTTAATAATTTGAATCTCAACGTTTTTATTTATATAATTTCATTCGAGGTTATTCCATTCATTTGATACATTTTTACCATTTCAATCTATTCACATTATACAAGTTAAATTTTAATTTCAGAATTCAAATTCCTAGGTTTTATGTCAAATTAGTTTGAAATCGTACATATTTATACATATATACAACCATAATAATTCAAAACTTTTGAATTCTCAAAGCAACTTGTTTCTCAACCCAATTTTGTTAAAAATCTTCCTTTGGTAGCAATTCATCACTTAGAACTTAGAAATAGATACAAATGATGTGGCCATCATCATCTTAATTATTTTCTAGCGACTAAAGCGATTACAGTGCTTTATAAATTTCAAATTCCATTAAAAACCTTTCTTATTCAAAGATCCTTCAAAGTAATGTTATATTACTTTAAAATATTTCAGAAAATATTTTTTAAACACCCGGGATTTAAATTTAAATTCTGGTTTGAACTTAATCTTGGTTTATCTCATTTGCATATATTATCCGTATACAAATTATAACCATTTCAATATTTCAAAATTCCATTTGATTGTAATAACAATCATTACATCCATATATTATAATATCTCAGAATTTTTTTCCCTTTTATATCAAAATAAATTTTTGGGCAAAATTATAGCATTTACCCATTTAAAACAATACTGTATCGAATTGTTTTGCTCAAAAGTTTGGAAACACCTATCGGTACAGTTATACATCCTGTATCGACCAGAATTCATAAACCACTCAACAAACCAAACTACACAATATAAAACAATTTTTTATCCAGTCTATAAATACGCTCTCATATATACACTCAAATTCAATCTAGGGTATTACTAACTCCATCTCTATTGAATTACGCCACAGAGCCAAGGTTACTACTCAACCTTCAGCTCTGAGACCAACTGTAATGACCCGAATTTCTGTACCCTTTGAGTTGATTAATTACACCACACGTCCAACCTAAATTGCACAAAAATACGAATCATTAATAGAAAGAAGTAAGAGGATGAGAAATAGAAAGAAATTAGAATAGAAGAAAACGAAGATCACAAACTCCCAGCGAAATGAATAAAATATATTATATAACATAACTTTTGAAATAAAAATCAATAACTGTATATACATACCATCATCAGAGCACAACAGTTATCCCCGGGACAGTTATAAACACCTGTTTCCAGAGACAACATAGTTCATAGCGAAAAATATGATAGTATATAGCTAACTGATGAAGCCTCCTGCTTCAAGCTCCTCCAATTTAATCTACAAAATCCCGACTAATTGACTGCCCGTACAAATTTATGCACCCAAGATTTTAAAGAAAACAAAATAAAATAAACTCTGGGTCAGTCATGGGACTAGTGTGAGTAAACTCCAACCATCTTATTTAACTTTTAAAACTCCTTTTGAAAGAAAAGATAATCGTAAGACCAATTCACACATAAACACGAATGGTTTTTATCTTACGATAACCAAAAATATTTTTAATATCAAATCAAGTGATATTATAATAATATTGACATCAAATAAATAGAATCTAGAGGAACGCTTGCATCTCATGCTCCATATATAATATAAAATTGAAAACCGCAGGGCGCTTATTGGAGATTGGATTTCCAACATGACAAGGTATGGAACCACCTTCCAATAGTGTATCTCTAGAGGGGAATACACTGGTTCAATAAGAATGTCTTGCAACCTGGCCCATACGTGGCTGACCACTCATTTAACTTGAGTGTATCGAGCATATTATCACCAATGGTTGTCATCAGCAACCATTACCGAAAGCATATACCAGCGAATAGAATAAGAAGCAAATGAAATTTCTCTAGATCAGGTGATAATACCCCCCAATGGGAATGACCCACATGGCCATGCTGCCTACCCGATTTTTTTCATTTCCCGGTTGATGAGCCTTGAGGTCATGATTATCTTTCAGAACATATTTCCATCATTTACTTTGAATGCCATATCAATTGGTTTTTCCATATACGTTGTCCTGGGACTGGACACACCGAAGGCACTATTCAATCCATCTTGGGCAATTTCTACTTAGGATTAATGAACAACCCATGCATTTTACTCCATCTTCAATCATCTTTAGCATAAGTTGATTCGTAACGCTTATGCCAATACGGAGTGGTTTTCAGAATTTAAATCTGATCCCGTCTCTCCATATTGACAGCGGAGGTATAAAGTAAATCAAAACTTTGATAGTTGGTGATTTAACTATCAAAGAAACATCCATACAACCAACGATCCTATTTCCAAATGGAAATTCTACCGATCAACCATCAAGCAATAATGGCCCTTTTTTATATAAATTCCTTATTATATTATCATTTCCAATTCTCGTTTCCCATCTTTCGTATCCTTTCATAACTCTATTTTCTCTTTCGATTCTTGGAAGAATATTTACAATATCATAATTTCTTTATTCGAGAAAATATCCCTTATTCCAGTTAGAAAACATTTCTATAGATTTACGAATCCTTATTTTCTATATTCATAAAATATACCTTATTAATATCGGTAAAATATTTCCATATTCCATTTCATAATTCCTCATTGACCAATTCATTTCATTTTCAATGCGTAGAAAATATCTCTCATTTTATTCAGGGAAACATTTCAAAATATTTTAAATTAACGTGATGTTATAAAAACATCGTTGTCATAACTCAAAACATTCACCATTTATTAACTAAACATATTGCTAACTAATCTTTGCTATCGAACCATAATTATTTCTCCATCAATCATGAAATCAATCAAGTTGGAGTATAATTACCTCTCAGACCTTAATTAAACAACATTCTCAACTTTGAAATAGTCAAAGCTCACAACTTCAAACAAACCCTCGCTTACGCGACTCTCGGATTCAATCTAAGAATCCTCTTCTTTTACGAAAAAATATTGATTATTATGGTAGCATTATAATCGTTGTTTCCAAACATTAATTATAACTACAGCGTTAAAATTGCTGTTTAAATTTATAAAACATTTAACATAACAACAGCGTTATAATCGCTGTTTAGATTTATAAAACATTAATTATAACAGCAGCGTTATAATCGCTCTTCCCAAATATTTAGTTTATAGAAATATAACTTGTACTTATTAATATTAATAAATAAATTTATAAGTAAATAATTAAATCATTAAATTTGATTTAAATGGAAATTATAAACAACTATTTCCCCAAATTTGATGTAATTGAATTCTAATAAATAACTCTTTCTCGAGTAATCTATATTCGATTTATACTCCGAACTTCGGAATTTACCTATCATTTCAGGTTAATTCAAATTCCAAATTCACTTTTGAGTTTATCCTTTCCAAATCATTACCAAATTCCTTTATAATCATTTCCATTCGTAAACATTTGCTTTCAAACTGTTATTCAATTTCAAATATGAATTTCTTTCCTTAATAGGAATCTAAACTCGTTTTGGAATCTATACTCGTTTATTTAAATCAAGTTGATTTTTATTTATAAGTATCATTATTGCTTTATTTCTAGTTATCGAGTGTCTTTTTAAAACCACATCATATTCTGTTTCATTTATAAACTCTGTTTATAGCACTGATACTCAATTAACACTTCCGTTTATTTTAAATAATTCAAGTTTTCTTTTGAATGTATTATAAGCTATACATTCTGTAACTTCCAAAATTCAACTTAATTTGATTTATATCAAGCCATTTTTATGTATTATTGCAAAACATAGGATTTACCAAAACATTAACCTCTTAAAGTATCTAAATTAAATTATAGTTCATGTTAATCAAATTTAAATATCCTTTCAGAAAATAAATCATTTGTATAAAATTCGACATAGCCGAATTCCTATTTATATATCCGATGGATTTATCTCAATTTATTTTATATTCCAAATTTGGAATAAAAACCCTCGTTTCCCTTTGAAACCGATTTATTATTTCCCTTGTTATTCAAATTTCCATTTGAATTCTCTTTTTCTCAACTCAAATCTCTTTTGCAACTACTATGTTTAAATCCTACTTCAAATATCGGTGTCAACACTGATTTCCACTTTGCTTATATGAATTCAAATTGAATTTATATTTTTACATTATCCAACGATACGTATTTCACTTTATTTATAAACATCATTCATAAATCTAACTATTTTATATATTTATTAAACAAGTTCTATTTTAAATCCATTTGAAATCTTATTTCTATTTTAGAAATAATCTCTTTTTTAAAATCTCAAATTCCTTTTCTACATTCTAAACTATTTTATGGTATTTAAATACAAAATTATGGGGCCAGTGTAATTCAACCAGAACATAATCAATTACCGGTCATATATCACATCATATATCTCAATAAATAAAACAGTAAATAAAATGTTGAGGGATCCAGTTGGATCCCTCCAACCAGTTGGATCCCTCCAACCTGTTACCCTACATCCACAGATGTTAATGAACATCAATAACATTATTTTCACATCAATATGAAATATCAGAACTAATAATCGATCATCGATGTAATCATATCAACCATTTCAACCAATTTTATCAACTATTCAACCAATCTACCATCACATAGTATAAAATTACTATGAATAAATTTAAAACTCATTTATAAAAATATAAACAAGTCAGAGTTAGTGAATTTACTCACCTTGTTTTGCCATTGACGGTTCTGCTTTTGTTTCATTTAAAATCAAACAGACGTTTGATTTTATCACTTAATTCCAGCAGCTCCGCTCTCAGCTTTGTTAGTTTTATAATGTAGATCAAGCCGTTACGGTTCCAATGAATCTGGTCGCGTTCAATTCTGCTCACATATGGATTATATATTGACGCTACAAATTTATAACTTAAACTATGTTGTAAATAATTCATTAATTTTTTTAAGTCAATTACCTAAATAAAATGCTTAATCCACGGTTTAAATATTAGTGTATCTTCTTCGATCAAAACTAATACCTGCTTCTACAGTATTACGCAACGTCTTCCATCATTCACCATCCAAGTAGCTCCATTTTTCTCCAGACCATCATCGCTCTTCATTTCTTTGCTCTAGCTCCACCATCAACTTATTTTACTTTGAGCGTTGCTACCAAGGTCTGAACCTTCAACCTGGCATTGTGCTACTGGGGACATGCAAACTATGTTTGCTCCAATCCTCCTACCAACAGACTACACGAACTACCTCCAGCTTCAAGGATCACCCCATCCCCATATTTTCAAAGTAAACATTCCAGCATTTACCGAAAACTTCAATGATCTATTGCTACTTTCCCCTTGATTAATTCTCCACCAGTGCTCCCTCAAACAACTCGCAATCCTACTGTTCAACAACACAACTCCTTCCCAGATCCCCGAACGACAGACCAAGCCACCCCCTAACCATTTATTTCTCCCTCACGAAACAAATACTTGAATTGCAACTTCAGTCCTCCTGTAACCTATTTCTCATTTCAGAAATACGGATAAAGCACCGCCCCCTTCTTCAATCATCAGAGCCACTCAACACTACTTGGATATGATTGCCAATGGCTGTTCCATTCCCCTACACACGGCGTGCCCTTCTACCATGATTTGAGTCCCCATCAAAGCTCCAATCTCTTCAATTTATACCAAAGCCATACAACATTTTAAGGTCGACGGCGCCTGATGTGGTCATCGGGGTACTTGCGCCTCCTTTTGATATCCGTCTCAGCTCAAATCTCACGCTACAGAGAAAAACAGCAAACAAAATTACCATAAACTTGCCCCTAAATACATCACGTAAACCTTGCTCTCGCCTCATTCCCCTTTGATCTTCGGCTATCCGCAATCCTAGCCACACTATAGTGATTTTAGGGCTCCAGAAGATTTCAGCGTGCCTCACAATATATACATAGGACTGAGTCTTTCGAAATAAGGAGTTTAACAAATCAAAGAATGATTAATTTCGTGGAGTATATATTTTATGTTGATTTTTGTAAAATCGCAGCTAATTATTACTGAAAAAATGAGAGTAAGGCAAGGAAACAAGGAGTACATCTGTATTTGAAGAAGAATAAATAACTAATAACTTGGCTTGCACATAACAAATTGTCTTGGTAGCATGGTTTTCAATAACTTTACATGCACGGAAAAGAAACTTAGGCAATAGCATGCGCTTTTGCATTGCCATGTGCAGGATCGAAAACATAGGTTGGTATAAGGCATGTGTTGTATTTTGACAGATATCTGCTTTCAATCTTAGAGTAGACTCATTTAATACTAGAGATTGTAGACAGAAGTGTGCCAGGACTGGCATGTGGTGAGATATTATGTGGATATGTTTGCAGATGCATGTGCATTATTTTTTTTCCAACATACTATTAGCTTCACTGCATTGCCACCCATTTTGTTACCTATAACATGCTTGCAGATGCCCCTTTTTTGATGACACATTGGAATTCCTTTTTGATAGTTAATGTTGGTAAACATGACTTAAACTCTACGTTGTTTACTAGAACCACAATTGCACCAATTATTTTGATGAAGTTTTAAAGTCGTTTATGCATATTCTCCCTTTTCAGACCACGCGTCCTTGAACTATATGTATCGTATACACCTATTTGAGATCTATCTTTATTTTACATTTGATGTTAATCTATTCTGTATTTCTGTTTTGTTTTCTGCTCATGCCGTCTAATTTGATGTGACCCATAAAATCCTTGTCTAATTATGTTTGAGGTATTGATTGGGTTTAACTAGATGTATGTTATCTACCATACCGTTTATTTACTCCAGACATCTATCTACGGAAGGTAGAAAATAACAGTAACATCACACAAGCCAACCAATATTGAATGCAACTACAATTTCATTCATTGCTCATGTGCAAAGCACGGGTCACTTATTAGTGTATATTTAAGTTAGAAAATTATGGGTACTCCATTACATACTACTTCGTTTATATATACGAGTCACTGTAATAAAAGTAAAAATACAGTTGTACCCAACAATTTGCTACGATCTCATAAATATAATAAATAGACAAGTTAGCTTATTTCGGTATTTATATTAATTAAAGAATCAAACTATTTAATTCAACTCAATTAAATTACCAAACAACTATTCAAATAATTAATAAATAAATTATTAAATCGTTGAAAATACGGGTCTTTACATTAATTGGGATGTACACCCAAGACGAGGTAATAAGTGGTGATCGTCCAGACGTACTTGGATATCGACCGGATATGCGAGTTCCTCTCTCCTATATTGGACATATGGGACAAGGAATAAGGTGCCTCTGGTTTCATTCAGACCCAGAACGAACTTGTAAATGGATTATGTTTGACATTGTATTATGTGTTATATTCGTTTATCTTTGCTAAATATATATCTGTTCGGTGGCGAAGAATTTATTCTCTTGCTTAACACCCTTCTCTGAGATGTACGAGCCTAGAGGTTATATATTGGTGGAAATCAGTGGTATAGTATGGAATGACAATGTGACATATTGAGTTACATGGATCAAGGCTTTTGTTGAAAAGCAGAGCCTTGTGGTTGATGATTAAAGCACATCTTTAAGTAGCGCAGCTTTGTGTAGCGTTAATTCGCGAGCTTCACACCTCGGTATGAACCAAAAATGGGATGAGGACCGCAGGGAAATGGACATACGTTGGTTTCTAGCTATGGGTGATTTCATGGTATGGAGCCTAGACATTTGCTTATATGGATATCGGATATTATTTGATGGATAGCGAGGTACCACAGATTTGATATCAAGACCAACTAAAAGGTCCTGGATTTGGTTGACGTACTGACCAGTTTTGGAGGTTCAATAGAGCCAGCTAACGTATTGTTAATGGCATTACTAGTCAGTGATGGTTGACCGGTCTTGCCTCTACAAGGGACACATGTTGTGAAACCCTGGGACATTTGCTTGAGTTCCTCGAAGTTAGATGAGGAAGATCCCTTGCCTCGGTTCATAGACAGAAACCCAATATCAAATACGCGATTTTACGGTTTTAGTTGTAATCCTATATGGCGACATAATATAATGGTACCTATGCCGTTTATGATTGATACATTTATATTTGAAGTTGATTTCTTCACTTATATAAATAATAAATGATAAATTTTGCGTATCAAGCATATTTGGCCATTATAAGGTAAAACTCTATCCTCTGATTTGTGTTTGCATTGCATGATGGGACCTGAGTCTTATAATGGCCTCATTTTTCAAAAAAAACATTGCATTGTCTACAAATTGTTTTATTTTAGAGTATTCATGGGAGAAAACTCGGTCCGTGATATACGGCGTGGTCCCTTGATTTACCCAACTTTAAAATAAAGTTAATAACTATTTTAGTTCTCACACCAGTCCCATGACTGACTCAGAGTTTATTGTTTTCACCTAAACTCTGGGTGCCCATACTTTCTACATGAGCAGCTTGCAGTTTTGGTTTTCACAGATATTTCTTTCCACCGGATCCTGAACTGCGACTAGAGCTATATTCGGAATGCTTTGTATCCGTGTATTTCTTTCAGTTGTGGTATTTGATGTTTTCCGCTGCACATTATATTTATGTACATCTATTTCCGCTGCTTTGTAATTTATTAAATCTCTATTTTTAAGCTATATTATTTATTTGAACTCTGATATCTTGTACTTTGATGTAAATTGTTGTAATAGCAATGAAATGTTCTCATGTTTTTGTTCTGATGCGTCGTGTTCTCAAAGCAATCTGCCTTCTTGTTTGGTTTAGGTCGGCTAGGAAGTTCGGGTCTCTACAGTTGGTATCAGAGCTTTGGTTTACAAAGCTCGAGAGCAAGACACGTTAGAACCAAACAAAAGAATTCATCAGAGATAGGATTAGTAATATCCTATAACATCGACTCGTTAGATATAGGGTTAGTAATACCCTAAAATGGATTTGAAGAGTATTATTTTAAAAAATGAATTTAATGTTGAAATTTACATCTTATTATACGTATTTGCGTATTTTATTTTATATTGAATTTGGATTATCGAGTATAAGAGGATTTTGAATATACGCGTAATTAACGTGTATTCAAAGTCTCAAATATACTGGATAGATATAGAATCACACTCTAGTCGCCCGAGGATGATTCTGATGATAGCAGCTGCATCATCAGTATCTATGTCCGATTTTCGAAAGTGGGATATCTATATGGTTCCAATTTGACTGGTGTGAGAACCAAAACTTAGTTAGAATTTATTGTTTCTGATTTGGCATTGAAAATATGATTTTGAGTATATAAAGGTTATATGTTTGAAAAACTAATTAACTAATTGATTGCTGGTTGTGATGGATGATAATTGGGTTGACTAATTAAAATATTGATATAATAAAACTAATATAAGAATGAAAGTTAATTTAAGCCAAATCAAATATAATGTTGAACTGAATTTAAATTTAGCTTGAATTGGATCTATATGCATGGTTATATATATATATATATATGTGTGTGTGTGTGTGTTGAGCAGGTTATGGATTTACAGTTGAGTAGAGAAATAAATTGTAAGCCCGACAAACAGGTGCATCTTAATGAGTTGATTGTGCAATTTTATTATTGTATTAAACTACTGTGAGTGATTTGGATGCGTTGTGATGGTTCTTCTATGTCAAATTAAAACATACACCATAGGATAGTAACAAATAAATTATGGATCACGCCGCATAAGATACTATTGAAGACAGCATATCATATTCCATATAAGCATTTGGCGATTATATGACGAGGTTTGGATGACCATACGAGAGAGATGCTTGTAGGCAAGGACTGAATTATAGGTTGAACAGAAGATTGATTATGGACTTAGTAACCTATAACGGTTAATTACAGGATTTAATGACAAACCCTACACAAGTCTTGAGATAACAAAAATGTACACGTCTCTCTTGTTTTAGATACAGCGCATGGATTATGACTAATTCCCATCACTGGGTTAAGGAATGGTTTTTTTTACATCTCCCTTAAGCACAAATAATTCACATTTGTTTTGTATGCGATATATGATTTATTGGGTGCCTAATACAGCCCAATAAATTTTTCCTGATCAACCCGTACAAAGGAGGTTATGGCAAAAAAATTCAGAAATTTAAGGTGTTAGACAAATTTCAGAGAAATTTAGAAGTTCTTAGAAACTGAAAATTGAAGAACTCAAGGCAGAATGAAAGTTGAGTTGGTTAGTTAAACAACTTTCAGCTCCGTTCTTTTTCGAGGACTAAAAAGTTTTAAGTAGGGGAGATTGTGAAAACCCGTATTTTGGAACCAATTTAAAATTTATTTTTAAGTGATTTTAATAGAAATTAAATATATTTTGTGATTTATTTTGAGAATTAACGATTTTAAATATATTTGAATCAAAGTTTGAACGAATAAATAGAAAATTTAATTAAAACGAACTTGAAATGGTGCAGTAGTTTGAAAATTTGGTTTTGAACTTTAATTGATCAAACAGAATCAATATAAGTCGGATTTCAGTAAAACGAGAAACGTTGGAACCTGTTTAATTATATTTTTCTAATGAATGCGAGAATTTAGATTTATTTTATAAATTGTAAGTTATGTCTAAATTAAAATTTAGAATAGTCGCTGTAGAATATATATATATATACACACATTAATATTATATATAAAACCTTAAAAATAGCTATTTTGCAAATGACCTCCGTTTTCGATGAAACTAATTTCGTTGGATCCAGAACGTCAAATTATTATCATGTTTAAAATTTCAAGTTATTTGGAATTAGTATGTGAGCGTAGTAAATTTAAACGGGTTTTGCAAATTCAGTTGAATTTAATAAGCTATTAAAAATGTCATTTTTCAAACGCTCTCCAAATTCGATGAAATTATTTTTTTAGGACCGTATTATCAAAACATAGCTAAATTTCAAGTTTCGTAACTTTTAGAGTCAGTATATAGTCGTGACAAATTAAAATGTACGTTCAAATTCAATATTAAACGTTATATTAATTTATATTTTAATTTTGATAAAAACTGATTGAAATAGTCGAATTGGCTTACGAAATATATTCCATTGTGTCTGAAATGGAGGTATTCAGCTAAGGGCAAAAGTTGTTGGTTTCGTTTGGAGTTCGAAGGTTAAACGAGTAATATAGAGATTAAATATTATTAAATAACATATATATAGTATATATACCAGCCCCTCTAAACCCTAATTCTCCAATCCAGGAACACGCCGCCAAACCAGAAATTAAAGGCCAATTTTCTCCAAAACTAACCCATAAAAATCTCGAAATCCAATCAATAAAATTCGAAACTTCCCTCTACAAAATTGTTCTACTCAGTGAGATCTTCTAGTTGAACGGTTAGGATCAATTTTCATTTGCAAAATCGTGAGGATTTCAAGCATGAACGTGATCCGTTCAAGTGTGGTTTTCTGCATACTGAGGTGTGGCGCATGGATCGTCATGCGTGGTGGTGAGAGAATGGTATGAAATGGGTTGAGCGGGATACATAAGAGAAGAAAAGGATGAGAGGGGTAAAACGTGGTTAATAAATTAATTAATTTAGCTTAAATTAAATATTATCCAATGTATTAAGGCTAGTATCTTTCCCGTTCATAATCAGAATTCAATAAGATAAAGTGTGTTGGAATCACAATGACGAGCTCTACATTATAGAAGATTTGGAGCAAATTGAATTTTGAGCTAAATTAAATGTCTGTTTAATTTAGTTTAAAAATAAATCCTCAGTTAAAGACTGAAGGACTGGAAATCAAAGTGAGAACTTTATCACTCAAATTATTTTATAGTTGTTATATTTGTGATTGAATATACTTATTAATAGCTTGTGATTGCAATATTTATGTGGTGACTGATGGTTGTCTACAGTTTAATTGTTATCATTATTAAACTGTGAAAATAGCATTATATTCACATGGACTGTGATGTAAACCCCACACGCGTATTGGGACTATAATTTTACACATCGTCCAATTATTAGTTGACGATTGAAAATCCCACGCAGGTCTGGGGATGATAATTAATTCACATCTCGTTGGAATTAATTGTATGTCAACCGATTGATTGACAAACTGCTATAAGCGTTATTTAATTATTTAGTGCTTATGCAGTTGTAAACTAGACTCTGGATGTTAATGAAATGTTTAATAGTTGTTTATCACTATTTTTTAATACATGCGATGTATGGAATACATATAAATAAAATTATATGGTAATTGATTGAGTCTGATTCTAATTCAGAAATAACGAATATTCTAAAATAATATTCAGTGAAGAATCAAAATATGATTTTGACGTCCGATTTTGGATGGACATGAAAATATAGAAACATTCATAACTGAAATGAATATGAAGCCGAGATAAGCAGATATTCGCCATTTTAACTCGAATGGAATTTTGTACCGGTTTTATTCATTTTATAACGAATATCGAAAAGGTTTGATTTCAAAATCTGATATTTTGAAAATGTTATAATGATATGGAATATTCAATTTTGATTTAAAATTGAAACAGAAGTTGGAATCGTTTTTAAAACGAATCTGTACACGATTTATAAAATAAGCTTTAGAAGGAAATCGACGAAATATATTATATATATTTAAATGGCCTAAATAGAACGTATCGTGCAGCGACCGTTCACGAATTTTGACCATTGACTTAGAATGGACGTAACGGGAGATACGGCCATCGGATTCTACTAAAACTGGAACCATTGGGTTCGTTTCGAAAAGAGCTTTTGAATGGTAATAATAGATTTGAAATCTAACGGTAAGATTTTAAGATATGTCCAAATCAGTTTTGAAAAAGGTCGTTATGGATGCAATTCGGTGGCCGATACTGGAAACCAACTGTAAGGGCCTTAATAAAATTATTAAAAATGTGAATAAATTATGTAAAAACATAACAAATGATTTGGAAAGATTTTGGATGAAATATTCCATGTTTGTAAAGACAAAAGATATTTTTGTCAGAATAAGTTGTTTATCAACTTAAGTAAAGACCGTAAATGAATTGAAATGGTTTTAGTCTAAACAAAATTTTCCAATGTATGAATTGGAATGGTTTTGAATGGAAATAACCTTTGGAATATTTCGATGTAGGATTCTGTGATTATACGGATATAGTTGAGGAATTTGGAAGATATAGATATCATTATTCCCAAAACGATATCTGTTGGTTTCAGAATTTGATATTGAATATAAGCCGATATAGTTTCTATTTAGAGCCTTATATTTAATATCAAAATGGATTTTGGGTTTGTCGTGAATGGTGTCTTCAATAACACTGTTCTTAAACCAATTGAGAAAAGAACAAATTTTTTAATTAGGATTTAACGAAAATATTCCAAAGTAAACTTTTCCAATTTAATACATTAGATTGGAATTGAGTGGAATTCGATTTATTAATAATCGAGATGAGCTTCCGTGAAGGAAGACCGTTACTATATATGGAATTTAAAAGGCATTATTGTTATTCTGTTTATATTATTAGTCTGATGTGGAGATTTAAATCGATTATATATTGATCTGTTTTCCGTGAAGATTCCATAGTTATTGGAAGTTGATTTGGGTTTATCGTGAACTGTGTTTTAAATGGCATTGGTTCTTTAACTCAGTTGAAGGCAGGATTAATTTCCTAAAGTTGAATAATCATTAAGTAGTGAGTTTTGAAGATTAAAACTAAGTAGAGTTTTAATGAATCTTTAATTAGATTGGAATGTGAATGAGGTAATTAAATTTACCGAATTCAAGAAATGATCGAGAACGAAATATCATCAATTTTACTCCATGCGATAATTAAATATTTAATTAGATTTAAAATGTGAAATGGTAATTTTACCGATAACACAACGGGTGTTAGATATGGAGTACTACCAGTTTCGCTCCATGGGATGAATAAGTTGGGATTGAAAAAATAAAATAAATGATTACTTCGGTAAGGCTCGATAATCCCGACTAGTTTGATAATCCTTAATTTGATTTGTGAAAAGAATATTTGAATAAAATAATATTTTGGATAATGAGGCGTATGATGTGTTTTTATACCCCTTGAATATAAGATACGCGAGTTATTTGGGAAGACCGAGTTTAACCCATTCTGAATAACTAATACGATGACTAAAAGTCGAAGAAGACAGTGGTGGAAGACCGGAGATCTTTACATCGTTTGGATGATTACTGATGTCTTGATTGGGATGTACACTCATGACGAAGTAATAAGTGTTGATCGTCCAGATGTACTTGTGGATTGACCAGATATGCGAGGGCCTCTCTCTTGTATTAGACAAATGGAACGAAGAATAAGGTGCCTTTGGTTTCGTTCAGAGCCAGAACGGACTTGTTAATGGATTATGTTTAACGTTGTGTTATGTGCTATACTCGTTGATATCTGCTAAATATATATCTGTTTGCTGGCTGAGAATTTATTCTCTTGCTTAACACCCTTCTCTGAGACGTACAATCTTAGAGGTTATATATTGGTGGAAATCAGTGATATGGTATGGAATGACAATGTGGTGGCACGCTGAGTTGCATGGATCAAGGCTTTTTTGAAAAGCATCGCCTTGTGGTTGATGATCAAAGCACAACTTTAAGTAGCACATCTTTGTGTAGCGTTAATTCGCGAGCTTCACACCTCGGTATGAACCAAAAACAGGATGAGGACTGCAAGGAAATGGACATACGTTGGTTTCTAGCTATGGGTGATATCATGGTATGGAGCCCAAACATTTACTTATGTAGATGTTATGTGACGGCCCGCCATGCACCATTTGACATTTCCAATGAAAGTGCGATGTGTCGATGTCCAACCAGCACGGGAGGGCCATCAAAGAAAGGAAAGGTAAGGAATTTGAACTAGCAAGGAACCTGTAGAATGTCTCATAGCACATGGGATAAAATACAATAATAACATACTTTGACATAAACAGGCGAGACAGTGTATAAGCTGAAAACTAAACATCATAGCAGCGGAAAATCCAAATACAGCTTATGTTTCACATCCTCATTATTAAAACTTTTGAAAACTATCTCTAAAGCAAAGTAAAGGAAAGGTACACTACTAATGCCCAAAGTAGTGACCAGCAGCGACATAGGAGAATATATATATATATATATATATATATATATATATACATACATACATACATGGGAGCCTCCTGCTCGTCTCCGGTATAGCTACTCGTGCATACCACCTAACCTGTCTCTAGCCTGCACGTTTAAGAGCACCCAGAGTAATAAGAAGAGACATAAGTATGGTATGAGCAATAAGTAGCAAAACAGAACAATAACAGGTATACTAAACCATACCTGACCCTGGACCTGCAACCAAAGAGTTAGCACAACATACTGCTCAATACTCTAATGTGCCTCTAAACATAAGGTGTAAAGAATACGGGGGTGAGGGTGTGCATGACATAGTGATGGCAAACAATCAAACATAGCAACCATCCTCACATCTCTCACTCAGTGCGTAAAACATACGATATCGACCACTTTGATCACTAGACCCATCGAGGTAGTGAGGGAGTCCGACTTGTATAACTATTGCTACCACCAAGCTTGCCCCATGGAGTCACGACTAAATCCTTACAAATGACCCCACCTTATTGGTCCATAGCCAATAGTCCTACCTAGGCCACTGCGGCCATGAATCCATCTACATACCCCGTACTCCATAGCTGTGTAGTTTATTCCCCGCTATTACCCGACCATATCCCCGCTATATCGTGTAGCGAGTTTCGAACGCTATGCTATTTCCAAAATAGCCTCTCAAATAGCCTTTCCGCTTTAACCCCCGCTATAATCTAGTATTCCCGATATATCCCAATTTTTCAGCTACATTCCGCTATATCTTCCAAAAGACAAATGAATTAAAAAAGTCATTTATGCATTATAAAATTATCTTTTAAATATAATTGTTAACATATATTTTTTAGAATATAAAATAGTATAATATTCTATTGTATTTAGTCAAGCTAAATAAAAGTTTACACTTATTTACATATATTTGCTTATACTTTTATTTAAAATTAAGAATGCACTAATTATAATTAAGTTGGATGTTTAATTTCCATTTATTTATCATTTATATATTTGTAAAAGCATTAAATACAAGTTTCATATGCTATCATAGATTCATTCGCAATATCCAGCTATTTCCTAGCTTTATCCCGGCAACAACTTTTTGCGTCTCCGCCGCATTGGATCCGCTGAGCGCTTTAACTGCACTGCTCCATAGTGATCCAAAGTTATAGACATCGATAACCCCTTAGCACACGTCCCGCAACAAAGCCCAACTCATGAAGTTAACCCGTTGGTTCCCAACTGGATCGTGAGTACAAACTTCCTACTTGGACTACCTTTGCATCTCGGGTTTTGGTCATCATCTCCGAATCAGTCTTCATTCAGTTCTTGATCATCATCTAGGCTCGGGTTCCCATCGGTTCGTAGCACCCTCTCCAGATCGGTTCGGTTCATGGTGTCCTTCCTCCAGCGGTTCGGGTCAGGTTCCACATCTCCTAGCAGTTCGGTTTGTGGAGAGCTCCTCTGGTTTGGTCGTCCTTCCCAAGCACTCTGGATCGTGTCCTGGCGCCAACTCCATTGGGTTCGGATCGGATGAAGCAACGGCTCGTGACTTTCTTTCCCAGACAGTTTGTAGTACTTAAGCTGAAGCGATTCGTATTGTATGGCTCCCCAGTTGAGCGGGTCGGTGCGGTGCCACCATCCACGAGCGGGTCGGTTCGGGGTTCGGGGGATCCGATCCGATCTCTGCATATTTCCTGCACTTTGTCCAGCAACATATTTACGCCATTCGACGGCGTTTTCGACCAATCTAACTTCTCTAAACAATCACAAATCGTTCCAAACAGTCATAGCAACATAGAAGACTAACCATAAAAACCAAAACAATAATTTGATAGGTTAAAACGAATCAAACATAGCCAAAATCTCATATTTTCCTTAAGCATGTTTAAGCAAAACTAATGATATGATTAGAAAAACTTAACCAAACCAACCAAATTTTCTAACGGATGCCTAAAACAATGTTTCGGAATTTACAAATATTTTTCCAGATTTTTAACATGCATAATTTCGTTAATTAACACTAATCACCCTAGTTGACTGTAATTAGTGTAGAAACAATGTTAATCACTCACCTTAGCCAAAATAAAATACAAAATCTGAAATGATTCTCTGTTCGGTGCTGTTCCCAAGGTTATACAGCAGTTCTACCTTGATTTTTGTGCTAATCCGCTTTGATTTGATGTAGATTTGGCTTAATTAGCGATTAGAAGGTGATTTAGGGTGTTTTAGCAAGTGGAGGCCATTACTAGGGTTCCAAGAATGAAAGTGGTGGCTGAAAATGTGTCTATAGAAATGTTTTCTAACCCTAATCAGCCCCTATATACTCCTAATCCCGAAATCCCCCAATGGGCCTAGCTGTTAACTACCGAATTAAGCTCGGTTAAGCCGTTTTTCACCTCCTAAACCTTGTTTCAGCCATATCTTCCAAACGGTAAGTCTATTTTTCATGTATGACTAATCTACAGAAAGGTAAACCATCATCCGTATCTAATGGAAGTGGTTTCAGGTCAAAACACCTTTCCAATCAAAAGTTATGGCCGAAACAAGATCAACTAGGGGCAAAACGGTCATTTAAAAATCAGCGAAAATTATGAACATGGGAAATGACCCTAATAGTCGTCTCCCGAAGTTACATGACCATATGACTTTGTATGTGAAAGGATTAATACTCTACGATCCTTCGATGCGTAGAAAGCGGGTCGTTACATTCTCTCCCCTCCCCCCTTAAGAAATTTCGTCCCCGAAATTCCTTAGCCCAAAACATACAAAGGATCTCGCATGCCTACCAATCATTAACAAAACAATAAAGCATACAAAACAACACAAGCCTATCCTAGCATACAGTTTACTAGCAAGGGAGTACTATACCAATATAAAAACCTTACCAGACAAAGAGTTCTGGATACTTCCTCCTTATGTTCTCTTCTGTTTCCCAAGTACATTCATCGTCACCCCACTGAACTTTGACTAGTCTCACCGCCTTCCTTCGAAGTTGCTTCATAACGTTCACAACAATACGCATGGGCCTGTGGTTCCCAACCGCCTTGGGTTCAACCTTGATATCATCCAACTGATCCGGTGAAATAGCTACACTAGGGTCATGCACAAACTTCCTTAACTGGGAAACATGAAATACATTATGAAATCCTGCCATCTTGTCTAGTAATTCAACTTTATATTCCAAATTCCCAATTTGCTCGAGAATTGGGAATGGTCCAACAAATCTTGGTGTTAACTTGCCTCTCCTACCAAATCGTATCAAGCTCTGTAACGAAGAAATCTTGACAAACACCAAGTCGCCAACGGAGAATTTCAATTCTCTTCTCCTCTTATCAGCATAACCCTTCTGTCTATCTTGGGCAACCTTCATTCGCTGTTGAATAGTCTTGATCTTGTCTGAAGTTTCTCTTATCACATCTGGTCCAAGCACAAACATCTCACTAGTTTCTAACCAACATGATGGTGAGTCACACCGTCTTCCATACAAAGCTTCAAATGGAGCCATACCAATACTGGATTGATAACTATTATTATGCGCAAACTCTACTAAATGTAAATGGTCATCCCATGATCTGCCAAAATCCAATATGCAAGCTCTCAAGAGATCTTCTAACACTTGATTTACCCTCTTTGTCTAACTGTCGATTTGAGGATGATACGCGGTACGGAGATGTAATACTGGTCCTAACGCCCCTTGTAAGCTCTTCCAAAATCCACTAGTGAACAATGAATCTCGGTCACTCACAATGCTTTTAGGTATTCCATGAAATCTCACTACCCATTTCATATATATCTTAGCTAAGTTAGCTGCTGTTCTGTTCGACTTGATGGGTAACAATCTTGCACTCTTGGTCAATCGGTCCACAATCACCCGAATGCTATCATGGCCCGACCTAGTCCTTGGTAACCCATCAATGAAATCCATTGAGACTTGTTCCCATTTCCATTCTGGAACTTCTAATGGTTGCAACAAACCACTAGGTTTCTTTTGCTCAGCTTTAACTAGCTGGTAATTCATGCATTTGGATATAAACTTCCCAACGTCTCTTTTCATCCCTTCCCAGTAGTAGGTCTTCTTCATATCTCGATACATTTTGTTACCACCGGGGTGTATAGTCAGTTTTGAGTGATGACATTCTCTAAGCACTTCATCCCTCAATTCATTGACATTGGGTACAACTAGTCTTCCATTCTTTCTAAGCCATCCATCTTGATCAAGCCCATATTTATTCATCTTCTTATCGATACCCATCTCTAACTTGGAGATGATTTCTAATAAGTTAGGATCGTCCCTTTGGCTGGAACAAATCCGCTCAATCAAAGTGGGTTTGATCGTCAGACTTGCTAATACTTCTGGATCCAATTCGCACTTTGGTCTGAAATCATACCCAGTGATGTACTCCAGTTGCTTCCATTCTAGAAACATAGCCCCTAAACCGGCATGTCTTCTACTCAATGCATCAGCTACCGCATTGCCCTTTCCTAGTGTGTATGCGATATCGAAATCATAGGAATCCAAGAATTCTAACCACCTTTCCTGTCAGAGATTTAGATCCTTCTGAGGGAAAAGATACTTTAACGATCTATGATCGGTAAACAACTCGAATCTTTCTCCCAAGAGATAATGTCTCCACATCTTCAACGCGAATACGATCGCTGCTAATTCCAAATCATGGGTACGGTATCTTTTCTCATACGGTTTCAGTTGCCGACTAGCATAAGCTACAACCCTACCTCCTTGCATCAATACATCACCTAGTTCGGTACCACATGCATCTGTATATACTGTCATCTCTTCATTCCCCTTAGGAATGACTAACACTGGTGCACATGTCAACTTGTCCTTTAGACTCTTGAATGCATTCTCACACTTTTCATCCCAGAAAAAAGCTTGATTCTTCTTGTTCAACTGAGTCAACGGTGTCGCTATCTTGGAAAAGTCTTGGATAAACTTATGGTAATATCCAGCTAATCCCAAGAAACTTCTTATGTCCGTTGCATTCTTGGGCGTAGACCAATCTTGTATCGTCCATTCTCTGATACAACATGGCCTAAGAATCTCACTTCCCTCCTCCAGAAGTGACACTTAGAAAACTTTGCTTTCAATTTGTGTTTTCTCAACACCTCCATCACTATCCTTAAGTGTTCCTTGTATTCTTCCTTTGTCCTCGAATAAACAAGTATATCGTCCACGAACACAAGAACAAACTTGTTCAACTGATCTATGAATACCCTATTCATAAGATCCACAAAATATGCTGGTGAATTGGTCAACCCGAATGGCATGACCAACTACTCAGAGAATCCATACGGCGTCCGAAAGGCCGTTTTAGCTATACTCTCAGCTTCCACTCTAAGCTGATTAAAACCTATCGCGAGATCCAACTGGGAGAACACTCTCGCGCCACTTAACTAATCAAATAAATCATCTATCCGCGGTAGAGGATAATTGTTCTTCCTTGTCACCTTATTCAATTTGCGGTAGTCCACACACAAACGAAGGAAATCGTCTGCCTTGGTAGCAAACACAACTGGTGCTCCCCACTTGGAAACACTTGTTCGAATAAATCCCTTCTTCAAAAGATCGCTTACTTGCACCCCAAGCTCTCGCTGCTCCCTAAGCGCCATACGACGAAGTGGCATCACTATAGGTCTGGCATCTTTCACCAAATCAATACGGAACTCAATCTCTTGGTGTGGTGGAAGTCTGGTCACTTCCTTGAAGATGTCCGGATACTGGCCAACCACGGGCACATTTGACAACTCATCATGCGGGATGTCGAGGGAATTTAGAAAACTAGCCATTACCCCATCACTAGGTAGACCACCAAACACTACCCTCCGCCCATCATCCGCTCTAATTGTCACCAAAAAGCCCTCACAGTCTACTACCACCCCGTATCTTTGGAGCCAATCGACTCCCAAAATAATGCCAAACCTAGTAAAGCCCAAAACAAAGCAATCACAAACAAATATGCATCCATGACTCGATAAAACCAAATTTCGACAATTCATGCTAAGGCTAGTCGAACCACCAATTGGGTTCGTCACTGCTAAAGGTATATCGACTATCTCGGGTTCCAATCCCAACCTATCTATTAGGTCACTAGATATGAAGGAACGGGAAGTATCAAACAATACTCGAAATAGGAACATCATAAACAGAAAGCATATCTTGAATGACGACATTCTTTCCTTTCTCCGTCGCAGTTGGGGCATTCGACGAAGAAGGAACAACATTGATAGCATATGCTTTCACAATCTTCTTTTCTTTAGGGGCTTGCGGACACTTATCCTTGTGATGTCCCACTTGGCCACAGTTGAAGCACTTCCTGTCCGCTGGCTTGGACCGACATTCTATGGCATAGTGGCCCTTCTTACCGCAGCTGAAGCACTCAACATCTTTCTTATTCTTTTTCTTCTGGCCATCACTGGTCTGATTCTGCTTTCTCTTATTCTGAGAACCATTCTTGCATCCACCGCTTGCTTGCGGCTTTGGCTCCTCTGCCGATGCAACCTCAGTCTTCGACTTAGGGTATAGACCCTCTAATCTCAAAGCTTTCCCCACAATCGATTCAAACGTCTCATCGATGTGGTTAATAAGCCTTTCCCCCAAGTACTGATCCAAGCCTGTTATGAACTTCTCATTTTTCTTCTTGGGAGTGTCAATGAGGGATAATCCATACTTCGATGAAGTATCGAACTCTGCAATGTACTCCGAGACTGCCCTACCATTTTGCTTAAGCTCCAGAAATTTCCTAAACAATTCTGACTTCTAGGCAGCTGGGATGAACTTATCACTGAATCGGGCCTTTAACCGATCCCATGTTACTTGATCCTTTGGAGTAGCTACCTTACTAGCATTCCACCTATTCATCGCCCGTCCTTGCAACTGACGGGACGCTAGCTTTCTCTTCATCGCATCCTCAATACCCAAGTCTTCGAAGATACACTCACAGTTATCCAACCAATCTTAAACATCCATGGCCGATTCTGTTCCGTGGAACGGCTTTCCACCAAGACTAGTGTAATCCTTGCATAGCTTGGCGAAATCGGCTCTAGGCGCCTGCACCGCTGCACCACCACCATTAGCAGTATTAGGAACTGCCCTCTGAACATCCCTAAGCATCTCTCTCATGAAGTCAATGAACATAGTCCTCATGTCAGGAGCTTTCCCATTATTATTTCCTCTACCAGTACCCCTTGTATATCGGCTAATCGTTCAATCTGTAAGGAGAAAACGATTAACCATCTCTTCAGTGGTGCCAGTGCAATGCGAGTTCATCCTTAAATATACTAATAGCATATATATATATATAGAGAACTTTTGAAAACCAAAATAATCACAAGTACGCGCTCTCATATACGTATTATCTCTCTCTGGTGTCTTTTCCTAGGTTAACTACGCAACCTAGAGCTCTAATACCAAGTGTGACGGCCCGCCCCGCACCAGCCGACATTTCCAATGAAAGTGCGTTGTGCCGGTGTCCAACCAGCACGAGACGGTCGTCAAAGAAATTAAAGGTAAGGAATTTGAACTAGCAAGAAACCTGTAGAATGTCTCACATCGCATGGGATAAAATATAATAATAACATACTTTGACATAAATAGGCGGGACAGTGTATAAGCTGAAAACTAAACATCATAGCAACGGAAAATCCAAATACAACTTATGTTCCACATCATCATTATTACAACTTTTGAAAACTATCTCTAAAGCAAAGTAAAGGAAAGGTACACTACTAATGCCCAAAGTAGTGACCAGCAGCGACACAGGCAGAATATATATATATATATATATATCATACTTGGGAGCTTCCTGCTCGTCTCTGGTACAACTACTCATGCATACCACCTAACATGTCCCTATTTAAGAGCACCAGAGTAATAAGAAGAGACATAAAACTCCGGGTCAGACAAAAGTCTGGTATGAGCGATAAGTAGCAAAACAGAACAATAACAGGTATACTAAATCATACCTGAACCTGCAACCAAAGAGTTAGCACAACATACCGCTCAATACTCTAAGGTGCCACTAAACATAAGGTGTAAAGAATACGAGGGTGAGGGTGTGCATGAAATAGTGATAGCAAATAATCAATCATAGCGACCATCCTCACATCTCTCACTCAGTGCTTAAAGCATGCGATATCCACCACTTTGATCACTAGACCCATCGAGGTAGTGACATAGTCCGACTTGTATAACTATTGCTACCACCAAGCTTACCCCATGGAGTCACGACTAAATCCTTACAAATGACCCCACCTTGGTTGTCCATAGTCAATAGTCCTACCTAGGCCACTACGTCTCTGAATCCGTCCACATACCCCGCACTCCATAATGATCCAAAGTTATAGACATCGATAACCCTTTAGCACATGCCTGCAACAAAGCCCAACTCATGAAGTTAACCCGTTGGTTCCCAACTGGATCATGAGTACAAACTTCCTACTTGGACTACCTTTGCATCTCGGATTTTGGTCATCATCTCCAGATCGATCTTCGTTCAGTTCGTGATCATCATCTAGGGTTGGGTTCCCATCTGTTCATAGCACTCTCTCCAGATCGATTCGATTCATGGTGTCCTTCATCCAGCAGTTCGGGTCGGGGTCCACGTCTCCTGGCGGTTCGGTTCATGGAGAGATACTCTGGTTCGGTCCTCCTTCCCAAGCATTCCGGATCGGGTCGTGGTGCCAACTCCATTGGGTTAGGATCGGATGAAGCAACGGTTCGTGACTTGCTTTCCCAGACGGTTCGTGGTCCTCAAGCTGAAGTGGTTCGGATCGTATGGCTTCCTAGGTGAGCGGCTAAGTGCGGTGCCACCATCCACGAGCGGGTCGGTTCGGGGGATCTGATCCAATCCGATCTCTGCACATTTCCTGCACTTTGTCCAGTGACCTGTTTACGCCATTCGACGGCATTTTGGACCAATCTAACTTCTCTAAACAATCACAAGTCATTCCAAACAGTCATAGCAACATAGAGGACTAACCATAAACACCAAAACAATAATTTGATAGGTTAAAATGAATCAAACATAGCCAAAATCCCATATTTTCCCTTAAGCATGTTTAAGCAAAACTAATGATATGATTAGCAAAACTTAACCAAACTAACCAAATTTTCTAACAGAGGCATAAAACAATATTTCGAAATTTATAAATATTTTTCTAGATTTTTAACATGCATAATTTCGTTAATTAACACTAATCACCCTAATTAACTGTAATTAGTGTAAAAACAATGCTAATCACTCACCTTAGCCAAAATAAAATACAAAATCTGAAATGATTCTCTGTTCGGCGTTGTTTCCAAGGCTATACAGCAGTTCCACCTTGATTTGTGTGCTAATCCACTTTGATTTGATGTAGATTTGGCTTAATTAGCGATTAGAAGGTGATTTGGGGTGTTTTAGCAAGTGGAGGCCATTATAGGGTTCCAAGAATGAAAGTGGCGGCTGAAAATGTGTCTAAAGAAATGTTTTCTAATCCTAATCAGCCCCTATATGCCCCTAATCCCGAAATTCCCTAATGGGCCTAGCTGTTAACTACTCAATTAAGCCCGGTTAAGCTGTTTTCACCTCCTAAACCTTGTTTCAGCCATATCTCCCAAATGATAAGTCCGTTTTTCACATATGACCACTCTACGGAACGGTATACCATCATCCGGATCTAATGGAAGTAGCTTTAGGTTGAAAATCCTTTCCAATCAAAAGTTATGGACGAAACAAGATCAGCTAGGGGCAAAACGGTTATTTAAAAATCGGCAAAAATCATGAACATGGGAAATGACCCTAATAGTCGTCTCCCAAAGTTACATGACCATACGACTTCGTATGTGAAAGAATTAATACTCTACGATCCTTCGATGCATAGAATGCGGGTCGTTACATGTTGGATATTGTTTGATGGATAGCGAGGTATCTTGGATTTGATATCAGGGCCGACCAAAAGGCCTTAGACTTGGTCGACGTACTGACCATTTTTGGAGGTTTGATTGAACCGACTAACGTATTGTTTATGGAATTACTAAGTGACGGCTGACCAGTCCTGCCTCTCCAAGGGACACATGTTGGGAATCCCTGGGACATATGCTAGAGTGCCTCGAAGTCAGATGAGGAAGATCCCTTGCCTCGGTTCATAGATGGAAACCCAATTTCCAATACGCATTTTTATGGTTTTAGTTGTAAACCTATATGGCGACATAATATAATGGTACCTATGCCGTCTATGATTGATACATTTTTTATTGAAGTCGATTTCTTCGTTATAGTAATAATAAAAGACAAATTTCGCGTATCAAGCATGTTTGGCCATTATAAGGTAAAACTCTAACCTCTGGTTTGTGTTTGCATTGTGTGATGGGACCTGAGTCTTATAATGGCCTCATTTTCCGAAAACCATTGCTTTGTTTACAAATTGTTTTATTTCGGAGTATTCATGGGAGAAAACTTGTTCTGTGTTATACGGCGTGGTCCCTCGATTTACCAAACTTTAAAATAAAGTTAATAACTGTTTTAGTTCTCACACCAGTCCCATGACTGACTCGGAGTTTACTGTTTCCACGTAAACTCTAAGTGCCCGTACTTCCCACATGGGCAGCTTGTAGTTTTGGATTTCGTAGATATTTATTTCCATAGGATCCTGGATTATGGCTGGAGCTATATTCGGAATGCTTTGTATCCGTGTATTTCTTTCAGTTGTGGTAGTTGATATTTTCCGCTGCACATTATATTTATGTATATCTATTGCTGCTGCTTTGTAATTTATTAAATCTCTGATATTATTTTTAAGCTGTGTGTTATTTATTTGAGCTCTGATATCTTGTACTCTGATGTAAATTCTTGTAATAGCAATGAAAGATTCTCACGTTTGTGTTCAGATGTGTCGTGTTCTCAAAGCAATCTGCCTTCTTGTTCGGTTTAAGCCGGCTGCGAAGTTCGGTTCGTTACGTTTTTCTTGATTAATAAATATTCCAGTATCTAATTGTCTAATTTGTAATCCTAAAAAAAAGTGAGTTCTTCCATATGACTCATTTCAAATTCTTTTGTCATGATTTCTAAACATTCTTGAAACATTTTATTATTTATTGACCCAAAAATTATATCGTCTACATAGATTTGTACTAATTGAATATCATTTTTATTTATTTTAATAAATAGTGTATTATCTACTTTACCAATTTCAAACTTTGATTGTAATAAATAAGTTCTTATTCTATCACACCAGACTTCAGGGGATTGTATTAGTCCGTATAAGGCTTTCTTTAACTTAAAAACATGATAATGAAATTTTCATCTTTAAACAATGGGGGTTGTTCTACGTAGACATCTTCTTTGATAAATCCATTTAAAAAAGCAATTTTTACGTCCATTTGAAATTATTATGGTTATTAAAAGAATGTTAAGTTCTGGTAGCTTCTAATCTTGCTAGGGGGGCAAAGGTTTCATCATAATATATTCCTTCTTCTTGACCGTATCCTTGAGCAGCTAATCGCGCTTTATATCTAACGACCTCACCAAGTTCGTTCATTTTATTTTTATAAACCCATTTCCTATTATAATTTTATCCTCTGATCTAGGAACAAGTTCCCATATATCATTTTTGGTGAATTGATTCAATTCCTCTTACATAGCACGTATCCATGAATCATCAGATGATGCTTCCTTTGGATTTTTAGATTCAATAGTTGATATAAATGTTATATTACTCATGTTATTTAATTGATTTTTAGTTCTAACTACAGATTTAGTATCCCCTAGTATTTTCTCCATAGGATGATCTCTTAAAAATCTAATTCTTTATTAGATTAATTAATTTCATTATTTATTTCATTTAAATAATTATTATTATTATCACATTCATATTCATTATGATTTTTTTTTAATCTTTATAATTTTCATCAAAAGATACATTTAGAGTTTCTTCAATGGTATTAGTTTTTAAATTGAAAACTCTATATGATTTACTTCTATTTGGATATCCAATAAAGCTTCCTTTATCAGATTTAGGACCAAAATTATCCAGATTTTCTTTAGTATTTAAAAAAAAATTGCTCCCAAAAATTCTAAAATAAGATACCTTTGGTTTCTTACTATAAAGAAGTTCATATGGAATTTTGTAAGTTGATGGTCTAATTAAAATTATATTCATAATATAACAAGTTGTTGCAACTGCTTTAGCCCAAAAACTTTTTGGTAAATTACTACCAGACAGCATAGTTCTCGCACACTCTTGGATAGTCTTTTCTTACGTTCAACTACTCTGTTTTGTTTAGGAGTTATCGGAAAAGAAAAATTATAAGTAAGTACCTTTTTATTATAGAAATTCTCAAAATTTTCATTTTCAAATTCTCCATGTGATCACTACGTATAGTTCTAATTTTCAAAGATAATAGATTTTGGATTCTCTTAGCAAAAGTTCTAAATAATACAAAAGCATCACTTTTATGTTTAGGAAAAATAATCCAAGTAAATCTAGAGAAATCATTGATAATTATATAAACATATTTACTATGGTTTATTGACTATGTTTGATATGGACCAAATAAATCCATATGAAGTAATTATAATGGATTCGAAGTAGTAATATCATCTTTTGACTTGAACTAACTTTTTCTTAGTTTCCGTAATTGGCTTGCATTACATAAACTATTTAATCTGAAATTCATTTTGGATAAACCTTTAACAAAGTCTAATTTAGAAATTCAAGATAGGTATTTGAAATTCAAATGATCGAATCTTTTATGCCAAATCCAAGATTCACTTGTAATGGCCAAAAAAACATAAATTGTCATTTGAAATTTTCATACTTAAGATGTAAATATTTTTCTTTCTAATTCCTTCAAAAATTATGTTTGAATTAATATCTTCGATAAAGCACATATCTTTTCAAATTTTATTTTATAGCCTTTATCACATAATTGACTTATACTAAGTAGATTATATTTTAAATTCCTAACTAATAAAACATCAAAAATTGTAGGAGTTTTAGAATTACCGACGTTGCCGATACCAATCACATATCCTTTAGAGTTCTCGCCAAAATTGACCATCCCACCAACTTTATAGACTATATAACTTAATAATTTAGGATTTCCTGTCATATGCGTCGAACAACCACTATCCAATATCCATTTATCATTTTCGATTTGCATTATTTGACCATCAAGTTTTGAATATCAATAGCCATGTAACAAAAATATTCCAATTTTTTTGATCTGTTCTTTGATTTCTTCTTTGTGAATTGTCGTGAAGCACATATTAGAATTGTTGGTTTTTGGTTCTTCATCACTTGAGGATGAATCAGAATCATCTAGCATTGCTTCATATGCTCTTTTTCTCTTCTTTGATGAACTGTCATTTGAAAGTTGATTTATCTCTTCAGGTAAGGACAATTTCTTTTCAGATGGCCTGCTTCATCATAGTTAAAACATCTAATGTTATTCGGGACTTCGTTATGTTTTATACAATTTCTTTGCTCGTTCCTTTTAAAATTATTATTCCTTTTTCTTTATCTTATGAATTTCCTAAAATTCCTTTTCATTAAGGATGTCTATTCATTGTTATCACTATCTGAATCAGAATCTTCAGTTGTCACATTAAATGTTATCGGTTTCTTTTCCAGTGACTTATTTTATTTTGTTCCTTGCATCTGGACTTCAAATGATATTAGATTACCGATTAATTATTCAATTTTCATTGCACTAATATCATTAGCCTCTTCAATTGCAGGTGTCTTTTTATTCCAATCTAAAGTTAATGAATTTAGGATTTTTGTGACTTGATCTTCTTTAGAATATGTTTTTCCCTAGAACCTTTAGTGAATGCACGATCTCTTAGAACCTACAGTACATATTGGAGATTGAATCATTTTGATTCATTTTAAATAACTCAAACTGATTGGTTGGCATGATATTATGGACCGTTTAACTTTTCTAGTTCCTTCATGAGTCACTTGCAAAGTTTTGTAGATTTCATATGCAGATTTACAAATAAATACCCTATTAAACTCATTCGTACCTAGTGAACAAAATAAGATATTCATAGACTATGAATTATTTTAGGCATTGGCTTTCTTATCATTAGTACAGTGTGCAAAATTAACAGTGGGTTCACCATATTCAATTTGTGTGATATTCCAAGTGTCTAATCTTTCAAATTGTATGTTTTCATTCTACAAGCCAGTGTGCATAATTTCTTTAATTTAATGGTGGTCGTCTTACAGTGGACCGACCCTCTATAAATGAACTATTATTATTGACAATTCTAGCACTGGTTTTAATTTAAGATTTTTAAAAATTCAGAATATGAAAACTTTGAAAACCAGTGCTTTGATACCAATTAATGGGGATCAAATTAAAGATCTTAAGACAAACTAAGCACCAGTTGGGGTGAATAATATTTTATGTATTTTATTAATTTATAAAAATATTTTAGAATTCAACTGAATGTTATGCAAATCATAGATATCGACAATCACAGATTCTAACACAGATGCAGAAAATAAAAATAAAAGGCAGCTACCCTACATTTGGTCCCACACACCCTAGGTTATGCATATTCTTTTTTAATACAATCTTTAAGTTACAATCCTTGATTTCGATGGCTATGTGGTCTACAACCACCAGCTTCCGAGCACAGGGTGCTCTTTAGATTTCTGAGGCTACAATATCACCTAATTGATTTCCAGGCTATAATTACACCCAATAGATTTACAGGCTATGATCACAACTTTTCTCATAATTAGTTTTGAAATATTAACTTGATAGGACTTGATCTTGCGATCTTTGATTGCAACCAGCCTATAACTCTTGAGTAGCACTTGAATTTCAAAGAGATTTTGATGTAGAATTGAAAGAGAAGAAGGCTGATATAATTTCATTGAAATTTGGAAAAGTATAAGTATACATTTTGAGAACTAAGAAGATTAATGGCAAGAGAAGAAAGGAAGAAGAAGGAGGTGAGAAGTTATCAAAAAATTCAAAATATGAAGATTGTATATAGTTTTCCAACAATCACAACCATTCAGAAAAGGTTTGAATTTCAAAAGACATAACCTATCAATACATATGTCAACATAACACTTTGAATATGTAAACATATACTAGTATATTTTCAAAAATAAAAATTTAAATCAAAGTGAATAATATTTAAATAAATTATGGTGATTCCTGAGTTAAAACAAACTATATTCCTTTATATTAAAATAGAGTATTCCAAGTAAAAATATATATTCAAAAACATATATTAAGATAATTAAAAATGATTTAAAACTAAATATAAAATGATATAAATGATAAATATAACTATGAATGTACTAAAACTTAATACATATGTGTATAAGGAAATTGAAAACTAAGTATTTATAATAAAATTAGTATTAAATTTATAAGTAAAACCATTTGAATTAAGAGATAAAATATATTAAGTAAAATTTTAAAATAAAAGTTAAAATAAATTTATAAGTAAAACCATTTGAATTAAGAGATAAAATATATTAAGTAAAATTTTAAAATAAAAGTTAAAATAAATTTCAAAAGTTAAAATATATTTAAGAATAAGTAGATATAGATTTAAAATAAGGAAGTAATTTTGAAATCAGTTTGAAAATATAATTAAAAATAAGAAAGTAATCTTTGAAAACATTTGAAAATAACGAAAAAATTTGGAAACAAAATTCAGTGCTTACCGGAATTTTAACAAGATATCTAGACATTATTACTCTATATTTCTTGAAATCTTGAACTCTTGAATTCTTGATACTCACGAGTCTTGTATCTTGACTCTTCTACTTTGAAATCTTGATTTTTTTGAACTGTACAATCTTCAGTAATTAATACTCACATTGATATCCTGTATATATATACACACATATACATACATTCGAGATAATAGTGCTAGTATATATTTTATAGTAATAATAAATGAAATAAGGCTGTTATCATCAAAACCATCAACATCGTAGTCCCTAACAAAAATTGCTATGTATTGATCTTTATGATTATGCATCTCCCTTGGTTCTTGTTGAATTTATGTTTTATCTTTTCTGACTTAGCCTGTATGTTACTCAAGTCCAAACTAGTTCTGTAACATGTTGAAATTGTGGCTCAAACTTTGAATTAGTTCTAAAAATGCTCTAGTTAGTTTGCCCAAATCCAACGTCGTCTTAAGCCTTCATGGATTGACCCATAGATCGACCCATAACACCCTAAGGTCGACTTTAGGTTTGACTTGAGTCCTTGAAAGTTCGACCTGTGTACTTCTTTGAATGTGAGTTTTTCCTGAGAGTTTTATCTCTTGCCTTATGATTTTATAAGTGATTTCATGCAAATTTTTGGTTTATAAAGCAATATTTTGATGGACTTATCCTACAATAGGAAATCTAAAATTATTATTAATCCATACTCCGGATTGATGTGTTTTTATGTGGATCTTTGTGTGTTAGTTTCATGAACATTTCATGATTTTTCTTACACAATGCACATGTTTGTAAATAGTTTTCAAAAGGATTCTTATTGTATAAAATTATCATTTTAAGATATATGTTTTGCAAAACTAATTTTCAAAACTATAATTATTTTAAAGCTGTTTATATATATATATATATATTCTCTACGATAAAGAGATTTATAAGGAAATAATTTTCGTGATGTTTTTGGAAATCATTTTGAAAACCCGTTTTGTCGAAATTTATTTTCTATATAAATATCACAACCTTTTGCACTCTTCGAGAGAATGAGAATTAGAATTAAATAATATAGTAAACCATGTGCTATGGGCTACACAGGTTTATTATATTGATTAATTTCGGACTTGTTCGATTGAAGCTATTTCAGTGTTAAGTTGATTGACTTATAGTAAACTGATAAGTGAGAACGTGTGGTATGAGACGCACTGTTGTCACTATTCAGGCTAATGTTAGGAGGCCAGTGACACAGTATATTTGTGTCACTAGTACTAGGCCGATGGGTCGTATATTAGACTAGTAGGCCAACTGTTAGATTGGTGGGTCAATTATTATATAGTACTTAGCAGGATTCGACCAATTACTGGTAATGCATGTGGGACGTAGAGTAAGCAATCCAATAGTGATATGATCCATTTTTGGTGTTATATATATATGGTGATATTTCTAGATTTCATTTTTCTAATTTCTAGATTTATGATCCAAAATGTTTCTACCATTTTACTGGTGTTGGAGTTAGTTGCATAGTCATAGAGCTATACAACGATTCTATATATGGTGATTACATTCATGCGCTTTGAACTCTTATATGAGGCCTACATGTTATTATATTTTGGTGATTTCAATCCTAATGTTTCTTATGTTTGAGATTTTCTTTTTGCTTAACCTTAAAGTTTAAGCGAATTGATGTTGATGGAAATATATGAGTTTGTTGCTATCACCTATGCACGAGATTTTACTAGTTGATTTAGGTGAACCTATCTCATGCATATGAGCTCACATGAAACTATGTTGTAACTTATATATTGAGAACTGCTGTTATCGAGGTAGTACTAGCCTTTACGTATCATGCTCTAATAACATTGTTTAATCTAGACGGACCCGTGTACTTTATGTACACAAGTCAAACCGAGTGTTTTCAGGTTATTAACTGCTGTTGATACCTAATTAGCCTGCTTTCGCTTTGGTCAATCTTATCATCTTTCGTGCTTAGCCACATTTTAAGTAATAAGCTTGTAGTTATTTGTGTAATTCTAGTATGTATTTATTATTTTGGACTTGTTTTATATATATATATATATATATATATATATATATATATATATATTTATATGGTTCATATATCCACTTACTTGTGTATTGTATTCTTGATGCATCTATATATAGTTACATCTGATGTTTTGTGATATGTATTATTTATTGTTGTTTTATTTTTTTTGAACAGATCCTTTAGCAGCTGTAGTATTGTGTTAATCTAGAACTGAGTAAGTTGACCCACATAAGGTAAGAAAAAAATAAAGCACCTGATGACATGTTCGATACTTGTCTAATACATGGTTCCCGAATGGTCGCTCCTAAGCATCCATATTCTCTGCATTGACAGATGGCATTACCTAGTAATACTATTTGCTAGTGTGGATCTCGAGATAGGGTGCTATAACTAAGACCTCTTATATTCCAGACAATAATTGACACTATTAAAAGATTAAAATAAAATTCATATAAGGATATACAAAGAATATAACAAGGATATAGTGAAGCACTATGCATATAACCCATATCTCTTCCCACAATAATTTTTAATTTCCTTCCATAAGAAGTATTTGTTTTTTCTTTGAGTTGCTAATTTCATTAAAAATTCTAATAATATATTTTCTTTGACAGATATTCTTCTACATCTTCAAATTCATTCTCCTTTGAACGGAGGATATTTTTGTTGGTGATAGATCCAGTCCTTTCCTTACATTGATTTCATTCAACGTTTTAGTTTTTCCTTTATTTTTCTTTTTTGTTGTCTTTGATGAAGAAAAGGAGTCTGAGATCTTTTTTGGTGCTTCATGTATTATTCCTTCTAGTGATTTGAACACATTTTTTGACTTTTCCTCAGTAGTTTAATTACCATTATCTTTATTATTTTCTAACTCCATGCTGTCTTTATTTGAAGAAGGCTTATTGGTCTCAAAAGCAATTTAGTTCTCTATGGATTTGTCAAGTGCTTTGCAGTGGTTTTTCCAAGTGCTCCTTCATCCACATAAATGCAGGACATTGCATAACCAGCAGTATCACCTTCAAAAAGTGAAGTTTAATTTCTCTTGTAAAACTATTTCTGAATCTTCCTCTTCCTTTAAGCAATGAGATCCAACTTTTCCACATTTGTTTTATTATTAAATATTTCTTATAAACTTCTTAAGTGTCTATGTAACAACCATGAATTTGGGAACCAATTTAAAATTTATTTTTAATTGATTTTAATAAAGATTAAATATTTTAAACAATTTATTTTGAGAATAAATGACTTAGAATTAATTTAAAGTGAAGTTTGAACATATAAATTTAAAAATTAATTAAAACGAACTTGTGGCGGTACGGTAGATTGAAAGTTTAGTTTCAGAATTTTCAATTTAATATACATAATGCAATATAAGTCAGAATTTGACGAAAAAAGAAACGTTAGAATATTTTGAACTATATTTTTCTAACGAATATAAGAAATTGAGATTTCGTATAATAAATTGTTTTCAACGAAACCAATTTTGTAAACGACCTCTGTATTCAAACGAAACCAATTTTGTAAGTCAGAATTTTGCAAATAGCCATTTTGCGAATGACCTCTATTTTTAACGAAACCAATTTTATTGGATCTGAATGTAAAATTATTGCCAGGTTTAAAATTTCAAGTCAATTGAAATTAATATATAAGCATGGTAAATTTAAATGCGAGTTCAGTTTTAATTGTATATTTAATAAGCAAGAAATAAGGCCATTTTTCAAACTGTCTCCAAATTCGATGAAAACATAACCATTAGGACCTCATTTGTGAAACATAGCTAGATTTCAAATTTCATAATTTTTGGAGTCAGTATGTAGCTGTAGTAAATTAAAACGTACATTCAAATCCAATATTTAATGTTATCTTTTAATTTTGAAGAAAACTAATCAAAACAATCGAATCAACTTATGAAACATATCCCAACTTATGAAACATATCCCATTGTATCCGAAATGACGGTATTTGGCTAGGGGCGAAAGTCGTTGGGGTTCATTTTGAGTTCAGAGTTTAAACTTCATAATTAAGGAACGTTAAAATAAAATAATATTTAAATATATATAAGCCTAAAGATCAGAAACCCTAATTCCACTAAACTAGAGCCATTGCCATTTATATTAATGGCCGATATCGGTTGAAATTCATTCATTAATCTTGGTCAATACATCAAGTATCAGTTCGAAGTTATAAAACAGATATTGTAGGGATTTTTGTGATCTTCGACCCTATATGGATTTGACCATATTTCATTGAGTGATTTGTGAGATTTCTGGCCACAAAATGGCGACGTTCGAACATGAATTGAGTTCCGACCCACCTAGTGACAAGTAATCACGAGCCCTAGGTTGGAGGCGTGTGTGTTTTATTCGAGCCAGTAGATGATGAATGGGGTCTGGAGTATAATAGGAAGAAGGTGTAAATTATTTAATTAATAATTTAATTGTTTTAGTTAATTTAATTATGACATTAAAGTATAAAACCTCGTAACTTTCTCAAACAAAAACAGAATTGAACAAAACCAGTCATATTGGAATCATGAAGATGATCATTACTTTTCAAAACTGATTGGAACTGAAACGGAGCAAGTTACAAATTTCGAATAAACTGAATGTTTAGTTTAATTCAGCTAAATAATCGTTTTAGCAATTTTAGAAACCGATCGATGTGAGAACTCTCTAACTAAAATATTTTCTACAGTTATTTTATTTTATAACTGAATTTATATGGATTGCATGTACTGATTTTATCTGGTTAATTATTACAAAATGTTGTACGATATATGGTAGTTCACAACATAGTTGTTTGAAAACTAGATGGATGAATGGATGATTATTTGTGTTATTATTTGAATGTGATTTAAAAATAATTAATGTGTTAAAAATGATTTTTGACTATGTATGTGTAACGACATGGATTTCGCCCGGACCTAATCGATCGCTAAATCGACCAAGACCGTTCGAATCCCGCATACGCTAACTCTGGGTATACAACACATCAGAACAAATAACAGAAGACTTCAATAAACATCATAATAATGTTACATCAGAGTACATAATATCAGAGTATATCGAAAATAATACACAACGGAAGATAAATTTACATAAATGTAATACAATGCACAGCGGAAATATAAACTACACAGCGGAAGACTGTAAATGCCTGGACACAGCTTAAAACTTCAATCCAGAATCCTGCTCAAAACATCTGCAAAATAAAACTACTCGACTGCCCGTGTGGAAAATAGGGGCACCCGAGTTCGCAAGGGAAAAGCAAACTACGAGTCAGTCATGGGACTGGTGTGAGAAACTCTAACAGTTATAATTAACTTATTTACTAATGTGGCATATCACGGGACCACGCCGCTAATGCGGAACGGGTTTACCCCCATGAATACCAGTGTATAAACAACAATCAATATAGATATATGGATCTACTATGCATCAATCAACATGCAATATCCCAATCTACCCACTTAGATTAATCACTACACTTAGATTTTCTAAATCCAATTTAATTTACAGAAATTCTTCCTTTGGATTTTATTCCCGATTTCTTATTTCAAATCATTTGAAATACATATCTAACTTTCTATATCAAAGTAGATTTCACTTCGGGATCTCAAATCAAATCATTTGGAAATGTGAATTCCAAAACATAACAATGCATACAAACAAGTATGCAACCAAATATCGTGCTCCCCATCGACAAGGCAAAGGGTACGCACCTCGCAACTCGATATATAAATGTGCACCTACCCCACATAGGAGTAGGCTACACCGACGATGCACCTCCCACTCATGGAGAGCATACACCGCCCTCTCACCCATACTTTTAGTCTCAGGGTTACCCAAATCTTTAGCCACATACTAAATCATTTCATATCCCGAAGTAGGGAAAATCATTTCACAACATAATAATCACAAGTACTTTCAAAATATAGTACTTCACATTAGTAATTCACGCATATGTTCAGTCACTATTAATCACATAACCTTTGAGCTCGTACGTCTCAAAGAAGGGTGTTAAGCAAAAGAATAAATTCTCCGCCACCAAACAGATACATCATCAATAGCAACTAATCGAATACGCGATGAACCACAATGTAACATATAATACATTTCTAAATCATTTTAGAAATCATCGGGTTTTGGGCCTCGAAATCCTTTCTGTTTTATAAAACATTCCCTGTCCAAAATCGGGAATACATTTCTTTTCACTTAAGGAAAATATCCTTTCACAATCATTCGTTAAATTTGAAATGAACACAACATCGCTAAACACCTTATCGTCAAATCGTGAAGTGTTTCACAAGGCGTTAGCACACAGATATTTTCAACCCAACCCAATGCTAAATGTAAAAGCATATTTTGCTCATAAACTGGTCGAGCACAATCCAAACCATCAATCAATCAAATTTGACATTAAATATAAGGTTTTGAATAGAGAGAGTATCGACTTATATTCAACATCAAATCCTGAAACCAACAGATATCATATCGGGAATAACGATATCGATATCTTCCAAATTCTCATCACGATCTCTGTATAATCACGGAATCCAATATCGAAAATATCCAAAGATAATTTCAATTTAACTCTAATCCAATTTATTTATTTATAACCATTGGATTATTTTTCTAGTTAATAACTAGTTCATTTCGATAAAAAATCTATTTTTATCTTTTCAAATATGGAGTTTTTCATCCCAATTCTTCACAAATCATTTCTTATGATTTTACACAAATTATTACTATTTTTAATAATTTTATCAAGGCCCGTACAGTCGATTTCCATCAACGGCCATCGAACTGCACTTACAGCGACCTTTTTCAAATTTGATTTGGACATAATTCCAAATCCAACCGTTAGATTTCTAATTTCTAATATTCGTTAGAAAGCTCTTTTCGATACGAACCCAACGGTTCCGGTTTTAGGAGAATCCGACGGTCGGATCTCCCGTAATGTCCGTTTGAAATAAATGGTCGAAATTCACGAACTGCCGCGGCGCGACGCGTTCTATTCAGGCCATTATATTATATATATAAAATATATTTCGTCGATTTCTATTTAAAACGAAGTTTATAAATAGTTTTAAATTCGTTTCAAAAACAATTTCAACTTCCATTTCAATTCAAATCAAAATTGAATTCTTCCTTATAAATTCGTTTTAAAATTCATTTCTATTCAATTCAAATTTCAATTCAATTTGAATTCATTTCAATTCGGTTTCAATTCAATTCGAATTCGTTTTCAATTCAATTCAATTCAAATTGGTTTTCTATTCAATTCAATTCGAATTCATTTTCTATTCAGTTTCAATTCAATTCGAATTCGTTTTCTATTCAGTTCAATTTGAATTCATTTTCTATTCAGTTTCAATTCAATTCGAATTCGTTTTCAATTCAATTCAATTCAAATTGGTTTTCTATTCAATTCAATTCAAATTCATTTCTTATTTAATTCAATTCGAATTCATTTTCAATTTTCTATCAAAATCGAATATTTCATATACATGACAATTTTATACAGTGTATATATATATGTTAAAAATTATATTTTTAACAATCAAATCATTTTCACGTTTCATATATATATATATATACACACACACACATCGTTTTCACAATTCATATATATATCGTTTTCACTTTTCATATATACGATATTTTCACTTTTCTTATATACGATATTTTCACTTTCAATATATTCGATATTTTCACTTTCAATATATTCGATATTTTCAGTTTCACTATATATAATATTTTCACTTTCAATATATTCGATATTTTCACTTTCACTATATATAATATTTTCACTTTCAATATATTCGATATTTTCACTTTCAATATATTCGATATTTTCACTTTCAATATATTCGATATTTTCACTTTCAATATATTCGATATTTTCACTTTCAATATATTCGATATTTTCACTTTCAATATATTCGATATTTTCACTTTCAATATATTCGATATTTTCACTTTCAATATATTCGATATTTTCAGTTTCACTATATATAATATCATTTCACATCACGATAAATTTTCACATAGAATACAATCAAACAAGTCGTCCATGGTCTGTGGACGACGGGGAACAGTTCATATATGCAGTTATGAAATAAATAACTGAACAGAAAATTTAAAGTGAGAGAATTCTCACCTAGGGATCCACTCCGCCATTTTATTTCTGAATTTCTGAATTTTTGTTTGGATTCGAAATTGTCTGAAATTCTAACTCGCTTCGTTTTGGTTGTAGTCTGTTCCATTGCAAAGCATTTTTCATCCCGATTCCAACGCACTTCGTTTTGTTGAAATCTGTTTTGATTTGAACGAGATATGGCATTTTAAACATTTAATACATTATTTTACAAAATTAAAATTTAATTTAATTCCTAATCATGTAATTAAGGGGCTAACCCCTTCTTTCTTCTTCGTTGACCCCCTGTAACCTGCCGAACCCATTCACAATGAAGAAAAGCCACTGTCGCTCCTCTTATGACCATCGAGACCCCAATCCACGAACCCCCCCCCCCCCCCCCCCCCCCCCGCCCCCCGCGAAAGCCAACGTCGACCCGTCCCTGCGCCAGTGGTGGCGCCACTTGCGGTGGCCCCACAGCTTAGAAAAACGCGATCGAACTTACGGGACTTGAGCCCGAAAATCTCCCCATTCAGAAAGCCAGAAACGATCCCACCCGTTGATTGCCTAGAGGTCACGAATCTCTCCATTTTCCTTTTTGAAGTTTTGAATTTCAGTGTAAATCTTAGGAGATCGGTTGTGAAGAAGGAGAGGAAACGAGAATCGTTCGTTCCCTGGGGTAAACGACGGCTCCTGAATTTGTGGTTAGGGTTTGAGATGTTTTGGGCTATTTATATTAATATTTTAATATTTTAATTTCAAAATTATTTCTTTTATCGATACAAACTCCAAATCAAACCCAACGACTGTTGCCTCTAGCTAAATACCCCCATTTCGAACACAATGGTATATGTATCGCAAGCCAATTCGACTGTTACAGTCAGTTATTGCTTAAATTTACATTTAAATCTATATATTCAATTTTAAACGTACATTTCAATTTACTAGGGTCACATACGAACCCGAAAAATTCCAGAAAAATATTTTCTAGCTTCGTATTGACGATACGGTCCTAACAAAACTAATTTCGTCGAATTCTGAGACCGTTAGAAAAATGGTCATTTTCCAGTCGATTAAAATCAACTAAAACTGGTCAAACGCGTTTTCCTTTGCCACGCTCACATATTGATTCGAAAAATTATGAAATTTGGAATCTAGCAATAATTTGACACTGCGGATTCAACAAAAGTGGTTTCGTCGAAATCTGAGGTCGTTTGCAAAATTCCCATTTTTAAGGGCCTGAATTCCATAGCGACTATTCAGAATTTTCAATTGGACATATCATTTTATCCCCGCTATGAAATTTTGATTTTTCGGATTCGTTGGAAAGATACCCTCAATTAGATCCTATTGTTTTTGGTTTCACTAAAATCCGGATTGTTTTGCACCCGGCACATTCAATTGAAGTTTGAAATCAAATTATCGAACTACCGCGCCATTTTCAATTCTATTTATAATTATATATAAATATTTATATTCTAACGACGACGTATATAATATATACGTTCGATTACTATTCAAAATAAATTTCTCGTCGATATTATTTAAAATAATTCATTTTAAATAATCAAAATTCGCTAAAATCGCCGAAATAAAAATTTTAAACTGGCCCAGATTTTCAGGTTGTTACAATCTCCCCCACTTAAAACTTTTCGTCCCCGAAAAGGAACAAAGTCGAAAGTGGTTTGATTAATCAACTCTACTTTCGATTTGGCTTCCATTCTCCAACCTTTCAGTTTCTGAGAATTTTCAAATTTTCAAAAATTTGGCTAACACCCTAAATTTTCGAAAAATTTCGCCATAACCTCCCCTACACCGGGAGCATCGGGGAATTTCAAATAGCTTCCCCAGTCCTTCTAATCTCAAAAAGAAAAAGAAAAAGCCAAGCGGCTAGCCAATAGGCTCATAAAATCATCATCACCCAAACAAAACAGTAAATTATGTAGTAAACATGTACCTATTTGTCGGGCAAACAAATTTTATTCTCTGCTCTAGCCTCCTTGCTATGTCCTGTTCAATATAAGTATATGTATATGCATGCATTTGCAACCAAATTTCAATACAGTTTACTATTTGGTTCAATTGGCTAAATGGTTAAAAATTATCAAACAAGTAAACCAACAACACAAACATCAATCAATTAATTGATTATATTTTCAAATATATAATTTTATATATTTAAAATCATATTTTCTAAAATCAGATTTTATATATAATCACAAATACGTTATTTATAAACAAATAACTCTCGACTCATTCTGGGGCATTTCTAACCCCATCTCTAACGAGTCACTCATTCTAGAATGCTACTGATTCTATCTCTAATGAGGATTCTTTTATAGAACATTACTAATCCTACCTCTGAGGAGTCTTTTGTTCAGTTCTAACGAGTTGTACCCCAAAGATTTGAGTTTAACCAAAGCTCTGATACCACGTGTAACGACACGGATTTCGCCCGGACCTAATCGATCGCTAAATCGACCAAGACCGTTCGAATCCCGCATACGCTAACTCTGGGTATACAACACATCAGAACAAATAACAGAAGACTTCAATAAACATCATAATAATATTACATCAGAGTACAGAATATCAGAGTATATCGAAAATAATACACAGCGGAAGATAAATTTACATAAATGTAATACAATGCACAGCGAAAATATAAACTACACAGCGGAAGACTGTAAATGCCTGGACACAGCTTAAAACTTCAATCCAGAATCCTGCTCAAAACATCTGCAAAATAAAACTACTCGACTGCCCGTGTGGAAAATAGGGGCACCCGAGTTCGCAAGGGAAAAGCAAACTACGAGTCAGTTATGGGACTGGTGTGAGAAACTCTAACAGTTATAATTAACTTATTTACTAATGTGGCATATCACGAGACCACGCCGCTAACGCGGAACGGGTTTACCCCCATGAATACCAGTGTATAAACAACAATCAATATAGATATATGGATCTACTATGCATCAATCAACATGCAATATCCCAATCTACCCACTTAGATTAATCACTACACTTAGATTTTCTAAATCCAATTTAATTTACAGAAATTCTTCCTTTGGATTTTATTCCCGATTTCTTATTTCAAATCATTTGAAATACATATCTAACTTTCTATATCAAAGTAGATTTCACTTCGGGATCTCAAATCAAATCATTTGGAAATGTGAATTCCAAAACATAACAATTCATACAAACAAGTATGCAACCAAATATCGTGCTCCCCATCGACAAGGCAAAGGGTACGCACCTCGCAACTCGATATATAAATGTGCACCTACCCCATATAGGAGTAGGCTACACCGACGATGCACCTCCCACTCATGGAGAGCATACACCGCCCTCTCACCCATACTTTTAGTCTCAGGGTTACCCGAATCTTTAGCCACATACTAAATCATTTCATATCCCGAAGTAGGGAAAATCATTTCACAACATAATAATCACAAGTACTTTCAAAATATAGTACTTCACATTAGTAATTCACGCATATGTTCAGTCACTATTAATCACATAACCTTTGAGCTCGTACGTCTCAAAGAAGGGTGTTAAGCAAAAGAATAAATTCTCCGCCACCAAACAGATACATCATCAATAGCAACTAATCGAATACGCGATGAACCACAATGTAACATATAATACATTTCTAAATCATTTTAGAAATCATCGGGTTTTGGGCCTCGAAATCCTTTCTGTTTTATAAAACATTCCCTGTCCAAAATCGGGAATACATTTCTTTTCACTTAAGGAAAATATCCTTTTACAATCATTCGTTAAATTTGAAATGAACACAACATCGCTAAACACCTTATCGTCAAATCGTGAAGTGTTTCACAAGGCGTTAGCACACAGATATTTTCAACCCAACCCAATGCTAAATGTAAAAGCATATTTTGCTCATAAACTGGTCGAGCACAATCCAAACCATCAATCAATCAAATTTGACATTAAATATAAGGTTTTGAATAGAGAGAGTATCGACTTATATTCAACATCAAATCCTGAAACCAACAGATATCATATCGGGAATAACGATATCGATATCTTCCAAATTCCCATCACGATCTCTGTATAATCACGGAATCCAATATCGTAAATATCCAAAGATAATTTCAATTTAACTCT
This sequence comes from Allium sativum, assembly GCA_030737875.1. Taxonomy (NCBI): domain Eukaryota; kingdom Viridiplantae; phylum Streptophyta; class Magnoliopsida; order Asparagales; family Amaryllidaceae; genus Allium; species Allium sativum. The sequence goes on along the minus strand of CM060921.1, from coordinate 718,385,879 downwards.
AATCCAATTTATTTATTTATAACCATTGGATTATTTTTCTAGTTAATAACTAGTTCATTTCGATAAAAAATCTATTTTTATCTTTTCAAATATGGAGTTTTTCATCCCAATTCTTCACAAATCATTTCTTATGATTTTACACAAATTATTACTATTTTTAATAATTTTATCAAGGCCCGTACAGTCGATTTCCATCAACGGCCATCGAACTGCACTTACAGCGACCTTTTTCAAATTTGATTTGGACATAATTCCAAATCCAACCGTTAGATTTCTAATTTCTAATATTCGTTAGAAAGCTCTTTTCGATACGAACCCAACGGTTCCGGTTTTAGGAGAATCCGACGGTCGGATCTCCCGTAATGTCCGTTTGAAATAAATGGTCGAAATTCACGAACTGCCGCGGTGCGACGCGTTCTATTCAGGCCATTATATTATATATATAATATATATTTCATCGATTTCTATTTAAAACGAAGTTTATAAATAGTTTTAAATTCGTTTCAAAAACAATTTCAACTTCCATTTCAATTCAAATCAAAATTGAATTCTTCCTTATAAATTCGTTTTAAAATTCATTTCTATTCAATTCAAATTTCAATTCAATTTGAATTCATTTCAATTCGGTTTCAATTCAATTCGAATTCGTTTTCAATTCAATTCAAATTGGTTTTCTATTCAATTCAATTCGAATTCATTATCTATTCAGTTTCAATTCAATTCGAATTCGTTTTCTATTCAGTTCAATTTGAATTCATTTTCTATTCAGTTTCAATTCAATTCGAATTCGTTTTCAATTCAATTCAATTCAAATTGGTTTTCTATTCAATTCAATTCAAATTCATTTCTTATTTAATTCAATTCGAATTCATTTTCAATTTTCTATCAAAATCGAATATTTCATATACATGACAATTTTATACAGTGTATATATATATGTTAAAAATTATATTTTTAACAATCAAATCATTTTCACGTTTCATATATATATATATATATATATATATATATATATATATATATACACAAACACACACACACACACATCGTTTTCACAATTCATATATATATCGTTTTCACTTTTCATATATACGATATTTTCACTTTTCTTATATACGATATTTTCACTTTCAATATATTCGATATTTTCACTTTCAATATATTCGATATTTTCACTTTCAATATATTCGATATTTTCAGTTTCACTATATATAATATTTTCACTTTCAATATATTCGATATTTTCACTTTCACTATATATAATATTTTCACTTTCAATATATTCGATATTTTCACTTTCAATATATTCGATATTTTCACTTTCAATATATTCGATATTTTCACTTTCAATATATTCGATATTTTCACTTTCAATATATTCGATATTTTCAGTTTCACTATATATAATATCATTTCACATCACGATAAATTTTCACATAGAATACAATCAAACAAGTCGTCCATGGTCTGTGGACGACGGGGAACAGTTCATATATGCAGTTATGAAATAAATAACTGAACAGAAAATTTAAAGTGAGAGAATTCTCACCTAGGGATCCACTCCGCCATTTTATTTCTGAATTTTTGTTTGGATTCGAAATTGTCTGAAATTCTAACTCGCTTCGTTTTGGTTGTAGTCTGTTCCATTGCAAAGCATTTTTCATCCCGATTCCAACGCACTTCGTTTTGTTGAAATCTGTTTTGATTTGAACGAGATATGGCATTTTAAACATTTAATACATTATTTTACAAAATTAAAATTTAATTTAATTCCTAATCATGTAATTAAGGGGCTAACCCCTTCTTTCTTCTTCGTTGACCCCCTGTAACCTGCCGAACCCATTCACAATGAAGAAAAGCCACTGTCGCTCCTCTTATGACCATCGAGACCCCAATCCACGAACCCCCCCCCCCCCCCCCCCGCGAAAGCCAACGTCGACCCGTCCCTGCGCCAGTGGTGGCGCCACTTGCGGTGGCCCCACAGCCTAGAAAAACGCGATCGAACTTAGGGGACTTGAGCCCGAAAATCTCCCCATTCAGAAAGCCAGAAACGATCCCACCCGTTGATTGCCTAGAGGTCACGAATCTCTCCATTTTCCTTTTTGAAGTTTTGAATTTCAGTGTAAATCTTAGGAGATCGGTTGTGAAGAAAGAGAGGAAACGAGAATCGTTCGTTCCCTGGGGTAAACGGCGGCTCCTGAATTTGTGGTTAGGGTTTGAGATGTTTTGGGCTATTTATATTAATATTTTAATATTTTAATTTCAAAATTATTTCTTTTATCGATACAAACTCCAAATCAAACCCAACGACTGTCGCCCCTAGCTAAATACCCCCATTTCGAACACAATGGTATATGTATCGCAAGCCAATTCGACTGTTACAGTCAGTTATTGCTTAAATTTACATTTAAATCTATATATTCAATTTTAAACGTACATTTCAATTTACTGGGGTCACATACGAACCCGAAAAATTCCAGAAAAATATTTTCTAGCTTCGTATTGACGATACTGTCCTAACAAAACTAATTTCGTCGAATTCTGAGACCGTTAGAAAAATGGTCATTTTCCAGTCGATTAAAATCAACTGAAACTGGTCAAACGCGTTTTCCTTTGCCACGCTCACATATTGATTCGAAAAATTATGAAATTTGGAATCTAGCAATAATTTGACACTGCGGATCCAACAAAAGTGGTTTCGTCGAAATCCGAGGTCGTTTGCAAAATTCCCATTTTTAAGGGCCTGAATTCCATAGCGACTATTCAGAATTTTCAATTGGACATATCATTTTATCCCCGCTATGAAATTTTGATTTTTCGGATTCGTTGGAAAGATACCGTCAATTAGATCCTATTGTTTTTGGTTTCACTAAAATCTGGATTGTTTTGCACCCGGTACATTCAATTGAAGTTTGAAATCAAATTATCGAACTACCGCGCCATTTTCAATTCTATTTATAATTATATATAAATATTTATATTCTAACGACGACGTATATAATATATACGTTCGATTACTATTCAAAATAAATTTCTCGTCGATATTATTTAAAATAATTCATTTTAAATAATCAAAATTCGCTAAAATCGCCGAAATAAAATTTTTAAACTGGCCCAGATCTTCGGGTTGTTACAGTATGGTAGTTGAAATTGGATTAAAACATCCATTTACAAGTTGAACGGTTTGTTTATAAGTAATATCGATTGGAATGAATAAATAATTTATTAATTGATTATTTATTAGTTGAAAAACCCACACGGATCTTGGGATGATAATTAATCCACACATCTCCCTTGTGTATAGTTGTATGTCAACCAATTGATTGACAGACCATTATAAGCATTAATTAACTATTTAATGCTTATACAGTTGTAGATACACTCTGGATGTGAATTGGATGTTTAAAAGTTGTTACTAACTATTGTTGAATACATGTCATGCATGAAATCTATATAAATAAAACTATATGGTAATTGGTTGGATCTCATTTAAATCCGGAATAAGAATGAATATTTTGATATAATATTCAGTGAAGAATTGAAATTTCATTTTGATGTCCGATTTTGGATGGACACAAAGATTGTAAAATTATAATGAATATCGAGAAGATCTGATTTCAAAATCTAATATTTAGAAAATATTATTATTATATTTATAAGATGTTAATTTTGATTAAAAATTGACGTGGAAGTTGAAATCATTTTCAAAGAGATTATAAACATTTTGTAAAATACGTTTTGAATGGAAATCGATGAAATCTATTATATATATTATAATGGCTTAATATGAAGATATTTGATTTTGAAAGGAAAAACTGAAATAAGATTTCAATTGGTAGTTGTGAATAATTTATAGGTTTTATAAATTATTTTGAAAATGTTTTCAATTTTATTTTAATTATAAATCAAATTAGGGCTTGAATAGAACGCGTTGTGCGGTAACCGTTCACGAACGTCAACCCGTAACTTCGAATTGACATAACGAGAGATACGACCTTCTGATTCTCCTGAAACCGGAAATGTTGGGTTCGTATTGAAATATTCTTTCTAATAAAATAAGAATTTTTAAAATCCAATGGTTTGATTTCAAAATATACCCAAATCAATTTTAGAAAAGGTCGTTATGGATGCAGTTCGGTGACCGATATTGGAAACCGACTGTATGGGCCTTAATAAAAATTATTGAAAATGCGGATACATTATGATAAATCATAATAAACGATTTGAAGTGATTTTGGATGAGATACTCTAAGTTTGAAAAGATATTTTTGTCTAAATATGTTTTTTACCAACTCGAGTAAAGAATTGAAGGAATTGAAATGATTTCAATATAATCAGAGTTTACCAATATATAAATTAGAATGGACTTGAATGGAAATAATCTTTGAATATTTTGTATTGGGTTACGTAATTATACGGATATCGTTGAGAAATTTGGAAGATATAAATATTGTTATTCCTAATATGAATTCTGTTAGATTCAGTATTGATATTGAATACAAGTCTATTGGGAACTATGTATTTAATATTAAATTGAATTTTGGGTTTGCCGTGAATGGTGTATTCAATAACACTATTCTTAAACCTGTGTAGTTAAAGCGCTCAGCGGATCCAATGCAGCGGAGGTGTAAAAAGTTGTAGAGGGGATACAGCGAGGATATAGTGGATGAGTATAAAATAACATATAAAACTCATATTTTATGCTTTTATAAACATGTAAATAATAAATAAATGGAAAATTAACATTCAACTCAATTATAATTAGTACATTTTTAATTTTAGTAAAAGAACATGCAAATTTGTATAAATAAATGCAAATTTTTACTTATCTCGGTTAAATTTAATAGAATATTGTAGTATTTTCTATTTTGAAAAATATATGTTAAAAAATTATATTAATAAAATTGATTTTCCAAATTTATAATGTACAAGTGTCACTTCCAAATTCATTTCTTTATAGAAGATATGGCGGAATATAGTTGAAATAATAGGATATATCTGGAATACCGGAATATAGCAGGGATTAAAGTGGAGAGGCTATTTCAAAGGCTATTTGGAAATAGCATAGCGGTAGAAATCCGCTACATGATATAGTAGCGATATGGCGGGACAATAGCAGGGCATAAACTGCATAGTCTTAAATCCAGTTGAGAAAAGAATAAATCTTTTAATTAATATTAATGAAGTTTTCCAATTAATTAATATAATCGGAATTAAATTGAAGTTGATTTTGGGTTTATTGTAAATAATGTTTTAGATAACAGTAGTTCTTAAACACAATAAACAGTGTAGTTATGATTTGAATTTATAAATCTTTTAATTAAGATTTAATGGAATTTTCCAAAGTAAGGTTTTCCAATTTAATAAATTAAATTAGAATTGAGTGTCATTCGATTCGATTTAATAATAATCGAAATAAGCTTCTGTAAATGAAGACCATTACTATTTATGGAACTTAAAAGGTGTAACAACCCGGAAAATCCGAACCAATTTAAAAAATTTATTTTGGCAATTTTAATGAATTTTGAATATTTAAAATTATTTATTTTAAATAATAATGACGAGAAATTTATTTTGAATAGAATAAGAACGTATATATTTATTTGAATCGACATTAGAATATAAATATTTATTTTTAATTATAAAAGGAATTGAAAATGGCGCGGTAGTTTGAAAATTCAATTTCAAATTTCAAATGAATGCACAGGATTCAAAATAAACCGGATTTTAGCAAAACCAAAAATATTAGAATCTATTTGAGAATATCTCTTCAACGAATCCGAAAAATTGAAATTTCATAGCGGGGATAAAAAGTTATGCGCAGTTGAAAATTCAGAATAGTCGCTATGGAATTTTGGCCCTTAAAAATGAAAATTTTGTGAACAACCTCCGTTTTTGACAAAACCACATTTGTTGGACTCGGGATGTCAAGTTAGTGCTAGATTCCAAAATTCATAATATTTTAAAGCAATATATGAGCATGGCAGAAGAAAACGTGTTTTGTCAATTTCGGTTGAATTGGATCGACCAGAAAATGGCCATTTTTCAGACGGTCTTCAAATTTGACGAAATTAGTTCTATTAGGATCGTATCGTCAATACGAAGCTGGAAATAATTTTTCTGGAATTTTTAGAATTAGTATGTGGCCCTGGTAAATTAAAATGTATGTTCAAATACAATATAAATGGATTTATATTTTAATTCAAATGAAAACTAATCGAAATAGCAGAATTGACTTACTAAACATATCCCATTGTGTTTGGAATGGGGGTAATTAGCTAGGGATGACAGTCTTTGGGTTCGATTTGGAGTTCAAAAGAAAAAGTTTCTTTTTGAAATAAATTAAATTAAATATATTATTATATAGAGGCCCCTTTTTCTCCTTAATCTAGGTCAATCCCCCTACCTTATATTGTTTAAATCAGAACTGAAAAGAAAGAAGAAAAAAAATAAACGAACAAAGACGTAATCCGCCACCCCTCCCCCCCCCACCCCCCACCCCCCCCCCCCCCCCCCACCGTCGCTCAAGCGCCGACAAACCCATCGCTCCCTCCCCTTCTTCCCCTCCGCCTCGCCCACTTCCTCCAGACATAAAGACCGAAGGCCCCCAGACCCATTTTCAACCTGTCGCCCCATCCTTTGAAGACGCCGCCGGCCAACAAAGGGGGCCCGCTGCCTGCCTACGCCCTGCGTCCCCCTCAGGCTGCTATGTCGTTCCCCGACTCCCCTATTCGGTGTGGACCCCCTTTTTTCTCCTTCGACCAATTTAAAGTGAGTTTTCTGATTTTATTTAAAAATCTCATTTTTTCATAGGAAGTTAGAATTCTTACTTACATAGATCTTCGAATTTTAAATTAGAGAAAACTAGATTTTTATATGAAGAAAGACGAGATTTTTATATTATAGAGTAATAAAAATATGATTTTTATTTAAGTAGCATTATAAAAATTCGATTTTTATATATGTATTAGCAAAGTAAAAATACGATTTTTATATATTTAGATTTGAAATAAAAATACAATTTTTATTTATATAGCAGCCGTCTAAAAATCACATTTTTATATGAGTAGCACTGAAATAAAATTGTGTTCTTTACAATATAAACATCATATTAAAAATTTGATTTTATATATGAACAGCAGGAAAATGAAGTTGGAATGTCGGGCGAATCCAAACCGTTCAGAAACAAAGCACGGCAGAGTGGAACCCAAAGGTGAGAACTTCTCACTTTGAATTTTATTTTCTAGTTAAAATATATACTAGGATGCAGACGGTGCTTAGCAGCACCCGACACCTGTCGTCCACAGACGATGGATGACTTGTTTGATTGATTGATGTGTTGTGAAAATTTATTGTTGTGATATAGAATGGAATAAAATATTTTATCGTTAAAAATATTTTATAGTTAAAAATATAATTTTTAACATGTATATGAATAAAACAGATATTTATAAACAAATCGGATGATTTGTTTATGTACATACATTTGATTGATATTGATTGGAACGATAATTCTACACATCGCCCAACTGCACAAATAAAATTCATTATTTGTTGTTTGAAACCCCACATGGGTATTGGGATGATATATGACATACACTAGTCCCAATAATTAGTTGTATGTCGATCGATTGATTGATAGGCTGTTAAAAGCGTTGAAAATTTATATTTGATGCTTATGCAGTGTAGAATGCACTTTGGATGATGGTTGACTGTGTTTGATTGTTGTTGTATACATATGTGTATGAAATCCGTATAGTCAAATTATATGGTAATTGACTATATCTGATTCCAGTTCAGAAAGAATAAATATTTTAAAAAAATGAATATTTTAAAATAATATTCAGTAAATGATCAAAATATGATTTTGATGTCCGATTTGGGATGGAAACGAAAATATTTAAATATATAGCTGTGTTTATTAGATCGACACCATTTTGACGTGAATGATATTTATGTCGATTTTATTCATTTTTATAATGAATATTGAAAAGGAATTGATTTCGAAATATAATGTTTTGAAAATATTATCATTTATATATCGATGATATGGAATATTCAATTTTGATTTGAAATTGAATATGAAGTTGAAATCATTTTGAAAACGAATTTAAGATGATTTATAAAATACTTTTTAAATGGAAATCGATGAAATATATATTATATATATAGTATAATGGCCTGAATTGAACATGCCGCACTACGGCAGTTCGCGAGTTTCGACCATTGACTTCGAATGGATATTACAGGAGATCCAACCGTCGGATTCTCCTAAAACCTGATCCGTTAGGTTCGTATCGAAAAGAGCTTTCCAACGAATATTAAAGATTTGAAATCTAACGGTTTGATTTGGAATTATGTCCAAATCAAATTTGGAAAAGGTCGCTTTAAGTGCAGTTCGATGGCCGTTTATGGAAATCGACTGTACGGGCCTTGATAAAATTATTAAAAATATCCATAATTAGTGTAAAATCATAAGAAATGATTCGGAAAGAATTGGGATGAAAAATTCCATATTTGAAAAGATAAAAATATATTTTTATCGCAATGAACTAGTTTGAAATAGAATAATAAATCCAATATTTTTAAAATAAATAAATTGGATTTGAAATGGTTTTTAAAAATAATCAGGATTTCCACTATATGAATTGAAATGGATTTAAATCGAAATTATCTTCAGAATATTTCAATATTGGATTCCATGATTATACGGGTATTGTGGGGGAATTTGGAAGATATATATCGTTATTCCCATACAATATTTGTTGGTTTTAGAATTTGATATTGAATACAAGCCGATATATTTTCTATTTAGAGCCTCGTATTTAATATCAAATTGGATTTTGGGTTGTCGTGAATGGTATCATTAATAATACTGTTCTTAAACCCAATGGAGTTAAGAAAATTAGAATCTGACTGGAGATTAGTTAAGTTGAATGGTTTCCTGGATATTGATCTGATGTTGATTTCAGCCTTCCGGGTTAATACTTAAGGAATTGTTTTCTTACTAATTTACTGTTAGAGGCTAATGTGAATTGGGTTTATTGTGGAATTGTGTTTTTAACGACATTCATTCTTTAACCTGATTTATGGTGAAACGTGATTTGGAATTTATAAATCTTTTTATTAAGATTTAACGGGAATTTTCCAAAGTAACGGTTTTCTAATTTAATATACTAAATTGGAATTGAATGGAATTTGATTGATAATAATCAAAGTGAACTTCTGTGGAGGAAGACTGTTAATACATATGGAACTTAGAAGGCTTTGCCGTTATTCCATTTATATTATTAGTCGGATACAGAAATTGATATCGATTATATATTGATTTGTTTTTCCGTGAAAATTCCATAATTAATGGAATGTGATTTGGGTTTATTGTGAACGATGTTTTAAGTAACACTTGTTCTTTAACCCGATTAACGATGGAATGCGATTTTGGGTTGTCGTGAATGGTATCTTTAATAATACTGTTCTTAGACCCAATGGAGTTAAGAAAATCCGAAACTAACTGGAGATTAGTTAAATTGAATGGTTTCCTGGGTATTGATCTGATGTTGGTTTCGGCCTTCGGGTTTAATACTTAGGGAATTGTTCACTTGCTAATTTACGATTAAAGGCTGATGCAATCGAATGTGATTTTGGGTTTATCGTGAACCACATTTTAAATGACATTGGTTCTTTAACCCAGTTAAAGACAGGATATGATTTCCCAAGTTAAACAATCGTTAATATAGATTTTTGGGAAGATTAAAACCAAGTTGAGTTTTAGTGAATCTTTAATTAGATTGAAATGATAACCAAAGGAAGATTAAAGAATAAATTTAAAGAATTTATCTTTGATAAAATTAATGAGAACCTTTCCTAAAGTATATGAATATTTGGATAAAGAAATATTCTGGTTTGGAATGAGGCGTATGTTGTGTTTTTATAGCACTTGTTTATTATATACGCGAGTTGTTCAGAAAGACCGTGTTTATCCCATTCTGAATAACTGAATCGACGACATGTCGAGGATGAAGACGGTGGTTGAAGACCGGAGGTCTTCACATCGTTTGGATGATTACTGATGTCTTGATTGGGCTGTACACCCAAGGCGAGGTAATAAGTGGTGATCGTCAAGACGTACTTGGAGATCGACGGATATGCGAGGGCCTCTCCCCTATATTGGACATATGGGGGAGGAATAAGGCGCCTCCGGTTTTGTTCAGACCCAAAACGGACTTGAAAATGGATGTGTCTGACCTCGGATTTCATTCTGTGTGATTGATAGACATTGGTTACATAGCGTGAATTGCCTGTGCGGCATGCTGAGATGCAAATGATCAAGGCTTATGTTGAAAAGCAGAGTCTTGTGGTTGATGATCATAGCACGACCTTTGTGGCATAGTTTTTTGTAGCGTTAATTCGCGAGCCTCACACCCCTGTGTAAACCAGAAATGGGAGAGGACATCAGGGAGGGCATGCGTTTCCTTCTAGCTAGGAGTGGTGTCAGCGTTTTACTAGCCTTGACATTTTACTTATGTGGATGATGGATGGTGAGGCGCCTCGGTTATATCCGTCGATCCGGGACCGATGGAGTCATTTGGCTCATTGACGCCCCATAGGGCGGGTAAACGCAGTGTTCAGGCATTTTAATCCACATTGAGTGGATTGGCCCTGACGATCCAAAGGTCACTCGAGCTCTGACCTGAGGGGTGGGCTAGAACGTCTCGAAGCGGTAAGGGTGATCCCTTGCCTTAGTTCATAGATGGAAATCCAACTTACAATACAACGTTTTGTGGTTTTAATTGTAAATCTATATATGGCGACATAGTGGTATGGGGCACTTATGTCATCTATGATTGATACTTATGTCATCTATTGTTTTGACACTATACACTTATAGTAATAATAAAACATGAAATTTCACGTACCAAGCATTTTTGGCTATTATAAGGTAAAAACTCTATCCTCCAGCTTGCGTTGCATTGTGTAATGGGACCTGAGTCTTATAATAACTTCATTGTTCTTTATTTAGCATTGCGCTATTGTTTTATGCACCGGTATTCTAGAGAGCAAACCCGTTCTGTGTTATACGGCGTGGTCTTTGGATTTAGCTAACTTTAAAATAAAGATTAATAACTGTTTTGGTTCTCACATCAGTCACATGACTGACCTGGAGTTTATTGCTTTAACCTAAACTCTGGGTGCCCCAATTTTCCACACGGGCAGCTAGTAGTTTTGGTTTTGCAGATTTATATTCACAGGATCCTGGTCTTCAGCTAGAATTATACTCGGAAAGCTCTGTATCCGTGTATTACTTTAAACCAATATGTGAAAGAACGGTGTGTATAACCAAATTGTATCAAATTTTGAACTGTATTGAAAATTGTTTGGAAATGCAAGCATGTACATATATATGTGTGAACAGGTCATTGCAAGGAGGCTAGAGCAGAGGAATAAAATTGTTTGCCCGACAAATAGGTACATGTTTATTGTATTTCTTGGGGGTTTTGATGATTTTATGCGCCGCTTGGTTATTTCTTTTTCTTTTTGGATTAGAGATGCCTGTATGGCAATTTCGAGATTTTTCTTGGTGCTCCCGTATAGGGGAGGTTATGGCGAATTTTTTTGAAAATTTAGGGTGTTAGCCAAATTTTTGAAAAAATTAAAAAGTTCTTAGAAACTAAAAAGTTGAAGCACTTAAGCCATAATGAAAAGAATTAAAATTGAGTTGATTAGTAAAACAACTTTCAGCTCCGTTCCATTTCGGGGACGAAAAGATTTTAAGTGGGGGAGATTGTAACAATCCGGAAAATCCGAACCAATTTAAAAATTTTATTTTGGCAATTTTAGTGAATTTTGAATATTTTAAATAATAACAATGATAAATTTATTTCGAATAGAATTAGAACATATATATTTATTTGAATCGACATTAGAATATAAATATTAATTTTTAATTATAAAAGGAGTTGAAAATGGCGTGGTAGTTTGAAAACTCGATTTCAAATTTCAAATGAATGTACAAGATTCAAAATAAGCCGGATCTTAGCCAAACCAAAAATATTAGAATCTATTTGAGAATATCTCTTCAACGAATCCGAAAAATTGAAATTTCATGGCGGGGATAAAAAGTTATGCGCAGTTGAAAATTCAGAATAGTCGCTATGGAATTTGGGCCCTTAAAAATGGAAATTTTGCGAAAGACCTCCGTTTTCAACGAAACCACTTTTGTTGGATCCGGGATGTCAAGTTATTACTAGATTCCAAAATTCGTAATTTTTGAAAGCAATATGTGAGCGTGGTAGAAGAAAAGTTGCTTTGTCAATTTCAGTTGAATAAGATCGACCAGAAAATGGCCATTTTTCAAACAGTCTTCAAATTTGATGAAATTAGTTCTGCTAGGACCGTATCATCAATACGAAGCTGGAACTAATTTTTTTGGGATTTTTAGAATTAGTATGTGGCCCCGGTAAATTAAAATGTATGTTCAAATACAATATAAATGGATTTATATTTTAATTCAAATGAAAACTGATCGAAACAGCTGAATTGACTTACGAAACATATCCCATTGTGTTCGGAATGAGGGTAATTAGCTAGGATGACATTTGGTGGTTCGATTTGGAGTTCGAAAGAAGAAGTACTTTTTGAAATAAATTAAATTAAATATGTTATTATATAAAGGCCCCTTTTTCTCCTTAATCTAGGTCAACCCCCTACCTGATATCGTTCAAATCGGAACTGAATAAGAAAGAAAAAAACGAACGAAGACGGAATTCGCCACCGCCCTCCTCCCCTTGCCACCGCCCTCCTCCCCCTTGCCACCGTCGCTCAAACGTCGACCAACCCGTCGCTCCCTCCCCTTCTTCCCCTCCGCCTCGCCCACTTCCTCCAAACACGAAGACCGAAGCCCCCCAGACCCATTTTTAACCCGTCGCCCCATCCTTTGAAGACACCATCGGCCATCAGAGGGGGATCGTTGCCTACCTACACCCTGCCCCCCTCAGGCTGTTGTGCCTCCTCTCTGACTCCTCTAGCCGGTGTGGACCCCCTTTTTACTTCTTCGACCGATTAAAATGAATTTTCTGATTTTATTTTATAAAAATCGAGTTATTTTTAATAGGAAGTTAGAATTTTTATTTACATAGATCTTTGAATTTTAAATTAGAGAAAACAAGATTTTTATATGAAGAAAGAAGAGATTTTTATATTATAGAGTAATAAAAATATGATTTTTATTTAAGTAGCATTATAAAAATTCGATTTTAATATATGTATTAGCAAAGTAAAAAATACGGTTTTTATATATTTAGATTTGAAATAAAAATACAATTTTTATTTATATAGTAGCCGTTTAAAAATCACATTTTTATATGAGTAGTACTGAAATAAAATTGTGATCTTTACAATATAAACATCATATTAAAAATGTGATTTTATATATGAACAGCGGGAAAATGAAGTTGGAATGTTGGGCGAATCCAAACCGTTCTGAAACAAAGCACGGCGGAGTGGAACTCAAAGGTGAGAAATTCTCACTTGAATTTGATTTTCTAGTTAAAATATATACTAGGATGCAGACGGTGCTTAGCAGCACCCAACACCCGTCGTCCACAGACCATGGATGACTTGTTTGTTTGATTGATGTGTTGTGAAAATTTATTGTTGTGTTATAGAATGGAATAAAATATTTTATCATCAAAAATATTTTATAGTTAAAAATATAATTTTTAACATGTATATGAATAAAATAAATATTTATAAACAAATCGGATGATTTGTTTATGTACGCACATTTGACTAATATTGATTGGGACGATAAATTTTACACATCGCCCAACTGCACAAATAAAATTCATTATTTGTTGTTTGAAACCCCACACAGGTATTTGGATGATATAATGCATACATTAGTCCCAATAATTAGTTGTATGTCAATCGATTGATTGACAGGCTGTTAAATGCATTGAATATTTATATTTGATGCTTATGCAGTGTAGAATGCACTTTGGATGATGGTTGACTGTGTTTGATTGTTGTTGTATACATGTGTGTATGAAATCCATATAATCAAATTATATGATAGTTGACTGTGTCTGATTCCAGTTCAGAAAGAGTAAATATTTTAAAATAACGAATATTTTATAATAATGAATATTTTAAAATAATATTCAGTAAATGACCAAAATCTGATTTTGATGTCCGATTTAGGATGGAGACGAAAATATTTAAATATATAGCCGTGTTTATTAGATCGATGCCATTTTTACGTGAACAATATTTATATCGATTTTATTCATTTTTATAATGAATATTGAAAAGGAATTGATTTTGAAATATAATGTTTTGAAAATAATATCATTTATATATCGATGATATGGAATATTCAATTTTGATTTGAAATTGAATATGAAGTTGAAATCATTTTGAAAACGAATTTAAAATGATTTATAAAATACGTTTTAAATGGAAATGGATGAAATATATATTATATATATTATATATATAGTATAATGGCCTGAATAGAACGTGCCGCGCTGCCGTAGTTCGTGAGTTTCGACCATTGACTTCGAATGGATATTACGGGAGATCCGACCGTCAGATTCTCCTAAAACCGGATTCTTTGGGTTCGTATCGAAAAGAGATTTCTAACGAATATTAGAGATTTTAAATCTAACGGTTGGATTTGGAATTATGTCCAAATCAAATTTGGAAAATGCCGCTGCAAGTGCAGTACGATGGCCGTTTATGAAAATCGACTGTACGGGCCTTGATAAAATTATTAAAGATATCAATAATTAGTGTAAAATCATAAGAATTGATTCGGAAAGAACTGGAATGAAAAATTCCAAATTTGAAAAGATAAAAATGTTTTTTTTATCGAAATGAACTAGTTTGAAATAGAATAATAAATCCAATATTTTTAAAATAAATAAATTGGATTTGAAATAGTTCTTCAAAATAATCAGGATTTCCAATATATGAATTGGAGTGGATTTAAATCGAAATTATCTTTGGAATATTTTGATATTGAATCAGGATTTCCATTATATGAATTGGAATGGATTTAAATCAAAATTATCTTTGGAATATTTCGATATTGAATTTCCGTGATTATACGGATATTGTGGGGGAATTTGGAAGATGTATATATCGTTATTCCAATACGATATTTGTTGGCTTCAGAATTTGATATTGAATATGAGCCGATATATTTTCTATTCATAGTGTAACAACCCGAATTTTAATAACATGTTAAGACAAGAATCAAGGCAGAATTAAATTTTAAAATCAGAATTAAGGGAAATGGGTTACGCCTTTGCGTTCGTCTCGGAAAAATACGCGAAATAGAGTCCGAGTTTTCGAAAATCGGAGTCCGTATGACCAAGATATGGCCAAAACAAGATTTCAGCAGACTTTCTGGCAGACTACCCGTGTCGACTGTAGTGTCGACACCCAAGTCGACCTGACCCCCCTGTGTCGACTGTAGTGTCGACTCCCCCTCTGTACAGGTCGACCTGGTTGGCCTGGGGTGGCCCAGAACCCATTTTTGAGGCCCGGGACGAGTTTTGATGGTCCGGATGGGTTTTAGGGTTAATCCGATGGCTGAAATGAATTGCTACACCTATAAAATAACACCTAGACCTAGCCTAACTCACACAAATTTATATGACACCAAAATGATGCTAAAATCCCTCTTGAGCCATGGCCGCCGCCTCCAAATTAAAGCTTAAGCGTTCAAACTCAAATCAAATCAACGATCAATGCTTCTGCAACAAATTCAAGAGGATAGATCAATGACACTGCAACTTTCTACGACAAATTCACTCCCTAATTCATTAGCTGTTCTATGTAAGTTCTAGTTATTTTCAGATCTAAATATTTAATTATAATATGGCGATGAAATAAAGTGAAATTGATGTAAGTTTAGCTATATTTGCGGAATGTGAATTAAGATTAATATCATGTTTTGCGGTCAAATGAAAATAGTTCAATGCTTATTATGTTTGGTTATGTTGTATAATATTATGCCAGTGATTTGATTTTATTATCATGTTAGATTGGGAATTATTGAGTACAATGTTTGTCATGTTGTATAATATGCCAGTGATTTGATTCTATTATCATGTTTAATTGGGAATTATTGATAAGTTTATCATGCAAGTTTATGTTGTAGATTCATGCGACAAATTGTCAAATCTACATGTTTATGAACAAGAAAAACCTATGCCACACTTATCATATATTTGTGATTGGCTTGTGAGTATGTTAATTTAATCTATGTTACCAAGTAACGCATGTGTATGTTGATTTTCCTATGTTGCTAACTCGCATATACATATGTTGATTTGCCTATGTTGCAAATTAACATATGTATATTGATTAGTTCATATTGCTAATTCTCATGTATGTATGTTAATATGGCCTATGTTAAAAATACACATATATGTTGAATTAGCTTATAATTGCGAGTTCACACTTATGACACTATAATGTTTATAATGATGTCATTTTGCAAGTTCACCCCTGTAATGTTCATGATGTCATTTTGTAAGTTCACCCTTGTAATGTTCATGATGTCATTTTGCAAGTTCACCCCATTATGTTCACATTAATTATGCCATCAATGCCAAAATTATACCTTTGTCATGTTTATGATTGTGTATTTGTGTACATTAAATTAGGCTAAGTTTTTAGCCTAAACGTTATACTCAAAAATCATACGAACGTAAATTAAGCTAAGATAATTAGCCTAATATTAGACGGGGTAACAGTGGGTTAAAATGATTAATTATAGGAAAACTTGCCATAAATTGGTCATTTATCACATAAGTGATTTATGGCATAAAATGGTATTAATTATATACCTAATTTAATGAGATTGATTGGAAACAAATTGGGCAGTAAATTTGAATTTGAACAATTTACATAATTAAAATGTAAATTAGATTTATGGCATAAAATGGTATTAATTATATACCTAATTTAATGAGATTGATTGGAAACAAATTGGGCAGTAAATTTGAAATTGAATAATTTACATAATTAATGTAAATTGGAAAAATACGAATATGCTTAGCACGAGGTTGGATTGAGTTGTGATGTAAACCTGCCCGGACCTGCCCGGCTGTCCAGTAATCACAGCAATACCTATCCAATGTGGGAGGCTAAGCATTAGGCATAATAAAGACCCGAGGTTAGACTGAGTTGTGGCGTAAGACTTCCCGGACCCGACCGACACACCGGCAACCACAACAATATCTGTCTAATGTGAGAGGTTGGTGCCCTAATAAGACAACTAGAGCTGAGCTAGAGTTCGTAGGGTTAAGTTAACTAGAACACTTAACCAATTTCAACATGTTAACTAAATTGGTAGGTAGGGTTAGGTTAATCTGGACACTTAACTAATTTAATATGTAGACTACGGGAGTGGGTAAGGTTAAGCAAATGTTTAACCATTATAACATGATTAAACTGGACTAGAGAGTGAGGTTAAGTTAATGAGAACACTTAATTAATACAATGGGTTAATTAGACAAGTGGTTGCGGTTAAGTAGTAACACTTAACCAACATAACAGGACAAGCGGGTGGGTTAAGTTAACTTGAATAAGTTGGTAACACTTAACCATTATAATATGACTAGTGGATGGGGTTAAGTTAACATGCACTTAACCAATCTGATGTGATGCATGGTAGGGTTAAGTAACACATGGGGTTAAGTTAACAAGAAAATTCTTAACCAATGTAACCAGATAGACGAACGGGGTTAAGTTAGTAAACCACACTTAACCAATCAAACATAATAAGCGAGAAAGGTTAAGTTAACTAAGGTAAACACTTAACCATTGTAACATAACGAGTAGAAGGGTTAAGTACATATCGGGTTGGTCGGTAATATTAGTAAATATAGGCCCACATACACTTAACCATTAAATACACATGCTTGAATCAGTAGCGGGGTTAAGTACACATCAGGGTTGGTGGGTAATATCAGAGAATATAGGCCCACAGACTTAACCATTAGAAAAACCTAGTAACGGGGACCCATTTCAGCAGTAACCCACATTAGGTATCAACAAAACCCTGAGCTAGGCAGGGTGGGGCACGATTACTGGGCTGATTATAAGAGGTCAAATTAGTGGCGGTTGGTGCAGCAGTGCAGGTTCTAACGGAGTGCGGGCGTGCACACACTTCGGCGCAGAAAATTTAGCCACTGGGCATCAGTAGGTATAAAGTTGTGCATCTTGATTGTGTCAGGTTTGCCACCATGGGACTTGATACACCCCATGGTGGGACCAGCACAGGTATCTACAAGTAGGGGGCCGTGTGATACAAACGAGAACAAGGTCAAGTAGGGAGCCGATCGATAATGTAGTAAGGGTGCATCGAATATATACATGGCCATTGGGGTGATCGAGGTGGAATCCTCAAAATCGATGTACACCTGAAGGCTACCATAATTGCGGGGATTGGGATCACATTGTAATTATTATATAACACGGGCTACTAGTTGGGACACTAGTAGGGGGTACGGATCCTTGTTACACAGGACACTAGTTGGGATACTAGTAGGAGTACAGATCATTCCATGTAAGACACTTATGTGGATGCTAATTATGTGGTGCAGAGCAAATAGATATCGTTTTAATGGTAAAGCTTAGAAACCTTGCGATGTTATTTTTGATGGAAACCATGCGGTGGGATACTTGATAGGAATTATGGGATGTTATACTTGTTTCATCGTGCCCAAAGTTTATCTTGTTACCTTAGTTTATCTTGTTATCGTGGTTTATCTTGTTATCTTTGTTCATCTTGCCTACCTTGTCATCATGCTTATGTTTACTTTCAGTTTATTCATGCCATGTTATCTTTACTCATTTTTATGCTGAAAGTCACTAGGACTTACTCAGTCTTTATGACTGACCCGTTTTGTTTTGCCTCTTTTTCTTCCGTTTCCCCCCCCCCCTCAGGTTCACAGGGTGGGAATACAGCTTAGTTCGGATCTTACCAAGCTCCAAGGCTCTTTCATGTATGGCTTGGATTTCTCTTGGCTATGGCTTGCTTTGCTTTATTGGGGAATACTGCAGTTTGTTTTTATGCTTCTTTGTTTTTGAGCAAGACGTAAATTTTAACTATGAAATTGGGTATTGGAAGTTGATGGGCTTTTCTTGTAAACATTTATATTTAATAAATGATTTGGAGTACTTCCACTTTATTTTCCGTTGTTTTATATATGTCTGTCTTGTAATATTTCTGTCCCAGTACACATAATACTCCATTGAAGTTAAGGCATTCCCTTTGTGAGTGAACTTAACAGATGTGGGGTGTTACACATAGCCTTGTATTTAATATCAAATTGGATTTTGGGTTGTCGTGAATGGTATCTTTAATAATACTATTCTTAAACCCAATGGAGTTAAGAAAATTAGAATCTAACTGGAGATTAGTTAAGTTGAATGATTTCCTAGGTATTGATCTGATGTTGGTTTCGGCCTTCGGGTTAATACTTAGGGAATTGTTCTCATACTAATTTACGGTTAGAGGCTAATGTGAATTGGGTTTATTGTGAACTGTGTTTTTAACGACATTCGTTCTTTTAGAATCTGACTGGAGATTAGTTAAGTTGAATGGTTTCCTAGGTATTGATCTGATGTTGGTTTCGGCCTTCCGGGTTAATACTTAGGGAATTGTTCTCTTACTAATTTACGGTTAGAGGCTAATATGAATTGGGTTTATTATGAACTGTGTTTTAAACGACATTCGTTCTTTAACCCTATTTACGATGAAATGTGATTTGGAATTTATAAATCTTTTTATTAAGATTTAACGGGAATTTTCCAAAGTAACGGTTTTCCAATTTAATATATTAAATTGGAATTGAATGGAATTCGATTGATAATAATCGAAGTGAACTTTTGTGGAGGAAGACTGTTAATACATATGGAATTTAGAAGGCTTTGTCTTTATTCCATTTATATTATTAGTCAGATATGGAAATTGATATAGATTATATATTGATTTTTTTTTTCGTGAAAATTCCATAATTAATGGAATGTGATTTGGGTT
Source organism: Allium sativum (assembly GCA_030737875.1). NCBI lineage: Eukaryota > Viridiplantae > Streptophyta > Magnoliopsida > Asparagales > Amaryllidaceae > Allium > Allium sativum. The sequence goes on along the minus strand of CM060921.1, from coordinate 718,365,823 downwards.
TATCGTGAATGGTGTTTTAAATAACACTTGTTCTTTAACGCGATTAACTATGGAATGCGATTTTGGGTTGCCGTGAATGGTATCTTTAATAATACTGTTCTTAGACCCAATGGAGTTTAGAAAATCAGAAACTAACTGGAGATTAGTTAAGTTGAATGGTTTACTCGGTATTGATCTAATGTTGGTTTCGGCCTTCAAGGTTAATACTTAGGGAATTGTTCACTTGCTAATTTACGGTTAAAGGCTGATGGAATGGAATGTGATTTTCGGTTTATCGTGAACCATGTTTTAAATGGCATTGGTTCTTTAACCCAGTTAAAGACAGGATATGATTTCCTAAGTTAAACAATTGTTAATATTGATTTTTGGGAAGATTAAAACCAAGTGGAGTTTTAATGAATCTTTAATTAGATTGAAATGATATCCAAAGGAAGATTAAAGAATAAATTTAAAGAATTTATCTTTGATAAACTTAATGGGAACCTTTCCCAAAGTATATGAATATTTGGATAAAGAAATATTCTGGATTGGAATGAGGCATATATTGTGTTTTTATGGCACTTGTTTATTATATACGCGCGTTACTCAGAAAGATCGGGTTTATCCCATTCTGAATAACTGATTCGATGACGTGTCGAGGATGAAGACGGTGTGTAATAACCCGGAAATCTGAGCCAATTTAAAATTTTTATTTTGGCAATTTTAGTGAATTTTGATTATTTAAATGAATTATTTAAAATAATATCAACGAGAAATTTATTTTGAATAGAATTCGAACGTATATATTATATACATCGTCGTTAGAATATAAATATTTATTTTAAATTATAAAAGGAATTGAAAATGGCACCGTAGTTCGATAATTCGATTTCAAAATTCAAATGGATGTACAGGATTCAAAATAAACCGTATTTTAATGAAACCAAAAATATTTGAATCTAATCGAGAATATCTTTCCAACGAATCCGAAAAATTGAAATTTCAAAGCGGGAGTCAAAAGTTACGTCCAGTTGAAATTTCAGAATAGTCGCTATGGAATTTCGGCCCTTAAAAATAGCCATTTTTCAAACGGTATCAGAATTCGGCGAAACTAGTTTTGTTAGGACCGTATCGTCAATACGAAGTTAGAAAATATTTTTTGGGAATTTTTCTAGTTAGTATATGGCCCCGGTAAAATGAAATGTGCGTTCAAAATTCAATATACAGATTTATATTTTGATTTTGACGGAAACTGGTTGAAACGATGGAATTGGCCTGCGAAACTTGTCCCATTGTGTTCGAAATGGGGGTGATTAGCTAGGGGCAACAGTCGTTGGGTTTGATTTGGTGTTCGTATCGATACGCATGCATGTTTGGAAATAAAATAAATATATATATAAAATTATATAACCCTAGCCTAGGTCAAACCCCTTCAAAACTCAAATCGTGGTCAACCCTTTTATGGAGCCGCCTCCTTCAGCAAATGAGCGATTTTCACGCTCTTAAATTCCTCAACCTTTTTCTCCAATCCCACGCAACTAAAATCGAAAGCCCCAAACGTGAAATCAAAGAGCTCGCCAAGCTGATGCAGACCAACGGCGGAGATCGGGGAAGGAGGCGCCATTGTCTCGATTTGCTCCCTCGAACCACTGATGTTTCGAGGCGGATTCAGGCATCAAGCCTTGATCGAATTGGCCCGAAGAGGTGTTGGCGGGGAGCTCACTCCAAGGCGCTCCACGTGAGCAGGTCCGATCAACTTCTGGCGCCGCCGTTCTGGTGCGAGGTCGAGCCCTAGTGGCGGATCAAAAATGGTTCAGCAACTGTGTTATTCTAGGAAGGGATTGCAACATTTTTTTTTACTGTGAGTTTTTTTATTTTTATTAGTTCATTAATTTAGCACATTTAGCTGTTATAAATGTTTTTGAAAATAAGATAAAATTTGGCATTGTAAATTTCAGTTTCTAAAGAGGTGATTAGCATTTATATTTTTCAGTTTTAAAATATGGTTTTCGAAATATTTAGAACAGAATAAAATTATGGTTTTTGAAATATTTAGAATAGAATAAAAATATAATTTTTGAAATATTTAGAATAGAATAAAAATATGGTTTTTGAAATATTTAGAACAGAATAAAAATATGGTTTTTGAAATATTTAGAACAGAATAAAAATATGGTCTTTGTTTGTTATAAAAATACGATATTTACTATGAAGTCGGAAATATAAAAATAAGATTTTTACGTATAAAGATTTGATAGAAAAATATGATTTTTATCATATGTGAAGAATAAAATTTCGATTTATATATATATGAAGTGGAAATAAAAATATTATTTTTATGTACATGTAGCGTTATTAAAAATGTGATTTTTATATATGAACAGCGGGAAAAGATCGCATTGAAATTTTGGGCAAATTCGAACCGTTCAGAATTAAATAATGACGGAGTGGAACCCCAAGATGAGAACTTATCACTTTTAATTTTATTTCTAGTTGAAATATATACTAGGATGCAGATGGTGTTTAGTAGCACCCGACACCCGTCGTCCACAGACCATGGACGGCTTGTATGCTTGTTTGTTTGATTTTGATGTGTAGTTGATTGTGTGATGTGATGTGGAATGAAATAAAATATTTATATAGTTAAAAATATTTTATAGTTGAAAATAGAATTTTTAACGCATATATGAAATAAATATTTATAAACAAATCGGACGGTTTGTTTATATACACACATTTGACTGATATTGATTGGGACGATAAATTTTACACATCGCCCAACTGCACGAATAAAATCTGTGTTTGATTGTTTGAAAACCCCACATGGGTATTGGGATGATATATGACATACACTAACCCAATAATAAGTTGTATGTCGATCGATTGATTGACAGACTGTTATGAGCGTTAAATATTGATATTTGATGCTTATATAGTGTAGAATGCACTTTGGATGATGGTTGATTATTTTTCATTGTTGATATATACATGCGTTGTATGGAAATCCATAAAAATAAAATCTATGGTAATTGATTGGGCCTCATTCCAGTTTTGAAATAGAATATTTGAAAAAGAAATATTTGAATAGAAATATTTGAAAAAGAAATATTTGAAATAGAATATTTGAAAATAGAAATATATAAAGCCGTGTTGATTAGATTGATGCCATTTTGAAGCAAATGATATTTATATCGATTATATTCGTTTTTATAATGAATATTGAAAAGTGATTTCAAAATCGAATATTTTGAAATGAAATTCGAATTGAATTGAAACGAATTAGAATTCGAATTGAAAATAAAATGAATTCGAATCGAATTGAATGGAAATCAATTTGAAATGAATTTGAATTGAAATTAAATAGAATTGGATTCGAATTAAAATTGAACAGAATTGAATTCGAATTGAAATTGAATAGAAATGAATTCGAATTGAATTGAAAATGAACTGAAATTGAATTAAAAATCGATTTGAATTGAAATCAATTTGAAATGAATTTAAAACGAATTTATAAGGAAAAATTCAATTTTGATTTGAATTTGAAATGAAGTTGAAATCGTTTTGAAAACGAATTTAAAACGATTTATAAAATATGTTTTAAAAGGAAATCGACGAGACGAAATATATATAATATATATATTATATATATATATATATAATGGCCTGAATAGAACGCGCTGCGGTAGTTCGCGAATTTCGACCATTGACTTTGAATGAATATTACGGGAGATCCAACCGTCGGATTCTCCTAAAACTGGAACCATTGGGTTCGTATCGAAAAGAGCTTTCTAACGAATATTAGAGATTTGAAATCTAATGGTTGGATTTGGAATTATGTCCAAATCAAATATGGAAAAGGTCGCTGTAAGTGCAGTTCGATGGCCGTTGATGGAAATCGACTGTACGGACCTTGATAAAATTATTAAAAATAGTAATAATTTGTGTAAAATCATAAGAAATGATTTGGGAAGAATTGGGATGAAAAACTCCATATTTGAAAAGATAAAAGTAGATTTTTATCTAAATGAACTAGTTTTGAACTAGAATAATAATTTATTTATTTTTAAAATAAATAAAGTGGATTTGAAATGGTTTTGAAATTAACCATAATTTCCAATAATTGAATTGGAATGGATTTGAATTGAAATTGTCTTTGGAATATTTCGATGTTGGATTTCGTGATTATACAGATATTGTTATGGAAATTTGAAAGATATATTTATATCATTAGTTCCAATACGATATTTGTTGGTCGTAGAATTTGATATTGAATATAAGCCGATATATTTTCTATTCAGAGCCTTGAATTTAATATCAAATGGGATTTGGGTTTGTTGTGAACGGTGTCTTCATTAACACTGTTCTTAAACCCAGTTGAGAAAAAGATTAAATCTTTTGAATTATATTTAATGAAGTGTACCAATTAAATGGTATTTAATTGGAATTGAATTTGAATTGATTTTTGGGTTTATCGTGAACGGTGTTTTAAATAACACTTGTTCTTTAACCCGATAATTAATGAATGTGATTTTGGGTTTATCGTGGACATTGGTTCTTTTACCCAGTTAAAGACAGGATATTGATCTCTGTGAAGATTAAAACTAAGTGGAGTTTTAATGAATCTTTAATTAGATTGTAGTGATCGAGAATGGAGTATCACCAGTTTTGCTCTAGGCGATAGTTAAATCTTTAATTAGATTTGAACGTGAATTGGTAATTGAATTTACCGATAACACCGTGGTGTTAGATATGAAGTATGACCAGTTTTACTTCATGGGATGAATAGGTTGGGATTGGAAAATAAAATAAATGATTACTTCGGTGTGGTTCGCTAATCCCGACTAGTTTGAATTGATATTCAAAAGAAGATTAAAGAATAAATTTAAAGAATTTATCTTTGATAAAATTAATGGGAACCTTTCCCAAAGTGTAAGAATATTTGAATAAAAGAATATTCTGAATTGGAATGAGGCGTATGTTATGTTTATGTAACACTTGTTTATTATATACGCGAGTTATTCGGAAAGACCGGGTTTATCCCATTCTGAATAACTGATCCGACATGGTGTCGAGGATGAAGACGGTGGTTAAAGACCAGAGGTCTTCACATCATTTGGGTGATTACTGATGATCTTGATTGGGCTGTACACCCAAGAGAAAGGAATCAGTTGGTGATCGTCCAGACGTACTTGGAGATCGATGGAGATGCGAGGTACAAGGTGCCTCCGGTTTCGTTCAGACCCAGAACGAACTTGTAAATAGACTGTGTGTCTGACATTAGATTTTAGTCTATGTGATTGATTTCTATTAAATATATATCTGTTTGGCGGTGGAGAATTTATTTTCTTGCTTAACACCCTTCTCAGAGACGTACGAGCTCAGGGGTTATATATTGATGGATATCAATCGCATGGAGTGAATTGCCTGTGTGCCATGCCTCAGTGGCAATATGATCAAGGCTTCTGTTGAAAAGAAAAGTCTTGTGGTTGATGATCAAAGCATGGCCTATGTGGTATAGCTTTGTGTAGCGTGGATTTGCGAGCCTCACACCCCGGTTGTGAACCAGAAACGGAAGAAGGATCCAGGGAGGGCATGCGTTTCTTTCTAGTTAGTGGTGGTGTCAGTGCTTAAACTGGCTGACATTTATATACTTTTCACCTATGTGGTTGTTGCTGTTGCGAGGCGCCTCAGATATATCGGTGACTATGTGAAGCCAATGGAGTCATTTGTTGGCTCATTTACGCCCCAAAGGGCGGGGAAATGCAGTGTTCAGGCATTTTAATCCACATCGGTGGACCGGCCCTGTGGCTCCTATGTGCAGTTGCGGCTGTAGCCTGAGGCTCGGGCTAGAGAGTCTCGAATTCGGTAGAGGACTATCTTTTGCCTCGGTTCACAGATGGAAATCCAACTTCCAATATGTGACTTTGCGGTTTTGATTGTAGAGCCTAATATGGCGACATAGTGGTATGGGGCACTTTTGCCGTCTATGATTGATACTTATGATTTGAAATTGTTTTATACACTATGCACTTATAATAGTATCAAATGATTTGTTTTAAACGTATCAAGCATTCTTTGGCAATTATAAGGTAAAAACCCTATCCTCCGGCTTGTGTTGCATTGTGTGATGGGACCTGGGTCTTATAATAGCTTCATTGTTCTTTATTTAGCATCGCGTTGTTGTTTTATGCACTGGTATTCTTGGGAGGAAACCCATTCCGTGTTATACGGCGTGGTCCCTTGATTTACCTAACTTTAAAATAAAGATTAATAACTGTTACCAGTCACATGACTGACCTGGAGTTTATTGTTTTAACCTAAACTCTAGGTGCCCCTATTTTCCGCACGGGCAGCTAGTAGTTTTGGTTTTGCAAATTTATATTGACAAGATCCTGATTTACAGCTGGAACGATACTCGGAAAGCTCTGTATCCGTGTATTACTTCTAGTTGTGTATTGTATTATTTTCCGCTGCGATGTATTTAAATGTAATTTAAATCTCTGATATTTTCTGTGTAATATTGTTTCGTACTCTGCATATTCGTGTATTCTGATGAATTGTTGTAATTAACAATGAAATGTTCTTCTATCTACGTTGTAATTTGTTGTGTTTTCAAAACAATCAGGCGTTTCGAACGGTCTTTGTCGGTTTAACGACTGATTCGGATCGAGCGAAATTCCCGCTCGTTACACGGTGGTTGAAGACCGGAGGTCTTCACATCGTTTGGATGATTACTGATGTCTTGATTGGGCTGTACACCCAAGGCGAGGTAATAAGTGGTGATCGTCCAGACGTACTTGGAGATCGACGGATATGCGAGGGACACTCCCCTGTATTGGACATATGGGGGAGGAATAAGGTGCCTCCGGTTTCGTTCAGACCCAGAACGGACTTGGAAATGGATGTGTGTCTGACATCGGATTTCATTCTGTGTGATTGATAGACATTGGTTGCATAACGTGAATTGACTGTGTAGCATGCTGAGATGCAAATGATCAAGGCTTATGTTGAAAAGCGGAGTCTTGTGGTTGATGATCCTAGCACGGCCTTTGTGGCATAGCTTTGTGTATCGTTAATTCGCGTGCCTCACACCCCGGTGTGAACCAGAAACGGGAGAGGACATTAGGGAGGGCATGCGTTTCCTTCTAGCTAGGAGTGGTGTCAGCGTTTTACTAGCCCTGACATTTTACTTATGTGGATGATGGATTGCGAGGCGCCTCGGTTATATCGGTCACCAGGACCGATGGAGTCATTTATCTCATTGACGCCCCCACAGGGCGGGGAAACACAGTGTTTAGGCATTTTAATCCACATCGAGTGGACCGACCCGAACGATCCCAAGGTCACTCGAGCTCTGACCTGACGGGCGGGCTAGAGCATCTCGAAGTGGTAAGGACGATCCCTTGCCTTGGTTCACAGATGGAAATCCAACTTCCAATACGACATTTTGCGGTTTTAATTGTAAACCTATATATGGCGACATAGTGGTATGGGGCACTTATGCCGTCTATGATTGATACTTATGATTGAAATTGTTTTGACACTATACACTTATAGTAATAATAAAACATGAAATTTCACGTCCAAACATTTTTGGCTATTATAAGGTAAAAACTCTATCCTCCAGCTTGTGTTGCGTTGTGTGATGGGACCTGAGTCTTATAATAGCTTCACTGTTCTTTATTTAGCATTGCGCTGTTGTTTTATGCACTAGTATTCTGAGGAGGAAACCCGTTCCGTGTTATATGGCATGGTCTCTAGATTTACCTAACTTTAAAATAAAGATTAATAATTGTTTCAGTTCTCACACCAGTCACATGACTGACCTGGAGTTTATTGTTTTAACCTAAACTCTGGGTGCCCCTATTTTCCACACGGGCAGCTAGTAGTTTTGGTTTTGCAGATTTATATTCACAGGATCCTGGTTTTCAGCTGGAATTATACTCGGAAAGCTCTGTATCCGTGTATTACTTTCAGTTATGTTTTGTATTATTTTCCGCTGCTATGTAATGTTTTTTAAATCTATGATATTTTTCTGATGTATAATATTTATTTATACTCTGTATATTCTTGTATTCTAATGAAATTGTTGTAATAAGAGATGAAATGTTCTTCTGTTTGTGTTTTGATTCGTCTTGTTCTCAATTCAATCCGTGCTTTCCTTCACGGGGAAGTTCAGGTCGTCTCAAAAGGCTTTTCCGTTATTCCACTTATAGTATTATTCTAATATGGAAATTCATATTGATTATGATTGACCTAATTTCCGTGAAGAATATTCCATGTTAAATGGAAGTTGATTTTGGGTTTATCGTGAGCGATGTTTTAAATGACATTCATTCTTTAACCCAGTTAAAGACATGATTAATTTCATAAGTTGAATAATCGTTAAATAATGATTTTTGAAAGATTGAAACTAAGAATGAGTTTTAATGAATCTTTTGTTAGATTGAAATATGAATGAGATAATTAAATTTACCGAACTCAAGAAATGTTTGAGGTAGAGTACCACCAATTTTAGTCCATGCGATAGTTAAATCTTTAATTAGATTTGAATGTTAAATGGTAATTAAATTTACCAATAACACAGTGTGTGTTAGATATGGAGTACTATCAGTTTCTCTCCATGGGATAAATAAGTTGGGATTGGGATACTAAAATGAATGATTACTTCAGTAATGCTCGATAATCCCAACTAGTTTTATAAACCTTAATCTGGTTTATATTTTGGAAAGATTTTACAAAATCTTTTGGAATATTTTGCGAGGAATGGATTAAACAGTAAGTTTAAATGAGATAATCTTCGATAAAATTAATGGGAACCTTTCCTTATATAAGCAATATTTGAATAAAAGAATATTCCGGATTGGAATGTGGCATATGATGTGTTTATGTATCACTTGATTATAAGTTACATGAGTTATTTGGAAAGACCAGGATTAATCCATTATGAATAACTGATACGTTGATTGAAAGTCGAAGATATGAAGATGGTGGTTGAAGATTGGAGATATTCACATTGTTAGGATGATTACTATCTCGATTGGGCTGTACACCCTGTTAGGGAATGCAGAATGCAGATCCCAAGGCAAAACAAACACTAGAGCGGGTGAATAGTGTTTATAGGGAATTTACAAAAATCTTAAACTTAAATGATCTACTATATGAACCAAACACACCAGAGATGAAATCAAACAAAGACACAGAAATAAGCAAAAATAAAATGAAGAAAAAGAAAGAATACACCGGATTTTATACTAGTTCGGACTACTCCTACGTTCAGTCCCATGGAATGTTGGATTGTGCAGAGTTTTATTATCATCAATATCCAAGTAAAATCCCCTGGATTTCACGGCTACAAGGTTACCACCACTCCAAACACCCTTGATTTCACGACTACAAGGTTTACACCACTCCCTTTCCTTAATTTCAGGGCTACAAGGAACGCACCCTTCCTAAACACTTCCCAAATGATTACAACAGCCCTATAACTCTCCAATATCACTTCAAATAGATAGTAGTTGACAGAGATTGAGAAGAGATAAAGAATTATATAAGTTTTGTTGAAATTAGCTGAGTTCAAGTGTAGAAATCAAGATTTTTATGTATTTTAATGGTGGTAAGTAAAGGTGTGAAGAAGGAGAAGAAGAAGTGACAAAAAATTCAAAATTTACTCCTAATTATAGAGGTTGAAAGGTTGCAACGTTTCTGAGCATTTCAAATATGAAAAGACACTTCCTTTGAGTTTTAAATCTATGACAGTTATATGTCGATATATGCAAAAATGTACGTCAACATATACACTATGTTTTTGAGTTTTAAATCATTTTTAAAGTATTTAAATCAATATATTTATTCTGGAAATTCCTGAAACAAAACTAGTTGTTAAAACATTATTTTTCAAGTATAAAAACATAAGAAAATATTATTTAAACATATGATTAAAAACTTTATATAAGTGATATAAAAACTATATATAGTATAATTATAAACATATATATATATATATATATATATAGGAATTTATAAAGAGATATTTATAAACTATACCAACAAAAAGGTTATATGAAAACTTAGAGTTTAAATAAGAATATTTGAATTTATAATCAAATATAGTAATATATATACACACACACAAATGATTTAATAAAACTATAAAAATAAGAATACTTACAAATTAGGAAATATATATTTGAAATCCTTGGATGATTAAAAATCATTTTGAGAGAAGTTTGAAATCAATTTGAAAATAGTTTGAAATCAATTTTGAAAAAAGTTTGAATTCAATTTTGAAAAGAGATAATTTAAAAATAAAGTTTGAGTGCTATTCAGAGTTTTACAAAATTTCTAGAGTCTATTACCCTGATAGTCATGGACTCTTGATATCTTGATACTCATGAGTCTTGATTCTCCTTTGAAATCTTAAATCTCTTAACTCTTGAAACTCTTAACTGCATAGTCTTCAATATCTTATTACCTGCATATAAATTCTTCAGATGCATACATACATACACATATATATGTATATATTCTGGATAAAAGTGTTAGTATACATTTTATAATCAATAATGATTGAAACAAGGTTGTTGTCATCAAAACATCATCAACGTTCCATTCTCCAACAGTCTTCCCCTTTTTGATGATGACAGCCTTGGTTTATGAAATGTTCATACCTGATATTACTTACTGATATGCTTCCTTGATTACTCCCCCTTTCATTATGAATTTCTTCCGACTCCCCCTTAAACTATGCCTATCTTAATTATATTTTATAATTTGTCCCCCTTTGTCACTATCAAAAAATACATTTATATAAACTCAAAATAATCCTACTGAGTAATTCAATATATAACTCCCCCTAAATCTATAAATTTCTATAGTTCCCCCTAAATCTATGACTACACTATTGTAATACAAACATTGTATAATTTAAACCAAACAAGCAATTCAGACAATATTCAGACTAATAATCTATATAAACAAGCATGCAATCTACCCAAACAAATTTAAATCTTAGTTATATAGGAATTCAAGTTTTAAATTAGTCAAACCTCATCATTCTTAATTATGTTACTTATTATGTATAGATTACTCCAATAAAATCAACAATCCAAATGAAATCAACCAAATCAAAATAATATATGTCAATTCAAAGATGCATTTTGAACCTGCAACTAATCCTAAAAATTATAAACCTCCTCCTTAATCCAATACAAGACTAAATCTAGCCTAAACTCTAATTGCCTTAAAACTATAATAAGACTTTAATGTAGACTAAGAAATAATTCTGATAAGATCTCCTAAAAACTATAATACAACTTAAATTGATATAAGTTAAGTAATGACAATTTAATAAATCCAAACAATCAACCAATTTAAGTTTTGTTGTCACAAAAAATCAATTCAAATAAATTCACTTGATCTAACATATGTAATTTATTCTTACATATGCAACACCAGAGAAGTGATGCAAGAAGTGCCAAAAAATGTTACTGTAGGCAAAAATTGATATGTGGCAACACTTTCCCAGTGTTGCATTTTGCCGCGTTGCCGTAGAGTCAAAGGCAACACCTTTGCGACCCTATGAAAACATCCGTACAATTGTTTCCACAGGTACTAAATTTACTAAAAAGTGGGCCCTATAATTTGGGTCTAACATGTGGGGCCCACTAAAATCTGTAGCCCGGGTTTTTGAAATCCTATTGTGGGGCCCACATTCATTAATTTATGGCAAATTTTTACCATCCAACGAAAACACTATATCATAGCTATGAAAACATTTAACATCACATACTGCAACATTATATCATAGCTATGGCAACATTACATAATATACTGCAACATAATAACAATTAACATCACATACTGAAATTAACAAAGAACTTCATTTCAAATTAACCAGCAACACAAGTAGTACTTAGTCAACTACAAAATAACAAAACATAACCACTAAATTCAGTTTTTCAGACGGTACTTACAAGCACGGTCAGTACTAAATTCATGTTTACATCAAACTAAAACAGTTTCAAAATATAGCGCGAGCCTCCAGTGCGTCTACTACCTCCAATATCTCTAGTGCCTTCAGTAACAAGTTCTTGAACAACTTCATCACTGCCTCCTTCACCTACAAAATAAAGCAGTTTCAAAAATCATGCATTTTAGCAGGGCCTTTAGTACAACTAATGTTGTCACAGTGAATACATTATTTCAGCACAATCAAAGTCATGCATGCCTCGGTTACAAACTAAGGCAATGCCTCATTTAAATTTCAACACAAAATGAGAGGCATGCATGCCTCAGTTGCATTTCAGCACAAAATATGGCCATAGTATAACTAAGTTGCGTTTCAGTACAAATACATTTCAGCACAATCGATGGCATGCATACCTCAGTTGCATTACAGCACAATCCGAAAGGCATGCATGCCTCAGTTGCAAATTGATGCAATGACTCAATTTGTTCAAAGCACGAACGATATCAAGGAATGCAATAGTATGCCATAGCATAACTGAGGCACTGCTTCAGTATGATACAATTTAAGGCTATGCCTCCTTTTGCTTCAGCAAAAATTTAGACATGCTACGACTCGATCAACCATTGCTTCAATTTTGAACTGACATGTGCTTCAGTATGATACAAGTGTAGACTGAGTAAATGCCTGTAGATATCTGGCTATCAGTTTCAACAAAATAGGATCTAATTCTACAATAATGTTGATGTGTAAAATGAAACATTTTTTTATTTCTGATTGAAGAAAAAATAAAATTCTACAATTATGTAGTTCACAACCCATAGTTCTGCATGTTTCCACAAGTACGATGCAACACCTCATCGACATTATCTTCAAAATTTATTCCTGCTTCACAATCCATATCGTTATCGCTCCTTTCAGGATCTAAACAGGAAACCTCACAAATCCATTTCACGTATAATTGAGATGGACCATTCCAAATCAGATGGTCGTAGACCACCTCTTGACGATGCAGCTTGCGATTATGGCAATTTTGGAAGGGCATGTAATTTCATCACCTACCGCGAATTTAGAAAAAATATTTCGAATAAAAAGTTTCACTTCACTGATATATCCTTCACCGAACTTAGGAAGTTCTGCCCATAATTTTTCATTATTGTTCGTCACTAATTTACAAACAAATATCATTTAGCCATGACTATAAGGACAAAGACAAACTGAAATTAGGATAAAATGAAATATATATTGAGTTATATCTGAATGCACGAGTAAATCAGTAAATTAGGATAAAATGAAATATACATAGTAGATTAAATCGAAGCCCTAACTGAAATTTGAAACCCAAATGGACCCCAACTGAAGACCTAATCGAAACACCGAATCCCTAATTGAACTTGAAATCGAACTTGCCCTAATCGAACCCTAATTAAGCTTGTAAACTTGAACATTTATCCCTAATTGAACCTACGAGTGAATGTTTTAGAGGTTGAGTAGCAGAGTATTTTGTTAAATTTTCGATTGAAACCCTTCAATATTTTGTTAAGTGTTTTGCCGCTTTGTTCATGCTTCCCGCCTGAAACATTATTTCACATGGATCGGTAACCTGGACAGTTAGATCATGTTGATGCGGATTGATAATTTTATTCATGCAGCTACTGCAACACATGTTTTTTATCCATGCTAACACATTGAAGTGTGGGCTGCAATAGAAAAAAATCAGCATAGCTACGGTAACATTGTAGCTAGCAACACCTTGAATTTTCATTGTAGTAGGTTATCTATGGCGTAGTGTTTGCATAAAACGGACTTAAAAAGACGGAATTATGAAAATATGAAATTTTATAAGTAATGTGAAAAATAAAATAGCAAATGAGAATTAACTTTTGTAGGAGGTACACAAGATGTTATATTTATAACCATTGCGAAGAATTTTCGAGATGACCAGTTTGATATATAATTTTAATATATTTGGAATTACAGTTTAGACAATATTGTTTTTATAAGTTTAAAAGAAACGCACATAAAAGCAATAATTCCCAATATTATAATCCAATGAACAAAAGTTATGTTAGGTAGACTGGTAAGGCATGCACTTCTTAGGCTAGAGGTTGTGAGTTTGATTTTCAGTAACGACATATTTTTAAAAAGGTTAAGAAGACCAATCAAAAAAATGCATGTGCTTATATACATATATAAATAAAGGTTACATGTGTGTATGTATACATATATGTATATGTTGTGTGTGTGTGTACATATAAGTGTGTGTGTGTGTATATATATATTTGTATACATATGTATATTTATATACATACGTGCATGTGAGTGTGCATATATTTAATGACGTTAAAAATATAACGTTGAAATTAATTGCATGTTAATTAAATTATGGGTTAATTGCACACTAATTAACATGTATATTTACATGAGATTTCAAATGTTATTTTCAACGTTATATTTTTAACGTCATTAAATATATGCAAACTCACATGCATGCATGTATATAAATATACATATATACACATATATGTATATACACATATAAATATACACACACCCCCTATACATATACATATATGTAAACATACATACACACATGTAACTTTTATTTATATACGTACACAAACACATGTTTTTTTTTTTAAAAAAAAAAATATGTTGTTGTTGGGAATCAAACTCACAACCTCTGTCCTAGGAAGCGAATGCCTTACCACTCCACCTAACACAACTTTTGTTCATTGTATTAGAATATTGGGAATTATAGTTTTTATGTGTGTTTCTTTTAAATTTATATAACAATATTCTCTAAAACGTAATTCCAAATATATTAAAATTACATATCAAACTGATCATCTCGGAAAGATTTTCACAATGGTTATAAATATGACATATTGCATACCTTCTACTAAAAATTAATTCTTATTTTACTATTTTATTTCCCCCGTTACTTCTTAAATTTAAATTTGTCATAACATCTTTGTAAAGACCCGGAAATTTGAATACTTTATCTTTGAATATCGTAACTATTTGGAATATCGTAATAATTAATGATACTAGACTTGTTTTGGAAAAATGTTTCCAAAGATATATTTTTGGTAAATTATTGATAAAATGGTTGAAATTCGTTTTATCGATAAATGACTATTTTCTCAATAAAAGCTGTTGAAAATTATAGTGGATGTCTAATTAATCATTAGGGAAGTAATTAGCAAATAAAAATATTTTTTATATCCATGGCTAACTATTTTGATGATCATCATTTTAAAAAATGAGCATTTAAGGAAAGTTTTTGTATTTTGGGTACTTAAATAATCAAATAATGATTTTATAATTCAAATATACTTGTTTTAATTACTTAAATAAGATAAGGAATTTATTTTCATATTTTGTTTACTTAAATAAATAATTTGATAAAGAATTAAAAATGTGACTAAGGTTCAACTTCCAGATTTACAACCTATCGTTGAACAGAAGTTGTTTCATATCATTGCAATGTTGGTTGATACATACATACACATGCATAAACATAAGTATACGAGTATAAGTATATTCATAATTAGTCACATCAAAGGTTTAGAAAATATCCTAAATATATGTATATAATCTTCTTATATGTATACAAATGGAAGCTTAATCTTTAAGCTTTGAAAAAGTAAACTTATCATCACTTACACATCTCTCACATCACCTTACACACGATCCCATCTATCATAATTACTTTTAGGATTTTAAGTGTATTTTAGTCCTTTCCCATCCACCTTCCTTTTCCTATATAAAGAGGGGTATGCCTTCTCCTTTCATACACGAAATTCCTAAGAAAAATTGAAGCTTTTAATGGCTTATCTTCATCTTCTTCCTCTTCCTTACTAACTTTCTCAAACTATACTCAAACGAACTCCAAATCAAATCAAACTTTGAATGAAGCCTTCTACACCATTGCAAGACCTTCTAGCAAGTTAGAAGCTGAAAAATCCAAGCCCTTCTCAAATTTCATTAGAGGTCATGAGCTATGAAGCAAGGAAAGAAATGAGGTTGCTATCTTTGATCTTGGACTTGCTATAGATTAAGGTGAGTTTACTCACTATTTAGGACAACAAACATAAACCCTTTTGCATGTATTTAACTATGCTTAAAGTTGTTTTAATGTTAGTAACCATTTAAAAAATGTTAACTTGATTCTTACTTTAAAAATAAGCGACATACGTGATCCATGTTAGTGGATTGGAATGGACTTGGAATTGTACTGAATTGAACTTTTATAACAAGTAGAATGGACTTGAAACGAAGCACATAAGGATTATTAGGGAATTGACAAATTGTGGACTTGAACTTGAAAGTGCACTTATAGCGATAGTCGCTATAGATGCAGTTTGAATTGTTGTGTTTTCAACACTTTGTACGAAACTTTATAATGACATCCTTAGTGATTTCTTATCATATTAAATGGTTGTTTAACTTGTATGCTAAATTGAAGTTTGAAAGTGTTTGAAGCTAGAATAGTCATATAAGTGCACTTCCTAATCCCATGTTTTATGGAAGTCTTATTAAATATTTTTTCTATACCTTGTCCTGTTTAATTACTTAACTAGAAAGTAATCAAAAATTCATAACTCTAATAAGCCGATGAGTAGGATTATCTGTTTCTAAGATTTGGTTCAAGGTTCTTAAACTAAGGAGATGTTCACAAGTAACCAGTGCCCTGGCTCACCTACCCTCATCTCGGACGAAGAATAGTCAAGTTGATAATGTCAAAAACGAGTTAAGTATACGAACATTGATAAATGTTGTTTTATTTATTGACTGTCATTTATCACTAATTACTGTTACTTGATTATTTGTGTGATTTGTACTCGACCAGTTTATGAGCAAATACTTATTTCTATTTAGCAACAAGTTGAGTAGAAAATATACGTACGCTAACGTCGTGTGATTAATTTCATGATTTGACATAATGGTGGTTAGCGATGATATTGATTCATTTAATTTGTTAACTTAAATTTGAATGAATGGTTTTAAAAGATCATTCCATAAAAGAATATTGATTTTCAGGAAGTAGAAAATATTTAGAAATAAATATTTTTGAAGATGTTAAAGGGTTTATAAAAAGTGTTTTATAAATAAGGAGAATTTCGACGACTTAAATCCCGATATTTAAAAGATATTTGAAAGCAACATATGATTGAAAGTATTTGTAAATTATTGTTGTGAAATTATTTATATCTTCGAGTGAAATGGTTTGTTATGTTACCAAGATTTAGGTAACCCTTGACTAAAGAAAGATATGAGATGGGTTGAAGTCTTTGAAGATGGTCTGCTCTAAGGAGGACATTATTTATTGATACTAATATGTGTGAAGGCCGTACCTAGTGGTCTTATCATTAGGAGAGAAACCCTTGGATCTGGTGGCATATGTGTAGATATGCTTGTATTATAGATATTTGAGATTTTCATAAGTGATTTGTTTCAAATCCCAAAGTGAAGTATGGTTTGATATAAAAGGAGTATATTATTTAAAATGATTTGAAATGAAAATGGGATTGTAAGATCGAAGAGATTATTTTCAAGAAGAATGGATTTTAAAAATAATAAAGTTGACTAGATTTGATAAATCTAAAGATTAAGCATGAAGGGTAGTTTGGGAATGCCATTGTTGTTTGTGCATCGTAAGCGTCATGAGTCCTATTTGTGAATAGGAGAACTACATTGGCTTGATCTTGTATCTAATTGGGTACCCAATTAGATGGGGGTACGTTTGCAGTCGCAAGTGGTAGTGATGTAGCCCCTTAAATAAGCTAACCCTTTTCTATTTATTGCTCGTTATATATCTTCTGATATGGTATCTTTCCTGCTTACTATATTATTCCGCGTTTGACTTGTTTGTTGTGTTTGCAGGAGTGGTTATTGTTTTTTATCTCATAAGAGTAGTGCAGTGGTAGATTTATTTATTTAAGTTTTCTTGTATTATAGCATACCTAGTGTATTAAACGATTTCTGATAGTTTGCTAATAAAAAATTGCATCCTATACCTTTAATAGTGTCGAATATTTATCAAATATTATGAAGTAAGTAAGTAGTTTTCATTTGTAGTCTCAGAGCGAACAGAATTCGGTAATTTTGACTGTTCCGAAAAATCCGTGTTGTTACATAATTCGTTTTAAGTTCGTTTTACGCAAAACAAATGAAGCGACCCGAACTTCCCCAATCTACTAAGAGAATAGAAAGAACGAATTACTTTGAGGACAAGACGAATCAAAACACAAACAGAAGAACATTTCATTTCTTATTACAAAAATTCCATCAGAATAAAAGAATATACAGAGTATGGATAAATATTATACAACAGAGAATATCAGAGATTTAAATTACATTTAAATACATAACAGCGGAAAAATAATACAACACATAACTGAAAGAAATACACGGATACAGAGCTTTTCGAGTATCGTTCCAGCTGTAAACCATGATCCTATGAATATAAATGTGCAAAACTTAAAACTACTAGCTGCTCGTGCGGAAAATAAGGGCACCCAGAGTTTAGGTTAAAACAATAAACTCCAAGTCAGTCATGTGATTGGTGTGAGAACTAAAACAGTTATTAATCTTTATTTTTAAAGTTAGGTAAATCAAGGGACCACGCTGTAAAACACGGAACGGGTTTCCTTCCAAGAATACCAGTGCATAAACAAACAACGCAATGCGAAATAAAGAAAAATGAAGCTATTATAAGACCCAGGTCCCATCACACAATGCAACGCAAGCCGGAGGATAGGGTTTTACCTTATAATAGCCAAAGAATGCTTGATACGTTTAAAAACCGATTATTTTGATATTACTACAAGTGTATAGTGTCAAAACAATTTCAATCATAAGTATCAATCATATACGGCATAGCTACCATCTACTATATCGCCATACTAAGTTCTACAAATAAAACCGAATTATCACATATTGGAAATTGGATTTCCGTCATGAGTCGAGGCAAGGGGCAAGCTCCTCTCCGTTCGAGACACTCTAGCAAATGTCTCAGGACCACACACAACGATCCTTGGAAACGGTTGGGTCGGTCCTCTCTTACTTTTGAGGATTGGCAATTCCTGAACACACGTTTCCCGGTCCTATCAGACCTATATCTGAGACGCCTTGCATTCCAACAACCACACAGGTAAAAAGTATATAAATGTCAGGGCTGGTAGGTCACTGACATCACCCATAGCTAGAAAGAAACGTCGTGTTCTCCCAACGGTCCTTATTCCGTTTTCGACTCATACCGAGGTGTGAGGCTCGCGAATTAATGCTATACACAAAGCTATGCCACATAGGCCGTGCTTTGATCATCAACCACAAGATTTTGCTTTTCAACATAAGCCTTGATCATTTGCCACTTAGGCATGCCACACAGGAAATTCATGCCATGCGATTGATATCCATCAATATATAACCTCTGAGCTCGTACGTCTCAGAGAAGGGAGTTAAGCAAGAGAATAAATTCTCCACCGCCAAACAGATATATATATTTAATAGAAATCAATCACATAGAATAAAATCCAATGTCAGACACACAGTCCATTTACAAGTTCGTTCTGGGTCTGAACGAAACCGGAGGAACCTTATTCCTCGCATATCCATCGATCTCCAAGTACGTCTGGACGATCACCGACTGACTCCCTCCTCTTGGGTGTACAGCCCAATCAAGATCATCAATAATCATCCAAACGACGTGAAGACCTCTGGTCTTCAACCACCTCTTCATCTTCGACTTATCGTCGAATCGGTTATTCAGAATGGGTATAAACCGGGCCTTTCCGAACAACCCGCGTATATAATAAACAAATGTTACACAAATACAACATACGCCTCATTCCAATTCAGAGTATTCTTTTGCTCAAATATTCATATTCTTTGGGAAAGGTTCTCATTAATTTTATCAAAGATAAATTCTTCTAAATTTATTCTTTAATCTTCCTTTGGATAACATTTCAAACCATGTTAAAGTTTTCCAAACTAGTCGGGATTAGCGAACCACACCGAAGTAATTATTTATTTTATTTCCCAATCCCAACCTATTCATCCCATGGAGCAAAACTGGTAATACTCCATATCTAACACCACGGTGTTATCGATAAATATTAATTACCATTTCACGTTCAAATCTAATCAAAGATTTAACTATCGCTTGGAGCAAAACTGGTGATACTCCATTCTTGATCACTTTAATCTAATTAAAGATTCATTAAAACTCCACCTAGTTTTAATCTTCCCACAAATCAATATCCTGTCTTTAACTGGGTTAAAGAACCAATGTCATCTAAAACATGGTTCACGATAAACCCAAAATCACATTCCACTGTTAATTGGGTTAAAGAACAAGTGTTATTCAAAATACCACTCACGATAAACCCGTAAACCAATTTAAATTCAGTTCCAATTAAATACTAATTAACTGGACAATTTCACTAAATGTTAATTAAAAGATTTATTCTTTTCTAAAATGGGTTCAAGAATAGTGTTATTTAAGGCACCATTCATGACGAACCCAAAATCCCATTTGATATCAAATACAAGGCTCTGAATAGAAAATATATCGGCTTATATTCAATATCAAATTCTGAAACCAACAAATATCGTATTGGAAATAGCGATATAAATATATCTTTCAAATGTCCACCACCATATCTGTGTAATCACGAAATCCAACATCGAAATATTCCAAAGATAATTTCAATTCAAATCCATTCCAATTCGTATAATGGAAATTCTGATTATTTTTAAAACTACTTCAAATCCAATTTATTCATTCAAAAATATTGGATTATAATTCTAGTTCAAAACTAGTTCATTTTGATAAAAAAATATTTTTATCCTATCAAATGTGGAATTTTTCATCTTAGTTCTTTCCAATTCATATATTATGATTTTACACAAATTATTAATATTTTTAATAATTTTATCATGGCTCGTACAGTCGATTTCCAACAACGGCCACCGAACTGAACTTACAGCGACCTTTTCCAAATTTGATTTGGACACAATTCTAAATCCAACCGTTAGAATTCAAATTTATAATATTCATTGGAAAGCTCTTTTCGATACAAACCCAACGGTTCCAGCTTCAGGAGAATCCGACTGTCGGATCTCCCGTAACATCAATTCGAAGTCAATGGTCGAAATTCGTGAACTGCCGCGGTGTGTTCTATTCAGGCCATTTAATATATATATATATATATATATATATATTATATGTTTCATCGATTTCAATTCTAAATGTATTTTATAAATCATTTAAAATTCGTTTTCAAAACAAATACAACTTCGTATTCAATTTTAAATCAAAATTGAATATTTCATATCATTAATATATAAATGATAATATTTTCAAAATATTGTATTTTGAAATCACTTCCTTTTCTATATTCATTACAAAAATGAATATAATCGATATAAATATCGTTCGCATCAAAATGACGCAAATATAATCAACACGGCTTTATATATCTCAATAACTTCTTTGTTCTATTCAACAAATGAATATTTATTATATTCAACCCATGAATCTATATTTTATTCAACACATGAATATTTATTAATTCTTACTTATAATAAAAATGTGAATTTTATTGTATAAATATTTTATTCAACACATGAATATATTCTCAACACATGAGTATCGTCAACACATGACTATTTTTTTCCTATTCAACACATGAATTTTCTTTTATAATATTCTTTATTTTCCAAATTGAAATGAGGCCCAATCAATTACCATATAATGTTAATTATATGGATTACATACAACACATGTATATAATAGCAACGATAAATAATCAGCCATCATCCAAAGTGCACTACACAACTGCATAAGCATTCAATTTGACTAATTGACGCTTACACAGTCTGTCAATCAAACGATCGACATACCACTAAACAATTGGGATTAGTGTACGTCGAATATCATCCCAACACCCGTGTGGGGTTTCAAATCAACAAACACAGATTTTTATTAGTGCAGTTGGGTGACATGTAAAATTTTCGTCCCAATCAATATCCTTCAAATGGGTGTACATAAACAAATCGTTCGAATTGTAAATGAATATTTATTTATTCACATTCACGTTAAAAATTATATTTTAAACAATAAATAATTTATTTCAACACATGAATATATATTTTATTCAATACATCACAATCAATTTTCACAACACACATAATCAAACAAGCCGTCCATGGTATATGGACGACGGGTGTCGGGTGCTGCTAAGCACCGTCTACATCCTAGTATATAATTTTCAACTAGAAAACAAGATTTAAAGTGAGAAGTTCTCACCAACTAGCTAAACCAAAATCCACGACTCTTCATATGTAGGAAATCTTCGCCGTGCTTCTAACTAGATTTGTTTCACGCGGTATATGTTAAAAGTCACATTTTTGTTTCAAAGCCATGTTATAAAATTCAATTTTTATATCGCTACTTTCTATATATAAAAATCGAATTTTTATATTCTCTATCTTATAAAAATCATATTTTTATAATCTCTACTAAATAAAAATCATATTTTTAATACTCTTCATGAATAAAAAATCATATTTTTATTATATTAAAACTATAAAAATCATATCTTTATTCAGTTTCAAAGTTAATTAAACTAATTACATAATAATAAACAAATAAACAAAGGTAGGAACTCACTGTGGAAGGCGTAGGAGGATAGGGAAAGTGCGCAGTTGCTAGTTGGAGGTGGTCGAGGTCGAGGGAAGGCGGATTAGGCACGTTGACAGCCCTTAGAGGCGGCGGCGGTGGCTATCTTGGTGGTTTGAAGGACTTAGGGGCGGTTTGGCTTGAAGAAGGAGGCGGGGAAATAAGGGGAGGACTGGGGTGGTCGCTAGCGTCGTGGGGAGGCGGGGGAAGGTAGCGGGCGGTCTAGTGGTGGTCCAGTAGGGGGCGGCGGCGTTCTCTCGAGGTTTTGGGAGGAAGGGCTTCATGAATGGATGAGGGAGGGCCGAAGGAGAAGGAGGTGGATCTGAGGGAGGGCGGCCGCCTTGGGAAGGCTCGGGTGGCGATCGTGGCGGTGCAAGGGGGGCAAGGTCAACGACGAGGAGATTTTTTTTTGTTTTAGAAATGATTTCATCGGGGAGAGAGAATGTTGAGGAGTGAGGTTATATTATAAATATTTAATTTATTTTAATCCACTAAAAAGTGACTTTTTCTTTCAATCTCAGAATCGAACCCACCGACTGTCACCCCTAGATAATTACCTCTATTCCGAACACAATGGGATATGTATCGTAAGTTGATTCAAACGCTTCGATTAGTTTCGTCAAAATCAAAATACAAATCTATATATTGAATTTGAACGCGCATTTCAATTTACCGAGGCCACATACGAACTCTAAAAATTCCAGAAAAATATATTTTCTAGCTTCGTATTGACGATACGGTCCTAACAAAACTAATTTCGTCAAATTCCGAGACCGTTTGAAAAATGGCCATTTTCTGGTCGATCAAAATTGACTGAAACTGTCAAAACACGTTTTCCTTTGCCACGCTCACATATTGATCGGAAAAATTACGAATTTTGGAATTTAGCAATAATTAGACATCCCGGATCCAACAAAAGTGGTTTCGTCGAAAACCGAGGTCGTTTGCAAAATTTCCATTTTTAAGGGCCAGAATTCCATAGCGAGTATTTTGAATTTTCAACTGGGCATAACTTTTGATTCCCGCTATGAAATTTCAATTTTTCGGATTCGTTGGATAGATATTCTCAATTAGATTCTAATATTTTTGGTTTCACTAAAATCCGGTTTATTTAGAATCCTGTACGTTCATTTGAATTTTGAAATCGAATTTTCAAACTATTGCGCCATTTCCAATTCCTTTTATATTTAAAAATAAATATTTATATTCTAATGTCGATCTATATAAATATATACGTTCTATTTCTATTCAAAATAAATTTCTCGTCGTCATTATTTTAAATAATCTATTTTAAATATTCAAAATTCATCAAAATTGCCAAAATAAATTTTTTAAATTGACTAAGAATTTCCGGGTTGTTACAATCTCCCCCACTTAAAACTTTTCGTCCCCGACAAGGAATGAAGATGAAAGTTGTTTAACTAAACAACTCAACTTCCATTATTTTCATTATGACTTAATGATCGTCGCTTTCCTATGAACTAGAAAAGCGCGAATTTTAAAATAAATACTGCAAGCGCACAGATGTGTAGTATGCAGGTCGAACACAGGGAGGTTGATTAAAATCAAATTATTTATCTAATCTCTTGGGCGAGTTAGACGAAGTTTGGAGATTTGGTTGAAATAAAAACAAATTGAAATTGCAACAATTAGGATTATCATTGAATCTAATCAAATGATTAATCACTAATGAAAGTAAATTGCAAAACAAGAACAAAAAAATGCAGAAAATAAAAGTGCAGAATAGAAATAACAACAGAAATAAAATTAGGATTATCGTTGAAACTAATCAAATGATTAATCACTAATGAAAATAAATGTAAAATACAACTAGTGCTCCACCAAATCTAATCGTGTAGATGGCACTAGTTGCTAAGAAATAGAAAAATGCAGAAAAATAAAAGAGAACTAGAAACTTTATTAATGGAGAAGAAGAGGAAAAATGGGATGGTGGCTACAATGATGTTACAAGGGTATATATAGGAGGTAACGAAACCCTAACCCTAATTACAAATGGGCCTAGCTATTTCAAGTAAGTTTTTTTAGGCCTTTTGTCATTTGGGACAAGTTCTAGGCCTTTTCTCCTTTTCCCTTGCAAGCCTCCTTTAAATTGAGATGTGCATGGCCTTTTTATCAATCGTTTTCTTGTCCAACAACAATTAGATGTGAGATCTTCATCTACAATTCTTCAAAATGTAAATATATAGCAATCTAATCTCCATTTCTCTACTTTTCTGGTTGCATGCGGGTTGGGTTGGAATATCTGTAAAAGTGACAAAACAATACCCAAGTAATATTTATTTATATACAAAAGATAAGATATAAGAGCATAAAATAAACACATTTCTATGTCAATCAAATACCCCCACACTTATCTTTTACTCGTCCTCGAGTAAAACAAGAAATGAAAAACTAAACTAGATAGGTCACACTTTCGTAGGAAACACGATTGCATTGAGCGTATGCAACAAGCCGTTAAACCTCTAGGTGTCCCTAGTAGGACGAGTGGTGTCTCGTGAGGGTTTTCAGCGGATACTACCCACAAAATCCAAATGCAGCATGCTATGATTCTAATGAAACTACATGAATGCAATGGACATATGCAAAATAAAAAAAATGAAAACAAGGCTTGTTTCTGAAGTGGTACAACAAATTAAATTAACAATTTCTAATCAGTTGATTTTATTTTAAATACCTCAACTTGTCACAAATTTTCAACATAAATCAAGTTTTCAAATGTTAAATTCCAGTTTGGCCAGTTGGTTCGGTCGATAACATAGTGCAGCCATGAAATAAATTCTTAGTTTGCTTGGCACAATTTGTAAAGTGGTATTCTAGTTTCCTTGTGTATGGCTAGTCAAATCAATAAGGTCAAGAAATGTTTGGGCATCATCGCTTATTCTCTATCTCTATAAAAATTGAAATTTATGATTAATTACATACACCTAACTTAAAAGACCAAGGTATACCACCCATACACTACCTTGCGGACTGACGGAGAGTTAGGATAGAGCTTGGCGGATTGTGCAGACCGACGCTGACTTTGTCAACAACATGTCGGTAATCCTTAGGTGTCCAATCTTATAAAATGAGACCAAGATATTCCAACGTTGACTTTGTCAACTACATGTCGGATAGAGCTTGGCGGGTTCGCACACCAACGCTAGATATATAAGCAATGTTGGATACCCTTGGATTACTATTATTATTATTGAAAATATAAGCACAAAAGAGAGTTATGCGAATTCAACTTAACACAACTTAGTTTTAAAGATTCGAAGAGCCAATATAAGTATTTTAAGTTCTCCACTTATTTAAACAAAGTCTACAATATAGAATAGATTTCATGGCCATTACCTAAGAATCTCCCTATGTACCGGTTACACTATTATCCCTCAAAATTAAACTTTTCATTATAATTCTTATTCGATCTAAGCTGAGAGAAAAAAATACTATCAACTGATTAATAAGTCTTAACTTATTTTGTTGTATCAAATCTAAAATGAGTCGTATTTCAAAAAAAAAATGGTATGTTACTACGATCTAAAATGCATGATGATCCTACATGAAAAGAAAGAAAAAAATAAAAGAAAAATAAAAGGATGTAATGCAGACTCCCCCCACACTAGAACTAATCAGTGTCCACAATGTGAACGTTTCCTAAATTTGAAAGATCGTACCCAAAGATGGATTAAATGCAATATGATTTGTAAAATAAAATGATGTTTAACAATTATATGCGAATGCCAATCATATGAAGAATGAAATCTATAATGATGGTGCATGTTTTGTGAAAAATGAAATTTTCTTTTCCGCCCACACTTGCCTCTATCGAAAATGATGTATGATGATTTCGTATATGATTTTTGAGTTACAAGAGACATGCCGATATTTTCTGAAATAAAAATCTTTTCTATGAAAATTGTCTCTTGCCAATGATTTGTACAATTCAGATGCAGATTATCCCGTAAAATTTTCAAAGGTTTTTCTTCTTGGTCCTCGGTAAGATCAGAGGTCAAGATAACAGGAAAATTTTCTTTAGAGTCCAAGTAAACATACTCAAGGTCTTGTGGCATGGGTTTGAGGTCTAACTTAGGAAGTTCTGGTATGCTAACATTGGTCAACGTTCCTTGGTTAGATCCAGATGACATCGGTTTCGGGTCAAGAAGTTCATTTAATTCATAAAAATAATCGAGCTCATCGAAATCAGAGTTGAAATGGTTAAAACACATTTTCAAGGCTTCAGAAGTGTCAATAAATGTGTCATAAACTATGGTCTGAATCATGTCAATTTTATCATTCTCAAAATCCCTAGAAGAATTATGGTGGCTAATACTTTTCTCATTCATCGTTATCAAATATGGAAAATCCAAACTTAAATTTGACACAAGTAGCTGTTATTACAAAATAAATAACGTACTCAAATAAATTTTATTAACTGATAATCTCGATTTGAAGGGGAAGAGGGTCTTATGGCCGTTCACGTATAGTGTAAATACTAAGGGATACGACCAATGTTTTACGGGTAGTATGCAACCTCTTTTGCTAAAAGTTCAATAAATTGAACTAATATATATCCACGATCAAACCGTTGAGAAGATCAATTTTGCAAAATACACTCTTATAGTTAAATATTTTGAAATATCTAGTCAGATTCTTTTCTTGAAAAACGATGAAAATGATGACAGTATATGGAATTTCGTTCCTCACAAACAGATTCAGAAATTTCAGTCACAGAACAGTCACAAAATAATTGCAGAAATAAAAAAAGAAAGTTGTACAAGCAAGCCGCTGCCCCTACAAAAGATTTTTACAAGCAATTTCTATATTTTTCAAGTATCTGCAGAACCTGTAGAGTTTAGAAAATATTACAGTGCGGGGTATGGCAGTCCGTCCAGAGCAGTTGAGCAGTACTAGTAATTCAAATCTGTTGTTTCGCTGCTTGATCTCTAAATCCTTGTTCACTTTGCTTGAACACTTCACTACAAAGTTCGTCTTGATTTAGGAAAGAGGAAGAAAAAAACTCAAAATAAAATAAATGTGAAAAAAATAAAATAAAGAAAAACAGGACAGCTAACAACTAGACTCAACAAAAGCAAAACTAAAATAAAAATAAAGACTAGACTAGACTCACGCAACAAGCTAGACTCCAAAATAAATAATAACTAAGTGACACAATCAACCCACACAACCTTAAACAGACACGGCCTTTTTCAGCAACCCAAAGGCATACGTTCCCTCTTATAAGCAAACTCCAACAACAAAGTAATCCTACAACAGTAAATACAAAACAACGAAAATTCAAGCCCCATTTTTATTCATTTTTTGGGAACAAATAACAGACTCTAGAAACAATCGATCCCCTCCCCGAAATATCAGCACGCCTCCATTCCCAGTGTATGATAAGCTGGATTTTTTCTTCTTTATGCGGATGCGGTTCCTTTCTTTCCTTTTTTTTCTTCCGAAAAGGAACGTGAAGGGAGAGGGTGGTCTGGAGATCTTGATGGTGTCTGAGTTGATAAGGGCTGTGTTGATTACGTTGTAGATGAGGAGCGGATGAAGTCTTGGCAGATGGTGGTTATGCGAAGGTGGTTTGTAGAAGGGGTTTGTGATGAACTTTGGTTGGATTGCTGTGATGGTAGATGATGGAAGTGGAAGAAAGTTTTGTGGTGAGATTTTGTGGAAGAAAAAAGGTGGAAGGAAAAGCACGAATTTTAAAATAAATACTGCAAGCGCACAGATGTGTAGTATGTAGGTCGAACACAGGGAGGTTGATTAAAATCAAATTATTTATCTAATCTCATGGGCGAGTTAGACGAAGTTTGGAGATTTGGTTGAAGTAAAAAAAATTGAAATTGCAACAATTAGGATTATCGTTGAATCTAATCAAACGATTAATCACTAATGAAAGTAAATTGCAAAACAAGAACAAGAAAATGCAGAAAATAAAAGTGCAGAATAGAAATAACAACAGAAATAAAATTAGGATTATCGTTGAAACTAATCAAACGATTAATCACTAATGAAAATAAATGTAAAATACAGCTAGTACTCCACCGAATCTAATCGTGTAGATGGCACTAGTTGCTAAGAAATAGAAAAATGCAGAAAAATAAAAGAGAACTAGAAACTTTATTAATGGAGAAGAAGAGGAAAAATGGGATGGTGGCTACAATGATGTTACAAGGGTATATATAGGAGATAACCAAACCTTAACCCTAATTGCAAATGGGCCTAGCTATTTCAAGTAAGTTTTTTTTTTAGGCCTTTTGTCATTTGGGACAAGTTCTAGGCCTTTTCTCCTTTTCCCTTGCAAGCCTCCTTTAAATTGAGATGCGCATGGCCTTTTTATCAATTGTTTTCTTGTCCAACAACAATTAGATGTGAGATCTTCATCTACAATTCTTCAAAATGTAAATATATAGCAATCTAATCTCCATTTCTCTACTTTTCTAGTTGCATGCGGGCTGGGTTGGAATATCTGTAAAAGTGACAAAACAATACCCAAGTAATATTTATTTATATACAAAAGATAAGATATAAGAGCATAAAATAAACACATTTCTATGTCAATCACTTAAGTTCTTCAACTTTTCAGTTTCTAAGAACTTTTCTAATTTTTCAAATATTTAGCTAACACTCTAAATTTTCGAAAAATTTCGCCATAACCTCCCTTGCACCGGGAGCTTTGGGACATTTCAAATAGCCTCCCATGGCCTTCATCAATCCAAAAAGAAAAAGAAACAGCCAAGAGACTAGCCAATCGGCTCATAAAATCATCCAAAACCCAAGAAACTAGTAAACATGAACCTATTTGTCGGGCAAACAATTTTATTCTTCTGCTCTAGCCTCCTTGCTATGACCTCTTCAATAGATATACATATACATGCATGCAATTGTAATCATTTTTCAATACAGTTCAATATTCGGTTCAATTTGGCATAATGGTTCAAAATTTTAAACCAATAATCAAACAACACAACCATCAATCAATTAGTGGATTATCGTTTCAAATTCATAATTTTGTTATATATACAGAAAATCATGTTATTAATGCCAAATCACAACAATAAACCTATCTAGTTTTGTTTCTCACACCA
The DNA here is from genome assembly GCA_030737875.1 of Allium sativum. NCBI lineage: Eukaryota > Viridiplantae > Streptophyta > Magnoliopsida > Asparagales > Amaryllidaceae > Allium > Allium sativum. The sequence continues at coordinate 718,336,086 of CM060921.1, read as the reverse complement.
GTCTAATGGAAATATATAGACATCTCACTTTCGAAACTCGAAAATAAATACTGGTGATGGCGCTCTATCATCAGAATCATGTCCGGGCGACTAGAGTGTGATCCTATAACTATCCAGTATATTAAAACTTCGAATATAAGTTCATGACGCATATATGCAAAATCTGTATATACTCGATTGTCCAAATTCAATACAAATAAAATATTCAAATACGTATACTTGAATTTAACTTTCAAAACAAAGTTTGTTTTCAAATTTTTATTTCAAAAATTTCACTCTTTACACTCGTTCTAAGACACTACTGACCCCATCTCTAACGAGTCATTCTCATTGGATATTACTAATCCACTCTCTGATGAATTCTTTCGTTCGGTTCTAATGTGTCTTGTTCTCGAGCTCTGTAAACCAAAGCTCTGATACCAAATGAAGCAACCCGAACTTCCCTGATCTCCGAAGCGACACAAACAGAAGAACATTTCATTTCTTATTACAACAATTCCATCAGAATAAAAGAATATACAGAGTATGGATAAATATTATACAACAGAGAATATCAGAGATTTAAATTACATTTAAATACATAGCAGCGGAAAAATAATAGAACATACAACTGAAAGAAATACACGGATACAGAGCTTTCTGAGTATCGTTCCAGCTGTAAATCAGGATCCTGTGAATATAAATCTGCAAAACCCAAAACTACTAGCTGCCCATGTGGAAAATAAGGGCACCCAGAGTTTAGGTTAAAACAATAAACTCCAGGTCAGTCATGTGATTGGTGTGAGAACAAAAACAGTTATTAATCTTTATTTTTAAAGTTAGGTAAATCAAGGGACCACGCCGTAAAACACGGAACAGGTTTCCTCCCAAGAATACCAATGCATAAACAAACAGCGCAATGCTAAATTACAAGACAGACAATTAAAGCAGCGACAAATAAATAAAACTTTATTTCATTGATAAACAGCTTGTACAAAGATTGTTTTACAATACCAAAGTATCATGTCTTGCTTACAAAAATAAAGAAGCATAAAATGATTTCCCCAAATAAAGCATGACCAACCATAGCAGTAGAAGAGAGAGTCTAAGGCAACACATCAAAGAGTCCTCAAGCTTGGAAAGAGTAACTGTCCAAACAAACCTGAGCTATTCCCTCCCTGACTACCTGGGGAGGGACGGAAGAAAAGAGGCGAAAGCTAACTAGGTCAGACATAAAGTCCGGTAAGTCCAGTGATTCTTAGTATTTAAACGAGTAAAATGGTCATGACATGAATAAACTAAATATAATACTAAACCATAGTATGGGATAAGCATGGGATATGGCAAGATAAACTGAATGTACCGATAAACTGAATGTACTGATAAACTGAATGTGCTTCTACTCCTTCTCTTCTTCGCAACTACCTTGTTTATACAGATTTCTATATCTCTGCACTAACATTGGTGTCCAAACTAGTAATCTATGATCATATGATAACGTGATCCCAATCCCCGTGTTTGCGGTTTCATTCAGGTCTACATCTATTATGGGGATTACATTTATTACCTAGATCTAATCTAGGGTTTGCTATCGAGCGCTTACTAGATTCAACCAAGGTTTACGCTACCCAAGGCCACTGGGGTTTATGCTACCTATTGAACGCTTCTCGGATTCAGGGTTTACGCGACCTAGGTCCAACTAGGGATTATGCTACCTACCTATATTAATTTTCCATGTGTCTGTGTCAGTCGACCCTCTCTTGCGCGCAGATACTCTGTGTTGGCCCCACCATAAGGCGTATCAAGGCTTATGATAGCGACCCGACACGATTCAAGATGCACATTGTATAACTACTAGTACCCAGTGCCTGCTTTTTCCCACTTTGTAGTACGTGCACGCCCATAAACCGTCGGAACCTACACTGACGTACCCCTGCCATTATCTTTGACCCCTTATAATCACCCCAGTAATCGTGCCCCAACCTGCCTAGTTTCAGGGTACCATGATACATCTATGTGGAATACTGCTGAAACGGGTCCCTGTTACTAGGGTTTCCTACTGGTTAAGTTTATGGGCCTATATTTACAAATATTACCCACCCATATGAGATGTATCTAACCCTCCCACCGATTCTAGCATGTTTTCTTAACGGTTAAGTTTGTGGGCTTATATGTACTAATATTGCCCACCTACATGAGATGTACTTAACCTTCCCATGGATTCAAGCAAGTTTATTTAATGGTTAAGTTTTGTGGGCCTATGTTTACTAATATTACCCACCTACCCGATGAGTACTTAACCTCTTACTTGTCAAGTCATGTTGGTTAAGTGGTTCTTATTAACTTAACCTTTCTTGCTTATCATGTTGGATTGGTTAAGTGTGATTTATTAACTTAACCAAGTTCATTCATCAGGTTATATTGGTTAAGTATTTCCCATTTAACTTAACCTCATGCATTCATCAAGTTACATTGGTTAAGTGTTATTAATCAATTCAAGTTAACTTAATCCGTCCACCCATCCCGTCATGTTGGTTAAGTGCTTCCTTCTGGTGTTGACTTGACCCTACCTCAAATCATGTTATATTGGTTAAGTGTTGTTCTCGTGTTAACTTAACCCTTCCCATACATCATGTTATATAATTGGTTAAGTGTTTTCCTCTTGTATTACTTAACCCCACCACATGTCATTATATATTTTGGTTAAGTGTTACCTTAGTTAACTTAACCCTATCATCTTCTTAATTAACATGTTACAACAGTTAAGTGTTCTAAATTTACTTAACCTCACCCATTTGTCTAATTAACATGTTGTAATGGTTAAATATCCTAATTTTTACTTAACCTCACCCACTTGCCTAATTAACATGTTATTACGGTTAAGTGTTTCCCTAATTACTTAACCTCACCATTTCTAGCTTGATTTATTCATGAGCCTTAATTAATTAATTAATTAAAGCACCAACCACTCACATTAGACAGATATTGTTGTGGTTACTGGATGTGTCGGTCGGTTCCAGGCAGGTTTACACCACAACTCAGTCTAACCTCGGGTCTTTCTGGGCTTGATGCACTAACCACCAACATTAGACAGGTATTGTTGTAGTCACTAGATGTGCCGGTCGGTTCCGGGCAGTTTTACACCACAACTCAGTCTAACCTCGGGTTATGCATATTCGTCTTTTACTAAATTTACATATTTACTATTTATGTAAATTTTCCGTAAATCAATTTAGCCTAGATCATATTTATTTGTCATGCAAATTAGCATATTTATATTCTATGCCCAAAACTTGATTTACCTATCAATCAGCCCAACTTGTAGTTTATACCAATTTTATATTTAATATACCCGTTTTTCAATTCATGCCCAATCTAGATTAACATGCCAATTTATGGTTTATGTCAAACTAGATTTAATATTTTAGTTTACCGTTTATGTCCAAAACTTGGTTTACAAGGCAATTACACCCTTTGCGACCAATTAAATTTATCAGCTTATGCCCAAATCTAATATGCATGTAAATCATTTACTATTATAGCAAATTTAGATTATGTCAACATATTTATTATGCCAAACTAACTTAATTAAGCTACGCTCAAATTCCCGCGCCGTAATCGTACGTATAACATGAATTCACAAGTTTCTAAGTACTCATGAAATGATACTAATAGTATCAAAGCAAAGGAATAGGGGATAAGCACGAGAATTGACATAAAAGAATAGCCATGCAAGAATGAACCAAATACAAAAATAACGGTTCCAATGGGTTTGATGTACATAACAGTGAATAGGAATAAACTAGACAGGTTACACCTAAAAAAATGGAATCTAACATAATTAAGGGAATAGGCATAGGTGATTTGGTCCAACATAATGCCAGTTCAAAGTACAACCTAATAGGTTGATGGGAATAGCCATAAGTCACTGACTACAATAATTATAGGCAATTAACCACAATAGTCATGGGCGACTAATCACAATAGTTTCTTAATCAATGTCATAGGCAATAGTCTCATAGTCATAAATCTTGGTAATAGTCTCATAGTCATGAATCATATGCCATAGTCTCAAAATTATGAATCATAGTCATAGTCATAGGCAACAGTCTTATAGTCATAGTCATATGTAATAGTCTCTTTGTCAGGAATCATAGTCATAGGCGATAGTTTCATGGGCAACAGTTTCATAGTCATAGTCTTAGGCAAAAGTCCCATAATCATAGTCATTGGCAATTAGCCACAATAAGTTCTAGGCCACAACCGAGAATCAGATCCAAAGGCATTGATAACGCTAGATTTGACATAAGCACGAATCAAAGATAATTAACTTGCAAATTGGAATAGTTCTATATTTTGGTTCATTACATTCACAATACCAATTACACGTTCAAATCTAAGGAATAACTGAACTTACAGTGATCAGTTAGAAGAGGATAATAAGAAAGCATTGTGGCGATTTGCTATGATTCGCGTGACGTTGTTTGAAGCAGAATGCCTACGGTGCAACTTGAAGCTTTAACTTGATTCTTCTTTAATTCTATTCAGTTTGGAAGAAGATGCATTAATCCTAGTTTTAATTCCAGCAAAGTAGCGATGCCATTTTTTATTTTTAATTAGAATTGAGGCAGAGTATAGGCAGAATGAAATTGTGTGGAGAGAAAGCTAGGATTGGGGGTGTTTAAATAGCATAGGGGTCACGAATCTGGTCAGAAAGGCGTCCAGGTGCAGAAAAATGGATCTGTCTCCAGATCTGGAAAACAAAGGGGAGGTCAACCCTAAGGTCGACCCTAGTGTCGACCTGTATACCCAGGTCAACCCCCAGGTCGACCTTAGTGTCGACCTGTGTAGGTACGTTGACCCCTAGGTCGACCCTAGTGTCGACCTGGGCCTGTCTGTTTTGAATTTCGGGCTGAAACTTCTGAAGGCCATATCTTCTTCATACAGGGTCCGATTTACGCAAACATGGACTCAATTCCAAGCGGAATTTAGAGAAAAACGTAATGGCGTAGCCCGTTTTCCTTAATTATTCTATTATAATTTAATTATTCTCTGATTTGTTAATCTTATGAACACAGAAAATACAGGGTGTTACAGAGACACTCTAGCAAATGTCTCAAGACTACACACAGCGATCCTTGGAATCGGTTGGGCCGGTCCTCTCTTACTTTTGAGGATTGGCAATTCCTGAACACACGCTTCCCGGTCCTATTAGACCTATATCCGAGGTGCCTGGCATTCCAAAAACCACACAGGTAAAAAGTATATAAATGTCAGGGCTGGTAGGTCACTGACATCACCCATAGCTAGAAAGAAACGTCGTGTTCTCCCAATGGTCCTTATCCCATTTTTGACTCATACTGAGGAGTGAGGCTTGCTAGTTAATGCTATACACAAAGCTATGCCACATAGGCCGTGCTTTGATCATCAACCACAAGACTTTGCTTTTCAACAGAATTCTTGATCATTTGCCACTTAGGCATGCCACACAGGAAATTCATGCTATGCGATTGATATCCATCAATATATAACCTCTGAGCTCGTACGTCTCAGAGAAGGGCGTTAAGCAAGAGAATAAATTCTTCGCCGCCAAGCAGATATATATTTAATAGAAATCAATCACACAGAATAAAATCCAATGTCAGACACACAGTCCATTTCAAAGTTCGTTCTGGGTCTGAACGAAACCGGAGGAACCTTATTCCTCGCATATCCATCGATCTCCAAGTACGTCTGGACGATCACTGACTGACTCCCTCCTCTTGGGTGTACAGCCCAATCAAGATCATCAATAATAATCAAAATGACGTTAAGACCTCCGGTCTTCAACCACTGTCTTCATCTTCGACTTATCGTCGAATCTGTTAATCAGAATGGGTATAAACCTGGCCTTTCCGATTAACCCGCGTCTATAATAAACAAATGTTACACAAACACATCATACGCCTCATTCCAATTCATAGTATTCTTTTACTCAAACATTCACATTCTTAAGGAAGGTTCCCATTAATTTTATCAAAGATAAATTCTTCTAAATTTATTCTTCAATCTTCCTTTGGATATCATTTCAAACCATGTTAAGGTTTTTCAAACTAGTCGGGATTAGCGAACCACACCCAAGTAATTATTTATTTTATTTCCCAATCCCAACCTATTCATCCCATGGAGCAAAACTGGTAATACTCCATATCTAACACTACGGTGTTATCGGCAAATATTAATTACCAGTTCACGTTCAAATCCAATCAAAGATTTAACTATCGCTTGGAGCAAAACTGGTGATACTCCATTCTCGATCACTTTAATCCAATTAAAGATTCATTAAAACTCCACTTAATTTTAATCTTCCCACAAATCAATATCCTGTCTTTAACTAGGTTAAAGAACCAATGTCATCAAAAACATGGTTCACGATAAACCCAAAATCACGTTCCACTGTTAATCGGGTTAAAGAATAGGTGTTATTCAAAACAGCGCTCACGGTAAACCCATAAACCAATTTAAATTCAATTCCAATTAAATACTAGTTAACTGGACAATTTCACTAAATATTAATTAAAAGATTTATTCTTTTCTGAACTGGGTTCAAGGACAGTGTTATTTAAGACCCCATTCACGATGAACCCAAAATCCCATTTGATATTAAATACAAGGCTCTGAATAGAAAATATATCGGCTTATATTCAATATCAAATTCTGAAACCAACAAGTAGCGTATTGGAAACAGCGATATAAATATATCTTTCAAATTTCCACCACCATATCTGTGTAATCACGAAATCCAACATCGAAATATTCTGAAGATAATTTCGATTCTAATCCATTCCAATTCGTATATTGGAAATTCTGATTATTTTTAAAACCACTTCAAATCCAATTTATTCATTCAAAAATATTGGATTATAATTCTAATTCAAAACTAGTTCATTTTGATAAAAAAATATTTTTATCCTTTCAAATGTGGAATTTTTCATCCCAGTTCTTTCCAATTCATATATTATGATTTTACACAAATTATTAATATTTTTAATAATTTTATCAAGGCCCGTACAGTCGATTTCCAATAACGGCCACCGAACTGCACTTACAACGACCTTTTCCAAATTTGATTGGGACACAATTCCAAATCCAGCCGTTAGAATTCAAATTTCTGATATTCACTGGAAATTTCTTTTAATACGAATAGAACGGTTCCGGTTTCAGGAGAATCCGACGGTCGGATATCCCGTAACGTCAATTCGAAGTCAATGGTCGAAATTCGCAAACTGCCGCGGCGCGGCGCGTTCTATTCAGGCCATTTAATATATATATTATATATATTTCGTTGATTTCAATCGTATTTTATAAATCATTTAAAATTCGTTTTCAAAACAAATTTAACTTCGTATTCAATTTTAAATCAAGATTGAATATTTCATATCATTTTTATATAAATGATAATATTTTCAAAATATTATATTTTGAAATCACTTCCTTTTCTATATTCATTACAAAAACGAATATAATCAATATGAATATCGTTCGCGTCAAAATGGCGCAAATCTAATCAACACGGCTTTATATATTTTAATAACTACTTTATTCTATTCAACAAATGAATATTTATTCTATTCAACACATGAATCTATATTTTATTCAACACATGAATATTTATTAATTCTTTCTTACAATAAAAATGTGAATTTTATTGTATAAATATTTTATTCAAAACATGAATACTTTCAACACATGAATATATTCTCAATACATGAGTATCGTCAACACATGACTATTTTTTTCCCTATTCAACACATGAATTTTCTTTTATAATATTCTTTATTTTTCAAATTGAAATGAGGCCCAATAAATTACCATATAACGTTAATTATATGGATTCCATACAACACATGTATATAATAGTAACAATAAATAATTAACCATCATCCAAAGTGCACTACACAACTGCATAAGCATTCAATATGACTAATTGCCGCTTACACAGTCTGTCAATCAAACGATTGACATACCACTAAACAATTGGGATTAGTGTACGTCGAATATCATCCCAACACCTGTGTGGGGTTTCAAATCAATAAACACAGATTTTTATTAGTGCAATTGGGCGATGTGTAAAATTTATCGTCCCAATCAATATCCTTCAAATGGGTGTACATAAACAAATCGTTCGATTTGTAAATGAATATTTATTTATTCACATTCACGTTAAAAATTATATTTTTAACAATAAATAATTTATTTCAACGCATGAATATATATTTTATTCAACACATCACAATCAATTTTCACCACACACAAAATCAAATAAGCCGTCCATGGTCTGTGGACGACGGGTGCTGCTAAGCACCGTCTACATCCTAGTATATAATTTTCAACTGGAAAACAAGATTTAAAGTGAGAAGTTCTCACCGACTAGATAAACCAAACTCCACGACTCTTCAATTGTAGGAAATCTTCGTCGTGCTTCTAACGAGACCTGTTTCACGTGGTATATGTTAAAAGTCACATTTTTATTCAAAGCCATATTATAAAAATTCAATTTTTATATCGCTACTTTCTATATATAAAAATTGAATTTTTATATTCTATCTTACAAAAATCATATATTTATAATCTCTACTAAATAAAAATCATATTTTTAATACTCTTCATGAATAAAAATCATATTTTTTATTATATTTAAACTATAAAAATCATATCCTTATTCAGTTACAAAGTTAATTAAACTAATTACATAACAATAAACAAATAAACAAAGGTAGAAACTCGCTGTGGAAGGCGTAGGAGGATGGGGAAAGCGCGCAGTTGCTCGCTGGAGGTGGTCGAGGTCGAGGGAAGGCGGCTCAGGCGCGTTGACACCCCTCAGAGGCGGCAGCGGTGGCTGTCTTGGTGGTTTGAAGGACTTGGGGGAGGTTTGGGTTGAAGAAGGAGGCGGGGAAAGAAGGGAGAGGACTGGGGAGGTCGCTGGCGTCAAGGGGAGGCTGGGGAAGGTGGCGGGCGGTCTGGTGGTGGTCCAGTAGGGCGCGATGGCGCTCTCTCGATGGTTTAGGAGGAAGGGTTTCACGAATGGATGAGCGAGGGCCGGAGGAGAAGGAGGTGGATCTGAGGGAGGGCGGCCGCCTTTGGGAGGCTCGGGTGGCGATCGCGGCGGCGCAAAAGGGGGGAGGGGCAAGGTCAACGACGAGAAGGTTTTTTTTTCTAAAATAATTTCATTGGGGAGAGAGAATGTTGAGGGGTGAGGTTATATTTTAAATATTTAATTTATTTTAATCCACTAAAAAGTAACTTTTTCTTTCGAACTCAGAATCGAACCCATCGACTGTCACCCCTAGCTAATTACCCCTATTCCGAACACAATGGGATATGTATCGTAAGCTGATTCGAACGTTTCGATCAGTTTCCTTCAAAATCAAAATATAAATCTATATATTGAATTTGAACGCACATTTCAATTTACCGGGGCCACATACGAATTTTAAAAATTCCAGAAAAAATATTTTCTAGCTTCGTATTGATGATACGGTCCTAACAAAACTAATTTCATCAAATTCCGAGACCGTTTGAAAAATGGCCATTTTCTAGTCGATCGAAATTGAATGAAACTGTCAAAACACGTTTTCCTTCGCCACGCTCACATATTGATTCGAAAAAAGAATCTAGCAATAATTAGACATCCCGGATCCAACAAAAGTGGTTTCGTCGAAAACCGAGGTCGTTTGCAAAATTTCCATTTTTAAGGGCCAGAATTCCATAGCGGCTATTCTGAATTTTCAACTGGGCATAACTTTTGATTCCCACTATGAAATTTCAATTTTTCGGATTCGTTGGAAAGATATTCTCAATTAGATTCTAATATTTTTGGTTTCACTAAAATCCGATTTATTTTGAATCCTGTACATTCATTTGAAATCGAATTTTCAAACTACCGCGCCATTTCCAATTCCTTTTATATTTAAAAATAAATATTTATATTCTAACGTTGATCTATATAAATATATACGTTCTATTTCTATTCAAAATAAATTTCTCATCGTCATTATTTGAAATAATCTATTTTAAATATTCAAAATTCATCCAAATTGCCAAAATAAAAAATTTAAATTGGCTCAGAATTTCCGGGTTGTTACAATAAATGTCTATCTGAACCAGAAAATCATAACGGACTCAATGGCGCTATCCCCCATTGCCAAATTTCCATTATTATACAATTCATTCTTTAATCTGTTAATTTTTTAACGAATTAATGTTCATTAAAATTTGGATTGTTATATTCTCCCCTCATTAAAGGATTTCGTCCCCAAAATCTCCAAGTAGATGAATAATATAATTGTTTTCACAACAATGTCTACGTCCATCTACTCATCTATCATCCGCTGGCAAACATTGTCATTAATTTTTTGATGCAATTTATATACTTATGCAATAGTGTAGTGTATATGTCCCTAACGAATATAAAAGATTAGGCGGTAAACTGATTCATTCGACTTCTACTTTTTGCAATTATGTTTGTGCCATGCATGCAATGTACGCAAAAAACATAATGATACATATAATTCTATATGTGTGCATCAACCATCATCCACATGTAACAATCATCTGGTTGCATTCACAGAAATAATAATAAACTAATGGTATACACATCCATATGCATACGCAAGTGTCCTATTCAGCCGATCCCAGTACTTAGTGTGCGTATATGCATCCACTTGCAAACATTTGCATCTATTCGCAAACATCAACCGTTACATTTCTCAAACACATGTTTCAACCATATCATTTATAAGTTCAAATCCTAAGATCTACCCTTACCAAGGATATCTTAGAAGAAAGTGCCTAATCCAAGGAAGAAGATACTAATATAATATCAAAGAGGAAGTACTTATCAAAAAACATGGGCAAGAAACTTGAATTCTTCCTGTGAGATAAAAGATTTTTATTACTGAATCTGTCAGTGCCTCAACTCCTGATGACTCATTATTAACTCGAAATTCCTTCCGAACTTCCAAATTTGCAGGAGAACTTTCCCAACCAAAATACTTCAAGAAAAATATTTCTAGTACTTTAATCCATTATGTTCCAAGTTTTTTTTCGTTTGCTTTCTTTCAAATTATTCCAACAAAGCTAAGTCATTTGGTTTTTAAAATCATTTCCACAATCCACTTTATAGCCTTTACGTTTTCTACCTTGTGTTGCTTTATTCCACTTATATTTTCCAACTCTATAAGGACTTTACTTCTTCCATTTTTTTTCAAATCTTGTTATATTACTATTATTTTTTGAAATCTCATTTGAAAAATCTTAGTGAGATAACGTGTTGTTCATAATCACAAAAACTTCTTTTTGAAATGTGTATATGTAGTTACTTTTATGAAATTAAAAAAAATACGAATTTCATACCAAGAAAAATTTTCCTCTATAAAATCTCTAATTTTGACATCATATGCATACATATGAGGTATAGACTCAAAGTGATTCTACAAATTCCTTTTTCGTCAAAATACTCTTTTCAAATTCTTTTCATGGAACACAATTATTCACTATGCCATTTGTAACAGCCCGCCCCGCACCAGCCTGCATTTCCTCCGAAAGTGCGCTGTACACATGCCCGACTAGCACGGGACGGTCGTCAGAAGAAAGGAAAGAAGGGAATTAACTAACGAGGAACCTGTAGAATATCTCACAGCGCATGGAATAAAATATAATAATAACATACTTGACATAAAACAGGTGAGACAGTGCATAAGCTGATAACTAAAACCAACATCAACATCAGAGCAGCGGAAATCCAAATACAGCTTATTACAACTTTCCAAATTTACTGTCTCTAAACAGAAGAAATCTAAATTAGAAGATGCACCACTAATGCCCAAGCAGTGATCTTCAACAACACAGGGAGAATACTATATATATTATGTGGAAGCCTCCTGCTCGTCTCCGGATCATCTACCCGTGCATCACCAGCTAACCTGTCTCTAGTCTGCTCGTGTGAGCACCCAGAGTAATAAGAAGAGACATAAAACTCTGGGTCAGACATAAAGCCTGGTATGAGCGATAAGCATCTAAACAGAACAATAACAGGTATACTAAACCATACCTGAACCTGGACCTGCAACCAAAGAGTTAGTACCACATACCGTACAATACTCTAAGGTGCCATAATAAGTAGTGTAAAGAATACGGGGGTGGGGTGTGCATGTCATAGCGATGGCAAACAATTCATCCATAGCAACCATCCTCACATCTCTCACTCAGTGCGTAAAGTGTACGATGTCCACCACTGTCAATCACTAGACCCATCGAAGTAGTGATGGAGTTCCACTTGTACAACTACTGCTACTACCTAGCTTACCACATGGAGTCATGACCAAATCTTTACAAATGATCCCACTTCATTGGTCTATAGCCCTTTAGTCGTACCTAGGCCACTGTGGCCCTGAATCCGTTCACGTACCTCCCATACATAGTGATCCAAAATCATAGACATCGATAGCCCCTTGGCACACGTCCCGCAGCAAAGCCCAATCATGAAGTGAACTCTTCGGTTCCCAACTGGATCCTGAGCTCTAACTTCCCATATTGAACAACCTTTACATCTCGGGTTATTAGTCAATACTGGGTCGGGTCGGATTCCTTTCAAGCCATCGGTTCGGGTCGGGTCCACTGCGTTGCGTTGGTGCATGGTCTTCCTCTGATAGCGGTTCGGTTCGGGTCCACTCCATCGCGTCGGTTCGGGTCGGGTGTCCCCCTTCGGGTCGGGTCGGGTGTCCTCCTTTGGGTCGGGTCGGGTGCCACCTCCCATCCAGTTCATGCTCCCGCTCCGATCAGCTCCCTCGTTCTTCACGTGCTCCGATCCGATCCCTCCTCCTTTATCCGATCCGATCCCAGTTCAGTTAGCATGGCCTTCCTTTTTGCCAATTTTCTCAAGTGTCAGGTTCCAATCCGATCAAATCCCTTGCCCAGTTCAACTTATCCGATCCGAGCCACCATATCCGATCTGATCCGATCCTGCACTGTTTTCTGAAACTTTTCCAGCCGACGTTTTCGACCAATCTAACTGTTCTAATCAATCACAAAACATGTCAAACAGTTATAGCAATATAGCAAACTAACCACAAACACCAAAACAATGAATTTACATGTCAAAATGGATCAAATATACCCAAAACCCCTTATTTTCCCTTAAGCATGTTTAAGTAAAACTAATCATAGGGTTAACAGAACTTAACCAAATTAAACCAAATTTCTACCAGAGGCATAAAATATTATTTTTGAATTTATATATATTTTTCCAGAATTTATTAGTGTATAAATTCACTAATCTTCACTAATTACCCTTAATTAACTGTAATTAGTGTCAAAACAATGCTAATCACTCACCTTGGCCATAAATAAAATTCTCAGAACTGAAACCTCGCTGGTTTGGGTGAATACCGGTGTCTAACAGCAGCTCTAACCTTGCATTCATGTTTTCTCTCCTTAATTTGATGTAGATTAAGCCAAAACTTGATTAGAAAGTGATTTGGGTGTTGGAGGCCATTGCTAGAGTTCCAAGAATGAAAGTGGCGGCTGAAAGAAATGTTTTCTAACCCTAATCAGCCCCTATACATCTCCAATCCCGAAATCCCCTTTGGGCCTAGCTGCTAATTACCTGATTAAACCCAATTAAGCTGTTTTTCACTATCTGAAACTTGTTTCAGCCATATCTCCCAAACGGTGAGTCCGTTTGGCTAATGTGACCACTCTACGGAATTGTAAACCATCATCCGGAGCGAATGGAAGTGGTTTCAGGTCAAAATTCCTTTCCAGTCAAAAGTTATGGCCAAAACAGTACTAACTAGGGGTAAAATGGTCATTTAAAAATCGACAAAAATCATGAACATGGGAAATGACCCCAATAGTCGTCTCCCAAAGTTACATGACCATAAGACTTCGTATGTGAAAGAAATAAATATTCTACGATCCTATGATGTGTAGAATACGGGTCGTTACACTCTCCCCCTCTTAAGAAATTTCGTCCCCGAAATTCCTTAACCTAAAACATACAAAGGATCCCGCATGCCTAACTACCACATACAACAATCAAACATGCAAAACAAGCAAACAAGCCTATCCTAGCATGCGGAAAGCTAAATCAAAGTTAAAATCTTACAAGGCGAAGTGTTCTGGATATGTCTTCCTAATGTTCTCCTCTGCCTCCCAAGTGCAATCATTCTCGTCCTCGCCCCACTGAACCTTGACTACCTTCACCGCCTTCCTTCGAAGTTGCTTCATGTCGTGCTCGACAATACGGGCCGGCTTGCGGTTCCCAACCGCCTCGGGTTCTACTTCGAAGTCCTCTAACCGATCAGGTGAAATAGTCATATCTGGGTCGTGGACGAACTTCCTTAGTTGGGAAACATGAAATACGTTGTGAACTCCCGCCATCTTCTCTGGTAAGCCAACTCTATATGCCAAATTCCCGACTGGTTCAAGAACAGGGAATGGGCCAACAAATCTTGGTGCCAACTTGCCTCTCCTGCCAAATCGTATCACGCTCTTCAACGGAGAAATCTTGACAAACACCAAGTCACCAACGGAGAATTTTAAGTCTCTTCTCCTCTTATCAGCATAACTCTTCTGCCTATCTTGGGCAGTCTTCATTCGTTGTTGAATGATCTTGATCTTGTCTGAAGTTTCCCTCGCCACATCTGGTCCAAGCATAAACTTTTCGCCAGTCTCTATCCAACATGATGGTGAGTTGTACGGTCTTCCGTACAAAGCTTCAAACGGAGCCATCCCGATACTGGATTGGTAGCTATTATTATATGCAAACTCTACTAGATGCAAATGGTCATCCCATGATCCACCAAAATCCAGAACACAAGCTCTCAGGAGGTCTTCCAATATACGATTCACCCTCTCCGTCTGACCGTCGGTCTGAGGATGATATGCGGTACTGAGATGTAACTCTAACCCTAGAGCCTCTTGTAAGCTCTTCCAAAACCCACTAGTGAACAATGGGTCTCGGTCACTCACAATGCTTTTAGGTACTCCATGAAATCTCACTACCCACTTCATATACAATTCTGCTAACTTAGATGCCATTCTGGTCGATTTGACTGGTATGGATCTTGCACTCTTAGTCAATCGATCCACAATTACCCAAATGCTATCATGTCCCGATCTAGTCCTTGGTAAACCATCGATGAAATCCATCGAGACTTGCTCCCATTTCCATTCGGGAATTTCTAATGGTTGCAACAACCCACTAGGCTTCTTTTGCTCGGCTTTAACTAGCTGGCAATTCATGCATTTGGATATAAACCTCCCAATGTCTCTTTTCATCCCTTCCCAGTAGTAGGTCTGCTTCATATCTCGATACATCTTGTTACCACCGGGGTGTATAGTCAGTTTTGAGTGATGACATTCTCTAAGCACTTCATCTCTCAATCCATTGTCATTGGGTACAACAAGCTTTCCACTCTTTCTAAGCCATCCATCTCGATCAAGCCTATACTTGTTCATCTCCTCATCGATACCCATCTCTAACTTGGAGATGATTTCCAATAGGTTAGGATCGTTCCTCTGACTAGAGCCGATCCGCTCAATCAAAGTGGGTCTGATCGTCAAACTTGCTAACATTTCTGGATCCAATTCGCACTTTGGTCTGAAATCATACCCAGCGATGTACTCCAGTTGCTTCCATTCTAGAAACATAGCCCCTAAACTGGCATGTCTCCTACTCAATGCATCAGCCACCGCATTGCCCTTTCCTGGTGTATATGCGATGTCAAAATCATAGAAGCCAAGAATTCTAACCACCTTTGTTGCCGGAGATTTAGATCCTTTTGGGAGAAGAGATACTTCAACGACTTATGATCTGTAAACAGCTCAAATCTTTCTCCCAAGAGATAGTGTCTCCACATCTTTAACGCGAACACGATCGCTGCCAATTCCAAATCATGGGTAGGGTATCTTTTCTCGTGCGGTTTCAATTGCCGACTTGCATAAGCTACAACCCTACCACCTTGCATCAATACAGCACCCAATCCGGTACCACAGGCATCCGTGTATATCGTCATCTCTTCATTCCCCTTAGGAATGACTAACACTGGTGCGCTTGTCAACTTGTCCTTTAGACTCTTGAATGCATTCTCGCACCTTTCATCCCAGACAAAAGCTTGATTCTTCTTGGTCAACTAGGTCAATGGTGCTGCTATCTTGGAGAAACCTTGGATAAACTTACGATAATATCCAGCTAATCCCAAGAAACTTCTTACATCTGTTGCGTTCTTGGGCGTAAACCAATCTTGCACCGTAGCCACCTTCGCAGGATCCACGGCGATACCATTCTCGGAAACAACATGGCCCAAGAACCTCACTTCCCTCTTCCAGAAGTGACACTTAGAAAACTTCGCCTTCAACTAGTGTTTTCTCAACATCTCCATCACTATTCTTAAATGTTCCTTGTGTTCTTCCTCTGTCCTCGAATAGACCAAAATATCATCAACGAACACAAGGACAAACTTATTCAACTAATCTCTGAATACCCTATTCATAAGATCCACAAAATATGCTGGGGCATTGGTCAGCCCGAATGGAATGACCAACCACTCATAAAATCCAGACGGCGTCCGAAATGCCGTTTTAGCTATACTCTCAGCTTCCACTCTAAGCTGATGAAAACCTGTCGCGAGATCCAACTGAGAAAATACTCTCGGGCCACTCAACTGATCGAACAAATCATCTATCTGCGGTAGAGGATACTTCTTCTTCCTCGTCACTTTATTCAACTCGCGGTAGTCTACACACAAATGAAGGGAACCATCCGCCTTGGTAGCAAAAACAATTGGTGCTCCCCATTTAGAAACACTCCCTCTGATAAATCCCTTCTTTAAAAGATCGCTGACTTGCACCTCGAGCTCTCGCTGCTCCCTTGGTGCTATACGAGGAAGTGGCATCACTATAGGTCTGGCATCTTTCACCAAATCAATACGGAACTCAATATCTCGATGTGGTGGGATCCTGGTCACTTCTTCGAAAACATCCGGATACTGGCCAACCACGGGCAAACCTGACAACTCACTATGCGGAATGTCGAGGGAGTTTAGAAAACTAGCCAATACCCCCTCACTGGGTAGACTACCAAACACTATCCTCCGCCCATCATCCGCTCTAGCTGTCACCAAAAAGCCCTCACAGTCTACCACCACCCCGTATCTTTGGAGCCAATGTACTCCCAAAATAATGCCAAACCAAGTAAAGCCCAAAACAAAGCAATCACAAACAAACATGCATCCATGACTCGATAAGACCACATTACGACAAATCATGCTAAGGCTAGTCGAACCACCAATCGGGTTCGTCACTACTAAAGGTCTATCGACAATCTCGGGCTCCAATCCCAACCTATCTACCAGGTCACTAGATATGAAAGAACTGGAAGCTCCGGTATCAAACAAAACTCTAACAGGAACATCATAAACAGAAAGCATACCTTGAATGACGACATTCTTTCCCTTCTCCGCCGCAGTTGGGGCATTCGACGAAGAAGGAATAGCATTAAGGGCATATGCTTTCACCATTTGCTTTTCTTTAGGGGGTTGCAGACACTTGTCCTTGTGATGTCCCATTTGACCACAGTTGAAGCACTTCCTATCTGCTGGCTTGGCCTGACAATTACTAGCATAATGGCCCTTCTTACCACAGCTGAAGCACTCAACATCTTGCTTATTCTTTTTCTTCTGGTCATCCTTAGTCTGGTTCTGCTTCCTCTTATTCTGGGAACCACCCTTGCCTCCACCACTTACTTGTGGCTTTGGCTCCTCTGCAGATGCAACCTTAGTCTTCGGCTTAGGGTAAAGGCTTTCTGATCTCAATGCTTTCCCCACAATTGATTCAAACGTCTCATCGATGTGGTTAATAAGCTTTTCCCCCAAGTACTGATCCAAAGCAGTTATGAATTTCTCATTCTTCTTCTCGGCAGTATCAATAAGAGATAACCCATATTTTGACAAAGTGTCGAATTTAGCAATATACTCCGAGACAGCTCTGCCGTTCTGCTTGAGCTCCAAGAATTTCTTAAACAGCACTGACTTCTGAGCAGCTGGAATGAACTTCTCACTAAAGCGGACCTTAAACTGCTCCCAAGTAATCTGATCTTCGGGAGTAGCTGCCTTTATAGCATTCCACCAATTCATTGCCCGCCCTTGCAGCTGACGGGACGCTAGCTTTCTCTTCATCGCATCCTCGATACCCAAATCCTCGAAGATACGTTCACAACTATCCAACCAATCCTGAACATCCGTAGCTGACTCCGTTCCGTGGAACGGCTTCCCACCAAGACTAGTATAATCCTTATTCAGCTTAGCGAAGTCAACTCTCGGCGCCTGCACTATTGGACCACCACCATTGGGAGCTGCCCTCTGCACATCCCTAAGCATCTCTCTCATGAGGTCAGTAAACATCGTCCTCATGTCAGCAGCATTCCCATTTTTGGCCCCTCTACCGGTACCTCTAGCATATCGGCTCATCGTAAATCTTGAAAAGGAAACGATTAACGACCCCATAGTGGTGCTAGTGCAGTACGACTTCATTCTTATACTACTAATAGTGTATATATATATATATAGCTTTTAAAAATCAAAGTAATCATAAATACGCTCTCTCGTATACGTATACTATCTCTCCCTGATAACTTCCCTAGGTTAACTACTCAACCTAGAGCTCTGATACCAAGTGTAACAGCCCGCCCCACACCAGCCTGCATTTCCTCCGAAAGTGCGCTGTACACATGCCCGACTAGCACGGGACGGTCGTCAGAAGAAAGGAAAGAAGGGAATTAACTAACGAGGAACCTGTAGAATATCTCACAGCGCATGGAATAAAATATAATAATAACATACTTGACATAAAACAGGTGAGACAGTGCATAAGCTGATAACTAAAACCAACATCAACATCAGAGCAGCGGAAATCCAAATACAGCTTATTACAACTTTCCAAATTTACTGTCTCTAAACAGAAGAAAGCTAAAGTAGAAGATGCACCACTAATGCCCAAGCAGTGATCTTCAACAACACAGGGAGAATACTATATATATATTACGTGGAAGCCTCATGCTCGTCTCCGGATCATCTACCCGTGCATCACCAGCTAACCTGTCTCTAGTCTGCTCGTGTGAGCACCCAGAGTAATAAGAAGAGACATAAAACTCTGGGTCAGACATAAAGCCTGGTATGAGCGATAAGCATCTAAACAGAACAATAACAGGTATACTAAACCATACCTGAACCTGGACCTGCAACCAAAGAGTTAGTACCACATACCGTACAATACTCTAAGGTTCCATAATAAGTAGTGTAAAGAATACGGGGGTGGGGTGTGCATGTCATAGTGATGGCAAACAATTCATCCATAGCAACCATCCTCACAGCTCTCACTCAGTGCGTAAAGCGTACGATGTCCACCACTGTCAATCACTAGACCCATCGAAGTAGTGACGGAGTTCCACTTGTACAACTACTGCTACTACCAAGGTTACCACATGGAGTAATGACCAAATCTTTACAAATGAACCCACTTCATTGGTCTATAGCCCTTTAGTCGTACCAAGGCCACTGTGGCCCTGAATCCGTTCACATACCTCCCATACATAGTGATCCAAAATCTTAGACATCGATAGCCCATTGGCACACGTCCCGCAGCAAAGCCCAATCATGAAGTGAACTCATTGGTTCCCAACTGGATCCTGAGCTCTAACTTCCCATATTGGACTACCTTTACATCTCGGGTTATTAGTCAATATTGGGTCGGGTCGGATTCCTTTCAAGCCATCGGTTCGGGTCGGGTCCACTGCGTTGCGTTGGTGCATGGTCTTCCTCTGATAGCGGTTCGGTTCGGGTCCACTCCATCGCATCGGTTCGGGTCGGGTCCACTGCGTTGCGTTGGTGCATGGTCTTCCTCTGATAGCGGTTCGGTTCGGGTCCACTCCATCGCATCGGTTCGGGTCGGGTGTCCCCCTTCGGGTCGGGTCGGGTGTCCTCCTTCGGGTCGGGTCGGGTGCCACCTCCCATCCAGCTCATGCTCCCGCTCCGATCAGCTCCCTCGTTCTTCACGTGCTCTGGTCCGATCCCTCCTCCTTTATCCGATCCGATCCCAGTTCAGTTAGCGTGGCCTTCCTTTTTTCCAATTTCTCAAGTGTCAGGTTCTGATCCGATCGAATCCCTTGCCCAGTTCAACTTATCTGATCCGAGCCACCATATCCGATCCGATCCTGCACTGTTTTCTGAAACTTTTCCACTACGTGTTTACGCCATTCAACGACATTTTCGACAAATCTAACTATTCTAATCAATTACAAAACATGTGAAACAGTCATAGCAACATAGCAAACTAACCACAAACACCAAAACAATGAATTTACATGTCAAAATGGATCAAATATACCCAAAACCCCTTATTTTCCCTTAAGCATGTTTAAGTAAAACTAATCATAGGGTTAACAGAACTTAACCAAATTAAAACAAATTTCTACCAGAGGCATAAAATATTATTTTCGAATTTATAGATATTTTTCCAGAATTTATTAGTGTATAAATTCGCTAATCTTCACTAATTACCCTTAATTAACTTTAATTAGTGTCAAAACAATGCTAATCACTCACCTTGGCCACAAATAAAATTCTCAGAACTGAAACCTCGCTGATTTGGGTGAATACTGGTGTCTAACAGCAGCACTAACCTTGCTTTCGTGTTTTCTCTCCTTAATTTGATGTAGATTAAGCCAAAACTTGATTAGAAAGTGATTAGAATGTGATTTGGGTGTTGGAGACCATTGCTAGAGTTCCAAGAATGAAAGTGGCGGCTGAAAGAAATGTTTTCTAACCCTAATCAACCCCTATACATCTCCAATCCCGAAATCCCCTTTTGGCCTAGCTGCTAATTACCCGAAAAGCCCAATTAAGCTGTTTTTCACTATCTGAAACTTGTTTCAGCCATATCTCCCAAACGGTGTGTCCGTTTGTCTAATGTGACCACTCTACGGAATTGTAACCATCATCCGGAGCCAATGGAAGTGGTTTCAGGTCAAAATTCCTTTCCAGTCAAAAGTTATGGCCAAAACAGTACTAACTAGGGGTAAAATGGTCATTTAAAAATCGACAAAAATCGTGAACATGGGAAATGACCCCAATAGTCGTCTCCCAAAGTTACATGACCATACGACATCGTATGTGAAAGAAATAAATATTCTACGATCCTATGATGCGTAGAATACGGGTCGTTACACCATTAATCAATTTGAAACCCTTATACCCATTTAATCATTCTTTTGCTAGCCAAACTTTTTTCTTACTTCATTCTTATGGCCATATTATGATTTATTTTACCAATCCAGTTCTTGTTGTTTGGTTTTAACTCATTCCCAAAAACCATATTTTTTAAGAAAGTATTTCTAGGATCCTCATCTCATGCTAAAATGACATAATCTTGATGAACACCAAACCTTAATCAAACTCTACTATTAGTGCAAATATCTGGGATAACCAACCATTTGAATTATCTAACTATAGCAAACCAACCGATACCCGAAAATATCGTAAACATTTCCTAGATCAAGATATATATTTTCAACCCCGACTCATTGTAAATAATCAAGTTGATCCCCTATGGGGTTAAGGAATTTCTACTGGGCCTAGAAAAGTATCTAAGTGCAAAAAAGTCAACTAATCACACACTCGGGGACTTACAATATTTGCAAGGGACAACTTCGTTAAGCCTACAATACAGACGCTCCACATGACTTATCTCATCTCAACGTGGTTGTGGCCCTACGCAGCCACCCTAACTTAAACATCAAAGGTAAAGAGAGAGTATTCCTAGACCAAATAAAGCAAGGAGAACTAGAAATGACTAAAGATACATATATCATTCTTTCTTCCATCAACTTTTACTGACTTCCATTTCTCGATCCCTTTTATCAACAACTTTCCTATAATCCTTTGACATTAATATACTTATGTTGCTCTTTTACTTCCTACCCTTAAGTTTACCCTTTAGGAAGTTTTGCACACTCCTAATTGATTGGTTACCAAAATATACAAAAATCTATTTTCATAGTATAGGACAGTCTAATTTATAGAAATCCGTAATTGTAAAAATATTTCTTTTGATTATCTTTAAGTTGTTGAGTAGCGCACAATATGGCTAAATCCTTATTCCGCACTAATCCTTTCATTCTTGCAATGACGTCCTCAGTGTTAATTACAAACCAAACTATGGAAATATATTCTTTATTCTTAACCAATCAATCTAGGTCATTCTTATAATTCCTTACATTTTTTTTCTCCAAGCTAATAAGGTTGTCCTATCCACGATTAGCCCTATTCAGTTTTTGTTAAGCGACAAGTTTCTCTCTAACTTCGATCTTTCCCAACTAATGAAATAAAGGGGTTTATCCCTTAGTCAAAACTTCAACTTATAAAGATTCAAGGTTCCTATATAAAAGATTATAGATAACTTAACGTAGAGATTCGGAATCCGCAAGAGTTAAAGGAAGGTTGTAACTGACAAGAGAGGGTTTCGAAAATAAATTTTTGGTTTCCAAAAAAATACGTTTTCTTTCGAAAATACTTCATTTTAAAACAAAACATTAGTGATATTGTAACCTTAGGCTAGGATACCAAATGTATCAACCCACATTTCTTAACGTCACCCATATGAGGATTCCGCTAAGGAAATATAAAGCATTGCATGTATAAAGACATAAAACATCATAGAGACTAAGATTTCATAAGACATAGACAAGTAAGTTTACAACGAAAGAAGAAACAGTTTATTTTAAAATGACAAAAAGCATATTTATTACAAGTTAACTAAATTGTTACAAAACATCATGTCTCAAAATCTCAGTCAAAACAGCATAATAGTGCACTATAATATTATCCCCTAAATAGTCAATAAAGGTACAACCTAATCTTGGAAAAGAGTCAGGAAATAATCTGTCTTTTGTAGGAATCCTTCATGATGAAATCAACAAATAAATCTGAACTATACATTTTCTCCTTGCAAGCCTAAGGGGAAGAAAAGAGGAAAGAAGAAAAGAAAATGGGTCAGACAAAAAGTCCAGTGAGCTGCTATAATTACTAGCACGACTGATAAGTTAAGGAATATAGATAAAATAGGAGTTCTAGTGCCATAAAAGGATAATTGTGTGTGCACACCTAGAATTGAACAAATACTGATAGGAATGACATAAAGAATTGGTTGTTTTCATCTAATGACAGTGATGATAATAATGGTCATACTAACGATAATAATAGCCATGACTATTTTGCACTTCTACAAATCAAACCTAAATAAATAATTTCTAATACTACCCATCGATCGGCTTACATACCCCCAACGTGATAACCTATGTCGACTAGTCCCGGGTTTATCAAGCCCAACCCATCAGCTTTGAGGGACATAGCGTTAATCACAGGTGTTACCCGCGTCTTATTGTTGGCCGGCTAGCTACCCTAGACCATCATAGTATTTGTCAACAACCACCTAGGTCACTAAAAATTAATTATTTTGATTGGCCTTTTATTTTCCTTAATTTGTCTACTCTCGCTGATGTAGTAAACTAATACTATGAGCCTCTTATTTTCCCTATTCAGTCTCACTGCTGGAACAGACTCCTACTACACCTACTCATTATTTTATTTTATTTTAACTTATCGCCAACCCTTAAGTTTATTAATAAGTGTATATTCCTTCATGTGACTTTCTATCATTTCATAGGTTGCATGTAAACATTAAGTTACAAGTTGTCTATAAACATCACT
Organism: Allium sativum; assembly: GCA_030737875.1. Taxonomy (NCBI): domain Eukaryota; kingdom Viridiplantae; phylum Streptophyta; class Magnoliopsida; order Asparagales; family Amaryllidaceae; genus Allium; species Allium sativum. The sequence goes on along the minus strand of CM060921.1, from coordinate 718,312,303 downwards.
TTTGTTTAATTTTATTGTGTAACAACGTTCGTCGTTTGCATCTATCTAAATGTCATTTATTTGGTTCATCAAAGTTACAGTTCAACTATTCTTTTTTGCACAATTTCAATTTAGCATAATTTATCCTTTTTATACATATTTCTTATTTTCCCCTAATTTGTGCTTTTATTGTCAATTTTATATTTTTAATCCAATTTGCACATAAACAAAAATAAAATAACACGTTTAGGCTCGAGAAGGCCTAAACTTAGCATCAAAATAAAAGGACAATGGCCTAAGCTCTCGCATGGCATAGGATCGGATAAATAAGAACAAATATGAAATAGAATAGAGCTGAAACTGAATTGTAATGAAATTACATATAAAGAAAAAGAGGTATAGATGAACTGAATACGATAATATAATAGATTACTAAATCAAAAAGAAGAAAGGATGGAACGACAGTCAGATTAAATAGATTATTAACAGAAATAGAAATCAAAAGAACTGTACAACTTATTTTATTGTCAAGAAAAACGTCAATTTGTATTGAACCTTGCAATTATTGAAATATACTCGCAAAAATCTAAATATGAGTTATACAGAATCTGTATTGATAAGAAGGAGAATTTACAGAAAAAGAATTAAGAACAACCAAATCTACAAATAAACAAAAAATAAAGTAGATCTGTGTTCAAATTATAGAAAATTTTAAATTTGTAAATACTACAACTACTATTGTATAAACTTAGCCCCAACTTATTAGAAATTTTGTAACCATAGAAAATACCCACGAAAGTTATGCTTTCTAATAGTCCACATATGAATCTCTAGTTCCATATATAAAAAATTCTCCAATTTGATATATATGTATATTATATATATAAGTATATATATGTGTATATATGTATATATCTTTTTTTAGAAATTCATTTTTATTTGAGAGGAAGAAGTTTGGTATAGTGGAGGCAAAAGAAAATTGGGGTTGTGACGGTCTTTGAGGTGGATTGGAGATTCATTTATAATAGGAGTAGAAAGCCCTGAACCCTTTGATTATTAGTTTTTTAATTTACACAAACAAACCACATCGGTTTAGATTTGAAAACATAAACTAATAAATTTAATAATTCATTCTTTATATAAATTTAATCATTCTCCATTTATTCCTATCCATTTTAGAATGCTATAAATTTTCTTCTAATTGATTATATTTTCAAATCTGAAATATAAGTGTGCACATAAACATATAAATTATCCTAATTAATTTAATTCCAGTTCTTATCCATTCTCTAAATAAGTTTCCTTTATTATTAAATTCATCCTACTCATTGTTGACTTTGTATACATCTATATTTCCACATTATTCTTAAATTATTTCCTTATCGTCTCTCTTCTTGTATATACATACATATACACACATATATATATATATATGTATATTGAAATAGAAACCTTCAATAAATATTTGAATTCGAACATTATTTGTTATTTTTTCAAAATACATGTAGTTGACGCACAATTAAGATATATATACATACACACACACACATAAATATATGTAATGAAGTGTGTTATAGTCGTAACTGTACTTAATTTTGTATTGTTTGATTATAATCCTTTTAGCTGTTTTTGGGCTTCTCTTGGGCTGGAAAGCCTTAATAAAGCTATACTCATTTTTAATATATATGCACACACACACACACACAAATATATCTAGAATCTTAAAAACATGTTGATTAGTGTGCAATTAACCCATAATTTAATTAACGTGCAATTAATTCGTAATGTACGAAATATGAAATAACATATATCCATATATATTTGTTGCATTACAATATGGCTGTAGCATTTACAGATCTGAATATAGTTTATACACAGATCCGGCTTATTTGTGGCTTTGCAGATTCGATTATTCTTAATACTTTTTCGATAAATTCTCTTGCTTATCCCTATAGATACCGTATAACCCATATTCAGATTTATGTGAGTATATTTCAGTATTCACAAGATTTAGTACAAATTTTTTTTTGATAATATAATAAGTAGTAGATTCCTTCTGGTTTCTATTTATGTCAATAATTTATGTAATCTGGTTATTGTTTCATCCTTTCTTCTTTATGATTCAATAACCTATTCTATTACTATAATTTTATTCAGTTCATCTATACCCATTTTTCTTCATATGTAATTTCATTACAGTTTAGTTTCAGCCCTATTCTATTTTAGAATTGTTCTTTTCGGCCATTGTCCTTTTATTTTGATGCTAAGTTTAGCTCTTCTTAAGCCTAAACCTTTTATTCTTTCTTGTTTATGCGCAAATTAGGTTAAAAATATGAAATTAACAATAAAAGCACGAATTGGGGAAAAATAAATAAGAAATATGTATAAAATGGATAAATTAGGATGAATTGAGATTGTCCAATAAAGAGTAGTTGGATTGTAACTTTGATAAACCGAATAAATAACATTTGGATAGATGCAAATGATGGATGTTGGGTTGTATAATAAAATTAAACAAAAGTGATGTTTATAGACAACCTGTAAATTAATGTTTACGTGCAACCTATGAAATGACAAAAAGTTACATAAAGGAAAACACGCTTATTAATAAATTTAAGGGTTGGCATTAAGTTTAAAATAAATAAATTAATGACCAAGCATAGTAGGAGTTCGTTCCGACAGCGATGGCCGAGTAGAGAAAATAAAAGGCTCGTAGTATTGGTCCGTTCCGACAATGAGAGTAGACTGGTCAGAGAAAATAACAGACGAAATAAAACAATTAATTTTTAGTGACCTAGGGGTTATTGAAAATACTATAGGGTCTAGGGTAGCTAGGCGGTCAACAATAATTCTAGGGGGGCCTTGGCACTAGTAAATTAAATTGGGGACTAAGTCTAAGGATGACTTTTGTAGAATTGCATTTTTGGCTGGGGGTCCATGTCAGTCAGTATTCCTTTTTATCGCTACATCAAGGTCTCACGAGGTGGCAAACACACACTTATACTGTACTGCAAAGTTAAAGTTTGAAACGAGAAGTTGGGTATGCGTGTTCCGGCGGGGCGGTGAGCATGCATCGCGCCGATTAGGGAAAATAAGATGTTGTAACGCTTGTGAATAACTCTATGTCCTTCGAAGCAGATTGGTCGGGACTGATAAATCCGGGGCCATAGTCGGCATAGGTTATCACGTTAGGGTATGTAAGTTGATCGATGGGTAGTATTAGGAAATTCTTTCTAGTTATTTATTTCAGTTTGAGTTGTAGAAGTGCAAAACAGTCATAGCTATTATTGTCCACAGTACAATCATTATTATCATCATTATCTCTAAATGAAAACAACCATTCTTTTATGTCATTCCTATCAGTACTTGTTCACGTCTACGTGTGCACAAACATTTGTCCTTTTAAGACACTAGAACTCTTGTTTTATTTATTTTCCTTAACTTATCAGTTGTTCTAGTAATCATAGTTGTTCACCGGACTTTATGTCTGACCATTAGCCTTTCTTCTTTCCTCTTTTCTTCCCCTTAGGCTTACCGGGAGAAAGTGTATAATTTAGATTTATTTGTTGATTTCATCATGAATGATGCCTATAAAAGACGGATTATTTCCTATATCTTTTCCAAGCTTAGGTTGTATCTTATTGACTATTAAGGGGATAATATAATTTTGTACCCATATGTTGTTTTGACTGCGATTTTAAGACATGACGTTTTGTAACAACTTGGTGAAATTTTAATAAATATGCTTTTTATCATTTTAAAATAAATTGTTTTCTTTTTTCGTTGTAAACTTATTTGTCTGTGTCTTGTGAAATCTTAGTCTCTATGATGTTTTATGTCTTTATACCTACAACGCTCTATATTTCCTTAACGAAATCCTCATATGGATGATGTTAAGAAATGTGGGGTGTTACAAAAAAAGTAATGGTAGACGTTGTCTCACATTCACACACCACTGACATGAAGATTTAAATAGGCTTCAAGATGAAATTTTGCTTGGAGACGAAGAGAATTAATTTCCCGATTGTCTTGAAAACTTTCCAAATGCCATGATTTAATTGCAGTGTAAATAGAAAGTGAAGATCTTGGTTCCCACACATTTCCACCCTTGCTTGATTCTCCAAGCTTAATCATTTATTTCTTCGTATTACGAAATCATTGAATTTATAAATATACTTCTTTCCCCATTTATAAAGCTATTGGTTGATTAATTGATTATGTAATTTATTTGTTTCCTTCCAAAATATTCTCTCAAATATTTCCACATATTGCATAATTGATTAACTAATTTCATTTTCTCTTAAACAAACATCTTAATCACATAAATTCACCATAATGTGAAATTCAGGGGAAGGTCTAGTGGTTGAGATTCATTGTGTCCAATTTTTGTGTTTAAGTAGGGTTTCCTATATGTGTGATCGTCTATATATATATATATATATATATATATATATATATATGTGTGTGTGTGTGTGTGTGTGTGTGTGTGTGTGTGTGTGTGTGTGTATGTATGTATGTATGTACATATATTGAAAATTGGTAACTTTATTATGAATACCAATCAAATACGTATGTTATGTATCTCATCAAAATTTTGCAATCCCCCTAACCTAAATTAGTGCTTTACAAGAAAAAATTACATATAACGTACGTTTTACATAGAAGTAGCTTTACAACGCATTCTAATTACATAAGAAACAAACGGATACATGGGCCAACCCAAGTTTCAAAATCCAGCTTCAACATCTTCTCTTTGGCTTTAATTGTCATCCCGTATCCTTCCGCTCCACTCCTTATCTCGATAAAACCCCAAATTTGCAACCGTCCTTTTGGATTTACAACTGTTGTCATTCGCAAGCTGCCAAACTTCTTTCTTTATTATCCGTGGCGAGTATTATTGGGTAAACTTCGATTTTGAAATTCTCTGAGATTGCGTTCCTACCATAAATGGTAAATCGTTGTCGTGAATGCTCCAAAAGCTGTCTTTAACGTAGCCTTTCTTGTTAAATGTACGCATGAGTGAATTAACCTTTCCCACCAGATTCTGGCAGATATTTGACAATATGTTTTTTTTTGATCTTTTTGTTGAAATCCAAATTGATTGAGAGTATTCACATTGAAAGAACAAATAGGCTAATGATTCTTCCATTCTGTCACATAGAAGGCAACGTGATTCGTCTAGGATCCCAAATCGTCTAAGCATGTCTTTAGTATCTAATCTGATTGTTGTTGAATAAGTTATAAACGATGTACGCTTTGAATTTTTGTTGTGCCAGATTACTCTAATATGAGCAGATGTATAATGCACCGATCTTGTTTTCTCCCACACCTTGTGAAATGAGAAATCACCTCTGTCACGCCACTGGTAAAAAGAATGCCCTTTGTAAGGGTACAATGAAACACCTTGAAAATGGTTTGTTACCTCTCTCATTCCTGGGTGATGGAGGGGATTTATTTGGTTATGCTGAATTATTACGGAGACAACATCATTTTCACTTCATATAGGCTAAATTCTACAAAAACGGACCAGATATACTAGGCATTAGTAGTTAATCCATGGTTTGAACCACAAAAGTATGCTGATACTAGTGCATATCACCTTATTGAACAGTTGTTTTGAGTGGGTACATAGTCTTCGGATAGCTTTCCAAGTGCATGACGATAGCTTTCCTAATGCGCAGACCTCTCACATTAGGTCGGTAGCTTGTGGCCGTTGGATAAGCCGGGCGGTTCCGGGCAGACTTCTGCCACAAGCCAGACCTAACCTTGTGTCTAAGCATATTTTAGTTATGCCTACGACCTCTCACATTAGACTAGCAGTTTATGGTTGCTGGTTAAGCCGGTTGGGTCCGGGCAGGCTTCTACCGCAAACATGAGTCTAACCTCGTGTCTCAACATTTTTATTATAACCAGTTTATTCCATTACAAATTATACAAGTATCAGACTAATTATGTCAATTTAACAAATTTGACTTCTTTTCAAGTCGCAGCAGATTAATCAAATTAACATGTTTTACTCAATCTTAGATCGAGCCTATGGATTTTCATACACAAATTACAATCATTCAGCTTTTCAACAGATTTAACAGATTTAGCAGCTCAGGCGCTTCAACAGATTTAGCAGATTAGGAAACTCAACAGATTCAGTAGATTAGGCATAATTAGCAGATTAGGCGATTCAACATATTTAACAGTTTAGGAAATTCAACAGATTAAACAGGTAACAGATTTAGCAGATTAGGCAAATTTAACATATTAAGCAGATAACAATTTTAGCCGATTTAAACATTCCTTAAAGTCCTATTCACATATCTTGCCTAATTCATAAAGTAAGCCTAAACTTATATGCCTAAATTATGGTCATAATCCACCATATAACATATATCCCAAATTTTAGTTAAACTTGCATAGTTCAAAATATTCTCCAAAATGTCTAATCGTGATTCACATATAAATTATGCCAAATATAGCCATTGATTACAATGCATGTCACATATCCAAAAAAAAACCTTTACTTAGTTGTATTCACACTTAATAGTCATCAGATCTTAATATAGGTTTTTACACCTAAGTCATATGCAAATTAATTCTCCTACTTCCAAATGATAAACTATCATATTTAATATGCCCAGATCCAGATCTTAAATTATGAAATATGTTCTTTATGTTCTAAGTCACTATAATCCTCTTCTTCCAAGTCATAGATCATCTTATGCAATATGTCTCAAATTTATGTCCAGAATTACAACATGCGTTGTGTCCTCAAATTAGTTACAAATCGATTTTTCCCAAATATGCCTCATTCGATATTCTTCCCAAATTTAGCATTTATGCATTCTTCTCTTATGAGATTTGGTTCAGGCTCATGGTACCCTGGCTATAAAACAAAAAGAAAGAAAGGAGGAAGAAATACAGAACAAACAGAATAATAAAACATAGGAACAGATCTGATAAATAGAAAAAGGGCCTAGTCTCAGATTCAGATTTATAATTATATCAAGATCATGATTAAATTTCATAGCGGAAAATAACTGCATTTGCCTTGGTTGGATTATAGAAGAAGAGTTGCAGTTGTTCTCTTTCAATCTTACTCAGATTTGGAAGAAGATGCACTACTTCTAGTTTTGATCCCAGCAGAGTAGCGATGCCATTATTTTATTTATTTATTTCTATTATTTCAAAGGCAACATAAGGATAGAATAAAATGGTGTGAAGAGAATGGGGTTAGGGGGCTATTTATATAGGATTAGGCGGGCGAATCTAGACTGAAAACGAGACCAGATACATCAGAATGAACCCAGGCTCAAAACTGGGTTCTAGCACCAGATCGACCCCTAGGTCGACCATAGGGTCAACCTGGTCCCTGGGAAGTCGACTATAGTGTCAACCCCTAGGTCGACCTGGTCCTGGGCAAGAAAATTCCCGCCCAGTCTGCGCTGGGGTTTGAATTCAAATTTCGAATTCAAATTTCAAGCTGTTTTCGATTCTGAAAATTCCTGAAACTTCGGAGGGTCATATCTCCCTCATACCGACTCCGTTTCTCAAAAACTTGGACTCGTTTCCAAGCAGAATTTCGAGACAAACGCAATGGCGCCTTGATTCTTATTTTAAAATTTAATTCTGCCTTGATTTATGGTTTTAACATGTTATAAAAATACGGGTTGTTACATAGTCTGTGAGTATCCTAATGTTTTTGAGGATGTTCGGGGCTTACTTCTGAGGCACGAGATTGATTTTCGTATATACTTGGTGGAAAATGCAAAGCCAATTGCATTGGCTATGCGCTATATGGATCCAAGAGAAAGAAGGGAGCTCAGCAAGCAAGTAGGGGAGCTACTTGAGAAAGGGTTTATTAGGCGAAGCATATCTGAATGGGGTGCTCCGTTGGTATTCGCAACTAAGGCGGATGGTTTGCTTCACTTATGTTTAAACTATTGAGAGTTGAATAAACTCACTAAGAAGAACAAGCACCCACTCCCAAGGACAGATGACTTGTTTGACCAACTTGTTGGTGCATCTGTTTTCACTCGGTAAGACTTAGCCATGAGTTTTCATCAGTTGAGGGTGGCCAAGGACAGTATAGACAAGACCACTTTTAGAACTCCAAATGGTTTCTTCAAGTGGCTCGTTATGCCTTTTGGGTTGACGAATGCACCCGCCTATTTTGTTGATCTGATGAGTAGGATTTTTCGGGAGTTCTAAATAAGTTCATCATGGTCTTTGTTGACGACATCCTGATTTTCTCGAAGAGCAAGGAAGAACATGCCCAACATTTGAGAGAGATTTTGAAAACTCTCCGTGCATACCAGCTTAAGGCGAAGTTCTCCAAATGTCATTTTTGGAGGAAAGAGGTGGGATTTCTAGGGCATGTGGTCTCTAAAGATGGGATAGTAGTAGATCTCGCAAAAGTAGTTGCAGTTCAAGATTGGCAGATCCCGAAGAATGCAACGAAGGTGAGAAGTTTTCCAGGGTTAGCAGGCTATTATAGGAAGTTCATTAAGGACTTCGCAAAGATATCAGCCCCACTCACCAGGCTGACGAAGACGTTTTCATGGGATATAGATTGTGATGTTGCTTTCTAGCAATTGAAGAGGGCTCTGACAACAGCCCTAGTCTGGACCTTGCCCGATGGGAACAAAGTTTTCACAGTATACACCGATGCATGTGGTACAGGATTTGGTGTAGTTCTGATGCAAGAGGGAAGGGTAGTATGTTATGGAGGTAGACATCTAAGGGTTCATGAGAAGAACTGCCCTACCCATGACTTAGAGTTAGCTGCCATAGTATTCGCACTTAAGACATGGCGCCATTATCTACTTGGGGAGAAGTTTGAGTTGTACACCGATCATAAATCTCTAAAGTACTTGTTCTCACAGAAGGGTCTTAATTTAATGAAACAATGGTGGATGGAGTTCCTAGCGACCTATGACTTCGAGATTGCTTATACCCCTGGCAAGGATAATGTGGTGGCAGACGCATTAAGTAGGCAGAGGTTGGCCTTAAGTCCTTTATTTGTGGAGAGGAAAAGATTGGAGTTTATATCGACTTTTAATTTAAGACCCTCCACCAAATTTATGCCTAGTTTATTGGCATTACAACCGATGCGACCTACTCTTTTGGGTCAGATAGGAACTTCACAACAAGAGGATCCACAAATTTCAAACATCTTGGATAGGCTCAGTTGGGGGAGACTTCTAGTAACCTCAGTAGATATTCCACAGATGATAGAGGGTGGTTGTGACGGGATGGAAGGCTTTGCATTCTCCGAATTGGAATTTTTTTAAAGACAGTCCTTGAGGAAGCCCATCATTCTAAGATGACCATTCATCCAGGTGGTGATAAGATGTATGTAGGATCTAAATTAACCCTAGAGGGGGGTGTGAATAGGGTTTATCGCAGATTATTGCTGAGTAATTAAATAATAACAACACAGACAATAATCAGAATAAATGTGGAAAATTAATAGCACACAAATATACCCAGCTTCGGCAAAACCTTGCCTACTGCTGCATTCCCCAAGGTTTCTACTAGGAGTTAAAACAATCTCTACACTTACAATACCCTGTAAACTCGCGACACTCGCTCCCAACTTAACCCTACGCTCAAAACCCTGCACTGGTTTCTTTCCCCAATATACAATTCCCGTAATTCGTCTCCCTAGTTTTAGAGACAAACTAGAAAACTATAACTTGATAACAAATTTTCAAAAAAACAAATAAGACAATGAAAACAAAAACCCTAGTTTTTAGTCAATAAAAATAGACCCCTTAAAAACCCTTAGCCTTTAATATAATTAGGCCAGCCACCTTCTCTTGGTTCACTCGTTTCCTTTTTGTCCCGATCACTTTTGTTACTCTCTGAAAAAATGGCGGCAGCGATTGGAGGTATTGCTAGGGTTTCTGAAAATTTTCCCAAATCAATTCGATGCTTGATGAATTGGCTAATCTATGAAGCTCGAGTCTGATGTGTTCCTCTTCGTCTTCGATTGGGAATTCTCTGGCGATCAAAACCTAAAAAATTGTAAGTTATTTGAATTTTAAATCTTTGCTTGAAATTTGTGTTGGATTTCAATGCTTTTTCTGCCGATGAGGATTGGGTGTTTATATAGGATAAAAAATCCGATATTTTCTTTGATTTCGTATGGATTTGGTCTTGAATATATTCGTGAATTTTGGGGCTTTGACTTTGTCCTTAATATAACATGGTTTCTAGAATTTTAACTTGGCCTGTATATTTTCTTATATCTAAAAAATCACGATGGCTTCCGGAAACTTTGATTGAGTCCTAACTTGTATATCTATTTTCCTGAAACATTTGCCATTGTTTAATTTCTTGTTGAAAACTTTGCCAATAAAATATTCTCGACTTGGTGATAAATAAATTCTAATTTCTTATAAATCAAAACATCCTTGATCTTGTTTAAAAGCCGATGAACACTTGAATTTGCCATATTGTTTTTGCACTTGAATTTCTTAGATAAAAACAGTAGCTATAATCCTACTTGCTGTTGAACAGTTTTATTAATTGACTTGTTATTATCTTCCTATACCATGTGGTGTTCATCTGCCTGTATTGCTTATGGCTTGTATACTTTTTGTTAAAAACTGCTTCAAACATATGTTAAAAAATGATACTACACAATGATTTGCCATATACTTGAACATTAGCTTGCTACTGTGGTACTTTCCTTTGAGCAGCTGCATATATGAACATATAAACTTTGAGCTTCCTATCCCATTTGCAAACATGCTTGATATTGAACTGCTTTTAAAAATGAACAGATACGACCTTGATTTTGTTAAAACTGATGCTACTTGAACTCGTGAATGGATACTTTACTTGAGTAGTTTGCTTTGACCAAATGCTTAATCATTTTTGAAAACTGTCGAGCCATGACTTTAATGCATTTGAACATAATGTTCTATACTATTCTCGGCTTCTCCATCGCTTGTTAAAACTATTTCATTACCTTGTATAACTGTCACTTCATGCGTTTATGCCATGCTCGAACTTATCTTAACCATGCCCTTGTTTGCTATTATAATGTGTCCACATGAGCATTTAAAGTTGCATTGACTATCATGTAATCCAAGTTCACATGTTGACCTGTTTGTAGACTTGTGTACATCACCATTGTTGTTTTGGATTTCTTGAGAAAGCATGTTACTAAGCCAATTTCTTCATGCAAAGTTATGTGATTCTTCCATTTAGTTGATTGTACTACTGTTATTACTTTTGCTACCCTGCATGCATCATCTGTTACATTGCTTGCTGCACTCCATTTCTAGCTTCATTTCACTGTTACAAGTGTTGCCATTTTGAAAATCCTGAACCATGTCGAGATGCACTGACTTGATCTTTTGGCTGAACATTAACTTGTTGTTGCTTACATATGTGCTCCTGCTTGTGCTCCCACACATGAAAATGCTGATCTGTATAAATGCACCATGCTGAGTCAATTTTGGCCATGTTCCATTCACCACTGTTTACACTTTGAAGCTCTGAAATTGTCTTAAGCACTTTGTTGGCTGCATTACTATGTTTACATGTCTGAACTTTGTCATGTTGCTCCAGCACCATATATTTGTGCACTAACTTGTGCATGCTGACTTGTGCATGGGCCTCGACTATATTCATCTGTATATTTATTATTGTTGCACTGAGTCGCGATGATCCACGTAGCTACTCCTCAATCGCACACTGGATTGGCGAGGCAGTGCACGTGTGTATGCATGTACACGTGTGTATATGCAACCGTTTAGAAAATATTATTGTCCTTGTATATCAGACCGGATCAGAAAAATGATGAGAAACACACCGTAATTCTGAGGCAAATAAGATTTTAAAAATAAATTTTTATTTGCTTGTATTTTATTTTATTTTTGTTCCAGTTTATTCTGTGTGTGTTTTTGTGTTTGTGACAGGTATGCAGATGGTGACAGGATGGATTGTGAAGTGCTGTGAAGACAGAAGACTGGAGATGACAGAGAAAAATATAAAAGGATATCCGCATATGAGTGAGTCTGTAAACTGAGTGTAGTGTATATGAATATGTACTGAGTGATGAATGAACTGTAGTGAGGAGTTGTGAGAGAATTGTACTGATTTATGTAATAAACAAATTTGATTGAAATAAAATATTATTTTATTGTTGTCAAACTAACTTGTCTATCGTATTCAGTTTATTTACAAGTACAATCTAATCATGTGAATTAAATAAATAGTGGAGTTATAAATAGTTGTACTGTTTGAATGTTTGAAATATAATATTTAATTTAAATAAAATACTGTATGAATATATGAATGTCTGTACAGTCGTATTCTATTTAAATATAAATAATATATTCCTGTCTGTGATGTATATATAGAATAGTATAGTAACAAACACATTTAAAATAATATTTATTTGGTTGTTATCATCAAACGAAAATCATATAATTATGTATACAACTACAGCATATACAACAATCTTCCCCTTTTGATGATGACAAACAAATAAAAGATTTTGAGCATAATAAATGTGTTTTGACAGTGAATATTGAACTCTCCCTATTTATTAGCTCCCCCACAACTGAACTCCCCATATATATGTGGAAAATATGAATGATGAAATCCAATTTACCATTCTCCCTCTAGATATTTAATTTCCATTCTTAAAATATTTTTGAATTAAATACTCATCAATCAAAATCTTGACCATTCTCCCCCTTCTGTTATCATCAAAAGAATAATAGAGATCGAAACAGTGATGAATTTAGACCATAAATATAAATTCAAATTAAGAGAGAGAATATGTCGCAAATCCCATTTAATCAAACAAAAATTATAATAATCTTTAAATCGGAAGCAAATTTCACTATCAGAATGAATGGATTTACGATGAATTTTACAGAATAAGGAGAGTTGAATAAAAATTGAATATTTGAATATGAATTTTGAAGATTTTAAATATGCTCAAAAATGTGTTAAGCACTTACTAACCATGCATAGCCCAATGGTCTTTTAAATGGGGTTAGTAGTAACTTAACTTTATCCTCTCTAATGAGTTCCATCCATTCATAACCCAAAGGTCTTTTAAGTGAGAATGGAAGCACATAGCGACTAAGGTAATTCACCCACGCATAACTGCGAGGACTTTTAAATGGGAGTGAATACCAAGGATAAATTATATATATTTTTCTTTTTTCTTTATTTTTGTTTCCAAGAAATTTTTCTTTCCAAAAATAATTTGAACTCTCCAAATTAAATAAAACCATGATGGATGACAGAAATATGATAGACATAGAAAATGGTCGTGAAATAAGCTCTGATTTAAAGATATTATAAAATCTGTCCAATCATCATGAGATTCAAAATAACATCTCCTCTAGTTATGAATTATACCACAGTCACAACAATTTCATAAATCCATTAATAATTTTGATGAGTCACAAAAAGATTCAAATCAATCTATAATTTCAATTTTTTGAATAAATAATTTTAAAATTGAAAATATCAATTTCAAGAGGAGTTTATGAAATTGTCAATGCAAGTTGAAAATCAGTTTCAAAAATCAATCAGTAGAATATGGAATTTTCTAATATTTCTACCACTGATTGCTTCTAGACAATTTTAAAAGATGCTTGTATATGAAATTCAAATTTTAAAGAAATTTAATCACTGATTTTTCAACTCATCGTCCAATCACCAAGGTATTCAAACAAATCAAATCAATTTCCTTATCAAAGCAGCACAAGATCATTTTCAAAGCAAGAATCACGAGTGAATTTTTCAGAGAATTTTTAAACAAGCGCAAAAAAAGGGTCAACGATCAAATTTGAAGATAATTATTTGAAATCACTTTAAAAAATCAAATTTTTTTTTAATCCAAGAAATTCCACAATCAATAATGAATGAATTCAAAATCAAGTCAAGTAAAAAAATAAAATTTTCACAACTAGTCAATCATGGCTTTCGAGTAGTCTACTGTATTGAGTTTAATTTTTCAATATTTTCCAAAGTGAATAAGAAACTCAAAACAGCTAAAAATGTGGGAAATTTCATTTGCGTACAAGAACATCACAAATTTTAAAATTCCAATTTACCATGTTCAAGATATGTTTTTAAAAAATTGTGGCCTTACAAAAAAAATGGCAGCAGCGATTGGAGGTATTGCTAGGTTTTCTGAAAATTTTACCAAACAATTCGATGCTTGATGAATTGGCTAATCTATGAAGCTTGAGTCTGATGTGTTCCTATTCATCTTTGATTGGGAATTCTCTGGCGATCGAAACCTGAAAAATTGTAAGTTGTTCGAATTTTAAATCTATGCTTGAAATTTGTGTTGGATTTCGATGCTTTTTCTGCCGATGAGGATTGGGTGTTTATATAGGATAAAAAATACGATATTTGCTCTGATTTCGAATGCATTTGGTCTTGAATATATTCGTGAATTTTGGGGCTTTGACTTTGTCCTTGATATAACATGGTTTCTAGAATTTTAACTTGGCCCGTATATTTTCTTATATCTAAAAAATCACGGTGGCTTCTGGAAACTTTGATTGAGTCCTAATTCGTATATCTATTTTCCTGAAACACTTGTCATTGTTTAATTGTGTGACGGCCCGCCCCGCACCAGCCGACATTTCTCATGAAAATGCACTGTGCCGATGTCCAACCAGCACGGGACAGTCTCCAATGAAAGGGAAAAGAAAAGGACTTACTGGTGAACTAACAAAGAACCTGTAGAATGTCTCACAGCGTAAGGAATAAAATATAATAATAACATACTTGACATAAAACATGTGAGACAGTGCATAAGCTGAAACTAAACATCATAGCAGCGGAAAATCCAAATACAGCTTATGTTCCACATCATCATTATTACAACTTTAAAACTGTCTCTAAAGCAAAAGAAAGGAAAGGTACACTACTAATGCCCAAAGTAGTCACCAGCAGCGACACAGGGAGAATATCTATGTATATATCATACGTGGGAGCCTCCAGCTCGTCTCCGGAACAGCTACCCGTGCATACCACCTAACTTGTCTCTAGTCTGCCCATTTAAGAGCACCCAGAGTAATAAGAAGAGACATAAAACTCTGGGTCAGACAAAAGTCTGGTATGAGCGATAAGCATCAAAACAGAACAATAACAGGTATACTAAACCATACCTGAACCTAGAACTGCAACCAAAGAGTTGGCCCAACATACCGCTCAAAACTCTATGGTGCCACTAATATATGGTATAAAGAATATGGGTGTGGGGGTGTGCATGTCATAGTGATGGCAACCAATCAAACATAGCAACCATCCTCACATCTCTCACTCAGTGCTTAAAGCAAACGATATCCACCCCTTTGATCACCCTATTCCTTGCTATGATCACTCTGCCCCATGGAGTCATAATGACACCACTGCACTGATCCATACCCACTAGTCTTTGTTATGTCCACTCTGCCCCAGGAAGTCATAACAACTCCACTGTACTGGCTCATAGCCTTGCTACGAACGCTCTGCCGCATGGAGTACTAACTACCCCACTGCACTGATACATAGCCTAACATCCGTCTTGTTGGTGAATCAAAGCTATAGACGTCGATAACCCCTTAGCACACGTCCCGTAGCAAAGCCCAACTCATGAAGTTGATCCGTTGGTTCCCAACTGGATCCTGGGTACAAACTTCCCACTTGGACTACCTTTGCATCTCAGGTTTTGGTCTTCATCTCCGGATTGGTTCGGTTCTTCACTTTACCTTGCCTCGTATCGTGCTCCTGGTTCGGTTCGTAGCCTACACTTCAAGTCCAAGTTCTTCGGTTCGGCTCGTGGCCTTCATCACCTCGGAGCGGGTCGAGTTCCTCAAGCTCCTCCATGGTGCATCGGTTCGGGTCGGGTATCATGTTTCGGATCGGTCTTGGTCCTCCCATCGGATCGTGGTCTCCATTCGTGGTGCAAGCAACTCGAGTCTTCCTCTCTACTCCAGGTCAGGTAGGAGATGCATAAGTGGTTCGGGTCGGAGACACGGTTCGGTTCGGGAGTTGCACCTCGGGTCGGCCCGTACTCCCATCCGATTCGGTTCGGGTATTTTCCTGCTCTTTTCCTGCAACATCCAGCGACTGTTTACATGCCACTCGACGACGTTTTCGACCAATCTAACTTTTATAATCAATTGCAAAGTATACGATACAGTCATAGCAACATGTATAATCATCCACAAACACCAAAACAACAATTTGACAAGGTTAAACGGATCAAACATAGCCAAAATTCTATATTTTCCCTTAATCATGTTTAAGCAAAACTAATGATAGGATTAGTAAAACTTAACCAAATTTTCTAACAGAGGCTTAAGACAATATTTCAAAATTTATCAATATTTTTCTAGATTTTTAACATGTATAAATTCGCTAATTGTCACTAATTACCCTTAATTAACCATAATTAGTGAGGAACTATGCAAATCACTCACCTTTACAACAAATAAACTTTAGATATGAAATGATTCTCTATTTGGGTGCGAATACCAAGGCAACACAGCAGTCCTACTACTGATTTGGTGAAGATCTTCCTTGATTTGATGTAGATTTGGCTTAATTAGATATTAGAAGGTGTTTTGTGGTGTTTAAGCAAGTGGAAGCCATTATTAGGTTGAGAGGATTATCTTAGGCGGCTGGAAAATGAAGTAAAATTCGTTTTCTAAACCCTAGCAGCCCTCTTATACTCTTAATCTCGAAATTTCCCTTTGGGCCTAGTTGTTAATCACCCGGTTAAGCCCAATTAAGCTGTTTTTCACCACCTGAAACTTGTTTCAGCCATATCTCCCAAACAGTGAGTCCGTTTGGCTAATGTGACCACTCTACGGAAAGGTAAACCAACATCCGGATCTAATGGAAGTGGTTTCAGGTCAAAACTACTTCCTAATCAAAAGTTATGTCGGAAATAAAATCAGCTAGGGGCAAAACGATCATTTAAAAATTGGAAAAAATCATGAACATGGGAAATGACCCCAATGGTCGTCTCCCAAAGTTACATGACCATACGACTTCGCATGTGAAAGAAATAAATATTCTACGTTCCTTCGATGCATAGAATGTGGGTCGTTACATTCTCCCCCCTTAAGAAATTTCGTCTTCGAAATTCCTTAACCCAAAACATACAAAGGATCCCGCATGCCTACCAGCCACATGCAACAATCAAACATGCAAAACAAACAAAACAAGCCTATTCTAGCATGCGGAAAGACTTAATCGAAACTGAAATCTTACTAGGTGAAGAGTTCTGGATACATCTTCCTAATGCTCTCCTCTGTCTCCCAAGTACAGTCATTCTCATTCTTTCCCCACTGAACTTTGACTAATTTCACCGCCTTCCTTCGAAGTTGCTTCGTATCATTCCCAACAATATGCGTAGGCTTGCGGTTCCCAACCGCCTCGTGTTCAACCTCGATATCATCCAACTGATCAGGTGAAATAGTCACATCATGGTCGTGCACGAACTTGCTTAACTGGGAAATATGAAATACATTGTGAATCCCTGCCAACTTCTCTGGTAATTCAACTTTATATGCCAAATTCCTAATTTGCTCGAGAATGGGGAATGGTCCAACAAATCTTGGTGCTAAATTGCCTCTTCTGCCAAATCGTAGCATGCTTTTCAACGGAGAAATCTTGACAAACACCAAGTCGCCAATGAGAAATTTTAATTCTCTTCTCCTCTTATCAGCATAACTCTTCTGCCTATCTTGGGCAGCCTTCATTCGCTATTGGATAACCTTAATCTTAGCTGAAGTTTCTCTTATCACATCAGGTCCAAGCACAAACTTCTCACCAGTTTCTAACCAATATGACGATGAGTTGCACGGTCTTCCGTACAAAGCTTCAAATGGAGCCATACCAATACTGGATTGATAACTATTATTATATGCAAACTCTACTAGATGCAAATGGCCATCCCATGATCCACCAAAGTCTAATATGCAAGCTCTCAAGAGATCTTCTAATACTCGATTCACCCTCTCTGTCTGTCCGTCGGGTTGAGGATGATACGCGATACTGAGATGTAATTCTGATCCTAACGCCTTTTGTAAGCTCTTCCAAAATCCACTAGTGAACAACGGATCTCGGTCACTCACAATGCCTTTGGGTATTCCATGAAATCTCACTACCCACTTTACATATAGTTCAGCTAACTTAGCTGCCGTTCTATTCGACTTGACGTATAAATCTTGTACTTTGGTCAATCGGTCAATAATCACTCAAATGCTATCATGACCCAATCTAGTCCTTGGTAACCCATCAATAAAATCCATTGAGACTTGTTCCCATTTCCATTCTGGAATCCCTAATGGTTGCAACAAACCACTAGGCTTCTTTTGCTCAGCTTTAACTAGCTGGCAATTCATGCATTTGGAAATAAACTTCCCAATGTCTCTTTTCGTCCCTTCCCAGTAGTAGGTTTGCTTCATGTCTCGATACATCTTGTTACCACCGGGGTGTATAGTCAGTTTTGAGTGATGATATTCTCTAAGAACTTCATCTCCGAATCCATTGACATTGAGTACAACTAGTCTTCCATTCTTCCTAAGCGATCCATCTCAATCAAGCCCATACTTGCTCATCTCTTCGTCGATTCCCATCTCTAACTTTGAGATGACTTCCAATAGGTTAGGATCGTTCCTCTGACTGGAACCAATCCATTCAATCAAAGTGGGTTTGATCGTCAAACTTGCTAACATTTCTGGATCCAATTCGCACTTTGGTCTGAAATCATACATAGCGATGTACTCCAGTTACTTCTATTCTAGAAACATAGCCCCTAAACTGGCATGTCTTCTACTCAATGCATCAGCCACCGCATTGCCCTTTCCTGGTGTATATGCGATGTTGAAATCATAGGAAGCCAAGAATTCTAACTATCTTTGTTGTTGGAGGTTTAGATCCTTATGAGAGAAGAGATACTTTAATGATTTATGATCGATAAACAACTCGAATCTTTCTCCAAAGAGATAATGTCTCCACATCTTCAATGTGAACACGATCACTACCAATTCCAAATCATGGGTAGGATATCTTTTCTCATGCGGTTTTAGTTGCCGACTTGCATAAGCTACAACCCTACCTCCTTGCATCAATACAGCTCCTAGTCTGCATCCGTGTATATCGTCATCTCTTCATTCCCCTTAGGAATGACTAACACTGGTGCATATGTCAACTTGTCCTTTAGACTCTTGAATGCATTCTCCCACTTTTCGTCCCAGATGAAGGCTTGATTCTTCTTGGTCAACTGAGTCAATGGTGCTGCTATCTTAGAGAAGTCTTGGATAAACTTACGATAATATTCAGCTAATCCCAAGAAACTTCTTACGTCTGTTGCATTCTTGGGCGTAGACCAATCTTGTACCGTAGCCACCTTTGCAGGGTCCACGGCAAAACCATTCTCTAAAACAACATGGACCAAGAATCTCACTTCCCTCCTCCAGAAGTGACACTTAGAAAACTTTGATTTCAATTGGTGTTTTCTCAACACCTCCGTCACTATCCTCAAGTGTTCCTTGTGTTCTTCCTCTATCCTCGAATAAACAAGTATATCGTCCATGAACACAAGAACAAATTTATTCAACTGATCTCCGAATACCCTATTCATAAGATCCACAAAATATGTTGGTGCATTGGTCAACCCGAATGGCATGACCAACCACTCATAAAATCCAGACGGTGTCCGAAATGTCGTTTTAGCTATACTCTCAGCTTCCACTCTAATCTGATGAAAACTGCCGCGAGATCCAACTGGGAGAATACTCTCGCGCCACTCAACTGATCAAACAAATCATCTATCCGCGGTAGAGGATACTTATTCTTCCTCGTTACCTTATTCAATTCGCGATAGTCCACACACAAACGAAGGGAACCATCTGCCTTAGTAGCAAACACAACTGGTGCTCCCCACTCAGAAACACTTCTTCTGATAAATTCCTTCTTCAAAAGATTACTTACTTGCACCCCGAGCTCTCGTTGCTCCCTTGGCGCCAAGTAGCATCACTATAGGTCTGACATCTTTCACCAAATCAATACGGAACTCAATCTCTCGGTGTGGTGGAAGTCCGGTCACTTCCTCGAAGACGTCCGGATACTGGCCAACCATGAGCACATCTGGCAACTCATCATGCGGGATGACGAGGGAATTTAGAAAACTAGCCATTACCCCATCATTAGGTAGACCACCAAACACTACCCTCCGCCCATCTTCCGCTCTAATTGTCACCAAAAAGCCCTCACAGTCTACCACCACCCCGTATCTTTGGAGCCAATCGACTCCCAAAATAATGCCAAACCCAGTAAAGCCCAAAACAAAGCAATCACAAACAAGCATCATGACTCGATAAGACCATATTACGACAAATCATGCTAAGGCTAGTCGAACCAACAATCGGGTTCGTCGCTACTAAAGGTCTATCGACAATCTCGGGCTCCAATCCTAACCTATCTACGAGGTTACTAGATACGAAGGAACTGGAAGCTCCGGTATTAAACAATACTCGAACAGGAATATCATAAATAGAAAGCATACCTTGAATAACAACATTCTTTCCTTTCTCCGCCACGGTTGGGGCATTTGACGAATAAGGAATAACATTAAGGGCATATTCTTTCACCATCTGCTTCTCTTTAGGGGGTTGCGGACACTTATCCTTGTGATGTCCCACTTGGCCACAGTTGAAGCACGTCCTATCCGCTGGCTTGGCCCGACATTCTTTGGCATAGTGGCCCTTCTTACCACAACTGAAGCACTCAACATCTTTCTTATTCTTTTTCTTCTGGCCATCCTTGGTCTGGTTCTGCTTTCTCTTATTCTGAGAACCATTCTTGCCTCCACCGCTTGCTTGCGGCTTCGTCTCCTCTGCAGATGCAACCTCAGTCTTCAACTTAGGGTAAAGACTCTCTGACCTCAATGCTTTCCCCACGATCGATTCAAATGTCTCATCGATGTGGTTAATAAGCCTTTCACCCAAGTACTGATCCAAACATGTTATAAACTTCTCATTCTTCTTCTCAGGAGTGTCAATGAGGGATAATCCATACTTTGGTAAAGTATCGAATTCTGCAATGTACTCCGAGACTGCCCTACCATTCTGCTTGAGCTTCAGGAATTTCTAAACAACTCTGACTTCTAGGCAGCTGGGATAAATTTTTCACCGAATCGGGTCTTAAAATGATCCCAGGTAACTTGGTCCTCTGGAGTAGCTGCCTTAATAGCATTCCACCAATTCATCGCCCATCCTTGCAGCTGACGGGACGCTAGCTTTCTCTTCATCGCATCCTCGATACCCAAATCTTCGAAGATTCGCTCACAGCTATCCAACAAATCCTGAACTTCTGTGGCCGATTCCATTCCGTGGAACGACTTTCCACCAAGACTAGTGTAATCGCTGCATAGCCTGGAGAAATCGGCTCTAGGTGCCTGCACAGCTGCACCACCACCGTTAGCAGTATTAGGAACTGCCCTCTGAACGTCCCTAAGCATTTCTCTTATGAAGTCAGTAAACATAGCCCTCATGTCAGGAGCATTCCCATTGTTGGATCCTCTACCAGCACTCCTCGTATATCGGCTCATCGTTCAATCTGTAAAGAGAAACGACTAACCATCCTCTTTGTGGTGTCAGTGCAGTGCGACTTCATTCTTAGATATACTAATAGTATACATACACATAACTTTTGAAAACCAAAATAATCACAAACACGCGCTCTCATCTACATATTATCTCTACCTGGTGTCTTTCCCTATGTTAACTACGTAACCTAGAGCTCTGATACCAAGTGTGACGGCCCTCCTCGCACCAGCCGACATTTCCCATGAAAATGCACTGTGCCGATGTCCAACCGGCACGGGACGGTCGCCAAAGAAAGGGAAAAGAAAAGGACTTACTGGTGAATTAACAAAGAACTTGTAGAATGTCTCACAGCGCAAGGAATAAAATATAATAATAACATACTTGACATAAAACAGGTGAGACAATGCATAAGCTGAAACTAAACATCATAGCAGCGGAAAATCCAAATATAGCTTATGTTCCACATCATCATTATTACAACTTTAAAACTGTCTCTAAAGCAAAAGAAAGGAAAGGTACACCACTAATGCCCAAAGTAGTGACCAGCAGCGACACAAGGAGAATATCTATGTATATATCATACGTGGGAGCCTCCTGCTCGTCTCTGGTACAGCTACCCGTGCATACCACCTAACCTATCTCTAGTCTGCCTGTTTAAGAACACCCAGAGTAATAAGAAGAGACATGAAACTCTGGGTCAGACAAAAGTCTGGTATGAGCGATAAGCTTCAAAACAGAACAATAACAGGTATACTAAACCATACCTGAATCTGGACCTGCAACCAAAGAGTTAGCATAACATACCGCTCAAAACTCTAAGGTGCCACTAACATACGGCATAAAGAATACGGGGGTGGGGGGTGTGCATGTCATAGTGATGGCAACCAATCAAACATAGCAACCATCCTCACATCTCTCACTCAGTGTGTAAAGCATACGATACCCACCATTTTGATCACCCTATTCCTTGCTATGATCACTCTACCCCATGGAGTCATGATGACACCACTACACTGATCCATAGCCACTAGTCTTTGCTATGTCCAATCTGCCCCATGAAGTCATAACAACTCCACTGCACTGGCGCATAGCCTTTCTACGATCGCTCTGCCCCATGGTGTAATAACTACCCCACTACACTGATACGTAGCCTAACATCCATCTTGGTGGTGAATCAAAGCTATAGACGTCGATAACCCCTTAGCACACGTCCCGTAGCAAAGCCCAACTCATGAAGTTGACCCGTTGGTTCCCAACTGGATCCTGGGTACAAACTTCCCACTTGGACTACTTTTGCATCTCGGGTTTTGGTCTTCATCTTCGGATCGGTTCGGTTCTTCACTTTACCTTACCTCAGATCGTACTCCTGGTTCGGTTCATGGTCCACACTTCAAGTCCAAGTTCTTCGGCTCATGGCCTTCATCACCTCGGATCGGGTTGAGTTCCTCAAACTCCTCCATGGTGTCCCGGTTCAGGTCGGGTATCGTGGTTCGGATCGGTCTTGGTCCTCCCATCGGATCGTGGTCTCCATTCGTGGTGCAAGCAGCTCGAGTCTTCCTCTCTACTTCGGGTCGGGTCGGAGGCGCATAAGTAGTTTGGGTCAGAGGCACGGTTCGGTTTGAAAGTTGCACCTCGGTTCGGTCCTTGCTTCCATCCGATCCGATCCGGTTCGGGTATTTTTCTGCACTTTTCCTGCAACTTCCAGCGACTGTTTACACGCCACTCGACGGCGTTTTTGACCAATCTAACTTTTCTAATCAATTGCGAAGCATACCATACAGTCATAGCAACATGTATAATCATCCACAAACACCAAAACAACAATTTGACAAGGTTAAACTGATCAAACATAGCCAAAATTTTATACTTTCCCTTAAGCATGTTTAAGCAAAACTAATGATAGAATTAGTAAAACTTAACCAAACTAACCAAATTTTCTAACAGAGGCCTAAGACAATATTTCAAAATTTATTAATATTTTTCCAGATTTTTAACATGTATAAATTCGCTAATTATCACT
This sequence comes from Allium sativum, assembly GCA_030737875.1. Classification (NCBI taxonomy): domain Eukaryota; kingdom Viridiplantae; phylum Streptophyta; class Magnoliopsida; order Asparagales; family Amaryllidaceae; genus Allium; species Allium sativum. Next base: position 718,288,717 of record CM060921.1, on the reverse strand, counting down.
AATTACCCTAAATTAACCATAATTAGTTAGGAACTATGCAAATCACTCACCTTTGCCACAAATAAACTTTAGATCTGAAATGATTCTTTGTTTGGGCATGAATACCAAGGCAACACAACAGTCCTAATACTAATTTAGTGAAGATCTTCCTTGATTTGATGCAGATTTGGCTTAATTGGCGATTAGAAGGTGATTTGGGGTGTTTTAGCAAGTGGAGGCCATTGCTAGGTTGAGAGGAATATCTTAGGCGGCTGGAAAATGAAGTAAAATTTGATTTCTAAACCCTAGAAGCCCTCTTATACACTTAATCCCGAAATTTCCCTTTGGGCCTAGCTGTTAATCACCCGGTTAAGCCCAATTAAGCTTTTTTCACCACCTAAAACTTGTTTCAGCCATATCTCCCAAGCAGTGAGTCCGTTTGGCTAATGTGACCACTCTACGGAAAGGTAAACCATCGTCTGGATCAAATGGAAGTGGATTTAGGTCAAAAATCTTTCCCTATCAAAAGTTATGGCCGAAATAAGATCAACTATGGGCATAACGGTCATTTAAAAATCGGCAAAAATCATAAACATGGGAAATGACCCGAATAGTCGTCTCCCAAAGTTACATGACCATACGACTTCGCATGTGAAAGAAATAAATATACTACGATCCTTCGATACGTAGAATGTGGGTCGTTACAAATTGCTTGTTGAAAACTTTGCCAATAAAATATTCTCGACTTGGTGATAAACAAATTTATCTTCCTTATAAAACAAAACTTCCTTGATCTTGTTTGAATTCTAATGAACACTTGAATTTGCCATATTGTTTTTGCACTTGAATTTCTTAGATAAAAACAGTGGCTATAATCCTACTTGCCATTGAACAGTTTTAATACTTGACTTGTCAGTATCTTCCTGTACCATGTGGTGTTCATCTGCCTGTATTTCTTATGGCTTGTATACTTTTTTGTTAAAAACTGCTTCAAACATATGTTTAAAAAAAGCGATACTACACGATGATTAGCCATATACTTGAACATTAGCTTGCTACTGTGGTACTTTCATTTGGGCAGCCGCATATATGAACATATAAACTTTGAGCTTCCTATCCCATTTGCAAATACGCTTGATATTGAACTGCTTTTAAAAATGAACAGATACGACCTTGATTTTGTTAAAAGTGATGCTACTTGAACTTGTGAATAGATACTTTACTTGAGTAGTTTACTTTGACCAAACGCTTAATCAGTTTTGAAATCTGTCGAGCCATGACTTTGATGCATTTGTACATAATGTCGTATAATATTCTCGGCTTCTCCATCGCTTGTTAAAACTGTTGCATTACCTTGTATAACTGTCACTTCATGCATTTATGCCATGCTCGAACTTGTCTTAACCATGCCTTTGTTTGCTGTTATAATGTAGTCCACCTGAGCATTTACAGTTGCATTGACTATCATGTAATCCATGTTCACATGTTGACCTGTTTGTAGACTTGTGTACATCACCATTGTTGTTTTAGATTTCTTGAGAAAACATGTTACTGAGCCCATTGCTTCATGCAAGGTTGTGTGAATCTTACATTTAGCTAAGTGTACTATTGTTATTAATTTTACTAACCTGCATGCATCATCTGTTACATTGCTTGCTGCACACCATTTCTCGCTTCATTTCACTGTTACATGTATTGCCATTTTGAAAATCCTGAACCATATCGAGATGCACTGACTCGATCTTTTGGTTGAACATTAACTTGTTGTTGCTTACATATGTGCTCATGCTTGTGCTCCCACACATGAAAATGCTGATCTGTATAAATGCACCATGTCGAGTCAATTCTGGCCATGTTCCGTTCACCACTATTTACACTTTGAAGCTCTGAAATTGTCTTGAGCACTTTGTTGGCTGCATTACTATGTTTACATGTCTGAACTTTGTCATGTTGCTCCAGCACCATATATTTGTGCACCAACTTGTGCATGTTGACTTGTGCATGGGCCTCAACTATATTCACCTGTATATTTATTATTGTTGCACTGAGTCTAGATGGTCCATGTGGCTACTCCTCAGTCGCACACTGGATTGGCGAGGTAGTGAACGCGTGTATGCATGTACATGTATGTATATGCAGCCATTCAGAAAATATTCTTGTCCTTGTATATAAGACTGAATCAGAAAAATGATGAGAAACATACCGTAATTCTGAGGCAAATAAGATTTTAAAAATAAATTTTTATTTGCTTGTATTTAATTTTATTTTTGTTCTAGTTTACTACGTGTGTGTTTTTGTGTTTGTGACAGGTATGCAGATGGTGACAGGACGGATTGTGAAGTGCTGTGAAGACAGAAGACTGAAGATGACAGAGAAAAATATATAAGAATATCCGTATATGAGTGAGTTTGTAAACTTAGTGTAGTGTACATGAGAATGTACTTAGTGATGAATGAACTGTAGTGAGGAGCTGTGAGAGAATTGTACTGATATATGTAATAAAAAAATTTGATTGAAATAAAATATTATTTTATTGTTGTCAAACAACCATGTCTACCGTATTCAGTTTATTTACATGTACAATCTCATGTGAATTGAATAAATAGTGGAGTTATAAATAGTTGTACTATTTGAATGTTTAAAATAGAATATTTAATTTAAATAAAATACTGTATGAATATATGAATGTCTGTACAGTCGTATTCTATTTAAATATAAATATTATATTCCTGTCTGTGATGTATATATATAGAAAGTACAGTAACAAACACATTTAAATAATATTTATTTGGTTGTTATCATCAAAAAATAATAATCATATAATTGTGTATACAACTACGTCATATAAAACAATGTATATAGATATGAAGTGGGTTCTCTTCTGCGCTGGGATAAAGAAAGATGTGGTGGAGTTTGTTCCTCAATGTTTGGTTTGCCAGTAGGTCAAGGCTGAGCAAAAGAAGCCCGGTGATTTACTTCATCCTTTGGAGGTCCTACAATGGAAGTGGGAGAGCATCTCTATGGACTTACATTGATGGTTTGCCTAGATCGAGTGGGGGCAACACCAGCATTTGGGTTGCAGTAGACAAGCTTACAAAGTGGGTAAGAGGATGGCATCATGGTTGGCTGCAATTTACATTTGTGAGATAGCTCGACTTCATGGAGTACCTTCCAGTATCATAACTGATCGTGACCCCATTTTCACTAGTGAATTTTGGAGGAGCTTGCAAGAAGCATTAGGTACACAGTTGTGTTTGAGCACCGCTTATCACCCTCAGACCATGGGCAGATGGAAAGGGTGAATAGATTCCTTGAGGATCTTTTAAGGTTGTTTATCCTAGACTTTGGAGGGACTTGGGAAGAGCATCTTCCTTTGGTAGAGTTCGCCTACAACAACAATTATGAAGCTAGTATTGGCATGGCACCCTTTGAAGCATTATACGGACGACCCTATAGATTACCAACTTTTGGTGGGAGTCTACAGAAAGACTTCTACTTGGAAAGGATATGGTTAGAGTAACCTCTGAAAAGATTGATCTTATTAGATGGAGAATGAAGACAGCTCGGGATAGGCAGAAGTCCTACGCAGATAAGAGAAGAACTAACATTGAGTTTGAGGTGGGAGACATGGTTTTCATTAAGGTATCGCCATTAAGGAATGTGGTTCGCTTTGGATATGTTGGGAAATTGGCACCAAGATTTGTAGGGCCATTTCCCATAACATAAAGGATTGGCCAAATGGAATATAAAGTAAAGCTACTAAAGAAACTATCCGGCGTTCATGATGTTTTCCACGTTTCTCATTTGCGAAAGTGCTTGCATGATACCACATAAGTAGTTGAGCCGAGTATATCGGAGGAAGTAGAGGTGGAACGGGAGGCAACAGTTAGACGAATTCCTTCCCATATTCTTGGGACAGAGGTTAAGAAGATACACAATAGAGAAGTCAATTTGATGAAAGTACAATGGGGAGATAACTAAGAGGATACAACTTAGGAGACCGAAGATAAGATTCGTGCTTCGTAACCTTTTCTTTTAAGGGTATGTTCTTAACTTCCTTTCCAAAGCTTTTATGCATACTTGCTTCTATCATATATAGTATAACCTATCGATCGAGTCTTCGACCTTTAGGTAGGAATCACATGTATGTAAACATGTGTTTTGAGACATGTTATGTTTGATGGATGCAAGTGTATGCAAGTGTTTGCTAGTGGTTGCTCGTGGATGCATATACACACACACATTAGGCACTAGATCGGCTCAATCACTCTCATACTGCATATGGATGTGTGTGCATTTTTCTTCTTTTAATGGATGAAAGTGGGTGTATCATCATATGGATGTTGCATTTGGATGAATGATTATGCACACGTATAGAACTTACATGTTTTAATCGGATTATTTACATACATGTTGGATTCATGGCACTAACATATATTGCATTAAGGAGGTCGACTGAATCAGTAGACCGCCTGATCTTTCACATTAGTGTAGGGACATATACACACACCTTTTCATATGTTCATATAAGCATTAGAAGCCTTTAAGGACAATGGATGTCTTTGATTAATGGATGAGTAGATGGGTGATGGATGTTAGGATATGCATTCTTCTTAAGTTGGAGATTTCGGGGACTAAATCCTTTAAGTAGGGGAGAACGTAACACCCCGTAATTTTGACAACACATTAAAATGATAAACTAAGGAATACTTAATTAAATATTCAGAATTAATTGAAACGGACTGCGCCGTTGCGTTCATCTCGGAATTCTGGTTAAAATGGACACCTGCTTTGCGTAAAACAGACATTGTATGAAAAATATATTAAGGTTTGAATTTTGTATACACATAAGAAGAATATATATAATAAGTCCAGAGTTCAAAAAAATTTGAAAACCAGAAGCAACTAGTGGGAGCGGGAAAATACACCGTTGGGGGTCGACATAGGGGTCGACCCACCAACAAGGGGGTCGACCCCACCGCAGATCTGGGAAGATTTTTATGCGTGAATATGGACAGATTTCTGGTCTAGATTCTTTGGCTGATGATTGTAAATAAGACCCCATTCTCATTGTTTTATTCACACAAAAACAACGGAGAACTAGATGTTGCTTCTGCCCAGATTAAAATAGATTATTCTTCTTCAACAAACATTCAAGTTCAGAGATCTGTTCTTCAATGGCTACAATGAAGTCTCCTATTATAAGATCCAATCACAGTGAGTCTATGTTATTTTTAGATATGAATACTTAAAAGATAATCTTAACATGTTTATAAATTGGATCTAAGCATGTGACTAGTTGAATCATATCAGATCTTCCATAACCTATGTATCTAAGTTATTTTGACAAAACTATGAATTGGATCTAAGCCTATACCTATTTATCAAGTCAGATCTGCCATTATTTGTATATCTCATTCACTAATTAGATCTCACCATGCCCGTTTATGATCATGACACTATGCCTAATCACTATATTATCACATGTTCATCAGATCTGTTCCTATATGCCTATCTTGTCACCATGCCCAATTTTGTCACTGTATGCTTATTAGTTGATATGCCTATTTTTGTTGTCATATGTCAATTTTGACATTATGATTATTTCTGTTCTCTTCCCTTCCTCTTTTTCCTTTTCATTTTGTAGTCAGGCTATCTTCAAGCCTATGCATACCGGTGAAATATGCGAATGTGTGAAATTAAGGCATAATTTGTATTGGGAAATTTGGACATAAATTGAATGAAATACATAAATATGGATTTGGGGCATAAATCAAATTGTGATTTAGATCTTAAATTTGGGGCATATGGTACATGATGAATATGACACGGAAAAGAGGCATGAAAACCGATAATGAAATAGGGATAATTGTTAAACAATGAAAATGCCTAGACTTACAGTAATTAGAAACTGTAACCGCGCTTAGACATAAGGTTAGATTACACTTGTGGTAGAAGTCTGCCCGACCTTCCCGACACATCCAGCAACCACAAGTGGTTAATCTAATGTGAGGGGTCTAAGTGCATAAACACATGACGTGCTGAGACACGAGGTTAAGTCCGACTTGTGGAAGAGGTATGCCCGGTCCCGCCCGACATATCTAGCATCCATAAGTTGTAGGCTTAATGTGGGAGGTCTAGTGCATTATAACCATAAAGGAATGAATGGTAATAAACTTGAATACTTAACCTGGTTGAATCCATAGGGATCACATGAACATGTTAACTTAAGTAGGGATTAAGTAAACTTGCTTGAAATAGTGGGAGGGTTAAGCATATCTTGGGGTGGTGAGTAATATTTATATATAGGCCCATAAACTTAAACTGTTGGGGTTATGCAACTTTATTACACTGGTTTGGCATAACCTGTGGAAATCCTAGTAGTGGGTATGCAAGCGTAGGGGGAAGCTTGTATCATCTTGTGTGTGGGACCTGTTTCAGTCAGTAACCCATATTTAGGTATCAAACGAGTACTCCAAACTATGTCGGATTTGAGGCACGCTTACTGGGCTGATTGTAAGAGATCCAAATGAGGGGACAGTGTGGGCGGCGCATTCCGACAGGGTCATTGCGTGCATGGGTCCGGACAAGAGGAGGCTAAGACGCCGTGACATCAGTAGATATGGTTGTGCACATCATAAAAACGATGGGTTGCCACTTTAGGAGGTGACACATCCTACTATAGGGCTAGCACAAGGTATCTACGGAGTAGGGAGCCGATCGATTGGAGTAGTAGTTAGGGTACATCTAGACTCTGGTATGTTTAGGAGCCCGTTATTATCCTTAGGGGTAACTCCGATATGTTTAGTTGGGTTGCCTGTTATTGTATGGGGTAAAACCTCTCACTAGAAGTACACCTAAGTCTACCGTATTATACTTGTTGGGGATCATCTTGTTCAAACACACTAGTATTGGTGTAGAGAAAGTATAAGAGAAGCGCAATATATTATATCATGTTTATCCTGTTTACCTTGTCATACCTACCTTATTGTGTTGTTATTTATCTCTCTAGTTTATATGCATGTCATGATACTTTTACTTATTTATATGCTAAAAGTAACTGAACTCGCCAGACTTTATGTCTGACCTATTTTGTTTCCTCTTCTTTCTCTTTTGTTTCCCCCCAGGTTCTCAGGGTAGGAGTACTCAAGCTTGACTAGGATTCTGCTTTAATACTGCTTAGATGTACTGCTTGATTTCTTATCTCCCTACTATGGCTATGTTTTGGGGATTATTATTCTTTTATTATTGTAATCTGATGATTTAAGTACAAGATAGAAGTTTTAAATTGATGTACTAGGTTTTATGCATTTCAGACTTGTGATGTAACTATGTTTTGAGCCACGATGTTTTCCGCTTGATAAAAGTTTTAAATTCCACTGCCATTTTATATCTGTCTTGTAATGTTTCTGTTTCTGTTTACCTATATCTCTTCATGAGACTTAATGCATTCTCTTAACAAGTGACATCAATGGACGTGGAGTGTCATAGTGGTTATGTGAAAAATAATCAAATTGTGAGTATGCAAAAAATAATTAAATTATGGTTATGAATAAAATAATTAAATTATGGTTAGGCGCAAATTAACTGAATTATGGCTAGGCACAAATTAATTAAACTGTGTTTAGGCGCAAAATAATTGAATTGTGGCTATGCACAAATTAATGGGAGTGGTAATAAAAGGGGAAATTTGGTAATTCGGGGATAATGAATGTATTACACCAAAAATTATAATAAAAGGGAAATTTGAAAGTAGGCAAAATTGGTAAGGTTTACAAAATAAATGTGACATAGATTGACATGGCATAATTAGAGTTATATGCAATAAATTTGTAGAAAAAGGGAAATTTTGATTTAAAATTGAATAAATACAGAAATTGGGAAATGGACAAGAGATAGGAAATAAAATTATGACTAATAAAAAGTGGGAATTTAGTAATGGACTGAATCAGTTGGTTTTTGAAAAGGGATACTGTTAGATCCAAAAATAGTTCTAACACCCAATTAAATGATAATTAAAAGAGGAAAACAAAGAGAACACGCGATATATAGTGGTTCGGCATTACAGAGCCTACGTCCACTTTATACTTTGTTGATTGACGATTATAGTACAAATGCAATGCTTGTCTTCACTTAATCTCACTCTTACAATGAATAATTTCACTAAACTTTTGTTGAAATATGCTCCAAAAGTTAGTGATGATCTGAATAAAGTGATGAAACTTGGTGGTTATGAGAGTTAGAGCCAACAATTTGCCAAAAGATCCCTTCAAATGGGGCTTTGAGGGGTATTTGTGTGCAGTAATTCAACCCGGATTGGTGCCACATGGTGTTCATCCCATTCGGAACTAGAGGCCTGGAGATGGTGACAGCGCATCGAGATCGTGGGTTAGTGGGGAGAAATCGCTTCGCATATTCAGCGGATCGTGTGTTGTTGACGCAACATCCCTGATTCACGGTTCGGTTCAGATGGTCAAATGGGGGGTTCAGATCGGTGAGCCCCGAACCGACCCGGTTACGCCTCATATTCTCACCTTTCGGACTGCTTGCCTTAAAAATGAGTGGGTTCAGTTCAAAAGTATCCGATCTGAATTCTTTCTGCTGATTCTTCCTTCAAACCTATTCGTTGAGCAGTTCTCCTAGCTTTGCGTAGCACGATCACAAAGCGGGCTAACATGTTGCCCCCTCGAAGTACAGTCGATTGAGGATGAAGTGTGCTTTGAAATGCTCGGTTTAATTAATTATGAATCAACGTTAATTAATGGTTGTTTCCATCCACTCAAAACATCGTGGTATTTCATGCAGTCGTATCTCTTGATATTTGTGGAGCCTATAAATACATCGTTATATCAGAGATGTATCATATTGCACCCAAATAACTTCAGCTCCTTCCTACGATTTGAGCATTTCTCCCAGGTAATCTATGCAAATTGAATTTTTAAATAACTTGTCTGAATTTCCTTTGTCTTTAATCTGGTTTGATTCCAACATTATCATCTTGGATCAAGGCTTGAGTAGCGAATTGGACTGATTCATTAAACCCAACGCGCAACCGAACAGGCCACTCTTTGGGCCATCGCTGCTTTAGGGGCCAATCGTTTGGATAAACCTATCGCTTTAGGGAATACTAATAGCCCCCAATATCTTCTATATAAAGCCAGCTCCCCCCACTTGTTCTCATTTCTTCTGCCGAGTATTTATATTCAAGGAACCCTCTCCAATCGCAAAAACCCTAATCCCCAATCTTTGAGAAGTATTTCCAGGTTTCGAAATCAAATCAAAGGTGGGTTTATATCTTTGATTACTTTAGCTTCCATTGATTTAAACCCAAATTCAGAAGCAATTTAAGCGATTTTACTCGATGTACGCCAAGTGTGGCGCCATGTCTTCTGCTCCACCGCCATCGTCGCTAGCAGCGTCGTTGCAACTTCGAGGCTGTCGTGGAGGGGGACTGAACCGGGGATGAACATATTGATTCATGGATACTTTTCCATGTGTGGGATTTTAAAAGGAGATGGGTTTGGTGTTGATGGAGAAGTGGAGAAGAAGAAGAAGGAGAAGAGAGAGGAATGGGATCGGTTTGAGGTGGATCAGATGATCTCAGAGCGCTTGGGATAGGGTATGCGATGTCGGGTCGGGTCGGAGGAGATGATAATGGTTGGAGTGGGTAGGTTTTGGATTTCAGAGGGGTTGATGTGGTTCAGTTCGGTGTTATCCGATCTAATGATATCTTCTTCCGACAGCTCTATCTGATCTGATCCCTTTCATCCCCACTTTTCGAACCGATCCGCTCAGGAAAAGCACTAGGGCCGATTCGTTCATACTATGGGCTCTCGAACCAATCCGCTTTTATAAATGACATTCGAACCGATCTGACTATGATATATGTATCTGAACCGATCCGCAATCATCCAATATGAAACACACACGAATGATTCAACCAACATAACCTGCATTAACTGTGGCTTATGACTTTATGAACAGTTAGGATAGAGCCTCCTTAACTAAACTGAACCTCTGGGACAACTATGAACACGTAATTGCTTTGTCAACTTTTGCGTTGCACTCTTTCACAATGCTCTTTATCCTTGTTAGTCTTGAATTTAATGTTGTACATACTTAGTGCACACACAGGGGGCATAGGTAATTATACTCTAACTCGGTTGTTTCTTCGGTACTACAATAGCAATGACTGAAAGACGCTCGTCTAGATTAGCGGAGAGAAGCAAAGCTGTAAGAACATACGAGAATCCCACTATTGAGGATATATCCTCTACTTCAGATTTGTGCAGGTTCGGACTACGAACCAGGGGTCCAAGAGAGTGGAGTATCATCCGGAGGTGATGTCTCTATGGATAACAAAGAAGAGGGAGGAGTTGGAGACAACCGTGCTCCAGACAAATTCGAAAATGTCACAATTTTGGAGAATTCAAGCGATTCTGTTGTATCAACGATTGACAATGATAAATTTGCACGGATATGAAAGCATAGGATTCTTCAAAGAGACACTGAATTGCCCTCGAAAACAGATCGTCCTCATAATCCACCGGAAGGGTACATGGCCATCACTAGATTAATGTGCCTTATTGGGGCGATACCTCCATTTCCGCCATTCGTCGTCGATTTTCTGAGAAAACTGGGGAATGCCCACGTGCAACTTCATCCCAACTCCTATGTTTATTTGTATACTCTATACATAGCATATAAAGAAATTCTAGGTGTAGAACTAACTTTCGAGGACATTCATTTCTTTTACAATTTCAAGCATCGGACCCATGATACCCCATCTTTTGTATACTTTGAATTGGTACCAAAAAGAAAAATCATTACTGTCCCATATAGCAGTAAAGCTACTGACCCGAAACCTGAATGGGTTTACATTAAACATCAACTGTGGTGTGCCAGAAGATGGCTTAAATCAAGTAAGGACACCAACCTTTGAGTTCTAGTTCTGATCTCTATTATAAATATATTAAGCATTGCTTATTTTCACTTGCAGTTCCTAACCCGCCGCAAGAGAATCAGGTGCAATTTGATCGCTTGTATTAGTTACTCAATGCTGATAAAAAATTCTTGACTATCAAAGACTGCTTAGTGGATGAATATCTTCATCGGCATCGCTTAGTCGCTATAACTCGTAGCATAGGTATTGGGGAGGGCCCTTAAGCGTATATACCACCGTTCGAGGGGCCAATTGAAATTTTACCCAAGCATGGGGAGAGTTCAAGGATCCGACGATACCTCAAAAGAGTCCTTCTCTATCTTCGACTCAAGATGATGAATTAGCAAATCTAGCAAAATAAGGTAGAGATAAATACATCACTCCTGAGGATGCAACCACTCCTGAAAGACTTGTTTCCCCAAAAGAGTTACCGTTAGTTGTTCCTCAAGGGGTAATCCCACTGTAGATGATTCTATATATTGAGGTTTGGGAAACCTTCCCTTGCCCGAGACCCTTTACACTTCGGAAGATTTCATGACGAATCCTCTCACCTTCACTTCCGAAGAAGAAGTTACTCCTGTGAAGGCCGGGGGAATGCACATACCGGCCTCACCCCAGGCTCTGGCCTGTCAGAGGAGGATATCACTTAGGATATACACCACACTCTAGTCCTGCACGCTACAACACTTGTGCCATATTTGAATGTTGATTCTAACACTTTCTCGTTTCATTTTACAAGACAAATGGGGCGTCCCTGTTACTACACGAGAGATGTTCGTTCGAGCATGCCCCCAATGGATTCTGGTGCAAGGCATGATCAGCATGAGAGTCGAGGCAGAGATGATAGAAGGAATCGGCCTCCACAGCCTTATCGGTCCTCCCATTCTCGTTCCCCGCATCACAAAGACTCAGACAAGCATAAGAGTCAACCTTCACATCATGAGGGGGATAAGCATGCCTCCAAACCTCCTGCTTCATCTAAAGACAAAACTTCTCTAGAAGGCTCTTCGAAGAAAGGACCCGATCCAAAAAGGGAACAAAAAGAATCGGGGAAAGGAGCAGAGAAAAGCAGGCCCATTAAGAAGCTAAAGCATCGCACTGTTGACATCACCATTATGAGGCTAGTTATACTTGACGATGAGAACCATGCCAGACTAAAGCTCCTGAAGGAACAATTTCCCGAACACCACTTCAGGCATATGCTCTTCGTCCCAAAGCTCAAACCAGTAGATCTTGCCTGGGCCACTGAAGTCAAGAAAATAGATTTTGCGGATTCTCAGTATAAGGAGATAAATAAGTACTCGAAGACCCTTTCCAAAATCATTAGCAATCTAATTGCCGATGTAAAGACAATGAGCGATGATGCTGAATACGATGCAAGGGCTATCGAAAACTCTGAGAAAGATCTTGAGGATGCTCAAGCCCAACTTATCGTTGCTCAACGTGATGCAGGTAATTATAAACAACAATTTGAAGAACTACAAAAGCGCTACCATTCCGTGCTCGAGTCCCATAGTCAGGAGCGCATAGATTTAAAGAAACAAGCTGAGGGTGCTAAGTTTGAAAGTGCCACTACAAAGCTGGTTTGCACTCGTCTCGAGTAGGAGAAAGCAGAATTAGCTAGAAAGAATGTCGTGCTTGAGGCCAAATTGCTGGAGGTTAAAACAAGGGCAACTCTTGCTGAGGGGAATGCGAGTGTAGCGTTACAACAGGTCAAGAAAGTCAATGATCAGCTTGTAGATGCTCAAAAAGAGTTGGATGATAGTGCTGAAACTATGATTGGATTTTTTGCTCATGTTATCTGTCACTGAGATATTGCATGGCTAAAAGATTACCCTATCCCCCTGGTATATGCATGGGATCAAATAGTTGAATGGGAAAAGCAAGAACTCCATGTGGATTCGATCGATGAGGACAAGTTAATGGAGAAATATCTGAGGGGTGAGGAAACAACGCGCTTGGCTGAAGGGCGCAAACTTATTACTGCTGCCATTGAGGATAGGAAACGTCAGGCCAAGGGGAAAGAAACTATCAAAACCGGTTCTTCTTCTGCCCCCAGAGCTACCAAAATGGAAGGATATGATCTAGAAAATCCGGGGATTCCCAGGGCATCTTTATTATCTCCTATTGCCAAAACAAATTTGGAGACTCCTATTACTCTTGTTGAAAAATCATTTGAAGGTATCTCCATCTTTTCACCTTAGTATGTTAAAGCCATCTCCACTTTTTGTCAAATGGTTGGACAAAAAATTGAAGAACACGAGTTTTCTCCTGAGTTAATAACTGTTTCATCTCACTCTGAAGGTGCAAAGACCACTGAGGTGGATGAGAAACCAGGAGAAGCCACTGGATCAAAACCTGTTGAAAAGATGCTGGAGAAAAAGAATGAAACTACTAGTTCCGAACATGTGGAGAAAGTTGGAGAAAAGAAGGATGAGGTCGTTGGAAAAACTATTCTGCCATCTGATTCTAAAGTTCCCAAGGATGGGGATATGATAGATGCCTTAAAAGATGATGGTGTTAATGACGGGCATGATGAGGATGACTAGGTTGTTATAACCGGTGATTCAGGAAATGCTGACAACATGCCTTTGGCTGATAAGAAGGTGAAGCAAGATAAACTTCTAAAAGCCAAAGTTGAGGAGGAAGATCCCGAGATTCTTAATCCTCTTGCTGTAGTCCCCCTGGTTCAAGGTTATTCGTCAACTTTCAACTAGGTCAATCACTGAGGAGCTCGCTAAAAAATCTTCTATTGATCCCAGTGTTCCCGATCCAGGAAAGAAGAAATCAAAGTGTATTTTGACTGAGGCCGTGAAGGTGGAAAAGGAAAAGCTCAAAGCTGCTAAAAAAGCAAAATCTACTCTAAAAGCCAAGTGAAAAGCATTTTTTATCTTTTGCATTGATTTCCCTTTGGCCCACTGTGGTTGTAGCGAGTGTGGCCCTCGCATTTCTTTGTTTAGTCTTTTTTATATAGATCTGCACCCACATAAATAGAGTAATTTGTTTCCTGCAATGTTAAGTGCTCGTAAGTTTGTCAATTACTTTGTCTAAGTGTGATACAAAAAATTCATAATAAATCATATCACAAGTGAATCAAATGCATGGTGTAGACACTGCTGCTACACAAGGTAGTCGATGATAGGATGTAATGTACATGCATATGCCCCCAATCAATCTTGAATGGGATGCCCGACCAGGGCCTGTTTAAGATTGATTAGGTTCGGCATTCGATTGCTCCCAGTCCCAGCTCTCTAGCAGGGTGAAGAGTCTTCATATTGTTGGTGCTCGTCTATTAACTCCTTTATACTCACCTATCGTATGGTCAGGTTAGAGTAGATTTGAGGCAGTCTTTAGTCATGCTACACCTTCACGCCTCAAGGACGTCGTCTTCTCGTCCTTTATACTCTCTCGACTTTTGAGAGTAGAGTTTGGGATGTCATCTTCCCATCCTTTTTTATGTCGTCACGCAAATGGTTATTACATTTGTTGTAGTATTGATTCGAATTTCTAATGTTTTCGACTCACATTATGACAACCACAGAATATACATGAAAATGGGAAAAGTAAATCGCACACAATATTTTATAGTGGTTCGGCCAAGTCGTGACCTACATCCACTTTATAATCTTTTGTTTATATTAACCATACTTTTCTAGGCAAGTCGTGCCTCATTACATGGCTTATAAAACAATAGATAATAGTACAAATTCAAGTCAGGTATCGCCGCAAATGTTGGGCGTTCCAAGCTCTAGGAATTTCTTCACCATCAACGGTCGTTAACTTAAAAGCTCCTGTATCAAGCTTCCGTTGGATGGTATATGGTCCTTCCCACTTTGAACCTAAATGAACTAGAGGTGGGAAGATTCGCTTTAGTACTAAATATCCAGGTTCAAAGGTCCAAGGGTGAACTTTCTATCATAATAGCTTGCCACTTGGTGTCGGTGCCTCGATGCACGCAAGTCCGCTTCGTCACTTTTTTCCTCAATCACGTCCAGGGACTTGAGGAGGAGCGCTTTATTCGTCATTGGGTCATAATACATCACCCTATGAGAGGGGACTTTAAGCTCCACCAAAATTACCGATTCTGATCCAAAGGAGTGAAAAAGGTGTGTGACCAGTCGCCGTTTTGAAGGTCGTCCGATAGGCCTACAAAGCGAGTGGCAATTCGTCAACCCACATGGCCTTTGCTCGTTCCAAACGCTTTTTAAGAATGATTTAATAACTTTATTTATTGCTTCAACTTGTTCGTTCGACTGTGAGTGAGCTAAGGTAGTATACCTTTTATCCATTTTATACTTCTGGCAGAAATTTCTGAATTCTGTGCTATCGAATTGGGTTCCATTGTCAGTTATAATGGTTTTCGGTATCCCAAATCGACAAAGATGTTCTTAACCACAAAGCTTATCACTCTTCTTGTCGTGATCGTGGTTAAGGGTTTGGCCTCCATCCATTTTGTGAAATAAACCATAGCCACGATCGCATATTTAGCTCCTCCTTTAGTGATTGACAATCCCCGATGATGTCTAATCCACACATTCCGAACGACCATGGACTGACCACTAATATAAGATGTCTTGGGGGTGCCCTTGGAACTTTAGCAAATCTCTAGAAATTATCGTTGCATCATGAGTGATCAGCTGCATCTCTATTTACGGTAGGCCAAAAATAACCATATCGTAATAATTTTTTTTCCAGAGTATGGCCTCCGGTGTGGTCTCCACACTCACCCTCATGTACTTCTCTTAGTACATGTTTGATGTCGTCGTGTGTTGTACACCATAGTAGAGGCATAGAAAATCCCTAGCGGTAAAAGACGTCGTCCTGTAAAACGTACCTTGTGGCTTTACGTATTGCAGCTCGTCTCTCACTCTTTTTTTATGGGAGAGTTCCGCTCCTAAGGAAGTTCTTAATTTGTGTCATCCTTGACTCCCTTTCTAGTTCAACTTACAGGGCTAATTTGACTTCCATTTGGTCAAAGCTTGGTGATTCCAATTCTCTATTGGAACCATCTCGGGTTCTTCTTGGTTTTCAGAACTTGCTAACTTAGCTATTCAGTCTGCCTTTTGATTTCTATTCTCAGGATATGAGTTATGTTGTAATGTTCAAGATTACCCAACAACTCCTCTACTTTTTCAAGCTAAGTAACAAGTCGGGGTCCCCTAGTTTCTAATTCCTTTCAAACTTGGTAGACAACTATCTTGGAGTCACAGAATATGTCCGGTGTCTTTATCCCTAGTTCCTTAGTGAGTTTTAGCCCGGCAATCAAGGCCTCGTATTCGGAGTCATTGTTGGTGGCAGAGAATTCCAACTGCAAGGCGTAGTAAATGGATCGTCCTTCGGGAGTAGTTAAAACAACTCCGGCGTCGGACCTTCGATCATTCTTATCCCCATCCGTACATAATTTCCATGGGCTAAGTTCTAACTTATGCTCTGAAGTGACAATCTTGTCATCCAGTGCTTCTTCCTCGGGAATTGTGAATTCTGCTATGAAGTCAGCTAGGGCCTATCCCCTTATTGTTCTCCTTGGCTAAACATTTAAATCAAATTCAACTCAATATTACACTTAAGTAATCGTCCTGATGCTTCGGGTCGTTGTAACACTTGTCTCAGTGGCTGATCAGTGTATATGACTATCGGGTGAGCTTGAAAATAATGACGTAGCTTTCGGGATGCAATCAAGAGATTATAAGAGGGTTTTTCTATTCTTGAATTGTTGCATTATGCGGCTACTAACTTCTTTCTTACATAGTATACTAGCCTCTGGATCTTGTCTTCTTCACGCACCAAAGCTGTGCTGACAGCATGAGATGACACCGCCAAATAAATAAACAGATCCTCATGATACACTGGCTTCGACAATATCGGGGGCTTCTCTAACAAGTTCAACAAATCTTGGAAGGCCTTTACACAGTCGGCGGTCCATTCGAAATTACGTTTCCCTCGTTTGATTAAATCAAAGAATGGAACGCACTTGGCCGTGGCTTTGGAAATGAATCTGCTCAATGCCACAACTTTCTCAGCTATGCTTTGAATGTCTCTAATCTTCCGTGGTTCTCATATGTTCCTGATTGCTGCTATTTGGTCAGGATTAATTTTGATTCCTCGAGAACTCACAATGAAACCGAAGAATTTCCCTGATGCAACCCTAAATGAGCATTTTAAGGGGTTCAATTTCATCCCATACCTCCGCAAAATGTCAAACATTTCCGACAATTTTTTTGTATGATCGGAAGACTGCCTGGACTTCAAAAGCATGTCATCTAAATAGACTTCCATTGTTTTCCCGATCTGATTATAGAACATTCGATTTACCAAGCGCTGATACGTGGCTCCGGCATTCTTTAGTCCGAATGGCATTAGCACACAACAGTATAATCCCAAATTCATGATAAAGTTTGTATGCTCTTGATCTGGCACATGCATGGGGATCTGGTTATATCGCGAATACGCTCCATGAAGGAGTGAAGTTCGTGTCCGGCTGTTCAGTCCACCAGCTAATCAATCCTGGGAAGTCGGAAGCTATCTTATGGACAAGCTTTGTTCAAATCGGAAAAGTCAATGCACGTCCGCCACTTTCCATTTGATTTTTTAACCAAGACGGGATTCGATATCCAGTCGGGATATGTTGAATCTCTAATAAACCTATTGTTCTTTAATTTCTCTACTTCTTCATTTAAGGCTGCTGACCTTTCCGGGCCCAACATACGTTTTTTCTGTTTTACCGGAGGATGGTTTGGGTTTAAACTTAGCAGGTGGCTCATAACTGCGAGAGAAATTTCACACATGTTTGCATCCAATTCCTTTGTCCGGAAAGAATCCAAATGAGACCCAATCTTCAAGACCTTTGTCGGGTCGTCCTCATCGACTGGGATATCGGCAGTCGCCTCATTGGGTGGCGCCCTTCTAGTTCTTAGTTCTTCGTCTTCCCTATGATCGATATCTTCGGGAATTTCGTTGGGCGATTCCTTAGGCAGTATAGTCTTTGGCTGTTATGCTGAATTCTCCTTAACAAGAGAGGAAGTGTCCTTAGGCTCTATGTTTTACCCTTTTAGCAACATCTTCAATTCTACCATGTAGCAAGCTCATCCGGTGGCTTGATCACCTCTCATTACTCCCACTCCCGCTTCGGTTGGGAATTTCAACAATAGGCACCAGGGCACGATGCAGACCCTGAATTCTGCGAGGGCTGGTCAGCCAAAAAAGGCATTATAGGGAGAGTCGATGTCTAAAACTACAAATGGGAGGATTCTCACTCTTAGGCTATCTTCTTGTCCTAATGTTACTGACAGTTCTACAGATCCCATTGGAGCTATCGAGGACCTATTGAAGCTGCGTATCCTTCCCTTACAAGGCTTCAAATATTTCGCTTCGAGTTTCGTCTGATCGAATGCTTTCTTAAAGAGAATATTAACCTAACTCCCATTATCCACTAATACCTTATAAACTAGAGCTGGACCGATAGTGGTAGTGATCACCAATGGGTCCTTGGTAGGCTATTGTACTCCAGTATCATCTTTGTCATGAAATATGACATCATCTAACAACGTTTTCTGTTGCTTCACCGGGGCGGTATCTTCGAAGTTACTGCATTCCCCCACATTTAAGTGCCTGGTCGCATTAACATTTTTGTCCACTACCCTGTAGCTACGGCTAACTGGATGGGGCCCCCTACTATAATGTTGATGACAATTCCTTTACCCTTTTGTTGAGCTGTGGGTTTTGGAGCAGGCTGATTTTGATTCGGGGCTTGCCCTCCTTGCCCCTATCTCTTAGGGAAACCTCATATTCATCTAACTTTCCTTCCCGTAGAAGTTTTTCAACAACGTCCCTTAAATTCCGACACTCATTAGTAGAGTGACCGTGGGTTCCGTGAAACAGACAAAATTTTCTGGTTGCAAGCTCCTTCTCAGTGGAGTCTCTAAGAGGAGGCTTCTTATATTGCAAGACATTGTAAGTATCCAGGTAGATATTTTCCAATGTATCACTCAACGGTGTGTAGTTTTCAAAAGTTTGGAATCGAGCCCATTTTCTGGAATTGTTTCGTCGGTTCCTATTTCTTTTATTGTCGTTTTTGTTCCTATTGCCATTTCCTCCATTTTTGTTGACAACATTTACCTCGACCATTCCAGAACTATCGCCGGACTGTTTCACAGCAACATTACTTTCGATATCTTCTTTTGAAGCTCCATCAGATTTTTTTTCGACTAGCGTATATTTCCTCCCGTCGTAGGCGGATATTTTTCTTTTCATAGAATGGCTCCCTTGTCAATGGCGGTTTTCCCACTAGATATCCTCCGAATTCAGTATTTGGATCGACCCCATCTATTAAGGCGATCAAAATGGTTGGTTCGTGGGGATCTCTTATTTCGATAACTATTAAATTGAAGCGGTCTACGTACGACTTCAGAGACTCTCCAGGGGCTTGTTTGATTATAGACAGTTCAATAACACTTTAGCTTTCCGGGCATGGAGCCGGAACTGATTCATAAAATGCTCACTTAGTTCTTTAAAGCTCGACACTGATCGTGGGGGAAGTCGAGTAAATCACATTAATGTAACATCTTCTAGATATATCGGGAAGGCTTTACATTTTACAGTGTCAGGCACGGCTGCGGCATTCATATACCATGCATACTTCATCAAGTGTTGTCCCGGATCTTTCTCCCGGCATATCGATCCATCTATGGCAAGTTAAATCGTTGAGAGAATTGGAAGTCCAAAATGTCGTCGGTGAATGGGGTCTGACTACGCTTAATACCCCAATCTGCATTAGTATAGCGGCGACTATTAGCCATGATTTGACGCACCATTGGTTCTACGTCTGCATTGGTTAGGGTAGGTTCAGTATCTACACTTATATCTCTTCTAACACATCTAGCGCCTACTTCAGGCGACGCCCTTTGGTTTCAATTGGTGGCTGAACTTCCTCGCCCATGCGGTTCCGGTCATTCACGGGACGAATCGGTTGAAGAAGCTGCCCCGGAGTGGGATTAATAATGTTCGGATCCCTGAGAATGACGTGTGATCCTCACATCGGTAACAACATTGGTTCTCTCAAATTTGGATCGTCGGGCCCTAGAACGCGGGCCGCGTCCTCACGGGATCCCAAAGATCCAAATGTCAACTGGTCCAGATTCTTGGGCCTTTCATATGGCCTCTTTCACACAGGCGTTCTTCATCTGAAGATGATGAATGATCCGTGGTTGGATGACGAGTAGGAGAGGAAACATTTTGTCTATGAAGCTTTCTTATCTCCTTGCTTATAACTTTCATGTTCTCCCTCATAAGAACACTATAACGTTTGTGATCCTCCAAAGCATCCCTATTGCTCTCAAGCTTATCAAGCAAGCATGAAAAATCTCTGTGTGTGACGAGCACAGACGGAGTAGGCTGATCACTAATCGGTTCGGAGGGGGTGAGCAACATCAGGGGCATCGATTTGGTTCAAATTCACATCATCCATCCGGGTTGGCTTGCATTCCCCATTCGGTTCGGAGCTTCGGGATTGGATCGGTTTGCTCTTGAGCTTTGTCCCCGCGACCTAGTCACAACCATGTCCTGATCTTCGCTTTCCTCGTTTTCTCGAGCATTTCACACTTCTTTTTCTTTTCCATTGGCCATAATATCCAATTCTTTAGAGATTAGTCAGAAAGTGTCCGAGAATGCCGAAGAAAGTGGATTAACTTCTTTGAACATAAGGGTCAAAATTGTAGAACGATAATCCAAAATGCTGAGAATTCAAAACTTCTCAATGAAAGCACCAAAATGTTAGATCCAAAAATGGTTCTAACACCCATCTCAATGATAATTAAAAGAGAAAAACAAAGAGAACATACGATATATAGTGGTTCGGCGTTAAAGAGCCTACGTCCACTTTATACTTCATTGATTGATGATTAGAGTACAAATACAATGCTTGTCTTCACTCAATCTCACTCTTACAATGAATAATTTCACTCAGCTTTTGCTGAAATATGCTCCAAAAGTTAGTGATGATCCGAATAAAGTGATGAAATCCAGTGGTAGTGAGAGTTAGAGCCAACAATTTTCCAAAAGATCCCTTCAAATTGCGCTTTGAGGGGTATTTATATGCAGTAATTCAACCCGGATCGATGCCACGTGGAGTTTATCCCGTCCGATTCGGAATTGGAGGCCTGGAGATGGTGAAAGTGCATCGAGATCATGGATTAGTGGGGAGAAACCGCTTCGCATATTCAGCTGATCGTGTGTTGTTGACGCAGCGTCTCTGATTCACGGTTCGGATCAGATGGTTAAATGGGGGGTTCAGATCGGTGATCCTCGAATCGATCCGGTTACGCCTCCTTTTCTCACCTTCTGAACTGCTTGCCTTAAAAATGAGTGGGTTCAGTTCGAATGTATCCTATCCGATCCGAATTCTTGCTGCTGATTCTTCCTTCAAACCTATTGGTTGAGCAGTTCTCTTAGCTTTATGTAGCTCGATCACAAAGCGGGCTAACAGATACATTTCCATAATTAAATTCTTGTAAAATATGGAGAATGTAATTGCAAGAAAAAGGGAAATAATGTAGGTTGACCCAATAAATAATAATATCTTGCAATTACGAGTCTCGATTAATTTACATTATGGAAATAGATTTTAATTCATTTCCAATAACCAACTAGATAAGGTGTGTGAATTATTTCATGTAAATGAGTAAACTTATGAAAACGCTAAGTAGATTAGTGTAATATCTGTAAGAGTTATGTTAAACCTGTGAAGTATGTAATGAACGGAGAATGTAACATATTATAATAAACTATATAAGACGGGCATGTAATATAATAGGTAGATTTGTCATAGGGACAAGTAGGATTATAATATACAAGTTATAAAAAAATGAAATGGAAAGTAAGAGGCTTATTATAAACGAACTTAAATTATGGAAAATAAGTATAATAAGCAAACCCACAACCATAATTTTGGTAATCTTATAACATAAGCTTATAATTAAATGGAAAATGGTAGATAAATCTTATTATTAATAAACTTATGATTTAGGAATTAAGTTTAATGAATATAATAATAAGCAGTGGTCTGCTCCAGCGGCGAAGTCTGGTCAAGGAAAACAAGTGGCCGAATAAAGCTAGTAAACAATAACTTGAATACAAGCTAAAAATGTAAAATGTTTTATGTTAATTAGCAATGAGGAAAGTAAAACAAGTGCATAACTGAAGATTATATATAGGGTCTAATGACGTAAGCTTAAGATGCGCTTGGACCGTCCCATATGTATTTGGGGATGTTGAGTCCGACGGAGCAAACTATCAGGGGTGTTTGGAGACACAAGAGGAGCATGTCTAACTTATTCGATGGGATTTGTAGGAAGTTAGGTACTTCAACGGGAAGTAAGGATACTTCGAGATGACCATCTGTGGTAGGCCTAATGAAACTGTACCCACAGAGGCATGGTTTATACGGTTCCATCTGGTGAGTATGCTTGGAGGCATCTTTAATGGTGGGCAGCCTAAAGACTGACTGGGATGATCTTATGATGATTCAGCAGCTGCCTCAAGGGGAGAGGCTTCGTGGTCAGGACCCAACAAAGGATAGTAGGTCTTCGGATACCTGTCATCGTCAGTCAAAGCGAAGCATGTGAGGGGAAGACTGGAGCTAAATCGAGAGGCCAAGATTTATTACTATCGGGTCATTGGATGAGAGACCACATGTTTGTTTAGATCGGATAGTAGGGAGGTCATTTAGCTCTTTTGAATAGTCTTTCGTTAGTTTGGGAGTAGGTTAGGTAGGGCCTTGGAGAGCCACCAAGAGAAACAAACTTATCTTTGCATATCTGTAATGTATGCCTAATGAGGCTATCCTTTACAGATATTTGTAAAGCCCCTGACCGAGTTCCATAGTGTAACTCAGAGATTAGGGCGCCCTTGTGATGTAGCGGTCGAAACTTATTCTCTTTCGCAACGCAGCCTAGAATGCTTTCATGGCATAATGTTGGAGACTTAGAATGCCTTTGTAGCATTGTCTAGTACGCTTTCGTAACATGAAGATGAAGATCTAGTATGTTTTCATAGTATGACGATTGAGACCACTCAAGGAGGGTACTATGGGTAGTACCACGATATATGTGGTATATAGCTACATATATTTTATTTATTAGGTTAATCTACTGGAAGTAGAAATGTATGATTTGTGTGGAAAGATAAAAAGTATATTGTGAGATAAACCCAAATAACTAAATAAGTATGAATTTGTGATAGAATGGTATATGTAGTGTTATTTGTAGAAAGTATGTCCATTCACCAGAACTTTTGTTCTGACTCCCTCCTCATGACATACCTATAGGTTAGACAAGTGGTTGAGATTCTGCAGCTCAGAAACACTTGTAAGATAGTGTCATTATATTGGTAAGTATTTACCTACTATTATATTTTTTCCCTTCCTCTATGAGATTTCCATTATGAGGTCTGATATATTTATCTTTGACTTTCTGCAGGATACTAGACAAACCAACTTGAGCTTCGATTGATTTGGATTTTTAAAAAATATTCAGGTCTATCGAAATACGGATGTTACATTTGATATCAGGGCTCATTTTTAGGATTCCTATATAGATAGTGAGTGAGTGTATTTGTATTTTTGAAATATAAGTATATTATATATATATGCTTAGATCCATAGAGGAACCCTCTAGATGGGAAGAGCGGCATATGGAAGGAGTAGAGATATCGGTTCTGTACATTAAAGAAATGGTTACAGAAATTTGAGGATAATAGGCCCTTGAGTGGTCAAAATAAAAAATGTACAATGTGGTTTGAAATAAAAGAAGGACTTCATATGTTAGTATCCGAAATTTAGTATTTCAGATTAGTGGGTTTGGCAGTAGATCCTTATAAAAGATAAGGAAGGAAAATGGATTGGAATATATATACACACACACACACATTTGGTGCAAAAAGAAGTATTAGGCCTAGATTCCAGTTCAGACATAGTTTTGAAAGAAATTAGTGTGAAAGAGAACTTGGGTGAAGAAATAATTTTTGCGCAAAGGATTTGGAAATGGAAAATTGAGGAACCACTTTGTACTTAGCCCCACAATTGAACTTTTGGTTAAACTTGAAAAAAAAAAGGAAAAAGATTTCAAGAAGAGTTTTTCTAGTTTCTAACTTAAAAGATTACAGTTTTGTGAAATTTAATGGTGATATTGAAATTTGCATTAGAATAATTTCTAACAAAAAAATATATGCAAATTTGTTTTGGAAAGAATAAATTGAGTAAGCAAATTGTGTGGTTAAGTAATATAAATGGTTAAGAGAAAGTGCATAATGATAGATTTGTTTTCAAAAGAAAATAAAAGAATTTTTGATAGAATAGGTTGTGACACACTTTAACTTATTGGAACAAGAAGAATTATTTGATAAGTATTTATGAATTAATAAGTTAGTAAGAAAACATGTTTTTCCAAAGTTACAAGGAAGTGTGTAGTGAAAGAGGTATACAAAATATAGCAAAACACCATAATTTTTTTCTTATTTCAATAAAGAAAGGAAAATATTAAAATAAATAAGTTTCCTTGTTACTTTACACAAAACACAAAAGCTCTCTAGAAAAGATTCACATGAACTTAATCGTATTATTTCCTCTTGGAAGACAAATTTGTACTAAGTAGATAAGGACTCCAACTAAGTTAAAATGTATAAACTTTAAGGAATTATTTGAGGAAGAAATCCTGGAACTTGTATGGTTTGGTAGAATAGATAGAGAGAGATGGATTCTACATAAATGTAAATCCAATCAACGGAACAAGTTGAATAGAAAAGGTAGGATAATTCATATGAGAACTAGGTGTATACGGCATGAGTTTGCAGATATAAGTATATGAAAAGAGAAGCATTATGATAGGATGGATTCAGTGATGGGATTTATTTTTTATGTCAAGATAGGCATAGTCCTAAACCTCTTTGCCCTAGTGGCTAGCCATAGTTAGCCGTTTTATCTTTTACTTAGTAGGGATTGAGTAGAGCATGTTTCCTATTAGTACAAATTTGCACTACTATGTAATATTCTATTTGTTAGTAGGAAAATAGAATGGTTTATATGATATTCTTCTCCTAGGTATTTAAGATGATCGCTAGAAAGAACAAGTACGTAGGATATTGTGACAGCCCACCCCGAACCAGCAGACATTTCCCCGAAATGTGCTATACCAATACCTAACTAGCACAGACGGTCGTCAAAGAAAAAGGGTTGGAACAACGAATCATCAAAGAACCTATAGTATATCTCACAGCGCATGGAATAAAATATAATAATAACATAACTTGACATACAAAAAACGAGACAATGCATAAGCCGGAAACTAAACCATCATAGCAATGGAATCCAAAATACAGCTTATGATCCCAACCATTAATACAACTTCAAAATACTATCTCTAAAGAAAAATAGAAAAGGTACACTACTAATGCTCAAAGTAGTGACCAGCAACAACACAGGGAGAATTATACGTAAATAGTATGTGGAAGCCTCCTGCTCGTCCCCGGACAACTACTCGTGCATAATCACCTGGCTTGTTTCTAGTGTGCTCGTTTAGGAGGACCCAGAGTAATAAGAAGAGACATAAAACTTTGGATCAGACAAAAGTCTAGTATGAGCGATGGTAGCAAAATAAAACAATAACAGGTATAAATGATCATACCTAGACCTGGACGTGGACCTACAACCAAAGAGTTAGCACAACAAGATGTATAGTACTCTAAGGTAACACTAACATAAAGTGTAAGGTGGAAGTGTGCATGTCATGGTGATAGCAAATATCAAACATAGCAATCAACCTCACATCTCTCACTCAATGCGTAAAGCATACGATATCCACCACTTTGAGCACCAAATCCTTTGCTACGACCACTTGCACTTGGGAGTCTTAATGATCCCATTGCGCTGGTCCATAGCCACTAATCCTTTTCCACGATCACTTTGCCCTTGGGAGTCCTAATGTCCCCATTGCACTGATCCATAGTCATGCTACGATCACTTTTCCCTTGGGAGTCTTAATGACCCCATTGCGCTGATCCATAGCCACTAACCCGTCTCTCAGTGGTGAACTAAAGATATAGATATTGATAACCCCTTTGCACATGTCCTGCAACAAAGCCCAACTCATGAAGTTAACTCGTTGGTTCCCATCTGGATCCCGAGTAATAACTTCTCATTTAGACTTTCTTTGCATCTCGGGTTTTTGGTCGAATTAGAGTTGGTCTTCAGAAGAGTTCACGATCATCGTCGTGTGGTAATGGTAAAAGTTCAAGTCCGGTTCGTTTCAGTCTCCTGATTCGGTTCGGGTATATGGTGCTCACGTCTCGGTTCAGTTCGGCTCCCTCATCTCCAGATCCCGATTTGGTTCCGTTATGTCGAACCGACCACATCAATTGGTCAAGTCCCTTTCACATGATCTGATCCCCCTTCCTAGCTTTAGTCCGATCCGATCCCCACGCCAAGCTCTGGTCTGATCCCAATTCCAACTCAACACAGGTGGCCTACCTTTTTGCCATGCTCAAATCTTGCCACTACTCCAGTTCAGTTTGGATGTGTCCGATCCGATCCCCTATCTCGATCCGATTCGGAATCCTGACACTTTTCCAACAAGCTTGTTTTGTCCATTCTCTCCATACAACGGGCCATTTCAACCATTTTAACTTTCCTATGCAATCAAGAAACATCACCAACAACAATAACAACAAATCGATTCAATCATAAACATCAAAACATCAATCACATGAGTCATTTTAGATCAAACTTACCCAAAAAGCATGATTTTCCCCTTAATTCGCTTAACCATGTTTAACTATAGGACTAGCAAACTTAATCCAAATTAACCCAAATTTATATCAGATGCATAAAATAATATTTAAGAATTTATGCATATTTTTCCCCTTAACCATTTTTAACTATAGGACTAGCAAACTTAATCTAGATTAACCCAAATTTATATCAGATGCATAAAATAATATTTAAGAATTTATGCATTTTTTTCCTTATTTTTCTGAGTCATGATTTCGCTAAGTATCACTAATCACCCCTAATTAGCCGTAATTAGTTAAAAACATGCTAATCACTCACCTTAGCCACAAATAAATTTCAGATCTGAAACTCTAACTAATTTGGGTCGAATCCCTATGTGTTCCAGTAGCTCTATCTCAATTTGATGTTAATCTGCCTTAATTTGATGTAGTTTTTCTTAACTTGTGATTATGAGGTGATTTAGAAGATGGAGGCCATTGCTAGGGTTAGAGGAATGTTTGTGGCGGATGAGAAAATGAAAATGAATCATCCTCTAAATCTTTTCAGCCCTTCCATAACTCTATCCCGAAATGGGTTATGGGCCTAACCACTAATTACCTAATTAAGCCCGGTTAAGCTGTTTTTTCATCTTCAAACCTTATTTCAGCCATATCTCCCAAACGTTAAGTCCGTTTGATTAATGTGACCACTCTATGGAAAGGTAAATCATCATCTGAATCCAATGAAAGAGGTTTCATGTTAAAACTTCTTACCAATCAAAAGTTATAGGCGAAACAATATTCGCCAAGGGCAAAACGGTCATTTAAAATTCGGTAAAAATCGTGAACATGGAAAATGACCCCAATGGTTGTTTCCCAAATTTACATGACTAATGTCTTCGAATGTGAATAAAATAAATATCCTACGATCCTCCAATGCGTAGAATGCGGGTCGTTACATTCCGCCCTCCCTTAAGAAATTTCACCCTTGAAATTCCTTAACAAAAACATACAGTGGTGCCCCGCATGCCTATCAACCATTTACAAACCATCAAACATACATAATCATATCATAAGCCTATCCTAGCATGCAGTTTACTAACAAGGGAGTAACTATATCGCGATTAAAATCTTACCAGGCAAAGGTGCTCTGGATATGACTTCCTTATGTTCTCCTCGGTTTCCCAAGTACAGTCATTCCCATTATAGCCCCACTGGACCATGACTAGTTCCACAATCTTTCTTCGAAGTTGTCTCGTATCGTGTTCGACAATACAAATCGGTTTGTGGTTCTTAACTGCCTCGGGTTCTCTCTCGATATCATCCAACTGATCTGGTGAAATAGTCATATCAGAATCGTGCACGAACTTGCTTAACTGGGAAACATGAAATACGTTGTGCACTCCCGCTGTCTTGTCTGGTAATCCAACTTTATACGCTAAATTCCCAACTTGCTCGAAAACTGGAAATGGACCAACAAACCTTGGTGCCAATTTACCTCTCCTACCAAATCGAATCACACTCTTCAATGGAGAAATTTTGACGAATACCAAGTCACCAATAGATAATTTCAATTCTCTTCGTCTTTTATCCGCATAACTCTTCTGCCTATCTTGGGAAGCCTTCATTCGCTGTTGAATAACCTTGATCTTATTTGAAGTTCCTCTTATTACATCCGGCCCAAACACAATTTCCTCACCGGTCTCCAACCAACATGATGGTGAGTTGCACGGTCTTCCATACAAAGCTTCAAATGGAGCCATACCAATATTGGATTGATAACTATTATTATATGCAAACTCAACCAGATGCAAATGTTCATCCCATGACCCTCCAAAATCCAATATACAAGCTCTCAAGAGATCCTCTAATACACGGTTCACTCTCTCTGTTTGACCATCGGTCTGGGGATGGTATGCAGTACTAAGATGTAATTCTGACCCTAAAGCCTCTTGTAAGCTCTTCCAAAACCCACTAGTAAACAATGGACCTTAGTCACTCACGATACCTTTAGGTACTCCATGAAATCTCACTACCCACTTCATATACAGTTCTGCTAACTTAGCTGTCATTCTATTCGACTTAACCAGTATAATCCTGGCACTTTTTGTCAGTCAATCCACAATCACCCAAATACTATCATGACTCGATCTAGTCCTTGGCAAACCGTCAATGAAATCGATTGAGACTTCTTCCTATTTCCATTTGGGAATTTCCAACGGTTGTAACAAACCACTTGGTTTCTTTTGCTCGGCTTTAACTAACTGGCAATTCATGCACTTGGATATAAATTTCCCAACGTCTCTCTTCATTCCTTCCCAGTAGTAGGTCTGCTTCATGTCTCAATACATTTTGTTACCACCGGGATGTATAGTCAGTTTCGAGTGATGACACTCTCTAAGCACTTCATCTCTCAATACATTAACATTGGGTACAACTAGTCTTCCATTCTTTCGAAGCCATCTTTCTCGATCAAGACCATACTTGTTCATTCTCTCGCCATCGATACCCATCTCCACCTTGGAGATGATTTCCAAAAGGTTAGGATCATCCTTCTGATTGGAACCAATTCTCTCAATCCAAGTTGGTCTGATCGTCAAACTTGCTAACATCTCTAGATCTAATTCACACTTAGGTTTGAAATCATATACCGCGATATATTCCAGTTCCTTCCATTCCAGAAACATAGCCCCAAACTAGCATGTCTCCTACTCAATGCATCAGCTACCGCATTTCCCTTCCTAGGTGTGTATGCGATATTAAAATCATATGAAGCCAAGAACTCTAACCATCTCTGCTAACGAAGATTTAATTCCTTTTGAGAGAAAAGATACTTTAACGACTTATGATCGGTAAACAACTTGAATCTTTCTCCTAAGAGATAGTGTCTCCACATCTTTAAGGTGAACACGATCGCTGCCAATTTCAAATCATGGGTAGGATATCTTTTCTCATGCGGTTTTAGTTGCCGATTAGCATAAGCTACAACTCTACCTCCTTGCATCAGTACAAAACCTAGTCTGGTACTACAGGCATCCGTGTATACTGTCATCTCTTCGTTCCCTTTAGGAATAACTAACATTGGTGCACACGTTAACTTTTCCTTTAGGCTCTTAAATGCATTCTCATACCTTTCATCCAATACAAAAACTTGATTCTTCTTGGTCAAAAGAGTTAACAGTGCCGCTATCTTGGAAAAGTTTGGGATAAACTTATGATAATATCCAACTAACCCCAAGAAACTCCTCACGTCCGTTGCATTCTTGGGCGAAGACTAATCTTGCACCGTAGCCAACTTAGCAGGCTCCACGAAAATATCATTATCTGAAACGACATGGCCTAAGAATCTCACTTCTCTCCTCCAGAAGTGACATTTAAAAATTTTGCTATCAATTAGTGTTTCCTTAACACCTCCATCGCTGTCCTCAAGTGTTCCTTATGTTCTTCCTCCGTCCTCGAATAAACTAAGATATCGTCCACGAACACAAGAACAAACTTATTCAATTGATCCCTGAATACCCCATTCATAAGATCCACAAAATATGCTGGTGCCTTAGTCAACCCAAATGGCATGACCAACCACTCATAGAATCCAAACGGCGTTCGAAATGTTGTTTTAGGTATACGCTCAGCTGCTACTCGGAGCTGATGAAAACCTGTCGCAAGATCTAACTAGGAGAACACTCTCACTCTATTCAACTGATCAAACAAATCGTCTATCCATGGAAGAGGATACTTATTCTTCCTCGTCACCTTGTTCATCTCGCGGTAGTCTACACATAAGCGAAGGGAACCATCTGCCTTAGTAGCAAATACAGCTGATGCTCCCCACTCGGAAACACTTCTTCGGATAAATCCCTTCTTCAAAAGATCTCTTACTTGCACCTCGAGCTCTCACTGCTCCCTTGGCGCCATACGACGAAGAGGAATCACTATAGGTCTGGCATCTTTCACTAAATCAATATGGAACTCGATCTCTCAGTGTGGTGGAAATCTGATCACTTCCCCGAAGATGTCCGGATACTCACTTGCAATAGGCACATTTGACAACTCATCATGTGGGATGTCAAGGGAATTTATAAAACTTGCCATCACCCCATCACTAGATAAGCAACCAAACAGTACCCTCCGCCTATCATCCGCTCTAATGGTCGCCAAAAACCCCTCACGGTCTACCACCTCCCCATACCTTTGGAGCCAATCGACTCCCAAAATAATTCCAAACCTAGTAAAGCCCAAGACAAAGCAATCACAAACAAACATGCATCCATGACTCTATAAGACCAAATTACGACAAATCATACTAAGGCTAGTCGAACCACCCATCAGGTTCATTAAAACTAAAGGTCATCTCGGGTTCCAATCCCAACCTATCTACCAGGTCACTAGATATGAAGGAATGGGAAGCCCCGGTATCAAACAATACTCGAATCGGAACATCATAAATAGAAAGCATACCTTGAATAACGAAACCCTTTCCTTTCTCCGCCATAGTTGGGGCATTCGACGAAGAAGGAACAGCGTTGATAGCATACGCTTCCACAATCTGCTTAGGAGGCTGTGGGCATTTATCCTTATGATGTCCCAATTGGCCACAGTTGAAGCACTTCCTGTCCGCTGGCTTTTCTCGACAATCTTTGGCATAGTGAACCTTCTTGCCACAACTATAGCACTCCACATCTTTCTTGTCCTTCTTTTTCTAACAATCCTTGGTCTAGTTCTGTTTTCTCTTATTCTGGGAATTCTTGCCTTCACCGCTTGCCTGTAGTTTTGACTCTCCCACAGATGCAATAGCAACCTCGGTCTTCGACTTAGGGTAAAGACTCTCTGATCTCAAGGCCTTTTCCACTATAGATTCTAAGGTCTCATTGATGTGGTTTATAAGTCTTTCCCCCAAGTACTCATCTAGGTCGGTTATAAACTTCTCATTCCAATTCTTGGCAGTATCGACAAGAGATAATCCATACTTCGATAAAATATCGAACTCGGCAATATATTCCGAGATTGCCCTGCCATTCTGCTTAAGCTCCAAGAATTTCCTAAAAAAATTTGATTTTTGAGCAGCTGGGATAAACTTATCATTGAAGCGAGTCTTAAACTGATTCCAAGTAACCTGATCTTCGGGAGTAGCTGCTTTAATAGCATTCCACCAATTCATAGCCCGTCCTTGAAGTTGACGTGATGCTAAATTTCTTTTCATTGCATAATCGATTCCCAAATCCTCGAAGATGCGCTCACAACTATCAAGCCAATCTTGAACATCTGTAACCGATTCCATTCAATGGAACGACTTCCCACCAAGGCTAGTATAATCCTTGTTAAGCTTGGCGAAATCAGCTCTAGGCGCCTGCATTACTGCACCACCACCATTAGTAGCATTAGGAACTGCTCCCTGAGCATCCCTAAGCATCTCTCTCATGAAGGCAGTAAACATCGTCCTCATATCAGGGACATTCCCATTGTTGGTTTCTAAACCCTACTCCTTGTATATCGGCTCATCGTTCAATCTGTAAAGAGAAAACGATTAACCATCTCCATAGTGGTGCCAGTGCAGTGCGACTTCATCCTTAGATATACTAATAGTGTATATATATAGCTTTTGAAAACCAAAATATCACAAATACACGCTCTCATATACGTATAATATCTCTCCCTGATGCCTTCCCCTAGGTTAACTACACAACCTAGGCTCTAATACCAAGTGTGACAGCCCGCCCTGAACCAGCAGACGTTTCCTTGAAATGCGTGGTACCAATGCCACACTGGCACAAGATGGTCGTCAAAGAAAATGGGTTGGAACAATGAATCATCAAAGAACCTGTAGTATATCTCACAATGCATGGAAAAAATATAATAATAACATAACTTAACATACAATAGGCGAGACATAAGCCGAAACTAAACCATCATATCAATGGAATACTAAATACAGCTTATGATCCAAACCATTGTTACAACTTCAAAATACTGCTTCTAAAGCAAAACAGAAAAGGTGCACTACTAATGCCAGAAGTAGTGACCAGCAACAACACAGCTTATGATCCAAACCATTATTACAACTTCAAACACTGTTTCTAAACCAAAACAGAAAAGGTACACTACTAATGCCAGAAGTGTGCATGTCATGGTGATAGCAAATATCAAACGTAGCAACCAACCTCACATCTCTCAATCAGTGCATAAAGCATACGAAATCCACCACTTTGATCACCATATCCTTTGCAACGACCACTTTCCCTTGGGAGTCTTAATGACACCATTGCGCTGGTCTATAGCCACTAATCATTTGCTATGATCACTTTTCCCTTGGGAGTCCTAATGGCCCCATTGCACTGATCCATAGCCATGCTACGATCACTTTGCCCTTGGGTGTCTTAGTGACGCCATTGCGCTGATCCATAGCCACTAATCCGTCTCTCAGTGGTGAACCAAAGCTATAGATATCGATAACCCTTTTGCACAGTCCCGTAGCAAAACCCAACTCATGAAGTTAACTCGTTGGTTCCCATCTGGGCCCTAAGTAAAAACTTCTCATTTGGGCTTTCTTTACATCTTGGGTTTTTGGTCGAATTGGAGTTGGTCTTCAAAAGAGTTCATGATCGTCATCGTGTGGCAATGGTAAAAGTTCAAGTCCGGTTCGATTCGGTCTCCCGGTTCGGTTCGGGTATATGGTGCTCACGTCTCGGTTCGTCTCCCTCATCTCCAGATCCCGGTTCGGTTTAGTTATGTCGAACCGACCCCATTAGTTGGTCCAACCCCTTTCACATCGATCTGATCTCCCTTCCTAGCTCTTGTCCAATCTGATCCCCACGCCAAGCTCCGGTCCGATCCCAATTCCACCTCAACACAGGTGGCCTTCCTTTTTTCCATGCGCAAATTTTTCCACTGCTCTGGTTCGGTTTGGATATGTTCGATCCGATCCCCTATCTCGATCCGATCCGGAATCCTGACACTTTTCCAACAAGCTTGTTTTGTCCATTCTCACCAAACGATGGAGTTTTCAACCATTCTAACTTTCTTATGCAATCATGAAACATCCCAAACAGCAACAACAAATATGGGTTCGATCAAAAACATCAAAACAACAATAACATGGGTCATTTTATATCAAACATACCCGAAAAGCATGATTTTCCACTTAATCCCCTTAACCATGTTTAACTATAGGATTACCAAACTTAATCCAAATTAACCCAAATTTATATCAGAGGCATAAAATAATATTTAAGAATTTATGCATATTTTTCCAAGTCATGATTTCGCTAATTATCACTAATCGCCCCTAATTAGACGTAACTAGTGTAAAAACATGCTAATCACTCACCTTAGCTACAAATAAATTTCACATCTGAAACTCTAACTGATTTGGGTTGAATCCCTATGTGTTCCAGCAGCTCTATCTCGATTTTGATGCTAATCCGCCTTAATTTGATGTAGTTTTGCTTATTTTGTGATTAGGAAGTGATTTAGAAGATGGAGGCCATTGCCAGGGTTAGATGGCGGCTGAGAAAATGAAAATGAATCATCCTCTAACTCTTTTCAGCCCGCCCATAACATTAGTCCCGAAATGGGATATGGGCCTAACCACTAGTCACATAATTAAGCCCGGTTAAGCTGTTTTTCCATCTTCAAACCTTATTTCAGCCATATCTCCCAAATGGTAAGTCCGTTTGATTAATGTGACCACTCTAAAGGAAGGTAAACCATCATCTGAATCCAATGGAAGTTGTTTCATGTCAAAACTCCTTACCAACCAAAAGTTATATGCGAAGCAAGATTCGCCAGGGGCAAAACGATCATTTAAAATTTGGCAAAAATCGTGAACATGGGAAATAACCCCAATAGTCATTTCCCAAAGTTACACGACAATATGACTTCGTATGTGAATGAAATAAATATCCTACAATCCTCTGATGCGTAGAATGCAGGTCGTTACAGATATTGTAAATTAAATAACAATAAGCAAAAGAAGAATAACTAAAAGAAAAACTTGCATAATTTGTAGAAAGCAACAGAAATGGTAAAGATAGTAATTGAGGAAATAAATCCTTCCAATGTTAGTTTGGAAAACTGAAAAGTAATTTTTCCTATGTAAACTATGCTTGGAATAGAAAATAGGAATTTTTGTAAGATTAGCAATTAAGGTTTCCAAGTGTGTGGAAAAAAGTTGGTAAAAGTGGATGGAAAATATGTAATTTTCCATTTTCTACCCCTTTCTAACATAAGAAATCGAATTCAGAAAATTAGACTTTTTTGAAATTCGTAAATTTAAAGTTGGTTGGTAGGATTTGGACGCAAAAATTGGATGAACTATGCACTTACTCTGTAAGAGTGCGGGAAAAATTGGATGAAAAAGTATTTTTGATTTTCAAAATATTGCATTCATATAGAAATTGCCAGTATATTTAGGATGGGTGCATCATGTTTTCAAAAAGTTTTGAAGAAATTAAAATTCATATAGGAGGTACCGCTTAGGCATTCATTACATTCATGTATTTTTGTGTAGTGTTACACTTTGCAAAAGTGCACAAATGGTTGCAAAATTGGATGTAACATGATGGCTGTATATTATGCGAGGAATTACTTAATTCTACCCTTACCAAATTTCAGGGACGAAATTTTCCAAAGGGTGCAAGAATGTAACACTCCGCATTTTAAATTAAACAATAAAATAAAATTTGTGAAATTTCTGAACTTAGACAAGAAACTAGCGTCATTGCATCCATTATGATTTTCTAATCAATATAGACCTATGGTTTGCAGAAAATTAACTTAAAACAAAAAACATATCATTAAATTAAGTTTCAGAATAAACATGAAAAAAAGAACATACATAAAACTAAAAGTTTCCAATGTTCTGATTTTGTGAATAAAAGTAGTGTTAGGTGGAGTGGTAAAACATGCACATCCTAGACTAGAAGTTAGGTGTTTGATTCCCACCAACGCCACGTTTTTAAATTTTAAGAGGGTTAATAAAAAAGATGCATCTTCCAAGGGAAAAGTATATATGTACATATTTATAAGAAAAGATTATATATACGTGTGTATGTATATATGTAGGTGTATGTGCATGTATATACATATTTAATTCATATAAAAGTACAAATAGACATGAAATTCAAACGCAACACGCAATAATTAGATCAAGTAAGAAATAAATTTCGGGATAACATTGTTTGAATTTTGAAATAGATGGAGTTGTACGTAAATATATACAATCGGATTTAAATTCAAAATTTGAACGTATATTAAAAGTGGAAGATAATAATAGTAGAATGAATGAAAATAGGACAGAAAATAACGTTATAGGCAAACATTTTAATTGGAGTGACGATCACAAACGGACGACCCAATATACAAATGTTTCAATCGTATATGGGTTGACCCAGAGGCCGACACACTTGGGCACTTGGTCGGCCTAGGGGTCGACCCACCTGGGGCATGGGTCGACCCACTACGAGTCAAGTAGCATGGGTTGTTTCAATTTTGAATGGCTCGGATTTATTCGTTTTAAATTGTACAAACAAGATTCTTTTGAGCAGCTATAAATAAACTAGTAGAGCCTTCAGCTGATATTTTCTAAGTGGATGCAAAAGCTCTGCCATTTCTTTTATCCTCCAAACTCTTCTGAATTATCAAATATTAATCTAGGACTTCAGATTTGAGATTTGGAAAGGAAAATCATAGATATAGATTATAGTTGTGACGGCCCGCCCTGCACCAGCCGACATTTCCCATGAAAGTGCGTTGTGCCAATGTCCAACTAGCACGAGACGGTCGTCAAAGAAAGAAAAGGGAATTTGAACAAACAAGGAACCTGTAGAATGTCTCACAATGCATGGAATAAAATATAATAACAACATAAATTTGACATAAAATAGGCGAGGCAGTGCATAAGCTGAAAACTTAACATCATAGCAGCGGAAAATCCAATTACAGCTTATGTTCCACATCATTATTGTTACAACTTTTGAAAACTGTCACTAAAGCAAATAAGGAAGGTACACTACTAATGCCCAAAATAGTGACCCGCGGCGATACAGGGAGAATATATAGCAAATAGTACGTGTAAGCCTCCTGCTCGTCTCCGGACAACTACTCATGTACAGCCAGTTAACTTGTCTCTAGTCTGCCCGTTTTAAGAGCACCCAGAGTAATAAGAAGAGACATAAAACTCTGGGTCAGACAAAAGTCTGATATAATTGATAAGCAGCAAAACAGAATAATAACAGGTATACTAAACCATACCTGAACCTGGACCTGCAACCAAAGAGTTAGCACAACATACCGCTCAATACTCTATGGTGCCACTAAACATAAGGTGTAAAGAATACGGGGGGGGGGGGGTGTACATGACATAGTGATGGCAAACAATCAACCATAGCAACCATCCTCACATCTCTCACTCAGTGCGTAAAGCATACGATATCCACCACTTTGATCACCCTATTCCTTGCTATGATCACTCTGCCCCATGGAGTCATAATGACACCACTGCACTGATCCATAGCCACTAGTCCTTGCTATGTCCACTTTGCCCCATGAAGTCGTAACAACTCCACTGCACTGGCTCATAGCCATGCTACGATCACTCTGCCCCATAAGGTAATAACTACCCCACTACACTGATACGTAGCCTAACATCCGTCTTGGTGGTGAATCAAAGCTATGGACATCGATAACTCATTTACACACGTCCCGCAGCAAAGCCCAACTCATGAACTTGACTCGTTGGTTCCCAACTGGATTCTAAGTACAAACTTCCCACTTGGACTACCTTTGCATCGGGTTTTGGTCTTCTTCGGATCGTTTCGGTCTTTCGCGTCGCTTCGGATCGTGATCATCCATCAGTTCATTCTCCATCTGGTTCGATCGTGACGCTCCAGGTGTGGTGCTTCGGTTCGGAGAAGCCATTCGGGTCGTGGTCCCCTCTGGACATCGGATCGGTCTGTCCCTGAGGCGCCTTTGGTTCAATCAAGTCCCACGGTTCGGGTCGGGTACTCTCTTCGGATCGTGCAACCATGCTAAGGTCGGATCGGATGAAGCAGTTCGTGAGTGGCATCGGTTCGGAGCTCCTTCTCTCAAGTGGGTCGGATCGTGGAGCTTCTAGGGCGAGCGATTCGTGATGCAACAGATTGGGGCAGTTCGGTTCGTGCTTTCCCCCTCCGATCCGATCCGGTTCGGGTAATTTCCTGCACTTCTTTCCAGCGACTATTTTACACCATTCGACGGCGTTTTCAACCAATCTAACTTTTCTAAGCAATCACAAATCATCCCAAATAGTGATAGCAACATGTGTAATTGACCACAAACACTAA
This sequence comes from Allium sativum, assembly GCA_030737875.1. NCBI lineage: Eukaryota > Viridiplantae > Streptophyta > Magnoliopsida > Asparagales > Amaryllidaceae > Allium > Allium sativum. The sequence continues at coordinate 718,250,725 of CM060921.1, read as the reverse complement.
AACAACAATTTGATATGTTAAAACAGATCAAACATTGCCAAAATCCCATATTTTCCCTTAAGCATGTTTAAGCAAAACCAATGATAGGATTAGTGAAACTTAACCAAATTAACCAAATTTTCTAACAGAGGACTAAAACAATATTTCGAAATTTATCAACATTTTTCTAGATTTTTAACAGGTGTAAATTCGCTAATTATCACTAATTACCCTTAATTAGCCATAATTAGTGAGGAACTATGCAAATCACTCACCTTTGCCACAAATAAAATATCAAATCTGAAATGGTTCTCTTTTTGGGCGCGAATACCAAGGCAATATAGCAGCTCTATCCCCAATCCTATGCTAATTCCCTTCAATTCAATGTAATTTAGCCAAATCTTCGGTTAGAAAGTGGTTTAGAGGTGTTTTAGATGTTGGAGGTCATTACTAAGTTGAAGAGAGGTAAGTGGAGGCTGGAAAAATGACTAAAAACCGAATTCCCTAAACCTAACAGCTTTTAAATTCCTCTAATCCCGAAATCCCCCAATGGGCCTAGCTGTTAATCACCCGGTTAAGCCCGCTAATGCTATTTTTCACCTTCTGAACCTTAATTCAGGCATATCTCCCAAACGGTAAGTCCTTTTGGCTGATGTGACCACTCTACGGAATTGTAAACCATCATCCGAATCCAATGAAAGTGGTTTTAGGTCAAATATCCTTACCAGTCAAAAGTTTTGGAAAAACAAGATCAGCTAGGGGCAAAATGGTCATTTAAAAATTGGCAAAAATCATGAACATGGGAAATGACCCTAATAGTCGTCCCCTAAAGTTACATGACCATACGACCTTCTATGATGATGAAATAAATAATCTACGATCCTTTGATGCGTAGAATGTCGGGTCGTTACAGTAGTTGCTCAGATTTTTCTTCCGTACAAGGTAAGTTCCAAAAATTTGAATCTTGTTCTATTTTTTCTTACTCTTTTAGAATCAAATTTGTAAATTTGTGGTAATTACAGTAGTAGCTTCGAGTAGGGAGACCATGGATGACAGATCTAAAACAGATTCTGGAATTAGAGGGTATTCGGGTGAGTGGATTTTAATTATATTTTCTGATAATGGTATATTGTATCATTTTATTCCTGTTGAAATATATAATAGGTTCTTTTCTTCTTCTTCTCCCCTTTCTGCGTCAGAATATACAATTTATGTTACATTTTAGTTATGCGCAAAATTAATTAAATTGCGCTTATATGCAAAATAATTGAATTGTAAATAATTGGATTGTGGTTATGCGCTAAATTATTAAATTATTATTATGTGCAAAATAATTAAATTATGGTTATGCGCAAGATAATTAAATTATAGGTAGGTGCAAATTAATTGAATTATGGTTAGGTGTAAATTAATTAAATTGTGGTTAGGCGCAAATTAATTGAATTGTGGTTGGGCGCAAATTAATTGTATTGTGGCTATGCGCAAGTTAATGGGAGTGGTAGTAGAAAGAGGAAACTTAATGATTTCGGGATAATTGAATGTATTATGTCCAAAAATGTAATAAAAGGGAAATTTGAAAGTAGACAAACTTTGTAAGGTTTACTAAATAAATGTGATATAGATTGACATGGCATAATTAAAGTCATATGCAATAAATTTGTAGAAAAAGGGAAAGTTTATTTAAAGTGGAATAAATTCGGAAATTGGGAAATGGTTAAGTGATAGGAAATATATTTTTTTTTGGAAAAGCCGTCCGATTTTTAAAGTGACATCAAACACTTCTTATTATGACAAATAATAAGTACAATATTACAGGAGTTAGATGGACTACCTTACCATTAGAGGTTTTTAAGGTGGGCCACCCACCGCATTCAGTATTTTAAGGTGGAACGACCACTGCAATTGACTTAGAAAAAACCTACAACTAGGTCATAGAACAAAAATAGATTATAGATTTGCACAATTATATTAAACATAACATAATATATTTCCCGAGCCTAAAGTGGACTTAAAGCAGACTAAGCTGCTTAACCATTATCATAAAGATTTCTTAAGACCACCTTCTTCCTTCTATGGGTAACGGGTAGCATGCAGCATATATCATCGGGATCTAGAATGTCCTTTCTCTTATTCTTTGCAGAGACAATAGGGGTTCGCTCTTGACAATTCTCATGATGGCTTGATCTTGTTTGAACTCTCTTTGTGTTATTGTTATTGTCAAGCATATCCGCATTATCATTCTCAGGTTTACAGTTTAGATCTCCATGGTGTATTGTATTGATTTCTTAGCAATTTTTTTTCTAGTATTTTGCAATCAGCAGCGTAGCTAACAACTTTGTTGGCCAGTTTATCCCATTTTTCATGGATCCAGGGAATAATTACATTATAAGACTTTTTCGAGTTCGAGACAATAAGATTTGTCCTGATTTCACCCTCCTCTTCGTCAAATGGTTCATCTACAACAATGTTACTTTTAGGACTATTATGTATAGCACCAGAATCTCCTTGATAGTCCAGTCTTCAACCCAGACAAACCTAGTCTCTTTCACCATTTCCTTTCCCTTATCAAAACCACAAGGGATATCAACAAGGTTCAAAATTCCGTTTTTCATTTCTGTTCCGGTTATTGATGATTTTTGGAATTTCGGTTCCATTTCGAAAGTCCCGGAAATTCCGTTTTAATTCCCGTTTTCAAATTTTGGTACTTATTTTTATGTAGATACATTAATAATATTCAGCATTAACACAAATTTATGTTAGATTTTTAGGTTAACATACAAGGTAGATTTGATGAAATAATATACAACATAACACAATTTCAATACTTGAAACAATAACACCGTTTAGATTACATGTCGCAAACTGCAATATAAGCTTGGTCTCATATAATAAGCAGGTGCAATATAGGCCTTGTCTTAATCAATAAACAGACTGTCTACCGGTCTAAACTAAGTTTGCCTAAGCCTAATTAATAATGCACCCTTCTAGAAACCCATCCAGAAACCTAATTTTCTTTCTTCCTCACGCAGTCACCAAACTCTCGCTCAAGATTAATAAAAAAGAGAAAACAGAAATTGATTATTAAAGAAAAATAAAAAAGCACTAGCAGATGCTATTCTATATTAAAAAAGCAAAGCTTCAAAAAAGAATACGGAGAAATGGTCGAAGAGGAAGCGAAACCAGAATAACAGGTTAGTTTTTGTTCTTTTTTGCTGATGATAATTTCTTTGGTTTCTACCATTTTGTAACACAATTTTGATTCAATTTCATATGATGTTTCTTTACGAATTTACAACGGCGATTTTTTTTAACCATGTGAACAGAACAGAAATTTGGGTATTTTCCGGCCCGATCACCACCGGAACCGGACCGGAATGGTTGGAGTTCTGGTGTGCCACCCAGAATTTAGAACCTTGGATATCAATATGATCTTCACCTTGAACATACGACTTTGACTTAGCTTGCATTATATTAATAACATCAGGAATGCTCACTGTTTCATTTTGTCCAATAGTGTCAGAACATAAGATTTCCTTTTGTTTAGAAGAACTTACCATGTCTAAAAACATCTATGTTCCTATGGATGTTACCAACTTTATTACGGTGAAGAACCTTCTTCCTTTTAACTAACTTCCTTCATAAAATCTTCTTACTATGTTCATCTAAATCAACAATAACTTTTGTATTCTGTGTCTTTTCTATCTTTTCCTGTTTGTTCTCATTATCACAACCATGTCTTTTATCTTGTAGTTGTTCATCTAACTTATCAAAGGGATGGTTAGCCTTAGAACCTTCTTCCAAATGTGCTTCAGTTAAGTATCTATAGATGTCACTTTCTAGGATGTTATCAGTAGAGACAGTAGTATTATATTTCCCTCTCAACTTGCTATAAGCCTTGTTTAAACTGGAAACAAGACTGCTGGTGGAAGTAACATCAATATCCAAAGGACTATCCTGCAAACCACCCTTGTAATTAACAACTTGCTCAATAGCACTATTCATAGGTTTCCTATTACTTGAGTTGGTTTGTTTTCCTTGCTTCCTATTCATCAGGGAAGACTTAACAAACTTAATTCGGCGTCTCGTTTCAAAACAATCCGTGTTAGCTTCCCTTACTAAGTTCACTCCTTCACTAGTTCCTACTTTGTGAACATTTTCTGTACTAATCTTCTTTTTACTACAATGTTTTATTTTGTGTCCAAACTCTTTGCAATGAACACACAGGTACGACTTCCATATATAGGAAACCTTCACCGTGTACTCAGTTCCATCATTCGAAATTACAAGGAATGAATCAGGCATTACATTATCCAGCATAATCTTAATCATACATTTTGCAAACTCAAGACTTTCAAGGCTCTCTGTATTTGAATCTATATGCAGGTACTTTCCCACTCGAGATGCTAACCAACTAATTCCAGGTCTGGACCATGCAAAAAGGGACATATTAAACAGTTTATCTAAATCTTGACAGACCTAGTTTTGCATTTCGAATTCCCCAATGTCACAACCCATCTTTTAATAACAAAAGCTTGTTTCTAATTGCGATCATCTGCCTCTATTATTTTATTCCTAGTCAACGCGGGATAATAGGAAGAAACAATGTTACCATTGGATTTGACTTTAATTGATCTGTTGGGGAGGTGGCGCCAAAGCTTCTTAAAGTGATTTACAATAGCAAGGTAGGAAAAAGGAGCGTCGAGGAAGAATCCTACTATGTAGTCTTTCCAAACTTACACACTAGCTTGCAAGACATCTTTGCTCGGTACAAGCCTATTTCCTGAGAAATTTAAATTAAGTGGCAGCGGAGTAAAGTTTCCAGCATTTCTACGTTTCGTAGTGAAAAGGGAGGGCCATTTAATCGTTGTGGGAGGAGGATCGTTAATCGAGGTTTGTTGGGAGAAGGGTCTGGAGAAGGAGGGATGGGGTTCAGTGGTGGATTAGGTGATGGAAGTGGCAGCTGTGGAGGGTCCACATGAGAAGTGGAGGATTTTGGGGAAGAGAGGAAGCAATGGTCACCCATTTGAATTAACTATGTAATTAATAGCCAAAAAAGAGCTAGATGAATTTGGGGAAGATAACAAATAATATTATAAGTAATAAAAAGTGGGAAATTAGTAATGGACTAAACCAGTTGGTTGTGGAAAAGGGACATATTTCCATAATTAAATTCTCTATAAATACGGAGAATGTAATTGCAAGAAAAAGAAAAACAATGTAGGTTAGTGCGAAACAAGGATTTTGTCGTATTACGCACTAACCAGCAACTTAAAAATAACCCAGTAAAGAATAATATCTTGCACTTATGGGCCACGATTAATTTATTTTATGGAAATAGATTTTAATACATTTCCAGTAACCAACTAGATAAGGCGTGTGATTTATTTCCTATAAATGTGTAAACTTATGAAGACGGTAAGTAGACTAATGGAATAATTGTAAGAGTTATGTTAAACCTATGAAGTATGTAATGAATGAGGAACATAACTTATTTTAATAAATTATATAAGATGGGAATGTAATATAATAGCTAGTCTAGCCATAGGGACAAGTAGGATTATAATAAACATGCTATGATTAAAAGATGAAATGGAAAGTAAGAGGCTTCTTGTAAATGAGCTTAAATTACGAGAAATAAGTTTAATAAGCAAACCCACAACTATAGTTGTGGTAATATTATAATACGAGATTATATTTTAACGAAAAAGAGTATAGAAGGTTTATTATTAATAAACTTATAATTGAGGACTTAAGTTTAATGAGTACAATAATAAGCAGTGGTACGTTCTGGCAGCGAAGTCTGATTAGGGAAAATAAGCGGTCGACTAAAGCTAATAGACAAATAACTTGAATACAAGCTAAAAAGTAAAATGTTTATTTTTATTTTTTTGGCAAAGCTGTCCGGTTTTTAAGGTGGCCGCAAACACTTTTTATTATAACTAATAATAAAAATATAGTAAGTATAGGTGATTGTTAGTTGACAATTAGCTGCCTCGATTTTTAAGGTGGACCGTCCACCACATACGGAATATAGTAAAATTCCGCACACTACGCCTAAACAGGCTTACAGCGCTGGAGCTAGCAAATAAACTATACTACAATAATATAGTAAGTACATGAGCTTGACAAACACGCCAAGACTACCATATGATAACAAGAAGCTATTATCCATTAGCATCACCTGGTGGAATAGCCTGAGAAGCCTCCACAAAGTGCAAGGCAAGGTTCACAACAAAGTGTGGGGAATGCTCGGAGTATAAATATCTTTTGTCCCATATTGTGTCATTAATCAATTGCACATTTCTGATACCGTCCCATCCATCTTTAGCCAAAACGAGTCCTACACTTTTAACTTGATATAATAATTCCCTAGCTTCACCCTCTTCACCTACAAATATGTAATATTTCTCTTCACTTGGTTTTTACCTCTTTTCAGATTTGGTATGGATCAAAGCTCCTTCAATAGCATTCCATATAAAAAATTTACCACCTTCGAATTCATTGTTTTGGGTTATGCCATGGAAAGCTTCAACTAGAGGATCAGGAACTAAGGATGCACGAGGCGGCGCATGAGGCTTTGGAACCCACCGAAGGTTCGGCTTACATAGCGGAGTCTTGATTGGACACATAGAGGAAATCACACATAAATCTGCAGTATATCCGAAGGATTGAAATTTGGAGCAGTTGTCCAGGCTCTAACTATACTGCATATCAACATCTACATCATGGCCCTCAACAAGGGTCACATGCAGCTTTCTAGGGAGTGGTCTCCAGGGTGAAATTTCTATAAGCGCTCTAGAATAGTTGAGGATTTTCCTAGCCACCTTATTCGTGTCAAAGCATTTAAGTTTGTCAACCAGACTTGCCAACCAATCTAAACCAATCAGAGACTGAAGAACCGATAGTAAATTGGTGAATGTTGCCCAAGCTGGAATGGATAAGATTTATTCTCTAGCCTTACCTACTGTGACACTCCAAGGCGTAATTATAAAAAGTTGACCTTCAATGATAATTGGGTCCTTCTTAAGTATGCTCGATATGTCATTTGGATTACTAAATTTTAGATAGAACATTGGGTCAAAGTATTGCACATGTAATCTACGTCTCAATCTCCAATATTTGTTGCATTGCTCACGAACCACACGATATGGTGAAGATTTACCAAGGAAGAAACAAACAAGATGATCAGCCCAATACTTAGCCCCAATGTGATGGACATCATATGGCATAATACTACGACCATTGACAGTCACCGTATCAAAGTGCTGTTATGGAGAATAGTCTCCATCTGCCTTGGGAAGATTAGTAAAAAACAAAGTCCAACGGGAAGGACTACTAGTAGGCATTGGCATAACAATTGGTGCAGGCCTGTCAATAGGCGAATTCGGCATGACATTCTATCGAGCAGAAAAAGTGTATTACTCCTTTTCGATAGATCCAGCACTATTCCCTAACACATCTTCGATACATTTCCATCACCATCCATATCATTCTCAACTGGTGGTGCTTCAACTAAATCTACACCATTTTCATCCAATGTCATAGATGGACTGTTCCATCTGGTATCACATGCTGCTGCAAGTATTGGAGATAGATGGGTAGTCAGAGTCTCACTAGATAGACTAGAAATCGAGTGCGCAAGATCTGAAATAGCAGCCACGCGACCAGCGATAGGGTTAGCTTCACCAGCAGACGGTGGATCTTGAGATTAAAGGTTCAGATCTGAACGCAGGACTAAAACGCGTCTTAGAGCGACATAGAGTCTAATGACATAAGGTTGAGATGCTCTTGGACCAGTTCGTATGTATTTGGGGATAAAGACCCCAATAGGGCAGATCATCGTGTTCTCTGGAGACACGAAAGGAGCACGTTTAACTTATTCGATGGGACTGGAAGGAAGTGGGGGACTTCTATGGGACATGAGGATACTCCGAGATGGCATCTGTGGTAGGCCTAATGAAGTTGTACCCACAAAGGCATGTTCTGTATGGTTCCATTTGGTAAGTATGACTTGGCTACATCTTTGAAGGTGGGCAGCCTAAAGACTGATCAGGATGATCTTAGGATAATTCAGTCACTGCGTCGGGGGGAAGATCTGTGGTCAGACCCAACAAAGGATTGTAGGTTGTCGAACACCTATCATTGTCGGTTGGAGCATGTGCGAGAAAGACTGGAGTTAATCCAAGAGGCCAATGATCTTTTATTATTGGATCATTGGATGAGGGACCACATGTTTCTTAGATTGGATGGTAGGGAGGTCATTTAGCTCTTTTGATTAGTCTTTCATTAGTTTGGGGGTATGCTGGGTGGGGCCTCGGAGAGCCACAGAGAGAGACATACCTATCTTTTGATATCTGTAACGTAGGCCTGATGGGGTTGTTCTTTACAAATATGTGTAAGGCCCCCGACTAAGTTCTAAGGGGGAACTCGGGGATTAGGGCACTCTTATGGCGCAGCAATAGAGGCTTATTCGCTTTCAAAACGCAGCCTTATGCGCTTCTATGGCGTAACGTTGGAGACTTGGTGTGCCTCCTTAGCATAGTCTAGCATGCTTTCGTAATGTAGAGGTAGATATCCAGTATGTTTAGTAGTACGATGACGGGGACCACTAGAGGAGGATATTATAGGGAGTACCTATTTATATTTTGCATATAGCTACATATATATTATTTATTAAGTCAATATACTGAGGAGTAGATGGGTGCGATTTATGCGAAAAGATCGAAAGAGTATCACGAGATAAACCCGAATAACTTAATAAATATAAATCGGTGATAAAACAATATAAGTAATGTTCTTTGTAGAAATTATAATTTTTCCATTCACCAGAATTTTTGTTCTGGCCCCCTCCCTATGGAAAACCTGCAGGTTAGACAGATGTTGAGATTCTGCAGCTTAGAGACACTTGTTAGATAGTGTCATTATATTGCTGGTATTTACCTACTTTTATATTTTGTTCCCTTCCTTTGCGAAATTTCTATTATGAGCTCTGATATATTTATCTTTGACTTTCTGCAAAATACCAGACAAACCAACTCGAGCTTCGATAGATTTGAATTTAAAAAAAAAATCAGGTCTGTTAAAATTCAGGTTGTTACAAATAATAACCATATAAACTACATAATAAAAGTACATGCTCATATAGTTATACATAATAATATAGTTTATACAATAAATAAACAAACTCACTGACAAACTATCTCAGATAATGAATAACACTCTCAAGGATCCATAGTGTACTACTGCGGAATAAATAACAATAATACATGTATAATATGAAAGGTGTCGCCTCCTGCAAATCAACCTCCGTAGCTCCAAGCAATGCTAATACATGTCACCTTACGTACTCATCAGCATCATCGATGAGGACCCAAGGTAATAAGAGAAAACATAAAATCTTGGGCTAGACAATAGTCTCGTGTGAGCGATATACAACTCTTAAAATACTACATAAGTCGTAATAGTGTAAGGAACATAGGTACGAAAAGTTATATCTGCCCTATCTTTGCATACACAGAGTCAACACATATAATCAATATAACATATGCTACTCTGAATAATAAAAAAGGATATCGTACAAGGACAAAAGAATCTCAATAGCCTACTTTGGCCTACTTCCCATCCTCTATCCATAATACTAGTGGTGATAGTCTACTAAGAGAAATAAGACAGAAGAAACCATAACAACCATCGAATCCACAAACATGTCCTAGTTATCACCTTATACAACCCTAAATATGTCAACTCGTATAGCAACTAGGTATAGCAAAGGATTATTGGAAATCTGGTTCTAGTCGACTCCATGTCCTACCGACACATGCCCTATCGACCTGGGCTATATCCTTCCTAGGATACACGATCCTAATTGATTCTCCTATGATACCCCTACTAGAGCCACCTTAGAACACTACGAGATATTAACGATTCATTGGCCATTCGCTAACAAAATTACTCCACCCTGTTCTAAAGCTTGAGTCGCTCTCAGCCTATCCATTATCTTGAAGCCTCGTATACCATAAGCTTCTTTCATTGATCCATTGAAGCCCCGTTACATCCACTAATTGCTTCCATAAATCCCTTTCTAGTTTGAGTATGCCTTCAAACCAATATAACAATAGTCAAACTCTATGTGTCACTGACACATACCTTACCATCCTAGGCTACGTCTCGCCTAGGGTACACCATCCTATAGATCCTAATGGCTATCCCCCACGATAACCCTACTTTGAGTTACCAAAGCCTTTTCCCCACTAAGAAGTGCACATCACATCGATCCATGATCCTACAGCTTCATCCCACTATGAACTGCATAACATTATCCATCCTGCATCCTTGCCCCATTACGAACTGCATAACTATGATCCTTCTATTGATATATCCCGTAGTCCCTCCAGCTTGCAAACTATGTAACACCGAATAATTCAATCGATCCATCTCAAGAACATCTGATCCTCGAAGTCAAAGAGTCGAGTCCCCAGATCGCTCTGAAGATCTATTGGGTGAAGCATCCATCCTGCCCTCATACCAACATCTGATCGAAGAGCTACCATGTTGGATCCACCATTGGAGGGGCCAAAACGACCAACAACAATAATAGTCAATACCGACCACTCACTAGTAATCGTTGATGACCACTCAGAATATGTATCTAATTATAATTGTTTATATACTCAACATCGTCCACGTTAAAGTTTTTCAATACGACCAACAACAATAGTAGTCAATATCGATCACTTAACCGTAATCGCTAACGACTACTCAAACTAAGTATTTGACTAAAAATGGAAACCAACTATCTAGTGACATTCGTCTCAAAATCATGCTCATCGTCGAGTCCATCTACTGCCTCCATGTCGATACGCATGTCTTTGTTTCTTCACAAATCAATCTTAATCTAGATCACCAATAAATGGCGTGAACAAGCAACCATGTGATCAATCGTCATATAAATGTCTAAAACAGCACACAGACATACATATCAAAAATGGGATAATTAAAACCTACCTATAACAATCAAAGTGGGATATGTGACAAAATGTCCTAAATCTTGCAATATCGATAAATAGTGTACCAATAGGATAAAATGTGATATTTAATCTTAAAACATTTTCAAAACACTTTTAATCAATTTATAAAATTATTGGCTAGATTTTATTAGGATAGGAATGCTGTTTAAAATTCATTTAAGTTCAAAAAAAAGTTTTCATACTGTACGAACAACTATAGTAAAGTGAGAGACAATATTACTCGCCTTAACTAAATCAGACCAAATCGCCCCATAGTGTAGAGCTCATCAATACGAGTCCAATGCAAGAAACGGTGCCCAAAGCTAACATTGTATGCAAAAGATATGATTAGTGTAAATTTGAGGATTTAAAATCGACATAGACGAAACAAATAGTTACTAAATTTACCAAAACACCCCTATTTTCTTCTTCTACAAGCCATGAAATACCCAGGCCGTGAGAAACATAAATAAACTTGTATCACTTGTGCACTAATCCAAGTGGAATAATGAAATATTCCATGAAACTAAAATCCGGTTGCACTATCGTGAAGCTCGTCTGACACTCGACCTGCTAGCGTCCTAGTATCCGACCTATGACCACCATGCCGAAATGCACCACCTGGGACCATCTTTCCCAGATAATGCACGCGCAACACAAAAGATGATCGATCATCCTAAAAATTTCATCATAAATCCAATTGCAGTGCTCGATCCAAAGGTAGTAGCATTGAAATTCCATAAACCCAACCTTACGTCGAGAGAAGCCTAACCCTAGTCCGGAGCAAGGCATGGCGACCACCACCGAACATGAAGAAACTAATATGGGCACAAATCCCTTTTCAATCCAACTTCAAATAAATAGATTTCGTGATTTTTAATAACGTAGAGAGGGAGATCGGATTTTCTAAAGTTAGAGAAGGAGTGGTCATTAGAAAGTGATGCAACAATGAAGAACAAGATGAACAGTGATGAGATCAATAGGAGTGAAGGGTATTTTAATTGTTTTACCTCTTTATTTTGATTTCAATTCAAACCAAATCAATATGCACGATTTATTTCCGCACAATCAAACGAGAAGTCTGATCGTCGTAAAATCTGACAGCAAATATCACTACAATGATACGGTTCCGATGGTACAAGTTTTTTTGAAATCCGAGATTGTTTCCTAAAAAGACAATTTTATGCATATTTCGAGATAGTTTTAACCCTCAAATCTCTCGACCTTGGAATATAATGATCCAACGTTTTTCACTACATAACGAACAATCCGAGCACAATGGAACTGGTCTTGAGTCTTGATTTGATCTTTATGAAAAATCACCATTTGGAACAGTCACTTGATTAATTAACAGTTGATATTTAAATAAAATATCTAAATATCCAATCTTAAAATCTAAGTCGTTATCTCCCTTCCTTATAGGATTTCATCCCTGAAATCCTCAAGGACTGAATAACCCAAACCAACACTCTCGAGTAAGAAACGATACAAAAAATATCGTCCCTTGTCGCTCTCAATAACTACCCAAGTAAGTGATCACAACAAATGGAATAGACTCGAAATTTGAATTGGAGCCAAAATTCCTATCCTTAAGTATAACCATGACCAAAAATCCAAAATTATCGTGATCAAGCCAAACACCTAAATTGTATAGTTATTACCAACCTAACAGGTAATGGGAATAAAAGGTACAACACACTTATTGGAAGATAATCTCAATTCAATAATCAAATCTTGAATTTTCTTCCAACTATGCCTAAAATCACCGGAAATTTCGACAGCACCTGTAATGACCCGCATTTTACATATCGTGGATCATAAAATATTTCTATTTAACTTCCCAAAGGTCGGGTCACTCTAATCTTTTAATATGTTGTTCATGGGGGTGTGAGACATTTTTACCAATTATGTTTGTGACCATTTTTCCCTTGTTTTTTTTTGTTTAGGGTATGAGTTTTGACTGGAATTGAATTAGGTGTTGGGATCGATTTCATTAGATCGAAAATGGTCTTTCTAAATCTATAGAGTGGTCACATTAAATATTTAGCTAGGCGGTTTGGGAGGAATCCCTTTTTAGTGTTACTGGTTTTATGGATAGATTAATTAGTCAGTAATGGACTGATTAGCGAGACCCATTAAGGCTAGGGGCTGTTGGCTATAAATAGGTAGGTAGGGCAGGGAGAATTGTTTAGTTTCTTCATTTCTTCATTTGGTTGGGTGCCTGTGATTCTCCAGCTCAAACAAATACATCTCCACTTCAATCCTTTTCATAGATTTGAGATCTAAGATTGAAGATCAATATCAAGGAAGGGTAGATCACATCAATTGAGTTAATTCAGAGGTCGTTCTTTGTTGTTCAGATCAGAGATTTGTTGGTTTAAAGCTATTTTGAAGATTTGGTGAGTGAAAAAAATCTCTTACATGGATTTAATTGAGTATATAGGTTTGTTTGATCTTAATTTCACCATTTCAAGTCGTTTTCACCTAGATCCAATCAATGTAAGTATATTTTGAACTCGGATCGCACCAAAGTATCTAATCTAGCAAGTTATAACGGTTTATTCATATGATAACATTGAAATCACTGATTATATGTAAGTCTTGATCCATTTGTTGATTCGTTTATTGTTTTATCATGATTTGGTGAATTTCTTATGATTGTTGATGATTAGTTGCGTGCTAATGCTTGTTGATAGTTGTTATTGTGTGTTTGTTGAGATTGATCGATTTGATGAGTTTTATGTATGGATGTTCGTATGTAGCGTGGATCGATCGTGTATGCTTCGGTGATGGATCGCACGAAGTAATGGAGTGATGGATCACATAAACAAGCTGGTACAGAGATGGATCGCATGGATTAGTTGCACAACAAAAGCTGATGGATCGGTTATGACCTAAAGATGGATCGTTCGTAGCACTTTTTGGATGGATCGGTGCTAACAATTTTTGCATGGATCATGACACACAAAAAGTACGGGTCTAATGCATGGATCGACCAAAGTTGTGATTGGGTAAGCTCGGACTATAGACTGTAAATGTCGAGTTTGGGTCTGGCATGAATCGATGAAGAATAATGGATCATATACGTTTGGGTCGGTCGAAGTTGCCAGGGATGGATGGGGCGATGGATTGAGTATGGATCGAGCACAAGTGTTTAGATCGGGTGCAAGAAGTTGGGTTGCAATAAGATGGATCAGTCAAATGATTCACTGATGGATCGAGTAGAAACAAGAGGCGTGCATGGAAAAATTAATGGGTTTTTGAGCATTAATTGATTACATGGACCGTTGTGTAGTGATGAATCACTCGTATACATGGGTCGGCCTGGATAATGGATGACAAGTGGATGGATCGTGGGTAGTTGGTGTGATCCATCTAATACTTGACCAAATGATGTTTATTTTGGTTCGATGATGTGCGTGGCTTCGAGGAAAATTCAGATGGAATGTTTGAAGCAAAGCGAAGTGTTCGTTGATCGATGAAATGCAATGAAGTTGTGAAGACGACTCAAGGATGTTTAAGCTCATGGATAATGGTTGTTGATAATCGCCGATGATGGTGGCTAGAGTTATTGGAGGCCGAGGGTCGTCGTTAGTCGGAGGTTCTAGCGGACTCAAAGCAGGGATATAATAGGAACGCCTAAAAGACTAGATGATTAGTCGATTACCCTGGGCAGTCACGATGGGTCTAGTTTTCTTCGTCGCGTAAGGCAAACATACAAGTTGATAATGATGGAGTTTTGCTAGAACCGGGGTTACCATTAGCCCTTGACGGATGGCAGGACAGAGCCAATCATACGGTTAACAATGGTTTCAAGGCAAGGAAGGTGTTGATAGCCAGAGTCATGGATGATATTGTTGTTTGTATAATCTTGTATGGATTGCTCGACATCATGGGAGATATTTCTTGGGTGCTTGTCTGATGTTGGTTTAAGCCTTCGGGCTTGTGCTTGGGAGATGTTGAACTTGATTAGGGTAGTCTATGCTTAGTTATTGGTTGTTATGACTTCTACTTTTTGTTTCTTTTCTGATTGTTTGGGAAGGTTATAGCTGTCAAATGTGGAGGAGACGGGTTTGGGGTTCTTCTCTGTTGATGTATTGGTAGATTAGATGACTGATCTACCTATTTTTCATGCACTTTATCGATGATGTTAAATAACTATTTTATGGCTGATTATGACTGTTGTCTGACTCAAGGTTTTATGTTTCCTCTTATTACCTTGAGTTGTTCATCGGTGTTGTGGATGGGCAAACTAAGTAGTAGGTAACATGTAGTAGATCTTGATAAGGATGATGCTGCTGAGCGACGACGAGAAAGAGGCTGATGTATTATTTCCTACTATACCTATATGTTGTTTCCACTGATGTATGTTACTTTAAGTGAACCTATAGCGAGGCCTATTGTATAGATTCAGATGTGATCCAGTCTTGCATGGATATTTTCATGATGATATGAAAAGTTTAAGATTCTACTCAATTGTGCTTCACTATTATATCCTGTTGTATATGTTCTACTATATTTAATCCCTATGTTGTGAGTCATACGATAGGTGTGCTTTTGTACCCTAATGATCATCTATAACCCCCTGGCATGTCTTTTAGCATGCTATTTTTCTTGTTAAGTGCAGGAGTTATGGGTGGTCGTCACATTTTGCACCAGAGCTCTGGTTAATCGATATTCGCCAAAGTTCATGGGCGTATTGACATGGACATATTTATAGTTTTCTGATGGATGTATATTCCATATTAGTGTACAATATAGTGGTGTTAAACTCCATTGCAATTTTTTCCATGTATGAACTAATCATTCTTTTTTCAAATTTAGAATGAGTCGCCAATCTTTGAGACATACTACTAAGGAGGTGAATGTTCCTAAGAGGAGAAGATGGCGGTATACCTGATCACCCTGCTATGTTCGAGGCCATCATGGCAGCGATCATGAGGAGGGTACCCGCTCCAGAAGAAGCCGCAGTATATGTAGGTTTTCCTGTGCAGGTACTCGGGGTCGATTCTGCCATGTAGCAAAGGGTTTGTCCTTCTTCGGGCAAAGAGGATGACTTGAGGAGTTGGAGCAACTTGGAAGTCAAATTAAGGAGTGAGAAGAAAAGATCGGTGCTACTTGGGACAAGGGTTTTAGAAGCAGGAATGATCCCCTTAAAGAAACTGTTAGTGGCACCAATGCTACGAAGAAGATGAATCAGAAAAAGTAAAGACAAAGAAAGGGAGTGGTGGCCAAAAGAAGAAATCTGGGAAGAATGACATCTATTTTAGTGAAAATTAGTCCAGCTTCCTTAAAATATTCCAAAATGTAAACTGCCTCCCTCCCTTCTTTCCAATACAAAGCGGGTCCCTAGTATTGGACTTACATATTTTTGCCAAAAAAATGCGCTAACAAGTAAATAAAAAACTGCAAATATACCTAGAAGACCACGTTTTTTTTTTTGCATAAATGTATGCTAGTATTCTCAATAGTAGAACACATGTATGCAACTATTCATGAAGCAATTTACACTAAAAATCTGCACGAATAGTTGCATACATGTATGCAACTGTTGTAAATATATGCACAGATGTATGCAAATAATGCATGAAGGTTTCATGTTGAAAAATATGCATGAGTACTTGCATGCATATATGCAAGTATTCTATTTTCTTGCATACATGTATGCAAGTAAACATGAACTAAAATTTATGCATGCGGATTGTTGCAAACATGTGTGCAAGTATTTAGTTTTAATGCATACATATATGCAAGTAACTGTGAACTGATTCACATGCCTATAATTATGACATGTTTGTATGCAAGAATTCTATAATACTTGCATGCGTGTATGCAAAAAAGCCAACGCAGATGCATGACTGAAATAGTTGCAAAGACGAACGTAAGAATTTCAAATAATGCATCATTTGATGCAATTAACTGCAATTTCGTTGTTTTTTTTTTTTTTGTATTTTTGGTTTTTGATGCTTTTTCGGTTGTTTTTTTTGGCCTGAATTTTGTTATGTTTACATGTTTAATTTAAATATGGATTTTCTTTTTTTTTGATGAATTTACGAAAAATAGGGATGTAATTTATAATAATTTAAGAGCGGACCTGAGCCTAATTTCCAAACCTATTAGGGACCTGAGACAAATGCACCTTCTATTTTAACTGTGTTGAAAAAGACCATTTGTCCAAGGATTGTAAGAATCCAAAAAAGGAAGGACGTTTCTGTTGTGGTAGGCTTGGATATAAGAAGAAGGATTGTCCCAAACTTCACCAGAATATGCTGCTGGTGGAAGCATGTATTCTGAAAACTATTCCAATTTTCTATTATAATCCTAATGAGAATTAGGAGAACATGTCGTTGTTTAGGTATGCTTTCTACCAGAGGTGTCTTATTTGAGTTTTGTCGATACTGACACATCGAATTCTTTCATTTGCATTGAGCTTGTGTGTTGCTTGGGTTCAGAACCCGAGATTTGCGATAGACCATTGGTCGTCACTAGTCCAGTGGGGTTCGTCTAGTGTTTGTATGCTTGGTCGTGGTCTAGTGTTTCGAGTCATGGTTACTCCTTTGCGATTGCTTTGTTTTGAACTTCGTTGGTTTTGGGATCATTTTGGGTATGGAATGTTTCAAGAGGTATCTAGCTAAAGTGGATTGGGAGAAGCTCGAGGTGAAAGTCAGGAATGTGGAAGGGAGAATGGTTGAGATTCGATGTAAGCCAGAAGATGGTGTCTTCATAAGCTTTTTATATTCGATTGTGATTCCATGTTAAAACTTGTCATCTGTGCCGATTGCTAGTGAGTTTAATGATGCCTTTGAAGAGGTTAAAGGTTTGACCGTTGCATTGCAAGATTGAGTTTAGGATCGATTTGGTCGGACATGCTAGGCCTATCTTTATTGTTGACACACTTTTTGGTAAAAGCTGTCACATGTAGAATCTTTTGATAGTAGCACTCTCAAGTATTGAGAACATCATCAGAAGACAGGAAGCGATTTGGTTGAAGTCATATCACAAACAAAGAATGGCCCGAAACTCTTATCAGACAATCTCTTTTGGGTCTGAAAACATCAATCATGGAGCTTTACTCGATAACTCTTGTAGCTTTCTGAATTGGCTTCAAGTAGAGCTTTTGTTTGGCTAAGACAGACTTATGATTTGGAAGTTATACCCGTTTCCATGAATGCGCATAGAAGAGAAACCCCGGTTCGTGAACAGGGGCCCGGCTCGCCCCCCCCCCCCCCTTCGGCTCGTGATAGAACCTGGCTTGCCCCCTCCGGCTCGCGCCGTCGGCTGGTGATGCAACCTAGCTCGCCCCCTTCAGCTCGTGATGTAAACTGGCTTGCCCCCACGGGCTCGCCCCCTCACCAGGCTCGTGGTGGACATAGGGGTCACAACCCGCTCGTGGTACACCCCTGTACCACGACCCGACATCACCAACTACCACCACAACCCGACCACCAGTTCCTCACTCCTTCTCGTCGCACCGGGTCGCAAGAGGGCATCATGAACCACCTAGACTGGACCCATTTCTGCTCATGTATTGACCTATTCTTATGGATATTCTTGCTTCTGTCAACCTGGATCTTATTACACATGGCATAACACGACTTGGAGAGGATTTTTGAACGTTTTCCATCTCATTCCGGGATTTTTCTGATGCGTGCCACATGTCTCACGAAACGGTTTCAGGAAATGGTTATAAATACACCACTTGAAGGCATTTTCAAGGAGTCTCTTGGTTTTTTGGCACTAACACCTCTCGGCCTCCATTGGCAAATAAGCAAGGACTTTGTGTACTCCTCAAATCAGTCTAACACGAAGATTTCATGTATAAAATCACTTATCTTTTCTCTTCTTCTTCATGATAACACAAGGCTATTATGTATAAACGGATCTCACAGATTATGAGACGGCATTGTAACTGTAATTTCTTAGGATTTAAGAAAATATAAAGTGGATGTAGGCTTGATTTGAGCCGAACCACTATAAAACCTCACGTGTCCTTTGTTATTTACTGTTTTCTACATTTCTGCGATATGTGATTTGTGGTTGTGAGGCCTTCACATTGCATTTGGGTGTTAGTACCATTTTTTGGTCTAACATTTTGGTGCACCAAGAAGGGGGCACACGACAACTTTAACTTCTAGCTTGGATTATTTGGCTATTGGATCTATGGAAATAAAAGGGAAGAAAACCGGAACTTCCTATCATGCTGAGGATGTTGACGCTGAAGGCGTAAGGAAAGAGGCAAGCCAGGAGGTTTCCTCTCATGGGGATCCTTCTTATAACGGCCTGAAAATCCGTACTATCTAAGCTGACTAATACAACACACGTCAAACTCAAATAATACAGAAATACGAGTTATTTGGGATTAAAGAAATAGAACAGATAGAAGAACAGAAATTACAATACAGAATCTCACAGCGAAACGAATAAATATACTATATAACATAATCTTTGTAATACAAAATCTGAATTTGTATGTACATACCATATAAGAGTACAACACATATATATCACATCGGAAATAATTCTAAATAGCTATCGGTGAAGCCTGCTGCTTCAAGCTCCTCCAAGTGTAGCTGTAAAATCCTGAAACACTTGACTGCCCGTACAAATTTGGGCGCCCAAGAGTTTAGGGGAAAAAACGAAAATAAACTCTGGGTCAGTCATGAGATTGGTGTGAGTAAACTCCAACCGTATTGTTTAACTTTGAAAAACCTTTTGGAAGAAAGGGTAATAGTAAGACCATCCCGCACAAAAGCATGGACGGTTTTTACCTTACTATAACCAAAACATTTTGATATCAAAATCCGGTGATATTATAATAATGTCTAATCAAATAAATAACCAAATAGTACAACGCTTGCATCTCACGCTCTACATATATTGTATAAAATCAAAAACCGCAGGGTGCTTATTGGAGATTAGATTCCCAACTATGACAAGGTATGAGACCACCTCCCGATCAGTGTACTCTAGAGGGGATACAATGGGGTTCATCAAAAACATCTTGCGATCTGGCCACATATGACTGCCCACTCATTTAGCATGAGTGTGGCGAATATATTGTCACCCACAGTTGTCGGCCGTCTAATTGTAGTCCGTAAGATACAAAATCGAAAGAAGAATAAATAATTTATTTTCTCTAGATCGGTGATAAATACACCCTACTTGGGAATGACCCACCTAGCCATGCTGCCTGGTCGATTTTTGTCATTTCCCGGTTGTGAGGCTTGAGGCTACGTAAATATTTCAGAACATCTGGCCACCATTCACTTTGAATGCCAAATCACTAGTTGATCTTCCTAAAATATTACGGGTATAAAAAGCTAAGAGAGACGAATTTCTCCGCCACTAGATGTAATATATCAGGTAGACCGTCTTATGTGATATGTTAGGAATACTCTGTCAGACATTCGTCCATACAAGTTGTCCTGGGTCTGGACAAACAAAATTGGCCTTGCATTTTACTCCATCTTCAATTTATCTTCAAATAATCTAATTCGCAATGCCTATGCCTATACAGAGTGGTTTTTGGATATTAAATCCAACCGGTCCCTCCATATTGACAATGGTGGTCGAAAATCTTTGATAGTCGGTGATTTTACTATCAAAGGAAAACGAAACATCCATCCTAATTTCTAGCATCAAACAATCACTGGCCCTTCCTAATATTTCACGTTTGTTTCCTTATCAGGTTTCTATATTGATTTCTAGTTACCAAATTTCTTAAAAGTATTCTAACTCCTTAAATTTTTGGAAAATTTCGCCAGCTCCTCCTTTGTACCAATCAATAGTTCAAACCCCAACTCGCCCCTCTAGGCCCTTTCCATTCAAAAAGAAAATCAAAAAGCCAAGCGGCTTGCCCAGTAGGCTCATATAATCTCATATGGAAATTGAAACATGTAACTTTTTGTCTGGCACTTAATATATTCTTCA
The DNA here is from genome assembly GCA_030737875.1 of Allium sativum. Lineage (NCBI taxonomy): Eukaryota > Viridiplantae > Streptophyta > Magnoliopsida > Asparagales > Amaryllidaceae > Allium > Allium sativum. The sequence goes on along the minus strand of CM060921.1, from coordinate 718,229,810 downwards.
TTATCTTTATTCCATACCTGTTTAAAATATACACGGCCATTTCCAATTCATTTCAATCAATTTGGTACGTTTTACTTTGATCGCCTTCCATTTGCTAATTAATTTAGCAGTTAGCTTCTTGGTTCCATTTACTTTTATTTTGAACATATCTCGTTCAAATATATTTGTATTTACTTATATACAAATCAAAATCAAAATCCTTGCTCGCTTTCCAATTCTAATCCACATTTCATATTCGGATTCCCAATTCCAATCTACAAAGTCAGTTTACTTAACAAATGTTTAATTCGATTAAAAACTATATTAACTAATTTCTTTCGAAATTAGTTAACTTCGATTGATAATTAAAAATTCTGATTTTTGTTTCAGAAATCAATCCATTTACTCGACTTGACTTCATATTTATTTTATAACTCAGGTCTGGATTTTACTAATGGAATTTTGGATTTTTATTCGCTAAAAATCCTCATATTTTATTTAATAAACCGTTATGGTTTAAAATAATTCTGGTGCTATTTTTCTGAAAAATTGATTTTGACATAACACAAAATCTATAAAAGAAATCTAGATTTTCTCTTCCATTTGAAAACCATCATTGAATAGGTCCGGTCGTTTCTTGTTTCATTGAATTCCGAGTTATATTGAGTTTTATATAACCAATTGAAGTTCGAATCATCAAATTACGAACTACCACATTGTGGCGAGTTCGTTTTAATTATAATTTAAATATGAACGTTAACTTCATTTATAAAATAAATTTCAACTCCATTTTTCATATTTAAAAATAAATTAAGCCCAATATCCAAATCTAACTTCACAATTCATATTATTCAACTCGTCGATTACTTTATGCCACATTCATAACTCGGTTAGGAATTTATTCAAAACTCGATTTCTATATTCAATTTCCATCCTCTGGAGTGAAATTCGATATAATCGAATTCCAATTATTAATTCCTTTATAAATAAATTAATTCAACATCCTTTACCACTACAAACTAATATCATCCCTTGATAATAGTGAAGCCGTTCAAGTTGGGGTATTTTCTTTACCTCTCAGACCTTGACCGACAACGTTCTTATCTTGAGACGAATAAGAGTTTGTAATACAAAACTGCCACTACTTATCATAAAAATCCCCTCTTCTATCTCATTTAAAAATATGATTTTTAAATGTCAGTTCTTATATTTGGAATAAATCTATTTCAAATCTACCCAAAGAAAATTACATCATTTCATTTATAAACATGGTTTATAAATCACTTTCTTATTTTATATTTAACAAACTTCCATTCAAAACTCGATTCCTTGTTTGAAATATGTTATTATTATAACTATATATATGCATAGAATCTATTAAAATTCTAAATTTCTATTCAATACGGTTCAAATATCCTTTGGAAATAAATTTATTTCTATAAATTTGACATGCTCGAATTCTAACTATAAATTCAACTAGATTTATTTCAATTTGATAACATTCCGAGCATCGGAAATAAATTTCATTGTTTCTTTTAAAAACAATTCTATTTACCCTTTTAAACTCACTCTTGAATTTAATTTTAAATTATCTAATGATAATTTTCTCATTCATTTTAAAACTTCGTTTATACATTTCACTTCTTGGTTTAAATATTAGGACAAGTTTCTCTTTCGAATTCCATTTAAAAACCCACTTTGGAAAATGAATTTTCCTTTTTAAAATCATGCTTGAATTTACATTTCTAGATTATCCAACGATAATATAATTTTTATTCGTTTATAAACATCGTTTATACATTCCACTTCTTATTTTAAATTATTTAAAACAAGTCCTTATTTCAAATCTTATTTGAAAACCAGTTCCCATTCTGGAAAATAATTTTTCCTTTTAAATTCAAACCTGAATTTAAAAATCTAATATTATCAAACGATAACTTTTCTTTCCATATATAACATTGTTTATAAATTCAGGTACTTATTTTTATTATTAAAAACAAGTAAATATTTCTCAATCCGTTCGAAATTCCATTTCCATTTCAAAAAATAAAATTTCCCTTTTAAATCCAAAAAATCTCTTTTTGATATTTTTAAATATTAATATCTAAAGTCAGTGATATTCTAATATCCAAACACATAAATCATCCATTCAATTCACACATCACACACATATATAAATACATAAACAACAGTAAATAAATCTGAGGAATCCAATTGGATTCCTCCAACCTATTTTCCTGCATCCACAGATGTCGGACAACATAAATAATACCAGTCCTGCTTCAAGGTAGGACATCGCGGTATAGAAGGTCATCCTCTCATATATCGTGGGGCGATAGGGCCATCCGCTAATGAAACTGCGAGCATCCGCTAATGGTAATGTGGGAAATATCCAATATATATTTATTATATACATATAATAGCCATAATCACCAAGCCTATATAACTAACATATATAACAACAGTAATTCAACAATTCATGCATGCATCCAAACAACCAACAATTTATTTTTAATGATAAAAATTTTAAGTGAGATTTACTCACCAGATTCATTTACGCCGAACACCCCATTAATTTCCATACCATCAGCTTCAAATTATTCCAATTCGACTCGTACACTAGCCTACACCTATGCAAATTCAATGCATTCCTTTTTGTGAAATCTGTTGACGCATGAATATATGTGTGTGTTACAACATTGTATACATTTTATACGTTAACTATTATATGATAAAATAAATTTAAATCTAATCACTATTATAAACCTTAACTGCATATCTTAAAAAAATTACCTATAAAAAGGTTATACATTTTTAATTTTTTAATATACGCTTAATATAAATTTAATTAATCGTTACTAGTTAATAAAATTAAATACTAAATTTACCTTAATTACCCGCTAATCCCCTGATTGATGCGTGCCTCCCCTTCCACTGCAATCACTATCGTTTCAACCTTGGCATCACTCAAATACCAACCCCCGCCACTTCAGTAATCCACCCAAACACTACTGCAAACACACCTAAATTTACTGCACTCACATTTACTGCACTCACAAGAGACAACCTTAGGTCTTGGCACTCAAGTTCGAACCTATTTTACAGACTACCACCGCCCCTAACAAAAATCGCACGCCATCCCCTTTGCCATCAAAGACCGTCCCAGTTCAACACCAGATCGTTCACAACACTCAATCGCCATTAGAACAATCTCCGACCTCCTTAAAATCTGCAGCGACCTCGTTAGTCGCACCATCCCCAAATAAATGCTTGAGTCTCCTCCTAGATCACGTCCACCAACCATCGCGCGTGCTACAGGTAGAGCCACGAAACCCGTTTTCCGCTCCAAATCCCACAATCATCAATCTACAAATCCAAATGCACTACCCAAATGCAATCTGCAAACCCTAGCCATCAATTTCGTCAAAGCCGAACTTCAGAAAATGGATCGCGTCTTATATGAAGATGCATAATGGTAATACTCGAGCATGAAAATCCATAAAATCGGAATTCACGAATTTCGGTTGAGTTTTAAAATTAAATCTCAATTTTTGAAAAAGGAAGATCATCGTTTTCTTTGTTTGTTGAGGAGTGAAAATGAAAAGAAAACAAATGGGGGAATGCGATTTGCCAGACTTCGGTTTTTACTTTGGTTTTGGACTGGAAATATGAATGCTGCGAAGAAGGAATGGGTGATTTATAGATGTGAACCACAAACAAGACATTATAAGCTTGTTCCCTTGATATCTAAATGAGGAAGCAGATTGTACGCGAATTTAAGAAGTAGGTCTGCGTATATCATTTCTTTAGTGTGGCGGGAGGTCGGCTGATGTATACTGATTAAATAAGGATTTATTTATATATAAAATTAAAATATCTAGCGGTCCCTCAATTCAAAGTCTAGAACCGCTATTTTAACATAAGGACCAGATTGTAATGCTATTCTGAATCCAATAGAGCCGATTCTAAATTTTAATTCGTCTGTGTAGACGAAATAATAGTTTAAATTAATGATTAAATTAAATTTGATTTTAAGATACAAAACGGTTTCAAACAATTAAATTCATCAATAATAAATTATTATTATTATCGTTCTAATTCAAACAGGATTTATATTTACCGACTGAATTGTTTAGATTCAGTTTTATATGCGAATTCAAATAATACTGTTTCATATTACCATAATTAAATATTTCAATATTAAATCATATATCGATTATTATTTCGATAAACTCAATAAAAAACCATTTATTATTCCAAATCAACAATCAAAAATAATTTAAATATCCATTATAAAATATCTGAAAATTCGGGATGTTACATTCCTTCCCACTTAAAAGAATTTCGTCCCCAAAATTACTAAGACAAAAGAAATGCTACAGACCCATTAACTTTTCAAAAATCCACTTTGGTTGAAAACTCAACAGTTCATTTAGTGTTATAACCCAAGTCTCATACAACTTTAAGTTCTCATGGAAACATTTAATTTCCTATTTTCCATTCAAAAATCTTCAAATATAATTCAATTTCAAAACCATCTCTTTTATTTCAAATCTTTTCGAAAACATATAAATATATTTATAATCATCTCAAATTCAAACATTTGAATTTTCCAAACAACTTGTTTTCTAAAATAAATTTCCGTTGGAAATCTCATTATGGTAGCAATTAATCACTCAGAAACTCTAAAATGAACACCAACGATGGCGCACTTCATCATCAGAATTATTTTCCAAGGTCCCAAGTGAATTCAGTGCTTTATCATTTTAAAAAATCCATTCAATATGATTTTTATTTAAAAACCCTTCCAAAACAAAGCCAAATTATTTTATTACATTTCAAAAAATATTTTACCAAATATCCAGGATTTAAATTCCAAATTCTGATTTCAAACCAATTTAATTTCATCTTATTCGTATATTAAGTTCTTATACCAATTCCATTTGGTTATATATAACCATTTCGATTTTATAATCTAATTTGATCATTATCTCAACAAACTCGTCTATATATTATAATATTTTCAAAAAAATATTCCTTTTATATAAAAATATAGTTTTGGGTAAAATTATTTCATTTACCTAACTTTAAAAACAATGCCGTGTCAAATTACTCTGCTCAAGTGTTTAGAAACACCTATCGGTACAGTTGTACATTCTGTACCGACATGAATCATAAACCACTCGGCAAACTAATCAACATAGTATAAAACAGTTTTTATATCAATTTACAAATGCACACTCACTCATATATACTCCCTCATACTCATTCTAGGGTGATATTGACCCTATCTCTAATGAGTAAACCCCCACCAAAGCCTACGTGTTTGCTCAACCTAAGCTCTGATACCAACTGTAATCGCCCGAAAATCCATATTATCTGAGCTGACTAATACAACACACGTCCAACTCAAATAATACAGAAATACGAGCCATTTGGGATTAAAGAAATAGAATAGATAGAAGAATAGAAATAACAATATAGAATCTCACAGTGGAGCGAATAAATATACTATATAACATAATCTTTGAAATACAAAATCTGAATTTGTATGTACATACCATATCAGAGTACAACACATATATATCACAGCGGAAATAATTCAAAATAACTATCGGTGAAGCCTCTTGCTTCAAGCTCCTCCAAGTGTAGCTATAAAATACTGAAACACTTGGCTGTCCATACAAATTTGGGCACCCAAGAGTTTAGGGGAAAAAACAAACAAAATAAATTCTGGGTCAGTTATGGGACTGGTGTGAGTAAACTCGACCCATATTATTTAACTTTGAAAATCCTTTTGAAGAAAGGGTAATAGTAAGACCAGCCCGCACATAAACATGGACGGTTTTTACCTTACTATAACTAAAACATTTTGATATCAAAATTCGGTGATATTATAATAATATCTAATCAAATAAATAACCAAATAGTAGAATGCTTGCATCTCACGCTCTACATATATTAAATAAAATCAAAAACCACAGGGCGCTTATTGGAGACTGGATTTCCAACTATGACAAGGTATGGGAACACCTCCCGATCAGTGCACTCTAGAGGGGATATACTGGGGTTTAGCAAGAACATCTTGCAACCCGGCCACACATGACCACCCACTCATTTAGCTTAAGTGTAGCAAATATATTGTCACCCATGGTTGTCGGCCATTCAATTGTATTTCGTAAGGTACAGAATCGAAAGAAGAAGAAATAATGAATTTTCTCTATATCAGTGACAAATATACCCTGCTTGGGTATGGCCCATCTAGCCATGCTGCCTGCCCGATTTTTGTCATTTCCCAGTTGTAAGGCATGAGGCACGTAAATCTTTCAGAACATCTGGCCACCATTCACTTTGAATGTCGCATCGTCAACCCGTCAAATCACTAGTAGATATTCCTAAAATATTACAGGTATAAAAAGCTAAGAGAAACGAATTTCTCTACCACCAGATGTAATACCTCGGAAAGATCGTCTTATGTGATCTGTTAGGAATACTCTATCCGACATTCGTCCATACAAGTTGTCCTGGACCTGGACAAGCAAAACAGACCTTACATTTTACTCCGTCTTCAATTTATCTTCAAATAATCTAATTCACAACGCCTATTCCTATACAGAGTGGTTTTCAGATATTAAATCCAACCGGTCTCTCCGTATTGACAATGATGGTCAAAAATCTTTGATAGCCGATGATTTAACTATCAAAGGAAAACAAAACATCCATCCTAATGTCTAGCATCAAACAATCACTGGCCCTTCCTAATATTTCACTTTTTTTCCTTATCAGGTTTCTATTGACTTCTAGTTCAAAATCTAGAACCGCACCTCCTAAAATTTTTGGAAAATTTGGCCAGCACCTCCTTTGTACCGGTCAATAGTTCAAACCACAACCTCCTCTCTAGGCCCTTTCTATTCAAAAAGAAAATCAAAAAGCCAAGCGGCTTGCCTAGTAGGCTCATAAAATCTCATATGAAAATTGAAACATGTAACTTTTTTTTGGGCACTTAATATATTCTTCATTATCTTTATTCCACACCTGTTTAAAATATGCATGGCCATTTCCAATTCATTTCAATCAATTCAGTACGTTTTACTTTGATCGCCTTCCATTTGCTAATTAATTTTACAATTAGCTTCTTGGTTTCATTTACTTTTATTATGAACATATCTCGTTCAAATATATTTGTATTTTCTTATATACAATCAAACTCAAAATCCTTGCTCGCTTTCCAATTCTAATTCACGTTTCATATTCGGATAACCAATTCCAATTTACAAAGTTAGTTTACTTAACAAATGTTAAGTTCGATTAAAAACCATAATAACTAATTTCTTTTGAAATTAGTTAACTTCGTTTAGTAATTAAAAAAATTTGATTTTTGTTTCAGAAATCGATCCATTTACTTGACTTGACTTTATATTTATTTTATAACTCAGGTCTGGATTTTACTAATGGAATTTTGGATTTTTATTCGCTAAAAATCCTCTTATTTTATTAAATTAATCGTTATGGTTTAAAACAATTTTGGCGTTGTTTTTCTGAAAATTTGATTTTGACATAACACAAAATCTATAAAACAAAATCCAGATTTTTCTCTTCCATTTGAAAATTATCATTGAATAGGTCTGGAGTTTCTTGTTTCATTGAATTCCGAGTTATATAGAGTTCTATATACCCAATTGAAGTTCGAATCGTCAAATAACAAACTATCGTGTTGTGGCAAGTTCATTTTAATTGTAATTCAAATATAAATGTTAACTTCGTTTATAAAATAAGTTTCAATCCATTTTTCATATTTAAAAATAAATTAAGCCCATTATCCAAATCTAACTTCACAATTCATATTATTCAATTCGTTGATTACTTTATGCCACATCATAACTCGGTTATGAATTTACTCAAAACTCGATTTTTATATTCAATTTCCATCCTCTTGAGTTAAATTCAATATAATCGAATTCCAATTATTAATTCCTTTATAATTAAATTAATTCAACATCCTTTACCATTACAAACTAATATCATCCCTTGATAATAGTGAAGCCATTCAAGTTGGGGTATTTTATTTACCTCACAGACCTTGACTGACAACGTTCTTATCTTGAGACGGATAAGAGTTTGTAATACAAAACCGCCACTACTTATCATAAAAACCCCTTCTTCGATCTCATTTAAAAATATGATTTTTAAATGTCAGTTCTTATATTTGGAATAAATCTATTTCCAATCCACCCAAAGAAAATTATTTTATTTCATTTATAAACATGGTTTATAAATCACTTTCTTATTTTATATTTAACAAACTTCCATTCAAAATTCGATTCCTTGTTTGAAATATGTTATTATTATAACTATATATATATATATATATATATATATATGTGCATAGAATCTATTAAAATTCTAAATTTCTATTCAATACAGTTCCAATATCCTTTGGAAATAAATTTATTTTTATAAATTTGACATGCTCGAATTCCAACTATAAATCCAAATAGATTTATTTCAGTTTGATTATGTTCCGAACATCGGAAATAAATTTCATTGTTTCTTTTCAAAACAATTCTATTTACCCTTTTAAACTCACACTTGAATTTAATATATAAATTATCTAATGATGACTTTCACATTCATTTTATAGCGTCGTTTATACATTTCACTTCTTGGTTTAAATATTAGAACAAGTTTCTCTTTCAAATTCCATTTGAAAACCCACTTTGGAAAATGAATTTTCCTTTTTAAAATCATGCTTGAATTTACATTTCTTGATTATCCAATGATAATATAATTTTTATACGTTTATAAACACCATTTATACATTCCACTTCTTGTTTTAAATTATTTAAAACAAGTCCTAATTTCAAATCTGATTTGAAAACCAATTCCCATTCTATAAAATAAATTTTCCTTTTAAATTCAAACTTGAATTTAAAAATCTAATATTATCAAATGATAAAGTTTCTTTCCATTTATAACATTGTTTATAAATTCAGAAACTTGTTTTTATTACTAATAACAAGTTAATATTTCTTAATCCATTTCCATTTCGAAAAGTAAAATATCCCTTTTAATCCCAAAACCCATTTTTGATATTTTTAAATATTAATATCTAAGGCCAGTGATATTCTAATATCCAAACACACAAATCATTCATTCAATTCACACATCACACACATATATAAATATGTAAACAACAGTAAATAAATCTGAGGAATCCGGTTGGATTCCTCCAACCTGTTTTCCTGCATCCACAGATGTCAGACAACATAAATAATACCAATCCTACTTCAAGGAAGGATATCGCGGTATAGAAGGTCATTCACTCATATATCGTGGGGCGATAGGGTCATCCGCTATTGATACTACGGAAAATATCCAATATATGTAATAGCCATAATCACCAAGCCTATATAACTAATATATATAACCACAATAATTCAACAATTCATGCATGCATCCAAACAACCAACAATTTAATTTTAATGATAAAAATAAAATTTTAAGTGAGATTTACTCACCTGAGCTATTTACGCCGAAAATCCCATTGATTTCCATACCATTAGCTTCAAATTATTCCAATTCGACTCGTACACTAGCCTACACCTATGCAAATTCAACGCACTCCGTTTTGTCAAAATCTGTTGACGCATGAATACATATGTGTTACAACATTGTTTACATTTTATACGTTAACTATTATATGATAAAATAAATTTAAATCTAATCACTATTATAAACCTTAACTGTATACCTTAACAAAATTACCTATAAAAAGGTTATACATTTTTTATTTTTTTATGTACACTTAATATAAATTTAACTAATCATTACTAGTTAATAAAATTAAATACTAAATTTATCTTAATTACCCGCTAATCCCCTGACTGATGCGTGCCTCCCCTTCCATTGCAATCACTATCAGTTTCAACCTTGGCATCACTCAAATACCAACCCCCGCCACTTTAGTAATCCACCCGAACATTACTGCAAACACACCTAAATTTACTGCAATCACATTGCGAGTACCACCTTCTCATCATCATCATCATCCTCCCCTTCTTTCCTAAATACTGACCAGAAAAATAATTAAAATACCCCTCATCTTCTCCTATTTGAAACCTCTATTCCCAGTCCGCTCCGGTAGCATTATAAACTTCACGTCTACAACATCCAACATCCCAAACTGTCCCACCTCAATGCTCTATAATTTGCGCCATGGCCTCCAATAAAAGTTGTGACTTCAAACTCCACTATTGCTCCAGACAAGAGACGGCCTTAGGTCTCGGCACTCAAGTTCGAACCTGGTTTACAGACTACCACCGCCCCTAACAAAAATCGCATTCCATCCCCTTTGCCATCAAAGACAGTCCCAGTTCGACACCAGATCGTTCACACCACTCAGTTGCCGTTACAACGATCTCCGACCTCCTCAAAATATGCAGTGACCTCGTCAGTCGCACCATCCCCAAATAAACGCTCGAGTCTCCTCCCAGATCACGTCCACCAACCATCGCGCGTGCTACAGGTAGAGCCGCGACCCCTTTTTCTACTCCAAATCTCATAATCACCAATCCACAAATCCAAATGCACTATCCAAATGCAATCTGCAAACTCTAGCCATCGATTTCGTCAAAGTCGAACTTGAGAAAATGGATCGCGTCTTAAATGAAGATGCGCGATGATAATACTCGAGCACGGAAATCCATAGAATCAGAATTCATGAATTTAGGTTGAGTTTTCGAATTAAATCTCAATTTTTGAAAAAGGAAGATCATCGTTTTCTTTGTTTGCTGAGGAATGAAAACGAAAAGAAAACAAATGAGGGAAATGCGGTTTTCCGAACTTCGGTTTTTACTTTGGTTTTGGACTGGAAATATGAACATGCGATAAAAGAATGGGTGATTTATAAATGTGAACCATAGACAAGCCATTATAAGCTTGTTCCCTTGATATCTAAATGAGGAAGCATATTGTAAGCGAATTTAAGAAGTAGGTCTGCGTATATCATTTCTTTAGGGTGGCGAGAGGTCGGCTGATGTATACTGATTAGATAAGGATATATATATATATAATTAAAATATCTAGCGGTCCCTCAATTCAAAGTCTAGAACCGCTATTTTAACGTAAGGACCAGATTATAATGCTATTCTGAATCTAATAGAGCCGATTCTAAATTTTAATTTGTCTATGTAGAAGTAATTGTTAAATTAACGATTAAATTAAATTTGATTTTAAGATATAAATCGATTTCAAACAATTAAATTCATTGATAATAAATTATCATTATCGTTCTAATTCAAATAGGATTTATATTTACCGACTAAATTATTTAGATTCAGTTTTATATGTGAATTCAACTATTACTGTTTCATATTACGACAATTAAATATATTCAATATTAAATCGTATATCGATTATTAAATCGATAAACTCAATAAAAATCCATTTATTATCAATAGTTAAAAATAATTTAAATATCCATTATAAAATAGCTAAAAATCCGGCACGTTACACTTCTACATACTTGACAAGAGAAGAGATGGATGGAGTTCTGGCTGAATTGAGAACCCAGATGGCAAGGCAAGATGATCTCCTCAGAAAACAACAAGAGATTATCAATGGATTTTTCGCGCGGATGGATGGAAGATCGAGCAACGTTCAAGTCATTGGAAACGGAGCCAACGAAGCGGCTCACATAATCCACCACGATCGGGTCAGGTCGAGCTCAACGACCCGCGACTCGCCTGCACCAATGCTTGGGGGAAACCCCCTATTGGAAATGCACAGCGACCTACTTCAGCTCCCGTTCAGATGAACAACAGAATGCAAGCTTCCACTCAGCAGCATGACACGATTCATGATGGAGAGCCAGGATCGTCTCGTGATGGGGACCCTCGACCAGGTCGGGTCGCCCCCTCGAACCACGACCCGCGAGCCGCGACCCCATGATCCACAAACCGGTCCTCACGACCTGCTTCAGCATCTCACCAGCAACTCCCTTCTTCTCTTGCATTCAACACTATGGGCACCAGCTTTAACTTAGGCAATCTACAACAACTTTTTGAAGGAAATCGACTAGCAGATCTGAATGAATGCCTCTCGAGAGGTCACACTTATTAGAATGAAGTGGACGACGTCAATCACAACCCGTTGACACAGAAAATCAGGAATTCCGGCAATTCCCCGGATTTTAAACTTCCACAACTAGAGCCCTACAACGGCAGGACAGATCCTACCGTGCATCTGATGCGCTACAACATCATATGGAAGTTCAAATGGCATTGGAAAACGTCATGGCAAAATGCTTTCCCCTCTTTTTGACTGATATAGCCGTTATGTGGATTCGACAGCTAGAAACTGAATCGATCAACAGCTGGAACTTTTTGATCGCATGCTTTATTGAACAATTTTGGGTCCACATCGCACGACCCAAGAATGTCATGTCACTCACTACAATCAAGTAGAGGCCCAGAGAAACCCTGCGCTCATTTCTGGAAAGATTCAACGTTGCAGCAGTGTCAGTTAATCTCCCTGAACCATTGATGGTGCTAATGGAAGTGGTATCCGGTGTTTTGAATAACTTAGAATTCAAAAAATCTTTGTACCAAGATCCACTGCTAAATATCGGCGATTTCCACCTTGATGCAGATAGGTATCTGCGGGAAGAGGATGCAACTTCTGAGAAACGCATTCTCGATGTCAATATGCTTAAAGACGGAGGACCGTCTGATTCTGGAAAAGACAAGGGAAAAGCTGCTGTCAAGAATGACCACAACACTCAGCCCCGGAGAGGGCCCTGATATAAAAAGTATACTGAACTCAATGCCTCACTCTCAGACATCTACATGGACACAAACGGTGCCATCTCCTACCCAAAGCCTCCCAACAGGGAGCCATCGCAAAGGGAACGCGAATCTGGAAAACATTGCATATTTCATGATATGGACGGTCATGACACAAATGACTGTAGGCATCTGCGTGATTTGATTGAGGAACGGGTTAGACGTGGAGAGCTACCCGAGTATGTGAAACAACTAACAACACCTGCACCTGCACATGCGTTGCCACCTCCTGTTCCCTGGAGAGGGAACAAACCTAGATCAAACTCTCGTGGGCTCATCATCAACTGATCTAGATAAGATTAGCCTACATTTTCAGCATTTATCAGGATTTAAGATATGTTTTTGCTTTCATTAGGTTTTCCGACTGGTTGAATCGGCATACACGTATGGTGTTAGGATGTAGCCCCAAAGCGTGCTCTGGACTCAATGTCAAACCAATCAGGATTTGCTTTGGTTTTGCATTTTGAATTGAATAAGGAAGGAATTTCCGAGCATGAATTATGTTTGGCAAATTTAAGTGTCTTGTCAGGTTTTGACGAGATTCTCAATCTCAAATAAAGTATGGATTATACTTATTTCAGACCCCTAGGTATGGATTATGCTTAGAGATGGATTGTCTTGTCAGGCTTTGGCAAGCACGGCTCCATCTCAATTTGAGTATGGATTATACTCTTTTGAATATCTAAGTATGGATTGTACTCAGGAACGACCTATCGTCTTGCCAGCATTTGGCAAAGGAACTCAATAAAACTTGAGTATGGCTTATGCTCAGTTTGAACTTCCTGGTATGGCTTATGCTTGGAAGGTTTGGTCCCTCGCCAGGACTTGGCAAGATGATTCAAATGTCACTTGAGTATGGTTTGTGCTCAGCAGACACGTAAGAATGGTTTGCGTTCGGAAATGTCAAAAAATGCTATTAGGATTTAACACATCTGTTTTGCCTCTTTTTCTTTAACATGTATGGATTATACTTGCAACTAGAAGGACCCGGCGAGGTCCTAGTATTTCTGGATTTCTATGGCTTATAGATTCCTCGGACTATCCAGAACACGTCTTCCTTCAACCAGCAAGATATGTTCTGGGGGGTGGGGCAAACTTATTGACACACTTTTTGGTAAAAGTTGTCACATGTGGAATCTCTGGATAGTAGCACTCTCAAGTATTGAGAACATTATCAAAAGACAGGAAGCAATTTGGTTGAAGTCATATCACAAACAAAGAATGGCCCGAAACTCCTATCAGACGATCTCTTTTGGGCACGAGAACATCAATTACGGAGCTTTGCTCGGTAATTCGAGTAGATCTCTGAAGTAGAGCTTTCGTTTGGCTAAAACGGACTAACAGTTTGGAAGTTATACCCGTTGCGTAGAAGAGAAACTCCGGTTTGTGAACAGGGACCCGGCTCGCCCCTCTCGGCTCGTGATGCAACCTGGCTCGCCCCCTCCAGCTCGGCCCCCTCGGCTCGTGATGCAACATGGCTTGCCCCCTCGAGCTTGCCCCCTCACCCGACTCATGGTGGACATAGGGGTCACGACCCGCTCGTGGTACACCGCTATACCACGAACCGACATCACCAGCTCACCACCACAACCCGACCACCAATCCCTCACTCCTGCCGTCGATCTTGGTAGCAAGAGGGCATCACGAACCGCCTGGACTGGACCCATTTCTGCTCATGTATTGACCTATTCTTATAGCTATCCTTGCTCCTATCAACCCAGATCTTATTACACATGGCATAACACGACTTGGAGAGAGGACATTTTCCACCTCATTTCGGGATTTTTGGAATGCATGCCACGTGTCTCACGAACCAGTTTAAGGAAATGGCTATAAATACACCATTTGAAGGCATTTTCAAGGAGTCACTTGGCTTTTAGGCACTAACACCTCTCGGCCTCCATTGCCAAATACGCAAGGACTTTGTGTACTCCTCAAATCAGTCTAACACGAGGATTTCATGTATAAAATCACTTCTCTTTTCTCTTCTTCTTCATGATAACACAAGGCTATTGTGTATAAACGGATCTCACGGATTGTGAGGCGGCATTGTAACTGTAATTTCTTAGGATCTAAGAAAATATAAAGTGGACGTAGGCTTGGTTCAAGACGAGCCACTATAAATACCACGTGTGTCCTCTGTTATTTATTGTTTTCTACATTTATGTGATATGTGATTTGTGGTTGTGAGGCCTTCACACTGCATTTGAGTGTTAGTACCATTTTTTGATCTAACAATTATGCCCCTTAGATGGATGGCACCTAGAGAACAACGAGAGTTAGAGGTGCAGGTAAGTGACCTTTTGGGAAAAGAATTTATTTGGAGAAGTGTGTCCGAATGGGGTGCACAGTTGTGTTTGCAACTAAGGCTGATGGATGTTTAAGAATATGTGTGGATTGTCGTAAGCTAAATGAGGTGATCAAGAAGAACAAATATCCATTGCGGAGGATAGATGTCTTGTTTGATCAGCTTCACGAAGCCAAGGAAATTTCCTAAATGGATTTAATGACGAAATTTCACCAGTTGAGAGTGGCAAATGATAGTGTGTCGAAGATAGCTTTTAGGACACCATCAGTTTCTTTGAGTGGTTGGTGATGCCATTTGGATTGACTAACGCACCAGCGTATTTATTGGATCTTATGAATAGGATTTCCAAAGATCAGTTGAACAAGTTCGTGCTTGTGTTTGTGGGTGATATTTGTGTTTACTTCTAGAATGAGGAAGAGCGTAAGACACACTTGCGAGTTGTTTTTAGGAATCTTGCAAAAGCATCAGTTGAGAGCTAAATTTTCGAAGTGTCACTTTTAGGATGAGTGAAGTGAGGTTCTCAGGATATGTTGTTCCTGGAAATAGAATAGCGATGGATCCCATTAAGGTGGTAACAATGCAGGATTGGGATAGACCTAATAATGCAACAGATGTTACGAATTTCCTTGGGTTGGTGGGATATTACCGCCAGTTTATCAAGGATTTCTCTAAAATAGCTACACCATTAATAGGATTAATGAAGAAGAATCAGGTGTTCAGACGCGAAGTGTGAACATCAGAATCCTAAAAGTGAGACTGACAAGTGCTCCTGTTTTGACTATTCCAATTTGGAATGAGGAAATGGTGGTATACACCAATGCATGTGGCACTGGACTTGGAGCGGGACTGATGCAGAAGGATAAAGTTGTGGCATATGTGAGTCGACAACTGAAGCTGCACAAAAGGAATTACCTTACTTACAATTTGGAGTTAGCAGTGATCATGTTTTCTCTGAAGATGTGGAGACATTACCTGTTGGGAGTTTGATTCGAGCTGTTTATAAATCACAAGTTATTGAAGTATATTTTTGCCCAAAAGGATTTGAATCTTCAGCATGAGCGGTGGTTATAGTTTTTGGCATAACGATTTTGGTATTGCTTGCACTCCTAGCAAAAGTAACACAGTGGCAGATTCATTAAGTTAAAGACATGCAGGTTTGGGAGCAATATTTTCGGAATGAAAGCACCTCGAGTACTTGGAAGGATATGTGAATTAGAGCCTGAAATGTTGGTAGGCTTATCGATAAGACCTACTCTCATCCAAAGGATTGGCGAAGGCCAAAAGTGTTATGAAAAGCTTATCAAGATTATCCAAAATTTGGAACTAGAAGATAAAGAATTTGAGGTCGATCGAGACGGTTGGCTTTGGAAGAAAGGATGATTGGTTGCTCCTGATATTGATGGATTGAGAGATGAGGTTCTGAGAGAATGTCATCACTCTAAGTTGATGATTCATCCTAGTGGTAATAAGATCTATCGGGATATCAAGTGATCTTGTAATTGGGAAGGTATGAAGAGGGATGTTGGAAATTTTATCTCCAAATGTATGAACTATTAGTTGGTGAAAGCTGAACAGAAGAAGCCAAGTGAGTTGCTTCAGCCATTAGAAGTTACTACGTGGAAATGGGAGCAAGTATTGATGGATTTTATCAATGGACTACCTAGAGCGAGGGAAAAAATAAAGGAATTTGGGTCACAGTGGATCGTTTGATAAAAAACGCAAGGTTTATTGCTGTCAGGTCAGCTAGGGCGGCATCGAAGTTGGATGAACTATATATTAAATGGATAGTTCAATTCCATGGTATCCCAAAGAGTATAGCGAGTGATCGAGATCTATTGTTCACAAGTGGATTTTGGAAGAGTCTGCAAGAGACTTTAGGAATCAAGTTATGTTTGAGTACGACTTATCATCCCCAGACTGATGGTCAAATCGAGCTGGTTAATCAAATTTTGGAAGATCTCCTTAGAGCTTGTGTATTGGACTTTGGAGGATCATGGGAAGACCATATATATTTGTTTGAGTTCGCGTATAATAACAGTTACCAGTAGAGCATCGGGATGGCACCATACGATGCGTTGTATGTTAGACCATGTAATTCTCCTACACGTTAGTTAGAGACTGGAGATAAGTTGATACTCTGACCAAAAATGATAAGAGAAACATCGAATTATATTAAGATCATTCAATAATGAATAAAGGCAGCCCAAGATCGTCAGAAGAGTTACGTCGATAAACATCGAAACGATTTAGAGTTCAACATTGGTGATATGGTTTTCATGAATATTTCACCTTTGAAGAATGTTGTCCGGTTCAGAAATAAGGGAAAGTTAGCCCCAAGATTTTTTGGACCATTTCAATAGTTGAGCGGTTCGCGTATAGTTTGGATTTACCTGAGAACATGTCGAGTATGCATAATGTTTTTCATGTGTCTTTTCTACGGAAGTGTGTGCGCAATTCAAATGGGGTGGTATTTGTGGATCAATATGAAGACTTAGAAGGCGAGTCCATATTTTCAAGACTTAGTAAGCCTCTTTGCGTTATGGGGAATGAAACGAAACAGCTTAGCATGAAGGTGGTTAAGCTAGTCAAGGTGCAATGGAGTGAGAATGATGATTATTGTACATGGGAAACGGAAGAGAGTATGAAGACGATCCATCCAGAACTCTTCGTTAATATGGCCCATTAATATCGTGTCACCCTTACACCATTGTAAGTTGTACTATTATTATAATTCTACGTGCTAGTTTAAGGCTATGGATGCATGGCTTGTTGGATCCTGGATTGATGGTAGATTGGCTGCTCGTGGAAGATAGGCATGTGGAGTTGTTTTGATTGCTCGTTTTTGCTTGAAATTTCGAGGGCGAAATTTCTAAGAGGGGAAGAATGTAACGACCCATATTTTATGTATCAGAGGATCATAAATATTTCTATTTAATTCCCCAAGGTTCGGATCATTCTCATCTTTTAATATGTTTTTCATGGGGATGTGAGACATGTCCATGATTTTTACCAATTCTGTTTGTGGCATTTTTGCCCCTGTTGTTTTTGTTTAGGGGATAGCTTTTGACTAGAATGGAATCAGGTGTAGAAATTAATTTCATTGGATTGGAAATGGTGTTTCCAATTATGTAGAGTGATCACATTAATGATTTGGCTGAGGGGTTTGGAAGGAATCGCTATTTCAGCATTGCTAGTTTTATGTACAGACTAACTAGTCATTAGTTGGCTGATTGTTGAGGCCCATTAAGGCTAGGGGCTATTGGCTATACGTAGGAGCGTAGAGGCAAGGAGAACTGTTTAGTTTCTTCATTTCTCTATTTGGTTGGTTGCCTGTGATTCCCCGGCTCAACCAAATACACACTCAGTTCATTTCTTTTCATAGATTTGAGATTTAAGCTTGAAGATCAATTTCGAAGAAGGGTAGATCTCATTAACTGAGTTGACTCGTAGGTCTTTCTTCGTTGTCTTTGCTGTTTGAATTATAGATTTTTTTGATTTAAAGTTATTTTGTGGATTTGGTAAGTGATAAATATCTCTCACGTGGATTCAATCGAGTATATGGCTTTGTTTGATCTTAATTTCATCATTTCAAGTTGTTTTCATCTAGAACCAATCAATGCAAGTATATTTTGAATTCGCATCAGACCATAGGATCTAATCTTGCAAGTTGTAATGGTTTATTCATATGATAACATTCAAATATAAAAGTCTAGATCCATTTGTTGGTTTATTATTTTATCATGATTTGGTGAATTTCATATGATTGCATGATGATTAATTGTGTGCTAGGGCTTGTTGGTAGTTGTTATTTATAGTTTGTTGAGATTGATCGATGTTGCGTGAGTTGTGTGTATAGTTGTTCGTCATTTGTAGCACGGATCGGTCGTGTATACTTCGGTGATGGATCACACAAAGTAATGGAGTGCTCGATCGCATAAACGAGCTGGCACCGAGAAGGATCACATGGATTATTGTGCAAGAAAAGAAGATGGATCAGTTATGACCTAAAAATGGATCGTTCGTAGCACTTTTTGGATGGATCGGTGCTAACAATTTGTGTATGGATCATGACACACAAGAAGTATGGGTCTAACGCATGGATCGTTCGGGGATGGATCGGTCAGAGTTGTGGTTGGGTAAGCTTGGACAGTGGATTGCAAATGTCGAGTTCGAGTCTGGCAAGGATCAGTGAAGAATGATGGATCACATACATTCAGGTTGGTCAAAGTTGCCAGAGATGGATCAGGTGATGGATTGAGTATCGATTGAGCACATATGTTTGGATCGGGCGCGGGAAGTTGGATCGCGCAACAAGACGGATATGTCAAATGATCCACTGATGGAACGAGTAAAAACGAGAGGCGTGCATGGAAAAATTGATGGATTGTTGATCATCAATGGATCATGTGGATCGTTGTGCAGTGATGAATCGCCCGAATACATAGGTCGGCATGGATGATGGACTGCAAGTGGATGGATCGTGGGTAATTGGTGCGATCCATCTCTAATACTTGACCAAATGTTGCCAATTTTGGTTCGATGATGGGTGTGGCTTCGAGGCAAATTCGGATGAAATGTTAGAAACAAAGTGAAGTGTCCGTTAATCGATGAAATGCAGTGAAGTTGTAAAGATGTCTCAAGGATGTTGACCTCATGGATATTGGTTGTGGATAGTTGTCGATGATGACGGCTAAAGCTATTAGAGGTCAAGGGATAAGTCGTTAGTTGAAGGTTCTAGCGGACTCAAAGCAGGGGTATAATAGGGATGCCTAAAAGACTGGATGATCAGTCGAGTACCGTGGGCAGTCATGATGGGGATAGTTTTCTTCGTCGGGTAAGGCAAACATACAAGTCGATAATGTATGGAGTTTTGCTAGAACCGGGGTTACCGTTATCCCTTAATGGATGGTAAGACGGAGCTAGTCATATGGTTAATGATGGTTTCAAGGCAAGACAGGCGGTTATAGCCAGAGTCGTGGATGTTATTGTTGTTTGTATCATCCGATATGGATTGTTCGATGTAAAGGGAGATATTTTTTGGGTGCTTAACTGATGTTCGGTTAGGCCTTCGGGGCTTGTGCTTGGGAGATGTTGAACTTGATTAGGGTAGTCCATGCTTGATTATTGGTTGTTATGACTGCTATTATATGTTTCTTTTCTGATTTTTTGGGAAGGCTATCACTATCAGATGTGGAGGAGATGGGTTTGTGGTTATCCTCTGTTGATGTGTTGGTAGATTAAATGACCGATCTACCTATTTTTCATATACTTTATTGATGTTGTTAGATAGCTGTTTTATCGCTCATTAAGATTGTTGTCTGACTTAAGGTTTTGTGTGATTCCTCTTATTACCTTGTGATGTTCATCCGTAATGTGGATGGGCAGACTGAGTAGCAGGTAACAGATAGTAGATCTTGATGAGAACGATGCTGCTGAGCGATGACGAGTAGGAGGCTGACGTATTATTTCCTACATACCTATATGTTGTTTCCGCTGATGTATGTTACTCTGAGTGAACCTGTAGTGAGGCCTATTGTACAGATCCAGATGTGATCCACTGTTATATGGATATTTTCATGATGATACGAAAAGTTTAAGATTCTACTTAATTGTGTTTCACTATTATATCCTGTAGTATAAGTTCTATAATATTTTAGGGCGGCGCCATGAGTTATACGACAAGTTTCATGTATGTTTTTCTACCCTGATGATCGTCCAGAGCTGCCCATCACATCTTTCAGTGCACTATTTTCCTTGTTAAGTGAATATGTTGTGGGCGGTCATCATAACACTTCCCCTGTATGGCTCGATCCAGAAAACCCCAACTTCTTATACAAAGCCCAAACCATCAAAAGAAAATGAAGCCCGAAAGTGGCTGCCCATATATGGGGAATAAAATTACCAAAATGCACCAAATGGAGAAAACCACAACACTACATCTACTACATACCTATTATTAAATCAAGCTTATCATATGGATGCAAATAAAAGCGAAAACAGATCTAAACAATCTGCTCGTGCACCATATACCTGAACATGTACTCAACAAAGAGAGTTAGACATGTTAGTACAAAACAACAAAGAAAAACAATGTGTCAAGTCATGTATGGAAATAAATAGGTTACAACAAAACAAAATAACTGTCCTGCATGACTAACAATCACTTAAGAAAAAGTGGTCATGTCAGGTATCAACAATCAAACATACACGAAAAATAATAACAACCATTATAAATAACATCAATTTCTATCCTGAAATGCAGGACACTAGTCTAATCAACACAAGACAACAAATTTATATATGACTCGACAGCAATGGTTGTCATTCCACTAAAGTGAGGGAAGAAAATTTAGCATCTCTCATCATCAAAGTGAGCACAACTCAAGTACTATCATGCTTCCCTCAAATCCTCGGCAATCGATCAATGAAAGCCATCAAAAAATTGCTCCTGCATCTACATGGAAATCTCAAGTAGCTACGAGTGCTACACGGCTCTTCCCATTCAACATTAACTAGCTGACCATCCATTCATTAAGAAATGAGTGTTAAACACCCTCCAATGATGCCGGAAACAAAAACACCTCTTCCATATGGAATCAACCACTATGGTAAAATTAGTATAACAACACTTCGAACTTTCAAACTATAATCAGTAATAAAAGTGAGCAACACCCATTGGTGGAATATGCTCCAAAACAGGTACAATTTCAGCACAACAACAAAACTAGGAGGATAGGAATCTGAACTATCATTATCGATGAAGGTTAAGATCCTACTTGAAAAGGCGAAATCCCATTGGAAACACCGCCAATAACTCCAAATCCGTCGTAATAAACAGTGCCTCATAAAACTCTAAAGCGAACTCTATCGCCATCGACTCTGAACCAAGAGTCAAGTACTCCATCATAAGCAGCCTATGGTCATCAACTAGCATGGGACGACCTACTCTCCTAGTACTACTACCATAGCATTCGTAGGATCGATAATGACTCCCTACTTCAGCAAATGTGACCTAAGTACCTTGCTTCACCTAATCTGAAGCGAAACTCCAATAAGCCAACCAAGTACTCTCCATAATGACAACACAAACAAGCCTTTTGCTTTCATTTCGTCTATGTGGAAACGAAAATGCGTTCCAGCCACACAAGCATAATCCAACCAGACTGTCTCGGAATACAATCCAAGAACACACTAAATATGTCGACTTGTTGGCCATCCCTAACGGCATAACCAACCAATCCCTAACCAACCCCCTATTGGCCAAATCCCTTCAGGAAATTCAACTGAGAAAACCCCTTCTTACGCCTTAGAGCTTACCTAACCAGCCACCATAAATCAAGAATGGTTACTGGCTCGTCTCCTAGTCTTAAGTTACACATGCCCTAAAGGCATAGCCACTGATCCACTATCCATGACTAGATCGTTACGGAACACAACTCCACATAGTGGCAATCTGGTCACCTCATTGAATGTGCCCAGATACTCATAAGCTACAAGCCCGGATGATAACTCGCTACTAGAGACTCGATATCTCATCCCACTATCATCCAACCTAAGCGACTCACTCTTCGCTATTGCTTGCAAAATGTCCTAGCCTACTATCGTCATCAAAAAACTCTCACTACTATCGACCATCTGTATCGACCCAAAAATAAAATCCTAGACTCGTGTACTAGACCTAATCGAACCCAAAAAATTAATAGAAACCAAGCTAACAACTAAACAAACTCGATGATATAAATTTTGAAAACTATGTGCATGCCAAGTATAAACAGTATGCTGTAAAAATCACCCACCTCGAGGCATGAAACTAATCCTACGAATATTGTAGTCATCCATTATCTTACCTCCTGGTGACCAAACCAGGATGTTATAAACATACAATTTAACTAAACCCTCAACAAAGTAAGTCACAATCAAAGAAGATAAATCAATATTCTTTAGTACCCTACCCACTCAATCCATCACCTACTAGATAAAATGGAATAGTAAAATCTCGAATGAAAATAAAACACACATGGAAACTGTAATAACCCGGAAATTCTGAACCAGTTAAAATTTTTTATTTTGGCAATTTTGGCGAATTTTGCATATTTAAAATAGATTATTTTAAATAATATCGACGGAAAATTTATTTTGAATATATTTAGAACGTATATATTTATACGCGTCGTCGTTAGAATATAAATATTTGTATATAATTATAAATAGAATTGAAAACGCCGCGGTAGTTCGATAATTCGATTTCAAACTTCAATTGAATGTAACGGGTGCAAAACAATCCGGATTTTAGTGAAACCAAAAATAATAAGATCTAATTGATGATATCTTTCCAACAAATCCGACAAATTGAAATTTCATAGCGGGAATCAAAAGATATGTCCAGTTGAAAATTCTGAATAGTCGCTATGGAATTCAGGCCCTAAAAAATGGGAATTTTGCAAACTACCTCGGATTTCGACGAAACCACTTTTGTTGGATCTGTGATGTCAAATTATTGCTAGGTTTCAAATTTCATAATTTTTCAAATCAATATGTGAGCGTGGCAAAGGAAAACGCGTTTGACCAGTTTCAGTTGATTTTAATCGACTGGAAAATGGCCATTTTTCCAACGGTCTCAGAATTTGACGAAACTAGTTTTGTTAGGACCGTATCGTCAATACGAAGCTAGAAAATATTTTTTTTGGAATTTTTCGAGTTAGTGTGTGGCCCCGGTAAATTGAAATGCGTGTTCAAATTCAATATATAGAGTTATATGTTGATTTTGACGGAAACTGATCGAAACGATCAAATCAGCTTACGATACATATCCCATTATGTTCGGAATGGGGGTAAAACGCTATGGACGACAGGCGGTGGGCCCCGTTTTGAGGTCAAAAATAAAAGTTGCTTTTTAGTGATAAATTAAAAATTAAAACCCCCTTTCTATCCTACATCCTCTCTGCCCCCCCCCCCCCGTTATAATTCATTTTCAACAGAAGAAAAAAAAAGGCCGAAGCGGAGAGGGGTGCGGCCCCCTCCGATCGATGCCGCACCGCAGCTACCCCCCCCCCCCCCCCGTCCATCGAAGCGCGACGCAATCGACCCCTCCTCGTTTCAGAAATCGCGACAACCCCCCCTCCCAACCCGCAACCCGTTAGCACCTAGACCCACGCCCAAATCGAGATGGCCTCTCCCTCCGTCTACTCTCCCCCACCTCCAGTGAGTTTCTCCTTTTCTTTTGATTTTCATTTAATATGAAATCTACTTGATTTTTTTACTGAAATTTATTCATATATTTTTGTGCTAAAAATATGAAATTGATATATATAGTTTTGATTTAAAAAGGTGGTATTTAATTGAAAGAACTTTGTTTTAAAAATATTGATTTTTGAAAATAAATATCATTAGAAAAAGCGAGGATTTTTAAAATAGAATAGATTAGATTTTTAAAATAGAATAGATTAGATTTTTGTAATAGAAAAGAGGAGATTTTTAATCATATAAAATATGTGATATTAGCGAAGAAAAGGATCAAACTTTTGGGGTAGAAAAAGATTTTTATTCAGTTGAAGATAGGATTTTTATATTATAAAAAGTAATAAGAATATGATTTTTATATTTTTAAAGTATTAAAAATATAATCTTTACTATATAGAAGATGTAAAAATATGATTTTTGTTTATGTAGAGAATTAAAAATATAATTTTTACATGATAGGAATATTAGAAATATCGTCTTTATATGTGTAGCAAAATAAAAATGTGATTTTTATAATGATATATTTGAAAAGGCGAAATCTTTATATAGAGAATAGCGAGGTAAAAATATAATTTTTATCTATATAGTAGCAATGTAAAAATAGAATTTTTATCCATATAGCGTGATAGAAAAAATTCGATTTTTATATATTGAATAACAAAGTAAAAATTCGATTTTTACATATGTAGTGGCTACGGCAACGAAGATGAAAAAAATGCGATAACGATGAAGATTTCTATCAAAAAAGAGTCAAGATGATTGGACAGCTATTGGTGAGAATTTCTCACTCTTCAATTTCTTTTCTAGTTATATATCTATACTAGGATGTAGACGGTGTTTAGTAGCACCCGACACCCGTCATCCACAGACCATGGATGACTTGTTTGTTAAATTGTTTGGTTGTGTAGTTGGTTAGATTATTTGGTTTGAATTGAATGGTTTGGTGAAATGAATTGATTTGATTGATGTGTGAATGGCGTGGGCCTTCACTAGACCGGGGATAAGGCTAGGCCTCGTCTCGTTTCTAGTATCGTGCCGTTATGCCGTTGAAATTTTCTAAAATAAGTTAGAAAAATAAAAATATCATTTTATTTAAAGAATGAACTGAATAGAAATTCATATGTTAAAATAAAATGTTTTATCGTTAAAAATATAATTTTTAACGTGAATATGAATATCGTGAATGTGAATAAATAAATATTCATTTACAAACCGGATGGTTTGTCTATGTACACCTATTTGAATGACATTGATTGGGACGGTAAATTTTACACATCGCCCAACTGCACAACTAAAATCTGTGTTTGATTGTTTGAAACCCCACATGGGTGTTGGGATGAAATTTGAAGTTCACTCATCCTGATTGATTCAATATGTCGATCGATTGATTGACAGGCTGTTATAAGCGTTAGATATCTATATTTGATGCTTATACAGTGTAGTGCACTTTGGATGATGGTTGATTATTTATCGTTGCTATTTTATACATGTGTGTATGGAATCCATATAATTAACGTTATATGGTGATTGATTGGGCCTCATTCCAATTTAGAAAATAAAGAATAATATAAAATAAAGGTTCATGTGTTGACAGTACTCATCCGTTGAGATTGGTCATGTGTTGAACGAAATATTTTGATAATAACAAATAATTGAAATAGAAATATTCGAAAAAGAAATATTTGAAATAGAAATATTTGAAATAGAAATATTCGAAAAAGAAATATTTGAAATAGAATATTAGAAGATAGAAATATATGAAGCCGTGTTGATTAGATTGACGCCATGTTGACATGAACGATATTTATATCGATTTCATTCATTTTAAAATGAATATTGAAAAGTGACTTCGAAATCGAATATTTTGAAATGAAATTTGATTTGAATTGAATATAAAACGATTTCGAAATGAATTGAATATAAAACGATTTCGAATTTGAATAGAATAGAAAATCAATTGAATTTGAATAGAATAGAAAATCAATTGAATTTGAATAGAATAGAAAATCAATTGAATTTGAATTGAATAGAAAATCAATTGAATTTGAATAGAATAGAAAATCAATTGAAATTGAATAGAATAGAAAATCAATTGAAATTGAATAGAATAGAAAACGAATTTGATTTGAATTGAATAAATAACGAATTCGAATTGAATTGAATAGATAACGAATTTGAATAGAAAATGAAAGGAATTCAAATTGAATTGAATCAAATGAATTTTAAAACGAATTTATAGGGAAAAATTCAATTTTGATTTGATTTGGAAATAGAAGTTGAAATGTTTTTGAAACGAATTTAAAACGATTTATAAAATTCGTTTTGAATAGTAATCGACGAAATATATATTATATATATTATATATATAATATAATGGTCTGAATAGAACGCGCCGCGCCGCGGCAGTTCGCGAATTTCGACCATTTATTTGAAACGGACATTACGGGAGATCCGACCGTTGGATCCTTCTAAAACCGGAACCGTTGGGTTTGTATCGAAAAGAGCTTTCTAACGAATATTAGAAATTTGAAATCTAACGGTTGGATTTGGAGATACGTCCAAATCAGATTTGAAAAAGGTCGTTGTAAGTGCAGTTCGATGGCCGTTGATGGAAATCGACTGTACGGGCCTTGATAAAATTATTAAAAAAAGTAATAATTTGTGTAGAATTATAAGAAATGATTTGGGAAAAATTGGGATGAAAAACTCCATATTTGAAAAGATAAAATAGATTTTTATCGAAATGAACTAGTTTAGAACTAAAGTAACAACCCGTTTATTTTAAATAAATAAATTAGATTTAAAAAGGGGTTTTAAATAATCGGAATTTCTAATATATTTGATTGGATATGAAATGGGTTTATCGTGAACGGTGTTTTAAATAACACTAGTTCTTTAACCCGATAATAAACAGAATGTGATTTGGGTTTACCGTGAACTTTGTTTTAAATGACATTAGTTCTTTAACCCAGTAAAGGGAGTCTTGATGAACCTGCAATTAGATTGAAATGTGAAGTGATAATTTAAATTATCAAATTTGGAAAATGAGCGAGAATGGAGTATCACTAGTTTTGCTCCAAAGCGATAGTTAAATCTTTAATTAGATTTGAACGTGAAATGGTAATTAATTTTACCGACAACACTGTGGTGTTAGATATGGAGTATTACCAGTTTTGCTTCATGGGATGAATAGGTTGGGATTGGGAAATAAAATAAATAATTACTTCGTTGTGGTTCGCTAATCTCGACTAGTTTAGAAAACCATAATTTGGTTTGAAATGACATCCAAAGGAAGATTAAAGGATAAATTTGAAAGAATTTATCTTGGATAAAATTAATGGGAACCTTTCCCTAAAAATGTGATTTTGTGAATAAAAGAATATTCTGAATTGGAATGAGGCGTATGTTGAGTTTGTGTAACATTTGTTTTTAATATACGCGGGTTGTTCGGAAAGTGCGGGTTTATACCCATTCTGAATAACCGATTCGACGATATGTCGAAGATGAAGACGGTGGTTGAAGACCGGAAGTCTCCACATCGTTTGGATGGTTACTGATGATCTTGATTGGGCTGTACACCCATGATGAGGGAATCAGTTGGTGATCGTCCAGACGTACCTGGAGATCGATGGATATGTGAGGAAAGTGCCTCCGGTTTCGTTCAGACCCAGAACGGACTTGTAAATGGATTGTGTGTCTGACATTGGATTTTATTCCGTGTTGATTGATTTCTATTAAATATACATCTGTTTGGCGGCGGAGAATTTATTCTCTTGCTTAACGCCCTTCTCTGAGACGTACGAGCTCAGAGGTTGTATATCGATGGACATCAGTTGCATGGCATGAATTGCCTGTGTGGCACGCTAAAATGCAATGATCAAGGCTTCTGTTGAAAAGCAGAGTCTTGTGGTTGATGATCAAAGCACGGCCTACGTGGCAGCTTTGTGTATAACGTGAATTCGCGAGCCTCACACCTCGGTATGAGTCAAAAACGGGATACGGACTGCAGGGAGAGCACGACGTTTCTTTCTAGCTTTGGTGGTGTCAGTGACTTACCAGCCCTGACATTTATATACTTTTCACCTATGTGGTTGTTGGATGCGGTGCCTCGATTTTAGGTCTGTAAGGACCGGGAAACGTGTGTTCAGGAATACTAATCCTCTAACGTAAGTGAGGACCGGCCCTGAAGCATCCAGGATTGCCCAGAGTGTGTAGTCCTAAGACATTTGCTAGAGTGTCTCGAAAGCGGAGAGGAGCTTGCCCCTTGCCTCGACTCATGACGGAAATCCAATTTCCAATACGTGATATTGCGGTTTTAATTGTAGAACTAGTATGGCGACATAGTGGTATGTGACATTCATGTCGCCTATGATTTATATTTATGATTGAGATTGTTTCGACACTATACACTTATTATAGCATCAAATGATTTGTTTTAAACGTACCAAGCATGTTTGGCTGTTATAAGGTAAAACCCTATCCTCCGACTTGCGTTGCATTGTGTGATGGGACCTGGGTCTTATAATAGCTTCATTTTTCAAAAAAAGCATTGCGCTGTTTATTCTATGCACTGGTATTCTTGGGAGGAAACCCATTCCGTGTTATACGGCGTGGTCCCTTGAATTACTCTCTTTTAAAGTAAAGCTTTAAATAACTGTTTTAGTTCTCACACCAGTCACATGACTGACCTAGAGTTTATTGTTTTAACCTAAACTCTGGGTGCCCCTATTTTCGACACGGGCAGCTAGTAATTTTGGTTTTGCAGATTTATATTCACAGGATCCTGATTTACAGCTGGGATGATATCCGGAAAGCTATGTATCCGTATATCACCTTCAGTTGTGCTTTGTATTATTTTCCGCTGCTATGTAATTTATTGTAATCTCTGATATTTTTCGAATGTAATTTATTCATTTATACTCTGTATATTCTTGTATTCTGATGGAATTGTTGTAATAGCAATGAAATGTTCTTCCGTCTGCGTTCTGATTTGTCCTGTTCTCAAACGATCAGGGGTTTCGAACGGTCTAGATTGGTTTAACGACTGATTCGGATCGAGCGAAATTCCCGGCCGTCACATTTGGTATCAGAGCTTTGGTTTACAGAGCTCGAGAACAAGACACATTAGAACCATACGAAAGAATTCATCAGATATTGGATTAGTAATATCCAATTAGAATGACTCGTTAGAGATAGGATCAGTAGTATCCTAGAACGGGTGTGAAGAGTATATTTTTCAAATGAAAACAATTTTGTTTTGAAAATTTGAATCGTTTTAATCGTATTTGAATATTTATTTATTTTAAATATGGACAATCCGCTATATAAAGATTTTGCATATACGCGTCATGAACGTATATTTGAAGTTTTAATATACCGGATAGATATAGAACCGCACTCTAGTAGCCCGGGGATGTTCTGATGGTGGTTCGAAACATCATCAGCATTTATTTTCGAGTAACGAAGGTGTGATTTCTATATATTTCCATTAGACTGGTGTGAGAACCAAAAACTTATACAGCCAGATTTATTGTTGTGATTTGGCATCAAGAACAATATTTTTTGTATATGTATCAAAATTATGAATTTGAAACGTTAATCCACTAAATGATTGATGTTTGTGTTGTTTGTTTATTTGTTTGATAATTTTTAACCACTATGCCTAATTGAACCAAATATTGAACTGTATTGAAATTGGTCGCGTTTGCTTGCATATACATATACTTACATTGAACAGGTCATAGCAAGGAGGCTAGAGCAGAGAATAAAATTTGTTTGCCCGACAAATAGGTACATGTTTACTATAATTTACTGTTTTGTTTGGGTGATGATGATTTTATGAGCCTATTGGCTAGCCGCTTGGCTTTTTCTTTTTCTTTTTGAGATCAGAAGGCCTATATGGCAATTTCGGGATTTTCCCGTGGCTCCCGGTGCTGGGGAGGTTATGGCGAAATTTTTCGAAAATTTAGGGTGTTAGCCAAATTTTTTGAAGAATTTGAAAATTCTCAGAAACTGAAAAGTTGGAGCATGGAAGCCGGATCGAGCGTAGAGTTAATTAATCAAACCACTTTCGACTTTGTTCCTTTTCGGGGACGAAAAGTTTTAAGTGGGGGAGATTGTAATAACCCAGAAATTCTGAACCAGTTTAAAATTTTTATTTTGGCAATTTTGGCGAATTTTGCATATTTAAAATAGATTATTTTAAATAATATCGACGGAAAATTTATTTTGAATATATTTAGAATGTATATATTTATATGCGTCGTCGTTAGAATATAAATATTTATATATAATTATAAATAGAATTGAAAACGCCGCGGTAGTTTGATAATTCGATTTCAAACTTCAATTGAATGTACCAGGTGCAAAACAATCCGGATTTTAGTGAAACCAAAAATAATAAGATCTAATTGATGATATCTTTCCAATGAATCCGACAAATTGAAATTTCATAGCGGGAATCAAAAGATATGTCCAGTTGAAAATTCCGAATAGTCGCTACGGAATTCAGGCCCTTAAAAATGGGAATTTTGCAAACGACCTCGGATTTCGACGAAACCACTTTTGTTGGATCCGTGATGTCAAATTATTGCTAGGTTTCAAATTTCATAATTTTTCAAATCAATATGTGAGCGTGGCAAAGGAAAACGCGTTTGACCAGTTTCAGTTGATTTTAATCGACTGGAAAATGGCCATTTTTCCAACGGTCTCAGAATTCGATGAAACTAGTTTTGTTAGGACCGTATCGTCAATACGAAGCTAGAAAATATTTTTTTGGAATTTTTCGAGTTAGTGTGTGGCCCCGGTAAATTGAAATGCGTGTTCAAATTCAATATATAGAGTTATATGTTGATTTTAATGGAAACTGATCGAAACGATCAAATCAGCTTACGATACATATCCCATTGTGTTCGGAATGGGGGTAAAACGCTATGGACGACAGGCGGTGGGCCCCGTTTTGAGGTCAAAAATAAAAGTTGCTTTTTAGTGATAAATTAAAAATTAAAACCCCCTTTCTCTCCTACATCCTCTCTGCCTACCCCCCCACCCCCGTTATAATTCATTTTCAACAGAAGAAAAAAAAATGGTCGAAGCGGAGAGGGGCGCCGCCCCCTCCGATCGATGCCGCACCGCAGCTACCTCCCTGCGTGCCGCCCTACCCCCCCCCTACATCGAAGCGCGACGCAATCGACCCCCCCCCCTCGTTTCAGAAATCGCGACAACCCCCCCTCCCAACCCACAACCCGTTAGCACCCAGACCCGCGCCCAAATCGAGATGGCCCCTCCCTCCGTCAGCTCTCCACCACCTCCAGTGAGTTTCTCCTTTTTCTTTTTATTTTCATTTACTATGAAATCTACTTGATTTTTTTTTACTGAAATTTATTCATATATTTTTGTGCTAAAAATATGAAATTGATATATATAGTTTTGATTTAAAAAGGTGGTATTTAATTGAAAGAACTTTGTTTTAAAAATATTGATTTTTGAAAATAAATATCATTAGAAAAAGCGAGGATTTTTAAAATAGAATAGATTTTTAAAATAGAATAGATTAGATTTTTGTAATAGAAAAGAGGAGATTTTTAATCATATAAAATATGTGATATAAGCGAAGAAAAGGATCAAACTTTTAGGGTAGAAAAAGATTTTTATTCAGTTGAAGATAGGATTTTTATATTATAAAAAGTAATAAGAATATGATTTTTATATTTTTAAAGTATTAAAAATATAATCTTTACTATATAGAAGATGTAAAAATATGATTTTTGTTTATGTAGAGAATTAAAAATATAATTTTTACATGATAGGAATATTAGAAATATCGTCTTTATATGTGTAGCAAAATAAAAATGTGATTTTTATAATGATATATTTGAAAAGGCGAAATCTTTATATAGAGAATAGCGAGGTAAAAATATAATTTTTATCTATATAATAGCAATGTAAAAATAGAATTTTTATCCATATAGCATGATAGAAAAAATTCGATTTTTATATATTGAATAACAAAGTAAAAATTCGATTCTTACATATGTAGTGGCTACGGCAACGAAGATGACAAAAATGCGATAACGATGAAGATTTCTATCAAAGAAGAGTCAAGATGATTGGATAGCTATTGGTGAGAATTTCTCACTCTTCAATTTCTTTTCTAGTTATATATCTATACTAGGATGTAGACGGTGTTTAGTAGCACCCGACACCCGTCGTCCACAGACCATGGATGACTTGTTTGTTAAATTGTTTGGTTGTGTAGTTGGTTAGATTATTTGGTTTGAATTGAATGGTTTGGTGAAATGAATTGATTTGATTGATGTGTGAATGACGTGGGCCTTCACTAGACCGGGGATAAGGCTAGGCCTCGTCTCGTTTCTAGTATCGTGCCGTTATGCCACCGAAATTTTCTAAAATAAGTTAGAAAAATAAAAATATTATTTTATTTGAAGAATGAACTGAATAGAAATTCATATGTTAAAATAAAATGTTTTATCGTTAAAAATATAATTTTTAACGTGAATATGAATATCGTCAATGTAATAAATAAATATTCATTTACAAACCGGACGGTTTGTCTATGTACACCTATTTGAATGACATTGATTGGGACGGTAAATTTTACACATCGCCCAACTGCACAACTAAAATCTGTGTTTGATTGTTTGAAACCCCACATGGGTGTTGGGATGAAATTTGAAGTTCACTCATCCTGATTGATTCAATATGTCGATCGATTGATTGACAGGCTGTTATAAGCGTTAGATATCTATATTTGATGCTTATACAGTGTAGTGCACTTTGGATGATGGTTGATTATTTATCGTTGCTATTTTATACATGTGTGTATGGAATCCATATAATTAACGTTATATGGTGATTGATTGGGCCTCATTCCAATTTAGAAAATAAAGAATAATATAAAATAAAGGTTCATGTGTTGACAGTACTCATCCGTTGAGATTGGTCATGTGTTGAACGAAATATTTTGATAATAACAAATATTTCAAATAGAAATATTCGAATTTGAAATAGAAATATTTGAAATAGAAATATTCGAAAAAGAAATATTTGAAATAGAAATATTCGAAAAAGAAATATTTGAAATAGAAATATTTGAAATAGAAATATTCGAAAAAGAAATATTTGAAATAGAATATTAGAAGATAGAAATATATGAAGCCGTGTTGATTAGATTGACGCCATGTTGACGTGAACGATATTTATATCGATTTTATTCATTTTAAAATGAATATTGAAAAGTGACTTCGAAATCGAATATTTTGAAATGAAATTTGATTTGAATTGAATATAAAACGACTTCGAAATGAATTGAATATAAAACGATTTCGAATTTGAATAGAATAGAAAATCAATTGAATTTGAACAGAATAGAAAATCAATTGAATTTGAATAGAATAGAAAATCAATTGAAATTGAATAGAATAGAAAATCAATTGAAATTGAATAGAATAGAAAATCAATTGAAATTGAATAGAATAGAAAATCAATTGAAATTGAATAGAATAGAAAACGAATTTGATTTGAATTGAATTTGAATTGAATAAATAACGAATTCGAATTGAATTGAATAGATAACGAATTTGAATAGAAAATGAAAGGAATTCAAATTGAATTGAATTCAAATGAATTTTAAAACGAATTTATAGGAAAAAAATCAATTTTGATTTGATTTGGAAATAAAAGTTGAAATGTTTTTGAAACGAATTTAAAACGATTTATTAAATTCGTTTTGTATAGTAATCGATGAAATATATATTATATATATAATATAATGGCCTGAGTAGAACGCGCCGCGCCGCGGCAGTTCGCGAATTTCGACCATTTATTTCAAACGGACATTACGGGAGATCCGACTGTCGGATCCTCCTAAAACCGGAACCGTTGGGTTCGTATCGAAAAGAGCTTTCTAACGAATATTAGCAATTTGAAATCTAACGGTTGGATTTGGAGATACGTCCAAATCAGATTTGAAAAAGGTCGCTGTAAGTGCAGTTCGATGGCCGTTGATGGAAATCGACTGTACGGGCCTTGATAAAATTATTAAAAAAAGTAATAATTTATGTAGAATTATAAGAAATGATTTGGGAAAAATTGGGATGAAAAACTCCATATTTGAAAAGATAAAATAGATTTTTATCGAAATGAACTAGTTTAGAACTAAAGTAACAACCCGTTTATTTTAAATAAATAAATTAGATTTAAAAAGGGGTTTTAAATAATCGGAATTTCTAATATATTTGATTGGATATGAAATGGGTTTATCGTGAACGGTGTTTTAAATAACACTAGTTCTTTAACCCGATAATAAACAGAATGTGATTTGGGTTTACCGTGAACTTTGTTTTAAATGACATTAGTTCTTTAACCCAGTAAAGGGAGTCTTGATGAACCTGCAATTAGATTGAAATGTGAAGTGATAATTTAAATTATCAAATTTGGAAAATGAGCGAGAATGGAGTATCACTAGTTTTGCTCCAAAGCGATAGTTAAATCTTTAATTAGATTTGAACGTGAAATGGTAATTAATTTTACCGACAACACTGTGGTGTTAGATATGGAGTATTACCAGTTTTGCTTCATGGGATGAATAGGTTGGGATTGGGAAATAAAATAAATAATTACTTCGTTGTGGTTCGCTAATCTCGACTAGTTTAGAAAACCATAATTTGGTTTGAAATGACATCCAAAGGAAGGTTAAAGGATAAATTTGAAAGAATTTATCTTGGATAAAATTAATGGGAACCTTTCCCTAAAAATGTGATTTTGTGAATAAAAGAATATTCTGAATTGGAATGAGGCGTATGTTGAGTTTGTGTAACATTTGTTTTTAATATACGCGGGTTGTTCGGAAAGTCCGGGTTTATACCCATTCTGAATAACCGATTCGACGATATGTCGAAGATGAAGACGGTGGTTGAAGACCGGAAGTCTCCACATCGTTTGGATGGTTACTGATGATCTTGATTGGGCTGTACACCCATGATGAGGGAATCAGTTGGTGATCGTCCAGACGTACCTGGAGATCGATGGATATGTGAGGAAAGTGCCTCCGGTTTCGTTCAGACCCAGAACGGACTTGTAAATGGATTGTGTGTCTGACATTGGATTTTATTCCGTGTTGATTGATTTCTATTAAATATACATCTGTTTGGCGGCGGAGAATTTATTCTCTTGCTTAACGCCCTTCTCTGAGACGTACGAGCTCAGAGGTTGTATATCGATGGACATCAGTCGCATGGCATGAATTGCCTGTGTGGCACGCTAAGATGTAATGATCAAGGCTTCTGTTGAAAAGCAGAGTCTTGTGGTTGATGATCAAAGCACGGCCTACGTGGCAGCTTTGTGTGTAACGTGAATTCGCGAGCCTCACACCTCGGTATGAGTCAAAAACGGGATACGGACTGCCGGGAGAGCACGACGTTTCTTTCTAGCTTTGGTGGTGTCAGTGACTTACCAGCCCTGACATTTATACACTTTTCACCTATGTGGTTGTTGGATGAGGCGCCTCGATTTTAGATCTGTAAGGACCGGGAAACGTGTGTTCAGGAATACTAATCCTCTAACGTAAGTGAGGACCGGCCCTGAAGCATCCAGGATTGCCCAGAGTGTGTAGTCCTGAGACATTTGCTAGAGTGTCTCGAAAGCGGAGAGGAGCTTGCCCCTTGCCTCGACTCATGACGAAAATCCAATTTCCAATACGTGATATTGCGGTTTTAATTGTAGAACTAGTATGGCGACATAGTGGTATGGGACATTCATGCCGCCTATGATTTATATTTATGATTGAAATTGTTTCGACACTATACACTTATTATAGCATCAAATGATTTGTTTTAAATGTACCAAGCATGTTTGGCTGTTATAAGGTAAAACCCTATCCTCCGGCTTGCGTTGCATTGTGTGATGGGACCTGGGTCTTATAATAGCTTCATTTTTCAAAAAAAGCATTGCGCTGTTTATTCTATGCACTGGTATTCTTGGGAGGAAACCCGTTCCGTGTTATACGGCGTGGTCCCTTGAATTACTCTCTTTTAAAGTAAAGCTTTAAATAACTGTTTTAGTTCTCACACCAGTCACATGACTGACCTGGAGTTTATTGTTTTAACCTAAACTCTGGGTGCCCCTATTTTCGACACGGGCAGCTAGTAATTTTGGTTTTGCAGATTTATATTCACAGGATCCTGATTTACAGCTGGGATGATATCCGGAAAGCTCTGTATCCGTATATCACCTTCAGTAGTGCTTTGTATTATTTTCCGCTGCTATGTAATTTATTGTAATCTCTGATATTTGTCGAATGTAATTTATTCATTTATACTCTGTATATTCTTGTATTCTGATGGAATTGTTGTAATAGCAATGAAATGTTCTTCCGTCTGCGTTCTGATTTGTCCTGTTCTCAAACGATCAGGGGTTTCGAACGGTCTAGATCGGTTTAACGACTGATTCGGATCGAGCGAAATTCCCGGCCGTCACATGGAAACACCATTGGTGGAGAGCATATCTCAAATGATGACATCGTTTCTCATTTCTTCTTTTGAGGGAGAACTCAACGAAATAGAAATGACGATCAATGGATAGGCCTCCACGATTCATCCCTGCACATAGGGCAACACCAACACTGGGTATTGGCTCAAGCACTAAGAGCCCACCGATCAACCTCTTTAAGCCATCATTCTTTTCGAAATAAATTTGTTTCCAATTGATCACTACACAAACACATCGCCTCAACCGGTGAACCTCCATAAGTCACTGACTTCCAAGAAGTCAAAACAAAACCTCTTCATAGCAAATCATGAAATGGTTTAGAGCAGATCGATTTGATAAATCAATCCGAAGAACTCTTAACCAATTCGGACTCACACTTGGAGTTCCCAAAAGTTGACCCTTAACCTTACAGCACCACCTAATCCAAGCCATCGAGGAAAACCAAACAAGAGACTAAACCATATAGCTCTTGCACCACAACAGCCGACTTCATTCCAAAGAATAGTTGCCTCATGAACATGTTAATATCCATACACCACAATATGGTCGACCTCTGCACTTGAGTACTAAAACCAAACTCGAAAATTGGGACACCTAACAATGACTCTCATCACCACTGAGAAAACATTCCATAGATCGAATATAACAACCTCGATCTTGTCCAATTTCCATCTCCAAAGGTGTAGTAACTGGTAATATTCCTCGTTTTCTGGATCGTCACAAATAAAAGAATGATATATCCTTAATAAAAGAAGCAATACCATGGTAATCTGACATAAAACAACCCACACAATATGTACTACTAATATAAAGTTCAAAAACCATAATATATCGCAAATACATACCCTCTTGGATATAATTAGTCACGACATAAACTATGCAACCTAAGCATTGATACCAAATGTAACGACCGCCATAAACCATCAGTGTAGAATAGTTTCTAATAGAAAGAAATAAGAGAAAATGAAGGAAATATTATAAAAGGTTGGAGAAAAGAAGAGAGGAGAGGGGAAGAAAACACAATCATAGAACTAGTCGAATATCTCACACTGCAATAGACAATATATAATAATAACATATATAAAAATCAAAATAGTAATAACTATATAAACCACATAATCAAAGTATAGGCTCATACAAATACATAACAATAGAGTTTATACAAGAAATAAAAAACTCACACTACAACAAAACAAATATATTACAACATCATTTTCACAATGGGCATAGGCTGCCCCTTGTAATAGATGACTATTAAAACGGTCAGTTAATGCCCGTTGTAATAGACACCCTATATAATGCCTTTTTTACAACGGGCGATGGAAGCCTGTTGTAATAGGACTCTATTACAACGGTTATTTCTGGCCCGTTGTAATAGATTCAATTTTACAATGTTCACAAATTGTTATAAATGTTAATTGTACAACTGGCAAAAAATGGCCATTGTAATAGGTTTCAATTTTACGATGAACAAAAAATGCCAATTGTAATCGTTATAATGAATTCTTACTACGAATTTTCAATAATAAACAATTTATAATCATATGCTTTCTTAAAAATAATATTTATTATTTATTAATATTTAATAATCTATTGTTAATAATATTATACATATTAGACATATGTTACCAATTACTAATTATAATATTGCATTATTAATAATATTTATATTAATCATATGCTACCAATATTTATTAATCATTAATAATATTACGTCAGTCATACGTCACTAATATTTATTATTTACTAATATTCATTAATTAATCATTAATAACTAATTTACTACTGTACAAATTGATTTACCTTGTAAAAGTTTTCGAGTGAATCTTCGCCATATGAAAGGATCGAATCAACATGATTTTTTAAACATGTGTGTTATATACACAGGGCCGGTCCCAAGATTTTTGGTATCTAAAGCGAAAAGCAAGAACAAGGCTCTTATATAAAGACTATTGCTATTATTGATGGATTCTTTTTTCTTTCCAGTATGGCAGCAAGAAGCCCTGTTCAGTTTTATTTATATTACCATAGTCCATTGGTAAATAACATCATTTTTTATAAAGAGGGTGGAAATGAAGCGATTGAAAGTTGTTGGGAAAACTCTGATGTACATTAAAAAAAGTTACATAAATAATACTTCCAATGATATTAAGTAAAAAATGATTAGGCAAGCCCAAAACAATTCAGCAAGGAATCACAATAAAAAATACGTTAGCCATAACCTTTGTAAATTTCATGACATATTATGTAAAAAATGATTAGGCAAACCCAAAACAATTCAGCAAGGAATCACAATAAAAAATATGTTAGCCATAACCTTTGTAAATTTCAAGACATCAATGTCGAAGTTGTTAAGTTTCCTATAACAAGTTTAAGGTATAGGAAAATAGACTGTTATGTAATTTTTCAGCTCTTACAGTGGAAATAAGATCATATTATCAAAATTGAATTGCAGACTTGCAGTGTAAATTTGTTGCATGTAGAACATAGGTAGATGCTTACTACTAGAGGACTAACTGTTTTTTTTCATTTGGTGGTGCACCTGATATTGCATGTTCTTGTATCTTGCGTCTCCTAATGTTGTTATTGCGAGTCTTTTGCTTATAAGCGTCTGCATGAGAATATAAAAGCGCACATATGGCTTTGGTGTTATAGTTTTGGAGAGTGAGTTAAACCAGAAACAGCAAATTAGATATATTCATTTCCCATTATATATCTTCTTACTTAATAGTTACTTGTTGTCTTCACGTTCCTAAATTGCAATTTTGACTGTAAATAAATGAATTAGGTAGCTAAATTTCATTAAAAATTTGAGCGTTTTTTCCACACCATAGACTCTAGATAGCTGTTGCCATAGCTATACCGAGGAACTGTTTGTAAGCCTGATATCCTTGCTTACTATTGTTCAATGTTAATTTCACAATTTACAAATCGCTGAATAAGTAAATTGTACAAATTACAAAAATCCAGATTAAGCACCTTGAATTATCAATTGAATTTGTGTGATGTTTGTGCCCTAGAGCTGCTGCAGCCTGCCGAGACCGAAAGCTTGCTACGCGGAAGTGGAGGAGAGTCGCTGCTAGACTAAGATTGCGATTCAGTTTGTGTGATTCCTGATTCATGAATTGTGCCAATCAGTTTTTGTGCATTTGTGAAAAACGAAAATGGTGCCCTAAGAATTTTTGGGCCCCAAGCGGCAGCTTTACCCGCTTTACCCAAGGGCCGGGCATGTATATACATTTAAGCAAGAATGATGGGTGAATGAGTATAAGTCTGAAGCTACGAACAAGATATTTGAGAAGACCACTTAATTAAGGTAATTTAATTCATGATTTTTAATCCAACTAATTTATAATTAATTATTTATTTATTTTTAATTGTGTAATATGCGTTTAATAATTGTGAATTGCATGAAAAAATTGCAAAATATCATTAAAATAAAAAAATATTTCGAATAAATAAATTGCAAAAATTTAATTATTTGCTCGATTTAGTTAAAAATTATAATTAAGAACTAGTAAATTACAGTTAGTATTTATTAATTACATTAGATAATTAATAAATATAATTAAGGACTAATAATTATAGCATTAAATATTACTACTATTACAACAACAACAAAGCCATATATCCCAAACAAGTTGGGGTAGACTAGATATGGAACCCATAATTAAAATAAAATAAAATTAATGATGATGATAATAATATATATATATATATATATATATATATATATATATATATACATAAAGGGTTTAAAATAACCAAACAAATAAAAAGTCGTCCGATAAATGTTTTTTTTTAAATAATAATAATAATAAGTAAAAAAGTTCAATAAAAGTGAAATAAAATCTAAAATAGTAATAAAAAGTAAAAAGATTCAGTAAACGTGAAATAAAGTCTTAAAAAAAACCATATGGTTCTGGTACATGGATTGCCAATTTCCATGTGCTCCTATCAACTACCAGCTCTTCCGATAAACTCCAGTTACTTAAATCTCTCTTTATTATCTCCTCCCATGTCATTTTAGGTCGACCTCTACCTCTCTTTGGGCCTTCGGCGCGGCCTAAAATTCCAACGCGTACAAATGCATCGTATGGTCGACGTTGGATATGTCCAAACCATCTCAAGCGGTATTGGACTAACTTCTCTTCAATAGGTGCAACTCCAAGTTTTTCCCGAATATCCTCATTTCTAATCCGATCTCGTCTGGTATACCCGCAGCTCCAACGCAGCATTCGCATCTCTGCTACGCTTATCTTCTGGACGTGTTGCCTCTTACTATTAAATAATTTTTAATTAATATTCAATATTTAATATTGATTATGTAGTAGTAAAAAATTGATAATTAAAGATTACTATTAAATGATTCAGAAGCGATAGCTAAAAATTATGGCAAATAATTAATAGTTAATAAATGATATGTATTTATTTGAAAACAAAGAGATATTATAAAAAATCTTTCAAAATCAAATGGCAGTATTTATTTATTAGAATTAATATTTTAGAATTTAAAATTTCACAAACCGTACTCAATACTGGTGTAATAAAAAACAACGACAGTTACATGGCCACTTGTTTAAAGCGCTAGAATTAAACTAACCATTGCTACTATCCGTCATTCTTAAAATTAATCCACACGGAAGGAGCCAACGACTCCCAATTCCTTTCTTCTCACGTTCTTCTTTTTCCTCATACTGAATCGCGAATCCGACAACCAGCTTTTCAATGATTTCAGTTTATGTCAATTGAATCCATTCATCATTGAATTTTTTGTGCATCCCATCGATCGATTGTTAGGTACAGGAGCAGGACACAAATCACTATGATTTCCAGATCTGGTAGTAGTTTGATGAGTATTCGAAGTTGAAGGAACACATGCGGCTATATGCCAGTAATGATCTGCTGATAGGGTTGGATGATGAAGGCTCTCATCGATGGTTACGAATCAGGTATTTTATATTTCCAATTCTATCATTTTTTATCTTTAAGTTGAAGTTTTTTGGGTAAACCTTCCATTCATGTATTGATTGATTTGATTCCAATAAGATCTTGCGATTAAAATTGTATGATCAATATTTTTTGGTTCCTTTAACTAACCCGATCTCGAATCTAGGGTTACGAAACCCTAGATTTGCTATTCTTCCTCTTTCGATTTTGAGAAAAATAGGAGTTTTGACTCAGAAATTCAAATAGCTGTTTTGACTCAGAAATTCAAATAGCTGAGAAACCATGTGAAATAATTCTCTTTATTCAGTTGCACTTTCAGCTTCAATTATTGGCAACCAACATTTCATACCATGTATGTTCAATGCTT
This sequence comes from Allium sativum, assembly GCA_030737875.1. Taxonomy (NCBI): domain Eukaryota; kingdom Viridiplantae; phylum Streptophyta; class Magnoliopsida; order Asparagales; family Amaryllidaceae; genus Allium; species Allium sativum. Next base: position 718,187,617 of record CM060921.1, on the reverse strand, counting down.
ACTGATTTATATTCCTTTCCATACCATGTACAATATTTTCAGTGGGATCGGGTTGAATATATCCTACTGAACCGTTCTTTTCACTTATTATACTCCATTTATATTGATCACTTGGTTTCACTAATTTTATACCCAGTACTTTATCACATTTAAAGTCAAGTTCATAGATAATGGTTCTTAGTTATCACAGTATGTTCGATGTAATTTAATCTTAACAAGTGGGTAAGGATATTATAGTAGTCGTAGTCCTTTTCTTTTTCTTTCATTCGCTGATGGCAAACGAATAAAGACCAGATGTATGTGCAATGTATTAACAGTCATGGTTGTAATGTACACGAGTTGCTAAAAACAAGTTGGCGTTGATCATGCCATTATGCTTTGAAGAATATTATTATTTCTCACAGATTGCACACGTTTGTAAGTAAAGATGATCATGATTCTTTACTAACCAGTTCAGCTCAACTGTTACAAGGCATTATAAGTAATCTTTGTTGTATTGTAGCTTTCATAATCTAATCTATATTTTTTATGTCGGTGTTAGTAAAATATCCACTAAGGATCAAAAATATTATGAAACACTAATAATAAAGTAGTAATTAATATCTGTATTTTGCTAGCAAAATCTATATATCAGAAAATGGTAACATACCAAAGGAAGTGAATATTACATTAAGTATAAAACTGGTATGTCTTTAGCTGAAAAAAAGTACAAAAGAGAAGGAAAACTTGCACTCTCTATAGGTTTATTGAAATACAATATTATTTGTGCACAGTCATAAAATTGGGATATTGACTATTTTTACAGATACCTGCATCAATTGTTGGTTTGATATTGCTAATATGTAGTAAACATAATGTTGTTGCTTTATATAGGATTCCTCCTTTTTTTATTTTTTATTGCTGAATTACAGACACCTAAAATGGTAAATTCTTTCCTTAAAAGCATCCATGACTAAAATCAGTTTCTTTCATGATTCTATCAAGTACAAGAACAATACCATTATCCTAACTACTATTTTATTGGAATTGCCTACTTTTATGTCTTTCTTTGCTTATAGTTTCTTGCGATAGGTAATTGGCCAATAGATAAGATAATATCATATTCAAATCCTGTATTTATGCTAACAGATCATATCACACAAGTGTCTTAAATAATTTTATTGCTACTATATTATATTGGTAAGATTGCATACGACTACCTTCCTAGAGAAGTTCCTCCAACTTTATGTTCTTAAATAGTAAACACTGGTTTTAATGGCAATAAATGGACAAGTTAAATCGCTGCGAGATCAGAAATTTAGACAAAAACTTATGTGAATGTGTCGAGGATGGAGCTCCTGGATGAAGTTCAAATGAAGGCAATCAATGTTGCAAATGGAAATTTTTTTACCTAAAAAGATAACATTAATGTTTGAATTCATAGGCACAGGTAATGTGTAACTTTACTTTTGTATCTTCTGCTTGGGATGACTTTAACAACATAGGATCTATAAGGTACAGAACATATAGAGTCATAGATTTAGGGAAAATAGGGTAGATAAATAAAAGCTAAGCACCAGGAGAATAATGGTCATCGTTCCATGTTTGCATGTATTAGAAAAACGTTAGTATTTCAATAATATTTTTCAAAAAACTGATAGCATTAGAAAAACTGATAACATACAAGTATTCAATAATAATATCTCAATAATAGTTTCAAAAGTACAATATAACTAGAATGTGACTTGTTACCAACATAAATAAATAATTGGTCGATTTGAGAGACTGCAGGGTAGTTTTAAATGAAGTAGTATAGAGTCTTATACATGTTACATCACACAAGTTAAACGCATACAAAACCTTGATGATCATCTTACTTTTGTTATGTTTCTGATAAATTATATTATGCACGTGTTGACAATAATTTTTGAAAAGTACTTGCTACAAGTACCACATTACAGGAATGACGCCATTACAACAAATAACGTATAGTGTTGATGCCAGAGTAATCTCTGGCACTTCCCTTATATCAAATTCTGCACACACGAAATGTCTAATATGACTTGCACAAATGTTGTGTCCGCATGCATTTATCATGCTTAATGTAACGATAATTTGTTATAATGACAAGAGAAAAGAATAACAAAATTAGGATCCAATACCTGGATGTAATGATAAGAAGGAAAGCATGATTGCATTATAATTCAGGATCGGAATATCCTAAATAAGGACAGCAACATGCTGGTAATTATTGATAAGATAGTATAATACACTTCACTTCGGCAATAATCTGAAAACATATACCTGGATGGTAATGATAAGAAGGAAAGCTGGTTGCATTATAATTCAGGATCGGAATATCCTAAATAAGGACAACAACATGCTGGTAATTATTGATAAGATAGTATAATACACTTCACTTCGATAATAATCTGAAAACATATAAGAACCCAAGAAAGAAAAGAAGAGTAAGAACAAAGTAAAAACGAAATACAGGTTTCTATTGAAGGTTGCCATTGGTATCTTCTGTATCTAGAACATTTCTTGAGATTTTGGTAGCATGTATTTCTTTCTATTTAACGCAAGTGGATTTCTTGTGGACTTTCATGAAGATTTATGTGAATATGGAAGTGGATAATCAAGTGAAATAATACAGTATTGTGTATTCTGCTGGATGCAAGTGGTTCTTAATTCTAGAATTCTAGCAACAATAATGCTATGATATTCGAGTAGTTTAGGAATATACTTTTTTCCTATTTTGATTTGCAAAAGGCATACCTGTTTAATGCTGTAACTCATTGGAGAATAATGAGAGTTATAGAGGAAATTAGGAGTGTTGTGGTGAAGCAAAGAGAATTTACTTTTGTTTAGTCTAATAAGTTGTTCTTATAATCTGTATTTTTCATGTAAGTAATAAATAATTTATGCTGCCTTTTAAAAAAAGTAAAAACGAAATATGTGCCTAAAAAAACCTGGTGGGCCCCGCATATGTAAAATTAACTAGTAAATCAGTTTTGCCCTACCAATGATCCACTGTGCAGCTCGCTTGCTTTTGTGAGAGTATTGTAAACATCTATAATTTTATATAATCAAAGCCGTGCATATGTGAGCTGATTCGTGTGGTACAACTATTGTCACTGTTATTATTTCCATTTCTAATGCTTTTATTGTTCTACATATAGAAATTCCAACTGTTCAAAGTTCCTGTAAATAAATTCAAATGATAATTTCTGTAGTACCGACCTACTTCTGCATGCATAAGTGCTCCGCTATCCCCTCCCCCCAAACCAAAACAAACCCCAACCCCACACCCTCCTCAAAACAAAAAAAGACCAGCTGATTAAGTTAAAACCTCACTGTATAAAAATGGCAGAAAGAGAAGCATGTTGAGAATTAAGTTTATTACGGGTTTTTGGTCTTAATTTTTAGTTGGCTACAACACTACTTTTGTAATTTGTGCGCTGTTAATTATGCAGGCTTTAACGGATAAAAAGCTGGAAAAACCTCAAAAGCTAGCAAAAGATGAGGCTTTAGCCTGGTGGCCAAACAATAGATATTACTATTTATCGAGGAGTATGTTTTTTGTTATTTTTGTAAATGTTTGACAATATGTATAAAAAGATTAAATGTGCGACTTCACAAGTGTTGTAAAATATAGTTTGTGTTGGTTTTTAACAATTGTGAGTACAATTTGCATATATGTTGCATCAATGGTTTTTTAATATAATTTTGTATATTTTTAACAACAGGTAAAAACAGTTGTAATTGAAGTCTATCACAACGGTTAATACCCGCTGCAAAAAATATTACGATGGGCAGTTATTTTATTGAAGGAACATACAATAGCAATGTAAGACTGTTATAAAAAGTCTATTACAACCGCCTGTTACCACGTTCGTTGCCCGCTTAAAAGAGGACATATTACAACATGACCTAATACAGTGGGCGGGCTGACCGCTATAAAACACCTATTACGACGGGCATTGTCCATTGTAATAGATCTGCTTTGTTGTAATGTCACTGATAAACTGTCCAAAATAATGAATAACATTGTCAAGAATCCACATTGAAAATGCTGTGGAATGAACAACAATAATACATGTATAAAATGAAAAGGTGTCGCCTTCTGCAAATCCACCTACGTAGCTCCAAGCAATGATAATACCTATCACCTTGCATACTCATCAGCATCGTCGATGAGCACCCGACGTAATAAGAGGGAGCTAAAATCTTAGGTCAGACAATAGTCTTGTGTGAGCAACAAACTACACCAGTCGTATTAGCATAAGGAACATAGATATGGGAAGTCATGCAATTCCTATCCTGCATACATAGAGTCAGCATATATAATCAAGATAGTACATGCTACTGAGAACAACAAAAAGAAAACTTCACAAGGATAGAAGAATCTCAATAGCCTTGTAAGATCCTATATTTTATATAAATGTTAAATTCAAACGTTGAAAAAAAAATACAAGTTAAAGGCAGAAAGAAATAAATGCTTAATATATGAAAAGTGGACAAGAAATTAGCTGCATTTGAAATTAGAATGCATTAGAAGGAATAAAACAAACGAATTGACAGCCTTATTAATTACATTAATTTAGCAGCTATTAACGGAGCTTGTATGGGAAAGTTATTAATGAATTAAATAATCAAGAGATTGTATGTGTGTGTGTATATGTATATATATGCATGGATTCAGAATTCAAACTAAAGATAGGTCATAACCAGAATATTATAAATCAAATAATTATGTTAAGTAAGAAATTAATGGTAAAACCCGAAATCAAAACGAACCAGGAAACTCGTCTTGACCTAGGATGGGTTGACCCTTGTCCTATATGGGTCGGCCTATGTGTAGAACTATGGGTCAACCCACCTCTAAGGTGGGCTGACATAGGGGTCGACCCAATCGGGACAGATCTGCTTTTTTATGACTTGGGTTCTGATATAGATGGTTCGGATTTTATATGGTTAAATTCAGTGGATCAGACTTTCTCGTACACCTATAAATAGACTAACATGGTCTAGCTTTAAACTGGTATTTTTTGAGTCACTGCAAAGGCACTTCCATTCTCTTTCTTCTCTAAATCTTTTCAGAAATTAGAATATTAGTTCTTAAGGCTTCTGATCCAAGGTTTGAAGATAAATAATGTAAATCTACAACATAGGTCATCAGATTTCTGATCAATGTGAGGTAAGCTCTTAAATCTGATTTATTTAGGTTTCTGTCTTTCTTTCCCTCTTCTTTTAGCATTAGATTTGTGAATCCATGGTATTTTTAATAATAGTTTTAGTTAGGAAAGCAACGGAATAACATATCTGGTTCAGATTCAAGGATTGGAAAATTGTCAGGTGAGTGTATATAAATTATAATGGGTAATGGTATATTTATCGTTTACCTTCCTCATAATTCTTAACATGATAAATTGTTGGAAATTGTAGTAACTGAGATTAAATCTGTGTAGTATATGTTAAAAACACTACTGTTGTATAAAACCTATTTCCATTAGATATTTTTTATGAATTGGGAATTATTGTAAATACTGGAATTGTGGAATTTACAATAAATATGAATACTTCTTAAGGATATAATTATGTTGTGAATAGAATTACAGTAGAATTTGGGAATAATGGAAAAGAATGGATATGTCTAATTGGCTAAATTTACAGTAACTGTAAGTAGTATATGAAACAAGAATTCAGTGTCTAACTCAGGAAACAAAAAGGGAAAGTTTATAGGGGACTGATTTAGTTGGATTTAGGGAAAATGATATATTTCTATAACGATAAATTACTGACAATGTAGTCCCATGAAAAAGAAAAAGGAATTAGTGTGAAATAGGTATCATTTTACCATGTTGCACACTAATCGAATAAAGTGCATATATATTTATTTGCACTTAAAATAAAAGAAATAGCTTGCAACTAAATATCTAAGTCAGTGTGCATTATGGAAATAAATCATTATATCTTTCTGTAAATTAAACCGATAAGGTGCGTGAAAGGTTTTCCTAAAATAAGATAATTGTACATCACGGTAATTAAAGAAAGATTACAATAATAAAGGTTGGTTCATATTATGGAACCTAAATAGAATAATGATGAATGGAGAATATAACCGATTATAATGAATTATGTGAATGAGAATGTAATATAATAGGTAGGCTTGTCCTAAGGACAAGTGGAAATTATAACAGGGCTTGTAATAAATGGAAAGGGAACTTATTAATAAACTTAGTTAAGTGAACTAAGTTAATAAGTAAACAACAAGTTGTAATGACAATGTAAGATGAGGTTATGATTAAATAAGAAAGAAAAGGTAGACTTATGAAATGAAATAAGTTGTACTTCACTATGTAATAAGTAGACATGTCATAAGAAAACATGAGAACTGGGGAGGATATACTTAATTATACATTAAGTAAAAGATGTCACTATAACTGGTAAATGGGTAATTGGACAATAGATGACATTGTGATAAAAAAGGGTTGTATATTACTTTTGTTAATTACAATCTAAGAGATAATATGACATGTCATTGGCTTATTAATGAACTCAAAGCAGGTTAAGTTAAATAAATGGATTAATAAGCGAGAGGGGTCCATTCCTTAGAGATATAAGGGGCTCAGAGAAAACCTAGTAACTTGAATAAAAAGCTAATAAGTAGATAATCAAGTTAATTGGCAGTTGATAAGATAAGACAAGCGCGCGATTAAAAGATTAGAAAAAAGATCTAATAACATGTTAGTATGATGCGCTTGGACCGGTCCGCATGTACGAAGGTGAAGAACCCAATGGGGTAGATTCTCGTGGTGTTTAGAGGCACGGGAGGAGCACATCCATCTGATTATTCTACTGGTTATTCTGCTAGCTTGCTCTGCGGGACTGGATGGAAGCACGTGGCTTCCGAGGGACGTGGTAGGGTACTCTATGGTGGTCCTCTGATGCGGTGCATGCTCAGGCTATACTCGCAAAGGTTAGGTTTGCACTCTACCACCCGATGAGTACACCTTGATTGCAATGGTATTTTGACAGTCAGAAGGCTGTGGCGGATGGTGTTGTGTGATTCGGTGGTTGCCTCAGGGAGGCAAGTCAAGACCAAATAAAGGATAGTAGTCGTTAGGTACCTATCATCGACACTCAGTGGGATACGGAAGGACTAGAGCAAAAACCTATAGACTATCGATCTTTCACTATCGAGACTTTTGTTGTAGGACACGCCAAATTGGATGATATATTGTTTGCTAGGGACACATCACTTAGCTCTTGATGTAGTCTTTCATTTGTTGAGGGAGGGATCAAGGTGGGACCATAGCCACCGTGAAAATGCAGACCATAGTTTGGATATTGGTACTTTAGGGCCTTTTTAGCGGACCTACACAGATATGGAAAAGCTCCCGACCGAGTTCCGTGCATTGGATGCAACCTATTATGGGACTCAGGGTAAAGTAGTAAGTACATACGTGTGAGGGTCAAGATACATGCATTGGGTAGTGTATTGTATACGTTAGGGCATTACTCCGTGTTGAGACTTGATTCCTCCGAGGAGTTTGGATATGGCAATCCATACGCTTGCATGGCACAACGATGGTGATTCTATGCGGTAACGTGACATATTAATATGGATGTCCATTCGTCGTTCGGCGTAGGATGAGAGTTTCATACGCTTACGTGGCGTGATGACGGAGACAGTGTGGGAAGAGTACTATGGGAAGTACCTTGATATATTGAAGGTAGCTATATATATTATATTAAGTTAATCCATTAGGAAGTGGATGGGTACGACGTGAGTTTAAAGCCTTGAGTGCTATTAACCCAAACAACCTAATAAACAAGAAAACATAACCGAACAGTATATGTAGGATTATTTCAGAATGTAAAATTTGTCCAGCCACCAGAACTTTGTATTCTGACCCCCTCCTCATAACACACTCGCAGGTTAGGTTTGTGGCAGAGTTACAATAGCTTTGGATACTGGTTTAGGCAATATTATTACTCCAATAAGATTATATTTGATTATATTATATTTTATCCATTCTGCTGTGAGTTGTTTACCGAGCTCTGATATATTTATTGTCTCTGTCTTTTCTGTAGGATACCAGACAAACTGACTCAAGCTTCAATAGATTAGGATTTTTGAAAAAAAATCGGTCGCTCGAAATTCTGGTTATTACATCTGGTATCAGAGCTTAGGTTTAGGATTCCTGTATATATAGTGAGTAAATGTATTTGAATTTTTAAAATATAAATATATTATATATACACCTAGTTCCATTGAAGAACCCACTAAGTAGGAAGAATAACATTTGAAACGAATTGGAATTTCAGTTATATACACTAAAGAAACAGTTATGGAATTATAGAGAATAAGAGAACCTTAGGTGGTTTGGGTGAAATTATATAATGTATTTTGTAAAGGAGGAAGATGTTTCCCAAATGTTAGTATATGAAATGTTAGTATTTCAAATTAGTGGGTTTGGCAATAGAGCCTTATGAATTGGGAAAAGAGTAAAAAGGAAAAATGGATTAGGAATTTATATTTGAGAGAAATAATTTTGTGGGAATATCTAGGAAAGTCTAAGTAAATTGTAAACCCACTTTGAGTTCAGCCCCATTGTTAACTTTTGAGAACTTGAAATTTTAGAAGTATTTAGGTGATAATTTAATTACCTTGTTTTTCAAGTTTGGGCCTTAAAAGTTTACAATTGTAAAATATGCTCTAGCTAAATTGTGTAGAAACAATCTTTGAAACAAAAAGAAGAATTTTTATGTTTGAAAAAATATGTAAGGAATATATTTGAAAAAGTACATATTGGGCTTCGGACAAAAAAATAAAATAAAATAAAATAGGACATATTTCTGAAATAGTGGTTTCTTGTAACAACCCATATTTTTATAACATGTTAAAACAAGAAATCAAGGCAGAATTAAATTTTAAAATAAGAATCAAGGGAAACGGGTTGCGCCATTGCGTTCGTCTCGAAATTTTACATGAAATAGAGTCCGAGTTTTCGAAAATCGCAGTTCGTATGACCAAGATATGACCTCTAGAAGTTTCAAAAAAATTTAGAATCAAAGACAGCTCGAATTTCGAATTCGAAATTCGAATTCAAACCCCGCAGCAGGCAGGGCGGGAAAACTCCCGCCCATAGACCAGGTCGACCTGGGGGTCGACCATAGTGTCGACCTCCCAGGGACCAGGTCAACCATAGTGTCGACCTGGGGGTCGACCTGCCTCCCGAACCCACTTCTTGAATCAGATGCATTCTGCTGTATTTAGACTTGTTTCGTGACCAGATTCGTCTGCCTAACCCTATATAAACTGCCCCTTAGCCTCATTCTCTCCACACCATTTCTTTCTGTCCTTATGTTGCTTCTAGAATAATCAAAATACTAAGATAAAGAAGAAGAAAAAAGACCGCTTCTTCTCCATCTAGACTACGCTTAGAGATTTGCAAATTGGGGGATTTCAATTAGAACACGATCAATCAAATAGAGATTCAACAACTGCAACAACCGTTTGTAGAATCAAATCTCTGCACTCTAATTCTCGATTCGCGCTCTGTAAGTTCTAGTTGTTTTTAGATTTAATTATAATGTGGCCATGGAATGAAATGAAATTGGACCTAAGCTTGATTATCTATTTAGATTTGTTCTTGTCTCTCCTTGAATCTATGATTATTTCTTATCGATTGAATCATGCCTATTCATGTTGTTGGACCTAGTTTATTATTCAAATGCTAGATTGTAACATAAATTCTTGGATCTTGACTATTGGGAATATTGTCTACGACGTTGAATCTATTGTTAATGACATAAGACTATGACTATGCCTATGACTGTGGACATAAGGTTTTGCCTATGCCTATGACTATGATGATGAACATAAGACTATGTCTATGCCTATGACGAAGAACATAAGACTATGCCTATGACTATGACAAGGACAATAGTGGCTAATCACCTATGACTCTTAACTATGAGAATTATTACCTATGATTATGAACATAAGGCCATTATCTATGACCGTGACTTTGAAACTATTACTGTTAATTGCCTATGACTATTGCCTAGAACTATTTTGGATAATTAACCATGACTATTGTGATTAATCGCTTAGGGTTCTTGATTATGAGATTTCTACCTATGACCATGACTATGACTATTGGGGTTAATCACCTGGGACTATTATAGTTGATTGAAACCCATGTTGTATACCGAATTTGCAATTTGTGGGATCACATACCGAGGGTGTGACTTGCTTAGTTTATTCGCTATTATGTACACCGAAACCATTGGATCCGTTATCCTTTCGCATGCCTATTCTTTTATGTCAGCGTTTACCATGACTATCGCCTTATCTTGCTAGATTTGAAATCCTTTATGCCAGTGATGTTGTAACCAATTATCTCAAGTTATGTCATGCTAGTCTTGTAACCCCTTTTTATTGCTTTACGCTCGTCCCTTTTACCTATCATAGTTTTGATGTTATTCCCTTTTATTCTGAGGTTTGGATTTATTCGTAGTATGGATCGATTCACGTTTACGTGCGATGGGAATACGATTTGGGTAGAATAGGCAAAACATGAATTGGTTATGAACATGAATTATGAACCTGATAAAAGGCAAAACTTGAAACATGAACGCTGTTATAACTTGAACCTGGATATGGACACAAACTTGACATCGACTTGACATGAAACTTGCCTTGAAAATTTGACACTAACTCGACATGAAACGTGAACATGGACATGACATTAGAATAAACATGAAAATGGCCAACTCGAGGTTGGGTTGAGTTTGCAGTGTAAATCTGCCCGGAATCGCCCGGCAAATCCAGTTACTGCAAACAATAGGATCCAATGTGGGTAGTTGGTCATATCGCGCTTGAAACCCGAGGTCAGACTGAGTTGTGGTGTAAATCTACCCGGAACCGCCCGGCATATCCAGTGACCACAACAACAGGTCTGATGTGAGAGGTTGGGGTGCATTAATGAATTAATGCCACATGATAGGGTTAAGTCATGTACCGCTTGAATATACTTAACCAATTTGGCACGATGATTTGATAGGGTTAAGTCATGAACCACTTGAATATACTTAACCAATTTGACACGATGACTTGATAGGGTTAAGTCATGAACCGCTTGAATATACTTAACGAACTTGACACATGATTCATAGGGCTAAGTCATGAACTTGAACGACAACGCTTAGCCAACTTGACATGACACGTAGGCGGGTTAAGTCACGAACTTGAATGACAACACTTAACCAACTTGGTATACTAGACCGATGGGGTTAAGTCTCGAATTTAAATGACAACACTTAACCTACTAGACGAAAACCCTAGTTACGCGGTCCGTTTCAGCAGTAACCCACTAGATGTATCATGATACCCTGGAACTAGGCAGGGTGGGGCACGATTACTGGGCTGATTGTAAGCGACCAGAATGACGGCTGATGTAACAACCCGAAATTTAACAACATGTTAAATCAAGAATCAAGGCAGAATTAAATTATAAAATCTGAATCAGATAAAACGGGCTGCACCATTGCGTTCATCTCGGAAAAATACGCGAAATAGAGTCCGAAATTTCGTAAATCGGAGTCCGTATGACCGAGATATGACCTCGCGAAGTTTCACGAAAAATTCGAAAACGAAAACAGATTCAAATTTCAGAATTCAGAAGAGGCGGGAAAATTTCCCGCCAGACCAGGGGAGGTCGACTGGGGAGTCGACCCCAGGGTCGACCTGGGGTCGACCTGCCTGGTCGGACCCAGGCAGCCTGGTGCACCTGTTTTGCTGTTTGGCTCAGTTTTGGAGGCTTGTGACGATTTTTGAGGGCTTGGATCTATCCTAGGGTTAATCTAACGGCCTAAACTACTCCTAATCTCTATAAAAACACCCTAGGACCTAACCTAAATCACTAAAAATCATTCTAGCAACTAAACTATGCCAAAATTTCTAATGATCATGGCCTCCACTCAAAACCCTAGCCTCCATCCTCTTGTCATAAATTCTATCTTCATTTCTATGAGAGATTCTTTGATCATGTGAGTGTATGAGAGTTTCTATGTTCATATGAGAGCTTCTAAACATGATTTCAAGGCTAAAGCTTTAATCTTTGTTCATCAAAGATGGGATTTTTATGGATTTTGCTCAAGGGTTTTCTAAGGAGCTTTTATTTGGGGTTTTTGGTGATAGCATGAACGGCTTCGTCTCAATCTTTTAATTTCATATTGATTTGTGCCTTCATAGCATTGTAAGCCCTCTTCCTACTCTTAGATATTAACTTTAAACTTAATGTGACATGTTGTAAGTTGGGTTTGAACATTAAGTATGTTGCATGCTATCATGTTATGTATCCTATCATGACTAAAAAGTCATTATCTTGATCTTGTGGGCTTAAAGATATAAACTTTAGGTTGAACGTTGCGTTTTGGAAACATGAGAACTATCATGTCCCTTATGATAGCTTACATGTAATGCCATATGCGAACTTCTAGCCATCTTTCTATGACATTTATCACCATGATTCACCTATGTGCTAAGTTTGAGGTTGTGCATGTTTTTGAGGCCTAATAATGTAATATGCAAGTTAATGAACACGTTTATACCTCATTTGCCACCATGTTTAACTTGTGGCCTTATACCCCTCTTGTCATGCCTTTGCCAAGTTCCTTCTTTTAATCCATTATGCGTTGTTGCGAATGTATATGCGAGTTTAAAAGCGTTGGGTTATGTTATGGGTAAAACTTTAATGACGTGAAACATGATTTGGGTAAATGGGTATAAACATGACAACATGTAACTTTGGCTATGAGCATGGGACTTGAAAACTTGACATGTATGGGTTGTAAGTGTAATAAGACACTAGACCAAACATGAAAGTGGCCAACTCGAGGTTGGGTTGAGTTTGTAGCATAAATCTACCCGGACCCGCCCGGCTTAACTAGTGGCTACAAACAATAAGATCCAATGTGAGAAGTTGGTCATGACGCGCTTAAGACCCGAGGTTAGACTAGGTTGTGGTGTAAAACTACCCGGACCCGCCCGGCTTAACTAGTAACCACAACAAAGTCTAATGTGAGAGGTTGAGAGTGCATTAATTAAATTAATGCCACATGATAAGGTTAAGTAAGTTTGACTAATGACACTTAACCGATATGACACGAATGGGTAGGTTAAGTGGGACCGGGCTTGATTTCTTAATGACACTTAACCATACAAGACAATTAGGGGATGGGGTTAGGTAATTTACGCTTAACTAATCCGACTTGATAATTAGATGGGGTTAAGTAATCCACACTTAACTAATCTAAACACGGTAAATTCGATGAGGTTAAGTAATCCATACTTAACTAATCTAACGCGGTAATTAGATGGGGTTAAGTAACTTAGACTTAACTAATCTAAACACGGTAATTAGATGGGGTTAAGTAACCTATACTTAACTAATCTAAACACGGTGATTTGATGAGGTTAAGTTAGACACTTAACCAATCTAAACTTAGTAATTCAATGAGGTTAAGTAACCAATACTTAACCAATTTAACATGGTAATTTAATGGGGTTAAGTAACTCATACTTAACCAATTATACATGATGATTTGATGAGGTTAAGTAACCTACACTTAACCAATCTAATATGTGGACCTGGTAGGGTTAAGTCACAAGACCTTTTAAATTAGGCTTAACCATTGTAATACGATTAGTGGATGGGGTTAAGCTAACCTATACTTAACCAATCCGACTCGATCATCTGATGGGATTAAGATAATCTATGCTTAATCAATCTAACATGATAATCTGATAGGGTTAAGAAAAATAAATACTTAACCAATTTGACTTGATAGGGTTAAGTCATGAGCTTCTTGGTACACTTAACCAACTGGTAGGGCTAAGCCTTGAACTTGAGTACTTAGCCAATCTTGACAGGATTCGTAGGCGGGTTAAGTCAAGAACTTGGATAACAACACTTAACTCATTTGACAAAACCCTAGCTCAGGGGATTAGGTTGGAAATCGTAGTTAACAAGGATGGTGGAAAGAGGGGCTAAGTGGTAAACCTTAGTTAAGGGTAACTAAGTAATAATTCTTAGTTACGGATATGTGACTAGTTCATAAAGAGATGAGTAACCTGGTACGGTAGGTCATCGCTTAGTATACGAGGAGGAGCAAGTTATCTGACTTGGATAAAAGCTCCAGCGAACTGGGTGACGAGGCGGAAGCTTCGGGGGACGTGAGGGTACTCTTGGTATCCCTCTATGAGGTGGCAAGTGGTCCATGAAACCCGGCCTCACAGAGGTTAAGGTCTACGGTAGAAGAGCCAAGAGTATGCCTTGGTTGCTATGCGAGTGACCTAAAGACTGGGATGGATTAGCGTGGAGTCGACGATACTTGATTTTGCCCCGGGATAGCATGTCGCCGGCTACCTACCATCTTTAGTCAATCGTGTACGTACGGAAAGGCAGGGAACTCCCAAAAGACCATATACTAGCTATCAAGTTATCGGTGAGGTTGGCTATCTGGAAGTGGGCATCGATGGGCCTTAGTGTAGTTCTCATACATGGTTTTTCTTGGATTGCCTTTCAGTAGTTGAGGGAGGGGTCACGTGGGACCATAGCCACGGGTACAAAAACAGACCTTGATATCTGCATCAGCAGACGGCTTAAAACTCCCGACCGAGTTCCGTATTTCTTGAGCTGCCCTGGCACGGAACTCGGATGGCACATTGAGGAACATGTGCGTCTAGACATGGAAAACAGTTCACGATACATACGTGGGATAAAAGGGCGCGGTTGACGGGTGGCATAATCCCTAGCGGTCCTAGGTGGGCAAAACCCAAACCGAGACACGGAAACGTTCATTAGGTAGCATAATCCCTAGTGGTCCTAGGTGGCATAAATCCTAAGGGAACGTGCGATAGTTCATGGTAAGGAAACATAACTAGATCGAGGGTAGCAGTCCAAAATAACTTCAAGGATAAAACGTTTACATGGGAAAGCCCGTATGGCCTACGGCAAAGGACTGAACTTATACATGGAAGGAAACATACGAGTTGGAAAAACCTACATATGCTATATATATTAGGTTGACATGGACCATTACATGACATTGGGCAAGGGACATTCATAGTTGACACATGACACGGGTTGGGATACTAGTACGAGGGGTGCAGAGCAAATATACATGATACATACCTTAGGATGTTATACATGGTAGATACCTTGGGATAGTATACTTGATAGAAACCTGACGATGTGGTACCTTGATTTATCTTGACACCGTAGTTTATCATGACACACTCGTTTATCTTGGTACAATAGTTCATCCTGTTATTTTGGTTTAGCTTATCTATCTTGTCATCATACTTATGTTCATCTCAGTTCCTCACGCCAGTTAACTTTACTAGTTTATATACTGATAGTAGATAGGGCTTACCAGTCTTTATGACTGACCCCGTTTTGTTTCGCCTCTTGTCTTCCGTTCCCCCCCCAGGTTATAGGGAGGAAATGCTATTGTTAGTTTGGACTTCTTCTGTTTGAAGGTCATCACGCATGGCTTGGACTTCTCTTGGCTATGGCTACTTTACTGTTTTACTTGGGGAATAATTTATGAAATGGCTTTATGCTTCTTTATTATTGCAAGACAGGTTTTGATGTATTTTGATGTAAAAGGCTTTAGACCTTATTTTATAAGGTAATGAAATTTGTTTTACTTCCGCTGTTATATATATATATATATATATATATATATGTTCTGTCTTGTAATATTTCTGTACATGTTTACCAATAATACCCCTCTAAAGCTAGTGCATTCCTTTGCGAGTGACCCTAGCGGAGGTGGGGTGTTACATTTGGTATCAGAGCAGAAGGTTACCAGACTGGGCAAAAGTTTTTTTTTTAAAAAAAAAAACCTTCTGAAAACCGTTTGAAAAACCGTTTACAAAGAAGCATTTTTCAAGAAAAGTTTTTAAAAGGCTATTCCCCAAAAGCCATTAGCACTATCCTTTGTTTCCTTGATCGAATCTCTTTTCCTTCCTTTCCTCCATCTGTAGTCACAGTAGTTTTAACTGTGACTAATCCTTGTCTAGCTATGTAAGTGTTTTCCCGTGCGATGGAGGAGGTTCTCGAGAGACCTGTTACCGAAGTTATAAGAAAGGATAATAAGAGTAAGGATAAAGGACGTGAGCTTAAGGATAAGCAACTTGTTGGTATGGCTTGGTCCATCAAGGAGGACAAGGACAAGATCATCGGAGAGGGCAATTGTACGCTCCCATTTCTAGGGTACCTAAAAGAGATGGTACCGTTTCTGGTAAAGGTTTAGTCGTTCTTTTCTATCATCCCGTCCAGACTTTGTCTTGATCATTGTATCATTTAAGTCTGCTTGGATAGTTGAGTCTCTGCACCTTAGTACTAGCATGGTAGAGGATCCCAGTTTTTGTTCCAAAAATCTGGTGGGAGAGCTGGTCCATTTCTTCATGACTCGTTTGGATTTGAGAATGACATGTCTCGGCTATGGATGGATTCTAGGGGTAAAGTGGTTATCCAGTAAGGGATACCCTTCTCGGTTTTGAAAAGAGGGTAGTCAGACTCTTGGCTTGCTTTGGTAATACCCTCGAAGTCTCGTGTAACCCTTTTGGGTTCTGTCATGGTTGGTTACCTAGAATCTCTTGATGCATTTATCGGAAATCTCTGATCCGATCGAGTAACGTTCGCCAATAAGGCGGATGGTTTATTCCGCTTGAGCATGGGTTATAGGAATCACCCTAGTAAGTGCACGTGTTAACATGGATTGACATCGGTAAACGAGATCCAGAATTCACTAGTGAATTTTGGAGAGCTTGCATGGGTACGCAGATACAGTTGAGCCAAGTATACTAGGGAAAGGATAAGTGAAAGTAGAATAAGCGGCGACAATGAAATGAGTTCTAACTCATAGCTTGGAAATAGGAATCAAGGAGCTACGAAATCATGAAGTTAAAAAGATGGTCAAGGCACCGAGGAATTAAGCTCAAGGAAACGCGACTTAGAAGACATAAGGATAGACACGCGCATCGTACCTCTTTTTAAAGAGTGTATCCTTGATCCCTGGTTTTTCCTGTAGAGCTTGCTCGCATGTTATCTTTTGGTAGGATATCCTCTCGGTCCTGTTTCTGTTACAAACCCCGCAAGAAGTTTGTCTTGTTTATCTCCTCGATCTCATCTTGGAAACCTTAGATAGAACTCTATGGATGTAAACATGTATTTGAAACATGTTATGATTAATATGGTTGCAAATGGTTGCAAGTGGTTGCTCGTGGATGCACGAATACACATTAGATACTAGATTGACGCGGTCACGTTTCATGTTGCATATGCACGAGTATTTATGCTTGTTCATGGATGAAATTGAATGTGTTATCATGCGGATGTTGCATATGAATGAATGTTTGTGCACGCATATAGTACTTATATGACTAGGACTATTCGCATACATGTTGGACTCATGGCACTAAACATATTTTGCATTAGAAAGATCATTCAGGCCTGATCATGAGCATTAGCTAAGAAGCATATACACACACGTTTTGCATATGTTCATACGGCATTAGAAATCGTCTAAGGACAACCGTTGCCTGTGAATGATGTTTTGAGTAGATGGATGATGGATGGTAGGATACGTTCTTCCTAACTTGGAGATTTCGGGGACGAAATCCTTAATGGAGGGGAGAATGTAACAACCCGAAATTTAACAACATGTTAAATCAAGAATCAAGGCAGAATTAAATTATAAAATCTGAATCAGATAAAACGGGCTGCACCAATGCGTTCGTCTCGGAAAAATACGCGAAATAGAGTCCGAAATTTCGTAAATCGGAGTCCATATGACCGAGATATGACCTCGCGAAGTTTCACAAAAAATTCGAAAACGAAAACAGATTCAAATTTCAGAATTCAGAAGAGGCGGGAAAATTTCCCGCCAGACCAGGGGAGGTCGACTGGGGAGTCGACCCCCCTTGCCCCAGGTCGACTGGGGAGTCGACCCCAGGGTCGACCTGGGGGTCGACCTGCCTGGTCGGACCCAGGCAGCCTGGTGCACCTGTTTTGCTGTTTGGCTCAGTTTTGGAGGCTTGTGACGATTTTTGAGGGCTTGGATCTATCCTAGGGTTAATCTAACGGCCTAAACTACTCCTAATCTCTATAAAAACACCCTAGGACCTAACCTAAATCACTAAAAATCATTCTAGCAACTAAACTATGCCAAAATTTCTAATGATCATGGCCTCCACTCAAAACCCTAGCCTCCATCCTCTTGTCATAAATTCTATCTTCATTTCTATGAGAGATTCTTTGATCATGTGAGTGTATGAGAGTTTCTATGTTCATATGAGAGCTTCTAAACATGATTTCAAGGCTAAAGCTTTAATCTTTGTTCATCAAAGATGGGATTTTTATGGATTTTGCTCAAGGGTTTTCTAAGGAGCTTTTATTTGGGGGTTTTGGTGATAGCATGAACGGCTTCGTCTCAATCTTTTAATTTCATATTGATTTGTGCCTTCATAGCATTGTAAGCCCTCTTCCTACTCTTAGATATTAACTTTAAACTTAATGTGACATGTTGTAAGTTGGGTTTGAACATTAAGTATGTTGCATGCTATCATGTTATGTATCCTATCTTGACTAAAAAGTCATTATCTTGATCTTGTGGGCTTAAAGATATAAACTTTAGGTTGAACGTTGCATTTTGGCAACATGAGAACTATCATGTCCCTTATGATAGCTTACATGTAATGCCATATGCGAACTTCTAGCCATCTTTCTATGACATTTATCACCATGATTCACCTATGTGCTAAGTTTGAGGTTGTGCATGTTTTTGAGGCCTAATAATGTAATATGCAAGTTAATGAACACGTTTATACCTCATTTGCCACCATGTTTAACTTGTGGCCTTATACCCCTCTTGTCATGCCTTTGCCAAGTTCCTTCTTTTAATCCATTATGCGTTGTTGCGAATGTATATGCGAGTTTAAAAGCGTTGGGTTATGTTATGGGTAAAACTTTAATGACGTGAAACATGATTTGGGTAAATGGGTATAAACATGACAACATGTAACTTTGGCTATGAGCATGGGACTTGAAAACTTGACATGTATGGGTTGTAAGTGTAATAAGACACTAGACCAAACATGAAAGTGGCCAACTCGAGGTTGGGTTGAGTTTGTAGCATAAATCTACCCGGACCCGCCCGGCTTAACTAGTGGCTACAAACAATAAGATCCAATGTGAGAAGTTGGTCATGACTCGCTTAAGACCCGAGGTTAGACTAGGTTGTGGTGTAAAACTACCCGGACCCGCCCGGCTTAACTAGTAACCACAACAAAGTCTAATGTGAGAGGTTGAGAGTGCATTAATTAAATTAATGCCACATGATAAGGTTAAGTAAGTTTGACTAATGACACTTAACCGATACGACACGAATGGGTAGGTTAAGTGGGACCGGGCTTGATTTCTTAATGACACTTAACCATACAAGACAATTAGGGGATGGGGTTAGGTAATTTACGCTTAACTAATCCGACTTGATAATTAGATGGGGTTAAGTAATCCGCACTTAACTAATCTAAACACGGTAAATTCGATGAGGTTAAGTAATCCATACTTAACTAATCTAACACGGTAATTAGATGGGGTTAAGTAACTTAGACTTAACTAATCTAAATACGGTAATTAGATGGGGTTAAGTAACCTATACTTAACTAATCTAAACACGGTAATTTGATGAGGTTAAGTTAGACACTTAACCAATCTAAACTTGGTAATTCAATGAGGTTAAGTAACCAATACTTAACCAATTTAACATGATAATTTAATGGGGTTAAGTAACTCATACTTAACCAATTATACGTGATGATTTGATGAGGTTAAGTAACCTACACTTAACCAATCTAATATGTGGACCTGGTAGGGTTAAGTCACAAGACCTTTTAAATTAGGCTTAACCACTGTAATACGATTAGTGGATGGGGTTAAGCTAACCTATACTTAACCAATCCGACTCGATCATCTGATGGGATTAAGATAATCTATGCTTAATCAATCTAACATGATAATCTGATAGGGTTAAGACAAATAAATACTTAACCAATTTGACTTGATAGGGTTAAGTCATGAGCTTCTTGGTACACTTAACCAACTGGTAGGGCTAAGCCTTGAACTTGAGTACTTAGCCAATCTTGACATGATTCGTAGGCGGGTTAAGTCATGAACTTGGATAACAACACTTAACTCATTTGACAAAACCCTAGCTCAGGGGACTAGGTTGGAAATCGTAGTTAACAAGGATAGCGGAAAGAGGGGCTAAGTGGTAAACCTTAGTTAAGGGTAACTAAGTAATAATTCTTAGCTACGGACATGGGACTAGTTCATAAAGAGATGAGTAACCCAGTAAGGTAGGTCATCACTTAGTATACGAGGAGGAGCAAGTTATCTGACTTGGATAAAAGCTCCAACGAACTGGGTGACGAAGCGGAAGCTTCGGGGGACGTGAGGGTACTCTTGGTATCCCTCTGTGAGGTGGCAAGTGGTCCATGAAACCCGGCCTCATAGAGGTTAAGGTCTGTGGTAGAAGAGCCAAGAGTATGCCTTGGTTGCTATGCGAGCGACCTAAAGACTAGGATGGATTAGCGTGGAGTCGACGATACTTGATTTTTCCCCGGGATAGCATGTCGCCGGCTACCTACCATCTTTAGTCAATCGTGTACGTACGGAAAGGCAGGGAACTCCCAAAAGGCCATATACTAGCTATCAAGTTATGGGTGAGGTTGGCTATCTGGAAGTGGGCATGATGGGCCTTAGTGTAGTTCTCATACATGATTTTTCTTGGATTGCCTTTCAGTAGTTGAGGGAGGGGTCACGTGGGACCATAGCCACGGGTACAAAAACAGACCTTGATATCTGCATCAGCAGACGACTTAAAACTCCCGACCGAGTTCTGTATTTCTTGAGCTGCCCTGGCACGGAACTCGGATGGCACATTGAGGAACATGTGCGTCTAGACATGGAAAACGGTTCACGATACATACGTGGGATAAAAGGGCGCGGTTGACGGGTGGCATAATCCCTAGCGGTCCTAGGTGGCCAAAACCCAAACCGAGACACGGAAACGTTCATTAGGTAGCATAATCCCTAGTGGTCCTAGGTGGCATAAATCCTAAGGGAACGCGCGATAGTTCATGGTAAGGAAACATAACTAGATCGAGGGTAGCAGTCCAAAATAACTTCAAGGATAAAACGTTTACATGGGAAAGCCCGTATGGCCTACGGCAAAGGACTGAACTTATACATGGAAGGAAACATACGAGTTGGAAAAACCTACATATGCTATATATATTAGGTTGACATGGACCATTACATGACATTGGGCAAGGGACATTCATAGTTGACACATGACACGGGTTGGGATACTAGTACGAGGGGTGCAGAGCAAATATACATGATACATACCTTAGGATGTTATACATGGTAGATACCTTGGGATAGTATACTTGATAGAAACCTGACGATGTGGTACCTTGATTTATCTTGACACCGTAGTTTATCATGACACACTCGTTTATCTTGGTACAGTAGTTCATCTTGGTACAGTAGTTCATCCTGTTATTTTGGTTTAGCTTATCTATCTTGTCATCATACTTATGTTCATCTCAGTTCCTCACGCCAGTTAACTTTACTAGTTTATATACTGATAGTAGATAGGGCTTACCAGTCTTTATGACTGACCCCGTTTTGTTTCGCCTCTTGTCTTCCGTTTCCCCCCCAGGTTACAGGGAGGAAATGCTATTGTTAGTTTGGACTTCTTCTGTTTGAAGGTCATCACGCATGGCTTGGACTTCTCTTGGCTATGGCTACTTTACTGTTTTACTTGGGGAATAATTTATGAAATGGCTTTATGCTTCTTTATTATTGCAAGACAGGTTTTGATGTATTTTGATGTAAAGGGCTTTAGACCTTATTTTATAAGGTAATGAAATTTGTTTTACTTCCGCTGTTTTATATATATATGTTCTGTCTTGTAATGTTTCTGTACATGTTTACCAATAATACCCCTCTAAAGCTAGTGCATTCCTTTGCGAGTGACCCTAGCGGAGGTGGGGTGTTACAGCTGAGTTGGTGCGCCATTGTAGGTTCTAACGGAGTCCGGGCGTGCACACACTCTGGAGCAGAAAAAGCAGGCATTGGGCACCAGTAGGTTTACACTGTGCGTGCTTGATTTGTGTCGGTGGTTGACACCCTAGGGCTTGATACACCCTATGGTGGACCTAGCACAGGTGACTACATTTCGTGATTGGGCTGTATGGCACAGACACGTGAACGAGCTCGGACTTGTAGGGAACCGATCGATTAATAGATCGTTACGTGGAATTCGTTAGGTAGCATAATCCCTAGTGGTCCTAGGTGGCATAAACCCTAATCGAATCTAGAAAACGTTCAATAGGTTGCATAATCCCTAGTGGTCCTAGGTGGCATAAATCCTAGTTGAACACGTGATAGTTCATGATAAGGAAATCTAGCCAGAACAAGGGTGGCGGTCCAAACGATTTCAAGAATGGGGGCACTACGTTGAAGTAGTATAGAAATACATGATGAAACCCGTACGATATACGGCAAGGGACTGTACATATACATGTAAAGGATGATACGGGTTGGGATACTAGTACAGCTGGTGCAGAGAATATAGGAAATCAAAGAAAATAGTGGAATGGTGAAGCTTAGAAATCTTGCGATGTTATACTTAATAGAAATCTTGCAATGTGATACTTGGTAGGAACCTTAATACTTTTGATAGGAAGCATGGGATGTTATACTTGATTCATCGTGCCTGTAGCTTACCTTGTCATCATGCTTATGTTTACTTTCAGTTTATTCATGCCATATTATCTTCACCTATTTTTATTCTGAAAGCCACTAGGATTTACTCAGTCTTTATGACTGACCCAGTTTGTTTCTCCTCTTTTTCTTTCGCCCCCCCCCCCAGGTTCGCAGGGTGGAAATACAGCTTAGTTCGGATCTTACCAAGCTCCAAGGCTCTTTCATGAACTGCTTGGATTTCTCTTGGCTATGGCTTGCTTTGGTGCTTTATTGGGGAATGATTTATAACTATGGTTTTATGCTTCTTTGCTATTGCAAGACAGATTTTGATGTAAAAGGCTTTAGACCTTTCTAGATTTTAAAGAAATGAAATTTGGTTTTCTTCCGCTGTTTTATATGTTCTGTCTTGTAATATTTCTGTGTATGTTTACATAGATAATGCTCCACCAAAGCTAGTGCATTCCCTTTGTGAGTGACCCTAGCGGAGGTGGGGTGTTACATTTCTTGTGAAATTTTTGTCTAAAAATGAATTTTTTTCAGAAAAATGTGTACATTATAGAGCATGAATAGCTCGTTAATTTCTAAGCTATAAAGTATGATAGAATTAAAAAGCAAAATAAAGGAAAGATTGCATTTTGTTAAAATCTAAAATTTTCGGTAAAGAAAATTTTGAGAATCTCTAATCTTTTGACAATAATTTTGACATAAAACATTGATGAGTAAACAAAGTAAATTGTTAAGAATTTAGAATAGAGTAGGTGTTTGTACCTACTTGTAAGTAATTGAACTAGTGTAGTAAAAATGGGTTGTTGTAAAACTGATTGAGAAATAATTGTTCTTGTCTACTCCAATTTTTATGGTTTGAAAAAAATATAGAGGGAAGTTTTGCGCTTTTATGAGATGACATATTTTATATTATTTGGCAAAAATAAGTTTTAATGAAGAAAAATAACGTTTTGAAGCTTTTAAATTTTTGGAAGGAAAATGAAATGAGGAAATCAACCCACGTTTTTAAATCATGGAATAGGTGAGGATTAGTACCAAGAAAAGATGGGGAAAATATTTTGAGGCTATAAAGTGGATAACAAAAATTGTTTTGGAATAATAGTGAATTCACGTTGAGTGCATAAGCAACATAGACCCTAGATTGTTGCTTGGAAAAGACTGTTAGTATGTAGCAAGGACTACTTGTGACAAGTGGATAGTAGTGGGCAAGCGAGTTGTTTACATCCTGTGGTTTGGACCTTTTTTTTCAATGGGGACATAGTACTAGGATTCTTAGCCTTTGGTAGTTGTTGTGTAGTGAGTGTGTTTTCCTATTTTAGATTGGAAAGAATTAGAAGGCTTATTTGAATTCTAAACTTAGATGGATTAAGTTGAATAAGCTCAGAAAAGAGCAATGACATGGCAAAAAATAAAACAACAAACCTAGTAAAGCAACAAACATGACAGTTGAGAAAAATGGATTTTTCCAAAGCAAGTTGAAAAAAAAATCTATAGCAAAGAAAATTTTCTTATGTGAACTATGCTCGGATAGGTAGATAGGGAATCTTTATATAATAATTACATAAAATTCAAGTACAGATAGAAAAGGTACATAAAAGAAAAAGGGAAGATGTAAAGCTTAACATTTTCTACCTTTTTAACATAAGAAATCAAATTCAAAAAATTAGACTTTTTTGTAATCCGTAAATTTAAGGTGGATTATTAGGGTTTTGGTGCAAAAATTGGATGAACTATGATCCTTCTCTGTAAGGGAGTGGGAAAATTTGGATGAAAAAGTATTTTGATTTTCAAAATATTGCATTCATATAGAATTTTCCAGTATATTTAGGATGGGTGCATCATATTTTCAAAAAGATTTTTTTCAAGAAAATTTTGCATTCATTTAGAAGGTCCCGCTTGGGCATTCATTACGCTCATGTATTATTACATTGTATTACACTCTACACGAGTGCACAGATGATTGAAAAATTGGATGTATACATAATGGTTGAATTTATATTGGAAGAACATCACTCCATCGTTATCAAATTTCGGAGACGAAATTTCCTAAGGCGGGCAAAATGTAACACCCCGCATTATATATAAATGTTAAATTCAAATGTTGAAATAAAAGTGCAAATTAAAGGCAAAAATAAATAAATGCTTAATAATTGAAAAGCGGACAAGAAATTAGCTGCATTTGAATACGCCTAACATGTGAAATGGATGCATAAGGATGTTGTGCTCTGCCTGGAATACAATCATAAAATTGAAAGTACCAGAAATTCCTAAAGGCAAAAATGCATCAAAAGGAATAAAACATACGAATTGATTGTCTTATAATTACATTAATTTAGCAGCTATTAACGGAGATTATATGGGAAAGTTACTAACGAATTAAATAATCAAGAGATTATATGTCTGTATATATACACTTACGCGCGTGGATTCGGAATTCAAACTTAAAGATAGGCCATAACTAGAATATTATAAATCAGATAATAATATTAAGTAAGAAATTAACGTTATTACTTAACATTAAAACTAGAAATCAAAACAAAACAGGAAACATGTCTAGACCCGGGATTGGTCGACCCCTGTCTTACGTCGGTCGACCCATGTGTTGACCCAAGGGTCGACCTAATCGGGTCAAATATTTTTTTTTATGATGTGGTTTTATGATATGAACGGTTCTGATTTTTTTGGTTAAATTTGATGGACCAGACTTTCTCGTACACCTATAAATAGACTAGCAGAGCCTAGAAACTCATATATTTTTAGGCTATGTTATTCTCTTTCTTCTCCAAATCTTTTTAGAAATCAGAATATTAGTTCATAAGGGTTCTGATTCAAGATTTGAAGATAAAGAATGTACATCTACAGCATAAGTGTTCAAATTTCTGATCAACGTGAGGTAAGTTCTTGAATCAGATTTATTTACGTTTCTCTCTTCCTTTCCCTCTTCTTTTACCATCAGATTTGTGAATTCGTGATTGTTTTAATAATAGATTTCGTTAGGAAAGCCATGGAATAATAGATCTGGATCAGACTCAAGGATTGGATAACTCTAGGTGAGTGGATTTAAATTACAACTTTTGGGTAACAGTATATTCATCGTTTACATCCCCCATAATTCTTAATGTGATAAATTATTGGAATTTTGGTAATTGAGATTAAATCTACGTAAAATATGATAAGAATATTACTATTGTATAAAACTTATTTCCATTAGATATTTTGTATGAATTGGGAATTATTGTAAACACTGGAATTGTGGAATTTACAATAAATATGAATATTTCTTAAGGGTATAATTATGTTGTGAATAGAATTATAGTAGAATTTGGGAATAATGGAAAAGAATGGATGTGTCCGATTGGCTAAATTTACAGTAATTGTAAATAGTATATGAAACAAAAATTCAGTGTCTAACTCAGAAAACAAAAAGGGGAAATTTGTAGGTGACTAAGTTAGTTGGATTTAGGGAAAATGATATAATTCTATAATGACAAATTACCGAGAATGTAGTTGCATGAAAAAGAAAAGAAAAGGAATTAGTGTGAAATAGGAATTCTTTTACCGTATTTCACATTAATCGAATAAAGTGCATATATATTTATCCATACTTCAAATAAAAAAATAGCTTGCAACTACGGGTTTAAGTTGGTGTGCATTATAGAAATAAATCATTATATGTTTATGCTAATCAAACCGATGAGGTGCGTGAAAGGTTTTCCTAAAATAAGAGAAATTTATATGACAGTAATTAAAGAAAGATTACAATAATAAAGGTTGGTTCATATTAAGGAATCTAAATAGAATAATGAAACAGAGAATATTGTAAGGGTTCAAAGATCAAATAAACGGCGGAATGAAACAATTTCTAACCCTATTTAAACGGATCTATGCTAAAATATCGTAATCGAACAAATTAATACCTTTCACGGATTCCTTTTAGCAAAATTTGTTTTGGATCTGAGTTCTATCGATTCGAGCGTGACTGGAGAAGCCGCCGCCTCTAGAGGTATCCACGAACGCCCATTCCATCTTCTTCGAACGAATTGAAATTTGGTGAGATCTCGGTACTAGCCGATTAGAATTTTTAGGTTTTTTTTTTCTCCATTTCTATATCTTGTTCTTTTTCCATCTATATGGTCTAAAAAGTTTTATAAGGGTCGTACCCTACCTTTAAAAACGAGATATTTAATTTGAAGATAACTTTAAATTCCTTTACCAATTCTAAACCTAAGAAAATGTCAACAATTTAGTTCTTTTTTTGGTTAAGAATCGTTCTCATCCTTTTAAACGTTCTTCTGTGTAACCCTATAGGTTACTATAACATTGGCAATAATTTTAAATCATATTTAAAATTATAAACAGTGAGCAACATCTAGTAGTACATCGTTGCTACCCAAGCTATAATACGATCAATTAACGATTCGATACAACCTTTTGTGACCAGTGTCTTAATGTAATATAATCCTTTTAACCGTTATATCCAGGATTAAACTCGAGGCATGGAACGTATCACCCTCTTTATAATTTAATCCGTTTATCTTGATCAATGAGTAGACTGTTTTAAAACAAATCAATATTTGAGCATGGCCATGCATTTCACAGTCTGACTCAATCAAAAGGCCTATGGATATCACTACGAATATATCGTAGGGTTATTCCATCTAGATCATTCATAATTTTCATTCGATTCGAGATGTATCCAATAATTATCGTTATCGTTACTCTCTTACGAATAACTTTAGATGATATCAAAACACAAATATCCTCGAATAAAATTATAATGATTTCAGGTCTGAGGACCATTACATCACTGTCACTATGAGAATAACTTATGATACTGTTAATTATATTTTATGTAGTTATCTCAAGGTAGGTCAGCCCAATTCGATATTCTCTAATACGTATTTATGTTTTGACATTAATATCACGTATATTAATGATCAATGAGATGTGATCATCAGTCAATCAACATACTAGTCTTAACGTTTTTATTGTTGCCCTTTATATAAACAATAAAACTTGACTAGGGACATTTAAGAATTATAATACTACGTATATTATATAATCTCAAGTTCAAGTCACTTACTTGAACTATATAATTCCGTATTATGATTCTAAGGACCTCTAATATATTAATATTTATATTACACAATAAATATAATGTAATAAAATTTTATTTTATTCCTAGTAAAATAATAACATCAGCAGTGTTATCAATCTCATCAAATGGATTGCCTCTAGGGCATCAACTCTAACATTCTCTCACTTGCACTAGAGTCAATAATTCACGTATCGTATACTCATAAAACTCGTGTGACTAATAAACTTCTGCTGCGACAGAGTTTAATTCGGTAGGTCTGCTACATTACAACGTTTGTAACTTTGCAGATATGTTCATTTCCTCTGTGAACAACTTCACATAGGAATTATATTTCTTAAATATATGTTTGGATCGATAACGAGTTTAAGGTTTTAGGCTTGAGCAACAGTCACATTGTTATCGCAATGTTTATCATTGGATCAACAATGAATTAAGTTCAATCATGAACTTCTTAATCCAAACATTTTCTTTCTTAGAATCAGTATTTATTTCTTGTTTTAAAACTAACATTATTCACAATAATTAATCTGTTATCAATATATAACATTAGAGTTATTGTGTCACTCCCACTCAATTTCTTGTCTACACAAGATTCAATGGTATTTTGTGGTTTCCGAGATATTTCAAATTCTATTTCATCTCCATTGGTATCTTAGAGACCGACTCTCCTTTGAAAGGGATACCAATTCGAGCAAAAAATATTTTACTCTCAGAGAATTTATATAAATTATATCCATTTATTTGTTTTGGATATTCCATAAAATAATTATCTGATTTGGGTCCAATCAGAGGAAGGACGATTAATAAACGCCTTCCATCCCAAATCTTTGCATTGGACATACTAGAACATTTCCTAGTCCATATCTCATATTGCGTCTTCAAAATCATTTTAGTGAGATTAAATGCAATTGTTTTAAATTTAATTTATTGGAAGATCTATATGACTTATCATTAATCATACTATATCTTATAAGGCGTGATTTCTTCTTTCAGACACACCATACCAATATGGTGTTCTAGGTGTAGTGAGTTGTGAAACAATTTCAAACTTATATGAATAGTCATTAAATAATTGGATTAAAGATTCTCTCGATCTGTTCGAAGAGAATTTATATTCTATCAAAATTGTTTTTGAACTTCATTTTGAATTCTTTGAAATTTTCAAAGGATTCTGATTCGTGTTTCATAAGATAAACATATATGTATATACTGACATGATCAGTAAATATAATGAAGTAATTAAACTTGCCTCTAGCTTATATATTCATTGCTCCATATACATCATTATGTACGAAACCCAATACTTATCATCCATTCAATTGGTCAAGTGAAAAGTGATTTGGTTATTTTGCCTAATAAACAAGATTTGCATTCATTCATATGATTCGAAATCAAATGATTTCATAATTCCATCATTATGGAGTTTTGATATACTTTCTTGTTTACTGGGCTAACCGGTAATACTAAAGGTATATTGGATTTAAATCACTAAATTTAATCCACGCATTATTAATGTTAAGTACATTATAGTTAAGGATTTACAAAGATCATTAACTATTTGTGAAATTCCATACGACATTTCATTTAAATAAAATGAATAACAATTGTTCTTTTATTACAAATAAAATTCAAACTTGTCTAAACAAGATTTATTATAACACTTATCTTAAGTAGAATTTCATTATAACAATTATTTTATTTATTTAATTCAGCTAGTATTATCAACAAGAATCAACTTCCTTTAGATAATCCAACAAAATTTGCTTTATCTCCAATCATAATTCCACTTGTCCTTTTTATTAGATTTCTACTTATTCTGCAATTTCTGTAAATCAACATACATTTATGTGATTTATATCTAGTATCTAATACTAGAAATGTATAAGTAGATTATTGTAACATTTATATCTTATTTTAATTGAAGTCACACTTTAACTTTTATTTTAGATCCTCCACATTTGTTAGAACAATTACATTTTAATTTGTTTGAGGACAATCCTCAAATTTCAATGTTAGTCAAGAAATTTGATTTATTCAATTTATCCTTCTTAAGGATTAATTTAAATTATCGGAATTGATGGTTATTTAATATCTACGGTAGATAATAAATAATAACTGATTCTATAACATTTAATATAAATACAAAAATTTGATAATCAAACTTTATATTTATATTAATGTTTAATATTAAACTAAAATACGCTCCCACTCAAATTAACATCCCTTTGTTTATATATATATATATATATATATATATATATATCGGTATAAATATGTAATGGTGTTCCAAGATCCAGATCAAGTCATGCCTTGACCTAGCTTTGGCTAATCCCTAAAACACAACCTTTTAGGTAGACATCTTATGTCAATTAAATCGTGTACATAATTCTTGGATCGCATGTTGAACATTTTGTTCGGTATTATTCATTTTCTCCAAATGTAGAATAATTCATGTTGTTGTCTCTAAGCCATAATCTTATTATGCAACTTAGTTAAGTCTGACCCAATAATGCAGTTCAAGTATCACTTTTATTCCGTCGCATATAACCAAAATAAAAAGATGCACAATGCTTTGGCATTACCTATACTCAGTGATTCTGGACATTGATGAGTGCATTATTGGAAGACATCACCATGACTAATATAACAAAATTAATCTGCTTTAAAGGGAATTTTATAATTCATAATGGAAAACAATATTACAGTTATTTACATATATCAAAATATATGTATTTTATATTCGTAATATTAGTTGAATTCAAATTATATATATAAATATATATCAAACACACACATATATAAAAATGTAATATATGGATGATGCCTATATTTCTTTTGAACATTTCAAAATTTTAAAATACTATTCAACTTTTGTACTGCTGTAACAAAAAAAACTCATTACTATGTATATTGATATAACCTTCTAAAGGAAAAAGGAAAACATGCATCTTTTAAGTAGTCAGGCCTAATCATGTATTAAGGCCCAGTATATCATAACATGCCGAATTCATCATATATATACATACACCTATATATTTCGAACCACTAACTAACACTGGCATATAAGTAAAAGTATAACAACACATTTCATATGACAATAACATTAAATCATACATCTCAAATTTATATATGCATAGATGTTACAAAACTAATAATATAATATAAAGAAACTTGTCCAGTCCATATATTGATACGAACACTAAAATAAATTTCAGACAGCTTAATACAGCCTGCTTCCTTTGTACAACATCTTATACAAATACATATTTGCTTCTGCTAAACCAAGAAATTGTGCTGCCACGTTTCGACTGAAACAACTTCAGTGTATGGCTGCATCCCTCCTGTTTTGAATTAAAATTCAAAAGGGTCAGACTGTCTTTTTTATATGTATATATAAACATCACATGTATACTTTATATATAAATATATGCAGTGATCAACATACATCGAATGTATATAATATCTGCTAACCGTTGTATGTACGTATATGAACCATGTTTTACAAGCACATCAATATATGCAGTTAATTATGAATTGATATACATATATATTTCTATATTTATATGTCTATCAATATAAACAGACAACACATCTAAATGTATAGGGTTGTTGGCTACTTACATATATATTATACTCAGTGTATAGTTAAGTGCTAATATATGGGCCATTCTAAGTGAACATGTGGATTACATACGTACACATATACATCTTATATGTAATATGTATAAATATATCAAGTCATGGCATGTGGAGAAAAAAAAATAACCATAACAGATTGCATTGAATTGCTGCTGTAAGCAGTGATACAGCAGACTTAGCACGACGTTAACATCAGTTTTCTTTTACAGATATTACATATCATATATGTATCTTGATGTATCAATGATTCAATATCATAAATAGTGAATAGCAGTGCATGTTCAAAACCATGTGAATATATACAATGAGATTAAATCATCAAATTTAATGCAATATTATATGGGTCATTGTGTATATAATAAAATGAACTAGTTGATAATACTACTGTAAATAAAATTTGCATGAAATTTTAAAGGTTACTAGTGTGTGCAATACATCAATGTTAATCAAGTTGAACAACCATATCAAATATATTGTTTGTTAACTTAATATTTTGTATCATGTATAACTATTATACCATCATTCACAACTACTAACTTATTCAGAAGAACATAATCTAGATCCATATATTTATATGCATACACAATGAAATCAAAACAAGTCGTGATTGCATTAACTATCATATAGCATAGATATCATATTAAAAAAACCTTTTAGAAAAAGAAGCAAGACCCATGCATATAAATATATGTTAAATTTCCTGTGCAAAGATACAACCTGCTAATATATATACATATATCTACATATATACATACATATCATTACAAATCTTATTATGACCAATATTTGTTATTACAAATACGATCAGTATTTTGTAAAAGGAAAGTTAAACTTGTTAATGGTTCGAAACGTACGTCCATTAGTTCAAAACATGTGCTAGTAAAACTAATATCATTTTGATCAATCTGAACCTGGCATGAGCAGATTATTTACATTGCAGATTTTCAAATGTATGATCGTATCATATATTTGTGGATGACCCATAAGTTAAAATAAAATGGTTTTGATTTTCTAATAACTTAGCCTAACATATATAGACTAATACACTAGAAATTCTAAATGATGCAACAGATATGTACAGTTATTTATCTAATATGAATGTGATTTGCAATTACATATTAAATACGTATCATCCATATTAAAAGTTTAATTATTTTACATGCTACTCGAGAGCCTAACGATTAAACTAGTAGCAGCATATATATATTCAATAGGATATTCTAACACATATACGTCAGCAGTATAGACATTTATATATACCAGTATATATGTATATCTAAGCTATATTTGTTCTTTATAATGATGAACATGAGTTAGTTTTATATGCAATATCATACTAAAGCATATAAAACAACAAACCAAGTGGAATTATTGTAGTATAGAGATTATTAATCAAACGTTTTGATTCACTATATATATATGTATGTATGTATGTATGTATGTATGTATGTAAACAAACATGGGCAATCACAGTTCAGTTAGTCAAATTTTACTGTTCAAAACAAGTCACACTTGTTTTATCTTAAATCATATATTCAGCAGTGATTTAAACACATAAATTTGCAAATTAGATAACCCAAAAATCTTTAAGTTTTCTTAACGTGTTAGATCCAGATACGGATTTAAAATTTGACTGTTTTAGATAATTTTAAAAGCTAAATAGGATTACCAGATGATATAAAATTGTGTTAATGTTGAAACAACTTTTATATCATACAAAATCCATATTACAATCCTGATTTGTTGCTACCAAATCAAATTCATGCGTCAAATCTACTGATCTAGTAATACAATGTTTTAATAAATCAGTATCCAAAATTGACTTTCAATTTTGATCAATCAGATTGATTTCTGGAAAAAAAGTCTGACAAGGTCAGAATATTAATTCACCAAACTTTGATTATAATTTTAGCAATTTTATTCATATAAACAGATACAAAATCATGTACTGTATAAACAAAATCAATATCAAATATTAATTTCTGTTTAAAGAAAACAATTTTATTTAAAAAAAAATTTGTCAATGCTGGGCAGATTAGTCCTGAAAGTGCCAAATACATAATGCAGAGCCAAAACAAAATCTTGCATTGATTCTAACTATTCAAATATCTATAAATATATGAGCAATCAGAATATATGGATTCATACTGTAATGTGGTTTATAATGTTAAATCCAAACATTATTCGAATTCATTGGAGTTCAAACTTCGAACAGAGGAAGTATGAATTGGCAAATTAAATGCACATAATCGATTCAATATCGAATGTAATATTGGGCTCACAACAGTTAACAAAACAAATTTTGTTAATCTGGTAACAATTTCAAATTTGAATCTTGTTTCTATTATATAGATTAATGTAATCAATCAAACATATAAACCTAATCAAGATTCAAAATACAGTAAATTCGATTTATCACTAAAGTATTAAAACACAACAGTTTTAGTAATATTTGATTATCCAATGAATTAAACATGACTAAAACAAAAACAGAGTTTAATTTACTATATCTCGCAAGCCCTAAGCTTTGATACCACTGTAAGGGTTCAAAGATCAAATCAACAGCGGAATGAAACAATTTCTAACTCTATTTAAAACGGATCTATGCTAAAATATCGTAATCAAACAAATTAATACCTTTCACGGATTCCTTTTAGCAAAATCGGTTTTGGATCTAAGTTGTATCGATTCGAGCGTGACTAGAGAAGCCGCTGCCTCTAGAGGTATCCACGAACGCCCATTCCATCTTCGTCGAACGAAATGAAATTTGGTGAGATCTCGATACTAGCCGATTAGAATTTCTAGGGTTTTTTCTCCATTTTTATATCTTGTTCTCTTTCCATCTGTATGGGCTAAAAAGTTTTATAAGGGTCGTACCCTACCTTTAAAAACGAGATATTTAATTTGGAGATAACTTTAAATTCCTTTACCAATTCTAAACCACATAAAATGTCAACAATTTATTTCTTTTCTTTTGTTAAGAATTGTTCTCATCCTTTTAAACGTTCTTCTGTGTGACCCTATAGGTTACTATAACGTTGGCAATAATTTTAAATCATATTTAAAATTATAAACAGTGAGCGGCATCTAGTAATACATTGTTGCTACCCAAGTTATAATAAGATCAATTAACGATTCGATACAACCTTTTGTGACCAGTGTTTCAACGTAATATAATCCTTTTAACCGTTATATCCAGGATTAAACTCGAGGCATGGAACGTATCACCCGCTTTATAATTTAATCCGTTTATCTCGATTAATGAGTAGACTGTTTTAAAACAAATCAATATTTGAGCACGACCATGCATTTCACAGTCTAACTCAATCAAGAGGCCCATGGATATCACTACGAATATATCGTAGGGTTAAATTCCATATAGATCATTCATAATTTTCATTCTATTCGAGATTTGTCTAATAATCATCGTTATCGTTACTTTGTTACAAATAACTTTAGATGATATCAAAACACAAATATCCTCGAATAAAATTATAATAATTTCAGGTCTGAGGACCATTACATTACTGCCACTATGAGATTGAGTTATGATATTTTAATTATATTTTATGTAGTTATCTCAAGGTGGGTCATCCCAATACGATATTCTCCAATACGTATTTATGTTTTGACATTAATATCACGTATGATCAATGAGATGTGATCATCAGTCAATCAACATACTAGTCTTAATGTTTTTATTGTTGTCATTTATATAAACGATAAAACTTGACTAGGGACATTTAAGAATTATAATACTAAGTATATTATATAATCCCAAGTTCAAGTCACTTACTTGAACTATATAATTCCGTATTATGATTCTAAGGACCTCTAATATATTAATATTTATATTACGCACTAAATATAATATAATAAAATTTTATTTTATTCCAAATAAAATAATTACATCAGCAGTGTTATCAATCTCATCAAATGGATTTCCTCTAGGGCATAAACTCTAACAAATATAACCTATTATAATTAATTATATGAATGAGAATGTAATATAATTGGTAGGCTTGTCCTAGGGACAAGTGAAAATTATAACATGGGTTTTAATAAATGGAAAGAGAAATTGTTAATAAACCTTAGTTAAGAGAACTAAGTTAATAAGTAAACAACAACAAGAAGTTGTAAT
This sequence comes from Allium sativum, assembly GCA_030737875.1. Taxonomy (NCBI): domain Eukaryota; kingdom Viridiplantae; phylum Streptophyta; class Magnoliopsida; order Asparagales; family Amaryllidaceae; genus Allium; species Allium sativum. Next base: position 718,151,889 of record CM060921.1, on the reverse strand, counting down.
GACAATGTAAGATGAGGTTATGATTAAATAAGAAAGAATAAAGTAGACATATGAAATGAAATAAGTTGTACTTAATTATGTAATACGTAGATATGTCATAAGAAAAGATGAGAATTGGGGGAGGATATACTTAGTTATACATTAAGTAAAATATGTCATTGTAACTGGTAAACGGGTAATTGGACAATAAATGACATTGTAAGACAAAAGGGTTGTATATTACTTCTTTTTAATTACAATCTAAGAGATAACATGACATGTCATTGGCTTATTAATGAACTTAAAACGGGTTAAGTTAAATCAATGGATTAATAAGCGAGAGGGGTTCATTCCTTAGAGATATAAAGAGGTCAGAGAAAACCTAGTAACTTGAATAAAAAGCTAATAAGTAGATAATCAAGTTAATTGGGAATCTGATAAGATAAGGCAAGCACGTGATTAAAGGATTAGGTGAATGATTGAATAACACGTTAGTGTGATGCGCTTGGACCAGTTTGCATGTACGAAGGTGAAGAACTCAACAGGGTAGATCATCGTGGTACATGAAGGCACGGGAGGAGCACATCCATCTAATTATTCTGATGGTTATTCTGCTAACTTGCTCTACGGGACTGGAGGGAAGCATGCGGCTTCCAAGGGAAGTGGTAGGGTACTCCGTGGTGGTCCTCTATTGTGGTGCATGCTCCAGCTGTACTCGCATAGGTTGAGTATGCGCGCTACTACCCGTTGAGTATATCTTGATTGCAACGGTAATTTGGCAGTCAGATGGCTGTGGCAGATTGCATTGGGTGATTCAGTGGTGTTGTATATAACGTAGTTGTATACACAATTATATGATTTTTGTTTGATGATAACAACCAAATAAATATTATTTTAAATGTGTTTATTACTGTAATATTGTATATATACATCGCAGACAAGAATATAATATTTATATATAAATAGAATACGACTGTACAGACATTCAGATATTTACACAGTATTTTGTTTAAATATAAATATTTTATTTCAAATATTCAAACAGTACAACTATTTATAACTCCACTATTTGAACACATCACATTTTATATACATTCCCAGAATATTGTACTTGTAAATAAACTGAATATATTAGACAAGTTTGTTTGAACACAATAAAATGATATTTTATTTTAAATAAATTTTTTTTATTACAAATATCAGTACAATTCTCTCTACAACACTCATACAGTCACTCTGTTATATATACATACATTTTCACTTTCATATACAGACACATTTACTGACACTGTCAACTTCTGTCTTCAGTCTTCACAGCACTTCACTGTCAGTCTAGTCATCTTCTGCCTCCTGTCAAATAAAACAGAAACACACACAGTACACTGCAACGGGAATACAACAGAATACACGCGAATATAAATTTTATTTGCCTCAGATTTCTAGTGTGTTTCTCATCATTTTTCTGACTTGATCTAATATGTATATATTTCTATTACACACTGATCAGCCTCAACTCACTACACTGGTTTGCTGATCAGAACCAGTTGATTCTGAACAACCACAACACAGTGTAGCGGTCTGCTGATATATATTCGAATAGACACACACATATATATACACACACACATATACACATACGTGTGTATATAAATATATGTATACATACAGGTCAACATGGTCAGATTAGCAAAATGGAGCAAATGAATACAAGCTAATGTGGTCGACCATCAAAAACACAACAGTGAAATGCATAGCCAACTCGACATCAAAAACGCAAACTCAAAGTACAACAAGAATGCCAAAAAATAACAGCAAATTCATGAAGCAGCAAGCCCATGGTCGAGCCAAAGTACGAACATGGCAGACATACAAGATCAAGTTCAGGATTAAGCATGATAGATCAAGTTAAAGTACTACCGCTCAAATCAGGTGCATGGGTAAGCACAGCAAGTGCAAGTGCAAAACAGCTAAACCAGACATATCATCATGCACAAGGCATGTTTATCAACCAGCAAGATGCAAACATATCGGTGTCAAAAGCAGTTTGCATATTCATGTATTATAAGCCAAAATAACAAAGCAGTTTCAAGAGCTATCAAGGCAGAATTCATGGTGCAATCGTATAAGCAGGTGGACAATTACATTTCTGCATGTACATGCGATGCGAATGGACAGCGCAACAGTACTCATGGCAATAACTACTCAACAAGTTCAAAACTAGTGCATACAAAACATGGGTTCAGCTACAAAAATGAGTGAGACAAGGATGTGTACACAGTAATGTGGTATACATAACAAAACTAAGATAAGCATGGCCTCATGAATTCAAAACAAGCACAGTTAAGAAGAATGACCTGCATGAATGAATAAATAGTCGAGATAGCTCAACATGCACATCAACACACATGTGTAGTACGTTTCAGTGAATCAAGTACACAACAAGGAGGCAAGCTCAATACAGGTGCATAAAGAATTCATGGTAAACAGCAATACAGGCATGAAAGTGGTCATCAACATGTAATAGTTTACATGAAATTAGAGCTACAAATTTAGCAGCAGTAATTTGGTGCAAGAAATATTTCAGTTCTTAAAAGGTTTTACTCAATCCACAATTCGAAATTCAATCATGCATGGGCCACAAGTGCAATTAGATATTTTCCAAGAAATCGAGTTTTAAATGGGCAAGTATCTTTTGCCATATTCAATGAAATTAAAGGCAGTTTAATTTGAAATTTCTTTCCGCAAGTATCAATGTTTTCTAGAAATCAGAAAATTACAACATTATTGAACAACATTCTTTATGGCAAGATTTTTATACTATTTCCAGAAATGATATTTTTAGGAAATCACTTTTAATTTGGGACAAAATGTATTTGGCAAGAATTTTATTTGTTTCCAGAAATGATTCACAGGAATGTATTTATCACGCAAGCAAATCAGCAAACAAATACATGTTTTCATCCACAAATTCATGAGTCAGCAATAAAAGTTCTCCAGAAAATCATTTTGGAATTTACGGCAATTTACAGAGCACATTCAGATGCAAGGAATTAGTTTCATTCGAGGAAATGAAAAGGGAAAATCATGTCTAGGTTCATCAGTTCGATTTAACTCATGTGTCAAATTAATTAAGGCTGATACCAACTCAATCCAAGTCAAATGCGTCTTGATTCATCAATTCAATCAAAGAAGCAAAAGGGGAAAGTCGAAAATCAGATCGAATCATATACGAAATCAGAGTGATTAGTGTTTCTATTTACCCTGCATATTCACACCCATATCATCATCGGCAGAAAAGGAATCGAAACCACAAGCAACAATTTCAAACAAAGAATTAAAAATCAGAAAACTCACAAGTTAAATTAGGGTTTCGATCATCTATATTCCACGCTGTATCCAAAATTGAAGAACCACATAGCCACAGAGACTCGAGCACCAGAAATTGTTTCCAAAGCCAAAATTATCAACGTCGATTTTCTTTGAGTGTTAAAAGAAAACCCTAGTTAGTGAACCCGCCATTTTTAATTGCCAAAGAAGAAAGGGATCGGACCAAAGAAAATGGGTGCAACATGTTTTAAAGGGCCGGCCATAATTTACAAAGGGGATAACCCTTTATCTTTAATCTAGGGTTTAGTTTAATTTGTTTTGTATTTGTTTTTTATTTTTGTTTTTTTAAAACCGTCTAAGCAGTTCTAGAGTCTGTAAAATCTAGAGATTCAGTTAGGGGTTAACTGACAGTTACTAGAGTCTGTAAAATCTAGGGTATACGTGTTATGGGATTGTAATATGGGAAAATCTGATCGAGGGGACATCAGTCAGTCTAAGGTTTTGAGCGTAGGGTTAGTACAAGAGCAGAGAGTGCGAGTTTACATGGTCTTGTAAGCGGGATATGTTCTATCACCTAGTAGAAACCTTAGGAAAGCAGCAGTAGGAAGGATTTTGCCAAAGCTGGGTATATCTTGTGCCATTTACTTTCTGCATTTCTGTTTCTGCTACATTCTGTGATCTATGAATTTTCAATATCCAGAAAAACTGTCATAAACCCTATTCACCCCCCTTTAGAGTTAATCTAGATCCAACAAGTGGTTGCCTCATGGGGAGGCTGGTCAGGGCCAAATAAAGGATAGTAATCGTCGGGTATTTGTCATCGGCAGTCAATGAGATGCGGAAATTCTATATAAACCATCGATCTTCCACTATCAAGACTTTGCTTGCGGGACAAGCCAAATTGGATTATAGATTGTTTGCTAGGGTCACGCCACTTAGCTCTTTATATAGTCTTTCATTAGTTGAGGGAGGGGTCGAGGTGGGACTATAGCCACCATGAAAATGCAAATCGTAGTTTTGATATCTGTACTTTAGGCCCTTTTTAGCGGACCTATACAAATATGAAAAAGTCCCTGACCGAGTTCTGTGTTTGTATGTAGCCCTATTACGGGACTTGGGGTATAACAGATAGTACGTACATGTGAGGGTCTAGATCCATGCACTAGGTGGTTTATTGTAGACGTTGGGGCATTACTCCATGTTGAGACTTGATTTGACCAAGCAGTTTGGAGATGGCAGTTTGTACGCTTGCATGGAATAGCGATGGTGATTCTGTGCGGTAACGCGATGTAGTAATATGGATGCTCATACTTCGTTCAGCGTAGGATGAGAGTTGCATACGCTTCCATGGCGTGACAACGGAGACCGTGCGGGAAGGGTACTATGGGAAGTACCTTGATATACTGGGTATAACTACATATATATTATATTAGGTTAATCTACTATGATATAGATGAGTACGACGTGAGTTTAGAGCCTTGAGTGTTGTTAACCCAAATAATCTAATAAACAATAAAACATAACTGAACGGTATATATAGGGTTATTTTAGAATATATAATTTTTTCAGTCACCAGAACTTTGGGTTCTGACCCCCTCATTATAACACACTCACAGGTTAGGTTTGTGGTAGAGATATGATAGCTTTGGATACTGGTTTATACATTATTATTACTTTGGTAAGGCTAGATTTGATTATATTTTATCCATTCCGATGTGAGTTGTTTACGAGGTCTGATATATTCATTATCTATGTCCTTTCTGCAGGATACCAGACAAGCCAACTCGAGCTTCTATAGATTGGGATTTTTGAAAAAAATATCTATCTGTCGAAATTTGGGTTGTTACAAGCCTACTCCGGGCCTACTTCCCATCGTCTCTCCAGAATCCTATAGGTGATCGTTTACAAAGAGAAATAAGATAGTATGAGAAGTAGTAATCTCAAATACTAAAATAAGATAGCATAATAAGTATGGATAACCCCATCTAACCTTTCCCTGCACTTATAGGGTCAACAAATATAAAGGTACATGCTGCTCTATGATCATCATGTCAAAAGGTGTGATAGATATCTAAGGACTAAGACGATATTAAACAAATAAGCATAACACCCATCTTCTGTCCTCATATTTGCTCACTTTCTGCATAATATATAAGTTAATGCTTGCTTCCTAAATATTATAATTATGTTGCTCAGTAGGCCAAGAATTATGTCGTACTGACGTACACTACTCGAGGCAAGGACCTAACATGGTACAAGTAGATGCCATAAGTTTCTTGACATGGAGACAAGGACCCAGTGTAGTCCAGATGGACATCAAACTCAAAATCCCGTTTTAAGAGTAACCGTTATAACTTTGTGTATGTTTAATCCCTTTGCATGCGTTATCAACAACAGACTTTATCATAGGAATTGCTCTTTTGACTCCCATTAGGAGTCCCCTTGGCCGGTAACTAGCACAGATAACCAACTTGTTGTCAAACCTAATCATGTGTATCCAACCCTCTCTAATAGATTTCCATTTAAATCACTGTCATTCCTCTACATCTTGAAATATAGATAGTCGTTATTGGTCATTCTTTTTGTCGAATTCATGCATCCACTAGAAGTTTCTTTGTTCCTGTTGATTTATAATTGCTCCACCTTCATCGATTCAAACTCACTCTACTTCCACCTACACGAAATCATGCTAACCCAAAGTTAGGCCAATTAAAAGCTAGGACAATCAAGAGATAGGACGATGTGGAGCTAAGCCAATCCTGCCGATTTTGCATATCATCGTAAAGCCATACCGATCGGGGGTAGGGAAAATCGAATCTAATGCTCATTACAACTGAACTGAAATAAATACCTCTATGATGATCCAAAATAAATGTCCCCTTGTCAATCCAAAGTCAATACCTTCATGTTGATTTGATGTTAATGCCTCTATGCTAATCCAATATAGCTGAAACTCCAAAGTCACAAAATCCCATAAGTGCTCCATCGAACATACCTAGAATGCACCCTTACGAGGCATGCCAATTTGAGGTTTTGAACCTTTTTACATGCCATAAATTGAACATACGAACTCCAAATGACTTCAGATTTGTGTTATTTCTTTGCGCCTTTCTTGTCACTCGATACATATCGTATACCCATACGAGAATGTTGCTTGTATTCGATTAAGGCAGGAAGTACCAACAACTATTTTCGACATTCGATCGACATTTATATCTGTTAAACATGTTTATAGAAAGCATATCATATACAAAACACAAAAAACAACCATTTACTCAAAAGATGGTGAATCATAGTGTAGTCTTAGAAAATGTCAACATGTTCATCTTGTTTCCTATGATTTCTTAAAACATCATTTTCATAAGTGTGTAATAACTTAATTAAACAGGGTTTGCAATCAATTTTAGAGAATTTTTGAAGATAATTTAGAGCCCACTACAGCCTCTTTAGTAATTGAGAATACTAATCACTCACCTTAATCCAAGATAGCTCATTGATTCTCTTTGAACAACAATTAACACATATCCATCGGTTCTCGTAACATCAAATCTTCAAGCTTTAGGGTGCTTTTCACTAATTACTTCATATCAGGATTTGTCTAAACAAAGCAAGGGTTGATGGAGATTTATGAGGAAGAATCTACTTATGGTGGTAAAGTTCCATTTTGGGAGTTGTGCAAATGTAGAGAAGATTTTCCCATCTCCTTTAGCTCCCATATGCCCAAATCGTGTAATGTGAGGTGGACAAACTTTGTTATTTAAGTTGTCTAAAGCATATTAAATATTGAAATGGTCATATCTCACAAAAGACAAGTTTGTTTTTCTAAAGCATTACTACAGGCACTCCAATGGGCTTGAATTTTCTCAAAAATTGAAAACTAAAGTACAGTGAAACACGAACAGTTCATTTGATATCCCATAAATCAACCGAGATGTCCATTAGAGCTCAAGAAAATAACTCACAACGTAAAATATGTTAAATAATTAATGATCATAAAATTTGCACTTTCAAGTCAAATATCTCTATCAGGGGCAATTCTTCCCAAAATAACAATACCTACTTTTCATTTATATTGTGGCTTATTTTGAGAAGGGAGTCCAAATAATGTTCTAGTGACTTTTATACTATACATCTTATATATACCACTATCGTGTGTCGAGTGCCAACCATTTATGTTATGTTAAGTCGTTCAGACCCTACCACAACGTAAAAATCACACTAATAAACATCCTAATAGATTTAATTTAATATATGAATACTTATATACATATCCATTGGTCCACCTTGAACCCATATATTGTTCCCTAGCATCTTATGCAAATACCTCTCTTGCTATATCACAACCACGTCATCGTGTACTATGCGCATGAGTAAGCCACACTTGCAATGGAGTACCTGATGCCTACACCATGAGTGAATACATATATGCTATATCATATATGATCTAAATTCCGCTAACAAGCTGCACCATTGCCTATGCAATGCAGTATTAAGCCAATGATTTTCTATTTGGTGTGCTTATATTTTCTCCATTGGCTGGCTCCGTCGCCTATGCAATGCAGTATTAAGCCAATGATTTTCTATTTGGTGTGCTTATATTTTCTCCATTGGCTGGCTCCGTCAAACCATCACTTTTTATTTTGAACGTGCCTCTTGATATGGGTTACTAGCGTACCCTTAATCAAACAATCTAATAAAAATTATGTTGCATTTCATGTAACGACCCACATTTTACATATCGAAGGATCGTAAAATATTTCTATTTAATTCCCCGAGGGTCGGATCATTTTCATGTTTTGATATTTTATTCATGGGAATGGGAGACATGCCCAGGATTTTTACTAATTTTATTTGTGATCATTTTTCCACTGTAGTTTTGTTTAGGGCATAACTTTTGAATGGGATCGAATTAGGTGATAGAATCGATTTCATTGGATACAGAATGGCGTTGCCAATTCCGTAGAGTGGTCACATTAAAGATTTGCTTCAGCAGTTTGGGAGTAATCGTTGTTTTAGTGCTACACAATTTCTGGATATGCTAACTAGTCATTAGTGGGTTGATTTGGTGTGGCCCATTAGTGGGCTGGTTAGATGGCTATAAATAGGGGATAGAGGCAAGGAGAATTGTTTGGTTTCTTCATTACGCTATTTGGTTGGAGTTTGAGATTCTCCGTACTCCAATCAAATACCTCTTCACTTCATTAATTTCGTAGATCTATGTTAGAAGATTGAAGTTCAACATCGAAGAAGGGAAGATCGCATCAAAGTGATTGATTTGAAGGCCATTCTTCATCGTTCTTGGATGTCCGGATTTTTAGATCATCGTTTTAAAGCTATTTTGTGGATTTAATAAGCGATTAGCATCTCTCGCATAGATTCAATCGAGTATGTTGGTTATTTGATCTTATTTTTCATCATTTCAAGTTGTTTTCACCTAAATCTAATCGTTATAAGTATGTTTTCAATTCGAATCACCATAGGATCTAATCTAGCAACTTATAATGGTAAATTCATGTGTTAATTCTATGTTTATACAAGTCAGATCCATTTATTTGGTTTATTTAATTTTTTAATCATGATTGGTGAATTTTAGTGATTATATGATGATAATTAGTGTACTAATGTTTGTTTGATCATTTTTTATTGTGATATTGAAAACTTGTTTAAATTAGACGATTTGGATCGATTTTGTTTTGTTCGAGCATCAAAAATATGGTTTAATCAAGAATGTGGTGAAATAGTGGATCAACCAAGGGCACACACGATGGAAAACGTGGTTCGGCAAGGTTCTCATAGGGAACGGTTGAGTTGATGATGGATTAGGCTGATTTGGTGATGGATCGGAGAAAACAATGGAAAAACACAGCAAACAGGGTAACCCGTCTGAGGTGCACACAGCGGATCAGCTCAGTTTCGATGGATCGCGCAACAGTGAATCAACAACGTTTTTGAAACACCGTGGAAAAGTAAGGATCAACAACAATTTCAAGTATGGTTTGAGCAATGTTTTCTGGTAGATAGGGCATGCACAACTCGATGGACCGAAGGGCGGATCTGATGGATCGGGTTACTTTGGGCCATAGCCTTTTTGAAACACTGTAAATAATGATGGATCGGGCGTGTTCGCTCTGATGGATCGACAAGAAAAATTGGTGGATCACATTAGGATCTAGAGGCACATCCATGGATCGGGCAATGTTTTGAATGACGGATCGGGCGGAAATGATAGCGTTTTATAAAAGCCGTGAATGGGGAACCATATCGTTTTTGAAACGCTTTAGAAGGAAAAATGAACGTTGTGGTATGTTATTCACAACAAAGACTGAAACGTTGTGAATTGAATATCGACTAAAAGATATATGTTTTTATCTCGATGATGGTCGTGGCTTCGACGTGAATTCAAGGAGGAATGTTCAAAGTGTTTTTAAGTTTTGTTGATCGCGTAATGTAACGAATGTGAAAATGACTCAAAGTTGTGATTTTGTAGATAATGGGCACTCAAGAAGACGCTTGATCTATGGGATGTCGTCGGTGATGACTACTAGAGATATTGAAGACCGAGGAATTATCGTTGTCGTAGGTTCTAGTGAACTTAAAGCAGGGGTATAAGAGGGACGTCTAAAAGACTATGAGATAGTCGAGTACCCTGGGTATCGATGAAAGGCCTAGATATGTATCGATGAAAAACATATGGAGTTTTGCTAAAATCGGGTTACCATTATCCCTTGACTGACGGCAAGTTAGGCCAGTCATACTATTAACGATCGTTTCAAAGCAGGATAGGCGGTAATAGCCAGAGTCATGGATGTTGGTTGTTTTGTTTGTATCATGTCGCATAGATTGTTCGACATCGAAGGAGACATCTCTTCGGTGTTTTTCTGATGTTGGTTCAGGCCTTAGGGGTTTGTGCTTGAGGGATGTTGATCTCGATTAGGATGGTCTACGCTAGATAACTGGTTATTATGTCAGCTATGTTTTCTATTCTGATTGTTGTAAAGGCTATCACTGTCAGATGTGGGGAAGACAGGTTAGAGTTTCTTCTCTGTTGATATTGGTAGGTTAGATGATTGATCTACCTATATATACTTTATTGATGATGTTAGATATCTGTTTTATTGCTCATTAAGACCGTTGTCTAACTCAATGTTTTATGTTTCTTCTTATTACCTTGGGTTGTTCATTCATTATGTTATGGATAGGCAGACTGATTAGCAGGTGACATGTGATATATCTTGATGAGGACGATGCTGATGAGCGACGACGAACAGGAGGCTTACGTATTATTTTCTACTATCTACTATTAGTTGTTTCCATTGTTATGTTGATGTATGCTTCTCTGAGTGACTTGTAGTGAGGCAATTTGTAAAGACTCTTATGATGTGTTCCAAAGGATGTATGGATATTTCATGTTGATATGAAAGCTTAAGTTTCTGCTCAATTATGCTTCACTATTAATGCATATTATATATGTTCTATTATACTTTATCTCTGTGCTGTGAGTTACACGACAGGTTCCGCTTGTGTTTATCATACTCTGATGATCGTCAATTGCTCTTGGCATACCTTTCAGCGCATTATTCCTCTTGTTAAATGCAGGAGTTATGGGTGGTCATCACATTTAGTACCAGAGTTGTGGTTAATCGATTTTAGCCAAAGTTCAAAGGTGTAATGACGTATGAGATATGTAGATATCTGATGGATGTATACTATATATTAGTGTATAGTATAGTAGCGCTTGAACTCCATTGCAATTTCTGTCGGATGTAGACTAATCATTCTATTTTTCAGATTTAGAATAAGTGGTCCATCGTCGAGACACACAACTATGGAGGAAATTGTTCCTAGAGGGGTGATGGTGGTATACCAGATTACCCAGCTATATTCGGGGATATGATGGCAATAATCATGAGGAGGATACCCGCTTCAGGAGCAGCCGCGGTAGATGATGGGGTTCAGGTGTAGGTACCAAGGATTGTGGACTTTGCAAAGCTATGTAAAGATTTCACTACTCATGGTGGGATGCCATTCAGAGGGACATACGACTATTGAGAATCAAGGGTGGCTAGATACTTACATTCAGATTTTTGGAGACTTGGGTACTGACGTTGCTACTAAGAGGAAGCTTGCATTGAGACAACTACAGTGCAGAGCTGTGAATTGGTGGCCACGTATAAGATTTTGGTCTATGATTTGTTGTACAATGGTGGCTTTGTAAATTGTAGCAGCTTGTATTTGAAGTATTCAGTGGATGCTTTATAAATATTAGCAGCTTGCTTATTAGAAGTATTCCAATATTTATTGCTTATTAGAAATATTCCAGTATTTATTTTCAATAATGCTCTCGACTGTTTCATTAGCACCACCCAAAATGTACATAATTCTCCAACCCAATGGATTTATTAAATATTTTCCACAAAGTCAGGGGTCAAACCAGAGACTGGTTTGACTACCATCTTTGAATCGTTTTTCTATAAGTTTGATAACTGCAACTAAGAATGTTTTTCCAAATATAAAAGTGGTAGCTTTCAGACTTAGTTGACCATTTTTTTGTTTTTGAGATACTTGTTTTTAGTCCATCTGACCCTAGAGAGTCGCACTGATGAATTTCCAAAAAAGCTTCATCTTGCAAGTTTCATTCAGGTCCCTGACATTTCTTAATCCAAGGTCACCATACTTTTTTGGCTTGCAAATTTTGTCTCATGCAACTTCATGATATTTACCTTTTCAAATAAAATCAGCGTACATTTTTTTTGATTTTCTGAATATTTTTAACAGAGATGCTATGTGTTTGCAGCCAATAGATGATGATGGCAGTGATGACAATGTGTGTCAGCTCTACCTTACCAGCTATAGATGGAAGTTTAGTAGACCATCCTTTAATATGCTTTGAATAAAATCACATAAATGAAAGCAAAACCTATCATAAAGTTGATTAGAGCTAAGAGGAAGGCCAAGATACTTAAAAAATAGAGTACTTTTTCTTTAAATTTAAGAATATTCAAGATCTCGCCTTTATTCTTACATTACATCCTTTACTAAAGTAAACTTTACTTTGCTTTCATTAACTTTAAGACCTGCAAAAGCTTCGATTTTTTCAAAGATTTTGACAATGGTAGAAGCAAAAAATTAGCTTTCACAAAAACTAAAGATCATCAACATATAATAAGTGGATGACAATAGGCTTAACAATATTTATAGGATTGATATTCCCATTTAATAATTAAATTTCTGTTGAGTTAGTAAAGTATTCCATGACCACAATAAACAAATAAGGTGAAAGTGGGTCCTCCTGCCTAATCCCCTGATTACTATGAATGAATCTCTTATGGAAACACTTCGATTAATAAGTAGAAGGTGACCTTTTCTGTACATTCACCAATTATGTCACATTTTTTTTAATAAACCTAAATTGTTGCATAATGTGCAAGAAGAATTTTCTAGTTAATTTTGTCAAGAGCTTTATGCAAATCCACTTTAATGCACATATGATTTTTGTTATTATCATTAAAGTTTGTTATCATCTCGTGTGCAAAAAGAGAATTTTTCAGGAATAAGTCTGCTAGATGAGAATGCACTTTGATTTTCAGAAATTAAAAGTTATAGAAAAGTTCTAATTATATTGTAAAGAATGTTAGAAATAATTTTATAAATGAAATTAGAACAAGCTATAGTTCTAAAGTCTTCAAACCCATTTGAAAATTTAACTTTGCGGTGTTGGGTAAACTTTAATTGCTATTGGGAATGGCAAAAAATCAAGAGTCATGTGTCTTTTTATGAGTCAAGTGTCTTTTTATGAGTCAAGTGTCATGTTAATTAATGACACGTTTGTTTAAGAATCAAGTTAATTAAGGTTGTGTCTTTAGAGTTAAGAGTCGTGTTTGTTCATTAAGTGTTGTGTCTATTTAATATGTAATTGGTAAAGGGTCATGTCAACTAGTGAAATGGTGTTTATTGAGTTGTAAGGTCATGTAGACCACTATATAAATATCGGTGGTCATTTTGTGTGGTTATAAGTGAAAGAGAGAGAAGAGAGAAAGCGAGAAGGGGATAAGTCTGAGAAAAAAAGAGAGTGTTGTAATGAAAGTTGAATTATAAAAGTAAACAAAATTTGCTGTGTATACTCCTCCTCTTCGTCCTCCATAATAATTCCTCTTCATATTGGTTTTTACAAATTGGTATCAGAGCTTTTTAATTCTACAAATTGATATCGGAGCCTGGTCGAAATCATGGGATTTCTACTACTGTTTATGTCGTTCGTTGTCACAAAAGAAAGTTATGAAAGATGGAGTAGTAGAAAGAAAGAAGAGTTAATCTCCAAAGGGCTATGGAAGATTGTTGAGAGTGACTATGAATGGCCAAAAGATGTTAAAAACATGACAGAGAAAGAAAGAAAAGTTTTTACAAGATTGATATGGAAAGATCACAATGTTCGTGTTGTGATGTGTGAGAACGTCGATGGAGTAGCATGTAAACACATTATTGGTGAAAAAACGGCAAAAGATTCGTGGAATTTACTGAAAGTGGCGTATGCTAAGGATTACAAAGGAGAAGATGAAGAGGAAGTTGATGAAGATGATGAAGAAGAGATCGAAAGATTCAAAGAGGAGCTAATGAAAGGGAAAGCTGCTAAAGAAGAACAAGATGAAGAGGAGGTCAAAAAGGCTAAAAAGGAGCCGATGAGAAAGAAAGCTGACAACGGAAAAGAGGACGAGATTGAGGAGGTACAAGCAGTGAACAAAAAAGAATATGATGTATTTGATAGCAATTTTGATGAGGATGAACCTGATGCTGATGCTGAAAATACTATTGAGGAGAGGCTACCACTTAAAAAAAGATTGATATATTGTGGAAAGACACTGAGGATGAAAGTTACTATGAAGAAAACTATACCAAAATCAGAAGATGGTAGCAACCATGAGAAGATTTCGGAGAAACGGAAGTCAACTAGAACAGCAGATGTCGTGAGGCAAGCAAAAAGAGAAGCTATGTGTGAAGCGATACAAGCAACTAGGAAGCCAATTAAGAGGAAGAAGGAGACCGAGGACAAATGGATGTCTCAAGAGGAAATGCTCATCGAAGCTGCTGCAAAGGATAAAGAACCGAAGGACCAAGGTAAGAAGATAAATAATACGAGATAGAGAAAAATGGGATGCTGCCAATTTGTTCAAACCAATGTTGGCTAGAGGGCAGCTGAGGTGCATTGGTGCAACCACATAGGAAGAGAACATTGAGTATTTTAAAAAGGATGCTGCTAAGGAGGAGACGCCTCTGTATGCTTATTTGGTCGGTGACGTATATAAACCCCCTTAAAGGAATAAAGCATTTAAGTTTACAGGGGAGTTTTGTTGGGTAACTTTAATTGCTATTGGGAATGAAAAAAATAAAGAGTCATGTGTCTTTTTATGAATCAAGTGTCATGTTAATTAATGACGTGTTTGTTTAAGAATCAAGTTAATTAAGGTTGTGTCTTTAGAGTTAAGAGTCATGTTTGTTCGTTAAGTGTTGTGTCTATTTAATTTATAATTGGTAAAGGGTCATGTTAATTAGTGAAATGGTATCTATTGAGTTGTAAGGTCATGTAGACCAAGATATAATATGGGTGGTCATTTTGTGTGGTTATAAGTAAAAGAGAGTGAAGAGAGAAAGTAAGAAGGGGATAAGTCCGAGGAAAAAAAAATGTGTTGTAATGAAAGTTGAATTGTAAAAGTAAACAAAATTTGTCGTGTATCCTCCTCCTCTTCCTCTTCCATAATAATTCCTTTTGATATTAGTTTTTACATGCAGATCAAGGTTAAAAGATGTGGTTAGTATTTTTAAGAAGTTTGCCAGAATTAAAATATAAGTTCAGAAACCACTTCCGTAATTTTATTGGGGATTGTTAAAGGGACTCCACTTTTGGTTAAGTGGAGAACAAAATTTAAATTATTGTTCAATTGTTAAGGGGGGACCAAAAAAATTAACCCTCCCTTAAACATATAATTAAAAATTCTAATATTAACCTCATAATCTTATTTAATGTAAATTTTAAAAGCTAAACCTAAATAATGAGCACAATTTAATAAAATAAAAAAAAGAATATAATTAACATAATGATGACATAAGAGAGTTATGTGGGTGATCAGAAGATATCAGATCAGGTAAGTTAATGGATATCATTTTGGAATTCGATGGTTCAATTTAAAATACTTAAATATTCATGAACAAATCTAATCGAATATGTATAATTGAAACATTAATCGAGATACAGATGTTTTTACGCCTTGGAAATGATAAGAAATTGTATTCATGCGCATGTAGATCAGTGCGAAATATATAAAGAACAATAGTGAATTGTATGTTGTGACAAATGGTGGTTTAGTTCATGTTTTTTCTAAAATAAAAAAAGCCATCCCTTAATATTTTTTTTTAAAGTGGAGCCCCCTTAAAATACTCCTCTCCTTAACCAAAAGTGGAGTCCCTTTAACAATTCCAATTTTATTTTGCAAATCATTCCAATGAAGTTTGTAAAAATTTATCCCCAAAAACATCGCAGGACCACAACTCACAATATCCAGAATCAGATTAGGTTATAGTGCAACTGGATCTTCTGTTCTGATCACATTAGTCATAGTAATTTACTTCATCAAATCCCCAGAATGCATTTTCCTTTACTTGAATTCAGGACAAAAATGATTAGGAACATGAACAAAACGGTGACGAGCAAGCAATATACGTGTAACATTTCTTTTCAGGTTACATATTATAAAAGCTATTCTTTTCCGATCTATTATGCTAAAAGTTGGCGAGTTCGTCTATTTGCTCCTTTCACCCTGGAGTTCAGTTCTTCTACATCTTCATTGAGATTATCTAAAGCTGTGTTTTGCCTACATTCAAAAGAAAATGACGATAAGTTTTTCTAAATGAATAAACAACAAATATATTGTATAACGAATAGTGTAAGAATTGCAAGTAAAAACCTGTCAATTTCAGTGCCCATGTCGACTGCCATGCCTTTAAGCTGCCCTAAAATGCCACTCAAATCATCAAGTCCATCATCTTGTTTCTGCTTCTCAATCTACAGTAAAAACATAAGTTAAAAAATAACACATACAAAGGTTTTTGTGCCATTTAAAAGTCATAAAATGTTAATGACATTAAAAAAAAAAAAAAAAGTACCTGAACTTTATCCATTGCAGAAGTAGGTTCTTTATACTGTCTATTTTTGCTCCTAGGACTTGATAATCCTAGTTTCTCCCTCTGTTCCATATGGCTCTTCTTCTTTTTAAAGGAGTCATCTGTGTTTTATTGAAATTTCAATTTAGGTAAAAAGTGATAATGGGAAGTTGCTAAGGAAGTATAATATAATCCATATAGTAAAACTGGAGTGCGTAAGTATTTCGAACCTCGTGTAACCACCGCAGGACCCTTTATCTTGCGGGTCTTCTTCGGCTTCCATGGTTTTGAAAAGAGGCCTCCAAGACTATTTAATAATGATTCTCCCTGTATTTTAAAACATTAAGTACACATAACATCGGTGTTATATATTTGAAACAAGTGCACAATCCTAATATATCTATGTACATTGATGTGCATGTACAATACACATCCCCAAGAATACAACTACAGCAGTCCCTTTATAAAATAAATATACCCTGATATGTATTTATAATACAGAATCAAAATGTTGTTCCATTGGCATTGTTAGGTCATTTCCCTGCAGGGACTCATCCTGAAATTTGTTTTCAACTACCAATAATAGATTTTACATTTTAGGTACAGGTGATTTTATTTGAGTTTTCAAAGACATATTTAAACTAACTTGAAAAACTGCTTGCAGAAACATGCCACTGTCTGCCTATGTGTCAAAGATCAGTGACATTTGTACGTTCGAAAAGCATGTGCACGTTTCTTCTTAAAACTATAATGTGTATAAATGTCTACTGAGATGTAAAATGACATGTTAGGTAAACAGTCATGAAAAATTTTCAATTTGCAATTTGGTTTTATTTGAAAGGTTGCTTAATTGGGCGAAAATTCCATTATTCTAGAGATGATTTCATGTGAATTACCTTACTTAGATCCTGGTCAATTTTGACGCACTTCTCGTGAGTTCGATTAATCTGCTCACCCTGTTCGTGCAAGGTTACTAGAGTTCTTGTTGCATCTTCCTTGATTGCTTCAGCAATTTTGACACAACCATTTACGGCATCAGTAGTTTCTTCTGCCTTGGAAGCAGCATAGTTCTCTAGTTCTTGAACTGATTGGTTCTCAAAATCCTTGTATCCCTTGTTTGCATTTTTCGGTTTTGTTTCTGTTTCTGAATCAGAGTCAAATGGGTTATCGATTTTCTTCTTTATGTCCACTTTCGGCATTTTTTTCAGATCAATTTGTTTACCCTGGAAACTAAAAGAAACGAAAATCATGGGCAAATAATAATAATAATAATAATCTAAATGGTGCGCTCTATAAGATCACTTAATAGGAAAACCAAGATATCTGTAAGCACTAAGGCATATGGCCGCAGATGATAAGTCATTTGAAGCGTACCTCAACTATGAATCCGAAGGACAAAAAGAAAGGAGAAAATTGTAAGAGATGATCCTCCTTCCAGTTTTGATCTTGTCAGTGCACCTGCAACAAAACAAAAAACAAAGAAATGCTTGAATGACAAACTTAAATTTCAGATAGCATTTAATGAGAATATTAATAACCTATGACAAGAAAATGGGAAGGATTAGGATTAGTCTCTTCTTTTTATTCTTTCTCCTCTTCTTTTCGTTGCATTGAGAAACGCAATTATCATACATTTATGCTATTAAATTGACTTGTGCAAAACCAAAAATAGCTGAATGACTAAGTTTAGCTATAACAAATTACTGGACTTTAATCTATCTTTTACTTAAACCTAAAAGCAGAAACTAACCAATGCTGATGTGGCTTATCTTCCTCTTCTCATTAATAAAATAGTCAATTTTACTTTATTCCCGTAATTAAAAATAAATAAAAAATATTCCGAATGTCCTCACAAGGATGTTGGCAAAAATAACAGACTACTCATTATAGTCTTGTTTTTCCCGTAATTATATTCCGAACGTCCTCACAAGGATGCTTGTTTAAATCTTTATCCAACATTTTTGATGTGTAAAGGATTTTAGACTTCATCCATGCTAGTTTGTTTACTTTAGTAGAGGTACCATTTACATCCAGGTATTGTTTCCTACTGACAAATTCTCTAGGTTGTTCTATCATATTTAAATTTATTTTTAGTTTCTAGTGTTATTGATTATACTCCTACATTTAAATGTCTGGATATTGTCTATGTGAAGGCCCCTATGTATCTTCCAAAAACAGTGAGTGTAGGCTTCTGTCTTTAACCTGCGCAACACAACGATGTTGTGATTTGTGATATAAAATCACGTATATGCACTACATGGAACACTGTATATAGCAACGGAGCCTAGCAACGGCATGTGGAAACGGCTTCCAACAAAGTTTATTTCTGAATTTTCTTCACGTATTAAAAAAAAAATAGATCGTTGAAGGTCGTTGTTTATAATGTCATTGGAGGTCATTGCAGGCCATTACATAGTCGAGCGGAAATTAACTGGAACTGCTTATTCCTCCCTCACTTCGCCATTCCTCCAAAATTTCTCTAAATCGCTACTTCCCCAAATCTGAATCTGGCCTCCAACACTCCATACCCCGCGACTAATCTCTACAACGTGTTGAAGGCTCTCTCCACTCCTCTCTAGGTTCCAATTCAGCTCAATTTCTCAAGGTATGAAGCCCAAATTCTTTATAATACCCTAGATTTGGTAATTTAGGGTTAATTTAGTTGGTAGATATATGTTTGTATGTGTAGTATTGTTAATATGTGCATATATAGGTTGAATCAATTATGTTGCTAACATTGGGTTAATTAGAATTTATGTTGTATGTATATGTGCATATATAGTGTTGTTAGTTAAACTATGACTTAATTGAGCCCCAATTATTGTTATTAATTTATGTATTGCAAGTTTATGTTATTTGTATATGTGCATGTATATATGGTTGAATTAATATATAAAAGATTTCGTACTTGTTAAGTGACATTTAGTGGAAATAGAAATAAATAAAGTTAAATACATACGTATATGCGATAAATGTAATGTCCCGTATTTTTGAACGTTAATTATGAATATTTAAATCTGTTTTAAATATTGATTTGATAATATTAATAGATTTCTATATCGAATTTATTTATTAAAAACGTTGTTTGAATGTATAAATTTGCAAAGCGTTCCATACTATTATTAATAATGTTTATCAGTATGAATATACAATGTTATTGAATGTGGAATTGTCTGATATTTCACGGTTTGGTACTTTAGTAGACATTTGCCTCATCAATAAAAATAAAGTTTTTTTTGGAATCAATATTAAATCAACTTTGAATGTTTAACGTTATATTCGTATATGATTTTTAAATACAATTTTCGATTTAAAAATGAATAGAGCTTTTAATTACTGATCTTTAAAGATGTTTAGCAAGTTAATGGTTATTCTAAGCATTCCTTAAAAAGAGATATCAAAGATAAAGCTTGTATTATTTATAAGCATAATGGAACGAGTAATTAAGAAGGGTAATTATAAGTTGATGTTCTCAATGAAGAAATGGTCTATTTTGAATTAAATAGGATTTTGGGATTTCAAGATTTATATGATTTTAGAATTACGAACTTTCATTTATCTTAAGATAAGAACCTTGTCGATCAAGGTCTGAGAGGTAATTAGAATACCCCAACTTAAACGGCTTCACTATTATCGAGAGATAATATTAGTTTGTAATGGTAGAAGATGTTGGAAAAGGTTTATTTTTCATATAAGTGAAATATTATGGCTTATAATAAGATATTGAAATATAATTGTGAATGTTAGATTTTGATATATATATATATATATATATATATATATATATAACGTATCAGTTAACATAGTTTATGAAGGTTAAGTTGAACTGATTAGTTAATAACCATTTATTTTATAAAAACGGAACTTTGTTCTAGTTTAGAAACGAATAAGGGAATTAGCAAACATTTTGCAAAGGGTTATATTAAATCAGAATTTTGATGCGATTATAAGACAGTTCCTAAGTATTGGGAGTAAGATGGATTTCAGACTTATCTTATATTTAAGGGAAAAAGTTTTGCTCCGATTACCGAAAGATTTTAAAGTTAATTGAAGGGACCAAATGATGCTATATACCAAATTAGTGAATTCATTTTCATCTTATGGATGCATGGATGTTTATTTTGATAGTTAAATAACCGACTATCAAAATCTGACCTTTTATCGATTGTTATTACGGAAAGACCGGGATCGAATTTATATTCGAAAACCATTCCGACCAACAAACACGTAACGTTAAAAATAGAAGATGGAGCAATTGAAGACTATGGATCTTCATATGCAGAAGGATCACATGTTCTCTGGCTAGCTACCAGAGGTTTTCAAACTATAATTCGGTCGTGGTTGAGAATTTACGGATTTGCAAGGACTTCTCGCTACTGACCCATAAGGATGCGGTAGGAGAGTGCCTTCGCTTTGTCCAGTCTCAGGACAACTTGTATGGATGGATGTCTAACAGAGTATACCTAATAAATCGCATACGGTTGATCTCTTAAAGATATTACGTCTGGTGGCGGAGGAATTCGTTTCTCTTAGCTTTTATGCCTATAATATTTTTCGGAAATCAATTAGTGGTTTGACGGGTTTGACGATGTGGCATTCAAAGTAAATGGTGGTGTACTATTCTGGAAGGCAAATATAGCCTCAAGCCTCACAACCGGGAAATGATAGAAATCGGGCAGGCAGCATGGCTAGTTGGGTCGCACCCAAGCAGGGTGCATTATCACCAATCTAGAGAAAATCCTTACTTGTTCTTCTTTCACTTCTGTATCTCCACGGATGTGAGGTGAGCCCTTAAAACCTCAGGGTGATAATACATTCGCTACACTCAAACTAAATGGAATAATTGCTACTGAAACACGTGAAGATTCCAATGTGCATGGCACCATAAATGATCCTGCATGCATAATTGTTACTCAAGAACTTCAAGAAATGAATATAGAAATTCTCCTAGTTGTGACCCATACATACAAACCCCAGCACCAATCAATACCCTCCACTTCCCCCACGACCTTGCTGACGTCAGTTAAATATCCTAATCCCCTATCCAACATTGCAGAGCCACCAAACATAATTACTTCACCATCCCAATCTCAGTTACGTAAACATGCAAAACCCAAAAAACAGCGAGCCAAACCCACCACAAAATCCAAAACAGCTCCTACTCTTAATACCGTCCATAAACACACTCCCGACCATTCAAATGAACCCCAATCACCTCCATTAGCTGCTTTGTTCTCGAAAAGAAATTCCAGACTCCTCAAAATACAAAAAGAATCAGAACCAGTGACTAGCCATGTCAACAAAAAAAAAGAAAAAAAAATCCAAAAGAAATGATGTAGAAACAATTGAAGCAATGCATGATGATATGAACTTATCACCAATAGACTCAGAATACTTCTCTGAAGAATCAACCCAATCTTTCCATACTTCCAAATCCCCTACATCTTCTCCTAGAAGAAATCAAAGTTCAAGCTATACCCCAATAGTTTAAATATGCAGTGCAACATTGCTGCATGGAACATAAGGGGAGCACACAAATCCTCAAAATTAGACCAAATTAAGATCCTCATTAATGAACACCACCTCTCTCTCATTACCATTTCTGAAACCAAACTCAATTCCATCCTCTCTTCAAAAGCTGCGTCATACATAAACCCTTGTTGGTCCTCTCTTACCAACCTTGATCATGCACCCTATGGAAGGCTGCTAGTCTTATATGATCCCACTATCTTCCACCTTTCCCCCATCTTTCATGATTACCAGTACATCCACACCAAAGCCCTTCATATTCCCTCATCCACTTCTCTCTTTCTAACCTTCATTTATGCAAGCAACACACCTTCGGTAAGAAAGCAAATGCTGGATGCATTACCAAATCTCAACCAGCCTTCTCTCCCATGGGTAGTCATAGGAGATTTTAATTGCTCCTTTCATTCTACCCATAAGCATGGTGGCCCTCCCCTAAGCCTATCTGACCTTAACCCGCTAAATGAATCCATGCACAGATCCTCCCTCATTGATATTCCAACCTCTGGCCTGGATTATACTTGGTCAAATAAGAGTATACAAGGTCCGAGAACGCTAACCAAAATTGATCATGGTCTAATGAACTTCAATGCCTTAACTTCCTGGCCGTCCATTCATATTAAGATAACCATGCCCCTTCTTTCAGACCACTTCCCTCTCATCCTCTCCTTTGGCACAACTCCATCTTTTCATCAGGTAAATTTCAAATTTTTTGATGTATGGACATCGAATGTTACTATGCTGCAGGTTGTAGAAGATGCATGGAAAATCCGTGCACACGGTAACCCAATGTTAATTCTGCAGCAAAAGCTACAAAACACAAAGGAAGCTCTAAAGAAGTGGTCAAAGGATATATATGGAATAGGTAGTAAAAGATCAACAGCTCTAGCAGAAAAACTCGAGCAAATACAGCAACAAACCATACGACCGAATGCGGATGTGATAGACTATCAAAGAGAAAAAGAACTGTCGAAGCTTCTGGAAGAAGCTCATGAAACTGAAGCGAAGATGATAAAGCAGAAAAATAAGCAACAATGGTCAGTCCACGGCGAAAAAAATACAAAATTTTATCATGCATCTTTGAAGATGAAACAGATGAAGGAATTCATACACCAAATTGATGATGAGCAAGGGAGCAGATATACTAACCTAACTGAAGTGGATCAAGCATTCATAAAATACTACACCGAGCTGCTTAGTGAAGACAACGCGGAACCGAGCCATGTCTTCTTGGATAACCTTCTAATCACAACGGTTAGTGATGACAAACAAGAATATTTGACAAGTATAGTCTCGGATAATGATATCAAGGAAGCTATTTTTACAATGAGAAAAGCAGGCTCTCCAGGTCCGAATGGATTTAGTGTCTCCTTTTACATCCATTGCTGGAATATCATATCACCAGTAGTCCTCAAAGCGGTGCGCAGTTTTTTCACAAACAACAAACTTCTAACATCAATTAATTCAACCAATCTTGCATTGATTCCAAAATGCCAAAATCCGACCAATGTCACACAATTCAGACCGATTGCATGTTGTAATGTAATATACAAAGCAATATCAAAGATCCTCGCCAAGAGACTAAAAGATGTGCTACAGCCGATAATCTCAATGAATCAGGCAGCTTTTCTTCCTTCACGTAGCATATTGGACAATGTTTTGCTGACCCATGAATTATTGAATGGATACTCTCGTACTAATGCCTCCCCAAGAGCCATGCTGCAAATCGATATAAAGAAAGCTTTCGACTCGATTAAATGGTCATCACTTGTTAGCATTATGTTGAAAATGAGATTCCCAGTTAAATTTATATACTGGATATACATTTGCATCTCCACGGTGAGATATTCACTTGTGTACAATGCCCATACAGTTGGATACTTTAAAGGCAAGAAGGGGCTGAGGCAAGGAGATCCGATATCGGCGTACCTTTTTATTATGCTAATGGAGGCGCTAACCAAGGAATTTGAGCGGCAAGTCATCCTCAAAAGTTTCACTCTTCATCCCAAATGTAAATCTCCTTTGATTACATCTCTAGCTTTTGCCGACGATCTTCTAATTTTCACCAAACCAACAGTCTCGTCCATTCAATCCATTATGACATCATTAGACGCTTTCAATGCCTTCTCCGGTTTACAAATCAACTATGAAAAATCACAAATACTTGTTGCTGGCTTATCTCCATCGCAAGCTATCCCTATTGTTTCAGCTTCTGGTATGGCAACCATGGCTACCAACTCGTCTTATCTGGGAATTCCTTTAGCAACAAAGCGCAAAACTAAGGCTCAATGTGTTCCTCTATATGAGAAATTAACATCGGTTCTTTCTCGATGGGAAAATAGGTATCTATCGCAATCTGGACGTCTAGTGATCCTAAACGCAATCATATTTTCGATGACGGTTTACTGGTGTCGAGCTTTTACGCTTCCTGTAAAATTGATATGTATGCTGAAAAAGGCAATGCGCAACTTCCTTTGGTCGGGATCCATACATGCTGTCAAGCTTGCTCCAACAGCATACAAAAAAATTGAACAACCAAAGAAATATGGAGGGCTGGGTCTGAAGAACATCAAGCAATGGAATATGGCTGCATTATCTAATCACTTTCAGTCCCTAGTCTTGAAGAAAGATACGTTGTGGGTTAGATGGAGCCTAAAACACAATTTGAAAAATGATGACATATGGACAGTAGCTGCTAAACCAGTGCAGAGTTGGGTTTGGAAGACAATGCTAAAGATTAGAGAAAAAGTTCTGCCTTTTTCGCAGATAACATTATTGGCTAACAGTAATGCAAAGTTTTGGCAAGTTCCGTGGATCGAAACTGGTGTAATACTGCAAAGAACCCTTGGATACACTGAAATACAAAACAGCGGAATTCCATTGAATGCAATGGCAATAAACTACATTAGAAACGGGGTAATAACTCTGCCCCGAGCCACCAGTATTGTTGTGAATGAAATATGGAGACAATACGATCGTATGCCGTATTTATACATGCAATATGATGATTACAAATGGACGAGAGAAAAACTACAACATCAGACTTCAGTTGTATATAATGCTTGAATGGGAGAAAATGAATTAGGCGCTTTCAAGTGGCACAAAAGAATATGGAACCAAAGCACCAATGAAAAGCTAAATTACATGCTATGGAAGGTGAAAGCTAATGCTTTACATACATTGTCTGATCTAGTCTGTAAGGTATGAATATATCAAAGATGTGTGTATACTGTAGATCATATGA
The DNA here is from genome assembly GCA_030737875.1 of Allium sativum. NCBI lineage: Eukaryota > Viridiplantae > Streptophyta > Magnoliopsida > Asparagales > Amaryllidaceae > Allium > Allium sativum. The sequence continues at coordinate 718,126,661 of CM060921.1, read as the reverse complement.
GGAAGACACGAACCATTTGTTTTTTACATGCTCATTCACACATTTTTTGTGGAAGAAAGTCAAAGAGCGAGGAGGATATGTGATGCCGAAGAGGGATAACAAGGAAGAATGGCTGACTGTTTGCAAAGGAACCAGGTGGAAGCATGTTGCAACATATGAGCTGCTAATAATGCTCAAGGTCTCGATAAATGAAATTTGGAAAGAAAGGAATCAACGTATTTTCAATGGGAAGAAGGAAAGTAGACTGCGGATTTTTAACACAATCTGCAATGGCATTTCGACAGAAATTATGTTGTCTCCTATTGCTTTTGACATCACTGTTGAAAACAAATGGAGATAGTCTCCCTCTTTTTGCTTATGTTTTATTTACTGTATTTCTTGCACACGTTTGTATTGTAAGTCTTCGTTATAATATAAATAAAATGGTAGGGGCCATTTAACCCCGCAGGCTTTGCCAAAAATGAGTGGGCGATCATGTGTGGCCTGGTTGCAAGATGTTCTTGTTGAACCCCAGTGTATGTAACACCCTGTAATTTCAACTACACTAAATATGATAAATTAAAGAATACTTAATTTATTCAGAATTTAGTGAAACGAAATGTGTCATTGCGTTCGTCTCGGAATTCTGGTTGAGATAGACCCCGAGTTTGCGTAAAACGGACATTGTATGAAGAAGTTGTTAAGGTTTTAAGTTTGTATACATATTAGCCAGTTATATATAAACAAAACCATTACATAATTTCAAAACATTTCAAAATCACGCGGAGGGCCTAGACGGTAAATTTCCTTCTCTGGATGTCGACCCAGGGATTGACACCATATAGGGGTGTCGACACCTACACGGGAGGGCCGACCCCCATGTCGACACCCCCCAGATCCGGGGCAGATTCCTGCTTCTAAACGTTGACTGATTTCGTGACTAGATTCGTAGACCCTATGCTATAAATAGGACCCCATTCTCATTGTTTTATTCACACAAAAACAATGGATAACTACATGCTGCCTCTGCCCAGATTGAATCAAGCCTTTTCTTCTTCAACAAACAAGTTTTTCAAGTTTAGAGATCTGTGATTCAACATCTGCAATCCCTCTTATATTTCTTATATCCAATCATAGTGAGCCTATGTTCATTTTAGATCTAAATACTTCAAAGTTAATCTTGACAACATGGATATAAGTGTGTGACTATTTGAATCATATCAGATCTGCTATAACCTGTGTATTTCTGACATGACTATGAACTAGATCTATGCCTATACCTGTTTATCATGTCAGATCTTCCACTGTTAGTTGGATATCTAATTCATTGTTTAGATCTCATCATGCTTGTTTATGTTAGAATCAGTTCTACTATCACATGTTCATCAGATATGTTCCTTTATGCCTATCTTATCATTATGCCCAACTTTGTCACTGTTAGTTGCTATGCCTATTTTACCGTCATATGTCAACCCTTTTATTGTGATTATTTCTGTTCTCTTCCCTTCTTCTTTTCCCTTTTTATTTTTATATCCAGGCTACCTTCGAGCCTAGGCATGCTGCTGAAATATGCGAATGCGTTAAATTAGGAACGAGGGGAAAACGTTAAAATTAGGTCATAACTTGTATTGGGAATTTGGGCATAAATTGAAAGAAATACATGAATATAGATTTACGGCATAAACCAAACTTTGATTAAAAACTTTAATTTGGGTTATATTATTCATTATTAACATGACTTGGGAAAGAGGCATTAAAACCTATAATGACATAGGAAAAATTGGTTAATAATGAAGATGCCTAGAATTACAGTAATTAGAAACTATAACCGTGCTTAGACACGAGGTTAGATTACACTTATGGTGGAAGTCTGCCCGGAACCGCCCGACATATCCAGTGTCCACAAGTGGTGAATCTAATGTGAGGGGTCTAAGTGCATAAACACGAGACGTGCTAAGACACAAGGTTAAACTCGGTTTGTGGAAGAAATCTCCGGAACCAACCGGCGTATCCAGCATCTACAAGTCGTAGGCTTAATGTGGGTGGTCTAGTACATTATAACCATAAATGAATATGGTAATAAACTTGAATACTTAACCTAGTTGAATCCATAGGGATTGTGTATGTTAACTTGAGTAGGAGTAAAGTAAACTTGTATGAAACAGTGAGAGGGTTAAGTATATCTTGGGTTGGTGGGTAATATTTATATATAAGCCCACAAACTTAACCTGTAGGGTCATGCAATCTTTTACTCTAGTGTGGCATAACCTGTGGAAAACCTAATGGGGATGCAAGCGTAGGGGGAAGCTTGTATCATCTTGTGTGTGGGACCCGTTTCAGTCAGTAACCCATATGTAGGTATCAAACGAGTACTCCGAACTAGGTCGGAGTTGGGCCACGCTTACTAGGCTTATTGTAAGAGATCCAAATGTGGGGTACGGTATGGGCGGCGCATTTCGACGAAGTCATGTGCGTGCATGGGTCTGGCAGAGGGGGTTTAGACACCGTGACACATGTAGATATGGTTGTGCACATTATAGAACATCAAAACTAGCGAGCTATACATGCTCTATAATGTGCACTTTTTTCTGAGAGAATTTATTTAAGACAAAACCTTCACAATAAATCATTGTTTTCCAAAATGTACCCCATTTTACTTTAAAACCCAATATGCACTTTTCAAATATGTCCTTTACATATATTTTTTCAAGCTTTAAAATACTTTTAAGATTAAAACTTGAAAACACCATAAATCATCTTTCGAAAGCTTTTACAATTTCAAGTTCTTAAAGTTAACAATGGGTTTAGGTTCAAAGAGGGTTTCCAACTTACCTAGGCTTTCCTAGATACTTTCCAAAGTCAATTTTCTCAACTATACATATTCCTAATCCATTTTCCTCTTTTTAACCTTTTCCAATTTATAAGGTTCACTGCCAAACCCACTAGTCTGAACTATTAACATATGGGATCCCCCTTTCTTTATTACAAAGCATATTGTACCCTTTCCACCCTAACTACCTAAGGGTCTCCAATTTCTGTGTTCATTCCTTTAGTATACAAAACAGATATCCCAACTCTTTCTATATTTTACTCTTTTTATTTAGTGGGTTACTTCATGGATCTAGGGGTGTGTGTATATATATATAATATTTATATTTTTGAAATTACAAATATATTCACTCACTATCTTTATAAAAATCCTAAACCTGAGCTCTGATACCAAATGTAACAACCCGAATTCCGACAGACCGAATTTTTTTCAAATTCCAATCCAAAGAAGCTCGTATTGGTTTATTAGTATCCTGTAGAAAGACAAAGATATGAAAATATATCAGAGCTTATAAAACATCTCACAACGGAAAGGAATAAAGCATAATATAATCAAATATAGCCTTACCAAGATATTAATACTACCTAACCATCATCCAAAGCTATAACTTCTCTGCCATAAACCTAACCTGCGAGTGTGTTATGAGTAGGGGGTCAGAACACAAGTTTTGTGTGGTTGGACTCAGACTACACATTATGTATAACCTTATATGTACTGTTCAATCATGTTTTCATATTTATTAGGTTACTGGGGTTTATAGCACTCAAGGCTTATTACACACACGTCATACCCATCTACACCCCAATAGATTAACCTAATACTGTATATGCATAGCTACCCCCAATATCAAGGTACTTCCCATAGTACCCTTTCTCGGACGGTCTTCACCATTACACCACGGAAGCGTGCGCATTCCCTTATCCTATGCCAGAATGACGTATGGATCTCCACGCAACGATGCCAAATTATCCATCCTACATTAGAGTGACGTACTGATCACCCTATTGGGTCTCGTTACAGAATAATGGCCTATTGTCTACGATATACCACACCGACCGACATGCATATATCTAGGACCTTACACGCACGTATCTTCAAATGTATCTGACATCCTTTTGTCCATGATACACTATACCGACCAGCATGCATGCATCCCTCCCATGCCGTCTACTGTACACCGAGTCCCATAATAGGGTCATGTCCGGTACTCGGAACTCGGTCGGGAGAATTTTCCATATTCGTATAGGCTCATCTGAAAAAAATCCTAAAGTACAGATATTAGTCTGCATTTTACAGTGGCTATGGTCCCACTAGACCACTCCCTCAACTAGTGAAAGACTACCCAAGAGCTAAGTGACGCGCCCTTAACAAACAATCTAAAAGAATCCATTTGGCGTGTCCCTCAACCACCGTGCCTCAATAGTGAAAGGTTGATGGCGTCTGGGTTATAACTCTAGTCTTTTCGCATCACACCGACTACCGATGAAGGTACCCAATGATTACTATCCTTAATCTGGTCCTGACCCCGCCCCCTGTGGGAAAACCGCTGAATCACCCCATCCTGACACAGCCTTCTGACTGTAAGCCCCATTACAGTCTAGGTATACTCTCCTTGTGGTATCGCGCAGACCCCTTACCCCTGTATGTATCCCGCAAAAGAGGACCACCTTGGAGTACCCTATCATGTCCCCTGAAAGCAGCATGCTTCCACCCAGTCCCTCAGAGCTAGCAAGATAAATCAAATGGACGTGTGCTCCCATTTGTGCCTCATGACACCTCTGTGACCCAAACCTCGTTGAGTCCACCTCCTTCAGACATACGGACTGGTCCAAGCGCATCATGGCAATGTATTATTAGACCCTATGTCTAAACGTTCAACTACGCGCTTGCTCTACCTCTTCAGGTTTTCCATTAACTTGGTTATTTCCAATCTTATTGACCTTTACTTTAGGTTACCAAGTTTTGTCCTCAAGCCCCTTATATCTCTACGGAATGGGCTCCTCCGCTTATTAATTTCATATATGCAACTTAACCCTTTTAAGTTCACTAATAAGCCTTTAACATTTTATTCTTTAGATTCTACAATCTTCTTGCATCATTATCTTGTCACTCATCTTATATCTCAATTTTACAAGTTACAATAACATGTTCTTCTTTCCTTAATCAATAAGTTTCATGTTTCCATATTACTTAATTTATAATTAAGTACAACTTATCTCTTTCATAAGTTACCTCATTTTCTCTATCATTTACTATAACATACGTAATAATTTCCACTTGTCCCTAGGACAAGCCTACCTATTATCTTTCATTTTTACATTCGAGTTCATTCATATAGGTTACTATCATTCCCTATTTATTCCAATCCTTATACTGTCGTAAGCTTTCCTTTTTAACTGCAACGAACACGATTGATTTGCTTATGTATGGTCCCAATCACTACAAAAAACACCATGTTACAACTTTAATTTTACAACTGTCACAAAATCCCAGTTGTAATAGAGGTTATTTACAACTGTCATTTCCTAAAAGTTGTAATAAACATATTTTTAACAACTCTTTTATTTTGCCGATTGTAATAAATGTTTATCACAACCTTTCTTTTTTGGCAGTTGTAATACATATCTATTTTTAACAATTCTTATTTTTAGCAGTTTTTTCTTTCTATTTGTTGTAAGAGAGACCTATTAAATATTAATAATAACTAATATTTAATAGTTAGTAATATTAACATTTAAGAATAATAAATAATTAATATTGAATAATAAATTTATGAATTAATACTAATTATTTATTATTAATTACTATTAGATAATTAATAAATAGTAGTTTTTTTAATAATTACTGTTAAATATTAAATAATCAGCAATATGCACATAATAACTAACTTTTAATAGTTAAAATTCAATTATAACTAAGTAGAAATTAGTGATAATTAATAATAACTATTATTAATAAGTATTATTTAATATTTTAGTAAAATTTAATTCTCAAGAAATTAATATTATATTAAATTCTCAAATAATATTTGTTAGATCAAAATTTGGACCTAACACCCAAATTGTTCTGAATCTTATTGAGTTTCAACTGAAGAATGAGGAAAAAGAAAATAACACACAGAATTTATAGTGGTTCGGCATTAACGAGCCTACGTCCACTTTATATATTATTGATTATACTTTGAAAGCTAATACAATCAAAGATTACTCTAATAGTCTGACAATAATGGCGAATTCAGTACTCAATAATGCCAAAAAGGATCCCAAAAAGTGCCAAGCTCTGGGTTATTTATAGCTGATTTTGTCAGGTGGGTCGTGGTAACATGTGGCACGAATCCCGAGAACATCGGATCGCATCGCCATCATTGAAGAAATAGTCAAATTAGCCGTTGCGGACAGGTGTCGCGATCCCCTTGAAAATCGGATCATGCAGATGGGGAGAATCAGTCAAAATGGCGGTTAGAGACACGTGTCGCTAGATCCGTGCGTCTCGGATCGCTGAAGACTAGCTCGTACTTGAACGGGTCAGAGGCTCCGCCACGCATCAGGGGATCGGTTCGGTCAATACTAGGCAATAACACATGCATGGATCGAATCGCATAGAAGTGTCGTTTCGCTGATGAAGTGGGAGCGATCTGACGGTGCGATCCAATGAGGGGCGATCCGATCGTGCGATCCAGTGAGGGGCGATCCGATCGTGCGATCCAATGAGGGGCGATCCGATCCTTCACGCTCTTAGGTAACGCAGTTTCATACTTTCTTCTTATGAATGAATCTAGATGGCTTGGTCAAAAAGCTAGCAAACATTTTGCCCCCTCGAAGTATGTTCTATCGATGATGGAACATGCTTCGAATACTTTAGGATCGTCTTTTCACAACGAGTCGCCAATCAGTGAACAATTCCTTTTCTGAGACTTTTCAGAGTCTTCATTGCTGGATCCGTCGGTCATTTGTCGATTCGTATCGCATAGTCGAGTCACGGTCCGTTAGCAAGCCATTCGAGCCATTCTTCTCGTTCTTTGGTGAGCGCTTGAGCTTCTTTACGGAACGGAACGAAATGGGCTTCTCTCCGAGACGTGGTGGGCTTTTGGTTCGCGGCCCGCCTATTTTCGCGGATCGAATAAAACAAAAAAGGGGAGACAAACGGTCGCCTTTTTGCCTATATAAGTCGATCCTCCTCTTCACTTTCTTCCTTCTTCCTTCTTTCGTATCGTATCGCCTTCGTTACTGAGGAAACACCCGAGTTTTCAAACCTCCAAAAATCTGACTGTTCTCCCAACTTTTATAAAGGTAATCCATCGAAAGCATCCTTATGCGATATCGCTCTCCATTTTATAAGTTTTTCGACTGGTTAGAGGGAGGAAACGATGGGAAATTGTGATTCTTGGGGGAACCAGCGAAGCGCCGTGGCTGATAGGTTCAGAGGTTGGAGTTCGGAAACGAGAAGGAGAGGAGAGAAACGGAGGAGGAAGGAGGAGAAGAAAGCCGGTTCGGATCGTGGGCAAGGAGAGGAAGGGAAGAAGATGGAGGTCAGTGGCGAGTCAGAGGGTCGTGGCGGCGGCAGTGGCGCGCTTTGTGGGGGGCTGCAACGATCCGGCAAAGACTCCAATTACTCAACTTCACGAGTCGTGAGGGGGGCGACCCCTCTGCCCTGCGATCCAAAGGAGGGCGATCTGTCATATACATCGCGGTCCGACTTGTAGTTCATGATCCAAACTAATTTTTGAACCTTAGACGATGCCTTGTTACCATACAACTCTGAACAGTTAGACTAGAGCCTTGATTTGGACTTTCTGGACTAAACGACCACATAATTCTAACTGCATATGACAACTAATACCTTGATAATCTTGATAGCTTTTATGCTTTATCTTTAATGCATACACAAGCACACACACCGACACTTGCACACATGGGGGACGGGTAGCTTTAATCTCACTTTTCATGTTTTCTCGCCTAGCAGTAATGTCGGATAATCAATCTTCTTCAAGATCCGCTACAGAAACGGAGTCCGAGATTCCTGAGCAATACAACCCTGAGGTCCCTCCAATTAACCCAGGAGGTGAAGGTTCTGGCTCTGAATACGAGGCAACGGAATCAAATCCGTCTGAAAGTACTTCATCTAGTGAAGAATCTGAGATAGACAGGCGAGCTCCCGACGAGATTCCTGGTGCGCTCGGAATAGATAAATTTTCTGATTCTTTAGCATCTAAGCTCGATGATATAAAGCTTAAAAGAATCTGCTTAAGACATGGGATTCCTTTTGATGATGTCCTGACACCCGATAGTGAAGATAGACCCCACTTAGCTCCGGAAGGGTATATGGCAATCAGTCGAACCATGTGCTTAGTTGGAGCGATTCCCCCGTTTCCTACAATCGCTGTCGAGACTCTAAAACGACTGGGTATCGCTCCGATGCAGCTTCATCCCAATGCCTACGCATTTCTATACACTTTGTATATTGCATATGCAGAGATCCTACGCACCAAACTCACATTCAAAGATTTAATATTCTTCTTTCTTTTCAAACATCGTTCCTCAGCAACCCCAAACTTCTCTTTCTTTGAATCGGTGGCGAACAGGAAAGTTCTGTATGATGGATATAGCAATATAGGGGATCCTAAGTCTGATTGGTTCTACATTTAGAAACAGGCCGGATGCTCAACAAGATGGCTTAAATCAAGTAAACTTCAAGCTTTTAACTGAATATCTTGCTCAAGAAGTCGAAGTATTAACATTCTTCCTCCTTTTCCTTTGTCTTAAACAGATCATGTCTTCCCGAAAACGGAGGGTCCGTTATACAACAATCGATTATCCATTCTTCTTCAAAGCAGGTCTGACTTTCTAAGGATCAAAAAATGCATTACTGATGAGAATATTCATAAGCATCATCTTCTGGATGTAAGATTTGGACTTGGCGCTGGCGGCAAACCTTATAAGTACGTGCCCCCAATGGAGGGAGAGGGAACATCGCAAGCAATAAAAACAACTAAGTTCCGCAAGAGTCCTTCCCCTATAGTCATCCAAGACGATGAGGACCTGAATATATACAAAGGGGATGAAGCCCGTGGAGACAAGTCCCAGGAAATTCTAGTTTCTACTCCAATCGAATCCACCGCTCCCGATGACTTGACAGACGAGCAGCTATTCAAAGAACTGAGCAAGATTCCTCTGCCCGATGATGTATATACAGAGAGGGACTTTGAAGGGGAGCCATTCTTCCCTGGTTCTGAGGAGGCCATCGCTCCAACGAGAGAACAAGAAACTAGTCAGATGAGCCTGTCTTCAGGCCTAGGTCTGTTAGGGGGAATTATATGGGATGCATAAATCACACACACTATCTGACCCCGCACTCTTATAGCGTCAGTATACAAGGTTTTAATATGCTCTTTTCTATTTTGCAGGAAAGATGTCCCACAGGCGATCCTATTCTTATCGTTCTTTGCGTGAGGGCACACCCAGTCTTCATCCGGGTACTGAGCATTCTCGCGGCCCTTCTCACAGGCCGACTTCCTCGCAACCCCGGTCTCCACCAAAATCGACCTCTGCCAAGCCTTCCAGTTATCCAGTAGTTCCTGCAGGGGGGAAGAAACTTCCTAAAGAGTTAACTCCTCCAAAGAGTGCACCTTCCCATAGCAGGTCGTCAAAAAGGCACCATGAATCTAAAGATAGAAGCAAAGATCCGATCAAAGAGTCTGAAAAGGAGAAAAGTGACGTCGTCCCTTCCAGCCAGCTAGAGTTGGCTGCCCCCGGGTCACGGGACTACATTCATGGTCCCGAGATTCAAGGTAGGCTGGAAAAGCTGAGGGAACAATTCCCAGACATATTCTTTGACAGGATGACCTTTGTTCCAGCCTTGGAACCGGTCCCTAAGAACTGGGATTATGAAGTCGTCGGGCACATCCGTCACGTTGCCAGGCAATATGAGATGATGAAAAAGCATGCAGTTAACCTTTCAGAAGTCATCAGAACGCTTGAAATAGAAGCACACAGATCAAAGGCGAAACTTGAAAACAACGAAAGGGCCAGGACAAAGATGGAGAAGGACCTGGAAGATGCTCAATCCCAGCTTGCTCTAGCGCGAAGGGACGTCGAGAATTACAAAACCGAATTGGAGAATGCTAAAAAACGCTTTCATTCGGAACTTGACTCCAATAGCCAAGAGAAAATGGCCTTAAAGAAGGAGGTTGAAGATCTCAAAATGGCCAATATCGAGTTCAAAATAGCACAAGGCCATTTTGAAGCTGAGAAAGCTGCTTGGGAGGCAGAAAAAGCAAGCTTAAAAGAAAGTTTGGCTCTGGCTAAAGCAGAAAAGGTGATTTTAAATGATCAGGTCGCGGACGCGGAGAGACGGGCAGCTCTCGCCGAAAAGAATGTTGAAAGTGCCATCGAATTGGCCACTGCTTCTAACAACAAGCTCCTCGAAAGAGAGAAGGATATCGAGGGGTTTGAAGAGATGATTTTCGACTTCCTTGGCCAAGTTCTCAAAACTCGCAACATCTCGTGGATCCCAGATTACCACGTTACTTTAGCCAATTTATGGGATGCCATTGTTGAGGGTGAAAAGCAGAGATTGGGGGTCGAAGAAATTGATGAGGATGAGTTGATGAAGAGCATCTTGAGGGATAATGAGCCTGAGGACCTAGCAGAGGGTCGTCGTCTAATTAGAGCAGAGATGGAAAAGGAGTGGGCCCTGGATAAGGGTAAGGGCAAAGCTGACGAGGGTTCAAGTTCAGCCGTGGAGCCCAAGGCCTCTGGAGTTGAGGAATACCATCCCGATGATCCACTAATCCATTTGGGTCTAACTCCCGTGGTTGTTGGAGCTCCTGCGACTATTCAAGAAGGAGGATCTGCGGAAGGTATCTCCCTTTTTTCCCCACAATTCGTCAAAGCAATTGTGAATTGTCGTCGTGTGGTAGAACAACCAATTGAATTAGTAACATGTGTTCCTCATGATACAGGTGGCGAGCCCATCGATAAGGGTGCTGAAAAAGAAAAAGAAGTGGAGAAGGAGGCTGTCTCGCCAGGTGCCGGTATTGATATATCAAAGCAGGCTGAGGTCACAACAGCAGAGAAAAGCATCCCGGCACCCAGTACTGACGTTCCCAAGGATGCGGAAACCATCGAGGCCCTGAAAGACATGGATGGGCGCCATGTAGAGGAAGAGGAAGATATTATTGGCGCCAAAGAAACTGACGACGATGAGGATGAAACTTTGGCCAGCAGAAAAGCTAGGCAGGAAAAAGAGATAGCCTTGACGAAGGTGGGAGAAGAGCCTTTGGACGTGGTCCCTATTGCAGAATTTGATCCTAAAACTGGGATGATTTTGAAAGTCCGGCCCAAATCTATCAGCAGGCAGCTTCATTTTGCGAATCCTGGCGATTTCCCCGCTTCCCTTTCTGATAAAAGAAAGAGAAGGGAGGCGGAAAAAGAATCTTCTGAAGAATCGGATGTTCCCCTTATAGACATAAGGAAGAGGAAGAAGGGGGATCAATCCGATGTCGACAAGGCGAAGCTAGAGAAACAGAAGCAGGAGAAGAGGCCAAAACGTAAATAGGATATTGTTGCTTGTTGATATTTTGTCTTTAGGTTTTCCACTGGCCAGGAAGTGTAATTGTGAGACTGGCCTCACTTTCCTTTCTAGGTTGTTTTTCACTTAGTAGGTTTGCGGTACATAAATGAAAGTTTATCTCTTTTTGCATCATTGTGTACCTGTATTCAAATAAACTTTCCATGTTTAGTAACAGACGATCTAATTATATCTACAAATCAATTAAACAACAGAAAGAAAATTTTCGTGTTGTACTGCTGCATTAAAGTTTGTGTGTATACGGCCCCCAATCAATCATTAATGTGGCGCTTAACTAGGGCTCATTAAAGATTAATTAGCATTATTCGCATGTTGCCCCCTACTTCTGAATATGGGGGACTTAGAAAATTTCATAAGACAACTGTTCTTATGGTACTGAATCCCTTGTGTCGGGCTGTGTTGGCAAATTGAAGGCTGTTTTCCTAGTTGAGATAGGGCTGAAACCCTACTGAGAGGTTTCAGACCCTTTATTCAAATTCAATAGTTCAGTCGGTTCCCGTTCCTTTAGCAGGGAAGAAGATCTTTCTCAGCGCTCAATCGGAGACGCTTTTATACTCTATCTCTCTCCGGAGAGTTAGAGTTCGAGCTCAGCAATTCATTCGCTCCCCGATCCTTCAGCGGGGAAGGAGCTCTTTCTCAGCGCTCAATCGGAGACGCTTTTATACTCTCTCTCTCTCTAGAGAGTTAGAGTTCGAGCTCAGCGATTCATTCGCTCCCCGATCCTTCAGCGGGGAAGGAGCTCTTTCTCAGCGCTCAATCGGAGACGCTTTTATACTCTCTCTCTCTCTCTCTCTGGAGAGTTAGAGTTCGAGCTCAGCGATTCATTCGCTCCCCGATCCTTCAGCGGGGAAGGAGCTCTTTCTCAGCGCTCAATCGGAGACGCTTTTATACTCTCTCTCTCTCTGGAGAGTTAGAGTTCGAGCTCAGCGATTCATTCGCTCCCCGATCCTTCAACGGGGAAGGAGCTCTTTCTCAGTGCTCAATCGGAGATGCTTTTATACTCTCTCTCTCTGGAGAGTTAGAGTTCGAGCTCAGCGATTCATTCGCTCCCCGATCCTTCAACGGGGAAGGAGCTCTTTATCAGCGCTCAATCGGAGACGCTTTTATACTCTCTCTCTCTCTGGAGAGTTAGAGTTCGAGCTCAGCGATTCAATTCGCTCCCCGATCCTTCAGCGGGGAAGGAGCACTTTCTCAGCGCTCAATCGGAGACACTTTTATATTCTCTTGGCGGTCGCCAAGGTTAGACTTTTGCTCAGGCGGCTCCGATCATGGTACACCGCCATGCCTTGTGGACGTCATCTTCGCGTCCTTTATACTCTCTCTACTCTGGAGAGTCAGAGTCTCGGATCAAGCAGTCTGCAATCATGCATGCTCATCAAACTCGTCCTAGGTTTACATTTTAATCCAAGCTCCGAGGATTAAAAACAGTCGGACAAGCAGGTGGAGCATTTTCCAAGGCTTTGAGTTCCTCCGAGCAGTCTATGGGAGGAACAGTTGGCACCAGACTTCGGGTACCTGCATTATTCACGCCGATTTCCATAAAAATAATCAGGCAGATAAATAAGTATGCAATAAAGGTAAATGACACACAATATTTTTATAGTGGTTCGGTCGAATCATGACCTACGTCCACTTTATAATTTTTTGCTTCAAGGAATCAAACTATTCTAGGCTAGTCATGCCTTATACGTGGTTTTCAACAAAGCAAAAGAACAGATTTGAAACTTTTATGCTAAGTATGGCCGTAAATGTTGGGCATTCCACACTCTGGGGATTTCCCTTCCATCTACGGTTGCCAGCTTGAAGGTTCCATTATCAAGCTTGCTCAGAATGGAGTACGGTCCTTCCCACTTTGCTCCCATATGAGTTGGGGGTGGAAAGACACGTTTCAGAACCAAGTCTCCGGGTTCCCAGGTTCGGGCTCGAACCATTTTGTTGTAATATCGAGCGATCTGTTGCTTGCATCTCAAGGCGCGCAGGTCCGCTTCATCCCTCTTTTCTTCGATCATATCCAGGGACTCAAGGAACAATTCATTATTGGTCATTGGATCATAATAAGTCACTCGGTGAGAAGGTACCTTTATCTCAACCGGGATGACCGCTTCCGTTCCAAAAGCAAGGGAGAACGGGGTATGTCCTGTTGCCGACTTATATGTTGTCCTGTAGGCCCATAGTGCCAAGGGCAATTCATCAGCCCACATGGCTCTAGCCCGCTTCAGTCTTCTTTTCAGAATGGACTTAATCACTTTATTCGCCGCTTCGACTTGTCCGTTCGATTGCGGGTGCGCCACAGAGGTATACCGATTCTCAATGTGGTATTTTTGGCAGAAATTTCTGAATTCAGCGCTATCGAACTGAGTTCCGTTATCCGTTATTACAATCTTTGGAATCCCAAATCGACAGATGATGTTTCTCACGATAAAGTTGATCACTCGTTTGGTTGTGATTGTAGTTAGTGGTTCAGCCTCGACCCACTTAGTGAAATAATCCACAGCCACAATAGCGAACTTGGCTCCGCCCCTTGCTATGGGGAGACTCCCAATGATATCAATTCCCCACATAGCGAAAGGCCATGGGCTCATCATTGTTTTTAACTGATTAGGAGGTGCTCTAGGTATTTTCGAAAATCTCTGGCACGCATCACACCGTCGTGCGTATCTCGCCGCATCCTTGTTTATGGTAGGCCAGAAATAACCATGCCGCAACACCTTTTTTGCCAAAGTTTTCCCTCCAGTGTGGTCGTCGCTTTCGCCTTCGTGAACCTCTTGCAGCACACGCTTGATGTCATCGTGGGCTATACACCGGAGGAGGGGCATCGAAAACCCTTTTCTGTAAAGAACTCCGCCTTGCAGAACGTATCGGGCGGCTTTACGAATCACTTTGCGCCTCTCGCTTTTCTTGGTCGGAAGCGCTCCATTCATCAGAAAATTCTTTAGAGGGGTCATCCAGGACTCCCTTTCTGGTTCCGTCTCTAGTATTAGGTCGATTTCCATTTGATCTACACTAGGGGACCGAAGTACTTCAACGGGGGCTAGCCCATCCACTTCAGGATCGTCGGAACTAGCCATCTTTGCCAACTTATCTGCCTGCTGATTCTCTGAACGCGGAATGTGAGATATGCTGTAGTGATCAAAATCGTTCAGCAACTCTTTCACTTTCTTTAAGTATAAAATCAATCTTGCACTTTTATCTTGGAATTTTCCAGTAACTTGGTTCACAACTAACTTGGAGTCGCAGAAGATGTTCAGCTTTGTGACCCCTAATTCCTTTGCAATCCTTAATCCGGCTATCAGGGCTTCGTATTCGGAATCGTTGTCAGTGGCGTGAAACTCCATCCGGATAGCATGATCGTTTTTCTGGAGTTTCAAGTACTATTCCAGCGCCGGATCTTTCGTCATTCCTAGCGCCATCAGTATACAATCCCCAGGCATTGGGATCGAGAAGTAACTTTGAAGGATCAACTTCTTCATTTGCTATATCTTCCTCAGGGACGGTGAACTCTGCTATGAAGTCGGCTATCACTTGCCCCTGAATTGACCGTCTGGGCTGAAAGTTCAAATAAAATTGACTTAACTCGATATTCCATTTGAGTAATCTTCCAGATGCCTCTGGTCTCTGTAGGACTTGATTGAGCGGATGATCGGTGTATACGGTAATAGAATGCGCCTGAAAATAATGTCGAAGCTTTCTAGAGGCGATCAATAAACTATACGCCAACTTTTCTATCCTTGGATAATTACGCTCTGCTGCCGTCAATTTTTTGCTCACGTAATACACAGGTCTTTGGACCTTATCTTCTTCTCTTACCAACGCTAAGCTGATCGCAGGGGATGACACTGTCAAATACACGAATAAGTCCTCGTGATCCATTGGCTTAGATAATATCGGAGGTTTCTCCAGGTGCCTTAGTAAGTTCTGAAACGCTTCTATGCAGTCGGGTGTCCATTTGAAGTGGCGTTTCCCCCGCTTTATTAACTCGAAGAATGGGATGCACTTATCCGTAGCCCTTGAGATAAATCTGCTTAGTGCGGCTACTTTCCCTGCAAGGCTTTGCACATCCTTAATTTGCCTAGGTTCCTGAATGTCTCTGATTGCCGCGATTTGGTCTGATTAATCTCAATCCCACGGGAACTGACGATGAACCCCAAGAATTTTCTGGAGGCAACACCGAATGAACATTTGGTTGGGTTGAGTTTCATTCCGTATTTTCGAAGAATGCCGAACATTTCTGCCAAGTCAGTGGTGTGTCGGGAAGATTGCTTGGACTTAACCAACATATCGTCGACGTATACTTCCATTGTTTTCCCGATCTGGTTATAAAACATTCTGTTAACTAAACGCTGATATGTTGCGCCCGCATTCTTCAAGCCAAAGGGCATCACTACATAACAATATAATCCCAGATCCGTGATAAAACTGGTATGTTCTTGATCTGGAACATGCATCGGAATCTGGTTATATCCTGAGTAAGCATCCATGATGAGAGAAGTTCATGACCCGCCGTCGAGTCCACCAACTGGTCAATCCGGGGCAACGGGAAACTATCTTTTGGGCAGGCTTTGTTCAAATCCGAGAAGTCGATACACGTTCGCCACTTCCCGTTGGCCTTCTTTACCAAGACTGGATTTGAAATCCAGTCTGGGTAGGTCGAGTCTCTGATAAATCCATTACTCTTTAACTTTCCAACCTCTTCTTTCAAGGCAGCGGACCTCTCTGGGCCCAACATTCGCCTTTTTTGCTTTACCGGAGGATGTTTAGGGTTAATGCTTAACGAATGGCTCATGATTGATGGGGATATCCCACACATGTCCGCGTGGGTCCAAGCAAATACATCCAAGTTGTTTTTTAAGAAATCGGTCAATTCTTTAGCGAGATTCGGATTTAACTGGGATCCAATCTTAAGGACCTTCTCCTGGTCACTGTCATCGATCGGTACATCCACAGTTGTCTTGTTGGGAGTCGCCATTCTGCCCCCGGGTTCTTGATCCTCTCTGGGATCTATATCCTCGGGCAACTCTCTGGACGACTCTCCAACGACTATCCTCTTTAGTTGCTATAAGGTCTCCGCCCCTGTAGGAGGAGAAGCGCCTTTAGTTTCAATGTCCCCTCCATTGCGAAGTAACTTTAGCTCGGCAACATAACATGCTCGCGCAGCAACCTGATCTCCTCTGACAATACCAATGCCAGCTTCTGTGGGGAATTTCAATAACAAGCACCAGGGGGCTATACAGGCTCTAAACTTTGCGAGGGTCGGTCGGCCCAAGAAGGCATTGTAGGGCGATTCAACGTCCAAAACCACGAAGGGAAGGATTCTCACTCTCTGGCGTTCTCCTTCCCCAAGCATAACCGGTAACTCTACATAACCCATTGGAGCGGTGTATGCTCCGTTAAATCCACGGATCCATCCTTGACAGGGCTTCAAGTCTTTTATTTCGAGGTTCATCTGGTCAAATGTCCTTTTGAAAAGAATGTTGACGGAACTCCCGTTGTCCACTAAAACCTTATAAACAGTGGCTGGTCCAATAGGTACTGTAATTACAAATGGATCTTCAGTCGGAGCATGGACTCCAATGCTTTCTCGTTCTCGGAAAACGACATCGTCGGTCATCATCCTTTGTTGCTTCACCGGGATGTTGTCCTCGGGGTTGCTACACTCCCCTACCTCGAGGTGTTGTTTGGCTGCATTGACGTATTGATCCAATGCCTTGGAACTATGCCCGGCGAGATAAAGTCCTCCGATTACGGTGTTGATAACGATATTCTTTCCCTTTTGCCGGGCAGTTGGCCTGGCAGCAAGTTGATTCTGGTTCTGATTTGGGGCCTGCACTGCTTGCCCCCTATCTCTGGGCGTCACTCTGTATTCATCTAATTTTCCTTCTCAAAGAAGCCTCTCGACTACATCTCTTAGGTGACGGCATTCATTTGTCGAATGGCCATGAATCTGATGAAAGAGACAAAACTTCCCCGTTTCACGCTCTTTCTCCGTCGACTCTCTGGGAGGTGGCCTCTTATTCTGGAGGACTTCATACGCATCCATGAAGATATTTTCCAGAGTATCATTTATTGGTGTATAACTTTCAAAGGCCCTGGGACGAGTCCTTCTCTGGGAGTCGTTCCCTCGGTTCCTCTTCCGGTTGATGCCGTTACCATTATTATCGTTGTTCCCTGACTGACGACCACCCTGATTTCGATTTCCAACATTTACTTCGACCTTCCCCGAGCTGTCTCCTGTTTGCTTAATGGCGACATTGCTTTGGATTTCCTCCTTATCGGCCGCTTTGCCTTTCGGTTAGCATATACTACTTCCCGTCGTAAGTGTACGTTAGCCTTCTCGTAGAATAATTCTCTAGTATGAGGTGGTTTGCCTGCCAGGTATCTCCCGAATTCAGTGTCTTTATCTACTCCATCAATCAATGCTGCGACAACGGTTGGTTCTTGGGGATCTTTAACTTCAGTAGCGGCCAAATTGAAACGGTCTAGGTACACCCTCAAACTTTCGCCTGGTCGCTGCTTGACAAGGAACAAGTCAATCACACTCTTTGTTTTTTGTGCATAGATACGGAATTGTTCTACGAACTTCTCACTCAACTCCCTGAAGCTAGAAATCGATCTTGCTGGCAAGCGAGTAAACCATAACAATGCTACATCCTCCAAGAATATGGGAAATGCTTTGCACTTGACAGCGTCAGAAGCAGCGGCAGCGGTCAATGACCAAGAGTATCTCATCAGGTGCTGGACAGGATCAGACCTGCCCGCGTATCGGTTCATCTGTGGCATGTTGAAACGCCTTGGGAAAGTCGCATCCAAAATATCATCAGTGAAAGGGGTGTGACTGCGGTCGATCCCCCAATCTTCATTCCGTTGTCCACGGCTATCTGCCAGAATCTGATGGATCATGGCTGCAACATTTGCACTGGTCAGCGGAGGTTCAGGGTCAGTGCCTCTGGCTAGGCGGTGTAGAGGCCCGCAAATCCGAGCTATCTGAGTTGACTAAATACACCACACGTCCAACCCAAATAACACAGAAATACGAACCATTAATAGAAAGAAGATAGAGGATGAGAAATAGGAAGAAAGAAATATTAGAATAGAAGAAAAAAAATACACAACATCAGGGTAAACATGAACCTCACAGCGGAACGAATAAAATATATTATATAACATAAGCTTTGAAATACAAATCTGTTTGGCACATATATACATACCATCATCAGAGTACACATAACATTTGATTCAGCGGAAGTAACTCCAAATAACTAACGTTGAAGCCTCCTGCTTCAAGCTCCTCCAAGTGTATCTGTAAAAGCCTGAAACACTTGACTGCCCGTACAAATTTGGGCACCCAAGAGTTTAGGGAAAACAAACAAAAACAAACTCTGGGTCAGTCATGGGACTGGTGTGAGTAAACTCCAACCACTTGTTTAACTTTCAAAACTCTTTTTCGAAAGAAAAGATAATAGTAAGACCAGCCCACACATAAACACGGACGGTTTTTACCTTACTATAACCCAAAACACTTTGATATCAAATCCAATGATATTATAATAATGTCTACATCAAATAAATAACCAAATAGCAGAACGCTTGCATCTCACGCTCCACATATATAGTATAAATAAAAATCCGCATGGCGCTTATTGGAGATTGGATTTCCAACATGACAAGGTATGGGACCACCTTCCGATGATGTATCTCTAGAGAGGAATACACTTGGGTTCAACAAGAACGTCTTGCAACCCGGCCCACACATGGCCGACCACTCATTTCGCTTGAGTGTATCGAATGTATATCACCAACGGTTGGACTCAAACCACCGTTTCCCGAATGGGCAGAATCGATAGATTTAGAAACAAAAGGAATTTCTCTAGATAGGTGATTATACACCCTAATGAGTGCGACCCACATAGCCATACTGCCTGCCCGATTTTTGTCCTTTCCCGGTTGTTGAGGCCTGAGGCTACGCATACTTACCATTCATTGATAGCACAATCACTTTGAATGCCACATTGTCAGATCCGTTAATCACTAGTTGAGTTTGCACAAATATCCTGGATATTATGCTAAGGGATAAATCCGTTGCAACCATATATATTCATACAGACCAACCCATTTGATCATTGGAAATACTCTGTCAGACATTCGTCCATTTACGTTCGTTCTGGGACTGAACGAAACCGAAGGCACTATTTCTATTACTAGAAAAGCCCTTGCACTTCACTCCGTCTTCAATATACTCAGCATACTTGGTTCGCAACGCTAATGCCGATACGGAGTGGTTCACGGATAATAATCCAACCGGTCTCTCCATATTGACAACGATGGTCAAAACTTCGATAGTCTGTGATTTAACTATCGAATAAAAACAAGTGTTCAATCAACATATCAAACAAATCACTGGGCTCTTTAATTAATATTTCATTAATTAAACCACTTCTCTATTTCCCTATCAATATTTGTTAACCAAATATTTTCAATAATCACTTCGGCCTCTTATGCCATTTGGAAAACGTTTCCAAATATTAACTTCTTTTATTTCTATATATTAGAAAATATCTCTATTTGCAATTGAAACAATTTCAATCACTTATCTCTATCCCTTTTTGTTTGCAATATTCGATTTTTATATTCACTTTACTATCGAATTCAATACGTCGATATAATGATCTCTAATTATCAAAATATCTTAAAAATATTCTAACTCCTTAAATTTCCGGAAAATTTCGCCATAACCTCCCCTGTATCGGGAGCATCGGGAAATTTCAAATAGCTTCCCGGTATCTTCCAATCTCAAAAAGAAAAAGAAAAAGCCAAGCGGCTTGCCGATACGGCGCATAAATCTCATATATGAATTAAACATGTACCTTTTTGTCGGCATATAAATAAAAATCTTCATATACTCCATCCCATATCTGTTTAACACCTGTTCACCTGTTTCCAATTCCATTCAACTCAATTCATTCGTTTGAATTCAATTTTTGAATCGTTGGAATTCAGTTTCGCTCAATTATTCTTTAATTAGCCTTTTTGCCTATTTCACTTCTTTGTTGAACATAACATGTTCAAACAAAATATTTAACTCGTTCATAACCAAATTGAATTTCAATTTCAATTCTAGTTTTCTTTTCTATTTCGAATATAAATTTTCAAATCGAATTTACTTATTCAAAGCCCAATTTCCCTTCGAAAACTCGTTAACTAATTTCTATTCAATTTAGTTAATTCTATTCAATAAATCAAAATCTGGTTTCTGTTTCAAAAATCATATTCATTTACCCAACTTGAATTCGCATATAATTTACAACTCACTCTGAAATTTTCTAAATAGAACTTCGGATTTTATTTGCTTAAAATCCTTTTATAATATTAAATAAACCATTATGGTTATAAAACGATTCTGGCGCTGTTTTTCTGAAAATTTGATTTTGACATAACTCAAAATCTATACGACGAAATCCAGATTTTTCTCTTTCATTAGAAAACTATTATCAAACTGGTCCTGACGTTTCTTGTTTCAAAGAATTCCGACTTCAACTGCGTTCTGTATACTCAATTGAAGTTCGAATCGCTAATTTACGAACTGCAGCGCTGCGACGAGTTCGTTTTAATTATACTTATATATATAAACCTTTAAACTTCTTTAAAATAAATTCAACTCTATTTAACTCTATTTGAATTCTTTGATTCAAATTCCAATCTCACTTTGAATTCCATATTCAAATTTCAATCCCTTTTCTATTTGATATTCAAATTCAATACTTGAATTTCTATTTGAATTCCCTATTCAAATTCAATACTTGAATTCATTTGAATTCTCTTATTCAAACTCTATATTCAAATCCCGTTTGAACTTCTATATTCCAATTTCTATATTTGAATTCTATTGAAATTCAAATATTCAAACCCCTTTTTAAATTCTATATTCAAAATTCCATAGTTTAAAATTCCATTTGAATGCTATATTCAAATTCTATAATTTTAAATTCCATTTGAATTCCTTTTTGAATTTTACATTCAAATTCCCTATTCAATTCTCTTCGAATTCAAATTCTATATTTATTCTATTTGAATTTCAAATATCCAAACTCCGATTCAATTCTATTTTGAAATTTCAAATATTCAACCCCTTTTTTTTATTCTATCATTCAAATTCTATTTAAATCCTCTTATTTGAATTCTATTTCAAATCTAGTTTTACAACTTCATTTGAATTTCTATATTCAATCTATTTTCAAAACTTCATTTGAATTTCTATATTCAAATCTCATAGATTAAATCCTATTTGAATTCAATTTGAATCTCTTATATTCAAATTTCATTTTCCATTCCCATTTTAATTCTAATATTCAAATTCATTTCCAACACCATTCGAATTTCTAATATTCAAACTTATTTTTTTACCATTTGAATTTCTTCACTCAAATCCATTTGAATTCCCTTGAATCCAAATTCCGTTTCAAAACCATTTGGATTTCCTATTTTGAAATCCTAATTGAAATTCTATTTCCAATTCTACTTTGAAAATCCTATTTTCAAAGTTTATTTCAAATTCTATTTTGAAATTCTACATTCAAATTTCTAAGTTATTTCAAATTCTATTTTGAAATCTCATATTCAAATTTCTACTTGAATTTCTGTATTCAATTCCATGTTCAAATTCAATACTCGAATTACTATTTCAAATCTCAATTCAAATTTCATATTTGAATTCCATTTCAAATTTCACATTTGAATTCTTCTTTGAAATACCATATTTCAAATTCTATTCAATTTTTCTTTGAAATTCTATATTTCAAATTCTATTTTGAAATTCTACATTCAAATCTCTATTTGAATTTCTTTATTCGAATTCCTTTGAATTCAAATTTTATTTTAATTCCTTGAATTCAAATTCTATTTTTCATTCTAATTCCTTCTATTCAAATTCTATTTGAACTTCTATTTGAATTTCTAATATTCAATCTCCTTTTAAAATTCAAATATTTAAACTCCCTTTAAAATTCAAAGGTTATACTCAAATTTCATTTGAGATATATATTTAAAAATTTCATTTCACATCCTATTTTGAAATTTCATTTCAAATTCAAATTTTTCGCTTGTATTTCTATTTCTGAATTATCAAATGATAATTCTTTTCACTTTATTTATAACTTCGTTATAAAAGAATTATTTATAAACTTCGTTTAAAAGGAAACTACTTGTTTTATTTTAAAAAAAAACAAGTTTATATTATATTTCCATTTAAAAATTCAAATTCTATTTAAAAATAAAATTTTTCCTTTTTAAATCGCCAATATCCTTTTTACGATATTTTAAAATATCATTACTTAAGCCCAGTGATATTTAAACACACAAAGCAACAAACTATTTATTTTTCTAACATATCATATATAACAATATATATGCAAACAAATAAACAAACAGATAATATATTTTTGAGGAATCCAGTTGGATTCCTCCAACCTGTTTTCCTGCATCCACAGATGTTAGCACATAAATAATACCCATTCTGCTTCGTGGCAGAATATCGCGGTATAGAAGGTCATCCACTAATCATAGCGTGGGGCGTATAGGGTAATCATCCGCTATGAAACTGCGGGCATCCGCTAATGAGACTGCGGGAATCCAACCAATCAATCAACCCAATATATATATATATAGCCTAAATAACTAATATATATAAAACAACCAGAAAAATCCAAACAAGAAACAACAATTATTTTTAACGAAATAAAAATAATTCTAAAGGTGAGTGAGATTTACTCACCAGGATTTTTCGTTTGCCAAATATCAGATAAATTTCCCATTTTTGCATCTACGAATCTACTTGAATCGTCTCTACTGGATTTATCTCGAATCAACTTATTTCGTACCTATGATTGTTTAATTTTACTTATTGATTAAACATTTATTCAATTTAATTAACAACTAAGTAAATAAATAAATTAATCTATGTATATAAATTGCGTAAAACAAACGTATACCTTCCTATCTCGACTAATGGCGGAACAAATCTCGAACAGAAATCATTGATCCTTTCCTAATAGAAAATCAGCCCACAAATCCTGCAATTATCCATTTACCCAATTCGAGAATCTGAATTGCATCGACCCCTTCACCAGTCGAAGTAGCCCGCCACCGTAAAGTCCATCGTGTCACTACACATCGCGATTTAAAAACCTAGGTTCCAAATCGACTTCGAGCTTCGTGAAGTTACAATGGTATTGCCGCACCCTTCCACTCACTTGCGCACTGCCCAGAAATGAGTCGCAAGGTGCCAAACTCTGCCAAGAAGCCGATTCAACCCCAGACCTCCCCTTCGCTGATCCTAAATCGCCCATACCATCAACCTTACTTGCTGTCGTCGAATTCGATACCCCAAATCCTCCTTGCTCTCACGAAGAACGGAAGTCAAACGACATCGAGGACTCAAAATAGGGGATTTCGATTTCGTGGATTTAATGACTGTCTCGATTTTTATTTCAAGAACTGGCCAGGGTTTTGTTTTGATTTTAGGTTTTTTTTTATTTATTTTAGAATGGCCGAGTGATGCCAGTTTTATAGTCGCGATGGGGAACATTCGTACTAAGCCATTAACATCATGTTTGCTTTGCATTGAAGGTTGGAGACATTTCTGTTAGCTCGAGGGAAGCTAATCTGTGTAATTAAAAGAAGAGGTCGGCTTGGTAGAATAGGGTGGCTGATGAAACGTTGATATGGGATTTTATTTAAATTTTATTTTAATTAATTAATTAAAATATCTAGCAGTCCCTATCTTACAGTCCCGAACCGCTATTCTATCTTAACAACTGATGTTATAAGATCATAACGCTATTCACTATTCTGAATTCAACGAAATAGATTATACAATTTAATTTGAATGTATATTTAAAATAGCCATATTAAATCAATTTAAATTCAAAACAAATAAATTTAAAAATAAATTTCAATTATCATTGTTCATATTTAAATCGTATATATACATTGATCATCTAAACTGTTTCGATTCAATTTTTACCTTTGAATTAAATTGTTTAGTTCTCGTATTTCGATAATTATCAAATTAAATCGTATTTCGATTATTTAATCGATAATCGAATAAAATACCATTTATATTATAAATTCAATATTTAAAACTATATTAAATATTTAAAATTAATAGACGGAAAATATGGGTCGTTACATTCTTCCCCCCTTAAAATAATTTCGTCCTCGAAATTGCTAAGGTAGGAAAAAAGGTACAAATCCATTTCTTTTCAACATCTCACTTATGTTGAAACTCAACTCCTCATATTTCTATGACTTTATTTTCAACCAAAACTTTTGGTCTTCTTCCTTTCAATTTGAATGATCGACGATCAATCCATTTACATCCAATCTATATTCTATCAAACCAATTCAAATTGATTCTAATCAATTCATTCACTTCATCCCATTTAACTTGTTTAAATTAAATTTAAATTTCAAAATTCAAATACCCGGGCCTTTGATTTCAAATCACTTCTGAAATCACATATATATATTTATTTCCATCTCAAATTCAAAACACTTGAATCTTTCCCAAACAACTTGTTTTCTTTCAAACAAATTCCCAACAAAACTTTCTAAGGTAGCAATCCATCACTTAGAAACTCGGAAATAAACACTGATGATGTTGCAATCATCATCAGAATAATTTCCCAGCCACTGAAGTGAGTTTAGTGCCTTATTATTTTAAAATCCATGATTTTCTTTCAAATCCTTTAAAACAAATCTATATTATTTTAATATACTTTGAAAAATATTTTCCAACTTCCCAGGATTTTGAATTCTTAATTCTGGTTTGAATTTAATTCTAATTCATCTCATTTGTATATTTAATTTCATATACAATTTTTATTTGGTTCTATATAACCATTTCATTTCTATAATCGTATTTGATTATAATATTAACATTCAACACATCCATATAATATAATGATTTCAAAAATCATTCTTCCTATATCAAAATATAATTTTGGGTAAAATTATTTCATCTACCCACTTGAAAACAATATCATGTTCAATCTTCTGTTCAAGCGTTTAGAAATTCCTATCGACTTCGTGGCGTCCCACGATTCGACCAGAATTTATAAACCACTCAACAGACTAGCCAACACAATATAAAACAACTTTTATATCAATTAACAAATACGCTCTCTCGTATCTATACACTCAACTCATTCTAGGGTACTACTGACCCTACCTCTAATGAGCACATGCCACACAAGCCTAGGTGTTCGCTCAACCTAAGCTCTGATACCAACTGTAGAGGCCCGCAAATCCGAGCTATCTGAGTTGACTAAATACACCACACGTCCAACCCAAATAACACAGAAATACGAACCATTAATAGAAAGAAGATAGAGGATGAGAAATAGGAAGAAAGAAATATTAGAATAGAAGAAAAAAAATACACAACATCAGGGTAAACATGAACCTCACAGCGGAACGAATAAATATATTATATAACATAAGCTTTGAAATACAAATCTGTTTGGTACATATATACATACCATCATCAGAGTACACATAACATTTGATTCAGCGGAAGTAACTCCAAATAACTAACGTTGAAGCCTCCTGCTTCAAGCTCCTCCAAGTGTATCTGTAAAAGCCTGAAACACTTGACTGCCCGTACAAATTTGGGCACCCAAGAGTTTAGGGAAAACAAACAAAAACAAACTCTGGGTCAGTCATGGGACTGGTGTGAGTAAACTCCAACCACTTGTTTAACTTTCAAAACTCTTTTTCGAAAGAAAAGATAATAGTAAGACCAGCCCACACATAAACACGGACGGTTTTTACCTTACTATAACCCAAAACACTTTGATATCAAATCCAATGATATTATAATAATGTCTACATCAAATAAATAACCAAATAGCAGAACGCTTGCATCTCACGCTCCACATATATAGTATAAATAAAAATCCGCATGGCGCTTATTGGAGATTGGATTTCCAACATGACAAGGTATGGGACCACCTTCCGATGATGTATCTCTAGAGAGGAATACACTTGGGTTCAACAAGAACGTCTTGCAACCCGGCCCACACATGGCCGACCACTCATTTCGCTTGAGTGTATCGAATGTATATCACCAACGGTTGGACTCAAACCACCGTTTCCCGAATGGGCAGAATCGATAGATTTAGAAACAAAAGGAATTTCTCTAGATAGGTGATTATACACCCTAATGGGTGCGACCCACATAGCCATACTGCCTGCCCGATTTTTGTCCTTTCCCGGTTGTTGAGGCCTGAGGCTACGCATACTTACCATTCATTGATAGCACAATCACTTTGAATGCCACATTGTCAGATCCGTTAATCACTAATTGAGTTTGCACAAATATCCTGGATATTATGCTAAGGGATAAATCCGTTGCAACCATATATATTCATACAGACCAACCCATTTGATCATTGGAAATACTCTGTCAGACATTCGTCCATTTACGTTCGTTCTGGGACTGAACGAAACCGAAGGCACTATTTCTATTACTAGAAAAGCCCTTGCACTTCACTCCGTCTTCAATATACTCAGCATACTTGGTTCGCAACGCTAATGCCGATACGGAGTGGTTCACGGATAATAATCCAACCGGTCTCTCCATATTGACAACGATGGTCAAAACTTCGATAGTCTGTGATTTAACTATCGAATAAAAACAAGTGTTCAATCAACATATCAAACAAATCACTGGGCTCTTTAATTAATATTTCATTAATTAAACCACTTCTCTATTTCCCTATCAATATTTGTTAACCAAATATTTTCAATAATCACTTCGGCCTCTTATGCCATTTGGAAAACGTTTCCAAATATTAACTTCTTTTATTTCTATATATTAGAAAATATCTCTATTTGCAATTGAAACAATTTCAATCACTTATCTCTATCCCTTTTTGTTTGCAATATTCGATTTTTATATTCACTTTACTATCGAATTCAATACGTCGATATAATGATCTCTAATTATCAAAATATCTTAAAAATATTCTAACTCCTTAAATTTCCGGAAAATTTCGCCATAACCTCCCCTGTATCGGGAGCATCGGGAAATTTCAAATAGCTTCCCGGTATCTTCCAATCTCAAAAAGAAAAAGAAAAAGCCAAGCGGCTTGCCGATACGGCGCATAAATCTCATATATGAATTAAACATGTACCTTTTTGTCGGCATATAAATAAAAATCTTCATATACTCCATCCCATATCTGTTTAACACCTGTTCACCTGTTTCCAATTCCATTCAACTCAATTCATTCGTTTGAATTCAATTTTTGAATCGTTGGAATTCAGTTTCGCTCAATTATTCTTTAATTAGCCTTTTTGCCTATTTCACTTCTTTGTTGAACATAACATGTTCAAACAAAATATTTAACTCGTTCATAACCAAATTGAATTTCAATTTCAATTCTAGTTTTCTTTTCTATTTCGAATATAAATTTTCAAATCGAATTTACTTATTCAAAGCCCAATTTCCCTTCGAAAACTCGTTAACTAATTTCTATTCAATTTAGTTAATTCTATTCAATAAATCAAAATCTGGTTTCTGTTTCAAAAATCATATTCATTTACCCAACTTGAATTCGCATATAATTTACAACTCACTCTGAAATTTTCTAAATAGAACTTCGGATTTTATTTGCTTAAAATCCTTTTATAATATTAAATAAACCACTATGGTTATAAAACGATTCTGGCGCTGTTTTTCTGAAAATTTGATTTTGACATAACTCAAAATCTATACGACGAAATCCAGATTTTTCTCTTTCATTAGAAAACTATTATCAAACCGGTCCTGACGTTTCTTGTTTCAAAGAATTCCGACTTCAACTGCGTTCTGTATACTCAATTGAAGTTCGAATCGCTAATTTACGAACTACAGCGCTGCGGCGAGTTCGTTTTACTTATACTTATATATATAAACCTTTAAACTTCTTTAAAATAAATTCAACTCTATTTAACTCTATTTGAATTCTTTGATTCAAATTCCAATCTCACTTTGAATTCCATATTCAAATTTCAATCCCTTTTCTATTTGATATTCAAATTCAATACTTGAATTTCTATTTGAATTCCCTATTCAAATTCAATACTTGAATTCATTTGAATTCTCTTATTCAAACTCTATATTCAAATCCCGTTTGAACTTCTATATTCCAATTTCTATATTTGAATTCTATTGAAATTCAAATATTCAAACCCCTTTTTAAATTCTATATTCAAAATTCCATAGTTTAAAATTCCATTTGAATGCTATATTCAAATTCTATAATTTTAAATTCCATTTGAATTCCTTTTTGAATTTTACATTCAAATTCCCTATTCAATTCTCTTCGAATTCAAATTCTATATTTATTCTATTTGAATTTCAAATATCCAAACTCCGATTCAATTCTATTTTGAAATTTCAAATATTCAACCCCTTTTTTTTATTCTATCATTCAAATTCTATTTAAATCCTCTTATTTGAATTCTATTTCAAATCTAGTTTTACAACTTCATTTGAATTTCTATATTCAATCTATTTTCAAAACTTCATTTGAATTTCTATATTCAAATCTCATAGATTAAATCCTATTTGAATTCAATTTGAATCTCTTATATTCAAATTTCATTTTCCATTCCCATTTTAATTCTAATATTCAAATTCATTTCCAACACCATTCGAATTTCTAATATTCAAACTTATTTTTTTCACCATTTGAATTTCTTCACTCAAATCCATTTGAATTCCCTTGAATCCAAATTCCGTTTCAAAACCATTTGGATTTCCTATTTTGAAATCCTAATTGAAATTCTATTTCCAATTCTACTTTGAAAATCCTATTTTCAAAGTTTATTTCAAATTCTATTTTGAAATTCTACATTCAAATTTCTAAGTTATTTCAAATTCTATTTTGAAATCTCATATTCAAATTTCTACTTGAATTTCTGTATTCAATTCCATGTTCAAATTCAATACTCGAATTACTATTTCAAATCTCAATTCAAATTTCATATTTGAATTCCATTTCAAATTTCACATTTGAATTCTTCTTTGAAATACCATATTTCAAATTCTATTCAATTTTTCTTTGAAATTCTATATTTCAAATTCTATTTTGAAATTCTACATTCAAATCTCTATTTGAATTTCTTTATTCGAATTCCTTTGAATTCAAATTTTATTTTAATTCCTTGAATTCAAATTCTATTTTTCATTCTAATTCCTTCTATTCAAATTCTATTTGAACTTCTATTTGAATTTCTAATATTCAATCTCCTTTTAAAATTCAAATATTTAAACTCCCTTTAAAATTCAAAGGTTATACTCAAATTTCATTTGAGATATATATTTAAAAATTTCATTTCACATCCTATTTTGAAATTTCATTTCAAATTCAAATTTTTCGCTTGTATTTCTATTTCTGAATTATCAAATGATAATTCTTTTCACTTTATTTATAACTTCGTTATAAAAGAATTATTTATAAACTTCGTTTAAAAGGAAACTACTTGTTTTATTTTTAAAAAAACAAGTTTATATTATATTTCCATTTAAAAATTCAAATTCTATTTAAAAATAGAATTTTTCCTTTTTAAATCGCCAATATCCTTTTTACGATATTTTAAAATATCATTACTTAAGCCCAGTGATATTTAAACACACAAAGCAACAATCTATTTATTTTTCTAACATATCATATATAACAATATATATGCAAACAAATAAACAAACAGATAATATATTTTTGAGGAATCCAGTTGGATTCCTCCAACCTGTTTTCCTGCATCCACAGATGTTAGCACATAAATAATACCCATTCTGCTTCGTGGCAGAATATCGCGGTATAGAAGGTCATCCACTAATCATAGCGTGGGGCGTATAGGGTAATCATCCGCTATGAAACTGCGGGCATTCGCTAATGAGACTGCGGGAATCCAACCAATCAATCAACCCAATATATATATATATATATATAGCCTAAATAACTAATATATATAAAACAACCAGAAAAATCCAAACAAGCAACAACAATTATTTTTAACGAAATAAAAATAATTCTAAAGGTGAGTGAGATTTACTCACCAGGATTTTTCGTTTGCCAAATATCAGATAAATTTCCCATTTTTGCATCTACGAATCTACTTGAATCGTCTCTACTGGATTTATCTCGAATCAACTTATTTCGTACCTATGATTGTTTAATTTTACTTATTGATTAAACATTTATTCAATTTAATTAACAACTAAGTAAATAAATAAATTAATCTATGTATATAAATTGCGTAAAACAAACGTATACCTTCCTATCTCGACTAATGGCGGAACATATCTCGAACAGAAATCATTGATCCTTTCCTAATAGAAAATCAGCCCACAAATCCTGCAATTATCCATTTACCCAATTCGAGAATCTGAATTGCATCGACCCCTTCACCAGTCGAAGTAGCCCGCCACCGTAAAGTCCATCGTGTCACTACACATCGCGATTTAAAAACCTAGGTTCCAAATCGACTTCGAGCTTCGTGAAGTTACAATGGTATTGCCGCACCCTTCCACTCACTTGCGCACTGCCCAGAAATGAGTCGCAAGGTGCCAAACTCTGCCAAGAAGCCGATTCAACCCCTGACCTCCCCTTCGCTGATCCTAAATCGCCCATACCATCAACCTTACTTGCTGTCGTCGAATTCGATACCCCAAATCCTCCTTGCTCTCACGAAGAACGGAAGTCAAACGACATCGAGGACTCAAAATAGGGGATTTCGATTTCGTGGATTTAATGACTGTCTCGATTTTTATTTCAAGAACTGGCCAGGGTTTTGTTTTGATTTTAGGTTTTTTTTTTTATTTTAGAATGGCCGAGTGATGCCAGTTTTATAGTCGCGATGGGGAACATTCGTACTAAGCCATTAACATCATGTTTGCTTTGCATTGAAGGTTAGAGACATTTCTGTTAGCTCGAGGGAAGCTAATCTGTGTAATTAAAAGAAGAGGTCGGCTTGGTAGAATAGGGTGGCTGATGAAACGTTGATATGGGATTTTATTTAAATTTTATTTTAATTAATTAATTAAAATATCTAGCAGTCCCTATCTTGCAGTCCCGAACCGCTATTCTATCTTAACGACTGATGTTATAAGATCATAACGCTATTCACTATTCTGAATTCAACGAAATAGATTATACAATTTAATTTGAACGTATATTTAAAATAGCCATATTAAATCAATTTAAATTCAAAACAAATAAATTTAAAAATAAATTTCAATTATCATTGTTCATATTTAAATCGTATATATACATTGATCATCTAAACTGTTTCGATTCAATTTTTACCTTTGAATTAAATTGTTTAGTTCTCGTATTTCGATAATTATCAAATTAAATCGTATTTCGATTATTTAATCGATAATCGAATAAAATACCATTTATATTATAAATTCAATATTTAAAACTATATTAAATATTTAAAATTAATAGACGGAAAATCTGGGTCGTTACAGGCGGGGTTCTCTAATCTCTCTTCCGGGAGCAGTCACGAAATCCGGGACTCGGATAGGGCTTCGTTGCCCCCTGTTACCATGAGCATGTACGCGGCGACGGGGCTGAGGTAGTCTATTATGTACGGGACTGTCCACATCTCGAGCCCTAGGAGCTGCGGCTTGATCGTTCACATTACGGTTTGAGTGCCCCGCCTCCAGTGCTTCTTCTTCCCGTGATGGCAGGGTTCCGAACCGAAGCTGCTCTATATTTTCGGCTCTCTCATATGGTCGCCGCGGAGGTCTCGGCGATTCTTCTTACGAAGAAGAATATCCTGGAGTGAGTGGACGGACAGGCGGGGTCCTTTGCCTTGCGAGTTCATCAAGCCTTCTATCCATAGCAGTCAAATTTTGTCGCAGGACAGAGCTTTCCTGCCTTTGGGCAGCCAATTCATCAAACAATCTCTCCCACATTTCGGAGAAGCGAGAGAGATCCCCCTCAGTGACGGGAGCAGCAGGATCATATTGGTCGTCATCACTTTCTCTTATGCGCAAAGAGCTTGAGCCGGGTCGAGCGGAGGGGCCAGGTCGGTAGGAGCGAGCCATAGGCTCCTTTCCAGGTCGAGTTGTAGTCTGATCATCAATTCGAATCGCTGTGGTTCGAGGATAGCGGCTCGTAACGCCCACCTGAGATCGATTCGCGGTCGCGGTACGCGGAGGATTCGAGGCGTTACCTCGGGATCGAGTAACAACCCCTTCAGCAGTCCGGATCGCCTCGTTCTCGTCGACTTGGAGCGTGGTGTCTTCATCGGATCGGTTCTCCCCCTGCGCTCCGCGATCCAAAGTTTCCTCATTGCCTAGCTCGTGCACACTCTCTTCAATTGTTTCATTGGTTTGTGAAGCTCGTGCTTCCTTAGATCTTTTTCCAGCCATGATATCCGAATCGCTGGAATCTTCAAAGAACTAAATAATGAAACTTTAGGACTGTTCTCTCAATGAAAGCACCAAAATGTTAGATCAAAATTTGGACCTAAGACCCAAATTGTTCTGAATCTTATTGAGTTTCAACTGAAGAATGAGGAAAAAGAAAATAACACACAGAATTTATAGTGGTTCGGCGTTAACGAGCCTACGTCCACTTTATATATTATTGATTATACTTTGAAAGCTAATACAATCAATGATTACTCTAATAGTCTGACAATAATGGCGAATTCAGTACTCAATAATGCCAAAAAGGATCCCAAAAAGTGCCAATCTCTGGGCTATTTATAGTTGATTTTGTCAGGTGGGTCGTGGTAACACGTGGCATGAATCCCGAGAACATCGGATCGCATCGCCATCGTTGAAGAAATAGTCAAATTAGCCGTTGCGGACAGGTGTCGCAATCCCCTTGAAAATCGGATCGTGCAGATGGGGAGAATCGGTCAAAATGGCGGTTAGAGACACGTGTCGCTAGATCCGTGCGTCTCGGATCGCTGAAGACTAGCACGTACTTGAACGGGTCAGAGGCTCCACCACGCATCAGGGGATCGATTCGGTCAATACTGGGCAATAACACATGCATGGATCGAATCGCATAGAGGTGTCGTTTCGCTGATGAAGTGGGAGCGATCCGATCGTGCGATCCAGTGAGGGGCGATCCGATCGTGCGATCCAGTGAGGGGCGATCCGATCGACGCTCTTAGGTAACGCAGTTTCATACTTTCTTCTTATGAATGAACCTGGATGGCTTGGTCAAAAAGCTAGCCAACAATATTTTAACTATTTTTTTAATAAGTTTGTTCTTTAAGCTAAAAACCTCTTAATTCTAACTTATAATTTTTACTTCTTTAGCAGTTCAATTTACATGAAAAAAAATAGATTTCATAGACAATTGAAAACGCATCCTAGGAAAAATCTTACGTGGAAGCCTTAGAGAATACAAGGACACATATCGTTTACTCTAGAGTCTAATGTTGTAATAGTTAGTAATATTCTTATTTTTTATAAAAGAAAAAGGAAAGCTTTTCTATGCAAAATGAAAAGAAGCGGTCTATCAAAACGATGAAGGCGGTAAAAATGAAATATTGGCTCCGAAACAATTGGCATCGTAATGTATTTCTGGAGCCTTCCGTGGGCTGACCTTTAGTTTCTTCAAAACACTTACGCCTTCTCAAAAAATCGATCCCCAATTCCTTCTCCTAAAAAATACTTACGCATTCTCAAAGAATCGATCCCCAATTCCTTCTCCTCCAAAAAACTTACGCCTCAACAAATCTCAATTTCTATTGTCGATCCACTGATTTAGTGATTTGATGGCAATGGAGGGGATCCTTGATTTGATTTGCTTTCGCCTGATGCCTTTTAAGCACAACCCGATGTGATTAAGGTCCATATGGAAGGCGCAGCGCGGGCCTGAATGCTTTCTTTGAGCAGGATGAAGATGTGTATACCTGTTTTGTACGTGAAGACCAGTCGCACGTACCTGCCCTTCTCTCCAGCTCGGTAAAGTCATTAACCCTATTGTTTCTTATAATGGTCGTAAAGTTATTGCCAAATCTGGTGATTTGAATGAGATTGTGAGTTCCAATTCTATAATGAGTATGAGTCATGTTCTACTTGTAGTGCATGAGGAGAGAGTTTCTGTGTTCAATAGGCTATGTATAAGGATATTCCTTTGTTGGGTGTTACTTGTGAACAACCTATTGTGATTCCGAATGAATCATGCCCTGATCACCTTAGCTGGGTCTCTCTTTTCTCCACCAAGCCCAGAAGTGTTGGTAGATATGTTACATAAAAATTATGTGATTGGAAAGGATGGTAAGCCTCCTGGTGAGATTTTCAATATTGGATATAACATTTGGAAAGTCCATCTTGTTGGATTTTTTTCTAAACAGTAACCTCCCATACCACGTTGTTACTCCACACATCTTGCATTCTTGGTGCTTAAAAAGCATAGTTAAGATTGTCTAAGATAAGGACTTGTTCTATTTTGAATTCTCCATAACATATGATAGTGGCTGAGTTTTAGAAATGGACACCTTGATATTCGACAACAAAGTTTTTATAGTCACAAAATGAACTCCGACAATTGATAGAGCTCGGAAACAAGTAGAATCTATTCGGGTTTGGACTAGGTTAACAAGTATTCCTAAACTTTTTATTTTAATTCATAAGTCCAAAACCTAGATGTTCAATTTATTCTGACAAAATTCATGAATTTCAATTGAAAGTGTATTTTAGAGAAAAAATGAATAGTTAATTCAAATGTTGAACCTTAAAATGCCAATTTGCGCTTGTGCAAGGACCATGAAATCATTTAAAAGTTGTTATTCAATATGCTTATAAATCCAAAACAATGAATCGGTTTATAGCCAAAACTATAAACATGCAGAAAATTTTAGCTTATGCATAAATATTTTTGTCTTGATCAGATTCCCACACGGACCCATCAATTCGAGCAAGGTTGAAACAAAAGATCAGGATTTTACCAACATTGTTTGAGAGAGGTATGCTTATTTTATACTTTTTTGTAGTACTACTTGTTGTTCTTTATTTTCCATAATAATTCCTTTTAGTTTTGCCTGGGCTTGGTATTTCATTGTGAGATATAGTGCAATACTTAGAGAATTTTCTCGTTTTTACCTAGATTGTCTGACTGTGCATCATCTGTAGTGTCATGAGTTAAATTATGATAGTAAGGCGACTAATAGTGGGTGTAGATGAACATGAAGAATGAAGGATAATTTTTGGAGTTTACATGTTACTGTTTTAGTTTGGCAATGTATCATTTACAGGTTAGAAAGTTTGGATTAAATGTCTAATTTGTTTATTAATGGATTTGTTAGAGAACCCTAAATTATCACAAAACCAATTGGCAATGTAAAGGGTGAACTCATTATAGTTATACATGATCCATTTTACAAATTCCCCAACGTGGGACTTCTCTCAACACGCCCCCGCATGTGTGGCATATCATGAGCCTAAACATGGACTTTATTGGGTGACGTGGATAACTATGACATTGTGCGCATGAATTAAACCTGCTCTGACACCATGTTAAGACAAGTCCCACATTGGGGAATTTGTAAAATGAATTCTGTATAACTATAATGAGTTCACCCTTTACATTGCCAATTGGTTTTGTGATAATTTGTGCGAAAGGGAATTCGGTTTCAATGAATTTCACATAACGACAAATAATGATTTTGCCACTTGCCATATCGTAACACTTTGAGCCTCTATGGTTGGGAGCAGGACTTAGATAAGCACATGGAGTGGATCGAGATTGCAATTTGTGGATAGAAGTGGTCGGAAACAAAGGAAAACATAGGCATCCAAATACACGCAATTCCGAGTATTTGGGATCACATTGATATAGAATTTGGGTGGGAGACTGAAATTCTAAGACTTTAGTTGGAAGTATGTTAAGAAGATATGTGGCCATTTCTAAAGCATGATGCCAAAAAGAAGGTAGCATTGAGGCATTAGCGAGCAAAGTATGAATGATGTTGTTTATTGATTTAATGTGTTGTTCGGCTTTGCCATTTTGAGGAGAGGTGTGGGGACAAGAAATGCGGAATAAAACCCATTATGATCAAAGAATTGTTTAAAGGTGCCATTGATGTATTCTGTACCATTGTCACATTGGAATGTTTTAATATTACGTTCAAATTGAGTTTTGATTATAGCATGAAAAGATTTGAATAAGTGTTTAACTTGTGACTTTTTGGCAATGGGGAATGTCCACAAAAATTTGCTATAATCATCAAGAAAAAGAACATAATAACAATGGCCACAAGAACTAACAACAGGCGATGTCCAAAGATCGTAGTGAATAATATCAAAAGGTAGCAAAGTGTACGACACAAAATAATAAAACGGTAATTTAGAATGTTTGCCAAGAGGACAAGAAGAACAATAAGTTTTACAAGCCTTATTACAATTAATGAAGTTTTTATAATTTAATGATTTAAGCACAGCGTCGCCAAGATGTTCTAAGCGATTATGCCAAAGACCTGGAGAGAAAGCAGTAAAGACTGACTGGTTAATAAAGGGAGTGGCTTGATTATTGGAGAAGAGAGGATAAAGATCTCCAGTGCTGTCACATCTCATTAGTTTGGTCCCCTCTATAAATCATTAATAGAAAATCCTAACAGATCAAATTCAACAGAAACCATATTATCAGTGGTGAACTTGCGAACAGATATTGAGTTTGGGAGCATGTAATCATTTTTTGGGATAAATGGAGGTATGGTAAGGGTAAATTAGTGCTACCACGACCAACAATTGGAATTAGATGATTATTGCCAACAACAATGTTATGATCATTATTGCTAGAATTGAAATAAGAAAAAAGTATACCTTGATCCGTTGTCATGTGAGATGTGGCACCGGTATCCATGTAAAAATTTCCATCAGGTTGCGAGAATGATAGAACATTCACGGCAGCTTCAATATCGGTTGGTGTGTATCCAATGGGTGGAGCCATAGTGTTGTACGCCTGTGGACGAGACCCAAGGACTCCTTGCCTAGCAGCACGTTAGGCTTGATTTACTTGCCTTGGTTGCCATTGTGGACTGGCATACCAAGAGTTCCAAGATCCAAATGGATTTTGCCATTGCTGCAAACTTGGTGGAGGGCGTGGGAACCATTGATGATGATTGGGTTGCCGACCTGGCATGTGAGTGGATGCACTAGTTTGCTTTCCCTTCCCCTACCATTAGTTTTGGCATTATTGTTGTTTCTTCTTCTGTTATTTTGGGAACTTTGGATGGGGTTGGTGTTTGAATTCTCTGGTTTTGAAGGGGTTCCAGCTAGTTGCGTAGCACCACCACAGGTGGTCCCACCATTCTCTTTTGCCAATTGATTTTTAATTGTCCGTTCAGCCAGCTTGAGGCGGGTTCGGCAGCTCTCAAGGGGGGGGGGGTAAGCGATCTTGGTTTTGAATGTAATCTACGGTGCCGACATATGCTTCTGGTAAGGCTCCTGTGAGATGCAATACAAGCCTGCTATTAGTCACCGGGGCACCGACATCTGCCAATCTATCAGCCAATGATTTACGGTAGGTGCAAAATTTGTCAATTGAATTAAATTGTTCAAAATCAATTGTTGCCAGTTCTTCTTCAAGCTGAGTTGCCCTTGAAGCTTTGTTGTCTTGGAACATGGATTCAATTTGTTTCCATGCACCCTCAACTGTATTGTTGCGGAGAAGAATGACATGAACGAGGTCAGAGGAGATTGTACAGTATATCCATTGAAGGACAACAGCATCAAGTCGTTTCCACATGGCTGGGTCTGCGGATTTACAGCCTCATAGGTAGCCCGGGCGTCTTTTTCGGTTGGTGGTACAATGTGATCGTATTGGCCGTGAACTCAAACAAGAACGGTAAATAATACTGCCCAAGAATGATGCATGCCATTTTCATTGTCAAATGTAATCGGTATGAGGAATTTTACATTAGTAATGGTTAAAGCAGAGTGGTATTTAGAGGATTCGACCATTGGTGGTGATTTTTTTTTATAAAATTGTTGAAGAAGAAGAAGAAAGTGAGGAGGATGGAAGAGCACAAGTTTAGATATTCGAAACCTGCTCTGATACCGTGTTAGAGAACCCCAAATTATCACAAAACCAATTGGCAATGTGAAGGGTGAACTCATTATAGTTATACAGGATTCATTTTACAAATTCTCCAATGTGGGACTTGTCTCAACAGGATTTAGCTACCAAGTCAATATTATCATCTGCTAATTTGTTTTCTGAAAGTCCAATTGCAGATGCTATTTTTTTTAGAAGTTGTGCAACATCCAGTTATTGAAAAAGGGGCTTTGGACCACATGCAGTTCATGCTATTAGGTATGTTAAGCATTATTGTTAAATATTCTTCTTAAATCACAGAGACAAATTTGTTCGATTCTTTTATATATATATATATATATATATAAATATGTGTGTGTGTGTGTGTGTGTGTTTTGTAGCTTGTGTGTAGAATGCTAGTTATGTTTGATGCTATTAAGATTTGGTATCATTGGCTTAAAAAAAACACTTTTTGTTCTTTTTTCTAACAACAGACATATTATTATACAACAGGTTTGATCACTACAGTGGACTTGCAACAAAAAGATAAATGGCGTAAAGATTTCGTTGTCTTCGATTAGTGTACTCCCGTAGGATATGCAATTTTTTGTGGATAACTTGTGCTTGTACTAATTTGCTTTGTAATGGTCAAGTATGTAGTAATGCACCAAATGTTGTCTAAACTTATTGTTTGTAATACTGAATAATTGAGCATTTTAATAAATTAGTTTGCAAATAACTGTAATATCTGATTTGCTTATGGAGTATTGCAATATTTAGTGTATTTTTCTTTTTAGTTGCAGAAGATCTATTTTTTAAAAAACCCAAATGTCAATCACAACGGTGCATAACAGTTGTAGTAGATATTATTACAGCGGTGCATAACTGTTGTAATAAAGTTAATTACAACGGTGGAAAAAAGTTGTAAAATATACATACTACAATGGTGTTGCAACGGTGCAAAAAAGTTATAAAAGATTTTAGTCTATTACAACTTCTTAATACATGACGGTTGGGCCACCATCGTAAAATGTATATTACAACGGTTTTCCACCGTTGTAATATGGTCATTTTGTTGTAGTGAATATGTTTATTTCAATATATGTGTAGTCACCAGACCTTACACGTTAAGTTAACGACTTGTGAATGTTGTATTTGCCGGTTGGTTCCATGCAGGCTATAACCATAAGTTGAACTTAACCTCGTGTCTAAATGCAGTTACATACAATTTCCCAATTTCTTTGAATCTTACTTACAATCCAAGCATATGTATTCTATTACTATTATTCCCAATTTCACTGTAATTTGATTTATAATGTCTAATTTGTCGTTCACAATATTCTTCTATATCATATTCTCTTTCATTGTAAGTTTCATCATTCTAACATTACAGTGACTTTAATCGTATTAACAAGTTCATAGAATAGATCTTATACAACAGTATCTATTTTACTTAAACACTCTAGCAAATGTGTATTTCAACAAGTTTATAGATATTAATTGATTAAACAATTTAACATACTATTTCAGCATGTTAATCAGTTCATCAAATTAAACATTTCAATATGTTCATTATGTAAATTAACGGGGAATGCCAAATGATAGATATACGGTTATCAAAAGGTATAACTTAAATTTACTCATCTTATAGCTTTCCGATCCTTGAATCTGATCCAGATTTGTTGTTCCGTTGTCTCACTAACTGAATCTAATATAAAACAACCACGGATTCACAAATCTGATTCCAAAAGAAAAGGGGAAGAAAGGAAGAAACCTAAAAAGATTAGATTCAAGAACTTACCTGATGTATATAAGAATTCTAGATTCCTACGCTGTAGATTTTCATCTCTTATCTTCAAACTTTGAATCAAAAGCCTAAGAACTAATGTTTTATTTTCTACAAAAAGTTTGGAGGAAGGAAAGAATGACAGAGCCTAGGAAGCACCTCAGAAAGTATGAGAATAAAGCTAGGCCCTGCTAGTCTATTTATAGGCATGGTAGAAAGCCCTTAACCTTCGGATTCAATTAAATTAATCGAAACTGTACGCACACATCACACAACGTCATATAAACGCACTGCAACACGTATGGGTCCTCACGCGCTATATGTGTTGTTTTGCTTATATATGTTAACGTTTATTAAATTTTTTAAATGTTAATTTGCTTCTTTTTTATTTTTTTTTATTTTTAATGTTTATTAATTAAAGGTTTATCACTTGCTTGTTATGTCTCCTTTAATTAATTTTGTTCCTATTAAAAACCATGCTCGCTTTTGAATTTCAAATTTGTATGTGCATAAACGTATATAATCTTTCGGTTTCTTTTCCGTTAATCAAAGCAACTAATTACGCTTTGAATTATTCCTTTAATATCAGGTTGCATACATTCAATTCTCTAGTTTTGAATTTCATGGTTATATATGTATGCCTTTTTAATGAAATAACTTTGATTGTTTTTATTCTTATATCTATCAATTCATTGCAATGTTTTCTTTCTATTTATCTCTATCAATTCATTACAATGTTTTCTTTCTATTTATCTCTGTCAATTCATCGCAATGTTTTCTTTCCCCTATTGCATTAATTCATTCATTACTTATTTTTAGCGCATGTATTATCTCTCTACCAATATTTGGATTTCAAATATCATGCATACATATATACCCATTCTCATTAATTTACTTGTGCTTTCTTATTTCATTTATTGTTACATGCAATTTTATTAATTCACCTTTTTACCATTTACATCACATATTTCCTCCTTTTATGTCTTCCTTTGATTACATTATTTACATTAACATTTCTATTACATGCATTACTATTGTGTTGATTACTTGCATGCACTCTTTTTTCCTTTTTAACATTATTAATCATTCTCTCTTGCATGCTTTCCTTTTTAACATTATTAATCTTTCTCTCTTGCATGCACTTATTATTTTAATCTTATCTCTTGCACAATGTTCCCCATTTTAAACATTACTGCATGCATTTACACATCAATTTCTTTCTCTATCGCATGTATTAAGTTATGCACTTTTTTCTTTCTTTTCTTTTTTTCTAATTAATGCACTACGTGTCTTTCTCTTTTTTTTTTCAAAATATTATTTCATTCCCTTGGTTACTTGCACATTTAGTGCATCAATGTTTTTTTCTTTTTCAAATGCACGAATCTATTGCATGCAATTATACATTATCATTATTTTATTTTTCCATTATATATATATATGTCTATGCATATGTATACATATATGCACATTTTAATTATCACAAAATACGAGGTATTACAGAGTTCATTTACATCAGTACGTTTTTGTGCCAAATTACTTGGTTTGGGATCGTCATGGAGAACCATTAGCATCTATTTCTGTACAAGTTGAGGAGGTAATGAATAATGAAATTGCTACGACGAATCTCATAGAACATATGGTTGAAGATATTGCACGTTCAATGTTCCCGGTTCAACAATTTACTAATGACGATGATAATGATTTAAAAGAACCAAAATTTGGAGCCAAAAAATATGATCTATTAGATGCCACAAAGAAACACCTTTGGGAAGGCTGAAAAAGCTGCATTAAATTATCAGTAACCGTTGAATATATTGCGACAAAATCTATATACAACCTCACAGAAGCTGAATTTATAGTTGTTGTACAAGCTGCGAAGTGGCACATGCCTTCCAATAATTTAATGTGCGAAAATCATTATGATTTAAAAAAAATGTCGGCTTTTGGTTTACCGTATTAAAAAAAATAGATACATGTCTAAAGGGTTGTATGCTATTTTGGAAGAAAGATATCAACCTTAAGAATTATAAAATATGTAATAAGAAAAGATAAAAACTGTAACAACTCGGATTTTAGATAACTGGGAAGTGCGGATTTATTAAGTTTTGTGATTCTTAAGATAATATGTTGGTGATACAAGTTTGTGAGACTACCTTGCATAACCTTTAATTAGAAAAATAGAGTTTTGAGCATTTCTTAATTGGGTACTTGGAATAAATTATATAACTTTGTTGTAATAGAAATTATCCCGATCTATAATCTTAAGATCATAATTTAATAATTAAAGGGGATATTGAAAATATATTTTGGGAATCTATATTTAAGGGGAAATGTATTTTCAATATCAAATGGTAAATTGTTGATTTAATTAGTAATGGGATTTTAAATACAAGCTATATTTTAATAATAATATCAATAATGGAATTGTGTATAAATTATAATAGTGAATTTAAACTATACGTGTTGCTTTTAAAATACTATCAAAGAACAAGTCAGTTTGTTGATAGTATGAGAAAACAAATGTTGACCGTGAATCAATATTTATCAAATCAGAGTAGTTCATTATCATTGAAAACAAATTTAAAATGTTGAGTTAATAGGACGTAAAACAACATTGTTGTATTAATGAATTTAGAGATTTGTGTTTTCAAATACTAAAAATACATGTAGAAATATGTGTGTTTTGTTGTTTGAAATAAAAAGAGTAAGAGTGTCTGTTATAAAGCATTTAATAAGATTTTTTTAATTAATAATGATCTGTTGATAAATATTGTAATTTTTGTGTTCGTTTATGTAATGTTGAATAAACTGTAAAGTTAAATTTATGTGAATAAATGATAAGTGTAAATTGTGTGCTTTGACATAATTTGTGATATCTTAATTGAAGGAAAACAAATTGGGATATTTGTTAATTGGTATTTTAAAGAATGTAAAAATACAGGTGAAATGTTTAAAAAGTGTAATTCGTGTAAATTCATTATTAAAATTGCAATTTTTGTGTAAAAGGACTATTTATAGGTAATAAGCATCAAAATGTTTCGGAAATGTTGTTTACAAATTTATCTAGCTTTGTTTATTATTAATTATTGGCTATGTGAATAACAGTGGAAAATTTGGTGTAAACATAGATTTTAAAGGCTAATTACATGTTTAAACTAGCCTGCTTACCTAATAGGTTCATTTTGGGCTTAATTAATCAAACTAAGGCCTAATAACAAACTTAGGCTGAGAAGGATCTAAAGGAATGAAAATACCGTACATTTCCTCCTTAGCCTTTTCTTCTCAAAAACAATGAAATGGGGAAACCTCGAAAAACTCTTACTGTAGATTTTTCCAAAGCTTCCAATCTACCAAAAATCACTAAATTTATTTGTCTAAATTAAAGAGCAGCAGGTAATTGACCTCAAGTGAATCTTAAATCCATGTTTTCATTTCAATTTATGAAGAAAACTTTTTACAATAAGTTTCTTTTGCTGCATGTCTTCTTTTCACTGCTGGCAAAATCATTAAAAATCGAATAAATTGTCAAAAATTTAGATATGTTGTTTATAACACGTTTCAGCATCTCTCCTTCAATTTTCATGGCATTTGATTCAGTTTTGAGGCATCAAACATCTTCTTTCATCGAGCAATTTTCAGATTAGATTTGGGCTGAAAACGAAGGTCAGTAGAAAATCCATGACTAATTCTATAGAAATCGTAAAATTCCGAAATTTGGTATGTTATTCTAAACCCATTAATACACCTTCTATAAAATTTCATAGGAAAGGAACTGATTTTGCTATGTCAAACTCTTGCTGCAACAGAGGTGAAAAATGCAATTTTTTTGGGAAGTTAATGATGAGTCGAGGCATAGATGCTAGCTTGTTCGCAAGGTTAAGGTGAGTTGTTACACTCACACATTCTAGTTTAAACATTTATATTTTCATATGGCTTGAGTTTGGTTGAATTTCATGTTAATGTTTAGTTTCAATGAAACTTAGTTTTGTTGCTATTTTTGCATGTAGTTTTCTCTTAATTCTGACAATGGACTATTGTCGGATTTAATTCCATTGATAGTTCACGTGTTGTGGCATAGATATGTAAAGATTTGTTTGCAAAACAAGTTCGTTCAGTACCTAAAACATTTACTACAAAATCAGTTTGGCCACAAGATTTGTAAAGTACACGTTTTCTTGCTGCGAACATGGCTTGAGTCCATTTTTGAGAGTGCATAACTCTTTCGTATCAAGTCGGAATTTATTGATTCTTATTTTGTTGGAAAGTTAAGGTTTTCTACTGTTCGCATATTTGTTTTCTGCTCATTTAGAGATCTGTTAAATGCTTGAAACTAACCTCAAAGTCGAACTTTGGTCGTGACTCAGACCAGAGTTTGAATTTCTAGAGTGAAAATAGCGGCCAGACCCAACTTTGGGGTTCTATATCTCCTTTTTTATCTATCCATTTTGAGTCATTCTTTTAGTGTTATAAAGCTTGGGGTCTGATCTATAAGCCTGCAAATTTTTAAGCCAATCGAAATCATTTGGCCATTCAAACCAGGTCCCAAAGTTGGAACTAGAAGTGATCTCAACCCTGGCTGAAATTCAGTCCGAAGTCCAAGTTTGGAGCTCTATATCTTTGTCGTGTGATGTCGGAATTTAGTGAATCCATTTTTGTATGAAAGCTAGGTTT
This sequence comes from Allium sativum, assembly GCA_030737875.1. NCBI lineage: Eukaryota > Viridiplantae > Streptophyta > Magnoliopsida > Asparagales > Amaryllidaceae > Allium > Allium sativum. The sequence continues at coordinate 718,081,759 of CM060921.1, read as the reverse complement.
TTCTAGTTTGTGCATATCAAATTTTAGACCAACCTAAGGTCGTTTGGTCATTCAAAATTATTATGAAAGTTGCAAACTTGATTGATTTTTGGGCATATTTCATGCCGTAGTGTAGATTTTGGTGTTTTTCCTTAAGTGTATCCATGCTTCTCTTGATCTATTCTTAAGACATTCTTTTTGTGTTATATTTTGTCTTACTTAATTAATGGAGAAGCCTAAATTATCACTAATAAATAGTTTGAGATTTATGAATTTAGTGATGAGTTTTAAGCATACATTGCACGTTTTAAACTAGTTTTCTAGTATATACATAAATATCGATTTCACTGTAGTTGTGAGGCTGAATGAGTTTATAATTTCATTTTTAAAGTGAAATGGCCTCAAAACAATAGTGTACAATTATTTTCGTAAATATATGATTTTCATAAAGATTAGTTTTGGGGAAAATCGTTTTATAATCTTATTTTGTTAAAATCAAGTATTTTAAGTGTAACAAAATACACAACTTTGCACTAGTTGAACAAATGAGAAGGAAAACTAAATGATTGGGTAAAACACGTGGTATGCGACACGTGCGTTTTTCTTATCAGTTAATTCCTGACTTGTCTGTTTGATCATTTTGACTTTTGTGGCGTTTTGTGATATCCAGTGTTTTGAGATATCGCCAAATTTTGGTGAGGGCCATTGGTTCTAGAACTAGTTCACTGAAGTATGCTCGATGATGAACCAACGATGATGTTATGTAAACTTGCCAATGAGACATGCTAGCTATTCTATGATGAATTCATGATGTTTTGATGTTTTTAAAATTATGATATTTGATGTTTATGATTGATTTTTGCTCGTCGATGAGATGAGACAAGTTAGATTGCCATTTAGTACTCATCAAAAAGAGATAGAGATGAAATGAGTATGGTATCTTTACACTCGCCGATGAAATGAGGCGATATATATTTAATGATGTTTTACGATGTTTTCTAATGTGGTATCAACTAATGGTTAGTAAACCATTAGATGCAAACATATGGTATGGGACACACGTTGATGCCTTATGGATCCTTAACCAAGAGGTTGAGATACATTCAAGATGATTACTAATACTATGTCCGAGTACTCGATTGGAGTCATCACGATGTTTCTGACTATAGCCATCATCATGATCACGATGTTTGTGACTCCAATCACCATGATGTTTATTACTCGAGTTTTCTTGACTTTGGGGCATCACAAGGTTACCGTCTATAGTCATCACGATGAATGGTACCAAATAATAGTAGTACTAGTCAAGATGTAAGCATGAGCTACTGTTTATGAAGTCGTAGATGTGTCGATTTCACCATTTTGATGAAGATGCTTTATTATAGCCTTATGTAAGAGAAAGGCTTAGTTATATACATGGTTTATGGTTATTTCGGATATGATGTTTTGAGCTCTTTCAAGTTTAATCAAGATTGATTTGTGATATATTTATACTTATGAGATGAGGTATAAATTATGTTAGTTTCTTTATAATGAGTTTAATGGTTGATTTGAATATTTTTTATATATATACGGATGAGATCTATGATGGATTCATATCTTGTGATTTCTGTGTGCTTCTGAGTCTTCCATTCATGCTATATGATTCCAAGTATTGATTACCCTAACCATGTGGTTCCGGTAATTTTTGCTATGGTGGTGTTAAGTCCATATTCGAGTTTTCATTCTCATATCACATACTAATCTTATAGACTTATAAATGATGTGCTTTTTGACTTCAGCGTATGGCATTCCTTTCTGATAGAAAGGAAATACCTGAATCTGAGCTTCTTGACAATTCATGTGTTGTGATTCCTTTTCTTATGAAAAGGAATTAGTGTCTAGGGATATTCTATTTCATTTATCAGGTTGTTACTGATATGTTTTAGCTAGACTGGTACGTGTATGTAATACTTGGGTCAGACCGTGTTGTTTCTGGTTCAGTTGCTATTGATTCGTGGGTTTGCTAATATTGCTTGAACTATCTTGAACTTATTCCAGTTGTTCCTTAGTATACTCATGTTGCAGAGTAATTGTTCCATTTGACTTTATTACGTTATGTATTATATATTCTTTTAAGATGTAGCACATGTATATGTTGTACTCTATGACTGTAAAATTATGTAATTGTTCTGTGAACTGTGATTGTGTGATTATATGTACTGTGTTCTAAGCTGATCTTAAAGCGACCATAAAATTTTATTACATAAAGTATTAAGTATGTCGAGCCTTAAAAATAGGGATCACTTTATCGACGTACTTAAGATTGTTAATGCAAATGTAACAGCCCGTATATATAATGACAATATATTTAGATATTTTATTTAAATATTATGTCGTTAATCGGCAATCGAATGTGTTCCAAAAAGTCACATTTTGCATACAGATGAATTTGGACCTAAAACCACTTCCATTGAGTATGGATCATCGTTTACAACATTTTGACTATAAATATCAATATGTTTGGAGTTAGTGAAATTTGGGACTTTGGTTAGGTCTTAGTTTAGCTAACCTAGCCCACCTTATAACCCCCACCTACCTTTCTTCTCCTTCATTCATTCTCACTTCAACAAAGAAATAGAAAAAAGGGAGAGAGAAAGAGGAAATTAAAATTTCCTATGCTCTAGCTTAATTTTGGAGCTCCAATTCTTGTTGAAATCAAGTGCAAATCCAAGGAGAAGCTTAGGTAAGCCTCCTCTTCATCTTCTCCAACTCTACTCCTCTTTAATTTCTAAAATTTCCTAAATCTAATTCCTAGGAAATCCATTTTTATGAGTTCAGGTTGGAAATTAGCTAGCTATATTGGAGGAGATGTTGATTTTGCTTAGCTTTGGATTGAACTCTTACTTCTATCAAGCAAAGGTCAGTTCTTTATAAACTCACATCTATGCCACAAGCCATTGGCTTGTAAAAGTGTAATCTAGTGTTCATTTGAGTTTGCATATGCTAGTAAATTGGTTTGGTTAGTGTAACTTACCCGACATTATGTTTCTATGTTTCATTGAATTGAAATTATAGCTAGGAAATTGTTCACACGACCTAATTATATGCTATGAGTTGATTTGGTGATATTGTGAAGCTCCGTTGTCGCCTCGGCAAAGTTATAAGTCTACACAAGTCGCTTGAACCACTTTTGCATGCTTTGGTTTGGAATTTAGTTCACTTATGAACTTATAGGCAAAATCATTGCAATCTCATGTATATAAGTTTATGCATGTGTGTTTGTGTTCTTGAGTTGTTTCGACGAGCTTATGAGGCCTTATTATCATCTAGATTGCATAGCCTTCATAATTCACCAGAAATGATTCATATGCAATTTAGCTAAAAAAAAAATAACCAAATTGGGCTTTTTGACAGTCACCAGTCGACTGGTCAAAAAGGACCAGTCGATTGGTACCTGGAATCCAAGAAAAAAATAAACATGCAGTCATCTGGTAAGTTGACCAGCCGACTGGTCAAAAAAGGACCAATCAACTGGTCCTGCTGTTTTTTTGCAGTAGACCAGTGGAGACCATGGTCTACTATATAGGTTGTTTTAGGCTCTTTCCTGGCCGAGTTTCGACCTGTTTGGCCTTTTTCTGTGACTCTTCAGTTCCTCTAATTCACATATTTCTGCATTTTGATTTGATGGACTTTTGATTTATTCGTGGTGAACAAATTCATAATCGATAGTCATGAGATTTAATTTACTTTATTAAAACGTGAATTCTTCGTTCGATCGTTATTTCGATCGCTACACGAGATTTGCCACTTCGAAATTATATATAAAGGGTTTTAAAATTATTAGTAGATACTAGATACCAATCATTTACTAAATGGTTTCAAATCCTACTTCATTATATGAAGTTATTTTCCAAATTGTTTTACTATCTACTAGTATATGATTTCATAAACCTTTTTCTCGTTCGTATGAGAAATCTAATTAAACACCTTAGCAAAAACTAGGACTATCGCCTCTTGTGTTCGCTTCGACGGTTGATTCTTGGACTTGTTCGATTGAACCCTGTGGTAATGATCGTTTAGTATTCCCAGTGTAATATACAACTTGTTCGTAAATATTCAAGTAGCGCAAGTGGTTATGGGACATGTAGCTCGAATCTTATATTTACTAGCTTGGTGTAATTTATATTATACTTGATCATTTCTGATCAATTCGACCTACGGGTCACTTTGATGATCTTATGATCATCCTATAGAACTTTGGATCATTCGTTTATATCGTTGATCTATGGATCATTTCGTATCGGCATGATACATGACATAATATTCCTATTTTCATGTGGACTTAATGGGAGACATCATTTCTCATGAATATTCTTTTATCGAGATCGTGTTATCTATTTCATGTAGATTTAATGGGCGACATCATTTCTCATGAATATCCATGTGTTGTTGTCGTATTCTCTGTTTCATGTAGACTTGATGAGTGACATCATTTCTCGTGAGTAGCTATATCTTTAGAGTGTGATAATCTTTTATAGCATCGATATTTCTAATTTATAGATTTCTTTGATCTTATTTTTATTGACATATGTGCTATCAATCTCATATTGATATTAGTTTATCAATTTTATTTTTATTGACATATGTGATGTCAATCTCGTATTGATATTAATTTATCAATCTTATTTTTATTGACATATGTTTTGTCAATCTCATATTGATATTAATTTATCAATCTTAGTTTCATTGTTATTGAGATATCCTTATATAGTATCGAGATTTCTTTGGCATATTTTCTGACATATCAAGTCTTCACATTTTACATGTGTACATTATAGTTATTTTATATATGTCATTTTATGTTCATGTCTCTCATTTTATTTTAGTTTATTATGATGAGTACGTCTAGACTGATTCGTTGATTGTTTCTTCTTATAAATAATACTTCGATCAGACCGAGTATTACAAGTGCATCTCATGACTTCTAGCGGGGACCATTCTTGGATTTTGCTATCTACATTTGAGTTGTAGTTATTGATTTTTAAATGTAAATGAGATGGCGACATTTTATATGCATATTCTTTTGGCTAGATCTTGTACCTATTCTTTTGATGTATAGTGGGTCGATTATGACCACTATATTTGTATTTATACTCTTGTGATATTATTCATATCTATTTTCGCCTTAGTGATATGAATATTTGTGTCTTACTCTGATTTTATTGTTATGTATTTTATATTGCTTTCCGAATTATATATAGTAGATTTGAACTTGATTTAGTTATGTCGGATTCGCTCGCGAGATTTAAAAATTTAGACCACATTATCCGACATATTTAACACTCGTTCAAAGCTAATATACAGATGGTCGCTCCTCAACAGCCTTATTCTTCGGATTAGTTGATACTATTGCTTACAATGGCCTTCGCTAACGCGAGAATAGAGGTGGGGGCGTTACATTTGGTATCAGAGCCAAATTCGGAACAATATAAGATATTATGGCAAGGATCATTATCCTAAGTTTCTTAAGAAATCGTGTTTAGGATTTTATTCGAGTCTTAGGACCCGTCATATCCTATCTTATATCTTGATCCTTGTTTAACCAATCAATTTTATTTGAATCTAAGATTTTTCTTCTTCTCTCTTTTAGAGGAGAAGAATAGTTAGGAACATACAGTGTTTTCTTAGTTACTTTTACTCATTGTTAGTTTGATGCTATAATTAAGTTTCATTGCCCATATTTATTGCTATCGAGACGTCTTTGGCTTTCTTTGGATGGTAATTTAGTAATCATTTTAGCATCATTTAGTTACTTGTTACATACAAGTAAGTCTAACTCTTTCGGTTGAATAAGGACTTAATTAAACGTTTTGGTAAAAACAAGAGGGTCGACACTCTTGCGTTTACTTCAGCAATTAATTTCTATACTTAAACGATTGAAACTTTTTGTATCCTAGTTGGTCACTTAAGTCTTAGCTAAGCAATGGTTTTGCAATTCTTGAGTTTTCTAGCTCATTTCTATGAAATGGCAATTTATTCTTCCTACCGACCTCTTAGGAACTTTCCAGATGGACTTGGTGGGAAGTGTATATGCAGGTGCATTGGAGATTTGTCCGAGTTAATTTATTTTAGAGGTTTGTCTGACGCGTTTACAGGCTCGTCGACTTACCAATTTTCGTGGTTTGTTTGATGTTGCTTACAGGATCATCGATGTCCCGTTATTGCGGATTCATCTGATGTGTTTACAGGCACATTGATGATCTTCTTCGTTTTGGTCACTGGACCGTATTGATCTTCGGATCGTTTTGGTCATCGGACTGTATCTTGTTGATCTTCGAATTGTTTTGGTCATTAGACTGTATTGTTCTTCGGATCGTTTTGGTCATTGGACCGTATTGATCTTCGGATCGTTTTGCTCATTGGATCGTATCTTGTTGATCTTCAGATCATTTTGGTTATTGGACTGTACCTTTTTTATCTTCAGAACGTTTTGGTCATTGGACCGTATTGATCTTCAGATCGTTTTGGTCATTGGACTGTATCTTATTAATCTTCAGATCGTTTTGGTCATTGGACCGTATCTTGTTGATCTTCGAATCATTTTGTTCATTGGACCGTATCTTTTTGATCTCGAATCATTTTGGTTATTGGATCGTATTTTTTTGATCTTCGGATCGTTTTAGTCATTGGACCGTATCGTTGTTGATCTTCGGATCGTTTTGGTCGTTAGACCGTATTTTCGGATCATTTTGGTCGTTGGACCGAATCTCCATATCGTTATAGGTTAGTTACCTAGAGATGTCTCATGTGTTGTATAGCTTTTTATACATTTATGAGAAGTTATATATTGCGGTGTGAAGCCACCACGTCAGTGTGACGGAAGGCTTAGTTTGAGCTCTTTGCGGTGTCGGACCATCTTTTCGAAAGACAGAAAGGCTCCGTGTGATGATTTATAGTGGATTTTGCAGTTTGTTCGTAAATACTTGAGTTAAGTCAGTGGTTATGGGATATTTGGCTAAACTCGTCTATTTACTACCTTAGTGTGAAATTTTGCTTTTCTTGCTAATCGTTTATGATCATTTTGCTATTTATGGAATTTGTACGCTCTCACTTATTGTTGTTCGAGCATCTTTCCATATTTAGTTTTTTCTAGATCTCTTTGTGTGATTTCTAGAATTTGAGTGATTCGAGTTTTCATTTGAAAAATTATCTCGAATCCTCTTTCCAAAAATGATAAGCTATATTTTGCTTATCTATTTTATTCTCATTTTTCCGGATTTCGAATTCGTTATTTCCGAGCTCTCGTGAATATGGGTTAATAATTATTCCAGTTTGTTTTTTTAACCTTTTTGAACCAAGTTTTTGAGATCATACCCGACAGGTTTGACTTCATTCTTCATGGTAACGTCCTTGTGAATTTGAAAACCAAATTTTCCAAATTTTATGAAATTCTTCCAACTTCTACCATTTATCATGATTACATGATTTAGAAGTTGTTCATGAAATATTAGAGGACGTGCTAATATTTCAAATTTGGGATTTTTTTGGGTTTATTGGAAACTTAAAAAAGTTCCAAATTAATTATTTTTGGAAATATTAGAGAATGTGCTAATATTTTCTATTTAGGGTACATAACCCGGATTTTATTTCTTGATCTTGTTTCTCCAACGATTTCGCTTATCCTTTTCTGTATAAGGAAATTTTGTAAGCTAGATTACTTTTGAGAAATTTTATAAGGGATACAAATTTTCTAGCTGAAATGTGATAAGGAATGTTCGACGATTTTGGACAGTCGATATTTCCAACTTTTAATTTAATTGATTAATTAGTTTGTGTTGAAAACGTAAGAGTATAGGTTTATAATTTATAAGCTTATTGAATGTTAAATGAATTAATTAAATTTTATTTAAAAAGCTTGTCGTATAGCGATAGTTCGTAATTTGGAGAAATGAATATCAAACGAGTATATAGAATCCAATACAAGTCGGAATTCTTTTAAACAAGAATTATCTGAATTTATTGGATTATAGTTTTCTATGGAAAGAAAAATATTTGAATTTCATCTTGCAGACTTTGACATATGTCTAAACCAAATTTTCATAAAAATCGCGGTGTAGTAGTTTGCGATTTAAAATTTAAATAATTATTGAAATTGAGGTTCAGAACATATAGAATTCGAGTAAGGAAATTATAATTTATTGAAACCACTTGTGATTGAAATAAATTAGTTTCTGGTATATGTTCGTGATTTTTATTTGAACATTATACATGTATAAACCTAAGTTATGCAGTGATTTATAACTAAAAGTTAAAATTTTATTCGAAAGTGAATTTTGAGTTGATCTATCTTTAAATAGATTATGTTGATGCTTGGTTGTTACTATATGAATTTTTCCTTAAGTAATTGTTGGGACGCTATTTTCTTTAAGGGGGAAGTCCGTAACAACTCGCATATTCAACGATAATATATTTAAATATTTTACTTAAACATAACGTCATTAATCGGTAATCGAATGTGTTCCAAGAAGTCACATTTTGCATACGGATGAATTTGGCTTGAAACCACTTCCATTGAGTCCGGATTATCGTTTACAATCTTTTTGACTATAAACATCGATATGTTTGGAGTTAGTGAAATTTGGGACTTTGGCTAGGTCTTGGTTTAGCTAACCTAGCGTACCTTATGACCCCACCTAGCTATCTCCTCCTTCATTCATTTTCCATTCAACAAAGAAACAGAAAATGAGAGAGGGAAAGGGAAATTAAAATTCCCTAAGCTCTAACTTAATTTTGGAGCTCCAATTCTTGTTGAAATCAAGTGCAAATCCAAGGAGAAGCATAGGTAAGCCTCCTCTTTATCTTCTCTAACCCTACTCCTCTTTAATTTTTGAAATTTCCTAAAACTGATTCCTAGTAAATCCATTTATATGAGTTTAGGTTGGAGATTACCAAGCTATATTGGAGGAGAGGTTGATTTTTCTTAGCTTTGGACAGAACTCTTGCTTCTAGCATGCAAAGGTGAGTTCTTTATGAACTTACATCTATGCCATATGCCATTGGCTTGTAAAAGTGTAATCTAGTGTTCATTTGAGTTTACATATGCTTGTAAATTGGTTAGGTAAGTGTAACATAGCCGACTCTATGTGTTTATGTTCCATTGCATTGAAATTATAGCTAGGAAATTGTTCACACAACCTAATTCATATGCTATGAGTTGATTTGGTGATATTGTGAAGCTCCGTTGTCACCTCGGCAAAGTTCTAAGTCTTCACAAGTCGCTTGAATCACTTTTGCATGCTTTCGTTTGGATTTTAGTTCACTATTGAACTTATAATCAAAATCATTGCAATCTCATGTATATAAGTTTATGCATGTGTGTTTGAGTTCTTGAGTTGTTTCGATGAGCTTATGAGGCCTTATTATCATCTAGATCAAGTGCGTAGCCTTAATAATTCATCGAAAATGATTCATATACAATTTGGCTAAAAAATTTAACCAAATTGGGTTGTTTAACACTCACAAGTCAACTGGTCAAAAAGGACCAGTCGACTGTTACCTGGAATACGAGAAAAAAAAATATGCAGTCTTCTGGTAAGCTGACTAGTCGATTGGTCAAAAAAGGACCAGTCGACTGGTCCTACTGTTTTTTTATAGTAGACCGGTGGAGACCATGGTCTACTGATTATGTTGTTTCAGGCACTTTCCAAGCCGAGTTTCGGCCTGTTTGGCCTTTTTCTGTGACTTTTCAGTTTCTCTGATTCACATATTTCTTCATTTTGATTTGATGGACTTCCAATTTATTTTGTGGTGAACGAATTTGTAATCGATAGTCGTGAGTTTTAATTTACGTTATTAAAACATGAATTCTTCGTTCAATCGTTATTTCGATCGCTGTTAAACGAGATTTGCCACTTTGAAACTATATAAAAAGGGTTTTAAAATTATTAGTAAATACCAATCTTTTACTAAAAGGCTTCAAATTCTACTTTATTATATGAAGTAATTTTCCAAATTGTTTTACTATCAACTAATATATGATTACATAAACCTTTTTCTCTTTCATATGAGAAATCTAATTAAACGCCTTAGCAAAAACAAGGACTATGACCCATTGTGTTCGCTTCGACGGTTAATTCTTGGACTCGTTCGATTGAGTCCCGTTGCATTGATCGTTTAGTATTTTTAGTGTAATATACAACTTGTTCGTAAATATTCGAGTAGGCAAGTGGTTATGGGACATGTAGATCGACTGGTATATACTAGCTCGGTGTAGTTTATACTATACTTGATCATTTCTGATCAATTCGTCCTTCGGGTCACTTTGATGATCTTCTTATCATCCTATAGAACTTTGGTTCATTCGTTTATATCGTTGATCTTCGGATCATTTCGTATCGGTGTGATACGCGATATAATATTTCTATTTTCATGTGGACTTGATGGGAGACATCATTTCTCATCAATATTCTTTTATTGAGATCGTGTTGTCTATTTCATGCAGATTTGATGGGTGACATCATTTCTCATGAATATCCATATGTTGTTGTCGTACTTTCTATTTCACGTAGACTTGATGGGTGACATTATTTCTCGTGAATAGCTATATCTTTAGAGTGTGATAATCTTTTATAGCATCGAGATTTCTAGTTTATAGATTTATTCGATCTTATTTTTATTGACATATGTGCTGTCAATCTCATATTTATATTAATTTGCCAATCTTATTTTTATTGACATATGTGCTCTCAATCTCGTAATGATATTAATTTATCAATCTTATTTTTATTGACATATGTGTGGTTATTCTCGTATTGATATTAATTTATCAATCATAGTTTCTTTGTTATTGAGATATCCTTATATAGTATCGAGATTTCTTTGGCATATTTTCTAGACATATCAATTTACATGTGAACATTGTAGTTATTTTATATATGTCATCTTCTATTCATATCTCTGATTTTATTTCAGTTTATTATGATGAGTACTGCTTGATTGATCCGTTTATTGTTTATTCTTATAAATAATATTCGGGTTAAACCGAGTATTACAGGTGCATCTCATGACTTCTAGCGGGGACCATTCTTGGATTTTGATATCTACATTCGAGTTGTAGTTATTGATTTTTATATGTATATGAGATAGTGACATCTTTATATGCATATTTTTTTGGCTAGAGCTTGTACCTGTTCTTTTGATGTATAGTGGATCGACTATGACCACAATATTTGTATTTATACTCTTGTGATATTATTAATATTTATTTCCGCTTTAGTGATATGAATGTTTGTGTCTCACTCTGATTTTATTGTTATTTATTTTATATTTCTTTCCGAATTATATATAGCTACTGTGTAGTAGATTTGGACTTGATTTAGATGTGTCAGATTCCCCCCATGAGATTTAAAAATTTAGACCACATTATCCGACGTATTTAACACTCGTTCAAAACTAATATACAGATGGTTGCTCCTTAACAGCCTTAGTCTTCAGGTTAGTTGATAGCACTGCTTGCAATGGCCTCGGCTAACTCGATTATAGAGGTGGGGCGTTACAGCAAATCTGCGAGTGGTCGCCCTACCAGCCCTCTTCTCCGCTCTAATAGACAATATTACCTAGTAATGTTCTTTATTAGGGTGGGTCTTAGGGGTGAGGTGTTACAAAATGGTATCAGAGCAGAAATTCAGAACAAAGTACATTAGATACAGAATAGAAAAAGAAATAGAATAGTACATGTGTTACAACATGGAAGAATAACAATCGTTTCTACTTTATCATTTCCTTTGTTATCCTATCTTGAGTTTCTTATTGGGGTGATGTGAGGATCGTTGTGGTTGAGGAGCACATCTAGGAATAATGGGATTGTTCCATAAGTACACCATTGTTAATATCTCTTTTTGTAATGTGATTTGATAAGAGAATCATTCCATCCTCTTTGTCTTCTGAAGTTTGAACCATTAAATAAAAATTTTGGGAAATTTTTTCACCTTGTCCTTGATATTTGAGTTGGTTGTTGGGTTTTGTAAAAGGGAATTTGAAGGCATTTGGAATGTAAAATTTAGAGATAATTTTTTACTTAAGGATGGAATACTAGAGTTTAAATAAAGTAAATCAGAGTGCGCAATGGAAGCAGGAGAACCAGTTCGGTTGTGCTAAAATTTTGAAGTAACTAAGAATGGGATAAGAGATGAGGATAACAAGGAATTGAAAATATCGATGAGTTAATTACTTTGTAAATCGATAATTAAATTAAATTGGTGATCATTTCAGTTATTGAATGGTTTGATGAGTGTTTTAAGGGTTTTGGTCGATATGTCTGATCAACGATATCGATAAAAATTACTTAAACACTAATTCGAGACTATCTAACACAGAAGATGAGTTGTAAAAATTGAAGTTGGATACAAAAAATTAAAACACGAGATTACCACATTGGGATATTGTTAAACCACTACGTGGGATAATAGTGACTTTGGTGAGGCGATGGCGATGATTTTTCGGCATCATAGCCAAGTACTAAGAAGGATTGTTGGAAAATAGTGGTTTAATGTTATTCCAATTAAATCGTAAATGAAAATTTAAAATGGGTTGAATATAATAGCGTTTTAAATATAGAACTTTCTAAAACAAGCGCATCACTTTTGGGATACACATTCATAATTACATTCACTTGGTTAGTTGCCACCATAGAGTTGGATGTAAACCTCGAGGAATGGCGAGACTACTTGATGATTAAAAAGTCCAAGTAGCAGCCATACTTTGAGGAAATTTAGATAACTTTAATGGCAAGGTAGCGTCAACTGTCAAGTAATGACGGGGAAGCAAAAAAATTTAAGTGTGCATTTCAAATTATGCCTTGTGAAAGATAAGTTGTGTTGTTTAAAGCTTGATACTAGTGAGTTAATGAATATGACTAAACCTTTATCTAAAGTTTGGGTAAGTTCAAGTGAGAGATTTTGATGTTAAAAATTTAATAAAGTGAAAATTTCATGTGTTAGCTTCTTAAATCCTTAAATCAAGAAGTTTTATGAAGCAAATTAAGATAAATAACTTGTATAATCAAAATTAATGAAGTTTTAATCTTAACAAATTGCAAGGACATAATTTATTTAAAGGGGGAAGTTTGTGACAAGCTAGATTTTCGGGTAACCGGGAAGTGTAAATTTATTATGTCTTGTGATTCTTAAGATAATATGTTAGTGATATGAGTTTTTGAGACTAACTCATATAACCATTAATTAGAAAAATAGAGTTTTGAGCATTTCTAAATCGGGTACTTGGAAAAAATTATATAACTTTGTTGTAATAGAAATTATCCCGATCTATAATCTTAAGATCATAATTTAATAATTAAAGGGGATATTGAAAATATATTTTGGAATCTATATTTAAGAGGAAATTTATTTTCAATATAAAAGGGTAAATTGTTGATTTAATTATTAAATTATTAACTAGGATTTTAAATACAAGCTATATTTTAATAATATTAATAAAGGAATTGTGTAAAATTACAATAGTGAATTTAAACTGCATGTGGCTTTTAAAATACTAATCAATGAACAAGTCAATTTGTTGACAGTATGAGAAAATAAATATTGATTTGAAGTAATATTTATCGAATCAGAGTATTTCATTATCATTGAAAATAAATTTAAATTATTGAATTAATAGGATGTAAAACAACAGTGTTATACTAATGAATACGGAGATTAGTGTTTTTAAATACTAAAAATACATATAGAAATATTTGTGTTTTGTTGTTTGAAATAAAAAGAGTAAGAGTGTCTATTATGAAGCATTTAATAAGATTTTTTTTATAATTAATAAAGATTTGCTGATAAATATTGTAATTTTTGGGTTTGTTTATGTAATGTTGAATAAACCGTAAAGTAAAATTTATGTGAATAAATGATAACTGTAAATTGTGTGTTTTGACATAATTTGTGATATCTTAAATTAGAGGAAAGCAAATTGGGATATTTGCTCACTGGTATTTTAAGAATGTAAAAATACAAGTGAAATGTTTAAAAAGTGTAATTCATGTAAATTCATGATTAAAATTGCAAATTTTGTGTAAAAGGATTATTTATAGGTAATAAGCATCAAAATGTTTTGGAAATGTTGTTTACAAATTTATCTAGCTTTGTTTGTTATTAATTGTTGGCTATGTGAGAACAATAGTGGAAAATTTGGTCTAAACATAGATTTTAAAGCCTAATTACATGTTTAAACTAGCCTAATTACCTAATAGGTTCATTTTGGGCTTAATTAATCAAACTAAGGCCTAATAACATACTTTAGCTGAGAAGGATCTATAGGAATAAAAATACCGTACATTTCCTCCTTAGGCTTTTCTTCTCAAAAACAATGAAATGGGGAAAACCTCAAAAACCACTTACTGTAGATTTCCAAAGCTTCCAATCTACCAAAAATCACTAAATTTGGTTGTCTAAATTAAATAGTAGTAGGTAATTGACCTCAAACCAATCTTAAATCCATGTTTTCATTTCAATTTACGAAGAAATCATTTTACAGTAAGTTTCTTTTGCTGCATGTGTTCTTTTTGTTGCTGGCAAAATCATAAAAAATCAAGTAAATTGTCAAAAATTCTAAAATTTAGATATGGTTTTTATAACCCCTTTCAGCATCTCTCCTTCAATTTTCATGTCATTTGATTCAGTTTTGAGGCATGAAACATCTTCTTTCATCAAGCAATTTTTGGATTAGAATTAGGCTAAAAATGAAGATCAGTATTAAACATAACAAATTCTATAAAAATCCAAAAATTACGAAATTTGGATATGTTATTCTCAACCCATTAATACACTTTTTATAAAATTTTCATAGGAAAATAACTGATTTTGCTATGTCAAACTCTTGCTGCAACAGAGGTGAAAAATGCAGTTTTTTGGGAAATTGATGATGAGTCGAGGCACACATGCTAGCTAGTTCGCGAGTTTAAGGTGAGTTGTTACACTCATGCATTTTAGTTTAAACATTTATATTTTCATGTGCTTGAGTTTGGTTGAATTTCATGTTAATGTTTAGTTTCAATGAAAATAAGTTTGGTTGATATTTTTGCATGTAGTTTTTCTCTCAATTCCGACAAAGAAATGTTGCAGGATTTAATTCCACTGATAGTTCATGTGTTGTGGTATAGATATGTAAAGATTTCTCTACAAAAAAAAACTTCGTTTAGTACCTGAAACCTTTATTGCAAAACCAAATCAGCCACAAGATTTTGCATGTACACGTTTTGTTGCTGCGAACATGGCCTGAGTCCATTTTTGAGAGTCCATAACTCTTTCGTATCAAGTCGTAATTGGTTTGTTCTTTTTTTGTTAGAAAGCTAATGTTTTCTACTATTTTCATTAGTTTTCAACTCATTTAGAGATCAGTTAAATCCATGAAGCTAACTTCAAAGTCGAACTTTGGTCGTGATTCAGACCTGAGTTTGAATTTCCAGATTGAAAACAGCACCAAGACCCAACTTTGGGGTTCATTATCTCCTTATTTATCTATCCGTTTTGAGTTATTCTTTTTGTGTTATAAATCCTGGGTTCTGGTCTATAAGCTTGAAAATTTTTAGGCCAATCTGAAATGGTTTTTCCATTCAAACTTGGTCCCAAAATTGGGCCTAGAAGTGATCTCAGCCCTGGCTGAAATTCAGTCCGAAGTCCAAGTTTGGAGCCCTATATCTTTGTCGTGCGATGTCATAATTTAGTGAATCCTTTTTTATATGAAATATAGGTCTTTCTAGTTTGTGCATATCAAATTTTAGACCAATTGGAGGTTGTTTGTTTATTCAAAACTATTATGAAAGTTGCAACCTTGATTGATTTATGGGAATATTTCATGCCTTAGTGTAGATTTGGGTGTTTTTCCTTAAGTATATCCATGCTTCTCTTCATCTATTCTTAAGCCATTCTTTTTGTGTTATATTTTGTCTTACTTTAATAATGGAGAAGCCTAAATTATCACACATAAATAGTTTGAGATTTATGAATTTAGTGATGAGTTTTAAGCACACATTGCACGTTTTGAACTAGTTTTCCAATATTTACATAAATATCGATTTCACTATAGTTGTGAGGCTAAATGAGTTTATAATTTTAGTTTTAAATTTAAATGGCCTCAAAATAACTGTGTACAACTATTTTCGTAAATATATTGTTTTCATAAAGATAGCAGTTATTTTTGGGGAAATCGTTCTGTGATCTTATTTTGTTAAAACCAAGTATTTTCAGTCTACAAAAATACACGACTTTTCACTAATCGAGTGAATGAGAATGAGAACTAAATGATTGGGTAAAACATGTGGGTACAGGACACATGCGTTTATCTTATCAGTTAATTCCCTACTTGTGTGTTTGATCATTTTGACCTTTGTGGCGCTTTGTGATATCCAGTGTTTTGAGATGTCACCAAATTTAGGTGAATGCCATTGGTTCTAGAACTACTCCATTTGTGTTTGCTCGATGATGAACTAACAATGATGTTATGCCAATGAGACGAGGCAAGCTATTCTATGATGAATTCATGATGTTTTGATGTTTTTGAAATTATGATATTTGATGTTTATGATTTATTTTTTCTTGTCGATGAGATGAGAAAATTTAGATTGCCATTTAGTACTCATCAAAAAGAGAGAAAGACGAAATGAGTCTGGTATATTTACACTCGTCTATGAGATGTGGCATTGCATATTTGGTGATGTTTACGATGTTTTCTAATGTGGAATCAACTAATGGTTAGTAAACCATTAGGTACAAACATATGGTATGGGTCATATGTTGACGTCTTGTGGATTCATAACCAAGAGGTTGAGAAACATTCAAGATGATTACTAATACTATGACCAAGTACTTGATTGGAGTCATCACGATGTTTCTGACTATAGTCATCATGATGTTCACTATCTTTGTGACTCCAACCATCATGATGTATATTACTCGGGTTTTGTGACTTTAGGGCATCACGAGGTTACCGGCTATAGTCATCACGATGATCATGATGTTTGCGTCCCTAGTCATCACGATGAATGATACCAAATAATTGTAGTACTAGTCAAGATGTAAGCATGAGCTGCTTTTTATGAAGTTTTAGATGTGTCGATTTCACCGTTTTGATGATGATGCTTTATTATAGCCAGGGCCGGTCCTGAGTATTTATGGGCCTAGTGCGGATCCAAAATTTTGGGCCCTTAAATTTTTTTTATGAAATTGAACTTAAGTGAAAATATGTTTTTTTCTACTGTGCATCTCCATTGAGAAAATTGCTTGTTTTAGCAATTTCATAAAGTTTTTACCCACATTTTCAATCTTTCAACTAGAGGTCCACACAAGACACATCTCCATTTTAATATATTGGTTGATGTCAACAAAACATACAATCATATCTATTTTTGCATAGATAAATTACTATCAAGTACACACATCCTGACAGGAAAAAGCAGCTTTAGTAAAGGTAATACAGTTTTTTTGGGGCCCCCTGACATAATGGGCCCTGTGCGGTCGCACGTCTCGCACTAGGCCAGGGCCGGCCCTGAATTTATAGCCTTATGTAAGAGAAAGAATTTGTTATATACATGGTTTATGGTTATTTCGGATATGATGTTTTGAGCTTTTTCAAGTTTAATCAAGATTGATTTGTGATATATTTATATTTGTACCAATGAGATGAGGTATAAATTATGGTAGTTTCTTTATGATGAGTTTGATGGTAGATTTGAATATTTTCTATATTTATACCGATGAAATCTATGGTGGATTCATATCTTGTGATTTCTGTGCACTTCTGAGTCTTCGATTCATGCTATATGATTCCAAGTATTAATTACCCAAACCATGTGGTTCGGGTAATTTGTGCTATGGCGGTGTTAAGTCTATTTTCGAGGTTTCATTCTCAAATCATATACTAATCTTATAGACTTATAAATAATGTGCTTGTTGACTTCAGTGTATGGCATTCCTTTCTTATAGAAAGGAAATACCTGAATCTGAGCTTTTGGACAATTCGTGTGTTGTGATTCCTTTTCTTGAAAAGGAATTAGTGTCTAGGGACATTTTATTTCACTTATAATGTTATTACTGATATGTTCAAGCTAGATCGATCCGTGTATGTAATACTCGGTTCAGGCGGAGTTGTTTCAGGTTCAGTTGCTTTTGATTCATGGATTTGCTAATATAGCTTGGACTAACTTGAAAGACTTATTCCAATTGTTCCTTAGTATACTCGTGTTGTATAGTTATTATTCCATTTGACAATATTACGTTATGTATTGTATATTCATTCGAGATTTAGCACATGTATATGTTGTACTCTATGATTATAATATTATGCAACTATTTTGTGAACTGTGATTGTGTGATTAAATGTACTGTGTTCTGAGATAACCCTGAAGCCACCGTAGAATTGTATTACATAAAGTATTAAGTATGTCGAGCCTTTTGAAAAAAATAGCGATCACTTTACCGATATACTTAAGATAATTAATGCAAATCTACGAGTGGTCTCCCCTAACCAGCCCTATTCTCTGCTCTAAT
Organism: Allium sativum; assembly: GCA_030737875.1. Lineage (NCBI taxonomy): Eukaryota > Viridiplantae > Streptophyta > Magnoliopsida > Asparagales > Amaryllidaceae > Allium > Allium sativum. The sequence continues at coordinate 718,063,253 of CM060921.1, read as the reverse complement.
AGACAATATTACCTAGTAATGCTCTTTATTAGGGTGGGCCTTGGGATAGGGTGATACAAAATCCATTGTAACAGCCCGCTCCTTAATCTGTGCAAGATATTGTCCCCAACTTAGCTACCGTATAGGTTTGGGTTTTTGTTCCTCAAAAGGCCTCAGCACTTGTTAAGGAGGGGACTTACTATATAAGAAACCACTTCATATATGAATTCCACGATGCGGAACTTCAAATCCCACTTTGAAGTAAGGGGTGTTACATTCTCCCCTCCTTCAGAGCCCATGTCCCCGTTGGCTCATGAACACCTCACCCAAGAGTTGTGGTCGACACACGAGCCATAATTCCGGCTGGGTATTGGCTCTGATACCACTGAAAAGGGGATATTAAAAATATATTTTGGGAATCTATATTTAAGGGGACATGTATTTTCAATATCAAAGGGTAAATTGTTGACTTAATTATTATATTATGATCTTAAGATTATAGATCGGGATAATTTCGATTACAACAAAGTTATATAATTTTTTCCAACTAGTCGATTTAGAAATGCTCAAAACTCTATTTTTCTATCTAAAGGTTATACGAGTTAGTCTCACAAACTCGTATCCCCAACATATTATCTTAAGAATCACAAAACATAATAAATATGCACTTCCCGGTTACCTGAAAATCCGGGTTGTTATCAAAACCAAGAAAGAAAAAGGGAAAGTAAGTCCCGTATAAACGTATGCATTATTAACCTCTTACTCCTAGACTTCAAAGGTTATATGCATCTTCATTAACCGCGCAACATACGAAATGACATAGTATGAGAACACAGAAAGGAGGTACATTAACACACCCAGCTGATGGGGAAGAATGTTAGAATTTTGACTAGAAGTATCCCGATTTTTCATCTGAGAGTCGTAATGTTAGATTTGGTTTATGTACGGATGGATTTTCACCATTTTCTCAATTTGTTGCTAAATATTCGTCTTGGCCTATAATTGTCACACCTTACAATTTACCTCCGTGGATGTGTACGAAAACTCCTTATATATTTCTCACAATTGCCATCCCTGGTCTTGATGATCGGACACAAGGAATAGATGTTTATTTATAATCGTTGACTGAAGAATTAAAAAAATTATGGTATAAGGGAATAGAAATATATGATATTTTGCAAAAAAGGAACTTTCATCTGCATGCTTCCGTGTTATGGACAATTAGCGATTTTCCTGCGTATGCAATGCTTTCAGGTTGGAGTATGGTTGGTGGTTTAACTTCTCCTTACTGCATGGAAGAAACAAGAGCATTTTGTTTACTTATTGGAAAGAAAATTTCATGGTTTGACTATCATAAATGTTTTCTTCATATTAACCATCCTTTTATAAGAGATAAGAAATTATTTATAGCTAATAGACATGAAAGTTTGAGATTACATAAAATATGGTCAAGTCTAGAAATTTATGAACTTGTAAAAGATTATTCAAAGATTCATGAAACTGGAGAACAAATAGAAATCCAATGTAAATCAATGATTCATAATTGGTGCAAACAAAGCATACTTTGGTAGTTGCCTTATTGGAAAAATCTTTTGATTCCTCATAATATTGACGTAATGCATAATGAGAAAAAGGCGTTTGATAATGTATGTAATAAAATTTTGATTGTCAAAGGGAATATGAAAGATTTTTTGAAATCAAGATGTGATATCAAAGTAAAATGCAATCATCCTAAGCTTCATATAAAGCCAAATGACACAAAAAAAAAGAAAGCATGCTATGAACTATACATTAATCAAGTTAAAATACTTTTAAAATGAGTGGAAGGATTAAGATTCCCAAATGGTATATATCTTCTAACTTTCGTAGATGTGTCGATTATGAAAACAATAAATTTGAAGGATGAAAAACTACAACTATCATGTTATGATGGAAAATTTATTGCCCGTCGCTTTCAAAGAATTGGTGCCCGTAAAAATTTGGACTTTGTAACAAAATTTTGTTTGTTCTATAAAGAGCTTTGTTCTACTACATTAAAATTTGATCGTCTATGTAAACTAGAGGAAGAAATCCCCATATTGCTCTACAAACTGGAAAAAAATGTTTCCTATAGGTTTTTTCAATGTTATGGAGCATTTACCTATTCATCTTCCATTAGAAACACATCTTCAAGGGCCTTTGTAATACAGATGGATGTATCCATTTGAAAGGAATATTAATATTTAGTTAATTAAATATTGGTTAATGAAATGTATAAAAAATTAAATTATAATAATTCTAAATAGGTACTTAAATAATCTATAGAGAAAATGAGGAGAATCACCTACTTTAGAACCCACCTCAAAAATGGCGACCACTAGTACCCTTCTGTTCACTCAAAAAACTTTCTCGATCCCACCAAAACCTTTCAAATCAACGGTTCTCTCTCCGCCTCCTCTTACCAAATCATCCAGCACACCGCTTCCTCTTCTAGACCCTCCTCATCACCCGAACCAATTGGCGCTTGAACCACCGTCGTCAACTGGTGCTTCTGTCCCTGCTCCTCCTCCAACGACGACGCAGACGCGAAAATGGACGAATCTTTTTGCTAAGAAATCATGGAATGCTGGAGTTTTCGAAGCACCTCCAATCACGCTGCAATACAAATGGAAAGCTCTGCAGCCTTCCGATGATATTTTCGAAGCTGGAAAAGAAGTCTGGCGAAACTATCTCGTTGGCTTCTTTCTGGATGCGCCTCTTTCTTACACAGTTGTGTTGAATCACTTACAGAACTTGTGGAAGCCTTCGGGTGGGATTAAGATCAAATCAACTGGTAAAACTTTCCTCTTTTGCTTTTAGATCCAGAAGATAGAAAAAGGATACTCTGTGCAGACCCTGTTTTCATTCGCAATAAGCTTTTTAGTTTGAAACCCTGGGATTGCAATGCAGGATCTAGTTCCATTAGAAACATACCTGTATGGATTAAACTTTCGAATTTAGCTTTATATGCATGGTTGAAACCTGGGATAAGTTGGCTTGCAACTCATAGTGGTAGGTTTGTTTTTATGAATGCGATGACTGAATCCTTAGACCGAATTTCGTTTGCAAAATTCTTGGTGGAAGTTACACCCGATAGCCTGCTGCCACATGAATTTCTGGTAATGATTCCTGATGATACCGAACAGTTAGTATATGTTGAATATATCTGGAAGCCATATATTTGCGATGGCTGCAAAAGCTTTGGTCATAAATATGAGAACTACTCCCTTGTAGGAAGTGGCAAATCTAATGTTAGCAGAGGAGAAACCATCGTTGGCAGCAAGAAAAATAAGGAGAAAGGTGATTGGAATGCAAACAACAATGGTGGAGGAATAAACAAACAACCAACGGGGAGGTCCAACAACCCAGCTAGCATTAAATAGTTGTGGTCCAAGGTAGTCAGTAGGAAGAATAATGCAGTTAGCAATACCAAAACTAGTATGCAAGTGAGTAACGATATTGGTCAAGTCAGTGGCAATAACTTGAACGTGTTGTCTGACATCTTAGACATGATGGCTGAAACTTAGACAAATCTATAAGTTGAGGTCCAAAAATTGCTATGTAACTGAAGATGGGGAATATGAAGTTGAGGCAAGTGACTGTGATGGATATCTAGACATTCCTTTACCAATTTTTAATGAATCAACCATCGGTCATGTTTTCGTACAAGCAAGTATATCTTTGCAGAATGTCACTGCTGAAAAAGAATTGGGATGCAAAGCAAATGTTACGAAAGTAAAAGAAGGAGAGGTAAGGCAGTTCAATGTGCGTGTTGGTAATGAGGGTAGTTTAGTAAAGATAAATGAATTGGTTGATGATGTGCTTAGTTTTGGCACGGAATTAAGTAATATAAAAGGCACTGGAGAGAACGGTGAAGATGCTGTTGTGACTTGCCAAAATCCTGAGGTGAATTTAGTGTTGATCTAATTGATGTTAATACAAAGCATGATGATCATGAGAACAAAGGATTGTCTGATTCGCAGAATGCTATGCTCAAGCCATTGGATGATTTTTTGCAGCAAAATTTCAATCTAAACACTTGGCAGGAGTGAAGCCCAATTAACAGTGAAGACATGATTGATCAAGAAGAATTGTTTCCTCTTATTGACCAGCTAATAGAATTATTGAATAAGGATTTGGCTGAAGAAGGTTACAGTTCAAATGGGATTGCTTCATTACATCAGAAGCTCAGTGAATGCAATAATATCTTGCTGAAATTATAATCTGAAGAGCTCAAAAAAGACTGGACTAAAAGCATAACTGAGCTACTCAAGAGGAATATCAAAGAGCATCATCTAAGACGAACAACCCTTCAGATATACCCAACGCAGGTGGTAAATCCCCATACGAGAACATTGCTCCCCCACCGGGGCACAAGCCTAAGGCCCTTAATCTTCTGTGTGATCAAGTTTCTACGAGTTCTACCGAGAAAGAACTTTCGAAGACTCCCATCACTCGTAGAATGAAGAAAGAGATGATGAAGAACGAACATGAAGCTAGTTAGAAGTCTTGCTTCTGAGGCCATGTACTTGTAATATGTCTCCATTACAAGTCTATACGTATGCTATACCATGTAAGGTTTGATGAATTTTGTTAATGTACGTTGTAAGAGAATTGGTAGACGGTCCACCTTAAAAACCACTAGTTGATATGTGCATCACATATCACCTACACCTCATTGTACTTTTATTGTTTAATAAATAGGAAGTGTTACGAAACACTTTAAAAACCGGTCGGCTCTGCCAAAAAAAATGAGGCAAAAAGCTCGAAGTAAAGGTTTTATTTGCAAATCATACATCGAAGAAGAAGCATCGTTTTTTTCTCTTATTATCTTAGTGATCATGTGAACATTTCATTTGAAAGTACTGCACGTAATGATGAAGGCATTGATCAAGATGACTCTCAAGCGACTTTGCCAATTTTTAAAAAACATGGTCGACCTTCTGGTAGATGTGCGGAAGAATGGCTGAATGATAGAGATTATAATACAGCACACACATATATTCTTCTTAATTGCACTAAAGTTGCACCGTTCATTAATGAACTTATATCATCTATACATATACTGTATCTTTAATCATAATGTAACAATTGTCTTATGATTGCAGCATTTACAAATCACAGTTTCCAAACAGCGATATCAGCAAAGAATTCATTACTTGGTTTACTAATTATGTTTTTGATACAAGAAATTGTGTTGTAGATGAAGGATTGAATCATTTGGAAATGAGACCAAAAAGGAATGTCAAGAGTACATATCCAATATTCTTTGTCAATGGATATAAATTTAGCACTAAATAATATGGTGTTGAAAAAATAGCTAATAATAGTTGTGCATTTGTTAAAGGTGGTGATGATCCAAACGACCATATACACGATTTTTATGGTGTGCTAACCCAGATTCTGCATTTGACATAATTCACACGATCCAAGGAAGAAGTATTTTGTTTAAATGCAACTGGTCCATTGCAGGAGCTATCCCGTCCTGCGGTGTGGCTTAAACCAACAACCAACAGAAGGTAAGTACTAAGTTTCTAATACAAATTTAATTTATGTACAATAAATTATATAAATATATATACAGTAGCCATGAAATGTTTTTTTTTTAACACAAGGGTTTTGAGTTGGAGCCTTCCAACATAGTCTTGACTATATCAAGACGTGCTTATCAGGCTCATATGACTGCATGTTGGCCCACATGGACATCGAAACCCAACATTGTCAAGGAGACAATTTGGCAGGATTTTCTAATATGTATGTGTGATATATCATTTATTACATTAAGTTGTCATGCTTCTATTTGATCATTTCATATTTGTGCTTTTTTTTAAAAAAAAGCAGGGCGCGGTTGATCTGTAGGAGACGGATTTGGATCTCGTCAAGTTCCACTAGCACAACAAAGTAGCCAAAATTTATAGAGAAACAAAATTTACACATATATATATACTTATTTCATAAGAGATAGCGTGGTGTTCCTGTGTCGTACTGGAATGTTTTTGAGCATACACATGCATTGATTCAGGTCGATGACAAAGGCTTAGTTTCCTACTCTTGGGACCATGATGCGAATGCGTGAGGGGGCATATGTAAGTATAACACAGTTAATTTAAAGTTATAATTTAATTAAAATAGTGTTATCTAAATTCAACTATTTTTTGTTTAACAGGAGAAATTCCAAGAACGAAGGGCGCAGATTCTAGAATCCACTAGGAGGACTGAGTTGACCATGGAGGATGAGTATAGGATTTCTGATGCTGTCATGGATCCATCTACCGGGAACAAACGATATGGTTTTGGCCATCTAGAGGTAATAAAAGCTTAAATTTATAATAAAAACTGAAATTTACTCGAATTGATATTATGAAATACTAGAAATCTAAAATTATGAACAAATTAAGACATCTCAGCAAACGTACCAGAGGGCTCAAGACAAGGAGGAGATCACACAGCTACAAGCACAGATCACAGAGCTTCACGTAATCTTTGCTACGAAGAGAAGATGGAGCAGCTTAACCAGTGGCTAGCGGAGTTCATTGCCCCGTATGGTACGCCACCTTCATCTTTCAGTGGAGAGAGTTGAGATTAGTTTGTCTTAATGTTATATATGCTTTGAGAGTTGGTGAGTCTTGATACATTATGGTGGTTGTATAAATTGATGATGTGCTGGTTTGAACATGGTGTTAGATGTTGTGTTGGTGATGGTATGTTTTGAACATGGTATTGGTGATGATGGTTTGGACATGATATGTATATATATGTTGTGTTGTTGACGTTGGGTTGTTGTATTATGTAAATATTGGTTCATGTTTTGTGTTTTATTTTGGTATAATACCGTGTTTATGTGTATATATGATTGAGACTGTAACGTATATGCTCATAGTGGAGCAGTTTTGATTAATATATATTGTGTATGGATGGAAGTGATTATCTTGAAATATGTAAAAAAAAAAATACCCAGAACTCCAACGGCTTCCAGCTGTTGGCAACGGCTGCCAAGTTCATATATTTCAACGTGTTCCACTGGCATCAACGACTAATTTCAACGGTTTTCAACATTCTCCAACGACTTTGTAGCCATAAATAAAACACACGTGGCAAAGTTTTACAGTTTAAAGCCGTTGATTGCATTGGAAGTCATTGGAGACCTTGATCCTTATACCAACGGCTTCCAACGGCGATACCAATGGCCGCCAACGGCACCTGGCCATTAGAATGTAGTGTTCCTCTTGTAGTGATGTTGAAGATGACGATGTGTTTTGGAAGTATCTTCGCGATGGAGGAGATGGTTCAGAAATTGGTGCTCAGAGGAGGAAGATAGGCGAATCGGGGGGAAGAGTTGGACAGAGCACCACATCAAATGTCCAAGGCTCCTATACAGACATCTGAGCTGAAGGCATTCTATTTCCTAAGAGCAAGGCCATACATCCGACCAATTGTAACAACCCGGATTTTTAGCGACGGAATAATTAATTTATTTAATCATTTAAAAGGTTAATTTGGAGATTTAAATTATTTTATTTAATAATTTTGAATACTAATATAAATAGTAGTATGTAATGAAGTACTCATATTTTTAACTTAAATATACACCAGTAAATGACCTGTGCTTCGCACACGGATGATAATTGAAAATGCAGTTGCGTAAAATATTTGGAAATCTTGGACGTTAACATAATCATTTGAAATGTACAATATCTTGGTAATATTCTATAAGAAATCCAGACAAAAAAATATTTCGAAAATCTTGTCACGATCTCTGAAGAATTTCGGACGAAATCTGTCTTTAATTCCTATATACCTTACCGATATATAGACTATACTAAATTCAACATTTCTTGATTTGACTAAATCTTTACAAAACTTGTCTAAATCTTTATCCAAATCAAATCCAGATTCCCAATATCTCAGATAAGATTTGATTTACGCTTACAGTCAAAATTCTCGGCTATGTCGTTTTCAGAATTCAATGCAAAATCTTCGTCAGTCAAGAAAAAAAATACGTATCAAATCTTTATTAGGATACGGTGTTTCGTTAATTGGAAAGGAATAAATTAAAATTTTAACTATCTAAAGGACTTATATAAAAATTATAAAACATATCTGTTTACCTCTTTGTACAGGCCAGTACAACCATATCCTGTCAAACAAAATTTCGACCAGCTTTTCTATAAATATAGCATACAGGCTTGAGACAGATTGCTTTGTCAAACCATTCGGCTTGACTATCCCTGTAACGACCCAGGTTTTTGAACGATTAATTTTAAATATTTAATATCATTTTAAATATTGTGTTGATAATATAAAAGAATTTTTATATTGGATTATCGATTAAATAATCGAATTACGATTTATTTTGATAATTATTGAAATACGAGAATTTATAATTTAATTTAAAGGTAAAATTGAATCGAAACGGTTCAAATGATCAATATATATACACTATCAAATATGAACGATGATAATAGGAATTCATTGTTGAAAAATTTATTTGTTTTGAATTTAAATTTGATTTAATATGGCTATTTTAAATATACGTTCAAATTAAATTATATAATCTATTTCGTTGAATTCAAAATAGTGAATAATGTTAGGAACATCAGTTGTTCTGCTGAAATAGTGGTTCGTGGTTTCAAATTAAAGGACCGCAAGATATTTTATCTATTTAAAATAAAATCGAATATAAAAGGAATTAAATATAGGAGAGCCGACCTATGTTTATACGGCACTGCTTATATTTTCTCGAGCCGAAATCTTTGCTCTCCTCCTTCCCAACAAAGCAAAGCAGAAATCAGATGGCGCCACCCTAAAACTGAGAAACGCAGACCTATGAATAAAACAGTACTGTTATTTTCTTCCTCGAGCTGAATATATTGTCCCCTTTCCGCTTATAAAAACTATCGCACCCCTCTAAACTTCATTCCCAAACAATCCTCAACTTCAGAACTCAAAAATGGCCGCTGCCCTCACATTCAAATCGCAACTCGATTCATCGCGAGCTGATGCTCGAGCTTCAGGGAGAATGACGCGAGGAGTTGGCCGAGGATAGGGCGACGAACGGAGCCTGGTGCGACAGCGGATCTCGATCCGAAGTCGATACAAACGATTTAGGGTTTGAGCAATACTCTTGGAGCACAGATGTTGCGATGTCAAGGGGTCAACAAGGGGTTGTTTGCAGTTGGAGTGGTTTCAAACAAAAAGGAAGTCGCTGTTTTTTTGGGCTGTGCGAGATGATCTGGGGAGTTCGACGTTGCCAATTGTGTGAGGAGATGGATGTGGTGCGTTCGATTTCTGGCATCCTGGAGCTTCGACAGTGATCCCTGATGGGAATGGAAAGCGATTGTGTGATGTTCGGTGAAATGCCAAAGTGAAGAATCTTCGTTTGAGCTGGTTTTGGTGCAAGGCATAAGGAAGTGGATAAAGCCGTGGATTAACGGATTCGAACGAGAATAATTCGAAGTAGAAGAAAAGGAGGATCCGCTTGGTTCTTTGTCTGTAGACATAGAAATGAGATTAAGGTAATTTTAATTAAATACCTTAATTAGTTTAAAGAAAATATCTTACTTAGTTTAACTGTTTAACAATACATAGGTTTGTTCAAATTGGTTAAATTAGAATTAATTTAGCAACCATTTTAAAAGAAGAGAAAATATAGGAAAGTTATTTATTTATTTAAATAGTTAATTTAAATAAATAAACGTTTAATCGGTAAATTTAATTAAAATTATCGCAGGTGCGAATTCATTCGAGAAGATTAGTAACCGTTAAATTGAAAAGAAACAGGAGTGGATCGCGAATCTAAATCCCGGTGAGTAAATCTCACTCACCTTTTATTTACAATTATTTTTATTTCGTTAAAAATAATTGCTGTTGCTCGTTTGGATTTTTCTGCTTGCTTTATATATATTAGTTATTTAGGCTATATATATATATATATATTGGGTTGATTGATTGGTTGGATTCCCGCAGTCTCATTAGCGGATGCCCGCAGTTTCATAGCGGATGATTACCCTATACGCCCCACGCTATGATTAGTGGATGACCTTCTATACCGCGATATTCTGCCACGAAGCAGAATTGGTATTATTTATGTGCTAACATCTGTGGATGCAGGAAAACAGGTTGGAGGAATCCAACTGGATTCCTCAAAAATATATTCTCTGTTTGTTTATTTGTTTGCATATATATTGTTATATATGATGTGTTAGAAAAATAATTCGTTGCTTTGTGTGTTTAAATATCACTGGGCTTAAGTAATGATATTTAAAATATCGTGGAAGGATATTTGAGATTTAAAAGGGAAAATTCTATTTTTAAATAGAATTTGAAAATTTAATGGAATAAAAATATAAACTTGTTTTGAAAAATAAAACAAGTAGTTTCTTTATAAACGAAGTTTATAAATAGTTCTTTTATAACGAAGTTATAAATGAAGTGAAAAGAATTATCATTTGATAATTCAGAAATAGAAATACCAGTGTGAAATTGGAATTTGAAATGAAATTTCAAATTAGGATGTGAAATGAAATTTATAACTCAAATGAAATTTGAGTATAACATTTGAATTTTAAAAGAGAGTTTAAATATTTGAATTTTAAAAGGAGATTGAATATTAGAAATTCAATAGAAGTTCAAACAGAATTTGAATAGACGAAATTAGAATGAAAAATAGAATTTGAATTCAAGGAATAAAAATAAAATTTGAATTCAAAGGAATTCGAATAAAGAAATTCAAATAGAGATTTGAATGTAGAATTTCAAAATAGAATTTGAAATAAACTTTGAAATAGGATTTTCAAAGTAGAATTGGAAATAGAAATTCAAATAGGATTTCAAAATAGGAAATCCAAATGGTTTTGAAATGGAATTTGAATTTCAAGGGAATTCAAATGGATTTGAGTGAAGAAATTCAAATGGTGTTAAAAATAAGTTTGAATATTAGAATTCAAATGGGGTGGGAAATGAATTTGAATATTAGAATTCAAATGAAAAGGGAAAATGAAATTTGAATATAAGAGATTCAAATTGAATTTAAATAGGATTTAATCTATGGGATTTGAATATGAAATTCAAATGGGTTTTAAACTATGGAATTTCAAATATAGAATTTAAAAATGAGTTTGAATATTTGAATTCCAATAGAATTCAAATATAGAATTTGGAATATAGCAGTTCAAATGGAATTTAAATATAGAGTTTGAATAAGCGAATTCAAATGAATTCAAACATAGAATTTGAATATAGGGAATTCAAATAGAAATTCAAATATTGAATTTGAATATCAAATAGAAAAGGAATTGGGATTTGAAATATAGAATTCAAAAGTGAGATTGGAATGTGAATCAAGGAATTCAAATAGAGTTAAAATGGAGTTGAATTCATTTTAAGAAGTTTAAAGGTTTATGTATATATAAATATAATTAAAACGAACTCGCCACAGCGCTGCAGTTCGTAAATTTGCGATTCGAACTTCAATCGAGTATACAGAACGCAATTGAAGTCGGAATTCTTCGAAACAAGAAACGTCCGGACCGATTTGATAATAGTTTTCTAATGGAGGAGAAAAATATGAATTTCGTCGTATAGATTTTGAGTTATGTCAAAATCAAATTTTCAGAAAAACAGCGCCAAAATCGTTTTAAACCCATAACGGTTTATTTCATTTATAAAAAGGATTTTTAAGCGAATAAAAATTCGAATTTTCTATTTAGAAAATTTCAGATTTGAGTTATAAAATATATGTGAACTCAAGTGAAGTAATGAATTTGATTTTGAAACAGAAATCAGAATTTTGATTTGAATAGAACTAACTAATTTGAATAGTAATTAGTTAAATGGGATTTTGAATTGATATTGGGCTTTGAATAAGTAAATTCGATTTGAAATTTATATTCGAAATCAAAAAGGAAACTAGAAGTGAAATTGAAATTCAATTTGGTTGTGAGCAAGTTAAACATTTTATTTGAACGTGTTATGTTCAAACAAAGAAGTGAAATAGGCAAAATAGCTAATTAAAGAATAATTGAGCGAAACTGAATTCAAACGATTCAAAATTGAATTCAAACGAATAGATTGAGTTGAATTGAATTGAAAACAGGTGAACAGGTGTTAAACAGATATGGGATGGAGTATATGAAGATTTTTATTTATGTACTCGACGAAAAGGTACATGTTTAATTCGTATATGAGATTTTATGCGCCGTATCGGCAAGCCGCTTGGCTTTTTCTTTTTCTTTTTGAGATTAGAAGGACTGGGGAAGCTATTTGAAATTTCCCGATGCTCCCGATACAGGAGAGGTTATGGCGAAATTTTCCGGGAATTTAAGGAGTTAGAATATTTTTAAGAAATTTGACAATTAGAAATCTATATATCGATATATATAGAATTCGATAAGGAAACGAAATCAAAAATAGCGTAAAGGGCCAATATGGTTATTGAAATATTTGGATAACAAATATTGATAAGGAAATGGAGAAGTGATTTAATTAATGAAATATTAATTAAAGGGCCCAGTGAGTTGTTTGATATGTTGATTGAACACTTGTTTTTATTCGATAGTTAAATCACAGACTATCGAAGTTTTGACCATCGTTGTCAATATGGAGAGACCGGTTGGATTATTATCCGAAGAACCACTCCGTATTGGCATAAGCGTTGCGAACCAAGTATGCTGAATATATTGAAGACGGAGTGAAGTGCAAGGGCTTTTTCTATTAATAGAAATGGTGCCTTCGGTTTCGTTAAATCCCAGAACGAACGTATATGGACGAATGTCTGACAGAGTATTTCCAATGATCAAATGGGTTGGTCTGTATGAATGTATATGGTTGCAACGGATTTATCCCTTAGCATAATATCCAGAATATTTGTGCAAACTCAACTAGTGATTAACGGATCTGACAATGTGGCATTCAAAGTGATTGTGTTATCAATGAATGGTAAGTAATCGTAGCCTCAGGCCTCAACAACCGGGAAAGGACAAAAATCGGGCAGGCAGCATGGCTATGTGGGTCGCACCCATTAGGCTGTATAATCACCTATCTAGAGAAATTCCTTTTGTTTCTTAATCTATCGATTCTGCCCATTCGGGAAACGGTGGTTTGAGTCCAACCGTTGGTGATATACATTCGATACACTCAAGCGAAATGAGTGGTCGGTCATGTGTGGGCCGGGTTACAAGATGTTCTTGTTGAACCCAGTGTATTCCTCTCTAGAGATACACAGTCGGAAGGTGGTTCCATACCTTGTCCTGTTGGAAATCCAATCTCCAATAAGCGCCATGCGGTTTTTGATTTTATATTATATATGTGGAGCGTGAGATGCAAGCGTTCTGCTATTTGGTTATTTATTGATGTAGACATTACTATTATATCACTGGATTTGATATCAAAGTGTTTTGGGTTATAGTAAGGTAAAAACCGTCCATATTTATGTGTGGGCTGGTCTTACTATTATCTTTTCTTCCGAAAGGATTTTTAAAAGTTAAACAAGTGGTTGGAGTTTACTCACACCAGTCCCATGACTGACCCAGAGTTTATTTTGTTTTGTTTTTCCTAAACTCTTGGGTGCCCAAATTTGTACGGGCAGTCAAGTGTTTCAGGCTTTTACAGATACACTTGGAGGAGCTTGAAGAAGGAGGCTTCAACGTTAGTTATTTAGAGTTACTTCCGCTGAATCAAATGTTATGTGTACTCTGATGATGGTATGTGTATATGTACAAAACAGATTTGTATTTCAAAGCTTATGTTATAGAATATATTTTATTCGTTCCGCTGTGAGTTGTGATCTTCGTTTTTCTTCTATTCTAATATTTCTTTCTTTCTATTTCTCATCCTCTATCTTCTTTCTATTAATGGTTCGTATTTCTGTGTTATTTGGGTTGGACGTGTGGTGTATTTAGTCAACTCGGATAGCACGGATTTGCGGGCCTTTACAGTTGGTATCAGAGCTTAGGTTGAGCGAATACCTAGGCTTGTGTGGCATGTGCTCATTAGAGATAGGGTCAGTAGTACCCTAGAATGAGTTGAGTGTATAAATACGAGAGAGCGTATTTGTTAGTTGATATAAAAGTTGTTCTATATTGTGTTGACTAGTCTGTGAGTGGTTTATGAATTCTGGTCGAATCGTGGGATGCCACGAAGTCGATAGGAATTTCTAAACACTTGAACAGAGAAATTCGACACAGTATTGTTTTAAAAAGGGTAAATGAAATAATTTTACCCAAAATTCTATTTTGATATAGAAAGAATAATTTTCTGAAAATTATTATAATATATGGATGTGTTGATTGTTAGGATTATAATCAATGAGATTATAAAATTGAAATGGTTATTTATAACCAAATAGAATTTGTATAGGAATTAAATATACAAATGAGATGAATTAGAATTTAATTCAAACCAGAATTTGGAATTTTAATCCTGGGAAGTTTGGAAAATATTTTCTAAAGTATATTAAAATAATATAGCTTTGTTTTGCAAGGGTTTGAATCAAAACCATATTTGAGTGGATTTTGAAAGTGATTAAGCACTGAACTCACTTCAGTGGCTGGGAAATTATTCTGATGATGATTGCAACATCATCAGTGTTCATTTCCGAGTTTCTAAGTGCTGAATTGCTACCTTAGAAAAAGTTTTTGATGGAAATTTGTTTGAAAGAAAACAAGTGGTTTGAAAATTCAAATGTTTTGAATTTGAAATGAAAATAAATATATGTATATATTTATGGGATTTCAAAAGAATTTGAAAAGAAAACCCAGGGATTTGAATTCTGGAATTGAAATTTAACTTAAACAAGTTAAATGGGTCGAAGTGAGTGAATTGATTAGAATCAATTTGAATAGGTTATTGGAATATAGATTGGATATAAATGGATTGATCGTAGATCTTTCGAATCAAATGTGTGAAGACCAAAAGTTTTGGTTTGAGTTAATTTATTGAATTATGAAGAAGTGAGTTTCAACATAAAGAAGTTTTGAAAAGTAATGGATTTGTATCACTTTTCTTACCTTCGCAATTTCGAGGACGAAATTATTTTAAGGGGGAAGAATGTAACGACCTAGGTTTTTGAACGATTAATTTTAAATATTTAATATCATTTTAAATATTGTGTTGATAATATAAAAGAATTTTTATATTGGATTATCGATTAAATAATCGAATTACGATTTATTTTGATAATTATTGAAATACGAGAATTTATAATTTAATTTAAAGGTAAAATTGAATCGAAACGGTTCAAATGATCAATATATATACACTATCAAATATGAACGATGATAATAGGAATTCATTGTTGAAAAATTTATTTGTTTTGAATTTAAATTTGATTTAATATGGCTATTTTAAATATACGTTCAAATTAAATTATATAATCTATTTCGTTGAATTCAAAATAGTGAATAATGTTAGGAACATCAGTTGTTCTGCTGAAATAGTGGTTCGTGGTTTCAAATTAAAGGACCGCAAGATATTTTATCTATTTAAAATAAAATCAAATATAAAAGGAATTAAATATAGGAGAGCCGACCTATGTTTATACGGCACTGCTTATATTTTCTCAAGCCGAAATCTTTGCTCTCCTCCTTCCCAACAAAGCAAAGCAGAAATCAGATGGCGCCACCCTAAAACTGAGAAACGCAGACCTATGAATAAAACAGTACTGTTATTTTCTTCCTCGAGCTGAATATATTGTCCCCTTTCCGCTTATAAAAACTATCGCACCCCTCTAAACTTCATTCCCAAACAATCCTCAACTTCAGAACTCAAAAATGGCCGCTGCCCTCACATTCAAATCGCAACTCGATTCATCGCGAGCTGATGCTCGAGCTTCAGGGAGAATGACGCGAGGAGTTGGCCGAGGATAGGGCGACGAACGGAGCCTGGTGCGACAGCGGATCTCGATCCGAAGTCGATACAAACGATTTAGGGTTTGAGCAATACTCTTGGAGCACAGATGTTGCGATGTCAAGGGGTCAACAAGGGGTTGTTTGCAGTTGGAGTGGTTTCAAATAAAAAGGAAGTCGCTGTTTTTTTGGGCTGTGCGAGATGATCTGGGGAGTTCGACGTTGCCAATTGTGTGAGGAGATGGATGTGGTGCGTTCGATTTCTGGCATCCTGGAGCTTCGACAGTGATCCCTGATGGGAATGGAAAGCGATTGTGTGATGTTCGGTGAAATGCCAAAGTGAAGAATCTTCGTTTGAGCTGGTTTTGGTGCAAGGCATAAGGAAGTGGATAAAGCCGTGGATTAACGGATTCGAACGAGAACAATTCGAAGTAGAAGAAAAGGAGGATCCGCTTGGTTCTTTGTCTGTAGACATAGAAATGAGATTAAGGTAATTTTAATTAAATACCTTAATTAGTTTAAAGTTTAAAGAAAATATCTTACTTAGTTTAACTGTTTAACAATACATAGGTTTGTTCAAATTGGTTAAATTAGAATTAATTTAGCAACCATTTTAAAAGAAGAGAAAATATAGGAAAGTTATTTATTTATTTAAATAGTTAATTTAAATAAATAAACGTTTAATCGGTAAATTTAATTAAAATTATCGCAGGTGCGAATTCATTCGAGAAGATTAGTAACCGTTAAATTGAAAAGAAACAGGAGTGGATCGCGAATCTAAATCCCGGTGAGTAAATCTCACTCACCTTTTATTTACAATTATTTTTATTTCGTTAAAAATAATTGTTGTTGCTCGTTTGGATTTTTCTGCTTGCTTTATATATATTAGTTATTTAGGCTATATATATATATATATATATATATATATATATATATATTGGGTTGATTGATTGGTTGGATTCCCGCAGTCTCATTAGCGGATGCCCGCAGTTTCATAGCGGATGATTACCCTATACGCCCCACGCTATGATTAGTGGATGACCTTCTATACCGCGATATTCTGCCACGAAGCAGAATTGGTATTATTTATGTGCTAACATATGTGGATGCAGGAAAACAGGTTGGAGGAATCCAACTGGATTCCTCAAAAATATATTCTCTGTTTGTTTATTTGTTTGCATATATATTGTTATATATGATGTGTTAGAAAAATAATTCGTTGCTTTGTGTGTTTAAATATCACTGGGCTTAAGTAATGATATTTAAAATATCGTGGAAGGATATTTGAGATTTAAAAGGGAAAATTCTATTTTTAAATAGAATTTGAAAATTTAATGGAATAAAAATATAAACTTGTTTTGAAAAATAAAACAAGTAGTTTCTTTATAAACGAAGTTTATAAATAGTTCTTTTATAACGAAGTTATAAATGAAGTGAAAAGAATTATCATTTGATAATTCAGAAATAGAAATACCAGTGTGAAATTGGAATTTGAAATGAAATTTCAAATTAGGATGTGAAATGAAATTTATAACTCAAATGAAATTTGAGTATAACATTTGAATTTTAAAAGAGAGTTTAAATATTTGAATTTTAAAAGGAGATTGAATATTAGAAATTCAATAGAAGTTCAAATAGAATTTGAATAGACGAAATTAGAATGAAAAATAGAATTTGAATTCAAGGAATAAAAATAAAATTTGAATTCAAAGGAATTCGAATAAAGAAATTCAAATAGAGATTTGAATGTAGAATTTCAAAATAGAATTTTAAACTTTGAAATAGGATTTTCAAAGTAGAATTGGAAATAGAAATTCAAATAGGATTTCAAAATAGGAAATCCAAATGGTTTTGAAATGGAATTTGAATTCAAGGGAATTCAAATGGATTTGAGTGAAGAAATTCAAATGGTGTTAAAAATAAGTTTGAATATTAGAATTCAAATGGGGTGGGAAATGAATTTGAATATTAGAATTCAAATGAAAAGGGAAAACGAAATTTGAATATAAGAGATTCAAATTGAATTTAAATAGGATTTAATCTATGGGATTTGAATATGAAATTCAAATGGGTTTTAAACTATGGAATTTCAAATATAGAATTTAAAAAGGAGTTTGAATATTTGAATTCCAATAGAATTCAAATATAGAAATTGGAATATAGCAGTTCAAATGGAATTTAAATATAGAGTTTGAATAAGCGAATTCAAATGAATTCAAACATAGAATTTGAATATAGGGAATTCAAATAGAAATTCAAATATTGAATTTGAATATCAAATAGAAAAGGAATTGGGATTTGAAATATAGAATTCAAAAGTGAGATTGGAATGTGAATCAAGGAATTCAAATAGAGTTAAAATGGAGTTGAATTCATTTTAAGAAGTTTAAAGGTTTATATATATAAATATAATTGAAACGAACTCGCCGCAGCGCTGCAATTCGTAAATTTGCGATTCGAACTTCAATCGAGTATACAGAACGCAATTGAAGTCGGAATTCTTCGAGACAAGAAACGTCCGGACCGATTTGATAATAGTTTTCTAATGGAGGAGAAAAATATGAATTTCGTCGTATAGATTTTGAGTTATGTCAAAATCAAATTTTCAGAAAAACAGCGCCAAAATCGTTTTAAACCCATAACGGTTTATTTCATTTATAAAAAGGATTTTTAAGCGAATAAAAATTCGAATTTTCTATTTAGAAAATTTCAGATTTGAGTTATAAAATATATGTGAACTCAAGTGAAGTAATGAATTTGATTTTGAAACAGAAATCAGATTTTTGATTTGAATAGAACTAACTAATTTGAATAGTAATTAGTTAAATGGGATTTTGAATTGATATTGGGCTTTGAATAAGTAAATTCGATTTGAAATTTATATTCGAAATCAAAAAGGAAACTAGAAGTGAAATTGAAATTCAATTTGGTTGTGAGCAAGTTAAACATTTTATTTGAACGTGTTATGTTCAAACAAAGAAGTGAAATAGGCAAAATAGCTAATTAAAGAATAATTGAGCGAAACTGAATTCAAACGATTCAAAATTGAATTCAAATGAATAGATTGAGTTGAATTGAATTGAAAACAGGTGAACAGGTGTTAAACAGATATGGGATGGAGTATATGAAGATTTTTATTTATGTACTCGACGAAAAGGTACATGTTTAATTCGTATATGAGATTTTATGCGCCGTATCGGCAAGCCGCTTGGCTTTTTCTTTTTCTTTTTGAGATTAGAAGGACCGGGGAAGCTATTTGAAATTTCCCGATGCTCCCGATACAGGAGAGGTTATGGCGAAATTTTCCGGGAATTTAAGGAGTTAGAATATTTTTAAGAAATTTGACAATTAGAAATCTATATAACGATATATATAGAATTCGATAAGGAAACGAAATCAAAAATAGCGTAAAGGGCCAATATGGTTATTGAAATATTTGGATAACAAATATTGATAAGGAAGTGGAGAAGTGATTTAATTAATGAAATATTAATTAAAGGGCCCAGTGAGTTGTTTGATATGTTGATTGAACACTTGTTTTTATTCGATAGTTAAATCACAGACTATCGAAGTTTTGACCATCGTTGTCAATATGGAGAGACCGGTTGGATTATTATCCGAAGAACCACTCTGTATTGGCATAAGCGTTGCGAACCAAGTATGCTGAATATATTGAAGACGGAGTGAAGTGCAAGGGCTTTTTCTATTAATAGAAATGGTGCCTTCGGTTTCGTTCAATCCCAGAACGAACGTATATGGACGAATGTCTGACAGAGTATTTCCAATGATCAAATGGGTTGGTCTGTATGAATGTATATGGTTGCAACGGATTTATCCCTTAGCATAATATCCAGAATATTTGTGCAAACTCAACTAGTGATTAACGGATCTGACAATGTGGCATTCAAAGTGATTGTGTTATCAATGAATGGTAAGTAATCGTAGCCTCAGGCCTCAACAACCGGGAAAGGACAAAAATCGGGTAGGCAGCATGGCTATGTGGGTCGCACCCATTAGGGTGTATAATCACCTATCTAGAGAAATTCCTTTTGTTTCTTAATCTATCGATTCTGCCCATTTGGGAAACGGTGGTTTGAGTCCAACCGTTGGTGATATACATTCGATACACTCAAGCGAAATGAGTGGTCGGTCATGTGTGGGCCGGGTTACAAGATGTTCTTGTTGAACCCAGTGTATTCCTCTCTAGAGATACACAGTCGGAAGGTGGTTCCATACCTTGTCCTGTTGGAAATCCAATCTCCAATAAGCGCCATGCGGTTTTTGATTTTATATTATATATGTGGAGCGTGAGATGCAAGCGTTCTGCTATTTGGTTATTTATTGATGTAGACATTACTATTATATCACTGGATTTGATATCAAAGTGTTTTGGGTTATCGTAAGGTAAAAACCGTCCATATTTATGTGTGGGCTGGTCTTACTATTATCTTTTCTTCCGAAAGGATTTTTAAAAGTTAAACAAGTGGTTGGAGTTTACTCACACCAGTCCCATGACTGACCCAGAGTTTATTTTGTTTTGTTTTTCCTAAACTCTTGGGTGCCCAAATTTGTACGGGCAGTCAAGTGTTTCAGGCTTTTACAGATACACTTGGAGGAGCTTGAAGAAGGAGGCTTCAACGTTAGTTATTTAGAGTTACTTCCGCTGAATCAAATGTTATGTGTACTCTGATGATGGTATGTGTATATGTACAAAACAGATTTGTATTTCAAAGCTTATGTTATAGAATATATTTTATTCGTTCCGCTGTGAGTTGTGATCTTCGTTTTTCTTCTATTCTAATATTTCTTTCTTTCTATTTCTCATCCTCTATCTTCTTTCTATTAATGGTTCGTATTTCTGTGTTATTTGGGTTGGACGTGTGGTGTATTTAGTCAACTCGGATAGCACGGATTTGCTGGCCTTTACAATCCCTAACTCCGTTCACATTATAACCCTTTTTCTTCGTACATTATAAAGCCAATAGCGATCCCATTATCTCATACGAAACACGCCTCCATCCAAAATTTACCCCATGATCTTCAAAAATAAATATAAAATTGCCACTTCTCAATTCCTATTAAAATCGAAATAAAAGTAATAATTTGTGATTCCGGATGTGTCGATCTTCTCTTCTGAAGAGCTTCAATCCCATACCCTTAGATCTGGGTCCTTTCAAATGTTATGCGATAATTAGGGCAGCGAAATAGGGTTTTCATGCATCTCGAAATCTATGAAGAAAGTTGGTGTTTACGATAGTCATTTTGAGCTGGGGATGTGGAATAACACCTTATCCATGAATTTGAAGGGGTTTCTTGGGAATATAACCCGCTACCTGTAGCGAATGCTGCGGGTTCTTCCTGAAGTTGTGAGTGGAGGAGAATCTCGGCGAACACAAGTTAGTGATGGAGACGATAGGATTGGAAAGTGAAGTTCAGTGGTATAATCTGTATTTGAATTCATAGAGGATGGAAGGAGAATTAGGTTGATGAAGATATGGTCGTGCGATGGCATTAGCAGGTGTGAGGAAAGTTGAGTGAAGAGGAAGTAATCGTGATTCCCTCTTTGGAAGAATAGTTAACAGCATTTCGAATTTCAGAAATGGAAAAAGGGAAGAAAAGCTGAAATTGGGAAGCTTGTATGCCAGTAGATTGATAGAGAAGGTAGTGATATGTTTTGTTTGTGGAAGGTGCGAAGGGGGAAGATATTGGTACAGTGAAGTAATGAAGGGGGAAGATGTTGGTACTGTGTTCAAACGAAGGGAGGTAGAAGGTTGAGCAAATGTATTTGAGAGGTTCTGGTACTGTATGGACTAACAGACTATTTCATTCAGCGGCAATGGAAATGAACGTGATGAGGGTGGCCAGGTCAAAATAATGATGAATGCCAGACGAAAGAAATAGGGCACTTTTTTTGTGATGTCGGAGTGATAACATAAGTAGCAAATTTAGTTTTAAAGTAGTAATTTAAAATGGTAATAAGGTAATCAGGAAAACTTAGTTAACTATAATTATTTTAAAAACCAACCTTAATATCGTAATGTTTACAAATTGGTCACGTATTAAAAGAATTGAAAATCGTCAATTATGTTGGAATCTCAGCGACGAAATCTACATTATGGAACTGACGTGGTTGATAATTCAGTTACTGGAATTTCAAGGAAAAATCAAATGCCTTTTTGATTTTAAATGAAACAAAAGCGGAACCGTCAACTGCAAACCAATGTGAGTAAACTCACTAACTCTGACTCGTTTATATTTTTATATAAATGAGTTTTAAATTTATTTATAGTAATTTTACACTGTGTGATGGTTGATTGGTTGAGTAGTTGAAAAAATTGGTTGAAATGGTTGATAGGATTACATCGTTGATTGATTATTAGTTCTGATTTTTCATATTGATGTGAAATAATATTATTGATGTTAGTTAACATCCGTGGATGCAGGGAAACAGGTTGGAGGGATCCAATTGGATCCCTCAATATTTATATTATTGTTTGGTATTTACTGTGGTATATACTATGATCGATTGTGCCGTGTTGAATTACCCTAACCCTAGAATTTTGGTATTTAATACCGTAAAATATTTCTAAATATATAAAATGGAATTTGAGTTTTAAAAAAAAATTCAAAAATAGAAATGTAATTTCGAATAGAGTTGAAATTAAAAACATGTTAATCGAGAAAACAACAAGCTATCCATAAACGAGAGTATATATTAAGTGAATTATTTATCATTGGTTAAATTGCAATATAAATTCAAATTTATATGAAAGTGGAAATTGGCTTTAAAACTAATATTGGAAATGAGATTTAACTCAGCAATTATAAAGGAAATTACAAACAAGGTTTTAAATGATTGCAATACAAATGAGATTGGTATGGAAAATATAAATAGAAGTTATAAATAGGATTTGGCTTCAAGATATTATTTTTAAGTACAAAATAAAACTGATCTAATTGTATATAAAAGAAATATATTCGCGATTTAAGTGAATAATGGTTTAAAGAAAATATTTTACAAGGGAAATATATCTGAAGGAAATTAGATTTGAAATATGAATCCAGATTGGAAATTGAGTGAAAAGGGAAATGGGTAATCGTTTTAAAAGAAAATGACGAGTTTAGTTCAAAAATTGGAATATAAAATAAAGTGTGATAATTTTTTGTAGACTGGAATGGTTATAAAGGGATTTGGTAACGATTTGTAATGGATAAATTCAAAAGTGAATTTGGGATTTGAATTAACCTGAAATGGTAGATAAATTCCAAAGTTCGGAATATAAATCGAATATAGATTATTCGAGAGAGAGTTATTTCTTGGAATTCGATTTTATCAAATTTAGGGAAGTAGTTATTTTTACTTTCCGTTTGAATAAAATTTATTTATTTATTTACTCATTAATTTATTTATTGAAATTAATAAGTACAAGTTATATATGGAAACAACGAATATAACGTTGCAGTTATAATAATGTTCTGTAAATCTAAACATCGATTTTTAGCGCTATTGTTATAATAAATGTTATGTAAACGCTATCGTTAAAATAATTTTTTTAAAATCAAATATTTGGAAACAGCGATTATAACGTTGTAAACAGCGATTATATCGTTAAAATAATTTTTTTAAATCAAATATTTTAAAATCAATTTTTTTTTAAAATAATTTTTTTAAAATAATTTTTTTAAAATCAAATATTGGCATAAGCGTTACGAATCAACTTATGCTGAAGTTAATTGAAGACGTTGTAAAGTGCAAGGGATGTTCTGTTAATCCTAGGTAGAGATTGCCGCAGATGGATTGATGGAATAGTGCCTTTGGTTTGTCCAGTCCTAGCACAACGTATATGGAGGGATGTGACAATGTGGAATTCAAAGTAAATGTTGTCAAGACGTGTGGAAACATAATCGTAACCTCAAGCTTCATCACCGGGGAAATGACAGAAATCGGGCAGGCAGCATGGCCACGTGGGTCATTCCAATTAGGGGTATTATCACCAGATCTAGAGAAAATTCATTTGCTTCTTATTCTATTCGCTGCTGTATGCTTTCGGTAACGGTTGCTGATCACAACCGTTGGTGATAATATGCTCACTCAAGTTAAATGAGTGGTCAGCCATGTGTAGGCCGGGTTGCAAGACGTTCCTGTTGAATCCAGTGTATTCCCCTCTAGAGATACACTACCGGAAGGTGGTTCCATACCTTGTCATGTTGAAAATTTAATCTCCAATAAGCGCCTACGGTTTTAGATTTTATATTATATATGGAGCGTGAGATGCAAGCGTTCCGCTAGATTTCTATTTATTTGATTTAGACACTATTGTAATATCATTAGATTTGATATCAAGAATATTTTTGGTTATCGTAAGGTAAAAACCATCCTTGTTTATGTGTGGATCGGTCTTACGTTTATCATTTCTTTTGAAAGGATTTTGAAAGTTAAACAAATGGTTGGAGTTTACTCACATCAGTCCCATGACTAACCCAAAGTTTATTTTGTTTGTTTTCCCTAAACTCCTGGGTGCCCAAATTTGTACGGGCAGTCAAGTAGTCGGGATTTTACAGATTCACTTAGAGGAGTTCGATGCAGGAAGCTTTACCAGTTAGCTATAAACTATCATATATTCCACGATGTACCATGTTTATATCTGGAAATAGGTGTTTATAACTGTTCCAAGAATAACTGTTGTGCTCTGATGATGGTATGTATATACGGTTACTGATTTGTATTTCAAAAGTTATGTTATGTAATATATTTTATTCGCTCCGCTATGTGACTTGTATTCTTCGTTTTCTTCTATTCTAATTTTTCTTTATTTCTATTTCTCATCCTCTAACTTCTTTCCACCAATGATTCGTATTTCTGTGCAATTTGGGTTAGACGTGTGGTGTTATTAGTCGACCCAAAGAGGCACAGAAATTCAGGCCATTACAGCTAGTATCAGAGATGAAGGTTGAGTAGTAACCTTAGCTCTGTGGCATAACTCAATAGAGATGGAGTTAGTGATACCCTGAGTTTAAGTATGAATATATGAGCGCGTATTTGTAGATTTGATATAAAAATTGTTTTATATTGTATTGACTGGTTTGTTGAGTGGTTTATGAATTCTGGTCGATACGGGATATACAAGCGTATTGATAGGTGTTTCTAAACTCTCGAACAAAACAGTTTAATAATGTATTGTTTCGAAATGGGTAAATGAAATAATTTTGCCCAAAATTTATTTTGATATAAAAGGAATAATTTCTGAAGTACTATATATGAATGTGTTGATTGTTATTACAATCAATTGAAATTATAAAATATTGAAATGGTTATGTATAACCAAATATAGTTTGTATATGGATAATGTATACAAATGAGATAAAATAAGATTAATTCAAACCAAAATTTGGAATTTAGATCCCGGATGTTTAGTAAATATTTTATGAAGTATTTTTAAAGGTAGTATAACATTATTTTAAGGATTTTTGAATAAAAATAGTTTTAAATGGATTTTTAAAGGGATTAAGCACTGAAATCACTTCACTGGCGAGAAAATAATCCTGATAATGGATCGAACATTATCGGTATTCATTTTCAAGTTTCTGAGTGACGGATTGTTACCATAATAGTTCGTTAGTGGAAAAATTATTTGAAAAAAAAAACAAGTTATTTTAAAAATTCAAAGGTTTTGGATTTGTAAATGGTTATGGATATATGTATCTATATTATTTCAAGCAAGTTTGAAATAAAAGTCGGGAATTTGAATTCTAGAACAAAAATTTAACTTGTGTAAGTTAAATGAATTGGAGTGATTAAAGAGTATCAAATGGTGCAAAATTTAAATTAAGTTAAATATAATTGTATTGAATTGGAAAGTAAACTGAGTAGTTTGTAAAGTGGAAAGAGAATAAATTGATTTAACATCAATTTGAATGAATGTGAATGTTTATATATGGATTTCGGATTGGACTGGAGATAATCCCGAATGAATTAGATATAGAGATGTTGAAATTCGAATTATTAAAATGGTTCTACTTATACATAAACCAGTTGAATATATATATTGGATATTGTTGTTTGGAATTAATTTTTAGATGGAAATTGAAACTCAAACTGAGTAAGTGGATTGATTTCTGAAATAAAAATCAAACTGAATTGGTAAAATGCAAGTGAACTAATCGGAAGTTGATTAGAAATTTACAAACTGGAAGTTGGATTGATTTGAAAGCAACTGGAAATGGATACAAGTATACTGAGCCGATATTGAATGGAAGCAAATGCAAGAGATAAAATTATGCCCGACAAAAAAGGTACATCTTTATAATATTACTTGGGTTTGATGGTTTTATGAGCCTATGGGGCAAGCCACTTGGCTTTTTGATTTTCTTTTGGATTGGAGAAGGCCTAGAAAGGCGAGTTGTGATTGTACCGATTGAGCCGTGCAAAGGAGATGCTAGCGAAATTTTTCAGAAATTTAAAGAGTTAGAAAATTTTCAAGAATTTTTTTTGATAATTTAAAATCAAATTGTTAATTTTTATTGAAATAACCAAACCAGAAATGGTTAATAAAATTTCAAGCGGAATAGTGATATTGATAAATGAATTTAAAATCAACTGGAATGGGTGTGGATATACAGAAGAGCATACGGACTGAAGACAAGAAAGTGATGATGTATTTTCTAAAAATGGTAGACATATCATTTAAAAAGAATTATGAATGGCCGAGCATTGGTATGAGAATTCGAAGGTCGGGTAAGAACTGAGTTATGAAGATAAGGAATATAAGATTTCAACTAAGTAGGTTACGAGAAGTTAGAGTTATAGCATTTTTACTGCTTAGCAATTTCGAGGATGAAATTATTTTTAGGGGAGAGGAATGTAACGATCCGAATTTTTAGCGACTAAATAATTAATTTATTTAATAATTTAAAAGGTTAATTTGTAGATTTATATGATTTTAGTAGTATGTAATGAAGTACTCATATTATCTAACTTAAATATGCACCAGCAACCCGTGCTTCGCACATGGATGATAATTGAAAATGCAGTTACTTAAAATCTTTGGAAATCTTGGATGTTAGCATAATCCTTTTTAATGTTACAATATCTCGGTAATATTCTATAAGAAATCCAGACAAAAAATATGTTTCAAAAATCTTGTCATGATCTCTAAGGAATTTCAGATGAAATCTGTCTTTAATTCCTATATACCTTACCAATATATATACTATACTGAATTCAACATTTCTTGGTTTGACTAAATCTTTACAAAACTTGTCTAAATCTTTATCCAAATCGAATCCACATTCTCATTATCTCAGATAAGATTTGATTTACGCTTACAATCAAAATTCTCGGCTATGTCGTTTTCAAAATTCAATGCAAAATCTTGGTCAGTCAAGAATAAAATATGTATCAAATCTTTATTCGGATACGGTGTTTCGTTAAGTGGAAAGGAATAAATTAAAATTTTATCTATTTGAAGGACTTAAAGAAAAAATATAAAACGTATCTGTTTACCTCTTTGTACAGGCCAGTACAACCATATCCTGTCAAACAAAATTTCGACCAGCTTTTCTGTAAAAATCGCATACAGGCTTAAGACAGATTGCTTTGTCAAACCATTCGGCTTGACTATCCCTAAACCCATTCACATTATAACCCTTTTTCTTCGTACATTATAAAGCCAATAGTAATCCCTAGGGGTGGAATCGGTTCGGTACCGGAACTTTGTACTCAAAACCATTACCATACCAACTTTATATGGTAATAGAGAAATCACACCATTACCAGCCAAAGAAATCGATTACCAATAGTTCAGTTTATGGTTGGTAATGGTTGGTAGAGGTCGGTAATAAGTTTTTACCGTTCACTAGTAGAGATCTTTTTGTTTACAATATTTCATGTTAAAATATTAATTTTTTTTGTTATTGTATTATTACTTATTTTACGTAGTCAAACAAGCATGAAAACTTTATGAATGAACAAAAATACCATGTAAATTATACTGTTTCTAGGGTATATAATAAAAATATCATTCAATATTGTATTGTAATAGTATTTTCCTATGTATTTTATTAAATCATTACATATTGAAAATTCTTTGTTATGTAATAAACATATATGTGGTAGGTATGGTAATTACCATTTTCAATGCTCAATTACCGTTACCGTACCGTATATTTTCATGTGGTTGGTATACCGTACCAATCAAATTGGTTACCGATTGTTCGGTACCACTTTCGTTGGTGGCGGTTGGTAATGGCTGGTAAGTGGTAATAAAGTAAAAATTTCCAGCCCTAGTAATCCCATTATCTCATACGAAACACGCCTCAACCCAAAATTTACCGCGTGATCTTCGAAAATTAATATAAAATTACCACTTCTCAATTCCTATTAAAATCGAAATCAAAGTAATAATTTTTGATTCTAGATGTGTCGATCTTCTCTTCTGAAGAGCTTCAATCCCTTACCATTAGATCTGGGTCTGTTCAAAATATTTGCTGTGTGATAATTAGGGCAGCGAAATGGGGTTTTCATGCACCTCGAATTCTATGAGGAAAGTTGGTGTTTACGATAGTCGTTTTTAGCTAGGGAAGTGGAATAACACTTTATCCATGAATTTGAAGGGGTTTCTTGGGAATATTACTCGCTACCTGTAGTGAATGCTGCGGGTTCTTCCTGAAGTCGCGAGTGGAGGAGAACCTCGGCCAACACAAGTTGGTGACGGAGAGGATAGGATTGGAAAGTGAAGTTCAGTGGTATAATCAGTATTTTAATTCATCGAGGATGGAAGGAGAACGAGGTTAATGAAGATATGGTCGTGCGATGGAATTAGCAGGTGTGAGGAAAGTTGAGTGTAAAGGAAGTAATCGTGATTCCCTCTTTGGAAAGTTAGCAGCATTTCGAATTTTAGAAATGGAAAAAGGGAAGAAAGATGAAATTGGGAGGCTTGTATGACAGTAGATCGATAGAGAAGGTAGTGGTTTGTTTTGTTTTTGGAAGGTGCGAAGGGGGAAGATATTGGTACTGCGTTCAAACCAAGGGAGGTAGAAGGTTGAGCAAATGTATTTGAGAGGTGCTAGTACTGTATGGACTAACAGACTATTTCATTCAGTGGCAATGGAAATGAACGTGATGTGGGTGGCAGGTCAAAACAATGATGAATGCCAGATGAAAGAAATAGGGCACTTTTTTTGTGATGTCGGAGTGATAACGTAAGTAGCAAATTTAATTTTAAAGTAGTAATTTAAAATGGTAATAAGGTAATTAGGAAAACTTAGTTAATTATAATTATTTTAAAAACCAACCTTAATATCGTAATGTTTACAAATTGGTCATGTATTAACAGTATTGAAAATCGTCAATTACGTTGTAATCTCAGCAACGAAGTCTACATTGTGGAACTGACATGGTTGAGAATTGAGTTACTGGAATTTCAACGAAAAATCAAATGCCCGTTTGATTTTAAACGAAACTAAAGCGAAACCGTCAACTGCAAACCAATATGAGTAAACTCACTAACTCTGACCCGTTTATATTTTTACATAAATAAGTTTTAAATTTATTTATAGTAATTTTACACTGTGTAATGGTTGATTGGTTGAATAGTTGATAAAATTGGTTGAAATGTTTAATATGATTACATCGTTGATTGATTATTAGTTTTGATTTTTCATATTGAAGTGAAATAATATTATTGATGTTGATTAACATCCGTGGATGCAGGGAAATAGGTTGGAGGGATCCAACTAGATCCCTCAACATTTATATTATTGTTTGGTATTTACTGTTGTTTATACTGTGATCGATTGTGTTGTGTTGAATTAACCTAACCCTAGAATTTTGGTATTTAATACCATAAAATATTTCTGAATACAAAAAATGAAATTTGAGTTTTAAAAAAAATCAAAAATAGAAATGATTCGAATAGAGTTGAAATTAAAAACATGTTAATGGAGAAAACAACAAGCTGTCTACAAACGAGAGTATATATTAAGTGTATTATTTATCATTGGTTAAATTGCAATAAAAATTCAAATTTATATGAAAATGGAAATCGGCTTTGAAACTAATATTGGAAATGAGATTTAACTTTGCAATTATAAACGAGGTTTTAAATGATTGCAATACAAATGAGATTGGTATGGAAAATATAAATAGAAGTTATAAATAGGATTTGGGTTCAAGATATTATTTTCAAGTACAAAATCAAACTGATTTAATTATATATAAAAGAAATATATTCATGATTAAAGTGAATAATGGTTTAAAGAAAATATTTTAAAAGGGAAATATGTCTAGAGGAAATTAGATTTGAAATATGAATACAGATTGGAAATTGAGAGAAAAGGGAAATGGGTAATCGTTTTAAAAGAAAATGACGAATTTAGTTCAAAAATTGGAATATAAAATAAAGTGTGATAATGTTTCGTAGACTGGAATGGTTATAAAGGGATTTGGTAATGATTTGGAAAGGACAAATTCAAAAGTGAATTTGGGATTTGAATTAACCTGAAATGGTAGATAAATTCCGAAGTTCGGAATATAAATCGAATATAGATTATTCGAGAGAGAGTTATTTATTGGAATTCGATTTTATCGAATTTAGGGAAGTAATTATTTTTACTTTCCGTTTGAATATAATTTATTTATTTATTTACTCATTAATTTATTTATTGAAATTAATAAGTACAAGTCATATTTGGAAACAATGAATATAACGCTGCAGTTATAATAATGTTCTGTAAATCTAAACATCGATTTTTAACGCTATTGATATAATAAATGTTATGTAAACGCTATCGTTAAAATAATTTTTTTAAAATCAAATATTTTGAAATAGCGATTATAGCGCTGCTTTTATGATCAATATTTTTTCGTAAAAGAAGTGGATTCTTATATTGGATCTAAGAGTCGTGTAAGCAATGTTTTGCTTGAAGTTGTGAGCTTTGACTATTTCAAAGTTGGGAATGTTGTTCAATTAAGGTCTGAGAGGTAATTATACCCCAACTTGATTGACTTCATGATTGATGGAGGAATGGTTAAGGTTCGATAGTAAAGATTGGTTAGCAATACGGTTAGTTAATAAATTGTTAATGGTTTTAATTATAATAACGATATTTTATAACATCACGTTAATTTAAAGTTTTTTGAAATGTTTTCCCAAATAAAATAAGAGATATTTTCTACGCATAGAAATGAAATGAATTGGTTAACGAGGAATTAAGAAAGGGAATATGGAAATATTTTTCGATATTAATAAGGTATATTTTCTGAATATAGAAAATAAGGGTTCGTGAATATTTAGAAATGTTTTCTAACTTGAATAAGAGATATTTTCTCGAATAAAGAAACTTGGATATTAAGAATGTTTTTCCAAGAATCGAGAAAAAAACAATTCGATTTTGAAAAGATCTGGAAGACGGGAGATGGGAATTTATATAATAAGGAATTAATTAGGGGCCAGTGTTGTTTGATGCTTGATCGATAGAATTTCCTTTTGGAAATAGGACCGTTGATTGTATGGATGTCCCTTTGATAGTTAAATCACCGACTATCAAAGTTTTTATTTATTTTTATGCCTCCGTTGTCAATACGGAGAGACCGATTTAATATCTAAAACCCACTACGTATTGGCATAAGCGTTATGAATGAACTTATGCTGAAGTTAATTGAAGACGGGGTAATGTGCAATGACTGTTTTGTTAATCCTAGGTAGAGATTATCTAAGATGGATTGATGGAATAGTGCCTTAAGTTTGTCCAGTCCTAGCACAACGTATATGGAGGGATCTGACAATGTGGAATTCAAAGTAAAAAATGGCAAGATGTGCTAAAACATAATCGTAACCTCAAGCTTCATCACCGGAGAAATGACAGAAATCGGGCAGGCAGCATGGCCATGTGGGTTATTCCTATTAGGGGTGTTATCACATGATCTAGAGAAAATTCATTTGCTTCTTATTCTATTCGCTGCTGTATGCTTTCGGTAACGGTTGCTGATCACAACAGTTGGTGATCACAACAGTTAGTGATAATATGCTCAGTACACTCAAGTTAAATGAGTGGTCAGCCATGTGTGGGCTGGGTTGCAAGACGTTCTTATTGAATTTAGTGTATTCCCCTCTAGAGATACACTATCGGAAGGTGGTTCCATACCTTGTCATGTTAGAAATCTAATCTCGAATAAGTGCCATGCATTTTTCGATTTAATATTATATATGGAGCGTGAGATGCAAGCATTCCGCTAGATTTCTATTTATTTGATTTAGACAATATTGTAATATCATTGGATTTGATATCAAGAATATTTTTGGTTATCGTAAGGTTAAAACCATCCGTGTTTTTGTGTGGATCGGTCTTACGATTATCATTTCTTTTGAAAGGATTTTGAAAGTTAAACAAATGGTTGTAGTTTACTTACATCAGTCCCATGACTGACCCAGAGTTTATTTTGTTTGTTTTCCCTGAACTCTTGGGTGCCCAAATTTGTACGGGCAGTTATGTAGTCGGGATTTTACAGATTCACTTGGAGGAGTTCGAAGCAGGAGGCTTCACCAGTTAGCTATAGACTATCATATATTCCGCTGTGTGCCATGTTTGTATCTGGAAACAGGTGTTTATAACTGTTCCAGGAATAACTATTGTGCTCTGATGATGGTATGTATATACAGTTACTGATTTGTATTTCAAAAGTTATGTTATATGATATATTTTATTTGTTCCGCTGTGTGACTTGTATTCTTCGTTTTCTTCTATTCTAATTTTTCTTTCTTTCTATTTCTCATCCTCTAACTTCTTTCTACTAGAGATTCGTACTTCTGTGCAATTTGAGTTAGACGTGTGGTGTTATTAGTCGACCCAAAGAGGTACGGAAATTCGGGCCATTATAGCTGGTATCAGAGCTGAATGTTGAGTAGCAACCTTGGCTCTGTGGCGTAACTCAATAGAGATGGGGTTAGCAATACCCTAGATTGATTTTGAGTATGAATATATGAGCGCGTATTTGTAGATTTGATATAAAAATTGTTTTATATTGTGTTGACTAGTTTGTTGAGCGGTTTATGAATTCTGGTCGATATGGGATGTACAACCGTATCGATAGGTGTTTCTAAACTCTCGAACAAAACAATTCGATACAGTATTGTTTTAAAATGGGTAAATGAAATAATTTTGCCCAAAATTTCTTTTGATATAAAAGGAATAATTTATGAATTATTATATTTGAATGTGTTGATTGTTATTACAATCAATTGAAATTATAAAATATTAAAATGGTTATGTATAACCAAATATAATTTGTATATGGATAATGTATACAAATGAGATAAACTAAGATTAAGTCAAACCAAAATTTGGAATTTAGATCCCGGATATTTAGAAAATATTTTCTGAAGTATATTTAAAGGTAGTATAACATTATTTTAAGGATTTTTGAATAAAAATAGTTTTAAATGGATTTTTAAAGGGATTAAGCACTGGAATCATTTCAATGGCGAGAAAATAATCCTAATAATGGATTGCGACATTATCGGTATTCATTTTCAAGTTTCTGAGTGACAGATTTCTACCATAATAGTTCGTTAATGGAAAAATTGTTTGAATAAAAACAATTATTTTAAAAATTCAAAGGTTTTGGATTTGTAAATGGTCATGGATATATGTATCTATATTATTTCAAGCAAGTTTGAAATAAAAGTAGGTAATTTGAATTCTAGAATAAAAATTTAACTTGTGTAAGTTGAATGATTGGAGTGATTAAAGAGAATCAAACGGTGCAAAATGTAATTAAGTTAAATAGAATTGTATCGAATTGGAAAGTAAACTGAGTAGTTTGTAAAGTGGAAAGAGAATAAATTGATTTAACATCAATTTGAATGAATGTGAATGTTTATATATGGATTACGGATTGGACTAGAGATATTCCCGAATGAAATTAGATATAGAGATGTTGAAATTCGAATTATTAAAATGGTTCTACTTATACATAAACCAGATGAATATATATTGAATATTGTTGTTTGGAATTAATTTTTAAATGGAAATTGAAACTCAAACTGAGTAAGTGGATTGATTTCTGAAATAAAAATAAAATGAATTGGTAAAATGGAAATGAACTAATCAGAAGTTGATTAGAGATTTATAAACTGGAAGTTGGATTGATTTGAAATACACTGGAAATGGATACAAGTATACAGAGCAGATATTGAATGGAAGCAAATGCAAGAGATAAAATTATGCCCGACAAAGAGGTACATGTTTATAATATTACTTGGGTTTGATGGTTTTATGAGCCTGTAGGGAAAGCCACTTGGCTTTTTGATTTTCTTTTGGATTGGAGAAAGCCTAGAAAGGCGAGTTGTGATTGTACCGTGCAAAGGAGATGCTAGCGAAATTTTTTGAAAATTTAAAGAGATAGAAAATTTTCAAGAATTTTTTTTTGATAATTTAAAATTGAGTTATTAATTTTAATTGAAATAAGAAAACCAGAAATGGTTAATAAAATTTTAAGCGAAATAGTGAAATTGATAAATGGATTTAAAATCAACTGGAATGGGTGTGGATATGCAGAAGAGCATATGGACTGAAGACAAGAAAGTGATGATGGATTGTCCAAAAATGGTGGACATATCATTTAGAAAGAATTATGAATGGCCGAGCATTGGTATGAGAATTCGAAGGTCGGGTAAGAACTGAGTTATGAAGATATGGAACATAAGATTTCAACTAAATAGGTTATGAGGAGTTAGAGTTATAACATTTTTACTGCTTAGCGATTTCGAGGATGAAATTATTTCAAGGGGGAGGAATGTAACGATCCTGATTTTTAGCGACTGAATAATTAATTTATTTAATTATTAAAAGGTTAATTTGGAGATTTAAATGATTTATTTAATAATTTTGAACATTAATTTAAATAGTAGTATGTAATGAAGTACTCATATTTTCTAACTTAAATATACACCAGTAAATGACTCGTGCTTCGCACACGGATGATAATTGAAAATGTAGTTGCGTAAAATCTTTAGAAATCTTTGACATTAGCATAATCCTTTGAAATGTTACAATATCTTGGTAATATTCTATAAGAAATCCAGACAAAAAAAAAATATTTCAGAAATCTTGTCACGATCTCTGAAGAATTCAGACGAAATTTGTCTTTAATTCCTATATACCTTACCGATATATAGACAATACTGAATTCAACATTTCTCGGTTTGACTAAATCTTTTCAAAACTTGTCTAAATCTTTATCCAAATCTAATCCACATTCTCAATATCTCATATAAGATTTGATTTACGCTTACAGTCAAAATTCTCGGCTATGTCGTTTTTAGAATTCAATGCAAAATCTTGGTCAGTCAAGAAAAAATATGTATCAAATCTTTATTCGGATACGGTGTTTCGTTAAGTGGAAAGGAATAAATTAAAATTTTAGTTATTTGAAGGACTTAAAGAAAAATTATAAAACATATCCATTTACCTCTTTGTGCAGGCCAGTACAACCATATCCCGTCAAACAAAATTTTGACCAGCTTTTCTGTAAAAATGGCATATAGGCTTTAGACAGATTGCTTTGTCAAACCATTCGGCTTGACTATCCCTAACCCCGTTCACATTATAACCCTTTTTATTCGTACATTATAAAGCCAATAGCAATCCCATTATCTCATACGAAACACGCCTCAACCCATAATTTACCCCGTGATCTTCAAAAATAAATATAAAATTGCCACTTCTCAATTCCTGTTAAAATCAAAATCGAAGTAATAATTTGTGATCCCAGATGTGTTGATCTTCTCTTCTGAAGAGCTTCAATCCCATACCCTTAGATCTGGGTCCATTCAACATATCTGCTGTGTGATAATTAGGGCAGCGAAATAGGGTTTTTATGCATCCCGAAATCTTTGAAGAAAGTTGGTGTTTACGATAGTCGTTTTGAGCTAGGGATGTGGAATAACACCTTATCCATGAACTTGAAGGGGTTTCTTGGGAATATTACTCGCTACCTGTAGCGAATGGTACGGGTTCTTCCTAAAGTCGCAAGTGGAGGAGAACCTCGACCAACACAAGTTAGTGACGGAGAGGATAGGATTGGAAAGTGAAGTTCAGTGGTATAACCAGTATTTGAATTCATTGAGGATGGAAGGAGAACGAGGTTGATGAAGATATGGTCGTGCGATGGCATTAGCAGGTGTGAGGAAAGTTGAGTGAAGAGGAAGTAATCGTTATTCCCTCTTTGGAAGAATAGTTAGCAGCATTTCGAATTTCAGAAATGGAAAAAGGGAAGAAAAGGCGAAATTGGGAAGCTTGTAGGATAGTAGATTGATAGAGAAGGTAGTGGGATGTTTTGTTTGTGGAAGGTGCTAAAGGGGAAGATATTGGTACAGTGAATAATGAAGGGGGAAGATATTGGTACTGTGTTCAAACGAAGGGAGGTAGAAGGTTGAGTAAATGTATTTGAGAGGTGCTGATACTGTATGGACTAACAGACTATTTCATTCAGCGGCAATGGAAATGAATGTGATGAGGGTGGCCAGATCAAAACAATGATGAATGCAAGACGAAAGAAATGGGGCACTTTTTTTGTGATGTCGGAGTGATAATGTAAGTTGCAAATTTAATTTTAAAGTAGTAATTTAAAATGGTAATTAGGAAAATTTAGTTAACTATAATTATTTTAAAAACCAACCTTAATATCGTAATGTTTACAAATTGGTCATGTATTAATAGAAGTGAAAATCGTCAATTACGTTGGAATCTCAGCGACAAAGTCTACATTGTGGAACTGACGTGGTTGAGAATTGAGTTAGTGGAATTTCAACGAAAAATCAAACGCCTGTTTGATTTTAAACGAAACAAAAGCGGAACCGTCAACTGCAAACCAATGTAAGTAAACTCACTAACTCTGACTTGTTTATATTTTTATATAAATGAGTTTTAAATTTATTTATAGTAATTTTATACTGTGTGATGGTTGATTGGTTGAACAGTTGATAAAATTTGTTGAAACGGTTGATATGATTACATTGTTGATTGATTATTATTTTCGATTTTTCATATTGATGTGAAATAACATTATTGATGTTGATTAACATCTGTGGATGCAGAGAAACAGGTTAGAGGGATCCAACTGGATCCCTCAACATTTATATTATTGTTTGGTATTTACTGTGGTATATACTGTGATCGATTATGCTGTGTTGAATTACCCGGACCCTAGAATTTTGGTATTTAATACCGTAAAATATTTCCAAATATAGAAAATGAAATTTGAGTTTTAAAAAGAAAATTTATTTTCAAAAATAGAAAATAATTTCTATTAGAGTTGAAATTAAAATAATGTTAATGGAGAAAACAAGAAGCTGTCTATAAACGAGAGTATATATTAAGTGAATTATTTATCATCGGTTAAATTGCAATATAAATTCAAACTTATATGAAAGTGGAAATCGATTTTGAAACTAATATTGGAAATGAGATTTAACTTTGCAATTATAAAGAAAATTATAAACGAGGTTTTAAATGATTGCAATACAAATGAGATTGGTATGGAAAATATAAATAGAAGATATAAATAGGATTTCGGTTCAAGATATTATTTTTAAGTACGAAATCAAACTGATCTAATTGTATATAAAAGAAATATATTCACGATTAAAGTGAATAATAGTTTAAAGAAAATATTTTATAAGGGAAATGTATCTAAAGGAAATTTGATTTGAAATATGAATCCAGATTGGAAATTGAGTGAAAAGGGAAATGGGTAATCGTTTTAAAAGAAAATGACGAGTTTAATTCAAAAATTGGAATATAAAATAAAGTGTGATAACGTTTCATAGACTGGAATGGTTATAAAGGGATTTGGTAATGATTTGGAAAGGATAAATTCAAAAGTAAATTTGGGATTTGAATTAACCTGAAATGGTTGATAAAGTCCGAAGTTCGGAATATAAATCGAATATAGACTATTCGAGAGAGAGTTATTTATTGGAATTCGATTTTATCGAATTTAGGGAAGTAGTTATTTTTACTTTCCGCTTAATTGATTTTGTTGAAATTAACAAGTACAAGTTATATTTGGAAACTATGAATATAACGCTGCCGTTATAATAATGTTCTGTAAATCTAAACAACGATTTTTAATGCTATTGTTATAATAAATGTTACGTAATTTTAAACAACGATTGTAATGCTATCGTTAAAATAAATTTTTTAAATCAAATATTTGGAAACAGCGATTATAATGCTGCCGTTATGATCAACATTTTTTCGTAAAAGAAGTGGATTCTTAGGTTAGATCTAAGAGTCACGTAAGCGATGTTTTGTTTGAAGTTGTGAGCTTTGACTCAAAGTTCAGAATGTTGTTCAATTAAAGTCTGAAAGGTAATTATACCCCAACTTGATTTACTTCATGATTGATGGAGGAATGGTTAAGCTTCGATAGTGAAGATTGGTTAGCAATACGTTAGTTAATAAATGATTAATGGTTTTAGTTATAATAAAGATATTTTATAACATCGCGTTAATTTAAAGGATTATGAAATATTTTCCCAAATAGAATAATAGATATTTTCTACGCGTAGAAAATGAAATGAATTGGTAAACGAGGAATTAAGAAAGGGAATATGGAAATATTTTTCGATATTAGTAAGGTATATTTTCTGAATATAGAAAATAAGGGCTCGTGAATATTTAGAAATGTTTTCTAACTTGAATAAGAGATATTTTCTAGAACAAAGAAATTAGGATATTAAGAATGTTTTTCCAAGAATCGAGAAAAAAAAACAATTGGATTTTGAAAAGATCTGGAAGACGAGAGATAGGAATTTATATAATAAGGAATTAACAAGGGGCCAGTGATGTTTGATAGAATTTCCTTTTGGAAATAGGACCATTGATTGTATGGATGTCCCTTTGATAGTTAAATCACCGACTATCAACGTTTTTGTTTATTTTTATGCCTTTGTTGTCAATAGGAGAGGCCGGATCAGATTTAATATCTAAAACCCACTACGTATTGGCATAAGCGCTACGAATCAACTTATGCTGAACTTAGTTGAAGACAGAGTAAAATGTAAGGGCTATTCTGTTAATCCTAGGTAGAGATTGGCCAAGATGGATTGACGGAATAGTGCCTTTGGTTTGTCCAGTCCCAGTACAACGTATATGGAGGGATCTGACAATGTGGAATTCAAAGTAAATGATGGCAAGATGTGCTAAAACATAATCGTGACCTCAAGCTTCATCCCTCGGTAAATGACAGAAATCGGGCAGGCAGCATGGCCATGTGGGTCATTCCCATTTGGGGTATTATCACCTGATTTAGAGAAAATTCATTTTCTTCTTATTCTATTCATTGTTGTATGCTTTCGGTAACGGTTGCTGATCACAACCGTTGGTGGTAATATGCTCAATACACTCAAGTTAAATGAGTGGTTAGCCATGTATGGGCCAGATTACAAGACGTTCTTATTGAACCCAATGTATTCCCCTCTAGAGATATACTATCGCAAGGTGGTTCCATACCTTGTCATGTTGGAAATCCAATCTCCAATAAGCGCCCTGCTTTTCGATTTTATATTATATATGGAGTCTGAGATGCAAGCGTTCCGCTAGATTTCTATTTATTTGATTTAAACACTGTTGTAATATCATTGGATTTGATATCAAGAATATTTTTGGTTATCGTAAGGTAAAAACCATCCGTGTTTATGTGTGGATCGGTCTTACGATTAACATTTCTTTTGAAAGGATTTTGAAAGTTAAACAAATGGTTGGAGTTTATCACATATGTCCCATGACTGACCAAGAGTTTATTTTGTTTGTTTTCCCTAAACTCTTGGGTGCCCAAATTTGTACGGGCAGTCAAGTAGTCGGGATTTTACAGATTCACTTGGAGGAGTTCGAAGCAGGAGGCTTCATCAGTTAGCTATAGACTATCATATATTCCGCTGTGTACCTTGTTTGCATCTGGAAACAAGTGTTTATAACTGTTCCAGGAATAACTGTTGTTCTTTGATGATGTTATGTATATATGGTTATTGATTTGTATTTCAAAAGTTATGTTATAAAATATATTTTATTTGTTCCTGTGTGACTTATGTTCTTCGTTTTCTTTTATTCTAATTTTACTTTCTTTCTATTTCTCATCCTCTAACTTCTTTATACTAATGATTCATATTTCTGCGCAATTCGGGTTAGACGTGTGGTATTATTAGTCGACCCAAGGGGGTACGGAAATTCGGGCCATTACAGCAACCTGATCAAACATCTGAGCCGGATATTTATAAGCTTGATTGGGTGTTCTCTAGTATATTTATAATATTTTAAAGGGAAGATTTGATTATTTCCCTAGGTCTTACACTCCCCTACATAAGCAACTTTCAGTATTAGACCATGGTGGGAGACTGCAGAAAAGAATTAAGGAATTAAGGTTAAGAGAAGCTATTTTGATTAACTGTTGATAGAAGCAGTTTGTGCTTCTAGGTCGGATCGAATATGGTTGTTATAAACCGAAAGAAATGAAATCCTAGGTTTTTCTATTGTTCTTTGTAGAGTTGTAATGTAACACCCCGTATTTTCCATGAATATTAAAATAACAAAATTAAGAACACTTAAATTTAGAAGAGGAATTAAGGAAAACGGGTTATGCCATTTCGTTTGTCTCGGAATTCTGCTTGAGATAGAGTCCTAGTTTGCATGATTCGGACTCCATATGAAGAAGTTATGGAGGTTAGAAGTTTTCAAGTTTAAGCAGAAATTAAATTAAATTAATAATTAAATAATTAAAGCAGATTCGAATTTCAAAACTTCAGAAAACAGCTGAGCGGGAAATTTCCCGCTCATGGGTGTCGACATAGGTGTCGACCCCCCCTGTATGGTCGACACCTATGAATTAATCTGGACAGTGATGATTTTCTGAGGTGTTAGGGCATATATGTCATGTTCTGGTTGGATCCCTTGGGTTTGGATGGCTTTAATGACTCCTAGGTTGATCTAAAGGCCCATATTAATCCTAAACTTCTATATAATCACCCCAAACCTCAACCCTAGACCACATAACCCTATTCTATGAAGCCATCATGTTGTCCATGTCTAAGCTAGCCTAGCCTCCATCTTCTCCAACCTAGAAATCAAGTTAGAAAGCTCCAAACCAAATCCAAACTAGAGAATCAAATGTCTACATCAAGGGTTAAGCTTAACAAATTCAGAAATTAGATCCCAGAATAGAAGATCCGTTCTTTTTTTGTAAGTTCAGTTATTATTCAGATTTGAACACCTAATAGAAATCATGACTGTAATAATCGGATCTAGAACTATGCCTAATCCTGATCCATGCTTATCCTTTTGTCAAATCTGAATTGCCTATGCCTATGAGACTATTGTGATTGATATAATGAAACCGTCATGCCTATGAGACTATTGTGATTGACGTAATGAAACATATCATTCCAATGAGACTGTTGTTATTGAAATAATGGAACCTATCACGCCTATGAGACTGTTGTGATTGATATGATGGAGCCTATCATGTTGTACATCCTATCCCTATGAGACTATTGTGACTGATATAATGGAACTTATAATGTTGTACATCAAAATTAGTGATTCTCTTATGTCCAATTCTATCTAATCTTTATACGTATGGTGTAAATTGCTTAGCTTGCCTGCACTTATTGTTAATGTACAACATGCCTATTGGAAACATGATTCTTGAATTGGTTACACCTTTACATGCCTATTTTTCCTTATGTCAATTCTTTTGCTCCTTCTCTATTTTTCCCCTTTTTATTTTCTTTTATGAATACTAGGTTCGTTCGGAACCTAGATTGAATCCCATTGTACATGCGTTATAACGCGGGAAAATTAGGTATAATTTAATTGAGTAAATTTTGGGCATAACAACTGAATGTGGCATAAAACTTGTACTGACTACACTTGGGGAATATTGACATAAAAAGACCTAAACTTGGACACATATGACTAATATGTATATTGGCTAAATATGAACACGCCTAACCCGAGGTTAGATTGAGTTGCGGTGTAAGACTGCCCGGAACCGCCCGACACATCCAACAACCGCAACAATATAGATCTTATGTGAGAGGTTGGCTCATTAACCCAAAAACGCAAGGTTAGATTGAGTTGCGGTGCAAGACTGACTGGAACTGCCCGACACATCCAACAACAATAACAATATAGATCTAATGTGAGAGGTTGGTGCTTTAATGAATAAATTAAAGCTAAGGGACGAACAGCCTAAGAATGCTAGGGTTAAGTTAATCAAGGCAACACTTAACCAATACAACATGTTAATTAAACAGATGGGTGGAGTTAGGTTAATTTGAGAACACTTAACCATTATAACATGTTGATTAGGAAACCCTAGTAACGGGGACCCATTTCAGCAGTAATCCACATAGATGTATCACGGTACCCTGAACTAGGCAGAGTGGGGCACGATTACTGGGATGATTATAAGCGGTCAAAATAGCGGCGGGTGGTGCAGCAGTGTAGGTTCCGGCGGATTATGGGCGTGCACGTACTCCAGAGTGGAAAAAGCAGGTATTGGGCATAAGTAGTATACACTGTGCATCTTGAATTTGTGTTGGGTTGCCACCATAGGAATAGATACACCCCATGGTGGGACTAGCACAGGCATCTACAATCAAGCGGGGTCGAATGATACAAGTAATAAATGCATGGAGTAGAAGCCGATCAGAAAAAGGGATCACTTTGTTATGAACACATTATGGTTGTTTAAACATTCGTTAGTAGGTGTAGAGAAATGGAAATGAGTGCGATAGTATATTTAGTTTTTCTTGCCTTATCTTATGTTATCTTATTGTTATGGTATTGTCCTTTATTCAGTTTATTCATGTCACAATCCTTTTACCTGTTTACATGCTAAATAATCAATGGACTTACCAGGCTTATGTCTGACCCGTTTTCTTTCGCCTTCTTTTCTTCCGTTACCCCCCCCCCCCCCGACCCGATCCGCAGGAAGGGAATACTTCATCTTAGTACAGACCTTTTCCAGCTTGAAGAGAGTGGATGTATTGCTTGGATTCTTTTTTCTTGGGCTATGGTTGTGGTTACACTTTTATTGGGGATTTATGCTGCTTTACTACTGTTTTATGCTTCTTTATGTACTTGGAGCTTTAAATCAAGACTATTATAATAATTTAGAAGTTGGGTTTTGAGACAATGCTCGTAATGTTTTGACTGAACCATGTTATTTATGAAATGATTTCAGTTTTCCGCTGTTTATATGTCTATCTTGTAAATTATCTGTGCCTTTTACCTAAAATGCTTCACCAAAATTAATGCATTCCCTTTGTGAGTGACTTAACGGAGATGGAGTGTTTCACTTGGTATCAGAGCGATGGTTTACCAGATCATATAAAAGTTTTTGAAAACTATTTTTCAAAAAGAAGTTTAAAGAAGCATTTTCAAGAAAATTGTTGTTTTATTTTAAAGGCATAATCCCCAAAGCCATATGCACTATCTTTCTATCCTTTGTTTGGAACCTTTTCTTTTCATTTCAGCTTGTCTGGGGATCTTAATCTTTCCAAGGGCATACCGATACATGGCGGGTTCAGAAGGTATCTGGAGGCTAGGGCTAATGACGCAGGCCCAACAGACGTTCCTCCTCCCCCAGCTACAGCCGTTCCTCCTCCTTTGCATGTGAATGCTTTCTCGAAGATATGTAGAGACTTTCAAGCTATGTGTGGAAAGAACTTTAATGGGACTGAGTCATTTATGGAAGCAAGAAACTGGCTCAAGGAAACAGAAGATTTGTTTGTTATCTTCGAAGTGGACGATAGGCAGAAGATACAATTGGTTGTATGGTTACTTAAGGACGAAGCCTCTTACTGGTGGGAAGTTGCTAATGTTGAAAGACCAATTGAAACTTGAGAGGATTTCAGAATGAGATTTGAAATGAAGTTCCTCCCGCAAGCTGAACGAAGACTACAGATGGAGAAGTTCTTAGCACTTAAACAGGAAAGCCTATCGGTTAAGGAATATGTCAACCAATTCAACCAGCTGGCTAGATTCGGACTGGTGTTAGTAAACACTCCATATAAAAAGGCTCTCCGATTCGTTAAAGGGTTAAATGAGCCACTGCACAGCCTAGCTATGTCCCATATACCTATGGGTGCGACTTTTAAGAGACTGGTGGTCATGGCACTGTTACAGGAGGAAGACAAGGATGGCAAGAAAGAGGCAAAGGTGGAAGAACCTCTAGACAAGAAAGTGAAGGGATCGCAGAATAAGAAGACGGATTCCAAGAAAGGCGGGAAGAATAACAAACCCCGTGACAAGAGGAAGTGTAAATTTTGTGGCATACCTGGACATCTGATTAAAGACTACAGGAAGAAGAAGAGAAAGATGAGTGGTTGTTTTCAACGCTGCGAAATAGGACATATGGCTAAGGATTGCCCAAGAAGGCAAGGTCAAGGGCAGAGGACTGGATCTACTTCTGGAGGGAAGATTCACGCTCTCATTACACCTCCTCAAGAAAGAGGTAGAAATATTTCTGTTGAGAGTTTAGTTTATCTTTCTGATCATCCAGTTCGTACTCTTTTTGATTCTAGCGTATCGCACTCTTTTATATCTACTGCTTTAGTTGAATCTCTGCACCTAGATACCAGTATAGTAGAGGATCTCATGGTTGTTTCAAATCCGATTGGGGGTTCGGCTTATTTATCAATGATTTGTTTGGATTTGGAAATTTCTATACTAAGCGTTGGGTTTAGATGTAATGCTTATGTTTTGGGTTTCATGGGCTACGGATTGATTCTAGGCATGGATCGGTTATCCAGTAATAGTGCCATCCTTGATTGTGAAAGGAGAGTGGTTAGACTTATGACTCACTTCGGTAACACTTTCGAAATCTCTTGTAATCCTATGAATTCTGTTATGCTTAGCTATCTACTCTTGTTGCATCCGTTCTTGTAATCTATTAGAGTAGTCCGTGAATACTCGGATGTCTTTGAAGAGGTGAAGGGTTTACCTCCGAAGCGAGAGATAGACTTCCGCATATACCTTGTTGATAATGCAAAACTTGTTGCTTTACCCGTTAGACACATGGCTCCA
Organism: Allium sativum; assembly: GCA_030737875.1. Taxonomy (NCBI): domain Eukaryota; kingdom Viridiplantae; phylum Streptophyta; class Magnoliopsida; order Asparagales; family Amaryllidaceae; genus Allium; species Allium sativum. The sequence goes on along the minus strand of CM060921.1, from coordinate 718,018,326 downwards.
AGGGAAAGGAAAGAGCTCAGCAAGCAAGTTAAAGAGTTGCTTGAAAAGGGGTTCATAAGGCAGAGTATTTCTGAATGGGGTACTCCAGTGGTGTTTGCAACCAAAGCGGATGGTTCACTTCACCTGTGCGTGGACTATAGGAAGCTAAACAAGCTGACCAAGAAGAATAGGCACCCACATCCTAGAATAGACGACTTTTTCGACCAACTCGTAGGTGCCTCGGTTTTCTCCCAACTAGATTTGGCCACCGGATTTCATCAGCTAAGAGTGGCTGAAGACAGCGTAGATAAGACCGCGTCCAGGACCCGGATGGTTTCTTTGAACGTCTTGTCATGCCTTTCGGCTTGACAAACGCACCTGCCTATTTCGTAGACTTGATGAGTAGGTTGTTCAGAGAATTCCTTAATAAATTTGTAGTTGTCTTTATGGATGACACTTTGATTTTTTCAAAAAGTGAGGAAGAACATGCTTTGCATTTAAGGGAAGTTATGGATACTCTTCGAGCACATCGGCTGAAAGCAAAATTCTCTAAATGCCATTTTTGGAGAGAAGAAGTAAGGTTTCTTAGACATGTGGTGTCCAAAGAGGGGATAGCTGTGGATCCCGAAGAAGTAGTTGCGGTGCAAGATTGGAAGATTCCATGGAATGCAACCGAAGTACGAAGTTTTCTCGGGCTAGCGGGCTTTTACAGAAAGTTCATTAAGGACTTTGCGAAGATCTCAGCCATACTTACTAGGTTGACAAAGAAGAACCTAACTTTTTCCTAGGATTTGAATTGTGATGTTGCTTTCCAGTGACTGAAAAGGGCTCTGACAATGGCCCCAGTTCTGACTTTGCCTGATGGGAGTAAGATGTTTACGGTATACACAGACGCATGCGGTACCGGACAAGGTGTTGTCTTGATGCAAGAAGGCAAGGTAGTTTGTTATGAGGGAAGACATTTGAAGATACATGAGAAGAACTACCCAGCTCGTGATTTAGAACTAGCTGCCATTGTTTTTGCTCTTAAGTCATGGCGTCATTACCTACTAGGACAATGGTTTAAATTGTTTACTGACCATAAATCGTTAAAGTACCTTTTCTCACAGAAAGATCTTAACTTAAGACAACAAAGGTGGATGGAATTTCTTGCCTCATACGATTTTGAGATTGCTTATACCCCTGGCAACGGCAATGTGGTAGCAGACGCCTTAAGTAGGAAAATGCTAACCTTAAGTTCTCTCTTTGTAGAAAGGCAAAGCTTGGAGTACATGGCAAACTTTGACTTTAGACCCTCCTTTGAATTTGTGCCTGGTTTGTTAGCATCGCTAGAGGTGCGGCCTACTCTTTTCGACTCTATAGGAACCGTGCAACGTGAAGACCCACGGCTAGTTGATGTGATGGATAAGATAAATAGAGGCGAGACTTCTAGTAACCTCAATAGATACTCCATCGATGACAAGGTTTGGTTGAGACGGGACTGAAGACTATGCGTCCCACAAGTAAGGGATTTGGTGAAAACCGTTCTCGAAGAAGCACACCATTCTAAGTTGACATACACCCAGGTGGGGACAAGATGTATAAAGACATAAAAAGGGTTTTCTTCTGGAATGGCATGAAGAAGGATGTAGCTGAGTTTGTCTCTAAATGCTTGATATGCCAGCAAGTCAAGGCAGAGCAGAAGAAGCCTGGTGGTCTGCTTCATCCTTTAAAGGTCCTACAGTGGAAATGGGATAGCATTTCGATGGACTTTATTGATGGGTTGTCTAGGTCAAGATGGGGAAATACCAGTATTTGGGTAATAGTGGACATGCTCACTAAAAGCGTTCACTTTATACCTATTAAGAGTAGGAGGACTGCCTCATCGTTAACATCCATTTATCTTAAAGAGGTGGTTCGACTGCATGGAATACCCTCTAGCATAGTAAGTGATCAAGATCCTATCTTTATGAGCGAGTTTTGGAAGAGTTTGCAAGAGGCTGTAGGCACATAGCTATGCTTAAGCACTACCTATCACCCTCAAACCGATGGTCAGACGGAAAGTGTGAACAGAGTATTAGAAGATCTTTTGAGATTGTGCATTCTTGATTTTGGAGGAACATGGGAGGATCGTCTTCCTTTGGTGGAGTTCGCCTACAACAATAGCTACCAAGCCACTATAGGCATGGCACCCTTTGAGGCTTTATATGTAAGACCATATCGATCACCAACTTATTGGTGGGAGTCTACAGACAATCTCGTACTTGGGCCTGACATGATCAGAGAAACTTCAGAGAAGGTGGACTTGATACGAAGACGAATGAAGACCGCACAAGATAGACAGAAGTCCTATGCTGATAAAATAATGACCGACCTTGAGTTTGAGGTTAGGGAGAGAGTTTTCTTAAAGTATCTCCCATGAAGAATGTCTTTCGCTTTAGGACCGTAGGAAAATTGGCATCGAGATTTGTAGGGACATTTCCTATCATTGAGAGGATTGGGAAGATGGCTTATAAAGTAGAGCAGCCTGAAATATTGGCTGGAGTTCATAATGTTTTTCATGTCTCTCATCTAGGAAGTGCTTACATGAGTCTACGAAAGTTGTGGAGCCAAGCATACTAGAGGAAGTAGAAGTGGAGCGAGAAGCAATGGTGAGAAGAGTTCCAACTCGTATCTTGGGTACAGAAGTTAAAAAGCTACGCAATCGTGGGGTCAAGCTAGTTAAAGTACAATGTAGTGACGCTGAAGGAGACGCGACTTGGGAGACTGAAGACAAGATACTCTCATCCTACCCTTTTCTTTTTGAGGGTACATCCTTGATCTCTTTTTCCATAAGTTTATGCATGCTTGTATCTTTCTCTTAAGTATATCTCCTCGGTCCTATTCTTGATCCTTAGGTAGAAACCAATGAATGTAAACATGTATTTGAAAACATGTTATGATTGATGGTTGCAAGTGGTTGCTCGTGGATGCGTATACACACACACACACAACGTACTATATCGGCTCAGTCACTTTCATATTGCATATGTATATATGTATTTATATATGGATTGAAACTTAATGTGTTATCATGTGGATGTTGCATTTGTATGAATGATTGTGCACTCATGTAGAAGTTACAAAATACGATTAGGAATAATTGCATACATAATGGACTCATAACACCGACATGATTCGCATCAAGGAGGTCAACTGAATCAGTAGACCGCATGATTTTGCATTAGATAGGGACATATACACACACTATGCATATGATCATGAAAGTATTAGAAATCTTTTTAAGGACAGTGGATGCTTGTGATTGATGATAGAGTAGATGGATGTTGGATAATTCTTCTAAACTTAGAGATTTCGGGGACGAAATCCTTTAAGGAGCGGAGAATGTAACACCCCGTATTTTCCGTGAATATTAAAATAACAAAATTAAGAACACTTAATTTTTAGAAGAGGAATTAAGGAAAATGGTTTACGCCATTTCGTTCGTCTCGGAATTCTTCTTGAGATAGAGTCCGAGTTTGCATGAATCGGACTCCGTATGAAGAAGTTATGGAGGTTAGAAGTTTTCAAGTTTAAGCAGAAGTTAAATTAAAATAATAATTAAATAATTAAAGCAGATTCAACCAAAACTTCAGAAAACAGCTGAGCGGGAAATTTCCTGCTCAGGGGTGTCGACCCCCCCCCCCACCCGGGGGTGTCAACATAGGTGTCGACCTCCCTAGGGGTGTCGACATGGGTGTTGACCCCCCTTGTAGGGTCGACACCTACGAACTGATCTGGACAGTGACGATTTTCTGAGGTGTTAGGGCATATGTGTCACGTTCTGATTGGCTCCCTTGGGTTTGGATGGCTTTGATGACTCTTAGGTTGATCTAAAGACCTATAATCCTAAACTTCTATATAATCACCCCAAACCTCAACCCTAGACCTCATAACCCTATTCTATGAAGCCGTCATGTTGTCCATGTCTAAGCTAGCCTAGCCTCCATCTTCTCCAAACTAGAAATCAAGTTAGAAAGCTCCAAACCAACTAGAAAATCAAACGTCTACATCAACGATTAAGCTTAACAAATTCAGAAATAAGATCCCAGAATAGAAGATCCGTTCTTTTGCTGTAAGTTCAGTTATTATTCAGATTTGAACACCTAATAGAAATCATGACTGTAATAATCAGATCTAGAACTATGCCTAATCCTGATTCATGCTTATCCTTTTGTCAAATCTGAATTGCCTATGCCTATGAGACTATTGTGATTGATATAATGAAACCTATTATGCCTATGAGACTGTTGTGATTTACATAACGAAACATATCATGCCTGTGAGACTGTTGTGATTGACATAATGGAACTTATCATGCCTATGAGACTGTTGTGATTGATATGATGAAACCTATCATGTTGTACATCCTATGCCTATGAGACTATTGTGATTGATATAATGGAACTTGTTAAGTTGTACATCAAAATTAGTGATTCTCTTAAGTCCAATTCTATCTAATCTTTATATCTATGGTGTAAATTGCTTAGCTTTCCCGCACTTGTTGTTAATGTACAACATGCCTATTGGATACATGATTCTTGAATTGGGTACACCTTTACATGCCTATTTTCCCTTATGTCAATTCTTATGCTCCTTCTTTATTTTTCCCCTTTTTATTTTTTTTATGAATGCTGAGTTCGCTAGAAACTTAGATTGAATCCCGTTGTACGTGCGATTATAACACGGGAAAATTAGGTATAATTTAATGGAGTAAATTTTGGGCATAACAACTGAATGTGGCATAAAACTTATACTAACTACACTTGGGGAATATTGACATAAAAAGACCTAAACATGGACACATATGACAAATATGTAAGTTGGCTAAAGATGAACATGCCAAACCCAAGGTTAGATTGAGTTGCGGTGTAAGACTGCACGGAACCGCCCGGCACATCCAGCGACCGCAACAATATAGATCTAATGTGAGAGGTTAGCGCATTAAGCCCAAAAACCCGAGGTTTGATTGGGTTATGGTGTAAGACTGCCCGGAACCTCCCAGCACATCTAGCAACCGCAACAATATAGATCTAATGTGAGAGGTTGGTGCTTTAATGAATAAATTAAAGCTAAGGGACGGACAAACTAAGAATGGTAGGGTTAAGTTAATTAAGGCAACACTTAACCAATACAACATGTTAATTAAACAGATAAGTGGGGTTAGGTTAATTTGAGAACACTTAACCGTTATAACATGTTGATTAGGAAACCCTGGCAACGGGGACCCATTTCAGCAGTAACCCACATAGATGTATCACAGTACCCTAAACTAGGCAGGGTGGGGCACGATCACTGGGCTGATTATAAGCAGTCAAAATAGCGGCGGGTGGTGCAGCAATGTAGGTTCTGACGGAGTATGGGCGTGCACGTACTCCGGAGTGGAAAAAGCAGGCACTGGGCATCAGTAGTATACACTGTGCATCTTGAATTTGTGTCGGGTTGCCACCATAGGAATTGATACACCCCATGGTGGGACCAACACATGTATCTACAATCAAGCGGGCCGAATGACACAATTAATAAATACATGCGACTAGAAGCCGATCGGAAAAAGGGTTCACTTTGTTATGAACACATGATGGTAGTTGAAATATTCGTTAGTAGGTGCAGGGAAATGGTAATGAGTGCGATAGTATATTCAGTTTATCTTGCCTTATCTTATATTATCGTATTGCTATGGTATTGTCCTATGTTCAGTTTATTCATGTTATGATCCTTTTACATGTTTACATGCTGAATAATTAGTGGACTTACCAGGCTTATGTCTGACCTGTTTTCTTTTGCCTTCTTTTCTTCCTTCCCCCCCCCCCCCCCGGTCTGCAGGGAGGAAATACTTCAGCTTAGTGCAGACCTTTTCCAACTTGAAGAGAGTAGATGTATTGCTTGGATTCTCTTTTCTTGGGTTATGGCTGTGGTTACACTTTTATTGGGGTTTTATGCTGCTTTACTACTATTTTATGCTTCTTTATGTACTTGGAGCTTTAAATCAAGACAAATGTTTTATTGTAATAATTTAGAAGTTGGGTTTTGAGACAATGCTTGTAATATTTTGACTGAACCACGTTATTTATGAAATGATTTCTGTTTTCCGCTGTTTATATGTCTGTCTTGTAAATTATCTGTTCCTTTTACCTAAAATGCTTCACCAAAGTTAATGCATTCCGTTTGTGAGTGACCTTAACGGAGGTGGGGTGTTTCATGTAAATATTGTTTTTTGTTTGTTTGGGCTTCTTATTTCCTTATTGTGATAAAGCCCAATTCGTAGGTTTTGTATTTTCTAATATATGTACTTCGTATTTTGAATGTAACTTTATCTCTTTCGATCATAATAAAATTTATGCTTTCCTCTTTCGAGATCTATTTCATCATGGTATTAGAGCAGGTGATTCTGTGGCCGAATCTTCTTCAAATTTTTTGAACTTCCATTAATTATTCTTCGAGTGTTAGATCCATCTAGATCTAGAATAGAGAATTCTAATTCTAATTCTGATTCATCTGGAACTGAAGTCCCATTCCAAACCAATCAGGGAGTAAATTTCAATGATCCATGTTATATTTCAAATATAGATCATCTAGATATTCAACTCGGAAATCATATTTTAACTAGATCAAATTATATCAATTGGTCTAGAACTGTTAAGGTGGCTTTAATCGCTAGAAATAAGCTACAATTTGTTGATGGAACCCTATGTTTGCCTTTTATCACTTCAGCTAATTATCCGAAATGGATTAGAAACGGTTATATAGTGATGTATTGGATTTTGAATTCAAAGGAAAAGGTTTTATCCGAGAGCTTTATGTTTGTTGATTCTTCTGCACAATTATGGAGAGTTTTTGCAGAGAGATTTGGTCAAACAACAACACCAAGAATTTTTGAACTGCATCAAAGTTTGACTTATACTCATCAAAATTAGCTCAGTATTGCCGAATATTATTCTCGTTTGAAGCCTTTTTGGGATCAATTGCAGATTCTTGAAGGGTTCCCAGAATGTTCTTTGGTGCTTTAAGGAATTTTCCTTGTGGAATTCTTAAGAAAGTTCTCGAAAATGATTAGAGAAACAAATTGATGCAGTTACTATCTGGACTTAATTACAAGGAAGTATGATCAATTTAAAACAAACATTTTCATTTCTGATCCACTCACTTCTATACATAAAGCGTATTATACTTTACAACAAGTTAAACATCAAAACAAACATGGTGATAAAAGCATAAACCAACCTCCGATGAACGCTTTTAATGCAAAGGTTTCAAGGAACAATAAGAGAAAGTAAGAAACAGAAGAGTGAATATTTCTGTGATCATTGCAAAAGAAAAGGACAATCAACTGAAAAATGTTTCAAAATAATTGGATTTCCTGATTGGTGGAACAAAGTGGGTACTAGAAAAGCAAAAGTAATTCATAAAGACACAAATATGGCTAAAGCTTTTGGAAGTCGAGGATTGAGTTAAACCAGAATCTGCTGATGATTTGACTATTGCAATGAATTCTGCTATTTTTTCTCAGAGTGGTCAGTTTGATTTAGTGATGGTTACTAATTTCTATAATGAAGTCATGAAGATGGTGCAGAACTCGAATTCCACTATTAATATGGAAGATAATCCACTTGCACCTTCAATCAATTATGCAGGTAATGTTCTTTTAACTGTTAATGAGAAGTCTTTTCATCAAAAACCCTGGATAGTTAACAATGGTGCTACATGTCGCATGAATTCTGATTTAACACTATTTACTCCACTTCAAAAAGTAAAAAATCCTATAAAAGCTTCTCTGCTTGATGGATCACAAATTCATGTTAGTCATATTGGAACTGGGAATTTGAATCCAAATTTGCAACTACAAAATGTTTTGTACGTCCCTACATTTCAAAATAATCTTCTATCAGTAGGAAAATTCCTTAATTAAAATAATATTATTGCAAATTTTACACAATCTTCTTGTTATTTTAAGGACCTTGAATCAAAGCAACTTCAAGCTGTTGGATCAAGGATCTCTGGTCTCTATAAACTTTCTTTTTAATCCATGTTGAATAGCGTTTTTGTTCCTTCTTCTTCATTACCTATCAATAAATGTTTTCTTGCTTCTATTTAATAGTACTATAACTTCTTTTAATAGACCTGACGTAGATATTTTACATGCTAGTTTAAGGCATCCTTCTTTTAGAAGATCAAACACATCCAAAATTTAGTATCCGGTAGAATACTTAATAGAGATTTTATTTGAGAAGCATGTGTGTTAGGAAAGCATCATAAATTACCATTCTATCTGTTTGATTTTTATGCTGAATCTTCATTTTATTTAGTACATGTTGATTTGTGGAGAAAATATCATAGACCAGCACTATGTGGTGAAACTTATTTTTTAACTATTCTTGATGATCATACTAGAAATACTTGGACATATTTATTGCATTCTAAATTTCAAGTTGTTTCTACAATTTTTGCATTTGTTGAATATGTGCTAACTAAATTTAACAAAAAGATTAAAGTCATCAGATCTGATAATGGAAATGAAATAATTTAAGATTTATGTACACAGCTATTCGCATCAAAAGGAATAATTCATCAAAGGTCAATACCTGGTAATCCTCAACAGAATGATAGATTTATGAGAAAGCGCAGACATTTGTTGGAGGTTGCAAGAATAAAACGAGTTCATTCAGGTTTGCCTTTCAAATTTTGGAGCGAATGTCTTCTTGTTGCTATTCATCTTACAATATTATGCCAGGTTCAATTTTACACTGGAAAACACCATGTGATTTATTGATGAATAAAACTCTAGATTATCAACATCTTCGATTTATCGGATGTTTATGTTTTCCCTTTCAAAAATTGCTTGATAAATTTTTAGAAAGAGCAAAAAGATGTATTTTAATTGGATGTCCTCGTGGTCAAAAGGGTTACAAACTTTATAATTTAGATACACACAAAGTTGTCTTTGGCAAAGATGTTCATTTTACAGAAAATGTGTATCCCTTCAAATTAAAATCAGCTGTTCTTCCAACTGATATTAAGCCTCATCAAGACATAATGCTTGTTAATCCAGCTTTATATCAGAGTTCACCTCTAGTTAATTGTCCCGATTCTCCTAATATTATTCAATAAAATATATCTTCTACACCTTTAGTTTCCAATGATCAGGTTTTATCTTCTACTAAACATCAATCTACACCTTTCAAATTCAAACAATAATTCTATTTCTCCTCAAATTCTGCCGACTAAAACATCTTCCAGAACCTGTCAAGTTCCAAAGAAATACAATGATTTTGTTATTGGAAAGTTGCCTTCAAGACAAATCAATAATTCAAAAATAAAGATATTTTTTCTTGCAATATATTTGTTGAACCATCTCTTATTCATTTGGATGTTAATTATTTACATAGTCTTGCAAATGTTCTTTCTTCATTTGAACCTTCTTCTTGTCATCAAGCCGGAATGCGTCCTGAGTGGGTTGAAGCTATGAATAAAGAGTTAAATTCTTTAGAAAAAAATGATACTTGGGATTTAGTTGAACATCCTATTAGCAAAAAGCCTGTAGCTTCTAAATGGGTTTTTAAAAGAAAGTTCAAAATCAGTAGAAAAATAGATAGACGCAAAGCTCGTGTTGTTGCAAGGGGAGATAAGAAAATTTTTGGTAAAGATTATAAATATACTTTCAATCCTGTTGCTAACTTACTACAGTAAGGATTGTTATGGCTTTAACAACTGCAAAGAGTTGGGATATTCAACAACTGGACATAAGTATTGCGTTTTTACATGGCATCTTATGGATGAAGTATATATGACTCCTCCTGCAGGATATACAAAAGCAAGCTCAGGTCATGTTTGCAGGTTGAAGAAATCTAGATGCTGAAATCAAGAATTAAGTAAGTTTTTACTTAATTTGGGTATTATTCAATCTAAGCAAGATTATTCTATGTTTACTTTGAAGAAAGACAACGAATTTACTATTGTGGTGGCATATGTTGATGACTTATTGATCAATGGAAATAATTCATCTATTAATTCTGAACTGAAGCGTCTTTTACATAGACTTTTACAATTAAGGATTTGGGTCAAATTAAATATTTTTTGGGTATTGAAGTATCTAGATTAACTTCTGGTATTTTTCTGAATCAAAGAAAATATATTATGGATCTTCTATGAGATCATAATATGGAGGGGTGTAAATCAGCTAATTTTCCTATGGTAAAAGGATTAAAACTTAGCTTACATGAAGGTGGTTGGACCTAGAAATTTATAGAAGGTTGATTGGAAAGTTATTATATTTGAATTTAACATGACTAGACATATCATATGTAGTTCAACAACTAATTCAATTTCATCAATCTCCTCGTGTTCCTCATTTTGATGTTGCACTTCATGTACTAAGATATTTGAAAGGTACTGTTAATCTCTTAATCTGACTTGATTCTGAATGCATATTGCGATGTTGATTGGGGGTACGTGAGATGATACTGGAAAGTCATTAACTGGTTACTAGAGGGATTGTTTGGATTGAGAGATTGTTGGCAGATTTATATATTGACATTCCAACACCTATTACACTTCATTGTGATAATCTCTCAACCATGCATATTACTCAAGATCCTTGTTTTCATGAAAAGACAAAGCATATGAGAACTAAGTATCAAAAACTGAATGTGCATTATGTAAGAGAGAAAGTGCAGTCAGAATTTATAACTACTAAGTATAGTAAATCTGCCTTGCAAATTGCTGATATTATGACCAAACCACTTGGAGCAGATCAACACAAGTCTTTAATGTGTAAGCTTGGAATGATGTGTCAGTTTTTCGTTCAAGATTGGCTTTCTTCTATGTTCATTCTTGAGGGGGGTGTAGAGTTGTAAATATTGTTTTCTATTTGTTTGGGCTTCTTATTTCCTTATTGGGCTAAAGCCCAGTTCGTAGGTTTTGTACTTTCTGATATATGCTTTGTATTCTGACTGTAGCTTACCTCTTTTGGTCATAATAAAATTTGTGGTTTCCTCTTTCGAGATCTATTTCATCATTCTTCATGTTCTTCTCCAAAAATATTCTAAACATCTAGGTAATTTTTTTCTTTCTCAATTAGGCTACTGATTCAGTTGTAATTTGTTTATTTTGGGTTTATTCCATCAGTGTGAACAATATTCGTTTTTGGTGAATCAATAAAGAGAGTGGTTGTGCGGAATTTCCTGTATTTGTGTTGATTGCATATCGGTGTTGTTTTATATCAAAATTAACTCTTTGTAACTGGATGAATAAGACCATGGTGAGTAAATCACTTTTGCATAAGGAGCATCTTTTCGTAATAGTTGGTATCAGAGCTAGATCATCGCAAAGTTTAGAATGATTTAGAATTTAAAGAATTTTTTTTAATGTCGAATAAGATGTTATTTACGAAGATGACTATTTTTGATGGAAGAAATTACAAAATTTAGAAGCCTATGAGGATGTTTCACACCTCAGTGATCAAACTGAGGGAGATGAGAAGAAAACCAAACGGATGAAGGAAGGTGGAAGAAGATGAATGAGAAGGAAATTTCTTTGATTCGCTAGTATATTGATGATTCAGTTCGTTTCCAACAGGGATGTTCACGTTGACGATGTTTAAGGGATCAATAGAGATCATGGAAGGAGCTTATGTCAAGTGACAGACGGGTGTCGATTTGTGGAGTTAGAATTTTCTTTGAGACCGTTAGTTTTGTGTGGTACACCTCATGTATGAGACACATCACTTGTAGAGGATGGGTGAAGTTTGTAAAGTGGTTTTAAATGAGATATGAAAGAGCAATGATGACTTGTTTGCTGATATGATTTCATATCAAGGTGGAGTAATTTGTGGTACAAAATCGTATGTCCATTGTAGTCAGATGACTTGTTTGCTGATGTGATTTCATATCGAGGTGGTGTGCTGTGATTTGTTATATAAAATCACATATATGTTAAAGATGGCGATGTATTTGGAAGTCGCTTCATGACGAAGGAGATGGTCCATGAATTGGAGATCGGAGGAGGAAGATAGGCGATCATAGGGAAGAGTTGGAAAGAGCATCAGCTCAGATGTCTGGGGCTCTTGTCCATACATCTAAGCTAAAGGCATTCTGTTTCCTGAGAGCATGACCAAACATCTAACCATCCCCGTCGGAAGTCATAACCAGATATTTCTGAGTTTGACTGGGTGTTCTCCAAATATATATTTGTGATATTTTGAAGGGGCAATTTGGGTATTTGCCTAGATCTTTTATCTCCTATATAAGCAGATTTCAGGATTAAATCAAAGCGGGATTCAGGAGAGCAGAATTAAGGAATTTGGATTAAGAGAAGTATTCCGATTAATTGCTGACAAAAGCAATTTGTGCCTTTAGTTAGGACTGAATTAGGTTGTTAAAAACAGGAAAAATGTGATCCTAGGTTTTGTCATGGGTTCTTCATATTCTTCTCCAACAAGATTTTAGTCATCTAGATATCCTTTTCCATTCTTAATTAGGTTATTGATTCTATTGTGATTTTTTTATTTCGGGTTTATTCCATAAGTGCAAAAAAAAAATTTGTTTTTGGTGAATCAATAATGAGGGTAATTGGATGGAATATCTTATGTTTGTGTTGATTTCATATCCGTATTGTTTTCTATTGAAATTAACTCTTTTTAATTGGGTAAATAAGATGCTAGTGGGTAAATCGCTTTCGCATAAGGTGCATCTTTCCGCAACAAATGATATTCATTACTTTTTCGCAAGAAGTTAATATCTTTGACGTATAAGCACAATATTTTTAATTATGTATACCTTACAATATAGTTTTTCATCCTATATTACTATTGCATAATAAGTTAATATCTTTCACATATAATTTATTCTTTTTGCCACTTGTTATCTCATGTCTAATCAATACATATGTAATTTTAGTATACCCATGTGTTAACGTACCTGCTCTGACTTGCTTTATATTTTTATCTCTTTCAATACCAAACAAAAGAGTCGCGTATCAGATAATTTGTGAAACTTATATATTGTGGTCATTAGGAAGTCAGTTTTTTCTCCATTTTTAAACGATTTGAGCTGACGGATTTCGACCTAGATGTTAAATTCATTGTTTAAACCATTCGCACCGATAATTTAGCACAGTGATATGTTGCTTTGCTTTCAACCAGTACACTAGTTTATTTTTATAGGTTTGCCCTAGTAATTACTACAAGGATACAAATTGCTCTTTATACGGTCACTTACAATCATCAATGCTTAGTAGTTATATTGCAGTGGAGGATTTTGATTTGCAAGTTATTTTCTTTTTGTATTCAATGACCTATGCTAACACAACTTCTAGCACTTCAATTTTCACTTATATCACTACGTGTTTACAACCAATAGATGATCAAAAATGTTTAACAAAATTTTCTTCCTTTGCATAATGTAACAATTGTAGGACCATACCATCACGATCTATTATTGGTTCCATACTCAATTCAAGTATGCTCATTACTATTGTTGATTTGCAGTTATACAATGATATTAGATGGATATTTAACATTTTGGGTTTGAGCCAATGTCCTTGTTCCTATACTTCGTTTGTTGGCAAACATAATAGCCAAAAATGGTGGCACAACATTGCACTTGTGCGTAGTGCTAGCCACTCACAAGTTAAAAAGGAAAGTTTAGCATATGGAAGAATGCTAAGGAGATATTTTTGTAACATTTGATGATAAAATCACAGCCAAGGAGCCTCCATTTAATATACACAAATTTTCTTCTTATGAATTATAATCAGATCTCTTTACTTGGTTTACAACTTTATGACAAAGTTAGAGAATTGTTCTCTCAAATGCAAAGTTGATGGTTTAATGTAAAATTAACTTACATGATATTGGCAGAAAATTTCTTTATTTGGAAAATCCAAGATGTTTTTTAATTAACAACCATTTTATGATAAGGAATTTTAAAACTTTCCTTTGAACTAAACTTATTTATACAAGTAAGTTTTATAAATCTTAAAGCTACTAATACTGACCAGGTTTAATTCAAGGCAAGGATGGTTTGTATACATTTATGTATGATTATATTATATATTTTCAGTATACCCATAGATTGGGATACCTTGTCCTTATACTATAAGTTGCACTTCACGGTTGTATTGGATGGTCTGTTCTTATTTTGTCGAGGAGACATTTTGACAGTCGGCCAAGCTAGTTGGCCAGAGTTTATGTTTTATTTTGAATAACAAAAATGAGGCCCATGCTTCACATAAAGGCCATTGTTTCTATCATTGATGTTAGATGTGACTTTTGTACGTGGTTATAGCTTTGCAGTAAGTGTAGGTTCATCATGTGAAGATACAAAAACCTGCGTCTAATGCTGAGGTTAATTACAGATGAAACCATTTGTGGATAAGGAAGAGGTAGCAACATTGTTTACAGAGGGTTGGTGTGCAAGGTTTTAATGGAAAATTGTCTCATGTTGTTCCGCATTCCAAGTGTTGCTGGGAAAATGGTACTATTTTTGAATAAGCCATTAAAACGCCTGAGTAGAAATCCTGCAATTTAAGTTGGGTGGAAGAGCAATACATGCATGCATGAAAGTGTTTGAGGTGGACGGGGGTTCATTTGTGTATATGTAAATATCAAAATATGTAAGACTGCATGGGCAACGGATTAAAAATTTAGCCAGATAACAGGCATTCATTAACCAATTTTCAAATAATTATCAAATAGCAAGTACTTTGTACACGGTGCGTAAATGGTTATAAATGTGTACAACACATATATTGTTAATGAACACAGCTATGCACATGAATTTGTGTACCCATTTACGCATCATCAATCTCTGCGTTTCGTACACCTTTCTTCTGCCACTTGGTTACTTGTTTGTCGTTGTTTCTCTTAGCAACTACTGGTGCACTCTTCCCACCCTCTTATTAAATAACAATGTAGTTGACAAATTCAAACGATAAAACAAACCACGCATGCTAACTGTTTGAATGAAGTTTTCAAATTTCGCAGTGGGACTTAGACGTCGGCGTTTTCGCCTAATTTGTACAATCGTCTGATACTTCATTTTTCCTTGGCATGATCATCATCTTGTACAGTTTCCTACATAAATTCCAAAAGTAGTACACTTTGATGATTATCAATTTGTCATACATTTTTTTAAGTGTGAACAAAACACTCGGACTCTATTGGAGGAAATCAGGAGGTCCATATGTGACCCACCAAATTCCTCCAATAAAAGGAAAGTGTTTTGTTCACACTTAAAAAAAAAGTGTGAACGTCCGCGGGTGAGACGCAGTGGAAAGGAGGCCTAACTTCCTGGTAAAAGGTCGATAGTTCGATTCCTACCATGCGCTTCCCCATCCTACATAAAATTACCCGTCGGGTTCTCCTGGTTTAAAAAAAAAAAAAAAAAGTGTGAATAAAATCCTATTCTAATTTTCTTCCCTTTGTAGTGGTTTGATATATTGTGTTGGTTAGTTGCAGTGTTCGTTATGTGGTCACCAGTTGACTATAGGAAAATGATAGTTTAGAAGTGGCATTAGTCTATTTCGACTGCAGCAGCAATATATCGAACTCAGCGCAGATGTATGTTTTAGGCTTTTCATCAATGTTACCTCTTTGACATGTTGTGCTGGTAGATTTCTTAGTTATCTTTCTTATTGTTAAGGAGGTATCCGGATGGTTAATCTTATAGTTAGACGGACAGAATCCAAATAGCGCATTAACTCTAAGGCCCTGTTCTTTGTCCCAAAACGGACAGTTTGGAAACGGACGCGTCCGTTTCCAAACTGTCCATTTTGGACAGTTTTGCCAACGGACCAAAATTGGTCCGTTGGGGTCCGACGCGTCGGACGCGTTCGAAGCGTCCGACGCGTCGGACGCGTTCGAAGCGTCCGACGCGTCGGATTTAATTAAGTTAATTAATACAATAATTTAATTAAACCGGTTTATTAAGCTTAATTATTTAGTTTAATTAATTATTTTAAGTTTTTATCAACTTTAAAAATTGATAACTTTTGCATACGAGATCCGTTTAAGACGTGGTTTTTTGCGTTGCGATCGTATCGAAATGCTCTACGTAATGGTGTTGGCTTGAACTGAATTGGAGCAACTTATAATTTTTCAATTTTTTAATTAATTTATTTATTTGTGTAAATTATTGATATATATTATTTATAACAAACACATGATAAATTTATTATTCATTAATTAATTAAATTACAAAATAAAAATAAAATGGTCCGCTTAAATGCTCCGCTAAAATTCTCCGCTTAACGCAAAGAACACATTCTCCGCTAACTACTATTCTCCGCTATAATACTCCGCTCAAATTCTCCGCTCAAATTCTCCGCTTCCGCTTGCAAAGAACACACACTAACTGGTTGTTGGAAAATGTTTTCAACTTTAGTCGTTCCACTTTCCAGTACACAATTAAAATGCATAGTCAGTTGTATATAACTCAGAACTGGTCAAAAGTTTGTATGAGTAGTTTTCATAATTCCGTATAGGTTGGAAAAAAATATTCAGCTGTTACTACCAAAATTAATTCCGAAACAGGCTGATAGTGAAGGGGTAGCAGATGGACATAAGCACAAAAGGATCGCCGGGAAGCAAAAGCCAAATACAAAGAGAAACTGAGAGCATAAGGGACTACCCGAAAGGTGTACAACCAACACCGTCCCGGGAGGAAGGAATCAGGTAACACCCCGTATTTCCTGTGAATATTAAAGTAACAAATTAAAGAACACTTGATTTTAAAAGTGAGAATTAAGGGAAACGGGTTAAGCCATTGCGTTCATCTCGAAATTTTGCTTGAGATAGAGTCCGAGTTTGCGTGAATCGAACTCCGTATGAAGAAGTTATGGAGTTCAGAAGATTTCATGTTTAAACACAAAATATAAATAATAATTAAACATCTCAAACCAAGTTCAAAATTCGAAATTCAAGCAGAATAGCTGAGCGGGAAAATTCTCGCTTAGGGTGTCGACCCCCTATAGGGGTGTCGACATAGGTGTCGACCCCCTATAGGTGAGTCGACCCCTTTTGGCCAAGATCTGGCAGATGACGTGTTTTGCCATGTGTTGCTCTCTGATTCGCTGTGTGACGTGGTATTCTTCTCTGGACGATTCTGATGACTTTTAGACTGATCTGAAGGCTCTAAATCTCCCTATACACCTATAAAAGGACCCCTAAACCTATTGTTTTCTACACACGAATTCATAAGCGTTTAAATGCTGATAAAACCTATAGTGACCTAGTCTCCACCTTGATCAATCAAATTAGAGTTTTCAAGTTTACAATCAAAGTCTACATCAAAGGAATAACTAATCAAATTCAGAAATCAGATCCCAGAATTCAAGACCGTTCTGTAATTTGTAAGTTCATGTTACTTTCAGAAATAAAAGTTAATTGTGAATCTGACATTGTAATAAATCTGAATCTGAGATTATGCCTATTTCTATCTGTCTTTCTATATCCATTGGATCTATCTCATTGATAATATTATGTCCATTTTTTGTCTCTTCTTTCCTTCTTCCCATTTTGTTTTTATAGTCCGGCTACTTCGAGCTTGAGCAAAATCTCATAAGAGATGAACGTACGTCGGAAATAAATTTAGGCATAATATATGATTTGGACATGACCAGCGCTAAAATTGAGCATAATATATGATTTGAACATGACCAGCACTAAAACTGGGAAAAGTATCAAATTATGAATAATTTGGCATAACTAATTTGTAATGGATTTGAGGAAATAACATATGTTGTATTTAAAACATAAAGTGGATCGAACATTTGACTTGAAAAATTGAGGCAAAAAGTATATTGGACATATGACTTGGGTTTTGGGGCATAAATTGAACTGGAAACATGCAAGACATAGTACATGTCGTGGTTTAAGACCTAAAAAAATTGGGGCATATTATATATAATAGTTTATGACTTGGAAGAAGGAGATTATGCATGAAAGCCTATAGTAAGATAGGGATAACTGTTAAATGTGAACATGCCTAAATTAGGATTTTGTGTAAATTGGCATGCACTGTAATTAAAGGCTAAAATTTGGCATAGTTTATACTATGAATCGTGATAGGGGGTTTTTGGAGAATATTTTGTACGTTGCAATATGACTAAACCTTAGGGCATGTGCTGTATTTTGAATTATGACCATGATTTTTGGCATGTAAGTTTATAGGCTTAATTTATGATTAGCCGAGATATGTTAATGGAACTTTAAGTGAGGTTTAATTTGTTAAACTAATATGCTGAAATATGCTGAAAGTGAATTTATGGGGCATAATTTGAAATTAGCTTTGTTGAGGTATAACTTGAGAATTGGAACATGAATAGTTTTGTGAATTTGGGATAATTAGCATATAAAATCTAGACTTGGACATGTATGGTAAATATGCTAAAAGATAAACATGCCTAAATCGAGGTTAGATTGAGTTGCGGTGTAAAATTGCCCGAAACCACCCGGCACATCCAGTAACCGCAACAACACCTATCTAATGTGCAAGGTTAGTGCATCATGCCCAAGAAAAACCCGAGGTTAGATTGAGTTGTGTTGTAAAACTGCCCAGAACCGCTAGGCACATCCAGTAACCGCAACAACATAGATCTAATGTGAGAGGTTGGTGCATTAATAAATCAATTAATGCAAATGAACAAGACATGTTAAGAAGAAAGGGTTAAGTTAACTAAGGGAATACTTAACCATTATAACATGTTAATTAGACAAGAAGATGGGGTTAAGCAAATTTAGAACACTTAACCGTTATAACATGTTAATTAGACAAGTGAGCGAGGTTAAGTTAACCAATATGACATGCTGAATGAGGAGGGTTAAGTTAATAAAAAACACTTAACCAATATGACATGATGAATGAGTTAGGTTAAGTTAATAAGAAACACTTAACCAGTATGAATGTGTAGGGTTAAGTTAAAACAAGGGAGCAACACTTCACCAATATAACAGGATGAATGGGAAGGGTTAAGTTAACACAACAAGGGAACACTTAACCAATGTAACACGACAAGTGGGTGGGTTAAGTTAACTTGAATTGATTGATGACACTTAACCAATACAGGATGATGAACGCATGGGGTTACGTTAATAAGAAACACTTAACCAATGTAACTTGATGAACGAATGGGGTTAAGTTAATGGAAAATACTTAACCAATATTGATGAATGAACAAGGTTAAGTTAATAGGAAACACTTAACCAATCCAGCATGACGAGTGAGAAGGGTTAATAAGAAACACTTAACCAACATGACATGATGAGTGGGTGGGTTAAGTTAACATGAATGGACAACACTTAACCAATATGAAATAATGTGTGGGAGCGTTAAGTACATATCGGGTTGGTGGGTAATATTAGTAAATATAGGCCCACAAACTTAAACCGTTAAGTAAACATGTTTGAATCAATGGGAGGGTTAAGTACATATCGGGTTGGTGGGTAATATTAGTAAATATAGTCCCACAAACTTAATCGGTAAGAAATCCTAGTAACGGGGACCCATTTTAGCAGTAACCTTCATAGATGTGTCAAGGTACCCTTAAATTAGGCAGGGTGGGACACGATTATTAGGTTGATTACAAGCAGTCAAAATAACGGCATGGGGTACGTCAGTGTAGGTTCCGATGGATTACGAGCGTGCATGTACTTCGGAGTGGAAAAAGCAGGCACTAGGTACCAGTAGTTATACACTGTGCACCTTGAATCGTGTCGGGTTGCTATCATAGGGACTGATACACCTTATGATGGGACCAGCACAGGGTATCTACACGCAAGAGAGGCCGAATGACATAGACACAAGGAAAATTAATACGAGTAAGGAGCCGATCGATAGGGTAGTAAGGTTACATCTAACATATTCATGGCAATTAGGCAGATTGAAGTGGAATCCTCACAATAGATGTACACCTGAAGGCTACCACAATTGTGGGGATTGGGATCACATTATCATATGATCATTTTACTAAGATTACTAGTTGGGACACTAGTTAGCGGTGCAGAGATATAAAAATCGGAATAATAAGGTAGTAGCGAAGCAGAGAAAGAGTAGAAGCGCATTCAGTTTATCTTGCCTTATCATATCTATACTCGTATGTTATCTTATTATCCTTGTTCTCACAGTATTGTCTTATATTCAGTTTATTCATGTCATGATGCTTTTGCTTATTTACATGTTGAAAGTCACTGGACTTACCAGACTTATGTCTGACCAACTTTGTTTCGTCTCTTTTCTTCCGTTTCCCTCCCCCTCCCCCCCCCCCAGGTTCACAGGGAGGAAATGTTACCACTTAGCTCAGTTTTCTTTCCAAGCACGGAGGTAGTCGATGAATTGCTTTGAACTCTCTCTCTCTTCCACTGCTATGGATGGTTCATGCTTTATTGGGGAATATCATTGTTATTTTTATGCTTCTTTTATACTTGGAAGTTTTTAAATAAAGACAGAAGTTCTATGTATTACTTTTAAGTATGACTGAGACAATTGTTGTAAAATTTTGACTGAACCACATTGTTTATAAAATGACTTTATTTTCCGCTGCTTTATTTGTCTGTCTTGTAATTTATCTGCATCTTTTACCTAAAACGCTCCATCGAAGTTTTCCCTTTGTGAGTAACCTTAACGGAGGTGGGGTTTTACACGTGGTATCAGAGCTGAAGTTTACCGGATCGAAAAAAAGATTTGAAAAATTATTTTCAAAATGGTTTTAAAAGAAGCATTTTAAAAAGGAATGTTTTATTTTAAAGGCATATTCCCCAAAGCCATATGCGCTATCTTTTGATCCTCTGTTTGAATCCCTATTTCCTTTTTCCTTAGTCTTCGGGGCTCCTGGCTTTCTGGGAGGTAACCTCGTCGCGGCATAGTTCCGTAGGCTTGATAAGACTACGACATCTTTCAAAGGGCAAAGAAGTGCCCAACTTCCATCTATAGCCGCAATAGTTTCACCTGCAGCTAATTTTCTTTCAAGCTTTGTAGGGATTCCCGTGCGATGGAGGCATCTTTCAAGAGACTTGTCAACAAGTTACACAAGGATGGCAAAGATGAGAATAAGGGGGTTTGGCTAAGGAACACAACCTAAGGATGAGAAACTCATGGATATGGACTTAGTTCACAAAGGAGGAAAGAGTAGAAAACCTAAGACAAGAGGCAGCGTCGTTATTATGGTATAATGGGTCATATAATTAAGGACAAAGGCAAGAACAAAGGACAGGATTTTCAGGAGGGCAAGTACGTGCTCTCACCGCCAGTGTACCTGAAAGAGGTAGTAAATCTTCGGTTGAAAAAGTTTAGTTTTTCATTTTGATCATCCTGTTAGTACTCTTTTTGATTTTAGCACTTCACATTCATTTATATCTGCTTCCGTAGTTGAGTCTCTACACCTTAGTACTTGTACAATAGAAGATCCCATCATTGTCTCAAATCTGGTTGGTGTTTCGGCTCGTTTATCTTTGGTTTGTAAGGATTTGAGAATAGCTATATTAAGTATTGGGTTTAAGTGTAATGCTTATGTTTTCGGGTTTCATGGGCTATGGGTTGATTCTAGGCATGGATTGGTTAGAAAGGAGGGTAGTTAGACATTCGACTTGCCTCGGGAATACCCTCGAGATTTCGTGTGATCCTAATGGATCGGTTTTTCTTGGCTACCTAGAATCATTTGATGCATCTATCGACGATTTGCAATCTGTTAGAGTAGTCCATGAGTACGCAGATGTTTTTGGTCAGGTTAGGGGTCTTTCCCCTAAAGCGCGAGATAGACTTCCGCATATGTCTAATTGACAATGTAAAGCCAGTTGCATTACCTTACGACACAAGGGAAAAGAAGGGCTTAGTAAACAAGTAAAAGAGTTACTTGAAAAAGATTTCATAAGGCGAAGTATTTCTAAATGGGGTGCTCCAGTCCTTTTCGTTACAAAGGCGGATGGTTCACTTCGCTTGTGCATAGATGATATCATGAATGAGGAAGAACATGCTTTGCATCTAAGGGAAGTCTCGGATACCCTCCAAGCGCATCAACTTATGGCGAAGTTCTCCAAAAATGTCATTTTTGGGAGAGAAGTAAGGTTTCTAGGACATGTGGCATCCAAAGAAGGGATAGCAGCAGGTCCCGCAGAAGTAGTTTGCGGTGCAAGCCTGGAAAGTCCCAAGGAATACTACAAAAGTAAGAAGTTTTCTTGGACTAGCGGACTAATATAGGAAGTTAATTAAGGACTTTATGAAGGTATCGGCCCCACTTACTATATTGACAAAGAAGAATCTAATCATCTTAGTATATACACCTGGTAACATGGTTAGACTCTGTTTATTTTTAAGAGATAGTTTTGGGAATGTTAGCATGACACGACATAAGTTGTAGTGCCAAGTATACTATAAGGAGAAGAAGTGGAACGAGAGGCGACAGTGAAATAAGTTCCAACTCATATTTTGGAAACAGAAATTAAGAAGCTACGTAAATCGTGAAGTTAAGACAGTCAGAGCAATATGGAATAAAGCTCAAGAAGATGTGACTTAGAAGACTGAAGACTAGATAGGCGCGTCATACCCTTTTTGAGAGTATATCCTTGATCTCTCATTTTCTATAAAGTATACTTGCTAGTCTTTATCTTTTAAGTATATCCTCTCGATCCTATCCTCGATCCTTAGGTAGAAGCCAATGATGTAAACATGTGTTTGAGACATGTTATAATTGGTGGATGCAAGTGGATGTAAGTGTTTGCTAGTGGTTGCTCGTGGATGCATATACACACATTAGGCACTAGATCGGCTCGGTCACTTTCATATTGCATATGCATGAGTGAATTTTTATATATATGAATTGAAACTTGATGTGTTATCATATGGATGTTGTATTTGTATGAATGATTGTGCACTCATGTAGAAGTTATAAAGTACGATTAGGAATAACTGCAAACATGATGGACTCATGGCACTGACATAATTCGCATTAAGGAGGTCAACTGAATCAATAGACTGCCTGATTTTGCATAAGGACATATACATAAACTATGCATATGTTCATGAAAAGAATTAGAAATCTTTTTAAGAACAATGGACGCCTGTGATTGAATGGTTGAGTAGACGGATGTTGGATGTTAGGATACATTCTCCTTGACTTGGAGATTTCGGGGACGAAATACTTTAAAGGAGAGGAGAATGTAACACCCTGTATTTTCTGTGAATATTAAAGTAACGAATTAAAGAATACTTAATTTTAAAAGTGAGAATTAAGGGAAACGGGTTACGGTATTGCGTTCGTCTCGAAATTCTGCTTGAGATAGAGTCCGATTTTTGCATGAATCGGACTCCGTATGAAGAAATTATGGAGTTCAGAAGATTTCATGTTTAAACAGAAAATATAAATAATAATTAAACATCTCAGACCAAGTTCAAAATTCAAAATTCAAGCAGAATAGTCTGAGAGGGAAAATTCCCGCTCAGGGTGTCGACCCCCCAAGGGGGAACCGACATAGGTGTCGACCCCCCTATAGGGGTGTGGACGTAAGTGTCGACCCCCCATAGGGGAGTCGACCCCTTTTAGCCCAGATCTGGCCGATGACGTGTTTTGCCACGTGTCGCTCTCTGATTCGCTGTGTAACGTGGTATTCTGCTCTAGACAATTCTGATGAATTCTAAGCTGATCTGAAGGCTCTGAATCTCCCTATACACCTATAAAAGGACCCCTAAACCTATTGTTTTCTACACACGAATTCATAAGCGTTTATATGCTGCTAAAACCTGTAGTGACCTAGCCTCAACCTTAATCAATCAAATTATAGTTTTCAAGTTTACAGTCAAAGTCTACATCAAAGGAATAGCTAATCAAATTCAGAAATTAGATCCCAGAATTCAAGACCGTTCTGTAATTTGTAAGTTCATGTTACTTTCAGAAATAAAAGTTAATTGTGATTCTGACATTGTAATAACTCTGATTATGCCTATTTCTATCTGTCTTTCTATATCCATTGGATCTATCTCATTGATAATATTATGTCCATTCTTTGTCTTTTCTTTCCTTCTTGCCTTTTTGTTTTTATAGCCAGGCTACTGCGATCCTGAGCAAAATCTCATAAGAGATGAATGTACGTTGGAAATAAAATTGGGCATAATATATGATTTGGACATGACCAGCGCTAAAATTGGGCATAATATATGATTTGAACATGACCAGCGCTAAAATTGGGAAAAGTATTAAATTATGAATAATTGGGCACAACTGATTTGTAACGGATTTGAGGACATAACATATGTTGTATTTAAAACATAAAGTGGATCGAACATTCGACTTGAAAAATTGAGGCATAAAGTATATTGGACATATGACTTGGGGTTTGGGGCGTAAATTGAACTGGAAACATGTAAGGCATAGTATATGTCGTGGTTTAAGACCTAAAAAAATTGGGGCATATTATATATGATAGTTTTTGACTTGGAAGAAGGAGATTATGCATGAAAACCTATAGTAAGATAGGGATAACTGTTAAATGTGAACACGCCTAAATTGGGATTTTGGGTAAATTGGCATGCACTGTAATTAAAGGCTATAATTTGGCATAGTTTATACTATGAATAATGATTAGGGGTTTTGAAGAATATTTTGTACGGTAAAATATGATTAAACCTTAGGGCATGTGTTGTATTGTGAATTATGATCATAATTTTGGGCATGTAAGTTTATAGGCTTAATTTATGATTAGGAGAGATATGTTAATGGAACTTTAAGTGAGGTTTAATTTGTTAAACTAATATGCTGAAATCTGTTGAAAGTGAGTTTGTGGGGCATAACTTGAAATTATATTTGTTGAGGTATAACTTGAGAATTGGAACATGACTAGTTTTGTGAATTTGGGGTAATTAGCATATAAAATCTAGACTTGGACATGTATGGTAAATATGCTAAAAGATTAACATGCCTAACACGAGGTTAGATTGAGTTGCGGTGTAAAACTGTCCGGAACCGCCAGGCACATCCAGTAACCACAACAACACTTATCTAATATGAGAGGTTAGTGCATCATGCCCAAGAAAAACCTGAGGTTAGATTGAGTTGTGGTGTAAAACTGCTCAGAACCGCCCGACACATCCAGTAACCGCGATAACATAGATCTAATGTGAGAGGTTGATGCATTAATAAAGCAATTAATGCAAATGAACAAGACATGTTAAGAAGATAGGGTTAAGTTAACTAAGGCAACAATTAACCATTATAACATGTTAATTAGACAAGAAGATGGGGTTAAGTAAATTTAGAACACTTAACTGTTATAACATGTTAATTAGACAAGTGAGCGGGGTTAAGTTAACCAATATGACATGATGAATGAGGAGGGTTAAGTTAATAAGAAACACTTGACCAATATGAAATGATGAATGAGTAGGGTTAAGTTAATAAGAAACACTTAACCAATATGAATGGGTACGGTTAAGTTAAAACAAGAGAGCAACACTTAACCAATATAACAGGATGAATGGGAAGCGTTAAGTTAACACAAGAAGGGAACACTTAACCAATGTAACACGACAAGTGGGTGGGTTAAGTTAACTTGAATTGATTGATGACACTTAACCAATACAGCATGATGAACGCATGGGGTTAAGTTAATAAGAAACACTTAACCAATGTTACTTGATGAACGAATGGGTTAAGTTAATGGAAAATACTTAAACAATATAACATGAAGAATGAACAGGGTTAAGTTAATAGGAAACACTTAACCAATCCAACATGACGAGTGAGAAGGTTAATAAGAAACACTTAACTAACATGACATGATGAGTGGGTGGGTAAATTTAACATGAATGGACAACACTTAACCAATATGACATAATGTGTGGGAGGGTTAAGTACATATCAGGTTGGTGGGTAATATTTGTAAATATAGGCCCACCAACTTAACCATTAAGTAAACATGTTTGAATCAGTGGGAGGGTTAAGTACATATCGGGTTGGTGGGTAATATTAGTAAATATAGGCCCACAAACTTAATCGGTAAGAAACCCTTGTAATGGGGACCTATTTCAGCAGTAACCCACATAGATGTATCAAGGTACCTGAAACTAGGCAGGATGGGGCACGACTACTGGGCTGATTATAACTGTCAAGATAACGGCAGGGGGTACGTCAGTGTCGGTTCCGACGGATTACGGGCGTGCACGTACTCCGAAGTGTAAAAAGCAGGCATTGGGTACAGTAGTTATACACTGTGCATCTTGAATCGTGTCAGGTTGCTATCATAGGGACGGATACACCTTACGATGGGACCAACACAAGGTATCTACACGCAAGAGAGGGCCGATTGACATAAACACAAGGAAAATTAATACGAGTAAGGAGCCAATCGATAGGGTAGTAAGGTTACGTCTAACATATTCATGGCAATTAGGCAGACTGAGGTGGAATCCTCACAATAGATGTACACCTGAAGGCTACCACAATTGCGGGGATTGGGATCACATTATCATATGACCAATTTACACAGATTACTAGTTGGGACACTAGTTAGGCGGTGCAGAGATATAAAAATCGGAATAACAAGGTAGTAGCGAAGCAGAGAAAGAGTAGAAGCGCATTCAGTTTATCTTGCCTTATTATATCTATACTAGTCGTATGTTATCTTATTATCCTTGTTCTCACAGTATTGTCTTATATTCAGTTTATTCGTGTCATGATGCTTTTGCCTATTTACATGCTGAAAGTCACTGGACTTACCAAACTTATGTCTGACCTAGTTTTTTTCGCCTCTTTTCTTCCATCCCCCCTCCCCCCCCCCCCAGGTTCACAGGGAGGGAATGTTACCACTTAGCTCAGTTTTTTTTCCAAGCACGGAGATAGTCGATGAATTGCTTTAGACTCTCTCTTCCACTGCTATGGCTAGTTCATGCTTTATTGGGGAATATCATTGTTATTTTAATGCTTCTTTTATACTTGGAAGTTTTTAAATCAAGACAGAAGTTCTACGTATTACTTTTAAGTATGATTGAGACAATTGTTGTAAAAGCTTGACTGAACCACATTGTTTATAAAATGACTTTATTTTCCGCTGCTTTATTCGTCTGTCTTGTGATTTATCTGCATATTTTACCTAAAACGCTACACCGAAGTTAAGACATTCCCTTTGTGAGTGACCTTAACGGAGGTAGGGTGTTACAAATCAAGTTACGTACAAAATAGGAAGTATCGACAGGGCGGTCTCGACATAATGAATGGGTGATAGAAGGTCATGCTAAGTCAGAAGCCAAGAAAGAGAAAGGCAAGAACTCCGCTAATCGAGACCCGAATAGACGGAAGGACTATCGGTATTAACGTACCTAATACCGATACATCAGAAAAGAAGGCATCAATAATACCAAGCTCAAAGCACATAGAGATTATCTAGAACTAGCTTCTAAAACATCCACTGCATAAACACCAAAACGTCACACTGATAAACAACAAGAAAATCACCGGAAGTTACCTCCGAGAAAACCATGCTATATCCGAAGGCTCTACCGGAAGGTAAACCGGAGCCTAAAGTGTATACGGGCTATCCATAATAATATGCTTAGTACCGACACCGACAGGGGATTCGAATTGGCAACTATCTGCATAAATCACAAGGGTAAGCTCCTCAAAGTATTCATGAAAAAATCGGAAGCCTACATCCAGAAGCTTATGATCGAGAACTACATCTGGAAGCCACAACCGGGAGCATAAAGTACTTTGAAAGCCATCTATATCGACAAGCTCGTATTAATCACGAAGAAGCTTCGATTAACCAGAACCCTCACTCCGGAAGCTATAAGTAGCAGCACAAAAGCAGTCGCAAGCTAAGCATCCGAGACCAAGGAGAAAAGTGTCCGTCAGAGGCTTTTTCAATCCTAATAGCCCAACAACAGAAGGGGTCCCGAATTCTCTATAAATAAGACCCCAGAGGTCACATTTTGGGGACGACTTTTCTCATTCTCATTCTTGTATTCTTTCCCTTTAGAGAAACCTCTAATTCTTAGACTGATTTGGGGATTCCTTCTATCTTATTCATGTAATCAAAATCAAAGATCAATAAAGAGTGAATCAATACTTAGAATATTTTCTTATGAGTTTGCCATGCGATTTCTTAGTTAATGTTGCTGCAACATATTGTTTGCTTTCTACATGAACATAAACCTTTATCCAAGCCTTTCCGCAAGTTAGGTGAAAACCCCTTTCTACAAACCATTAAGTCCCTTGCTAAGGTTTGTGCTTAGAAATCCCTTGTCCCAAGGTAACTGTCGGTTGTTGAATCACTTAAGTGTGATGCTCAACCCATTAAGGGAAGAGTAACTATTCTTTCGGATTCTAAACCTTGATATCTAGGAAATGGTGAACTAACTCAAGCTTGCAAGGGCTAAACAACTTAATTTTCCTTTTGGTCCATTTCCATAGACTTATCCCTGGTGTTGACAAAAAATATCGTTAACATTTTGGCGCTAAAAGGAGGGCCTGAATCTCCGACCTTTTGGTTAACAACCACATATCTATTTGTGTTGTTCTATCCTGGTTTGGACTAAAAGCTTTGAAGAAGCAAACCTTTAGCTGAAGATGGTTAGGGCGAGAAGAAAGTAAGAGCAAGGATCTAACGCATTCCTCACCATGAACGATAGAGCACCGCTAGAGTTTGACGTGGAGAACCGAGAAATTGAAAGACCCTCAATCTCAGCTAGGGGAGTGAGTAATGAGCTAGAGATATACTGTTAGCCGCGAAAATCGGTTCCACCAAATAAGCTATCGAAGTAGATGTAATTCAAGAATCTTCCAAAATGAAGCCCTATAAAATAAAAGTTAAATACACGATGCAACAAGGATTCGACAGCCGAGCTAAAGTCCTGTTGAACTTTCAGGATAATACGGATTGGCAAGAAAGCAATCAAGTCACCAAAGAGATAATCTACTTGAGAAGAAATGGGAATCCATCATTAATAAGTGATCAAAAACTATTGGATTTGACCTTCTCCAATGAGATAATAAAAGCCAAAATTTCAACTGATACGGAAATGCCTTCTTTCACATACAGTGGAACTTCAAATCCAGAAAGTCACCTTTGTAGGTTTGAAAATTATATGGATATGTATAATGCTTAAGAAGCACTTTGATGCAGGGTATTTTTAACAACTCTTAAGGTGGATGTTGGGAGATGGTACCGACAATAAAGCGGTTCGACCGTCACATCATAGAGACAACTGTCCACTGCGTTTAGTGTGCAATTTCATGATTTAAAGGACTCAATGTTAAGCATCTTTGATCTGGTCTACATCAAACAAAAACTAGAAGAGTCGCTCACCAGCCATTTAAAAAGATTTAGAGGAAGAAGGTGTTGGAGAGAAGGTGGAGGAGGGTGACGTGGAGGGCAGAATTGGATTTCTGTACATTGAGGGTGGACCACATGTTATTATTCCAGGCCATGATAAGGCCTCCTCTGGAACCATTGGCATTCATGCATTCCCAGTTGGTGAAGGAGGAGGACAGAAAGGAATAGCATGTCGAGGGCTCATTAAGTTTGGATTCTTGGAGACAACCAATACAAAAGACAACTATGGCTAGATTGCATGAATGTTTATTCCACCTACAACGGCCCTTGGTTAATTGGAAAGGATTCAACGTCACGCGTGGGACATCGAAGCAGAATAACGCCACTAACCCACCAGACTCTGCTGATTTCAACCATTTCATCGATGCATGTGCTTTAATAGGCCCCTGCATCACCAGTCGACGCTTTATATGGTCTAACCACCGTGAATCTGCTACTCTTGTTAAACTTGATTGGTTCCTCTTCAATCCCCACTGGGACGATCTCTTCCCTCTCTCCACTTGCGGGTCTAGCTTCATTCCTTTCCAACCACTGTCTTCTGGTGTTGAACACCGACATCCAACCACCCATATCCTGACCTTTGCGTTTTGAAAGACTTTGGCTTAAGGAACCGGGCTTTCTCGAATTCATCTTGCATGCATGGAATTCCTTCTGAAGGCAACGTGACATGTTTTCCACCCTTGTGTATAAAGTCCGTTGTCTCAGGACAGCCGTCAAGCCTTGGGCCAACAATGACTGGAGCTCCATCATAAGACGCATCTCATCCATCAAGGAGAACATCATGTGTCTCAACATAAAGGAGGAGGACTCCCCTCTCTCTACGGCGGAACTCAATAGACTTAGGAACTCCACAATGAGTTGAACCGCTACTTCAACAAGAGGAGGTTGCCTGGAGGCAACGTGCAAAAGTACGACGGCTAATCGAAGTGGGCAGAAACATGGCTTTCTTCCACAGGGTTGCGAATGGGTGATGAAGCTTGGCAACCATCACTGAACTGCATGATGATGAGATTGGCTTCCACTCTACTGACCCCCTTACCATCAATTCACATTTTACCCACTTTTTCAAGAACCTTCTTGGTCAATCGCCTTTACCAGCTCCTCAAGTAGACCAGTCGCTTCTTTATCCAACCCATGCACCCATCCCCATCGATAACCCCTTATTTGAAAGTGAAGTTCTTAATTCTTTAAAGGGTATGGACATCAACAAAGTTTGCAGACCCGATGGCTTCGGACCATCCTTTTACCTTAACTTCTGGCACTGCATTAAGTCTGACATGCTTGACCTCTTCCACGCTTTTTATGCCGACCCCTCCTCCATTCAATGCCTAAACCACGCTAAGATCATTCTACTTCCCAAACATGAAGGCGCAAACCACCCAAACAGCTTCAGACCCATCAGCCTCCTTAACTGCTCCTTCTAACTCATAACAGAGGTCCTTGGACATAGACTGCAAGCCTTCATCCCCTCCTTGATTGGAGCCGAACAGTCTGCCTTTGTAGCCAATAGATATATCCATGACTGTGACGCCTTTGTCCAGGAACTCATCTCGTTTTGTCATGGAACCAATACTTATGGCCTTCTCCTCAAACTTGACTTCCGCAAAGCCTTTGACACTGTCAGCTGGGACTTTCTCCTCCAGATCTCTCATCCCGTGATTTCCCCAACCACTGGTGCAGTTGGATATCCATCATTCTAAACTCCAGCATGTCGGTTGTTCACACTAACGACATCGATGAGGGTCTCATCAAATCTAGGAGGGTTTTACGCCCAGGCGACCCTTACTTTCTCCTCTCCTCTTCATTCTAGTAGCTGACACCCTCAACCAAATGATCAAACTGGCCATCCATTCTTTCTAGTATTAACATAAGCCCTCAAACTCCCGCCTGCACCAACATCCAGTTCGCCGACGACACTATCCTCTTCACCGATCCCACTCCATAAAATATCCATTGCTTGAAAGTCCTCCTCTATTCCTTCGAACTCGTTTTGGGCCTCTCCATTAACTTTGTCAAGAGCTCTATCTACATGCTAGGAAACTCTGATAGTTTAGGACACCACGTCACCAATGTCCTCGACTGTAAGCTTAGCCATTTCCCTATGACCTACCTTGGGGTTCCTGTCCGCCCTACAAAGCTCTGCCACGATGATTGGACCCGCTTGCTATCCAAGATTGACTCGAGGTTAGCTCACTGGAAGGCTGACTCCCTCTCCTCCACAGGTCGGCTGGTCCTGATCAAAGTTGTTCTGTCGGCGCTGCCTATCTATTGGTTATCTGTCCACAAAGCACCTTGATGGGTGACTGATCGTATCGATCTGGCAAGACGTTCCTTCCTGTGGCATGGCAGTGCAATCAAATCGCTTGTCAACTGGAAGACGGTTTGTTTAAGCGTTGGTGCTGGAGGTCTGGGTGGCCCTAATATCCATCTCCTTAACCACGCTTTGCTCGCCTAGTGGATCTTGCGATGCCTAACCCCTTGAGACTACATGTGGAAATCCTATGTCCTCTCATTCTACTATGAGAACCAGCCTCTATCCATCCTACATGCCACCTCAAGAGCCTGGCCTTCACCTTTCCGGGGAGGCATTCTCAGATCTCTTCTATGCATCAAGAACCTGTTTGCCATCCATGTCCAGAGCGGCCTCTCATTCTCCCTCTGGCATAATACATGGTATTATGAGTACTCTTTGGCACACTTCTTCCTATCCCTCTACTCCATCTGACCAAACCCTTCCATTACTCTTGGATCAGCTGTTTACCAGGGCATTGAAGCCTTACTCCCGACTATATACTTCAACCTTTTCCTGCTCCATGACATCCACAGCATGCTCGGTGTGTTGCAATCACAGACCTTCACCCACTTCCCTAACACCATTTATTGGATTCTCAACTCTAAACGTACGTTTACAGTCAAATCCTGCTACAACTATATCTCTAGCCCCGGCAGACTCTTTTCATTCCCTAGGCTTTGGAAATCCAAGGCCCCTCCAAGAGTACGCTTCTTCCTATGGTGCCTAGACCATGGAAAGATTAACATTAAGGACAAGATGATTCGCAATGGGTTATTGGTCATCCCTACTTGTCTTCTCTTCTCTGTCATCTGGATAATGAGTCCATCTCCCACCTGCTTTACAAGTGTGATACTAGCTTCTATCTATGGGTCACGATGGCCTCCCATGTTCTAGGTTATCTCCCTCAACAGCTGCATCACTATGAGCATTGGTAGTTTTTCAGTCCATCTTCCACTTTGGACTCGCTTTTTGCATCTTTTGTTTGGACTATTTGGCTCGAGCGCAAGAATAGATGTTTCAGTGGCCGTTATGTACAACTATGCTACAAAATGTCTAATTTTTACCACCTTTGGATAGGTACTTTTGCCATGTCGTTCATCCCTAGCTTCTTGGACACTGTCGTAGTTTAGGAAGAATCAATTGGAATCTCGGAGGCCAGTGGTCAGCAGTAGCATAGGTTTTACCTTGGGCCATGGTAATCTCCACATGCTCTCGTGATGTGCACGCTATTGGAATGCTTAGGCAAGTTTTTTGGCTTCTTGTTGTTAGCTTCATTTTGGACTTGTTCACCTTGACTTGTTTGATGTTTTAGTGGTTATTTGTGGCAGTCTTACTACTATGTCCATATGTATATATTTGTGTTATGTGTTTTGTTGTGTTAAGTGCTACGTACTCCTTTTGCATGCATAGCAAACCATATTTTGGCCATCGGTCAGGCATGTTGATCGGGTTATTATCATATTGATATTATGGTTGAACCAGCTGTGTAGACGCGCTCTACACAACTGTCTTTCTCACAAAAGATTTAGAGCCCATTCACTCAGAGTGGAAGGAGCAACAGATAGAGAAAAGCTAATAGCCGTCCATTTGGGACTGCTTATACCTTCTCCCCTTTGGAAAGAGCTCGCTTTAAAAGAACGTGAAATCTTAGCAGATTTTTATTCAAAAGTCAGTATGTTCTTTTATATGGGAAAGATTACACAGAAAGAAGTCTGACACCAGAATAAGAGAACGAAAAGCTCGTTTCCAGATCCTCTATGGAGGATTCTTCAAAAACAGGTCGGAAAAAGATATACTATTCTTATCATAAGACATATGGACATGAAACCAACCAATGCCGAGACCTAATGGAAAAGAGAGTGAGTCGAAAGAAAACGAAAGCGTGCTCGAAAGCAACGAAAAGTGGTCGGTAGAAGATGGTTAGAAGCGCTTTCACATTATGATGTGACAACCACCCACAGCCCCCCTCCCCCACTAAATAAGAGGAATAACGCGCTAAAAGGTGTACACGACAGTTGTGGACGATCATTAGAGTAAATAAACACAATCGGAACCTGTCGTAAAACTCACAGCGCAAGGATAAAATATAATAGAACATATACAACAGATAATAGTAGTGAATCATCATATAGCAAACTTTTCAAACTTTCACAACATCCTGAAAGATTATCCCAACATCATACAGAATATCAAGAACGTACATAAGGCCTCACTACAACACTCATAGAGAAACTCAAACAGCGGAAACAGAATACTAGATAGTAGTAAAAGTAATACGCCAGTCTGGTTGCCTTCGCACAACAACATCTTCCTCACTAATCACTTGTCACCTGCTACTCAGTCTGCCCATCCACAACCGGATGAACAGCCCAAGGTAATAAGAGGGGAAAATAAAATCTTGAGTCAGACAATAGTCTTGGTGAGCGATAAAATAGCTAACAAACTTCATCAATAAAGTATATGAGAATGGATTGATAAACATACTAATCTACCTAAAACTCTAGAGAAGAACTCGACACTATCTTCCCCACATCGGACAGTGATAGCCATTACGACAAATAATTCAACCATTGATCCATAGAAACCAGAACACTCATTCAACCATGGTAAGCATTTATAACATCCAGATTATATATATCTCATGTAAACCATCCTAATAGAATTGAATATCCCTCAAGCACAAGCCCAGTGGCCTAAAGCAATATCAGGGAAGCACCCAAGGAAGATCTCCTTCGACTTTGGACAACCTACATGAGACGGTACAAATAGAGCAACCAATCATTCATGACTGACTCTGGTTATCACTGTCAATCCTACTTTGAAACCATCGTTAATCTTACGACGGCCAACCTTACCATATGTCAAGGACTAACGATAACACCAGCTCTAGCATAAACTCCATACACCTTTCAACAAAACGTATGTATGTTCAACCTTGACAACTAGGCCTTTCAATGATACCCAGGGTACTCGACCTACAACCTGTCTTTTAGACATCTCTAGTGTACCCCTGCTTTGATCCTGTTAGAACTTATGACAACGATAAACTCTTGGCCTTCTCATCTCTAGTCATCCAACCTGATGATTCTTCATAGCTCAAGCAACCTTCTCAAGCAACCATTATTCACCAATTCACGACCTTTGAGTTGTCAACTCATTCGCTGTTCTACACCGATCAACGAACACATTCAACACTTCCTACTTTAATTCACTTCAAAGTCACACCCTCATTGAGCCAATTACATCACTGCGCTACGGCTAGGGTTCGGGTAGTCGCCCCCAAAAAAAAATTCCAGACCCTTTTGCTCAAATCTATATCGTACCCGAAAAATAAAATTTTCAAAAATGACGCTTTTATGCACGACCGACCCCCCTGGTGTGACCGACCCAAGCCTTGCACAACCAAGCCATGACCGACCTTACTACATGTTCATATCGCACCGCTAGACCGACCCACTGCTCGACCGACCACAACTCGACCGAACCAACATCCCCCTGCACGCCCGGCCAGGCTCGCTCGAGCCCAAGCTATGCTCAACCCAGAACTTGACTGACCCTGTTTCAAATGCTCAACCCAGGCCTGCTCGACCTGGTCCTAAACATGCACGATCGACCACCTTTTTCAGACCGACCAAGACATTTAAACGACCCCATGCATGCGACCTACCCTGCTCCTCTAGGCTTGCTCGCTCGGCCGACCCTTCCTGTCTTGTTCCCCAAGAAAACAATATTTGGAGCGACCGATCCCATATGTGCGACCCAAAACCTGCACCAGTCCAATGCAACTCCAATTTCGACAAAAACTTCGCTAATCGATACAATCGACGAAACCAACTCAACCAATTCACCAAATACCACCATAAACATGTCATAAGATTGCTAACAACATGAATACGACGATGATCGCTAAAATGATGTAAATTTCACTATAACCATTAAAATGAACATATGATAAAAACGATGGATCTAATAGACATAAGCATATGAAATGTCATAGAAATAACCAGTTTAAACTTGCTAAATGGGATCATAAGGTGATTCATATGAAAATGGACTTATAATGGTTTAGGTCTATGGTAAAAACACTTGGATATGATGTAAAACATGATCAAACACTCATATACTTCATTGAATCCATGTGAAGATGAAAATCACTCATCGATTCTCCCAAACAAGCAAAAATCAATGCAATAAGACTTCGGACAACATGCAATTTGAACCAAACCCCTTGATCTAATAAACTTCCTCTTCAATTGATGTAGATCTGGCCTCCAATAGTGTAGATCTATGATTTCCCTCCTTGGATTTTGATTTTCAATAGTGGAAAGGTGTTAGAGGAAGGAGGAACATAGGCCACCTTATGAGAGAATAGAGAAACTAAAACATTTCTCATACCTCCCACCCCTTATTTATATCCTTCCACTAGCCCACAAATGGGCCTTCCCAAATCAGCCCATTGTGGCTCTACAAACCTGAACATCCAACTGAAAAACTTTAAAACAACGACCCCTCCCAAAACGCTGAGCCAAATCTTTATTGTTACCACTCTACGGAAATGCAACCATCA
Organism: Allium sativum; assembly: GCA_030737875.1. NCBI lineage: Eukaryota > Viridiplantae > Streptophyta > Magnoliopsida > Asparagales > Amaryllidaceae > Allium > Allium sativum. The sequence continues at coordinate 717,982,158 of CM060921.1, read as the reverse complement.
ATTCCTTTCCAATGGCACAGGTCTCACCCTCTGATTCGACCTAATTCAAAAGTTATTCCATGTACAAGACTGACAGGGGAAAAATGGTCACAAACAAAATTGGTAAAAATCATGGACATGTCTCACATCCCCATAAGTAACATATTAAAATACGAGAATGATCCAACCCTCAGGGAATAAAATAAAAATATTTTACGATCTTTCGATACGTAAAATGCAGGTTGTTACATCTGATGAGCTTGAAAAATAAGTTTTTTATCTCAAATAATTTCTTTTAATAGCATATTTTCCTCTCTCTTTGCATATAACGTATCACTATTAGTGCAAATGTAAGTGCCATTATAGGATTAAGACAGGCAATGAAAAGAAAAGATTGGTCAAGTGAAGCCCTTGACGGGGGACTCTTTTGTTTCCATGGCACTTAGGGAAGGGCTAATGTCATAAACAAATATTTTAACTTCCAATACACAGAGTACCTTCTATGCGGGGTTAATAATAATACATGAATTATACCGGACAAGGGAGTTACTACAACTCCCTTAGAAAGTAACCCTTCTTCTGCATACCATCCATGTCTACGCATTCATTTTACGTAACGTTAAGGATAAGAGAGTTAGATTAGGCATCAACCATTCGATAAACGGGTAATTAGTTGTGGTCTGTCAGATAGATAAATGGATGACCCGGAGGGCCAAGTAAATTTTCCCAAACGTTTAGCTTGCTTAGTACTCCTCTAGGGAATTAGTTCTGTGAAGGGTATATCATCCGATGGGAAGCGACAAGGAATAATCCTCAAACCACCACCTTTGGTTAGCTAAGGGAAGCACATAAAAATACCCACGGAACACAAGATCGGGAAGTTAGGGCTGATGAAAAAGAATCAACAAAACCGTGAAGCCATAAAGGAACCTGAAAGGCTTTCCCACCCTGGCAAGCTCAAGACCTTTCTGCATAAGGCAAAGTGAATTTGAAAGATAACCAAGAAAAGAGCTAATTACATAGTAATGGCAGGAGATTTTTTTATTCGCCTAAGTTTAAATGAAATATCTCATCACAGCCCTATTGGAGAAAGGCATAGGGATAATTGGTGATAAAAGATAAGAGCACATCTCAGAGTTTCCTACAAAGTTGTGTTAGAACCATGGGGTATATTGTAATAATGAAAAATTCACAATAACACCATGATGAAGAATAAAGCCGTAGAGAGCTTACCTTCCATAACATACCCAAGTGTAAAAGAACCGATCAAAGTCATAAGAAAAGCCACCCACACATGAGAAAAACTTAGCCAAGACGAAGAAATTTGGTCTAAAGAGTTACCTTTAGTACTCTAGGCCTATACAACCTTTACCAAAACAACAACAAGATATACTCCGCTTTTTCTTTGACATACAGTGGCAAAGTTATGCATCCAATCAAAGTTGCAATCCTGTCACGTACGAGTATAGCTCATGCATTTAATCCCAATCAAGGACTGAAAAAGGAATCCTTAAGTTTAATACGAGGATTAAAGGATAAGGCTATGAACAAAACAGCCAAATGTCAAAGGAGATTCACGAAATACTATGACGCAAGGGTCAAGACTAGAACCTTCACTAAAAGATAATTCGTTTAACAAAGAGTAATGGCTAACATAAAGAACCTAGCAGATGTCCTGCTTGTCCCAAAGTGAGAAGGACCCTTGGTTGTCTATTAAGAGATTATGCCTGGAATATATCAACTATTCCAATCAAATGGTAATCCCATTCGAAGAACATGGAACTTGAAGCATTTAAGAACATACTTCTCAATGATACATGAGTAAAAGAAGTCCTTATACTAGAATGATTACGTAACTAAGGGGATGGAAACCCTTTCAAAGCTTGAAGAAACCCAAGATGGGTCAAATTATAAATGGATAAAATCCCTTGTCATCGCCAAATTGGTTAGGACAAGGCATCCCCCGAAGAGGGGTGGTGTGTTAGTCTTTTTCCATGCCTAAATCAGAGTGGGCTAGTGTAACAGCTCGGAATTTTGGAACCAATTTAAAAATTTTATTTTAAGAAATTTTGTTAGGAAATGCATCAGAATTTAAAAATTCCATTTTTTTTAAATAATTATTAAATTTAAAGTGGTTTTCATCAAATAAATTTTATAATGTTATTTATGAAGGAATTTGTAATTAGATAAACGTTGATTTATAACAATGGAAATTAATGTAAATTTGTAATAATAAACTTTTGACTATTGATAACAAAAGAATGTTTCCAGTTTAAATTGTATAAGAGAAATTGTAAGAAATAGAGTGTCAACGTTATACAACGCACGTTTTAACTAGCAGATAACGAAAATTAATGTTGACATTAATGATCAAATAAATTATGCACAAAATTTATTTGCTCACTCAAATTTTATGAAGTTTATTAAAAAAATTCCTCTTCTTTTTCCACTTCCCAAAATCATTGGTTCCTTTCTCTCCACTTTATTTCTTCATTAATAACACACTTCTTTTCTTTCCTTACTTCTACATTCATGCATCTGCATGTTCACATTTTTTTTTCTTTTTTTTTTCTACATTCATGCATCCTAGTTCACATTACCTATGCATTCATTTATTTCCTTCCCTATATTCCATTTACAGGTATCTTATTTTGTATTCTCATTTCTTAAATCTACATCCCTTTAAATCTTCTTTCTCCATTTTGTTATATATATATATATATATGTCATTTTTATTTGAGGTTTGAAATTTTTTTCCTTTACGTACAACTACAATTTTAATCTTATAAATCTTTCTAAACTGAAGCTTGATTATACTTTGTAATTCTAGTTTTCAAATTATGACAAAGGTTAAATTTCAAATTATATGCATATATATGATTTAGAGTTCAATTACTAACTGGAATGAATGTGCAAATAATAAGGAAAATGCTACATCTCTCTTTTTTCTTTTTCCATAAATGTCGGCCTTAATTACTTAACTATTCCTTTGGTTAACATATGTTAACTTTTCCTATTAGTGAAATTTCTTTTAATGCATTTTACACACAGGCATATGCATAAATATTTACTATCACTTACTTGTTATAAAATAAATTTTGGACAACAAAGGCATGAAATATTCTGTAATAATTGTCATTAATTTTAACTTGATAAAAAAGAGAGAGAAATGAAACAAAGGATGACAATGTATAAACCTCTGCGCAAGGACTAAAAAAAGAAACTAAATAATATAATGTTATAGATACATAAGGGGGTTAAAAGAATATAGTTAAACATAATTAAAATACACAAGGGGTTAAAACAAAAATTCCTCACAACCATATAACATCCTAAACTTCTCTAAACCTATTCCTAATTACAAAACATCGGTCGCCTTCTTCTTCTTCTTCTTCACGTTTAATGGCCACGAACCTTCCAATCTTCCCCCACCGATTTCTCTCCATCCAATCTACGAAATTCGAAATTTCCAAAGGTAAAAATGAAGAGAAAAGGGAGATGAGAAACTTCAAAGGTGGTGATCGAAAAAGGGACTTGTGGATGGCGTGACTTTCAAAGAAGGAGGCCGGCTTTTTGGGTTCAGATCGACAGAAGGGAAACGAAGAAGATGATGCAACGTTTTAATTCAAACATTATTAAGGGTGGATTAAAAGGTTACTATTTAATTTAATTAATTAATTAATCATCGAATGAAAAAATTATGATAACTTTTGCATACGTTGTTAGAAAATTGCAAAATCAGTCGCGTTAGAATCATGGTGAAAATATCTTCGTGATGGAACAGATTCTAAACTTTGTAGAATTTTAGATCCACTTCAAACAAGGTGAGATTTATGAATTAAATAATTAGTTATAATATAATTATTTTTCTTGCTTTTAAAATCATTGTATGTAGGTTAATGATTTAGATATGTGATGTTTGTGATTTAGAATTTATTGATTGTTGCTTATGGTATATTATGATGTTCATAAATTGCAAAATCTACGATGAAATTTCATTTTTTTTGTTGAATCTCTAGTTGTGGTTAAATACAAATCTAAAATAAAATCATATTTTAGATCTATGGATACGGTTATAGTTTACAATAAAATCGTTCTTCTATTTTCTAGATTTACCTTCTGTCATTCAGATCTATGTCTTTTATTTTAGATCCGTACGTACTGATTTGATTGAAATAAAATTTTCAACTTTTATTTTTAGATCCATTAATATTGATGTGATTTATTCATAAAAATATAGTTTTTATTAAATACATAAACTTGGGATTGAGAGTTAGAATAAAGATTTCATCTTTATTTTGATTCATGAACATGGGAATATTTTATATTAAAGATTTCATCTTTATTTTGGCACGTGAACATTGGAATTAACTTAACAATAAAAATCTCAATTTTTTTTCATTTTTACATGAAATATGGTTCTTGTAAATGAATTATAGTTGAAATAAGAGATTTCATTTATATTTTTCAATTAGTTAAAATGTAAAAAGAACATATTTTGTTGTAATTCTCTTTTCAACTAAAAAGAACATATTTTTAGCGTCAAAATTGTTCAAATAAAAAGATTAGATTTAAAAGAAATATTCTTATTGTCAAATTAGAGGCAATAAAAAGAATAGATTTTAAAAGTTGCATTTTTATTGACATTTTAGATGCAATAAAAAGAGTAGATTTAAAAAGTTACATTTTATGTAATATTGTTTTCATTAGAAAGAATTGAATTAAAAGATTACATTTTTATGTAACATTGTTTTCAATAAAAAGTATTAAAATAGAAGATTAGATTTTTATTGTCATTTGTTAACAATAAAAAGAATTGAAATAGAAGATTAGATTTTTATTTTCATTTGTTTTCAATAAAAAGTATTGAAATGGAAGATTAGATTTTTATTGTCATTTGCTTACAATAAAAAGAATTGAAATAGAAAATTATATTTTTATTGTCATTTGTTTTCAATAAAAATAATTGGAATAGAAAATTAGATTTTTATTGTCATTTGTTTACAATAAAAAGAATTGAAATAGAAGATTAGATTTTTATTGTCGATTTGTTACAATAAAAAATATAGTCATTAAAGTTTATATTTTAATGTCAATTTGTTACAATAAAAAGATTAGAATATAAAGTTCACATTTTTGTTGTCATTTGTTTTGCAATAAAAAGATTTGACGATAAAACTTCATTTTTCTTGTAAGTCGTTTTCATTAAAAAGATTAGGCAATGAAAATTATAATTTTCATTGTATTTTTCTTTTATGTCAATTTTGTTTAGTTAGATAATTGTTAACAATAGGAAGTCATCACTTTTATTTATTTTGTAAAAATTGAATTGACGATATAAAATTTGTCACCTTTTATTGAATTAGAATTTACAATATAAACTTGTCATCTTTTATTGAATTAGGATTGACAATATTAAATTGTCATTTATTAGAATAAAGATATGTTATAAATATCATTTATTTAAAAACATTATGTTGATATAAAAATATCATTCATTTAGAAAATGTACATTAGAATAAAAAGAACATTTCAGTTAAAAATATTACATTAGAATAAAATTGACATTTTAGTTAAAAATGTTAGCATTATAAAAACACCATTTTTGTTGTATAAAATGCTAGCATTATAAAAACACCATTTTTGTTATGAAATGTTAGCATTATAATAAAATACCATTTTGTTATCAAATGTTAGCATTATAAAAATCAACATTTTTGTTGTGAAATGTTAGCATTATAACAAAATACCATTTTGTTATAAAATGTTGCATTAGAAACAAAATAACATTTTTGTTATAAGATGTTGCATTAGAAATAAAATACCATTTTATTACAAAGTGTTATGTTAAAATTGTCACTTATGTTAGAAGTGTCAAACTAGATTAAAAATGTCACTTATGTTGAAAATATATTCTATAAACAAACATGTCATGTTATGTTGAAAACATATTTTATAAATAAATATGTAATTTACATGGAAAACATATTTTGTAAATGAAATATGTCATTTAGTTGTAATCATACTTTATAAATGAAATATGTCATTTTGTTGTAACATACTTTATAAATGAAATATGTCATTTAGTTAATTCATATTTGTAAATAAAATATGTCATTTAGTTAGAGCCAAGTTATGTTAGATAACAATGCCATTTTTGTTAGAAATTTTCATTTTAGAATAAAAATGTCATGTTAGGATCAAATTGTCAATTTAGTTAAATATGCCATATATGTTAGAGTAATGAATATGTCATTTATTTAGGATAATGATTTGTCAAATGAATATATCATTTATTTAAATAATGTCGTGTTTTCAATAAAAAAAAATCATTTTTATTGTCATGTTGTTTCATTAAAAAGATTGAAATAAAAAGTATCATTTTTATTGCATTAAAATGATTGAAATATTTGTTATATCTATTTCATGGATGTATTGTTGTGTTGTTATGTATGTTATATCGTGACATGAGTGAGATTTGGAAAATTAAACATGTTAAAATAATGTCATTATAATTACACTTCCATTTACAAGTTATCCGACTTGTTTATGTGATTGGGATGATAATTTTTTACACATCGCCTAAGTGCACAAATAATTTATTATTTATTTATTGGATGAAACCCCACATGGGTCTTGGGATGATATTCTAATCATACACCTCCCTTGCGATTAGCTGTAGAATGCAATCTGGTTGTTATTTGGATGTTTACTGATTATTTATCATTCATATGCAATGTATGAAAACCATATAAATGAACTTATATGGTAATTGGTTGGGTCGCAGTCCGATTCAGAAATAAAGAATATTTGGTAACAAGAATATTATAAACTAAATAACAATTTAGTATAAATGACATTTTAGAATAAAGGATATTTTAAATTAAGAATATTTTAGAATAAAGATATTTTAAATAAATAATAGTTTAGAATAATGAATATTTTTCAGTGAAATAATTACAATTATAAAATTTAATTGCACTTTTGACACGAGGTTAGGTTGCATTTGTGGTGGAAGTCTGCCCGGACCCGACCGACATATCCAACAGCCACTAATGTTGAACCTAATGTGAGAGGTCTAAGTGCACAAATACGAAGCGGGCTATGACATGAGGTTAAGCCGAACTTGTGGGATAAGTCTGCCCGGACCCGACCGGCATGTCCAGCATCCGCAAGTTGTAGGCCTAATGTGGGAGGTCTAGCCCATAATAAACCACAAATGGACAAGGTAATGAATTGGACTATTTAACCCATTATAAGTTGAAACGCCATTTTAACCCGAACGGGTTTATCAATAGTTTTTATTTATATTGTAATGAATAGAATAAAAAGTAGTAATTTCCAAAATATAATATTTTGAAACATTATTTTAATAAAGAAATAGAATAAGTCTTTAATCAAAATTTAATGAAGTTTTCCAATTAATTAATACTTATTTGGAATCAAATAAGTTAATTGGATTTTTGGGTTTGTCATGAATGGTGTCTTCAATAACGTCGTTCTTAATACCAGTTGAGAAAAAGAATAAATCATTTAATTAAGATTATTAGAGGTTTCCAATTATATTTAGTAATTGGAATAAAATGAAATGTGAATTGGGTTTATTGTGAACTGTGTTTTAAACGACATTTATTCTTTAACCCGATTTCCAGTGAAAATATGATTTGGAATTTGTAAATCTTTTTATTTAGATTTAATGGAAATTTTTCCAAAGTAAAGTTTTCCAATTTAATATATTTAATTGAAATTGAATGGAGTTCGATTTAATAATAATCGAGATAAGCTTCCGTAAAAGAAGACTGATACTATATATGGAATTTAAGAGGCTTTGCCGTTATTCCATTTATATTATTGGTCTGATACAGAAATTTATATCGATTATATATTGATTTGACTTCTGTGAAAATTCCATATTTATTGGAAGACGATTTTGGGTTTACGGTGAACTGTGTTTTAAATGACATTAGTTCTTTAACATGTATAAAGATAAGATTAATTTCTGAATTTTAAAAAATCCTTAAATAGTGATTTTTGATTTTAAAACCAAATTGGAGTTTTAATAAATCTTTAAAAGGTTTAAGAATAAATTTAAGGAATTTATCTTTGATAGAATAATGTGAATATTTTATTAAAAGAATATTCTGAATTGGAATGAGCCGTTTGATGTGTTTTGACAACACTAGACTTTTGATTTTAAAATACGCGAGTTATTCGGAAAGACCAAATTTAACCCATTCCGAATAATTACTACGACGATTAAGAGTCGAAGATGAAGACGGTGGTTGAAGACCGGCGATCTTCACATCGAATGGATGACTACTGATGCTCTGGACTGATTTGCTCCCAGGAAAGGGTTAAAGTGGTAGTTGTCTGGATGTACTTGTTGATTGTCCGGATAAGCGAGCACCTCTCTTCCGTATTGGACATACGGGACGAGGAATAAGGTGTCTCGGTTTCATTTAGACCCAGAACGGACTTGTAAATAGATATGTGTCTGACATTGGATTTTATTCCCGGTAAATTAAATTGATTTCTATTTAATATATATCTGTGGTGGCGGAGAATTTATTCTCTTACTTAACACCCTTATCTGAGATGCACGAGCTCAGAGGTTATATATTTGTAGTTATCAATCGCATGACATGAATTGTCAATGTGGCATGCCAAGATGCAAATGATCAAGGCTTTTGTTGAAAAGCAGGGCCTTGTGGTTGATGATAAAAGCTTAGCCTATTTCGGCATAGCTTTGTGTATAGCGTTACTTCGCGAGCCTCACACCTCTGTAGGAGCCAAAAACGGGACAAGGGAACGCCGGGAGTGCACATGTTTCTTTCTAGCTATGGGTAAATGTCAACATTAGTTTTCATTATCTGCTAGTAAAAACGTGCGTTGTATACCATTGACACTCTATTTCTTTACAATTTCTCTTATACAATATAAACTGGAAACATTCTTTTATTATCGATAGTCAAAAGTTAATTATTACAAATATACATTAATTTCCATTGTTATAAATCAACGTTTGTCTAATTACAAATTTCCTTCATAAATAACATCATAAAATTTATTTTAAGAAAACCACTTTAAATTTAATAATTTAATTTAAAAAAAATGGAATTTTTAAATTTTGACGCATTTCCTAACAAAATTTCTTAAAATAATTTTTTTAAATTGGTTCCAAAATTCCAGATTGTTACAATCTCCCTCACTTAAAATCTTTTCATCCTCGAAAAGGAATGGAGCTGATAGTTGTTTAATTAACCAACTCAACTTTCATTCTTTTATTGGTTTCAATAATTTTATTAGTTGAACTAATAATCACACAACACAATCATCAATCAATTAGTTGATTAAATTTTCAAATATATAACTTTTATATATCAAAAATCATATTTTCTAAGATCAGATTATATATATAATCACAAATACATTAATTATAGACTTGTTACTCTCAACTCGTTCTAGGGCATTTCTAACCCCATCTCTAATGAGTTTTCTCATTCTAGGATGCTACTGATCCTATCTCTAATGTGTATTCTTATATCGGATATTACTAATCCTACCACTGATGAGTCTTCTGCTCAGTTCTAACGAGTTGTACCCCAAAGATTTGAGCTAACCAGAGCTCTGATACCAACTGTAACGATTCGGATTTCGCTGGGACCTAATCGTACGCTAAATCGACCAAGACCGTTCAAAAACCCGAATACGCTAACTTTGGGCATACAACACATTAGAAAAAATAACAACAAACTTTTATAAACATCATAATAATGTTACATCAGAGTACAGAATATTACAGTACATTGGTAAAATATAGCGGAAGATAATTTACAATAATTTAATACATTACAGCGGAAATGAATAAACTGGTATAGCAGAAGTCTATCAATTCTCTGGACACAGCTTTAAGCTTCGATCCAGAATCCTACTCAATATCTGCAAAATAAGCTACTCGACTGCCCATGTGTAAAAGAGGGCACCCGAGTTTGCAAAGTGAAACAAACTATGGGTCAGTCATGGGACTGGTATGAGAAATCTAACTTAACTGATAATAAGACTAATCACAGGACCACGTCGTTAACGCGAAATGGGTTTACTTCATTGGATAGCCAGTGCATAAATAAAGTAAATCGTTAAACAATGTAATGCTTTTTAGAAAAATGAAACTATTATAAGACTCAGGTCCCATCACACAATGCAACACAAGCCGGAGAATAGAGTTTTACCTTATAATGATCAAAAATGCTTGATACGATAAAACGGATTTGATATTATTATTATTGTATATATGTTTTCAAAATCAATTTCAATCATAACGTATCAACCATTGACGGCATAGTACCCCATCCTACTACGTCGTCATACTAGTTCTACAATCAAAACCGCATGATATCGTATTGGAAGTTGGATTTCCATCATGAGTAAAGGCTAGGAATGATCTCCTTACCGATTCAAGACACTCTAGCAATGTCTCAGGATCACACCTACGGGCAACACTTGGATACTGCAGGGCCGGTCCATAGATACTTTAGTGGATTAGCAATTCCTGAACGCACGCTTCCCGGTCCAACCTATAAAATGGTCACAATCGACCAATAAATCTGAGGTGCCTCATTCCATCAACCACATAGGTAAAAATATAAAAATGTCAGGGCTTGTAAAACGCTGACACCACCCATAGCTAGAAAGAAACGTGTGCACTCCCTGCGTTCCCTTGTCCCGTTTTTGACTCCTACCGGGGTGTGAGGCTCACGAAGTAACGCTATACACAAAGCTATGCCGAAATAGGCTATGCTTTGATCATCAAATAAAAGGCCTTGCTTTTCAACAAAAGCCTTGATCATTTGCATATTGGCATGCCACATTGACAATTCACACCATGCGATTGATAACTATTAATATATAACCTCTGAGCTCGTGCGTCTAAGAGAAGGGTGTTAAGCAAGAGAATAAATTCTCCGCCACCACAGATATATATTAAATAGAAATCAATTTAATTTACATGGAATGAAATCCAATGTCAAACACACATCCATTTACAAGTCCATTCCGGGTCTGAACGAAACCGGAGACACCTTATTCCTCGTCCCGTATGTCCAATATGGAAAAGAGGTGCTCGCTTTTCCAGATAATCAACAAGTACGTCCGGACAACTACCACTTTAACCCTTTCCTGGGAGCAAATCAGTCCAGGGCAACAGTAGTCATCCATTCGATGTGAAGATCGCTGGTCTTCAACCACCGTCTTCATCTTCGATTCTTAATCGTCGTAGTAATTATTCAGAATGGGTTAATCCTGGTCTTTCCGAATAACTCGCGTATTTTTAAATCAAAAATCAAGAGCTGTAAAAACAAATCAAACTCCTCATTCCAATTCAGAATATTCTTTTAATAAATTATTCACATTATTCTATCAAAGATAAATTCCTAAAATTTATTCTTAAACCTTTCTTTTAAAGATTTATTAAAACTCCAATTTGGTTTTAATATCAAAAGTCACTATTTAAGGATTATTTAAAATTTAGAAATTAATCTAATCGTTAAACGGGTTAAAGAACTAATGTCGTTTAAAACACAGTTCACGGTAAACCCAAATCGTCTTCCATTAAATATAGAATTTTTACAGAAGTCAAATCAATATATAATCGATATAAATTTGTATCAGACCAATAATATAAATGGAATGGCAAAGCCTTTTAAATTCCATATATAGTATCGATCTTCTTTTACAGAAGCTTATCTCGATTATTATTAAATCGAATTCCATTCAATTCCAATTTAATATATTAAATTGGAAAACTTACTTTGGAAAAATTTCCATTAAATCTAAATAAAAAGATTTATAAATTCCAAATCATATTTTCACTGGAAATCGGGTTAAAGAACAAATGTCGTTTAAAACACAGTTCACAATAAACCCAATTCACATTTCATTGTATTCCAATTACTAAATATAATTGGAAACTCTAATAATCTTAATTAAAAGATTTATTCTTTTTCTCAATTGGGTTTAAGAACGGTGTTATTGAAGACACCATTCATGACAAACCCAAAAATCCAATTAATTTAATTAATTCCATATAAATATTAATTAATTGGAAAACTCCATTAAATTTTAATTAAAGATTTATTCTGTTTCTTTATTAAAATAATGTTTTAAAATATTAGATTTTGGAAATTACTACTTTTTATTCTATTCACTTTAAAATGAATAAAAATTATTGATAAACCCGTTCAAGTTAAAATGACGTTTCAACTTATAATGGGCTAAATAGTCCAATTCATTACCATGTCCGTTTGTGGTTTATAATGGGCTAGACCTCCCACATTAGGCATACAACTTGCGGATGCTGGACATGCCGGTTGGGTCCGGGCAGACTTATCCCACAATTTGTGCTTAACCTCGTGTCATAGCCCGCTTCGTATTTGCGCACTTAGACCTCTCACATTAGGTTCAACATTAGTGGTCGTTGGATATGCCGGTCGGGTCCAAGCATTCTTCCACCACAAATGCAACCTAACCTCGTGTCAAAAGTGCAATTATAATTTATAATTGTAATTATTTCACTGAAAAATATTCATTATTCTAAACTATTCTTTATTTGAAATATCTTTATTCTAAAATATTCTTAATTTAAAATATCCTTCATTCTAAAGTGTCCTTTATACTAAATTGTTATTTATTTTATAATATTCTTGTTACCAAATATTCTTTATTTCTGAATCGGAATGTGACCGAACCAATTACCATATAAGTTCATTTATATGGTTTTCATACATTGCACATGAATGATAAATAATCAGTAAACATCCAAATAACAACCAGAGTGCATTCTACAGCTAATCGAAAGGGAGGTATGTGATTAGAATATCATCCCAAGACCTGTGTGGGGTTTCATCCAACAAATAAATAATACATTATTTGTGCACTTGGACGATGTGTAAAAAATTATCGTCCCAATCACATAAACAAGTTGGATAACTTGTAAATGGAAGTGTAATTATAATGACATTATTTTAACATGTTTAATTTTCCAAATTTCAATCATGTCACAATATAACATACATAACAACACAACACTACATCCATGAAATAGATATAACAAATATTTCGATCATTTTAATGCAATAAAAATGATTCTTTTTATTTCAGTCTTTTTAATGAAACAACTCTGACAATAAAAATGTAATTTTTTTATTGAAAACACAATATTATCTAAATTAATGATATATTCATTTGACAAATCATTATCCTAAATAAATGATATATTCATTACTCTAACATATATGACATATTTAACTAAATTAACAATTTAATCCTAATATGACATTTTTATCCTAAAATGACAATTTCTAACAAAAATGGCATTGTTATCTAACATAACTTGTCTCTAACTAAATGACATATGTTATTTACAAATACGAATTAACTAAATGACATATTTCATTAATGAAGTATGATTACAACAAAATGACATATTTCATTTATAAAGTATGATTACAACTAAATGACATATTTCATTTACAAAATATATTTTCCATGTAAATTACATATTTATTTGGGGATTTTTCCCATAAGGACAAACTCATCCAAAAATTTGCCCAAAAGGACAAGAGTCCAAAAACTTGTCCAAAAGGACAAATTTTAGTGCAAATGGTGGAATTCAGGGGGGTCCCATGTTTTTTCACTTTGCATTAAAACTTGTCCTTTTAAGCAAATTTTTTATCCCTTGTCCTTTTGGGCAATTTTTTTGGTCTTTTTGTCCTTCACAATTTTTTCCTGTATTTATTTATAAAATATGTTTTCAACATAACATGACATATTTGTTTATAAAATATGTTTTCAACATAAGTGACATTTTTAATCTAGTTTGACACTTCTAAGATAAGTGACAATTTTAACATAACATTTTGTAACAAAATGGTATTTTATTTCTAATGCAACTTCTTATAACAAAAATGTTATTTTGTTTCTAATGCAATATTTTATAAAAATATGTTATTTTATTATAATGCTAACATTTCATAACAAAAATGGTGTTTTTATAATGCTAACATTTTATACAACAAAAATGGTGTTTTTATAATGCTAACATTTTTAACTAAAATGTCAATTTTACTCTAATGTAACATTTTTAACTAAAATGTTATTTTTATTCTAATGTACATTTTCTAACAAAATGTTCTTTTTATTCTAATGTACATTTTCTAAATGAATGATATTTTTATATCAACAATGTTTTTAAATAAATGGCATTTATAACATATCTTTATTCTAATAAATGACAATTTAATATTGTCAATCCTAATTCATTAAAAGATGACAAGTTTATATTGTAAAATCTAATTCAATAAAGGGTGAAAAAATTTATATCGTCAATTCAAATTTTACAAAATAAATAAAAGGGATGACTTCCTATTGTTAATAATTATCTAACTAAACAAAATTGACATAAAAGAAAAATACAACGAAAATTATAATTTTCATTATCTAAACTTTTTAATGAAAACGACTTACAAGAATGAAGTTTTATCGTCAAATCTTTTTATTGCAAAACAAATGACAACAAAAATGTGAACTTTATATTTTAATCCTTTTGTTGTAACAAATTGATATTAAAAATATAAACTTTAATAACTATTTTTATTTATTGTAACAAATCGACAATAAAAATCTAATCTTCTATTTCAATTCTTTTTACTGTAAACAAATGACAATAAAAATCTAATCTTCAATTCCAATTCTTTTTATAGAAAACAGATGACAATAAAAAATGTTGTCTTCTATTTCAGTTTTTTTTATTGTTAACAAATGACAATAAAAATCTAATCTTCTATTTCAATACTTTTTATTGAAAACAAATGACTAATCTTCTATTTCAATTCTTTTTATTGTAAACAAATGACAATAAAAATCTAATCTTCTATTTCAATATTTTTTATTGAAAACAATGTTACATAAGAATGTAATCTTTTAATTCTATTCTTTCTAATGAAAACAATATTACATAAAGTTGTAACTTTTTAAATCTACTCTTTTTATTGCATCTAAAATGTCAATAAAAATGCAACTTTTAAAATCTATTCTTTTTATTGTCTGTAATTTGACAATAAGAATATTTCTTTTAAATCTAATCTTTTTATTTGAATAATTTTAACGCTAAAAATATGTTCTTTTTAGTTGAAAAGAAAATGACAACAAAATATGTTCTTTTTACATTTTAACTAATTGTAAAATAAAAATGAAATCTCTTATTTCAACTCTAATTCATTTAAAAACCATATTTCATGTAAAAATAAAAAAATTGAGATTTTTATTGTTAAGTTAATTCCAATGTTCACATGCCAAAATAAAGATGAAATCTTTAATCTAAAATAATCCTATGTTCATGAATCAAAATAAAGACGAAATCTTTATTCTAACTCTCAATCCCAAGTTTATATATTCAATAAAAACTATATTTTTATGAATAAATCACATAAATATTAATGGATTTAAAAATAAAAGTTGAAATTTTTATTTCAATCAGATCTGTACGTACGGATCTAAAATGAAAGACATAGATCTGAATGACAGAAGGTAAATCTAGAAAATAGAAGAACGATTTTACTGTAAACTATAACCGCATCCATAGATCTAAAATATGATTTTATTTTAGATCTGTATTTAACCGCAACTAGAGATTCAACAAAAAAAATGAAATTTCATCGTAGATTTAGCAATTTATGAACATCATAATATACCATAAGCAACAATCAATAAATTCTAAATCACAAACATCGCAGATCTAAATCATTAACCTACATACAATTATTTTAAAAGAGAGAAAAATAAATAATTATAATTAGTTATTTAATTCAGAAATCTCACCTTGTTTGAAGCGGATTTAAAATTCTAAAGGTTTTAAAATCTGTTCCATCGCGAAGAAATTTTCACCATGATTCCAACGCGACTGATTTTGCAATTTTCTAACAACGTATGCAAAAGTTATGATAATTTTTTCATTTGATGATTAAATAATTAATTAAATTAAATAATAACCTTTTAATCCACCCTTAATAATGTTTGAATTAAAACGCTGCGTCATCTTCTTCGTTTCTCTTCCGTCGAACTGAACCCAAAAAGTCGGCCTGCTTCTTTGAAAGTCACACCATCCACAAGTCTCTTTTTCGATCACCACCTTTGAAGTTGTTCATCTCCCGTTGCTCTTCATTTTAGCCTTTGGAAATTTCGAACTTCATAGAGTGGATGGAGAGAAATCGGAGGGGGAAGATTGGAAGGTTCGTGGCCATTAAACGTGAAGAAGAAGAAGGCGCCGATGTTTTGTAATTAGGAATAGGTTTAGAGAAGTTTAGGATGTTATATAGTGGTGTTGTTTTAACCCCTTGTGTATTTTAATTATGTTTAACTATATTCTTTTAACCCCTTTATGTATCTATAACATTATATTATTTAGTTTCTTTTTTTTAATCCTTGTGCAGAGGTTTATACATTGCCATCCTTTGTTTCATTATTTTTTTAATCAAGTTAAAATTAATGACATTTATTACAGAATATTTCATGCCTTTGTTGTCCAAAATTTATTTTATAACAAGTAAGTGATAGTAAATATTTATGAATGTGCATGAGTGCAAAATGCATTAAAAGAAATTTTACTAATAGGAAAAAGTTAACATATGTTAACCAAAGGAATAGTTAAGTAATTAAGGCCGACATTTATGGAAAAAGAAAAAAGAAATATGTAGCATTTTCCTTATTATTTGCACATTCATTCCAGTTAGTAATTGAACTCTAAATCATATATATGCATATAAAATGAAATTTAACCTTTGTCATAATTTGAAAACTAGAATTACAAAATATAATCAAGCTTCAGTTTAGAAAGATTTATAAGATTAAAATTGTAGTTGTACGTAAAGAAAAAAAAAAATCAAACCTCAAATGAAAATGACATATATATAACAGAATGGAGAAAGAAAATTTAAAGGGATATAGATTTAAGAAATGAGAATACAAAATAAGATGCCTGTAAATAGAATGTAGGGAAGGAAATAAATGAATGTATAGATAATGTGAACTTGGAAGCATGAATGTAGAAAAAAAAGAGAAAAGAAAATGTGAACATGCAGATGCATGAATGTAGTAGTAAGGAAAGAAAAAAATGCGTTATTGATGAAGAAATAAAGTGGAGAGAAAGGAACCAATGAATTTGGGAAAGTGGAAAAAGAAGAGGAAAAATAATAATAATAAACTTCAAAAAATGTGAATGAGCAAAGAAATTTTGTGCATGATTTATTTGATTATTAATGTCAACATTAATTTTCATTATCTGCTAGTTAAAACATGCGTTTTATACCGTTGACACTCTATTTCTTTACAATTTCACTTATACAATTTAAACTGGAAACATTCTTTTACTATCAATAGTCAAAAGTTAATTATTACAAATATACAATAATTTCCATTGTTATAAATCAACGTTTATCTAATTACAGATTTCCTTCATAAATAACATCATAAAATTTATTTTAAGAAAACCACTTTAAATTTAATAATTTATTTTTTAAAAAAATGAAAATTTTAAATTCTGATGCATTTCCTAACAAAATTTCTTAAAATAAATTTTTTAAATTGGTTCCAAAATTCCGGTTTGTTACAGCTAGGTTAAAGCATCAAAAGCGTAAACCTTCGTTTCACACCAGAAATGGTCGTGGCGGAGTATCTAATGAGCACACCCTGCCTCTACATGTAGAAGAGTATGCCCGGCCTTTGCTCAGGCTAAGCACGTCCTACCTCTGCTTAAGTACTTCATTTCCGTAGAAGGGAACGAATAAGCGCGCTCTGTCTCTGCTCATATATGCGTACGCTCTGCCTCTGCTTCAGCCAGACACGTCCTGCCTCTACTGATAGACGAGAACGCTCTATTTTTGTTTGTGATAATTCCTACAGAAGGGAATAAATGCTCTGGAGGAGCAGAATGAGCACATACAACCTCTGCTCGCATCAAATCTTAAGAAAGGAAACAAAGCTCCGAAGGAGCCATCCTTATGCATCCCTCGTCTCGACTCATGCATTGTCCCATGGAAGGGAACAACATATCAAAGGCACAAACAACCAATGCCTGGGGAGCAGGGCCAAAAAAAATTAGCCAAAGCCCATAGGTGTAGCTCTTCGAAATGAAAAGAATGATTCCATAAGTTTAAAAGAAAAAAGGAGATATGTCAAATCAAGGCCCTAAAGTGAGAAACATTCGAGACTTCTATTATTTTCGGATGTGCATATATGACCTTCTGTTAAATGCCCAAGTATGAGGCCGATTCAGAGTTTCCTTTATTACCAAAAGAGAATTTCTGTTCCACCATTAATAGCTCGACTCAACATCAACATGGAATCTCTCCCTCTCTCGTACAAGAAGCAGATCTTCAGCCATCCGACGAATGCCTAAATTTGAGTCAACTAGGAACTTGTATTTAATAATAGAAGATAACTTTGGGACTCCTTCTCTTGACACCTAAAACTGTAGGAGGTCCGGAACCCTTACAGTGATAAAGGATAGATCCTTGAGTTTACCTCGAACACCCAAATTGGAAATATGGATTAAAATTCCATCCTCACCTACGATGATCATGATAAGGCACCTCCTGGAGGAAGGTCGGGTAAGTCCTCGGGTCCTACTTATGGATAAACTAGCAAAACACTCCTGACGCATAGGCCCAGAGAATGGCCAACAAAGCACGTACATACCCTCCTTTGATATCAAAAGCCCAGAGAGTGGCTCAAGAAGCACGTACATCCTCTACTTCACAAATCAAACCCAAAGGGGTATCAAAATATTAACACCAAAAATAGTTTTTTGTGCCTCAAATTCTAGTTACCTGAACAAGGGTTGATTCAGGTCTCCCATCTTAATACCCGAATTTGGGTTGATTTGGATCTCAGTCAAATACCGAAAGTGGATTTCCAGTCCTCAATCTCTAATTACCTTAACTAGGGTTGGTTCATATCTTCTATCTTAGTACCCAAATCTGGGTTGACTCAAGTCCTAATCACGTCCAAATATATTTTCTGTTCTTCTACTCAAAAATACCTAAATCGGAAGCGGTTCGGGATGTCCATCCTGTCGGAAGGAGGGTTCCTACGCTATTATTGGAGCTAACCTTTTTTAAAGATGGGTCGAAATATTATTATTACCAAGAAAGAAAAGTGCTAAAATTACATCTATGACACCTCAGCTAAGTTCACGGGGATCAAGTCTTTAGTCCCAAAAGAAAGAGTCAGCCATCAACATCCAGAAGGATGACATGCACTTACTCCTCATAAGCTCTTGGTCAGGGAGATGAGGAGTTTCTACTTTATTTAGGAAGTTTTTCTTATTTCATATACGTAGTATGACATTATCCAATATGTCAATCGATACAAGTGGTAACATCACGATAACACATAAGTTCGGAAAAGAACTAGAAAAAAAATCCCAAACCTTCCCAATAGTGTCCTGAGGTTATGGTCACACCTTTTTCTCGAAAAACATATAATAGGGGTTTTCTCAGAAATGCATATCACATTTGGAATTTTTTTTTACTAACATGTGACACATACGTATATCTTCTATCATTCCAACATTCTGTGTCATAATAATTCCAACAAAAGCAATACATCATACAAACCATACAATGCATAAGCATTCCTACTTAAAGCTATAGCATAAATTGTTACACAAACACAATCACTGTTCTGTAAAGATTTACATTACAAATACATAAGAGAAATATGTCATTGTGAATCAGGATTTCGCAAAGCAAATCCCAAGGAAATGTGATCCTCCTTTGCTTTCTTTAATTCATTCGCCAAGTTAACAATTTAGCCGACCTTTAGCCAACGCTACAAATTATATTAACCTCATCCTTCTCATTTAGTTGTTTTTCCAAATAGGATAGCTATTCCTTAAGATTTATAATAGTTATCTTTTGTAGATAATACGTCCTTTTATAGCCTGAGAGAGGGGCACTCTCAAAAATACCTTTGTAGTCGGTAATGTTTCCTTAAACTATGAAGGAAGAGTCTGCAACTGATCCCCCTAATCATAGATAAGATGGGATATAGTAATGCGTAAAAAGTAATCATGAAGTGCACACTAATGACATTATACATCCCAAGGAGACATAACCGCATTGCTTCTATCATTTCATGCAAACATACACATGTCATTCACATTGTGCATATTAATACGACACCGTCAACCATATAATATCATAGGATTATATCACTAAACATAAAAGAGGTTAAGAATACCTCATACAAAAATGTCTAAATCCCCATACGAGATGGTTCTATGCAGGATCACGAGACAAGTCTTGTAAGAACTCCTCGTATTTGTAAACAATGGATTTAAAGCATTACTGAAGCTTGCATCTTTGGAGAAACAGAAGAATGCCACAGCATGAACTGTCTTATTATTAGCAAGATATAGGAAGGAGAAAATTGTTTTGAGAGCGAAAGCCATATCTGTGTGACAGTGACGCCTAAATAAGTAAGGGTCCTTCTATCCTTGGAATATGAAGAACCAACCCCCTTATAGGGAGGCACAACTGGACTCTGAGCAAATAGAATGATCAAGGAATTAATGAAAGTCTATCAGCAGACGTGATGAAAGGATACCAAGAGACACAAAGCCTATACTCGGGAAAAAGACAAAGTTTGACTTAAAAAGTCGAAAATACCCCTTCACTAAAGGGTAAATGTTACTACTAAAATTAACTCTGAAACAGGCTGACAGTGAAGCGGTAGCGGATGGGCACAAGCACAAAAGGATCCTCCGGAAGAAAAATCCAAATACAAAAAGAAACCGAGAGCATAAGGGACTACCTGTAAGGTGTACAACTGACACCATCCTGGAAGGAAGGATTCAAGTTACACACAAAACAAAAAGTATCAACAGGGCAGTCTCGGCATAATGAATGGGTGACAGAAGGTCATGATAAGTCAGAAGCAAAGAAAGAGGGAGGCAAGAGCTCGGCCAATCGAGACCCGAATAGACAGAAGGGCTATCGGTATTAACCCGCCTACTACCGATACATCAGAAGACGAAGGCATCAATAATACCAAGCTCAAAGCACATAGAGATTATCCAGAACTAGCTTCCGAAACATCCACTGCATAAACAACGAAAGGTCACACTGGTAAACAACAAGCAAATTACCAGAAGTCACCTCTCGGAAAACCAGGCTATACCTGAAGGCTCCGCCAGAAGGTAACCCAGAACCCTAAAGGGGATACAAGCTATCCATACTAATCTGCTTAGTACCGAAACCGACAAGGATTTCAAATCAGCAGCTATCTGCATACATCACAAGGGCAAGCTCCTCAAAGTATTCATGAGAAAACTGGAAGCCTACATCCGGAAGCATATGACCGAGAACTTCATCCGAAAGCCACAACCGGGAGCATAAAGTACTCTGAAAGCCATCCATATCGACAAGCTCATATTAATCACGAAGATGCTTTGATTAACCGGAACCCTCACTCTGGAAGCTATAATCAGCACCATAAAAGCGACTGAAAGTTAAGCATCCGAGACCAAGGAGAAAAGTGGCCGTCAGAGGCTTTCGCAAGCCCAATAGCCCAACAGTAAAAGGGGTCTTGAATTCTCAATAAATAAGACACCAGGGGTCATATTTTGAGGACGATTTTTCTCATTCTCATTCTTGTATTCTTTCTCTTTGGAGAAAACCCTAATTCTTAGATCGATTTGGGGATTTCTTCTATATTATTCATGTAATCAAAATCAAAAATCAATAAAGAGTGAATCAATACTTAGAATATTTTCTTAGAGTTTTCCATGCGATTTCTTAGTTATTGTTGCCGCAACTTATTATTTGCTTTCTACATGAACATAAACCTTTATCCAAACCATTCCGGAAGCTAGGTGAAAAAACCCTTTCTACAAACGTTAAGTCCCTTGCTATGGTTTGTGCTTAGGAATCCCTTATCCCAAGGTAACATACGGTTGTTGAATCGTTTAAGCATGATGCTCACCCATTGAGGGAAGAGTAACTATTCTTTCGGATTCTAAACCTTGATATATGTAGGAAATGGTGAACTAACTTAAGTTTACAAAGGCTAAATAACTTATTTTTCCCTTAGGTCCATTTCCATAGACCTATCTTCGGTGTTGACAAAAAATATCGTTAACACTAGCCATTTTAGAAATGGTTAGAATTTCGTCAACGTCTTTTCCAATATGTGTTTCTACCTCTATGTTTAAAGCGGTGATAGTGGTTGATGCAGTACTGTCCAGTATGTCAATGTTAGCCCATTACTTATTTCAATGTGTAGTTCATATATGTTGAATTCTGATGGCAATGTAGGTAGTTACATTAGCTTAGCTATATATCAGTTCGTCGGTACTTGAGGACACTTAGTGCAAGAGTTTGTTGAACTATTTGGATGAATAGATCCTTTTCATATAGCACATGATAAGTATCACCAAGGGGTTGAGTTGCATAATTTAGTGATGGTTGCAGCAGCAACGTACTTTTTTCCCTGTGCATGATTAGCATTGCCATAAGTTGTTGTTGCCGATTTTGTAGTGTAGACTTGAATGTAGAATATACCTAACAATCAATGTATCGTATATCATGCAGCAATTCCCTAATTGTGCAATCAATGGTTTCTTCAGCATGTTACTGATATGAATTGTTACTAAGCAAATCAATTTTTGATATGGGGTTGCTTGTAGATTTGTACCAAGGGATAGTGGAAGTTTAATCTAATGACAGAAAAGTATATACCATGCCAAAATTTATAGGCAGATTATATTACCTCATAAGTGCAAGATCAACATCGGGATACTTGATATCAAAGTAAACTATAGTTACTTTTGTTGAATCAAAAGTGAATGATCCTATAGGCTACATATAAGTAAGTATTATGCAATAGTGTGCACTCAGTAAATGTTTGTCGTTATGTCCAAATGGAGACTGTGGTTGAAGTGACCACAATAGGCAACGGAGGAGCATACATGCACTATTTCATCAACCAGGGTAGCTTTTTCCAACCAAAGCGAGATAGTTGAGGGAGTGCCGATATATTAATCAGAAAAGAAATAGTACTAGCCTGATATCATCAACTTTTTTTGTTGACGTTATAAGGTTACCTTAACTTCTTTACACGCAATTCACATTTAAAGGTTTTTGTTCTATCCTTTTTTTGATTTGTATGTTACTTGAGATCGCCATTAATATGCCTCCAACGTCTGCATTATTAATGTTTGTTAACGAACTATAGTTCAATGTATATGTCGATTTTCAAAGGAAACAAATACCTTAATTTGGTCCATGTTTGTGCACTCATGACGGTAGGATAAAGTCTGGTACAAAATGAATTGTTTATCTCAATATGCTATCCGTTTCCTTCATCAATTTGGTAACTGTGGTATCAATATGAGGGACAATCATTAGAGGTTCATCTATAGTTTGGTAAGAAGGATCTTGGTCTTTTACGTTGAATCGGTTGATGTTGTAAATGCATTGTTATGTAAATGTGTTCTCAAATTGGTCGAGGAGGTGTCTTCGAACTGCTGTTAAGTGCTCATTTCCCTGCAAGATTTAGTAATATCGAAGCAAGCAGTTAATTAATAGGCATATTATATCTACCATATGTTGTCATCTGTGACAACCACAAGACTCGAACCCCCGACCTTCCGAAAAGCAGCACTACGCATTAACCACCATGCTAAAAGATCTTGTTTTAGCTTTTCAAAATTGGTGTTGCAGAGTATCCCCTTAAAGAGACCAACGTCCTCGTTATCTCGTAATCACTCACTCTCAGGCGTTATGCGCGTAACCCGCATCAATACCACATTGCTGACAACCCCAGCATTATGCACACAATTCGGGCTGGGTACAGGCTCTGATACCAAATGTGACAGCTACGGGATTTGAACCTCCGACCTCTTGAAAAAACACTGCACATTAACCACTGTGCAAAAAGATTTTTATTTTGTCTTTTCGAAAGGGGTGTTAAATCATCTCTAATTTTGTAGTAGTATGTTGACAGCATTTAAGATACTGAGAAACAATGGAAGGACGACATAGAGATTTGTACTCACCTCGCTGTCTAATAGCTACATGTTAATTGAATATGGTTCCTTTGAGACCTAGTTGATGAGTACCCATAATTGGGTTACTCTTACTCTTATAATTTCCCAATTTGAACCATATATTATATTGTTTAGGAGTTGCACATTCTGATCCATTTAACTGTGCACGGGAAAACAAAGTGACTAGTGGAAATGAACATTTTAATCATATAACTATACAAAAGGCATACACATGTGGTGGAAATAAATGGTTTAGAGCATCATATCGACTCGTGCACAATGTGCAGTGCTGAGGAACATTGAATCTGCTCTACTTGTGGTGAGTAGACTTCTTTAAATGTTTAATGAAAGAAGTCTGGTTGTACGACAATCAGGTTGCGCTATTTAAAGGATAGTATAGGCAGTAATTGTTTATATAACAAGCGGATTTTTAATGGATAACTACATGTAATTGACTATTCGGTAATTCCCACGTGGTTATCTTTATTTGTATGATGTGTTTAAATCTGAAACCAATATTCAGTTGGAACAGTTGTAGGCCTTATGACTAATTAGGGGTGTTACCGTTACGACAACCGTCAATTTTAATGCCAACCGTAACTGCAACCGTTATTGACGATTAGTAAATTTTATAACAGTTACCATAGCTGTCTAACTGTTACTGCAACCGTTACCGTAATTTACATTGTTAATCATAAATAATTTAACAATACCAACAAACTAAGCCATAAATCCCAAACAAGTTGGGGTTGGCTAGATATGGAATCCAAAAAAAGGGTTAAAATCTTTTGTAAAAACAAAATAAAGATTTGAAAAAAGAAAAAAAAACGAATATTAAATCTTCCGTAAAAGTAAAATAAAGGTTTTAAAAAAAAGGTTCTGGTACGTGGATTGCTAACTTCTATGCACTCCTATCTGAAACCAGCTCTTTAGATATATTCCAATTCCTTAAGTCTCTTTTTACTATCTCCTCCCAAGTCATTTTAGGTTGGCCCCTACCCCTCCTTGGACCTTCGGCGCAACCTATAATTCCAACGCTCACTGGTGCATAATGCAGTCTTTGTTAGAGATGTCTGAACCATCTGAATAGGTCGCTACACCATAAATGGCTTTTGGTAGCATTGAAAAAACGCTACCATAACTTGTAGTAGCGTTTTAGAGAACGCTGTGATACGACATGCAACTAAAAGTCTGAAACTTTCTGTTGTGATATAGTAAACGCTACCAAAAATATCATATTGTTGCGTTTTTGAAATGCAACTAAAGCTTTTCTATATGGTTTAAAAAATGCTATCTGTAGCGTTTTTTAAATGCAACTACATAATTTTATTATTACTTTACATTTGCTTTTATTGCATTCTTAAAACGCTGCTAAAAGTTGGATTGTACCATTTCCAATAGGCTAGTATTATATCCATATTGAAACAACCGATCAATCATAATCTTCATATTCAAATCAACAATTAAATCACATAATTAACGGATACAAAAAAGTAACTAATCAAACATATCA
Organism: Allium sativum; assembly: GCA_030737875.1. Taxonomy (NCBI): domain Eukaryota; kingdom Viridiplantae; phylum Streptophyta; class Magnoliopsida; order Asparagales; family Amaryllidaceae; genus Allium; species Allium sativum. Next base: position 717,956,566 of record CM060921.1, on the reverse strand, counting down.
TTATCACATTCAAATAACACGCTAATCACATAATCAAATATAATATCCATAACAATCCGATAATAGTTCTTTGACATAATAAGACACATTGTAAAAAAAATATACACAAATAGTACTAAAAAAAATATGACAACATATAAAAAAATTAAAGCCATGTTCATTGCTTGGATACCAGTAATTCTTTGTTGTCGATAGTCTTCAATCCGAAATAGCAAATTACCTGCATAAAAGTTTAACAGTCAAACAATCAAATTAATTCGTAGGACTTCAAGTCTAATATCAAATGTGTGCTTGAGCTTGTGTGTGCGCACACACACACACACACATACACACACATAACAGTGCTAATATACGGTTGCATGTTGAATTATTCAATAAAGAAGCTTATAGAAGCACCATTCGAAACTAATTAAGAAATTAACATCTTAAATGAATAAAACTACTCATAGCGTTGCTGTTGAAATAAAGAATAGCTTAGCTTGCTACATCCACACAGCCAGGGTTATAAATGTTGACAACGCTCTCATTACATGTGACATTAATGTATTCATTAGGTGGCAATTATAATTCATCAAACAGACTATGTTTGCACTCTTACTTTCCACTGTACTAAGTTATAGATGAAAAAAATTCATCCCCTCTACAACTGTGAAATACAATAATGTATGCAAATTAGGAGTCTGTTTCAAAGATCACTTATGATCCGCTAGCCACACATGTTATTCAAGCTGTGCTCTTGAATCTATACTATTCTGTTATTTGGCAAAATTCACAGGCAGTTTTGGCATACCATGCGGAGAAAGAAACACAAGTCCAAACTAGGAGATCTTCAACAATCCTCATACTTATTGTTGCTCAAATCTATCGCTAATTTATTTATTTTAAATCTGCCGTTTTTATTTGTTTTCAACAACTTTTATTTGCCTCCCCATCTCGCTTTAGCTTATGAACAAATAGTTGTACAAACATTGTTCCGTTTAGCAAGATCATGATTTTTACCAAAGTATTGGTTATTTTAAACATGTAGAAATCTTCATTATGGCTTATAATGATATTTGGATTGGAATCGGTATTTCATTGTTTCCCTTCAACTGTGTAGTTGTTATCTTAAATCATTTGTCCACTTAACAAACTTGGAAATGTGAAATTCCTCCATGCAACAATGGAAAAAAGCAAAACATTGAAGCTATGGCTTTGTACTCTGGTTGAGATAGAGATATATATGCATCAAATCATACAGGAGGGAATTTTTGAATTAAAGCAACATGGAATGCTATTACAAGAAAAAACTAGATTGAATGGAGCATGATTGTTTGGGACAAATCTATCTATCCAAAAACATCTTTTACAACATGTAAAGCAATGCAAGTTCGGGCCTACTTAGTATAGACTTTCCAATTAAAGGATTATAAAAGACAATTTTTTTGTTTTTTATAATATGCTTGAAGAAAACCATAATCTTTTTTTTAGTGCAATTATACTAAAATGGTGTTGTGAAATGGTGTTTGAGCATACAATATGACTATTCAAGGGAATAATGTCAACGATATTATCATTAACCTTGTCGGGAATCATCAACGTGAAAATCTGGTAGCTAAACTGAAATCCATTACCATAGAAACATTTCTTTTTGTGTGTTATTTGAAGAGGGAGGAATCCCAACATATTTAAAAGAGTATTGAAGAATGCTAGAATTACTAGGTGAATGGTTGTAACTAAAATAAATCTATATAGTTGGAGAATCAAGAAAGATATACTCACCGGTAACTAGGAAGCCATATGCAATGCGTTGTTAATTGCAGATCTGAAGTACTTGTCAGGCGAAATTCCTGGAAGGAGAAGAATAAATTCTGAGTTGCCATAGCTGAGTTTCGCTGGTTGTAGGAGATGAAGGAGTTCAAGTATTGTCAGGATGTAATTGGTAATTTTTCAGTGGAGTTAGTGGTTAACATGTTGCATCCAATATAAAATATAAAAGTACTTCGAACACGATTTAATATTTTGGAACATATGAATTATTTAGGCAATTGAGTTGAAAATTTTTGACAACTAGGTTGATATTGTTCATTTGTCAAATAGGTTCCACAAGTGCCTGCTAATATGTGAGGGTTGCAATGTGCATTATGAACTTATGATCATGTAAGAAATTAACTAGTGTACGAATGTGGTGCTCGTATAGAAGAAGCAGAAAGTGTTGTAACTCGAATGTAATGTTTAATACTATAGCACTACCTAATTATCATGAAGCTCAAAGTTGGAACTGCCTGCATTCCTAGTTGACTATTACAAGTAACAATAGACAAAATTAGCAAAATCAGATGATTGTTTCATTTAAAATGTGATATTTGAATAGAAGCAAACTGAATAAAAGTACCTGACCTCATAATAATACTCCCAGCTTGGTCTATCGTAAGCATGTCTTGAACTGAAAGACGATGGATTTAACTTTGATAGACACTTGACTTCACTAATCATTGTTTTCACTAATTTCAAGTACAAGCCCTATAGTATTATCATGTTCGAGCAAAACTTTTGTATTCTCTGATGTCCCATAAGCAAATTTTGGAAGTGCCCATGCAGCTTCAAACTGAAGTTGAGGATAATCCTTCCACATAAGAATCTTGACAGTTAGATTTAACGATAGATGAATAATACAAAAAGTAGTATATTTTAGGATCATGACAGTCTTATTTCATTTCACAGCCCAAATCCTCTCTATAATTATAACTACATGTATTGATTATCCTAGTGTATTATATGCCATCTCAAAATACAAATCTGGGCTCAACTATTTTGCCTACGGTCACCCATCTGATGCAAAAAAAGGAAAAGCAAATATGTATTGTTGTCTTATAACTTATTTGTATTATTAAAGGAAAAACTAATTGCCTTTTGAAGGATACTCGTATTTGCTAAAGAACAAGCCATTATATTCAGTTGAATTTTATAAATATCAAAATTCTAATCCTCCCTTTGAAATACAACAAAAAAATGCGTATACACTAAGAAATGGTCGAGTAAAAAGTGTAAATTAGCCTCTTCTTTTTTAACCCAAAAACCAAAAAGTTACACGTTGCTAGATACAGAAGTGTTGGAATCAGAAATACTGCATGCGATCAAACAGTATAAAATGGGGAATGGAGCTCTCTCTTTTATTTAATGATAAAGTTGGCTTATAAAAAGCCTGTACAACAACAAAATAGAACATGTGCAACCCACGTCTAACATCCCTATAAACGTGGTTTAGTGAACGAAGAACAATTCAAACACGATTTCTCAAAGCTGACAACCAGGGATTATTTAACAGAAAATAAACAAAACTAACTAATGTACTAAATCTAACAGACTTAATACAGCAACCACATTCAGTACAGCAGCTCCATCAATTCCTCCCTCAAACTGCATTGCTTCAAGCAAGCAGTTTACCCACTTGGTACGGCGCAAACTCCCATCAAGCATCGCAGCTTCTCAAATGCCTCCATCTTCAAAGCCTTGGTCATAATATCAGCAACCTGGTCATGTGAATTGCAGTGCTTCAACTCAATCACACCTTCTTTGCAAAGCTCTCGCAAGAAATGAAACCTGACGTCTATATGCTTACTCCGGCCATGCATAACTGGATTCTTTGCCAATTTAATGGTAGACATGCTATCACATTGTATGACAGTAGGTGTACCTTGTTTGCAGTTTAGCATCTCAAGCACTCTTCTCTTCCACACTACTTGACAAGCGCAATGAGCTACAGATATAAACTCTGCTTCGGTTGTTGAAAGAGAGACCACCGGCTGTTTCTTCGTGCTCCAAGCAACCGCACCTACACTGAGCATAAAAACATATCCGGAGGTGCTCTTACGGTCATCCAAATCACTGGCATAGTAACTATCAGAAAATTCCGTTAACATTTCATCACTTGCAGCACTTCTTTCATAGAAAATTCACATGTCCATCGATCCCTTCACATATCGAAAATTTTTCTTGATAGCCTGCATATGTAGGCTTGTAGGTCTCTCCATGTATCTACTGGCCAAGCTAACCACAAACATAATATCCGGCCTAGTCACTGATAGATACATCAGACTACCTACCATTTGTTTGTACTGAGTCACATCCACTTGCTTTCCATCTTCATTTTTCATCAGTTTAGCACCTGGTACCATTGGATTACGAACTGAATTTGCATTCTCCAATCTGAACCTTTCTAAAATCTCTAAAGCATACTTCTTTTGACTCAAGTAAATCCCTTTATCATTTTGCACAACCTCTACACCAAGAAAGAATTTCATCTTACCTAAATCAGTCATATCAAACTCCTTTTTCATTGAAGCTTTAAACTCTACAATCATTTCTTCATCACTTCCAGTGAACACTAAGTCATCTACGTACAAGCTCACCACCAAAATCTTTCCTTCTCCTTGAGTTTTGACAAACAAAGTATGCTCACTGGGACACCGAACAAATCCTTCATTTAGAAAATATGATTCAATCCTACTAAACCAAGCTCGTGAAGCTTGCTTCAATCCATATAATGCTTTTTTCAGCTTTAAAACTTTGTACTCCTCTCCCTTCTTCTCATAGCCACGGGGCTGCTCCACATACACATCTTTATTCAATTCTCCATGGAGGAATGCGCTCTTTACATCCAGTTGATACACACTCCATCTTCTTTGGGCTGCGATAGCTAAAAAAATCGGATTGTGTCCTATCTTGCTACCGGTGCAAATACTTCAGTGTAGTCGATCCCATGCTTTTGTGCATACCCCTTTGCCACAAACCTGGCTTTGTATTTGTCAACGTCCCCTTTTTCATTTAGTTTTGTCTTATATATCCATCTCACGCCAATCTTTTTCGCGCCATTTGGTAGAACGGTTAGCTGCCAAGTACCATTTCTTTCTATTGCTGAAATCTCATCATTCATAGCATCCCTCCATTTTTGACTTCTTGAAGCTTCCTCATAGGTGCATGGATCTCCAGCGGTGGTATAAAATACCAAGTTCTGAGTTTCTTCTTCCTTGAACAATCCTTCACCTATAACAAAATTATCCATCCAGTATGGTGGTCTTCGATTCCGGACAGCAGGTTTATTTGGTTCGCTGTTCTCAGTTGAACTTATCGAAGATGTACTTGATGAGGAATGACTGATCACTCCAGTTGCTTCATCTTGCTCATGCTCCCCAACTTCGTCATTGTTTTCTTCAAATTCTTCTTCAGTTGCATAATTCTCATCATCATTCCACTTAAATAGTGTACTTGTATTACCATCTTTGCATGTGTTCCAATCCCAGATTTCATTTTCTTCGAAGACCACGTCACGACTTATCAACACCTTCTTTGTAATTGGATCATACATTCTGTAACCTTTTGTTTCTTCACTTACCCCCAACAATACACACTTTGAGCTCTTTGGATCCAATTTCGTCCTTTTCGCATCCGGAATATGTACGTGTCCAATTCAACCAAATACACGAAAGTAATCCACTGAGGGTTTAACACCGCTCCATGCTTCTTCCGGTGTGAGGTCTTTGGCTACTGACGTAGGACTCCTATTTAGTACATGCACACACCAATTCACTGCCTCCAGCCAAAATTCTCTAGGGACATGTTTTTCGGATAGCATGCTTCTGACTAGGTTCATGATTGTTCGATTCTTCCGCTTAGCGACTCCATTTTGCTGAGGAGTGTACGCTGCAGTCAGTTGTCTCTTGATCCCATTCACACTGCAATACTCATTAAATTCTTTGGAAGTGAATTCGCTACCTCTGTCAGTCCGTAAGCAACACAACAATGAACCAGCCTTCTTTTCAACTAAAATTTTGAACCTTTTGAACATATTAAGAGCTTCCGACTTTTCTGTAATGAAATAAACCCAACATTTTCTACTAAAATCGTCAATAAAAGTGATTAGATACCTCTTTCCGCTGTTGGATTTTGGATTTACTGGTCCACAAATGTCTGAATGAACAAGTTGTAGCTTGCATGAGGCTCTCCAGTGGCTTTTGTTCGGAATACTATCCCTTTGTTGCTTCCCGGCTAAGCAGTCAATGCACGCCTTTGTAGGAGGTTTAAGTGATGGTAGTCCCTCAACCATTTTATTATAATGCAGAGTCCGTAAGCCCTTGAAACTCAGATGCGTAAACCGACTATGCCATAGTTGTGTTTCACTCTCTCCACTAGTCTGAAAACAAGCTGCTACTGATTCATTTTGAGGCATTGATGCAAGCATAACAAACATTCTATTTGTGGTCATGACTGTCTCCATTATGAGACCTTGAGTTGGGTGGAATAGCTTGCACATATTATCTTGAATAAGTATTGCTTGACCTTTCTCCTGTAATTGACCCATGCTCAACAGATTGTTTTTCAACTCTGGGGTGTAGTAGACTCCACCAATCTTTGTCATCACTCCGGCTACTTTCAACTTCACACATCCCATTCCCATTACTGCTATTCTTGAATTGTTGCCAAGCTTGACAGAGTGTTTGAACCCTTCATCTAACTCTGTGAACCACAATTTATTTCCGCTCATATGATTGCTACAACCCGAATCTAAAAACCATGCCTCTTCTCTAGTTGATTTATGAATCTCCACATACGACATAAGCAGCATTTCGTCTTCTTTGTCCAGGTCTGCATAATTAGCTGCATTTTCCCAACTAGGACATTCATAAGAAAAATGCCCTAGTTTATGGCATCGAAAGCATTCAATGGTTGCTTTATTAATGGGATATCTAACTCTTCCTCGTCCTCTTCCTCGACCTCTAAAGCCTCCGCGACCTCTACTTCTGCCTCCAAATTGAACATCCTCCCTTGCTTCCGATCTCTCTCCGATGCTCACCTTAAGAGCTTGCTCTTCCTCTTTATGTCCCTTCATTCTTTGCTCATGGACAAGTAGACTGCTCTAAAGTTCATCAATGGTCATTTCAGCAAGGTCGTTTGATTCCTCAATGGAGCATACGACATAATCAAATTTCGGCGTCATTGATCTCAATATCTTCTCAACAATGATAGTTTGCTCCATGCGTTCACCATGGGATTTCATCTTGTTGGCAATAGTAAGAGTTCTACCAAAATAATCATCAACACTTTCTCCTTCTTTCATACCAAGAAGCTCAAATTCTCTCCGCAATGCTTGTAGTTGAGCCTGTTTCACCTTGGTAGATCCTTGGTACTTTTGACGCATGGAATCCCATATTCCTTTTGCAGAATCTTTGTTCAAGATCGTCTCAATAATGGCGCGATCAATGGCTTGGTAGAGGTAATTTTTTACTTTCAAATCTTTCAACTTCATGTCTTCTACAGCCTTTCTCTGTGCCTCTGTACTTTCTGCTGCTACTGTTGGAATCCCAGTCTCAATCAAACTCCAATACTCTTTAGATTGTTAGAAATTTTCCATCACCATGGCCCAATGGTCATAATGGCCATCAAACCTTGGAATTGCTAGTTGAACAAAACTCCCTTCAGTTGACATGTCTACGACCTCACCTTCTTCTTTCTCTTTACTCTCTTATAAGGCCCCTCTAGCTCCGATACCACTTGTTGGAATCAGAAATACTGCATGCGATCAAACAGTATAAAATGGGGAATGGAGCTCTCTCTTTTATTTAATGATAAAGTTGGCTTATAAAAAGCCTGTACAACAACAAAATAGAACATGTGCAACCCACGTCTAACATCCCTGTAAACGTGGTTTAGTGAACGAAGAACAACTCAAACACGATATCTAAAAGCTAACAACCAGGGATTATTTAACAGAAAATAAACAAAAACTAACTAATGTACTAAATCTAACAGACTTAATACAACATCCACATTCAGTACAGCAGCTCCATCAAGAAGAGTACAAGAAGCATGACAACGTGGAATGTACTTCATGGCCATCCTAACTCAAAAGGAACAATGTCCATCATGGAGCAATTAATGGAGTATTTCAACTTCATAGCCATCTAAAACCAACATTACAATCACAACCAAATTAACTTAAAATAAAAAACAAACACCAATGTCATTGTAAAGTCTTGGAAAAAATAACACTTACAACTCTACAAGTAGACAAGGCAACGACTCAAACAAACCCTGAGTCTCACTTCTTCTCATCACACATTGGCTTTCTGGACAAAATCATTTGCATTGGGTTGAAAATTCTAGTTTCTCCACCCTTGCTCAAATGTTTAGCGGTTTCATACAACATCTCATGAACTTCCACCACTCCCTTCGGTGCAATCCTCATGTAATTCATCACTGTCACAAGCAAGCGATTCCTCCAATACAATTGGCTACTATTATTATAGAAATGAAACTTCATAACTGAGTTATTCAAATTAGATCGAAGCTGATAATTCAGAATTACTATTACAATCAAATGGATTTAATATATGAACGGATTACATATATGTCTAATTTTCTCTGTGGACCAAGCTAGATGGAAATGGATAATTCGGAGTTATTGGTACTGCATACTACAAGAATAGGACTTGTTCGATCTAATAAGAGTTAGAATAAGGCAGGCGTATTCAAGGTAGAAAAAAGTGCAGGGAACGTAAAAAGGTGAATAAAACATTACTTCCAATATGACACTAGTGAAATAACCTTTTTTTCTTTTAAAATTAATCATTTGCTACTATGATCCATATCGTATATTAATATTTAGTGGCTTGAAAAAAAAAGTATTTGAGAGGTTGATAATGATAATGAGTATTTGAAAGGTTGACATTTTCCAGAAGTGACCGGCCTGCAACTATTAGAACACACTTTTTAAACCCATTATCCGAAACCGATCAAAATCACATTAAAGTGTAGTAGTATGATTGTTTTGTAAGGGCATTCTCGACAAAGAGTTGGGGTGGAATGTCAGGGGTGTTTGGACAACTTGACCAAAGCCGATTTTATTTAGCTGGCTAAGGGACATCAGCTTTTAAAATGCCAGTGTTATGCCTCAAATGGTGCAACGGTCAAAAATATAATCATTGCCCCTTAGCCAGCTAAATAAATTCCATTCTTTTGGAAGAAAAAATCTGTTGAAACCTCAAGTGTTAACAATTCATACCCTCATAATACAACCGAGATTCATTCTTTCCTTTTAAAAATGGTAAAATCAATGAACATGTGATAGGGGAACAACCTATTCAAGGACTTACCATACTTGTTTTTAAATGTAATGGGGACTGTGCATTCACAGAGACACAACAATGTTAGATAGGAGTCAGTAAGTGGACAACATAATAACAGTAAGTGTGTCAACCAGAAAAATGTGGTCGAGGTCATCTATATCCACAGAGTAGAGGATGGTGAAGATGCCAATGAATCTAATACAAATAGAATACTGTTAGAAAGAAAAAGAAGAAAGTCCCTAAGAAAAAGAAGGAAGCCCCTCAAGTGTTCAAAAGTGACGAGGCTTGCAAAATTCCTCTAAATAACCCATATGACTCTCTTTAAACAAATGAAATTGCATAAAGTTTGAGCAACAAGCAAGACCATCACATGAAATATCATAAAAAATTACTATTGTATGGTACTATTGACTAATATTATTACAAAATTTTCATAATATTACCCAAAATACCACACTGCTCATTTGCATGCATTTTCCATTTCAATTTTCAATGGGAACTGTTAATAAAAACTTTTCAATTCTGTTATACCTGTTTTAGCAGGTACAGATTTTGAAATTATTCATGCGGTTCTCGCTGCATAATAGTTCAGAAAATTATTGGACAAATAACTCAATATAAATTTTGACAAACGTTTTTTTAGGGGAAAAACTACTTTCAAAGTAGCTTTATTATAGGGTATGCCAAAATACATTCGTGCGTATATACCACGTCTCTGAATTAATGAATGATATGCCAAAACAGTAAGTGATGATTTGAAAATCATGTAAATCTTGTGATTCAAGCATGCAGGACTTTTTAAGCTAATTTCTCCAAGTAGAATGAGGGACATTGCATGCACTTGATTAAGAAGACATGTTAGTGTCATAGTAGAAAAAATATATTAGATATACCAGTTTCAAAATTACAAGATCAAGGTGTATTTGCATACACACCGTACATATCCATCATTTCAAAAAGATACAAAAGGAAAATATTTTGCAATTTATACAATTCATATTTACATGAGGGTCAATGAAATAATTTATGCTACCTGATTTGAGATATGGTCGAAGATCAGGGTCCTAGTTCTACATTGTCGTACTAATCCCTAACCCAATAACTCCAACCTGACCTGCTATGCATCACATATGTTGTCAAGGAAAATAGAACTTCAGTTTTGTGTCTAAAAGCATCCCAGTTAGAATCCAACTTGTTAGCAAATAAATTTATCAACATATTGGTTAAGTGAAGAGGAAGTCTAATTTCTAAAGTTTACATTGTCCATGCCTTTAGAATATTCCAATAATCTTCACATTAAAGCAATCCATGAATGCATGAAAAAACTAGAATTTGCCCGCACCCGCGTCTGAAAAGTGTATAGATGTGTCATATCTTCAAATTAGTTGTATTGTAAAATTCTTATTGTTCCTTCAACCATAGCTCTGCTCTTACTCAGTCGCCCCGACTAATCGTTCATCTTCTATTCCACACATTTCTAATCGGTTCCTTAATTCAAATAATCAATAAGTAAACTAAGCTAATGCTATTTTAAAGAATGCACATGCTTTGGTAATGTTGAAACAGCCATCATCTTATTTGTCATTCGGGGTGTATAGATCATTATTTAATTTTATAACTCTCTGATCTACTTTTTTTATTGTGAGTGATCTATGACCTTTGGGCATTTCGGTTAGCTTTCATTAATGAATGAAACTCAACCTTATACCTTTTAGATTCGACCAAAAACTCATACCTCAATTAAAATTTAGTATTTTGAAACATAGTAAGAAGTATTATGCATAAAGTTATTGTTTCAAGTTTACCATATAGCAGGAACAGTAAAATACTCAAGATATTATACTGACATATGTCTAGCAGCAGGCATATACAGGAATTATGATAGCGTACAAGGAATCATGGACAACTTGAGCAAAAGAATTGACCCAAGCTAAGCTTTGGGTCATACGAAGACGCATCCTCCCCAGTTAAGCAATGTGCTTAGTCTCGAAAGAAAAAGGTGTATCACAATATAATTACATGTTCCCTTCATTTTTAAATATGTGAAAAGAAGGAAAAACTAATAACATATTTCCTATGCAGCGGAGCAGGTAAAAGTTATTCAATAAAAATGTGTAAGAATTGTTAAGTTTGATACAATATCTAATTGTACCAAATGCGAAAATGAGATATTATATGCAGTCATCTATCATATATGTTTATTCTTTCTTTCGAAATAGCTTATTTATATAAAAAAAAGAATGGATTTAAGAATGAGCCACCAATTGCCAGTCAACAAATGGGGTACACCTACCCTAGTAGTTAAAGTAGTTAAGAATATTAGCATGATGTTGGACACCTATGGTTGCTTCCATAGACTATAGCTCAATCTCACTTAAATGTTCAAACTAATTTCTTACTATGCATAAAGAGTTTTTTATCCGTTAATGTTATAGAAGAAAAATTGGAGATTTCTTCCAAGAACCTGGAAGTACAATGGGTATTGTAAAGGTAATAGGAAATTTGGGCAGGAAGTTTGTTAAATAGGGAATAAGTATTGTGAAGCCAACATGTTATATTTTGAGCCTTACTTACAAAAGTACACATGCACTCCAATGTCATAGCTTGTCGGTAAAGATGGCGGTTTTGTGTAGTAATCTAGAATGTCATATCTAGGAAATATAAATTGCTTATATGAAGATCTATGAGAACAAGTCCTAACAGTTCAGAAACTTACCCATACTTGCAATCAATTATCTCTCAAAGCAATGCAGCCCAGATGCCTTGTAACAATCTTGCATAATTTCACAGGCGAAAGTGACCTTGGTACCAAATAGCGCTAAAAACTGCCCTGACTCATCAACTTTTGTAAGTTTAATCTATAGTGGTGAAAGGTTAAGATTGAAAAGAGAAGGTGTGAAAGGTTTAACTAAGCTGATAGTAGTTGAGTTTTTCAGTAAATACTCAAATCCCTTTTTCACCTATAAATTAAAAAAGTAAAAGAAAAATATTGTGTTGTGCAAGGAACACTAATAAGGAATTACAGGACAACCCAATATTTAGTATAGTATAATAAAAGCCCTGAAAAGCATAAAGTTCAATTATAGGATACTTGAGCTATTATCTTCTCTTTTTAATTTTTTTTCTTTAATTTTTGTTTGTTGTTTAAAAAAATAAAATGTTCATGTCAAAACCTTGAGAAGAATGCATTAAAGGTATTACAGCCTAGGATGGTATTAAACATGAAGAACATAGCAGATATTTCCGGAGACAAGTAAATCAAAAGAAAATAAATAAACATTCCTTAGATGTTACTATGACTGAAAATTTTCTAGCTATTAACTCCACTACAATAAAATTATGGGTTTTCCATATTATATACAAGTAAACATTTCCAATATATTGTCTTTTATCTAAAGAAGGAGTTTCTATGATTATTGAACCAATTTTCAGTGAATACTTTCGACCATACCATCATCAATAAGTGTGAAGGCTGAAGCTGAAACTAAAATCTAACCATGAATACGTACTTCCCATAATCTAAAATCGACTGCTTTTTCAACATGATGATTCATATAAGTAAAGAATTCCAAACGTATTCTTGTTTGTTCTTATGTAATTAAAAAAATATCTCAGATACCTTTGAAAGGGTTCTTCTAATTTTGAATCTCAAATAGAAGAAAATTATCTAATTTTTTATTTTTGATTTTGCAATAAACTGAATTCAGTTTAACTGATGAACTCGAACAACAACCCCCAAATATCATTGCATAAACAGAAAGTATCAAACTCAAGATAAAGTTTATTTTTGGATTACCTTTATCTGATCTAGAGATGAGAAGCGGTGGTGGAGAGTGGAATCTCATATTGAAGCGCAAGGGTTCTGAGGTACAGTTGGAGTGTAACACCCCACCTCCGTTAAGGTCACTCACTAAGGGAATGCCTTAACTTTGGAGGAGTGTTATAGGTAAAAGACACAGAAAATTTACAACACAGAAATATAAGCAGCGGAAAACAAACATTTATTTCATACGTGGTTCAATACAAAAACCATTACAGTAAATTGTTTCAAACCAACTTCCAAATCATTACATTTTAATTTCTATCTTGGTTATTATATAAAGAAGCATAAATCATAAATAAAACTGCATAAATCACTAAGTCTACTGTGGCCAAAGCCATAGCCAAAGATAATAGGTTCCAAGTCGTACATCATAGATTCTTCAAGCTTGGAAATATGAACGGTCCAAATTAAGTTGAGCTATTCCCTTCCTGGCTACCTGGGGAGGGGGGGGGGGACGGGAGAAAAGAAGACGAAAGAAAAATGGGTCAGACATAAGTCTGAGTAAGTCTAGTGACTTTTCAGTGTGTGAATAAGGAAAATGGTCATGATAGGAATAAACTGAAAATAGGATAGTACCAGAACAACAAACTAACATAAAACAATATAAGGCAGGATAAACCGAATATACATCGCACCCATGTTTAATTCCCTGTAACTATTTATACTTGTCCAACTAGCACCACGTGTTCATGGTGAAATGATCCCCTTATATAGATCGGCTCCTACTTGCATGCATTTATCAAGTGTGTATTTTGGCCCCCGCTTGACTATAGATACCTGTGTTGGTCCCCATCACGGGGTGTATCAAATCCTATGGTGGCAACCCGAAACGATTCAAGATGCACAGTGTATGACTACTGATGCCCAGTGCCTGCTTTTTCCATTCCGGAGTACATGCATGCCCGTACTCCGTCGGAACCTACACTGATGCACTACCCGCCGACGTTTTTGACCGCTTACAATTCAGCCCAGTAATCGTGCCCCATCCTGCCTAGTTTAGGGTCCCATGATACATCTATGTGGATTACTGCTGAAATGGGTCCCCGTTATTAGGGTTTTCCAGCCAACATGTTAAATTGGTTAAGTGTCCTAACCCCACCCATCAGTTTAGTTATGTTGTAGAATTGGTTAAGTGTTTCCTTAATTGACTTCACCCTACCAATCTTGACTTAGCTTTATTAAAGCACCAACCGCTCACATTAGACGGGTATTGTTGTGGTCACTGGATGTGCCGGTCGGTTCCGGGCAGTTTTACACCACAACTTAGTCTAACCTCAGGTCCTTTTTGGGATCAATGCACTAACCACCCACATTAGACAGGTACTGTTGTGGTCACTGGATGTGCCGGTCAGTTCCGGGAAGTTTTACACCACAACTCAATCTAACCTCGGGTTAGGCATATTCGTCTTTTCTAAATTTACATATTTATCTTTTTATGCTTATATTTAAATTTGTCAACAATTTATTGTCATGGCCCCCTTTCCTTCTAAATCAAATTCGTAATTTTTGGTATGTAAATTATACCATTTCAATGCCATACCATTTACATGGTTATGAGCCAAATATGTTAATTACATAGAGTTTCATGTTTTCCCCAACGTTACCCCTATTGTACGTTCGCAAAATTACATAGGATGTTAGGCTCGACATTCTAGCCTAAATAATAAACTAAAAGGGGAAAAAGAGGAAACTGCAACATTCCAACATCATACAAAAATATGAATCTCACTACAGATGTGTCACATGAACTTGGCATAATATACTTTTAATTATGAACTTGCAAACTAGATCTATGCAACATGAGTCATAAAATAATAGTTTTACATAGAACTACCAAAATCTAATTAGACATGTAGTAGTGAACTTGCATAGGGGTTGAATCATGCTAATATAGATCTAACATAAAGGCATATGGTTCTAACATATAAAGTTGTAAATCTAAACATATAGGTTTACATAATCGTGTTTTTAACCTATAAACTTGCACGTATTCATAACATGATAGCATCACTTAACTTGCATAAACATGGCATAATTTCTAAATTGACATACAACATATAGATGTCATCACCAAATTATGCAAGGTCGTAGATCTAAACATATATGTATAATGGATCTAAACAATTAGGCATAAACGACACGACTTAGCCTAAAACTTGTATGTGTCATAATATCACCAAATGTATATATGATAATTTCACAACATCATAGTTTTATTCACCAATTTCCACATAACATGATAGGTTCGATAGACCATAATAGTTCATAGGCATATATGATAGAATAGACATGAATAAACATAAATCAGCATCACATACAACTTGATACAATTCTATTTTAAAAATTATTACTGTAACGACACGGATTTTGCCCGGACCTAATCGATCGCAAAATCGACCAAGACCGTTGCTGGCTAGGGAGCTGGTTACGCATGATAGGGGGTTCTCACCATGTTGTTTGGTGGCGAACAGTGGGCTCTTACCCTTACATGTCCCTTATTTATTAGGGTTGGTTATTGCAGTCGAGAGGCTGGCCGTAAAACAAGGTGTCTGGGAGATCATCTGTATGTCACGGTGGGAGGTTAACCCACTGCCTGTGTGTCGTTACAGGTGGTATCAGAGCTCTGGTTAGCTCAAATCTTTGGGGTACTACTCGTTAGAACTGAACAAAAGACTCATCAGAGATTGGATTAGTAATATCCAATAAGAATACTCATTAGAGATAGGATCAGCAGTATCCTAGAATGAGAAAACTCATTAGAGATGGGGTTAGTAATGCCCTAGAATGAGTTCAGAGTGATAAGCTTATAATTAGCGTATTTTTGATTATATAATCTATTTCTGAAAATATGATTTTTAAATATATAAAAGAGTATGTATATTTGATAAGTTAGTCAACAAATGAAATTAATAAGAGAAATTAAAATTTAGTTAGTTAATTAAACAACTTTTACCTTAGTTCCTTTTCGAGGACGAAAAGATTTTAAGTGGGGGCGACTGTAACAGCCCTGATTTTTGGGGTTAATTTTAAAATTTTATTTTAAGAAATTTTAATGAATAAATATATTTAAAATTATTTATTTTAAATAATAACGATAAAAAAAACTTATTTTATTTCGAGCGCGAACTTGAAATTTATATTAAATCCATTCCGAGCCTGAAAACGGCGCGGTAATTTCAGATTTGAAAGTCCAACTTTGAAAAATTATATAAAATAAAATATAAATCGGAATTGGACGAGACAAGAAACGCTAGGACCGTATTTAAAATATCTTTCCAAAGAGTTTCAGAAATTAAGATTCCAGTTTATAAATTGTAAGTTATGAGAAAATTAAATTTTCAGGAAAAACGCTATAGAATTCGTATATATTATATATAAGGCCCGAAACGTAAAATTTTTGCAGAATAAGGAATTAGGACCCGAAACCATCTCCATTGGTTTCAGAATGTTGTTTACATATAAAAATGACTATAAGAACTTATATTTTTGAGTTTCGAAAAAATTCCACTATTTTTGGTATTTTTAAATATTAAAAATATACGCCTGAAAAATGGAATTTTTGCAAACGAACTCCGAATTCGACGAGACCAGTTTCTATGGATTCGGAATATTAAAATAAGGTTAAATTCTAAAATTTATAATTTTTGGAATTATTTTGTGGCCGGTATAATTTTTACAGTGAAAAATAGCATATTTTCAGACTTCAGAAATTTATAATAAATTCATACGGAATCGGAAAATTACGAAATCAGGTTCGTTGGATTCGTAATGACCTGAAATAATTATGTTTAAAATTTTATTAATTTTGAAATCAGCATCTATTTATAAGAATTTTTGAACTGAAGAAAACAGTTGAAAATTGAGTAATTGGGCACATAATGATATTTGGGCCCAAACCAAAATTAAACCCATGGTATATATTATCTTTTTTCTGAGTTTTAGGGCTAAAATTCGAAATGCACAGCAGCCACTCCCTTTTCCATCATTTTTTCTCAATTTTCATGGCGGCTCTCTCTTCCTCTAAAATTCATAAAAAAATAAAATCTCTTCAAACCATAGCAAATTATATGTTTTCTCGAAGGTCTCGACGATACGAAGCAGAAAAGGAGCGAATTTGGATTTAAGACGGATTCAAATCTAAACAGACGAATTTTGAAGGAATGAATATCGAGGTGAGATATTCTGAACTTTTAATTAAATCTAAATTTAATTATTTTCTCTTGCCTTAAAAATCTTTGGATAAGCATGTTTATGTGAGAATTATCTGAAATGTATGTATGTATGATAATAATGGAATTGCATTGCTGTTTTTGTTATGATGATATTCATATGGATTGCAATATTCTGATTGTATGTGTTGACTTGGGTATATATTATTCTATTTGAATCATCGATTGAATGGATTGGAATAAATAAATTGGTTGTGACATAACTTGAATAGTAGTTGGTTTTTGATGACGTTGGTTATTTAAACCAAAAAGGTTGGATTTTTATTTTATTATTAAAGTCAAAAGGATTTGTTTTTATTATAAAAGATAATAACTTTTGGTTTTGTTACAAAGATCATAACTTTATTTTTATATATAAAAGATGAAACCTTTGTTTTATTTTTATAAATGAAATCTTTGTGTTTAGGTTAAAAAAAAACCTCTATTTTTATAAATGAAAACTTTGTGTTTGTAAAAATAAAAACTTTATTGTGTTTTTATTTTTTATTTTATTTATTTATTTATTAAAGGTGAAAACCTTGTTTTGTTTATTGAAGATGAAGACTGTAGTTTTGTTATGAAAGATTAAAACTTTATTTTGAAACTTTAATTTCTTTTTATCTGTTGTTGTTGAAACATTATGAACCAACTTATTGTTTTGATTTGTTGGAATTATGAATCAACTCATTTTATTGAAACAAAGTATAAACCTTTATTTGTCTTGTTGAAATAAAGTAAAAACTTTTACTTGTTTATTGAAATAAAAAGCCAAACTTTTTATGTTATTTTGTTAAGAATAAAAAGCCAAACTTTTTATGTTATTTTGTTAAGAATATAAAAGCCAAACTTTCTATGTTATTTTGTTAAGAATAAAAAGACAAACTTTTTATGTTATTTTGTTAAGAATAAAAAGCCAAACTTTTTATGTTATTTTGTTAAGAAAAAAAAAACACAAGCTTTATGTTTCTTTGTTAAAAATCAAAATACCCATTTTTATGTCACGTTTGTTAACATAATATCAATGTGAATTTGTATGCTATGACACCCCAAAACTATAAGCATGTTAAATTGTATGTCATGACACCAAAACCATCAGTGTGTCATTGTGAATGTTTTGACGCTAAAATCACCGTTGTGTTAATTTAGTTGAGACGACATGAGAGTCATCGTCATGTTGTATAATTGCAATGCATCAAAATATACTTTATGCAATAACAAACATAGTTGAATTGCTATTTTTGGTCGCACTAGAGTTTGCGCAAAAAAAAAAAATATGTTTTATGTAAAATATAGTTTAATCGTCATTTTTGTCACATTAGAGTTTGCGAGCAAAATTGGGTTTCATGTAAAAACAAAATTGTGTTTTATGTAAAAATAAAAAGAAAAATAGGAAAGAAACTTTATTTTTGTTGTTTACATAAAAATATGAATGAAACTTTATTTTTATTTACATAAAAATATGAATGCAACTTTATTTTTTATTATTATGTCAAAAACATGAATGCAAGTTTATTTTAAGCGTTTTTAAGTAAAATATGTAAATAAATATATTCGTAGTGTTTCTGATTAAAAATATAAAAAATTTATATATGGATATTGCACATGAAAGTTGTACATGAAAGTGAATATATAATTAGCGTTATTGAGGAACTTGAAATATTTTCATTATTTACTCAATTAATTGAATTAATGGACGATTTAATTAAGAAGATTGCACATTTAAAAAGGATGAAATAAAAAGTTTAAATTGTTAAGATTTCATTCCAATTATAATAATGAAGATTTGAATTGAAAAATCTCGTTTTTATGTTAACTTGTAAATTTAGAAGATTTGATTTTAAAATTTAACATAAATGGATTAATTGAGGAAGATTTCATTTAATATTAAAATGGTAAGTTTTGATATTACAATTGAAACATTTTGGGAATAGTTTTATGATATTAATATGGAAAGATTAATGTTTACTGAAATGAAAGGATAAGTAAAAGAATGAAAGATATTTTAGAAATTAGATATTCTAAAATATGAAATGTTTTAAAATAATACTTTTAAGAGATAATTATAATTATAATTATTAATTGTACTTGGACACGAGGTTAGGTCACATTTATGGCGGAAGTCTGCCCGGAACCAACCGGCATATCCAGCAGCCATAAATCTTGGGCCTAATGTGAGAGGTCCAAGTGCGCAAATACGAATTGGGTCAAGACACGAGGTTAAGCCCAACCTGTGGTAGAAGTCTGCCCGGAACCAACCGGCATATCCAGCATCCACAAGTTGTAGGCCTAATGTGAGAGGTCTGGCCCGCTATTAAATAATAAAATGTAAAGATAAACATAATAAATGGATAAGGAAAATGAATTGGGCTATTCGGTCCATTTTAAAAATAGTAACTCCATTTTAACCCGTATAAATTATGTTATACATTTTATAAAGGAAATCGAAGATGATTAATATTTTATATAAGATTAAATGAAATACTCTGAAATAAATGATGTCTAATTATATATATTAAATGGGAAATTTATGAAATTTAAATTTGGGTTTATCGTGAATTATGTTTTAAATAACATTTATTCTTTAACCCGAATTTATGATAGAATTAATTCCCTAAAAATTGAATAATCATTTAATAATGACTTTGGAAGATTAAAACTAAATAAGATTTTAATTAAATCTTTAATTTGATTGAAAGGGAATTAAGTAGTTAAGATCACTGAATTAAGAAAGTGATCGAAAATGGAAAATGAACCATAAAGCAATGAATATTTTCATGTTATAAATGAATAAATGAATGAAAACATGAAATGGTTATATTATTTATATATTTTATATAAATAAAAGTAATGAAAC
The DNA here is from genome assembly GCA_030737875.1 of Allium sativum. Lineage (NCBI taxonomy): Eukaryota > Viridiplantae > Streptophyta > Magnoliopsida > Asparagales > Amaryllidaceae > Allium > Allium sativum. Next base: position 717,936,577 of record CM060921.1, on the reverse strand, counting down.
TTTTATTTACTTTTCACATGTAAATAAAAAGATGAAAATAAGAAGGGAATTTTTATTTACATTTCACATGCGAATAAAAATATAAAAATATGAAATGAAACATGATTTAGAAGCATGAACCGCATATGAAAATTTAACATGTTTTAAAAAGCATGAAGTCGCATATGAAATGCATGAAATGAATGGACGATATATTTATATGCATGAAATGAATGGACAATATTTATACGCATGAAATGAATGGACGATATTTATGAAATGAATGGACGATATATATATACATGAAATGAATGGACGATATTTATATTTATAAAAGAATAAATAACGATATAGAATGGTTTGCAAATTTATATATGCGAGAATTATTTGGAAAGTCCGAGTTTACTCTCATTCCAAATAATGATACGGCGTTCGAAGAGTTGAAGACGGTGGTTGAAGACCGACGATCTTCACATCGAATGGGTGTGTTGCTATTGAGACCCATGATGGGAGTAGCTACCTTGAAGGGGCGACAGTAGTAGCCGTCCGGACGTAGTGTTGATTGCACGGATTTGACTTTCGCCCAGACCCAGGGCATAAGTTTATAAATGGAATGTATGTCTGACGTTGTAGTCCCTTATACTACATTCGTTGATCTCTCTTAATATATATCTGTTTGGTGGTTAACACCCTTCTCTGAGACGTACGAGCTTAGGGGTTATATATTGGTAGAAATCAATGGTATAGTATGGACTGACAATGTGGCATGCTAAGATGTATTGATCAAGGCTTTTGTTGAAAAGCAGGCCTTGTGGTTGATGATCAAAGCACGGCCTGTTTAGGCGTAGCTTTGTGTATAGCGTGACTTCGCGAGCCTCACACCCCGGTATGAGTCAAAAACGGGATATGGACTGCAGGGAGTGCACACGTTTCTTTCTAGCTAGAGTGGTGTCAGCGACCTACCAGCCCTGACATTTTACTTATGTGGATGATGGATTTTGAGGCGCCTCGTTATTTTTATAGGCCGTTGGTGGTCATACTATAGGTCCAAAGGGACCGGGAAGCGTGTGTTCAGGGATAACTAATCCACTGCCCATAGGCGGGGACCGGCCCTGAAGATCCAAGGGTTCACTGCGGGGGATCCTGAGGCATTTGCTAGAGTGTCTCGAATCGGAGAGGAGCTTGCCCCTAGCCTCGACTCATGATGGAATCCAAATCTCCAATACGACCTTGCGGTTTTGATTGTAGAACTAGTATTGGCGACATGCTATATGGTAACCATGCCGTCTAGGATTGATACTTATGATTCAAATCTTTTTATTAAAACATATATACACTAATAATAATATCAAATCCGTTTTATACGTATCAAGCAACTTTTGACCATTATAAGGTAAAACCCTATCCTCTGGTGTGCGTTGCATTGTGTGATGGGACTTGGGTCTTATAATGGTTTCATTTTTCCAAAAAGACATTGCGTTATTTCTCGATTTACTTTAGTTTATGCACCGACAATCCATTAGAATAAAACCCGTTCCGCATTAGCGGCGTGGTCCTTGGATTTGTCTTATTAGTTAAATTAGTTTGGAATTCTCACACCAGTCCCATGACTGACTCGTAGTTTGTTTCACTTTGCAAACTCGGGTGCCCTCTTTTCCACACGGGCAGTCGAGTAGCTTTTTGCAGATATGTATCTCTTTAGCAGGATCCTGGATCGAAGCCTAAAGCTGTGTCCAGAGCTTAGAAGTCTTCCGCTGTTTAATGTATTAAATCTGTTGTAATTTATCTTCCGCTGCAAATTTATTTAATGTACTCTGGTATATATTCTGTACTCTGATGTAACATTTATTATGATGTTATAAAAGTCTGCTGTTATTGTTCTGATGTGTTGTATTCCCAAAGTTAAAGTATTCGAAAATTTCCAACCTTTGGGTCAGACCTGTGTGGTTTATGGTCGATTCAAAGAGCGGGAATTTCCGGGTCGTTACAATTACAAACCATGTCTTTGATTTATTCACATCTGAATGATAACTACACTTACAAACAAAAAGGAATTCTTGAGTTCTGGGATCTGTATTCTGAAAATGAATTGCTCGCCTTTGATGTAGATCATTGAATTTTCTTAGTTGAATTAGATTTGATTTGATTTTGACTTAGCTTCAATCTTGCCTTTGAGTTGAAAGAGATGACGGCTATTCTAGGTTCACCATTGACGGCATGGCGACTATTGGTATGAATATTTTTGATTTAGGGTTGAGAGTTAGGTTGCTTTTATAGAGGTTTAATTAATTTAGAGCCATCAGATTAACCCTAGAAGTAATCAAGACCATCCAATCAAGATAGGATAACACCTCAGCCCTAATGACTCAGCAGGGAGTCAGAATTCGTCATCTTTTCATATCTGCCCGGGGGTAGGTCAACCCCCAGGTCGACCTGTATGGGGGGAGGTCGACACTAGGGTCGACCCCCTGGTCGACCTGGCCTAGGGCGGGAATTTTCCTGCCCTGCCCTCTTCTGTGTTTGAATTTGAATTTTGAATTCTTGAAACTTCCAAAGGCCATAACTTCTTCATACGAAGTCCAATTCACGCAAACTCAGACTCTATCTCAACCAGAATTCCGAGACAAACGCAGTGGCATAACCCATTTCCCTTAATTCTCATATTTAAAAATTAATTATTCTTTAATTCGTTACTTTAAGGTTTACAGAAAATACGGGGTGTTACATTCTCCCATCCTTAAAGGATTTCGTCCCTGAAATCTTCAAGTTAAGAAGAACGTATATCCTACCATCCAATCGTCCATCTACTCAACCATCAAACACAGGCGTCCATTGTCCTTAAGAGACTTCTAATGCTTTATGATCATATGCATAGTGTATGTATATATCCCTATCTAATGCCAAATCAGGCGGTCAACTGATTCAGTTGACCTCCTTAATGCAAGTCATGTCGGTGTCATGCGTCCATAATGTATGCAATCACCCCTAATCATGCTTTTTACATGAGTGCACAATCATTCATACAAATGCAACATCCACATGATAACACATCAAGTTTCAATCATATACAAGTACATATATGCATATGCAATATGAAAGTGACTGAGCCGATCTAATACCTAAAGTGTGTGTATATGCATCCACGAGCAACCACTAGCAACCACTTGCAACCATTAATCATAACATGTTTCAAACACATGTTTACATCCATTGGTTTCTACCTAAGGATCGAGAACATCACTGAGGAAAATACTAAAAAGATAGATACGAGTATGAACAAACTTAAGGAAAAGGAGATCAAAGATGTACCCTCAAAAAGAAAAGGGTAGGCTGCGCGTATTTTGGCCTCAGTCTCCCAAGTCGCATCTTCCTCAGCATCACTCCATTGAACTTTTACCAGTTTGACTTCGCGGTTCCGTAGCTTTTTGACTTCTGTACCCAAGATACGAGTTGGAGCTCTTCTCACAATCGCTTATCATTCTACCTCTACTTCCTCTAATATGCTTGGTTCCACCATTTCCGCAGACTCATGTAAGCACTTTCGTAAGTGAGAAACGTGAAAGACATTATGAACTCCAGCCAATCTTTCGGGCAGCTCTACTCTATAAGCCATCTTCCCAATCTTCTCAACGATAGGAAACGTCCCTACAAATCTTGGTGCCAACTTTCCTGCGGATCCGAAGCGAACGACGTTCCTCAAAGGAGATACTTAAGGAAAACCCTGTCCCCAACCTCAAACTCAAGGTCGGTCCTTCTCTTATCTGCATAGGACTTTTGGCTTATCTTGGGCAGTCTTCATTCTTTTTCGTATCAAGTCCACTTTCTCTGAAGTTTCTCTAATCATATCTGCTACAAGTATGAGCTTATCTGTAGACTCCCACCAACAAATTGGTGATCGGAACGGTCTTCCATATAAAGCTTTGAAGGGTGCCATGCCTATGGTGGCTTGGTATCCATTATTGTAGGCAACTCCACCAAAGGAAGATGACCCTCCCATGTTCCTCCGAAGTCAAGAATGCATAATCTCAAGAGGTCTTCTAATACTCTGTTCACTCTTTCCGTCTGACCATCGGTTTGGGGGTGATAGGCCGTGCTTAAACACAACTATGTGCCTACAGCCTCTTGCAAGCTCTTCCAAAACTCGCTCGTAAAGATAGGATCTCGGTCGCTAACAATGCTAGAGGGTATCCCATGGAGTTGGACTATCTCTTTAAGATATATGGATACTAGAGATGAGGGAGTCTATGAAATGGGCGCTTTTTGTGAGCCCGTCCACTATTACCCAAATACTGGTATCGCCTCTTCTTGACCTAGGAAGCTCATCAATAAAGTCCATCGAGATGCTATCCCATTTCCACTGTAGGACCTCTAGAGGATAAAGCAAACCACCAGGCTAATTTTGTTCCACCTTGACTTGCTGGCATACTAAGCACTTTGAGACAAATTCAGCTACATCCCTCTTCATGTCATCCCAAAAGAAAACCCTTTTTAAGTCTTTATACATCTTATCTCCACCGGGGTGTATGGTCAACTTGGAATGGTGCGCCTCTTCGAGAACCTTCTTCACCAAATCCCTTGCTTGTGGGGCGCATAGCCTTCCGTCCCGCCTCAACCAACCCTTATCATCGATGGAGTATCTATTTAGGTGACCAGAAGTCTCACCCCTACTCAACTTATCTATCACATCAACTAACTGAGGGTCTTCATGTTGTGCGGTCCCTATTGAGTCCAAAAGAGTAGGTCGCACCTCTAGCGATGCTAACAAACCAGTCACATGATCGACAGAGGGTCTAAAATCAAAGTTGGCTATGTACTCCAAGCTCTGCCTTTCAATAAAGAGAGTGGTTAAGGTCAGCTTCTTTCTTCTCAAGGCGTCCGCTACTACATTGCCCTTGCTAGGGGTATAGGAAATCTAGAAATCGTAGGATGCCAAGAATTCCATCCACCTTTGTTGCCTCAAGTTAAGATCTTTCGTCGAGAAAAGGTACTTCAACGATTTATGGTCAGTATATAATTCGAACTTCTCACCTAGGAGATAATGGCGCCAAGACTTAAGCGCAAAGACGATGGCAACCAACTCTAGATCGTGGGTTGGGTAGTTTTTCTCATGTGCTTTCAGCTGTCGGCCTCCATAAGCTACCGCCTTCCCTTCTTGCATCAAGACAGCACCTAATCCCGTACCACATGCATCTGTGTATATGGTAAACATCTTGCTCCCATCCGGTAATGTCAGAACTGGGGTTGTTGTTAGAGCTCTCTTTAATCGTTGGAAGGCAATATCGTAATCCAAATCCCAAGTGAAAGTTAGGTTCTTCTTCGTCAACTTTGTAAGCGGAGCTGAGATTTCCGCAAAATCTTTGATGTACTTCCAATAAAAGCCTGCTAGCCCAAGAAAGCTTTGGACTTCAGTTGCAATCCGTGGGACCTTCCAATCTTGCACCATAACTAATTTTGCGGGGTCTACGGCTAACCCTTCCTTGGATGCCACATGTCCAAGAAATCTTACTTCCTCTCTCCAGAAGTGGCATTTGGAGAATTTGGCTTTTGATTAATGTGCACGAAGAGTATCATGACTTCTTTTAGATGTTGAGCGTGCTCTTCCTCACTCTTCGAGAAAATCAAAATGTCGTCCACGAAGACCACTACAAACTTATTGAGGAACTCCCTAAACACCCTGCTCATCAAATCGACAAAATAAGCGGGTGCGTTTGTCAAGTCGAAAGGCATGACAAGCCACTCGAAGAATCCATCCGGAGTTCTTAACACGGTCATATCAATGTTGTCTTCAGACACTCTTAACTGATGAAACCCGGTAGCCAAATCTAGTTGGGAGAAAACCGATGCGCCTACAAGCTCATCGAACAAGTCATCTATTATTGGAAGTGGGTGCCTATTCTTCTTGGTCAGCTTGTTTAGCTCCCTATAATCAATGCATAGGCGAAGCGAACCATCCGCTTTAGTTGCGAACACTACTGGGGCACCCCATTCAGAAATACTCCGCCTTATAAACCCCTTCTCAAGCAACTCTTTAACTTGATTGTTGGGTTCTTCCCTCTCCCTTGGATCCATATGTCTAACGGGTAGAGCGACGGGCTTTGCATTATCAACGAGGTATATTCGGAAGTCTATCTCCCGCTTCGGAGGTAACCCTTTAACCTCTTTAAAGACATCCGAGTATTCACGGACTACTCTAACAGACTGCAAACTCTTAATAGACGCATCAAGAGATTCTAGATAGCTAAGCATAACAGAGTTCATGGGATTACAAGGAATTTCGAGAGTGTTACCGAGGCGAGTCATGAGTCTAACCACTCTCCTTTCACAATTGAGGATGGCACCATTACTGGATAGCTAATCCATGCCTAGAATCAACCCATAGCTCGTGAAGTCCAAAATATAGGCATTACATCTAAACCCCACACTTAATATAGAAATTTCCAAATCCAAAAAAATCATTGACAAATAAGTTGAGCCCCAAATTGGATTTGAAACAACCAAGGGATCCTCTACTAAACTGGTGTCTAGGTGTAGAGATTCAACTAATGCAGCAGATATAAAAGAGTGCGATGCGCCAGAATCAAAGAGTGTACGAACAAGATGATCAAAAAGATAAATTAAACTCTCAATAGAGACATTTCTACCTCGTTTTTGTGGAGGTGCCATGAGAGCGTGAACCTTCCCTCCAGAAGTAGATCCAACTCTCAGCCCTTGCCCTTGCTTTCTTAGGTAGTCCCTAGCCATGTGTCCTGCCTCGCCGCAATGGAAACAACCACCCATCTTCCTTTTTTTCTTCCTGCTGTCCTTAACTAGATGTCCAGGAATGCCACAAAAATTACACTTCCTCTTGTCACGGGTTTTTTTATTCTTCCCGCCTTTCTTGGAGTCTGTCTTCTTGCTCTGTGATCCTTCCTCTTTCTTATCCTGAGATGCTTCCACTTTTGTCTCCTTCTTGCCAACCTTATCTTCTTCTTGTAACAGTGCCATGTCCACCAGTCCCTCATAAGTCACACCCATAGGTATATGGGACATAGCTACGCTGTGTAATGGCTCATTCAATCCTTTAACAAAGCGGAGAGCCTTCTTATGTGGAGCGTTCACTAAATCCAATCCGAACCTAGCCAGCTGATTGAATTGGTTAACGTATTCCTTGACCGACATACTTCCCTGTTTGAGAGCTAAGAACTTCTCCATCTGTAGGCTTCGTTCAGCTTGTGAGAGGAATTTCATTTAAAGCCTCATCGTAAAATCCATCCAAGTTTCAATTATTCTTTCAGCGTTAGTGACTTCCCACCAATAGGAAGCTTCGTCTTTGAGCAACCATACCGCCAACTGTATCTTCTGCCTATATCCACTTCGAAGATATCGAACAAATCCTCAGTTTCTTTGAGCCAGTTTCTTGCTTCCACGTAGGGTTCATTTCCATTGAAGTTCTTTCCACCCATGGCTCGAAAGTCCTTACATATTTTTGAGAATGCATTTGCACGAGGAGGAGGAGGAGGAACCGCCGCAGCAGGGGAGGAGGAATGTCTACGGGGCCTGTGTCGTTGGCCCTAGCCTCTAGGAACCTCCTGAACCAGCCAGGTATCAGTACACCCTCTGGAAGGTTAAGATTCCCAGACATGCTGAAACGAAAAAGGAAAGATTCAGAACAAAGGATAGAAAGATAGTGCATATGGCTTTAGGGGATTATACCTTTTAAAGTAAAATAACGCTTTTTCTTGAAAAATGCTTCTTTTTGAAAATAGTTTTCAAAAACTTTTATCTGATCTAGTAAACCTTTGCTCTGATACCAAGTGAAACACCCCACCTCCATTAAGGTCACTCACTAAGGGAATGCCTTAACTTTGGAGGAGTATTATAGGTAAAAGACACAGAAAATTTACAAGACAAAAATATAAGCAGTGGAAAATAAACATTTATTTCATATGTGGTTCAATACAAAAACCATTACAGTAAATTATTTCAAACCAACTTCCAAATCATTACGTCATAACTTCTGTCTTGATTATATATAAAGAAGCACAAATCATAAATAAAACTGCATAAATCCAAGTCTAGTGTGTCCTAAGCCATAGCCAAAGATAATAGGTTCCAAGCCGTAAATCACACCCATAAGTCTGAGTAAGTCTAGTGACTTTTCAGTGTGTGAATAAGGAAAAGGGTCATGATAGGAATAAACTGATAATAAGACAGTACCAGAAAAGCAAACTAACATAAAACTATATAAGGCAGGATAAATCGAATATACAACGCAACCATGTTTACATCCCTGCACCTACTTATACTTGTCCAACTAGCACCATGTGTTCATGGTGAAATAGTCCCCTTATATAGATCGGCTCCTACTTGCATGCATTTATCAAGTGTGTCATTCGGCCCCCGCTTGACTGTAGATACCTGTGCTGGTCCCACCACAAGGTGTATCAAATCCTATGTTGTTAACCCGACACGATTCAAGATGCACAGTGTATGACTACTAATGCCCAATGCCTGCTTTTTCCATTCCGGAGTACGTGCACGCCCGTACTCCGTCGGAACCTACACTAATGCACCACCTGCCGACGTTTTTGACCGCTTACAATTCAGCCCAGTAATCGTGTGCCACCCTGCATAGTTCAGGGTCCCATGATACATCTATGTGGGTTACTGCTGAAATGGGTCCCCGTTACTAGGGTTTTCTAGTCAACATGTTAAATTGGTTAAGTGTCCTAACACCACCCATTAGTTTAGTTAACATGCTGAATTGGTTAAGTGTTTCCTTAATTGACTTAACCCTACCAATCTTGACTTAGCTTTGTTAAAGCACCAACCACTCACATTAGGCAGGTATTGTTGTGTCACTGGATGTGCCGGTCGGTTCTAGGAAGTTTTACACCACAACTCAGTCTAACCTCGGGTCCTTTTTGGGCTCAATGCACTAACCACCCACATTAGACAGGTATTATTGTAGTCACTGGATGTGCCGGTCGGTTCCGGGCAGTTTTACACCACAACACTGTCTAACCTTGAGTTAGGCATATTCATCTTTTCTAAATTTACATATTTATCCTTTTATGCTTATATGTAAATCTTTCAACAGTTTATTGTCATGGCCCACGTTCCTTCTAAATCAAATTCATAATTTTTGGCATGTAAATTATACCATTTCAATGTCGTACCATTTACATGGTTATGAGCCAAATATGTTAATTGCGTATAGTTTCATGTTTTCCCCAACGTTACCCCCGTTGTAAGTTCGCAAAATTACATAGGATGTTAGGCTCGACATTTTAGCCTAATTAATAAACTAAAAGGGGAAAAAGAGGAACTTGCAACATTCCAACATCATACAAAAATATGAATCTCACTATAGATGTGTCACATGAACTTGGCATAATATACTTTTAATTATGAACTTACAAACTAGATTTATGCAACATGAGTTATAAAATAATAGTTTTACATAGAACTACCAAAATCTAATTAGACATGTAGTGGTCAACTTGCATAGGGGTTGAATCATGCTAATATAGTTCTAACATAAAGGATATGGTTCTAACATATAAAGTTGTAGTTCTAAACATATAGGTTTACATAATCATGTTTTTAACCTATAAACTTGCATGTATCCATAACATGATAGCATCACTTAACTTGCATAAACATGGCATAATTTCTAAATTGACAGACAACATATATATGTCATCACCAAATTATACAAGGTCGTAGATCTAAACATATATGCATAATGGATCTAAACAATTAGGCATAAATGACATGACTTATCCTAAAACTTGTATTTGTCATAATATCACCAAACGTATATATGATAATTTCACAACATCATAGGTTTATTCACCAATTTCCACATAACATGATAGGTTTGATAGACCACAATAGTTCATAGGCATATATGATAGAATAGACATAAATAAACATAAATCAGCATCACATACAACTTGATACAATTCTATTTTACAATTCATTACAAACCATGTCTTTAATTTATTCACATCTGAAAGATAACTACACTTACAAACAAAAAGGAATTCTTGAGTTCTGGGATATGTATTCTGAAATTGAATTGCTCGCATTTGATGTAGATCGTTGAATTTTCTTAGTTGAATTAGATTTGATTTGATTTTGACGTAGCTTCAGTCTTGCCTTTGAGTTGAAAGAGATGGCGACTATTCTAGGTTCACCATTGAAGGCATGGCAGCTCTTGGTATGAATATTTGTGATTTAGGTTGAGAGTTGGTTGCTTTTATAGATGATTAATTAATTTAAAGCCGTCAGATTAACCCTAGAAGTAATCAAGACCATCTAATCAAGATAGGATAACACCTTAGCCCTAATGACTCAGCAGGGAGTCAGAATTCGTCATCTTTTCAGATCTGCCCGGGGGGTAGGTCGACCCCCAGGTCGACCTGTATAGGGGGAGGTCGACACTAGGGTCGACCCCCTGGTCGACCTGGCCTGGGGCGGGAATTTTCCTGCCCTGCCCTCTTCTGTGTTTAAATCTGAATTTTGAATTTTTGAAACTTCTGAAGGCCATAACTTCTTCATACGAAGTCTAATTCACGCAAATTCGGGCTCTATCTCAACCAAAATTCCGAGACGAATGCAATGGCGTAACCCGTTTCCCTTAGTTCTCACATTTAAAATTTATTATTCTTTAATTTGTTACTTTAAGGTTTACAGAAAATACGGGGTGTTACATGGAGCGGAAAAACACAAGCCAAAAAGAAACAAAAACGATGATTTGTCTTTTAGGGATTTCATATCGTGGGGGGAGGAAGATAATGAAAAAGAAATATGGGCGGTCAAGCGAAAAAACTAAGCTAAACTTTGGTGGGATAAAGTAGCAGTGGTCCTTGTTTTTCTTTCAATTTTTGTAAATGAGAACAGATGCACTAGGGATTTAAATGCTGCTAACAATTGTAACTAAAAACAAGTTTTGTTGTAGTGGGTGCAACTCCAAGCTTGTCCCGAATATCATCATTTCTAATACGATCTCGTCTGGTATGCCAACACCTCCAACGCAGCATCCGCATCTCTACCACACTTATCTTTTAGACGTGTTGTCTTTTGATAGGCCAACATTCTGCACCATATAATATCGTTGGCCTGATTGCTGTTTTATAGAGTTTTCCTTTAAGCTTCTGAGGGATCTTCCTATCATAGAGAGTGCCAGATACAAGTTCGCCGTTTCACCCATCCTGCTTGAACTCTAAAGCTAGCATTCCTATCAATCCCATCAAACTACAACATAGATCCTAAATACTGAAAGGATTCTTTCTTGGGTACTACTTGACCAGCCAAGGTGACATCTCCGTCGTCTAACCTGGCACCGCTGAACTCAAAACTCATATATTCTGTTTTAGTTCTGCTAATCTTGAAACCTTTTGATTTCAAGGTCTCCCTCCACAACTCCAGTTGTCTATTAACCCCTATTCTACTCTGATCAATCTACGCAATATCGTCACCAAAGAGCATACCAAGGGATCTCCCCTTTTATATCATTTGTAATTTCATCCATCACTAAAGAAAAAATATAGGGGCTCAAAGCCAAACATTGATGTAACCCTATGTTAATGGGAAATTCAATAGTCTCACCACTACATGCCCTGACACTAGTCACAACCCCCTTGTACATATCCTTGATAAGGGTAATATACTTTGATGACACACTCTTCCTTTCTATCGCCCACCACATAACCATCCTCAATACTGTATCATAAGCTTTCTCCAAATCGATAAAAACCATGTGAAGATCTTTCTTCTGCTCCCTGTATCTTTCCGTAAGTTGCCTAATCAAGAAAATTGCCTAAGTAGTTGACCCGTCTAGGCATGTAACCAAATTGATTCCTAGAGGCACTTGTCAACTTCCTCAAACGTTGTTTGCAAACTCTCTTCTACAGCTTCATTGTATGACTCATAACTTTAATTCCACTGTAGTTTGTGCAACTTTGAATACCTAATTTATTCTTGAAGATTGGAACTAAAATGCTTCTCCTTCCTCATCAAACATCTTGTTTGGTTTGAAAATATTATTAAACAAATTATTTATCCAGGTTATCCCTGCTTCTCCAAAGCATCTCCACACATCAATAGGAATGTCATCGGCCCTTCTGACTTGCATGTTTTCATCCATTTCAACGTCCCCTTTACCTCAGCCTCTTAAATTCTCCGAACGAAATGTTTATCGGCGATGTCGGTAGATTCTTCCAACTCGATCGAGGAGCTATCACTTTCTTCGTTGAAAATCCTATCGAAGTATGCTCTCCATCTATTTTTTATCTCATTTTTCTTCACTAAAAGTCTATTGTTCTCGTCCTTAATGCATTTAACCTAGTTGAAGTCTTTTGTCCTCCTCTCGCGTAGCATGGCTATTCTATAGATATCTCTTTGAACTTCATCAAAAAACCTATATTCAACTGTGAATTAGTTCAAGTTCTAAATAATTCAAATTCTAACTTTTTTCTTAAGAATTAGATTGTTTATCTATGAAAAAATCCATCCATGTGCATTTCGTCTATAAATAAAAAACAAATAATTTATACATATGTCATTTCTCAGGCATAAGTTATTAAAAAACATATGTTCTTTTATTAAATACTACAAAAAAATCATATGCGGTTGGTATGTTTTACGGCGGTTATCAAAATTCACAACCATTACCGTCAACGTTATCGTAGTACGGTAACCATGCAAATGGTTAGCAAGGTTTGACGGTTGAATGGTCCAACGTAACAACCCTATGACTAACGGTGGTGGGAGCAGCCTAGAACACATAGGTTTACTTGAAGAAAGACAGGTATTGAAATAAAATTTCATTGAGTATTGTCAACCGTGGGTGGAAAATTTATGCAAAGAGGAAATACATTGGTTTTGAACATTTAGCAGTAAATAGTTGCATCCTTTAATTTAGTTTTGAACTTCATTAAAAAGAAGAAAAATTGGACGTATGAAGAGGAAATACATTGGTGTAATAATGGGAAACAAGAACTCGAAAACAGATTAAGTAAGTACACAACAGGATATAAAATAGGCATTGTGTACTGGAATATAATATTTGAGGGGTGTTAGCTGCTCCCTCACCCCTTTGCATAGATTTGCCCCCGGAAAAGATACTTTGTATGTATTTAAGGTGGAGACAAAACCTTTACTATTTCTTACGGAAAAGTTTAAATAATGATAATGTACAAATTTTAAATCTATATGGCTCAACATGTACCGACCATTTGGTAGTATGTTAAATAAGTACACGTTGTATATTAAATTACCTGTTATACTCACAAAAATAAAATACAGTATGTAGTATTATATAAAAACGCAATGCTATATGTTAACAATAAGACTCTAGAAGTAGAAGACGAACCTACAGTAAAACAGGAGCAAAAAATATGAAAAAGAGAAAAACAATTAAAAACTTAGGGTGCATTTGGTTTCTCATTTTCAATTCATTTTCAATTTTTAGTTTTGAAAAATGCTGAAAACATGTTCCCTTTATCATTTTTAAAAATCCATTTTCAAAAATCCATCATTTTCAAAAATGGGCCTAATAAAGAAAACCGAAAACTATTTTTTTTATTTTCGTTGTTTTGAGGCCCAGCTGAAAAACGAAAAACCTGACTTTAAAACAAAACAAACGCGTAAAAAACCCTCGTTCATTTTCTGGCCGCACTTTCTCCTTTCTCCGATTTTGATCAAACATTCAAAATTTAGGAAAAAAGGAGATTTTGCTAGCGGACATTTTGTTTTTTTAACCAGTTGTATTTTTATTTTTATTTTGAATAACAAATTAGTGACTAAGTTGTACTTTTATTTTTTAACCAGTTGTGAAGTAATCAACACAGTCACGCTAACAGAGACACATGCAAATATCGTTGAAACCATTGAAGTTGTATGCAGTTAAATTTTGTTTAATAATGTTTGATGAAACAAAAATTCACCTAACATAGAAAACATATCATTAAGTAAACCACAACGTTAAGCAAGTTAGTGTAAAATGTGAGGAACATAGCCAATGTTGCAGTAATCGTTTGACATGCAAACATGAATGAAGGTAAAATAAAGATACAGGGAATTCAATGCATTTTTTTAAAATTATAATGAAAGAGGGAAATTTGATTTCTAGTAGTGGTTATAATAGCAAGCTAACTAACAGTAACAGGTATACTGATTTGTAGAAAATGGGAAAGATATAAATTGATAAATTAGCAATTGTAAACTGCAAGGCCAAGATTGAAAAATATAAGCAACATTAAAAAATGTACCTATCTTCCTAACATGATTCATGAATGAATGCCTTAAGAGATTTGTTCATAGTTGAAGTTTTATGAGCACAACACATTGAGTGAGTCTTCAGAGCCGGATATATAAACACTGCCCACAAAGTCATTCATGCGGACGGTTGTGTGAGTTGCATTAATTGATTAAATAATATATATACATATATATATATATATATATATATTCACTCCTATTAAACGCTGATTTGTTTAACAACCCACTGCCAACACTAATTTGTTTCAGGAAAATTGGCATTGTGATGATCTTAACTAATGAGTTTGTGGACAATTTTGGCTATTTCTAAATTAATGACTTCCATCCAGACCTTTTATTTACATTAGTTAACTGTTAATATGAGGAGATAATCTTGTTTGATCCCTTTTGTACTTTAAAATAGTGCCAGTTTCAGTACAAATTCTGTTACCTAGTAAATTCTCTCTTTGTGTCAGTTTCAAAAGCTAACAATATCATTGTAACAATATCATTCTGTTACCTAGTAAATTCTCTCTTTGTGTCAGTTATTTTAGACTTAATTGTAGTATCGATGATAAATTTTATGCCATTCATGAAATTTGTTTAAACTGAAATGCTCAACGATTGAACTACACTCCAATTAAAAAAAAATCTCTAATATAAATGACCTGTTGAGTAAATGTAAATGATCTTAAGCAGCACCAGTTAGCCTGCAACAACAAAAACAGAACATTAGGAGAATTGACAGCCGCTAACATAGCCTTAACCTCCTTTTAATTAGTAGTGCAGCCTTTGCAACCAACGATGTCCAAAGAGGAGCTCTTATTGTCGCAAGCACCTATCACGTCAGCCTGTGATTGAGCTCTTCACGCCACCTGCAATTGGGTGTCGATCGACCACTTCGACACAAAATCCTTGTGATAATTGTACTGCTTTAAATTTAAATCTCAACACGTACGTGCTTCTGATAGCGAAAGATATTTAACTCCTACACGATTTGTCATTTTTTACTTTAACTTTTACAGATCAAAGGGTATTTCTCCATAGGTTAAAGGGTATTTTTTTGTTAAAAATGCCAAATCAATTAGTACATGGCATACCTTTATTTCTCCGTAGTTTCAGGCACTTGAGTTACAATGCAAGTGCAAATTCTGTTTGTGTAAATTCTGTTTGATGCTTTCACATGATATGCAAACACAAAATATGCATACAAATCCATAAATAGTTTTTTCTGTGATAATAAGCTAACAATATCATTCTATACACTTTCACATGAACTTAAATGTATATTTCTTTAAAAAATTACAACAATGCTGTGTGTCATTCTTTTTATTTGGATATGGTATACATGCTGAAATCAGATTATATTATGATTTATTTAATGAATGAAGTAATAATATTTAATTATTTACATAGAATATGGGAGGTCATAGTAAGGCAAAAGAACCAATGTCATGGTCGTACGAGCAAGCTTTCATTGGAATACTCTATGAATACATAAAAGCAGGAAAACTTCAATGCTCTACTTTCACTAAGGAACAATGCGGAAAGATCAATGAAGAGATGATTGAAGCAACAAAATCTGATTATGGGATAGAGAGGTTGAAGGGAAAGTGGAACCGTTTGCATATTGCGCATCGTTTGTTTTCTCAACTATTAGGGCATACAGGGGTTACATGGGATTCAAATACCAACAAGGTCAATGCTGCAGAAGAAGTTTGGCAACACTTTTATACGGTATGCGATTTAAGAGAATTTTCTAAATTTATTAGAATTTAAGAGAATTTTATCAACTAATATTTATTACAATTATTATAGATCAACAAGAACGAGTTTAAGACATTTAGGAAAGATGGTTGCAAGAATTATGAACTTTTGGGAGAGATTTTTGGTGGAACTACTGCCACTGGAGGTTTAAGTAGTTCTTCAACTAAACTTCCTCCAAATTCAGATGATGAAAGACAAACGGAAGAGAATTTTCTAACTAAGGGTGTGCATGTTCATGTGGTGGACGATGATGAGCAAATGAGTGCCCGTCCAAGAGATGACACATCAACAAATGAACGACGGCGCAAAAAACATTAAGCTAGTAATGCTGAAAAGGTTGACTCATATATGGAAAAATGGTCTTCTTCAATTGAAATTCGCAACGAAGAAGCTCAACTTAGAATGCAATACTTGAAAGGAAAAATTGCTAAAGTTGAAGGAAAGTCATCCAACCCAAATGATAGTCAAAGTGGTGCATCTGACCCATATTCCGATATGGCGTGTATGAATATATTAAATGGTATTGACGGTGTTTCTGATGATGTCTACACAAAGGCAGTGAAGGCTTTTGATAATCCCAATTTCAGGATGCGATTTGTTAAGATGCCGGAACATAGAAGGTTGCCGGTTTTAGAATGCCTATAGCGATTTTATTAGCTTGTGCGTTATGGTATCTTTATTGTAGGTTTATATAATTTATGCTTTGTTCAACTTTATGTTCACGTAACCATGTAGTTCCTAATCTTTGTGTTCATTCCTCTGTAGTATGGAAATGAATATGCATGACAATACATCAGTTTGAATGAATTATTGTTTTTTGATTGTTAACATTGTTTTTTTGGCTATTTGGATGAATAACTGTTTGTGCATACGAATGTCTACCAGTTTGTGCATAGTATTTTCCTACGAGTTTTCATTCTTATACGATTGTTTGTTAGGAGTGAATACGCAATTGGTTCAATAATATATTTGTTATGTGCCTCACTGTGATGTATCTTTTTATTGCATTTACTAGAAAATTGTTTGTGCCATGAATAAAATAAGTAGCTTTATTTTGTTAATGCATTTTGTTATGCTACATGTGTCATATAGTTATGTGAATTTTTATTAGGTATTGAAATTACTGCAACATGGATGAAGGAAGCTCAGTAAATTCCGTCAGGTATATTTGCAATCTAAATTGAGCCTAGTTTTGGTTAATATTTTGATTATATTTTTTTAGAAATACATAAGTCCATCAAATAACGAATTTATAATTCTTTTTCAGTGAGATGCCTGCTAGATTTGATGAAATTTCTAATAACTCTAATGATAGCTCAAGCGATGATGGCTCAAGCGATGAAGATTTCATGATAATGAATGATCAAACATTTGATGACATTGATGATATGATGATGATTAGGTATTTAGTTGCTAACCGAAGAACTATGATTAGTAATCGGCCTTGTAGGACATCATCTCTTACTGGAAAAAAATATGCTTGAAATTTTAAATGGACATCCAAATGTTTGCCATCAAATGTTTCGCATGCAAAAACACGAGTTTTTGAACTTCTGTGACATTTTGAAAGAAAAAGGACTACTGAAAGATGGGGAAAAAGTCAACGTTGAAGAGGGTGTTGCTATGTTTTTGATGATTATAGGACATACAACACGCAATAGTGTGATTGGTGATCGTTTTCAACATTCCCATCGTACAATCTCAAAATGGTTTCGTAAAGTTTTGCGTGCTGTTTGCTCGTTAGGCACGGAGATAATTCAGCCAAAAAATCAAGAGTGAATGCATTCTACGGAAATATCCACATTTCAAGGTGATACAATTAAGTTTATATAATATTTTATTCACTTGACAATAAAATAACGTTACTATTACTATTGTTTATTATCATGCAATAGAATTGCATTGGGGCAATAGATGGAACACATGTTTCAGCGTGGGCACCTTCTTCAAGGCAAACATCTTTTCGTGGAAGAAAAAATGCTATAACACAGAATGTGATGGTTGCTTGCGACTTTGACATGAGATTCATTTTTGTATATGCTGGATGGGAAGGTATAGCTAATGATTCTCGAGTATTTATTGATGTAGTTTCAAAACCGAGTAACAATTTTCAATTGCCGCGAGGAGGTACTTTCAAATAATTTCATGTATGATATATATAACATATTTACAATTATTTCACAAACTCAAAAAATACAATGTTATTGTAAATTTATTTACAGAACAATTTTATCTTGTTGATTCTGG
Organism: Allium sativum; assembly: GCA_030737875.1. Classification (NCBI taxonomy): domain Eukaryota; kingdom Viridiplantae; phylum Streptophyta; class Magnoliopsida; order Asparagales; family Amaryllidaceae; genus Allium; species Allium sativum. Next base: position 717,918,337 of record CM060921.1, on the reverse strand, counting down.
ATATCCAAACATACCTGGCTTTCTCTCCCCATATCGTGGACAAAGATACCATTTACGTGATTATAATGGACAAGGAAGATTGCGTGGAAAGGAAGACTTGTTCAACTATAAACACTCATCATGTCGGAACATTATTGAGCGTTGTATTGGAGTTTTGAAGGCAAGATTTCCCATTTTGAAGTTGATGACAAATTTCCCACTTTCGAAGCAAAGACTAATTCCAATTGCATGTTGCACAATACACAACTTCATTCGGGAGGAACACGCATTGGATGCTCTATTTACTGAATATTCATCTGAGAATATGATATTGCAACCCACGGGGGAGCCTGGTCAAGAACAAGAAATTGTGAAATTTAATGTTAGCCAAACGACTCAAATGGGGCAAGTCAGAGATCAAATTGCTACCCAATTGTGGGACGAGTATGTTTCTACTCACCATTTGTAGTTCATGTAAAATTTTGTTTTTAGTTCAAATTCAAAATTTATTCTACCATATTTCATTAACAAATTTTATGTCTTACTTTTGTGCTATTTTATGCAGATGTGATTTGGAAAACTTCAACCCTTTGTTTCTAGAAAATATTGTGGTTGTTGGCATATCTATATATTATTATGGTCGAATGCTTGAGTTGTTTTCTATTTTCTATGTATTTGGTGTATCTCTTCTATTACATGTCAAAAAATCTTGTCATGAACTTTTTTGTTGTAATTTTATTCCTTATGCAACTTGGTCTCAAGTAGCTATTTAAAATATTGTGCTCTCTTTAATTGTTAACTATTATGTTTATGACTTACTATATTTTCTCATTTGGCTCTTTATTTTGTTCTTGTGTGTTCAATTGAATATGGATAACGAGTAATGTATATTATGTACTATGGTTTAAATGTAAATGTTGTTTGAATAACAAAGTGGAAAATTCAAAACTTCAAAACATGATGAACATACTTCAAACCAAACGCATTTTCCAGTTTTCATTTTTGAAAATGTGTTTTCAAAATACTCCATACCAAATGCGTTTTCAAAAATAATGAATTGTCAAAATAAAAAATTGAAAATGGCTAAAAAAACCAAAACTGAAAATTGAAAACTACAAACCAAACGCTACCTTATTTTCTTTACCAAAACTTGCTTTTGCCAAACCATAAAAACACGGCGTAACAAAAATGCAAAACATTTTTTTCAAACATCAAAAACTAGAGTAGACAAGGACAACTATTTCTTAATCGGGTTTCCAAATTACCTAGGCTTTTCTAGACACATCCACGAAATCATTTCTTCCAACTATATATATTCCTAATCCATTTTCCACTTTATAAGGTTTCCCTACTAAACCCACTAATCTCAGTTACTATTGTATGGGATACATCTTTCTTAACACCAATCATTTTGTACACTTTTACCTAAGGGTCTCAGATTTCCTTGCTCATTCTTTTAGCATACAAAACAGTTATCCCAATTCTTTCCATATTTTACTCTTTCTATTTAGTGGGCTTATTTAAAGATCTAGGTTTATATATAATATATTTATATTTTTGAAAATACTAATACGCTCTCTCATTATCTATATAGGAATCGTAAACCTATGCTCTGATACCAAATGTAACAAACCGAATACCGATGGACCGATTTTTTTTTAAAACCCAATCCATCAAAACCCGAGTTGGTTGCTCTGGTATCCTGCAGAAAAGACAGAGACAAGAAATATGTCAGAGTTTGTAAAACACCTCACAGCGGAAGGAATAAAATATAATATATATAAACATAGCTTTACCTTAATTACAATACTGCTAAATCAGTATCTCCAAAGCTATAAGTCTCTGTCATGAATCTAACCTGCGAATGTTATGAGGAGGGGGTCAGAACATAAGTTCTGTGTGAATGAGTTTAAACTACACTTCTTGAATAATCCTACATATACCGTTCAATTACATTTTATTGTTTATTAGGTTATTTGTGTCGTTAGCGCTCAATGCTTACACACACGTCGCACCCATCTACTCCCAATAGATTAACCTAATATAATGTATATGTAGCTACCCCCAAACTGAGGTACACCCCGTGGTACCCCACTCGCATGGTCCCCACCGTATCCTCGCAGTGATATACGCAGTCCCCCGTCTTATGTCATAGTAATGTGTATTCCTCTTATATATATAATACAACACTACACCCACATAGGATCACTCTAATTTGACTGTCGTTATCGAATAATGCCCAACAGTCTACGATACACCACCTAGAGCAGACATGGTTATATCTAGACTCTTCCACGTACGTATTCTCTATCGTATTCGATATCTAACCCGCACACCCATCGTGTGTGCGTTCCCGAGTTCCATGGCAGGGCTACACAAGAAACACGGAACTCGGTCGAGAGTTTTCCTTATATTTGTGCAAGGCCCGCCTTTAAGAGCCTCCCAAACAAATATCCCTAGGGTCTGTTTTCTATGGTGACTGTGGCCCCACCTCGGCCCCTCCCATAACTAATAAAGACTACGAGAGCTAAGCGACAAGCCCCTAAACAACCAATCTAAACATCCATGTGGCGTCTCCCCTCAACCACCGTCCCACGATAGTGAATGGATATTGGTATATTGGGTCTAGCTCTAGTCTGTCCGCATCCTACTGGTTGTGGTAAAAGGCACTCGACGACTTACTATCCTTGTTGGTCCAGACCCTCCACCTCCGTTGAGGCAGCCGTCGAATCACCTTTTCCGTCATCGCGAACAACATTCTGACTGCCCAGCTATTCTTGCAGTCAAGGCCCACCCACCTAGTAGTTACCCGCAGACCCAACCTCTGCAGGCACAGCCTGAAACATCTGCCACCATACAGAGGACTACTAGGAGCACCTTTAACATCTCAGGAAGTCGCGTGCTTCCCCTTCCAGTCCGTTGGAGCCGCCAAAATAACGAATGTGCGCTCCCCTCGTGTCTTATGACACCGTGATGATTTACCTTGTTGGGTTATTCATCCTACAACGTACGGATTACTCCAAGCGCCTTGATTTTATATGTCATTAGACCCTACGTCTAATCAATTCTTACGCGCTTTTGTTACCTCGTCAGTTTTTCTTATTTAACTTGGTTATTCTTATTCATATTGACTTCCTTTTCAAGTTTACTAAGTTACCCTCGCTTATTAATTCAATTTATACTTAACCCATTTAAGTCCATTAATAAGACCACAACATGTTGTTTTCCAACTTCATAAATTATTCCCTTTTAGGGTTGCAACAACATGTTATACATAATTCATAGTTAATTATGTCTTATCCACATATATACTGATTAGGAGAATAATCCCCTAAACACCAGCCCCGAATACCGAAATCAACATCAGACTGGCACCCAGAGAATTACTCAACCCAACCAACATATATGATTCTAATTTACTTCTTTTCCATTCATATAACTTATATCATCTTTAATTTCACACTTCTCCTTCCCAAACTACTTAATTTATAATTAAGTATATCTTCACATATAAGTTACCTTATTTTCCTCTATCGTTTCTTGTGACTTACCTTATCCCATAAGTTATAATTTCCACTTGTCCCTAGGACAAGTCTAACCTATTATCCTTCCTTTTCTTATTCAAATTCATTCATAATAGGTTATTTACCACTCCCCACTTTTGTCATTAATTTAGATTTACTTAACCCTTTCCATTTATTTAACCCGTTACCTAAACTTTACCCAATTCAGTTAATTTGTGATGTCATAACGGGTCCCCTTTGGTTAAGCATTATTTATTTATGTCTTACATGTCGCCCATGTCCCACTTAACCTCTTTTATTATTGTTTCCATGTCTTACACATGCTTTACTATGGTTAAGTCCACCTTAGTCATGTTTTACTTCACGTATCTTACAACAGTTAAGTCCACATTTACATGTCATATTTTACATGTCACTCACTTAACCCTCTAACCATACCCATGTCACCCACATGTATTATTATGGTTAGTATTCCTTAATTCATTCATTATGACGAACGGTGCATGACCTCCCACATTAGACCGAACACTTTGTGGCTACTGGATTTGCCGGGCGGTTCCGGGCAGTCTTACACCACAAAGCGGGTCTAACCTTGTGTCACCAACCGTTACGCCTACAATTCATGCCTTTGACCTCTCATATTAGACGTCCAATTTGGGCAGCTGGATTTGCCGGGCGGTTCCGGGCAGTCTTACACCATAATTGCGCCTAACCTCGTGTCAAAGGTTCATTAACATCGTATTTCACCCAAATCCCAATTTTCTTGTTATGTGTTTCCAATTCAACATATAGTCATGTTTACAATTTTGCCTATTCCAACTTGTCACTAATTACATATTAATTAGCCTTAATTACAAATTTCCAATTATAGGCAATTTCATCAATTGCATGTAATCCATACCCAAATATGCCAATTTCCTTTATATTCCAATTATCCAAAATATCCAGTAATACTCAAGTTCATAAAATCAATATTTTTCCAATATATTTCCCAACGTTCCCATGTTCATACATATAACCTAATTCACCTTTTAGGCTTATCTTACCAATAAATTTCACCAATCCATGTTATCCAATTACATGTTGTTAACATTAAATTGTACTAATTTCATATCCAATTTCAATCATGCCAAACTACATAAATTTAAAATTACCATACAATTATGTCCGTAATTCTATTCATATCATATATAAATCCTTCCAACCCATATTATGCCCAAACAACCCCTTTTTCCTTTTACTTTCTCATTCTCGTTTACAATGCATAAATTCATGATAGATGTAGGCTCGAGATAGCCTAGCTATAAAAATAAAAAGGGGAAAGAATAAAAAGGAGAGAACTCAATCGTAAGCATAAATGAAATAACTGATCTTATTAAATTATCATCATATTCATTATCGGGAATGGCAAACGATAGAAGTACAATTATACAATAACTGTATTTTAAACCACTCACCTTGACTGGATTGGAGAAATAAACAATTGGTTGTTGAGGTAGAACGTTGGTTTAGGCTTCTTATTTGATTATTGACGCAGAACGTGAATTGTTGTTGAAGAAACTTGCTACTTGATTTGATTAAACTCCAAAATTGATGAAGAACTTGCAATTTGATTTAGAGTTTAGAGGCAGCTATGTTGGGTTGAAGTTTGGTGGCATGGAGGCGTCTTATAAGAGATATAATGATTTTAAGGTTAGGTTAGGTGTTCTTTTATAGGTGGGTTAAAGCAACTAGGACCTTAGGATTAAATAAAAACTCATCTAAACCGTCCACCTCACCCTAGAAAAGAACCATCCAGAACAATCCTTTTCACACTTAGTGCTCCTTTAAATAAAAAAATAAAAAACTGCTTTATTTCTTTCTAATTAATGCATTACATACTATTTTTAATGTATAGCATCCTCTTTCCTTCATGCATTCAATTATTTATTTATTTATTTACACTTATACGTGAACCTTTATTTGCTATATTCTTCTCCTAATCAATTAATTGATTTCTTTCTCTTTTTGTCTACTCTTTTTGAAAAGAAACCGCATGTCCAACCATTTTCATTTATTTATTTACATCTAATTACATGTGCATGCGTCTCTGATTTGAATGTTATTTAATAACATTAACCTTCCTCCAATCGTGGCTTGCTTATGGCCTTATTAGTTTATTTTTTAAATATTTAAATTTCAAAAGTTGATCCCCTTCACATTCAATTGCTCCATTTTAATGTTTACAACCTTTTTTCTATCCATGCTTTAATTGCACATTTGACATGTTTTGCATTCCATATTCTCTTTCTTTTATTTGCATCACATTAATTTATTTTAATTCAGGTTCATGCATCATCCATTTATTTAATGAAATAATTTCACATATCCTCTTTCCCTTATTGCATTAATTTCAAATAACATGTATACATATATGCCGCTTATTGTTTGTCTCTATGTTCGCGCGCAACTTCAAATTTGAATCATGATCATACGCATCCATCTCTTATGCGTATACTAATTTTTATATGTGAACAATTGTCTATTTTATTTGGAAATTATCTTCCTTAATCAATTACTGGTTTATTTCCATTCTTTCAATTAAACCTCCAATTAACTTATCCCTTTTCGCACTGAACCAATTTGCTAAGCCACTATTTAGCCGCTCCTTAAAACAGAAACAAAAAATATGGCACTGGTGGGGATTAAACTCACAACCTCTTATGTACAAGTCTCATGTATTAACCAAATGAGCTACTAAGTCTTTTGTTAACAAGACTTAGGACCAAGCTACATATTATTTTTTTCCCATTGCTTTTTTCATGTTTTATTGCATTTCTTAAATTAAAAATAACTTCTTCGTTTTAAATCAGTTTTCTACAAACTATAGGTCTAAATTGACCAGAAAATTACCACGAACGTAATGACGCTAATTTCATGACCAAATTCTAGAGTCTCTTCAAATTCACCTTTTTATTTCTTTTTAAATGTTCGCATGTATTTCTTTACATTTCATTGTATTTTTTCTTATTTCAAATATTGCATGTAATTTCTTTGTTAATCTTTTTCTTTATTTCACTGCATAAACTTCTTACATGCAATTACATTAATATTATTTAATCTTTCCTTTAAATATATCCATGCATACATACATATATCTAATTTTTAATTATATTAAAAATGTGGGGTGTTACATAAATAAAAAGCATTATTCCCCAAATAAAAAGAGTTAAGCCATAGTAGAGACAAGAACTTGAGCCATACTTCAGAAGTAGCTCCTAGCAAGATGATATCTGATTGTTGATTAAGTCTGAGAGTTTCCTCCCAAAGAACCGGGGGGAAACAGAAGAAAGAAAGAGAAACAACAGGGTCAGACATAAAGTCTGGCGAATCTAGTTACTTTTAGCCAGTAGATAAATAAAAGCAACATGAGAGGCATATAAAGTGGATAAGAGAGATCACTAAATAAATGGCAGGTGTGACAAGGTAAGTAAGTTAAGGTGTATGTGCCTCATTAATGATTACTCTACATCATTACTAGTTTAACTGAAATGTGATGATCCCTTCCACTATAAGTGAGTAGGCTTAGGTCATACGTCCAAGTATACCATAACCACTACCCTAATCGATCGGCTCCCTACCCTGTAGATATCCTATGTTGGCCCCCATAGTAGGAGGTATCACTTCTTAAAATGGCAACCCGTGGTGTGCACAACCATATCTACTGGTGTCACGGTCGTCTTAGCCCTCTCTGCCCGGCTCATGCACGCACATGTCCCCGGTCGATTTGCGCCTCCCACACCATCCGCCTCGTTTGGATCTCTTGCAATCAGTCAGTAAGCGTTCCCCTTCTCCGCCTAGTACGAAGGTCTTTGCTTGATACCAACTCCGGGTTACTAACTGAAATGGGTCCCATGCAATATGATACAAGCTCTCCCCCTTGTCTTGTATCCCCCACTAGGTTTTCCACTGATTATGTATACCCTTACGTGTCTTTAATTACATAGCCCTATGCTAGTTATGTTTACTCTAAAGGGTGTCTTTAATTACATAAATTCACTACATTATCTATCGGTTATGTATACCACTAGTTGTCTTTAATTACATAACCTTATTACATTATCTACTGGTTATGTATACCACTAGGTGTCTTTAATTACATAACGTTATTGAGTTAAGTTCGTGGGCCTATATATAAATATTACCCACCCCCTCTAATTTACTTAACGAACCACTACCCATCTAATTTTACTTAATCCTAACTTAAGTCCATAGTCATATTAAATAAGGTTAAGTAGTCTATTTCATTACCATGTCCAATTATGGTTATTATGGGCTAGACCTCCCACATTAGGCCTACAACGTGTGGATGCTGGATATGCCGGTCGGGTCCGGGCAGTCTTATTCCACAATTGGGCCTAACCTCGTGTCTTAACCCAATCCGTATTTGCGTACTTAGACCTCCCACATTATGTTCAACATTAGCGGCTGTTGGATATGTCAGTCCTGGCAGACTTCCACCACTAATGTAACCAAACCTCGTGTGATAAGTACAATTTACAATTCCTAATTGTAAATTACTAAACATTCCAATTTAATCCAAATCTACCTATGTTATTATAGGTAACTATTTCTATGTTTCCCCATTTGAATTACATGTCCGATTTCATATAAACATTACATAATTCATGCCAATTATAATCTCTTTTTCCCCATTTCCTCTCTAACATATTCGTACGAATTTTGATGGCATCTAGGCTATAAAGTAGCCTAGCTATAACAATAAAAAGGGAGTATGACAAGGGTGATAGTTTCAGCATGTCTTGGCATAATAACAAAGTGAATGGACATGTGATTAACATCATAATAAAGTGGACATCACACTAGCAACTTGTGGCAATCACTATGATTTTTAAGCAAGCATAATGAGATCTAGATTTAACATTAGGTGTCCAATTACCTAGATCTAGCATAGTTAGGGTGACATAGCAACATGTTTAGATCAAAAGGTAGATTTACATGTCAAGTTTACAACATATATCAATGTATCACAATATGACAGGTGAAAGGTGATTAACATAAAGGTCTAGATCCAAGTAATGTCACAACTACCCAAATTAACATATGTACATCCATCATAACATGGTTACAAGTCAAGATCCATATAAACATCATAATCGAATCACCACAATTATATTAGATCTAGGAAGCTAGATTTGTCATGACATAGGATAAAATTTCATATTAACACAGAATCATACTTTACAACATATCCAATTCATTGTCTATAAAAGCATACTTTCATTTATCTAAACCTAAAAGTAATCTAGAAACTCATAGCGTTAGGTTTAGATAATTTACGAAGAACGGATCTAGAATTTCTGAATTGGATTTGTAGAATATGTTGTTGTAGAAACGGTTCAGTTCGCACTCCAGCAGCATATGGCCTTCATGGCTCCCAATAAAGAGAATATGAGAAATATGACACGTATATATAGCTGCTAGACCCCCTGAAACCGAGTGCCACCTTAGCCCTAGGAGTATCGGCACCCCTATGGGTGGGTCGACCCCTAGGTTGACACCCCTCTAAGGGTCAACCCCCTAGAGCGGGAATTTTGCCCCTCAGAGGAAATTTTTGAATTTGAATCCTCTATATAGGATTCTGACTCATTTCTGACTCATGCATATATATAAAATATTTCTGTGCGTATACAAACTTAAAACCTTTATAACTTCTTCATGCGGTGTCCGTTTTACGCAAACCAAACGTCTATCTTGACCAAAATTTCGAGACGGACGCAATGGTGTAGCTCGTTTCCTCTAATTATGAACATAAAATTAATTATTATTTAATTTATTTTCTTTAATGTCATTAAAAATTTGGGGTGTCACATTCTCCCATACTCAAAGGATTTCGTCCCCGAATTCTCTAAGCTGAGAAGAGTGCATATCCTACCATCCATCATCCATCAATCGCTGGCATCCATTGTCCTTAAAGATTTCTAATGCTTATATGAATATATGCAAAGGTGTGTGTATATGTCCGAAAACTAATGCGAAGATCAGGCAGTCTACTGATTCAGTTGACCTCCTTAATGCAATGTATGTTAGTGCCATAAATGCAATATGTATGCAAATAGACATATTTTATATAAGTTTTATATGTGTGCACACCCATTCGTCCAAATGTGACATCCATATGCTAGTTAATCCATTTCCATTCATAAAAGTAAAGAAAATGTACACACATCCATATGCAATATAAAAGTGATTGAGCCGATCTTAGTGCCTAATGTGTGTGTATATGCGTCCACAGGAAACCACTAGCAAACACTTGCATCACTTGCATCCATCAAACATAATATGTTTCAAACACTTGTTTACATCCATAGGATTCCTATCTAAAGGTCGAAAATACTATGGATAAGATATACTTTATTGACTGAAACAAGTACTGATAAAACTTAGGAAAGGAGTTAAGAACATACCCTCGAAAAGAAAAGGGTACGAAGCACAAATCTTGTCTTCGGTCTCCCAAGTTGCATCTTCTGGGTTATCTCCCCATTGAGCCTTTATCAACTTGATTTCCTTATTGCACAGCTTCTTAACCTCTGATCCAAGAATACCGGTGGGGACTCGTCGAACTGTCGCCTCCCGTTCCACTTTGACTTCTTCCAACATGCTCAGCTCAACAACTTCCACGGTGTCTTGCAGGCACTTCCGTAGATGAGAGACATTGAAAATGCCATGAACACCGGATAAATTTTCTGTGAGCTTTACTCTGTAGGCCATTTGGCCAATCCTCTCGGTTACGGAAATGGTCCCACGAACCTAGGTGCCAACTTTCTTACTGATCCGAAGCGAACTACATTCCTCAGAGGTGATACTTTGATAAAAACTAAGTCTCCCACTTCGAACTCGATGTCAGTCGTTCTCTTGTCTGCATAGGACTTCTTCCTATCTTGAGCTGTCTTCATTCACCGTCGAATAAGATCAATATTTTCGAACGTTTCCCTAACCATATCTAGTCCAAGTAATAATCATTCTGTAGATTCCCACCAACAAGTTGGCGATCTACAGGGTCGTCCGTACAATGCTTCGAAGGGTGCCATACCGATGCTAGCCTGATAGTTGTTATTATAGACAAACTCTACTAAAGGAAGATGTTCTTCCCAAGTCCCTCCGAAGTCAAGGATACACACCCCTAAAAGATCCTCTAGAATTATATTCACCCTCTCCATCTGCCCATCGGTCCAAGGATGATAAGCGGTGCTTAAACACAACTGTGTACCTAATGCTTCTTGCAAGCTCCTCCAAAATTTGCTGGTAAAGATGAGGTTACGAACTCTCACGATGCTGGAAGGAACTCCGTTGAGACGAACTATTGCACAAGCATAAATTGCTACCAACCATGATGTTGTCCTCTTACTTTTAACTGGAATAAAGTGAGCGCTCTTAGTGAGTTTGTCCACTATCACCAAATACTAGTATTACCTTTCTTCGACCTAGGTAAACCATCTATGAAATCCATATAGACACTCTCCCATTTCCACTGCGGAACCTCGAACGGATGAAGCAATCGACCAGGCTTCTTTTGCTCAGCTTTGACTTGCTGGCAAACCAAACATTGAGAAACAAATTCGGCAATATTCTTCTTCATCCCAGCCCAAAAGAAAACCCTCTTCATATCCATGTACATGTGGTCACCCCCTGGATGAATGGTCATCTTAGAATGGTGGGCTTCTTCTAGGTCTGCCTTTATCAAGCTTCTAGTTTGAGGAACACACAGCCTTCCATCTCGTTGCAACCACCCCTTTTCATCTATGGCATATCTACCGAGGTGACTAGAAGTCTCCTCTCTTCTGAGCTTATCCATGATGTCTAGAATTTGTGGGCTACCTTGTTGTGAAGCTCCTATCTGATCCACAAGAGTCGATCGTATCTCCAAGGATGCAAATAAATCAGGAAAAACTTCGATGGAGGGTCTAAAATCAAAAGCTGATATGAACTCCAAGTTATTTCTTTCCAAAAACAGAGGGTTCATGGCCACCCTCTGCCTACTTAGTGCGTCTGCCACCTCATTTCCCTTGCCAAGGATATAAGCAATCTCAAAATCATATGAAGCTAAGAACTCAATACACCATTGTTGCCTTAAGTTTAGATCCTTTTATGAGAATAGATACTTGAGAGATTTATGATCGGTGTATAACTCGAACTTTTCTCCAAGTAAATAATGATGCCACCTCTTTAACGCGAATACTATGGCAGCCAGCTCTAGATCACGGGTTCGGTAGTTCTTCTCATGAACCCTCAACTATCTACCTCCATAACATATTACTTTCCCTTTTTGCATCAGTACCACACCAAGCCCCGTATCGCACGCATTAGTGTAAACAGTAAACACTTTACTTCCATCGGGCAAGGTCAAGACTGGGCTGTTGTCAGAGCCCTTTTTAATCGTTGGAAAGCAATGTCACATTCTATATCCCATGAAAATGTCAAATTCTTCTTTGTAAGCCTAGTGAAAGGGGCTGATATCTTCGCGAAGTCCCTAATGAACTTCCTATAATAGCCTACTATCCCAAGAAAGCTTCACACCTCCATTGCATTTTTAGGAATCTGCCAACTTGTACTGCAACCACTTTGGCGGGATCTACATCTATCCCTTCTTTGGAGACTACATGCCCCAAGAATCTCACCTCCTTTCTCCAAAAATGGCATTTGGAGAACTTTGCTTTTAGCTGATGGTCACGGAGAGTTTTCAGAACTTCTCCCAAATGTTGGGCATGCTCTTCTTCACTCTTGGAGAAGATCAAAATATCATAAATGAGGACTACGACGAATTTGTTTAGGAACTCCCGAAACACCCTACTCATCAAATCAACAAAATAGGCGGGTGCATTTGTCAACACAAAAGGCATAACTAGCCATTCAAAGAAATAGTCTGGAGTTCTGAAAGTACTCTTATCTATGCAGTCCTTAGCCACCCTCATTTGATGGAACCCCATTGCCAAATCCAACTAAGAAAATGAGGCACCAACAAGCTGATCAAATAAATCATCAATCCTCGGAAGCGGGTGCCTATTCTTCTTAGTGGGCTTATTTAACTCTCTATAGTCAACATACAAACAAAGCGAACCATCCGCTTTAGTTGCGAATACTAGTGGAGCACCCCACTCAGATATGCTTCGTCTGATAAACCCTTTTTCAAGTAGCTCCCCTACTTGCTTACTCAGATCCCTCCTTTCCCTTGAAGCCACGTGGCGTACTGGTAATGCAACTGGCTTTACATTGTCCACCAGATATATGCGGAAGTCAGTTTCGTGCCTTGGAGGTAAACCCCGTACCTCATCAAAAACATCTGAATAATCTCGAACCACTGCAATAGATTGCAAATCATCTATGGATGCATCCAAAGACTCTAGGAAGCTAAGCATAACAGGCCTTTGTGGGGTCATAAGAAACTTCCGGGGTCTTACCATGACAAGTCGGGAGTCTAACAACCCTCTTCTCACAATCCAGAATGGCCCCATACGTGGCAAGCCAATCCATTCCTAGAATCAACCTATAACCCATAAACCCGAGCACATACGCGTCGCATTCAAATTCGACGCCTAAAACAGATATTTTCAAACCACGACAAATCATCGATTAATGAGCCGAACCACCAATGGGGTTCGAAAAAACTACGGGATCTACTACCGTACTAGTAATTAAGTGCGAACTAGATATAAACGAGTGTGAAGCACCAAAATCAAAAAGTGTTTAAAGTGGATTGTTTGAAAGAGAAACTAAACTTTTTACGGAAATTTTTCTACCTCTTTCAGGAACACTGATCGCAAGAGCATGCACCGGGCCTTCAGAAGTCCCTGCTCTTTGTCCTTGTCCCTGCTATCCCTGTTTCTTCAGGCACTCTTTAAAGAAGTGTCTGACCTCTCCGCAATTAAAGTAACTGGCCTTCCTTCTCTTACAATCTTTGATAAGGTGGCCCTTCTTTCCACAATTGTGACATTTTCTCTTATCCTTGCCTTTATCATCTTCCCCCTTTCTTCTACTGTTGCTGCCCTTTCTTGGGCCATACCTTCTTATTCTGCGATGTCCCCTCAGCTCTTGTTTCCTTCTTTTCTCCCTTGTCCTCCTTATGCATTAGGGCCATATCAACAAGCTTTTCAAAGGTGGCCCCCATTGGAAGATGGGACATACCTAAACCATGCAGAGGCTCATTTAGTCCCTTAGCAAATCGTAAAGCCCTTTTGCATGGTGTGTCTACCAACTCTAGCCCGAACCTTGCCAGCTGGTTGAACTTGTTCACATACTACTTCACCGTCAAATTTCCTTGTTTGAGTGGTAAGAACCTCTCCATTTGTATGCTTCTCTCCGCTTGGGAAAGAAATTTCATTTCGAACCTCTGTCTAAAGTCTTCCTAAGTTTCTACCGGATGTTCAGCTTGGGTGACTTCCCACCAAAATAAGTCTTCGTCCTTCAACAGCCAAGCAGCTAATTGAATTTTCCTTCGGTCCTCCACTTCAAAGATTACGAATAAGTCCTCTATCTCCCTAAGTCAATTCCTAGCTTCTACGAGTGTCTCATTCCCATGGAATGGCCTTCCTCCCATAGCCCGGAAGTAATTGCAGATTTTGGCAAAGTTGTCATCTTTTGGAGGGGGAGGGGGAGGAGGAGGAATGACTGGTGCAACTAGGAGAGAAATGTCTCTTTGGCCTTCGGCTGGCACTATGGCCTCCGAATTCCTCCGGAACCATCCGGGTATTGTGACACCCTCTGGGAGATTACTGATGTTTTGTTCCCTAGACATGCTGAAAGAAAAAAGGGAAAAGGAAGAAATTTAGATAAATGACCGAAGGGTACATATGGCTTTTTGGGGAATGTTTTTCAAAATAGACTTATCTTTTTGAAAATGCTTTCCTTTTAAAACTTTTTTGAAAATAATTTTCAAAAACTTTTATCTAATCTGGTAACCTTCAGCTCTGATACCAAGTGTGACACCCCACATCCGTTAATGTCACTCACTAAGGGAATGCATTAAGTTTCGTGAAGTGCTATAGGTAAACAGACAAAAAATAATTACAAGACAGATATAAATAAGGAAGCAGCGGAAAATTTAAACTTTTATTTCAAACATAATTTATAATATCGTGGTCCACAATTTCATAAGTCACAAAAACCATTACAATATAATAACTTCTGTCTCGCACCATCAGAGTACATAAGTAAATAAAAAGCATCATTCCCCAAATAAAAAGAGTTAAGCCATAGAAGAGACAAGAACTAGAGCCATACTTCAGAAGTAGCTCCTAGCAAGACGATATCTGATTGATGATTAAGTCTGAGTGTTTCCTCCCTGAGAACCTGAGGGGTAAACGGAAGAAAGAAGGAGAAACAACAGGGTCAGACATAAAGTCTGGCGAGTCTAGTTACTTTTAGCCAGTAGATAAATTAAAGCAACATGACAGGCACATAAAGTGGATAAGAGAGATCACTGCATAAATGGCAGGTGTGACAAGGTAAGCAAGTTAAGGTGTATGTGCCTCACTAATGCTTACTCTGCATCATTACTAGTATAACTAAAATGAGATGATCCCTTCATCTATAGGTTGGTAAGCTTAGGTCATACGTCCAAGTATACCCTAACCACTACCCTAATCGATCGGCTCCCTACCCTGTAGATATTCTATGCTAGCCCCACCATAGGAGGTATCACTTCCTAAAGTAGCAACCCATGTGTGCAAAACCATATCTACTAGTGTCACGGTCGTCTTAGCCCCCTCTGCCCGGCCTATGCACGCACATGTCCCCGGTCGGTTTGCGCCACCCACGCCATCCGCCTCGTTTGGATCTCTTACAATCAATCAGCAAGTGTGCCCCTTCTCCGCCTAGCACGGAGGTCTTTACTTGACACTAACTCCAGGTTACTGATTGAAATGGGTCCCACACAATATGATACAAGCTCTCCTCCTTGTCTTGTATCCCCCACTAGGTTTTCCACTGACTATGTATACCCTTAAGTGTCTTTAATTACATAGCCCTATACTAGTTATGCTTACCCTAAAGGGTGTCTTTAATTACATAACCCTATTACATTATCTACTGGTTATGTATACCACTAGGTGTCTTTAATTACATAAACCTATTACATTATCTACTGGTTATGTATACCACTAGGTGTCTTTAATTACATAACCTCATTGGGTTAAGTTCATGGGTCTATATATACATATTACCCACCCCCGCTAATTTTCTTAACCCACCACTACCCATCCAATTTTACTTAACCCTAACTTAAGTCCATGGTCATATTAAATTAGGTCAAGTAGTCTATTTAATTATTATGAACAATTATGGTTATAATGGGCTAGACCTCCCACATTAGGCCTACAACGTGTGGATGCTGGATATGCCGGTCGGGTCCGGGCAGTCTTATTCCACAGTTGGGCCTAACCTCGTGTCTTAGCCTGATTTGTATTTCCGTACTTAGACCTCCCACATTAGGTTCAACATTAGTGGCTGTAGGATATGCTAGTCGGGTCCGACCAGACTTCCACCACTAATTTAACCTAACCTCATGTCATAAGTACAATTTACAATTCCTAGTTGTAAATTACTGAACATTCCAATTTAATCCAAATCTGCCTCTGTCATTATAGGTAACTATTTCTATGTTTCCCCACTTGAATTACATGTCCCATTTCATATAAACAGTACATAATTCGTGCCAATTATAATCCCCTTTTCCCTATTTCCTCTCTGACGTATTCGTACATATTTTGACGGCATCTAGGCTATAAAGTAGCTTAGCTATAACGATAAAAAGTAGTATGATAAGGGTGATAGTTTCAACATATCTTGGCATAAACATGAACATAAACTGGCATAATAACAAAGTGAATGGACATGTGATTAACATCATAATAAAGTGGACATCACACTAGTAACATGTGGCAATCACTATGATGTTTAAGCAAGCATAATGAGATCTAGATTTAACGTTAGGTGTTTAGTTACCTAAATCTAGCATAGGTAGGGTGACATAGCAACATGTTTAGATCAAAAGGTAGATTCACATGTCAAGTTTACAACATATATCAATGTATCACAATATGACAGTTGAAAGGTGATTAACATAAAGGTCTAGATCCAAGTAATGTCACAGTTATCCAAATTAATAGATGTACATCCATCATAACATGGTTACAAGTCAAGATCCATATAAACATCATAATTGAATCACCACAATTATATTAGATCTAGGAAATTAGATCTGTCATGACATAGGATATAATTTCATATTAACACAGAATCATACTTTACAACATATCCAATTCATAGTCTGTCAAAGCATACTTTTATTTATCTAAACCTAAAAGCAATCTAGAAACTCACAGCGTTAGGTTTAGAGAATTTACGAAGATTAGATCTAGAATTTCTGAATCGGATTTGTAGAATATGTTGTTGTAGAAACGGTTCAGTTCGCACTCCAGCAGCATATGGCCTACATGGCTCCCAAAGAAGAGAATATGAGAAATATGACATGTATATATAGCTGTCAGACCCCCTGAAACTGAGTGCCAGCTCAGCCCTAGGGCTGTCGATACCCTGTGGGTGGGTCGAACCCTAAGTTGACACCCCTTCAGGGGGGTCGACCCCTATGTCGACACCCCTTTAGGGGGGTTGACCCCCTAGAGCGGGAATTTTGCCGCTCAGAGGAAATTTTTGAATTTGAATCCTCTGGATAGGATTCTGACTCATCTCTGACTCATGCGTATATATAAAAATTTTCTGTGCATATACAAACTTAAAACCGTCATAACTTCTTCATACGGTGTTTGTTTTACGCAAACCAAACGTCTATCTTGACCATAATTTCGAGACAGACGCAATGGTGCTGGACGTTTCCTCTAATTCTGAACATTAAATTAATTATTATTTAATTTTTTCTCTTTAATGTCATTAAAAATAGGGGGTGTTACATTTGGCTTTATCCATGTTGGCTCGAACAAGTATTTCACTGATATACATTTTCTAGGATAATAAAATTTCTGAATTTGACTTCTTTATCACTTATATACCTAGGAAATAGTTTACTGTACTCATGTCTTTGATGGGGAATGTTTTATTTAGATATTTAATTACACTGTTAATTCCTGGTTTATCATCCCCACTGATTACTATGTCATCCACATAAACAAGTATGTAGATGGTTGTTGCTTCCTTGATCTTAACATATAATGAACAATCTAATTTTGTCATAGTGAACCCCAATCTCATAAATGTTGTCTTGAGTTTGTCATAGGAAACCCTAGAGCTTGTTTCAATCCATACAATTCATTTTGCAGTTTGCAAACCATGCCGTTCTTTTGATCTAAAACATATCCAGTTGGTTGATACATGTAGACTTCTTCTTGTAACTCCCCATTTAATAATGAATTATAGACATCCAATTGTCTGGCTTTCCATTGCCCATTTAAAGCTATGGTTAGTATAATTCTAATTGTTGTGGGCTTAGTTATTAGGGAAAAGGTTTCATTAAAGTGAAAGCCAAACTGTTGTGAATAACCCTTAGCCACAAGTCTTGCTTTGTACTTGTGTATGCTTCCATCTAGAATTCTTTTCATCTTAAATGTCCATCTACACCCTACTACATTTTTGTTTTTGGGTGCATTAACTAGGGTCCATGCATTGTTTTTAATCAATGCATTATATTCTTCATCCATAGCTCTCTTCCAGTTGACATTTTTGATAGCTTCTTCATAATTGATGGTTTCTCTTTCATTGAGACTGGCAGCATATGCTTTAGGCTTAAAAATGCCACATTTAGCTCTTCTTATCATATGATGTTTGTTCCCATGATCTGGTTGATTGTTAGTTTGGTCTAAACCTCTTGTGTTACTCTCAATACTTTGATTAGTTTGACTTTCATCTACATGAACATCTTGGTAATCTGAACTATCAGCTGCACTATGATTCCCTTGATTGTTATTCTCACTATGTTGTAGAATATCATCATGCATGTCTTTTGTGTCGTATCTAGATTTAGTGCTAGGTATGCTATCCACATCACTTGATATGTCATATTTCTCATCTTTCTGTGTCCCCTTGTCCAGTTAGTCAAAACAATTGGTGGTTGAACATTTGCATATTTGCTCACTTTACTAGCTGTTTTGATATCTTTTTCTGCAAAAGGAAAATTACTTTCATTAAACACAATATGCCTTGAAATATACAATCTTCCACTACTGTCAAGACACTTGTATCCTTTCTGGTTGCTAGGATTTCCCATAAAGGTACAACCAAAAGTTCTTAACATTTTTAGTCTGGTTTGTCTCTATAAATAATCCAATAAGGACATTTTCCTTTAAGAACTTTGTTTGGCAACAAATTTATAAGATGCACTGATGTTGCAAATGCCTCTCCCCACAATTTAAGGGGCAGAGATGCTTGCAACGTAATTGTTAAGCCTATGTCAAAAATATGTCCGTGCTTTCTCTTCACTAATCCATTCTGTTCTGATGTATGGGGATAGACGGTTCTATGTATGATTCTTTTTCACTAAAATATTTATTAAGTGACTTGAACTCCCCTCTCCATCAGTTTGAATGATCTTGATACTACTATTAATTTGGTTTTCAACAAACTTTATGAAGTGTATTGTTGCATATGAGCAATAGATTTGGATTTAAGTAGAAATATCCAAATAAATTAGTTGTAAGCATCAACGAATGAGATGTAATACATGTGCCCTTGATATGTTTTGAATGGAGATGGTACCACATACCAGCCCCTACAAATTATAATGGATTATTGTAAACAGTCTCTGAATCAAAGAATGGTAACAAATGGCTTTTGCCAATTTGACAGTGTGTGCAGTAGTGTGAATCAGGTAATTTTTCAATACAAATATTATTTTCATTCATAATTTTCTTAACAATGCTAGTACTTGGATGACCAATTTTTCTGTGCCAAATGTCAAATACATCTGTTGGCACCAAAAATTGGCACAACACCCAAAGAAAAGGGTTTTGCAGAGAATAATTGAAGATAAATAGTTGCAAAATTTAAAATAGAGGAAATCACACACAGGTTTATAGTGGTTCGGCATTAATGAGCCTTAGTCCGCTTTATATCTCTTATATATGTTTTCCAACTATCAAATGGAGTGATTACAATAGCAACACAAGATATTGCAAATATCTGAAAGCTAGAACACTCAAAACTTCCAAAAATATACTTTCTTATGAATTTAGGAGAGGTATTTATAGATGGTTCAGTGCTTGAGTTGGATTGGACATGTGTCGCGCGATCCAAGATAATAGTTGAGCATGAATAAGCATTCTCCTCCCATGGACTCGACATTCTTTGAATCATTGGTGACACGCAGTAATCGATCCGACCAACTCGGATGGCCGGGAGTAAGTAAATCCGGATTTGAGATGTTCACTAGGGGGATATTCGCTTTGGATCAGGTGCACTTTAACTCGGTTTGAATTGAACATTGCCGGACCTGACTGGACCGCACCTGATGCCTATATAAGCTTGAATGATGGGCCTTCTCAGTTATCCCACTCCTCGACATTGGTCTTCCTCCTCAGGTGTTTGCGGCATGGGCCGATGATATTAACGAGCCTTGATGGGCTAGCCAAAAGGCCCATCAACACTTTGCCCCCTACAGAATGTTGCGCTGAAAACGGGGAATACTTTATGAACACATATTTTAAGTTTCTTTTTTCATGTCAATATGAATGTCCTCTACGGTTCGGCTCAACCCACCTGTTCGTGAGTTCTGCAAATAGAGACTGGTCTGTTTGATGCCCTGGAAGTGTACATTGGCTCAGACCATTATGATGTCGTACTGCCATATATGTCTTTTTGGTTGAAAATGGCTCGATAGTGGCTTGACACATCAGCATATTCCAATCCACTAGTCATGTCATTCGAATGCGAATAGTCACTCCATCGTATAATAAAAGGAAGGTCCTATATACTTTCTCCTTTTTACTGTTTTACCGCAAGAATCAATTTTCTGTTTCAGAGGAAGAAGGAAGATCACCTTTACCTTCAACCGAGATCATCTTTTCCATGTAAGAATTGATTCCACCTTCTCTACAAAATATTTTGATGAAATTTTTGCATGCAATTTCTTCCTCCTTCGCTTTCTTGTCATAACTTAGGCCTCACGAAGCCTATAGTTAGGATTAACAGTGTCAGATCACCGGAGTCCGTGGCAATGTGACTACATGCAGTGGTTCCCATATTACCATGGTAAAAATCCGATAGTTTTGGAGCTATTGATCCGAAATGGCATGGAGATGAAGGGTTTTCCTGCCTTTTTCAAATTGTCTAGTGTTTGAGGGTATCATTATACCTTCGGACGCATGACAGTGTCTGAAAGGATGGTGGCAGTATAGCGATCTTTGCACGGTCTGCTATATAAGAACAAAAGACAATCTAATGGTTTGTCATTTATCGAGGCAAAACCGTGGAGTAGAACTAATTCCTTTTGGAAATAATCGTCTTAGCTCTTTAGTCAATTGCTTTTCTTGTGAATAGGTTTCCCACAATGGCCGACAAACGAAGAGTCCAGGAACACGGGCTGGTAGCGGTAAATATTTACACCTCTTTGTCAGGATAGATAGCAATTCAGAGTCTTCAGCCAATCTGAGTCTAAGTCAGACAACTAATCTCAAAGTCGGTCGACGAACCCATTGCCTCTTCCTGAAATAACGGTCAAGCCAAGTAGGGTAGTAGATTCACCAGTAGCACCCGACATGCTTCCAGGTGCATAATTTCTAAGGAATCCCCCGGATGTCAAGGGAACAGTTGAAAAATCTGACCATTAAGCATAACATCCCATGGGTAGACGTACGACTTCCTAAAAAAATGATTGACCTCATGTTCCTCCA
Source organism: Allium sativum (assembly GCA_030737875.1). Classification (NCBI taxonomy): domain Eukaryota; kingdom Viridiplantae; phylum Streptophyta; class Magnoliopsida; order Asparagales; family Amaryllidaceae; genus Allium; species Allium sativum. The sequence continues at coordinate 717,896,940 of CM060921.1, read as the reverse complement.
GAAGGCTATATGGCACTATCTCGACGCATGTACACTGTTGGGGGCCATTCCTCCTTTCCTTCTTTCATTGTCAACTTCCTTCTACGAATGAATTTGGCTCCGATGCAATTCAATCTGATCGCATATGGCAATCTAATATCTTTTTACTACCTGTATATGAGATATCTAGGCCATCCCTCGAACTTCGACGACGTTGCTTTCTTTTTTCACACAGGCATAATGATAAGAAATCCCTTACTCGTTTTCACCTCAAGGTCGTCCGAGGTTGGAAGATCATCGAAGAGGTCCCGAGCAGAGTGGGCGACCCAAAAGAGAATGGTTTTATATTAAAAAGAAATCGGGTTGTGCTTGACATTGGCTTCAATGAGGTGAAAAAATTCTTTTTTTTGGTTCGACATTTCATAATGGAAATTCTTATATCGTCTGATTCTTTTGCAAGGGATGAGCCAGCAAGGATTGAGGGACAAGTGTTCGAAGATCATTTTCATCAACTGACTAAGTTGAATCCGAAGCAGATGTGGTTTTGAGAATGTCTGATCGACACTCATTTGCATCGATATGGTCTCCTTGACTCGAAGAGAACGCTCAGGCCTCAAAAAGAAGGATCTATGTCTACAACTCTTAATCGGGGTGAGTTGCCCTTAGGCGACGGAATATCAGACAGTACACAGGCAGCTTGTTTAATTGGAGAATCTTCGGCTCAACCCTTCGACCGGAGAGGAAAAGAAACTCCTTCCATTGGGAAAGAAACCAGCTTTTAAAAAATCAACTCGAGAGGCTGAGCGTCTAAAAAGGCGGAAAGTCTTTGTAGAAGAAATTTCGAAGGAGACTCGTGAGGGGCTTGTTGAAGGAATCTCTGCCGAACATCATTTCAAAAAGGTCGAGGCTAAGGTAGATCCTTCTGTTTGTGAATTACCATAGGATAGGATATTGTCCCTTTATCATGATTTAGAGGATTTACCCATACCTAAGGCGATGATCTCTTCACAAAGTTTGGACTCTAGGCAATTCTTTGATATCCAATCCGAGGAGATCACTTTCCTATCGACCCTACAGGCACTAAAGGTACGAATCACACATCAGTATAAAGTCAGCCTGAGTAATTTATTACACAGCACTAGTATCACCCATCATCGACTTCGAACCAATTTGAACTATGCTTTATCCCAATATGATGTAATGCATGAATACGCCAGGCAAGTAAATGGAGTACTGAGGGATAGACTGGCCGAAATTGTTGTTCTATATGGGGATATTGAAGGTAACAAGAGGAATTTCGAGTGCCTTGAGAAGAAAATAACGGATCACTAATTACAAGAGGCAGCTACCGAGGAAAAGTTCAAGAAAATTGTCGAGGATATGAATGCTCGTCTTGAGCTGAAGGGCCAAGAGTGTGATACTTTGAAGGGCGAAGCTGAAAGGTAAGAAAGGTCGTCTGGACCAAGAGATTCAAAAGCTTAAAGCCCTTATTAATTCATCTGAGTTGGCCAAAAGGCGGCTGAGGAGAATGCTACTACGACGATTGAGTCTAGTAACAATCTCAAGCTTCAACATAGCATTGACATTCAAACCATCAAGGCAGAGCACGCTCACAAAATAACCAAAATAAAGAAGGCAAATAGCCGTCAAGATCTTACATTTTTTTCGAGGGTACTTCACCATAGGAACTTGTCTTGGTTACCGAGATATCCGATTTATGAATGATGCATGGAAAGTCATTGTGAAGGAAGATAAAGAAGCAGTCAAGGGGCAACCAGTGGTTTAGGAAGCACTGATGACTCAGTTCTTACGTGATGATGAACGAGAGGTGCTAGTTAAGGCGAAGTGGATGGAGAAGGAAATGACAGATGCCAAGTTTCGTCTAGCAAAGGAGAAGTCGGTCCCTGAGCAAGGAACAGGTAGTAGTCAGGCCAAGACAACCCTCCCTTCATTTTCCATAGTCAAGGAAATGGGGTCGACATTCGCCCCTCCCCCCGAGTCATCTAAGGTCGTGGAGGAGCAGTCGACCAAGTCTGATGTAGAAGGTAAATTTTGTCTATCACTCCTTCGTTCCTGGTTCATTTGACTATCATCCATGTTTTTTCTCGTAGGCGCTCCCCTGGCGGAGAAGCATGTTGGTGCAGAAGCTGCTAAGGTCAGAGGAGACAACACTGGGAGTCCAAATGAAGATTTGGAGAAAAATACGATCAAGGCTCTTCAGAGGACGATGATGCCGTGGTGGTAGGAGAAGTCAAGAGGGATGACCGTCCTTCCATGGCTGAGATCAAAGCTAAGCATGAGCAAGATGTTTCATCTATCAAGCCTGAGTTGTCCGAGAATCCTCTGAACATAGAACCCTTTCAAACTATTCCTCCAACCCTCCTTTCCTCGATTACTTCGAGACAACAGGGAGTAGCACCGATTCCAAGGACATTTGGCACCACATTTCAAGGCGCAGGCAAACACTGAACAATTGCTGGACATAGTTAAACAGGTAGAGATGGCTGAGATGATCGAGCGTAGAGAGATGCCAGCTCCGTTTTAGGACTCGTTTGTTGTACTTTTTACTTTTAGGCCCGTTGGAAGTTTCATGCGAGTCTGTCCCTTGCGTTTTTGTCATCGTCGGACTTGTATTTTGATAGAAATGTGTAGGGGTACCTATATGTATTAATTAGCTTGTAAGCACGCCATATTTAGTGTTATCAAAATCTACTTGCCTTTAGATTCTTGTTTCGATAACATGTTGTAATGAAATAAGAAGTGGGAGTAATATTAGTGTCCCTTAATCATTTCCGAGGCCTATACAATGTAACCCTCGGTTACGTAACTTATTAATCTTCTTTGCCCCCGGTGTCATGGGAAAGTTCTCCAGTCACTAAGTTCTCCAGTCACACTTAGAACAGACTCGGGTCAGACTAGGAGCCAAATGTCTCTAAATGGGAGTACTTTATCATTTATACTCTTCCTCAAGTCGGTGAGGATTAGAGTTATGGGATCGAGCAGTCTCCAGTCGGGTTCACCTTTCACACTCTCCCATAGTTTTATACTCTTCTTCAAGTCGAGAAGGTTGGAGTTGTTCTAAACAGACAGTCACGTTGTTCAGGTTGAGGTCATCTTATTTTGAGTTCACAAAGTATGACCAAAAAATTTGAGCACCTATATCGAACTCTGAGTCATTTGAACCAGCCTGTTTCTTAGTCTTGAGCAACGTCGGCTCATAGAAACATGGTCGAGTATCGTGGTCATGGAGTGGTTACTCTTTTACTCTATTTAAAGATATATGTCGGTCGGTTCACAACATATACACTTATTCATTGTAACAACAAAGCAGAGCATGAAAGGAGCTTTTATTTACTAATCAAAATGGGTGTTAAGGCACACCTTATTACAAGTACTTAAATAAATTATCAAATGTTAAAAAATCTAAGAAAAATAATGTCTTAAATGCTCAGCATTCCATGCTCATTGAACTGGTTCACCATCTATTGTCGATAGCTTAAAGGTTCAATTATCAAGCCATTGTCGGATAACATATGGTCCTTTCCATTTAAGGCGCATATGGACAGATGTCGGAAAAACTCGTTTTAGGACAAGGTCGCTGATGTCAAAATCTTTCAGTCGAACCATTTATTATAATACCAAGGGACACTTCTCTTATGAGCTTCGGAACGGAGATTTTCCTCTTCTCCTTTTTCTTCAATCATGTCTAAGGATGTCAAGAGAAGAGCTTTATTGGACAGGGGATCATAGTAGGTCATCCGATGAGAAGGGACCTCAAGCTTTATTGGAAGGACAACTTCCGAGCAATAGGGCAACATGAAAGGAGTGTGGCAGTAGCAGTCTTGTGAGTAGTACAATATGCCCAGAGGGCTAAAGTTAATTCATTGACCACTACAACAAAAACACCATATTACAACTTTAATTTTACAACGGTGCATAAAACACTGTTGTAATAGATCCTTTTTTACAACGGTGCAAAACGCACTGTTGTAATAAATGTTTTTTACAACGGTAAAATAATCACTGTTGTAAAGAACATATATATTACCATATCACAACTTTAATTTTACAACGGTGCATTAAGCACCATTGTAATAGATTCTTTTTTACAACGGTGCAATAATCACTGTTGTAAAGAACATATATATTACCATATTACAACTTTAATTTTACAATGGTGCAAAAGCACCGTTGTAATAGATCAAGTCTGAGCTCTTTAGCTCTCCAATGGTTATTTTAGGATTCATTTTCACTTCAAGGATCCTGAAACAAAGAGCTTCCCACATCCTTTTGGGCAACAGAACTATTGTTGATTTTTTAAAATTCACAACAGGTAAATTTGAACAAAAAAAAGAAATAGTACGTGCTTCTAATTTTGTTTCAATTGGGCTACCTTTGCGAGATGGTCCCTTTTCAACGCTCGAAGCTGATTCGAATTTAGCTGCTTAAATAAAGCACTATAGTTTCCATGGTTAGCGTTTGGAATTCAATTCGGTTGGTCAACTCATGTTAATTTCCTTTGAATTTTGAACATTATACCGCCAAGTGGACACCTAGGAATTGAATGTACCTACCTGTTTTAAACACAAGTTTCCCTGTATAGAATGGTTTTGCGATGTTCCTTCTATTTACAATCTCGAAATTGAGGGTCTTCTTATTTAAAACAGAGTCTTATTCTTCCATGCCATCATTTTCTGTTCATACGGGGGCCTCAACTACCATCATTTTCTGGTCCTATTTAAATTGCTCTAAGACTTATCACTGACCCACGAGAGGGATACCCCATAGTCGTCAAAGTGGAAATGCCTCATAGTATATGTATGCAATTCGAAAACCCATAAGAGAATTTAGAGCTACCATCGAGAGACAAGTATGCCGATAGGCCGCCACCTAGCTATACCTCTTGTCATCTCTTTATGTACTCGACTCGTGTCGTATCTCCGTTTAGTGGATTTCTGTAAACGGTTCTAAGCATAATGTTAACAATAAAAATTAAATACAAATATATAATAATTAATAACTAAGACTAAATAATAATTATTAATTTGAAATGTGGCACAATTCAAAGCATAACACTTAACAATTTCCATGTTTCAATTATTCTTCCCACTGGTTGAAACGTTGTGCCTTTTGACATCGGTTCACAAACATTTCAATCGTATTCCATCGTATGCCTTTTCCATCCGTTCACATTTCCTTTTCCATCGTTTCATAGTATTCCTATTCCATCGTATTCCACCGAAACCCTAATTCCCCTTTCGATAATCAGGCCGCTGCTGCTCAATCGCCGCTGCTCGATCGCCGCTCTTGCCTTCGGTCTCAATCGCCGCTGCTCAATCGCCGCTGCTCGATCGTCGCTCTTGCCTGCTTAATCGTGATTGTAATTTTCTTCTTTCTTCTCAGAATATTTTGCTTCAATCCACTTTGTATTCAGGTTTACGTTGCTTTGTTTTGAAGAAAATAAAGGATACATGCTCGTTTTTTTTCTTTTCAATTTCCCTTGAATTGAAACCATGCTAGCTACCCTACCCTGTTGATAAAACTTAAACACATTTGATTCATCTCGTGCCCTGCTGTTACACTATTAAAATCTGAAGTGGAGATGTGTATTTGGGAACACATATAATTTGTATACACCCAGTTTATTTAGTGTTCATTTAATGAATAACTTTCGGCCATTTATCCTTACCTCGGCTGTGTTACAAAACTGGAAACCCTGTTCTTGCACCTTGAGTATTTAAGTTTTGAACATGTTGTACCTTATCTGAAACCGTATGTTAGTAGATATACAAACCAAAAATGTTTGCACAGATGTGCCCCCACTTATAGTTTTAGAAGTAAACCTGAAAGGAAGTTTCCCTTGCTAGTGATAAATAATTGCTAAGTGATAAATAAATTACATTTCAATTACCAGCTTGAGCGAAATATACTCTGATTAAATCCATAGTTGCCTATGTTATACTTGTAATATTTTTCTTAAACCATGAGTCTTTCTTTAAATTCTTGAAATAATAAATGGGTTCTTTTGTTGTCTAAAATTGCTTACTGTTTTCCTGGCAATATTTTTTCTTGCCGTGAGTTGCCCCCTTTGAAATAAATAATTGGTTGAATTCCTGGGAATAAAATGCAAGATGCCATGTGAGATGAAATTCTCCATGCTCATGTGATTGCCGAATCTACTTGTGAACATTAAAATTTTCCAGTCTTCTTGCATTCCAGTTACTGATGTGTCATTCCATTCTCTATTATGAACATGCCTGATTCATGCAAATAAATACATGTTGCCATGTGTTATGGTCTTTTATTTGTGTTTATTTTGATGATATATATATTATTATGCAAATACGTTGTTTTAGAGGGTGGGTCGAAGTATGATAGGTGATGCATACACACTTGCCTGCTCAATCGTGATTGTAATTTTCTTCTTTCTTCTCAGAATATTTTGCTTCATTATTTCTGAAACTGGATCTTCGTTCTGGCCAGTATCTTGCTTCATTATTTCTGAAACCGGATCTTCGTTCTCGGAATATTTTGCTTCATTATACCTAAATCGATATTTCATCACACTTTTTATTTGTTTGATACTGGCTCCAGTTCCTGCTCACATATAAAAAGCTAAAATTGATAAAAATAAATAAATAATAAATATATTAGATAGGCAGTGTATTGGTTTGTATGCTGATCTGGCGGAGCAGTTTTGGTTTAGTTCCCTTGGAGCTGGTCATCTTGGTGGTGATAGGGTGATCAATGGGTTGGTTGCCATGGAGTTATCTCTAGTATGCGATGTACGTTGCGTACACTTTTCAGTAGGTCAATGGGTTGGTTGACATGGAGTTATCTCTAGTATGTTATGAACTGTTGAACCATATATGATCATTTGAGATATAAAATTCTAACAAATATATAAGTTAATATTTGTTACATAAGAGGGGTAATCTACCAAGGTGGGTGCGTATAACCAAGTTTTACAATAATGTTGAGCATAATTCTTTATAGTAGGTCCGAAAATTAGAGGCATTGTTTTACCAAGATGGACAAAGCATGGGTCAATCTATCAAGGTTTCATCATTTTGGCTATTACTTCCATAGTTATAAGTAGTGTGATGCTAAGGGCAAGTCATTTTCCTCTTACTAATACCACGAATAAAAATAATAAGTACAATAAATTTTATGTACTTCCTAATACCATTATAAACAAATATAAGTATTTATGAATGAGTTTGGTGTTAGGAAGAATGTAGTATAAAATTTTGGTATTAGCAAGAAGAAAATGTGGTGCCCTAGCATCACACTATAAGTATTTAAGAATGAGTATTAATACATTTTTTGTTTTGTAGAATGACAAGCGAATATAGGCAAGCTGTGGAAAATTTTGTATATGGGCATGTTGCGAGTGAAGGGAATCCCGAAAAAATTAGATGCCCATGTCGTGATTGTAGGAATCTAATTTGGCAAACATCAAGGGAAGTTGTGTCACACTTGATTTGTTTTGGAATGGACCCAACCTATGATATATGGATTTTTCATGGAGAAAAACGGCCATCACAAAATAAAAGTGAGACAGATACTTATAGAATGTATGTTGATGCGCAAATCTATGATGAGGAGGTAGAAGCCAATGTTGAAGCAAGACATGGGGAAGGTATTGAGGAAATGATGGAGAATGCCGAAATTCCTTTGTATCCCGGTTGTGCAAGCCACACAAAGTTGTCTGCTACAGTACTTCTTTTCAAGCACAAAGCGCGAAATGGTATATCGGACACGGCTTTTACAGAGCTTCTTAAACTTCTAAAGGATATGTTGCCTAAAGAAAACATGCTTCCTGATTCTACATATGCAACAAAGAAGTTGCTTAAGTCATTTGGTTTAGGCTATAAGCAGATACATGCATGTGTAAATGATTGTTGTTTATTTAGAAAAGAGCTTGCAAATAGTGATTTCTGTCCTAAGTGTGGTAAGTCTCGCTGGAAAAAAAACAAGACTACTAAAGATGGGAAGCAAACCAAAATACCTATGAAGGTTTTGAGATACTTCCCACTGATACCAAGACTGAAAAGAATGTTTGCATCCCCAGAAACATCAGAACAACTAAGATGGCATAACAGTCATAAGAGTGAAGATGGTAAATTGCGTCATCCAGTGGATTCTACTCAGTGGGCTACGATTGATAGAATGTATCATTCTTTTGCTTCCGATCCACGAAATTTAAGGCTTGGCATTGCATCTGATGGCTTTAATCCTTTTGGTGATTGGAATTGTGGATATAGTTGTTGGCCAGTGTTTCTTGTTGCTTACAACTTTCCTCCGTGGCTTTGTATGCACAAAGATAATATGATGTTATCTTTGTTAATTCCTGGGCCACGACAACTGGGAAATGACATTGATGTATACTTGCAACCACTTATTGAAGATTTGAAAAAATTGTGGGATAAAGGGGTGAAAGCGTACAACGCTTATATTCGTAGTGAATTTAGATTACATGCTATTCTTATGTGGACAATCAATGATTTTCCAGCTTACGTAAATTTAGCTGGTTGCCCTGTAAAAGGTAAGAGAGCATGTCCAGTTTGTGGTGTCAATACCTGCTCAATATGGCTACCATTTAGTAAAAAGTGTGCATACACGGGTCATAGACGATTCCTTGAACCTAACCATGAGTATCGTCAACGGAAAAACTTATTTGATGGAACTATAGAGAATAGAGAAAGGCCTCAAATACAAACTGGTGTTCAAATCTTTGATGATGTTCAAGATATTATTAATGATTGGGGGAAAAAATTAAGAAAGGAAGAGAAAGGTTAAAGGAAAAGGAAAAGGAAAACTATGATGAAAAAAGGATGTACAATGTGGAAGAAGAGGTCCATTTTCTTTGACTTGCCTTATTGGAAGGTGAAATTTAACTAGAAACACATTGCTTTTCATTTTCTATTCATGTTTGCTACTTAGTACTTAATTAGTTGTGTTTTGTCAATTTTTAGGCACTTCCTTTGCGGCATAATCTAGATGTGATGCATATTGAGAAAAATATTGGTGAAAGTATTATTGGTACATTGCTTGATATCAAAGGAAAATCAAAAGATGGCCTCAATTCACGACAAGATCTAGAAGCAATGGGCATTAGAAAAAAATTGCATCCTATAGACATTGGAAATAAAGTATTGCTCCCAACCACACCGTGCACCTTATCCGATCAAGAAAAAGAGATCTTTTATAGTAGAATGAAGAACTTGAAAGTGCCTGATGGATATAGCTCAAATATTGGAAAATATTTTGCAAAAGAAGACAAGATATCAAACCCTAAGTCTCATGATTATCATGTTTTGATTCAACAACTATTGTCCGTTGCATTAAGAGGACTTCTACCTACAGGGATAAGGAATGCACTACTACGACTATGTTCATTTTATAATGACATATGCCAAAGAGTGCTTGATAGGGATAAATTAGAATTAATGGAGTATCAAGTTGCATTAACACTATGTGATCTAGAGAGGTTCTTTCCCCCTTCCTTTTTCGATATCATGATTCACTTAACTATATATTTAGGGAGAGAAGCAAGAATTTGTGGGCCGGTCCAATATCGATGGATGTATCCATTTGAGAGGTAATATTTATTATAAATAATTGACGGTTAAAAGTATCTATAGTTATGAAAGTAACTTGTTTATTCATTTTGGTTATAGATATATGAAAATATTAAAAGGGTACGTTAAAAATCAAGCACGGCCTGAAGAGTGCATTGCTGAGCGCTATGTTGCCGAAGAATGTATGAAATATTGGTCTGGATATATTAAAGATGCATTACAAATTGGAGAGAGGAAAAATCGAAATGAAGTGGAACAAAATGATTTTATACTTGGGGGCGTCCTATTTCCAAAGGAAAACCTACTACAGTCAATGGGGAGGTGATTAATGCTGCTCATCGATATGTTTTGTTTAATACGGAAGAAGTAGAGCCGTATATAGAGTAAGTATAAGTCTAACTTAACTATGACATACAAAATAAATTAGATGCTTAATTACATTTATGCATGCAGAATGCACAAAGAGGAGCAAAAATGTTTGCATCCTCATCTTGCACAAGACGAATTGGAACTGTCAAAATTGCAATCGAAGACTTTTAGTTTTTGGTTCAGAAAAAAGGTTGATAGCTATATCTTAAAAAACTATTAATGATGAAAGTAATAGATCTACATAAATCTTTATTTAATATATTGTATTTGTCCAGGTTAGAGATGATAGACGTATATCCAATGTCAGCAACATAATAAAATGGCTTTCATACGGACCTCGTTCGCAAATAATTTCTTATTCTGGCTATATTGTTAATGGTCGACGTTTTCATACGAAAGACTTTGAGAAGGCGACACAAAATAGTGGTGTTTCCATTGAGTCAAGTACTGTTTGTGTAGATGGGTCTATTGAAAAAATAATATATTATGGGGTCTTGCGTGAGATTTTCTTGTTGGATTATCGTCAATTTCAAGTTGCCTTGTTTAAATGTGATTGGGCAAATATGTATCGTGGAGTCAAAGTTGAAGATGGATTTACATTGGTCAATTTGCATCAATTTCAAAATAAGTTTGAAAGCGACCCGTTTATCTTAGCAACACAAGCGGTTCAAGTGTTCTTCTCTAGAGAAGGTAGTTGTTCAAATTGGTATGTTGTGTTGAGAGCGCCCTCTAGAGGGTTTCATGAATTGGAAAAATACGACGAGGATGAAGAATCAACTAGTAAACCATTGGATGAGTCACAACTTGATGATAGAGACGTAGATAATGGGGATGAAAGTTACGTAAGGGAGGGTTATAACGGTATTTTGGTATGTTATAAGCATATTTTATTGATTTTTTATTTTATGCATGTTCATATATACCATAAAATGTGTTGTTCATATATACCATAAAATGTGTTGTTAGAATGAAAAAAAAGAAAAAAAATCTGATATAAGATTGACATCTTAGCGTGTATCAAAATAACTTTATTTTCTATTGTATGTTCTTTGCATGTGTATTTTATTTTGTACGTGGTTGTTACAAAGTAGTGCTATATTTAGTCTGATGTTCTAATCCTTTGTAAATCGTTTTGTTTTTTATAGGTCGACGAGGAAGATTGATCTTGTATTATCGATGAGGAAGATGGTGCTAGACGAAGGAGAGGTATTCAAGTTACATATTGCATTTTTTACCACATGTTTTTTTACTTTAGCCTTATTTTGTTTCTTTTAGTACGACTGAAAACATACTCCTGAAATGTGTTTACAAATGTATATACTTTAAGTTAATATTATTAATGTGATCAGAAAATGTTTTGTTCAAAAATCAACTATTTATTCCATACAAGTTATACGAATATCTATACACTAGCATGTTGTCATATATCATCTTTTTTGGCCAAAAATCATTTCACTGTATAAAATTACAAGTGAATTTCGTTTGGACTGGAATCATCGTAATTCTGCCTTCAAACATTTTGTAATAGAGGCACAAAGCTTAATTTGCCTCAAGTACGTGCCCCTAGTACTCGTATTTTTAGTACAACACATATGTTAAAATATTTCAATTTTATTTCATTATTTCCAGATTTACTTTCAACGCGATTACATCTATTTAGAATAATTCAACCATTATTTTCATTTAAAATTGAATGTGTATAAATGTTCAAACTGCGTATGCTAACAAAGAATTTTGGGGAGAATACTTGGTGGATAGAAAAAGATACATATAATACAGCCAAGTTCGGAATACAACTAAAAGTCACTTGTATTTTTCTAATCCATGTTTAAATAACAGCAGAGTTACAAACAACTAAAATACCTGCATTAGATGTGACCATTATGGAGATGTCAGCCCATTCAAATGCTCTTTCATGATGGAGGATGCATTGGATTTTATCTATCAGGGTAACATATAGTCATACGTTTAATGAAGAAAGTTAGACAAAAATTTTGGAAAAGGAAAGAGAGTTAAGACCTGGAAAGAGAACTAATTCTGGCAATTCGGCCATGCACTGGTTGTTTACTTGATGTCAGCAAATTTTGGTTCCCTCATCGGTCGGTTTCTTTTTCCTTCACTTGTCTTGGTTCTTGTTGCGTAACGGGTCAGAATGAGTTGCACCTTTGTCATACTCTTGTTAATTGTTGTATTTTTTAAGAATATGTTTATTTTTGCACTCTTATAAGTAGACTGGTTAAAGAAAAAAAGCGCACACTAAAATATTTTTACAACCATTAACAGACTATGATTGTAAAAGCAGAAATCGGAAAAATCATTTGTGAACGACATCCACATAGTGATATAAATCAATAGCGAGAATAAGTATAAAACGATGAGTATGTTTGGTGGTCACAAGCGCTGAACTCCGGTAAAAAAAATCTCTTCTTCCTTCCATTTTAAATGTAGTGTTGCTGAGCAGGCAATAAAATTTTCATTGTCAGTATTAAGTTTGATTTATATAACGAATTATAAAAATTGACATAGAAAATCATGAAAATTTCGAGTCAAACTTATAAATCTCTTTCTGTATCAGTCTGAGGCAGATGCGTTGTCCTACCGTTAACGGCTAAACTGTCAGCAGCTTTCGTACTCTGCTCACCTGGAGTAGTCTAAGACATAATTTGTGATTTAATCATATGTTTTGATAAGACCGCTATTTTTTAAGCGAAATTTTTGCAGTTACATTATTCAAAGGAAATAGTGCTTATTAAATCAAATAACATTCAAACTCTGTCGTAGAAACAAACAATCATACATATCTATACACAATGTTATGCTTTCACTAAAAAATCAAGCATGTAGAAGAGCGTATTGAAACTGTAGTGCTCTTACGTTTTCAGTAAAATCATATATTTATTTTATAGTAACACACCATAGTTAAACTTGGACTATAACTTTTTTAGCAGATCATTAAGCAAGGATGTGGATAAAATATAGTAACATGAAATTGGGGTTTACATGAAACATGTATAACTGTAGATTACATGTTAGTGCCAACATGATCATGTATAAACATATTGTGTTATATTCATGCACTTATTCATTGCTTAACTGGTCTTATAACTCTTTTATCACTACTTGTCAGTTTTTATCGCTACTTGTCAGTTTTTATCGCTATTGAAAACTGACTTAAATTTTTTACTTTTTAGAGCTCAAAAATTGCAAACAAAAGAGAAAAAATGCAAAGTTTAGTTGCACTTGCAGCTGTTCGTGCTGTTGCTGAAAGACCGGTTGGGATTAGAATCAACGAACACCCAGATGGACCACTTCCGTTGCTTCGTGATTTAAATATTGCTATAAGAAGATCTCCTCGAAAACATGTTGAATACCCAATACGCACTACTCGCAAACTTGGAAGCAACCTTGGCCACACTACAAAAGGGATGCAGCCCCCTCCTCCTGCTAGTAGCATCCCTGTCGACACTACAAACCAGATTCAGCCCCCTCCTTCCAGTAACAGCCCCTTCGACAATACAAACCCAGCACAGCCCCCTACCCGTCAACTACACTTCCAGGAAACTTCAGCCAACGATGATTCCAGTCCAAACGAAATTCAACCCGATTCTACTGAAGGTCAAAGATTGACGAAAACTAGAAGAAAGAGAGGCAGAACGATGATGAAATCATTAGCTATGATACCGGATGAGAAGCCGGAAGTTGAATTTAATGAACGCGGACAAGCAATAGGTGCTAATTCCAAACATTTGTCGTCATATATTGGTACTCTAGCAAGGGAGATGATGCCTTTTACCATTATCACATGGAGGAACGTCGGTGACGATTTGAGGGATGATCTGTGGACTTGTATAGAGGTACGTACTGATATTTGACTTGTATACCATATGTTGGCGATAACATGAGCAAGTGAATAATAAATTCTGGCTTTCAGTTGTATTTAATTTTACTGATTCTATGTTATTTATGTTAGATTACTTATATGTCTCAATATTAAAAGCAACATATTATATACCTGCTATAGTTCTCTTTATAATGACATATGCATTATGCACATTGCATTTTGCAATACTGTTACATATTATATGTCTCAATATTCAAAGCAACATATTATATACCACCTGTGGTACAACATTGCATTTTGCAATACTGTTAGAGACTAACCTGCGGTTTTTTTTGTGTGTGTGTGTGCAGTCAAGATTCAGGGTAGATATGGTGTATAAGGATTACTTGTTAATGATAATAGGACAACGGTGGAAGGAGTCGAAATCAAGGTTAGTTGCAGCTATCAAAAAAGCGTCTCAAAATCCTGACTCTACCGATACTTTAGCAGGCCTAAAACCGTTAAATATAAAGAGCGATGACGAGTGGAATGCTTTTGTAACTGAAAAATTGTCAGAAAAGTTTGAGGTGGTTATTTTTGTCTTACTGATTTTAACTGTTAAATATATTACATTTTCCTATATCATATTTATTGAATTGATCTTATAGGCAACAAGCCAAACATTCAAAAGTATTAGAGAAAAGAATAAATTTCCACACACCATGAGCAGAAAAGGTTATGCAAGATTGGAAGAAGAAATGGTAAAAAAATATTGTTAAAGCAACTATTATTTGTTATCAAACATTATGAAGCTGTTAAGCTATTTTTGCAGAAAAAGGAAAAGTCAACATCTACTATCAGTAGAGACGAATTGTGGTGCAAAGGCCACACTAGAAAAGATGGAAAACCTCCGAATTCAATTGTCACTGAATGCATAGTAAGAATAAGTTCAAATATACAATATCAGAAACTGTTGCTATTGTTAAAGTAGTTTTAATTTTAATTTCTGAATATTGGTTGTTTTTGAATTTGTAGTCTAAGATAAACGAGCATCATAATGCCGCAAGTCAGGATTCTCATGGAATAACATCAGTTACTCAAGATGGCGTGTCGAAGCTTTTTGGTCAGGAGCATGGAGGACGTGTAAGAGGGCTTGGTTTTGGGGTTGTACCATCTCAGCTTCGTATTCGGGGTAGCTCATCAGGTGAAGTACATGCATTGCAAAACCAAGTTAGTGGATTGGAGACCAAAGTACAGGAGCTTACTTCGATGTTGATGGTAAGTGTTAATTAGAAATTTATTTTAACAGCGATTTTTCCTGTTTTCCTGTTAATTAGAAACCAAGTTATTGTCGGTTTCCGGTTCCGTTCTGGATATTTCGGAATTTCCGGTAAATTTCCGGTTTGATAATTCCAGTGCGGTTTTTTATAAATATGCAAATAAACATTACTAATCAAGATTTAAAATTTTGTTTTCTTATTTATTTTCGGTTATACACAGAATATGTGTTTTGATATAAAGATGTACATAACAAAGATATTTTATAAATACACATATAAACATGCATAAAAAATTCTGCATTAAAAATTGTGTGTCCTTTTAAAAGAAAAAGCTTGCCAATTTGATAAAGACTGCAATCAATATGCATGGCTCCAGTCAATACTTTAGATGACATCTCGATTAAAGATCAGATTTGTATGAAGTTTCATGTTTCGTATCACATAATGAACGGTTGCCTGAAATTTTGAGATCTAAAAGCATAATGCAATATATAGGCAAGGTTTGCAATTTTTTCCTCATAATGTGTATCATGTATTCAATAAAATGTTTAAATGTTTGTTCTTGGACATAACCCATTATGTCTCTACAATTGCAAAAAAAAAAAAGAGCAAAGCAAAATGCCTTTTTTTTTGGGCACCAACTTGACAAGTTATTTTTTGATGTGCTTAATTCTACTAATAGAGTGACTGAGCTTTTTTGTATTGTACATAATTTCGTGTTTCATTACCATTTGTGAGCGAACCAAACAATGTTTCATTTGGTTTCTTTAATGAGACCATTAATTATTTTGTAGGAAATACAAGTTACCGAAAAATCATATAGGAGTGAATTTTTTTTAAGTAAAAATTATTATTACATATATGTTGATTATTATTTATAAAAATCTTTGAAATAATACAGACTCACGTAATCCTTTCGACTTTTGCACATAAATTTGGATGTTCTTAAAATTTGATCTGTGTTTAGCATATTACTTATCATTAGAAAACCCACGAAGTTTGTCGTTTAATGATGAATATGATTTTTCGTTTTGGCTTTCTGAAAAGATCTATCACACTCCTAAGATTGAAGGAAATAAGTTAGTGAAATTAGATACTCAACTTGTAAATACCATGAATTCCTTGTGTATATAATATGACAAGATTAAGGTCCTATAGTTTCATTAATAATACGGATACAAAAATTCAATGAAATTGAAGGTGACTCCTGATTAGGATGCTCCTTCTTGCACGCGACCTAAATTCGTCTTCTCTCTTGTTCGTTCTTGTGTGGCTGCGGTTTATCCTCGTTCTCTCTCATGGCTCGACACAAGTTTCGGCATGTTATAGACATCGGAGCCTTTTGGGGTCTTCTTGGTTTGAACGGATAAGCAGGTCAAATGTCGGCTAGGTTTTATTCTGAACGATGCAGAAGCTAAGTGGAAATAATGGGTAATATTACAGGCTATGTGTGTATAGCAGGTCATGTAATATTACGAGTTATTGATAGAAACCGCAGGCAACCAAAATGAGACTGATGTTTGATTATAAACCATTATATTGTTACATGAGTGAATATTAATTAAATATGCCAAAGTTATAAAAACAGGGAATTTAGTCCCCTGTTAATCTGCTATTATTCAAAATCTGATATTGTCATGAGTAGGAAAATATGAATTGAAATTAAATGTTAAATTATTAAAATATTAAATAATTAAATGTTTGCATATTTATTTGTATATTTATTAAAAAAAGGTACCGAAATTGACAAATCGGAAATAAACCGGAATTTCCGGACCGGGATCGAAATTTTAAATTTTCTACGTGACCGGAACGGAATCGAAAACCGGGATTTCGAACCTTGGCCCAAATTTCATTATTTTATCCAAAATTGATCTCCCTCTCAACAGATTTTTTTTTCCTGGTTTCACCTTTAACCAAAATTCATCATGTTTTATAAATACTCTAATTTATGTGGTAATTGTATAGCTGTTTTTAGCTGGCAGTCCGACTTTCCCATTAGTTTCATGCAAGCAATATACAATGAACCATACCTGTAGTAAACCATCATGTGAAAGGGAAATGAACTATTCTCAAATTTATGGCTTCCCAATTGTGCTAGTTTTATATGACCATAATCATATTTTGTGCTAATTTTATATGACCTATGTATATGCAATCTTTACAGGATCTAAAAGAAAAGCAAGCTATTACGAGAAATCCAGCAACTCCTGATCCTAATACGCCTCAGGTACCCATTTTTATTGGTATAATTGATAAAAAGATGTAACATTTCATGATCTACGTGATTGGAATATTGTTGTTAAAATGCGTCAACTTTTTTTTGACAATGCAAGTTTAATTCTTTGGTACAATGTTTGGTGAACATTGAAATGCTTTTACCGGAACTGTGAAATTTTAGGGTGATTTTAAGGACAGTAAATGGAGGGGGGTTGGGTACTGTTAAACTAAATTCCCGCGTATTAGAAGCTGAAGAAAATTTTAACGTAAACTAAATTCAATTTGGAATAACCTTTGTGTTTATACTGTTATCTAAAACATGCTAAAATTGGGGTACTTTATTTTTTAAAGTGAGGTGTTCATCTTTTATTATTGTATTCATACAACAGTAAAGGAAATTTCTCATTTCTAGATCTTACTTCACATAGTTAATCACTTCCAGTCATATATAAGTGTAGTCAACTAATAATCTATCAAAGTACCAATATCTATACCCACACTAGATTAAATTCAGAGAGTTTGCACAGAGTTTATTCACAAAAGATCCATTGTTTTCCTTCACGTTTCAGCTGTTATTTTACTGGTTTGAAAATACCTTGTGCTCTGATTTAATCAGTTTATTCATCCATGGTCTCTAGATTGCTAATAAAGAATTCTATATTTGAAAAAAAAATGAATGAACCTGTACTTAGAAGTATAACCAAGTATCAAACACACAATACTGTCGTGAAAAATTTACACAACATTTATAAAAGAAAGGAGGCATTCATTCAACATTTACTCAGGTATGGAATGCTCATTCAAGGCTTATAAATAGAAGAAATATTTACTGTATCCAAACAACAAGCGATTTAACTTATATTAGAATATTACTTACGTGTAATTTACTCACATAAGTGCTTACTGTCTTTTGTATTTAGTTCCATGTTTTTATTTGCCTCACTTTCTGTTTTTAGTTTCCAGTTAAGATTTTCTAGATTTTTTTTGTTTGCAGTCACACCGTGGAAGCAATACCTTGGCAGTTCAACTGTCTAAACAAAATGGAAAGGATGCACCTGAAAATGAAAAGCAATCAGCTGAAAATGAAAAGCATCCATCTGAAATTGACGGGAGCAAAGCAGAAAAACAGTCTAAACAGAAAAATCCGGGCAGAAAAACAGCAGTGCAAGCTGATGAAAATGAGGGCAGAAAGTGTAAGATATTGAATTGGGAAAAACAAGTAGTTGCGGAAGGAAGATTGGCATCCACTGATCCAGAAGCTTTGGTACACTTTAAAAAACTTGGATTGCAAGGTTGGAAAGTTTGGATTGATGCGGCGGTGGATCCAGAAGCATTCTTGTGGAAGCCGAATTCCGCAATGACTACTATTGGAGATGCTGTTGGATCAACTGTGGCCTGGAATAAAAATTACGTTGCCTTCAGCTAGAGTGCTTTCTTAGGGTATTCTTTTGTAGACATTCCATCTTTCTTATGTATATATTGGGTTAAATCATGCATGTATTATGAAATGGTTATGTTTTTGGTGACGGGTTAAGTTGGTGATGTACTACGTACTTGTGTTTTATGTTGATCGAATATTATGTTAAGTAATATATATGAATGATTCCGTGTACTAATATTTGTTGCATTGAAATTTGAATCATATTATCATTAATATATATGAATTTGTTTTACTAGTCAGGTCCATGTAAATTACAACAGAAAAAAAGTTGCAATAAGTCATGTTACAACGGTGAGAAAATGTTGTAATATAAAGAAATTCACAACGGTGTAAAAATGTTGTAATATCAATGAAATCACAACGGTGTAGACATGTTGTTATATAAATGAACACAACATATTACAATATCTACAACAACGAGGATAAAAGTTGTAATATAGTTTATTACAACGGTGACAAAAGTTGTTATACGTATACTCTAACTTTACTATGGTATATACGACAACGGAGAATTATAGTTGTAATAAATTTTATTACAACGGTATAAAACTGTTGTTAGATAACCCTTTTACAATGG
The DNA here is from genome assembly GCA_030737875.1 of Allium sativum. NCBI lineage: Eukaryota > Viridiplantae > Streptophyta > Magnoliopsida > Asparagales > Amaryllidaceae > Allium > Allium sativum. The sequence continues at coordinate 717,877,670 of CM060921.1, read as the reverse complement.
TGTTGCAACGGTGCAGAAAAGTTGTAAAAGAAACTAATATATTACCACGTCTGCATACACGACGGTGGAGGCACCGTTGTAAAATGATATTACAATGGTGTTGCACCGTTGTAATAGGGTGAATTTGTTGTAGTGGACCCATTTACCCTTAGCTCGCTCCAATCGCTTCTTCAGAATTGTCTTAATAATCTTGTTGACAGCCTCCACTTGTCCGTTGGACTGCGGATGTGCGACTGTTGTATATTTCTTTTCAATTGATATCGTTCGCAGAGGTCTCTAAATTCTGAACTGTCAAACTGGGTCCCATTATTAGTGATGATTGTCCGGGGTACACCATAGCGACGTATTAATGACTCGCTTTGTAGTGATTGTGGTTAGGTGCTCGGTTTCAGCCCACTTTGTGAAGTAGTCTACTGGCACGATTGCATACCTAGCGGCCCCTTTCGAAATCAGTAAAGTCCCGATTATATCTATTCCCCAAATAGAAAATGGCTAGGGACTTACCATCTAATCGAGGTCAATGTAAGGAGCTCGTCGGACCCGAGCCAAACTTTTGCATTTGTCACATCATCGTGAGTAGCTAGCGGCGTCCTTACTGATAGTCGGCCAGAAGTTTCCTTACCGCAGCATTTTCTTAACCAAGGTTTTCCCTCCCGTATGTGCACCACATTTTCCTTCGTGCACTTCTCTTAATACTCGCTTAATATCTTCATTGGCCACGCATCGGAACATGGGAACCGAGAAACCTCTTCGATAGAGTTGATTTTACTAGATAACGTATCTAAAATCTTGTCACACAAGGGCTCGTCTTTCGTTCTTTCTCTCGGGAAGAATCCATGTAGCAAGAAATTTTTGATGGGGTCATCCAAGACTCTCTCTGGTCCTATTTCCAAATGATCAACCACCATCTGGTCTATACTCGGGATATTCAAAGTTTCGATGGGGACCAATTCTATTTCGCTCGGGCTATCAAAGCTAGCTTGTTTTGCTAGACAATCCGCTTTTTGATTCTCCTCCTTGGGAATATGGAATATGCTATGATGATCAAAGATGCTAAATAGTTCCTCTGGGAAGTCGGGCCCCTTTAGTCTGGTATTCCTTTCAAACCTGAAACACAATCAACTGAAAGTCACAGAAGATGTCAAGCGATCTTATTTTTAGGCCCTTCGCAAGTTTAAGTCCGACAATAAGGGCCTCATACACGGAATCATTTTTGGTAGGTATGAAGTTCAATCTCAAAGCGTATTAGACCGATCGACCATCGGGAGACAACAAGACTATCCCGGCACCAGAACGACGATCATTGCGAGTTCCATCCGTGTACAGCTTCCAAGCGTTCGAACTCAATTTCACTTCTGGGAGCTCGACGCTTCCTTCTAAACCATCATCTTCTAGAGTAGTAAATTCAGCTATAAAGTCAGCTAAGGCTTGTCCTTCGATGGACTTTCATGGAACAAATGTCAGATTGAATTGGCTTAGCTCGATATTCCATTTAAGCAATCTTCCACTGGCCTCTGGTCATTGCAGAACCTGCCGTAATGGTTGGTCCATGAATATTTATATGTGGTGAGCTTGGAAGTAGCGACGAAGCTTTCGAGGTGTGATCAGCAGACTGTAGGAAAGTTTCTTGAACTTTGGATAATTGCCTTCTGATCTGGTAAGTTTCTTGCTTACATAGTAGATCGGGCATTGTATTCGATCTTCTTCCCGAATAAGGACCGAACTTCTTGCATGTGCAGATACGGCCAGATACACGAACAGGTCTCCATAGTCGACGGGCTTAGATAGGATGGGAGGCTTCTCTAAGTGATCAAGTAGGTTTTGGATTGCTTCGACATAGTCAGATGTCCAAGCCAAATTCTTCTTTCCTCTCTTGATCAACTCAAAGAAGGGTAAACACATGTTGGTGGCCTTGGATGTGAATCGACCCCATAGCGGCTACCTTTCTTGCCAGACTTTGCACATCTTTGATTCTTCTCGGTTCTTAGATATTTCTGATGGCCAAGATTTGGTTGGGATTTATCTCAATACCCCGAGAGCTAATTATGATCCCTAGAAATTTTCCTGATGCCACACCGAACGAACACTTCAAGGGGTTAAGCTTCATCCCATACTTCCTAAGGATGTTGATCATTTTGGCCAAATCTCTAACATAATCGGCGGATTCTCTTGATTTCACCAACATATCCTCAACATAAACTTCCATTGACTTCCCAATTTAATCATGAAACATTCGATTCACCAAGCGTTGATATGTTTCCCCTGTGTTCTTCTTGCCGAAGGGCATGACTACATAACAATATAACCCAAGGTCGGTAATGAAGCTAGTATGTTCCTGGTCCGGGACATGCATGGCGATCTGGCTATACTCCGAATAAGCATCCATGAATGAATGGAGTTCATGACCGGCGGTTGAATCTACTAGCTGGTCAATTCTAAGTAATGGGAAACTATCATTGGGACAAACTTTATTCAAGTCAGAGAAGTCGATACAAGTCCACCATTTCCCATTGGCCTTTTTGACAAGTACATGGTTGGCTATCTAGTCGAAATAGGTTGCGTCTCGTATAAACCCATTGGCCTGCAAATTTCCAATTTCTTATTTTAAGGCTGCGGATCTCTCTGGACCGAGCATCCGCCTCTTTTGCTTGATAGGGATGTATTTAGGGTCGATACTAAGAGCATGAGTTATAATGGATGGTGAGATCCCACACATGTCAGCATTGGTCCATGCGAATACATCTAGATTGGCGTGAATAAACTCAGTCATTTCCCTCATCTGAAGGGGATCGAGATGAGACTCGGGCCCCGATTTGGTTTCTCCTGGTCCTCCAACAATGGCGTTGATCACTATTCCCTTTGCCTTCTCCTGGGTCGTGGCTCGGGTCCCAATTTGGTTTTGCGTAGGCGCCGAGCTTGCTTGCCCCCTGTCCCTTGGGGCCACCTTGTTCTCATCGAGCTATTATTCTCGAATCAAATTCTCAACTATGTCCCACAGATGCCGACAGTCATTTGTCGAATGCCCATAAACTTCATGGAACAAACAATACTTTCTCGTTGCCCTTTCTTTCTCCGTAGCTTCGCGCAAGGGCGACTTCTTATACTGGACCGTGCTGCAGGTATTAAGATATATGTTTCCGAGCATGTCATTTAGCGCGGTGTAACTCTCAAAGACTTTGAACCGGGGTCGTTTTCTGGAATTCCCTCTCGGTCCGGGTTTCCTATTGGTTTCTTTCTTCTCATTATCATTTCGCTTATTGCGATTTCCGACATTTACATCTACTTTTCCAGAATTATCTATGGATTGCTTAACTGCCATGCTATTTTGAATCGGTCAGGGTAACTCACTCTTCGACCTATCCTCCTCTTCCAGCTGAGCATCTTCCTTCCTTAGTCGGATGTTTGCTTTCTCATAAAACATTTCAATTGTTGTTGGCGGCTTCCCAATTAAATACTTTCCGAATTCAGTCCTTTTGTCGACACCATTGACCATGGCCATTAAGACTGTTTCATGGGTATTACTTACTTCAGTGGCTGCTTGATTGAATTAATTAAGGTAATTTCTTAAGGATTCGCCTCGCCCTTGCCTGACCGCAGAGTGGGCCATGACATGCTTTGACTTTGATGCGTGCAAGCGAAACTGGTTTAAGAACTTCTCGCTAAATTCATTAAAGCATGGGACCAACCTTGGGGGAAGACGAGTGAACCACATGAGCGCCACTCCACCCAGGAAGATCGGGAAGGCCTTGCACTTAATGGAATCCGAGGCTATAGCTGCATCCATGTGCCAGGAGTATCTCATCAGGTGCTGCTACGGGTCGATAGTCCCATCATAATGACTCATCTGGGGGTATTAGACCTTTTGGGGAACTCTTCCTGCAGAATGTCATCTGTGAAAGGTGTATGGCTCCTGTCAATCCCAGTCTTCATTTTTATAGCCCTTACCGTCATTCAATATTTGGTGAACCATAGCATCCAGGTCAAGTGAAATAAGGGTATCTCAATTGACTTCATCAGCTGACCAAGTTCTCCCCATCAACTCTCTTCGTAACGTCCCCTGGCTCACCGCCTGGGTGGCCCTTCCTCATCTCCCACGATCTCGGTCATTCACAGGATCACGGGGAGGAAGAACAGGGGTTCTAGCCATTTGAGTAGCGTCATGTCCTGCTAAAGGAGAAGTTTCCTGACCATGTCGTGCTGCTAGTCCACCGCCTTCCACAATTGTCAGATCAACCTAAGCTTGCCCAGAGGCTTCGGGCCGATCCGAACGTCCATCAAGTTGGATCTGTCGTATATTTTCAGCTTTTCCATATTGTCGTCTAAGCGGGCATTCACCTTGGCCCTCATCAGATGACGACGAGTCTTTGGAGTCCAGATCCTGCTGAGAGGGAGAAGGTTATTGCTTTGTGAAGTCATCCAGTTGTCTTGATATACGATCCTTGCCTTGTCTCATAGCAGCACTCTCCGGGGCTTGCATATCCAACGTTGTGGTTGTTTGGCGCAACTGTTCCATAACAGTCACAAATTCATCGTGTGTTCCATACACTGGGAAAGGTTGATCTGGTGCAGAAGGTTGTGCCGTAAATGGCAAAGTAGGTCGATCAGTGGCTGTTTCTGTAGCAGCCGACCCTTTAGCTGCATTTGAGGGTGTTGCAGCTTGGAGTTGTTTCCCGGCATTGTGCGCTGTAAATTTTCCAACCATAGCTTAATAAATTTGAATGAAAGGCAGGATTTCATCTCGGATTTGGTGATCCAAAAGTAGAGCAAAAATCCATTTGATGCTGAGAATATTAGTTTCTCAATGAAAAAACCAAAGTGTTGACACCAAAAAATTGGCACAACACCCAAAGAAAAGGGTTTTGTAGAGAATAATTGAAGATAAATAGTTGCAAAATTGAAAATAGAGGAAATCACACACGGATATATAGTGGTTCGGCGCTAACGGACTTACGTCCACTTTATAATCTCTTATATATGTTTTTCCAACTATCAGACGGGGTGGTTACAATAGCAACACAAGCGATTACAAATATATGAAAGCTAGAACACTCAAAACTTCCACAAATATCCCTTCTTCTGAATTCAGGAGAGGTATTTATATATAATACAGTGCTTGAGTTGGATTGGACATGTGTCGCACGATCCAAGATAATAGTTGAGCATGATTAAGCATTCTCCTCCCATGGATTTGGCATTCTTTAAATCATTGATGACATGTGGTAATCGATCCAACCAACTCAGATGGCCTGGGGTAAGTAAATCCGGGTTTGAGCTGTTCACCAAGGGGATATTCGGCTCTGGATCAGGCGCACTTTAACTCGGTTGAACTGAACATAGCCGGACCCGACTGGACCACACTTGATGCCTATAATAAGCTTAAACGATGGGCCTTCTCAGTTATCCCACTCCTCGGCATTGGTCTCCCTCCTCTAGTGTTTACTGAAAGAAGAATTGTGCGTGTATATGTGCTAAGTATAATACACACAAGGATCATGCAATATGACGAACAATATTCAAGAATGAAGTAATAGCTAATCACAGAATTATATAACAGTAAATGCAGTAAAAAGAAAAAATCACGCCAGAGATTTTTATACTGGTCCGGAGCACCATCCTACGTCCAGTCCCAGACTTTTATCTAGGTTTTCACTAAACAAATAACCTCACTTCACCCGGAGGAAACAGGTTTACAACACCCAAACAGCCGAACGGGATTTCACGCCTTTATCAACACAAGGACTTCACAACTTGCCTCTTACAACCCTGAGGACTTCAACAACTAAGATTACAATTTATATGTTGACAACTTGTGCTCTTTTCAACACAGATTTGTCACTTGTAGTACACCCTTCCTATAATCTTATCCTCAAATATAATTTGACGTATATAAAGATTTGGAAGTGAATATCGTATTGAATCACAAGAATATTAAGTAAGCTTTGAGATTCAAACGATAGTATATTGTATATGAGTGCTTTTTGAATATAGAGTAGAGTGCAAGATAAATCAAAGAATTGAGAATTATTCAGTTTTTTAGATGATGATTTAACGATGTTTATATAATGATTAAACAGTCGAAACCATTAATAAGAGAAATGATTTTTTGATGAAAGGAAAAGAAGCAACTTTTGATGAAAAGAGATGTCTATTCAAAGTGTTGCTTTCAGTTCGAAAATCGGTCGACAGGTCAAAATTAACCAGTAGACTAAAAGTTGAATATATATACGTTACATATATGTATGCACATTTTTGTGCATTTTTTACCCAGAAACGGTCGACCGCCTATTTTGAAACCGGTCGACCGGTTTCTGGAAATATGCACAATAAATGTGCACTCATATATATATATATATATATATATATATATATATACATATATACATTCACAATAATGAGGTATATGATTATTTGAGGATAGATTTTAACATTTATAACACAGCTAAAACACTAAATAATCAACCTCTTACTTACGCTCTAACTTATGATATCATTCTCTTCTTTTTGTCGATCATGAAACTTCTCCTTGTTATTAATCAAAATATTTTGAAATCCTTAACTCAACATTCTCCCCCTTTTTGATTGATGACAACACAACGCTTTCTCCCCCTGTATATGTATTCCCCCTGAAATATATATATATATATATTAGAAAATCTGCAAACAAATATTGTTAGAAACATCTTTCTCCCCCTTGTCATCGACAAAAAGGAGTAGTGCAATGTAAAGAGTTAAGACACACATACCATATATCAACCTCACACAAATCATACCATACATACCCAACAAATCATGTAGTTATGAGTTAATACATACAAACCCAAAATAAAATACAACATTACTTATGTACGAATGCTGATATAGATCTAAATATAATAGACATTATACCATAAAAGATGGATAAAAAGAACTAATGAGATGGTGATTCGGATTCAGTCTTATCTCCTTCTTCTTCGTCCTCTTCTTCATCGTTGTCTTTTTCCTCACTATAAGATGATCCACGACCACGTCCATTACATGTTCCAGAACTTGTGCCTTCCTCTGAAGATGACCACGTAAAAGTAGGAGGCATTGGACGTTTGCCTGGGTCTTGTATATGCGTAGAGGAGGATGATGCTCCACAGGATATTGCATCCCAAAGTATACCAAAGAAAGACTTAAGTTTTAAAAAGCGTTTGTCAAGTTTTGAATTTAAATTATCGATCTTATTATCTGTACGCTTAAGTCTTGCTTCAAGAAGAAATTGATTTCGAGCAATTTGTTCAAGTGAATCTTTAGTCAATGAAGATGGTTGAAGAAGCTTAACCTCTTCCGGTTTAGGTTTAGAGGGCTGTGAAGAAGTGCTTTCTTGGTGACTTTGTTCCTTATACTGTTTGAAGGGTATGATACTTAAACATGGTTCAGGAAGCTTCATTCTCTTTTTCGATGCTTTGTTGATACATTTTGGTTTGGAGACTTTAGATTTGGGAGATTTGATACCACAATCGAGTAGTAGTCGCATGACATATTCATTGTAGAATAAATGTGGTCTCGTATGATCATTTACGAGTAAAATCTCATCAAAGATCATGCTGATCCAACTAATTTGCATATCTCCATATATAGCGTACAAAGCCTTAAAATTCTCTTTATAAACCGCGTCGAAGTTACCAACTCTCGGTAATAAAGAATGCGTAATAGCATGATGTAAAATTCTAGCAGGAGGCCGTAAGTTGATTGCTTTTGTACTAAATTTATGATCTTCAATAAATAGATGACTTACCTTGTCTCGAATATGAATAGTACAAAAATCGGTAGAGAACTTTCTTCCATTGTTATCCGAACCAAGAACCGTTGCCATCCTTTCCTTTGAAATAAATACGTGCTCATCGCATACAACCGACCATAAACAATGAGTAGAATTCTCGGTTTAAATTTTTCTAAGTTGGGATTAGCGTAGAACAACTTGATCATGATATGATTGATTTCCACGTTGTTCTTATCAAAGTCAAGAAGAGATTGAAGACAGGCTTTGATTGCTAATTCCTTAACATCATAGAGAAGGAAATCAGAGAATTTGATGAATGAACCTTCATGAATCGTATAGTCTTTCATTTCATTACATCTCTTGACTGCTATTGGGTCCATTAGCCATAGTTTTATATTAGAATCAATAGGTTGAAGTTGTGTAGAAGATGATTTCTTCGATCTCTTTTGCAGTGGAGTCATTGAATTTGAATTTGGGGATATTTGGGTTGTTAAAGGTTTGTGAGTTTGAAAGAGGAAAAGGGTAAATGAATAGGTGAGAGTGGGGAACCGACGTTTTAAGTTTGAATTTTAAAAACAGAAAAAAGCGTGACCGGTCGACCGCTATAAATTCACCGGTCGACTGTTTTGAAACAGAGACTAAAACGGTCGACTGGTGAATTTTCAATCGGTCGACTGGTTGATGTTAAAAACGTTTTGTTTCCAGAAACATAAACGGTCGAATGGTTGTAACCAAACGGTTGACTGGTTTAATGTGAAATTTTTTTTGCTTCCATAAACATAAACGGTCAACTGGTTGAATCCTAACGGTCGTCTGGTTCGTCTGTGCCTTGTTTTTTTCCTGTTTTTCTAAGATTTTTCCGAGTCTCTACCATTTATTATAAAATGAATTTATTTCAAAAATTCGAAATGAACAAACAAAAAATATGAAATAGATAAGTATATAAAACACTTATTAGACCAACAAATCATTCACGATACATAATCAATTAGAAGTGGAGGAGTTGTTCTCGGAAATTTCTTTGATATTGGTAACTCTTGGTGTCCACGGCGACCAAGTTTCCTTTGCTCCTTCATTTCGACTATAATTCCTATCCTATGAATTAGGATTCCTTGATGATGAAGGAACATGAGGCATAGGTTCATAAACTCCATGTTTTTTCATGCCATAGAAAAATGAAGCCATGCATTCTAAGAGAGATAAACGGTCGGAAGTAAGTTTTTGCTCGTAACCGCTGGAGATCCATTTGATGTTTCTGGTGGTGGTGAATCCCATTTATCTTTTCTCTAGTTCGTGGGGAGAAACAATGCCTTCTTTGCACGTTTAGACTTTGGTGTATTTCCGGGGGGTATGAGTACATTTTGGTCTGCTTTTCGGTGTTTCTAGAGAATAGTATTCCTTTGGTTCAAAATTGGTAACCGAAATATGTGACCTCTGTGCACATTCGTCACAGATATGAGCCATTTTGAAATATTTGAACTCGATTAAGAGAGTAAGGGGATGCAAAAAGGAGAATGAGTGATACACATATATATAGATTTGTCTATATATAGAGTAGTGGTTAAAAAAGGTTCAAGGAATATAGATCGCAAAAAAAATGGATAACTTTAATTTCTTACTAAAAATAGTGATAGCTACTTAATAGCTGAAATATGAAAAATGAAAGCACCAGTTAAAAAGAACTTGACAATTCATATATATATATATATATATGTGTGTGTGTGTGTGTGTGTGTGTGTATATATATATATAATTTTAGAGTTTTACATATCAGGCTCAGTTCTAGAGATCAAACCAACCTCTCTATGCAAAGAAACAAAACTTGATTCATGTAGAGGCTTAGTAAAAATGTCCGCTAGTTGATGTTCAGTCTGGACATATTCAAGACATATTTTTCCTTTTTCAATATTATCTCTCAAGAAATGATGTCAAATATCAATATGCTTTGTTCGAAAATGATTTACTGGATTTTTTGATAAGTTAATCGCACTTGTGTTATCACAGTATATAATGGAGTTTGATAAATGAATATCAAAATCACGAAGTGTTTGTTGCATATATAGTACTTGAGTACAAGCAAGAGCTGCTGATATATACTCAGCTTTACATATTGATAGTGAAACGCAATTTTGTTTCTTACTAAACCAAGAGACAAGTGATTTCCAAATAAAATGGCACGTACCACTTGTACTCTTTCTATCCGTACGAGAGCCTCCGAAATCAGCATCACTATAGGATACTAATTCGAATGGACAATCTTTTGGGTAGAAAAGACCAAAGTCTTTGGTATTATTAAGATAACGTATTATACGTTTTACTGCTCGTAAATATGATTCTTTAGGATTTTCTTGAAATCGTGCACATAGACAAAGACTCATCATTATATCTGGATAACTTGCGGTAAGATAAAGAAGAGAACCAATCTTCGATATAATTTCTGGTCAATACTTTTTCCATGTTCATCTTTTTCAAGATGTATAGATGTACTCATAAGTGTAGGTTTACCAGATGTATTTTCTAAACCAAAGCGATTGATTAGATTTCCACAGTATTTTTTTTGATTAATAAAAATACCGTTGGAAAGTTGCTTGATTTGAAGACCAAGAAAATATGATAGTTCTCCCATATGAGACATTTCAAATTCTTTGGTCTTTATATTCGCAAACTCTTTGCAGAGTTTATCATTTGTGGAACCAAAGATAATATCGTCTACATATATCTGAATAACCAATATATCTTGTCGAGAATGTTTAATGAATAAAGTCTGATCGACTTTACCAATTTGAAATCCTGAATCAGTGAGATAGTTGTGTAATCGTTCATACCAAGCACGAGGTGTTTGTTTCAAACCGTACAAAGCTTTCTTAAGTTTGTATACGTAATCGGATGTTTTCATGTACGAACAAGGGAGGTTGTTCGACATATACATTCTCTTCGATAAATCCATTTAGAAAACACTTTTGACATCCATCTGATATAGTTTAAAATTATGATGACAAGCAAAGGATAATAAGATTCTGATAGCTCCTAGTTGTACAACTGGTGCAAAAGTTTCTTCATAGTCGATACCTTCTTCCTGATTATATACTTGTGCTACTAATCTTGCTTTATTTCTGATTATATTTCCTTGTTCATCGGCCTTATTCTTATAGACCCATTTTGTACCAATAATTGACTGATCAGTTGGTCTTGGAAGAAGTTCCCAAACATCATTGCGCTCGAACTGATTTAGTTCTTCCTGCATGGCAATGATCCAGTAATCATCAGTAGCAGCTTCTTTTGGATTCTTAGGTTCGATATTTGAAAGAAACGCAACATGACCCATTTGGTTGAGTTGACTCCTTGTTCTAGTTTGTGATTTTACTTCTCCAATTACATTTTGTACCGGATGATCTCTTAGTATCCTAGGTGGAGATCGAAATCTTGGTGGAGAGGGTATCACAACTGGTTGAGGAATATTCTCAATAATTTCAGAGTTAGAGTCAGTATTTGTGATGATTGTATTTTTAGTGACTATAATATCGTCATCATCTGCTATATTATGAGATGGCTTATAGAATTCATCGAATGAAACATGAAGTGATTCTTCAATAGTTTTAGTTCTTTTATTAAATATACGATAGGCCTTGCTTCATTTCGAATATCCGACAAATATTCCTTCATCGGATTTTGGATCAAATTTTCCTAGATGGTCTTCGTATTTAAAATATAGCACTTAGAACCAAAAACTTTGAAGTATGAGATATTTGGCTTTCGTTGATTAAATAACTCATAAGATGTATTCTTGGTGAGAGGTCTAATGGATACACGATTCAAAACATAACATGCAGTTGCAACAGCTTCCGCCCAAAAATGTTTTGGTAAAGTAGATCCATTTAATAATGTTCTTGCACATTCTTGTAAAGCCATGTTTTTCCGTTCTACAACTCCGTTTTGTTGAGGAGTTCTGGGAAATGAAAAATTATGATATATACTTTTCTTTGTACAAAAATGTTCAAATTCATTATTTTTGAATTCTCCTCCATGACCACTTCTTATATTCTTAATTTTAAGCCCTTTTGATTTTTGAATTTTCTTGACGAAAGATTTGAAATGATCGAAAGTGTCACTTTTGTTTTTCAAGAAAATTACCCAAGTATAACGAGAGTAATCATCAACAATTGCAAACACATATCGACTATAGTTTATCGACTGAACCTGTGTTGGTCCAAATAAATCCATATGTAGTAGTTCAAGTGGTTGTAATGTTGATATGACTTTCATGGATTTAAACGATGATTTAATCAATTTTCTTAATTGACATGCATCACAAATGTTATCAACCTTAAAGCTCATTTTGGGTAGTCCTCTAACTGTATCATTTTTTGCTAGCTTGTCTATAGTTCTGAAGTTTATATGACAGAAACGTTTGTGCCATAGCCATGGATCATTATCATTTGCTACAAGACACATATCTGAATTATGATTGATATTCATATTCAGAATATAAATATTTCTGTCTCTATATCCTTTGAAAAATAACTCATGATCTTTATCTAAGATACTACACTTATTATCAGAAAAGGAAATGGTAAAGCCTTTGTCACATAACTGACTAATACTAAGTAAACCGTGTTTCAAATTTTTAACTAGCATGACATTAGTAATAAGAGGTAAGTTAGATGTACCGCAATTGCTCAAATCGCCTTTGCCGATGATATAGCCTTTTGAATTTTCTCCAAAAGTGACGGAGCCACCATCTGAATAAGTGATATTTGTCAATAAGCTCTTGTCTCCAGTCATATGCTTCGAGCAACCACTGTCCAATATCCACTTTCCTCTTTTCTTTAGTGGGACCTGCAAAAAATAAAATTAAGTCCATGGTACCCACTTTTTATGGGGTCCTAAGAGTTAGGTCTTAGGAGTCCAAAGCCATACGGGTCTAGTATCCCCTTTGTATCTATAATTAGAATTATGATGTACAGTATTTATGAACTGCTGAACATATTTGTTCCTAATCAAATTATTATTTGTTTTAGGAACCCATCTTTTGATAGTCTTGACATTTTTCTTTTGAGAATTCACAACTGGTTTTGGCTTGGAATATAATAAACTACTATTTTTCTTTGATTTTACATTCTTCTTTTTGTAAGAATGATTTTTTTGAGTTCCTTGTTTTTTATACCCCAAACCTTGCTTATTTGATGCAGACTGTGAATTTTCAATAATCTTTGTCAAATTTTCTCGACCTTTCTCTAATACCAATTGAAAGAATTGTGTGTGTATATGTGCTAAGTATAATACACACAAGGATCGTGTAATATGACGAACAATATTCAAGAATGAAGTAATAGCTAATCACAGAACTATATAATAGTAAATGCAGTAAAAGGAAAAATAACACCAGAGATTTTTATACTGGTTCGGAGCACCGTCCTACGTCCAGTCCCAGACTTCTATCTGGATTTTCACTGAACAAATAACCTCATTTCACCCGAAGGAAACAAGTTTACAACACCCAAACAGCCGAACGGGATTTCACGCCTCTACCAACACGAGAACTTCACAACTCGCCTCTTACAACTCTGAGGACTTCAACAACTAAGATTACAATTTGTATGTTGAAAACTTGTGTTCTTTTCAACACGGATTTGTCACTTGTAGTACACCCTTCCTATAATCTTATCCTCAAATATAATTTGATGTATGTGAAGATTTGGAAGTGAATATTGTATTGAATCACAAGAATATTAAGTAAGCTTTGAGATTCAAACGATAGTATATTGAATATGAGCGCTTTTTGAATACAGAGTAGAGTGCAAGATAGATCAAAGAATTGAGAATTATTCAGTTTTTTGGATGATGATTTAACGATGTTTATATAATGATTAAACAGTCGTAACCATTAGTGAAGAGAAGCATTGAAGAGAAATGATTTTTTGATGAAAGGAAAAAGAAGCAACTTTTGATGAAAAGAGATATCTATTCAAAGTGTTGCTTTCAGTTCAAAAATCGATCGATAGGTCAAAATTAACCAGTAGACTGAAATTTGAATATATATACGTTACATATATGTGTGCACATTTTTGTGCATTTTTACCCAGAAACGGTCGACTGCCTAATTTGAAACCGGTCGACCGGTTTTTGGCAATATGCACAACAAATGTGCATTCATATATTTTGGATGTTTTGTAGTTGACTGCAATAACGCATTATTCTGGATGCTGACCGAGAATTGAATATTTGTTCCACTGCGTTCCATATCTCGAGTGATGTATTGCTGCCAATAATTTATGATAAATAAATTTGCACTTATTGATAAAATCAACCAAGAAGCTAGAAGGCTATCGTGTTTTTGATATAATACGTAATCCTCGTTACTAACAATGTTTCCATCTTTGTTGGTTATCATCACAGGTAGGATTACTACAGTTCCTTTGATGTGATCTTTGAGGCCATAGCCCCATAGGGATGTCTCAACTTGATACTTCCAGAGCATGTAATTATCATCATCGAGTGGGATGTTAATTACATGAATCTTAGGTTTAACCAGGGTAATGGCTGGTAAAAATGCTTTGCTGCCTTTGCTTCTTGATGCTACTATGCTTCCTATTTCATTGTCCACAGCCATGGTGGCAATGTGCAGTAACAGTAATCAAAAAAAGGGGTTGGTCAAGAAGATGAAAAATGTCCAAGAATCTTGTTTCTGACAATATTCAGATCAAGATTGAAGAAAACGATGACTGACTTAACTTTGCAGCCTAGAATATTGATGACGATGCTGAATCATAGATTTTTTTTATTGCGAGGTAGAGTTAGCAGTAATCAGTAAAAAGGGTTGGCCAAGAAGATGAACGATGTCCAAGAATCTTGTTTTTGATAATATTTGGATCAAGATTAAAGAAAACAATGACGGAGTTAACTCTGCAGCCTAGAATATCGATGATGATGATGCTGAATCAGAGGTTTTTCTATGGTGAGGCAGAGTGACTGGTGCAAAAAATTGATCAGAATAGATCTACACAGTGATGGGGAAGATAGTCTTCAGTGATGAAGCGAAGTCTTGGATGGCAGAAATGCAATGGAAATTCTACAACCAGATGATTCTGAGAAGATAAAGCTTTTCTCTATAAACTGTTGTAGATTAAAACCGATCAGATAATAGAATCAAATGTAAAATATTTATGCTGTTTGGCTTTCTTGCTATGATACCATAAAAGCGATGGAAGATGCTTTTTATTAAAATGAATTGTGATACTAATACAGACTGTACAGATGCCAAATTATAGGCAATATTTACAATGGTAATATTATGCCTATTTGGGCTTCGCTGAATTAACTAGAAAGAATAAATAGAAAAGGAAGTGGCTTCGCCCAATGATCTACATACATATAACATTTCTTTATTTCCAAAGTTTTAGCAGCCGATCACTTTATTAATGAAGCTAGCCAGGGTGGTGCTAAGAATTCGGGTACCTAAAGCTGTTTAGGAACCAATTACCCCTATTGCATGTATTATTTGGATTAATAGTTAAAAGCATCAGAGTAGTTTATAGCCAATGTAGATATTAAATGGAGTAATAAAACAAAACAATTGCCTTCTTATTCACAATTTAGGTCAAAAAATAGTTCAAAATAAAAATTATTTTTAGCCTGTCTTTGGAGTGGAATTTTTACTTTTCTTAGTAACTGATTTGTGTTAGATATAGAAATAGAAATAGAAATCTCTAATATAAAATTAATGAAATAAATGATAAAAGATTCTATGTACTTTTGGAAAGTTGTATTACTAAGACATAGTGCTTTAATTCTTCCAATTTCTTATAATGAAAGGAGCAGATGTTGTAAATTATGAATTTATAGTAATTGTTAGAGCATCTTTAAAAGTTTTACGGGTCTGTTGGAAAGCAATAAATATGCGCCGATTTAGGGAAGATTTGTGAAAATGCCCAATAAATATGCGCCGATTTTATGACGCGCTGATTAAATACGTATTAAACTAGAATACTTTGCTGCACAAAATTGTGGTCCCAAATACTTTCTAGCACACCCCAAATCATCCAGCAAAACAATTGTGGTCCCAGAAACACAAAAATGAGGCAAGTAGATTGGTCAATGGACCATGCTTGCCACGTAGAAAGTTGTTTGGCTTGAATTTCCTTTTGCTGCGCGGTGATAAAATGAGCTGGCGCCACCGATAAAATCCCCGCACAAGGTCAATTCCAAATTCAGAATTGACCCTTCAATTTTATCCAGAATACTCAGGGTAAGGATGTCTGTTGGAAAGCAATTTCCTCCATAATTCAGAATTCATACTAGGAAAAGAAAGCTGTGGAGATGCTCTTGGACTTGTGATTATTTAATTTAGACACAATGAACTGAAGAAGTAACAGATGAATGAATGCATGTCTTCCCTTCACCTAGCATCTAGCTAGTTTTATTTTCGTATACTGATATTTATCCAGCATCTGTTGTATATTTTTACATTTTGGTTTTGATTTTTTTTTGAATGAGTGAATTGAAGAAAGAAAAGTTTATAGCATGAATGATTTTTTTTGTTCACTGAAATAATATCAGTGTTATTCAGCCAATGTAGAAACTTTTGCTATCAAATAAATGCGCTGTCAAATAGAAGAACAAAAAATAGAAGAACAAAACACAAGCGAGATGATGCTTAAATTTTGTAATCTTCTTATGCTTTATGATATATCATTCCAGTACGCACAACTTGTTAGTTTTATAAATAGGACTCAACAATGGAGAAAATCACATACAAAGAAAGAAAGAAAAGAAAACCAAAGTATATGGTAACAGTTAATTAGTGATCAACATATAGTACTTGATATACGACACATATAGACATAAGCTTATGGATTTCTGTACGTAAAAAGTTGCAATGTAAAAAGCCCAATCATAAGTCCTAGTGAAACCGCACACATTGATTTTATTTAAATTTAATTAAATTACATATACATGCTATGATGTGAAGTAAGGTAGATATTTAAATCACGTATCCACAACTAATTTCAAGTCACTGGCATGCAATACACATATGGTTTCAATTAGACCATGTGAAGTAAGGTAAATATTTAAATCATGTTTATTGGAATTTAAATTCTGAATGTGTAGCGCAGCCACCAAGTAGAAGCAAAGAAGCAATACTCCAAAAGGCAACAACTAGAACAATTCATCCTTTAGCCCACAAAAAAGTTATTATTGTTCTCTAAAGAAATGTTTTGCTTGTCCCTCCACATCCATAGACAACAAAAAAAACCATCGTGGGCGCCGTGTACAACCTAGTGAACTACATCAAATACCTCTCTTTGATCTTCATTTAAAAGTAGAAGCATGTTATGAAGTCATCCTGTAACATGGTAATGTCATAACCTTCTTCATCCAAAATCATTGCATTGACTGTTGGTTACTGGCACATATCTTTGTTTGTTAGTATAAACCCAAAGTCATTCAATGACCTGCCATTTTTATTCATAATCTACTAGATATTAAGGAGGGTGTGCGATTTTACCTCAGTCTCAAAGAATATTGTACATGAAATGTTGCAATTATTCATTGTATGCCAGCTGACGTCTTCAGCCAATGCTTCTCAATGGTTATTCCACGACAGCTCCGACTTTGAGATTTCATTGAACAGAAGTATTATGACAAACATTTCTCTAAGTGAGGATGATGATGCCCATAAACTTGCATCGTTGATTCCTTGATCCCATTCGTTGTCATCTTCCAACTGCCCTATGGAGAGGCACATAGATTTGAAGCAGTCCGCTACTTCACCGTCCGCCGTTCTTATCCCCTCATAACTCTGTTCTCTTCTGACAATATTCAACAACATATGTAAATAAATTCTTTCTATCGATATCCAATTATGTCTTATTTTTGCCTCTTTTTCCACTCTTTTTATCCTTATCCCACACCCATTTAGTAGGAAATTCGACATAATTTAGTTCACCAGCCTAAGGACGTATTTGGATTATATGAAATTCGGTAAACATTGTTTTTTCTGCATTATGTGTACAACTTATTACTATCAAATCTTCAGCGTCATTGAATATACATTATATTCTCCTGGAAAATGATACGTTAATCTTTCCACAGATGGATTACGATATTGAATATTAAACTAAAATATTCTCCAACTCGCCTCGGAAGTTGAAAGATATCTAAAGTCCAAACAAGTGTTTACTTTGTCAATTTCAGTTTCAAAGGTGTATTCCTCACCATTGCTGCTCTTAATTACAACACTTGCCCTACCATTCCCTTTGTTTATGTACTTGAATAAGTATTTCCTCGATTTTTCTTTGTTGCAAACTTCCACATTGATATGCGACTAATATTTTACAACTAAATCATGTTATGTGGGACTACCCAGTGGCTGCCCTTCTTGTACCCATTGTCTGATGCAGTAGTTCAACCATTACTCCTTCATCTATAAATTCGAAAACCCTGTTCGTCGAATGTACTTTCCCTGCAGTAGTCTTTACGATATCCTTTTAAACATCTGTTACCGCTCATGCATGTACAAGATGGGTTCTCATTTCCGTTGGTCCATGAATCATAAGTTGACAAATGGATTGGTATGCAAATGCATCCTTCGCAGCATGTAGAATTTCAGCACTAACAATAGTATCAACATTAGCGGGACTGTATAGTCTGTCAGATGCGTGTACAAATAATAGAATGTGTGTATATGGGAGGTCATGCATTCGGAATTCGATGGAGTAAATCACTAGATGCAAAAGTAAAATAGATTAATTTTTTGTACCATAGTAGAATTTTTTCACCGGTATGTAGAACTACAATGAAAGAGAGAGCTTACCTGCTTTAGCTCTTCCAAAATTCGATCCTTCCTTTAAATATGAAATTAGTTGAATTAGTTTCAGGTGGAAAACATGAGATTATATATTTGGTCTGTCGTCAGAGTGTAATCCAAGTGTAAGCTGTATAGCACTATCAATCTCAGGCCATTTTGGATTACAGGTAAATGTGTAATGACCCAAATTCCCCTGGCTCCGAGGAGACGGGAAAAAGGCGGGTTGTTATGAGAACACAATGCATCATAACACAGAACAGGAGAACTTTTCATTGCTATTACTACAATTTACATCAAAGTATAAGAACATCAGAGTACATCGCAAATAATACAACGAAAAGATAATATCAAAGGATAAATTACAAAACAGCGGAAATTTAAATACATGAATACATAGATACAATGCATCACGGAAAATATCAATAAACACGGTGGAAGACCATACAATAATCCAGAGTGCAGCTGTAATGACCCGCATTTTTCAGCGATATAATAATTAATTTATTTAATTATTTAAAAGGTGATTAAGAGGATTTAACGGTCGTTGAATTAAATAAGAGTGAATAGTTAATTAAAATAATAATTAAATAATATATTTAACTCTGGAATAATCAGAAATGGCTGAAATGGCGATATGGTGTGGATTGGGCAATTCAAAGTATACATTTCAGTTTAGAGTTGAATTATAATAACGAATATATTATTTAAACGAAGTTTGAACGTATAATTATATTATAATTATAATTGAGCTCGAAATGGAGCTGTAGTTCGTAAATTGGCGATTTGAACTTCAAATGAATATACAGGGTCTGTTTTAAATCGGATTTCTGTGAAACAAGAAACGTTAGGAGCTGGTGAAGTATATTTTTATAGTGGAAGAGAAAAATCGAGATTTCGTCGTGTAGATTTTGATTTATGTCCAAATCAAGTTTTAGAAAAGTCGCTATGGAATTCCTTTGAAATTTATAAATATTTATTTATATTTATAAAAGGGATTTCATTAAAAATTGAATATCGATTTAAAGCGGGATTCAAAGTATCGGGTTATAAATCCAATGAGAGCTGTATGGTATTCCACTGTGAATATATACGATAATATTCATTTTTAAATATTAAAATTAATTGTTTTTAAATATATTTATATATTTAAAATGGTAATTTAGAGCTTTAAAAATAGCCAGTTTTACAAAAGACCTCAGAATTCGACGAAACTAATTTTGTTGGATCCGCAATATTAAATTATTGCTAGATTTCAACTTCCGTGATTTTTGAAGTTAGTATGTGGTCGTACGGGAATTTAATGTGAAATACAGTCGATAATTTGACCTTTAAAAATACGATGTGTGAGCAAACGAAGTCGGAAGTTGACGAAATCAGTTTCGTTGGGTCCGTGATGTTGAACTGTAGTTGCATGCCAATTTTAGTGATTTTTGAATATCGTGTGTGATCGCACGATTTTTTTGAAAGCAAAAATAAATAAAAATAAAATATCTAAAACAAATGTGTGAACATTTAAGGTGCCACATCCTTCGTTTTCTCAGCCACACAAACAAATTTGTTCCCGTTATAACTAGCCACAGTTCTTCCTAAAACGTGAGATGGCCTTCATTCGAAAATCAAAATAAAATCAAACAATGGTCCGAAAATCTTGAAATATAAATATTTGAAACCATGAAGCCATTTTCTTCGAAAGGTTATAGCTTTTATGCTACTCGATCAAATACTGGGAGCTCGGGTTTTTGCAGCAGGCGCCTAGGGTTCTCAATTTTGAAAGTTTTGAGCGTCGATGTTGATTTTCAGTGGTATATTCGGGTTTGTTGGATCAAGTAGTTTGGTATGCGGTTTTTTGGGATTTTTATGAAAATAAAAACATCGATCTTTGTAGCGTGTGCTATAGGAGGACTGAGGGACGGATTTTGAAGGGTGGCGTCGGAAGTGGTGAGGAGGTGGTGGCCAGGTGCGGTTTTGGGTGAGCGTCGCAATGGCGCAGTCAGTTTGGAAGACCATGGAGCCGAGCTCCGTACCACTGTAAAGTGCTGCATAATTTTGTGCGTACATTAGGAGGAGGGAGCTCACGGTGAAATTGGGGAAGAAGAGGGGTGCGGGCCGGAGGGGTTAAAACCGTATCAAAACAATTTATAAAAATCCGTTTTAAATAAATGGTCGAAATTCACGAACTGCAGCGGCGCGGCGCATTCTATTCAGGCCATTATATTAAATATATATTATATATATTATATATATAATATAATGGCCTGAATAGAACGCGCCGCGCCGCGGCAGTTCGTAAATTTCGACCATTTGACCCGAACTTCCCCGGTCTCCGAAGAGATGGGAAAGAACGAATTACTGTGAGGACAGGACAAAACAGAACACAAACGGAAGAACATTTCATTGCTATTACAACAATTCCATCAGATACAAGAATATACAGAGTATAAATGAATAAATTACATTCGATAAATATCAGAGATTACAATAAATTACATAGCAGCGGAAAAATAATACAAAGCACAACTGAAGGTGATATACGGATACAGAGCTTTTCGGATATCATTCCAGCTGTAAACCAGAATCCTGTGAACATAAATCTGCAAAACCAAAACTACTAGCTGCCCGTGTCGAAATAAGGGCACCCAGAGTTTAGGTTAAAACAATAAACTCCAGGTCAGTCATGTGACTGGTGTGAGAACTAAAACAGTTATTTAAAACATTACATTAAAAGAGAGTAATTCAAGGGACCACGCTGTATAACACGGAACGGGTTTCCTCCCAAGAATACCAGTGCATAGAATAAACAGCGCAATGCTTTTTCGAAAAATGAGGCTATTATAAGACCCAGGTCCCATCACACAATGCAACGCAAGCTGGAGGATAGGGTTTTACCTTATAACAGCCAAACATGCTTGGTACGTTTAAAACAAATCATTTGATACTATAATAAGTGTATAGTGTCAAAAACAATTTCAATCATAAATATCAATCATAGGCGGCATGAATGTCCCATACCACTATGTCGCCATACTAGGTTCTACAATTAAAACCACAGTATCACGTATTGGAAATTGGATTTCTGTCATGAGTCGAGGCAAGGGTCAAGCTCCTCTCCGCTTCGAGACACTCTAACAAATGCCTAGGGACTACACACTCTGGATAACCCCTGGATCTTCAGGGTCGGTCCTCTCTTACGTTTGAGGATTAATTATGCCTGAACACACGTTTCCCGGTCCTTACAGACCTAAAATCGAGGCGCCTCATCCAACAACCACATAGGTGAAAAGTATATAAATGTCAGGGCTAGTAAGTCACTGACACCACCAAAGCTAGAAATAAATGTCGTGCTCTCCCTGCAGTCCTTATCCTGTTTTTAACTCATACCGAGGTGTGAGGCTCGCGAATTCACGTTATACACAAAGCTGCCATGTAGGTCGTGCTTTGATCATCAACCACAAGACTTTGCTTTTCAACAGAAGCCTTGATCCATGCAACTCAGCGTGCCACACAGGCAATTCATGCCATGCGATTGATATCCATCGATATATAACCTCTAAGCTCGTACGTCTCAGAGAAGGGCGTTAAGAAAGAGAATAAATTCTCCGCCGCCAAACAGATATATATTTAATAGAAATCAATCAACACAGAATAAAATCCAATGTCAGACACACAATCCATTTACAAGTTCGTTCTGGGTCAGAACGAAACCGGAGGCACTTTCGTCGCATATCCATCGATCTCCAAGTACGTCTGGACGACCACCAACTATTTCCATCCTCTTGGGTGTACAGCCAAATCATGATCATCACTAATTATCCAAACGATGTGAAGACTTCCGGTCTTCAACCACCGTCTTCATCTTCGACTTAACGTCGAATCGGTCATTCAGAATGGGTATAAACCCAGACTTTCCGAACAACCCGCGTATATTAAAACAAATGTTACACAAACACAACATACGCCTCATTCCAATTCATTAGTCACTAACCGTAAATCAACAAGAGCCAACTATTAACCCCGAAGGCCGAAACCAACATCAGATCAATACCCAGGAAACCATTCTTCTTAACTAACCTATAGCTAGTTTCTAAATTTCACATTCTTAGGGAAAGGTTCCCATTAATTTTATCCAAGATAATTCTTTAAAATTTATTCTTGAATCTTCCTTTAGATGTCATTTCAAACCAAATTATGGTTTTCCAAACTAGTCGAGATTAGCGAACCGCACCGAAGTAATTATTTATTGTATTTCCCAATCCCAACTTATTCATCCCATGAAGCAAAACTGGTAATACTTCATATCTAAGACCACGGTGTTATCGGTAAAATTAATTACCATTTCACGTTCAAATCTAATTAAAGATTTAACTATCGCTTGGAGAAAAACTGGTGATACTCCATTCTCGCTAATTTTCTAAATTTGATAATTTAAATTATCAATTCACATGTCAATCTAATTGCAGATTCCTTAAAACTCCCTTTTTTGGGTTAAAGAACTAATGTCATTTAAAACACAGTTCACGATAAACCCAAATGACATTCTATTTATTATCGGGTTAAAGAACAAATGTCATTTAAAACACCCTTCACGATAAACCCACAAATCAATTCTATTTACAACCCATTTCAAATCCAATTTATTTATTTAAAAATAAATGGGTTTTAATTTTAGTTCAAAATTAGTTCATTTCGATAAAAATCTATTTTTATCTTCTCAAATATGGAGTTTTTCATCCCAATTTTTCCCAAATCATTTCTTATGATTTTACACAAATTATTGATATTTTTAATAATTTTATCAAGGCCCGTACAGTCGATTTCCAACAACGGCCATCGAACTGCACTTACAACGACCTTTTCCAAATTTGATTTGGACGTATCTCCAAATCCAATCGTTAGATTTCAAATTTCTAATATTCGTTAGAAAGCTCTTTTCAATACGAACCCAACGGTTCTGGTTTTAGGAGAATCCGACGGTCGGATCTCCCGTAATGTCCATTCGAAGTCGATGGTCGAAATTCGCGAACTGCCGCAGCGTGGCGCGTTCTATTCAGGCCATTATATTATATATATAATATATATTTCGTCGATTACTATTTAAAACGAATTTTATAAATCATTTTAAATTCGTTTCAAAAACATTTTTAACTTCTATTTCCAATTCAAATCAAAATTGAATTTTTCCTTATAAATTCGTTTTAAAATTCATTTCAATTCAAATTTAAATTAAATTTGAATTCATTATATATTCAATTCAATTCAAATTCGTTTTATATTCAATTCAATTCAAATTCGTTTTTATATTCAATTCAATTCAAATTCGTTATATATTCAATTGAATTCAAATTGGTTATATATTCAATTGAATTCAAATAGGTTTTCTATTCGATTCAATTCAAATTGGTTTTCTATTCGATTCAATTCAAATTGGTTTTCTATTCGATTCAATTCAAATATAAAAACGAAAATAATCGATATAAATATCGTTCGCGTCAAAATAGCGCATCTCTAATCAATACGGCTTTATATATTTCAATAATTCCATTATTCTATTCAACAAACGAATCTATATTTTTGTCAACACATGACTAATCTCAACGGATGAGTACTGTCCACGTGTGACTATTTTTGTTATTTAATATATTTTATAAAAATTATGGTATCTATCGTTTGATTTAAAATCAGACTCCAACTGTAAATTAGTAAGAGAACGATTCCCTAAATATTAACCCCGAAGGCCGAAACCAACATCAGATCAATATCCAGGAGACCACTCATCTCATCTATTTTCCAGTTAATTTCTAATTTTATATACGATAAAGATGTAAATTTTATTGTTAAAATACTTCGTTCAACACATGACTAATCTCAACGAATGAGTACAGTCAACACATGAACCTTTATTTTATAATATAAAGATGTAAATTTTATTGTTAAAATATTTCGTTCAACACATGACTAATCTCAACGAATGAGTACAGTCAACACATGAACCTTTATTTTATAATATAAAGATGTAAATTTTATTGTTAAAATTTTTCGTTCAACACATGACTAATCTCAACGGATGAGTACAGTCAACACATGAACCTTTATATTATAATATTCTTTATCTTCTAAATTGGAATGAGGCCCAATCAATTACCATATAAAGTTAATTATATGGATTCCATACAACACATGTATATAATAGCAACGATAAATAATCAACCATCATCCAAAGTGCACTACACTGTATAAGCATCAAATATAGATATCTAACGCTTATAACAGCCTGTCGATCCATCGATCGACATAAAACTAATTATTGGGATTAGTGTATGTCGTATTTTATCCCAATACCCGTGTAGGGTTTCAAACAATCAAACACAGATTTTATTTGTGCAGTTGGGCGATGTGTAAAATTTATCGTCCCAATCAATATCAGTCAAATCAGTGTATATAAACAAATCGGCCGATTTGTTTATAAATATTCATTTATTCACATTCACGTTAAAAATTATATTTTTAACGATAATTAATTTATTTCAACCTTCTACAATTTATTATTGATTTCACATCAACAACACAAACAAATTCCACAACAAATCAAACAAGCATACAAGCCATTCATGGTTTGTGGATGACGGGTGTCGGGTGCTACTAAACACCGTCTGCTTCCTAGTATATATATATAACTAGAAAAAGGAAATTTGAGTGAGAAGTTCTCACCAAAGCTATCCCAACTCCACGACACTTCTAATGTAGGATATCTTCACTGTTCTCGTCTCTTATCACTTTCGTCGCCCGTAGCCACAACATATATAAAAATCACATTTTTATACTCTTGCTATGTATATAAAAATTATATTTTTACTTCGCTATTCAATATATAAAAATCATACTTTTACTTCACTATTCAATATATAAAAATTGAATTTTTACTTCGCTATTCAATATATAAAAATCGAATTTTTACTTCGCTATTCAATATATAAAAATCGAATTTTTACTTCGCTATTCATATAAAAATCGAATTTTTACTTCGCTATTCAATATATAAAAATTGAATTTTTACTCGAATTTTTACTTTGCTATTCAATATATAAAAATCGAATTTTATATATTGAATAGCTAAGTAAAAATACGATTTTTATATATTGAATAGCGAAGTAAAAATATGATTTTTATATATTGAATAGCGAAGTAAAAATTCGATTTTTATATATTGAATAGCGAAGTAAAAATTCGATTTTTATATATTGAATAGCGAAGTAAAAATTCGATTTTTATATATTGAATAGCGAAGTAAAAATATGATTTTTATATATTGAATAGCGAAGTAAAAATTCGATTTTTATATATTGAATAGCGAAGTAAAAATTCGATTTTTATATATTGAATAGCGAAGTAAAAATATGATTTTTATATATTGAATAGTGAAGTAAAAATATAATTTTTATATACATAACAAGAATATAAAATTGTGATTTTTATATATGTAGTGACTATGGGCGACGAAAGTGATAAGAGACGAGAACAGTGAAGATATCCTACATTAGAAGTGTCGTGGAGTTGGGATAGCTTTGGTGAGAACTTTTCACTCAAATTTCCTTTTTCTAGTTATATATATATACTAGGATGCAGACGGTGTTTAGTAGCACCCGACACCCGTCATCCACAGACCATGGATGGTTTGTATACTTGTTTGATTTGTTGTGGAATTTGTTTGTTTTGTTGATGTGAAATCGATAATAAATTGTAGAAGGTTGAAATAAATTAATTATCGTTAAAAATATAATTTTTAACGTGAATGTGAATAAATGAATATTTATAAACAAATCGGCCGATTTGTTTATATACACTGATTTGACTGATATTGATTGGGACGATAAATTTTACACATCGCCCAACTACACAAATAAAATCTGTGTTTGAATGTTTGAAACCCCACACGGGTATTGGGATAAAATACGACATACACTAATCCCAATAATTAGTTGTATGTCGATCGATGGATCGACAGGCTGTTATAAGCGTTAGATATCTATATTTGATGCTTATACAGTGTAGTGCACTTTGGATGATGGTTGATTATTTATCGTTGCTATTATATACATGTGTTGTATGGAATCCATATAATTAACTTTATATGGTAATTGATTGGGCCTCATTCCAATTTAGAAGATAAAGAATATTATAATATAAAGGTTCATGTGTTGACTGTACTCATCCGTTGAGATTAGTCATGTGTTGAACGAAATATTTTAACAATAAAATTTACATCTTTATATTATAAAATAAAGGTTCATGTGTTGACTGTACTTATTCGTTGAGATTAGTCATGTGTTGAACGAAATATTTTTTAACAATAAAATTTACATCTTTATATTATAAAATAAAGGTTCATGTGTTGAATGTACTCATTCGTTGAGATTAGTCATGTGTTGAACGAAGTATTTTAACAATAAAATTTACATCTTTATCATATATAAAATTAGAAATTAACTGGAAAATAGATGAGATGAGTGGTCTCCTGGATATTGATCTGATGTTGGTTTCGGCCTTCGGGGTTAATATTTAGGGAATCGTTCTCTTACTAATTTACGGTTGGAGTGTGATTTTAAATCAAACGATAGATACCATAATTTTTATAAAATATATTAAATAACAAAAATAGTCACACGTGGACAGTACTCATCCGTTGAGATTAGTCATGTGTTGACAAAAATATAGATTCGTTTGTTGAATAGAATAATGGAATTATTGAAATATATAAAGCCGTATTTATTAGAGATGCGCTATTTTAACGCGAACGATATTTATAACGATTATATTCGTTTTTATATTTGAATTGAATCGAATAGAAAACCAATTTGAACTGAATCGAATAGAAAGCCAATTTGAATTGAATCGAATAGAAAACCAATTTGAATTCAATTGAATATATAACCAATTTGAATTCAATTGAATATATAACGAATTTGAATTGAATTGAATATAAAAACGAATTTGAATTGAATTGAATATAAAACGAATTTGAATTGAATTGAATATATAATGAATTCAAATTTAATTTAAATTTGAATTGAATTGAAATGAATTTTAAAACGAATTTATAAGGAAAAATTCAATTTTGATTTGAATTGGAAATGGAAGTTGAAAATGTTTTTCAAACGAATTTAAAACGATTTATAAAATTCGTTTTAAATAGTAATCGACGAAATATATATTATATATATTATATATATAATATAATGGCCTGAATAGAACGCGCCGCGCTGCGGCCGTTCACGAATTTCGACCATTGACTTCGAATGGACATTACGGGAGATCCGACCGTCGGATTCTCCTAAAACTGGAACCGTTGGGTTCGTATCGAAAAGAGCTTTCTAACGAATATTAGAAATTTGAAATCTAACGGTTGGATTTGGAGATACGTCCAAATCAAATTTGGAAAAGGTCGTTGTAAGTGCAGTTCGATGGCCGTTGTTGGAAATCGATTGTACGGGCCTTGATAAAATTATTAAAAATATCAATAATTTGTGTAAAATCATAAGAAATGATTTGGGAAAAATTGGGATGAAAAACTCCATATTTGAGAAGATAAAAATAGATTTTTATCGAAATGAACTAATTTTGAACTAAAATTAAAACCCATTTATTTTTAAATAAATAAATTGGATTTGAAATGGGTTGTAAATAGAATTGATTTGTGGGTTTATCGTGAAGGGTGTTTTAAATGACACTTGTTCTTTAACCCGATAATAAATAGAATGTCATTTGGGTTTATCGTGAACTGTGTTTTAAATGACATTAGTTCTTTAACCCAGAAATGGGAGTTTTAAGGAATCTGCAATTAGATTGACATGTGAATTGATAATTTAAATTATCAAATTTAGAAAATGAGCGAGAATGGAGTATCACCAGTTTTGCTCCAAGCGATAGTTAAATCTTTAATTGGATTTGAACGAGAAATGGTAATTAATTTTACCGATAACACTGTGGTGTTAGATATGAAGTATTACCAGTTTTGCTTCATGGGATGAATAGGTTGGGATTGGGAAATACAATAAATAATTATTTCGGTGAAGTTCGCTAATCTCGACTAGTTTAGAAAACCATAATTTGGTTTGAAATGACATCTAAAGGAAGATTCAAGAATAAATTTTAAAGAATTTATCATGGATAAAATTAATGGGAACCTTTCCCTAAGAATGTGAAATTTAGAAACTAGCTGTAGGTTAGTTAAGAAGAATGGTTTCCTGGGTATTGATCTGATGTTGGTTTCGGCCTTCGGGGTTAATAGTTGGATCTTGTTGATTTACGGTTAGTGACTAATGAATTGGAATGAGGCGTATGTTGTGTTTGTGTAACATTTGTTTTAATATACGCGGGTTGTTCGGAAAGTCCGGGTTTATACACATTCTGAATGATCGATTCGACGATAAGTCGAAGATGAAAACGGTGGTTGAAGACCGGAAGTCTTCACATCGTTTGGATAATTACTGATGATCCTGATTTGGTTGTACACCCAAGAGGATGGAAATAGTTGGTGGTCGTCCAGACGTACTTGGAGATCGATGGATATGCGAGGAAAGTGCCTCCGGTTTCGTTCAGACCCAGAACGAACTTGTAAATGGATTGTGTGTCTGACATTGGATTTTATTCTGTGTTGATTGATTTCTGTTAAATATATATCTGTTTGGCGGCGGAGAATTTATTCTCTTGCTTAACGCCCTTCTCTGAGACGTACGAGCTTAGAGGTTATATATCGATGGATATCAATCGCATGGCATGAATTGCCTGTGTGGCACGCTGAGTTGCATGGATCAAGGCTTTTGTTGAAAAGCAAAGTCTTGTGGTTGATGATCAAAGCACGGCCTACGTGGCAGCTTTGTGTATAACGTGAATTCGTGAGCCTCACACCTCGGTATGAGTTAAAAACGGGATAAGGACTGCAGGGAGAGCACGACGTTTCTTTCTAGCTTTGGTGGTGTCAGTGACTTATCAGCCCTGACATTTATATACTTTTCACCTATGTGGTTGTTGGATGAGGCGCCTCGATTTTAGGTCTGTAAGGACCGGGAAACGTGTGTTCAGGCATAATTAATCCTCAAACGTAAGAGAGGACCGGCCCTGAAGATCCAGGGGTTACCCAGAGTGTGTAGTCCCGAGGCATTTGCTAGAGTGTCTCGAAGCGGAGAGGAGCTTGCCCCTTGCATCGACTCATGACGAAAATCCAATTTCCAATACGTGATATTGTGGTTTTAATTGTAGAACCTAGTATGGCGACATAGTGGTATGGGACATTCATGCCGCCTATGATTGATATTTATGATTGAAATTGTTTTTGACACTATACACTTATTATAGTATCAAATGATTTGTTTTAAACGTACCAAGCATGTTTGGCTGTTATAAGGTAAAACTCTATCATCTGGCTTGCGTTGCATTGTGTGATGGGACCTGGGTCTTATAATAGCCTCATTTTTCGAAAAAGCATTGCGCTGTTTATTCTATGCACTGGTATTCTTGGGAGGAAACCCGTTTCGTGTTATACGGCATGGTCCCTTGAATTACTCTCTTTTAAAGTAAAGTTTTAAATAACTGTTTTAGTTCTCACACCAGTCACATGACTGACCTGGAGTTTATTGTTTTAACCTAAACTCTGGGTGCCCTTATTTCGACACAGGCTGCTAGTAGTTTTGGTTTTGTAGATTTATGTTCACAGGATCCTGGTTTACAGCTGGAATGATATCCGGAAAGCTCTGTATCCGTATATCACCTTCAGTTGTGTTTTGTATTATTTTTCCGCTGCTATGTAATTTATTGTAATCTCTGATATTTATCGAATGTAATTTATTCATTTATACTCTGTATATTCTTGTATCTGATGGAATTGTTGTAATAGCAATGAAATGTTCTTCCGTCTGCGTTCTGTTTTGTCCTGTCCTCACAGTAATTCGTTCTTTCCCATCTCTTCGGAGACCGGGGAAGTTCGGGTCTCTTCATTTGGTATCAGAGGTTTGGTTTACAGAGCTCGAGAACAAGACACATTAGAACCGTACGAAAGAATTCATCAGATATTGGATTAGTAAAATCCAATTAGAGTGACTCATTAGAGATAGGATCAGTAGTATCCTAGAACGAGTGTGAAGAGTATATTTTTCAAATGAAAACAATTTTGTTTTTAAAATTTAAATCGTTTTATATGTATTTGGATTATTTATTTATTTTGAATTTGGACAATCCGATATATAAAGATTTTGCATATACGCGTCATGAACATATATTCGAAGTTTTAATATATTAGATAGATATAGAGTCACACTCTAGTCGCCCGGACATGGTCCTGATGATGAAGTATACCATCACCAGTATTTATTTTCGAGTGACGAAGGTGTGATATCTATATATTTCCATTAGGCTGGTGTGAGAACCAAAACTAATATAGCTAGGATACATTGTTGTGAATTGGCATCAAAAACATGATTTTCTGTATATATATCAAAATTATGAATTTGAAACTCTAATCCACTAATTGATTTATGTTTGTGTTGTTTGTTTATTTGTTTGATAATTTTGAACCATTTAGCCTAATTGAACCAAATATTGAATTGTATTGAAAATTGGTCGCATTTGCTTGCATATATATGTACTTACGTTGAACAGGTCATAGCAAGGAGGCTAGAACAGAGAATAAAATTTGTTTGCCCAACAAATAGGTACATGTTTACTATAATTTACTGTTTTGTTTGGGTGATGATGATTTTATGAGCCGATTGGCTAGCCGCTTGGCTTTTTCTTTTTCTTTTTGAGATCAGAAGGCCTATATGGCAATTTCGGGATTTTCCCGTGGCTCCCGGTGCAGGGGAGGTAATGACGAAATTTTTCGAAAATTCCGGGTGTTAGCCAAATTTTTGAAAAATTTGAAAATTCTCAGAAACTGAAAAGTTGGAGGATGGAAGCCAGACCAAATATAGAGTTAATTGATCAAACCACTTTCGACTTTGTTCCTTTTCGGGGACGAAAAGTTTTAAGTGGGGGAGATTGTAACAACCCGAAAATCTGGGCCAGTTTAAAATTTTTATTTTGGCAATTTTAGCGAATTTTGAATATTTAAAATATATTATTTTAAATAATAACAACGAGAAATTTATTTTGAATAGAATTAGAACGTATATATTATATACGTCGTCGTTAGAATATAAATAATTATATATAATTATAAATAGAATTGAAAATGGCGCGGTAGTTCGATAATTCGATTTCAAACTTCAATTGAATGTACCGAGTGCAAAACAATCCGGATTTTAGTGAAACCAAAAATAATAGGATCTAATTGGGAATATCTTTCCAAAGAACCCAGAAGATCGAAATTTTATAGTGGGAATTAAAAGATATGCCCAGTTGAAAATTCTGAATAGTCGCTATGGAATTCAGGCCCTTAAAAATGGGAATTTTGCAAACGACCTCGGATTTCGACGAAACCACTTTTGTTGGATCCGTGATGTCAAATTATTAATAGATTCCAAATTTCATAATTTTTCAAATCAATATGTGAGCGTGGAAAAGGAAAACGCGTTTGACCAGTTTAAGTTGATTTTAATCGACTGAAAAATGGCCATTTTTCCAACGGTCTCAGAATTCGACGAAACTAGTTTTGTTAGGACCGTATCGTCAATACGAAGCTAGAAAATATTTTTCTGGGATTTATAGAGTTAGTATGTGACCCCGGTAAATTGAAATGCACGTTCAAATTCAATATAT
This sequence comes from Allium sativum, assembly GCA_030737875.1. NCBI lineage: Eukaryota > Viridiplantae > Streptophyta > Magnoliopsida > Asparagales > Amaryllidaceae > Allium > Allium sativum. The sequence goes on along the minus strand of CM060921.1, from coordinate 717,845,373 downwards.
AGAGTTATATGTTGATTTTGACGAAAACTGATCGAAACGATCGAATCAGCTTACGATACATATCCCATTGTGTTCGGAATGGGGGTAATTAGCTATGGACGACAGTCGGTGGGTCTGATTTCGATTTGAAAATAAAAAGTTACTTTTAAGAAGTTTAAAATAATTAAATAATATAATCTCCAGCAGGGAGATCTCTCTATCCAGGATTACCTCAATAAATCCACTCAGTTGTCGCGCTATGCTCCAGAGCTTCGACGAGGAATACTTGATGAGTGCCACAAGTCCAAATTAAGTATCCATCCCGGTGTGAGCAAAATGTATAACGATATCAAACGCACATTCTGGTGGAGAGCTTTAAAAAGGGATATATCATTGTATGTTAGAAGGTGCTCCACTTGTCAGCTAGTTAAGAGCGACCAACAGAAATTGGCTGGATTATTACAACCATAAGAAATTCCAGGATGGAAGTGGGAGCAAATTTCGATGGACTTCATTAATGGCTTGCCTCGAACTAAGAAAGGAAACGACAGTATATGGGTAATCGTAGATCGCTTCACGAAGACTGCCCATTTTATACCTGTCCGATCCAACAGAACGGCTCAAAGTTTAGCACAGATTTACTTCAAAGAAATAGTTAAACTACATGGAGTGCCGCTCAATATAGTCAGTGATAGAGACCCCCTATTTACTAGCAAATTCTGGGAAGCATTCCAGACAGAATTGGGAAACAAATTGAATCTAAGCACCGCTTATCACCCTCAGACAGACGGCCAAACTGAGCGGGTGAATAGAATTCTAGAAGATTTACTGCGGGCTTGCGTTATTGATTTTGGAGGCTCATGGGAAGATCACTTACATTTAGCCGAATTCTCTTATAACAATAGCTATCAAGCAAGTTTGGGAATGTCTCCATTTGAAGCATTATACGGTAGACCGTGCAGATCTCCCGCATTTTGGGTAGAACCTGGCAATAGACTTGTGTTAGGGCCCGATATGATTCAAGAAGCATCGAATAAAGTCGATTTCATTAAGAAGCGATTGAAAACCGCACAAAGCCGACAGAAAAGTTATGCTGATGCGAGAAGAAGAGACTTATCATTTGCCGTTGGCGATTATGTTTATTTAAGAGTTTCTCCAATGCGGGGAGTAATCAGATTTGGAAAATCTGGGAAGTTGGCACCGAGATTTATTGGTCCCTTTCCTATACTTGAACGGATTGGAACTCTTGCATATAGGGTTTCATTACCTGATTGGTTGCCTGGTGTACATGATGTGTTCCACGTGTCTCAAATCAGGAAACATGTTCATGATCCGGATCTTGTTGTAGAAGAAGCAGCGCAACAGGATATAGACATAACTCCAGAATTAGCGCTCAGAAGAGAGCCATTAAAGATTGTTGGCAAAGAAACTAGAGAGATAAGGAGCAAAAAGATTCATTTAGTCAAAGTGCAGTGGAGTAGAGATCCTAGAGACTGTACTTGGGAGACTGAGGAAAACATTAAACAAGCCTACCCCAAATGCAGAGTGGACATCTCTGACTAACTCCGGTGCAAGGTACCATTACAATACTTTGCGTTTACATTTTGTTTCCTACTTTGCTCTTATTTCCTTTTCGAGGACGAAAAGTTTTAAGTGGGCGAGATTGTAATAACCTGGAAAATGTGAACCAATTTAAAATTTTTAAAATTGGTTATTACCAAAGAATTTGAATAATTGAAATAGCAAATTTCAATAAAATAAAGAATTGGGGCTAGTATGGAAGTTTGAAAATTGGAATACAAACTTTGTCTGACTATACCGAGTGGCAAATATAACGGATTTTAGCGAAACTGAAAATATTTAAATTTGTTTATGAATACCTTTCTAACGAATCTGAAAAATCAAAGTTTCATAACGGGAATCAAAAGTTATGGCCAAATGAACTTTTAGAAAGGTCGCTATATAGAATGTATAGCCCTGGAAAATAGATATTTTGCATACGACCTCGGAATTCGACGAAACCACTTTTGTTGGGTCCGGAATGTCAAAATATTGCTAGGTTTCAAATTTCATAATTTTTGAAGGTAGTATGTGAGCGGGGCAAAAGAAAATGTGATTGGTCAATTTCTGTTAAAATGGGTCGACCTAAAAATGGACATTTTGCATATGAGCACAGAATTCGATGAAACTGGTTTTGTTGGGACCGTATCATCAAAACAAAGCTAGATTTATTTTTCTGGAATTTTTCGATTCAGTTTGTGGCCCTGGCAAATTGAAATGTACGTTCAAATTGAATATAAAATGTTTTATACTTTAATTTGAAAAATAACTGACTGTAACAGTCGAATTGGCCAACGAAACATATCCCATTGTGTCCGGAATGGGGGTATTTAGCTAGGGGCAACAGTCGTTGGGTTGAAATTGGTGTATATTGGCTAGAAGGGGTAATAAAGGAATTTAAAAATATAATATAATAGAAAATATCTCGATTTTCTCTCTCACATCAGAAAAACCCTTATGCTTTGAATTGTGATGAAATGCAAGTGAATTATAGAAATAATATATATATATATACTCCCCTCGTCCACAGACCATGGACGATATTTATTGCTTGTGATTGACGTGATATTATATGGTATGACGAATGGTTGGAAATAATTGTTTGTGGTTGATATTGTGGTTGAAAAATACCCTCTTGTGGTTGAAACAAATTAGAATAGGATTGTGGAATTGAAAATAAAACATGCCGTCTGCGTGCGAACTAGATGCATTATCCCCATTGTCAAAAACCACGAGGTTTTAAGGTAGAGCGAGGAGTCGTACTAGGGACGGTCCCGGTTTTAACTACCCTGCAGTGATGCTGCCGAAATTTTCTGAAATATTCATGTGTTAGAATAATTTTCATTTGTGGAAATTAATCACATATGCTGAAACAAATATTCATGTGTTGAGTTGAAATTCATTCGTTGAGTTGAAATTCATGTGTTGAATATCATTTGAATTTAAACAAATAGCTTTAGCGATAAAAATCACATTTTTATATATATACAAACTATAGAGAATGTTCATGTGTTGAATTGAAATTCATTAGTTGAATTGAAATTCATGTGTTGAATGTTATCGTATTTTAGAATAAAATGAATAGACAATAAAAAAAACTACATCTTTATTGTGAATATGAAGTGTTAAAAACATTCACGTGTTGAATAAATATTTTTGATGATAAAAATATTTCTTTTATCATATATACGCTTTGATAAAAATACACACGTGTTGAAATAAATAATAGTTTGCTAGAAATATTATTATTAGCTTTATTTTGCATACATATACATGTGTTGAACAGGGAAAATGGATTAGCTGTAGAGTAAAGAAATTATTTGCGTGCCCGACAAATAGGTAAGCCTTGATGAGTTGGCTGCGCAATTTTATTTTTATATCAACTCCTGTGAATGCCATTGGATGCGGAGTGCTGGTTATTCTGTGTGAAATAATAAACATCGCCATAGGATAGTAACAATTAATTTTGAACTACACTACATGGCATACTTCTTGACGATAGGCATACTTCATCATATTCCACATAAGCAATTGGAGCTTGTGTGACGAGGTGGAAGATTTACCATACGAGCGAGAGGCTTGTATGGCGATGATTTTATATTACAGGTTGAACTGATGACTGATATGGACTATATAAAATATAACGATAAATTGCCAGATTAATAAAAACCCCACACGGGTCTGGAGTTGACAATAATCACGTCTCTCTAGTTATTAGATATGGCACATGGACTATTTATTTCCACACGGAACGGGGTGACGAGAATTTATTCTCTGGAGTTATTATCTATACACGCTCCCCCGTAAACACCAGAATATATCACTATAAATATGTGGATGCTTTTTAGGATTTATTGGGTACCTAACACAGCCTAATAAATTTCCAAACCTCTTCCCGTACAAAGGAGGTTATGGCGAAATTTTTCGAAATATTAAGGCGTTAGTGAAATATTTGAAGTGAAAACGAATTTGAAATAAATGAATGAACTATATTTATATATACAAATATAAATAAAATAGAAAGGGAATCGAAGCCGTGCAGTTCGTGTTTTGGAATCGAAATTTGAAACGATTAGTACGAGAAATCCGACCATCGGACTTTCCTGAAACCGCAACTGCTGGGTTCGCTTTGGAAATATCTTTCCAACGGCACCAACCTTGTAAAAATCCAACGGTTGGATTGTCTGGAATGTTTAATTCAAATCTGAGGAAAAACAGCGCCAGAATCGATTATATATATATATAATTTAATTAAATCGAATAACGATGCTGCAGTTCGAATTTTGAAACCGTAAATTCAAACGACTAGTGTGGAAGATCCGACCGTCGGATTTTCACGAAACTGGAACCGTTGGGTTCGCTTTGGGAATACCTTCCCACTGATATAGACTTCATAGAAATCCAACGGTTAGATTTTCCGATATGTGTAAAACAAATTAGAGGAAAAACAGCGCCAGTGCCACGGCACGACCTGAAACGTCGTTTAATTGAATATGGCCATTTTTAAAATAAATAAAAATGGCGAAAAATCATTATAAAATATTATAAGCAACATAGATTGGAAATAAACCAATTTAGCTTGATCTGTTTGATATTTGATGGTTGTATGTGTTTGACACGAAAATAACACTAAAGAACTGAAATATGGATGTCGAATAATATAACCATAGGAAGAATTGATTTGAATTCTAATTACGTGAATTATTTGGAAAGGCCGAGCTAACCCTCATTTCAAATAATTGATCGAGCGATTCGAATTGGAAAATGCAAAGATGATTCAAGACCGACGATCTTCGTATCGGTTGGATGGGCGCTGCTGAGGTTCCTGACCGGAGTAGCTACCGTGAAGAAACGGAAGTAGTAGCCGTCTGAACGTATGTGTTGATTGTACGGATATACGAGGAATTTGACGCCTCCGGTTTCGTTCAAACCCAGAACGGACTTGTAAATGGACAGTGTGTCTGACATTGGATTTTGTTCTATACTGATTGATCTCTGTTAAATATATATCTGTTTGGCGGTGGAGAATTTATTCTTTTGCTTAACGCCCTTCTCTGAGACGTACGAGCTCAGAGGTTATATATCGATAGAAATCAATCGTATGGAGTGGATTGCCTATGTGGCATGCCAAGATGCTGTGATCAAGGCTTCTGTTGCAAAGCAAAGTCTTGTGGTTGATGATCAAAGCACGGCCTACGTGGCCTGGCTTTGTGTATAGCGTGGATTCGCGAGCCTCACACCCCGGTATGAGTTAAAAACGGGATAAGGACTGCAGGGAGAGCACGACGTTTCTTTCTAGCTATGGTGGTGTCAGTGACTTACCAGCCCTGACATTTATATCTATTTTTCACCTATGTGGTTGTTGGAATGCGAGGCGCCTCGATTATAGGTCTGTAAGGACCGGGGAACGTGTGTTCAGGCATAATTAATCCTCAAACGTAAGAGAGGACCGGCCCTGAAGATCCAGGGGTTACCCAGAGTGTGTAGTCCTGAGGCATTTGCTAGAATGTCTCAAAGAGGAGAGGATCTTGCCCCTTGCCTCGACTCATGACGGAAACCCAATTTCCAATACGAAATAACGGATTCGATTGTAGAACTAGTATGGCGACATAGTGGTATGGGGCACTTATGCCGTCTATGATTGGTATTTATGATGCTATTCGTTTTTGAAACATATATGCACTAGTAATAATATCAAATGATTTTGCTTTACACGTATCAAGCATATTTGGCCATTATAAGGTAAAACTCTATCCTCCAGCTTGCGTTGCATTGTATGATGGGACTTGAGTCTTATAATGGCTTCATTCTTTTAAAAAGAATTGCGTTGTTTTAAAGAATTTACTTTGTTTTAAATGCACCAGCAATCACTGGAGTAAACCCGTTCCGCGAAAGTGGCGTGGTCCTATGATTTGCTTATTACTGTTGTTTAAACTGTTAAATAGATTTCTCATACCAGTCCCCATGACTGACTCGTTGTTTGTTTCACTTTGCAAACGCGGGTGCCTTTATTTTCACACGGGCAGCCTAGTTCACAGGTGACAGGTTGTTTTTGGCTCTGCACTGTTGCATAGAGTGCATTTTGGCCCATGGAGAGGCTGACTTCACAGAGATGACTTTGACATTTTCTGCCATTATTGTACTTATATTATGACCATCAATCATTATAGCAGAGAACAGATAATAGCAAAAACAATAAATAGAATAATTTTACGCCAACTGTGACGATCCCAAAATCCGTGTGACGGTATTAAGGATAATCATTGGAATATAACACATCAATCATCATAGCAGAGTACAGATAATAGCAAAAACAATAAATAGAATAATTTTACATGGATATGACAGCGGAATCACAACATGTAACAACATCAGAATAGCACAACGTAGGATATAACTTAGTAAATAAAAGGTAAGTGATCAGTCACCATCGCCTGAGGCGGAATATATACATGCAGTGAGACATAATAAGGGTATCAGTCTACATCGCCGAAGGTGGTGGTGACTGATCACTTACCTTTTATTTACTAAGTTATATCCTACGTTGTGCTATTCTGATGTTGTTACATGTTGTGATTCCGCTGTCATATCCATGTAAAATTATTCTATTTATTGTTTTTGCTATTATCTGTACTCTGCTATGATGATTGATGTGTTATATTCCAATGATTATCCTTAATACCGTCACACGGATTTTGGGATCGTCACAGTTGGTATCAGAGTGTCAGATCTCGATGGCGGCGCTTCTGATGGTGGCGAAACTGGGTCGGATGTGAAGAGGGGCAAAGGGGCTTTCGAGGGAAGGTGGTAGCGTGGCCTGGTTTCGCCTGTGGCGGCGGGAAAACGAGGGGGAAGGACGAAGCTCGATGAACTGTCGAGAGCGAGAGGCGGCTAGGGTTTCCGTGGTTTTTTTTTAAAAGAAAAAATCCTATTGGCCGAGGATTTATAGTAAATTTTTAAATAGTGTTTTTACAAACGAACTCCTTTTCCAACCCAACGACTGTCACCCCTAGCTAAATACCCCCATTCCGGACACAATGGGATATGTTTCGTTGGCTAATTCGACTGTTACAGTTAGTTATTTTTCAAATTAAAGTATAAAACATTTTATATTCAATTTGAACGTACATTTCAATTTGCCAGGACCACAAACTGAATCAAAAAATTCCAGAAAAATAAATCTAGCTTTGTTTTGACGATACGGTCCCAACAAAACCAGTTTCGTCGAATTCCGAGGTCGTATGCAAAATATCTATTTTCAAGGGCTATATATGCTATATGGCGACCTTTCTGAAAATTCATTTGGCCATAACTTTTGATCCTCGTTGTGAAACTTCGAATTTTCAGATTCGTTAGAAAGGTATTCATAAACAAATTTAAATATTTTCAGTTTCGCTAAAATCCGTTATATTTTCCACCCGGTACAGTCAGACAAAGTTTGTATTCAAATTTTCAAACTGCCATACCAGTCCCAATTCGCTATTTTATTGAAATAAGCTATTTCAATTATTCAAATTCTTTGGTAATACCCAATTTTAAAATTTTTAAATTGGTTCACATTTTCCGGCTTATTACAGTATTTGGCCAAAGAAAAGTAGAGTGAGGCCCATTTGAATTTTAAGTTAAGTTATTGTCATTTTAAATTTTATTCAAACTTTAAAAGTGCGTGTCTTCTACATACGATATCAGATTGACAAACCGTAAGTTGCGTTGGGATCGTATGGACGACGGCTATATACTGGAACTGATGGGGAATGAATCGAGGCTCGTTACAATTTATTGCAAAATAAATTGTCCGTTTGAATCAAGCGATGATTATCGTTATTAACGACGATCGTCCAATGTGAGTAAAACTCACCAACTCTAAACAGTTATATTTTTTTAACGTATTTTTAGAACTGTAAATCATCTGTTGGTTGTTGTGTGTTAACTGTTTGGTTGAATTGCTTGTGTATTGTTTGAAATTTGAGATAACGATATATATATATATATATATATATGTATCATTAATTGAATATTGATTCTGTTTATCAGAATATTTTATATTCGTATTGTTTAACAACTGTGATGCAGGGAAACAGGTTGGAGGGACCCAACTGGGTTCCTCAACATTTATTTTACTGTTTTTCATATATTGTAATATATGATGTGATATAAAATTTGTGGTTGTTTATGTGTGTTTGAACGATATCGATCGTGGTTATTTGGCATTCTAAATACCATAAAAAAAATATTGGAATGTAAAAAGGGATTTTTCAAAAGTACATTTTGAAAATAAATTATTTATATAAAATCAATGGATTTTATGTATAAAAGGAAAAGGATTTTATAAAAGGAGATAATTATAAAATCAAAGAGTTAAAAAGGAAATTATTTGTAAAGCAAAGATAAGGAAAAAGTTTTGTAAAATAAATGTGGAAAGGATTATTTATTTAGAAAATAAATAGGATAAAGGATTATTTATTGGGAAAATAAATAGAGGAGTTAATTGAATCAAGTTAATCGAAAGGAGTTAATCGAACAGAGTGAATCAAATGGAGTTAAACAAAAATTAGAAACTGACTAGGGATTAATAAGTTGAATGGTTTCCTAAGTATCGATCTGATGTTGGTTTCGGCCTTCGTGGTTTATACTTAGGAAGTCGTTCTCTTGTTAGTTTATAGTTAGAGTCTGATAGATGTAGAAGAATAGTGATATGTAAATAAACAATGGAAATGTTTTCCAGTGTTAATAACGTATATTCTCTAAACATAGAAAATAAGGAAATATGAATATATATATATATGATTGATGATTGATTGATAGAATTTCCATCTGGAAATAATATCGTTGTTTGCACACCTGTTTTTCTTTGATGGTTAAATCACAGACTATCGAAGTTTTGACCATTTTAACGTTGTTAATACGGAGAGACCAGTTGGATTATTATCCAAAGAACCACTCTGTATTGGCATAAGCGTTGCAAATCATATATGCCAAAGATAATTGAAGATGGAGTAAAGTGTAAGGGCTGTTGTATAAATCTTAGATAACAGTGCCTAAGATGGATATACTGAATAGTGCCTTCGGTTTGTCTAGTCCCAGGACAACTTGTATGGACGAATGTCTGTAAGAGTGTATCCAATAGATCACGTAAGTTGATCTCTTCAAACGTATTCACGTTTGGTGGCGGAGGAATTCGTTTACCTTAGTTGTATACCCGTGGTATTTTTGGGGAAATCAACTTGTGATTTGGCGGGTATGACGATGTGACATTCTAAGTGAATGAAGATGTGTCATGTGAAAGATAAGCGTAGCTTCTAGCCTCACATCCGGTAAATGACAGAAATCGGGCAGGCAGCATGGCTATGTAGGTCACACCTATTAGGTTGTATAATCACCTGATCTAGAGTTTCATTTACTTCTAAAAATCTATTGTTGATGCTGTCCCATTCGGGAAATGGTTGCTGATCCCAACCGTTGGTGATATACATTCGATACACTCAAGCGAAATGAGTGGTCGGTCATGTATGGCCGGGTTGCAAGATGTTCTTGTTGAACCCAGTGTATTCCTTTCTAGAGGTACACTAGCGAAAGCTGGTTCCCTACCTTGTCATAGTTGGAAATCCATTACCCAATACGTGCTTGCGGTTTCAATTGTATACTATTTATGTAGAACGTGAGATGGAAGCGTTTCTGCTAGATGATTATTATATTGTGGTTGATAGACATTATAATAATATTAAAAGGTTTTTGATATAAAGATATTTTGGATTCTCATAAGGGAAAAACCCGTTCCGTTATACGGCGTGGTCTTATGAGATATCGTTTACTTGTTCAAACATTTTTACTCATACCAGTCCCATGACCGACCCGAAGTTTATTTTGTTTTGTTTTCCCTAAACTCTTGGGTGCCCAATTTTGTACGCGCAGTCAAGTAGTCGGGATTTACAGATACTTGAAGAGATGGAGCAGGAGGCTTTAGGATTCATATAGCTATAGTTATTTCCGCTGTGTTGTAAGTGTTGTACTCTGATAATGTTATTGCATACATATACTGATTTTATTTCAAGGATATATTATCTATTATATGTTGTTCGTTCCGCTGTGAGATTCGTGTTACTCTGATGTTGTGTTCTTCTTCCTCTTCTATTATAAGTTTCTATCTTATTTATTCTCACCCTCTGTTTTCTTTCATTTACTACCGGTTTTTTCGATGTTTGGTTAGTCGTCATTGAGTTTATGTCGATAACCAAAGTCGCCAAAAACCGGGTCGTTACAGTTGGTATTAGAGCATAAGGTTAGGTAATTACCTTGGCTCTGTGGCATGACTCGGTAGGGATAGGATTAGTAATACCCTAGATTGAGTTTAAGTGTATATGTACGAGTGAGCGTATTTGCTATTGATATAAAAATTGTTTTATATTGTGGAGATTTATTGGTTGAGTCGTTTATAGGGTCTGGTCGATCAGTTTGACCCACTGTATTGATAGGAGTTACTAAACACTTATATATGATGGGTCGACACGATATGTTTTGAAATGAGGGTAAATGAAATAATTTACCCCAAAGTATATTTTTGATATAAAGAATTTATATTGAAATGATTTATAATATATTGGATATATTGGTTGTTATTATAATCGAGTAAGATTATAAATTAAACGGTTATGTAAATAACCAATTAGAATTCATAGAAGTGAAATACGTGGAATCAGATGAATTAAATCTGAATTTGAATCAGAATTGAAATTAAAACCCTGGAAATTGGAAAAGTGCTTGTAATTGGATTTGGATTAAATATAAGGAAAATTTAAGATCCTGGGAGATTTTAAATTGTTTTACAAGCATTTTTGAATGATATTTTGAACTGATTTCAAAATAAAAGTGTTTAAAAATGATTTTGAAAGTGATATAGTATTGAACTCACTTCGATAACTGGAAAATAATTCTGATAATGACTGCAGCATAATCAGTGTTCATTTTCGAGTTCTAAGTGACAGATTACTACCAAAGAGATTGTTTTTGAATTGTTTTGAGGAAACAAGATTGTTTTGAATCCTGAAAAGGAATATTTGACTTTTGAAAATTCCCAGGCAGAGATTGTTTAAAATAAAAACAAGTTAAATAATACCTGTGAAAGTAATTTGGGATTAAAGTAAAGCCAGTTAAGTGGTAACTGAAATTGAATTGAAATCGAAAAGGATAGGATTTGTGAAAAATTGAATTTGAAATGTGATTGGATAATCGAGCTAAGAGTTTGGCATTAAGAATTGAACTTGAGTTGAAATGGGATTTGCTTTGGATATAAGCGAATAGCCGTGTTGAGGATAAATTGATCAGGATTTGATTGGGATAACATTGGTATATGCTAAGTTGATAGCATATGGAAGTGATAAAGTTGATTTGCCCGACAAAAAGGTACAAGTTTATATTTCTATTGGATATGGGATTTATGAGCCTGATTGGCAAGCCGCTTGGCTGTTTGATTTTCTTTTGGGTTAGAGATGGCCTAGATAGGCGAGTTGTAGGTTTACCGATAAGGCTGTACAAAGGAGGTTATGGCGAAATTTTTTGAAAATTTAAGGCGTTAGAAAATTCTCAGAATTTTTGAAAATTTTAATTAGTCGGAATGAAGTAATATTTTAATTAAAATTAATTTGGTTCAGTTGAGATTGAATTTAAGAGTGAACAAATAAGTTCTAACCAGTCAATAGGGTTTGTTTTCTACCTTAGCAATTTCGAGGACGAAATTATTTTAAGTGGGGAAGAATGTAATGACCCGCATTTTTCAGCGATATAATAATTAATTTATTTAATTATTTAAAAGGTGATTAAGAGGATTTAATGGTCGTTGAATTAAATAAGAGTGAATATTTAATTAAAATAATAATTAAATAATATATTTAACTCTGAAATAATCAGAATTGGCTGAAATGGCGATATAGTGTGGATTGGGCAATTCAAAGCATACAATTTAGTTTGGAGTTGAATTATAATAACAAATATATTATTTAAATGAAGTTTGAACGTATAATTATATTATAATTATAATTGAGCTCGAAATAGGGCTACAGTTCGTAAATTAGCGATTCGAACTTCAACTGAATATACAGGGTCTGTTTTAAATCAAATTTCTGTGAAACAAGAAACGTTAGGAGCCGGTGAAGTATATTTTTATAGTGGAAGAGAAAAATCGGGATTTCGTTGTGTAGATTTTGATTTAAGTCCAAATCAAATTTTAGAAAAGTCGTTGTGGAATTCCTTTGAAATTTATAAATATTTATTTATATTTATAAAAGGGATTTCATTAAAAATTGAATATCGATTTAAAGCGGGATTCAAAGTATCGGGTTATAAATCCAATGAGAGTTGTATGGTATTCCACTGTGAATATATACGATAATATTTATTTTTAAATATTAAAATTAATTGTTTTTAAATATATTTATATATTTAAAATGGTTATTTAGAGCTTTAAAAATAGCCAGTTTTACAAATGACCTCAGAATTCGATGAAACTAATTTTGTTGGATCCACAAAATTAAATTATTGCTAGATTTCAGTTTCCGTGATTTTTGAAGTTACTATGTGGCCGTACGGGATTTTAATGTGAAATACAGTCGATAATTTGACCTTTAAAAATACGCTGTGTGAGCAAACGAAGTCGGAAGTTGACGAAACCAGTTTCGTTGGGTCCGTGATGTTGAAGTGTAGCTGCATGCTAATTTTCGTGATTTTTGAATATCGTGTGTGATCGCACGATTTTTTTGAAAGCAAAAATAAATAAAAATAAAATATCTAAAACAAATGTGTGAACATTTAAGGTGCCACATCCTTCGTTTTCTCAGCCACACAAACAAATTCGTTCCCGTTATAACTAGCCACAGTTCTTCCTAAAACTTGAGATGGCCTTCATTCGAAAATCAAAATAAAATCAAACAATGTTCCGAAAATCTTGAAATATAAATATTTGAAACCATGAAGCCATTCTCTTCGAAAGGGTATAGCTTTTACGCTGCTCGATCAAATACTGGGAGCTCGGGTTTTTGCAGCAGGCGCCTGGGGTTCTCGATTTCGAAAGTTTTGAGCGTCGATGTTGATTTTCAGTGGTATATTTGGGTTTGTTGGATCGAGTAGCTTGGTATGTGGTTTTTTGGGATTTTTCTAAAAACAAAAAAGTCGATCCCTGTAATGTGTGCTACAGGAGGAGTGAGGGACGGATTTTGAAGGGTGGCGTCAGAAGTGGTGAGGAGGTGGTGGCCAGGTGCGATTTTGGGTGAGCGTCGCAATGGCGCAGTCGGTTTGGAAGACCATGGAGCCGAGCTCCGTATCACTATAAAGTGGTGCACAATTTTGTGCGTACATCAGGAGGAGAGAGCTCACGGTGAAATTGGGGAAGAAGAGGGTTGCGGGCCTGAGGGGTTAAAACCGTATTAGGCCAAAGAAAAGTAGAGTGAGGCCCATTTGAAATTTAAGTTAAGTTATTGTCATTTTAAATTTTATTCGAACTTTAAAAGTGAGTATCTTCAACATACGATATCAGATTGACGAACCATAAGTTGCGTTGGGATCGTATGGACGACGGCTATACATTGGAACTGACGAGGAGTGAATCGAGGCTCATTACAATTTATTGCAAAATAAATTGTCCGTCTGAATCAAGTGATGATTATCGTTATTAACAACGATCGTCCAACGTGAGTAAAACTCACCAACTCTGAACAGTTATATTTTTATAACGTATTTTTAGAACTGTTAATCATTTGTTGGTTGCTGTATGTTAACTGTTTGGTTGAATTGCTTGTGTATTGTTAGAAATTTGAGATAACGATATATATATATATATATATATGTATCGTTAATCGAATATTGATTCTGTTTACCAGAATATTTTATATTCGTATTGTTTAACATCTGTGATGCAGAGAAACAGGTTGGAGGGACCCAACTGGGTTCCTCAACATTTATTTTACTGTTTTTCATATACTGTAATATATGATGTGATATAAAATCTGTGGTTGTTTATGTGTGTTTGAACGATATCGATCATGGTTATTTGGTATTCTAAATACCGTAAAAAAAATACTGGAAGGTAAAAAGGGATTTTTCAAAAGTACATTTTGAAAATAAATTATTTATATAAAATCAATGGATTTTATATATAAAAGGAAAAGGATTTTATAAAAGGAGATAATTATAAAATCAAAGAGTTAAAAAGGAAATTATTTGTAAAACAAAGATGAGGAAAAAGATTTGTAAAACAAATGTGGAAAGGATTATTTATTTAGAAAATAAATAGGATAAAGGATTATTTATTGGGAAAATAAATAGAGGAGTTAATCGAATCAAGTTAATCGAAAGGAGTTATTCGAACAGAGTGAATCAAATGGAGTTAAACAAAAATTAGAAACTGACTAGAGATTAATAAGTTGAATGGTTTCCTAAGTATTGATCTGATGTTGGTTTCGGCCTTCGGTGTTTATACTTAGGAAGTTGTTCTCTTGTTAGTTTATAGTTAGAGTCTGATAGATGTGGAAGAATAGTGATATGTAAATAAACAATGGAAATGTTTTCCAGTGTTAATAACGTGTATTTTCTAAACATAGAAAATAAGGAAATATGAATATATATATATATATATATATATATATGATTGATGATTGATTGATAGAATTTCCATCTGGAAATAATATTGTTGTTTGCACACCTGTTTTTCTTTAATGGTTAAATCACAGACTATCGAAGTTTTGACCATTGTAACTTTGTTAATATGGAGAGAGCGATTGGATTATTATCCAAAGAACCACTCTGTATTGGCATAAGCGTTCCGAATCATATAAGCCAAAGATAATTGAAGACGGAGTAAAGTGCAAGGGCTGTTGTATAAATCTTAAATAACAGTGCCTAAGATGGATATACTGAATAGTGCCTTCGGTTTGTCGAGTCCCATGACAACTTGTATGGACGAATGTCTGACAGAGTGTATCCAATAGATCGCATAAGTTGATCTGTTCAAACGTATTCACGTTTGGTGGCGGAGGAATTCGTTTCTCTTAGCTGTATACCCGTGGTATTTTTGGGGAAATCAACTTGTGATTTGGCGGGTATGACGATGTGACATTCTAAGTGAATGAAGATGTGGCATGTGAAAGATAAGCGTAGCTTCTAGCCTCACATCCGGTAAATGACAGAAATTGGGCAGGTAGCATGGCTATGTAGGTCGCACCTATTAGGGTGTATAATCACCTGATCTAGAGTTTCATTTACTTCTAAAAATCTATTGTTGATGCTGTCCCATTCGGGAAACGGTTGCTGATCCCAACCGTTGGTGATATACATTCAATACACTCAAGCGAAATGAGTGGTCAGTCATGTGTGGCCGGGTTGCAAGATGTTCTTGTTGAACCCAATGTATTCCTTTCTAGAGGTACACTAGCGATAGGTGGTTCCCTACCTTATCATAGTTGGAAATCCATTACCCAATACGTGCTTGCGGTTTTGATTGTATACTATATATGTAGAACGTGAGATGGAAGCGTTTCTGCTAGATGATTATTATATTGTGGTTGATAGACATTATTATAATATCAAAAGGTTTTTGATATAAAGATATTTCGGATTCTCATAAGGGAAAAATCCGTTCCGTTATACAACGTGGTCTTATGATCATTTACTTGTTCAAACTGTTTTAAACTGTTCTACTCATACCAGTCCCATGACTGACCCGAAATTTATTTTGTTTTGTTTTCCCTAATTTCTTGGGTGCCCAATTTTGTACGGGCAGTCAAGTAGTCGGGATTTACAGATACTTGAAGAGCTGGAGCAGGAGGCTTCAGGATTCATTTAGCTATAGTTATTTCCGCTGTGTTGTAAGTGTTGTACTCTGATGATGTTATTGTACACATATACTGATTTTATTTCAAGGATATATTATCTATTATATGTTGTTCGTTCCGCTGTGAGATTCGTGTTACTCTGGTGTTGTTTTCTTCTTCCTCTTCTATTCTAAGTTTCTATCTTATCTATTCTCACCCTCTATTTTCTTTCATTTACTACCGGTTTTTTCGATGTTTGGTTTGCCGTAATTGAGTTTATGTCCACAACCAAAGTCGCCAAAAACCGGGTCGTTACAGCAGCTCCAGCCATAATCCAGGATCCTGTTGAATAAATATGCAAAACCAACACTACCAGCTGCTTGTGTGGAAAATACGAGCATTCAGTGTTTAGGTGAAAAACAAAAAACTCCGGGTCAGTCATGGAACTGGTGTGAGAATTAATATAGTAATTTACTTTATTTTAAAGTTGGTAAACCAAGGGACCATACCATATGACACGGAACGAGTTTCCTCCACATGAATACCATTAAAACAAAACTTGCAATGCCTTTTGAAAAAATGAAGCTATTTTAAGACTCAGGTCCCATCACACAACGAGCCGGAGGATAGAGTTTTACCTTATAATAGCCAAATATGCTTCATACGTGAAATTTCTCTTTTATTATTATAAGTGCATAGTGTATAAAACAATTTCGGAAATAAATGTATCGGTCTTAAAAGGCGTAATACCTTATCCTATTGTGTAGTCATATAGGTTTACAACTGAAAACGCCAGGGTCGCATTGGAAGTTGGATTGCCATCAGGAGCCGACACAAGGGATCCTTCCTCGTCCGAACTTTGGAACATCTCTAGCAAAATGTCTTAGGGAAAAGATGTATCCCTTTGGAGTGGCAGGGTCGGTCGGTCCTATCGCTAATTTGCATTGCCTGAACAGTATGTTTCCTAGTCCTATTGGATCACTTCGTCAGTATATTGACCTTCATGGCCTTGTGCAGCCATATCCGAGGGCCCTCAATTCCAATATCCACATAAGTAAAATGTCTGGGCTCCATACCACGACATCACTTCTAGCTAGAAAGAAACGCATTTCTTCCTCACTGTCCTTCAATATGTTTTTAACTCATAACGAGGCGTGAAGCTCGCGAATTAACGCCATACACAAAGCTACATTGTATAAGCTATGCTTTGATCATTATCCACAAAGCTCTGCTTTTCAACAAAAGCTTTGGTCCGTGCATCTCAGGATGCCACATTTTCAATTCATGCCATGCCATGGATGTCTACCAATATATAACATCTAAGCTCATACATCTTAGAGAAGGGTGTTAAGCTAAAAGAATAAATTCTCCACCACCAAACAGACATATATTTACCAGAGATCATTGAATACATCATAAAATACAATGTTAGAAATGCAATCCATTTGCAAGTACTTTCTGGGTCTGAGTGAAACCGAAGGCACCTTATTCCTCGTCCCATATGTCCAGTACAAGAGAGAGATTCTCGTATATCCGGTCAATCTTCAAGTACGTCTGGACAACCACACCATATTACCTCATCTTGGGTGTACAGTCTAATCGAGACATCGGCAACAGCCCAAATGATGTGAAGATGTCTATCTTCAACCACCATCTTCAATCTTCGATTTTTAATCATAGTAATAGTTATTCAGAATGGGTTAAACCCGGTCTTTCCGAATAAATCGCGCATCTTTAAAATCAAGTGATATATAGAGATAACACACATCTCATTCCAATCCAGAATATCCTTTTATTAAAATATTCTCTACATTTGGAATAAATCTTATAAAAGATTTATGTCATTTTAAACTCTTATATAAATCTCTCCTTGGAAATCATTTCAAAATATTTTATAATAATTAAGGTTTATAAGTGTTATCAGGAGTATCGAAACTTACAAAGTAATTGTTTGTATCGTTGTCCCATTTCCAACCTATTTATCCCATGGAGCAAAACTGTTAGTACTCCATATTTAACACCCATCATGTTATCAATAAATTTAATCACCTCATTACATTCCAATCTAATTAAAGATTCATTAAAACTCCAACTTAGTTTTAATCCCCAAAAATCATCATTTAATGATTATTCAGCTTTATGAAATGAATCCTGTCTTTAACTAGGTTAAAGAGCAAATGTCATTTAGAACATCGTTCATGACAAATCCAAAATCAAGTTCCATTTGAATGGAACTTCACGGAAATCGGATCAATTTATAATCGATATAAATTTCTGTATCAGACCAATATTATAAGTGGAATAATGGTAAAATCTTTCTAAATTCCATAAATAGTAAGGGTCTTCCTCCATAGAGGTTCATCTCGATTATTATTAAATCGAATTCCATTTAATTCCAGTTTAATTTATTAAATTGAAAAACTTCTTTAAATCTTAACTAAAAGAATTATTCCACTCAAAAACGGATTTAAGAATAATAATATTAAAGATACCATTCACAACAAACCCCAAATTCAATTTGATATTAAATACAAGATTTTGAATATAAATCGTATCGACTTATATTCAATACCAAATTATGAAACCAAAAGATACCTTATTTGGAACTACGATATTTATATCTTTCAAATTCCTCAACGATATCCATATAATTACAGAATCCAATAATGAAATATTCAAAGATAATTTCCGTTCAAATCCTTTCCAGTTTATACATTGGAAAACTCGGGTTATATTAAAACCATATCCAATGAATTATATTAAAAAGACGTTGGATTTCATTATTCTAGTTGTTAACTAGTTCATTCCGATAAAAATATCATTTATCTTTTAAAACTTGGAATATTTCATTTAAAAGTCTTTCCAAACCATTTGTTATGATTTAAAATAATTTATCTATATTTTTAATAATTTTACTAAAGCCCTTACAGTCGGTTTCCAATATCGGCCACTGAACAGCATCCATAACAATCTTTTCCCAAAACAGATTTAGGCTCATATTAAATGCAGCCATTGGATTTCAAAACTTCTTATTTCATTTAAAAGTTCATTTATTTACAGACCCAACGTTTTTCGTTTCAGGAGAATCTGACGGAAGGATCTCATGTTATGTCAATTCGAAGTTATGGGTTGAACTTCACGAACTGTCGATACGCGGCATGTCCTATTCAAGCCCGAGATGATTTATAATTTTAAAATAAATCAGAATTCTTCCAAGCCAATTTTAAAAATTATAAAGAGATATAAATAATCATATTTGAAGACTTTGTTTCAGTCGTTTCGCTTCAAAATCTAATATTTCACTATTTGGCCATTTTAATATTATTTTAATCATTAAAATAATATTGTATTTTGAAAATCGTTATTTTACGTCCAAACTTTTCTGATGTTCATTATAAAAATAAACAAGAAACTTTCAAAAGAAAACTTCTTTTGAAAGGTTTGCTACATAGCCTAACTGAACTTTACATTGAAAAGTTACTGCTCATTTCGAATTAAAAACTTCGATATGCCAAAAGTACAGTAAATTTACTTCAAAACCATTCTCTATAGTTACGAATATTCATCGATATTCTGATAACTACGCGTCCATCTAAAATCGAACTTCAAAATCAAACCTTGTTTTTTCACTAAATATTATATTATTAAAATATTCACATTTATTTCAGATTAGAATGAAGTTCCACCAAGCACCATATAATTCCACTTCTATGGATTTCATACAGCATATAATAGTTGTAAACAACTATTAAACATCTAATTAACATTCAAAGTGCACTTACACAATATAAGCCTTAAATAAAATATTTAACGCTTATATCGGTCTGTCAATCAACTGATTAACATACAAACTACACACTTGGGATTAGTGTAAGTCAAATATCATTCCATACCCGTGTGAAGTTTTCATAGAACACTAATTATTATTATCTACGCACTTGGGCGATGTGTGAAATTATCGTTTCAATACCCATGTGGGGTTTACATTGCAATTCATTTGACTTATCTACACACAAGGATATGTGTAGGCTAACTATCATCCCAAGACCCGTGTGGGGTTTTCAACCAATAATAATCAGTTAATATATTTAATCAATCCAAATCATCCACAAAACCTTGAAATTTATCATAACTTATTCATTTCAAGTTATTTTTCAATCAAACCAACTTCACTTAAAAAAGTGATCACAAATTCGTTATTTGAATGATAACATGGATGTTTAATCCAATATTAACTACCAAAAATGTTTTAACATCGTTTTAACATGTTATTCTCATACCTCATATCACAATCAATCATCCATTCATCCATATGGTTTTCAAACAATTCGTATTGTGAGGTACCATGTACCCTACAATAATGTGTGTTAATTAATCAATTAAATTCAAAGTTCTCACAATAGCTATCATAAACATATTAATGATGTTTTAACTTTCTAATTTACTCCACTCGACTACCAAATTATTTCACAAGTCGATTCTAACTTAATTACATGACAACTAACATTTTAGCTGTGTAATTATGATTAAACTACACAAATAAAATGTTTTAAGTGAGAAGCTCTCGCATACGAACTCTGTTTGACTTGAAAATTCAAATCCTAATATAATTCAACATTCTGGATCCAATAACAGTGGTTTTGTTAGATTTCTAGACTGTCTTATAAATGGTCCTTTTATAGGCAATCTATAAAGCATTAAAATGTCAATTTTCAAAATCTTAACTTTTAAATTGATTTAAAAATTTTACTGGCCCTGTTTTAAGTCAATGAAAACATAAGACCAAGTTTAAAATTATTCTTAAATTTTATCGAGTCCAAATTCAGCATTTTCTATTTAAAAATTCATTAAAATAGATTAAAATTCAAATTTTAAATTGACCAAAAATACGGGCCTTTACAATCTTTTCCACTTAAAACTTTTTGTCTCCAAAAAGGCATGAAGTAAAGAAGAGAAAATAAAAACAATATTAAAATAATACAAAATCATTTTAAACGCCAAAATGTATCATGTCATATATCATATATATCGTCAAGTCACAACCGAAAAAGATCGACTACAATCACAAACACATCGTATACCCTAGAATGTAATGCCACTTACCGTATATGCCATGTATATGCATTTGAATATTCCCACCTGAGCCCACAACTTGTGCCTATACCGCAATAAAACGAATTAACTACTACCACCACACTACTCATCACTGGGGCTATGAACTAAAGGTCTAGATAATGTCAACTCCTCTAGCTCCAGAGTGAACTTATCATCTATATCTATATCCATAGGCTCATCAACCCAGTCTCGAGCTATTTCATCCTCAGCCCAGAAATCATCGGGCTCTTCATCATTCTCTATGTCAGCATCGTAACCTGCCTCATCTATCTTTATCTCATCTAGCAACTCCAACTACGGCTCAGCTATATTCTCCATCCGTAAATTCTCAAGCTCATGCCACTCTAAAGAAAGTCGTGGCTCTACTACATCAGGTAATACCGGAGAAACTAGTGGCTTGACAATATCCAGCAGCTCTAGAGCTAAATCCCAGACAGGTGGCTCCTCTGGCTCCATATATTGTGCCAAATCCTTCACAATGGCTTCCATCTCAGGCACTAACATCATCTCCTCCGTATAAGCGCTTTGTAACAACCCATCCTAGAATGGGCCTAAATTTCGACCTAGAAAATAGGATAACAAGTAATATCACTACTAACAAGGTGGCAATTGTTAGGCATACATCATTACTAACTTTGGGAATAATTGTCTAGGAGACAACCTATAATGGATATATGGAAAAGAAATGGCCGAATTAAGAACGTAATTAATAAAATAAACAGCTCAGTGATGAAGCGTAATTACTAAGACCGATATAGTGCTTCAATTCTTCCGGTTTCTTATAATGAAAGGAGCTGATGTTGTAAATCAGGAATTTATAGTATGTACTTGTTAGACTTGTGATTATTTAATTTAGACATAATGAATTGAAGAAGTGACAGATGAATGAATGCATGTCTTCCTTTCACCTAGCGCCTAGCGCTAGCTAGTTTTATTTCGTATACTGATACTTATCCGGCATCTGTTGTATATTTTTACATCTTGGTTTTGATATATTTTTGTTTTGAATGAGTGAATTGAAGAAAGAAAAGTTTATAGCATGAATAATTTTTTTCTTTTTGTTCACTGAAATAATATCAGTGTTATTCAGCCAACGTAGAAACTTTTGCCATCAAATAAATGCGCTGTCAAACAGAAGAACAAAACACAAGTGAGATAACGCTTAAATTAGGTAATTATTATGCTTTATGATATATCACTTCAGTACGTACAACTTTTTAATTTTATAAATAGGACTCAAACGATGGACAAAATCACATACAAAGAAAAAAAACCAAAGTACATGGTAACAGTCAATTAGTATTCAACATATAGTACTTGATATACAGCACGTATAGACATAAGCTTATGGGTTTGTGTATACGTAAAAAGTTGCAATGTAAAAAGCCCAACCATAAGTTCTAGTGAAATCGTACACTGATTTTATCTAAATTTAATTAAATTACATATACAGGCTATGATGTGAAGTAAGGTAGATATTTAAATCACGTATCCACAACTAATTTCAAGTCATCAGTATGCATGATTACACATATGTGACTCGTAAGTTTGGAAGATTGAGCTTTTTTTCTTTACCTCATCATTCCTTTTTTGACATATATATATTCAACCAAGTTATACGGGATAGATATTGTTGTAGAACAAAAATAGTGTTATGACCTCTGGTGCAATTTGATGAGAATTTAGCTTGCAGGTTGATTATAAAACTTTTGATATTGATATTGGTATTTGAACAGAATGAAGAATTTCTTTTATTGATTTTTAGATAACAACTTTCGAGTTGAATGATACAGAGAGAATGAACAAAATGAATGATACAGAAAGAATGAAAAATGCCTTTATATTTATAGGCAATATACAAACTGAGAATAAACAGTTATTTGGGCTGAGAGAGAGATATTGGGCCTTGTGCCTTGTACTGGGCTTCGTCTGTTCAGAGGATAATATATCTGTGTTGAGATTTCAGCCGACACTTCTCATTTCTCTTTTACCCCCCCTTCAAATCGATATTAGGGTTTCCTCTTTTAAGCTCTTTTGAGTGGCGATTCATCAAATCGCTGGTTCCAATCTCCTTCTTCACAGTTATGATTTCTTCCTTTGTCTTGTCTTCACTTTGCTTGCCTTGATTTTGCATAGATCTCTGAAATTTCTCTTCGATCGAACTGATTTGGGTTGTTTTGTTGATGACAGGGTTCATTGATGTGGTGTTTCTGCTGCTTTTGCTTGTGTCTGAAGGATGAGCCTTGATAAGCTTTGAGTCATCGTTACAGTGAGTAATTTTAGCAACCTTCAGTTCATCTCGAAATTTTGTAAAGTTCTGAAAAGATAGTGCTTTTGTTAGAGCATCAGCACGTTGGTAAGTTGAAGGTACGTGTCTGACCTCTAGATTTCCTTTAATAACTTGTTCCCTAAAAAAGTGTTGGTCTATTTCGATATGCTTTGTTCTTGAATGTAATACTGGATTCGATGACATATACACAGCACTTTGATTGTCACACCATAATATCGATTTGCCTATTTTGATATTTAACTCTGACAGTAGTGATGTAATCCACATTATTTCTGATGTTGCGTTTGCCACACTTCTGTATTCTGCTTCAGCACTAGATCTGGATATAGTGTTTTGTTTCTTTGAGCACCATGACACAATGTTATTTCCCATGAAAATGCAGTATCCTATTGTAGATTTTCTGTCATCAGGGTCTGATGCCCAGTCTGCATCTGCATAGCCTGTAATGTTATAATTGTTGCTTGTTTTATTTGTAATCCATAGTCCATAGTAGCTTTCAGGTATCTTAAGATCCTCTTCACTGCTTTCCAGTGATTATCCAGTGGTGCCTGCATAAATTGACAAACTTTATTAACACTAAACACAATATCTGGTCTAGTGATAGTTGCATACTATAGAGCACCAACTACACTTCTGTATTGTTTAATGTTGTATATGGGTTCTCCCTTGTGTTTTGAATAGTGCTGGATGCTTATCATAGGTGTAGGCATTCCTTTTGCATTGCTCATTTGAGTCTTTTCAAGTAGTTCAGCTATGTATTTCCTTTGGGATAGAATGACTTCTGTGGATGATTTCCTTATGATCTCTATTCCTAAGAAGTAGTTTAGCTCCCCAAGATCTTTGACTGAAAATTCATTGCCCAGTTTCTTGACAATTGAGTTAATTTCATCCATGTTATCACCTGTTACAATAAGGTCATCCACATATATTAAAATATATATTGTAGAGTGTTGACTAGCTTATATGAATAATGAGTTATCTGATTTGGCAGATTGAAAACTCATTAAGAACAATGTGCTTTTCAATCTGTCAAACCATACTCGTGGGGCCTGCTTTAGTCTATATATGGCCTTATTCAGCTTGCAAACATATTCAGAATTTTTACAGTAACCTGTGGTTAAGTCATATACACATCCTCCTTGAGTATACCATTGAGAAATGCATTATTAACGTCAAGTTGTCTTAATGACCATCCTTTATTTATAGCAATACTGAGGATAATTCTAATTGTAGATGATTTGACTACAGGAGAAAATGTTTCTTTGTAGTCAAAGCCTTGTTGTTGAGTATATCCCTTTGCAACCAATCTGGCCTTGTATCTATTTATGCTTCCATCAGAATTCCTTTTGATTCTGTATGTCCATTTACATCCAATTATATTTTTGTCCTTTGGTGGCTTTACTAAACTCTAGGTTCTATTTTTCATAAGTGCTTGATATTCTTCATTCATAGCTGCTTTCCACCTGCTATCAGTTTTTGCTTGATCATAACTTGTTGGTTCTTCAAGTAGTGTGACAGCTGTGAAAAGATTGGGTTTAAATATTCCACTCTTTGCTCTTGTTATCATTGGATGTAAAAATGTTCCTTGAGGTATATAAACAGGTTGTTCTTCTTGATTCTGACTTTGATCATTTTCTTTTGCTTCATCAGTGTTTTG
Source organism: Allium sativum (assembly GCA_030737875.1). NCBI lineage: Eukaryota > Viridiplantae > Streptophyta > Magnoliopsida > Asparagales > Amaryllidaceae > Allium > Allium sativum. The sequence goes on along the minus strand of CM060921.1, from coordinate 717,820,475 downwards.
TTCTACACTAACACTGCTATTATCATCACTTCTTGTAGGTGTTCCTCTGTTGTAGTCTGAATGCTGATCAGTATCATAATTTGATGGTGCTGATTTGTCATGACTACACATTGATTCACCTGCACTTATTATTTCAGAATATACAGGTATAGATGGTATGGATACATTTGTGTCATATACCTTGTTTGTAGTTTTTATATTCTCAGACTCATATGGAAAAAATTTCTCATTAAATACAACATGCCTACTTATAAAAACTTTTCCATTTTCATCCAAACACTTATACCCCTTTTGGTTTTGAGAATAACCTATAAAAGTACAAGGTCTAGATCTAAATTCTAACTTGTGTTTATTATAAGGTCCGGTGTATGGATAGCATAGACACCCAAAAGTTTTCAGATAGTTGTAGTTAGGTTTGACATTCATCAATTTCTGATATGGATTGTTTCCCTTGAGAACTTTAGTAGGTAGTCTATTTATCAAATAAACAGCTGTATTGAATGATTCTGGCCAAAATTTTAGAGGCATTTTAGCATTGGCCAGTAATGTCAAACCTGTTTCTACAACATGTCTATGCTTTCTTTCAACAAGACCATTTTGCTCAGATGTATAAGGACAGGTGATTCTATGAACTATACCTCTTTTTGAAAAATAATCTTTTAGAGGTTTATACTCAGTTCCACCATCAGACTGAAATATTTTCACATGTGAGTTAGTTTGTTTCTCTACTTGAGTTATGAAATGTATAACTATCTCACATGTTTCAGATTTGGATTTCATAAAATTGATCCATGTATATCTACTAAATGCATCTACAAATGCTATATAATATTTGTATCCATAATCTGATGTGATTGGTGCAGGACCCCATAGATCTGTGGCTATCAAGTTCAGGGGTTCTGTGTATTCAGATTCAGAGGCATTAAAAGGTAATTTATGACTCTTGCCTAACTGACAATATTTGCAAACATGAATTGAGTTACTTCTATCAAACTTAACATTGTTCTCAACAAGAATTTGTTTTACTATATCATAACTTGGATGACCAAGTTTATTATGCCATACATCCAAAACACTGTACTGTTCCTTATCACTTATTTCACTGTGATTACACTGCACATTCTTCTTTATATCACCATTGTAGTGATTCATAGTGAACTTGTATAACCCCTTTGATTCATTGCCCTGCAACAAAACATTCTTAGTAAGTATGTCCCTGATTAGACAATATTTTGGAGAAACTCAAAATATACCTGATTATCATTTGCAAACTGAGATACACTTAGAAGATTTTTCTTAATATCAGGAACTCTTAATAAGTTTTTCAAGATTAACTGTTTATTACCATAGATGTAACCACTACCAGTATGAGTGATAGAAATTGACTCACCATTCCCCATGCTAACTGATTTATTACCTTTGTACTCCCTGCATCCAGTATTCAGATTCTCCAGTTTGTTGGTTAGGTGATTTGTAGCTCCTGAGTCTGGGTACCAACTTTCATCATTTATGTTATCAATCCTTGCAATGTCTGACTGTCCACTGTTATCATTTTGAGTGCCTTGTTCTGATTGAACATTTGCCACATTCACATTAGGATTTCTTTGAATTGAGGCAGTCTGGTTTGGGGTGTAGTTTTGATTGAACCTAAAGTAACATTTGAGTGATGTATGACCAACTCTCTCACAGATCTGACACTTTGGCCTGTTTCAAGTGTTGTTGCCTCTGCCTCTACCTCTTGAACGACCACTGAAACCACCTCTTTGCACTTGGTTGTTGTTTCTTTTTTCTTTGCCTTTAAAACTGCTGGCATAGTTAATTGATAAATCTGATTCTTGTGGTTTCTTGCTTTCTAATCTTGCCTCATGTGCCAAGAGTATTGAATGCACTTCTTCTATTGGAGGAGTTGTTCTTTGAGAGGAGATGATTGCCTCTACGGCTTCATATTCATTTCCTAACCCATGTAGAATGGTTAGAACATGTTCAGATTCAGGGACTCTTTGTCCAGCAGCTTCTAATTTGTCACATATGCTTTTGATCTTTGCAAGGTACTCTCTCATATTACTACTGTCTTTCTTTGAATTGTGTAACAGCTAGGGCTGCACAAAGTTTGGGTTGGGTCGGGTCAAGCCAAATACTTCATCCAACCCGTATTGGTTTGGGTTGATGAAAATTGAACCCGCACCCAACCTCATATAGGGTTGGGTTGGGTTGGGTTGAAGTATGGGTTGGGTCGGGTTAAATAGGGTTGGGTCGGGTTGTATGCATGATTAATCCATAACAAAAATTTTGACTTAATAATTTATGTTTTAAGACATGCAAAACATACCTCATGGAAAAACCAACCAATTTCTCACACTAGTGCACCACGCAAGAGACTCAACACATAATATAACTAAATATCCTATGCATATCCAACTAAATATAAGCAAGTTAATAATGTATGAAGACCAAGGCCAAGCTAGATGGAAAAGCGGCTGCCTGGAATGAATAAATTTTCATTAATTCGGTGCAGATATCAAAGCAGAAGTGTGAAAGGTTTTTTATTTTTTCAAAGTGAGGTTGGGTTGGGTTGGGTTAATATAGGGTTCGGTTGATTGAAAAATTAAACCCGACCCATATATAGTATGGGTTAAAAAATTGAAACCCATATCCAATCCGAACTACACTTTGGGTTGGGTCGGGTTTATGTGGGTTGGGTCGGATTGGTGGGTTGGGTCGGGTTGGATATGGGTTGTGTGCAGCCCTAGTAATAGCCTTCTGTAGTGCATGATTTTTGCTGATGATTGTGAGTTGAAATTCTTTTCTATGTTGTTCCATATCTCATTTGCTGAGTTACATCCTACAACTTGAGATAGGAGATTGTTGCTTATAGATGACCATGCACTTATCAACCTGTCTTGTCTGTAGTACTTTGTATATTCTTCATTTATTACAAACCTATTCTCTTGATCGGTTATTAGTTTTGCTGGAATTTGCAGGGTGCCATACAAGTGTCCTTCTAGGCCATATCCTTCAATTGCAGTTTGCACTTGAAACTTCCACAGTAGATAGTTGTTTTCATCGAGTTTGGTTGTGATGAGTTGGCTTTGTGGGCTTATCACAGTCTTGATTAGTTGATCAACTGCTGTTGGTGGTTGCAATGGAGGATTTGATGATCCAGTTGATCCAAGAACTGAACCTTGAGCAGGAGTGGTTTCCACCATGATGAACTGACGGTTTTAAAAAAAATTAAGAACAGTAAAGATTCAAAGACTGAATGCTTCCTTGATGTCGTAGCCTTTGGATGAGACTCAGGTATGTTGCAATTAGTTGTCTATCAAATGATGACAGCTGTCTGATGACTGACTCTGATATGGCACTTTCTTGAGTTGCTTTCTTGGTTTTCTTGGCAACAGGAGATTTTCTTTACTTTGATTTCTTGATTGTTTAGGCTAGAGCAGTTGGATTTGATGCAGCCAACTATGTGTTGGCGAGGCACAAATCTGATCTGAAGGCCAACTCTCAAAGGATGAGTTTTGATACTCAGATGAGAGGATTAACCCAAATGATGATAATACTCTGATGGGTTAAACTTTCTTTTCTATACGCAAAGATTTGATTTCTATTGATTGCTGTGAAGCTTTCTTGCTCTGATACCATATAAAAGTTTTGATATTGATATTGGTATTTGAACAGAATGAAGAATTTCTTTTATTGATTTTGAGATAACAACTTTCGAATTGAATGATACAGAGAGAATGGACAAAATGAATGATACAGAAAGAATGAAAAATGCCTTTATATTTATAGGCAATATACAAACTGAGAATAAACAGTAATTTGAGCTGAGAGAGAGATATTGGGCCTTGTGCCTTGTATTGGGCTTCGTCTGTTCAGAGGATGATATATCTGTGTTGAGATTTCAGCCGACACTTCTCATTTCTCTTTTATTGATAAGTCTTCTTTATCAACGGCTCCGTTAGCAGTGTTTGAGCACGCCACACTTACTGTTGGTTACGTCTGACATGTCTGACGCCAGAACGTGGTCCACCACGCTCCCAGCCCCGTTTTGCCAATGCTGAAAATTGGCTCGTTGGCGTCGGACACGTCCGACGCAAAGCTATTAATATCTCTAATCCTACTAAGTAATGAAAGCATTCATAGGTTGGTTGATAAATGCACATGTTTCCGTGGTGAATAATCAGAGATCAAATCTTGCCTTCACCGCATTGTGTAGTGTTTTGTTGTACATTGTTTGTTGACGCTTAATGACTATAGTAGACTATTTGTTAATGTGCTAAATGCCATTTTTCAATTTTTTTTGTTGTAGACTGTTAATACTTAATGATGTTACAACGTATTTGCATCAATTATATTGTTGTTTAAAAAGGTTTCAACACATTCACTAATTAGATTTAACGGTCCAATTAAAAATTAATATCTAATCAAATTAACAATTAAATACCCCGCTCAGATACCACGATCAAATACTCTTTTCGTAACCAAAAACACATAATTAAAATGAATTGTGATACTAATACAGACTGTACATATGCCAAATTATAGGCAATACTTACAATGTTAATATTATGCCCATTTGGGCTTCGGTGAATTAACTAGAAAGAATAAATAGAAAAGGAAGTGGGCATGGCCCAATATTCTACATACATATAACATTTCTTTATTTCCAAAGGGTTAGCAGCCAATCACTTTATTAATGAAGCTAGCCAGGGTGGAGCTAAGAATTCTGGTACCTAAAGCTGGTTAGGAACCAATTACCCCAACTACATGTATAATTTGGATTAATAGTTAAAAGCATCAGAGTAGTTTATAGCCAATGTAGATATTAAATGGAGTAATAAAACAAAACAATTGCCTTCTTATTCACAATTCAGGAAAAAAATAGTTCAAAATAAAAAATATTTTTAGCTAATCTTTAGAGTGGAATTTTTACTTTTTTTAGTAATTGATTTGTGTTAGAAACGTCAACCATTGAATTTGAAAGCAAAGAAGCTTATTTGCAATTAATTTTAGCATTTAGATCAAGTAAATAGTTTATAAATAGAAATCTCTAATATAAAATTAATGAAATAAATGATAAAAAATTCTACGTACTGTTACTAAGACATAGTGCTTCAATTCTTCCAATTTCTTACAATAAAAGGAGCAAATGTTATAAATTATGAATTTATAGTAATTGTTAGAGCATCTCCAGCAATTTTATGGGACGTAATATTACGATCTATAAGATTTGGGAAAGATTTATGAAAATACTCCAACAAATGTGCGTCGATTTTATCGACGCCCAGATTAAATAGGTATAAACTTTATACTAGTATACTTTCCTGCACATGGTCACAAATACTTTCCAGCACATCCCAAATCATCCAGCAAAACAATTGTGGTTCCAGAAACACAAAAATGCGGCAAGTAGATTGGTCAATGGACCATGGTTTCCACGTGGAAAGTTGTTTGGCTTGAATTTCCTTTTGCTGCGCGGTGATAAAACGAGCTGGCGCCAATTTATTCAGCCAACGTAGAAACTTTTGCTATCAAATAAATGCGCTGTCAAACAGAACAAAACATAAGCGAGATAACGCTTAAATTTGGTAATCTTCTTATGCTTTATGATATATCATTCCAGTACGTACAACCTGTTAATTTTATAAATAGGACTCAACGATGGAGAAAATCACATACAAAGAAAGAAAAAAAAAAAAAAAAAAAAAAAAAAAAAACCAATGTGTATGGTAACAGTTAATTAGTGATCAACATATAGTACTTGATTCACGGCACGTATAGACATAAGCTTATGGGTTTGGGTATACGTAAAAAGTTGCAATGTAAAAAGCCCAATCATAAGTTCTACTGAAATCGTACACATTGATTTTATCAAAATTTAATTAAATTACATATACAGTCTATGATGTGAAGTAGGGTAGATATTTAAATCACGTATCCACAACTAGTTTCTAGTCATCAGTATGCAAGATTACACATATCTGACTCGTAAGTTTGGAAGATCGAGCTTTTTTTCTTTACCTCATCATTCCGTTTTCGACATATATATATTCAACAAAGTTATATGGGATAGATATTGTTGTAGAATAAAATAATGTTATGACCTCTGCTGCAATATGATGAGAATCTAGCTCGCAGGTTGATAACTCTTCTTTATCAACGGCTAAGACTCCGTTAGCAGTCTTTTAGCGCGCCACATTTACTGTTGGTCACGTCCGATGCCAAAACGCGGCACACCACGCTTCCAGCTCCATTTTGCCACGCTGGAAATTGGCTTGTTGGCGTCGGACGCGTCTAACGCAAAACCATTAATTTCTCTAATCCTACTTAACAATGAAAGCATTCATAGGTTGGTTGGTAAATGTACATGTTTTCATGGTGAGCAACCAGAGATCAAATCTTGCCTTCACCGCATTCTGTAGTGTTTTGTTGTACATTGTTTGTTAACGTTTAAAGTCTATGGTAGACTATTTGTTAGTGCGGTAAATGCCATTTTTCAATTTTTTTGTTGTTGTAGACTGTTAATACTTAATGATGTTACAACGTATTTGCATTAATTATATTGTTGTTTAAAAAGGTTTCAACACATTCACTAATTAGATTTAACAGTCCAATTAAAAATTAATATCTAATCGAATTAACAATTAAATACCCCGCTCAGATACCACGATCAAATAATCTGTTCGTAGTCAAAAACACATTCCTCGTTCGTTACCCCGCTCAAGTACTCCGCTTCCGTTCGCCAAGAACGCACCTTAAGCATGCATGTTCAGTCATTTGAAAAATGAAACCAACATACGAACAAACACATATATATGGTCAGGGTCGGCCCAAATGTATTCATTGCCCTAGACGAGCTCGAGTTTGTTGACACCACTTTATATGGTGTCACCGTGGCCTCGGGCTTTCATTGGTGAAAATCAGGGGGTGCCACGTGTGTTTCCATGATTTCCACCAATAGAGCGGTGAGGTCACATTGACACACATAAAGTGGTGTCAACAAACTCACAGTGACCCTAAACGGACAGTTAGTTTACCTTATTTTGATGTCTTATTTTTTCTAACTAAAATACAACACTTTTATATGTTCTAAATTTCAACTAAAATGCAAATTCAAGCGGTAAAATTTGAACTTGATCACAAAATTTTACCAAATCAAATCATTCAAAATGCATGTTAATAACTTTCAATGCGTACATGAAGATGGTATAGAAGCACGTTGTGTAACTTCGCCAAAAGTATTGCTGCTGTCATATTTGTCAGACCACTAGAATTAGGCATTTTATTGTTTAATAACTAAATGTCCACGTATGATATCATTGATATGTTATGAACGAAATTTTATTTCTGGATGGGTTCTAAAGTGCCTACTCAATGTTATTTTATTATTTTGTGCTCACCGATGGACAAACAAGTTGTCCTTAATTAAGCTATTACTTGAATATATAAGACAAATATACATGGCCATGAAAGCAAAGTATTAGGGTGTATTTAGCGCAAACGGAAGCGGAGAATTTGAATGGAGAATCTTAGCAGATGATTGTAGTTAGCGAATAATGCGTTTGACGCATTAAACGGACTATTTGAGCGAAACATTTAAGCGGATCATTTTATTTTTATGTTGTAATTTAATTAATTTATGGTTAATTAGTTTATTATTTGTTTTTAATAAATAATAGGTATTAATAATTCACACAAATAAACACGTAAATAAATAAATGGAAAAATTATAAGTTACTCCAATTCAGTTCAAACCAACTCCATTACGTAGAGCACTTCGACACGATCCTAATGCAAAAAACCGCGTCTAAAACGGATCTCATATGCTCAATTATCAATTTTTAAAGTTTATAAAAACTTAAATTAATTAATTAAATTAAATAATTAATCTAAACGGATCAATCTTGGCCGTTGAAAATCTGACGCGTCGGACGCGTCAGACCTCAACTGACCAAATTTGATCCGTTGAGAAAACGGGTCATTCAGCCGGTACAAAACAGATGCGTCCGACGCATCCATTGCTTTTTCCATCCGTTATGATTGTCAAACGGCCCCGTAACGTTGTTCATTATATAACGCAACCAAGAGTTCTTCAATTTCCTTCATCATAAGTTCCTTATATACATTAATTGTGATTTTGTGACACAGTATCTGGTTTCAAAGAGGATGTGTGACACAGAAGCAATCAAGAGGTCGCAGAGGGGAAATTGGCAAAGATAAAAAGAGAATAAAAAAATTGCTGGAAAACCACATTGAATTCAACGATGCAACGTCAATTGGTCGAACACAAAATAGTGTCCACTAGTTCCAATTGGACACTTGGAAAGTTTAGCGCGGTGAAAAAAAAGGCCCTAAACAGCTTGAAAATTTGGCCTATATAAAAATACATCGCAATGTTCCAAGACCAAGGGGGAAGCTCTAACACAAGACTTCCTAATTTGAAACGGAGGTTGTTATTGGTACTTCAAATATTATTAATGTAGATCAATTTTTTTTTTTAAAATAGTTTGTTAAGGTAACTACAAATGCAGAGAGAACCCCCTTAACAAATGATGTTTATTTTATCAAATTAGCTTTCTTTACAATAATCTTTTTTTTAGTTGTTAACTAAAAACAATTTATACGGTATATTAGTCGAACCGCATCATATTTCTACACCAAATTATCAATAATCTCATTTGTCGGTATACATCAGATCAGATGAAAATATACCATTCATAGGAAATCGATATACATATATTGAACAACTTTTTTTATACGGTTCCCACTGTCGAATTTGTCAATACAGCTTATTTCCCCCCACTTTGCAACCCGAAAACGAATACAAATTTCAAAAACAATGAAAAATGTCAAACAAAAATATATAATACGACAGACCTACACTGTTCATATCATTATGTTGAACAAAGACGATCGCTTTTTTTGTTTGTAGATAATTGGGGATTTGGTTTTTTTTCTTCTTCTTTTTTGCGTTTGAAATCGTTAGTATTTGGGATGGTAACTGATGTTATTACCAAGGTAAAAAGAGAACGTAAAAAATAAAGTACGTGACACCCCCTAACATTTTTTAATGATTGAAGTGTTTTTAAAATTTGATCCGCCGCCCCTCCCTTAACAATACTTGGACTGTCAATAACAATGCTTTATCAAATTCCCAAAACATACCACAACACCAAGCATGTTATTGGAAACTGCTTGTTTTAATTTATCTATCAGTATACTATTACAGATCACCACCCGCTGGCTGCTGCCCCTCCTCCGACGTGCTGCCGTAGGCAGCCGCCAATGCAGCCAACCCCAAGGGCCGTCTCTGATCATTGTTAGATATGGTTTCAATTAGACCTAGAATTTATGCAAGTAAAATTTTAGTAAATAATGTTGACAACGTATTCTAGTCAACAATTTACGATGTTTAAATATAGCAGCTCAGGAGAAATTATGCTAGATTGACCTAAATATTGTTTAAGTTTAATTAAGAAATGGCTATTACCATCTTAACATTGGAACTCTATTGGAGAATTTACGATATTCAATTGTAAATCATGGTTCATAAGTCTAGGTATTTTCTGTATGTTTAGGAACTCTACAGGATGCATTGATTAATGTTCTTCATTTGCATTAGATAGTAGGCATACCAAATCCGCACTAAAATAAATTTTCATGTCACCCCTAAGAAAATTAAGTAAGTAAGAGTTAATTTCCTTCATTGTTTCGTCAATAGGTGCTAGGATGCATCTATATTGAAAGTAGTCAGTTGTTGTCATGTTATCAAATATATTCGGATATATAATATCCACAGTATCCTGTACAAAAATTTTAGAATTTGGTAGAAGATAGTCATCAGGGATCCGAATGAATTTTGATCTTCACTTATGAAGATTGTATGCAACTTCCCCGCACCAACGTCTAAGATCCACTTTGGAAATGAACAAGTTTTAGTAATTTCTTCGTTACTTCGGTTACATGTACGCAAGCGCATGTTTGTTTCCAAGATGAACACTTTGCAAGTACCATAATAGTGATTGGTAGATGGCAGAGCTAACAATCATTTGTCGGTACCTTTAAAAATAACAAGAAGTGTTATCGGAAGTCGCCTAGAGTAGTACAACCCTGCCACCAAATAAATTGGTGGTGGAAACATCTGAATTGGTGGATACTTATAGCTTAGACATTTTTCAAAAGCCTTTAAAGCATGTTGGTGTACCATGGGAGCTTCATCCCATATAATTAAATTTATATGTCTTAGTAAGTCTACCAAAAAGGACTGCTTTGGGATATAGCAAGTAGAGCAGTCATCAACGTTTATTGGAATTTTAAATTTTGAATGTGTAGTGCAGCCACCAAGCAGAAGCAATGAAGCCATACTCCAAAAGGCAACAACTTAAACAATTCGTCCTTTAGCCCACAAATAACTTATTATTGTTCTCCAAAGAAACGTTTTGCTCGTCCCTCCACGTCCATTGACAAAAAAGAAACCATCGTGGGCACCGTGTACAGCCTAGCGAACTACATCAAACACCTCTCTTTGACCTTCATTTAAAAGCGGAAGCATATTCTGAAATCATCCTGTAACATGGTAATGTCATAACCTTCTTCATCCAAAATCATTGCATTGACTGTTGGTTACTGGCACATATCTTTGTTTGTTAGTATAAACCAAAACTCCTTCAATGACCTGCCATTTTTACTCATGATGTACTCGATTTTAAGGAGGGTGTGCGATTTTACCTCGGTCTCAAAGTTTGTTGTACATGAAATGTTGCAATATTCATTGTATTCTAGATGATGTCTTCAGCCAATGCTTCACAATGGTTATTCCACGACAGCTCCGACTTTGATATTTCATAGAACAAAAGTATTATGCCAAACATTTCTCTAAGTGAGGATGATGATGCCCATAAACTTGCATCGTTGATTGCTTGATCCCATTCGTTGTCATCTTCCAACTGCCCTCTGGAGAGGCATATTGATTTGAAGCAGTCTGTTACTTCACCATCCGTCATTTTTATCTCCTCATAGCTCTGTTCTCCTCTTACAATATTCAACAACATATTTAGATAAATTCTTTCTATCGATGTAGGAGCATCATAAATTCTGCCAATTGTGTCTCCTTTTTGCCTCTTTTTCCACTCTTTTTATCCTTATCCCACACCCATTTGGTAGGAAATTCGACATAAATTAGTTCACCAGCCTCAGGACGTATTTGGTTCATATGAAATTCGGTAAACATTGTTTTTTCTACATTAAGTGTACAACTGATTACTATCAAATTGTCAGCATCATTGAAGTATACATTATATTCTCCTGGAAAATGACATATTAATCTTTCCACAGATGGATTACGATATTGAATATCAAACTGAAATATTCTCCAACTCGCCTCGGAATTTGAAAGATATCTAAAGTCCAAATAAGTGTTTACTTCGTCAATTTCAGTTTCGAAGGTGTATTCCTCACCATTGCTGCTCTCAATTACAACACTTGCCCTACCATGCCCTTTGTTTATGTACTTGAATAAGTACTTCACCGACTGGGCTTTGTTGCAAACTTCCACATTGATATGCGACTAATATTTTACAACTAAATCATGCTGTTTGGGACTACCCAGCGGCTATCCTTCTTGTATACATTGTCTGATGCAGTAGTTGAACCATTACTCCTTCATTTATAAATTCGAAAACCATGTTTGTCGAATGTACTTTCCCTGCTGTAGTCTTCAATTATGCTAGATCGACCTAAATATTGTTTAAGTTTAATTTAGAAATGGCTATTACCTTCTTAACATTGGAACTCTATTGGAGAATTTACGTTGTTCAATTGTAAATCATGGTTTAGAAGTCTAGGTATTTTCTGTATGTTTAGGAACTCTACAGGATGCATTGATTAATGTTCTTCATTTGTATTAGATAGTAGACATACCAAATCTGCACTTAAATAAATTTTCATGTCACCTCCAAGAAAATTAAGTACGTAAGAGTTAATTTCCTTTATTGTTTCGTCAATAGGTGCTAGGATGCATCTATATTGAAGGTAGTCAGTTGTTGTCATGTTATCAAATATATTCGGATATATAATATCCAAAGTATCCTGTACAAAAATTTTAGAATTTGGTAGAAGATAGTCATCAGGGATCCAAATGATTGTGGGATTTTGATCTTCACTTATGAAGATTATATGCAACTTCCCCGCACCAACGTCTAGGATCCACTTTGGAAATGAACAAGTCTTTGTAATTTCTTTGTTACTTTGTTTAGATGTACGCAAGCGCATGTTTGTTTCCAAAATGAACACTTTGCAAGTACCATAATGGTGATTGGTAGATGGCAGAGTTAACAATCATTTGTCGGGTACCTTTAAACATAACAGGAAGTGTTATCGGAAGTCGCCTATAGTAGTACAGCCCTATCACCAAATAAATTGGTGGCGGAAACATCTGAATTGGTGGATACTTATAGCTTAGACTTTTTTCAAATGCCTTTAAAGCATGTTGGTGTACATGGGACCTTCATACCATATAATTAAATTTATATGTCTTAGTAAGTATGCCAAAAAAGACTGCTTCGGGATATTGCAAGTAGAGCGGTCATCAACGGTTATTGGAATTTTAAATTTTGAATGTATAGTCCGGCCACCAAGCAGAAGCAATGAAGCAATAATCCAAAAGGCAACAGCTAGAACAATTCATCCTTTAGCCCACAAATAACTTTTATATTGTTCTCCGAAGAAATGTTTTTCTTGTCCTTCCACGTCCAAAGACAAAAAAGTAACCATCGTGGGCACCGTGTACAACCTAGTGAACTGCATCAAACACCTCTCTTTGATCTTCATTTAAAAGCGAAAGCATATTCTGAAGTCATCCTATAATGTAACACCCCACTTCCGTTAAGGTCACTCGCAAAGGGAATACCTTAACTTCGGTGGAACGTTATAAGTAAACAGAACATAAATTTACAAGACAGATAAAGTAGTACTTGAAAAATTTATAACTTTATTACAGCAGAAACAGAAATAAGTTTGGTTACATCTTTTAAAACCACAATATCGGAATTCAAGTACATAAATTTTGGTCTTGTACAAAAACCTTTAGAATGCATAGTTTTTAAAGCCATAATCCCCAACACAAACTTCCATGGAAAGATAGAGTCAAATCCAAGCAATACTTCAAACACTTCAAGAAGAGAGAGTCTGAATCAAGCTCCTACGTTTCCACACTGAGCACCTTGGGGGGGGGGGGGAGATGGAAAGAAAAGAGGCGAAACAAACTAGGTCAGGCATAAGTCTGACGAGTCCAGTGACTTCCAGCATATAAACAGATAATAGTACCATGACATGTAAATAAAACTGGATGAGAGAAAACCATAACAGGAATAGCAGGTTAACAGAAGAAACAGAATGATATAGGCTAAACTAAGCTTCTTACTTAGTTTTCACTTCTCTGCACTAATACTAGTATAACAGAATTAGGTGTTGTCCTAATGTCTAAACAGAAAACAGAACGATCACTTCAGAAACATGAAGCTAGTAATGGGCCTTTACCACCCAAACAGAGATAGACGGTACAAAAACAGAATGCTAATAATGGGCCTTTACCACCCCAACTAATGGGCCTTTACCACCCCAACAGAGACAGACGTAAAGAAACAGAAGCAGGAATGGAATCAGAGACGGAAACAGAATAATCCCTACGGAAACAGAATATTAGAATTAGGTGTACATTAGTAATGGGCCTTTACCACCCCAACAGACCGTACCACACAGAAACAGACAGGTGTTACCACCCCAACAGAAATAGATGGCACCCCAACAGAAACAGACAGAACTAAGTGTTCCCTAAATTCTACCTCAAGCGATCGGCTCCCTAATACATAAATACCCTGTGCCGGCCCCACAGAAGGGTGTATCACTCCCTAAAGTGGCAACCTATAGACACAGACCTATTTACAGATGTCACGGTGTCTTACATCCTCAGAGAAGACTGGATCCATGCACGCACATGACCCAGTTGGAATGCGCCATCAACACCCCTCGCCATTATCAGAGTGAACATCTTACAATTAGTTCAGTAAGCGTGCCCGGACCCCTCTTAGTGTTGGGTCATAGTTTTGATACCAAAAAGGGTTACTGACTAATATGGGTCCCAAACAACATATGACACAAGTAATTACCCCTCCTAACCTTGTGTCCCCAGAATAACAGATTTCAGATTAACTTGCTTACAGATTTCAGATGTACAAAGTTCAGTTTAACTAGTTCTTAGATCATACATACAGGTTAACGAGCTTTCAGACTAACGGATCAGATATACAGATTAACAAGTTTTCTGACTAACAGATCAGATATACAGATTAACTGACTTACAGATTGTTTCACCTAACCTTGTATTAGTCCTACAGATTTACGAAACAGGTTTATTAGATTCATCAGTCCAGTTGTTTTAACCCTATTCACCCAACACGTTTTAGGTATCACATTTATCTTAGATTTTCATTAATTAAATATTAATGCACAGATCTCTCACATTAGGTCGGTAGCTTGTGGCCGCTGGATGTGCCGGGCGGTTCTAGGCAGACTTCTGCCACAAGCCAGACCTAACCTCGTGTCTAAGCATCTTTATGCCTATGACCTCTCACATTAGACTGACAGTTTGCGGTTGCTGGTTAAGCCGGTTGGTTCCGGGCAGGCTTCTACCGCAAACGGAGTCTAACCTCATGTCTCAGCATTCTTATTTTAGCCAATGTATTCCATTACAGATTACGTCAATATCAGACTAATTATGCCAATTCATCGAATTAACTTCGTTACAAGTTACAGCAGATTATTCAAAGTTCTATTAACATGTTTTGCCCAATTTTAGATCGAGCCTACAGATTTCATATCTAAATTACCGTATTCAGTTTTCAACAGATTTAGCAGATTAGGCAATTTAACAGATTTAATCATCCCTTAAAATTCCATTGACATACCTCACCCAATTATAAAATTATGCCTAATTTTACATGCCCAAATTACGGTCATAATTCAACATATAACATATGTCCCAAATTTTAGTTAAATCTGCACCGTACAGAATATTCTCTAAAAACCCCAAATCATAATGCACAATATAAATTATGCCAAATTAAAACCGTTTATTACCGCGTATGTCAAATATCCAAAAATATGAATTAGGCATGTTCACATTAATAGTTATCCCTATTTTATTATAGGCTTTTCAATCCTTTTTCTTCCAAGTCATAATTCGTCATATAAAATATACCCCAAATCTAGATCTTAAGTTACAACAAGTATTATGTCCTCAAAATCTGATCTTGAATTATAACATGCATTATGTCCCCCAAATTACAAGTCATATGTTGTCGTACAATAATTCTCCTCCTTCCAAATCATAAACCGTTATATATATATATATATATAGTATGCCTAGATCTAGATCTTAAATTACAACTTATGTTGTGTCCTCAATTTAGTCACAAATCAGTTATGTCCGATTATGCATCATTCAATATTTTCCCCAAATTTAGCGTTTGCGTGTCAATCTCTTATGAGATTTGGCTCAGGGTCGTGGTAGCCTGGCTCTAGAACAGAAAGAAGGAAGAGATATAGAATATTTACATTAAGATAGATCTACACAAAAAATAACAAATCTAATAAACAAGAATAAGATAGATCTACACAGAATAAAACAGATCTGATAAACAGGAATATGCATAATCACCAATTCAGATTTATAACCATGTCAAGATCATAATTAAATTTCATATCTGAAAATAACTGTACTCACAATAAGAGAAGAACGATTCTGGGATCTGATTTTCTGGAGTTGATTTAGCTTTCCGTTGATGTAGGCATTGATTTTTTATCTTTTAATCCTATTCAGATTGGAAGAAGAAGAAGCACAGTTCTAGCTTAGGTTTCAGCAGAGTAGCGACGCCATTGATTTATTTTAATATGAATTAGAGCAGAGTATAGGCGTAATGAAATTGTGTAAAGAGAAAGTGAGGTTTGGGGGTGTTTAAATAGCTTTGGAGCAACGAATCTGGTCAGAACGGGCGTCTAAATATAAAAAACTGAATCTGTCCTCGGATCTGGAAAAGGGGGGGAGGTCGACCCCATGGTCGACCTGCCTACCCAGGTCGACCCCCAAGTCGACCTGGGTCCTGGGCGGGGATTTTCCCACCCAGCCTGGGTGTGTATTTTGAATTCGAATTTGAATTTCGAGCTGAGCTGTTTTAATTTTTCTGAAACTTCTGAAGGTCATAACTTCTTCATACGGAGTCCGATTTATGCAAACTCGGACTCTATCTCAAGCATAATTCCGAGACGAACGCAATGGAGTAACCCGTTTCCCTTAATTCTTTATTTAAAAATTAATTGTACTTTTTTTGTAACTTTATGTTCACAGAAAATACGGGGTTTACATATAACATGGTAATGTCATGAGCTTCTTCATCCAAAATCATTGCATTGACTGTTGGTTACTGGCACATATCTTTGTTTGTTAGTATAAACCAAAACTCCTTCAATGACCTGCCATTTTTATTCATAATCTACTCGATTTTAAGGAGGATGTGCGATTTTACCTCAGTCTCAAAGTTTGTTGTACATGAAATGTTGCAATTATTCATTGTATGCCAGCTGACGTCTTCAGCCAATGCTTCCCAATGGTTATTCCACGACAGCTCCCACTTTGAGATTTCATAGAACATAAGTATTATGACAAACGTTTCTTTAAGTGAGGATGGTGATGCCCATAAACTTGCATCGTTAATTGCTTGATCCCATTCGATGTTATCTTTCAACTGCCTACTGTAGAAGCACATAGATTTGAAGCAGTCTGTTACTTCACCATCTGCCTTTTTATCTCCTCATAGCTCCGTTCTCCTCTGACAATTCTCAACAACATAAGTAGACAAATTCTTTCTATCGATGTAGAATGAGCATCGTAAATTCTGCTAATTATATGTCCTTTTTTCCCTCTTTTTCCACTCTTTTTATCCTTATTCCACAACCATTTGGTAGGAAATTCAACATAAATTAGTTCGCCAGCCTCATTAAAGTATTTGGTTTGTATGAAATTCAGTAACATTGTTTTTTCTGCATTATGTGTACAACTGATTACTATCAAATCGTCAGCATCATTAAAGTATACATTATACTCCCCTGAAAAATGACACATTAATCTTTCCATGGATGGAATAAGATATTGAATATCAAATTGAAATATTCTCCAACTCGCCTCGGAAGTTGAAAGATGTCTAAAGTCCAAATAAGTGTTTACTTCGTCAATTTCAGTTTCGAAGGTGTATTCCTCATTATTGCTGCTCTCAATTACAATACTTGCCCTACCATGTCCTTTGTTTATGTACTTGAATAAGTATTTCATCGTTGGGCTTTGTTGCAAACTTCCACATTGATATGTGACTAGTACTTTGCAACTAAATCATGTTGTGTGCGACTACCCAGCGACTGTCCTTCTTGTACCCA
This sequence comes from Allium sativum, assembly GCA_030737875.1. NCBI lineage: Eukaryota > Viridiplantae > Streptophyta > Magnoliopsida > Asparagales > Amaryllidaceae > Allium > Allium sativum. The sequence continues at coordinate 717,802,988 of CM060921.1, read as the reverse complement.
TTGTCTGATGTAGTAGTTCAACCATTATTCCTTCATCTATAAATTCGAAAACCATGTTTGTCGAATGTACTTTCCCTGCAGTAGTCTTTAGGATATCCTTTTAAACATCTGTTACCAATCATGCATAGACAAGATGGGTTTTCATTTCTGCATGGTCCATGAATCATAAGATGACAAATGGATTGGTATGCGAATGCATCCTTCGTAGAATCTAGAATTTCAACACTAACAATAGTATCAACATCAGCGGGACTGTATAATCTGTCATATGCGTGTACAAATAATAGAATGTGTGTATGTGGGAGGCCATGCTTTTGGAATTCGATGGAGTAAATCACTAGATGCAAAAGTAAAATAGATTAATTTTTTGTACAATAGTAGAAATATTTTACCAGCATGTAGAACTACAATGAAAGAGAGAGCTTACCTACTTTGGCTCTTCCAAAATTCGACCCTTCCTTTAAATATGAAATTAGTTGAATTAATTTTAGGTGGAAAACATGAGATTCTATATCTGGTCTGTCGTTAGAGTGTAAGCCAAGTGTAAGTTGTAGAGCACTATCAATCTCAGGCCATTTTGGATTATAGGTAAATGTGTAACGATCCAAATTCTCCTGGCCCCGAGGAGACAGAAAAAGGCGGGTTGTTATGAGAACACGACACATCAGAACACATAACAAGAGAACTTTTCATTGCTATTACAACTGTAACAACCCGTATTTTGATAACATGTTATAACCATAAATCTAGGCAGAATTAAATTTTAAAATAAGAACCAAGGGAAACGGGTTGTGCCATTGCTTTCTTCTCGGAATTCTGCATGAAATCGAGCCCGAGTTTTCGAAAATCGGAGTCCGTATGACCAAGTTATGGCTCGCCAAAGTTTCAGAAATTTTCAGAGTTCAAAACAACTCGAATTCGAATTCAAAATTCGAATTTCAAACGCAGAACAGACTGGGCGGGAAATTTCCCGCCCAGACCCAGGTCGACTGGGGAGTCGACTGGGCAGTCGACCCCCCCAGACCAGGTCGACTGGGCAGTCGACCTGGGTGTCGACCTGGTCCCCGAGCCCATTTTTGGGCCAGTGTTCGTTCTGATGTTTCTAGTCCGATTTCTGTCCAGATTCATCTGCCTAAACCTATTTAAACAGCCCCAATCCTAGCCTTCTCCACACACAATTCTATTCTGCTTCTACTCTGCCTCTATTCTAAATAAAAATAAAAATAAAAATGGCGTCGCTACTTTGCTGGAATCAAAACTAGAAGCTAATCAACATCAACCTAAGCAACTCAATTCAAACTAGAGATTAAAGCTTCTGCAACGATCCTACGACAATTTCTGTTCTTAGTTCTCAAAAACCATGATCTGTAAGCCCCAGTTACTCTTAGATCTAAACTCTAAACTTAATATGGACATGTGTAAATTGAAGTTGAACATAAACATGATAACAACTTGAGACCTACTCTTGTATATCTTTGATCTATGACTATTCCTATTTGATCTATTATTTTAGATCTACTCTTGTTCCCCATAGATCTATTCACCTTGAACCTAGTACCGTTCATATTGAACCTTGATTTGTGGAATACCGATAAGAACTTGATTTAGGGGCCTGTTCATGTCATAAGATAAACCCTATCATTATTTTAACATGCCTGTGATGTTGTGATGTTGAAACTATTGCTAGTCACAAGTTTATTACTATCATCTTATGTCATTTATTGCTATGTTTATCACCCTATTTCATATGCCAGTGATGTTATGATCATATCTCAAGTTACACCATGCTTGCCTTGAAATCACCTTTGCCACTTTATACCCATCCTTGTTATGTTATTCCCTAGTTACATCTATTGCCTTGATTCGAATTCACGAGCGTTGGGGATGCGATTTGGGTAGTTTAGGAAAACCTGAATTTAGTATGAACTTGAAAAACATGAATATCGTTATAACTTGAGCTTGGATAGGAACATGAACTTGACATGAAATTATACTTGAAATTATGAATTTGGGACATGACACTTAGATAACTTGAACGTGGCCAACTCGAGGTTGGGTTGAGTTTGCAGTATAAATCTGCCCGGAACTGCCCGGCGAATCCAGTAACTGCAAACAATAGGACTCAATGTGAGTAGTTGGTCATATCACACTCGAAACCCGAGGTTAGACTAGGTTATGGTGTAAAACTACCCAGACCCGCCCGGCACATCCAGTATCCATAACCAAGTCTAATGTGAGAGGTTGGGGGTGCATTAAGTAAATTAATGCCACTGGATAGGGTTAAGTCATGGACCACTTGGATATACTTAACCAATCTGGCACGTTGATTTGATAGGGTTAAGTCATGAACCGCTTGAACACACTTAACCAACCTGACACATGATTCGTAGGACTAAGTCTTGAATTAGAACGACACACTTAGTCAATTTGACATGACACGTAGATGGGGTTAAATCTCGATTTTAAATGACAACTTAACCTGCTGAACGAAACCCTAGTTACACGGTCCTTTTCAGCAGCATCCCACTAGATGTATCATGGTACCCTGGGACTAGGCAGGGTGGGGCACGATTGTTGGGCTGATTGTAAGCGACCAGAACGACGGCTGAGTTGGTGCGCCATTATAGGTTCAGGCGGACTAGGGTCGTGCACTTAGTCCGGAGTTGAAAAAGCAGGCATTGGGCATCAGTAGGATTATTTGTGCATTCTTGATTCGTGTCGGTGGTTGGCACCCTAGGGCTTGATACACCATATGGTGGACCAGTATAGTTGGTATGGCGAACCTTGAACACGCAATGTTAGACTTGAGTTATCTTGTTAGCTTAGTTATCATGTCAACTTATCATCATTCCTATGTTTAATTCCAGTTTATTCATGTCTTGTTAACTTTACTAGTTTCTATTCTGATAGTCACTAGGGCTTACCAGTCTTTTCGACTGACCCGTTTTCTTTCGCCTCTTTGTCTTTCGTTTCCCCCCTCCCTAGGTTCTCAGGGAGGAAACTCTAGCTCTTAGCTTGGACTTTGCTTGCTTTTTGACAGCTCATGTACGGTTTAGTCTTGAGCTATGCTATGGCTGCACTCATGCACTTTTTGGGGAATAATATTTTACTTATGTTGTCTTAAGTACTTTGCTTCTTTAGAACTTGATGTAATGAAATAATGACTTGGCATCTTGATGTAAGAGGTTTTGACTCTATTTTTCAGTAATGAGATTTGGTTTTAAAGTTTATATCCGCTGCTTTATATACTTTATTTTATCTATGTTCTGTCTTGTGTTATCTCTGTGCCTGTTTACTAGTTAATACCCCTCCAAAACTAGGGCATTCCCTTTGTGAGTGACCCTAGCGGAGGTGGGGTGTTACATTTGGTATCAAAGCAGAAGGATACCAAACTGGGCAAAAGTTTTAAAAAACCTTCTGAAACTATTTTCAAAACCGTTTATAAAGAAGCATTTTTCAAGAAAAGTTTTATTTTTAAGAAAAGGCTATTCCCCAAAAGCCATTAGCACTTTCCTTTGTTTCCTTGTTTGAATCTTTTTCCTTTTCGCTTTTCAGCATATCTGATCTTAACCTTCCTGAGGGAGTACCCATACCTGGCTGGTTCCGAAGATACTTGGAAGCTTGGGCCAACGGCGCGGGCCCGGCAGATATCACTCCTCCTCCTCCCCCGGTGGCCACGGTTCCTCCTCCTCCTCCGGGTACCGCCTTCGCTAAAATATGCAAGGACTTTATAGGAATGGGCAGCAAGAACTTCGTTGGAACTGAAACCTTCGTTGAGGCGCGAAACTGGCTAAAAGAGACTGAAGACTTGTTTGTTATTTTCGATATGGAGGATCATAGGAAAGTTCAGTTGGCAGCATGGTTGTTGAAAGAGGAAGCTGCATTTTGGTGGGAAGTCACCAACGCTACCAGGCCAATTGAGACTTGGGCAGACTTTAGAGAGAGATTTGGGCTTAAGTTTTTATCATCCGCAGAAGCGAGTCTTCAGATGGAGAGGTTCCTGGCACTCAAGCAAGGGGACATGTCAGTTAGGGAATACGTGAATAAGTTTAATCAGCTTGCTCGGTTTGGTTTGGACTTAGTCAACACGGCTGAGAAGAAGGCTCTACGGTTTGCTCGAGGATTGAGCGAGCCACTCCACACTATGGCCATGACTCATGTACCCATGGGGGCGACCTTTGAAAGCTTGGTGAATATGGCCCTACTTCATGAAGAAGACGGGAATGGCAAGAAGAAGGTCAAGGCGAATGAGTCTCAAGACAAGAAGGTAGACTCCGAGAAAGGAGGAAAGAACAGCAACAACAAGAATGACAAGTCACGTGAGAAAAGAAAATGCAACTTCTGTGGTATTGACGGGCATATAGTCCAGGACTGTAGGAAGAAGAAGATGAAGATAGGAGCATGTTTTCAATGCGGTGAAACTGGACACATCAGCAAGAACTGCCCTAAGAAGCAAGGGCAAGCCCCGCAAGAAGGACCTTCTAGGGGTACATCTTTAACTTCTTTTCCCTAGATACTCTGTTTTATTTTGTATATCCTTTCGATCCTGTCTTGAGAACCTTAGGTAGAATCCTATGAATGTAAACATGTATTTGAAACATGTTATGCTTGATGTTTGCGAATGGTTGCAATTGATTACTCGTGGTTGCATAACACACATTAGGCAATAGATCGGCTCAGACACATTTTCATATTGCATATGCACGAGTGTTTATACTTATTTATGGATGAAATTGAATGTGTTATCATATGAATGTTGCATATGGATGAATGTTTGTGCACACATATAGTGCTTACGTGACTAGGATTATTTGCATACATGTTGGATTCATGACACTAAACATATTTTGCATTAGAAAGATCAATCAGGCCTGATCATTTGCATTCAATAAGGAACATATACACACACTTTCTGCATATGTTCATGCAACATTAGAAATCTCTTAAGGACAATGTTTGCTTGTGGATGATGTTTTGAGTAGATGGATGATGGATGGTAGGATACATTCTTCCTAATTTAGAGATTTCGGGGATGAAATCCTTTAAGGAGGGGAGAATGTAACAACCCGTATTTAGATAACGTGTTATAACCATAAATCTAGGCAGAATTAAATTTTAAAATAAGAACCAAGGGAAACGGGTTGCGCCATTGCGTTCGTCTCGGAATTCTGCATGAAATAGAGTCTGAGTTTTCGAAAATCGGAGTCCGTATGACCAAGTTATGGCTCCCCAAAGTTTCAGAAATTTTCAAAGTTCAAAACAACTCGAATTCGAATTCAAAATTCGAATTTCAAACGCAGAACAGACTGGGCGGGAAATTTCCCGCCCAGACCCAGGTCGACTGGGGAGTCGACTGGGGAGTCGACCCCCCCAGACCAGGTCGACTGGGCAGTCGACCTGGGTGTCGACCTGGTCCCCGAGCCCATTTTTGGGCCAGTGTTCGTTCTGATGTTTCTAGTCCGATTTCTGTCCAGATTCATCTGCCTAAACCTATTTAAACAGCCCCAAACCTAGCCTTCTCTACACACAATTCTATTCTGCTTCTACTCTGCCTCTGTTCTAAATAAAAATAAAAATGGCGTCGCTACTCTACTGGAATCAAAACTAGAAGCTAATCAACATCAACCTAAGCAACTCAATTCAAACTAGAGATTAAAGCTTCTGCAACGATCCTACGACAATTTCTGTTCTTAGTTCTCAAAAACCACGATCTGTAAGCCCCAGTTACTCTTAGATCTAAACTCTAAACTTAATATGGACATGTGTAAATTGAAGTTGAACATAAACATGATAACAACTTGAGACCTACTCTTGTATATCTTTGATATATGACTATTCCTTTTTGATCTATTATTTTAGATCTACTCTTGTTCACCCTAGATCTATTCACCTTGAACCTAGTACCGTTCATATTGAACCTTGATTTGTGGAATACCGATAAGAACTTGATTTAGGGGCCTGTTCATGTCATAACCTAAACCCTATCATTATTCTAACATGCCTGTGATGTTGTGATGTGGAAACTATTGCTAGTCACAAGTTTAGGATTATCATCTTATGTCATTTATTGCTATGTTTATCACCCTATTTCATATGCCAGTGATGTTATGATCATATCTCAAGTTACACCATGCTTGCCTTGAAATCACCTTTGCCACTTTATACCCATCCTTGTTATGTTATTCCCTAGTTACATCTATTGCCTTGATTCGAATTCACGAGCGTTGGGGATGCGATTTGGGTAGTTTAGGAAAACCTGAATTTAGTATGAACTTGAAAAACATGAATATCGTTATAACTTGAGCTTGGATAGGAACATGAACTTGACATGAAATTATACTTGAAATTATGAATTTGGGACATGACACTTAGATAACTTGAACGTGGCCAACTCGAGGTTGGGTTGAGTTTGCAGTATAAATCTGCCCGGAACCGCACGGCAAAGCCAGTAACTGCAAACAATAGGACCCAATGTGAGTAGTTTGTCATATCGCACTCGAAACCCGAGGTTAGACTAGGTTATGGTGTAAAACTGCCCGGACCCGCCCGGCACATCCAGTAACCATAACCAAGTCTAATGTGAGAGGTTATGGGTGCATTAAGTAAATTAATGCCACTGGATAGGATTAAGTCATGGACCACTTGAATATACTTAACCAATTTGACACGTTGATTTGATAGGGTTAAGTCATGAACCGCTTGAACACACTTAACCAACCTGACACATGATTCGTAGGACTAAGTCTTGAACTAGAACGACACACTTAGTCAATTTGACATGACATGTAGATGGGGTTAAGTCTCGATTTTAAATGGCAACTTAACCTGCTGAACGAAACCCTAGTTACGCGGTCCTTTTCAGCAGTTACCCACTAGATGTATCATGGTACCCTGGGACTAGGCAGGGTGGGGCACGATTGCTGGGCTGATTGTAAGTGACCAGAACGATGGCTGAGTTGGTGCGCCATTGTAGGTTCAGGCGGACTAGGGTCGTGCACTTAGTCCGGAGTTGAAAAAGCAGGCATTGGGCATCAGTAGGATTATCTGTGCATTCTTGATTCGTGTCGGTGGTTGGCACCCTAAGGCTTGATACACCCTATGGTGGACCTAGCACAGGTGAATACATTCATGATAGGGCCGTATGACACAGACACACGACGAGCTAGACTTGTAGGGAGCCGATCGATTAGATCATACCATTGGACCCCGAATTGGGTCACTTCACGATATTGGGCCACGGGATTAGTATACCAGTATAGTTGACATGGAGAACCTTGAATACGCAATGTTAGACTTGAGTTATCTTGTTAGCTTAGTTATCATGTCAGACTTATCATCATTCCTATGTTTAATTCCAGTTTATTCATGTCTTGTTAACTTTACTAGTTTCTATGCTGATAGTCACTAGGGCTTACCAGTCTTTTCGACTGACCCGTTTTCTTTCGCCTCTTTATCTTTCGTTTCCCCCCCTCAGGTTCTCAGGGAGGAAACTCTAGCTCTTAGCTTGGACTTTGCTTGCTTTCTGACAGCTCATGTACGGTTTGGTCTTGAGCTATGCTATGGCTGCACTCATGCACTTTTTGGGGAATAATATTTTACTTATGTTGTTTTAAGTACTTTGCTTCTTTAGAACTTGATGTAATGAAATAATGACTTGGCATCTTGATGTAAGAGGTTTTGACTCTATTTTTCAGTAATGAGATTTGGTTTTAAAGTTTATACCCGTTGCTTTATATATTCTATTTTATCTATGTTCTGTCTTGTGTTATCTTTGTGCCTGTTTACTAGATAATACCCCTCCAAAACTAGGGCATTCCCTTTGTGAGTGACCCTAGCGGAGGTGGGGTGTTACAACAACAATTTACATCAGAGTACAAGAATATCAGACTATATCGCAAATAATCCAGCAGAAAAATAATATCGAAGGATAAATTACAAAACAACGGAAATTTAAATACATAAATACAATGCACAATGGAAAATATCAGCAAACATGACGGAAGACCATACAATAATCTAGAGTGCAGCTCGAGCAATAATCTAGGATCCTGTTGAATTAATATGCAAAACCAAAACTATCGGCTGCTCGTGTGGAAAATATGAGCATTCATAGTTTAGGTGAAAAATAATAAACTCCAGGTCAGTCATGGAACTGATGTGAGAATTAAAACAATTAATTACTTTATTTCAAAGTTGGTAAACCAAGGGACCACACCATATGACACGGAACGAGTTTCCTCCACATGAATACCATTAAAACAAAACTTGCAATGCCTTTTGAAAAAATAAAGCTATTATAAGACTCAAGTCCCATCACACAATGCAAGCGCAAGCCGGAGGATAGAGTTTTACCTTATAATAGCCAAATATGCTTGATACGCGAAATTTCTCTTTAATTATTATAAGTGCATAGTGTGGAAAACAATTTCGAAAATAAATGTATCAATCTTAAAAGTCATAATACTTCATCCTATTGTGTCGTCATATAAAATGCAAGGGCCGTATTGGAAGTTGGATTTCCATCAGGAGCCGACACAAGGCATCCTTCCTCGTCCGAACTTCGGAACATCTCTAGCAAAATGTCTTAGGGAAAAGATGTATCCCTTTGGAGTGGCAGGGCCGGTTTAGTCGGATAGCTAATTAGCATTGCCTGAATAGTATGTTTCTCAGTCCTATGGGACCTCTTGCTCACCATGTCGATCGCCATGGCCTTGTGCAGCCATATCCGAGGGCCCTCAATTCTAACATCCACATAATTAAAATTTCTGGGTTCCATACCATGACATCACTTCTAGCTAGAAAGAAACGCATGTTCTCCTTGCAGTCCTTCATTCCCTTTTTGACTCATACCGGGGTGTGAAGCTTGCGAATAAACGCCATACACAAAGCAACGCTATATAAGCTATGCTTTGATCATTATCCACAAAGCTCTTCTTTTCAACAACAACTTTGATCCATGCATCTCAGCATGCCACATTGTCAATTCATACCATGCCATGGATGTCTACCAATACAACATCTAAGCTCGTACGTCTCAGAGAAGGGTGTTAAGCTAAGATACTAAATCCTCCGCCACCAAACACATATGTATTTAGCAAAGATCACTAAATACATCATAAAATACAATGTTTGACATACAATCCATCTGCAAGTCCGTTCTAGGTCTGAACGAAACCGAAAGCACCTTATTCCTCGTCCCATATGTCCAATACAAGAGAGAGGTTCTCGCATATCCAGTCAATCTCCAAGTACGTCTGGACGACCACCACATATTACCTCATCTTGGATGTACGGCCTAATCGAGACATTGACAATAGCCCAAATGATGTGAAGATGTCCGGTCTTCAACCACTGTCTTCAATCTTCGACATTTAATCATCGTAACAGTTATTCCGAATGGGTTAAACCCTATCTTTCCGAATGAATCTCGCATCTTTAAAATCAAGTGATATATAAAGATAACACACATCTCATTCCAATCCAGAATATTATTTTATTCAAATATTCTCTACATTGGGAATTAACCCAATAAATCTTATAAAAGATTTATATCGTTTTAAACTCTTGTTTAAATCTCTCTTTGGAAATCATTTCAAAATATTTATAATATCTTTTCTCATACTTAAACAAATTAAGGTTTATAAGTCTTATCGGGAGTATCGAGACTTACAAAGTAATTATTTCTATTGTTGTCCCATTCCCAACCTATTTATCCCATGGAGCAAAACTGTTAGTACTCCATATCTAACAACCATCGTGTTATCAGTAAATTTAATCACCTCTTTGCATTCCAATCTAATTAAAGATTCATTAAAACTCCAACTTAGTTTTAATCCCCAAAAATCATCATTTAATGATTATTCAACTTTATGAAATGAATCCTGTCTTTAACTGGGTTAAAGAGAAAATGTCATTTAAAACATCGTTCATGACAAACCCAAAATCAACTTCCATTTAAGTGGAACTTCACGGAAATCAGATCAGTTTATAATTGATATAAATTTCTGTATCAGACCAATACTATAAGTGGAATAATGGTAAAACCTTTCTAAATTTCACAAATAGTAAGGGTCTTCCTCCGTAGAGGTTCATCTCAATTATTATTAAATCGAATTCCATTCAATTCCAATTTAATTTAATAAATTGAAAAACTTCTTTAAATCTTAATTAAAAGATTTATTCCACTCAAAAAAAAATTTAAGAATAGTAATATTAAAAATACCATTCACAACAAACCCCAAATTCAATTTGATATTAAATACAAGACTTTGAATATAAATCGTATCGACTTATATTCAATACCAACTTCTGAAACCAACCGATGCCATATTTGGAATTACGATATCTATATCTTTCAAATTCCTCAACGACATCCTTATAATTACGAAATCCAATATTGAAATATCCAAAGATAATTTCCATTCAAATCATTTCCAATTTATACATATGTAGACTCTGGTTATATTAAAACCATATCCAATAAGTTATATTAAAAACACGTTGGATTTCTTTATTCTAGTTGTTAACTAGTTCATTCCGATTAAAATATCATTTATCTTTTAAAACTTGGAATATTTCATCGAAAAGTCTTTCTAAACCTTTTATTACGACTTAACATAATTTATCTATATTTTTAATAATTTTACTAAGGCCCTTACAGTCGGTTTCCAATACCGGCTACCGAATTACATCCGTAGCGACCTTTTCCCAAAACAGATTTGGGCTCATATTAAATGCAACCATTGGATTTCAAAACTTCTTATTCATTTAAAAGTTCATTTCTTTACGGACCTAACGTTTTTCATTTCAAGAGAATCCGACGTTCGGATCTCATGTTACGTCAATTCGAAGTTACAGGATGAACTTCACGAACTATCAGTGCATGACATGTCCTACTCAAGCCCAAGACGATTTATCATTTTAGAATAAATCGGAATACATCCAAATCAATTTTAAAAATTATAAAAAAATATAAATTATCATATTTGAAAACTTTGTTTTAGTCGTTTCGCTTCAAAATCTAATATTTCACTATTTTGTCATTTTAATATTATTTTAATCATTAAAATAATATTATATTTTGAAAGTCGTTATTTTATGTCCAAACTTTTCTGAAATTCATTATAAAAATTAACAAGAAACTTTCAAAGAAAACTTCTTTTAAAAGGTTTGCTACATAGCCTAACTAAACTTTACTTTGAAAAGTTACTACTCATTTCGAATAAAAAACTTCGATATGCCAAAAGTACATTAAATTTACTTCAAAACCATTCTCTACAGTTACGAATATTCATCGATATTTCGATATCTACGCGTCCATCTAAAATTTGACTTCAAAATCAAACTTTTATTTTTCACTGAATATTATATTATTGAAATATTCATATTTATTTCGGATTAGAATGAAGTTCTACCAAGCACCATATAATTCCACTTATATGGATTTCATACATCATATAATAGTTGTAAACAACTATTAAACATCTAATTAACATTCAGAGTGCACTTACGCCTATATAAGCCTTAAATAAAATATTTAACGCTTATATCGGTTTGTTAATCAACCGATTAACATACAAACTACACATTTGGGATTAGTGTAATTCAAATATCATTCTAATACCCATATGAGGTTTTCATGCAATACTAATGATTATTATCTACGCACTTGAGCGTTGTGTGAAATTATCGTCCCAATACCCGTGTGGGGTTTACATTGCAATTCATGTGACTAATCTACACACAAGGAGATGTGTAGGCTAACTATCATCCCAAGACCCGTGTGAGGTTTTCAACCAATAAATAATCAATTATTTAATCAATCCAAATCATCCACAAAACCATGAAATTTATCATAACTTATTCATTTCAAGTTATTTTTCAATCAAACCAATTTCAGTTAAACAAGTGATCATAAATTCGTCGTTTGAATTATAATATGGATGCTTAATCCAATATCAACTACCATAAATGTTTTAACATCATTTTAACATGTTAATTAGCTCACACCTCATATCACAATCAATCATCCATATGGTTTTCAAACAATATAGTGTAAGCTACCATATACCCTACAATAAATTGTGTTAATTAATCAATTAAATTCAGAGTTCTCACAATAGCTATCATAAACTTATTAATAGTGTTTTAAATTGCTAATTAACTTCTATTAACTACCAAATTATTTCACAAGTCGATTCTAACTTAATCACATGACAACCAACATTTTAACTGTGTAATTATGATTAAACTACACAAATAAAATGTTTTGAGTGAGAAGCTCTCACATACGAACTCCGTTTGACTTGAAATTTTAAATCCTAATATAATTCAACATTTCAAATCCAATAAATGTGGGTTCGTTGGATTTCGAGACTGACTTATAAATGGTCCTTTTATAGGCAATCTATAAAGTATTAAAATGTCAATTTTAAAATCTTAACTTTTAAGTTGATTTAAATTTTTTACTGACCGTTTTTAATTCAATGAAAACAAAAGGCCAAGTTTAAAATTATTCTCAATTTTATTGAGTCCAAATTCCACATTTTCTATTTAAAAATTCATTAAAATAGATTAAAATTAAATTTTAAATTGACCAAAAAACGGGCCTTTACAATCTCTCCCACTTAAAACTTTTCATCCCCGAAAAGGTACAAAGTAAAGAAGAGAAAATAAAAAATATATTGAAATAATACAAAATCATTTTAAATGCCAAAATGTATCATATCATATATCATATATATCGTCAAGTCACAACCAAAAAAGATCGACTATAATCACAAACACAGCTTATACCCTAGAATGTAGTGCCACTTACGGTATATGCCATGTATATGCATCTGACTATTCCCACCCGAGCACATATACGTACTTGTGGCGGCCTATATCATATCCAAAATATACAACATGTGCCTATACCGCACCAAAACGAATTGACTACTACCACCACAATAGTCATCACTGGGGCTATAAATTAAAGGTCCAGATAATGTCAACTCCTCTATCTCCTGAGTGAACTCGTCATCTGTATCTATATCCATAGGCTCATCAGCCCAGTCTGGAGCTATCTCCTCCTCAACCTAGAAATTATTGGGCTCTTCATCATTCTCTATGTCAGCATCGTAGCCAACCTCATCTATCTCTACCTCATCTAGTAGCTCCACCTATGGCTTAGCTATATTCTCCATCCGTAAATCCTCAGGCTCATGCCACTCTAAATAAAGTTGTGGCTCTAGTACATCAGGTAATAATGAAGAAACTAGGAGCTCGACAAGATCCTGTAGCTCTTGAGCTAAATCACAGACAGGTGGTTCCTCCGGCTCCATATTGCCAAATCCTCCATAATGGCTTCCATCTCAGGCACTAATATCGTCTCCTCCCATATAAGCGCATTGTAACAACCCGCCTCAGAATGGGCCTAAATTTCGACCTAGAAAATATGATAACGGGTAATATCAGTACTAATAAGGTGGCAATTATTAGGCATACATCAGTACTAACTTTGGGAATTATTGTCTAGGGGACAACGTATAATGGATACATGGAAAAGAATTTGACAAATTAAAAACGTAATTAATAAAATAAACAGCTCAGCGACAAAGCGTAATTGGGCGTTCCAGCCCCGAAGGGGTCGACCACTCCCCCTTAAGGGGTGTCGACCGCTAGGCAGCTGGAAGGACCAATCAACCTATGTGGATAAGGGTTTTCTAAGAGGTTATATTTATTCCACGGCTCATGCTCACGCGAGAAAGTATAAATAACCCCTAATACACACACTAGAAACCCTGTCCATTCTACATCTCCATCTCCACGCTGCTAAATTCCATAGTAACACAAAGAGAATAGTGTGAAGGTTTCTTCTACTTCTCTAACTCTATTGCTAAATATCTCTGTCTAAATTTTGGATTTCGGAATTTGGCATAAAAATATATGTATAAGAATTTAATTAGATGTTTCTTATATGTCTATTGTTAGTATTGATATTACATTTAGTACTAAATCCTCCAATTGTTAGGCTTTGTGTGCACATTTTAGCGGTGCAATAGGACCAACGATGCGCGGGAGTTATTAATTAACTCATTTTATGTTTTAGAGCTTGTTTTAAGTCTCCTTTACAGTCTACGGATGGAATTAATTGGAGTATTTTGGGTAACTGAGGAGAAAATTACACTGTAGGGCGGGAAATGGAATATTTGTAAGCCGAAGAAATATTAAAAAAATTCACTTTGATTTCATTTTTTAGGTTTAAGTGAAATTAAATAGGAAACGATTAGATTGCATGACGTTTTGGATGATAGGGTCTGGATGCAAAATTGGTTGCTTTACACTTTTATTCATAATTGTGTGAAGCTAATGGATGAAAAAGAATTTTTGCATTCATATAGAATTGCCAGTGTATTTAGGATGTTAATTAAAATCAATCCAACGGTCCTAAGCCATTTGCACCCCTATAAATAATGGGGTAAGGCCTCATCTTTTCCATTCAAAACTATAGAGGCAACGGAGCTCTGCCATTTTCCTACTTCTCCAAACCTAATTTTTTCAATTAAAAATATATACATACATATACTTTGTGAATTTGAATTGGGTATGACCTTATACTCTCAAGTTGGATTTTATAGGATATGACCTTATCTTTGGTATGGACGGACTATCGTTTTATGGGGCCATCCTAGAGTGTGATAAGAGACTCGTTCATCTTAGGAGTCGAGGAGGACACAGCCTAAATATTCCTTGTTATATTAGAAATAAGGACAAAGCAATATTATATTCTTTGTCTCCTAGTTTAGAAGGATCATCTTCGGTCCCTATAGTTTGTGAGTTTAGGATTTCAGAATTTAGTACGCGGAATTCTAACGAAATAGTACAAGTTACAATGATGTAAGATGATATGACATTAATGGGTCATACTGATGAAGAGTTCTGGATAGATCATCTTTATACTCTCTTCCGTCTCCCACATACAATCGTCATCATCCTCACTCCATTGCATCTTGACTAGTTTAACCATCTTCATCCTATGCTATTTCATGTCATTCCCTACAACACGAAGCGGCTTACGTGGTCATGTAGCTACAGTCTCGACTTCTAAGTCTTCGTACTATTCCGGAGGTACCACTACATTTGAATCCTGCATGCACTTCCATAGGAATGACACATGGAAAACATTATGCACACTCGATATCTTATCAGGTAACTCCAATCTATACGTGAACTTTCCAATTCGCTCGATTATTGGAAAATTGGCCAACGAATCTTAGAGCTAACTTTCCTTTACTTCTGAACCGAACAACATTCTTTAACCGCGAAAACTTCACGAAAACCATGTTGCCTATGTTGAATTCCAAATCCTTTCGACGTTTATCAGCATAACTTTTCTGATGATCTTGGGCTGCCTTCATTCATTGCCAAACGATCTCGATACAATCCGATGTCTCTCCGATCATTTGTGGCCCAAGTATCAACTTATGTCCTGTCTTTAACCAACAAGCCGGAGAATTACATGGTCTTCCATACAACGTCTCGTATGGTGCCATCCCAATGCTTGATTGGTAACTGTTATTATATGCAAACTCGACTAGATGTAGATGGTCTTCCCACGATCCTCCGAAATCGAATACACAGGCTCTAAGGAGATCTTCCAAAACTAGTTAACTCTTTCGGTTTGACCATCAATTTGGGGATGATAAGCCATACTCAAACATAACTCAGTTCCCAAAGCTTCTTGAAAACTCTTTCAAAATCCACTTTTGAAAAAATGGATCTCGATCACTGACTATGCTCTTCGGGATACCATGGAATCGAACTATCCATTTTATATAAAACTCGGCCAACTTTGATGTTGTCCTAGTCGATTTGATAGGAATAAATCTGGCACACTTGATCAAATGATCCACTATGACCCAAATTCCTTCGTTTCTTGCCCTAGTTCTAGGTAGTCCGTCGATAAATCCATCGATATCTGCTCCCACTTCCATATATGAATTCTCAGTGGCTGAAGCAATCCACTCGGCTTCTTCTGTTCAGCTTTCATCAACTGACAGTTCATGCACTTGGAAATAAACTTTCCAACATCCCTCTTCATACCTACCAAGTAGCAGGCTCGCCTCATATCCTGACACATCTTGTTACCACCGGGATAAATCGTCAATTACGAGTGATGACATTCCCTCAAAACCTCATCTATCAATCCGTCAATATCAGGAACAACCAGTCGTCGTTTCTTTCAAAGCCAACCATCTTTATCGATTTCAAATTCCTTATCCTCTAATTCTAACTTATGGACGATCTCGATAAGCTTTCCATCATGTTTCTTGCTTTCGCCAATCCTTTCGATGAGAGTAGGTCTTATCAATAAGCTTGCCAACATTTCAGGTTCCAACTTACATCGTAGTCTGAAATCAAATCCCACCAAAAAACTCGAGGCTCTTCCATTCCGGAAACATTGCTCCCAATCCTGCATGTTTTTGACTTAACGCATCTGCAACTACATTACCTTTACCAGGAGTATAGGCTATTCCAAAATCATAAGATGCCAAAAACTCTAACCACCTTTGCTGCTGAAGATTCAGATCCTTTTGGGAGAAAAGATACTTCAACGACTTGTGATCCATAAACAACTCGAATCGAACTCCCAACAGGTACATCTCCACATCTTTAGAGAAAACACGATCGCTGCCAACTCCATATCATGGGTTGGATAATTCCTTTCGTGTATCTTTACCTGTCGACTTGCGTAGACCACAATTCTATCTTTATGCATTAGCACTGCTCCAAGTCCAACACCACATGCATCGATGTGTACCACCATCTCTTCATTCCCACTTGGAATTGTCAAAATAGAAGCACTCATCAGTCTTTCTTTCAGGATGCCAAAATCTTGCTCACACTTCGCATCCCATATGAACACTTGATTCTTCTTTATCAATCCTATTAATGGTGTAGCTATCTTGGAGAAATCCTTTATAAAACAACGATAATATCCTGCTAACCCAAGGAAACTTCAAACATCCATAGCATTCATAGGTCTATCCCAGTCCTGGATTGCTGCCACCTTAGCGGGGTCAACCGCTAGTCCATTTCCAGAAACAAATGGGCTAAGAATCTCACTTCACTCTTCTAGAAGTGACACTTCGAAAACTTAGCTCTCAGCTGATGCTTTTGTAAGATTTCCAAAATAACTCGCAAATGCATCTTATACTCTTCTTCATTCCGAGAGTAAACCGGAATATCATCCATGAACACAAGCACAAACTTGTTTAACTTATCTCTGAACACCCTATTCATAGGATCCATGAAATATGTTGGCGCGTTAGTCAACCCAAATGGCATCACCAACCATTCGAAGAAACCAGATGATGTCCTAAAAGTAGTCTTCGATATTCTATCCTTCGCCTGTCTCAATTGGGGAAATCCCTTGCCAAATCTATCTGAGAAAACACCTTGGCTTCGTGAAGCTAATCGAACAAGTCGTTTATCCTTGGCAACAGATACTTCTTCTTCTTGGTCACCTTGTTCAGCTCACGATAATCCACACACAACCTCAAGATCCATCTTCTTTGGTTGCGAACACAACTGGTGCACCCCATTCGGATACACTTCTCCGAATGAATCCTTTTCCCAAAAGGTCACGTACTTGCACCTTTAACTCTCGCTATTCCTTAGGCACCATCAGCCTAAAAGGAATGACGATAGGTCTAGCACCCTCGACTAAATCGATTCTGAACTCAATCTTGCGGTGCAACGACAACCCTTTGACCTCGTCAAAGAGGTCTTCGAACTCACTAGTGATTGGCACAGATGACAAGTTATCACGTGGAATCACAAGTGAATTTAAATATCTCATGAAGACACCATCTTCAGGCTTACATCCAATCATAACCATTCGCCCTTCCACATCTCCGACCATCACCTCGAGCTTCTCGCAATCCACTTTTGTCGCATATCTCTTGAGCCATCCCATACCCATAATAATCCCAAACCTGGCAAAGTTCAAAACAAAGCAATCACACACAAAGGAGAAACAATGACTCGACAACATTAGACCCCGACAAATCATACACAAACTGGACGAACCCCCAACTGGATTAGTCACAACAAAAGGTCTATCTCAAATCTCGAGTTCCAAACCCAAGCGGTACACAAGATCATTACGAATGAAAGAATGTGATGCTCCAGTATCAAACAACACACGGACTGAAATATCTTTAACGAAAATAATCCCTTGAACAACGACACTCTTCCCTTTCTCCTCCTCCGTAGGAGCCCTTGAAGATGATGGCACAACTTCAAAAGCATACACTTTCTCAACAAGCTTACCCTTAGCTAGTTCTGGACAATCCTTCTTGTTATGCCCAGGCTTTCCACACTTAAAGCATATCCTTTCAGCTTTTGGATTCTTACAGTCCTTGGAATAATGGCCCTTCTGCTGGCAGTTGTAGTAAGTCACTTTGCCTTTCTGCTTTTTCTGGCCATCTTTTCTTTTCTGCTATTGTTGCTTCCTCCTTTTGTTATTACCACCCTGTTATGGTTTCGATTCTTCCTTAGCTGCAATGATAGTCTCCTCCTTAGTAAACAAATTCTCATATCTCATAGCTTTTCCACAACCTTCTCATATGTGTCATCCAGATGATCAACCAACAACCTCCCAATATAGGTATCCAAACCCATAACAATCTTCTCGTTCTTCTGATAAGGGGTCTCAATATACGAACAAGCATACTTGGATAAAGCCTCAAAATTGGAAACATATTCTAACACTGATCGACCATTCTACTTCAACTCCACAAACTTTTTAAATAGAACTGATGTGACGGCCCGCCCCGCACCAACCGACATTTCCAATGAAAGTGCGCTGTGC
The DNA here is from genome assembly GCA_030737875.1 of Allium sativum. Taxonomy (NCBI): domain Eukaryota; kingdom Viridiplantae; phylum Streptophyta; class Magnoliopsida; order Asparagales; family Amaryllidaceae; genus Allium; species Allium sativum. The sequence goes on along the minus strand of CM060921.1, from coordinate 717,784,129 downwards.
CAATGCCCGACTAACACGGGAGGGTCGCCAAAGAAAGGAATTTGAACTAACAAGGAATCTGTAGAATGTCTCACAGCATATGGGAAAAAATATATAATAATAACATAACTTTGACATAAAACAGGCGAGACAGTGCATAAGCTAAAAACCAAACCATTATAGCAGCGGAAATCCAAAATATAGCTTATCATCCAAACCAACATTATTACAACTTTGATATACTGTCTCTAAAGCAAAAGAAAGAGGTACGCTACTGATGCCCAAAGTAGTGACCAGCAACAACATAGGGAGATATATATATATATATATCATACGTGGAAGCCTCATGCTCGTCTCCGGTACAACTACTCGTGTATAATCACCTAACCTGTCTCTAGTCTGCTCGTTTAAGAGAACCCAGACTAATAAGAAGAGACATAAAACTCTGGGTCAGACAAAAGTCTGGTATGAGCGATAAGCAGCAAAACAGAACAATAATAGGTATACATAACCATACCTGAACCTGGACCTGCAACCAAAGAGTTAGCACAATAGGATGTACAATACTCTAAGGTGACACTAACATATGGTGTGAAAATAATGGGGAGGTGGTGTGCATGTCATGGTGATAGAAAAACATCAAACATAGCAGTCATCCTCACATCTCTCACTCAGTGCGTAAAGCATACGATATCTACCACTTTGATCACTCAATTCTTTGTTACGATCACTCTGCCCTATGGAGTCATGACGGCTCCACTGCACTGATCCGTAACCACTAATACCTTGCTATGTCCACTCTGCTCCATGGAGTCATAAAAACTCCATTGCACTGGCTCATAGCCCTGCTACAATCACTTTGCCCCATGGAGTCATAACAACCCCACTGCACTAATCCATAGCCACTAATTCGTCTCTCAGTGGTGAGTCAAAGCTATAGACATCGATAACCCCTTTGCACAAGTCCCGCAACAAAGACCAATTCATGAAGTTAACTCGTAGATTCCCATCTGGATCCTGAGTTCTACTTCCTATTTGGATTTCCTTTGCTTCTCGGGTTTAGGTCGAATTAGAGTTGGTCTTCAGAAGAGTTGTCGCGCAAAAGTAGGAACATACGTTCGATTCAGTTTGGTCATCCAGTTCGGTTCGATGTATGGCCTCTATGTCACATCGGTTTAGTTCGGTGTATAGGGTCCTGCATGTCACATCGGTTCAGTTCGGTATATGGGGTCCTCCATGTCACATCGGTTCGGTTTGGCCCTCCTTTCCATACTTCAGCTTCCGTTCGGTTCGGGTGTCCTCATGCGGTTCGGTTTGGTCATCTCCATCCGGTTCGATTCGGTTACGACGTACCGATCCCATCCGTTGCTCCAGGTCCCCTTCTCCGATTCGATCCAGTCTCTACTCCAACTCCAACTCTATACGACTGGCCTTCCTTCTTGCCAAGCCTCCTCTAGTGCCAAATTCCGATCTGAATCGAATTCCCTTGCACAGTTCTCCTATCCGATCCGAGCCCTATATCCGATCCGAAACCCTGCACATTTCCTGCCACTTTTCCAACGACTGTTTTACGCCATACGACGGCGTTTTCGACCATTCTAACATTTCTAATCAATCACAAAGCATACCATACAGTCATAGCAACATAGAGAATCAACAATAAACACCAAAACAACAATTTAATATGTCAAAATGGATCAAACATACCCAAAAACCTATGTTTTCCCCTTAATCCCCCTTAATCATGTTTAAGCATACAATTAGCAAAACATATCCAAATCAACCCAAATTTCTATCAGAGCCCTAAAATAATATTTAAGAATTTCTGAATATTTTTCCAAATTTTTCTGAGTTATAATTTCGCTAATTAACACTAATCGCCCCTAATTAACCATAATTAGTTAAAAACAATGCAAATCACTCACCTTAGCCACAAATAAAACTTTAGATCTGAAACTCTACCGTTTTGGGGCGTTTTCCCATGCAACACAATAGCTCCAACTCTGATTTGGTGTTGATTTGCCTTGATTTGATGTAGATCTTCTTAATTAGTGATTAGAAGGTGATTTGTGACGATTTTAGAAGGTGGAGGCCATGGCTAAGTTTAGAGAAATGTTTTAGGTGGCTGAGAAAATGAAATAAAATTGTTTTCTAACTGATTTCGGTCTCCCCATAACCCTAATCCTGAAATGGGTTATGGGTCTAGCTGTTAATCACCCTAATTAGGCCCGGTTAAGCTGGTTTTCACCTTCCAAACCATATTTCAGCCATATCTCCCAAACGGTAAGTCCGTTTGATCAATGTGACCACTATACAGAAAGATAAACCATCATCCGAATCCAATGGAAGTGATTTCAAGTCAAAACTCCTTACCAATCAAAAGTTATAGGCGAAACAAGATTTGCTAGGGGTCAAACGGTCATTTAAAAATCGGCAAAAATCGTGAACATGGAAAATGACCCCAATAGTCATTCCCCAAAGTTACACGACTATACGACCTCATATGAAAAAGAAATAAATATTCTACGATCCTTCGATACGTATAATGCGGGTCGTTACAACTGACTTCAGAGCGGTAGAAATAAACTTCGTTTCAAACTTGACTCGTGCCTGATCCCACATGATTTCTTCTTCTTGGTTTTTCATAGTGACAAAGTTCCACCAATCCATGGCTCTACCTTGTAGTTGCCTCGATGCAAGCTTTCTCTTGGTTGCATCGTTAATACCCAAGTCTCCAAAAATCCAAATACAAGAATCTAACTACCTCTGAATCTCAATGGTCGGTTATGTCCCTTTAAACGACTTTCCTTCTAGAGAAGTGATGTCCTTGCTCAACTTTGCGAAGTCCACCACCCTAAGTACTTGCACTTGAACCCCATCTACCGTAGCTGCTCCTGGAGGAGGTACCCTTCTCATGAATGCTTCCATCATGACCTCAAACATAGCTGGGAAATCAGGTGTGCTGCCATTTCCCCCTCCAGGAATGGTCTCTTCCCTAGCAGCAGGTCTCGATGGTCGACAACTCATTCTAGATCTGTAATATAGAACAATTAACCCACATACGAGAAAACTGCAATGGAGCTCAAGCGCTATTATACTATACACTAATATATAGTATACATCCACTAGAAATCTACAAATACGTCTCTCATATGTTATTACGTCTTCAAACTTTGGCTAAAATGATAACCAGAGCTATGGTACCAAATGTGACGACCGCCCATAACTCTCGCAGTTAACAAGAAAAATAGTGCGCTGAAAGGTGTGTCGAGCAGCTATGGATTGTCATCAAGGTAGGATAACAAAAGCGGAACCTGTCATATTACTCATAGCGCAAGGATAAATTATAATAGAACATATACAACAAGCAATAATAGTGAAGCAGAATTGAGCAGAATATTAAACTTTTCGTATCATCATGAAATATCTATACAATTTAGATTACACTAAGAGTATATACAAGATGCTTCACTACAGTCGCTTAGAAGATACATCAAATAGTAGAAAACATCAATTAGTAGATAGTAAAAACTAACACGGAAGCCTCCTGCTCGTCGTCGCTCAGGAGCATCATCCTCATCAAGGTATCACCTGTCACCTGCTACTTAGTTTGCCTATCCAAAACCGGATGAACAACCCAAGGTAATAAGAGGAAACATAAAACCTTGAGTCAAACAATAATTTTAATGAGCGATAAAACAACTATCCAACATCAACAATAAAGTATATGAGAATAGGTAGATCAACCAACTAATCTACCAACATCAACAGAAAAGTGACTCAAACCCGTATTCCCCACATTTGGCAATGATAGCCTTTACAAACAACTAGAAGTAAACAAATAGCAAAAATCATAGCAACCAGTTAAAACCCACATAAACCATCCTAATCGAGATCAATACCCTTTAAGCACAATCCCCGAAGTCCGAAACCAACATCAGTCAAGCACCCAAAAGATATCTAATTCGATGTCGAACAATCTACGTAAGATGATACAAGCAAACAATCATTATCCATGACTCTGACTTTCACCGCCAATCTTGCTTTGAAACTATCGTTAACCATATGACTGGCCAACCCACCATACGTCAAGGGCTAATGGTAAACCCGGTTCTAGGAAAACTTCATATGCCATTCGTACTAGTATGTTTGCCCTACTCAACGAAGACAACAAGTCCCATTCGTACTGCCCAGGGTATTCGACCATTCAACCGGTCTTTTAGGCATCCCTATTATACCCCTGCTTCGAGTCCGCTAGAACCAACGATAACGATAATTCTTCATCCTTCTATAACTCTAGTCGTCATCGTCGACAACTATCCATAAACTCGAACAACTTCTCGAGAAACCATTGTCCACGAAGTCAAACAACCTTGAGTCGTCTACACATTAGTTGCATTATGACGATCAACGAACACCTTGCAATATTTCGGAAATTCCTCCTTGAACTCGCATCGAAGCTATAACAATCGTCGACCCAAAAATATGCTTCGTTTGATCGATTCTGCATTTCATAGCATTTGCAGCTTCCTCGCTATGAAAAATTGAACTCAGCATCAAAACTGCCTTTTATAGCAGTTTTGGAATGCTATCATATCACTTGGATCACTGCCAACCCATTGGCTAAATTTTCAGACCTCAACACTTAAAACATCTTTTTATAGCGTTTCTGGAACGCTATCATTGCCCTTGCGCGATCCATTCTGGACCATGGCCAATTCATGTGCCAGAACCTGTGCCAAACCCCCAAACCATATATGTGCTCCATGATAAAGCGCTGATCCTCCCTCTATGGATCGTGCCCGATCCATGGTTTTTAAAAGTATTTGCCAAACGCTGTCTATTCCAGTTGATTGGATCTGATCGATTCCTTTGCTAGGCCAAGAAAATCTGGTCTGATCCATCACGTTTTCTAGGCCGATCCACTCCCTTTTGGCTTGCACGATCCATGCCTGGATCGTGGCCGATCTAGGGAATTTTCAGAGCATTTTTCAAATGTTGTCATGCCTAAAAATTCAGCTTTTTCCAAATCCATTAAAACATGCCAGATCCATCATTTTTTCACGCCGATTCACTGATTTTTTGTGACCAGTCCATACTAGGATTTGTGCTTGATCCATGACTTTCTACAGCTTTTGTAAAATGTTGTTAAAACCTGAAAATTCAGCCTTTGCGAAAACTCATCGATCCAAGCCCAAAACTCGCCCAAACACCATCGATCAACAAATCAAACATTGATTAAAGTAATAGTCAACAAACATTAAAACAATGCTTCAACAAATTATCAAATCAATAAATGGATCTAAACATAGAATTAACATATGAAATTACCGTTTATAAGCTGCTAGGTTAGATCCTATGGTGATTTGAATTGAAATCATACTTACATTGATTAGATCTATATGAAAACAACTTGAAATGGTGAACATAAGATCAAACAACCCATATACTTGATTGAATCCGTGTGAGAGATGCTTATCACTCACCAAATCTTCAAACAAACTTGAAAACACCAAATTCTCAATCTGGACAGCGAAGAATGATCTTCAAACCTCTCAACTTGATGCGATCTTTCAACTCTTGATGTAGATGAGCTTTCCTTGATGTAGATCTTCAATCTTCTCGCTTGGATCTAGATTTTAATGGAGGAACGGTGTATTTGATTAAGCAAGGAGGATCACGAGCTCAACCAAATGAGTGAATGAAGAAAGTAAACTGTTCTCCATGCCTCAACCCCCTATTTATAGCCTTTAACCCACCCACCAATGGGCCACACCAATTCAGCCTATTATTGACTAGCCAAACCTGTACAGATATTGTGAAACACTAAAATAGCGATTCCTCCCAAACTGTTAGACCAAATTTTTATTGTGACCACTCTACGAGATTGAAAACATCATTTTCTTTCCAATGAAATTGGTCCTAGCACCTAATTCTATCCCAGTCAAAAATTATTCTTTATACAAAACCGACAGGGGAAAAATGGTCATAAATAAAAATGGTAAAAATTATGAACACGTTTCACATCCCCATAACCAACATATCAAAATATGAGAATGATCCAACCCTCGGTGTATTAAATAAAAATATTTTACGATCCTTTGATATGTAAAATGTGGGCTGTTACACAACACAACCACATTGGGATTGGATGATGCTTGGAAAACTTACCACGGGTTCATCACAACATCACAATAAGAAAAAACCGACTTACACTCGAAAAAGAAATAAATGTAGTTGGGAGTATATGAGACCAAAGTGTACAACAAACGGAAGATCTCGACTTAAAAGGCTGGCAAAAAGACCTCTCCTTCAAGAGTGGGGCACCCGAAAATTTGACAAAATCGATACGCTCGATACGCCAATGAAACTCGTTGCCCCGGTAAAATTCAACCTCGGAAGTTCAACTTTAACTAGTTGCGAGCCTCAGAAAGGAGGAGAGGTAGATATATCGGTCAAGTCGAATTAAAAGTGATCTCCCACATGGGTGAATTCCTGTATTGAGAAAACGTAGTGTCTCTCAATGCAAAGGCTTCCTCGTTTGCAAAGCTCCAATCATAAATAACTCAAAGAACCCAATGGCATTTTGCTTCAAAAAAAAAAAAACTAAGGATAAACGATGCCCGAAAGGCGACTATGCGAATATGGCATTACTCGAATATAATACAGAAATAAGGTTTCCCAAGGAAACGACGCTAATATCCATCAATGGTGTCATTGTGAGATGTAAAATGAAAATCGGTGAGATCGAGTAATAATGATGCACTAGGGGCAAGCTGTCACGAGTTGAGATCAAAATTTTATAAAGCTAGGATAATCCAAGGTATGTGGGTAGCACACCCAAAATGGTATCAAACACCGTTGGAAGAGATAACATACCGCAAGGCTACAATATACAGAAGTCATCCCAACATAAGACGAGAATGTCATTATAGAATAAAAGGCGCTTCCACAGTATGGAGTAAAGCAATACGCACTAAGACAGGAATAACACAAGAAGTGATTCATTTTCGCTCAACATTTAATTTCAAGGTCTAGCTCCCAGCTCATAATTCTCAGGATAGATGTTGTTAAAGCAGGATGCAAAATGCCATCTTAGTGCAAATTATTAAGCATCGCACCTAAGCTACTCAAATTCTTAAAAATCCTGTGGTCATTACCACACAAAAGGATTGGCAGAAAATATGGGTTATGCTAACTGAGGCATTATTAATTATTATATGAATCAGACTAGACACAAAATTTCATCAAGTAGATTGTCAATTACGTCCCTTTTCATAAATTTTGAATGTTGTGCAGTAACAGTTCAAAGTGATGATGCTTAGAATTCGCAGTCAAAATCTAGACTGACGAATCTCAAGTGTCGTCAGCAAGAAAACAAAGTGTTTTAACAACATGAACTGTATCAAGCGGGTCATAAACTCTTAGATGAAATAGCTTCAAACTAATAACACATTTGAGTTTGTTAATGATTCTCATAATATATTTCATTTTATTGGGCTAACCCGTTGCCGTCTTGAGCAATCGACAACGAATTCGCCGCCAAATAGGCTCAAAAGCTCTTCATTACAGGTTCTCTGGATGAGCATATGTTCCAAAAGAGACTTTCTAACATCAAGCTCAAGCACACACTATTTAGTCATTCTGATTGGATCTAAAATAAAAATGTATGCACCTAAAAGGGGAATAGATGTAAACCAGTAGCATCTCAAATTGCTAAAGTGCAAAGATTGATGACCAAAAAGCACTGGCAGTTTGACATCCATTGAGCTCAAAATCCAAAAGTCAAAAGCCATGTACAAATTCAAGCTCAAATTTCCGAGTCCAAAAAATATCATATTACTCCGACCAAGCTACTGCAACAGTGCTGAAAGGCGGACGATCATCAAATTCTTCTTTCCTTTACATTTTTTCGTCAGATTCGGGAATGCCAAGCTGATTGCATGCTTGATTAAAAAGATATTGAGTTAGCACATAAGGGCATCTCTCCGGCGGATTGTCAAGAGAACGGGGAATAGGAAAAGACTAATCTGCTTTCGACCCTGAAGCTGCAATCATTCTAATCTCGAAAACTTGAATTGAGACCCCAGTTTGAGCAGAAGTGATTTCCTCTCCAGAACGATAACCAATTGTGTGTTTGGTATTCGTTCTACACGTGAAATCACTTTTTTTAAATAACTTACAGGTATGTGTTTCACAAAATGTGAACCATCATGCAAAGTTGTAAGAAATATTAAAGGCGAAGCTTGAAATCTGTAGTCGGCATGTGTCTATTAGCAAGTCTCAAGCATTGCCAGGAATTCAAATTAGAATATTGTGTTTATACAAACAACGTTCGACAAGTCATAAGTGGTTGAATGAAATAACTTTGCATAAAAACTCCATTCAAGACAAGAAATTCATTGTACTTCATTTCAATAAATGAACTAATTTGTCGTTGACATGGGAAATCAATAATAAAATATTCGCCCAAAACGGTGCAAGTGTTTGTCTTGTTACAGGACATTAACAAAAAGAGGTCGATTCAATCAGTTTGGTCATTTTCAATTTGGATCGTTTCAATAGCTCCAAAAGGTTAACTCAAAAATAAACGTTTGCAAACTAAATCCATACGATGCATATAGAGTTGGGCCTAATAATTCTCGACTAAAGAAAGATTGACAACCAACTTGGAGGCAACTTCGACGATCAATTTCAAATTGAGGTCGCTCGATGCGATGTAGTGTCGGACCTAGCAGCCCACGACTAGAGCAAGCTCAACGATAAAAGGCTCCTAAATCCCGATCCAGCATTCAATCATGACATATGACCCATGAAATTGTGACTGAATTCTATCATCTCAATTCCCAAATTATCTAGCTCAATTTAAAGTATGATCTATCAAAGATATGAAGTCGTTGAAGGAATTCACACTTTACTCAAAAATCCTAAGCAACATATGTGCCAACAAGCTGACTCAACATGAAATATGAAAGCGATTGACACCTACAATAATCGAAGGTAACAAAAAAGACAGTGGGTCCACAATGAAGCAGTGATTCTTGGATGAATAAATTTTCTCAAAATAATCGAACCATGAAAATTCATCTTCGACAAATAATGAGAAGAATAGTATGACTGATTCATCATAATTCACGTGCTCCAATCCTTTTGAAGCGGGTTGATCGCAATCCATCAGTAATCGTATGAACCGTTCATTTCTAAGCACACCTTCTGTTCGAAAACATATGCTTCAAAGGGAAAATATTAACTCGGTTCAAACCACTCGAGCAAGATCTTATAAAATGCACGATCAAAAGAAGTCATAGCCCACTCAGACATACTTTATAGAACAATAGGTATATATAGCAGCAAGATTCACATGTGTAAGCACACACAACTGGACAAATTTAAAGGCCATAAATGGCCCACATTCAAGTGCACAATGCACTGCGTACAAATATGCATGTACACAATATAATGATCAAGCCATCAACACAAGTGGACATTCAATAAGACTCAAGATAATGAAAGCATTGGATTGGCTAAAAAATATGGATTCGTTACACATGGCTTAGGTGTACTTGGTTGGTGTATTCAAGTAGACCTGAGCCATGCGTAACCAATCTGATTGCATGAATCAGATGTGTGTTGGCAAGCATAAACGGATTGAGCATGAGATGTACATGAGTCATAGAAGATTTAGATAGACTGCATGGATGGATCACTGGCTTAAGGTGCAAACCAATTCATAATTATGGTAGGCTCGGGTCACTCCAGAATTGATATAGCCATGGATCGATCACAACACATATATATGACCTGCATCACACAAGAATAGATCGTGAGTCATGCGAGCAACGATCCGTGCATGGATCATGGGTCATATGAGAAATGGAATGTCAACCTGATGCTTTAATTTGTGGAACGCAAGGAGCTAATGAATGGATCAGACTAGAGCATAAGTATGGAGAAAGTATGGACCGCACACAATAAACACATGAAGTATATATGGACCGTGATGGCTAATACATGGAGTGTTTAAAGTATGGACCGTGTATACTGGGAATGATTCTCGTGCAATGCATACAAGGGGTGATGCCTGCACGTGCATGATTGGATCATGTATAAGATGTAGCACAAGTTTGTAATGTGTGGATCCTTTATATGAGTTGTATGCGATCCATTCAAGGGCTTAACACAAGCATACATAGAATGCAAGTTTTCATGGACCGGGGACACCACTACATAAGCTCCCAAGCACTCCAATCTCCACTTATAAATACTAGACCCCCTCACACAAAAAAAGGAGTTATATTTTCTCCTCTTGGAGGGCTGCAATTATTGAACTCAAGCTTCTGCAACATCATTCAAGCAACTCCAACGTCATTGAAACTTCTCCAACGTTATTCTCCTCCAGAAATCATCGAGCTTTTTCACCGAGATCGACTATCGAAGATCAGATCCGATAATCATCGCAACTAATGGAATTCAAACGCATTTCTATGGTAAAATTAGAGAATTGTTAGAGAATCATTATAAATAATCAAGAAAAGTTGTAACTTAAAGATCAACCTTGTACATTGTAATGGATAAATCAATAAAATGTGCATTCAAAGTGGACGTAGGCCTAATCCACGACGGAACGACTATAAAATACGTTTTCTACTTTTTTCTGCTCTTATTCTTGCTTTTCTATAGGTAAAAGGTGTTTCTATACCTCTTGGGGTGTTACTGTCAACTTTCGGTGTTAACATACATGTTAGAGGGAAGCGTGCCCTGGACACCTCTGCCTGTATATAGTATGAATACGAGAAACACCAGAAGCAACACCATAACATCATAATAAAGAACTCAAGGTTTTAGGTTGTTGAATTTAGCAATCTTTATTTTACTTTAATTTAGTCCTACTTTGCTGGATATTGCATAGTAAACCGTTCATGCAATTGTAATAAAGATGTTTTCTTCTACCTATTTTATTCTGAGATAATATTTCACTCCTTTACATGTGTTTATTTTAGTCATGTTTATATTGTCCTTCGCATTTTCTAATAAAAGACAAACGTCACAGCAATTGAGGAAAGGAACAATTGTGAATTTTCTAATAAAAGTTACAAGTAACGATGATTGAGCATCCAAAGCTGTCCGATAAAAGTTACAAGTAAAGAAGGAGAGTAGCACTTCTAAGCCAAAACTCCTTCGTTCACAATTAAGACCAAGAAACCAAGGCATAAGAGGACACCAATTAGCCAATCTAAAGTCCCTGGCGGTAACACTCGTAAAGGGATGACGACCCTTAATCCTTACTAAGCGACAAGAAAGAGGATAAGGAAGCTAATCGCACATCCTGGTTAGATCGATAAGGGTAGCCAAGGCAAGAAGAAACAACGAATCCTATGGAGCGCACTAGCATGTGTCTTTTTGTTATTTTGTGTTATGTTTGAGTATGTACGTTTTTCTTTTTTTGGTCCAAACCAGGCCACGATCGAGCGGGTTCCTGGCTCTTTTGTTAGTAATGTATATAAGTGTTGACATGCTTTTCAGTCAGAGCTGTTACACATGGAATATCTGGATAGCATCGCCTCAGGCATGGAAAACGTAGTCAGAAAACACAAAGCGATTTGGTCAAAGTCGCAAGGCCCAAAACTCCTATCAGTCGACCACTTTTGGGCTCAAAAACAGCAACCACGATGCTTTGCACCATATAACCTGTACCCCTTTGAATTAGCTTCAAGTAGAGCTTTTGTTTGGCTTAATCGGACTTACGGTTTGGATGTTATGCCTGTTTCCGTGAACGGTTGTAATATGGTATTGATCGGGTCACCCACCTCTGGTTCGTGAACATGGGCTCAACCTGAATCGCCACCTAGGGCTCGCCCTCTTCTGCTACTCGTGAACCAACTCCGGTTCGGGAATCACAAGTAGACCATGGCCCCCCGAGACCACGATCCTCCAGGCACTGCTCTACCGAAGAGCTTCAACACTCGATCCCTCACCCTTGTTCGTGGAAGGGCCCCACGAGCCGCCTGGACTGGACCTGCTTTTGCTCATATATTGACCTATTCTCTTGGCTATTCCTACTCCTATGAACCCGGATTTAGTTACATATAACATGGCACGACTTGAAGAGGATGTCTCCACGTTTTCCACCACATTCCGAGATTCTTGGGATGCGTGCCACGTGGCCCACGAACCGCCTGCTGGAAATGACTATAAATACACCACTTGAAGGCATGTTAAGGGGATTCCTCTAATCTTTAGACCATTCTTCTACACGACTTCCACCATTACTGAGTGCAAGCACTTTGCACCTTTCTACATCTAAATTCTTCTTCTTCTTTCTACACAATTAACACGTGGATTGCGTGTATAAACTCTTGTAATTTCATTAAACATATGAATTGTGTGTCAACATGTAACTGATTCTTGTAATTTGTTAGTATAGCAATAAAATTATAAAGTGGGCGTAGGCTATATCTACAGCCAAGCCACTACAAAACCTCGTGTATTCCCTATGATTTACTGTTTTCTGCATTCCCTGATCTGTGACCTGCATTCGGGTGTTAATGCCATTTTTTGGTCTAACATTTTGGCGCACCAGGAAGGGGGGCACACGATACTACTTCAATTTCTAGCTCAAAAGGAATCAGATTCTTAGCTTCTAAATTTATGGCCAAACAAAACTTCCCCGTGTTGAGGATGAAGGCACGAGAAACAAGGCAAGCTAGGAAGGCTTCCACTCATGAAAACCCATCATCATACCTGACTAGAGAAGAGATTGATGGCATTCTCGCTGAATTGAAGAGACATATGGCATGGAAAGATGAACTCCTTCAGAAACAGCAGAACATGATGAATGAATTCTTTGCTCGGAAGGATGGAAGGCCGAGCAACGCTAAGCATGCTGGAAATGAAGCCACTGGAGCGGCTCATACATCACATGGACTTGGGGCAAGCCCTTCGCTCTTGGAAATGGTCAGGCTCGACTAACTTCAGCTCTGGTTCAGATGGAAGCCAGAATGTAAGCTTTCGCTCAACAACTGGAATGGGCTGCTGATGGAGGGCCAGGGTTGGCTCGTGATAGGGGACCAGGACCGGGTTGGGTTGCCCCCTCGAACCACGAGCCGTGATCCCCAGGCAGTGGTTCACCAACAACTTCCTTCTTCTCTCATGTTCAACGCTGGTGGAACCAGCTCCGATATCGGTAATTTGCAACAGCTTTTCGATGGAAATTGACTAGCAGATCTGATGCAACGCCTCTCGAGAGGCCGCACTTCTCAAAACAACGTGGACGACGTCAATCACACTCCTTTCACTTAGGAGATCAGGAATTCTCACAATCCCCCGGATTTCAAACTTCCAGTTCTGGAGCCACACAACGACAAGATGGATCCTACCGTGCATCTGATGCATTATAAATGGCATATGGAAGTTCAGTCGGCATTGGAAAATGTCATGGCAAAGTGCTTTCCTCTCTTTCTGACTGATATAGCTACTATGAGGATTCAACAGCTAGCTCCAGAATCGATCAACAGTTGGAATATGTTGGTCACTCATTTTATTCAACAGTTTCCGGTCCACATATCTCGACCCAAGAATGTCATGTCCCTCACTTCAATCAAGTAGAGGTCTGGCGAAACTCTATGCTCGTTCCTTGAGAGATTCAATGTTGTAGTAGCAACTGTGGATAGACCTGAACCTTCTATGGTATTGATGGTGGAAGTTTCCGATGTTCTGGATACATCGGAGTTCAAAACCACTTTGTACCGGGACCCACCGTTAGATCTCGGAGAATTCTACTTTGAAGCGGACAGATTTCTACGTGAGGAAGGCGCAAAATCCGAGAAGGCTATTGTAACACCCCTATGTCCCACATCGTGAAAGCCTGTGTGAAGTGGGTACTTATACAGTAGAGCCCATCTCTTACTAACGCCGAGGCCTTTTGAGGAACAAAACCCTACACCTATATGGTGGCTAAGTTGGGGACAATATCTTGCGTGAACGGAGGTGCGGGTTGTTACAGGTGGTATCAGAACCAATACCCAGCTGGAATTGTGGCTCCTGTGTGGACCACAACGCCTGGGTAAGGTGTTTGTGAGCCAACGGGGATGTTGGGCTCTATAGGAGGGGAGAATGTAACACCCCCACATCGTGGAAGCCTGTGTGAAGTGAGTACTTATATAGTAGAGCCCATCTCTTACTAACGCCAAGGCCTTTTGAGGAAAAAAACCCCACAGTTATGCGGTGGCTATGTTTGGGACAACATCTTTCTTGAACGGAGGTGCGGGTTGTTACATCTATTCTCGATGTTAACATGCTTAAAGACGGAGCACCATCTGATTCAGGAAAAGTCAACGACAAAGGGCAAAGAAACAACCGTTGAAAAGAATGATCGTAACATTTATCCCTCGAGAGGACCTAGATACGAAAAGTACACTAAAATCAATTCATCACTGATGGACATCTACGTGGATGCAGGAGGTGTTGCTTCATATCCAAGGCCTATCAAGAGGGAGCCGACGCTAGCACAGCGCAATTCCAGGAGACATTGCATATTTCATGATATGGACAGTCATAACACTAGTGATTGCAGGTATTTGCGAGATTTAATTGAGGATCAGGTTAAAACTGGAGAGCTTCATGAGTACGTCACACAACCAACAGCACCTACATCCGCCCCGGCGCTGCCGCCACCGATTCCCTGGAGAGGGAATGATCTTGGATCGAGCAATCACGGGATTATCAATAAATGACCCCACTTAGTGGATCTCTTCAGTTTGCCAGACCCCGATCCGTAGCTCATGTTTTTAGGTTTTTAGGCGACTTCTCGCCCCTCTCTTTGTTTTTTCTGTGTAATAAGCATGACAACATCGACCCACAAGCACGGAACCAACCTGTAGTCTCCAGTCATGTTCAGGGTTAGAATAACTGCCACCTAGCTTTCGTGAATCAATAAAGATCATTGATGAGCTCCGGCGTTGAACTGGATCCGTCTAGTATAAACAAATTCTCATTAGCATTTCCTTGGTCGTTTTACCCCGGTAAGGCCGTCTTGGAACCTCGGTAGCATTTCCTTGGTCGTCTTACCCCGGTAAGGCGGTCGTGGAACCTCATGGCATTTCCTTGGTCGTCTTAATCCGGCAAGGCCATCATGGAACTCTCTTAGCATTCCCTTGGCCGTCTTACTCTAGTAAGGCAGTCATGGAACTCTCTTGGCATTTCCTTGATCATCTTACTCCGTTAAGGCTGTCTAGGAGTTATTCTTGCATTGCTTGCAGGTACAGATTATAGATTTCTCGGATTCTCCAGAACACATCTTCCTTCAACCAACAAGATATGTTCTTGGGGGCACAATGTTAACATGATTTTCAGTCAAAGCTGCCAGACACGGAATATCTGGATAGCATCGCCCTCAGGCATGGAAAACATCATCAGAAAATACAAAATGATTTGGTTGAAGTCGCAACATTAGCATAAACAGGCCCAAAACTCCTACCAAACGACCTCTTTTCAGCCCGAAAAAAGCAAGTACGGTGCACTGCACCGTAAAACCTGTGCCACTTTGAATTAGCTTCAGGCAGAGCTTTCGTTTAGCTTAATCGGACTTAGGGTTTGGAAGTTACCCCGTATTCCGTGAACGAGTGTAATATGGTATTGATCGGCTCGTACCCTCCGGATCGCCCACCACAGGCAACGAGCATGGGCTCAACCCAGCTCGCCCCCTAGAGCTCGACCTCTTCTTCTACTCATGAACCAACTCTGGTTCGTGAATCACAAGTGGACCCCGGCCCCCTGAGACCATGATCCGCCAGGCACTGCTCCATCGAAGAGCTTCAGCACTCGATCCCTCACCCCAGTTCGTGGAAGGGCCCCACGAGCTGCCTGGACTGGACCTGCTTTAGCTCATATATTGACCAATTCTCTTGGCTATTCCTACTCCTATAAACCAAGATTTCGTTACATATGGCATGGCATGACTTGGAGAGGATGTCTCCATGTTTACCACCACATTTCGAGATTCTTGGGATGCGTACCACGTCGCCCACGAACCGCCTGCTGGAAATGGCTATAAATACACCACTTGAAGGCATTTTAAGGGGATTCTCTAATCTTTGGGCCATTCTTTTACACGACTTCCACAATTACTGAGTGCAAGGACTTTGCACCTTTCTACATCCAAAAGTTTCTTATTTATACACAATCAACATGTGGATTGCATGTATAAACTTTTGTAATTTCATTAAACACACGGATTGTGTGTCTAAAAGAAACTGATTTTTGTAATCTGTCAGTATAACAATAAGCTTATAAAGTAGACGTAGGCAACTTCTACAGCCGAACAACTATAAAAACCTCGTGTGTTCCCTCGATTTACTATTTTTTGCATTCTGTGATCTGCATTCAAGTGTTAGTGCCATTTTTTGGTCTAACATTTTGGCACGCCAGGAAGGGGGCACACGATACTACTTCAATTTCTAACTCAAAAGGAATCAGATTGCTTAACTTCTGAATTTATGGCCAAACGAAAACTTCCCCATATTAAGGATGAAGGCACGAGAAACGAGGCAATCCAGGAGGCTTCCTCTCATGAAAACCCATCAGCACACATGACTAGAGAAGAGATGGATGGCGTTCTCGCTGAATTAAAGAGCCAGATGGCAAGGTAAGATGAACTCCTTCAGAAATAGCAGAACATGATGAATAAATTCTTTATTCGAGTGGATGGAAGGCCGAGCAACGCTTAGCTTGCTGGAAATGAAGCCACTGAAGCGGCTCATACATCACATGGACTCGGGGGAAAGCCCCTCGCTTTTGGAAATGGCCAGGCTTGAATGACTTCAGCTCCGGTTCAGATGGAAACAAGTATTCAAGCTCCCGCCCAGCAACAGAAATAGGCTCGTGATGGAGAGCCAGGGTCGGCTCGTGATAGGGGACCAGGACCGGGTCGGGTCTCCCCCTCGACCTGCTGATATACACGTAAATGTGTATATTTTATCCGCTTATTTATCTAGTTTTCTATTTAAAATAATCAATACTGTGTATTTATAGCTGTGTTTTCAGATTGCTGATAAAAAGCTTGGTTTAGAGCATTTGATGGATAAAGCATGAAGAATTTGCTTAAAAAGAGTGAAGTTGAAATTACTAAAGCTTGAAGAGTTTAAAGCTTGAAGAACGGTTGCAAATAGAGTTCAGTTGGGTAGATTTGGCTCACTAAAGACTTATATTGCGTTCACATTAGCTCCTTTGCAAGGCTTTTCATTCACGCACCGCACACGTTCACATTAGCTCATTTGCAAAGCCTCTCACTCTACAGCTGCATTCACACTAGCTTATGTGTTAGTTGGGCTAATTCTTTAGTCCCACATTATGGAATTTGCCAAGTAGCCTTTGTCATATCAGCTATAAATACACTTTATCTCATTCATTGTAAAACACATTGTGTTTTATTTTGTAATTCTCTTCTTGGAATAAAACTCTTCTTCCCCCTTTCTCTCAGTTGTTATTTTATTTTATTTATGTTCATGTCTGTTATTTTATTTTCTTTTCTTTTAGCTATGTCTAGCTAATCCTCTTTAATTAGGGGGTGATGACGCTAATAGATATGATTCAATATGAATCACATAGCCAAAAGATTAGAACTTCATGTATGTAGATCTAGATCTGAATCAAGAGTTAGATCTGAACCTTCATATTCTGTGTCGTTTAAGAGCTGTGCTCTTTCACAGGGTATATTCGTGTTCGATCTAACAATTATCATATTTAGATCTAATTTTAGGTTTTTAGAAATTAATTTGTGAATCTGTCCTGATAGCCTATGGTTGTTTAAGAGCTCAGCTCCTGCATAGGCTATACTTGTTGTTATTTACATATTTGTTTCTAGAAACCTAATTATCGTTGATTCATGTTTGTGACAGAAACATGAATTAGATCTGTATTTATTCGATTGGCTATTGATGAATATTAATCTAATCTATGTCATTACTCCCTAATTACTTTCTTTATTGTTAAAAACTCATTTTTTGTTTATTTTCTGTTAATTTGCAATCAATCAAAATTCTAGAATAACTTGATTGGATTTATTAATTAAAATATTTTTGGTCTCAGAGTTCGACACCCTCTACAACGATCCTTGTTGTTTAGGAAAGACGAACGAATTTTACAGTTGTTTACAATTGTTAATTTGTTCGTAAACAAATTTTAGCGCCGTTGCCGGGGACCAAAATAATTTTTATTAATAATCCTTCGGGTTATAGTTTTTTTTATATTTTTTTCTTTAGTTTTCCTACATAAAATAAAAAAAAACACAAAAATATTTTTATTTTATTTTGTTCCCTTTTGTTTTCTAGCATAGATAAAAAAAATCTTGTTAGTGGATTTAGTATTTGATCTATGATACGTAATCTACTACACAAGGAAAAAAAACAAATAAATAAATATCTTTGCAATTTTTGTCATTGTTGGGTCTTTCCTTTTTTGTGTGTTTACTGCTGTTATGTTTCCAATTTTTTTCCTATACTCTTTTTTTACAATTTCTTTTCTAAATAAAAAAAAATCCTTTTTGGCAATTTTCTCTTCTGCTTTTTACTGATTCTCTCAATAGCAGGCCTTCCCTTAAACCTGCTCCAACAAACAAATTTTGCCGTCCACACCTCCATTCCGCAATCACCAGCTTCTACAAACATACACATCCCCCTTATCACACCACTTAGCAATCCTTTGCTTCCCATCCCGTCCATCTTGTTTGCAGCAATTATCAAACCACTCAAGCACTTCACAACCGAACCACGACTTCACCACCTACATCCTCTTCTTCAACTGAAATCCCAGAACACATCAACACAAACCAACATCCACTACAAATCAGTCCACCCTCGGATATCAGTCCATCGTTGAACCAAAACCTCACCACCACCGTTCAGACCAATAGTGCTTCACAGACACAGTTTTTGGCGAGCACTGGACCATCAACATACCCTCTCCCTTCCTCCTCACTGTAAACAACTCAAATCGCATCAACGAGCAACACCTGAAACGCGAGCCACCCTCTCCGCAAATAACCAAACGTCCATCCTACAGAACACGCCCTTCATCAAACCTCCAGTATCCCATCCATACCCAAATCGCAGTCAACCTTCCCTTTCACACCAGTCACACAACCTGCTCTTCACAATCTTCTCCGCAAAACAATCACCATCCACAATTTCCGAACATCAATTTCGTTAAATCGAAAACCCCTTCAAACCGCTCACCACCCAGATTCGAAAAATAACCCTCACAAACCAACCCCACTTCCTCAAGCCTTGCCATCTTCATCACCACCGACAAGAACTACTTTCCACCATACACATCTTTCACCAATCATTCACCGAACTCTACCATTACACAATTAAACCCACCCCACAAAGCTACAACACCTTCCCTCTTCATCTTCCAGACCATAACATGCCACACTTCAAAATTTCACCACCTCCAGAATCAGTACAGCAAATCCAACACCTAACTCGCGATAACCCCAATTCGAGATCCAACAACAACATAGATCGAAATCGAAACACCAACCATCACTGAAACTAAGCCGACCCAAATCGCCTGAAGACTCCAAATCGCCTCCTATGCCAGATCCGAAACTAACCCCTAATTCACCAATCCTTCCGACTCTGAATCCTCGAGAGCCCAAATCGCGACTTCCACCTTCACCTCCCCAAGTCAATAATAGGCGAAGTCATCCCCACCTGTCGCTTACCCCCAAATCACGACTTCTACCTCCGCTTCCTCCTCTAATCGGAACTCAATCGCACAAACACGGATCTGACCTCTCATGTAATCTCTAAATCACCACATCGAAAAACCCCAAAACCGAATCGCGAACCCAAAAATCGGATCCACCAACGGTTTGCAAATTCGTTCTCCACCGAGAGCTAATTTTGCGAACCCAAAAAGTAAAAGAACCAGATTTTATTTTTTCTTTCTTTTTCTTCTATCCTTTTGGTCTGGTGAATGCAGTATATAACATGTTAAAGAGGTTCGGGTTTTGAATGAACTAAACCGATTTAAGGCATGCTTGAATTACTGATTGGTTTGTACTATTTTCTTTGAGGCGGTTTCAAAGTGGGGATACACATTTTTGGGCTATTGGGCAGGATCGTGTTACAATTGTAAAAAAAAATCAGTTGCTTATTTTTATTTTTGGGGTAAGTCTCTTTGTGGCCGGTTTTTAACAACCTAATCCGTTGTATTTTGTTTCTTTTAGGGGGAACCGTGTTGGTAAGGCTCTTGGTTTAGTTTAGGTTCGACAGCTTTGTTGTGAAGTGTTTTAGTTTGCTTTTGTTTTCTATCTTCACATTTTTTCCCTTCTCTCTCTTTCCGATTTAAATCTAATTCGTTTGCGTTTATTTTCATTTCCCCTTTAAAAAAAAAGGTTTGAGGAAAATTTTAAATACAGGTACATCGGAAATTAGAAAAAGGTCTTAAAAAAAATCCGAACCCGTGCCGCAGCGCGATCAAGCAATTAATAGGAGGCGGCAACAACAAAAAGCAGCGGACTATTCAAGGTTCGAGCGGTTGCACACCAAGTGGGGGTGTGAACACGCTAGCGCGACTCAATTGCACTGGACGGTCTGCCAATCACTGTAAAATTTTCTTAACCCTACAGGTGCTCTGCTGCAAAGAAAAATATATAGAAATTGTGTGTAAAAATTTTTTGCAGGTGTCGCGGCTTGCTTGTAAAAATTTTATTTCTGTAATTTATTATTCTGTGTTTGTTCTGTGACTGAATATTTTGCCTGTTGATGTGTGGTTTAAAATTTTTAAACGAACGTGGGATTAATTGAAAAGTTTATTTTTGAAATCGAATCGAGAATTCCCCAAAGCTCATATGACAAAATATTCGTTAAATTGACAATTAGGATTGATACTCTCTGAGGTGTCTAAGGAACAGTAGAGTCTAGAACTCAAACAGGTTCTTAAACCTTAAGTCGTGTTTCTACAGTGATTCGTGGCACACTGATAATCCCTGTCCGAACCTGGCCCATACTTGTAGTCATATAATCCGAATTTGTTAATTTTAACAATTTTTTTAGAAGCTTCTTGAAAATGTCACAATTCCCTTTTTCCGACGGATTTTACGATAGTTGTGAAAATCAATATAATCCATATAATTTTACACCAAATTCATACGTATATTTTAATAACAACTTTTGTACAAACAATTTGGATTTTATGCCACCGACTTTTCAAAATTTCCAAAATACTCCTGATTGTACACCACCAAATTTTCAAAATGATGATCAACCCTCAACTCTTGAAACACGTATTGAATCTTTACTTGAATTGAGCATACAACAAAATCAAGAAATAAATGAATGGTGTAATTCATACATGTGCAACAATTCAAGTGAAAGTTTTCAAAATAATCAAAATCCGATTTCACCTTCAAATTCAAATTATTTTGATTATAACCCTTGTCAATTCAGTTTTGAACTCCAAAATGAATTTCAAATTCAAAATGGAAATGTAAATCAATTTTCAAATGATTTTGGCAATGGGAATAATTTCAATTGTGGTGCTAGTGAGAACTTTTGTTCTCAACAATTTCAAATTTCAAATTCTCGTGTAAATAACTATAAATTTGATTTTGTTAAGCAAACAAATGAAATTGATGACTACTTGAAGTTTTGTGAGATACAAAATCGAATCCAAACTTGTGACGATTCGAATAATAATCCACCTTTTACCACAATCGGCGATCTGCAACTAACAACTTTTGAAATTGATGAAAATCTTAATGAAGTTGTTGAAAACTCTGTAATTGATTTGAATTTAAATTCTCTTGAAATCGAAGGTGTCAATCTTCAATTTGATCTTCCTCTCTCAAATTCTGAAAATTTTGAAAATTTAGCAACTTTAGATTGTCAACTTGAAAGAAATGACGAAGTTGGTAACAACTGTTTAGGTGAGGACGACTTTGATGAGCGAAAACTTCTTGAACTGATTGATGATAATGTTGTTGAGTCTGAAACTGAAAATGAAACATTTGAAGACTTTGAAATTCTTGAGGTTGGAAGCAACGAAACTGCTGAAGGTGATTTTAAACACAATGACGATTTTTCTGAAACTGTTGAAACCCCTTGCAACTTGATCATTTCAATTGAACCTCACCTTGATCACTTGTTTTTCAATGATAAATTTCTGCAGTATATGAAGTCTTTCTGGAATAACAATGTTTTTGAGAAAACACGATTTCAAAATTTACTGAAAATTCATTTGTTCGGTTTTAACTTTAGGTTTACGAATGAACCTTTAGTCAACAACATTTCAAATATCAAAGCAAAACTGAACAATATTTCTCAAAACAAGTGTAGGGGTGAGAATGATGCACGCATCTCTCAATTTATACATCACTGAACAAATCAAATTTTGTTTTTGAAAATTTTATTGAACCCCAGCTCGATGACCTCTCTTTAGTTGCTATAGAAATTCAATTCTATTTTAGGATCAATTGTAAGCTCAAAATTTTAAAATTAGTAACTCAAACTTTTGAAAAAAATGAAATTTGTTTTTCCAAATCTGAAATGTGATATAAAATTCTTTATGATTCGGTTTTCAATGCTGAAGTTGTGTCTTATAATCTTAATGAGGCTGATCCATTGGTCCATTGTGGATCGGTTCATCTATTCGATGACTGCGTATTTTCTGCACGTGTACCCGGTAAGTTGTGCTGACCCTCTTATTTTATTTCCCTTTCACTAAGATATGTATGATTAATGACTGTGATGACACAGCCACACTCAAGTGTGGGGGGAGGGGATTTTACATTACATCAGCAATCAAATTTTATGAAGTAGGTCATTCATTGAACAAGGATTAACTTAAATTCATAAATAACACCTTGGTTCTTGTTTGATAAGTTGAATTGTTGGCTAATGGGAATGAACATTATTTATTCATTGAATCGTAATGTGTCTTTTTAAGATGCTAGCTTGAGACTGTGCAGACGTTAGTCGTGTTCTGGAGTAAGCGTGTCAACCTTTGTTATACATGTTAGAATGTGCAAGTAAAAAAAATAAAAAAAAAAATCAAATAATAATGATTTTGCACCTACATTTGTTGGATTTTCTGAGTTCGTTTTCATGCATAATATTTTCTTTTCACTCAAATTTTCAGAATCGTAAGTTCTAAAATCCACTTGGCCCAATTAAGGAGAAATGACTCATTGTAGCGTTCTTCTTCGATACCCCACATTATTCAAACCCAAGTTTTAGTCGATTTACATCCATGTTTCGATAAGTTTATCTTATATTGGTATACTCAAGAACCTTTGTTTAAAGGTCAAAAACGTCACTTTTTATACCAATATTACACCACCCACTCTGTACTTGTTTTAAGGTAGGATAACCATATACCACATCTTATTTTATATGGGTTATCTATCTTACGAAACTGTGCTTATCATTCCTTTCAGCTTTTTGTATAACATCAATCCAGACTTGTGCGTTGAATTAGGGTTATAGAAGTAGAGTAACTAGGGCACAAAACTTTCCTTTCATGAAGTATTGGTTTAGTAGAGGAGGAATCAAATAAAATAACGTACGGCATCATTCCATTCCATATCCATTCATCATTCATCATGCAAAAAAAAGGAAAAGAAAAGAAAAAAAATGAAATAAAGAGAGAGTCTCTCTGAATAAAATAGTCATTCAACATTCTTAACTATAAAGCATTCAGTTCCATTCCATCTACATCCATTATACCGTACTTGGAAGTGAGGATTGTAGTAGAGGAGATGAAAGGAAACAAAAATGTTCATATGTGCTTTAGTATTACTTTATCTTTTGTAGCCTGAAGTTTAACTAATACACTTGCCCTCTTATCTAGAATATTTTTAGAACTTACAAAATTCTCCTTCATCTATGCATAACTCACATCCAATACATTACAGTTACACTGGTGCAAAATTATTCAAAAAAAAAAGTTGAATAAATGTTTGGGTGCACATTGTCGATGTGTAGAACTTTGGTTGACACCACGCTCCTAACCTTCAAGACAATTACAGTGTTATCAAGGAATTACGATTCAGCTTGAAATTTTTTATTCATTTTTGCACCAACAATGGGATGGACAATTTGGGATTGAACCGTTATTATTGAAGTTAGGTAAAGTCCTTGGAATATGAAAGACCTTAAATATATTGTTTGATTAATCCGCGTACACAAGACGCTTTGGATTTTGTGGGTAGTATCCGCTGAAAACCCTCACGAGACAACACTCGTCCTACTAGGGACACCTAGGGGTTTAACGGCTTGTTGCATACGCTAAATGCAATCGTGTTTCCTACGAAAGTGTGACATATCTTAGTTTAGTTTATTCGAGGACGAATAAAAAGATAAGTGTGGGGGTATTTGATATACACGTAAATGTGTATATTTTATCTGCGTATTTATCTAGTTTTCTATTTAAAATAATTAATATTGTGTATTTATAGTTGTGTTTTCAAATTGCTGATAAAAAGCTTGGTTTAGAGCATTTGATGGATAAAGCATGAAGAATTTGCTTAAAAAGAGTGAAGTTGAAATTACTAAAGCTTGAATAGTTTAAAACTTGAAGAACGGTTGCAAATAGAGTTCAGTTGGGTTGATTTGGCTCACTAAAGACTAATATTGCGTTCACGTTAGCTCCTTTGCAAGGCTTCTCATTCACGCACCGCACATGTTCACATTAGCTCATTTGCATGGCCTCTCACTCTACATATGCGTTCACACTAGCTTATGTGTTAGTTGGGCTAATTCTTTAGTCCCACATTATGGAATTTTCCAAGTAGCCTTTGTCATATCAGCTATAAATACACTTTATCTCATTCATTGTAAGACACATTGGGTTTTATTCTGTAATTCTCTTCTTGGAATAAAACTCTTCTTCCCCCTTTCTCTCAGTTGTTATTTTATTTTATTTATATTCATGTCTGTTATTTTATTTTCTTTTCTTTTAGCTATGTCTAGCTAATCCTCTTTAATTAGGGGGTGATGACGCTAATAGATATGATTCAATATGAATCACATAGCCAAAAGATTAGAACTTCATGTATGTAGATCTAGATCTGAACTAAGGGTTAGATCTGAACCTTCATACCCTGTGTCGTTTAAGAGCTGTGCTCCTTCACAGGGTATATTCGATTTCGATCTAACAATTATCAGATTTAGATTTAATATTTAGGGTTTTAGAAATAAAATAGTGAATCTGTCCTGATAGCCTATGGTTGTTTAAGAGCTGAGCTCCTGCATAGGCTATACTTGTTGTTATTTACATATTTGTTTCTAGAAACCTAATTATCGTTGATTCATGTTTGTGACAGAAACATGAATTAGATCTGTATTTATTCGATTGGCTATTGATGAATATTAATCTAATCTATGTCATTACTCCCTAATTACTTTCTTTATTGTTTCAAACTCATTTTTTGTTTATTTTCTGTTAATTTGCAATCAATCAAAATTCTGGAATAACTTGATTGGATTTATTAATTAAAATATTTTTGGCCCTAGAGTTCGACACCCTCTACAACGATCCTTGTTGTTTAGGAAAGACGAACGAATTTTACAGTTGTTTACAATTGTTAATTTGTTCGTAAACACCTGCGAGCTGCGATCCCTAGGTAGTGGTTCACCTACAACTTCCTTCTTCAATCACGTTCAACGCTGGGGGCACCAGCTCTGATATCGGCAATTTGCAACAACTTTTCAATGGAAATCGATTAGCAGATCATATACAACGCCTTTCAAGAGGCCGTACTTCTCAAAACGATGTGGACGACGTCAGTCACACTCCTTTCACTCAAGAGATCAGGAATTCTCACAATCGCCCAGATTTCAAACTTCCAGTCCTAGAGCCATACAACGGCAGGACGGATCCTACCGTGCATCTGATGCATTATAAATGACATATGGAAGTTCAATCGGCGTTGGAAAACTTCATGGAAAAGTGCTTTCCTCTCTTTCTGACCGATGTAGCTGCTATGTGGATTCGATAGCTAGCTCCGGAATTGATCAAAAGTTGGAACATGTTGGTCACTCCTTTTATTGAACAGTTTCGGGTCCACATATCTTGACCCAATAATGTCATGTCCCGCACTTCAATCAAGCAGAGGTCTGGCGAAACTCTGCGTTCATTCCTTGAGAGATTCGATGCTGCAGTAGCATCTGTGGATAGACCTGAACCATTTATCGTATTGATAGTGGCAGTTTCTGGTGTTCTGGATACATCGGAGTTCAACACCTCTTTGTACCGGGACCACCGCAAGATCTCGGCAAATTCTACTATGAAGCAGATAGATTTCTGCGTGAGGAAGACACAAAATTCAAGAAGGCTATTCTCGATGTCAACATGCTTAAAGATGGAGCATCGTCTGTGATGTGCACGTAAAAATGCACATTTATATTCACATATTTATGTTTGTTTAGTTGAATAAATGAACATTTTTGGGTATTTTATATGATCAAATAATGTTTTAAATATTTTCAAAATCATCACTTATTTTGGGAAAAAGTGGTCACTTGTGCATGTTTTAATGTGTGAAATCTTTTACTTGTTCCTTGTGATTATCTCTTTTAGGAATTTTGGAGCTAAAAAGATATATACACATGAAGAGATGAGGGAAAGCATGCTTTCACACAAAAGGAGGCAAAGAATTAATTCGTTTTATTAATAGAAGAGGTCCACACCTATAACGACCCAGATTTTTGATCGATTTATTTTAAATATTTAATATGGTTTTAAATTTTGAAAGGCAAGGGGAATTTATTTATTTTAAATATTTAATATGGTTTTAAATATTGAGTTGAAAATATAAATGAATTTTTGTATTGAGTTTATCGATTTAATAATCGATATATGATTTATTTCAATTATATCAAATTATTGTAATACGAAATATAATTGAAATCAAAGTTAAAATCTGAATCGTGACACTTCAGATGATGAATATGTATTTTATTTGAATATAGATGATAATAATAATTTATTTATCGAGGATTTTTTTTTTGAATTTAAATTATATTATATCGATTTAAATAAATATCTTCTCCAGATGATAAAATGAGGCTTCGAAATCTGTCCCAGTGTGTTCAGGATAGTGTTATTATGCCAGAAACGCTGGTTGTTGCGCTCAAATAGGAGTTCAGAACCGCGAGTTTTATTATTTTAGAATTTAAGTGGATAAGTACTTAATCAAATCGAAATCTAATCGAATTAAATGAAATGTACTTACCCTAACTAGCTAGTATACATACACAGGCCTATTCCTTCTATCCTAAGTATACTTCTCTTATATAAACACAACAATCACTTCCATTTCTTTCTTCTGAAATTCGATCAAGAGCTTCATTAAAATGGTCGATATTAAATCTGAAGCAAATTAAACGGAGCCTTTTTTTCTCCTTTTACTTGTCTGTTCCCCAATATTATAAAATCGGAAGTAATACGCCCTTTTCATTACCTCTTAATTAAACGGAATGCCATAAAAATATATATAGAAAATGGAAATCGTGGATCATGATTCGAAGTCCACCGAGAATTCTGGAGCTCAAGACCGACGCTGGACTACTCACGATTAGGGGAAGGGTTCAGTGATGTGATTCGAAGGGAAAATTAGGGTGCTCGAGCGCGATTTGGGGGTGCGCACGATTTTCCTTCAACAATGAGTTTCACCGGCGATGTCTTGGTTTGAGTTTTGTGAGTGATTCATGGATTTGTTTCAAGATTTTCTGAAGGGGATTTCATCGTGGATAGGTGTGCGATGTTTGGAGGGAGGGTTTGTGTTGGATTCGAACTCAGTAATGGTGCGTAGTGAAATTAAGGGATTCAAACTGTTGTACAGAGGAGGAGTTCGGTCAGAGAGTAATCAACATGATGCCACGGTGAAGTTTTAGTGTTCGGTCTGTAGTAATCAACGCTGACATGTTGTGGCGAACTGGGTCGAACTATGGCAGCTATTTTCTGGAGGAGATAGGCTCGTGATTTCTAAAAAGGGGAAAATGGAAGTTTAGTCTATATTTTCAATTTAGGAGAAGAGAGGCTATAAAAAAATTAGGTAATTTATTTAAACCATTTTCTGCATAAATTCATTAGTTATAGGTGTGAATACATATTTATATATACACATAAATAATTATTAACCAAGGAATATCATATAAAGGTATATGATATTTTTCCAAATGAAGTTATTCGAGTAATTCGTAGTTGAAGGCTGCTTAATCAGGAGTTAAAATTGGAAGGGGTTGCACAATAAAAATCGCGGTGAGTAAATTCTCACTCTGATATTTATTTTAATTTTTTTTATCATTAAAATAAATTGTTGACTGCTTGGATGCATTATACATTGTTCATCAGTATTGGCTATTATATATGTGTGTGTGTATATATATATGTGTTTGTTATTTAGGTTGGTTGTTGTGGTTATTATACATACATACATATATACATATATATATATATATATATATATATATATTGGTGATTGGATTACCATAGTATCATTAGCGGATACCCGCAGTATCTTTAGCGGATGACCCTATACGCCCCACGCTATGATAGTGGATGACCTTCTATACTGCGATATCCTGCCTCGAAGCAGGATGGGTATTATTTATGTTGGCTAACAGCTGTGGATACAGGGAAAACAGGTTAGAGGAATCGAATTGGATTCCTCAAAATTTATTATTATTTGTTCATCTATATATTATCATATATGATGTGTTTGAAAACCTGTAATTGATACTTGAGTGTTTTGGGGTGTTTAAATATCACTAGGGCCTGAATGTTGATTTAAAAAATATCGTGGAAAGGATATCTTGATATTTAAAAGGAGAATTCTATTGTTTTTAAATAGAACTTGAATTTCGAATGGGCCATTAAAATATTAACTTGTTTGAATATTTAAAACAAGTGTTGAATTTATAAACGATGTTTATAAATTAAATAATACAGGAAATTGAGGTAAATTAATAAACGGTATTTATAAAAAAAATGGAATGATTTTCATTGGATAATCAGGGAATTGAATTGAATTTATAAGCAATGTTTATAAATAAAATGGGAAAATTATCATTTGATAATTTGAATGTTTAATATCAAATTTGAATTTAAAAATAGAAATGGGGAATCGTTTTAAAGAAGTAAAAGATGAAATTTATTCTGATGTTTAGAATGTAAATTGAACTAAAAACAAATCCATTGGATTTATGATTTGAATTCGATTAGATTGAATTTGTTTAAATAAAATATTTTCAGAAAAGATATTAGGATTGTATTAAATAGAAGTTTAAATTTAAATATGGAAATATATTCTATATTTATGTAGATAAGTTATATTAAATAGAATATTCCAAATAAGATTTTGGTTTTAAATAGTTTTCAAAATGGAACTTGTTGGAATTTATAAAACAAGTAAATTTATAAATAAAATTTATAAATATAGTGAATTAATTATCTGGAGATATTCTATAATTTTAAATTCAAGTATGAATTTAAATATAATTTGAAATCATTTCGAAAAGGGAATGACAGTTTTATTCCAAGATTCAGAATATAAAATGAATTAGGTTTCAGGTAGATTTGAAATGGAACCTGTCTTAATAAATGAAACAAGGAAGTTGAATTTATAAACAGTGAAATAAATTATCATTTGATAATTTAGGAATTTAAATTCAAATATGAATTTAACAGTGAATTGGAAATCGCTTCGAAAAAGGAACGACGGGTTTATTTCTGGAATTTGGAATATAAACTGAGATGAGATAAATCAGAAGTATTTATATTTTGAAATTCGATTATATCGAATTTTATAAATAAATTATTTATAAAGGAATTAGAATTTATTATAGAAGATTGAATTATAAATAAAATTATAAATGAGATACGAAATAATTGGAGATCTGGGATAATCAAAATTATTAAGTTGAATTGGGAAATTAGTTTAAAATATATTAGAATGAAGTTACAATTTATATATAAATGAAGTTTAAAACGTTTATATATTGAATATGATTAAATCGAACTTACCACAACACGACAATTCGTAAATTGGCGTTTCGAACTTCAACTAGTATGTAGAACTCAATTTAAGTCGGAATCCTTTGAAACAAGAATCGTTAGGATCGATTAAATAACAGTTTTCTAGTGGAAGAGAAAAAAATTTGAATTTCGTATTATAGATTTTGAGTTATGTTAAAATCAAATTTTCAGAAAAACAATGCCATAACCATTATAAAACCATAACGGTTTATTTAAATTTATAAAAGGATTTTAAGCAAATAAAATCTGAATCTTCATTATAAAAATCCAGATTTGAGTTATAAAATATATCTAAACTCAAGTGGAGTAATAAAATGAATTTTGAAACAAAAATCTAATGTTGTTAATTATTGAATAGAATTAACTAGTTTGAAGAATAATTAGTTAATGGAGTTTGAATTGAAATTGGGCTTTGGATAAGTAAATTGGGTTTGTAAATTTATAGTCGAAATCGAATATGAAACTCGAG
This sequence comes from Allium sativum, assembly GCA_030737875.1. Classification (NCBI taxonomy): domain Eukaryota; kingdom Viridiplantae; phylum Streptophyta; class Magnoliopsida; order Asparagales; family Amaryllidaceae; genus Allium; species Allium sativum. Next base: position 717,753,639 of record CM060921.1, on the reverse strand, counting down.
TTGAAAAATAGAATTCGACTGGTTTATAACCAAATTAAAAATAGTATATGAATGTGATATGTTCAATTAAAAAGTGGAATAAGCAACTTAAAGAATAAATTAGCGAATTGAGTTAAAAATGACCGGATTGAGTTGGAATAAATTAGGAATAGACGCATATGGGTTAGACTGGTTTGGAATGAAGTGTATGAAGATTTTAATTTGTGTGCCCATCAAAAAGGTACACCTTTAAATTCCATATGAGTTTTTATGTGCCGAATCGGCAAGCCACTTGGCTTTTTGATTTTTCTTTTTGAATGGAAAGGAACTAAGAGGCATTTTGTAGTTGTACCGAGTGACCCGTACAAAGGAGGTTATGGAAAAAATTTCCATAAATTTAAGGATTTAGAATGTTTTTAAGAAAATTTGATAGTTAGATATCAATGTGTCGATATATATATATATATATATATATATATATATATAATTCGATAAGGAAACAAACTTAAGAATAAAATATTATAAACAATAAAGGAAATCTACAATTGAATCTGATAAAATTAGATAGTGAAACATATACGGGTTTAAAAATGAATAATTCTTTTTTATGGTGTTAAGTATTTGAGGAAATTGGTCTTGTCTATTCTGAAGTTAATAATGTTTTCAGTCAAGGTCTGAGAGGTAACTATACCCCAATTTGATTGATTTAGTTATTAACCGATAAATAGGTGGATTCAGTCTGGGAGATAAATGTTTAAAGAAATTTAGTTGAGTGAAATATTTTGGGTTGTTGTAACGGTGTTTTATACAACATTTGTTTTAACCCAAGTAAGTGAAATTTTGGAAATATAATAATAAATATTTCCTAAGCGTAGAAATGAACGGGCATGAAAGAGACAAGTAATTGAAATGTTTTCCAATTATAAATAGTATACATTTTCTAAGTATAGAAAATAAAAGATGGCGATATATGGAAAAGTTTTCCAAATAGTGTAAGAGGCCAAGATGATTATCGAAAATATCGTGTTAACGAATATGGATAAGGAAATGGAGAAGCGTTTTAATTAATGAAATATTAATTAAAAGGCCCAATGATTTGTTTGATGCTTTGTATGAATGTTTGTTTTTCTTCGATTGTTAAATAACCGACAATCCAAGTGTTTGCTAATATCGTTGTCAATGTGGAGAGACCGGTTGGATTATTATCCAAAAACCACTCCGTATTGACAGTAGCGTTGCGAATCGAATTTATAAGAAGATAATCGAAGACAGAATAGAGTGCAAGGGCTTTTTCTATTGGAAATTGTGCCTTCGATTTCATTCAATCCCAGAACGAATGTATATGGATGAATGTCTGACAGAGTATTTCCGATGATCGCACATGTTGGTCTGTATAGATATATATGGTGGCAGAGAATTTATTCTCTTAGCATAATATCCAGAATATATTTGTGCAAATCAATTAATGATTAATGGATCTGACAATGTGGCATTCAAAGTGATTGTGTTATAAATGAATGGTAAGTAATCGTAGCCTCAGGCCTCAACAACCGGGAAATGACAAAAATCGGGCAGGCAGCATGGCTAAGTGGATAACTCCCAATTAGGGTGTATTATCACCTATCTAGAGAAATTTATTTCATTCTTTATACTATTCGATGATGTCCCATTTGGGAAAACGGTTGCTGATCCCAACCGTTGGTGATATACATTTGATACACTCAAGCGAAATGAGTGGTCGGTCATGTATGGCCAGGTTACAAGATGTTCTTGTTGAACCCAGTGTATTCTCCTCTAGAGATACACTATCAGAAAGTGGTTCCATACCTTATCATAGTTGGAAACTCATTACCCAATAAGTGCTCGCGGTTTTGATTGTATATTATGTATGTGGAGCGTGAGATGAAATCCACTAGATTTATATTTATTTGATTTAGAAACTATTATAATATCAAAAGAATTTTGATATAAAGATTATAGTTTCTTTCAAAAGGATTTTGAAAGTTAAATCAAGTGTTTTGGATTCTCATAAGGGAAAAACTCGTTCCGTGTTATACGGCGTGGTCTTATTAGATATCGTTTATTTTCTCAAACTGTTTTTAATTGATTACTCATACCAGTCCCGTGACTGACCCGGAGTTTACTTTGTTTTGTTTTACCTAAACTCTTGGGTGTCCAAATTTGTACGGGCAGTCAAGTAGTTCAGGATTTTACAAATATATCTAAAGGAGCTTGGAGCAGGAGGCTTCAGTGTTAGAAATATGGTATTTTTATTTCCGCTGTGTTGTACGTGTTGTACTCTGATAATTGTATGCTGTACAGGTAAACTTTTGTATTTCAAAAGTTATGATATATTATATTGTGTTCCGCTGTGATGTGAGACTCTGTGTTGTTATTTTAGTTCTTCTTCTAAAAAAAATTGATTCGTGTGATATTTGGGTTGGACTTATGATATATGTAGTCAACTCAGATAACACGGATTTACGGGCCTTTACAACGCCTTTCAGCTAGCCTACTTGCTCTTAAGCTTCATACTAAAGACTAATTGAATGAGACAAAAGGCCTTATGCATTCTACATGACTTATTAGTGGCTAATGGCAATTAGAAGCTTCATAAATGGGCATTTTTGGGATTTCCCAAGAAAATTGATTAGGGTTTTAGGGTTTTTGATCATGTATGTATACCCCTTTGTTTCACGTATTTGGGGATCTCTTTTTAGCAAATAAAAGTGTAAGTGATCAAAGAAACAAAACTGGCTTCCAAGCCTCTTTCTTTTATGTCATGGTTATGTTCTATTTAACGTTCATGTTTATTCGTACTCTCTCTTTTTATTATTAGTAGTTTAGATTTATCTTCACGCAAGTAGTGTAGTTTATTTTATGCAATTAGTTAGTAGTTAATATCTGTACTTCATTACTTATTCTCTATTTTTGTTGTTCTTCAATGTTGAAATCTATTTGTGTTGAAACAATCACACAAATGAGGAGCTAAACCCATATAATTTAGGGGTGATGATGCTTTTCCTCCCATTAATGTAGATTTAACATAAATTTGTATGAATGATCTCTTTTGGGTTTAATGAGAATGGATGTTTTTGTGTATTTATGTTTCATGTTGCCTTTAATAGCCTCTTTTATTCATTTCATAACATTGAGGCTATGTTTATGACATAAAAAACAAATTGTCTCTTCATCTAAAAATGTGATTATGGCAATGAAATAGGGTTTAAGTTGAAATTTGATGATCTATGTTACTACCAATAGTAAATAGATCATACTTAAATTAGATTTTAGTTTCATTTCGATGTCATGTTTCATAAAAGTTAAAAAGTTAGATTAATTGTGTACTATAGCTTGATGACTTATTTTGTGTTAATTAATAGCGCGAATAAGTCATGCTTATGATAATTACATAATTATCTTACTTAGATAATTGAGAGATCTTCGTATTATTTTATGTTGAACCGTGTTGAAAGAGAGAAAAGTGAAGTTGCCTCTAAATTGGTTTTAATCTCATAATTTTAGTCTATATTTTAGTTTACTTTTTGTTTCTAGTACTTAATCACAACTCAAATTTGGTTTAATTTGATTTAATATAATTAAAATTATTTCTTTCCCCGTGGATCGACTCGTATCCGCTAACATACTACAAGTGTACGTCGTGCGCTTGCAGCTTATTCTACATCGCGACCATTTTCTAATTCATAGAATATTCGTCATCAAACAAGTTGTTGGCGCCATTGCCAGGGAAGGAATTTGATTTTAATTTTATTCTTTGGATTAATTTTGTTGTTCGTAAAAAAAACTGTGTGCATTTTATGTGCTTGTTTTGTCTTCGTTAATTTGTGTTTATTTTGTTTTAGTCTTCATAAAAAAAACTTGTTGTGTTTTTTTTTATTTTCTTGTGTTTGTGTGTGTATTGAATTGTGTATTGTTTGTTTTTGGGTAATTTCATTTGTGTTTTTCTTCTTTAAAAAAAATAAAATTAAAAAAACCACTTGCCTTTTGTTGTCAAATTCTTTCATGTTTTCACTACAATTTGCTCCTTTTCTTTCATTTATTTCTTTCCAAATTTTCTCTAAGTTTCTTTTCTTTGTACAATTCTTACAAATAAAAAAAACCCAAAAGTTATTGCTTTCCTTTTCCTCCCTCTTTAATCCACTTTCCCTTCTCTACCTTATGTTACCTGACTGCTTTATTCTACACCACGCTACAACCATCTTAATGCCATAACTTATCTCTACAAATTTCTTTCCATCTTTCAACGACCTCCTTTCTAGATTTCACATCTGCTATTTACTAGCTATTTTCTTTTCATTTCTTTCCTTTTATAAAATAAAAAAAATCATAAAAAATAAACAAATTACTTTCTTTTTTTCTTCTATTTATTTCTTTTCTTTCTACAAAGTCTTTCCCTCTTACAATTCTTTTCTACTTTCATAACAATTAAGAAAATTCTTGTTTTCCTTTTATTCTTTCTATTTCTCTTGTGTTTCTTCTTCCTTTCACTTCCGATCACAAATTTTGTTTTCCTTTTATTTTGTTCCCTATTTCTCTTTTGGTGAAAAATTTATTGCTTTCCTTTTTTATTATTCCTTTCCGTTCGACCTCCTTTCCCGTTTTCAATACAATCTCTTTCCCTCTTTACAATTGATTTCTTTCCCTTTTACAATTTTTTTAAAAAAAACAAAGATTCCTTTCTCTTTTTTTCCTCTTTCTACTTCATTGTCACACTCCACCGTACAACACTTCTCAACCTCCACTTCAACTTATACAGACACCATCTCTATTTCAAGCCACAACCAACTCCTTTCACAACCAAATTCAAATTCTTCCATACAAGCCTCTCCACATCATCATCACGCAAAAAAAAAAAAAAAAAAAAAAATCCATACAAATCAGCATCATCCTCTCCTACAACCTGCAAACAAATTTTGCAAATCTCATCAACCACTACATAAACCATCCCTATCCATCTCTCCACACAAATCTAACATCTCCACGCACATCTTCCCTACAATCATCTCACAAACTCAAAGCTATTCATACAATTCCTACCAAACAAAATCAACTCTGCTATATCCATGTAGAAATTCCGCACCTCATACCAACATCTCACGTAGAAGCACAATTGCTTTAATTTGGGTGTATTTGAGTCTTTGTTTTTAATTGTTTATTTAAGTCTTTGGTTCAATTTGGGTTTATTTGAGTCTTTGTTTTCTATGGCATCCAATTGCTTTATATTTTTGTTGTTTTTTGTGCGTCTTAGTTTAGAGTCTTTGTTTTTCCTAGTTCTTAAACATTCAGTTGTGTTGCTACAGTGATTTGCGGCACATTGATAACCCCTGTCCGAACCTGGCCTAGACTTGTATTCATATAATCCGAAGTTGTTAATTTTAACATTTTTTTTTAAAGAGCTTCTTGAAAATGTCCCAATTTCCTTATCCTCATGAATTTTACGATAGTTGTGAAAATCAATATAATCCATATAATTTTACACCAAATTCATATGGATATTTCAATAACAACTATTGTACAAACAATTTGGATTTTGCACCATCAACTTTTCAAAATTCTCAAAATAATTCAGGCTTTGCACCACAAAATTTCAAACTAAAGATCAACCCTCAACTTTGGAAACAAATATTGAATCTTTCCTTGAAATGAGCACACGACAACATCAAAAAATAAATGAATGGTGTAATTCATACTTGTGCAACAATTCGAGTCAAAGTTTTAAAAATTCGAATTCACTTCCAAATTCAAATGGTTTTGATTATTACCCCAACCAAATCAATTTCGGACTTCAAAATAAATTTCGAATTCAAAATAGAAATATGAATAACTTTTCAAATGATTTTGGCAATGGAAATAATTTCAGTTGTGGGGCAACTGAAATTTTTTGTTCTCAGCAATTTCAAATTGAAAATTATCATGTAAATAATTATAAATTTGATTTTGTTGAGCAAATGAATGAAATTCACGATAATCACACGAATTTGTTGTTTCAAGACTACTTGAATTTTCGTGAAAAACAAAATAATAAAAAATAAACGTATGACGATTCGAATGATAATCCATCTTTTACCAAAATCGACGAACTTCAACTAATAACTTTTGAAATTGATGAAAATCTTAATGAAGTTGTTGAAAGCTTTGTGATTGATTTGAATTTAAATTCTCCTGAAAACAATGGCGTCAGTCTTTAATTTGATCTTCCTCTCTCAAATTCTGAAAATTTAGCAGCTTTAGATTGTCAACCTGGCAAAAATGATGAAGTTGTTAAAAACTATTTAAGTGAGGACGACTTTGATGAGCGAAAACTTCTTAAACTGATTGACGATATTGTTGTTGGGTCTGAAACTGAAAATGAAACATTTGAAAACTTTGAAATTCTTAAGGTTGTAAACAAGAAACTGCTGAATGTGATCTTAATCACAATGACGATTTTTTTAAAATTGTTGAAACTCCTTGCGACTTGATCATTTCAACTGAACCTCACTTTGATCACTTGCTTTTCAATGATAAATTTCTGCAGTATATGAACTCTTTTTGGAATAACACGGTTTTTAAGAAAACTCAATTTCGAAATTTACTGAAAATGCATTTGTTTGGTTTTTAACTTTAGGTTTACAAATGAACCCTTATTCAACAAAATTTCAAATATCAAAGCAAAACTGAACAATATTTCTCAAAACAAGTGTGGGGGTGAGAATCATGCACATGTCTCTTAATTTATACATTATCTGAACAAATCAAACTTTGTTTTTAAAACTTTTACTGGACCCCAGATCAATGATCTCTCTATAGTTGCTACTAAAATTCAAGTTGATTTTAGGATCAATTGTAAGCTCAAAATTTTAAAATTAGCAACTCAAACTTTTTGGAAAAACAAAATTTGTTTTTCCAAATCTGAAACATAATATAAAATCCTTTATGATTTTGTTTCCTGTGCTTAATCTGTGTCTCATAATCTTTATAAGGCTGATCCATTGTGGACCGGTTCATCTATTCGATGACTGCATATTTTCTGCATGCACATTTGGTAAGACGCACTAACCCTCTTTTGTAATTAGTAAATATTTCTCTTCCGTTCACCCATTGTGTCATGCATTGACTGTGGGGACACAGTCGAAATCAAATGTGGGGGGAGTCTCAGTCTCATTTTCATTCTATTTTGCATAGTTTAAGTTTGCATTTTCTCCCATTTTCTTATAAAAAGAGTTTCGCACTTCTATTTACTTTTAAATAAGACATGATGGAGTTAGCATACAATTTTGGTCGTTCGATTAAAATATTTGAAAATTTACTCCTCTTAGCGGATAACGAAAGGAAAGTTTCAATTACGAGCAAATTTGGTGTAACTGGTATATAGGGAGATTAGTAGGTGATGAGTATGAAATGTTTTCTGAATTGTAATTCGATTCAATGAATGGTTGATTTAGACTACTTACGATAACATTTTAGATCTTTTAAGTGAAGTTGTGCTAAGATATTCTCACTTAACTCTCTCTCTCTCTCTCTCTTATAAAAAAGAAGAAAAAAAGAATAAGAAGAAAAAAGAAGTGTATATATATAATAATCCAAGGGTATCCAACATTGCTAGTACATCTAGCGTTTGTGTGCAAACTTGCTAATCTCTTTCTGACATCTTGTTGACAAAGTCAGTGTCGGCATACCTTGATCTCATTTTATGAGTTGGACACCTAAGGATTACCGACCCTCACGTAAGTCGTAATGCAATGTAGGGGTGGTATACCTGGGTATTTATAAATAATACTAATGTAAATATTTTGTAAGAGAGAGTTAGCACTTAAAATCCAAGCACACTCTTCACATATTCGACCTAACTTGTTAACCAAAAGGAAGTTGCAATGTCGTTTTACGATTGTTGATATCGATTACAGAATTCATTTTATATTTGCACTATGTTTCTACCAAAACAATTGGCCAAGCTGGATGAGTCTATGACGATAACATGATAAAGGTGGTTGTTTAGTTCTTATGAGTGAGTCTGGTGTGAGACTTCTCTCCGTGTTTTTGAGGTCGTGTTTTAGTGTGATTCAATTGGAGTGCGATTTGTCTTGTTCAGTGATAGTTTCTGGTGATGGATTTAGTTCTTCGGTTAGAGATGGTTTGCTAGAGGTTAGTGGAGGGCATGCACAGAGTAGTGATGCATCCACTACTTTGACTAGAAGGGGGAGACGTAGGAGAGTAGCTCCCAGTTCTGGATTCGTCCGACGCAGCGCTAGGGTCAGAATAAGCTCCTCTTCATCTCGAGGTAGACTTCCGAGCTCGAATGCTAGTAGTAGCAATTCGGGTTTGGGATCAGGTATGGTTCCTGTTTTTGATAGCGATTACACTCCTTTTGCTTTGGGTAGCCTTTCGACTAGTCAGTTATTTCAGCTTGCTAACGATACTGCTGTTATCTTTACTGATATTGAGTTCGATGCGGATTTCATTAGAAGTAGGGAACTGGAGAGAGTTATTTGTTTGAGTCGATGAGGATTGTTAGCTGGAATATTAGGGGTCTAAATGATCCTAAAAAATTAGCTAAGGTTATGACCTTTTTCTAAAGATTTTCATATTGATATTATTTTGCTTCAAGAGACTAAAATTGAGAACCCCGATTTTAGTTTTTATGCGAGGTTAGGTGGGTCCCTCTTTCGTAATTGGGCTTGTCTTCCAGCCACAGGTAGTGCCGGAGGACTTATGGTTGGGTGGAAAGATAATCAATTTTGACTCGTGCAGGAGATTCCTAAGTTATATTCTCTAAACATCATTTTAGCCTCTCTTATAGATAATTCTTTACTGGGCATTTCCAATGTGTATGATCCTCTTACAAAAATTGAGAGGAGACTCTTATGGGTTGAATGTGTTGATTTTAGAAATCTTGTCCTCAATCAATGGATTGTGGGGGAAGATTTCAATGTCACTAGGTTTTTAGGAGAGAGATCACCTCGTGAAGGTGATTTCTCTGATATGGAGGAATTTAATGAATTCATTTTAGATAATAATTTGATTGAGATTCCTCTTAATAATAGATCGTTCACTTAGTCTAATGTTAGAGATAGTCCTTCTTTTGCTTTATTAGATAATTTTTTTATTAGTACTAAGGTGGATGATAGATTCTCTATTTGTACAGTAAAGGGTTTGCCTTTTTTATGTTTGGATCATTGTCCTATTATCCTTTCGTGTGACTCGAATATTTCTATTATTAACAGTTTCAAATTTGAAAAGATGTGGCTTTTGGATTCTAGTTTTATTAATACGGTTTCTGTTAAGTGGAATTCCTTGTTTTATTTTAACAATTTGTATAGGGGTAATTCTGCGAAGATTTTTGTTGCGAAGTTGGGTAAGTTAAGGTTTTTTCTCAAACGTTGTAATAAGTATATTTTTGGTAGTGTTAGAATTAGGAAAGATAAGATTATGTGTGATATGTTCAATTTAGACAAAATTAGCCAGTCCAGGATTCTTAGTTCCAACGAGAGGGATAGACTTTGCAACCTTAGGAATGATCTCAAGCTGATTTTAGAAAACGAAGAGATCATATGGAAGCAAAGGGCCCGAGTTCAAAGGATTAAGGAAGGGGATAACAGCACGAAGTTCTTTCATAGTGTGGCTAATAAGAGGAGGCATGATAATTTGATTCATTCTATTTTTATTAATGACATGGAAGTGACTGTTCAAAGGGAATTAAATGAGGCTTTCACTAGGTATTATAAGCTGATTTTTGGAGCTTGGATTAAGAGAAGGATTAATGTTAGATGGAATGACATTTATCCGCCTATTACCAAGGTAGAGTTAGTAGATTTAGACAAGACTTTCTCTGAACGGGAGATTTGGAAGGTTATCTGTGATATGCCTAGTGACAAAGCTCCTAGGCCTGATGGTTTTTCTGTACTTTTTTATAAGAAGTTTTGGGAGGTTCTGAAATTTGATATTATTAGCTTATTTAATGATTTCTATAGAGGTAATTTACGATTAGGTAGTTTTAACTTTGCTAATGTTATCCTTATTCATAAGAGAGAGGGTGTTAATTCTCTAAAAGGTTTTAGGCCTATTTCCTTAATCAATTGTTCTGTCAATATTATTTCCAAAGTTCTAGCTAATAGGCTTAGTACTAAGATGAATGATCTTATAGATTGTTCCCAAACAACCTTTATTAAAGGCAGAAACATAGTGGACGGAGCGGCCGCTGTGCAGGAGTATATTAATGTCTGCTGTAAAAATAATTTTTCTTGTGCTATTTTGAAGTTAGATTTTGAGAAGGCATTTGATTCAACTGATTAGGATTTTATCTGCGAGTTATGTCTTGCTAGGGGTTCTAGTGTCAGGTGGAGTAATTGGATCATGTCGTTGCTTAGGTGTAGTTGTTCTAATATTGTTGTTAATGGGGTTGTGGGCAAGAAGATTCAATCTAAGAGAGGTCTTAGACAAGGTGATCCCCTATCACCTCTTCTTTTTAATTTAGCAGCTGATGTTTTCTCTGGAATTATTAAGAGAGCTAGTAGATTAGGAGTTTTAGGTTGTACTGGTAATGAGGAATTTAATAATGAATTATCTATTCTTCAATTTGCAAATTATACATTATTATTTTCATCTCACTTGCCAAAGCATATAATTTCTCTGAAGTTTATTCTTTATTGTTTTGAGATGTTATCTGGTCTCAAAATCAATTTTGATAAGAGTGATTTAATGGTTCTTAATGATCGTGATAATGTCGAGTCTTTGTTTGCTGCATCTTGAACTGTTCTGTCATGAATTTTCCTTTTGATTATTTGGGTTTTAAGATTAGGCCTTTGAAACTTAATAAGAATGATTGGTTAGTTATTAGTGATAAGATCAATAATATATTATCGAGTTGGAGTAACAGATTTCTGTCTAGAGCAGGTAGATTAGTACTTGTTAATTTTGCGTTGTCTGCTATTCCTACTTACTGGATGGCCGTTCATCGATTTCCTCAATGGGTTGTTGAGAAAATTGACAGAATTAGGCGTAATTATCTTCGGAATGGTGTTCCAACTTGTAGAGGTTATAAATGTTTAGTTAACTGGGAGGTGTGTTGTAAACCCAAGAAGGATGGGGGCCTTGGGATCATAAATTTATATAATTTTAATTCTTCCTTGTTAGCCAAATGGATTTGGAAATTTGTGTACCCATATGTGTTAGCTACTTGGAAGATTATTGTTTCCAAATTTTATTATTCCGTTGGCGAGTTTATTGTTGGTTCTAGTTTTAGTTGGGTTAATAGATTATCTTATTTTTGGAAGTCTGTTTTGAATTGTTTTGATTTATCTAATTTAGGTTGCAAACTGACTGTTCATTCAGGAATCTTACTTTCTTTTGGCATGATGTTTGGATTTTTCCTTTGCCTCTTAAAATTGAATTTAGTGAGCTTTTTAATTATAAATGCTTTAAGAATGCTTTGATTATAGACGTTTATAAAGGGGATTTAGATCCCTTGTGGGAGTTTACCTTTGACAATATTTTAGAAGGGGATATGTTAAGGCAAGTAGCCTTACTTAACCCAAGTTAGCATTGTATCGTTTGGATGAGAATGGAGATTGTATCAATTAGGGTTTTGATTAGGGTTTAGTGTACTCGGTCAATTCTATGTATAATTTTATTAATTTCTCTGGTGTTTCTTTGTGCCCTTTTAAGTTTCTTTGGAAATCTAATTCTCTTCCTAAAGCGAAGTTTCTTATATGGTTGATTATCCATAAGAGCTTAATACAGTTGAGCTTTTAAAGAAGAAGAATATTATTTTTGATGTTAAGTGTTGTTTTTGTAGTCTTTTGGATGAAGATGTTGATCGTTTATTTTTCTCTTGTAATATTACCGATTATATTTTAATTATGGTTTTAAGGATTTTTGTTTTTGGTTGTTTTAATACTTTTAGTAACTGTGTTGATTATTGGGACTAATATAGATTTGTTTATAATTCTAGGCAGAGATATGTGTTGGATTCATTAGTTACTATCATTAGTTGGTTCATTTGGTTAGACAGGAATCAGAGATTTTTTCATTCTATTTCTGTTTCTGCTGATATTTTAATCATTAGGATTGTTCCTTACTGTCTGGATTGGATGTCTAACTCGCACCATAAGTTATTTAGTGAATCACGTTTTGAGAATTTTTTGTTTAAGGTTAGATTTAATTTGAGTATATTTTTTAGAATCAATAGTTATTTTAGATGTAATAGATCTCGCGTTTGTTGTTAATTTCTGTTTTTTTGGTTTTGATTGTTTATCTCTTTTTCTTTTATTTCTTCTTCACATATATGTATAGATATATATATGTATATATATATTCTTAGATACATATATACACACATATATTCATATATATATATATATATATATATATGTGTGTGTGTGTGTGTGTATGTGTGTGTGTGTGTGATGGATACTTATGGTTTGTCTAGTTTCTTTCAGGTTTCAGGTTGCTGATTATAGCTGAGGAGCTTAGTGGGATACTATCTGGATTGGTGGTTGATATTTGCTTTGGAGATTTTTTGTGTATGGTTTCAGAGATCTTATGGGGATGTTTTGTTGTCTTTTTTATTGTTTTTAGCTTTGAGTGACTATTTTTTGTATTGGAGTAGATATACTTCACTCTCGGGTGGTGGCTTTTGCCGAAATTCGATATTGAAGTACGAAGAGCAGTGGTTTATCTAGAGCTCATCTATCTACTTTCCTTTGCATTCATATAGTATTGCTTTGTATTTCTTTTGTCTCTTTCTGGTTCTGTGGACGGATATTGTAGCTTTTTATTATATATTATATATGTGTGCTCTCTTCTTTTTAGAAGATCACACATTTTTGTTTTAAAAAAAAACATGACTTTTGTTTGAAGTTTTGATTAGTAACGGACTAAAATTTCATACTAACGACCCAAATTTGTGTTAACACATTCGTGTAATATTTAAAAGTAAATCACCCATTTGTAATTTTTTTTGGAAATTTGCATTCATCTTATAAATATTTTCGAATCTTGCACTTTGTAAATATATTTTGAAATTAACTTTTGGATTTTGTTGGTAGTATCCGCTGAAAACCCTCACGAGACAACACTCGTCCTACTGGGGACACCCAGAGGTTTAAAGGCTTGTTGCATATGCTCAATCCAATCGTGCTTTTTATGAAAATGGATTTAACTTTGTTTTTACTTTATTCGAGGACGAATAAAAAGATAAGTGTGAGAGTATTTTATGTGCACGTGAAAATGCACATTTATATCCACATATTTGTTCTTGTTTAATTGAATAAATGAACATTTTTGGGGTATTTTATATGATCAAACCATGTTTTAAATATTTTCAAAATCATCACTTATTTTGGGAAAAAGTGGTCACTTATGCATTTTTTAATTTGTGAAATCTTTTACTTGTTCCTTGTGATTATCTCTTGCCGGAATTTTGGAGCTAAAAGGATATATACACATGAAGAGATGAGGGAAAGCATGCATTTACACAAAAGGAGACAAAGAATTAATTCATTTTATGGATAGTGGAGGCCCACATCTTTCAACTAGCCCACTTGCTCTTAAGCTTCATATTATAGACTAATTGAATGAGACAAAAGGCCTAATGCATTCTACATGACTTATTAGTGGCTAATGGCAACTAGAAGCTTCATGAATGGGCATTTGGGGGATTTCCCAAGGAAAGTGATTAGGGTTTTAGGGCTTTTGATCATGTATATATACCCCTTTGTTTCATGTATTTGGGGATCTCTTTTTTGCAAATAAAAGTGTAAGTGATCAAAGAAACAAAAATGGCTTCCAAGCCTCTTTGTTTAATGTCATGTTTATGTTCTATTTAACGTTCATGTCTATTCATACTCTCTCTTTCTATTGTTAGTAGTTTAGATTTATTTTCATGCAAGTAGTGTAGTTTATTTTATGCAATTAGTTAGTAGTTAATATCTGTTCTTCATTACTTACTCTGTTTTTGTTGTTCTTCAATGTTGAAATCTATTTGTGTTGAAATAATCACACAAATGAGGAGCTAAACCCCTACAATTTAGGAAGATAAAGCTTTTTCTCTCATTAATGTAGATTCAACATAAATTTATATGAATGATCTCTTTTGGGCTTTTCATGTTGCCTTTAATAGCCTCTTTTGTTCATTTCATAACGTTGAGGCTATGTTCATGACATAAACAACAAATTGCCTCTTCATCTAAAAATGTGATTATGGCAATGAAATGGGGTTTAAGTTGAAATTTGATGATCTATATTACTAACCAATAGTAAATAGATCATACTTAAATTAGATTTTAGTTTCATTTCGATGTCATGTCTCATAAAAGTTAAAAATTTAGATTAATGGTGGATTATAGCTTGATGACTTATTTTGTGTTAATTAACAGCACAAATAAGTCATGCTTATAATAATTACATAATTATCTTACTTAGATTATTGAGAGATCTTCGTATTATTTCATGTTGAACCATGTTGAAAGATAGAAAAGTGAAGTTGCCTCTAAATCGGTTTTAATCTCATAATTTTAGTCTATATTTTAATTTACTTTTTTTTCTAGTACTTAATCACAACTCAAATTTGGTTTAATTTGATTTAATATAATTAAAATTATTTCTTTCCTCGTGGATCGACTCGTATCCGCTAACATACTACAAGTGTACTCCATGAGCTTGCGGTTTATTACACTTTGCGACGGTTTTCTAATTCATAGAATATTCATCGTTGAACAGTCTAATCTAGGAAAAGGCAATGACAAGGGTAAAGGAATAGCCGTTGCAAAGAACGATTGTAACATTCAGCCCCGGAGAGGACCTAGGTACGAAAAGTACACTAAACTCAATTCATCACTGACGGACATCTACATGGATACGGGAGGTGTTGCCTCATATCCAAGGCCTTCTAAGAGGAGTTGACGCTAGCACAGCGTAATTCCGGGAGACATTGCATATTTCATGGTATGGACGGTCATAACACTAATGACTGTGGAAATTTGCGAGATTTAATCGAGGATCGGGTTAGACGAGGAGAGCTACCCGAGTACACCACACAACCAACAACGCCTGCATCTACTCCGGCGCTGCCGCCATCGATTCCCCGGAGACGGAACGATCCTGGATCGAGCAATCGCGGAATTATCGTTAACTGATCCCACTTGGTGGATCTCTTCAATTTGCCGGACCTTGGTCCGTTGCTCATGTTTTTAGATTTTTTAGGTGACTTCTCGCCCCTCTCTTTGTTTTCTGTGCATGTAATAAGCACGACAACATCGGCCCACACGCACGGAACCGATCTGCAGTCTCCATTCGTGTTTAGGGTTAGAATAACCACCGCTTAGCTTTCATGAATCAATAAAGATCATTGATGATCTTTGGGTCTGAACTGGATCCGTCTAGTATAAACAAATTTTCATTAGCATTTCCTTTGTCGTCTTATCCCGAGTAAGCCGTCTTGGAAGCTCGTTAGCATTTCCTTGGTCGTCTTACCCCGATAAGGCCATTTTGGAACCTTATGGCATTTCCTTGGTCATCTTACTTCGGTAAGGCCGTCATGGAACTCTCTTAGCATTCCCTTGGCCTTCTTACTCCGGCATGGCCGTCATGGAACTCTTTTAGCATTTCGTGGATCGTCTTACTCCGTTATGGTTGCCTATGTGTTATTCTGGCATTGCTTGCAGGTATAGATTATGGATTTCTCGGATTATCCAAAACACATCTTCCTTCAACCAACAACATATGTTCTGGGGGGGGGGGGGGAATGTTGACATGATTTTTAGTCAAAGATGTCACACATGGAATATCTGGATAGCATCGCCCTCAAGCATGGAAAACATCGTCATAAAACACAAAGCGATTTGGTCAAAGTCGCAACATCTGCATAAACAGCCCAAAACTCCTACCAAACGACCTCTTTTGGGACCCGAAAATAGCGATTACGGTGCTTTGCACCGTAAAACCTGTACCCCTCTGAATTAGCTTCAGGTAGAACTTTCGTTTGTCTTAATCAGATTAATGATTTGGAAGTTACGCCCGTTTCCATGAGCGAGTGTAATATCGTATTGATCGGCTTACATCCTCCGTATCGCCCACCTCTGGTTCATGAGCATGGGGTCAACCCGGCTCGCCCTCTTCTTCTGCTCGTGAACCAACTCCGGTTCGTGAATCACAAGTGGAACACGACCCCCCGAGACCACGACCCGTTAAGCACTGCTCCACCGAAGAACTTCAGCACTCGATCCCTTACCCCGGTTCGTGGAAGGGCCCCATGAGCTGCCTGGACTGGACCTGCTTTTGCTCATATATTGACCTATTCTCTTTGTTATTCCTACTCCTATGAACCTGCATTTCATTACGTATGGCATGGCACGACTTGGAGAGGATGTCTCCATGTTTTCCACCATATCTCGAGATTCTTGGGATGCGTGCCATGTGGCCCACGAACCACCTGCTGGAAATGTCTATAAATACACCACTTGAAGACGTTTTAAGGGGATTCCTCTGATCTTTGGGCCATTCTTTTACACGACTTCCACCATTACTGAGTGCAAGGACTTTGCACCATTCTACATCCAACTTCTTCTTTTTTCTACACAATCAACACGTGGATGCATGTATAAACTCTTGTAATCTTATTAAACACACGAATTGTGTGTCTACATGTAACTAATTCTTGTAATCTGTCAATATAATAATAAGATTATAATGTGGATGTAGGCTACATCTACAGCCGAACCACTATAAAAACCTCATGTGTTCCCTCTGATTTACCATTTTCTGCTTTCTGCTGTGATCTCCATTTGGGTGTTAGTGCCTTTTTTTGGTATAACATTTTTGCGCTCTAGGAAGGGGGCACACGATATTACTTCAATTTCTAGGTCAAAAAGAATCAGATTTCTTAGCTTCTGAATTTCGGCCAAACGAAAACTTCCCCGTGTTGAGGATGAAGGCATGAGAAAGGAGGCAAGCCAGGAGGCTTCCTCTCATGAAAACTCAAAAGCATACCTGACTAGAGAAGTGATGGATGGCGTTCGCGCTGAATTGAAGAGCCAGATGGCAAGGCAAGATGATCTCCTTTAGAAACAACAGAACATGATGAATGAATTCTTTTCTTGTATATATGGAAGGCCGAGCAATGCTTAGCTTGTTGGAAATGAAGCCACTGAAGCGGCTCATGGAAATGATCGGCTCGACCAACTTCAGCTCTGGTTCAGATGGAAATCAAAATGCAAGCTACCGCTCAACAACAGGAACATGCTTATGATGTAGAGCCAGGGTTGGCTCGTGATAGTGGACCAGGACCGGGTCGGGTCCTCCCTATTTAAATGCGAGACGCGATACCCAGGCAGCGGTTCACCAACAGCTTCCTTCTACTCTCACGTTCAAGGCTCGGGGGCACCGACTCTGATATCGGCAATTTGCAATAACTTTTCGACGGAAATCAACTAGCAGATCTGATACAACGCCTCTCGAGAGGCCGTACTTCTCAAAACAACGTGGACAACGTCAATTACGTTCCTTTCACTCAAGAGATCAGGAATTCTCGCAATCCCCCCCGATATCAAACTTCCAGATCTAGAGCCATACAGTGGCAAGACAGATCCTACCTTGCATCTAATGCGTTATAAAAGACATATGGAAGTTAATCAGCATCGGAAAACGTCATGGCAAAGTGCTTTTCTGCCTTTTGATTGATATAGCTGCTATGTGGATTCGGCAGCTATCTACGGAATTGATCAATAGTTGGAACATGTTGGTCACTCGTTTTATTGAACAATATCGGGTCCACATATCTCGACCCAAGAATGTCATGTTCCTCACTTCAATAAAGTAGAGGTCTGGCAAAACTCTGCGTTCGTTCCTTGAGAGATTCAATGCTGCAGTATCATGTGGATAGACCTAAACTATCTATGGTATTGATGACGGGAGTTTACGGTGTTCTGGATACATCGAAGTTCGAAACCTCTTTGTACCGGGACCTACCGCGAGATCTTGGAGAATTCTACTTTGAAGTGGATAGATTTCTACGCGAGGAAGACGCAAAATCCAAGAAAGCTATTCTCGATGTCAACATGCTTAAAGACGAAGCATCGTCAAATTCAGGAAAAGGCAATGACAAGGGCAAAGGACCAGCCGCTGCAAAGAATGATCGTAACATTCATCCCCGCAGAGGACGTAGATACGAAAAGTACACTGAACTCAATTAATCACTGACGGACATCTACATGGATACATGAGGTGCTGCCTCATATCCAAAGCCTCCCAAGAGGGAGCCAACGCTGGCACAGCGCAATTCCGGGAGACATTGGATATTTCATGAAATGGACGGTCATAACACTAATGCCGCAGGCATTTGCAAGATTTAATTGAAGATCGGGTTAGACGAGGAGAGATGCTCGAGTACGTCACACAACCAACAGCGCAAGCATCTGCCCTGGCGCTGCCACCACCGATTCCCCGGAGAGGGAACGATCTTGGATCAAGCAATCGCAGTATTATCGTTAACTGAGCCCATTTAGTGGATCTCCTCAGTTTGTCGGACCCTAGTCCGTAGCTCTTGTTTTTAGGTTTTTTAGGCGACTTCTCACGCCTTTCTTTGTTTCTCTGCATGTAATAAGCACGACAACATCGGCCCACACGCAGGGAACTGACCGGTAAACTTCAGTCGTGTTTAGGGTTAGAATAACTACCGCTTAGCTTTCATGAATCAATAAGGATCATTGATGAGCTCCGGCTATGAACTGGATCCGTCCAATATAAACAAATTATCATTAGCATTTCCTTGGTCATCTTACCCCGGTAAGGCAGTCTTGGAACCTCATTACCATTTCCTTGGTCAGCTTACCCCGGTAAGGCCGTCCTGGAACCTCATGCCATTTCTTTGGTCGTCTTACTCCTGTAAGGTGGTCATGGAACTCTCTTAGCATTCCCTTGGCCGTCTTACTCCGATAAGGCCATCATGGAACTCCCTTGGCATTTCCTTGATCGTCTTACTCCAGTAAGGCATTTTAGGAGTTATTCTAGCGTTGCTTGTAGGTACAAATTACAGATTTCTCTGATTATCTAGAACACATTTTCCTTCAACCAGCAAGATATGTTCTGGTGGGTAAAATGTTGACATGCTTTTCAGTCAAAGATTTCACACATGGAATGACTAGATAGCATCGCCCTCAGGCATGGAAAACATTGTCAGAAAACATAGAATGATTTGGTCAACGCCGCAACATCAGCATAAACAGGCTCAAAGCTCCTACTAGACGACCTCTTTTGGGCCCGAAAACACCAGTTTTGATGCTTTGCACCGTAAAACCTATACCCCTCTGAATTAGTTTCATGTAGAACTTTTGTTTGGCTTTATCGGACTTACGGTTTGGAAGTAACGCCCATTTCCATGAATGGGTGTAATATGGTATTGATCGGCTCGCATCCTCCGTATCGCCCGCCTCTGGTTCGTGAGCATGGGCTCAACCCGGCTTTCCCACCAAGGGCTCGCCCTCTTCTTCTGCTCATGAACCAACTCTGGTTCGTGAATCACAAGTGGACCAGGACCCCTTGAGACCACGACCCGCCATGCACTACTCCACCGAAGAGCTTCAGCACTCGATCCCTCACCCCGGTTCGTGGAATGGCTCCATGAGCTTCCTGGACTGGACCTGCTTTTGCTCATATATTGACCTATTCTCTTGGCTATTCCTACTCCTATGAACCCGGATTTCATTACATATGGCATGACACGACTTGAAGAGGATGTCTCCACGTTTTCCACCACATTTCGAGATATTTAGGATGCATGCCATGTGGCCCACGAACTAACTGCCGGAAATGGCAATAAATACACCACTTCCACCGTTATCGAGTGCAAGGACTTTGCACCTTTCTACATCCAAATTCTTCATTTTTCTACACAATCAACACGTGGATTACGCGTATAAACTCTTATAGTTTCATTAAACACGGGATTGTGTGTCTATATGTAACTAGTTCTTGTAATCTGTCAGTATAACAATAAGTTTATGAAGTGGACGTAGGCTACATCTATAGCCGACCCACTATAAAAACCTCGTGTGTTCCCTCTGATTTACTGTTTTCTGCATTTTGTGATCTGTGATCTGCATTAGGGTGTTAGTGCCATTTTTTGGTGTAACATTTTGGCGTGCCAGGAAGGGGGCACACGATATTACTTCAATTTCTTGCACAAAAGGAATCAGATTGCTTGGCTTCTGAATTTATGGCCAAATAAAAACTTCCCTATGTTATGGATGAAGGAACGAGAAATTTAGGCAAGCTGGAGGGTTCCTCTCGTGAAACTCATCAGCATACCTGACTAGAGAAGAGATGGATGGCGTTCTTACTGAATTAAAGAGCCAGATGGCAAGGCAAGATGAACTCCTTCAGAAACAGCAGAATATGATGAACGGATTCTTTGCTCGGATGGATGGAAAGCCAAGCAATGCTCAGCTTGCTGGAAATTAAGCCCCTTAAGCGTCTCATACATCACATAGGCTCGGAGGCAACCCCTTCGCCATTGGAAATGGTCAGGCTCGACAGACTTCAGCTCCGGTTCAGATGGAAACCAGAACGCAAGCTCCCGCTCAACAACAGAAAGGGGCTCGCGATGGAGAGCTAGGGTTGGCTCGTTATAGGGGTCCAGGACCGTGTCGGGTCACCTCCTCAAACCGCGAGCCGCGATGCCCATGCAGCGGTTCACCAACAACTTCCTTTTTCTCTCACTTTCAACGCTGGGGGCACCAACTCTGATATCAGTAATTTGCTACAGCTTTTCGACGGAAATCGACTAGTAGATCTGATACAATGCCTCTCGAGAGGCCGTACTTCTCAAAATGACGTGGACGACGTCAATCACACTCCTTTCACTCAGGAGATCTGGAATTCTCAAAATCCCTTGAATTTCAAACTTCCAGTTCTGAAGCCATACAACGGCAGGATGGATCCTACCGTGCATCTCATGCGTTATAAACTGCATATGGAAATTCAATCGGCGCTAGAAAACGTTATCACAAAGTGTTGTCCTCTCTTCCTAACTGATATAGTTGGTATGTGGATTCAGCAGTTAGCTATGGAATCGATCAACAATTGGAACATGTTGGTCACTCGTTTTATTGAACCGTTTCGGGTCCACATATCTCGACCCAAGAATGTCATGTCCCTCACTTCAATCCAGAAGAGGTCTGGTGAAACTCTGCGTTCGTTCCTTGAGAGATTCAACGCTGTAATAGCATGTGTGGATAGACCTAAACCATCTATGGTATTGACGACAATTTTGCAGTGTTTTGGATACATGGGAGTTCAAAACCTCTTTGTACCGGGACCCATCGCGAGATCTCGGCGAATTCTACTATGAAGCAGATAGACTTCTGCGTGAGGAAGATGCAAAATCCGAGAAGGATATTCTCGATGTTAACATGCTTAAAGACGGAGCACCGACTGCTTCATGAAAATGTAATGACAGGGGCAGAGGAATAGCTGCTGCAAAGAATGATCATAACATTCAGCCCCGGAGAGGACCTAGATACAAAAAGTACACTGAACTCAATTCATCACCGACGGACATCTATATGGATACAGGAAATGCTACCTCATATCCTAGGCCTCCCAAGAGGGAGCTAACGCTAGCACAACGCAATTCCGGGAGACATTGCATATTTCATGATATGGATAATCATAACTCTAATGACTGCAGGCATTAACGAGATTTAATTGAGGATCGGGTTAGATGTGGAGAGCTGCCCGAGTACGTCACACGACCAACAACGCCTGCATCTGCCCGGGCGCTGCCACCACTGATTCCTTGGAGAGGGAACGATCCTGGATCGAGCAATCGCGAGATTATCATTAACTGATCCCACTTAGTGGATCTTTTCAGTTTGCCGGACCCCGGTCTGTAGCTCATGTTTTTATGTTTTTTTGGCGACTTCTCGCCCCTCTCTTTGTTTTCCCTCCATGTAATAAGCATGGCAACATCGGCCCACACACACGGAACCGACCTGTAGTCTCCATTCGTGTTCAGGGTCATAATAACTCCCGCCTAGCTTTCGTGAATCAATAAAGATCATTGATGAGCTCTGGCTCTGGCTCTGAACTGGACCCATCCAATATAAACAAATTATCATTGACATTTCCTTGGTCGTCTTACCCCGGTAAGGCAGTCTTGGAACCTCGTTAGCATTTCCTTGGTCGTCTTACCCCGGTAAGGCCGTCTTGGAACCCCGTTCGCATTTCCTTGGTCGTCTTACTTCGGTAAGGCTGTCATGGAACTATCTTAGTATTCCCTTGGCCGTCTTGCTCTGGTAAGCCTCTATGGAACTCTCTTAGCATTTCCTTGATTGTCTTACTCCGGTAAGGTTGTCTAGGAGTTTTTCTTGCATTGCTTGCAGGTACAAATTACGGATTTCTCGGATTATCCAAAACACAACTTCCTTCAACAAGCAAGATATGTTCTAGGGGAAAAATGTTGACATACTTTTCAGTCAAAGCTATCACACATGGAATATCTGGATAGCACCTTCCTCAAGCATGGAAAACGTCGTCAGAAAACATAGAATGATTTGGTCAAAGTCACAACATCAGCATAAACAGGCCCAAAACTCCTGCCAGACAAACTCGTTTGGGCCCGAAAAGAGCAAATACTTTGCTTTGCATCATAAGACTGTACCCCTATGAATTAGCTTCAGGTAGTGCTTTCGTTTGGCTTAATCGAACTTACAGTTTGGAAATTACACCCGTTTCCATGAATGGGTGTAATATCGTACTAATCGGCTCGCACCCTCCGGATCACACACCTCTGGTTCGTGAGCATGGGCTCAATCCAGCTAGCCCCCTAGGGCTCTTACTCTTCTTCTGCTCATGAACCAACTCTAGTTTGGGAATCACAAGTGGACCACGACCCCTTGAGACCACGACCTTCTAGGCACTGCTCCATTGAAGAGCTTCAACACTCGATCCCTCACCCCGGTTCATGGAAGGGCCCCACGAGCTGCCTGGACAGGTCCTGCTTTTGCTCATATATTGACCTATTCTCTTGGCTATTCCTGCTCCTATAAACTCAGATTTCATTACATTTGGCATGGCACAACTTGGAGAGGATGTCTCCACGTTTTCCACCACATTTCGAGATTCTTGGGATGCGTGCCACATGTCCCACGAACTGCTTACTGGAAATGGCTATACATACACCACTTGAAGGTATTTTAAGGGGATTCCTCTGATCTTTGGGCCATTCTTTTACACAACTTCCACCATTACTGAGTGTAAGGACTTTGCATCTTTCTACATCCAAATTCTTCTTTTTTCTACACAATCAACACGTGGATTGCGTGTATAAACTCTTGTAATTTCATTAAACCCACGGATTGTATGTCTACATGTAACTGATTCTTGTAATATGTCAGTATAACAATAAGATTATAAAGTGGACGTAGGCTACATCTACAGCCGAACCACTAAAAAAACCTCATGTGTTCCCTCCGATTTACTGTTTTCTGCATTCTGTGATCTGTGATCTGCATTCGGGTGTTAGTGACATTTTTGGTCTAACACTTTGGCATGCCAGGAAGGGCGCACACAATACTACTTCAATTTCTAGCTCAAAAGGAATTAGACGGTTTAGCTTCTAAATTTATGGTCGAATGAAAACTTCCCCATGTTGAGGATGAAGGCACGAGAAACGTGGCAAGTCAGGATGCTTCCTCCCATGAAAACCCATCAACATACCTGACTAGGGAAGAGATGAATGGCGTTCTCGCTGAATGAAGAGCTAGATGAAAAGGCAGGATAAACTCCTTTAGAAACGACATAACCTGATGAATGGATTCTTTACCCGGATGGATGGAAGGCCGAGCAACGCTCAGCTTGCTGGAAATGAAGCCACTATAGCGGCTCATACATCACATGGACTCGGGCGCAACCCCCTCGCTCTTGGAAATGGTCAGACTCGACCGATTTTTGCTTTGGTTCAGATGGAAACCAGAATGCGAGCTCCTGCTCAACAACAGGAATGAATCGTGATGAAGAGCCAGGGTCGGCTCATGATAGGGGACCAGGACCGAGTCAGGTCGCCCCCTTGAACCGCGAGCTGCAATCCCCAGGCAGCGGTTCACCAACAGCTTCCTTCTTCTCTCACGTTCAACGTTGGTGGCACCACCTCTGATATTGACAATTTGCAACAACTTTTTGACGGAAATCGAGTAGAAAATCTGATACAACGCCTCTCGGGAGGCCGTACTTCTCAAAATGACGTTGACGACGTCAATCACACTCCTTTCACACAGGCGACCATGAATTCTCACAATCCCCCGGATTTCAAACCTCCAGTTCTAGAGCCATACAACGACAGGATGGATCCTACCATGCATCTGATGCGTTATAAACGACATATGGAAGTTCAATCGGCATTGGAAAATGTCATGGAAAAGTGCTTTCCTCTCTTTCGGACTGATATAGCTGCTACGTGGATTCGACAGCTAGCTGTGGAATCGATCAACAATTGGAACATGTTGGTCACTCGTTTTATTGAACAATTTCGGGTCCACATATCTCGACCCAAGAATGTCATGTCCCTCACTTCAATCAAGCAGAGGTATGGCAAAACTCTACAGTCATTCCTAGAAAGATTCAACGCTGCAGTAGCATCAGTGGATTGACCTGAGCCATCGATGGTATTGATGGCGGCATTTTCCAGTGTTCTGGATACATCGGAGTTCAAAACCTCTTTGTACCAGGACCCACTGTGAGATCTCAGCGAATTCTACTTTGAAGCGCATAGATTTCTGCGTGAGGAAGACGCAAAATCTGAGAAGGCTATTCTCGATGTCAACATGCTTAAAGACGGAGCACGTCTGATTAGGGGCAATGACAAGGGCAAAGGAACAGCCGCTGCAAAGAATGATTGTAACATTCAGCCCCAGAGAGGACCTAGATATGAAAAGTACACTGAACTCAATTCATCAGTGACAGACATCTACATGGATACAGGAGCTACTGCCTCATATCCAAGGCCACCCAAGTGAGAACCGACGCTAGCACAGTGCAATTCCGGGAGACATTGCATATTTCATGATATGGACGCTCAAAACACTAATGACTGCAGGCATTTGTGGGATATAATTGAGGATCCGACTAGACGAGGAGAGCTGCCTGAGTACGTCACACAACCAACAGTGCCTGGATCTGCCCCGGTGCTGCCACCATCGATTCCCTAAAAAGGGAACGATCCTGGATCGAGTAATCGCAGGATTATCATTAACTGATCCCACGTAGTGGTTCTCTTCAGTTCGCTGGACCCCGGTCCGTAGCTCATGTTTTTAGGTTTTTTACGTGACTTATCGCCCCTCTCTTTGTTTTCTCTGCATGTAATAAGGACGACAACATTGTCCACACACATGGAATCGACCTATAGTCTCCAGTCCGGTAAGGCCGTCGTGGAACCTCATGGCATTTCCTTATTCATCTTACTCCAGTAAGGCCGTCATGGAATTCCCTTAGCATTCCCTTGGCCATCTTACTCCGGTAAGGCGTTATGGGACTCTCTTGGCATTTTCTTGACCGTCTTACCCTGGTAAGGTTGTCTAGGAGTTATTCTTGCATTGCTTGCTGGTACAGATTAAAATTTCTTGGATTATCCAGAACACATCTTCCTTCAACCAGCAAGATATGTTCTGGGGAGCAAAATGTTGACATGCCTTTCAGTCAAAGCTGTCACACATAGAATATCTAGATAGAATCTCCCTCAGGTATGGAAAACGTCATCAAAAAACACAGAGCGATTTGGTCAAAATCACAACATCAGCATAAACAGACCCAAAACTCCTCCTAGATGACCTCTGAATTAGCTTCAGGTAGTGCTTTCGTTTGGCACAATCGGACTTACGGTTTGGAAGTTACGCTCGTTTCCGTGAATGGGTGTAATATGGTATTGACCGGCTCGCACCCTCCAGATCGCCACCTCTGGTTCGTGAGCATGGGCTCAACCCGGCTCGCCCCCCTAGGGCTCTCCCGCTTCTTCTGCTCGTGAACCAACTCCAGTTCGTGAATCACAGGTGGACCACGACCCCTCGAGACCACTGTAACACCCCGTAATTTTAACAACACTAAAGAGGAAAAATTAAATAATAATTAATTTAATATGCAGAATTATGGGAAACAGAATGCGCCATTGCGTCCGTCTCGAAATTATGGTCAAGATAGACATTTGGTTTGCGTAAAACGGACACCGCATGAAGAAGTTATGAAGGCTTGAAGTTTGTATACACGCAAGAGAATTATATATATATATATATAATTTTACATCAGAAAATAAAATTTCATTTCAAAATCGTTCAAAACGCAGAAAAATGGGTGAGCGGGAATTCTCCCGCCCTGGGGTGTAGAGGGTGTCGACCCCTGGGTTGACCCCCTAAGGGGGGTCGACCCCTGAGTTGACCCCCTAAGGGGGGTCGAACCCCTTAGGGAAGACATGGAATTTAGGGTTTGGGGGATGGCAGCTATAAATATGGCTTCATTTCTCTTGTTTTCTACACTAAAAATTAATGGAGGACTGGATGTTGTCAGTGCCCAGACTGAATCAAACCCTTTTCCTTCTTCTGCAATCAAGTTAATCAAGTGTAGATATGTGATTCAACCTCTGTTATTCTTCTTCTATCTTTATGGATCCAAACACTGTGAGTTTAAGTTACTTTTAGATTTAAATAATTAAAAAGTAAAACATGATATGAATGTAATTTGGATATATGCTTGTGACTGCTTGAATCATATCAGATCTGTAATAACTTGTGAATCCATGATATTCTGACATAACTATGACTTGGATCTTAACCTTTGTCATGTCAAATCTACCTTTGATTATAGATCTAATTCACTATTTAGATCACCTTGTACCTATCAGATATACTTTTGATTATAGATCTAATTCACTATTTAGATCACCTTGTACTATCATGTTGTGGTTAAATTGGATCTGTTATTAGTTGGACATCTAAATTGTTGTTTAGATCTTATAATGCCTATAATGACATCCCTATTATGTTAGAGTCAGTTCTATCATCTCATGTTCACCAGATCTGTTCTTATATGCCCATCTTATCAATATGCCACTATATGTTTATGTCAATTTTGTTAGTATAATCATTTCTGTCATCTTTTCCTTTTTATTTTATATAGCCTGACAACTTTCGAGCCTAGGCATGCCACTAAAATATGTGAACGCGTTAAACGGAGAACAAAGGGAAAAACATTGAAATTGGGCATAACTTTTAATTGGTGATTTGGGCATAACCTGAATAAAATGTATGAATATAAATTTGGGGCATATAATTCATTATGAACTTATTTGGGGTAAAGGGGCATGAAAACCTATAACGACATAGGTAAAATTGGCTAATAATGAAATGCCTAGGATTACAATAATTAGAAACTGTAATTGCACCTAGACACGAGGTTAGATTACACTTATGGTGGAAGTCTGCCCGGAACCGACCCGCTTATCCAGCATCCACAAGTGGTAGGCTTAAAGTGAGGGGTCTAGGTGCACAAATACGAGATGTGTCCACAAGTGGTGAATCTAATGTGAGAGGTCTAGGTGCACAAATACGAGACGTGCTGAGACATGAGGTTAAGCCCGACTTGTGGAAGAAGTCTGCCCGGAACCGACCAACATATCCAGCATCCACAAGTGGTAGGCTTAATGTGAGGGGTCCAGCACATCTATATATTACTTATACTGGAAAGCAGAAACCAGGTTGTTTGGATGATGTCATTTGTGCCCATTTTGTTCACGCGTTATTATCCTCGCTGTGACGTTTAGTCCCCGTAATCCTACATTCAATCCCTAATTCCATCTTCCCACTTTTTCTTTCCCAACCAACATGTCGACGTACACCATTCCGACAATCTTCTCACGATATTGGCCCTAATTAACCCTCGACGTCTTACCTCTTACCGCTGCCGCCCAACAACCCCTCCGTCCTCGACGTTCGCAATCATGTTGGTCCCCTCCTACAGTTCACCTACCTGATTTTGATTACCACGCCCTTTTACGATCGTAATTCGTCAATCCGGCCCCTACTACAATACGCTTCTACTCTTCCGATCTGTGGAGCAATTACTGCTCTTATCACTAGAGGTAAGGCACCGTGTCATATAAATTCCATTGCTCTTCCTAATTACTTGAGTTCACATACTCCATCGGCCGTGTTCAAATTTGAAGGTTATTATTTTGTTCTTTAATTTTTATCCGTTTTACAATAGCATTGTCAATACCTTCTGCGGTTCATACCTAATTTTGCAATCTACGCTATTCTTCTATCACTGCTTAATTTGTCAATTTGCAGCCTACCTTTTTTTGAGCACCATAATTTTTTTTCCTTATTTTGATACCCAAATTATACCCGATGTGCTTTCTTGCCAGTTGGTGGCTACCACACTGACATTTACAGCTATCCAATTATAACATGAATTTTGTATCAACTAATTCCTGGTGGTATGTTATACGACGTTGATACTGCTGTATACTGTCCAATCACCCATGCCATTTTAGTTCACCTAGACCTCCTGCAAAATATGTCCATCTTATCTATTATGAATACTCGACACAGGTGGTTAAAATTACCAGATATTTACATGAGCACAGTCAGACTTCTACTATAACCTGCTGCCAAATTATTAGTTGTGCACCTTAATTTGAAATGTCCTCATTTTCTGCTTGCTGATCTGCTGACCCTTGTTTATGTGTTATGCTATCATTGCAGCTAGTGGTGAGCACATTCACACTGATGGTTTTCCATATTCTACAGCAATATTATAAACAAGAAGCAACAGTGGTAAATTTGAATATTTTGGTATTAGTATACAGATAAATGTTATATATATTGTAGGCTGAATAGAAATTTAACGTACAACTGTTGCTCTGAAACATTGGTTGTAAGCACAAGTTGAATCCATGGTTAACCCCAGTAGTGGTTGATTATTTTTGGTTACCAATATTATGACAACTAATATAAGTGCAAATATTGTGATATATAATACGTCATAAAATTTATGCTAAAACATGTTGCTTCCTTTTGTTTTCTTTCATTGGTTTAAGATAATGATGATGCTAACTTTACTGATTAATGGCCAGTTCTTGCACTACTCAATCAATATAGATAAAGTTCATGCAATTAAATAATATCACCTACGAAACAGTTGGTATATAAGTTGACATGATGTAATAGGTTAGTCACAGAATTTATATACGAGTGTAATATAACCAAGCTTCTACTTATAGAGTTTTGGATTATGATCACATTTTTTTCGCTAACTACAACCCTGAGCATTGAACACAAATGGTTTACGATGTACAAAATTTATAATTATCTCTAATGTCCATGTGATAGGGTTACGAGGAGTGCAAATAGTTGACTAAAAATCCGTAAAGGCGTCTACCGAATTTGATATGAAAACGTGGTTAAATTTCTTTACCTTTTTTCATTCAATGATGCAGGTTTTGATTACTTCTGTATATATTTTTGGTTTTTGACACATACACACTGATATGTACATGCAAACATTAACCCATTTTTTGGACTCATGTTACTGCATCATTTCGTTGAAATAATGCTCCTTTTGGGTGGAACATTGTATATAATTTGCTGACTATAATGACCATGAAACTGATGCAAATTTGAAGCCTATGTTGTAAAATCACTTATTTAAATTATATTTATTTTCACGGAAGTTGAGAAAGTCACAGATTTGTTATTCGTGCGCCGTGCGGACTGTTGACTCTGTCCTACATGTTTACCTATTCTATGGTTTGGTTGAAAATATTCTCAATAGAATTGTCAGATCATGCTCATATCAATTATAGGTGCTTTCTATTCTAAAAATTTCATTTTATTATGTACTTAAATATAAAATGAACTGAATAAATTTTATTGTAACAATTTATTGTATTACTGTCCATGTGAAATCTTACAATTCATTGTCATTAACTCCATAAGATTCTTCCTTACTTTGTCCATCTCCTGAGAAATTAACATGCCTGACATCTCATTTTCCGACTGCCACTAATTTTCACCTTCTTTGTTACCCGTTATGTATGTTTGGTCTCACCAATCTCTTTCATCCATGTATTACTAATTTATTTTCGTCTCCAAATTTCTTTATCCAACTGCTTTTCATTTTTGATTGCACACACAGATACGTAGATCCTTGCCAATCGCTTCTCTGTTGGATAGCTACTTCCTGTCTCAAATTTGGGTAAGATTTAACATCATTTACTTTTTTTTCATTTTTTGATTATTCGATCATGACTGATTTTTAGGAGGTCACCAAGTAAATGTGTTTCAATTCTTCAACACAACTGATTGTGTGGAAAAAAGCCAAGTAAAATACATGTATTTCCTTTTTATTTTCTGTTTAGTAGAAGAAATTTTAATAACTTAAATATTATAGGAAAATTCTATTCGAACATAAAGATATGCTGAGTTGCATTCAGTTTTCGAAAAAATATGGAAAAACCCATCATTTTACAGCATTGTCAGAAATAAATCCGAAAATACCATATATGGATTAATGTGTGTGTGGTGCATTCAGGGTACCATGTTGTTGCACAACATGGTGCCTAAAAGGCACCATTTATTTGCTCTGCGTAGTGGACAAAAAATTTAAAAAGAAAATCATAATTTTAAACCAAGTAATTGAAGAAGGTATTTGTATCTTTAGGAAAATATTTACAAGGACAAAACTAAGGGCTTTTTTATTCATAAGGACAACCCACTAAAAATTTAACCATAAGGACAATGCACTACAATAATTTATTCGGCCGCTGTTTTCTTTTCTTCATCAATCTGCTATCGCCGTCGATCTCGTCATTGATTATGAACGCAATTTTTTTTCTGTTTTGTTTCAATCTCTAGCAATCATCTTCAAACATCCATACCAAAATCGATCATGCGTGCACTGATTTGGGAATTCGTTCAAGAGATTTGTCCTAATTTTGTCTGATAAACTTCATCGATTATTGAAGGTGCCGCGGATTTTGATTCGATAGGCAGTAAATATGATTTCGTTATTTTTGATTCTGCGAATTCGTCGTAGAAAATCGAACGAGAGAGATGAACGAGAAAAAAATCGCTGGAGAATACTTTTTTTATGGTGAAGTTAGCAGCAGTTTTTAGGTATCATTTTTCTATTTTTTTAGGTATCATTTTTCGTATTTTAACAGTGTTATGCTTTTGTGATTATAATTTTGGTGATATATCAGTTTTCTACATGTACTGTTGCATTAGCTTTGCAACTCAATCGAAATTATGTCATTTTAATCAATCAAAGTGGGATATAAACATTTTCTGTATTAGTTTTCCTTTAAAATATCAAAGCAGTTTTTCGGTATCATTTTTATATTTTTTTTTAGGTATTATTTTTGTATTTTCTAGTTGAATTTACACCATAGCAGTTTTTAGGTATCATTTTTTATATTTTTTTGGGTATCATTTTTACTGTATTCACTGTGCTATGTTTTTTTAGTTACTTTTTGTTGCTGTATTAATTTTGTTGCTGTACTGTTGCACTAGCTTTGTAATTAAATTGAATTTATTTCATTTTAAACTATCAAATTGTGATTCAAACATTTTCTGTATTACTTTTTTCGTTAAAATATTAAAGCATTTTTTAGGTATCATTTTTAATTTTTTTTATGTATCGTTTTTACTACATTGATTATGCTATGTTTTTTTCAATTACTTTTTGTTCTTGTATCAATTTTGTTGCTGTACTGTTGCACTAGCTTTGTAATTCAATTGAATTTATTTCATTTTAATCAATCAAATTGTGAATAAATCATATTTCACTGTGATGTAATTAATTTTTATGCTACTTTTTATTTAAAACATTACTGTAGTTTTTAGGTATCATTTTTTTATTTTTTTGGGTATCATTTTTACTGTATTCACTGTGCTATGTTTTATAATTACTTTTTGTTGTTGTATTAATTTTGTTGCTATACTGTTGCACTAGGTTTGTAATTCAATTGAATTTACTTCATTTTAATCCATCAAATTGTGAATAAATCATATTTCACTGTGATGTAAGTAATTTTTGTGCTACTTTTTATTTAAAACATTACTGCAGTTTTTAGATATCATTTTTTTTTATTTTTTTGCGTATCATTTTTACTGTATTCACTGTGTTATATTTTTTTAATTACTTTTTGTTGTTGTATTAATTTTGTTGCTGTACTGTTGCACTAGGTTTGTAATTCAATTGAATTTACTTCATTTTAATCCATCAAATTGTGAATAAATCATATTTCACTGTGATGTAAGTAATTTTTGTGTTACTTTTTATTTAAAACATTACAACACTTTTTATGTATCATTTTTATATTTTTTTGGGTATCATTTTTATTGTATTCACTATGCTATGTTTTTTTAGTTACTTTTTGTTGCTGTATTAATTTTGTTGCTGTATTGTTGCACTAGCTTTGTAATTCAATTGAATTTATTTCATTTTAATCAATCAAATTGTGATTCAAACATTTTCTGTATTACTTTTGTCGTTAAAATATTAAAGCAATTTTTAGGTATCATTTTTATATTTTTTTAGGTATCATTTTTGTGGCTTTGTGTATGCGAACTGTGGCAAGTAGGTAGATTTGTGTTGTTTGGTTTGGTAATTGACTTTTTTTGATACACAACATTAATTCTTACTGATACCCACTGTTAAAAAATTAACACCCACCTACTCAATTCAAATTTCACAAAAATAATATTTATTCTCACCAATACCAATTGATTAAAAAAACAATAGCACTCAATTCAATTCAATTATCACAAAAATTAGTTTATTCTCAATAATACACAATAATAACCACTTGTATCATATGATACCTACAACTATACATAACTGATATACTAGGATACATTGTTTTCCTACAGAATCTAAGTACGTACAACACTGCTCCCCATTCCAAGCATGCATTCATGCATTTACTTTTACTTGTACTCAATCCAGCCTTGAATTCAAGTAAATTCCAGCAGCATGCAGTATCTGCAAGTATTTCATACACAATCAAAACTTATACCAACATAATACTGTAAATTCAACTAGACTGATACCTAAAAAATTATAAAAACGATAACTAAAAACTGCTTTGATGTGAATTCATGTTGAAAATATAAAACTGATACTTAAAAAAATATAAAAATGATATCTAAAAACTGCTATGATGTAAATTCATGTTGAAAATATAAAACTGATACCTAAAAAAATATAAAAATGATACCCAGAAATTGCTTTGATATTTTGAAGGAAAACTAGTACAAAAAATGTTTATGTCCCACTTTGATTGATTAAAATGACATAATTTCGATTGAGTTGCAAAGTTAATGCAACAGTACAAGTACAAAAATGATGTAGTATCAAAACTATAAACAAAACAGCATA
Organism: Allium sativum; assembly: GCA_030737875.1. Lineage (NCBI taxonomy): Eukaryota > Viridiplantae > Streptophyta > Magnoliopsida > Asparagales > Amaryllidaceae > Allium > Allium sativum. The sequence continues at coordinate 717,720,240 of CM060921.1, read as the reverse complement.
ACACTATTAATACAAGAAAAATGATCCCTAAAAAAATAGCAAAATGATACCTAAAAACTGCTGCTAACTTCACTGTAAAAAAAAAGTTTTTACTAGCGATTTTTTCTCCTTCATCTCTCTCGTTCGATTTTCTACGACGAATTCATGAAATCAAAAGATCACGAAATCATATTTACTGCCAAATGAATCATAGCAATCGAATTTACCCTAATTTCGTGAACGATTTCAACAATCGAATACACGCGAGATCGAGAAATTTGATGGACGAGGCAAAAGTTGTTTGCCGGAGACGATTAGGTTTTGATGGAAGAGGCGGCCAGTGACGTGGTGGAAGTTGATCGTCGGAGGCGTCTAGGGTTTGACGGAAGAGGTGGTCAGCGGCTAGGGTTTTCAGTGAAAAGATGGAAACGATAAAAAGAACGTAATAAAAGAGGGGTTATGTTGGGCTGGCCTATTTACTGTTCTTATGGATAAATTATTAGTGGCTTGTCCTTTTGATAAAAAATTTAATTAGTTTGTCCTTATAAAATATTTCCCCTTGTATCTTTAGTTTTTTTGGTGAAAATTGGGCCCAAAATTACCAGTATTCTATACGTTTTTATCATTTCCATATATATAGTTTCAACATTTCTTTTTATAAAATCGTACTAATATATTTTCATTTTATTTGTATAATGTTCTATCATGTTTAACTGTTGAGTTTTTTTTAGAAAGTTTATCTATGTAAATGGAGTTATTACTGTGCATTGTTATTAATGAGCTCTTTGAAATATATGCCTATAGAAACCTTCTTAATTTACTTTATTGTTCTACCTATTTGTTCATGATACGAAATGTGCTAATAAATAGTCATGCTACTCCTTTGAAATATACCCACAATAACAATACCTTCCATCAATTATATTTGCTGATATGTGGGAAATAATTGGAAAATCTCTTTCAACTTTCATGATTTTTTTTTAAAAACATAAGATTATTTTGTTTCTGTTCATTTGTATCAACTTATTTATTAGCATCAGGGAGAGAATGATTTCATGATTACTACAAGATATGTAATCTATGATCGTTTGTTGGGAATGCAAAGAAATATAGTACATTACCTTGCAAGAGTTCCATGCTTGATGTTGGTTAATAAAGCCTCCACACTTCTCTACCAGTAAAGTGAAGTTGCATGGAGAAAAGGAAAAATAATATGCAACTGATTTACTAAAAAAAGTCCATGCACCTGTTTTTTTAATTGGCTTTGCGCTACCCATCTACGTCAATTTTACATGTTTCATACAAAACTTACCTAGACACCAAACCTAATGACTCCTTAAACATACTAAAAATCTTTCATTCCATTTATATCTTAAGAGGCTTAAATTATTTTGACCTTTACATTAGCAATTCTAGAATCTATATTATTGAATGAAAGTTCCTCACCTTCATAAATTATTATTTTTTCGACAAGTTTTGATTGAAGCCCTCTAATTTTTCATCTAAATATTATGGGTAAGAATGGATAATTTAGTATGCACCATGGTCCCCTTATTCTAAGTTACTTCATTTGCTTCCTTAAGTTAACTAATTGTGATATCTAAACTTTTATTATATGGTAGTTAAATATATGCTTAATTAACTATACTTGCCTGTTGTGTGTAGCTGTAGGATAATTGTGCCAAATAATAATAAGTATACGGCTTAATTTAGTCCACTTATGCTCAACATACATATACATATATTATTAACTTTTCCATTCATTTTCTTATCTCTTTCATCCACTAGCTTTTCGTTTGTTTCCAAATGCCTTGCTCTCCCCTTTTTTTCTTTCATAATTGAAATTAAAAAAAATCATTCATGGATATGGAGGTGAATGTCTTGGGTTATTGCCATACACTCGCCATTGGCATATTTCTTTGCTCTGCTATTTTGCAACTTCATCCTTTCAAATTGAAATCGTGTTAATATATCAGATTTAAATTGCGGTTTACATTAGATCTTTAATGAAGACATATTCAGCGCTTCTTCACTTTAATGCATGGTTCAAAAATTTAGAATATTATGCTATAAGCTGATATGTGCTTCCAAAAGTATAATAAGACAAAACCGAGGAAACCGTAAATGTTAATATTTTTGGGCAAAGGGTTTCTTCTTCTCAAAAATGTAGCATGTCTTAGGTTGTTTGAATTTGTTACTAGAAAAAATATGCAAACGACACACCATAAGCCAATTGGATTTATTATACAAATAACACTAAAGCCAACCTTCTTTTCAGAGTTCATCTTTAATGAAAGATGTTCAAAAAAGGTGTTTTGATTTCTATATTATGCTTTCTGGTGCTACTTTAAAATTGTATGGGGAAATATTTATTATAGGGGATTTCTACGGGGCTAACAGTATGTACTAATGAATTTATTCAATTTTAGAAACGTCAACCCACACATTCGAAGAGAACCATTTTTTTCTTCTTACCATATAAAGAATTTCTCAACGTCTCAATGATTGATCATGCAGCCTTATGATCTTATATTTCGATGCCTTTAATTAATTTTTACATTACAAATTTTCATCTAATTTATCAGCATAAACAAAATCTTTGTATTTGAACTAAATAACATAGTTATTTTTTGAACCAGAACGATAAGCGAAAATTTTGTTAGAGCTAATTCAGACAATTCAAACCGGCGTTGTTTCATTTGGGTTTTATATCTAATAAATACATTCAGATTTGGATATAGAGTTGTAGAAGAATTTTGAGTGAGCTACTTAGTTATGTTGGTTTAGAAGTGGCAAAAGTAGAGAAGATATCAGAGGATCATAACAATTAACGACCATGATGGAGGGGATCAAGGTTACTCTTTATGTTATTATTTGTAGTTTTCTTTTCTTTAAAATCGATACTTACTGGTTTGTTTTAATTATGTTTTCTTTTTATAATATGTCTCTTTCTATTATCGATAATGCTGAAGATAATGACATATATTGAGTTATTATATTTTATTATTTGTAGAAAACACCTGTTATGTTGTTAGAGTTAAATGACCCTGGAGTCAGTTTTGTATTTTATTCCAATTCGTAATTCATATTAATTGTGCTACAATAGCATCCAGGAATATGCATTCATATTCACCCAACCAAGAAAAGTGTCAATCTTAGGTGACAAATATTAGTTAACGTAAGGCTTCTAATAGAGGAGAGGCCATATACACTAGCCTTATTTTTAAGAAAGTTTAACATTGAGGTTAATGTAATTACATAGCACAACTTCATCACTTTTATCAATATCACCCTTTTGGTTCATGAGTGCTTTTTATTGGAAAATCAAGAATGAATATATCTAATATGCTAAATCTTATATTGTCATGGTTATTAGTTATAGAGTAAAGAATTGTATGTTTACATTTGTTTCTTTAATATATTTTCATATCTACAAAAATGCACCCAAGGTAATAAAGGGTATATCGGTCCTTTCTCGAGCAAGATATTTATAACCGTAAGTAAGATGTTTATAACATTTTTGAACACAAAGACGTTGATTCACTTTTTTTAGCTTAAGGGTTAAGACACTGATTCTCTTTAATTAGGGAATAATGAATATAATGGTGTGATTCCTCAACACTATTATTTTTATAGTTTTTTAGAAGAAATAATAGCATAATTAATGATATATGTTTTCTCATTCCCTCATTATCCAAATTATCATTTCCTTCTGTGTTGTACTTGCTCTCTAATTGCCTATGCAGAGCTAAAATTCTTTTGGATTTCATTTATTCAGCATGTCTTTTATATAAAATACTTCTTTTTTCTTGGTGATGCAATCTTATATTTAAATCCGTCATACAGGTATGTGCATGTTAAAATTCTACCATCTATAACTCATCACTAAAGCCTAGAAAATCTGTTGCATTTTTCCTCTAGTTGTAAATGCTGTAATTGCCATTGTTCAATTAATCATATTATATCAATATATACTGTTTAGATTGTAGCCTTTTTTTGTTTCATTGAACTTTATATTAGATTATTTCCATGATCTAAATCATATGTATTCATTCAACAGAATCTTAAAGTTTATTATAGATTACTAATAAAACATTTGTCATTTTGTGACACTTTTTCTATTTGCTTTTAATTCAGTATGATCAGTTGATGAACCATCGCAAGTTCAGCTGTATTAAAACTCTTATATTGACATGTTATTCCTATGTCTCATGATTCAAATTTTGAACAATAATTCCTCTAATTCATATAATATAAACAACTAAAAACACTCGTAAAACCCTGCATATAAATTAGTGGGTTTGATGATTTGAACTTTGAAGGGTTGCAACGCATAAACCCAAGGGTACTACAGCAAGACAGGAATATTATCTGGTCTTAAGAAACTGCAATACATAGTGAGATCTTTTACATCAAAGGTTTATTAGGTTAATAATCATATTTACATTTAGCTTGGACATGGAGTTAACTTCACAAACTCATCCTAATAATCGTAAAGTCGACAACTGGAATATCAACGAAATATATTTACAGCCAGTGGTGACATAGTTCAAGTTCCTTCTTTAATGAAGCTCGGTGAAACAAGGAGGTAATGGCGGCACACCCCTAGAAGTCACTCTATACCACTAGCTAATAGAGGATAAAAGGTTAAAAGCAAGTATTAACCGAGATGCAGTATATTTCCTTTTTCCTATTTCTGCATTTTTTTCACGTTTTGTTTAATTATCTTATGTTCTCCTTACTTTCCATTTCGGGTTGAGCTGACTCAAAATTGAGGTAAAACAAAGAAGCGTCATCGGTCATCACAGAAGAGAAAGAAAAAGTAGAAATTTATCTACTGATGATGCGGTACCAAAAATGTTTTCCTCACTCATTTATACTTTTTATTTCTGTTCCACTGTACTTTTAACCTATTTTTTTCCACTGATTAAATATGTAACCGTGTTGTCCATCTATCAATTTTAATGTATATGAAACTTCTCGATCTGTATCTGTTTCATATATTTCTTTTGGATAACATTGTAATTTTTGCCATAAGACACCATTATGTGACAAAACCATTCTCTTTTTGTAAAATTTATGTTCTGACTGTAGTGGTTCTATAGAATGCGGCTAAGTAATGGCGTATTGATTCATATAGTTACATACGTGCAACATATTTAACATCTCACCTTCGATATTGGCGAGGTAATTATTGATGCACACTTGAAATAAGGCCATCTGAATAGAAAAAACAATTCATATAAATACATCTACTACGAATGAGATAATTGCATATACGATTTGACCACTAACTTTTTCTATAATCATTCTTTCACGTGATGCTATCTACGTTGGACCTATGACTGCTTTCCATTTTGCCAAAATAAAAATATGTTCGCCACAAAATTACATGCATGAATAGGATAATTCAAGACCTTCAATACCATTTTAACCTACACAATATATTATCATTCACTATAAACTTCGCAGGCCAGCTGTATGATGTTACAAACATCTGACACACTCCCACACCAAGTCATATTTTTCGGTGAATTAAATACTGCCATTACACTCAACATCGACGATTACACCATCAACATTTCTACATACTTTGGTAATTACACTTTGACCGTATGCGTAGCATAGGCCCAACACTTGTTATAACCATAAATGGACATGATAATGAATTGGAATAATTAACCTAGCTGAATCCGTAGGGATTGTATAAACATGAACTTGAATAGGGGTTAAGCAAACTTGGTTGAAACAGTGGGAAGGTTAAGTATATCTGGGTGGGGTGGGTAATATTTATATATAGGCCCAAAAACTTAACCTATTGGGGTTATGTGATTAAAGACACCATTAGGTAAGCATAACATGCGAAAATAATGGGGTTATGTAATTAAAGGCACCATTAGGTAAGCATAACCTATGGAAATCCTAAGTGGGGATATAAAACTAGGGAGAGAGCTTGTATCAACTTGTGTGTGGGACCCATTTCAGTCAGTAACCCATAGAATAGTATCAGATGAGTACTCCGCCCTAGGTCGTAGTTGGGACATGCTTACTAGGATGATTGTAAGAGATCCAAACGTGGAGGACGGTGGTGGCGGTGCAAACCGACCTGGGACATGTGTGTGCATGGGTCGGGCAGAGGGGGATAAGATGACCGTGACACCAGTAGATATAGTTGTGCACATCAATGAAGGGTTGCCACTTTAGGAAGTGATACCTCCTACTATGGGGCTAGCACAGGGTATCTACGGGGTAGGGAGCCGACCGATTAGGGTAGTAGTTAGGGTACATCTAGACGTATGTCTAAGTCTACCATCTTATAGTGGTTGGGATCATCTCATTCTGGTTATACTAGTATTAATGCAGAGAATTAGAGTAATCATTAGGGAAGCATATACACTCTATCATGTTTACATTGTCACACCTACCTTTCATGATATTATCTCTCTTATCCTCTTTATATATCTGTCACGATACTTTTACTTATTTACTTGCTAAAATAATTGGACTCGCCAGACTTTATGTCTGACTCTTTTTGTTTCCTCTTCTTTCTTCCATTTCCCTCCAGGTTCTCAGGGAGGGAATACTCAGGCTCGACCAAGATTGTGTTATCATTTGCTGGAGCTGCTTAAATGTATTGCTCAAGCTCCTATCCTTGTTACTATGGCTATGTTTTTATTTGGGGATTTTGCTTCTTTTGTTTTGTACGCTGATGTTTAAGTACAAGACAGAAGTTTTTATGATGTACCGGTTTTTATGTGATTCAGACGTATGATGTTTTAAACAACGATGCTTTATGATTGATAAAGTTTGTTTTTATTCTGCTGCTATTTTATATCTGCCTTGTAATGATTCTGTTTCTGTTTACCTATAACACTTCACGAAACTGAATGCATTCTCTTAATGAGTGACATTAACATATGTGGGGTGTCATACTTAATACCAGAGCTGAAGGTTACCAGATCTGATAAAAGATTTTGAAAATTATTTTCAAAAAGGTTTTAAAAGAAAGCATTTTAAAAAGAAAAGTCTGTTTTGAAAAACATATTCCCCAAAGCCATATGTAATATCTTTCGATTCTCTGTTTGAATCCCTTTTCCTTTTCTTTTCAGCATGTCTGGGGAAACTAATATTCCTGAGGGCATTATGATACCAGGCTGGTTCCATAGGTATCTAGAGGCCACGGCGCCTGCCGGTAGCCAAGCAGACATTCCACCCCCAGCTGCAACTACTGTTCCTCCTTCTCCTCCGCATGTAGATAATTTCTCTAAGATCTGTTAAGATTTCTATGCTATGGTAGGAAAGCCATTCCGTGGAACCGAAACTTTCGTAGAGGCAAGGAATTGGCTAAAAGAGACAGAGGATCTGTTTGGAATATTCAAAGTGGACGATTGTAGGAAGATTCAGTTAGCCGCCTGGCTGTTGGAAGATGAAGCTTCATTCTGGTGGGAAGTGACGCAAGCAGGACGTCCAGTGGAAAATTGGGATGATTTCGATAGAAGTTTGAAGTGAAGTTTCTTTCTCAAGCTAAGAAAAGCATGCAAATGCAAGGGTTTCTGGAGTTCAAGAAAGGAGGCATGACTATCAAAGAGTATGTCAACAAGTTCAACCAACTGGCAATGTTTGGGTCGGAGCTAGTTTATACCCCACATAAGAAAGCTTTGCGGTTTGCTGAAGGACTAAATGAACCCCTCCTTGGGTTAGCTATGTCCCATATTCAATTGGGAGCAATTTTGAAAGGCTCGTTGATAGGCGTTATTGCACGAGGAAGATAAAGCTGAAAAGAAAGAAGCTAAGGTTGAAGAAACACAAAACAAGAAAGTGTGGCCCAAGAAAGAACAACCACAAGAGGGAGGAAAGCATGATAAAGATCAAAGAAAAAAGAAATGTTATAGTTGTGGGAACGTGGGCCATTTGGTCAAAGACTGCGGAAAAATGAAGAATGCTTGCTTCAACTGTGGTGAAGTTGGACACTATACAAGGGAGTGCCCGAAGAAGCAAGGGCAGAGCCAAAGGGCAGGATCTTCTGGAGGACAAGTGCATGCTCTCGTGGCTGATGTACCGGATAGAGGTAGGAATATTTCTGTTGAAGGTTTGATTTCTCTTTTCGAACATCCTATTAGAAATCTTTTTTATTCTGGCGCTTCTCACTCTTTTATATCTTATTCTGTAGTTGAATCTCTGCACCTTAGTACTAGTATGGTTTTGGATCCCGTTGTTGTCTCAAACCCTATTAGGGGTACGACTCATCTGTTTATGATTTGTCGGGGTTTGAGAATATCTGTGTTAGGTGTCGAGTTTGAATGCGATGCACATGTGCTTGGTTTTATGGGACACCGTCTGATTCTAGGGATGGATTGGCTAGCCATGTATGGTGCCATTCTGGATTGTGAGAGGAGGGTCGTTAGACTTTTTGACTTGCCATGGGAGGACCCTCAAGATTTCTTGAAACACCCCACCTCCGTTAGGGTCACTCTCAAAGGGAATGCCCTAATTTTGGTGGAGGTTTATAAGTACAAGTCACAGATATACAAGACAGATATAAGAACACATATTTGTAAACAGCGGAAGAACAACAAACTTTATTTCATAAAGTCAAATACGTGTTACAAAAACATCTCCATGATTGTCTTACATCCTTTCCAAAAACATAACATAACATTTTCATAATCTGTCTTGAGTACATTATTTAAAGAAGCATAAATAAAACATAGATAAACTGCAAAAGCCCCCTAGTGGATTGTCCAAAGCCATAGTTCAAAACAGGAAAGTCCAAGCAATACATTTCTCTTCTTCAAGCTGGATGTTGAGGTAGGTCAAGCTGCTGTGTTCCCTCCCTGAGGACCTGGGGGGGGGGGGAACGGAAGAAAGAAGACGAAAGAAAAGTAGAGTCAGACATAAAGCCTGAGTAAGTCTAGTACTATTTTGTCTATAAATAAAGAACTGGGTATGATAAGTATAAACAAGAAGTGGGCATGCATTACAAACTTGGTTAAGTTGTCTAGGGTCGAATAGACTATCGTACTCCATGTTAATCTCTGAACCCATATAAACTAGTTTCCAACTGGCACCCCATAATCAGGGTGAAGTGATCCATCCTATGATGATCGGCTCCTACTCGCATAGTTACATGTGTCTTACGGGCCCCGATGTTGTAGTTACCTATGCTGGTCCCACCATGGGGTGTATCAAGTCCCATAGTGGCAACCCGACACAACCTTAGAGTGCACAGGTATGCTACTGGTGTCCAGTGCCTTATTTTTCTGCACCGGAGTGTGTGCACGCCCGCACTCCGTTAGAACCTACACTGCTACACCACCGCCGTCGATTTGACCTCTTACAATCAGCCCAGTAATCGTGCCCCACCCTGCCTAGTTTCAGGGTATCCTGATACACCTTTTAGGATTACTGCTGAAAAGGGTCCCCCGTTACTAGGTTTTCTATCTCTAGCCAACATGCTAAGTTCGTTAAGTGTTTCCTAACCTAACCCCCACCAGTCCGTTTAGTTTAGCATGTTCCATTTTGATTAAGTCTTTAGTTCACTTAATCCTAACAATCCTGACTCAGCCTTAATTGTCTTATTAAGGCCCTGACCTCTCACATTAGACAGGTATTGTTGTGGCTGCCTGTTGCCGGTTGGTTCCGGGCAGTCTTACGCCACAACTCAGCCTAACCTCGGGTCCTTATTGGGCTCCATGTTTAACCTCCCACATTGGATAGGTATTGTTGTGACTACTGGACAGCCGGGCGGTTCCGGGCAGGTTTACATCACAACTCAATCCAACCTCGGGTTAAACACATCGTATTTTCTACATTTACATATCTTGTCATTCTTCTTTATTTCTTATATGTAAATATTTGCGGCCCATTATTAAGTTAATGGTGTAAAGGTTACACCAATCACGGGCCCAACCCATACTTGAATTTGGGCCCTTCTATTTTATATTTTCATTAATTAATTAATTTTAACCCAACGTTATTTTCCCCCCGTCCGTTTATATATATATTGGGCTTAGCCTTTTAAAGCCCAATTTAGCCATGCGAAAAGGGGAGGCTTAAAGCGTGATTTCATACACAAAGAGGGGAGGGTGAGCGCATGAACTTGCAATATGACGTTGGAAATACAAAATAGAAACTGGTGTACTTGCATATATATATATTTTGGTCATAAAGCATAGGTGACATGAACCAAACCATGTAAACTTAAGATAAGAATCTAAATTAGGTGTCACATAGTCTTAACTACAACATAGACCTATGTTCTCATTTAGGCATAATGTCAAACATAAACAAGTCATGTTCATAAGGTTTCTACATGTTTACAAAGGGGATACTTTGTTATTACCACAAAAGCATAGTTCAACTTAATCATGATTTAAGTCTAATCACATAACGATGGTATAAATATACTTATGCATAAATATTCCTAATCATGGTGTTTGCTTTAAACTTGCAAAAAGGGATTTTTGAGTCTAACCTAGCCATGTCTCACATATGTCATCATATAATTCTTGTAAACAAGATAGACTTAATCATGGATTTCAATTATGCCAAATATCATTCATAGCCTAGCCATATTCATAAGTTTGCAAATAGGTTTTCTAGTACAAAAGCATGACTTAATACATAGATTATGATGCCAATATTTCAACATAGTTTCATATGAACTATAACAACCAAACTAATTACTTGCAAAATGATTTATGCACAAAAATATACATCATGATGGCATAATAACAAAGCCCCAAACTTGCATGAATTTCAATCAACTACATACATGTAGCTTCAACATAGATTACATAATTTGCGAAATATTCCAAACGCATACTTGCATAGAACTACCGCATGTAGTTCTTTATAACGAATAACATAATTTTGCACAAACATGAATTTATTATCCCAATTCAAGCATACAAATCAACACAATTGTTTATTCATACCAAAGTAATACTCTACTTACAATGGTTGCGGCGAATTCTCTAATTAAGAGATATGATTCCTTTGTTGAATTGATTGGCTTAGGTTGCTTGAATTGCTTTAGGCTTTAGAACTTTCTTCCTAATCCTCTCTCTAGTTGGCGGCTACTCTTTAGTCGTTCCTCAGCAACATGGCGGCTATGTTCTTAATTTTGAATGAATAGATTAGGGTTTAGTCTAGGGTTGTTTATATAGAGGTTAGGAACTGATTAGGACCCTTGATGTTGCTTGGATTGATCATAGCCATTCATCAGATAGAGAGACCAATTAGAACCCGCCACCTAGCCCTAATGACAAAGCAGACCACAGAGAATCGGCCAAACACAGACCTGGCCAGCCAGGTTGACTGGGCTCGACCAGGTCGACACCCCTGTCGACAGGGCTGTCGACAGCCCTGTCGACATGGGTAGCCCAGGTCGACAGCCCAGTCGACCTGGGTGGCCTAGGCGGGTGTTTATCCGCCCTGGCCCATTGGGCCCGATTTTTAATTATTTTATTCTGTTTGAATTTTAAATTTAATTCAAAACTTCCGAAGGCCATATCTTCTTTATACGGACTCCGTTTTTCGAAAACTCGGACTCTATTTCGCGTATTTTTCCGAGACGAACGTAATGGCATATCCCGTTTCCCTTAGTTCTTTGATTTCAAATTAATTATACTTTAATTTGTTAATTTCACAGTTATAGAATTCTCGGGGTGTTACATTCTCCCCCACTTAAAAGGATTTCGTCCCCGAAATCTTCAAGTGTAGGAAAATGTATATCCTAACATCCAATCATCCATCTACTCATCCATCAAACACGAGCATCCATTGTCCTTAAAAGATTTTCTAATGCTTCATGATCATATGCGAAGTGTGTGTGTACATGAACTTATCTAATGCAAAATCAGGCGGTTTACTGATTCAATTGACCTCCTTAATGCGAATTATGTAAGTGCCATGAATCCATTATGTATGCAAATTTTCCTAGTCTTGATTCTACATGAGTGCACAATCATTCAATTCAAATGCAACATCCACATGACCACACATTAATGTTCAACCATATACGAATGCAAACATATATGCATATGCAATATGAAGTGACTGAGCCGATCTAAAACCTAGATTGTGTGTGTATATGCAACCACGAGCAACCACTAGCAATCACTTGCAACCACTTGCAACCATCGTCCATAACATGTTTCAACTACATGTTTCCATCCAAAGGGTTTCTACCTAAAAGATATGGTCGAGGAAATATACCTAAAAAGATAGATAAAAGCGCAACTTAAGGAAAAAGAAAGATCAAGGATGTACCCTCGAACAGAAAAGGGTAGGCAGTACGTATTCTAGCTTCAGTTTCCCAAGTCGCGTCTCCCTCGACGTCGCTCCACTGAACTTTGACGAGCTTGACTTCGCGGTTGCGTAGCTTCTTCACTTCCGTTCCTAAGATGCGGGTTGGAACTTTTCTTATGGTCGCTTCGCGTTCCACTTCGGCCTCTTCGAGGATATTTGGCTCCACCACTTCAGCTGACTCATGTAGACATTTTCGGAGATGTGAAACGTGAAAAACGTTGTGGACTCCAGCCAACTTCTCGGGTAGCTCTAATCTATAAGCCATTTTCCCAATTTTCTCGATAATAGGGAATGGCCCTACGAACCTTGGTGCTAGTTTTCCTGTGGTTCCAAAACGAACAACGTTCCTTAGCGGTGATACCTTGAGAAAAACTCTGTCTCCAACTTTGAATTCAAGGTCGGTCCTCCTCTTGTCGGCATAGGACTTTTGTCTGTCTTGGGCCGTCTTCATCCTTCTTCGTATTAAGTCCACTTTCTCTGAAGTCTCTCGAATCATGTCTGGTCCAAGTATGAGCTTATCCGTGGACTCCCACCAACAAGTGGGCGATCGGCACGGTCTTCCATATAAAGCTTCGAAGGGCGCCATTCCGATGGTTGCTTGATAGCTGTTGTTGTAGGCAAATTCCACCAAAGGAAGGTGGTCTTCCCATGTCCCTCCGAAGTCAAGGACGCATAATCTTAAGAGGTCTTCCAAAACTCTATTTACTCTCTCTGTTTGGCCGTCGGTTTGGGGATGATAGGCTGTGCTCAAGCGTAACTGCGTTCCTACTGCTTCTTGCAGACTCCGCCAAAACTCACTGGTGAAGATGGGGTCTCGGTCACTAACAATGCTAGATGGTATTCCATGGAGTCGAACGATTTCCTTGAGGTAAAGTGATGCTAGGGATGAGGCAGTTCTTTTACTTTTGACGGGTAAAAAGTGGGCGCTTTTAGTAAGCCTATCCACTATTACCCAAATGCTAGTGTTGCCTCTCCTAGACCTAGGCAGCCCATCGATGAAGTCCATGGAGATGCTATCCCACTTCCACTGCGGGACCTCCAGAGGATGTAACAGTCCGCCAGGCTTTTTCTGTTCCGCCTTAACCTGTTGGCACACCATACACTTAGAAACGAATTCTGCCACGTCCTTTTTCATGCCGTTCCAAAAGAAAGTCCTTTTTATATCTTTGTACATTTTATCTCCGCCTGGGTGTATCGTCATCTTGGAATGATGCGCTTCCTCGAGAACCTTCTTTATTAAATCTTTTGTCTGTGGGACGCATAGTTTTCCGTCGCGCCTTAGCAAACCCCTATCGTCGATGGAGTATCGGTTGAGGTGACTTGAAGTCTCACCCCTAATTAGCCTATCAATTATTTCCACAAGCTGAGGGTCTTCGCGTTGTGCTGCCCCTACTGAATCCACTAAAGTTGGGCGCACTTCGAGAGATGCTAGCAAGCCCGGTACGAAATCGGAGGAAGGCCTAAAATCGAAGCTGGCTATAAACTCTAGGCTTTGTCTTTCAACAAACAATGGGCTTAGGGTCAATTTCTTTCGGCTCAACGCGTCTGCCACTACGTTGCCTTTGCCCGGAGTATAGGAGATTTCGAAATCGTACGAGGCAAGAAACTCCATCCATCTTTGTTGCCTCAAGTTAAGATCCTTCTGCGAGAAAAGATATTTCAACGATTTATGGTCAGTGTAAAGTTCGAACTTCTCACCTAGGAGATAGTGTCGCCAAGACTTGAGTGCAAAGACGATGGCGGCTAACTCAAGATCGTGGGTTGGGTAGTTCTTTTCGTGCACCTTCAATTGCCTCCCGCCATAAGCTACTACCCTTCCTTCTTGCATTAAGACGGCGCCTAGCCCTGTCCCACATGCATCCGTATAAACAGTGAACATCTTGCTTCCATCCGGCAGCGTCAAAACTGGGGCTGTTGTGAGAGCCCTTTTCAGTCGTTGGAAAGCAAACTCGCAATCCAAATCCCAATTGAACACTAGATTCTTCTTAGTCAATTTCGTGAGCGGAGCTGAGATTTTCGCAAAATCCCTTATAAACTTTCGATAGAAACCTGCTAGTCCTAGGAAGCTTCGGACCTCAGTCGCATTCCTTGGTGTCTTCCAATCCTGTACCGCCACTACCTTAGCAGGGTCCACCGCTATCCCTTGTTTGGATACTATGTGCCCAAGGAACCTCACCTCTTCTCTCCAAAAGTGGCATTTGGAGAACTTGGCTTTTAGTTGATGGACTCGCAAAGTTTCCATGATTGCCCTTAAGTGCTGAGCATGTTCCTCTTCACTCTTTGAGAAGATAAGGATATCGTCTACGAAGACCACTACGAATTTGTTGAGGAAATCCCTAAATACCCTACTCATCAGGTCCACGAAGTAAGCAGGTGCATTTGTCAAGCCGAAAGGCATGACAAGCCATTCAAAGAAGCCGTCTGGGGTTCTGAAAGCCGTTTTATCGATGCTATCTTCAGCCACCCTTAGCTGATGAAAACCGGTCGCTAAATCGAGTTGGGAGAAAACAGACGCTCCTACAAGCTGGTCAAATAAATCGTCAATTCTAGGGAGAGGGTGCCTATTCTTTTTCGTTAGCTTGTTGAGCTCCCTATAGTCAACACATAGACGGAGTGAACCATCCGCCTTTGTAGCGAACACCACCGGAGCGCCCCATTCTGAGATGCTCCTCCTAATGAACCCCTTTTCTAGAAGCTCTTTAATCTGTTTACTGAGCTCTTTCCTTTCTCGTGGAGCCATGTGTCTAACGGGCAACGCAACGGGCTTTGCATTATCTACAAGATATATGCGGAAGTCTATTTCCCGCTTCGGAGGCAAGCCCTTCACCTCTTCGAAGACATCCGGATATTCCCGGACCACTCTAACTGATTGCAAATTTTCAACAGAGGCATCTAGCGATTCAAGATAACTAAGCATAACCGCATGCGAGGGATTACAAGAAATTTCCAAAGTATTACCGAGCTGGGTTAGGAGCCTAACAACCCTTTTCTCACAATCAAGGATGGCCCCATTACTGGATAGCCAATCCATACCCAAAATCAAACCATACCCCGAAAAGCCCAAAACAAAGGCACTACATAGAAATTCTACACTTAGGATAGAAATTTTCAATCCCACACAGATCATAGACAAATGAGCTGGGCCCCCAATTGGGTTTGAAACAATTAAGGGGTCCTCTACCATACTAGTTTCTAGGTGCAGAGATTCTACTAAAGCAGACGAGATAAAGGAGTGTGATGCGCCAGAATCAAATAAAGTGCGAACGGGGTGATCATAAAGATAAACTACACTTTCTACAGAAGTATTTATACCTCGCTGCTGCAGAGGTGGCGCTTCTAGCACATGAACCTGTGCCCCTGGGGTGGATCCAGCCCTCTGCCCCTGTCCTCGTTTCTTTGGGCAGTCCTTAGCCCTATGGCCCGTCTCACCGCAAGAAAAGCACCCACCATTCTCCTTGGCCTTCTTTTTCCGGCAGTCCTTTACTAAGTGCCCCACTTTGCCACAGAAATTGCACTTCCTCTTCTCCTTGTTGCCTTTCCCGCCCTTCTTAAAGTCTGTCTTCTTGGGCTGCAAACCCTCTTTCTTCTTGCCCTTATCCTCTTCATTCAGCAATGCCATTTGCACCAATCTTTCATACGTGGCTCCCATGGGTATATGGGTCATGGCCAAACTGTGTAATGGCTCATTTAACCCTTTGACGAAACGGAGAGCCTTCTTGTGCGGGGTGTTGACTAGGTCAAGCCCAAACCTAGCCAGCTCATCAAACTGATTCACATACTCTCTGACTGTCTTGTCCCCTTGCTTAAGAAATAAGAATTTTTCCAACTGCAAACTTCTTTCCGCATCTGAGAGAAATTTAGTCTCAAACCTTGCCCTAAAGTCCTCCCATGTCTCCACTGGTCTTTCAGCATTAGTGACTTCCCACCAGTAGGAAGCCTCGCCCTTCAATAGCCACACTGCCAACTGTACTTTTTGTCTATCCTCTACCTCAAAGATGATGAATAGGTCCTCCGTTTCTTTCAGCCAATTTCTAGCTGCCACGAAGGACTCAGTTCCATGGAAATCCCTTCCTCCCATAGCTTTAAAATCTTTACATATCTTAGCGAAAGTGTTTCCCCGAGGAGGAGGTGGAGGAAAAGGTGCCGCTGCGGCTGGATGATTTCCTTCAGCTGGGGGAGGAGGAATGGTAGGACCTGGCTGAGTGGCCCTAGCTTCTAAGAACCGTCTAAACCAACCAGGTATTGGCACCCCTTCCGACAAGTTAAGTTCTTGGGACATGCGGAAACAAAAAGGATAGATTCAAAACGAAGGATAAGAGATAATACCTACGGCTTTGGGGAGTGGACTTTGCCTTTTTAAAATAAAATAATATTTTTCTTTTAAAAATGCTTCTTTAAATTTCCTTTTTGAAAATAATTTTTTTCAAAACTTTTTATCTTATCTGGTAAACCTATGCTCTGATACCAAGTGAAACACCCCACCTCCGTTAGGGTCACTCTCAAAGGGAATGCCCTAATTTTGGTGGAGGTTTATAAGTACAAGTCACAGATATACAAGACAGATATAAGAACACATATTTGTAAACAGCGGAAGAACAACAAACTTTATTTCATAAAGTCAAATACGTGTTACAAAAACATCTCCATGATTGTCTTACATCCTTTCCAAAAACATAACATAACATTTTCATAATCTGTCTTGAGTACATTATTTAAAGAAGCATAAATAAAACATAGATAAACTGCAAAAGCCCCCTAGTGGATTGTCCAAAGCCATAGTTCAAAACAGGAAAGTCCAAGCAATACATTTCTCTTCTTCAAGCTGGATGTTGAGGTAGGTCAAGCTGCTGTGTTCCCTCCCTGAGGACCTGGGGGGGGGGGGGAAACGGAAGAAAGAAGACGAAAGAAAAGTAGAGTCAGACATAAAGCCTGAGTAAGTCTAGTACTATTTTGTCTATAAATAAAGAACTGGGTATGATAAGTATAAACAAGAAGTGGGCATGCATTACAAACTTGGTTAAGTTGTCTAGGGTCGAATAGACTATCGTACCCCATGTTAATCTCTGAACCCATATAAACTAGTTTCCAACTGGCACCCCATAATCAGGGTGAAGTGATCCATCCTATGATGATCGGCTCCTACTCGCATAGTTACATGTGTCTAACGGCCCCCGATGTTGTAGTTACCTATGCTGGTCCCACCATGGGGTGTATCAAGTCCCATAGTGGCAACCCGACACAACCTTAGAGTGCACAGGTATGCTACTGGTGTCCAGTGCCTTATTTTTCTGCACCGGAGTGTGTGCACGCCCGCACTCCGTTAGAACCTACACTGCTACACCACCGCCGTCGATTTGACCTCTTACAATCAGCCCAGTAATCGTGCCCCACCCTGCCTAGTTTCAGGGTATCCTGATACACCTTTTAGGATTACTGCTGAAAAGGGTCCCCCGTTACTAGGTTTTCTATCTCTAGCCAACATGCTAAGTTGGTTAAGTGTTTCCTAACCTAACCCCCACCAGTCCGTTTAGTTTAGCATGTTCCATTTTGATTAAGTCTTTAGTTCACTTAATCCTAACAATCCTGACTCAGCCTTAATTGTCTTATTAAGGCCCTGACCTCTCACATTAGACAGGTATTGTTGTGGCTGCCTGTTGCCGGTTGGTTCCGGGAAGTCTTACGCCACAACTCAGCCTAACCTCGGGTCCTTATTGGGCTCCATGTTTAACCTCCCACATTGGATAGGTATTGTTGTGACTACTGGACAGCCGGGCGGTTCCGGGCAGGTTTACATCACAACTCAATCCAACCTCGGGTTAAACACATCGTATTTTCTACATTTACATATCTTGTCATTCTTCTTTATTTCTTATATGTAAATATTTGCGGCCCATTATTAAGTTAATGGTGTAAAGGTTACACCAATCACGGGCCCAACCCATACTTGAATTTGGGCCCTTCTATTTTATATTTTCATTCATTAATTAATTTTAATCCAACGTTATTTTCCCCCGTTTTACACGTCCGTTTATATATATATATTGGGCTTAGCCTTTTAAAGCCCAATTTAGCCATGCGAAAAGGGGAGGCTTAAAGCGTGATTTCATACACAAAGAGGGGAGGGTGAGCGCATGAACTTGCAATATGACGTTGGAAATACAAAATAGAAACTGGTGTACTTGCATATATATATTTTGGTCACAAAGCATAGGTGACATGAACCAAACCATGTAAACTTAAGATAAGAATCTAAATTAGGTGTCACATAGTCTTAACTACAACATAGACCTATGTTCTCATTTAGGCATAATGTCAAACATAAACAAGTCATGTTCATAAGGTTTCTACATGTTTACAAAGGGGATACTTTGTTATTACCACAAAAGCATAGTTCAACTTAATCATGATTTAAGTCTAATCACATAACGATGGTATAAATATACTTATGCATAAATATTCCTAATCATGGTGTTTGCTTTAAACTTGCAAAAAGGGATTTTTGAGTCTAACCTAGCCATGTCTCACATATGTCATCATATAATTCTTGTAAACAAGATAGACTTAATCATGGATTTCAATTATGCCAAATATCATTCATAGCCTAGCCATATTCATAAGTTTGCAAATAGGTTTTCTAGTACAAAAGCATGACTTAATACATAGATTATGATGCCAATATTTCAACATAGTTTCATATGAACTATAACAACCAAACTAATTACTTGCAAAATGATTTATGCACAAAAATATACATCATGATGGCATAATAACAAAGCCCCAAACTTGCATGAATTTCAATCAACTACATACATGTAGCTTCAACATAGATTACATAATTTGCGAAATATTCCAAACGCATACTTGCATAGAACTACCGCATGTAGTTCTTTATAACGAATAACATAATTTTGCACAAACATGAATTTATTATCCCAATTCAAGCATACAAATCAACACAATTGTTTATTCATACCAAAGTAATACTCTACTTACAATGGTTGCGGCGAATTCTCTAATTAAGAGATATGATTCCTTTGTTGAATTGATTGGCTTAGGTTGCTTGAATTGCTTTAGGCTTTATAACTTTCTTCCTAATCCTCTCTCTAGTTGGCGGCTACTCTTTAGTCGTTCCTCAGCAACATGGCGGCTATGTTCTTAATTTTGAATGAATAGATTAGGGTTTAGTCTAGGGTTGTTTATATAGAGGTTAGGAACTGATTAGGACCCTTGATGTTGCTTGGATTGATCATAGCCATTCATCAGATAGAGAGACCAATTAGAACCCGCCACCTAGCCCTAATGACAAAGCAGACCACAGAGAATCGGCCAAACACAGACCTGGCCAGCCAGGTTGACTGGGCTCGACCAGGTCGACACCCCTGTCGACAGGGCTGTCGACAGCCCTGTCGACATGGTTAGCCCAGGTCGACAGCCCAGTCGACCTGGGTGGCCTAGGCGTGTGTTTATCCGCCCTGGCCCATTGGGCCCGATTTTTAATTATTTTATTCTGTTTGAATTTTAAATTTAATTCAAAATTTCCGAAGGCCATATCTTCTTCATACGGACTCCGTTTTTCGAAAACTCGGACTCTATTTCGCGTATTTTTCCGAGACGAACGTAATGGCATATCCCGTTTCCCTTAGTTCTTTGATTTCAAATTAATTATACTTTAATTTGTTAATTTCACAGTTATAGAATTCTCGGGGTGTTACATTTCTTGTGACCCTAAGGGGTCTGTCATGCTTAGTTTCCAAGAGTTACTTGATGCATCTATTGAAGATATGCGATCGATACTAGTAGTCTGTGAGTATCCTGATGTTTTTGATGAGGTTCGGGGTTTACGCCCAAGGCGCGAGATTGATTTCCCTATATACTTGTTGGACAATGCAAAGCCAGTAGCATTGCCTGTGCGTCGTATGGCTCCAAGGGAAAGGAGGGAGCTTAGCAACCAAGTAGAGGAGCTGCTTGAGAAAGGGTTTATTAGGCGAAGCATATCTGAATAGGGTGCTCCGGTGGTATTCACAACTAAGGCGTACCTCTCGCTTCGCATATATGTGGATATTCATGATGTTTTTCCTCATTTCTTATTATGGAAGTGTCTGCACGATACATCAGAGGTAGTTAAGCTGAACATGCTTAAGGAAGTAGAGGCAAAACGAGAGGCGACAATTAGACGAGTTCCTACCCGTATACTTGGATCAGAGGTTAAGAAACTGCGCAACAGAGAGGTTAAGTTAATAAAAGTGCAATGGGGAGAAGACAACGAGGATGAGACTTGGGAGACTGAAGACAAGTATCACGCTTCATACCCTTTCCTTTTTGGGACTATGTTCTTAACTTTTTTTCCAAGCTTTTATTCGTACTTGCTTTTGTCATTCATGTGTATCCTATCGATCGAATCTTCGACCTTTAGATAGAAATCCCATGGTTGCAAACATATGTTTGAGACATGTTATGTTTGATGGATGCAAGTGTTTGCTAGTGGTTGCTCGTGGATGCATATACACACACATTAGGCACTAGATCAGCTCAATCACTCTCATACTGCGTATGGATGTGTGTGCATTTTTCTTCTTTTAATGGATGGAAATGGATGTATCATCATATGGATGTTGAATTGGATGGATGATTGTGCACCCATATAGAACTTACATGTTATAATTGTGTAACACCCCGTAATTTGAACATAAAAATTCACAAATTAAAGTATACTTAATTAAGTGAAATGGGTTGCGCAGAGAAATATATATATATATTGATATATATATATATATATATATAATTGAAAATTTAATAAATAAATATGCAAAAATGTTCAAAACAACGAATTGGGAGAGGGGAATAACCGAACCAGCCGATTTTTGAGGTCGACCCGAGCCTGCTGGGTCGACTAGGGGTTAATCCAGAGTGTTTGGCTGTCAACCCGTGGGCCGATTCGCTCGAATGCAGATTTTGCATTTGAATGGTTCTCATGGTTCAGCTTTAATCTAAAGGCCCTAAATGGTTCCTACATGTGACTTCTTCCCCAAGACATGCTTTAAAGGCTAGGATTGGTTCTAGGGTTTATCCTATGGCTAAAACTATCCTAGTCTTCTATAAAAAGACCCCTAACCCTCTCCTAAAACCCTCATAAATTGATCCTACAACTAAACTATGCCAAAATGATTCCTCATCATGGCCTCCACTTCAACCCATGGCCTCCATCTTCTTCTTCATGATAGCTTAAGTGTTCTAAGCTAGTTTCAAAGTAAAGGAGCCTCTTTTCTCCATTCATGAGAGATTCTATGATCATTTGAGTGATTTCATGTTTGTATGAGAGTTCATAAGTTGCAACCTTTTCTTGACCAAAAAGCAAGGATCTTGCATGAGAGCTCATAAGCTTCATTCAAAGCCAAAGTTGAAACCTTTCTTCTTCAAAGCAAGGGTTTTTATTGATATTTGCTCAAGGGTTTCATTTGGAGCTTGTTCTTTTGGGGTTTTTGGGTGATAGCATGAATGGCTTCGTCTCAATCTTTGTTTTATATGTTGATTTGTGCCTTCATAGCATTGTAAGCCCCCTCCTACTCTTAGATATTAACTATAAAGTTAAATGAATGTTGCAAGTTTGGGTTTGATCATTAAGTATGATACATGCTATCATGTTATGCAAGTCTATAAAGTCATTACCTTGATCTTGTGGGTTAAAAGCTATAACCTTTATGTTGAAATGTTGCATTATGCAACATGAGAACCCTCATAACCTTTAGGTTAACTTGCATATGAAGTCATAACCCTTATGTGATGTTATATGCGAGTTACTTGTCATCATTTCATGTCATCTATGACCATGTATCACCTATTTGCCAAGTTTGAATGTTATGCATGTTTTTGAGGCTTGACAATGTAACATGCAAGTTTGTGAGCACATTTATGCCTCATTTCCACCATGTTTAACTTGTGGCCTTATACCCTTTTTGTCATGCCTTTGCCAAGTTCCTTCTTTAAATCCATTATGCGTTGTTGTGAATGTATATGCGAGTTTAAAAGCGTTGGGGTTAGGTTATGGGGAAACTTTAATGACATGAAACATGATTTGGGTAAGTTGGTATAAACGTGACAACATGTAACTTTGGCTATGAGCATGGGACTTGGAAACTTGACACGTATGGGTTGTAAGTGTAACAAGACACTAGACCAAACATGAAAATGGCCAACTCGAGGTTGGGTTGAGTTTGTAGCATAAATCTACCCGGATCTGCCCGGCTTAACTAGTGGCTACAAACAATAGGATCTAATGTGAGAAGTTGGTCATGTCGCGCTTAAGACCCGAGGTTAGACTAGGTTGTGGTGTAAATCTACCCGGACCCGCCCGGCTTAACTAGTAACCACAACAAAGTCTAATGTGAGAGGTTGAGAGTGCATTAATTAAATTGATGTCACATGATAAGGTCAAGTAAATTTGACTAATGACACTTAACCGATATGACACAAATGGGTAGGTTAAGTGGGACCGGGCTTGATTTCTTAATGACACTTAACCATAAAAGATAGTTAGGGGATGGGGTTAAGTAATTTACGCTTAACTAATCTAAACACGGTAATTAGATGGGGTTAAGTAACTAAGACTTAACTAATCTAAACACGGTAATTAGATGGGGTTAAGTAATCTGTACTTAACTAATCTAAACACGGGAATTCGATGGGGTTAAGTTAAACACTTAACCAATCTAAACTTGGTTATTCAATGGGGTTAAGTAACCAATACTTAACCAATTTAACATGATAATTTAATGGGGTTAAGTAACTTATACCTAACCAATTATACGTGATGATTTGATGAGGTTAAGTAACCTATACTTAACCAATCTAATAGGTGGACCTGATAAGGGTTAAGTCACAAGACCTTTTAAGATTAGGCTTAACCATTGTAATACGATTTGTGGATGGGGTTAAGCTAACCCATACTTAACCAATCCGACTCGATAATCTGATGGGATTAAGATAATCCATGCTTAATCAATCTAACATGAAAATCTGATAGGGTTAAGGAAAATAAATACTTAACCAATTTGACTTGATAGGGTTAAGTCCTGAGTTTCTTGGTACACTTAACCAACTTGTATGGCTAAGCCTTGAACTTGAGTACTTAGCCAATCTTGACATGATTTGTAGGCGGGTCAAGTCACGAACTTGGATAACAACACTTAACCCATTTGACAAAACCCTAGCTCAAAGGACTAGGTTGGAAATCGTAGTTAACAAGGATAGCGGAAAGAGGGGCTAAGTGGTAAACCTTAGTTAAGGGTAACTAAGTAATATTTCTTAGCTAGGGACATGGGACTAGTTCATAAAGAGATGAGTAACCTGGTACGGTAGGTCATCGCTTAGTATACGAGGAGGAGCAAGTTATCTGACTAGGATAAAAGCTCCAGCGAACTGGGTGACGAAGTGAAAGCTTCGGGGAATGTGAGGGTACTCTTGGTATCCCTCTGTGAGGTGGCGAGTGGTCCATGAAACCCGGCCTCACAGGGGTTAAGGTCTGCGGTAGAAGAGCCAAGAGTATGCCTTGGTTGCTATGCGAGCGACCTAAAGACTGGGATGGATTAGCGTGGAGTCGACGATACTTGATTTTGCCCCGGGATAGCATGTCGCCGACTACCTACCATCTTTAGTCAATCGTGTACGTACGGAAAGGCAGGGAACTCCCAAAAGACCATATACTAGCTATCAAGTTATGGGTGAGGTTGGCTATCTGGAAGTGGGCATTGATGGGCCTTAGTGTAGTTCTCATACATGATTTTTCTTGGATTGCCTTTCAGTAGTTGAGGGAGGGGTCACGTGGGACCATAGCCACGGGTACAAAAACAGACCTTGATATCTGCATCAGCAGACGACTTAAAGCTCCCGACCGAGTCCCGTATTTCTTGATTTTCCCTGGCACGGAACTCGGATGGCACATTGAGGAACATGTGCATCTAGACATGGAAAACGATTCACGATACATACGTGGGATAAAGGGCGCGGTTGATGGGTGGCATAATCCCTAGTGGCCCTAGGTGGCTGAACCCAAACCGAGACACGGAAACGTTCATTAGGTAGCATAATCCCTAGTGGTCCTAGGTGGCATAAATCCTAAGTGGACACGTGATAGTTCATGGTAAGAAAACATAACTAGATCAAGGGTAGCAGTCCAAAATAACCTCAAGGATAAAATGTTCACATGGGAAAGCCCGTATGGCCTACGACAAAGGACTGAACTTATACATGGAAAGAAACATACGAGTTAGGAAAACCTACATATGCTATATATTTAGTTGACATGGACCATTACATGACATTGGGCAAGGGACATTCATAGTTAACACATGACGCGGGTTGGGATATTAGTACGAAAGGTGCAGAGCAAATATACATGTTAGAACTGGGGGAAATATACATGATAGATACCGTGGGATGTTATACAGGATAGATACCTTGGGATAGTATACTTGATAGAAACCTGACAATGTGATACCTTGATTTATCTTGATACCGTAGTTTATCATGACACACTCGTATATCTTGGTACAGTAGTGCATCCTGTTATTTTGGTTTAGCTTATCTATCTTGTCATCATACTTATGTTCATCTCAGTTCCTCATGCCAGTTAACTTTACTAGTTTATATACTGATAGTAGATAGGGCTTACCAGTCTTTATGACTGACCCCGTTTTGTTTCGCCTCTTGTCTTCCGTTTCCCCCCCAGGTTACAGGGAGGAAATGCTATTGTTAGTTTGGACTTCTTCTGTTTGAAGGTCATCACACATGGCTTGGACTTTTCTTGGCTATGGCTACTTTACTGGTTTACTTGGGGAATAATTTATGAAATGGTTTTATGCTTCTTTATTATTGCAAGACAGGTTTTGATGTATTCTGATGTAAAAGGCTTTAGACCTTATTTTATAAGGTAATAAAATTTGTTTTACTTCCGCTGTTTTATATATATATATATATATATATATATATATATATATATATATGTTCTGTCTTGTAATATTTCTGTGCATGTTTACCTCGATAATGCTTCACCAAACCTAGTGCATTCCCTTTGTGAGTGACCCTAGCGTAGGTGGGGTGTTACATTTGGTATCAGAGCCAGGTTACCAGACTGGGCAAAAGTTTTTAAAAACCTTCTGGAAACTATTTGAGAAACCGTTTACAAAGAAGCATTTTTCAAGAAAAGTTTTTAAAGGCTATTCCCCAAAAGCCATTAGCACTATTCTTTGTTCCCTTGATCGAATCTCTTTTCCCTTTCTTTCCTCCATCTGGAGTCACAGTAGTTTTAACTGCGACTAATCCTTGTCTTGCTACGTAAGTGTTTTCCCGTGCGATGGAGGAAGTTCTCGAGAGACCGGTTACCGAAGTTATAAGAAGGGATAATAAGAACAAGGATAAAGGACGCGAGCTTAAGGATAAGCAACTGTTGCTATGGCTTAGTCCATCAAGGAGGACAAGGACTAGATCATCGGAGAGGGCAATTGTACGCTCCCATTTCTAGGTTACCTAAAAGAAATGGTACCGTTTCTGGTAAAGGTTTAGTCGTTCTTTTCTATCATCCCGTCCAGACTTTGTCTTGACCATCGTATCATTTAAGTCTGCTTGGATAGTTGAGTCTCTGCACCTTAGTACTAGCATGGTAGAGGATCCCAGTTTTTGTCCCAAAATCTGGTTGGAGAGTCGGTCCATTTATTCATGACTCGTTGGATTTGAGAACGTATATGCCAAGTGTTGAGATTAGAAGCAATACTTCTATTGTTGAGCTATGGATGGATTCTAGGGGTAAAGTGGTTATCCAGTAAGGGATACCATTCTCGGTTTTGAAAAGAGGGAAGTCAGACTCTTGGCTTGCTTTGGTAATACCTTCGAAGTCTCGTGTAACCCTTTAGGTTCTGTCATGGTTAGTTACCTAGAATCTCTTGATGCATTTATCGGAAATCTCTGATCCAATCGAGTAACGTCCGCCAATAAGACAGATGGTTCATTCCGCTTAAGCATGGGTTATAGGAATCACCCTAGTAAGTGCACGTGGTGACATAAATTGGCATTGGTAAACGAGATCCAGAATTCACTAGTGAATTTTGGAGAGCTTGCATGAGTACGTAGATATGGTTGAGCCAAGTATACTAGAGAAAGAATAAATGAAAGTGGAACGAGAGGCGACAGTGAAAAGAGTTCCGACTCATACCTTGGAAATAGGAATCAAGGAGTTACGAAACCATGAAGTCAAAGGCGGTCAAGGCACAATGGAATTAAGTTCGTGGAAATGCGGCTCAGACGCGCGCATCATGTCTCTTTTTAAGAGTGTATCTTTGATCCTTGGTTCACCTGTAGAGCTTACTTGAATGCTATCGCTTGGTGGATATCTTCTCGGTCCTATTTCTGTTACAAACCCCGTAAGGAGTTTGTCTTGTTTATCTCCTCGATCTTATCTTGGGAACCTTAGATAGAACTCTATGGATGTAAACATGTATTTGAAACATGTTATGATTGATATGGTTGCAAATGGTTGCAAGTGGTTGCTCGTGGATGCGCGAATACACATTAGATACTAGATTGACGCGGTCACGTTTCATGTTGCATATGCACGAGTATTTATACTTGTTTATGGATGAAATTGAATGTGTTATCATGCGGATGTTGCATATGAATGAATGTTTGTGCACGCATATAGTACTTATATGACTAGGACTATTCGCATACATGTTGGACTCATGGCACTAAACATATTTTGCATTAGAAAGATCATTCAGGCCTGATCATTAGCATTAGCTAAGGAGCATATACACACACGTTCTGCATATGTTCATATGGCATTAGAAATCGTCTAAGGACAATGATGCCAGTGTTTGATGGTTTGAGTAGATGGTTGTTTGGTTGGTAGGATACGTTCTTCTTGACTTAGAGATTTCGGGGACGAAATCCTTTAAGGAGGGGAGAATGTAACACCCGGTAATTTGAACATAAAAATTCACAAATTAAAGTATACTTAATTAAGTGAAATGGGTTGCGCAGAGAAATATATATATATTGATATATATATATATAATTGAAAATTTAATAAATAAATATGCAAAAATGTTCAAAATAGCGAATTGGGAGAGGGGAATAACCGAACCGGCCGATTTTTGAGGTCGACCCGAGCTCGCTGGGTCGACTAGGGGTTAATCCAGGGTGTTTGGCTGTCAACCCGTGGGCCGATTCGCTCGAATGCTGATTTTGCATTTGAATGGTTCTCATGGTTCAGCTTTAATCTGAAGGCCCTAAATGGTTCCTACATGTGACTTCTTCCCCAAGACATGCTTTAAAGGCTAGGATTGGTTCTAGGGTTTATCCTATGGCTAAAACTATCCAAGTCTTCTATAAAAAGACCCCTAACCCTCTCCTAAAACCCTCATAAATTGATCCTACAACTAAACTAGGCCAAAATGATTCCTCGTCATGGCCTCCACTTCAACCCATGGCCTCCATCTTCTTCTTCATGATAGCTTAAGTGTTCTAAGCTAGTTTCAAAGTAAAGGAGCCTCTTTTCTTCATTCATGAGAGATTCTATGATCATTTGAGTGATTTCATGTTTGTATGAGAGTTCATAAGTTGCAACCTTTTCTTGACCAAAAAGCAAGGATCTTGCATGAGAGCTCATAAGCTTCATTCAAAGCCAAAGTTGAAACCTTTCTTCTTCAAAGCAAGGATTTTTATTGATATTTGCTCAAGGGTTTCATTTGGAGCTTGTTCTTTTGGGGTTTTTGGGTGATAGCATGAATGGCTTCGTCTCAATCTTTGTTTTATATGTTGATTTGTGCCTTCATAGCATTGTAAGCCCCCTCCTACTCTTAGATATTAACTATAAATTTAAATGAATGTTGCAAGTTTGGATTTGATCATTAAGTATGATACATGCTATCATGTTATGCAAGTCTATAAAGTCATTACCTTGATCTTGTGGGTTAAAAGCTATAACCTTTATGTTGAAATGTTGCATTATGCAACATGAGAACCCTCATAACCTTTAGGTTAACTTGCATATGAAGTCATAACCCTTATGTGATGTTATATGCGAGTTACTTGTCATCATTTCATGTCATCTATGACCATGTATCACCTATTTGCCAAGTTTGAATGTTATGCATGTTTTTGAGGCTTGACAATGTAACATGCAAGTTTGTGAGCACATTTATGCCTCATTTCCACCATGTTTAACTTGTGGTCTTATACCCTTTTTGTCATGCCTTTGCCAAGTTCCTTCTTTAAATCCATTATGCGTTGTTGTGAATGTATATGCGAGTTTAAAAGCGTTGGGGTTAGGTTATGGGGAAACTTCAATGACATGAAACATGATTTGGGTAAGTTGGTATAAACGTGACAACATGTAACTTTGGCTATGAGCATGGGACTTGGAAACTTGACACGTATGGGTTGTAAGTGTAAAAAGACACTAGACCAAACATGAAAATGTCCAACTCGAGGTTGGGTTGAGTTTGTAGCATAAATCTACCCGGATCCGCCCGGCTTAACTAGTGGCTACAAACAATAGGATCTAATGTGAGAAGTTGGTCATGTCGCGCTTAAGACCCGAGGTTAGACTAGGTTGTGGTGTAAATCTACCCGGACCCGCCCGGCTTAACTAGTAACCACAACAAAGTCTAATGTGAGAGGTTGAGAGTGCATTAATTAAATTGATGCCACATGATAAGGTCAAGTAAATTTGACTAATGACACTTAACCGATATGACACAAATGGGTAGGTTAAGTGGGACCGGGCTTGATATCTTAATGACACTTAACCATACAAGACAGTTAGGGGATGGGGTTAAGTAATTTACGCTTAACTAATCTAAACACGGTAATTAGATGGGGTTAAGTAACTAAGACTTAACTAATCTAAACACGGTAATTAGATGGGGTTAAGTAATCTGTACTTAACTAATCTAAACACGGGAATTCGATGGGGTTAAGTTAAACACTTAACCAATCTAAACTTGGTTATTCAATGGGGTTAAGTAACCAATTTAACATGATAATTTAATGGGGTTAAGTAACTTATACCTAACCAATTATACGTGATGATTTGATGAGGTTAAGTAACCTATACTTAACCAATCTAATAGGTGGACCTGATAAGGGTTAAGTCACAAGACCTTTTAAGATTAGGCTTAACCATTGTAATACGATTAGTGGATGGGGTTAAGCTAACCCATACTTAACCAATCCGACTCGATAATCTGATGGGATTAAGATAATCCATGCTTAATCAATCTAACATGAAAATCTGATAGGGTTAAGGCAAATAAATACTTAACCAATTTGACTTGATAGGGTTAAGTCATGAGCTTCTTGGTACACTTAACCAACTTGTATGGCTAAGCCTTGAACTTGAGTACTTAGCCAATCTTGACATGATTTGTAGGCGGGTCAAGTCACGAACTTGGATAACAACACTTAACCCATTTGACAAAACCCTAGCTCAAAGGACTAGGTTGGAAATCGAAGTTAACAAGGATAGCGGAAAGAGGGGCTAAGTGGTAAACCTTAGTTAAGGGTAACTAAGTAATAATTCTTAACTAAGGACATGGGACTAGTTCATAAAGAGATGAGTAACCTGGTACGGTAGGTCATCGCTTAGTATACGAGGAGGAGCAAGTTATCTGACTAGGATAAAAGCTCCAGCGAACTGGGTGACGAAGTGAAAGCTTCGGGGAACGTGAGGGTACTCTTGGTATCCCTCTGTGAGGTGGCGAGTGGTCCATGAAACCCGGCCTCACAAGGGTTAAGGTCTGCGGTAGAAGAGCCAAGAGTATGCCTTGGTTGCTATGCGAGCGACCTAAAGACTGGGATGGATTAGCGTGGAGTCGACGATACTTGATTTTGTCCCGGGATAGCATGTCGCCGACTACCTACCATCTTTAGTCAATCGTGTACGTACGGAAAGGCAGGGAACTCCCAAAAGACCATATACTAGCTATCAAGTTATGGGTGAGGTTGGCTATCTGGAAGTGGGCATCGATGGGACTTAGTGTAGTTCTCATACATGATTTTTCTTGGATTGCCTTTCAGTAGTTGAGGGAGGGGTCACGTGGGACCATAGCCACGGGTACAAAAACAGACCTTGATATCTGCATCAGCAGACGACTTAAAGCTCCCGACCGAGTCCCGTATTTCTTGATTTGCCCTGGCACGGAACTGGGATGGCCCATTGAGGAACATGTGCATCTAGACATGGAAAACGATTCACGATACATACGTGGGATAAAGGGCGCGGTTGACGGGTGGCATAATCCCTAGTGGCCCTAGGTGGCTGAACCCAAACCGAGACACGGAAACGTTCATTAGGTAGCATAATCCCTAGTGGTCCTAGGTGGCATAAATCCTAAGTGGACACGCGATAGTTCATGGTAAGAAAACATAACTAGATCAAGGGTAGCAGTCCAAAATTACCTCAAGGATAAAATGTTCACATGGGAAAGCCTGTATGGCCTACGACAAAGGACTGAACTTATACATGGAAAGAAACATACGAGTTAGGAAAACCTACATATGCTATATATTAGGTTGACATGGACCATTACATGACATTGGGCAAGGGACATTCATAGTTAACACATGACGCGGGTTGGGATATTAGTACGAAAGGTGCAGAGCAAATATACATGTTAGAACTAGGGGAAATATACATGATAGATACCGTGGGATGTTATACAGGATAGATACCTTGGGATAGTATACTTGATAGAAACCTGACAATGTGATACCTTGATTTATCTTGACACCGTAGTTTATCATGACACACTCGTGTATCTTGGTACAGTAGTGCATCCTGTTATTTTGGTTTAGCTTATCTATCTTGTCATCATACTTATGTTCATCTCAGTTCCTCATGCCAGTTAACTTTACTAGTTTATATACTGATAGTGGATAGGGCTTACCAGTCTTTATGACTGACCCCGTTTTGTTTCGCCTCTTGTCTTCCGTTTCCCCCCAGGTTACAGGGAGGAAATGCTATTGTTAGTTTGGACTTCTTCTGTTTGAAGGTCATCACGCATGGCTAGGACTTTTCTTGGCTATGGCTACTTTACTGGTTTACTTGGGGAATAATTTATGAAATGGTTTTATGCTTCTTTATTATTGCAAGACAGGTTTTGATGTATTCTGATGTAAAAGGCTTTAGACCTTATTTTATAAGGTAATAAATTTTGTTTTACTTCTGCTGTTTTGTATATAGATATATGTTCTATCTTGTAATATTTCTGTGCATGTTTACCTCGATAATGCTTCACCAAACCTAGTGCATTCCCTTTGTGAGTGACCCTAGCGGAGGTGGGGTGTTACAAATAGGATTATTTGCATACATGTTGGATTCACGACACTAACATACATTGCATTAAGGAGGTCAACTGAATCAGTGGGCCGCCTGATCTTTCGCATTAGTGCTGGGACATATACACACACCTTTGCATATGTTCATATAAGCATTAGAAAATTTTAAGGACAATGGATGCCTGTGATTGGTTGATGAGTAGATGGATAATGGATGGTAGGATGCATTCTTCTTAACTTGGAGATTTCGGGGACGAAATCCTTTAAGTATCGGAGAATGTAACACCCCAAAATTTGAACGACATTAAAGAGGGATAATTTAATAATAATTAATTTAATATTCAGAATCAACGAAAACAGACTGTGTCAATGCATCCGTCTTGAAATTATGGTCAAGATAGACATTTGGTTTGCATAGAACGGACACCGTACGAAGAAGTTATGAAGGTTTGAAGTTTGTATATGTGTAGAAGAATTATATATATATATATATATTTAAAAATCATAAAATCAAATTTCAATTCAAAATCGTTCGAAACGCAGAAAATTGGGTGAGCGGGAATTCTACCGCCCAGGGGAGTCGAACCCTTAGGGGCGGTGTCGACCCCTGGGTCGACCCCTCAAGGGGGGTGTCGACCCACGGGTCGATCCCCCTAGGCAGACGTGGCATTTAGGGTTTGGGGGCAGGCGGCTATAAATATGGATTCATTTCTCTTGTTTTCTACACTAAAAATTAACGGAGGAGTAGATGCTGTCAATGCCCAGACTGAATCAGACCCTTTTACTTCTTCTGCAATCAAGTTATTCAAGTGTAAATATGTGATTCAACCTCTGTTATTCTTCTTCTATCTCTCTAGATCCAAACACCGTGAGTTTAAGTTACTTTTAGATTTAAATAATTAAAAGGTAAAACATGATATGACTGTAATTTGGATCTATGCCTGTGACTGCTTGAATCATATCAGATATGTAATAACTTGTAAATCCATATATTCTGACATAACTATGACTTGGATCTTAACATTTATCATGTCAGATCTACTTTTGATTATAGATCTAATTCACCATTTATATCACCTTGTACCTATAATATTGTGGTTAAATTGGATCAGTTACTAGTTGGACATCTAAATTATTGTTTAGATCTTATCGTGCCTATTATGACATCCCTATTATGTTAGAGTCAGTTCTATCATCTCATGTTCACTAGATCTGTTCTTATATGCCCATCTTATCAATATACCACTAT
Organism: Allium sativum; assembly: GCA_030737875.1. Taxonomy (NCBI): domain Eukaryota; kingdom Viridiplantae; phylum Streptophyta; class Magnoliopsida; order Asparagales; family Amaryllidaceae; genus Allium; species Allium sativum. The sequence goes on along the minus strand of CM060921.1, from coordinate 717,687,371 downwards.
ATGTTTATGTCAATTTTGTTAGTATAATAATTTCTGTCATCTTCCCTTTTTATTTTATATAGACTGTCTACTTTCGAGCCTAGGCATGCCGCTACAATATACGAATGCGTTAAACGGGGAACAATGAGAAAAACATTGAAATTGGGCATAACTTGTAATTAGGGATTTGGGCATAACCTGAATAAAATGTATGAATATAAATTTGGGGCACTTAATTCATTATGAACATATTTGGGGAAAAGGGGCATGAAAACCTATAACGACATAGGTAAAATTGGATAATAATGAAAATGCCTAGGATTACAATAATTAGAAACTGTAATTGCGCCTAGACACGAGGTTAGATTACACTTGTGGTGGAAGTGTTCCTGGAACCGTCGGGCATATCCAATGACCACAAGTGGTGAATCTAATGTCAGGGGTCTAGGTGCACAAATACGAGATGGGCAGAGATACGAGGTTAAGCCTGACTTATGGAAGAAGTCTGCCCAGAAACGACTGGCATATCCAGCATCCACAAGTGGTAGGCTTAATGCAAGGGGTCTAGCCCATTATAACCATAAATGGACATGTTAATGAATTTTAATACTTAACCAATTTGAATCCATCGGGATTGTATGAACATGAACTTGAATAGGGGTTAAGTAAACTTGGTTGAAACAGTGGGAAGGTTAAGTATATCTGGGTGGGGTAGGTAATATTTATATATAGGCCCACAAACTTAACCTATTGGGGTTATGTAATTAAAGACACCATTAGGTAAGCATAACCCGTGGAAATGACGGGGTTATGTAATTAAAGACACCGTTTGGTAAACATAACCTGTGGAAATCCTAGTGGGGATACAAGACAGGGGGGAGGGGCTTGTATCATCTTGTGTATGGGACCTGTTTCAATCAGTAACCCATAGAACAATATCAGACGAGTACTCCGCCCTAGGTCGGAGTTGGGACACGCTTATTGGGCTGATTGTAAGAGATCCAAACGTGGAGGACGTTGTGGGGTGCAAACCAACCGGGAACATGTGCGTGCATGGGTTGGGCAGAGGAGGATAAGACGACCGTGACACCAATATATCCGGTTGTGCACATCAACGAAGGGTTGCCACTTTAGGAAGTGATACCTCCTACTGTGGGGCCAGCATAGGGTATCTACGAAGTAGAGAGCCGATCGATTAGGGTTGTGGTTAGGGTACATCTAGACGTATGCCTAAGTCTACCATCTCATAGTGGTTGGGATCATCTCATTCTGGTTATACTAGTATTAGTGCAGAGAATCAGAGTAATCATTAGGGAAGCTTATACACTCTATCTTGTTTGCCTTGTCACACCTGCCTTTTGCGATATTATCTCCCTTATCCACTTATATGCCTGTCATGATACTTTTACTTATTTACTTGCTAAAAGAAACTGGACTCGCCAGACTTTATGTCTTGCCCTTTTTGTTTCCTCTTCTTTCTTCCGTTCCCCCCTCCAGGTTCTCAAGGAGGGAATACCCAGGCTTGACCAGGATTCTGCCATCATTTGCTGGAGTTGCTTAAATGTATTGATCAACCTCCTATCCTTGTTGCTATAGCTATGTTTTTATTTGTTGATTTTGCTTCTTTTATTTTGTACTCTGATGTTGAAGTACAAGACAAAAGTTTTTATGATGTACTGGTCTTTATGTAATTCAGACATATGATGTTTTTGAACCACGATGCTTTATAATTAATAAAGTTTGTTTTTATTCTGCTGTTATTTTATATCTATATTGTAATGATTATGTTTTTGTTTACCTATAACGCTTCACGAAATTTAATGCATTCTCTTAATGAGTGACATTAACGAACGTGGGGAGTCACAACCACGACCTGCCAGGCACTGCTCCACTGAAGATCTTCAACACTCGATCCCTCAGCTCAGTTCATTGAAGGGCCCCATGAGCCGCCTGGACTGGACCTGATTTTGCTCATATATTGACCTATTCTCTTGGAAATTCCTACTCCTATGAACCCGGATTTCATTGCATATGGCATGGCATGGCTTGGAGAGGATGTCTCCACGTTTTCCACCACATTTCGAGATTCTTGGGATGTGTGCCACGTGACCCATGAACCGCCTGCTGGAAATGGCTATAAGTACACCACTTGAAGGCATTTTAAGGGGATTCCTCTGATATTTGGGCCATTCTTCTGCACGACTTCCACCATTACTGAGTGCAAGGACTTTGCACCTTTCTACCTCCAAATTCTTCCTTTTCTACACAATCAACACGTGGATTGCTTGTATAAACTCTTGTAATTTCATTAAACACACGGATTGTGTGTCTACATCTAACTAATTCTTGTGATTTGTTAGTACAACAATAAGATTGTAAAGTGCACGTAGGCTACATCTACAGCAGAACCACTATTAAAACCTCGTGTGTTTCCTCCGATTTACTTTTTCTGCATTTTGTGATCTCTGATCTGCATTCGAGTGTTAGTGCCATTTTTTGGTCTAACAATAAGATATATCATCATTGAAAGATTACTTGTTCTAAAAAAGGAATTTGTTTTCATTATGCTTAAAATGCAATATTGTATTCCACGATTTGCTTACAGTTCCATGAAAACAAAGGAATGAGGTTTATTAAGTCAACTATTTGAATCTTTGTAACACACCGACTATAATTTATTGTAACTCACCGATTTAACTTTCACTTCATTTATTGTACACCAATAATATTTTCACAACTCCGTGTGCGAAGCACGGGTACACACTTGTTTTGTTGTATCATGAAATAGCAGCAAAAAAAACAATCATCGTTTTACATCTTGTAGTATATTATAAAGACTCCAAGCAAAGTACCTTTAAGCGCCTATTTTTAGCCCAAAATAAATTTAAAACAACAATATACAATCACCAAAAGCAATCAAATAGGACTACATGCAAAAGTAAGGCGCAAAAAAATGTGGCATTGATCAAGTGGGTGGGATAAGGTATAGGTTGGAAAATATACAGTGTCATGAAGATTTGAATGTAGTATGCAGACTGAATGGTTATGCAAGAGCAGTAGGTAGTGAACTTCAACGGACATAGCTATAACGACCAAACATAAGGGGTGAAAACACGCGGATATGAGATTGGGCGACTGAAATTCTGAGGTGTTAAATGATCTAATGGCGCATTTCACATCCATAGTAATTAGCATACTCATTTCCAATCAATGTAGAACTTTCCAATTTAATTTAAAAGCTTACCTTTTTTAGCAAAGTCAGTCGGTTTTTAGAGCGCACCATACAAAATTTTCATTATATCAATTAATGAGTACAAAATATAACAGGAAATAGGCAAAAGGCCTATCTTTTACAGACATATTTGCCTTAAATAAGTCCAAAAACTATAATCTATCACCACGCTGGGTGATATTAGTTATAGAAAATAGTAGAAGGCATTACATCACAATACATTATTTTGCACATTGTAAGACACAACATAACTTAATTTTATGGTGCGAGCAGTTCAATAAACACAACTTATCTGGAGACTTCTATCAAAACAACAACCACAAGAGCAGGCACAAAGGTTCTGAACAAGGAATACGGGATTTTAGACTAGTTGCCAGGAATGGAAGCTACACCATAGACTAGTGAGTGCTTAGAAAGGCAAGGAAGATGATTGAAGCAATGCAGGAGATGAATATATGCACATCAATGAGCAATCAACTAGAATAAGCATTCAGCATCACTAAACTAACAAACAAAATAGTAACCACAATCAAAAAATAAAGTCATCCTTCTTAGCATACCCTGTTCAACCAAATTGATATTAAAACAACTCTTGAGATCAACAGATAGACACAACATAAGAAATCAGTAATAGTTCCAGAAAATAGACAAAGGAACACTAACCTAGATGCAACAAGAAAAATACTAGCGCTGAAAAACCACCCAAACCATTGTTATGGAGAAATTTTGTTTCAAGACCTCTCAAATCAAAGATCCCCAATCAACAGAAGACGAGATCGTGGTAAACGTGCAAAAACAACCAATCAATATCGAAGACAGTCTCAACCCAATCCAAAAGTCAATCACAATCACCACACAAGAGAAATAACTCGGCAATAACGAAAATAAATCACACATGGATTTTAGTGGTTCCACTAACAACTGGTTAGTGTATGTCCACTTGAGAGAGAGCCTTTTATTAACACTAATGAAGAGTACAAGAGATTGATTACAATGGTCACTCAATTCACTCTAGAATTTTATTTGTGGAGATAACGAGTTGAAGAAATTAGGACAGATAGGATGAATGAATTGAATTTAATTCCATTCAATTGCCTTTCCTTCGATTTTCCTCTTCCACCGGGCTTCCTAAACTTAGAACGCCCCCGGTTTCCCTTCTTCTCTGACTTTTCTTTCTCCGCAAATAAACCTTGACCATTATCAACACCACTACTACCATCACTCAGCTCCTTCATCTGAACTCGCAATTCCTCACTAAGAAGACCCGTCTTGACATCATTTAGAGTCAATGTATCCCGGCCATAGATCAAACTATTTGAGAACCCAATATAGCGTTTAGGCAATATATAACAATATTATCGCCTTCGGCTCCTCCTCAATCTTCAAATCTACCGCCTTCATCTTCATTGGTAAATCATCAAACACATTTAAGTGCGCCTCTAGCGAAGTTCCTTCCTTCATCTTACAGGTAAAGAAAGCCCGCAACAAGATCAGTTGATTTGTGAGTGATTTCTTCATATACAACTCCTCCAACTTGTTCCAAATACCTTTAGCAGTCGTCTCACCACTAATTTCGGAGATAACATTCTCCTCCATGGCAAGTTGAAGTGTAGTGAATGCCCACTCTTCCATTTCTTCTCTCTCCACATCTGAGATGTCCGCTGGCAATAAATGTGTATCAGACACTTCCCGATGTACCCGATTCTGCCTAAGAACCACTTTCATCTTCCATTGCCACTTTTCAAAATCATTATCGCCATTCCACTTGTCGATAACCAATTGTGAACCAGAAGCTGCAAATGACCCACGTACATAAGGAGCTACACCACTTGGACGAAATATTGAGACATTATTTGAATCTGATTCCGCTAATTTTACAGCTATCTACCAACAACAATGCTCAGATAGCAAATGTTATGGAGAAATTTTGATTCAAGACCGCTCAAATAAAAGATCCCCAAATCAGCGGAAGATGAGATCGTGTTAAACGTGCAAAAACAACCAATCAACATCGAAGACAATCTCAACCCAATCCAAAAGTCAATCACAATCACCACACAAGAGAAATAACTGGGCCATAATGAAAAATAAATCACATAGGGATTTATAGTGGTTACACTAACAACTTGTTAGTGTACGTCAACTTGAGAGAGAGCCTTTTATTAACACCAATGAAGAGTACAAGAGATTGATTACAATGGTCACTCAATTCACTCTGGAATTTTATTTATGGAGTTAAAGAAATTAGGAGAGATAGAATGAATGAATTGAATTTAATTCCATTCAATTGCCTTTCCTTCTTCCCTTTAGGCCCCTTTTATAAGACCAATTACTTCATGCCCAAATTACTTGATCTCTAAGTGAACTTGGCATCCAAGTTATTTATTACTTCATGCGCAAGTTTTCTTTACCTCCAAGTGAACTTGGCACCCAAGTTATCTATCCTTTGTTTCCATAAGAAAAATATCCTTCTATTGATTTAGCATCACAAAATTTAACACTCCACCTTGATGCAAAATCACCTATCTCCAACTCCATGACCTAATGGTATCCATACCATTAATTGTAACCGATAGGTCCAACTATCATCATATCTACCTTCACCAAGCTTGAATGTTTACCCAATGAGTTCCGGCAAAGCCATCCCCCACTGCACTCCATCAACGAGTTCAGGAAAAGCCCCCGCCCGCTAATAAAGTGTTGAAAACACCCAACTCCAAAATTAGTCTCTCCAACAGATAAACATACCAAGAAGATAGAACTTCAACCTCTCACAGATACTCTTCTTCATCCATTACCAAGCTTCTCTCTCAACCGTGCCACCCCGTGGCACCTAGCACCTCTCCAAGCAAATTAAGTTCAAGCAATGCTCAAACTTCCTAGTCGACAATGCCTTAGTGAACATATCCGCCGCATTATCCTCTGTGTGCATTTTCCGAAGGCATACTTGCACGTCTTCGTCCATGGCTACTAGAAATGACTCCCTCACTTCAATATGCTTCGTCCGTGAGCTAAATGGAAAATTCTCTTCCAACTAAATAGCACTTTGGCTATCACATTGAACATCAACACTGTCATGTTCAAAGCCCAAGTCACATAATAGTTGCTTAAAATAGAGTGCTTCCTTTGCTTCCTCTACTGCAACTATCTACTACTCCTCCGTAGTGGATAAAGCAACTACGGTCTGCAATCTCGATCTCCAACTTATGGCTGTACCACCAAGAGTTAAGACATATCCATAAGTTGATTTTCTTCGATCCCTATCACCAACGTAGTCCGAATCATAGTAACCAACCAACATACAATTCTTCACTTTACTACTCCCAAAAACAAGACCATGATATGTTGTACCTTTCAAGTATCTCAAGATAAGCTTTACTGCTTCCCAATGCGATTTCCTCAGATTAGCCATGAACCGACTAACCATCCCGACGGTATTTGCAATCACCGGTCTTGTACACACCATGACATACATCAAACTTCCAACCGCACTAGCATATGACACTTTTTCCATATAAGCCTTTGTCTTTCTCCTCGATAGGTGATCCCTTACTCGAAAGCTTTACATGCAAAGTTAAAGGTGTATTTGACGCCTTTGCATCTTCCATGCAAAACTGGCAAAAAACTTTTCTAATGTATTCCTTTTGAGTTAATTTCTACTCAAAATGCTTTCGATCCCTTTCAATCTCCATACCCAAAATCTTCTTTGCTTCTCCAAGGTCTTTCATCTCGAACTCTGCCTTCAATTTCAATTTCAACTTGTTGATTTCTACCGTGTCCTTAGAAGCAATGAGCATATCATCCACATATAAAAGTAAATACACCCAACAGTCATTTCCTAACCTCTTGAAATAAATTCAAGCATCCTTGATGCTTCGATGGAAGCCACTTTCAAGCATGAAATGATCAAATCTCTTGTACCATTGCGTAGGTGATTGCTTCAAACCATATAGTGATTTCTTCAACTTGCAAACTAGTTCTTATTTACCTTCTACAAAAAATCCTTCTGGTTGCTCCATGTAGATGTCTTCATACAAGTCTCTATGCAAGAAGGCGGTTTTCACATCTATTTGCTCCAATTCCAAGTCGTGAATAGCAACTATGGCAAGTAATATCCGGATAGAAGTATGTCTCACAACCAGTGTGAAGATTTCATCATACTCCTTTCCTTTCCTTTGTGCAAACCCCTTAGCCACTAGCCTAGCTTTGTATCTTCCATCATCCTTCACCTTATATATCCATTTGCACCTAATAGCATGGTTTCCTTGAGGAAGTGGAACCAACTCCCAAGGTTGGTTCTTCGTCAACGATTGCATCTCTTCCTCCATGGCGTAAATCCACTTTGAGCTCTCACTCGAATCCATGACATCATCAAGGTCCATTGGCTCATTTTTGACTACATAAAGAGCATAGTCCAAATTCTCACAAAAGCTAAGATAGTTCCAAACACCATATCTTTCGGGTGGCCTTATAGAGCGGCGACCAACCCGAGTAGCAATACCATCACCCGGTCTTCCTTCAGCTCCACCTTGAACTGAATCTTCTCTAGGCTCGCGCACATCACCAATACTGCTAGAGGAATCATGTGGACTCTTTGATGTAACATCAACCGCATTCACCTCGCAAGCACCTCCAACAACTCTACTCTCTCTAGGCCTGAAAGTGAGAATAACTTCCTTCTCCTTTGATTCACCATGAACCAAATCCGGAATATCCGATGAGCCTTCATTCTCCTTGAACATAGCCGACTCATCAAAAGTAACATAAGGAAAAACCATAGCCTTCTTCATTTTCGGATTCCAAATCCGATAGCCTTTGATGCCATCTATATAACCGAGCAAAATCCCTTTGAAAGCTCTAGGTGAGAGCTTATCATTACCCGGATCATGCACATAAACTGGACTGCCAAATACCCGAAGATAACTCAAGTCAACTTCCCTTTCCACACATCCTCTGGAATTTGGTTATCAATAGAAGAGCACAGAATTCGATTAATAATATGCACCGTGGTTGATAAATCTTCGGCCCAAAATCCCTTAGATAAACCCGATGTCAATCTCAAGAATCGAGCTTTATCTAGTAGAGTTTGATTCATTATCTCTACCACTCCATTAGATTGCGGATCTCCTGGTGTAGTAAAAAGCCTCCGAATACCATAATGCTTGCAAAAATTCAGAAATTCTCCGGAAACATACTCGCTGCCATTATCGGACCTAAGCACCTTCAAAGTCTTTCCACTCTCATTCTCAACAAGAGCCTTCCATTCCTTGAATCTTGCAAATGCCTCCGACTTGGCCTTCATTACATACACCCAAACCTTTCAAGAAAAATCATCAATGAAAGAAATATAATATCTTTCTCCTCCTAAAGAAGCTACAGGTGCTGGTCCCCAAACATCCGTGTGCACATACTCAAGAATCCCTCTTGAACCATATTTTCCATCACCGAATGACACTCTAGTTTGCTTCCCCATGACACATTCCTTGCAAAAATTCAACTTGTTGAAACTCTCACCATCAATCATCTCCCTTCGACGAAGAACATCTAAACTCTTCTCCGAGACATGACCCAATCTCAAATTCCACAGCCGTGTCGCATCTAGGCCACGAGAACTATCAACACTGACACAAGTTTTGCCTTCCACGGTCATTCCTTGATGCAAATAAATACCATGAGTTCTAGCACCCTTCACAACCCTCAAGCTATCACTCTCAATGGTGATCTTGCAACCTAAATAATCCAACTGTCCCAAAGAGATAAGTGACTTCCGTAGTCCCAGAACACAGCGCACATTAGTGAGAGAACGAACCACTCCGTTAAACATACGAATTTGCACGGATCCAATGCCTTTCGACTTGCAAACTGCACCATTTCCCACAAGAATTGAATTTCCTTCCCGATCAACATAAGAAGAAAATCAATTCCTATTAGGCATCATGTGATATGAAGCCCCCGAATCAAGCACCCATTCGTTGCCCGAAACATCCAATGCTACAACCGATAAAACATCTATGCCTTCCTCACCAACATCTCTCCCCATCGCAACTGATGAAGATGCTACTTCCTTATTCCTCTTGTCTAGACAATCATTCTTCCAATGACTAGGTTTCTTACATATAAAGCACTTGCCATTTCTTTCCTTCGATTTTCCTCTTCCACCGGGTTTCCTAGACTTAAAACGCCCCAGGTTTCACTTCTTCTATGACTTTTCTTTCTCCGCAAATAAACCTTGACCATTACCAGCACCACAACTACCATCACTCAGCTCCTTCATCTGATCTCGCAATTCCTCACTAAGAAGACCCGTCTTGACATCATTTAGAGTCAATGTATCCTGACCATAGATCAAACTATTTGAGAACCCAATATAGCGTTCAGGCGATGAACATAACAATATCATCGCCTTCTGCTCCTCCTCAATCTTAAAATCTACCGCCTTCATCTTCATTAGAAAATGATCAAACACATTTAAGTGCGCCTTTATCGAAGTTCCTTCCTTCATCTTGTAGGTAAAGAAAGACCGCAATAAGATTAGTCGATTCGTGAGTGATTTCTTCATATACAACTCGTCCAACTTGTTCCAAATACCTTTAGCAGTCGTCTCACCACTAATTTCGGAGATAACATTCTCCCTATGGCAAGTTGAAGTGTAGTGAATGCCCACTCTTCCATTTCTCCTCTCTCCATATCTGAGATATCCGCTGGCAATAAATGTGTATCAAACACTTCCCGATGTACCCGATTCCGCTTAAGAACCGCTTTCATCTTCCATTTCCACTTTTTGAAATCATTATCGCCATTCCACTTATTGATAACCAATTGTGAACTAGAAGCTGCATACGACCCACGTATATAAGGAACTACCCCACTTGGACGAACTGTCGAGACATTATTTGAATCTGATTCCGCCATTTTTACAGCTATCTACCAAAACCAATGCTCTGAAACCAAATGTTGTGGAGAAATTTTGATTCAAGACCGCTCAAATAAAAGATCCCCAAATCAGCGGAAGACGAGATCGTGGTGAACATACAAAAACAACCAATCAATATCGAAGACAATCTCAACCCAATCTGAAAGTCAATCACAATCACCACACAAGAGAAATAACTAGGCAATAACAAAAAATAAATCACATAGGGATTTATAATGGTTCCACTAACAACTTGTTAGTGTACCTCAACTTGAGAGAGAGCCTTTTATTAACACTAATGAAGAGTACAAGAGATTGATTACAATGGTCACTCAATTCACTCTAGAATTTTATTTGTAAAGGTAAAGAGTTGAAGAAATTAGGAGAGATAGAATGAATGAATTTAATTTAATTCCATTCAATTGCCTTTCTTTCTTCCCTTTAGACCCCTTTGATAAGACCAATTACTTCATGTCCAAATTACTTGATCTCTAAGTAAAATTGGCATCCAAGTTATTTATTACTTCATGCCCAAGTTTTCTTTACCTCCAAGTAAACTTGGCATCCAAGTTATCTATCCATTCTTTCCATAAGAAAAGTATTCTACCATTAATTTAGCATCACTAAATTTAACAACCACAAAAACGCCAACAACGTACTCCATCGATGGAAGACAACCAGAAGCCTAGCGTACAACAACAACCAAAACCAATATTACACCACCACCATCAACCCAAAATCTTACTTGAGCAATTGATAGCTACTAAGTGCTGCCAGTTTAAATTCGAGAAGGACATGGGACAATAGCAGTTGAAATCAGGTAGGAAATAGCTGACACAGAAGGCTAAGGTTATCCACTAATGGTACAATGAGGCGGATGAAGGGGAGAAGAAAACAACATTGGGAAGGTTGGCAGATTGCAAACAGAGATCTGGATCTGATGGTAGAGCCCTAACCACGATGGGGAAAGCTAGGTCAGACGGGGAATAAGGGAAGGATGGGGAAGGGAAGAAGCAGATGAGGAGAAAAATGAGGTACGGATTTGATTTTGAAGTGGGAGAAGAGGGCGGCAGAAAAATGTAGTCGCTATTGTTTTTAATTTAAACAGAGTATATAATTACCTATCAACCTTAAATTTGGAAAATATAAAGACAGAAATGGTAATTTTAGATTAATTCCAATATTATGTGGGAAACTGAGGATGAATTCTACTTTTTATAAATTGATTAATAATATCATGTTGTATAAAAAGAAGAGAAACATTGGAGATAATGAAGCCACTTGGGTATGTTCAGACTGCAAGTTAGTCACACTTAGCAATGAGAACATGTAATAGTCGTGGAAGAGAAAGGTTTATGAAATTTTGGGCAGATTCTTTCTTGTTGCATTAAACTTGGATAATTCAGTGGTGATTTTGTTGGAGTTGGAGAAAAGGAGTTTTTAATTCGTGTGATTTCGTTTAAATTATTAGAGAAGTCTAATTTTGTTAATTCGATTGTGATCTAAGAGTCACTATTAACATTTGGTAGAGAGGAGAAAGTAAAGGACGTTTGTGTGTACTATGGATTCACATATAGGATAGAGGTTCGTTAGTCCCGGTAAAGATCCAGCAGTATAAGAAGAATTGATTGTCAGTAGAAGTAGATGTTAACACAACTCAATACGAAGGCAAAAATGTAATGCAAAAGATTTAGGGAAGTTATTATGCATAGATAATTATCGCTGACTTACACACTACAAGAAGCAGGTCGAATAGCGATAGGGGGTTGCAACGACTAGCAACAGCTAAAAAAAGCGGCCTTGCAAGCCGTTGCATGAACCGCCAATGAACCAGCAACCCGTAACTTCTTTTTCCTCATTTCTAAAACCCCAAATTATTTCCCCAAAACCCCCGTCTCGTCGCCTCTCCATCACTGCGGTACTCCGGGCCTTCCAACACACCTCTAAACCTTTAAAATCTTGTCGTTACATCTTTTAACCCTAATTTATGCTTAACTAGGGGTAATTCTTGGGTTTAATAAGATGTTTATAGGTTTGAAAATTGTTTGTTTATTCGTCGTTTATGGATTTGAAATTGATTGTTATGTGGGTACATGTGATGATAATTGTGTTCTAGGTTGATTTGTGAGTAAATGTAGTTTATTAGGAGGTTAAAAGCGATGATTATTGCGTTTTTATTGTTATAATATTGTGTTTGTTAATGTAAAATTATTGATTGGTTGTGTGATATGAAAATTAATGTGTATTATTTATTAAGATGTTTATTTATAAGTTTATGCGAATCTTTATTAGACTTCAAAACAATGTTTGTTGTCGTTTAAGAGAAAATATGTATTTTATATTAAAATTGCTAGCGTGTGTTAGTTGTATGTATTAGCATAGGTTCAAAATAAATATAATTTTATTATTTAAAGAGCTAGATTTTGAATTTTTTTAATAAAAAATCCATAGTTTAAAACTCGACGTTGTTAGCTAAATTTTAAAATATTTATTAATATTTCAAATTTATTAAGTAAAATAGTTAAATACTTGAATGAAGTATAAAATTTTGAAATGAGCGTAGCAATAGTAAAATATTCAATAGGAATATATTATAGTTGAATGAAAGTTAAAGTACGTTTTAAAATTTAAACTTTAGTTAACATATACCTATTGAACATATTAAAAAATATTTTGTAGATGTTAAAGTAGAAATTATAATATTTGTTTTACTTATGTGAGCCCTTTAGAGATTTTTGACCCCGTCTAACGAGGGTTGTATATGATCTTAAAATGGATATTTATTTTTACACAGAACGGGAACCTGTACTCATCTGATACAATATTTGTTGGATTTATTCCAGCAATGGGCAAGTTACAAACACAATAACATAATCAAATTTTATAAATCATTCCTGTTTAAATGATTCAAAAAATTTCGATTGCACTTCCTTTTGTTTCCTATGTACACGCATTTGTATACGATACAGAGGCTAAAGGGAAATACTGTTGATATTTTGTTGAATTGTGTAACAACCCAGAAAATCTGAACCAATTTAAAAATTTTAAATTGGCTATTTTAGTGGATTTTAGACATTCAAAATAAATTGTTTTAAATAATAATGATGAAAAGTGTGTTTGAATCGACGTTTAAAAATAAATATAATTACTTTGAATTATAAACAAGGCCTGAAATGGCGCGGTAGTTTCAAAATTTGAATTCAAACTTTGACTGACTGTACCGGGTGTAAAATAAAACGGATTTTAGTGAAACCAAAAATATTTAAATCTGTTAGTGAATATCTTTCTAACGAATCTGAAAAATTGAAGTTTCATAGCAGGAAGCAAAAAGTTATGGCTAAATGAATTTTCAGAAAGGTCGCTATAGAATTTATATAGCCCGTGAAAATGGCCATTTTGCAAACGACCTCAGAATTCGACGAAACCACTTTTTTTTGATCCGGGATGTCAAATTATTGCTAGATTTCAAATTTCGTAATTTTTGAAGCTAGTATGTGAGCGTGGCAAAGGAAAATGTGTTTGGTCGATTTATGTTAAATTGGATCGACCAGAAAAGGGCCATTTTTCAAACGGTCTCATAATTCGATGAAACAAGTTTTGTTGGGATCATATCTTCAAAACATAGCTAGATTTATTTTTCGGGAATTTTTAGAATCAGTATGTGGCCCTGGCAAGTTGAAATGTACGTTCAAAACAAATATTGAATGTTTTATATTTTAATTTGAAGAGAAACTGACTGAAACAGTTGAATGGGCCTACGAAACATATCCCATTGTGTTCGTAATGGGGGTATTTAGCTAGAGACGACAGTCGTTGGGTTTTGATTGGTGCTTGTTTGAGAAAAGGGTATTTTTGGAAATAATTAAATTAAAAATTTAAAATAAAACTATTGGCCAATCATTTTCTTCCACGCATCTTCTCTTTCCCCGATGCTCTTCAACCCGACGACGGAAAGCAGCTCTCTCCTTCTCTCCTCATTTTCTCCCTCCACACGCACCAAAACGCCATGACCCAGTTAAGGTTTTTGTAGAACTTCCCAAGCTCTTCAAATCCATACTTGGAGCACCCACCATCGACGTCCCTATCTAGAGAATCGTGCCTCCAAAGTGGCCAACTTCAGACCGCCGCCGCCGTCGCTGCTTGCCGTCGAACTGTGGGGGAGGACCAGCGTCGGAAAGCCCTTTCCAAGCTCTTCCACGTGGCAGTGGCCGATCGTCGTATCGTGCAACGGATTCGACGAAAAATCGAAACCTAGGTTTGAAGAACTTTGAAAGGTACAGCTGATTATTTTTAAAACTGTTTAATAGCACTTTAAAGCGCTACGGTTTATGATTTCACTATAAAAATCATATCTTTTTCATTTGTTGACGAAATTCAGTGAAACAAAAGACAGTGGATTCGTGCGGACGTCTTCTACATTCTAGAAGAGACAGGATATTTTTCTGAGCCTTCTGCTATTTTCGGTGGAGTGGAACCCAATGTGAGATTTCTAAATTATAAACGATATGGAAAACAACGATGTATAAATTATATATTCGAAATATGAGTTATATAAGCGTTGTACACCACATGTATAAGCGTTGTATAAGTTGTATGTTCGATGTATAAGTTATATATGCGTTGTAAAAATAATATATGCGTTGAAATGAATTGAAATGAATTGAAATAAATTGAAATGAAATTGAAATATAGTTATATACGTATATATATATATATATATATATATATATATATATATATATACTCCCCTCATCCACAGACCATGGACGATATATATTGGTTGTGATATTGCTTGGATTATTGGTTGATGTGAAATTTGGTGAATATCATGAATGGTTGAATTGAAATGATTGATTGTGGTTGAAATCCCAATAGGATTAGTATATGGGAAAATTCGCCCGCGTGCGAACTAAATATTGAAAATCCCCATTGTCAAAAGCTGCGAGGCTTTAAGGTAGAGCGAGGAGCCGTACTAGGGACGGCCCCGGTTTTAACTACCCTGCCGTCATGCTACCGAAATTTTCTGAAATATTTCTGTGTTTGATTTAAATTTGAATGTCGAAATAAAATTCATGTGTTGAATGTTGAAATAAAATTCATGTGCTGAATAGAAATTCATGTGTTGAAATAAATTCATGTGTTGAAATAAATTCATGTGTTGAATGGAGTTCGTGTATAGAATAAATTCTTTAAAAAATAAAAATAACATTTTTATCACATATATAGATTATATAAAATACTAGTGTTTTAAATAAATCGTTTTAACGCCAAAAATAACATTTTACCTTATATATAAACTATATAAAATAATCGTGTTTTGAAATAAATTGTTTTAAGATAAAAATAACATTTTTATCATATATATCAACTATAAAAAATATTCATGTGTTGAAGAAAGGGCTAGAACGATAAAAATCAAATTTTTATCGTATGTGAAGTAGAAAACATTCATGTGTTGAATATATACATCGAACAATAAAATCTGCATTTTTATTGTGAATACGAAGTGTTATAAATGGTGATGTGTTGAAATAAATATCAGTGTGATAAAAATATCATTTTATCAAATATATGAAATGAATATAGTTTTGAAGTCGAGGAAAGAATTATATTTATATATATATATATATATATATTTATATAAATATAATTAAAATAAATCGAATAACGAAGCTGTAGTTCGTGTTTTGAAACCGTGATTTCAAACGATTAGTGCGGGAGATCCGACCATCGGATTTTCCCGAAACCGAAACCGTTGGGTACGCTTTGGAGATATCTTTCCAACGACACCCACTTTGTGAAGATCCAACGGTTGGATTGTCTGGAATGTTTAATTCAAATCTGAAGAAAAACAGCGCCAGAATCGATTATATTTATATATATAAATATAATTAAATTAAATCGAATAACGACGCTGCAGTTCGTATTTTGAAATCGAAACTTCAAACGAGTGTACCGGGAGATCCGACTGTCGGATTTTCCCGAAACTGAAACCGTTGGATTCGTTTTGAAAAGATCTTTCTAAGGATTTAAAATTTGTGAATATCCAACGGTTCGTTTTTTAGATATGTGTAAATCAAATTTGAAGAAAAACAGCGCCACAGCCGCGTTATGGCCTGAAACGCCATTTGAATGAATTGGCTATCTTTAAAGTGAATAAAAATAGTGATAAGTCGTTATAAAATATTATAAACGATATGGAATGGAAATAAATCGAATTTACCCGGTTTATTTGATATTTGATGGTTGAATGTGTTTCGTGTGAAAACTACATTTAATAACAGAATTATTGATGTCGAATAATTAAACCATTGAATTGATTTGATTTAAATTCTAAATATACGTGAATTATTTGAAAAGGCCGAGTTAAATCTCATTTCAAATAATTGATCGGCGATGTGAAGTCGATGATGAAGACGGTGGTTGAAGACCGGAGATCTTCACCTCGGTTGGATGATAACTGATGTCCTGATTGGGAGGCATCCCGAAATATGGATAATGAGTGTTGATCGTCCAGACGTACGTGGAGGTCGATGGATATGCGAGGTATATAGTGCCTCCGGTTTCGTTCAGACCCAGAACGAACGTGTAAATGGACTGTGTGTCTGACATTGGATTTTGTTCTGTGTTGATTGATCTCTATTAAATATATATCTGTTTGGAGGCGGAGAGTCTATTCTCTTGCTTAATGCCCTTCTCTGAGACGTACGAGCTCAGGGGTTATATATCGATCGAAATCATTCGCATAGAGTGAATTGCCTGTGTGGCATGCCTAAGTGGTAGATGATCAAGGCTTCTGTTGAAAAGCAAAGTCTTGTGGTTGATGATCAAAGCACGGCCTGTGTGGCATAGCTTTGTGTATAACGTGAATTCGCGAGCCTCACACCCCGGTATGAGCCAGAAACGGGAGAGGACCTCAGGGAGGGCATGCGTTTCCTTCTAGTTAGAGGTGGTGTTAGTGCTTAAACTGACTGACATTTATATTATTTTCACATGTGTGGTTGTTGTTGTTGCGAGGCGCCTTGGATATATCGGTGACTATGTGGAGCCGATGGAGTCATTTGGCTCATTTACGCCCCCAAAGGGCGGGAAAACGCAGTGTTCAGGCATTTTAATCCACATCGGTGGACCGGCCCTGATGATCCAAGGGTCACTCGAGCTCTAATCCTGAGATTCGGGCTAGACAGTCTCGAAGTTGGTAAGGACTATCTTTTGCCTTGGTTCATGACGGAAATCCAATTTCCAAATACGTGACTGTGCGGTTTTGATTGTATACCTATTTATGGCGACATTGTGGTATGGGGCATTAATGCCGTCTATGATTGATACTTATGATTTGAAATTGTTTTTGAAACATATAAACACTAGTAATAATATCAAATGCTTTTGTTTTATTCGTATCAAGCATATTTTGGCCATTATAAGGTAAAACTCTATCCTCCGGTTTGCGTTGCATTGTGTGATGGGAACTGAGTCTTCTAATGGCTTCATTTTTATAAAAAGCACTGCGATGTTTAAAAGATTTACTTGTTTTAAAGCACTAGCAATCCAATGGAGTAAACCTGTTCCGCGAAAGTGGCGTGGTCCTGTGATTATCCATATATTAGAATATGATAAGTAGATTTCTCATACCAGTCCCATGACTGACTCGTAGTTTGTTTCACTTGCAAACTCGGTTGCCCCCTTTTTCTACACGGGCAGCCTTGTATTCAGGTTTTAGCAGGCTCTTTCTGGATAGCTGGAGCTGAAGACGGATTTTATCATTTATCTCTTTTTATGCTGTTCAGCTCCTATTGTACATATTATGTTTGTTTTCCGCTGTAGACATTTATGTATAGCTGAACTGTATCTTGTAATAAGTATGATCCTGTATACTGTGTAACTCTGATAATTATGTTTATCTGGTGTATTTAATTATTTATGTTCTGCTATTATCTGTTTATGTGTTATATTCCAAAGATTACCCTAAACACCGTTGTACGGGGTTTTGGGGTCGTCACAAATTGTTTAACCCGAAATGATTTATAAAATATAATTAAGTTATTGCATTTTTAATGGAAAGTAGGATGACCGTCTGTCAAAGTAAAAAATATTAAACAAAAAAAATGAAATGGTTATTTGAATTTGTTACAATAGTGAAGTATTATAAATGAATTTATACAAGACTTTAATATGAAGTGTTTGATTGAATATTATAACATATTTTTGAAAAGCAGAAAAATGTTCGATTATTTTCTTGATCGTAGTTGGATATATGTATCCCCAAACTGGTATGAAAAGATAAAAAAAGGAATATTTTTGCAATGGTATCCAAGAATTTATTAGACTTGTTAAATCCTATTATCAAAATAATGCAGACATTCGTTGTCCGTGTAGTAAGTGCAAATAGCTGAAGCATTGGAAGCCAAATGTAGTAGAAGAACATTTGTATAAATATGGATTCGTGTCGAATTATTACTTATGAGGTTGTCATGGAGAATTTGTTCAGCCTACAACTAATCCTGTAGTGGTGGAGGATGGTAATATAATGACGAATCTGATAGAAAATATGATGCAAGATGCAGCTCGATCAATGTTTCCAACCATTAATCGAGGCGACGATGAGAGCGAAAATTATGAAGAACCGACCGTGGATGATAAGAAAACTTATAATTTATTAGATTCTATTAAGAGGCCACTGTGGGATGGGTGTACAAATAGAACTGAATTATCTGTAATCGCCAAATACATCACTAAGGTATCAAAATTCAATCTTATAGAAGCTGCATTTACAGTAGTTGTACAAACTGCAAATCACCACGTGCCAAACAATAATTTGATGTGCGTTACTAATTATAAAGTAAAATAACTTATGTCTGCTTTTGGACTGCCATATCAGAAGATAGATACATGTATAAAAGGTTGCATGTTGCATCGCAAAGAAGACCCTCACCTTAGAAATTGCAGAATATGTAACGAGGAAAGATACAAACCAAGAAAAAAGAAAGGAAAAGAAGTTTCATATAAGACAATGCATTACTTATCCATCACTCATGGACTTCAACGGTTATATGCATCTTCTGCTACAGTATGTCATATGCGATGCCACAGTGTGAACACCAATAGAAGGGACTTTGATACATCCATCTATTGATGAAGCATGGAAACACTTCGATAGGACTTATCCTGAATTTGTTGCAGAGAGCCGTAATGTTAGGTTCTGTTTATGTACGGATGGGTTTTCTCCATTCTCTCGTTTTGGTAGTAAATATTCATCATGGACTATCATTTTTACTCCTTATAACTTATATCCATGGATGTGTATGAAAATCCATATATGTTTCTAACTATTGTCGTCCCCGGTTTCGATGATCCGAAATAGGGAATTGATATTTATCTACAACCATTGATCCAAGAACTGAAAGCACTGTGGCATGAAGGAATTCAAACATACGACGTTATGAGAAAAAAGAATTTTTGTATGTTCGCTTCTTTATTATGGACTATTAGTGATTTTCCAGCGTATGGCATGCTTTCAGGTATGAGCATATTTGGACATCTATCTTGTCCTCATTGTATGGATGAGATACAAGCATTTTCATTGAAGTATGAAAAGAAAATTTCTTATTTCAACTGTCATTGGTGTTTTCTACATGTTAATCATAAACTTAGAATGGATAAAAAGAACTTTGAAGCTAACAGAGAAGAGAGTATGCTATCGCCTAAAGTTTAGACAAGTAAAGAGATATATGAAATCATAAAAGACTATCCAAAGGTATATGAAACTGGAAAACAACTCAAAATTCTAGGTAAATCGGACATTCATAACTGGTGCAAGCAAAGTATATTCCGGGAATTACCTTACTGGAAAAATCTACTGCTCAGACATAATATTGATGATATACAATGAAAAAAATGTTTTGATAACATTTTTAATAGAGTTTTGAATGTAAAGGGGAACACTAAAGACGATGCTAATTCGAGACGTGATTTATTACAATTTTGTATGTGGCCTGAACTTCACTTGTACGATGATAAAAAAAACCCAAAGCATGCTATGCGCTATATAACAAGTAAAACTCGTGCTAAAGTGGGTGGAAGGATTAACATGTCCTCATAGGATTTCTTCTAACCTCCGTAGATGTGTGGACTTTAAAAACAATAAATTGAGTGGGATGAAAAGCCATGATTTCCATATCGTGATGGAATATATTTTACTTGTGATTTTCAAATAACCGCTACCCACAAAAACATGGAGTGTTATAACAGAATTAAGTATGTTTTATAAATAACTTTGTTAGACGACGTTAAAGGTAGATCGTCTGCGTAATCTTAAAGTATAAATCCTTGTATTTCTCTGCAAACTCAAGAAAATATCTATGCTAGGTTTTTTTTTAAACGTAGTGGAGCATTTGGCTGTTCATCTTCCATTAGAAGCACCCTTGGATGGATGTATCCATTTGAAAAGTAATTTTGAATATCATCAATATTCTTGGTAATTCAAAATTTAAACTTTCGTACCAACATATAAATTTAATTAATTTTCTGATAGGTACTTGAATCATTTGAAGAAGAAAGTTAGACAAAAAGCACTAGTAAAAGGTTCGATTTGCAAATAGTACCTTGGAGAAGAAGCTTCATTTTTTTCTCCCATTACTTTAGTGACAATGTGAACTTATATTTTGTAAGTGTTCCCCATAATGAAGAGGCCGTTGAACATGATTCTTCTCAAATAATGTTATCTAATATTAGGCAATATGGAAGACCTACTGGAATATGTGTGGGAATATTGTTAGACAATAGAGATTACCATGTGACACACACATATGTTCTTTTAAATTATGTGGAAATTGCACCATTTGTCAGTTAATGCTGAATTCATTTATAATTCAGTTATACAAACACACACACACACACACATATATACATTTATTAATAATAAAGGAACATAATAAATATTTTGCAGCACAAAAAAATCACAACATCCATCTGGAAATCCTAGTAAAGAATTTTCTGAATGGTTTTCAAACTACATTAATGATCCCAAAAACTGTGTTGTTGATGAAGGATAAAGACATCTTGCTACGGACCAATAAGAAATGTCAAAACTTATCCAATACTCTTTGTTAATTGATTTACATTCAACATCAAAGATTACGAAGTTGGAAAATTAACATATAACAGCGATGCATTTTTCAAAAGTAGTGATGATCCAAAGGAGCATATAAAGGATTTTTATGGCGTCTTAACACAAGTTTTAGAGTTGACATATTATGTACAGCCTATAGAAAAGTCTTTTTTATTCAAATGCAACTTGGTTAGCAGTGTTCCTATTTCTGGAATTAACATGCCCAAAAATTATACGCTAATTGAAATAAAGCATACATTGCATTACTACAAGTATGATCCTTTTGTATTAGCTAAGTAAGCATTACGAGTCTATTCTGCTCCGTATCCATCCTTAATAAAAGATAAAGCATATTGGTGGGATGTTTTTAAAACGAAGGTAAGATTTGAATTTGATGAAAATGGTACTCCAGATGAAGCAGCGTATCAAGCGGATCTTGAGCTAAATAATGAAATAATAATAGCCGATGATATTGACGTAGGATCGTTGAATGATGAAGCGAATGTTTTAATATATGCATTTGTAAGTACTGAAGAAAATGATATAGAGTTCGAGACCAATTCTCAATTAGAAGATTATGAAGACTGATTATTAAAGGCATCATTTTCATATAATATTTTAGTTTGAGTTATTCTGAGCTATATAACAATAATGATAATTACTCTTAGCATGAATTTACTTATTTTATGTACTATTTTGCGCTATGTAATAATGATGATGACGACTATTCTTAGCTATGAATTTACTTATGTTATGTACTATTTTGAGCTATGTAATAATAATGACGACTATATATGTTTTGCATTATTCTGAGTTATGCATTATTCTTTTCATGTATGATTATGTGTTGATTATGTTCAAGGTATGATTATGATATGATATGTTGTATGATTATAACTTGATTAATGATTATGTGGTCATTATTATTTTGTGTACATTATATGATTTTATACATTTGATTTTGGCAGTTATGTCCGATAGAAGACAATCACGGAGTATGTCTCAGCCTTCTCTTTCATAGACTCTTGCAGCTGGAGCAGGTCCTAACAACTCGAAGCCAGATGTACGCCGAGTTGTAGAGATTGTTCCTAAGAGTGTCGGGTAAATATAAAATTTATTTCAATTATATTACTTGAAATATATAAAATGTCTACATCAACATTTATACAGGCGTTCGAGGTAGAGTTGTCCACCTTTGTTTTAGATGTGTCCAATCAATCATATAGAAGTAGAATGTCAGGATGTTGGCCGCATTACGATAATATCCCACCTCATATTAAAAATGCTATATAGGCGGACTTGATGGTAAATATAATTTTTATTACTATTGAAAATTAATATGCTATGTATGATTGAAAATAAATTCAATATGCAGTGTTGTATATGTGTGGAGCCACAAGATTTAGATGTTTTTATGAAACACTAGATCCAGAAAATGTGGAAATATCATAAAGAGACAATTTCAAGGGCCAAAAAGGCTGGGAGAAAACCAAATTGGATGGGTGATGACATCTGGGCCGCGTTTAATTGATGTTGGGAAATCGAAGCAACTAAAGTAAGGCATAATGAGACTATTTATATCTATGTTGGTTGCATTATTTTAATTAATCATGTATCAAAATTAATAGGAAGTAGCTGCAAGGAATGCAGCGAATAGGTATAAGAATCCATCTTTACATCGTGGTGGCACCAAATTCTTCCAACAACATAGGAGAGAATTGGTATAAATTTTAAATATATTTAGCATAGTTCATAGGAGAGAATTGGTATAAATTTTAAATATATTTAGCATAGTTTATGTATATCCTTTTGTATATCAATCATTCTTAGTTTCAGTATATTTTATTAATGTATATCTTCAGATGGCAAAGTACGGAAGAGAGCCTATGATGGCTGAGGTTTTTTGAGTCACATATGCAGTTGAGCAGACGGAGGAAGAGGGGAATGTTTCCTATGATTGGTTATACTATAAAGCTGCAGAAGTAATGGTAAATATGCTTATCCATAATGATAATATTTCATATTTGTTTATATCACAATATTCAAGTAAATTGTATAACAATTGTGTCAAAATTGTATTTATAATTGCATGAGAGATATGAAGCAGAGAAAGCAAGAGCAACACAAGCTAGTGGAAGAAAGGATATTACACTCGAAGACAAAGAGTCCAATTGCATATAGTATTCTATTATTGTGCTGCCCAGTGAAAATATGCGATAGAGTTTCGGTAATCAGGAGGTAAACCTTTTTAATAAATTATATATATTTTAATTAAGTATAATAATATTCTGTATGTACTTTGAATATTTACTTGAATTATTTTACAGGCTCTTAATTTCCAAAGAGCTTATAGGGGATGCATCGAGGAGGAGGATATTGCTCGATGCAAAGACAATTGGATGAGCTCAATGATTAGTGTATTGCAGCCTACTATCAAGAGCATAGGTCAATGCCCGGGGAGGGAGATGCAGCTGCTGATGTTGGCAACGATGACCATTCTGCATAGTTTTATTTTTCTTATGGGTATGTACATATTTCGACTAGCTTTGTTGGAGATTTTTTGGTTCGACACGATTGGAAAAATATGGTTGCCATAATTTGGAAGGCAAGGATCTATGCAATAGATTCTTTTAGACAATAGTTCAATTCACCGGGTACAAATGGGTTATCAAACTATCGACTTTTAGGATTCAACGAAGCTTTGGAACAACTTTACTGAATTTAAAGTTTGTACGACTTCGATTTGAACAAGAAACACTCTAAAATTTGATTTTGATGATGCAATTATAGAAAATATAATAAAGAGAAGAAGAAGTAGAAATCTGCAATAGTCTACAAGCGTTGCAAATTAAGAAATTTGTAACACTTCTGAAATGTTAGAAATGGCATTGTTATAGAATTTCGAGAGGAAGAAGATGATGTTTACGGAATGATTTGAAATAGATTCTAGATGGCTATATAGGCAGCAAAGAGAAACGTTTGTTCATTCAAATGTCGCGCCTGTTTGTTGTAACGGCTTAAAAACATTTCAAATCGAAACATCACATCTCTTCATTTGCAACGATCAGAAAACATTGCAAAAATTCCGCCTGTATTCGGGTCCAAAATGGGCCGAAATTCGGCCCGTTACCTTTTATAAATGCTATCCAAAAATATTCTTATGGTTATAAATCTGAAACCTATACCCGAACTTGGTTCGGTTCGGTCGAACGGACGGCGGTGGTGGCATGCGCGTGTGTGGTGTAGATGCATGGCCTCCCTACTCACAATGAAATACATATTTAGGTGCCCCAAGGCCCCAACACTCTTATTACAAAGCTCCTTAAGTATTTTGTTTTTTTTTCTATCTTCATGATGTGGGACTAATCCTCACACTATCCTTCTTACTTTCTTCCCTTTTCAAAAACAAACCCAAACCCCAAAACTATTTGAAAATTTACAACAATCTCCCCAATTTTCAAAATAAATAAATAAAGTGGATGGATGAATCACTAATGTGACTTCCTACATACCCAAGTAGGACCAAGCCTATGTATTTCTAGGATCAAGTTTTGCATCATCGTGGAAACAATACGTAAATAAAAGGTATCTTTTGGATTTAAACCTTTACTTAGTGTAAACTATTCAAAGTTCTACCAAGATTCCATGGTGAACGAACCTTGAACCAAGTATCCCTTGATGATAAAACTGGAACAATAACACATGTTGATTTCCTTAGTTATAGTGTTCTGTATTTCTTAGCATGTTAATGACCATGTGTTTTTTATCCTGGTTCATGAGTTTACTTTAGAAAGTAGTCTTAATTTCCTAGGAAACAACCTAATTTCCATACTCATATAGGTACGTCTCTTAAGGTGTTTTCGCGATACACCTTTTAAGCTTTCTAGACTTATTAAGGACATTTACCCATTCCTTGTTCTTGTAGAATCCAACAATGCATATTTTGGGATTATTGATTTAGTGTTCTATAATCATTCTCTTAACTTGTTGGTACTCATTGAACTTAGCTTATCCTTTTCAAGACACGAGTTGGTTTGCCATTAAAGATGATCAATCTTCATTCATAGACTTTAGTTCCATTTCTTTTGACTTTGTAGAAACCATTGCCTTTAGTAGACCTTTTGTTAGTGGTTCAACCAAGGTTTTCTTTGTTTCTATGTAGTTTACAGTTATAACTCCACTTTTGAGTAACTGCCTTGCCATTTGATGTCTTAGACTCAAATGTATAGACTTTCCATCATATGTCTTATTAGAGACATTGTATATCGTTGCTTGAATATCACGATTACTCAAGACTATTGGAGATGGCTTCTTCCACAATGGAATTTCCATTAACAAATTCCTAAGTCAATCTGCTTCTTTACATGCTTCTGCTAATGCAATCAGTTCCGACAACATTGTTGAGTCAGATACACGGGTCTGCTTCCTGGAAGCCTAAGACACAACAATGCCTCCTAATGTAAATATCCATCCAGTCATAGACTTGGATTCTATGTTGTTCCAGGTTGCATTACTATATCCTTCTATTATAGTAGGGTATCCTTTATAAGATAAACCATAGTTAATGGTTCCTTTTCAAATAAGCTAAAACTCTGGAAATAGCTTTCCAATGTTTGAAACCTGGACTACTCGTAGATTGACACAATACACATATAGCATGTGCGATGTCTGGTCTATTGCAATGCATAACATACATAAGACTCCCAATAGCGCTGGAATATTCTAGTTGAGAAATGGTACGTCCAGTGTTCTTTTCTAATTTAATACTTGGATCTAAAGGAGATGGTGCTGGTTTGTCATTATGGTGACCATACTTCTTTAGGAACTTATCAATGTAACGAGATTTAGATAGTAATAACTCCCACTCTTTCCTAATAATTTTAGTTCCCAAAATTACATCAGCCTCCCTTAGAACTTTCATAACAAATTTAGAAGACAGAAACTTCCTAGTTTCATTTACACAAGATATATTGGAACCAAATATCAGCATGTCATCAACGTATAAACATATTATAACATAACCATTATTACCTGATTTGTTATAAATACATTTATCAACATCATTAACAATGAATAAATATGACAGTGCAACTACATCAAATATCTCATGTCATTGGATGGGAGCTTGGTTCAGGCCATAAAGGGGTTTTACTAATTTGCAAAATTTCTTTCCTTGGCATGGGGTTATGAAACCTTCAAGTTGTTCCATATATATCTCTGCTTCTAAATCTCTATTTAGAAAAGTTGTCTTTACATTCATTTGATGTATGACCAAATTATGAATTGATGCAAGTGCTATTAAACAGTTATAGAAGATAGGTGAGCAGCCAGAGCATATTTATCAAATAATCCACTCCTTGTCTTTGTTTATATCCTTTAGCAACTAATCTGGCTTTAAACTTATCAATGGATCCATTTGTATTCAACTTTTTCTTGAATATCCACTTACATCCTATAAGTTTAGCACTAGGAGGTAAATTAGTTAAAACCTATGTTTGGTTTAACATTATGGAATTCATTTCATCATTGTTAGCTTCTGTCTAGAAATTAGAATATTAGGAATTCATAGCCTCATAATAAATTTTGGGATCATCATCGACGTTCATTTCGTATCTTGTCATATAAAGGACTTCGTCCTTACTGCCTTCTGCAAGATATGTTACGAAATCAGGACCGTAGTCATTTTCAATTCTTGCTCTTTTACTTCTCCTATGTTTAGTATTATTATATGGTACTGATACTTCGACGTTGTTTTGAGCAGGGGCATATGCATCGTCATTAATATCATTAGTCGTTAGGTTCTAGACTAGATGATCTTAATGGAACCTTAATAGTTTGAATCCAACATCTATAGATTCTATTACTTCTAAGGTATCAAGAATAAGAAACCTATAATTTATACTATTAAGAGAATATCCTATGAAAACACATTTAAATGCTCTATTACCTAACTTTAGACATTTAGGGTCTAGTTTTCTAACATATGCTAAGCAACCCTAAACTTCAAGTCTAGTAAAGTTAAGGTTTCTGTTAAATCACAATTCAAGGGGAATTATTCTTCTTCTTTTTAAGTGGTACTCTATTTAAAATGTAACATGCAGATAACATAGCATCACCACAAAGGCTATAGGATAAATTTGAACTTATGAGAATGGCATTACCCATATCTACTAAAGTCCTATTTTTCCTCTCAGCAACAATATTTTGTTGTGTATATGTGGAGGAATAATGGTGAATTATATACCATGTTGTTTACAAAACATGATAAATTCATTTGAAAAATATTCACCACCGCGATCTGAATGTAACACTTTAATTTTAACTCCTAATTATTTTTTGACCTGTGCTTTGTAAGTTATGGATTTATCAAAAGCCTCATCTTTAGATTTCATTAGATGTACATATGCATATCTAGTATAATCGTCAATAAATGTTATATATTATTCGTTACAAGCATAGGTGATATGACTTTCTAAGTCACCAAAATCACTATATACCAAATTAAGCAAACCAGTTTTCCTTTCTACAGATTTAAAGGATTTCCGGTGTATTTTCCGTTGAAGACATATATCACATTTAGAGATAGCATTGAAATCACAATCTGAAATCAATCCTAAGTTACGCATATTTTTAAGAGATTTATAATTGACATGACCTAATTTACCATGCCATAAACTAACAGAATCAACAATATAAATAGAAGATTTCTTTATTACACTCAACTTAAACTTATTGTTGTAAGAACATCCCTGTCCAGTGAATTTGTTGTTCTTCGACAATACCAACTTATCAGAATCATACACCATCTTGAATCCTTCTTTGTTAAGAAGGAATCCAGAGACCAAATTCTTACGCATATCAAGTACATAAAATACATTGACTAATGTAAGAACTTTCCCAGATATGAATGTAAGTTTTACAGTGCCTTTTCCCATAACATTGCTTACAACTTTGTTTTTGCAAGTAACTTTGCTGGATTCTTCATTATTCTCTTTATAAGTCTTGAAAAAATTATGCTCTTCACAAATATAAATGCTTGCTCCAGTATCAAGCCACCAATCATTATCAATGCCACTAACAGAGTTTGCCTCTTGTACAATAGTGACAAGCTATTCTTCAACCACATTATTTTGTTGTTTCTTTTGAAGACGACTGTCTTAGGCATAATGACCGGGTTTGTTACAATAGTAACAGAGACCCTTATTTTTGCTGTATTTGGAATTAATGTTTTTCTTCTAAAACTGTGTCTCATTCTAAGGCTTCAACTTTTCAGTAATTTCAACATTATTTGCCTTTGAATGGGACTCGGTTTGCGGATTATCATCTAGTTCACATTTACGAGAATCCTCTTCAATACGAAGATGACATTGTAAACTGTCTAAATCATTTTCCGTTTTCGAATATCTTAATTTTTTCTTATAATCATTCCAAGAATTTAGGAGTCTCGAAATAATAACTCGAACGACAAAAGATTCAAATAGATCTATACCAGCATCTTTATGTTGATTCACGAACAATAAGATTTCACTTACTTATCCAACTGTGGACTTGTTGGCAAGCATTTTGAAATACATAAAATTACGAATAAGAAACTTTTTATTACTTGCCTCAGATATGCAATACTTGATCTCTAATGTAGTCCAGAGCTCCTTTGCAGTTTCCAAGGTCCTATGAGCATTGTAGACTAGAGTAGACAATGCATTCAGAATGTGCCCTCTACACAGAGAATCGTCCTCTTTGTGCTTTACATGTTCCACCTTCAGAGAAGCATCATCCTTAGCAGTTTCCTTTGGTATCACTTCCAGTTTGTCTTCCAAGATGTAGAACAATTTGATGATGATTAGAAATAACTTCATTGTCTCTTGCCAATGAGTAAAATTCCCACCATAAAAACACTCCAATCGAGTCAAATGTTGATTCATAACCTGTAGATTGCTCAAACCCTCAATGGATGAAGATCGCTATCGGAAAATTTATTGGGGATTTTGCGGTTCGAGACTTTTGGAAGATGATGATTGACGTACTTCAGACTTCAAGGATCTATGCAATAGATTCTTTCAGACAATAGTTCAACCGACCAGGTATAAACGGATTATCAAACTATAGACTTTCAAGATTCAATGAAGCCTTGGAACAGCATAATCGAATTCAAAGTTTGTACAACTTTGATTTAACCAAGAAACACTCTAAAATTTGATTATGATGATGCAATTGTAGAAAATATAATAAAGAGAAGAAGTAGGATCTACATCAGTATACAAGCATTGCAAATTCGGAAAATTGTAACACTTATGAGATTTTAGAAATAAAACTTTTGCAGAATTTTGGTAGGAAGAAGATGATGTTTTTAGAATGATTTAAAATAGATTCCGGCGTGGCTTTTATAGGCAGCGAAGAGAAATGTTTGTTCATTCAAATGTCACGCCTTTCTGTCGCAACGGCTTAAAAGCATTTCAAATTCAAAACGTTGCATCTCTTTATTTGCAACGGTTAGAAAATGTTGCGAATAGTCGTTCCCCTTCATGTTTAATAGTTCAGAAACATTTCAAAATTCACCCTGTATGTGGGTCCATAATGGGCTGAAATTCAGCCTATTATCGTTAATAAATTATATCCAAAAATATTCTTATTGGATATAGACCCGAAACCTATACCTGGCCCGACCCGGTTTGGTTCGGTCAAATGGACGGCTGGAACGACACATGTGTAGATACATGGCCTCCCTCCTTAGAACAAAGTACATATTCGGGTGCCCTAAGGGCCTAACACTCTTATTACAAATCTCCTTAAGTACATTGAAACTTTTTTCTATTTTCATGACGTGAGACTAATCCCCACATCCTCCTTTTTCCTTTCTTTCTTCCCTCTTCAAAAACAAACCCAAAACCCAAAACCACTTGAAAATTTACAACAAGCTTTGATACTAATAGTTCGGCTGATGGATGATGATGATAGTTAGTATTTGGTTGATGGATTTTGTAGTTTTTTGGATGATTTTGACACTTGGTACATAATGATAATTTTATGTATGTTATGATGGACATATGTTAGTGTTTCATTCTGATTTGGTAGTTTTTTGGGTGAATTTTGGTATTTTTTAAAGGATGGAATATTGATGGAACGATAATGATGGGAAGTGATACTCTATAGATATTGATGGATTGATCATATTTGTGATGAATAATACTATGTATGGTTTAAGGGAATGAAGTTGTTGCATGGCACAACAAATAATACCCAGTATCACAACGATTAAACGACAGCTAGTAACGACTATTTGGTTAAATATAGCAATGCCTAGCGATGACCATTTATTCTAAATTAGCAACGGTTGGCAACAAACACCCGGTAAACAAACTTACTGTAACACCCCGCCTCCGCTAGGGTCACTCGCAAAGGAATGCACTAGCTTCAGAGGGGCATTATTGGTAAACATGCACAGAAATATCACAAGACAGAACATATATAAGTAGCGGAAGTAAAATCAAACTTTCATAACATGAATAAATAAGGTCTAAGGCCTTTTACATCAGAGTACATCAAAACCTGTCTTGCAATAATAAAGAAGCATAAAAACCTTTTCATAAATTATTCCCCAAGTAAAACAGTAAAGTAGCCATAGCCAAGAGAAGTCCAAGCCATCCATGATGACCTTCAGGCAGAAGAAGTCCGAACTAAACAGCATTGTTTCCTCCCTGTAACCTGAGGGGGAGGGGGGAAACGGTAGAAAAGAGGCGAAACAAAACGGGTCAGTCAAAAAGACTGAGTAAGTCCTATCTACTTCCAGTATAAAAACAGGTAAAGGTAACATGACATGCATAAACTGAAAGTAAACATAAGGATAACTACAAGATAGATAAACCAGGATAGCCGGTTGAACTACTGTGGCAAGGTAAACCAAGGTATCACGATAAACTGCGGTGTTATGATAAGTCAAGGTATCACATCGTCAGATTTCTATCGAGTACGTTATCCCAAGGTATCTACCCCGTCTAACATCCCACGGTGTCTATTATGTATATTCTTCCTAGTCCTAACATGTACATTTGCTCTGCACCCTCCGTACTAGTATCCCAGCCTTGTTATGTGTTAACCATGAATGTCCCTTACTCAAAGTCGTGTAATGGTCCATGTCAACCTAATATATCGCATATATAGGTTACTCAAATCATATGTTTCTTTCCATGTATATAAGCTCAGTCCTTTGCCGTACCTCGTACGGGCTTCCTCATGTCGTATTATCCTTGAAATCGTTTGGACTGTCACCCTTGTTCTAGCTAGGCTCTTCCATATGAATCATCGTTTGAACTACTAGGACTTACGCCACCTAGCACCACTAGGGATTACGTTTACCTATTGCGCGCTTCCGTATTTCGGTTTGGGTTAAACCATCTAGGCCACTAGGGATCACGCTAACCCTCAACCGCGCCCTTTTTCCCACGCATTCATCGTGAATCGTTTTTCTATAACTGGATGCACATGTATCACATCGTGCCATCCGAGTCCTGTCACAGGGCAAAACAAGAAATACAGGACTCGGTCGGGAGCTTTAGATTTATCTGCCGATGCAGATACTAAGGTCTGCTTTTCTACACGTGGCTATGGTCCCACGAGACCCCTCCCTCAACTAGTGAAAGGCAACACAAGAGAAAATCTTGCATGAGAACTACACTCCGGCCAGCCCACATCCTACGGCCTACCTCACCCATGATTAGATAGCAATCATGGTCTGTTGGGTGTTCCCTGCCTTTCCGTACGTACACGCTTGACTCAAGATGGTAGATGATCGACGAACTTGCTATCTCGGGCACCTTATGTATTCGCCGACTCACTGCTATCCACCCCAGTCTTTAGGTCGCTCGCATAGCAACCAAGGCATATTCTTGGTTCTTCTACCGCAGACCTCAACCTCTCGTGAGCCTAGTATAATGACCTGGCAGCTCCCAGAGGGATCCCAAGAATATCCTCACGTTCCCCGAAGCCGCTGCTTCGTTACCCCGTCCGTTGGAGCCTTTATCTAAATCAGATAGCCTGCTCCTACACGCATACTTAAACGTTGACCTAACGTATCGGGTTACTAATCCACCTAAGGAGTGGTCCAAATTTCTTTGACTAAGAATTATTACTTAGTTTCCCTTAACTAAGGTTTACCACTTAGCCTTATTTCCATTACCCTTATTAACTATGGTTATTTACCTAATCCTCCGAATTAGGGTTTATCTAATGGGTTAAGTGTCACTTAAGTTCACAACTTAACCCGTCTACAAAACATGTCGAAACTGGCTAAGTATCCAAGTCCAAGACTTAACCCTACAGTCCATGTGTCAAGTTGGTTAAGTATATCAGGCAATCCATGACTTAACCTCGTCTAATTATCATTTTAGATTGGTTAAGTATATATATTAATTTGCCCCTATCAAATTACCGAGTCAAATCGGTCCAGCGTATTCGAAACGATTCGTGACTTAGCCTTATCATGTTTTTACGTTAGATTGGTTAAGTATAGGTTAACTTAATCTCACCAAATTAACGAGTTGGATTGGTTAAGTATAGGTCACTTAACCCCATCAAATCATCGTGTTAAATTAGTTAAGTGTTTATCTTAACCCCATTAAATTACCAAGTTGGATTAATTAAGTCTAGGCTAACTTAACCCCATCCGATTACCATGTTTAGATTAGTTAAGTCTAATCTTAACCTCATCCATTAACTGTATTATACGGTTAAGTGTCATTAAGAAAATTTACTTAACCTTATCAAGTTATCGTGTTGGATTGATTAAGTGTTGGTTAACTTAATCCCGTCCACTAGTCGTATAAAAATGGTCAAGTGTCATTAGGCAAATCGAGTTACTTAACCTACCCAAGCTTATCATGTTTTGTTAAGTATCATTAGCCTAATCAAATTACTTAACCCATTTGTCCATACCATATTTGGTTAAGCTTCATTAATCAAATTAACTTAACCCTATTATGCGGCATTAATTTAATTAATGCACCCTCAACCTCTCACATTAGACCTTGTTGTGGTTACTAGTTAAGCCGGGCGGGTCCGGGTAGATTTACACCACAACCTAGTCTAACCTCGGGTCTTAAGCGCGACATGACCAACTTCTCACATTGGGTCCTATTGTTTGCAACTACTAGTTAGGCCGGTCGGTTCCGGGTAGTTTTACGTTGCAAACTCAACCCAACCTCGAGTTGGCCACACTCATATTATCTAAGTTCATCATGTTTCCAAAACATGTTACAAGTTTTTCGAGCATTTGGGTAGACCTAACTTAATAGGTAAATTCCCAAAGGGTAGACCTAACTTAATAGGTAAATTCCCAAGCTCATGTTTTTATGCATACTTAAATGTCATCTTCCATGCTATCTTTCAAGTCATATTTTCAAGTATAAACACATGTCATATTCAAGTTAAGATTTTGCGACATGTTCATGTTTATCTAACTTCCCAAAAATCGTGTTTTCCCAACGCAAGCAAAGCGAGTCAACATAGTAAGGATACTATGTCACATATTGGTCTCAAAACATGCATGATGCCAAAAAGGGCTTGGCTTCCACATGCATAACATCATAAAGAAATTGACCATAAACATGCATAGTGTCATAAGGTAATTTGGCCACAAACATGCATATTATCACGAAAAGGGTTTGGCCATAAACATGCATAAGCCCCAAAATCTAGTCTTAGCCAATGTTTCACAAGTAAAATGGTTCCTAAAGGTTCATGCTAGCATTTCATGCATAAAGATCCAAACTTGCAAGTTAAACTAGGTTATGCATAGCATGAGAGGCATGATTAAGTCACTCACATGGCCTAAGATCATAAACATGGACACAAGAGGCAAGGTAAGGTTCATATAGGTTCGCATAATCATGTTTAGCCTCATTTTATCCCATGTCAACATTAAAGTACCGTTTTGACCCCAAAAGTAGCTAGAACTTACTTAGTTAGGCCTAGGCAAAGAAGCATGAATCATCTTGGCTAAGAAAGGTGCCCCCTTTGTTGAAGAATCGTCATGGAACTCGCATAGCAACGTCGATTTGGCCTTGATTTGGTGTAGCAAGCTTGCACCTTTTGATTTGAACTTGATTTGAGTGCATAGGCTCTAGGGATTTGAGATGGAGGCCATGATCAATGTTGATTTTGGCAGCACTTAGTTGCTAGGTTTTATTTTTAGTGATTTAGATTAGGTTTAGGGTCTTTTTATAGAGATTAAGATAGTTTTAGGCCATAGGATTAGATCTAGGGTTAATCTAGACCACAGAAATCGTCACAGGCCCATCAGACCAGACCAAGACTGCATCCAGGTGCACCAGGCCACCAAAACACGGCGTTGTGTTTTTTGGCCCAGTCGACACCCAAGTCGACAGCCCTGTCGACTTGGGGTCCAGGGGTGTCGACAGCCCTGTCGACTCCCCTGTCGACATGGGCTTTGGCGGGAAAATTCCCGCCTGACCCCATTTCTGATTTCCAAAACTGTTTTCCGAAATTCAAATTCCCAGAAATCTTCTTTGGGCCTTTAACGGGTCATACGGACTCCGATTCTCGAAAACTCGGACTCTATTTCGCGTATTTTTTTCGAGACGAACGCAATGGCATAGCCCGTTTTACTTGATTCAGAATTTAAAATTAAATTCTGCTTTGATTCTCGTTTTAACATGTTATTAAAATACGGGTTGTTACATTCTCCCCACCTTTTAGGATTTCGTCCCCGAAATCTCCAAGTTAGGAAGAACATATCCTACCATCCATCATCCATCTACTCAAAACATCATCCACAAGCAACCATTGTCCTTAGATGACTTCTAATGCTGTATGTATATATGCAAAACGTGTGTGTACATGTTCCTTAGCTAATGCTAATGATTAGGCCTGAAAAATCTTTTGAATGCAGAAATATGTTTAGTGCCATGAATCCAACATGTATGCAAATAGTCCTAGTCATATATATACACTATATGCGTGCACAAACATTCATCCATATGCAACGTCCACATGGTAACACATTCAATTTCATCCATAAACAAGTATAAATACTCGTGTATATGCAACATGAAATGTGATCGCGTCAATCTAATATCTAACGTGTATTCGCGCATCCACGAGCAACCACTTGCAATCATTTGCAACCATATCAACCATAACATGTTTCAAATACATGTTTACATCCATAGGGTTCTACCTAAGATTCCCTGAAACAGGGTCGAGAAGATAAACAGGACAAACTCCTTACGGGGTTTGTAACAGAAAATGGGACCGAGAGGATGCCCACAAAAGATAGCCTACAAGTAAGCTCTACAGAAAACAGGGATCAACGATATACTCCCAAAAAGAGATATCATGCGCGTATCTAGTCTTTGACCATCAAAGTCGTCTTTTAACTTCGCGATTTTGTAGCTTCTTATTCCTGTTTCCATAACATGAGCAGGAACTCATTTCTTCGTTGCCTCTCGTTCCACTTGCACTTATCCTTTTCCTAGAATACTTGACGCAAATATGACTGCGTACTCATGATCTCATGCAAGCTTTCCAAAATTCACTAGTGAATCTCGGACCTCGTACCACAGGGTATTTCTCGTAGAAGAATTTCCTCTTGAAAGTAAACAGATGCCAACCAGGTTATCAAGCGCACTTACTAGGGTGATCTCTATAACCCATGCATAAATGAAGTAAACCGTCCGTCTTATCGGCGAATTCTATTCAAACGGATTACCAACAACTGCATCCTGGGATTCTAGGTAACTAGCCATGATAGGGCCCAAAAAGGTTACACGAGACCAAGATGAGTCGAGAATCTAACTACCCTCTTTCCAAAACCGAGAATGGCACCCCTTGCTGGATAACCACTTCATCCCTAGAATCCATCCATAGCTTATAAACATAAGCATTATTTCCAAGCTCAACACTTGATATAGACATTCTCAAATCCAAACAAGCCATGAGTAAATGGACCGATCTTCCAATAGGACTTGAGACAAAAGCGGGATTCTCTACTACGCTAGTACTAAGGTGCAGAGACTCAACTATCGAAGCGGACTTAAAAGATGCGGTGATCAAAACAAAGTCCCGACAGGATGATAGAGAAGAAAAGCTAAACCTTTGACACGATCGTTACCCTCCTTCTGAGGTACCCTAGAAATGAGAGCATACTATTGCCCTTCGAATGATCTTGTCCCTGTTCCATGATACTTAACTATCCATCCCGTTTCACTATGCCGAAGGTACTCTCTCACCATGGGTTTCATTATTCATCTGTCTCCCTCCCTTGAGGACTAAGCCATACCAACAAGTTGCTCATCCTTAAGCTCGTATCCTTTAACCTCTTCCTTACTATCCTTTCTTATAACGCGGCCACTGGTCTCTCGAGAACCACCTCCATCGTAAGGAAAACACTTTCGTAGGTAGAAAAGACTAGTCGCAGTTAAAACTACTGTGACTACAGATGGAGGAAAGAAAGGAAAAGAGATTAAATCAAGGAAATAAGGATGATGCTAATGGCCTTTGGGGAATAGCCTTTTTCCTTTTAAAAGAAAATTTTCTTGAAAAATGCTTCTTTGTAAACGGTTTTTCAAATAATTTTCAGAAGGTCTTTAAAAACTTTTGCCCAGTCTGGTAACCTTCTGCTCTGATACCAAATGTAACACCCCGCCTCCGCTAGGGTCACTCGCAAAGGAATGCACTAGCTTCAGAGGGGCATTATTGGTAAACATGCACAGAAATATCACAAGACAGAACATATATAAGTAGCGGAAGTAAAATCAAACTTTCATAACATGAATAAATAAGGTCTAAGGCCTTTTACATCAGAGTACATCAAAACCTGTCTTGCAATAATAAAGAAGCATAAAAACCTTTTCATAAATTATTCCCCAAGTAAAACAGTAAAGTAGCCATAGCCAAGAGAAGTCCAAGCCATCCATGATGACCTTCAGGCAGAAGAAGTCCGAACTAAACAGCATTGTTTCCTCCCTGTAACCTGAGGGGGAGGGGGGAAACGGTAGAAAAGAGGCGAAACAAAACGGGTCAGTCAAAAAGACTGAGTAAGTCCTATCTACTTCCAGTATAAAAACAGGTAAAGGTAACATGACATGCATAAACTGAAAGTAAACATAAGGATAACTACAAGATAGATAAACCAGGATAGCCGGTTGAACTACTGTGGCAAGGTAAACCAAGGTATCACGATAAACTGCGGTGTTATGATAAGTCAAGGTATCACATCGTCAGATTTCTATCGAGTACGTTATCCCAAGGTATCTACCCCGTCTAACATCCCACGGTGTCTATTATGTATATTCTTCCTAGTCCTAACATGTACATTTGCTCTGCACCCTCCGTACTAGTATCCCAGCCTTGTTATGTGTTAACCATGAATGTCCCTTACTCAAAGTCGTGTAATGGTCCATGTCAACCTAATATATCGCATATATAGGTTACTCAAATCATATGTTTCTTTCCATGTATATAAGCTCAGTCCTTTGCCGTACCTCGTACGGGCTTCCTCATGTCGTATTATCCTTGAAATCGTTTGGACTGTCACCCTTGTTCTAGCTAGGCTCTTCCATATGAATCATCGTTTGAACTACTAGGACTTACGCCACCTAGCACCACTAGGGATTACGTTTACCTATTGCGCGCTTCCGTATTTCGGTTTGGGTTAAACCATCTAGGCCACTAGGGATCACGCTAACCCTCAACCGCGCCCTTTTTCCCACGCATTCATCGTGAATCGTTTTTCTATAACTGGATGCACATGTATCACATCGTGCCATCCGAGTCCTGTCACAGGGCAAAACAAGAAATACAGGACTCGGTCGGGAGCTTTAGATTTATCTGCCGATGCAGATACTAAGGTCTGCTTTTCTACACGTGGCTATGGTCCCACGAGACCCCTCCCTCAACTAGTGAAAGGCAACACAAGAGAAAATCTTGCATGAGAACTACACTCTGGCCTGCCCACATCCTACGGCCTACCTCACCCATGATTAGATAGCAATCATGGTCTGTTGGGTGTTCCCTGCCTTTCCGTACGTACACGCTTGACTCAAGATGGTAGATGATCGACGAACTTGCTATCTCGGGCACCTTATGTATTCGCCGACTCACTGCTATCCACCCCAGTCTTTAGGTCGCTCGCATAGCAACCAAGGCATATTCTTGGTTCTTCTACCGCAGACCTCAACCTCTCGTGAGCCTAGTATAATGACCTGGCAGCTCCCAGAGGGATCCCAAGAATATCCTCACGTTCCCCGAAGCCGCTGCTTCGTTACCCCGTCCGTTGGAGCCTTTATCTAAATCAGATAGCCTGCTCCTACACGCATACTTAAACGTTGACCTAACGTATCGGGTTACTAATCCACCTAAGGAGTGGTCCAAATTTCTTTGACTAAGAATTATTACTTAGTTTCCCTTAACTAAGGTTTACCACTTAGCCTTATTTCCATTACCCTTATTAACTATGGTTATTTACCTAATCCTCCGAATTAGGGTTTATCTAATGGGTTAAGTGTCACTTAAGTTCACAACTTAACCCGTCTACAAAACATGTCGAAACTGGCTAAGTATCCAAGTCCAAGACTTAACCCTACAGTCCATGTGTCAAGTTGGTTAAGTATATCAGGCAATCCATGACTTAACCTCGTCTAATTATCATTTTAGATTGGTTAAGTATATATATTAATTTGCCCCTATCAAATTACCGAGTCAAATCGGTCCAGCGTATTCGAAACGATTCGTGACTTAGCCTTATCATGTTTTTACGTTAGATTGGTTAAGTATAGGTTAACTTAATCTCACCAAATTAACGAGTTGGATTGGTTAAGTATAGGTCACTTAACCCCATCAAATCATCGTGTTAAATTAGTTAAGTGTTTATCTTAACCCCATTAAATTACCAAGTTGGATTAATTAAGTCTAGGCTAACTTAACCCCATCCGATTACCATGTTTAGATTAGTTAAGTCTAATCTTAACCTCATCCATTAACTGTATTATACGGTTAAGTGTCATTAAGAAAATTTACTTAACCTTATCAAGTTATCGTGTTGGATTGATTAAGTGTTGGTTAACTTAATCCCGTCCACTAGTCGTATAAAAATGGTCAAGTGTCATTAGGCAAATCGAGTTACTTAACCTACCCAAGCTTATCATGTTTTGTTAAGTATCATTAGCCTAATCAAATTACTTAACCCATTTGTCCATACCATATTTGGTTAAGCTTCATTAATCAAATTAACTTAACCCTATTATGCTGCATTAATTTAATTAATGCACCCTCAACCTCTCACATTAGACCTTGTTGTGGTTACTAGTTAAGCCGGGCGGGTCCGGGTAGATTTACACCACAACCTAGTCTAACCTCGGGTCTTAAGCGCGACATGACCAACTTCTCACATTGGGTCCTATTGTTTGCAACTACTAGTTAGGCCGGTCGGTTCCGGGTAGTTTTACGTTGCAAACTCAACCCAACCTCGAGTTGGCCACACTCATATTATCTAAGTTCATCATGTTTCCAAAACATGTTACAAGTTTTTCGAGCATTTGGGTAGACCTAACTTAATAGGTAAATTCCCAAAGGGTAGACCTAACTTAATAGGTAAATTCCCAAGCTCATGTTTTTATGCATACTTAAATGTCATCTTCCATGCTATCTTTCAAGTCATATTTTCAAGTATAAACACATGTCATATTCAAGTTAAGATTTTGCGACATGTTCATGTTTATCTAACTTCCCAAAAATCGTGTTTTCCCAACGCAAGCAAAGCGAGTCAACATAGTAAGGATACTATGTCACATATTGGTCTCAAAACATGCATGATGCCAAAAAGGGCTTGGCTTCCACATGCATAACATCATAAAGAAATTGACCATAAACATGCATAGTGTCATAAGGTAATTTGGCCACAAACATGCATATTATCACGAAAAGGGTTTGGCCATAAACATGCATAAGCCCCAAAATCTAGTCTTAGCCAATGTTTCACAAGTAAAATGGTTCCTAAAGGTTCATGCTAGCATTTCATGCATAAAGATCCAAACTTGCAAGTTAAACTAGGTTATGCATAGCATGAGAGGCATGATTAAGTCACTCACATGGCCTAAGATCATAAACATGGACACAAGAGGCAAGGTAAGGTTCATATAGGTTCGCATAATCATGTTTAGCCTCATTTTATCCCATGTCAACATTAAAGTACCGTTTTGACCCCAAAAGTAGCTAGAACTTACTTAGTTAGGCCTAGGCAAAGAAGCATGAATCATCTTGGCTAAGAAAGGTGCCCCCTTTGTTGAAGAATCGTCATGGAACTCGCATAGCAACGTCGATTTGGCCTTGATTTGGTGTAGCAAGCTTGCACCTTTTGATTTGAACTTGATTTGAGTGCATAGGCTCTAGGGATTTGAGATGGAGGCCATGATCAATGTTGATTTTGGCAGCACTTAGTTGCTAGGTTTTATTTTTAGTGATTTAGATTAGGTTTAGGGTTTTTTTTTATAGAGATTAAGATAGTTTTAGGCCATAGGATTAGATCTAGGGTTAATCTAGACCACAGAAATCGTCACAGGCCCATCAGACCAGACCAAGACTGCATCCAGGTGCACCAGGCCACCAAAACACGGCGTTGTGTTTTTTGGCCCAGTCGACACCCAAGTCGACAGCCCTGTCGACTTGGGGTCCAGGGGTGTCGACAGCCCTGTCGACTCCCCTGTCGACATGGGCTTTGGCGGGAAAATTCCCGCCTGACCCCATTTCTGATTTCCAAAACTGTTTTCCGAAATTCAAATTCCCAGAAATCTTCTTTGGGCCTTTAACGGGTCATACGGACTCCGATTCTCGAAAACTCGGACTCTATTTCGCGTATTTTTTTCGAGACGAACGCAATGGCATAGCCCGTTTTACTTGATTCAGAATTTAAAATTAAATTCTGCTTTGATTCTCGTTTTAACATGTTATTAAAATACGGGTTGTTACACTTACTACCACATTGGATGTCACGTGGACACATAATCATTGCAACCCGTTGCTAATCTAGCGATGGAACCATCGCTGTTCCTTATGGTAATGACTAAAATTGCAATAGCTAGCGACGACCGCCGATAACTTTAGCCATTGTAGAAAGCTCTTTGTTTTGTAGTGGCAAGTGTTTTCATGATGTACTTCAACACAATTAGCTACCATTTTAACATTCCCTGTCAAATAGCAATGTTAACAGGGAATAGTTAGCTATTGTTACTTTAGAATAACTGTAGGTGACTGGGATTGTCATGAGAATGATTGATATGAGAAGGCATTGTATCAGTGTAGTAGTTTGTGCAACAGTTATTGTGTCAGCAACATTGACGATGGCTATCAAGTGAAATTATGAATTGACTGCATGCATACAATAGTGAGTAGGAAACAAAGTAGAAGATAACAATGGGCTTGCTGCATTTTTTTTCCAAAGCATGTAAACCAACAAAACATATTGTGTCAAAACTAGGCTATCGTTAACGTAGTGCAGCAAAATGTTGAAAATAGCTATTTTCCTATGTGCATTCAATATGTAAATTAATTTTTAAATTGTAAGATAACTAGAAGTTAGCAAATATCTGAATGAATACCAGTATAGGTTAAATGTTTGAAGTCACGCGAAGTAGGAATACAGTGAGAAATTTTGGAATAACAGCCTTTCAACATAAGTGTGTGTACGACACAACTATGTATAAAAATATCAAGCAAAATCATGTGTATGTATGGGAAAAACAACTAAAATTTACGTTTGACAAACAATCAGTAAGCAGAATGAAATTTCAGGTGGATGTACACCAAATTATATCACAGTCGGTTTTATTTAGGTTAACCAAGTAATGGATTATAGTTTATGTTTGGAGTAAGGATGGCTGCATAATCAGGTATTACGCGGAGTTTGGTGCTTCTAAAAATTGTTTAACTGCTACATAAATATACAAAGTAGGATTTACTATATACTTCCTACACCTTTTACGC
This sequence comes from Allium sativum, assembly GCA_030737875.1. NCBI lineage: Eukaryota > Viridiplantae > Streptophyta > Magnoliopsida > Asparagales > Amaryllidaceae > Allium > Allium sativum. The sequence continues at coordinate 717,645,149 of CM060921.1, read as the reverse complement.
CTAACATCACGCGGTTTGGTAGCAGATACCGAAGTGAACATTTTTTCAAGCATACTATACTAATTTATGTGCAACCACTTTAAAGTAATGAACTGAATGTGTCGAGTGGTTGGTGAATTTTCAAAATTTGTGTAATGTTTACTAAAAGTTTACTCCACATCTAGTACATGTAGGTTGCAATTAAAGAATGTTGAGCAAAAGTACTATGAAGTAATTGGTAAATAATGCTTTTTCCATAGAGTATCTGAAACACCCTACCTCCATTAAGGTCACTCACAAAGGGAAGGCCTTAACTTCGGTGGAGCATTTAAGGTAAAAGATGCAGATAAATTACAAGACAGACAAATAAAGCAGCTGAAAAATAAAGTCATTTTATAAACAATGTGATTCAGTCAAGCTTACAATAGTTGTCTCAATCATACTTAAAAGTAATACATAGAACTTCTGTCTTGTTTTAAAAATTTCCAAATATAAAAGAAGCATAACAATGATATTCCCCATTAAAGCAAGAACCATCCATAGCAGTGAACGAGAGAGTCCAAAGCAATACATCGACTATCTTCGAGCTTGGAAAGAAAAATAAGCTAAGAGGTAACATTTCCCCCCTATGAACCGGGGATGGGGGGAACAGAAGAAAAGAGGCGAAACAAAACTAGGTCAGACATAAGTCTGATAAGTCCAGTGACTTTCAACATATAAACAAGCAAAAACATCATGACATGAATAAACTGAATATAAGACAATACCGTGAGAACAAGGATGACAAGATAACATATGATTAGTATAGATATGATAAGGCAAGATAAACTGAATGCGCTTCTACTCTTTCTCTGCTTCGCTACTACTCTGTTATTCTGATTTCAATATCTATCTCTGCACCACCTAACTAGTGTCCCAACTAGTAATCTGTATAAAATGATAATATGATCACGTGATCCCAATCCCCGCAATTGTGGCAGCCTTCAGGTGTACATCCATCGTGAGGATTCCACCTCAATCTGCCTAATTGCCATGAACATCCTAGATGTACCCTTACTACCCTATCGATCGGCTCTCTACTGTATTAACTTTTCTTGTGTCTGTGTCAATCGACCCTCTCTTGCGTGTTACCCTGTGCTGGCCCCACCATAAGGTGTATCAGTCCTTATGATAACGACCTGACACGATTCAAGATGCACAGTGTATAACTACTGGTACCCACTGCCTGCTTTTTCCCACTCCGGAGTACGTGCACGCACGTAAACCGTCAGAATCTACACTGACATACCCCCTGCCGTTGTTTTGACCGTTTATAATCAGCCTAGTAATCGTGCCCCACCCTGCCTAGTTCAGGGTACCATGATACATCTATGTGGGTTACTGCTGAAATGGGTCCCCGTTACTAGGGTTTCTTACTGGCTAAGTTTGTGGGCCTATATATACAAATATTACCCACCTATACGAGATGTACTTAATCCTCCCACCGATTCTAGCATGTTTGCTTAACGGTTAAGTTTGTGGGCCTATATGCACTAATATTACCCACCTATACGAGATGTACTTAACCCTCCCATCGATTCTAGCATGTTTATTTAACGGTTAAGTTTGTGGGCCTATATATACAAATATTACCCACCAACCCAATATGTACTTAACCCTCCCGCACATTATGTCGTATTGGTTAAGTGTTGTCCATTCATGTTAACTTAACACACTCATTCATCATATCATGCAGGTTAAGTGTTTCCTATTAACTTAACCCTCCTCACTTATCATGTTGAATTGGTTAAGTGTTTCCTATTAACTTAACCTCGTTCGTTCATCAGGTTATATTGGTCAAGTGTTTCTTGTTAACCTAACCCCACGTGTTCATCATGTTGTATAGGTTAAGTGTCATCAATCAATTCAAGTTAACTTAACCCACCTACTTGTCATATTACTTTGGTTAAGTGTTACCTTCTTTTGTTAACCTAACCCTACCACAAATCAAGTTATATTGGTTAAGTGTTGCCCTCTTGTTTTTACGTAACTTACCACAAATCAAGTTGTATTGGTTAAGTGTTTCTTATTACTTAACCCTACCCATTCATCTTGCTATATTGGTTAAGTGTTTCTCATTAACTTAACCCTAGTCATTCATGTTATATTGGTTAAGTGTTCATATGAACTTAACCCTAGTCATTTATCTTGTTCATTAGCATTAATCGATTTATTAATGCACCAACCTCTCACATTAGAATTGTGTTATTGCGGTTAATGGATGTGCCGGGCGGTTCCAGGCAGTTTTACACCACAACTCAATCTAACCTCGGGTTTTTCTTGGGCATGATGCACTAACCTCTCACATTAGATAGGTGTTGTTGTGGTTACTGGATGTGCCGAGCGGTTCCGGGCAGTTTTACACCACAACTGAATCTAATCTCGGGTTAGGCATGTTCATCTTTAATCTACACATTTACCCTATACACCCAAATCTAGATTTTACATGCTAATTACCAAATTCACCAAAACTAGTCATGTTACATTTTACACCAAATCTAGATTTAATGCTCAAGTTACCCTAAATTCGCAACAATAACAATTTTGCCCAAAACTTGATTTATATGCCAACTTCATACATTGTCGTTCATGCCAATTCTAGGTTCAATATGTCAAATTACATATTCCATAATTCCTGTCAAATTACCCCAAATTGCATCTTAACAGTTATGCCATATTACATGTTCCAAATTATGCCAAATAATGTCAATTTCATGTTATACCCAATTTCCCCCGCATTCATAACGTACGTATTTCGAGATTCAACCCAAGATTCATAATATAAGGGGAGAAGCAAGATGGAACATCGTAAGGATAGGCATAGTCATATGATGATAAAAACTACTGGTCCAATAAACTTGATGTACTAAAAAGGCAAGTTTTGCAAGGAATACATCGCACGCATATAGATATGATAAGAATTATATCATGAACTTAAAAAGGATTACAATTCCGATATACAACAAGGATAGATATGATTGGACCAGATTCATAGTCAAAAATGATTCCCAAAGATATATATACTCAAGAAAAGATTTCAATGAAATGATAGCTTACGTCATGCATATTCTCATATCCATTTTATTACATGTCACAATTAAATTAAGGTGTTCAAATCTAAAAAGTAACCGACTTACAAAACAAAGGCAAATCTTGTTTTCATGCCTAAGCCATACATCACTATACACCCTAATCTTCTTCTTCCAAATCATAAACTATCATATATATATATGCCCCAATTTTTAGATCTTAAAACACAAAATGTACTATGCCTTATATTTACAGTTCAATTTACGCCCCAAATCCCAATCATATGTCCAATACTTTATGTCTCAAATCTCAAGTCATATGTCCAATACTTTATGCCTCAAATATCAAGTAATATGTCCAATACTTTATGCCTTAAATCCCAAGTCATATGTTCGATACACTTTATGTTTTGAATACAACATGTGTTATGTCCTCAAATCAGTTACAACTCAATTATGCCTAATTATACACAATTTAATACTTTTCCAAATTTTTGGCGCTAGTCATGTCCAAATCATATATTATGCCAGATTTTATTTCCAACGTACATTCATTTCTTATGAGATTTGGCTCAGGCTCGCAGTAGCCTGGTTGTAAAACAAAAAGGGAAGAAGGAAAGAAGAGACAAAGAATGGACATAATATTATCAATGAGATAGATCCAAAGGATATAGAAAGACAGATAGAATTTGGCATAATCTCATATCCAAATTTATTACAATGTCGGAATCCCAATTAACTTTATTTCTGAAAGTAACGTGAACTTACGAGTTATAGAACGGTCTTGAATTATGGGATATGTATTATGAAACTGAATAGCTCTCCCTTGAAGTAGACTATTTGTTCTTCTAATTTAGATTTGATTTGATTCTTAGAAATAGTTGTTGAAGTCGTTGAATTAGCCTTTTAATCTCTACTTGAATTCTAACATGATTCTACGAAGGACTTGAGCAGCATAACCCCGTCTTTGATTTATTTTAATATTAATTAGGGTAGAGTATAGGCGTAATGAAGTTGTGAGAGAAAACTGTAGCCTTAGGGGTGTTTATATAGCATAGGGATCAACGAATCTGGTCAGAACGAGCGTCCAGATGCAGAAAAATGAATCTGTCCCCGGATATGGAAATAAGGGGATAGGTCGACCCCCTGGTCGACCTGTGTGACCCAGGTCGACCCCCTGGGCGGGAAATTTCCTCCCCATCCCGGGAGTATGATATGAATTTCGAATTTCAAACCTGAGCTGTTTTATTTAAATCTCTGAAACTTCTGAAGGTCATAACTTCTTCATACGGAGTCCAATTTACGCAAACTCAGACTCTATCTCAAGCAGAATTCCGAGACGAACGCAATGGCATAACCCTTTTCCTTTATTTTTTCTCTTAAAAATTAAGTATACTTTAATTTGTTACTTTAATATTCACAGAAAATACGGTGTGTTACATTCTCCCCTCCTTAAAGGATTTCGTCCTCGAAATCTTCAAGTTAGGAAGAACATATATCCTACCATCCAACCGTCCATCTACTCAACCATCAAACACAGGCATCCATTGTCCTTAAAAGGTTTCTAATGCCGTATGAACATATGCACAGTGTGTGTATATGTTTCTTATCCAATGCAAAATCAGGCGGTCTACTGATTCTGTTGACCTCCTCAATGCGAATTATGTCAGTGCCATGAGTCCATCATGTATGCAATTATTCCTAATCGTACTTTATAATTTCTACATGAGTGCACAGTCATTCATACAAATGAAAAATCCATATGATAACACATCAAGTTTCAATCCATATATATAAAAGTTCACTCATGCATATGCAATATGAAAGTGACTGAGCCGATCTAGTGCCTAATGTGTGTAAATGCATCCACGAACAACCACTAGCAAACACTTGCAACCACTTGCATCCACCAAACATAACATGTCTCAAACACATGTTTACATCCATTGGCTTCTACCTAAGGAGCGAGGATAGGACCGAGAGGATATACTTAAAAGATAAAGACTAGCATGCAAATAAGCTTTACAGAAAAAGTGGAATCAAGGATATACCCTCAAAAAGGGTATGATGCGCGTATCTAGTCTTCAGTCTTCTAGGTCGCATCTTCTTGAGCTTCACTCCATTGTACCTTAACTAATTTAACTTTACGATTGCGAAGCTTCTTGACCTCCATTTCCAAAACCCACTAGTAAAGATAGGACCTCGATCACTTACTATGCTAGAGGGTATCCAATGTAGTCGAACTATCTTTCCAAGATAAACAGATGTTAACCATGATACTAAGTGTATATACTAAGATGATTATAGGTCTCTCCTCTACTTAGCTTATCCATCATGTCACAAATCTGAGGGTCGATATCTCTCACGCAAACCATCCTAGTCGAACTTGACATCCCTCAAGTACAAGCCCCAAAGGCCTAAACCAATATCAGACAAGCACCCAAGGAATACCTCCTCCGAATTTGGACGATTTATGTGAGATGATACTAGCAAAAGAACCAAACAATTGAGCACTTAACCGACTCTGGCTATCCTCGCCAATCTTGCTCCAAAACTATCGTTGATCACATAACTGGCTTTGCATTGTCACCTAGATATATATGGGAGTCTTCCTCACGTTTTAGGGGACAAAACCCTAACCTTAATAAAAAACATCTGCGTACTCATGGACTACTCCAATGGATCGAAAATCGTTGATAAATACATAAAGTGATTCTAGGTAGCTAAGACAAACTGATCCCTTAGGATCGCACGAAATTTCGAGGGTATTCCCAAGGCAAGTTGAAAGTCTAACTACCCTTCTTTCATAATTACTAGCTAACCAATCCATGCCTAGAATCAACCCATAGCTCATGAAACCAAAAAATAAGTATCTCAAATCCTTACAAACCAAAGATAAATGAGCCGAACCACAAATTGGATTTGAGACAATAATGGGATCTTCTACTATACAAGTACTAAGGTGCAGAGACTCAACTATGGAAGCAGATATAAACGAATGTGAAGCGCTAAAATCAAAAAGAGCACTAATAGGATGATCAAAAAGGAAAAACTAAACTCTTTCAACAGAAACCTTACTACCTCTCTCTCAGGTACGCTGGCGGTGAGAGCATGCACTTACCCTCCGGAAAATCATGTCCTTAGTTCTTGCCCTTGTCTCGTTATACCCTAATAAAGATACTTCCTCTTGTCTTATGATTCTTCCACTTATACCTACTCCTTCGTGAACCAATTCCATATCCATGAGTTCCTTATCCTTGGGTTGTGCTCTTTAGCAAAACTCCCTCAGTCTCATCTTTACTATCCTTGTGTAACACATTGGCAAGTCTCTCGAAAACTGCCTCCATCGCACGGAAAATCCTACAAAGCTCGAAAGAAAATTAGCAACAGGTAAAACTACAACGGCTATAGATGGAAGTTGGGCACTTCTTCGCCCTTTGACAAGTGTCATAGTCTCGTCGAGCCTACAGAACCTTGCCGCGGTGAGGTTACCTCCCAGAAAGCCAGGAGCCCCCGGAGACCCAGGAAAGAAGGAAACAAGGATTCAAATAGAGGATCAAAAGATAATGCATATGGCTTTGGGGAATATGACTTTAAAACAAAACTTTTCTTTCGAAAATGCTTCTTTTAAAATCGTTTTGAAAATAACTTTTCAAATCTTTTGTCTGATCCGGTAAACTTCAGCTCTGATACCAAGTGAAACACCCCACCTCCGTTAAGGTCACTCACAAAGGGAATGCCTTAACTTCGGTGGATCATTTTAGGTAAAAGATACAGATAAATTACAAGATAGACAAATAAAGCAGCGGAAAAATAAAGTCATTTTATAAAAAATGTGATTCAGTCAAGCTTACAATAGTTGTCTCAATCATACTTAAAAGTAAAACATAGAACTTCTATCTTGATTTAAAAATTTCCAAATATAAAAGAAGCATAACAATGATATTCCCCAATAAAGCATGAACCATCCATAGCAGTGGAAGAGAGAGAGTCCAAGCAATACATCGACTATCTTCGAGCTTGGAAAGAAAACTGAGCTAAGAGGTAACATTTCCTCCCTGTGAACCTGAGGGGGGGGGGAGGGAACGAAAGAAAAGAGTCTAAACAAAACTAGGTTACACATAAGTCTGGTAAGTCCAGTGACTTTCAGCATATAAACAGGAAAAAACATCACACATGAATAAACTGAATATAAGACAATACCATGAGAACAAGGATGACAAGATAACATATGATTAATATAGATATGATAGGGCAAGATAAACTGAATGCGCTTCTACTCTTTCTCTGCTTCGCTACCACCCGGTTATTCCGATTTCTATATCTATCTTTGCACCACCTAACTAGTGTCCCAACTAGTAATCTGTATAAAATGATAATATGATCACGTGATCCCAATCCCCGCAATTGTGGTAGCCTTCAGGTCTACATCTATCGTGAGGATTCCACCTCAATCTACCTAATTGCCATGAACATGTAAGATGTACCCTTACTACCCTATCGATCGGCTCTCTACTGTATTAACTTTTCTTGTGTCTATGTCAATCGGCCCTCTCTTGCGTGTAGATACCCTGTGCTGGCCCAACCATAAGGTGTATCAGTCCTTATGATAGTGACCCGACACGATTCAAGATGCACAATGTATAACTACTGGTACCCAGTGCTTGCTTTTTCCCACTCCGGAGTATGTGCACGCCCGTAAACCGTCGGAACCTACACTGACGAACCCCTTGCCGTTGTTTTGACTGCTTATAATCAGCCCAGTAATTATGCCCCACCTTGCCTAGTTCAGGGTACCATGATACATCTATGTGGGTTACTGCTGAAATGGGTCCCCGTTACTAGGGTTTCTTACTGGCTAAGTTTGTGGGCCTATATATACAAATATTACCCACTTATACGAGATGTACTTAACCCTCCCACCGATTCTAGCATGTTTACTTAACAGTTAAGTTTGTGGGCCTATATGTACTTATATTACCCACTTACACGAGATGTACTTAACCCTCCCATCGATTCAAGCATGTTTATTTAACGTTTAAGTTTGTGGGCCTATATATACAAATATTACCCACCAACCCGATATGTACTTAACCCTCCCGCACATTATGTCGTATTGGTTAAGTGTTGTCCATTCATGTTAACTTAACCCACTTATTCATCATGTCATGCTGGTTAAGTGTTTCCTATCAACTTAACCCTCCTCACTTATCATGTTGAATTAGTAAAGTGTTTCCTATTAACTTAACCCCGTTCTTTCATCAGGTTATATTGGTCAAGTGTTTCTTGTTAACCTGACCCCACGTGTTCATCATGTTGTATTGGTTAAGTGTCATCAATCAATTCAAGTTAACTTAACCGACCTACTTGTCATATTACTTTGGTTAAGTGTTACCTTCTTGTGTTAACTTAACCCTACCACAAATTAAGTTATATTGGTTAAGTGTTGCCCTCTTGTTTTTACGTAACCTTACCACAAATCAAGTTGTATTGGTTAAGTGTTTCTTATTACTTAACCCTACCCATTCACCTTGTTATATTGATTAAGTGTTTCTCATTAATTTAACCCTAGTCATTCATGTTATATTGGTTAAGTGTTCCTATGAACTTAACCCTAGTCATTTATCTTCTTCATTAGCATTAATCGATTTATTAATGCACCAAGCTCTCACATTAGATATGTGTAGTTGCAGTTACTGGATGTGCCGGCCGGTTTTGGGCAGTTTTACACCACAACTCAATCTAACCTCGGGTTTTTCTTGGGCATGATGCACTAACCTCTCACATTAGATAGGTGTTGTTGTGGTTACTGGATGTGCCGGGTGGTTCCGGACAGTTTTACACCACAACTCAATCAAAGCTCGGGTTAGGCATGATCATCTTTAATCTACACATTTACCTTATATACCCAAACTTAGATTTTACATGCTAATTACCAATTCACCAAAACTAGTCATGTTACATTTTACACCCAATCTATATTTAATGCTCAAGTTACCCCTAATTTGCAACAATAACAATTTTGCCCAAAACTTGATTTATATGCCAACTTCATACTTTGTCATTCATGCCAATTTTAGGTTCAATATGTCAAATTACATATTCCATAATTCATGTCAAATTACCCCAAATTGCATCTTAACAGTTATGCCATATTACATGTTCCAAATTATTCCAAATAATGTCAATTTCATGTTATACCCAATTTCGCCCGCATTCATAACGTACGTATTTCGAGATTCAACCCAAGATTCATAATATAAGGGGAGAAGCAAGATGGAACATCGTAAGGATAGGCGTAGTCATATGATGATAAGAACAACTGGTCCAATATACTTGATGTACTAAAAAGGCAAGTTTTGCAAGGAATACATCGCACGCATATAGATATGATAAGAATTATATCATGAACTTAAAAAGGATTACAATTCCGATATACAACAAGGATAGATATGATTGGACCAGATTCATAGTCAAAAATGATTCCCAAAGATATATATACTTAAGCACAGATTTCAATGAAAGGATAGCTTACATCAGGCATATTCTCATATCCATTCGATTACATGTCACAATTAGATTTAGGTGTTCAAATCTAAAAAGTAACTGACTTACAAAACAAAGGCAAATCTTGTTTTCATGCCTAAGCCATACAACACTATACACCCTAATCTTCTTCTTCCAAATCATAAACTAACATATATATATATATATATGCCCCAATTTTTAGATCTTAAATCACAACATGTACTATGCCTTATATTTACAGTTCAATTTACGCCCCAAATCCCAAGTCCTATGTCCAATACTTTATGTCTCAAATCTCAAGTCATATGTCGAATACTTTATGCCTCAAATCTCAAGTCATATGTCCAATACTTTATGCCTCAAATCCCAAGGCATATGTCCAATATTTATGCCTCAAATCCCAAGTCATATGTTCGATACACTTTATGTTTTTAATACAACATGTGTTATGCCCTCAAATCAGTTACAACTCAATTATGCCCAATTATACACAATTTAATACTTTTCCAAATTTTTGGCGCTAGTCATGTTCAAATCATATATTATGCCAATTTTATTTCCAACATGCGTTCATCTCTTATAAGATTTGGCTCAGGCTCGCAGTAGCCTGGCTATAAAACAAAAAGGGAAGAAGGAAAGAAGAGACAAAAAATGAACATAATATTATCAATGAGATAGATCCAAAGGATATAGAAAGATAGATAGAAATAGGCATAATCTCAGATCCAGATTTATTACAATGTCAGAATCCTAATTAACTTTTATTTCTGAAAGTAACGTGAACTTACAAATTACAGAACGGTCTTGAATTCTGGGATCTGTATTCTGAAACTGAATAGCTCTCCCTTGAAGTAGACTATTTTTTCTTCTAATTTAGATTTGATTTGATTCTTAGAAATAGTTGTTGAAGTCGTTGAATTAGCCTTTTAATCTCTACTTGAATTCTAACTTGATTCTACGAAGGACTTGAGCAGCATAACCCCGTCTTTGATTTATTTTGATCTAAATTAGGGTACAGTATAGGCGTAATGAAGATTGGGATTTTTTTATTGGGATGCAGTGTTAAGGGACGAAAAATGCTTTGAGGACAACGGTGGTGGCATGGTCATGACGCCTAGTAGAGGTGCGAGGACAACGGTGGTGGAGGAGTATGCATTGTTGGTGGGTGAAGGTGGCCTTTTTCCTTTGATTAAGCACTATATTCCAATGCTAATATAATTGATATTTTTTTATACTGTATAAATGAATGTTACACTTTTTGCTTAACATTAGCCATGTTCGTTGCAAAAGAATGTATCTTAAAGTTAGTTTAACACTTAGTGGGATAATACTGTTGTTATATAAATGTGAATTCTTTTTCTTTAATATCAAACATAACATCAAACTACACAGAATGAACAATCACTTGTGCAAACTCAGATGAGCACTAATGGGATAAAACTAAGAATTATATACTGAATAGAAATTCTCTAATCCAGTGCAACTTATTATACAAATTTCTTTCTAAAATGTCATTCTTTTAATGAGGGGAAGGAGAACACAAACACAATCTTAATTTTAAGGCTACAAGATACGCTCTACATTTGTTTGAACTTTGAGTTGTGCTTATTTGATTTGAATAACTTACGAACTTATCCACTTGATTTTCAAGCTGCAAGCCTACACACTTTATTTAAAAAGGCTACAACCACACCCAATTGATTTATGCGCTACAAGCACATCTGCAAGTGTTTGAATACAATTAATAGTTTCAAACTCAAACCCTTGATCTATAAATATAATTAATCCTCTAGGCTTTTAAGTGACACTTTGATCTTGTATTGAGTGAGAAAGATGAATGAAATCATAAAGTAAATAGTAATTTTTTTCAGAAAGTAAATAGTAGAAAATAAGTGAAATTTGAATTTGTTCTATTTGAATTCTAATGTTTCATTAAAAATTTCCATAGAATAAAGGAAGAGAAGAAAGTGAGGAAGTTGCAATCAAAAAGTTCATTTGAAATTCACTTTATATAGTACATAAATAGATTTGCATGTTCGTGAAGAGTTGCAATGAGCAAAAACCTCCTTTCAAATTTTGAAAAACCATACGATGACATGTATGTCAACCTACTGTAAATGGATATGTTGACAAATCCGTGTGTAAATCGGGTATTTTGCTTAAACGAATAAAGACGACAATTGGACACTAGCTTGATATTGAACGGCTATTTTAATGGAAGACTTTCTCTGAGCTCTTGTGCGGTTTCTCTTTTTTCTCTTGCATTCTTTATCTTGTTGCTTACACTGTCCGTGGATGAATCTCTTTCACTCGATTGGGGCTGAGTACTCTCCTGCAGGTCTTTTTTTGTGTTCCAGGGTTTCACACATGCGTTCTGGATCTGGCTCCTTCATATTATTGGGGACTTTTATTATGGTTTGTGCCAAATAGGATTTGATTAATGTTGCACTATCGGCAGTGTCTCGGGAGCTATCACCAGTGACGTTTGTGGGTGACGCTGAGATTTAGATTTGACTTCGCTGTTTGGAATCGTTTATGTGTCTCTCGAGGCAATGATTCTTTCTTGTTGATGGTATTTTAATGGAAGTTTCTCTTGTGTTTTCTAAAGGGATGACCCCACTTCCTGTTCTTTCTGGGAAGCCTGGTGTTGGCTCTTCTCCGTCTTTTGGGACAGAGGTCGATTGGCTCTCTGTACTGGCTTCTAGCAAGGGGGATTTCATCACCCTTTTTTGCTGAAGTTGTTTTTCGCTAAGAAGCAGTTCTCTTTTGACCGTATGCCAATTGTGGTTTTTTGGTTGATTCTTTAGTTTATGGGTTGCGGCTTGCGATGGAGTTAGTGCCAGTCTGACTGTGGAGGAGAATGGAGAAGGGGACACCCTCTATCCATTTTCTTCGGCGTAGGTTTTTACCTATCTTCCCTCATATGCCATGTGAGCTATCAGTTGGGGGTAGAGGTTCTCCATCATATCGTCATCGGCGCCGCCGGCGTTCGAAGGAGATTAAGAAGGTAGTGTCCTCTTTCCCATTGGTAGTAGTTGATGTTGAGGTTGGTTTTGGATGAGCTTTTCATCCTACCCCTGATTGTTTGTCATACTATTTCGATGCTCTGGCAGAGGCTTCGTCTTCGGTTGAGGAGGTGGACGCTCTGTGTCCATCTACCTCCCCACAACTGCCGGGCTGAGGAAGTTGTTGGTTCTTTAGATTTTGATATTTTTGCATCATTCCCATGTGCTTTGTCCTTGGGTTTTGTGATGCCACCGTCTCCGTTGTTGATTGGCCACCATTTGCAGCCAAAGCTTTATGCTTGTGGCAAGGCGACGATGTGTGTTGAGAGGGATGTTCGTGGCTATCTGGTTATGGGTATATGGCAGGCCAAACGTTCTCTTCAGCAGCCTCTGTGTTTGGCTGATTCTTTGTCCTCGGCTTTAGACTCTTTAGTTCAGTGGGATGCCATTGTCGCGGGGTTCAGACGCATTGAGGTGGTTGTTTCTCTCTCCAGGTGGGTATGGCACTTTGTCCATCTTACTTTTGCTATTGATGGTAGCTTAGTTGTGGTGTTACCTTTTTTAATTTGCTCGTGGCATTTGTTGCCTTCCCCTTACATTCACTGTGTTGCCGTTACATCTTTACTCGCTGATTCACTTGCGGGGTCATTGGGAACATTTGTGTTCTTGATTGGCAATTTCGACTGTTCCAGTTGATACCGGCCTTTTTATTGCATGGTTTATTTTCGTTTTGGAACCTTGGTAACATTGTTTTCTGTTTGGTTTCGTCGGCAAGCGTATGCTTGCTTGATTTTCTTTCTGGTTGATTTTTTTAGGGTTGATTGGGGCTTATTGGTGGAGGTTATGTTGGACATAGGGTTGGTAGAATTATTGAGTAGCAGCGAGGCCTTTTCAGTGTCGTTCACGACTTGTATTTTATGGTTTTGGTTATCGGGCTTCAGCAGCCTTTGTTGGTTTTTATATCGTGTTTTTTTACATGGGGTGGGTGGCCTCCGAGTAGTATACATATAGTGTATCATGTTCTGATTCACTATACAGACTACTAGGGAGGTCGTCCCCCTATATTGGCTCTACCATATGACAACTGTCAGAGCTCCGGGTGAGGGCCTTTACCTTTGATGCGGGGTTTTCAATATGATGATAGCTTGGCGTTAGTAAAGATCACACATGAATCGGTGTTGCATCCTTTAAGCATCCATGCATTGCTGCTTTTTTGTGTTCTCTATTGTCCTAGTGCGCCCACCTCCACTCATTGTTTGTCCCAAGTCATCCGCTTTTGTTTCTATACCTCTTCTTGGTAAGGTCCGGATAGCGATCATTAATGATTGCCTATCTAGCCTTACTAAGAACTCCTTCCCTTCACTTTCTGGTGAGTCACTTTCTTTTCGGCCAGAGCAGCTTCCAGGGTTCTCTTTTGGGTTCCCTGATACCTATAAGGCGGTCGTTTACTATTTCTCCCTACCTTGCCGCCCTTCACGCCGTAGATCGAGATCCGCTCCTCACACTCCCTACACCATTCGCGCACGTTCTATAACGATGTTTAAGAAGATCATTTGATCTACTCGACATACGCTTTATCCTATCTGAGCCGTATTGATTTCTCCTTTTTGTTGCTCCTAATTGTCTTCTTCCCACTGTTGGATGGTGAATTTCTTGTTCTGGAACATTCATGGTGTAAGCAACGATACATCGATGTCTAGGCTTAAGAGCATCGTTAAGAAGCACTTTGTATGTTTTGTGGCACTTCTGAACCCTTTTATGGGTCCGGAGGAGGACACTAAATCGGTTTTGTCCCTTGGCTTTAGGGGTGCTTTTACCAATGTCTCTGAGAAGATTTGGATCCTTTGGTCCAAAGACATCGTGGTTCGTTCTGTTTTTTTACTCCATTCAGCTTTTCTCTATAGCTTGCTCGGCTCCTTCTTTCTCCTCTGCCTTCCATTTTTTGGTGATCCACGCTAAGTGTGATCGGATAGAGAGGATGGCCCTTTGGTTTGACATCATCTCTCTTTCCGATTTGGGTTTTGCTATCTTGGTTTTCGGAGGCGACTTTAATGTTGTCGCCTGTAAAGCGGAGAAGCGGGGTGCTCTCTCCATTAATCGAGCTACAGTAACGGATTTCAATTCCTTCACTGTCAGCTCTGGTCTCTTGGAGGTACCTTTCGTCGGTTCAGCTTCTACTTGGCATAATAACTAAGAAGGGCCTAACCAGATTCTTTCTAGACTTGACATGTTTTTTGGATCGGAAGGTTGGTTCAACCTTCCCTTCTCGTTTTCAGTCTTCTACTTGCACCGTACCTTCTTAGATCATGCTCCGATGGTTCCATGCTCCCCCCTCTCACTCTCTGGTCATTCTTCTTTTCGGTTCTAGAGTATGTGGAGATCCAACTACTCATTTCATTGAGTGGTGGAAGATTCCTAGATCGCTTCTACTCTCGGCTCCCCTTTTGTTGTTTATTCTCGTAAGCTGGAGCATCTCAACGCTTTCCTTAAGGCTTGGAACATGCAAGTTTTCAAGAATATTTTTGGCCCTGTAAGAGCGGCCGAAGAGTCTCTTATATTGGTTGAATCATCTTTTGATGACGATCTGTCTTTTACCAATAAGGAGGCTTGAGTGCTAGCCCAGCTAGCCTTTTCATTGGAACTTCGTATTGAGATTGACTACCTTCGCCAGAAAGCAAGGATCAAATAGGCGGTCGAAGGGGATACGAACTCCAAATTTTTCCATTCATCTATTCATAAGAAGAATAACCTCCCCTCAATTCATTAGATTCGATGCCCTGATCTCTCTGTGGTTTCCACTTAAGGGGAATTCAAAGAGACTATTTTATTCCATTTCCAATCCTTTCTTGTATCTCCCTATGTATCCGTCTTTGATCCGGTCCATCTAGATTTAATCCCAGGTTGGTTCTTCCTTCGGATAGCGTGGATTTTGTCGCTCCATATTCTTCAGAGGAAATCAAAGCTAGTGTTTTTGCACTTAGTATGGATAGTGTGAGTGGTCCCAACGGTTTCAATGGGGTCTTTGTCATAAGTGTTTGGCCGATCATTCAGGCATATTTTTGTCTGGCTATTCAGTTTTTCTTCTCGGGTTTATCTCTCCCTTAGGGTTGGACTTCTAACAATCTGGTTCTTAACCCCAAATGCAAAAATCCTCATTCGTGCACGGATTTCCACCCGATCAGCTTGTGTAACTTCTCTAACAAGGTTATCTCTAAGGTGTTATCCTCTAGACTACCACCTCTTTTGGATCATGTCATTTCCTCTTCTCAGACCGGGTTTGTTAAAGGACGCCTGATCATGGATAACATCCTTTTAGCTCAGGAGCTGGTTTCTCAAATTGATCGTAAGGTCAAAGGTTCTCATGTGGTCGGTAAGGTGGACATGGCGAAGGCTTATGACCGTATGTTTCGGTTTTTCATCGTAAAAGTTTTGAGGGCTTTCGGCTTCAAGACACCCCTTATAGATCTCATCTGGTGGCTCATTTCCAACTGTTGGTTTTCCATTATCATTAATGGATCAGCCAAAAGGTATTTCAAGGCGGGAAAGGGTCTTCGTTAGGGAGACCTTCTCTCCCCGATTCTGTATTGTTAAATAATTAGTAATTAGTATATTAAATAATAAATTATTAGTATTGTTAAATAATTAGTAATTAATTTTTAGTAATAAATAATTAAGAAATAATCATTAATATTAATAAGTAAGAAGTAATATTTAATATTAATAATTAATTTTGGTAATTAACAATTAAAATGGTTTTATTAGAAATTTTTACAAAATTATTTTCAGCATTTCTTTTTTCTACCAATTGTAATAGAGGCCTATTAAATATTAGTAATATCAAATATTTAATAATTAATAATATTAATATTTTAATAATAATTAATAACTGATAATAAACTTATAAATAAATAATAAATAATAATTACTATTAAATAATAAATACTTAATATTTTATAAATAGAAATTATTTTTTAATCATGATTGTTAAGTATTTAATAATGAGTAGTAATTAATAAATAGTAATTAGCTTATAATAATTACTACCATATATTTAGTAATTCATAATATATACATGATAGCTAAATTATAATAATTAATATTCAATTATAACTTAGGAATAAAAATTGATATTAATTAAGAAATAATATTCATCACTTAGTAAAATTTGTTTTCAGAAATTGATACCATATTTGTTATAAATATTCACTTATTAATAATAACTTATAAAATCCAGTTTTTTTATAAATGTTGCTCTACTAGGAAATTAAAAACATAGGCGGGCACTCGCAGGAAAATTAGGCGGGACAGAGAAAAATTGGCTCCAAACTTATTCACGTGATATCACTCCCTAACGTATGCCTCCTCCTATCCCCTTCCTTCAATAAAGTTTTGCCCAAAATCGAAATTAATTCCAAAATCGAAATCAATCCCAACCATAAATCCAAATAGACCCTCTTTCTCCCTCAATGAAGTTTCGCCTCAACAAACTGGAGCCGTTGTTTCCGAAGCTGAACAGAGCGCTGAAAGTAGATTCGTTTAGCATTTAGAAGCTTTGAAATTGTTTACGTAGTAGACCGATTCAGCGAATTAGATGGTCAATTCAAAGAAGATAGTCAGTAGTAAACTATCGCTTTTTACCAGTTCTAGATCTGAACGATTTTTTATTTCCCTCAAATGCGCTTATATTGACTATGTATAAAGTCCTTTTCTTCTTCACCTTTCTTCCTATGAGTTCAAGAATCAGCATCCATCATTAAAACGAGGTAGCTATTTATTATCTCTTTTTATTTCTCTAATGTACGGGCTTTTAGTGACTAAATGAATGTAGTCATTCGATTTAATTTAATGGTGATTTTTGGGAAATGCATTTCTATTTGTATTAGGTCATGCGTGTGCTTCAAATACGTGATACTAAATTCAGTTTTGAAGAACAATATAACATTCAGAAATCTCTCTTTGTCGTTTTTGTCAAGTGGGAAGAGAAAGGATGGATCTAAATCATTAATAAATAGGTATGTGTTTGTTCTGTTGATTTGTATTATTAATGTAAAGTTTTAAAAGCTATTAAACTTTAATTTTCTTTCTGCCTTTGTCCTTGTCTAGTAAATTTGGTTTGAACATCAACATTGGTTTGTGTTCTCCCATACTTGAAACGTACTTGATTTTAGGAATGAGCTGAAGCAGTATCAAAATTAGAACTTTTGGCAAACGTGACCGGTTGCAGAATTGGCATGGTTACTCTGCGAAATTCCTGCTTGGAACGTGTGCAAGAAAACCATAATTTGATAATTGGAACAGAGAGCTATTGGTAGTAAAAAATAATCTTTGATTGATGCCATTGATCTTGTGTAACCTGTTGAAGTGTTGGACTGTATGGATTGCGTTTTGTAAGCGTATTATGCAAAAAAAAAATGAGAGTTTGGAAACATTAATAAATTGTTTTGGTTCATGTTTTAAGTTTGTTTGATATCTTAAGTTTTGAAGATAATATGTTCTGAAATGATTTCCTTTATCAGTAATATGTATATAATTTGTGGATATATTACAATTGTAAAATAATAATTATAATAAAATATATCACAATGGTTATAAAGAGTTGTAAACATTATAACAACAACGGTGCATAACAGTTGTAATAAAAGTTATTACAACGGTGTAAAAAAGTTGTAAAATATACATTTCACAACGGTGTAGCAACTGTGCAAAAAAGTTGTAAAAGATTTTAGTCTATTACAACTTCTTAATTGACGACGGTGGCTCCACCGTTGTAAAATATCTTTTACAACTGTTTTCCACCGTTGTAATATGGTCAATTTGTTGTGGTGCCAGCGTCCGGTCCTGCGCAAATGAGACGTGGAAATGGATGCAGTCCGTGAAGTCCTTCTCTGACTCACATGGTGGTGGGTTCAGATGGGATGACAGTCCTTATTTGATTAAGGAAGCATGGAGTTCGGCTAGGACCCAGACTCCGAGGCAACTAATTTTTTCTTTCATTTGGGATGTCCGATTACCACCAAAGGTCTCTTTATTTATGTGGAAAACCCTTCATGATGGGTTACAGATAGACGAGTGAAAATTCATGTATGACTTAAGGATAGGTTCTTTCTATATGGATTATGCGGAAGTGAATATGATATTTAACTTGTCTAATACAACAGTTATGCAAATAAATACTAATCAATATGATATAGCACAAATAAAAAAATGCAGTAAGTAAAGTGACACCAGGAATTTTATATTGGTTCGGACTTCCCGTCCTACGTCTAGTCTCAGACTCCTTCTGGAATTCACTATCAACGCCCTCTCTTAACCCAGAGGAATATGTCAAAATACACCCGAGCACCAACAAGGATGTCCACGCCTGAGCACCCAAACAAGACTTCACAAATTATAAGAGTTTTGACTTTTGAATGTGTTCTCTAATCTACACTGAATAGTCACGATGAAGTACACCCTTCCCATATTCTTATCGTCAAGTATTTGAAGTTTATATGATAACTGAAGGAAGTATGTTGCTTGTTGAATCAAGAGATTTGAAATAATATCAATGATTCAATAAGTAACTTGAATTTAAGAGAGCTTTAGAATGCAATGAGTATAGAAGTGCAAATCATAAACTAGAGAGAATATGTGAGAATCAACGATTTGGAAAATATGTTTGTAATGCTTATATAATTGTAGAAGAGTAGCATTCTTTCATGAGAAGTTTCAGCAAAGAGTTGTATCTATTTCTGTTCATAATTGAAGAGGAATCTCTTCATGAATGAAGGTGACTCTTCGTAAAAATGATTGTTAATCTTTGATCAATCGACTTATAGAAAAGTCATTAGTTGACTAGATAAAAATGAATTTCGTATATATATTTAAATATTCTTAGGAACTAACTGTTACCGGGCCTCTGGTCTGTGACCAGTCGACTGGTTTGTTTCCTACCAGCCGACCGGTTACAGAACCAGTCCAGTATCAACTGGTTTTAGAGCATATATTTATATATATAACTAAAAATTCGTGCAATCGTGTTATACTCTGAGGATAGATTTTGTCATAAATCTAACACGACTCAATACTTATATATATATATATATATATATATATATATATATATATATAAACTTAGCTTCTTGACATGATTTCCATTGCTCTTCTCTTCATTGTCATTAATTGAAATTCTCGTGAATCAACATTCTCCCCCTTTTTGATTGATGGCAACATATTGCATTCTTGTTGAAAAAAATTAAATTTCTCCCCCTGAATATATGTTTGTATACATATTTAGCTCCCTCTGAATCTCTGGAACATTTTGTTAGTTCATAAATATATAAACTTACCATTCGGATCCCTGCAACAAAATATTAGCGCATATAGTCTTAATACATAACTAAGTAAATCCATCATTATGAGCATAGAAAATATAATTTCCCCCTT
This sequence comes from Allium sativum, assembly GCA_030737875.1. NCBI lineage: Eukaryota > Viridiplantae > Streptophyta > Magnoliopsida > Asparagales > Amaryllidaceae > Allium > Allium sativum. The sequence goes on along the minus strand of CM060921.1, from coordinate 717,625,144 downwards.
TATCATCGATTAAAAAGCATTTAAACAATATGATTGCAAAGTAATCGAATTAGTAGTATAAATTTTTAGAGATCTTTAAAAGAAACAATTCCTAATTCTCTTCGAAGTTTTAAGAAAGAATTCTCTAAAAGGGGTTTAGTAAATATGTCAGCAATTTGATTTTCTGAGTTTACAAACTCTAAATTGATGATTTGTTTTTCAACATTATCTCTCAAGAAATGATGTCTTATATCAATATGTTTAGTTCTAGAATGGTTTACCGGATGTTAGATAAATTTATTGCGCTTGTGTTGTCGCAATAGATTGTGGAATTAGATAAATTAACGTTAAAATCTTTTAGTGTTTGCTGCATATATATTACTTGAGCATAAGCTAAAACAGCAGATATATATTCAGTTTCACATGTTGACAGTGAAACGCAATTCTGTTTCTTGCTCAACCAAGATATAAGTGATTTATGGATAAAGTGACATGTTCTACTTGTACTTTTATGATCCGTTCGTGATGCTCTAAAATCAGCGTCACTATATGAAACTAATTCAAAGGAATAGTCTTTCGGGTAGAGAAGTTCAAAATCTTTGGTACTGCTAAGATAACGTAATATACGTTTTACTACCCTCAAATGTGATTCTTTTGGATTAGCTTGAAAACGAGCACATAAGCAAACACCCATCATAAAATTTGGTCTACTAGCAGTTAAATATAAAAGTGAACCTATCATGCTTCGATATAACTTTTGATCGACACTTTTACCATTTTCATCTTTATCTAAGTGTGTCGTCATACTCGTTGGAGTAGGTTTACTTGTAGTGTTTTCCATTCCAAAATGTTTTATTAGATTAGTGCAATATTTTTCTTGATTAATAAAAATTCAATCTGATAATTATTTAATTTGTTAACCTAGAAAATATGATAAATCTCCCATGTGAGACATTTCAAATTCACTTGTCATTATTTTTGAAAATTCCTGACAAAATTTATCATTTGTAGATCCAAAAATAATTTTATCGACATATATTTGTACTATTAATATATCTTTATCAGATTTCTTAATAAAAAGAGTTTGATCAACCTTTCCTATTTGTAATCCTGACTCTAATAAATAGTTCATGAGACGTTCATACCAAGCACAAGGTGCTTGTTGTAAGCCATATAAGGCCTTTTTTAATTTTGAAAACATGATTTAGGAAATTTCTTATGAGCAAATAATGGAGGTTGTTCAACATATACTCTCTCTTTGATATAGCCATTTACGAAAGCGCTTTTAACATCCATCTAATACAGTTTAAAGTTGTGATAACATGCATATGCTAATAAAATTCGAATTGCTTATAGTCGTGCGACTGGAGCAAATGTTTCTTCGTAGTCTATGCCTTCTTCTTGATTGTAAGCTTGTGCAACAAGCCTAGCTTTATTTCTAGTAATATTACCCAATTCATCTACTTTATTTTTGTAAACCCATTTTGTTCCAATGACAGTTTGAACACTTAGTCTTGGAACTAATTCCCAGACTTCATTACGTTCAAACTGGTTTAATTCTTCTTACATGGCAATTATCCAGTTTTCATCTATAGAGGCTTCTTTAGGGTTTTTAGGTTCGATATTTGATAAGAAGGCTACATTACTTGCTAAATTTAGTTGGCTTTTTGTTCTTACATTTGAAATTATTTCACCAATAATATTTTGAGTTGGATGATCTCGTAATATTCTTGGCGGAGATCTAACTTCATTAACAGTAATATGTTGATTATCGATATTATCTTGAAATTCTGTAGTATTGTTCTCTACGTTATTATAAACATTGTTTTCATCTTCTATATATATATATATATCAATATCATTGTTATGAGAAGAATTATTTTTCATAATATCTGTATTAAAAGAATTTTGAATAAAATTTTCATCAACTAAAACATGAAGTGATTCTTTTATTTTACTGGTTCTCTTATTGAAAATATGATAAGCTTTGCTATGTTCAGAATATCCTAAGAATATTCCTTCATCAGATTTTGAATCAAATTTTCCAAGCTGATCTTTCGTATTTAAAACAATACATTTTGAACCAAACACTTTAAATATGAGATATTCGGATAGTAAAAAGTTAGTATGGAGTGTTTTTAGTAAGAGGTCGAATGGAGACATTATTTAAAACATAACAGGCTGTAGCGACTGCCTCAACCCAAAAATGTTTTGGTAGTGTACTTTCGTTTAATAGCGTTCTGGCACTTCTTGCAAATTTCTATTTTACGTTCTACAACTCCATTTTGTTGTGGAGTTTTAGGAAAAGAGAAATTATGAAAAATTCCTTTCTTTTGACAAAATGAATCAAATTTCCCATTCTCAAAATCTCCTCCATGATCACTTCGTATATTCTTTATTTTTAAATTAGTTCAATTTTGAATTTATTTGAACACTTTTTTAAACATATCAGAAGTATCACTTTTATTCTTTAAAAACACAGTCCAAGTATATCTTGTAAAATCATCAACATTTACAAACACATATCTGCTATGATTTATGGACTGAACCTGAGTTGGTCTGAAAAATTCCAGGTTTAGCAATTCAAGCGGTTGTAGTGTTGATATAACCTTTTTAGATTTAAAAGAATATTTAGTTAACTTTCCAAGTTGACAAGCATCGCACAAATTTTTAGTTTTGAATTTTATTTTGGGTAATCCTCTTACAAGATAATTCTTAGAAATCCTGTTTATTGTTTTAAAATTAATGTGACATAATCGTTTGTGTCATAACTAAGGATCATTGTGTTTGGTTAATAAACACATACTAGGATTATTTTTAACTACCATATTCAAAATATAAATATTTTTATCTCGGTTTCCTTCAAAAAATAAGATTTTGATTTGAATCAAATATACTACATTTATTTTCAGAAAATGATATTTTAAAACTTTATCACATAACTGACTAATAATTAATAAATTATGTTTTAAGTTCTTAACTAATAAAACATCAGAAATAAGAGGTGAATTAGATACACCGTAATTGCTCACATCACCTTTGCTGATGATATATCCTTTGGAATTATCTCCAAATGTGACAGTTCCTCCTTTTGAATAATTAATATTTGTTAACATCTCTTTATCTCATGTCATGTGTTTTAAGCAACCACTATCAAGTATCCATTTTCCTCTGTTTTTTTTAGTGGGACCTCAATATCCATTGCCATGAAGCATACATTTGCTTGTTCGTTGTCACTATTGTTGTCACTATCGAAAGATGATGAATTTGAATTCCCAAGTGATTGAGAATGCTGGTCTTTTCAATTTTTCCTTTTGTTTGTGATTCTTCTTCAATTCTGGACAATTCTTTTGATAATGTTCCGTTATGTGACAATTAAAGCATTCCACCAGGTCAGGATTAGGCTCTTTTGATGAATTCTTTTTCACATTCTTGCTTTGGCCTTTTCTATATTTAAAGAAATTTTCTGAAATTATTTGCTATAAAAGCAATATCCTCTTCATCTGAATCTGAGTCTTCTTTCTTAGCATGGAAAGCTAAATTTTTCTTATCTTGTACATGTGCTTTCTTTGCTTGCAAATTTACTTCATAGAACATGAGATTACCGATTAACTCTTCGGGTTTCATGGCAGAAAGATCATTATCCTCTTCAATAGCTAACACCTTTCTTTCCCATTCATCCGTTAAAGAGTTTAGTATTTTTGAGACTATATCAAAATTAGACTATTTTTCTCCTAATCCTAACAGAGAATGATAAATATTTTGAAATCGTGAGTACATGCCATTTACAGACTCACTCACGTTCATTTTAAAATTTTAAAATTGGTTTTTAAGCATGGATATCTTGTTTTGTTTGACCTTTATTATTCCTTCAAGAGTTACTTTGAGTGTTCTCCACATTTTATATGCTGTGTTCCACATACAAACCCGGTTAAACTCGTTTCTATCCAAGGCACAATGCAACATATTCATGGCTTTAACATTCGCGGTAGCCTTTGCTTTTTCTTTTGCAGACCATTTAATGTATAGAGTAGTGGGCCGTGTATACTCTTTTTGTGTAATGTTCCAAGCATCAAAACTATTAGCTTGCTTATGTTTCTCATTCGTGTAGCCCAATAGCTATAATTCATGCCATTGAAAAAAGGTGGTCTTGCAGTAGATTGACCTTCAGTATATCCAGTATTAGTGCTAGTACCAGTATTGTTATCCATATTAAATATGTATCAAATAACGGTTTCATGGTTAAATGACGGCCTTGCTCTGATACCAATTGAAAAGTTGTGTATGACTTAAGGATAGGATCTTTCTATATGGATTATGCGGAAGTGAATATGATATTCTAACTTGTCAAATACAATAGCTATGCAAATAAATATTAACTAATATGATATAGCACAAATAAAAAATGCAGTAAGTAAAGTGACACCAGGAATTTTATACTGGTTCGGACTTCCCGTCCTACGTCCAGTCACATACTCCTTTTGGAATTCACTACCAACAGCCTCTCTTAACCTGGAGGAATAGGTCACAATACACCCGAGCACCAACAAGGATGTCCATGCCTGAGCACCCACACAGGACTTCATAAATTACAAGAGTTTTGACTTTTGAATGTGTTCTCTAATCAACACTGAATAGTCACGATGAAGTACACCCTTCCATTTCTTTAGAAGAGTAGTATTCTTTCATGAGAAGTTTCAGCAAAGAGCTGCATCTATTTTTGTTCATAATTTAAGAGGAATCTCTTCATGAAAGAAGGTGACTCTTCATAAAGATGACTGTTAATCTCTGATCAGTCGACTGGTAGAAAAGTCGTTAGTTGTAACGACCTAACAAATTTCGGCCTCGAAAATCGACATAAATACATTTACTGTAACTCATGCCGACCTTCAACATACCGAAAACATCGGAACGTTAATAGAAAGAAATTAGAGGGCGAGATAAGAAAGAAGTATTAGAATAGAAGAAGAAGAAGAACCAAACACAACATAGAGTCTTACATCGCAGCAGAACAAAATATAATATATAAATAAATATTTATTGAGAGCTTTAAATAAAACTTAAGACATCAGAGTACATTACACATTTGGACAGTTATTATAATCTGTCCTCATATAGAACATACAGCGGAATAAATACTAATACGTCTGAACTACTCCAGCACGTCTTCTGAACTTCATAGTATCCAATGACCTGAACCTGACAACCTGGGCTAACCCGAGCATTTCAAACACCGGGTCAGTCTGGTGAACCAGAGTGAGAACAACTAGCAAAGTTTAAGGGAATCATCCAACTTGATTCTTATAGTTCAAAATCTTTTCGAAAGAAAAGGATAATCGTAAGACTAAATCCATACATAAATATGGAAGGTTTTTACCTTACGATAACCCAAAACATTTTGAAATAAAATAAATATATATATATCTTCTGATATTATAATAGTGTCTAAATACAAATAAATAACAATCTAGCAGAACGCTTGCATCTCACGCTCCACATATGTAGTATACAATCAAAACCGCAGGCGCTTATTGGAGATTGGATTCTAACTTTGACAAGGTATGGAACCACCTGCCGATAGTGTATCTCTAGAGGCGAATACACTGGGTTCAACAAGAACGTCTTGCAACCCGGCCACATATGACCGAACACTCATTTCGATGGAGTGTATCGAATGTATACCACCAATGGTTGGGATCAGCAACCGTGTCCCGAAAAGGGACAACATCAATAGATTAAAGAAGCAAAAGGAATTTCTCTAGATAGGTGATTATACACCCTAATGGGTGTGACCCACATAGCCATGCTGCCTGCCCGATTTTTGTCATTTCCCGGTTGTGAGGCTTGAGGCTAGGATTTTCTTTTGGAACATCTGGCCATCATTTTCTATGAATGCCACATTGTCAGATCCATCAAATTACTAACTAACGTCCACAAATATACTCTGGGGTTTAAAGAAGGGCCATTCTTTGCCACCAACTTGGTATATTTGTAAAAATCAACGTACATGGTTTTTAGGAAATACTCTGTTAGACATTCGTCCATACAAGTCATCTAGGAACAGCATGAAGCGAAGTATCCTCCTACTGCATCCAATATCGGAATCACCTCATGGATCAGTAGCGAGAAGTCCTTGCAATCCATAGATTCCAACCACAACAAAATCACAGTGTATCTCGGGCCGTTAAGCCAGAGATTATAAGTAATCACTCCGTTTTATGAAGGTCCACGGTCTTCAATTTCTTCGTCATGATTAGCATCTGATAGCTTCAATATTTCGTATTTGCTAGACGGAATGGTTTTCGAATATAAATCCGATCCCGGTCTTTTCGTACCAATAATCGTATTGGCTAGATTTGATAGTCGGTTATTTAACTATCAAATAAACAATAATGCAACCATAAAATTAAATGAATTCACTGGTTCAGTATTTAGCATCACTTGGCCCCTTTTTATTTAAAAATAATTAACGAATGGTTAATTTAAAACTTCTAAAACATTTCCTATTTTAAAACATGGAATTCAATTCTCCTTTTAGTATATTAATCTTCTCAAAAACTCCTTTAAATCTAATATTTAGAAAAATATTTAATAACCATGTCAAAATCCTATTTTACTATTATTTCAAACATTTGTTACACCACCATTTATTTTCTATAATTGATTCAATTTATTATTCATAAAACATTTGTCACGACATCTTCTTTGGTTTCGTTATTTGAACGCTATAATCGTCACTTACCATTTTAGAATAAACCAATTCTAAATATCATCTTCTTACTTCGAAAATATCATTACATTTTCGCAAATCTTCTTTATTCCCTTTTTTGATGGATATATCATTTCATATTTTCAAGCCCATTTTAATTTTCTTTTATTTTGGAATCCCTTATATATATTTCGAAATTCTTCAAATAACGTTATATTATTATTATTATTATTATTATTATTATTATTATTCAAAATAAATTACTTTTTCCATCTTCATCATTACAACTATTATCATCCCTCGATAATCCTGAAGTCGTTCAAGTTGGGGTATTTTAAATTACCTCACAGACCCTGATCAACAACGTTCCTATCTTAAGATAGGTATTAGTTGTAATACCAAACCCCATATTCATCACCAATATCAAACCAAATTCCATTTTGGTTATAACCGGTGAAACTTCATCACTCATTCAATATAGCGAATTTAGATAAAATCTGATAATTCCAAAATTAAGTAACGTTAATTTAACCTTAACGTCTTAGCCTCACACTCTTTTTATAACATCGTTTATACGACTTTGGTTTAACATAAACCCGTATACCCTGCTTTCCTTTCCCTTAGTATAACATTCATTTTAAACTATTACATTTGCTAAAAAAAATCCCCTTTCATAAGTTAAGTAAGAAGCTAAATGAGGCATAATTCCGTTATACTTCAATACCAACTTTGATTACTTTCTTCAATTAATCTCATTACGTTTGATCGCTTAAATCATTATTCATTAAAATAATGATCTATATCACCATTAACTATCGTAGAAATAGTTAACTTCTTACTTAACTTAATTAAACAGTAAATTCCTTATTAAATCTTATTAAGGTTAAAATAAATGTTTGTTAAACTATTTTATTCGATTAATTAAAAATAAATTAATCAAATAACTAATTCAAATTAAATTAGTTATCTTCATTAGTTCAAACCATACTTATCTTGTTAATCAACTCCAATTAGTCCTTCCTTTAAATTAATTTATAATATAGTTAATTTAAATTTCATTTAATTGTCTCTTTTAAATAATTAATCCAATTATTAATTATTATGTTAATCTCTACTCATCTGGTTATAAATCTTATTCCATAAGAGTTTACTTCACAAAATCAGTTAATAACTTTTGAAGAACTTAAATAATAAATTATACATATTAACTTCCTTTTGAAAGGCAAGTAGAAATATTATTAACACTAAGAAGAATTACAAAGTACATACATGATCACAATACAAATGTGCACCACTTATAACAAGAAATTACAGAGATGAGAAAAAAAACAATAAAGAACTGAAAATGAGGCTCAGGAAAAAACTCAAAACTGTAGTCACTTGGCAATATTATTACATAGATCCTTCCAATGAACAGCATCCCCATAGAGAACTTGCATAGCAGCCAGAATTTGAACTGAAACAAATCACCAATAGAACTAATTTCACGTCAAAAAGACCATGCAGATACGCACTTGAACACATGAGCTTACTTGATCATCTGCCAAAATAGTAGCTAACAGTGAATACCATTGTAATAATTACCATAAACATTTGATGTATTCAAGATGAATTCATCATATATTCATTTTGAAGCTCCTCATCTTCCAACTTCTCGTTTGAGCATTACGCTCAGCTGTCTTTTCCATCTTTATACGCCTATGAACATACGTATATAATTTCCACTTATTCATTGCACTTCGAGAATTCCACAAAGCAAAAAAGTACTCTAACCTGATTATCATCACAACATACTACCCTAAAGCCTTCAATAGCAATGCAAATCCATTTATTACAACCTTTATTCAAATATATTGATTTCAAATCCATTTTTAGTTACAAACTATATTTTATAACTTCATTAACTTCGATTTGTCTAACGGTAAATCAATATTTATAAAATGATATATTTTTGGGCCAACTGTTACCAATTACTCGACCAATACTACCCATTGGTTAAAATAAAACAATCGTTGAATTTCCAGTCAACGATCAATAATCACATCAACAATTCAATCATATTGGTTAAACAGTTCATATAATGGTCTTATGGAAATAAACAATAAATTTGATGAATCCGGTTAGATCCATCCGACCTCTTTTCCCTGCATCCAAATACGTTATCTCAACAATATCATTTATTTCAATAAACAGATATAATATTCAACACTTAAGCAATAACAACAATCCAAACATTCATATTTCAATGTAATACGTTTATATTATTATAAACGTAACCAATGAGGTAAGTTACCTCATTTGGAATTATCATTAAAAATAATGAATGAGTTTAAATTAAATTAAACACCCGTTTAATTTAATCAGTTCATTCAACATGAATAAATATATATTCAGCATCCATCAACCAATTAGCAATCATAGCACACAAATATTTAAACTCGACTTATATAAGTGGGATAAAACTGAGTGAGTTGAACTCACCTTGTCATCGTCAAAACAGTTTGTTTCACAAGCCTCCAACTAAATTCAACTCTGTATGCTCCACTTCCATATTATTACATATGTCGGTACGCGTCCAATGTTCTTCGGTACGCGTCCAATGTGCTTTGGATTCCTGCTTCATACAAAACCGTATGTACTCCCCATCCACACTCCTTCACCGTGACACAGCACCAACCACTTCACGCTCCGCCTTCTCCACTTCACCAGACCATCTCGCCGACCTCCCTGGTCTACTATTCCACCAGAAAGGCGAGCAGCTTTCCCACCATATGATTCCACTTCCTATACTGCATGTCTCACGTAAGTATACTTTTCTGTTGGCATTTTTATAGTTTAGAGAGCTACATAGTTTGTTCACAAAACCAATTGGTTGATGCGAACTGTAGCTTCTTAGTATATATCCAGGATTTTAGTTGAACATTTCCCGATGTGGGACTTATATTTTCATCACTCCCCCTTCACGTGTGGCGTATTTGAGCCATCTACGTGATCATGCTATTTTGGATGGAGTGGCGCACGTATGGCGGTTAAGCACATACGTATTAGTTGAACTAGTTGACCTGGGCTCTGATACCACTGTTGGCATTTTTATAGTTTAGAGAGCTACATAGTTTGTTCACAAAACCAATTGGTTGATGCGAACTGTGGCTTCTTAGTATATATCCAGGATTTTAGTTGAACATTTCCCTATGTGGGACTTATATTTTCATCATTTTCTCCAGCAGTACACTCCACCAGTCATCACACGCCTAACTTCCCATGCCGGAAACTGACATGACCTTCCTCTTCTTCCTTTTTCTACTATTAGAACTCCTTGTAAACTCCATGCAGTTCTTACTTCTTCACCAGTCTCTGTTTTTTTTAAATGCTCACGCAATATATATCCATATATTTTTAAAAGGTGAAGAAGGTTCTTGGTTGTGAAATGAACGACAGCTTTAAGTATTTATAGGCCAGGATTAAAGATCGGATAAGAACAATATCTATTCCACATTGGTTAGCCTTGCAGCGTTTCATAGAGTAGCTGGCATGATGGATGAAATTTCTGCATTGGTGAAACTACCCCAGGTGCAATCTTAGTAGGATGAAAGAAAGAACAGGGTAGCTAAATGCATGAATTTTCTTTTTGTTAGCCCTGTGCAGTTAGTCTATGGTAGCTAGCCTCTCTCCTTACAATCAAATTCTCAGAGAAGTGTATGTTTCCATGTGTAGTTCATATTTGGTCGGTATGGCCTCAGGTGAAATCCGGGGTAGGTTGTGTTTACCATGCTTAAGCGGTAAGAAAACAGGGTAGGTAGTAGTTGTGCTAGTTCATGTGTAAAATCTCAGTATACAATAGGAGAGGGTACAAGATAGCTGGGATGTAGAAACCATGAGCTGTGCGTGATATGATGACAGTTGAGGTGAAAATACGAAGCACAAATATAGGAAATAGGACAAGTCTAGATTGATGTGGCGTTGCGTGTTATTTGCTTAAAGCCTTAAGTTTTCGATTTATTTCTATTTATATGGTTAACTTGTATTACCGTTAATTACCGCTTTAATTCATGTACCGCAAACACGGATTCCAAATATAATGGGAATGAACAAACCGCTTTGTCTCAACGTTTCGGTCCCAATGAAATTAATTTCGTTGAAAACGGATTCTGTTTGCACAACATCGTTATTTTAAATTATCGGTTTACCTTTAAATTGCACATACCGATAAAATAACCTCGATTGGGTCAAAACTGGAAATGTAGCAATAATTAATGATACATATTCCGATAAAATTTATTTCATTGAAAACGGAGGTCGTTTGAAAAGAAAACTATTTTCAGGGTTTATATAATATCGATATAATACATTTAAATCCAAATCAATTCAATAAAATATTATTATCGTATTTTCAAATATTACACATCTTCAAATAAACCAATATATAAAATAAACTCTATATTAAAAATTCCGAGCTAAAATGATATTCAAATGTATAAAAAATGCTTATATTTATTTTAATAAACGTTATCATTTTAACGAATTCCACAGCGACTATTCGAAAATTTGAATTGGACATAACTCACAATCTGTGAGCTGAAATCTCCATTTTTCTTTTCCACTAGAAAATTATAATCAAATCGATCTAGAGGGTTCTTATTTCACAAAATTCTTACTTAAAATAGATTATATATATTCAATTGAAATTTAAATCATAAATTACGAACTACCGCGCTATTTCGAGTTCGTGTTATAATTATATATAAATTATATGTTCATATATCATTAAATAAATGGATTATATATATTATAAATCCATTTATAAATTCCAAATCGATATTTAAACTAATAAAATATATTAAATATCTAATTATGAAAAATGCGGGATGTTACATTAGTCGACTGGTTAAAAATGAAATCCGTATATATATATTTAAATATGCTCAGGAACTAGTCGTTACTGACTTCTGGTTTGTGACTAGTCGACTAGTTTGTTTCCTACCAATCGACTGGTTACAGAACCTGTCCAGTATCAGCTGGTTTTTAGAGCGTGTATAAATATATATATACACTAAAAATTCGTGCAATTGTGTTATACTTTGAGGATAGATTTTGACATAAATCTAACACGACTCAATACTTATATATATAAACTTAGTTTATTGACATGATTTCCATTGCTCTTCTCTTCGTTGTCATTAATAAAAATTCTTGTGAATCAACAACGAGAACATCCGTAGGATTGGCATTCCACTTGCGTCCTGTTGCAGGTACTACAGATCTAGCGATTTAGAATCCTGTACTCATATGTTTCTCCTAGGCTCTTGTATCAGAGCTATCTGGAATTACTTCGGGGACTTGGTTGGTCTCCGAGGTAATGTCACTTCCCTTGAAAATATACTAAGAAACTAGTGGATTGACATCTCAGACAAATCTATTCGTTCATTCCTTTTTCGCCTTCTTCCTTGTCTCACCTGCTGGCACATTTGGTGCTCGCATAGTAAGGAAATTTTTGAAGAGTTTCCTATGGATCCTTCTACTATCATTCGGAGGGTGAGGAATAATGTATCCTTTGCCATCCGTGGTATATCTTTTAAGGGAGCAACTAGCTCCTGCTCGACGAGGTTGGCCGGTACCTTTGATGTTACTATAGGTCCGCCAACTCTAAGGGCGGGGATTGATTGATTACTCTATTCATTTGAGTGCAAGCTCCGCCCCGCTACCTTCACCCCCCACTCCTCCTTCGCTACCTTCCCCTCCCCTGGTTATTTTTATGTTGTTTTCTAATACTGCAGATCTTGGATTGTCAGGTTCTTATTGAATCGTTTGCTCAAGGGCTTCCCTGGATCTTGTGGAGCTGATTCGTAGGTGGAATTGGAGACTAGGATTGGAGAAGATTGTTGTTCACTACAACAAAATGACCCTATTACAATGGTGGAAAACAGTTGTAAATGTCCTTTTACAACGGTGTGGCAACCATCGTTATTATGAAGTTGTAATAGACTAAAATCTTTTATAACTTTTTTGCACGTTGCGACACCGTTGTGAAATTTATATTCTATGGCTGTTTTCCACCGTTGAATAAAAACTTTATAACTTTTTTGCACCGTTGTAATAAAAGCTATTACAACTGTTATGCATCGTTGTGATTGTTGAATATCACAATATGATTTTTGTTTGATTATACATTACATCTCATAGAGAAATAAATATTTATATTGAATAAAATGTTATTGCATAGAATTTGATACTCAAATGATTATTTTATTCAATTAAATATTTTATTTCAATATTATAAATAGTACAACTTTCTGACCTCATTATTATACAACTTACTACTACATAACATGGTCAATCACATATACATTCCTCACCATAGACTGATTATTCAGTACACTCAATTACATATGCACTTCCATATAAATATACATACACACTTTCATATAAATATACATACACACTGTGCATACACCGAGTTTTTATATGCTTCAACATCCTGTCTAGTCGCCTGTATACCAATCACAAAATTTCTCACAGTAAACTAAAACAAATATATATTTAATTCAAATAAGGATGAAAAATCTAACAGTGTATTATGTGATACATTAATGCCAATATCCCATACTAAACATAAACCAATAGAATTGAAAAAAAACATGATATCACATGTCACCTGGTTATTTTTTTGTCAAAGAATAATCGCTACCGACCCCCTGGTCCAGCTTTCGACATGAGAACGAAATTAGTTTGCTTTCTTAACTATCTTCACTAATTTCTGAAATGATGACGTTTGCCTTCCTAAATATACATGCCAAGTATATGTTAGAAGAGTGTATTGTAAACGTATCAAACATTTAAGAAAAAGACAAAATCAAGTAAAAGAGAAAATGATACTCTCGAACACTTTCAAACCTGGGAGAAGATCTTGAAATGTTACTTCAGTTTTATATGCCGAATCCAAAATGGATTGTATTTTATCTCTTCCGCCTGCAATTTTTCCAAATACAACATGAAATTCAAATCAAGATCAACCATTGCAAACTATATACATGTGTTAGCAGCATTTGCGAAACCTTTCCCACATTTTAAAGAAGTTTCTAAATTAGATTTAAATTTGTCTAATGACCTTACACAAATATGTCCTAACATTACTTGGAATGCGGGATGCACAAGTTGTGAAAGTTGTGAAAGTAAACAAGAAATCAATCTTCTTAATTATGGGCAGTGAATAACTGAATGCATGTTGTTCGAAGAGTTACTTGCAATGCTCTTGTTTCTAACTGCTGTATTTTTGCAGTCTTAATAGTTTCATCAAAGTACGCAGCTTCAACATCATACTTGTAAGAAAATCAATATTATTCAGTTTAGCTCATTTTTCATAATATCACTGTGTATATAAATGAAAGATTTGTGTTTGAATGTTAAGAGTTATAACATAGAAATTTACCAATTCATATGAAAGTTCAAGCATACTTTTTGGATGCAACATATAATTCTCATCCGAAAAATCCAAAACTAGTTCTTTCATGATTGATAAAACCTTTCTAGCCAATTTTTCATCCTTTAGCGACCAACTATAGAAAAAAATATTCAAAGCCATTTGCGAAATCTACCAGTAAGAGAAAATCAACAGATCTATATTTAGTAAGATAATTTATCTCGACAGCAAGAGAAATTTGATTATTTATTATGTAGTTATGCCAAATTGATTATATCCCTGAGAATAACTAAAATTGAATCCAAACTTAGTAAGATAATAAAAGATACTAAAGATTAGTAAGAATAGGGATGCTCTTACCTTTTTTTGCAATATATACATTAATTTGGGTATACAGAACAGTTGGAGGTTCCATTACTTTATCTTTGAAGGTTAGGAGTTGGTTCTCGGCACCTAAATTCATAATAATCAAAACTAGTTCATACGCAGTTAAAGTAGTAAACATAGAAAAGCACATGCCTAATGGCTTACCGACGGAAGGACGGTAAATATGGCTAATGATAATCTTCAACTTCTCAGGACTGCTTCTTTGAGGCTCCCACAACATTTCTTGCAAAATCCACCTCTAGTTTTCATTCCCTTCTTCAATTTCCTTCTTCACTATCATATATATCTTCATTGTTCAGAAGCACGCTTTTTTGATTACCTACCTACTGCTATGCAGCTTTCAGCTTCTATGTACATAGATGTGAGTGTGAATTTATTCATTCAATCCATCCGTGTATTTTGGCACCTTGACTGCCAAGCTGTTCTAAGCAACACTTAAAGCAAAATAATTTTTGAACCGTAGAAAGAAACAGTATCAGAGATGGAGTAATTCATGAACTGTTATGTCTAAACAAACGTTCATTAAATAGCTTCGGTCCGTCTCTGGTAATTACTTGCAGCATAAACATAGCAAAAGAAAATACATTTCTTTTAGTTTCTAACGAGGAAATCTTGAGACTGTATAATTTTAAAATTCATTTGTTGATGCATAACTCAGTAACCCAGGATCTTTCAGCAGTGCCAAAAATTTAATATTAGATAGTATAGGCTTTTTCAATACTAGATAAGAACTGATATAAACCAAATAAGGAGCAATTCATATACAATTCTAACCAAAAACAAAACTAACCTTTCAAAACCTCTTTAGGCAAAGTGGAAACAATAAGAGGCATCGAGCAGTGAGGATAAGGGGCGGTGACAAGGCATCATCTGAGAACCAAGGACTGTCTCTGATCAACGCAAGGAGTAGAAAATAAGCTGGAACCCTAATTATCAGATTCACGAAAACCCTGATTATTATCATTCATGCGTGACCTATGTTTGAAGTAGTCGATAAATCATTGAAATTACCCGATTTTGAATGCTTTTGGGATAAATTGAAGGAAGAAGGCGAAAGCAAATCTAGAGGTGGATGGAAATTCCAGGAAAAACGGTAGATGACCGGAGGTAGGCGAAAGTAAATCAAATCATGGATCCGCTCCATCGCCATCAAATCACTAAATCAGTGGATCAGCAGTAGTAATTGCAGTTTGTTAAGGCATAAGTTTTTTTTTAGGAAGAGAATTTGGGGCCGATTTTGACATACAGTAGAGAATAGGAGAGGTCGGCCCACAAAATCACTAGAAATACAAGACGCGATTATTTTGGAGCCAACATTTCAGTTTTTCCGCCTTCCATCGTTTTGCGTTAATATAGACAGCCATTTTTCCATCATTTTGCTTAAAAATGTTTTCTCTTTTCTACCAAAAAAGTAAGAATATTACTAACTATTAAAAGTTAATTACTAGTACATGTTACCGATTATTTACTATTAAATATTTAACAGAAAATATTAAAAAATAACAAATATTTATTAATTATCTAATAGCTATTAATAATAATTAGTGTTAATTTATAAAACTATTATTGAATATTAATTATTTATTATTCTTAAATGTTAATATTACTAACTATTAAATATTTGTTTATTTTAAAATAAAAAACAAATAAGATATACCATGACATGTGCTAATTCGTTGTAATTCAATGATGGAAAATTCGTTGGAATTCAATGAGGCAAAATTCCATCACAAAAAAAGTATATTTATTAAACTGCTGAAATTGTTAATACCAAATCAAATATTACTTATTAATAATAGTTATTAATTAACTTTTACTGTAACGACCCGGATTTTTAGCCGTTGAACTCTGAATATTTACATTTGTTTTAGGTATTTTATTTGAATTATATATAGGAATTTATTTAATAAAATGATATTTAAATGTATAATTTATAATATAATTAAAACGAGTTCAAAATGGCGCGGTAGTTTGAAGATTCGATTTCAAATTTCAAATGAATGAACAGAATTCAAAATAAATCAGATTTTAGTGAAACAAGAAATATTTGAATCCGTTTGAAAATATCTTTCCAACGAATGTGAAAAATCTAGATTTCATAGCGGGATTAAAAAGTTATGTCCAAATCAAATTTTTAAATAGTTGTTGTAGAATCGTATATAAGCCATAATGGTTATTTAAATATATCTAAATATCGGTCTTGAATTTGGACAAGCCCTTTGAGACGTAGTGATAATTTAATTTTTAGAATTTTACTGTAATTTTTAATTAATTAAATACGCAACTTTTTATTTCGAGTATTTTGCACCCTATATCAATATTTTGGGGTTTCATAATATAAGTTAAACTACCGATATTATTATATTTTTGGGATCGTGGTACCTCGCTGGACACGACCATATTCTTACTTCTGTCTGTAGCGGCTCAAACACAAACGAAATCCTATATAATAGTGACTGCGTAAATTTTAAAACCAATACAACCTACGTTTACCCATCCATTTACGCTCACCCTCCCTAAGTATTTAATTAAACGGACCATTTAAGAAAAACATGCCTTCCAAGCTTGTGGTCATGGCCACCAAGGAATTTTGTTTCGTGCATGCCAAGGAAATTGGTACCGTGCTCTCCACGCTTTGTTTCCCCGTGCCTGCCAAGTTTTTAATTCTGTAACCCCAAAGTCACTACCTCTTTAATTACCATTCCGCTCCTCGTTCTTGATTTTTTCTCCAGATCCAAACCAAAGTTCAAACAAAAAAAACACAACAAAGCTCCCTTTATAAACAACTGCCCTCAGAAATCCCTAAAACCCCAATTTCCATTGTTTCCACTTTCTATTTTCCAGACAGTTCTCTTCAAATCCTTACAAGCCAATCGAAAATCAAATACTCATTATAAAAATTCGATATTTAATTTGGTCGATCATTGAGACAAGGACTTCAATATCGTATGTGTTTTAAATGGTGCGGTTTAGTCTCATGAAGTTCGAAATCACTGCAGCGCCACCTAGGGCTGCAAGGTAGTCGAACTACGGGTGGTCGGAATGGGTATTGAGCTCGAGATAATGTGTGTATGGGGAGGGAGTTTTGAGCGGTGAAGCTAAGGGTGAGGTGGTGGACGTCTTTATGGCGCGACGAGGGGTAGAAGTGTGGGGGGTGCGGATTTGATGGAGAAGGAAGGTCATTGAACTGTAAAAGGGAGTAGTGGGTATTATATTTTGATTTTGGGTGATGTTTCCTCAGTACGGGAGTCTAATGGTGGAAGAAGTAATATACGGTGGAGTGGATATGATTTTACTGTAAGGTGAAGTGATGAGTAATATGTTTTGGTAAGGTGGACTCTGTTGCGGCATGAGGAGGTGGGTTGTCTTGGACGTTGAAGTTGTGGTATGAAGGGATGCGCTTTTCCAATTGTATATCAGAACGTGGATTTCCAAATTGGAGGGAAAAGAAAAATGGTGACAGGAGCATTATTTGTTTATCAGTTCGAACAGTATTAAGAAAGAAGGGGGGTGTGGTAAAGAGAACAAATGGGTTCAAAGAGGTGATGGAAAGAACGCAACATGGTTGGAGTAGTATTCAAATTATTCTGGGATCATGGAAGAGGATTAAATGGGAGATTAAGAAAGGTTAGCTTAAATTAAAAATGAAGTTGGAAGGCGTGTTAAAGGGTCTGTCTGGCAGTGGAATACAAGAAATCAGATTTGGCAGGTCGACGTAATTTATTTTCACTAACCATGGTAATTAACGGACGATGGTCTAGAAATGGCGCTAGAAATTTATAGTGGAAGCAGCAGTTTTAATTCTTTTGGGAAGGAAGGTTTATCACCACAGCTAATCATGGAGTGTCATAATTAACACGAATCAGACGAAAATGGTTACGATGAAGTCGTAATGACGAGACTTACGTTGTGGAGCTAATGTGGTCGAGAATGAAGTTACTGGCACTTCATCGAAAAACTTAACGCCCGTTTGAAATTAAATCGAAGCAAAAGCAGAATCGTCAACTGCAAACAAGGTGAGTAAACTCACTAACTCTGCTTCGTTTATATTTTTGTATAAACGAATTTTAAATTTATTTATAATAATTTTATACTATGAAAGGGTTGCTTGGTTCAATAGTCGATAAAATTTGTTGATATGATTACATCGTTGATTGATTATTAGTTTTGATAATTCATATTGATGTGAAATAATATTTTTGATGTCTGTGGAAGCAGGGAAACAGGTTGGAGGAATCCAACTGGATTCCTCAGCATTTATGTTGTTGTGTTAGCATTGATTATGACATAGGTTATGATATAGTAACCGTGATTGATCTTGTTGTGTTTAAAAATCACTGGCCCCAGAACCTGGTATTTAAATACCGAAAAATATGTTCGAACAGAAAATGAAAATTTGAGATTTAAAAGGAAAAATATATTTTCCAAAAATTGAAATGAAATTTCGAATGAGGTTAAAAAGTAGAAACTTGTTTTATTAAAACAAGATGTTGATTTTAAACGAGTTATAAATTAAGTGAATTATTAATAGTTGGATAAATTAAAATATAAAATTTAAATTTATATGGAAAAGCGGAAATCAGATTTGAAACTAATGTTTGAGACGAGATTTTAACTTAGCAAATTATAAAGGAAAATTTAAACGAGATTTTTAAATGATTTAAAATAAAATAAGAATTGTTGGAAAATTTTGAATAGAAATTTGAATCATAAGGTACGAAATCAAACGGATTTGGTTACATATAAAAGAAATATATTTATGAATAAAGTGAAAAATAGTTTAAAGTAAATACTTTGCAAATGAAATATTTATAAAAGGAAACACATAAGATGGTTTTTTGTTAATCATTGATAAATGGATTTTTTGAAAAAAATCCAAGGAAAGAAGTCTTGTTGTAAAGAAGGTGGAAAGCGAATTTTTATCCTTATAGAACCTTTATTGTATAGGTTGTCGACAAACAGAATGGTATATGTCTGCATTGTTTAAATCCAGACATTTTGACCATCTTTTAAAAATGAACAACGAAAGCGTGTGCGTCGCATACGGTACTTTATTCAAACAACGATTATAATGCTACTGTTATCACAAATGTTTTTAACAGCGATTTTAACACCGCTATTATAATAAAAGCAAAACAGCGATTATAACACTATTGTTATAATATTTGTTTGTAAATCTAAACAACAATTATAACGCTGTTGTTATAATATATGCTTTGTAAATCTAAACAACGATTTTAGCGCGGTCGCTATAATGAATGTTTTGTAAATCTATACAGCGATTTTAACGCTGTCATTTAAACAAATGGCTTATAAATCAAATATTTAGAAAACAGCGATTATAACGCTATCGTTATAATCAATGTGTTTCCGTAAAAGAAGTGGATACTTAGATCGAATCTGAGAGATTACGTAAGCAATGTTTTGTTAGAATTAGCGAGCTTTGACTATTTCAAAGTTAAGAATGTCGTTTAGTTGAGGTCTGAGAGGTAATTATACCCCAACTTGACTGACTGCATGATTGACGGAGAAATAGTTAAGATTCGGTAGTAAGAATTGGTTAGTGATACCGTAGTTAACGAATGATTACTGGTTTGAGCTATAATAACGATGTTTGTAACATCGTGTTAATTTAAAGAATTTTGAAATGTTTTCTAATTGGAATAAGATATATTTTCTCGAATAAAGAAATTAGGATATTAGAAATGTTTTCCAACAATCAAGAGAGGAAAATAGAGCTTTGAAAGAAAACGAAATATGTGATAACAAGAATTGGAAATAATAATTTAATAAGAAATTAAATTAAAAGGGGCTAGTGTTGTTTGATGGTTGATCGGTAGAATTTCCATTTGGAAATAAGATCGTTGGTTGTATGGATGCTTTCTTTGATAGTTACCTCACCGACTATCAAAGTTTTGATTTATTTTATACCTTCGGTGTCAATATGGAGAGACCGGGATCAAATTTAATATCTGAAAACCACTCCGTATTGGCATAAGCATTATAAATCAACTTATGTCGAAGAGATTATGAAGATGGAGTAAAGTGCAAGGGCTGTTCTGTTAATCCTAGGTAGAAATAGCCTAAGATGGATTAATATAATGGTGCCTTCGGTTTGTCCAGACCCAGGACAACTTGTATGGACGAGTGTCTGACAGAGTATTTCCAAAGGGATTACGTACGTTGATTCCTTCAAACGTACGAAGTTGGTGGCAAAGAAGGGAAACTTCTTCAGCCTAACAATCTGAGTATTTTTGTGGGAATCAATTAGTGATTTTCGATGAATCTGATGATGTGACATTCAAAGTGAATTGTGACCAGATATTCTGGAAGGTAATTCAAACCTCAAGCCTGACAACCCGGAATTTGACAAAAATCGGGCAGGCAGCATGGGTATGTGGGTCGCACCCATTAGGATGTATAATCACCTATCTAGAGATATTCCATTTTGTTTCTTAAATCTATCGATGCTGTCCCTTTCGGGAAATGGTTGCTGATCCCAACCGTTGGTGATATACATTCGATACACTCAAGCGAAATGAGTGGTCGCTCATGTGTGGGCCGGGTTGCAAGACGTTCTTGTTGAACCCAGTGTATTCGCCTCTAGAGATACACTATCGGAAGGTGGTCCCATACCTTGTCATGTTGAAAATCCAATCTCCAATAAGCGCCCTGCGGTTTTTGATTTGATATTATATATGGAGCGTGAGATGCAAGCGTTCCGCTAGATTTCTATTTATTTAATGTAGACAATATTATAATATCACCAGATTTGATATCAAATTTTTTTTGGTTATCGTAAGGTAAAAACCATCCGTGTTTATGTGTGGATAGGTCTTACGATTATTAATTCTTTCGAAAGGATTTTGAAAGTTAAACAAATGGTTGGAGTTTACTCACACCAGTCCCATGACTGACCCAGAGTTTATTTTGTTTGTTTTCCCTAAACTCTTGGGTGCCCAAATTTGTAAGGGCAGTCAAGTAGTCGGGATTTTACAGATTCACTCGGAGGAGTTGAAGCAGGAGGCTTCACCAGTTAGCTATAGACTATTATATTTTTCCGCTGTGTATTATGTTCGTATCTGGAAACAGGTGTTTATAACTGTTCCAGAGATAACTGTTGTGCTCTGATGATGGTATGTATATAAAGTTACTGATTTGTATTTCAAAGTTTATATTATCTAATATATATTTTTCGTTCCGCTGTAAGTTTGTGATTTTCGTTTTCTTTTATTCCAATATTTATTTCTTTATATTTCTCATCCTCTGACTTCTTTCTAATAATGACTCGTATTTCTGTGCAAATTCGATTGGACGTGTGGTGTTCTAGTCGACTCAAAGGGTACGGAAATTCAGGCCATTACATTATTTCGACTTGGTTAATTATAATCGAGAGTAATACTTATTAAAAGCTTATGTTACTATTAATTAATAAGTAGTTAACATACATTAACTATTAAAAATAAATTACTGCTTATTAACTATTAATTATTTAATAATAATTGATAAATATTATTGAATACCAAGTTTATTATTAATTATTATTATTATATATTAATATAATTAGTTATTAAATATAAATATTATAAACATGAAGTTTGTAATAAGCATCTATTACAATTAATAAAATGAAAAGTTGTGATATATACGTTTATTACAACTTTAGAGAGATGACAGTTGTAAAAAATATTTATTACAACTGTGCTTTTTGCACAGTTGTGTAAAACCATTTATTACAAATGTGATTTTCGCACAGTTGTAAAATTAAGTTATAATATGGTGTTTTTGTTATAGTGTTGTTGCTGGTTACGCAGGGTTGTCTCGTTCTTTTTCTTGGTTTTCGGCCGCACTTAGAGCAGTGGTGGCTTTCGCGGCTAGCTTGCTTTAGGCGCGAGGCTAGCAAGGATCCGTTTGGATAGGCCCTTACTCTTGGTTCGGGTGGTCCGCTTTTGTATCGGGTTTTTTCGTTTTTGTTTGTGTGTGTTTTGTTCACAGTTTGTAGCTTTTTTCTACGTATCTATTTTTGTGAGCCGCTGGAGAAAGGCTGGTTTCTCCATTTTGTTTCATATATATGATGCTTTTGTTTTTTGTTTAAAAAAAAAACAGAGTGTTTTGCTTCCTTTAGATTTTATGAAAATCTTATATTTTATGAATATTATAATATTTTGTAGCTTTAAACTTTGAAAAACTTTTGTAAAGTACTTTTAACATATTTTGAAATTTATTTTTGTTTTCAAAATATAAAATGGTTTAAAATGTGTATATTCTATCATATAAAAGACTTAAAAATTTTTTGCATAAAATATAATAGATTTAGGAAACATATATTTGATTTAAAACTTAAAGTTTAGAAAGTACTTTTGGTTGGAAATTTAAAAGACTTTTAATAAAAAAATGGATAAAATATAAGAGATTTAGAAAACATATACTTGATTTAAAGCTAAAATTCTTAGAAAATATTTTTGGTTGGAAATTTAAAAGAATTGTAAAATAGTAGGCTTAAGATATATTTATTAAAAATTATTTTAGTTATTCTTGAATTTTTCTTTTTCTTTTTGAACTGAGCAAATAGAGATCAAGAGTGTTGTCAAGGATTTTAACAAAATAAGTCGTTATATCTCTATAAACCAACTCTTCATATCTTCGTGTTCGAACTCGTGCGTCTTCATTCCATCTTTAGAATCTTCATACCTGTATCTTGAATATTTATACTGTATAGTCTTCAAATCAATACCTATCCAATAGTTATACTGCATACTATATAACTTGATAAAACAACAGTATTTATATTTTATATAATTATATACTTGTTTATTGTCATCAAAGTCAATAACTGCATGCGGTACTAACAAGTTATAGTCAGTATTAAAAATTATTTTAGTTATTCTTGAATTTTTCTTGTCTTTTTTTGAATTGAGAAAATAGAGATCAAGAGCGTTGTCAAGGATTTTAACAAAATAAGTCGTTATATCTCTGTAAACCAACTATAGTCTTGATGTCTTCATATATATCTTTGTGTTGAACTCGGCGTCTTCACTCCACCTTTAGAATCTTCATACCTGTATCTTGAATATTTATACTGTATAGTCTTCAAATTGATACCTATCCAATAGTTATACTGCATACTATATAACTTGATAAAACAATAGCATTTAAATTTTATATAATTATACTTGTTTATTGTCATCAAAGTCAATAACTGCATGCGGTTCTAATTAACAAGTTATAGTTAGTATTTTGTTTTCCGTGGAAAAGGAACCTAGTACTGAAGTTTTTCATTGCTGGCTACAATTATTCCTTGGTGTATTGTAGAAGTCAATATATCATCTATTTTTACCCAACAGGCTAAGGTGGACAGCATACATTGTATAACGGATGAGGTTTGTAATGACAAAAGGTTGCAGCTAAGATTTGGAATGAAGTGGGGATGATGGAGGTGTTGATGAAGAAATGTAAAGGAGAAGACAAAGTACAACGCTGACGAACAGTGACAGTAGTGTTGTGAGGTTGAAGGCTGAAAATGTTGCTTGATGTTGAGACCAAGATTCAAATTTCACCTAAGCTTTATTTTCTCTCCTACAATTCTAACTGGCATTGAACAGTTTTTCTTTTCAAACGAAGTTTATCATAATGTTTGCTTGTAAATAATTTTTTCCATTGATTTTTGTCAGTTGTAAGACCAAAAAAACCCATTGTACTGCATTTATTATTGCGATTCTTGAACTATCAAGCTGGGGTGCTTTGAGAGGCTTTGGTAGTTTTTGCAGTAATAGTCCTAAACTCCTAATAACTATATTGGAAAATTATTCTCCACCTTCAAAACCAAACAAGATTACCAAAAGAAGCAATATATATGTAATATTAGTTTTGCAGAGAATGTTAAAAACCACTGTATATTAAATTTTTAACCAGTAGAGACCCATCATGAACCATCGCTACCCAAGATGGCACTTTTTAGTAAGAAAACAAAGCTAAGAACAAGTAATATATGTCTGTCCTTTCAAAGCGACGTAACCTTTTTGGGTTTATCCATCCATGGCCATGATTTAGGTGGGTTACGTGCCAGTTTTGATACCTTATCCCAAAACAAACCTTACGCGCGTGGACAATAGCGGGAGACGTGTTTTCCTTCACCAAAATTTGACTTATTCATCTTCTTTTCATTATTTTCTGAATGTTCTGGTCAGAAAGGGCGGAGTTTATATGGATTTGTGTTGTTGTAAACTGCAAGTTACTGTTATTAGAATTATTACTACTTTCTATATTGACGTACGTTTTACTGTTCACTTTCCAAATTTGTCTCATCCGGTAAGATTTCATTCTTCACGTTAAATTTCATTGCCTGAATATAAACCTGGCTGCGTATGTTTCATTGATGATTACATTTGAACAATAAGTAAGAAAGAATCGATGATATTTTGTTTACGGACAACTAAAGTGGTTCGGTACTTAGTACCTACATTTCCGAACTTATCAAACGCAAGAGCAATGTTGTGGTCGCTAACTTGCTCTTAGAAACGTAACAAATTTTATGTTCATTGCTTCTTCATTATCATTAGCAGACAAATTTGATTTAGGATTCTAAAAAAGAAAAAAGATAAATCATATAGCAACAATGAGCATTCCTTGAGCTAATTGTAAAAGTAAATCTAGGTTTGTATGACTTGCAGTGTGTGTATCAGTGTGTGTGTGTGTGTGTGTGTGTGTGTGTGTGTGTGTGTGTGTGTGTGTGTGTGTGTGTGTGTGTGTGTGTATATATATATATATATATATATATATATATATATATATATATATATAAGGCAGCGTTCCGCTACACCTCTTATATTGCACGTGAACTCTCCTCCTGAATCTCAGCCACTCATTCTCTCTCTTCCCACTAACAAACACTATTCAAATGGGAATGGGTGGCTGAGATTCAGGGGGAGAGTTCACGTGCAATATAAGAGGTGTAACGGAACTCTCCCAATCAGGATATCTGATTTTCAACTTTTTGTAATTAAGTCACAGAAAAAAAGAGGTTTAATTGCAAAAAAAATGGAATTCAGGGGTGTTGATTGGTAAGGTATAGAGGGATAGTGAATTTTTGGTATAGATGATTTTATTTGTCTAAAAATGCATGTTAACTCAAAAAATAGATCAACAATAAAGAGAAAATCAAAAGACTAGGATCTAACATTAGGTAGCAGGAATAAAGAAAAGGACAGGTAGAAACACAAAGGTTTTTACAATGGTTCTACTAAACTTGACTTACGTCCATTTTATAATTGCTATTGATTGACTTTTTGCAGATATTGCCACATTTGATTGAGTTACATTTAAACCAAAGAAGCCACTAATACTAGACTTAGGCAATGGATGCCAACAATAGCTTCTTAAGTGACTATTATGAGGAGAAAAAAGATGAAGAATCAATTTGATAAAGTAACAACAAAAATCCTCCCAAAAATTATTTGCCAATAACCGCTGGTTTGCATTTATAGAGGTAGAAAGGGTGTTGGATCAGAAGCTTGCTATCAACAAGGTCAAAAAGCTAGCAAAACAAGAGGATCTAAGCTAAATTGATAGCTTAGCACCGATTTAAGGAAGATAACTTGGCTCAAGTTATGGATGTTGATTCAAATGGTACTTTATTAGTTATGATGCCTCTCTTTCTCATTGTTTATGAGAAATAAGGATAAATACCAATTTTAGATGAAATCATAAGTTCGTATGGACAATTTGAGTATAATTCGTATAGATCCAGTCATAGACAGACAAAATAAATAAATAATAGGAAAAGAAGTAGGTAAGAGATGCAGATTTATCTAGACTGTCGTTCAACGCTGTATATCCGTGAGGACCTGCCACTTTGAATGTTTACCGTTTTCTTCATCTTTCCTTTATTTTGAGTTCAACTCTTTTGGTTTTCGAGCTTGTTTGCATTATCATAATCATCTTCCTTCTGTTTTATTTCGACTCTACCTTGATGAACTTGATTTTAATTCTAAACGGTGGAGTCTTTTTTGACTGTCTCCACTTTTTTCAGTCTTAACAATTCATTGACTTTCTTATATAACTTTTCCAAAGTAGGAGGTTCCTTTATCTTCGTCCACTTTCTAAAGTTGATTTCTTGTTAATGGCACGCAACAACATCATAAGAACCATCTTCAAATACGAGTTGCCCCCTTCAATGATTGCCATGTTAAATTGGTTCAAGAAAGATTTGACCGATTTTCGCAAGCCTTAAAACAATCCAGATAACAACATAATATCTTAAAAACAGGTGATGTACAACCAAAAATGTTCCTTGAACTTTTTTGTTGGTTCCTCGAATTGTGAGATGGATTTGGATGGTAGTTTGGTAAACCACAGTGAAGCGACTTCTTTCGGATAAATACGAAAGTATCTACACCTTAGCACATCTGCCGCTCTTACGCCAATGATGTGTCATTCGTACTTATATAAGAACAAGTTCGGATCTGACATTCTGTTATATGTAGGCATCGTAGGAGGATTAAATTTCTTTAGACATTCCACATCCAAAATCTCTTGGATGAATGGAGTTCGACTTAGAGCAATGCCCCAATCCTCCTCTGCATTTTCCTAGCCAACTTTCCTGCATCAACTTTTGTACCATTCGTGAGATGTTCTCTTCACTTGTGTTATTCTTCGTTGGATGATCATTAGTAGCACCCCCGAGTGTTTGATTTCGCGAACGATCTTAAATAACCAATTGAGATCTAGGTCCTTCTATCTATAGGAGAATTTTACTAGTGGAGTTCAACACTCTTGGAGGAGGTCGTACCATCAGTTGTATAGTTAGAACTTGATTTTTAGCTTAAGCGGTCACTTCGACTCCCAGCATTTCCAAGTTCTGGTCTTAATCTTTGTCAAATGTGGACATCCTATTTAGACCTTGCACACCATCTTCAAGAAGATTATAATTTGATTCGAAATTAAGATATTCGTGGAGTGTAGCTTTATTCACACCAGTTAAGTTTTGGTCCGCACCTGTAACATGCATTCTATGTCCTTGAGTTTGGTTACCCATACGCCTATCGAAAGAAAATGAATATGCATTTTCTTCCAAATTTAAATCTTGTCTAACTGTTCTAATACCGACCCTAGGTGGCAGTGCAAGCAGAGCTTACATCCTATTTATGAGAGTTGTATGTGCAATTACCTTCTTTTGATTCATGTTTTCTACCACCGTGTCCAACTCCTTCTTAGTAATGGCATCTATTTGAGAATTATATCTAGTCGGTTCGGGAGTTGTATCGGTTCTCCCACCTACTATCGCAGAGGTATTTCCACTTGTAGATTTGATAAGATTTCTCTTTTATGTATCTTTTCTTTCTATTAGTAAACAATTAGCAATTTTCCAAATCTCATATTATAGATCTTACTTCTAGACCTTGCAAATTTACAGTAGATAGCTTAGATCTTCTCTTGAGTTCGAGTTCTCATTGAACGCTCCAAACTTTTATGTGAAAAATGGCATAAACACCAACTTTAGATGAAAGCACCTGTCCCTACGAATAATTTGAATATGATTCGTATATATTTAGTCACGAATAAGCAGAATAAATGAAAAAAGGGAAAAGAATTAGTCAAGAGACATAGATTTATGATGGTTCAGCTTTTAACTAAGCTTATGTCCACGTCATAAGTTTGGTTCATTCTCTTTCTGTCGATTATAAGTTGTTTGTGCTACAATGAAGAATCATAGGTACAAGAGTTGGTTGAAGTATATCATAATAGCCCTTAAGTGATATTTAATAGCAGGATGAAGTTAAAGATATAAGCAAATTAATAGCATGGATAAGTCGGATCCTTTTCATCTTAGAGGTAGTTTGTTATTTATTGAACTTTGAAGACGAGTTCAGCCAGACCACTTCACCAAGAGATTTGTAATGTAAGAGGAAAGACATGCCATAAATTACAGAGTTAGAAGAAATAACATGATGGATTAGTACCAATACATAGCCACTAGTCTTAAGGAATTTATTTCTTTCCTTATTGTGGTGCACCTTTTTAAGTTTCATTGCATTTGGATTTCGTTCGATAGGACTTCGTTTGATAGCGTTAAACTGAGTTCAAGATTGGATGATTCATAAAAAAACGTAAGCTAAACACGTCTTAATGTAATCAAACTTAGAGGAGAGTCTAAGTGAGTGACGAGGATCACAACGGTGTGAACCATAAGGCATGGATGGGTACTATATTCGTATATATCTCGTTATACTTTTAAAGTGAGGTAACTCATAGGACCATGTCGTATAACACAGAATGAGTTTTCCCTTATCCGATGGGTATATCTTTAAGGGTTGTCCCGAGATCCACACTGGCTCTCTACCAACACAAGGTTGGTTACCTCTTTTACTTGGTAACTAATTGTCACGGGTATGCCACGTCCCAGTTGTTACCAACCTTTAACCGAGGCCCCGTTCGGCAACACCACATAAGTAAAATTCCTAGGCTCTATACCATGGTATCACTTTAAAATACCTAGAAGGAAATGGTTATACCCTAAGGGTTGCGAACCTAATAACCATGTCGCACTTCTCCTGTTTCGGTCATTTATCAGGGTGTGAGGCTTAACAAAGTATCATTAATAAAGCTATATTTTATCCCAAAGCTATGCTTTGATCATCTGCAGCTTAATCACTTAGCATGGCACATTATCACTTTATAGCATATAATTGATAATCACTAACCATATCACTTTTGAGCTGGTACGTCTCAAAGAAGGGTGTCAAGCCAAATTCTCCACCACCAATAGAAATGTGTTTAGTAAAGATCAATCAATACATTACAAAATACAATGTTAGACACACATCCAAACAAGTTCGTTCTGGGACTGAACGAAACCGAAGGTGCTTTATTCCTCATCCAATAAAGGAGAGAAACCCTTGAAAATTCTGAAAATCTCGAAGTAAGACTTGACTACCGCTATAATATAATCTCATAATGGGTGTATGGCCCGAGACATCAACCAGCAGTCCATTCAATGTAAAGATTCTCGGTCGTCAACCACTGTATTTAAAATCTTTATTATGCTCCATTTTATCGTATGATTATTCGAAATGGTTTTCGGATATAAATCTGATCCCGGTCTTTTCGAATAATCAGCGCAAATTTAAAATAGTATGGATTATACATGATTTCAATTAAATCTCCCTTCCCTTCAGATTTCGTTTAATTAAAACCTTCTTTAAACGGTTCTCATTCACAAAGTCCTCATTTGAGAAAACTTGTTAATCCAAGAATCCATTTCAAAACTTAACCAAGGTTCGTTTTGTACTCTTATTCTAATATAAATCTTAATTAAAAGATTTATTCATAAATTTTCCAATTTAAACATATCCTTTAAAATCAAGGATTAGGCCAAACCAAAATAGATTGATGTTAAATATAAGATTTGTACATAAATTTAACAACTTTGAAGCAAGGGGACAAGGAGGAGACAACAATGACATTGTGTTTTGTTTGTGTTACATACATGTGTACGCATATATTTATATGTATGATATTGATTAAATTATATTTATTAGTTAAATATATATATATATATATACAACTTTAAATAAAATAAATCCACTTCAAATTTAACATATATATATATATATATATATATATATATATATCAATTCAACTTTAAATGTTATTTAGTGTTAACCCTTGACTATTCACAACAACAACACACTGAAAGATCTAATGCATAATAGATAACATAAATCTTTTGAAATTTTCATGTTCTATCTCACTATTTGATGCTTCCGATTTAACAATACTAAGTTAGGAATTTTATGTATTTGAAGTGTTTTATTGAGAAACAACAGAAAGATGAGGTGGCTTGGTCATGACGCCTAGTAGAGGTGCGAGGTCAACGGTGGTGGAG
Source organism: Allium sativum (assembly GCA_030737875.1). NCBI lineage: Eukaryota > Viridiplantae > Streptophyta > Magnoliopsida > Asparagales > Amaryllidaceae > Allium > Allium sativum. The sequence goes on along the minus strand of CM060921.1, from coordinate 717,594,769 downwards.
TATGCATTGTTGGTAGGTGAAGGTGGCCTTTTTCCTTTGATTAAGCACTATAGTCTAATGCTAATATAATTGATATATTTTTCATACTGTATAAATGAATGTTACACTTTTTTTCTTAACGTTAGTCATGTTCGTTGCGGAAGAATGTTCTTAAAGTTAGTTTAACGCCTAGTGGGATAATATTGTTGTTATATAATATATGTGAATTCTTTTTCTTTAATATCAAACATAACGTCAAACTACACAGAATGAACAATCACTTGTGCAAACTCAAATGAGCACTGAAGAGATAAAACCAGGTATTTTATACTGAATAGAAATTCTCTAATCTAGTGTGTAACAAACGGGAATTTTCGACTCCGAAAATCAACACAAAACTACTATATTGACTATTCAGACATCGAAAATACCTGATCATTAATAGAAAGAAGTTAGAGGGTGAGAATAGATAAGATAGAAAATTAGAATAGAAGGAGAAGAAGATCACCACAGAATAGAATTAGAGTAATACGAATCTCACAGCGAAACGAATAAAATATAATATATAACATAACTTTTAAATACAAATCTTTCATTTGTATATACATATCATCATTAGAGTATAACACTAACACCACAGCGGAAATAACGATAGCTATAAAATCCTAAAGCCTCCTGCTCCAAGCTCCATTTAGTGTATCTGTAAATCCTAACTACTTGACTTCCCGTACAAATTTGGGCACCCAAGAGTTTAGGGAAAACAAAACAAAATAAACTGGGTCAGTCATGGGACTGGTGTGAGTAAACTTAAATCATCTGGTTTAACTTTTCAAAATTCTTTTTAAAAGAAAAGATATTCGTAAGACCGATCCACACATAAACACGGACGGTTTTTACCTTACGATAACCCAAAACAGTTTTGGAAATTAATACCTTTCTGATATTATAATAATGTCTAATCACAAGTAAATAACAATCTAGCAGCACGCTTGCATCTCACGTTCCACATATATAGTATACAAATCAAAATCGCGGGCTCTTATTGGGGATTGGATTCCGACTATGACAAGGTATGGGACCACCTCCGATAGTGTATCTCTAGAGGCAAATACACTGGGTTCAACAAGAACGTCTTGTAACCCGGCCTACACATGACTGACCACTCATTTCGCTTGAGTGTATCGAATGTATACCACCAGCGGTTGGGAGCTACCCACCGTTTCCCGAAAAGGGACAACATCGAAATAGATAAAAGAATGAAATGGATTTTCTCTAGATAGGTGATATGCACCCTAATGGGAGCGACCCACCTAGCCTTGTTGCCTGCCCGATTTCTGTCATTTCCCGGTTGATGAGACTTGAGGTCATATTGTATCTTTTGGAACACCTGACCATTCACTTTGAATGTCACATCGTCATACCCGCCAAATCACAAATTTATTTCCCTAAAAATAGCGCGGGTATAAAACTAAGAGAAACGAATTCCTCCGCCACCAAACGTAAGTACGTAAAAATAGCACGGCAAACTTGCTCTTAGAAACGTAACAAATTTTATGTTCCCTGCTTCTTCATTATTATTAGGAGACAAATTTGATTTAGTAATCTAAAAAAGAAAAAAGATAAATCATATTGCAACAACGAGCATTTGCTTGAGCTAATTGTAAAAGTAAATCTAGGTTTGTATGACTTGCATAGTGTGAGTATATATATATATATATATATATATATATATATATATATATATATTATAAAGAAAATGATTTTAAGCTTACCCATTTCGAAATGCACGAACTTGTGCACTCTAAAAATGAGAGTTAATCCTCTATATCCAAAATTCTCTGTCTCTGTGTACCCGACTAATCAGGATCTCTGATTTTCACTTTTTTTGTAATTAAGTCATAAAAAAAAAGTTTAATTGCAAAAAGGTAGAATTCAGGGGGTGTTGATTGGTTAGATATAGAGGGATAGAAAATTTTAGATACAGACGATTTTGTTTCTTTAAAAATGCATGTTAACTCAAAAAATAGATCAATAGCAAAGAGAATATTAAAAGACTAAGATCTAGCATTAGGCAGCAAGAATAAAGAAAAGGACAGGTAGAAACACAAAGTTTTTTATAATGGTTCGACTAAACTTAGATTACGTCCATTTTATAATTACTATTGATTGACTTTTTGCAGAGATTGCAACATTTGATTGAGTTACATTTGAACCAAAGAAGCCACTAATACTAGAGTTAGGCAATAGATGCCAACAATAGCTTCTTAAGTGACTATTATGAGGAGAAAAAAGACGAAAAATCAATTAGATAAAGTAACAACAAAAATTCTCCCAAAAATTATTTGCCAACAACTGTTGGTTTGCGATTATAGAGGTAGAGAGGGTGTTGGATCAGAAGCTTGCTATCAAGAAGGTCAAAAAGCTAGCAAAATAAGAGCATCTAAGCTAAATTGATAGCTTGGCACCGATTTAAGGAAGTTAACTTGGCTCAAGTTATGGATGTTCATTCAAATGCTACTTTATCAGTTATGATGCCCCTCTTTCTCATTGTTTACGAAAAATTAGGATAAATACCAACTTTAGATGAAATCATAAGTTCGTATGGACAATTTGAGTATAATTCGTATAGATCCAGTCATAGACAGGCAAAATAAATAAATAATAGGAAAAGAAGTAGATAAGAGACGCAGATTTATCTAGACTGTCGTTCAATGCTGTGTATCCGTGAGGACCTAGCACTTTGAATGTTTACCGTTTCCTTCATCTTTCCTTTATTCTGAGTTCTTCTCTTTTAGTTTTCGAGCTTGTTTGAATTATCATAATTATCTTCCTTCTGTTTTATTTCCACTCTACCTTGATGAACTTAATTTAAATTCTAAACGGTGGAGCCTTTTTTGATTGTCTCCACTTTTTTCAATCTTAACAATTCATTGGCTTTCTTATATAACTTTTTCAAAGTAGTAGGTTCCTTCATCTTCGTCCACTTTCTAAAGTTGATTTCATGTTAGTGGCACGCAACAACATCATAAGAACCATCTTTAAATACGGGTTTCCCCCTTCAGTGATTTCCATGTTAAATTGGTTCAAGAAAGATTTGACCGATTTTCGCAAGCCTTAAAACAATCCAGATAACAACATAATATCTTAAAAACAGGTGATGTACAACCAAAAATGTTCCTTGAACTTTTCCGTTAGTTCCTCGAATTGTGAGATGGATTTGGATGGTAGTTTGGTAAACCACAGTGAAGCGACTTCTTTTGGATAAATACGAAAGTATCTACACCTTAGTGCATCTGCCGCTCTTACGCATATGATGTGTCGTTCGTACTTATATAAGAACAAGTTCGGATCTGACATTCCGTTATAAGTAGGCATCGTGGGAGGATTAAATTTCTTTAGACATTCAACATCCAAAATCTCTTGGATGAATGGAGTTCGACTTAGAGCAATGCCCCAATCCTCCTCTGCATTTTCCTAGCCAACTTTCCAGCAACAACTTTTTGTATCATTCATGAGATGTTCTCTTCACTTGTTTTATTCTCCGTTGGATGATCATTAGTAGCACCCTCAAGTGTTTGATTTCGCGAACGGTCTTGAATAACTAGTTGAGATCTTGGTTCTTCTATCTATAGGAGAATTTTACTAATGGAGTTCAACACTCTTGGAGGAGGTCGTGCCATCAGTTGTACAATTATAATTTGATTTTTAGTTTGAGCAGTCACATCGACTCCAAGATTTTCCAAGTTCTGGCTCTTAATCTTTGTCAGACGTGGACATCCTATTTAGATCTTGCACACCATCTTCATGAAGACTATGATTTGATTTGAAATTAAGAATTTTGTGGAGTGTAGCTGTATTCACATCCGTTAAGTTTTGGTTTGTATCTGTAACATGCATTCTATGTCCTTGAGTTTGGTTCCTTGTACGCCTATCGAAAGAAAATGAATATGCATTATCATCTAAATTTACATCTTCACTAGCCGTTCTAATACCGACCCTAGGTGTCAGTGCAAGCAGAGCTTACATTCTATTTATGAGAGTTGTATGTGCAGTTACCATCTTTTGATTCATGTTTTCTACCACTATGTCCAACTCCTTCTTAGTAATGGCATCCGTTTGAGAATTATATCCAGCCTGGTTCGGGAGTTGTATCGGTTCTCCCACCTAATATTGCAGAGGTATTTCCACCACTAGATTAGATAGGATTTCTCTTTTATATATCTTTTCTTCCTATTAGTAAACAATTAGCAATTTTCCAAATCTCATATTATAGATCTAACTTCTAGACCTTGTAGATTTACAATAGACAACTTAGATCTTCTCTTGAGTTCGAGTTCTCAGTGAACGCTCGAAACTTTTATGTAAAAAATGCCATAAACACCAACTTTAGATGAAAGCACCTATCCCTACGAACAATTTGAATATGATTCATATAAATTTAGTCATGAATAAGAAAAATAAATGAAAAAGGGAAAAGAATTAGTTAAGAGACATAGACTTATGGTGGTTCATCTTTTAACTAAGCTTACGTCCACGTTATAAGTTTGGTTTATTCTCTTTCTATCGATTATAAGTTGTTTGTGCTACAATGAAGAATCGTAGGTACAAGCGTTGGTTGAAATATATCACAATAGCCCTTAAGTGATATTTTATTGGAGGATACAGTTAAAGATATAATCAGATTAATAGCATGGAGAAGTCAGATCCTTTTCATCTTAGAGGTAGTTTGTTATTGATTGAAGTTTGAAGACGAGTTGAGGCAGACCACTTCACTAGGAGGTTTGTAATGCAAGAGGAAAGGCATGCCAGAAATTCCAGAGTTATAAGAAATAACATGATGGATTAGTACCGATACATAGCCATTAGTCTTAAGGAGTTGACTTTCTTTCCTTATTGTGATGAACCTTTTTAAGTTTTATTGCATTTGGATTTCGTTTGATAGGACTTCATTTGATAGCATTAAACTGAGTTCAAGATTGGATGATTCATCAAAATCATAAGCTAAACACATCTTAATGTAATCAAACTTGGAGGAGAGTCTAAGTGAGTGACGAGGATCGCAAGGGTGTGAACCATAGGGCATGGATTGGTACTATATTCGTATAGATCTCGTTATACTTTTAAAGTGAGGTAACTCATAGGACCATGCCGCATAACACAGAATGAGTTTTCCATTATGAAAACCAGTGTAGAAAAATTCGTAGTGCTTTTTAGAAAATGAAGCTACCATAAGGTCCCACGGCACACACACAATGCAAACGCAGACTTAGGTAAGGTTTCTCCTTATGATAACCAAAAATTCTTGATAGGAAAAAAACCATTTGATATTATTATTAGTAAAAAGTGTGGAAAATCACTTCGCAAGTAAATGTATCAATCTTATCTAGGATAGGTACCATGATATTACGTCGACGTAGATTTACAACTAAAACTGTATGGGTTCTTAGTGGAGAATCGATTTCCAACAAATGACAAGGCAAAAAACTTCCTTATTCGATGGGTACATCTTTAAGGGTTGTCCCGAGATCCACACTAGCTCTTTGCCAACACAAGGTTGGTTACCTCTTTAACTAGGCAACTAGCTGTCACAGGTATGCCACCTCTCAGTTGTTACCAACCTTTAACCGGGGCCCCGTTCACCAACACCACATCGGTAAAATTCGTGGGCTCTATACCATGGTATCACTTTAAAATACCTAGAAGAAATGGTCATACCCTAAGGGTTGCGAACCCAATAGCCATGTCGCACTTCTCCTGTTTCGGTCATTTATCGGGGCGTGAGGCTTAACGAAGTATCATTACAAAAAGCTACATTTATCCCAAAGCTATGCTTTGACCATCTGCAACTTAATCACTTAGCATGGCACATTGTCACTTTATAGCATATAATTGATAATCACTAACCATATCACTATTGAACTCGTACATCTCAAAGAAGGTTGTCAAGCCAAGAGAATAAATTTTCCACCACCAATAGAAATATGTTTAGTAAAGACCGGTCAATACATTACAAAATACAGTGTTAGATACACATCGAAACAAGTTCGTGCTGGGACTAAACGAAACCGAAGGTGCTTTATTCCTCATCCAATAAAGGAGAGAAGCCCTTGCAAATTCTGAAAATCTCCAAGTAAGACTGGACCACTGCTATAATATAATCTTATAGTGGGTGTACGACCCGAGACATCAACCAGCAGTCCATTCGATGTGAAGATTCTCGGTCGTCAACCACTGTATTTAATATCTTTATTATGCTCCATTTCATGGTATGATTATTCAAAATGGTTTTCGGATATAAATCTGATCCCAGTCTTTTTGAATAATCAACGCAAATTTAAAACAATATGGATTATACATGATTTCAATTAAATCTCCCTTCACTTTAGATTTCATTTAATTAAAACCTTCTTTTAACGGTTCTCTTTAACAAAGTCCTCATTTGAGAAAACTTGTTAATCCAAAAATCCATTTCAAAACTTAACCAAGGGTCCTTTTGTACTCTTATTCTAATATAAATCTTAATTAAAAGATTTATTCATAAATTTTCCAATTTAAACGTATCCTTTTAAATCAATGATTAGGCCAAACCAAAATCGATTGATGTAAAATATAAGATTTGTATATAAACTATATTAGCTTATATTCAATATCAACTCTCATAATCAACAAATATTATAAGTGGAATAATGCTACAAGTACCCCCTTTTAAATTCCTTAAACAATATAAGTTAAACTACGAATTTTAATATCGAATATCTGAAGATTATTTCTATCCAAATCTAATTTATTTAACTCGAAAATTCTTATTCTTATTACGGTTATACAATATCCAAATTATCATTAAAACATTTCATTAATCATTTGAATTTTTTTACAAAAGGTTTGAATATAAATCCTTAAGTAAAAACCATTAAATTTCAATATTGATAAAAACGTTGCAAAAGCATCACAAAAGTGTTTCCAAATGGCTTATATTAACTAGTTTGATCAAAATAACCTTTTATTATCCAGAACTTAATATTTTTAATTCAAATCACTTTTAAATAGTTTATTATTATTTTTTATTAGTTTTTCATATTTTTAGTATATTTATAAAGCCATTTCTATTGGTTTCCAATTACAGTCATCGAGCTGCGAAACTGCGATTCTATTTAAAACTTTTTTAGGACATAATTGAAAATTTATAAATTGAAATACAATTTTTCTTTTCCTATTTGATAACTATTGTAACTGGAAAGCAAATGTTTTTCATTTTAGTTAAATCTGATTCAAATTGTACCTTTTATAACCGTTTGAAGCTTATGGTCAAAATTCGCGAACTACCATAGCGCGACTAGCTCTATTCGGACCATACTATAATTTCAAAACAAAATTTATCAGTTTAACTTCTAATATGATTATAATCTTTATAAAACAAATATAAACTTATTTAATAGCAATATTTTCAAATTTTAACTTCAAATTCAATTTTAAATCAAAATTGAATATTATAATATTAATTAAATATTATTATTTTTAAAATTAAATCTTTTGAAATCCAAACTTTGTAGGAATCGAATTAAATATTATATAAGACAATAGGAATAATCGATTTGAGTTTAAACCATCGTTTATATAATTAACTTGAATTCAATTTTTATTTTATTAATTCCAATCGATTTCAAATTTGAACAAGCCATTTTTTAAATAAAAATTCTTTCAAATTTGTTTTCACCTTTACAAAAGTTGTTCGAAAACACTTTAGTTTCATTTTCAAACAATTACGAATAAGAAATTCCAAACTTTATTTTTAGACCTTATTTTCATATTATATAAAGTGTTTATATTTTCATTAGTGGAAGAGACTTAACTAATCACTCATATAACTCCATTAATCAAGGTGTGATAGGTGTGTGATGATATACAAGCAGTAATTACAATCATATGAACATCCATAGTAACATCAACAATATCATCAATAATGTTATTAACTAATATACGAGCATTACGACAATTAACGGGCGTCAATGTATAAATAGAACTAACTATACAACCATTCATCCAACAATAAGTAGATATATTTAACGACTATAATAACTATATATAAATATAATTTTGTAGAGTTTCTCATCGGTATTTCAACTCCTTTTTACTATACGGTAGGACATCCTAGCTAATCGAGATTGCTCCGGACGGACAGTATTTCCTCACCCACTTCTTCGACAATATTATATATATATATTATAAATGGAAGGAGGTGAGAGGGTAGGAGTGGCCTACAAAGTGATGGTGGAGGAGGGGTTCATAGCCATGGGTGAGGAGGGTTGGAGGCGGAGGTCGGTGGTGGAGGGTGGTCGGAGGTGCGGTAGGCCGAGGCTAAGGAGGAGAAAGAGGGAGGAGGGGTAGCATTTTGGAAGGGGAAGGGATAGTCTTAAGGTGTGAACTGGTGGCCGGAGGATGGTCGGAGGAGAGGGGAGTCCCTAGGCCGTGGAAAGAAGGAGGAGGGGAGGAAAGAGAGACGAAGGAAGCTTATAAAATGGAGAACATGTATAGGAAATGGGATGTGAAGAAATGGTGAGGGGAGAGTTCATTATATAGGTGCATTTAAGGGTATTTTGGTCTTTCTTCTCATGGACACATGTCCATTTGTTCACATGTAAAATGAAACCTACCATGGACACAAGTTATATCCTAAGGCATGCATGTTGCCATGCATTATGCTAAATTTTACTAACACTTTAAAGTGTTACAATTTAGTGACATCTCATTATTTTTACTAAATTTCAATATATATGTTACCAATTAGCGATTCCGACAACCGACGATTAGTGCTAACAAAATCCGACGATGTTTATCAACAATTTTCCCTTTTAAACTTAATAGTTCAAAATAATTATTTTATTTTATAATTTATATTTAACTAAAAAAATCATATTTAAAATAGTTTCGTTGACACATACTTGAGAAAATCATTATAACAAAAGCTGATATATCCTCACTAGTATTTTATCGTTATATTTTACAGTTTTAAATAATTATTTTTATCATTTAAACAAAAACTCATATTAAAACCAAATTATATATCCAAAATCCTGATTTTAAATTGATTAAAAATCCTGGGTCATTGCAATCTCCTATCTTAAAATATTTCGTCCTCGAAAAGGAGAGGTTGTTTAAAAATTATAATTATACAAACATTTGTATTTATAAAATAACTTATAGGTTTTTAAACTCAAGATTGTTAAAATTATTTATGCTAAAATCTGAATAAAGAATAAGCGCAAGCTACCAACAAAATATCATGTTCTGTACTGGAGCACAAAATTACGATGTGGTATAAATCATATACATGATCCAGCCTTACCAATCCGAGCACATACTACTCACTTAAGTTGGTCTGTAACAACCTGAACTTTTAACAAATAATAGTTAACTAATGGATTAATTAATTAAGGAATAAATTTAGAAAACAAATATTAATTGGGAAAATATTGAGAATTGAGGAAAATCGATTTCACCGTAGCGTCTGTTACGAAGTTCTGATTCAGCGTAAATCAGACACTTAATATACAAGTTATGATCAATCAAATTTTGATATTAAATTAGAGAATTTAATTAAGAAATAGAAAATAAAGCAATGGTAAATGGGCGACCCAACCCTTAACTGGGTCGATACATGGGTCGACCCGGGGGTCGACACATGGGGCTACCAAGCTTCGAATGTTTCTGGATAATTCTTCTGATGTATTGCTGATGTGTAAAATACAGTGAACCTGGACAATAAATCCAATGAACCAGGACGCTCTACTATAAATAGACTGCCAACCCACACTCTTTCCCCACACCTGTTCTTCTTCATTTTCTTAGCCTCCACTGTATAATGTTTTGAAAATAAAATTGGGGAAAGTCTGGGTGCTGTCAAATTATAGATCTGAAAGGATATTCTGCTTCTTCTTTTTTAATGATCTTTTTCTGGATCTGCAACAATTTTATTTGAGTATTACCATGATTAGCAGATTTCTTCCAAGTTAATATTAAAATAGATATAATAGTTGTTACCGTGATTAGTAATATAAATAAAATGGATTTTGATAGTAAAATATATTGGATCTGAAAATTACAGTGTTTATAAGTTCATCTTTTACATGTTCTTATTCATTTTAATTACTTCCATTACTGTTCCTTTTTCAGTTATTATTTGTTTATATGTACATTCTTCTTCTTTATCCTCTTCTCTATCATTATTTTATTTTACAGTCTTGTAATGCCTAATTATTCGTTGTGCTCATTTTTGAGCTTAGATCCATTTCTCCTTTTTCCTTCGATTTGCGCTGAGCCTAGGCCTTTACTGTTTGATTTGTGTAAAATTGGAATAGTTGTAAAAATATTAATAAGGAGATATTAGGAATATTAAGAATTGGTAAAATATGGGTTGTAAATTGGATAAAAGGAAGAATATGCTCATGTAAATTTGAGAAACATGTTAATTTGTCATTGACATTAATTTAGAAAATATATTCATGTTAATTTAAGAAACATGTTAATTTGTCATTGACATTAATTTATGGAATATGTTCATGTTAATTTTTCATTAACATTAATTTAGAGAATATGTTCATGTTAATTTGAGAAACATGTTAATTTGTCATTGACATTAATTTGGAGAATATGTCCATGTATTTTGAGAAACATGTTAATTGACATTAATTTTAATAAACATGTACATTGTCCATTTATGTTTATTTGACAGTAATTGAGAAAAACATGTTCGTTTGTCATTTATGTTCATTTGACAGTAATTGGGAAAAACATGTTCATTTGTCCTTTATGTTCATTTGACAGTAATTGGGAAAAATATGTTCATTTGATATTAATTTTGAGAAACATGTTCATTTGACGTTAATTTGGAAAGCATGCTAATTTGATGTTAATTCGGAAAACGTGTTAATTGAAATGAATTGTACTTAATTTGACATTAAGCAACCTGTATCTAGAAAAACATGTTAATTGGAATGAATGGTACTTAATTTGATATTAAGTAACTTGTATGTGGAGAACATGTAAATTGGAATGAATTGTACTTAATTTGACATTAAGTAACCTGTATTTGGAAAACATGTTAATGGGAATGAATTGTACTTAATTATACATTAGCAAACATGTCATGGAAAAATATGTGAATCAGATGTATATTAAAACATCTGAGCAGGGGCCTGTCTGACTTGGGGAAGGGTTGTGTAAGGAATTACATTTAATATAAAAAATGTTATTTACAACCTTGTAATATAACATAGGGTTATATTAAGCGTATTAATGAACTTAAACCTGCTAAGTTAAACCTATCTGATTAATAAGCTAAGATGTTCATTCTATTGTTAAAATATGTGAGGACTCTTAAAATAAAGTAGGGGTCAAGCCTAGCGGTGGCTTGTGTCAATCTGTTGTTTGTTTATGGTTATATTAAGCTGATTAATGAAATTAAACCTAATAAGTTAAACATGTTTGATTAATAAGATAAGATGTCCATTATGCTGGTAAAATATATATGGGAACTCTTAAAATCCTAGTTATCTGGGGGGCCAAGCCTAGAGGGTGGATTTTGTCAATCTGTTGTTTATTTTTCTATCTGGAACCTATATCAATAAGTACACTTCTGTTATCAAATGAGTCTCGCACTAGGTAGAGACTAGGGCACGCTTTACTGATGGATGATTGTAAGAGGTTCGAATTCTGGAGGTGGGTACGGGCGTGTTCTGGTAGAACCATGAGCGTGCATTGTTTCGATTGAGGAAGATAAGATGCTGTAACATGACAGATAAGGCGATGTCTTTTAGTTGATGGGTTCAGGACTGATATCCCCGAATACCATAGCTGGCACATGTTATTGTGTATGTTAGGGAGCCGATCAATAGGTAACATTAGGAAATTCTTTCCTAATGACTTGTTTCTATCTGAATCTGTAGAAGTGCAAAACAGTCAATCTACTTGATCTGATAATCATCATCGTTGTCTTTTTCATAAGAATAGCCAGTCCTTATTATCAGTTCATATCAGTTATTATTCACCTTTAGATATGTACAGACACTAACCATTTTATGACACTAGAACCATAATTAATATGTTTTACTTAACTTAGTAGTCGAGCTAGTAATCATGGAATCTCATAGGCTTTATGTCTAGACCCATTTCCTTTCTCTTTTCTTTCCCCTAGTCTTATAGGGAGAGAGTGTATAGTTTATTTTTTTTAATTTATTTTGTTGTGATGGATTACTGCAAAAGACGGATTACTTCATGTCATATTTCTTAGGTTAGGTTGTATCTTTATGACTTTTTGGGGGATAATATTATTTTACTCTAATATTATTTTTGACTGATATTTTGAGACATGGCACTTTAAAGCTATTTAGTTAATTGAAGCAAAGATGGTTTTGTATTTATAAAATGTAAGTTTCTTCTTCCGCTGTAAATTTATATTCTTATGTCTTGTGAAATCTTAGTCTCTGTGTCATTTATGTCTTTATACCTACAATGCTCCATAATTTCTTACTGAAATCCTCATATGGGTGACATTAAAGAACGTGGGGTGCCAGATTTGGCATCAAAGCCTAAGTGAAACGACTCGAAATCCCCCTTACGGGAAAGCCCGGATTTCTTTGAGAACACGATGCATTAAAACACAAACAATATAACATTTCATTGCCATTACAACAATTACATCAGAGTACAAGAATATATCAGAGTTCCAATAATTTACAGCAGAAAAATATCAGAGATTTATTTACATAACAGCGGAAAAATATATACATAAATATAATGTACAGCGGAAATCATCTACAACCACAACCGAAAGAGATATGCAGATACAAAGCTTTCCAAATATAGCTCCAGCTGTAATTCAGGATCCTGTGAAAAGAAGTATCTGCGAAAACCAAAACTACTAGCTGCTCGTGTGGAAAATATGGGCACCCAGAGTTTAGGTTAAAACAATAAACTCTGAGTCAGTCATGGGCCTATTGTGAGAACTAAAACAGTTATTAGCTTTTATTTTAAAGTTATGTAAATCACGGGACTACGCCATATAACATGGAATGGGTTTATCCCCCAAGAATATTGGTGCATAAAACAAACAGCGCAATGCTAAACAGAAAAATGAAGCTATTATAAGACTCAGGTCCCATCACACAATGAACGCAGTCGAGGATAGAGTTTTCCCTTATAATAGCCAAAATTTCTTGATACGCGAAATTTCATCTTTTATTATTACTATAAGTGAAGAAATCAACTTCATATATAAATGTATCAATCATAGGCGGCGTAGGTACCATTATATTACGTCGCCATATAGGTTTACAATTAAAACCGTAAAATCGCGTATTGGAAATTGGGTTTCCATCTATGAACCAATGTAAGCGATCGTCCTTACCAATTCGAGACACACTAGCAATGCCTCAGGATCCCCCGCAGTGAATCCTAGGTTAGTGTCAGGGCCGGTCATCCTTCGATGATTGGCAATATCATAAACTATATGTTAGCCGGTTCAATTGAACCTCTAAAATGAGTCAGTATGTCCACCACTCAAGAGCCACTAGGGACTCAAATCATATCTGAGCCTTTCAATCGGTATGAATTCCGAGGTACCTCGCTTTCCGTCAATAAAGTTTTCCAACATCCACATAAGTAAGCAGTCTGGGCTCCATACCATGATGTTACTCGTAGCTAGAATCTAACATATGTCCATTTCCCTGAAGTCCTCATCCCGTTTCTAGTTCATACCGGGGTGTAAAGCTCGCGAATTAATGCTACACAAAGCTATACTAATAAAGTTGTACTTTGATCATCAACCACAAGGCTCTGCTTTTCAACAAAAGCCTTGATCCATGCAACTCAACATGTCACACTGTTAATCCATACCATACCACTGATTTCCACCAATATATAACCTCTAAGCTCATACGTCTCAGAGAAGGGTGTTAAGCAAGAGAATAAATTCTCTTCCATCAAACAGATATATATTCGGAAGAGATCAATGAATATAGTATAAAGGAATACAATGTCAGACATACTATCCATCTGCAAGTTCATTATGGGTCCGAAACCGGAGGCACCTTATTCCTCATCCCATATGTCCAATACAAGAGAGAGGCTCTCGCATATTCGGTCGATCTCCAAATACGTCAGGACGATCACCACTTATTACCTTGTCTTGGGTGTACATCCCAATCAAGACATCAGTAATCATCCAAATGATGTGAAGATCTCTGGTCTTCAACCACCATCTTCATATCATCAAGATTTAGTCTCCGTAATAGTTATTCAAAATGGGATAAACCCAGTCTTTCCAAATAACTCGTGTATCTTATAATCAAGTGCTATAAAAACATATCATACACCTCATTCCAATTCAGAATATTATTTTATTCAAATATTCACATCTTTAGGGAAAGGTTCCCGTTAACTTTATCAAATATAAATTCTTCCAAATTTTCTCTTTAATCTTCTTTCTGATATCGTTTTTAAAAGAATTTATTTTATCTTTTAACAATGCCAAACCAAATTAAGGTTTGTAAAACTAATCGGGATTATCGAGTCATACCGAAGTAATCATTTATTTATTAATCCCAATCCCAACCTATTCATCCCATGGAGCAAAACTAGTAGTTCCCATATCTAACACCTACGGTGTTATTGATAAATATAATTACCATTTCACGTTCAAATCCAATTAAAGATTTAACTATCGCCTGGAGTAAATTGGTGGTACTCCATTCTCGATCATTTCATAAATTCGATAAATTTATTACTTTATTCTCATTCCAATCTAATTAAAGATTCATTAAAACTCTAATTCGGTTTTAATCTCAAAAATCCTTACTTAATAATTATTCAAATTTAAGAAATAAATCTTATCTTTAACTGGGTTAAAGAACTAATGTCATTTAAAACACAGTTCACAATAAACCCAAATCAGCTTCCATCAACTATGGAATCTTCACAGAAAACAGATCAACATATATTATCGATATAAATTTCTGTATCCAATCAATACTATAAATGGAATAACAGCAAAGCCTTTTAAATTTCATATATAGTAACGGTCTTCGTTCACAGAAGCTCATCTCGATTATTACCTAATCGAATTCCATCCAATTCCAATTTAATATATTAAATTGGAAAACTTTACATTGGAAATTTTCCATTAAATCTTAATAAAAAGATCTATAAATTCCAAATAATCACTTTACTGTTAATTGGGTTAAAGAACAAATGTTATTTAAAACACCGTTCAAGATAAACCCAAAATCCCATTTTAATTCCATTCCAATTAAATACTAATTAACTGGTAAATTTCTCTAAATCTTGTTTAAAAGATTTATTCTTTTCTCAACTGGTTTTAAGAATAGTTCTATTAAAGACACCATTCACGACAAACCCAAAACCCAATTAGATATTAAATACAGGGCTCTAAATAGAAATTATATCGGCTTGTATTCAATATCAAATTCTGAAACCAACGGATATCATATTGGGAATAACGATATCTGAATATTCCAAATTCCCACAACAATATCTGTATAATCACGGAATCCAATATCAAAATATTCCGTAAATTATTTCCATTTAAATCCATTCCAATTCATACGTTGGAAAAATTCTGGTTATTTCAAAACCATTTATAAATCCAATTTATTTATTTTAAAAATAATTGGTTTTTTATACTCGTTAACAACAAGTTCATTTCGATAAAAAAATATTTTTATCTTTTCAAACTTGGAATTTTTCATCCAAAATCTTTCCAAATCATTTAATATGATTTTACACATTTTTTACATATTTTTAATAATTTATTATGGCCCTTACAGTCGGTTTCCAATATCGGCCACCGAACTGCATTCATAACGACCTTTTCTGAAATTGATTTGGACATAATTCCAAATCCATCCCTTAGATTTCAAATCTGTTATAATCATTAGAAAGCACTTTTCGATACGAACGCAACGGTTCCGGTTTTAGGAGAATCCGACGGTCGGATCTCCTGTTACATCAATTTGAAGTTAATGGTCGAAATTCGTGAACGGTCGCTGTGCGGCGCGTTTTATTCAGGCCATTATACATACATACATACATACATATATATATATATATATATCGTTGATTTCTATTTAAAACGTATATTATAAATTCGTTTTAAAACAATTTCATTTTCATTTTCAAATTTAAATCAAAATTGAATATTCTATATCATTATAATATTAAAATGATAATATTTTCAAAATATCAGATTTTGAAATCATTTCTTTTCGGTATTATTTCAAAATGAATAAAATCGATCGATAAACCCGTTAGGGTTAGAAATAGCATTTATATACTTAACCTGGCTTCATATTTTTATATATTTTCGTGTCCATCCAAAATCAATCATCAAAATCATATTTTGATTATTCACTGAATATTAATTTAAATTATTCATTATTTTTAAATATTCGTTGTTTTTAAATATTCTTTATTTTAAAATATTCTTTATTTCTGAATCGGAATGCGACTCAATCAATTACCATATAATTTCAGTTATATGGATTTCATACATCGCATGTATTCAACAATAGTGATAAATAATCATTACGTATTCAAACATCATCCTGAGTGCATTCTATAACTGTATAAGCATTAAAATAAAAAATAACGCTCATCACAGCCTGTCAACCCATCAATTGACATACAACTAAATATTGGGATTAGTGTATGTCAAATATCATCCCAATACTCATTTTGGGGTTTCAAACAACAAATACTGATTATTATTTGTGCACTTGGGCGATATGTAAAAACTATCGTCCCAATCAATATTAGTTAAATCAGTGTACATAAACAAGTCGTCCGACTTGTAAATGGATATTTACTCCCATTTTACTGTTTAAATTATAAATGGATATTTATAATTAAATTTCAATTACCATAATAATATTAAAATTATTTTAATATGTTAGACATTCCCACATCACAAACAAAACACAATATAGTCAATCAAATCGTCCATGGTCTATGGACGGGGGAGGTGAGCTAACAGACACCGTATACAATTTACAATTATTAACTGATAAAAATCTACATTGGCAATCCTATATATTTTTATTCATGAATACAATAACATGATAAAATAATTTTGAGTGAGAAGGAGTTCTCACTTTGGGTTCCACTATGTCATTCTTTATTTGAAGATTTTAGTGCTGTTTGAGTTTGAATTTGCCTCAAATTCTAACTAGCTCCGTTTCTGTTCTAGTCTTTTCCATCGCGTAAGATACCCAGGTTGTTGAATTCTGTTAACGTATGTGAAAGTTATGATTTTTATAAGATTGGATACATATATACATCATTAATTAATTAAATAAATTAACCATAATTGTACCCTAATCATCTTTATCCACGTCATCGCTCCCCCTAACCACCTTCTTCCACAAACAAGTCGCATGCTCCAGGATAATTCCATAGCCATCTCCGATTTTTTCCATCCCCGATTCTCATTCCCATTTCCACTAAAATCAAAACTAAAAACATCAAAACTATCCTCTTCACACGAGCTTCGATCTCAAGCCAAAAACACAAAGCTCGGTCCCTCTAGGAAATTTCCAATGTCGGCACTCCTACACCAACACAGCGACCATCGCGTCACCCAATATACCCCGCAACTCCTCAAACGTTCATAAACCCTTCTCCTTGACATCACAAACCCGCATACACCATCCAAATGCCTCGACTCCACCTAGATTTGTCCAAAAACCATGCCCTAAGAGCTGTACCATTTCCGCACCACTCAAAATTTGCATCGCACCTTTCGTTACTCACATAGGTTTGTGGAGAAATGTATAATAAATCCAAGGAGTATAGCTTTTGATTTTAATAATTTTTCTATGAATTTATATAAATTTATAAAGATCGAAACTTTATGTTTTATCATTTTTTTCTGGAGGTAGCTACTAGGTTATTGACAATAGAAAAGAGATGAATGTTAGAATATATATATATAATATTATTTATTTCCAATAATATGTGTTTATGCATACAAATTCCAAGTCAAACCCAACGACTGTTGCCTCTAGCCAAATACCCCTATTCCGGACACAATGGGGTATGTTTCGTAAGCCAATTCGACTGTTTCGATCAGTTTTTTTATCAAAATTAAAATATAAATCAATATATACTAAATTTAAACGTATATTTTAATTTACTGGGCCATATACTGACTCTAAAAATATAAATCGATATATACTAAATTTAAACGTACAAAACTATTTTTGTCGAATTTGGAGATCGTTTGAAAAATGGCTTTTTTTCCAGTCGATTAAATTTAAACCGTATTGACAAAACATGTTTAAATTTACCACGCTCGCATATTGATTCCAAAAATTATGAAATTTGAAACCTAACAATAACTTGACATTCCAGATCCAACAAAAGTTGTTACGTCGAAAACGGAGGTCGTTTGCAAAATGACTATTTTTAAGGGTTACATATTATATTAATATATATATAAATTCCATAGCGACTATTCCAAATTTTAAACAGGACATAATTATCAATTTATAAAGTGAAATCTCAGTTTCTTAAATTCATTATAAAGGTATGTTTAAATGGATTCTAACATTTCTTATTTTATTGAAATCCGATTTATTTTGAATTCTGTACATTCATTTGAAATTCAAAATCGAATTTTCAAACTACCACGCCATTTCGAGTTCGTTTTATAATTAAAGTAAATTTATACATTCTAATTTCGATTTAAATAAATTTTTAATCGTTAATATTTAAAATAAATTATTTTAAATATTCAAAACCCATTAAAATAGCAAAAATAAAAATTTTAAATTGGTTCAGAGTTTCCCGGCTGTTACAATATTCCCCACTTAAAATCTTTTCGTCCTCGAAAAGGAACGGAGCTGAAAGTTGTTTAACTAACCAACTCACCTTTCATTCTTAACCTTTTTAATTTCTAAGAATTTTCTAATTTCTCAAAAATTTGGCTAACACCCTGAATTTTCGAAAAATTTCGCCATAATCTCCTTTGTACAAACCCTATCGGTAAAACCACAACTTTCCTCACAAGGCCCTCATCAATCCATAAGAAAAATAAACAGCCAATCGGCTCATAAAATCATCAATCCCAAGAAATACAGTAAACATGTATCTATTTGTCGGGCATACAATTTTATTCCTCTTCTTAGCTTCCATGCTATGACCTATTTAATATATACATGTATATGTATGCAATTCCAATCAATTTTCAACTTAATCCAATATTTGATTCGATTTGGCTAAATTTTCCTTCCATTTTCATATTGGTTTTGATTTGGTTCAATTTAACCTTTCATTCTCATATTGGATTTATTATTCCAATATTTTTATTAGTTAAACTAATAATCACACAACGCAACCAACAGTCAATTAGTTGATTAGCTTTTCAAACATATATAACCTCTATATATCCTCAAAATCATATTTTCAATGTCAAATCAAAAACAGTAAACCCTATCTAAGTTTTGGTTCTTACACCAGTCAATTGGAAGTATATAGATATCCTACATTTGAAACTCGAACATAAATATTGATGATAGTGCACCCTCACCAGAATTATCCCGGGCGACTAGAGTGTGATTCTATATCTACCCAGTATATTTGAGACTTCAAATACACGTGGATCAGATGTATATTAAAATCTCATTATACCCGATAGTCCAAAATCAATTTAAAATAAAATACTCATATACGAATAATAAGATATAATTTTCAAAACTAAATTTGTTTTTATAAAATAACACTCTTCGAACTCAACCTAGGGTATTACTAACCCTATCTCTAACGAGTCATTCTTTTAGTTTATTACTAATCCTATCTCTGATGAATTCTTTTTTTGTTCTAACGTGCCTTGTTCTCGAGCTTTGCAAACCAATGCTCTGATACCAAACTGAAACGACTCGAAATCCCCCTAACGGGAAAGACCGGATTGCTTTGAGAGCACGACGCATTAGAACAAAAACAACAGAGCATTTCATTGCCATTGCAAAAATTACATCAGAGTACAAGAATATATCATAGTTCCAATAATTTATAGCAGAAAAATATCATAGATTTATTTACATAACAGCGGAAAAATACATACATAAATATAATGTACAGCGGAAATCATCTACACCCACAACTGAAAGAGATATATGGATACAAAGCTTTCCGAATATAGCTCCAGGTGTAATCCAGGATCCTATGAAAAGAAGTATCTGTGAAAACCAAAACTACTAGCTGCCCATGTGGAGAATATGGGCACCTAGAGTTTACGTTAAAACAATAAACTTCGAATCAGTCATGGGACTTGTGTGAGAATTAAAGCAGTTATTAGCTTTTTGTTTTAAAGTTAGGTAAATCACGGGACCACGCCGTAAAATATGGAACGGGTTTATCCCCTATGAATACTGGTACACAAAACAAACAACACAATGCTAAACAGAAAAATGAAGCTATTAAAAGACTCAGTTCCCATCACAAAATGAAAGCAGTCAAGGATTGAGTTTTCCCTTATAATAGCCAAA
Source organism: Allium sativum (assembly GCA_030737875.1). NCBI lineage: Eukaryota > Viridiplantae > Streptophyta > Magnoliopsida > Asparagales > Amaryllidaceae > Allium > Allium sativum. The sequence goes on along the minus strand of CM060921.1, from coordinate 717,574,235 downwards.
ATTGCTTGATACGCAAAATTTCATCTTTTATTATTACTACAAGTGAAGAAATCAACTTCAAATATAAATATATCAATCATAGGCGGCGTAGGTACCATTATATTATGTCGCCATATAGGTTTACAACTAAAACCGTAAAATCACGTATTGGAAATTTGGTTTCCATGTATGAACCAAGGCAAGCGATCGTCCTTACCGATTCGAGACACACTAGCAATGTCTCAGGACCCCCTGTAGTGAACCCTAGGTTAGCGACATGGCCGGTCATCTGTCGATGAATGGCAATACCACAAACTATATGTTAGCCCGTTCTATCGAACCTCCAAAATGGGTCAGTATGTCGACCACTCAAGAGCCACTAGGGACTCAAATCATACCCGAGCCTTTCAATCGGCCTGAATTCCGAGGTACCTCGCTTTCCCTCAATAAAGTTTTCCAACATCCACATAAGTAATCAGTCTGGGCTCCATACCATGATGTTACTCGTAGCTAAAAACTAACATATGTCCGTTTCCCTGAAGTCCTCATCCTGTTTCTAGTTTATACCAGGGTGTGAAGCTCACGAATTAACGCTACACAAAGCTATGCTAATTAAAGCTTTGCTTTGATCATCAACCACAAGGCTCTGCTTTTCAACAAAAGCCTTGATCCATGCAACTCAGTATGCCACACTGTCAATCCATACCGTACAACTGATCTCCACTAATATATAACCTCTAACCTTGTACGTCTCAAAAGAAGGGTGTTAAGCAAGAGAATAAATTCTTTGCCACCAAACAGATATATATTTAGAAGAGATCAACGAATATAGTATAAAGGAATACAATGTCAGACAAATTATCCATTTGCAAGTATGTTCTGGGTCTGAAAGAAACTGGAGGCACCTTATTCCTCGTCCCATATGTCCAATACATGGGAGAGGCCCACGCATATTCGATCGATCTCCAAGTACGTCTGGACGATCACTATTTATTACCATGTATTGTGTGTACATCCCAATCAAGACATCAGTAATCATCCAAACGATGTGGAGATCTCTGGTCTTCAACCATCGTCTTCATACCATCGACATTTAGTCGCCGTATCAGTTATTCAGAATGGGGTAAACCAGTCTTTCCGAATAACTCGCGTATCTTATAATCAAGTGCTATAAAACACATCCTACGCCTCATTCCAATCCAGAATATTCTTTTATTCAAATATTCACATCTTTATGGAAAGGTTCCTATTAACTCTATCAAAGATAAATTATTTTAAATTTTCTCTTTAATCTTCCTTTTGATACGTTTTCAATAGAATTTATTTTATCCTTTAATAATTCCAAACCAAAATAAGGTTTATAAAACTAGTCGGGATTATCAAGCCATACCGAAGTAATCATTTATTTATTAATCCCAACCTATTCATACCATGGAGCAAAAGTGGTAGTACCCCATATCTAACACCCACGGTGTTATCGGTAAATTTAATTACCATTCCGCGTTCAAATCTAATTGAAGATTTAACTATCGCCTAGAGTAAAACTGATGGTGCTCCATTCTTGATCATTTCACGAATATGATAAATTTAATTACCTTATTCTCATTCCAATCTAATTAAAGATTCATTAAAACTCTAATTCATTTTTAATCTCAAAAACCATTACTTAATGATTATTCAAATTTAAGTAGTTAATCTTATCTTTAACTGGTTAAAGAATTAATGTCATTTAAAACACAGTTCACAATAAACCCAAATCGGCTTCCATCAACTTTGGAATCTTCACGGAAAACAGATCAATATATATAATCGATATAAATTTCCGTATCCAATCAATACTATAAATGAAATAACGACAAAGCTTTTTAAATTCCATATATAGTAACGGTCTTCCTTCACAAAAGCTCATCTCAATTATTACCATATCGAATTTCATCCAATTCCAATCTAATATGTTAAATTGGAAAACTTTACTTTGGAAAATTTCCATTAAATCATAATAAAAAGATTTATAAATTAATAATCATCTCTTCACTGTTAATTGGGTTAAAGAACAAATGTTATTTAAAACACCGTTCACGATAAACCCAAAATCCCATTTCAATTCAATTCCAATTAAATATTAATTAATTCGCAAAGTTCTCTAAATCTTATTTAAAAGATTTATTCTTTTCTCAACTGGGTTTAAGAACAGTGTTATTAAAAACACCATTCACGACAAATCATAAACCCAATTTTATATTAAATACAAAGCTCTAAACATAAATTATATCGGCTTGATTCAGTATCAAATTCTGAAACCAATGGATATCTTATTGAGAATAACGATATCTGCATCTTCCAAATTCCTACAACAATATCCGTATAATCACGGAATCCAATATCGAAATATTTCGTAGATTATTTCCATTTAAATCCATTTCAATTCATACACTGGAAAAATTCTGGTTATTTCAAAACCATTTACAGATCCAAATTATTTATTTTAAAAATCATTGGATTTTTATACTAGTTAATTACTAGTTCATTTCGATAAAAATATATTTTTATCTTTTCAAACTTGTAATTTTTCATCCATAATCTTTCCAAATCATTTATTATGATTTTACACATTTTTTTCCATATTTATAATAATTTAATTAAGGCCCTTACAATCGGTTTTCAATATCGGCCACCGAACTGCATTCATAGCAACCTTTTTTGAAATTGATTTTGACATAATTCCAAATCCAACCGTTAGATTTAAAATCTCTTATATTCATTGGAAAGATCTTTTCAATATGAACCCAACGGTTCTGGTTTTAGGAGAATCCAACGATCGGATCTCCCGTTACATCAATTTGAAGTTAATGGTCGAAATTCTCGAACAATCGCTACGCGACGCGTTCTATTCAGACCATTATTTATATATATATATATATAATATCTTCGATTTCCATTTAAAATGTATTTTATAAATTCATTTTAAAATGATTTGAACTTCATTTTCAAATTTAAATCAAAATTGAATATTCTATATCATTATAATATTAAAATGATAATATTTTCAAAATATCAGATTTTGAAATCAATTCTTTTCTATGTTATTTTAAAATAAATAAAATCGATCGATAAACTTGTTCGGTTAAACATAGCATTTCTATACTTAACCCGGCTTCATATTTTTATATATTTTCGTGTTCATCCACAATCGAACATCAAAATCATATTTTGATTATTCACTGAATATTAATTTAAAATATTCTTTATTTTAAACTATTCTTTATTTCTGAATTGGAATGCGACTCAATCAATTGCCATATAATTTTAGTTATATGGATTTCATACATCGTATGTATTCAACAATAATGATATATAATCATTACACATTCAAACATCATCCAAAGTGCATTCTACAACTGTATAAGCATTAAAATAAATAAATAACGCTCATCACAACCTGTCAACCGACCGATTGACATACAACTAAATATCGGGATTAGTGTATATCAAATATCATCCCAATACCCGTGTGGGGTTTTAAAACAACAAATATTGATTATTATTTGTGCACTTAGGCGATGTGTAAAAATTATCGTCCCAATCAATATCAGTTAAATTGATGTACATAAACAAGTCGTCCGACTTGTAAATGGATATTTATTCCCACTTTACTGTTTAAATTATAAATGGATATTTGTAATTAAATTTCAATTACCACAATAATATTAATATTATTTTTAATATGTTAAACATTACAACATCACAAATAAACACAATACAGTTGATTAAATCATCCATGGTCCGTGGATGGGGGAGGTGAGCTAACAAGCATCGTATATAATTTACAATGATTAAACTAATAAAAATCTAAACTGGCAATCCTATATATTTTTATTCATGAATACAATAACATGATAAAATAATTTTGAGTGAGAAGGAGTTCTCACTTTGGGTTCCACTCTGTCATTCTTTATTTGAAGATTTCAATATTGTTTGAGCTTGAATTTGCCTCAAATTCTAACTGGCTCCGTTTCTGTTCTAGTCTGTTCCATCACATAGCATTTTTCGCCACGATTTTAAAGTTACCCAGTTTGTTGAATTTTGTTAATGTATATGGAAGTTATGATTTTTATAAGATCGAGTACATATATACATCATTAATTAATTAAATAAATTAACGATAATTATACCCTAATCATCTTGATCCACGTCATCGCTCCCCCTAACCACCTTCTTCCACAAACAAGTCGCATGCTCCAGGATAATTCCATGGCCATCTCCGATTTTTTTCCATCCCCTATTCTCAGTCCCATCTCCACTAAAATCAAAACTGAAAACATCAAAACTCTCCTCTTCACACGGGCTTCGATCTCAAGCCAATAACACAAAGCTCGGTCCCCCTAAGAAATTTTCAATGTCGACACTCCTACACCAACACAGTGACCATCGCGTCACCCTATATACCCCGCACCTCCTCAAACTTTCACAAACCCTTCTCCTTGACACCAGAAACTCGGATGCACCATCCAAATGCCTCGACTCCACCTGCATTTGTCTATAAACCATGCCCTAAGGGCTGTTCCATTTCCGCACCACCCAAAATTTGCATCGCACCTTTCATTACTCACATAGATTTGTGGAGAAATGTATAACAAATCCAAGGAGTATAGCTTTTGATTTTAATAATTTTTCTATGAATTTAAATAAATTTGTAAAGATCGAAACTTTACGTTTATCAATTTTTTTTCTAAAGGCGACTACTAGGTGATTGACAATAGAAAAGAAATGAATTAGGTTTAATGAATGTTAGAATATTTATATATATATTTAATATTATTTAATTCCAATAATATGTGTTTATGCAAACGAACTCCAAATCAAACCCAACGACTGTCGCCCCTAGCCAAATACCCCTATTCCGAACACAACGGAATATGTTTCATAAGCCAATTCAACTGTTTCGATTAGCTTTTATCAAAATTAAAACATAAATCAATATATACTGAATTTAAACGTACATTTTAATTTACCGGGGCCGCATACTGACTCCAAAAATTATAGAAAAATAAATCTAGCTATGTGTTGACGATACGATCCTAATAGAACCATTTTTGTCGAATTTGGAGACCACTTGAAAAATGGATTTTTTCTAGTCGATTAAATTTAAACCGTATTCACAAAACACGTTTAAATTTACCACGCTCACATATTAATTCCAAAAATTATGAAATTTGAAACCTAACAATAATTTGACATTTCGGATCCAACAAAAGTGGTTTCGTCGAAAATGGAGGTCATTTGCAAAATGGCTATTTTAAGGGTTATATATTATATTAAAATGTATATAAATTCCATAACAACTATTCTAAGCTTTAAACTGGACATAACTATCAATTTATAAAGTGAAATCTCATATTCTTACATTCGTTAGAAAGATATGTTTAAATGTATTCTAATGTTCCTTTTTTTTACTGAAATCCGATTTATTTTGAATTTTGTACATTCATTTGAAATTTAAAATCGAATTTTCAAACTACCGCGCTATTTCGAGTTCGTTTTATAATTAAAATAAATTTATACATTCTAACTATGATTTAAATAAATTTTTAGTCATTATTATTTAAAATAAATTATTTTAAATATTCCAAACCCATTAAAAAAGCTAAATAAAAATTTTAAATTGGTTCAAAATTTCCGTGTTGTTACACTAAGGTTACCAAGATCACTAAAGGTTTGTCTGAAAAGAAAGTATTTTTAAAAGAAACCGCATTTTTTAGAAATCAAAAGTTACTTTTGAAATTAAAATATCCCCTATACTCAGTTACAACCTTCCTTTGACTCTTTCTAAATCTTTATCTTTTTAGTTGAGTTGTAAGGCATTCTATTTAAGCTTTCCTTTATACGTTGAAAATTTAATTAATGGACAAACTTGTTTAGCTTAATAGTTGAGAAAGGTCGAGGTTAGAAAGGAACCTGCTGCTTAACAAATATTTATAAGGGTTAATCACGGATATAAAAGGGTAGTTTGGAAGATAAGAATAACCTAGATTGATTGGTTAAGAAAAAGGGATGTATTTCCATAGTTAGGTTTGAAATTAACATAGAAAACGTCAGTGCAAGAGTGAATAGAATAGTACGAAATGGAGTTTTTTACGTATTACGCTCTATCCTCCAACTTAAATATAATTCAAAAGAAGTATCTTGTAATTACGAATTTCTATAAAATAGATTGTCTTATACTGTTGAAATATATTTTTATAACATTTTCGGTAACTAATTAATTAAGGAACTTCCAAAAAGGTAAATTTAAGGATGGGAAGTAAAAGATCAACATGAGTATACTAATGTCAAAAGGATTACAGGGAATATATAAGAAGAAATAAATTGGACATTAAGAAAGAAATGGTAAAAAGCAAGGATTGGTGGAAGAAAAAATGTTATCTATCTTTAGTTCTTTCTAGTTTTCCTTTTTGGTTTAGGAATATTTTGTCCCTTTTCCTTTGATGTATTGGTTGAGGTGGCTGCATGGGGCCATAGCCACGATGAGTTGAGTCTTGTAGAGCATCTATATTGTAGGCTTAATGAAGCGGTCCTTTGTAGATATAGTAAATCTCTGAGGGTGTAGTAATAACACTAATTGACTGTTTTGCACTTAGGCCCAATAGTAGTTTCTGAACCCAGTAGGGATCGACTTGATTACCTGCGGTAAGTCGAGGTTGTAACTAAAATCTTGATGTTTAGGGCATTTCCGGATATGGATTATTTTGTCACGATTAGGCCTCATAAGACATGTTGATTTGCATGTTGAGCGATGTCCTGTTCTTCAAGGAGAGCTTGTGGGTGAAATGGTCTTATAGTCACGTTATCAAGAATAGCAGCTTATGGACGCTTGAGAAAAAGAAAAATCATAGCTCGACTTGGCAGAACATTATTAAGTTGAGGTATCATTTCTTACCTTATTTTAAATTTGGTGATAAATCTTTTAATATGATCAGATTCTGGCACGATCCTTGGCTTCAGTTCGGGAAAATTCTTGCGAACTCAGTCTCTTACCCAGAAATTATGCAATCTGGAGTCAACATTCATGCTACTGTTGATAAAGTTATTGAAAGAAACCGGTTTGCACTGCCGAACTCATACAACCAGAATATAAAAACTATTTGGGCTCAAATTAATAACAGCAAAGTCTTCAATATTCCCCCTAAACAAGCTTTTTAGAATTGGCGAGGTGAGCTATTTACTATCAGTAAAATGTTATATGAGCTTCAAGATGTTTCAAGCATGACAAAATGCAGGTGGAGTAAAATCATTTGGAGATTGGATAGCTCAGTGAAGGAGAACCTAAATCTATGGAAGGTTTACTACCAAGCATTGCTAACGAAAGACAAAATGGCGGCAAGCGGAATTCACGTTCAGCTGGAATGTGCCTTTTGTATTGCGCAACCTGAAACAATTTTCCATCTCTTCTTCACTTGTGTAGTCACTGGTTCGATCCTTCATGCTACTGTGCATAAGCTCGGGATAACACCACACAATGCTTCGTTTAATTGGGATGCTATACTGAAACTTTACAAGGGAAAATCTCCTCGAGCTAGGACGTGCGGCTACTTGATTAAGAAATTATTCCATAAAGTCTGGACTGAGAGGAACATGCGTATATTCCAACCTGCGAAAGCTACTGATAATGCTCTACTTCAGAATCTCTTTTGGCGTGAAACTCGCGATGGAGTTAAATTCTTGCGGTTCACTTTTGACCCAGGAATCTGCAACTTCTAATTTATATTTGTATACACTTGTGATGTTTAGCCTCTTTAAGGATTGATATGCTGTGTTTTCCTTGTTTTCTCTTTTCTGTTTTTTGCCTCCTTGTTTCTATGTACTCGTCTTCGATGTATCAATAAAATGATAGGGGACCATTCAACCGCGCCAGCCTTGCCCAAAAAAAAATTATGAGCCAAAAATATGGCATAGGCATTAATATGAAATATGTAGTTAGAGGAAAGAGTTACGGGCCTAATATTTGTTAAATATTTCTATGGGCTATTTTGACTGTAAGAAGGAGATGGTTGAGCTATGTCATTCGATGGACTAATTTTTTAGACTTCTTGCGACCCAAAGGGTAAGTCTTGTTGATATTCCGATTGTTCTTAGTGTATCTCTAGGAAGTATCAATTCAGTTCTCTTTGTGTTTGTATTCCGAATATAGTAAGCAACTGAAAGATTATGTCTATGAGAGAGAAATTGGTTTTCGAATCTGTATATGTGATGATGCTAAACTTGTAGCATTTTGGATAAAGAACATGGTGTAAGTAAGAGTTAAATTTCATGGTTTTGATTGGAATCTTTCTTGGCTATGGGAATATACAATTAATGGATGGGTTGGAAGCTATCCGTATAATAAGTCATATCACATATTGGAAAGAATATAGGTTTTCTTAGGGGTACTCGAACCCAAGTGTTGACCTGTGAATGATTAGTTGGATTAGAATATTTTACTCCCTAAACCCTATCTTTTGAAAAGAATTTTGACATAATTGTTTTCCTAGACAAGAGTGTAACAAGGAGGCATTTTATGGAAACTTATGGAATCACTTTGAGTCGCAACCCCATCTGCATAAATTTTAGAAACGAGAATTTTGAAAGACTAATGTATTTTGATATGAAATTTGTATTTTGGAAATTTCATAAAAGTAACTGTATGTATATATTTCAAAAAGAATTTTTATAACTAAAATTTTGCCTCATTAAAAAAATTCAAATAAGGTTTTGGAAAATCATAAATATATATATATATATATAAAATGGGGCAGTAAATAAGTCTTTATAGGGTTGGAAATATAAGTAGAATGAACCCGGGGAACAAGATGAGAAAAGAGGAAAAGCGTGACTTTACTTGTAAGGTTAAGGTAAGCTTTTGGATTAGTTCACTTGAGAGTTTCTCCCCGAAATAACTAAGACTAGTGAGATGATATAACTACAAGAAAGGATTTGAGTTTCTCACTTGTATTCTTTTGACAAGTATTTCCTCTTTGATATTCTATTAGCAACTTCTTCCTTTGATTAAGGGCTTCCTTCTTGTATATCCTTAGGAATTTTAAATCTTAGGATTTGAGCTTATAGTTGATAGGATATGGTTGAAAAATGTTTTTGAGACGTTTTATGTTTGATGGTTGAAAGTGTTTACTCATGGATGCGGTGAATACACACACACACACACTAGGCACTAGATTAGGGATCAGCTCAAGCACTTACATATTGCATATGGATGTGTGTGCATTTTTAATTTACTTTAACTATAGATGAAAGAAAAATGGTTGAATCATCACTTGGATGTTGCATTTTGGTGAATGGTTGTTGCACACATATAGAATTTTATATGTATTATTAGGATTCTTTTGCATACATATTGGATACATGGCATAATTATGAATTGCATTAAGGGGGTCAACTGAATCAGTAGACCGCCTTATTTTCGTATTAGCTTAAGGACATACACACGAAACCTTTGCATATGTTCATGCAAAGCATTAGAAATTGTAAGGAGAATGGATGTTAGTGGATGATCGTTGAGTGGATGTGTGTTAGCATCTATAACATTCTTCTAGCCTTGGAGAATTATAGGCGAAATCCTTTAAGGAGGGGAGAATGTAACAACCCGAATTTTTAACAAACAACAATTAATTAATGGATTAATTAATTGAGGAATAAATTTGAGAAAATAAATATTAATCAGAATAATATTGAGAATTGAGCAAAATCGATTTCACTATTGCATCCGTTATGAAATTCTAATTCAGATAGACTTTTAGTTTGCATAAATCAGACAAGAAATGAACAAGTTATAATCAATCAAAGTTTGAAATTAAAATTAGAGAATTTAATTAACAACTAGAAAATAAAGCAATGGTAAATGGGCGATCCATCGCTTAACTGGATCGACACATGGGTTGATCCAGGAGTCGACACATGGGTCTACCCAGGTCTAATATGGATCGACCCAGCTTCGAACATTTCTGGGTAATTCTTCTAATGTACTACTGATGTTAAAATACAATGAACCTGGACAATAAATCCAATGAACCTTAACACCTAGTTCTACCATAAATTGACTACCAACCCTCACTCTTTCCCCATACCTATTCTTCTTCTTTTTCTTAGCCTCCAATGCATAATGTTCTGAAAATAAAATTAGGGAAAGTCTGGGTGCTATCGAACTATAGATCTGAAAGGATATTCTGTTTCTACTTCTTTTTCAAAGACCTTTTGCTGGATCTACAACAATTTTATGTGAGTATTACCGTGATTAGAAGATTCCTTCCAAGTGAATGTTAAAATAGATATAATAGTTGTTATAGCGATTAGTAATCTAAATAAAAAGGATTTTGATAGTAAAATATATTGGATATGAAAGTTACAGTGTTTATAAGTTCATTTTTTACATGTTCTTATTCATTTTAATTACTGTCAATTACCTGTTCCTTTTTTAGTTATTATTTGTTTATATGTACGTTCTTTTACCTTATCCTCTTCTCTGTCATTGTTTTATTTATAGTCTTGTAATGCCCAATTATTCATTGTGTTCATTTTTGAGCTTAGATCTATTGCTTCTTTTTCCTTTGTTTTGTGCTGAGCCTAGACATATGAGAGCCTAGGCCTTTACCGTTAGATTTGCCTAAAATTGGAATAATCTGTAACAATATTAGTAAGGAGATTTTAGGAATATTAAAAATTGGCAAAATATGGGCTGTAAATGGGATAAAAGGAAGAATAGTTCATGTAAATTTGAGAAACATTTTAATTTTCATTGACATTAATTTAGAGAATATGTTCATGTTAATTTAAGAAACATGTTAATTTATCATTGACATTAATTTAGGTAATATGTTCATGTTAATTTAAGAAACATTTTAATTTGTCATTGACATTAATTTAGAGAATATGTTCATGTTAATTTGAAAAAAATATTAATTTGTCATTGACATTAATTTGGAGAATATGTTCATGTTAATTTGAGAAACACGTTAATTGACATTAATTTTAGAAAACATGTTCATTGGTCATTTATGTTCATTTGACAGTAATTGAAAAACCATGTTCATTTGACAGTAATTTGGAAAAACATGTTCTTTTGTCATTTATGTTCGTTTGACAGTAATTGGGAAAAATATGTTCATTTGACATTAATTTTGGAAAACATGTTCACTTAATGTTAATTTGGAAAGCATATTAATTTGACGTTAATTCAAAAAACATATTAATTAATATGAATTATACTTAATTTGATATTAAGAAACCTGTATCTAAAAAAACATGTTAATTGGAATGAATTGTAGTTATTTATATATTAAGTAACCTGTATCCGGAGAACATGTTAATTGGAATGAATTGTAGTTATTTATGTATTAAGTAACCTGTATCCGGAGAACATGTTAATTGGAATGAATTGTAGTTATTTATGTATTAAGTAACCTGTATCCGGAGAACATGTTAATTGGAATGAATTGTACTTAATTTGATATTAAGTAATCTGTATCTGGAAACCATGTTAATTGGATTGAAATGTACTTAATTATACATTAAGTAAACATGTCATTGGAAAATATGTGAATCAGATGTATATTAAAATAAACATGTTACTGTAATATGTATATGTAAACATCTGAGAAGGGGCCTGTCCGACTTGGGGAAGGGTTGTGTAAAGAATTACATTTAATAAGAAATGTTATTTACAACCTTGTAATATAACATAGGGTTATATTAAGCTTATTAATGAACTAAAACCTGCTAAGTTAAACCTATATGATTAATAAGCTAAGATGTCCATTCTATTAGTAAAATATGTGGGGACTCATAAAATAACATGGGGCCAAGCCTAGGGGTGGCTTGTGTCAATCTGCTGCTTGTTTATGGTTATATTAAGCTTATTAATGAATTTAAACCTACTAAGTTAAACCTGTCTGATTAATCAGCCAAGCTGTCCAATCTGCTGGTAAAATATATTTGGGGAATCTTAAAATTCTAGTTAACTTGAGGGGCCAAGCCTAGGGGCTGGCTTGTGTCAACCTACTATTTGTTTTTCTATTTGGAACCCATATCAATCAGTACCCTCCTATTATCAAACGAGTCTCGCACTAGGAAGATACTATGGCGCACTTTACTGATGGGTGATTGTAAGAGGTTCAAATTCTAGAGGTGGGTACGGGCGTGTTCCGGTAGAACCACAAGTGTGCATTGTTCTAATTGGGGAAGATAAGACGCTGTAACACCGGCAGATAAGGCTATGTCTTTTAGTTGATGGGTTTGGGACCGATATCCCCGAATACCATCACTGGCACAGGTTATTTGTGTCTGTTAGGGAGCCGATCAATGGGTAGCATTAGAAAATTCCTTCATAATTACTTGTTTTTATCTGAATCTGTAGAAGTGCAAAATAGTCAATCTGCCTGATCTGATTATTATTATTGTTATCATCACTGTCTTTTTCGTAAGAATTTCTTGTCTTTATCATCGGTTCATATTAGTTATTGTTCAATTTTAGATCACTACAACAAAATGACCCTATTACAACGGCGGAACACCGTTGTAATATACATTTTACAACGGTGGGCAAACCGTCGTGTATTAAGAAGTTGTAATAGACTAATATTTTTTACAACTTTTTTGCACTGTTGCAACACTGTTGTAATATGTATATTTTACAACTTTTTTCCACCGTTGTAAAATATTTTATTACAACTTTTATTTCCCGTTGTTGTACATTCTGTTGTAACATCAAAGCATATGTATGACAACTGGTGATTACAGTTGTGACTTCCAAAATATTACAACTATTTCACACTGTTGTAAAATATTTTATTACTACTTTTTTTGCTGTTGTAACTTAGATACACCTTACTAATATAAAGAATTCACATATATTAATAATAATATGATTCATATTTCAATGCAACAAATACAACTATACAGAATCCTTCATACATATTAATTAACAAAATATTCAATCAACATACACATAGTACATCACTAAATAAACCCGTCATAAAAAACATATGACTTGAAGTCATCTTTCATTAATATACATCACTATGAGTAATACAAACATAATGGAATTGATATTTGCTCACAATGCTGCTGGTCTTGCAATGGTCTTCATTCTTGAGTTAACTTCCAATGAATTTGAGATTTTCTTGCAATGCTGCAAGTCTTCTTGAATTAAACTATATGAATTAACATATTAAGCAATAAGAATGAAGTATATTAACGTATGAAGTAACCTAAGCTATAAATGATGTTAACAACAGTTTAAGATTTTCGTCGCAATAGATATCATCAAAACCATAAAATAGGAAGTTAGCTATCATAATTTCATACGGGATAAGATAAGTTTTCCAAAAATGACATGTTTGTTCAAAGCAGTTACTAACAAGCCTATCAACAAAATAATTCCCATTCAGAGTCATGAATCCTCCGCAAATGATGTGTGTTATGCAACCTGAAAACAGAAGACATGTACCATCAGTTTTTTACCTATATCTAAGCTTCAACTAACACACACAAAAACAGCCCCTTAAAGTTTAATGCATTCCAAAGGTACAAGAACCACCACAAAAATGTTCAGATGTTAAAAATAACACAAGAAACACTACCAAGAGTGAAGAAAAAGTAAATAGCACTGATTTCTCGTTTAAAATTGAATACGGTAGTATTATTATTAACCAGAAAAGAGAGGAAGACCTGTACATGGAAGCAGGCTACAACACCTGAAACTATCAGCATTGCCAAACATTTGTGAATCCCTGCAGCTTGTCTCTATCATGACCATTATATATTTCTACTGTTGTGGTCGTCGTCTCCTCTGTAAATAACCAAATTAGATGATTCCAATAAATTTACAGCCACAATGACCATCACTCATTAATTATTCCATCATGAATTAAAAATGTTGAAATTGGCAAAAAGCATGCTCCTATCCTCATCAGCTTCTCAATGATATGTGGTCTAATAACATTTATCTTATGCATCGTGGTTGAATGCACACTAGATCAAAAACTGTGACTAACTAACTCTAGACGGAAAAAAATTACAGCTTTATAGGTGATAATAATATTGTATGCCCTTATTTATCATGATAATGCTGAAAGGCGATGAATAAGCCACTAATCTAAGTAATTAGAAAGTAAAAACTTATATGACCAAACCTATTGGATACCTGAGTTATTGAATAAAGAAACAATTTCCAGTTGCGGCCATAGCCCCATTGTCGTTGAACACTTCTCACCCATCAACGTCAGCATCAACAACAAGGATTCCCCAGTACACAGCAAACCCTAAACCGCAGCTCAAAAAACCTCTGTTCAGGATATTATGGACAGTCTATTGAATCAATGATTAGTCGACGATTTATGATGTTCAGTAGACTGATGTATGTTATATTAAAAAATGTATGCATATGCACGGATTGGCTTTCAAATACACGCTAATAAGTTGAACATTCGCTGCAGACATCATACCTTAAGATGCTCGGAGTAATGTTTCATAAGTATTCAAAACACCAATTCCTTTGCCCTCAACATCCTTGGACCAGGAGGCATAATTCCAAACCCAATATTTATGACTTTTATTAATAGTTCCAATCTGATGCAAATGCTGGTAATAGTTCAGCAGTAGGAATTGATGAATGCTGGAAATAGTTCAGCAGTAGGAATTGATGAATCCAAGTGGAAGTGATTATGTAAAGCCTGTTTCATCCATTTACTAATCGTACTAGTAAATTCTATGCAGCCAATGAAAACTACAAAACTGATGTTAATAGTGAGAACTACAAAGCTGATGCATTAGTAAAGCTGGAGTGAATGTCAGCCGCAATTTCATTGACTGGCTATTATTACAATCAAGTTTCCTAATCTGCACGTCTAAGACCCCTGGGTTAATTACCGTACATGTAAAAGCATATTGATCTGCATTTCAAGAATGAATTATTAGAAAAAGTAATGCACATTATATGGTTTACAAAGACTTCACAGAACATATGGGCCAAGTCAAGCATATTTTGTATTTATTTGTAAATGGGCTGTAGGCCATTATCTGTACATATATAAATAGATCAGCATATCATGCATTTTGATTCATTCAGAAATAATACAACTTCATTCTATCTTCTCAAATATATCACTGCTCGATTTACAACAAACATATCTCCATTTAATCATAGCAAAATTATATTTTGGTATCAAAGCCACCTAAGAGCTTAACGGCCATATCCTGATCAAGAATGCAACGTATAACACTTCAGGGTGTTATCAGTATACAGTTCCATCAAAAAAATCTCATCATTTGGAAGTTGTCTCATCAGAGATCCAAGGATCTCATCATCTGAATTCCTGTATTCAGATCATTATACTATTATTTTATTCTTACGTTATGTATTATACAAATTAATGTGTGAAGCAAACACAAAGTAAAAAACAGTCATATAAAAATATATATCGCATTTACTAAATATCATGGGTCTAAATATCAAATATAAAAAGGGCAGCATGTTAACTTATAAGATAGGGAAATATAGTGATGTTATGGATGGATACCTAATATTGTAGGAAGGAAAACAGTGGTGGGATTTGAAGTACCAAGATCGCCGAAATCAAGCTACAACAACCGTATCCCAAGCATAAAGAAGAAGCTCAGGATCCACCGCTCGTTCCACCGCACCTGCACAACTCTCTTTTAAGCTCACATCGGCAGCCACCAAACCAGTTCTCCGCTTCAATTCAAGGAGAAGTGATGAGATTTTAGGCGAACATGTGAAACATCAGCAGCCTACATCTTCTCAGAGAAATGGCGCATACATCTATTTTCCTATAGCGGTAGCATCGTGAATTCCAGATCTCGGCTGTAGGAGAATATTAGCCGATAAATGTTTCGGAAACAGCAACTCTAGTGTGTTAAGGCGAGACTTCGTTGAGGGGAGGAAGAGGATCTATTTTGATTTAGGGCTGGGATAGATTTCGATTTTGGGTGAAACTTTGTTGGAAGAAAAGGATACGATAAGGCCTACGTGAGGGAGTGATAATCACGTGAGTAACTTTAGAGCCAAAATTTTCCCGTCCCGCCTCATTTTCCTGCAAGAGCCCGCCTAATTTTCTTGCGTGGTAGAACAACATTTATAAAACTGGATGGCATAAATTATAATTATTAATAAATGAATATTTATAACAAAAATGATATGAATTTCTGAAAATTAATTTTACTACTGACTATTATTTCTTAATTAATATCACTTTTTATTTCTAATTTATAATTGAATATTAATAATTAAAAATTAACTATCAGGTATATATTAAGAATTATTAATTACTGAATATTTGTTAGTAATTATTAGAAGCTAATTACTATTTATTAATTACTACTTATTATTAAATTGTAAATTTATTATTAAATAATTAATGTTTTTTTAATCTTTTATAATTTACTATTAAATATTAATTACATAATTTTATTAAATATTAATATACAATAGTTGTTACAAGTGGCGGAAAAAATAGTTGTTAAAAATATGCATCTATTACAGCTGACAAATAAGAATAAACATCTATTAATAAGTAGTTAACATACATTACCTATTAAAAATAAATTACTACTTATTAACTATTAATTATTTAATAATAATTGATAAATATTATTGATTCCTAATTTTAATATTAATTATTATTATTAAATATTAATATAATTAGTTATTGAATTTAGATATTATAAACATGAAGTTTGTAATAGGCATCTATTACAACTAATAAAATGAAAAGTTGTTAAATATATGTATATTACAACTTTAGAGAGCTGACAGTTGTAAAAAATATTCATTACAACTGTGCTTTTCGCACTGTTGTAAAATTAAAGTTGTAATATGGTGTTTTTGTTGTAGTGGATAAGTACAGAGACTTACCATTTTATGACACTAGAACCACTATATATCCATTTTACTTAATTTAGTAGTTGAGCTGGTAATCATGGCAACTCACCAGGCTTTATGTCTAGACTCATTTCGATTCTTCCTTTCTCTTTTCTTTCGCCTAGTCTTACAGGGAGAGAATGTATATTTCATATTTTTTATTGATTCTGTTGTGATGGATTTCTACAAAAGACAGATTACTTTATGTCCTCTTTCCAAGGTTAGCTTGTATCTTTATGACTATTTTGGGGATAATATTATTTTACTACGATATTATTTTTGACTGAGATTTTGAGACATGTCATTTTGTAACTATTTGGTTTATTGAAGAAAATATGGTTTTTTATTTATAAAATGAAAATTTCATCTTCCGCTGTTAATTTATATTCTTATGTCTTGTGAAATTTTAGGCTCTATGATATTTCTGTCTTTATACCTACAATGCTCCATAATTTCTTATTGAAATCCTCATATGGATGACATTAAGGACTGTTGTGTGTTACATGGTCTATATACAACAAAAAAAAGTATACTATCCAAAATGTGCTAGTCCCAAAAAATATCTTAGCCCTAGTGCTAACTAAGCACGTAAGATAATCATATATACAATATCCCAAAAACAATGACCACCCCACTAACTAAGCATCTGACTCATCATCAGATGGGACTGATAGACTAATCTCATTTAGCTCCTCGTCGGTAAAATCCTTGACTACATTATCAGCAAGATATCCATCCTCATCAATAACCTCACCCTCATCATTATTGAACTCGGGAGCCAGATCCCACTCTAGAAACTCTCCCTCTGGGATAGGCTCAGCATGATCGTTCGTCGATCCATCGAACTCACCTACTCCATCAAATTCACTTATCGGTCCATCAAATTTGCCTATGGACTCTACGAATTCATCCTCCGGATCCAACATCTCCACATCATCAGGTACATCATCATCCGACTCACCAAGCATCTCCTGCCAAATCTCATGCCAAATCTCCTCGCCGTCACTCATGGGAATGGCTCCCCCCATCTCCCAAACAATTAACTCATCAGCCTCTATGTCTACGCTCTCATCATCAGCCACCATCTTATCATCTTGTTGCCTTAATTCCTCGTCTACAGGTATAGGCTCTACTGGCTCTGGCTCTAGGAGAAGAAGTCTTTGCCTCAATATCATCCTGCTCCTCTATCACTCTGGAGGTCGAACATCCATCTGTATCGAATCATCAAATCCCTCGCTGCTACTGTAAATGAACTGAGCCAAATACCACCTAACACTCAATGGTTTACCCCTATCATTAACAAGGAATTTTAATGTTAGATTTCGTTCTTCTATGATCTAAACTTGCTAATTATTCCAAATTCAAAAGTTGTGAAACTTATTTCCTTTCAAATTAAAGGACCCAAAATCACTATTTAAACTTTATATGGAAAAGTTATACTATCTTAGCTTATTCAAAATATCTTATTTTTTTAATTATTACTATTTTCCAAATACCTTTCAGTCAAATTATGAAACTTAATTCACATGGTATTTGTTCTTAAGTATTTTATTTCTTACTCAAATGTATCTCATAATTTGTCGAATGTCAAAAATTGTCGAGAATTCTAATCCTTGATCGTTTTTTTTCTAGGTACTTATTCCTACATAAACATTCCATTTACCTAAACACATTTCAGATCTTATTGATTGTCCAAAACCGTCGAGAATTCTGATTCTTAATCAAATATTTAAGGAGCTTTAAGTTCAAAAGACTTCCCATAATCATTATTTTTAATGGCCTTACAAATATTCCTTAAATTTTAACTTTTTGGCTAATCCTTAGGTTATTCAACTTTTGTTCTAATCATTCTATCTTTTAGTTCTTTTCTAAGTAGAAGGAAATTTTGTTTGAAAATTCTAGGTTACACCCTACTTAATTTACTGGCTTATCCCTTAGTAATTAGTTTACCCAATATAAATCTCATAATTTAACCAAAAATTTCTAGGTCTTGCTGATCCTTATATCATTAAATACCTTATGGTCAAATTGTGAAACCGAATTCGCAAGGTGTTTGCACTAGGATTATTTGGCGTAATCAGTTAGGGAGGACTAATTACCATGCCATATGAAATATTTTAAGTTAAATTGTGTAATTCTAATCACAAGATGTCCATATTCAAACTTAACAATCTTAATCATTCATATTATAATATTCATTTAATCCTGTATTTTTCAAAATATAATCTTTCAAGACATAATTCATATTGCGAATGCGTTCTCTCATATATATTACTCTCAGACTCATTCTAGGGCATTACTAACCCTATCTCTAATGAGTTACTCCCCTTAATTCTATCTCTAATGAGTCTTTTTCTTCTGTTCTAATAAGTCATACCCCATAAGCTTTGTATAAACCAAAGCTCTGATACCACTTTGTAACGAGCTACCTTTTTGACCGTTTCAAGTCGGTAAGTAAACCAACTCGGAATGTTTTCAACGATGGATTGTTATTGGGATAATAACACATTTAAATAGAAACAAAGAACTTTTATAGTTATAACAACATTTTTTTACATCATAGTTACAAAGATATATCAGAGTACAATAAACATACAACGGAAAATACTAAAGCTCAGTGGAAGAATATAAATGCTCAAATCTCATTTTAGCCTACATCCAACACCTTTTCTAAAAAGACTCTAAGACTAATCTACAAATCCTAACTACGAGGCTGTCCATGTGCAAAATTATGGGTACTCGGATTTTAGGTGAAGGAATAATAACTCCTGGCCAGTCATGGGACTGGTGTGAAAAACTAAAGAATAGTTTTACTTGTAAAGTGAGTTAACTCATAGAATTATGTCATATAACACAGAAAGGTTTTTTCCCTTATGAATACTAGTGCATAAAAATTCATAATACTTTTTAGAAATGAAGCTACCACAAGGTCCCGCGGCGCGCACACAATGCAAACAAAAATTTGGGCACGGTTGCTCCTTACAATAACAAAAAATGTTTGATATGCAAAAATAATTTAATATTATTATTATTACGTAGTATAGAAAATCACTTCGAAGTAAATGTATCAATGTTATCCTACATAGGTACCTTGATA
Source organism: Allium sativum (assembly GCA_030737875.1). Lineage (NCBI taxonomy): Eukaryota > Viridiplantae > Streptophyta > Magnoliopsida > Asparagales > Amaryllidaceae > Allium > Allium sativum. The sequence continues at coordinate 717,554,232 of CM060921.1, read as the reverse complement.
TTACGCCGACGTAGGTTTACAACTAAAACCATATGAGTTCGTTGTGGAGAATGGATTTCCAACAAATGACTAGGCAAAGGAACTTTCTTATCCGATGGGTACATCTCTAGGGGGATGTACTGAGAACCACACTGGCACTCTACCAACACAAGGTTGGGTTACCTCTATAGCTAGGTAACTAACTGTCACGAGTATGCCACCCCCCATGTCGTTACCAAACTTTAACCGGGGCCCCGTTCACCAACACCATATAAATAAAATGCATGGGCTCTATACCATGGTATCACATTAAAATACCTAGAAGGAAATGGTTATACTTTAAGGGTTGCAAACCCCATAACCTTACCGCACTTGTCATGTTTAGGTCATTTACCAAGGTGTGAGGCTTGATGAAGTCTCGTTACACAAAGCTATGTTTTACCCCCAAAGTCATGCAATGATCATCTGCAACATAATCACTTAGTATGCCACATTGTCATTTCACAGCATATAATTGATAATCACTAACCATATTATCTTTGAGATCTAACATCTCAAAGAAGGGTGTTAAGCTAAGAGAATAAATTCTACACCACCAATAGAAACATGTTTAGTAAAATTCAATCAATACATTACAAAATATAGTGTTAGAAAAACATCCATATAAGTTCATTCTAGGACTGAATGAAACAGAAGGCACTTTATTCCTCGTCCAATAAAGGAGGGAAGCCCTTGCAAACACGAAAAATCTCAAAGTACAACTGGACCACTGCTACAATATAATTTCATAGTGGGTGTATGACCTGAGAGATCATCAAGCAGTCCATTTTATGTGAAGATTCTCGGTCTTTAACCACCATCTTTAATATCTTTATTATGCTCAGTTTCTCCGTATGATTTTTCGAAATGTTTTTGCGATAGAAATCTAATCTCAATCTTTCCTAATAATCAACGCAATTTTAATTTTTTTTGGATTATATAGGATTTCAATTAAGTCTCCTTTCACTTAAGATTTGGTTTAATTGAAACCATCTTTAAACATATATCTGTAATACAGCCTCATTTGAGAAAAACTTGTTAATCCAAAAATCCATTTCAAAACATAACCAAGGACCCTATTATACTCTTATTCCAGTATAATTCTTAATTAAAAGATTTGTTCATAAATTTCCCATCTTAAACATCCTTTTAAATCAAGGATTTGGCCAAACAAAAATCGATTGACATTAAATATAAGATTTGTATAGAGAATATATCAGCTTATATCCAGTATCCACTCTCATAATCTAAAAATATTATAAGTGGAATAATGGTATAAGTACCCCATTTTAAATTCCTCAAACAGTATAAGTTTAACTATGGATTCTAATATCAAATGTATGAAGAATATTTCTATCCAAATCTAATTTATTTAACTAAGAAATTCTTATCCTTGTTAAGGTTAAACAATATCCAAATTATCATTAAAACACTTCATCAATATTGAAATTTGACCAAAATCTGGGCCTAACACATAAATTCAGTGTGAAGACCTCACAATCACAAATCTTAGATCATAGAATAAAGATAAAGCAGTAAAAACAGGGAACACACGAGGTTTTTATAGTGGTTCGGCTCAAACCAAGCCTACGTCCACTTTATATTTTCTTAAATCCTAAGAAATTACAATCTCGTCTCATGATCCGTGAGATCCATTTATACACAATAGCCTTGTGTTATCGTGAAGAAGAAGAGAGAAAAGAAGTGGTTTTATACACGAAATCCTCGTGTTAGATTGATTTGAGGGGTATACAAAGTCCTTGCGTTCTTAGCAATGGAGGCCGGGAGGTGTTTGTGCCAAAAAGCTAAGAGAATCCTTGAAAATGCTTCAAATGGTGTATTTATAGCCATTTCCTGATAGCGTTTCGTGAGACACATGGCACGCATCCCAAGAATCTCGAAATATGGTGGAAAACATCCAGAAATCCTCTTCGGGTTGTCCCAGGACAAGTGCAATGAGATTCGTGTTGATCGGAACAAGAATAGCCATAAAAATAGGTCAATACATGAGCAGAAATGGGTTCGGTCCAGGCGGTTCGTGATGCCCTGTTGTGAACTGGAGCGACGAGCAGGAGTGAGGAACTAGTGGTCGGGTCATGGTGGTGAGCTGGTGATGTCGGGTCATGGTTTAGGGGTGTACCACGAGAGGGTTGTGACCCCTATGTCCACCACGAGTCGGGTGAGGGGGCGAGCCGGGTTGCATCACGAGCCGAGTGGGCGAGCCGGGCCCCTGTTCACGAACTAGAGTTGCACTTCTACGTGCGTTCACAGAAACGGGCATAACTTCCAAACTGTAAGTCCTTTTTAGCCAAACGAAAGCTCTACTTGAAGCTAATTCAGAGGGCTACAAGTGTTATCAAGTAAATCTCTATGATTGATGTTTTCGGGCCCAAAAGAGGTTGTCTGGTAGGGGTTTCAGGCCATTCTTTGTTTGTGATGCGACTTCAACCAAATCGCTTCATGCCTTCTGATGATGTTCTCCATACTTGAACGTATTGTTAACCAGAAATTTCATGATGATGGCTTTGACTAAAAAGCATGTCAACATTATTGTCCCCCAGAACATATCTTGCTGGTTGACGGAAGATGTGTTCTGGATAATCCAAAAAATCCAAGGCCGCGCCGGGCCTACCAGCTGCAAGTATAAACCATACCAGCAGAGAAAAGAAAGCAAACAGGTATGTCAAAACCTGACAAAACTAATTACATTTTCGAGCATAAACTATGCTCGGGTGTCCGATTGGGCATAAACCATACTCGAGGGACTTTCGAATCATCCTGCAAAAACCTGGCGAGGGACCTAACCTCCTGGCAAAATCCATACCAGGACGTTCAAACTGAGCATAAGCCATACTCGAGTTTTATTGAGTTCCTTTGCTAGATCCTGACAAGACCATACGCCGTTCTAGATAATAATCCATACTTAAGAACTTAATTGGGTACAAACCATACTCATACTGAGAAAGAGCTATACTTGCCACAGCCTGACAAGATATTCCGTCCCTAGGCATAATCCATTCCTATGGATTCGAGATAAGTATAAGCCATACTTAAATTTGCCAAACATAATCCATGCTCAGAAAGTCCTTCCTTATTCAATTCAAATTACAAAACCAAACCAAATCCGGATTGGTTTTTCATCAAGTCCAGAGCACGCTTTGGGGATAAATCCTAACTCCATACGTATGTACTCCGATTTAGCCAATCGGGAAACCTAAAGAAAGCAAAAAGAACATATCTTAAATCCTAAGAAATGCAGAAAATGCTGGTTGATCTCATCCAGATCAGCTGATGATGAGCCCACGGGAGCTCGATCCAGGATCATTCCCTCTCCGAGAATCAGGAGGTGGCAGCGTAGGTGCATGCGCTGTTGGTTGTTCCACATACTCGGGTAGCTCTCCACGTCTAACCCCTTCCTCAATCAAATCGCGCAGATGCCTACATTCATTTGTGCCATGACCGTCCATATCATGGAATATGCAATGTTTTCCAGATCACGTTCTCTTTACGTTGGCTCCCTCCTGGGAGGCTTTGGGTAGGAGATGGCACCATTTGTGTCCATGTAGATGTCAGTCAGGGTTAAATTGAGTTCGGTGTACTTTTCGTATCTGGGCCCTCTTCGGGGCTGAGTGTTGCGGTCATTCTTGATAACAGCTTTTCCCTTGCTTTTTCCATAATCAGACGGCTCTCCGTCTTTGAGCATGTTGACATCGAGAATTTTCTTCTCAGTAGTAGCATCTTCTTCCCGTACAAATCTATCTGTTTCAAGGTAGAATTCGCCGAGGTTTCGCGGTGGGTCTTGGTACAAGGATTTTTTGAATTTTGAGTTATCTAGAAAGCCAGATTCTGCTGCCATCAATACCATGGATGGTTCAGGACAGTCGACTAATGATGTTGCAACGTTGAATTTTTCCAGGAATGAACGTAGAGTTTCTCTGGGCCTCTGCTTGATTGTAATGAGTGACATGGCATTCTTGGGTTGTGCGATGTGAACTCGAAATTATTCAATAAAGCATGTGACGAACATATTCCAACTATTGATCGATTTTGTTTTTAGCTGCCAGATCCACATGGCTGCTATATCAGTCAGAAAGAGGCGAAAACATTTAGCCATGACATTTTCCGACGCCGATTGAACTTTCATATGTCGTTTGTAGCGCATCAGGTGCACGGTAGGATTTGTCATGCCGTTATAGGGCTCCAGTTGTGGAAGTTTGAAATCTGAGGGATTACGGGAATTCCCGATTTCCTGAGTGAACGGGTTGTGATTGACGTCATCCACATCATTTTGATAAGTTCGGCCTCTCAGGAAGCGTTGAATGAGATTGGAGAGTCGATCACCTTCAAAAAATTGTTGCAGATTGCCTAAATCAGAGCCGATGCCCCCAGCGTTGTGAGAAAGAGAATGAGGAAGCTGTTGGTGAGATGCTGATAGCGGGTCGTGAGGACCGATTCATGGATCATGGGGGTCGCGGCTCGCGGTTCGAGGTGGTGACCTGACCCGGTCATGGGTTCCCATCAAGAGCCGATCCTAGCTCTTTATCACGAGTCGTGTCCTGCTGCTAAGTGGAAGCTTGCATTCTGATGTTCATCTGAACTGGAGCAGAAATAGGTTGTTGTGCATTTCCAATAGGGAGGGGGTTTCCCCCGAGCACTAGTGGTGGCAGGTCGCGGGTCACTGGGCTTGAATCGACCCGATTGTAGCGGCTTACGCGAGCCACTTCGTTGGCTTCGTTTCCAATGACTTGAATGTTGCTCGACCTTCCATCCATCCGCGCGAAGAATCCATCGATCTTGTCCTATTGTTTCCTAAGGAGATCATCTTGCCTTGCCATCTGGGTTCTTAATATAGTGAGAACTCCATCCATCTCTTCTCTTGTCAAGTATGTAGAAGGATCTCTATGAGAGGAAGCCTCCTGGCTTGCCCCGTTCCTTGCGCCTTCAGCACCAACATCCTCAGCATGAGAGGAAGTTCCATTTTTCTTCCTTTTGATTGCCATTGATCCAATAGCCAAATAATCCAAGCTAGAAGTTAAAGTTGGCGTGTGCCCCCTTCCTGGCGCACCAAAATGTTAGACCAAAATCTGGGCCTAACACCCAAATTCAGTGTGAAGACCTCACAATCACAAAACTGAGATCATATAATACAGATAAAGTAGTAAAAACAGGGAACATACGAGGTTTTTATAGTGGTTCGGCTCAAACCAAGACCATGTCCACTTTAAATTTTCTTAAATCCTAAGAAATTACAATTACAATCTCGTCTCACGATCTGTGAGATCCATTTATACACAATAGCCTTGTGTTATCATGAAGAAGAAGAAGAGAGAAAAGAAGTGGTTTTATACATGAAATCCTCGTGTTAGACTAATTTGAGGGGTATACAAAGTCCTTGCGTGCTTGGCAATGGAGGCGGGGAGGTGTTAGTGCCAAAAAGACAAGAGAATCCTTGAAAATGCCTTCAAATGGTGTATTTATAGCCATTTCCTGATAGCGGTTCGTGAGACTTGTGGCACACATCCCAAGAATCTCGAAATATGGTGGAAAACATCCAGAAATCCTTTCCAGGTCGTCCTAGGACAAGTGTAATGAGATCCGGGTTGATAGAAGCAAGAATAGCCATAAAAACAGGTCAGTACATAAGCAGAAATGGGTCCAGTCCAGGAGGTTCGTGATGCCCTCTTGCAACCTGGAGCGACGAGCAGGAGTGAGGAACTGGTGGTTCGGGTCGTGGTGGTGAGCTGATGATGTCGGGTCGTGGTCTAAGGGTATACCATGAGCGGTTCGTGACCCCTATGTCCACCACGAGCCGGGTGAAGGGGCGACCCTGAGGGGGCGAGCCGGGCCGCTATTCACGAACCGGAGTTTTTCTCTTCTACACGCGTTCACGGAAACATGCATAACTTCCAAACCGTAAGTCCGTTTTAGCCAAACGAAAGCTCAACTTGAAGCTAATTCAGAGGGCTACAAGAATTATTAAACAAAGCTCCATAATTCACGTTTTCGGGCCCAAAAGAGGTCATCTGGTAGGAGTTTCCGGCCATTCTTTGTTTGTGATGCGACTTCAACCAAATCGCTTCATGTCTTCTGACGATGTTCTCAATACTTTAATGTATTGTTAACCAGAGATTTCTTGCGTGACGGTTTTGACTAAAAAGCATGTCAACAACTTCATTAGTCATTTGAAAATGTTTACAAAAGGACTGGATAGAAATCCTTAAACAAAAACCAATAAATTTCAATATTGATAAAACGTTTCAAAAACGTCGCAAAATTGTTTCAAAATGGCTTATATTAACTAGTTAGATAAAAATAACCTTTTTATTATCAAAAACTTCATATTTTTAATTCGAATCACTATAAAACAATGTACTAATTTTTCCGTATTTATAATATTTTTTATAAAGCCATTTCTATCAGTTTCCAATTAGTGTCACCGAACTGCAAATCGCGATTTTATTTAAAACTTGTTTTGGACATAACTGAAAATTAATAAATTGAAATCAAAAATTTATTTTTTTGTTTGAAAACTATTATCATTATAAAGCAAATGTTTTTCATTTCAGGTAAATCCAATTCAAATTCAACCTTTTATAACCGTTTGTATTTTATGGTCGAAATTCACGAACTGCTGTAGCGCGACTAGCTCTATTCGGACCATATTATAATTTCAAAACAAAATTTACCAGTTTTACTTCTAATATGATTAAAATCTTTATAAAACATATATAAACATATTTAAAAGCAATATTTTCAAATTTTAACTTCAAATTCAATTTTAAATCAAAATTGAATATTATAATATCAATAAAATATTGTTATTTTTCAGAACCATATCCGTTGAAATCCAAACTGCACAAAAATCAAATTAAATATTATATAAGACTATCAAAATTATTGGTTTGAGTTTAAACCATCGTTTACATACTTAATTCGAATTCAATTTCGAAATTACAATTTCAAATTAATTAAAAATTTGAACAAGCCATTTTTACATCAAAATTCTTTCAAATTTGTTTTCTCCTTTACAAAAGTTGTTCAAAAACACTTAATTTTATTTCCAAACAATTTTGAATATAAAATTACAAACTTTATTTTTAGACCTTATTTACACTATATAAAATGCGTTTATATTTTTATTAGAGGAAGAGACTTAACTAATCACCTTTATAACCCCATAATTCGAGGTGTGATAAGTATGTGATGATATATAGTAGTAATTACAATCATATGAAGATCCATGGCAATATCAAATATATCATCAATAATGTTATTAACTACAACATGAGCACTATAATTAAAGCTCGTAAGTGTATAAATAGAATGAACTATACAATCATTGATCAAACAACAAGCAAATATATTTTATGACTATAATAACTATATATAAATGTAATTACATAGAGTTTCTCATCGGCATTTCCACTGCTTGTAACTTTATGGTAGGATAACCTAGCTAACCGAGATTGCTCCGAACTGACAGTATTTCCTCACCGACTTCTTTGACATTATTATTACTATGTTATATATATTATAAATAAAAGGCGGTGAAAGGGTAAGGGTGGCCAAACAAAGTGGTGGTGGAGGAGGGCCTCACAGTCATGGAGGGGGTTAGAGGTGGAGGTGGATGGTGGTTGAAGGTGGTCGAAGGTGGGGTAGGTCGAGGAGGGGGAGGGTTGGGGTGAGGACAAGGAAGAGGAAGAGGGAGGAGGGGGAGGCATTTTGGAAGGGGGAGGGATGGTCGAAAGGTGGGTGTTGGTGGCCGGAGGATGGTTGAAGGAATGGGAGGTATTAAGCTGTGGAATGAAGGGGATAGAGGGGAGGAAATAGAGAGGAAGGAATCTTAGAAAATGGAGAATAATTGTAGGAAATGGGGTAGGAAGAAATGGTGAGGGGAGGGTTCATTATATAGGTGCATTTAAGGGTATTTTGTTCTTCCTTCTCATTGAAACATGTCCATTTGTTCACATGCAAAGTGACACCTACCATGGACACATGTTATGCCCTAAGGCATGTATGTTGCCATGCATTATGTCACAATTTACTAACACTTTAAAGTGTTACAATATAGTGACATCTTATTATTGTTACTAAATTTCAATATATATGTTACCAGTTAGCAATTCAGACAACCGACGATTAGTGCTAATAAAATCCGCGATGTTTGTCAAACATTTTCCAATTTAAACTTAATAGTTCAAAATAATTATTTTATTTTATAATTTATATTTAACTAAAACGATCATATTTAAACTAGTTTTATTGATACGTACTTGCAAAATTCATTATAAGAAAAGCTGATATATCCTCACTAGTTTTTGCTATATTTCATAGTTTTATATAATTATTTTTATCAATTAAACCAAAACTCATATTAACACTAATTTATATATCTAAAATCATGAATTTAAACTGATCGAGAATCTTGGGTCATTACAGCAATCAAGGGCCATTATTCACTAGCGAATTCTAGATGAATTTGCAAGAAATGGTGGGAGTTGAGCTATATTTGAGTACAACTTGTCATCCTTAGATCGATGAGCAGATCTAGAGGGTGAAACGAATTTTGGAAGATATCTTTTGAGATTGTGCCTTGGATTTTGAAGGATGATTTGTATAGTTTGCTTATAACAATAGGTATGAAGAAAGTATCGTCATGGCAGCTTATGAAGCAATGTATAGAAAACCCTGTAATATGTCGTATTATTGGTGAGATGTAGAGAAGACAATACTCGGGCCAAAGATGATCAGAGAGAAATCAGATATGATAAAGATCATTCATCGGTGAATGTAAGTGACACAAGATCGCCATAAAAGCTATGTAGAAAGAGATGACGAGATTTAGAATTCTCTATTAGTGATATGGGATTTGTTAAGGTTTCTCCTCTTAGGAATGCAGTCCAGTTCGGAAGGGAGGTAAGTTGGCTCTGTGGTTTGTTGGACAATTATCGATCGTCAATCGTATTTGGAATTTGGCCAATAGAGTGGATCTACCTTCGAAGGTAGTGGTTGTGCATAGTATTTTTCATACGTCTTGAGGTTTCATTCGTAATTAAGGTATTGTCGTGGCGCTAGATCTTTAAAGACTTAAAGGTTGAGCCTAGAGTTTCCAGACCTCGTAAACCATTTCATATCGTCGGAAATGATACTGAAAATCTTAGAAGGAAGGTTGCTAAGGTACAATATAGCGAAGATAATGGCGATTATACATGGGAAATGAAGGAGAGTTTGAATTAAGCGTATCCAGAACTCGTTAAATGGTGTACCCAATTTTTTGCATCTACTTACATCATTGTATCTATGTTATTAGAAGTCCACATCCTAGGATAGGACATTATTTACGTGGATTATTGGATTATAGATTGCATGTTAGAATTGGTTGCTTGGGGATGGTAAGCATATGGAATATCTTGTCTGATTGGGGATTTTGGGAGAGAAATTACTAAAGCGGTGAGGTGATGAGAAGGTAAGAATCGTATATTATGTACCGAAGAATCGTCAAATTATTTTATTTTATTTTATTCATACTAGGTCATATCATTCCAATATTTTAAAATGTGGTTATTTAGGATATTTTACACATCTATAATTTTTGCTAAATTATCTTATGACCATTTTACCCTCGAGTATCTTGTTTTGGCCATAACTTTGATTAATGTAGAACTAGATGCTCTTACCCGTTCTTTTAAATCAAGATGACGGTTTTCCATTCCGTAGAGTGGTCATATAAGTGACTGGCTAAAGGGTTTGGGAGATACGACACTTAAAGTTTTTAAGATCGCTAAACTAACTTAGAGATGGCTAATGGGTCAAGATTAGCTAGCTTGTTAGTCCAATAACATGCAGTTATAAATAGGAGCTAAAGGAGATTAGGTTAATCTTTCTCCTTATTTTCCTATCAACCCAAGAACTATGATTTACTCTAGTTATTCTTCGTAAACCCTAAATTACATCAACTCCACTTCTAATCTCTTCTAAACACCTAAAAGAAATTATATCTACATAGGTCTACATGTTTCTCCATTTAGAAGGTTCTAGAAAGGGACAATTTGGCTTATGGGGGCATATGGAAGGTTCTGGCAAGGGATAGCTTGGCCAAAGTCCCTATTATGTTTCAAAATAAACCAAAATCTTTCCCAAACAAGTATGTAAATTAGGTCTCTAGAATAACATTAACTAATAATTGCATAAATGTACGCAATTATTCATTGAATAATTGTGGGCCTTTATGCAATTATATCTAATAATTACTCGTAGTAATATTGCAGATATTTATGCAATTTTTTGATATAATTGCATAAATGTCTGCAATTATTCTTTGAAGAATTTCACAGTAATATGCAATTATTCAGTAATTAAATTCTAGGGATCTTATTTACAATCTTCTTTTGGGAAGGATTTTCATGTATTAAGTTTAATTTTAAGTACCTAAGCCTCATATTCGCTTTTGGCAAAGTATGGCCAAGTTTGGTTAAGGCACATGACCTATATGTTATGGATCAACATGCTTAGTAAATCTAGGGATGAGCAGGTAAAATTGGACTTAAAGGTAGCTGGATGGAAGCTTAATAAGGCCTTCAAGTACTTAGCCATAAATTGCCTAAGCACATGGATCAATATCGATCCAGAGGGCATGGATCAGTGCTAACCCATCAGAGAGCATGATAGGACGGTGCGATTCATCGTGGAGGTATGGGGCTTCTCCTAGAGCTTGTTGAAGCTTATGGTTCGTTGATTTCTTATACGAAGAGAAAGTTATGACCTGTTTAAGTTATGGATCTTTGATGGGAGACTTGGTTGAGAGTTAGTTCTAAGGAGATGACAAACGTTGGTGTAACGTAGCCATATGGTGATAAGGAAAGTTCATGGTGTAATGACATTGCATCTCAATGGATTCAGGTCTTGGTATAATGAAGCTATAAAGGAATGGACATAACTCCTGTTGTAATGACATTGTAAGCGAATGGGAAAAGTTCACGACGTAAGAAAGCTGCAGGATAATAGACTGGTTGAAGGGGATTTAAGCTTATGATAGACCGAAGTAACTCTAATGATTGGAAGTGCTAAGGAATCATTGATAGCTTGGAGTTTTCTAGTTGACTCAAAGCAGAGGTATCATGGTGATGCCCATTAGAACCGGGGAGATCATGTAACCTGGATGTTGTAACCTAGTGTCAATGTAAGCAACCTGTTGGATAAAAAAGGAGTTTGATTAGAGATTGGATATCCATTAGTTTCATGTTGAGAAGAGATTTCCATATAGATTATCAACATATTTACAGCTCATGTTGCTAGTGTATATGCATGTCAATTTTTATGTCATATCGACCTCTGTAGTTTATAGAAACATGCAGTCGAACTTTGAATTAGTGCATGTTTTTCTCCAGTTGTTAAAAGTGAAATATGGCTGTGAGTCCAACTTTGGGGCCTTATATCTCTTTCAATTCATGTCGATTGTGTCCATTCTTTTTTGATTGAACGTAGAATTGTTGAAATCTATGTATACAAAATTTCATGGCTTTTACAACTCCGTCACTAGTTGAAAACTCGCTTGGAACCTTGAATCAGAGCATGTTTTGCTTTAGCTATTGCACTTACATATATCAGGCCAATATTTGCTAGACGAATATTTGACAAGGCTAATATTTAACGGACAAACATTTGCTCTACAAAAATTTGACGGGAAAATATTTGCCATGTAAATGATTTTTTGAGTTTGGTTACTCTTAATGATTATTACTGAGTGTTTAAAACATATGTGTTTCAGTCGGCTTAATTTAACTATGTATAAACCTACATCTATAATCAATGCAAATCTAGATTGACTTGTTTTTGAGTGTATTTTACATTTGTTGATTTTGTAGAAATTTTGATCTCAGCATGTGTTTTCCAAACTTTTCAACAGAGTTCACAAACCAAAAAATCTGATTTTGAAATTAGTAGTTCAAATCAATTTATAATATATATAAGTTATATACATGTATATTTATCTAAAGTGATTTTTCCTACTGATGATGTTCAAATGATTTCAAAAATCATTGAATATACTTGTTTCTCAAAAATCAAGAATTTTATTACAAAAACAGCACATTTTTACATACTTCGAGAGAATGAGGAAGTGAATTAAACGATATAGTAAACCACATGGGATGGGACATGAAAGTATATTATGTTGATTAATTCCTGATTTATTCAATGGTGCAACTTTGTGGAATTAGTTGTCTAGTAGTAAACCAACAAGTGGGAATGCATGGTATGAGATGTACCATTACCACTATTCAGTTTACTGATGGGAAGTCTATGACACATACTCGAAGAAATGTGTATTGTGCAGTTAAAATGCTTAGCTATTATATAGCGACATAGGTGTAAAAAGCTATAGCTGGGAAATAGCGGGGATATAACGGAGGTGCAAAAATGTTCATTAGATCTAAAAATATATAATTAAATTTAATTAATTATCATTCTCGCATCTTTGGTGCTTAAGAAACGAATATTAATTAATTGACATTATATAACAAAACCAAAGAATATCATGGTTATGCACACTAGATTCGATGACTAATACAGATTTCTACCTTATATAAGGCACTTATGACTTAAAATTAGCTCTTTGCATTAACTTTTTGATTTATTTTAAAAGAGAACCAGTCAAATCATCCTTTGTATATTAATATTGCTAAATCGGGTACAAAATATCGTTGATTTAGTAGGTGCAGCGGAAAATAGCGGGGCTAAAAGCGAAACTACTGTTCATCGACGCTAAATTGAAATAGCATAGCGGTTGGAGAGCGCTGTACGCTATAGCGAGGATTTGTGCTGCTTTAACTACATAGACTGTGTGGGACCTTCAGGTTAGTTATTAATGTTTTATTGTTTACCGGTAGTCTGCCAAGAGGTCCATTTATGTTAGACCTACGAGTCTAATATATATAGATCGGTGGTCTACTTATATGTATTACCTGTCTGGGGTACCAAAACTCTTTGGGTAGTACTGGTTGGTTTGGCCGACTATGTGGTGTAGTTGCAGGCTACCTAGGACTCACCTTTTAGATCCAAACTATGTGGTTTAGTGCTTTCTAAACTCCCCGAGACTGCATGGTATGATGACCGTGTAATGTTGTAATTTCTAGATTTTACGTATACTTTGATTTCTTGAATATTATGATGTTTCACCATATTATGTATATTAAATTTTATACATCACTATTGTGTAATTTGATGCTTGTTTCTTGGTTCTTTCACCACTATGAGGCAAATTCCTAATCAAGTTCGACATGTTGTATTTTGTGATTTCCTTCATATTTTCTATTGTATTGAGATTTCTTTAGACTATCATTGCCTTAGGCTTTGGTTATTTAGATGATGGAAAGAGTTATATTATTTTGTGTGTATTAGCCAATATGAGATCCTTGATTATGAGCTAGTAATTACTATCATATGTATTCAATGTCTTTTATGTATTTATCATATTCCTCCTTTATTGAGAGGAATTATTCTTTATATGACATTATCTTCCATATACCATGTTCTAACTGATATGTTTAAGCCAGTATGACCCGTGTATTTTATACGGGGTCAGACCGAGTTGTTTCAAATCATAGCATGTTGTATATTCATGTTAAGATACTTTCATCTTGGAGCATTTTACTTAAAGATAAATCCGAGTTGAGTTTTTTTGTGTCCGAGTTTCATGATGTATATTCCTTTGAGTAGGGCTGTTAGTGAATACCCGAAAAATTTGAAATCCATCCGCATCTGCATTCAAAAACGGGTAAATTTCCGATATCCAAAAAAAGGATGCTAATGCGGATATAGACACATCCACATCTGGAAATTATTCATCCTCTTTTTTCATGATTATAGTTTAAATTATATGTATTTTAGCATAATGAAATATACAAATTTATTATTTTGTAAAGTTGGAAGTCTACTTAATACATCCCATATGCTCAAAGCTACATATTATCATCATATTTATTTATTTCTAACACTGCAGTAATCAATTTGGTTGAAAAAACTTTATATTAAACTAAAAAAAATTCATTTATGTTCATTGATTTATCAATCGTTAGCCGAGCGGATAATTATCTGATATTTTCCCGTATTCGCGGATGTGGAAATTCGATATCTGAAAATGATTTCGGAGATGGAGATATGGTACTATCTGCATTCGAAAGCATCAATTGACAACCCTACCTTTGAGAGATAAATTGTATTTTAGATGGTTCCTAAGAACCAGTTGAGTTTGTAACACATGTATCTATTATACTCCACTGTATGTGTGTATGTATTATGTTATGTGATATGTTATTTGTGTTTTACGTGTATAACGTTCTAATACGATCCTTAACCACCATAGTAGTATATCCAATGAATTGATTATGTCGATCCAGTTAAAGTAAGTAAGAAAAATTTATACATCCGATCGATGTATTCGATACTCACTTAATGTAAAACTGTGGATGTTCGCTAATATCCAACCCTATTCTCCATATTAATAGACCAGATTACTTGTTAATTCTTTTTATTAGTGTAGGTATCGAGTCGGGGATATAAAATTGGCATCAGAGCAGAATTCAGAACAAAGTTCAATAAACACATAATATAAACATAATAGTAAATGTATTACAACAACAAAGGACAACAATCATGTCAATTCCTATCACTTTTCATTGCTATCCTTGATCTGTATTCCACAATTTTCCGAGTCTTGGGAGCGAATAATAGGTTCGGAATACGTCTAAAAATGCATTTAATTTGGTAGTATTCCATCTTTTGAATCATATTATCGATTTTCTTCCTTGAGGAAAACTTTCTTTCCATTGAACCCTTTAAGCGTATTATTTCTTGATTTTAAACTTTGACGATACTTAATATCCTTTCCCTTTTTACATAGTTGATAGTTTAGTTAATAACCATAATGGGATAGGAAATGAATTAAAAATCCAAGATAATAAGTTGAGACTTATATTGTGATGATAAATGTGGATGATTTAAATTAATCAGAGTTGTAGGAGAAACCAGTGAATTACTTTAGCTGGGTACAAAGTCTAATACTTTACGTATGGGATTAAGAGGATGTTGTGTAAATGATTAAATCATTATTAAGAATTAAATTAAAGGGTCAAAATAAAGGGTTGATTAGTTATGGTAAATTAATTGTTGGGTTGTATTTACTTAAAATGTAATAGGTGTATTTGGGAAAATAAAATAAATGCAACTATGAGAAACTAAAACCTGTGATCACCTAGTCTGTTGAAATGTCTATTAGGTACTTTAAGAGTTCTGACTGGTATGTATGATCAACATTATCGATAAAAAATCATTAAATGCTTGTAGGAGACGTTCAAACACAAAATTGGGCAATAAAGTGATTAATTAAAGAAGAATGATATAAAAATATATGGGTTCAAATAGTGTTAAACCACTAAATAAGAAGAGAAAGTAGGAGGGATGGCAAGACAATATCGATACTATATCGACTTTGTACCTAAGGCACGAGATGAATCATGATAAGTTTGGTGGTTTAGTATTATTTTAAGACGAATTAAAGATTTGTTTAAATAAAATTAAGTTTCGTAGAATTAAAAGAATAATCATCTCTAACATAAGCAATATTTTAGAAATACATGCTGATGGTTAAGTTTAAAAGATGCATGCAACCATCGGATTAATAATAATAACTGGGATAACGATGAGGACATTTTTGATTTATAATCAAAATTTACAACCATTACTCAGGTAATTAGTGTAATTTAATGGAGTGGCAGTGCTATAAACTAATTTGAGGTTGGAAAAGATGATTGTATATTTTCCAAAATTATGCTATGTGAAGGAAAAAGTGCAATAATTTAATCTATCGGGCAGATTATTTCTTATAATCTTGGGATTAATGTCAAATTTCCAAAAAACTTTATATACAAGAGTTAAAGTCGTATACCTTTGAAAGATATTAATTTGTGAAAGAGATAACTAAACTACTGAACTATATTTTTCTAAGGAAACTAGATTTGAAAATAATAATTAGACTTTGTGATTTAATTGTGTTGTCATAACAGGAATTTTGAGGATGCAATTTCTTTAAGGGAGAGTGTAACAACCCTGGTTTTGGTCACTAGGGTAAGTACTTTTTAATGAGATTGGTAATAAGAGATCAGATAAATAAAAATACGAGTTTAAAAGGGAGGACTAGTATAATTGTCTAAGTGTATACATAAACGAAACAGGAGACTAAATTCAAGTATAGAGATAAGAAGATTAATTCAACATTTATTTGTTGAAAAAATTTAACATGTAGGAAATGTAATTGAAAATCTTATAATATGTGTAATTTTACCAAATGCAATAAATTTGAAAATTATTGCTAAACAACAATTTTAGCTGTTAAAGTGAATATTAAAAATATGAAATATTGTTTGGAAATTAATATTTAAATATAACATATTTTTAGTATAATTTGTAAGATTTTAAAAATGAAACAATAAGTGTTTGGGAAATTTCGTTGATTAACAACATAAAACTTTAAGTAATTAGAATATGGGATGAAAATTTGTGTTATGATTCAAACCCATGGTTGAAAATGGTTAAGTAAATTTATTAAATGACAATATAATATTTAGTACTACCAAGATATAATAATTTTGTAAGTTATTTTTAAACAGTAAAATTTTTGATAATAAATATTGATTGTGGATCAATATCTGAGTATTAAAAATGTTATAAAGTTGTCTGAGTATTTGTTTTGTTAAAATGATGAATTGGTGTAAATTTTATGTTTTAAAAATGTATGTTTGAACAAGTATAGAATAAAATTAGTGTTTTATTTCAAATATCAATTTAAATGTTCTTTATCCTAAAAAACAATGTTAAATTGTGTGTAGTTGTTAAGTAAGTGTGTGTTTGGGTTAAAATATGTGTTAACTAACAAATATAGCCTAATTAAACCTCACATTACATATTTGGGTCAAATTAAATCTCAAACCTGCTTAAGATTTTTTTTGGAAATAGGACGAGAAAAGATAAGTACGTATACTTCATTTTCTTATTTTCTTACCATCTTCTTCCTCTCCTGCATGATTTCTAAAAAAAAAGAGTCTTTTTTCTCTTCTAAATACAAATCCATGCCATTCATATGTTAAAATTAAAAAGAGAGTAAGTTAACCTTTATTTTACACGATTCTAAACTACGATCAAGTATTCATCGATCTAATTTCTGAAAATTAGAAGAGGAGGAAAGTTGGCGGCAGGCTTCTTAGTGCATGTCAATAATTTTCATCTTACAAGCATTTGGGGTTAAAAAGCTTCGAACTTACAATTTAATTCAAGGTAAATCCTGCTGAAATCCGAGTAATGTGAGTTAGCTTCACACTTTCTAGTTTAACCATTCTGTTGTAATGATCTGTCTTAGTTTTCGTAGCTTTCAGCATAAAAATTATAACTGTAAACATAAAACTGAGTTTTATGTTCGCAGCAAAGAATCGACTCTCTATCCAATTTTGAAATGTTATATCTTGTCCATTTCTTTCCAAAACCGTGCCTAACCTTTTCTTAATGATAGTGTTGTTGCTGGTGTATATGCATGTTAATTTTAAGGTCATTCCGACCTTTGTAATTTATAGAAACTTACTATCGAACTTCGAATCAAAACATATTTTGGTCCTGCTGTTTACGGTGAAATCTGGCAGTGATTCCGACTTTGAGACCTTATATCTCTCCTAATTATTGTAGATTGTGTTCATTATTTTTTGATTGGAAATCGAGTTGTTAAATTAAGTTTACGTAAAATTTCAAGGCTTTTACACCTCTGTAGCTAGTTAAAAACTCGCTTAGAATCTTGAATCGGGGCATGTTTTGCTCTAGCTGTTGTACTTACATATACCGGGCTAATATTTTTTGGACAAACATTTGACAAGCTAATATTTGATCGATAAACATTTTCCCTCCAAAGATTTGACTGGCAAATATTTTCCATGGAACTTATTTCTTTGAGTCTGGTTGCTCCTAGTGGTGATTTCAAAGCGTTTAAAACATATAAGTTTCAATGAGCTTAATTAAACTATAAATAAGCCTACATCTATGATTGATCTAAATCGAGATGAACATGTTTTAGAGTGTATTTTGTGTTCTGATTTTGTGGAAATTTCGAGATTTCTATTTTGATTTAAGCACATGTTTTCCAAACTGTTTTCTAAAGATTTTTCAAACCAAAAATTTGATTTCAAAACTAATATTTCAAATCAATTTATAAAATACATAGATATAAATTTTTAAAGATATGTACGTATGTGTGTGTATATATATATATATCTTTTTATGAAGTAGTTTTTCCAAACGATGATTTTCAAATGATTTCAAAAATCGTAAACTTGTTTCCCAAAACCAAGTATTTTCTTATAAAAACTACACGTTTTTACACTCTTCAAGAGATGAAATAAATGAATTAAATGGCGTAGTAAATCTCATGGTTAATGCCAGTTAATTCATGACTTATTCAATTAAAGCTATTTTATGGAAATGGTTGTCTAGTAGTAAACTGATAGGTGAGAGCGTACAATATCAGACGTATCGTTATCACTATTCGAGCTATTGTTGGGAAGTCTATGACATATACTCGAGGATCTATTTCGGACCTTCATGCTAATTATTGATGTTTTGATGTTTACCAGTACTACTATATAAGGGTCATTTATGTTAGACCTACGAGTCTAACAAATGTAGACCGAGGGTATGCTTATACGGAGTCAATGTATGGGGAGCCAAAGCTATCTAGGTAATATTGGTTGGATTCGGTTGATTGTGTGGTGCACTTGCACATGTTGTTGGGTCTTACCGTTCTAGATCTGAACTGTATGGCTCGATGTTTTCTAAACTCCCCGAGGCTGTGTGGTATGATGACTGTGTAGTGCTGTGATTTATAGATTTCAAGTATACTTTGATTTCTTGAATATTATATGTTTTTTATGGTTTCACCATTTTGTATATAATGAGTACTATACATAACTGTTGTGTTATTTGATGTTCATTTCTTGGTGCTTTCACCATAGTTTAGCGAACTCCTAATCGAGTTCGACATGTTGTATTTTGTGATTTTCATCGTGTTTTCTATTGGATTAAGATTTCTTTAGTCCATCATAGCCTTAGGCTCTGGTCATTTAGACAACGGGAAGAGTTGTGTTGTGTGTATGTATTACCTTACATGAGTCCCTTGAAGCTAGTGATTCTACCTCATGTATCCTATGTTGCTTGTATATTTATCGTACTCCTCCTTTATTAAGAGGAATTATTCCTTATGTTACATTTTTTTCATTTATCATGTTATAAATGGTATGTTCAAGCTAGGTTGAACCTGTAATTTATATTCCGGTCAGACCGAGTAATTTAAAGTCATAGCATGTTGTAGATTCATGTTAAGCGGCTTTCATCTTGGACCATTTTACTTGAAGATAAATTCGAGTTGTGTTTCTATGTGTCTGAATCTCATGATATATATTCCTATAAGACATATATTGTATTTATATATGGTTCCCAAGAACCAATTGAGTTTGTAACACATATGTCTATTATACTCCACTGTATGTATATATGTATTATGTTATATGATCTGTTATTTGTGTTTGTACTTATATCGTGTGCTGTATACGGTCCTTATCTAGCATAGTATTATATCATATGAATTGATTACGTCGATCCACTTAAGGTAAGAAAAAAATTATACACCCAATCGACGTATTCAATACTCATTTAATGTAGAAATATGGATGGTCGCTCATATCCAGCCTTATTCTCCGCATTTGCGACATTACTTTTTAATGCTCTTTATTAATGTGGGTCTCGAAATGGGGTGTTACAATCCAAAATTAAATTTAAAAGCAGTACGGTAAGCCCAAAGTGCGTTTGTTAATTTCTAAGACTAATCTTTTTTTTTTTTGACAATTTTCTTCAAGATATGCTTTATTTGTTGATTCAAAACTTCGACTTGACCATCAGTTTGACGATGATAAGGAATGTATAACTTGTGAGTTATTGAGTATTTCTTCATTGGTAATTAGAATGGTTGATTAAGAAAATGGATTCCGTTATCACTTCTTATTGTGCAAGGTATGCTAAACTTATAAAAATGTTTTCATTTATACATTCATAATAATTATGTGATCATTTTTTATGTAAAATGACTTCAACCCATCTTGAAATGTAATCAATTGCATGGGGAATTTACAGGTTTATAAAAGATTAAGGGAATGGTCCTATAAAAGCAATTTCCCAAACATAAAAGATTTCGTTTATTGGAATGGGGGTGAAAGACATCATATCTCATCGAGAGATCTTTCCTAACACTTGGCAACAACTATGTGTTTTTTTGAAAATCAAATGCATCTTTGAAAATCACGGGCCAATAAAAGCCGCATTAAGGCACCTTTTTTGTAGTTTTCCTAGGACCAAAATGTTATCGCACGCTTAACCATGGCAAATCAAAAGTATGCTCTCAATTTCTCTATCTGGGAGCATTGTGAAATGCTTGGTCTGGATAGTACTTAAACTATTACAGATTGTCCCAACAAAAATATTTCACTTGGGATTGAAATTTGTATTCATACTGTTTGGACAAAAATAAAGAAGTTTCCTTAGTGATTATATAGTTCACTATATCAACGAACCAAAATTCGATCGAAACAGAAAATCATTTTCATCATGAAAGTTCTTATTGATGATGAAGGATGATGGTGCATTTCAAAGATGCCACAAATGATTGGCTATGACTTTACTGGATCCATTTTTATCTATGATTATAAGGGAATAATATTAAGGTAAAAGGATCTAATGGATCAAATGAGATTTAGTGTCCAGAGGTATCTAAGGGTCGATTGGTCGGTACAAACCATGATGTGTTATTCTTGCAAATAATTCTGAAGCTTTTTAAGAGTGAAAAATATTGTTACAAGCTCTTTTACAATGGTTGTTAGTTAAGCTAAGTGTCATTCATGGTTATGATATATTGATAGAATGCATTTTTTATTGCATTACAATATTACATCCCTAATTTCACTAAACATAATCAGGACAATTAATTGGGTAAATAAAATAAAATAATGCAAGTATGAAAATTGATAACTAAACAAGCTGAGCCTCAATTAGTAAACTAATTATATTAATTTGTAATGACTAGAATATACGGTGAATACGAAGCGAAAGGAAAAAAAATAAGAAAATGACATTTCCTATACACATAACCCTTGTCACCTCTCGTTTCCCATTTCACATTTTCATTTACATAACTAATCTTAACAAAGAGGTCAGCCATTGCTAGGAAAAGAGAATGAAGAAAAGATAAGCAAGAGAGAATCAAGCTTAGGAAATCAAACGCATTCAAATCCCATGTTTATCTTAAAACCATTCAAGTTGAAAAATGATATTCACTCATGTTTACTGCTTGTTAATTCAGGTTTATGACTGGATTAAAATTGTTGCTTGTTATTTGTTAGCATAAAAATAATCAGGCGGAATCAAGAGAAAATACTACATTGAAGGGCTAAGAGCAGAAAGCCTATGATCCAATTAAAGCCACTTCATTAGAGTTTATCTTCGGATCTGGGATTAAGGAATAAAGAACTCATTTCCACATGATAAAGCCCTTTTAGGTGAAACCGATGGCATGAACATTAGGGAAATAAGCTTCAAAAGAAAGGAATAGCCTAATGCACCTTTTGTCTTAGTTAAAAGAAGAAATTTCGGCAACTTGGCCCTTCAAAGATTATATGCAACATAAAAGGCACTTTTTCAGAAGGAAGGAAATCCTTTAAGTAACGATTAAAAGCCGGGAACTCGAATGAGCTTATCCTTCTCGAAACAGCTCTTCAAGGCTAAAGAAATGCCTTTAAAGAATCCAAAAGCACCCTAATGGATAAACATATATAGACATTCAGGAAGGCAAATTTCTATCTTGAGTGACATCAAAAACACAAATCACCTACCATCGGATGCACCTTCACATGACCCTCATGTTAGTCTCTGCTGGGGCATTAAGACAAAACCTATAAATGGAAGGGGAGCTCAACCTCTACCAATAAATTCGACCCCTGGGGTCTAGAACAGGGATCAACTTCTTCACTCCCTAAATTGTACCAAAAAAACATGAACTATAAACCCTAATTTTGAAATTGATTTTTTGGAAAAGCCTATAATACTTGAATTCATAAATAAAGATATTTGCTTGTGTAACTAAGGTAATAAAATGGTAAATGCTTAATTCTTATGTTGTTATTGTCTTATAACATTGCAGGTTTAATTCTAAAAGCTTTAATGGGAATATATTATGCAATGATGTCTTTCGGTGTTCCCGAAGGGTTACAATTAGAAAAATAAGCCAAGGAAGGCTCCACTAAGGATTGTGCTTTCGGAACCCAAGAATTAGAATCTACCAAAGGATCCCTTAAGATACAAGCAACTGAATAGAACCTTCTATTACAGCCTAAATTAACAGAAAGGTCTTTGTAACCCATTCTGAAGCTTCCTATTTTAAGCTCTAGTACTCTACATGGTAATCTAATAAGGGAAATTTATGAATTCTAATTCCTTATGAGAGGGTGTAATAACCTTATTAAAAGGCTTATTATGAAATCAATAAAGGGTAAGCAATAGGAATTAACATATAAAGGGAATGGGTCTCTTACAAATGGTCTCTTAAACTTCAACCGGCCTACAACTGATCATTTTCTCTTGCTTTCAAAATTAGAACTTTTGGCAAATGTAATCGGTTGCGGAATTGGCATGGTCACTCTGCGAAATGCCTGCTTGGAATGTGTGCAAGAAAACCAGAATTTGATGATTGGAACAGAGAGCTGTTGGCAGTAAAAAAATCATCTTTGATTGATGCCATTGATCTTGTGTAACCTGTTGAAGTGTTGGACTGTATGTATTGTGTTTTGTAAGCGTATTATGTAAAAAAATGAGAGTTTGAAAACATTAATAAATTATTTTGGTTCATGTTTTAAGTTTGTTTGATATCTTAAGTTTTGAAGATAATATGTTCTGAAATGATTTCCTTTATCAGTAATATGTATATAATTTGTGGATATGTTACAATTGTAAAATAATAATTATAATAAAATATATGATAACGGTTATAAAAAGTTGTAAACAATATAACAACAACGGTGCATAACAGTTGTAATTAAAGTTATTACAACGGTGGAAAAATTTGTAAAATATACATTTCACAACGGTGTCGCAACTGTGCAAAAAATTGTAAAAGATTTTAGTCTATTACAACTTCTTAATAGTGTCCGGTCCTACGCAAGTGAGACATGGAAATGGATGCAGTCCGTGGAGTCCTTCTCTGAATCACATGGTGGTGGGTTCGGATGGGATGACAGTCATTATTTGATTAAGGAAGCATGGAGTTCGGCTAGGACCCAGACTCCGAGGAAACTAATTTTTTCTTTCATTTGGGATGTCCGATTACCACCGAAGGTCTCTTTATTTATGTGGAAAACACTTCATGATGGGTTACCGATAGACGAGTGAAAAGTCATGTATGACTTAAGGATAGGTTCTTTCTATATGGATTATGTGGAAGTGAATATGATATTCTAACTTGTCTAATACAGCAGTTATGCAAATGAATATCAATCGATATGATATAGCACAAATAAAAAAATGCAGTAAGTAAAGTGACACCAGGAATTTTATATTGGTTCGGACTACCCATCCTACGTCCAGTCCCAGACTCCTTCTGGAATTCACTATCAACACCCTCTCTTAACCCGGAGGAATAGGTAACAATACACCCGAGCACCAACAAGGATGTCCACGCCTGAGCACCCAAACAAGACTTCACAAATTATAAGAGTTTTGACTTTTGAATGTGTTCTCTAATCTACACTGAATAGTCACGATGAAGTACACCCTTCCTATATTCTTATCCTCAAGTATTTGAAGTTTATATGAAGACTGAAGGAAGTATGTTGCTTGTTGAATCAAGAGATTTGAAATAATATCAATGATTCAATAAGTAACTTGAATTTAAGAGAGCTTTAGAATGCAATGAGTATAGAAGTGCAAATCATAAACTAGAGAGAATATGTGAGAATCAACGATTTGGAAAATATGTTTGTAATGCTTATATAATTGTAGAAGAGTAGCATTCTTTCATGAGAAGTTTCAGCAAAGAGTTGTATCTATTTCTGTTCATAATTGAAGAGGAATCTCTTCATGAAAGAAGGTGACTCTTCGTAAAAATGATTGTTAATCTTTGATCAATCGACTTATAGAAAAGTCATTAGTTGACTAGATAAAAATGAAATTCGTATATATATTTAAATATTCTTAGGAACTAACTGTTACCGGGGCCCTGGTCCGTGACCAGTCGACTGGTTTGTTTCCTACCAGTCGACCGGTTACAGAATCAGTCCAGTATCAACTTGTTTTAGAGCATATATATATAACTAAAAATTCATGTAATCGTGTTATACTTTGAGGATAGATTTTGACATAAATCTAACACGACTCAATACTTATATATATATATATATAAGCTTAGCTTCTTGACATGATTTCCATTGCTTTTCTCTTCATTGTCATCAATTGAAATTCTCGTGAATCAACATTCTCCATCTTTTGATTGATGACAACATATTGCATTCTTGTTGAAAAAATTAAATTTCTCCCCCTGAATATATGTTTGTACACATATTTAGCTCCCCCTGAATCTCTGCAACATTTTGTTAGTTCATAAATATATAAACTTACCATTCGGATTCCTGCAACAAAATATTAGCACATATAGTCTTAATAAATAACTAAGTAAATCCATCATTATGAGCATAGAAAATATAATTTCCCCCATTATCATCGATTAAAAAGCATTTAAACAATATGATTGCAAAGTAATCGAATAAGTAGTATAAATTTTCAGAGATCTTTAAAAGAAACAATTCCTAACACTCTTCGAAGTTTTAAGAAAGAATTCTCTAAAAGGGGTTTAGTAAATATTAGCACATATAGTCTTTGTGACGGCCCGCCCCGCACCAGCCTGCATTTCCTCCGAAAGTGCGCTGTACACATGCCCGACTAGCACGGGACGGTCGCCAAAGAAAGGAAAGAAGGGAATGAACTAATCAAGGAACCTGTAGAATGTCTCACAGCGCATGGAATAAAATATAATAATAATATACTTGACATAAAACAGGTGAGACAGTGCATAAGCTGATAACTAAAATCAACACCAATCATCAGAGCAGCGGAAATCCATATACAGCTTATTACAATTTTCCAAATTTACGGTCTCTAAACAAAAGAAAGCTAAAGTAGAAGATGCACCACCAATGCCCAAGCAGTGATCTTCAACAACACAGGGAGAATATTATATATATTACGTGGAAGCCTCCTGCTCGTCTCCGGATCATCTACCCGTGCATCACCAGCTAACCTGTCTCTAGTCTGCTCGTGTGAGCACCCAGAGTAATAAGAAGAGACATAAAACTCTGGGTCAGACATAAAGCCTGGTATGAGCGATAAGCATCTAAACAGAATAATAACAGGTATACTAAACCATACCTGAACCTGGACCTGCAACCAAAGAGTTAGTACCACATACCGTACAATACTCCAAGGTGCCATAATAAATAGTGTAAGAATACGGGGGTGGGGTGTGCATGTCACAATGATAGCAAACAAATCATCCATAGCAACCATCCTCACATCTCTCACTCAGTGCGTAAAGCGTACGGCATCTACCACTTTGGAACACTAGACAAACTGAGGTAACGACGAATCCCGACTTGTAGAAACCCTGCTATGACCAAGCTAAACATATGGAGTCATGACCAAACATTTCAATGACCCACTTCATTGGTTGTAGCCCATGGTCCTACCTATGCCATAATGGCCCTGGATCCGCCTTCGTACCTCCTACCATAGTGGTCCAAAGCTATAGGTGTCGATAACTCCTTGGCACGCGTCCCGCAGCAAAGCCCAACCATGAAGCGAACTTGTTGATTCCCATCTGAATCTTGAGCTCTAACTTCTCATTTGGACTTCCTTTGCATCTCGGGTTATAGTCTTCACTTCCGGATCGGTCTTCATTCAGTCTTCTCCTCGGATCGTGCTCCCTTGGATGGTTCGGTTCGTGCTTACCATCGGATCGTGGTCATCACCTGAAGATGGTTCGGGTCGCCAACATCAACTCGTGGTCCTCCATCTCCATCGGATCGTGTCGCACCATACGGATCGCGCCTCAACAGCTCGTGGCGCTGGCAACCCATTGGGTTCGGGTCGTGCTACCTTGTCTGGATCGTCGCGCCTCATCTCGGATCACACCTTCTGATCGGTTCGTAGTCCACCAAGCTGGAGCGATTCGGATCGAGGTACTTTAGTTTGGACACGGCGCTGCATCGGTTCGTGGCCTTCGAAGTGGAACGGATCGTGGCGTGAGCTTCCATCGGATCGTGCTCATAGGGGGGGCTATCCGATCCGGGTAAATTCCTGCACTTCGTTTCTGCGACAGTCTTTCGCCATTCGACGGCGTTTTTGACCAAACTAACACTTCTAAACAATCACAAAACATCTCATACAGTCATAGCAACGTATAGTATCGACCACGAGCACCATAACACAAATCATAGCATGTAAAGTGGATCAAACATGGTCAAAACCCCAAATTTTCCCTTAAGCATTTTTAAGTAAATCTAATCATAGGGTTAACAAAACTTAATCAAATCGAACCAAATTTCTAACAGAGGCATAAAATATTATTTTCGAATTTCTAAACATTTTCCCAGAATTTATTAGTGTGTAAATTCGCTAATCTTCACTAATTACCCTTAATTACCGTAATTAGTGCAAAAACTATGCAAATCACTCACCTTTGCCACAATAAAACTTTCAGATCTGAAGTGAACCTCTGATTTGCACGAATTCCAATATATAACAGCAGCTCTACCTCGGTCCCTGTGCTAATCCTCCTTGATTTGATGCCTCTAAGCCTTAATCCTTGATTAGGAAGTGATTTTGGGTGTTTTAGAGAGATTTAGAGAGTGGAGGCCATGGCTAGGTTAAGAGGAATGAAAGTGGCGGCTGGAAAATGTCTAAAGAAATGTTTTCTAACCCTAATCAGCCCCTATATACCCCTAAACCCGAAATTCCCCTCTGGGCCTAGCTGCTAATCACCCGGTTAAGCCCAATTAAGCTGTTTTTCACCATCTGAAACTTGTTTTAGCCATATCTCCCAAACGGTAAGTCCGTTTGGCTAATGTGACCACTCTACGGAAAGAGAAACCATCATCCGGAGCCAACGAAAGTAGTTTCAGGTCAAAATTCCTTTCCAGTCAAAAGTTATGGCCAAAACAGTGCCAACTAGGGGTAAAATGGTCATTTAAAAATCGGGAAAAATCATGAACATGGGAAATGACCCCAGTAGTCGTCCCCCAAAGTTACATGACCATACAACTTCGTATGTGAAAGAAATAAATATTCTACGATCCTATGATGCGTAGAATACGGGTCGTTACACTCTCCCCCCCTTAAGAATTTTCGTCCCCGAAATTCCTTAACCCAAAACATACAAAAGATCCCGCATGCCTAACAACCACATACAACAAACAAACATTCAAAACAAGCAAACAAGTCTATCCTAGAATGCGGAAAACTAGATCGCTAATAAAATCTTACCAGACAAAGAGTTCTGGATACTTCTTCCTTATGTCCTCCTCTGTTTCCCAAGTACAATCATTCTCGTCCTCGCTCCACTGTACCTTGACTAGCTTCACCGCCTTCCTTCGAAGTTGCTTCATGTCGTGCGCGACAATACGGGCCGGCTTGCGGTTCCCAACCGCCTCGGGTTCTACTTCGAAGTCCTCTAACTGATCAGGTGAAATAGTCATATCTGAGTCGTGAACGAACTTCCTTAGTTGGGAAACATGAAATACGTTGTGAACTCCCGCCATCTTCTCTGGTAAGTCAATTCTATATGCCAAATTCCCGACTAGTTCAAGAACAGGGAATGGACCAACAAATCTTGGTGCTAATTTGTCTCTCCTGCCAAATCGTATTACGCTCTTCAACGGAGAAATCTTGACAAACACCAAGTCACCCACGGAGAATTTTAGGTCTCTTCTCCTCTTATCAGCATAACTCTTCTGCCTATCCTGGGCTGCCTTCATTCGTTGTTGAATGATCTTGATCTTATCTGAAGTTTCCCTCACCACATCTGGTCCAAGCATAAACTTCTCGCCAGTCTCTATCCAACATGATGGTGAGTTACACGGTCTTCCGTACAAAGCTTCAAACGGAGCCATACCGATACTGGATTGGTAGCTATTATTATATGCAAACTCTACTAGATGCAAATGATCATCCCATGATCCACCAAAATCCAATATACATGCTCTCAAGAGATCTTCCAAAATACGATTCACCCTCTTCGTCTGACCGTCGGTCTGAGGATGATATGCGGTACTAAGATGTAATTCTGACCCTAGAGCCTCTTGTAAGCTTTTCCAAAACCCACTAGTGAACAACGGGTCTCGGTCGCTCACAGTGCCTTTAGGTACTCCATGAAATCTCACTACCCATTTCATATACAATTCTGCTAACTTAGCTGCCATTCTGGTCGATTTGACTGGTATAAACCTTGCACTTTTAGTCAGTCGATCTACAATTACCCAAATGCTGTCATATCCCGATCTAGTCCTTGGTAAACCATCGATGAAATCCATCGAGACTTGCTCCCATTTCCATTCGGGAATTTCTAAGGGCTGTAACAACCCACTAGGCTTCTTTTGCTCGGCTTTAACTAGCTGGCAATTCATGCACTTGGATATAAACCTCCCAACGTCTCTTTTCATCCCTTCCCAGTAGTAAGTCTGCTTCATATCTCGATACATCTTGTTACCACCGGGGTGTATAGTCAGCTTTGAGTGATGACATTCTCTAAGCACTTCATCCCTCAATCCATTGATATTGGGTACAACAAGCTTTCCATTCTTTCTAAGCCATCTATCTCGATCAAGCCCATACTTGTTCATCTCCTCATCGATACCCATCTCTAACTTGGAGATGATTTCCAATAGGTTAGGATCGTCCCTCTGGCTAGAGCCGATCTGTTCAATTAAAGTGGGTCTGATCGTCAAACTTGCTAACATTTCTGGATCCAATTCGCACTTTGGTCTGAAATCAAACCCCGCGATATACTCCAGTTGCTTCCATTCAAGGAACATAGCACCTAAGCTGGCATGTCTTCTACTCAATGCATCAGCCACCGCATTGCCCTTTCCCGGTGTATATGCGATGTCAAAATCATAGGAAGCTAAGAACTCTAACCATCTCTGCTGACGGAGATTTAAATCCTTCTAGGAGAATAGATACTTCAACGACTTATGATCTGTAAACAGCTCAAATCTTTCTCCCAAGAGATAGTGTCTCCACATCTTTAACGCGAACACGATCGCTGCCAATTCTAAATCATGGGTAGGGTATCTTCTCTCGTGCGGTTTCAATTGCCGACTTGCGTAAGCTACAACCCTACCGCCTTGCATCAATACAGCACCCAGTCCGGTACCACAGGCATCCGTGTATACCGTCATCTCTTCATCCCCCTTAGAAATGAATAACACTGGTGCGCTTGTCAACTTGTCCTTTAGACTTTTAAATGCATTCTCGCACCTTTCATCCCAGACAAAAGCTTGATTCTTCTTGGTCAACTGGGTCAATGGTGCTGCTATCTTGGAGAAACCTTGGATAAACTTACGATAATATCCAGCTAATCCCAAGAAACTTCTTACATCTGTTGCATTCTTGGGCGTAGGCCAATCTTGTACCGTAGCCACCTTTGCTGGGTCCACGGCAATACCGTTTTCTGATACAACATGGCCCAAGAACCTCACTTCCCTCTTCCAGAAGTGGCACTTGGAAAACTTGCTTTCAATTGGTGTTTTCTCAACACCTCCATCGCTACTCTTAGATGTTCCTTGTGTTCTTCCTCTGTCCTCGAATAGACCAAAATATCATCAACGAACACAAGGACAGACTTATTCAACTGATCTCTGAATACCCTATTCATAAGATCCACAAAATATGCCGGGGCATTAGTCAGTCCAAATGGCATAACCAACCATTCATAAAATCCAGACGGCGTTCGAAATGCCGTTTTAGCTATACTCTCAGCTTCCACTCTAAGCTGATGAAAACCTGTCGCGAGATCCAACTGAGAAAATACTCTCACGCCACCCAACTGATCGAACAAATCATCTATCCGCGGCAGAGGATACTTGTTCTTCCTCGTCACTTTATTCAACTCGCGGTAGTCTACACACAAACGAAGGGAACCATCCTCCTTGGTAGCAAACACAACTGGTGCTCCCCATTCAGAAACACTCCTTCTGATAAATCCCTTCCTCAAAAGATCGCTGACTTGCACCTCGAGCTCTCGCTGCTCTCTTGGTGCCATACGACGAAGTGGCATCACTATAGGCTTGGCATCCTTTACCTAATCAATACGAAACTCAATCTCTCAGTGTGGTGGAAGTCCGGTCACTTCTTCGAAAACATCCGGATACTGGCCAACCACGGGCAAACCTGACAACTCACTATGCGGAATGTCGAGGGAGTTTAGAAAACTAGCCAATACCCCCTTACTGGGTAGACCACCAAACACTATCCTCCGCCCATCATCCGCTCTAGCTGTCACTAAAAAGCCCTCACAGTCTACCACCACCCCGTACCTTCGGAGCCAATCTACTCCCAAAATAATACCAAACCCAGTAAAGCCCAAAACAAAGCAATCACAAACAAACATGCATCCATGACTCGATAAGACCACATTACGACAAATCATGCTAAGGCTAGTCGAACCACCAATCGGGTTCGTCACTACTAAAGGTCTATCGACAATCTCGGGTTCCAATCCCAACTTATCTACCAGGTCACTAGATATGAAAGAACTGGAAGCTCCGGTATCAAACAAAACTCTAGCAGGAACATCATAAACAGAAAGCATACCTTGAATGACGACATTCTTTCCCTTCTCCGCCGCTGTTGGGGCATTCGACGAAGAAGGAATAGCATTAAGAGCATATGCTTTCACCATTTGCTTTTCCTTAGGGGGCTGTGGACACTTGTCCTTGTGATGTCCCATTTGGCCACAGTTGAAGCACTTCCTATCTGCTGGCTTGGCCCGACAATTACTAGCATAATGGCCCTTCTTACCACAGCTGAATCACTCCACATCTTGCTTATTCTTTTTCTTCTGGCCATCCTTAGCCTGATTCTGCTTTCTCTTATTCTGGGAACCACCTTTGCCTCCACCACTTGCTTGTGGCTTTGGCTCATCTGCGGATGCAACCTCAGTCTTCGGCTTAGGGTAGAGACTTTCTGACCTTAACGCTTTCCCCACAATCGATTCAAACGTCTCATCGATGTGGTTAATAAGTTTTTCCCCCAAGTACTGGTCCAAACCAGTTATGAATTTCTCATTCTTTTTCTCGGCAGTATCAATAAGAGATAACCCATATTTTGACAAAGTGTCAAATTCAGCAATATACTCCGAGACAGCTCTGCCATTCTGCTTGAGCTCCAAGAATTTCTTGAACAGCACTGACTTCTGAGCAGCCGGAATGAACTTCTCGCTAAAGCGAGCCTTAAACTGCTCCCAAGTAATCTGATCTTCGGGAGTAGCTGCCTTTATAGCATTCCACCAATTCATTGCCCGCCCTTGCAACTGACGGGACGCTAGCTTTCTCTTCATCGCATCCTCGATACCCAAATCCTCGAAGATACGTTCGCAACTATCCACCCAATCCTGAACATCCGTAGCCGACTCCGTTCCATGGAACGGCTTCCCACCAAGGCTAGTATAATCCTTATTCAGCTTGGCGAAGTCGACTCTTGGTGCCTGCACTATTGGACCACCACCATTCCCACCATTGGGAGCTGCCCTCTGTACATCTCTAAGCATCTCTCTCATGAGGTCAGTAAACATCGTCCTCATGTCAGCAGCATTCCCATTATTGGCTCCCCTACCAGCACCTCTAGTATATCGGCTCATCGTCAATCTGAAAAAGGAAACGATTAACGACTCCATAGTGGTGCTAGTGCAGTAAGACTTCATCTTTATACTACTAATAGTATATATATAGCTTTTTAAAAATCAAAATAATCACAAATACGCTCTCTCGTATACGTACTAACTCTCCCTAGTGTCTTTCCCTAGGTTAACTACGCAACCTAGAGCTCTGATACCAAGTGTGACGGCCCGCCCCGCACCAGCCTGCATTTCCTCCGAAAGTGCGCTGTACACATGCCCGACTAGCACGGGACGGTCGCCAAAGAAAGGAAAGAAGGGAATGAACTAATCAAGGAACCTGTAGAATGTCTCACAGCGCATGGAATAAAATATAATAATAATATACTTGACATAAAACAGGTGAGACAGTGCATAAGCTGATAACTAAAATCAACACCAATCATCAGAGCAGCGGAAATCCATATACAGCTAATTACAATTTTCCAAATTTACTGTCTCTAAACAAAAGAAAGCTAAAGTAGAAGATGCACCACCAATGCCCAAGCAGTGATCTTCAACAACACAGGGAGAATATTATATATATATTACGTGGAAGCCTCCTGCTCGTCTCCGGATCATCTACCCGTGCATCACCAGCTAACCTGTCTCTAGTCTGCTCGTGTGAGCACCCAGAGTAATAAGAAGAGACATAAAACTCTGGGTCAGACATAAAGCCTGGTATGAGCGATAAGCATCTAAACAGAATAATAACAGGTATACTAAACCATACCTGAACCTGGACCTGCAACCAAAGAGTTAGTACCACATACCGTACAATACTCCAAGGTGCCATAATAAATAGTGTAAGAATACGGGGGTGGGGTGTGCATGTCACAATGATAGCAAACAAATCATCCATAGCAACCA
Organism: Allium sativum; assembly: GCA_030737875.1. NCBI lineage: Eukaryota > Viridiplantae > Streptophyta > Magnoliopsida > Asparagales > Amaryllidaceae > Allium > Allium sativum. Next base: position 717,521,291 of record CM060921.1, on the reverse strand, counting down.
TCCTCACATCTCTCACTCAGTGCGTAAAGTGTACGGCATCTACCACTTTGGAACACTAGACAAACTGAGGTAACGACGAATCCCGACTTGTAAAAACCCTGCTATGACCAAGCTAAACATATGGAGTCATGACCAAACATTTCAATGACCCACTTCATTGGTTGTAGCCCATGGTCCTACCTATGCCATAATGGCCCTGGATCCGCCTTCGTACCTCCTACCATAGTGGTCCAAAGCTATAGGTGTCGATAACTCCTTGGCACGCGTCCCGCAGCAAAGCCCAACCATGAAGCGAACTTGTTGATTCCCATCTGAATCTTGAGCTCTAACTTCTCATTTGGACTTCCTTTGCATCTCGGGTTATAGTCTTCACTTCCGGATCGGTCTTCATTCAGTCTTCTCCTCGGATCGTGCTCCCTTGGATGGTTCGGTTCGTGCTTACCATCGGATCGTGGTCACCACCTGAAGACGGTTCGGGTCGCCAACATCAACTCGCGGTCCTCCAGCTCCATCGGATCGTGTCGCACCATGCGGATCGCGCCTCAACAGCTCGTGGCGCTGGCAACCCATTGGGTTCGGGTCGTGCTACCTTGTCTGGATCGTCGCGCCTCATCTCGGATCGCACCTTCTGATCGGTTCGTAGTCCACCAAGCTGGAGCGATTCGGATCGAGGTACTTTAGTTTGGATACGGCGCTGCATCGGTTCGTGGCCTTCGAAGTGGAACGGATCATGGCGTGAGCATCCATCGGATCGTGCTCATAAGGGGGGGGCGATCCGATCCGGGTAAATTCCTGCACTTCGTTTCTGCGACAGTCTTTCGCCATTCGACGGCGTTTTTGACCAAACTAACACTTCTAAACAATCACAAAACATCTCATATAGTCATAGCAACGTATAGTATCGACCACGAGCACCATAACACAAATCATAGCATGTAAAGTGGATCAAACATGGTCAAAACCCCAAATTTTCCCTTAAGCATTTTTAAGTAAATCTAATCATAGGGTTAACAAAACTTAATCAAATCGAACCAAATTTCTAACAGAGGCATAAAATATTATTTTCGAATTTCTAAACATTTTTCCAGAATTTATTAGTGTATAAATTCGCTAATCTACACTAATTACCCTTAATTACCGTAATTAGTGCAAAAACTATGCAAATCACTCACCTTTGCCACAATAAAACTTTCAGATCCGAAGTGAACCTCTGATTTGCACGAATTCCAATATATAACAGCAGCTCTACCTCGGTCCCTGTGCTAATCCTCCTTGATTTGATACCTCTAAGCCTTAATCCTTGATTAGGAAGTGATTTTGGGTGTTTTAGAGAGATTTAGAGAGTGGAGGCCATGGCTAGGTTAAGAGGAATGAAAGTGGCGGCTGGAAAATGTCTAAAGAAATGTTTTCTAACCCTAATCAGCCCCTATATACCCCTAAACCCGAAATTCCCCTCTGGGCCTAGCTGCTAATCACCCGGTTAAGCCCAATTAAGCTGTTTTTCACCATCTGAAACTTGTTTTAGCCATATCTCCCAAACGGTAAGTCCGTTTGGCTAATGTGACCACTCTACGGAAAGAGAAACCATCATCCGAAGCCAATGGAAGTGGTTTCAGGTCAAAATTCCTTTCCAGTCAAAAGTTATGGCCAAAACAGTGCCAACTAGGGGTAAAATGGTCATTTAAAAATCGGGAAAAAACATGAACATGGGAAATGACCCCAATAGTCGTCCCCCAAAGTTACATGACCATACGACTTCGTATGTGAAAGAAATAAATATTCTACGATCCTATGATGCGTAGAATACGGGTCGTTACAGTCTTAATACATAACTAAGTAAATCCATCATTATGAGCATAGAAAATATAATTTCCCCCTTTATCATCGATTAAAAAGCATTTAAACAATATGATTGCAAAGTAATCGAATAAGTAGTATAAATTTTCAGAGATCTTTAAAAGAAACAATTCCTAACACTCTTCGAAGTTTTAAGAAAGAATTCTCTAAAAGGGGTTTAGTAAATATGTCAGCAATTTGATTTTCTAAGTTTACAAACTCTAAATTGATGATTTGTTTTTCAACATTATCTCTCAAGAAATGATGACTTATATCAATATGTTTAGTTCTAGAATGGTTTACTGGATTTTAGATAAATTTATTGCGCTTGTGTTGTCGCAATAGATTGTGGAATTAGATAAATTAACGTTAAAATATTTTAGTGTTTGCTGCATATATATTACTTGAGCACAAGCTAAAGCAGAAGATATATATTCAGTTTCACATGTTGACAGTGTAACGCAATTCTGTTTCTTGCTCAACCAAGATATAAGTGATTTACGGATAAAGTGACATGTTCTACTTGTACTTTTATGATCCGTCTGTGATGCTCTAAAATCAGCGTCACTATATGAAACTAATTCGAAGGAACAATCTTTCAGGTAGAGAAGTCCAAAATCTTTGGTACTGCTAAGATAAAGTAATATACATTTTACTGCCCTCAAATGTGATTCTTTTGGATTAGCTTGAAAATGAACCCATAAGCAAACACTCAGGATAATATTTGGTATACTAGCAGTTAAATATAAAAGTGAACCTATCATGCTTCGATATAACTTTTGATCGACACTTTTACCATTTTCATCTTTATCTAAGTGTGTCGTCGTACTCATTGGTGTAGGTTTACTTGAAGTGTTTTCCATTCCAAAATGTTTTATTAGATTAGTGCAATATTTTTCTTGATTAATAAAAATTCAATCTGATAATTGTTTTATTTGATAACCTAGAAAATATGATAAATCTCCCATGTGAGACATTTCTAACTCACTTGTCATTATTTTTGAAAATTCCTGACATAATTTATCATTTGTAGATCCAAAAATAATGTCATCGACATATATTTGTACTATTAATATATCTTTATCAGATTTCTTAATAAAAGAGTTTGATCAACCTTTCCTATTTGAAATCCTGACTCTAATAAATAGTTCTTGAGACGTTCATACCAAGCACATGGTGCTTGTTGTAAGTCATATAAGGCCTTTATTAATTTTGAAAACATGATCAGGAAATTTCTCATGAGAAAATAATGGAAGTTGTTCAACATATACTCCCACTTTGATATAGCCATTTACAAAAGCGCTTTTAACATCCATCTGATACAGTTTAAAGTTGTGATAACATGCGTATGCTAAAAAAATTCGAATTGCTTATAATCGTGCGACTGGAGCAAATGTTTCTGCGTAGTCTATGCCTTCTTCTTGATTGTAAGCTTGTGCAACAAGTCTAGCTTTATTTCTAGTAATATTACCCAATTCATCTACTTTATTTTTGTAAATCCACTTTGTTCCAATGACAGTTTGATCACTTAGTCTTGGAACTAATTCCCGGACTTCATTACGTTCAAACTGGTTTAGTTCTTCTTGCATGGCAATTATCCAGTCTTCATCTGTAGAGGATTCTTTAGGGTTTTTAGGTTCGATATTTGATAATAAGGCTACATTACTTGCTAAATTTAGTTGGCTTCTTGTTCTTACGCTTGAAGTTGTTTCTCCAATAATATTTTGAGGTGGATGGTCTCGTAATATTCTTAGTGGAGATCTAACTTCATTAACAGGAATATTTTGATTATCGATATTATCTTGAATTTCTGTAATATTGTTCTCTACGTTATTATGAACAATGTTTTCATCTTCTCTCTCTCTCTCTCTCTCTCTATATATATATATATATATATATCATTGTTATGAGAAGAATTATTTTTCATAATATCTATATTAAAAGAATTTTGAATAAAATTTTCATCAACTGAAACATGAAGTGATTCTTTTATTTTACTGGTTCTCTTGTTGAAAGTACGATAAGCTTTGCAATGTTCAGAATATCCTAAGAATATTCCTTCGTCAGAATTTGAATCAAAATTTCCAAGCCGATCTTTCGTATTTAAAACAATACATTTTGAACCAAATACTTTAAATATGAGATATTCGGATTTCTTCCAGTAAAAAGTTCGTATGGAGTGTTTTTAGTAAGAGGTCGAATGGAGACATGATTTAAAACATAATAGGCTGTAGCGACTGTCTCAGCCCAAAAATGTTTTGGTAGTGTACTTTGGTTTAATAGCGTTCTGGTACTTCTTGTAAAGTTCTATTTTTACGTTCCACAACTCCATTTTGTTGTGGAGTTCTAGGAAAAGAGAAATTATGAAAAATTCCTTTCTTTTGACAAAATGAATCAAATTTCTCATTCTCAAATTCTCCTCCATGATCACTTCGTATATTCTTTATTTTTAAATTAGTTAAATTTTGAATTTGTTTGACAACTTTTTTAAAGATATCAAAAGTATCACTTTTATTCTTTAAAAACGTAGTCCAAGTATATCTTGTAAAATCATCTATATATACAAACACATATCTACTATGATTTATGGACTGAACTTGAGTTGGTCTGAAAAAATCTAGGTGTAGCAATTCAAGCGGTTGTAGTGTTGATATAACCTTTTTAGATTTAAAAGAATATTTAGTTAACTTTCCATGTTGACAAGCTTCACACAAATTTTTAGTTTTGAATTTTATTTTGGGTAATCCTCTTACAAGATGATTCTTAGAAATCCTATTTATCGTTTTAAAATTTGTAACGACCCAGCGGTTTCGGCTCTGAAAATCGACATAAATACCTTTACCGTAACTCATGTTGATCCTCTAACCATCGAGAAACACTGGAACGTTATTAGAAAGAATTAAGAGAGTGAGATAAGAAAGAAAGAAATATTAGAATAGAAGAAGAAGAACCAACACAACACAGATTCTCACATCGCAGCGGAACAAAATATAATGCAGAGATAATCTTTATTGAGAGCTTTTTGAAAATACTTACAATATCAGAGTACAACACACATCTGGACAGTTTTCGATAATCTGTCCTCATATATAAAATCACACAGCGGAATATCATTCGTCTGAACATCTTCAGCTCGTCTCTGGACTTCTCAGTACATGATAACCTGAACCTGTACACCTCGGTCTAACCCGAGCATTTACAAAACACCGGGTCAGTCTGGTGGACCAGAGTGAGAAAAACTCACACAGCATTTAGGGTATCACACAAATTGATTTTAAAGTTAAAATCCTTTCGAAAGAAAAGGATAATCGTAAGACCGAATCCACACATAAACACGGACGGTTTTTACCTTACGATAACCCAAACCAGTTTTCGAAATCAATATCTTGATCTGATATTATGATAATGTATAGATACAAATAATTAACAAATCTAGAGGAACGCTTGCATCTCACGCTCCCCGTATATAGTATACAATCGAAAACCGCGGGCGCTTATTGGATGTTGGATTTCCAACTTGACAAGGTATGGGACCACCTTCCGCACGTGTATCTCTAGAGGCGAATACACAGGGTTCAACAAGAACGTCTTGCAACCCGTCCCTCACATGACCGACCACTCATTTCACTTGAGTGTATCGAATGTATATCACCAACGGTTGGACTCAAACCACCATTCCCAAATGGGCAGAATCGATAGATTAAGAAACAAAAGGAATTTCTCTAGATAGGTGATTATACACCCTAATGGGAGCGACCCACATAGCCATGCTGCCTGCCCGATTTTTGTCATCTCCTGGTTGATGGGGCTTGAGGTCAGAACACATCTGGTCATCATACACTTTGAATACCACATCGTCAGATCCGCTAGATCACACTTGATTGACGTCCACAAAAATACTCTAGTTTATTTGGCTAGAGAATAACCATTTCTGCGCCATCAACTATGGTACGTTTGGAGAAATCAACGCATGTAATTCCTTTGGAAATACTCTGTCAGACATCCGTCCATACAAGTCATCCAGGAACAGGATGAACCGAAGGTACCCTCCTACCGCATCCCATATAGGAATCACCCCATGGATCAGTAGCGATCGTCCTTGCCATTCCACAGTTTCAACCACGACAGAACCCCAGTATATCTCCGGGTCGAATCAGAGATTGTAAGTGGTTCTTCCGCTTCATGAAGATCTATGGTCTTCACATGCTCCATCTCTATTGTCGCTCGATCTCTTTTATATATTCGTATTTGTTGGTTGGAATGGTTTTCGAATATACATTCGATCCCGGTCTTTCCATACCGACAATCGTAAGGGTCAGACTTGATAGTCGGTTATTTAACTATCAAGTAAACATCCATGAAATCACAAAAATAGACTCACTTGATTTGTACTCAACATCACTTGATTTTTAAAATTATCACCCAATCTTAAATTAGGGAAATATCATCTCATATCATTTCCGTTACTTTGGAAATCTTATCATACACTCTCGCCATTACCAACTAGTATCATCCTTGAATAGTCCCGAAGTCGTTCAAGTTGGGGTATTTTAATTACCTCTCAGACCTTGATCAACCACGTTCTTATCCTTAGATAAATACGAGTTGTAATTCAAAACCCAATATTATTACATAAATTTCTATTTCCAACTTCGTTACTAAGTTCTAATCAAAACCCTTTTTACCAATTTCCTTTTCTCTCGGGAAACCCCCTTTTCAAATCCATTGATTTAACTTAATACTATTATTAAGAAATTTCAATTTAAAAACAACGTTTAAACTCATATCCATTTATAAACCTTGTTTATAAATTTAATATAAACCCTTGCACTCCTTAACTCAAATGTTAAGTAAAACTTTCCATTTGAGTTATATATTTGTTTAAACCTCTTACTTGCTTCATTTCAAAACTTGAGCTCAAATGCCAAAACTCATCACTAGCCTCCTTCCAACGCTCGACCATTCCATTCCAAACTTGGTTATTTAAAGGTATTTCATTAGTGATTACTCTAGCAACTCGTTCATTTCATCATTAATTATTTCAAATCAATTAACTAATAAATAATAAATTCCCTTTTTAAAACCTTACTGGGATTAACAACTTATTCATTTGCTTATTTTAATAATTTAAAATCTAACCAGGTTTAAATGGTCGACACAAAACGTGGTTACTCTTTTAACCAACTCTATTTAATTCCTTCTTTTTAAATTAATTAAAATATAATTAATTTAAATAACTTTATTCAATCGCTCACGATTAATCAAACACTCAACTGCTAGGTTAATCCCTGCTTTTTGTTTATAACTCTTATGGACATAAGAATCCATTTTTATAAAAAAATCTCATAATTTATTATAAACCTTAAATAAATAAATAATTACTATTTATTTCTCTTTTAAATAACTTTTACTCAAAGTAATATTTTTGAAATCCTATTTTTAGTTATAAAAATATATTTATAACTTTAATATCGTTGATTCACCATCGAAAAATCCATATCTTAAAAATCGATTGATTTCTAGATCATGTGATGCCAATTACCAATCCATACCATCCATCAGCATAAATGTTGAAATATATTTCAATAGTCAAAAATAACCAATCATCTCCTTTTTATTTGACTGATAATTCTATATCGATCATCAATCAATCAACAACCAATTCAACAATTCAAACAATTTCAAACACGTTTATAAACGTGACCAATCAGGGGAATTTACTTTATTTGGGTCAAATCATAACGATTGGTGTTTTACTGAAATTAAACGACCGTTTAATTTCAGAAAATAAATCAACGATAAATATATATATCACTAGCAAACAGTAAATCACTACAACCAGAACACGCAAATTAAAAACCCAATTTATATAAAATATAAATGGGAAGAGCTGAGTGAGTTTAACTCACTTGGGTTTAAATCCGTCGATGAACAGTCTGTTTGATCAAATTAAACTGACATTTAATTTGAATAAAATTTCTAGTTCCTTCAGATCCGAACCAGACCTACTCCATCTCGAAGTGCTCGTCTCCACGGTCCCAACGCAACTGACCGCGCCTGAATCCGAGATTGTATGAGTGAGAAAACGTATTACGAACTTTATAAACAATTTAAACTTTTTAAAAATATGGATTTCCTTAAAATTAGACGGGCTTTTACCTCATCTGCCGGCCTAAACAAATCCGACCCGACCCGCCTCCTTTTAAAACCCTCATTCACCTTTCTTTCGATTATTCACTCAGCTGCCACAAAAATTGATCAAAAACCCGAAACCCTAATTCCCAATTCCTTTAGCCAAAACCAAAAATCATGGCGTCGCACCCCCTTCGAGTTCCTCCGACAATTCGCCACCCCACTGTCGAGCAACCCCAAGCCTTCCAGAACCACAACGAGCGAACCAACTCGAGGCCTGGTCTTCACTGCAAACGGCTTCAATCGAAAGCTAAGTTTTTTTCTCAATTTTTAACTGCTAAAATACTTTGTTTTGATTATCTCCTCTGGTATAATTTATGTTGGTTTTCAAATGGATGAAAATCTGTTAAATTAATGTGTGTATTTATAGTTGGGGTTTTGATTTTAGATAAGCACCCTATCCATCAATTGGCCGAATTGTTACTTCAATTGAATTTGAATCTATACTTAGATTTCTTTTAGATTTTTGGTATAGGACTTTCAGTACATGTTGCCATGTTCGAAATGGATTTTTGATTGTTGCGAGATGGTCCTAGCAGAGATTTATGAATTTCATAGGGTCTTTGCAATGCAGTTGTCTTGTTTGAAAAGAAATAGTGATTGAAATGGTCTAGGTTAAGGGAGATAGGAGTTATGACTTGTTCAACCAAATGTTTGAACTGTAGATTTGTAGATTTTGTGGTGAATTTTTAAGTGTAGGTCACCAGCTGTATGAGTTTCACATCAAAATCTTACTTGGTTGATGTATATATTTGATGGTATGAATATATACATATATCCTAGCTGTTTATTGTACTTAGAATTGATGTGTGAACAGATATATGTATTAGATTTGGTATATATAAACATATAAATTTATCAGTTCCTCTTAGCTGTGTATGTACTGTTTTTGGCCGTCCCTATACTTGTTCTTAGGCTATTTATTTCACTGTTCTTGAAAGAACAAGACATGAAAGGAAAAAAACAAAAAAAACAAAAAAAAATAGTTGAAATGAAAATATAGATTTGTTTCAGCTATTTGCTGTGTGCAGCCTGTTTTATTTATTTAGCTATTCTATAGGTTCTTAGCTGTTGTACTGTCTAGATTTTACTGTTTTCTTTTTCTTTTCTCATGTATTGTCTTGTCCATGATCTTTCCCTTGTTAATGGTTTTTTTTCCTGTTCTTCTCGCAGATCAAAACTGATTTAGGTTATGGATTCTCTGGTACTGGAAAGGGCGAGATATTGCAGAAGTTGATTTACTGATATAGAATTTTTTTTCCTCTTTGTTTTTAGTTGTCCTTTTTAGACGTAAAAATGTACAAACATATTGCTGTACAAGTTTGATGTTGTAAATATATATATTCACTGGGTTTTATTTATTCAGTCGTTCATGATGTAAAAATACCAATGTATGAACATGTTTACTATGTTCTTGCAAGAAAAATGTTTGCTGAGTTCTGAAATTCTAAAATGAGTTGTACTTTCCTCTATATTGGTACTTTCAGCTTTTGGTTTTTCTTATTTATGTAGCAGCTTATATGGTAAGTATGATGTATGTTTGGTCTTTGTATTCGTTTTCTAGTTTGTTTTGGATTCAGGAGCCGTCGCTGATCAAGAATGGAAAAATGAATTAGGGTTTTCATTTGTTTTGCAACCAAATACAATGCCGATGGGTATAAGCTTTAGATTGGTTTAAATATTTTAAGTCTCAAAAAAAAAATCGATACACTATATATTCAATTTGCTAAATTAACAAAAATAAATTAATATTATTGTATTTATTTAAACCAACATCTCAAATTATAAAATTCCAACTTGACATAAAAATTCTTGTTTTAAATAATATATAAATATATATATTTGAACTCTATTTTAATTAAATAAATTCGATTAAAAATCTATTATAATTTAAATATAATATATAAATTCATTTAAATATTCGAATTTAAATGGCCGAAAAATCTGGGACGTTACAAAATTAATGTGACAAAATCGTTTGTGTCATAACCAAGGATCATTTTCTTTGGCTAATAAACACGTACTAGGTTTATTATTAACTGCCATATTTAAAATATAAATATTTTTATCTCGGTTTCCTTCAAAAAATAAGATTTTGATTTGAATCTAATATACTATATTTATTTTCAGAAAATGATATTTTAAAACTTTATAACATAATTGACTAATACTTAATAAATTATGTTTTAAGTTCTTAACTAATAAAACATCAGAAATAAGAGGTGAATTAGATACACCGTAATTGCTCACATCACCTTTGCCGATGATATATCCTTTGGAATTATCTCCAAATGTGATAGTTCCTCCTTTTAAAAAATTAATATTTGTTAACATCTCTTTATCTCATGTCATGTGTTTTAAGCAACCACTGTCAAGTATCCATTTTCCTCTGTTTTTGTTGAGTGGGACCTCAATATCCATTGCCATGAAGCATACATTTGCTTGTTCGTTGTCACTGTCATTGTCACTATCGGAAGATGATGAATCTGAATTCCCAAGTGATTGAGAATGCTGGTCTTTTCGATTTTTCCTTTTGTTTTTGATTCTTCTTCAATTCTGGACAATTCTTTTAATAATGTCCCATTTTTTTGACAATTAAAGCATTCCACCAGGGCAGGATTGGCTCTTTTGGTGAATTCTTTTTCACATTCTTGCTTTGGCCTTTTCTATATTTCAGATTTTTTTTGAAATTCTTTGCTACAAAAGCAATATCCTCTTCATCTGAATCTGAGTCATCTTTCTTAGCATGGAAAGCTAAATTTTGCTTATCTTGTACATGTGCTTTCTTTGCCTGCAAATTTACTTCATAGGACATGAGATTACCGATTAACTCTTCAGGTTTCATGGCAGAAAGATCATTATCCTCTTCAATAGCCAGCATCTTTCTTTCCCATTCATCCATTAAAGAGTTTAGTATTTTTGAGACTATATCAAAATTAGACTATTTTTCTCCTAATCCTAACAGAGAATGATAAATATTTTGAAATCGTGAGTACATGTCATTTATAGATTCATTCTCGTTCATTTTGAAATTTTAAAACTGGTTTTTAAGCATGGATATCTTGTTTTGTTTGACCTTGTTTATTCCTTCATGAGTTACTTTGAGTGTTCTCCCGATTTTATATGCTGTGTTGCACATACAAACCCGGTTAAACTCGTTTCTATCTAAGGCATAATGCAACATATTCATGGCTTTAGCATTGGCAGTAGCCTCTGCTTTTTCATTTGCAGATCATTTAATATATAGAGTAGTGGGTTGTGTATACTCTTTTTATGTAATGTTCCAAGCATCAAAACTATTAGCTTGCATATGTTTCTCATTCGTGTAGTCCAATAGCTATAATTCATGCCATTGAAAAACGGTGGTCTTGCAGTAGATTGACCTTTAGTATATCCAGTAGTAGTGCTAGTACTAGTATTGTTATCCATATTAAATATGTATCAAATAACGGTTTCATGGTTAAATGGTGGCCTTGCTCTGATACCAATTGAAAAGTCGTGTATGACTTAAGGATATGATCTTTCTATATGGATTACGCGGAAGTGAATATGATATTCTAACTTGTCAAATACAACAGCTATGCAAATAAATATTAACCAATATGATATAGCACAAATAAAAACTGCAGTAAGTAAAGTGACACCAGGAATTTTATACTGGTTCGGACTTCCTGTCCTACGTCCAGTCCAATACTCCTTTTGGAATTCACAACCAACAGCCGCTCTTAACCTGGAGGAATAGGTCACAATACACCCGAGCACCAACAAGGATGTCCACGCCTGACCACCCACACAGGACTTCAAAAATTACAAGAGTTTTGACTTTTGAATGTGTTCTCTAATCAACACTGAATAGTCACAATGAAGTACACCCTTCCATTTCTTTAGAAGAGTAGCATTCTTTCATGAGAAGTTTCAGCAAAGAGCTGCATCTATTTCTGTTCATAATAGAAGAGGAATCTCTTCATGAAAGAAGGTGACTCTTCATAAAAATGACTGTTAGTCTCTGATTAGTCGACTGGTACAAAAGTCGTTAGTTATAACGACCCAACAAATTTCGGCCTTAAAAATCGACATAAATACATTTACCGTAACTCATGTCGACCTTCCACATACCGAAAACACCGGAACGTTAATAGAAAAAAATAAGAGGGTGAGATAAGAAAGAAAGAAGTATTAGAATAGAATAAGAAGAACCAATCATAACACAGAGTCTCACATCACAGCAGAACAAAATATAATATAGGAATAGATCTTTATTGAGAGCTTTAAATAAAACTTACAGTTATCAGAGTACATCACACATCTGGACAGTTATAATAATCTGTCCTCATATACAACATACAGCGGAATAAATACTAATATGTATGAACTCCTCCAGCACGTCTTTTGAACTTCATAGTATCCAATGACCTGAACCCGACAACCCGAGCTAACCCGAGCATTTCAAACACCGGGTCAGTCTAGCGAACCAGAGTGAGAACAACTACCAAAGTTTAAGGGAATCATCCAGCTTGATTCTTAAAGTTCAAAATCTTTTCAAAAGAAAAGGATAATCGTAAGACCAAATCCATACATAAATACGGATGGTTTTACCTTACGATAACCCAAAACATTTTGAAATCTTAAATATATCTTCTGATATTATGACAGTGTCTAAATACAGATAAATAACAATCTAGCGGAACGCTTACATCTCATGCTCCACATATATAGTATACAATCAAAGCCGCAGGCGCTTATTGGAGATTGAATTTAGACTGTGACAAGGTATGGAACCACCTGCCGATAGTGTATATCTAGTGGCGAATATACTGGGTTCAACAAGAACATCTTGCAACCCGGCCACACATGACCGACCACTCATTTCGCTTGAGTGTATCGAATGTATACCACCAATGGTTGGGATCAACAACCATTTCCCAAAAAGGGACAGCATCGATAGATTAAAGAAGCAAAAGGAATTTCTCTAGACTTATGATTATACACCCTAATCGGTGCGACCCACATAGCCATGCTGCCTACCCGATTTTTGTCATTTCCCGGTTGTGAGGCTTGAGGCTAGGATTTTATTTTAGAACATCTGGCCATCATTTACTTTGAATGCCACATTGTCAGATCCGTCAAATCACTAATTAACGTCCACAAATATACTCCGGGTTTTAAAGAAGGGCCATTCTTTGCCACCAACTTGGTATATTTTTAAAAATCAACGTACATGGTTTTTAGGAAATACTCTGTCAAACATTCGTCCATACAAGTCATCCAAGAACAGGATGAACCGAAGGTACCCTCCTACTATATCCAATATAAAAATCACCCCATGGATCAGTAGCGAGAAGTCCTTGCAATCTGTAGATTCTAACCACGACAAAATCATAGTGTATCTCGGGCCGCTAAGCCAGAGATTATAAGTAATCCATCCATTTAATGAAGATCCGCAGTCTTCAATTTCTTCGTCATGATTAGTATCTGATATCTTCAATAATTCGTATTTGCTAGACGGAATGGTTTTCGAATATAAATTTGATCCCGGTCTTTCCGTACCAACAATCGTATTGGTCAGATTTGATAGTCGGTTATTTAACTATCAAATAAACAATCATGCAACCAAAAAATTAAATGAATTCACTGGTTCAGTATTCAGCATCATTGGCCCCTTTTTATTTAAAAATAATTAACGAATGGTTAATTTAAAACTTCTAAAACATTTCCTATTTTAAAACATGGAATTCAATTCTCCTTTATGTATATTAATCTTCTCAAAAACTCCTTTAAAACTAATATTTAGAAAAATATTTAATAACCGTGTCAAAATCCTATTTTACTATTATTTCAAACATTTGTTACACCACTATTTATTTTCTATTATTGATTCAATTTGTTATTCGTAAAACATTTGTTATGACATCTCCTTTGGTTTCGTTATTTGAACACTATAATCGTCACTTACCATTTTAGAATAAACCAATTCTAAATATCAACTTTGAAAATATCATTATATTTTCGCAAATCTTCTTTATTCCTTTTTCAATGGAAATATCATTTCATATTTTCAATCCCATTTTAATTTTCTTTTATTCTGGAATCCCTTATATATATTTCCAAATTCTTCAATTAACGTTATATTATTATTATTATTCAAAATAAATTACTTTTTCCATCTTCATCATTACAACTAATATCATCCCTCGATAATCCTGAAGTCGTTCAAGTTGGGGTATTTTAAATTAACTCTCAGACCTTGATCAACGATGTTCCTATCTTAAGATAGGCATTAGTTGTAATACCAAAACCCATATTCATCTCCAATATCAAACCAAATCCCATTTTTGTTATAACCGATGAAACTTCATCTCTCATTTAATATTGTGAATTATATCGCATCTGATAATTCCATAATTAAGTAACGTTAATTTAATCTTAACATTTTAGCCTCACACTCTTTTTATAACATCGTTTATACGACTTTGGTTTAACATAAACCCTTATACCCCGCTTTCCATTCCCTTAGTATAACATTCATTTTAAACTACTACATTTGCTGGAAAAATCCCCTTTCATAATTTTTGTTTCAAATCTCGGTTCTAGTATAAACACTCCTTCATGAACTCTTCTTAAAATTCCATTGTACTTCAAAACCAACTTTGATCACTTTCTTCAATTAATCCCATTATGGCTTGATCGCTTAAATCATTAATTAACTATCGTAGAAATAGTTAACTTCTTACTTAACTTAATTAAACAGTAAATTCCTTATTAAATCATATTAAGGTTAAAATAAATATTTGTTAAACTATTTTACTCGATTAATTTAGTTAACTTCATTAGTTCAAATAATGCTTATCTTGTTAATCAACTCCAATTAGTCCTTCCTTTAAATTAATTTATAATATAGTCAATTTAAATTTCATTTAATTGTCTCTTTTAAATAATTAATCCAATTATTAATTATTACGTTAAACTCTGCTCATCTGGTTATAAATCTTATTCCATAAGAATTTACTTCACAAAATCATTTAATAACTTCTTAAGAACTTAAATAATAAATTATACATATTAATTTCCTTTTATTACAACCTTTATTCAAATATATCGATTTCAAATACATTTTCAGTTATAAACTATATTTTATAACTTCATTAACGTCGATTCGTCTAACGGTAAATCAATATTTATAAAACGATATATTTTTGGGCCAACTGTTACCAATTACTCGACTAATACTACCCATTGGTTAAAATAAAACAATCGTTGAATTTCCAGTCAACGATCAATAATCACATCAACAATTCAATCATATTGGTTAAACAGTTCATATAATGGTCATATGGAAATAAACAATAAATTTGAGGAATCCGGTTGGATCCCTCTGACCTGCTTTCCCTGCATCCCAATACGTTATCTCAACAATATCATTTATTTCAATAAACAGATATAATATTCAACACTCAAGCAATAACAGCAATCCAAGCATTCATATTTCAATGTAATACGTTTATATTATTATAAATGTAACCAATGAGGTAAGTTACCTCATTTGGAATTATCGTTAAAAATAACGAATGAGTTTAAATTAAATTAAACACCCGTTTAATTTAACCAGTTCAGTTAACATGAATAAATATATATTCAACATCCATCAACCAATTAGCAATCATAGCACACAAATATTTAAACCCGACTTATATAAGTGGGATAAAACTGAGTGAGTTGAACTCACCTTGTCATCGTCAAAACAGTTTGTTTCACAAGCCTCCAGATACGTTCAACTCTGTATGCTCCACTTCCATAATATTACATCTGTCGGTACGGGTCCAATGTTCTTCGGTTTGTCCGATTCTGTGTACGAATAACATAGTTACAATTTTAATGCGGTATTCTTTTATATAAATTAATATTATTAAATCTAATTATATTTTATTTAATTCTAATAACTAATTAACATTTAAATAAAATGGATTAAAGTTCGGTTGGTTAATGAACTACTTAGACACATAGTTGAACAGGCAATTTGTAAACATTATAGGCGAAATGTACCGGGGTTGGGCATTTACTTTAACCTAGCTAAGTTGGCGCATATATATAATAATTAAACCAAACTAATATTTGTCGATTGTATAGGTTCCCAAATCACAGTTTAAAACTACGTCAACGACCGATTAGGTAGAATACAAAAATGGATTAGCTACCCGTGTTGTTTCAAGGTTGGGTACGTTATACCTATTGTTACTTTGTCTTACTCACGTTTAAAATATCTTAACTATATAAAAATATATTATTAGTTTAAGTTCTAAACTTATGTTAACTAAAATCATTGATTAGACATATACAGAAACAAGATTAAGCAGCTTAAATTTTCCCTGGCAGGCCACATAAAAGCTAAATGAGGCATAATACCCAGTCCATGCATATAAACTTAATATATCCAGACTATGTTACACCTCCTTTCCAGTTTCCATCTATAGTCTTCTCCGTTATTACATTCAACTTTCATGTACCCGTACTCCAAATCATATTTGTTTCCCTTTCCCCCTTTTTTATTTCTTTTTAATACTTATCTAATCATCAAATTTTAAATCTTACAGCATATGGTTTTTTTACTAACTAGAAGAAGTACCATATTAGTAACAATATTATAAATAAGGTGTCCAAAAAGAAAGTCGGTGAACACTATTGGAACCAGCGGTGGAAGTAGTGTATATTTAATTAACTAAGAATCTTTATTAAGTTAATTAACCCATGATTAGGCTTTAGACTTGTAGTTAGTCATATTAAGCACGTTAAAAATATAAACAATGTACTGTATATCCTCCTATTTTACTTTACCTGCTGTCCTTAAATGGTCACGTTATAATTTAAATAACTCGATCTATATATTATATTAGCCAAACTTTAATTAACGCTAGGTTAGGCAATTAAAATGATGATTAGGCAAATTTAAATATAAACCCAAGCATGGAATTCCTCACGTCCGTTCACTGTTCATCTTCTTTTAAATCCTTAATTCCCCTGCTTTGGATTCCTGCTTCATACAAAACCTTATGTACTCCCCATCCACACTCCTTCGCCGTGACACATCACCAACCACTTCACGCTCCGCCTTCTCCACTTCCCCAGACAACCTCGCCGACCTCCCTGGCCTACTATTCCACCAGAAACGCGAGCAGCTTTCCCCCCATATGACTCCACTTCCTATACAGCATGTCTCACGTAAGTATACTTTGCTCCAGCAGTACACTCCACCAGTCATCACACGCCTAACTTCCCATGCCGGAAACTGACCTGACCTTCCTCTTCTTCCTTTTTCTACTGTTCAAACTCCTTGTAAAATTCATGCAGTTCTTGCTTCTTCGCCAGTCTCTGTTTGGTTTTAAATGCTCACGCAATATATATTCATATATTTTTAAATGGATTATATATATTCAGTTGAACTTTAAATCATAAATTACGAACTACCGCGTCATGTCCAGTTTGTTTTACAATTATATATAAATTATACATTCGTATATCGTTAAATAAACGAATTATATATATTATAAATCCATTTATAAATTCCAAATTGATATTTAAACAAATAAAATATATTAAATATCTAATTATGAAAAATGCGGGATGTTACATTCCTTCCCTCTTAAAAGAATTTCGTCCCCGAAATTGCTAAGTAAGAGGAATGTTTCAATCTCATTTATTTTCAAAAAAATTAATATAAATTGTTATCAAAATCCTAAGTTATAAATTTTATTGGAAAATTTGTCAGTACTTCCACTGCACCGCTCGATCAGACCAACTGCAAACGTCACCCTTGGCCTCACATATCTCAAAGGAAAACAAAGCCAAATGCCTATCTAACTTGGGGTCTAGAATCAATTCTCCAAAATAATATTACGGTTTACCAATTTGTTGGGCCACCAAACTCTAGTTCCAAAGCATATAGCACTGATCAGCTCATCCACTTCCAACATGTATTTAGCTCGGCTTACAACACTAGTAGCAATTACAGCTTTTACTCAATAATGATTCCATTCAGATCCATTTTACAAGAATTCATTCCCTAGTTTTTAATCCATTTAACTTTTTATTAATCGATTTATGAATTCTATCCAATTTGTCTAACGAACAATCAACAATCAATGTACGACTATAATCAATACACAACCAACTAAACTAAACAGTTTATATTTTACTCAGTTTTAAAATTCCAAATTGATTCCATTTAACTCCAAACATCCATTCTTAAATCAATTTGACTTAACCAAGTTAAGTTCTAAATCCATAATAACTATTTATTTTTTTCTAATTTATTCACTTCCATTCCAATTCAAATTCTGATTTTATTTCAAAAATCATTCATCTTGTCTTTATAATCTGGTTTTCATTAACTTATCTCCAAGTTAAATCCTGATTCACACCTTTCTACTTAACTTTTATTAGTTAAATCTCACTCATTCAACTCCATGATATTTACTAATTTCATATGAAATTTCTGGTTATATTAAACCGTTTCAAATTGTAATCCAATTTGAATCTAATTTGAATTCCATCCAATCAAACCAACAATTCAATATCTCAATAATTTTGTAAAATTATTTCTTTTCTATACAAAATATAATTTAGCCAAAATTATTTCATTTGACCATCTTTACAAAATAATATTGTGTCAGTTGCTAGTTCAAAAATTGAACTGATCAAATAACGCAATACAAAAGAATTGCATATGGAATTTACAAATACGCTCTCATATATACATTCAAACTCAATCTAGGGTATTACTAACCCCATATCTATCGAGTAACGCCACAGATCCAAAGTTATTACTAAACCAATAGCTCTGATACTACTGTAACGACCCAACAAATTTCGGCCTCGAAAATCGACATAGATATGTTTACTGTAACTTATGCCGACCTTCGACATACCGAAAAACCGGAACTTTAATAGAAAGAAATAAGAGGGCGTGATAAGAAAGAAAGAAGTATTAGAATAGAAGAAGAAGAACCAAACACAACATAGAGTCTTACGTCACAGCAGAACAAAATATAATATATAAATAAATATTTATTGAGAGCTTTAAATAAAACTTAAGTCATCAGAGTACATCACACATCTGGACAGTTATTATAATCTGTCCTCATATGCAACATACAGCGGAATAAATACTAATACGTCTGAACTCCTCCAGCACGTCTTCTGAACTTCATAGTATCCAACGACCTGAACCTGACAACCCGGGCTAACCCGATCATTTCAAACATCGGGTCAGTCTGGTGAACCAGAGTGAGAACAACTAACAAAGTTTAAGGGAATCATCCAACTTGATTCTTATAGTTCAAAATCTTTTTGAAAGAAAAGGATAATCATAAGACCAAATCCATACATAAATACGGAAGGTTTTTACCATACGATAACCCAAAAATTTTGAAATCATATATATATATATATATATATATCTTCTGATATTATAATAGTGTCTAAATACAAATATATAACAATTTAGTGGAACGCTTGCATCTCACGCTCCATATATATAGTGTACAAACAAAACCGTAGGCGCTTATTGGAGATTGGATTCCGACTATGACAAGGTATGGAACCACCTGCCGATTGTGTATCTCTAGTGGCGAATACACTGGGTTCAACAAGAACGTCTTGCAACCCAGCCACACATGACCGACCACTCATTTCGCTTGAGTGTATCAAATGTATACCACCAATGGTTGGGATCAGCAACCGTTTCCTCAAAAGGGACAACATCGATAGATTAAAGAAGCAAAAGGAATTTCTCTAGATAGGTGATTTACACCCTAATGGGTGTGACCCACGTAGCCATGCTGTCTGTCCGATTTTTGTCATTTCCCGGTTGTGAGGCTTGGGCTAGGATTTTCTTTTGAAACATCTGGCCATCATTTACTTTGAATGCCACATTGTCAGATCCGTTAAATCACTAATTGACGTCCACAAATATACTCTGGGTTTTAAAGAAGGGCCATTCTTTGCCACCAACTTGGAATATATGTAAAAATCAACATACATGGTTTTCAGGAAATACTCTGCCATACATTCGTCCATACAAGTCATCTAGGAACAGGATGAACCGTAGATACCATCCTACTGTATCCAATATAGGAATCACCCCATGGATCAGTAGCGAGAAGTCCTTGCAATCCGTAGATTCCAACCATGACAGAATCACAGTGTATCTCATGCCGCTAAGCCAGAGATTATAAGTAATCCCTCTGTTTTATGGAGATCCACATTCTTCAATTTCTTCGTCTTGATTAGTATCTGATATCTTCAATATTTCGTATTTGCTAGACTGGATGGTTTTCGAATATAAATTCGATCCTGGTCTTTCCATACCAACAATCGTATTGGCCAGATTTGATAGTCGGTTATTTAACTATCAAATAAGCAATCATGCAACCATAAAATTAAATGAATTTACTGGTTCAGTATTCAGCATCACTTTGCCCCTTTTTATTTAAAAATATTTAACGAATGGTTAATATAAAACTTCTAAAACATTTCCTATTTTAAAACATGAAATTCAATTCTCCTTTCAGTTTATTAATCTTCTCAAAAAATCCTTTAAATCTAATATTTGGAAAAATATCTAATAACCGTGTCGAAATCCTATTTTATTATTATTTCAAACATTTGTTACACCACCATTTATTTTCTATTGTTGATTCAATTTGTTATTCGTAAAACATTTGTTACGACATCTCCTTTGGTTTCGTTATTTGAACATTATAATCGTCACTTACCATTTTAGAATAAACCAATTCTAAATATCATCTTCTTACTTTGAAAATATCATTATATTTTCGCAAATCTTCTTTATTCCCTTTTTTAATGGAAATATCATTTCATGTTTCCAAGCCCATTTTAACTTCCTTTTATTTTGGAATCCCTTATATATATTTCCAAATTTTTCAAATAACGTTATATTATTATTATTAATCAAAATAAATTAATTTTTCCATCTTCATCATTACAACTAATATCATCCCTCGATAATCCTGATGTCGTTCAAGTTGGGGTATTTTAAATTACCTCTTAGACCTTGATTGACAGTGTTCCTGTCAGAAGATAGGTATTAGTTGTAATACCAAAACCCATATTCATCTCCAATATCAAACCAAATCCCATTTTAGTCTTAACCAATGAAACTTCATCTCTCATTCAATATAGCGAATTTAGATCGCATCTGATAATTCTAGAATTAAGTAATGTTAATTTAATCTTAACGTTTTAGCCTCACACTCTTTTTATAACATCGTTTATACGACTTTGGTTTAACATAAACCCTTATACCCCGCTTTCCTTTCCCTTAGTATAACATTCATTTTAAAATATTACATTTGCTAAAAAAAATTCCCCTTTCATAACTTTTGTTTCAAATCTCGGTTCTAGTATAAACACTCCTTCATGAACTCTTCTCAAAATTCCATTATACTTCAATTCCAACTTTGATTACTTTCTTCAATTAATCTCATTACGGCTTGATCGCTTAAATCATTATTCATTAAAATAATGATCTATATCACCATTAACTATCATAGAAATAGTTTACTTCTTACTTGACTTAATTAAACAACAAATTCCTTATTAAATCTTATTAAGGTTAAAATAAATATTTGTTAAACTATTTTATTCGATTAATTAAAAATAAATTAATCAAATAACTAATTCAAATTAAATTAGTTAACTTCATTAGTTCAAACCATGCTTATCATGTTAATCAACTCCAATTAGTCCTTCCTTTAAATTAATTTATAATATAGTTAATTTAAATTTCATTTAATTGTCTCTTTTAAATATCAATTATTAATTATTATGTTAATGTCTGCTCATCTGGCTATAAATCTTATTCCATAAGAGTTTACTTCACAAAATCATTTAATAACTTTTTAAGAACTTAAATAATAAATTGTACATATTAATTTCCTTTTGAAAGGCAAGTAGAAATATTATTAACACTAAGAAGAATTACAAAGTACATTCAAGATCACAATACAAATGTGCACCACTTATTACACGAAATTACAGAGATGAGGAAAAAAACAATAAAGAACTGAAAATGAGGCTCAGGAAAAAACTCAAAACTGTAGTCACTTGGAAATATTATTACATAGATCCTTCCAATGAACAACATCCCCATATAGAACTTGCATAGCAACCAGAATTTGAACTGAAACAAATCACAAATATAACTAATTTCACGTCAAAAAGACCGTGCAGAGAAGCACTTGAACGCATGAGCTTACTTAATCATCTGCCAAAACAGTAGCTAATAGTGAATACCATTGTAATAATTCCCATAAACATTTGATGTATTCAACATGAATTCATCATATATTCATTTTGAAGCTCCTCATCTTCCAACTTCTCGTTTGAGCATTACGCTCAGTTGTCTTTTCCATCTTTATAGGCCAATGAATATATGTATATTATTTCCACTTATTCATTACACTTCGAGAATTCCACAAAGAAAAAAGGTACTCTAACCTGATTATCATCACAACATACTACCCTAAAGCCTTCAACAGCAATGCAAATTCATTTATTACAACCTTGATTCAAATATATCGATTTCAAATCCATTTTTAGTTATGAACTATATTTTATAACTTCATTTACGTCGATTCGTCTAACGGTAAATCAATATTTATAAAACAATATATTTTTAGGCCAACTGTTACCAATTACTCATCCAATACTACCCATTGGTTAAAATAAAACAATCATAGAATTTCCAGTCAACGATTAATAATCACATTAACAATTCAATCATGTTAGTTAAATAGTTCATATAATGGTCTTATGGAAATAAATAATAAATTTGAGGAATCCAGTTGGATCCCTCCAACCTGTTTTCCCTGCATCCAAATACATTATCTCAACAATATCATTTATTTCAATAAACGAATATAATATTCAACACTCAAGCAATAACAACAAACCAAACATTCATATTTCAATGTAATACGCTTATATTATTATAAACGTAACCAATGAGGTAAGTTACCTCATTTGGAATTATCGTTAAAAATAATGAATGAGTTTAAATTAAATTAAACACCCGTTTAATTTAATCAGTTCAGTCAGCACAAATAAATACGTATTCAACATCCATCAACCAATTAGCAATCATAGCACACAAATATTTAAACCCGACTTATATAAGTGGGATAAAATTGAGTGAGTGAACTCACCTTGTCATCGTCAAAACAGTTTGTTTCACAAGCCTCCAGCTACATTCAACTCTATATGCTCCACTTCCATAATATTACGTATGTCAGTACAGGTCCAATGTTCTTCGGTTTGTCTGATTCTGTGTACGAATAACACGGTTACAATTCTAATATGGTATTCTTTTATATAAATTAATATTATTAAATCTAATAATATTTTATTTAATTCTAATAACTAATTAACGTTTAAATAAAATGGATTAAAGTCCGACATGTTAATGAACTACTTAGGCACATATTTAAACTGGCAATTTGTAAACATTATAGGCGAAATGTACCGGGGTTGGGCGTTTACTTTAAGCTAGCTAAGTTGGCACATATATATAATAAATAAATCAAACCAATATTTACCGATTGTATATGTTCCCAAATCATGGTTTAAAACTAACGACCGATTAGGTAGAATACAAAAATGGATTAGCTACCCGTGTTGTTTCAAGCTTGGGTGCGTTATACCTATTGTTTACTTTATCTTACTCACGTTTAAAATATCTTAACTATATAAAAATATATTATTAGTTTATGTTCTAAACTTATGTTAACTAAAATCAGTGATTAGGCATATACAGAAACAAGATTAGGCAGCTTAAATGTTCCTTAGTAGGCCATGTAATAGCTAAATGAGGTGTAATACCCAATCCACACATATAAACTTAATATATCCAGACTATATTACACCTCCTTTCCAGTTTCTGTCTATAGTCTTCTCCCTTATTACATTCAACTTTCATGTACCTGTACTCCATATCATATTTCTTTCCCTTTTCCCCTTTTTTATTTCTTTTTAATACTTATCTAATCATCAAATTTTAAATCTTACAACATATGGTTATTTTTACTAACTAGAAGAAGTACCATATTAGTAACAATATTATAAATAAGGTGTGTTGGAAATGTTTTATTAACATTAGTGAATTATTAAAAATAATGGAATAAGTGTATGAATGGCTCCTATGGGTGAATAGTCCCACATCATGGGATTATAGAGAAGAGGCAAGCATTTATACTTGTTTCTAAGAAATCATGTTGGGGCCTTGGGCTCCCAATACATGCATTGTTGTGAGGAGGGAGACCATGCATCATGACCAACACACACGCGCGCGCGACCGACCGTCTCGACTCGGCCCGGTCCGGTCCGGTTCGGGCTCGGGCTCGGGCTTGGGCTTTGTGGTGTAGACACTTATATTTTTTGGACCATAAAACTTAGCCTTTTTCGAACCTTTTTTTTATGGAAAAGATTTCTGCAACGGTAAAAACTACTATCCCTCAATTTTAGCGGCCCACTAATCAGCAACCCTAACCCTAATTCTCGTCCTATATATTGTCATTACTTCAGACGAGAAATATACCGAATTGCCAATTCTCTTCTTTTCTCAGCCGCCATTAAAATTCTCTTTTCAGAAATTTTCGAGCAATATTTTTACAGAAAGTGCAAATCTGCACTAATTTGTTGTGCAAGCAAATCAGTTATTGTTTTAGAGGCTGTTTTATCCTAGAGGCGATGGTGAAGGAACGAACTGGTTTGCACCTCCGACCAGATCGCCGAATCGTCTTCAAGAAAGAGACCTAGTCTGCGACTCAGCCATTGTTTCCAAACAATTTGAAGACCATTTGAAACAATGGCTTCTAACTCAACCCTAAACGATTCTGCTCCACCCTCTGCTTTCCAGAACCCTCTCGTGACTACTGCTCCATTCAAATTTGAAGGCTTGCATTTCAAACAATGGCTTCAGAAGATGGAGTTCTTCCTCACCATCAAAAAGGTTGTGGCTGCGCTGACTACTGACAAACCGCAACTTCCAGTTAAACCTGACGAGGCTGATACAGCGAAGATGGCATCATGGACTGAACAGTCAAAGCAACTGAAGACCTGGACTGAACAGGATTATCTATGCAAGAACTTTATTTTGAACGGACTGAGCGATGATCTCTATGATTACTATAACTCAGATGAAAAGACAGCAAAGGAGATCTGGGAAGCACTGAAAAAGAAATATGATACAGAGGAGACAGGGGCAAAGAAATATGCTGTGAGCCGCTACCTAAAGTACCAGATGACTGATGATAAATCGGTAGAGATGCAGTCTCATGAGCTGCAGAAAATTGCTCATGAGATCATCTCCGAAGGTATGGTCTTGGACGAACAATTTCAAATTGCTGTTATCATTGACAAATTACCCCCAAGCTAGAAATATTTTAAGAATGTCTTGCGACATAAGACAAAGGAATTTTCCTTAGAGAGCTTGATTACACGCATCTGTATTGAGGAGGAGGCACGCAAGCAGGACCAGAAAGAAGAGGTGTTGATTGTGAATAACAACAGTACTAAGAAGACCACTCCCGATGTTCTGAAATCAAATCAGAAATCTTTTAAGAATCAGAACAGGCGCAACAAACAGAATGGGAATCCGCAAGGAAACCCAAAAGGACAGCAGAAACCAGCCCAAAAGAATGACTCTGGACAGTTGTTTCTATGTTACAACTGTGGAAAACCAGGTCATATGGCACGCAAGTGTCAGAACAGGCCAAGCTCTGCACCGCAGGCTAACCTGACTGAGGAGCCTCTTACAGCTATGATTACTGAGATTCACCTTGTTGGTGGATCAGAGGGTTGGTGGATAGACACTGGTGCTTTTCGCCATGTCTGCTATGATCGTGGCATGTTCTCGACATACACGGCTGCTGAAAATCAGAAAGTGTTGTTGGGAGACTCTCACACCACTAGAGTTGCGGGGATTGGCAATGTGGAACTCAAGTTCACCTCTGGAAAAACTGTAATTCTGAAAGATGTTATGCACACTCCAGAAATAAGGAAGAATATGGTCTCTGGCTTCCTCCTTAATAAGGATGGTTTCACTCAAGTAATTGGGGCTGATTTGTACACCCTAACTTATAAGGGAACTTTTTTGGGAAAGGGTTATGCTTGTGAGGGTATGTTTAAACTGAATGTTGAATCTAATTAAGTGACTACTTCTTCTTACATGTTGTGTGATTTTAATATATGGCATTCTAGATTATGTCATGTTAATAATCGAATAATCCATAACATGAGCACCCTAGATATGATACCTAAAATGACAGAATCTGAACTTGATAAATGTGAATTCTGTACACAAGCTAAAATCACAAAGAAACCTCACAAATCTGTTGATAGAGTTTTTGAACCCTTAGACTTGATTCATTCTGACATATATGAACTAGATGGCACTATAACTAGACAAGGACATCGTTATTTTATCACTTTTATTGATGACTTCTCTGATTTCACATATGTATACCTTATGAAAAATAAAAGTGATGCTTTTGACATGTTTAAAACATTCAAAATTGAGATTGAGAATCAAGAAAATAGAAAAATTAAGAGACTTCGTAGTGATAGAGGAACAGAATACGAATCTAATTCAATTCTGGATTTCTATAAACAACATGGTATAGTACATGAGAGAACTGCACCCTATTCTCCTGAAATGAACGGTAAAGCAGAAAGGAAAAATAGGACCTTTACCGAACTACCATATTATTAAATTCTGGTGCAGCAAAACATTGGTGGAGGGATATTTTGTTTACTGTATGCTATGTTCTGAATAGAATCCCCAAATCTAAGAATAAAATTTCTCCTTATGAAATTTTAAAGAATCATAAACCCAATGTCTCATACTTTAGAACTTGGGGTTGTTTAGCTTATGTTCGCATTCCAGACCCTAAGAGAATAAAATTGGCAAGTAGAGCATATGAATGTGCATTTATAGGCTATGCTATTAATAGCAAAGCATATAGATTTTATGACCTTAATGCACATAATATAATTGAATCAAATGATGCCGATTTTTATGAAACTAAATTTCCTTTTAAATTAAGGAATAGTGGGGGCACCTCAAATATGCCAATTAGAACAGAACTTAATGAAAATTCTAAAGCTGAACCTAGAAGAAGTAAAAGAGCAAGAACCATAAAAGACTTCGGTTCAGATTTTTGTGATTTTACTATTGAGGAGGATCCCATAAACCTCCAAGAGGCCTTATCTTCTTTAGATGCCGATTTTTGGAAAGAGGCTATAAATGATGAGATGGATTCTTTAGAATCCAACAAGACTTGGCACTTGGTAGATTTACCCCCTGGTTGTAAATCTATAGGTTGTAAATGGGTACTTAAAAAGAAATTAAAACCTGATGGCACTATAGATAAGTATAAAGCACGACTAGTAGCTAAAGGTTTTAAACAAAAAGAAAATATAGATTTCTTGGACACCTTTTCACCTGTAACTAGAATAACATCCATTCGGGTTTTAATCTCACTTGCTTCCATCCATAATTTACTTATACACCAAATGGATGTTAAAACTGCTTTTTTGAACGGTGAATTAGACGAAGAAATTTATATGGAACAGCCTAAAGGATTTGTAGTACATGGTCAAGAACATAAAGTATGAAAATTAGATAAATCATTATATGGTTTAAAACAAGCACCTAAACAATGGCATGAAAAATTTGATAACTTAATCATTTCAAATGGTTTTGAAGTTAATGAAAGTGACAAATGCATTTATTACAAATCTGAGAATGACATTTGCACTATTATATGCCTTTATGTAGATGACCTACTCATTTTTGGGTCAAATATTCATGCCATAAACTCAGTCAAATCCTTATTAAGTATCAATTTTGATATGAAAGATCTAGGTGAGGCGAGTGTAATCCTTGGTATTAAGATTACTAGGTCAGAAAAGGGAATTTCTTTGGATCAATCTCATTACATTGAGAAGATACTAAAGAAATATAATTACTTTGATTGTAAACCTGCAAGTACACCATATGATCACAGTGTAAAGTTATTTAAGAACACTAGTGAAGATGTAAGATAGTCTGATTATGCGAGCATGATTGGCAGCCTTCGATATGCCACTGATTGTACTAGACCCGACATTGCCTATGTTGTGGGATTATTGTGCAGGTTTACCAGTAGACCTAGTATAGAGCACTGGAAAGCTATTGAAAGGGTAATGAGATACCTTAAACGAACCATGAACCTTGGATTACATTATGAAAGGTTTCCAGCTGTACTTGAAGGATATTCCGATGCAGACTGGAATACCTTATCTGATGATTCTAAAGCGACCAGTGGCTATATATTTAGCATCGCTGGAGGAGCTATTTCTTGGAAATCCAAGAAATAGACTATTTTGGCTCAGTCTACTATGGAGTCTGAGATGATAGCACTAGCTACAGCTAGTGAAGAGGCAGAGTATTTGAGAAATCTGCTAGCTGAGATTCCCTTATGGGATAAAACCGATACCGGCTGTGTTGATACATTGTGATAGTACCGCTGCTATTGCAAAAGTTCAGAACCGTTATTATAACGGTAAGAGACGACAAATGCGTCGTAAGCACAGTACGGTTAGAGAACTACTTTCCACAGGTACCGTTAGAGTGGATTATGTACGTAGTGAGGAAAATTTGGCAGATCCTTTGACGAAAGGACTGTCCAGAGAGAAAGTCCATAACTCTTCTAAAAGAATGGGACTATTGCCCTTAGATTGTTGAGTCACGCACAATGGTAACCCGACCTAAATGACTGGAGATCCCAAGAACTAGGTTCAATGGGTAATAACAAGTTGTGTAGTGATATGAGTTGAACATGCTATTTAATAAACCAAGAAGCATGTATTCCTGAAGTGATTAGAGGATGAGTTAATAGAAACTCTTAATGAGATCTATACTCTATGTGGAGTGGAGTACCTACCTTCAGGAGTACTCTTGATAGACCCACCTTTGTGAATGTGGAAATGTGGCCGTTTTCTATGGAGTTGCGGGCAAAACTTCTAGAGCATTCAGTAAACTAGGATAGACGTGCATGGCCATAAATGCACGGGCTTATTTGATTGCACTATAGAAAAGGTTGTGTGTGGTTTGATGTCAGGAATATAGTTCAAGACTACGTGTCACTCTAGTAAAAACTGAATCTTATTCACTATGCAAAGGTTCAAGTCGAAAGACACCTTTGTTTATGCACAATCTTATGCTTTTTAAGAAACTGCTCGAAAATATTTTTAAAAATTCAAGTGGGGGATTGTTGGAAATGTTTTATTAACATTAGTGAATTATTAAAAATAATGGAATAAGTGTATGAATGGCTCCTATGGGTGAATAGTCCCACATCATGAGATTATAGAGAAGTGGCAAGCATTTATCCTTGTTTCTAAGAAATCATGTTGGGGCCTTGGGCTCCCAATACATGCATTGTTGTGAGGAGGGAGACCATGCATCATGACCACCACACGCGCGCGCGACCGGCCGACTCGACTCGACCCGGCCCGGTCCGGTTCAGGCTCGGGCTTGGGTTTTGTGGTGTAGACACTTATTTTTTTGGACCATAATACTTAGCCTTTTGCGAACCTTTTTTTTTATGGAAAAGATTTCTGCAATGGTAAAAATTATTATCCCTCAATTTTAGCGGCCCACTAATCAGCAACTCTAACCCTAATTCTCGTCCTATATATTGTCATTACTTCAGACGAGAAATATACCGAATTGCCAATTCTCTTCTTTTCTCAGTCGCCATTAAAATTCTCTTTTCAGAAATTTTCGAGCAATATTTTTACAGAAAGTGCAAATCTGCACTGATTTGTTGTGCAAGCAAATCAGTTATTGTTTTAGAGGCTGTTTTATCCTAGAGGCAGCAGCAAAGGAACGAACTGGTTTGCACCTCAGAACAGATCACTGAATCGTCTTCAAGAAAGCGACCTAGTCCGCGACTCAGCCATTGTTTCCCAACAAGGTTTTCAAAAAGAAAGTAGGTGAACACTATTGGAACCAGCGGTGGAAGTAGTGTATATTTAATTAACTACGAATCTTTATTAATTAAGTTAATTAACCCATGATTAGGCCTTTAGACTCTTAGTTAGTCATATTAAGCACGTTAAAAATATAAACAGTGTACTATATATCCTCCTATTTTACTATACCTACTGTCCTTAAATGGTCATATTGTAATTTAATAACTCGATCTATATATTATATTAGCCAAACTTTAATTAACGCTAGGTTAGGCAATTAAAATGGTGATTAGGCAAATTTAAATATATACCCAAGCATGGAATTCCTCACGTCCATTCACTGTCCATCTTCTTTTAAATCCTTAATTCCCCTGCTTTGGATTCCTGCTTCATACAAAACCCTATGTACTCCCCATCCACACTCCTTCACCGTGACACAACACCAACCACTTCACGCTCCGCCTTCTCCACTTCACCAGACAACCTCGCCGACATCCCCGGCCTACTATTCCACCAGAAATGCGAGCAGCTTTCCCCCCATACGATTCCACTTCCTATACTACATGTCTCACGTAAGTATACTTTTCTCCAGCAGTACACTCCACCAGTCACCCGCGCCTAACTTCTGATGCCGGAAACTGACCTGACCTTCCTCTTCTTCCTTTTTCTATGTTCGAACTCCTTGTAAACTTCATGCAGTTCTTACTTCTTCGCTAGTCTCTGTTTTGTTTTAAATGCTAACACAATATATATATATATATATATATATATATATATATATATATATATATATATATATATATATATATATATATATATTCATATATTATTAACAGGTGAAGAGGGTTCTTGGTAGTGAAATGAACGATAGCTTTAAGTATTTATAGGCCAGGATTAAAGATTGGATAAGAGCAACATCTATTCTCCTTTGGTTAGCCTTGCAGCATTTCATAGAGTAGCTGGCCTGATGGATGAAATTTCTGCGTTGGTGAAACTACCCCATGTGCAATCTCAGTGGGATAAAAGAAAGAACAGGGTAGCTAAATGCATGAATTATCTTTTCGTTAGTTGTATGCAGTTAGTCGATGGTAGCTGGCCTCTCTCCTTACATTTAAATTCTCAGAGAAGTGTATGTTTCCGGTGCAGTTTATATTTGGTCGGTATGGCCTCAGGTGAAATCCGGGGCAGGTTGTGTTTACCATGCTTAAGAGGTAGGAAAACAGGGTAGGTAGTAGCTATGCTAGTTCATGTGTAAAATCTCAGTATAGAATTGGAGAGCGAACATGATAGCTGGGATGTAGAAACCATGAGTTGTGCGTGATATGATGACAATTGAGGTGAAAATACGAAGCACACATGTAGGAAATAGGACAAGTCTAGATTGATGTGGCTTTATGTGTTATTTGCTTAAAGCCTTAAGTTTTTGATTTATTTCTTTTTATATGGTTAACTTGTATTACCGTTAATTACTGCTTTAATTCGTGTACCGCACACATGGATTCCAAACATAATGGAAACGAACACACCGCTTTGTCTCAAAGTTTCGGTCCCAACGAAATTAATTTCGTTGAAAACGGATTCCATTTGCACAACATCGTTATTTTAAATTATCGTTTTACCTTTAAATTGCACGCACCGATAAAATAATCCTGATTGGCTCCAAACTGGAAATGTAGCAATAATTAATGATATGTATTCCGATAAAATTTATTCCATCGTAAACGGAGGTCGTTTGAAAAGAAAACTATTTTCAAGGCTTATATAATATCGATATACTACATTTAAATCCAAATCAATTCAATAAAATATTATTATCGTATTTTCAAATATTTCACATTTTCGGAATAAACTAATATATAAAATAAACTCAATATTAAAAATTCCAAGTTAAAACAATATTCAAATGTATAAAAACTGCTTATATTTATTTTAATAAACGTCATTGTTTAATAACGAAATCCACAGCGACTATTCGAAAATTTGAATTGGACATAACTCACAATCTGTAAGCTGAAATCTCCAATTTTCTTTTGCACTAGAAAATTATAATTAAATTGATCCGGAAGGTTCTTGTTTCACAGAATTCCGACTTAAAATGGATTATATATATTCAGTTGAACTTTAAATCATAAATTACGAACTACCGCGTCATGTCCAGTTTATTTTATAATTATATATAAATTATACATTCGTATATCGTTAAATAAATGAATTATATATATTATAAATCCATTTATAAATTCCAAATCGATATTTAAACTAATAAAATATATTAAATATCTAATTATGAAAAATGCAGGATGTTACATTCCTTCCCTCTTAAAAGAATTTCGTCCACGAAATTGCTAAGTAAGAGGAATGTTCAATCTCATTTATTTTCAAAAAATATATATAAATTGTTATCAAAATTCTAAGTTATAATTTTTTTTGGAAAATTTGTCAGTACTTCCACTGCACCGCTCGATCATACCAACTACAAACGTCACCCTGGACCTCACATATCTCAAAGGAAAACAAAGCCAAATGGCTATTTGACTTGGGGTGTAGAATTAATTCTCCAAAATAATATTAAGGTTTACCAATTTGTTGGGCCACCAAACTCTAGTTCCAAAGCATATAGCACTGATCAGCTCATCCACTTCCAACCTGTATTTAGCTCGGCTTACAACACTAGTAGCAATTACAACTTTTACTCAATAATGATTCCATTCAGATCCATTTTACAAGAATTCATTCCCTAGTTTTTAAACCGTTTAACATTTTATTAATCGATTTATGAATTCTATCCAATTTGTCCAACGAACAATCAACAATCAATGTACGACTATAATCATTACACAACCAACTAAACTAAACAGTTTATATTTTACCCAGTTTTAAAATTCCAAATTGATTCCATTTAACTCCAAACATCCATTCTTAAATCAATTTGACTTAACCAAGTTAAGTTCCAAAACCATATTAACTATTTAATTTTTTCTAATTTATTCACTTCCATTCCAATTCAAATTCTGATTTTATTTCAAAAATCATTCATCTTGTTTTTATTATCTGGTTTTCTTTGATTTATCTCCAAGTTAAATCCTGATTCATACCTTTCTACTTAACTTTTATTAGTTAAATCTCACTCATTCAACTCCATTATATTTACTGATTTCTTATGAAATTTCTGGTTATATTAAACCGTTTCAAATTGTAATCCAATTTGAATCTAATTTGAATTCCATCCAATCAAACCAACAATTCAATATCTCAATAATTTTATAAAATTATTTCTTTTCTATACAAAATATAATTTAGCCAAAATTATTTCATTTGACCATCTTTACAAAACAATATTGTGTCAGTTGCTAGTTCAAAAATTGAACTGATCAAATAACGCAATACAAAACAATTGCATATGGAATTTACAAATACGCTCTCATATATACATTCAAACTCAATCTAGGGTATTACTAACCCCATCTCTATCGAGTTACGCCACAGATCCAAGGTTATTACTAAACCAATAGCTCTGATACCACTGTAACGACCCAACAAATTTCGGCCTCGAAAATCGACATAGATACATTTACTGTAACTTATGCCGACCTTCCACATACCGAAAAACCGGAACTTTAATAGAAAGAAATTAGAGGGCGTGATAAGAAAGAAAGAAGTATTAGAATAGAGGAAGAAGAACCAAACACAACATAGAGTCTCACATCACAGCAGAACAAAATATAATATATAAATAAATATTTATTGAGAGCTTTAAATAAAACTTAAGTCATCAGAGTACATCACACATCTGGACAGTTATTATAATCTGTCCTCATATACAACATACAGCGGAATAAATACTAATATGTCTGAACTCCTCCAGCACGTCTTCTGAACTTCATAGTATCCAATGACCTAAACCTGACAACCCGGGCTAACCCGATCATTTCAAACACCAAGTCAGTCTGGTGAACCAGAGTGAGAACAACTAGCAAAGTTTAAGGGAATCATCCAACTTGATTCTTATAGTTCAAAATCTTTTTGAAAGAAAAGGATAATCATAAGACCAAATCCATACATAAATACGGATGGTTTTTACCATACGATAACCCAAACATTTTGAAATCATATATATATATATAACACTTCTGATATTATAATAGTGTCTAAATACAAATAAGTATCAATTTAGCGGAACGCTTGCATCTCACGCTCCACATATATAGTGTACAAACAAAGCCGCAGGCGCTTATTGGAGATTGGATTCCGACTATGACAAGGTATGGAACCACCTGCCGATAGTGTATCTCTAGAGGCGAATACACTTGGTTCAACAAGAACGTCTTGCAATCCAACCACACATGACCACTCATTTCGCTTGAGTGTATCGAATGTATACCACCAATGGTTGGGATCAGCAACCGTTTCCTCAAAAGGGACAACATCGATAGATTAAAGAAGCAAAAGGAATTTCTCGAGATAGGTGATTTACACCCTAATGGGTGTGACCCACGTAGCCATGCTGTCTGTCCGATTTTTGTCATTTCCCGGTATGAGGCTTGGGCTAGGATTTTCTTTTGAAACATCTGGCCATCATTTACTTTGAATGCCACATTGTCATATCCGTCAAATCACTAATTGACGTCCACAAATATACTCTGGGTTTTAAAGAAGGGCCATTCTTTGCCACCAACTTGGAATATATGTAAAAATCAACGTACATGGTTTTCAGGAAATACTCTGCCAGACATTCGTCCATACAAGTCATCAAGGAACAGGATGAACCGAAGGTACCATCCTACTGTATCCAATATAGGAATCACCCCATGGATCAGTAGCGAGAAGTCCTTGCAATCCGTAGATTCCAACCATGACAGAATCACAGTGTATCTCATGCCGCTAAGCCAGAGATTATAAGTAATCCCTCCGTTTTATGGAGATCCACATTCTTCAATTTCTTCGTCTTGATTAGTATCTGATATCTTCAATATTTCGTATTTGCTAGACGGGATGGTTTTCGAATATAAATTCGATCTTGGTCTTTCCATACCAACAATCGTATTGGCCAGATTTGATAGTTGGTTATTTAACTATCAAATAAGCAATCATGCAACCATAAAATTAAATGAATTCACTAGTTCAGTATTCAGCATCACTTGGCCCCTTTTTATTTAAAAATAATTAATGAATGGTTAATTTAAAACTTCTAAAACATTTCCTATTTTAAAACATGAAATTCAATTCTCCTTTCAGTTTATTAATCTTCTCAAAAACTCCTTTAAATCTAATATTTGAAAAAATATCTAATAACCATGTCAAAATCCTATTTTATTATTATTTCAAACATTTGTTACACCACCATTTATTTTCTATTATTGATTCAATTTTTTATTCGTAAAACATTTGTTACGACATCTCATTTGGTTTCGTTATTTGAACATTATAATCGTCACTTACCATTTTAGAATAAACCAATTCTAAATATCATATTCTTACTTTGAAAATATCATTATATTTTCGCAAATCTTCTTTATTCCCTTTTTAATGGAAATATCATTTCATGTTTTCAATCCCATTTTAATTTCCTTTTATTTTGGAATCCCTTATATATATTTCCAAATTCTTCAAATAACGTTGTATTATTATTATTCAAAATAAATTACTTTTTCCATCGTCATCATTACAACTAATATCATTCCTCGATAATCCTGATGTCGTTCAAGTTGAGGTATTTTAAATTACCTCTCAGACCTTGATCAACAGTGTTCCTATCTGAAGATAGGTATTAGTTGTGATACCAAAACCCATATTCATCTCCAATATCAAACCAAATCCTATTTTGGTCATAACCAATGAAACTTCATCTCTCATTCAATTTAGCGAATTTAGATCGCATCTGATAATTCTAGAATTAAGTAACGTTAATTTAATTTTAACGTTTTAGCCTCACACTCTTTTTATAACATCGTTTATACGGCTTTGGTTTAACATAAACCCTTATACCCCGCTTTCCTTTCCCTTAGTATAACATTCGTTTTAAACTATTACATTTGCTAAAAAAAAAATCCCCTTTCACAACTTTTGTTTCAAATCTCGGTTCTTGTATAAACACTCCTTCAGGAACTCTTCTCAAAATTCCATTATACTTCAATACCAACTTTGATTACTTTCTTCAATTAATCTCATTACGGCTTGATCACTTAAATCATTATCATTAAAATAATGATCTATATCACCATTAACTATCATAGAAATAGTTTACTTCTTACTTAACTTAATTAAACAACAAATTCCTTATTAAATCTTACTAAGGTTAAAATGAATATTTGTTAAACTATTTTATTCGATTAATTAAAAATAAATTAATCAAATAACTAATTCAAATTAAATCAGTTAACTTCATTAGTTCAAACCATGCTTATCATGTTAATCAACTCCAATTAGTCCTTCCTTTAAATTAATTTATAATATAGTTAATTTAAATTTCATTTAATTGTCTCTTTTAAATATCAATTATTAATTATTATGTTAATCTCTGCTCATCTGGTTATAAATCTTATTCCATAAGAGTTTACTTCACAAAATCATTTAATAACTTTTTAAGAACTTAAATAATAAATTATACATATTAATTTCCTTTTGAAAGGCAAGTAGAAATATTATTAACACTAAGAAGAATTACAAAGTACATTCAAGATCACAATACAAATGTGCACCACTTATTATACTAAATTACAGAGACGAGAAAAAAACAATAAAGAACTGAAAATGAGGCTCAGGAAAAAATCCAAAACTGTAGTCACTTGGCAATATTATTACATAGATCCTTCCAATGAAAAACATCCCCATAGAGAACTTGCACAGCAGCCAGAATTTGAACTGAAACAAATCACTAATAGAACTAATTTCACGTCAAAAAGACCATGCAGAGATGCACTTGAACAAATGAGCTTACTTGATCATCTGCCAAAATAGTAGCTAACAGTGAATACCATGGTAATAATTCCCATAAACATTTAATGCATTCAAGATGAATTCATCATATATTCATTTTGAAGCTCCTCATTTTCCAACTTCTCGTTTGAGCATTACGCTCAGCTGTCTTTTCCATCTTTATACGCCAATGAATATATGTATATAATTTCCACTTATTCATTACACTTCGAGAATTCCACAAAGAAAAAAGGTACTCTAACCTGATTATCATCACAACATACTACCCTAAAGCCTTCAACAGCAATGCAAATCCATTTATTACAACCTTTATTCAAATATATCGATTTCAAATCCATTTTTAGTTATAAACCATATTTTATAACTTCATTTACGTCGATTCGTCTAACGGTAAATCAATATTTATAAAACAATATATTTTTAGGCCCTGTTACCAATTACTCGACCAATACTACCCATTGGTTAAAATAAAACAATCGTAGAATTTCTAGTCAACGATCAATAATCACATCAACAATTAAATCATATTGGTTAAATAGTTCATATAATGGTCTTATGGAAATAAACAATAAATTTGAGGAATCCAGTTGGATCCCTCCAACCTGTTTTCCCTGCATCCAAATACATTATCTCAACAATATCATTTATTTCAATAAACGAATATAATATTCAACACTCAAGCAATAACAGCAATCCAAACATTCATATTTCAATGTAATACGCTTATATTATTATAAACGTAACCAATGAGGTAAGTTACCTCATTTGGAATTATCGTTAAAAATAATGAATGAGTTTAAATTAAATTAAACACCCGTTTAATTTAATATGTTCAGTCAGCGCGAATAAATAAATATTCAACATCCATCAACCAATTAGCAATCATAGCACACAAATATTTAAACCCGACTTATATAAGTGGGATAAAACTGAGTGAGTTGAACTCAACTTGTCATCGTCAAAACATTTTGTTTCACAAGCCTTTAGCTACATTCAACTCTGTATGCTCCACTTCCATAATATTACGTATGTTAGTACAGGTCCAATGTTCTTCGGTTTGTCTGATTCTGTGTACGAATAACACGGTTACAATTTTAATACGGTATTCTTTTATATAAATTTATATTATTAAATCTAATAATATTTTATTTAATTCTAATAACTAATTAACATTTAAATAAAATGGATTAAAGTCCGGCATGTTAATGAACTACTTAGGCACATATTTAAACTGGCAATTTGTAAACATTATAGGCAAAATGTACCGGGGTTGGGCATTTACTTTAAGCTAGCTAAGTTGGCGCATATATATAATAAATAAATCAAACTAATATTTGCCGATTGTATATGTTCCCAAATCATGGTTTAAAACTAATGACCGATTAGGTAGAATACAAAAATGGATTAGCTACCCGTGCTGTTTCAAGCTTGGGTACGTTATACCTATTGTTTACTTTATCTTACTCATGTTTAAAATATCTTAACTATATAAAAATATATTATTAGTTTATGTTCTAAACTTATGTTAACTAAAATCAATGATTAGGCATATACAAAAACAAGATTAGGCAGCTTAAATGTTCCCTAGTAGGCCACGTAAAAGCTAAATGAGGCATAATACCCAATCCACGCATATAAACTTAATATATCCAGACTATATTGCACCTCCTTTCCAGTTTCCGTCTATAGTCTTCTCCCTTATTACATTCAACTTTCATGTACCTGTACTCCATATCATATTTCTTTCCTTTTTCCCCTTTTTTATTTCTTTTTAATACTTATCTAATCATCAAATTTTAAATCTTACAACATATGGTTATTTTTACTAACTAGAAGAAGTACCATATTAGTAACAATATTATAAATAAGGTGTCCAAAAAGAAAGTAGGTGAACACTATTGGAACCAGCAGCGGAAGTAGTGTATATTTAGTTAACTACGAATCTTTATTAATTAAGTTAATTAACCCATGATTAGGCCTTTAGACTTGTAGTTAGTCATATTAAGCACGTTAAAAATATAAACAGTGTACTATATATCCTCCTATTTTACTATACCTACTGTCCTTAAATGGTCATGTTATAATTTAAATAACTCGATCTATATAGGTAATTTTTATTCTAATCCACAATTTTACTAAGTTAATCCATCCTAATTTATATGATCATTGACTTTTACTAAATTTTAATTTTTAATCAGTGTATCCGCCTAAGAAAAACATACGTATTTTTCTTCCTCTCAGTCTTCTTTTTAGTGTTTTGCGTTTTGCGTCGTATTCTTGTTTCTGAAATCCTACCATCTAAATCCAAATTTAAGTGGAGTAATTGGTTTAAGCTAAAATGAACAAGTATGATAGGTTATTCATGTAAACATATAGCAAACTACATTTTTGAACAAACATAATACTTACTGTGTGCATCAGCATCCCAAACATTAATCATAAAAGCAAAATAAAAAATTACATACCTAGTGTCATCAAATTCGGTTTTTTAATCTTTGCAACCTTCCATGAGTAATTACTAATAAAATGTACGGAAAGGAAAGTGGAAGAATAGTCCCCCAAAATATCTCAAATGGATTTTCTGTCTGCTAAAAATGAAGATTGGTAAAATCTATTAAGTATTGCTTTCTCGTTTCTGCTCTTTTAGTTTTTGTTCTAAGAAGGATTGGGTCGAACGATAAAACTAGGAAGTACCAGAAATCAGTGGAGAAGATAAAGGGCTAGGACTAAGATATAGGCGGTGATGGAATAAGAGAAGCCGACGAGTGCTTGATCGGGGAGATGAAAACATTTGAATGGTTAGTAAGTTAATTATGCGTTGTTGATGTCTTCGTCATTGTATATGAGAAACAAAACAAGAGCTTGGTAATGCAACTTTGTGAAGATATACAGTTTGATGGGGAATTGTTCCAGATCATTCATTGACTATTTGATTTGCAATTTTTTGGTTTTCTTTTTTTGTATATGTTTGCTACGTTCGATTGTCCAGTAAAATGAGGCGTTTTGTAATGTAATGGTAAAATAAGAACCACAAAAATCGATTGTAAGCTATATGATATGGTAAAATCTTTAAGTTAATCCACTGGTGGATTAACTTACAAAATAGTTGTGGATTAACTTATTAAAGTAAAATGTGGATTAACTTATTAAAACCGTGGATAAGAATAAAAATTACCATCTATATATTATATTAGCCAACCTTTAATTAACGCTAGGTTAGGCAATTAAAATGGTGATTAGGCAATTTTAAATATATACCCAAGCACGTAATTCCTCACGTCCGTTCACTGTTCATCTTCTTTTAAATCCTTAATTCCCCTGTTTTGGATTCCTGCTTCATACAAAACCGTATGTACTCCCCATCCACACTCCTTCACCGTGACACAGCCCCAACCACTTCACGCTCCGCCTTCTCCACTTCACCAAACCACCTCGCTGACCTCACTGGCCTACTATTCCACCAGAAATGCGAGCAGCTTTCCCCCCATATGATTCCACTTCCTATACTGCATGTCTCACGTAAGTATACTTTGCTCCAGCAGTACACTCCACCAGTCATCACACACCTAACTTCCCATGCCGGATACTGACCTTCCTCTTCTTCCTTTTTCTACTGTTCGAACTCCTTGTAAACTTCATGCAGTTCTTACTTCTTCGCCAGTCTCTGTTTTGTTTTAATGCTCATGCAATATATATTCATATATTTTTAAAAGGTGAAGAAGGTCTTGGTTGTGAAATGAACGACAGCTTTAAGTATTTATAGGCCAGGATTAAAGATCGGATAAGAACAACATCTATTCCACATTGGTTAGCCTTACATCGTTTCATAGAGTAGCTAGCATGATGGATGAAATTTCTGCGTTGGTGAAACTACCCCAGGTGCAATCTCAGTAGGATAAAAGAAAGAACAGGGTAGCTAAATGCATGAATTTTCTTTTCGTTAGCCCTGTGCAGTTAGTCTATGGTAGCTGGCCTCTCTCCTTACATTTAAATTCTCAGAGAAGTGTATGTTTCTATGTGTACTTCATATTTGGTCGGTATGGTCTCAGGTGAAATCCAGGGTAGGTTGTGTTTACCATGCTTAAGAGGTAAGAAAACAGGGTAAGTAGTAGTTGTGCTAGTTCTTGTGTAAAATCTCAGTATAGAATAGGAGAGGAAACAATATAGCTAGGATGTAGAAATCATGAGCTGTGCGTGATATGATGACAGTTGAGGTGAAAATACGAAGCACAAATATAGGAAATAGGACAAGTCCAGGCTGATGTGGCTTTGTATGTTATTTGCTTAAAGCCTTAAGTTTTCGATTTATTTCTTTTTATATGGTTAACTTGTATTACCGTTAATTACCACTTTAATTCATGTACTGCACACACGGATTCCAAACATAATGGAAATGAACAAACAGCTTTGTCTCAACGTTTTGGTCCCAATGAAATTAATTTCGTTGAAAACGAATTCCGTTTGCACAACGTCGTTATTTTAAATTATCGGTTTACCTTTAAATTGCACGCATCGATAAAATAACCCCGATTGGCTTCAAACCGGAAATGTAGCAATAATTAACGATACTTATTCCGATAAAATTTATTTTGTCGAAAACAGAGGTCGTTTAAAAAGAAAATTATTTTCAGGGTTTATGTAATATCGATATAATACATTTAAATCCAAATCAATTCAATAAAATATTATTACCGTATTTTCAAATATTACACATCTTCAAATAAACCAATATACAAAATAAACTCAATATTAAAAATTCCAAGTTAAAATGATATTCAAATGTATAAAAACTGCTTATATTTATTTTAATAAACGTTATTATTTTAATGAATTCCACAACGACTATTCGAAAATTTGAATTGGACATAACTCACAATCTGTAAGCTGAAATTTCCATTTTGTTTTTCCACTAGAAAATTATAATCAAATCGATCTAGAGGGTTCTTATTCCACAGAATTCTTACTTAAAATATATTATATATATTCAGTTGAAATTTAAATCATAAATTACGAACTACCGCGCCATTTCGAGTTCGTGTTATAATTATATATAAATTATGCGTTCATATATCGTTAAATAAACAGATTATATATATTAT
The DNA here is from genome assembly GCA_030737875.1 of Allium sativum. Classification (NCBI taxonomy): domain Eukaryota; kingdom Viridiplantae; phylum Streptophyta; class Magnoliopsida; order Asparagales; family Amaryllidaceae; genus Allium; species Allium sativum. The sequence goes on along the minus strand of CM060921.1, from coordinate 717,479,199 downwards.
AAATCCATTTATAAATTCCAAATTGATATTTAAACTAATATAATATATTAAATGTCTAATTATGAAAAATGCGGGATGTTACATTAGTCGACTGGTTAAAAACGAAATTCGTATATATATCTAAATATGCTCAGGAACTAGCCGTTACTGACTTCTGGTATATGACTAGTCGACTGGTTTGTTTCCTACCAATCGACTGGTTACAGAACCAGTCCAGTATCAGCTGGTTTTTAGAGCGTATATATATATATATATACACTAAAAATTCATGCAATCGTGTTATAGTTTGTGGATAGATTTTGACATAAATCTAACACGACTCAATATTTATATATGTACACTTAGCTTCTTGACATGATTTCCATTGATCTTCTCTTCGTTGTCATTAATCAAAATTCTCATGAATCAACAACGAGAACATCTGTAGGATTGGCATTCCACTTGTGTCCTGTTGCAGGTAGTGCAGATCTAGCGATTTAGAATCCTGTACTCATTTGTTTCTCCCAGGCTCTTGTATCAGAGCTGTCTGGAATTACTTCAGAGACTTGGTTGGTCTCCGAGGTAATGTCACTTCCCTTGAAAATATACTAAGAAACTGGTGGATTGACATCTCAGACAAATCTATGCATTCATTCCTTTTTCGCCTTCTTCCTTGTCTCATCTGCTGGCACATCTGGTGCTCGCATAGTAAGGTAATTTTTGAAGAGTTGCCTATGGATCCTCCTACTATCATTCGGAGGGTGAGGAATGATATATCCTTTGTCTTCCATGGTAGATCTTTTAAGGGAGCAACTAGCTCCTTCTCGAGGATGTTGGCTGGTACCTTTGATGTTACTATAGGTCTGCCAACTCTAAGGGCGGACATTGATTGATTACTCTATTCATTTGAGTGCGGGCTCCGCCCTGATACCTTCACCCCTACTCCTCCTTCGCTACCTTCCCCTCTCCCTGGTTACTTTTATGTTGTTTTCTAATATTGCAGATCTTGGATTGTCATGTTCTTATTGAATCGTTTGCTCAAGGGCTTCCCTGGATCTTGTGGAGCTGATTCGTAGGCGAAATTGGAGACTAGGACTGGAGAAGATTGTTGTTTCACTACAACAAAATGACCCTATTACAATGGTGGAAAACAGTTGTAAATGTCCTTTTACAACGGTGTGGCAACCATCGTCTATTATGAAGTTGTAATAGACTAAAATCTTTCATAACTTTTTTGCACGTTGCGACACCGTTGTAAAATTTATATTTTACAGCTGTTTTCCACCATTGTAATAAAAACTATTACAACTTTTTTGCACCATTGTAGTAAAAGCTATTACAACTGTTATGCACCGTTGTGACTGTTGAATATCAAAATATGATTTTTGTTTGATTATACAATACGTCTCATATAGAAATAAATATTTATATTGAATAAAATGTTATTGCATAGAATTTTATACTCAAACGATTATTTTATTCAATTAAATATTTTATTTCAATATTAGAAATAGTAAAACTTTCTGACCTCATTAGTATACAACTTACTACTACATAACACAGTCAATCACATATACATTCCTCACCATAGACTGATTACTCAGTACACTCAATCACATATGCACTTCCATATAAATATACATACACACTTTCATATAAATATACATACACACTGTGCATACACTGAGTTTTTATATGCTTCAACATCCTGTCTAGTCGCCTGTATACCAGTCACAAAATTTCTCACAGTAAATAAAACAAATATATATTTAATTCAAATAAGGATGAAAAATCTAACTGTGTATTATGTAATGCATTAATGCCAACATCCCATACTAAACATAAACCAACAAAATTGAAAAAAAAAACATGATATCACAAGTCACCTGGTTACTTTTTTGCCAAAGAAGAATCGCCACCGACACCCTGGTCCAGTTTTCAACATGAGAACAAAATTAGTTTGCTTTCTTAACTTTCTTCACTAATTTCTGTAATGATAACGTTTGCCTTCCTAAATATACATGCCAAGTATATGTTAGAAGAGTGTATTGTAAACGTATCAAACATTTAAGAAAAAGACAAAATCAAGTAAAAGAGAAAATGATACTCTTGAACACTTTCAAACCTGGGAGAAGATCTTGAAATGTTACTTCAGTTTTATATGCTGAATCCAAAATGGATTGTATTTTATCTCTTCCGCCTGCAATTTTTCCAAATACAACATGAAATTCAAATCAAGATCAACCATTTCAAAGTATATACGTGCTAGCAGCATTTGCGAAACCTTTACCACATTTTAAAGAAGTTTCTAAATTAGTTTTAAATTTTTCTAATGATCTTGCACGAATATGTCCTAATATTACTCGGAATGCAGGATGCACAATCTGTGAAAGTTGTGAAAGTTGTGAAAGTTGTGAAAGTAAACAAGAAATCAATCTTCTTAATTATGGGCAATGAATAACTGAATGCATGTTGTTCGAAGAGTTACTTGCAATGCTCTTGTTTCTAACTACTATTTTTTTGCAGTCTTAATAGTTTCATTAAAGTACGCAGCTTCAGCATCATACTCGTAAGAAAATCAATATTATTCAGTTTAGTTCATTTTTCATAAACATCATTATGTATACAAATGAAAGATTTGTGTTTGAACGTTAAGAGTTATAACTTAGAAATTTACCAATTCATATGAAAGTTCAAGCATACTTTTTGGATGTTTATGAAATGTTGTATTATAGCACAATGTCAGTACAATATGTACTTACTTTTTTTTAAGCCAAATATTTTCATTCTCTTGAATGCAGCTTGTAAATGCTCATGGTAAATGATTAACAAGATACAAGAAAGCATACCTCGTACATTAATGGTTGTGAATATCCATTTAAAAATTCAGGCTGCAACATATAATTTTCATCCGAAAAATCCAAATCTATTTCTTTCATGATTAATAAAACCTTTCTAGCCAATTTTTCATCCTTTAGCGACCAACTACAGCAAAAAATATTCAAAGCCATTTGCGAAATCTACCAGCAAGAGAAAATCAACAGATCTATATTTAGTAAGATAATTTATCTCAACCGCAAGAGAAATTTGATTATTTGTTATGTAGTTGTGCCAAATTGATTATACCGCTGAGAATAACCAAAATTGAATCCAAACTTAGTAAGATAATAAAAGATACTAAAAATTGGTAAGAATAGGGATGTTTTTACCTTTTTTTGCAATATATACATTAATTTGGGTATACAGAACAGTTGGAGGTTCCATGACTTTATCTTTGAAGGTTAGGAGTTGGTTCTCGGCACCTAAATTCATAAATAATCAAAACTAGTTCATACGCAGTTAAAGTAGTAAACATAGAAAAGCACATGCCTAATGGGTTACTGACGGAAGGAACATAAATATGGCTAATGATAATCTTCGACTTCTCAGGACTGCTTCTTTGAGGCTCCCACAACATTTCTTGCAAAAGCCACCTCTAGTTTTCATTCCCTTCTTCAATTTCCTTCTTCACTGTCATATATATCTTCACTGTTCAGAAGCGTGCTTTTTTGATTACCCACCTACTGCTATGTAGCTTTCAGCTTCTATGTACATAGATGTGAGTGTGAATTTATTCATTCAATCCATCCCTGTATTTTAGCACCTTGACTGCCAAGCTGTTCTGAGTAACACTTAAAGCAAAATAATTTTTGAACAGTAGAAAAAACAGTATCAAAGAGGGAGTAATCCATGAATTGTTATGTGTAAACGAACGTTCATTAGATAGCTTCGGTCCCTCTCTGGTAATTACTTGCAGCATAAACATAGCAAAAGAAAATACATTTCTTTTAGTTTTTAACGAGGAAATCTTGAGACTGTATAATTTGGAAATTCATTTGATGATGCATACTCAGTAACCAAGGATCTTTCAGTAGTGCCAGAATTTCAATATTAGATAGGATAGGCTTTTTCAATACTAGATAAGAACTGATATAAACTAAATAAGGAGCAATTCGTATACAATTCTAACCAAAAACAAAACTAACCTTTCAAAACCTCTTTAGGCGAAGTGGAAACAACAAGAGGCATCGAGCAGTGAGGATAAGGGGCAACGAAAAGTCATCATCTGAGAACCTAGGACTGTCTCTGACCAACGCGAGGAGTAGAAAATAAGCTGGAACCCTAATTATCAGATTCACAAAAACCCTGATTATTATCATTCATGTGTGACCTATGTTTGATGTAGTTGATAAATCATTGAAATTAACTGATTTTGAATGCTTTTGGGGTAAATTGAAGGAAGAAGGCGAAAGCAAATCTAGAGGTGGATGGCAATTCCAGGCAAAACGGTAGATGACCGGAGGTAGGCGAAAGCAAATCAAATCATGGATCCACTCCATCGCCATCAAATCACTAAATCAGTGGATCGGCAGTAGCAATTGCAGTTTGTTAAGGCGTAAGTTTTTTTTTAGGAAGAGAATTTGGAGGCCGATTTTGACATACGGTAAAGAATAGGAGAGGTTGGCCCACAAAATCTCTAGAAATACAAGACGCGATTATTTTGGAGCCAAAATTTCAGTTTTGCCGCCTTTCGTCGTTTTGAGTTAATATAGAGTCACTTTTCCACCATTTTGCATAAAAATGTTTTCTCTTTTCTACCAAAAAAAATAAGAATATTACTAACTATTAAAAGTTAATTACTAGTACATGTTACTGATTATTTACTATTAAATATTTTACATGTTATTGATTATTTACTATTAAATATTTAACAGTAAATATTAAAAAATAACTACTATTTATTAATTATCTAATAGCTATTAATAATAATTAGTATTAATTTATAAAACTATTATTGAATATTAATTATATATTATTCTTAAATGTTAATATACTAACTATTAAATATTTGTTTATTTTAAAATAAAAAAACAAATAAGATATACCGTGACATGTGCTAATTCGTTGCAATTCAATGATGGAAAATTCGTTGTAATTCAATGATGCAAAATTCCATCACAAAAAACAGTGTCACTAAATTCAGTAATTCTGGTATATTTATTAAAACTGCTGAAATTGTTAATACCAAATTAAATATTACTTATCAATAATAGTTATTAATTAACTTTTACTTATTTCGACTTAGTGAATTATAATCGAGAGTAATACTTATTAAAAGCTTATGTTACAATTAATTAATAATTAGTTAACATACATTAACTATTAAAAATAAATTACTACTTATTAACTATTAATTATTTAATAATAATTGATAAATATTATTGATTCACAAGTTTATTACACTACAACAAAAATACCTTTCTACAACTGCCAAAAACAGTTGTAGTAGACCTATTACAACTGTTTTCCAACAGTCCTTATAGCCCAAGTTGTAATAAACCAGATTTTTTACAACTGTCTATGGCAGTTGCAAATAAATCTTCTACAATTGCTTTCGGCGGTTGTACAAAACTTTTTACAACTTTCAAAGGCAGTTGTGAAAACGGATTCTATTACAACTCGGGATTTAACGACGGGTAACTGACAGTTGTATTAAACGTATTACAACTATTTTTGCCCGTTGTTAAACGTACTGCAAATTTAAAAAAAAAAATTAAACAAAAATCCAGATAGTTTACTTAATAGAAATCCATTTAAAAACCAAAACATCAAACTACATATGAGAAGAACTAAATCGACAAATTCAACAAAATAACATTACTACATAATTTAGTACATCTCAATGTAATTAAAAAAAAGTAAGAAAAATTCTTCTATAATGTGTAGTTAGGCTGAAACTCCATCCAAAATGAGTCATCTTTTGAAAAAGGGCAACATGACACAGCTACAAGGCAAACTAAAACTTGTAATCTGAATCAAATCAATTCTTCTATTTTGTTTCAGCTTTCACTGCCCTTCAATCACCAACCAACTCTTCTGGCAACTGCAATGACCAAATTGAAATCAATACAAATAATGATGTAAACACAACTAATGGCCAAAATAAAAAACTAGTTGAATTCTTAAGGACCGGTTTAAAACCAGCATTTTATTTTGTGTTACGTTAAATATACATAATTGATGTTTGCACTACATTTCCACCAAAATATAAAGCTGACAATTCATGTATTGCACTGCAATAGGTTATAGCAATTTCAAATGAAAATAAGAAAGTTGAATATACAACATTCAACATAAAAAATCTCAAAATATACCTTTTTTTTAGTTCAGACGTATCATTACCATGGGCGAGTTCATGTTTGAAAAATGATTTCCAACTGAACAAGGAGATATGTGTCAACTGTTCATTATTCTAGCATCAAAAACTCAAGTTGCGGTCAATAGAAACAAATATAAAGAAATTAATAAGTCTCTAGCCCCAAAGTATCTTAAAATCAATGAAGACTAATTCTGCATTTCGTATAATCCAATATCTAAACCTACACCAGCAGCAACATCTGGATTATCACCAATTAATTTAGTCATACCTGAAGGTTTATTTACAATAAACTCAACCAATGTTCATCCACAATCAAATACCAAATTAATATAATTCAACGCATATCGAGTCAAAGGATGAACTGTACCTCGTAGGACCTGCAATGTAAAAGGTTTCATTAAGAACTGCATCCGGAAACTCAGACAAAATTTCACAAACTGAATGACATTCTTTTTTTTTCTAGATCCCCGTAAAAAGTAGAGGACAAATATGAACTTACACTGTTATGATTTCTCACCTATTTGAATTCTACAATAACACTTCTGATGCAAATGAAAATACTTTTAATTAGGCAATAGAAGCAAATCCTATACTTTATGATACAAGAAAAAAATTGTTGAAGGTTAAACTAATATCTCACTATAGTTGTAAGTTACCTTTACGTTGTCATTTGCTGGAATGGAACTCTGTGACATCACAACTTTCTAATTATATACGTTCCCAGGTACATTCCAATTGTTGTTCCATACATCCCAGTACCTAGTACATAACCTGCAATACAAGACCATAGCATTGAAGAATAGTTTAGAATAGGCATGCACAAGAACCTGATTATTTTTAAATAACCAAAGCCTGGGAACATATATTTTACTATTAGAAACACGGTAAGAAGTTTTTGGCTCTCCAATGATAATCAAGCATGAACCAACCTGCAAGTGAATTTATTAAGTATAGTATCAATGAGATTCATTTATGTATTAGTGAAGTGCATTATATATAATATATACATGTGATATCATTGCTTTCAGGCATGAACCAACCCCTCTCGGTGTAAAATATGCAACGTTTTCAAGCATTCAGAAAATCAGTCCTATGCTAAGAATTTGGTGTTGCTTCCCAAGGAAGCTTCCAGCCTCAAAGTCAAGTAACCTTTGATCAATAACATATTCCGACGAAAGGGTATTTTTGACATTATTTGCACAATATTCAACCTAGTCATTTCAACAGAATACTTAGTTCTGTCATTGCACTAAGGTCTCTCCACCAAACATATGGAAAGCAATTAAAGTTACTTGTATGCTAAATTTTTGCAAACCACCAAAATTGAATAAAGCATATATCGTGAAAATAATATCATGTTATCAATTTAATATGAGTAACCAAATACCAAAATCTAGTTTACTGTAATAATACTGCATATGTACAAATAATATCAAAAATTACTGAACAGCAAATGGTGCCTGAGACAGTAACTGTGGGAATAAAAAATCTAGTGTTAAAACAGAATCAGCTCAGGCCAAAGAAAAGTCGAGTCCAATTCAGGCAAAAAAGATTCACGGTGAACGAAACAAACTGGTTAAATTTTCCAGAATTTCACCGAGAGTAGCATCATTACATCGAAGGACAGCATCATTTCGTCAATACAAATACCAACAGGACGAGCACTGTAACCTTTCTGATCGCAAACAAGAAAGCCAAATCCACCGGCCTTTATCTCTGCACATATAACATCAGCCATCGCCTCCAGGTCTCCCTTGCGCTTACGATAGGTTGATCTTGCCACCTTCTCCGCCCCAGACGCCGCCTCCTCCGCCTTCATCGCAGGAACCACTAGCTGCGCCTCACTGATAAGAAGCCGATTGCTGCCGCCTTTGAGGGAAAATAAAACCCTAGTTTTGATTTTTAAATACGGAAATGGACAGGAGGTCATCTCCGAACCTAAAGTGGAAGCAGCGTCTCCTCTTCAAAAAAATTCATGATGAGGCCAGATTTTTGGTACTGGGTTCGGATTTGGATAATTTTAGCATTTCTCAGTTTATAGATAATTTTAGGAGGGCAGGGTTAGGGCTTGGAAGAATAACGCATGGCGGCTAGAGATTAAGTTTATAGGGTTAGCGGGAGAAGAAGCGGTACAGCGAAATTTTGGTTTTGAGCCGAACAAAATTTTTGCTGGAGCCAACGAAACTCGTGTACCTTTACGTTATGTAAGATACCACATTCAGAATATGGCGCATTACCGTAGTTTTAACTTGTAACTACTTACATAAATTTATTATTAAATATTAATACTAGTATTTAATAAAAGTGAATTATTTGCTAATTTTCAATTATATTATGTATTTTATAGTTTATTGATAATTAATCAAATAATTATTAATTAATTATTAACTACTACAATTGCTAACTACTAGTAGTTAATAAGAATTTTTTTGTTTTTCAAATTAACTATTACTAACTATTACTTTTTATTATTCAATAGTAGTTATTAATTATTATATAGGATATATATTTATTATTATTTAATTATTACTTATTATATATAATTATAATTATTTAATTATTACTTATTCATTTTTAAAAATTAATTCCTGTTCACTTATTAGTAATTATTTAATAATATTTGTTATTAATTTCTCATTAAATATTATATTAATTATTAGTTAATATCAATTTTTAATATTTATTATTTCATATTTTCAAATTAATATTATTTAATAGTAATTATTAATAATTAATTTTTTTTAAAATTAACATTACAACTGACAAATGAAAAAGGTTGGAATAGGCATATGTTACAACCGACCAAGAAAAAATGTTGTTAAAACGATGCATTGTCGCAACTGACAAAAATGAAAACTTGTAATATGCATCTATTACAACTGTCAAAATAAAAGAGTTGTTGAAAACAAGTTTATTACAACTATCTAGTAAAAAGAGTTGTAAAACGTTTCTATTACAACTGTAATTTTGTAGCAGTTGTAAAAATGCAGTTGTAATAAGGTCTTTTTGTTGTAGTGTTATTAATTATTATTATTATTATTATATATTAATATAATTAGTTATTAAATATAAATATTATAAACATGAAGTTTGTAATAGACATCTATTACAACTAATAAAATGAAAAGTTGTAATATATATGTTTATTACAACTTTAGAGAGATGACTGTTGTAAAAACATTTATTACAGCTGTGCTTTTTGCACAGTTATGTAAAACCATTTATTACAACTGTGATTTTCGCACAGTTGTAAAATTAAAGTTGTAATATGGTGTTTTTGTTGTAGTGTTGCTGCTGGATACGCGGGGTTGTCTCGTTCTTTGTCTTGGTTTTGGGCCGCACTTAAAGCAGTGGTTGCTTTCGCGGCTAGCTTGCTTTAGGCGCGAGGCTAGCAAGGATCCGTTTGGATAGGCCCTTACTTTTGGTTCGGGTGGTCCGCTTTTGTATTGGGTTTTTTCGTTTTTGTTTGTGTGTGTTTTGTTCACAGTTTGTAGCTTTTTTCTACGTATCTATTTTTGTGAGCCGCTGGAGAAAGGCTGGTTTCTCCATTTTGTTTCATATATATAATACTTTTGTTTTTTGTTTTTAAAAAAAAACTAAGTGTTTTGCTTCCTTTAGATTTTTTGAAAATCTTATATTTTATGAAATATTTTAATATTTTGTAGCTTTAAACTTTGAAAAACTTTTGTAAAGCACTTTTAACATATTTTGAAATTTATTTTTGTTTTCAAAACATAAAACGGTTTAAAAGGTGTATATTCTAACATATAAAAGACTTAATTTTTTTGCATAAAATATAATAGATTTAGAAAACATATATTTGATTTAAAACTTAAAGTTTGGAAAAAATATTTTTGGTTGGAAATTTAAAAGACTTTTAAAAAAAATGGATAAAATATAAGAGATTTAGAAAACATGTACTTGATTTAAAGCTAAAATTCTTAGAAAATATTTTTGGTTGGAAATTTAAAAGAATTGTAAAATAGTAGGCTTAAGATATATTTATTAAAAATTATTTATAAATTATTTTAGTTATTCTTGAATTTTTATTTTTAATTTCTTTTTGAACTGAGCAAATAGAGATCAAGAGTGTTGTCAAGGATTTTAACAAAATAAGTCGTTATATTTCTATAAACCAACTCTTCATATCTTTGTGTTCGAACTCGTGCGTCTTCATTCCATCTTTAGAATCTTCATACCTGTATCTTGAATATTTATACTGTATAGTCTTCAAATCAATACCTATCCAATAGTTATTCTGCATACTATATAACTTGATAAAACAATAGTATTTATATTTTTATATAATTATACTAGTTTATTGTCATCAAAGTCAATAACTGCATGCGGTACTAACAAGTTATAGTTAGTATTTTGTTTTCACTGGAAAAGGAACCTAGTACTGGAGCTTTTCATTGCTGGCTACAATTATTCCTTAGTGTAATGTAGAAGTCAATATAACATCTATTTTTACCCAACAGGCTGAGGTGGGCAGCATACATTGGATAACGGCCGAGATTTTGTAATGACAAAAGGTTGCAGCTAATATTTGGAATGTGGTGAGGATGATGGAGGTGTTGATGAGAAATGTAAAGGAGAAGACAAAGTACAACGCTGACGAACAGTGACAGTAGTGATGTGAGGTTGAAGGCTGAAAATGTTACTTGATGTTGAGACCAATATTTAGGTTCCACCTAAGGTTTATTTTCTCCAACAATTCTAACTGTAAGTCTGACCGTCAGATCGCTGTCCGGAGGTCACCAATACATAAATATTAAGGTGATGATGGAGCTATTGCTTGAGGTTCCCAGGCATTTTCGACGGTTAGATCGTGGTCCGATGTAAATAGCAGTTTTGATTACCTCCTGGCTGCCTTGGTCGAGCGGTTTTGAAGGTTTGACCAGCGGTCCGGTTTGGTCATGATAACCGTGAACATTACTTTAGCCGAGAACGCTTAAAACCGCTGTATATTAAATTTGTAACCAGTAGAGCCCATCATGCACCGTCGCTACCCAAGATGGCACTTTTTAGTATAAAACAAAGCTTAGAATAAGTAATATCAATATGCCCTTTCAAAGCAACGTAACCTTTTTGGGTTTATCAATCCATGGCCATGATTTAGATGGGTTACGTGCCAGTTTTGATACCTTATCCCAAAACAAACCTTACGCACGTGGACTATAGTGGGAGACGTGTTTTCCTTCACCAAAATTTGACTTTTTCATCTTCTTTTCGTTATTTTCTGAATGTTCTGGTCAGAAAGGGCGGAGTTTATATGGATTTGTGTTGTTGTAAACTGCAAGGAGAGCAAATCACCTGTACCTAAATTTTCTATTTCCTCTATACTCAACCAATCAGGATTCGTGATTTTTACATTTTTGCAATTAAGTCCGAGGACTTAATTACTAAAAAAATTAAAATTCAGTGTTTTTTTATTGATTGGATACAGGAGAAGAGGAGAAATTCATTTCAACTGTAAGTTTATTGAAATTATTACTACTTTCTATATTGACGTACGTTTTACTGTTCTTTGTAGTTATTTTTACTTTCCAAATTTGTCTCAACCGGTAAGATTTCATTCTTCACGTTAAATTTCATTGCCTGAATATAAACCTGGCTGCGTATGTTTCATTGATGATTACATTTGAACAATAAGGAAGAAAGAACCGATGATATTTTGCTATTTTGTTTACGGACAACTGAAGTGGTCCAGTACTTAGTACCCAGAACTTATCAAACGCAAGAGCAATGTTGTGGTCGCTAACTTGCTCATTGCTCTTAGAAACGTAACAAATTTTATGTTCCCTGCTTCTTCATTATTATTAGGAGACAAATTTGATTTAGTAATCTAAAAAAGGAAAAAGATAAATCATATTGCAACAACGAGCATTCGCTTGAGCTGATTGTAAAAGTAAATCTAGGTTTGTATGACTTGCATAGTGTGTGTCTAGGGATGGCAATGGGGCGAGGCAGACGCGGGTAGTACCACCCCTTCACCCGCCCCGTTGGATGATTTTTTGCCCCGTGCCCGCCCCATACTCGCACGGGTATCCATTAAACGGGTTTTAAACAGGTTGCAGGTAATTGCGGGTATTCGTGGGTATCCATTATATTTATTCAATTTATTTTTTAGCTATTTATTTAAATTATTCAAAAGTACATTTGGTAAAAAAAAAAAACAAATTAGACCAATGCTTAAATGCTAACATCAAAATACCAATACATATTTAAACCAATATTCAAAAACCAAGAGACAACAACAGAAGTATCCATCAAAATATCAACAACCAGTTATAAATTGTTGAGTAAAATCTTGCACACAAATACCAAACAATCAACAACAATATTTTTTGTATTGACTATTGAAAATAAATCACATTCAATACGGGTACGGGTACCCGCGGACATGGATATCTTACTATCCGTACCCACCCCATTAATTAACGGATATTAAAAATACCCATTTGTTTTACTCACGGATACCCATTTAACTATCCGTTTCATATCCATAACGGATTTTACCCGCGGATAACCGCGGGTACGGATTTTTTTGCCATCCCTATGTGTGTCTATATATATACATATGCATGTACATAAACACACACACACACACACACACACACACACATATATATATATATACACACACACACACACACATATATATATATTATAAAGAAAATGATTTTGAGCTTACCCATTTCGAAATGCACGAACTTGTGCACTCTAAAAATGAGAGCTAATCCTCTATATCCAAAATTCTCTGTCCTTCTGTACCCGACCAATCAGGATTTCTGATTTTCTCTTTTTTTTGTAATTAAGTAATAGAAAAAAAGAGGGTTTAATTGCAAAAAGGTAGAATTCAGGGGGTGTTGATTGGTTAAATATAGAGGGATAGAAAATTTTGGATACAGACGATTTTATTAGTTTAAAAATGCGTGATAACTCAAAAAATAGATCAACAACAAAGAGAATATTAAAAGACTAAGATCTAGCATTAGGCAGCAAGAATAAAGAAAAGGACAGGTAGAAACACAAAGTTTTTTATAATGGTTCGACTAAACTTAAATTACGTCCATTTTATAATTACTATTGACTGACTTTTTGCAGAGATTGCAACATTTGATTGAGTTACATTTGAACCAAAGAAGCCACTAATACTAGAGTTAGGCAATAGATGCCAACAATAGCTTCTTAAGTGACTATTATGAGGAGAAAAAAAAGCTGAAGAATCAATTAGATAAAGTAACAAACAAAATTCTCCCAAAAATTATTTGCCAACGACTGTTGGTTTGCATTTATAGAGGTACAGAGGGTGTTGGATCAGAAGCTTGCTGTCAACAAGGTCAAAAAGCTAGCAAAACAAGAGGATCTAAGCTAAATTGATAGTTTGGCACCGATTTAAGGAAGTTAACTTGGCTCAAGTTATGGATGTTGATTCAAATGCTACTTTATCAGTTATGATGCCCCTCTTTCTCATTGTTTACGAAAAATTAGGATAAATACCAACTTTAGATGAAATCATAAGTTCGTATGGACAATTTGAGTATAATTCGTATAGATCCAGTCATAGACAGGCAAAATAAATAAATAATAGGAAAAGAAGTAGATAAGAGACGTAGATTTATCTAGACTGTTGTTCAACGATGTATATCCGTGAGGACCTAGCACTTTGAATGTTTACCGTTTCCTTCATCTTTCTTTTATTTTGAGTTCTTCTCTTTTGGTTTTGAGCTTGTTTGCATTATCATAATCATCTTCCTTCTGTTTTATTTCAACTCTACCTTGATGAACTTAATTTAAATTCTAAACGGTGGAGTCTTTTTCGATTGTCTCCACTTTTTTCAGTCTTAACAATTCATTAGCTTTCTTATATAACCTTTTCAAAGTAGTAGGTTCCTTCATCTTCGTCCACATTCTAAAGTTGATTTCATGTTAGTGGCACGCAACAACATCATAAGAACCATCTTCGAATACGGGTTGCCCCCTTCAGTGATTTCCATGTTAAATTGGTTCAAGAAAGATTTGACTGGTTTTCGCAAGCCTTAAAACAATCCAGATAACAACATAATATCTTAAAAACAGGTGATGTACAAACAAAAATGTACTTTGAACTTTTCTGTTAGTTCCTCGAATTGTGAGATGGGTTTGCATGGTAGTTTGGTAAACCACAGTGAAGCGACTTCTTTTGGATAAATACGAAAGTATCTACACCAATCTGCCGCTCTTACACATATGATGTGCCGTTCGTACTTATATAAGAACAAGTTTGGATCTGACATTCCGTTATATGTAGGCATCGCGGGAGGATTAAATTTCTTTAGACATTCAACATCCAAAACCTCTTGGATGAATGGAGTTCGACTTAGAGCAGTGCCCCAATCCTCCTCTGCATTTTCCTAGCCAACTTTCCAGCAGCAACTTGTGTACCATTCGTGAGATGTTCTCTTCACTTGTGTTATTCTCCGTTGGATGATCATTAGTAGCACCCTCAAGTGTTTGATTTCGCGAACGGTCTTGAATAACCAGTTGAGATCTTGGCTCTTCTATCTATAGGAGAATTTTACTAATGGAGTTCAACACTCTTAGAGGAGGTCGTACAATCAGTTGTATAATTATAAATTGATTTTTAGTTTGAGCAGTCACATCGACTCCAAGATTTTCCAGGTTCTGGTCTTAATCTTTGTCAGACGTGGACATCCTATTTAGATCTTGCACACCATCTTCACGAAGACTATGATTTGATTCGAAATTAAGATTTTCGTGGAGTGTAGCTTCTATTCACATCCGTTAAGTTTTGGTTTGCATCTGTAACATGCATTCTATGTCCTTGAGTTTGGTTCCTTGTACGCCTATCGAAAGAAAATGAATATGCATTTTCATCCAAATTTACATCTTCTCTAGCCGTTCTAATACCAACCCTAGGTGTCAGTGCAAGCAGAGCTTACATTCTATTTATGAGAGTTGTATGTGCAGTTACCATCTTTTGATTCATGTTTTCTACCACTATGTCCAACTCCTTCTTAGTAATGGCATCCGTTTGAGAATTATATCCAGTCTGGTTCGGGAGTTGTATCAGTCCTCCCACCTATTATCGCAGAGGTATTTCCACTACTAGATTAGATAGGATTTCTCTTTTATGTATCTTTTCTTCTTATTAGTAAACAATTAGCAATTTTCCAAAACTCATATCATAGATCTAACTTCTAGACCTTATAGATTTACAGTAGATAACTTAGATCTTCTCTTGAGTTCGAGTTCTCAGTGAACGCTTGAAACTTTTTTGTAAAAAACGCCATAAACACCAACTTTAGATGAAAGCACCTGTCCCTACGAACAATTTGAATATGATTCGTATAAATTTAGTCATGAATATGAAAAATAAATGAAAAAGGGAAAAGAATTAGTCAAGAGACATAGACTTATGGTGGTTTAGCATTTAACTAAGCTTACGTCCACGTTATAAGTTTGGTTTATTCTCTTTCTGTCGATTATAAGTTGTTTGTGCTACAATGAAGAATCATAGGTACAAGCGTTGGTTGAAGTATATCACAATATCCCTTAAGTGATATTTTATAGGAGGATACAGTTAAAGATATAAGCAGATTAATAGCATGGAGAAGTCAGATCCTTTTCATCTTAGAGGTAGTTTGTTATTTATTGAAGTTTGAAGACGAGTTGAGGCAGACCACTTCACTAGGAGGTTTGTAATGCAAGAGGAAAGGCATGCCAGAAATTCCAGAGTTATAAGAAATAACATGATGGATTAGTACCGATACATAACCATTAGTCTTAAGGAGTTGACTTTCTTTCCTTATTGTGATACACCTTTTTAAGTTTTATTGCATTTGGATTTTGTTTGATAGGACTTCGTTTGATAGCGTTAAACTGAGTTCAAGACTGGATGATTCATCAAAAACATAAGCTAAACACATCTTAATGTAATCAAACTTGGAGGAGAGTCTAAGTGAGTGACGAGGATCGCAAGGGTGTGAACCATAGGGCATGGGTTGGTACTATATTCGTATAGATCTCGTTATACTTTTAAAGTGAGGTAACTCATAGGACCATGCCGTATAACACAAAATGAGTTTTCCATTATGAAAACCAGCGTAGAAAAAATTCGTAGTGCTTTTTAGAAAATGAAGCTACCATAAGGTCCCACGGCACACACACAATGCAAATGTAGACTTAGGCAAGGTTTCTCCTTATGATAACCAAAAATGCTTGATAGGAAAAAACCATTTGATATTATTTTAGTAAAAAGTGTGGAAAATCACTTTGCAAGTAAATGTATCAATCTTATCTAGCATAGGTACCATGATATTACGTCGACGTAGATTTACAACTAAAACTGCATGGGTTCTTACTGGAGAATCGATTTCCAACAAACGACCAGGCAAAAAACTTCCTTATTCGATGGGTACATCTTTAAGGTTGTCCCGAGATCCACACTGGCTCTCTGCCAACACAAGGTTGGTTACCTCTTTAACTAGGTAACTAGCTGTCACGGGTATGCCACCTCCCAGTTGTTACCAACTTTTAACCGGGGCCCTGTTCGCCAACACCACATAAGTAAAATTCCTGGGCTCTATACCATGGTGTCACTTTAAAATACCTAGAAGGAAATGGTCATACCCTAAGGGTTTCGAACCTAATAACCATGTCGCACTTCTCTTGTTTCGGTCATTTATCGGGGCGTAAGGCTTAACGAAGTATCATTACACAAAGCTACATTTTATCCCAAAGCTATGCTTTGACCATCTACAGCTTAATCACTTAGCATGGCATATTGTCACTTTATAGCATATAATTGATAATCACTAACCATATCACTTTTGAACTCGTACATCTCAAAGAAGGTTGTCAAGCCAAGAGAATAAATTCTCCACCACTAATAGAAATATGTTTAATAATGATCGGTCAATACATTACAAAATGTAGTGTTAGACACACATCGAAACAAGTTCGTGTTGGGACTAAACGAAACCAAAGGTGCTTTATTCCTCATCCAATAAAGGAGAGAAGCCCCTGCAAATTATGAAAATCTCCAAGTAAGACTTGACCACTGCTATAATATAATCTCATAGTGGATATACGGCCCGAGACATCAACCAGCAGTCCATTCGATGTAAAGATTCTCGGTCGTCAACCACTGTATTTAATATCTTTATTATGCTCCATTTCATGGTATGATTATTCAAAATGGTTTACGGATATAAATCTGATCCCAGTCTTTTCGAATAATCAGCGCAAATTTAAAACAATATGGATTACACATGATTTCAATTAAATCTCCCTTCACTTTAGATTTCATTTAATTAAAACCTTCTTTAAACGGTTCTCTTTAACAAAGTCCTCATTTGAGAAAACTTGTTAATCCAAAAATCCGTTTCAAAACTTAACCAAGGGTCCTTTTGTACTCTTATTCTAATATAAATCTTAATTAAAAGATTTATTCATAAATTTTCCAATTTAAACACATCCTTTTAAATCAAGGATTAGGCCAAACCAAAATCGATTGATGTTAAATATAAGATTTGTATATAAATTATATTAGCTTATATTCAATATCAACTCTCGTAATCAACAAATACTATAAGTGGAATAATGCTACAAGTACCCCCTTTTAAATTCCTTAAACAGTATAAGTTAAACTACGAATTTTAATATCGAATATCTAAAGATTATTTTTGTCCAAATCTAATTTATTTAACTCGAAAATTCTTATTCTTATTACTGTTATACAATATCCAAATTATCATTAAAACACTTCATTAATCATTTGAATTTTTTTACAAAAGGTTTGAATAAAAATCCTTAAGTAAAAACCATTACATTTCAATATTGATAAAAACGTTGCAAAAGCATCACAAAAGTGTTTCCAAATGGCTTATATTAACTAGTTTGATAAAAATAACCTTTTATCATCCAAAACTTAATATTTTTAATTCAAAACACTTTTAAATAGTTTATTATTATTTTTCATATTTTTAGTATATTTATAAAGCCATTTCTATCAGTTTCCAATTACGGTCATCGAGCTACGAAACCGCGATTCTATTTAAAACTTGTTTTGGACATAATTGAAAATTTATAAATTAAAATCCAATTTTTCTTTTCCTATTTGATAACTGTTGTAATTGGAAAGCAAATGTTTTTCATTTTAGTTAAATCTGATTCAAATTGTACCATTTATAACCGTTTGAAGTTTATGGTCGAAATTCGCGAACTACCGTAGCGCGACTAGCTCTATTCGGACCATATTATAATTTCAAAACAAAATTTATCGGTTTTACTTCTAATATGATTATAATCTTTGTGAAACAAATATAAACTTATTTAATACCAATATTTTAAAATTTTAACTTCAAATTCAATTTTAAATAAAAATTGAATATTATAATATTAAAAAAATATTATCATTTTTAAAATTAAATATTTTGAAATCCAAACTTTGAAGGAATCGAATTAAATATTATATAAGACAATAGGAATAATCGATTTGAGTTTAAACCATCGTTTATATACTTAACTCGAATTCAATTTCGATTTTATTAATTCCAATCGATTTCAAATTTGAACAAGCCATTTTTAAATAAAATTTCTTTCAAATTTGTTTTCACCTTTACAAAAGTTGTTCGAAAACACTTTAGTTTCATTTTCAAACAATTACGAATGAGAAATTACAAACTTTATTTTTGAACCTTATTTTCATATTATATAAAGTGTTTATATTTTCATTAGTGGAAGAGACTTAACTAATCACTCATATAACTCCATTAATCAAGGTGTGATAGGTGTGTGATGATATACAAGTAGTAATTACAATCATATGAACATCCATAGTAACATCAACAATATCATCAATAATGTTATTAACTATGATACGAGCATTACGGCAATTAACGGGCGTCAGTGTATAAATAGAACTAACTATACAACCATTCATCCAACAATAAATAGATATATTTAGCGACTATAATAACTATATATAAATATAATTTTGTAGAGTTTATCATCGGTATTTCAACTCCTTCTAACTTTATGGTAGGATATCCTAGCTAATCGAGATTGCTCCGGACGGACAATATTTCCTCACCTACTTCTTTGACAATATTATATATATATATATATATATATATATATTATAAATGAAAGGAGGTGAGAGGGTAGGAGTGGCCTACAAAGTGATGGTGGAGGAGGGGTTCATAGCCATGGATGAGGAGGGTTGGAGGTCGGTGGTGGAGGGTGGTCGGAGGTGCGGTAGGCCGAGGCTAAGGAGGAGAAAGAGGGAGAAGGGGTAGCATTTTGGAAGGGGGAGGGATAGTCTTGAGGTGGGAGGTGGTGGCCGGAGGATGGTCGGAGGAGAGGGGAGTCCCTAGGCCGTGGAAAGAAGGAGAAGGAGGGGAGGAAAGAAAGACGAAGGAAGCTTAGAAAATGAAGAACATGTATAGTAAATGGGATGTGAAGAAATGGTGAGGGGAGAGTTCATTATATAGGTGCATTTAAGGGTATTTTGGTCTTTCTTCTCATGGACACATGTCCATTTGTTCACATGCAAAATGAAACCTACCGTGGACACAAGTTATATCCTAAGGCATGCATGTTGCCATGCATTATGTTAAATTTTGCTAATACTTTAAAGTGTTACAATTTAGTGACATCTCAATAGTTTTACTAAATTTCAATATATATGTTACCAATTAGCGATTCCGACAACCGACGATTAGTGCTAACAAAATCCGACAATGTTAATCAACAATTATAATTATTTTATTTTATAATTTATATTTAACTAAAAAAATCATATTTAAAATAGTTTTGTTGACACATACTTGAGAAAATCATTATAACAAAAGCTGATATATCCTCACTAATATTTTATCGTTATATTTCGCAGTTTCAAATAATTATTTTTAGCATTTAAACCAAAACTCATATTAAAACCAATTTATATGTCCAAAATCCTGATTTTAAATTGATCAAAAATCCTGGGTCGTTACAATCTCCTATCTTAAAAAATTTCGTCCTCGAAAAGGAGAGGTTGTTTAAAAATCATAATTATACAAACATTTGTATTTATAAAATAACTTATAGGTTTTTAAACTCAAGATTGTTAAAATTCTTTATGCTAAAATTTGAATAAAGAATAAGTGCAAGCTATCAATAAAATATCATGTTCTGTACTGGAGCACAAAATGCCGTTGTGCTATAAATCATATACATGATCCAGTCTTACCAATCCGAGCACATACTACTCACTTAAGCTGGTCTGTAACAACCCAAACTTTTAACAAATAATAGTTGACTAATGGATTAATTAATTAATTAAGGAATAAATTTAGAAAACAAATATTAATTAGGAAAATATTGAGAATTGAGGAAAATCGATTTCACCGTAGCCTCTGTTACGAAGTTCCCATTCATATAGTCTTTTAGTTTGCGTAAATGAGATACTTAATATACAAGTTATGATCAATCAAATTTTGATATGAAATTAGAGAATTTAATTAAGAAAAAGAAAATAAAGCAATGGTAAATGGGCGACCCAGCCCTTAACTGGGTCGATACATGGGTCAACCCGGGGGTCGAAACATGGGGCGACCAAGCTTTGAATGTTTCTGGATAATTCTTCTGATGTATTGCTGAAGTGTAAAATACAGTGAATCTGGACAATAAATCCAATGAACCTGGACGCTCTACTATAAATAGACTGTCAACCCACACTCTTTCCCCACACCTGTTCTTCTTCATTTTCTTAGCCTCCACTATACAATGTTCTTAAAATAAAATTGGGGAAAGTCTGGGTGCTGTCAAATTATAGATCTGAAAGGATATTCTGCTTCTTCTTTTTTAATGATATTTTTCTGGATCTACAACAACTTTGTTGGAGTATTACCATGATTAGCGGATTTCTTCCAAGTTAATATTAAAATAGATATAATAGTTGTTACAGTGATTAGTAATCTAAATAAAATGGATTTTGATAATAAAATATATTGGATCTGAAAGTTACAGTGTTTATAAGTTCACCTTTTACATGTTCTAATTCATTTTAATTACTGCCATTACTGTTCCTTTTTCAGTTATTATTTGTTTATATGCACATTCTTCTTCCTTATCGTCTTCTCTATCATTGTTTTATTTTACAGTCTTGTAATGCCTAATTATTCGTTTTGTTCATTTTTGAGCTTAGATCAATTTCTCCTTTTTCCTTTGATTTGCGCTGAGCCTAGGCCTTTACCATTTGATTTGCATAAAATTGGAATAGTCTGTAAAAATATTAATAAGGAGATTTTAGGAATATTAAGAATTGGTAAAATATGGGTTGTAAATGGGGTAAAAGGAAGAATATGCTCATGTAAATTTGAGAAACATGTTAATTTGTCATTGACATTAATTTAGAGAATATATTCATGTTAATTTGAGAAACATGTTAATTTGTTATTGACATTAATTTATGGAATATGTTCATGTTAATTTTTCATTAACATTAATTTAGAGAATATGTTCATGTTAATTTTTCATTAACATTAATTTAGAGAATATGTTCATGTTAATTTGAGAAACATGTTAATTTGTCATTGACATTAATTTGGAGAATATGTCCATGTTAATTTGAGAAACATGTTAATTGACATTAATTTTAATAAACATGTTCATTGTCCATTTATGTTTATTTGACAGTAATTGAGAAAACATGTTCATTTGACAGTAATTGGGAAAAACATGTTCATTTGTCCTTTATGTTCATTTGACAGTAATTGGGAAAAATATGTTCAGTTGATATTAATTTTGGGAAATATGTTCATTTTACGTTAATTTGGAAAGCATGCTAATTTGATGTTAATTCGGAAAACGTGTTAATTGAAATGAATTGTACTTAATTTGACATTAAGCAACCTGTATCTAGAAAAACATGTTAATTGGAATGAATTGTACTTAATTTGATATCAAGTAACTTGTATGTAGAGAACATGTTTATTGGAATGAATTGTACTTAATTTGACATTAAGTAGCCTGTATTTGGAAAACATGTTAATGGGAATGAATTGTACTTAATTATACATTAGTAAACTTGTCATGGAAAAATATATGAATCAGATGTATATTATGAAAAACATGTTACAGTAATATGTTTATGTAAACATCTGAGCAGGGGCCTGTCTGACTTGGGGAAGGGTTGTGTAAGGAATTACATTTAATAAGAAATGTTATTTACAACCTTGAAATATAGCATAGGGTTATATTAAGCTTATTAATGAACTTAAACCTGCTAAGTTAAACCTATCTGATTAATAAGCTAAGATGTTCGTTCTATTGTTAAAATATGCGAAGACTCTTAAAATAAAGTAGGGGCCAAGCCTAGCGGTGGCTTGTGTTAATCTGTTGTTTGTTTATGGTTATATTAAGCTGATTATTGAACTTAAATCTAATAAGTTAAACATGTTTGATTAATAAGATAAGATGTACATTCTGCTGGTAAAATATAAGTGGGAACTCTTAAAATCCTAGTTATCTAGGGGGCCAAGCCTAGGGGGTGGCTGGTGTCAATTTGCTGTTCGTTTTTCTATGTGGAACCTATATCAATAAGCACACTTCTATTATCAAACGAGTCTTGCACTAGGTAGAGACTAGGGCACGCTTTACTGATGGATGATTGTAAGAGGTTCGAATTCTGGAGGTGGGCACGGGCGTGTTCTGGTAGAACCATGAGCGTGTATTATTTCAATTGAGGAAGATAAGACGTTGTAACATGACAGATAAGGCTGTGTCTTTTAGTTGATAGGTTCAGGACTGATATCCCTGAAAACCATAGCTGGCACAGGTTATTGTGTCTGTTAGGGAGCCGATCAATGGTTAACATTAGGAAATTCCTTCCTAATTACTTGTTTCTATCTGAATCTGTAGAAGTGCAAAACAGTCAATCTACTTGATCTGATAATCATCATCGTTGTCTTTTTCATAAGAATAGCCAGTCCTTATTATCAGTTCATATCAATTATTATTCACCTTTAGATATGTACAGACACTAACCATTTTATGGCACTAGAACCATAATTAATATGTTTTACTTAACTTAGTAGTCGAGCCAGTAATCACAGCATCTCACTATGCTATATGTCTAGACCCATTTCCTTTCTTCATTTCTCTTTTCTTTCCTCTAGTCTTACAGGGAGAGAGTGTATAGTTCATTTTTTTAATTTATTTTGTTGTGATGGATTACTGCAAAAGACGGATTACTTCCTGTCATCTTTCCTAGGTTAGGTTGTATCTTTATGACTATTTAGGGGATAATATTATTTTACTTTGATATTATTTTTGATTGAGATTTTGAGACATGGCACTTTATATCTATTTAGTTAATTGAAGTAAAGATGGTTTTGTATTTATAAAATGTAAGTTTCTTCTTCCGCTGCAAATTTATATTTTTATGTCTTGTGAAATCTTAGTCTTTGTGACATTTATGTCTTTATACCTACAATGCTCCATAATTTCTTACTGAAATCCTCATATGGGTGACATTAAGGAATGTGGGGTGTCAGATTTGGCATCAGAGCCTAAGTGAAACGACCCGAAATCCCCCTTACGGAAAAGCCCAGATTGCTTTGAGAACACGATGCATCAAAACACAAACAACAGAACATTTCATTGCCGTTACAACAATTACATCAGAGTACAAGAATATATCAGAGTTCCAATAATTTACAGCAGAAAAATATCAGAGATTTATTTACATAACAGTGGAAAAATATATACATAAATATAATGCATAGCGCAAATCATCTACACCCACAACTGAAAGAGATATACGTATACAAAGCTTTCCGAATATAGCTCCAGCTGTAATTCAGGATCCTGTGAAAAGAAGTGTCTGCGAAAACCAAAACTACTAGCTGCCTGTGTGGAAAATATGGGCACCCAGAGTTTAGGTTAAAACAATAAACTCTGAGTCAGTCATGGGCCTAGTGTGAGAACTAAAACAGTTATTAGCTTTTATTTTAAAGTTATGTAAATCACGGGACTATGCCATATAACACGGAACGGGTTTATCCCACAAGAATACCGATGCATAAACAAACAGCGCAATGCTAAACAGAAAAATGAAGCTATTATAAGACTCAGGTCCCATCACACAATGAACGCAATCGAGGATAGAGTTTTCCCTTATAATAGCCAAAATTGCTTGATACACAAAATTTCATCTTTATTATTACTATAAGTGAAGAAATCAACTTCATATATAAATGTATCAATCATAGGCGGCGTAGGTACCATTATATTACGTCGCCATATAGGTTTACAATTAAAACTGTAAAATCGCGTATTGGAAATTGGGTTTCCATCTATGAACCAATGTAAGCAATCGTCCTTACCGATTCGAGACACACTAACAATGCCTCAGGATCCCCCGCAGTGAACCCTAGGTTAGTGACAGGGTCGGTCATCCTTTTGTGATTGCCAATATCATAAACTATATGTTAGCCGGTTCAATCGAACCTCCAAAATGAGTTAGTATGTCAACCACTCAAGAGCCACTAGGGACTCAAATCATATCCGAGCCTTTCAATCGGCCCGAATTCCGAGGTACCTCGCTTTCCGTCAATAAAGTTTTCCGACATCCACATAAGTAAGAAGTCTACGCTCCATACCATGACGTTACTCGTAGCTAGAATCTAACATATGTCCATTTCCCTGAAGTCCTCATCCCGTTTCTGCTTCATACCGGGGTGTGAAGCTCGCGAATTAACGCTACAAAAAGCTATGCTAATTAAAGCTTTACTTTGATCATCAACCACAAGGCTCTGTTTTTCAACAAAAGCCTTGATCCATGCAACTCAGCATGTCACACTATCAATCCATACCGTACCACTGATTTCTACCAATATATAACCTCTAAGCTCATATGTCTCAGAGAAGGGTGTTAAGCAAGAGAATAAATTCTCCGCCATCAAACAGATATATATTCAGAAGAGATCAACTGACACGACCCGAACTTCCCCGTGAAGGAAAGCACGGATGGCATTGAGAACAACACACATCTGAACACAAATAGAAGAACATTTCATTATTTATTACAACAATTCCATCAGAATACAAGAATATACAGAGTATGAATAAATATTACACATTTGACAAACATCAGATATTTAAATTACATTTAAATACATAGCAGCGGAAAAATTATACAACACACAACTGAAAGAAATACACGGATACAGAGCTTTCCGAGTATCGTTCCAGCTGTAAACCAGGATCCTGTGAATATAAATCTGCAAAACCAAAACAACTAGTTGCCCGTGTGGAAAATAGGGGCACCCAGAGTTTAGGTTAAAACAATAAACTCCAGTTCAGTCATGTGACTGGTGTGAGAACTAAAACAGTTATTAATATTGGTTTCTAAAGTTCGGTAAATCAAGGGACCACGCCGTATAACACGGAACGGGTTTCCTCCCAAGAATACCAATGCATAAACAAATAGCGCAATGCTAAATAAAGAACAATGAAGCTGTTATAAGACCCAGGTCCCATCACACAATGCAACGCAAGCCGGAGGATAGGGTTTTACCTTATAACAGCCAAAGAATGCTTGATACGCAAAATTTTATCTTTTGATTCCTAATCAGACCCCAACCGTAAATTAGTAAGAGAACGATTCCCTAAGTATTAACCCCGAAGGCCGAAACCAACATCAGACCAATACCCAGGAAACCACCCATCTTAGCTCGTTTCCAGTTAGTTCCTGATTTCATATACAATCATAAATATCAATCATAGGCGGCATGGATACCATATATCATGTCGCCAATACTAGGCTCTACAATCAAAACCGAAATGTCACGTATTGGATATTGGAATTCCATCATGAGTCGAGGCAAAGGGCAAGCTCCTCTCCGCTCCGAGGCACTCTAGCAAATGTCTCAGTACTACTCTCTCTGGGCAACCCTTGGAATCGGCTGGGCCGGTCCTCTCTAACGTTTGAGGATTGGCAATTCCTGAACACATGTTTCCCGGTCCTTACAGACCTATAATCGAGGCGCCTCGCAATCCAACAACCACAAAGGTGAAAATAATATAAATGTCAGCCAGTTTAAGCACTGACACCACCGTAGCTAGAAAGAAACGTCGTGTTCCCCCAGCGGTCACTATCCCGTTTTTGACTCATATTGAGGTGTGAGGCTCGCGAATTCACGTTATACACAAAGCTATGCCACGTAGGCCGTGCTTTGATCATCAACCACAAGACTTTTCTTTTCAACAGAAGCCTTGATCATCTGTCACTTAGGCATGCCACACAGGAAATTTAGTCCATGCGACTGATGTCCATTGATATACAACCTTTGAGCTCGTATGTCTCAGAGAAGGGCGTTAAGCAAGAGAATAAATTCTCCACCGCCAAACATATGTATATTTAATAGAGATCAACCAATACAGAATAAAATCCAATGTCAGACATACAGTCCATTTACAAGCTCGTTCTAGGTCTGAACGAAACCGGAGGCACTTTCCTCGCATATCCATCGATCTCCAAGTACGTCTGGACGATCACCAACTGATTCCATCATCATGGGTGTACAACCCAATCAAGATCATCAGTAATCACCCAAACGATGTGAAGACTTCCAGTCTTCAACCACCGTCTTCATCTTCGACATATCGTCGAATCAGTTATTCAGAATGGGTATAAACCCAGCCTTTCCGAACAATCCGCGTATATAATAAACAAATGTTACACAAACACAACATACGCCTCATTCCAATTCATCCGTCACTAGCCGTAAACTAGCAAGAGGACAATTCCCCAAATATTAACCCCGAAGGCCAAAACCAACATCAGATCAATACCCAGGAAACCATTCTTCTTAGCTAACCTACAGTTAGTTTCTAAATTTCACATTCTTAGGGAAAGGTTCCCATTAATTTTATCAAAGATAAATCCTTTTAAATTTATTCTTTAATCATCCTTTGGATGTCATTTCAAACCATGTTAAGGTTTTCCAAACTAGTCGGGGTTAGCGAACCACACCGAAGTAATTATTTATTTTATTTCCCAATTCCAACATATTCATCCCTTGAAGCAAAACTGGTAATACTCCATATCTAACACCACGGTGTTATCGGTAAAATTAATTACCATTTCACGTTCAAATCTAATTAAAGATTTAACTCTCGCTATGGAGCAAAACTGGTGATACTCCATTCACGCTCACTTTCCAAATTTGATAATTTAAATTATCAATTCATATTTCAATCTAATTACAGATTCATTAAAACTCCTTTACTGGGTTAAAGAACTAATGTCATTTAAAACACAATTCACGATAAACCCACAAATCAATTCTAATTCAGTTCCAATTAAATATATTAATTAATTGGTATACTTCATTAAATCTAAATAAAAAGATTTAATCTTTTCTCAACGGGGTTTAAGAACAGTGTTGATGAAGACACCATTCACGACCAAACCAAATCCCATTTGATATTAAATACAAGGCTCTGAATAGAAAATATATCGGCTTATATTCAATATCAAATTTTGAAACGCACAAATATCGCTTTGGAAATAACGATATAAAATATATCTTCCAAATTTCCTCCAAAATATGTGTATAATCGCGGAATCTAATATCGAAATATTCCAATGACAATTTCGATTCAAATCCATTCCAATTCATATATTGGAAATTCTGGTTATTTAAAACCAATTTCAAATCCAATTTATTTATTTTAAAAATAAATAAATTATTATTCTAGTTCAAAACTAGTTCATTTCGATAAAAATCTACTTTTATCTTTTCAAATATGGAGTTTTTCATCCCAATTTTTCCCAAATCATTTCTTCTGATTTTACACAAATTATTACTATTTTTAATAATTTTATCAAGGCCCGTACAGTCGATTTCCATTAACGGCCATCGAACTGCACTTAAAGCGACCTTTTCCAAATTTGATTTGGACATAATTCCAAATCCAACCATTAGATTTCAAATCTCCAATATTTATTAGAAAGATCTTTTCGATACGAGCCCAACTGTTCCCGTTTTAGGAGAATCCGACGGTCGGATCTCCCGTAATGTCCACTCGAAGTCAATGGTCGAAATTCACGAACTATCGCGGCGCGGCGCGTTCTATTCAGGCCATTATATATAATATATATATTTCGTCGATTTCCTTTTAAAACGAATTTTATAAATCGTTTCAAATTTGTTTCAAAAACAATTTCAACTTTCATTTCAAATTCAAATCAAAATTGAATTTTCCATTATAAATTCTTTTTACATTCATTTCTATTTGATTTCAATTCAAATCGATTCAATTCAATTTCAGTTCGTTTTCAATTCGATTTGAATTCATTCCAAATCGATTTCACTTCGATTACCAATTGCATTTCTATTTAATTCAATTTCAATTCGATTACAATTCGATTTGAATTCATTTCAATTCGAATTCATTTTATATTCAATTCAATTCGAATTCATTTTCTTTTCAATTCAATTCGAATTCAATTTCTTTTCAATTCAATTTGAATTCAATTTCTAAGTATTCGATTTTCAAATCTCTTTTCAATATTCATTATAAAAACGAATATAATCGATATATATATCGTTCGCATCAAAATAGCGCATCTATAATCAACACGGCTTTATATTTTTCAATAACTTCGTTATTTTATTCAACAAATGAATATTTACTCTATTTAACACATGAATCTATATTTCTTTCAACACATGACTAATCTCAACAAATGAGTACTGTCAACATGTGACTATTTTATAAAATTATGATTTCTATCGTTTAATTTTTAATCAAACTCCAATCGTAAATTAGTAAGAGAACGATTCCCTAAGTATTAACCCCGAAGGCCGAAACTAACATCAGATCAATACCCAGGAGACCATCCTTCTTATCTATTTTCCGGTTAGTTTCTAATTCTATATATGATAAAGATGTAAATTTTATTGTTAAATATTTCGTTCAACACATGAATCTATATTTCTTTCAACACATGACTAATCTCAACAAATGAGTACTGTTAACACATGAATCTATATTTTATAATATTCTTTATTTTCCAAATTGGAATGAGGCCCAATCAATTATTGTATAATGTTAACTATATGGATTCCATACAACACATGTATATAATAGCAATGATAAATAATCAACCATCATCCAAAGTGCACCACACAACTGCATAAGCATTAAATATAAATAATTAACGCTTACACAGTCTGTCGACCAATCGATCGACATACAACTAAATAATTGGGATTAGTGTACGCCAAACATCATCCCAACACCCGTGTGGGGTTTCAATCCACAAACACTGAATATTATTTGTGCAGTTGGGCGATGTGTAAAATTTATCGTCCCAATCAATATCCTTCAAATAGGTGTACATAAACAAACCGTCCGGTTTGTAAATGAATATTTATTTATTCATATTCACTATATTCATATTCACGTTAAAATTATATTTTTAACGATAATTAATTTATTTCAACACATGAATATTCTTTTATCAATTTCATATCAACATCACAAACAAACTTCACAACACAACAAACAAGCATACAAGTCGTCATGGTCTGTGGACGACGGGTATCGGGTGCTGCTAAGCGCCGTCTGCATCCTAGTATATATTTTTAACTAGAAAAGGAAATTTAAAGTGAGAAGTTCTCACCGACTAGCTAAACCAACGCCACGACTCTTCTTATGTAGAAATCTTCGTCGTGCTCGCCCCTTTGTCAATTTCATTGTCCGTAGCCACTACATATATAAAAATCACATTTTTTTATTGTTGCTATGTATATAAAAATTCTATTTTTATACCGCAACTATATAGATAAAAATTCTGTTTTTACCACGCTAATCTCTATATAAAAATTATATTTTTATATCTACTTCTAATATAAAGATCGAATTTTTATATCACCGCTATAAAAATCACATTTTTATTTCAACATATATATAATAAAAATCAGATTTTTATTTAGCTACATATATAAAGATGATATTTTTATATTCTCTATTATATAAAAATTATATTTTTATTCTTTTTATAATATAAAAATCATATCTTTCCTACTTCGAAGATATAATGTTTTCACTATTTCATTATAAAAATCATTCCTTTATCTCTTCTATAAATTAAAAATCGAATTTTTCTTCTTTCTAAAATATAAAAATCATATTTTTATAAATAAAAATATAATCTTTTCACTTTCAAACATCAAATCTTTTCCTAATTTAATAAATAAACAAAGTATTGCTTTATATATAAATAAATTTTCCATGGTTTAAAATAAATAAATAAAATCGGATCTAAAAGAAAATAAATAGGAGGGCTTACTGTGTTTTTTTCTTCCAGCCGGGGGGGGGGGGGGGTCACGTCGTCGAACTGAGAAGAGAGGGGGAAGGGGAGGGTCGCGCGAGGTAGGCGGAGCAGAGGGAGGTGGGCGGCGGCTGTGGGTTGTGGCGCAGGCTGAGGGGGGTTCGAGTGCGTGGGATTCGGGTCGATTTGGAGTCGAAGGGAGGGATTTGGGGGTTGCGGGTTCGTGTGGGGGGAGAGGGGGAGGTAACGGAGGAGAGAAGGGGGTAGGCCGGCGTGGGCCGGCGCTCCGACGATCGGTGGAGGGGGGGCGCTCGACGGTTTTTTTTTTCGATCTGTTAGAATAGAAAAGGGGGAGGAGGGAGAGAAAGGTATAGAAACGGATTAAGGGGATTATATAAATATATTCACTTTATTATTTTTAATTTCAAAAAGTTGACTTTTTTATTCGACCTCTAAACGAGGCCCACCGCCTGTCATCCATAGCTAATTACCCCCATTCCGAACACAATGGGATAGGTATCGCAGGCTGATTTAACCGTTTCTATCCGTTTTCGTCAAAATCAGAATACAAATCAATATATTGAATTTGAACGCACATTTCAATTTACCAGGGCCACATACTAACTAGAAAAATTCCCGAAAAATATTTTTTAGCTTCATATTAACGATACGGCCCTAACAAAACTAATTTCATCAAATTTTGAGACCGTTTGAAAAATGATCATTCTCCAGTCGACTAAAATTAATTGAAACTGGTCAAACGCGTTTTACTTTGCCACGCTCACATATTGAATCAAAAAATTACGAATTTTGAAACCTAGCAATAATCTGACATCACGGATCCAAAAAAAGTGGTTTCGTCGAAATCCGAGGTCGTTTGCAAAATTTCCATTTTGAAGGGCCAGAATTCCGTAGCGACTATTCTGAATTTTCAACTGGACGTAACTTTTTATCCCCACTATGAAATTTTAATTTTTCGGATTCGTTGGAAAGATCTTCTCAAATAGATTCTAATATTTTTGGTTTCGTTAAAATCCGGTTTATTTTGAATCCTGCACATTCATTTGAACTTTGAAATCGAATTTTTGAACTACCGCGCTATTTTCAATTCCTTATATAATTTAAAATAAATATTTATATTCTAACGACGATCTATATAAATATATACGTTCGAATTCTATTCAAAATAAATTTCTCGTCAACATTATTTAAAATAATTCATTTTAAATATTCAAAATTCACTAAAATTGCCAAAATAAAAATTTTAAATTGGCTTAGAATTCCCGGGTTGTTACGATCTCCCGCACTTAAAACTTTTCGTTCCCGAAAAGGAACGAAGCCAAAAGTTGTTTTACAACCAACTCAACTTTCATTATTTTAATTACGGCTTAAGTTGTTCAACTTTTCAGTTTCTAAGAACTTTTCAAATTTTTCAAAAATTTGGCTAACACCCTAAATTTTTGAAAAATTTCTCCATAACCTCCCCTGCACCGGGGACTTCGGGATATTTCATATAGCCTCCCATGGCCTTCTTCAATCCAAAAGAAAAAGAAAAAGCCAAGCGGCTAGCCAATCGGCTCATAAAATCATCCAAACCCAAAGAAATACAATAACCATGTACCTATTTGTCGGGCAAACAATTTTATTCTTCTGCTCTAGCCTCCTTGCTATGATGTGTTCACTGTAAGTACATGTATATGCATGCATTTTCAAACAATTTTCCATACAGTTCAATATTCGGTTCAATTTGGCATAATGGTTCAAAATTTCAAACAAATAATCAAACAACACAACCATCAGTCAATTAGTTGATTATCGTTTCAAATTCATAATTTTGATACATATACAGAAAATCATGTTTTTGATGCCAAATCACAACAAATAATCCTACCTAATTTTGGTTCTCACACCAGCTTAATGGAAATATATAGACATCCCACCTTCGAAACTCGAATATAAATTCTGATGTTGTACGTACTATAGCGATCATCAGAACCATCCCCGGGCGACTAGAATGTGATTCTATATCTATCCAGTATATTAAAACTTCGAATATACGTTCATGACGCGTATATGCAAAATCTTTATATACTCGATTGTCCAAAATCAGTATAAATAAAATATTCAAATACGTGTACTTGAATTTAAATTTCAAAACAAAATTGTTTTCATTTGAAAAATATACTCTTCACACTCGTTCTAGGATACTACTGATCCTATCTCTAATGAGTAATTCTGATTGGATATTACTAATCCACTATCTGATGAATTCTTTCATATGGTTCCGATGTGTCTTGTTCTCGAGCTCTATAAACCAAAGCTCTGATACCAAACTGACACAACCCGAACTTCCCCGTGAAGGAAAGCACGAATGGCATTGAGAACAACACACATCTGAACACAAACAGAAGAACATTTCATTGTTTATTACAACAATTCCATCAGAATACAAGAATATATAGAGTATGAATAAATATTACACATTTGACAAATATCAGAGATTTAAATTACATTTAAATACATAGCAGCGGAAAAATAATACAACACACAACTGAAAGAAATACACGGATACAGAGCTTTCCGAGTATCGTTCCAGCTGTAAACCAGGATCCTGTGAATATAAATCTGCAAAACCAAAACAACTAGTTGCCCATGTGGAAAATGGGGGCACCCAGAGTTTATGTTAAAACAATAAACTCCAGGTCAGTCATGTGACTGGTGTGAGAACTAAAACAGTTATTAATATTGGTTTCTAAAGTTCGGTAAATCAAGGGACCACGCCGTATAACACAGAACGGGTTTCCTCCCAATAATACCAATGCAAAAACAAACAACACAATGCTAAATAAAGAACAATGAAGCTGTTATAAGACCCAGGTCCCATCACATAATGCAACGCAAGCCGGAGGATAGGGTTTTACCTTATAACAGCCAAAGAATGCTTGATACGCGAAATTTTATCTTTTGATTCCTAATCAGACCCCAACCGTAAATTAGTAAGAGAACGATTCCCTAAGTATTAACCACGAAGGCCGAAATCAACATTAGACCAATACCCATGAAACCACCCATCTTAGCTCGTTTCCAGTTAGTTCCTGATTTTATATACAATCATAAATATCAATCATAGGCGGCATGGGTACCATATATCATGTCGCCAATACTAGGCTCTACAATCAAAACCGAAATGTCACGTATTGGAAATTGGATTTCCGTCATGAGTCGAGGCAAGGGGCAAGCTCCTCTCCACTTCGAGACACTCTAGCAAATGTCTCAGGACTACTCTCTCTGGGCAACCCTTGGAATCGGCTGGGCCGGTCCTCTCTTACGTTTGAGGATTGGTAATTCCTGAACACACGTTTCCCGGTCCTTACAGACCTATAATTGAGGCGCCTCACAATCCAACAACCATAAAGGTGAAAATAATATAAATGTCAGCCAGTTTAAGCACTAACATCACCGTAGCTAGAAATAAACGTCGTGTTCTCCCAGCGGTCACTATCCCATTTTTGACTCATACCGAGGTGTGAGGCTCGCGAATTCACGTTATACACAAAGCTATGCCACGTAGGCTGTGCTTTGATCATCAACCATAAGACTTTGCTTTTCAACAGAAGCCTTGATCATCTTCCACTTAGGCATGCCACACAGGCAATTCACTCCATGCGACTGATGTCCATCGATATACAACCTCTGAGCTCGTACGTCTCAGAGAAGGGCGTTAAGCAAGAGAATAAATTCTCCGCCGCCAAACAGATGTATATTTAATAGAGATCAATCAACACAGAATAAAATCCAATGTCAGACACACAGTCCATTTACAAGCTCGTTCTGGGTCTGAACGAAACCGGAGGCACTTTACTCGCATATCCATCGATGTCCAAGTACGCCTGGACAATCACCAACTGATTCCCTCATCTTGGGTGTACAGCTCAATCAAGATCATCAGTAATCACCCAAACGATGTGAAGACTTCCGGTCTTCAACCACCGTCTTCATTTTCGACATATCGTCGAATCGGTTATTCAGAATGGGTATAAACCCGGCCTTTCCGAACAACCCGCATATATAATAAACAAATGTTAAACAAATACAACATACGCCTCATTCCAATTCATCCGTCACTAACCGTAAATTAGCAAGAGGACAATTCCCCAAATATTAACCTCGAAGGCCGAAACCAACATCAAATCAATACTCAGGAAACCATTCTTCTTAGCTAACCTACAGTTAGTTTCTAAATTTCACATTCTAAGGGAAAGGTTCCCATTAATTTTATCAAAGATAAATCCTTTTAAATTTATTCTTTAATCTTCCTTTGGATGTCATTTCAAACCATGTTAAGGTTTTCCAAACTAGTCGGGGTTAGCGAACCACACCGAAGTAATTATTTATTTTATTTCCCAATCCCAACCTATTCATCCCATGAAGCAAAACTGGTAATACTCCATATCTAACACCACGGTGTTATCGGTAAAATTAATTACCATTTCACGTTCAAATCTAATTAAAGATTTAACTATCGCTTTGGAGCAAAACTGATGATATTCCATTCTCGCTCACTTTCCAAATTTGATAACTTAAATTATCAATTCACATTTCAATCTAATTACAGATTCATTAAAACTCCTTTACTGGGTTAAAGGACTAATGTCATTTAAAACACAGTTCACGATAAACCCACAAATCAATTCTAATTCAATTCCAATTAAATATATTAATTAATTGGTATACTTCATTAAATCTAAATAAAAAGATTTAATCTTTTCTCAACGGGGTTTAAGAATAGTGTTGATGAAGACACCATTCACGACAAACCCAAATCCCATTTGATATTAAATACAAGGATCTGAATAGAAAATATATCGGCTTATATTCAATATCAAATTCTGAAACCCACAAATATCGCTTTGGAAATAACTATATAAAATATATCTTCCAAATTTCCTCCAAAATATCTGTATAATCGCGGAATCTAATATCGAAATATTCCAAAGACAATTTCGATTCAAATCCATTCCAATTCATATATTGGAAATTCTGGTTATTTAAAACCCATTTCAAATCCAATTTATTTATTTTAAAAATAAATAAATTATTATTCTAGTTCAAAACTAGTTCATTTCGATAAAAATCTACTTTTATCTTTTCAAATATGAAGTTTTTCAACCCAATTCTTCCCAAATCATTTTTTATGATTTTACACAAATTATTACTATTTTAATAATTTTATCAAGGCCCGTACAGTCGATTTCCATCAACGGCCATCGAACTGCACTTACAGCGACCTTTTCCAAATTTGATTTGGACATAATTCCAAATCCATCCGTTAGATTTCAAATCTCCAGTATACATTAGAAAGCTCTTTACGATACGAACCTAACGGCTCCGGTTTTAGGAGAATCCGACGGTCGGATCTCCCGTAATGTCCACTCCAAGTCAATGGTCGAAATTCACGAACTGTCGCGGTGCGGCGCGTTCTATTCAGGCCATTATATATATATATATAATATATATATATAATATATATATTTCATCGATTTCCTTTTAAAACGAATTTTATAAATCGCTTCAAATTTGTTTCGAAAACGATTTCAACTTTCATTTCAAATTCAAATCAAAATTGAATTTTCCATTATAAATTCTTTTTACATTCATTTCTATTTGATTTCAATTCAAATCGATTCAATTTACTTTCAGTTCGTTTTCAATTCGACTTGAATTCATTCCAAATCGATTTCACTTCGATTACCAATTGCATTTCTATTTAATTAAATTTCAATTCGATTTGAATTCATTTCAATTCGAATTCATTTTTTATTCAATTCAATTCGAATTCATTTTCTTTTCAATTCAATTCGAATTCAATTTCTTTTCAATTCAATTCGAATTCATTTTCTAAATATTCGATTTTCAAATCTCTTTTCAATATTCATTATAAAAACGAATATAATCGATATATATATCGTTCGCGTCAAAATAGCGCATCTCTAATCAACACGGCTTTATATTTTTCAATAACTTCGTTATTCTATTCAACAAATGAATATTTATTCTATTCAACACATGAATCTATATTTCTTTCAACACATGACTAATCTCAACAAATGAGTACTCTCAACATGTGACTATTTTATAAAATTATGATTTCTATCATTTAATTTTTAATCAGACTCCATCGTAAAGTAGTAAGAGAATGATTAACTAAGTATTAACCCCGAAGGCCGAAACCAACATCAGATCAATACCCAGGAGACCATCCTTCTTATCTATTTTCCAGTTAGTTTCTAATTCTATATATGATAAAGATGTAAATTTTATTGTTAAAATATTTCGTTCAACACATGAATCTATATTTCTTTCAACACATGACTAATCTCAACAAATGAGTACTGTCAACACATGAATCTATATTTTATAATATTCTTTATTTTCCAAATTGGAATGAGGCCCAATCAATTACCATATAATGTTAACTATATGGATTCCATACAACACATGTATATAATAGCAACGATAAATAATCAACCATCATCCAAAGTGCACCACACAACTGCATAATCATTAAATATAAATAATTAACGCTTACACAGTCCGTCGACCAATCGATCGACATACAACTAAATAATTGGGATTAGTGTACGCAAAATATCATCCCAACACCCGTGTGGGGTTTCAATCCACAAACACTGAATATTATTTGTGCAGTTGGACGATGTGTAAAATTTATCGTCCTAATCAATATCCTTCAAATAGGTATACATAAACAAACCGTCCGGTTTGTAAATGAATATTTATTTATTCACATTCACTATATTCATATTCACGTTAAAATTATATTTTTAATGATAATTAATTTATTTCAACACATGAATATTCTTTTATCAACTTCATATCAACATCACAAACAAACTTCACAACACAACAAATAAGCATACAAGTCGTCCATGGTCTATGGACGACGGGTGTCGGGTGCTGCTAAGCACCGTCTGCATCCTAGTATATATTTTTAACTTGAAAAGGAAATTTAAAGTGAGAAGTTCTCACCGACTAGCTAAACCAACACCACGACTCTTCTTATGTAGAAATCTTCGTCGTGCTCGCCCCTTTGTCAATTTCATCGTCTGTAGCCACTACATATATAAAAATCACATTTTTATATTGTTGCTATGTATATAAAAATTCTATTTTTATACCACTACTATATAGATAAAAATTCTATTTTTACCACGCTAATCTCTATACAAAAATTATATTTTTATATCTACTTCTAATATAAAGATCGAATTTTTATATCACCGCTATAAAAATCACATTTTTATTTCAACATATATATAATAAAAATCAGATTTTTATTTCGCTACATATATAAAGATGATATTTTTATATTCTCTATTATATAAAAATTATTTTTTTATTTTTTTTATAATATAAAAATCATATCTTTCCTACTTCAAAGATATAATCTTTTCACTATTTCATTATAAAAATCATTCCTTTATCTCTTCTATAAATTAAAAATCAAATTTTTCTTCTTTCTAAAATATAAAAAACATATTTTTATAAATAAAAATATAATCTTTTCACTTTCAAACATCAAATCTTTTCCTAATTTAATATATAAACAAAGTATTGCTTTATATAAATACATTTTCCATGGTTTAAAATAAATAAGTAAAATCGGATCTAAAAGAAAATAAATAGGAGGGCTTACTGTGTTTTTTTCTTCCAGCGAGGGAGGGGGGGTTTCCACGTCGTCGAACTGAGAAGAGAGGGGGAAGGGTCGCGCGAGGTAGGCGGAGCAGAGGGAGGTGGGCGGCGGCTGTGGGTTGCGGCGCAGGCTGAGGGGGGGTTCGGGTGCGTGGGGTTCGAGTCGATTTGGAGTCGAGGGGAGGGATTTGGGGGCTGCGGGTTCGTGTGGGGGGAGAGGGGGAGGTAACGGAGGAGAGGAGGGGGTAGGCCGGCGTGGGGCGGCGCTTCGACGATCGGTGGAGGGGGCGCTCGACGGGTTTTTTTCTTCTTTCGATCTGTAAGAATAGAAAAGAGGGAGGAGGGAGAGAAAGGTATAGAGAGGGATTAAGGGGATTATATAAATATATTTATTTTATTATTTTTAATTTCAAAAAGTTGACTTTTTATTCGACCTCAAAACGAGGCCCACCGCCTGTCGTCCAAAGCTAATTACCCCCATTCCGAACACAATGGGATAGGTAACGTCGGCTGATTCAATCGTTTCGATCCGTTTTCATCAAACTCAAAATATAAATCTATATATTGAATTTGAACGCACATTTCAATTTACCGGGGCCACATACTAACTAGAAAAATTCCCAAAAAATATTTTCGAGATTCATATTGACTATACGGCCCTAACTAAACTAATTTCGTCAAATTCTGAGACCGTTTGAAAAATGGCCATTTTCCAGTCGACTAAAATTAACTGAAACTGGTCAAACGCGTTTTACTTTGCCACGCTCACATATTGAATCGAAAAATTATGAATTTTGAAACCTAGCAATAATCTGACATCGCTGATCAAACAAAAGTGGTTTCATCGAAATCCGAGGTCGTTTGCAAAATTTCCATTTTTAAGGGCCAGAATTCCATAGCGACTATTCTGAATTTTCGACTGGACGTAACTTTTTATCCCCTCTATGAAATTTCAATTTTTCGGATTCGTTGGAAAGATCTTCTCAAATAGATTCTAATATTTTTGGTTTCATTAAAATCCGGTTTATTTTGAATCCTGCACATTCATTTGAACTTTGAAATTGAATTTTTGAACTACTGCACCATTTTCAATTCCTTATATAATTTAAAATAAATATTTATATTCTAACGACGATCTATATAAATATATATGTTCGAATTCTATTCAAAATAAATTTCTCGTCGATATTATTTAAAATAATTCATTTTAAATATTCAAAATTCACTAAAATTGCCAAAATAAAAATTTTAAATTGGCTCAGAATTCCCGGGTTGTTACATCAACGAATACAGTATAAAGGAATACAATGTCAGACACACTATCCATCTGCAAGTTTGTTATGGGTCTGAACGAAACCGGAGGCACCTTATTCCTCGTTCCATATGTCCAATACAAGAGAGAGGCTCTCGCATATTTGGTCGATCTCCAAATACGTCTGGACGATCACCACTTATTACTTTGTCTTTGGTGTACATTCCAATCAAGACATCGGTAATCATCCAAATGATGGGAAGATCTCTGGTCTTCAACCACCATCTTCATATCATCAACATTTAGTCGCCGTATCAGTTATTCAGAATGGAATAAACCAATTCTTTCCGAATAACTCGCGTATCTTATAATCAAGTGCTATAAAAACATATCATACGCCTCATTCCAATTTAGAATATTATTTTATTCAAATATTCACATCTTTAGGGAAAGGTTCCCGTTAATCTTATCAAAGATAAATTCTTTCAAATTTTCTCTTTGATCTTCCTTTTGATATCGTTTTTAAAAGAATTAATTTTATCTTTTAACAATTCCAAACCAAATTAAGGTTTATAAAACTAATCGGGATTATCGAGTCATACCAAAGTAATCATTTATTTATTAATCCCAATCCCAACCTATTCATCTCATGGAGCAAAACTAGTAGTACCCATATCTAACACCTACGTTGTTATTGATAAATATAATTACCATTTCACGTTCAAATCGAATTAAGGATTTAACTATCGCTTGTAGTAAAACTGGTGGTACTCCATTCTCGATCATTTCATAAATTTGATAAATTTAATTACCTTATTCTCATTCCAATCTAATTAAAGATTCATTAAAACTCTAATTCAGTTTTAATCTGAAAAATCTTTACTTAATACTTATTCAAATTTAAGAAATTAATCTTATCTTTAACTGGGTTAAAGAACTAATGTCATTTAAAACAAAGTTCACAATAAACCCAAATCAGCTTCCATTAACTATGGAATCTTCGTAGAAAACAGATCAACATATATAATCGATATAAATTTCCGTATCCAATTAATACTATAAGTGGAATAATGGCAAAGCCTTTTAAATTTCATATATAGTAATGGTCTTCGTTCACAGAAGCTCATCCCAATTATTTCCTAACTGAATTCCATCCAATTCCAATTTAATATATTAAATTGGAAAACTTTACATTGGAAAACTTCCATTAAATCTTAATAAAAAGATTTATAAATTCCAAATAATCTCTTTACTGTTAATTGGGTTAAGGGACAAATGTTATTTAAAACACCGTTCACAATAAACCCAAAATCCCATTTTAATTCAATTCCAATTAAATATTAATTAATTGGTAAATTTCTCTAAATTTTATTTAAAAGATTTATTCTTTTCTCAACTGGGTTTAAGAACAATGCTATTAAAGAGACCATTCACGACAAACCCTAAAACCAATTTGATATTAAATACAAGGCTCTAAATAGAAATTATATCGGCTTGTATTCAATATCAAATTCTGAAACCAATGGATATCATATTGGGAATAACGATATCTGAATATTCCAAATTCCCATAACAATATCCGTATAATCACGGAATCCAATATCGAAATATTCCGTAGATTATTTCCATTTAACTCCATTCCAATTCATATGTTGGAAAAATTCTGGTTATTTCAAAACCATTTACAAATCAATTTATTTTAAAAATCATTGGATTTTTATACTAGTTAACAACAAGTTAATTTCGATAAAAAAAATATTTTTATCTTTTTAAACTTGGAATTTTTCATCCAAAATCTTTCCAAATCATTTATTATGATTTTACACATTTTTTACATATTTTTAATAATTTATTAAGGCCCTTACAGTTGGTTTCCAATATCGGCCACCGAACTGCATTCATAACGACCTTTTCTGAAATTGATTTGGACATAATTCCAAATCCATCCCTTAGATTTCAAATCTGTTATAATCATTGGAAAGCACTTTTCGATACGAACGCAACGGTTCCAGCTTTAGGAGAATCCGATGGTCGGATCTCCCGTTACATCAATTTGAAGTTAATGGTCGAAATTCGTGAACGGTCGCTGCTGGGCGCATTTTATTCAGGCCGTTATATATATATATATATATATATATATATATATATATATCGTCGATTTCCATTTAAAACGTATTTTATAAATTCGATTTAAAACAATTTCAACTTCATTTTCAAATTTAAATCAAAATTGAATATTCTATACCATTACAATATTAAAATGATAATATTTTCAAAATATCAGGTTTTGAAATCATTTCTTTCAGTATTATTTCAAAATGAATAAAATCGATCGATAAACCCGTTAGGGTTAGAAATAGCATTTCTATACTTAACCCGGCTTCATATTTTTATATATTTTTGTGTCCATCCAAAATCAATCATCAAAGTCTTATTTTGATTATTCACTGAATATTAATTTAAATTATTCATTATTTTAAAATATTCGTTGTTTTAAAATATTCTTTATTTTAAAATATTCTTTATTTATGAATCGGAATGCGACTCAATCAATTACCATATAATTTCAGTTATATGGATTTCATACATAGCATGTATTCAACAATAATGATAAATAATCATTACGCATTCAAACATCATCCCGAGTGCATTCTACAACTATATAAGCATTAAAATAAAAAATAACGCTCATCACAGCCTGTTAACCCATCGATTGATATACAACTAAATATTCGGATTAGTGTATGTCAAATATCATCCCAATACTCGTGTTGGGTTACAAACAACAAATACTGATTATTATTTGTGCACTTGGGCGATGTGTAAAAATTATCGTCCCAATCAATATCAGTTAAATCGGTGTACATAAACAAGTCGTCTGGCTTGTAAATGGATATTTATTCCCATTTTACTGTTTAAATTATAAATGGATATTTATAATTAAATTTCAATTACCACAATAATATTGAAATCATTTTTAATATGTTAAACATTCCAACATCACAAACAAAACACAATATAGTTAATCAAATCGCCCATGGTCTATGGACAGGGGAGGTGAGCTAACAAACACCATATACAATGATTAAACTGATAAAAATCTACACTGGCAATCCTATATATTTTTATTCATGAATACAATAACATGATAAAATAATTTTGAGTGAGAAGGAGTTCTCACTTTGCGTTCCACTCCGTCATTCTTTATTTGGAGATTTCAGTGTTGTTTGAGTTTGAATTTGCCTCAAATTCTAACTAGTTCCGTTTCTGTTCTAGTCTATTCCATCGCATAGCATTTTTCGCCATGATTTTAAAGATACCCAGGTTGTTGAATTCTGTTAACGTATGTGAAAGTTATGATTTTTTAAGATTGAATACGTATATACATCATTAATTAATTAAATAAATTAACCATAATTGTACCCTAATCATCTTGATCCACGTCATCGCTCCCCTTAACCACCTTCTTCCACAAACATGTCGCACGCTCCAAGATAA
The DNA here is from genome assembly GCA_030737875.1 of Allium sativum. Taxonomy (NCBI): domain Eukaryota; kingdom Viridiplantae; phylum Streptophyta; class Magnoliopsida; order Asparagales; family Amaryllidaceae; genus Allium; species Allium sativum. The sequence continues at coordinate 717,436,221 of CM060921.1, read as the reverse complement.
TTCCATGGCCATCTCCGATTTTTTTCCATCCCCGATTCTCATTCCTATTTCCACTAAAATCAAAACTAAAAACATCAAAACTCTCCTCTTCACACAAGCTTCGATCTCAAGCCAAAAACACAAAGCTCGGTCCCTCTAGAAAATTTCCGATGTCGGCACTCCTACACCAACACAGTGACCATCGCATCACCCAATATACCTGCAACTCCTGAAACTTTCATAAACCCTTCTCCTTGACACCACAAACCCGCATACACCATCCGAATGCCTCAACTCCACCTGGATTTGTCCAAAAACCATACCCTAGGGGCTGTACCATTTCCGCACCACCCAAAATTTGCATCGCACCTTTCGTTACTCACATAGGTTTGTGGAGAAATGTATAACAAATCCAAGGAATATAACTTTTGATTTTATTAATTTTCTATGAATTTATATAAATTTATAAAGATCGAAACTTTACATTTTGCGGAGGCAGCTACTGGGTTGTTGACAATAGAAAAGAAATGAATGTTATAATATATATATATATATATTTATTTAATATTATTTAATTCCAATAATATGTGTTTATGCATACGAACTAGAAATCAAACCCAACGACTATCGCCCCTAGCCAAATATACCTATTCCGGACACAATGGGGTATGTTTCGTAAGCCAATTCGACTGTTTCGATCAGTTTTTATCAAAATTAAAATATAAATCAATATATACTAAATTTAAACGTATATTTTAATTTACCGGGGCCACATACTGACTCAAAAAATATAAATCAGTATATACTAAATTTAAACATACAAAACTATTTTTGTCGAATTTGGAGATGGTTTGAAAAATGACCCTTTTCCAGTCGATTAAATTTAAACCGTATTGACAATACATGTTTAAATTTAGCACGCTTACATATTGATCCCAAAAATGTTGAAATTTGAAACCTAACAATAATTTGACATCCCAGATCCAACAAAAGTTGTTTCATTGAAAATGGAGGTCGTTTGCAAAATGACTATTTTTAAGGGTTACATATATTATTAACATATATATAAATTCCATAGCGACTATTCCAAATTTTAAACTGGACATAATTATCAATTTATAAAGTGAAATCTCAGTTTCTTACATTCGTTAGAAAGATATGTTTAAATGAATTCTAATGTTTCTTATTTTACTGAAATCAGATTTATTTTGAATTTTGTACATTCATTTGAAATTTAAAATTGAATTTTCAAACTACCACGCCATTTCGAGTTCGTTTTATAATTAAAATAAATTTATATGTTCTAACTTCGATTTAAATAAATTTATAATCGTTATTATTTAAAATAAATTATTTTAAATATTCAAAACCCATTAAAATAGCTAAACTAAAAATTTTAATTTGGTTCAGAGTTTCCTGGTTGTTACAATCTCCCCTACTTAAAATCTTTTCGTCCTCGAAAAGGAACGGAGCTGAAAGTTGTTTAACTAACCAACTCAACTTTCATTTTGGCTTTCATTCTTAACCTTTTTAGTTTCTAAGAATTTTCTAATTTCTCAAAAATTTGGCTAATACCCTAAATTTTCGAAAAATTTCGCCATAACCTCCTTTGTACAGCCCTATCGGTAAAACCACAACTTTCCTCACAAGGCCCTCATCAATCCAAAAGAAAAATAAAAGCCAATCGGCTCATAAAATCATCAATCCCAAGAAATACAGTAAACATGTACCTATTTGTCGGGCATACAATTTTATTCCTCTTCTTAGCTTTCATGCTATGACCTATTTAATATATACATGTATATGTATGCAATTCCAATCAATTTTCAACCTAATTCAATATCTAATTCGATTTGGCTAAATTTTACCTTTCATTTTCATATTGTTTTTGATTTGGTTCAATTTAACCTTTCATTCTCATATTGGATTTATTATTCTAATATTTTTATTAGTTAAACTAATAATCACACAACGCAACCAGCAGTCAATTAGTTGATTAGCTTTTCAAACATATATAGCCTCTATATATCCTCAAAATCATATTTTCAGTGTCAAATCACAAACAGTAAACCCTATCTAAGTTTTGTTTCTCACACCAGTCAATTGGAAGTATATAGATATCCCACATTTGAGACTCGAACATAAATATTGATGATAGTGCACCATCACCAGAATTGTCCCCGGGCGACTAGAGTGTGATTCTATATCTACCCAGTATATTTGAGACTTCAAATACATGTGGATCAGACGTATATTAAAATCTCATTATACCCGATAGTCCAAAATCAATTTAAAATAAAATACTCATATACGAATAATAAGATATAATTTTCAAAACTAAATTTGTTTTTATAAAATAACACTCTTCGAACTCAACCTAGGGTATTAATAACCCTATCTCTAATGAGTCATTCTTTTAGGATATTACTAATCCTATCTCTGATGAATTCTTTTGTTTGTTCTAACGTGCCTTGTTCTCGAGCTTTGTAAACCAATGCTCTGATACCAAACTAAAACAACCTGAAATCCCCCTAACAGGAAAGCCCTGATTGCTTTGAGAACATGACGCATTAGAACATAAACAACAGAGCATTTCATTGCCATTGCAACAATTACATCAGAGTACAAGAATATATCAGAGTTCCAATAATTTATAGCAGAAAAATATCATAGATTTATTTATATAACAGCGGAAAAATATATACATAAATATAATGTACAACGGAAATCATCTACACCCACAACTGAAAGAGATATACGTATACAAAGCTTTCCGAATATAGCTCCAGCTGTAATCCAGGATCCTATGAAAAGAAGTATCTGCGAAAACCAAAACTACTAGCTGCCCATGTGGAGAATATGGGCACCTAGAGTTTACATTAAAACAATAAACTCCGAGTCAGTCATGGGACTTGTGTGAGAATTAAAATAGTTATTAGCTTTTATTTTAAAGTTAGGTAAATCACGGGACCACGCCGTATAATATGGAACGGGTTTATCCCCTATGAATACCGGTACACAAAAAAACAAAAAAATGCTAAACAGAAAAATGAAGCTATTGAAAGACTCAGTTCCCATCACACAATGAAAGCAGTCGAGGATAGAGTTTTCCCTTATAATAGCCAAAATTGCTTGATACGCGAAATTTCATCTTTTATTATCACTACAAGTGAAGAAATCAACTTCAAATATAAATGTATCAATCATAGGCGGCGTAGGTACCATTATATTATGTCGCCATATAGGTTTACAACTAAAACCGTAAAATCACGTATTGGAAATTTGGTTTCCATCTATGAACCAAGGCAAGCGATCGTCTTACCGATTCGAGACACACTAGCAATGCCTCAAGACCCTCTGTAGTGAACCCTAGGTTAGCGACATGGTCGGTCATCCATCGATGAACGACAATACCATAAACTATATGTTAGCCCGTTCTATCGAACCTCCAAAATGGGTTAGTATGTCGACCACCCAAGAACCATTAGGGACACAAATCATACCTGAGCCTTTCAATCATCCTGAATTCCAGGTACCTCGCTTTCCCTCGATAAAGTTTTCCAACATCCACATAAGTAAGCAGTCTGGGCTCCATACCATGATGTTACTCGTAGCTAGAAACTAACATATGTCCATTTACCTAAAGTCCTCATCCTGTTTCTAGTTCATACTAGGGTGTAAAGCTCGCGAATTAACGCTACACAAAGCTATGCTAATTAAAGTTGTGCTTTGATCATCAATCACAAGGCTCTACTTTTCAACAAAAGCCTTGATCCATGCAACTAAGCATGCCACACTAACAAACCATACCGTACAACTGATCTCCACCAATATATAACCTCGTACGTCTCAAAAGAAGGGTGTTAAGCAAGAGAATAAATCCTCCTCCACCAAATAGATATATATTTAGAAGAGATCAACAAATACAGTATAAAGGAATACAATGTTAAACAAACTATCCATTTGCAAGAACGTTCTGGATCTGAAAGAAACTGGAGGCATGTTATTCCTCGTCCCATATGTCCAATATAGGGGAGAGTGCCTCGCATATTCAATCGATCTCCAAGTACGTCTGGACGATCACTACTTATTACCTTGTATTGTGTGTACATCCCAATCAAGACATCAGTAATCATCCAAACGATGTGAAGATCTTCGGTCTTCAACCACCGTCTTCGTACCATTGACATTTAGTCATCGTATCAGTTATTCAAAATGGGATAAACCAGTCTTTCCGACTAACTCGTGTATCTTATAATCAAGTGCTATAAAACACATCCTACGCCTCATTCCAATTCAGAATATTCTTTTATTAAAATATTCACATCTTTATGGAAAGGTTCCCATTAATTTTATCAAAGATAAATTATTTTAAATTTTTTCTTTAATCTTCCTCTTGATATCGTTTTCAATAGAATTTATTTTATCCTTTAATAATTCCAAACCAATTTAAGGTTTATAAAACTAGTCGGGATTATCGAGCCATACCAAAGTAATCATTTATTTATTAATCCCAATCCCAATCTATTCATACCATGGAGCAAAAGTGGTAGTACCCCATATCTAACACCCACGGTGTTATCGGTAAATTTAATTACCATTCCACGTTCAAATCTAATTAAAGATTTAACTATCGCCTGGAGTAAAACTGATGGTACTCCATTCTCGATCATTTCACGAATACGATAAATTTAATTACCTTATTCTCATTCCAATCTAATTAAAGATTCATGAAAATTCTAATTCAGTTTTAATCTCAAAATTCATTACTTAATGATTATTCAAATTTAAGTAGTTACTCTTATCTTTAACTAGGTTAAAGAATTAATGTCATTTTAAACACAGTTCACAATAAACCCAAATCAACTTTGGAATCTTCACGGAAAACAGATCAATATATATAATCGATATAAATTTCCGTATCCAATCAATACTATAAATGGAATAACGACAAAGTCTTTTAAATTCCATATATAGTAACGGTCTTCCTTCATAGAAACTCATCTCAATTATTACCAAATCGAATTCCATCCAATTCCAATCTAATATGTTAAATTTGAAAACTTTACTTTGGAAAATTTCCATTAAATCATAATAAAAAGATTTATAAATTAATAATCAACTCTTCACTGTTAATTGGGTTAAAGAACAAATGTTTTTTAAAACACCATTCACGATAAACCCAAAATCCCATTTCAATTCAATTCCAATTAAATATTAATTAATTGGCAAATTTCTCTAAATCTTATTTAAAAGATTTATTCTTTTTCAACTGGGTTTAAGAACAGTGTTATTAAAAACACCATTCACGACAAATCGTAAACCCAATTTGATATTAAATACAAAGCTCTAAATAGAAATTATATTGGCTTGTATTCAATATCAAATTCTGAAACCAACAGATATCTTATTGGGAATAACGATATCCACATCTTCCAAATTCCCATAACAATATCTGTATAATCATGGAATCCAATATCGAAATATTCCGTAGATTATTTCCATTTAAATCCATTCCAATTCATACGTTGGAAAAATTCTGGTTATTTCAAAACCATTTACAGATCCAATTTATTTATTTTAAAAATCATTGGATTTTTATACTAGTTAATTACTAGTTCATTTCGATAAAAATATATTTTTATCTTTTCGAACTTGGAATTTTCGATCCATAATCTTTCCAAATCATTTATTATGATTTTACACATTTTTTCCATATTTTTAATAATTTAATTAAGGCCCTTACAGTCGGTTTCCAATATCGGCCACCGAACTGCATTCATAGCGACATTTTTTGAAATTGATTTGGACAAAAATCCAAATCCAACCGTTAGATTTCAAATCTCTTATATTCATTAGAAAGCTCTTTTCGATACGAACCCAAAGGTTCTGGTTTTTGGAGAATCCAATGGTCGGATCTCCCATTACATCAATTTGAAGTTAATGGTCGAAATTTGCGAATGATCGCTGCGCGATGCGTTCTATTCAGGCCATTATATATATGTATGTATGTATGTATATAAATATATCTTCGATTTCCATTTAAAACGTATTTTATAAATTCGTTTTAAAATGATTTCAACTTCATTTTCAAATTTAAATCAAAATTGAATATTCTTTTTTTTTTTTTTTTGAAATTTGGTTCACATTATTCTTGAAATTAGGAGTCAGTACAAAAGTATCCAAGCATAAACATATACGAGTACAAAATGATACCACTATCACTATAATTTCCTGCCACTCTCTCTCTCTTCCCTCTTCTATTTAGCTATCTTCAACCTGTGTCAATCAGATCTATCCCCCATCTGCACAGAAACCTTATATTTTCTGCACAAAATTGAATATTCTATATCATTATAATATTAAAATGATAATATTTTCAAAATATCAGATTTTGAAATCAATTCTTTTCTATATTATTTGAAAATGAATAAAATCATCGATAAACCCGTTCGGTTAAACATAGCGTTTCTATACTTAACCCAGCTTCATATTTTTATATATTTTCGTGTCCATCCACAATCGGACATCAAAATCATATTTTGATTATTCACTGAATATTAATTAAAAATATTATTTATTTTAAAATATTCTTTATTTCTGAATCGGAATGCGACTCAATCAATTGCCATATAATTTTAGTTATATGGATTTCATACATCGCATGTATTCAACAATAATGATAAATAATCATTACACATTCAAACATCATCCAAAGTGCATTCTACAACTGTATACGCATTAAAATAAATAAATAACGCTCATCACGGCCTGTCAACCGACAGATTGACATACAACTAAATATTGGGATCAGTGTATGTCAAATATCATCCCAATGCCCGTGTGGGGTTTTCAAACAACAAATACTGATTATTATTTGTGCATTTGGGCGATGTGTAAAAATTATCATCCCAATCAATATCAGTTAAATCAGTGTACATAAACAAGTCGTCCGACTTGTAAATGGATATTTATTCCCACTTTACTGTTTAAATTATAAATGGATATTTATAATTAAATTTCAATTACCACAATAATATTAACATTATTTTTAATATATTAAACATAACAACATCACAAACAAAACACAATATAGTTGATTAAATCGTCCATGGTCCGTGGACGGGGGAGGTGAGCTAACAACCACCGTATATAATTTACAATGATTAAACTAATAAAAATCTAAACTGGCAATCCTATATATTTTTATTCATGAATACAATAACATGATAAAATAATTTTGAGTGAGAATGAGTTCTCACTTTGGGTTCCACTCTGTCATTCTTTATTTGAAGATTTCAATACTGTTTGAGTTTGAATTTGACTCAAATTCTAACTGGCTTTGTTTCTGTTCTAGTCTGTTCCATCGAATAGCATTTTTCGCCACAATTTTAAAGTTACCCAGTTTGTTGAATTTTGTTAATGTATATGAAAGTTATTATTTTTATAAGATCGAATACATATATACATCTTTAATTAATTAAATAAATAAACATAATTATACCTTAATCATCTTGATCCACGTCATCGCTCCCCTTAACCACCTTCCTCCACAAGCAAGTCGCATGCTCCAGCAAATTCCATGGCCATCTCCGATTTTTTTCCATCCCCTATTCTCATTCCCATCTCCACTAAAATCGAAACTGAAAACATCAAAACTCTCCTCTTCACACGAGCTTCGATCTCAAGCCAAAAACACAATGCTCGGTCCCCCTAAGAAATTTTTGATGTCGACACTTCTACACCAACACAGTGACCATCGCGTCACCTTATATACCTTGCACCTCTTCAAACTTTCACAAACTCTTCTCCTTGACACCACAAACCCGGATGCACCATCCAAATGCCTCGACCTCACCTGCATTTTTCCATAAACCATGCCCTAGGGGCTGTTCCATTTCCGCCCCACCCAAAATTTGCATCGCACCTTTCATTACTCACATAGATTTGTGGAGAAATGTATAACAAATCCAAGGAGTATAGCTTTTGATTTTAATAATTTTTCTATGAATTTATATAAATTTGTAAAGATCGAAACTTTACGTTTTATCATTTTTTTTCTAAAGGCGACTACTGGGTGGTTGACAATAGAAAAGAAATGAATTAGGTTTAGTGAATGTTAGAATATTTATATATATATATATATATTTAATATTATTTGATTCCAATAATACGTGTTTATGCATACGAACTCCAAACCAAACCCAACGACTCTCGCCCCTAGCCAAATACCCCTATTCCGAACACAATGGGATATGTTTCATAAGCCAATCCAACTGTTTCGATTAGCTTTTATCAAAATTAAAATATAAATCAATATATATTGAATTTAAACTTACATTTTAATTTACCTGGGCAACATACTGACTCCAAAAATTATAGAAAAATAAATCTAGCTATGTTGACGATACGATCCTAACAAAACCATTTTTGTTGAATTTTGAGACCGTTTGAAAAATGGCCTTTTTTCGGTCGATTAAATTTAAACTGTATTCACAAAACACGTTTAAATTTACCACGCTCACATATTAATTCCAAAAATTATGAAATTTGAAACCTAACGATAATTTGACATTTCGGATCCAACAAAATTGGTTTCGTCGAAAACGGAGGTCATATGCAAAATGGCTATTTTTAAGGGTTATATATTATATTAAAATGTATATAAATTCCATAGCAACTATTCTAAATTTTAAACTGGACATAACTATCAATTTATAAAGTGAAATCTCATATTCTTACATTCGTTAGAAAGATATGTTTAAATGGATTCTAATGTTTCTTTTTTTTATTTACTAAAATCCGATTTATTTTGAATTTTGTACATTCATTTGAAATTTAAAATCGAATTTTCAAACTACTGCGCTATTTCGAGTTCGTTTTATAATTAAAATAAATTTATACATTCTAACTACGATTTATATAAATTTTTAGTCATTATTATTTAAAATATATTATTTTAAATATTCAAAACCCATTAAAATAGCTAAATAAATTTTTTTAAATTGGTTCAGAATTTCCGTGTTGTTACATTACGGTTACCAAGATCACTAAAGGTTTGTCTGAAAAGAAAGTATTTTTAAAAGAAACTGCATTTAGAAATCAAAAGTTACTTTTTAAATTAAAATATCCCCTATCCTCAGTTACAACCTTCCGTTGACTCTTTCTAAATCATTATCTTTTTAGTTGAGTTGTAAGGCATTCTATTTAAGCTTTCCTTTATACGTTGAAAATTTAATTAATGGACAAACTTGCTTAGCTTAATAGTTGGGAAAGGTCGAAGTTAGAAATGAACTTGCTGCTTAACAAATATTTATAAGGGTTAATCACAAATATAAAAGGGTAGTTTGGAAGATAAGAATAACCTAGATTGATTGGTTAAGAAAAATGGATGTATTTCCATAGTTGGGTTTGAAATTAACATAGAAAATGTCAGTGCAAGAATGAATGGAATAGTGCGAAATGGAGTTTTTTTACCGTATTGTGCACTATCCTCTAACTTAAAGATAATTAAAAAGAAGTATCTTGTAATTACGAGTTTCTATAAATAGATTGTCTTATACTACTGAAATATATTTTTATAACATTTTCGGTAACCAGTTAATTAGGGAACTTCCAAAAAGGTAAATTTAAGGATGGGAAGTAAAAGATCAACATGTGTAACACCCTGAATTTTCTGTGAATATTAAATTAACGAATTAAAGAATACTTAATTTTAAATTTGAGAATTAAGGGAAACGGGTTACGCCATTGCGTTCGTCTCGGAATTCTGCTTGAGATAGAGTTCGAGTTTACGTAAAACGGACATCGTATGAAGGAGATATGGACGAACGAAGTTAGGCAGAAAATCCGAATACAGACCAGAATGCACTGGCGCACTTGTGAAGTGCGCCAGTACAAAAATGCACTGGCGCACCTGACAAGTGCGCTCATGTCGGGCTAAAAACCTACACAGATTTCTGGAGTGTTCTGATCCGAACAATGAGTCATTGCTGAGTCATTAGGGCTGAGGTGTTATTCTATCTTGACTGGATGGTCTTGATTGCTTTGAGGGTTAATCGGACGACTCTAAATTAATTAAAATTCTATATAAGCAACCTAACTCTCAACCTAAAATCACATTAATTCATACCAAGAGCCGCCATGCCATCAATGGAGAGCCTAGAGTAGCGGTCGTTCTCTTTCAACCCAAAAGCAAGATAGAAGCAAGAATCAAAATCAAATCAAATCTAAATTAGAATAACAATTAGTCTACATCAAAGGCGAACAGTTCAATTTCAGAATACAAATCCCAGAAAAACAAGATCATTCTTTTGTTTGTGAGTATAATTTCTTCCACAAAATAATTAATTAATTTAATTGTGATAAGTTATAATTGGAATTATGAGAATATGACTTTGAATCATGTGATGTTATCATTGACAGTTTTGTTATTGTGGATCTATTTCATATGTTGAGTTGTACTTGTTTAACTTGATTCCTCTTATGCAAGTTTGGAATGTTAAATCATATGTATATGAAATCTTATGCAAGTTTGGGATGTTAAATCATATGTATATGAATCTTATTGTAACAACCGGTAATTTTTAACGATTTAAAATCCGATTTAAATCAAAATTTTATTTTGAAATTATTCTATGGTTTTTCATAACGGGAATTCGAAATTTGTAATACGTACAATGAGATGTAGCAACTGTAAAAATTTCATCGGAAAATTTGACTGTTGTCGGTCGTGCAATTTTCAGTGCAAAGCTGCGCATAACAGATCAAATTTTAGCGATTTTAAAATTTCTCCAAATCCAGTTCGGACAAAGATGAAAAATATTCTATTTGTTGTCACGAATCTAACAGTGAAATTCGTTTCGCGAAAATCGGAAATTTTGACCTCCGTTTAATTGTTTTTCTATCCGCATTTTTACGTTAAAAGGGGTCCGTAACGTCTTTTTGAACGGAGCATCCTGACACTGCAAACTATATACCGTTGTGTCCGTCTCGTCGCGCTGATTTCAATAATATATTCGTTTGTCAGTTTCGGTGCTCGGTTCGCGCCAAAATAGTGAAAATGTTTGCACAGTTCATTTTTGAAACAGAGTCATCTGAGTTCGATGTGTCCCTTTTCCGATCTTACATACTTTTCTAGACATTTTGGGTCTGCAAAACTCATCATTTTATTTTTCTAAACCATCCGTTTATTATTTTATTTATTTCAAGGCTTAGTAAATGGGTGCTTTTATCACATATATTCAATGCATATGCTCTTTGTTATTGCATGCGTGACCTACTGTTGTTCATGCCTTTTCATATGATTCATGCAAAAAAAAAACATGCGGAAACATATTCAGTTTTAACCTTCACGTTTTAAATTCATGCATGCATAGTGTTTAGATTTTTTTTTTCTTCCAATCATCCATTTACCTTTCCATTGTCAAGACTGTTGGTTCCTTTTTATTTGCAAAGTCTTTTTACCTTTTCAAAGTTCCAAAAGTCGCTTACTAAAAGTGCAAAATTTTCCATTAGACTCGTGAAATAGAACCGCTCCTTCATGGAACGCTTCCTTTTCTATACTTCAAATTAAATACAGTAGCTTGGCACCATTTGAAAATATAAAAGTAGCTTCATTGTCCCCAAGTTTTCACTATTCTGGAAAAAAAAGAAGAAGAACAAAACTGGATGCAGCTGCTCCTTCCCCAAACGCTGAGCTCGCCCACATCAAGAAATCCCTCAACAAAGGAAACCGCAAAACCCAGTCCTGCCCCTCCCACGCACACCGGTAAGCCTATCCATCCGCGCCCACCAACTAGTCTAGCTCGCCCACGACAACTGTCCTCGTCAACCGACCTTCCGACTAACCCACGACAGCCTGTCATGTACCATGAATCCTCCCATCAGCCTTTTGATGTCGCACCCTCATCTCCTTTCACTAAACCTACCGATGCGTGAGTTTTTATTTTTATGAGGTTGTGTATATTTTACAATGGGGTGTGATAGGTTATGTGTTGAGCTTGTGTGCTTTGTTTTTCTGTGTGCGGTAGTGATAGGGTTGTGTGTGTATTTATTTTGGGTGTGTTATTTTTCTTTGGCATGTTATTAACTATGGGTGTTAGGGTGAGTAGGGTGAGTTGTATTAAAATGTGTATGTTAGTTTACATGTGGTGTATGGTGCGTGCTTTTGTGTGTGTGTTAATTTTCTGGACGTAAATTCTACATGGGTGTAGTGTATTTTCTGTATATATTTGTGTGCGGTAGAGTGTGTATGAATATATATAGTATATAATTTATGAATTTATATAGTATATAATATGATATATGTGTATTTAAATATGTATATATATGTATATAGGTATATAATGGTTTTCGTGTGCGTTAAATTGCAAATACATTTATATATTATAAATTTATTGTATGTTTACGTATACAGAAATGGTTATATAATAATTTATAAAATAATTTTGTGGTTATTTTGTTGAGTTAAATTTGGTGTTGAGTGCCGAAACCCGTCCCAAATCCAATAGCTGTACCGTTCCAAAACCCAATAGCCGAACTGATTCATTGAAATTCCCCGACCTCCTCCTATAAAATATAAAAATTAAATATTGAGTGATATAAGTTGAAGCCATTCTAAGTCGTGCCTGGAAGTTGTCGTCTTATTCAATGTCAATCAGTCAATCATCGTCTCCATTTCTATGCCACGAAAGGTGAGTTTATCTCACACTTGACTCACATTTTTCATGGTGTTAGATCAATAATGAACTGTTATATGAAATGTATAGGATTGCTGATAGAAATTGTTTGATTCGATATATATGCACCTTTCATAAGTGACACGATATATTCATATGACACATAGTTGCACTAGTGATATATATAGTGTGATTGTTGTCATGTGATTGTTGTTTGTGATTGATGATACCCCTAGTCTAGGAAAAATTACTAAGGGTTGAAATGATACATACCCGAACGGACATTAGAATAGGGAAAAATCGTTATTGGTTGAAATGATAGATCTGAACGATTTTTTTTACTGAATATGGGATCGCGGGTTGAAATGATAGACCCGTAGAAATTTTATAAATTGCGGGTTGAAATGATAAATATCCGTATCACTTGACCATAGGGTAGAAAACTATATACGGAAACCGTTGGTCGTATTTTCGAAGTATTTTGATTTGGGAATTTGATTTTTAAAATAATAACTAAAGATTTTATATTTTATTTTAGGTATTTAAACTTAAATTTAATAATTTTGAATTATATGTTGTAAAATGATTTTATAAGTAAATATAGATTTAGTACTTATTCAAGTTTTACTTATAATTTATTTATTTTAAACTATATAATTTAATTATATAAGTATTTTTACTTTTATATTATTATAAATAATTAATTTAAACTTATTTTCTATATTATTCTAATCTTATATATGTTTGTAATCTATATTCTAATTAACTTTAGAGTTTTATAAGCTTATATATATACATATCTATTTTCAAAATTATTTTTCTTATATATATTTTATAACTTTAATGATAAACTTAAGATGGATAAGTTAGATTTCGCGAATGAAATTCGAAGTTCAAAGATGTAAATCTATATAATGATATTGAATAACGAATGAACTCATATTAAGTTATGAATTGGAATTGATACGAATTTTTGTAGAGATGAACTTGAATTGGTAAATTTAAGAAATTGAATTTTGTTTAAATTATGAACCTTGATAAGAAATGAATGTGAATTGGGTAAATTGATTTATTTTGAATTTATAGTCGATAAGAATTAAATTCAATTTTAAGTGATTAATTATGAATTGAAATATATAGATGTTATATGCAGAATTGATTTTTATATCATTTGGTTTGAATTAAGAATTTGTTAAATCAATGTATAAGAATGGTTTTAAATCATAATTTGGTTGAATGGAAATATAAGATTTTGATTTGAATGTAGAAGTAATAGTTTTGAACTATATAACTTGAATTATAGTTATAAGACGATTTGGTTTATATTGAAGTTTAAGATTTCGTTTAAATTATATAAAAGGAAATTTGAACCTAAGTGTCAAATTTCATTAATCGACTAAAATGAGTTGTTTTCAAAATTTAATATATTCGAAGTTAGATATTTAAAATTTGAATTCAAATTCGAATATGAGAATTCGTATAAACTATTTTATAAAGTGATTTATAAAATAATGACCACGGTGTGAAAAATGTAAACGATTGGTTGTTAAAGAGACCGGGATCGGCTATTGTCATACTCTCTACCAATACCGAAACCACTTTGACAACTGTGTACGCGGCGGAGCTCCAGAATGAAGGGGATGATTTGGCGAACGACTCTATTTTGTATTTTCATATTAATTACGAGACCCTGACTACCTTGAGTCAGCTTGATGTGGCTAAAACAGGAGCTACGCACGGACCAATTGAGGTCATACCTCTTATCGAGCACACTTCTTCGATATTATTCTATTACTGTTGAGATTCGATTTGGGCCCTTTTGATTTGGGAGTGTGTCTCGAGGTGGGCGGTAGTTGCGGCTATGCGTTACCATCAGTCCGGCTCTGCAAATGGTGAATCCACCCTGGCATTCCTTGCGTGCCTTGTCACATGCCTTATACGAGCCAACTACGATTTTGTTTTGTACTGTTTTATATGGAGTGCCCTCTGATCAACCTCCAGTTTACGGAGGAATTATGGTACTGTATATATTATGGGAATATATAAACGGTGTAAGGGTAATCATGGTAATCCCGCTTACGCTATTTTGATATATTTACTTTACTGATAGACACTATTATACATAGCGAATTATACTATATAGTATTAGTTTGACGGATCCTTAGAGGATGGTGATCCCAAACGTCCTCTAAGTACTGATTGCATTTCATTGAACATTTCATTTAAATTGATTTACTTCCATGAGAATGTTAGTCCTGATCCGAGTTGTTTTGTTTTGCATTATTGCTCGGGTCAGATCGATTATCACAGCTTTCGAGATCCACTCTTGGAGTTTGAAGATTTTGGGTTTTTCTCACCTACATCTATTGATCAGTCGATCCAGTTTCAGCTATAATTGTCGTTCCTGTTTCTTATAGTTATCATTTATTTATGTATTAGATAATCATTGTATTAGACTTCCGCTGTATTATCTTTGTAAACTCTGATGTAAATTTTTATTTAGTAGCTTCATGAACTACTATTGTATTTTTTAATTTCCGCTGCGAGGTATTATATTGCTCTGTATCTGTGTCTGTGATTCTGTGATTTATTCTATTTACCTCAGAAGCTAATAATCATCTGTTGTTTTGGACGTTTCGAGTTGACGTGTTTGTCGATTCGGCACGGTCAAAATGGCGGGTCGTTACACTTATGCAAGTTTGGGATGTTAAATCATATACTAGTTTATGAATCTTATGCAAATCTTTAGGTGGATTGTACTCAAATTCATATGTGAATCATGTAAATACATATGCTAGTTCATATGCAAACATGTGACATTAATCTACATGTTTAGATCCATATGCAAGTTCACATCTTTGTGTTTAGATCTATACTTAGATCCATGGCAGTACATAGTTATGCAAATTTATGTTCTATATGCCCATTGCCTATGCTAGTTTTATATGTGAATCATATGCTAGTTTGAATGGAATTCATATGCAAATTATAGGAAAACCATATACATATGTGCAAGTTCACATCTTTATGTTTAGATCTATATTTGGATCCATGATAGTTTATACAAATTTATGTATATCCATTGCCTATGCAAGTTATTGGCTATGCAAACTTATGTCATGATTCTTACATCTATTTTATGTGTTATGTGAGTTGTGATGTTGCTTTTATTTTTATAAGTTAGACCACTTGTGAGTCTAACATATGTCATATTAAAACGTATGAATAGCGTGTGGGGACGATGGGATAATATTAAATATTAATATTGTGAATTGGCATAAAATGGCTTAAAAAGGCTTATAGTTAATTTGAGGCATTAATTGGTATAAATTTATATACCTAAAATTATGGACATAATTTAGGTGACAATTATGGACATAAATTATTTGGAATTTATTGACAAATTTGAATAGGGATATTAATCCAATTTAGGGTTAAATAATTATGTGTAATAATTAACCGCCTAAGACACGAGGTTAGACTCGTTTGTGGTATAAGACTGCAAGCACCCGCCCGGCAAATCCAGCAACCACAAACGGTAGTCTAATGTGAGAGTTCAAAACAAGGTTATGGTTCTAATGAATTAAGTAACACTGAACTAGATAAACATGTGGTGGGACATAGGGGTTAAGTGGGTGGCCTGGGTAGCAGGTGAAATACAATTAGAAACACTTAACCAAGTTGAAAACATGTAAGAAGACATGAATAAGAAGGGGTTAAGTGGGAAGTTCTAGTGGGGACCAAGCATAGGTGGAAAGCTTGTGTCAAACATGGGGACCCTTTTCAAACCAGTAACCCATTAAGTATCTTTGTGAGCTCGAGTTAGATCGAGGACGGGACACGCTTACTAGGTTTGATTGTAAGAGGTCAAAACGGGTTAACGGTGGCAACGCAAGTCCAACGGGGTCATGTGCGTGCGTGGGCTGGTAGGTAAGACGTTGTTGCATCATGTAGATATAAGCCATGCATCTTTAGTGGTATCGGGTTGCCACTTTGGGGAGTGATAGACCCCACTGTGGGACCAACACGGGTATCTACGAGTTAGGGAGCCGATCGCATGGGGGTAGTGGGTACAACTAGTGGAGATAGGGGCAGGCGGCACCTATGAAGACAGCTAGGGGTACACGAAGCTTCCATTATGATTATTGTGTTCAGTAGGCGGGATCTACTTTTAGGGTGACTAGTAGTGGTGCAGAATAGTAATTATCCTGCAGTGGTTAGGGACGAGATTAATGCCAGAATATTCCTCTTGTTGCTTTGTCATGCCCACTTGTTTCACGGTCATACCTTGTTTTCCATTTTATGTTTTATCCTAATTACTTTAATAATTATATTGTTAAAGTTATTATACTCGCCAGACTTTAGGTCTGACCCCCTTTGTTTTTGCCTCTTTTCTTCCTCCCCCCCCCCAAGGTTTTCAGGGTGGGACTAGTACTAGTGGAGCTTGATTTGGATCTCTTTCTCTCTCTTTTGGAAGCGCTTGGATTACTGAAAGTAAAGTTCAGCTCATCTCTTTCATGGCTACTTATGTTGGGGTTATGCTTTTTACTTTATGTACTCTGCAAACAATTTGTCAAGATGGATATTAAGTGAACTTGGTTTATGAAGTTGTTGTAATCAAACTATTTCTCCGTTGCAATAAAAGTTGTTTTAATTTTTCAAGTACCAATATATGTATCTGTCTTGTTATATTTTGTTCTATACACTAATAATACTCCATGAAAGTTAATGCATTCCCTTTGAGAGTGACATTAATGGACGTGGGGTGTTACACGTGGTATTAGAGCTGAAGGTTACCAAAACCGATATGAATTTTGAAAAACTGTTTTTCAAAAGCATTTTATAAAGAAATACTTTCAAAAATATGTTTTAAGGAAAGTATTTTTAAGAGAAAAGTTTGTTTCAAAAACATAACCCCCAAGAGGCATATATCTTTCCTTCAGTTCTCCGTTTTGAATCTCTTCCTCTTTATTATTTTTTTGAATTTCTTCCTCCACATATAGACGCTTTTTCTAAGATGTGTAAGAACTTTCGTATGATGGGCGGAAAACTGCTTCATGGGGCTGGGACGTTAGTCAAAGCTAGAAGGAACGGAAGACTTGTTGGTACCTTTAAGATGGACGATGGGAGGAAGGTTCAATTGGCCACTTGGTTAATGAAGGACGAAGCCTCGTTTTGGTGGGAGGTCACGAATGGAGAGCGTCCAGTAGAGACGTGGATGGATTTCAGACATAGGTTCGAGATAAAATTTCTCTCATGAGCAGAAGAGAATTTATATATGGAAAGATTTTTGGCATTGAATAAGGAAATTTATCAGTAAAGGAGTACATCAACAAGTTCAATCAGTTGGCGAGATTTGGCTTAGATTTGGTAAACACACCTGGGAAGAAGGCCCTGAGGTTCGTTAAGGGTTTGAATGAGCTGCTACATGGGTTGGCTATGACCTACATTCCGATGGGGGCTACCTTTGAGAGATTGGTTGACATGGTGCTTATGCATGAAGAGGAGAAATGTGCTAACGCTAATAAGGCACTGGAGAAGAAAGAGGATCAAAAGAAATCACAACAACAAAATAAGAAAAGTGGTAAGGATAACAATGGCAAGGGAAAGAAAAAGTGTTTTAATTGTGGGACACCAGGCCATCTAAGCAAGGACTGTAGGAAAAAGAAGAAGACTGGTTGCTTCCACTGTGGAGAGGCAGGACACCTAGTTAAAGACTGCCCGAGGAAACATGGGCAAGGGCAAAGAACAGGGTCCACTTCTGGAGGGAAGATTCAGGCTCTCATGGTGCCAAGGCAGGCAAGAGGGCATATTCAGGCTCTCATGGCACCAGGACAGGAGAGAGGTAGAAACATTTCTGTTGAAAGTTTGGTTTTTCTGTTTGATCATCCTGTTCGTGCTTTATTTGATTCTGGCGCATCACATTCGTTTGTGTCTGCTTTGTTAGTTGAAACACTGCACCTAAATACTAGTCTAGTTACGGATCCCATAGTAGTCTCAAATCCTATTGGTGGTTCGGCTCATCTTTCAATGATTTGTTGGGATTTGAGAGTGTCTATTTTGAGCATTGAGTTTGAATGCAACGCCTTCGTTCTTGGCTTCACAGGCTATGGATTGATTCTAGGCATGGATTGGTTATCCAGTAATGGTGCCATCCTCGATTGTGAAAGGAGAGTGGTTAGACTTATGATTTGCCTTGGCAACACTCTCGAAATCTCTTGTAACCCCATACATTCTGTTATGCTTAGTTACATAGAATCTCTTGATGCGTCTGTTGAAAACTTGCAGTCTGTTAGAGTAGTCCGTGAATACACATATGTATTTAAAGAGGTGAAGGGCTTGCCTCCAAAGCGGGAGATAGACTTCCGCGTATACCTTGTTGATAATGCAAAACCCGTAGCTCTACCCATTAGACACATGGCTCCTAGGCAGAGAAAAGAGCTTAGTAAGCAAGTCAAAGAGCTACTCGAAAAGGGGTTTATAAGGCGGAGTATTTCTGAATGGGGTGCTCCAGTAGTATTCACAACCAAAGCAGATGGTTCACTTCGCCTATGCGTGGATTATAGGGAGCTAAACAAGATGACCAAGAAGAATTGGCACCCACTTCCTAGAATAGATGACTTGTTTGATCAGCTTGTAGGTGCGTCTGTTTTCTCCCAACTACATTTGGCTACCGAATTCCATCAGCTAAGAGTGGTTGAAGACAACATTGATAAGACCGCATTCAGAACCCAGGATGGTTTCTTCGAATGGCTTGTCATGCCTTTCGGCTTGACAAACGCACCCGCTTACTTCGTTGACTTGATGAGTAGGGTGTTTAGAGAATTCCTTAATAAGTTTGTGGTGGTCTTCGTAGATGACATTTTGATCTTCTCGAAGGATGAAGAAGAGCATGCTTTGCATTTAAGGGAAGTCATGGATACTCTTTG
The DNA here is from genome assembly GCA_030737875.1 of Allium sativum. Classification (NCBI taxonomy): domain Eukaryota; kingdom Viridiplantae; phylum Streptophyta; class Magnoliopsida; order Asparagales; family Amaryllidaceae; genus Allium; species Allium sativum. The sequence goes on along the minus strand of CM060921.1, from coordinate 717,416,633 downwards.
TGCACATCAACTGAAGGCCAAATTCTCCAAATGCCATTTCTGGAGAGAAGAGGTGAGGTTTCTTGGACATGTGGTGTCCAAAGAGGGGTTAGCCGTGGACCCCGCAAAAGTAGTCGCGGTGTAAGATTGGAAGGTTCCACGGAATGCAACCGAAGTCCGAAGCTTTCTCGAGCTAGCGGGCTTTTACCGATAATTCATTAAAGACTTTGCTAAAATCTCAGCCCCACTCACAAGATTAAAGAAGAACCTAACTTTCGCTTGGGATTTGGATTGCGATATTGCTTTCCAGCATTTGTAAAGGTCTCTAACAACAGCCCTAGTACTGACATTGTCAGATGGGAGCAAGATGTTTACCGTATACACGGATGCATGTGGTCCGGGACTTGGTGCTGTCTTGATGCAAGAAGGGAAGGTAGTAGCTTACGGAGGCAGACAGTTGAAAGTACATGAGAAAAACTACCCAACCCACGATTTAGAGTTGGCTGCCATCGTCTTTGCGCTTAAGTCTTGGCGCCATTATCTCCTAGGTGAGAATTTTGAATTGTATACTAACCATAAATTGTTGAAGTACCTTTTCTCGTAGAAAGATCTTAACTTAAGACAGCAAAGGTGGATGGAATTTCAGGCTTCTTATGAATTTGAGATTTCCTCCCCGAGCAAGGGCAATGTAGTAGTAGATGCATTAAGTAGGAAGAAGCTGACCTTGAGTCCTCTCTTTGTAGAAAGGCAAAGCTTGGAATATATAGCAAAATTTAATTTTGACCCTCCTCTTAAATTGTGCCTGGTCTGTTAGCATCACTAGAGGTGCGACCTACTCTTTTGGACTCAATAGGAACCACGCAACGAGAAGACCCTCAGCTAGTTGATGTGATGGAAAAGCTAGTTAGGGGTGAGACTTCTAGTCACCTCAATAGATACTCCATCAATGATAGGGGTTGGCTGAGACGGGATGGGAGGTTATGCATCCCACAAGTAAGAGATTTAGTGAAGACGGTTCTCGAAGAGGCGCACCATTCCAAACTGACCATACACCCAGGCGGGGACAATATGTATAAAGATATAAAAAGAGTTTTCTTTTGGAATGGCATGAAGAGTGATGTACCTGAGTTTGTCACTAAGTGTTTGACATGCCAGCAAGACAAAGAGGAGAAGAAGAAGCCTAGTGGTCTGCTTCATCCTCTCGAGGTCCCACAGTGGAAGTGGGACAACATTTCGATGGACTTTGTTGATGGGTTGCCTAGGTCAAGAAGGGGCAATACCAGTATAAGGGTAATAGTGGACAGGCTCACTAAAAGCGTTCACTTTATACCTGTTAAAAGTAGAAGGACTGCCTCGTCCCTAGCATCCATTTATCTTAAAGAAATAGTTCTACTCCACGGGATACCCTCCACCATAGTGAGTGATCGAGATCCTATCTTTACAAGCGAGTTTTGGAAGAGTTTGCAAGAGGCAGTAGGCACGCAATTATGCTTAAGCACGACCTATAACCCCCAAACCGATGGTCAGACGGAAAGGGTGAACAGAGTATTAGAAGGCCTCTTGAGATTGTGCATTCTTGACTTTGGAGGGACATGGAAGGATCATCTTCCTTTGGTGGAATTCGCCTACAACAATAGCTACCAAGCCACCATAGGAATGGCTCCCTTCGAAGCTTTATATGGAAGACCGTGCCGATCACCAACTTTTTGGTGGGAGTCTACAGACAAGCTCGTACTTGGGCAGGACATGATTAGAGAAACCTCAGAAAAGGTGGACTAGATAAGAAGACGGATGAAGGCTGCACAAGATAGACAGAAGTCCTACGTAGACAAAAGAAGGACCGACCTTGAGTTTAAGGTTGGAGATAGGGTGTTCCTTAAAGTATCTCCTTTGAAGAATGTCATTCGCTTTGGGTCCGTAGGAAAGCTAGCACCAAGATTTGTGGGTCCATTTCCTATCATTGAAAGGATTGGGACAATGGCTTACAGAGTAGAGCTACCCAAGAGACTGGCTGGAGTTCATAACGTTTTTCATGTTTCTCAACTACGAAAGTACTTACATGAGTCTGTGGAAGTGGTGGAGCCAAATATACTAGAGGAAGTAGAAGTGGAACAAGAAGCGACTGTGAGAAGATTTCCAAATCGTATCTTGGGTATGGAAGTCAAAAAGCTACGCAACCGTGAAGTCAAGCTTGTTAAAGTTCAATAGAGTGATGCTGAGGAAGACGCGACTTGGGAAACTGAGAGGAAAATACGCGCAACCTACCCTTTTCTCTTTGAGGGTACCTCCTTGATCTCTTTTTCCATAGGTGTATTCATAATTATATCTACCTTTTTAAGTATATTCCCTCCGTCCTATTCTTTATCCTTAGGTAGAAACCGATGGATGTAAACATGTGTTTGAAACATGTTATGATTGATGATTGCAAGTGGTTGCTAGTGGTTGCTCGTGGATGCATGTACACACACTTTAGGCACTAGATCGACTCAATCATGTTCATATTGCATATAAACGTGCGTGCATATTTAAATTAATGGATGAATAATGGTTTTGTTATCATATGGATGCAGCATTCTGATGAATGGTTGTGCACACATGTAGAAGTAATATGTATTGTTCGGATTCTTTTGCATACATAATGGATGCATGACACTATCATGATTTGCATTAAGGAGGTCAACTGAATCAGTAGACCGCCTGATTTTGCATTAGATAAGGAACATATACACACACTTTTTTGCATATGTTCATACGGCATTAGAAATCTTGTAAGGACAATGGATACCTATGTTTGATGGTTGAGTAGATGGATGATTGGATGTTAGGATATACATTCTCCTTAACTTGGAGATTTCGGGGGCGAAATCCTTTAAGGAGGGGAGAATGTAACAACTTGAATTTTCTGTGAATATTAAACGAGCTACACCGCTGCGTTCGTCTCGGAATTCTGCTTGAAATAGAGTCCGAGTTTGCGTAAAATGGACACCGTATGAAGAAGATACGGACGAACGAAGTTAGGTAGAAAATCCGGAAACATACCAGAATGCACTGGCACACTTGTGAAGTGTGCCAATACAAAAAAGCACTGGCGCACCTGCCAAGTGCGCCCATGTTAGGCTAAAAACCTGCACAGATTTCGGGAATGTTCTGATCCGAACATTGAGTCATTACCGAGTCATTAGGGCTGAGGTGTTATTTTATCTTGACTGGATGGTCTTGATTGCTTCTAGGGTTAATCAGACGGCTCTAAATTAATTAAAATTCTATATAAGCAACCTAACTCTCAACCTAAAATCACACTAATTCATACCAAGAGCTGCCATGCCGTCAATGGAGAATCTAGAGTAGCCGCTGTTCTCTTTCAACCCAAAAGCAAGATAGAAGCAAGAATCAAAATCAAATCTAATCTAAATTAGAATAACAATTAGTCTACATCAAAGGCGAGCAATTCAATTTCAGAATACAGATCCTAGAAAAACAAGACCGTTCTTTTGTTTATGAGTATATTTTCTTTCACAAAATAATTAATTAATTTAATTGTGATAAGTTATAATTGGAATTATGATAATATGACTTTGAATCATGTGGTGTTATCGTTGACAGTTTTGTTATTGTGGATCTATTTCATATGTTGAATTGTACATGTTTAACTTGATTCCTCTTATGCAAGTTTGGAATTTTAAATCATATGTATATGAAATCTTATGCAAGTTTGGGATGTTAATTCATATGTATATGAATCTTATGCAAGTTTGGGATGTTAAATCATATGCTAGTTTATGAATCTTATGCAAGTCTGTAGGTAGATTATACTCAAATTCATATGTGAATCATGTAAATATATATGCTAGTTCATATGCAAACATGTGACATTAATCTACATGTTTAGATCCATATGCAAGTTCACATCTTTGTGTTTAGATCTATACTTAGATCCATGGCAGTACATAGTTATGCAAATTTACGTTCTATACGCCCATTGCTTATGCTAGTTTTGCATGTGAATCATATGCTAGTTTGAATGGAATTCATATGCAAGTTGTAGGAGAACCATATCCATATGTGCAAGTTCACATCTTTATGTTTAGATCTATATTTAGTTCCATGATAGTTTATACAAATTTATGTATATCCATTGCCTATGCAAGTTATTGTCTATGCAAACTTATGTCATGATTCTTAGATCTATTTTATGTATTATGCAAGTTGTGATGTTGCTTTTCTTTTTATAAGTTAGACCATTTGCGAGTCTAACATATGTCATATTAAAACGTACGAATAGCGTGTGGGGACGATAGGATAATATTAGATACTAATATTGTGAATTGGCATAAAATGGCTTAAAAAGGCTTATAGTTAATTTGAGACATTAATTGGTATAAATTTATATACTTGAAATTATGGACATAATTTAGGTGACAATTATGGACATAAATTAACTGGAATTTATTGAGAAATTTGAATAGGGATATTAATCCAATTTGGGGTTAAACAATTATGTGTAATAATTAACTGCCTAAGACACGAGGTTAGACTCGTTTATGGTATAAGACTGCCCGGACCCGCCTGACAAATCCAGCAACCACAAACGGTAGTCTAATGTGAGAGGTCAAAGGCACAAATTAAATGCGTAACAATTGTAAAGACATGAGGTTAGGCTCGTTTCCGGTATAAGACTGCCCGGACCCGTCCGACAAATCCAGCAACCGCAAACGGTAGTCTAATGTGGGAGGTCTTTACAAGGTTATGGTTCTAATGAATTAAGTAACACTTAACCAGATAAACATGTGGTGGGACATGGGGGTTAAGTGGGTGGCCTGGGTGGTAGGTGAAATACAATTAGAAACACTTAACTAAGTTGAAAATATGTAAGAAGACATGAATAAGAAGGGGTTAAGTGGGAAATTCTAGTGGGGACCAAGCATAGGTCGAAAGCTGATGTCAAACATGGGGACCCTTTTCAAACTAATAACCCATTAAGTATCTTTGTGAGCTCGAGTTAGATCGAGGACGGGACACGCTTACTAGGTTTGATTGTAAGAGGTCAAAACGGGTTAACGGTGGCAACGCAAGTCCAACGGGGTCATGTGCGTGCGTGGGCCTGGGCTGGTAGGTAAGACGTTGTTGCATCGTGTAGATATAAGTCGTGCCTCTTTAGTGGTATTGGGTTGCCACTTTAGGGAGTGATAGACCCCACAGTGCGACCAACACGGGTATCTACGAGTTAGGGAGCCGATCGCATGGGGGTAGTGGGTACAACTAGTGGAGATAGGGGCAGGCGGCACCTATGAAGACAGCTAGGGGTACACGAAGCTTCCATTATGATTATTGTGTTCAGTAGGCGGGATCTACTTTTAGGGTGACTAGTAGTGGTGCAGAATAGTAATTATCCTGCAGTGGTTAGGAACGAGATTAACACCAGAATATTCCTCTTGTTGCTTTGTCATGCCCACTTGTTTCACGTTCATACCTTGTTTTCCATTTTATGTTTTATCCTAATTACTTTAATAATTATATTGTTAAAGTTATTATACTCGCCAGACTTTAGGTCTGACCCCCTTTGTTTTCGCCTCTTTTCTTCCTCCCCCCCCCCCCCTCCAAGGTTTTCAGGGTGGGACTAGTACTAGTGGAGCTTGATTTGGATCTCTTTCTCTCTCTTTTGGAAGCGCTTGGATTGCTGAAAGTAAAGTTCAGCTCATCTCTTTTATGTCTACTTACGTTGGGGTTGTGCTTTTTTACTTTATGTACTCTGAAAACAATTTGTTAAGATGAATATTAAGTGTACTTGGTTTATGAAGTTGTTGTAATCAAACTATTTCTGCACTGCAATAAAAGTTGTTTTAATTTTTCAAGTACCAATATATGTATCTGTCTTTTTATATTCAGTTCTATACACTAATAATACTCCATGAAAGTTAATGCATTCCCTTTGAGAGTGACATGAATGGACGTGGGGTGTTACAACATTAGTATACTAATGTCAAAAGGATTACAGGGAACATATTAGAAGAAATAAATTGGACATTAAGAAAGAAATGATAAAAGGCAAGGATAGTTGGAAGAAAGAATGTAATCTACCTTTAGTTCTTTCTAGTTTTCCTTTTTAGTTTAGGAATATTTTGTCCCTTTTCCATTGATGTATTGGTTGAGGTGGCTGCATGGGGCCATAGCCACGATGAGTTGAGTCTTGTAGAGCATCTATATTGTAGGCTTAATGAAGCGGTCTTTTATAGATATAGTAAATCTCTGAGGGTGTAGTAATAACACCAGTTGACTGTTTTGCACTTAGGCCTAGTAGTAGTTTCTGAACCCAGTAGGGATCGACTTGATTACCTGCTGTAAGTCAAGGTTGAAACTAAAATCTTGATGTTTAGGGCATTTCCGGATATGGATTAGTTTGCCATGATTAGGCCTCATATGACATGCTGATTTGCATGTTGAGCGATGTCCTATTCTTCAAGGAGAGCTTGTGGGTGAAATGGTCTTATAGTCACGTTATCAAGAATAGCAACTTATGGATGCTTGGGAAAAAGAAAAATCACAGCTCGACTTGGCAGAACATTATTAAGCTGAGGTATCATTTCTTACCTTATTTTAAATTTGGTGATAAATCATTTAGTATGATCAGACTCTGACATGATCCTTGGCTTTAGTTCGGGAAAATTCTTGCGAACTCAGTCTCTTACCCTGAAATTATGCAATCTGGAGTCAACATTCATGCCACTGTTGATAAAGTTATCGAAAGAAACCGGTTTGCACTGCCGAACTCATCCAACCAGAATATAAAAACTATTTGGGCTCAAATTAATAACAGCAGAGTCCTTAATATTCCCCCTAAAAAAGCTTTTTGGAATTGGCGAGGTGAGCTATTTACTATCAGTAAAATGTTTTATGAGCTTCAAGGTGTTTCAAGTATAAAAAAATGCAGGTGGAGTAAAATCATTTGGAGATTGGATAACTCAGCAAAGGAGAACCTAAATCTATGGAAAGTTTACTACCAAGCATTGCTAACGAAAGAAAAAATGGCGGTAAGAGGAATTCACGTTCAGCTGTAATGTGCCTTCTGTAACGCGCAACCTGAAACAATTTTCAATCTCTTCTTCAGTTGTGCAGTCACTGGTTCGATCCTTTGTGCTACTCTGCATAAGCTCGGGATAACACCACGCAATGCTGCGTTTGATTGGGATGCTATACTGAAACTTTGCAAGGGAAAATCTTCTCGAGCTAGGACATGTAGCTACTTGATTAAGAAATTATTCCATAAAGTTTGGACTGAGAGGGACATGCGTGTATTCCAACCTGCAAAAGCTACTAATAATGCTCTACTTCAGAATCTCTTTTGGCGTGAAACTCGCGATGGAGTTAAATTCTTGCGGTTCACTTTTGACCCAGGGATCCGTAACTTCTAATTTATATTTTGTATATACTTGTGATGTTTAACATCTTTAAGGATTGATATGCTGTGTTTTCCTTGTTTTCTCTTTTTTGTTTTTTGCCTCCTTGTTTCTATGTACTCATCTTCGATGTATCAATAAAATGGTAGGGGAACATTCAACCCCGTCAGCCTTACCCAAAAAAAAAATTACGAGCCAAAAATATGGCGTAGGCATTAATACGAAATATGTACTTAGAGGAAAGAGTTACGGGCCTAATATTTGTTAAATATTTCTGTGGGCTATTTTGACTGCAAGAAGGAGATGGTTGAGCTATGTCATTCAATGGACTAATTTTTGAGACTTCTAGCAAACCAAAGGGTAAGTCTTGTTGACATTCTGATTTTTCTTAGTGTATCTCTAGGAAGTATCGATTCAGTTCCTTTTGTGTTTGTATTTCAAATATAGTAAGCAACTATATCTCTATGAGAGAAAAATTGGATTTCGATTCTGTATATGTGATGATGCTAAACTTGTAGCATTTTGGATAAAGAATATGGTGTAAGTAAGATTGAATTTCATGGTTTTGATTGGAATCTTTCTTGGCTATGGGAATATACAATCAATGGATGGGTTGGAAGCTATCCGTATAATAAGTCGTATCACATATTGGAAAGAATATAGGTTTTCTTAGGGGTACTCAAACCCAAGTGTTGACCTGTGAATGATTAGTTGGATTAGAATATTTTACTCCCTAAACCCTGTATTTTGAAAAGAATTTTTGACATAATTGTTTTCCTAGACAAGAGTGTAACAAGGAGGCATTTTATGGAAACTTGAGAAATAAATTTGAGAAAATAAATATTAATTGAGGAATAAATTTGAGGAAATAAATATTAATCAGAATAATATTGAGAATTGAGCAAAATCGATTTCACTATTGCATCCATTATGAAATTCTAATTCAGATAGACTTTTAGTTTGCATAAATCAGACAAGAAATGAACAAGTTATAATCAATCAAAGTTTGAAATTAAAATTAGAGAATTTAATTAATAACTAGAAAATAAAGCAATGGTAAATGGGCGATCCATCGCTTAACTGGGTCGACACATGGGTTGATCCTGGGGTCGACACATGGGTCTACCCAGGTCTAAGGTGGATCGACCCAGCTTCTAACATTTCTGGGTAATTCTTCTAATGTACTATTGATGTTAAAATACAATGAACCTGGACAATAAATCCAATGAACCTGAACACCTGGCTCTACTATAAATTGACTACCAACCCTCACTCTTTCCCCATACCTATTCTTCTTCATTTTCTTAGCCTCTAGTGCATAATGTTCTGAAAATAAAATTGGGGAAAGTTTGGGTGCTATCGAACTATAGATCTCAAAGGATATTCTGTTTCTACTTCTTTTTCAAAGACCTTTTGCTCGATCTACAACAATTTTATGTGAGTATTACCATGATTAGAAGATTCCTTCTAAGTGAATGTTTAAATAGATAAAATAGTTGTTATAGCGATTAGTAATCTAAATAAAAAGGATTTTGATAGTAAAATATATTGGATATGAAAATTACAGTGTTTATAAGTTCATTTTTTACATATTCTTATTTATTTTAATTGCTGTCAATTACCTGTTCCTTATTCACTTATTATTTGTTTATATGTACGTTCTTTTTCCTTATCCTCTTCTCTGTCATTGTTTTATTTATAGTCTTGTAATGCCCAATTATTCATTGTGTTCGGTTTTGAGCTTAGATCCATTCCTTATTTTTCCTTTGTTTTGTGCGGAACCTAGACCTATGAGAGCCTAGGCCTTTACCGTTAGATTTTCGTAAAATTGGAATAATCTGTAATAATATTAGTAAGGAGATTTTAGGCATATTAAAAATTGGCAAAATATGGGCTGTAAATGGGATAAAAGGAAGAATATGTTCATGTAAATTTGAGAAACATGTTAATTTGTCATTGACATTAATTTAGAGTATATGTTCATGTTAATTTGAGAAACATGTTAATTTATCATTGACATTAATTAGGGAATATGTTCATGTTAATTTAAGAAACATGTTAATTTGTCATTGACATTAATTTAGAGAATATGTCCATGTTAATTTGAAAAACAAAAATTAATTTGTCATTGATATTAATTTGGAGAATATGTTCGTGTTCATTTGAGAAACACGTTAATTGACATTAATTTTAGAAAACATGTTCATTAGTCATTTATGTTCGTTTGATAGTAATTGGGAAACCATGTTCATTTGTCATTTATGTTCATTTGACAGTAACTGGGAAAAACATGTTCTTTTGTCATTTATGTTCGTTTGTCAGTAATTGGGAAAAATATGTTCATTTGACATTAATTTTGGAAAACATGTTCGCTTAATGTTAATTTGGAAAGCATATTAATTTGATGTTAATTCAAAAAACATGTTAATTAATATGAATTATACTTAATTTGATATTAAGAAACCTGTATCTGAAAAAAATATGTTAATTGGAATGAATTGTAGTTATTTACATATTAAGTAATCTGTATCCGGAGAACATGTTAATTGGAATGAATTGTACTTAATTTGATATTAAGTAACATGTATATGGAAAACATGTTGTTGGAATAAATTATACTTAATTTGATATTAAGTGACCTATATCTGAAAAACATGTTAATTGGATTGAATTGTACTTAATTATACATTAAGTAAACATGTCATGGGAAAATATGTGAATCAAATGTATATTAAAATAAACATGCTACTGTAATATGTATATGTAAACATCTGAGCAAGGTCCTGTCCGACTTGGGGAAGGGTTGGGTAAAGAATTACATTTAATAAGAAATGTTATTTACAACCTTGTAATATAACATAGGGTTATATTAAGCTTATTAATGAACTTAAACTTGCTAAGTTAAACCTATATGATTAATAAGCTAAGATGTCCATTTAGTTTGTATAATATGTGGGGACTCATAAAATAACATGGGGCCAAGCCTAGGGGTGGCTTGTGTCAATCTGCTGTTTGTTTATGGTTATATTAAGCTTATTAATGAACTTAAACCTGCTAAGTTAAACCTGTCTGATTAATCAGTCAAGCTGTCCAATCTGCTGGTAAAATATATTTGGGGACTCTTAAAATTCTAGTTAACTTGAGGGGCCAAGCCAAGGGGCTGGCTTGTGTCAATCTATTGTTTGTTTTTCTATCTGGAACCCATATCAGTAAGTACCCTCCTGTTATCAAACGAGTCTCGCACTAGGAAGAGACTATGGCACACTTTACTAATGGGTGATTGTAAGAGGTTCAAATTCTAGAGGTGGGTACGGGCGCCTTCCGGTAGAACCACAAGTGTGCATTGTTCCAATTGGGGAAGATAAGACGCTGTAACACCGGCGGATAAGGCTATGTCTTTTAGTTGATGGGTTCGGGACTGATATCCCCGAATACCATCGCGGGCACAGGTTATTTGTGTCTTTTAGAGAGTCGATCAATGGGTAGCATTAGGAAATTCCTTCATAATTACTTGTTTCTATCTGAATCTGTAGAAGTGCAAAACAGTCAATCTGCCTGATCTGATTATTATTATTGTTATCATCACTGTCTTTTTCGTAAGAATTTCCAGTCTTTATCATCAGTTCATATCAATTATTGTTCAATTTTAGATAAGTATAGAGACTTACCATTTTATGACACTAGAACCACTATTTATCTGTTTTACTTAATTTAGTAGTTGAGCTGGTAATCATAGCAACTCACCAGGCTTTATGTCTAGACCCACTTCCATTCTTCCTTCCTCTTTTCTTTCCCCTAGTCGTACAGGGAGAGAGTGTATATTTCATATTTTTTATTGATTATGTTGTGATGGATTTCTACAAAAGACGGATTACTTTATGTCCTCTTCCAAGGTTAGCTTGTATCTTTATGACTATTTTGGGGACAATATTATTTTACTACGATATTATTTTTGACTGAGATTTTGAGACATGTCATTTTGTAACTATTTGGTTTATTGAAGAAAAGATGGTTTTTTATTTATAAAATGAAAGTTTCATCTTCCGCTGTTAATTTATATTTTTATGTCTTGTGAAATTTTAAGCTCTATGATATTTCTGTCGTTATACCTACAATGCTCCATAATTTCTTATTGAAATCCTCATATGGATGACATTAAGGACTGTTGTGTGTTACATGGTCTATATACAACAACAAAAAGTGTACTATCCAAAATGTACTAGTCCCAAAAAATATCTTAGCCCTAGTGCTAACTAAGCACGTAAGATAATCATATATACAATATCCCAAAAACAATGACCACCCGACTAACTAAGCATCTGACTCATCATCAGATGGGACTGATAGACTAATCTCATTTAGCTCCACGTTGGTAAAATCCTTGACTACATTATCAGCAAGATATCCATCCTCATCAATAACCTCACCCTCATCATCATTGAGCTCGGGAGCCAGATCCCACTCTAGAAGCTCTCCCTTTGGGATAGGCTCAGCATGATCGTTCGTCGATCCATCGAACTCACCTACTCCATCAAATTCACTTATCGGTCCATCAAATTTGCCTATCGACTATATGAATTCATCCTCCGGATCCAACATTTCCTCATCATCAGGTACATCATCACCCAACTCACCAAGCATCTCCTGCCAAATCTCCTCGCCATCACTCATGGGAATTGCTCCCCCCGTCTCCCAAACAATTAACTCATCTGCCTCTATGTCTACGCTCTCATCATCAACCATCATCTTATCATCTTGTCGCCTTAAATCCTCATCTACAGGTATAGGCTCTACTGGCTCTGGCTCTAGGAGAAGAAGTCTTTGCCTCAATATCATCCTGCTCCTCTATCACTCTGGAGGTCGAACATCCATCAGTATCGAATCATCAAATCCCTCGCTACTACTGTAAATGAACTGAGTCAAATACCACCTAACACTCAATGGTTTACCCCTATCATTAACAAGGAATTTTAATGTCAGAATTCGTTCTTCTAGGATCTGAGCTTCCTAATTATTCCAAATTCAAAAGTTGTGAAACCTATTTCCTTTCAAATTAAAGGACCCAAAATCACTATTTAAACTTTATATGGAAAAGTTATACTATCTTAGCTTATTCAAAATATCTTATTTTTTAATTATTACTATTTTCCAAATACCTTTCAGTCAAATTATGAAACTTAATTCACATGGTATTTGTTCTTAAGTATTTTATTTCTTACTCAAATGTATCTCATAATTTGTCGAATGTCAAAAATTGTCAAGAATTCTAATCCTTGATCGTTTTTTTTCTAGGTACTTATTCCTACATAAACATTCCATTTACCTATACACATTTCAGATCTTATTGATTGTCCAAAACCGTCAAGAATTCTGATTCTTAATCAGATATTTAAGGAGGTTTAAGTTCAAAAGACTTCCCATAATCATTATTTTTAATGGACTTACAAATATTCCTTAAATTTTAACTTTTTGGCTAATCCTTAGGTTATTCAACTTTTGTTCTAACCATTCTATCTTTTAGTCCTTTTCTAAGTAGAAGGAAATTTTGTTTGAAAAGTCTAGGTTACACCCTACTTAATTTACTGGCTTATCCCTTAATAATTGGTTTACCCAATATAAATCTCATAATTTAACCAAAATTTGTAGGTCTTGCAGATCATTATATCGTTAAATACCTTATGGTCAAATTGTGAAACCGAATTCGCAAGGTGTTTGCACTAGGATTATTTGGCGTAATCAGTTAGGGAGGACTAATTACCATGCCATATGAAATATTTTAAGTTAAATTGTGAAATTCTAATCACAAGATGTCTATATTCAAACTTAACAATCTTAATCATTCATATTATAATATTCATTTAATCCTGTATTTTTCAAAATATAATCTTTCAAGACATAATTCGTATTGAGAATACGTTCTCTCATATATATTACTCTCAGACGCATTCTAGGGCATTACTAACCGTATCTCTAATGAGTTACTCCCCTTAATTCTATCTCCGATGAGTCTTTTTCTTCTGTTCTAATAAGTCATACCCCATAAGCTTTGTATAAACCAAAGCTCTGATACCATTTTGTAATGAGCTGCCTTTTTGATAGTTTCAAGTCGGTAATTAAACCAACTCGGAATGTTTTCAACGATGTATTGTTATTGGGATAATAACACATTTAAATAGAAACAAAGAACTTTAATAGCTATAACAACATTTTTTTACATCATAGTTACAAAGATATACCAGAGTACAATAAACATACAATGGAAAATACTAAAGCTCAGTGGAAGAATATTAATGCTCCAATCTCATTCTAGCCTACATCCAACACCTTTTCTAAAAAGACTCTAAGACTAATCTACAAATCCTAACTACGAGGCTGTCCATGTGCAAAATTATGGGTACCTGGATTTTAGGTGAAGGAATAATAACTTCAGGTCAGTCATGGGACTGGTGTGAAAAACTAAAGAATAGTTGTACTTTTAAAGTGAGTTAACTCATAGAACCATGTCGTATAACACAACGGTTTTTTCCCTTATGAATACTAGTGCAGAAAAATTCATAATACTTTTAGAAAATGAAGCTACCACAAGGTCCCGCGGCGCACACACAATGCAAACACAAATTTGGGCATGGTTTCTCCTTACAATAACAAAAAATGTTTGATACGCGTAAATCGTTTGATATTATTATTAGCACGTAGTACAGAAAATCACTTCGAAGTAAATGTATCAATCTTATCCAGCATAGGTACCATGATATTACACCGACGTAGGTTTACAACTAAAACCATATGAGTTCGTTGTGGAGAATGGATTTCCAACAAATGACTAGGCAAAGGAACTTCCTTATCCGATGGGTACACCTCTAAGGGGATGTACTGAGAACCACACTGGCACTCTACCAACACTAGGTTGGGCTACCTCTATAGCTAGGTAACTAACTGTCACGAGTATGCCACCCCCTATCGTTACCAAACTTTAACCAGGGCCCCGTTCACCAACACCATATAAATAAAATGCCTGGGCTCTATACCATGGTATCACATTAAAATACCTAGAAGTAAATGGTTAAACTTTAAGGGTTGCAAACCCCATAACCTTACCGCACTTGTCATGTTTAGGTCATTTAACAAGGTGTGAGGCATGATGAAGTCTCATTACACAAAGCTATGTTTTACCCCCAAAGTCATGCAATGATCATCTGCAACATAATCACTTAGCATGCCACATTGTCATTTCATAGCGTATAATTGATAATCACTAACCATATTATCTTTGAGATCCTACATCTCAAATAGGGTGTTAAGCTAAGAGAATAAATTCTACACCAACAACAGAAACATGTTTAGTAAAATTCAATCAATACATTACAAAATATAATGTTAAAAAAACATCCATATAAGTTCATTCTAGGAATGAATGAAACAGAAGGCGCTTTATTCCTCGTCTAATAAAGGAGGGAAGCCCTTGCAAACACGAAAAATTTCCAAGTACAATAGGACCACTGCTATAATTTAATTTCATAGTGGGTGTATGACCTGAGAGATCATCATGCAGTCCATTTGATGTGAAGATTCTCAGTCTTTAACCACCATCTTTAATATCTTTGTTATGCTCAGTTTCTCCGTATGATTTTTCGAAATGTTTTTGCGATAGAAATCTAATCTCAGTCTTTCCTAAATAATCAGCGCAATTTTTTTTTTTGGATTATATAGGATTTCAATTAAGTCTCCCTTCACTTTATATTTGGTTTAATTAAAACCATCTTTAAACAGTTCTCTGTAATACAGCCTCATTTGAGAAAAACTTGTTAATCCAAAAATCCATTTCAAAACATAACCAAGGTCCCTATTATACTCTTATTACAATATAAATCTTAATTAAAAGTTTTGTTCATAAATTTTCCAATTTAAACATCCTTTTAAATCAAGGATTTGGCCAAACAAAAATCGATTGACATTAAATATAAGATTTGTATAAAGAATATATCAGCTTATATCCAGTATCCATTCTCATAATCTAAAAATACTATAAGTGGAATAATGGTATAAGTACACCATTTTAAATTCCTCAAACAATATAAGTTTAACCATGGATTCTAATACCGAATGTATGAACATTATTTCTATACAAATCTAATTTATTTAACTAAGAATTTCTTATCATTCTTAAGGTTAAACAATATCCAAATTATCATTAAAACATTTCATCAATATTGAAATTTGACCAAAATATGGGCCTAACACATAAATTCAGTGTGAAGACCTCACAATCACAAATCTTAGATCACAAAATACAGATAAAGTAGTAAAAACAGGGAACACACGAGGTTTTTATAGTGGTTCGGCTCAAACCAAGCCTACGTCCACTTTATATTTTCTTAAATACTAAGAAATTACAATTACGATCTCATCTCACGATTCGTGAGATCCATTTATACATAATAGCCTTGTGTTATCGTGAATAAGATGAGAGAAAAGAAGTTGTTTTATACACAAAATCCTCGGGTTAGACTGATTTGAGGGGTATACAAATTCCTTGCGTGCTTGGCAATGGAGGCCTGGAGGTGTTAGTGCCAAAAAGCCAAGGGAATCCTTGAAAATGCCTTCAAATGGTGTATTTATAGCCATTTCCTGATAGCGGTTCGTGAGACACTTGGCACGCATCCCAAGAATCTCGAAATATGGTGAAAACGTCTAGAAATCATCTCCAGGTTGTCCCAGGACAAGTGCAATGAGATCTGGGTTGATCGGAACAAGAATAGCTATAAAAATAGGTCAATACATGAGCAGAAATGGGTCTTGTCCAGGCAGTTCGTGATGCCCTCTTGTGAAGCGGAGCGACGAGCAGGAGTGATGAACTGGTAGTCGGGTCGTGGTGGTGAGCTGGTGATGTCGGGTCGTGGTTAGGGGTGTACCATGAGCGGGTTGTGACCCCTATGTCCACCACGAGCCGGGTGAGGGGGCGACCCGGGTTGCATCACGAGCCGAGTGGGCGAGCCGGGCCCCTGTTCACGAACCAGAGTTGCTTTCTACATGCGTTCACGGAAACGGGCATAACTTCCAAACCGTAAGTCCGTTTTTGCCAAACGAAATCTCTACTTGAAGCTAATTCAGAGGGATACAAGTGTTATTGAGTAAATCTCCGCGATTGATGTTTTCGGGCTTAAAAGAGGTCTGGTAGGGGTTTCAGGTCATTCTTTGTTTGTGATGCAACTTCAACCAAATCGCTTCATGCCTTCTGACGAACGTATTGTTAACCAAAGATTTCATGATGACGGCTTTGACTAAAAAATATGTCAACATTTTTGCCCCCTAGAACATATCTTGCTGGTTGAAGGAAGATGTGTTCTGGATAATCCAAGAAATCTAAGGCCACACCGGGCCTACCAGTTGCAAGTATAAACAATACCTGCAGAGAAAAGAAAGCAAACAGGTATCTCAAAACCTGACAAAACTAATTACATTTTCGAGCATAAACCATGCTTGGGCATCCGATTGAGCATAAACCATACTCAAGGGATGTTCGAATCATCCTGCTAAAACCTAGCGAGGGACCTGACCTCCTGGCAAAAGCCATACTAGGAAGTTCAAACTGAGCATAAGCCATACTTGAGTTTTATTGAGTTCCTTTGCTATATCCTGACAAGACCATACGCCGTTTTAGAGCATAATCCATACTTAAGAACTTAACTGAGTACAAACCATACTCATATTGAGAAAGAGCTATACTTACCATAGCCTGACAAGATATTCCGTCCCTAAGCATAATCCATACCTATGGATTCGAGATAAGTATAAGCCATACTTAAATTTTCCAAACATAATCCATGCTCAGAAAGTCCTTCCTTATTCAATTCAAATTACAGAACCAAACCAAATTTTGTCATCGAGTCTAGAGCACGCTTTAGGGCTAAATCCTAACCCCATACATATGTACTCCGATTTAGCCAATCGGAAAACCTAAAGAAAGCAAAAGGAACATATCTTAAATCCTAAGAAATGCATAAAATGCTGGTTGATCTCATCTAGATCAGCTAATGATGAGCCCATAGGAGCTCGATCCAGGATCATTCCCTCTCCGAGAATCAGGAGGTGGCAGCGAAGGTGCATGCGCTGTTGGTTATTTCATATACTCGGATAGCTCTCCACGTCTAATCCCTTCCTCAATCGAATCGCGCAGATGCCTATAGTCATTTGTGCCATGACTGTCCATATCATGGAATATGCAATGTTTTCTAGATCACGTTCTCTTTACGTTGGCTCCCTCCTGGGAGGATTTGGGTAGGAGACGGCACCATTTGTATCCATGTAGATGTCAGTCAGGGTTAAATTGAGTTCGATGTTCTTTTCATATCTAGGCCCTCTCCGGGGCTGAGTGTTGCGCTCATTCTTGATAACAGTTTTTCCCTGCTTTTTCCATAATCAGACGACTCTCCGTCTTTAAGCATGTTGACATCGAGAATTTTCCTCTCAGTAGTTGCATCTTCTTCCCGTAGAAATCTTTATGCTTCAAGGTAGAATTCGCCGAGGTTTTGCGGTGGGTCTCGGTACAAGGATTTTTTTGAATTTCGAGTTATCTAGAAAGCCAGATACTGCTGCCATCAATACCATGGATGGTTCAGGTCAGTCAACTAATGCTGCTGCAATGTTGAATTTTTCCAGGAATGAACGTAGAGTTTCTCTGGGCCTCTGCTTAATTGTAATGAGTGACATGGCATTCTTAGGTTATGCGATGTGAACTCGAAATTATTTAATAAAGCGTGCGACTAACATATTCCAGCTATTGATCGATTCTGTTTCTAGCTGCCAGATCCACATGGCTGCTGTATCAATCAGAAAGAGGCAAAAACATTTAGCCATGATGTTTTCCGACGTCGATTGAACTTTCATAGGTCGTTTGTAGCGCATCAGGTGCACGGTAGGATTTGTCATGCCTTTATAGGGCTCCAGTTGTGGAAGTTTGAAATTTGGGGTATTACGGGAATTCCCGAGTTCCTGAGTGAACGGGTTGTGATTGACGTCATCCACATCATTCTGATAAGTGCGGCCTCTCGAGAGGCGTTGAATGAGATTGGAGAGCCGATTGCCTTCAAAAAGTTGTTGCAGATTGCCTAAATCAAAGCTGGTGCCCCAGCGTTTGGGAGAAAGAGAATGAGGAAGCTGTTGGTGAGCTGCTGATAGCAGGTCGTGAGGACCGATTCATGGATCATGGGGGTCGCGGCTCGCGGTTCGAGGTGGCGACCCGACCCGGTCGTGGGTCCCCATCACGAGCCGATCCTATCTCTCCATCATGAGCCGTGTCTTGCTGCTAAGTGGAAGCTTGCATTCTGATGTTCATCTGAACTGGAGCTGAAATAGGTTGTTGTGCATTTCCAATAGGGAGGTGGTTGCCCCCGTGCACTGATGTTGGCGGGTCACGGGTCGCTGGGCTCGAATAGACCCGATTGTAGCGGCTTACGCGAGCCACTTCATTGGCTTCGTTTCCAATGACTTGAATATTGCTCGGCCTTCCATCCATCTGCGCGAAGAATCCATCGATCATGTCCTGTTGTTTCCCGAGGAGATCATCTTGCCTTGCCATATGGGTTCTCAATATAGTGAGAACTCCATCCATCTCTTCTCCTGTCAAGTATGCAGAAGGATCTACATGAGAGGAAGCCTCCTGGCTTGCCTCGTTCCTTGCGCCTTCAGCATCCACATCCTCAGCATGAGAGGAAGTTCCATTTTTCTTCCTTTTGATTGCCATTGATCCAATAGCCAAATAATCCAAGCTGGAAGTTAAAGTTGGCATGTGGCCCCTTCCTGGCGCACCAAAATGTTAGACCAAAATCTGGGCCTAGTACCCAAATTCAGTGTGAAGACCTCACAATCATAAATCTTAGATCATAGAATACAGATAAAGTAGTAAAAACAGGGAACACACAAGGTTTTTATAGTGGTTCGGCTCAAACCAAGCCCATGTCCACTTTAAATTTTCTTAAATCCTAAGAAATTACAATCTCGTCTCACAATCTATGAGATCCGTTTATACACAATAGCCTTGTGTTATTGTGAAGAAGAAGAGAGAAAAGAAGTGGTTTTATACATGAAATCCTCGTGTTAGACTGATTTGAGGGGTATACAAAGTCCTTGCGTGCTTGGCAATGGAGGCGGGGAGTGTTAGTGCCAAAAAGCCAAGAGAATCCTTGAAAATGCCTTTAAATGGTGTATTTATAGCCATTTCCTGATAGCGATTCGTGAGACTTGTGGCATGCATCCCAAGAATCTCGAAATATGGTGGAAAACATCCATAAATCCTTTCCAGGTCGTCCTAGGACAAGTGTAATGAGATTTGGGTTGATAGAAGCAAGAATAGCCATAAAATCATGTCAGTACATGAGCAAAAATAGGTCCAGTCTAGGAGGTTCGTAATGCCCTCTTGCGACCTAAAGCGACGAGCAGGAGTGAGGAACTAGTGGTCGGGTCGTGGTGGTGAGCTGGCGATGTCGGGTCGTGGTCTAGGGGTATACCACAAGCGGTTCGTGACCCCTATGTCCCCCACGAGCCGGGTGAAGGGGCAATCCTGAGGGGGCGAGCCGGGCCCTATTCACGAACCAGAGTTTTTCTCTTCTACGCGCGTTCACGAAAACAGGCATAACTTCCAAACCGTAAGTCCGTTTTAGCCAAACGAAAGCTTTACTTGAAGCTAATTCAGACAGATACAAGAGTAATTGAGCTAAGCTCCGTAATGGACGTTTTCAGGCCAAAAAGAGGTCATCTGGTAGGAGTTTCTGGCCATTCTTTGTTTGTGATGCGACTTCAACCAAATCGCTTCATGTCTTCTGACGATGTTCTCAATACTTTAATGTATTGTTAACCAGAGATTTGATGCGTGATGATTTTGACTAAAAAGCATGTCAACAACTTCCTTAATCATTTGAAAATGTTTACAAAAGGACTGGATATAAATCCTTAAATAAAAACCAATAAATTTCAATATTGATAAAACGTTTCAAAAACATCGCAAAATTGTTTCAAAATGGCTTATATTAACTAGTTAGATAAAAATAACCTTTTTATTATAAAAAAACTTCGTATTTTTAATTCAAATCACTATAAAATAATGTACTAATTTTTTCGTATTTATAATAATTTTTATATAACCATTTCTATCAGTTTACAATTAGTGTCACCGAACTGCAAATCGCGATTTTATTTAAAACTTGTTTTGGACATAACTGAAAATTTATAAATTAGAATCAAAAATTTCCTTTTTTGTTTGAAAACTATTATCATTATAAAGCAAATGCTTTTCGTTTTAGGTAGATCCAATTCAAATTCTACCTTTTATAACCGTTTGTATTTTATGGTCGAAATTCATGAACTACCGTAGCGCGACTAGCTCTATTCGGACCATATTATTATTTCAACACAAAATGTAACACCCCGCCTCCGCTAGGGTCACTCGCAAAGGAATGCACTAGCTTTAGAGGGGCATTATTGGTAAACATGCACAGAAATATCACAAGACAGAACATAGATAAATAGCGGAAGTAAAATCAAACTTTCATCAACATGAATAAATAAGGTCTAAAGCCTTTTACATCAGAGTACATCAAAACCTGTCTTGCAATAGTAAAGAAGCATAAAGACTTTTTAAATAAATTATTCCCCAAGTAAAACCGTAAAGTAGCCATAGCCAAGAGAAGTCCAAGCCATCCATGATGACCTTCAAGCAGAAGAAGTCCGAACTAAACAGCATTGTTTCCTCCCTGAAACCTGGGGGGGAAACGGAAGAAAAGAGGCGAAACAAAACGGGTCAGTCAAAAACACTGAGTAAGTCCTATCTACTTCCAGTATAAAAACAGGTAAAGGTAACATGACATGCATAAACTGAAAGTAAACATAAGGATAACTACAAGATAGACAAACCAGGGTAGCCGGTTGAACTACTGCGGCAAGGTAAACTAAGGTATCATGATATACTACGGTGTTATGATAAGTCAAGGTACCTCATCGTCAGATTTCTATCGAGTACATTATCCCAAGGTATCTACCCCGTCTAACATCCCACGGTATCTATTATGTATATTCTTCCTAGTTCTAACATGTATATTTGCTCTGCCCCTCTCGTACTAGTATCCCTACCCGCGTCATGTGTTAACCATGAATGTCCCTTGCTCAAAGTCATGTAATGGTCCATGTCAACCTAATATATCACATATATAGGTTACTCAAATCATATGTTTCTTTCCGTGTATATAAGTTCAGTCCTTTGCCGTACCTCGTACGGGCTTCCTCATGTCGTATTATCCTTGAAATCGTTTGGACTATCACCCTTGCTCTAGCTAGGCTCTTCCATATGAAACATCGTTTGAACTACTAGGACTTACGCCACCTAGCACCACTAGGGATTACGCTTACCTATTGCACGCTTTCGTATTTCGGTTTGGGTTAAACCACCTAGGCCACTAGGGATTACGCTAACCCTCAACCGCGCCCTTTTTCCCACGCATTCGTCGTGAATCGTTTTTCTATAACTAGATGCACATGTATCACATCGTGCCATCCGAGTCCTGTCACCGGCCAAAACAAGAAATACAGGACTCGGTCGGGAGCTTTAGATTTATCTGCCGATGCAGATGCTAAGGTCTTCTTTTCTACACGTGGCTATGGTCCCACGAGACCCCTCCCTCAACTAGTGAAAGGCAACACAAGAGAAAATCTTGCATGAGAACTACACTCCGGCCAGCCCACATCCTACGGCCTACCTCACCCATAATTAGATAGCAAATCATGGTCTGTGGGTGTTCCCTGCCTTTCCGTACGTACACGCTTGACTCAAGATGGTAGATGATCGACGAACTTGCTATCTCGGGCACCTTATGTATTCGTCGACTCACTGCTATCCACCCCAGTCTTTAGGTCGCTCGCATAGCAACCAAGGCATATTCTTGGTTCTTCTACCGCAGACCTCAACCTCTCGTGAGCCTAGTATAATGACCTGGCAGCTCACAGAGGGATCCCAAGAATATCCTCACGTTCCCCGAAGCCGCCGCTTCGTTCCCTAGTTCGTTGGAGCCTTTATCTAAATCAGATAGCCTGCTCCTACACGCATACTTAAACGTTGACCTAACGTATCGGGTTACTAATCTATCTAAGAAATGGTCCAAGTTTCCTTGACTAAGAATTATTACTTAGTTTCCCTTAACTAAGGTTTACCACTTAGCCTTATTTCCATAATCCTTGTTAACTATGGTTATTTACCTAATCCTCCGAATTAGGGTTTATCTAATGGGTTAAGTGTCACTTAAGTTCATAACTTAGCCCGTCTACAAACCATGTCAAAATTGGCTAAGTATACAAGTCCAAGACTTAACCCTACAAACCATGTGTCAAGTTGGTTAAGTATATCAAGGAATCCATGACTTAACCTCGTCTAATTATCATTTTAGATTGGTTAATTATATAATTTAACTTGACCTTGTCATCAAATCGGTCAAGCGTATTCAAGTGATTCGTGACTTAGCCTTATCTTGTTTTCACGTTAGATTGGTTAAGTATAGATTAACTTAACCTCATCAAATTAACGAGTTAGATTGGTTAAGTATAGGTCACTTAACCTCATCAAATCATCGTGTTAAATTAGTTAAGTGTTTAACTTAACCCCATTAAATTACCAAGTTGGATTAATTAAGTCTAGGCTAACTTAACCCCATCCGATTACCATGTTTAGATTAGTTAAGCCTAATCTTAACCCCATCCATTAACTGTATTATACGGTTAAGTGTCATTAAGAAAATTTACTTAACCTTATCACGTTATCGTGTTGGATTGATTAAGTGTTGGTTAACTTAATCCCGTCCACTAGTCGTATAAAAATGGTCAAGTGTCATTAGGCAAATCAAGTTACTTAACCTACCCAAGCTTATCATGTTTTGTTAAGTATCATTAGCCTAATCAAATTACTTAACCCATTTGTCCATATCATATTTGGTTAAGCCTCATTAATCAAATTAACTTAACCCATTTTATGTGGCATTAATTTAATTAATGCACCCTCAACCTCTCACATTAGACCTTGTTGTGGTTACTAGTTAAGCCGGGCGGGTCCGGGTAGATTTATACCAC
Organism: Allium sativum; assembly: GCA_030737875.1. Lineage (NCBI taxonomy): Eukaryota > Viridiplantae > Streptophyta > Magnoliopsida > Asparagales > Amaryllidaceae > Allium > Allium sativum. The sequence continues at coordinate 717,393,153 of CM060921.1, read as the reverse complement.
AACCTAGTCTAACCTCGGGTCTTAAGCGCGACATGACCAACTTCTCACATTGGGTCCTATTGTTTGCAACTACTAGTTAGGCCGGTCGGTTCCGGGTAGTTTTACGTTGCAAACTCAACCCAACCTCGAGTTGGCCATACTTATATTATCTAAGTTCATCATGTTTCCAAAACATGTTACAAGTTTTCAAGCATTTGGGTAGACCTAACTTAATAGGTAAATTCCCAAAGGGTAGACCTAACTTAATAGGTAAATTCCCAAGCTCATGTTTTTATGCATACTTACATGCCAACTTCCATGTTATCTTCCAAGTCATATTTTCAAGTATAAACACATGTCATATTCAAGTTAAGATTTCGTGACATGTTCATGTTTATCTAACTACCCAAAATCGTGTTTTCCCAACGCAAGCAAAGCGAGTCAACATAGTAAGGATACTATGTCACATATTGGTCTCAAAACATGCATGATGCCAAAAAGGGCTTGGCTTCCACATGCATAACATCATAAAGGGATTGGCCATAAACATGCATAGTGTCATAAGGTAATTTGGCCACAAACATGCATATTATCAAAAAGGGTTTAGCCATAAACATGCACAACTTAAAAGAGGGGATTGGCCACGAGCATGCATAATCTCATAAAGGATTTGGCCACAAACTTGCATGTTACCATAAGGGGTTTGGGTTCATAAACATGCATAAGCCCCAAAATCTTGTCTTAGCCAATGTTTCACACATAAAGTGGTTCCTAAAGGTTCATGCTAGCATTTCATGCATAAAGATCCAAACTTGCAAGTTAAACTAGGTTACGCATAGCATGAGAGGCATGATTAAGTCACTCACATGGCCTAAAATCATAAACATGAACACAAGAGGCAAGGTAAGATTCATATAGGTTCGCATAATCATGTTTAGCCTCATTTTATCCCATGTCAACATTAAAAATACCGTTTTGATCCAAAAGTAGCTAGAACTTACATAGTTAGGCCTAGGGAAAGAAGCATGAATCATCTTGGCTAAGAAAGGTGCCTCCTTTGTTGAAGAACCTTCATGAAACTCGCATAGCAATGTTGATTTGGCCTCTATTTGGTGTAGCAAGCTTGCACCTTTTGATTTGAACCCGATTTGAATGCATAGGCTTTAGGAAAGGGGGATGGAGGCCATGATCACTTGGCATTTGGGCAGCACTTCGTGGAGAGGGTGAGTTATGAGGGTTTAGGGGGGGCTTAGGGGTGTTTTTATAGAGATTAGGATAGTTTTAGGCCCTTAGATTAACCCTAGGATAGATTAGGACCATCAGATCTCGGAAGCTTCCAGAACCAGCCCAAGAACAGGACCAGGTGCGCCAGGCAGCTTGCCCCGGCCACCCCCTGTCGACAGGCAAGTCGACAGGGCTGTCGACTTGGTCTGGGCCCAAGTCGACAGGCCTGTCGACAACCCTGTCGACATGGCCTAGGCGGGGAAACTTCCCGCCTAGCCCCAGATCTGATTTCCAAAACTGTTTCCGAAATTCAAATTCCCAGAAATCTTCTTTGGGCCTTTAACGGGTCATACGGACTCCGATCCTCGAAAACTCGGACTCTATTTCGCGTATTTTTCCGAGACGAACGCAATGGCATAGCCCGTTTCACTTGATTCAGAATTTAAAATTAAATTCTGCCTTGATTCTCGTTTTAACATGTTATCGAAAAATACGGGTTGTTACACAAAATTTATCAGTTTTACTTTTAATATGATTATAATCTTTATAAAACATACATAAACTTATTTAAAAGCCATATTTTCAAATTTTAACTTCAAATTAAATTTTAAATCAAAATTGAATATTATAATATAAATAAAATATTGTTATTTTTTCAGAACTATATCCGTTGAAATCCAAACGGCACAAAAATCAAATTAAATATTATATAAGACTATCAAAATAATTAATTTGAGTTTAAACCATCGTTTATATACTTAACTCGAATTCAATTTCGAAATTACTATTTCAAACTAATTAAAATTTTGAACAAGCCATTTTTATATCAAAATACTTTCAAATTTGTTTTCACCTTTACAAAAGTTGTTTAAAAACACTTAATTTTATTTCCAAATGATTTTGAATATAAAATTACAAACTTTATTTTTGGACCTTATTTACACTATATAAAATGCGTTTATATTTTATTTAGAGGAAGAGACTTAACTAATCACCCTTATAACTCCATAATTCGAGGTGTGATAAGTATGTGATGATATATACTAGTAATTACAATCATATGAACATCCATGGCAATATCAAATATATCATCAATAATGTTATTAACTACAACACGAGCACTATAATTAACGCTCGTAAGTGTATAAATAGAATGAACTATACAATCATTCATCCAACAACAAGCAAATATATTTTATGACTATAATAACTATATATAAATATAATTACATAGAATTTCTCATCGGCATTTCCACTGCTTGTAACTTTATGGAAGGATAGCCTAGCTAACTGAGATTGCTCCGAACGGACAGTATTTCCTCATCGACTTCTTTAACATTATTATTACTATATTATATATATATTATAAATAAAAGGAGGTGAAAGGGTAAGGGTGGCCAAACAAAATGGTGGTGGAGGAGGGCCTCACAGTCGTAGAGGGGGGGTTAGAGGTGGAGGTGGACGGTGGTTGATGGTGATCGAAGGTGGGGTAGGTCGAGGAGGGGGAGGGTTGGGCTGAGGATAAGGAAGAGGAAGAGGGAGGAGGGGGAGGCATTTTGGAAGGGGGAGGGATGGTTGAAAGGTGGGTATTGGTGGTCGGAGGTTGGTTGGAAGGAAGGGGAGGTATTAAGATGTGGAATGAAGGGGACGAAGGGAGAGGAAATATAGAGGAAGGAAGCTTAGAAAATGGAGAATAAGTGTAGGAAATGGGGTGGGAAGAAATGGTGAGGGGAGGGTTCATTATATAGGTGCATTTAAGGGTATTTTGTTCTTTCTTCTCATGGAAACATGTCCATTTGTTCACATGCAAAGTGACACCTACCATGGACATATGTTATGCCCTAAGGCATGTATGTTGCCATGCATTATGTCACACTTTACTAACACTTTAAAGTGTTACAATATAGTGACATCTTATTTGTGCTACTAAATTTCAATATATATGTTACCAGTTAGCAATTCAGACAACCGACGATTAGTGCTAATAAAATCTGCAATGTTTGTCAAACATTTTCCCATTTAAACTTAATATTTCAAAATAATTATTTTATTTTATAATTTATATTTAACTAAAACGATCATATTCAAACTAGTTTTATTGATACGTACTTGCAAAATTCCTTATAACAAAAGCTGATATATCCTCACTAGTATTTGCTATATTTCATAGTTTTATATAATTATTTTTATCATTTAAACCAAAACTCATATTAACACTAATTTATATATCTAAAATCCTGAATTTAAACTGATCGAGAATCTTGGGTCGTTACAGCAATCAAAGGCCATTATTTACTAGCGAATTCTAGATGAATTTGCAAGAAATGGTGGGACTTGAGCTATATTTGAGTACAACTTGTCATCCTCAGATCGATGAGTAGATCTAGAGGGTGAAACGAATTTTGGAAGATATCTTTTGAGATTGTGCCTTGGATTTTGAAGGATGATTTGTATAGTTTGCTTATAACAATAGGTATGAAGAAAGTATCGTCATGGCACCTTATGAAGCAATGTATAGAAAACCCTGTAATATATCGTATTATTGGTGAGAGGCAGGAGAGAAGACAATACTCGGGCCAAAGATGATCAGAGAGAAATTAGATATGATAAACATCATTCATCAGTGAATGTAAGCGACTCAAGATCGCCATAAAAGCTATGTAGATAGGAGATGACGAGATTTAGAATTCTCTATTAGTGATATGGGATTTGTTAAGGTTTCTCCTCTTAGGAATGCAGTCCAGTTCGGAAGGGAGGTAAGTTGGCTCTGTGGTTTGTTGGACAATTTTCGATCGTCGATCGGATTAGGAATTTGGCCAATAGAGTGGATCTACCTTCGAAGGTAGCGGGTGTGCATAGTATTTTTCATATGTCTTGAGGTTTCATTTGTAATTAAGGTAATGTAGTGGCACTAGATCTTTAAAGACTTAAAGGTTGAGCCTAGAGTTTCCAGACCTCGTAAACCACTTCATATCGTGGGAAATGATACTGAAAATCTTAGAAGGAAGGTAGCTAAGGTACAATATGGCGAAGATAATGGCGATTATACATGGGAAATGGGGGAGAGTATGAACGAAGCATATACAAAACTCGTTAAATGGTGTACCCAAATTTTCGCATCTACTTACATCATTGTATCTTATGCTATTAGAATTACACATCCTAGGATATGACATTATTTACGTGGATTATTGGATTATAGATTGCATGTTAGAATTGGTTGCTTGGGAATGGTAAGCATATGGAATATCTTGTCTGATTAGGAATTTTGGGAGAGAAATTACTAAAGCGGTGAGGTGATGAGAAGGTAAGAATCGTATAATATGCACCGAAGAATCGTCAAATTATTTTATTTAATTCATACTAGTTCATATCATTCCAATATTTTAAAATGTGGTTATTTAGGATATTTTACACATCTATAATTTTTTGCTAAATTATCTTATGACCATTTTACCCTTGAGTATCTTGTTTTGGCCATAACTTTGATTAATGTAGAACTAGATGCTCTTACCAGTTCTTTTAAATCAAGATTACGGTTTTCCATTCCATGGAGTGGCCATATAAGCGACTGGCTAAAGGGTTTGGGAGATACGACACTTAAAGTTTTTAAGATCGCTAAACTAACTTAGAGACAGCTAATGGGTCAAGATTAGCTAGCTTGTTAGTCCAATAACATGCAGTTATAAATAGGAGCTAAAGGAGATTAGGTTAATCTTTCTCCTTATTTTCCTATCAACCCAAGATCTATGATTTACTCTAGTCATTCTTCCTAAACCCTAAATTACATTCAACTCCACTTCTAATCTCTTCTAAACACCTAAAAGAAATTAGATCTACATAGTTCTACATGTTTCTCCATTTAGAAGGTTCTGGAAAGGGACAACTTGGCTTATGGGGGGGCATGTGGAAGGTTTTGGCAAGGGGTAGTTTGGCTAAAGTCCCTATTATGTTTCAAAATAAACCAAAATCTTTTCCAAACAAGTATGTAAATTAGGTCTCTAGAATTACGTTAACTAATAATTGTATAAATGTACGCAATTATTCATTGAATAATTGTGGGCCTTTATGCAATTATATCTAATAATTATGGAAATTTCATTAATTATTTAATGAAAATTTGCAGAATTTTTTGCTATTATTCACTAAAAAAACTATAAATTTATCCATAATCATTTGTAGCATTACTGCAGGTATTTATGCAATTTTTTGATATAACTGCATGAATGTCTGCACTTATTCTTTGAAGAATTTCATAGTAATATGCAATTATTCAGTAATTAAATTCCAGGGATCTTATTTACAATCTTCTTTTGGGAAGGGTTTTCATGTACTAAGTTTAATTTTAAGTACCTAAGCCTTATATTCGCTTTTGGCAAAGTATGGTCAAGTTTGGTTGAGGCACACGCCCTATATGTTATGGATCAACATGCTTAGTTAATCTAGGGATGAGCAGGTGAAATTGGACTTAAAGGTAGCTGGATGGAAGCTTAAGAAGGCCTTTAAGTACTTAGCCATAAATTGTCTAAGCACATGGATCAATATCGATCCATAGGGCATGGATCAGTGCTAATCCATCAGAGAGCATGATAGGATAGTGCGATTCATCGTGGAGGTATGGGGCTTCTCCTAGAGCTTGTTGAAGCTTATGGTTCGTTGATTTCTTATACGAAGAGAAAGTTATGACCTGTTTAAGTTATGGATCTCTGATGGGAGACTTGGTTGAGAGTTAGTTCTAAGGAGATGACAAACCTTGGCGTAACGTAGCCATATGGTGATAAGGGAAGTTCATGGTGTAATGACACTGCATCTCAATGGATTCAGCTCTTGGTATAACGAAGCTATAAAGGAATGGACATAACTCCTGTTGTAATGATATTGTAAGTGAATGGGAAAAGTTCGCAACGTAAGAAAGCTACAGGATAATAGACTGGTTGAAGGGGATTTAAGCTTATGATAGACCGAAGTAACTCTAATGATTGGAAGTGATAAGGAATCATTGATAGCTTGGAGTTTTCTAGTTGACTCAAAGCAGAGGTATCATGGTGATGCCCATCAGAATCAGGGAGATCGTGTAACCTGGATGTTGTAACCTAGTATCAATGTAAGCAACCTGTTGGATAAAAAAGGAGTTTGATTAGAGATTGGATATCCATTAGTTTCATGCTGAGAAGAGATCTCCATATAGATTATCAACATATTTACAACTCATGTTGCTAGTGTATATGCATGTCAATTTTTATGTCGTATAGACCTCTGTAGTTTATAGAAACATACAGTCGAACTTTGAATCAGTGCATGTTTTTCTCCAGTTGTTAAAAGTGAAATATGGATGTGAGTCCAACTTTGGGGCCTTATATCTCTTTCAATTCATGTCGATTGTGTTCTTTTTGATTGAAAGTAGAATTGTTGAAATCTATGCATACAAAATTTCATGGCTTTTACAACTCCGTCACTAGTTGAAAACTCGCTTGGAACCTTAAATCAGAGCATGTTTTGCTTCAGCTATTGCACTTACATATATCAGGCCAATATTTGCTAGATAAATATTTGACAAGGCTAATATTTAATGGACAAACATTTGCTCTACAAAAATTTGACAGGAATATATTTGCCATGGAAATGATTTTTTGAGTTTGGTTACTCGTTACGATTATTACTGAGTGTTTAAAACATATGTGTTTCAATCGGCTTAATTCAACTATGTATAAGCCTACATCTATAATCAATGCAAATCCAGATTGACTTGTTTTTGAGTGTATTTTGCATTTGTTGATTTTGTAGAATTTCGTAATTTCCTTTTTGATCTCAGCACGTGTTTTCCAAACTTTTCAAAAGAGTTCACAAACCAAAAATATGATTTTGAAATTAGTAGTTCAAATCAATTTATAATATATATAAGCTATATACATGTATATTTATCTAAAGTGATTTTTCCTAAAGATGACGTTCAAATGATTTCAAAAATCATCGAATATACTTGTTTCTCAAAAATCAAGAATTTTATTACAAAAACAGCACGTTTTTACATACTTCGAGAGAATGAGGAAGTGAATTAAATGATATAGTAAACCACATAGGATGGGACATGAAAGTATATTATATTGATTAATTCCTGATTTATTCAATGGTGCAACTTTGTGGAATTGGTTGTCGAGTAGTAAACCGATAAGTGGGAATGCATGGTATGAAATGTATCATTACCACTGTTCGGTTTACTGTTGGGAAGTCTATGACACATACTCGAAGAAATGTGTACTGTGCAGTTAAAATGCTTAGCGATTATATAGCGACATAGGAGTAAAAAGCTATAGCTGAGAAATAGCGGGGACATAACGGAGGTGCAAAAATGTTCATTAGATCTAAAAATATATAATTAAATTTAATTAATTATCATTCTCGCATCTTTTGTGCTTAAGAAATGAATATTAATTAATTGACTTTATATAACAAAATCAAAGAATATCATGGTTATGCACACTAGATTCGATGACTAATACAGATTTCTACATTATATAAGGCACTTATGACTTAAAATTAGCTCTTTACATTAACTTTTTGATTTATTTTAAAAGAGAACTGGTCAAATCATCCTTTGTATATTAATATTGCTAAATCGGGTACAAAATATCGTTGATTTAATAGGTGCAGCGGAAAATAGCCGGGCTAAAAGTGAAACTACTGTTCATCGCCGCTAAATTAAAATAGCATAGCGGCTGGAGAGCGTTGTAGGCTATAGCGGGGATTTTGCGTTGCTTTAACTACATAGACTGCGTGGGACCTTCAGGTTAGTTATTAATGTTTTAATGTTTACTGATAGTCAGCCAAGAGGGCCATTTATGTTAGACATACGAGTCTAACATATATAGATCGGCGGTTTACTTATATGTAGTAACTGTCTGGGGTACCAAAACTCTTTGGGTAGTACTGGTTGGTTTCGGCCGACTATGTGGTGCAGTTGCAGGCTACCTAGGACTCGCCTTTTAGATCCAAACTATGCGGTTCAGTGCTTTCTTAACTCCCCAGGACTGCGTGGTATGATGACCGTGTAGTGTTGTAATTTCTAGATTTTACGTATATTTTGATTTCTTGAATATTATGATGTTTCACCATATTATGTATATTAAATTTTATACATCACTATTGTGTAATTTGATGTTTGTTTCTTGGTTCTTTCACCACTGTGAGGCGAATTCCTAATCAAGTTCGACATGTTGTATTTTGTGATTTCCTTCATATTTTCTATTGTATTGAGATTTCTTTAGACCATCATAGCCTTAGGCTTTGGTTATTTAGATGATGGAAAGAATTATATTATTTTGTGTGTATTAGCCAATATGAGATCCATGATTATGAGCTAGTAATTACTATCATATGTATTCAATGTCTTTTAGGTATTTATCATATTCCTCCTTTATTGAGAGGAATTATTCTTTATATGACATTATCTTCCATTTACCATGTTCTAACTGATATGTTTAAGCCAGTATGACCCGTGTATTTTATACAAGGTCAGACTGAGTTGTTTCAAATCATAGCATGTTGTATATTCATGTTAAGCTACTTTCATCTTGGAGCATTTTACTTAAAGATAAATCCGAGTTGAGTTTTCGTGTGTCCGAGTTTCATGATGTATATTCCTTTGAGTAGGGATGTTAGTGAATACCCGAAAAATTTGAAATCCATCCGCATCCGCATTCAAAAACGGGTTAATTTCCGATATCCGAAAAAAAGGATGCTAATGAGATATAGACACATCCACATCTAAAAATTATTCATCCTCTTTTTTCATGATTATAGTTTAAATTATATGTATTTTAGCATAATGAAATATACAAAATTATTATTTTGTAAAGTTGGAAGTCTACTTAATACATCCCATGTGCTCAAAGCTACATATTATCATCATATTTATTTATTTCTAACACTGTAGTAATCAATTTGGTTGAAAAAACATTATATTAAACTAAAAAAATTCATTTATGTTCATTGATTTATCAATCGTTAGCCGAGCGGATAATTATTTGATATATTTTCGTATCTACGGATGCGGAAATTCGATATCTGAAAATGATTTCGAAGATGGGGATATGGTACTATCCGCATTCGAAAGCATCAATTGACAACCCTACCTTTGAGAGATAAATTGTATTTTAGATGGTTCCTAAGAACCAGTTGAGTTTGTAACACATGTATCTATTATACTCCACTGTATGTGTGTATGCATTATGTTCTGTGATCTGTTATTTGTGTTTTACTTGTATAGCGTTCTAATACGATCCTTAGCCACCATAATAGTATATCAAATGAATTGATTATGTCGATCCTGTTAAAGTAAGTAAGCAAAATTTATACATCCGATCGATGTATTCGATACTCACTTAATGTAAAACTGTGGATATTCGCTACTATCCAGCCCTATTCTCCATATTAATAGACCAGATTACTTGTTAATTCTTTTTATTAGCGTAGGTATCGAGGTGGGGAGATAAAATTGGCATCAGAGTAGAATTCAGAACAAAGTTCAATAAACACATAGTATAAACATAATAGTAAATGTATTACAACAACAAAGGATGACAATCATGTCAATTTCCTATCACTTTTCATTGCTATCCTTAATCGGTATTCCACAATTTTCCGAGTCTTAAGAGCGAATAATAGGTTTGGAATACGTCTAGAAATGCATTTAATTCTGTAATACTCCATCTTTTGAATCATATTATCGATTTTCTTCCTTGAGGAAAACTTTCTTTCCATTGAACCCTTTATGCGTATTATATCTTGGTTTTAAACTTTGACGATACTTAATATCCTTTCCCTTTTTACATAGATGATTGTTTAGTTAATAACCATAATGGGATAGGAAATGAATATAAAATCCAAGATAATAAGTTGAGACTTATATTGTGATGATAAATGTGGATGATTTGAATTAATCAGAGTTGTAGGATAAACCAGTGAATTACTTTAACTGGGTATAAAGTCTAATACTTTACGTATGGGATTAAGAGGATATTGTGTAAATGATTAAATCATTATTAAGAACTAAATTAAAGGGTCAAAATAAAGGGTTGATTAGTTATGGTGAGTTAAATGTTGGGTTGTATTTACTTAAAATGTAATAGGTGTATTTGGGAAAATAAAATAAATGCAACTATGAGAAACTAAAACCTGTGATCACCTTGACTGTTGAAATGTCCATTAGGTACTATAAGAGTTCTGACTAATACGTATAGTGATTAATTAAAGAAGAATGATATAAAAATATATGGGTTTAAATAGTGTTAAACCACTAAATAAGAAGAGAAAGTAGGAGGGATGGCAAGACAATATCGATACTACATCGACTTTGTACCTAAGGGACGAGATGGATCATGATAAGTTTGGTGGTTTAGTATTATTTTAAGACGAATTAAAGATTTGTTTAAGTTTCGTATAATTAAAAGAATAATCATCTCTAACATAAGCAATATTTTAGAAATACATGCTGATGGTTAAGTTTAAAAGGTGCATGCAGCCATCGGATTAATAATAATAACTGGGATAACGATGAGGACATTTTTGATTTATAATCAAAATTTACAACCATTACTCAGGTAATTAGTGTAATTTAATGGAGTGGTAGTGCTATAAACTAATTTGAGGTTGGAAAAGATGAATGTATATTTTCCAAAATTATGCTATGTGAAGGAAAAAGTGCAATAATTTAATCTATCGGGCAGATTATTTCTTATAATCTTGGGATTAATGTCAAATTTCCAAAAAACTTTATATCCAAGAGTTAAAGCCGTATACCTTTGAAAGATATTAACTTGTGAAAGAGATAACTAAACTACGGAATTATGTTTTTCTAAGGGAATAAGATTTGAAAATAATAATTAGAGTTTGTAATTTAATTGTGTTGTCATAATAGGAATTTTGAGGATGCAATTTCTTTAAGGGAGAGCGTAATAACCCTGGTTTTGGTCACTAGGGTAAGTACTTTTTAATGAGATTGGTAATAAGAGATTAGATAAAGAAAAATACGAGTTCAAAAGGGAGGACTAGTATAATTGTCTAAGTGTATACATAAACGAAACATGAGACTAAATTTAAGTATAGAGATAAGAAGATTAATTCAACATTTATTTGTTGAACAAATTTAACATGTAGGAAATGTAATTGAAAATCTTATAATCTGTGTAATTTTACCAAATGCAATAAATTTGTAAATTATTGCTAAACAACAATTTTAGATGTTAAAATGAATATTAAAAATATGAAATATTGTTTGGAAATTAATATTTAAATATAACATATTTTTAGTATAATTTGTAAGATGTTTAAAAATGAAACAATAAGTGTTTGGGAAATTTCGTTGATTAACAACATAAAACTTTAAGTAATTAGAATATGGGATGAAAATTTATGTTATGATTCAAAACCATGGTTGAAAATGGTTAAGTAAATTTATTAAATGACAATATAATATTTAGTAGTACCAAGATATAATAATTTTGTAAGTTATTTTTAAACAGTAAAATTTTTGATAACAAATATTGATTGAGGATCAATATCTGAGTATTAAAAATGTTATAAAGTTGTCTGAGTATTTGTTTTGTTAAAATGATGAATTGGTGCAAATTTTATGTTTTAAAAATGTAAGTTTGAACAAGCATAGAATAAATTAGTGTTTTATTTCAACTATCAATTTTAATGTTCTTTATGCTAAAAAACAATGTTAAACTGTGTGTAGTTGTTAAGTAAGTGTGTGTTTGGGGTTAAAATATGTGTTAACTAACAAACATAGCCTAATAAACCTCATATTACATATTTGGGTCAAATTAAATCTCAAACCTTCTTAAGATTTTTTTTTTGGAAATTGGATGAGAAAAGAAAAGTACATATACTTCATTTTCTTATTTTCTAACCATCTTCTTCCTCTCCTGCATGATTTCTGAAAAAGAAAGAGTCTTTTTTCTCTTCTAAATACAAATCCATGTCATTCATATGTTAAAATTAAAAAGAGAGTAAGTTAATCTTTACTTTACAAGAATCTAAACTACGATCAAGTATTCATCGATCTAATTTCTGAAAATTAGAAGAGGAGGAAAGTTGGTGGCAGGCTTCTTAGTGCATGTCAATAATTTTCATCTTACAAGCATTTGGGGTTAAAAAGCTTCGAACTTACAATTTAATTCAAGCTAAATCCTACTAAAATCCGAATAATGTGAGTTAGCTTCACACTTTCTAGTTTAACCATTCTGTTGTAATGATCTATCTTAGTTTTCATTGCTTTCAACAAAAGTTTTATAACTATAAACATAAAACTGAGTTTTATGTTCGCAGCAAAGAATCAACTCTCTATCCAATTTTGAAATGTTATATATTCCATTTCTTGCCAAAACTGTGCCTAACCTTTTCTTAATGATAGTGTTGTTGCTGGTGTATATTCATGTTAATTTTAAGGTCATTCCGACCTTTGTAATTTATAGAAACTTACTGTCGAACTTTGAATCAAAGCATATTTTGGTCCTGCTGTTTACGGTGAAATCTGGCAGTGATTCCGACTTTGAGACCTTATATTTCTCCTAATTATTGTAGATTGTGTTCATTATTTTTTGATTGGAAGTCGGGTTGTTAAATTAAGTTTATGTGAAATTTCAAGGCTTTTACACCTCTGTAACAAGTTAAAAACTCGCTTAGAACCTTGAATCAGGGCATGTTTTGCTCCAGCTGCTGTACTTACATATATCAGGCTAATATTTTTTGGACATACATTTGACAAGCTAATATTTGATGGATAAACATTTTCCCTCCAAAGATTTGACGGGAATTTTTTTTCCATGGAACTTATTCCTTTGAGTCTGGTTGCTCCTAGTGGTGATTTCTAAGCGTTTAAAACATATAAGTTTCAATGGGCTTAATTAAACTATAAATAAGCCTACATCTATGATCGATCTAAATCGAGATGAACATGTTCTAGAGTGTATTTTGTGTTTGCTGATTTTGTGGAAATTTCGAGATTTCTATTTTGATTTAAGCACATGTTTTCTGAACTGTTTTCTAAAGATTTTTCAAACCAAAAATTTGATTTCGAAATCAATAGTTCAAATCAATTTATAAAATATATAGATATAAATTTTCAAAGATATGTATGTATGTGTGTGTGTATAAATATATCTTTTTATGAAGTAGTTTTTCCAAATGATGATTTCCAAATGATTTCAAAAATCGTTTTATAAACTTGTTTCCCAAAACCAAGTATTTTCTTATAAAAACTACACGTTTTTACACTCTTCAAGAGATGAAAGAAATGAATTAAATGACATAGTAAATCTCATGGTATGGGATACAAGGGTATATAATGTCAGTTAATTCATGACTTATTCAATTAAAAATATTGTATGGAAATGGTTATCTAGTAGTAAACTGATAGGTGAGGGCGTACAGTATCAGACATATCGTTATCATTATTCGAGCTACTGTTGGGAAGTCTATGACACATACTCGAGAATCTATTTTGGACCTTCACACTAATTATTGATGTTTTGATGTTTACCAGTACTACTCTATAAGGGTTATTTATGTTAGACCTACGAGTCTAACAAATGTAGACCGAGGGTATGCTTACACGGAGTCAATGTACGGGGAGCCAAAGCTATCTAGGTAATATTGGTTGGGTTCGGTTAATTGTGTGGTGCGCTTGCACATGTTGGTGGGTCTTACCATTCTAGATCTGAACTGTATGGCTCGATGTTTTCTATACTCCCCGAGGCTGTGTGGTATGATGACTGTGTAGTGCTGTAATTTATAGATTTCAAGTATACTTTGATTTCTTGAATATTATATGTTTTATATGGTTTCACCATTTTGTATATAATGAGTGTTATACATAACTGTTGTGTTATTTGATATTCGTTTCTTGGTGCTTTCACCATATTTTAGTGAACTACTAATCGAGTTCGACATGTTGTATTTTGTGATTTTCATCGTTTTTTCTATTGGATTAAGATTTCTTTAGTCCATCATAGCCTTAGACTCTGGTCATTTAGACAATGGGAAGAGTTGTGTTGTGTGTATGTATTACCTTACATGAGTCCCTTGAAGCTAGTGATTCTACCTCATGTATCCTATGTTGCTTGTATATTTATCGTACTCCTCCATTATTAAGAGGAATAATCCTTATATTACATTTTTTTTCTATTTATCATGTTATAAATGGTATGTTCAAGCTAGGTTGAACCTGTAATTTATATTCGGGTCAGACCGAGTAGTTTAAAGTCATAGCATGTTGTAGATTCATGTTAAGAGGCTTTCATCTTGGACCATTTTACTTGAAGATAAATTCAAGTTGTGTTTCTATGTGTTTGAGTCTCATGATATATATTCCTATAAGACATATATTGTATTTGTATATGGTTCCCAAGAACCAATTGAGTTTGTAACACATATATCTATTATACTCCACTGTATGTATATATGTAGTATGTTATATGATCTGTTATTTGTGTTTGTACTTATACCGTGTGTTGTATACGGTCCTTAACTAGCATAGTATTATATCATATGAATTGATTACATCGATCCACTTAAGGTAAGAAAAAAATTATACACCCAATCGACGTATTCAATACTCATTTAATGTAGAAATATGGATGGTCGCTCCTATCTAGCCTTATTCTCCGCATTGGTAGACGACATTACTTTTTAATGCTCTTTATTAGTGTGGGTCTCAGAATTGGGTGTTACAATCCAAAATTAAATTTAAAAGCAGTACGGTAAGCCCAAAGTGCGTTTGTTAATTTCTAAGACTAATTTTTTTTTTGACAGTTTTCTTTAAGATATGCTTTATTCGTTGATTCAAAACTTCGACTTGACCATCAGTTTGATGATGATAAGGAAAACTTGTGAGTCATCGAGTATTTCTTCATTGGTAATTAGAATGGTTGATTAAGAAAATGGGTTCCGTTATCACTTCTTATTGTGTGAGGTATGCTAAACTTATAAAAATGATTTCATTTATACATTCACAATAATTATGTGATCATTTTTTATGTAAAATGACTTCAACCCATCTTGAAATGTAATCAACTGCAGGAAGAATTTACAGGTTTATAAAAGATTAAGGGAATGGTCCTATAAAAGCAATTTCCCAAACATAAAATATTTCGTTTATTGGAATGGGGGTGAAAGACATCATATCTCATCGAGAGATCTTTCCTAACACTTGGCGAAAACTATGTGTTTTTTGAAAAAAAATTCATCTTTGAAAATCACGGGCCAGTAAAAGCCACATTAAGGCACCTTTTTTGCAGTTTTCCTAGGGCCAAAATGTTATCGCACGCTTAACCATGGAAAATCAAAAGAATGCTCTCAATTTCTCTATCTAGGAGCATTGTGAAATGCTTGGTCTGGATAGTACTTAAATTATTACAGATTGTCCCAACAAAAATATTTCACTTGGGATTGAAATTTGTATTCATACTGTTTGGACAAAAATAAAGAAGTTTCCTTAGTGATTATATAGTTCACTATATCAACGAACCAAAATTCGATCGAAACAGAAAATCATTTTCGTCATGAAAGTTCTTATTGATGATGAAGGATGATGGTGTATTTCAAAGATGCCACAAATGATTGTCTATGACTTTACTAGATCCATTTTTATCTATGATTATAAGGGAATAATATTAAGGTAAAAGGATCTAACAGATCAAATGAGATTTAGTGTCCAGAGGTATCTAAGAGTCGATTGGTCGGTACAAACCATGATGTGTTATCCTTGCAAATAATTTTGAAGCTTTTTAAGAGTGAAAAATATTGTCACAAACTCCTTTACAATGTTGTTAGTTAAGCTAAGCGTCATTCATGGTCATGCTATATTGATAGAATGCATTTTTTATTGCATTACAATATAACACCCCTAATTTTACTAGACATAATTAGGACAATTAATTGGGTAAATAAAATAAAATAATGCAAGTATGAGAATTGATAACTAAACAAGCTGAGCCTCAATTAATAAACTAATTATATTAATTTGTAATGACTAGAAAAAACGGTGAATACGAAGCGAAAGGGAAAAAAATAATAAGAAAATGACATTTCCTATACACATAACCTTATCACCTGTAATTTCCCATTTCCCATTTTCATTTACATAACTAATCTTAACAAAGAGGTCAGCCATTGCTAGGAAAAGAGAATGAAGAAAAGACAAGCGAGAGAGAATCAAGCTTAGGAAATCAAACACATTCAAATCCCACGTTTATCTTAAAACCATTCAAGTTGAATAATGATATTCACTCATGTTTACTGCTTGTTAATTCAGGTTTATGACTGGATTCAAATTGTTGCTTGTTATTTATTAGCATAAAAATAATCAGGCAGAATCAAGAGAAAAAACTACATTGAAGGGCTAAGAGCAAAAAGCCTATGATCTAATTAAAACCACTTCATTAGAGTTTATCTTCGGATTTAGGATTAAGGAATGAAGAACTCATTTCCATATGGTAAAGCCCTTTTAGGTGAAACCATGGCATGAACATTAGGTAAATAAGCTTCAAAAGAAAGAAATAGCCTAATGCACCTTTTGGCTTAGTTAAAAGAAGAAAATTCGGCAACTTGGTCATTCAAAGATTATATGCAACATAAAAGGCACTTTTTCAGAAGGAAGGAAATCCTTTAAGTAACGATTAAAAGCTGGGAACTCGCATGAGCTTATCCTTCTCGAAACAACTCTTCGAGGCTAAATAAATGCCTTTAAAGAATCCAAAAGCACCCTAATGGATAAATATATATAGACATTCAGGAAGGCAAATTTCTGTCTTGAGTGACATCGAAAATAAAAATCACCTACCATCGGATGCACCTTCACATGACCCTTATGTTAGTCTCTGTTGGGGCATTAAGACAAAACCTATAAGATGGAAGGGGAGGTCAACCTCTACCAATAAATTCGACCCCTGGGGTCTAGAACAGGGATCAACTTCTTCACTCTCTAAATTGTACCAGAAAAACATGAACTATAAACCCTAATTTTGAAATTGATTTTTTGGAAAAGCCTATAATACTCGAATTCATAAATAAAGAGATTTGCTTGTGTAACTAAGGTAATAAAATGGTAATTGCTTAATTATTATGTTGTATTATCTTATAACATTGTAGGTTTAATTCTAAAAGCTTTAATGGGAATATATTATGCAATAATGTCTTTCGGAGTTTCCGAAGGGTCAAAATTAGAAAAATAAGCCAAAGAAGGCTCCATTAAGGATTGTACTTTCGAAACCCAAGAATTAGAATCTACCAAAGGATCCCTTAAGATATAAGCAACTGATAAAATCTTCTATTACACCCTAAATTAACATAAAGGTCTTCGTAACCCATTCTGAAGCTTCATATTTTAAGCTCTAGTACTCTACATGGTAATATACTAAAGGAAATTTATGAATTCTAATTCCTTATGAGAGGGTATAATTGCCTTATTAAAAGGCTTATTATGAAATAAATAAAGGGTAAAGCAATAGGAATTAACATATCAAGGGAAAGAGTCTCTTACAAATGGTCTCTTAAACTTTAACCGGCCTACAACTGATCGTTTTCTCTTGCTTTCAACAAGAATTCACTTTCATAGAGTAGCGGAAGCAATCTACAGAAATTATACTGTGTAAATGATGGTATAACCCAAGTTAACCTTTTCACAAGGAAAAGATTCTACAAGGACTACATTGTTTCGAGGGTTCAACCATATTTTTGGCGCTAGAAGGAGGGTCTAAACTTCCATCAACCTTTCTATTTACTGAAAAAGCTCCTTTCGACAAAAGTTTAAATGGATCATAAGTATAAGAAAATTTAGCAAGATTGACAAAGGGTTCATTTGTTTTTTCAAGAAAAATTTCTTATAAACCCAAAGATGGAACTATGATTTGGGTAAGTTCTCACGAAGCAAAAGGATGTTTCTAAAGAGCTAAACATAAGTTTGAAAAAGAAAATCAGATATACCCACAGTTTAAAAAAGAAAAAGAAGTCATAACCTTTGTGCTATCTTCAGAGAAATAATAAAGGATTAGTGGTAGCGCTGGATCAACCTCTGGAGTAGAGTAAAGCGTTATCCCTTCCAATAAGACAACAAATCCAGAAAAGTGAAAGATCGAAGCGATCTGATGAAGGGTCTTCTTCATTTGTACTGGAGCTAGCCTATGTGGAATTAAGATTCTATGAGGAATGAATGCTAAGAATGTAAGTTTTGAGTATAATAAATCAGAAGAAGATCGAAGCCTATGATACAAATAAATGGAGCATAAACCCTTTCCATTTTGGGTCAAAACCTCTCTTTACCTATGAATGAATTTTAGAAAGGGACAAAAATTTATTTTTAAAAATGAGAAATTCCTTTCGAAGTTATTTTAAAAGAGAATGATAAAAGACTATGATGTTTTCTCACAGAAGTGGAAAACCAAGCCACGTGGAATTTAAGTCTTTCCATAACCCTTGAGGAACCTTTGAAAGGGATGTAATGCTTGAAGAAGGCTTCGTGTCCAATTAAGGAACACGCAGGAATCCAAAAAAAATAGCCGTGGAAAAAGCGAGGAACTACTATCTAACTCGAAGAAGTTAAGAATTAAACCATCCAAAGAAAAGTTTAAGTCAACTGAAAACTTATACTTATTAACCAAATAAGAATTGCATTATTGGGCTACAAACAAGAAACCACGTAAGTTCGAAAAAACAAAAGAAAGATCTTATTGCTACTACCATACAGTCAATAGTCATAAAACCAACTATTGCAGGGTACTTGATAGGATGGTCACTTACTTCATTAGACAAGGAAAACTAGATGAGTTTGAAAGGAGATGTCGGATGGGTTTTGATAAAATTAAGCTTTGTTTCGAAATAAGATCTTCTATATGAGTTATAGGAAAAAGTCTATTTAGAATGATAAACTCTACTTGGCAGGGGTGAAATGCCCTTTATTTAAGGTTAACCTTAAAGTCCTTGACATAGTCAATGTGCTTCATCGAAGGGAGGAGGGGTAAGCTTGGAGAAATGCACCCGGTAGCCACTAAGTTCCTTGGTATACCAAGGTTCTTCCCCAAAGAGGGAGGAGGGTGATCCTAGGGCAATGCGCCGAACTCCACACCTTACGTATATCCTAGGTGGCTATTAGTGGGAGGAGGGTAAGTCATTGGTTAATTTTAGATGGCTAGGCTGACGCACTACAAGCCCTTGACATAGTCAAGTCACTCTCTAGAGGGGTGACGGGTAAGCCCAGGGACATGCCCCCGGCTTCGAATGAAGCAAGCTCTTCTTCTGTTCTTTTTAGAACAATCCTTGTTTCTGCTTTGGCTAAGCATGCCTTGCATCTGGCTATGCCTCATCTGTAGTAGGAAATGAAATCACAAAAAGAGCACTTAAAGAACATCTTGCCTTTGTTCGAAAGAAGAACATGCCATACCTCTGCATTAAGAAAAAGGTTGAAAAGGCAATTAGCCTGAAACGAGCATTGAATTTGAAGAAACTTGAAGTGGTTTCAGGCTTTCACTAATTCCAAAAGTGAACTTTTGAACTTCTACTATCTTAATACCCGAATATGGTTTTTAGATCTTCTTAATACCAAAAATGGTTTTGGTCTCCTATTATTTTTGAAGAGGATTTTTGGACTTATATGGTTTTAATAACCGAATCTGGGTTTCGGGTCCTCTAATACCAAAAAAGAGTTTTGGCCTCTCATTATTTCCAGAAGAAGATTTCTGGACTTTTATGGCTTTAATACTCAAATCTAGATTTTGTGTTCTCTAATACCAAAAAAGGGTTTTAGTCTCTTATTATTTACAGAAGCAGATTTTTGGACTTTTACTATCTTAATACTCAGGTTTTGGGTCTTCTTAAAAGTGAAAGTGGTTTCGGTCTCCCATTATCCTGGAAGAGGATTTCTGGACTTCTATGGTTAAGACCCGAATCTATATTTCGAGTTCTCTAATATTGAAAAAGGGTTTCGGTCTCTTATTATATCCAAAAGTGATGTGATGACCCCAAACTTCCACGGAATGAAAGTAAGGAATAATCATTTGGAATACAACATAAATACAATTATACAAATCACAAATACAACATAGCATAGGAAATTCATAGAGTAACAACATCATAGCAGCGGAAATATAATGTCATCAATCACAGAAAGTCCACAGTCACAGAATTCTAAATTATTACATCAAGTTTGCAGAAAAAGAAATAAGTTCCAACTCCAACTTAAACAACGTGAAATGAAACAAGTTTGATGTCTGGAATTAAAAAGAGAAAGATGCAATAGCAACAAATGATAGATGTCTTCAAGCTCCAAGTCATCACCTCTCTACGAAAGCAAATCCAGGAAAGATAATAAGCAGCTCCAAAGAAAAGACTCCAAGCAAAGAATGAACCTATTTACTTGGCTGCCCGTGTAGAAAGGAGGGCACCCGAGTTTGCAAAAAGGTGTAAACAAACAACGGGTCTGTCATGGGACTGGTGTGAGAATTCTTAACTAATTAATCACTATTAATAAGGCAAATCCAAAGACTACGCCGCTAACGCGTAACGGGTTTACTCTAATGGATTGCCGTGCATAAAAGTGTCAGAACAAGTAATAAGTAAATCATACAACAACGTTATGCTTTTGAGAAAAATGGAATCACCATAAGACCCAGGTCTCATCACACAATGCAACACAAACCAGAGGATAGGGTTTTACCTTATGGTGATTAAACAGGCTAAATACGGCATATACGAGTTTAATATTATTATTAGTATATATGGAAAACATTTCAAAGTAAATGTATCAATCCTAGGACACATAGATACCATAATACTATGCTTCCATACTAGTAATACAATCAAATCCGTGGGTTCGTATTGGAAGTTTGGATTTCCATCATGAGTCAAGGCTAGGGAGGAGCTCCTTACCGATTCGAGACACTCTAGCTGATGTCTCAGGGTCCCTTGCAGTGAGCCCTTGGTTCCTGCAGGGCCGTTCCACACATACAGCTTCGTGGATTGGCAATTCCTGAACACACGTTTCCCGATCATATAGGACCTATCATCCGAGGTGCCTCATTCCATCATCCACATAAGTAAAATGTCGGGCCGTGTTAAAGCCCAATCACCCCTTCTAGCTAGAAAGAAACGTGCTGCTCTCCCTGCGTTCCCTTCTCCCGTTTTAAACTCCGCCGGTGTGTGAGGCTCGCGAAGTCACGCTATACACAAAGCTATGCCTAAAACAGGCTATGCTTTGATCGTCCCACAAGGCCTGCTTTTCAACAAAGCCTTGATCCTATGCATCTTAGCATGCCACATCATCAATCCATATTGCACTACCAATCCTTTGCCGAAATATATGAACGGGTGTTAAGCAAGAGAATAAATTCTCCGCCACCAAACATCAATACATTCGACAGAAGATCAATAACATGATATTTAATAAAGTACGATGTCAGACACACAATCCATTTATTAGCTTATGCTCTGGGTCTGAGCGAAAACCAAACCCGTGAAATCAACACGTACGTTTGGGCAATGACCATGACCCTTGAATTGGGAGCAAGTCAAATCAGGGCCTCGATCGTTGTCCATTCGAGGGAAGATTTACGGTCTTCATACGCCATCTTCGTACCTCCATTAACGTCATTTGATTATTTGGAATGAGAGAACTCGGACTTTCCAAATAATCCTCGTATATATATACATACATATATATATATATATATATATATATATTTAAAATCCTTTGTATGACTTTATAATGATTACTTCCTATTTTGATTATTTAAAATAATTAAATTTTAATATAACGACGCCTTAAGTCAATGGGCGACTATGGCGCTACGTTCAATCAATTTTGATTTTTACATTTCTCAGAATCTAACCGTTGGATCGTAACGTAATATATATCGTTGGAAAGATTTTTCCGAGACGGTCCTAATAGTTTCAGTTTCAAGAAAATCCGACGGTCGGATCTTCCTATATAGTCGTTTAAAGGTACGATTTCAAAACGCGAACTACCGCACTCCATTCGTTTAATTTTAATTATATTTATCTATATATAATCATCGTTTTAATCGTAATAACGTTGTTTGGTTTAAACAACGCTCTTAGAACTACTAATCCTTATTAAATTTTAATTCATTTGAAAATGAAGATCATATCACAACATTATAAATTCATTCTTTACTTACATTAAAAATGTAAATTCCGTCCTTATCATTTACATGTAAATTTAATTTCTATTTTCTATTTATATGTAAAAAAAAATGTAAATTTTGATACATTGCAAAATCCTACCATTAAATTACATGTAAAATGTAAAATTTAACCTCAAAGTATTTTCTCATCTTAATTACATAATAATAAAAATGTAACTTATATTTGCATTGAGAATCATATTCAAAATTACATCTAAAAATGTAAATTTATTTACAATGCAAACTTTACTTCTTATTTACATTGTAAAAATATGATTTTTTTTATTACAAAGCAAACTCTCATCATACGTTACATTATAAAAATGTAATTTTTTTATTTCAATGCAGACCCTCATTCTAATTACATAGAAAAAATGTAATTTTTAATCCTACAGTGTAATTCCCGATATAATTTACATATAAAAATGTAAATTTTAACATATGATGTAAATTCACATTTTAATTACATAGAAAAATGAAATTTTAACATACGGTGTAATTCCCTATATAATTTACATATAAAAATGTAAATTTTAACATACGATGTAAATTCACATTTTAATTACATAGAAAAATGTAATTTTAATCCTACGGTGTAATTCCCTATATAATTTACATATAAAAATGTAAATTTTAACATACGATGTAAATTCACATTTTAATTACATAGAAAAATGTAATTTTAATCCTACGGTGTAATTCCCTATATAATTTACATATAAAAATGTAAATTTTAACATACGATGTAAATTCACATTTTAATTACATAGAAAAATGTAATTTTAACATACGTGCTAATTCTCATTCCTTATTTACATATGAAATGTATATTTTGATTTACTATGTAATTTCTCATTTCCAAGTTACAAAAAAAAAAGTAATTTTTCATTTACGATGGAAATTCCTACTTTTTATTTCAATGCAAATCCTACTTTATTTACATTATAAAAATGTAGTTTTAATTTACATGCCCATTCCTTACTTCTTTATTACATAAAAAAAAATGTAATTTCATACGATGTAAATTTCTACTCTTATTCATATTAAAAATAATGTAAATTTCATTTACAATGTTGAATTGATAATCTAGATCTATTCAATAAACGAAAGCACTAACATAACGATGGCAAACCATGTCTCTTTCATTATGAATCTATAAGTTTGATTAATTCAAAACATACAAAAGCGATAACATAAGAATGTGACAATCATATTTCTATTATTTTTAATTGATAAATTAGATCAATCCAAATCAACACAAGTGATTACATAAGAGGTGATAATCATACAGATCTAAACTATCCATCACAAACACATACCAACCATCATCAAATATGACAAAACAAAATAGATCGGTATCGCAAGCATGATATTTACCATTTAAACTTCACATAACGCTTGGATAATAATTAAATTAATTAAATTTAATTAAAAATAAATTCTCACCTTGCTCGGGACTGAAATGAAGGTCCAAACTCGATCAGATCTCGTGTTCGAAGTCACGGCGATTTCAGATCTGAAAATTTCAATTTGAAGTTCATATGTATAAATTGGAAAACACTTTTAACAACTGTCACTGCGACATTTAAAAGTGTGGCAAAACTGAAATCAAAATTTACCTTGAACTTCAGAAAGTTCAAAATTTTGAATCCGATTTTCGTGAGGTGTGGTTGACGGTTTCAGGTGAGGTTTGTTGGAGGTGGTCGGCCTCGGAGAGGCACACGTGTGCCTAACACGGTGGAGGGTGCGGAGGCACGGTGGAGGCGCAGCGGCGGTTTGTTCGACGCGGGTTTGGGCTCGAAATTCAAGAGCTACAGGCGATGAAATCGAGTGAAACTTGTCGGAGATTGGAGAGGAAGGGAAGAGCTTCAAAAAGTTCAACTACGGCTAGGTCTAATTGTGTGTGGATTGGCGGGAAAATGGAGATGAAAACATAAGGGGGGGGGGCGGCTACGGGTTGGCTGATCGGGGAAGAAAGGTACTGTAGCGGGGGTATTTATATAATATTATATTAGGACCTAGGGCTATTTAATTATTAATTTATTTAATTTCAAAAATGTCTGTTTTCGAAACATCTCCAAATTCAACCCAACGACTTTCGTTCCTACCTAATTACCCATATTTCGGACTCATCTGGATATGTCCCGCAGGCCCAATCGATCATCTTGACCTTCATTTTTCAGTTTTAAAATATAAATCATTTGTTTTAATTTAACCGTACAAATAAATTTACCGGGGCTACAGATTAACTCAGAAAAATCCAAAAAAAATATTTTTGGCTTTCTTATGACGATACGGTCCTAACAAAATTTATTTCGTCAAATTCTGAGACTGTTTGAAAAATGACTATTTTCCAGTCAATTAATTTTGAACGAAATTGACAAAACACAGTTTCTTTTGCCACGCTCACATACTAGCTTCAAAAATCATGAAATTTGAAACTTATCAATAATTTTACATCCCGGATCCAACAAAAATGGTTTCATTGAATTCCTAGGTCGTATGCAAAATATCTATTTTCAAGGGCGATATATTCTCTATAGCGACCTTTCTGAAAATTCATTTGGCCATAACTTTTGATTTCCGCTATGAAACTTCGATTTTTCATATTTGTTAGAAATATATTCATTAACAGATTTAAATATTTTTGGTTTCACCAAAATCCGCTTTATTCTGCATCCTGTGTGGTCAGTCAAAGTTCAGGTTTGACTTTTCAAACTACCGTCCTTTTCTAATTCCTTTTATAATTAAATTACATATATTCGCATTAAATTCAGTCAAAATAAATTTCTAGTCATTTTTATTTAAAATAATTCATTTCAACTATTTAAACACCTCTAAAATCTCTAAAATGAAAATTTTAAATTGGCCCCAAATTCTGGGTTGTTACGATCTCCCCCGCTTAAGAACTTTTCTTCCTCGAAAAGGAAAAGTGAAGAATAGAAGGGTAGGAACCAACATAAAGAATGGAAAATACTTTAAGCGTACCTCACAATAAAAACTAATCGGGGATATCCACTCTGCATTTGGGATAGGCTTATTTGATACTCTCCTCGGTTTCCCAAGTGCAGTCTCTAGGATCACCGCTCCATTGCACTTTGACTAGGTTGATACTTTTATTTCTCAGCTTCCTAGTCTCCTTGCCTAGCTCTAGCGGCTCTAGCGACAGCGGTACTCATTTCTAGTTAGTTCCGTACGATCAAGGAAAGAGTCAGAACAACTATAATGGTGATTTGAAGAAATGATAAGGATAAAAGGGACGGATGAAAAGATGATGGTAGAATGACTGACTATTATGTATCTCATGAATTGTTCGCCATAGAATATTTTGATTCTATGTAAACGAATTATCATAAATATGTTATATTCCAAAGCTAAGTTTAACCAAAGCTCTGATACCAACTGTGATGACCCCAAACTTCCACGGAATGAAAGTATGGAATAATCATTTGGAATACAACATAAATACAATTATACAAATCACAGATACAACATAGCATAGGAAATTCATAGAGTAACAACATCATAGAAGCGGAAATATAATGTCATCAACCATAGAAAGTCCACAGTCACAGAATTCTAAATTATTACATCAAGTTTGCAGGAAAAGAAATAAGTTCCAACTCCAACTTAAACAACGTGAAATGAAACAAGTTTAATGTCTGGAATTAAAAAGAGAAAGATGCAATAGCAACAAATGATAGATGTCTTCAAGCTCCAAGTCATCACCTCTCCACGAAATCAAATCCAGGAAAGATAATAAGCAGCTCCAAAGAAAAGACTCCAAGCAAAGAATGAACCTGTTTACTTGGCTGCCCGTGTAGAAAGGAGGGCACTCGAGTTTGCAAAAAGGTGTAAACAAACAACGGGTCAGTCGTGGGACTGGTGTGAGAATTCTTAACTAATTAATCACTATTAATAAAGCAAATCCAAAGACCACGCCGCTAACGCGGAACGGGTTTACTCTAATGGATTGTCGTGCATAAAAGTGTCAGAACAAGTAAAAAGTAAATCATACAACAACGTTATGCTTTTGAGAAAAATGGAATCACCATAAGACCCAGGTCCCATCACACAATGCAACACAAACCAGAGGATAGGGTTTTACCTTATGGTGATTAAACATGCTAAATACGGCATATACGAGTTTAATATTATTATTAGTATATATGGAAAACATTTCAAAGTAAATGTATCAATCCTAGGACACATAGATACCATAATACTATGCTTCCATACTAGTAATACAATCAAATCTGTGGGTTCGTATTGGAATTTTGGATTTCCATCATGAGTCAAGGCAAGGGAGGAGCTCCTTACCGATTCGAGACACTCTGGCTAATGTCTCAGGGTCCCCCGCAGTGAACCCTTGGATCCTGCAGGGCCGGTCCACACATACAGCTTCGTGGATTAGCAATTCCTGAACACACGTTTCCCGATCTTATAAGACCTATCATCCGAGGCGCCTCATTCCATCATCCACATAAGTAAAATTTCGGGCCGTGTTAAAGCCCAATCACCACTTCTAGCTAGAAAGAAACGTGCTGCTCTCACTGCGTTCCCTTCTCCCGTTTTAGACTCTGCTGGTGTGTGAGGCTCGCGAAGTCACGCTATACACAAAGCTATGCCTAAAACAGGCTATGCTTTGATCGTCCCACAAGGCCTGCTTTTCAACAAAGCCTTGATCCTATGCATCTTAGCATGCCACATCATCACTCTATATCGCACTACCAATCCTTTGCCGAAATATATGAACGGGTGTTAAGCAAGAGAATAAATTCTCCGCCACCAAACATCCATACATTCAACAGAAGATCAATAACATGATATTTAATAGAGTACGATGTCAGACACACAATCCATTTATTAGCTTATGCTCTGGGCCTGAGTGAAAACCAAACCCGTGAAATCAACACGTACATTTGGGCAATGGCCATGACCCTTGAATTGGGAGCAAGTCAAATCAGGGCCTCGATCTTTGTCCATTCGAGGGTAGATTTACGGTCTTCATACGCCATCTTCATACCTCCATTAATGCCGTTTGATTATTTGGAATGAGAGAACTCGGACTTTCCAAATAATCCTCGTATATATATATATATATATATATATATATATATATATATATTTAAAACCCTTTGTATCACTTTATAATGATTACTTCCAATTTTAATTATTTAAAATAATTAAATTTTTAGATAACGACGCCTTAAGTCAATGGGCGACTATGGCGCTGCGTTCAATCAATTTGGATTTTTTACATTTCTCAGTATCTAACCGTTGGATCTTAACGTAATATATATCGTTGGAAAGATTTTTCCAAGACGGTCTTAACGGTTTCTGTTTCAAGAAAATCCGACGGTCGGATCTTCCTGTATAGTCGTTTAAAGGTACGATTTCAAAATGCGAACAACCGCGCTCCACTCGTTTAATTTTAATTATATTTATCTATATATAATCATCGTTTCAATCGTAATAACGTCGTTTGATTTAACCAACGCTCTAATAACTACTAATCCTTATTAAATTTTAATTCATTTGAAAATGAAGATCATATCACAACATTCTAAATTCATTCTTTACTTACATTAAAAATGTAAATTCCGTCCTTATCATTTACATGTAAATTTAATTTCTATTTTCTATTTATATGTAAAAAAAAATGTAAATTTTGATACATTGCAAAATCCTACCTTTAAATTACATATAAAATGTAAAATTTAACCTCAATGTATTTTCTCATCTTAATTACATAATAATAAAAATGTAATTTATATTTGCATTGAGAATCATATTCTAAATTACATCTAAAAATGTAAATTTTATTTACAATGCAAACTTTACTTCTTATTTACATTGTAAAAATATGTTTTTTTTTTATAAAGCAAACTCTCATCATACGTTACATTATAAAAATGTAATTTTTTTTATTTCAATGCAGACACTCATTCTAATTACATAGAAAAAATGTAATTTTTAATCCTATGGTGTAATTCCCTATATAATTTACATATAAAAATGTAAATTTTAACATACGATGTAAATTCACATTTTAATTACATAGAAAAATGTAATTTTAACATATTGTGTAATTCCCTATATAATTTACATATAAAAATGTAAATTTTAACATACGATATAAATTCACATTTTAATTACATAGAAAAATGTAATTTTAATCCTACGGTGTAATTCCCTATATAATTTACATATAAAAATGTTAATTTTAACATACGATGTAAATTCACATTTTAATTACATAAAATGTAATTTTAATCCTACGGTGTAATTCCCTGTATAATTTACATATAAAAATGTAAATTTTAACATACGATGTAAATTCACATTTTAATTACATAGAAAGATGTAATTTTAACATACGTGCTAATTCTCATTCCTTATTTACATATGAAATGTATATTTTTATTTACTATGTAATTTCTCATTTCCAAGTTACAAAAAAAAAGTAATTTTTCATTTACGATGCAAATTCCTACTTTTTATTTCAATGCAAATCCTACTTTATTTACATTATAAAAATGTAGTTTTAATTTACATGCCCATTCCTTACTTCTTTATTACATAAAAAAATGTAATTTCATACGATGTAAATTTCTACTCTTATTCATATTAAAAATAATGTAAATTTCATTTACAATGTTGAATTGATAATCTAGATCTATTCAAATAAACGAAAGCACTTACATAACGATGGCAAACCATGTCTCTTTCATTATGAATCGATAAGTTTGATTAATTCAAAAACATACAAAAGCGATAACATAAGAATGTGACAATCATATTTCTATTATTTTGAATTGATAAATTAGATCAATCCAAATCAACACAAGTGATTACATAAGAGGTGATAATCATACGGATCTAAACTATCCATCACAAACACATACCAACCATCATCAAATATGACAAAACAAAATAGATCGGTATCGCAAGCATGATATTTACCATTTAAACTTCACATAACGCTTGGATAATAATTGAATTAATTAAATTTAATTAAAAATAAATTCTCACCTTGCTCGGGACTGAAATGAAGGTCCAAACTCGATCAGATCTCGTGTTCGAAGTCACGGCGATTTCAGATCTGAAATATTTCAATTTGAAGTTCATATGTATAAATTAGAAAACACTTTTAACAACTGTCACTGCGACATTTAAAAGCGTGGAAAAACTGAAATCAAAATTTACCTTGAACTTCAGAAAGTTCAAAACTTTGAATCCGATTTTCGTGAGGTGTAGTTGACGGTTTCAGGTGAGGTTTGTTGGAGGTGGTCGGCTTCGGAGAGGCGCACATTCGCCAAGCACAGTGGAGGGTGCGGCGGCACGGTGGAGTCGCGGCGGCGGTTTGTTCGACGCGGGTTTGGGCTTGAAATTCGAGAGCTACAGGCGATGAAATCGAGTGAAACTTGTCGAAGATTGGAGAAGAAGGGAAGAGCTTCAAAAAGTTCAACTACGGCTAGGTCTAATTGTGTGTGGATTAGCGGGAAAATGGAGATGAAAACTTAAGGGGGGGCCGGCTACGGGTTGGCTGATCGGGGAAGAAAGGTACTGTAGCGGGGGTATTTATATATTATTATATTAGGACCTAGGGCTATTTAATTATTAATTTATTTAATTTCAAAAATGTCCGTTTTTGAAACATCTCCAAATTCAACCCAACGACTTTCGTTCCTACCTAATTACCCCTATTCTAGACTCATCTGGATATGTCCCGTAGGCCCAATCGATCATCTTGGCCTTCATTTTTCAGTTTTAAAATATAAATCATTTATTTTAATTTAACCGTACAAATAAATTTACCGGGGCTACAGATTAACTCAGAAAAATCCAGAAAAATTATTTTTTCCTTTCTTATGATGATACGGTCCTAACAAAATTTATTTCGTCGAATTCTGAGACTGTTTGAAAAATGGCTATTTTCCAGTCAATTAATTTTGACCGAAATTGACAAAACACAGTTTCTTTTGCCACGCTCACATACTAGCTTCAAAAATCATGAAATTTGAAACCTAGCAATAATTTTACATCTCGGTTCCAACAAAGTGGTTTCGTCGAATTCCGAGGTCGTATGCAAATTGTCTATTTTCAAGAGCGATATATTCTCTATAGCGACCGTTCTGAAAATTCATTTGACCATAACTTTTGATTCCCGCTATGAAACTTCGATTTTTCATATTCGTTAGAAAGATATTCATTAACAGATTTAAATATTTTTGGTTTCACCAAAATTCGGTTTATTCTGCATCATGTGTGGTCAGTCAAAGTTCAGGTTTGACTTTTAAAACTACCGTCCTTTTTTAATTCCTTTTATAATTAAATTACATATATTCGCATTAAATTCAGTTAAAATAAATTTCTAGTCATTTTTATTTAAAATAATTCATTTCAACTATTTAAACACCTCTAAAATCTTTAAAATGAAAATTTTAAATTGGCCCCAAATTCTGGGTTGTTACAAGTGAATTTCTGGACTTCTACTAACTTAATACTCGAGTATAGGTTTCGAGTCTTCTTAAAGCCGAAAGTGGTTTTGGAACTTCTATTAATTCCGGAAGGAGGTTTCTTGACCTATATTATTTTAATACCTTAATCTGGGTTACAGGTCTTCTAACTATTGAAAAGGTTTTCCGATCATTCATTATTTTGAAAAAGGATTCCAGGACTTTTATTACTTCAATGCCCGAATGTAGGTTTCAGAACCTCTATTACTTCTGGAAAAAGAGTTCTGGACTTTCATTATTTTGCTACATGAATCTATGTTTTCATGCCACACAATATCGGATGTAGTTTATTTATCAGATTCCAATTCCTATGTGTTCTGGAAGAAACGGTGGTTATGAGCCCATTATAATTTTTTTAAACAGATTCACAATTTTGCATTATAAGTATTCACATTTAGGTTTCGAATGTCTCAATAACAAAAGCATATTGATCTTCTAGTATTTTCAAAATATGGTGTTTTGGAGAGTAGGGTTATAATAGTATGCTAACAATTCAGATTCATATTACAGAAAGTACTGAGCAAGTCCTATCTATTAAAGTTTTGAAACATTCACAAAAACACTGAAAATAATACAATAGTAAAGTTTAAAACTTTTGTATCTTTTTTATTAAATACTCAGATGTGACTGGATCACAAATGTAATTGAGAATGGTGTATAACATCTCCTTGAGCTTCTTTTCCTTATATTTGATAGTTTCATCATTACCACAATTTAATGTTTAAGCGTAGCTTGTGAACTTTCACTTCACCATATTGGTTGTTTTGTAACTCCTCTGTGTGGAAGAATAGCAACGGTTCTGAGCTATCGCTAAATAGGAACGGTTTCCATTTTAATTTCGCAATGGCCTAAGCCATTATGTAGTTTTCATATTATCATTTTTTAAATTTGTTCACACAACCAGCGCACCGAACACCCCGCCATTCCATAAAACAAACACCCCTAATTTCATTTCCCTCTAGTTTTTCAAAACTCTTTGTCGCTTTGCCCTAATTGATTGATCGAAATATCCTCCGTTTGCTAGACTGCAAATCGTCATCAAACTGTAATTCAATTTTCCCCAACCATCCACTGCAAATCATCATCATTCGAGACTGAGTAATAAGGCTCATTATCTTTTGATTTTTATTATTTGTTTATTTCGTTTGGATCTGGTTTTATTTCTTTTGGACTTTTTTTCGGGTTTGGATATGATTTTGTTTTTGTTTTGTTAACATTTTTGTGTGTTACAGATATACTACGTTAAAATACATTTAGACATGAACGAAAATTATTTGGATTTGATTAAAACTGAAATGAATATAACATGAGAAACTTTCTAATGTGTATAATGAATTTGCCTGTTAACAAATGATTTCATTAACTTGTTCTAGTTGTATGTATTTCTAAGTGTAGAATGAGCAAGAGAATTTTTTAAGTGTTGAATGAAAATGAAAGTTAAAAAATGAATTCTTTACCTCGTGATGATTGTATGAATTTCTAATAGTAGAACGAACATGAGAAAATTTTTTATGTGTAGGATGAACATGAGAAATTTTATAAGTGTTGCATATGTTTCTTTACCTTGTGCTAGTTGTATGTATACCTATTGTTCTTGGTATAAAGGCCTTAAATCCATCATGTTTTTAATATCTAGTAGGTTGTTTGTTGGATGGAGATCTCATATCGTGCTCCTGTATATAGCTTAAGCTTGAGCACAAGTAAAACACAAATTATAGGAGCATTTTCATGAAAACTAACGCCAACCACTGTTTATTATACAAGGTAAAGAAAACGCTTGCAATTATACCTTATTATGTTTTCCTTTAAACTTGAACTCGTTGAAGAAAAAAACCAACAAGCGAGATTTTAAGTTTTAATAAAATCATCAGCCATTTAATACACCATTGACGCAATACTAGATTTACAGGGGAAAACTGTTTCCAGGCTCTGTATGGGCCTTTTCTACCATATGCAGGCTCCACCTAACTGTTACCCAACTCAATTTGGCCTTCTTCTGTATTAGCAGAAGAGGCTCAAAAAACGGCGAGCTGGGCCTACATGGGATAGCAGAGGCCCATAGAGAGCCTCTGTAAATCTATTGTTTTGTCAGTGGTGTGTTAAATGGAGGATGGTTTTCTTAATA
Organism: Allium sativum; assembly: GCA_030737875.1. Lineage (NCBI taxonomy): Eukaryota > Viridiplantae > Streptophyta > Magnoliopsida > Asparagales > Amaryllidaceae > Allium > Allium sativum. Next base: position 717,360,106 of record CM060921.1, on the reverse strand, counting down.
CTTAAGAGCTCTATAGTTGGTTTTTTCTTCAAGGGTTCTAGTTTAATGGAAAACATGATAGCGTACAATTTTCATTGGTTTATTAAATAGGTAATTTGGCTCACATCGCCAATAAGTTTCAAAATTCACGTCTCATCCAGTCAAACTTTTAATATAGATTAGGTCCCTATTTTTTATAAAATCATCAAAAAATTAGTCAAAAAATCATGAAAATTCATAATTAAATACAACAACTAATAATCATCAAATTCAGGTGTTAAAACCACCAAAAAAACAACTCAAAAACCAAAAAAAAAAAAAACCAAACAACAGTATTATGCATCAAAAGATGCAATTATTTGCAGCTAGTTGCATATATTTCAGTTATGCATCAAAATGCACTATATATGCATACACGTATGCAGAAATTGTGGAATAAACACGTTGTTTCATGCATTTATTCATTCCTGGGCTATTTTTCAAGCATTCACAGTTTTCAGATATTGTTGCATACATTTATGTACTTATGCAAATAAATGCATACATTCATGCACATATTCAGAAGCCTTCATCCTTTTTAACTTTGTTGCATAATGTATGCATATATACGGAATAAATGCACATATGTATGCAACTATTCATAACACATGCAGCTCAGTTCAACTTTATATGCATTTATGCAACTACTAAAAAAACATGCATACATATATGCATATATTCACCCAGATTTTTTAAAGAAAACACTGGATGAATATATGCATACTGTATGCATATATTCAGTATAAATGCATTGATGTATGCAACTTTTTTTTTAGACTGTTTCCGGGAATATTTGTGATTTGAAATTTTTTTTAGTGCTCAGCGCATTTTTTTTCTTTTGAAAAACACGTAAGAAGGAAAATAGGGACCCATTTTATATTTGAAACTTGGACTGGATGTTGTTTACATTTTGAATAGTAATAGGGACGTATGTCCAGTTTCCACTTATTAAATAGCGTTAGTTTTCACGGAGGTGCTTCTGCAATTTGTCTTTTATTTCTTCTCGAGTATAGGAAACGTTGGTTGGCGTATGACCCAATGGCATAATTCTCGGTTGCTAACGTCGCCGATGATTAAGTGTGTTTGTGGCAATGGTTCAATCCATCATCATTCTATACATCTCATTTGTTTTTTATATATCCCGGTCACTCTATTGATTTATTTTTTCCACCAGTTATGATGCTTGTTGAAATTTGAGCAGTTTGGGTTGTATGTTACTCAATTAGTACGTGAAACAATTTATATCAAAACCGGTACAAATATTCAACAGAACATTGCATATATGTTGCTTGTTAATAGAATAAATATTTCCAATATTTTCTTTAATTATTTAATATTTAACTCACTGCTAAGTAAGTTCTTAATGTATTTATTTCTTCCCTTCATATATGGAAGAATTAAATTTAAATTGAGTTTATATTTTATTTTTTGTTATGGTCTTTTGTTGTAAATCCCCAACCAATGTAAGAATCATGTCTTCTTATGTTCATATGTATTTGACATAATACGACCACGCATAGTATGGCACCTACATTCCGTTAAAACCTAGATATCGACAAACTTTCTTATATATATATATATATATATATATATAATACATTATGCACACATGATACCTAATGTCATCTTAACAAAATACGAATTTTCTCACTTTTTAAGGAATTATGCGGCTAAAATAATGCAACTAAAGTATTTTTGCTTTTTGGATGCGCCATATGTCGATATGATGCCATATAAATATAATGATGTGATGGATCAATATAAAACCAAAAATTAATAAGATTAGCATAAAATTAATAAAGCCAATATACAGATGCTTATGCATCAAATGCATAGATCCCGTACGTTCAACTAAGTAAATAGGAATTCGGAATTAAGCCTAATTGTACGAGCATGTGTGAGCACATATGAATAAAATTAATAAAGTTAATTGTACATGCTCTGTATGAACACGTTGTTTATCATATATAACTAATCCTAAATTGTATTTATAGGTCATTAAGTTTTATTTCCATTATGGACAAAGATAATATAATAAGTTAATAAAAAAATAATTGACAACAAATCATATATGATATAATAGGTCAGAAAGCCTTCTATTATAGACAACAAGTGCGAACTCGTGCTTCGCACACGGACATTGTGAAAATATTGTATTTACATAGGAAATTGAAAAACAGGAAGATCATTCAGATAAGGATATATAGTAAATAAAGCAAGAGAACATGTATGGCAAGCAGTAGGACAATAAACCTCGTAAATTTCCAATATTGAAAAGAAGCTTAATGAAATACACATGGGAATGGTAACAAAAGATACATAAGCTTTCTTTAAGCTGTAAATTTAAATCTAGGATTAATTAAAAAAAAGGATTTAGCATTATTAAACGGTAAACAAAGATTCAGGATAGTTTCATACAAAACCATCTTAAAACTCGAGTTGTAAATATATTTTTTACCAATATGATAGATGATAGACAGCTTATCTACCAAATAACCCATATTTTGTATGTAAATATAGCTTAAATTTCAAAAATATTAATTGTAAAACATAATTTTTAACATACTATTACCTCTTAGTCACTTTAACATGCTCATGCTAAGAATATAGATGAAAAATTACACAGCTCAATGATTATTCCATTTTTTGCATTTTCAGATGCTCGTCGCTTTGAATCGTGCACGTTATGAAGTTTGCAGGTAATACCATTGAAATTTGATCTTTCAAAATAATCAAAATCGACACCGAACTATCACTAAAGCCCAAACATAGTAGCAATACTAAAATACATTATCCCAAGACATACGAATTAAGGAAATGAGAAAACTTATATTGATTGAATAGATGGTGATGGTTATGCAAATCCAAAATAAACAAACAGTAAGCATCAAAGATCATTGCAATAGTGCACAACCATGAAAATAAAACTAAATGGTAAAACCTTCCTCAAAAAATACAGAACATGCATGTATGGTTCAAATTCTACATGAAGTCCAGCACTCAAAATATTTAAGGAAACTCTGTTGAGTATCTTAACTAATTGTATAAATTATTTAAGCACTACTTGTATTAAACATTTACTCAGTTCATTGCACAATTGTTCTACACTTGCACAATCATGGAAACAGCGACACAGAGTAGACCTTGCAATTTGTGATGACTATCTCTATGATGCCACTTTAGCTCACATTCTCTTATGCTATATGAGAAAAAGAATAAAGTTAGCTAGCTATATGTATAATTTTGAATATGGGTTGGCACAATAGACAAAACGAAAGTTTCAATACAAGTAATGTTTCAGATTTTGATCTTGTTTTGTAGCATGGTGTAACACCCCACCTCCACCAGGGTGTCTCTTGCAAGCACTCTGACTTTGGAGGGGCGTTTGAATTAGGTAAACATGCATAATGATATATCAAGGCAGAACAAGAACATATGTATATAGGTAAACAGAGTAAATATCATAGATAAAACAGTGGAAGATTTTAAACCATTTCAAAACAAGTCTGTTACATCATAATGTCAACTTTCCCAATAAACCAGTCTAGATAAAACAACATCAACTGAAAAACTGAAATAAATAAGTGCTATCCCCAATTAAGTGGTAACCATAGCTAGCTTCATGTCGAAACCGTACATGAGCTGAAATCCCACAAGCAAGCAATCCGAAATCCAAGCTAAGCTCCAGTATTCCCTCCCTGAGAACCTGGGGGGGGGGGGGGGGGACGGAAGAAAAGAGGCGAAAGAAAACAGGTCAGTCAAAAAGACTGAGTAAGCCCTACTACAATCAATGTAAACTGATAAAGTTAACTGGCATGAGCAGCAGGGATGAACATAAGAATAACAATATACTAGCATGATGATTAACTAACAAGGTAGATAAAGGTGTCGTCGCATAATCAGGATTAAGGTTTTGCACCACAGGTGTACTAGCAAACTAACATGACTTGAATAAACAAGTATTGATCCCTTGGCCCAAGCTTTGGCCCAATAACATGAAATGACCCTAATACAAGGTCCAACCAAACGGTCTAGTCGATCGGCTCCCTAAGCCTAACTTGTCACGTGTTGGTGTCAATACGACCCAATCATAATTGTAGTCGAACTGTGCCGGGTCCACCCTTCGGGTGTATCAAGCCCTAGGGTGTCAACCCCTGGACACCATGAACATGAGTGCACAGTCCCGATCTACTGGTACCCGTGCATGTTTTCTCCGGCTACGGACTATGTGCACGACCAGAGTCCGCCCGGAACTACACCGGCGTACCCTCTGCCGTCGCTTTTGGTCACTTACCTCCAGTCCAGTAATCGTGCCCCCACCCTAGCCTAGTCCCTAGGGTCATGATGATACTAACTTGGGATTACTGCTGGAGTGGGCCCCCATTGCTAGGATTTTTCTAGTGGGTTAAGTACGGTTTAACCCTCTTGCTAATCCTGGATTAACTTGGTTAAGTGTAACGATGAGTTCACGACTTAACCCCGATTAATCTACTAAGCCCAAATTGGTTAAGTATTAAGTGGACCATGACTTAACCCTAATCATGAGGCATTAATTAATTTAATGCGCCTTAACCTCTCACATTAGACCTTGTAGTGGTTACTAGTTAAGCCGGGCGGGTCCGGGTAGCTTTACACCACAACTTGGTCTAACCTCGGGTTCAAGGTACAGCATGACCAACTTCTCACATTGGGTCCTATTGTTTGTAGCAACTAGTTAAGCCGGTCGGTTCCGGGTAGGTTTACGCTACAAACTCAACCCAACCTCGAGTTGGCCACACTTATCTTTTCTAAGTGTCATGTCCATCATGTTTCCAAAACATGTTACAAGTTTTCAAGCAATTGGGTAGACCTAACTTAATAGGTAAATTCCCAATGGGTAGACCTAACTTAATAGGTAAATTCCCAAGCTTATGTTTTATGTCTTTTAAGTTTACCCAACCCCAAGCGCAATCCCATCGCTTACATATCGCAATAGCGCATAAAGGATAGAAAGAGGGAACTTGGCATAATCATGACATAAAGGTATTGAAGCCACAAGCTTAACATGGTGGCATATGAAATGTTCATATGTTCATACACTTGCATATTACATTTTTAGGCCTCAAAAGCATTCATAAAACCAAACTTAGCATATTGGTGATACATGGTGCTAAATGACATGTAGAGATGGCCATAAGTTCGCATTTAGCCTCACATGCAAGTTATCATAAGAGATATGATAACTTACATGTTGCTAAAATGCAACCTTTGGCATAAAGCTTAAAGCTTTATGTTCATAAACCCAAAATAAGCTTGCATAACATGATAGCATGAACAAAATGTTCAACCCAAACTTGCATAACATAACTTGGCATACTTGCATATAAACTTGCATATCACAACATGATAAACTTGCATATAAACTTGCATATCACAACATGATAAACTTGCATATCATACATTTAACTTTAGAGTTTAAGTATGAAAGTAGAATAGGGCTTACAATGCTTAAGAAGTCACAAAAATATGACAAAGCCCTTATGAAATCAATTAAACCCAAAATGCAAGCAAAACCCTTGAGCCAAAATGATCAAGACTCTTTCTTTATGATGCAAATATATAAACTTGACTTGAATGCAAGCTAATGATGCTCATACAAGTTTGAAAACACTTGTATGCATGGAAAATCACTTAGGAATTTATTTAGGAATTTTATGAAGAGAGTGGAGGCCATGAGAGGATTGATTTTGCCATAGTTTAGTTGTATGAATGAATAATGATGATTTAGGGTAGGTTAGGGTCTTATTTATAGATTAGGCAAGTGTTTTAGGCCATAGGATTAAACCTAGATTCAATCCAAGCCATCAAAGCATGTCTTGGGGAAGAAGTCAAGTGTAGGAACCATCTAGGGCCTTTAGATTAAAGATGAACCATGAGAACCATTCAAATGCAAAATCTGCATTTGAGCGAATCGGCCCACGGGTTGACAGCCAAACACCCTGGATTAACCCCTAGTCGACCCAGCGAGCTCGGGTCGACCTCAAAAATCGGCCGGTTCGGTTATTCCCCTCTCCCAATTCGCTGTTTTGAACATTTTTGCATATTTATTTATTAAATTTTCAATTATATATATATATATATATCAATATATATATTTCTCTGCGCAACCCATTTCACTTAATTAAGTATACTTTAATTTGGGAATTTTTCGTGAAACTTCGCGAGGACATATCTTGGTCATACGGACTCCGATTTTCGAAAACTCGGACTCTATTTCGCGTATTTTTCCGAGACGAACGCAATGGCATAGCCCGTTTCCCTTGATTCAGATTTTACAGTTTAATTCTGCCTCCATTTATGTTATAACATGTTATTCAAAAATACGGGTTGTTACACATGGTATAGTGATCTTGAAACAGCAATGGATAAACTTTCATAGCTCCGCCTCTTCTAGATAATTAGCGCAACGCATGTGTGGACATAATTTTTTTTTGTGTGTGAATATAATGACAATCCAAATTCTTAAGCTGTTATCATATTGTTTATTTACCATAGTCTAAATCACATGTGCAGAAAGTTGGTAAAATCTCCACTCTCTAATCCATTAAAGTGCACATTATGTGATCAAAACTAATCTCTCTCTCACACGCACATAGACACACTATTTCAGACGTATTATATGCCTGCAAGAACATATGATAATTCGTGTAACTTAAATACTCAATTGCTATAATTACCCATCACGTATATTACTTGCAAGGTGAGTAATTTAGGCTGCAACCTTTCTAAAACCGAAGTTTGAAAAGCACACCATATCAAATGCTACAATGCATGTTATTTTTACATCAACTTCAGGGAGGAATATTCAAACTCAATTTCTAGAGTAATGATTTCCAGGTCCCTAAAATTGCAAGAGCCAATATGGAAAACATTGGTAATATGGATTAGGGAATCAAACTTTATACAATAGAATTCCATGCACAGAACAAACCTTCCAGCAAATTCTCTATTATTGATTATTTATGGACCACAATAATCAACTATAACCATTAATGCAATAGTTCAGTCACTATAAATTTTGAGGTCAAGAATAGAGATACTAATTGCAATAAATATTAAAATGAGAAACTAAATATTAGTTATTGACATTCAATACTATTTAATTCAAAATTTTGAAAAGAGTAAAGTTGAAACAAAAAAGGGATACAATAAGGTTAAGAAATTAAATATCATGGTGGTTGAATAAGCTGAAATTTACCAAATATCTAGGAGTCAAAAGAATATTAATTTATTCCCAATTTTAACATAAAATTTCAAAATATTAAAAGACGAAAGAATAAACTGAATTAAAGGAACATCCAAACCTCATCAATTTTTCCTATTAAACCACATTTACCTCTGTCCAAGTTCTCTTATAGATGCTCCAGTATGATCATAAACTTATGTGGAGTATTCATGTTGTGGCACAGCTAAAATCATTTATATATTTATATAAAAAATATGTATTTCTGAAGTAATCCTGTTGGGCCATAAAAATTGAGATTCTTAGCATAGCCAGAATTCTGACTTCTAATCAATATTCCATTCTGTTAGCTAATTGAAAGCACTTCGGAGCTCATATCCTTATGCTGTAACTATAGGAAGTCAAATTTCAGATTTTAGAGAGATGAAAAACTGATATTTGGTTATTAAAAGAACACGCTGGTAGCATTCATGGAATAATAAGCAGATCCATATGTAAGTGAGGGAAATGATTAAGGTGTAGGTAGACCGAATTGTTATAAAGAAAATAAAATGCAAAAAGAGCAATCATCTACATCACTATACTTCCTTTATTATATGCAAAATGAGACGATAGTTGATCTGAGTGGGTAAATTGGTTACATATGCATAAGAGTCATGGATTGGCAAGTGGCATTATAATTAAAAAAAATGCAATCATGAGTTAATACTAATTAGCAATTCCTGTTATACTTTTCAACTTACATATTCGAGTTAATGATAATTATACTTCAACTTACATATTCGAGTTAATGATAATTCTTATTTTATCTTTAAAAAAAATGAAAGACAGGCCATCAATGACATTTTATAATTAGTTTTGTTTTTAATTACTCTAATTCAAATTTATCGATAATAAAATAACTAAGCTTTAAAAGAACTCTTGTATTACCTAATCCTGATTAAAAATGAGAGAAACAATGATAATCATAGTTGGTAACCTGGTGTAGCATATATGAAGACATGAGAAAGTCTTATTCTGGAAAAAGGTTCAAATATAAACAGAAGATCGAAAATGGAATAAATAATGTCTCTAAATGCAATAAATCTCAGGCTTGAAAATGGAATGCATGATTTCTCCAAATAAAATAAACTTATAGGTATGTTCAATGTAAAATAAAAGAGACAAATAGAACAAAATAGTGGAAATTAGGAAGAAAATTCGAGGTTGTTGGTGAATGCCATTTCACTTTAAATTATAATTCAGCAAGATATTGTTGTCTTTATTTTCAAATGATATGAACAGACTATGTACAAAGTTAGGAAAATTGGAAGTAAAATTATTGGGCGAGATGGGTAAAGAGGGGATTTGAATCCGATATGCGATACCCATGTCGTGATAAGCAAAATAATGAATTACCAACCTGTTTCGTTTACTAGATTATTAGCATATTGGAAAGAGACTACACATTTTTGTTAAATCCCAAATGCACTAACTTTAGAAACAAACAGATAGTTTTTTTTAAGGATTTACATAGCTTGCAATTTGCATATTATACACATTTGAGTTTTAAATATAGGTAGACTTATCATGATAATGGAAATAAAATATTATACAGTGAAGATCCAGTACCACTAAACAAATTCTAACTTGAGCAAAAGAGGTTATATCCGATTTGAATTGGAAATAATAATAATAATAGCATAAAATGATAACACATTATTATATTCAAATAATAATTTGAAAGGAAAAATTGAATAACAAATATACTATATCATCCAGATAAACTATTCCCAAGATTAGTTGAGTATGCTTTAAAAATAGTACAAATTACAAATTACAAATGATGTTCATCACATAGATACATATTAATCAAACAAAAAAAATGAAGTTTGACACTATCAAATTATATTGCACATCAATTGTTCCAAAGAATAAGCGACCATGATTTAAGGAACTTAAATCAATTTCGAAATATTTTTATCAACATACAAAGAAAAAAAACCAAAATGATATCCTAAGATATTGGATATGGATGAAAATTACTTGTAATACCAATGAACTAAAATAATAGTAACAGTTATAGCAAATCATTGAAAAAATGGGTATTTATAATAACATATTGTTTGTTTTTACAAAAATTTAGAGTATAGTAACATGGAACTAAATATTTGCATTACACAATCAAGTTAGTCAAATTCCTCCCCATTGCCACATAAGAAAACACCAAGGGTTAAAAGGGAAGGGAAAACACCATTTCACTTGACTATAAAATATAGTGAGCCTCCTTTGATAGAAAATGATGAAGCAGTCCAAGCTAAGACAAAATGAGCAGAACTGCTCATCACGTGCATTCTTGTTTTTCTCAAGATAAGTTTAGGCTTTGTATTTTTTTTATTTTGACGCATTAAACACACAATTTTGATATAATTAAACATCTATTAACCAAAAAATGTATTTGTTAGATATTTATATATATTTAGTAAACGCATTTTAAGTGTCATGTAGAGGCGAAATATATGGTTTTTTAAGAAGAAAAATATTTTTATATGTACATGTAGACAAAATATTTCCAGAAATAGTTGAATACACATTAAAAATATTTCAAATGGTAAATCATAAATGATACATATGGCATAGATCCATGATAATCAAACTAAACATGAATTTTGCTACTATCTAATTATACTACACATCAATTGTTTTACACAATAAGCGATAATGGATTAAACAACCTAAATTAGTTAAAAAAAATGTAATTTTCACCATATACATTATGAGCACACAATGTTTTATACTATGAGTGCTTTATGCAATAGGGAAATTTGTGTCAAAGCCACCCAAGTCTGCACTGTGTAACAGAATAACTGCTCTACAGTTGGCCCAGGGAAAATTTTCTACATCTAAGCTAGGCAATGTATAAATTAAAACATGCTCCACTCTTTATTAAAGCACGTCAACTGTTGAGTATTTGAAGCTTTTGTTTGCCTTTAATAATTATTCCTACAATGCCTGAATATAACTATTTGCTTTCAATAGTTACTCTAGCAATGTTTAAACATGCCCAGCATCCAACAACCAATTGCATTACAGACTAAGGATAAAACAATTTCCAGTTTGCCGAAGATTTAGGTAGCATGAAAAAAGATGTTCATATACCGGTGAAGTAATTAATAACCTGACTAATAATGAACTGAAATAACTTGCGTGGTTTAGAGCAACAGAAATATATTTTTAAAAATAGGGTAAATATTTCCAAGATTTCTTATCATAAAGAACAACCACAATTGTGAAAGAAAAACATAGGAAACCTAATACATTTGAACAAAAATTACTTGTTGACTCTTCGCTGCATATATACAAATCATGTGAAAGTAGCTTATTTTTGAAGTAGGTGTTGAACAACTAATATCTCTAAAATAGACCACAGTAAATTATAGCAAAAAAATCAATAGATAGTAATTGAGTCAATATTTAGATATTCATTATCTACATGCAGTAGATAGTAATTGAGTCACTCGTTAGAAATTCATTATCTACACGCATGTGCCATGAAATATGTACTAATTAAGCAGACAATGCATGCACGTAAAGGGAGTAATTATATAACTTCATTTAAAAACTGACGATGACAACCTATAACAAATCCCTCTTGCTAACCCTTTGATAAAAATGTGAACAATGAGTTACACAACAGAATTATTATTGATCTATTATAAAAAAAAATTTGGCATGTCCAAACACTGTGAATAGAGTAAACCTATAATTAAGAAATTAGGCGGCAACATGTTAAAGCCGTTGAGCGCATGCACTTTAAGCGCGGTTGCATTGTAGAACTTTTTCACATATGCTTATAAAAATACTTGCATAACTTAAAATATTTTATTGATGTTCAAGAATGTATATAACAATAAGCCATGCAAATCAAATCAATCATAAATGTTTAGAAAACTTTGAACATTCAATAGCCATGACTTACCGCATATTACTAAGTTGGTTAATCCAAAAAAAAAAAATCAGAGATATTATATACTCGTAAGTTAAATATAATTATAAGAATCAGAATTAAGGCATGGTAATTTTACTTTCACCAAAATTTGAAAACTTGTATTAACTTCCATCTGTGAAACCATAGTTCTAAAAGGAGGCCGAAATAAATTTATTACAGTAACTAATTGAATTTAAACACATAAAAAATCATATGAATTGGATTGTCTGTGGATGGGTCCGTTAGTGGGTGTTCGCATATGTGCATGTGTCCATGATTAAAAATTACATCGTAGTAACATAAATGAAGATGATTGAAAAAAATGACCCTATACACATGAAAATGTATGATTTGTAGTATTGGTTGAATAATTGGTAAGAGTCCGTTGTTAGGTCGGATGACACCATGGTTGATTGTTTTTCCATGACAAACTTGATTTACTAAAAATATTTTACAGACCTAGCAGAGTTAATCACAATCTTAAAAATCAACTGGCAAGCACCTTTGGTGACAAAGTATCTAACGATACACATGCATGTATACGCATAAATTGACTAATTAAATTTATATAGGAAGAAATGGAGAAGAGTCGCATAACTTTACAAACTATACAAAATCTTCTCTAACCCATATATTCAGCATGCTATTTTGAGAACTAATACACATACGTTTACAACAATATTTCTTTGTGACTATCTTTGTTTGTCTTCTCATTATTTTTTGTTAAAGGGGTAATTGAGCGTTTCATAAAAATTATTGTTTAACAGATATATCTTAAAGTTCCAATCAGTATAATCTACTGTCTTACTACGTTTATCTAAAATTTGAGTCGCAATGTACGGTTTGAAAGCAAAAAAAGTGGGTTTATTCTTAGCAGTTAGCACATTAATTATGTAGTGATGTATTTTATTCCTAGAATGTAGCGATGTGTTTAATTCCTAGAAAATATTAAACGATTATTTATGCGATTATTGATTTAATTTTTTTTCCCTTTTAAGTCAGTAATTTCTTTTGCCTAATTTATAAAACATAAATTAGTAATAAACCATTAAGAATATCTTAATACATTAATATGAATGTTAAAATTGGAATACTTAATAGGATACAACTTTAATTCGATTCAATTGCACCTTTCCATACCATGCTAATAAAAAAATATCCAACATTAAAACAATGTTAATGCGCTTATAGATGACTTTGTCTAAGCTTCAAGTAATGCACAAAAATATGTTAGAAACATGATAAATTTCCTGATAAGACGACACAAAATAAGAACTCTGGCTTTGTCAAGGTCAGGACATCGGGATGCATGTCCATGCTTTTTCAAAGTGGTCCTTTCAAGCAAAAGCAGTATTACTTTGTTAAAAAATAAATCTCACGTTGTAGTTTGGGTTTAATAAAAAATCATCCACGCAAAGATCTAAAAAAAACAAATTTATAGTGCTTACAGGCAATAATGAGCGTGTGTTGTATTCTTACAATGCAGGCAGTTATATTAGTCAGAGTTGCACATAATTATCACCACAACAGAAGATTGTATAAGGAACTAAAAAAATTGGTTTTGAGCGACAAACTAAAAACTTATTTGCTATACCACGCTGATTGATAAAAATGTATATTTAAATGAATCATATTATCCTACTAATTTTACCTTGCTTTCAACTATGCAAGGCAAAAAAATAAATCAGACCTTATCACTCGAATTGTCCTTATGGGTGGTGTAGAATTTAAGGTAATCCAGAAGCAGCCATTTAATTACCAAAAACACCTTCCTTAAACAAATCCTCTAAACGTCAATATGATAACCCTGACAATCTGTAAAGCTAAGGAAGGAAAATTTATGTCATAGTAAGTTCAACCAATAGGTACATGAAATATGTGCATGTCCGGAAATTTGCATATAACCATTTAATCAATAACATTGTAATTAATATAAGAGGAAACATTAAGCACATAGAAAACTCCTAGCATGCTAAACAAAAAGTAATATCATTGTGCATTAATGATCATTGCAATGCATAAACAAAACAAAAACTACAGAAGGCAACTTAATTTTTGAAACCAGTAAATAAATTTATGTTAACGCAATAGCTCTTCTCAAAAAACAAAGGACATATAGTTGTTTATAAGATTTAGGACATAATTTAATGATATCATATCATTAAAAATATTTATACTTAATAGCACTTATCTTTAGGTTAAGTTCGCTATCACTAAAGTTAAGTATAATTGAATGCGGAAAAATCAAGTATATCCAGAAAGAAATATTGAAGATAAATCATATTGGAAACCAAGCTAGACGATGATTTTTTTTCCATAAACAATTAGCCATCAACTAACTACTTGTAATGAAAGTAATTTTGTAAATTAGAAAGTATTCTCCAAATAGCTGGTATTCGATTTTTTGAAATGACAATAAGAAAACAAAAATCAACGACTCAATAATTTTGACTCATTAAAGAGTACGCATGTAATTTTATTAATGAAAACCTTTAAAAAACCGCTGAGATGTTTAATTTTCTTATTCATGGAAACTAATGAATATATAGTGGACCACATGAAAATATAATCATTTGCTTAGTAGGATAATTTTAAATTACTCCATGCGAACATCAATATAATGACCAAATACGTGTAACTTATACCAATACACAAAGAGAATTAAGATCAGTCTGACATCAATATAGGAACAGGCATCAACTACAAAACATTAGAATGAACTCATGTTATGCATATGGGTTTCATCAATAAATCATTTAAAAAGAATATATTATATTATATACACACACACACACTTATTTAATAATTTGTAAACATTAACCTAATCACATACATTTCCAGGTCATGAAATAATATTCCTACATTGGTGCATAGTTAATAATTTGACAAAGCTCGCACTTTCCCCATTTCCTTGTTAATCAAGGAAATAAAGATATATCAGCATTTAATTAAAATGACTATAAATTCATTAACATCACATTATTCATAAAAGCACACAACACACTTTGAAATATGTAGTTGCACCAAGTACGTAAAGTTAAAAATGTTGAGCAGAAATTAAAATACGTAAAATATATTCATACAACAAAGTATTCTATACTGAGTTGTAAGTACATAAATTCCCGTTATTATTATTGTAATAAGGTCACTACAAATTGCTGACTTTGACTAATCGAATTTCCTTAGGTACAATTATGTACTTCATACTCTCAACTTCATGGAAGCTTTACATTTAAACCTTACAGTTTATTCAGTTTTCCCAAATAACATGGAATAATAAACGTCTACATACATATTCCTTCATTTAGGGATTTTATATGCATGTAAAAAACATAACCACACTGAATGAAACATAACTTATAGCATTAGATAGAAAAAAAAGAGATGCTAATTCAGTATTAGCAAAACCATGAATGATTATTACCTAACTAACAGCCAGAACTATTGAAATCGCTAAGAATCTACCAATATAAACAACAACCAAACAAAAGCATTCAACTATGAAATTTGGCAGAAAATGATACCTTTACATGTTGAATTGGAAAGAAGGTGGTTCCAAATTTTCGCAGTAAACAACAAATTGAATTGAATGTAGTCGAAGCAGCAGTGTTTGGAAACAAACATGTGGAAAGAGGCAAACCGCAGATGTAGACGTGAAAAGAAATCCCAAATACATGATGGTGGTTATTTCCCGAAAAGCATGTCAGCGGACAACCTAGGGCCAACTTATTTTCCTTAAATTATGATGTCGATGTAGTAAGAAGAGAAGGAATAACGATGGAAAGTGACCACTTGGTTATAACTGCTACTACTGGTGGAGGAGGTCGACAAACCACACGATTTGGGCTGCTGCAACAGATTTTGATAACCACAGGCTGCAATGGGGCAAATGGAAGTAGTATAAGGTCGGAAAAGGTCGATCAGTTGAAGAGGGGATTGAAAGAACTATAGTGCTTTGAAGGCACCTACCGCCGAATGAAAACAACTATCTGTGGAAGACTAAGAAGGGAGCAGGTGGATGACGCATTTCATGGATGGGGGAAGGCAGAATGGACATGACGGTTTGGGGAAGAGAAGGATATGGGATTGAGATGGGAGGAAGGAAGATGCGAAGCGATTGAATAGGAGCACTACAAGAAAACACTGATTTAGCGTCATATATTTAGAAGCGGAAATTTTCGTCGCTAATTTGCGACGGATTTCCAAGTGATCTACAAGGGATAGTTTTTTCAACTTTTTTTTTCTTTTATTTATTACCGTCGTCTTCAGTCATCCCTCACTAAGCCGTTGCAAACTGCGCCAAATTACCGACAGAAAATTTATGCCGCTATTTTCCGCTGCAAATTCAGGCCGAATACCGACGGATATTTATCGAAACTATTTTGCAGCACAATTCCAACAGATTTGCAACAGACTAAAACATCAGTTTATATTAATAATTAATAATAAAATTTAACACTTATGAAATGATATCTATTATTCATAATTAATTTTAAATAATTGTATTTAATAATTATAGTTGATACTTATATTTTATAATTATATAGTGGATAATTATATTTTATATTTCGAAAAATTTGAAAATTTGAAATCATCTTAAATAAATTTGAAGTAAATCATTAAGTTTATAAAACCAATTCTTGTTTGACACGAAATAACCAAAATTTCTAAACATTAAAATATTGAAAAAGTTCATTTAATAGTTTAATTTAAATTGTATAATACTTCATATTATTATTTTAAAATCTATACTATTAATACTATTAAAGCTATGTTGATTTTAGATATCTCATAAGCCCCTAAGTTTTTATTCAGACAGGACGTGAGCATGACACGTGTCATCATGTAAAGAAGATGGTTCCATAGTATTGCGCTTTCTTGACATTAGTTAAAAAAAATTTAACAATTGTGTTTTCCTTTGCCAGTGCAATGAATATATTTTTAACAATTGTTTCTTTCCGTTTGGTTGTAATAGAAATTTATTACAACTAATTAATTTTGATTAGCAAATATTCATTTATAACCTTTATTGCTCAAAAGTTATACGTGATTGTACAACCACTTTATATGCACGCGTTGTTAATTGAAAATAGTAATCTTAGTAGTGTTAGTCAATTAAAAATGCCTATGATACAAAAATACTTTCATATGCATTTAATATTTTATGTTTAACAAAAATTAATATTATATAACTTATAAGTACTAGTTAATATTGAATAATTAATAAGTAATAATTAATAATTATAGAATTAAATAATAATAATGAACGATTGATACATGTTGTTGAATTTGAATAAATATTTATATATTAATTTAAATTAAGTTTAGTTTAAGTTTATAATACTTCAAACTGCATCATTCGCATTCAAGTATAATTTCAGTTAATAACCTATTTTAAAACTTATTAAACTTCAATTATTATCGCAATTTAAAATTTTGGCTCTAACTGGTAAAAATTTGGCTCCAACCTAAGAAAATTTTGCGTCCCGGGTTATTTCACATTATCGCACTTCTCAAATCACACTTTACCAAACCCAATTCCAAATTTCGCTTCCACCCTCTTCACCGTTATCCCTAAATTCACGTAAATCCTTCGCTTCCGCGCTTCTCCTCTGTTATCATCGCCGCCTTCTTCCCGATCTTACAACCGCTTGCCTAAGTTTGGAGAAAGGAGCTGTTGTTCCATGTTCAAGTTTCAGAGGTGAAACCCTTATAGGGTCTAAAGCCTACCTATATCTCGATGCAGCTGCCAAGATTCTCTCCCGTGGATGGAAAACAATTATCGGATGCAAACAAGGAGATCTATCTCGGCACTATTCTTGCAGATGGAGATCTATCTCGGATGGCCACCTCAGTATAGGATCGTGGAGATGCTAATTTCTATTCAGGATAGCAAGGCATCGGCATCCCTCCTCCGAATGGAAATCTATCGTTGGATGGAGATCAACAAATGAGGTAAGTCCCATTTTTTTTCATTTATCTTTACTTACCAAACATTTGCAAGTAAAATCTAACCCTTGCTAACGAAGCAGCCGTTGTTTGGCTTTCTAGGGCTCACAGATTGTTCTTATATTCCATTGACTCTTGGTTTCCTTGCATCTTATGCAGCAATCAGGAGATGAATCAAAATGTTTGCCTCAGTCTACTTTTACAAATTTAGTTCGGATGATGGTTATTGAGGGCCAGGTAAATGGACAGAGAATAGGATGATGCAGAAGTTCTGGAAGTATTTAGGTGTTTTATTCAAGAAAAATAGGCATAATTTCTGTTATAAGAAAGGACATTGTAAAGGCGAGTGCGTAAATTTGTTTTTGTTTTTCAAGAACCGAAGATACAAGATCTTGCAAGGGAACATTTCGAATATTAATTTCTGTTATAAGAGCTTCCCAAAAAAAACAAAAAAAACATTTGCAACTCAGATTCCAGGAAATCATACCTACTGCTCAGCAATAAACAAAAAAAATTGATTAGAAGGATATGACTTGATAGTTAACAACTTAACATGGTTATTTATCCTAAGATCATCTGTTTCCATATACCTATTCAATTCAGCCCTTGATCGGTTCATTCTTTTTCAATGATACAGTGAATCACAAGTGCTGATGAAATTATGATAATGAACTAATGAGATTGAAGGAAACGTAGGAGATAGTTTGTCAGGGCATGGGATTTCAAGCTCAATTCCAAATGAAGGTATTAGAATATTTAATATAGTTGATTAATCCTTCCTGCTCATCTCTATTTATAAGAAATTCTTGCATGACTAGTGTCAAATTTTTGGGCTTCATTTAGTTTCTACTTTGCTTAATTTTTTGTAACCGTGTTCAATGCATGCAATAAAAAGTTAAAATCAAATATCTTTACAAAAATAATAGCCACAAAGTGCTAGTTTTAGTATTTTACTTGCTTGCAAATTGCAATTGCGATTGTCGGAAGATTCTGAATGTGTACAGATGATATTCGTTTTTCATTGCCACCTCATGATGATTGAACTGGAACTTTGTCATGCTTGTGATCAGCTATATATAACTCCTCCAGCTGAATCGGTAGATGAATCACCTGATAATCGAACTTTATCAATTTGCCTTCCCTTTTGATTAGCGCAACCAAATCACTTGATAGTTAACAGGCTTATATATGTTTTGTTATAGAAGGGAGTGATTCAAGTTGGTGTTGCAAATGTATAGCTTGCTTATTCGAAAGGGTAAGCAATTAGGAGTCTGGGAGTTTAGCTTTAAGATATATATATATATATCAGGGTAAGGAAGTGTGCGGTTTCTATGAATGTTTAGGTTTTTCTACAAAATTTAAATTTCAATGGTTTATTTATTGAATTGGAGTTTCGATTTGATTTCGTTTCTGCCTTTAATTTTATATGGTATAATGTAAACTGCCTAATATTCAAGATGGTGTTGTTATTCACTTTAGGCCAATTTTCTTTCTACTTCTAGCTTGTATGCATATGTATACAATTTGCAGCATAACTCTGCATTGACTTTGTTTGCTTAAATGCCTGACAAAACATGAACAAATTTTAGTTGCCTGTATGTGATGGTCTTCACAAAAATAAGAACATCTTTTTTACTTTCAAAGTTTTGAGTTAATCAACTTGAATAAAGATTTTGGTCACTTGATTTCTTTCTAGAACCATCACCGATCGCTGCTTTCCTAGTTCTTACGCTTTTCTTGACCTCATTATCATAATCATCATTATATCGCGGTTCTTGCAGCTGCCTACATGAGTTTGTTTCCAGTTGAGTCAGACCATGTTAATGAATGTATGAAGCCATTGATTACTCAATCTGATTCTGATGTTGCCTTGACCTCTCCAAAATGATTACCTATTAAGGAAGTCTCTTCATTATGTGACATGATATGCGTTCCGCAAGGTGTGTTGCCTTCTCTACTTGTAGATTCCAAAATCCATAATTTTAGTACTTTTTTTCCATGTTCCGTTGAAGTTTTTTCCTAAATTTGTACTTCCTCTGTAAAGTATAGCTCAGTTATAGTCTTGGGTAGTCGCATTGCAGTATAATTGATTATTTGTAATATTTTGTTGTCTGTCTTCCATGTAAGTAGTTGGTGATCTAACTAATCAAGCTGTAGTAGCTTAACCTTGTTGCAAGCATTGCTTAGTACATTTTTCGCGAGCATTGGTTCTAGCGGTATTCAAGCTTCTTTGTGGGTAAATTTCACTTCTTTAACTTAATAATATTATAATTAGTGCTAATAGCGGTTATAAGTTTATTTGATATTGGATTTGCAGCACTATATGAGAGCAGAACATCAGTTAGTATGGATCATTTTTAGTGACATTATAATTATTGCTAATAGCAGTTATAAGTGACATCATTTTTAGTGTTTCATTTTCAGGAAATGATGAAGTAATAGATATAATAACTGATTTAACAGTTTTATGTAGATATTTTTATGTCATTATTTCCAATGGCAAAACTATGAATGTAATCGAATTACTGGATGGAATATTGTTGAAACTCTAGTTGTTGCTTCACTTATCAACGGATTCCTTTCTCCGAGGACCAACAATGTATGATCCTTAGAATCCACTTTTTGTTTGTTTTCTATGTATATGTATATAGGCTCAGCTTAAAATTTCTTGTGTTCCCTGTTTTGCATGGGTGTAATCAATGAAGCCTGATCTTCGTCTTTCTGTCTATGGAGCATCATCACACTTACAGGCTGCAAAATAAACATTTTTTGTTTAGGGAGCTTGTATGTTAACTTTCATATCTTGTCGAGTGTAATGTCTACAGCTTTAGGTTAAAAGTATTGTTTTTCTTATTTGATGTGAAATGGAGTTATTGTTCCATGAAATGGATGTAGCGGTGTAGGCATTGTGGGATTATTATTTAAATACTATATGCAAAATGAACTTAATATTGTATATGAAATGTTATTGTTTGAATTAATGAATTTTATGTATTTGAATCGATGAAGTATGAGTATTTATGCAATTTTATGACATTATTTGAGATAAAACTATAAGAGTTCAATGATGTATTTGCCTATAAAAAATATTTTGACTAAAAATTAATAACCGTCTCTAATCCCTTGCTAATTAGCAAGGGTTTACCATAACAAATAATTTCTAAATTATATGTATCCGTCGCTAATCCCTTGCTAATTAGCTAGTGTTTACCTACGACTATTTGTAAATATTAATTTCTAAAAAATGCGTATCCGTCGCTAAAACATCGGTAAATAAATTTTAATTAATTCAAAATTAAAATTTTCTTTTAAGAGAAATGACGGAAAATAGTCGGAGAACTAACGCTAATATCCGTCGCAAAATTTTGACACAAATACCGTCTTGAAATTTACCGACCACCGTGTTCCGTCGGTAATCCGTCCCTGAGCCCCATATAGCGACGGATTAACAGCGGATTACGCCGCTGCAAAATTAGCTTTTTCTTGTAGTGGAGGTAGGGTTTGAGAGGAGAAAATTCGTGAAAGGGGGAATGAGGCAGTTCAGCTTTAGATAAGCCTAGAATATCCAGGAGGGCTTGTGAGAGCTCGGTTGCGAAATTATAATATAGTATAGATGAGTGGAGGAAAGAATCCGATGAAGAACTTCACGATATGTGAAAGGTGTACATAAGTTTATTGACTTGATTATGGAAAATGGTGGTAAGGAAATATATTCTTTGCCTTGCACACGTTGCAAAAGTATTAAAATGAAGATTAAATCAGATGATACTCATTATCATTTACTTAGATGGAGAATTGTCCAATCATATATCGTTGGCATTTTCATGAGGAAGAGTTAGCGGGGAAGAAAAAACAACCTGTTAGTCAAACCATATGTACTAATGAGTCTGAACTTCCTAGGATGGAATATCTAGTCAATGATGCCGATAAATTTCATCATTTTCAACCTATAAATTCATTGCCCGATATTACTAGAAAACTGCCTACAGCAGATGTCGATTGGCACGTCAATCAAAGTATGAAGTATAAATCACTTTTTGATAGTGTAAAAGAACCCTAATCTCATTCATGTCCAAAAGGGATAACAAAATTGTATGCCATTGTGAAGCTGAATAGATTGAAAACTCAATGTGGCTTTTATGACAATGGTGTGACTGCACTCCTCGAATTTATAAAGGAAATACTCCATGAAGGTAACACAAAACCAACTAAGTACCCCGGTATAAAGAAGATAATTAAACAAGTTGGGATGAATTATAGAACTTATGATGCATGCATTAATTACTGCATTTTATATAGGAAAGATGATGGAAATAGGCCACCTTGTCCAATTTGCAATGAACCAAGATATACGAAAAAATTCAATAAACAGAAAAGAGCAACCAAAGTACCTCACAAGATGTTTCCCGTTAATTTCTAGATTAAGGAGATTGTATACTATACCATGGATAGACAATGCTATGACTTGGCATGGTCATGCCAAGTCCGACTCAACTGTAATGTGTCATTCATGTGGCACTTCTAAATGGCGAGTTGGAGATTCTTTTGACCAAATGTTTGCTGCTGAACCATAAAATGTCACGCTTGGAATAACAATGGATGGTTTCAATCCACATGTATCTCCATCTAAATGTTATAGTTGTTGCCAGTAATTGTATACCGTATAATCTTTCTCCCTCAATATGAATGAAAAGAGAGTTTTCAATGTTGACATTATTAATTTTTGGGGAAAAACAACAAGGGAAGGGTATAGATGTTTATTTGCAACCGTTGATAGAAGAGTTGAAGCAGTTATGGGA
Source organism: Allium sativum (assembly GCA_030737875.1). Lineage (NCBI taxonomy): Eukaryota > Viridiplantae > Streptophyta > Magnoliopsida > Asparagales > Amaryllidaceae > Allium > Allium sativum. The sequence goes on along the minus strand of CM060921.1, from coordinate 717,338,151 downwards.
AGGAGTCATTGCATTTGAATCATTTAATAAATCTGAGTTCATAATGGGAGCTAGGGTGTTGTGGAAAAATCATGATTATCCTACACTTGGAATTTTATCGGGGTGCACAACATATAGTTGATTTGCATGTCCTATATGTGGGAAAGACAATTGTGCTTGTTATCTTCCTGAAAGTAACAAAATGTGTTACATGGGACATCGAAGATTTCTTCCTTCCTAACATAAGTTTTGACATGAAAAAAACAAAATTTAATAGCAAACAAGAATATTGTTGTCCTCTAAGGGAATTAAATGGTTATCAAGTTGAAGAGAAGGTACTGAATGTTAAGATAGAAGTCGGTAAGAAAAAGCTAGATATCAGTTGAAAACAAAGAAAGAAAACCAATAAAGAAGAACTTGCCAATGTTCTTACATGGTATAAGAGGTCCATCCTCTTTGATTTTCCATATTAAAGAGCAAATTTGGTTCGACATAATATTGATGTTATGCATACAGAGAAGAATGTCATTGAGCATCTCACTAGCACAATTACTGGTCCTAAAGACAAGTCAAAAGACGATGAAGAAGAGTTGCCATTGGATGAAGACATCATATCACAAGTGTTTGGCATGGATAAAAGGGACCAGACTCTAGTATTGGAATCAAGAAATCGAGAACACAAGTTAAGGCTTCAAATGTTGCACGTAAACATCTCAAAATGACCAAAGGAGACTTAGAAGACTTGAAAGCTAGGATGGACAATGTGGAGGGCACACTGAAGTTTGTCGACTTGGTCAAGGGATATGTAGATAAAGAAAAACACATACCGGACATTCCTTCCAAAAAAGTAGGAAGTGGGACATGTTAGGAAAGTGTTGGAGGAATGATGAAGAACGATGTTAGTAATCCATTGTGCTCTTATAGTTCAGCAAATAGAAAATGTGAAATCTTAAACCTTGATCTAGAGGTCATTGCAACAAGTTCTATATGTAGAGATTCGACAACATCCATCATACATGGGAAACCTGTAACTCCAACATATGAGAAGTTGGTTGTGGTCAATTTACTACTATCATATGTGAGCATAGCCAAACACAATCATCATCCTACTATGACAATTGGTGAAGTTGGAATCAGTGGTTTTGCGTTATGCAAGAGTAGGTATATATTATTATGCTTTGGTTCTTTGTTTTTGCATTTTTTGCGTTTAAAAAATTAATCCAACACTGCATTTGATACTTTATATCCCAGTTTTATGCATTGTGGTATGCATTTCACTACATTTCGTTTTGCACTTCAATTTTGTACATTACATTAGAATTGTGATTCATATGCATGTGGAGTAATATGTTTTTATGTCTTATGCTTTCATGAGTTGCATGTCTCCTTAGAATGCAAAGTTATAACCATGAGGTATAATATGATAGGGAAAGGCTTGCGTGCAAGCATATCTTGTAGCTAGTGGACCACCTTAGTCATTTTAAAGTTGGTGGAGTAGTAGAGTAGGATATGTTATGTTTGGATTGATTGAATGGGGAATGTTTGATTGAGTATAATATTTTTGTTCCGATGTAGGTCGCGGGTTAATTGTAAGTAGCTGTAGGAGTTGTTATCTCATGGACCTTGTATGGGTGTTTTGGTTGATTTAGTGATGATTTTTGTAGGTGATATGGTTTTTGATTTTGGTTTCAAGGAGGAGAAGATGGAGGATATATGTTCGCCATTGATGGTGAAGGCTGGTATGTAAAGGGAAATTGTGTGGTATTAAGGGTGTTATAGTTGTTGAAGTGGGTGCATTGGTGTATATTCTTTATTGCAGTCTTGAACTAGTCTGATGGAAGTAAGAGAAAGATGTATAGTTTATTAGTGTTGTAAATGATTTGTTGCTTCAAATTGGTGATGGATGATGGAGTTGAAGTTGTGATAAAGTTAGTTGAATGTTTTGGCAAGTTACAGTTACATAGTTTACTTATTCAAGAGGTGAATTTTTATTGACATGACGATATGAAGGTGTAGCTGATGTACTATAGGAGAAAACATAAAGCTGTCATTGGATGTTGATAGTTTGAAAGGATTGCCTAAGAATGGTATTATAGTTGAAAGGAGGTTTGTTGTTGTTGTGGTTGATTTATGTTCGTGTTTGGGTTACTAGCTTTGGAAGAATTGATGGTATAGTGATTGAGTTTGGAAGTGCCAGTGAATGATTGGTTGTTTAAGTTTGGTGTTATTTTTGTAATTTGTTTGATGGAGTTTTATACATGAAGATGTTGGACTTATGGTAGTTTATGGGTACTGAGCAAGAAGGGGGAAGATTGAGGATGGGATACTGAAGTTGTTATGAGTTGTAGGATGGATGGGTAGCCGGGTAAAGGAAGGGACCAATTAAAGGATTTTGGGTATTTGTTTGTACGGAGGTGATAAGCGACAGTGGTTTAAGAAGTCAGGTTATATTGTTTGACTTGCATTAAATTTGAATATGGTCGAAACTGGGTTATTAAGGATGGTGGAGCAGAAGTAGAGGGTATATGGATGATGGTTTTCGGTTGTTGTAGTTGCGATTGAAGTTTAATGTTTGTGGTTTTGCTTGTAATGTGGTCGGCAATGCAGTGGTGTTTGCAATTGTTTGAGCAGAAATGGTTGCACAAGTGGGAGCAGAATGGTGATTTCCGGACGGTTTCGAGTTATTGTAAGGAGAACTATGATGTACCGACAGGAAAGGAGTGATCAGGTTGTAATGCTCAAGTGTAGTGATTCGACTAGGTTTTGATCGGTGAGGGTGAAGGTGGTATTGCAATACTGCTATGAGTTTTGGAAATTGCCACAGCCAGTGACACGAAGCTGTCACCATGTGATATAAGTTAGTTTGAAAGTTGGTATTCTTGTGTGTTGATTGTAAATGTCCATTCCACCATCAGTTTTTATTTTTTTTACATCATGCACATTTGTTACTAGCAGCACTTTGGCGTGCATACAAGTCACATTTACCAGCAATACTAATAAATAACTCTGTTTGTTTTATAAAGTTGGAGTATTTGTAATAATTATCGAGCGATTGGAGGAAGATATTGTTTTATAGGGTAAGGTATATTTTAGTGTTTGTTTTATATATTGTACCCTATTTGTATTTTTGTTGCTGTTGTTGAACAATGTAGTGTTTATTGTTGTTGCTATCGTTGAACTGGGTAATGTTATGTATTGTTGTTGTGCATTGTAGTTATAAAATTTGTTATATGCTTAGGCATTGTGTTAAATCAATGAAAAATATTTGGTTTAACGATCCTTCTTTTGTGATATTATGTTAAATTTGCAAATATTTGTATTGAGTATGATAATGAAATGACTATTACTGTAGGAGGGAAGAAAAAGAAAAAAAATATGAACAAAAAAATTAACATTAACAACAACTTTGAGTTATTGCAAAACAAAACAAATAGTGTTGTAGAACAAGGTTTAGAACAATTTGATGCCATTGCGAAATAAAAATTAGCAACGACTGAAAGCCGTTTTAAACCATTAATTTACAATGGTTTTGATCCGTTGCTAATTTTTGTTTCGCAATAGTTAGGAGTCTTGCTATTTTTTACCACTGCAAATTTTGCAATGGCTTCAAACCGTTGCTAAAGCTTTTTGAAACGGCTTAAAACTGTTGCAAAATGGCAGTTCTAGTGTATTGTTGATTGGCTTCCGAAAGAAGTTTGTTAGCTCTTTCGTACTCGGCCTCCTGCTTCTTAAAAAGGTATATTTTGTTTTGGAGCTTTTCAATTTGGGCTATGTAACTACCAAAGAGATGGTGAATGTCCTCTTTCTCTTCAAAAAGAATCTAACAATTCAAGTTTTACTATGTTGACCCAATCTCTTATGACCTCTCATTTAGACCACTCTGAGAATTTACTCAAAATTTAAACATCCCTAGAAGTCCCCGGGTTCCAACGGAGTTGGATCTGGAGGGTCGAGAAGTTAAGTTTGAGATACCTCCTCTCATAGTAAATTCTAAGGATTTAAGCGAAAATTTTCTATTTTCCGTTTGAAATTCCAATTCACAGACCATATTTTGATTCTTTACCATTTCCTTACCAAAATCTGCTTTTGGATTAGTCTTGATTTGACGTTTTGCATCATTCAAAGCTTTTCCCATTTGAACAAGCTTTTGTTTCGAGTTTCTCAACTACGTTTTCAATTCGTGGACTTAAACCATTTTCAGTTGGTGCTTTTTCAAACCATTCTAGGGAGAGAGGGCTACCTTAGAATTTAAAAGTGATAATCATGCCAAAAATTTTTGTCGCCACCTTTCGCAAGTATGACCAGAGGGTTAATTAGGTATAGATCCCATCCGTGGGGAGTGATGATGTCGGCCAAGTTCAATACTTAATCAATATAGACACACTACTCAATAAGTAAAGATAAGTTTTTCACTTCATCAAAAAGCTAATATAGCTTTAAAATACATCCAGTTTCTAGGAAATAGTTTTAACTGCTAATCCTATTCCTCAAAAGTAGGAAAATCACGTTTCGTGGTCATTTCGAAATGTAGTATTCTGTTTTCCCTAAAAAGATCCTCTTTCTCATTGCCCAAGAAATTAAAACAAAGCCTAGAACACATAATGTAGAGTCTAAAAATCCTTTAAAAAGTAGTGTCAAATGGGTTTTGATGACTTAATATCTCCAGATTATATATTCTTAGCTTAACAAATTGTGATAAGAAGTCTCGAGTAATGGGACTATCGAGAGTGCAAATTATCTATCATTATATGAAAGTCTCAATAATAAAAAGCCAAAATCATGTGATTATTCTATTAACAAGAATCATAACCCTTATAGGGGATAAATATAATTTACAGAGACAAGAAACAAATTTATACACTCCTAAAAAAATTCCTACTATTTCAAAACAATTTTTAGGTTTAAGCCAAAAAGGCATAAAAGAAGGCTTTCGTCAAGATTTTTGCTCCACCAGGAAGGCAGAGTCATTAATCTTTTAATTCTTGAAGATCTAGATACTTTGAAAAGGCTTTACCATGCAAAAAAGTCCTTTTATATGACAAGACGACCGAGCTTGGTATTATTAAACCTTAAAAAAGGTTATTGGGGAAGATAATTACACTCATGGTTTTGTTTATCTAAAACTTATATGCAGAAGTTTATTTTTAACCACTTTGATGTAAGTTGTTGTTAAGCAGAATAAAAAACAAATACACAACTTAGAAAAAGTGAAAGAGGAGCAACTTCAATACCTGAGGCAGGGGAATAGAAGAGCTAGTTATAGGTTTCTATTCCTTGCTATTTTGGAAGAAGAGTCGTTGGCCCTGTCTTTCTCCAAACCTCTCTTTCCTTTATTAAATGAGAGCCTCCACTGCCACTGCCATTCGTAAGATCGGTCGAAAAACCCTCAGTACCGCCTCCAATAGCCAAATCCCCATTGGTGTTGCCATTTCCGGCCTCCTCTTCAGAGTCATCCTTGATGGAAGGCATTTTAAAAGACAAGAGATTTCTTGCGCTAACTACATCTCCTTTTGGAATGATCTAGGTGCGCTAGATTTCTTCCACTGTGGATCGGAATCTCTCAACCAAAGTCTAATGGGAGATTGTCGGAGCATGAATTTGGTCATTTTCTAAAATTTTCAAAGTAAAACATCATAAGAGAAAACAAAAAGGCATCGTCGATGATCTTTCCATAAGAATCATCTACGAAAGCATCTCCTTTTCTCTTTTCCTAAGAAAGCGAATTTCCCTTCTAAAAATTTATTATTTTCGATCATTGGAGACTGCTTATCCTTTAACTCCTAGAGCTCCTTCTTTGAGGCTATATTTTCTTAGAAGAGTTTGGGTAGCATTCTTAGCAGTGGCAGCTTCTTTATCAACTTCATCAAGAACGACATCAAGGATAGTGTTTCGGGCTTTTGAAGTATCGACCTAACTTTTAAGCATTGATACTTCACCTTTAAAACCGTAAAGAGTATGTTGAGAAAGGTATCGGTCCTTTAGAAGCTGAAAGGCAGAAAAGAAAATTGTAAAAAAAAAGGGAGATAAGAAAGAGGAAGAAAAGATAAAGAATAACTTGAGGGTTTCTCCAACCACAGACTGATCTACCAAAGGAGAAGAAGGAAAGGTTTTAAGGGAAGAAAGGGAGTCCAAGATTGGCTTTATTAACCTAGGAAAAATGGGGGGGAAGAGCCCAAAAGAGGATACGTAGGAGCAGCGATATCTGAACAGGAGGGAAGGAAAGGTAGTTCCTCTTGTTATAACATTTGAAAAAAGCTGGAGGCCTCAGTAGTGAAACGACAATCTTTCAAAATATGATTTCAATAAGAGTGTACCTTCGGGAAGAGGTGAAGCATTACTTGTTAAAGGTATCATAATTTTTAGGGAAGCAAGAGCCTTTCTTCTATCACCCTCTTCATCTAAAATATCTATCATAGTCTTCTTAGATATCCTAGCCTTCTTCGAAGGAGGTTCCTCGGAGGGGGAATAGAGAATATTTTGCTTAGCCAATTCTATAAGTTTGAATATTGACTCCACAACAGAAGAAGTGTTGGACTCTTAAGAAATAAGGTTGTGATGGTTAATAATTAGGGAAGAAGAATGAAATGGGAAAGGAAGTTATCAACAAATGTGAGGCAATAGGATTGATACTTACTGACTTATCTAGGAATAATCGGGGAGATGATGGTAAACTTCGAGGGAATGCCTTGAATCATATGAAGGCCTTCCTTCAATGAAGATTGCATCATTAGAGGAGTTCCAAGAATACTCTTCTCGGAGCGAAGAAAGTTAAATTTCGTTCGGGTGGCAGAATTAAGAAGGGGTGTCCTTTTCCCATGTTTTACCACAACAGCTTTTTCCCTCTTGATGATTTGTTCAGTATCATCATCAAGGTTTTTTAAGATAGTCTCTGGCAGATAAATATAGAAAAAGACACTTAGCAAGACAATCAACGAAGGAAAAAGTGGATGAAGAACCTTACCAAGTGTGGAGAACTTTCCACTAATGTTGAGGGCATCGAATAAAGAAAAACAGATTTTCCCAATCCTTCGATTTGTTGATAAGGTCGATAATCAACGAGTTTCCAAGATTAGCATGGTATAGTTGATGGTTGACTTTGTTGACTTTCACTAGCGAATTAAATTTTAGGGGGTTGAAGGACTAAGAGTATAACCCCTGGCTTTCAGCGAAATCACTTTCTAACACAACATATAGGTATATGTGTTAGGATAGATGGATGGGAGCTAGGTAGGTGTGTTGTAAGAAGCGAGAGAGAAAACAAGGAAAGGTGAAGAAACCTCCATGACAGATGTGGATGACAAAATATGCGAAGTTTCCTTTCAAAGTATTATCAATGGTGAAAGCAACTAGCGGAGGGATAAAATCAATCCCAGACATTAGAAAATCCTAATGAACATAGATCACTTCTTCTTAAATAGTAATCAAGAAGTTTATAGAGATTGCAGCGACTTTTGGGGTTGTCTTTTCCAAAGCTTTTGAGGTTGCTTTCGGAGTAGCTTCTTCTGCAAATTTCTTGTCACCCAAGATGCTATCAGGCGATGTTGTTTTATGAGCATAAATATAAATGAAAGTAAAAAAAGTAAAAGGTCTTGCATGTAATTCCTTATAGAAGAACTATGAAACAACCAACATAATGGTTGAGCATATGACCTTCCAAAAGAATTAGTATTTGGAAATGCAAAGCATAAATTATTCTAAAATAATAGATGATTAGTAATTGGGTCTAAACTATTTCTCGGGTTAGAATGAAACCCTTTCCCTTCCACAAGACAAAGCCAGAAGGAAAGGTTTCGCCTATATAAGAAGAAGGAGAAGAGGTCATATGACGTCGAAGTGAGCATTTTTTGACCTCCAATAACTAGTTATCTAAATATTTCATAATCATTGATCCCAAGATTGTTTTAATCATGATTGGGCCAAGCACAAAAAGAAAAAGAAAAAAACTGACAATAAAAACACTTTCGAACTTAAGGAAAGTCGAATTGAGTCTGGAAATCGTACAATCATGATTAGAAATCTTAGAATTGCATAATTAGTTCCATGATTCGATTGGAACACAAATTGAACATTGATTCCCAATTGCAAATTTGGGGATTCAAAATTCTAGGAAAAACTAAAATTGGAAACTAGTTGTAAAATCAAAATCGAGGACAAAATGTTTAAATTGAACTTGTAATTGGGATAGCTTGAAAGAGAGTAAGATTATTTTAGAACTTTGATTCTTGAATTTTGAAGATTATGGTTACAGATGAAGAAAGAAGACAAAGAGAATGTGCTATTTATAAAAGAAAAGAGAGAAGTTAAAGATGGGATAATCGTTAGATGAGATCTGGATGGATCGATCAGAATTCCAGAGGGAGGGAAAGTTGAATCGACGTCTGGAAGATGTTGCTAGCTGATGACTTGAAAAGTCATAAACTCCGCTTCACTCACAGGGAAAGAGGGGGCAAATATTATCACCAAAATAATCCAGAGGATTCAAGAGAAAAAACTCCAGTGAAGGGATGTCAAAAGAAGACAACACCTGAACTGGTCAAAGCCACTTCATCAGAGTTTATCTCTAGATCTTGGGTTAATAAATGAAGAACTTCTTACAATAAGACAAAGTCCCTTTCGGTGAAACTAAAGGGCATGAACATTAGGAAAAGAAGATTTAAAAGAAAGGAACAACCTGAGGCACCTTCTAGACTAGTTAAAAGAAGTAGTTTCGGCAACTACCTCATTTAGAAAATATCTGCAACATAAAAAGACACTTCTTCCAAAATGAAGGGAATCCTTTAGGTAAGATTAAAAATCAAAACCCACATAAGCTTGCTCGTCTCACAAGAGGTCATAGGGGGTTAAAGAAATGCCTTCGGAGAATCCAGAAGCATCTTAATGGATACATATCTTCAAACATTCGGAAAGGCAAACTATAGCCTCGAGCGGTACCAAAAACATAAATTGCCTGCCACTGGATGCACCATTCCCAGTACCTCACATTAGCCTCAACTAGGGCATCAAGTATAAGAAGAAAGGGAGGTCATCCCATTATAAGTACGACCCTAGGAGTCCAGAATGGGGATCGACTTCTTTACTTTCTAACTTGTGCCAGGAAAGTTTGAAATGTAAACCCTAATTTTGAAATCGATTTTGGGAAAGTCTACAATTGTTAAATTCATAAATAAAGAGATTTGCTTGCATAACCGAGGTAATGAAATGGTAATTCCTTGATTATTATGTTACTATTATCATATAACTTTGCAAGTTGTAATGATATCTTCCGGGCGACCCGAGGAGACATAATCAGCAAAATAAGCCAAGGATCCACTAAGGATTGTACCTCCAGAACCTAACAATTAGAATCTATCGAAGGTTCCGGTAAGATACCTGGAACCAAACAGAACCGTTTATTGCCTCCTAAATGAATATAAAGGCTTTCGTGACCCATTCTTCAGCCTCCTCTTTTAAGCAGCAGTACTCTACGTGGTAATCTATTAAAGGAAATGTAATAATTCCAATGAGCAAACAAAAGGATCTAACGACCTCAGAGAAAGGTTTACTATAAATTTAACAAAAGATAAGAAATACCAATTAATATATCGAGGGATAATGTCTCTTCGAAATGGTGTTTCAAGGTTCAAGTTGCCTACAATAGATCATTATCTCTTGTTTTCTGTACGAATTCACTTTCGAAGATTAACGGAAGCAATCTATAGAAAGAATACCACGTAAACAGCTCTATAAGCCGAGCCAAACTTTTCAAAAGGAAAATATTCTACAAGGACTACACTGTTTTAAGTTGTTAACCATATTTTTAGCTAACATTATTAAATTTAATTATGCCATGATTAATTGATAGATGTTTATATATATACACACACACACACACTCTCTCTCTCTCTCTCTCTCTCTTGTTGATGACAAGTTGCATTTTCATGGAGTTTTCATGTAAGATTTGCATAGAAAACTTATCATATTACACTAAAATGCCTTAAGATTTTGAAATAAGGCTTGGAATATATTTTTAGAGACATGCTTTAAATTTTAGAATTTTCCAAACAAGTATAGATATTTTGTGATTTTTTGCTTCACTTCACAAGTGTAGACTTACGTTCCAAACGGTATCGAAGATACCCAACTCCCTTGTTTAGTTTCGAAGTGGTTTGGCTTCAAATCGCTTAATTTGTTTTGAAGCCTTTTGCTTCAAATATATTTTATAAATTGGTTTCAAATATTTTATAGGACTATGTCAATTATTTCAAAATCTCAAGTACATTTGGGCTCGAAGCCGCTGCTATATATTTGAAGCATCCCTAAGTGAGTAATTTTTCTTCGAAGCCATATAGGCTCGAAGTCATGTATTTCCAATTGTTTTTTTTCGAAGCCATAGAACCCGGAAATCTTTGTATTATTGCAAAGCCTATGAATTCCAATATAGTCTCCTCCTTTTAAATATTTTAAATTGCTTTGAACCAATGCGTTTAAATGGATTATTTTCATTTATTTTGAATAGCTTCAAAAGAGTTCAAACGGCTTTAATAAAATACATGTTTCGGAAGGATTTTAACTTTGACGTCGCAGGTTTTTGAAGCATATTTCTTGTTAAATTATGGAAATTTATCGACATTGATTTGAAAGCATATGTTTTGTTTTATTAGTAAAGGGTTATTAAATTTCTCTGTTTTAATGATGATATTCAAAAGGAATGAGTTATAAAGGCCTATGCTTTAAACGAAATATTTTAAAAAAAAATTAACATAATATTTTTCTAAACTGATAATCCCTTTATAGTAGATAGATTGGAAGGGGATAGTGATGACATAAAAGATTTGAAAACCATAAGGGACTAGTGTAGGGTCATGTCCTATGCTTCAATTATCGTCCCTAGTTTAATTTTTCCAACATTTCAGTGCATAAGGCAGGGTTAGTGTAAAGCAAATGGTATAGTGTACCTGTGAATGGTTGCAATGAGATAGGTTATTGGGGAATTTGTAAAACCATTAGGTACTCAATTAGTCTGGCAAAACAAAGAGAGATAGATAGTCGAGATATAAATCTAGTCAGGAAAGAGTAAAACTTGGATGGATTGTTCAGTTTAGTTCTAGCAATCAATTAGATAATTTGATAAATCTAGTACGCATGAGTCACTCATTTGATGTGAGACAGACAGTGAGAGACAAATAGTCAAAGTTAGATAAATAGGAAGGATAACCCTTGAGATGACCATTATAACATAGTGTTTGGGAGGTTCTCATGAAGTGAGGGTATTCAATGGTGATGCCCAGGGATACAATGGCTATTGGATGCTCCACTTGGAGATACGATGGCCCTTAGATCTTACGATGTAAATATATGACACCCTGGATCGCATACGATGGGTGTTCATGTTTCCAGGCTTACTGAGTACCAAGAGGATCGAGTATTTTCATATATGCAACACACTGAACGAACTATTGTTAGATGGATAATGGATGATATATTTGCATATTCATCAATTCAGTGATGTCACGAGATGTAGATATCACTAATGTAGATATTTAGGCACCTCGGTTACTCTTATTTAGGGTACAACCATGATAATGATGTGATAGAGTAGTGTATAATTTTATGTGCTAAATCTATGGATACCGAGGTAGGTTGTGTATGATCCTTACCTATGTTCCATTTACTATTGCAGCTGTTAATGATATTTTTTGTTAACTTTGGTGGGGGATTAGGATGCAAGGGCCCCAAGGTGCAGGCTCACTGGGGATTACCAGATTGGATCTAGACTCAGTGACTGAGGTTCAATCGTCGTTCGTGGGTGTTAATGGATGTGAACTCAGGCTCCTCTGTATTATGGATAATAAGCTGCGACTACTGCAATTAGAGAAAATAAAAGTACACACTTACAGAGCAATTTTCTTAAGACGTTCTCCCTTCATTAAGTTTTTAATGGAAAATACACAGATCTCATGGAGTGGAATTCTCCATTGATGTTATTTTCTAAGTTGTTTTTTGAGAATCCAAAAAGTAAGAGAAAAGTGCCCCTTTAATGTGACCCCTGGGGTCCTATTTATAATGGTTTTGGGTCCTTTCCATCTTATGGCTATCGGACCCGCTGGGCTTTTGTCCAATTGTTTTATTCTTGGTCTCGGGTGCTTGACCTTCAGCCACCTTGGGTGCATTTGGTTATGATACTTGAATTCTTGAGGGCAGCTTCCGGATGTAGGCTTGCGGACATGAACTTCCGGATGTAGGCTTTCGGTTTTATCATGGACACATGGAGGGGTTTGACCCTGTGATGTGTGTTGATAACTACCGGGTTGAAACCGCTACGGGTTTCGGTACCAGGTAGACTAGCACGGGTTGCTTGTAATCCTTGTCCGAGTTCCAGCTAACCCTCCTGTGCGGTAGCCTGTATTCTTGGAGGGTAGCTTCCAACGTCACTCTTATTTATTTGTTGATGTGATCTTTTCAGTAGCTATGAAGTAGATGTTTCGTAAGCCGGTTTTGAGTGGCTTTTGCGTTCTTCCGGATTAGTGCCTCCAATGTTGTCGCCTTCAGGTGCATTGGTATTTGGGTGGGTTATTTGCTGAAGGTTTCCCTTTGGGATTGGTCTGTAGAATTTGTCGCTTCTGACTTACTTGGTTCTAGACTAAAGTGGTTCCTTATACTGAACCTTTCATCGAGCCAATATTGCCAGAAGGTCTCATTGGACTGACTTTGGTGAAGAAGCCGTCCTGGCGGCCTTTTGGATACGTCCTCTTGCTCTCGCTCTTTTCATTATCGGGTCCTACATTCTATTAAGCCCTTCCACGAGCTTTCGGCCATCCGATACCCCTTCACTACCATCTTTCTTCGAATGTTGATTTTGATTGTAACATTTACCCCCCTTGGTGAAGGGGTGTTTTCGACTTCTCAAGTCAAATTTTGTCTTTTCTTAGAAATGTTGCCTTTTGACCTCTGCCTTCCTTCAATCGGAAGCGTTGATTGATCTCCTTTTGATTGATCAGAATCGCCTTTGCATTCTGAATACAAAGCATAATCCCTTCCTTTTATCCTCATGCACTATCCTTACTTTCTTCGTATGCATCTCGTCGGTTGATTCATTCTCAAGTAGACAGCTGGAATGCGAGGTAGATATTTTCCTCCTTTTCCTGCATAGAATTTTACCAAAGCAAGATTACTGTTCATCTAAATTCATTGCATGATTTTTCCCAGGATTTCAGCTCTAGCTGGTGATAAGTTTTTTTTAGTGTAGCAGTGGATAACTCAACTTACTAACATTGGTTTCCTAAGCCTGGGTTATCGTCTTATAGGATAATGAAATTCTAAATCATTCATATGCCTATGTGGCGTTTGTGCATAATCATCAAAGAAAATTAAATTGAATTATGCGCTTATGTTATGGTATCACCTGGCAGGGCTACGTACGAGATTACACAGGCGGACAATTTCATTCTGAATGAGTTTGGGCTTCATTCAACAGAGGAGGAGCTGGGGATGAAGGAACACAAAGTGAGCAATGCTTTGAATGAAATCCCAAGTGCCTTGAATTAGCATTCCGAACTGTTTCTCTCGTGCTTTTTCCCTGCGTTTTTTTTTGGGATGGAATCTTCTAGAACAAACTTCCCCCCTTGTTCTGTATTTCTTAGAGATGTTTTATTCTCACCTTCCGTGGCCTCGTCTTCCCCCGAATTTCTGTCTAAGAAAAGACCTGCTTCAGTTTTTGACAGCGATTCCCTTCGGCTTCACAAAAGGGTAATTTCTGTTTCCCGTTCTTCTAAAAGCAAAATTGTTGCGTCTCCTTGTCATCGGCTACCACGCGCCCCTCTTGTCCTTTCTTCTGGAAGTTTTCACAACATTTGCTCCTCCTCTACAGAGACCGTTGGAAGTGATTTTGTTACCAATTTCCTAAGATCTGATTTTCAGGGAAGTCCAGATTTAAGGGAGCGTGAACCTTCCCTTTCTCCTTATGACCCCATGGTCGCTCTTTTCAGGCTTTAGGCTTTGATACAATTGTAGGGTCCGTTCTACCCTCCATCGATATCTCCGATGTTCAGAAACTGGCTTCTGAAGGATGATTTGAGTCTTATATCAGTTTTGTTAAATGACAACTTTTGGTTTGTATTCCTATTCCTTTGTGGTTTTTTGTCTGTCCTATTGTCGTAAGAACTAATGTTGCATTGGTCTTACCCCTCCTCTTCTTTCTTCCTTTCTCTCTCCCACTCTTTTTTAAAGATATCCAAGGATTGGTATGTTACCAGATCTATAGATGCTTCTTCACTCCAGGATAAGGAAGAACTTCAGAGAGAAAAAGCCATGTTGGAGTCTAAGGTTCATGATCTAACTTTTGTGAAGAACAGTGATGAAGAGATTTTCGGTCAGATGATGGAGTCCCTTAAGAGGGAAAGGGCTGTCAACAGTTCCCTGACTTCTGAAGTTTTGGCCCTCAGGCGTAAGCGGTCGGATATGATGATGAAACACACGGAGAGACTGAAAACAAGGGAGGAGACTCTTTCTGATGTCACGCGAATAATTTATGATACTCGGGATCTGATTTCTTTGTTCTTTAAAGTGCATTTTCCAAATATGATATATGATTGTTATGAGAAGGTTCTCCTCTCAGTTTACCGCGACAATCGGGGCAAGTTTCCTGACACGGACTTTCCTTCTCTTCCTTCATTCCTTCGGAACAAAATCTTGAGTGGTGCTATTGCCTTAGATCAAGGTATTGGGGATTCTGAAGGAGAGAAGGCGAAGGTCGAGGACCTTTTGTTTGTTGAAAAGATGTTCGACTGCCAATCATCCGGGGGTGATGAAAATCCTATTTTGTTTGAAGAAGGTGGTAGGGTTGTTAGCTCGTATGGAGATGATGGATTTGCGGAGGGGGCAAATTTTCCGGAGCTTGAAGGGAGAGAGGAGACAGTGCATGAAGGTTCCCCTATTCTCTAGGTATAAATTTCATCCTCTGAATCCTTTCTTTACCTGTACCAGTTGACTTTTGATGGCTTGTCCTTATGGTGATAGGAATGATGCCCTTGTTGCTCACCCTTCCTCTTTTATTTTTATTTTTAAGGATGATCTTCATTCTTTTTCTAAATTGAAGAGGGAATTTATCACTAAGCCTCCTTTTAAATCCAGCATAGAATGCTTTTGGAAAGAACTCAAAAACATTTATATGAAGTATCCTCAGTTATCTTTCAACTTCTTGGGGAACGACAAGGAGATAATGCTAAAGAAACTTAGGACTCATCATGCAAAGTTAATATGTAATATCAAGGAAAAGAATACTGGGGAAAGATGATATGTTATATCTATATGTTCCTTGACAATAATACATGTGAATGTGAATTGTATTTGTTTTTAACTCTTTTTCTTTCGTCACATGCTTTTTCCTAGATTCGAAACACCCTTGTAAAGATAGCTTATCTGCTTAATTAATTAGGATGATTTACCTGAATCCGTTTCCCCTTTTGTGGATGGAAGTGCATTGTTTCCTTTGTGTTTGGGAGATTTTTCAGGAACTTATCCTACCACCATGGGTGGAAGACGTGCCCTATTCGGGGATCGATTGGCGCAACATCTTGCAGAACAAATACATGTATTGGAGACCCAAATAAGGCAAAATGACAAAGATATCCTCGAGGCAAGGAGGATCATGAAGACGAATTCTACTGTCGATTTTCACAAAGAAAGGGATGAGCTGCGACATCAAGTTAGGGATTTAAAGGTGAGATATAAAGACGTATTAGTAAGATGCAAAGAATGGGAGACCATATTTGGATGTGTCCTTGTGGTTTCTGCCTCTAATAACTCATAGGTCTCGACGGAATGCGTCTCTTTGGAGTGTGAGATTGTGGACCTTCCCCCTGGGACAGATCATTCCTTCGCTGCCAGATGGTATAGACGGGTTAAGGCATGCATGAATAGCCTTTATGTAAGGAAGGAGATCGAGGGCAATTCTCGTCGTGCTGACTTTTATACCTCCAAACTTAAGCTATTACATAAGGAGGAATAGCTCTTGCACGGAGATGATTCTGATATGAGAGAGGAAAACAAAAATCTCCACGTGATGGGTAAGACTTTCAATCAAGATTTAAAGTGGAAACCTAAACCCTTGGATGACCCGGGCGAGGTGATGGAAAAGATGAAAAGGGTCGACGATCTTTTGCGTGTCGTGATTCGTCACTCCGCCACTACCCCTTGGTTCCATGAATAGGGCACACTCTATCGGAAGTTGGTCTATTGCTTGTATGGGAGTCATCGAGTTGAAGCATGCTTCCTTCTCCTTTCTTCCTTTCTTTCTTTTTTTTAAACATCTATGTAATGCGTAAAGTACCATGTGTTTTAGTAACAGAGTGTAGTATTCTATGTAAATAGCATATACGAATAAGAGTAAGACTTATAACGATATGATTTGGCATGCAACTGTGTATTTTAGTCTAGGTGTTTTCCCCTTTAGCCCTCGCTACGTCATGACTAGGCACATAATGTTGTGTTGGGGGTCCGTCTCTTGGTTTTGAGAACCGTGTCCCATACCTTTCTTGGGATTAACAGTGCCATGGCATGTAATGTCATAAAAGACCCGAAATACTTTTTCATGTTTCGCGTATTACTGTGAGTATTTAGTGCAATCGTGTAAATCAAGGACATTTTCCTGAGTGCAAAAGAGAAATGATAGAGGCTACCAGTACGCGATTAGTGTTATGGTTCGTCATGGAGTCAGAGTCGAATTGCTTCCCCCATCATTTGCGAAGAATTAGGTTGACCCTGATCTGAATATGTACATAAGTCTGGATTCTCCATCTGCGAAACACCGAATTGTCCCGGATTCGGGTTTTAGCTTGGGAGATCGGAATCATCATTGGAATTGGTGAAACACTGAGGCTTGATTAGATTAGGGCATTAATAATAGTTGGCCGGAACTTCTTTTGGTATTCCTATAGAGATGGGTCCACCCAGATTCAGGTTTTAGTATTAAGGACTGGAACCCCCTCCGGTATTGGTGAAGCGTCGAATCGACCCAGATTCAGGCATTAGTATTGAAGACCAGAACCTCCTCTGGTATTGGCGAAGTGTCGAATCGACCCAGGTTCATGTATTAGTATTAAAGATAGGAACCCCCTCCGAAATTGGTGAAGCGCCGAATCGACCCAGATTCGGGTATTAGTATTAAAGACCTGAACACCCTCCGGTATTGGTGAAGCACCAAATCGACCCAGATTCGGTTATTAGTATTAAAGACCAGAATCCCCTCCGGTATTAATAGAGCGAGTATCCCTCGGATTTGATTTGGGAAGCAGAGATTGTACGTGCTTCTTGAGCCTTTCCCTACGCTTTTGTTGACA
This sequence comes from Allium sativum, assembly GCA_030737875.1. Classification (NCBI taxonomy): domain Eukaryota; kingdom Viridiplantae; phylum Streptophyta; class Magnoliopsida; order Asparagales; family Amaryllidaceae; genus Allium; species Allium sativum. The sequence goes on along the minus strand of CM060921.1, from coordinate 717,320,857 downwards.
AAGCAGAGGATGTACGTGCATTGTTGGCCACTCTCTTGGCATGTGCGTCCAGAGCGCTTGGCTAGCTTATCCACAAGCAAGGCCTAAGGAATTACCCGACCTCCCTCCAGGAGTCGCCTTATCCTGACCATCGTAGGCAATGATAAGGGCTTAGAAACTTAGACGGGCCCATCGTAGGCACAGAACCAAGGTTTACTCTTTTGACGCTCTACACGGGCCATCATAAGCACTGATAGAGGCTTATACGCTACCCCCCTCCAAGGGGTGCCCTATCCTGACTATCATAGGCGATGATAAGGGTTTGAGTTCTCATCGGCGGGTAAAGCGGAACATAACCAGAGGTAGGACGTGCACTTCTGCAAGCAGAGGTAGGACGTGCACTATTCTAGCAGAGGCAGGGCATGCTAATTTTAGATTCATGTCCACGACCATTTTTGGTGTGAAACGACGGCTTACGCTTCCGATGGTTTAACCTTGCCCCCTATGGTTTGGGCATGGAGAAAGACTAACACACTGTCCCCCTCCGGGGTATGCCTCGCTTTGGCCGATTTTGCCGATGACGAGGGATTTAATCCATTGGCGATTAGACCCCTTTTGGGCTTTCCGTATATTGGCACATGTGTATTAATCCTTTTCCTAAGGACTTTCTCAAACCCATCTCGATTTTAGATAAACTCCCGTAAACGGCCTTGACTGACGAATTTAACGATGGCTTTCTCGAGGATTCTGCAGTGATTAGCCTCGTGTCCATTCATCAAGTGATAATGGCAGTAAGGTCCTCCTATCTCTCTTTCATACTTAGGTCTCTTCTTCGTGGGGGTCCAATAGTCGAGTTCGTGTTTGGTTAGGAAGTAAACATTCTCTCTCGAAGTAGTGAGGCAGCGTTCTTGGGGAATCTCTGGTGTACACTTCCCTTTTTGCTGATGGAGTTTAATCCTCCTGTGAATCATCCCAATCATGGTTCCTATACTTTAGTCCTCTCTTTCCAGGACATACCGGAACTGAGTTGTCATCTCATTAGTCCATTTGTCGGTGAAGTGGTTGAAATCGTCCATTATTTCGCGTTCGAGTGTTGTTCCCTTAACTTGTATGTAGAGAGCGCCCTTTAAGCGGGGGAAAACGCTAATATCCTCTGAGGTAGATCCACTGGGTAGGAACGCCATTGTTTGTCCTATATAGGAAAAGCTGCTATTTCCCATCTCGTAAGCATGTCGTTCCATTTTCCTCTTCCGCTTTATTACTCGCAAAGCCTTTGCCCTTAACTCTTTCTCCTCCATTACCAGACGGTTGGTGGTTCTCGACCTACCCGCCCGAGATCCCGAAAGCCTTCGTCTAGGTTTCTTGCTCATAACTTCGCTTCTTCAAAGCTAGTCCGATCCAAGATGGGACATCACAGGTAGATGTGTGGCTGTTAACCACAAGATTGAAGGTTCAAGCCCTCCTTCTAGCGCCAAAATGTTAACAATATTTTTTGTTAACACTGGAAATGGATCAATAGGGATAAATTTTAAGGAAAAATCAGGTGGATTGGTTCTCTTTTTTGTTCGACTTTAGTGGGGGATTGGGATGCAAAGGCCCCAAGGTGCAGGCTCACTAACGATTGCCAAATTGGATATAGACTCAGTGACTGAGTTTCGATCGCCATTCGTGGGTGTTAATGGATGTGAACTCGGATTTCTCTGTATTTTGGATGATGAAATGCGACTACTACAATTAGAGAAAATAAAAGTACACACTTACAGATCAATTTTCTTAAGAAGTTCTCCCTTTATTAAGCTTTTAATGGAAAATACATAGATGTCATAGAGTGGAGTTCTCCATTGATGTTATTTTCTAAGTTGTTTTTTTGAGAACCCAAAAAATAAGATAAAAGTCCCCCTTTAATGTGACCCCTGGGGTCCTATTTATAATGGTTCTGGGTCATTTCCATCGTATCGCTATCGGACCAACATGGGCTTTTGGCCAGTGGTTTTATTCTTGGTCTCGGGTGCTTGATCTTCAGTCGCCTTGGGTGGATTTGGTTATGATACTTGAATTCTTGAGGGCAACTTCTGAATGTAGGCTTGCGGACAAGAACTTCTGGATGTAGGCTTTCGGTTTTATCGTGGAAACGTGGACGGGCTTGACCTTGTGGTGTGTGTTGATAACTGCTGAGTTGAAACCGCTACGGGTTTCGGTACTAGGTATACTAGCACGGGTTGCCTGTAATCCCTGTCCGAGTTTCGGGTAACCCTCCGGTTAAGCCTTTGCGGTAGCCTGTATTCTTAGAGGGTAGTTTCTGGCACCATTCTTATTTATTTGCGGATGTGATCTTTTTGGTAGCTATGTAGTAGATGTTTCAAAAGCCGGTTTTGAGTAGCTTTTGCGTTCTTCTGGATTAGTGCCTCTGGTGTTGTCGCCTTTAGGTTTATGGGTATTTGTGTGGGTTGTTTGTTGAAGGTTTCCCTTTGGGCTTTGTATGTCGAATTCGTCGCTTCTGACCTCCTTGGTTCTGGATCAGAGTGGTTCCTTATACGGAACCTTTCGTCAAGCCGATATTGCCGGAAGGTCTCGTCGGCCCGACTTTGGCGAAGAAGCCGGTTGTGGTGGCTTTTCGGATACATCCTCGTGCTCTCGCTCTCTTCATTGCCGAGTCCTACTTTCTATTAAGCCCTTCAGCGAGCTTTCGGCCATCTGATACCCTTTCACTGCCATCTTTCTTTGAATGTTGATTTTGATAGTAACAGCAGCTTTTATTGTACTTTGAGGTTTGCTTATCGCTCATACCCAGTTGTTGTTTGACCTAAGATTTTATGTTTCCTATTATTGTCTTGGGTACTTATCGATGTCGTTGATGATTAAGCAAAGTAACAGGTGTAAGTACCATCATGAGAAACGAAGGTGGATTAGCAAGAGGTGACACATTTTCGTATTGTACTTGTGTTTATTGTTACATATTCCGTTGTAGGACACTGTGGAATGTTGATAGTGTTCGACCTGATGCTTTAGAGATAATATCCATGTTAGAATTATTTCCCTTATTTAATCTCTATTTATGTAACTATACGAGCCGGTATTCTCCGATTATTTAGTTTGGGTAGTTATTACTGTCTCGCCTATTTCATATTTGTGATTTCTATTATATTTTGTCAGATGCACTTTGAGATACACGACATGTTTTTTGGTGATGTTTATTTATGTTCGTTCTTCTCCTTTATCTCTTATTCCTATCCATTTCTCTTGTTTCCTTTTGTGCTTTCCCTTGACAATTGTTCTGCATCAATCAGGTGCATGTGTAGTGCAGTATTGAGATAGATGAGCATCGTTGGTGTAGGATGATCATCATAGAACAATTATTGGCCCTTTCTCGATAGTGATCACCATCGAGTTGAAGTTAGACACCTCGACTCCTTCAACATCACAAATCTAAAATACAATGTTATCAGTAAACATCCTTTATTGCCTTGTAAATACCCGAATTTGGATTACGATTTGGGACTTGTTTTACTGCCAAATATGGATTTTTGGTCTATAATTAAATACCCTAATTTGAGTTGCGATTCAGGGCTTTTGTTATTACAAGATATGGATTTCAGGTCTACAAGTATATACCCGAATCTGGATTTCTATTATTGCCAAATGTGAGTTTTCGGTCTTCTATTATTAAATACCCGAGTCGGGTTTTGGGATTTCTATTATCAGCCAGAAGCTGATTTCTGGTCTTTCAATACGAATGCCCGAATATGGACTGCAGAACTTCTATCCATACTTCCAAAAAATGTTTTTGGATTTCTATGTTTATGCCCGGATCTAGGTCTCAGGACTATAATTCTCATTTCCAAAAAAGGATATGTAAAATGATACTCGAGTTGGTATCTCTGGTCTTTTACATTGAAACCTTTGGACAAAAGGTCACGATTTCTCATATCTCACAAATTTTTGTTCATTACTCTAGTGGAATATAAAATACGAATGATCGTATTATTTTATCACAAGCTTACCTTTTACTTGATTTCAATCCAGAGAGTGTCTCACATAAGTTGTGCAAATTATCGTATGCATTCTACTCTAAGAAAAAGACTAACACAAGGAAGTTATATGTTGACTTTTATGTAGAATAATGCAGTGGAAATCCTAGATGAGGATATTCTAAACACAAACAAGGATCACCCATCAGGTGATATTTACACAATCTATGAAGTTATTTATAAATTTATTTACAAAGTCATTTCATTCGTTGTCAAAGTACAATATATAGATCTTAATAACCACAGTAACATAAATGTCTTACACCTCCTCATTTATATCATCATCAGTTAAAGGAGGATTAATAGCGTGACGAATTATGATACACAAAAGCTCTTAAGCTTTTGTTCCTTTTTCCTAATCTCGTCAGAGCTGTCTATAGATCTGATCTGAAATTTTAAAGCTTTGTTCTAAGCTCTACCTATATATTTTAAAGTTTTGTTCTCTTTCTCCAAATCAAAGACACATTTCCATAAATCATGTATCTCCTCCTGTAAATGTTTGATTCGGGAGAGGTAATAGTTAATACATTGAAGCGTATCATGCTTATACTGTGTCTGTGCAGTTAAAGCGCTTAGTGGTTTTATAGTGGCAGAGGTGTAAAAAGGAGTAGCGGGGATAAAGCGAGGAAATAGTAGGGATATAGCAGAGGCGTAAAATGGTTCATTAGATGTAAAACCAAATTTTTTTTGGCAATGCATATATTAGGCAAGCGAAATATATGAAAATTAATTAATCATCTTTTGATATTATATGTGTACAAGAAACTAATATTAATTAATCTTATATTACAAAATCAAGGAATATCATAGTTACACATGCGAAGTTTAATGAGTGTAAATGATTGTTACCATATATTAGATATTTATGCTTTAAGTTTATCCCTTAACACTAAATTTACTGATTTTTAAAAAGGAGAACTAGCCAAATCAAGCTTTGTATATTAATATTGCTAAAGCAAATGCTAAAAAGCCTTGATTTAGTGGATGTAACAGAAAATAGCGGAGATAAAAGTGGATCTACTGTTCATCAGCACTAAATTGAAATAGCGCAGTGGTTGAAGAGCGCTATGGGCTATACCGGGGATAATGCGGGGATTTAGCGGGGCTTTAACTGCATAGTACTGTGTTTCATACAAATTCTTGATTCTGCTTTGGCCCTTCTACACTACATAGAAACAACTGATTCATCTAACCCATGAGGAGGATTTACAAATTAGGATATTTTTTAGCGGTTGACGCTTTGGACTTAGTCGTGGCCTTGGAAGGCTTTGATGCGGCTATGTTAGGGGTATAATTAAAAGTAAATTCCCAAGCCTTACAGCTTGCTTTTGCTTTATCTAACTCAATTTCTAAGTCAGCAATCTGCTGGTGCAATCTGCTTATCTCTTCGTCAAAATCGATGGAGGGAGTGGCCTTTATTTGTCCCATTAATTAAAGGATATTATTATCCTTTTCTTTCAATTGACCTTCTAAGACAGTTACTTACTCATTCAAATGCTTAATGACCAACTTCTACATTAAAATTGTTTTTTCTCGAGTTGTAAAGGGTATATCTTTGGAAGCAGCTTTCTGCTCTACAGCTGTTTGTGATTCATCCTTGTGGAATTTTGGATTGATTTCCCTATTTTCAACAAAATAAGATACCATTATTTACAAGTTATATTTTCACAGAGTGGTACTAATAAAATTATACTTATCATTATCGTAAGAACTTAATACAAGAACTTTTAGATCTATTCAATCAAGCTTTGAGCCATTTTGGTAATACACGCAATAAAGATTACAAAGGCTGGCCCTATTTGTCAAAATACTTATTGTTAGTTACATACCAACTCAGCATGTCGAGTTCTAAGTCTCTTTTAAATTATTTTCTGATCATAACCCAAAAAGTCAAAAGAAAGTTGAGGGTATTTCATGTAAACATGTTGAAGGTCTCCTAGAAAGTGGTCCCTTCCTAATCAAGATGTTGTTTGAGAAAACAGTTATGGTCGAACATTCTCTTCTTAATCTAAAAAATCAGTGTAAGGCATCTTTGGGCACTACGTCTTTATAAATCTATCATAATAGGAAAAAAAATCAGAAATCATGGATATAGGAAGTTATCAGCAGAAGCATGCATTCATAATTCTATAAGTTTTATAGATATTCATCATGTTCATACAATATTGAATTTTTGAACAACTCAGAAATAAATCTGGTCTTATTATACTTGAGATTTTCTAGGGGTAAGTCCCTGGAGATTGAATGAGCCCTTGGTATGTTCCAACAAGCCCCAGGGTGGAGGTCAACCCCACGATCATCAAAGCATCGTTTGTGAAGACGTCGAAGTAAACCATAGCTAAAGTCCCCAAGAAAGAAAATCTACTGTTTCAAATTGATTGTAGATATTATACAAGAAATCTATTAAAATTTCCCTATCCTATATCAACATCCAAAACAAAGTCATCAGTTCCTGGTTTTCCTTAGGAATTCTTTCTCTTCGAAGTCGTGTTGCCTTTAGTCTTGGCTCGGTTTCACGTTCTTTATAAAACATCAATTTTGAAGCACTTTTATCAAGATCATAATATTTTTGAGACAAAGCATTATAATCTTTCAGCAATTTGTCCTGCTCTATACAAGACCGGATTATTTCCCTGTATTTCTTATCTAACTCTGCATTATAAAATGAGGCAGTGTTTTTCCTTGACTATAAATCATGGGAACCAGTTACCATGAATTCAAGAAGGAAGAAAACACTTCAAAAGTAAAAGCCATACCTAAGAAATAGGGACATCAGGCTAATCAGGTTATTCTTTTCCTTTTTTCCATTTAACGGAGGGGTCACTATCCTTAGTAAAAGTTTCCGCAAGATCATGAGTGGAAGGAGCATCCGAAGGATCAGGGACTGCTTCCTCAGAACCATGAGTGTCACCAACAGAAGGAGGAGGGTTGACGTATCCTCCACCAAAGTCATCGCAGAGTCTCTCGTGTACAGGACCAAAAGCATTGTCGTCATCATCCTCGTCATTGTCAACGACAACATAGTCATCTTCCTCCTCTCCTTCATATGGTTCAAAATCATTTAGAAGATCTTCGATATACAGAAGCTTTTTGGGCTCCATTGTATCTTTCTCAAAAACTTGAATCATCTGCTTGACCTGCTCAATCATGTTCTTAACTTTACCCGCAATAGAAGAATCAACCGAAGGGAATTCAATTTCAGGATATTTTTGGCATTTGTCAGAATACACCAAGAAAATAGCATCTTCAGAAGAATTCAGCAGTAATTTGGAGAAATGGGAGTTTACGAAAGAAGAATCCTTTGTTTGGCCTCATAAATTATCCTCTTAGCATTGGAGAGTGCGTCTTGGACCTTAGAAAATCGGTTGTCTTTCTCTTTTAACTTTTCAACATGGTGGGCTACCATTCTGGCCTTCTCATCCTCCAGTTCTTTTTTATACAACTCAAGAGCTAAAGCTTTGTTAAACAAAAGGTTTTTAGCTTTTCTCTCTGCCGCAAGCTCTGACTCAGATTTTCAAGAGATGTTTTTAGCTCCAAGCATTCTTTCTCATGCTCCTCCTTCGCCGCATCCGGAGCATTGACTTTGGGCTCTAGGGAAGCTTTCTCTTCTTTAAGCTTGGTTGTCTCAAAAGAAGACAGAATAGACACCTCCTAAAGGGAGAACCATTTTTTGGTTATGTGAAAGGAAGAAAGCATAATAAACATTCATGTAAGAACAAAAGACGAAATAAACTAATGTAAACATGGTTGTACCAAAAGTTGTAGCTCAAAAAGAGATTGTCGCAGGTTCACTAAGTCTAAAGATGAAGAGGGCAGTGAAATGTTGGTAATATCTTTAGAGGAGAAAGAGCAAGTCTTACGATTTCGTCAAAATCTTGAATCTGTAAACAATGCCCAGAGGGACTAACATGTTAGGAAATAAGGATGGATTTAACTCATGTTCCACCAAATTTGAAGCTCCCGGAGGGTCAAACACCAAAAAATTGGTAATAGAATTGCTCCCCGTGGTCGTTGTTTGGGGAGATCCCATGGTAGGATTAATACCAGCAGGAAGAGCATTAGGATCGGGAATACGCTTCTCAGTGGACATATCGACAATGTCTCTGCAAAGATAGAAAGGGGTAGAAGTTTAACCCTTATGCCTCTTGGAAGCTGATTCATCAGCAGTCACAGGCTTTCTTTTAGCCGTAACAGAAGCCTCAGTAGCTAGTCGAAGCAACGATATCAAAAAGGTAAAATTAGATAAATTGAATGTGAAATAAGAAGGGAAATCTTACTTGAAGTTCCTAGAAACAGAGGGGTCAATTGTGTGATTGCATTGGAGCCGAAGGCAAATGCTTTACACCATAGAAATGGTAGAGTGGTTGCCCCAATATCCTTTGTCTTAGGGGAAGAAGGGCATATTTCTGGAGATTGCCCATGGTGAGCCAAAGGGATTTCTTTCTCGATTTCTCAGAAGCCTTATAAATTACGTCGACGATCTTAGTTTCCTCAGCACTGAAGCTTATCTTCGTGGGATTAGAAGTTGAAAATGAACAAAAAATAGGCAAGGTGTGGAGATGACACAATGAATCTAGAAAAATAGAAAGCTCACCAAGATTGACAAAAGTGCCCGTGGTACTCGAGGGGAATCTAATATAGAAAAATTGTGGTTTCCAGTCTTTAAGTTTATCAATCCCGCCTTTGATCAACTTCTTCGTAGTATTCGCAGTAAAGATAGGCGAATCCACTCCCTTAGCTACGGACAGTCGTAGAAAATGGTGAAGAATGCAAACACTAAGCAAAGACTGACCTGATTCAAGTGCAAGAAGTTCAAGACCTAAAAGATAGTTGTATGTGTTCAGAGTTAACTGAACTGGAGCAAGCTGAAGATGCTGCAACAACCTAGAAATGAAATATGGGAAGGGGAAGAAGCCACCGTGCCAGATATGGATAGCCGAATATGCGAAGAATCCTTCTGGTGGATTCTGAATAGTATCATTTTCAGATGAGGGAACAACTTCAACCCCCGCCATACCAAAATCCTTAAGGATCACATCCACCTCATTTATAGTTTGGATGAGAAAATGTTGTTGAACAATCTCAATATTTTGCTGAGGAGTAGAGGAACTTGCTGGATTTGATTCCTCTGCGCCGTGCTTCTTAGTCATGATGCTACCAGGTGATATTATTCCATAAAAAATGCATTAGCACAATAATTTGATAAGATTTGGAAAAGTAAAGCATGCATCTTGCCTAAAACAAGTACGAACCATTTATAGGTTTAGCATCATCATGAAATTTCATCTCAATTAGATGTTTAACAAAATCTCATGCAATGTTATAACATCATGATTATTCTAATTAAAGTTGAGTTTTTAGCATCGATTGCGTTAGTGACGGTGAAAATTAAACCAAAGGCTTCTTAAGTGCTTGGGATCGATTAAACTGAAACAAATGATTTGCTATCAATACCAAAAACTTAGGGCTTGGCGCCAATGAAATTAAAACCAAGAAGGTTTCAGTAACGGTATAGGTCTGACTGGCACCAAAGTCTCAAAATTCACTGAAACCGAAGCATGACTTCATTATCGATTGAACCAAAACTAAAAGGAAGAAGTGGATTTCGATGTCAGCGAGGTCGTAACCAAAATAAGCTGGTAACGATTGAAATTAATTCCATGGGTATTGAAGAAAAAATCCATCCTTATGACAGTAATTCAAGTTCTTCGTTCCCCAAATGGTCAATTTCTCACTTTAACCCCTGAAAACGTATAACTTCAAATTATCGAATATAATAGAAAGATCTTCATGATTCGTCATTAATATCCCGATTTAAGCTAATATCAATGTATTCATTTTCATTCAAATGGGAAATTCGAGCTCAAATGATCCTGATTGAATCAGTAATCGAGATTAGGAAGGAGAAGGATTTTCTGATTTTCAACTTGAAATCAATTGACATAAATTAAACTTACATGAGACGATCAGATTTTCTAATTCAAGGAACTTGCGGAATTTGCGGAATTTTTGAGAACTCTGATTATTGTAGGAGTTATATTGCTTGCAGGTGAAGAAAAGGGGGAAAAGAGAAGAAAAGGCTTTATACTATAGCGCCTCTAATCATTGTCGTATAAGCAGGAATAAATCAATGGTCCAGATCAATCCTAGAAAACCAAAATGCTGGAAAATCATGTGTTTTCAAAGCAGTGCAGAACAAAACCCGAATCTATTGACTTGAGAAGTCAAAATTACCCCTTTACTAGGGGTGCAGGTGTTACTACCAGATTTCGATACTGAAACTAAGTTGAGGTGAAGGGGTATCGGGATGAAGATGAAACCAAAATGGAGGCCTAGGAAGTCTTCGATAGATACTAAAGTACTAGAAAGAGCCGATACCGAAAAAAAAGGACTAAAAGACTAAGTCTTCACCGAAAGTAAGAAGGATGAGACTTTGCCCATATGTTATCGGTACCAACAACAGGGAGTAAATAGCTTGATGCCAATACCAGGAGGATGGCAACAAATGCATGATACCGATACCAATGTGCATTAAGCAATAAGACTGGTGTCGGTATCAACATGGAAAGACAGATGCATAAGAACCTGCACTAAGAAAAGAAAAGGAAACCACAAGACCTATACTAAGTGAGTTAGAGCAAAAGGGTGCTATCAACACCAACATGCTTGGTGTCGATACTACTATACAAGGGTGATACCAAAGTCATGAAAGAAAGATCATACAAGCAACACCCATAAAGTGCAAGCAACAAATGACCGAGGACCGGTACCAAAACCAAAGGCCATTAATATAGATCGATACTCAGAAAATGACGGGGAAGAGACCTATCCATGCAGAAATACTTAATGCTGATACCTAGAAGTAGCTACTGAAGCCGAAAGTCACCAAAGAGGGTCGATACCAAGGTGTAGCCATTGAAACCAGATGCAAACCGATACCAGAGGGAAGATGCAAAACTAGGCTTCCCACTTGATCGCTATTAAAGGGGGCCCAAATCCTCTATAAATAAGACCCTTGGGGTCACATTTTGGGGGACTTCCCTTCATTCTAAGCTCTTGTACATTTCTAAGAGACAAAACCCTAATTTTGAAATCAATTTAAGGATTTCTTTTGTAATCATCAATTTACTCAGTCAAGTGAGAAATAAAAGAGATACTTAGCTCTTACTATCAACTATACTTATCTTCCATTCAATAGTTCTAATTTGAGCCTCCAACTTTGAGATAATTACCGACTCATCAAGCTCCAATTAGTATTGAGCTTATGAAGCCCTATTCTAAGGTAACTATTGATCCTTAAGTCTCGTAAGCCTAATACTCACCTCGCGAAGGAAGTGTAACTATTCTTCGGACTTGGGATCTTAATATCTAAGGAACAACAAATTATGTTCGGCTTTGAGGAACTAGAATACCCCTAGGTTCCAATAAATCCACAACCATAACCATATATTCCAGTGTTGATGAAAATATTGTTAACACTTAATAAATATAATCATATTTGTATGTAAATGTATCATGTTAGACCACCTTAACTGTAACTACCCGCATTCTATGTATGGAGTATCGTAGAATATTTATTTTATTCTCATACGAAGTCGTATAGTCATGTAACTTTGGGGAACAACTAATAGGGTCATTTCCCATATTCATGATTTTTCCTATTTTTAAATGACCATTTTTCCCCTGGCGAATCTTGTTTTGCCAATAATTTTTGATTGGTAAGGAGTTTTGACTTGAAACCACTTCCATTGGATTCGGATGATGGTTTCGCTTTCTGTAGAGGGGTAAAATTAATAAACGGACTTACCATTTGGGAGATATGGCTGAAATAAGGTTTGGAAGGTGAAAAACAGCATAACTGGGCTTAACCGGGTGATTAGCAGCTAAGCCCATAACCCATTTCGGGATTAGGGTTATGGTAGGGCTGATAGGGTTTAGGAAATCAGTTTTATTCATTTTTTGGCTGCCATTTACCTTCCTCTAACCCTAGCCATAGTTTCCAATCCCCAAATCACCTTTTAATCACTTTCTAATCACATATTAAGGTAATCAAAATCAAATCAAGGCAAATTAACATCAAATTGGAGGTAGAGGTTCTGTGTTGAATTGGGATCCATGCCAAATCAGTTAGAGTTTCAGATCTGAGATTTATATGTGGCTAAGGTGAGTGATTTGCACTTTTATTCGCTAGTAACGGCTAATTAGGGGTGATTAGTGATAATTAGCGAAATTATGCATCATAAAAATCTGGAAAAATATGTATAAGTTCTAAAATATTATTTTATGTCACTGGTGAAAACTTGGGTTAATTTGGATTAAGTTTGCTAATCTTATAGTTAAAACATGCTTAAGGGGATTAAGTGGAAAATTATGCTTTTTTGGTACGTTTGATCTAAAATATTTCATGTGATTGATATTTTGGTGTTTCTGGTTGATTCTACATGTTACTACTATTGTTTGGTATATTTTGTGACTTCATAGTACGGTTAGAATGGTTGAAAACGCCATTGTTTGGCGAAATTAGCTTGCTAGAAAAACTGCTAAAAACCAGTTCCTGAAGGGGGTATGCCTCACGAACCGCCATGGAGAACTTTGATTCTTGAAGGGGATATGTCTCACGAACTTCTCCAAGATGATGGTCATGAAACACTCCAAGATGATGGTCACGAACCGCTCAAAGATGGTGGTCATGAACCGCTCAAAGATTGCGACCACGAACCGGGGAAGGGTGTCACAAGCCAGGGATGGGTCATGAGCCGGGGGGTGTCACGAACCGGGAGGGGGTGGTCACAAACCGGGGGAGGGGGTGAGCTTTCCTATACTTTGTCACTTCATCCAAGCGAGAGCGGGGATTCCGGGAGTGGGATTCCGAGAGCGGGAATCCGAGAGCGGGATTCCAAGAGCGGGATTTCGAGTGCGGAATCCGAGAGCGAGATTTCGAGAATGGGATTCCGAGAGCGGGAATCTGAGATTTTCTATACTTTGTCATTTCATCCAAGATGATGAATCCAAACTGAACTGGATTCGAACTTCTGCCACGCGATGACAATTGTGAACTCTTCTAAAACCATAACCCGTGATGCAAAGGAGGTCCAAGTGAGAAATTATTACTCAGGATCCATCTGGGAACCAATGAGTTAACTTTCCGATTTGGGCTTTGCTGAGAGGCATATGCAAAGGGGTTATTGATATCTACAATTTTGGTTCACCACTGAGAGATGGATTATGGTCTATGGACCAGTGCAATGGGGTCATTGTGACTCCCAAGGGCAAAGTGATCGTAGCAAAGGATTCGGTGATCAAAGTGGTGGATATCGTATGCTTTACGCACTGGGTGAGAGATGTGAGGATGATTGCTATGTTTGATGTTCACTACCACCATGTACACTTTATGTTAGTATTACCTTAGAGTACTGTACATCTTGTTGTGCTAACTCTTTGGTTGCAGGTCCAGGTTCAGGTATGATTATTTATACATGTTATTATTCTGTTTTGCTGCTATTGCTCATGCCAGACTTTTGTCTGACCCAGAGTTTTATGTCTCTTCTTATTACTCTAGATGCTCCTAAACGAGCAGACTAGAGACATGTTAGGTAGTTATGCACGAGCAGCTGTTTGGAGACAAGCATGAGGCTTCCACGTACTATTTACATATATTCTTCCTGTGTTGTTGCTGATCACAACTTTGGCCATCAGTGGTGTACCTTTTCTATTTGTCTTTACATATAGTATTTTGAAGTTGTAATAATGATGGTTTGTATCATAAGCTGTATTTTTTATTCTGCTGCTATGATGGTTTAGTTTTCAGCTTATGCACCGTCTCCCTTATTTTTTGTCAAGTATGTTATTATTATATTTTATTCCATGCACTTTGAGATATACTACAGTTTCTTTGATGATTCATAGTTTTAAATTCCTTTCTTTGGACGACCGTCCCGTGCAAGTTGGACATTGGCACAACGCATTTCTGGGGAAATGTCGGCTGGTCCGGGGCGGGCCGTCACACTTGGTATCAGAGCCTAGGTTGCTTAGTTAACCTAGGGGAAGACATCAGGGAGAGATAGTATACGTATATGAGAGTGCCTATTTGTGATATTTTGGTTTTCAAAAGCTAGATATATATACATATATATACTATTAGTATTGCTAAGGATGAAATCGCACAGCACTGGCACCACTAAGGAGATGGTTAATTGTTTTCTCTTTACAGATTGAACAATGAGCCGATATACGAGGAGTACGGGTTCAAGGGCCAATAATAGGAATGCCCCTGGTATAAGGACGATGTTTACTACCCTCATGCGACAGATGCTTAGGGATGCTCAGGGAGCAGCTCCTAATGTTGCTAACGATGGTGGTGCAGGCGTCTAGAACCGATTTCGCCAAGCTTAACATGGATTATACTAGTCTTAGTGGGAAGCCGTTCCACGGAACGGACTCGACTACGGATGTTCAAGATGGTTGGATAGTTGAGCGCATCTTCGAGGATTTGGGAATCGAAGACGCAATGAAGAGGAAGTTAGCATCACGTCAACATCAAGGATGAGCTATGAATTGGTGGAATGCTATTAAAGCAGCTGCTCTTGAGGATCAAGTTACTTGGAATCAGTTTAAGCCCCGATTCAGTGATAAGTTTTTTCCACTCGCTCAGAAATCGGAATTGTTTTGAAAATTCTTGGAGCTTAAGCAGAATGATAGGGCAGTCTCAGAGTATATTGCTGAATTTGATACTTTAGTGAAGTATGGATTATCTGTTATCGATACTGCCGAGAAGAAGAATGAGATGTTCATAGCTGGCCTAGATGAGTACTTGGGGAGAGACTCATAAACCATATCGATGACACTTTCGAATCTATCATAGGAAAGGCATTGAGATCTAAGAGCCTTTACCCAAAGTCGAAGACCGAGGTTCCTATTACATCTGCAGAGGAGCCAAAGTCGTAGGCAAGCGGTGGAGGCAAGAATAATTCCCAGAATAAGAGGAAACAAGACCAAACCAAGGATGGTCAAAAAAGAAGAATAAGAAAGATGGCAAGTGCTTTAGTTGTGCAATAAGGGCCACTATGCCAGAGATTGTCGGGAAAAGCCTGGGGAAAGGAAGTGCTTCAATTCTAGCCAAGGGGGACATCACAAGGATAAATGTCCGCAACCCCCTAAAGAGAAGTAGATCATGAAAACATATGCTATCAACGCTATTCCTTCTTCGTTGAATGCCCCAACTGCAGCGCAGAAGGGAAAGGATGTCATTATTCAAGGTATGCTTTCTATTTATGATGTTCCTATTCGAGTACTATTTGATACCGGGGCTTCCCATTCCTTCGTATATAGTGATCTAGTAGATAGGTTGGGACTGGAACCCGAGATAATCGACAGACCTTTAGTTGTGACGAGCATGATCGGTGGTTCGACTAGCCTTTACATGATTTGTCGTGATTTGGTCTTACCGAGTCATGGATGTGTGTTGCTTGTGATTACTTTGTTTTGGGCTTTATTGGGTCTGGCATTATTTTGGGAGTCGATTGGCTCCAAGGGTATAGTGTGGTATTAGGTACCTACCTAGTGATGGCAATAATAACTGGAACTATGGGAACAAAGAGATTCGGGTCGGCCATGACTCATGAAGGAAGGGCCTTTGGAAGAATTTTTAAACGCTGTGGTGAATAGCATGAACGTTATGGTATTCCGTAGTAAATGAGTGATTGCTATGGATTGTTTAGGACTTAATGTTGATGTTCTCTTTGGTTCAAGAATAGTAATAACTTCGGAGTAAATTCAATGGGGAAATCTCGAAGCGATAAGATATGTTCGTTGATCGTGGGGATGCAATGAAGGTTAGGACGATTCAAGTTGGACTTGAACTCATAGACTATGGTTGTTCGTTAAGCTTGAAGATGCAACGAGTGGGGAGACGACTGATGTTGGACTTGAATTTGTGGGTAATGGATACTCGAGACTGGGTCTGAGTTTATGGATAGTCGTCGATGTCGACTAGAGTTATAGAGAGATTATCGTTGTCGTAAGTTCTAGTAGTCTCTAGGAGGCAAATATATGTTGGACGTGCAGTAGTCTGGTTAGAACTAGGGTTGCTATTTACCCTTGACATATGGCATGGGCCGTCATGCGATCAACGATAGTTTCGAAGCAGGATTGGCGAGGATAGCCAGAGTTAGTTATGAGTGCCCGAGTGTTTGGTTGTTTTGTTCATATCATCTCACATAGATTGTCTAGATTTGGAGGAGATGTTACTTGAGTGCTTGTCTGATATTGGTTTAGGCCTTTGGGGCTTATGCTTGGGGAATGTCGATTTCGACTAGGATGGTTTTCGTGAGATATAAGTAGTTGTTGTGATTTCCATTGAAGGATGTCTTGATTTACTCGAGGAGTGATGGGTAGCCGTGACATGATAAGACTAATTGATGATGTGGATTGCCCCAAGTTGGACTCAATAGGGCTATGAGATGACTCGAGTGGGACTCGAGAAGGCTGCAAGATAGTGGATTGACTTGTGTTGGACTCGAGTTGAAGATGGAGTTATGGATAGCTCTTCTGATGAGGTGCCAAGGAATCGTCGATAGTTTGGAGTGTTCTAGGCAGACTCGAAGCAGGGGTATCTGGGGATGCCCTTTTACCTTGGATTCTTTGGACGTGATCTGGTTATCCTTGGAGGATAAACATACATTAGACGTGCGGTAGTCCTTTTGGAGCTAGGCTTCCATGGACCCTTGATATTGGTTGGACCAGTCATATGAGTATCGACGTATCAATGGCTTTAGCAGGTGATAGATAGGACTTGTTTGATGGTTGATATGGTTGTTCCTATTTTTCTTCTCTTGAGTAAATTATCACTTATAGGATTCCGGCGATGGGAATTGAAGAGATGACGGTATACACGGATACCTATGCTACCGGACTAGGTGCGATTGCTGATGCATTGAGTAGAAGACATGCCAGTTTAGATGCTATGTTTCTCGAATGGAAGCAATTGGAGTATATCATGGGATATGATTTCAGACCTAAGTATAGATTGGGTCCAAAGATGTTAGCAAGTTTGACGATTAGACCGACTTTGATTGAGTGGATTGGATCCAGTCAGAGGGACGATCCTAACCTAATAGAAATCATCTCCAAGGAAGAGATGAATATCGATGGTGTGAAAATGGACAAGTATGGACTTGATAGAGAAGGATGGCTTCAAAAGGATGGAAGACTAGTTACACCCAACGTTAATGGATTGAGGGATGAAGTGCTTAGAGAATGCCATCACTCGAAATTGACTATACATTCCAGTGGTAACAAAATGTATTGATACAAGAAGAAGACCTACTACTGGGAAGGGATGAAGAGGGACGTTGGGAAGTTTATCTCCAAGGGCATAAACTGCCAGTTATTTAAAGCCAAGAAAAAGAAGCCTAGTGGTTTGTTACAACCGTTGGAAATTCCCAAATGGAAATTGGAACAAGTCTCAATGGACTTCATCGATGGTTTACCAAGGACTAGATGCGACCATGATAGTATTTGGGTGATTACAGATCGATTGACCAAACGTGCAAGGTCTATACTCGCTAAGTCGATTAGAATGGCAGCTAAGTTAGCAGAATTGTATATGAAGTGGTATGATAATGAGAATGACTGTACTTGGGAAACCAAGAAAAACATAAGGAAGTCATATCCAGAGCTTTTTACCTGATATCATTTTAATATCGATATAGTACTCCCTTATTAGTAAACCGCATGCTAGGATAGGCTTATTATGTATGTTTGATTGTTTGTAAATGGTTGATAGGCATATGGGTCACCTTTGTATGTTTTGGTTAAGGATTTCGAGGGTGAAATTTCTTGGGGGGAGAGTGTAACGACTTGCATTCTACGTATTGGAGGATTGCAGAATATTTATTGTATTCTCATACGAAGTCGTATAGTCGTGTAACCTTGGGGAACGACTATTGAGGTCATTTCCCATGTTCACGATTTTTGTCGAATAATCATTTTGCCCCTGGCGAATCTTGTTTCGTCTATAAATTTTGGTTGTTAAAGAGTTTTGACTTGAAACCACTTCCACTAGATTCAGATGATGGTTTAGCTTTTCGTAGAGTGGTCACATTAGTCAAACGGACTTATCGATTGGGAGGTATGGCTGAAATAAGGTCTGAAAGGTGAAAAACAGCATAATTGGGCTTAACTGGGTGATTAGCAACTAAGCCCATAACCCATTTCAGGATTATGGTTATGGGGGCTGATAGGGTTTGGGAAATCAGTTTTATCCATTTTTCTAGTCGCCATTTACCTTCCTCTAACCCTAGTCATGGCCTCAAACTCCCAAATCACCTTTTAATCACTTTCTAATCACATATTAAGCTAATCAACATCAAATCAAGGAAAATTAACATCAAATTGGAGATAGAGCAACTTTTTTGCATTGGGATCCATGCTAAATCCGTTAGAGTTTCAGATCTGTGATTTATATGTGGCTAAGGTGAGTGATTTGCACTTTTATACACTAATTACGGCTAATTAGAGGTGATTAGTGATAATTAGCGAAATGATGCATCATAAAAATCTGAAAAAATATGTAGAAATTCTAAAATATTATTATATGTCACTGGTGAAAACTTGGGTTAATTTGGATTAAGTTTGCTAATCTTGTAGTTAAAATATGCTTAAGGGGATTAAAGGGATAATCATGCTTTTTGGGTATGTTTGATCTAAATATTTCATGTTATTGATATTTTGGTGTTTCTGGTTGATTCTACCTGTTACTACTGTTGTTTGGTATGTTTTATGACTTCATAGTAACGTTATAATGGTTGAAAATGCCATCATTTGGCGAAATTAGCTTGTTGGAAAAACTCCAAAAAACCGGTTCCTGAAGGGGGTATGCCTCACGAACTGCCCTGGAGAACTTCGATTCCTGAAGGGGGGTTGTCTCACGAACCGGTCCAAGATGATGGTTACGAACCACTCCAAGATGTTGGTCATGAACTGCTCCAATATGAGGACTCACGAACTTGGGAAGGGTGTCACGAGCCGGGGAGGGGTCACGAGCCAGGGGGTGGTCACGAGCCGGGGGGTGATCACGAACCGGGGGGTGGTCATGAACCGGGGGGGTGTAAGCTTTCCTATACTTTATCACTTCATCCAAGCGGGATTGTGGATTCAGAGAGTGGGATTCCGAGAGCGGAATTTCGAGAGCGGGATTCTGAGAGCGGGATTCTGAGAGCGGAATCCGAGAGTGGGATTCCGAGAGCGGAATCCGAGAGTGGGATTCCAAGAACAAGATTCCGATAGTGGGAATATGAGCTTTTGTACACTTTGTGATGTCATCTAAGATCATGACTCCAAACTGAACCGGATTCGAACTTCTACCACGCGACGACAATTGTGAACTCTTCTGAAGATCAAAACCAATTCAACCAAAACCCGAGATGCAAAGGAGGTCCAAGTGAGAAGTTATTACTTAGGATCCAGCTGGGAACCAATGAGTTAACTTTTAGAGTTGGGCTTTGTTGCGGGACGTGTGCAAAGGGGTTATTGATATCCATAATTTTGGTTCACCACTGAGAGAAAGATTATGGGCTATGGATCAGTGCAATGGGGTCATTGCGACTCCCAAGGGCAAAGTGATTGTAGCAAGGGATTGGGTGATCGAAGTGGTGGATATCATATGCTTTACATACTGAGTGAGAGATGTGAGGATGATTGTTATGTTTGATGTTTGCTATCACCATGACATGTGCACTTCCATTTTATACTTTATGTTAGTGTTACCTTAGAGTACTGTACATCTTGTTGTGCCAACTCTTTGGTTGCAGGTTCAGGTATGATTATTTATACCTATTATTGTTCTGTTTTGCTGTTATCGCTCATACCAGACTTTGTTCTGACCTAGAGTTTTATGTATCTTCTTATTACTCTAGGTGCTCCTAAACGAGCAGACTAGAGACAGGTTAGGTGGTTATGCACGAGTAGTTGTCCGGAGACGAGCAGGAGGCTACCACGCACTATTTACATATATTCTCCCTGTGTTATTGCTGGTCACTGCTTTGGGCATTAGTAGTGTACCTTTTCTACTTTGCTTTAGAGATGGTATTTTGAATTTGTAATAATGATGGTTTGGATCATAAGCTGTATTTTGGATTCCGCTACTATGATGGTTTAGTTTTCAGCTTATGCATTGTCTCGCCTATTTTATGTCAAGTAGTTATTATTATATTTTATTCCATGCGTTATGAGATATACTACAGGTTCTTTGGTGATTCATAGTTATAAATCCATTTCTTTTGACGGTCTTATCGTGCTAGTTGGACATTAACACAGCGCATTTCTGGGGAAATGTCGGCTAGTCCAGGGAGGGCCGTCACATTAACCCTAGATACTCTCTATATTATCCTTCGTATCCTCCTCCTTCGAATTCCACCATCTTGCTACGAAAGCATTGAAACTGCATCTGTATGAACCGCACATCATTGCCTATGTTATAGATGATCCATTTCTACTATTAAAAAGTGTAAGCTGCATTCGCAATGAGTCGCCTATGCCTATATTGTGGATAAGCACGTCACTATTTTGTCTATGCTTTCTGAATTCCACTTGTAGAGGTCCTTTATGTCCATGCTATACGAAACTCCGTTTGGGACTTAATACACTCTATGGTCTATGTCTTTCTATCGTGGCTAGGCTCTACGCAGCCCCTCGTATTCTAATTTGGAAGGTATCTGTTGATATGGGTTAATTGACTTGCCCTAAATAGACAATCTAAATCAACCACATGGTGTTGCATAAACCCCTCTAGGCATCTCGGTAGTGAAAGATCATCATGGCCAAAAAGGCATAACCTATGTCCCTCCCAGTGTTCACCATCTGGTAAAGATGACTTGTAATCCTGCGTCTACTGCCCTTTTGGGTTTCCCCACTACTAGGTGTCGCTCTCTATTTTTTGCATAATTACTTAGTCATCCATCAATCTTTAGACTATCTAAGCCAGAAAAGGAAATACCCCCTTGATGAACTCTTACTAGCCTTGCCTCTGATCAACCTCCTCTCTATCTCGACATTTGAGAACCACCCCAGGGTGTTCTTATCTGCGCCTCATATGAAGTCACTTATTTTTTGCTTTGGTAATTGTCGAACAATCCCCTTAAGAAGGGCCCTAAATTAAGTCAGTTATTTCTTGCTCCGATATTGTCTACAGATCTGTTAGTATGGGCTTCCAAATACCACAAAGGATTCATGATGGACCACACATGACTGTCTACGTTCAGACTCCTTTAGGTTGCACTTAAACATACATTCTGGGATTACCATTGTAATTTCATTCTCTATAGACCCTATGTCTAGATTTCTTTTTCTTGTGTTATTAATCTATCTTTCTTTTACTCTTATTCATTTGTTTATTTCTTTACTTTGTAACCATCTTTTTCTTAGGCTTTTGTCTGTCATAATTATACTCACCATATGCTCTTTGGACCTTTACTTGTCATAAAAGTATGATAGTTATCTATCTATCATGAAAGTGCATGCTTATCCTTTTACCAGACATGATATTCAATTTTCTTTTCTTACTTTATTTCTTTACTCTTCTTAAAGAAAGACATTAGTTTCATTCTCTAATATTTATCTATCTTTCATATAGTTGGTTGTTCTTATCCCTTTAATTCGATTTTTTCTTTTCTTTAATTTGATTTTGTCTTTTCTTCAATTCAACAAATACTAATCTCTGTCACTATCTTTTCTCTATATTTTCTCTTTTTTTGCTACGTTTCCACTTCTCTTAATGTCTTTCTTTCTAGTGCTAGTTATATTTTAGTAAGTTGGTAAAAGAAGTTTTTGTAGTCTATTTTTATACTCAATATAAAATGAGCTTTCATTTGGGTGTTGTTTGCTGACTCTTGTTTTAGTCTTTATTCAGGATACATGTTTGGTTGATTATGGATGAGGAGCTTTTTAGGGACTAGATCTAGAGTTTTGCTTTTTATTATGTTCTATTTCATTTATTGCTTATTATGAAGCGACCATTGTATTTTTAGGAGTAGATATACTTCATAATTGGATGGTGGCCAACCGGAACTCAATTTTAAAGTATGTTGGGCGGTGGCCATGCCGGAGCTCATCCATCTACTTCCTAGACTGATGGTCTTGATCAGCTTTGTCTGCATACTTCTGGCTACCTTCCAGGCATGTTGGCAGCTTCTGTATATTCTTATATATATATACATACATATATATATATATATATATATATATATATATATCTGTGTGTGTGTGTGTGTGCGTGCGCGCTCTCCTCTTTCTAGAGGATCTCACATTTTTGCTTTCAATTTTTTTTATGGAAATGAGTACACAAATATGTATTTAATGGAAACACGTGTTTTTGAAAATGTATGCATTATTCTACATATTATTTTTTATTATAATAACAAGGATTAAAAATTTATTCTTTATATATATAAACTTAAAAGTACATGATTTTTTCGTTAATAATAAAATAAATTATTATATGTTTCAAAGTATAATTTGAAATTTTCTTATAAAATAAGTAAGGTATATTTTGATTTATAATTTTATATTTTAAAACTACATGATTTAATGGTTAATAACATAAAATGCATGATTCGATGTTTACTTTTATGTAAATAAATTATTTATAAAATTTAAATTTATATAAATATAGAAAACATTGATTTGATGTTGATAAGTAATTATAAAATAAAAAGAAAACACAATTTGTTAAGTTAAGCAAATAAACTTTTCTACACCTACCATTCTATTTAATGGATTGTACTATTTTTACTTAAGGTATAAGTTTTAATTTGATATTGAGAGTAATTTGGTTTTTGATCTATTAGTAAATTTTGTAGCATGATTTGACCTTTAGGAATTAAATAGGTAACGTGTATTTAAATGTATATTTTCATAATATATAAGCATATGATTTGATGATTGAGTATAAAATAAGATGACTAAAAATAAAAAAGAAAAGAGATATAATATTATTTTAGATATATTAAGGACAAAAGAAAAAAGATTTTCTGCGCAAGCATTAAATATAGTGTATTAAATGGTTAGGATATTAATTTTTAAAAATGATGTCCTTTTGTATCATTTTGGTCAATAAAATAATCTAGTACCTTTGGAAAGAAGCCTTGGAATTTATGTATACACACACATACATACACAATTCCTTCTCGTCTTCATTTTCTCGCTATTGCATCTTCATTCCCTTCTTCTCAAAATTATTGCAATGGCTACAACAAAGAAAAGGAGGTAGACCAAATCAAAGCCTGGAAGAGGAAAAAAAATAAAGAAAGAAGAAGATATATATTGCAATTCCGTTTCAAAATTTTAAGGAAAAAATAATGAAGTAGCAGGCCGGCAAAATAGATAAGAAGGCACTAAGTAGTAACTAGAAGAAAACGAAAAAAGAAAATAAAGAGAGCGAAATGGTATCTAGAGAGAGCTTTAGAGCATGAAACAGAAAGGCAGTAAGATAAAATTCGAATTCAAATTGTATACTTGATTTATACTCATAAACAAGTTGCAAAAGGATTATCTTATAGATTTCTTTCATCTAGAATTTGCTTGGAGTGGCTTGAAAGTGTAGCAACTATAATGCCTGAACTATAAAGGCCACCAAGGTACTTAGGATTCGACATTTCATGATGGTGAAGGAGTTCTAGCTCAAATTGAGGATTGTAGTAAGATCGGGGTGACGAGGCACCGCAGAGGACGAATTCCGATGGTATGAAGTGGAAGAGGGTGGATCACAACGTGGATCTTATTGGGTTGTGGTGTCAAATCGATTTGTGTTCTGCTCTTTCAACTGTGATGTATTAAGGTGGAAAGTGATGAGCTTGCGAAGGCATCTGTGTCAGCGACATCGATGGTGGTGATGGAGGTCGAAGGCAAAGTTTCTGGTGCATTGCAGGTGTACATTAATGGTATAGTGTTGGAGAAGAAGCAAAGAGAAGAGAAGAAGAAGTGCATTGCATAGTATGCGGTGACTTGGGTATTTGGTTCGACCCATTTAAACAAATGCGAGTTAACTTATATATTTAAGTTAATTTACAATTTAGTGCATGTTATGTTTTAAACTGCATATCTCTCTAGTTACTAATCCGATTGCCCGAAATTTTTTACGCTGCATTCATTTTCACGACCACAACATAGTACCATACTTTGTTGATAGATTTGGTTAAGTAGAAATATTTGACATCTTTAAGAAAATAGATTTTAAATTGCATTAATTCAAATAGTAACGATGTTTATAATCCCACTTCTAAAATATTTGTTGTTCAGGAAGGCCAACTGGCTTTTACAGTGGCCGCAACCACTTTCATTATAACAAATAATGAATACATACAAGACAGAAGTTAGATAATTTGTCTAACGGCTACAAGATAGTGTTCTGCACAGAACAGAAGCTCCAATCCTGTTTTGAAGTGTCAGTACACTAAGCATTATATTACAGGAGAGTAGCATGGTGCTACTGCTACGAAATATGACTCACAATTATTCCTCATCAAAGGAACAACCAGAGCTATCAATAAATCCTATAATGTTGATATACTCTAAGAAGGATACAACAAGGATATGATCATAATAGGGGTTAGGACTGTGAAATTCGTGTTCCCAATCCCATGCATAATCATAGAATAGAGACCTATTCATCTCACCTTGTTCAACATCTTCTATGAGCTCAAATCCTTCTCCTACAATTTTATATACCAGTCTTCTAGAATCGTCTTTTATATCAGTCACATGGATATACTACAAATTTTCGGAGGGATTTATCTCGTGATGGAGTCGTAATAAAGACAAGAGTGGTCACCATATTGCCAATAGATACCATCATCCTCTTTCAAAGAGCGATCATCATCTTTCATGATATCAGTCTCACAAGGATTAGCCACTGCCAGTTCTTCTTCTAGTATTGGTTCCTCATCGACTTGCTTTTTAACAACTTTTGGCTTTGTAACCCATATACTAGGGGGTGGCTTCTTAAGTGGAGAGCGTACCTGAGAAATACCCCGTGACACCCCATGTCCATTAATGTCACTCACTAAGGGAATGCATTAACTTTCATGGAGTGTTATAAGAGTAAAGAACAGAACATCACAAGACAAATATATAAAACGGTAATTCAAAATTCAAAATTTATTCATTGCAGCAGAAAACCAAAACATGTTTGATTACAACATCAAAACCACATACTAAAGCCAAGTACACAAATATCCATCTTGAACAAAATTATTATCAAAGTACATAAAAGCAAAACCATAATCCCACTCCAAATAGCCATAATGAAGAAGAGATAAAGCTGAGCATTACTTTCAATACTTCCAAGAACTTCAAGAAGAAAGAAATCTGAGTCAAGCTTCACTAATCCCACCTTGAGGATCTTCGGGGGAAAAGAAAGAAAAGAGGCGAAACAAAAAGGGTCAGACATAAAGTTTGGTGAGTCCAGTGACTTTAACAATATAATCAGTAAAGCAACTGGATAAGAACATAAACTGGATATAAAAGATGACTGTAACGTAAGCAGACATGACAAGGTGAACAAGATAAGCAAGATAGAACATTGAATGCGCTCCTAACCACTATAAGATATGCTCTGCACTGTACCAACCTACTAGTTACATACTAAAATATAATCCCTCTTAAACAAATATAGTGATTTTAGTTTCGTGTACTTCTACTTATTATCATAGGTGCCAACTTGCTCTTATCCCCACTAGTTGTACCCACTACCCTTCCCATTCGATCGGCTCACTAACCTCGAAGACACCTGTGTCGGTCCCACAATAGGGTGTATCACTCCCTAAGGTTGCAACCCCGATACTACTGAAATGCACAGCTTATGCCTACATGATGCAACAGAGTCTTACCTAGCAGCCCGGACCCACGCACGCACATGACTCCGTTGGACTTGCACTGCCATCACTAACTCTTTATTGACCTCTTACAATGAACCCCAGTAAGCGTGTCCCAGTCCTCGACCTAGTTCGAGCTCATATAGATACTAAAATGGGTTACTGGTTGAAAAGGGTCCACACACTTGGCACAAGCTTCCCTCCTAAGCTTGGTCCCTACTAGAAGTCCCCACTTAACCCCATTTTTATCCCCATGTCTTATCACATGTCTCATCTTGGTTAAGTGCTTTTCTTATGTTTCACATGCTACCCATGTTACCTACTTAACCCTTTATTATTCCCATGTCTTACTACATGTCTTGTCTTGGTTAAATGTTCATTAATTCATTATAACCGTAATCTTGCAAGACCTCCCACATTAGACGGTTGTTGGATATGTTGGGCGGTTTCGGGAAGGCTTATACCGCAATCCGAATCTAACCATGTGTCTTTGCATTATTACGCATCTAATTTCTGCCTTTGACCTCTCACATTAGATAACCGTTTGTGGTTGCTGGATATGCCGGGCGGTTCCGGGCAGGCTTATACTACAAGCCGAATCTAACCTCGTGTCTTAGGCGTTCATTTTCACTTTCTTGATCCACGTCCCAATTTCAAATCGTGGATTATAATATATTCCAATTACCCATAATTTCCAATCTAAATTATGTTTATAATTTTAATCCAAATTATACCTATAATCTCATGTATAGAAGTTATACCAAATTATGCCCAAACTAATTTCCATAGTTATCAACAATTTATGCCAAATCTCATTTTATTACACATTTCCCAACTTCCCCAATCATTCCAACGTTATTCGTACGCAAATCTCAATGCAATATGCTTAGGCTCGAAGTTAGCCTAATATCAAAAGGAAAAAGGGAAAGAAGAAGGGGAGAGAATCAAAACATCAAAATTGGCATAAACATATACATAGGCGTGTGAAATGAATAACGACAAAATAGATCAGATAAGCATATGATAATAGCAATTGGGTATGAAGCTGAAGGATAACAAATTAAAAAACTTGATATGATTCATCTTATTTACAGGCATACACATTAGATCCAATTTACAATCCTATAGCAGTTACTTTTTAATTTAATTTTATGTGAAAGTGACATAAACTCACAGCGATAGGATTCTTCGAAAAGAGAATTAGGTGTTGTTGTAGCAAATCTGATCTTGAATAACCTTTTCTTTGATTATTGAAGAAGAAAAGCAAAATTAATTTAAGTTGGTGCAGCAGCACGGAGGCGCCATGGATTAGAGTTGAATGAGATTAATGTGAGGTTTAGGTGTTTGTTTATAGGTGTATTAGGTGAATTAGGACCTTTAGATTAGATTAGAGACCATCAGAATTACTCAAATTAAAATGACACGTCATCAAGGAATTGTCCAGAATTTTCCAGACCTGGGCTCGGCCTGGGCGCACTTCCCAGGTGCGCCAGTGCATTTTTGTTCTGGCGCACTTCACAAGTGCGCCAGTTATTCTGGCCCATTTCCTAATTGTTTTGCCAAACTTCTATCGTCCATAACTCCTTCATACTATATCTATTTTACGCAAACTCGGACTCTATCTCAAGCAGAATTCCAAGACGAACGCAATGGCGTAACCCATTTCACTTAATTATTCTTCTAAAATTTAAGTATTCTTTAATTATCCCTTATGTCATGTCTTAAAATTACGGGGTGTTACATTCCCCCTTACTTAAAGGATTTCTCCCCTGAAATCTCGAAGCTGAAAGGAATGTATGTCCTACCGTCCATCATCCATCTACTCATCCATCAATCACGGGCGTCCATTGTCCTTAAAGGATTTCTAATGCTTTCATGAACATATGCAAAGTGTGTGTATAAGTCCTTATCCTAATGCAAAATTAGGCGGTCTACTGATTCATTTGACCTCCTTAATGCAAAAAATGATAGTTCCATGCGTCCATTATGTATGCAAAAGAATCCTAATGATACGTATCATTTGTATATGAGTGCACAACCATTCATCCAAATGCAACATCCATATGATAACACATTTAATATACATCCATTAATTTAAATATGCACACTCATCCATATGCAATATTAAAGTGATTGAGCCGATCTAGTGCCTAATGTGTGTGTAAATGCATCCATGAGCAACCATTAGCCAACACCTACATCCACTTGCATTCACCAAACATAACATGTCTCAAACACATGTTTACAACCATATGATTTTCTACTTAAATATCGAAGATATAATCGAGAGGACACACTAAACGATAGAACAAGTATAAACAAAGTGGTAGATAAAGGAGAAGTTAAGAACATACCCTCAAAAAGGAAAGGGTACGACGCACTTCTCTTGTCTTTCGTTTCCCAAGTCGCGTCTCCTTGATCATCTCCCCATTGGACTTTAACCAACTTGGCCTCTCGGTTGCATAATTTCTTGACCTCCGATCCAAGGACGCATGTAGGAACTAGTCTAACCGTGGCATCTCACTCTACTTCCACTTCTCTAAGAATCCTCTGCTCTACTACTTCCGCGGTGTCGTGTAAACACTTCCTCAAATGTGACACGTGAAATATGTCATGAACACCACTAAGCTTCTCAGGCAACTTCACTCTGTAGGCCATCTGTCCAATTCTTTCTGTAATGGGGAATGACCCTACGAACCTTGGTCCCAATTTCCCTACAGATCCAAAACGAACTAAATTCCTCAACGGTGATACTTTAATAAAAACCGTGTCTCCAACATCGAACTCAAGATCGGTTCGTCTCTTATCAGCGTATGACTTTTGCTTGTCTTGTGCCGTCTTCATGCGTCTTCGAATCAAGTCTATCTTCCCTGAAATTTCTCTAACCATCTCGGGCCAAAGCAAAATTTTATCCGTCGATTCCCACTAACAAGTCGGTGATTGGCACGGTCATCCGTATAGAGCTTCAAAAGGTGCCATGCCAATACTAGTCTAATAGCTGTTGTTGTAGGCGAACTCTACTAATGGAAGGTGTTCCTCCCATTTTCCTCCAAAGTCCAAGATGCATAATCTCAAAAGATCTTCTAGAATCCTATTCACTCTTTCTGTTTGGACGTCCGTCTAAGGGTGATAAGCAGTGCTCAAACACAATTGTGTTCCTACCGCCTCTTGTAAGCTCTTCCAAAACTCACTAGTGAAAATGGGATCTCGATCGCTTACAATACTAGAAGGTATGCCGTGTAGACGAACTATCTCTCAGAGATAAACAGATGCTAACCATGCCGCTGTTCTTTTACTCTTAACGGGAATGAAATGGGTGCTCTTAGTAAGTCTATCTACTACTACCCAAATCCCTGTATTACCCTTTCTTGACCTTGGCAACCCATCGACAAAATCCATGGAAACACTTTCCCATTTCCATTGTGGAACCTCTAAAGGGTGAAGTAAACCGCCAGGCTTCTTTTGCTCAGCCTTGACTTGCTGGCAAACTAAGCATCTAGAAACGAACTCAGCCACATCCATCTTCATTCCTGTCCAAAAGAAAACTCGTTTCATGTCCCTGTACATCTTGTCACCATCGGGATGTGTGGTCATCTTAGAACGATGTTCTTCTTCAAGGATTGTCCTTATCAAACTCTCGTCTCGTGACACGCAAACTCTCCCATCTCTACGCAACCAACCTTTCCATCTATAGTATACCTACTAAGATGGCTCGAAGACTCCCCACTTACGAGCTTGTCTACTATCTCTATCAGCTATGGTTCATCTCGTTGTGCCGCTCCTATCTGTCCCAAAAGTGTAGGTCACACCTCTAATGATGCCAACAAACCGGGTATATAATCGATAGAGGGTCTAAAGTCAAAGGTAGATATATACTCTAAACTCTGCCAGTCGACAAACAAAGGACTCAAAGTCAACCTCTTTCTACTCAAGGAGTCAGCTACAACGTTACCCTTGCCAGGGGTATATGCAATCTCAAAATCGTAGGATGCTAAGAACTCCATCCACCTTTTTTGTCTTAAGTTTAAATCCTTTTGAGAGAATAAGTACTTTAATGACTTATGATCCGTATACAACTCAAATCTCTCACCAAGTAAGTAATGGCGCCAATACTTAAGTGCAAAAACTATGGCAGCTAATTCTAAGTTGTGGGTAGGGTAATTCTTCTCATGGACCTACAACTGCCTTCCACCATAACATATCGCCCTTCCCTCTTGCATCAAAACTGCACCAATCCCTGTCCCGCAACCATCGGTATACACTGTGAATGGTTTACT
Source organism: Allium sativum (assembly GCA_030737875.1). NCBI lineage: Eukaryota > Viridiplantae > Streptophyta > Magnoliopsida > Asparagales > Amaryllidaceae > Allium > Allium sativum. The sequence goes on along the minus strand of CM060921.1, from coordinate 717,290,707 downwards.
CCCATCTGGCAAAACTAAAACTGGAGTTGTCGTCAATGCCCTCTTCAATCGTTGAAAAGCATCATCACAGTCAACATCCAAAGAAAAGGTCAAATTCTTTTTCGTTAACTGAGTAAGTGGGGCTGATATCTTAGCAAAGTCCTTGATGAACTTTCTATAATAGCCCGCCAAACCAAGAAAACTTCTTAATTCCATTGCCTTCTTATGAATCTTCCAATCTTGGATTGCCACTATCTTCGTAGGATCCACTGCTATCCCTTCTTCAGAGACCACGTGCCCTAGGAATCTTACCTCCTTCCTCCAAAAGTGACATATGGATAACTTAGCCTTAAGGTGATGTACTCTAAGGGTCTCAAAACCTCCTTAAGATGTAAGGCATGCTCTTCCTCGTTTCTTGAGAAGATCAGAATATCATCTACAAAGACTACTACAAATTTGTTTAGAAACTCCCTAAACACCCTACTCATCGAGTCCACGAAATATGCGGGCGCATTCGTCAAACCAAAAGGCATGACGAGCCATTCAAAGAAACCATATGGAGTTCTAAATGCTTATCTATGTTGTCCTCAGCCACCCTTAGCTGATGAAATCCTGTAGCTAAATCCAACTCCGAGAAAACCGAAGCACCAACCAACTGATCGAACAAGTTATCTATCCTCGGTAATGGATGTCTGTTCTTCTTCGTGAGCTTATTCAGCTCCCTATAGTCCACGCACAATCTAAGCGAACCATCAGCCTTCGTAGCAAAAATAATTGGAGCACCCCACTCTGAGATACTTCTTCTTATGAACCCTTTCTCAAGCAACTCTTTCACTTGTTTACTATGCTCCCTCCTTACTCTTGGAGCTATGTGGTGCACAGGCAATGCAATTGGCTTTGCATTGTCCACCAAGTATATACGGAATTCTATCTTGCGTTTTGGAGTTAAGTCCCTAACCTCCTCAAAGACATTTGCATACTCACGGACTACTCGAACAGATTGCAAATCATAAATAGATATGTCAAGAGATTTTAGGTAGCTAATCATAACAGAACCCTTAGGGTCGCATGAGATATCGAGAGTATTACCCAAACTAGTCAATAGTCTAACTACCCTCTTTTCACAGTCAAGAATGGCACCATACCTGGCTAGCCAATCCATTCCTAGAATCAATCCATAGCTCGTAAAACCAAGCACATAAGCGTTGCATTCGAACTTAAAGCCATACACAGATATTCTCAAATCCCGACATAACATAGACAGATGAGTCGTACCCCCAATAGGATTTGAGACAACAACAGGATCCACTACTATACTAGTATCTAGGTGCAGAGACTCAACAACAGAAGCAGATATAAATGAATGTGAAGCGCCAGAATCAAACAAAGTATGTATAGGATGATCGAAAAGGAAAATCAAACTTTCAACAGAAATGTTTCTACCTCTCTTTTGCATAGCTGCCATGAGATCATGAACCTGCCCTCCAAAAGTAGATCATGTCCCCTGTCGTTTCTCTTGTCCTTGCCTCCTTGGGCAGCCATTAATCATATTTCCTGCTCACCACATTTGAAGCAACCAGTCCTCTTCTTCTTCCTACAGTCCTTCTTCAAATGGCTAGGTATTCCACAATTGTGACACTTTCGTTTCTTTGAACCCTTGTTATCCTTACCGCCCTTCTTTTGTTGTTGTTGTGCCTTCTTTGGATCCCCTTTCTTATCCTTTGCCTTATCTACATTAGCACCATTCTCCTCATCATGTATCAACGCCATATCAATAAGATTCTAGAAAGTAGCCCCTATAGGAATGTGGGACATAGGCAACCCGTGTAATGGTTCATTCAGACCCTTGGCAAATCTCAAGGCCTTCTTATGTGGTGTATCAACTAATTCCATACCAAATCTTGCTAACTGGTTAAACTTGTTAACGTACGCCTTCACAGATAAACTCCCTTGTTTCAAAGCCAAGAACCTCTCCACGTATAAACTCTCCTCTACTTGTGAAAGAAATTTCAACTCGAACCTTTGTCTAAAATCCATCCACGTCTCCACTGCACTTCTTCCATTAGTTACTTCCCACCAAAATGAAGATTCATCCTTCATTAACCAAGCAGCTAGCTAAACCTTCCTTCCATCGTCTATCTCAAAGATACCAAACAAGTCCTCCAATTCCTTGAGCCAATTCCGAGCCTCAACAAACGTCTCAATTCCATAAAACGGTTTTCCGCCCATTGCACGGAAGTCTTTGCATATCTTAGAAAAAGCGTCAACATGGGGAGGAGGAGGAGGAGCGGCTGCAGCTGGGGAAGGAGGAACGTTTGTTGGACCTGCGGAAGTAGCCCTAGCCTCCAGATACCTTCAGAACCAGCCTGGTATCTATACGCCCTCGGGTATATCGGGTTCCCCAGACATGCTGAAAGGAAAAAAGGAAGAGATTCAAACAGAGAATCGAAAGAAAGATATATGGCTTTTCGGGTTTATGTTTTTCATAATAAAACTTTGTCTTGAAAATACCTTCTTTAAAGCATGTTTTTGAAAATACTTCTTTTTTAAAAATGCTTTTGAAAACGGTTTTCAAAATCTTTTATCTGTTCTGGTAACCTTCAGCTCTGATACCATGTGTGACACCCCATGTCCGTTAATGTCACTCACTAAGGGAATGCATTAACTTTCATGGAGCGTTATAAGAGTATAAAACAGAACATCACAAGACAGATATACAAAATGGTACTTAAAAATTCAAAATTTACTCATTGCAGCGGAAAAGCAGAACATGTTTGGTTACAACATCAAAACCACATACTAAAGCCAAGTACATAAATATCCATCTTGAATAAAATTATTATCAGAATACATAAAAGCAAAACCATAATCCCACTCCAAATAGCCATAATGAAGAAGAGATAAAGTTGAGCATTACTTTCAACATTTCCAAGCACTTCAAGAAGAAAGAAATCCAAGTCAAGCTTCACTAATCCCACCCTGGGGACCTAGGGGGAAAAAGAAAGAAAAGATGCAAAACAAAAAGGGTCAGACATAAAGTCTGGTGAGTCTAGTGACTTTAACAATATAATCAGTAAAGTAACAGGATAAGAACATAAAATGGATATAAGAGATGACTGTAACATAAGCAGACATGACAAGATGAACAAGATAAGCAAGATAGAACATCGACTGCGCTCCTAACCACTATAAGATATGCTCTGCACCGTACCAACATACTAGTTACATACTAAAAGATGATCCCTCTTAAACAAATATAATGATGGTAGTTTCGTATACTTCTAGTTACTATCATAGGTGCCAACTTGCTCCTGTCCCCACTAGTTTTACCCACTACCCTTCTCATTCGATCGGCTCCCTAACCTTGTAGATACATGTGCTGGTCCTACAATAGGGTGTATCACTCCCTAAGGTGGCAACCCCGATACTGCTGAAATGCACAGATTATACCTACACGACGCAACAACGAATTACCTATCAGCCCGGACCCACGTACGCACATGACTCCGTTGGACTTGCACTGCCATCGCTAACTCTTTATTGACCTCTTACAATCAACCCCAGTAAGTGTGTCTTTGTCCTCGACCTAGTTCCAGCTCATATAGATACTAAAATGGGTTACTGGTTGAAAAGGGTCCACGCACTTGACACAAGCTTCCCTCCTAAGCTTGGTCCCCACTAGGAATTCCCACTTAACCCCTTTTTATCCCCATGTCTTATCACATGTCCAATCCTGGTTAAGTGCTTTGATTATGTTTCACATGCTGCCAATGTTACCCATTTAACCCTTTATTATTCTCATGTCTTACCACATGTCTTATCTTGGTTAAGTGTTCATTAATTCATTATAACCGTAATCTTGCAAGACCTCCCACATTAGATAACCATTTGCGGTTGCTGGATATGCGGGTGGTTCTGGACAGGCTTATACCGCAATCCAAATCTAACCTCATGTCTTTGCATTATTACGCATCTAATTTTTGCCTTTGACCTCTTACATTAGATTACCGTTTGTGGTTGCTGGATATGCCGGGCGATTCCGGGCAGGCTTATCCCGCAATCTGAATCTAACCTCGTGTCTTAGGCGTTCATTTTTACTTTCTTGATTCAAGTCCCAATTTCAAATCGTGGATTATAATATATTCCAATTACCCATAATTTCCAATCTAAATTATGTTTATAATTTTAATCCAAATTATGCCTATAATCTCATGTATACAAGTTATACCAAATTATGCCCAAACCAATTTCCATAGTTATCAACAATTTATGCCAAATCTCATTTTATTACACATTTCCCAACTTTTCCCAATCATTCCAACGTTATTCGTACGTAAATCTTAACATAATATGCTTAGGCTCGAAGTTTGCTTAATATCAAAAGGAAAAAGGGAAAGAAGAAGGGGAGAGAATCAAAACATCAAAATTAGCATAAACATATAGGCATGTGAAATGAATAACGACAACATATATCAGATAGGCATATGATAATAGCAGTTGGGTATGAATCTGAAGGATAACAAATTACAAAACTTGATATGATTCATCTTATTTACAGGCATATGCATTAGATCCAATTTACAATCCTATCGCAATTACTTTTTAATTTAATTATATGTGAAAGTGACATAAACTCACAGCGATAGGATTCTTAGAAAACAAAATTTGGCGTTGTTGTAGCAAATTTGATCTTAAATAACATCTTCTTTGATTGTTGAAGAAGAAAAGCTAAATTAATTTAAGTTGGGGCAACAGCATGGAGGCGCCATGGATTAGGGTTGAATGAGATTAGGGTTAGGTTCAGGTGTTTACTTATAGGTGTATTTGGTGAATTAAGACGTTTAGATTAGATTAGAGACCATCAGAACCACTTAGATTAAAAAGACACATCATCACGGAACTGTCCAGAGATCTCCAGACCTGGGCTCGGCCTGGGCGCTCTTCCCAGGTGCACCAGTGCATTTTTGTTCTAGCGCACTGCACAAGTGCGCCAGTTATTCTGGCCCATTTCCTGATTATTTTGCCAAACTTCTATCGTCCATAACTCCTTCATACTGTATTTGTTTTACGCAAACTCGGACTCTACCTCAAGCAGAATTCGGAGATGAACGCAATGGCGTAAACATTTTCACTTAATTCTTCTTCTAAAAATTAAGTATTCTTTAATTATTCCTTATGTCATGTTTTAAAATTACGGGGTGTTACATACCCACTAGGTTACTGTTAATGATATTTTTCGTCAACACCAGAATTAGCTCTAAGGATGTGGACCTATGGGTATCAAAGGGATTATTTAATTTCTACAAGCTTGAGTTAGTTCACCGTTTCCTAGATATCAAGGTCTTAATCTCGAAGATTAGTTACCCTTCCTTCTAAGTGGTGAGTATCACGCTTACGGGACTCAAGAGCCAACATTTACCTTCGGATAAGGGTTCCCTAAGTGCAATGCAAGTTAGAAAGCTAAAAGGCTTATAGAAGGTTATTTAGGTAATTTGGTTTAAGCATGGTGTCTTGTTGTAGGAAAATAGTAAGGAAATTCATGACAATGATCTCAAGCATCGATTCACTCTTCATTAATCACTTTTTTGTGTACATAGAAGTTTCTATGTAAAATCCCCAAATCGATTTACAAATTAGGGTTTACTCTCTAAGAAAATAATTACTAGAATTGAGGATGAGAAACGTCCCCTTAAATGATACCCCTACGGTCTTATTTATAGGAAAAATGGTCCCCCTTTTGACAACATCCAGCGGAAGCTGCTTTCGGGTTTGGCAAGGAATATTGTTATCGACCACCTTGATGGCTTTCGGTGTCGGGACCTGGTTTCGGCCATTTTTTTCACTCCTGAGCTTTATCCTCAGGTCTGTTTTGCTTTCGGAACATGGGTCTAAGACCTTAATGACTTGTGTTTCATGTATTGCTTCCAATTGTGTATCAATACCAAGTAGGTTGGCACGAATAGCCTTCTTACTGCTTTCAGCTTCGATACTATATCACAATTTCGGTAGTAAATACTGAGCTTTGCCTTACTTTGATGACATTTGAGCATCGCCTTTGCTCTATTGTCCTCTTTAGTTCCAGTATCTACATTAAGCATGTTAGTGTGGATAGCCTCTCTTTCCATGAGGTTCCGTTTACTTCACCCACTTAGGATCTGGTGTCGGCTCTGCAATAGCTAGGTTTTAGGATTTCTTCTAATGACTTTTATGTGTCCTCCTGATGGTGGTATCGATACTAAGAAAATTAGTATTGATAGCTTCCCTTTTGGTCCATCCTAGCTTGGTTTTGTGCTTTCTTCTTTATGACTCTTGTCATTCCGGTTTTGGTATACATGCTTTCGGCCATTATTCCTTGTTTACTTCCAGGTCGAGTTGTATGCTCTCAGAGTCAACTTATGGTTAGTTACTTTTGGTGTGACAACCCGCCCTGCACCAACCGACATTTACTCCATGGGTGCGCTGTACACATGTCCAATTAGCACGGGACGGATCGTCAGAAGGAAAGGAAGAAAGAAGACGAAGAATTAACAAGGAACCTGTAGCATGTCTCACAGCGCATAGAACAAAATATAATAACAACAAACTTGACATAAAACAGGTGAGACGGTGCATAAGCTGAAAACAACTATCATAGCAGCGGAAAATCCAAAGTACAGCTTATGATCCAAAGCCAACATTATTACAACTTTTAAAAACTGTCTCAAAAGTTAAACAAGAAAGGTACACTACTAATGCCCAAAGTAGTGACCAGCAACGACACAGGGAGAATATCTATACATATCATACGTGGAAGCCTCCTGCTCGCCTCCGAATCCGCTACTCGCGCATCACCAGCTAACCTGCCTCTAGTCTGCTCGTGTGAGCACCCAGAGTAATAAGAAGAGACATAAAACTCTGGGTCAGACAAAAAGTCTGGTATGAGCAATAAGCAGCTAAATAGAACAATAACAGGTATACTAAGCCATACCTGAACCTGGACCTGCAACCAAAGAGTTAGCACTACATACTGTACAACACTCTAAGGTGCCACTAGCATATGGTGTACTAGCATACGAGGGTGGGGGTGTGCATGTCATAGTGATGGCAAACAAATCAAACATAGCAACCATCCTCACATCTCTCACTCAGTGCATAAAGCATACGATGTCTACCACTGTCAATCACTAGACCCATCGAAGCAGTGACGGAGTTCGACTTGTACAACAACTACTACTACCAAGCTTACCACATGGAGTCATGACCAAATCTTTACAAATGACCCCACTTCATTGGTCCATAGCCCTTTAGTCGTACCTAGGCCACTATGGCCCTGAATCCGTTCACGTACTTCCTACACATAGTGATCCAAAGTTACGGACATCGACAACCCCTTAGCACACATCCCGCAGCAAAGCCCGACTCATGAAGCCCACTCATTGGTTTCCAACTGGATCCTAATTCAAAGCTCCTCATTTGGACTGACTTTGCATCTCGGGTTCTGGTCGAATTGGAGTTGGTCATTAGAAGAGTCGTCGAGTAGTAGTATTAGCATATGTACAGTTCGGTTCGGTGTTCCTCTTCTGGCCTGGTTCGGTTCGGTGTACTCTTGCTCCATCGGTTCGGTTCGGATGCTTTGTGTCTGGTTCGGTGGTTGCTCCCTCCTAGGTGTCCCGATCCGATCCAGTGCTTCGCTCCAACTCCAGCTCCAAGTTAGGTCCTCCGATCAGATCCTTACACTCTTGCCCCCGATCCGATCCCTATTAGTCTCTCCGATCCGATCCCCTTTGGTTTCTCCCCGATCTGATCCCCTTTGGCTTCTCTCCGATCCGATCCCCTGCCCAACTCCAATCCTAAGCAAATAGCCTTCCTTCTCGCCAAGCCTCTTATGCTAAGTTCCACTCTGAATCGAGTCCTCTTGCCCAGTTCTCCTATCCGATCCGAGCCCCATTATCTGATCCGATCCGGTTCGGAACTCTGCATATTTCCTGTGACTTTCCAGCGACTGTTTTACGCCATACGACGGCGTTTTCGACTAATCTAACAGTTCTAATAAATCACAAAACATACCATACAGTCATAGCAACATAGGGAATCAACCATAGACATCAAAACAACAACCATAGCATGTAATTTGGATCAAACGTACCCAAAATCCCATATTTTCCCTTAAGCATGTTTAGGCAAAACTAATGATATGATTAGAAAAACTTAATGAAATTAACCCAAATTCATATCAGAGGTCTAAAACATTATTTAAGAATTTATGAATATTTTTCCCGAATTTATTAATGTATAAATTCGCTAATCTTCACTAATTACCCTTAATTAACATTAATTAGTGAGGAACTATGCAAATCACTCACCTTAGCCACAAATAAACCTTAGATCTGAAATAAATCTCTGTTTGGGCGCGAATAACAATGCAAATCAGCAGCTCTAATCTTGATTTGGTGAAGATCTCCCTTGATTTGATGTTGCTAAGCCTAATCCTTGATTGGAAGGTGATTTAGGGTGATTTAGAGGTTGTAGGCCATTTTTAGGGGTTCTAAGAGGTAAGTGGAGGCTAGAAAACTGAAATGGAATGAAACTCTAACTCTTTTCAGCCTCCCCATAACCCTAATCCCGAAACGGGTTATGGGCCCATTCACTAATCACCCTATTTGGCCCGGTTAAGCAGTTTTTCACCTTCCAAACCTTATTTCAGCTATATCTCCCAAACGATAAGTCCGTTTGGCTATTATAACCACTCTACGGAAAGGTAAACCATTAAACGAATCTAATGAAAGTGGTTTTAGATCAAAATTCCTTTCCAGTCAAAAGTTATGGCCAAAACAGCATCAGCTAGGGGCAAAACAGTCATTTAAAAATCGGCAAAAATCATGAACATGGGAAATGACCCCAATAGTCGTTTCCCAAAGTTACATGACCATATTCCTTCATATAAGAAAGAAATAAATATTCTACGATTCTCCGATGCGTAGAATGCGGGTTGTTACATTTAGTGTTGACACTGTCTTGCCGCTATCTCCTTTCATATCGGTACCAAACTTATGCCTCCTATATTGGTACCAATAGCACATTGACCAATTCTTCCTCTTGTCGCTTACCGTATCGGTTGCCTCAGTAATCTGGTGCCAGTTATCTGCTTCTGAAACACTCTCTTGGTACCAGTAGTGCTCCGGTACCCCTTCACTAGTGTCTAGTTTTGGTGTCGAATTTGGTAGTAACATTTGCCCCCTCTCTCTAGTGAAGGTGAATTCTCGACTTTTCAAGTCAAACTCTGGCCTTCACAGTTTATTTTAACTTCCCGCCTTTTGGTATTCCTACATTGATTGGGTTTGTTGATTTGTTCTTGTTTGTGTGGCCGAGATTGGAAGGGGTACTTTGGTATAAAAAAAAACTTTCTTTCTCCTGCCTTCACACCGCTTCGCCCGCAAGTAACAACACTTAAAAAAAATCATTATTCATCGAGATTTCAACAGGTTTTCCAGAAAACCCAATCTTCACTATAAGTATTTTATTTGATTAAGATTGGAATTCGAAAATTATTCTCCTATCTTGATTATGAAAATGATCATGGTTTCGATAAATTTGAATGATAAGAGTGGTTTAAGTGGTTTCTAGTGGCGGATAATGTTTGTTATTTATTTCTCCCTAACACACCTTTAGGGTTTAAAATGCAAAAGTAACATATAGGAGATTAATTTTTATCTTAAGGATGGTCTTGTTACTGATGGAATCAACATTAAACTGTTGTCGATTTATTTTGGTTCCGATTTTGCCGACACCAACATATGTGTCTATTTTGTTTTCGTCTTAGCTGGTACTGAAATAGTGTGAATGTGCCATTGAGAGTTCTGTTTTCCTTTTGTCTTCTTTGTTGGAAAAAAAAAATGGAATTGTGACATTAAAACATTTTGATTTTGACCTCAGTAGTAGTGGCTTTAAGATTTGTTAGGTTTTCGGTAACGATGCTCAAACACTTGGTTATGGTTAGACCGACACCAAATACTATTGATATTTTTACTCTCCCGACATTGGAGCCTTTCGTCATTTTGGTTTTGATGTCAGGGCAGTGAACTTGGTTATCACCAAATAATTAACTATTTCTAAACATATAGGCAATACATTTTCATATGTGAATTTCGTTAATGATCATGTTATGTTTCAATATCTTATGAGTTTATCAAATTTCCAACGTTAACAAGTTTCCATATTGATTGCAAACTTATGAATGATACATGCCGTTTATTATAAAAACATGTTACTTATATGTGTTATGGAATAAAATCATCTGACAACATTATGTCTGATAAGTAAAGTGCTGGCAAGTCAAAATCTGGTGGCTTTGTCACCCCTCGAGAAAAATGGCATTCGTTCGAAAATCATCTCTTATCGACTCTCAAGATGAAGTGAACACCATTCTTGGGAATTTTGGAATGTCTGGAATTGATGTCGTTCCTGCCACTGGACAAGATACCATCCATAAGCCACCAGAGCGGTACTTTGCATATACTGCCATTCACGTTTGGCACCGGAGTTTCTTCCCCTTCCCAACTTTTATCTACAGGCTTTTGCATGATCTGGGAATTGCTCCCATCCAACTTTCATTGAATACCTATACTCTTCTCTAATGCTTGGAAATTGTAGCACTTGAATCAGACCATGCTTCCCTCAACTCCAACCTCATTCGTCACCTGTTGCATTTCTCCAAAGGAGCGGACCATTCTACGTGCGAATCCAATAACGAAGTTGATTAGTGAAAGTATCAATAAGTCTAAACCAATGGAAAACCAGGTGCGCTCCCGGTATTTCAAGCAACTTTACTGATCTTGGTAAGCTTTCTGCCTTTATAGAATGACTATGCTATTTTCATATGTCATTTGACTTTGTTTCTTTTAGACACCGCTTCCAAGAAGATAGCCTTGAAGGACGGGGAAACTCGGGCGGTTGAAATTATTTTCAAGGCATTTGAATAGTTGGGACGTCAAACACTTTTGTTGAGCCTAAACAAACTTCGCTAATATGGCCTTCTTCCTCCCAGGAAAAAGATTTTGGGACAACCACACATCCACTTACCTGGCATTCAACACTTATCTCCGGGGTCTGACACGTTTAATACGTCAACTCCACTATTCCCAAGCACTTCGGGTAGAATTGGGTTCCCTCTATAGAATGACATCGAATTTTCATGCTTTAGCATTCTTATTCTTACTTTCCTGACATAGCCATTTTTTGATTAGATTCTCAAGCCATTGAGGACATTTCTCCTTTGGAAGCTCTTGCTTAATCTGATGTTGATGCCAGAAAATGGTTTGTTAGAGCCACTACTGAACCATTATCTAAGAGACAGATGGTTTACTTCCATCCCTTCTACAAAGGATATCATTGTTGCATCCGCTGGACGGAAGACTCATGGCCCCATAGTTTCTTCCACTGAAGCTACCTTTAATATCAGTTCTTCCCCTGAAGCGACAACTCGAAACAATTTTGTGGGCGATCCTTTGGCACTAAACCTTCTGAGTGTATCAGAAATGAAAGAACATGATATGCTACCACCCTCATCTCCTTGGCATGATAACCTTTCTAGGTCGCCTTTGTTAACCTTAGACTTTGACGAACTCGTAAGGCTTTCTTCTCATCTACTGACGTTGCTAATATTTCACCGCCTTTAATGTCCTATGACTTGGAAAACTTTTATCACCATCTCGTCAAGCAACAACTTTTGGATATAGTCCTATTTTTCTTAATTTTCCTTCTATTTTTGGTTCCATGCAAAATTTGATTTGGCTTTCCTTCTTTTCAGGTGACTAAAAGCTGGCACTTGCTTCGAGGATCCATTTCTTCGTCTTCCACTGAGATTGCCTACCTTAGGGAGGAAAATGTTGCCTTGAAAGCTAAATTCATCCCTTTGATCGTAGCAAAGGAGAATATTGATGATGAGTGTGAGAGCCAAAAGGCCTCTCTTGAGAAAGCCGAGTCAGATCTTGAAAAGGAGATACATGCTAGGAATTTTCTATCTGACCAGGTTTCAACACTTAAGAGTAAGAAGGCAGAGATGGTGGTTGATCACGCCGACAAACTTAAGAAGAGAGAAGACAAACTATCTGGCGCATGGTAGATAATTTATGAAACCAAGAGCAGGATTTCCAAATTTCTAAAAATTCATTTCCGAAAAAGGTATTATGGAATATTACGTAGATGCCCTTTTCCTTGCATTTTCTGACAATTTCGAAAGATCTCCTGATATTGGATTTATTTCTGTTGCTCCCTTTATACAGAGTAGTGTTTTGGAAAGAATCAACTTAGCTAAATAGGGAGTTGAAGTCATGAAGAAGAACAAGACAAAGCTCGAGGATTTCTTGTTTATTGAGGACTTTCCGGAAGACTCTGATGGGGAAGAGGAAGATATAGTTATTATTGATGATGACGAAGGTAGTGATGATGATGACAATTTTGACCCTAATGACGTAAGCCATCGTGATAGTTCTAATAAAGATAGTGGCAACCCACCTCCTTCTGTTGGTGGCTCTTGTGCCTCTGAGGGAACCTACCCTGATCCCTTGGGTACTTCTACTTATTAGTCCCAAAGGAGGATTTTGACAAAGAAGGTAGCCTTTCTGAATCGAAAAGGAAAGAACATTTCGTTCAACATGACGTTCTTGTTTCTCAGGTATGGATTTCGCTTTTGAAGTGTTTTCTTTTTTCTTGATTTGACAATAATTAGTTTCCTATAATGTTATATAGACAAGGAAAAGTCTTACCTCATGATATAAGGCAGAATTAGATAAAAAGCAGAAGAAAATTACTTTGTCTCATTTAGAGCATACAAGATTATTGCAAGATTATAATGCCTTATCACAAATATATCATGATCTTAACAAAAGTGCTTTAAACTTGTGTTTTTTAAAGAACGTGTAGTTGCATCAAGGTCAGAAAGGGCATGAATTCGAAGAGAGCAGACTCTGGAGGAGAATAAGGAATTGATGACCTTATTTTGGATGCTGATCGAAGATATGGAGATTTTGATAGAATTTCTATATAAGGTTTATAACCGATTTTGAACAACATACTTTTCTTCCTTAGGAGAGCATAGTGGCGGCTTACTTCAACGTCTTCATAGATATTGTTTGGACGAGTTTGGAACTGATCTCCATCCTAGGGATTGCTGGAACCTACCAAAGGCTATCTCAATTTCAAGGAATCTACCCCCCAGAGAAGCTCAAATATAACAAAAAAAGATATGTAAATTCATTTAAAAGGTTCATTTTGTATAAAAAATAAGAATACTTGTAAAACTTGACGTTATGGATATATGTTTGTGTTGGTAATCTCTCTTATCTATAATAGCTGATTTTACCTTATATTATGATAGAACTCTACCCTCCACAAAGATGTGATTTCGAAAGATTAATCTATATTTAAAGGTGAAAATCCAATGAAACCGTCACACAGACTTTGGAAGGATCATCTCTTAGAAGGCTTCGAGAGTATTTACATGACATATCCTCAGCTTTCATTTTACTTTCTGGAAAATGACCGAGAGATAATTTTAAAAAAGTTAGGATCAAACATGCTGAGTTGATATGTATATGAAAAAGATGTACTGATAAGTGAGATTAAATCTTTTAATTTGTGGACATGTGTGCTACCAAAATTGTGAAAAGCTTGCTGGGATAAAGCCCATGATGTTATTAGTGTTATGCTTTGAAAGTAAGACCTTGTGCATAATTGTACCTCGTTTTGCTTGTGAGTAGGGCAATCAATTCAAGATGCCATCTCCCCAATATAAGGAAAATCATTGGTAGTTGTAGAACAGAAGAATATTTTTAAAGAGGCTTTTACTTCGAGGAGAGAAAGGGTGTACTATCTTTAAAAGAAAGGCAATAGGAATTTGAACGAACAAGTATCCATTTTAGAAGGTCAACATAAAGGGAAGAACAAAACTATTCTTGAGTTGCAAAGACAACTAAGGGCCAACCCTTCTACCAATTCGGACGAAGACATTAGAAAATTGCTTCGACGAACCGATGAATTAGCTGGAGGATACTAAAGCAAGCCATAAATCCTGGGTATATGCTTTAAAGAATCCTAGCTCGGATTAAAAGGCCTAATCATTTTGAAACTTCTTTATTTGATAATATGACATGGTACTCGAATGTAAAACATTTGATGTACTAATATTTTGTGTATGGCATCTTGTGAAATGATTTTGTAAACAAGTTTGTATGGATGTCACCTAATGCGTGATCTTGTGCTTTTACTGAGAAGACTCTCTTTCAGGAGGCTTATTGCACTACCATGTGCAAACTTAACATACATTGTTTGATGTTAAGCTTGTAAGATATATAAGATAACCTGTTTATTTTTTGTGAGACAGTATTTGTATTGTAATCAATAATAAATGAACGCACAATAAGATAATATGTTTATTCATATTTCATGTTTTCGGAATATCCATTCTATTTAATATGTATTCTCAGAGATCCTCCCTGTGTCAGGCATTGAGGAAAACATAACCTTTGTCATAAGGTTCCACCCGGAAGGCTCAAGGTACCTACCTGAGTATTTATTAATAAAATCCTCTTTTCGGAAGCAAGATGATAGTTTTGAGCCCCCTATTTGGGCATAGTAATCGAAGTCTGAATATCCTTCCTCCCTTAAAACAAGGATTGGAAAATCTTTGCGTATCTTTAGGTTCTTGAAATACACCTGATTTGGGAGTAGAGCCAAGTCCCTGCTTGGAAATAGAAGCTTACAACTATAACTTGAGTTTGTGTTTTCAAGTACCCCTTTACTAGGAGTTCCATTGCACTATTTTTGTAATAGAATCGTGTGAGTGTTCAGACCACATATTTTATCAAAATAATGAGTAATGACTTTGAGTATATGAGTTAAGAAAAATCTTCTTGAGCAAGATGGAAGATCATGATCTTTGTTGAAGTATTTTTGGGTAGTAGACTCTGGTCACAATCCAGAGTATTGAAAGCAAGCCCCTTTCCCAGGGTAAGAATTAAAATCTTTTGACCCAAATTAGGGTACTTGGTTGGAGGTACAAAATCACTTTTCTGGAAGCATAAATAGGATCGTGGGGACCTATATTTAAGAATTCCACAAGAGAATGGCTAGAAATATGTATCTAGCTATCGCAATTAGAAGCTTCGAAACCCAGACTCGGGTATTAATGATAGAAGACAGGAATTCCACTTCTGGCAATAATCCGAAGTCCTAAACCATAACCCAGATTCAGGTATTTGATAGAACATCAATATCCGCATCTGGCAATAATAGAAGCCCCGAACCATAGCCTAGATTCAGGTATTTAATAGAAGGCCATATATCCATATCTAGTAATAAAACTCCCTAACCGTAGCTTAGATTCATGTATTTGATAGAAGACCAGATATCCACATCTGGTAATTTACAGTTTTGTCAACCCTTTTGGTTTGATTTGCAAAGAAGAGGATGTACGTGCTTTGCTAGCCACTCTTTGGTCTTATGATTGTTAAAGTAGAGGATGCACGTTCTTTGTTGGCCACTCTCTGGGCCTGTGTGTCCGTCGCACTTGGCTAGCTTATTCTCAAGCTAGGCCCAAGGACTTACCTGACCTCCCTCCAGAAGGCGCCTTACCTTGGCCATTGTAGGCGGTGATAAGGGTATAGATGATTTAACCTGTCCATCGTAGGAGGTGATAAGGACTTAGATGATTTAACCTAGACATCGTAGGCATGGTAAAAAGTCTTATTTTTTTGGTGCTCTACCCTGGCCATCGTAGGCAGTGATAGAAGCTTACACTCCACCCTCCTCCAAGGGGTGCCTTAACCTGGCCATCATAGGCACAGATAAGGTTTTTCATTTCCTACCGTGTGGAATGAGGAACATAACCAGAGGTAGAACGTGCTCTTCCGCGAACAGAGGTAGGACGTGATTATAGCAGAGGCAGGGCATAATCTTCTGTGTGTAAAGGCAGGGCATGCCAATTTAGATGCTCTGTCCCAACCATTTCTAGCGCGCACCGGAGGGTTACGCTTTTGATGCTTTAACCTGGCTCTTTCTGATTTCGACGTGGAGAAAGGCTTACACACCACTCCCTCCGAGGGGTGCCTTGCCCTGGCCATCTTGGTGGCGACAAGGGTTTTTAACCATTGTAATTTGTTTGACCCATTTCGAGTTGCTCCAACTTTTGAGAGGGTTTCCTTATCCTTAGCTATGTAGGCATTTTTTCTTCAAAGAATCTATTATTGTAGCTGACTACGTTTTCTTTACAAATTTGTATAGTTGATATTGATTAAAGAATTTTGTGATCATCCCTTCTAAGACTCTGCAATGATTAGTTTCGTGTCCATTCATCATATGATAGTGGTAGTAAGGCCATCCTATTTTCCTTTCGTATTTGGGATTCTTCTTTACGGATAGCCAGAAATTAAACTCTTGTTTGGTTAGGAAGTAGATATTTTTGATTGAACTGGTAAAGTGGCACTCCTTCGGTAGCCTTGACACAAAGTTATCCATTTTTCATTGGAACCCAACCCTTTTATTACTTATCCTTGTTGCATCATTTTGTCTTCAAAACTTCTTTTCGACGTATCTTGAGACTGAAGTGCTATTCTTTTGTTCCTCTAGCCTTTGCATGGATGGCCTTTCTAAATTGGGGAAATAGGTTATACTCCATTGTTGTGGAACCATTTAAAACTTAGATGGGGATTGGTCCTAAGCGATGAGGGTTATTGCTCCAATAATCAGGATCATATTGCTCTACCTTCTTTTTCCATTTGATGATTCACAAGGCTTCCTTTCTTAACCTTTGTTCTTTCATCACTCTTTGGTCAATAATATCTGAATAGCCATTTGAGATTCGGAAGATCCTTGTTGGAACCCTTTACCCATGGTTTTGCTTCTTCAAAGCTTTATTCCAATCCGAGACGGAACAGGCAGTTAGAAATGTGGCAATGCTACCCAAAGGATCAGAGGTTTAGGCCCTCCTTCTAGCGCCAAAATGTTAACGATATTTTTCGTCAACATCGGAATTAGGTCTATGGATGTGAACCAAAGAGTATTAAAAGGATTATTTAGTTTCTACAAGCTTGAGTTAGGCTAGATATCAAGGTCTTAATCCCGAAGATTAGTTACTCTTCCTTCTAAGAGGTGAGTATCACGCTTACGAGACTCGTGGACCAACAATTACCTTGGGATAAGGGTTCCCTAAGCACAATGCACTCTAGAAAGATAAATAGCTTGTAGAAGGGCATTTATTTAATTTGGTTTATGCATGGTGCCATGTTGTAGAAAAATAGTAAGAAAATCAGTAGCATAAGCAGTAAATTCATGACATTTACCTTACGCTTCGATTCACTCTTTATTGATCACTTTGTTGAGTACATAGAAGTTTCTAAGTAAAATCCCTAAATCAATTTACAAACTATGGTTTACTCTCTAAGAAAATTGTTACAAGAATTGAGAATGAGAAAAGTCCCCTCAAATGAGACCCCTGGGGTCTTATTTATAGGAAAAATGTACCCCCTTTTGACAACATCCAGCAGAAGCCGCTTTTGCGTTTGGCAAGGAACTATGTTATCGTCCGCTTGATGGCTTTCGCTGTCGGGACCTAGTTTCGGCCCTCTTTTCACTCTTGAGCTTTATCTTCAGTTCTGTTTTGCTTTCAGAACATAGATCTCGGTCCTTAATGACTTGTTATTCAGGTATTGCTTCCGACTGTGTATCCATACCAAGCACTTTGGTACATATAACCTTTCTGTCTGCTTTCGGCTTTGATACCATCTCACAGTTCCAATAGTAAATATTGAGCTTTGCCTTACTTTGATGACATTTGAGCATCGCGTTTGCTTTATCGTCCTCTTTAGTTCCCGTATCGACACTAAGCATGTTAGTGTGGATAACCTCTCTTCCCATGAACTTTCATTTACTTCACCTTTTTTTGGATCTGTTGTCAGCTTTACAACAGCAAGGTTTTAGGATTTCTTCTGATGACTTTTATGTGGCTTCCTGTTGTCGATATCGATATTAAGCAAATTAGTATTGATAGCTTCCCTTTCGGTTCATCCCAGACTTATGGTTGGTTACTTTTGGTGTCGGCACCGTCTTGCCGCTATCTCTTTTCGTATCGATACAAAGCTTCTACCAACTATGTTGATACCGATAGCACATTGACCAAATCTACCTCTTACCACTTTCAGTATCGATCGCCTCAGTTATCTAGTGTCAGTTGTCGGCTTTTGAAACACTCTCTTAGTACCAGTAGTGCTCCGATACCCCTTCAACGATGTCCGATTTCGAATTTGGTAGTAACACTTACAAGCTTCAAAATGATGACCAAAAGAATGCCATTTTGTGCAAATTTATGGTTGCGATGGGTACTGTACATCCACAAAAGAATCATAACCATCAATTGAGACTTTGAGCTTTTTTGGTAATGTCTTCAAAGATGTTATTTTAGTTAAGACTTTTGCAAAGGCTAGATTTTTCCTAGCCTCAATGTTGGCATTAAAACATTTAAAATTTCCAATTCTACTATCTAGCTAATTCAAATCAGGAAGCGTCTGAAGAACCGAAGGAATTTTGGTAAAATTAATCCAAACTGAAATGGAAGGCACACACTCTTTGGCACTCTCAACCGTCGTACTCTAAGATGTAATTATAAAAGGTTTCCCCTCAATAATTGCGGAATTAGCTTCTAAATACTTTCCTTCTCTCTTCCATAATCGAAAATTTGAAGTAGAACATTCCATTCATAGCATTAACACGTAGACCATATCTTAGGTTCCTGGCCTTTCGACAATGGTCACAAACATCAAGATACGGTACTTCGGAGTCAAGGAAAAATCCGACCAGGTGATCTTTCCAAAGATTGACTCCTTCATGAACTATCTCAGTAGCAGCAATTGGGTTTTCTAAGGATAAAGAGAAATCTCGTGGAGAGTATGCTCCAGCGCATCTAGGAAGGGATGTAAAGATTGAGGAGTAATTAGGTTTGGGGATAATCTTAGTGGGCTTTTCAGTTGAAGTGGGTTGGGGCAGTTCAGGGAAAGGCACATCAAGTTTCATAGCCTTATCAGTAATAGGAGAATGCATAGCTGGATTCATTGTGACATTATTCAAAGCACATTGCATGTTATGTGTCACTAGTAAGGGGATAGGGTTGGAATCGCCATTGGTTGGCATGAAAACACAATTCTTAGCCTCTGCTATTACACCACCAGATTCTACATATTTGATAGGCCGAATTACAACGACCTCACTGGCCATATTCAAGTTACTCTTAGCCTCACCAATTTTATCTCCCTCAACCCCATCAATCCCAGTTTTAGTTTGTGTATTACCTATAGGATTCGGCCTGAGTTCAGATTCAAAACTAGCTAAAGTTTGTCGTCCTTCCGTCTCTCGTCAACTTGCATACCAGCCAGCAATGGAGAAACCGATGTGGCAAGCATAGATCTACTTCCAGATAAAAGTTCTGCAGGATTTGTCGTAGCTAGGTCATGTGCTAAAATCTGAATCGGTGTGGAGCATTTTGGATCGGCTGTTGACACAAGAGGGACAGGTTTGCAATTTGAAAGACATCGCCCAGATCTTGTTACACTTCTAGAGAAATTCGTCTTCTTATTCTTTGGCATAGAGAGAATCAGGAAGGAAGGTTAGAGCACGAGCAAGATGATGGAGGCAGCAGAAAGATTTAAGCTATGGTTAGACGATAGGGAGATGGAAGAGGTAGAGGGTGAAGGAAGATAAAATCGGCAGCGTATCTTCATTGATTATTAACTCCCAATTTTGAACGTCATTCGTGATATTTGTTGTTTATTTAGCAAAATAAAATATTGTCAAGTTAATTTGAATTGTGTAGATCATTATAGACATATACATAACAGAATAAAACATCGTTCTATGTTTGCAAAGTGACAGTTTAAATTATTCGATTAACTATCATTAATATTGATTGATACAAACAAAATAGTTAATTGATTATTGATTTTTGATTATTGTGTGCTAGAACCTTTGTAACCTGACCATATTGTATGTGATATTGACATGTGAACTCATTTGAGTGTAGAAATTTGTCGTAGCTTATTTAATTGCCGTTACGATCATTAACCCTTAAAAGTTAAAACTATTTTCAGTTATTTAAATTCCTTAATGGAATTGGTTTAATAGCTAAATATTCCATCTAGAAACGTTTTAAAAGTTTTGATCAAAGACTTAAAGTATTACTGGTTTAAATTGAAATTATCTTGATTAATCTTATTAATTAAGTTTCAAAATTATTTATTATTCATTAATGACGGTTCAAGACTTAAGAATTTGTTTATTAATAATATTTTGATTTTTTTAATTATTCAGTAATGATTTCTTCAGAGTAATTTATAATTAAGTTTTAATTAAAAGTTAATTATAATTATTATACTTAAATAATGTTTAATTATTATTAATGACTTATTGAAGGATTAATCATCATTTAAATTATCTGATAAATATTAAATGATTGTTATTTATTTGAAAAGGTTTATAAATATTTATTTAACTTGTTAAAAAGGCAAGTAATTATATAATTACTAAACAAAGATTTTGTTAGTTCTAAATTATTTATTTAAAGACGAACTATTTTTAATTAATATTAAAGGTTAAATAATAAACAATTATTCATTTTAAGGTTTAATAATTATTAATTATCATGTAGTATTTTATTATTATTTAATTAATAATTATTTAAGATTATTATAATCTTTTCTTAAAGTGATTAAATTGATTTCATTTTATAAATAATTATTTTAAGTTCATTTATTAATTATTTAATGATGTGTTAAAATTAATTAATTATTTAAATAAGAGATTAAATTAATTAATTGTTTAATAATCACGATTAGACTTGTTAATTACTTTTTTAACATGATTTAAAAAGATAATCAATTTATTCAATAATGAGGTTTTGATTTAGATGAATAATTTTAGTAAATATTTCAAGATAAGTACTAGTTATAATTAATTAATTTTTCAGCTATACGGTACAAGTTAATTCTATTAACTTGATAACAAGCTTTAAATTTAATATTTGATTTTGAGAATGGATTGAAAGCTAATGAGTCAATTTTGACAAAGGAATTTATTTGATGAAATAAATCAATTTAAATATGATATGAGTTCATGAAAGAACGAAAGAATGTATTATAGCTAGTGAGTCAATCGTGATAAACGAAATTGTTAATACAGGAAATTAAGAAAACTGTGACATAAATTGGGAAGTGAATTTAAAAAAAAAGATGAGCTTTTAGGATTTGTTTTGGAATGAATTGCATACATAATTTGGTCAACTTACGTTAGATAATTAGAACTTGAAACGATAAACTTCTATTAATCAAATAAGACGGTGATGTTTATCCAAGGTCTGAAAGGTAAATAAATACCCTAAAATGAACAACTTTATTTTTATCTAAGGGATGATTAAAAGTTAGTATTGGAATTTAAAGCATTATTTCCAAAAAATGATATGTTGCTTAAAGTTTTGAAGTTTTAGAAGATTAATGATGTGGTTTGGGTTATAGTAACCCACTAATGGTGAATTAGAAATGAGAACTCATTTTAATTAGTAATGAAATACATACTTATACCGAAGGGTTAAGTATGCAAATATTTTGGAATAAGAGATAAGAAATTTAATTCATAAAATATTAATTAAATGAGGCTTAGCTATAACTATAGGAAATAAACCTTTGATTATGTTGTGTATGTTATTTAATGGTAAAATAACCGCTATCAAATCTAGACCAAAAAATAGTTTCGAAACATCTGGGGGAAACATGTGAGTTATACGACACAATCATCCTTTTTAATGATTTATTGTGCATATAAACCTTGTTTTGTTCTCCTAGGACAAGCACTAAGGAAACCCGTCTACAAAACGGTTGGGAAGTGAACTTCGCACTTATCCTTAGCTATTTATTTTTTAAACCAAAGTTGAGTTTATTAGAAGTTGTTTTGGATCCAAGATCAGATCAGGTTATCCGAAAACCATTTCGATCTTCCTGAGCAATGAATATGGTATTTATGAAGATAAATAATTCAAGAAGGTTTGTTTACTACTAATCCTATGGATGTAGTAGAAATAATGTCTTTAGTTCATTCTATTCCTAAACGATTTTAGTAAACAATTTATCAGAAAATTGGCATTGGAGGGTAATGAACATTCAAAGTGGTATCTGCTAAAGTTGGTAAAAGCGTATATTCAGGCCCTGTTAACCGGTAATGAATAAAACATACGAAAAATTACCAAAATTAAATGGTTAGCACCGAAGTAGTTTATTGTCACCACCAATTCTAGACTCGATATTGACCATTTTATGCATGCGTCGGTGTGGTTTCTAATAACAACCATGATGGTGAAATATTTGGTACTATCGAGTTGAATAGTAGGCTGCTTCTTTGTTTTCGAGAAGCAAGAAGTTATTGTGGTCCTTAGGTACATCTTCAAGAAGTGTATCATTTTGGGCGGTATCGCGGTATCCACTCATAGTATGGAATCCAAACTCTAATATGAGCCTTTACACGTTTCTTAATGGGGAATTTCTACCGTTGATGAATTTTGTTCAAGTAATTTAGAAAAACAGATTTTGATTTAATATATGAATTAAAGTATAAATATATGAAATATAATTCAAATTGACTTGAATAAAAAATCTGGGTGTTTAAATTCGTAAATTTTGGTTAAGAATTATATATGAACCTATATATACCCTACACATTAGGATAAGCTAGTTTTGCATCCTGAATGACAAATTGAATGGTAGTTTCATTGGATATAGTGAAACAGAAATTTTTACGATCTTGGGCAGGCAAGATTTTTGAGTTAAATATGGAAATTGAACTAAGCATTGGTGAACCATGGGGAATTAAGTTGTAATAACTTGATATCCCATAAAATAACAAATAAAGTGTATAACTAGGATCAGTTGTTGTAGTAT
The DNA here is from genome assembly GCA_030737875.1 of Allium sativum. NCBI lineage: Eukaryota > Viridiplantae > Streptophyta > Magnoliopsida > Asparagales > Amaryllidaceae > Allium > Allium sativum. The sequence goes on along the minus strand of CM060921.1, from coordinate 717,267,782 downwards.
AAATAATAAGAAGAAAAGATATTATTATGATAAAAACTTATGATAAGATAATATAGTTCCAGACTAAGATTGCCATAAAAAGTAAGCAAGAAAAGAAGAGAATAACATCATAATAAAAGAATAAGAGCCGATTAAGAAACATAAGACAAGAGAAATTAAATCCATAAGAAAATATCTAGACATAGGGTCTACTAAGAAATCTGAGACGCATTTGGAGTAGTCCAAAGCGAATTTGAAGATATGCCTAGCAATGAAAACCACAACGATTCATCAAAGTATATCGATTTCACGAGGCGCGTTTATATCAGCATTCTTTATTGAGAACCAATGATCTCAGGAAGATCGATAAGAAACGTAGTCGTCAAAGTAAGGATACCCTGAGTATAGCCCTTCAATATATGCAAAAATTAGGCGTTCTATTGGAGGTAGGTTTGTAGTTTCCATCAAGAGGATGTGCCTTGACCACATTCATATTAAGGGCAATAAGAAGGCTGATGAATGACTTTAGGATACGGTGGTCCTAGTGGTCAAGATGTATAGAAGTTGACATCAGAAGGAAGACGGATGACTCTAGGATACGGCTGTCTTAGTGGTTAGGGCCCATAGGTGGATAGTGATCGTCGGATGCTTGTTATCGTCACCTAATAGAAAGCAAAGGAAGATGTGGTCAAATAAGGAGGATAGTGGTTTTTCACTATTGAGACACTGTACGAGGTGGTACACCAATTGTTTGCTTGGTTTGTTTATTTAGGGCAAGGCCTTAACCCATTAGAAAGTCTTCCATTGGTAAAGGTATGGTTACGTGGAGTCTTAGCCATGCTAAAAAGAGACAGACCTAATTTAACATTTGTTGGCCCTAGTGGTGCTTTTTGCAGATTGTAGAAATTCCTCTATAGAGTTCTGTAATGAGCCTCAATCGTGTCACTTATTTGCAGAACTTAGAGTACAGACAAAATGATTACATGCAGGTCCTTAATGAATGCACTGGGTGGTACATCGAGGACATCCTTATATTGGTCTAGTTTGATGCAGACATAGTTTCATGTTTTCTTAGTTGATGATAAAACATCTATATTATAGGCATTACGAGCAATTGTTACAAATGTAGTAGCAACTCTCTTTCGTAAAGAGACAATGGAGACATATCTAGGAGGGTACCATGGATATTCCCTATATATATTGGGTATATTACTACATATATTAGTAGGTTTGGTTTACTGGGGAGTAGATTGGTATGATTTACACATAGAGTTTAGAGTATTATAAGTCCTAATAACCTTATAAAAGGTAAATCAAAAATTGGATGGTATGTATAGTGTTATTCTTAAAAAGTGCAATTTGTCCATTTACCATAACTTTAGTTCTAAACCGTCATCCATATAACAAACCCGCAGTTTAGACAGATGGCATAAATTCTCTAGCTTAGAGACACTTTCTTAGTCAGTCTCATTATTATGGTAAGTATCTACTTATTATCATATTTTATTTAGTTCCACTGTGAGATGTTTATTTGAGCTATGATATATATATATATATATCTTTCGTCTTTCTACAGGATATCAAACAACTAACTCATGATTTAGTATAATTGTGTTTTAGCGTTTTACGAAAAATCCAGAGCCATTGGAATTTGGGTTGTTACATTTGGTATAGGATTCCTAAATAGATATGGTGAGTGAATGTATTTGTATTTTCAAAGTATAAACATATGCTATATTATATATACATTGGTCAATAGAAGGACGTACCCTTTAAGAGAAAATACAAGCGGAAAGATAGTAGTAATAGTGTTGTACATCGAAGATTTTGAGAATCCAAGAGTAGTAGCCCATAGAGTGGCTATAGTGTAAGATGTATAATAAGCTTATTGTAAAAAGAGGATCCTATATTTTTGATATTTGAAAATTGATACTATTTTAGATTAGTGGGTAGGGGCAGTAGAGCCTTAGAATAAATGTTAAAGCATAAGAAAGTTAACGGATTAAGAATATTATACCACGCACCAATAACGCTAAGAACAGATTTCTGTTCGGAATTGGATATTATTGCAGCGATTAGCATAAAAAGAAATTGGATTAAGAGAGAATTATTTGGTAGAAAGATTTGGAATTTGAAGATAAAAAAACACTTTGAGTCTAGCCTATATAATTAAAACTTTAAAACATGAAAAAAGTTTTAGAGAAAGTTTTTAAGTTTTAAATTTAAAAGGTTGCAAGTTTTCAAAATTTAATAGTTTAAATATGTAGGATTGCATTAAAATAATTTTTGAAAATAAATAACTAAATAATATTGTACATATGTGTGTTGTACGGGAATAGACAAAATAAATGGAAAAGGATGCTAGAATTTTTGGAAATAATTCTTGAAAACTCTATATTGATAGATTATAAAGATGTTGGAATAGAGTATGTACTTCATAGAAGAAGAATTATTAAAACCTTAAATGTCTACGCGGAATTAGTGTAAAAGAAAATATAAGGATTTTCATGGATAAGAAGGGTTATGACACATTTTAATTCATTAGAACATGGAGAATTGTTAAATAAGTTTTTATGAATTGATAAGTCTGTAAGTAAATGTATTTTGATAAAGCAACAAAGGAATTTGTAGTGAAAGAGGTGTACAAATATTGGTAAAGCACCATATCTTGTGATACCTATTTCAGCAAAGAAATGAAAGATATTAATAGGGTACTTTTGGCTCACATCCCTATTATAGTTTAAAATAAAACTCATGTCCCTGTCATGTTTACTTTTCAATCCCGCCCCTTATTTTTAGTTGTCGCCTGAAACTTCCGCCTCCCACTTCAAACATTCCGCTTTCTACGTATTTCAGCCAAAAAAAATGCGCTTCCAACTTAAAAAAAAAAAAAATCTAAAATCTGGAAATAATCCCAGAAGTCCACGCAAAGAAAAAAAAATAGTTGCATATATGTATGCAACTATTGCAAATAGTTTTATACATATATGCAGCTATTTGAATACACATGCATATATTTACGCACCCCTCTTGAATAACTGCATACATATATGCAGTTTTTCTGTATAACTGCATACATGTGTGCATATATGTCAAAATATATGCAAAAGTGAAAAAAATGCACATATGTATGTAGTTTTTTAAACACATCAAAAGTTGCATGTATTTACAATATGTGCATACATGTATGCATTTATACTGCAGTTTTGACGCAGAATGAAATAAATGCATACATGTATGCAACTAATTGAATTATATGCATCTTTTGATGCATTTTACTGCATTTCGTTGTTTTTGTGTAATTCTTTAGTTTGACGTTGTTTTTGATGTTCTTTTCACCTGAATTTTTTCATGATTAATTGTTTTAATTAGTTATGAATTTACGTGATTTTTTATATTTTATTTTTATATTTTTAGTGTATTTTCGAAAATTAGGGACTAAATTTATAATAATTTTATGACCGGATATGAGCCTAATTAAGTTTTGTTTTAGGGATATGTGCCTAATATTCACATATTAATAACAATAAAGTTCTTTTATTTCTTTATACAGGACACAAAAATCCTCTTTTTCGGAAAGATTCATAGAAACTTGATCTTAATAGTTCCTCTTGAAAATAAAAAAGGAAAGAAGTGTGTAGTAAAATAGATAAGTAGCTCCGACTGAATTAAAGTGCATAACCCGTTGAATAGACTAACCGTAGAGAAGGAATATAAAGTATTCAATTTTAAATGCTTCGATTTTTTAACTTTTAATAATTTTAAATCAATTTTAGGTAATTAAAGTTGGTATTAGTAGTATGATTTGAACTTTTGAAAAAAAACGAGGGTCGAAATTAAACTAGAGTTGTAGTACAGAGTAGATGAGAGTTAACATTGGGTTAAGGCTAATGGTAGTAAAGGATTCCCTTAGTGTGCTTGGAACACTTGGAAGAGCCTAGAGGAATTATTTTGGTATGTGAGTAAACCATAAAACTTGAGTAGAAATTGAAGAAAAGTTTAAGAAAGGAATTAAGAAATAAAAGTGAAAATTGGTCAAACACTTAAAACTTATGGAATAGTATGCAAGGATTGAGAAAAGGAATCTTGGAAAGGAAGTCTTTCAAGTAGAAACTATTTTAATTGAGAAGACTTAAATGAAAATTTAAAACTTGTATAGTTTATGAGGAAATGGCAGAGAGAATTCCAAATAAATACAGATTTAGTAAAGGGCACAAGTTAAGTGAAAAGAATTGTTTATTCGCATGAGAATTGATCTACCATGTAATCGATAATATAATGGTGAAAGGTTGAATTTTTGAGGAAAGGCCTAGTTCCTATATAATTTTAATAAGAAGGAAATGGATTGTAAGAGTATGTTTGGGACCCTTGTAAGAAAATTATGACATAGATTATAATAAATGGAAACCCTTTAGAGCACTTAATGACTAAATAGAAGATCCAACGTGTGGTCTTACTTAATGGAAGATTGAAAACTAGGCCTAATAATATAGTAGTACTTTATGGCCATGTAATGATTGTAAGATTTAGATCTATTATGATATTAGGAGCAGTTAGCCATGACAATCAAAATATTTTCTGTGAGCAGCTGGGGTTGGCCCATTTACGGGCAGTAGATAGCTCATGAACTAGTGGGTACATGGCATGAGCTTGCAGAGAATAGTAGATAGCTGAAGGAGTCCCTCGGTTGTTTATATCATGGACTAGGACCTTTTTTTATGTCATAAGAGACAAGGCCCTAGGCCTTTTAGTCTTAATAGATAGTTGTATTTAGTTGTTGTATCTTTTATCGGGTATTGATTGTAGTAGAGCTAGCTTTTCTTTTAGTATGGATTTGCATCCTATATATGGTATTCTATTTTATTATTGAAATAGAGAGCTGTTTAGTGTGGCATTCTCTTTCTAGGATAGCAACTAGAAAAGAGCAATGACATAGGATATTGTAAATAAAGTAAAAATGAAAGAAAAATATGAATAACTAAAAGAAAAAAAACAAAGCTTACAAAAAGTGACAAAGAAAACAACTATAATAAATGAGAACAATAAGAAAAAATAAAATTTTCCAAGCTAAGTTTAGGGAATTTAAAGAGAATTTTTTTATGCAAACCATGCTTGGAAAAGAAAACAGAAATATTTATAGAGTAGCGACAAAAGTTCAAAGTACGGCGAAAAGTATTTAAAAGTGAAGTGCAAAATATGGAATTTTCCATTTTCTACTTTTTTTCTAACATAAGAAATCAAGTTCGAAAAATTATGTCTTTCTGCAATTTGAAAGTTTAAATTTGTTATGTAGGGTTAGGATGCAAAAATTGGTTGAACTGCATCCTTACTTAGTAAGAAGGTGGGAAAATTGGATGAAAATTACTGAACCGCCTTTTTTACAAGGCAGTCGCCATTTGGATTTCTTGATATTGTATTGCTCAGGACTTGAGTACGGATTTGGAAAAACTCGCAGAGATTTGGACGAAATCATAGGATTTACTAAAACTCAAAATTTTAGTTAAGTGTTTCGAGATCGGCACGTATCCCCAAAACATATTAGGGACCGATGCAACTCATGGAGAATTGGCAAAAGTATTTCTAAGTCCCAGGATCATTACTCACATTTTTGTATCTTGGGATCAGTGGAGATTTTTTGTATCCCCTGGATGGCATCATAGATCGATATGCTCGTTTTTCAGGGGATTTTATTTCCTGATTTTGGCTTGGGGATTTCGTATCCTCGATTCATATGCAAATTCCTTTAAGGAACATAGGATCCGATGTTGTGTTTTGTATCCCCGGATATGAAACGTAGGTTGCCAATGGAATTAGGATGCTTCAAGAAAAGTAGGAATTAAGACAATTACTCCCGGATCGATATCGATCTCGGGTTCGGTACTGGTCCGGGAGGCGAATACGAATCCCACTCTCCTATGGCTATAAATGCCCCCTCCTCTAGGTTGTTTTCAGGAACTTTTGGCTTATTTACTACACTGGGGATTCTTGGACTTAGAGCTTTTCAATGGCTTCTTCCTCCTTGGAATCAACATTAGTCTTGTGATCTTCTTCTTGAATTTGGCTTGGTTCTTTTGAACACTTGATGGTAGGAAGGTTCCTACAATTCACTTAATGTGTTATACGCACCACATGGAAGTACTAGCGGCGTAGGGTAACGTCATGACAAAATTCTTTCCACTCTATCTTACAGATATTGCTGGTATAGGTTTCAGCAGTTGGAATTGTAAAGTATTGGAAGTTGGAATATTTTGGGTGAAAAGTTCATTGAACAATTCACGGTCATATCTCTTGACCCAAGAACGTTATGATTTTTACGGCCATATATCAAATGTCTAGAGAAACTTTGTGGAAATTCTTGAAAAGGTTTAATGCGGCGGTGGCATTAGTTGATCGACCTGACATATCTTTGTTTTTAATGGTTGATGTTTCCGGAGTATTGGATAAACCAGATTTTAAGATCTCATTTCAATGGGATCCACCAAGGAACCTTAGCGAATTTTACTTTGAATAAAATAGGTTTCTGTGAGAAGAAGATGCTAGGATTAATAAGGAAGTTATCAGGGTCAATATGATTGAGGGCAAAGGATCATCCGACTTTGGTAAGGATAAAGTCAAAGGGAAGGTTTTGTTTGTAAACAATCGAAATACTCAGCAATGGAGGGAACCCAAATTCCCTTCGTACACAAAACATACTTCTTCTTTGGAAAAATTTACTTGGATATTCACCCAACCACTCCCTTTAGAAAGCCTCCCAAGAGGAAGCAAACTCAAAGGGAAAGGAACTCCTGTAGACATTATTTGTTCACTAGCTCAATGGCCATAACATAGAAGACTGCATGCATCTTTGCGATATGATTAAGGAATATGTCAGATGCGGTGATCCGGAACAATACGTTAGGAATCAGACTGTCGTGGCAGAACATGCACAACTTCCTGCTCCGACTCAAAATAGGACAGGCCAGGGCGTTCCCCTGGGTGGAATGATCATTGATTGATGTGGATTTCTATGGACTCTCTGGATTTTTGGATTTAGGATTTTATTTTTCGGGTATTGCGATTTTGGCTTTCTAGCACTAAAGTTTTGGCTTATTGGCATTTGGATTCAGTTCCTTTGGTCTTTTGGTTTTGGATCCTGGCACTTTAGTTTTCTTGCCTTTAGATGTTGTCTCTTTGTTTTTTTTTTGGTTATCTGGCTTCGGGTGGCTAAATTTGCCTACACTTGTACGGGAACTGGCGAGATCCCTTGGCATTTTCATTGCAGAAGATAAACCATCTATCTTCTGGCTAATGAATATGTAATTAACCAACTGGATTAGGAGTTTGATTGGCTAAGTCTGTCTACCTATGTACGGGAATCGACGAGATCCCTAAGCATGCTCTCTGCATGTTTTTCAGGATCAGTACATATCCCCAAAACACATCAGGGATTGCTTCAACTCATGGAGAATGGGTAAAGGTATTGCTAAGTCTTGGGATCGGTATTCACATTTTCGTATCTCAGGGTTGGTAGGGATTTTTCGTATCCCTTGGGTGGCATCGGGGATAGGAATGCTTGATTTTCATGGCATTTCATTTCCCGGTTTTGGCTTCGGGATTTCATATCCAAAGGAAGCATCATCCAACGATTCATGGATCTTTGCTATGCAAGAGGACTTGAATCATTTTACTAGGAATGATGTATGGGAACTTGTCCCTAGACCCGAGGATAAGACTATAATTGGAACTAAATGGGTTTATTAAAATAAAATGAATGAACTCGGTGAAATCTTTAGAAATAAAGCTCGATTAGTTGCACAAGGATATATTCAAGAGGAAGGAATAGATTATGATGAAACCTTCGCTTCTGTAGAAAGTCTAGAAGCAATTACGATTTTACTAGTCTTCGCAAATTATAATAATTTCAAATTATTTCAAATGGATGTTAAAAGTGCCATTTTAAATGGATATGTTAATGAAGACATATATATAGAGCAACCTCCTCTTTTTGAGGACGAAAAGTTTCCAAACCATGTATATAAATTAAAGAAAGCATTATATATATTAAAACAAGCTCCTAGAACCTGGAATGATAGGTTAAGAATGTATTTATTACAATCTAAATTTGAAATTGGTAAATTAAATAATACATTTTTCATTAAAAGAAATAAAAACGATATTCAATTAGTTCAAATTTATGTTGACGATATAATTTTTGGATCAATAATTAATCAAATAAATAAAAAATTCTCAGAAATTATGACATGAGAATTTGAGATGAGTCATATGGGTGAACATACATTTTTCTTAGGCTTACAAATAAGACAACTAAAGAATGCAATATTTATTAATCAAGAAAAACATACTAGAGATTTGATTAATAAATATAATTTAACTACAACCAATGGAAGATCCCTCATCTTTGTCCTAATTGCCGATGTTTTCAATCGAATGGTTAAATTAGCCATATCCAAGAATCTGCTCTCTGGTCTTAACCTCCCAAATAATAACTCCACCATTTCCAATCTTCAATTTGCTGACGACACCATACTCTTTTTCTCTCCTACCCCCTCCCACATCCATTGTCTCAAGGTGCTCCTGTACACATTTGAAATTATATCCTGTCTATCTATTAATTATGGCAAAAGCTCTATTATCATGCTAGGAAACTCAATTGACCTTGGCCCCTCTATTTCCAGTTGCTTCAATTGCAAGCTTGAATCTTTCCCAATAACCTATCTTGGGGTTCCTCTCCGCCCATCCAGCCTCTTGAGATCCAAATGGTTTCCTATTATATCCAAAATTGAACATAGATTAGCAGGTTGGAAAGACAACTCCCTATCGTCGGCTGGTCGTCTCGTCGTAGTTAAATCTATTTTTTCTTCTATTCCCTTCTACTGGATGTCCTTTCATAAACTCCCATCTTAGGTTATCACGAAAATTGATACCATTCGGAGCTTTTTTCTCTGGATTGGGAGAAGAGTTAAATGCCTAGTCAATTGACAAACGATCTGCATGCCTCATAAACACGGAGGCCTGGGCATACCTAACCTCGCCCTCTTTAACCAAGCACTATTGGCCAAGTGAATATGGCATATCCTTACCCCTGGATCCTTTGTCTGGAAAGAATGGATTTTATCAAGACACTACGCATCGAACCCAAACCTTGTCCTCCATTGTTCGCCGATGGCCAAACCATCTCCTTTTTGGGTGGGAGTTATATCCACAATCCCTAGAATAAAATCAGTTTTTCATGTTAAACCGGGTTCTGGTGATTGCTGCCTCTTTTGGTTCGACATTTGGTGTAGTCACTTACCTCTTTCTAAGCTTTACCCAAATCTTTTCTCTTCTATCTCTGGGCCTTTTTCCCTTGTTTCGCCTATTTTAGGCTCCAGCCCATCAAGCCTTTATCCTTTGGGCCTCTTCGATTTTAGTACCCTATCTGACATCTATCAAATACTAAGTGTTGTGACCTCAATCAACCCCTCTTTTGGGCCTGATGAATACTTGTGGGCTTTAAACCAAAGCAAAGGTTTTTCGGTTTCTTCCTACTACAGTTTTCTATCTCGTCCAGGGCGTTGCTTCACCTTTCCTCTCCTATGGAAATGTCGGCTATCACCTCGTATGATAATCCTCCAGTGGTGCCTGGCTCACCATCGAATCAACACCAAGAGCAGACTTCACAAACTACACATTACTAACAATCCCGGATATACGTTCTGCAATGCAAACGAGGAAACAATCGAACACCTTTTCTTCGACTGCGGCTTCTCCTTCAAGATTTGGGCTACATTCAGCGCCTTTCTTTTTGGTTACATACCCAATGTTACTTCTTTCTTTGAATTTGGCAACATAACCCATCAGATCACTTGATGGACTCCTTTTTGATGATTTTTTGTTGGGGGTATCTGGATTGAGTGCAATGCACATATCTTTAATAAAAGAAAGATGCATTACTTTGGTACCTATAGTTTTATCGTTCACCAATTTGAAACATATACAGGAATTTCTAGGCATGCTCGCTTCGGGCACACCCTCCAGGCGCCTCCTTCTCCGGGTACCCAATGCAGTAGCTCAACCCAGCGTGGATGAGGCTCATGATGCTTTACTATGCTCGCTGGACATGTCTTATATTATATGCAGTATGATGTTTAGACTGTTTAATTATTACCTTATGCTACTAGTGTTTTGGGATGCAACATATGTATGTAGTATGTAATATATCTATTTAGACTGCTTATGTGATGTCCCCCGTCCTGAACTCTATGCCACTGGTTGGGGTTTTCAACCAGACTATTATATCTATATATTATGCTAATCGGCTGTGTAGCCCCATGCTGCACAACCGTCTTCCTCAAAAAAAAAAGGAAGACCTGCACCTATGGCAACTAATATAGCCCTAAGAAAAGATGATACATTAAAAGATGTCGATCAAAAATTATATAGAGGAATGGTAGGATCGTTATTCTATATAACCGGAAGTAGACCAGATATAATGCATAGTGTATGTCTCTATGCAAGATATCAATCTCAACCTAAAGAAACTCACTTAATGTATTCTAAGATATGTAAAACTTACATTAAATTTTGGATTATTTTACTCTAAAAATGAATCGTTTGATTTAATATCCTACTGTGACGCTGATTGTGCGGGATGTAAATCGTATCATAAAAGCACTAGTGGAACGTGTCACTCCTTAGGTCATTCGTTTGTCTCCTGGTTTAGTAAAAAGAAAAATACAGTATCCTTATCAATAACTGAAGCAGAATATATATCTACTGCATTGTCTTGCTCTCAAGTAATATATATGCAACAAACTCTAAAAAAAATCGGATTAAATACAAATAAGTCACCTATATACTATGATAATACAAACGCTATAAATATATCTAAAAATCCAACACATCATTCGAGAACTAAACATATAGATATAAGACATCACTTCCTAAGAGACAACGTAATTAAAGAGAAAATTTCCCTAGAATTCATAGAAACTGAAAAACAAATGGCCAATATATTAATCAAACCTTAAGCGAAGCAACATTTACTAAATTTAGAAGAGAATTAGTTACTTGCTCTTTAAGTGAAATAGAGTAATTAAATATATTATATAAATATTGTATAAAATATAATAACATTCAGAAAAATAGAAAGAATAAAAATAAATAGTGTATGTATGTCGACATACATGTTTCTACATGTCGACATATAACCGCTATATTTTAAAATTAATTCCCACCAAAAAGTAGTTACGACCTATATTTAAACTCCTAATTTCAAAATTGTTCTTCATTTTCTCTCTGTCTAAACTCTGGAATAAAAGAAATAATGGCCTTCTCTAATAATATAAACCAAAACGACACCATTTCCTTTCCCGGGTCCTCCCCTGGTCCATTTCAACGTACTACACTTGCAAGAGTGACGAAATTGGATGAATCTATGAAGGATACACTGCAAACGTTGATTAAGATTTAACTTCTTCAAATAAGGACGAATGGAGAACAAGGGAAACAAGGAAAGATTATAAGAAATATACAACTGTTTGTAATGGATAATCAAACCAATCCTATTATCATCAAGGATGATAATCAGGAAGCACATATGGAAGAAGAAGAAGAGGAGGAAGACAAAGAAGAAATGGAATAAGAAGAGGAAGAACAAACGCTAAATGAAGACATGGAAGAAGACGAACAAGTTATTTGCGCAGGCGAAGTGTGTTTTGATAAAGATGGGAACTTGATCGAGCAAAGTGGGGAGTTCTGTCTTCATCATCCTCATTGCCTAATTCAAAAATCCTCGATTGTTAAGAAACACTAATCGTTTAAGGATTTCATATATTTTTGTGTTCGTGGTTCACATAAAGACAAATTTGTTTTGCATGTTTGGATTGCTTTCTTAGTTTATACAATGTCTATATTGATTTTACTTAGTAGAATTGTAACAGTATTGTCATAAAGTTAGGGGGAGTTATAGGAAACTTATAGATTTAAGGAGTATTATAAATTTATGAGGAATTATATATAGAATTAGTTACTAGGCTTATTCTAAGTATAGGTAGATATTTTTTTTGCTGATGACAAGGAGGGAGAAATTATAAAATAGGTATAGTTTAGGTAGGCATAGTTTAAGGGGGAGTTGGAAGGTATTCATGGTGAAAGGGGGAGTAGTCGAAGAATTTGGTTAACAGGTAATATCAGGTATGAATATTTTATAAACCAAGGTTGTCATCATCAAAAAGGGGGAGATTGTTGGAGAATGGAATGTTGATGATGTTTTGGTGACAACAACCTTGTTTCAATCATTATCATTATTGATTATAAAATATATATACTAATACTTTTATCCAATATATATATATATATATACATATGCAAGAAATATATGCCGGTAATATAGATATTGAAGACTGTACAGTTTAAGAGATTTAAGATTTCAAAGGAGAATCAAGACTCATGAGTATCAAGATACCAATATATCAAGAGTCCAAGATTATCAGAGTAATAGAGTCTAGTTAGTATGTAAACTCTGAATAGCACTCAAATTCTGATTTTAAATTATTTCTTTTCAAATTGATTTTAAAACTAGTTTCAAATTGATTTCAAACTGGATTTTAAACTTATAATTTCCGATATACTTCCTAAAGTTTTTTATGTTTATATATATATATTATTTAGTTTTATACTATATTGTTTTATAATTATTTTATAAATGTTTCATATCATATATATATACACATAATTTTTGAGTCATATGTTTAAATAATATTTTATTATGTTTTTATACTTGATAAACTATATCTTAAAACAACTAGTTTTATTTCAGGAATTTCTAGAATATATGTATATTGTTTTAAATACTTTAAAAAACGATTTAAAATTCATATATATATATATATATATATATATATATATCGACATACATGTTTTGATATGTCGACATATAACCATCACATTTTATTTAAATTCAAAAGTTATGTCTTTTCGTTTAAAAATGTTTCAGAAATGGTTTTGTCTCTTGGAACACTATATAAATACCTCATTTTCGAAATTTTTTATAACTTATCATCTCCTTCTTCCCTACTTTACATACGCCATTATTCTTAATAATTTGCTAAGATTCTACACTTATACTGCCAATTTCAAAAAAAAATATCATTCTTCTCCTATTTTCAATCTCTATCAAATACTCTCTGTTTAGAAGTTCTACTCAAGAGTTCTTGGGCAATTATAATCAAAGATAGGAAGGGTGTGTTCCTTGTAGCCCTGAAATCAAGGACAAGGATAGGGTGTGATCCTTATAGCCCGTAATCAAGATAAAGTAGTTGTTTTAACCTTGTAGCCGTTAAATCAAGGGTGTTGTAATTGGATACTGATATTAATAAAAATCTGCACAATCGAGCATTGTGCAGGACTGGACATAGGAGTAATCTGAACCAGTACAAAATTCGGTATGTTCTTTCCTTTTCCACAATTTAATTTTGTTTATATCTGCATTTGTGATTGTTTCTGCTATGATATTCATTCTGTGATTAATATAGTAGTTTATGTGATTGATAATTGGTTAAGATTTCTATATGTTCTTTAAAACACTACTCATCCCCTCTAGTATTAGTTTTGCCTTAAGATCCTTAATCCTCATTGTGACGGCCCTCCCCGCACTAGCCGACATTTCCCCAAGATGCGCTGTGCCGATGTCCAACCAGCACGGGATGGTCATCAAAGAAAGGAATCTGAAAGTATGATCTATAAAGGAACCTGTAGTATATCTCACAGTGCATGGAACAAAATATAATAATAACATAACTTGATATAAAAAAGGCAAGACAGTGCATAAGCTGGAAACTAAGCCATCATAGCAGTGGAATCCAAAATACAGCTTATGATCCAAACCATCATTATTACAACTTCAAAATACTGTCTCTAAAGCAAAACAGGAAAGGTATACTACTAATGCCCAAAGCAGTGACCAGAAACAACACAAGGAGAATATACGTATATAGTACGAGGAAGCCTCCTGCTCGTCTCCGGACAACTACTCATGCATAATCACCGGACCTGTCTCTAGTCTGCTCGTTTAAGAGCACCCAGAGTAATAAGAAGAGACATAAAACTCTTGGTCAGACAAAAGTATGGTATGAGCGATAGCAGAAATATAAACAATAGTAGGTATAAATAAATCATACTGAACCTGGACCTGCAACCAAAGAGCTAGCACAACAAGATGTACATTACTCTAAAGTAACACTAACACAGAGCGTAAAATAGGAGTGTGTGTATCATGGTGATAACAAACATCAAACATAGCAATCAACCTCACATCTCTCACTCAGTGCGTAAAGCATACGATATCCACCACTTTGATCACCAAATCCATTAGGGCCATGATGGGTCCATGCCCTTCCGGACTCCGTACAACTAATTTCCATAACCATGCCCTTCAGGTCAATAGCCAATAACCCTCCCCAGTCCATACATCCTCTGGCTCTGGTTCGTCTACATACCCCCTCTTTCAACGGTGACTCAAAGTTATAGATATCGATAACTCCTTTGCACACGTCCTGCAACATAGCTGTTTAGGCTATGAAAACTGGCAAAAATATCCAAAATAGCCTTTTATAGCGTTACTAAAATGTTGTTATACTCCCTGGTTCAATTCTGCGTTCATCTGGTGTGAAGAGCTAAACAAAACATCAAAACTGTCTTTCACAGCGTTTCTGCCCTTTTTATAGCGTTTCAGAAGTGCCATCATAGCTCAAGTGCAACCGAAACCCATGCGCGACCGACCACAACATTTCACAAATGCTATCGTAGGTGCGACCGAAACCCATGCGCGACCAACCATAGCATTTCACAAATGTTGTCGTAGGTGCGACCGAAACCCATGCGCGATCGACCACAGCATTTCACAAATGTTGTCGTAGGTGCGACAGAAATCCATGTGCGACCGACCACAGCATTTCACAAATGCTGTCGTAGGTGCGGCCGAAACCCATGCGCGATCGACCACAGCATTTCACAAATGTTTTCGTAGGTGCGACCGACCACAGCATTTCACAAATGTTGTCATTGGTGTGACCGATCCCATTTCCTGCATACATTCAACAAGCAATCGTCGCTACACGACGGCGTCTTCAACCATTCTAACCTTCTTACGCAACCAAAAAACATCCCAAAAAGTAATAGCAACATATAGAATCAACCATAAACACCCAAACAAAGATTTAAAATGTAATTATGGACCAAACATACCCAAAACCATGATTTCCCCTTAACCATGTTTTAACTATAGAATTAGCAAACTTAATCCAAATTAACCCAAATTTTTACCAGTGACATGAATTAATATTTTAAAATTTCTACATATTTTTTCATATTTATATAATGCATAATTTCACTAATTATCACTAATCACCCCTAATTAACCGTAATTAGTGAATAAAAGTGCAAATCACTCACCTTAGCCACAAATAAATTATAGATCTGAAACTCTAACTGATTGGGCACGGACCCCAATGTATTACAGTAGCTCTATCTCGATTTCTATGCTAATCTGCTTTAATTTGATGTAGATTTGGCTAATATGTGATTAGAAAGTGATTAAAGATGAATTTAGAAGGTGGAGACCATTGCTAGGGTTGAAGAAATGAAAGTGGCGACTGAGAAAAATGAAATGATATAGTTTCCTAACTCATTTCAGCCTCCCCATAACCATAATTTCGAAATGGATTATAGGCCCATCCACTAATTACTCCATTAAGCTCTTTTAAGTAGTTTTTCACCTTCTAAACTTTGTTTCAGCCATATCTCCCAAACGGTAAGTCTGTTTTATCAATATGACCAATCTACGGTAAGGTAAACCATCATCCAAATTCAATGGATGTAGTTTTAGGTCAAAACTCCTTACCAATCAACAGTTATAGGAAAAACAAGATTCGCTAGGGGCAAAACGGTCATTTAAAATTCAGCAAAAATCGTGAACATGGGAAATGACCCCTATAGTCGGTCCCTAAAGTTACACGACCATACGACTTCGTATAAAATTGAAATAAATATTCTACGATCCTCCGATGCGTAGAATGCGGGTCGTTACACTCTCCTCCCCCCTTTCAAAAATTTCGCCCTCGAAATTCCTTAACTAAGAAAGCAGCCTAAAGGTCCCGCATGCCTATACCCATTTGCAACAATCATAAACACATTAATCCTATCCTGGCATGCAGAATAACTAAATCGCAATTAAAACCTTACTTGGTAAAGAGCTCTGTATATGACTTCCTTATGTTCTCCTCGATTTCCCAAGTGCAGTCACTCCCGTTATCACCCCCACTGGACCTTAACTAGTTTCACCGTCTTCCTCCGAATTTGCTTCTATCATGTCCGGCAATATGAATTGGTCTGCAGCTTTCAACTGCCTCGGGTTCTACCTCGATATCATCCATCTAATCGAGTGAGATAGTCATGTTAGAATCGTGCATGAACTTCCTTAATTGAGAAACATGAAATACAACGTGTACTCCCGCCATCTTATCAGGCAATCCAACTTTATATGCTGAATTCCCAACTTTTTCGAGAACTGGGAATGGACCAACAAACCTTGGTGCCAATTTACCTCTCCTACCAAATCGAATCACATTCTTCAATGGAGAAATTTTGATGAATACCAAGTCGCCAACGGAGAATTTCAGATCTCTTCATTTTTATCATCGTAACTTTTCTTTCTATCTTGGGCAGCCTTCATTCTCTATTGAATAACCTTGATCTTATTTGAAGTTTCTCTTATTACGTCTTGGCCAAGTACAAATTACTCACCGGTCACCAAACAACATGATGGTGAGTTGCACAATTTTCCGTACAAAGCTTCAAATGAAACCATACCAATATTGGACTGATAACTATTATTGTATGCGAACTCAACCAGATGCAAATGGTCATCCCATGAACCTCCAAAATCCAATATGCAAGCTCTCAAGAGATCCTCTAATACACAATTCAGCATCTCTGTTTGACCATAGGTTTGAGGACGGTATGCGGTACTGAGATGTAGTTTTGACCCTAAAACCTATTGTAAGCTTTTCTAAAACCCACAAGTAAATAATGGATCTCGGTCACTCGCGATACCTTTGGGTACTCCATGAAATCTCACTAACCACTTCATATATAGTTCTGCTAACCTAGCTACCATTCTATTCGACTTGATGGGTATAAACCTTGCACTTTTGGTCAATCGATCCACAATCACGCAAATACCATCATGACCTGATCTAGTCCTTGTAAACCGTCGATGAAATCCATCGAGACTTGTTCCCATTTCCATTTGGGAATTTCCAGCAGTTGTAACAAACCACTAGTCTTATTTTGCTCAACTTTAACTAATTGGCAATTTATGCACTTGGATACAAATTTCTCAACGTCCCTCTTTATCCCTTCCCATTAGCAGGTCTGCTTCATGTCTCGATATAATTTGTTACCACCGGGATGTATAGTCCGTTTCGAGTGATGGCATTCTCTAAGCACTTCATTTCTCAATCCATTCACATTGGGAACAACCAACGTCTCATTCTTTCGAAGCCATCCTTCTCGATCAAGTCCAAACTTGTTCGTTGCCTCACTATCGATACCCATCTCTATCGTGGAGATGATTTCCAATAGATTAGGATTGTCCCTCTGGCTGGAACCAGTTCGCTCCATCAAAGTCGGTCTGATCGTCAAAATTGCTAACATTTTTGGATCCAATTCACATTTAGGTCTGAAATCATATCTCGCGATATACTCCAGTTGCTTCCATTCCAGAAACAAAGTCCCCAAACTGGCATGTCTCCTACTCAATGCATCAGCTACAGCGTTGCCCTTCCCGGGTGTATATGCGATATTGAAATCATATGAAGCCAAGAACTACAACCATCTTTGCTGACAAAGATTTAAATCCTTTTGAGAGAAAAGGTACTTTAACGACTTATGATCGATAAACAACTCGTATCTTTCTCCCAAGAGATAATGTCTCCACATCTTCAACGCGAATACGATCGCTATCAATTCCAAATCATGGGTAGGATATCTTTTCTCATGAGATTTCAGCTGCCGACAGCATAAGCTACAACCCTACCTCCTTGCATCAGTACAACACCTAGTCCAGTACCACTGGCATCCTTGTATACTATCATCTCTTCATTCCCCTTAGGAATAACTAATATTGGTGCACACATCAACTTTTCCTTTAGACCCTTAAATGCGCTTTTACACATTCCTCCTAGACGAAAGCTTGATTCTTCTTGGCCAGCTGAGTTAATGGTGCTGCTGTCTGTGAGAAGTCTTGGATAAACTTACTATAGTATCTAGCTAACTCCAAGAAACTTCTTATGTCTGTTGCATACTTGGACGTAGACCAATCCTGTACCGTAGCCACCTTCGCAGGATCCATGGCAATACCATTCTCTGAAACAACATGGCCCAAGAATCACACTTCCCTCCTCCAAAAGTGACACTTAGAAATTTTTTCTTTCAATTGGTGTTTCCTCAACACCTCAGTCACTGACCTCAAATGTTTTTTGTGTTCTTCCTCTGTCCTTAAGTAAACCAAGATATTTTCTACAAACACAAGAACAAACTTATTCAGTTGATCTTTGAAAACCCTATTCATAAGATCCACAAAATATGTCGGCGCATTGGTCAACCCGAATGGCATGACCAGCCACTCATAGAATCTAGACGGCGTTTGAAATGTCGTTTTAGGTACGCTCTCAGCTGCTACTCAGAGATGATGAAAACCTATCGCGATATCCAACTGGGAAAATACTCTTGCTCCATTCAGTTAATCAAACAAATCATCTATCCGTGGAAGAGGATACTTATTCTTCCTTGTCACCTTGTTCAACTAGCGGTAATCCGCACATAAGCGAAGGGAACCATCGGCCTTGGTAGCAAACACAACTGATGCTCCCCACTCGGAAACACTTATTCGGATAAATCCCTTCTTCAAAAAATCGTCCACTAGCACCTCGAGCCCTCGCTACTCCCTTGGCAACATACGACGAAGTGGCATCACTATAGGTCTGCCATCTTTCACTAAATCAATTCGAAATTCGATCTCTCTGTGTGGTGGAAGTCCAGTCACTTCCCCAAAGATGTCCGGATACTCGCAAGCAATAGGCACATCTGATAACTCATCGTCCGGGATGTCGAGGTAATTTAGAAAACTAGCCATCGCCCCCATCACTAGGTAAGCAAACCAATAACACCCTCCGCACATCATCCGCTCTAATGGTCACTGAAGACCCCTCACAGTCTACTACCACCCTATACCTTTGGAGCCAATCGACTTCCAAAATAATGCCAAACCCAGTAAAGCTAAAAAAAGCAATCATAAGCAAACATACATCCATGGCTCGATAAGACCAAATTACGGCAAATCATACTAAGGCTAGTCGAATCACCGATCAGGTTCGTCACAACTAAAGGTCTATCGATAAGCTCGGGTTCCAATTCCAACCTATCTGCCAGGTCACTAGATACGAAGGAATGGGAAGCTCTGGTATCAAACAAAACTCGAACAGGAACATCATAAATGGAAAGCATACCTTAAATAACGACACCTTTTCCCTTTATGCCACAGTTGGGGCATGCGACGAAGAAGGAACGGCGTTGATAGCATATGCTTTCACGATCTGCTTCTCTTTAGGGGGTCATGGACATTCATTGTTGAAGTGCCCACTTGGTCATAGTTGAAGCACTTCCTCTCCCTCTTCTTTTCTCGACAATCTTTGATATAGTAGCCCTTCTTGCCGTAGCCAAAGCACTGGGCCTCTTTTTTATTCTTCTTTTTCTGACCATCCTTGGTTTGGTTCTGTTTCTTCTTATTCTGGGAATTATTCTTGCCTCCACCACTTGCCTGCGACTTTGGCTCTTCTGCAGATGTGACAACGACTTTTGTCTTCAACCTAGGGTAAAGGCTCTCAGATCTCAATGTCTTCCCTACAATGGATTCGAATGTCTCATCGATATGGTTTATAAGTCTTTCCCCCAAGTACTCATCTAGGCCAGTTACGAACTTCTCACTCTTCTCGGCAGTCTCAATAAGAGATAATCCATATTTCGATAAGGTATCAGATTCAGCAATATATTCCGAGACTGTCTTACCATTTTGCTTAAGTTCCAAAAACTTCTTAAAAAATTCTGATTTCTGAGTAGCCGGAATAAACTTGTCACTGAAGCAAGTCTTAAACTGATTCCAAGTAACTTGATCCTCGATAATAGCCGCTTTAATGGCATTCCACCAATTCCTAGCCCGTCCTTGAAACGTGATGCTAACTTTCTCTTCATTGCATCCTCGATTCCCAAATCCTCGAAGATACACTTACAACTATCAAGCCAATCTTGAACTTCTGTTGCTGATTCCATTCTATGGAATAGCTTTTCACTAAGATTAATATAATCATTATCGAGCTTGGAAAAACTGGCTCTAGGCGCCTGCACCGCTGCACCACCACTAGCAGCAGCATTAGGAACCGTTCCCTGAGCATCCCTAAGAATCTCTCACATGAAAGCAGTAAACATCGTCCTCATATCAGGGACATTCCCATTGTTAGCCCCTGAACCCGTACTCCTTTTATATCGGCTCATCGTTCAATTGGTAAAAAGAAAAACGATTAACCATCTCTTTAGTGGTGCCAGTGTAGTGCGACTTCATCCTTAGCTATACTAATTATATATATATATATAGATTTTGAAAACCAAAATATCACAAATACGCGCTCTCATATACATATATTATCTCTCCCTGATATCTTCATCTAGGTTAAACTACGCAACCTAAGCTTTGATACCGAGTGTGACATCCCGCCCCACACCAGCCAACATTTCCCCCGAAATGCGTTGTGCCGATGTCCGACTAACACGGGACGGTCGTCAAAGAAAGGAATCTGAAACTATGATCTACAAAGGAAGTTGTAGTATATCTTATAGCGCATGAAAAAATATATAATAATAAGATAACTTAATATAAAACAGGCGAGATAGTGCATATGATGAAAGCTAAACCATCATTGCAATGAAATCCAAAATACAGCTTATGATCCAAACCATCATTATTACAACTTCAAAATATTGTCTCTAAAGCAAAACAGAAAAGGTACACTACTAATGCCCAAAGCAGTGACCAGCAAAAACACAGGGAGAATATATGTATATAGTACGTAGAAGCCTCATGTTCGTCTCCGGACAGCTACTCGTGCATAATATGTAACACCCCATATTTTCCGTGAATATTAAAATAACAAAATTAAGAACACTTAATTTCTACAAGAGGAATTAAGGAAAACAGGTTACGCCATTTTGTTCGTCTCAGAATTCTGCTTGATATAGAGTCCGAGTTTGCTTGAATTGGACTCCGTATGAAGAAGTTATGGACGTTAGAAGTTTTCAAGTTTAAGCAGAAATTAAATTAAAATAATAATTAAATAATTAAAGCAGATTCGAATTTCAAAACTTCAGAGAACAGCTGAGCTGGAAATTTCTCGCTTAGGGGTGTCGACCCCCCCCCCTCCCAGGGGGTGTCGACATAGGTGTCGGCCCCCCTAGGGGTGTCGACATGGGCGTCGATCCCCCCTGTAGGGTCGACACTTGCGAACTAATCTAGACAGTAACGATTTTCTGAGGTTTTAGGGCATATATGTCATGTTCTGGTGGGCTC
Organism: Allium sativum; assembly: GCA_030737875.1. Taxonomy (NCBI): domain Eukaryota; kingdom Viridiplantae; phylum Streptophyta; class Magnoliopsida; order Asparagales; family Amaryllidaceae; genus Allium; species Allium sativum. The sequence continues at coordinate 717,246,145 of CM060921.1, read as the reverse complement.
TCTTGGGTTTGGATGGCTTTGATGACTCCTAGGTTGATCTAAAGGACCATATTAATCCTAAACTTCTATATAATCACCCCAAACCTCAACCCTAGACCTTATAACCCTATTTTATGAAGCCGTCATGTTGTTCATGTCTAAGCTAGCCTAGCCTCCATCTTCTCCAAACTAGAAATCAAGTTAGAAAGCTCCAAACCAAATCCAAACTAGAGAATCAAACGTCTACATCAAGGGTTAAGCTTAACAAATTCCGAAATCAGATCCCAGAATACAAGATCCGTTCTTTTTCTGTAAGTTCAGTTATTATTCAGATTTGAACAACTAATAAAAATCATGATTGTAATAATCGAATCTAGAACTATGCCTAATCCTGATTCATGCTTATCCTTTTGAAAAAACTGAATTACCTATGCCTATGAGACTATTGTGATTGATATAATGAAACCTATCATGCCTATGAGACTGTTGTGATTGACATAATGAAACATATCATGCCTATGAGACTATTGATATTGACATAATGGAACCTATCATGCGTATGAGACTATTGTGATTGATATGATGGAACCTATCATGTTGTACATCATATGCATATGAGTCTATTGTGATTGATATAATGGAACTTATCATGTTGTACATCAAAATTAGTGATTCTCTTAAGTCCAATTCTATCTAATCTTTATACCTATGGTGTAAATTGCTTAGCTTGCTCGCACTTATTGTTAATGAACAACATGCTTATTGGAAACATGATTCTTGAATTGGGTACACCTTTACATGCCTATTTTTTCTTATGCCAATTCTTATGCTCCTTCTCTATTTTCCCCCTTTTTATTTTCTTTTATGAATACTACGTTCGTTTTGAACTTAGATTGAATCTCGTTGTACGTGCGATTATAACGCGGGAAAATTGGGTATAACTTAATTGAGTAAATTTTGGGCATAACAAGTGAATGTGGCATAAAACTTGTACTGACTACACTTGGGGAATATTGACATAAAAAGATCTAAACTTGGACACATATGAAAAATATGTAAATTGACCAAAGATGAACATGCCTAACCCAAGGTTAGATTGAGGTGCGATGTAAGACTGCCCGGAACCGCCCGACACATCCAACGACCGCAACAATATAGATCTAATGTGAGAGGTTAGCGCATTAAGCCCAAAAACCCAAGGTTAAATTGAGTTGTGGTGTAAGACTACCCGTAACCGCCCGGCACATCCGGCAACCGCAACAATATAGATCTAATGTGAGAGGTTGGTGCTTTAATGAATGAATTAGAGCTAGGGGACGGACAGGCTAAGAATGGTAGGGTTAAGTTAATTAAGGCAACACTTAACCAATATAACATATTAACTAAACAGATGGGTGGGGTTAGGATAATTTGAGAACACTTAACTGTTATAACATGTTGATTAGGAAACCCTAGTAACGAGGACCCATTTCAGCAGTAACCCACATAGATGTATCACGGTACCCTGAACTTGACAGGGTGGTGCACGATTACTGGGCTGATTATAAGCGGTCAAAATAGCGGTGGGTGGTGTAGCAGTATAGGTTCCGGTGGAGTATGGACGCGCACATACTCCGGAGTGGAAAAAGCAGGCACTGGGCATTAGTAGTATACACGGTGCATCTTGAATTTGTGTCGGGTTGCCACCATAGGAATTGATACACCCCATGGCGGGACCAGCACACGTATCTACAATCAAGCAGGGCCGAATGACACAATTAATAAATGCATGTGAATAGAAGCCAATCGGAAAAAGTGATCACTTTGTTATGAACACATAATGGTAGATGAAACATTCGTTAGTAGGGGCAGAGAAATGGAAATGAGTGCGATAGTATATTCAGTTTATCTTGCCTTATCTTATGTTATCTTATTGCTATGGTATTGTCCTATGTTCAGTTTATTCATTTCATGATCCTTTTACCTGTTCACATGCTGAATAATCACTGGACTTACCAGGCTTATGTCTGACCCGTTTTCTTTCCCCTTCTTTTCTTCCCCCCCCCCCAGGTCCGTAGGGAGGGAATACTTCAGCTTAGTGTAGACCTTTTCAAGCTCGAAGAGAGTAGATGTGTTTCTTGGATTCTCTTTTCTTGGGCTGTGGCTGTGGTTACACTTTTATGGAGGATTTATGCTGCTTTACTACTGTTTTATGCTTCTTTTTGTACTTGGAGTTTTAAATCAAGATAGATGTTTTATTTTAATAATTTAGAAGTTGGGTTTTGAGACAATGCTTGTAATGTTTTGACTGAACCACGTTATTTATGAAATGATTTCAGTTTTTCGCTGTTTATATGTCTTTCTTGTAAATTATTTGTGCCTTTTACCTAAAATGCTTCACCAAAGTTAATGCATTCCCTTTGTGAGTGACCTTAATGGAGGTGGGGTGTTTCACTTGGTATTAGAGCGATGGTTTACCAGATCAGATAAAAGTTTTTGAAAACTATTTTTCAAAAAGAAGTTTAAAGAAGCATTTTCAAGAAAATATTGTTTTATTTTAAAGGCATAATCCCTAAAGCCATATGCACTATCTTTTTATCCTTTGTTTTGAACCTTTTCTTTTCGTTTCAGCATGTTTGGGGATATTAATCTTCCCGAGGGCATACCGGTACCTGGCTGGTTCAGAGGTATATGGAGGCTAGGGTTAATGACGCAGGCCCAGCAGACGTTCCTCCTTCCCTAGCTGCAACCATTCCTCCTCCTCTTCCTCCTCCACATACGAATGCTTTCTTGAAGATATGTAGAGACTTTCGAGCTATGGGTGGAAAGAACTTTAATGGGACTGTGTCAATTGTGGAAGCAAGAAACTGGCTCAAGGACATAGAAGATTTGTTCTTTATCTTCGAAGTGGACGATAGGCAGAACATACAATTGGCTATATGGTTACTTAAGGACGAAGCCTCTTACTGGTGGGAAGTTACTAATGCTGGGAGACCAGTTGAAACTTGGGAGGATTTTAGAATGAGGTTTGAAATGAAGTTCCTCTCGCAAGCTGAATGAAGCCTACAGATGGAGGAGTTCTTAGCACTCAAATAGGGAAGCATATCGGTTAAGGAATACGTCAACCAATTCAACCAGCTGGCTAGATTCGGATTGGAGTTAGTAAACACTCCACATAAAAAGGCTCTCCGATTCGTTAAAGCGTTAAATGAGCCACTACATAGCCTAGCTATGTTCCATATACCTGCACTGTTACAGGAGGAAGACAAGGATGGCAAGAAAGAGGCAAAGGTGGAAGAACCTCTAGACAAGAAAGTGGAGAGATCGCAGAATAAGAAGACGAATTCCAAGAAAGGCGGGAAGAATAACAAACCCTGTGACAAGAGGAAGTGTAAATTTTGTGGCATACCTGGACATCTAATTAAAGACTGCAGGAAGAAGAACAGGAAGATGAGTGGTTGTTTTCAATGTGGCGAGACAGGACATATGGCTAAGGATTGCCTAAGAAGGCAAGGGCAAGGGCAGAGGACTGGATCTACTTCTGGAGGGTAGATTCACGCTCTCATTGCACCTCTGCAAGAAAAAGGTAGAAATATTTCTGTTGAGAGTTTAGTTTATCTTTCTGATCATCCAGTTCGTACTCTTTTTGATTCTGGTGCATCGCACTCTTTTATATCTACTGCTTTAGTTGAATCTCTGCACCTAGATACCAGTATAGTAGAGGATCCCATGGTTGTTTCAAATCCAGTTGGGGGTTCGGCTTATTTGTCAAAGATTTGACTGGATTTGGAAATTTCTATACTAAGCTTTGGGTTTGGATGTAATGCTTATGTTTTGGGTTTCAAGGGCTATGGGTTGATTATAGGCATGGATTGGTTATCCAGTAATAGTTCCATACTTGATTGTGAAAGGAGAGTGGTTAGACTTAGGACTCACCTTGGTAACACTCTCGAAATCTCTTGTAATCCCATGAATTATGTTATGCTTAGCTATCTAGAATCTCTTGATGTGTCCATTGAAAACTTGCAATCGGTTAGAGTAGTCCATGAATACTCGGATGTCTTTGAAGAGGTGAAGGGTTTACCTCCGAAGCGAGAGATAGACATCTGCATATACCTTGTTGATAATGCAAATCTGTTGCTTTACCCATTAGACACATGGCTCCAAGGGAAAGGAAAGAACTCAGCAAGCAAGTTAAAGAGTTGCTTGAAAAGGGGTTTATAAGGCGGAGTATTTCTGAATGGGTTGCTCCAGTGGTGTTTGCAACAAAAGCGGATGGCCCACTTCGCCTGTTCGTTGACTATAGGGAGCTAAACAAGCTGACCTAGAAGAATAGGCACCCACTTCCTAGAATAGATGACATGTTCGACCAGGTCGTAGGTGCCTCGGTTTTCTCCCAACTAGATCTCGCCATCAGATTTTATCAGCTAAGAGTGGCTAAAGACAGCATAGATAAAACTGTGTTCAGGACCCCGGATGGTTTCTTCGAGTTGCTTGTCATGCCTTTCGGCTTGACAAACACACCCGCCTATTTTGTAGACTTGATGAGTAGGGTGTTCAGAGAGTTCCTTAATAAATTTGTAGTGGTCTTCGTGGACGACATTTTGATTTTCTCAAAAAGTGAGGAAGAACATGCTTTGCATTTAAAGGAAGTTATGGATACTCTTCGAGCACATCGGCTGAAAGAAAAATTCACCAAATGCCATTTTTGGAGAGAAGAAGTAAGGTTTCTTGGACATGTGGTGTCCAAAGAGGGGATAGCTGTGAATCCCGCGAAAGTAGTTACGATGCAAGATTCCATGGAATGCAACCGAAGTACGAAGTTTTCCCGAGCTAGCGGGCTTTTACAGAAAGTTCATTAAGGGCTTTGCGAAGATCTCAACCCCACTTACTAGGTTGACGAAAAAGAACCTAACTTTTTCCTGGGATTTGGATTGTGATGTTGCTTTCCAACGACTGAAAAGGGCTCTTACAACGGCTCTAGTTCTGACATTGCCTGATGGGAGTAAGATGTTTATGGTATACACAGATGCATGCGATACAGGACTAGGCGCTGTCTTCATGCAAGAAGGCAAGGTAGTTTGTTATGGGGGAAGGCAGTTGAAGGTACATGAGAAGAACTACCCAACTCATGAATTAGAACTAGCTGCCATTGTTTTCGCTCTTAAGTTATGGCGTCATTACCTACTAAGAGAAAGGTTTGAATTGTTTACTGACCATAAATCATTAAAGTACATTTTCTCATAGAAAGATCTTAACTTAAGACAACAAATGTGGATGGAATTTCTTGCCTCATACAATTTTGAGATTGCTTATACCTCTGGCAAGGGCAATGTGGTAGTAGATGCCTTAAGTAGGAAAAAGATGACCTTAAGTCCTCTCTTTGTAGAAAGGCAAAGCTTGGAGTACATGGCAAACTTTGACTTTAGACCCTCCTTTGAATTTGTAACTGGTTTGTTAGCATCGCTAGAGGTGCGGCCTACTCTTTTAGAGTTAATAGGAACCATGCAATGTGAAGACCCTCAACTAGTTGATGTGATGGATAAGCTAATTAGAGGTGAGACTTCCAGTCACCTCAATAGATACTCCATCGATGACAAGTGTTGGTTGAGACGGGACATAAGACTATGCGTCCCACAAGCAAGGGATTTGGTGAAAACCGTTCTCGAAGAAGCACACCATTCTAAGTTGACCATACACCCAGGTGGGGACAAGATGTATAAAGACATAAAAAGGGTTTTCTTCTGGAATGGCATGAAGAAGGACGTAGCTGAGTTTGTCTCTAAATGCTTGATATGCCAGCAAGTCAAGGCAGAGCAGAAGAAGCCTAGTGCTCTGCTTCATCCTCTAGAGGTCCCATAGTGGAAATGGGATAGCATTTTGATGGACTTTATTGATGGGTTGCCTAGGTCAAGAAGGGGCAATACCAATATTTGGGTAATAGTGGACAGGCTCACTAAAAGCGCTCACTTTATACCTGTTAAGAGTAGGAGGATTGCCTCATCGTTAGCATCCATTTATCTTAAAGAGGTGGTTCGACTGCATGGAATACCCTCTAGCATAGTAAGTGATCGAGATCCTATCTTTACGAGAGAGTTTTGGAAGAGTTTGCAAGAGGCTGTAGGCACACAGCTATGCTTAACCACTACCTATCACCCTCAAACCGATGGTCAGACGGAAAGTGTGAACAGAGTATTAGAAGATCTTTTGAGATTGTGCATTCTTGATTTTGGAGGAACATGGGAGGATCATCTTCCTTCGGTGGAGTTCGCCTACAATAATAGCTACCAAGCCACCGTAGGCATGGCACCCTTTGAGGATTTATATGCAAGACCATGTCAATCACCAACTTGTTGGTGGGAGTCTACAGACAAGCTCGTACTTGGGCCTAACATGATCAGAGAAACTTCAGAGAAGGTGGACTTGATACGAAGATGAATGAAGACCGCAAAAGATAGACAGAAGTCCTACGCTGATAGAAGAAGGACCGACCTTGAGTTTGAGGTTGGAGACAGATTTTTCTTAAAGTATCTCCATTGACGAATGTCGTTCGCTTTGGGTCCGTAGGAAAATTGGCACCAAGATTTATAGGGCCATTTCCTATCATTGAGAAGATTGGGAAGACGGATTATAAAGTAGAGCTGCCTGAAAGATTGGCTGGAGTTCATAATGTTTTTCATGTTTCTCATCTACGGAAGTGCTTACATGAGTCTGCGGAAGTTGTGGAGCCGAGCATACAAAGGAAGTAGAATTGGAGCGAGAAGTGACGGTGAGAAGAATTCCAACTCGTATCTTGGGTACATAAGTTAAAAAGCTACGCAGTCGTGAGGTCAAGCTAGTTAAAGTACAGTGGAGTGACACTGAAGGAGACGCGACTTGGGAGACTGAAGACAAGATACGCTGATCCAACACTTTTCTTTTTAAGGATACATCCTTGATCTCTTTTTCCATAAGTTAATGCATGCTTGTATCCTTCTCTTAAGTATATCTCCTCGGTTCTATTCTTGATCCTTAGGTAGAAACCAATGAATGTAAAAATGTATTTGAAAATATGTTATGATTGATGGTTGCAAGTGGTTGCTAGTGGTTGCTCGTGGATGCATTTACACACACACTAGGTACTAGGTCGGCTCAGTCACTTTCATATTGCATATGCATATATGTATTTATATATGGATTGAAACTTGATGTGTTATCATGTGGACGTTGCATTTGTATGAATGACGGTGCACTCGTGTAGAAGTTACAAAATACGATTAGGAATAATTGCATACATAATGGACTCATAGCACCGACATGATTCACATCAAGGAGGTCAACTGAATCAGTAGACCGCCTGATTTTGCATTAGATAAGGACATATACACACACTATGCATATGATCATGAAAGCATTAGAAATCTTTTTAAGGATAATGGATGCCTATGATTGATGGTTGAGTAGATGGATGTTGGATATTAGGATACATTCTTCTTAACTTAGAGATTTCGGGGACGAAATACTTTAAGAAGGGGAGAATGTAACACCCCGTATTTTCCGTGAATATTAAAATAACAAACCTAAGAACACTTAATATTTTAGAAGAAGAATTAAGTAAAACGGGTTACGCCATTTCGTTTGTCTCGGAATTCTGCTTGAGATAGAGTTTTCGTGAATCGGACTCCGTATGAAGAAGTTATGGAGGTTAGAAGTTTTCAAGTTTAAGCAGAAATTAAATTAAAATAATTATTAAATAATTAAAGCAGATTCGAATTTCAAAACTTCAGAAAATAGCTGAGCGGGAAATTTCCCGCTCAGGGCTGTCGACCCCCCCCAGGGGATGTCGACATAGGTGTCGACCCCTGTAGTGGTGTCGACATGGGTATCGACCCCCCTCCCCCCATGTAGGGTCGACACCTGCGAACTGATCTAGACAGTGACGATTTTCTGAGGTGTTAGGGCATATGTGTTATGTTCTGGTTGGCTCTCTTGGGTTTGGATGGATTTGATGACTCCTATGTTGATCTAAAGGCCCATATTAATCCTAAACTTCTATATAATCACCTCAACCCTAGACCTCACAACCCTATTCTATGAAGTTATCATGTTGTTCATGTCTAAGCTAGCCTAGCCTCCATTTCTCCAAACTAGAAATCAAGTTAGAAAGCTCCAAACCAAATCCAAACTAGATAATCAAACGTCTACATCAAGGGTTAAGCTTAACAAATTCAGAAATCAGATCGCAGAATACAAGATTTGTTCTTTTTCTATACGTTCAGTTATTATTCATATTTGAACACCTAATAGAAATCATGACTATAATAATTGGATCTAGATCTATGCCTAATCATGATTCATGCTTATCCTTTTGCCAAATCAAAATTGCCTATGCCTATGAGACTATTGTGATTGATATAATGAAACCTATCATGCTTATGAGACTGTCGTGATTGACATAATGAAACATATCATGCCTATGGGACTGTTGTGATTGACATAATGGAACCTATCATGCCAATGAAACTGTTGTGATTGATATGATGGAACCTATCAAGTTGTACATCCTATGCCTATGAGACTATTGTGATTGATATAATGGAACTTATCATGTTGTACATCAAAATTAGTGATTCTCTTAAGTCCAATTTTATCTAATCTTTGTAAATATGATGTAAATTGCTTAACTTGCTCGCACTTATTGTTAATGAACAACAGGCCTATTGGAAACATGATTCTTGAATTGGGTACACCTTTAAATGCCTATTTTTCCTTATGTCAATTCTTATGCTCCTCTCTATTTCCCCCTTTTTATTTTCTTTTATGAATACTAGGTTCGTTCGAAACTAAGATTGAATCTCATTGTACGTGCGATTATAACGTGGGAAAATTGGGTATAATTTAATTGAGTAAATTTTGGGCATAACAAGTGAATGTGGCATAAAACTTGTACGGACTACACTTGGGGAATATTGACATAAAAAGACCTAAACTTGGACACATATGACAAATATGTAAATTGGCCAAAGATGAACATGCCTAATCCGAGGTTAGATTGAGTTGTGGTGTAAGACTACCCAGAACCGCCCGGAACATCCAGCGACCGTAACAATATAGATCTAATGTGAGAGGTTAGCGCGTTAAGCCCAAAAACCCGAGGTTAGATTGAGTTGCGGTGTAAGACTGCCCTGAACTGCCCGGCACATCCAGCAACCGCAACAATATAGATCTAATGTGAGAGGTTGGTGCTTTAATGAATGAATTAAAGCTAAGGGACGGACATGCTAAGAATGGTAGGGTTAAGTTAATTAAGGCAACACTTAACCAATACAACATGTTAATTAAACAGATGGGTGGGGCTAGGATGATTTGAGAACACTTAACCGTTATAACATGTTGATTAGGAAACCCTAGTAACGGGGACCCATTTAAGCAGTAAACCACATAGATGTATCACGGTACCCTGAACTAGGCTGGGTGGGGCACGATTACTGGGCTGATTATAAGCGGTCAAAATAGCGGCGGGTGGTGCAGCAGTGTACGTTAAGGCGGAGTATGGGCGTGCACGTACTCCGGAGTGGAAAAAACAGACACTGGGCATTAACAGTATACACTGTGCATCCTGAATTTGTGTCGGGTTGCCACCATAGGAATTGATACACCCCATGACGGGACCAGCATAGGTGTTTACAATCAAGCGGGGCCGAATGATACAAGTAATAAATGCATGCGAGTAGAAGCCGATCGGAAAAAGGGATCACTTTGTTATGAACACATGATGGTAGTTGAAACATTCGTTAGTAGGTGCAGAGAAATGAAAATGAGTGTGATAGTATATTCAGTTTATCTAGCCTTATCTTATGTAATCTTATTGCTATGGTATTGTCCTATGTTCAGTTTATTCATGTCATGATCCTTTTACCTGTTTACATGCTGAATAATCACTGGACTTACCAGGCTTATGTCTGACCCGTTTTCTTTCGCCTTCTTTTCTTCCATCCCCCCCCCCTCCCCCACCCAGGTCTGTAGGGAGGGAATACTTTAGCTTAGTGCGGACTTTTTCCAGCTTGAAGAGAGTAGATGTATTGCTTAGATTCTCTTTTCTTGGGCTATGGCTATGGTTACACTTATTTGGGGATTTATGCTGCAGTACTACTATTTTATGCTTCTTTATGTACTTGGAGTTTTAAATCAAGATAGATGTTTTATTGTAATAATTTAGAAGTTGGGTTTTGAGACAATGCTTGTAATGTTTTGACTGAACCACGTTATTTATGAAATGATTTTAATTTTCCGCTGTTTATATGTCTGTCTTGTAAATTATCTATGCCTTTTACCTAAAATGCTTCACCAAAGTAAATGCATTTCCTTTATGAGTCACCTTAATGGTAGTCTGCTCGTTTTAAGAGCACCTAGAGTAATAAGAAGAGACATAAAACTCTAGGTCAGATAAAAGTCTGGTATGAGCGATAGTAGAAAAATAAACAATAACAAGTATAAATAAATCATACCTGAACCTGGACCTGCAACCAAAGAGTTAGCATAACAAGATGTACAGTACTCTAAGGTAATGGTAACATAGAGTGTAAAATAGAATTGTGCGTGTCATGGTGATAGCAAACATCAAACATAGCAATCAACCTCACATATCTCACATAATGCGTAAAGCATACAGTATCCATCACTTTGATCACCAAATCCATTGGGGCCATGACGGGTCCATGCCCTTCTGGACTTTGTACAACTAATTGCCATAACCATGCCCTTCTGATCTACAGCCAATAACCCTTCCTAGTCCATACATCCTCTGGCTCTGGTTCGTCAACATACCCCCTCTCTCAACGATGAACCAAAGTTATAGATATCGATAAATCCTTTGCACACGTCCCACAACAAAGCTGTTTAGGCTATGAAAACTGGCAAAAATGTCAAAAACAGCCTTTTACAGCATTACTGAAATGCTGTTATATCCCTTGGTTCAACTCTGCGTTCATCTAGTGTGAAGAGCTAAACAAAACATCAAAACTGGCTTTCACAGTGTTTTTGCCCTTTTTACGGTGTTTCAGAAGTGTTGTTGTAGCTTAGATGCGACGAAACCCATGCGCGACCGACCACAACATTTCAAAATTGCTGTCATAGGTGCGACCGAAACCCATGCTCGACCGACCACAGAATTTCACAAATGTTGTCTTAGGTCCGACTGAAACCCATGCGCGACCGACCACAACATTTCACAAATGTTGTCGTACGTGCGACCGAAACCCATGCGCGACCGGTAGGTGAGATCGAAACCCATGCGCGACCGACCAGAGCATTTCACTAATGTTGTCGTAGGTGCGACCGACCATAACATTTCACAAATGCTATCATAGGTGCGACCGATCCCATTTTCTACATTCATTCCAGCAAGCAATCTTCGCCACATGACGCCCTTTTCAACTATTCTAACCTTCTTATGAAACCACAAAACATCCCAAATAGTAATAACAACACATAGAATCAACCATAAACCCCCAAACAAAGATTTAACATGTAATTATGGATCAAACATACCCAAAACCATGATTTCCCCTTAACGATGTTTTAACTGTAGAATTAGCAAACTTTATCCAAATTAACCCAAATTTTCACCAGTGACATAAAATAATATTTCAGAATTACTACATATGTTCCCATATTTTTATGATGCATAATTTCGCTAATTATCACTAATCATCCCTATTTAGCCGTAATTAGTGAATAAAAGTGCAAATCACTCACCTTAGCCACAAATAAATTATAGATTTGAAACACTAAATGATTTGGCACGGATCTCAATGTATTCAAACAGCTCTATCTCAATTTCTATGATAATCCGCTTTAATTTGATGTAGATTTGGCTAATATGTGATTAGAAAGTGATTAAGATGAATTTAGAAAGTGGAGGCCATTGCTAGGGTTGAAGAAATGAAAGTGGCGGCAAAGAAAAATGAAATGAGATGGTTTCCTAACTTATTTCAACCTCCCCATAACCCTAATCCCGAAATGGGTTATGGGCCCATCCACTAATTAGCCTATTAAGCCCTTTTAAGCAGTTTTTCACCTTCTAAACCTTGTTTCAGTCGTATCTCCCAAACGGTAAGTCTGTTTGATCAATGTGACCACTCAACGGAAAGGTAAACCATCATTCAAATCCAGTGAAGTGGTTCGGGTCAAAACTCCTTACCAACCAAAATTTATAGGCAAAACAAGATTCTCCAGGGGCTTAATGGTCATTTAAAATTTGGCAAAAATCGTGAACATGGAAAATGACCCCAATAGTCGTTCCCCAAAGTTACATGACCGTACAACTTCATATAAAATGAAATAAATATTCTATGATCCTCCAATGCGTAAAATGCAGGTCGTTACACTCATCCCTAACATTATTATCTTGTGTGCTCATTGACAATGCTGATGAGCAGACTAGATAACATATATGTGATGTTGTAGATTGAGGGAGAGCTTGAGGTTGGCATATTATTATTCTTTATAGCTATTTGTTTCATTATTTTGATTCATATATTATAATAGGGTTCTAGTGAGGCTTGATGTACATAGATATTTATGGTCCCTTGTATCAGATTTTATGATGCTATGTGATGATGGGATTATCTTCTTTTTCATGTTTCACCACTATTTTATGGTATATTTACATATTAAATATTTCTTACATGCTGTTAGATATACGAAAAGTGTTATTTATGTTTCTCTATCCATTGATGATCGTCCATACAGGCCTGACATGTCTTTCAACGCATCTTCCTTAACATTTGGTGCAGGAGTGTGGAGGTAGTCCTCACATTTGTTTTGAGAGATTTAGTTAATCGATTTACCCAAAATTTCAGAGAGCATAAAGCATAAAATGTACATATTTGTAATTGATTTAAATGTTAACCAAATAATATGAAGTATAGTATAATAACATGCACCTGATTACTCTTTCATCTTTAAATTAGAAATGACTAATCCATCATGTTTCAGATAAAGAATGAGTTGATGAAAAAGAAATACTGTTAGGAACATTATGCTTCTGGAATAAGTAGTGAGGGTGGTGGGTCGGGGGTTGCTACACCTGATTATTCACTTATGTTTGAGGCTATGATAACATTGATAGTAATGAGAGTACCTACTATATAATTGGCATTAGATGATTGTGCTTACATGCATGCATCTAAGGTTGATTTTGCTAAGTTGTGCAAGGACAACTCCTTTTATAACGGAAGAGGTTTGTTGGAATGGCCTATTGAAGTTTAGAATTGGTAGGATACATATACTTACATTTTTGGCGATCTTGGAATGGATAATGAAATAAAGAGAAAGCTTGCATCAAGGCAGCTATAGGACCAGTCTATGGGTTAGTGGAATGATGTCGCCATCGACACTCCAGAAGATTAGATATCTTAGGAACAGTTTAGAGTTAAGTTTAAGGACAAGTTTATCTCTATGGTTCAGAAGTCTATTCTCTTCAGGAAATTTTCTAAGTTGAAGAAAGGTGATAAGTCCGTTGTTAAGTATGTTGAGGAGTTTGATGTCTTATCTAAGTATAGGATATCATTCATTTGTACTCCCTTAAGAAAGAATGAGAAGTCTATCACTGTCTAGATGAGTATCTTAGGGAGAAGCTTGTTGATCACGTCGGCGTTCCATTTTACATGATTTTTGTGAAGGTCTTAAACACGAGTGCATGCTTATTGTTGTTAACGTAAGTGAGAAAGGAGTATCGAAGCCATAACATAGTGGTGGAAATAAGAAAAAGTGGAATGGTAAAGGAAGCAGCAATATCAAGGAAATGGTGGATCAAATAAGAAGAAGTGATAATTGGTCTGCTACAACTATAATGAGAAAAGTCATTATTCTAGGGATTGCAAGACGGCCAAGGTCGAGAAGAAATGTTATAATTGTGATAAGGCTGGGCACTTGAAGAAGATTTGCTTGGAGCCACCATAGGATAAGAAAATTGTTAAGGCTTACGAATTGGAAAGTTTGCCGATTACTTTGAGAACTTTACTGTGGTGAAAAAGGGGAAAGGTTTGTTGTGCAGGGTATGCTTTCCGTTAGATATGTTTCCATTAGAATTTGTTTGATGTTGCAATGTCGCATTCTTCTATCTGTAGTGAGCTAGTATGATGACTAAGTTTCAAACCCAAGATAGTGGATAAACCATTGATTGTGACAAATGCTAAAGGGAGGTCCTCTAGTCTACATATAATTTGACACGACCTAGTTTTATCGAATCATGGTTGCTCTTTGCCTATGATTGATTTGTTTTGAACAATGCTTGGTTTACATTATTTTGGGTATGGGCTAGCTTAAGAGATATGCAACTATTGTGGATTGCAACAAACTCAAGGTGACAATAAAGAATAAGGAAGGGTGAACTATTGTGATATTCTTTCCATTAGAGGATAGGGTATTAGGTAGATTTTATATTCTCTTGAGATTCCTTAGGATGGGTTGTCATTTGTGCCTATCGTGAGAGAGTATCCTGATGTCTTTGACGAGTCAAAGAATTACCGCCGCAAAAGAAAATTGAGTTTTAGGTTGATCTAATGGATAGTGCCAAACCTATAATTATGCCTCTTAAGCGGACGACACCCAGAGAACTTCGAGGGTTACAGGTGCAGGTAAATGATCAACTAAGAATTACCTTGGATGATATATTGATCTACTCCAAGACCTACGAGGAACACGAGATGCATTTGAGAATAGTGTTGGAAATTTCGAAAAAGAATTAGTTGAGAGCTAAGTTTTCCAAATGTTAATTCTAGAAGGAAGAAGTGGGGTTCAAAGGTTATATCATATCAAGACAAGGGATAGCAGTGGACCGTGCTAAGGTAGCAGCAATCCAGTATTAGAGTCGATCTATAGGGCCTAAAAATGTTAGAAGTGCCCTTGGTTTGGATGGATACTATCGACAGTTTATTAAGGATTTCTCAAAGATAGTTTCACTATTAATTAATTTGACGAAGAAGAATCAAACCTTCGTAGGGGATACAAAGTGTGAGCATGCTTTTGTAATATTGAAGGAGAGACTGGCTAATGCTCTTAGATGGTTATTTCGAGTGGAAATAACAAAATGGTTTTCTATGTTGATGCATGTGGTATCAGTTTGGGAATAAGTATGATGTAGAGAGAAAGAGTTTTCCTATGTTAATCGACAAACAAAGCTGCGTGAAAGAATTACCCTACTCATGGCAATAGTGTTTACTCTAAAGATGTGGAAGCATCATATATTAGGAGTCAGATTTGAGCTGTTTATGGATCATAAATCATTGAAGTATTTTTGTCTCCCAATTATCTTCAACAGTAGCGATGGTCGGAGATTCTAGTATCAGATATACTCCAGGGAGAGGTAATGCAATGGTAGATTTGTCCAGCAGAAGATATGCTAATTTGGAATCTATGCCTATAGAAGGAAATCAACTGAAGTATACAGTTGGATTTGACTTTAGGTCATGTTGTGCATTGATACCCAATATGTTAGAAAGTTAATATATTATAACTACACTTATTGAAATGATTGGCAAAAGCCATAAGCAAGATACTACGCATATTGAGATTATGAAGGGGTTAGAAATAGGGGTTGACTCCGAAGAGTTGAAGAAATACAAAGTCAAACGAGATGGTTGGCTTCGTCAAGATGGAAAATTGGTTGAGATAATTGTACTGGGTGTTGATGTTTTGATAGAGTGCCATCATTCAAAATTGACAAACCATCCTAGTCGTAATAAGATGTGTAGAGATATTAAGAGAACCTATTACTGGGAAGGTATGAAGAGGGATGTTGGAAGATCCATCTTGAAGTGCATGAATTGCCAATTGGTTAAAGTTGAGAAAAAGTGGCCAAGAGGATTGTTGCACCCATTAGAAGTTTCTACATGGAAATGGGAGCAAGTTTCCATGGATATCATAGAAGGATTGCATAAGAGCAGGGCAGGATATGATAGTGTTCGGGTAGTGGTTGATTGCTTGACAAAAAGTGCAAGAATTATACTGTCAGTTCTATCAGAATGACATCCAAGTTGGTTGAGTTATATGTTAGATGGATAGTTTGATTCCATGAAGTGACCCAAAAGTATAGTATATCATTGAGACCCTCTATTCACTAGAGGATTTTGGAAGCATTTGCAAGAGATATTGGGGACTGAACTGCATATTAGTACGGTTTATCATCCCCAAACCAATGGGAATACCGAGAGAATGAACCGAGTTCTAGAAGATCTTCTTAGATCTTGTGTTTTTGATTTCATAGGGTCATAGAAAGTCCATCTTAAACTAGTTGACTTTCCTACAATAATAATTATCGGTCAAGTATCAACATGGCAGTATATGAGGTTGTGTACGGAAGACCATGAAATGCATCCTATTTTGGTTGGAAATAGAAGAGAATTTGATGGTTGGTCCAAAGATGATAAGAGAAACTATGTATAGGATTGAAATCATTTGGAAACAAATGAAGATAGCCATAGACTGCCAGAAGAGTTATGCTAATAAGAGAACTGAAAATTTTGGAGTTTTCAATTGAAGATTTGATGTTTTTAAAGGTTTCCCTACTATGGAGTGTTGTTCAATTAAGAAGTGAAGGTAAATTAACTCTGAGATTTTTAGACCATTTTAGATTGTGGAAATAATTCGGAAGCATGCTTATATAGTAGATTTTCCTCAGAAGATGGTGAGTGCACACAACGTTTTTCATGTATTATATCTAAGGAAGTTTTTGTATGACTAAAGCATTGTTATATCTCTGGATCAACTTGAAGAAGCAGAGGTAGATCCAGCAGTCCCAAGACCTCGTCTGATCCTATGATTCGTTGGGAGTGACAAAAAATAGTTTTGGAGGAAGATAGTTAGGCTAGTCAAAGTACAATTAAGCGAGGAATATGGCGATTGTACAAGGGGAATGGAAGAGAGAGTGAATTCGGCCTATCTAGAACTCATCGAATAGTACGTCACATATATCATATCCACTTGTGTCATTTTACCTTGTACTATTAGAATTTTGCATGCTAGGATAGGAAATTAATTGCATGGATTATTGGATACTATATTGGGTGATAGGTTGGTTTCTCTTGGATGGTAGGCATGCAAGATGCAGTGTTTTCTTATTCTTGTTTAGGATTTCGAGGCCAAAAATTTTAAAGGGTGGGAGAATGTAATGACTGGTATTTTAGGTTCAAAGGATCATAAAATAATTCTATTTCATTCATAAATGGTTGTGTAATTCTAATATTTTGATTTATGGTTCATGGGAATGTGTTACTGCCCATTAATTTTACCGAATCCTTTTTGTGATTGTTTTAACATAGTGAAGTCTTGTTTTAGCCATAACTTTTGTGGAGACCGAATTAGATGCTCTAACTAGTATAATTGTTTTAGGATGGTGCTTGGACATTCCTTAGAGTGGTCATACTAAGAAAACGACTGAGTGGTTTGAGAGATATTGCAGTTTTAACTTTTTAATATTGTTGAACAAAATTATTGTAATGGGCTGAGATTAGCAAGCATGTTAGTCTAATCACTCTCTGGGGTTATAGGGAGAGATTAAAACCTTTCTCCCTCATTCTTAAATTAGGTTTGACTATGATCTACTCTCTTCATCCTAATTCTATTAAATTTGTTCTTTATTTTGCATCAAATCATCACTAATTAACATTAAGAGGCTATATCTACATTGAAAAGATTAGATCTCATATTTCATCATTGAATTCTACATTTTCATCGCTATCCAAATTAGATATACATTCGAATCCATTGGATTGGAGGTTTTGGTGAGTGAAAGCAACCTCTCACATGTCTATATTATATTTGTAATAAGGTATTTTAATCACCATATTTGTTCATTTTTCCTAAAAACATGGTCATACATGTTAATTTAAGATTAAGAAATTCCTAGGATAACCTAATTATGATATATGTTAGTTATATTATCAGAATCAATATAACTAGTGAGCAACTAG
Organism: Allium sativum; assembly: GCA_030737875.1. Lineage (NCBI taxonomy): Eukaryota > Viridiplantae > Streptophyta > Magnoliopsida > Asparagales > Amaryllidaceae > Allium > Allium sativum. The sequence continues at coordinate 717,228,233 of CM060921.1, read as the reverse complement.
CCTTAATTTGTGTTATATTTATATTTGTTATTGATTGATTTATGTTTTTTGTGCGAAAATATGCTTATGAATGATTGTAATTGGATATAATTGTTGTTTGAATAACTGAATTGCATGTTATACTTGATTTGGTTGCTAGTGAATGTTTGAATTAAGACTTAGGATGAAGATCATGGCATATCGAGATCAAGGCTCGTCGAATTTGCGAGAAAATTGGAGGATAGGATTTGGAGACGTCGGGAAGGGGCATGAGAAAATATTATCGAGAAAAGTTATAAGTACATGGATCGATACTGATTCATAGGGGATAGATCGACACTGATCCATGTAAGGATTTGTTATGGGATGCCGACTTCTATGGGAGAATGGAAGGACCCTAGTAAAGCGAGTATGGAAGTTTTACAAAGACTGGGTATGCCAAGTAGCTGGAATTGGATGGATCTGCTAGGAGATTAGTGGATGGTCAGATCTAGACTTGGAAGGAAGCAACTTGATCAGGGGGCACTAGAGAGGAATGTAAAGTGGTCCATTGAAGTACTTATTCAAAAATAGCTAAGTAAATGGATCGGTGCCGATCCATATTGTATAGATTGGAACCGGTCTATATGGTATGGATCGGGGCCGGTCCATATGGTATGGATTGGTGCCCGTTCATATGGTATGGATCGATAGTCCATCTAGGGGAAACAGGCAGGGGTATTATCCATGCAGGAAATGGAGGACTTCTTCGGGAACTGGCAGCAACATATGGTTCATCGATTTCTTCGATGAGTGGAAGTTAAGGCCCGTTGAAATTGTGGCTCTTCAACTGTGTACTCGGATGGGAGTGGTCAAAGTAGTTTTTGAAATGTGGCTCGTGATGGAATGAGGCTGCAGGATATTGTACAGGAATGAGTGGGACTCGGACCTAAAATAGAGTTATGGATGGTTCTTATGCTTGGGATTGCTAAGGAATCATTTCTAGCTCATAGTATTCTAAGGCTGTGCGGACTCAAAGTTGGGGTATCGAAAAGACTACAGTTAGGACTGGTAGCAATCGTTGTATACCCTGAATTGCCCAGACAGAAGGATCTAGTTGTCCTGGTAAGTCAAACGCGCTTGGGAAGGATGGTATTCCAACTAGAACTAGATTTTTTATTAGCCTCTAGCATAAGTGAGGATAATCATATGGGTTATTAATGTATTCAAGGCTTTAAAAGGTGACAAATAGAATATTGTTTGGTGGATGATATCGTTGATGTTTCTCCCTTATTTCTCTGGGTAGGCTATCACCTTGGGATGCTTAAGTGAAGTGAAGGATTGGGGATGAAGAGTTGAAAGAAGTTGTTTAGATTCTTCTTTCATATTTGTGCAATATCTATTTCTATTATTATCTGAGTAGCATATTTTATTCATTTATTATGTGCTAACCCTTTTATTGTAGGTATAGACCAGGTATAAGACTTGAACTTTTCTTATCATATTTTGCAGTGTAGTTGTTGATAGACATTTATCGCTTAGTTGGACCATTTTCTGAACCAAATTTTATGTTTTTTCTTATTATCTTAGGTGCTTATCGACGATGTTGATGAGCAGTCTAGATAATAGTTTGGTGACGATGTTGCTGATCGATGATGAGTTGGAGGTTGACATATTATTCTTCTGTATAGTTATTTGCTTCCGCCATTTTGATTCATATATTTTGAGCCGAATTGTAGTGAGGTGTGATGTATGAAGAGGTTTATGACTTTTTGTATCAGATTTTAGATGTTATTTGATGATGGGATATTCTATTGTATCATGGTTGACTGCTACTCTGTTATATATTTACATGTAATATAGTATCAGTGCACTATAAGATATAGGACAAGATATATTTTAGCTTTATTTTTCCTTTTATGATCATCCCATATTGGCTCGGCACGTCTTTCAATGCATTTTACTTGTCATATGGTGCAGGAGGTGTCCCATGGTCATCCTAAGTGTCCTTCCCCACTCTCGCTAACTGATCGATGATAACCTGTAATCTAGTGGCTAATATACTTTTGGGTTTTCGCACTACTAGGTGTCGATATATGCTTTTTCCATATGATTACCCCATCCATCTATCGATCTTTAAACTACATAAAGCAATTAAAAAAAATACCCCTTTGACGAAATCTTACAGGCCTTGCCTTTGATGGACCGCTTCTCTGTACCCACATCTGAGGATTATCCTGAGGTACTCCTCTCTAAGTCTCCCAAGAAGTCGCTCATTTCCTGCTTCAATATTCGCCAAACAATCTTGTTAAGATGGACCCCCAATTTTTCTCTCTTATTTCTTTCTTCGATATTGTTCGCAAAAGCATTAGGTCGGGCTTCTTGTAATAGCCCACACTTTTCTACAGCCAAATTTTGGCATAAATCAAAACTTAAACACATCCAAGCAAGGAGCTTGTATATCTGGTACCAGCAATAAATGAGCATGAACATAATTAGAGTATGATAAATATAACTCACAACGGAAACAAAATAGGATAAACTAGTATTAACTCAAGTAACTACCTTTTTCAAAGTAAGTCACTTTGCCAATACCGAGCATGAGAGAGAACGAGAACCGAAAGCCAAACTTAATCATCTGTAAAACCCGACCTTCTCTAGGAAACCTAAGAGGTTGTAATGAGGAAGGGTGTCAGAACTACAAGTTCTGGTGACTAAGAAATGTACAACACAGATATATTCCATTTGGTTCAACCCAGGCTATATGCCTAACAAGGTTAATGATTCTAAACCAACCTTGTTAGTGTTTACGCACGAATCTACTACTCTTCCCAAAGTAGTATTCCCAAATTCTATTACCAAGATAGGACACTTACACATATTTTTTGTGGAGCCTTTATAACAGAGCCTAACTAGTTAACTATATCGAGATTTGACCCCTAATTAAGGAGTTTCTATATCTATATACTTTCATTTGCTCATTCTTTCTTCATTTATTGCCTCAATATCAATGATAGATAGGGTGGATTCCTCCCGATCGCTTAAGACCCAAGGCGGACCAATTGGACACTTATTATTTCTCGATAATATACTTAACGCTAACTGAACTACAGGGCACCAGCTATGGGCCTTACTAGTTAAGGCTTCCGTCATTCACGCATATAACCTTGCCTCGCATAAGGTGAGAGATGGTATTTTATCGTTCGCTGTACCTTCTAGCTGACCTTATTAGATAACCTCCTTAGTCGCTTATTACTTTTCATAGGATATATCTGGCGTTTTAGTTTCCAGGTTTAGGCAGGCCCACACACACCTGCCATTTAAGACACCTAAACTAAAAGACCCATTCTCAGGTGGACTATTCAACCCCAGTCACTTAGCCGTTTAGGACCTAGGAAGCAGATTATACGTGAAGGTTATTTGTTCGCACCCCATTTGCCTTCAGCACCTTTCCCTAGTCGGATAAAGTAGGCTACATTATTAAGTCGTTCCCGTCTAGTCCCTCTATACAGAAATACTATACTTTCACCATTTATTTTCATCATAGGTTTATATGGTTAATAATATCTTACATTATTAACTTACTAAATCCAACTATATTTTCTATCTCCATTACTATAAATCAGGAAGATTATATTACTTTTTCCCTAGGAAATTTATTTAATACCTTCTCTAATTTGGACTTAGTGTTTAAACGACAATCATAAATTCCCTTATGACACCCATTTCCTTTTATGACCATAAATGGTTATATTTTCCTAAGGCAACTATTTATCAGTCCCAGGTTATCTATTTGTTGTACCCCAACGGACAATTGCTATTCTTGTTCATTTATTTATTAGTTGATTGTTATATATATATATATATATTTATTTATGTACCAGGCCTCTCATATTAAGTTGACTACCAGTGGATGTTGGATTTAACGATTGGTTCCGGGCAGACTTCTACCACAAGTGAACTTAACCTCGTGCCTTAATACAATTATATTTATGCATTAGACCCCTCACATTAAGCTGACTACCTGTGGTTAGTGGATTCGCCGGTCAGTTCTAGGCAGGCTTACACCACAAGTTGAGCTTAACCTCGTGTCTAAATGTAGTTATTATTCAAATTTCCTAATTGGGGTTTACAACATTTATCCTAATTGATTTAAGGAACTGTAACCATCTTCCTATCACATTTAATTTTCCCTATTCAATATTGGTTACAATGGTTATTTATTGATTTGAGGTCTCTTTATGGCAATTAGTTATATTGATTGCTACAAATGGTCACCACAAATATATTAATTCAAAATGGATTATATTTACACATAATTCCATAACTGAACCTTATCTAAACATTCCATATAATGTATATTTTATCGTTCTACGCTGATTTGGATGGATAATATGCATAAATTTATTTTCATGTTTTCGTGCAGTCAACGTAGTTATTATAATTATTACTATTATTATTCTTTTTTAAATTAATTATTAGGCCTAATCAATTAACCAAACATTCTCTTTTGTATTCAAACTTGCCAAAAGGTTTCAAGTCTCACAAAGGACCATTAGCTGTAATCATTGTAAATAATGCCTATTTTGTGGAGTTGACATATTTCCTAATCACAAGAAATATATGTAAATATATGTTTTGGAATAGTCGATGCAAATTGCGTAAAATATATGTATTTATATTTATATGTAACTTTGCATCAATTTTCCCTTTTTAATCCTTTTTATCAAATTTCTTGTGATTTCAAAATCATGCCTCTTTACTCAAAAGGAGGGAAATGACATGTTTTACAATGCTTAAGCCAAAACCCGGCAATACTGAATACAAATAAGAATATTTAGTTTATTCTTACAATCACATAATTTACCAATTTCATCTTTTACCCAAATTCACATATTTCATTATTCAACACTGAACTAAAGATCTGAAATGCAACTACAACTAATTTATGTTTAATGGGACTGATTTCCAGATCCACAATGCTATGTAACATGTATAACATATTTCATGACATAACTGTAGGAATATGTGGGAAAAATATTTAAGATTCCTACAATTAATGTTATACATAATCACAACTTGTCATCTACAAAATTTGACCATATTCACATTCAGATCTGATGGTTTCTAATAAATTCACGATATTTAAATGAATAGATCTGATAGGCATAAAACATAGATTCAATTCAAACGAAATAGATGGGTCATTATAATTGTATTATTAAATTTCCCACTCACCTTATAGCCTCTAAATTCTAAGTTTTGAATCCTTTAGACCTCCAATCCCCAAATTATTATAAATCTACAGTTTATCAAGAAAGGGGAAAATTGTAGATCTGTAGAAATGTAAGAAATAGGAAAGAGGACGAAGAATATGTCATTAAGCATCCTCTTCCATTGAATCTAATAATCTTCCCAACTGCATATAAATTTGATTTGATATGTATAAACATATTTTCATTTAGAAATTAGGTTAGAAGAGGAAGAAAATTGGCAGAGCTTCGCTACCTCTATAGATTTGAATGGAAAAGAATGAGGCTCTACCCCTTTATTTATAGGGGTGGAAATGGCCTAGAATCATCGGATTAGTTTTAAGTTATATGCGTCCATTCGTTATATAAACCTTTAACCTAACCCTTCAAACCTAGCCGCCACCGGGCAATCTAACGCCCAGTAGGTCGACTTGGGCGGTCGACCGGCGGTCAACCCCCATGGTCGACCGCCTGGGAACCAGATTGCCCAGGTCGGCTTGGTTAATTTAGGTAATATATTAATTAAAAATTATGGTTTATTTATTTTCTGTCCATTTTCGTATTTCGTCCGTAACTTTTTCATACGCATCCCGTTCGCGAAACTCTAAACATGAAAGTTGAACAGAATTCCAAGATAAACGCAACAGCTAAAGTCTCATAGCCAAATTCCATCATTTGCATAAATTTCTATTTTTGAAATTCTAATAATTAATTTATATTGCCAAAATATCAGGTTGTTACACTTCTCAATACCTTAAAGAATTTGTAACGGATCGCACATGATTGCCTAATTCCAGATTCCTTTAGGTCGCACTTAGACGTATGGCATGATATGATGGTTGTAATTCCATTCACTATAAGACCATGTATTTGGCATTCTTTCTTTATGCTTTTAATATATCTTCCTTTAACTTTTATTCATTTTTTATTTTTTTTGTTCTATCGTTATTTTTTCTGAGGCCTCTATCTATCATGAAGATTGTCTCTATTTATTATAAAAGTATAGTATTCATTTATCTATTATGGAAGTGTCTGCTTATTCTTTTACCTGACATGATAGTCATTTTTTTATCTTAAAGATAGACATTAATTTCATTCTTTGTTGGTTATATATCTTTCATACCTTTTTCTATTCTTATCCTTTTATTTTGATTTTGCCTTTTCTTTAATTCACCAAGTATTAAACTCAATTAATATCTTTTCTCTGTATCTTCTCTTGTTTATTATGCTTCTCATTTCTCTTAAAATCTTTCAGCTAGTTATATTTTAGTAAGTTGGTAAACGAGGTTTCTATAGACAATTTCCATACTTAATATAAAATGAGCTTTTGTGCGATGATTCATAATTACAAGGCATCTTTTCTTCTATCATGGGTATGTAGTTCAAATACAGTGTGACTAACCATATTTTGTACTTATCCTTTTTCTTTCTAAATTATATTACTTTTCTTGTGATTACATTTATCACCTTCTTCTTATTATAAGATATGGAAATTTCCTTATTCTTCCCAAAAAATTAAAATACTACAAAATTTCCAAAGTAGATACATAGGTATGTTTCTTTGGTACACTTTACAAATCTAAATATATTCTTTGTAGATTCCCATTAAGAGATAATTTCTTAAATTCTCATTAAAGTATGCATCTCTTTATTCGCCTAGGTTTGCTTGTAGGCTTATCTATTATTACTAACATATTTTTGCATCTAAGTATAGATAATCTTGGGTTTGCAACTTAGCTTTACTAATTCCAAATAAACCATTATTCAGTAATAAACTTAAAATGTAACAATTCTCATCAGATAATGTACTATTCAAATAAACTATTTTATAAGACTTCAATGTCGATAGATCTGCATTTCCATTACTTACGCCTTCTCTCCACTACCACCGTCTAAATCCTTCGCCCCATGTCATTTCACTTTCTTCCTACTTCACTTACGAAATCAATAATGTTAAGAATTAGAAACAAAAAGCAAGACTCCAGACATCAATTGATTCTAGGTCGCCCGCCTTAATTACCAGATCTGGTCGACAGTTCTCTCCCTCGGCGCAAGTTGATTCCCTGCTTGTGTCTGATTCTGGAATCTTAGTCACTCTCCTACGACTTCCAAGGCCCTGGTCAACTCACTTGCCTACCTCCTTACAGATATTTCCTCTGCTCCACATAATATTCCAGTTAGCTTGCTTATGTACTCAGGTCCAACCCCAGTTTCCTCATTGATTGATGCTGCACCTCCAGAGTGGCATGCTCTCCAAGGTAATGCCCTGCGTAATTTCTGCTTTGGGTAGTCTTGTGGAGCCAGCAAATCATAATGTCTCTCCTGATATTGTGGTTGTTCCACTTGGTAAATGTGATAATGACAAGAACTTTATATGTTTGAATAAGCCTGTGGCTGATGGTCAGAGGTCGCACGTATTATTCGGCATTAATCATAACAAAAATACAAATCACACATTACTTTTCCATGGTAATGTCTCAGTGAGTGTTGCTCCTAAATTGGTAAAATGGACCACTCTCTTCACTTCCTTTTGCAACTTTGCTGGTGTGTACCAACCCATTGACTTCACAATTCTAGTTACAGACCTTGGTACAAATTCACCACTAAAAATCCTTAGTGAAGTAGAGATATATTGGAAGGACCAACTTATTGGATTCTTTTTAGAGATTGCTGAACTTTCACATATGTGCTGCTTTTTGTAGTGGATGGTGTATTAGAGTTGAGCTCCGCATAACTCTTATTAATGGAATGTACCATATAAAACTCACTTCTAGTAAAGAGAGACTTAGAGTGTTGGATACTACACCATCTATCATTAGTGGCATGCCTTTCATAATTACTACTTGGAGTGTATCAGTGGTTAAAGCCAGAGAAAAATTCTTGTCAATTCTGGTCTGGACCCAATTTACCAATATTCCTTTCACACTTTAGCCCCTCATTAGCCTTAACTGGTTGGCATGTCACATTGGCAAACCGAAATGCTTTGATACTAATACTATAGTCAGGAAAAATCTTACATATGCTAGAGCCTTGATAAAGATCACTCCAGATAGGCCTCTTCCATCAAAGCTAAAAATCTGCATTGAAGATCATGATTTTTATTCTAATGTGTCATATAAGTGAACTCCAGATATTTGCATATCTTGCAAATGCAATTCCTTTGAGAAATGTTCTTTTCCAGCCGATAACTTGACTCGTGAGAAGATCCCACTGCATAGGCCTCCTACTATAATGTGGGTCCCAAAAACCAATCCCATCGTTGTTATCCCTGTCACCCCTGCCCATTTGTCGATCTATTTTGAGAATTCTGGAATTATATAGGTTGAAGGTGAGACTGTTTGGTTACATGTGGAATCCAAGATGCGGTATTGTCCAGACGACCACTGTTTCTATAAGTTTTTTGGAGGTTTGGAGATTCTCATAAATTATGTTACAACCTGATGGAGATAATATAATGTTTGGAGAAGAAGGAGAGCTTGGTGAATAGAATGCATTGATCTTATAGGATGAGTCATGGGATAGGAAATTTGTTTAGTCTCCGTAAGAGTCATCCTTTATGGAAGCACTTATTCGCCTTCTTGTGTCACATGATATGTATATAACTCCTTTTGTTCTTGCCGTTACTTCATCTGACGATGTTGAATCGTTAATTTAGCAGTCTAGACATGTTAATCTAACTCTCATTCTTTATTTTTTGTTGTACCTGGTGGCCAGGTTACTATATACCAGTATCTAGTAGTTAGGCATCTTGTCTAACTCCTAATCTCTCTTATATTCATTATTTGTCGTAAAGAAAAGTGGATGGACCATTCAAAAAACCAGTCGTCCTTCTCAAAAAAAAAAATCTTATCAAATAAAATTGAATGTGAATCCACCGATATCATATATCATCATAACAAATATAATTTGTCCACTGACTCCACTCACATTAAAAGCACTCCAAATCTCCTGATTTATTCCAGATCCAGTCTTAATATCCATATCCTTTCTTTTATAATTCCTATTTAGAATCACAAATTGAAATTCATATAAATCTATAAATTTTGTATCTAAATAAACCAATGTAATTAAATAGAAAATCAGATTTGGGATCCTACCTTGTACGGACAACTTTCTGATGAGAACTTCCATCCTAAATTCCTACAATCTCCTTCTCCAATTCATATTAAAAGACCTAAATTTAAATCCTATAATTTATGAATTTTTGAAGGACAAAGAAAAGTGGTGGGGCTTACATACCCATTCAGAATAAAATGAGTTTGGAAACTAGGCCTATACCTTTATTAATGGAGGTACAAATCAGTGTAGTCCGTATGATGGAAAACGAACTAAATTCATCCATTGAAAAAACTCTCAAAAGGATGTTAGAAACCATGTATCAGTCGACCGACCCCTTGAGTGGTCAACCTAGCCCCGGGGCGGTCGACCTAACTTGGTCCAATGCGTGCATTTTGGCGTGTATGAATGAACGATTATTTATTATATACTTACTCTGTTCTAAACATAATTCATTCTTACATTAGATTTTATAACGTTATATTTATTTTCATTTCCTTCGTATTTTGTTGCATGTTTGAATTTAAAATCCAAACGCATATCAAATTTGGAAATCTTATATGTGCACACTCACACATTCACACTCATACACATACACATACATACTTTACATATATAATTATTTTTTGACATAAAACTTCAAGTAGAATAACTTTTCTTTTCGAACTCCATTCGAGGTACATTATATATGCAAATTAATTAAAAAATCATCGTGAAAAAATGGTATAAGTTTCATGCCAAGTTCCAACAATTCCAAAAATGCTTATTTTTCCTATTTGACATTTAAATTATATTAATAAATATTCCAAAAATGTGGGATGTTCTCTACTTCCAAGCTCTGGAGCACTCTGTTTCATTTGGATGTCCTTTTGCTTCGAAGCCTCAAGATACCTCGGAGCCTCTTCAACCTATTTCGAAGCATTCCACTTCGAGTATACCATGCTCTTCAATTTCCTTTATCTTTTGGCTTTAGTTGTTCTGAATTATTTCGAAGCTTCTTTTTTTGAATTGTATGTATTTTTTTTTGTAACCTTTCTATCTCAATTGACTTTGGGTTTCTCTTCCATCTTTGGCTTTGTATCGGGATCTCTTCGAATTTTGGACGATTGTTGTGGTGAACTTAATTTGTCAAAGTGATTCAAAACGATCGAATCATGTTGGAGTGTAGGTCTAACACTTCCTTTCCTTAATGCCTTCGATGCTTTACTCACTTCAAAGCAAGATATAAGGCTCTAGAGTTAAATATTCCTTCAAATCTTTCTTCCTTGTTTTGATATTATCATTTCCTGATTTGAATCATCCCTGTCTAGGTTCAAGGTTATTTGTACGAGCATAAAACTTCCTTTACACACTTGAAGCTTTTTTGCCTGATTCGAAGCCATCTTTCCTATGCTCAAAGCCCTTTTTTGAAATGGAATACTCCTTTTTGACTTTAGGCAATCTTGTTTAGAAGCCAAAATATTTGGGGCATAACACTTGCCTTCCCCCCAGTGCAAAATGTTTGCTTATTCCTTAGGATAAGCTTGGTTCTCAACTTGTTGCATAAACTTACTGCTTAATCGCTTATACTATTTTCCCTGAAACACCAAATAAAAACTATAAAAATGTCATAATAGATGAATTTTAGTTAAATTGTTGTCTTTAACAATTCTAAAGCCACACTAAATCAGTGGTTGGTTTTATGAAGAGTTCATAACATTCGAGAACTTCTTTGAAAATTAATCACTAATGATAATTTGATAGTTGGAGTGTTTTCCATATGTTAATCTCAGGGTCTCCTTACAGGGCATGATTAATTGATGAACCAGAAATAGGTAGTCCCAAGATTTTTATGAGGTGTTATAGATTGACAAGTCATGAATTACTATTTGGTAATATTTTGACGAAACATAAACTTTAATATAGTGTTTTAGAATTTCTTTTAATGATTCAGAGACTTTTTGAAATGATATATTTTACTGTTTGGAAATACCTTATGTGTTGACTTTTAGAGTTCCTTTATCTAGACATAATTCGACTCCCAAAATCCTTCATCCAGGGGAATGAACTCAAATGAGCTTTACTCCGAGAATCCTTTTTTCGAGAAAGGAACTTAAGAAAACTGGACTCCTAGAATCCTATTTCTAGGGAAAGAAAGTTAAGTGAACTCGAAGCCCAATACCCTTCATTTGGGGAAATGAACTAAGTGAACTTGCCTCTTAGAATCCTTTATCTGGAGAAAGAAACATAAATGAACTTGTTTTGCAAAATCTTATCTGGAGAAATGAACTTAAGTGAACTTGAATCCTAAATTCATTTTTCTAGGGAAAGAGAGTTAGGTGATCATGTATCTCAAAACCCTTTATTTAGGGAAAGCAATTCAACTGAGCTTAACTCCTAGTATTCCTTGTGAAAAGGAACTTAAGTGAACTTTCCACCTGGAATCCTTTATTTGGAGAAAGGAAAACTTGCCTCCTAGAATCATTTATTTAGGGAAATGAACTTAAATGAATTTGACTCCTATAATACTTTTTTTGGGGAAAGAAAGCTAAGTGAATTTGCTTACTAGAATCCTTTATCAAAGGAAAGAATATAAATGAATTTGCCTCCTAGACTCCTTTATCAAGGGAAAGGAACTTAAATAAACTTGATTACAGAATCACTTTTCTAGGTAAAGAAACTTAAGTGAACTTGCATCCTAAAATCCTTAATTTGAGGAAAGGAAATTAAATGAACTCATTCCCCAAAATCCTTTTTCTGGGGAAAGGAACTTAAATGAACTTGACTCTCAGAATCCCTTTGTAGAAAAAGAAACTTAAATGAATTTGTCTTCCAATGACCTTTGTCTGGGAAAGGAACTTAAACGAACTTGACTCCTAGAATCCATTATTTGGGCAGGTCTTGCTAATTTCTTCCAGTCTCCTCATCCCCAGTGGTTGGGACTTGAATGCTAATTTGAATATTCCATTGACAAGGCCAGTATATTAGTCTAAGTAGGAGAATCAGGAGCAGAGGCTTAAAACTATTCCATCTAAGCCATCTTTCTTTAGAAAATAATCAATCTTTCTTGCTAATTGAAGGTCTCTTTTGGTTGCATAAAGAGGCAGCCCCGAAAAGAAGCCATGTTTTTTTGAGTAAAAAACTAGACTTTCCAGCTACGCTACCTCTAGGTCTTTGTAACTATGGATCTCTCGGTTCGAGAAATAAGAGGATCAAACCATTTCTTCTGAGTCTCTTTCAAATTCAATAAACGCTGGTTGATCATATGTTTCATTATATTTATATGATTCAGAGTATCATTTCCTATTTGATCCCTTTGAATTCCATATTTGAAGTTGCGATTGGATCTATTCATTAAAAAGAATCGATTTGATACATTTCTTATGTACCCATAGATGCTATATTGGATTTGAATCAGATTTTGGATCAATCTATATTGATTGACTGCCTCCATGATGTTGTTGCTAGCAAATACGGCTGTTATTAGTTTTGGATCTTCCAAATCATTCCTGTAGTGGATCCGGACCAATCTTTTTCTGATCCTTTGATAAAAAGATAACTTAAATGAATTTCACTCCTAGGCTCCTTTTCTTGAGAAAAAAACTTCACTGAACTTGCCACCAACAATCTTTATCTAAGGAAAGGAATTTGAGTGAACCCGACTCCCAGAATCATTTTTCTAGGGAAATAATATTGACGAACTAGAAGACTTTCATCTAGTTCGACTTCCTCTCTCTAAGAGGTGTCTAAAGGGATCAGGCTTTGTTTTGAGGCTAGTTAATGGCTTTTCTCCTGTTTGTCGGGGTGCTGTAGTGAGGCATATTATGGCATTGAAGGCCATCACCTTGAGAATAAGCCAAGGGTTTCTACTTTCCTCCCTCTTTGAGGTGCTTGGACGGACCTGGGATTCATGTTAACTTGGTTAAGTTCTTCCCACCTATGTACCGAGGGGCGCTCCGGTGAGGTGTATAATGACACTGAAGATTCATCACCTTGAATTTGCGTCAAGGGTTTCCTCCTCCTAGGAGGTGCCTGGATGGAATAAGGATTCGCCTTAACTTAATTAAGAGATTCCCTCATATTTTCCAGAAGATGCTCCAGTGAGGAATATGATGGTGCTCCGTGTTAAGGGGTTTTCTTCCTTTCCTCTTGGAGGTGCCTTAACGTCAGTTAGGGGTACATACAATTTTTTATAACTGTTTTGAGAATCTATGGATCTTTTGAGTTTTACATTTAGATTTAATGGACTGATTCCTATTTTGTTGACTCCTAGACTCATTTTCTCTTATGGGCTCATAACATGTTTGATAACATAGAGCATGAGTTTGATTCAGTCAAATTTTATTTTGGATATCTGAGATAGCTTCTTCCATAGTTAAGCTAACCCAATTTGAAATATATGGAACTTTCCTTGCATTATTAGCGTGTATAACTTGAAACAAGCATCGATTGTTATATTGATAGCTCTTTTAGTTTCTTATTTTTACTTATAACGAGTAAATTTGGTTTTAAGTGCTCAACATTCCACGCTCTTGGTGGAACATTTCCATTTGGTTAGCATAGTTTATATATCTTGGATAAAATTACTTAGTCGATGACTAGTGGAACTTCCCAACTTGGTCGGAGAGGCTTATCTACTTGATTTTTGGTGCTTGGCATAATTTTTCAGTGAACTAAACTGTCTTTTTGAAAGGACCTTTCTTTTATTTTAGATTTGTAGTATTTAAAAATTATCTTCTAAAATTCAGCATTTCGTGTGATAACTTCATCTCATAATTCATTAATTAGATCTAGCTATTTTTTTCATTTCTTGATTAGGATCAAAAGCATACGATATCTTTATGGCCTCAGTTTCGTAAGATGGGGAAAAGGAAGTGTGTCCTAATGGAGTTGTGGTCGAAGTTCGACAAGCCCATTGTTCTAGTAAGAGTTCATATACCTAGTTTTCTTTTACTTTGCCCAATCGTTTATTTATAATAGTTTTGATTGATTTATTGTTTGCCTCGATGGCTCCGTTTTTTCTTAGATATGCTAGAGATAATGTAATGACCAGTTTTTCTTACCATTTAAGTCGGTAAGAACCAACTCAAATCGTTCGAAATAGCATATTGTTTTAACTATGGGGTTTAATAAAATCAAATCACAGAACATGGAAAAATCACAGATACAAAATAGCAGAATAATTCGCAGCGGAACAAATAACTTAGTAGTTCATGAAGCTACTTGACACAAAATCTCAAAATAAATTTCATACAATATCAAAGTCATAATTTAATAAATTAGAAAATTTCAGATACATAACTACCTAGTATATAAATAGTGAAGGAAATGGAATAATTGAATCACCCAGATAGCAATAGCAGATAGACAATAAGCTGAGTCTCTAATAGATCTCTAGCTCTCAAAAGATGAATCACCCAGGCTGAACTCCTCGGTCTGGCTCGAGCATCAAGTCAAAAAAACACTCGGGTTAAGATTAACATGTTTAATAGAAAATCAACTTCAGGTGAAATGCTCAAATGAAATGCACAAGTAACTTAATGAGTGTTTGGAATTCCATTCCTTAAGGATCCGTTAAACTAGATATTATATAATACAATACACTATTATAATAGTGTTTATGATTAAATATAATATTGAAAATAGTGTAGGCGGGGTTATATTTTTACCCTTACACTATGTATATATAAGCATTGTAGTTCTATACAGTACGGTAAACCCACCATAAACTAGTGGCATTAGGGAGCACTCCACGGGAACAACACCAAACCAAAATCGTACGGGCTCGATCAATATATTATGACAAGGCAAACAAGGAAATACCGGGGGTACGATTCTACCAGTTCTCTCTGACCAGTGGTAATGCATAGCCGCAGCTTTCGCCCACATCGAAATGCAGAACCATAATCGAAGGGGCCCCAAATCAATCACAAAGCAATAAAGACAGTATCGAAGAAATGTGTCCGATAAGAGGTGCTACCACTATTAATCACGGTATAGCTCTTGTTTCAGTCATTTTAAATATGACCCAAAGGTCAAGGCTTCCATCATCGCTCTCTTACTTCATTCTAATAGTGTTCTCCAAACCAACCTACTTAATTCTGAATTCTCCACCACGTGCACAGTTGTTAAAGTTGTTCCCAGTATTAGTAGAGAGTATGACAATATCCGGGCCCGGTCTTTTTAACAACCAAACGCTTATTTCACACCATGGTCATTTATATTTAGAATTCATATTTTAAAATATCATAAATCAAATCATATAGTATTGGTTTATATTCAAATAATTACATTAAATATTTCAATATCATGAATAATATTTCGATTAATTCATTATTTGAAATGATAATTAAATTCATTTTTGGATTAAGTTCAATATTCAAATTTTCATATTTACAAAATAGTTTATTTAACTTACATTTTGATTTCAAATTCATATATCTCAAATGCCATTATTTCAAAAATATTTATTTAACAAATTTCAGATTGAACAAATTTACTTCAAATCAATTTAAACCTTAAAGAATAAATAATTAAGTTTAATCCATTTATAAATGGTATTCAGGTTGGGTTATTCAATTTTGTTCTTAAAGATTCAAATTACCTTTAAATCACCCTTTAATAAAGTTCATATCAACTAAATCTAAAATTCAATTTAATCAATTATAAATATTCAACTTCAATGATATTTAGATTCAAACATTGACTTAATAATTTATTATTAAATTGATTTAATAAGTTTTATAATAATAACAAATTCATATAACCCATTTCATCATTTTTCAAATCACATTTAAAAGATTAATTTAATTTAACTTGATAATTTAATTCATCTTATTAAGTCATTTAAACAAATCAATCTATCATTAAATTTCTAACTTCTCTTTAAATTTGTATATATTATTAATATATATATATATATATATATATATTTAAAATTTAAGTAATTGTTAAACTATATTAAATGATTTATTTACTTACTTATAAAATAATCTATATTGTTTAAATTTTAAAATTAAATAATATTAATATTTAAACATATATTAACTTATATATTAAAATTTATAACATATAATTTTATTTTAAAATCTAAATTTAAAACTTTATTAAATTATCAAAATATAAGTTTAAATAAATTTCTAAATATAAATTTCTAAAATACTTTGATCAAATCATAATGATTTTAAAAGTTTAGAAAATACTTTCAAAAATAGACCAATGATATACGTATATAATTTTCTACCTAGGCCAAGTAATACAGATATATATCATTTTAATCCATGATCTAAAATTTAAATCCCAAGTATATATCATTTCTACCAGCATCCCAATTCAATTATGTTTAAAAAGCCTACACTTATATGGTAATTCTGGTATATATAATTTTACAAATGGATAAGGAACTTGCAGTGTGAGAACAAAATAAATATAACATTTCAAATGACACATATGAAAGAACACACATCATAACAATCAAATTTGTGTCATATATGTTTAAACTGTGCGTATCACATATGCACAAGTTGCACAACAAATAAATCGGGGTTTCTATAGTAATCCTAACATTTCATATGTCATTTCAAATGATATTAATTTACTAATTAAGTTTTTTAGTCGTGAGTAAGGATTCTCACCTTGCATGGAAAAATAGAAATGGACGATACAAGCTAAAACAGACATGGAAGTTGACGCAAAATTTAACACAGCATAATCACATCAACGGATTGAGTCACTAAGTCAAATTAGAATTTCCTCCACGAAAAATCACCAGAATCAACCGAAGCTAAAATCATGGACCCAAATCAACACTTCCTATTATTTTATATAATATAATTATGCGCATGAAGCAAAATATATATACATTTGTATAAAATGCTCCAAACTAGAAATATATCTCCAACTAACAATTGCTAGGATTGAACACCCAACCCCATGTTTAACATTCCCAAGTCTTACCACTTTAACTACACATTCTTTTGGTTTCAAAATCAACACATACATATACACTCAAACTCCTACAATAACTTCGCTCATACAAACACACAACTTAGCATAGAAGGCAAGGGGAAGGCAAGGAGGATAGATCTAGATTTTTACCAAAATTTACAAAAAAACAAAGTTTTGGTCATTTTGGATTAAATTTCAACACTAGTTAATCTCAAAATTTGAAAAGTCATAAGCATAAAAGTTGTTGCAAATTTTCTCTCTCTTTAATTTAGAAGAAACAAAAACTGAATTTGGATAAAATTTGAAGAATATACGACCAAAACAACGATAAACAATTTTCGGGTTAGAAATCTAAACCCGAAAATGCATCTGAAAGATTTACAGTTTTGACTCGGAAAAAACCAAAAACCTAAATAAGTGTTCAACACAAAAGTTTTAGCTTTTCAATTTTTCACAGTAAGAAAAAAAGTGAATTTGGGTTTCCTAACAACAAGTTACAACCTCCACAACACAGGTAAAAATTTGGAAAAACATAGAAAATAAAAGGAGTAAAGAAGGGATTTAGAGTTAGGGTTATTAGGTGGGATCCGCTTACTGGAGGTGGTGGAAGGTCGGCCAGGTGCGGTACTGGGTGAGGAAGCCTACATGAAACAAAGAAAAGTAGAAGGGAGAAGGGAGAGAAGATGGAGTATGGTTATGCTTGCATGGCATTGAACTTTGTTTAGATTTGTTGGCTTGACTTTTTAATTTGAAGAATTTTCCATTTATTTGGGTTTGAGAATATTGAGATCTAGATTTAGATAGAAAGAGAGAAAAGGAGATGGAAGAGTTCAGAGAAAATTGAATGAGAAGAAAGAAAAGATATATGATATCTTATTTGTGGGAGAATACATTACATAATTCTTAATCGAAAATTTAATATATATATGTCCCTATAGATTCAATACACCTATTCAAATTCAGTATGGTAATAAATACTAAATAATACACTAAGGATACATGCATGCTACAAAAAAAAAAAAAAAAAATACATAACAAATCGCCATCTGTTTTGAGCGTTTTTTACAATTACAAACGTGAATTCCGGACAAATGAAACTGAATTTCAATGAACAGAAAAATGTTGAATGCTCAGAATTCAGTATAGATTCATTAAAAAAGATGAATTCAATTCGACAAATTTTAAATTTGACTTGAATTCAAATTTTAACCAATCTTGAAGTAAACAAATTTTTTTGGAAAAACAAAGTATATTTCAATAGTGTTGAAATGTCAATATATTCATGTAGTCAATTTTATTATTTAAATTTAAGTTTTTTTTATAAATATACTTAAATTTAAATAACACAAGTTGAGTCATTTAAACAATTACATTCAAATCTAACAATTGTTTGGTTTCATTGCTCAATGTTACTAATTATTATTTATTTACAAAAATAAATTCATTTAGTTCATTCAATTCAAAATAAATTGGAGTTATAAATATTAAATTTTTAAATTTCAATAAAATTACTAATTTCAAACCTATTAAAAATCCAGGTTGTTACAGGAAAGAAACTTTTTTTGGTTCCATTTTGATTACAAAATTAGGTGAACTCTTCGCTTTTGAATTTTGTTCCATTGTCCAATATTAACTTCTGAGGAAGCCTGAATCTGGTGGCAATATTCTTTATTATAAATTTCAATACTTTTCCTGTAGTGATGTTTGATAAAGGTTCTTCTTCTTCCCATTTAGAAAATAATCAATTGTAACAACTGCAAATTTAGCTCCTCCTTTTAAATGGGTAATATTCTAATTAAATTGATTCCCCATACATCGAATGACCATGGTCTTAAAATCAAAGTTAATTCATTTAGGGGTATGCGTAATATTCTAGAAAATCTTTGACACTTATAACACTTTTTGACATAATCGATTGCATGTTCCGTTATTCGAGGCCAATAGTACCCTTGTTGCGTTATTTTATTTGCTAATTTTATGTCATTGGATGATCCCCAAGAACCCTTCATGGGTTTCTTATAGTAATTATAATCCATACTCTGGGCATACACATTGTAAGTATCGAAGTGAATATCCCTTTCTATAAGAAATTCTCCTTCAATGACAAAAGTTGGTGCTAGATGTTTTAACCTTCTTGCTTCATTTTTATCAGTAGATAACTCCCCATTTGTTAAGTGATTGATGATGAGTTCCATCCAAGTACTCTCGCAATTTTCATTAGCTTGGCTAAGGGATAAGTTATTAAAGGGATCAGCCTTGTTTTCTTTCTTTCTCCCGATGATTGAGATCGAGTTAAGACCATCAACTCTTTTTAGGCTGTCTATTCATCGATGCTGGAATGTGCTTGATATCCAACTTGCATTATTTTGGCTTCTGGTTTTCCTCTTGAACTAGCTAATTTAGCAAAGTTTTCTTCTCATTCCTTTCTCATGGTATCTAATGGATTGCATTTTATGAGTTTAGTGAGCATTTTTAAAGCTTTCTTCGCATACTTTTCCGGCTTTGGATCCTTTGTCTAGAAAGTTTGCTTCAACTGATTGACCATCAATTGCGAGTCACTGAGTATTTCAATTCTGTGAATTTTCAGTTGTAGAGCCAATATTAACTCGGATACCATGGACTCGTATTTAGCTACATTATTGTGGCATGGAATCCAAGTTTTATTGCATAATGCAAGCAGTGGTTGTCTGGAGTTATGATGATATATCCTATGTCAGGTCCTTACTCATCTGAAGCTCCGTCAATAAATAATTTCCATTTCGATTTACATTCTTTATCTTTCTCTGATTGTTCTTCAATAAACCCGTTACATTCATGTATGAATTCTACCATTGCCTGACCTTTTATTATATTCCAAGGCTAATATTCTATGTCATACTGACTTAACTGGATCCCTCATTTTACTAATCTTCCAGAAATTATTGGTTTCTGAAAAATATTTTTTAAAGAAAAGATCGTCAAAACTCGAATTGAGTGAGCTTAAAAATATGTCCTTAATTTCTAGGTAGTAAGCACCAAGCAATAGGCAAACTTCTCTATTACATGATATCTATTTTCTACATTTCTCAATCTTTTGCTTGTGTAATATATCTATAACTAGACATCATTTTCTTTTCTTATTAATATTGCACTGACTATATGCTCGAAAACAACAAGATAGACATATAATATATCTCCATCAATAGGACTGGATAAAATAACGGTTTTTCCAAATGATCTTTTAGTTCTTGGAAAGCCATTTGGCAATCTTCTTCACATTTTAAGGTTTTCTTCTACTTTATTATGTCAAATAAATGAATGCACTTATCAACTACTTTAAAATTAACCATTTTAACGGTGTTACTAGTCTAGTCTGACCCGTTGCATCCTTTCTTGTCTTAGGTTTTGCCATATATCTAATAACATCAACATGTTCAGGATTAGCATCCGTACCTCGTGCACTCATAATGTATCCAAAGAATTTTCCAGACTGAATTCCAAAGGAACATTTTTGTGGGTTGATCTTCGTTTGTTATTCTCATAGAACTATGACCATTTCTTCCAAATTGGTTAGATGGTCATTTACTTTCTTGGAATAACATATCATTAACGTACACTTCCATCTTTCGACCAGTCTGTTCCTTGGACATTCAACCAACCTTTGACATGTTACCAAACATTTTTTTGTCCTAAAGGCATCAACTTATAACAATACTTTACCCAGTCTATAATTAAACTAGTATGCTTCTCGTCTATTTTGAACATTGGAATCTGATTGTATCCTAAATATGCATCCATAAAAGAGGAGAGTTAGTGGTTGCAGTAGCATGTACTAATAAATCAATCCTCGGTAAGGGATAACAATATTTTGGGCAAGCTTTGTTTAAGTTAGTGTAATCATTGCAGGTTCTCTATGTCCTATTGGATCTAATAACTAATACCAAATTTTCCCACCATTTCAGATAGACTTCTCGAATGAACCCATTTTCCAATATCCTTTTCAATTCATATTTTGAAGCTTAGGAATGGACTTTGTCAAATGGTCGTTTCTTTCGTCTAACTGATGTCATGTCTGGATTGATACTCAAGGCATGACTCATAACATCGGGAATTATTCCCACCACATCATGAAAAAACATCCTTATTTTGTTAATTAGATCGACATTATCTTCATGCATCCATCCACTACTTTTTCGCTTTTTACTATTTTCACATGATTTCCAGAATTAATGTAAACTTTTTCAAGTTCATCCGACGTTTTTATTCCCTGTTGTTCCTTTCGATAATCGAACTTTGTTATGATATCGTCATTCTCAAGAATTTTGTTCTTTTATACAGTTTCCTTACCCTCATTTTCTTTTATTTCTCTTTTATTAGGAAACATGCATAATAGGTTTAATAACTAATAGTGGTTTGGTTAATTGTCTTACTAGCCTAATTCCAAAAGGCTTATGAGTATCTAGGTCAGGAGCATAATAAAAAGCAATATCACGTTTATTTTTCTCCGGTGTGGCAAAGTACATTTCGCTAGAGCTAAATTATTCTCCTTCAATGGCCTCCATCTGGATTTTGTCGAATTTCACCATCAAATACTTTAATGAGATAAAAGCATTAATTTCATCTAGAAGCGAGCTTACAAAGAATAATGCATTATAGAATGATGGTTGATCAATGATGATGAATATGGTTTCAAAAGTTTGGGAACATGCGCGATTCCCATCCGAAATGGAAGCTTTATTTGTCCAATTGGTGTAGAGCCCGCATTGTTGAAGCTGAAGATTGGTTCCGGGATAGGCCCTAGCTTCTCCATTGGTAGACCCATGCAGATGAAGGCATATTCATCAATCGCGCTTTCGGTGATAATAAGAATTTTAATACAACCGAGAGACCTATCTAAGCCAATATCATTAGCAGTTCATTATGAGGATGGCATACACTCTTAGCTCTTGTGGAATGATGTTTAGAGTGTGCATCTGGATTTGATACTTTCATTCTTTAGTGGGGGTTCCTCCTGGATTAGGTAGATTCCTTCCATGGCCTCTCTAACATATTGGTTTCTAAATACTTTACTTGCTCTTGTTATGTGGCGGCCTCCATGCATGACATCAGCCCTTTTGATTGGCTGGACGAAGTTTGGTTAGATGTCATCTCTTATGAAGTTAGCATCCCAAGGCGGATTTTCCTGAGTTCCCTTTCTGACCAATTGGGTTAGCATTTTCTATGATTAACTCTTTCAGTTGGCCTTCGCTAGCTAAGAGTTGGACTAAAGCTCTATATTCATACGCCCATTGCTTGGTAACAAGAGCATTAATCATCTCCTCCCTTTGGCTCGGATGATACATGTGACTTCTTTGATGCTCAAATATAGAACTTTTCCTTGGGTGGACATAATATATAGGTTAATTCAAGGAAATATTTCCAACAGTTGAATCCCTTCCGCACTTAGGTTTCCTCTTGAATCCTGCATTTTCTCTGTCCCTTTAGAGGTGTCTCCTCTTCGTGACACGATATATTTCGTCCATTCTCATGAATTTTTATGCTTGAAAGTGAAAACCTTGTAAATCTTTGCATTTATTAACATATAAGTCCTTTAAGAATGGTGTCTCGACTTGATCCTGAATGGATAACATGCAGTTTGTCTCTATCATTCATGTCCTTGGATTTCAAATATTTGACAATAAATCTTTTTAAGTAATCACCAAGAAGTTCGCCGGTCTCTTTTTAACTTGTGCCAGGATCGTATAATCAATGGAGGAATATTTAGATATGTAGAATTAGGCTGTAAAATCATATGCAGATCGCTTACATATGTAAATGGCATATCCTCGGTACTAGATGTACCATTTTGGAGGGGCTATCTGAAAGCTGGTTGGGAAGAGATGGCAGGGGATACCACTACTTATGTCATGTTGATCCATTTGACTCTCAAAGGCTATCAGATGATCATCTAGATCAGTCGTTTTGTTATATCAAAGAGTTGGGATCTTAATATAGGTAGAAATCCTGGTCACCATAATTTCTTATGTGAAGGGAATTTCTTTGTGGTGCTTATCTGATTAATCATCAAAGATCCTCATCCCTTTTTTAGTCAGCATTCCTTTTATAACCCTCTCGGTTGAGTCCTTAAGGTAAGCTATTTTGTTAGCATAATTTCTCATATCTAGTTTGTATCCTCTCGCGATTGAGTTGTCAGCGTGTTCAAGAGTCTTATTCTTCATTCTTCCTTGGTAGTTAATTTTTCCTTCCTGGTTTTTTGAACTCTTCCTCATGCTCTTTGGTGTGGTTAAGTGGACATCTCTTTTGGAGGACTCGGCCTCTTTTTATATAACAATCGTGGAGGATTTTTGAGAGATTAACTCCTTTATCATGTCTAGCTACAAGGTTAAGTGCCTGATCTTAGCCTTACTCGCATTAGGATACAATGGCCTTAAGCTTCTCCCTTCTTCTACATGGTTAAGTTAAACCGAAGTGTTACATTCTCTTTGAGTGTAGATTCCTAAATGACTTCCTAAGTCAGAGTGTTAGCCTTATTTACTTTCTCCTTTTTTGACCTGAAATGAAAATATTTTATTAGAATGGAAGATAAGCCAGTGGTTCGAGCCATTCTTCTAACGCCAAAAATGTTAGCCTAAAAATGGTCTGCACTTTTGGTTGTTAGGATGATGAATAGTTCCCTAAAAGTCACATTGAGATGATATTATTAACAATCAGAATGCTTTTTTATTGAAGGACTTGTTGCTTCGAGTCAGCTCCCAAGGGTTGGCTTTAAGTCTTTGAATAAACAAAAGAAAAAAATTATTTCAAAATGAGCCATCTAAGTATCAAAGTGAGCTACTTCCAAGAATTTAAACTTGTTTACATAACATTTCACAAGCTTTGGCTTTGAGATGAATTATTTTAATATATTCATGTAAACCATGATTTTAAAACCCTTCAAAAGTGGTTTTTAAATCATGGGAAGTTCATAATTTCTTCATGTTTCGAAGCAACTATAATGCTCTAAAGCCAAATGAGGGTCATTTAGAATGATTACGCTCGAATCGAAGCATATTGTTTCATATAATTTCTACGGAATACAAAGAGAATCATACAACATAGTTTGATTCATTAGATGAACTAATGAATCCATAAGCTTGTTGGTTCATTTTATGGTCTGACTTGGCAAATGTCAAACCAGATTCAATATGGATATGTTATGCGAGTCCTCTAGTCCTTAAATTCCAAAATATTTTATGTTTTGCCAAGTTAGAAGATATCAGTTATATTAAACCATTATGCATGGTCCAAAAGCCCAAGTCATATTGAGTTAAATATGCATTATTCTAGTAACTTAAGTCAAAATATGCATGATTGACAAAGTCAATGTTAGGTCATCAATAATTTAGGAATAGGCTCGGTACGACCTAGTTTATCATTATGATAATTCATGTTACAATGTCGAAAGCAGAATCCTTAAAAAAATTATTTAGGGTTACAATTATTGTGAATGGAAGAAATTCAAAATAACGAGAATAGGAATCAAAAAATCGACTCCTTTATTGGCATTACCCTATGCCTATTTATAGGTCAGGGCTTCAGATAGGCGGGTTGTAATGCTTTGAATCCCTACTTTGCCTCGAACCTCTATGCTGTTTTGACATCCTTTGCTTCGAAGCCTCGAAGCCCTTTGTGTCATTTCTATGCCCTTCTGCTTCGAAGCCTCAAGCCGCCTCAGAGCCTTCTTTGGCCTATTTTAAAGCATTCCACTTTGGGTATTCCATGTTGCTCCATATTTCCTTTATCTTTTGGATTTGGTTGTTCTGAATTACTTCCAAGCTTCTTTGTTTTGAACTGTCTTATATTGCTTCATGGCTTCTTTATCTTTAATGGCTTTGGGCTTCGATTCCACTTTTGGCTTCGTAGCGGGATCACTTCGAATTTCGAACGATTGTTGTGATGAACATCATTTGTCCAAATGATTCAAAATGATCGAGGCATGCTGGAGTGTTAGTTTGACACTTCCTTTCGTTAATGCTTTCAACTCTCTTCTCTCTTTAAAGCAAGATATGGACCTCTAGTGTTGAATATCTCTTTGAAGCTCTCTTCCTTATTTCGATCTATTTTTTCCTGATTCAAATCTCCCTACTCTGGGTTTGAAGCTATTTATCCAAGCTCAAAATTTTCTCTACACACTCAAAGCATCTTTCCCTTGATTCGAAGATATTTTCCCTATGCTTGAACCATCTTTTTGACTTGGAATGCTCCCTTATGAGTTTGGCAATACTTCTTAAAAGCCAAAATATTTAGGGTATAACGCTAGTCTTACACAAGTCTATTTGAGTGATTCTCTAGTAGGTACTGGTTGTTTCCCATGGACATTTGTCCCTTGGGGTCTAGCTAGTTGGTATGCTTTTTGCTGGTATTTCACATATTACAAAAGGCGGGTTTTTCTGATTAGTTCCTCAGTCAATTCTTTCATATGTCTGCAATCATTTATGTTATTCCCATGGGTGTCATGGAAGCAATATAACTTCCTTAAACACTTAGTGGCTCAGTGCCTTCCTTCTTAGGTGGTTTATTATAGCACTTGGTTTCTTAAGTTGCAAAATAGATATTCTCCAAGCTATCATTCAGCGATGTATAGTCTTCTGGTCTTAGATTCCTAGAATGCATCTTATCTCTTCCATGGCTTATACCATTCGAATTGCCTCTTTTTTTATTTTCGGTTTTCCCTATGGCTCCAGCGACACTTCTAGAACCACTATCGCCTTATTTCACTAAATCTTTGCTTTGGATCACCTCCTTTGATTGCTCGATGCCTTGTTTCTCTCCAACCAACCCAACTTCCTCTAACCTTAAAAAATGTTTTATTTTCTATGGGATTCCTCAATGGTAGCTAGTTGCGTCATTTTGATCCATATATCATAGTCATTGTCTTGATGAATACTGTGAACTAGAGTTATGAACAAAAGATCCTTCTTTAGATCGCTAACTATCGCCACAACAATATTAAAATGATTCAAGGACCCTTTCAAAGACTACTAGGTTCCTTAGGGCAATCCAAATAGTGACATTACACCCTTTAATCATTTATTGTGCAGGCGTAAACTTCTCTAGGAACTTTTTAGCCAGATCATCAGATTTCAAAATGGATTTAAGGTGCGCTTCTAATAAACCACATCAATGCTGCTCCTTTACGAAAATCAAGAAACATCTACAGCGAAAAGCATCTATTGGCCGAGCTCCATCCATGCCACTCTTACTTGTATAAAGGCAGCTTAAGGTTAGTCATTCAACTATAGGAGGGCACAGTCGGCATCGTAAACTTTCTAGGGTACCCTTCTTGAGAATCTCCTCAACTAATGAAGTCTGGCCTAGCGTAGAGGCCAAATCTTCATCTTTCCTACCCCTATATTCCTCATCAATTTCTTGACCAAATCGGTTATGTATTATTCTCTAGTTTGATAATCTAAGTTAACTATTTAGGAAAACACAGAGTTTTTAACTACGCAAATGGTATTGGGATGCCAATGGAAATATAGGTCCTTCATTTTTTGGGAGAACCACTCTTATAGAGTTTTGTGGACTTGTAGTTGTTCGCACTGTGGGAGTTTGAACCCTAGATCCAACATTTATTCCTTCAACCCAGTAATTTAGTTGAAAATGGTCATTCCTAAGAATCATGTCCATCTCATCATCCGACAAAGCAACTCTAACTAGATCCTACGCATTGTCTACCTCAAGATTTGGCTCTATACCAAGTTGATTCCTAACGAGGAGTATACACCTATTTCTTTTTGTCAAGTTCTCAATAAGGACAACTGTTCCTATGCATGGCTTTGCCTCAGATTCCTCTTATTCTTGTCAAAATCAAAGGAATTTTTCTGTTTTTTAGCAGAGTCTCTCTCCCACCTTCATCATCATTCTTGGTTTGTAATTTAATCGCACATCTGCCTTATCCATCAAATACTTCTTTCTTACTTCCATCTTCTGATTTAAATCACTAATCATCTTATTAGATTCTTCCCTAGTTATAACTTCTCAAGGAGTGGATGACCGGGGTCAGTTGTTCACTTCATCTTGGAGAGGGTTTCCATTATTTCCTCAAGCCACGGTTGTAGAACATCTTCCATACCTTCCTGATTTATTTGGATCTGTTAATTCAAGCAATAAAACTAATTCTCTCAAAATTTAAAAATAAGCAGTTTCTTTAAGTGGAACTTTTAGGTCTAACTTTTGGATATATCTGATCCAAAGTAAATAGCTAGATCTAAGCCTGAATTCAATTTTTCTAGTAGAAACATCAAAATATTAACCTAAAACATGGATCGTTGCTCAAAATAATGTTAAGAGATTAGGATCTAGCAATACGAATCCAGAATAAAAAAAAGACAGGTAGAAACACAAAGATTTTTATAGTGTTTAGCTAAACCTGGCCTACATCTACTTTACTGTTATTGTTAATTGATTGTCAATGGAGATTACAATATCTGATTGAGTTACAATTGAATTAGAGAAGCCACCGGTACTAGAATTAGGAAAGAGATTCCAATAGTAACTTCTTAGGTGACTATTGTATGGAGAAAGAAGACGAAAAATCAATCTAGTAGAGTTATCACAGACATTTTCTAGATGATCCTTCTCCAGCAACACTTGGGCTTGTATTTATAAATGTAAAGAGGGTTTTACTTCAGGAACATTTTAACAATAGAATCCAAGGGTCGAACCAATTTCACACAAGAGGAATAGAGTGCACTCGAGCTTAATTATCAACCCGGTACCGAGTTAAGAATTCTAACTTGTCACTGAGATACGGATGTTGACGAAAGTGCAACTTTGGCACTTATGATGCTCTTCTACCTCTTGATCAATGCTTTTCATGCTCTTTTCTATTATTTTTGAGTTAATTCTAGCGATTTGTTTGACAGTAATTGGTTTATCTTGGTTTTTTTGGTATGTCCCTTCAATCTTAGGATTGGCAGTACAGTTTCTCAAGAAAACACTTGATATCGAGTCATTGGAGATGAGTAAGAGTGTCGTGAAAACTTTAGAGGAGATTAGATGGAAATTGATAGTTTGGTAAGTGTCGACTTATAGTTATAACTTAGCACCGTGTTACGATGCTTGCTCCAGACTCCGTGAAAGTTTCTCTTTTTTTGTTTTTTCTACATGTGCTTACCATGTTTCAAATCGTTCCTCTTCGTCTTGATGTTCTATCTTCTTTTGACGTTTGCTCGATTAAAAATTTGGTTAACAATGTGTATAGTATATATTTGATATTGTCCATTTTCGAAATGCTAAATTACACTTTTGGTACTAAAATAACCCGTAAGTCCCCTTTTAACCTATTTGTATTTGTAGATTTCAGAAATACGCAAACTTGAACTAGTATTATTAATTTTTAAAACTAGCTTGCGCATTTCATAGATGCACAAACTAAATAAAAGCAATCTTTGATCAACATGAACACCATTGTCGCAATATTTATTTAGATGTTCGACTTTGATGCGATATGTTACAAATTAAAACTCGTATAATATGATTTGAAAATATGCTATATAATTACTAAGACTTTTTTTGTTGAAAGGGAATCAAACTTTTATTCTTAAATTAAAATTCAAAATATGTACAAGTTTTTATGTTTCATTAAATAAAAGAAAAGGCCATACTCGCACGAACTCAGCCAACTAAAATAAAAGAACATATATACAAAAAGAAAAAACCATCCGGAGCAACCATTATTCCAGACTTTGGTGCATCTCTTTGAAGCAAGGAGGAGGTTTCCCATAACACAATTCTTCAACTTGCACCGATTTCGTTGGCAACATCCAAAGCATCATACTGTGGTGTCAGCCTCACATAAGCCTTCTTTATACCATCAGGCCTATTACAGCAAATAGAGAGACACTTCGACTTTAGTGTGAGAGATTACTAGTTCGAAACCTGCGTATCGTGACTCAAATATGTAGTGTATACTACCAATGACTTGCAACGCTAATTTGCATTATGTACCTTGTTTTTTTCTATAAAAAGAAAAAATTCAAACCTTGGCCTGTGTTACCAATATATGTGCTACGTCCCAGTATTTTTTTTTTCTTTTAAATAAGTCCATCTTCAATATGATTTTTCAAGGTTCCTGTATCAGGAATTTGTTCTTAATATTATTGCACGTTCATATTATTTCATATGAAAATCATTTTTATAATATACTCATTTATTTCATGAGCTGTACATACAGAAAGGCCTAAAAAACAATACACTGAACCGCGCCACATGCTTCTAATCTTTCTATCCCTTTCCCAGAACCATGCATTCTCGTCCGGTGCTAATTTTAACCCCACAATAAATAAAATACCAATAATTAGCCTGCCAAATTGAATTTTTGTCAAAGTTGAACTCAGCCACTTACATCCTATTTATACCAAGAATATTCATCGTCTCACTCTAATTTCTCAAAATATATAGCTCTGTATCTATTAAATTCTTCCTCAAAAGTTCTTGACCAGAGGAGGAAAAAAAATCATGGAAGAAATTATGTTGATGTGTGGTGGAAACACCAAGAAATTCTTGTCATATTTTCTTGTTGCCTCTTCTATTGCAGTAACTTCCACTTTTTTTATTTCCTCTAATGATACATATGTGAAGCACTTCCTTTCTCATGGTGTTCGAGTTTGGCCTGTAAGTTATACTTCATTTCCCCCATTTGCTAACTCCGTTTTTTTTTTTTTTTTTGCTACATAAATGAGATGGAAACTGTTATTTGAAATTGTTGTTCTGATGCAATATTCCAAACACACCTAGTAATGACAATATTTATAATCATCAGCATATAAATCGGTTTTCTTCGACTTTTAGTCATGCAGAAAATTCTTTGTAGAACTTGCCATGCTAGTATCTACTACAACTCAAAATAAACATAGATATGTTGTAGTTATTAAGGAAAATTTGAAGCTTAAACAATGATTTCAGTACAACACTTGTTCATGTACTCTAGTGAGATGTGAGGAGAAATATAATAGTAAGTTATTGCAAATTGAGTTTATTTCATTGTTACTTCTCTTCAATCTATATTCCTGACTTTTTAATTTTCTTTTGCCGATCGTTAGAAGTTGGAATTAAACTGGAGAAGTGCACTTGCAACCATTATTGGATTCACAGGCTCTGCTTTTGGTACTGTCGGTGGTGTAGGAGGTGGAGGAATCTTTGTTCCCATGCTCAACTTAATTGTTGGTTTTGATACAAAATCTGCTGCTGCACTCTCCAAATGTAAATACCTTATACTCCTTCTATGAAGTTATGAACTTATAAATATTACACTAGACTTCATCAACAAATCATCTCCATCTTACTACTTTTTCCAGTTTATTTCTATTCATAATAACATTTCATTATAATAAGCTTCACCTTTTCACTTTATAACCATAAAATACAGTGTTTTTGCCTTATTTGGAAGTTTTTTTCTGCCCTTCTTTTCCCTTTAATGGACTGTCTAACAATGCATGATTAAATTATGAATATTTATTTACATAGGTATGATTATGGGTGCTTCATTATCATCGGTTTGGTACAATCTTCGCGTACCACATCCGACAAAGGAGGTCCCGATTATAGACTACGATCTTGCTCTCCTTTTTCAACCTATGCTTATGCTAGGAATTACCATTGGCGTGGAGCTAAGTGTTGTTTTTCCTTATTGGCTTATCACAGTTCTCATCATCATTCTCTTCATAGGTAGGTTTGTTATTTTACAGAATCAAAATTAATATTGCTTGCTCATTGTTCTACTAGTTTATTGCTCATTCTTGTAGTATGAATTTTATTTTAGGTACTTCATCAAGATCTTTTTTCAGAGGCATTCAAATGTGGAAGCAGGAAACAATATTAAATGTCAGTTAGTAATTTTTTATTTATCTAAATACTATCATGCAACTGAATTGTCGCCTGTTAATGTGCAAGAATATCTTGTTACTTGTTTGATTAGTAACTAGCCTTCTTAAGTTGTAGAGAATATTAATTTTTGACAGTGAAATGAAGCGTGAAGTTAGGGAGTAAACTTTATTTACCAGTTTCTTACTAATTCAATTTCTCCAAGCAAGTGCTAACTTACCGTTTCTTCGAATATATACGTACAGATGGAAGAGGAAAAAGGCAAATTGGTATCAACTGACGTAAATGATGGTAAGACTTACCATTTTTGCTTTATTATTGAGAAGAAAGCGGAAATTAGGCTGAAATGCATTTTATTCGAGGGCGCTAGTCAGTTTTAAACAATTTATAAAAAAAGATAAATTTATTTATTTATTTTAAGTTATAAGGAAGTGTTGTCCTTAAAACTTACTACCCTTAACAAAGCCTTTTAAGTGAAAATCACCTTATTGACGTAAACGTTTGAAATTTGGATTGAATTCTGGTTTGAACAAATCTCTTTTTGCAGCGATAATTGATTCAGATTACGAGCCTCTACTTTCTCATGTGGAAAAATCTGGTCTTGTAAGTTCAGAAATCTTTTGGAATCAGTACAGTCAAGCACTAAACGTTTAAAACGCTTTTTATTTTATTTTTCTAATAATAATGATTAAATTTATGTCTGTTTCAAACAGGATATATTTCTTTTGAATCTGAGGTTGAAAGGAATCTTAGTCTTGCTGATTATATGGAGTATCTTTCTTGTTCTTCAACTTGTTAAGGTAACTACTTTATCTCTCAGACACATTTATGCGATATGTATAGTTTTATTTTGCAAAAAGGAAGAAGACATATTATAAACAAAAAATGGACGTTTATTGCAGAATAATGTTCAAGTTTGCAGCACAATGTATTGGGTCATAAACATTTTGCAGGTGAGAATTGATTGTACTTTTTATAATAGTAGTTTACAAGAACGTCTTATCATATATATGTTTTTATTCGCTAATAGAAGAATATTGTTGAAAGGAACACACACGCACACATACATTAATATGTATGTGTATATCCATCTGATATTGGTTGGTGTAGGTAAAACTTCATGCCTGTACCACCTGAAGGTATGGTTGTTCCAATTATTACATAGATGCATTATTTGATTGAGCAAGACAATCTAAAAATAAAAATAAAAATAAAAATAAAAATAAAACCTATTATTATTCTGTAGCTGTCATTTGCTGTACGCTAGCACATGGTGATGTTTGTGCTAAGAAACAAAAAGCATTCTTTGATGCTCATGCCATGTATATGTTATACATTCGTCTATCATTTTACTATAATGGAGATTCGCTTTAATGTATAATGAAGAGGAAACAAGATTTTTTATTATTCAATAAGTACTATAGAAATAAAAATTAGGTGCTTGATTGTTGGTCAATGATTTAATACTCTAGGACAAAATTTGGCAACCTCTCAATTTATATTCCAAAACGTACCCATATCTTTTTTATCTACTTCTTTCTTACTTACCATTCTACTTTGTATTGTTTTCATTTTTCTGGTCCAAGAAAAGCTTTGAAAATCCCACCTTATTTGTCAAGTATTTTGGGGGTGGAGTCATCAATTCTTGACAAGTGCCTTGTTTAAACTGCTAAGGACATATAGACATTGCGCAAGAGGTTAGAGTTCAATTCTCATCTTGCGGAATCGAATCAGACATTGACAAGTGCCATGTTCTATATTATATACTATTTTAACTTACATACGAAAAAAAAAAAAAATCAGTTCTCATTTTCCTAAACTTCAATTCAGCAAAAGAAGATAGCTAGATGAAGGAATCAAATATTATAACCAGAGGTCATAAAGAAATTACCAGGGTGTAACTAGATAGGCCATAGTTTCTTCTGCTATTTTTTTGGGTACTTAGTACTACAGTTGTATCGTTGGTACTAAAAGTTTAGGTGGTAAACAACATACTACATGGTAAATGTTTGAATCCAGTGGCGTGGCCAGGAAAGTTTGTTGGGAGGGGCAAGTTGTTGGTTTTGGGGGTTCGGGGGCGGTAGCCGCCGGAAAAAAAAAAAAAAAAAATTTAAAGGGG
The DNA here is from genome assembly GCA_030737875.1 of Allium sativum. NCBI lineage: Eukaryota > Viridiplantae > Streptophyta > Magnoliopsida > Asparagales > Amaryllidaceae > Allium > Allium sativum. Next base: position 717,195,077 of record CM060921.1, on the reverse strand, counting down.
ATTGCACAGCAGGTTCGACTGAGTCATTTGCACAAGCACATGGCGTGCTGACAAAACCAGAGGAGGATGTATGGGTTGCTTTATCCATGGGTGACTCAGTAACATTTTTCGCATTACCAGTACCACGTTTCTCGAACTCATGATCCATTTTCAAACCGTCTATACCCAAATCAGTATTTCCGTTCTCCATCTCATCAGCCAAGTTATGATCTAGGAACTTACAGTTCTTTTACATGGTTGTTTCGGTTTGCTTAGTGCTTCAAAATTTGCTGAAATGCTGATGTGCTTATTCTTCTTGTTTTTCGGCATTGAGTTTGGAGGTGGGAGGCAGTAAAGTGGAAGAAAGTGGCTGAGAAGAGTTGGATGACCGGATAACGAAAGTTAGAGGGGGGAGTGGAAGAAGACGCAACGAGAGGCCGCCATTTTTGTTTCAGCATTTCAGTACTGTTACATTTTTTTTTCCTCTCTTGGGTTTTGTGTGGGGGGGGGGGGGGGGGGGGGAAGGGGGGGGGCACGTGTCCATGCCAGGCACAATGTGCCTTCGCCCTTGTTTGAATCACGCTACGCAACTTTCAAATCAGTGCTAATAGACGGAACCCTGGCTTATATTCAGTTCTGTTTGGTGATGTACACACAGGGGCGGAGCGAAGGTTTGCTGAGATAGCGCACATGCCATAGCTAAATTTTCCACTTTCTGTTATAAAAAACAAAAATGCTAATTAAACCGAAAATCAGTTTGTCAGATGGTGCGAATCATCTTCAGCCGCATGATTTGCTTGAATTCAAACTTTAGTATGGTGTAAAATTACACTGCTGCCCCTAAATTTCACCGTTTCCTTTCATTTGCATTATTTGACCGACAATCTTTCGGTCTGACTAGCACTTCTCTATAAACAAAAAATGTTATAATGACCTTTTGGCCCTATCTCAAATGGCTATTAGGCCATTTTCTGCCCTGGCTGAAGAAGGATGCTAGCTCCCCCAATGTGTACACAAGCCTAACAAACCGGGCTCGAGAAATTCAAATTAAAAAAGCAAAATTAGATATTGCTTCTTGTTTACTAGATTTATTCTGCATTTTATTGCTGGGAACTTAGGTTGGAATAAAGTTTGCAATTCATGATTTTCTAAATTATGCTCAAAAATAGGTGCAGTTCATTGATAATGATAATGAATGCAGATTGTGTGGCCAGTGAGTATAAAAGACATTTACAAACGTAGTTCATATTTTATTCCTCGTGTTTCTACTCTCTCTGTTCTTGTTTCTCCTACCATCAATTTCTTTGACAAGCCACACCAAACGTCAGACTTTGTACATGCTGTTTATGGTTTGCGTGTGTTCATGGCAGGATTATGTAAGAAATGGAACAGTAATTTACTTAATTTTTCAGAATTTTCAAATATGAGTTACTGTTGTATAGACTATAGACACAATAAAATTCTGCCTTTTATTCAGCTGATCTTTTATATGTATTTATGAATGTGCAACAGTTTCATTTCTGAAAATATTATTTGTTGGGGTTAATTTTCTTGAGAGAAAGGCAGAAAAACGTATCTAAGTTCATTTCCTTCTTTTTTATTCCTTCCTTTATCGTCATCTCTTATTATTTCTTCTCCCTCCAAAATTAAATCATCTTCAAATATAGCAAAAGTTTGGGACAATGGCTTTTGTATCCTAAAATCTTTCACCTTGAGTGTATTTTGAAGGATCGTTGCGTTAAGCTTGGTGAGTAAACAGGAATTATCTATTATTGATTGCCTATGCTAAAAAGGAAAGAAGCATTACAAAGTTCATGAATACCAATTAGGTTTTTGATTGTGTTCAGATACCTGTAGCATTTTTAGTATTTGGATGGGAAGCAATGAAGCTATGGACAGAAAGCAAAGAAAGGAGAATGCAAGGGAACTGTGAACATGTGTGTGAAGCTTCTATCCAATGGAGCCCACTTCAACTTTTTTTATGCGCTCTTAGTGGATTACTCGGAGGCACCGTTGGGGGGCTTCTCGGCTCTGGTGGTGGCTTCATCCTAGGCCCTCTACTCCTTGAAATTGGTGTCATACCTCAGGTTTTCTTTTGTTTTTCAAACAATACTAGATCATTTTTTAAAATTTCATTTCAGTTTAACTTAGTTTTAAAACTAAATGTAAATATCGGTAGACTACTTTTAACCGCACGTACAGCATAAAAAATAAATACACTAATGCTATTTGAAATAGCACCGCAAACCAAAGGAAAAAAAATGCACTTATTACCCATTTTGCAAGTTTCAAGCCATGTGGTTGGAACTTGGAACATATCTATAATTGAAAAAAAAAAAAAAAATCTGAATAGTGTACATTATGAGATAGGTTTTCCTTACTAATTAAATAATTAACAAAATAAGGGTGGAGTAATCAAGTAACAGAACTTGTGGTATAGAAAGGAAGGGGGAAAAAAAAATAAAAAAAAAAGATTTGAACTTATAGTTTGCTGACTCACGCTTTTGCAGGTTGCAAGTTCAACAGCTACATTTGTGATGTTGTTCTCTTCGTCTCTTTCTGTTGTCGAGTTCTACTTCTTGGGAAGATTTCCTATTCCTTACGGCAAGTTCAATCTACACCCTTTTGTCCTGTCATATGCCAAAAAAAATAGATATCTTTCTGTTCTGTGCACTGATATGGTTGACAATGAATATCTTTGTGTCCTTTTGCATCTGAAAATGGAATTGAAAATAGTTGAATTGATGTGTTTATATCCTAGTAAAAACAAATTACTTGTTGACATGAAACTGTGAATGCATAACTAGATCAACTAACAATGTTGTAACGGTATAAAATTGTTTTTATGCTGCAGCTCTGTATCTGATTTTCATATCTTTGCTGGCTGGATTTTGGGGACAATTTTTTGTGAGGAAGCTGGTTAAATTTCTTAAAAGAGCATCTCTCATTGTCTTCATCCTAGCCACTGTCATTTTCACGAGTGCTCTAGTCATGGGTAATCTCAAAAACTACAACATATTTGCAATCAAAATTTTATACAATATATCATCACCTTCTTACAGGATATGAAATATTCATTTTTATGTTGCGGAGTTTTTTATTCTGTAGTTATACATAGTGCAAATTTCAAATTTAGCCTCGTAGCGCTAAAAAAAGGATAATTGTTGCATAAATTGACATCATTGCAAATTTGCTAAAAGCATATGTATTTTGGTTTTCATTGGATCAACCATTTGTACATGCATACTTCAAAAAGTGAGCATGCACAACCCCACCCCCCCCCCCCCCCCCCCCCCCCAAAATCATCAACCAAAGAAAAAAGGCACTCCAAAAATGTGCAAAAAAAAAGACATATGCACTGTTAGGTTTCAGCGGAATGATTTGCGCTGTTGTTTCATTTTTTGGAAAACCTATATTGAAAATTTGTATTGTAGATAATGTCAGCATTATTGTTAATACGTCTTTGTTGTTAATGTATATGAAGGTGTTGTTGGATTGCAAAAGAGCATATACATGATAAAGGAGCATCAGTACATGGGATTTCTCAGTTTCTGCAAGGACTAAACCGAAGCGAACTAGCAAATAGAGAGTTGCTTGGTGACGGCTTGAAAACACACAATATTTAAATTGAAGAAAAATATATATTAAGTGATGATGAAAGTAAAACGAAGAAAGAAAAATACACTATATTAGGTGAAATAAAGTTACAAGGGTGATCGGTGTGTTAGCACTCGTTAACCTCCTTCCCTTGTAGCATTTTCTTGTTTGCAGTTGCTTTATTACTCTATTCAACGTTATAGATATATCTATGAATTAAAATGTTCTTTCAAAGTGCGTGAGACATTTGAAGTATGGAAATGTTATTGTATTATTTGTTTATTAGTAACAATAATGGTTTCTTAGTAGTTATACCTCTTTTATATGTGTGTGTGTGTGTATATATATATATATATATATATATATATATATATATATATATATATATATATATATATATATATATATATATATATAGACACACACACACACACATACATAGAGAGAGAGAGAGAGCGCGCACCCCAAAAGCCCCTCAATCACAACCAAGTATTTCACATTCTCTCTCATTTCACTCATTTTTTCACTTTCCACTTACATTCTTTAATATAAATGAGTGGTTATGGTTCGGATGCAAATGGGGGCTGAATTTGATGGGGCTCCCTGATCCTAGTCCATATATATATATATATATATATATATATATATATATATATATATATATATATATATATATATATATATATATATATATTGAAAATTGGTTCACTTTATTGCTAAAACCAATAATACATCAACTATCTCTTCCAATACAAACTTGAAAAAGCTGAAAAGAAGTAAACAAAAACACAGATAAAACTCTCAGACCGGCCCAAAAGCCCACTTCAGCAAAGCAAAAACCTCAAAAGAAACTTCAACTATCCTGCAACAAATAATTTAATTCCCCAACGCTCCAGTAACAAAGAATTAATTCCTCGGATTCCTGGTAGATTTACTCCCATTGTTTCGAACCAAATACAGAATCTCCTTTTCAATTTGTAATAACTTCATGATTGAATGGGTGCTTCGATGTTGGAAAAGCCTCAAATTCCTCTCTTTCCAAATAAAATAAATGGCAGAAGTAAAACAAGCACAAGCCAAGTCTCGAATTTGATCCTGCCTTTAAAACATAGAGTGTAGAAATCTTGCTTCATTCTTTAGGTCAGATTCAACATTTAAAGGAAGCATCAGCTTTTATCTCAAAGAAATCCAAATATAAGAAGAGTAATCACACTCAGAAAAAGATGTTGCACTGATTCTGGATGGACATCACAGAGGGGGCACATGATGTTTGAAACATTACCAAACTGAGCAATCCTGTCTTTTGTATTCAATCTTCCCAAAATAGCCAGGTAAGAGATGAAGGACACTCTTTTACTGTTTTTATATGCCAAATCAATGAATACATGCTATCACATTCTTCATGTCTTCTAACATAGTCCCAGCATTTATGAAAAGAGAATTGACCACCTTCACACCATACATAAAAATCTGGACCATTATTTTGACTTAGTGAAACAGAACTAATTTCTTGTATAAGTGCTCTAGTAGCTGGATGAATTTCTGGAACTAAAACATCATTTCTAATAATTGAGTCCACTTTTAATTCTGAATCTCCAAGCATATAAAGTCTATCATAACCCAAAAGATCCATTAAGCATTGAGAATTGATCCATGGCTCAAACCATAGATAAGTTTCAGACCCCTTTGAAATCACTTTAGCAAAAATCTGTTTTGAATGAGTTCTTAATTTCAACAAAGACTTCCAGGTTGAAGATGCATTGTTATCCCTTGCCATAGACCAAAACTGTTTATTTTTAGAATATTTACAATGCACCCATTTGCTCCAAAGAGAAGTATTAGACAGATAATTCCAAAGTAATTTTATACAAGCAACTTTTTTGAGATTAATTTTTTTTTTTAAACCAATTCCTCCTTCAGATTTTGGCTTACATAAATTTTTCCAAGAACTTTGTGAGCCGAGTTTCCCCAAAAAAAATCAGAACAGAGTGATTCTAATTTGTCTAAAGTATATTCAGGAATTTGATAAATAAACAGCCAATATAAAATGATAGGGGTAATAGCTGTATTTATCAATTCTGCCCAACCTGCATAACTCAAAAACTTAATTTCCCAACCTTGGATTTTATTTTGCACACGATGAATCAATGAATTACACTCAGAATAGTGTAAATAATTGGATGATAAAGGAACTCCAAGGTATTTGATAGGAAGACAGCCTTGATCATATCCTAGAACATTCAGAATCTCCCTTGAATTTTTAGCATTAGCACTGCAAAATACTTTGGTTTTTGTAGCATTAATATTTAATCCAGCTTGAGAACATAGCTTCTGAAATATATTTCTTAGAGAGTGAGCATTCTGCATAGATGATTTTCCAAAAATCATTAAATCATCCGCATAAAGCAGATGAGAAATGGTAGGAGCACAGTGATCACTTGGCAGAAATCTTTTATTCATTGTAGCTTCATCCATTAAATATGAAAAATATTGCATTGAAATGATGATGTGATAAATTCCTTTGGAATCCCTTGGACGATGATTGAAAATGTTGCAGTAGACATGCATTCAAATATAAGATTTATAAAGTGAGTAGGGAAATTCATATGAGACATTATAAAACAAATAAATTCTCTATTCACTGTATCATACGCTTTTTGCAAATCTACTTTAACACACATTTTAGATACACCCTTCTTTTTGTAATCACGCAACATTTCTTGAAATTGGACGAAAATGAGAGATTTCAGTGGGTTTAATCTGTTGCAAAGAACCTTGGCAAAATTCTTATAATAAACATTGCAACATGAAATTGGACGAAAATGAGAGATTTCAGTGGGTTTGTCATTTTTTGGAATTAGAGAAATGAAAGTATGATTAAGGGATTTTGGCAATTTACCAGTTTTAAAAATGTCTGAAATAGCTGCCTACATATCATGCTTCAGAGTTTCCCAGTGCATTTTCATAAACTTTGCATTAATTCCATCAGGCCCAGAGCTTGAATCATCATGAATCGAAAATAAGGCTTCCTGAATTTCTACAAGCTCTACTTGCTTCAGTAAAAATTGGTGACCTTGATTATTTATATATGATATAGGTTCAAACTCAGGAAACCTGTTTGAAGAGAAACCATTAAACATGGTTGAAAAATAGTTGATAGCCTCAGATTCTATCTCCTCTGGTTTAAATATCAAATTGCCTTGTTGATCAATCAGAGCTCGAATGTGTTTAAAAAACCTCCTATTAGACATTCTTGAATAAAAGAAATTAGAATTTGTATCTCCTTGTTGCAACCTTAGCTTGCTGCCTCAAACCATGAAATTCAATATTTTGTAAGTTCTCATAATGTTTTCTTGCTTGCAGGTAGTCTTCATATAATGAAATGTCTTCAGGATTCTAGTCAACAGCAGATTCCAACTGAGATGATAAGAGCTGTGCTTATTTCAAGTTTGCATCATTTTTAACCCTTAATTTATTCCATGACTTTAATTCCTTCTTACAATTTTGCAATTTTTGAAGAAATTGATAGCTTTGAAAACCCCAAACTGCTGAATTTAATCCTTTATAAATTGCCTCATCTTATCCAGGAAGAAGATGCCATACATTCTTATATCGAAAAGAAAATCCTTTCAAAGGAGGAGTAGGAATTAAATCCAATAAAATTGGATTATGATCACTAGAACATTGTGATAGAGACAGAGCTTTCAAATGAACGAATTGTTGAATGCAGGTATGGTTTACAAGAATTTTATCTATATTAGTGGCAATGCCTCTTCTATGCCAAGTAAAGGAGAAACCAAAAGGTTTAATTTCATTCAAATCTGATTGCAACACGAAATTCTGAAACCCTCTCAATTGATAATAAGGAATACGCAAACCACCTTTTTTATCTTTTGGAGACAAAGCACTATTGAAGTCTCCCATTAATACCCATGAGTTTGAGAACAGATTTGACTCATTTTTCAAAATAATCCAGAGATTCTGTCTATCCACATAAGAATTACTTGCATAAATCAAAGAAAATGTCATTGAAGAACCTCCCTTATTTGATGCATCAACAGACAATTGTTGAAATGAGTTAGCTATCACAGTTAAGTCCCAAACATTAGCATCCCATAATAAAAGAATTTGACCAATAGAAACAACTCAATTATTGGTGCAAAATTTCCAACCAAAAGGTAGCAAAGAAATGAACAAATCCAAATTAGCTTTAAACAACTTAGTTTCCACTAAACCAACAATTGTTGATTTAGTATGGCTCAGGAGAGAAAGTACGTTCTTCATTCTTAAAAATGTACTCATTTCCCTGACATTCCAAGAAAGAGTTGTCATTTAATAACTCCACTACTCCTTGTAGTTCTTTTAGAAGGAGGAACAGTAGTATTTGAACCAGTTGAAACACCCTTCTGCATATATCCTGGATTTTTATCTATTAAAGATGAAGCATCGACCTGTTTTGCTTTATCAGGATCTTTCAAAGGCTCTTTTCCTTCAACAACATCAACTATAAGATTCAAATTATCTGGCAATATGTCTTCAGGAAGCTTTGAATGCAGAAAAGCCAAGTTATCCAAAGATTTAGAGTTAATATGTACTTCTTTATGAGCAGCAGAATAGTTTTCAGAAATATTAGCATTGAGATCATTGCCTGAGTATTTTGCAAATCACCAGAAACTTCAGAATCTTTAGCAGGTATTGGAATTTAAGGCTCAAGATTTTCTTCTATACTTTCATGATCAATATCATTTTGAACCCATCTAGGGTCAGAAGCAATTTCATGTTCTTCATCATCATGCCCAAAAATTTTACATTTAAAACATTTAGTCGGAAAAAATTCATATTCGACACATATAACCAATTTCTGACCATTATGAAGCACAATTGGGATTTCAATTTTAAATCTGTTTCAACATCAATAGAAATCAGGACTCTAGCATATTTCGTAAATCTTTTTTCAGTAGAGTTTACATCAATAATTTGAGGATTAGAAATAAAACTAGCAATCGTTTGAATAGCAGATTTAGTCCAAAGTTCCATTGGTAAACCATGAAGTCTAATCCAGATTTGTATTATATCACTAGATTTATTAGAGAAATTATAACCTGACCTCCAAGCATCCACTAGAAGCAGACGCCCAAAATATGAATATGTTGAACCTTCTAATATCCGAGAAAAATCTTCAAAGGCTCAAACTGGACTGCAAAATGATATTGAGGAGTTATATGAACATTGAAACTTCCCATAGGTCTCCAAACTCTCTGAATGTAGTCCTTTAACTTTGTAATTGACAGCTTAAAATGAATAGGAATTAATGCTAAAGTATTAAACCACGCTTGGTCTAATTCATTGAATATTTGTTCAGGGATAAAAAAAAACTCCGGATCAGGTTGAATGAAAGAGAGTTTCCGATCCATAGATCCAGAGGATACAAAGCAAGATTGAGCAGGAATATTAGGATTTGATTGCGGAGGAGGTTTGGGGATTGTCGAAGAAGATGAATCATTATTATTTGAAAAAGGAAATCCAGATTGAGATCGAGGAAGACGAGATGTAAAGTCGTTAGCGGAATCCCCCATTACAGAACAAAAGCCATTACATGTATGTATATTTATTATTGTGTGTGTGTATATATATATAGGAGTGATCAAGAGCACCCCAAATAGTCCAGCACCCCTTTAGCCCCCCTGATTTCCACCACAGAATCTCCTTTCTCTCTTCTTCCACTAACTCTCTCTCCTCCCACTAACTTAATAAACAATAAATGAGAGGCTATTAATGACGTGCCAACAAAATGGGGTGACATATAACCTTCCTCATATATATATATATATATATATATATATATATATATATATATAGGCTAATTCACTTACTCAGCCTTGATTTTGCAAACAATAATTGGAATTGCCATGTTCCAGAAAAAATTACAAATGTAGACCTGTTTGTGTATCGAAGGCGAGTTTCGGAAACTCGCCTTCAGTAAAATACACAGGTGAGTTTCCAAAACACGTCTTCAGTAAAATCCCACCCTAACAAATTTACACACAACACCACACTCAACCTAGCATACACACAAAACCACATTCAAACTAGCCTACACACAGGACAGTGACGTAGTGCTAGGTTGACTACTCCCTTATACATTAAAATTGACGCTCAGTTAATATTTTATAAAAATTCTGCATAAACTATTAGTAAATTGTTATAGTTTATAAATGATTCCGCAACGACTTTATGAAGATTTGATTTGGACATAACTAAAAATCGGTAGTATAAAATCTTCATTTTTCTCTTCTGTTATAAAAATATAGTTCGGTAGATTCGAACGTTTCTTGTTTCAAAGAAATCCGACGTAGAACGAATCATATATATTCAGTTAAAGTTCAATGAGTAAAACTACGAACTACCGCGACGTTAGGATCTCATTTTTAATTATATTATAAATTACACGCTCGAACGTCGTTTAGTTAATACGAATATCAAAACCAAAAATACGGATAGCAAATAAATTATATTAACTAAAAAATTGATTGCAACAGATCCTAACACAGAAATAAGTACTAAAACTTAGGATGCAACAGATATTAACACAGAAATAGATGCTAACTAGGAAAATATTACGCAACCAAACGATATCTCACGTTCATGCTCTAGGGATTTTAAGTTGTCTAATTATTACGGTTAAACCGCAACTGTTCAATAACGTTTTAGAGACATCTAATCTCTTGTTCGAGTTCGTTCGCATATGTTATTCCCCTTGGGCATAATGGTTCGTCTATCCATTCGGAGTAATTGCATCCGTTCGGATATGATGGACATTGCTGAATGCGCTGACCAATATTGTTGCCATCTGCTCGAACCTCAACTTCAACCGGATAACCGCAATAGCAACAAACTTGATAAGAGTCACCTTCCTGTTCATAAGGAATTGGAACATGTGGTACTTGATAAGAACCAACATCTTGTCATGGTAGAACGACCGACTGTTCATACATGTGTTGAACATTTGGTACTTGAGCTTGATGTGGAGGTCGGACGTTCCGCTGTTCAGATGGTGGTTCAACCCGAGGTCTCAGTTGATTTAAAAATTGGAGTTCATCTGCAAGCTCCTGAAGTCGCATTTGTTCGTACGCCTGTTCTTCAGAGTCTGGAGATGATGACCAAGAAGGCGTAGTCATGGTAAAGCACAGAGTGGTTGGAAACAAAGTTGTTGGAGTGAGGTAAGTTGTAAGTAATTCGACAGAGATATATAGCTGCATAGTGTAAAGTGAATAAAGGGTAAACCAAAGAATGATGTGAACGGTCATTGGTACACTTTGCTTTATGTGCTGCACGACACTGTTTCATTTGACGTAATACTGTAGGGAATCTGCTTTATGTACTCCTTTAACCCTGCACCGACTAGTCGTATCAGGAGAGATTCATCACTCCTTCGTTTAAGGGGTCGTCATATGTACACTGCTTTAACCCTACATTGACTAGGCTACTCCATTAAACCTTTGACGCGTGTCATCCTATTTTAAATTTTCTATGTTAGATGTAACTTTGCTTTTTCATTAGATGTAATATTGTTATTAATTTACATCAAGGTTTACAGTTTTTTATTAACAATGTTCGTACTTCCAGGAATTTTAATATTTTGCATTACATAACTGAGAATCTTACAACAACAACGATTACAACATTAATAAATGCAAACTACAATTATACGAACTACAATGACTAAACACACAAACATCAAATTCAAAGTACAATAAAAAAACATTAAGATAGTTTCCACGTAGACCTACTACGGACGTGGGAAAAATCTATCTCTAACTGCATCAGCAACATTCTTGTTCAAACGTCTTATTTCGGTTTGTGCTTCCAGTGCATATTGAACTCCACGTTCGCACATCGGAGGGTCAATCCACTTCTTAAAGTAACAACAATCAATTTCGTCAAGAAAAACATTGTGGTCCTTATAGGCTTCACAACCGAAAAACCGGCGACTGGCATTTTTTCGGTTTTTGAAACAACTATGACCAATTTTTCTCCACAACGGCAAATAGAGTTGGATCCACGCAGACCTAGTGGCTAGACAACGCACCCTTCAACTATCCTTTCTTTACTAGGTCGTTGATTCGCTACCGCTTCATCGTTATTTTCCCATTTGTCCATGGTGGAGCCTACACTTTCTTTTCGTGTTTCAACATGGTGAAAGAGGAAGGAGGAGGCGACTGGAAGAAAATAAATTGTGAATAAGGGTTTAGCCAACTTCGGAGAAGACGCTATATATAGCGAAAACAGGATCATCCTCATCCAAATAAAATTTAAACATTTCACTAACCACAAAGGAGTTAAAAAACAGGGTTTTCCCCATTAACATGAGCATTATTGTTGACAAATGCCTAGGAACTCGCAGCACGTCAGGCCAAAATGTATATAGTATGGAGTGAGCATTTAACTTAGCATTTAACTTTATATCAGTGCAACAGTGTTTCTAAGGGGACAATTTCTGAAGTGAGCATACTGATTAGTCCTATCACTTCAGCCCTATAACTATCATACTAAGTAGTCATATCAGTTCAGCCCCATAATTAACCTTAGCTAAAGGGGTCATCACATGCACACTGATTACTTTTATCAGGCGAGATTCATCACTCCTTGATTTATGGGTCATCACACGCTTCAAACCATTCTCTCTTCCTCTCTCTCCCTTATTAAAGACCAACGAACCTCTCTTCCTCTCTTCATCACTCCCTGGTTTTTGTTGAGTAGTTACCGTCAAAATGGCTAACTGGGAATTCGATGACGATACCATGGTTCAAATGTACGATGATTATGAATGTGGTAAACAACCCGTAGAAGATGTCGGCTTTGTGCCCGAAATGAAAATGGGAGTCCAAGTAGATATCGCATAGGTCGAGTCTGAACTCTTTAGTGCAACGCAGCCAAATGTTGTTGTCCAGCACATCGGACCAGTTCAAAATCCCTCAAAGCTCATTTGAGGGAAGTTCTTGCTCAATTGAACCCCGATAGGTCAAGCTCCAGCATGACAAGTCGTTTAGTCCTTTGTTGTTGTGGAGTCGAATGTAATGTGCTTGTTTCTAAAAGTCAAACGAATGCAGGTCGTCGCTTTTACGGTTGCAAAGCATACGTTCATGCATAGAATCGCCAAGGGTTGCAGAGTTGTATTTTTTTTCATGGCACGATTCACCTTTAACAGAGAGGGGTGTCCAGTACGCACTTGAGATGCAAGCCGAGGTTAATCACTTGGAAAGAATGTATATGGCAATTAAGAATGAAATGCTTCGTGGCTGCAATGGTTCATTCCGAAGCTATAAGTTGTAGTTACGTTGTACTGGGTCATCGTTATGTTGTATCGTTGGGTCTAAGATATGTTGTTTTGTTGGGTCTAAGTTACATTGTATTGTTGTGCCATGGTTATGTTGTATTGGGTTGTAGTAATATGTTTTTATCGAGTTGGGTGAACGCGGTTTGTATGATGTACGTTGTTCTTGTAAAATTGTTTAGCTTGTTTAAAATAGTTTTTGAAGAGCTCATAACCGAAGGCAAGTTTTCAAAACTCGCACAAAGGCGAGTTTTGAAAACTCGCCTTCTCAACTCCCCATACCAAAACAGGTCTAAATTTTGTAATTATGTTACAAACATGGCTAAATCTGTTATAAGTTTCAAGAACAAGGCTACACATGTGAATTATCCATTTATATATATATATATATATACACACACACACATGTACGACAGCATTTCGCTACACCTCTTATGTTGAACGTGAATTCTCCCCTTGAATCTTTGTCGTTTATTCCCCCACTCATTTTCTCTTTTTGTGGAAAAAGAGAGAATGAGTGGAGAAATGAATGGCTGAGATTCAGAGGGAGAGTTCACCTGCAATATAAGAGGTATAGCAGAACTCTCCCTATATATATAAACACTATTTGGACACAAAATTGGACACAACAAATATCAACCACTAGAATTTCCCATGAATTCCACTTTCCACATAAAGACAAACAAATCCAACGATCCAAACTTTGTGTCTCAAGACTCAACAACCTCTCCCTCATATATATATATATATATATATATATATATATGTATGTATGTATGTATGTATGTATGTATGTATGTATGTATGTATGTATGTATGTGTGTGTGTATATAGACACACACACATACATATATATGTATGTATGTATGTATGTATGGAAAAACTTTATGCAAACACAAATTGAGCTACACAAATTCCCAACCATTGGATTGCCTTCTGATTTCTGCCTCTCACAAAAAGTCAAATTGACCATTTATGTCAAATTTTTGTGTTCAAATAGTCGCTTCTTGTATATATATATGTATGTGTATGTATGTATGTGTGTGTATATACATATATATATATATAGAGAGAGAGAGAGTGTGTTCCGAGGAATTCATGTTTTGCAGCACCTATTTAGCGCTTCTACCGATTCATGAGCTACGATAATCCAAATCCAACAAGAATTCGTAGATGTTTAATCCACATACGTAGGTGTTCATATTTCTTGTCTACATGAGATGAATTCCACGAATTTGAATTACTAGGATTTCTTTTATTCTTTTAGTATCAGATTTGTAAATCTGTGGTTATCTCTCAATATTAGATACAATTAGAAAGACCACAAAGTAGCAAATCTGAATCATATTTAAAGATCAAAAAGCAGTTAGATAAGTGGAATTAAATTATACCTTTCGGTAACGGTATATTTATCGTTTTCATTCCCCATAGCTCTTAACGTGTTAAGTAATTGAAATTTATGGTAATTGTGATATAATTTATTCCTTGAGTACGTTAATAATATTGTTATTGTACAAATCTATTCCATTAATTTTCCGTTTGGATTGTGGATTACTGTAATAATTAAATTGTGAAATTTATAATAATTACGCCTGTATTCTTAGGATTGTTATTCAATGGTAAATTGGATACACTGAAAAAGAAATTACAGTGAATTGTAGAAATAACTGAAAAAAATTGGTATGCTTAATTTTATATGGGAATTTACAATAATTGAAAATGGTATATGGAAAACAGGAATTAATATCTAAGTCAGACTATAAAAAAAGGGAAATTAACAGTGGATTAAGCTAGTTGGGATTGAATAACAAATACATTTCCATAGTTACCATCATGGCAAAATTACAAAGAACATAGTTGCAAGAAAAAAAAGGGATTAGTGTGAAATAGGGGTTCTTTTACCGTATTAGACACTAATCAAGTAAAATATATATCTATGTTCATAATGAAAATAAAAGAAATAACTTGCAACTATGGAGCTTAACTGATGTGTGTTATGAGAGTAGATCTTTATATCTTTCCGTTAACCAATCTATTGAGGTGTGTAAAATATTTTCCTGAAATAATAAGAAGGTACAAGAGGGTAAATAAAAAAAGGTTACAACAGTAAAAGTTGGTTCATAAAAAGGAACCTAGGGAAAATGTGATGAACGGGAAATATAAACTATTATAATTAATTATACAAATGGAAAGGAAATATAATAGGTAAGCTTGCCCTAGGGGCAAGTGTAATTATAACTAAGTTATAGTTAATGGTGAACAGAGAACTTATTAATAAACCTTAGTTAAAAAAACTAAGTTATTGAACAAACTCATTACGACGGTTGCGGTAATGCTGCAAGATAAGGTTATAATTTAATAAGAAAGAATAAACAAAACTTATTAGTAGTAGACTTATAATTAGAAGTATTAAGTCTAATAAATGTAATAAGTAATAAGCGGAAGTATGCTCTGGCGGCATAGGGCTGATTAAGAATGTAAGCAGCCAAGCTAATAAACCAAGTAACTTGAATAAAAAGTAAACATATGAATAATCAAATTAATTAGTAATGTAATGAGATAAAGCAAGCGCATGATTAAAATTGGATCTAATAACATGATGGCATGATGTGCTGGAACCAGTTCGTACGTATAGAGATGAAGAACCCAATGGGGTTGATCGTCACGGTGTTTGGAGACACGAGAGGAGCACGTCAAACTGATTATTCTACAAGACTGGAGGGAGGCACGAGGCTTCCCCGGGATGTTGTAGTTACTCTGAGAGTGCCCTCTGAGGAATAACCGGATGAAGTCGTCTCTTGAAGGTAGGTTTGTTGCACCATATAGAGTATAAATTAACTGCAACTATGGTGTGGCCGTCAGAAGGCTATGGTAGGTGGCGTTGGATGATTTGGAAGTTTGCCTCACTCTTGGAGGGGGTTGGTCAGGACTAAATTAAGGATAGTAATCATCAGATACCTATCATCGACAGTCAGTGGGATGCGGAAAAACTAAGAGCTAAACCAACAGACAGTGTTCCTTCACAATCGGGACGTTGGAGAAGGACACACCAAATTGGATGTTATATTGGTTATTAGGGGCATGTCATTAGCTCTTGATGTAATCTTTCATTAGTTGATGGAGGATCCATGATGAGGCCATATCCACCATGAAAAGAGATAGACCATATGTGAATATTTGTATTGTAGGCCTAACGAAGCTGTCCTTTACAGATATTGGAAGCTCCCAACCGAGTTCCGTGCATTGGATGCAGCCCTATTACAGGACTCGGGCTATAGTAGGCAGTACATTCGTGTGAGGGTCTAGATACATGCACCGGGTGGTGTATAGTAGACATTAGGGCATTACTTCGTATTGAGACTTGATTCGACCGTGGTGTTCAGATACGAGGATCTGTACGCTTACGTGGTGTAAATATAGATTTTCGTATACGATTAGGTGCAAGATGGAGGTCGAGCATACTTCTGTGGTGTTACGGCGGAGACCGTATGCGGAGGGTACTATAGGGAGTACCTTAATATATTGGGTATAGTTACATATATAGTATATTAGGTTTAATCTACTGGGGAGTGGATGGGTACGACGTGAGTGCAAACTCTGGAGTGTTGTTAATCCGAACAACCTAATAATAAATAAAATTTAACTAAACGGTACATGCAGGGTTACTTCAGAAAGTATAATTTATCCCCTCACCAGAACTCGTGTTCTGACCCCTTCCTCATAACATACTCACATGATAGATTTATGGAAGAGAGTTGGTAGCCTTTGGACACTTATTAGACAGTGTTATTAATTCGGTAAGGCTATATTTGATTATTATATTTTATCCATTCCACCATGAGATTTTTTATCGAGCTCTGATATATTTAGTATCTGTGACACCCCACGTCCGTTAATGTCACTCACCAAGGGAATGCATTAAGTTTCATGAAATGCTATAGGTAAACAAACACAGAATAATTACAAGATAGATATAAATAAGGTAGCAGCGGAAAATTTAAACTTTTATTTCAGTTCTAAAGCATAATACTGTGGTCCACAATTTCATAAGTCATAAAAACCATTACAATAAAATAACTTCTGTCTTGCATCATCAGAGCACATAAGAATATGAAAAACATAATTTTCCCTAAATTTAAAGAGTTAAGCCATAGTAGAGACAAGAACTTGAGTCATACTTCAGAAGTAACTCCTAGCAAGATGATATCTGATTCCTGATTAAGTCTGAGTGTTTCCTCCCTGAGAACCTGGGGAGGGGGAAACGGAAGGAAGAAGGAGAAACAACAGGGTCAGACATAAAGTCTGGCGAGTTTAGTTACTTTTAGCCAGTAGATAAATAAAAGTAACATGATAGGCATATAAAATGGATAAGAGAGATCACTACATAAATGGCAGGTGTGACAAGGCGAGCAAGATAAGGTGTATGTGCCTCACTAGTGATTACTCTGCATATTACTAGTATAACTGAAATGAGATGATCCCTTCCACTATGAGTTCGTAGGTTTAGGTCATACGTCCAAGTATACCCTAACCCTACCCTGATGGATTGGCTCCCTACCATGCAGATATCTTGTGTTGGCCCCACAGAAGGAGGTATCACTTCCTAAAGTGGTAACCCATGGGTGCACAACCATATCTACCGGTGTCGTGGTCGTCTTAGCTCACTCTGCCCGACCCATGCACACACATGTCCCCGGTCAGTTTGCGCCGCCCACACCATCCGCCTCGTTTGGATCTCTTACAATTAATCGGTAAGCATGCCCCTTCTCTGCCTAGTATGGAGTTCTTTACTTGATACGAACTCTGGGTTACTGACTGAAATAGGTCCCACACAATATGATACAAGCTCTTCCTTTTGTCTTGTATCCCCACTATGTTTTCCACTGACTATGTATACCCTTAGGTGTCTTTAATTACATAGCCCTATACCAGTTATGCTTACCCTAGTCTTTAATTACATAACTTCATTACATTATCTGTCGGTTATGTATACCACTAGGTGTCTTTAATTACATAACCTTATTACATTTTCTACTGGTTATGTATACTACTAGGTGTCTTTAATTACATAACCTTATTGGGTAAAGTTCGTGGGCCTATATGTAAATATTACCCACTCCCTCTAATTTACTTAACCCATCCAATTTTACTTAACCCTAACTTAAGTTCATAGTCATACAATCTTTATGGATTAAATTAGGTTAAGTAGTCCAATTCTTTAGCATGTCCATTTATGGTTTTATAATAGGCAAGACCTCCCACATTAGGCCTACAACTTGTGGATGCTGGATATGTCAGTCGGGTCCAAGCAGTCTTATTCCACAGTTGGGCCTAACCCCGTGTCTTAGCACGATTCATATTTGCGTACTTAGACCTCCCACATTAGGTTCAACATTAGTGGCTGCTGGATATGCTGGTTGGGTCTGGGCAGACTTCCACCACTAATGTAACATAACCTCGTGTCATAAGTACAATTTACAATTCCTAATTGCAAATTACTAATCATTCCAAATTAATCCAAATCTACCTATATCATTATAGGTAACTATTTCTATGTATTCCCCATTTGAATTACATGTCCCATTTCATATAAATATTACATAAATTATGCCAATTATAATCCCTTTTTCCCCGTTTCGTCTCGAACGTATTCATGCGTATTTTGGCGGCATCTAGGCTATAAAGTAGCCTAGCTACAACAATGAAAAGGGAATATGACGAAGGTGATAGTTTCAACATATCTTGGCATAAACATAAACATAAACTGGTATGATAACAAGGTGAATGGTCATGTAATCATTATGGCAAGGTAGGCATAAAAGTGATGAACTTGTACAATTATGATGTCAACGCAACAAAGTGAGATCTACATTAACCATAAGTTATCCAATTATTTAGATCTAGCATAGTTAGGGTGACATAGTAACATGTTTAGATCTAAAGATGGATTCACATGTCAAGTTTACATCGTATCTCAATGGATCACAGTATGACCAGTGAAAGCTGATTAACATAAAGATCTAGATTTAAGTAATGTTACAACTGTCCAAATTAATAGATGTACATCCACCATAACCATGTTACAAGTCAATATCCACATAAGCAACATAATCGAATAACCACAATTTTATTAGATCTAGGAAAATAAATCTGTCATGACATAGTATAGGATTTCACATTAACACAGAATCATACTTTACAACATATCCAACCTAAAAACAACTAGAACTCACAGCGTTAGGTTTAGAGAATTGAGGAAGAATGGATCTAGAATTTCTGAATTGGATTTGTAGAATATGTTGTTGTAGAAAACGGTTCAGTTCGCACTCCAGCAGCATACGGCCTCCATGACTTCCAATGAAGAAAATATGAGAAATATGACACGTATATATAGCTGCCAAACCCCTTGAAACCGAGTGCCACGTCAGCCCTAGGGGTGTCGACACCCCTGTGGGTGGGTCGACCCCTAGGTCGACACCCCTTCAGGGGGGTCGACCCCCTAAGGCAGGAATTCTATCGCTCAGAGGAATTTTTCGAATTTGTATCCTCTGGATAGAATTCTGAATCATCTCTGACTCACCTTTGACTCATGCGCATATATAAAATATTTCTGTGTGTATACAAACTTGAAACCTTCATTATTTCTTCATATGGTGTCCTATTTACGCAAACCAAATGTCTATCTTTACCAGAAATTTCGAGTAAGTCGCAATAGTGCAGTCTGTTTCCACTAATTCTGAATATTAAATTAATTATTATTTAATTTATCCTATTTTAGAGTTGGTACAAATTCGGGGTGTTACATTCTCCCCTACTCAAAGGATTTCATCCCCGAAATCTCTAAGTTGAGAAGAACGTGTATCCTACCATCCATCATCCATCTACTCATTCACCAATCACTGGCATCCATTGTTCTTAAAGATTTCTAATGCTTATATGAATATATGCGAAGGTGTGTGTATATGTCCCAACGCTAATGCGAAGATCAGGCGGTCTACTAATTCAGTTGACCTCCTTAATGCAATGTATGTTAGTGCCATGAATCCAATATGTATCCAATATGTATCTATTCGTTGTTGAATGATCTTGATCTTATCGGAAGTTTCCCTCACCACATCTGGTCCAAGCACAAACTTCTCGCCAGTCTCTATCCAACATGATGGTGAGTTGCACGGTCTTCCGTACAAAGCTTCATATGGAGCCATACCGATACTGGATTGGTAGCTATTATTATATGCAAACTCTACTAGATGCAAATGGTCATCCCATGATCCACCAAAATCCAATATACAAGCTCTCAAGAGATCTTCCAATATACGATTCACCCTCTCCGTCTGACCATCGGTCTGAGGATGATATGCGGTACTGAGATGTAATCCTGACCCTAGAGCCTCTTGTAAGCTCTTCCAAAACCCACTAGTGAACAACGGGTCTCGGTCACTCACAATGCTTTTGGATACTCCATGAAATCTCACTACCCACTTCATATACAATTCTGCCAACTTGGCTGTCGTTCGGGTCGATTTGACTGGTATAAATCTTGCACTCTTAGTCAATCGATCCACAATTACCCAAATGCTATCATATCCCGATCTAGTCCTTGGTAAACCATCGATGAAATCCATCGAGACTTGCTCCCATTTCCATTTGGGAATTTCTAATGGTTGCAACAAACCACTAGGCCTCTTTTGCTCGGCTTTAACTAGCTGGCAATTCATGCATTTGGATATAAACTTCCCAACGTCTCTTTTCATCCTTTCCCAGTAGTAAGTCTGTTTCATGTCTCGATACATTTTATTACCACCGGGATGTATAGTTAGTTTTGAGTGATGACATTCTCTAAGCACTTCATCTCTCAAACCATTCACGTTGGGCACAACTAGTCTTCCATTCTTTCGAAGCCACCCATCTCGATCAAGCCCGTACACATTCATCTCCTCATCGTCGATGTTCATCTCTAACTTGGAGATGATTTCCAATAGATCGGGATCATCCCTCTGACTGGAACCAATCCGCTCTATCAAAGTGGGTCTGATCGCCAAACTAGCTAGCATAACTGGATCCAATTCGCACTTTGGTCTGAAATCAAACCCCGCGATATACTCCAGTTGCTTCCACTCAAGAAACATAGCCCCTAAACTGGCATGTCTCCTACTCAAGGCATCGGCTACCGCATTACCTTTCCCAGGTGTGTATGCGATATCAAAATCATACGAAGCCAAGAACTCTAACCATCTCTGCTGACGGAGATTCAGGTCTTTCTGGGAGAAGAGATACTTTAACGATTTATGATCGGTAAACAGCTCGAATCTTTCTCCCAAGAGATAGTGTCTCCACATCTTCAGCGCAAACACGATCGCTGCTAATTCCAAGTCATGGGTAGGATACTTCTTCTCATGCGGCTTTAGCTGTCGACTAGCATAAGCTATAACCCCACCTCCTTGCATCAATACAGCACCCAGTCCGGTACCACAAGCATCCGTGTATACCGTCATCTCTTCATTCCCTTTAGGAATGTCTAACAATGGCGCACGCGTCAACTTCTCCTTTAGACTCTTGAAGGCATCCTCACACACTTTGTCCCAGACGAAGGACTGATTCTTCTTAGTCAACTGAGTCAACGGTGTTGCTATCTTGGAGAAGTCCTGAATAAACTTACGGTAATATCCAGCTAATCCCAAGAAACTTCTTACATCTGTTGCATTCTTGGGCGTAAGCCAATCCTGTACCGTAGCCACCTTCGCAGGGTCCACGGCAATACCACTCTCTGAAACAACATGACCCAAGAATCTCACTTCCCTTCTCCAAAAGTGATACTTAGAGAATTTCGCTTTCAATTGGCGTTTCCTCAACACCTCCATCACTATCCTCAAGTGTCCCTTGTGTTCCTCCTCTGTCCTTGAGTAAACAAGGATATCATCCACGAACACAAAAACAAACTTATTCAACTGATCTCTGAATACTCGATTCATAAGATCCACAAAGTAGGCTGGTGCATTGGTCAACCCAAATGGCATGACCAACCACTCATAAAATCCAGACGGCGTCCTAAATGTCGTTTTCGGAACACTCTCATCCGCTACTCGTAGCTGATGAAATCCTGTCGCGAGGTCCAACTGGGAGAACACTCTTGCTCCTTCCAGTTGATCAAACAAATCATCTATCCGCGGTAGAGGATGCTTATTCTTCCTCATCACCTTATTCAACTCGCGATAGTCCACACACAAACAAAGGGAACCATCTGCCTTAGTGGCAAACACAACTGGTGCTCCCCACTCGGAGACACTCCTTCTAATAAATTCCTTCTTCAAAAGATTGCTGACTTGCACCCCAAGCTCTCGCTGCTCCCTTGGTGCCATACGACGAATTGGCATCACTATAGGTCTGGCATCTTTCACTAAATCAATACGGAACTCAATCTCTCGGTGTGGTGGAAGCCCGGTCACCTCCTCGAAGACGTCCGGATACTGGCCAACCACGGGCACATCTGACAACTCATCCTGCGGGATGTCGAGGGAATTTACAAAACTAGCCATAACCCCATCACTAGGTAGACTACCAAACACTACCCTCCGCCCATCATCCGCACTCACTGTCACCAAAAAGCCCTCACAGTCTACCACCACCCCGTATCTTTGGAGCCAATCGACTCCCAATATAATGCCATACCCAGTAAAGCCCAAAACAAAGCAATCACATACAAACATACATCCATGACTCGATAAGACCAAATTCCTGCAAATCATACTAAGGCTAGTCGAACCACCAATCGGGTTCGTCACAACCAATGGTCTATCGACTATCTCGGGTTCCAGTCCCAACCTATCTACCAGGTCACTAGATATGAAGGAACGGGAAGCCCCAGTATCAAACAAAACTCGAACTGGTACATCATAAATAGAAAGCATACCTTGAATAACAACATTCTTTCCTTTCTCCACCGCAGTTGGGGCATTCGACGAAGAAGGAACAACATCAATAGCATATGCTTTCACAATATGCTTCTCCTTAAGAGGTTGCGGACACTTATCCTTGAAATGTCCCACTTGACCACAGTTGAAGCACTTCTTATCCGCTGGCTTGGCCCGACAATCTTTAGCATAATGGCCTTTCTTACCATAGCTGAAGCACTCAACATCCTTCTTGCTCTTTTTCTGGCCACCCTTAGATTGGTCATGCTTCCTCTTATTCTGAGAGGTATTCTTGCCTCCACCGCCTGCTTGTGGCTTTGGCCCTTCTGCAGATGCAGCCTCAGTCTTTGACTTAGGGTAAAGACTCTCTGATCTCAAAGCTTTCCCCACGATCGATTCAAAAGTCTCATCGATGTGGTTGATAAGCCTTTCCCCCAAGTACCCATCCAAACCAGTAATGAACTTCTCATTCTTCTTCTCAGGAGTATCAATGAGAGACAGTCCATACTTCGACAAAGTGTCGAACTCAGCAATATAATCAGAAACTGCCTTTCCGTTCTGCTTGAGTTCCAAGAACCTCTTGAACAACACTGACTTCTGGGCAGCTGGAATAAACTTCTCGCTAAAGCGAGCCTTGAACTGAACCCAAGTAACCTGATCCTCGGGAGTAGCTGTTCTAATGGCATTCCACCAATTCATCGCTCGCCCTTGCAGTTGACGAGACGCTAGCCTTCTCTTCATCGCGTCCTCAAGACCCAAGTCATCGAAGATACGATCACAGCTATCCATCCAATCTTGAACATCTGTGGCCGACTCCGTCCCGTGGAACGGCTTCCCACCAAGGTTAGTGTAATCCTTGCACAACTTGGCGAAATCGACCCTAGGCGCCTGCACTACTGGGCCAACACCAACTCCGGGATTGGGAACTGCCCCTTGCACTTCTCTAAGCATGTCTCTCATGAGGTTAGTAAACATCGCCCTCATGTCAGCGGCATTCCCATGGTCGGTCCCTCTACCAGCACCCCTCGTGTCTCGGCTCATCGTCAATCTGAAAAAGGGAAACGATTAACGACCCCATAGTGGTGCTAGTGCAGTGCGACTTCATTCTTATACTACTAATAGTATATATATATATACATAGCTTTTGAAAACCAAAGTAATCACAAATACGCGCTCTCATATACGTACTATCTCTCCCTAGTGTCTTTCCCTAGGTTAACTACGCAACCTAGAGCTCTGATACCAAGTGTGACGGCCCGCCCCGCACCATCCGACATTTACTCCAAAAGTGCGCTGTACACATGTCCAGTTAGCACGGAACGGGTCGTCAGAAGGAAAGGGAAGAAGTAAATGAACTAACAAAGAACCTGTAGAATGTCTCACAGCGCATAGAATAAAATATAATAATAACATACTTGACATAAAACAGGTGAGACAGTGCATAAGCTGAAAACCATAACTAAACATCGTAGCAGCGGAAATTCAAAATACAGCTTATTACAACTTTCAAACTATCTCAAAGCAAAAGCAAGATAAAGGAGGTACACTACTAATGCCCAAGTAGCGACCACCAACGACACAAGGAGAATATATATATCATACGTGGAAGCCTCCTGCCCGCCTCCAGATCAGCTACTCGCGCATCACCAGCTAAACTGTCTCTAGTCTGCTCGTGTGAGCACCCAGAGTAATAAGAGGAGACATAAAACTCTGGGTTAGACATAAAGCCTGGTATGAGCGATAAGCATCTAAAATGAACAATAACAGGTAGACTAAAACATACCTGAACCTGGACCTGCAACCAAAGAGTTAGCACTACATACTGTACAACACTCTAAGGTGCCATATCAAACGGTGTAAAGATACGGAGGTGGGGGAGGTGTGCATGTCATAGTGATGGCAAACAATCAAACATAGGATCCATCCTCACATCTCTCACTCAGTGCGTAAAGCATACGATATTCACCACTTCGATCACCCACCCTTGCTACGATCACTTTGCCCCATGAAGTCATAAATGGCTTCACTGCACTGATAACGTAGCCACTAATCCTTCGCTATGTCCACTTGCCCCATGGAGTTATTCACCCCATCTGCGCTGGCTCATAGCCTTACCAATCCTTACTATGTCCACTTGCCCCATGGAGTTATTCACCACATCTGCGCTGGCTCATAGTCTTACCAATCCTTTACTATGTCCACTTGCCCCATGGAGTTATTCACCCCATCTGCGCTGGCTCATAGTCTTACTACGCATCACCTTGCCCCTCAAGTCATAATGACTCTACGGCACTGATAACGTAGTCTTGCTACCATCACCTTGCCCCTCGAGCCGCAATGACTCTACTGCACTGATAAGTAGCCCATCATTTATTTTCAGTGGTGAATCGAAGTTATGAACGTCGACAACTCCTTAGCACACGTCCCGCAGCAAAGTCCAACCATGAAGTGAACTCATCAGTTCCCAACTGGATCCTGAGCTCTAACTTTCCATATTGGACTACCTTTGCATCTCAGGTTATTGGTCAATACTGGGTCGGGTCGGGTTCCTCCTCAAGCCGTCGGTTCGGGTCGGGTGCCCTCCATCGCATCAGTTCGGGTCTTCTTCTGGTACGGGTCAGGTCGGGTGTTTCTCCTCGGGTCGGGTCGGGTGTCTCACTTCGGGTCGGGTCGGGTGCCATCTCCCTTCCAGTTCGTGCTTCCGCTCCGATCCGCTTCCTCGTTCTTCACGTGCTCCGATCCGATCCATCTCCCTCTATCCGCTCCGATCCCTCCTCCTTAATCCGATCCGATCCCAGTTCAGTTAGGATGGCCTTCCTTTTTGCCAATTTTTCTCAAGTGTCAGGTTCCGATCCGATCGAATCCCTTGCCCAGTTCAACATATCCGATCCGAGCCCCCATATCCGATCCGATCCGAAACTTGCACTGCTTTCTGAAATTGTTCCAGCAAGTGTTTACGCCATTCGACGACGTTTTCGACCATTCTAACTATTGAAATCAATCACAAAGCATTCCATACAGTCATAGCAACATGCATAATCAACCACAAACATCAAAACATCAATATGATAGGTTAAAATGGATCAAACATACCCCAAAATCCCATATTTTCCCTTAAGCATGTTTAGGTGAAACTAATGATAGGATTAGCAAAACTTAGCCAAATTAACCCAAATTCATATCAGAGGTCTAAAACATCATTTAAGAATTTATAAACATTTTTCCAGAATTTTATCATGTTTAAATTCGCTAATTAACACTAATTACCCTTAACTAGCCATAATTAGTGTAAAACTATGCAAATCACTCACCTTAGCCACAAACAAAACTAAGATCTGAAATAAATCTCTGATTTGATGCAAATCCCAATGCTAATTAGCAGATCCAATGTTGATTTGGTGTAGATCTCCCTTGATTAGATGTTGCTAAGCTTAATCCTTGACCAAAAGATGACTTGGAGGTGATTTAGAGGTTGGAGGCCATTTTTAGGGTTCCTTGGTGATAAGTGGAGGCTAGAAAACTGAAATGGAATGATTCTCTATCTCATTTCAGCCTTCCCATAACCCTAATCCCGAAATGGGTTATGGGCCTACTCACTAATCACCCGATTTGGCCCGGTTAAGCAGTTTTTCACCTTCCAAACCTTATTTCAGCCATATCTCCCAAACGTAAGTCCGTTTGGCTATTATGACCACTCTACGGAAAGGTAAACCATCAAAGGAATCTAATGGAAGTGGTTTCAGGTCAAAATTCCTTTCCAATCAAAAGTTATGGCCAAAACAAGATCAACTAGGGGCAAAATGGTCATTTAAAAATCGACAAAAATCATAAGCATGGGAAATGATTCTAATGGATGTTTCCCAAAGTTACATGACCATACGACTTCATACGGAAAAGAAATAAATATTCTACGATCCCCCGATGTGTAGAATGCGGGTCGTTACAATATACATGCATATATATACGCACAATTTTGTATATCTATATGTGTGTTTAGCACTATGTATATGCTGCTTGTTACACATCACTGCTTTGTGCCCTGCATTGTGTATATGTGGTCTTGTCGCTTGTGTATGTGCCATTCACTTTTCTTGTACATGCATGTATCTTCCTGAACCATGAATGCATGTACTGCCTATTGTTTACATATGTGTACACATCAAAAAAACTGCTGGTGTATATACGTGTACACTTGCCTTGTTATACATCACGACCTGGCATTGGCTTGAACTTGAGTTTTCACTGTTGCATGTATATATTTGTGCACGCTGGAACTATTTTGTTGCACCTATGTGTTCATGGATACTTGCAGCATGCCAGTGTTGTCAAGCTTCACCTAAACACATCATTCCTAATAAATTTGTCCCTTGCTAACCATATTGCCCCTGCACAAAATATATGTGTATATACATACACATGTATTGTGTATGTACATAATATATATATACATATGTGTATATATATACATACACATATGTATATACACACACATGTGTATATATACATATTTGTGTGTGTGTATATATGAGCACTAGAGATGCCCCTACATTACATCTTAAAGTATATCCCGTACAATCGGTTCTTTTACCCGAAATTTACTTTTCGCACTCCCGATGTTGGTAACAATAATTAGACCACAAATTACAAATGTTTGGAAAAACTCTATTGCTATTTCTTGAGGTAACCCATATTGATATAATGAAAGCGAAGGACCGTTGAAAATGACAAAACGTCCTGAATAATTCACCCGTTTACCAAGCAAAGTCTCACGAAATCTTCCTTCTTTTCCTTCAATTACATCTGAAAATGATTTGTGAACTTTATTATGACCATTCCTTATTGGTTGTCCGTGTATTCCATTATCAAGAAGTGTATGCACAACTTCTTGTACTAATTTTTCCTGACACATTACTAATTCTCTTGGCGTAGACCTACTTGTTGCTAATAGATTAGTAAGAGTATTGTTGCGACCGATAACTCTTCTATAAATTGTGGTATTTACAGTGAATCACTGTGAATATCACAAGTTACCTAGACATAGATGAATGTATATACATATCAGACCAAGTCATTAAATATGAGAGAAACACACCAAAATTCTAAGACAAATAAATTTTAAAATGAAATTATATCTGCTAGAATTTAAAATTATTTTTGTTTCAGTTTATTGTCTGTGTTTCTGTGATAGGTAAGTAGGTGACTGGACTGACTGTGAAGCAGGCTGAAGACAGACAGAGTGATAGTGAGTGAATGTATGTATATGAGTGAGCTGAGGGAAACTGAATGTGAATTTGTATGTATATACGACTGATTGATTGAGTTTTGTTGTGAGGAACTGATGTAAGAAATGAAATTGAATGTAATGAATTACAGTGAGATGTACAAATAGTGGGGTTGTAAGTTTTGTACTATGGAATGTTGAAATAAATATTATATTTAAATAAAATACTGTTATTTAAATTCTTGTGCAGTAATATTCTATTTAAATATAAATATTTAATTTTGTCTGTGATGTAGTAGAATAGTACAACTACAAACAAATTTATAATATATATATATATATGTTAGTTATCATCAAAAAAAATCATATAATTGTTATATATAACAATCTCCCCCTTTTGATGATGACAAACATATAATGAAATTTTGATTACAATAAATGTGTTTGATAGCGAAGTGTAGAGCTCCCCCTATATGTACGTTCCCACTACAACATAACTCCCCTTCGATATGTGCGTGAGTGAAAAGAAAACAATAATTGAAACTTCCAAATTAAAATATTCAAGGAATATTCACTCATCGATCAAAATCTTAACCATTCTCCCCCTTTTGTTTTCATCAAAAGGATACAGAAATTAAAATAATTATGAAAAAAACGACTAGAAATATAAAATCGGTTCAAGAGAGAATGTTCATTGTAAATCCCATTAAATCAAACAAAAATCATAATATTCTAAGAACTAGAAGAAAATTTCACATTCTAGAATAATGGATTTACGATGAATTTTATAAAATGAAGAGAGTTTAAAACAATGAATTTAATTATTTTCAAATAAATTTTAAAATTACTCCCAATGACTATCAATCGAGAAATCATAATATATCATAAAATATTAACACATTTCACAAATTAGAAAATGAATTGGTAAGCTAGTTTTTACACACCAAGGAGGATTTCATATATTTATTTATTTTTCAGTTTTATAATTTTAAGAGCACACTAACAACACATAATCGGGTCTTGGATTTTTAAATGAGGTCAATTGTAGTTGAAATTATAAGTATTCTCTTAACCATGCATGACCAGATATTTGATTTTTAAATGACTCAGAGAAACAGTTATTATACAAAATCTCCTCAATATATAAAACCAATATGGATGATAGAAGTATGGTAGGTACGGAGATGATTGTAAAATAAATTTCTATATTCATCATATTATGAAATATCCTCAACTATACCAAGATTTTTGATAAATTTTGAATTATCACTTCTTCTAAAAAAATATAATCACATTTCCATCACAAATTTTGAAACTGTATATTTAAGATGATTTAAAAAAATATAAACTCTCCACATTGTATAAAATCATGATGAATGACAGAAGGATGATACACTAAGAAGATGTTCGTGAAATAAGCATCAACAGAAAGATATTATAAAAACTGTTCAATCATCATGAAAATTTAAATAAAATTTCCTCTTGTTGTGAAATATACTATGCGCACAACTCATCACAATGTCACAATTCTGATAATAATTTTGATGAGTTCCAAATATATTTCAATTTGGTTATTGATTTCAGTTTCAAAATAAAGAATCAATAAATGATTTTAAAATTGAAAATATCAATTATAAGAGGGATTCAGGAAGATTCATACAAGTTAAAGAATCAGTTCAAAAAGAACCAGACAATTGAATGAGAAAAATATTCAAGACTTTTAAACCGATACCACTTGGGGTTCCTAATTGATCATAGAAGTCAAAGAAAGATTATACACTGGATTTTCAGAATTAATTACCAAGCCTAAACAACCAAATCAAACAATTTAGTTCTTTTTATCAGAGAAGCAAACTTCAATTTCAGAAAAAGTTCCATAAGAGAGTTTGCAGAAAGTTTACAACAAGTCGAAGAAGACAATTCACGATCCAAGTTAAATCATTTTATCAGAGCAGCAGAGCATTCTTTCAAAACAAGTTTTACAAGAAAAAAACTCAGAAAATTTGCATCAACCCTAAGAGATGATTTATGATCCAAGATTAAAAACAGTTTATTTGAAATCACTTGAACAGATGTGTAAATTTTTAGATTCAATAAATCAATTACACAGGATTATTAATTTCAAATCCCAAAAGTGTGTGAGATTAAGATATCAACAACTTCAGATGATTTCAATGAAACAAATATCCAAGTCAAAAGATCATGAATAAAAATTTAATTTTAAGATGCAACACAAGAATCTATAACAAAAGATTTTCAATTCGAAACAATCATGCCAATCCAAAAAACCATTGAAATTATCACAACTAAAAAATAGTAGTGTGTTGTAATGAGTATAATTTTTCAAGTCTTTCCAAAATGAATTAGAAGGAACTCAAAACAACAAAGATGTGCGTAATCTCATTAGTTTTTCAGATCTTCAAAACTTTAGAATTCAAATTAACAATGTTCAATATATGATAAGAATGCTTCAGCACTGTTAGAAATTCAGAAATCAGTAAAAAAAATTAAACTTCAAAATAATTACATAAGTTTACAAATTTGAATTCAACATCTGGAATTCATTAAAACATCAGAGTTTTATACAAATGAAGCAAATTTTTAGAAAAAACAAGAATTTTGCAATTTAAAGTATAAAAAGCTCAAAAAGTGAAGAAAAAAGTAGCAGTGACAAAGCAAATAAGCATAATCAAGAAAAAAATAGAAGAGGTAGAAGGAGAAGCAAAAAGAAGAATATAAACAGAGAACATATACTAATAATGTGAGTCTGGAGATCATACCTGATTTTCAGTAGACGATGTTGATTCTCTTACTCAACTATCATGGCTAAGGAGCATATGTCAATAAGCTTTGATGTTGACATGGAGAAACCATGATTCTTCTAGAAAGTCATTCCTCAGCAAACCTATGGTACCTAAGTATTTAGGGGATCAAGTGGTCTAATTTTTTTGTGAAACCACTCATAGCTTTGTTTACTACTTTCGATACCCAAACTTGTTTATATAACAATCCATCAGAATTTACCTTTGTACCATTAGGAACCCAAATCTGTTTGAATTTAGTCAATGCTGAATTTGTAAATTTTGGGAACCTCATTTTTTTAAGTGGATTGTTATTAAACCAACATTTATTTTGATTATGGTTGGCCTTTCCACAATACAAGCAATTTAAAGAAATCGATAATTTTTGAGAGGTTTGTTTTTCAGTTAAAATTTCAAATCCAAGTCCTTTCTTGTTTTCAAAAATGGAATTATTTTTCAATAGAAAATTCGAAGAACTTAGATATTTGAAAACTTCTTAAATTTCAACTCAAAATCATTTGCTTTGAATTTCAACAAGTTATTCCCATTTACAAGCTCCTTAATTTTGGCTTTATATTCCGAAATCTCAGAATCAAAATGTTTTTTCTTTTCAATCTCAAAAATCTTGAAATTCTCAATTTATTTTTCAAGTTCATTCTGAACTAATTTTGTTTTTAGCAAACTTTGTTCCTTATAAAAATCATGTTTGGGATTAATCTTACCCAACTCCTTTTCCAAAGCATCGTTCTTACAAATTAGCTTATCCTCATTTTGTTTTAAACTCATAATATCTTTTTCAAGCTTTTGAAGTTTTTTATTGAGATGAGCTAAATCAGTTTTTGAATTTCATAAAAATTTTGAAGTCGGAGTTTTTCTGTTTTAATTCCAGCACATTATTTTTGTTCGTCAACTCAGTATTTTAAGATTTCAGAAATTTGTTTTTCCATTGGAGATTATCAACAGTTTTAGTTAAATCACAACACATATAAACTAAATCTTTATATGAGAAAATTTCAATTAAGTCTCCATCGCTATCATCATTCGTTTATCCTTTCAAGCATATAAACCTTTGTTGACCTTCTGGGGTTTTGAGCAGTTGTCATCATATCTTCTATACTTCGCACTGAGAATATTCTAGATTCCCTGTGAAGTTAAACAATGGGAGATAAGGCTATATTGGTAATCATCAAGATAAGAATATAAAATATGTGTAAAACAAGAATTAAACCTAATATCATTCCTATTTACCATATCATTTCCATTGATAACAATATTCTAACATTTAATATTAACATATTTTAAATAGGATTCCATTTCTGACTTCTAATTTAAAAAATATGTACCAGTAAAAATAGCTAGAATACGACTGGCCTGGCTCTCACTGGATTGACAACTGAGGAATATCGTTAGTGCTGTCAATTTACAACACGACCCGAAACCCGCATGGGAAATTAACAGGTTGACCTAACCCGTTTAATAACGGGTCATTTTAGGGTCAACCCGACTTTGACCCGTTTATAAATGAGTGGGTTTAGGGTTGACCCGCGAAACCCGAATTTGACCTGACTAACTCATTTATGGACTCTATATTATTGTAAAATTCTCATCTTATCTTGAAAACGAAGGATGTTGTCATTATTCAATTATTCATACACACTAACACTTAAATAGTTTTTCACATTTTCATGTTTATTCCCACATTAACAACTTTTTACATTTTTATGCTCATCTTAGCTTGTAACAAGTGAATGACGACAATATCCTTCTTTTATGTTTTCATGTTCATTCACATCTTTTTATACAAATATTATACTTAATGGGTTACACGAATCAAACCCGAAACCCGCACAATTATAAATGGGTCAACCCGAAACCGACCCGTTTAATAAACGGGTTGAGCTGACCCGACCCGAACTCAACATGACTTGACCCAATCCGAACCCAACCCAACTTGACCCACTGACAGCCCTAAATACCATGACGTTAGAGTTAATAGAATACTTCCTCTGATACCACTTGTTGGACTTAGATTAACCCTAAAGGGGGTGAATAGAGTTTATTGCAGTTTTGAGGAATATTAAAATTATCACAACTCATCTCACAGTAGTATAAAATAAATATAGATAATAAATGGCACTGATTTTACACAGCTTCGACAAACCCTACATACTGCTACATTCCCCGAGGTTTCTACTAGAATTAAAACAATCTCTACGCTTACAAATTCCCTATAAACTTGTTGTACCCACTCCCAACTGTTCTAATTCTATGCCCAAAACCATGCACTGATCTTTATCCCCAAGATCAGATTTTCCTTAACTACAATCCCGTAGTTAGAACCCTAGTTTAGAATAACTGTGAATAATAAATCGAATACAAAAATGAAACTTAAAAAATAAAAAATAAAAAATAAAACAAAAAACCCTATGTAAAAACAAAATGGGCGGCCCTCTTCACTTTGCTTTGCACTTGTGTCGGCTTCCCTTTTTCTTTTATTGGTCGTCTTAACAAAAATTAGGGTTTTTGTATTTTTCCTAAATCGTGATGCCTGATGAATGATTGACTGAAATCTATAATGCTTTGATTATGTGATGCTCCTTGGTCGCTCGACTTGGCTTTGGCTTGCGATCGAAACTGTGAGTATTCTCTGATTTATTTGATTGCTCTTATGCAAGAATTTGTTTACTTCGTTTCGATGAAATTCCAGTGATGAAATGGTGTTAATATATAAGTAATTCGAGCCTATAATCTCTCTATTTCCTTGAATTGCCTTGCTCTGATTTATGCGTGATTTTTATGAGTTTTTGACCGTAAATCACTTGATGATTTCTGGAAACAAATTGATTTGATGTTGTGGCTCTTGAATTTGCAACGTGTATTTTTGGAATAATTCTAAATTGTAAAATTGAGAACTTTCCAAAAAAAAATGGTATTACTAATGAAATCTTGTATGAATTTCTTGAACGATTTATGGAAACAGTTTTCAATGTGAATTATCAAATCACTTTCCAGAAATAATTTAAAGTCTTTGCCATTTCTGGAAACATTGATTCTTTCCCAAATGATTATTTAGCAAGGTTGCAAGACATAATTATTTCCATACTTTAGTTATTTCTGGAAAATCTTGCTTGATTTGTGAATTGATTAGCAATATACAATCGCCTAAGATATTTTATCCCACCAATGCAGATTTAAATTCATGGCATGATACATTCATAAGAATATATATGCCAAGTATATATGCATATATACATACCCAGTTGTGTGTATATATGTATATCACTGCTGTGTATTGCTTTATCATGCCCATTTGCTTTACTGGGTTCACTACTATGCTTCTTCACCTTTTCTTGCCTGATATGTTGTCATGTACTTTGTGGCCTTTGTTGTTCTTGTGCTTTTGACATTGTGGCCACTAATGTTTCACTTGCACTCGAACTTTTTTCACCATTTTTGGGTTGTTACACTGATTCATTTTCCTTTTGTGTCTCGTTTCACCATAGTCAGAACTGCATGTATTGGTTTAGTTGCACTTGATATAGTTGCTCGATTTCTTTTGTTCAACGCTTGATGCATGGCTTGGCCTATTTGCATGCCATGTTCACTTTGGCATATTCATGTATTTGTCCATGACAAGGCTTTAGCATTCCAAGTTTTGTTTGCTCGTGTATTTGATCATTGAACACTGGTTTATTTGCATGTTGTAACTTTGGCTCGAACTATTTTGACCTGAGCATGTCCGTTGAGTTGCCAAGTATGCATTTGCACACTTCTTGTTTGTCTTTGTTGTATATTTGATGCTCTACCAAGTCTGATCTTGGTTGAGCCAAGTTATTGCTCGAATTTGAATTCTTTATACATTCAGATATACATGTCAATATATTCTTGTATATATACATAAGACTCTGTGTGTGTGTGTGTGTATATGTTTGTATTTTTGAGTCCACTTGCAATGTCACTTTAGTTTAGGTTTGTTTACACTTTGTTGTGTTCACTGCCACATGTATATTAATTGACCCTGACTTTTGGCATCCTTGCATATTCTTTAACACTGTCTTTTTTATTCGGCTTTGTTGAAAATCCTTGTCATGGCCATGAACCAGTTTTGTAGTTGTGTACACACATGTTGATTTCTCTTTGTTTTTGTGTGTATATATTATATATATATGCCACATATATACATGCATGTATATATACACAATTTTGTATATGTATTTGTGTTTTTGGTACTATGAATATGCTGTTTGTTGCACATCATTGCTTTGTGCACTGCATTGTGTATATATGGTCTTGTCCCTTGTATATGTGCCAGTCACTTTTCTTGTACATGCAAGTATCTTCTTGAACCATGAATGCATGTACTACCTATTGTTTACATATGTGTACTCATCTAAAAAATTGGTTGTGTATATATGTGCACACTTGCTTTGTTATACATCACAATTGGCTTTGGCTTGAATTGAGTTTTCAATGTTGCATGTATATATTTGCGCATTCTGAAACTGTTTTGTTGCACCTGTGTGTTCATGAATACTTGCAGCATGCCAATGTTGTCAAGCTTCACCCGAACACATCATTCTTGATATATTTGTCCCTCGTTGACTATATTTCCCCTGCACAAAGTATATGTGTATATACATACACATGTATGTGTATGCATGTATTATGTATGTGCGGAATATACATACATACATACACACACACACACACATATATATATATATATGTGTGTGTGTGTGTGTGTGTGTATGGGCGTGCGCACGCGTGCGTGCGTGTGTGTGATTGTGAGCAATAGAGACACTGTCTACCTTGTCGTATTTACAGTGAATCGCGGTGAATGTCAGAAGCTGTCTAGACATAGATGAATGCATATACATATCAAACCAAGTCATGAAATATGATAAGAAACATACCAAAATTCTGAGGCAAATAAATTTTAAAATAAAATTATATTTGCTAGAATTTAAAATTATTTTTGTTCCATTTACTGTGTGTGTTTCTGTGACAGGTAAGCAAGTGACTGGACTGACTAACAGACTGAAGACAGATAGGGTGATAGTGAGTGAATGTATGTATATGAGTGAGCTGAGTGAAACTGAATGTGAATTTGTATGTATATACAACTGAGTGACCGAGTGTTGTAGTGAGGAACTGATACATTGAGATGTACAAGTAGTGGAGTTGTAAGATTTGTATTGTTGAAATGTTGAAATAAATATTATATTTAAATAAAATAATGTTTGGATTTTTAATTACTTATGCAGTAGTATTCTATTTAAATATAAATATTTAATTATGTTTGTGATGTTGTAGAATAGTACATTTGCAAACATATTTATAATAATATACATATATATATGTTTGTTATCATCAAACAAAAATCATATAATTGTTATATACAATAGGAGCCCCTATCAATATTTTGATCCTCCAACATTATAGGATTATCAGGGTACAGTTCCTTACTGGTGAGGCGCCAAGTCTTCCCCGTCATCACAATGGGGCCCATGGCCAGGAGAGGAGTTGTGGCGTTTGAGGAGAGAGGTCTCTTCCATATATTAGTGGCGGGACTAGTTGTTAAGGAGCACTAGGAGATCTTGCTTGGACATCAAGATATGGTTAGCACGCAACTTGACTTTGCCCAGACATAGTAGCAGTCTCTGTGGAAGATATTTGCGGCCCAACAGCAATTCGAGCAGTTGCAGCTAGCGGTTCGAGACAACACTAGGCATCAGAAGGAACGCTTAAGTGGATTGGATTACTTTCTTCAGGATATTTTTGAATAGGGATCCCAACCTCCTTTCTGAGAGTGGATGGATATCAGTGTTGCTTCACGTAGGATTCTTTCTTTTATTGTAAAACTTGGCTATCTTTTTTTGTTAATTTGGCAACTTTAGTAGGAACCACTACTTAGAAGTTATCTTTTAGTTGTGGTAGTATTTTATCTTATTTTTTAATTATGAGGGACTTTACTCTATCTGATAAAATTCACGATGAACCATAATAGATATAATTAAATAACAAAAGAATACAAACAATAAAATTTACATGAAAGTAACGAAAACTAATTTTTTCCATGAAAAAATTATAAGGAGCGGAAACCTAGAAAAAAATTGGTTTTTCTGAAATTCGCAAATTTAAAATAGGTTGGTAGGAACTGGATGCAAAAGTTGGGTGAACTACGCTCTTAAATTGTAAGAGTGTGGGAAAAATTGGATGAAAAAGTATTTTTGATTTTCAAAATATTGCATTCATATAGAAATTTCTAGTATATTCTGGATGTGTGCATAATGTTTTCAACATATTTTAAAGAAAAATTTGCATTATACTTTGTGTGGACTATAGAGAACTTAATAAACTTACTAAGAAGAATAGGCACCCACTGCCGAGGATTGACGATCTCTTCGATCAGTTAGTTGGCGCCTTAGTGTTTTCGCAGTTGGACTTAACCACCAGTTTCCATCAGTTGAGAGTGGCTGAGGATAGCATAGACAAGACTGCCTTTAGGACTCCGGACGGTTTCTATGAGTGGCTTGTAATGCCCTTCGGTTTGACAAACGACCCCGCATACTTTGTTGACTTGATGGGTAGGGTGTTTAGGGAGTACCTTAATAAATTCGTGGTGGTCTTTGTGGATGACATCTTGATCTTTTCTAAGAGCGAGGAAGAGCATGCCCTACATCTTAGGGAAGTGTTGGAAACCCTTCGAGCGCATAACCTTAATGCTAAATTTTCTAAATGTCACTTTTGGAGGAAGGAAGTGCAATTCTTAGGGCACGTGGTTTCCAAAGAAGGGATAGCCGTGGATCCCGCGAAGGTGGTGGCCATCCAAGATTGGGAGGTCCCTAGAAATGCTACCGAGGTGAGGATGGCAGGCTACTATAGGAAGTTTATTAAGGACTTCGCAAAGATATCAGCCCCATTGACACGCTTGACGAAGAAGAACCTAGTTTTCACGTGGGACGTAGATTGTGATGATGCATTCCAACGTTTAAAGAGAGCTTTGACCACAGCCCCAGTCTTAGTGTTGCCAGATGGGAGTAAGCCATTTACTGTTTATATCGATGCTTGTAGGACATGACTAGGCGCAGTCTTAATGCAAGAGGGGAGGGTACTAGCCTATGGGGGAAGGCGGTTGAGAGTGCATGAGAGAAATTACCCTACACATGACCAAGATATGGCCGCTATTGTTTTCGCGCTTAAGTCTTGGCGCCATTATATTCTTGGCGAGAAATTCGAATTGTTCACAGACCACAAATCGCTAAAATACTTGTTCTCTCAAAAGGACTTGAACTTAAGGCAGCAAAGGTGGATGGAATTCTTAGCGTCCTACGATTTCGAGATAGCATATACCCCTGGCAAGGGTAACGTGGTGGCAGACGCCTTAAGTAGGAAAAGGTTGTCCTTGAGTCCGTTGTTTGTTGAGCGGCAAAGCTTAGAGTTCATGTCTACGTTTGATTTTAGACCTTCCATTGACTTTGTACCCGGTTTGTTAGCATCCTTAGAGGTCAGACCTATGCTTTTGGGACCGATTGTTGAGGCATAGCGAGATGACCTACAGTTGGTTGAGTTGGTAGAGAAGCTCATAAGGGGGGAGTCATCGAGCCATCTCAGTAGGTATACCCTAGATGATAAGGGTTGGTTATGTAGGGACAATAGACTTTGTGTACCACGAGACGAGAATTTGAGGAAGACCATTCTTGATGATGCACATCGTTCGAAGATGACCATTCATCCCGGCGGGGACAAGGTG
Source organism: Allium sativum (assembly GCA_030737875.1). Taxonomy (NCBI): domain Eukaryota; kingdom Viridiplantae; phylum Streptophyta; class Magnoliopsida; order Asparagales; family Amaryllidaceae; genus Allium; species Allium sativum. The sequence goes on along the minus strand of CM060921.1, from coordinate 717,156,481 downwards.
TACATGGATATGAGACGAGTTTACTTTTGGGCCGGTATGAAGAAGGATGTGGCCGAGTTTGTCTCTAGCTGCTTGGTGTTCCAACAAGTAAAAGCAGAGCAAAAGAAGCCCAGTGGGTTGCTTCACCATTGGAGGTCCCTCAGTGGAAGTGGGAGAGTGTCTCGACGGACTTTGTGGATGGGTTACCGAGATCGAGGAAGGGTAATACGGGGATTTAGGTCGTGGTAGACAGACTTTCTAAGAGTGCCGATTTCATTCCAGTGAAGATTAAGAGGACTGCTCCATGGTTAGCCTCCGTATACATTCGAGAGATAGTTCGTTTGCACAGTGTTCCTTCTAGCATAGTGAGCGATCGCGATCCTATCTTTACTAGCAAGTTTTGGAAGAGCTTGCAAGAGGTGGTAGAGACTCAGTTATGTTTGTGCACCACATATCATCCTCAGACGGACGGCCAGACCGAGAGGGTGAATCGTATTCTAGAGGACCTTTTGAGGCTATGTGTTTTTAGACTTCGGAGGTACATGGGAGGAGCATCTTCCTTTGGTGGAGTTCGCGTATAATAATAGTTTTCAGTCTAGCATTGGCATGGCACCTTTCGAGGCTCTTTATGGAAGGCCTTGTCGTTCACCTACATATTGGTGGGAATCTACGGATAAGATATTACTTGGGCCCGATAAGATTAGAGAGACTTCGGAAAAGATCGATTTGATTCGAAGGAGGATGAAGACGGCGCAAGATAGGAAGAAATCGTATGCAGACAAGAGGAGGACAGATCTTGAATTTGATATTGGGGACATGGTCTTTATCAAGGTTCTCCATTACGGAATGTTGTTCGCTTTGGGTCCATTGGGAAGTTAGCACCAAGGTTCGTAGGGCCGTTTCCTATTAAGGAGAGGGTTGGACAGATGGCATATAGAGTGGAGTTGCCCGAGAGACTTAGTGGTGTACACGACGTATTCTATGTATCACATTTGAGGAAGTTCTTGCATGAGACCGCGGAAGTGGTAGAGCCGAGCTTGCTTAGAGAGGTGGAGATAGAGCGTGATGCGACGATTCGACGAGCTCCTACATGCATTCTTGGTTCAGAGATTAAGAAGTTGAGGAATCGAGAGGTCAAGCTAGTCAAAGTGCAATGGGGAGATGTTGAGAGCGACGCTACATGGGAGACAGGAAGAGAAGATGCGTTCATTGTACCCTTTTCTTTTCGAGGGTATGTCTTTTAATTTCTCCTTTATCGCTTAGCTTGTACTTATTCTATCCTTAGTATGTCCTCTCGCTAGTATCTTTGACCTTTAGATAGGGTAGTCCTATGGTTGAAACACGTTTTTGAGACATGTTATGTATGGTGGATGCATGTGGATGCAAGTATTTGCAAGTGGTTGCTCGTGGATGCATATACACACACTTTAGGCACTAGATCGATTCAGTCACTTTCATATTTCATATTGCATATAAATGGATGTATTTAGTAAATTGAATGTACATTGAATGTGTGTATCATATGGATGTTGCATTTAAATGAATGGTTGTGCACACATATAGTAATGATATGTATAGGGTTCTTTGCATACATGATGGATACATGGCACTTTCATTATTTGCATTAAGGAGGTCGACTGAATTAGTGGACCGCCTGATTTTGCATTAGTATACGAACATATACACACACTATGCGTATGTACATGAAAAGCATTAGAATTTTTTTTAAGGACAATGGTTGCTAGTGGTTGATGGTTGAGTAGATGGATGATTCTATGGTAGGATACGTTCTTCTTGACTTAGAGATTTCGAGGACGAAATCCTTTAAGTAGGGGAGAATGTAACACCCCGAATTTTGAATGATCGAATTAACAAAATTTAGGAACACTTAATTTTTAAAAGAGAAATGAAGGGAAATGGGTTGCACCATTGCGTTCGTCTCGGAATTCTGCATAGAATAGATCCAAGTTTTCGAAAAAGGAGTTCGGACGAAGGAGATATGACCCTCGGAAGATAACAAGAAGAAGAAAAATATGTGAGCAGGCCGACCAGGGAGGTCGACCTCCCAAGGGGGAGGTCGACCATGGTGTCGACCTGGGGGTCGACCTCCTCCTTTGGGAGGTTGAACCTGGTTCGGCCAGTTTTGCTGCATGGTGCAATTTATGGGCCTGGGGCGATTTTTGATGGTCCAGATCAGTTCTAGGGTTAATCCTAAGGCCTAAATAACTTCCTACACCTATAAATATGTCATCAACCTAACCCTAATTCATAAAATAATTTTTAAGACACCATTATGCTATCAAACTCTCTCTCTCCTAAACCCTAGCCGCCGCCTCTAATCAAATCTAAAGTGTTCATACACAATTCAAATTAAAGATTAGAGCTTCTACAACAATTCAAGAAGATAAATCAGCAACACCGCAACGTTTCTACACAATTTCAATTCGTTAATCCTTTTCTTAAGCCACGAAAGGTGAGTATAGTTATTTTCACAAATTTAATGGGATTAAAGTAACATGAAAAAGTTGTAAAAAGGATTCATATATGTTTGTAATGAAAATATCACCAAGTCTTCACCTTTTTGATTCATGTCATCATATGCCTATGCGTCTATGTAAAGTTCATACCTTTTATTAGTTTATTCATGTTGAATCTGTCATTATGCCTCTATGCCAGTTTATATGCCCTTTTATTCCGTGATGTTAATTCCAATTTTCTGTGATCTGATTCTCTCTTCCTATCCCTATTCCTTTTATTTTTGGATCTAGGCTACCTTCGAGCCTATGTTAAAAATACGCGCGAATGCGAATATGTGGGAACGATGAGGATATGTATAATATGGAAAATTGGATATTTTAGATAATTGGATAATATGTGAAATTGGCATATTTGGGTATGAATTACATGGAATTGATGAAATTGCCTATAATTGAAAATTTGTAATTGAAGCCAATTAATATGTAATTAGTGAAATTAGTGACAAGTTGGAATAGGCAAAAAGTGTAAACATGATTATATGTTGAATCGGAAACACATGACATGAAAATTGGGGCTTGGGTGAAATACGATTATTAATAAACCTTTGACATGAGGTTAGGCGCAATTGTGGTGTAAGACTGCCCGGAACCGCCCGGCAAATCCAGCTGCCACAATTGGACATCTAATGTGAGAGGTCAAAGGCATGAATTGTAGGCGTAATGATGGATGACACGAGGTTAGACCCGGTTTGTGGCGTAAGACTGCCCGGAACCTCCCGGCAAATCCAGCGGCCACAAAGTGTTCGGTCTAATGTAGGAGGTCATGCACCGTTCGTCATAAGGAATGAATTAATAAATACTAACCATAATAAGACATGGGTATGGTTAGCGGGTTAACTGGGGTGACATGTAAATTATGACATGTAAATATGGACTTAACCGGAATAAGATAAGGCATGTAAATTATGACATGTAAGTATGGACTTAACCGTAGCATGTGTAAGACATGGACATTTAAATAAAAATGGTTAAGTGGGAGAAAACCTAGTGGGGGCCAAGCATAGGTGGGAGGCATGTGTCGGATGGGGACCCGTTTCAACTAGTAACCCGTTTGAGTATCTAATTGGGCCCGGTACTAGACCGGGATTGGGGCACGCTTACTGGGCTTGAATATAAGAGGTCAAAACGTGAATAGCGGTGGCAACGCAAGTCCAATGGGTTCATGTGCGTGCATAGGTCTGGGCTGGTAGGTAAGACGTTGTTGCATCGTGTAGGTATGGTCGTGCATTTCATATTGGTATCAGGGTTGCCACTTTGGGGAGTGATTCACCCCACTGTGGGGCCAGCACGGGTGCCTACGGGGTTTAGGGAGCCGATCGAATGGGTAGAGTAAGGATACCTTAGTGGTGGTAGGAGCAAGCCAGCACCTACGATAGCAGCTAGGTACAAGTAACTACCAAGTTTGTCATGTGGGTACAGTTAGTGGGAAGGGATCAACCTTGAGTAAAAGTGACTAGTAGATGTGCGGTGTAATTAAGTAATGTGGTGTAACTTAGCAAAAGTGTGGTGTAACGAAATACATGTTGGTTGAGTTGGATAGTCCTTTGGGTGCTAGTCTGATGTTGACTTCGGTCTTCGGGGTTGGCAGGCTACTATAGGAAGTTTATCAAGGACTTCGCAAAGATATCAGCCCTATTGACACACTTGACGAAGAAGAACCTAGTTTTCACGTGGGACGTAGATTGTGATGATGTGTTCCAACGTTTAAAGAGTGCTTTGACCACAACCCCAGTCTTAGTGTTGCCAGATGGGAGTAATCCATTTACCGTTTATACCGATGCTTGTGGGACAGGACTAGGCGCAATCTTAATGCAAGAGGGGAGGGTAATAACCTATGGAGGAAGGCAATTGAGAGTGCATGAGATAAATTACCCTACACATGATCTAGAGTTGGCCGCTATTGTTTTCGCGCTTAAGTGTTGGCGCCATTATCTTCTTGGCGAGAAATTCGAATTGTTCACAGACCACAAATTGCTAAAATACTTGTTCTCTCAGAAGGACTTGAACTTAAGGCAGCAAAGGTGGATGGAATTCTTAGCGTCCTACGATTTCGAGATAGCATATACCCTTGGAAAGGGTAACGTGGTGGCAGACGCCTTAAGTAGGAAAAGGTTGTCCTTCAGTCCGTTGTTTGTTAAGCGGCAAAGCTTAGAGTTCATCTCTACGTTTGACTTTAGACCTTCCATTGACTTTGTACCCGGTTTGCTAGCATCCTTAGAGGTCAGACCTACACTTTTGGGATGGATTGGCGAGGCACATCGAGATGACCCACAATTGGTTGAGTTAGTAGAGAAGCTCATAAGGGGGGAGTCATCGAGCAATCTCAGTAGGTATACCCTAGATGATAAGGGTTGGTTACGTAGGGAAGGTAGACTTTGTGTACCACGAGACGAGAATTAGAGGGAGACCATTCTTGATGATGCACATCGTTCGAAGATGACCATTCATCCCGGTAGGGACAAGATGTACATGGACATGAGACGAGTATACTTTTGGGCCAGTATGAAGAAGGATGTGGCCGAGTTTGTCGCTTGATGGTTGGTGTGCCAACAAGTAAAAGCAGAGTGAAAGGACCCGAAAATCGCCCTTGCGCGAAATCGCCGGATACGCTTACTTTGGGCTACAACACATCAGAACATTAACAGCAGACTTTTATTACATCATGGTATCGTAATATCAGAGTACAGAATATCAGAGTACATCGAATAAAATTACAGCGGAAGATAAATTACAATATTTTAATACATTGCAGCGGAAACAATAAAATAGCTACAGCGGAAGATAACTATGCTCTGGACACAGCTTTAAGCTTCAATCCAGCATCCTGCTCAAAAGATAAATATCTGCAAAAAGCTAGTCAACTGCACGTGTGGAAAAGAGGGCACCCAAGTTTGCGAAGTGAATCAAACTACGAGTCAGTTATGGGACTGGTATGAGAAATCTAACTTAACTAATCTAATAATAATAGGGCAAATCCAAGGACCACGCCGCTAATGCGGAACGGGTTTACTCAAATGGATTGTCGTGCATAATTAAAGGTAAATTGTAAAACAACGCAATGCTTTTTGGAAAAATGAAACCATTATAAGGCTCAAGTCCCATCACACAATGCAACGCAAACCGGAGGATAGAGTTTTACCTTATAATGGTCAGAAATGCTTGATACGTTAAAAACAGATTTGATATTATTATTAGTGTATATATGTTTCAAAAACATTTCAATCGTAATGTATCAATCATAGACAACATACACTACACCAGAAATGCCAATTAAGCAGTGCTCTGAGCCGTATCAAAATCGATTTGGCAGTGCTTTAAGCCGTATCAAAAAATGGCGTCTCTGTTACTTTGATACGGCTTTGACCCGTATCAATTCATGAATTTGATACGGCTCAAAGGCGTATCAAATTCATGAATTGATACGGCCATTAGCCGTATCAAACTCATGAATTGATACAGGTCAAAACCGTATCAAATATATGAATTGATACGGCTCAAAGCCATATCAATCCATGAATTTGACACGGCTTTGAGCCGTATCAATTCATATATTTGATACAACTAATGGCGGTATCTTTATCTAAATTTGATACGGCCATTAGCCGTATCTAATTAAAAAAAAAAATACAATTAGCTACTGAATTTACACAGAAAGAAAAATCAACAAAACATTTATGGATTTGAAAACTCATCATCAACACAAACATAAACTAGTCCAAGAAATAAATCTATAAACTATTTTATTAATGTAACATGACATCAATCACCAAATCTACAAACTATAGTTACACAACTACATGTATACTTAAACCAATGGCACAACAATATTAAACTGAAATGTACAACACTCATAACTGCATCCTCCCATCTTCTCCGGATCGTAGACACCATAAAAGAGGTCAGCATTCTGCTTGGGATCATTACCAAAGCTAGATTTACAGGTATATCAATATATCATTACCAAAGTTAGAATTGCACTTGATAGAATTTCATTTATCTTATATTGCAATTTTAATGCAGAAAAACAGAATGCTGACCTCTTTTATGGTGTTCTTGGTGGACACGGACAGTTTGGGATCATTACCAATGGCTTTCAGATGTCTGCAAATCTTCACCAGACGTCTGAGTTTCTACTCGGGTCATGCACAGGGGGGCTCCAGACATCTGGTCCAACATCCAAACGTCTTCCATTGCTCTCAGACGTCTGCCAAAAAAAAGTCCTATAATTCATATAGACTGCTAGTCAAATATTGTATGACTTAATGCAAAAAAAACTTGATGCAAAAGAAATGTTATTATTTTGATATTTCATGCTGGTGCCATGATAACTACTTCTGTGAACAGAACTGGAAAATAGTTCATTACCCTGACTAAATTTATTTAAAAGCCTTAATTATTTTCCTAGAACTCTCACCAAATAAAAAAGTTGCAACACAGAACTATTAACAGGGACAATAATACTTTACATTGACAACTTGGAAAGTGAACCATTTTTGAGATCAAAACTGTGAATTAGAAGAACAAATAATCTGGAAGGCATGTATAAACGACTTGACAATAAATCCAAATGATCAATTAAGAAATTAATTTGGAGTACACAAACCTGCGTCCATATTTCTGTGAAGGTTCCTTTTTTCCTTTAAAAGTGGGATAAAAGTGAGATAAGAATATAAGGCACCACAGTTCAATTTTTACATGTATATCTTTAGTTTAATTGAACAACAGCATGATTATGCCATGGTTATTCGGTATATATCTTTAGTTCAATTGAAAATACCGCAGCAAAATTGAACAACAACAGCATGGAAGCTGTTGTTCTCAACAGCAGTTTGTAAATGAAAAAGAAAGTTTCATGTGATTTATTTGACTCGTAATGCCATGGTGCAATAGGGCATTTATATATTATATCATGTTAGGTATTCACTTATGTTGCTCATTGCTTTTATCATAAGACAACATTGAGTAAAAGATAAAAACTTGATCAGTTCCTAAGTAACAAAATATCATGTATCAGTCTTCTTGCACACGATCTTTCAGGGTGTACAGTGTACTAACTCATGAATATATATTAAATATAACAAGAACTAATTACACTAATGGGAGAAAAGCAGGTTTAGCACATGTAATATCCACCTGGGCGTGCATTTATTATCTTAAGAGTTACTTCGACTCATTAGACAAACTGTGTTTGCATACATGTAATATATCACTGTGTTTATTTCATCAACATATGATTTATACTCTACTCTAGCTTAACATAACCCTTTTTTTCATCGATGTCGTGTCAGAACTTTGTCCAGCAAATATCCAAATGGTAAACAAAATATTCAAATGCTAACCTTCATGCACCAAGAAGTTATAAGAACATATTGCACACAAAAAATTGGTTGTCTGTTCATATCCTGAAGCTCTAGACTATAATTACAATTGGAAGAAACTGCAACTCTTACAGCATTGAGCATATAATATGCCTTAAAAATGAAATAAAAGATGCATAATAGTATGTTACATATCAAAAAGCTATGGCATGAAAATATACAGTTCATATTGAATGTATTATATTGAATCAATTGCCTATTACAAACAGACTATGCATTTTTACTGATGTGAATCAATTATGAAGTAACAAACAAATGATAAGGCACCAACTATTCAAATTTGAACTCACATTTAAATGAGGTTAAATTTTGTATATACACTTCCATTGATAATGTGTCATATAAGTGTAAGAAAATAAAAAGGAACAACACTATGGTTGACAAAACATTGAATCCTTTTTTTATCTAAAACAACGTAGGTATAAGAATAATCATATGAAAGACATTATCCAAGGTCTTCATGCTAACCTTCTCTTTCCAACACTACAATGGCCGTTTTGCATACTGATGCAATCTTTGTTCGTGTGTGGCCAGGATTGTGGGCTCAAATACTGCTACTTTAGAAAATTGCTTCAGCCCGAACGGTAGAGAAATCTTCTTACTGCAAGGGATAGTATCGAATAAACCAAGTTTGGAATGCATACATATTATTAGCATCATATCATCCAACCATATACCAAACTAAAATACTGGGAAAATAGAATGCAAACCTCGGTGCTGGATCTATTCCAGATAGATCAAACTTAAGTAGCAGCCTGCAGTCCTTTGTCAGTCTTCTTTTCCCCTCAAACACCTATTATCATACCCTGCAAGCACCCTGCGATGAAGAAGATGGATATCAACAAAGCTATTGCTTCAGGACTGCTATTGAAGTTTGATGCTAAGAAAGATGACATGCTTCGGGACTGCCATTGAAGGTTTAAAATTTGTTATTCAGAAGCATACTGAAAACAAAAACAACGAAACAACTAAAATTAATGGATCTTTGATCAAATAATTAAATATATATACAACACCGTTTACCTATTTTATATATAGCATATAAATAGATTAGTGGTTCATTTTTATTTCACTCTGGCAAATCTACGGTGGTAGTGACAGTTCCGCATATAAAAAAGGTTGATTCTATGTTCGATATCATAAATAATTCTAAATAAATTGCAATGCTGGCAGGGTAAGGATTTCGGTTGTTTGTGAGGAAGGAGATACCTAGAGGATGATACAAATTGCGATTGCAGATGCCTAGAGGATGAAAAATCAGAATAGAGGATGAAAAATCAGAAGAACTGTGGGATTGCGACTGCAATTGCGATTCCGATTATTATACCCTGCAAGCACCCTGCGATGGAGAAGATGGATATCAGCAAAGCTATTGCTTCGGGACTGCTATTGAAGTTTGATGCTGAGGAAGATGACTTGCTTTGGGAACATTCCAATATAACTCAAATAAAAACTGTTTACTTTCGATTCAAGCCTTTATCATTATAAAATCAACAGAATATTGATTTTAACCAATATTATCCCATTTATTCATTTAAATCTATATTTAAATATACTGAAATTTTCTGGGTTGTTACATTTAGTTACTGAGATACAAGATGCATCAGTTCTGTCAAACGGTTCCTAAGTGACGACTTATCGAATGTTACAAGAGAGTTTCTACTGAATTTCAAAAGGTTTGGTTTGGAAAAAATATATTGTATATGCCTACTTTCTATAGCGATGGGAAGTGAATATTTACCACAACTAGCTTACTAGACATGAAATTAGCTGATTCCACAATGATATGCAATTAGCAGGAGTAGGGCTTTCAACCTTACATGTGAGTGTCACATATTTACATTTCAATTAAAGATACACAGTTAATTTACACACAGTTAAGGACACAGTTACTCAACATACAAATCATCATCGGCAAATCTAACTCAACATACAAATCAACACAGTTACGCAATCAGTCCACAATTAGGGCAAATCATAATTGACATTATACTGTAAAGTCCTATCTTTCAATTGCATTGTAAAATTTCCTTCTTTAATTATGTTGTAAATGTAGTTAACATTACAGTGAAAAATTCTAACTTTTTAAATTACATTAAAGAAATGCAAATTTGATTACATCATCCAATTCTTCTTCTTAATTACGTTAAAATTGTAATTTTCAATATAACGTAAAATCCCTCTCTTTTAAATTATATTAAAAATGTAATTTTCGTAACAGTGCAAATTTCTATCTTTTAAAATTAAGGTAAATTTGATTCTAATGTCCAATTCTTCTTCTTAATTACATTTAAAATGTAATTTTCAATATAATGCAAAATCCTTCTTTAATTACATATAGAAATGTAATTTTAATTGCAAATTCTCATTCTTAATAAAAATGTGATTTATTTTACATATACATAAACATGACATTTAAAATATGATTTGATTCATATGCATTACCTTGACATTAAAATATGGTCTGATTTCATATGCATTATCATGACATTGAAATATGGTTTTATTTCGTATGCATTGACGCTACTCCAAAACATGTTTTTGTATCATATGCACTATCATATACTAAAATATGATTCTATTTTCATATTTCTATTCAAATGCTAAAAATATATTTATTTTCTTATTTCTACACATCAGGTAAAAATAAGTTTGTTTTCATATCTTAACCGCGACGCTAAAAAAATATAATTTTATTCATGTTTCAACTAAAACAATAAAAAAAAAATATGATTATTTACATATTCTAACTGAAACGAAGAAAATATGACAATAATCATAATCTACCTAAGAATGCTAAAAATATAATTTTAATCCACTTTTTCCATTAACGCTAAAAATATAATTATAATTCACTTATTCCATTAACGCTAAAAATATAATTATAATTCACTTATTCTATTTCACTAACAATATGATCATTAAAAATTATATAGCGCTTATAACCATTACACTAACAATATGATCATTTCAATGTAATGACATAGCGCTTAAAATAGTTCGTTTTAACTAAGATGACATAACGCTAAATTTATATTCATTTTAACTGAAATGAAATGACATAATGCCAAATTCATATTCATAATTTCTAATGAAAACATAACTAATGTAAACATATTTTCTAATGTAAACATATTTGCTAATGTAATCATTATTTTCTAATATAAACATATTTTAACACAACGCTAAAATATGTTCATTTTCCTATAATTTAACACAGTGCTAAAATTTGATTCATTTTCAACTAAATTTACATAATGCTAAAATGTATTCATTTTTCTAAAATGACACAAAGCCAAAATTTATATGTTAACCTTTTTCTATGTTTTCTCATATCATATAAAAGCATATTTTATATGTAAATATTTTTAACCATTCATATTAACATAAAAAGGATATTTTATGTTAAATTCTTCTTAACATTTTATTTTAACATAAAAGGAATACTTTACGTTAAATATTTCTAACATTTCAACGAAAACAAATAAAAGATAACTTTGATTGTCGTCAATTCCAGCACAACAAAATATATAAAGAGTTATATTTTGTCTACTTTACATTTTATAATTAAATTGTTATTTTAACCAATCTCAACATTTTATATCTAAAATGTTATATGTAAAACAAAATGAGTTTATAAATTTTTCCTTTTTATTTACACATAGGACATAAATAAAAATGTATACAACAAGTTTGTCTTTTTATTTACACATGTAGTGTAAATAAAATGTGGTTTCTAATTTTATATATATTTACAAATAAAATGTTTAACCATTTGTCCTTTTTTATTTGCACATGAAGTGTAAATCAGAATATATAAAATGATTTTAATGTTGCTAAATAAACACATTCTATATAATATTCTAATTGGATTAAAATTTTCGGATCTAATCCGATTTACAGTCAAGTCACTATTTTTAATTGGATTAAAATTCTAGTTTAATCTGATTTACAGAACACGACGATTTTTATCGGATTCATACAGATCTAGATCGTACGATAACAGATCTAAACAATACAATGCAATAAAATTCATCAGAACACAAGCGAAATTCATCACAGCACAGATCTGAACAAATAACTTACATATAATTATTTAACAACGATAGAACAATTAATTAAATTAATTAAATTGTAAAAATCAAAGATTCTCACCTCGATTTGGCTATAAATTAAATGTGCTCCATTTCAGATTTGGTCAGCGCCGTCGCGAAGATCTCGAAAAGACGAATCCAACGCAACAAACGGTTCGCAAAACGGACCTCGTATGGAGAAGTTATACGTGTTTAAAGATTTGTAAATTTTAATTATAAAAATAATTAAACCATCCATCTCACCCACTAGGATGCTGCCACGTCACCTCCCCCAAGCCCCTTTCTTCTTCATCGTTACTTCAGGCATTAACCTTAATAGTTTGAACCCACCTCTCAACGTCTAGGGCATCTCATCGCACCTCCATCCGACCACCTGCAGCCGATCGGAGACCCTCACCTCGAAGCCCGCGCCGACCTCTCCTTGCGCCCAGAAGTGGGCCCCACTCGCTGCCCCCCCCCCCCCCCGTGCCTCGAAACCCCTCCAAGCGCTGGCATTTCGTGCTGAGAATTCGCGAAATCCATGAACTAAAACCCGATATTAACCGTATGGATTTGTAGATCTCTCCAAAAGCTTCGATTTGGTATATAATATGTTGAATTTCATTGAGCGGATCAAAAGTTATTGAGGTTTGAATTTTCGGTCATTCGTGGCCTTCGGTTTCAATAGCAGGCGGTTGGCCATTTTTTTAGGGTTTTAAATAATTTTTTATTAATTTGTTCATCGTAAAGCGTGTTATAAAGGTGAAAATGCGGGTTGTCTCCGAATTGGGCCTGCTTACTGTCATTCTTAAGGTTTTGACACCTTCTAAATGCAATGGGACAGGTCTCATGGCCCAATTCCGAAATCTGTAAAATTTTTATTTAAATTTACATTAAAAATTAATTAATTAAATAATTACCGTACATTTAAATACGCCGGGGCCACAAACTAACTTCAAAATTTCCCGAAAAAATATATTTAACTATGTTTTGACTCTACGGACCTAGGAAAATTAATTTCGTTCAATTCTGAGCCCGTTTGAAAAATGATCTTTTCCAAATTGATTAAAATTTACCGAAATTGACAAAACTGAAATCTTTTTGCCACAGCCACAAATTAGTTCTAAAAATTATGAAAAATTAAAATTAGCCATATTTTGACATTCCGGATCCAACAAAAGTGGTCTCGTCGAAAACTGAGGTCGTTTGTAAAATGACTAATTTTAAGGGATATTTAGGGTCCGTTTGGCACAGGTCCCTATTAAGTTTCAAAATTAGGCTCAGATCCGGTCTTAAACTTATTGTAAATTAGGTCCCTATTTTTCTATTTTGAAAAACTGCATATATTTATGCAACAATTCATCAACGTTAGTTCAACTTTATTTGCAACATGTATGTAACAATTCAGAATATTTGCATACATGTATGCAAGTATTCGTTCAGAATAGTTGCATACATGTATGCAAAAATTTAGAATATTTGCATACATGTATGCTGATATTCGTTCAGAATAGTTGCATACATGTATGCAAATATTTTGAATAGTTGCATACATGTGTGCAACTATTCTGAACGAATATTTGCATACATGTATGCAAATATTCGTTCAGAAAAGTTGCATACATGTATGCAAAAATTTAGAATATTTGCATACATGTATGCAAATATTCGTTCAGAAAATTTGCATACATGTATGCAACTATTCATCAGAATAGTTGCATACATGTATGCAAAAATTCAAAATATTTGCATACATATATGCAAATATTCATTCAGAATATTTGCATACATGTATGCAAATATTATGAATAACACGTAAAAATGAAAACAGGGACTAAATTTATAATAATTTTATGACCGGATGTGAGCCTAATTTTGAAACTTAATAGGGATGTGAAACTAATTTTCACTTTAATATTAAAAATACATTTTTAAACAAATAATTTTCGAAAATCAAAATATATAAGTGTTTACTATTTTTAAATGCAGAAACATCATTCTGAACTCAATAGAAGTGGTTTCGCGTCCAAATTCCTTCGTACGCAAAAAGTGGCATTTTTGACCTTTCTAAATTTCATAGCGACCTTTCTAAATTTTAATTTGGGCATAACTTTTGATTCCTGCTATGAAATTTCAATTTTCGGATTCATTAGAAAGATATTTTTAAATAGATTCCAATATTTTTGGTTTCACTAAAATCCGTTAAATTTTGCATCCTGTATGGTCAGTCAAAGTTCAAGTTTGACTTTTCAAACTACCGCGCTATTTCTAACTCCTTTTATAATTAAAATTAAATTATTCATTCTAACTTCAATTTAAATCAATTTTTAATCATTATTATTTTAAATGAATTATTTTAAATACCAAAAACCATTAAAATTAGTTAAAATAAATTTTTAAATTTACCCCAAAATTCAGGGTTGTTACAGTCTCCCCCACTTAAAAAAATTTCATCCTCGAAAAGGAACGAAGCTAAAGTTGTTCAATTAACTAACTCATCTTTCATTCTTTTATTGATTTCAATAATTTTATTTGTTGATTAACTTTTAAAATATATTACTTTATATATTCAAAAATCATATTTCCTAATAGCGGATTATATATATAATCAAAATAAGTTAATTATATACTTTTCACTCTCAACTCATTCTAGGGCATTACTAACCCCATCTCTAATGAGTTTTCTCATTCTAGGATACTGCTGATCCTAACTCTAATGAGTATTCTTATTGGATATTACTAATCCAATCTCTGATGAGTCTTTTGTTCAGTTCCAACGAGTTGTATCCCAAAGATTTGAGCTAACCAAAGCTCTGGTACCAAAATGAAATGACCTGAAAATCTCCCTTGCGGGAAATTGCCGGATACGCTTACTTTGGGCTACAACACATCAGAACAATAACAGCATACTTTTATTACATCATGGTATCATTACATCAGAGTACATAATATCAGAGTACATCGAATAAAATTACAGCGGAAGATAAATTACAATATTTTAATACATTGCAGCGGAAACAATAAAATAGATACAGCGGAAGATAACTATGCTCTGGACACAGCTTTAAGCTTCAATCCAGCATCCTGCTCAAAAGATAAATATCTGCAAAAAGCTACTCGACTGCCTGTGTGGAAAAGATTGCACCCGAGTTTGCAAAGTGAAACAAACTTCGAGTCAGTCATGGGACTGGTATGAGAAATCTAACTTAACTAATCTAATAATAATAGGGCAAATCGAAGGACCATGCCGCTAACGCGGAACGGGTTTACTCCAGCGGATTGTCGTGCATAATTAAAGGTAAATCGTAAAACAATGCAATGCTTTTGAAAAAATGAAACCATTATAAGACTCAAGTCCTTATCACACAATGCAACGCAAACCGGAGGATAGAGTTTTACCTTATAATGGTAAAAAATGCTTGATACATTAAAAACGGATTTGATATTATTATTAGTGTATATATGTTTCAAAAACATTTCAATCATAATGTATCAATCATAGACGGCATAGTACCCCATCCTACTATGTTGTCATACTAGTTCTATAATCAAAACCGCATGAGGTCATATTGGAAAATGGGTTTCCATCATGAGTCAAGGCTAGGGAGGAGCTCCTTACCGATTCGAGACACTCTAGCTAATGTCTCATGATTCCCCGCAGTTAACCTTGGATCCTGCAGGGCCGGTCCACACATACCGCTTCGTGGATTAGTTATTCCTGAACATACGTTTCCCGATCCTATAGGACCTATCATCCGAGGCGCGCCACATTCCATCATCCACATAAGTAAATATCAGCCAGTTTAAGCACCGACACCACTTCTAGCTAGAAAGAAACGTGCTGCTCTCCATACGTTCCCTTCTCCCGTTTTAGACTCAACCGGGTTGTGAGGCTCGCGAAGTAACGTTATAACCACAAGGCCTGCTTTTCAACAAAGCCTTGATCATTTTCATCTTAGCGTGCCACATTGACAATTCATGCCATGCGATTGGTAACTATTAATACACAACCTCTAAGGGTGTTAAACAAAAGAATAAATCCTCCTCCACCAACGATTGTGTATTAATAGAAATCAATTTACATAGAACAAAATTCAACGTCAGACACACATCCATTTATAAGCTTATGCTCTGGGTCTGAGCGAAAGCCAAATCCGTACAATTAAACAGTACGTTCGGATAACTACCATCTTAGCCCCGTCTTGGGAGCAAATCAATCAAGGGCCTCAACACTAGTTACCCATTCGATGTGAAGATCGTCGGTCTTCAATCGCCATCTTCAATTCTTCCATTTAAAACTTCGTATGATTTTTTGAAATGAGTATAACTCGGTATTTTCAAATAATCTTCGCATAATTATCATTTAAATTATTTCATAATGTTATTATTTATCACTATTTTTATTTTGATAAAAGTAGATATAAATCATTCCATGTAGTCATTAACATATAAGGGTAACGAATCAACCAAACAAACAGCGCACAATCATATTCATGTATCATATCAAGGTATCATGTTCAATGAACATTTCAATTCCATTCCCCCATTTATTAATTATTAAATAACAACTAAAAGGTAACTTTCAATTTATTCTTTTACTGGATAGAAAATGTCATTAAAACATCTGTTTTTCTTATTTATTTACACTACATGTGAATAAAAGTTTTCCTTTTCTTCTACATATCCTATTTACATGAAAATGTAAATGAAAGTGTTATCTAAAATAATTCTTTTTATTACATAAGAAAATGTAAATTCCTATTTCATATTTTATTTATATTCTTCTCTCATTTTATTGGAAATGTAGTATTTCCTTCTTATTCTTTATACTATAGAAAAATGTGAATTTTCTTTTTCATCCTTTGCACTATATTCTTTTTTATTACATTATAAAGAATGTAATTATTCTAGATTCTTTTGTTACATAAAAAAAACTAATATTTCTTATTTTGATTTCATTAAGAAAAATATAATTGACATTATACTGTAAAGTCCTATCTTTCAATTGCATTGTAAAATTTCCTTCTTTAATTATGTTGTAAATGTAGTTAACATTACAGTGAAAAATTTTAACTTTTTAAATTACATTAAAGAAATGCAAATTTGATTACATCATTCAATTCTTCTTCTTAATTACGTTAAAATTGTAATTTTTAATATAACGTAAAATCCCTCTCTTTTAATGTAACAACCCATATTTTTTATAACATGTTAAAACAAGAAATCAAGGCAGAATTAAATTTTAAATTCAGAATCAGGGGAAAAGGGTTACGCCATTGCGTTCGTCTCGAAATTATACATGAAATAGAGTCCGAGTTTTCGAAAATCGGAGTCCGGATGAACAAGTTATGGCCTGTACAAGTTTCAGCAGTTTTCAGGCAGCACTGGACCAAGGGGTCGACCATAGGGTCGACCTACCCCTCCAGGTCGACCATAGGGTCGATCTACCCCCCAAGTCGACCATAGTGTCAACCTACCCCCCTTACATGTTGACCTGGTCGACTTGTTTTGACCCAGAACTCATTTTTGAAGCCTGAGACGTGTTTTGATGGTCCGGATTGATTCTAGGGTTAATCTAACGGCCTAAACTAGTTGCTACACCTATAAAAACACCCTTAGACCTAACCTAATTCATATCAAATCATTCTTACACCATTATGCTTCTAAAATACCTCTTGAACCATGGCCGCCGTCTCCAAATCAAAGTACAAACACTCAAACTCAAATCAATTCAAAGAACAAGGCTTCTACAATGATTCAAGACAATAAATTAACAATGCCGCGACATTTTTACAACAAATTCAGTTCTTGATTCATTAGCCATGCTCTGTCAGTTCTAGTTATTTTTAGATTTAAGCATTTAATTATAAAATGGTCATGGAATAAAGTGGAATTGGATTTAAGTATGTTTATCGATCTATTTCTGTTGCTTCTTGGATCTTAAGTTTTGGGATTTGTCTATCTTTATTCCTATGTCTAATTTATGATCTATTCACCCTGTTGTAAATCAGTTTTCTTGATTCATATTGATATTATTACCAAGTTGTAATCTCCATGCCTGTGATGATGTTTTTCTCTCTGATCTTATTTTTATGCAAAATTCTACCTTCCCTGTTTATTTTCTTTTGATGAACCTAGGTCAATTTCGGACCTAGGCCTAAACTACGATATACGTTCGATGGTATACGGGGGAAATATTGGAATATTGCCTAGTGGAATATATGTGTTTGGTGGAATTGATGGCATAACATAAAAATTGGATATTTGGGTATTACTACCCTTAGCATAAAATTGGAAATTTGGGTATTGTCAATATAATTGAAATTGCAAGTTTGGGCATTGGCATAAATAATTTGGCATGAAGTAGGCATACATGAATTGGCATGTAAGTTAAATCATGAGTTTGGGACTATGTAAGTTTAAATCAAAAGATTGGGCTTATGTAAAATTTGATAATTGGCATAAACATGTATTATGAACTTGGGCAACTGACATGTATTGTAATAAAAAGATTATAGTTTGGGATAACTACATCATGAATCATGATTTGGGTTTATTGGGTATAATATTTGATACATGTAATTTTGGCTAGAACTTGATATGGTAAAATGGCATAAAATTTTGCAAACATGTAAAACGGCATGAATTAAACATATGTAAATTTGGTATGAATTGGGCATATGTAAAACTGACATGTAACCTAGTACTTGGGCATATGTTAATTACGTAAAATTTGGAGTAGAAACATATATGATAATTTATGACTTGGAGAAAGTTTAATATGAACGTGCCTAAGTTGGGTTTTGGGTAGTTGGTATGTATTGGACATCTAGAAGGCACGTAAGCATGCTTATGAACTTGAAACATGAATTGGTTATGAATATGAATCATTAACTTGATAATAGGAAAAAGGGAAAACATGAAACTTGACATGAAACTCGCCATGAAACTAGACACGAACTTGACATGAAACTGGAACATGGACATGACATTGGAATAAACATGAAAATGGCCAACTCGAGGTTGGGTTGAGTTTGCAGTTTAAATCTGCCCGGAACCGCCCGGCAAATCCAGTTACTGCAAACAATAGGATCCAATGTGGGTAGTTGGTCATATCGCGCTTGAAACCCGAGGTCAGACTGAGTTGTGGTGTAAATCTGCCCAGAACCGCCCGGCATATCCAGTGACCTCAACAACTGGTATGATGTGAGAGGTTGGGGTGCATTAATGAATTAATGCCACATGATAGGGTTAAGTCATGAATCGTTTGAATATACTTAACTAATTTGATATGATGATTTGATAGGGTTAAGTCATGAACCGCTTGAATATACTTAACCAATTGGATACGATGATTTGATAGGGTTAAGTCATGAACTGCTTGAATATACTTAACCAATTGGATACGATGATTTGATAGGGTTAAGTCATGAACCGCTTGAATATACTTAACCAATTGGATACGATGATTTGATAGGGTTAAGTCATGAACCGCTTGAATATACTTAACCAATTGGACACGATGATTTGATAGGGTTAAGTCATGAACTTGAACGACAACACTTAGCCAATTTGACATGACACGTAGGCGGGTTAAATCACGAACTTGAATGACAACACTTAACCAACTTGACATTCTAGACTAATGGGGTTAAGACTCGAATTTAAATGACAACACTTAACCTACTGGACGGAAACCCTAGTTGTGCGGTCCTTTTCAGCAGTAACCCACTAGATGTATCACGGTACCCTGGAACTAGGCAAGGTGGGGCACGATTACTGGGCTGATTGTAAGCGACCAGAACGACGGCTGAGTAGGTGCGCCATTGTAGGTTCAAGCGGACTATGGCCGTGCACGTAGTCCGGAGTTGAAAAAGCAGGCATTGGGCACCCGTAGGTTCACACTGTGCGTGCTTGATTCATGTCGATGGTTGGCACCATTGGGCTTGATACACCCTCTGGTGGAGCTAGCACAGGTGACTACGTTTCGTGATTGGGCCGTATGACACAGACACATGAACGAGCTAGGACTTGTAGGGAACTGATCGATTAATAGATCGTTACGTGGAATTCGTTAGGTAGCATAATCCCTAGTGGTCCTAGGTGGCATAAACCCTAAATGAATCTAGTAAACGTTCAATAAGTAGCATAATCCCTAGTGGTCCTAGGTGGCATAAATCCTAGTTGAACACGCGATAGTTCATGATAAGGAAACCTAGCCAGAACAAGGGTGGCAGTCCAAACGATTTCAAGAATGGTGGCACTACGTTGAAGTAGTATAGAAATACGTGATGAAATCCGTACGGCAAGGGACTGTACATATACATGGAAAGGATGATATGGGTTGGGGTACTAGTACAGTTGGTGTAGAGAATACAGGAAATCAAAGAAAATAGTGGAACGGTGAAGCTTAGAAATCTTGCGATGTTATACTTAATAGAAACCTTGCAATGTGATACTTGGTAGGAACCTTGTGATGATACTCTTGATAGGAAGCATGGAATGTTATACTTGATTCATCGTGCCTGTAGCTTACCTTGTCATCATGCTTATGTTTACTTTCAGTTTATTCATTCCATATTATCTTCACCTGTTTTTATGCTGAAAGCCACTAGGACTTACTCAGTCTTTATGACTGACCCAGTATGTTTCGCCTCTTTTTCTTTCGTTTCCTCCCCAGGTTCACAGGGTGGGAATACATCTTAGTTCAGATCTTACCAAGCTCCAAGGCTCTTTCATTTACTGCTTGGATTTCTCTTGGCTATGGCTTGCTTTGCTGCTTTATTGGGGAATGATTTATGACTATGGTTTTATGCTTCTTTACTATTGCAAGACAGATTTTGATGTAATGGATTTAATGGCATTTTGATGTAAAAGGCTATAGACCTTTCTAGATTTTAAAGAAATGAAATTCGGTTCTTCTTCCGCTGTTTTATATATGTTTTGTCTTGTAATATTTATGTGTATGTTTACCTAGATAATGCTCCACCAAAGCTAGTGCATTCCCCTTGTGAGTGACCCTAGCGGAGGTGGGGTGTTACATTTGGTATCAGACCAGAAGATTACCAGACTAGGCAAAAGATTTTAAAAACCTTCTGAAATTATTTTCAAAACGTTTACAAAGAAGCATTTTTCTAAAGAAAAGTTTTGTTTTACGAAAGGCATATTCCCCAAAGCCATATGCACTATCTTTTGATTCTTTCCTTGAGTCTCTTTTCTCTTTCTTTTTCACCCTAGTTTGTAGGCATGCGACACATGTCGGAGGGCAAAGTAGTGTCCAACCTCCATCTGTAGTCGCAGTAGTTTTACTTGCGACTAATCTTATTTCAAGCTTTATAGGGTTGCCGTCGATGGGGGTAGCTTTCGAGAAACTTGTCAACAAGCTATACAAGGATAGTAAGAAAGAGGATAAAGAACACAAGCCTAAGGATGAGAAACTTGTTGATAAGGCGTAATCCACGAAGGAGGAAAAGGTGAAAGGGAAGAGGTCAAAGTAAAAGAATAATAAAACACGTGATAAGAAAGAACATCGTTGGTGTGGTAAAAAGGGACATGTAGTTAAGTATCATCGGACAAGGACAAGGGCAAAGAACAAGATCGTCGAGAGTGCAATTGTATGCTCTCACTGCTAGCATACCTAAGAGAGGTGGTAACGTTTCTGTTGAAAGTTTAGCTTCTCTTTTCTATCATACCGTGGGAACTTTGTTTTTATACATCGCATCCTTTTAATTCTGCCTCGATAGTTGAGTCTCTGCACCTTAGTACTAGCATAGTAGAGGATCCCGTTTTTGTATCAAATCCTGTGGGGAATCGGCTCATTTATTCATGACTTGTTTGGATTTGAGAATGTCTATGCTAAGTGTTGAGTTTAGAAGTAATGCTTATATTTTTGGGCAATGGGTTGATTCTAGGGATGGAGTGGTTTTCCAAAAATGATACCATTCTCGAGTATGAAAAGAGGGTAGTTAGACTCTTGACTTGCCCCGGTAATGCCCTCGAAGTCTAGTGTAAGCCTTAGGGTTCTGCTATGCTTAGTTACCTAGACTCTCTTGATATATTTATTGATCCGCTCGAGTAGTGTTCGCCACCAAGGAGGATGGTTCATTTCGCTTATGCATGAGTTATAGAAAATCACCTTAGTAAGTACACTTGGCAACATGGTTGGCATTTGTTTATTTTCAAGAGATAATTCATTTATGTGGAATAACTTCTAGTAAGTGAATGAGATCCAAGATTCACTAGTGAATTTTGGAGAGCTTGCACGAAACCATGAGTATGCAGTTATGTTTGAATCAGGTATACTAGAAAGAGAATAAGCGAAAGTGGAACGAGAGGCGACAGTGGAATGAGTTCCAACTCATATTCTGGGAACAAGAATTAAGGAACTACGAAATTGTGAAGTTAAAGACGATCAAAGCACAATGGAGTTAAGCTCAAGGAAATACGACTTAGAAGATTGAAGACTAGATACGTGCATCATATCTCTTTTTAAGAGTATACCCTTGATTCCTTTTTTCTTGTAGAGCTTACTTGCATGCTATCTTTTAAGTATAACCTCTCAGTCCTATTCTCAATCCTATTTCTGTTGCAAACCCCATAGGGAGTATGATTTATCTGTTAGTAATACATGTTGGGGCTTGAGGGTGTCCGTTGGGTTGACTAAACTTTTTGGGTTTTATAGGATATGGGATGGTGCTTAGGGAGTTCTTCTCCTATTCAGTATATATGTGACGTAGATTTCCAGCTTTGACATTGCCTAATGGGCACAAAGTTTTTACTTGCTTCTATCATTCAGCTATATCTTTAGGTAGGAACAATTGGGTGAAACATGTATTTGAGACATGTTATGATTGATGGTTGCAAGTGGTCGCAAGTGGTTGCTCGTGGTTGCATAACACACATTAAGCACTAGACCGGCTCAGACACATTTTCATATTGCATATGCATGAGTGTTTATACTTGTTTATGGATGAAATTGAATGTGTTATCATGTGAATGTTGCATATGGGTGGATGTTTGAGCACACATATAATGTTTACGTGATTAGGCTATTTGCATACATGTTGGACTCATGGCATTAAACATATTTTGCATTAAGAAGATCAATCAGGCCTGATCATTTGCATTAGATAAGGAACATATACACACACTTTCTGCATATGTTCATACAGCATTAGAAATCTCTTAAGGACAATGGATGCCTGTGATTGATGATGGAGTAGACGGATGATTGGATGGTAGGACACATTCTTCTTAACTTGACGATTTCGGGGACGAAATCCTTTAAGGAGGGAAAATGTAATACCGTATTTTTTATAACATGTTAAAACAAGAAATCAAGGCAGAATTAAATCTTAAAATAAGAATCAGGGGAAACGGGTTACGCCATTGCGTTCATCTCGAAATTTTACATGAAATAGAGTCCGAGTTTTCGAAAATCAGAGTTCGGATGAAGAAGTTATGGCCTGTACAAGTTTCAGCAGTTTTCAGGCAACACTGGACCAGGGGGTCGACCATTGGGTCGACCTACCCCCCAGGTCGACCATAGGGTCGACCTACCGCCCAGGTCGACCATAGTGTCGACCTCTCCCCCTTACAGGTCGACCTGGTCGATCTGTTTTGACCCAGAACTCATTTTTGAAGCCTGAGACGTGTTTTGATGGTCCGGATTGATTCTAGGGTTAATCTAATGGCCTAAACTAGTTGCTACACCTATAAAAACACCCTTAGACCTAACCTAATTCATATCAAATCATTCTTACACCATTATGCTGCTAAAATACCTCTTGAACCATGGCCGTCGTCTCCAAATCAAAGTACAAACACTCAAACTCAAATCAATTCAAAGAACAAGGCTTCTACAATGATTCAAGACAATAAATTAACAACGCCGCGACATTTTGACAACAAATTCAGTTCTTAATTCATTAGCCATGCTCTGTTAGTTCTAGTTGTTTTTAGATTTAAACATTTAATTATAATATGGTCATGGAATAAAGTGGAATTGGATTTAAGTATGTTTATCGATCTATTTCTGTTGCTTCTTGGATCTTAAGTTTTGAGATTTGTCTATCTTTATTCCATGTCTAATTTATGATCTATTCAGCCTGTTGTGAATCAGTTTTCTTGATTCATATTGATATTATTACTAAGTTGTAATCTTCATGCCTGTGATGATGTTTTTCTCTCTGATCTTATTTTTATGCAAAATTCTACCTTCCCCTATTTATTTTCTTTTGATGAACCTAGGTCAATTTCGGACCTAGGCCTAAACTACGATATCAGGGGAAATATTGGAATATTGCCTAGTGGAATATATGTGTTTGGTGGAATTGATGGCATAACATAAAAATTGGATATTTGGGTATTACTACCCTTAACATGAAATTGGAAATTTGGGTATTGTCAGTATAATTGAATTTGCAAGTTTGGGCATTGGCATAAATAATTTGGCATGAAGTGGGCATACATGAATTAGCATGTAAGTTAAATCACGAGTTTGGGACTATGTAAGTTTAAACCAAAAGATTGGGCTTATGTTAATTAGGCATATGTAGAATTGGGAATTTGAACATGAAAGCAATTGTAAATTTGATAATTGGCATAAACATGTATTATGAACTTGGGCAACTGACATGTATTGTAATAAAAAGATTATAGTGTGGGATAACTACATCATGAATCATGATTTGGGTTTATTGGGTATAAAACTTGATACATGTAATTTTGGCTAGAACTTGATATGGTAAAATGGCATAAAAATTGGCATACATGTAAAACGGCGTGAATTGAACATATGTAAATTTGGTATGAATTGGGCATATGTAAAACTGACATGTAACCTAGAACTTGGGCATATGTTAATTATGTAAAATTTGGAGTAGAAACATATATGATAATTTATGACTTGGAGAAAGTTTAATATGAACGCACCTAAGTTGGGTTTTAGGTAGTTGGTATGTATTGGACATCGAGAAGGCACGTAAGCATGCTTATGAACTTGAAACAT
Source organism: Allium sativum (assembly GCA_030737875.1). Taxonomy (NCBI): domain Eukaryota; kingdom Viridiplantae; phylum Streptophyta; class Magnoliopsida; order Asparagales; family Amaryllidaceae; genus Allium; species Allium sativum. Next base: position 717,131,505 of record CM060921.1, on the reverse strand, counting down.
AAATTGGTTATGAATATGAATCATTAACTTGATAATAGGCATAAGGGAAAACATGAAACTTGACATGAAACTCGCCATGAAACTAGACACGAACTTGACATGAAACTTGAACAATGACATGACATTAGAATAAACATGAAAATGGCCAAGTCAAGGTTGGGTTGAGTTTGCAGTGTAAATCTGCCCAGAACCGCCCGACAAATCCAGTTACTGCAAACAATAGGATCAAATGTGGGTAGTTGGTTATATCGCACTTGAAACCCAAGGTCAGACTGAGTTGTGGTGTAAATCTTCCTGGAACCGCCCGGCATATCCAGTGACCACAACAACAGGTCTGATGTGAGAGGTTGGGGTGCATTAATGAATTAATGCCACATGATAGGGTTAAGTCGTAAATCGCTTGAATATACTTAACCAATTTGATACGATGATTTGACAGGGTTAAGTCATGAACCGCTTGAATATACTTAACCAATTGGATACGATGATTTGATAGGGTTAAGTCATGAACCTCTTGAATATACTTAACCAATTGGATACGATGATTTGATAGGGTTAAGTCATGAACCGCTTGAATATACTTAACCAATTTGACACGATGATTTGATAGGGTTAAGTCATGAACCGCTCGAATATACTTAACCAATTGGACACGATGATTTGATAGGGTTAAGTCATGAACTTGAACGACAACACTTATCCAATTTGTAACGACCCGCGTTCTACGCATCATAGGATCGTAGGATATTTATTTCTTTCACATACGAAGTCGTATGGTCATGTAACTTTGGGAGACGACTATTGGGGTCATCTCCCATGTTCATGATTTTTCCCTATTTTTAAATGACCATTTTACCCCTAGTTGGCACTGTTTTGGCCATAACTTTTGACTAGAAAGGAATTTTGACCTGAAACCACTTCCATTGGCTCCGGATGATGGTTTCTCTTTCCGTAGAGTGGTCACATTAGCCAAACGGACTTACCATTTGGGAGATATGGCTGAAACAAGTTTCAGATAGTGAAAAACAGCTTAATTGGGCTTAACCGGGTGATTAGCAGCTAGGCCCAAGGGGAATTTCGGGTTTAGGGGTATATGGAGGCTGATTAGGGTTAGAAAACATTTCTTTAGACATTTTCCAGCCGCCACTTTCATTTCTCTTGACCTAGCCATGGCCTCCACTCTCTAAATCTCTCTAAAACACCCAAAAATTACTTCCTAATCAAGTATTAAGGCTTAGAGATATCAAATTAAGAAGAAAAAGCACCAAAGCGAGGTTAGAGCTGCTGTTGGGCATCAGTATTCGCCCAAATCAGAGGAGTTTCAGTTCTGAGGATTTTGTTTGTGGCCAAGGTGAGTGATAGCATCGTTTTGACACTAATTACAGTTAATTAAGGGTAATTAGTGAAGATTAGCGAATTTATACGTAAATAAATTCTGGAAAAATTCTTAAAATTCTAAAATAATGTTTTAAGGCTCTGTTAGAAATTTGGGTTAATTTCGATGTGTTTTGCTAATCGTATGCTTAAACATGATTAAGAGGGATTATAGGAAAATATGAGGTTTTAGCCACTTTTGATCCATTATGATTCATTTACATTGTTGTTTGTTGCTTGCGGTTGTTGTTATATGTTGCTATGACTCTTTGGTATGCTTTGTGATTGATTCAAATAGTTAGATTGGTCGAAAACGCCGTCGAGAGGCGTATAAACAGTCGCTGGAAAGTTGCAGAAAACTGCAGGGTATCTAACCGGATCGGATCGGGTAGGGGATCGGATCGGGTAGGGGATCGGATCGGACATACCCGAACCGGACCGGGGCGTGGTACTTTCTGGGGCATGACGTGAAGAGGCAACAAGGAAGGCCTGGTCGGATCGGAGGGGCGTAGCGTGGGATCGGAAGGAACAAGGAGGACTGAAGTGGAAGAGAGAGGAGCATGGATACCATATTCCGAACCAAATCGAGAGCAATACACGAACCGAACTGATGCTGATGAGACGGAGACGAAGACACTCAAGCTATGAGGTATCCGAACCGAACCGCTTCAGAATCACCGAACCGAACCGGGGAACGTATCCGAACCGAACCGAGCATGGGGAACCGGACGTGTACTTTTACTACTTCGTGATGACTCTTTTGAAGACCAACTCCAATTCGACCAAACCCGAGATGCAAAGGAAGTCCAAATGGGAAGTTAGAGCTCAAGATTCAGATGGGAATCAACGAGTTCGCTTCATGGTTGGGCTTTGCTGCGGGACACGTGTTAAGGAGTTATCGACGTCTATAGCTTTGGACCACTATGGTAGGAGGTGCGAAGGCGGATTCAGGGCCATTATGGCATCGGTAGAACCAAGGGCTACGACCAATGTAGTGGGTCATTGAAATGTTTGGTCATGACTCCAAGTGTTTGGCTTGGTCACAGCAGGGTTTCTACAAGTCGGGATTCGTCGTTACCTCAGTTTGTCTAGTGTTCCAAAGTGGTAGATATCGTATACTTTACGCACTGAGTGAGAGACGTAAGGATGGTTGCTATGCTTGATTGTTGACATACACACCCCACCCCGTATTCTTACACTATTTATTATGGCACCTTGGAGTATTGTACGGTATGTGGTACTAACTCTTTGGTTGCAGGTCCAGGTTCAGGTATGGTTTAGTATACCTGTTATTATTCTGTTTAGATGCTTATCGCTCATACCAGGCTTTATGTCTGACCCAGAGTTTTATGTCTCCTCTTATTACTCTGGGTGCTCACACGAGCAGACTAGAGACAGGTTAGCTGGTGATGCACGGGTAGGTGATCCGGAGACGAGCAGGAGGCTTCCACGTACTATATACATAATATTCTCCCTGTGTTGTTGAAGATCACTGCTTGGGCATTGTTGGTGTATCTTCTACTTTAGCTTTCTTTTGTTAGAGACAGTAAATTTGGAAAGTTGTAATAAGCTGTATTTGGATTTCCGCTGCTTTGATGTTGACATTGATTATTAGCTATCAGCTTATGCACTGTCTCGCCTGTTTTATGTCAAGTATGTTACTATTATATTTTATCCCATGCGCTGTGAGACATTCTACAGGTTCCTTGATTAGTTCATTCTCTTCTTTCTACTCTTCTGACGACCGTTCTGTGCTAGTCGGGCATGTGTACAACGCACTATCGGAGGAAATGCAGGCTGGTGCGGGGCGGGCCGTCACACTTGGTATCAGAGCTCTAGGTTGCGTAGTTAACCTAGGGAAGTTATCAGGGAGAGATATTATACGTATACGAGAGAGCGTATTTGTGATTACTTTGGTTTTTAAAAGCTATATATATATATATACTATTACTAGTATAAGGATGAAGTCGTACTGCACTAGCACCACTATGGAGTCGTTAATCGTTTCCTTTTTCAGATTGACGATGAGCCGGTATACTAGAGGTGCTGGTAGAGGAGCCAATAATGGGAATGCTGCTGACATGAGGACGATGTTTACTGACCTCATGAGAGAGATGCTTAGAGATGTGCAGAGGGCAGCTCCCAATGGTGGAAATGGTGGTGGTCCAATAGTGCAGGCGCCAAGAGTCGACTTCGCCAAGCTGAATAAGGATTATACTAGTCTTGGTGGGAAGCCGTTCCACGGAACGGAGTCGGCTACGGATGTTCAGGATTGGTTGGATAGTTGCGAACGTATCTTCGAGGATTTGGGTATCGAGGATGCGATGAAGAGAAAGCTAGCGTCCCGTCAGCTGCAAGGGCGGGCAATGAATTGGTGGAATGCTATAAAGGCAGCTACTCCCGAAGATCAGATTACTTGGGAGCAGTTTAAAGCTCGCTTCAGTGAGAAGTTAATTCCAGCTGCTCAGAAGTCAATGCTGTTTAAGAAATTCTTGGAGCTCAAGCAGAATGGCAGAGCTGTCTCGGAGTATATTGCTGAATTTGACACTTTGTCAAAATATGGGTTATCTCTCATTGATACTGCCGAGAAAAAGAATGAGAAGTTCATAACTGGTTTGGATCAGTACTTGGGGGAAAAACTTATTAACCACATCGATGAGACGTTTGAATCGATTGTGGGGAAAGCATTAAGATCAGAAAGTCTCTACCCTAAGTCGAAGACTGAGGTTGCATCTGCAGAAGAGCCAAAACCACAAGCAAGTGGTGGAGGCAAGGGTGGTTCCCAGAATAAGAGGAAGCAGAACCAAGCTAAGGATGGCCAGAGGAAAAAGAATAAGCAAGATGTGGAGTGCTTCAGCTGTGGTAAGAAGGGCCATTATGCTAGTAATTGTCGGGCCAAGCCAGCGGATAGGAAGTGCTTCAACTGTGGCCAAATGGGACATCACAAGGACAAGTGTCCACAGCCCCCTAAGGAAAAGCAAATGGTAAAAGCATATGCTCTTAATGTTATTCCTTCTTCGTCGAATGCCCCAACTGCGGCGGAGAAGGGAAAGAATGTCGTCATTCAAGGTATGCTTTCTGTTTATGATGTTCCTGTTAGAGTTTTGTTTGATACCGGAGCTTCCAGTTCTTTCATATCTAGTGACCTGGTAGATAGGTTGGGATTGGAGCCCGAGATTGTCGATAGGCCTTTAGTAGTGACGAACCCGATTGGTGGTTCGACTAGTCTTAGCATGATTTGTCGTAATGTGGTTCTATCGAGTCATGGATGCATGTTTGTTTGTGATTACTTTGTTTTGGGCTTTACTGGGTTTGGCATTATTTTGGGAGTAGATTGGCTCCAAAGATACGGGGTGGTGGTAAACTGTGAGGGCTTGTTGGTGACAGCTAGAGCGGATGATGGGCGGAGGATAGTGTTTGGTGGTCTACCCAGTAAGGGGGTATTGGCTAGTTTTCTAAACTCCCTCGACATTCCGCATAGTGAGTTGTCAGGTTTGCCCGTGGTTGGCCAGTATCCGGATGTTTTCGAAGAAGTGACCGGACTTCCACCACACCGAGAGATTGAGTTCCGTATTGATTTGATAAAAGATGCCAGACCTATAGTGATGCCACTTCGTCGTATGGCACCAAGGGAGCAGCGAGAGCTCGAGGTGCAAGTCAGCAATCTTTTGAAGAAGGGATTTATCAGAAGGAGTGTTTCTGAATGGGGAGCACCAGTTGTGTTTGCTACCAAGGCGGATGGTTCCCTTCGTTTGTGTGTAGACTACCGCGAGTTGAATAAAGTGACGAGGAAGAACAAGTATCCTCTACCGCGGATAGATGATTTGTTCGATCAGTTGAGTGGCGCGAGGATATTTTCTCAGTTGGATCTCGCGACAGGTTTTCATCAGCTTAGAGTGGAAGCTGAGAGTATAGCTAAAACGGCATTTCGAACGCCGTCTGGATTTTATGAATGGTTGGTGAAACACCCCACCTCCGTCAGGGCCACTCTCAAAGGGAATGCCCTAATTTTGGTGGAGGTTTATAAGTATAAGTCACAGATATACAAGACAGATATAAGAACACATATCTGTAAACAGCGGAAAATCAACAAACTTTTATTTCATGAAAGCAAATACGTGTTACAACAACAACACCATAATTGTCTTACACTTTTTCCAAAACATAACATAACACTTTCATAATCTGTCTTGATTACATTATTTAAAGAAGCATAAATAAAGCATAGATAAACTGCAAAAGCCCCATAGAGTTTGTCCAAAGCCATAGTTCAAAGCGAAAAAGTCCAAGCAATACATTTCTCTTCTTCAAGCTGGATGTTAAGGCTAGTCAAGCTGCTGTGTTCCCTCCCTGTGGACCTGGGCGGGGGGGAACGGAAGAAAAGAAGACGAAAGAAAAGTAGAGTCAGACATAAAGCCTGAGTAAGCCTAGTACTATTTTGTCTATGAATAAAGAACTGGGTATGATAAGTATAAACAAGAAGTGGAAAAGCACTCTAACTTGGTTAAGTTGTCTAGGGTCGAATATACTATCGTACCCCATGTTAATCTCTGAACCCGTATAAACTAGTTTCCAACTGGCACTCCATAATCAGGGCGATGTGACCCATTCTTCGATGATCGGCTCCTACTCGCATAGTTACATGTGTCTTACGGCCCCCGATGTTGTAGTTACCTATGCTGGTCCCACCATGGGGTGTATCAAGTCCCATGGCGGCGACCCGACACAACCCTAGAATGCACAGGTATGCTACTGGTGTCCAGTGCCTTATTTTTCTGCGCCGGAGTGTGTGCACGCCCGCACCCCGTTGGAACCTACACTGCTACACCACCGCCGTCGATTTGACCTCTTACAATCAGCCCAGTAATCGTGCCCCACCCTGCCTAGTTTCAGGGTATCATGATACCTTTGTAGGGTTACTGCGAAAAGGGTCCTCCGCTACTAGGTTTTCTATCTCTAGCCAACATGCTAAGTTGGTTAAGTGTTTTCTAACCTAACCCCCACCAGTCCGTTTAGTTTAGCATGTTCCAATTTTGATTAAGTCTTTAGTCCACTTAATCCTAACAATCCTGACTCAGCTTTAATTGTCTTATTAAAGCCTTGACCTCTCACATTAGACAGGTATTGTTGTGGCTGCCTGTTGCCGGTTGGTTCCGGGCAGTCTTACGCCACAACTCAGTCTAACCTCGGGTCCTTATTGGGCTCCATGTTTAACCACCCACATTGGATAGGTATTGTTGTGACTACTGGACAGCCGGGCGGTTCCGGGCAGGTTTACATCACAACTCAATCCAACCTCGGGTTAAACACATCGTATATTCTACGTTTACATATTTTGTCTTTCTTCTTTATTTTCTTATATGTAAATATTTGCGGCCCATTATTAAGTTAATGGTGTAAAGGTTACACCAATCATGGGCCCAACCCATACCTGAATTTGGGCCCTTCTATTTTATATTTTCATTCATTAGTAATTTTAACCCAACGTTATTTTCCCCCGTTTAACACGTCCGTTTATTATCTATATGTTGGGCTTAGCCTTTTAAAGCCCAACTTAGCCATGCGAAAGGGGAGGCTTAAAGCGTGATTACATACACAAAAAGGGGAATGTGAACGCATGAACTTGCAATGTGACGTTGGAACTACAAAATAGAAACTGGTGTACTTGCATAGTAGTAACATATACTTTGGTCATAAAGCATAAGTGACATGAATCAAACCATGTAAACTTGTAGTTAAGTTTAAGAATATCATTAACGACACATAGGCTTAACTACAACATAAATCTATATATTTTTTTATTCAGGCATAATGTCAAACATAAGCAAATCATGTTCATAAGATTACTACATGTTTACAAAGGTGTTTACTTTTGTTACTAACACAAAAGTATAGTTCAACTTAATCATGGTTTTTAAATCTACATGGCATAAATATTTCTAACATAAGCATGGCATAATGTCAAACATAAGCATGGCATAATGTCAAACATAAGCATGGCATAAGTATAGTTAAATTTGTTCACATAACCATGGCATAAATATTTCTAACATGAAATCGTGATTTTTACTTTAGTCATGCAAACTTGCAAAAAGGGATTTTTGAATCTAACCTAGCTATGTACCACATATGTCATCATAAAATTCTTGTTAACAATATGGATTTCAATTATGCAAAATATCAATCATAGCCTAGTCATATCCATAAGTTTGCAAATAGGTTTTCTAGTACAAAAGCATGGCTTAATACATGATGCCAAATTTTCAACATAATTTCATATGGATTATGATAACCCAAACTTATTCCAATTACTTCACAAAAATGATGTTTGTATAAAAATACACATTATGATGGCATAATAGCAAAGCCCCAAACTTGCATGAATTTTAATTAATCAACTACATACATGTAGCTTCAACAAGGATTGCATAATTTGCGAATATTCCAAACGTATACTTGCATAGAACTACCGCATGTAGTTCTTTATAACATAATATGAGGATATCCAAACGTATACAATATTCCAAATCGATAAGAATCATAGTAACGCACAAATTATGAATTATTTATCACCACAATCAAGTATACAAACCAACACAGTTATTTGTTCATACCAAAGTAATACTCTACTTACAATTGTATGGCGAATTCTCCAATTTAGGGATTTGGAGATACGATTCCTTGTTGAATTGATTTGATTTAGGTTGCTTTATGCTTTAGAATTTTCCTCCTAATCCTCTCTCTCCAATTGGTGGCTACTCTTAGTCGTTCCTCAGCAACATGGCGGCTTTGTTCTTATTTTTGAATGAATAGATTAGGGTTAGTCTAGGGTTGTTTATATAGAGGTTATAAACTGATTAGGACCATTGATGTTGCTTGGATTGATCGTAGCCATTCATTCGCAAGAGAGACCAATTAGAGCCTGCCACCTAGCCCTAATGACAAAGCAAGCTTCTGAAAATCGGCCAAACACAGACCTGGCCAGCCAGGGCTAGACCAGACCTGGCTAGCAGGTCATTTTTGACCTGGGTGCACTTGGCAGGTGCGCCAGGTCAAAAATGTACTGGCGCACTTCACAGGTGCGCCAGTTCATTTTTGTTCTGGTGCACTTCCCAAGTGCGCCAGTGCATTCTGACCCTTCTCCGGTTTTTCGCCCAACTTCGTTCGTCCATAACTTCTTCATACGATATCCGTTTTTCGAAAACTCGGACTCTATTTCGCGTATTTTTCCGAGACGAACGCAATGGCGTATCCCGTTTCCCTTAGTTCTTTGATTTGAAATTAATTATACTTTAATTTGTGAGTTTCACAGTTATAGAATTCACGGGGTGTTACATTCTCCCCCACTTAAAAGGATTTCGTCCCCGAAATCTTCAAGTTAGGAGGAATGTATATCCTAACATCAAATCATCCATCTACTCATCCATCAAACACGAGCATCCATTGTCCTTAAAAGACTTCTAATGCTTCATGATCATATGCGAAGTGTGTGTGTACATGTACTTATCTAATGCAAAATTAGGCGGTCTACTGATTCAGTTGACCTCCTTAATGCGAATTATGTAAGTGCCATGAATCCATTATGTATGCAAATTTTCCTATTCATGATTCTACATGAGTGCACAATCATTCAATACAAATGCAACATCCACATAACAACACATTAAAGTTCAACCATATACGAATGCAAACATATATGCATATGCAATATGAAGTGACTGAGCCGATCTAAAACCTAGATTGTGTGTGTATATGCAACCACGAGCAACCACTAGCAATCACTTGCAACCACTTGCAACCATCATCCATAACATGTTTCAACTACATGTTTCCATCCAAAGGGTTTCTACCTATAAGATAAGGTCGAGGAAATATACCTAAAAAGATAGATAAAAGCGCAACTTAAGGAAAAGGAAAGATCAAGGATGTACCCTCGAACAGAAAAGGGTAGGCTGTGCGTATTCTAGCTTCAGTTTCCCAAGTCGCGTCTCCCTCGGCGTCGCTCCACTGAACTTTGACGAGCTTGACTTCGCGGTTGCGTAGCTTCTTCACTTCCGTTCCTAATATGCGGGTTGGAACTTTTCTTATGGTTGCTTCGCGTTCCACTTCGGCCTCTTCGAGGATATTTGGCTCTACCACTTCAGCAGACTCATGTAGACATTTTCGGAGATGTGAAACGTGAAAAACGTTGTGGACTCCGGCCAACTTCTCGGGTAGCTCTAATCTATAGGTCATTTTCCAAATTTTCTCAATGATAGGAAATGGTCCTACCTAAAGATATAGTCGAATGATAGAAACAAGTAAAAACTTTGTGCCCATTAGGCAATGTCAAAACTGGAAATCTATGCCACATATATATTGATTAGGGGAAGAACTCTCTAAGCATCAGCCCCGAAGACCGAAATCAACATCAGACTGACACCCAAAGAATTACTCAACCCAACCACCATATATGATTCTAGGAAATTAAGCATGATGGACTCCTTTTATGTCACAAGGGAGTCCCTTCCTAAGACCAACCCGTATCCTATAAAACCCAAAAAGTTTGGTCAATCCAACGAACACCCTCAAGCCCCAACATGTGTTACTAACAGATGAGTCATACTCCCTATGGGGTTTGCAATAGAAATTGGATTAAGACTAGGACCGAGAGGATATACACAAAAGATAGCATGCAAGTGAGCTTTACAGGAAGAGAGGGATCAAGGATTTACTCTTAAGAAGAGATATGATGCACGAATCTAGTCTTCAATCTTCTAAGTCGCATTTCCTTGAGTTTAACTCCATTATGCTTTGTCCGTCTTTAACTTCACAATTTCGTAGCTTCTTAATTATTGTTTCCAAAATATGGGTTGGAACCTTCTACGAGAAAAGATATTTCAACGATTTATGGTCCGTGTAAAGTTCGAACTTCTCACCTAGGAGATAGTGTCGCCAAGACTTGAGTGCAAAGACGATGGCGGCTAACTCAGGATCGTGGGTTGGGTAGTTCTTTTCGTGCACTTTCAACTGCCTCCCGCCATAAGCTACTGCCCTTCCTTCTTGCATTAAAACGGCGCCTAGTCCTGTCCCACATGCATCCGTATAAACAGTGAACATCTTGCTCCCATCCGGCAGCGTCAAAACTGGGGCTGTTGTGAGAGCCCTTTTCAGTCGTTGGAAAGCAAACTCGCAATCCAAGTCCCAATTGAACACTAGATTCTTCTTAGTCAATTTCGTGAGCGGAGCTGAGATTTTCGCAAAATCCCTTATGAATTTTCGATAGAAACCTGCTAGTCCTAGAAAGCTTCGGACCTCAGTCGCATTCCTTGGTGTCTTCCAATCCTGTACCGCCACTACCTTAGCAGGATCCACTGCTAACCCTTGTTTGGATACTATGTGCCCAAGGAGCCTCACCTCTTCTCTCCAAAAGTGGCATTTGGAGAATTTGGCTTTTAGTTGATGGACTCGCAAAGTTTCCATGATTGCCCTTAAGTGCTGAGCATGTTCCTCTTCATTCTTTGAGAAGATAAGGATATCATCTACGAAGACCACTACGAATTTGTTGAGGAAATCTCTAAATACCCTACTCATCAGGTCCACGAAGTACGCAGGTGCATTTGTCAAGCCGAAAGGCATGACAAGCCATTCAAAGAAGCCGTCTGGGGTTCTGAACGCCGTTTTATCGATGCTATCTTCAGCCATCCTTAGCTGATGAAAACCGGTTGCTAAATCGAGTTGGGAGAAAACAGACGCTCCTACAAGCTGGTCAAATAAATCGTCAATTCTAGGGAGAGGGTGCCTACTCTTTTTCGTTAGCTTATTGAGCTCCCTATAGTCAACACATAGACGGAGTGAACCATCCGCCTTTGTAGCGAACACCACTGGAGCGCCCCATTCTGAAATGCTTCTCCTAATGAACCCCTTTTCTAGAAGCTCTTTAATCTGTTTACTGAGCTCTTTCCTTTCTCGTGGAGCCATGTGCCTAACGGGCAACGCAACGGGCTTTGCATTATCTACAAGATATATGCGGAAGTCTATTTCCCTCTTCGGAGGCAAGCCCTTCACCTCTTAGAAGACATCCGGATATTCCCGGACCACTCTAACTGATTGCAAATTTTCAACAGAGGCATCTAGCGATTCAAGATAACTAAGCATAACCGCATACGAGGGATTACAAGAAATTTCCAAAGTATTACCGAGCTGGGTTAGGAGCCTAACAACCCTTTTCTCACAATCAAGGATGGCCCCATTACTGGATAGCCAATCCATACCCAAAATCAAACCATACCCCGAAAAGCCCAAAACAAAGGCACTACATTGAAATTCTACACTTAGAATAGAAATTTTCAAATCCAGACAGATCATAGACAAATGAGCTGGGCCCCCAATTGGGTTTGAAACAATTAAGGGGTCCTCTACCATACTAGTTTTTAGGTGCAGAGATTCTACTAAAGCAGACGAGATAAAGGAGTGTGATGCGCCAGAATCAAATAAAGTGCGAACGGGGTGATCATAAAGATAAACTACACTTTCTACAGAAGTGTTGGTACCTCGCTGTTGCAAAGGTGGCGCTTCTAGCACATGAACCTGTGCCCCTGGGGTGGATCCAGCCCTCTGCCCCTGTCCTCGTTTCTTTGGGCAGTCCTTAGCCCTGTGGCCTGTCTCACCACAAGAAAAGCACCCACCATTCTCCTTGGCCTTCTTTTTCCGGCAATCCTTTACTAAGTGCCCCACTTTGCCACAAAATTTACACTTCCTCTTCTCTCGGGACTTGTTGTCTTTCCCGCCCTTCTCAAAGTCTGTCTTCTCAGGGCAGTCTTTGCTGATGTGTCCAGTCTCCCCACACTGAAAACATTCACCTTGCTTTCTTTTCCTCTTTCTACAATCCTTGTTGCATTTCCTTTTTTCTCGTTTCTTATTATTACTGTTACGATCCTTTCTTGTTTGACTATTATTCGTCTTCCTACTCTGGGACTCTTCCGCTTGCTGGTTCACGTGGAGGAGGAGGAGTGAAAGCGTCAGCAGCTGGGGAGTAAGGTCTCCAGACATGCTGAAACAGAAAGGATAGATTCAAAACGAAGGATAGAAGAGAGTACCTATGGCCTTGGGGGGGGACTTTGCCTTTTTAAAAATAAAATAATATTTTTCTTTTAAAAATGCTTCTTTAAATTTCCTTTTTGAAAATAATTTTTCAAAACTTTTTATCTTATCTGGTAAACCTATGCTCTGATACCAAGTGAAACACCCCACCTCTGTCAGGGTCACTCTCAAAGGGAATGCCCTAATTTTGGTGGAGGTTTATAAGTATAAGTCACAGATATACAAGACAGATATAAGAACACATATTTGTAAACAGCGGAAAATCAACAAACTTTTATTTCATGAAAGCAAATACGTGTTACAACAACAACACCATAATTGTCTTACACTTTTTCCAAAACATAACATAACACTTTCATAATCTGTCTTGATTACATTATTTTAAGAAGCATAAATAAAGCATAGATAAACTGCAAAATCCCCATAGAGTTTGTCCAAAGCCATAGTTCAAAGCGAAAAAGTCCAAGCAATACATTTCTCTTCTTCAAGCTGGATGTTAAGGCTAGTCAAGCTACTGTGTTCCCTCCCTGTGGACCTGGGGGGGGGGGGAACGGAAGAAAAGAAGACGAAAGAAAAGTAGAGTCAAACATAAAGCCTGAGTAAGTCTAGTACTATTTTGTCTATGAATAAAGAACTGGGTATGATAAGTATAAACAAGAAGTGGAAAAGCACTCTAACTTGGTTAAGTTGTCTAGGGTCGAATATACTATCGTACCCCATGTTAATCTCTGAACCCGTATAAACTAGTTTCCAACTGGCACCCCATAATCAGGGCGATGTGATCCATTCTTCGATGATCGGCTCCTACTCGCATAGTTACATGTGTCTTACGGCCCCCGATGTTGTAGTTACCTATGCTGGTCCCACCATGGGGTGTATCAAGTCCCATGGCGGCGACCCGACACAACCCTAGAATGCACAGGTATGCTACTGGTGTCCAGTGCCTTATTTTTCTGCGCCGGAGTGTGTGCACGCCCGCACCCCGTTAGAACCTACACTGCTACACCACCGCCGTCGATTTGACCTCTTACAATCAGCCCAGTAATCGTGCCCCACCCTGCCTAGTTTCAGGGTATCATGATACCTTTGTAGGGTTACTGCGAAAAGGGTCCTCCGCTACTAGGTTTTCTATCTCTAGCCAACATGCTAAGTTGGTTAAGTGTTTTCTAACCTAACCCCCACCAGTCCGTTTAGTTTAGCATGTTCCAATTTTGATTAAGTCTTTAGTCCACTTAATCCTAACAATCCTGACTCAGCTTTAATTGTCTTATTAAAGCCTTGACCTCTCACATTAGACAGGTATTGTTGTGGCTGCCTGTTGCCGGTTGGTTCCGGGCAGTCTTACGCCACAACTCAGTCTAACCTCGGGTCCTTATTGGGCTCCATGTTTAACCACCCACATTGGATAGGTATTGTTGTGACTACTGGACAGCCGGGCGGTTCCGGGCAGGTTTACATCACAACTCAATCCAACCTCGGGTTAAACACATCGTATATTCTACGTTTACATATTTTGTCTTTCTTCTTTATTTTCTTATATGTAAATATTTGCGGCTCATTATTAAGTTAATGGTGTAAAGGTTACACCAATCATGGGCCCAACCCATACCTGAATTTGGGCCCTTCTATTTTATATTTTCATTCATTAGTAATTTTAACCTAATGTTATTTTCCCCCGTTTAACACGTCCGTTTATTATCTATATGTTGGGCTTAGCCTTTTAAAGCCCAACTTAGCCATGCGAAAGGGGAGGCTTAAAGCGTGATTACATACACAAAAAGGGGAATGTGAACGCATGAACTTGCAATGTGACGTTGGAACTACAAAATAGAAACTGGTGTACTTGCATAGTAGTAACATATACTTTGGTCATAAAGCATAAGTGACATGAATCAAACCATGTAAACTTGTAGTTAAGTTTAAGAATATCATTAACGACACATAGGCTTAACTACAACATAAATCTATATATTTTTTTATTCAGGCATAATGTCAAACATAAGCAAATCATGTTCATAAGATTACTACATGTTTACAAAGGTGTTTACTTTTGTTACTAACACAAAAGTATAGTTCAACTTAATCATGGTTTTTAAATCTACATGGCATAAATATTTCTAACATAAGCATGGCATAATGTCAAACATAAGCATGGCATAATGTCAAACATAAGCATGGCATAAGTATAGTTAAATTTGTTCACATAACCATGGCATAAATATTTCTAACATGAAATCGTGATTTTTACTTTAGTCATGCAAACTTGCAAAAAGGGATTTTTGAATCTAACCTAGCTATGTACCACATATGTCATCATAAAATTCTTGTTAACAATATAGATTTCAATTATGCAAAATATCAATCATAGCCTAGTCATATCCATAAGTTTGCAAATAGGTTTTCTAGTACAAAAGCATGGCTTAATACATGATGCCAAATTTTCAACATAATTTCATATGGATTATGATAACCCAAACTTATTCCAATTACTTCACAAAAATGATGTTTGTATAAAAATACACATTATGATGGCATAATAGCAAAGCCCCAAACTTGCATGAATTTTAATTAATCAACTACATACATGTAGCTTCAACAAGGATTGCATAATTTGCGAATATTCCAAACGTATACTTGCATAGAACTACCGCATGTAGTTCTTTATAACATAATATGAGGATATCCAAACGTATACAATATTCCAAATCGATAAGAATCATAGTAACGCACAAATTATGAATTATTTATCACCACAATCAAGTATACAAACCAACACAGTTATTTGTTCATACCAAAGTAATACTCTACTTACAATTGTATGGCGAATTCTCCAATTTAGGGATTTGGAGATACGATTCCTTGTTGAATTGATTTGATTTAGGTTGCTTTATGCTTTAGAATTTTCCTCCTAATCCTCTCTCTCCAATTGGCGGCTACTCTTAGTCGTTCCTCAGCAACATGGCGGCTTTGTTCTTATTTTTGAATGAATAGATTAGGGTTAGTCTAGGGTTGTTTATATAGAGGTTATAAACTGATTAGGACCATTGATGTTGCTTGGATTGATCGTAGCCATTCATTCGCAAGAGAGACCAATTAGAGCCTGCCACCTAGCCCTAATGACAAAGCAAGCTTCTGAAAATCGGCCAAACACAGACCTGGCCAGCCAGGGCTAGACCAGACCTGGCTAGCAGGTCATTTTTGACCTGGGCGCACTTGGCAGGTGCGCCAGGTCAAAAATGTACTGGCGCACTTCACAGGTGCGCCAGTTCATTTTTGTTCTGGCGCACTTCCCAAGTGCGCCAGTGCATTCTGACCCTTCTCCGGTTTTTCGCCCAACTTCGTTCGTCCATAACTTCTTCATACGATATCCGTTTTTCGAAAACTCGGACTCTATTTCGCGTATTTTTCCGAGACGAACGCAATGGCGTATCCCGTTTCCCTTAGTTATTTGATTTGAAATTAATTATACTTTAATTTGTGAGTTTCACAGTTATAGAATTCACGGGGTGTTACAGTTGGTTATGCCATTTGGGCTGACTAATGCCCCGGCATATTTTGTGGATCTTATGAATAGGGTATTCAGAGATCAGTTGAATAAGTCTGTTCTTGTGTTCGTGGATGATATTTTGGTCTATTCGAGGACAGAGGAAGAACACAAGGAACATTTAAGAGTAGTGATGGAGGTGTTGAGGAAACACCAATTGAAAGCAAAGTTTTCTAAGTGTCACTTCTGGAAGAGGGAAGTGAGGTTCTTGGGCCATGTTGTATCTGAGAATGGTATTGTCGTGGACCCGGCAAAGGTGGCTATGGTACAGGATTGGCCTACGCCCAAGAATGCAACAGATGTAAGAAGTTTCTTGGGATTAGCGGGATATTATCGTAAGTTTATCCAAGGCTTCTCCAAGATAGCAGCACCGTTGACTCAGTTGACAAAGAAGAATCAAGCTTTTGTCTGGAATGAAAGGTGCGAGAATGCATTCAAGAGTCTAAAGGACAAGTTGACAAGCGCACCAGTGTTAGTCATTCCTAAGGGGGATGAAGAGATGACAGTATACACGGATGCCTGTGGTACCGGACTGGGTGCTGTATTGATGCAAGGTGGTAGGGTTGTAGCTTACGCAAGTCGGCAGTTGAAACCGCACGAGAGAAGATACCCTACCCATGATTTAGAATTGGCAGCGATCGTGTTCGCGTTAAAGATGTGGAGACACTATCTCTTGGGAGAAAGATTTGAGCTGTTTACAGATCATAAGTCGTTGAAGTACCTATTCTCCCAGAAGGATTTAAATCTCCGTCAGCAGAGATGGTTAGAGTTCTTAGCTTCCTATGATTTTGACATCGCATACACACCAGGAAAGGGCAATGCGGTGGCTGATGCATTGAGTAGAAGACATGCCAGCCTAGGGACTATGTTCCTTGAATGGAAGCAACTGGAGTTTATCGCGGGGTTTGATTTCAGACCAAAGTGCGAATTGGATCTAGAAATGTTAGCAAGTTTGACGATCAGACCCACTTTGATTGAGCGGATCGGCTCTAGTCAGAGGGACGATCCTAACCTATTGGAAATCATCTCCAAGTTAGAGATGGGTATCGATGAGGAGGTGAACAAGTATGGGCTTGATCGAGATAGATGGCTTAGAAAGAATGGAAGGCTTGTTGTACCCAATGTCAATGGATTGAGGGATGAAGTGCTTAGAGAATGTCATCACTCAAAGCTGACTATACACCCCGGTGGTAATAAGATGTATTGAGATATGAAGCAGACCTACTACTGGGAAGGGATGAAAAGAGACGTTGGGAAGTTTATATCCAAATGCATGAATTGCCAGTTAGTTAAAGCCGAGCAAAAGAAACCTAGTGGTTTGTTACAGCCATTAGAAATTCCCGAATGGAAATGGGAGCAAGTCTCGATGGATTTCATCGATGGTTTACCAAGGACTAGATCGGGATATGACAGCATTTGGGTAATTGTAGATCGACTGACTAAAAGTGCAAGGTTTATACCAGTCAAATCGACCAGAACGGCAGCTAAGTTAGCAGAATTGTATATGAAGTGGGTAGTGAGATTCCATGGAGTACCTAAAAGCATTGTGAGTGACCGAGACCCGTTGTTCACTAGTGGGTTTTGGAAGAGCTTACAAGAGGCTCTAGGGTCAGAGTTACATCTCAGTACCGCGTATCATCCTCAGACCGACGGTCAGACGGAGAGGGTGAACCGTATTTTGGAAGATCTCTTGAGAGCATGTATATTGGATTTTGGTGGATCATGGGATGACCATTTGCATCTAGTAGAGTTTGCATATAATAATAGCTACCAATCCAGTATCGGTATGGCCCCGTTTGAAGCTTTGTATGGAAGACCGTGCAACTCACCATCATGTTGGATAGAGACTGGCGAGAAGTTTATGCTTGGACCAGATGTGGTGAGGGAAACTTCAGATAAGATCAAGATCATTCAACAACGAATGAAGGCGGCCCAAGATAGGCAGAAAAGTTATGCTGATAAGAGAAGAAGAGACTTAAAATTCTCCGTTGGCGACTTGGTGTTTGTCAAGATTTCTCCGTTGAAGAGCGTAATACGATTTGGCAGGAGAGGCAAGTTGGCACCAAGATTTGTTGGCCCATTCCCTGTTCTTGAACTAGTCGGGAATTTGGCATATAGAATTGACTTACCAGAGAAGATGGCGGGAGTTCATAACGTATTTCATGTTTCCCAACTAAGGAAGTTCGTTCACGACTCAGATATGACTATTTCACCTGATCAGTTAGAGGACTTCGAAGTAGAACCCGAGGCGGTTGGGAACCGCAAGCAGGCCCGTATTGTCGAGCACGACATGAAGCAACTTCGAAGGAAGGCGGTGAAGCTAGTCAAGGTTCAGTGGAGCGAGGACGAGAATGATTGTACTTGGGAAACAGAGGAGGACATAAGGAAGAAGTATCCAGAACTCTTTACCTGGTAAGATTTTGACTTCGATTTAGTTTTCCGCATGCTAGGATAGGCTTGTTTGCTTGTTTTGCATATTTGATTGTTGTATATGGTTGTTAGGCATGCGGGATCCTTTGTATGTTTTGGGTTAAGGAATTTCGGGGGCGAAATTTCTTAAGGGGGGAAGAGTGTAACGACCCGCGTTCTACGCATCATAGGATCGTAGGATATTTATTTCTTTCACATACGAAGTCGTATGGTCATGTAACTTTGGGAGACGACTATTGGGGTCATCTCCCATGTTCATGATTTTTCCCTATTTTTAAATGACCATTTTACCCCTAGTTGGCACTGTTTGGCCATAACTTTTGACTAGAAAGGAATTTTGACCTGAAACCACTTCCATTGGCTCCGGATGATGGTTTCTCTTTCCGTAGAGTGGTCACATTAGCCAAACGGACTTACCGTTTGGGAGATATGGCTGAAACAAATTTCAGATAGTGAAAAACAGCTTAATTGGGCTTAACCGGGTGATTAGCAGCTAGGCCCAAGGGGAATTTCGGGTTTAGGGGTATATGGAGGCTGATTAGGGTTAGAAAACATTTCTTTAGACATTTTCCAGCCGCCACTTTCATTTCTCTTGACCTAGCCATGGCCTCCACTCTCTAAATCTCTCTAAAACACCCAAAAATCACTTCCTAATCAAGTATTAAGGCTTAGAGATATCAAATTAAGAAGAAAAAGCACCAAAGCAAGGTTAGAGCTGCTGTTGGGCATCAGTATTCGCCCAAATCAGAGGAGTTTCAGTTCTGAGGATTTTGTTTGTGGCCAAGGTGAGTGATAGCATCGTTTTGACACTAATTACAGTTAATTAAGGGTAATTAGTGAAGATTAGCGAATTTATACGTAAATAAATTCTGGAAAAATTCTTAAAATTCTAAAATAATGTTTTAAGGCTCTGTTAGAAATTTGGGTTAATTTCGATGTGTTTTGCTAATCGTATGCTTAAACATGATTAAGAGGGATTATAGGAAAATATGAGGTTTTAGCCACTTTTGATCCATTATGATTCATTTAAATTGTTGTTTGTTGCTTGCGGTTGCTGTTATATGTTGCTATGACTCTTTGGTATGCTTTGTGATTGATTCAAATAGTTAGATTGGTCGAAAACGCCGTCGAGAGGCGTATAAACAGTCGCTGGAAAGTTGCAGAAAACTGCAGGGTATCTAACCGGATCGGATCGGGTAGGGGATCGGATCGGGTAGGGATCAGATCGGACATACCCGAACCGGACCGGGGCGTGGTACTTTCTGGGGCATGACGTGAAGAGGCAACAAGGAAGGCCTGGTCGGATCGGAGGGGCGTAGCGTGGGATCGGAAGGAACAAGGAGGACTGAAGTGGAAGAGAGAGGAGTATGGATACCATATTCCGAACCGAATCGAGAGCAATACACGAACCGAACTGATGCTGACGAGACGGAGACGGAGACACTCAAGCAAAGGGGTATCCGAACCGAACCGCTTCAGAATCACCGAACCGAACCGGGGAACGTATCCGAACCGAACCGAGCATGGGGAACCGGACGTGTACTTTTACTACTTCGTGATGACTCTTTTGAAGACCAACTCCAATTCGACCAAACCCGAGATGCAAAGGAAGTCCAAATGGGAAGTTAGAGCTCAAGATTCAGATGGGAATCAACGAGTTCGCTTCATGGTTGGGCTTTGCTGCGGGACGCGTGTTAAGGAGTTATCGACGTCTATAGCTTTGGACCACTATGGTAGGAGGTGCGAAGGCGGATTCAGGGCCATTATGGCATCGGTAGAACCAAGGGCTACGACCAATGTAGTGGGTCATTGAAATGTTTGGTCATGACTCCAAGTGTTTGGCTTGGTCACAGCAGGGTTTCTACAAGTCGGGATTCGTCGTTACCTCAGTTTGTCTAGTGTTCCAAAGTGGTAGATATCGTATACTTTACGCACTGAGTGAGAGACGTAAGGATGGTTGCTATGCTTGATTGTTGACATACACACCCCACCCCGTATTCTTACACTATTTATTATGGCACCTTGGAGTATTGTACGGTATGTGGTACTAACTCTTTGGTTGCAGGTCCAGGTTCAGGTATGGTTTAGTATACCTGTTATTATTCTGTTTAGATGCTTATCGCTCATACCAGGCTTTATGTCTGACCCAGAGTTTTATGTCTCCTCTTATTACTCTGGGTGCTCACACGAGCAGACTAGAGACAGGTTAGCTGGTGATGCACGGGTAGGTGATCCGGAGACGAGCAGGAGGCTTCCACGTACTATATACATAATATTCTCCCTGTGTTGTTGAAGATCACTGCTTGGGCATTGTTGGTGTATCTTCTACTTTAGCTTTCTTTTGTTAGAGACAGTAAATTTGGAAAGTTGTAATAAGCTGTATTTGGATTTCCGCTGCTTTGATGTTGACATTGATTATTAGCTATCAGCTTATGCACTGTCTCTCCTGTTTTATGTCAAGTATGTTACTATTATATTTTATCCCATGCGCTGTGATACATTCTACAGGTTCCTTGATTAGTTCATTCTCTTCTTTCTACTCTTCTGACGACCGTTCTGTGCTAGTCGGGCATGTGTACAACGCACTATCGGAGGAAATGCAGGCTGGTGCGGGGCGGGCCGTCACACAATTTGACATGACGCATAGGCGGGTTAAGTCACGAACTTGAATGACAACACTTAACCAACTTGACATGCTAGACTGATGGGGTTAAGTCTCGAATTTAAATGACAACACTTAACCTACTGGACGGAAACCCAAGTTGCGCGGTCCTTTTCAGCAGTAACCCACTAGATGTCTCACGGTACCCTGGAACTAGGTAGGGTGGGGCACGATTACTGGGTTGATTGTAAGCGACCAGAACGACGGTTGACTAGGTGCGCCATTGTAGGTTCAGGCGGACTATGGTCGTGCACGTAGTCCGTAGTTGAAAAAGCAGGCGTTGGGCACCCGTAGGTTCACACTGTGTGTGCTTGATTCGTGTCGATGGTTGGCACCATAGGGCTTGATACACCCTATGGTGGAGCTAGCACAGGTGACTACTTTTCCTGATTGGGACGTATGACATAAACACATGAACGAGCTAGGACTTGTAGGGAGCCGATCGATTGATAGATCGTTACGCTGAATTCGTTAGGTAGCATGATCCCTAGTGGTCCTAGGTGGCATAAACCCTAAACGAATCTAGTAAACGTTCAATAGGTAGCATAATCCCTAGTGGTCCTAGGTGGCATAAATCCTAGTTGAACAATCGATAGTTCATGATAAGGAAACCAAGCCAGAACATGGGTGGCAGTCCAAACGATTTCAAGAATGGTGGCACTACATTGAAGTAGTATAGAAATACGTGATGAAACCCGTACGATATACGGCAAGGGACTGTACATATACATGGAAAGGATGATACGGGTTGGGGTACTAGTACAGTTGGTGCAGAGAATATAGGAAATCAAAGAAAAGAGTGGAACGGTGAAGCTTAGAAATCTTGCGATGTTATACTTAATAGAAACCTTGCAATGTGATACTTGGTAGGAACCTTGTGATGATACTCTTGATAGGAAGCATTGAATGTTATACTTGATTCATCGTGCCTGTAGCTTACCTTGTCATCATGCTTATATTTACTTTCAGTTTATTCATGCCATATTATCTTCACCTGTTTTTATGCTGAAAGCCACTAGGACTTACTCAGTCTTTATGACTGACCCAGTTTGTTTCGTCTCTTTTTCTTTCGTCCCCCCTCGGTTCGCAGGGTGGGAATACAGCTTAGTTCGGATCTTACCAAGCTCCAAGGCTCTTTCATGTACTGCTTGGATTTATCTTGGCTATGGCTTGCTTTGCTGCTTTATATGGGAATGATTTATGACTATGGTTTTATGGTTCTTTACTATTGCAAGACAAATTTTGATATAATGGATTTAATGGCATTTTGATGTAAAAGGCTTTAGACCTTTCTAGATTTTAAAGAAATGAAATTTGGTTTTTCTTCCGCTGTTTTATATATCTTCTGTCTTGTAATATTTCTGTGTATGTTTACCTAGATAATGCTCCACCAAAGCTTGTGCATTCCCCTTGTGAGTGACCCTGGCGGAGGTGGAGTGTTACATTTAAATTACATTAAAAATGTAATTTTCGTAACAGTGCAAATTTCTATCTTTTAAAATTACATTTAAAAGGTAAATTTGATTCTAATGTCCAATTCTTCTTCTTAATTACATTAAAAATGTAATTTTCAATATAATGTAAAATCCTTCTTTAATTACATATAGAAATGTAATTTTTATTCCAAATTCTCATTCTTAATAAAAATGTGATTTATTTTACATATACATAAACATGACATTTAAAATATGATTTTGATTCATATCATTACCTTGACATTAAAATATGATCTGATTTCATATGCATTATCATGACACTGAAATATGGTTTTATTTCATATGCATTGACGCTACTCCAAAACATGATTTTGTATCGTATGCACTATCATATACTAAAATATGATTCTATTTTCATATTTCTATTCAAACGCTAAAAATATATTTATTTTCTTATTTCTACACATCCGGTAAAAATAAGTTTGTTTTCATATCTTAACTGCGACGCTAAAAATATATATAATTTTATTCATATTTTAACTAAAACGATAAAAATAATAATATGATTATTTACATATTCTAACTAAAACGAAGAAAATATGACAATAATCATATTCTACCTAAGACTGCTAAAAATATAATTTTAATCCGCTTTTTCCATTAACGCTAAAAATATAATTATAATTCACTTATTCCATTAACGCTAAAAATATAATTATAATTCACTTATTCCATTACACTAACAATATGACCATTCAAAATTATATAGTGCTTATAACCATTACACTAACAATATGATCATTTTAATGTAATGACATAGCACTTAAAATAGTTCATTTTAACCAAGATGACATAACGCTAAATTTATATTCATTTTAACTGAAATGACATAATGCCGAATTCATATTCATAATTTCTAATGAAAACATTACTAATGTAAACATATTTTCTAATGTAAACATATTTGCTAATGTAATCGTTATTTTCTAATAAACATATTTTAATACAACGCTAAAATATGTTCATTTCTCCTATAATTTAACACAATGCTAAAATTTGATTCATTTTCAACTAAATTTACATAATGCTAAAATGTATTCATTTTTCTAAAATGACACAACGCCAAAATTTATATGTTAACCTTTTTCTATGTTTTCTCATATCATATAAAAGCTTATTTTATATGTAAATATTTTTAACCATTCATATTAACATAAAAAGGATATTTTATGTTAAATTTTTCTTAACATTTTATTTTAACATAAAAGGAATACTTTATGTTAAATCTTACTAACATTTCAACGAAAACAAATAAAAGATAACTTTGATTGTCGTCAATTCCGGCACAACAAAATATATAAAGAGTTATATTTTGTATACTTATCGTTTTATAATTAAATTGTTATTTTAACCAATCTCAACATTTTATATCTAAAATGTTATATGTAAAACAAAACGAGTTTACAAATTTTGCCTTTTTATTTACACATAGGATATAAATAAAAATGTATACAACAAGCTCGTCTTTTTATTTACACATGTAGTGTAAATAAAATGTGGTTTTCTAATTTTATCTATATTTACAAATAAAATGTTTAACCATTTGTCCTTTTTTTATTCGCACATGAAGTGTAAATCAGAATATATAACACGATTTTAATGTTGCTAAATAAACATAGTCTATATAATATTCTAATTGGATTAAAATTTTCGGATCTAATCCGATTTACAGTCAAGTCACAATTTTTAATTGGATTAAAATTCTAGTTTAATCTAATTTACAGGACACGATGATTTTTATCGGATTCATACAGATCTAGATCGTACGATAACAGATCTAAACAACATAATGTAATAAAATTCATCAGAACACAAGCGAAATTCATCACAGCACAGATCTGAACAAATAACGTACATATAATTTTTTAACAACGATAGAACAATTAATTAAATTAATTAAATTGTAAAAATCAGAGATTCTCACCTCGATTTGGCTGAAAATTCAAAATGCTCCGTTTCAGATTTGGTCAGCGCCATCGCGAAGATCTCGGAAAGACGAATCCAACGCAACAAACGATTCGCAAAACGGACCTCGTATGGAGAAGTTATACATGTTTAAAGATTTGTAAATTTAAATTATAAAAATAATTAAACCATCCATCTCACCCACTAGGATGCTGCCACGTCACCTCCCTCAAGCCCCTTTCTTCTTCATCGTTACTTCAGGTATTGACCGTAATAGTTTGAACCCACCTCTCAACGTCTAGGGCATCTCATCGCACCTCCATCCGACCACCTGCAGTCGATCGGAGACCCTCACATCGAAGCCCGCGCCGACCTCTCCTTGCGCCCAGAAGTGGGCCCCACTCGCTGCCCCCTGTGCCTCGAAAACCCTTCAAGTGCCAGCACTTCGTGCTGAGAATTCACGAAATCCGTGAACTAAAACCCGATCTTAACCGTATGGATCTATAGATCTCTCCAAGAGCTTCGATTTGGTATATAATATGTTGAATTTCATTGAATGGATCAAAAGTTATTGAGGTTTGAATTTTCAGTCATTCATGGCCATCGGTTTCTATAGCAGACGGCTGGCCATTTTTCTAGGGTTTTAAATAATTTTTTATTAATTTGTTCATCGTAAAGCGTGTTATAAAGGTGAAAATGCGGGCTGTCTCCGAATTGGGCCTGCTTACTATCATTCTTAAGGTTTTGACACCTTCTGAACGCAATGGGACAGGTCTCGTGGCCCAATTCCGAAATCTGTAAAAAATATATTTAAATTTACATTAAAAATTAATTAATTAAATAATTACTATACATTTAAATATGCCGAGGCCACAAACTAACTTCAAAAATTCCCGAAAAAATATATTTAGCTATGTTTTGACGCTGCGGACCTAGGAAAATTAATTTCGTTCAATTCTGAGCCCGTTTGAAAAATGACATTTTCCAAATTGATTAAAATTTAACGAAATTGACAAAACTGAAATCTTTTTGCCATGGCCACAAATTTATTCTAAAAATTATGAAAAATTAAACTTAGCCATATTTTGACATTCTGGATCCAACAAAAGTGGTCTCGTCGAAAAAAGAGGTCGTTTGTAAAATGACTATTTTTAAGGGCTATATGTTTAATATTAAAAATACATTTTTAAACAGATAATTTTCGAAAATCAAAATATATAAGTGTTTACTATTTTTAAATGCAGAAACATCATTTTGAACTCAATAGAAGTGGTTTCGCATCCAAATTCCTTTGTACGCAAAAAGTGGCATTTTCGACCTTTATAAATTTCATAGCGACCTTTTTAAATTTTAATTTGGGCATAACTTTTGATTCCTGCTATGAAATTTCAATTTTTCGGATTTGTTTGAAAGATATTTTTAAATAGATTCCAATATTTTTTGTTTCACTAAAATCCGTTAAATTTTGCATCCTGTATGGTCCGTCAAAGTTCAAGTTTGACTTTTCGAACTACCGCGCTATTTCTAACTCCTTTTATAATTAAAATTAAATTATTCATTCTAAATTCAATTTAAATCAATTTTTAATCATTATTATTTTAAATGAATTATTTTAAATACCAAAACCCATTAAAATTAGTTAAAATAAATTTTTAAATTTACCGCAAAATTCAGGGTTGTTACACAGAGCAAAAGAAGCCCGGTGGGTTGCTTCACCCATTGGAAGTCCCTCGATGGAAGTGGGAGAGTGTCTCGATGGACTTTTTGGATGGGTTACCGAGATTGAGGAAGGGTAATATGGGGATTTGGGTCGTGGTAGACAGACTTACTAAGAGCGCCCATTTCATTCCAGTGAAGTGTAAGAGGACTGCTCCATGGTTAGCCTCCGTATACATTCGAGAGATAGTTCATTTGCACGGTGTTCCTTCTACCATAGTGAGCGATCGTGATCCTATCTTTACTAGCGAGTATTGGAAGAGCTTGCAAGAGGCAGAAGGGACTAGGGACTCAGTTATGTTTGAGCACCGCATATCATCCTCAGACGGACGACCAGACCAAGAGGATGAATCGTATTCTAGAGGACCTTTTGAGGCTATGTGTTTTTAGACTTCGGAAGTACATGGGAGGAGCATCTTCCTTTGGTGGAGTTCGCGTATAATAATAGTTTTCAGTCTAGCATTGGCATGGCACCTTTCGAGGCTCTTTATGGAAGGCCTTGTCGTTCACCTACATTGTGACGCTCCGCCCCGCACCAACCGACATTTACTCCAAAGGTGCGCTGTACACATGTCCAGTTAGCACGGGACAGATCGTCAGAAGGAAAAGGAAGAAGGAAATGAACTAACAAAGAACCTGTAGAATGTCTCACAGCGCATAGAACAAAATATAATAATAACATACTTGACATAAAACAGGTGAGACAGTGCATAAGCTGAAACAACTAACATAACAGCGGAAAATCCAAGTACAGCTTATGATCCAAAGTTAAACATTTTACAACTTTTCAGACTGTCTCAAAAGAAAAAGCAAGGTAAAGGAGGTACGCTACTAATGCCCAAGTAGCGACCACCAACGACACAGGGAGAATATCTATATATCATACGTGGAAGCCTCCTGTCCGCCTCCGAATCAGCTACTCGCGCATCACCAGCTAACCTGTCCCTAGTCTGCTCGTGTGAGCACTCAGAGTAATAAGAGGAGACATAAAACTTTGGGTCAGACATAAAGCCTGGTATGAGCGATAAGCATCTAAACAGAACAATAACAGGTAGACTAAAACATACTGAACCTGGACCTGCAACCAAAGAGTTAGCACTACATACTGTACAACACTCTAAGGTGCCATTTCAAATGGTGTAAAGATAACAGGGGTGGGGGTGTGCATGTCATAGTGATGGCAAACAATCAAGCATAGCAACCATCCTCACATCTCTCACTCAGTACATAAAGCATACGATATTTACCACTTCGATCACCCAACATACCTTGCTACGATCACTTTGCCCCATAAAGTCATAAATGGCTTCACTGCACTGATAACATAGCCACTAATCCTTTGCTATGCCCACTTTGCCCCATGGAGTCGCAATGACCCCACTGCACTGGCTCATGGCCTCACTAATCCTTTACTATGTCCACTCTACCCCCATGGAGTCACAATGACCCCACTGCACTGGCTCATAGTCCTACTACGCATCACTTTGCCCCTCAAGTCATAATGACTCTACTGCACTGATAACGTAGTCTTGCTACCATCACCTTGCCCCTCGAGTCATAATGACTCTACTGCACTGATAAGTAGCCCATCATCCATTTTCAGTGGTGAATCGAAGTTATGAACGTCGACAACTCCTTAGCACACGTCCCGCAGCAAAGCCCAACCATGAAGTGAACTCATTGGTTCCCCATTGGATCCTGAGCTCTAACTTCCATTTGGACTACCTTTGCATCTCGGGTTATTGGTTATCACCGGATCGGTTCGGATCCCCTCTTAGCCATCAGTTCGATTCAGATCGGAGTGCTCATCCTTCGCTGGATCGGATCGGTTCATCATCACCTCAGCGGATTGGGTCGGATCTCCACGTCCAGTCGCCATTACTGGTTCGGGTCGGGGTCCTCCAATGTGCCACAGTTCGGATCGGCTTCTTCTAATCGACTCGGGTCGGGTCGCAGTCTCCAAGCCTCGTCGAGGTACATCAGTTCAGGTCGAGTACTATGGCGGATCGGGTCGGAGATCATCAGGTGGTTCGGATCGGACGACGCATGCCACGAGAAGAGCGAATAGATCGAAGAATGAAGTGTGGGAGCGGATCGGGTCCTCCCTCCGTTCCGATCCGGATCGGTCTGTTTTCTGCACTTTTCCAGCAAGTAGTTTTACGCCACTCGCCGGCGTTTTCGACCATTCTACCTATTCTAATCAATCACAAAGCATACCATACAGTCATAGCAACATGCATAATCAACCTCAAACATCAAAACAACTATATAATAGGTTAAAATGGATCAAATTCATCCAAAACCCCATATTTCCCCTTAAGCATGTTTAGGTGAAACTAATGATGTGATTAGCAAAACTTAACCAAATTAACCCAAATTCATATAAGAGGTCTAAAGCATCATTTCGAATTTTATAAATATTTTTCCAGAATTTTATCATGTTTAAATTCGATAATTAACACTAATTACCCTTAATTAGCCATAATTAGTGAGGAACTATGCAAATCACTCACCTTAGCCACAAATAAACTAAGATCTGAAATAACTTTCTGATTTGGTGCGAATCCCGATGCTAAACAGCAGCTCCAATGTTGATTTGGTGTAGATCTCCATTGATTTGATGTTGTTAAGCTTAATCCTTGATTAGAAGATGATTTGGAGGTGATTTAGAGGTTGGAGGCCATTTTTAGGGTTTCCAAGAGGTAAGTGGAGGCTAGAAAACTGAAATGGAATGATTCTCTAACTCCTTTCAGCCTCCCCATAACCCTAATCCCGAAATGGGTTATGGGCCCATTCGCTAATCACCCTATTTGGCCCGATTAAGCAGTTTTTCACCTTCCAAACCTTATTTCAGCCATATCTCCCAAACGGTAAGTCCATTTTTCACATGTGACCACTCTATGGAAAGGTAAACCATCAAACGAATCTAATGGAAGTGGTTTCAGGTCAAAATTCCTTTCCAATAAAAAGTTATAGCCAAAACAAGATCAGCTAGGGGCAAAACGGTCATTTAAAATCGACAAAAATCATGAACATGGAAAATGAGTCAAATGGTTGTTTCCCAAAGTTACATGACCCTACGACCTCATATGGGAAAGAAATAAATATTCTACAATCCTTCGATGCGTAGAATGCGGGTTGTTACATTCTCCCCCCCTTAAGAAATTTCGCCCCCGAAATTCCCTAACCAAAACACACAAAAGGGTCCCGCATGCCTATCAACCATAAAACAACCATCAAACATGCAAAATAAGTCTATCCTAGCATGCGGAATAACTAAATTACAAGGTAAATCTTACCAGGCAAAGAGTTCTGGATACGTCTTTCTCATGCTCTCTTCTGTCTCTCAAGTACAATCATTCTCGTTCTCGCCCCACTGAACCTTGACTAGCTTCACCGCCTTCCTTCGAAGTTGCTTCGTATCGTGCTCGATAATACTAATTGGCTTGCGGTTCCCAACCGCCTCGAGTTCTACTTCGAAGTCCTCAAACTGATCAGGTGAAATAGTCATATCTGGGCCGTGAACGAACTTCCTTAGTTGGGAAACATGAAATACGTTGTGAACTCCTGTCATCTTCTCTGGTAAGTCAACTCTATACGCCAAATTCCTGACTGGTTCAAGAACAGGGAATGGGCCAACAAATCTTGGTGCCAACTTGCCTCTCCTGCCAAATTGTATCACGCTCTTCAACGGAGAAATCTTGACAAACACCAAGTCACCAACGGAGAATTTTAAGTCTCTTCTCCTCTTATCAGCATAACTCTTCTGTCTGTCTTGGGCAGCCTTCATTCGTTGTTGAATGCTCTTAATCTTATCTGAAGTTTCCCTCACCACATCTGGTCCAAGCATAAACTTCTCGCCAGTCTCTATCCAACATGATGGTGAGTTGCACGGTCTTCCGTACAAAGCTTCATATGGAGCCATACCGATAATGGATTGGTAGCTATTATTTTATGTAAACTCTACTAGATGCAAATGGTCATCCCATGATCCACCAAAATCCAATATACATGCTCTCAAGAGATCTTCCAATATACGATTCACCCTCTCCGTCTGACCGTCGTTCTGAGGATGATATGCGGTACTGAGATGTAATTCTGACCCTAGAGCCTCTTGTAAGCTCTTCCAAAACCCACTAGTAAACAACGGGTCTCGGTCACTCACAATGCTTTTAGGTACTCCATGAAATCTCACTACCCACTTCATGTACAATTCTGCTAACTTAGCTGCCGTTTTAGTCGATTTGACTGGTATAAATCTTGCACTCTTAGTCAATCGATCCACAATTACCCAAATGCTATCATGTCCCGATCTAGTCCTTGGTAAAACATCGATGAAATCCATCGAGACTTTCTCCCATTTCCATTCGGGAATTTCTAATGGTTGCAACAACCCACTAGGCTTCTTTTGCTCGGCTTTAACTAGCTGGCAATTCATGCATTTGGATATAAACTTCCCAACGTCTCTTTTCATCCCTTCCCAGTAGTAAGTCTGCTTCATGTCTCGATACATCTTATTACCACCGGGATGTATAGTCAGTTTTGAGTGATGACATTCTCAAAGAACTTCATCTCTCAAACCATTCACATTGTGTACAACTAGTCTTCCATTCTTTCTAAGCCATCCTTCTCGATCAAGCCCATACAAGTTCATCTCCTCACCGTCGATGTCCATCTCTAACTTGGAGATGATTTCCAATAGATTAGGATCGTCCCTCTGGCTGGAACCAATCCGCTCTATCAAAGTGGGTCTGATCGTCAAACTAGCTAGCATTTCTGGATCCAATTCGCACTTTGGTCTGAAATCAAACCCTGCGATATACTCCAGTTGCTTCCATTCAAGAAACATAGCCCCTAAACTGGCATGTCTCCTACTCAAGGCATCGGCTACTGCATTACCTTTCCCAGGTGTGTACGCGATATCAAAGTCATACGAAGCTAAGAACTCTAACCATCTCTGCTGACGGAGATTCAGATCCTTCTGGGAGAAGAGATACTTTAACGATTTATGATCGGTAAACAACTCAAATCTTTCTTCCAAGAGATAATGTCTCCACATCTTCAGCGCAAACACGATCGCTGCTAATTCCAAATCATGGGTAGGATACTTCTTCTCATGCGGCTTTAGCTGCCGACTAGCATAAGCTACAACCCTACCTCCTTGCATCAATACAGCACCTAGTCCGGTACCACAAGCATCCGTGTATACCTTCATCTCTTCATTCCCTCTAGGAATGACTAACACTGGCACACACGTCAACTTTTCCTTTAGACTCTTGAATGCATTCTCACACACTCCGTCCCAGATGAAGGACTGATTCTTCTTAGTCAACTGAGTCAACGGTGCTGCTATCTTGGAGAAGTCCTGGATAAACTTACGATAATATCTGGCTAACCCCAAGAAACTTCTTACATCTGTTACATTCTTGGGCGTAGGCCAATCCTGTACCGTAGCCACCTTCGCAAGGTCCACGGCAATACCATTCCCTGAAATAACATGGCCCAAGAATCTCACTTCCCTTCTCCAAAAGTGACAATTAGAGAATTTCGCTTTCAATTGGTGTTTCCTCAACACCTCCATCACTATCCTCAAGTGTCCCTTGTGTTCCTCTTCTGTCCTCGAGTAAACAAGGATATCGTCTACGAACACAAGAACAAACTTATTCAACTGATCTCTGAATACTCGATTCATAAGATACACAAAATAGGCTGGTGCATTGGTCAACCCAAATGGCATGACCAACCACTCATAGAATCCAGACGGCGTCCTAAATGTCGTTTTCGGAACACTCTCATCCGCTACTCGGAGCTGATGAAATCCTGTCGCAAGGTCCAACTGGGAGAACACTCTTGCTCCTTCCAGTTGATTAAACAAATCATCTATCCGCGGTAGAGGATACTTATTCTTCCTCGTTACCTTATTCAACTCGCGATAGTCCACACACAAACGAAGGGAACCATCTGCCTTAGTGGCAAACACAACTGGTGCTCCCCACTCGGAGACACTTCTTCTAATAAATCCCTTCTTCAAAAGATTGCTGACTTGCACCCCGAGCTCTCGCTGCTCCCTTGGTGCCATACGACGAAGTGGCATCACTATAGGTCTGGCATATTTCACTAAATCAATACGGAACTCAATCTCTCGGTGTGGTGGAAGCCCGGTCACCTCCTCGAAGACGTCCGGATACTGGCCAACCGCGGGCACATCTGACAACTCATCCTGCAGGATGTCGAGGGAATTTTTAAAACTAGCCATTACCCCATCACTAGGTAGACTACCAAACACTACCCTCCGCCCATCATCCGCCCTAACTGTCACCAAAAAGCCCTCACAGTCTACCACCACCCCGTATCTTTGGAGCCAATCGACCCCCAATATAATGCCATACCCAGTAAAGGCCAAAACAAAGCAATCACATACAAACATACATCCATGACTCGATAAGACCACATTTCGGCAAATCATACTAAGGCTAGTCGAACCACCAATCGGGTTCGTCACAATCAATGGTCTATCGACTATCTCGGGTTCCAGTCCCAACCTATCTACCAGGTCACTAGATATGAAGGAATGGGAAGCCCCTGTATCAAACAAAACTCGAACTGGTACATCATAAATAGAAAGCATACCTTGAATAACGACATTCTTTCCTTTCTCCACCGCAGTTGGGGCATTCGACGAAGAAGGAACAACATCAATAGCATATGCTTTCACAATCTGCTTCTCCTTAAGAGGTTGCGGACACTTATCCTTATGATGTCCCACTTGGCCACAGTTGTAGCACTTCCTTTCCGCTGGCTTGGCCCGACATTCTTTAGCATAATGGCCCTTCTTACCACAGTTGAAGCACTCAACTTCTTTCTTGTTCTTTTTCTGGCTATCCTTAGATTGGCTCTGCTTCCTCTTATTCTGAGAGTTATTCTTGCCTCCACCGCCTGCTTGCGGCTTCAGCCTCAGTCTTTGACTTAGGGTAAAGACTCTCTGATCTCAAAGCTTTCCCCACGATCGATTCAAAAGTCTCATCGATGTGGTTGATAAGCCTTTCCCACAAGTATCCATCCAAACCAGTAATGAACTTCTCATTCTTCTTCTCAGGAGTATCGATAAGAGATAGTCCGTACTTCGATAAAGTGTAGAACTCAGCAATATAGTCCGAGACCGCCCTACCATTCTGCTTGAGTTCCAAGAATCTTTTAAACAGCACTGACTTCTGGGCAGCTGGAATAAACTTCTCGCTAAAGCGAGTCTTGAACTGATCCCAAGTAACCTGATCTTCTGGAGTAGTTGTTCTAATGGCATTCCACCAATTCATCGCTCGCCCTTGCAGCTGACGAGATGCTAACCTTCTCTTCCTCGCATCCTCAAGACCCAAGTCGTCGAAGATACGATCAAAGCTATCCATCCAATCTTGAACATCTGTGGCCGACTCCGTTCCGTGGAACGGCTTCCCACCAAGGTTAGTGTAATCCTTGCACAACTTGGCGAAATCGACCCTAGGCGCCTGCACTACTGGACCACCACCAATTCCGGGATTGGGAACTGCCCCTTGCACCTCCCTAAGCATGTCTCTCATGAGGTTAGTAAACATCGCCCTCATGTCAGCAGCATTCCCATTATTGGCTCCCCTACCAGCACCTCTAGCATACCGGCTCATCGTCAATCCGTAAAAGGGGAAACGATTAACGACCCCATAGTGGTGCTAGTGCAGTACGACTTCATTCTTATACTACTAATAGTATATATATATATAACTTTTGAAAACCAAAGTAATCACAAATACGCGCTCTCATATACGTACTATCTCTCCCTAGTGTCTTTCCCTAGGTTAACTACGCAACCTAAAGCTCTGATACCAAATGTGACGTCCCGCCCCGCACCAACCGACATTTACTCCAAAGGTGCGTTGTACACATGTCCAGTTAGCACGGGACAGATCGTCAAAGGAAAAGGAAGAAGGAAATGAACTAACAAAGAACTTATAGAATGTCTCACAGCGCATAGATCAAAATATAATAATAACATACTTGATGTAGCGACCCGAAAATCCGGTAGAATTTGAGCTGACCAAAAACACAAGTCCAACCCCAAATAACACAGAAATTCGAACCATTAATAGAAAGAAGTTAGAGGGTGAGGATAGATAAGATAGAAACTTAGAATAGAAGAAGAAGAAGAACACAACATCAGAGTAACACGAATCTCACAGCGGAACGAATAACATATAATATATATAACAT
The DNA here is from genome assembly GCA_030737875.1 of Allium sativum. Taxonomy (NCBI): domain Eukaryota; kingdom Viridiplantae; phylum Streptophyta; class Magnoliopsida; order Asparagales; family Amaryllidaceae; genus Allium; species Allium sativum. The sequence continues at coordinate 717,097,058 of CM060921.1, read as the reverse complement.
AACTTGAATATACATCTGTACTTGAATATACATCAACATCAAAGTACATCACTTACAACACAGCAGAAATAACTATAGCTATATGATCCTGAAGCCTCCTGCTCCAAGCTCTTCCAGTATATCTGTAAATTCCCGACTACTTGACTGCCCGTACAAATTTAGGCACCCAAGAGTTTAAGGAAAACAACAAAGTAAACTCCGGGTCAGTCATGGGACTGGTATGAGTAAAACAGTTTAAAAACAGTTTCAGAAAACTAAATGATATCTCATAAGACCACGCCGTATAACACGGAACGGGTTTTTCCCTTATGAAAATCCAAACACTTGACTTATCTTTATATCAAAACTCTTTTGATATTATAATAATGTCTAAATCAAGTAAATAACAATCTAGTGGAACGTTTGCATCTCACGTTCCACATATATATACAATCAAAACCGCAAGCACGTATTGGGTAATGGATTTCCAACTATGACAAGGTATGGAATCACCTTCCGTTGGTATATCTCTAGAGGAGAATACACCGAGTTCAACAAGAACATCTTGCAACTCAGCCACACATGACCGACCACTCATTTCGCTTGAGTGTATCGAATGTATATCACCAACGATTGGGATCAGCAACCGTTTCCCGAATGGGACAGCATCGACAATAGATTTTTAGAAGTAAATGAAACTCTAGATCAGGTGATTATACAGCCTAATAGGTGCGACCTACATAGCCATGCTGCTTGCCCAATTTCTGTCATTTACCGGATGTTGAGGCTAGAAGCTACGCTTTATCATCACACCAGATTCACTTCGAATGTCACATCGTCAGATCCATCGAAAATCACTAATTGACGTCTACAACAGTACATTACGTGTCAGCTAAAAGAAGTTTCCTCCTCCGCTTCCACTTTTGGTACAGTTGAAGAAATCAATGTACGTGACCTTTCTGGAAATACTCTGTCAGACATTCATCCATACAAGTCACCCAGGAACAGGATGAACTGAAGGTACTATTTCTATTAATAGAAAAAGTCCTTGTACTCTACTCCGTCTTCGATTATCTTTATATAATCTGATTCGCACGCTACTGCCGATATGGAGTGGTTCTTCGGATAATAATCCAACCGGTCTCTCCATATTGACAACGATGGTCAAAACTTCGATATTCTGTGATTTAACTATCGAATAAAAACAAGTGTTTCGATAGTCGATGATTTAACTATCGAATAAAACAAGTGTTCATCCAAACATCCAACAATCACTGAACCTTTAATTAATATTCCATTAATTAAATCTCTTCTCTATTTCTTATCAATATTTGTTAACCAAATATTTTCGATAACCATATTGGCCTTTATACGTTATTTGGAAAACATTTCCATATATCGCCTTCTTTTATTTTCTAAACTTTAGAAAATATATGTTATTTATAATTGGAAAATATTCCAATTACTTATCTCTTTTCCAATCTCGTTTATTTCTATACTTAGGAAACGTTCATTATTCTATTTCCAAGTTTTGCACATATTTGGGTTAAAACAGATGTTGTGTAAAACATCGTTACAACAACCCAAATACAGTATTTAACTAATTCTTATTCCACATTGATCTTCGAGCCTGAATCTTGCTACTTATCGGTATATCATGAAATCAACCAAGTTGGGGTATAATTACCTCTCAGACCTTGACTGAATAACATTTAACGTCAAAATAGACAAAACTACTTACTCGAAAAATCAATACCATACAACTGATTATCCACCTTTAAACACATATACATTTTCTCTTTCTATTCCTACGAGATTTTATTCTTATACTTCCCTTTTTAATTATACTATTCTATTTCTGAGTTCGTTTCCTTATCGACTTCTATATATATCGATACGTTGATTTCTAACTATCAAATTATCTTAAAAATATTCTATCTCCTTAAATTCCCGGAAAAATTCGCCATAACCTCCTTTGTATCGGGAGCATCGGGAAATTTCAAATAGCTTTCCCGGTCCTTCTCATCTCAAAAAGAAAAAGAAAAAGCCAAGCGGCTTGACGATACGGCGCATAAAATCTCATATATGAATTAAATACGTACCTTTTTGTCGGGCATTCTATTTATTTCACTTCTATACTTTATTCCATACCTGTCTCCTGTATCTATACCTGCCCAATCTATTTAACTATACCAAATCGTTTTAACTCAATTCGTTAATTATTTCTTTAGTCGATTTCTCCTTTTAATATTTGAATTCTATATTCAAACTCCAATTCGCTTCTATTATTCAATTTCTATATATCAAATTCTATTGTCTTCTATTATTCAAATCCTATAATAAAAAGTCCGTTTGAATTTCTATATTCAAATCTATAGTTCAAATTCTATATTCAAAGTCTATTTAAATTTCTATATTCAAATTCCATTTGAAATACTATATTCAAATTCTATCGTTAAACTCCATTTGAATTCTATTATTCAAATTCTATTTCAATTCCTTATATTCAAAGTCCATTTGAATTCTCTGCATTATTTATAAACAACGTTTATAACTTCAATTCAAATCCCACCTTTCCATTTATAAACAACGTTTATAACTTCAATTCAAATCCCACATTTCCATTTATAAACAACGTTTATAATTCGATTCAAATCTCATATTTTTATTTATAAACAACGTTTATAAATTTGATTCAAAACCCACCTTTCATTTATAAACAAAGTTTATAAATTCGATCACTTGTTTTATATACCTTCAAACAAGTTAAATATTTTCTATAGTCTTATTAAAATTCAAATTCTATTTATAAAAATAGAATTCCCTTTTTAAATGTCAAATACCCTTCTCGATATTTTTATGAATCAATATTCAAACCCCAGGGATATTTTAAACAATCAATCAACCAATTTTCAATCATTTGATTTTTAACACATCATATATAAATATATATGAAATCAAACAAACAACAACAGATAATATATTTTTGAGGAATCCAGTCGGATTCCTCCAACCTGTTTTTCCTGCATCCACAAACGTTAGTCAACATAGTAATACCCATCCTGCTTCGAGGCAGGATATCGCGGTATGAAGGTCATCCACTAATCATAGCGTGGAGGCGTATAGGGTAATCATCCGCTATGGTACCGCGGGCATCCGCTAATGAAACTGCGGGAATCCAACCAATCATCAACCCAATATATATATAATAGTCAACCAATCCTAAATAACTATATATATATATATTTTAAAACAATCAGCCAGCATTCAAACAAGCATAACAATTATTTTTAACTATATAAAAATAATTCAATAAAAGGTGAGGTTTACTCACCAGGGTTTTTATTTGCGCTCCATTCAAAATTTGAATCTAAACTGATCGTTCGAACTATACTGAAAAATCCAGCTGACTTCAAAGCACTTCAATCCATTTCATATGTATAACTCCCGTCAATATGAATCTAGCACAACTTGATTTGTTCAAATCTAATCCCTTTTTCCCCATCAAACTACTTGCCAACTTATACATAACCTGAAATAACAACTCGAAATTAATCCCTGAGCCAAATCGTCTTCATCTCAGAATTGTCATGCTGTACAGTTTTGAACCCATCCTCTCCATCATGCTCATGCAAAAACAGATGCCACTCGCCTACGCCATTCCTAGTCAATCGAACTTTGCTCAAAACAAAAAGGAAACGATGCCGCTTCCTTACTGTTATTGGTAAAAATCTGAATTCTATCCTCTTCCTTCCTTCCTATTTAATGCTTCCATTTGCAAAAGTCTCGATCCTAATTTTGCCTAGGGGCAGTTGAACTCCAGGAAGTCATTTGCACCTTTCAAGCAGCTCGTGACTTGGCTACTGGAAACCCACCACAACCTTCCAGTCCAATCCCTACGCGCTACTGCCTCCTCATCAGATCACCTGACACATCGCTCCTCCTATAACTCACACCGCAACCACCAGTCCCCTTCACCATTCCTAATCACCACCGCACCACTCAAACTCCACTGCTTAACTCTCCTGCTCCACTGAATCGCCTTCCGGTTTTCCCAATCTCGAGCGCCAGCGAACCAAACAGATCCATCGCACCCTTGTTTTTTCCCCAAAAATCGAACTTCGGTGTTCTCTTTCTGAGTGCGATGTCGAACCCTAGCGTGTAATCGAACCATCAACTAAACTAGTTTTGAAAAATCGCGCCTGCTGTTGCCCTTTCATTTTGAAGTTCGATCTGATTTTCACCCTTTTTCTGATTCATCTTGAGTTCGATATTGATTTCAAAAGAGATAACGAGGCTGTCCCTTTTTGATTTGAGGAACAAAATGAAACTACTTATTACTGTGAAATGAAAATAAAATTGAGGGAGGTAGCGGCATTTTAATTTCTTAAGCTCGACTGCTCAAGAGAATAAAAGGGGAGGGACGACGGTTTTATAATGGAGAGGGGTAGTTGCGATTTGTGGTCATAGAAGAAGCACGGTGTTCAATTTGATTTGTGGCTCTTGGAAGAAACACGGCTTTGTTTTCATTTGTGGACATAGAAGTGCCAAGGAGAAAAATATTTATTTATTCATTTATGCTTTGAATTAATCCGGTACCCATTAAATTAAATACCCATGATGTTGAACTCCTTTTTGAACCCAACAACCGTCGATTCTAGGGTAATACTACCATTCTGAACCCAATGGGATAGGTCACGAAGTTCAATTCGATCATCTGTGAAAGATATTAATTTAACTCAATATAAATTAATTTCAGACAATTTATTCTCCTCGATAATAAATAAATATTATCGTTATTATTCAGTTTTGAATTTCTATTGATTATCTGAATCAATTTCAGTATAGTCTGAACTATTGAATTCAATTAACTTCGTATTTCGAAAATTATATTTATTCAAAGTAAATCATATTTCGGCTTTTAAATCGATAATCAAATATAAAATTTCTTTTATATTTTTATTTCAATATTTAAACCTCATTAAATATTCTAAATTTACCGACGAAATATCCGGGTCATTACATTCTTCCCCACTTAAAAAAATTTCGTCCTCGAAATTGCTAAGGTAGAAAAAGTGCTACAAACCCATTTATCTTTTCAAAACATATTTATGTTGTACTCAACATTTCATATTCCATTCATAACTCTCTTTCGAATAAATCCTTATTCGATAACTCCTCCCTTCGAATAACTATATTCAATAATCTCTCTTTCGAATAACTAGATTAGAAAATGTTTCTTCGAATAAACTATATTCGATTTACTCTATTCAATTTACTCTACTGGATTTAACTCTTTTCGATTAACTCCATCGAATAACTAAATTCGATAACTCCTTCGAATAACCAATATTCTATATCTCACTTCGATTAAACTAATCGATAACTCTTTTCAATTAAACTATAATCGATAACTCCTTTGATTTACTAATAATCGATAACTCCTTTCGAATAAACTATATTCGATCAACTTTTAATTGAATAACTAACATTCAATTAAATCCTAATTCGATTAACTAAGTTCAATTAACTCTATTGGTTAATTCTTTCTCTAATCGATTTATTCTAACTCTAATCGATTATTTCTAACTCCAGTCGACTTCTCCTATTCGAATAACTCCTATTCGATAGCGTTTATTCATTTATAAAGATTTACTTTTTGTAACGGTTCTTTACTTTATAAATGTTCTCTTTATTAACGTTACTTCACTTATACAAGTGTTGTACATCCCTTCTATTTAAAACTATCGGCGTTAAAAACCAATATCTCTTCTCTATATAAGTTCAGACTTATATATTCCATTTATCGAGTGATAAATATTTAATTTATAAACTGTTATTTATAAATTAATCATTTCTATTTATCTGTTAAAAACAGATTTCCATTTTCTATTCATCTTCTGAATATTCCTTTGATTAAATTCCATTTATATAACAAATAAATATCTCATCTATAACATTCTATTTATTTTCTATAAATAAATATTCCATTGAATCTATTTGTAAATGTTTTACAAATATTTCCTTTTAATTCTATTGGTAAATGTTTTACATATATTTCTCCTTCTATTTGTTTGCACATAACTTCCTTTTGTATTTGTTTTACAAATATATTTCCTTTATATTTGTTTTACAAATATAATTACTTTTTAACTCTTTTGGTTTTTCCTTTATCCACACCCAATTCATATTTCATTCTCATTGATTTTACTCAGTTTATCCATTTCGATCCATTTAACTTACTTAAGTTAAATTTAATTTCAATCATTCAAATTCCCATTAACTAGTTGCTAATTAATCGTTTTGCCTATTTCACCCCTTTTTTTTTGAATATAACTTGTTCAAATATATGTCAACTTAATTATAAACTAATCTAATTATATTTTCAACTCGAGTTATATATTCGATTCCGAATAAAAATTCTCAATCTCTTTCACTTATCCAAAAACCCAAATTTCAATTCAAATTTCCTTTAACTAATTATTTTCCAATTTAGTTAATTCTATTTAACCATTTAAAATATGATTTTTGTCCTAAAAATCATTTTACTTACTTCACTGGAGTTCATATTTATTTTATATCTCCAGCCTGGATTTTTCTAATGCCAATTCGGATTTTATTTCCTAAAAATCCTTTTATTTATTTAGTTAAACCGTTATGGTTTTCTAATGGTTCTGGCGCTGCTTTTCTAAAAATTTGATTTTGACATAACTCAAAATCTATACGACGAAATCCAAACTTTTCTCTTTCATTAGAAAACTATTGTTCAACCGGTCCCGACGATTCTTGTTTCACAGAATTCCGACTTCAATTGAGTTCTGTATACTAAATTGAAGTTTGAATCGCCAATTTACGAACTGCCGCTCTATGGCGAGCTCGTTTTAATTACATTTATAAATATAAACGTTTTAGCTTTGTTTATAATAAATTCAACTCCATTCTGATATATTTTAAAAATATATCAAATCCATTTAACATAATATTCCCGATCTATTTCACTTTAAATTTTCAAATCCTATATATTTACAATATTCAAATTCCATTTGAATTTCTTTATTCAAGCTCTATATTTGAATTTCCTTCTATTCAATTTCTATTTAAATTTCTTCTATTCAAATTCTATTTGAATTTCTTATTTTCAATTTCTATTTGAAATCCTTTATTCAATTTGTATTTAAATTCCTTTGTTCAATTTCTATTTGAAATCCGTTGAATTTAAATTCTATTTTAAACTCTATATTTTCTTGAATTCTAATATTCAACCTCCACTTTATATTCTCTTTGAAATTCTATTTAACCAAATTCCATTTGAATTCTAATATTCAAATCTCTATTTGACTTTTCTTTATTCAAATCCCTTTGAATTCCTTTGAATTCAAATTCCATTTCAATTTTCTTATACAATTTCTATTGGAATTTTCTATATATTCAAACCCATTTGAATTCCTTTGAATTCAAATTTTATTTCACTTCTATTTGAATTATATATATATATATTCAAATTCCTTTATTTTATTTCTATTTGAAATCTACATTCCAATTCCAATTTCAAAATTCCTTTGAAGTTATATAAATATATACATATATTTATATCTATCCCAAATTCAAAATATTTGAATTTTCAAACAACTTGTTTCTTTTCAAACAAATTTCCATCAAAACTTTTCTAAGGCAGCAATTCGTCACTTAGAAACTCGAAAATGAACACTGGTGATGTTGCGACCATCATCAGGATTATTTTCCAGCCACTGAATGAGTTCAGTACTATATTTTTTTCAAACTCCATTTAGAAAAATATTTTCCAAACTCCCAGGATTTTAAATTCTGAATTCTGGTTGGAATTCAATTTCAATTTATCACATTTGTATATTTGATTTCATATACAAATTCCATTGGTTATATATAACTATTTCAGTTATATAATCTAATTCGATTATAATCCTAACAATCAACTCAACTATTTAAAACAATATCGTGTCCAATCTCCTGTTCAAGTGTTTATAAACTCCTATCGACATCGTGGCGTCCCACGATTCGACCAAAATTTATAATCCACTCAACAGACTAGTCAACACAATATAAAACAGTTTTTATATCAAATAACAAATACGCTCTCTCGTATATATATACACTCAAACTCAATCTAGGATACTACTGATCCTATCTCTAATGAGCACATTCCAACAAGCCTAGGTATTCGCTCAACCTAAGCTCTGATACCAACTGTAGCGACCCGAAAATCCGGTAGAATTTGAGCTGACCAAAAACACAAGTCCAACCCCAAATAACACAGAAATTCGAACCATTAATAGAAAGAAGTTAGAGGGTGAGGATAGATAAGATAGAAACTTAGAATAGAAGAAGAAGAAGAACACAACATCAGAATAACACGAATCTCACAGCGGAACGAATAACATATAATATATATAACATAACTTGAAATATACATCTGTACTTGAATATACATCAACATCAAAGTACATCACTTACAACACAACAGAAATAACTATAGCTATATGATCCTGAAGCCTCGTGCTCCAAGCTCTTCCAGTATATCTGTAAATTCCCGACAACTTGACTGCCCGTACAAATTTAGGCACCCAAGAGTTTAGGGAAAACAACAAAGTAAACTCCGGGTCAGTCATGGGACTGGTATGAGTAAAACAGTTTAAAAACAGTTTCAGAAAAATAAATGATATCTCATAAGACCACGCCGTATAACACGGAACGGGTTTTTCCCTTATGAAAATCCAAACACTTGACTTATCTTTATATCAAAACTCTTTTGATATTATAATAATGTCTAAATCAAGTAAATAACAATCTAGTGGAACGTTTGCATCTCACGTTCCACATATATATACAATCAAAACCGCAAGCACGTATTGGGTAATGGATTTCCAACTATGACAAGGTATGGAATCACCTTCCGCTGGTATATCTCTAGAGGAGAATACACCGAGTTCAACAAGAACATCTTGCAACTCAGCCACACATGACCGACCACTCATTTCGCTTGAGTGTATCGAATGTATATCACCAACGATTGGGATCAGCAACCGTTTCCCGAATGGGACAGCATCGACAATAGATTTTTAGAAGTAAATGAAACTCTAGATCAGGTGATTATACAGCCTAATAGGTGCGACCTACATAGCCATGCTGCTTGCCCGATTTCTGTCATTTACCGGATGTTGAGGCTAGAAGCTACGCTTTATCATCACACCAGATTCACTTCGAATGTCACATCGTCAGATCCATCGAAAATCACTAATTGACGTCTACAACAGTACATTACGTGTCAGCTAAAAGAAGTTTCCTCCTCCGCTTCCACTCTTGGTACAGTTGAAGAAATCAATGTACGTGACCTTTCTGGAAATACTCTATCAGACATTCATCCATACAAGTCACCCAGGAACAGGATGAACTGAAGGTACTATTTCTATTAATAGAAAAAGTCCTTGTACTCTACTCCGTCTTCGATTATCTTTATATAATCTGATTCGCACGCTACTGCCGATATGGAGTGGTTCTTCGGACAATAATCCAACCGGTCTCTCCATATTGACAACGATGGTCAAAACTTCGATAGTCTGTGATTTAACTATCGAATAAAAACAAGTGTTTCGATAGTCGATGATTTAACTATCGAATAAAACAAGTGTTCATCCAAACATCCAACAATCACTGAACCTTTAATTAATATTCCATTAATTAAATCTCTTCTCTATTTCTTATCAATATTTGTTAACCAAATATTTTCGATAACCATATTGGCCTTTATACGTTATTTGGAAAACATTTCCATATATCGCCTTCTTTTATTTTCTAAACTTTAGAAAATATATGTTATTTATAATTGGAAAATATTCCAATTACTTATCTCTTTTCCAATCTCGTTTATTTCTATACTTAGGAAACGTTCATTATTCTATTTCCAAGTTTTGCACATATTTGGGTTAAAACAGATGTTGTGTAGAACATCGTTACGACAACCCAAATACATTATTTAACTAATTCTTATTCCACATTGATCTTCGAGCCTGAATCTTGCTACTTATCGGTATATCATGAAATCAACCAAGTTGGGGTATAATTACCTCTCAGACCTTGACTGAATAACATTTAACGTCAAAATAGACAAAACTACTTACTCGAAAAATCAATACCATACAACTGATTATCCACCTTTAAACACATATACATTTTCTCTTTCTATTCCTACGAGATTTTATTCTTATACTTCCCTTTTTAATTATACTATTCTATTTCTGAGTTCGTTTCCTTATCGACTTCTATATATATCGATACGTTGATTTCTAACTATCAAATTATCTTAAAAATATTCTATCTCCTTAAATTCCCGGAAAAATTCGCCATAACCTCCTTTGTATCGGGAGCATCGGGAAATTTCAAATAGCTTTCCCGGTCCTTCTCATCTCAAAAAGAAAAAGAAAAAGCCAAGCGGCTTGCCGATACGGCGCATAAAATCTCATATATGAATTAAATACGTACCTTTTTGTCGGGCATTCTATTTATTTCACTTCTATACTTTATTCCATACCTGTCTCCTGTATCTATACCTGCCCAATCTATTTAACTATACCAAATCGTTTTAACTCAATTCGTTAATTATTTCTTTAGTCTATTTCTCCTTTTAATATTTGAATTCTATATTCAAACTCCAATTCGCTTCTATTATTCAATTTCTATATATCAAATTCTATTGTCTTCTATTATTCAAATCCTATAATAAAAAGTCCGTTTGAATTTCTATATTCAAATCTATAGTTCAAATTCTATATTCAAAGTCTATTTAAATTTCTATATTCAAATTCCATTTGAAATACTATATTCAAATTCTATCGTTAAACTCCATTTGAATTCTATTATTCAAATTCTATTTCAATTCCTTATATTCAAAGTCCATTTGAATTCTCTGCATTATTTATAAACAACGTTTATAACTTCAATTCAAATCCCACCTTTCCATTTATAAACAACGTTTATAACTTCAATTCAAATCCCACCTTTCCATTTATAAACAACGTTTATAAATTCGATTCAAATCTCATATTTTTATTTATAAACAACGTTTATAAATTTGATTCAAAACCCACATTTCATTTATAAACAAAGTTTATAAATTCGATCACTTGTTTTATATACCTTCAAACAAGTTAAATATTTTCTATAGTCTTATTAAAAATTCAAATTCTATTTATAAAAATAGAATTCCCTTTTTAAATGTCAAATACCCTTCTCGATATTTTTATGAATCAATATTCAAACCCCAGGGATATTTTAAACAATCAATCAACCAATTTTCAATCATTTGATTTTTAACACATCATATATAAATATATATGAAATCAAACAAACAACAACAGATAATATATTTTTGAGGAATCCAGTCGGATTCCTCCAACCTGTTTTTCCTGCATCCACAAACGTTAGTCAACATAGTAATACCCATCCTGCTTCGAGGCAGGATATCGCGGTATGAAGGTCATCCACTAATCATAGCGTGGGGGCGTATAGGGTAATCATCCGCTATGGTACCGCGGGCATCCGCTAATGAAACTGCGGGAATCCAACCAATCATCAACCCAATATATATATAATAGTCAACCAATCCTAAATAACTATATATATATTTTAAAACAATCAGACAGCATTCAAACAAGCATAACAATTATTTTTAACTATATAAAAATAATTCAATAAAAGGTGAGGTTTACTCACCAGGGTTTTTATTTGTGCTCCATTCAAAATTTGAATCTAAACTGATCGTTCGAACTATACTGAAAAATCCAGCTGACTTCAAAGCACTTCAATCCATTTCATATGTATAACTCCCGTCAATATGAATCTAGCACAACTTGATTTGTTCCAATCTAATCCCTTTTTCCCCATCAAACTACTTGCCAACTTATACATAACCTGAAATAACAACTCGAAATTAATCCCTGAGCCAAATCGTCTTCATCTCAGAATTGTCATGCTGTACAGTTTTGAACCCATCCTCTCCATCATGCTCATGCTAAAACAGATGCCACTCGCCTACGCCATTCCTAGTCAATCGAACTTTGCTCAAAACAAAAAGGAAACGATGCCGCTTCCTTACTGTTACTGGTAAAAATCTGAATTCAATCCTCTTCCTTCCTTCCTATTTAATGCTTCCATTTGCAAAAGTCTCGATCCTAATTTTGCCTAGGGGCAGTTGAACTCCAGGAAGTCATTTGCACCTTTCAAGCAGCTCGTGACTTGGCTACTGGAAACCCACCGCAACCTTCCAGTCCAATCCCTACGCGCTACTGCCTCCTCATCAGATCACCTGACACATCGCTCCTCCTATAACTCACACCGCAACCACCAGTCCCCTTCACCATTCCTAATTACCACCGCACCACTCAAACTCCACTGCTTAACTCTCCTGCTCCACTGAATCGCCTTCTGGTTTTCCCAATCTCGAGCGCCAGCGAACCAAACAGATCCATCGCACCCTTGTTTTTTCCCCAAAAATCGAACTTCGGTCTTCTCTTTCTGAGTGCGATGTCGAACCCTAGCGTGTAATCGAACCATCAACTAAACTAGTTTTGAAAAATCGCGCCTGCTGTTGCCCTTTCATTTTGAAGTTCGATCTGATTTTCACCCTTTTTCTGATTCATCTTGAGTTCGATATTGATTTCAAAAGAGATAACGAGGCTGCCCCTTTTTGATTTGAGGAACAAAATGAAACTACTTATTACTGTGAAATGAAAATAAAATTGAGGGAGGTAGCGGCATTTTAATTTCTTAAGCTCGACTGCTCAAGAGAATAAAAGGGGAGGGACGACGGTTTTATAATGGAGAGGGGTAGTTGCGATTTGTGGTCATAGAAGAAGCACGGTGTTCAATTTGATTTGTGGCTCTTGGAAGAAACACGGCTTTGTTTTCATTTGTGGACATAGAAGTGCCAAGGAGAAAAATATTTATTTATTCATTTGTGCTTTGAATTAATCCGGTACCCTTTAAATTAAATACCCATGATGTTGAACTCCTTTTTGAACCCAACAACCGTCGATTCTAGGGTAATACTACCATTCTGAACCCAATGGGATAGGTCACGAAGTTCAATTCGATCATCTGTGAAAGATATTAATTTAACTCAATAAATAATTAATTTCAGACAATTTATTCTCCTCGATAATAAATAAATATTATCGTTATTATTCAGTTTTGAATTTCTATTGATTATCTGAATCAATTTCAGTATAGTCTGAACTATTGAATTCAATTAACTTCGTATTTCGAAAATTATATTTATTCAAAGTAAATCATATTTCGGCTTTTAAATCGATAATCAAATATAAAATTTCTTTTATATTTTTATTTCAATATTTAAACCTCATTAAATATTCTAAATTTACCGACGAAATATCCGGGTCATTACATTCTTCCCCACTTAAAAAAATTTCATCCTCGAAATTGCTAAGGTAGAAAAAGTGCTACAAACCCATTTATCTTTTCAAAACATATTTATGTTGTACTCAACATTTCATATTCCATTCATAACTCTCTTTCGAATAAATCCTTATTCGATAACTCCTCCCTTCGAATAACTATATTCAATAATCTCTCTTTCGAATAACTAGATTCGAAAATGTTTCTTCGAATAAACTATATTCGATTTACTCTATTCAATTTACTCTACTGGATTTAACTCTTTTCGATTAACTCCATCGAATAACTAAATTCGATAACTCCTTCGAATAACCAATATTCTATATCTCACTTCGATTAAACTAATCGATAACTCTTTTCAATTAAACTATAATCGATAACTCCTTTGATTTACTAATAATCGATAACTCCTTTCGAATAAACTATATTCGATCAACTTTTAATTGAATAACTAACATTCAATTAAATCCTAATTCGATTAACTAAGTTCAATTAACTCTATTGGTTAATTCTTTCTCTAATCGATTTATTCTAACTCTAATCGATTATTTCTAACTCCAGTCGACTTCTCCTATTCGAATAACTCCTATTCGATAGCGTTTATTCATTTATAAAGATTTACTTTTTGTAATGGTTCTTTACTTTATAAATGTTCTCTTTATTAACGTTACTTCACTTATACAGGTGTTGTGCATCCCTTCTATTTAAAACTATCGGCGTTAAAAACCAATATCTCTTCTCTATATAAGTTCAGACTTATATATTCCATTTATCGAGTGATAAATATTTAATTTATAAACTGTTATTTATAAATTAATCGTTTCTATTTATCTGTTAAAAACAGATTTCCATTTTCTATTCATCTTCTGAATATTCCTTTGATTAAATTCCATTTATATAACAAATAAATATCTCATCTATAACATTCTATTTATTTTCTATAAAAAATTATTTCCATTGAATCTATTTGTAAATGTTTTACAAATATTTCCTTTTAATTCTATTTGTAAATGTTTTACAAATATTTCTCCTTCTATTTGTTTGCACATAACTTCCTTTTGTATTTGTTTTACAAATATATTTCCTTTATATTTGTTTTACAAATATAATTACTTTTTAACTCTTTTGGTTTTTCCTTTATCCACACCCAATTCATATTTCATTCTCATTGATTTTACTCAGTTTATCCATTTCGATCCATTTAACTTACTTAAGTTAAATTTAATTTCAACCATTCAAATTCCCATTAACTAGTTGCTAATTAATCGTTTTGCCTATTTCACCCCTTTTTTTTTTGAATATAACTTGTTCAAATATATGTCAACTTAATTATAAACTAATATAATTATATTTTCAACTCGAGTTATATATTCGATTCCGAATAAAAATTCTCAATCTCTTTCACTTATCCAAAAACCCAAATTTCGATTCAAATTTCCTTTAACTAATTATTTTCCAATTTAGTTAATTCTATTTAACCATTTAAAATATGATTTTTGTCCTAAAAATCATTTTACTTACTTCACTGGAGTTCATATTTATTTTATATCTCCAGCCTGTATTTTTCTAATGTCAATTCGGATTTTATTTCCTAAAAATCCTTTTATTTATTTAGTTAAACCGTTATGGTTTTCTAATGGTTCTGGCGCTGCTTTTCTAAAAATTTGATTTTGACATAACTCAAAATCTATACGACGAAATCCAGACTTTTCTCTTTCATTAGAAAACTATTGTTCAACCGGTCCCAACAATTCTTGTTTCACAGAATTCCGACTTCAATTGAGTTCTGTATACTAAATTGAAGTTTGAATCGCCAATTTACGAACCGCCGCTCTATGGCGAGCTCGTTTTAATTACATTTATAAATATAAACGTTTTAACTTTGTTTATAATTAATTCAACTCCATTCTGATATATTTTAAAAATATATCAAATCCATTTAACATAATATTCCCGATCTATTTCACTTTAAATTTTCAAATCCTATATATTTACAATATTCAAATTCCATTTGAATTTCTTTATTCAAGCTCTATATTTGAATTTCCTTCTATTCAATTTCTATTTAAATTTCTTCTATTCAAATTCTATTTGAATTTCTTATTTTCAATTTCTATTTGAAATCCTTTATTCAATTTCTATTTAAATTCCTTTGTTCAATTTCTATTTGAAATCCGTTGAATTTAAATTCTATTTTAAACTCTATATTTTCTTGAATTCTAATATTCAACCTCCACTTTATATTCTCTTTGAAATTCTATTTAACCAAATTCCATTTGAATTCTAATATTCAAATCTCTATTTGACTTTTCTTTATTCAAATCCCTTTGAATTCCTTTGAATTCAAATTCCATTTCAATTTTCTTATACAATTTCTATTGGAATTTTCTATATATTCAAACCCATTTGAATTCCTTTGAATTCAAATTTTATTTCACTTCTATTTGAATTATATATATATTCAAATTCCTTTATTTTACTTCTATTTGAAATCTACATTCCAATTCCAATTTCAAAATTCCTTTGAAGTTATATAAATATATACATATATTTATATCTATCCCAAATTCAAAATATTTGAATTTTCAAACAACTTGTTTCTTTTCAAACAAATTTCCATCAAAACTTTTCTAAGGCAGCAATTCGTCACTTAGAAACTCGAAAATGAACACTGGTGATGTTGCGACCATCATCAGGATTATTTTCCAGCCACTGAATGAGTTCAGTACTATATTTTTTTCAAACTCCACTTAGAAAAATATTTTCCAAACTCCCAGGATTTTAAATTCTGAATTCTGGTTGGAATTCAATTTCAATTTATCACATTTGTATATTTGATTTCATATACAAATTCCATTGGTTATATATAACTATTTCAGTTATATAATCTAATTCGATTATAATCCTAACAATCAACTCAACTATTTAAAACAATATCGTGTCCAATCTCCTGTTCAAGTGTTTATAAACTCCTATCGACATCGTGGCGTCCCACGATTCGACCAAAATTTATAATCCACTCAACAGACTAGTCAACACAATATAAAACAGTTTTTATATCAAATAACAAATACGCTCTCTCGTATATATATACACTCAAACTCAATCTAGGATACTACTGATCCTATCTCTAATGAGCACATTCCAACAAGCCTAGGTATTCGCTCAACCTAAGCTCTGATACCAACTGTAGCGACCCGAAAATCCGGTAGAATTTGAGCTAACCAAAAACACAAGTCCAACCCCAAATAACACAGAAATTCGAACCATTAATAGAAAGAAGTTAGAGGGTGAGGATAGATAAGATAGAAACTTAGAATAGAAGAAGAAGAAGAACACAATATCAGAGTAACACGAATCTCACAGCGGAACGAATAACATATAATATATATAACATAACTTGAAATATACATCTGTACTTGAATATACATCAACATCAAAGTACATCACTTACAACACAGCAGAAATAACTATAGCTATATGATCCTGAAGCCTCCAGCTCCAAGCTCTTCCAGTATATCTGTAAATTCCCGACTACTTGACTGCCCGTACAAATTTAGGCACCCAAGAGTTTAGGGAAAACAACAAAGTAAACTCCGGGTCAGTCATGGGACTGGTATGAGTAAAACAGTTTAAAAACAGTTTCAGAAAACTAAATGATATCTCATAAGACCACGCCGTATAACACGAAACGGGTTTTTCCCTTATGAAAATCCAAACACTTGACTTATCTTTATATCAAAACTCTTTTGATATTATAATAATGTCTAAATCAAGTAAATAACAATCTAGTGGAACGTTTGCATCTCACGTTCCACATATATATACAATCAAAACCGCAAGCACGTATTGGGTAATGGATTTCCAACTATGACAAGGTATGGAATCACCTTCCGCTGGTATATCTCTAGAGGAGAATACACCGAGTTCAACAAGAACATCTTGCAACTCAGCCACACATGACCGACCACTCATTTCGCTTGAGTGTATCGAATGTATATCACCAACGATTGGGATCAGCAACCGTTTCCCGAATGGGACAGCATCGACAATAGATTTTTAGAAGTAAATGAAACTCTAGATCAGGTGATTATACAGCCTAATAGGTGCGACCTACATAGCCATGCTGCTTGCCCAATTTCTGTCATTTACCGGATGTTGAGGCTAGAAGCTACGCTTTATCATCACACCAGATTCACTTCGAATGTCACATCGTCAGATCCATCGAAAATCACTAATTGACGTCTACAACAGTACATTACGTGTTAGCTAAAAGAAGTTTCCTCCTCCGCTTCCACTCTTGGTACAGTTGAAGAAATCAATGTACGTGACCTTTCTGGAAATACTCTGTCAGACATTCATCCATACAAGTCACCCAGGAACAGGATGAACTGAAGGTACTATTTCTATTAATAGAAAAAGTCCTTGTACTCTACTCCGTCTTCGATTATCTTTATATAATCTGATTCGCACGCTACTGCCGATATGGAGTGGTTCTTCGGATAATAATCCAACCGGTCTCTCCATATTGACAACGATGGTCAAAACTTCGATAGTCTGTGATTTAACTATCGAATAAAAACAAGTGTTTCGATAGTCGATGATTTAACTATCGAATAAAACAAGTGTTCATCCAAACATCCAACAATCACTGAACCTTTAATTAATATTCCATTAATTAAATCTCTTCTCTATTTCTTATCAATATTTGTTAACCAAATATTTTCGATAACCATATTGGCCTTTATACGTTATTTGGAAAACATTTCCATATATCGCCTTCTTTTATTTTCTAAACTTTAGAAAATATATGTTATTTATAATTGGAAAATATTCCAATTACTTATCTCTTTTCCAATCTCGTTTATTTCTATACTTAGGAAACGTTCATTATTCTATTTCCAAGTTTTGCACATATTTGGGTTAAAACAGATGTTGTGTAAAACATCGTTACGACAACCCAAATACAGTATTTAACTAATTCTTATTCCACATTGATCTTCGAGCCTGAATCTTGCTACTTATCGGTATATCATGAAATCAACCAAGTTGGGGTATAATTACCTCTCAGACCTTGACTGAATAACATTTAACGTCAAAATAGACAAAACTACTTACTCGAAAAATCAATACCATACAACTGATTATCCACCTTTAAACACATATACATTTTCTCTTTCTATTCCTACGAGATTTTATTCTTATACTTCCCTTTTTAATTATACTATTCTATTTCTGAGTTCGTTTCCTTATCGACTTCTATATATATCGATACGTTGATTTCTAACTATCAAATTATCTTAAAAATATTCTATCTCCTTAAATTCTCGGAAAAATTCGCCATAACCTCCTTTGTATCGGGAGCATCGGGAAATTTCAAATAGCTTTCCCGGTCCTTCTCATCTCAAAAAGAAAAAGAAAAAGCCAAGCGGCTTGCCGATACGGCGCATAAAATCTCATATATGAATTAAATACGTACCTTTTTGTCGGGCATTCTATTTATTTCACTTCTATACTTTATTCCATACCTGTCTCCTGTATCTATACCTGCCCAATCTATTTAACTATACCAAATCGTTTTAACTCAATTCGTTAATTATTTCTTTAGTCTATTTCTCCTTTTAATATTTGAATTCTATATTCAAACTCCAATTCGCTTCTATTATTCAATTTCTATATATCAAATTCTATTGTCTTCTATTATTCAAATCCTATAATAAAAAGTCCGTTTGAATTTCTATATTCAAATCTATAGTTCAAATTCTATATTCAAAGTCTATTTAAATTTCTATATTCAAATTCCATTTGAAATACTATATTCAAATTCTATCGTTAAACTCCATTTGAATTCTATTATTCAAATTCTATTTCAATTCCTTATATTCAAAGTCCATTTGAATTCTCTGCATTATTTATAAACAACGTTTATAACTTCAATTCAAATCCCACCTTTCCATTTATAAACAACGTTTATAACTTCAATTCAAATCCCACCTTTCCATTTATAAACAACGTTTATAAATTCGATTCAAATCTCATATTTTTATTTATAAACAATGTTTATAAATTTGATTCAAAACCCACCTTTCATTTATAAAAAAGTTTATAAATTCGATCACTTGTTTTATATACCTTCAAACAAGTTAAATATTTTCTATAGACTTATTAAAAATTCAAATTCTATTTATAAAAATAGAATTCCCTTTTTAAATGTCAAATACCCTTCTCGATATTTTTATGAATCAATATTCAAACCCCAGGGATATTTTAAACAATCAATCAACCAATTTTCAATCATTTGATTTTTAACACATCATATATAAATATATATGAAATCAAACAAACAACAACAGATAATATATTTTTGAGGAATCCAGTCGGATTCCTCCAACCTGTTTTTCCTGCATCCACAAACGTTAGTCAACATAGTAATACCCATCCTGCTTCGAGGCAGGATATCGCGGTATGAAGGTCATCCACTAATCATAGCGTGGGGCGTATAGGGTAATCATCCGCTATGGTACCGCGGGCATCCGCTAATGAAACTGCGGGAATCCAACCAATCATCAACCCAATATATATATAATAGTCAACCAATCCTAAATAACTATATATATATTTTAAAACAATCAGACAGCATTCAAACAAGCATAACAATTATTTTTAACTATATAAAAATAATTCAATAAAAGGTGAGGTTTACTCACCATGGTTTTTATTTGTGCTCCATTCAAAATTTGAATCTAAACTGATCGTTCGAACTATACTGAAAAATCCAGCTGACTTCAAAGCACTTCAATCCATTTCATATGTATAACTCCCGTCAATATGAATCTAGCACAACTTGATTTGTTCCAATCTAATCCCTTTTTCCCCATCAAACTACTTGCCAACTTATACATAACATGAAATAACAACTTGAAATTAATCCCTGAGCCAAATCGTCTTCATCTCAGAATTGTCATGCTGTACAGTTTTGAACCCATCCTCTCCATCATGCTCATGCTAAAACAGATGCCACTCGCCTACGCCATTCCTAGTCAATCGAACTTTGCTCAAAACAAAAAGGAAACGATGCCGCTTCCTTACTGTTACTGGTAAAAATCTGAATTCAATCCTCTTCCTTCCTTCCTATTTAATGCTTCCATTTGCAAAAGTCTCAATCCTAATTTTGCCTAGGGGCAGTTGAACTCCAGGAAGTCATTTGCACCTTTCAAGCAGCTCGTGACTTGGCTACTGGAAACCCACCGCAACCTTCCAGTCCAATCCCTACGCGCTACTGCCTCCTCATCAGATCACCTGACACATCGCTCCTCCTATAACTCACACCGCAACCACCAGTCCCCTTCACCATTCCTAATCACCACCGCACCACTCAAACTCCACTGCTTAACTCTCCTGCTCCACTGAATCGCCTTCCGGTTTTCCCAATCTCGAGCGCCAGCGAACCAAACAGATCCATCGCACCCTTGTTTTTTCCCCAAAAATCGAACTTCGGTCTTCTCTTTCTGAGTGCGATGTCGAACCCTAGCGTGTAATCGAACCATCAACTAAACTAGTTTTGAAAAATCGCGCCTGCTGTTGCCCTTTCATTTTGAAGTTCGATCTGATTTTCACCCTTTTTCTGATTCATCTTGAGTTCGATATTGATTTCAAAAGAGATAACGAGGCTGCCCCTTTTTGATTTGAGGAACAAAATGAAACTACTTATTACTGTGAAATGAAAATAAAAATGAGGGAGGTAGCGGCATTTTAATTTCTTAAGCTCGACTGCTCAAGAGAATAAAAGGGGAGGGACGACGGTTTTATAATGGAGAGGGGTAGTTGCGATTTGTGGTCATAGAAGAAGCACGGTGTTCAATTTGATTTGTGGCTCTTGGAAGAAACACGACTTTGTTTTCATTTGTGGACATAGAAGTGCCAAGGAGAAAAATATTTATTTATTCATTTATGCTTTGAATTAATCCGGTACCCTTTAAATTAAATACCCATGATGCTGAACTCCTTTTTGAACCCAACAACCGTCGATTCTAGGGTAATACTACCATTCTGAACCCAATGGGATAGGTCACGAAGTTCAATTCGATCATCTGTGAAAGATATTAATTTAACTCAATATAAATTAATTTCAAACAATTTATTCTCCTCGATAATAAATAAATATTATCGTTATTATTCAGTTTTGAATTTCTATTGATTATCTGAATCAATTTCAGTATAGTCTGAACTATTGAATTCAATTAACTTCGTATTTCGAAAATTATATTTATTCAAAGTAAATCATATTTCGGCTTTTAAATCGATAATCAAATATAAAATTTCTTTTATATTTTTATTTCAATATTTAAACCTCATTAAATATTCTAAATTTACCGACGAAATATCCGGGTCATTACACTTGACATAAAATATGTGAGACAGTGCATAAGCTGAAATAACTAACATAGCAGCGGAAAATCCAAGTACAGCTTATGATCCAAAGTTAAACGTTATTACAAATTTTCAAACTGTCTCAAAAGCAAAAGCAAGGTAAAGGAGGTACGCTACTAATGCCCAAGTAGCGACCACCAACGACACAGGGAGAATATCTATATATCATACGTGGAAGCCTCCTGTCTGCCTCCGAATCAGCTACTCGCGCATCACCAGCTAACCTGTCTCTAGTCTGCTCGTGTGAGCACCCAGAGTAATAAGAGGAGACATAAAACTTTGGGTCAGAAATAAAGCCTGGTATGAGCGATAAGCATCTAAACAGAACAACAACAGGTAGACTAAAACATACCTGAACCTGGACCTGCAACCAAAGAGTTAGCACTATATACTGTATAACACTCTAAGGTGCCATTTCAAATGGTGTAAAGATAACGAGGGTGGGGGTGTGCATGTCATAGTGATGGCAAATAATCAAGCATAGCAACCATCCTCACATCTCTCACTCAGTGCATAAAGCATACGATATTCAGCACTTCGATCACCCAACATACCTTGCTACAATCACTTTGCCCCATGAAGTCATAAATGGCTTCACTGCACTGATAACGTAGCCACTAATCCTTTGCTATGTCCACTTTGCCCCATGGAGTCGCAATGACCCCACTAAACTGGCTCATAGCCTCACTAATCCTTTACTATGTCCACTCTGCCCCATGGAGTCACAATGAACCCACTGCACTGGCTCATAGTCCTACTACGCATCACTTTGCCCCTCAAGTCATAATGACTCTACTGCACTGATAACGTAGTCTTGCTACCATCACCTTGCCCCTCGAGTCATAATGACTCTACTGCACTGATAAGTAGCCCATTATCCATTTTTAGTGGTGAATCGAAGTTATGAACGTCGACAACTCCTTAGCACACGTCCCGCAGCAAAGCCCAACCATGAAGTGAACTCATTGGTTCCCCATTGGATCCTGAGCTCTAACTTCCATTTGGACTACCTTTGCATCTCGGGTTATTAGTCATCACCGGATCGGTTCGGATCCCCTCTTAGCCATCAGTTCGATTCGGATCGGAGTGCTCATCCTACGCTGGATCAGATCGGTTCATCATCACCTCAGCGGATCGGGTCGGATCTCCACGTTCAGTCGCCATCACTGGTTCGGGTCGGGGTCCTCCAATGTGCCATAGTTCGGATCGGCTTCTTCTAATCGACTCGGGTCGGGTCGCAGTCTCCAAGCCTTGTCGAGGTACATCGGTTCGGGTCGGGTACTATGGCGGATCGGGTCGGAGATCATCAGGCGGGTCGGATCGGACGACGCATGCCACGAGAAGAGCGAATAGCTCGAAGAATGAAGTGTGGGAGTGGATCGGGTCCTCCCTCCGTTCCGATCCGGATCGGTCTGTTTTCTGCACTTTTCCAACAAGCAGTTTTACGCCACTCGACGGCATTTTCGACCATTCTACCTATTCTAATCAATCACAAAGCATACCATACAGTCATAACAACATGCATAATCAATTTCAAACATCAAAACAACTATATAATAGGTTAAAATGGATCAAATTCACCCAAAACCCCATATTTCCCCTTAAGCATGTTTAGGTGAAACTAATGATGTGATTAGCAAAACTTAACCAAATTAACCCAAATTCATATCAGAGGTCTAAAGCATCATTTCGAATTTAATAAATATTTTTCCAGAATTTTATCATGTTTAAATTCGCTAATTAACACTAATTACCCTTAATTAGCCATAATTAGTGAGGAACTATGCAAATCACTCACCTTAGCCACAAAAAAACTAAGATCTGAAATAACTTTCTGATTTGGTGCGAATCCCGATGCTAAACAGCAGCTCCAATGTTGATTTGGTGTAGATCTCCCTTGATTTGATGTTGCTAAGCTTAATCCTTGATTAGAAGATGATTTGGAGGTGATTTAGAGGTTGGAGGCCATTTTTAGGGTTTCCAAGAGGTAAGTGGAGGCTAGAAAACTGAAATGGAATGATTCTCTAACTCCTTTCAGCCTCCCCATAACCCTAATCCCGAAATGGGTTATGGGCCCATTCGCTAATCACCCTATTTGGCCCGGTTAAGCAGTTTTTCACCTTCCAAACCTTATTTCAGCCATATCTCCCAAATGGTAAGTCCATTTTTCACATGTGACCACTCTACGGAAAGGTAAACCATCAAACGAATCTAATGGAAGTGGTTTCAGGTTAAAATTCCTTTCCAATCAAAAGTTATGGCCAAAACAAGATCAGCTAGGGGCAAAACGGTCATTTAAAAATCGACAAAAATCATGAACATGGGAAATGAGTCAAATGGTTGTTTCCCAAAGTTACATGACCCTACGACTTCATATGGGAAAGAAATAAATATTCTACGATCCTTCGATGCGTAGAATGCGGGTTGTTACATACATGTTGGTGGGAATCTAGGGATAAGATCTTACTTGGGCCCGATATGATTAGAGAGACTTCGGAAAAGATCGATTTGATTCGAAGGAGGATGAAGACGACGCAAGATAAGCAGAAATCATATGCGGACAAGAGGAGGACAAATCTTGAATTTGATATTGGGGACATGGTCTTTATTAAGGTGTCTCCATTACGGAATGTTGTTCGCTTTGGGTCCGTTGGAAAGTTAGCACCAAGGTTCGTAGGGTCGTTTCCTATTAAGGAGAGGATTGGACAGATGGCATATAGTGGAGTTGGCCGAGAGACTTAGTGGTGCACACGATGTATTCCATGTATCACATTTAAGGAAGTGCTTGTATGAGACCGCGGAAGTGGTAGAGCCGAGCTTGCTTAGGGAGGTGGAGATAGAGCGTGATGCGATGATTCGACGAGCTCCTACATGCATTCTTGGGTCGGAGATTAAGAAGTTGAGGAATCGAGAGGTCAAGCTAGTCAAAGTGCAATGGGGAGATGATGAGAGCGACGCTACTTGGGAGACGGAAGAGAAGATGCGTTCATTGTACCCTTTTCTTTTTTAGGGTATGTCTTTTAATTTCTCCTTTATCGCTTAGCTTGTACTTGTTCTATCTTTAGTATGTCCTCTCGCTAGTATCTTTGACCTTTAGATAGGGTAGTCCTATGGTTGAAACATGTGTTTGAGACATGTTATGTATGGTGGATGCATGTGAATGCAAGTGTTTGCTAGTGGTTGCTCGTGGATGCATATACACACACTTTAGGCACTAGATCAGCTCAGTCACTTTCATATTGCATATTGCATATAAATGGATGTATTTAGTAAAATGAATGTACATTGAATGTGTGTATCATATGAATGTTGCATTTAAATCAATGGCTGTGCACACATGTAGTAATGATATGTATAGGGTTCTTTGCATACAAGATGGATACATGGCACTATCATTATTTGCATTAAGGAGGTCGACTGAATCAGTGGACCGCCTGATTTTGCATTATTATATGAACGTATACACACACTATGCATATGTACATGAAAATCATTTGAAAATTTTTTAAGGACAATGTTTGCTAGTGGTTGATGGTTGAGTAGATGTATGATTGGATGGTAGGATACGTTCTTCTTGACTTAGAGATTTCGAGGATAAAAATCCTTTAAGTAGGGGAGAATGTAACACCCCGAATTTTAAATGATCGAATTAACTAAATTTAAGAACACTTAATTTTTAAAAGAGAAATGAAGGGAAACGAGTTGCACCATTGCGTTCATCTCGGAATTCTGCATGGAATAGAGTCCAAGTTTTCGAAAAACGGAGTCCAGACGAAAGAGATATGACCCACGGAAGATAACAAGAAGAAAAAAAATGCGAGCAGGCCGACCAGGGAGGTCGACCTCCCAAGGGGGAGGTCGACCATAGTGTCGACCTGGCGGTCGACCTCCCCCTTTGGGAGGTCGAACCTGGTTCGGCCAGTTTTGCTGCATGGTGCGATTTATGGGCCTGGGATGATTTTTGATGGTCCAGATCAGTTCTAGGGTTAATCCTAAGGCCTAAATAACTTCCTACACCTATAAATATGTCATCAACCTAACCCTGATTCATAAAATAATTTCTAAGACACCATTATGCTGTCAAACTCTCTCTCCTAAACCCTAGCCGCCGCCTCTAATAAAATCTCAAGTGTTCATACACAATCCAAATTAAAGATTAGAGCTTCTACAACAATTCAAGAAGATAAATTAGCAACACCGCAACGTTTCTACACCAATTTCAATTCGTTAATCCTTTTCTTAAGCCACGAAAGGTGAGTACAGTTATTTTCACAAATTTAATGGGATTAAAGTAACATGAAAAAGTTGTAAAAAGGATTCATATATGTTTGTAATGAAAATATCACCAAGTCTTCACCTTTTTGATTCATGTCATCATATGCCTATGCTTCTTTGTAAAGTTCATACCTTTTATCATTTTATTCATGTTGAATCTGTCATTATGCCTCTATGCCAGTTTATATGCCCTTTTATTCCATGATGTTAATTCCAATTTTCTGTGATCTAATTCTCTCTTCTTATCCCTATTCCTTTTATTTTTGGATCTAGGCTACCTTCGAGCCTATGTTAAAAATACGCGCGAACGCGAATACGTGGGAACGATGGGGATATGTGAAATATGGAAAATTGGATATTTTGGATAATATGTGAAATTGGCATATCTGGGTATGAATTACATGGAATTGATGAAATTGCCTATAATTGAAAATTTGTAATTGAGGCTAATTAATATGTAATTAGTGAAATTAGTGACAAGTTGGAATAGGCAAAAAGTGTAAACATGATTATATGTTGAATTGGAAACACATGACATGAAAATTGGGGCTTGGGTGAAATACGATTATTAATAAACCTTTGACACGAGGTTAGGCGCAATTGTGGTGTAAGACTGCCCGGAACCACCCGGCAAATCCAGTTGCCACAATTGGACGTCTAATGTGAGAGGTCAAAGGCATGAATTGTAGGTGTAACGATGGGTGACATGAGGTTAGACCCGGTTTGTGGCGTAAGATTGCCCGGAACCGCCCGGCAAATCCAGCGGCCACAAAGTGTTCGGTCTAATGTGGGAGGTCATGCACCGTTCGTCATAAGGAATGAATTAATGAATACTAACCATAATAAGACATGGGTATGGTTAGAGGGTTAAGTGGGGTGACAAGTAAATTATAACATGTAAATATGGACTTAATCGGAATAAGATAAGGCATGTAAATTATGACATGTAAGTATGGACTTAACCATAGCATGTGTAAGACATGGACATTTAAATTAAAATGGTTAAGTGGGAGAAAAACCTAGTAGGGGCCAAGCATAGGTGGGAGGCTTGTGTCAGATGGGGACCCGTTTAAACCAGTAACCCGTTTGAGTATCTAATTGGGCCCGGTACTTGGTCGGGGTTTAGGCACGCTTATTGGGCTTGAATATAAGAAGTCAAAACGTGAATAGCGGTGGCAACGCAAGTCCAATGGGTTCATGTGCGTGCATGGGTCCGGGCTGGTAGGTATGACGTTGTTGCATCGCATAGGTATGGCCGTGCATTTCATGTTGGTATCAGGGTTGCCACTTTGGGGAGTGATACACCCCACTGTGGGGCCAGCATGAGTGCCTTTGGGGTTTAAGGAGCTGAGCGAATGGGTAGAGTAAGGGTACCTTAGCGGTGGTAGGAGCAAGCCGACGCCTACGATAGCCGCTAGGTACAAGTAACTACCAAGTCTGTCAAGTGGGTACAGTTATTGGGAAGGGACCAACCTTGAGTAAAAGAGACTAGTAGCTGTGCGGTGTAATTAAGTAATGTGGTGTAACTTAGCAAAAGTGTGGCGTAACGAAATACATGTTGGTTGAGTTGGATAGTCCTTTGGGTGCTAGTCTGATGTTGACTTCGGTCTTCGGGGTCAGTACTTGGAGGGTTGTTTGCTTAGCCAAGGTGTAGGATTGTCTTAGTACTTAGGAACGAAATCATCTTGTCCATCCTTTTTATCTACCTTATCTATGTTACAGCCATATCATGATGCCTATTAATGTCTTGATCATTTACCTTACCTATTATTTGTTAAAATTAATGGACTCGCTAGACTTTATGTCTGACTTGTTTGTTTCCACCTCTTCTCTTTCCTTCCCCCTCAGGTTTGCAAGGAGGGAATACTACAGCTTAGTGCCGATTTTTTTCAGTTGCTTGAAAAGAGTAGATGTATCGCTTTGGAATCTCTCATCTTTATGGCTTTGCTTATTCTCAGTGGGGATTTATGCATTTATGTTATTTAAGTATTTGCTTCTTTATGCACTTTGAAGTTTTTGGAAAAGACTATTGATCCTGTTGTAATGGTTTTGGAAACTACTTATGTAAGCTTGTTTTGAGTTATGATGCTATGAAATCAGTTTTATCTTCCGCTGTGTTCTTTTATTTATTTATTCTTGTAATTTATCTGTTCTATACAACAATAACGCTTCATGGACATTGATGCATTCCCTTTGTGAGTGACATTAATGGATATGGGGTGTTACAAGATTGGAAGAAGAAGAAGCACTAGTTCTAGCTTCGGTTTCAACAGAGTAGAGAGGCCATTAAATTATTTTAATTAGAATTGAGGCATCATAGCGTTACAATGGTTTGGTGTAGAGAGAAAGTGCGGTTTGGGGGTGTTTAAATAGCATAGGGATCAACGAATCTAGTTAGAACAGGCGTCCAAATGCAGAAAAACGAACCAGTCCTCGGATCTGGAAATTGGGGGGGGATTGACCCCTAGGTCGACCCCCTGGTCGACCTGGGTCCTAGCTGGGAAATTTCCTGCCCAGTTCAGGTGTGTGGTTTGAATTTCAAACTTAAATCTGAGCTGTTTTAATTTATTTAAATTCCTTAAACTTCTGAGGGCCATAAGTTCTTCATACGGAGTCCGATTTACGCAAATTCGGACTCTTCTCAAGCAGAATTCCGAGACGAATGCAATGGCGTAACCTATTTCCCTTAATTCTTCTTTTAAAAATTAAGTATACTTTGTTTTGTTACTTTTATGTTCACAGAAAATACGGGTGTTGCAATTACATAAGTACTCCCCCAAAGCTCTAGAAATGGGATTTTTGGCTTTATTCTCTTCTATATATGTGATACTACGTTGTACTCGAGTGTTTAAGAGAATTTCCATTATTGTACTCATTTTATTCAAGTTTTATAATAAGAATATAAAGTGTACGAAGTCCCGTTAACGCTGAACCACTATAAATTGGCTTATGATTGCTTGTGCTTATATTGCATTTACTTTTCTTCATTTTTATTCTCTTCATATTTCCTATTTGGGTATTGTGCCACTTTTCGGTTTCAACACTTTAGTGCTTTCACTGAGAACGAAATCTCAGTGTTTAAGGATTTTTACCAACTTTTTGGATCACTAAGTCTAGAGGAAGGATCTTACTTTAGTAACAACGATTTTTGAGACTTCTACCCTTAGTTTTGGAAAAATGCCTTAACAAGAAAACCCTATCTCGCCATCAAACTTTGCTCTTGTTCCATCCCCCAGCTCGGCAAAACCCGGACCGATAATCCCCAGATCGGCGTCGATCCGAGTCGAGGCTCAACCAGCCGACCATTCTCTAACACGTCCCTCTCCATCCAATAAAGCTCCTTTCTCAGCATTCGCTACTCACGATGATTTCATGGTATTGATGAACCAGCTCTGGGAAAGGACGACAACATTGGATGCTCAGGCATGGGAGAATGCCACGATGGGGTAGGACATAAACCGAATGGCACGATAATGAGAACACTTTTGGACTCAAAAAGCTGCTCCCCAAATACGCCAACAAGTAGCCGAAATCTCATCATCAGGAGAAACTGGAGAAGTTACACGGCAGTTCACTATGGAGTAATGTATTGATGAATTTCAATTCGGCAGGATCCTGGCTCGGCGTAACGATCTGGCTCGGATCGTTAATACCGAACCAAAGGTTACCGATCACAAAATCGACTCGACCCAGAATCCTCCTAGAGCTTGCGACGCTCCAAGCACCACTTATGCTCCAGTTTTTCCTCCCTTGCGTCCTGTGATTAATTGAAGCAACAGGGGTCAAGGAAGCGCTTCCTGAATGGCTGTTCAGGCAACATTGCCCGAGGCAGGAGCAAACATAGCCAGGCAAGTTGAGAACTCAGAGCAGTTTATCTTCAACACTCTTTATTTGACTGCAATGATGCAGTAAATCATTAATGATAACAAAGGCTACAAGAATAAATATTAGGGGATTGAGCATAGCTACGCCTTGTTTACAGATGATATTCTACAAGCGGAAATCCCTAAAAGATTCAACATGCCGAAAATAAGCCTCTACTCCGATACGATAGACTCTCAACAACATTTGATGAGATATTCATGGAACATGAAGACATCAACCGCTTCGAAAATTGTTAAGTGCAAGGCTCACCCGATATATCTTGACTGGGTGACACTTATGTAGTTTACATTACTTCCCCCAAGATCAATACCGAATTTTAAAGACTTGAGTGAGAAGTTTTTGAACCAATTTCACCTTCACCCACTAAGTCAAAATATGTCAAGGCCCATTCTACAATCAAGCTAGCCACGACAGAATCTTTGAGTGATTATCTCAACTAATTCAGTATGGCCATTATTGAAGTCAGTGATCCTAATCCTGAAACTATATTGATGGTGGTGGTCGATGGAGTTGATAAAGGAACGAAATTCGAGAAGTATTTGATTGGAAAGCCTTCCACGTCAATTGAGCTATTCTATGAAAAGACCAATGTGCGCCTACAATAGGAAGATGCACAAGTAAACCAGAAAAGCGGGTAGAATGATGTGTCGAACGAAGGCATCCAAAGCAACGTGGTGGTGAAGCGGTGCAGAGATAATTCTGAACGATTGAGGTGAATGTTGGAAACTTTGGCAATAGAAACAGTATCCAGTGAAAGGATGACAATGGAAGCATTGGCCAGAAGGGAACCCTAGGAAGCGACCTTGATTTCAAGCATTTGTTAGTTATACAATTTTGAATGACATATTGGAAAATATTTATCTTCATACGTGCAGTACAAGGAACTACCTCCCGGAGAATCCAAGGAGAAAGAACGAGAAATGGGGAAGTTTTGCTTACTTCACAAGATCTACGACCACATGAATAACGAGTGTTGTCATCTCAAGCATATCATCAAGAAGCTGATTAGAGAAGGAAAGCTCTAAGTGTACAAAGTTTCCCCAAGGGACAAGAGTTAGGGGACCTAGTCCCCAAAACAAAGTCAGGCGGCCCCTAGGGCCACAACAGGTAGGTCACAATGCAAGAACATAGGAGTAGTATGTCAATCTGCTAAGCATCTAGAAATTAGGGAGTGTAGCACTCTGGGAAAAAATCTTCCTGTGAAGTAGTGGAAAATGATGATTGACGATATTTTCTTCCCCGATAGAGACTAAAGGGGTGGAAACCCCAAGTATTGATCCATTGGTGATTATATCCCTTATTGGTCTAGCCACCAAACGGAAAGTCCTTATAGATTGCAGGAGTTCAGTGAATATTTTGTTCAGAAGAGCCTATGATCAGATGAGGCTCAAAGAAAGAGATATGAAGACATGCAAAGGCCGCATACATGGTTTCATAGATGCTCAACTAATGAACTGGTTGTGATTGTCGAGTAACCTTTAGAGTTAGGCGAGGGAGACCGCAAGAGAGTACATATCATCCCATTCCTTGTGGTGGACATACACTCTCCATATAACGCCTTTCTGGGATGACCTGCCCTTGCTGAATTAAGAGTTTACATCGTTCTGTGGTGTTTGCTTTTAAAGTTTTTGACGGAGGGTGGAGTCGGAGTCGTACGAGGAGATCAAGTAGTAGGACGAGCATGCTACTTAACGGAATGGAAAGAAGTCTGCAACAGAGAAAACAATGAGTCTGAAGACAATCCTCCTCCTGCTAAGGAGGTGAAAACATAGAAAATAAATTAAACATCCCATCCAAGATCGTTAAGTCATCATCTCGAGGATATTGATCTAAGGGAGGACAAAGGGCCAGTATGCAGAAGGGCAACTCCTAATGAAACAATGTTGGAGATTCTGATCGATAACGATGACCCAACCAAGATCTTGACAACCGATCCCACCTAGACTCCCTTCGAACAAAAAGTTGACTGAATTCCTTCGTGTAAACCTTGACGTGTTTGCATGAACCCATACTGACATGTGTGCAATATCTCCATCCATCATGAACCATTCGCTGTATATTGACCCAAAATATGTCCTAGTGAGGCAGGAAAGGCATATGCTTGGCGTGGAAATATATGTAGCTTTGAAAGAAGAAGTCAAAAGATTGAGAATAATGGATTCATCCGAGACGTGACGTAACCTAGGTGGATCAAACCCAGTGCTTCTGAAGAAGGATAAAGGAAAGCAGCGAACGTGCATCGATTTATCAGACTTGAATAAGGCATGCCCCCAAAGACAACTTTCCACTTCCTACTATTGATCGGCTGGTCGACTCAACAAACGGATGTGAACTCCTCACTTTCATCGATGCTTATTCAGGATATAACCACATTGCATTGCATGTGCCAGACCAGGAACATGTTAGTTTCATAACGGACCACAGGCTGCATTGCTACGTGGTTATACCATTTGGATTAAAGAATGCTGGAGCAATATATCAGCGGTTGGTCAACCGCATGTTTTATGATCAAATCAGGAAGACGATAGAGGTATACGTAGATGACACGCTGGTGAAGTCAAAGCAATCAACCGATCATGTCCGGGACCTGGCAGAGATGTTTGGTGTTCTCCGCAGATATGAGATGAAGCTCAACCCTTTGAAATACTCTTTTGGCATTGCATTAGGGAAATTATTAGGTTTCATCATCAGCTCTCGAGGAATTGAAATCAATTCTGAACAGATAGCGGCAATCATTAGCATCCAGGAACCCCGATGGATCAAAGATGTTCAAAGTTTGGTTTTGAAGGTGGAAGCGTTAAGAATATTCGTATCCAGGGCTACTGACAAGTGCCTACCATTCTTTAAGCTAATAAAGCCGGAAAAGCGCAGTTTTTCTTGGATTCCCAACCGTGTCTAAGCATTCCAGAATCTCTTAGATCACTTAGAGAGATCTCATATCCATTCAATGCATGTTGACCAGGAAGACTTGTTCATGCACTTTCACTCTCATCACATGCAGTATGTTCAGCCTTAGTCCACTAAGAAGACCGGCTATAACAGCCAATCTGTTATGTAAGCAAAAAGTTAACGGAAACCGAGCTCAACTATCCAAAAATTGAAAAACTTGCTTAGAATTTGTTGATAACCTCAAGGAAACTTCGCCACTGCTTTCAAGCTCATCTAATCAAAGTGTATACTGACCAACCACTGCAACAGGTCCTTCTGCGACCTGAGGAGTCTGGGAGGTTACCCAAATGGAATATCGAGTTGAGCCAGTTCGATATTGCTTACATTCCTCGAAAGGCTATTCTGGGACAGGCATTGGTAGATTTCATTGTTGAATTCATTGACCCGGAGGATGATGGAGATATAGAAATGGTCCGGAAGAATGTCATGTGGAATCTATTCACTTATGCGGCCCGAAACGATCAGCGTTATGGCACATGGGTTGTCTTGACAACTCCCGAGGGACATTCGATCTGTTATGCATTGAGGTTGGTGTTTCTGGCCACAAACAATGAAGTCGAGTATGAAGCCCTGATTGCCAGGCTGAGACTCGCTAAGGAACTAGGAGCTAAAGCATTAGATATTTTCTATGATTCACAAGTTGTCGTATTTCAAGTCAAGAAAGAGTTCCGAACAAAGGGAGAGCTACTTACTGAGTATTTCAGTTAGGTAGAGCAATTCCTAGGATGGTTCGAGTATTATAGCATCTCTCATGTTTCGAGGGAATCGAACCAACAACCTGACTCATTAGCTAAGATGGCAGTTCATACGATTAGGGGAAAACCGAGCCAATCCCGATAGAGACATTGATAACTCCTAGCATAAATCAAATTAACATGGTATTGGATACTGAGCCTAAAAAGGAATCGTGGATGACTCCTATCAAAAACCTTTTCTAATAAGGAACTCTCCCAGAACGAAGGAATGAAAGGTGTGCCCTTGTATGCAAAGCCTCGATATACGTCATCCAAGAAAATACTCTATATCTGAAGGGATTCTCAGTTCCTTTACTTCAATGTATTGCCCATGGAGACACCAAACGTGTGTTGTGAGAAGTTCACGAAGGCTAATGTGGCGATCACACCGAGGGGGGGGGGGGTAAACTCCGTTGAAGAAGAAACTTCAGTATGGCCACTTCTGGCCTACTGTTAATAGAGATGCGGCTAATTATTTACGATGATGTTTGTAGTTTGGAGGATTGATATTAGCGGTAGTCTTCCAATCTCGAAAGACGGAGCGAAGATTGTGATTGTGGCAATTGACTATTTCACGAAATGGGCCGAAGATGAGCCACTAACCGCGATCACGACAAAGCGGGTGATGAAATTCATCGTCAGAACATCATATGTAAGTTTGGACTTCCTAGGACCATTATTAATGATAATGTGACCTAGTTCAGTAGCTCGGAATTTAGAGATTTCTGTCAGCGACACCATATTGAGAAGAAATACGCTGCAGTTGCACACCCGTAATAGAATGGATAGGTCGAAGCAGTGAACAAGATAATCAAGTTCATTATGAAGAAGCGATTAGAACAGGCCAAAGGAAAATGGGTTGATGAACTTCCTTTATCCCTTTGGGCTTATCGAACCATCCACAACTATATGACTGACCACACTCAATTTGCCTTTTTCTATGGCTCTAAGACAGTGATACCTGTGAAGCTTGAATCCCCATCTCATTGAATGTTGTACTACGATCCTATGCAGTTAAAGCCCTGCTGAAACCCCGCAATATCTACGCTATATCCCATAGAACACTTACGCCGCTACGCTATTTCAATTAATCCCCGATGAAAAATTGATTCGCTTTAAGCCCTGCTGTTTTCCGCTTCATTCGCTAAATCAATGATTTTTAGCATACGGTTTAGCAATATTAATATACAGAGGTTTATTTAATCAGTTTTCTTTTAAAAAAAGTAGGTAAAGCTATTGTAAAGAGCTAATTTTTCAAGCTTTAGTGTTCAATATAAAGTATAAATCTACGATAGACATCAAATCTAGTGAG
The DNA here is from genome assembly GCA_030737875.1 of Allium sativum. Classification (NCBI taxonomy): domain Eukaryota; kingdom Viridiplantae; phylum Streptophyta; class Magnoliopsida; order Asparagales; family Amaryllidaceae; genus Allium; species Allium sativum. The sequence continues at coordinate 717,062,048 of CM060921.1, read as the reverse complement.
TATAACCACAATATTCTTCGATTTTGTGAATGTTGAATAATATTGGATTCTTCTACAAAGATCATGTGAGAACGATACAAAACTAATTTTTAATATTAATTTTTACATTTAATGATTCATTTTGCATATTCACTTTATCCCAATTGTTTCCCTGTTTTATCCCCGCTACAAACTTTTTACACCTTCGTCGTTATAGAGTCGCCGAGCGATTTAACTGCACAACTATGATCCTATGACTAACAAAGCACTTCTCCTGGAATCAGTTGACATGATAATTGAGAAATAGAAGGAGGCTAACCTGCGCGCTTCAGAGTATAGGCAATGAGCCGCCCGATACTACAACAAAAAGGTAAAATCTAGAACCTTTGAGCCCAGAGTTGTAATAAACTGCATCTTCCCACCTTTAGTTCACTTGGAACCAAGGTGGGAAGGTCCATACCTCATCTGACAGAAGCCTGATGATGGAACTTTCAGGCTAAAGACTATCGATGGCGATGAACTTTAAAATGCATGGAACACTGAGCATGTATAGCCTTACTTAACTTAAGCCTCTATCTTTCTTCTAGAATTATGTAATTATTATTCAATTTTTTATCCATGTAATAATGCACGACTTTCCAATTATTTATGAATAAAACTCCTTTTCGTGCTCCGTGACTGTGTTTATAAATTTAGCTATGTGTTGTGATCCAGATGATTTGTGCCAAATGGCTCATGTTTCGACGAGCTAGCTCAACCCTGCGACTAGTCGGAGTATAAGTTAAATAAACCCGAGCTTGACTTTGATCATATTACAGAGATTCCCGTTTTAATAGCCAACATGTGGGAATGACGCCAAAGCGAATTTGACACAACCGTTTGCACAACTAACTCTAACTCACACGATTTGGGAGAGAGTATAAATCAACTGGGTTAGTGTTAATGGTGCACCATGACTTACAACTGCTAAACCCAGAACTTTAACTGACTTCTAGAGAGTATAAAGGATGATACAACGACGTCCAAACAAAACTCTGTCACCCTCTGATCGAGGTAAAGAGTATAAACACTTAAGGACTGGAAGTCCAAATTCACCTAGCCTGATCCCCACCAACGCTGGGGGCCCGGGTATGGACTCTTAAATTAACTTCGAATTTTACTTGGACGCAATTCAAAGTTAATTAGGGGAATATACACTATACCTCTAGACTACACACTCGGTACTATGACGACTAGTACCATGACAGTCCAAAATTGCTTACTAATTATTACTTGACCTAGTAATATTCGAATTGCAAGTACACTGATTGGGAAGCAATACATAAACTTGCTGGCCAATAACATTGTCTTTATCCAAGAAAACAATACTTCATTTACAAAATGCAAATTTTATATAGATTTACAAGCAAAAACGCAAGGGCCACACTCGCGACAACATCCAAAGGGCCTAATAGTGATAAAAAGGTAAATTTAAATAAGCCTTCGATGACTTACCATCAGTTTTCTTCTTCTTCTCCTGCTTATTCTCCTTTTCCTCAGCCAGCTCAACCAGTTCATTAACGTTAATGTTGCGCCTTTTCTTGGTAATACTACCAGAAGAATTGGAAGCTCCTGAAGTAGGCGCATCATGTTTCTTCTTATGATGCTTGGTTGTGACAGGAGGTGGAGTTTGCTTGATCGGCAAGACTGGACTAGAAGAAGGTATCATTCGGAGGGAAGGAATCAACAAAGGGACTGTTGATGTCTCGACTGCTGTGGTCTCAGCTTTTAACTCTTGAAGCTTCCATGTTTCCTACATTTGGATCTTCGCCATGCTTAACAGTACCTTCTGCCCAAACTTTCTGGTGCAAGTGACATCTTCTTCCCCGCCACCTTCAAAGACTTGACATCTAAGCCTTTTAGTGTGTCAATCATGCCTTCATCCATTTCAGGATCATCAGCAGGGGAAAGGGTAGCTCATTAGTAGCTTGAGATCGAGCTTTAGAAGAAGTCTAGACTAGATGGGTACTTGTAGCATGAAGAGCAATCATGATTAGTCCTTTTAAGACAGTGGGCGATCCGACAGACATTGGATAAACACTCTCGAATTTAGGCAAGGTCAACAAGATAACTTCAGTGGAGCCACCACTATTAAGTACAGGAGTCTCAAGTGCTTAAGTTATAGAGTTAATGGCTTTGGAATTTTGAGAGGGGAAAATTAGGGTTATAGCCCTCCACTTCTCTGAACTGATAAACTGCGGATGGGGAGCCGGAACTGCCCTCGATTGGGGTTTTTCTTTAGCTTGTTGCCTAGCAGCATCTTCGGATCCCTTCTATAACCTTCTACCTTCTTCCAAACGCTCAAGCTCACCATTCCTCAAGAATATATTCATTAACTCCTCTTCATCCACAGCTCCGCTCTCACACCTATGCCACTCTTCGTCGACTAGTTCAGTCTAGTCATTGGCTAGTGTGGTAGGGTAGTTGTACACCCAAGAGATGTCACGACGCTGGAGTACCTGAGAGAAGAAAAACATAATCACAGACCAAAAGTCATCTGATTCTTTTTTTGCATCAGCAAGCTCTTTCTTCAGCTATTACTTTAATATCATGTTGAAACTGGAAGTTAGAGACGGACTCCAGAGCTGTATTAACATTTTCTTCAGCCTCTTTCTCCCTTTTTCAACCTCAGCTGGCTTGGCCTTCAGGTCAGCATTTTATCAAGGGAATCCTTCTCCTTCTTTGAAAGGGTGAAAGTGAGCCTTATGTTGGTATTTTCAATCTAAGTGTTCTTGCACTCCTCCTCGAGGGTCGTTTTTTCCTTGCCGTTGAGGTCAAGTTCCCTGTGGGAATTATTTTCAAAATCAATATATATTTTCTTATAGTTCTCGGCCTTCGCTACCGCTACATTCAAATTAACTTGGGCATCAGTTGTATTCTTTCTCGACATAGTCCAAATCTGCTTCTAATTGGCCAAGTTTAGCTCAAAGTCATGTATAATTTCAGAGAGCTTTTGAGCATACTTGCAAGTCTCCTTATATTTCCCAATAAGAAAATCCATGTCCTTTTAAAGTTATCACCAAAGTTGTTGGGCATGGGATCCATATTGGGAACAGAATGCATATGCCCAAAGTAGTATTGAGGAAACTGACCCCGCAAGACTTCCATTCTTTTCATGAAAATAACATCAAGGACAATGGGCTTTGAAGTTGCTGCCTCAATAGATTTACGCTTGCTCAAAACTGCAACTATTTTCTATATATCCATTTCCTTAGGATCTGAATGCTTCCTGGATGTTTTCTCTTGTGGCAATGGTTCTTTTGGATGGAATGGGGCCCAGACAACCGTTTCATCATCGTTGTGATGGTCATGTTGGCTCTTATGTTTATCGGTGTCGTACTGGAGCAGACAGGAGGAGTGAGAGTGAAGATGATACTCGTATTTATAGCATTTCTTCTCCCACTCCCGCTTCTTTCTATCATAGTCATCTTTGTACTCTCCCTTGGTCAGAATAAGGTTTGGGAGGAAGCTTATCCTCGTAAATACCGATGCAAAGTTTTTTGGGATCATACCCCCGAGTAGACATGATTCTTACAAATAGAAATGAAAAAATGTTAGAACTATGCAATATAAAAGTGCTGTGATGTGCAAGGCAAGTGTCCTGTGTATCCTAGTGACAGACCTGTAGTCGACGCCTTGCTTGTAGGCTAACTTCTTCAACTGTGGTTGTAGCGTGTTCTTTCTCGGGCGATGGAAAGAATGGTTAAGAATCCATATCTATAAAGTGGAATTACTAAAACAGGACAGGAAAGTTTTATGAACCCTTAATGGGATCGTCTAAAGAGAGTGATCTACCATCCCGTATAGGCCGACGTTCCAGCTAATTTTGCGGTGATGGAGTACGTTATGACTCGGACTGCTCCACACCCCTCCCTGAACGATGGGTGACTTCTTCGTTGTTGGCTTCTCTTGAGAAGGAATCTTATGCTCTTCTTCGAACTCCTTCTTAGGAGGCTTCTCCTTCATATCTCCTTCGGGACCCCGACTCAGCCCAGGGACATCCTTCCTTCTAATAACTTGTTTTTTTACGAATTTGAGGCTAGCCTGCTACTATCTGCCCGTCGACTAGGGGAACGTCTTCTTCTTTTTCCCCTACTGGGGGCCGCGCTTGTTAGATCTCTGACTAGTGGATGAATGCCGGTGGCACGATAATTAGAGCCGGTGCACCCCCCACTCCCATGGTCCGGTTGGCACTAAGCAGGATATATCGATGAAGGAATTCATTTTCTATACATCTCCTAACATCCCTGGAATTCTCTGGAACACCCTTTTGAATGGCCAGGTAAGCATGATATTTTTCGTAGGTAGGTTTTCCTGGATCTCACCGGCAAAGAAGCGTTGGTATTAGAATCTCTTCAGCAAGATTCCAAGAAGTGGGTGTAGATCGAGCACTTATGACTTCTATCCATTGCTAGGCACAACCTTCTTTTTGATGGACATAGAACCACTCCATCCTTATATTTCTTATCTTACTAATTCCTTTCGTCACCACCCATATTTTGCAGCATGGACTGTGTTTCTGATGTTTAAAATTAAAGGGGAAGACAATATCACTAAATGAAGGCTCATGATCTAGATGCTCTCCATAGATAATTTACATGGTAAAGAGATCTGCGTTAGCAGTTGGATGCACCTGCAAGAGAGCGATTTCCACATGATGAAGGAAATTGAAGAGGAAATGGCTGAACAATAGGATGCATACTACCGAGCACATCTAACGGCTAATGGTCATGAAGCCTTCGGGAAGATTGTTCGTGGTATCGCTTGGTGCAAGCACCCATACTTGATCAAATGGAATTCTATGCTTGGCACAAAGTCTTCATAACTTTGGCTCACCCATGTTAAAATAATAGGAATTTGTTGGATTATCCAAGAGAACAACCGCAACAAAGGTGCCAGGCGCTCCTTCCTCTATAGCTCTTCCCCTGAAGATGATGCCTCTCCTAAAGACAAAGAATCAACCTCTAGGTCACGAAGTTGAACTTTATAAGATGAATCCTCATCAGTCTCTGAGTTGGAATCAGTGGCAGGTCTCTGTAGTAGTTTCCTTCTTCTCCTGGCTTTAGAGCCTCTTATTTCATACCGTCGGGAAGTCATCGCTATGCAATATAAGAAAACCATTTATGGTTGAAGCAATTAATCTAAATCCCCCCTTTTTGTGTTCTAGTATAATGTGTGAGGTGATCGTGTACATGCAAAAATAAAGACAAAGCATTAGAAGTCATATGCAATCAAAATCATATACAGGTCCAAATGTCGCGATGGGCTCCATCCTAACTATCCAGATGCTTATTGAATTTAGTTCATTATTATCTTCGGGATTCGAAGTTAACGTGATCATCAAGTTCAATTGGATCGATGAAGAACAACGTGTTGCTTCGGGTAGGCCTACCCTAGGTCGGTGTCTCCGGCTCGGCCTACCCCGGATCATTAGTACTAACCGAGGCTTTTAAAACTTGGACAAATTTTTTGGGCTTTCGGTTCGGATGAGATATTGCTTGTCCTAAAATTGGCTCGTACACTCCCTATAACAACCCGAGCAGTTCCACAAGCCACAACATTTCTAATCCTCTTCCACCGCGGGTCCCATGTTGCTCCCTCTGTTGTTCCTTCTTCATCAATGGTTTGATTTGAGCCGATCAGAAAGAAGAAAACTCCTCTCCATCATCCTCATCAATCCTTCTTCCTCCATCTCGTCGATGGATCACCTCCTTGGCACCGAACCTCGAGGTTATCTGCTTCATCACCGCCGTCGACCTCATCTACTCCACCATCGCCATACCCACGACCTTCAATTCGAGGGTATAGGAAAGCAAACAACGAGAAATCATAGGATGACTCGAGAAAAAACATAGAGAAATCAAGGTAGAAACACACCTAAATCGATCGAAGTAGGATTCGGGTGATATGGGAATTGGACTTAACAACAAAAACTTGAATTATGAAATTTGTTGTAACTCTCAGCTCGATACGAATAAAGGAAGAAGAAACAGAAGTGCAGTGGACCCAGTGTATATAAGAGAAAATGAAGACCATTCGTCTTCTATTGATGTGACTTCGTCACCCAGCTTAGATCGGCTGTATAGATCTGGAAATGTACTGGCTCGAGCCAGATTTTAAATATAGATATATTTACTTAATATGCATAAAGGATAAGATTGAAAGACTTTCTACGACAGCTTGCTCCACGATCACACGTGCTGACTCATGTACGATCAAGAATTCAGTTTATTTCTGCTCTACTTGCACGACAGAACAACGTTGTTTGATAACGAACTGTATGTGGACTATCACACGTAGGAGACAATGACTCAACATAACTCAGTTGTACGACTAGCTTATTCAACCTCTTGACTCGACAAGTATGAAGGATAATATGTTATTTATATGGAAGACAAAATCCAAGTATCACAACTTCTCAGAGAAGATGTGACTATTCAACATCATTTCTCTTTAAGATTGATGACACTTTAGGAAGTGCAATTCAACAGATTCAAAGCATATCCCGTCTGCAGCGCAATGTACTTTCGGGGGGTAAAGTATTAACACACCTTTTGGCAAGGCCGTCAAAGTTCATGGACAAAGCGATCAAGACTTGATCCAGGCCACTAAGTTGAAAGAATCAACTCATACTCTACTCAACCACGACTCAGCCTACCACCAGCTTGGTCCTCCCCGACTCGACCTCCCCTAGCTCGACCTCTTTTCAGAGAAGATGAATAGAGAGAATAGGAAACAGGTCCGGCTCGGCTTAGTACTGCCGACCGGGATGCTGCCAACCCCGATACTCCATGTATCAAAGACCTATTCTATTGGCTATCACTACACCATATTGGTCATTTGGTAACCCTTAGTTTTTTTAATTGCCAACACTTATTCGTGTTGTATACCATCGATAATAATATGTGTTGCTATATTAAATGTGTGTCACGAAAAATATATAATTATTATCTTTTTATTGCTAACACTTATATACGTTGGTAAGCCTGGTCAAATTGAAATTAAGATGATGTCCTAGGTGAAAAAAGATAAACAAATAATTATTTTCATCCTACAACCCTAGCCCCTCTCTAATTCCCTTTATAAATGCTTTTTACTTATTAGGCTGCTTCTTTGGAGAAAGAAAAAGCAATTTACGATCTATTTCTGAACATATTCCTCTTTCCTCTCTTGATCCAAATCGACTTCGGCTTCCTACTCCATGGCTTGAGCTTCGCAAATTTGGGGATTTTGGCTTTAGACTCCTTGGCTTTGAATTGTCTCCTCAACTTCGACTTCGGATTGTGTGGACCAATAACAGGCTAATCGATGTTGAGTTCAAGGATCCACGATTTCAACTCTTGGATTTTGGATTTAGGTGAACAATTTGTTATTTTTAACCTACTTTAATTTCTACATTTAGCTTAAGTGATTGATTTTTGTTTTTATTATTCATAATTATAAAGTAATCAATAGTTAATACTGCACTTAAAATATGAGTTTAATACTATACCTAAAATATCAGGTTGTGTAGTAGTATATAATTTTAAACATAGGTTTAATGCTTGCAGTTATGTAAACCTGAGTTCGTGACATTCTATAATTTGATTTTCCATGTTTTTTTCCTTTATTATATTGGCTATCTTATTGTTACAAAACACATGTTTATTAAACTTTATCCAGTTTTCTGTATGAGGATGACTAAACACTTTCTTTTAGTGTTCAATTGTACTTAGGGATGCACAACCCCTGAACCCTATTTATTTGAATAAGCATTAGTAATTTATATTTTCAAATGGTGTAGGGTCCATGTAAATAAGGAATAAGGTTGGATGTATTCAGCTTCAGACTCCTTGGCTTTGAATCGTCTCCTCAACTTCGACTTCAGATTGGTGTGGACTAATAACAGGCTAATCGATGTTGAGTTCAAGCAGTCACGATTTCAATTCTTGGATTTTGGCTTTAGGTGAACGGTTTGCTATGTTTGACCTACTTTAATTTCTACATTTAGCTTAAGTGATTGATTTTAGTTGTTATTATTCATAATTATAAAGTAATCAATAGTTAATACTGTACTTAAAATATGAGTTAAATACTATACCTAAGATATCAGGTTTTGTAGCAGTATACAATTTTAAACATAGGTTTAATGCTTGCAGTTATGTAAACTTGAGTTTGTGACATTATATAATGTGATTTTCCATGTTTTTTCCTTTATTATGTTGGCTATCTTATTGTTACAAAACACATGTTTATTAAATTTTATCCAGTTTTCTGTATGAGGATGAATAAACACTTGGTTTTAGTGTTCTATTGTACCTAGGGATGCGCAACCCCTGAACACCATTTATCTGAATAAGCATTAGTAATTTATATTTTCAAATGGTGTAGGGGTCCATGTAAATAAGGAATAAGGTTGGATGTATTCAATTTCATCTTTTGTTCATAAATCTAATGTATAAAATAAAAAGCTACCTTTAAAAATTAAATCTTAGTCCAAATATACTCTTCTATTATAATATCCCTTTGAAATATATAGGTAAAAACCAAAAATTTCATCATTTTTATCACATTTATTTTATTTTATTCAGTTTTAAGTTTATTTTGAAAGGCGAATATTATTTTATTCACACAAGAAACAATTACAAAGAGTTATAAGATGACACTGTATCCTATATCTTTACATCACACTATATCTCTCGACTAAACAACGTTGAGGAAAAAAAACAAGTACAAAATACAATAGAAACCATAAAAAAAACTCAACATTGCCAAACATATTACAAAAGAACTCATGAAAAATAATCCCAACTTAGCATCACATAAAATCTGCATCTCCAGTTTAGCTAACATTATATTCATCCCCTTCAGACCTAACCTTATTCCACCAAATTCAACCAACCAAGTTATATCAAAATTAAAATGCCCAGAACAACTAATCTCTCCAATAACAACAATATAGGATTTCTCCTGATATACCTTGAAGGGAATTTCATTAAATTAGGCGAAAACTCTTCAAGGCTATAATCTATCCCCTCATCTAAATCATCATTACACTCTGAAGCTCTTTTTTTTTGCTCGTCTCTTGCTATTTTTAGATAACTTTGCTAAAGAATTAGCTTCATATACTAGTTCTTGATCATCACTTTCAGCCCATAATTTACGTGTAGGTCTAGATGATCATGATGAACCACTCAGGGTAGAAGAACAAGTAGGAATAGAGCAAGACGGTGGAGGTAGAATTATATGAGTGTGAGGTTTTAATCGAGACTAAGGAGAGGCAGAATACAAATCAGAAAATGTCAATCCTAAACCAGAGACTGGCTTCATATTGGCAAATGTGGAAGACAGACCAGATATGGATGCTGAAATGTTACCTACAGAGCGACTAGTAAAACTACTAACAGATCGACTAGAGGATGTCAAACTGCTCCCTAAGATAGAAGCAGTAGAAGGTGCCTTGGAGCTAAATGAATTGTGAAAGTCAGATGGTTTTCACTTTTATTTCAATTTTTCTGATAGTTATGATTGAGAGAAAGTTCTTCATTCTGACACAAGGATAGTATAGTTTGCTTCTTGTCCTAGTTTTTATTTCCACTTGCAGCTAAAGCAGTTTGTTCATTGTCCACATTCTGTTATATTTGTTAAAAAAGATACTAGGCCGAAATATGTAACATTAGTACATGTGAAGTACAAATATAAATGAATTGTAGATAACCAAAGAACATTAGTAATGGGTTAAGTTGTAAAATTTTGGAAGAACAAATAATGCATATGGAAAAATAATGAAAGCATACATGGATTACAATCTCCACCCAAGCACCTTCTTAGTCTGCCCAGTATTAGGTGCATGTAGTAGTGTATCGGTTTCATAGTCAACTACCTATTAAAATAAATTATCGTAACAACAATAACATAGATAATTAGTGTATATAGATTATAGGAAAGTTTGAACTAGCCGAATAATTGTTTTTTTTATGTTAGTTCTTGATGGGGAGGCAATAGTATAAGTAGGTGAATGTAGGTCTAACATAGTTGCCATTCTCAAACATCGTCTAACGCTTCTTTTCAGGTTATCTTTAGAGGCGAAAGGGGGAAATCTTCTAGTGCACTTCACTTATGTTCTCAAGTTCAATCCTCAAGGTAGTCTCTATCAAAATTATCATATATTATTTGTATTCTTTATATATTTCAATTCAAACCCTTTAACTTACTGTTTCTAGTTTACGGCTTGATTTGTTTCTAAATATTGATTTGAATTTGTTTATTTGGAATTCTATTTTTTATGATTATTTACTAATTTGATGTTGTGATTTTTAAATCTGTTCAGTTTTGCCTAAATTTATGTAAAAATATTATTGGTTGAGTTTTTACTTGTATTTAATGCATGACTAACCTTATTACAGAAGTAACTAATATCAGTTATTTAACAACGAATCTGTTACATAAATTTGTTATGTAAATTTATTATTCTTATTTTTAAACTTCGATTCTAATTCAACAATAAATATGTCTTAAACTGTTACAATAATTCTAATGGATTATTAACATGGCACTGCAACAGATAATAGCAATGATAATTCCTTGCATAACATCACAATTATGTATCACAATGTTATTTGTGTATTAACGGTTCTTACACTAGTTCCTACTGTATTCACCACAAATTTTCCAAGCACTAATTTATGCTAAAAAATCAAACCACTATTTTGGATGTACTAGGTGATAAAGAAGCCTTGCGATTTCATGTTATCAACTTGTTAAGATTGAGGTTAACTTTTGTGAAATGATAAAAGGGAGGGATGCTGGTATAATGACCCGCATAGTCAGAGGTATTATAATTAATTTATTTAATTATATATATCGTGATATAGTGAATTAAATCGTCGTTTAATTAAATAATATGGAATATTTAATTAAATTAATTAATAGAGTAATTTATTTGATTCAGAAATAATCAAAAATATTGGAAATCACAATATTCTGTGAACTGGTCGTCCCTAGGATTTAATTCATCTTAGAGTTGAATTATATTGACGAATATATCCAATCGACGTCAGTTTGAACGTAGAATTATAATATAATTAAAATAGAGTTTGAAATGGCGCTGTAGTTCATAAATTGGCGATTCGAACTTCAACTGAATGTACATGATTCGTTTTAAGCCGGATTTCTGTGAAACAAGAAACCTGTGGAGCTGGTGGAGTATATCTTTCTAGTGGAAGAGAAAAATCGGGATTTCGTCATGTAGATTTTGATTTATGTCCAAATCAAATTTTAGAAAACTCACTGTGGAATTCCTTTATAATTTATTTATAATTATAAAAGGAATTCCATTGAAAATCGAATATCGATTTAATCGGGATTTGAGATATCGAGCTAGAAATTCATATAGGATATTCTAGAGCTGTATGGTATTCCACTGTGAATACAGACGTTAATATTTATATTTAAATATTAAATTTAATTGTATTTAAATATATTTATATAGTGAAAATTAGGCTCACATCCTTAGAATTAATCCTAATTAAGCTCACATCCTCCCTATAAAAAAAGTTTAAATTACATCCTTCTTTTTAAACTAACCTCCTATTTGTGACTAATTTGCCCCTTTTCAATATTTCGGCTGAACGTAAGGATCTAAATACCGATTAGGGCTTTATTTTTTGCAGAAACAAAATTTTATAATCCATGGTGGCGGCGGCTCCAGAACCAAAACCTAAATTGTGAGCCCCTATTTGCAGCAACCAGCGACCGCCGCTCCAGCACCATCGATCATCCCCCCTTCAGTCGACGCCACTCCAGCACCAGGATCCGCCGCCAAAGGAAAACGCGATCAGCCCCCCTTGATGATCGGATTTGTGAGGGAGGCGTCCGATTTGGGTGTTGAGACGAACGGTGGTGGAAGTTTGGTGACTGACGTGGATTGTTTAAATGGTTTTGACTTGTGATTTGGGTGTGGGTTTCACGGCCAGTGGTGACAGTTCGGATTAGGGGCTTACGAAGGGTTTGAGGGTGATGGATGTTGCAAAGATCGGAGCTTGATGATCGGACCTGCAAAGATCGGAGCTTGATGATTTGCAAAGATCGCAGCAGGTTTTATTTCATTATAATTGTGTTATTTTTATTTCACTTAGTTGCATTGTTAGCTTAAAATATTCCTGCAATTAATTCATGAAACTGTTGTTAGAACTCGTGGATTTTGCTGAACTTCTGATAAAAAGTTGCGGACAAGTATGCATCTATTCTAAATATATGCATATCTGTATGCAATTTTTTATCAAACAATCTGAAAAACATATTATTTTACAAATATATTCATATTTCTATGCATATATGTAGAATACTTGCATATAAATATTCAGAAATTATTGTTATTTGGCTGAATTGTACGCATGTATTTATATTAATCTGAAGCTGTTTTTTTCCTTTTCTTTTTTATTTTATTTGTACGATAAATATAATTTTTTTATTAGCATAAAAATACGATTTTTCATATGATAAGGACTTGAAAAAAACATATATCCATGAAACCATTGTTAGAACTTGTGGGTTTTTGCTGAAATTCTGATTAAAAGTTGCGGATAAATATGCATCTATTCTAAATATATGCATATCTATATGCAATTTTTTATCAAACAAACAGAAAAACATATTATTTTACAAATATATTCGTATTTCTATGCATATATGTAGAATACTTGCATATATTCAGAAATTATTGTTATTTTGCTGAATTGTGCGCATGTATTTATATAATTCTGAAGCAGTTTTTGTAATTTAGGTTACTGCACATTAATCTTATTAATGTTGATTTTCTTTTTTTTATAACAGTGTTCCGGCGGATATTGGTGCTATCGTGTTGTTGAAGATTGGTCGTCCATCTTTTCCCAAATGATTGAAATCTGCATGTATTTCTACAGAGACTACTAGATGTGGTTTGCGCAATAATCTGGGTCTTAACAAAATTATTTGTTCTTCAAAAGACCATCATCTCTGCTTTATAAATGTTCTAAAATTTTTGATGTAGTACATGTAAATGTGGTCTGTACTTATTTTTTGATGTAGCACATGTAAATGTTATGAAATTTTTCATGTAAGTATGCACATATTTCTGTTATTTGCATATATGTATATGCATCTTGTTATAATTATCTGCATTTACTTTTTTGTCATTTCTTTTGTTTCAGCATTTATGCAGTCCAGTTCTGTATATGTATGCAATTATTTCACTTAGTTGCGCAAAACTAATAATTTATTTTCTGCATTATATAAATATATGTATGCAATTTTACACTTAGTTGCATAAATGTATGCAATTTTACGTAATATATGTATACAATTGTCTAGTTTTTCGTAAAAATAAAAAGAAACTAATAAAAAAAATCATTTTACGTAATATATGTATATATTTGTCTAGTTTTTCGTAAAAATCATAAAAAGTAATAAAAAAATCGCTGTTGGAGTGATCGACTGTTTTCCAGAATTGTTGGATTAGGTTAATGAGCGAGATAATAGGAGCGATAGACTGAGTAAATGAGGACAAATAGTTGTTGGACAGTTTTTTAGGTGTGTAAGGGTAGATCTGGAATTTTTTTAGCGGAAATTCAAAAATAGGGATGTTTTCTATATTATTTTTATCACCGGGTTTTTTTATATTTTGAAACTTAATAGGGACCTGTAAAAAACGCACCCATTTATATATTTAAATGGTCTATTTAGAGCTTTAAAAATAGCCACTTTTGCAAACGAAGTCGGAATTCGACGAAACCAGTTTCGTTGGGACCGTAATGTCAAACTGTAGCTGCATGCCAATTTTCGTGATTTTTGGGTATCGTATGTGATTGTAGGGATTTTTAAACACGAATTAACAAAATAATATACCGGGAATATTCCTTCTACAAAATATCTAGATACTTGTTCAACCTATAAATAGCACACTAACTCTCCTAAAACCTAATTTCAACACAGAAAATCCGCCGCACTTTTATTTCCTTCCAGAAAACTTCCGACACTTTCAGAAAATCAAAATCAATCAAAGGAAATTCTTATCAATCAAATGATATATATGTATGAGTTTGTATTGATCAATGCTTCAGTTCTATACCCGATTTAGAGGGTTCGACGTCAATTCCTGGCTCGCTGTTCTTCGAGCGTTAGGTTAGGGTTGGAAGATTTGGGTTGGGTGAGCATCGATTCATGTTTTCGATGTTGAAAATGAAATGAGGGGATGATTTGAAGTTTGTGTGACCAAATTCAAGAAGTTCGGTGATAAAATCCATCGTGAAATTTCCTGTAGCCGGCGAGAGTACCAGGTCGACGCGGTAGGAATGGGTAGTTCGAGCTTCTTGGTTTCGAGTTGAGGTTGTAGTGGAGAGTGAGAGGAGGATTGTTATGATTTTAGTTTGATTTTATGTTGAGTGATGGAGGAGTTCGAAGGGGATAAAGATGGAAATGGTTGTGCGTGTTTGAGGAGAGGTCACGGCATCAAATATTTAGGGTAGAAAGGTTCGGTTTGGGCCAGTATGAAGGTGGATGGGCCAAGGGTCAAAGTCAAGCCCAATTAAGGTTTAAAGTTTGGTTTTAATTTAACTTAAATAGTATTCGAACTTGTAAAATCGATAACTTGCTCATACGATACCGGAATTGGGCAAAACAGGATCCGATGGGATCGTATGGATGGACACTTCGCAATGAAACTGACGGGGAGTAGATTGGCGCTCGTATGAATTTATGGCGAAATAAATTGTTTGATTCAAATCAAACAAACAGTTTATCGTTCTTCAACGGGAACTGCCAAAGTGAGTAAAACTTACCAACTCTGAATATTTCTATTTTTACAGTGTATTCTTAGAACTGTTAAAAATTGTCTGTTTGATTGTGTGTTGACTGTTTGATTGAACTGCTAGTCAGTTATTAGAGATTATATATATATATATATATACACACACCGTTAAATATTTATATGTCGATTCTGTTTATCAGAATATTTCACATCGAAGTGAAATCGATGTTAATTATATTGTGTAACATCTGTGATGCAGGGAAACAGGTTGGAGGAATCCAACTGGATTCCTCAACAGTTATTTTACTGTGATTTATATATTGTGATTTATAATGTGATATATAATCTGGTGTTGATTATGTGTGGGTGGGACGATATTTATCGTTGTTGTTTGGTGTGTTAAATACCATAAGAAATACCAGAATGTAGAAAAGGGGTTTTCAAAGTATATTTTGAAAATAAATTATTTATATAAAATCAATGGATTTTATATTATAAAAGAAAAAGGATTTTGAATAAGGGAATTATATTTGTTAAATCAAATATAAGGGAATTATATTTGTTAATCAAATATAAGGGAATCATATTTGTTAATCAAATATATAGGAAACGTCTTTGAAATCAAATATAAAGGAAATATATTTGAAAGCAAATATAAAGGAATATATTGGTAAAACATAAATAAAGGTAAAAGGATATATTTATTTAGGAAATAAATAAAGGTAAAAGGATATATTTATTTAGGAAATAAATAAAGTAAAAAGAATATTTATTTATTAGAATAAATAGAATAAAAAGGAGATATTTATTTGTTAGAATAAATAGAATTGAAAGGAGATATTTATTTGTTAAACCAAACAGAGAAAAAGGGGATATTTATTTGTTAGAATAAATAGAATTAAAAGGCATATTTATTTGATAAATAAATAGGATTAAATCAAAGGAATATTTATTTGATAAATTAATAGAATTAATTCGAAGGAATATTCAGAGGATGAATAGGAAATGGAAATCTATTTTAACAGATAAATAGAAAGGATTTATTTATAAATAACAGTTTATAAATTATATAAATATTTATCATTCGATAAATGAAATATATAAGTCTGAACTTATATAGATAAGAGATATGGGTTTTAACACCGATAGTATAAATAAAATGGATACACAACACTTGTATAAGTGGAATAACATTTTTTAAGAGAACATTTATAAAGTGCAGAACTGTTACTAAAAGTAAATCTTTATAAATAAATAAACGTTATCAAATAGGATTTATTCGAATAAAGGAAATCGATTAGAGTTAGAAATAATCGATTTGAGTTAGAATTAACCAATTAGAGTTAACCAGTTAGGTTAAACCATTAGAGTTAACCAGTTAGGTTAAACCATTAGAGTTAACCAGTTAGGGTTATCCAATTAGAAGTAATCAGTTAGATTTAATCAGTAGAGTTAATCGAATCAGAAATATTTGAGATGAGTTCATCGATTTGAGTTAATCGAAGGAGTTAATCGAATAGTAGATATTCGAAGTGAGAAAATCGAATAGTAGATATTCGAAGTGAGATAATCGAATCAGAGATATTCGAAGTGAGTTGATCGAATCTAGTTATTCGAAAGGAGTTGATCGAATCTAGTTATTCGAAAGGAGTTATCAAAGCTAGTTATTCGAAAGGAGTTATCAAATCTAGTTATTTGAAAGAGTTAATCGAATATAGTTTATTCGAGTAGAGTTAGAGTTATCCAAATGGAGTTAATCGAGTAGAGTTATCGAATATCAATTATTCGAAGTAGAGTTATCGAATATAGTGTATTCGAGAGAAGAGTAATCGAATATTGGTTATTCGAGGTGAGTTAATCGAATCTAGTTATTCGAAAGGAGTTATCAAATCTAATTATTTGAAAGTAGTTATCGAATATAGTTTATTCGAATAGAGTAGAGGAGTTAATCGAATACAGTTTATTCGAATAGAGTTAGAGGAGTTATTGAATATAGTTTATTCGACAGAAGTTAAGTGAAAAAGAATAAATCGATTAGAGTGAAATCAAATAGAGTTAATCCAATAGGGTCAGTCCAATAGAGTTAATTGAAAAGAGTTAATCGAATATAGTTGTTCAAAAGAAAGGTTAAGTAAGGAAGTTAGTTAAAGAAATATAAAGTGAACTTTGCCAATTTCAAGGTTAGAAGTGTTGCTCAGTTAAGGTCTGAGAGGTAGCTATACCCCAACTTGATTGACTGCGTTTTTAATTAAGAAATGGTTACGGTTCGAGAGTGAAATAGTTAAGTGGATTTAGTTAATAAGTATAATGGTTTAAGTTAGCATCGCGATGGTTTGTTTACCATCTGTCTAAGTCCGATGTTTGAGTTTTGGAAATGTTTTCCAAAGAAGTATCAGAATTGTTTTCTAGTATAGAAAACAAGGAATGGAATTGTTTTCCATTGGTAATAAATATATTTTCTAAATTTAGAAAATAAGAAATATTGAATATAGGGAAACGGGAGATGAAAATGAACTAAAGAGATTAATGTTAAATGATGTTTGTTCGATATAATTTCCATCAGGAAATAATATCGTTGTTTGCACACTTGTTTTTCTTCGATAGTTAACTCACAGACTATCGAAGTTTTGACCATTTTAACATTGTTAATATGGAGAGACCAGTTGGATTATTATCCAAAGAACCACTCTGTATTGGCATAAGCATTGCGAATCATTTATGTCAAAGATAATTGAAGACGGAGTAAAGTGCAAGGGCTGTTGTATAAGTCTTAGATAACAGTGACTAAGATGGATATACTGAATAGTGCCTTCTGTTTGTCCAGTCCCAGGACAACGTGTATGGACGAAGGTCTGACAGAGTATATCCAATGGATCGCGTAAGTTGATCTCTTCAAACGTATATACGTTGGTGGCGGAGGAATTCGTTTCTCTTAGCTGTATACCCGTTGTATTTTTGAGGAAATCAATTTGTGATTTGGCGGGTATGACGATGTGACATTCTAAGTGAATGAGGATGACTTGTATGGATGAATGTCTGACAGAGTATTTCCAGAAGGGTCACGTACATTGATTTCTTCAACCGTACCAAGAGTGGAAGCGGAGAAGGAAACTTCTTTTAGCTAACACATAATGTATTGTTGTGAAAGTCAATTAGTGCTTCTGATGGATCTGACGATGTGACATTTGGAGTGAATCTGATGTGATGATAACGCGTAACTTCTAGCCTCATCATCCGGTAAATGACAGAAATCGGGCAGGCAACATGGCTAAGTCGGTCGCACCGAAGTAGGGTGTATAATCACCTATCTAGAGAATATTCATTTGTTTCTTAAATCTATCAATGCTGTCCCAAATATATACGGGAAACGGTTGCTGATCCCAACCGTTGGTGTATACATTCGATACACTCAAGCAAAATGAGTGGTCGGTCATGTGTGGCTGAGTTACAAGATGTTCTTGTTGAACTCCAGTGTATCATTCCTAGAGTACACTGATCAGAAGGTGGTTCCATACCTTGTCATAGTTGGAAATCCATTACCCAATACGTGCTTGCGGTTTTGATTGTATACTATATATGTAGAACGTGAGATGAAAGCGTTTCTGCTAGATGATTAATATATTGTGGTTTGATAGACATTATGATAATATCAAAGGTTTTGATATAAAGATATTTTGGATTCTCATAAGGGAAAAACCCGTTCCGTTATACGGCGTGGTCTTATGAGATATCGTTTACTTGTTCAACTGTTTTTAAACTGTTTTACTCATACCAGTCCCATGACTGACCCGGAGTTTACTTTGTTGTTTTTCCCTAAACTCTTGGGTGCCTAAATTTGTACGGGCAGTCAAGTAGTCGGGTTTTACAGATATACTTGGAGAGCTTGGAGCAGGAGGCTTCAAGATCATATAGCTATAGTTATTTCCGCTGTGTTGTAAGTGTTGTACTCTGATAAGTGCTATTGTATACATAACTGTTATATTTCAAAGTTATGTTATCTATTATATGTTATTCGTTCCGTTGTGAGGTTCGTGTTACTCTGATGTTGTCTTCTTCTTCTTCTTCTATTCTAATTTTCTATCTTATCTATTCTCACCCTCTAATTTCTTTCATTAATTACCGAAATTTTTCGATGTTTTGGTTATCGGCATCGAGTTTATGTCGATAACCAAAGTCGCTCAAAATCCGGGTCGTTACAGCTGGCTTAATTAAATTGCTAGAAATCGTGTTTTATTTTAATTTCAGTTGCGAAACATAGTTGGCTAATTGAGTTCAATAGAGTTTCACAACTCATGAATGAAGAAATATTAAGTTTAATGAATGTAATAATAAGTGGAAGTCTGTTCCGGCAGCGTGCAGTTGATCAGGGCAAAGAAGTGGCTCATAGATATAGTACTTTCCGACAGCGTGGGGATGATTAGGGAAAGTAAGCAGCCAAGTATAAGCTAATAAACCAGTAATTTGAATAGAAAATGAATGTGTAAATAATGAAGTTGTGACACCCACGTTCATTAATGTCACTCACAAAGGGAATGCATTAAGTTTCGTGAAGCGTTTAGGTGAACAGACATAGAATATTACAAGATAGATATAAAAAAATTTGTAGTGGAAATAAACAACTTTATTAATCATCAAAATACCGTGGTCCAAAGCATCATTTGTATGAAATATGAAAACCATTACAACATAAAAACCACTGTCTTGTACTTCAGAAATATCAGAGTACATAAAAGAAAGAAAATCCCCCAAGAACATAATATGGCCATAGCGACAAGAATAGGTGCTTGATCCATACATATCAGCAGTTCCAGCAAATTAGGAAGAATCATGATCATGCCTGTGTGTTTCCTCCCTGAGAACCTGGGGGGAGAAGGGGGAAACGGAACAAAGAAGGGGAAACAAAAAGGGTCAGACATAAAGTCTGGTGAGTCTAGCTACTTTTAGCCAGTAAATAAATAAAAGTAACATGATAGGCATACAAAGTGGATAAGAGAGATCACTACATAAATGGCAGGTATGACACGGTAAACAGGACAACATGATAGAATAGATAGCGCTTCTTAATACTTTCCTTGCTCTGCACCAATACTAGTATAACAGATATGTAATAGGAATACATACTCCCCAATTGCTTAACAAAAACAGGATGATCCCAACAGAAAAATAATGGTAGTCTTAGGTGTACTCTAGTAACGGGTTTTAACCCAAACAGAACTAGTACCTAAATAGAAATAACGGGTGTTAGCCCAGATAGAAACACAGGTACCCCACAGAAACATACAGGACTAGATGTACCCTATTTACTACCCCCAATCGATCGACTCCCTATTCCGTAGATACCCTGTGCTGGCCCTACAATAGGGTGTATCACTCCCTAAAGTGTCAACCCTTTAATTTCCGCATGTGCACAACCATATCTACTGATGTCACTGCGACTTATTTTCCCCAGCAGGCGGAGTCATGCACGCACATGACCCCGTTGGAATGCACCGTCAACACCGCCCCCACGTTTGGATCTCTTACAATCAGCTCAGCAAGCGTGCCCCACTCCGACCTAGTTTGGAATACCCGTTTGATACCTATTTAAGGGTTATTGACTGAAATGTGTCCCACACAAGATGATGCAAGCTCTCCCCTTTATCTTACATCCCCACTACTAGGTTTTCAAATGGTTGTGTTTACGTAAAAGGTGTCTTTAATTACATAACCTTATTAGGTTAAGTTTGTGGGCCTATATATACTAATATTACCCACCTACCCAAGATTTACTTAACCCTCCCACTGATTCAAGCATGTTTATTTAACGGTTAAGTTTATGGGCTTATATATACTGATATTACCCACGTACCCAAGATTTACTTAACCCTCCCCTTTTATTCAGTCAAGTTCACTTAAACCCTAACTAAAATTTAAGTTTATATAATCCCTATGGATTAACCTAGGTTAAGTAGTCCAATTCATTACCATATCCAACAACCATTAACATGTGGATGCTGGATATGTCGGTCGGCTCCGGGCAGTATTATTCCACAGTTGGGGATAACCTCGTGTCTTAGCCCGTTTCTATTTATGTACTTAGACCTCGCACATTAGGTTCAACATTAATGGTTGCTGGATATGTCGGTCGGGTCCGGGAAGACTTCCACCACTAACGTAACCTAACCTCGTGTACAATTCCTAATTGTAATTACTAACATTCCATTTTCAATTAATTTACCAATTAATTAATCCTTTCGTTTTATAGGTGTCAATACCTATTTTGGAACAATAATTTGAATTACGTATCCATAAATGGTCATATTCAAATTATGCCATTTTTACCCAAATTTACCTATGTCGTTATAGGTGATTATCTCTATGTTTCCCTATTTGAATTATATGTCCAACTTATATAAACATTATATAAATTATGCCAATTATAAATCCACTTTTTCCCCATTTCCTAACTAACGTGATTGCATGTATTTTGGCGTCATCGAGGCTACAAAGTAGCATCGCCATAACAATAAAAAGGTAGTGACAAAGGTGATAGTTTCAGCACAGTTTTGGCATAAGCATGACAAAAAGGTGAATGGACACGTAATTATCATAACAGGGTGAACACATAACTAATGAACGTGTGGCAACTACAATGTCAAAGTCAACATAACATGGTCTAAACTTGTCATTTAGATGTCTAACAAAATTAGGGTGACATAGTATCATGATTAGATCTAAAAGTGTGGCATCATGTGTCAAGTTTACAACATATCGTGATTACTACAACATAACAGGTGAAAGGTGATTAGCATAAAGGATTAGATCTAAATTAACAAGTTTGCATTTACCAAAATATAGTTGTGAGTCAAGATCTATGTAGTCAGCATAGTAGAATGTCCATAATCATATTGGATCCAGGGATAATGACATAATAAACTTGCATAAGTTCATGATTCACAACATATACCCAATTCGTACTCTATCATAATTCACATTTATCCATAACCTAAAAGTGACTAGAAACTCACAGAGATAGGTTTAAGGATTAGAGAATGATTTTGAATTCTGATTTCTGACGTTGATTAGCAAATCCGTTGATGTAGGCTTTGATTGTTGTCTTCTAACTTGAATTTGATTGATTAGGGTGGAGGCTAGGTCAACTTAGAATTTAGCAGCATGGAGGCGTCATTACTTTGATTAATGAATTTAGGGTTAGGTCTAGTGTGTTCATATAGGTGTAATTGGTGAATTAGGGCCTTCAAATTAGGTAAGGTTCCATCTAAACCCACCAAAATCCGAAATACACATCACCCAGCCAATCAGAAGTCGCCACATAGCCCTAAAACTTAGAAAATCGTCACTGTCCAGATCAGCATGCAGGGGTCGACCCTTACAGGGGGGTTGACACCTATGTCGACACCCATACATGGGGGTCGACACCTATGTCGACTCCCTTAGAGGGGGTCGACACCCTATGGCGGGAATTTTACCGCCCAGCCTCCCTTCTACTTTTGAATCCCGAATTTGATTTATTATTTATTTATTTTAATTCTGGTTTAAACTTAAATCTTCTAACCTCCATAACTTCATCATACTTTATCCGTTTTACGCAAACTCGGACTCTATCTCAAGCAGAATTCCGAGATGAACGCAATGGCGCAATCCGTTTTACTTAATTCTTCTTCTAAAAATTAAGAATTCTTTAATTTTCTAATTTTAATATTTTAAAATTACGGGGTGTTATATTCTCCCCTCCTTAAAGGATTTCGTCCCCGAAATCTTAAAGTTAAGAAGAATGTTCCTACCATCCATCATCCATCTACTCATCCATCATCCACAAGCATCCATTATCCTTAAAAGATTTCTAATGCTTATATGAGTATATGCAGAGGTGTGTGTATATGTCCCAATACTAATGCGAAAAATCAGGCGGTCTACTGATTCAGTTGACCTCCTTAATGCGATGTATGATTAGTGCCATGAATCCAATATGTATGCAAATAATCCTATTATAACATGTAAGTTCTATATGTGTGCGTCCATTCGTCCAAGTGCAACATCCATATGCTAACTCATCTATTTTCATCCATAAAAGAAAAGAAAATACACACACATCCATATGCAGTATGAGAGAGTGATTGAGCCGATCTAATGCCTAATGTGTGTGTATATGCATCCACAGGCAACCACTTGCATCCATCAAACATAACATGTCTCAAACACATGTTTACAATCATGGGATTTCCTACCTAAAGGTCGAAGATTCGATCGATACGATACACTCAGATGATAGAAGCAAATGCAAATACAAGCTTTTGGAAGAGAAGTTAAGAACATTCACTTGAAAAGGAAAGGGTACGAAGCGTAAAAATCTTGTTTTCGGTCTTCTAAGTTGCATCTTCTTGGTTGTCTCCCCACTGGACCTTCACCAACTTGACTTCTCGTTTGCATAGCTTCTTAACCTACGGTCCAGGTATGCAAGTCGGAACTCATCCCATCATTGCTTCCTTCTTTATTTTTACTTCCTTTCGCAAGTTTGGCCCCACTACCTTGAACTCTATACATTATATCGCCACTTGGATGAATAGCCATCTTGGAATGATGGGCTTCGTCAAGGACTTTCTTCAATAGGTTTCCCATCCTGATATGATTCACCTATCAAACCTCTTCTCAAGTAGCCTCGCCACTTGCTTATCAAGTTTCCTCCTTTTCTTTTAGGAGCCATATGGCGCACAGGTTGTGCAACTGGCTTTGCATTGTCCACCAAGTATATACGGAAATCAATCTCCCGCCTTGGGGTAAACCTCGAACCTCATTTAAGACATTAGGATACTCAAAGACTATTGGTGTCGATTGCAGATCATCGATATACGCCTCAAGAGACTCTAGGAAACTAAGCATGACAGACCCTTGTGGGTCACAAGAAATTTTGAGGGTTCTTAACGACCCTCCTCTCACCACCCAGAATGGCACCACTTGTGGTAAGCCAACCCATACCTAGAATCAACCCATAGCCCATGAACCCGAGCACATATGCGTCGCATTCAAATTTGACGCCTAACACAGATATTCTCAAACCCCTACAAATCATAGATAAATGAGCCGAACCACCAATGAGGTTTGAGACAACTACGGGATCCACTACCATACTAGTAACTAAGTGCAGAGATTCAATGACAGAACTAGATATAAATGAGTGTGAAGCGCCAGAATAAAATGTGTTCTAATTGGATGATTTGAAAGAGAAACTAAACTTTCTACATAAATTTTTCTACCTCTTTCAGGAGCACTGATCGTGAGAGCATGCACCTGCCCTCTAAAAGATCCTGCCTTTGACCTTGCCCATGATTCTTCGGGCAATCCTTAATAAGATGCCCGACCTCTCCACAAGCGAAGCAAGCATTCTTCCTTTTCCTGTAGTCCTTGGCTAAGTGACCCTCTTGCCCACAACTATGGCACTTCCTCTTATATTTAACCTTGTCATTCTTTTCGCCTTTCTTCTGCTGTTGTCCTTTCTTGGGCCACACCTCATTTTGCGTTGCTTTCTTAGCCTTTACTTCCTTCTTTTCTCCCTTGTCTTCCTCATGCATTAGGGCCATATCAACAAGCTTATCAAACGTGCCCCCCATTGGAAGATGGGACATAGCTAAACCATGTAGAGGCTCATTCAGCCCCTTAAAAAACTGTAAGGCCTTTTTGTGCGATGTGTCTACCAACTCTAGCCCGAACCTTGCCAGTTGGTTGAACTTGTTCACATATTCCTTCACCGTTAAATTTCCTGGTTTGAGTGCTAAGAACCTCTCCATTTGCATGCTTTTCTCGGCTTGGGAAAGAAATTTCATTTTAAATCTTTGCCCAAAATCTTCCCAAGTTTCCACCGGACGTCCAGCTTAGGTGAGTTCCCACCAAAATGAGGCTTCGTCCTTTAATAGCCAAGTAGCTAACTGAATCTTCCTCCCATCCTCTACGTCAAAGAATACGAACAAGTCCTCGGTCTCCTTGAGCCAATTTCGAGCTTCAACGAATGTCTCATTCCCATTAAATGGCTTCCCTCCCATAGCACAGAAGTCTTTGCAGATATAGGCGAAGTTATCTGCTCTTGGACGGGGAGGAGGAGGAATGATTAGCGCAGCTGGGGGGAGGAACTTCTCTTTGGCCTTCGGCAGGCGATGTGGCCTCCAAATACCTACGGAACCATCCGGGTATTATGATGCCCTCTAGGATATTAGGAATGTTTTGTTCCCCGGGCATGCTGGAAAAGGAAGAAATTTAGATAAAGAACCGAAGGATATTACATATGGCTTCTTGGGGGAATATTTTCAAAACAGACTTTCTTTTTGAAAATACTTTCTTTTAAAACCTTTTTGAAAATAATTTTCAAATTTTTTATCTAATCTAGTAACCTTTAGCTCTGATACCAAGTGTGATACCCCACGTCTGTTAATTTCATTCACAAAGAGAATGCATTATGTTTTGTGAAGCGTTTAGGTGAAAAGACACAGAATATTACAAGGCAGGTATAAAAAAATTTGCAGCGGAAATAAACAACTTTATTAATCATCAAAATACCGTGGTCCAAAGCATCATTTGTCTGAAATATGAAAACCCATTACAACATAAAAATCACTGTCTTGTACTTTAGAAATATCAGCGTACATAAAAGAAAGAAAACCCCCCAAGAACAAAATATGGCCATAGCAACAAGAATAGGAGCTTGATCCATACATATCAGCAGCTCCAACAAAATAGGCAGAATCACGATCATGCCTGTGTGTTTCCTCCCTGAGAACCTGGGGGAAGAAGAGGGGAAACGGAAGAGAGAAGAGGAAACAAAAAGGGTCAAACATAAAGTCTGGGAGTCTAGTTACTTTTAGCCAATAAATAAAAGTAACATGATAGGCGTACAAAGTCGATAAGAGAGATCACTACATAAATGGCAGGTATGACCAGGTAAATAGGACAACATGATAGAATAGATAGCGCTTCTTAATACTTTCCTTGCTCTGCACCAATACTAGTATAACAGATATGTAATAGGATTACATACTCCCCAATTGCTTAACAAAAATAGGATGATCCCAACAGAAATATAATGGTAGTTTTAGGTGTACTCTAGTAACAGATTTCAACCCAAACAGGACTGGTACCTAAACAGAAATAACCGATGTTAGCCTAGACAGAAACACAGGTACCCCACAGAAATAGATAGGACTAGATGTACCCTATTTACTACCCCCAATCGATCAGCTCCCTATTCCGTAGATACATTGTGCTGGCCCCCAGTAAGGTGTACCACTCCCTAAAGTGGCAAACCTTTAATTTTCAGATGTGCACAACCATATCTACTGTTGTCACTGCGTCTTATTTTCCCCAGCAGGTGGTGTCATGCATGCACATGACCCCATTGGAACGCGCCATCAACAACACCGCCCCTTCGTTTGGATCTCTTACACTACAACAAAAAGCACTTTTTGCAATAGGAAATATCTGTTGCAGTAGACCTTTTGCAACAGGCATACGCCTGTTGGTATAGCCAAAGTTGCAAAAAGTCCACAACATTTTTTGCCTGTTGCAGTAAGATGTTGCGGTATACTTTTTTGCAACAGGCTTTTGTTGTTGCAACAGATCATTTTGCAACAGTATATTCCTATTGCAGTAGATCCATAAATTTCCTAAAAAATATTACAGCTTTTGGATATTGCATATTAAATGTATTCGTTTTAGTAATAGTGTATATCACAAAATAAAATAAACAAAAAAAATTTATTTTAACAAAGTTTCAATAGTACAAACAATTACAAAAAAAAAGTTCTACAATTTTCATACACCATTGATGTATAACAATTTCTGTTGTGATGGATGGCAAAGCAAGCTATAATCTTGCGTACACCAATCAACAATCATGCTCCTCCTTAGTAGCTTGTGTTGCTGCATTGGCATCATATAGAACCGTGCTAATCTCCTTCAGTCACTTTTTCATCTCATCGAGCTCCTGCATCTTGTGAATTAGCATGCACTGAATAGTGTTTCCACTCATGTTGCGCTTGAAATAATACACATTTGCATTGAATAGCATTGAGTTTGATAATTGTATGATCTGTCCACTATGAAACATTACAGATATACAACGAATAAGGAGAATGGAGTTTTTTTGCACTTTGAGGAAGAAGAGAAAAAACATTAGAACTCATTCCTTACCAAAAGGCCTCCTTTCGTATTTCATCCAAGACATGAATATTAGCATACCATGCAGCAGTAAATGTTGTTCACGAGCATATTAAGACTACCTACATAAGTGGCATGTGTAACAAACTCAGATAAGCAAATACTTCATGCTGTAAACAAGCATAAAGAGGAAAAGTTAAAACGAAAGAGAAAAAAAGTGAAATATTGAGGATTGAAACAAAGATTTAAATTTAGATGGAAGAAATCAACTAAGCTACTCATGCTTGTTCTTGTTTGGAAACTGTAGCCGGTAGGATTGGCACATGGAGATTAAAGGCAAGGTGACTCCAAAGGATATGGAAAAATCAACCTACAATGACAGAAGTTAGAAGTAAACAAATGAAAGAAGGAAAAAGAAATCTCCATTCTGGGAACTTATACTTTATACATTTTACCCTTTCCACGTATAAGAATGTTGCACTGAGATCATACACCACCCCGTTCTTAGCTTCCTATCGAATCATTGCTGCTTGGCCCTTCTTAACTTGTGATGCTTATAAGTTATAACATGTCTAGGATTAGCACACCACATGATGCATACTGATGAAACTAAATGCATGCATGCTAATTCACAAGAATCAATATATAGCAGTAATTCACAAGATCACAACTAACATCTATAATAAGGATGAAGCACAGAATCACAACTAACATCACTGATAATGATGCAGCTCTTCAATATGATGTCACCAATAATTATAAAAATGATGATGATCGTCTCCACAAGTCGCTATACTAAAATATATAAAATGACTCATCAACCATATAACATGGTATTGGATTCCAAAGGTAAGCAAAAACCGGACATATTTAGCATGAGACACTCTATGGCCTATCCAGTTAAAAACTAAACTCCAATATAACATTCTTACAAATTTTGGAAGAAGTCATTTGTGGGATGATTGTTTAAATGACTTGATGACTTGCTATGCTACAGAGACTTCAAGCGTTTAGCACTGTTCCAGCTACATGATCCAAGTTCAGACTAGATTGTACCCTATTATATAGTAATCAATAGAAATATGATGATAATCCCACACATTATATAGATCTCATGGGAAATAAATTCAACAGAATTACGGATACACAAAACATAATTTAACATCAATAATGAATTACGAAGATAGCTGTGATGCTTACAGTGCTTGTTCATTTCTGTTTTCCTCATATAGATTTCCTCAAACACTTCTAGGGCATTCTGCAAAACAAGTCAAAGAAAATAAAAATGCATACACATGATTGCTACGAGAATGTTTTTTTAAAAAAAATCACAACCAACAAGCACTACATAAACACTTACTATCTACAAGAACTAAATAAAAATGAATTCTGCTAGTATTTTCTGGAAGCCACGCGAATGTTTTTTTTTAAAACACAACCAACAAGCACTACATAAACACTTACTATCTACAAGAACTAAATAAAAATGAATTCTGCTAGTATTTTCTGGAAGCCACGCGAATGTTTTTTTTTTTAAAACACAACCAACAAGCACTACATAAACACTTACTATCTACAAGACAACATCAACATCGACATTGAATATCATGCTTCAAAACAAGGCGCATCACAACCATACCACAACTAGAAACAGAGCCCCACGCTGCTCAACATGCAAAGACTAGGTACATGAACATGGTAAATAAACTACTGCATATCAATAAAGCAGGCGAGACGCGAAACCGTACCAGAAGCTATAAGTTACTACCAGCCGCCAAAGCTCCACGTAGAAGGCAAAAAACCACTTCGAGTAAGTTGAAACCAACCATACACATCCAAAAACACAACAGTAGATCTCACTGGAGTTCGCAGAAAACCAGATCCAAACACAGAGTGCCCAAAAGTACAAGCAGGCCACCACGCCGCAAAGCATAGAGGTTGAGGTAGTACAAGGGGTTACGACCACTGAAGCAGGAGGGTGAAGTTTATGGGTGAGAGGGATCTAGGGTTCAGATTTGAAATTGAATCAGGGCTTTCGAATGGCGCGACGCAGGCGAAAGCGTGCAGAGTAGAATATAGTGAGGCTGAGAGAGAGAGGCGATGGAGAGACATGAGTAGATCTGAGGGAAAATGTAAGAAAACGAAGAACCAGGAGGCAGAAGGACGAAAACATGTCGCCATTAATGGCGCTGTTTGTAAGCTCGAACCCCTTTTTGGGGAATTTGAAGCCACGAGAATGTTTACAGTGTTTGAGCCTGAAAATTTTCAACCCTCACAAAGCAGGATAATGATGGCGGGATAATGAAAAGTACGGCAAGAATTCGTGAATTGGTAAATAAAGTAGTTTAAGCAGTACCGCATGCTCAAGTTCTAGAGATATTTTTCTACCCAAGTCAGGATGGAATATTTTGCATTCCACATATTATAATGTTTGAAATTTATTATTAGCTACAATTATCGGTTGCCTATCCATTTAAAAACTTATTTTATCCCGAACTTCAAATTCAAAAAACAACTAGATATACCATGTGACTGGTCGATCGACCAAACTTAAACTTTAAATTTAAAGTTTTATTTTATTTCTAGCATACAAATTGGACTAGCTCCCGATTGATTACAAATTCAAAAGAAATATTAAATATTAATTCCTTATTCAAAAATAAGTAAATATTAATTTCCTATTAATTATTGGTTACTAGATATTAATCTTAATTTTTAATTGATGATTATTAAATATTAAAAAAAACTATATTATCAATTTATATCAAGATATTTATTATTTTTAAATGTTTATTATTATTGTTACTTATTAATTATTATTATTTAATTATCAAATATAAATATCACTTTATAATACTTAAATTTTATTATTAACTATTAAATTGAGTACTATATATATAGTGGTTGTTTAACATTAAATACTAATATTAATTATATTTGCCAATTGTTAATTGTATATATATGTATATGTGTGTGTGTGCGTATATATGTATATATACTATTATGCTTATACTTCTTATATTATAACCGAATATTACTTGGGGGAAAATAATTTTTAAAAGTACGTTTTTTTGCAAGTGGCTTTACCTGTAGCAAAAAAAATTACAGTTATCGCAACTGGTGAAAACAGTTGCTAAATATAAATTTTTTACAACTGGTTTGAAAGTGTAGTTGCTAATAATATGTCGATTGCAATAGGAATGAAAGAGAAATTGATAAAAGTATGTTTTCGCAATAGGCATGAAAGCATTGTTGCGAAAAATATGCTTTTCGCAATAGGAAGGAAAAGCTTGTTGTTAAATCTTATCTACTGCAGCAACTACGAAAGGTCTGTTGCTAAATATTGTTTACTGCAACTTACATTTGAGGCCTGTTGCAAATAACAAGTTGCAGTAGAGTATTTTTTGTAGTGTTACAATAAGCTCAGTAAGCGTGCCCTACTCCGACCTAGTTCAGAGTACCCATTTGATACCTATTTAAGGGTTACTGATTGAAATGTGTCCCACACAAGATGATGCAGGCTCTCCCCTTTTTCTTGCATCTCCACTACTAGGTTTTCAACTATTACCTAAAAGGTGTCTTTAATTACATAGCCTTATCAGGTTAAGTTTGTGGGCCTATATATACTAATATTACCCACCTACCCAAGATTTACTTAACCCTCCCATTGATTCAAGCATGTTTATTTAATGTTTAAGCTTGTGGGCCTATATATACACCCACCTACCCAAGATTTACTTAACCCGCCCCTTTTATTCAGCCAAGTTTACTTAACCCCCAACTTAAATTTAAGTTTATACAATCCCTATGGATTAACCTAGGTGTCCATTTATGGTTATAATGGGCTAGACCTCCCACATTAGGCCTATAACATGTGGATGTTGGATATGCCGGTCGGGTCCTGGCAGTCTTGTTCCATAGTTGGGGCTAACCTCGTGTCTTAGCCCGTTTCTATTTACGTACTTAGACCTCGCACATTAGGTTCAACATTAGTGGTTGCTGGATATGCCGGTCGGGTCCGGGCAGACTTCCACCACTAACGTAACCTAACCTCGTGTCATAAGTACAATTACAATTCCTAATTGTAATTACTAACATTCCATTTTTAATTAATTTACCAATTAATTAATTCTTTCCTTTTATAGGTGCCAATAACTATTTTGCAACAATAATTTGAATTACATATCTATAAATGGTCGTATTCAAATTATGCCATTTTTACCCAAATTCACCTATGTCATTATAGGTGATTATTTCTATAATTCCCTATTTGAATTATATGTCCAACTTCATTTATAAAACCCCTTTTCCCCCATTTCCTAACTAATGTGATTGCATGTATTTTGGCGTCATCGAGGCTACAAAGTAGCATCGCCATAAGAATAAAAAGGAAGTGACAAAGGTGATAGTTTCAGCACAGTTTTGGCATAAGCATGACAACAAGGTGAACAGACATGTAATCATCATAACAGGGGGAACACAGAACTAATGAACTTGTGGCAACTACAATGTCAAAGTCAACATAACATGGTCTAAACTTGTCATTTAGATGTCTGCCAAAATTAGGGTGACATAGTATCATGATTAGATCTAAAAGGGAGGCATCACACGTCAAGTTTACAACATATCGTGATTACTACAACATAACAGGTGAAAGGTGAGTAGCATAAAGGATTAGATCTAAATTAACAAGTTCGCATTTACCACAATATAATTGCAAGTCAAGATCTACATAGTCAGCATAGTAGAATGTCCATAATCATATTGGATCTAGGGATAATGACATAATAAACTTGCATAAGTTCATGATTCACAACATATACCCAATTTGTACTCTATCATAATTCACATTTATCCATTTAAACCTAAAAGTGACTAGAAACTCACAGAGATAGGTTTAAGGATTAGAGAATGATTCTGAATTCTGATTTATGAAATTGATTAGCAAATCCGTTAATGTAGGCTTTGATTGTTATCTTCTAACTTGAATTTGATTGATTAGGGTGGAGGCTAGGTCAACTTAGATTTTATCAGCATGGAGGCGTCATTACTTTGATTAATGAATTAAGGGTTTAGTCTAGGTTCGTTTATATAGGTGTAGTTGATGAATTAGGGCCTTCAGATAAGGTTAGGTTCCATCTAAACCCTCCAAATCCGAAATATACATCACCCAGCCAATCAGAAGTCGCCACGTAGCCCTAAAACTCAGAAAATCGTCACTGACCAGATCAGCATGTAGGGGTCGACCCCTACAGGGGGGTCGACACTTATGTCGACACCCCTATAGTGGAGTCGACACCTATGTTGACTCCCCTAGGGGGTCGATACCCTATGGAGGGAATTTTCCCGCCCATCCTCCCTTCTGCTTTTGAATCCCGAATTTGATTTATTAATTATTTATTTTAATTCTAGTTTAAACGTAAATTTTCTAACCTCCATAAATTCTTCATAAGGTATCTGTTTTACGCAAACTCGGACTTTATCTCAAGCAGAATTCCAAGACGAACGCAATGGCGCAACCAGTTTTACTTAATTCCTCTTTTAAAAATTAATTATTCTTTAATTTGCTAATTTTAATATTTCAAAATTACCAGGTGTTACATTAGTTAATTAGCAATGCGATAAGTTAAAGAAAGTGTGTGATTAAAAGACTAGACATATTATATAATAAAGCGATGGCGTGATGCATTTGGACCAGTCCGTATGTATGGAGGTGAAGAACCCAATAGGGTAGAACATCGTGGTGTCTAGTGATATGAGAGAAGCACATCCAACTGCTTATTCTATGGGACTGGAGGGAAGCAAGAGGCTTCTGTGAGACGTGGTAGGGTACCCTGAGACGGCCTTTCAAGGAACAACCGGATGAAATCGTCACTCGAAGGCAGGTATGTTGCACCATCTAGTGTATACCTTGACTACAACTATGGTGTGGCAGTCAGAAGGCTATGGCAGATGGAATTAGGTGAATTGGTGGGTCGCCTCGCTCTAGAAGTATGTGGTTAGGACCAAACTAAGAATAGTAATCATCAGATAGCTATCATCGGTAGTCAGTGGGATGCGGAAAGACTAAAGCTAAACCAATAAACCAATAATCTTTCACTATCGGGACGTTATTTGAGGGACACACCAAATTGGATGTTAGATTGGTTGATAGGGACGCGTCATTAGCTCAATGCAGTCTTTCATTAGTTAAGGGAGGAGGCAGGGTGGGGACATACCCACCATGAAAAGAGACAGACCACATGTGGATATCTGTAATGTATGTTGAATAACGTGATTTTGATCAATGTTAACGAATAAAGCTACTATGGGAATCGAATCATAAAGATAAGGTTATATATATATGTACATTGAGTCGTGTTAGAATTATGTTAAAATCTATCCTCAAGTATACACGAATGTGCTAATCAAGTTATATATATACATACATATATATATATATATATAATTTAAAACCTTCAAAAAGCCAGACTGTGCATAAAATTTCCTACCAGTCGACTGGTCAAGCAATTTTTGCACATAACGACTAGTTTTAAAAGTTTTATATAAATAAATTATTTCTACCAGTCAACTGATGATTTTTAACTAGTCGACTGATTCGATGCAGAACTTGTTTTCTGAAGAGTTGCTTCCATTCATGAAGAGATTCCTCTTCATTAATCAAAGGAAATGGACATATCTTCTTATGGAAACTATTCATGAATGATTTCTACTCTTAGACTATTAAATAAACAACTTCAATCATGTTTTATAATAATCTAATCTTTCTGAATTTTTCTGATCATCATTCTAATCTCTCCATTTACATTCTTTGTAATTAAAAGCTCTCCAATTTCGATACTTGTTGAATCCGTGAATCATATTGATTCAACAAGTAAATTTTACTTCCTTAAATCTATGCATTCAAAGCATATACCCGAGGTTCAGATTATAGGAAAGTTATACATAAAATATTGGCTATCCGTATTGATTCAAGAATACAAATCAGAAGTCAAACTCTTGTAATTATTGAAGATTTGTGTATTTGCTCACGCGAGAGGCATCCTTGTTGGGGCTCGGATGTACTGACCTATTCCTCCGGGTTAAGAGAGGCCGTTGTTAGTGAATTCTGAAGAGGAGCTTCGGGACCGGAAGTAGAGTGGGAAGTCCGAACTAGTATAAAATTCCTGGTGTCTTTTTAACTTAGTTTACCACATTTTATTATTTGTGATATATCATATCAATCTCTATTTATTTGCATAACTATTATAGAATCAACTAGTTAGTGTCACATTTATATTCCGCAATATCCATATAAAATGATCCTTAAGTCGTATACACACTGACTTTTCATTTGGTATCAGAGCCGGGCTATCATATAAACATAAAACCATTATTTGGTAGTTAGAAAATATGGATAGTAACAATGGCATTAGCAATAACACCGGATATTGTGAAGGCCAATCAATGGCTAGACCACCCTTTTTTAATGGCATGAATTATAGTTACTAGGCTACTATAATGAGAATATACATGCAAGCTAATAACTACGATGCATGGAATATTACTCAAAAAGAATATACATCACCTACTACTGCATACACTGAGAAAAATGAAGCTACTGCAAATGCTAAGGCCATGAATATGCTACATTGTGCACTTGATAGAAATAAGTTCAATCGGATTTGTATGTGCAACACTGCATATGAAATCTGGAGAACACTTAAGATTACTCATGAAGGCACAAACAAAGTTAAACAAAGTAAAATTTCTATGCTCAAAAATCAGTTTCAAAATTTTAACATGAATGAGAACGAATCCATGAATGATATGTATTCATGTTTTCAAAATATTTATCATTCATTATTAGGACTAGGTAAAAAATATTCCGACTTTAAAATAGTTTCAAAAAATTTAAATTCTCTAACCAATGAATAAGGGAGAAAAGTATTAGCAATCGAAGAAGCTAATGATCTCTCTGCCATGAAATCGGAAGAATTGATTGGTAATCTAATGTCATATGAAGCGAACTTGCAGGCAAAGAAAGCACATATACAAGATAAGAAAATTTTAGCTTTCCATGCAGAAAAAGAAGATTACGATTCAGATGAAGAAGATATAGCATTTGTTGCTAAAATTTTTAGAAAATTTTTAAAATACCAAAAGAGTCAAAGCAAAAATATAAAGAAAAATTCATCAAAAGAACCTGATCTAGCTTTAGTATAATGTTTCAACTGTCACAAGACCGGACATTATCGAAAGAACTGTCCAGAGCTAAAGAGAAATCACAAAAGTGAAAAATCAAAGAAACGAGATTTTTTAGTCACTTGGGATAATTTGGACTCATCTTCTGAAAGTGATAGTGACAGCGATAGTGAGCAAGAAAATGTGTGCTTTATGGCTAAAGATAACGATGTAAGTGATTTTACTTTTGATGAATTAGTAGAAATAAATACGAAAATTTTAGAATCTAGAAAAATGTTTAAAAGAAAATTTAAACAAGATAATGAAGACAAAAACAAAGTCGAATTTGTGAGAGACCTTTTGAAAGATGAAAAAGGAATCTTAGAAGATGAAATTAGAAGATTACAAGATTCTCTTTCAAATGCAAATTCTCAAATTTCTTTGTTAAGTCAATAAATAGAAATTCAAAAGAATAAAAATGATTTATTAATTTCTGAAAATCATGATTTGAATAATAAAGTTAAAATTATAGAGTTAGAAAATTCTAGTTTAATAACTAAATTTGAAAGTATTTCTAAAAATGTAAATAATTTTAACAAGGATAGAGAGAATTTACTTAAAATTTTAGAAAATTCTCAATTGGTTTTTAATAAAAAAGGACTTGGATATGATAATAAAATAAATCCAAAAAGTAAATCCAATTTTGAAAATTCTAACAATATACCAAGAATTCCTAGTAGAAAATTTGAAACACCCCACCTCCGTTAAGGTCACTCACTAAGGGAATGCATTAACTTTGTGAAGCATTTTGGGTAAAAGGCATAGATAATTTACAAGGCAGACATATAAAAAGCGGAAAACTGAAATCATTTCATAAATAAGGTGGTTCATTCAAAACATTACAAGCATTGTCTCAAAACCCAACTTCTAAATTATTACAATAAAACATCTGTCTTGATTAAAAACTCCAAGTACATGAAGAAGCATAAAGCAGTAGTAAAGCAACATAAATCCCCAATAAAAGTGTAACCACAGTCATAGCCCTAGAAAAGAGAATCCAAGCAATACATCTACTCTCTTCAAGATGGAAAAGGTCAGCACTAAGCTGATGTATTCCCTCCCTACGGACCTGTGGGAGTGGGAAATGGAAGAAAGAAGGCGAAAGAAAACGGGTCAGACATAAGCCTGCTAAGTCCAGTGATTATTCAGCATGTAAACAGGTAAAAGGATCATAACATGAATAAACTGAATATAGGACAATACCATAGCAATAGGATAACATAAGACAAGGCAAGATAAACTGAATATACTATCGCACTCATTTCCATTTCTCTGCACCTACTAACGGATGTTTCAACTACCATCATGTGTTCATAATAAAGTGATCCCTTTTTCCGATCGGTTTCTACTTGCATGCATTTATTACTTGTGTCATTCGGCCCCGCTTGATTATAGATACATGTACCAGTCCCGCCATAGAGTGTATCAATCCCTATGGAGGCAACCCGACAAAAATTCAAGATGCACAGTGTATAATACTGATGGCTAGTGCCTGCTTTGTCCACTCCGGAGTACGTGTACGCCCATATTTCGGCCCATATTCCGCCGGAACCTACACTGCTACACCACCTGCCGCTATTTTGACCGCTTATAATCAGCCCAGTAATCGTGCCCCACCCTGCCTAGTTCAGGGTACCGTGATACATCTATGTGGGTTACTACTGAAATGGGTCCCCATTACTAAGGTTTCCTAATCAACATGTTATAACGGTTAAGTGTTCTCACATTTACCTAACCCCACCCATCTGTTTAACTAACATGTTGTATTGGTTAAGTGTTGCCTTAATTTGGTTAAGTGTTGCCTTAATTATGTTAAGACTACCATTGTTAGCCTCTCTATTTCTTAGCTTTAATTCATTCATTAAAGCCCCAACCTCTCATATTAGATCTATATTGTTGCAGTCGCTGGATGTGTCGGGCGGTTCCGGGCAGTCTTACACCGCAACTCAATCTAACCTCGGGTTTTTGGGCTTAATGCGCTAACCTCTCACATTGATCTATATTGTTGCGGTCACTGGATGTGTCGGGCGGTTCCGGGCAGTCTTACACCGCAACTCAATCTAACCTCGGGTTTTTGGGCATGTTCATCTTTAGCCATTTTACATATTTTTCATATGTGCCCAAGTTTTATGTCAATATTTCCCAAGTGTAGTCAGTACAAGTTTTATTCCACATTCACATGCTATGCCAAAATTTACTCAATTAAATTATACCCAATTTTCCCACGCAATAATCGCACGTACGACGAGATTCAATCTATGTTCCGAATGAACTTAGTATTCACAAAAGAAAAGGAAAAATAGAGAAGGAGCATAAGAATTGACATAAGGAAAAATGGGCATGTAAAGATATACCCAATTCAAGAATCATGTTTCAACAGGCATGTTGTACATTAATAGTAAGTGTGGGCAAACTAAGCAATTTACACCATAGATATAAAGGATAGATAGGATTGGACTTAAGAGTATCACTAATTTTGATGTACAACATGATAATTCCATTATATCAATCACAATAGTCTCATAGGCATAGGATGTACAACATGATAAGTTCCATCATATCAAACTCAATAGTCTTATAGGCATGATAGGTTCCATTATGTCAATCACAATAGTCTCATAGGCATAGGCAATTCAGATTTGACAAAAGGATAAGCATGAATTAGAATTAGGCATAGTTCTAAATTCGATTATTACAGTCATGATTTCTATTAGGTGTTTAAATCGGAATAATAACCGAACTTACAGAAAAAGGACCGATCTTGTATTCTGGGATTTGATTTCTGAATTTATTAAGCTAATCCTTTGATGTAGACTTTTGATTTGAAGTTCTTCTAATCGATTTCTAGTTTGGATTTGATTTTCTAGTTTGGAGAAGATGAAGGAGGCTAGGCTAGCTTGTAGATGACCAACATGATGACACCATAGTTTTAGGGTTATGAGGTTTAGGTTTAGCCACGTATATATAGATGTCTAGGATTAATTCTAGCCTTTAGATTAGTCTAGGAGAAATCAGAGCCATCCAAACCAAAGAGATGTGTCATCCAGCCAACCACAACATGACATATAAGCCCTAATACCTCAGAATTGGTCATCAGGCCAATCAGAGAAGGCCACATCATCGCAGGGCTATAAAAATTCGTTATAGGAATTGGATCTCAAAGGGGTCGACACCTATGTCGACACCCCTGTAGGGGGGTCGACACGTATGTCGACTCCCCCTGGGGGTGTCGACATCCCTGAGCTGGAAATTCCCGCTCAGCTGTTCTGATCGAATTTCGAATTTCAAATTGTATTTCTGACTTTTAATTATTATTTTAATTTAAACTTGAAAACTTCTAACCTCCATAACTTCTTCATACGGAGTCCGATTCATGCAAACTCGGACTCTATCTCAAGCCGAATTCCGAGACGAACGCAATGGCGTAACTCGTTTCCCTTAATTCTTCTTCTAAAAATTAAGTATTCTTTAATCTGTTACATTTAATATTCACAGAAAATACGGGGTGTTACATTCTCCCCTCCTTATAGGATTTCGTCCCCGAAATCTGTAAGTTAAGAAGAATGTATCATAACATCCATCTACTCAACCATCAATCACAGGCATCCATTGTCCTAAAAAGGATTTCTAATGCTTTAATGATCATATGCATAGTGTGTGTATATGTCCTTATCTAATAAAAAATCAGGCGGTCTACCGATTCAGTTGACCTCCTTAATGCGAATCATGTCAGTGCTATGAGTCCATCATGTATGCAGTTATTCCTAATCGTATTTTGTAACTTCTACATGAGTGCACAATCATTCATACAAATGCAACGTCCACATGATAACATATCAAGTTTCAATCCATATAAAAATACAAATACTCATTTGCAATATGAAAGTGACTGAGCCGATCTAGTACCTAGTGCGTGTGTATATGCATCCACTAGCAAGCACTTGCAACCATCAATCATAACATGTTTTCAAATACATGTTTACATTCACTGGTTTCTACCTAAGGATCAAGAATAGGACCGAGGAGATATACTTAAAAGATAGATGCAAACGTGCATAAACTTATGGAAAAAGAGATCAAGAATGTACCCTCAAAAAGATAAGGGTGGGCTGCACGTATCTTGTCCTCAGTCTCCCAAGTCGCGTCTTACTCAGCATCACTCCATTGTACTTTAACTAGCTTGACCTCACGATTGCGTAGCTTTTTAACTTCTGTACCCAAGATACGAGTTTGAACTCTTCTCACTGTTGCTTCTCGTTCCACTTCTATTTCCTCTAGTATGCTTGGCTCCACAACTTCCGCAGACTCATGTAAGCATTTTCGTAGATGAGAGACATGAAAGACATTATGTACTCCAGCCAATCTTTCGGGCAGCTCTACTTTATAAGCCATCTTCCCAATCCTTTCAATGATAGGAAATGGCCCGACAAATCTTGGTGCCAATTTTCCTATGGATCCAAAGCGAACGACATTCTTCAAAGGAGATACTTTAAGAAAAACTCTGTCTCCAACCTCAAACTCAAGGTCGGTCCTTCTTTTATCAACGTAGGACTTTTGTCTATCTTGTGCGGTCTTCATTCGTCTTCGTATCATGTCCACCTTCTATGAAGTTTCTCTGATCATGTCAGGCCCAAGTACGAGCTTGTCTGTAGACACCCACCAACAAGTTGGTGATCAGCATGGTCTCCCATACAAGGCCTCAAAGGGTGCCATGCCTATGGTGGCTTGGTAGCTATTGTTGTAGGCGAACTCCACCAAAGGAAGGTGATCCTCCCATGTTCCCCCAAAATCAAGAATGCACAATCTCAAGAGATCTTATAATACTCTGTTCACCCTGTCCGTATGACCATTGGTTTGAGGGTGATAGGTGGTGCTTAAGCATAGCTGTGTGCCTACAGCCTCTTGCGAACTCTTCCAAAACTTGCTCGTAAAGATAGGGTCTCAATCACTTACTATGCTAGAGGGTATTCCATGCAGTCGAACTACCTCTTTAAGATAAATGGATGTTAACGATGAGCCAGTCCTCCTACTCTTAACAGGTATAAAGTGAGCGCTTTTAGTGAGCCTGTCCACTATTACCCAAATACTGGTATTCCCCCTTATTGACCTAGGCAACCCATCAATAAAGTCCATTGAAATGCTATCACATTTCTACTGTGGGACCTCTAGAGGATGAAGCAGACCACCAGGCTTCTTCTGCTCTGCCTTGACTTGCTGGCATATCAAGCATTTAGAGACAAACTCAGCTACATCCTTCTTCATGCCATTCCAAAAGAAAACCCTTTTTATGTCTTTATACACCTTGTCCACACCTGGATGTATGGTCAACTTAGAATGGTGTGCTTCTTCGAGAATGGTTTTCACCAAATCGCTTGCTTACGGACGCATATTCTTCCATCCCGTCTCAACCAACCCTTGTCATCGATGGAGTATCTTTGAGATGACTAGAAGTCTCACCACTAATTAGCTTATCCATCACATCAACTAGCTGAGGGTCTTCACATTGCGTGGTTCCTAGTGAGTCCAAAAGAGTAGGACACACCTCTAGCGAAGCTAACAAACTAGGTAAAAATTCAAAGGAGGGTCTAAAGTCAAAGTTGCCATGTACTCCAAGCTTTGCGTTTCTACAAAAAGAGGACTTAAGGTCAGCTTTTTCCTACTTAAGGCGCCCGCTACCACATTGCCCTTGCCAGGGGTATAAGCAATCTCAAAATCGTATGAGGAAGAAATTCCATCCACCTTTGTTGTCTTAAGTTAAGATCTTTCTATGAGAAAAGTTACTTTAACGATTTATGGTCAGTAAACAATTCAAACCTTTCTCCTAGTAGGTAATGACGCCATGACTTAAGAGAGAAAACAATGGCAGCTAGTTCTAGATCATGAGTTGGGTAGTTCTTCTCATGTACCTTCAACTTCCTTCCCCCATAACAAACTACCTTGCCTTCTTGCATCAAGACAGTGCCTAGTCCGGTACCGCATGCGTCTGTGTATGCCGTAAACATCTTACTCCCATCAGGCAATGTTAGAACCGGGGCTGTTGTTAGAGCCCTTTTCAATCGTTGGAAAGCGACATCATAATCCAAATCCCAGGCAAAAGTTAGGTTCTTCTTTGTCAACCTAGTAAGTAGGGCCGAGATCTTCGCAAAGTCCTTAATGAACTTTATGTAAAAGCCCGCTAGCCCGAGAAAACTTCCTACTTCGGGTGCATTTCGTGGAATCTTCCAATCTTGCACCGCAAATATTTTTGCGGGATCCACAACCATTCCCTCTTTGGACACCACATGTCCAAGAAACCTTACTTCTTCTCTCCAAAAATGGCATTTGGAGAATTTTTCTTTAACTTGATGTGCACGAAGAGTATCCATAACTTCTCTTAAATGCAAAGCACGTTCTTCCTTACTTTTTGAGAAAATCAAAATGTCGTCCACGAAGACCACTACAAATTTATTAAGGAACTCTCTGAAAACCCTACTCATCAAGTCTATGAAATAGGCAGGTGCGTTTGTCAAGCCGACAGGCATGACAAGCCATTCGAAGAAACCATCCGGGGTCCTGAACGTGGTCTTATCTATGTTGTCTTCAGCCACTCTTAGCTGATGAAATTTGATGGCCAGATCTAGTTGGGAGAAAACCGAGGCCGTTGAACAAGTCGTCTATTCTAGGAAGTGGGTGCCTATTCTTCTTGGTCAGCTTGTTTAGCTCCCTATAGTCCATGCATAGGCAAAGTGAACCATCCGCTTTAGTTGCAAACACCACTGGAGCACCCCATTCAGAAATCCTCTGCCTTATGAACCCCTTTTCAAGCTACTCTTTAACTTGCTTGCTGAGCTCTTTCCTTTCCCTTGGATCCATGTGTCTAACAGGTAAAGCAACAGGTTTTGCATTATCAACAAGGTATATGCGGAAGTCTATCTCTCGCTTCGAATGTAAACCCTTTATCCCTTCAAAGACATCCGAGTATTCACAGACTACTCTAACAGATCGTAAGTTTTCAACAGACGCATCAAGAGATTCTAGGTAGCTAAGCATAACAGAATTCATGGGATTACAAGAGATTTCAAGAGTGTTACCGAGGCGAGTCATAAGTCTAACAACTCTCTTTTCATAATCGAGGATGGCACCATTACTGGATAACCAATCCATGCCTAGAATCAACCCATAGCCCGTGAAACCCAAAACATAAGCATTACATCTAAACCCAACGCTTAGTACAGAAATTTCCAAATCCAAACAAATCATTGATAAATAGGCCAAACCCTCAATTGGATTTGAAACTACCATGGGATCCTCTACTATACTGGTATCTGGGTGCAGAGATTCAACTAAAGCAGTAGATATAAAGAGTGCAATGCGCCAGAATCAAAAAGAGTACGAACTGGATGATCAGAAAGATAAACTAAACTCTCAACAGAAATATTTCTACCTCTTTCTTGCGGAGGTGCAATGAGAGCGTGAATCTGCCCTCCAGAAGTAGATCCAGTCCTCTGCCCTTGCCCTTGCCTTTTTGGGCAATCCTTAGCCATATGTCCTATCTCGCCGCATTGAAAGCAACCACCCAGCTTCCTCTTCTTCTTCCTGCAGTCTTTAATTAGATGTCAAGGTATGCCACAAAATTTACACTTCCTCTTGTCATAGGGTTTGTTATTCTTCCCGCATTTCTTGGAATCCGACTTCTTATTCTGCGATCCCTCCACTTTCTTGTCTAGAGGTTCTTCCACCTTTGCCTCTTTCTTGCCATCCTTGTCTTCCTCCTGTAACAGTGCCATATCCACCAGTCTCTCAAAAGTCGCACCCATAGGTATATGTGACATAGCTAGGCTGTGTAGTGACTCATTTAACCCTTTAACGAATCGGAGAGCCTTTTTATGTGGAGTGTTCACTAACTCTAGTCCGAATCTAGCCAGCTGGTTGAATTGAT
Source organism: Allium sativum (assembly GCA_030737875.1). NCBI lineage: Eukaryota > Viridiplantae > Streptophyta > Magnoliopsida > Asparagales > Amaryllidaceae > Allium > Allium sativum. The sequence continues at coordinate 717,018,981 of CM060921.1, read as the reverse complement.
TGACGTATTCCTTAACCGATGGGCTTTCCTGTTTGAGTGCTAAGAACTTCTCCATTTGTAGGCTTCGTTCAGCTTGCGAGAGGAACTTCATTTCAAATCTCTTTTGAAATCCTCCCAAGTTTCAACTGGTCTCTCAGCATTTGTAACTTCCCACCAGTAAGAGGCTTCGTCCTTAAGTAACCATACAACCAATTGTATATTCTGTCTATCGTCCACTTCGAAGATAACAAACAAATCTTCTGTTTCCTTGAGCCAGATTCTTGTTTCCACAAATGACTCAGTCTCTTTAAAATTCCTTCCACCCATAGCTCGAAAGTCTCTACATATCTTCGAGAAAGCATTCACACGCGGAGGAGGAGGAGGAACGGCTGCAACTGGGGGAGGAGGAACGTCAGCTGGGCTGCGTCATTAGCCCTAGCCTCCAGATACCTTCTGAACCAGCCAGGTATCGGTACGCCCTCGAGAAGATTAAGATCCCCAGACATGCTGAAACGAAAAGAAAAGGTTCAAAACAACTGATAGAAAGATAGTGCATATGGCTTTGGGGATTATGCCTTTAAAATAAAACAACACTTTTTCTTGAAAATGCTTCTTTAAATTTCTTTTTGAAAAATTAGTTTTTAAAAACTTTTATCTAATCCGGTAAACCATCGCTCTGATACCAAGTGAAACACCCCACCTTCGTTAAGGTCACTCACTAAGGGAATGCATTAACTTTGGTAAAGCATTTTGGGTAAAAAGCATGGATAATTTACAAGACAAACATATAAACAGTGGAAAACAGAAATCATTTCATAAATAACGTGGTTCAGTCAAAACATTACAAGCATTGTCTCAAAACCCAACTTCTAAATTAATACAATAAAACATCTGTCTTGATTTAAAACTCCAAGTACATAAAGAAGCATAAAACAATTGTAAAGCATTATAAATCCCTAATAAAAGTGTAACCACAGCCATATCCCAAGAAAAGAGAATCCAAGCAATACATCTAGTCACTTCAAGCTGGAAAAGGTTCGCACTAAGCTGAATTATTCCCTCCCTGCGAACCTAAGGGGAGGGGGAAACGGAAGAAAAGAAGGCGAAAGAAAATGGGTCAGACATAAGTGTAACACCCCACGTCCATTAATGTCACTCACAAAGGGAATGCATTAACTTCCATGGAGGTTATAAGTGAATATAGAACAGAAAAATTACAACAAGACAAATAATAAATAGTACTTGGAAATCTAAAACTTGATTTTATTGCAGCGGAAATTAAACATGTTTGTTACATCATAAAACCATAGATCATAACCAAGTACAATATCCATCTTCATAAAAACAAAATACATAATCCCATTACATAAATAGCCATTAAAAAGATAACAAGCTGGACTTTACTTCAACGGTCCAAGCTTTCCAAAGAGAGATGAAGCAATTCAATCAAACTCCACTAGAGCTGGGCCCAACCTGAGGACCTGGAGGGGGAAAAAGGATAGAAATAGAGGGGGTCAGACATAAAGTCTGGCGAGTATGATAATTCTAACAATACTATTATCAAAATAACTAGACTAAGGCATAAGCTAGAAGACAAGTAAATGTCTATGAACTCTTAGGAAGATAAAGATAGCGTTTAAGATAGCGTTAAAGATAACGGTAAAGGCACACCTAATTACTAACGAATGATTACTACACTGCACCGCACATTACTACACTGCACCGCACCAGTCACCCTAAAGGTTGATCCCACTTGCTTCACACAGAAACATATAAATAGCCTTACGTACCCCTAGCTGACTACATAGGTGTCGTATGCCCCTATCTCCACTAGGTGTACCCCACTACCCATTTTCGATCGGCTCCCTACTCGTAGATACCTGTGCTGGCCCCACAGTGGGGTGTATCACTCCCCTAAAGTGGCAACCCGATACAACTTGAGAATGCACGGCTTATACCTACACGATGCAACAACGTCTTATCTACCAGCCCGGATCCACACACGCATATGAAACCCGTTGGACTTGCGTTGCCACCGCTCCCTGTTTTGGCCTCTTACAGTCAAACCCAACATGCGTGTCCCGTCCTCGACTTGGGTCGAGCCCACAAAGATACGTTTGGGATACTGGTCGAAATGGACCCCCACAAGCTACCCACCTAAGCTTGTCACTAGTATATCCCACTTAACCCTCTTTGTCATGTTCATTTACATGTGTGTTTGGTTAAGTCTTACTAATCGTATTTCACATGCCACTAAGGGCACCCCCTAGATTCCTCATGCCACCCAAGGAACCTACTTAACCCCCATGTCCCACATTACATGTTTATCTAGTTAAGTATTTCTTAATTCATTCAGGCCATAACCTCATAAAGACCTCTCACATTAGACTGACATTTATGGCAGCTGGATTTGCCGGGCGGGTCCGGGCAGTCTTACACCATAAAAGAGTCTAACCTCGTGTCTTTACAGCCGTTATGCTTTAGTTTAGGCCTAGGACCTCTCACATTGGGCTGACATTTGTGACCACTGGATTTGTCGGGCGGGTCCGGGCAGGTTTACGTCACAAACGAGTCCAACCTCGTGTCCTAAGCATTGATTAACACTTAAAATCTTTTACCCCAGTTTTAATAATTCCCTATTCAAATTATTAATTAAGTCAACTTTTAATGATGTCCATAATTGACTCAATTATGGCCATCCACTTATGGCATGCAAAATCATATCAATTGCACCCCAACTTTTTAATATTAAATCCTTAATATTACCCCTACCCCACGTTTATACGTTCGCTTATTCAACGCATAATGTAGGCTAGACTTGTATAGTCTAACACCTAGCACAAAGATAAATTATCACAACATATAGACAATTAAAATAAATCTAATCATAATAGGGGTGAAACTTGCATAAACTACACATGTTAAGGATCAAAAAGTGTCATCTTGTTAAATGTCTCAATTTATATGATATGATCATAGCCCAAATCTATACATAAACTTGCATATGGGGTTTTTAGGCAACATAATGATGGTGTGAACTAGCATAGGATATCACATATGTCATAGCATAATTCTAGATGTCATAATAGATGTCTTGGTATATGTTCATAACTTTTCTAATCAATCTAACTTGCATATGTGACTTGTCATATAGATCAACATAACCCAAACATGATGATTTAATTAACATGAACTAACTAGCATAGATGGTAACATCATGGCCTTTTTAACATGTATGATTCATCACAACTTAGCATAGAAACTTTCAACATACATAACATCATCATAGCATGATTTACAACATATAAGATATCATCATCACATAACATTGGATTTACAATATACATGATAGAAAAAGGGGTTTACAACAACATATATGATAATTCACATCATCTACTCATAATCCATTCATAACTCAACCTAATTAAAATGATAATAATCTTGTTAAGATCATCATACTCACAATTTAGAGAAGAAAAGAGAGAGTTTTGCTTTTCTTTAGGGTTGAGAGAATTAGAATTGAATTTGCTTTTCTTCTTTCTTAGTTGGCGGCGGCTCCATTGATTTCCATGGCGACGGTAACTATTCTATTTTAATTAGGTTTAGGGTTAGCATTAGGATGTATTTATAGGTGTAGGAAGTTATTTAGGACCATTAGATTAACCCTGAACCATGAGAACCAATCAAATGCAAAATCTGCATTTGAGCGAATCGGCCCACGGGTTGACAGCCAAACACCCTGGATTAACCCCTAGTCGACCCAACAGGGCTTGGGTCGACCTCAAAAATGGGCCGGTTCGGTTATTCCCCCTCCCAATTCGCTGTTTTGAACTTTTTCGCATATTTATTTATTTAATTTTTAATTATATATATATATATATATATATATATATATATCAATATATATATTTCTCTGCGCAACCCATTTCACTTAATTCTTTTCTAAAAATTAAGTATAATTTAATTTGTGAATTTTAATGTTATAAAATTACGGGGTGTTACAATAAGCCTAGTAAGTCCAGTGATTATTCAGCATGTAAACAGGTAAAAGGATAATGACATGAATAAACTGAATATAGGACAATACCATAGCAATAGGATAACATAAGATAAGGAAAGATAAACTGAATATACTATCGCACTCATTTCCATTTCTCTACACCTACTAACAAATGTTTCAACCACCATCATGTGTTCATAACAAAGTGATCTCGTTTTCCGATCGGCTTCTACTCACATGCATTTATTACCTGTGTCATTTGGCCTCGCTTGATTGTAGATACCTATGGTGGTCCCGCCATAGGGTGTATCAATCCCTATGGAGGCAACCCGACACAAATTCAAGATGCACTACTACTGATGCCCAGTGCCTTCTTTATCCACTCCGGAGTACGTGCATGCCTATACTCCGCCGGAACCTACACTGCTGCACCACCCGCTGCTATTTTGATCGCTTATAACTGTAACGACCCGCATTCTACGCATCGAAGGATCGTAGAATATTTATTTCTTTCTCATACGAAGTCATATAGCCATGTAACTTTGGGAGACGACTATGGGGGTCATTTCCCATGTTCATGATATTTTCCGATTTTTAAATGACCGTTTTGCCCATAGCTGATTTTATTTCGGCCATAACTTTAGATTGGAAATGAGTTTTGACCTAAAACCACTTCCATTAGATCTGAATGATGGTTTACCATTCCGTAGAGTGGTCATATGTGAAAAACGGACTTACCATTTGGGAGATATGGACGAATTAAGGTTTAGAAGGTGAAAACTGCTTAACCGGGCTTAACTGGGTAGTTAATAGCTAGGCCCATTGGGGAATTTCGGAATTAGGGGTATATAGGGGCTGATTAGGGTTAGAAAACATTTCTTTAGACACTTTTTCAGCTGCCACTTTCATTCTTGGAACCCTAGTAATGGCCTCCAACATCTAGAATCATCTCTAATCACCGTTTAATCAAGGATTAAGCTTAGCAACATCAAATCAAAGGGAAATAGCACCAAATCAAGACCGGAACTACTGTATAGCCTTGGGGACAGAGCCAAACAGAAGATAATTTCAGATTTGGTATTTTGTTTGTGGCTAAGGTGCTAAGGTGAGTGATTTGCATAGTTCCTCACTAATTATGGTTAATTAAGGGTAATTAATGTTAACTAGCGAATTTAAACATGATCAAATTGTGGAAAAGTATTTATAAATTCCAAAATATTGTTTTAGGCCTCTGTTAGAAAATTTGGTTAATTTGGTTAAGTTTTACTAATCCTATCATTAGTTTTGCTTAAACATGCTTAAGGGAAAATATGGGATTTTGGCTATATTTGATTCGTTTTAACCTATCAAATTGTCGTTTTGGTGTTAATGGTCAATTCTATATGTCGCTATGACTGTATGGTATATTTTGTGATTGATTAGAAAAGTTAGATTGGTCGAAAACGCCGTCGAATGGCGTAAAACAGTCGCTAGAAAGAAGTGCAGGACATTAGCCAAGCCGGATTGGATCGGAGAAGGGGAACACGAACCTAACCGTGGTGCACCATGCAGCTCCGACCTGACCTGTTCTTCTGGAGTGCTCCATAAAGTCACGATCCAGAGAGGGTGCTACGAACCGAACCGCTTGATGGCTACGAAGTGGAGAATCCCGACCAGATTTGTATGGCGCGATCCGACCCCGAACCGCTCGTGACAAGGACACCACGAACCGATGAGGACTTGACCATGAGCAAATGGAGGACCCCAATCCGAAGGGTCTCATGACCCGAACTGGAGGACCTTCCACGAACTGATCTGACACGAAGGGGTTTGTCACGGATCGAGATGTTGAGCACGAGCAGGGAGGGACAGAACCGAACCGACTTGGATGGGGAAATTCGACCCGACCCGATGTGGATGTTCACAGACAGGACTACTTCGAGGAGCACGATCCGAAGCATAGTGAAGAGGAGCATGCTGAACCGATTCGGAGAAGACCAAAAACCTGAGATGCATAGGTAGTCCAAATGGGAAGTTCATACTGAGGATCCAGTTGGGAATCGACGAGTTAACTTCATGATTGGACTTTGCTGCGGGACGTATGCTAAGGGGTTATCGACGTCTATAGCTTTGACTCACCACAGAAAGATGGGTATTGGCTATGGATCAGTGCGGTGAAGTTGTCATAACTTCATGGGGTAGAGTGATCATAGCAAGGCTATGAGCCAGTGCTGTGGAGTTGTTATGACTCCATGGGGCAGAGTAGACATAGCAAAGGATTAGTGGCTATATATCAGTGCAGTAGAGTCACTGTGACTCCATGGGGCAGAGTGATCATAGCAAGGAAGTGGGTGGTCAAAGTAGTAGATATCGTATACTTTACGCATTGAGTAAGAGATGTGAGGATGGTTGCTATGATTGATTGTTTTCCATCACTATGTCATGCACTCCCCCACACCCGTATTTTTTACACCATATGTTAGTAGCACCTTAGAGTATTGAGTGGTATGTTGTGCTAACTCTTTGGTTGCAGGTCCTGGTTCGGGTATGGTTTAGTATACCTGTTACTATTCTGTTTTGCTACTTATCGCTCAAACCAGACTTTTGTCTGACCCAGAGTTTTATGTCTCTTCTTATTACTCTGGGTGCTCCTAAATGAGCAAACTAGAGACAAGTTAGCTTGTTATGCACGAGTAGCTGTCCGGAGATGAGCAGGAGGCTTACACGTACTATTCTCTATATATTCTCCCTGTGTCGCTGCTGGTCACTACTTTGGGCATTAGTAGTGTACCTTTCCTTTCTTTTGCTTTAGAGACAGTTTTAAAGTTGTAATAATGGTTATGGATCATAAGTTGTTTTTGGATTTTCCGCTGCTGAGATGTTTAGCTTTCAGCTTATGCACTGTCTCGCCTGTTTTATGTCAAGTACGTTATTATTATATTTTATTCCATGCACTGTGAGACATTCTATAGGTTCCTTGTTAGTTTAAATTCCTTTCTTTGGCGACCGTCACGTGCTGGTTGGACATTGGCACATCGCACTTTCATTGGAAATGTCGGCTGGTGCGGGGCGGGCCATCACATTTGGTATCAGAGCTCTAGGTTGCATAGTTTACTTAGGGAAAGAGATCAAGGAGAGATAATACGTATGTGAGGGCGCGTATTTGTGATTATTTTGGTTTTCAAAAGCTATATATATACTATTAGTATAGCTAAGAATGAAGTCACACTGCGCTTACACCATAAAGAGAAAGGTTAATCGTTTCTCTTTACAGATTGAACGATGAGACGATATACGAGGGGTGCTGGAAGAGGAGCCAGTAATGGGAATGCTCCTGACATGAGGACGATGTTCACTGACCTCATGGGAGAGATTCTTAGGGATGTTCAGAGGGCAGCTCCTAATGCTGCAAATGGTGGTGGTGCAGCGGTGTAGGCGCCTAGAGCCGATTTTTCCAAGCTATGCAAGGATTACACTAGCCTTGGTGGGAAGCCGTTCCACGGAATGGAATCGGCCATAGAAGTTCAGGATTGGTTGGATAGCAGTGAGCGTATCTTCGAAGACTTGGGTATCGAGGATGCGATGAAGAGGAAGTTAGCATCCCATCAGCCACACGGACGGGCAATGAATTGGTGGAATGCTATTAAAGCAGCCACTCCAGAGGATCAAGTTACATGGGATCAGTTTAAGGCCCGATTCAGTGATAAGTTCATCCCAGCTGCCCAGAAGTCAGGGTTATTTAGGAAATTTCTAGAGCTTAAGCAGAATGGTAGGGTAGTCTCGGAGTACATTACAGAGTTCGATACTTTATCGAAGTATGGATTATCCCTCATTGACACTCCCAAGAAGAAAAATGAGAAGTTCATTACAGGTTTGGATCAGTACTTGGGGGAAAGGCTTGTTAACTACATCGATAAGACATTTGAATTGATTGTGGGGAAAGCTTTGAGATCAGAGAGTCTATATCCTAAGTCGAAGACTGAGGTTGCATCTGTAGAGGAGCCAAAGACGCAAGCAAGCGGTGGAGGCAAGAATGGTTCTCAGAATAAGAGACAGCAGAATCAGACCAAGGATGGCCAGAAGAAAAAGAATAAGAAAGATGTTGAGTGCTTCAGCTGTGGTAGAGGGGCCACTATGCCAAAGAATGTCGGGCCAAGCCAGCGGATAGAAAGTGCTTCAACTGTGGCCAAGTGGGACATCACAAGGACAAGTGTCCGCAACACCCTAAAGAAAAGCATATTTTGAAAGCATATGCTATAAATGCGGTTCGTTCTTCGTCAAATGCCCCAACTGCGGCGGAAAAGGGAAAGAATGTCATCATTCAAGGAATGCTTTCTACTTATGATGTTCCTGTTCGAGTATTGTTTGATACCGTAGCTTTCTGTTCCTTCATATCTAGTGACCTGGTAGATAGGTTGGGATTGGAACCCAAGATAGTCGATAGACCTTTAGCAGTGACGAACCCGATTGGTGGTTCGTCTAGCCTTTGTATGATTTGTCGTAATGTGGTCTTATCGAGTCATGGATACATGTTTGTTTGTGATTGCTTTGTTTTGGGCTTTACTGGGTTTGACATTATTTTAGGAGTCGATTGGCTCCAAAGATACGGGGTAGTGGTAGACTGTGTGGGCTTTTTGGTGACAGTTAGAGTAGATGATGGGCGGAGGGTAGTGTTTGGTGGTCTACCTAGTGATGGGGTAATGGCTAATTTTCTAAATTCCCTCGACATCCCGCAGGATGAGTTGTCAGATGTGCCCATGGTTGGCCAGTATCCGGACGTCTTCGAGGAAGTGGTCGGACTTCCACCACACCAAGAGATTGAATTCCGTATTGATTTAGTGAAAGATGCCAGACCTATAGTGATGCCACTTCGTCGTATGACGCCAAGGGAGCAGCGGGAGCTCAAGGTGCAAGTAAGCGATCTTATGAAGAAGGGATTTACCAGAAGAAGTGTTTCTGAGTGGGGAGCACCAGTTGTGTTTGCTACCAAGGCAGATGGTTCCCTTCGTTTGTGTGTGGACTACCGCGAGTTGAATAAGGTGACGAGGAAGAATAAGTATCCTCAACCGCAGATAGATGATTTGTTTGACCAGTTAAGTGGCGCGAGAGTGTTCTCCCAGTTGGATCACACGACAGGTTTTCATCAGCTTAGAGTGGAAGCTGAGAGTATAGCTAAAACGACATTTCAGACGCCGTCTGGATTCTATGAGTGGTTCGTCATGCCATTCGGGTTGACCATTGCACTAGCATATTTTGTGGATCTTATGAATAGGGTATTCAGAGATCAGTTGAATAAGTTTGTTCTTGTGTTCGTGGACGATATACTTGTTTATTCGAGGAAAGAGGAAGAACACAAGGAACACTTGAGGATAGTGATGGAGGTGTTGAGAAAACACCAACTGAAAGCAAAGTTTTCTAAGTGTCACTTTTGGAGGAGGGAAGTGAGATTCTTGGGCCATGTTGATTCAGAGAATGGTATTGTCGTGGATCCTACGAAGGTGGCTACGGTACGTCCAAGAATGCAATAGACGTAAGAAGTTTCTTGGGATTAGCTGGATATTATCGTAAGTTTATCCAAGACTTCTCCAAGATAGCAGCATTGTTGACTCAGTTGACTAAGAAGAATCAAGCTTTCATCTGGGACAAAAAGTGTGAGAATGCATTTAAGGGTCTAAAGGAAAAGTTGACATGTGCACCAGTGTTAGTCATCCCTAAAGGGAATGAAGAGACGACGGTATACACAGATGCATGTGGTACCGGACTAGGTGTTGTATTGATGCATGGAGGTAGGGTTGTAGCTTATGCTAGTAGGCAACTAAAACCACATGGGAAAAGATATCCTACCTATGATTTGGAATTGGCAGCGATCGTGTTCGCGTTGAAGATGTGGAGACATTATCTCTTGGGAGAAAGATTCGAGTTGTTTACTAATCATAAATCGTTAAAGTATCTTTTCTCTCAAAAGGATCTAAATCTCCGATAGCAAAGATGGTTAGAATTCTTGGCTTCCTACGATTTCGATATCGCATACACACCAGGAAAGGGCAATGCGGTGGCTGATGCATTGAGTAGAAGACATGCTAGTTTAGGGGCTATGTTTCTTGAGTGGAATCAACTGGAGTACATTGCTGGGTATGATTTCAAACCAAAGTGTGAATTGGATCCAGAAATGTTAACAAGTTTGACGGCCAGACCCACTTTGATTGAGCGGATTGGTTCCAGTCAAAGGGGCGATCCTAACCTATTGGAAATCATCTCCAAGTTAGATATGGATATCGATGAGGAGATGAACAAGTATGGGCTTGATCAAGATGGATGGCTTAGAAAGAGTGGAAGACTAGTTGTACCCAATGTCAATGGATTGTGAGATGAAGTGCTTAGAGAATGTCATCACTCAAAACTGACTATACACCCCGGTGGTAACAAGATGTATCGAGACATGAAGTAAACCTACTACTGGGAAGGGATGAAAAGAGACAATGGGAAGTTTATATCCAAATGCATGAATTGCCAGCTAGTTGAAGTTGAGCAAAAGAAGCCTAGTGGTTTGTTGCAACCATTAGAAATTCCAGAATGGAAATGGGAACAAATCTCAATGGATTTCATTGATGGGTTACCAAGGACTGGATCGGGCCATGATAGCATTTGGATGATTGTGGACCGATTGACCAAGAGTGCAAGATTTATACCCATCAAGTCGAATAGAACGACAGCTAATTTAGCTGAGCTATATATGAAATGGGTAGTGAGATTTCATGGAGTACCTAAAAGCATTGTGAGTAACCGAGACCCATTGTTCATTAGTGGGTTTTGGAAGAGCTTACAGGAGGCGTTAGGATCAGAATTACATCTCAGTACCGCGTATCATCCTCAAACCGACGGTCAGACAGAGAGGGTGAATCAAGTGTTAAAAGATCTCTTGAGAGCTTGCATATTGGATTTTGGTGGTTCATGGGATGACCATTTTCATCTAGTGGAGTTCGCATATAATAATAGTTATCAGTCCAGTATTGGCATGGCTCCATTTGAAGCTTTGTATGGAAGGTCGTGTAACTCACCATCATGTTGGTTAGAAACTGGTTAGAAGTTTGTGCTTGGACCAGAGGTGATAAGAGAAACTTCAGATAAGATCAAGATTATTTAACGGCGAATGAAGGCTGCCCAAGATAGGCAGAAGAGTTATGCTGATAAGAGGAGAAGAGATTTAAAAGTTCTCTATTGGTAACTTGGTGTTTGTCAAGATTTCTCCATTAAAGAGCGTAATTCGATTTGGCAGGAGTGGCAAGTTAATACGAGATTTGTTGGTCCATTCCCAGTTCTCGAGCAAGTTGGGAATTTGGCGTATAAAGTTGAATTACCAGACAAGATGGCAGGAGTTCACAACATATTTCATGTTTCCCAGTTAAGGAAGTTTGTGCACGACCCTAGTGTGACTATTAGACCGGATCAGTTGGATGATATCGAGGTTGAACCCGAGGCAGTTGGGAACCACAGGCCTATGCGTATTGTTGGGAACGATACGAAGCAGCTTCGAAGGAAGGCGGTGGAATTAGTTAAAGTTCATTAGGGTGGTGATGAGGAAGACTGTACTTGGGAAACAGAGGAGAACATAAGGAGGAAGTATCCATAACTCTTTGCCTAGTAAGGTTTTTATATTGGTACAGTACTCCCTTATTAGTAAACAGCATGCTAGGATAGGCTTGTTGTGTTGTTTTGTATGCTTTATTGTTTTGCTAATGATTGGTAGGCATGCGGGATCCTTTGGATGTTTTGGGCTAAGGAATTTCGGGGATGAAATTTCTTAAGGGGAGGAGGGGGATGTAACGACCCGCATTCTACGCATCGAAGGATCGTAAAATATTTCTTTCTTTCTCATACGAAGTCGTATAGCCATGTAACTTTGGGAGACGACTATGAGGGTCATTTCCTATGTTAATAATTTTTGCCAATTTTTAAATGACCTTTTTGCCCTTTACTGATCTTGTTTCGGCCATAACTTTTTATTGGAAAGGATTTTTGACCTAAAACCACTTCCATTAGATCCGATGATGGTTTACCTTCCGTAGAGTGGTCATATGTGAAAAACAGACTTACCATTTGGGAGATATGGTTGAATTAAGATTTAGAAGGTGAAAACTGCTTAATTGGGCTTAATTGGGTAGTTAATAGCTAGGCCCATTGGGGAATTTCGGAATTAGGGGTATATAGGGGCTGGTTAGGGTTAGAAAACATTTCTTTTGACACTTTTCAGCTGCCACTTTCATTCTTGGAACCCTAGTAATGGCCTCCAACATCTACAATCATCTCTAATCACCGTTTAATCAAGGATTAAGCTTAGCAACATCAAATCAAAGGGAAATAGCACCAAATCAAGGTCGGAACTGCTATATAGCCTTGGGGACAACGCCAAACAGAAGATAATTTCAGATTTGATATTTTGTTTGTGGCTAAGGTGAGTGATTTGCATAGTTCCTCACAAATTATGGTTATTTAAGGGTAATTAGTGTTAATTAGCGAATTTAAACATGATCAAATTGTGGAAAAGTATTTATAAATTCCGAAATATTGTTTTAGGCCTCTATTAGAAAATTTGGTTAACTTGGTTAAGTTTTACTAATCTTATCATTAGTTTTGCTAAAACATACTTAAGGGAAAATATGGGATTTTGGCTATGTTTGATTCGTTTTAACCTATCAAATTGTCGTTTTGGTGTTAGTGGTCAATTCTATACGTTGCTATGACTATATGGTATGTTTTGTGATTGATTAGAAAAGTTAGATTGGTCGAAAACACCGTCGAATGGCGTAAAACAGTCGCTGAAAAGAAGTGCAGGAAATTAGCCAAGTCGGATCAGATCGGAGAAGGGGAGCACGAACCGAACCATGGTGCACCATGCAGCTCCGACCCGTTCTTCGGGAGTGCGCCATGAAGTCACTATATAGAAAGAGTGCTACGAACCGAACCGCTTGGTGACTACGAAGTGGAGAATCCCGACCCGATCCGTATGGCGCGATCCAACCCCGAACCGCTCGTGACAAGGACACCACGAACCGATGAGTACTCGACCATGAGCAAATGGAGGACCTCGATCCGAAGAGACTCACGACTTGAACTGGAGGACCTTCGACGAACCGATCCGACCCAAAGGTGTTTGTCATGGATCGAGATGTTGGAAACGAGCAGGGAGGGACCGAACCGAATTGACTTGGATGGGGAAATCCGACCCGAACCGATGTGGATGTTCACAGACAAGACTACTTCGAGGAGCACGATCAGAAGCATAGTGAAGAGCAGCATGCCAAACCGATCCGGAGAAGACCAAAAACCCGAGATGCAAAGGTATTCCAAATGGGAAGTTTGTACTCAGGATCCAGTTGGGAATCGACGAGTTAACTTCATGATTGGACTTTGCTGCGGGACATGTGCTAAGGGGTTATCAACATCTATAGCTTTGACCCACCACGGAAAGACGGATATTGGCTACGGATCAGTGCAGTGAAGTTGTCATAACTTCATGGGGGCACAGTGATCGTAGCAAGGCTATGAGCCAGTGCAGTGGAGTTGTTATGACTCCATGAGGCAGAGTGGACATAGCAAAGGATTAGTGGCTATGGATCGGTGCAGTGGAGTCACTTTGACTCCATGGGGCAGAGTGATCATAACAAGGAAATGGGTGGTCAAAGTGGTAGATATCGTATAATTTACGCACTGAGTGAGAGATGTGAGCATGGTTGCTATGATTGATTGTTTGCCATCACTATGTTATGCACACCCCCACCCTCGTATTCTTTACACCATATGTTAGTGGCACCTTAGAGTATGGAGCGGTATGTTGTGCTAATCCTTTGGTTGCAGGTCCAGGTTCAGGTATGGTTTAGTATACCTGTTATTATTTTGTTTTGCTGCTTATCACTCATACCAGACTTTTGTCTGACCTAGAGTTTTATGTCTCTTCTTATTACTCTGGGTCCTCCTAAACGAGCAGACTACAGACAGGTTAGCTGGTTATGCATGAGTAGTTGTCCAGAGACGAGCAGGAGGCTTACACATACTATTCTCTATATATTATCCCCGTGTCGCTGCTGGTCACTACTTTGGGCATTAGTAGTGTACCTTTCCTTTCTTTTGCTTTAGATATAGTTTTAAAGTTGTAATAATGGTTATGGATCATAAGTTGTATTTGGATTTTCCGCTGCAGAGATGCTTAGTTTTCAGCTTATGCACTGTCTCGCCTGTTTATGTCAAGTATGTAATTATTGTATTTTATTCCATGCGCTCTGAGACATTCTACAGGTTCCTTGTTAGTTCAAATCCCTTTCTTTGGCGACCGTCCCGTGCTGGTTGTACAGCGCTCTTTCATTGGAAATGTCGGCTGGTACGGGGCGGGTCATCACAGTAATCAACCCAGTAATCGTGCCCCACCCTGCCTAGTTCAGGGTACCGTGATACATCTATGTGGGTTACTGCTGAAATGGGTCCCCGTTACTAGGGTTTCCTAATCAACATGTTATAACGGTTAAGTGTTCTCACATTTACCTAATCCCACCCATCTGTTTAACTAACATGTTGTATTGGCTAAGTGTTGCCTTAATTAACTTAACCCTACCGTTCTTAGCCTGTCTGTTCCTTAGCTTTAATTCATTCATTAAAGCACCAACCTCTCACATTAGATCTATACTGTTGCGGTCGCTAGATGTGTCAGGCGGTTCCGGGCAGTCCTACACCGCAACTCAATCTAACCTTAGGTTTTTGGGCTTAATGCGCTAACCTCTCACACTAGATCTATATTGTTGCGGTCGCTGGATGTGTCGGGCGGTTCCGGGCAGTCTTACACCGCAACTCAATCTAACCTCGGGTTTTTGGGCATGTTCATCTTTAGCCATTTTACATATCTATCATATGTGTCCAAGTTTTATGTCAATATTTCCCAAGTGTAGTCAGTACAAGTTTTATGCCACATTCACATGCTATACCAAAATTTACTCAATTAAATTATACCCAATTTTCCTGCGTTATAATTGCATGTACGACGAGATTCAATCTAAATTCCAAATAAACTTAGTATTCACAAAAGAAAAGGAAAAATAGAGAAGGAGCGTAAGAATTGACATAAGGAAAAATGCGCATGTAAAGGTATACCCAGTTCAAGAATCATGTTTCAACAGGCATGTTGTACATTAATAGTAAGTGTGGGCAGGCTAAGCAATTTACACCATAGGTATAAAGATTAGATTGGACTAGACTTAAGAGAATCACTAATTTTGATGTACAACATGATAAGTCCCATTATATCAATCACAATAGTCTCATAGGCATAGGATGTATAACATGATAAGTTCCATCATATCTATCACAACAGTCTCATAGGCATGATAGGTTCCATTATATCAATCACAATAGTCTCATATGCATAGGCAATTCAGATTTGACCAGAATAAGCATGAATTAGAATTCGGAATAGTTCTAAATCCGATTATTATAGTCATGATTTCTATTAGGTGTTTAAATCAGAATAATAACTGAACTTACAGAAAAAGGACGGATCATGTATTCTAGGATCTGATTTCTGGATTTGTTAAGCTAATCCTTTGATATAGACTTTTGATTTAAAGTTCTTCTAATCGATTTCTAGTTTGGATTTGATTTTCTAGTTTGGAGAAGATGAAGGAGGCTAGGCTAGCTTGTAGATGAACAGCATGACGACACCATAGTTTTAGGGTTATGAGGTTAGGGTTTAGGTTTAGCTACGTATATATAGACGTCTAGGATTAATTCTAGCCTTTAGATTAGTCTAGGAGAAATCAGAGCCATTCAAACCAAAGAGATGTGTCATTCAGCCAACCACAGCATGACACATAAGCCCTAATACCTTAGAATTTGTCATCAGGCCAATCAGAGAAGGCCACATCAGCTTATGGTTATAAAAATTCGTCACAGGAATTGGATTTCAAAGGGGCCGACTCCCTACAGGGGGGTTGACACCTATGTTGACTACCATGGGGGGGTCGACACCCCTGAGCAGGAAATTTCCTGCTCAGCTGTTCTGACCGAATTTCTAATTTCAAACTATTTTTCTAACTTTTAATTATTATTTTAATTTATCCTTGAAAACTTCTAACCTCCATAACTTCTTCATACGTAGTCCGATTCACACAAGCTCAGACTCTGTCTCAAGCAGAATTCCAAGACGAACGCAATGGCGTAAATGTTTCCCTTAGTTCCTCTTCTAAAAATTAAGTATTCTTTAATCCGTTACTTTTGATATTCATAGAAGATACGAGGTGTTAAAAAATTAAATACTTCTACTAAGAAAAAATATTCTGAATATATTAGTATATTGATTCCTAAAACAAATAACATTCTTATTAGGAATAAATATATTAAAAACTTTTTAGATACAGTTCGTTATAATAGTAATTATTTTTTCAAAAAGGAACCTAAGCCCTCTTGGGTTTGGCATCCTAAGACTTAACCCTTAGGACCCTAACGGAGGAAGTGGGTACCATATTTATTTTTATTTTTTGCAGGTACCGCTGAGTTTTTGTTTGTGACTAGCTCAATCAAAAAGGATTTCTCAAACACTTATTCTTTTCTGTAAGTAATTTTAGTTCTATAAAATAAGTATACTATAATTTTTGCAAAACATTGGAGTTCATGATTTTTTCTGTATGTATTTTCGTTTTGTTCTATATATAGTTTGTTAAAAATTAGTGCTAATATAGATAACCTATAATTAAGCATTTTTGTTTTCTATCGTACAAATTATTTTTTAGCTTTTTTAAGAATGGTTAAGTTTCACATCGCGCTTCATCTTGTATACTATGTTTAGCATATATATTAATATAAATACCAGAGAAAAAGAGCTCTTATTCTCAAATCAAATAATAATACAATAACCGGGAACTTTATAGTATCATGTCAAAACAAGAAGAAAAAACCCCAACATCAACCAAATCATCCAACAAAATGTCATCGGATTCTATTAACATCCTTGCATCTCCAATTCCAGACGAAGAACCAATTTTCCGCTAGCAAGAGTATCACACCGGATACACTCCGGAAGGAAAGAAAAGAAGAGAGAGTTATGAATCTACATCAGTAAGGGATAAAATTGACGACATAAGACACTACCAAAATGAGCAATTAAAGCTACAAATAGAGCTATATTTTGAACCAAATCAAACATCGGATAGACATACGTTTCTCGAAATAGTAGCATTATGAATATGTGATCGATCAGCGATTTTAGAACCAAGACACTATCCTTATTCTACAACTCCGGAATCATCAAGGAGACCTTCTACACTATGGAGTACATGGAAGAAAACTAACAAGAGTAAGAAGAATAGTCCTAATTCTCGGGAGAAGAATTATCAACAAAATGAAGGAGCTAGAACACCAAGAAAATCGACCTCATCCGAAGAGTAGTTATCGATCTATATGATTATTATTATTTTGGTAAAATAAGACTTACATTGATCGATAATGCAAATTCTTGCTGATGTTTTTGATTAACAAAGTTCTATTGTATTTTTTTAAATAAATGTGTTTTTTCTTTTAAAATAAGTTTAAAATCAATATACTTTCATAAAATAAAACCCAGAAATAAAAAACAAAGGTTACTGTGTAAAATAACAGTAACCAGTCGACCGGTATATTATCAACCAGTCGGCTGATTGCCTGGAGCCTGAATGTTTGGTTCCAGGTATACACGCACCTTTATAACCCTTAACCTTTTATTTTTTCATTCCTCAAGCCTTCTAAAAAACTTCCAAAACCCAAAAAAAATCGAAATCCTCTCATGGCTCCCATAAGATAATTAGATAAAAGATCCTCTTCAAGGACTAGATCAAAGAAGGCAGAGGCATCCTTTATAAATCAGTGGCTTTGGAATGATGTGGCTAGAAATAGGTGGAAGGTTCTATCTCAAATAAAGTTCATGGTTGGTCCTTTTGCAAAGTTTGCAGATTTTAACACCTACGGTCTATAACAATTAGCAAACCAAGGTAGACTTGAAACTCTCTTAGATTACAATCAGAATAATGTTAAAATTATTGTCACTATGATCAAGCTATTCCTAGCCAACATGAATCTAGACCACCAAAAACCGTGTAATTCATGTATTTGTGTGTGGAGTCTTGTGTGCGGACAACCTATTTTCATAACCATTGATAGGCTTGGAGAAGTGTTGAATTCACCAATGGATGGAATTGCATTATCCGAATTAACTTGTGAATATGGAGTACGGGATGAAATTAGTCATCTCTTTATGGATGATGACCCGGATGGAACTAAAACTAAGGGAATACAACCTAATGCGAGGGTACTCCATCATGTCCTTACTCCGAAATACTTCCTAGGTCCGGAAGTCACGACCTTGTATACTCGGACTCTTTCAAGGCTTTATATGCAACATTTGGAAATATTAGGGTTAATTGGATGCAAACTATTATGGATCATCTTCTCCTGTATACACAAGGAATCACCACATATATTTATTATGGAGAATATTTGATGAGATTTTTGAGAGTGCAAAGATTCCAAAACCGAACTCGAAAATGATTGAAATAAAATTTCTAGACAAAAAGAATTTAAAGCAAGTGCACATGCCTCCTCCACAAGTTCGCTTTATGAGTTTAGAGAAATGGAGAAATAGAAATTCGGATCAACCGTCATCGAGTACCATTCGAGCTAATCCAGAAGATATTCGCCTCACGGAACCAAATCAAACAGCAAAGCAAGCTATTGATATAGTTGCACGCAATCAACTCCTTCTAGAAGCAAGGCTCAAAAGGATGGATAAGAAGAATGACAAAAAGTTTGATAAAATTAAAGTTTTTCTAGGAAGGATGTGGAAATATAACTCATGTTCTCTTGCGGCAACTGGTCACATAACGGATTCAGAAAAGCGACCAATTTCACCTCTTAACTGGACCTCTTCTGAAGAAACCGAATCCGATGAAGCTTAAGTATAATGTTGGGAAATTTATTTGCTTCAGTATCATTTTAAAACTCTTTATTTTGGTTGTGTAATAATGTTCTTAGACACTCTTAGCTTGGTTATGTTTAGTTGTTTGATGACCTTCTTAGTTTGGATTGTGTAATGACTCTATTTTGGTTGTGTAATCTATGGGATTTCTATGTTCATTATGCAATCTATCATTTTTAGCTTAAGTTTCTCTTCGATTATCATGTGCTTGAAATGTTTTAATTTCTTTTTAATCGATGACAAAGGGGGAGAAATATCTCTTATGATATCCATGTTATACACCATATTTATGTTTCCATGCTATTATATTTTCCATATTATTGTAAAATTGTGCTAACACTTGTGAATGCATGATTTAAATGGTAAGTATATAAAATATATGAACCAACAAATTTTTGCAGAAATTCAGGGGGAGCTATATATTCAGGGGGAGAAAATCAAAGTGTTGTCATCAATCAAAAAGGGGGAGAATGTTGAATAACGAGATTTTGATTGATGTCAACGAATAAAGCTACTACGGGAATCGAATCATAAAGATAAGGTTTTATATATATATATGTGTACATTGACTCGTGTTAGAATCATATTAAAATCTATCCTCAAGTATACACGAATGTGTTAAACAAGTTATATATATATAATTTAAAACCTTCAAAAAGCCAGACTATGCATAAAATAGCCTACCAGTCGACTAGAAAAAAATTCCACTAGTAGACTGGTCGAGAATTTTTTGCACATAACGGCTAGTTTTAAAAGTTTTATATAAATGAATTATTTCTACCAGTCAACTGATGATTTTTAACTAGTCGACCGATTCGACCCAGAACTTGTTTTCTGAAGAGTTGCTTCCATTCATGAAGAGATTCCTCTTCATTAATCAAAGGAAATGGACATGTCTTTTTATGGAAACTATTCATGAATGATTGCTACTCTTAGACTGTTATATAAACAAATTCAATCATGTTTTATAATAATCTAATCTTTTCGAATTTTACTGATTTTTCTGATCATCATTCTAATCTCTCCATTTACATTCTTTGTAATTAAAAGCTCTCCAATTTCAATACTTGTTGAATCCGTGAACCATATTAATATCATTTGATTCAACAAGTAAACTTTACTTCCTTAAATCTATGCATTCAAAGCATATACTCAAGGATCAGAGTATAGGAAGGTTGTGCTTAAAATATTGGCTATCTATGTTGATTCGAGAACACAAATCAGATGTCAAACTCTTATAATTATTGAAGACCTGTGTAGTTGCTCAAGCGAAAGGCATCCTTGTTGGGCTCAGGTGTACTGACCTATTCCTCTGGGTTAATAGAGGGTGTTGTTAGTGAATTCCGAAGAGGAGCTTCGAGACAGGATGTAGGGCGGGAATTCTGAACCAGTATAAAATTCCTGGTGTCTTTTTAACTTACTTTAACGCATTTTATTATTTGTGATATATCATATTAATCTCTATTTATTTGCATAACTATTATAGAATCAACTAATTAGTATCACATTTATATTCTGCAATATCCATATAAAAAGATCCTTAAGTCGTGTACACACCGACTTTTCAATGTAGGCCTAACAAAGTTGTCCTTTACATATATCGAAAGTTCTTGGTCGAGTTCCATGCATTGGATGCAACAATATTACAATACTTGGGTTATAGTAGGTAGTACGTTCATGCGAGGGTCTAAATACACACACTTGGTGGTGTATTGTAGATATTAGATAATTACTCTGTGTCGAGATGTGGTCTGACTGAGGAGTTCAGATACGATGATCTGTATGCTTACATGGCATAGCGATGATGGTTCTGTGGGTTACATGGCGTTAAGATGAAGATTTCCATATGCAGTTCTATGTAGGATGGAGGTTGTGCATGGTTCCGTGGTGTGATGGTGGAGACCGTACGAGGAAGGCACTTTGGGGAGTACCTTTGTTGGGCATAGCTACATATATATTTTATTAGGTTTGATCTACTGGGAGTAGATGGGTGCGACATGTGTGTAGAGCCTAGAGTGCTGTTAACCCGAATAATCTAATAATTAAGAATTTGAATGGTATATGTAGTGTTATTTCTAGAATGGATAGTCTATCCTTTCACTAGAACTTGTGTTCTGACCCCCTCCTCATAACATACTCGCAGGTTAGATTTATGGCATAGCTCTGGTAGCCTTTGGACACTTGTCATTATTTCGGTAAGGCTATATTTGATTATTATATTTTTATCCATTCTATTGTGAGATGTTTTCTCAAATTTTGGTATATTTATTATCCCTGTTGTTTCTATAGGATACCAGACAAGCCAACTCGAGTTTCAATGGTTTCAGATTTAGAATTTAAGAAAAATTTGAACTAGCTTTAACTTGGGTTGTTACATACCACTTTTGGTCTACACTAATTATTTCTTGATCCAGACTCTAATTACACTTAAACATCTTTAAATCAATGCATGTTCATATACCGTCCTTGCATTTCATTTCTAAAGCACAAAGATATGTTTATGAAGGAGAAAAAAAATGTAATGTTGGAAAATATGCTATAAACGAGGATAAATAAAGGAAAGGAACCAAAGCTTGTTCTAATATGTGGTTGTAAAGATTAGTGAGTTTGCTTTGCTTATAAATGAATTTACTAACCATAATAAGCTATATGTTGCACATTTCATATGTATAAGTGATATACATATTTTATTGTATAGTTGTTTATAACGAACTTGTAAGTTCATTGAACTATTTCATTGTTTTCAAAACAAGACGACATTTCAAAAGTGAGTGGTCCACTTATACATGATTAATAGACTTCACTACTACAAAAGTGGACATATCCAACACTAATTCGTGTGCGTTGCATGAAAAGTGTGGCGAAAGCTATGCTTTCTATCATCTTCTGCGACAACATTCATATGTTGTTGCATTAGATGTGAATGCAGTGTTGCGGTTGGAATTCTTGTGCTGTGACGTGCAACACTAGTTCAAAGTGTCTCTTTACATAAATACATGCCAAGTCAGTGATCCGCATTATCAGTTTAAACAAATAAATAACCGTAGATGTTGATTAATCCAACAGTTCAAACGTATTCCTTCTTCAGTATAGTGAAAATTTGGCGTGATCTTTTCCACATTCACGAAATACTTCCCCACAAAACAAATTTCTCCCGTAATCTTCCTTCTGTACATTTCTCTCCCCATAAAATCCGTCTACGAAGACCTCCGATTGCTACTCTACCTCCGTTACAAACCATAAACCTCTGATTGCTCCTATTTTACAAACTTTACACCTCCGATTTGGATCATTTAGGATAATTATAGGTAGTTAGGCCTTCATCATTTCGGTTTTATTTAGATGATTTCATCTCTAACTTATTTTGGTCTACATTCAAAGTCTCTGCGTGATTTGGGTATGCTCATTGCCTTAAATTAGGGTTTTTTTTGTACTTGAAGTGTTGTACTTATATGTTTGCATGTGTTGAAATTGTGCAAGTTCTTTATTTTTATGTTTTCCAAACCATTGATGTATTGTTAAATAATGCCTATTTCGGAAGGTGGAAACAAAATTTAGAGGACAAAAGAAATCAAATTTAAATGTTTAAATGTCTATTTCTGTTTATAGTTAAATAATGCCTATTTCTCTTCCTACATCGTATGACTACGAAGATACCCTGGGAATGGGTGATCTACGATTGTCAAACCCATCATCACTAGAAATTCCTATTGACTTTTATATATAGATGCAAGAAAGGCACTACGATGATTTGCGTGAGTATGAACTAGAGCAAGAAGAACTCTGAAGACAATGGCGAGAAGAAGAATGGCATGAACAAAGGGCGAAGCGATGGCATGGTCGTCCTGCCTTACATCATCAACCAAGTGGTTAACAAACAACAAGTTGACTCACCAATCATAACTTGTGATTGTGGGTATCCACTGTAGAAGATGTTATTTCGATTGGATTCAACATTGGTCGTCGTTATTTTAGATGTCGTGTTTATCCCACAGGGTGTACCTTTTGGTAGTGGATTGACCAACAGTTTCCAAGTCGAGCCGCTGAGTACGCAAATGAATTACAACATCGACTTACAATGCTACAAAATCGAGTTATTGGTTTTCGAACTAACCTTAGTAAACTTAACGACCATCTTCAAGGGCTAAACATTAGAATATAAAATTAAATTATTGCATCGTTCTTTGTATTAGGTGCAACTGTATCGTCTTTGTATTACCTGTATAGTCCTTGTATCTGTACTGTTTTGTTTTGGTGCAGTCATGTAATGTTATGAATTTCTGTTCAGTATCCTTAGTTGCTTGTTTTATGTATTCTCCTGATAACTCAGTTCCAAAAGTTGTTGATAATTCATATCAAAACATTCATCTTTGTTTCATCACACTGATTATGTATATTTGTAAATTATTAACTTGTTTTGTTTATATTTCTTATTTAATCAAACCTTACAGGATAGCGGCTGTTCGTGTCTTAAAATTGTTAGTGGTATCAAATTTAGTCTTACTAGGCCGTGGTTAGACTGTGGAAATGGATAGTGAGTATTACATATGGATAGGACTTTGGAGATCGAGTGCAGAATGTGTAAAAAGGGTAACAGCTTTTCTAAGAAATGCATTTCCCATTTATAAAGGAGGTGATGAGATTAAGTGCCCCTGCAAAAAATGTAACGAACGAAATTGGTATTGTGAAAATGTCATATGCGATCATCTTATCTTTAATGGCCTTTCTTCATTACATACCAGGTGGATTTGTGAAGTTTCAATTAATAGGTGTTGATGACCATATGGATTGTGCAACGGAGATGGATTTTGAGGATAATTTAGATGTGATGTTCAAATGTGCGGGTTAAAAATTTGGTCAAAATCCCAGAGACTTTGAAGTAAAACCAAATCCAAAGGCCAAGAAATTTTATCGGCATGTTAAAGAAGGAAAAAAACGTTATGTCCTGGATGCACTAAATTTTCTCGACTAAGTTTCTTGATAAGACTTTATCATTTAAAGTGTGCTTATAGAGTTAACGAGTCTGCGTTTGGGGAATTACTAAAGCCTATAAAAGAAGCCTTTCCTGATGCCTAGCTGCCTTTGTCTTCCTATGCTACAAAGAATATCATTAAGGATTTAGGTCTTGATTACCCTAAAATACATGCCTGCCCAAACCATTGCATGCTATATTGGGCAGAGAATAAGGATAAAGAGGCTTGTGATATTTGTGGTTTTTCGAGGTGGGCTGTAAAAGAAAAAGAAGACATCTTTGATAATAATGATCCACCAAAGTCGATTCCCAAAGTGCCGGCAAATGTTTTGAGGTACTTTCCTCTAAGACCAAGGTCACGAAGGATATTTAGTGCAAAGAATTTCTCAAACTTATGAGATGGCACTAAGTGGAACGAAAAGAAGATGGAAAACTAAGATATCCGGCTGATGGTTTGGCTTGGAAGATGATGGATGCTCGCTATCCTGATTTTTCATTAGAAAATCGTAATGTTAGATTGGGTCTAGAATCATGGATTTAATCCACATCATTCAATGAATTCAAATTATAGTACATGGTCAATTGTGTTGGTAAACTACAATCTTCTGCCTTAGTTATGTATGAAACAAGAGAATTTGACTCTTTCAACATTAATATCTGGTCCATATTCACCAAAGAACAGTATTGATGTATATATGCAGCCTTTAATTGCGGAACTGAAAGTATTATGGA
Source organism: Allium sativum (assembly GCA_030737875.1). NCBI lineage: Eukaryota > Viridiplantae > Streptophyta > Magnoliopsida > Asparagales > Amaryllidaceae > Allium > Allium sativum. Next base: position 716,994,330 of record CM060921.1, on the reverse strand, counting down.
ATGTTGGCGTCGAAACTTATGATTCCTTGGTTGATGAGAATATTAATTTACGTGCAATCGTCTTATGGACCATTAGTGATTTTCCGGGATATGCCATATTGTCAGTTTGGAGCATGAAGGGGAAACTAACTTGTCCAGTATGCCATTATGAAACTTCTTCAAATTATTTAAAAAATGTGCTATATGCACCATAGAAAGTCTCATGATCTGAAAAATAAGTGGAGGCTAGATAAGAAGAGATTTAATGGTGAAACTAAAATGGGGAGCATTCCAGAAATATTATCAGGAACACATATTGAAGAGTTATTGCGAGGGTTCAAAAATCAGTTTGGGGATAAGACGAAGAAACCAGGTAAAATTGATGGCCCTTTTAAAAAAGGTCAATACTGTTTAACTTAACATATTGTTGTCATAATCCCCTTCGACATAAACTGGATGCCATGCACATAGAGAAGAATATATGCGACAAAATATTAGGTACTTTACTTAATATTGTTTGCATATCGAAGGATCACCTAAATGCTCGTTTGAATTTACAGGAATTGGGCATAAAGAAGACTCTTCATTCTGTTGAATGTGGAAATGGAAAGCATGTTGAAATTAAAGCTGCAATATTTGATATGACAAATAAGGAAAAAGAAATCTTTTGCTTTGTATTGAAGAATGCCAAACTGCCTCATGGTTGTGCCTCGAATGTTAGTTGGTACGTGCACATAAAAGAGAGAACGGTTGTGGGATATAAGAGACATGATGCTCATTTCATACTCCAATTTGTCATGAAGAAAGCATCAAAATCCAAGGTTGCATTATCAATGATAATATTTAGTGCATTCCTTAGAGGACTATGGAGCAAGGTTATCAAAGTGGATGATATCAAGAGGCTGCAAAAAGAAATTGTTGAGATACTTTGTCATTTTGAAATGATTTTCCATAGGCTTTTTTCAATATAATGGTACACTTGCCTATTTATTTATGCAGAGAAATCGAATACGAAGGGCCTGAACATTTTAGATGCATGTATCCAATTGAGTGATATCTTGGAAAGCTGAAATCTTGTATGTGAAATAGAAACAGACCGGAAGGTTCGATTGTAATAACCTGGAAATCTGGGCCAATTTAAATTTTTTATTTTGGAAATTTTAATAAAATTTGAATATTTAAAATGAATTATTTTAAATAATAACGACGAAAAATTTATTTTCGATGAAGTTAAAACGAATAAATTTATTTTAATTATATAATGAGCTTGAAATGGCACGGTAGTTTGAAATTTCGATTTCGAATTTCAAATGAATACACAGAATTCTTTTTAAGTCGGAATTGGACGAAACCAGAAATATCTAAATCTGTTTGACGATATCTTTCTAGCGGACGTAAGAAACAGAGATTTCACTTTAGAAGTTGAAAGATATGTCCAGTTTAAAATTCAAAAAAGTCGCTGTGGAATTTATATATATATTAATATATATAAAGGCCCTTAAAAAAGGAAATTTTGCAAACGACCTCAGTTTTCGACGAAACCACTTTCGTTGGATCCGAGATGTCAAGTTATTTCTAGATTCCAAAATTCTTAATTTTTCGAATCAATATGTGAGTTTGGCGAAGGAAAACGCGTTTGACCAGTTTTAGTTGATTTTATTCGACTGGAAAATGGCCATTTTTCAAACGGTCTCAGAATTCGATGAAACTAGTTTTGTTAGGACAGTATTGTCAATACGAAGCTAGAAAATATTTTTTGGGAATTTTTAGAGACTGTATGTGGGCCTGGTGAATTGAAATGTGCGTTCAAATTCAATATATAGATTTATATTTTGATTTTGATGAAAACCTATCGAAACAGTTGAATTGGCTAATGAAACATATCCCATTGTGTTCGGAATGGGGGTAATTAGTTAGGGACGACAATCGGTGGGTTCGATTTTGAGTTCGTTGTAAAAAGTTACTTCATGAGGATTTTAAAATAAAATTAAATAAATTAAAATATCTTCCCCCCTAGTCAAACAGTTAAAACCCTTACCCCCCGTTCGTTTCAGAACAAATCAAGAAAAAAAAGGGGGAGATGGGGAGAACGCGAGGCATCGCCGCCACCGCGATCCCCAAGGAGGGCGCCGCCCCTCCGGCCCCGCCTGACCCCGGCACCCCCCTCTCTCGACGCTCTGCCCCCCTCTGTATCGCGAGCCCAAACCCCCAACGACAGACCCAAATCGAGACCCCACCCCCTTGTGCCCTCCACCCCCGTCGCGCTGCTCCACTTCGGAGTGCCTCCGACCGGTCCCCCTCCCCTTTCAGTAAACCGCAGCCAACGCCCAAAGACTCCACCGCGACCTCGAGCCACCGACGCGGTAGACTCGTCTGCACCCCCTCCCCAGCACTGTAAGTTTTTTTATTTTATTATTATTTTCTTTATTTTTATTTTCTTTCTTTTTCTTTCTTTTCCCGGATTTTAATTAGGAATAAAACTGATTCTTACTTTTATTTTATTTAAAAGTTAGGATTTTATTTGTAGGAAGCTATGATTTTTCATCATAGAAAGATTAGGTTTTTAAATATAAAAAGATAGGATTTTTAATGATAATAAGCTATGATTTTTATTTGTTCAAGTTATGCTTTTTATTAAGCTAAAAGATTCGATTTTTAACTTTAGAAAGCTTAGATTTTTAAAATAAGGAAGTTTAGGTTTTTTTTAAAACAAGAAAGATTCGATTTTTGGTTTAAGGAAAGTTTGGATTTTTACATAAGAAAAGAATGATTTTTAATTAGTAAAAGATATGATTTTCATGTATGTAAAAATACGATTTTTATCGCTACGAAGAAATGATTTTTATCGTCAAAAGAAAATATAGAAGAGAGTATAAAAATATGATTTTTATACTATAGAAAGAATAAAGATATGTTTTTTATATTATAGAAAGAATAAAAATATGATCTTTATTATATAAACACCGTTGTAAAAATATAATTTTTATCTATATAGTAGCAATATAAAAATGTGATTTTTATATACATAGCGACAATATAAAAATGTGATTTTTATATATGTAGTGGATACGGACAACGAAAGTGAAAAAGGGCGAGCACGACGAAGATTCCTACATATGAAGAGCCGTGGCGTTTGGTTTAGCTAGTCGGTGAGAATTTCTCACTTTTAATTTATTTCTATTTTGAAATATATACTAGGATGCAGACGGTGCTTAGCAGCACCTGACACCCGTCGTCCACAGACCATGGATGACTTGTTTGTTTGATTGTCGTGTAGTGAAATTTAATTGTGTGATGGGGAATGAAATAAAATCTTTTATAGTGGAAAATATTTTATAGTTAAAAATATGATTTTTAACGTATATATAAAATAAATATTTATAAACAAATCGGATGATTCGTTTATATACACTGATTTGAATGATATTGATTAGGACGATAAATTTCATACATCGCCCAACTGCACAGATAAAATGTGTGTTTGTTGATTTGATACCCCACACGGGTATTGGGATGATATTTGACATACACTAATCCCGATAGTTAAGTTGTATGTCAATCGATGGGTTGACAGACTGTGTAAGCGTTAATTATTTATATTTGATGCTTATGCAGTTGTGTGGGGCACTTTGGATGATGATTGATTATTTATCGTTGCTGTTATGGACACGTGTTGTAGAAAATCCATATAATTAACATTATATGGTAATTGATTAGGCCTCATTCCAATATAGAAAATAAATTCATGTGTTGAATATAAAATAAATTCATGTGTTGAATTGAAAATAAATTCATGTGTTGAATTGAAAATAAATTCATGTGTTGAATTGAAGCCGTGTTGATTAGATTGACACCATTTTGACGTGAATGATATTTATATCGATTTTATTCATTTTTATAATGAATATAGAAAAGGAAGTGATTTCAAAATATAACGTTTTGAAAATATTATCATTTATAGATTAATGATGTGGAATATTCAATTTTGATTAGAAATTGAATACGAAGTTGAAATCGTTTTGAAAACGAATTTAAAACGATTTATAAAATACGTTTTGAAAGGAAATTGATGAAATATATAAAATATTATATATATATAATGGCCTGAATAGAACGCGCTGCGCCGCGGCAGTTCGCGAATTTCGACCATTGACTTCGAATTGACGTAACGGGAGATCCGACCGTCGGATTCTCCTAAAACTTGAACCATTGGGTTCGTAAAAAAAGAGCTTTCTAATGAATATTAGAAATTAGAAATCTAACGGTTGGATTTGGAATTATGTCCAAATCAAATTTGGAAAAGGTCGCTGTAAGTGCAGTTCGATGGACGTTGATGGAAATCGACTGTACGGGCCTTGGTAAAAATATTAAAAATTGTAATAATTTGTGTAAAATCATAAGAAATGATTTGGGAAGAATTGGGATGAACTCCATGTTTGAAAAGATAAAAGTAGATTTTTATCGAAATAAACTAGTTTTGAACTTGAATAATAATTTATTTATTTTTAAAATAAATAAATTGGATTTGAAATGGTTTGAAAATAACCAGGATTTCTAATAATTGAATTGGAATGGATTTGAATCAAAATCATCTTCGGAATAGTTCGATGTTGGATTTCGTGATTATACAGATGTTGTTATGGAAATTTGAAAGATATATTTATATCGTTATTTCCAATACGATATTTGTTGGTTTCAGAATTTGATATTGAATATAAGTGGATATATTTTCTATTCAGAGCCTTGTGTTTAATATCAAATGGGATTTTGGGTTGTCGTGAACGGTATCTTTAATAATACCGTTCTTAAACCCAAATGGAGTTAAGAAAATTAAGAAAGAACTGGGGATCAGTTAAGTTGGATGGTTTCTTGGAGATTGATCTGATGTTGTTTTCGGCCTTCGGGGTTAATATTTAGGGAACTGTCCTCTTACTAATTTACGACTAGGGACTGATTGAAATGTGATGTGATTTTGGGGTTTATCATGAGCCGTGTTTTAAATGACATCGGTTCTTTAACCCGGTTAAAGATTAAAACTAAGTGGAGTTTTAATGAATCTTTAATTAGATTGAAAAGATCGAGAATGGAGTATCACCAGTTTTGCCCCAGGCGATAGTTAAATCTTTAATTTGATTTGAACGTGAAATGATAATTGAATTTACCGATAACACCATGGTGTTAGATATGAATTATTACCAGTTTTACTTCATCGGATGAATAGGTTGGGATTGGGAAATTAAAATAAATGATTACTTCGGTGTGGTTCGCTAATCCCGACTAGTTGAATTGATATTCAAAAGAAGATTAAAGAATAAATTTAAGGGATTTATCTTTGATAAAATTAATGGGAACCTATCCCCAAGAATGTGAAATTTAGCAACTAACTGAATATTAGTTAAGATGAATGGTTTCCTGGGTATTGATCTGATGTTGGTTTCGGCCGTCTGGGTTAATATTTGGGGAGTTGTTCTCTTACTAATTTATAGTTAGTGACTGGTGAATTGGAATTAGGCGTATGTTGTGTTTGTGTAACACTTGTTTATTATATACGCGAGTTATTTAGGAAGATCGAGTTTATCCCATTCTGAATAACTGATTCGACGTGGTGTCGAGGATGAAGACGGTGGTTGAAGACCGGAGGTCTTCATGTCGTTTGGGTGATTACTGATGATTTTGATTGTGACGTACACCAAAAAGGAGGGAATAAGTTAGTGGTCGTCCAGACGTACTTGGAGATCGATGGATATGCGAGGTACTAGGTGCCTCCGGTTTCGTTCAGACCCAGAACGGACTCGTAAATCGACTGTGTGTTTGACATTGAATTTTATTCTGTGTGATTGATTTCTATTGAATATATATCTATTTGGCGGCGGAGAATTTATTCTCTTGCTTAACGCCCTTCTCTGAGACGTACGAGCTCAGAGGTTATATATTGATGGATATCAAATGCATGGAGTGAATTGCCTATGTGGCATGCCTAAGTGGCAATTGATCGAGGCTTTTGTTGAAAAGCAAAGTCTTGTGGTTGATGATCAAAGCACCGCTTGTGTGGCATAGCATTGTGTAACGTGAATTCGCGAGCCTCACACCCCCGGTTGTGAACCAGAAACGGGAGAGGACCTCAGGGAGGGCATTCGTTTCTTTCTAGCTAGAAGTGGAGTCAGTGGTTTTACATGCCCTAACGAGTTTGACTTATGTGGTTGTTGTTGTTGCGAGGCGCCTCGGATATATCGGTGACTATATGGAGCCGATGGAGTCATTTGTTGGCTCATTTACGCCCCATAGGGCGGGAAGACGTATTGTTCAGTCATAATAATCCGCTCCGTGTGGACCGGCCATGACGATCCATGGTGCAGTTGCGGCTTTCCTGAGGCATGGGATAGATTGTCTCGAATTAGCACAGGACGATCCCTTTGCCTCGGTTCACAGATGGAAATCCAACTTCCAATACGTGATGTTTTGGTTTTAGTTGTAATCCTATATATGGCGACATAGTGGCATGGGACGCTCATATCGCCTATGATTGATATTTATGATTGTATATAAAATCAGAAACTAACTGGAAACGAGCTAAGATGGGTGGTTTCCTGGGTATTAGTCTGATGTTGGTTTCGGCCTTCGAGGTTAATACTTAGGGAATCGTTCTCTTACTAATTTACGGTTGAATTTTGATTAAGAATTAAAACATGAAATTTAGCATATCAAGCATTCTTTGGCTATTATAAGGGAAAACCCTATCCTCCGGCTTGCGTTGCATTGTGTGATGGGACCTGGGTCTTATAATAGCTTCATTTTTCTTTATTTAGCATTGCGCTGTTGTTTTATGCACTAGTATTTTTGGGGGGAAACCCGTTCCGTGTTATACGGCGTGGTCCCTTGATTTACCTAACTTTAAGATAAAGATTAATAATTGTTTTAGTTCTCACACCAGTCACATGACTGACCTGTAGTTTATTGTTTTAACCTAAACTCTGGGTGCCCTTATTTTGACACGGGCAGCTAGTAGTTTTGGTTTTGCAGATTTATATTCACAAGATCTTGATTTACAGCTGGAATGATATTCGGAAAGCTCTGTATCCGTATATCTCTTTCAGTTGTGTATTGTATTATTTTTCCGCTGCGGTGTATTTAAATGTAATTTAAATCTCTGATATTTTCTGTGTAATATTTATTCTTACTCTGTATATTCTTGTATTCTGATGGAATTGTTGTAATATACAATGAAATGTTCTTCTGTCTGCATTCTTTTGTGTGTTGTTCTCAAAGCAATCCGGGCTTCCCTTACCGGGGAAGTTACGGGTCGCTTCATTTGGTATCAGAGCTTTGGTTTACAAAGCTTGAGAATAAGACACGTTAGAACCAAACGAAAGAATTCATCAGAAATTGGATTAGTAAAATCCAATAAGAGATAGGATCAGTAGTATCCTAGAACGAGTGTGAAGAGTATATTTTTAAATTGAAAACATTAGTTGTTTTGAAAGTTTAAATCAAATTATTCGTATTTGAATATTTATTTATATTGATTTGGACAATCGAGTATATAAAGATTTTGCATATGCGCCTTGCAAATGTATATTCGAAGTTTTAATATACTGGACAGATATAGAATTACACTCTAGTCGCCCGGGGGTGATTCTGATGATTGATATATCATCATCAGAATTTATATTTGAGTGAAGAAGGTGTGCTATCTATATATTTCCATTAGGCTGCTGTGAGAACCAAAATTAGATAGGGCTTATTGTTGTGATTTGGCATCAAAAACATGATTTTCTGTATATATATCAAAGTTATGAATTTGAAAAGCTAATCAACTAATTGATTGATGTTTGTGTTGTTTGATTATTGGTTGATTAATTAAAATGTTGAACCTTTAGCCAAATTGTATCAAATAGTGAATTGTATTGAAAATTTGTCGCATTGCATACATATACATGTACTTACATTGAACAGGTCATAGCAAGGAGGCTAGAGAAGAAGAATAAAATTGTATGCCTAACAAATAGGTACACATTTACTGTTTTGTTTGGGTGACGATGATTTTATGAGCCGATTGGCTGTTTCTTTTTCTTTTTGGATTGAAGAAGGCCATGGGAGGCTATATGAAATATCCCAAAGTCTCCGGTGCAGGGGAGGTTATGGCGAAATTTTTCGAAAATTTAGGGTGTTAGCCAAATTTTTGAAAAATTTGAAAAGTTCTTAGAAACTAAAAATTTGAAGAACTTAAGCCGAAATGAAAAGAACGAAAGTTGAGTTGATTTGTAAAACAACTTTTGGCTTCGTTCCTTTTCGGGGATGAAAAGTTTTAAGTTGGGGAGATTGTAATAACCCGGAAATCTGGGCCAATTTAAATTTTTTATTTTGGAAATTTTAATAAATTTTGGAAATTTTAATAAATTTTGGAAATTTTAATAAATTTTGGAAATTTTAATAAATTTTGAATATTTAAAATGAATTATTTTAAATAATAACGACGAAAAATTTATTTTCGACGAAGTTAAAACGAATAAATTTATTTTAATTATATAACGAGCCAGAAATGGCACGGTAGTTTGAAATTTCGATTTCGAATTTCAAATGAATATACAGAATTCGTTTTAAGTCGGAATTGGACGAAACCAGAAATATCTAAATCTGTTTGATGATATCTTTCTAGAGGATGTAAGAAACTGAGATTTCACTTTAGAAGTTGAAAGATATGTCCAGTTTAAAATTTAGAAAAGTCGCTGTGGAATTTATATATATTTTAATATATATATAAAGGCCCTTAAAAATGGAAATTTTGCAAACGACCTCATTTTTTGACGAAACCACTTTTATTGGATCCGGAATGTCAAGTTATTGCTAGATTCCAAAATTCGTAATTTTTTGAATCAATATGTGAGCTTGGCGAAGGAAAACGCGTTTGATCAGTTTCAGTTGATTTTAATCGACTGGAAAATGGTCATTTTTCAAACGGTCTCAGAATTCGACGAAACTAGTTTTGTTAGAACTGTACTGTCAATAAGAAGCTAGAAAATATTTTTCGGGAATTTTTAGAGACTGTATGTGGGCCCGGTGAATTGAAATGTGCATTCAAATTCAATATATAGATTTATATTTTGATTTTGACAAAAACCTATCGAAACAGTCGAATTGGCTAACGAAACATATCCCATTGTGTTTGGAATGGGGTAATTATCTAGGGACGACAATAGGTGGGTTCGATTTTGAGTTCGTTGTAAAAGGTTACTTCATGAGGATTTTAAAATAAAATTAAATAAATTAAAATAAATTAAAATATCTTCCCCCAGTCAAACGGTTAAAACCCTTACCCCCCCCCCCCCCCCCCGTTCGTTTCAGAAAAAAATCAAGAAAAAAAAGAGGGAGATGGAGAGAATGCGGGGCATCGCCACCGCCGCGATCCCCAAGGAGGGTGCCACGCCTCCGGCGCCGCCTGACCTCGGCACCCCCCCTCTCTCAACGCTCTGCCCCCCTCTGTATCGCGAGCCTGAACCCCCAATGACAACCCCAAATCGGGACCGCACCCCCTTGTGCCCTCCACCCCGTCGCGCTGCTCCACTCCGGAGTGCCTTCGACCGGTCCCACTCCCCTTTCAGTCAACCGCAGCCAATGCCCAAAGACTCCACCACGACGTCGAGCCACCGACGCGGCAGCCTCATCTCCACCCAACTCCCCAGCGCTATAAGTTTTTTTTATTTTATTATTATTTTCTTTATTTTTATTTTCTTTCTTTTTCTTTCTTTTCCCAAATTTTAATTAGGAATAAAACTGATTTTTTTTTTTTAAGTTAGGATTTTATTTGTAGGAAGCTATGATTTTTCATTAAAGAAGGTTACGTTTTTTAAGTATAAAAAGGTAGGATTTTTAATGATAATAAGCTATGATTTTTATTTCTTCAAGTTATGATTTTTATTAAGCTGAAAGATTCAATTTTTAACTTTAGAAAGCTTAGATTTTCAAAATAAGGAAGTTTAGGTTTTTTTAAAACAAGAAAGATTCGATTTTTGGTTTAAGGAAAGTATGGATTTTTACATAAGGAAAGATTGATTTTTAATTAGTAAAAGATATATTTTCATGTATGTAAAAATACGATTTTTATCGCTATGGGGAAATGATTTTTATCGTCAAAAGAAAATATAGAAGAGAGTATAAAAATATGATTTTTATACTATAGAAAGAATAAAGATATGTTTTTTATATTATAGAAAGGATAAAAATATGATCTTTATTATATGAACACCATTGTAAAAATAGAATTTTTATCTATATAGTAGCAGTATAAAAATATGATTTTTATATACACAGCAACAATATAAAATGTGATTTTTATATATGTAGTGGATACAGACAATGAAAGTGACAAAGGGCGAGCACGACGAAGATTCCTACATATGAAGAGTCGTGGCGTTTGGTTTCGCTAGTCGGTGAGAATTTCTCACTTTTAATTTATTTCTAGTTTGAAATATATACTAGGATGCAGACGGTGCTTAGCAGCACCTGACACCCGTCGTCCACAGACCATGGATGACTTGTTTGTTTGATTGTCGTGTAGTGAAATTTGATTGTGTGATGGGGAATGAAATAAAATCTTTTATAGTGGAAAATATTTTATAGTTAAAATATGATTTTTAATGTATATATAAAATAAATATTTATAAACAAATCGGACGATTCGTTTATATACACTGATTTGACTGATATTGTTTGGGACGATAAATTTCACACATCGCCCAACTGCACAGTTAAAATGTGTGTTTGTTGATTTGAAACCCCACACGGGTATTGGGATGATATTTGACGTACACTAATCCCGATTGTTAAGTTCTATGTCAATCGATGGGTTGACAGACTCTGTAAGCGTTAATTATTTATATTTAATGCTTATGCAGTTGTGTGGGGCACTTTGGATGATGATTGATTATTAATCGTTGCTGTTATGGACACATGTTGTAGAAAATCCATATAATTAACATTATATGGTAATTGATTGGGCCTCATTCCAATATAGAAAATAAATTCAAGTGTTGAATAGAAAATAAATTCATGTGTTGAACTGAAAATAAATTCATGTGTTGAATAGAAAATAAATTCATGTGTTGAATTAAAAATAAATTCTTGTGTTGAATTGAAAATTAATTCATGTGTTGAATTGAAGCCTTGTTGATTAGATTGACGCCATTTTGACGTGAACGATATTTACATCGATTTTATTCATTCTTATAATGAATATAGAAAAGGAAGTGATTTCAAAATATAACGTTTTGAAAATATTATCATTTATAGATTAATGATGTGGAATATTCAATTTTGATTAGAAATTGAATATGAAGTTGAAATCGTTTTGAAAACGAATTTAAAACGATTTATAAAATACGTTTTGAAAGGAAATCGATGAAACATATAATATATATAATACATATATAATGGCCTGAATAGAACGGGCTCCGCCGCGGTAGTTCGCAAATTTCGACCATTGACTTCGAATTGACGTAACGGGAGATCCGACCGTCGGATTCTCCTAAACCGGAACCGTTGGATTCGTATCGAAAAGTGCATTCTAACGAATATTAGAAATTAGAAATCTAACGGTTGAATTTGGAATTATGTCCAAATCAAATTTGAAAAAGGTCGCTGTGAGTGCAGTTCGGTGGCCGTTGATGGAAATCGACTGTACGGGCCTTGATAAAATTATTAAAAATAGTAATAATTTGTGTAAAATCATAAGAAATGATTTGGGAAGAATTGGGATGAAAAACTCCATGTTTGAAAACATAAAAGTAGATATTTATCGAAATAAACTAGTTTTGAACTAGAATAATAATTTATTTATTTTTAAAATAAATAAATTGGATTTGAAATGGTTTGAAAATAACCAGGATTTCCAATAATTGAATTGGAATGGATTTGAATCGAAATCATCTTCGGAATAGTTCGATGTTGGATTTCGTGATTATACAGATGTTGTTATGGAAATTTGAAAGATATATTTATATCGTTATTTCCAATACGATATTTGTTGGTTTCAGAATTTGATATTGAATATAAGCCGATATATTTTCTATTCAGATCCTTATGTTTAATATCAAATGGGATTTTGGGTTGTCGTGAACGGTATCTTTAATAAAACCGTTCTTAAACCCAAATGGAGTTAAGAAAATTAAGAACTAACTGGGAATCAGTTAAGTTGGATGGTTTCTTGGATATTGATCTGATGTTGGTTTCGGCCTTCGGGGTTAATATTTAGGGAACTGTCCTCTTACTAATTTACGGTTAGGGACTGATTGAAATGTGATGTGATTTTGGGGTTTATCATGAACCGTGTTTTAAATTACATCGGTTCTATAAACCAGTTAAAGATTAAAACCAAGTGGAGTTTTAATGAATCTTTAATTAGATTGAAAAGATCGAGAATGGATATCACCAGTTTTGCTCCAGGCGATAGTTAAATCTTTAATTAGATTTGAACGTGAAATGGTAATTGAATTTACCAATAACACTGTGGTGTTAGATATGAAGTATTACCAGATTTACTTCATGGGATGAATAGGTTGGAATTGGGAAATTAAAATAAATGATTACTTCGGTGTGGTTCGCTAATCCCGACTAGTTGAATTGATATTCAAAAGAAGATTAAAGAATAAATTTAAGGAATTTATCTTTGATAAAATTAATGGGAACCTATCCCTAAAAATGTGAAATTTAGCAACTAACTGAATATTAGTTAAGATAAATGGTTTCCTGGGTATTGATCTGATGTTGGTTTCGGCCTTCGGGGTTAATATTTGGGGAGTTGTTCTCTTACTAATTTACGGTTAGTGAATGGTGAATTGGAATGAAACGTACATTGTGTTTGTGTAACACTTGTTTATTATATACGCGAGTTATTCAGAAAGACTGGGTTTATCCCATTCTGAATAACTGATTCGTCATGGTGTCGAGGATGAAGATGGTGGTCGAAGACCGGAGGTCTTCATGTCGTTTGGGTGATTACTGATGATCTTGATTGGGCCGTACACCCAAGAGGAGGGAATAAGTTAGTGGTCGTCCAGACGTACTTGGAGATCGATGGATATGCGAGGTACTAGGTGCCTCCGGTTTCGTTCAGACCCAGAACAGACTTGTAAATGGACTATGTGTCTGACATTAGATTTTATTCTGTGTGATTGATTTCTATTGAATATATATCTGTTTGGCGGCGGAGAATTTATTCTCTTGCTTAACGCCCTTCTCAGAGACGTACGAGCTCAGAGGTTATATATTGATGGATATCAAACGCATGGAGTGAATTGCCTGTGTGGCATGCCTAAGTGGCAATTGATCGAGGCTTCTGTTGAAAAGCAAAGTCTTGTGTTTGATGATCAAAGCACCGCCTGTGTGGCATAGCTTTGTATAACATGAATTCGCGAGCCTCACACCCCCGATTGTGAACCAGAAACGGGAGAGGACCTCAGGGAGGGCATGCGTTTCTTTCTGGCTAGAAGTGCCGTCAGTGGTTTTACACGCCCTGACGAGTTTGACTTATGTGGTTGTTGCTGTTGCGAGGCGCCTCGGATATATCGGTGACTATGTGGAGCCGATGGAGTCATTTGTTGGCTCATTTACGCCCCATAGGGCGGGGAGACGTATTGTTCAGGCATAATAGTCCACTCCGTGTGGATCGGCCCTGACGATCCATGGTGCAGTTGCGGCTGTTCCTGAGACATGGGCTTGATTGTCTCGAATTAGCACAGGACGATCCCTTTGCCTCGGTTCACAGATGGAAATCCAACTTCCAATACGTGACGTTTCGGTTTTAGTTGTAATCCTATATATGGCGACATAGTGGCATGGGACGCTCATGTCGCTGATTGGTATTTATGATTGTATATAAAATCATAAACTAACTGGAAACGAGCTAAGATGGGTGGTTTCTTGGGTATTAGTCCGATGTTGGTTTCGGCCTTCGTGGTTAATACTTAGGGAATTGTTCTCTTACTAATTTACGGTTGGAGTCTGATTAAGAATTAAAACATGAAATTTAGCGTATCAAGCATTCTTTGGCTATTATAAGGTAAAAACCCTATCCTTCGGCTTGCGTTGCATTGTGTGATGCGACATGGGTCTTATAATAGCTTCATTTTTCTTTATTTAACATTGCGCTGTTGTTTTATGCACTGGTATTCTTGGGAGGAAACCCGTTTCGTGTTATACGGCGTGGTCCCTTGATTTACCTAACTTTAAAATAAAGATTAATAACTATTTTAGTTCTCACACCAGTCACATGACTGACCTGGAGTTTATTGTTTTAACCTAAACTCTGGGTGCCCTTATTTTGACACGGGCAGCTAGTAGTTTTGGTTTTGCAGATTTATATTCACAGGATCCTGATTTACAGCTGGAATGATATTCGGAAAGCTCTGTATCCGTATATCTCTTTCAGTTGTGTATTGTATTATTTTTCCGCTTCGATGTATTTGAATGTAATTTAAATCTCTGATATTTTCTGTGTAATATTTAATCTTACACTGTATATTCTTGTATTCTGATGGAATTGTTGTAATATACAGTGAAATGTTCTTCTGTCTGCGTTCTTTTGTGTGTTGTTCTCAAAGCAATCCGGGCTTCCCGTACAGGGGAAGTTATGGGTCGCTTCATCGATTGTAGAAGGTTACTTGGCAGAAGAGTGTGTGACCTTCTGATTAAGATTTTTAAGCGTTGATAGAAACATGTTGATTGATTTTGAAAGATGTCCAGCAGATTTGGAATATCATATTGTAACAAAGAAGAATAAAGATGGAAAGATGTTCAATTTGAAATATGCAGATTGGAAGGCAACGCATCACTATATTCTATTCAATTCCAGTAATAAATAAATTGAGAGTTTGATCAAGTAAGTTCTTAAGTTCTTGTATCATTTTCCTTAACTATAAATTAATATCTGCATTTCGTAGTTTTTAACCTTGATTATTATTTAGGGTTCATCAAGCTTTTGTGGATGGTCTTGCAAATCCAAGAAGATACAAGAGGGAACGAGAACATTTCGAAGAGCTTTGGAATTGGCTTAAAGAAGAGGTTCTGAAAAAGGACAATATTTCAACAGATTTAGAGGTGTTTGCATTAGGTCCTAATTGATAGCTAGGAAGTTTACCGGATATAGTAAATGGATATAGATTCCACATAAATTTTAGAGATTCTCGATATACCACACAAAATAGTGGTGTATTTTTGACTGCCAAAACCACCAGCTTTGCAAGTTTGAAAGACTAAAACCCAATAGTGGGTGATGTCAATTACTATGGATCAATTGAAGAAATTTTTGAGCTTGATTATTGGGGAGCTTTCACAGTGGTCCTTTTTAAGTATTGCTGGTACCAAGAGGAAAAAGATTCATATGGTCTTACTTGAGTAAATTTTAGCAAGTGCCATAAAACTGATCCTTATGTCCTATCTTTGCAAGGGCAGCAATTATTTTATATAGAAGATGAAGTTGAAGAGAACAGTCATTACATTATAAAAAATTGCCGAGAGATTGGTGTGATACTGAAAATCAGAATACAATGGAAGAAGACATGAGCAATACGCATTCACATTATATGGGCATAGGTGGTGAACTGGAACCAGAAATTGTTGATGGGGTTGGATTAGGGATGATGTCCCCGTAATACAACTAGAAATAGAACTAGAAGCAGAAGAACCTGATCTTGTTCCGTCTCATTAGGACAAAAAATTCCTCTTTCTTATTGCTTTAATTTGGTCTAATCTATTGTCTAATTTATGATGTATTTGGCACTTTTTGTTTCAGTTGTAAATTATTATCTTTGATGAATGTGTTTGGCACTCTTTTCTCATAATGCAATATACATTGTTCACATGTTTTATGATTTAATGTCTTTCTTTACTGTCATCTAAATTGGTTATAGACCAAAATGTTATAGTTGTTGTTTTTTGCCCACTTTAATATGCATGTACCTTGTTCTAGTGTATTCATTTTGTACAGGATAGATGAACTTATAAATATCTGACTGCACCATGGTGGACAGTTTCGAATGACATGATACGTTAGAGGAGAATCCTTAGTAGTAACAAAATATGATAAGGACAGCTTTTCTTACAGTGTGCTTATGGACTTTGTTAAAGATTGTCTCTATTACACTGAAATAGAAGGAGTCTATATCAGCAAAGGAACGAGGGGTGGCTGGCAGCTGATATCGAATGACAAGGATGTAAACGAATACGTACAGGGCTGCAATAAGCAAGAAGAATTGGTTTTTTATATCGACAATAGCGTTGACAAATACAGTGAGTTTTTGATTCAACTATAACCACATGTTATCATACGGCCAAGGAAAAACATAATTCAAGGTATATATGTATATATAATATAGATCCATTCTTATATATATGTGTGTGTGTAAAGAACTGTGAAGGAGGCCATCATTATTATTTTTATTGTTACAGGTTCTGCTAAGAAGTCGGTTACAAAGTGCAAGTATATTACTGCACATAGACTTCAGCAACAACTCAAAATGATGAAAAACAATCCTACTCAAGTGGGTCAGAAGAAACTATCACCGGAGCCTGATATGAATAATGATGAAGAAGATGTTACTGTGGCAGACAAAGGAATCAGGAGGAAATTAAATGTAGAAAATGAAACAGATAATGATAATGATACTCGAGAGAATGAAGCGGATATTCAGGTATTTTTCAGTTTTAATTTCAGTTTTATTAATCTAGATGAAATCTTGTATTTCAAACTACTTTTTATTAAAATTCTATATGTAAAAGCAAGAACTGGATTTTAGTGTTTTCTATTGCGGTGTCGATGTCCTATTCCGACCATGAAGGCTGTAGCTAATTCAAGTAACTATTTGTTCTTTATGCATGCATTCTGTCAAAATAGCAAGAACTGTTTATACGTTGACTCTATTTGGTTAACTAGATTAAATTTATCATCAATGGTGAGTAATATTGCTAATCTGCTTGCAGTTCTTACAACCATCAGTTTTGACAAAGTATGAACAAGAGTGAATCGCGCAAATGCAAGAAAATGATGTAGTTAGTAGATCACTTGGGGTGCCTTCATTGATTAGTTGTATGCAAGAGGTTGTCGCACGAAATAGGAAAGATAAAGGTAAAGATATTGTTGGACATGATGAATACATCCCAGAAAATGCTGGTGAAGACGTCACTGATGATTCATCGAATTCGAAGGTATAAAAAAATTATTTGTTTATTACTTATTGTCTTTGCCTTTATGTACGTAAAAATATTGAACTTCGACTTAATTGTAGAGAATCAAAATTGTTAAGTCAAAAAATCCATTACCTGGACCGAGAACTTGTTCGTGAACCAATGCAGCCATTGAAATTGAGAAGGAAGCGATGACCCGCACCCCCCCTCCAAAGAAAGCTGGCTACAACAAGGAGTGGATGATGACACGCACTCCCAGTCCAAAGAAACTCAGTAACTGGGAGAAATTCGAAGAAATATTAAAGAAATTAATGAAACCTACACCGTCTTTTTTAGGATTTTTAAAACCTATAATGTCTTGTCCATCCATTTTAAAACCTACATGTAGTAAAATGTTCAAATAATCAACCAATTCATGTGAAGATGTTGGTTCAGTTGCTGCTTATTTAGCGATGCAGAAACGTCAAAAGCAAAATGTTGAAGCGCCTCCGAAAATGGAAAATCTTACTGATCGATTAGAGCAGGAATGGATTGCACAAAAAGATGAAGCATGTACAGGTACAATGTTTCTTTATCTGTGCACTGCACTGCACTGTTAAGTGTGTCTGTTTTAAGTTTTGCATGCATATTATGTTTATGTAATGCCATATATCAATTTTCTATTCATTTTTTTGAACCTGGTAGATAAAGTACAAGGTCCAAAAAAACTAGAGGGAAGTCAAAAATGACCAAGATGCATGCTAGAACCCTTGATGATAAAGTAGTCATTGAGTTGAATGAGGATGGTCAGCCACTGTCTGATAATATTACGGAGTTAAGCAATTTTCTTGGGACACTAGCAAAGGATAATGTGTCTCTTACTTATATCAATTGGCATGTTGTTCCTAATCAATTAAAGCAACAAATGTTGGAACATGCTCTGGTAAAATCTATCACCCTAAACCATATATAGTTCAACCGACTTCCTAAATGTTTAATTTTAATTAATTAGTTTGTTTCCTGAATTTTGTGATTGATATATTGTAGGCTAGGTATGTCACTCCGTAAGAAGGACACAAGCGGGTCTTGAACACGCTTAACGACTCTTGGAGGTAGTACAAGTCTCGAATCAAAGCATGGTATTATTAAAATTTTCAACTGATGAGTAAAGGCTTGTAAATAGGCCCAGTACAATTCCGTTGGAGGATTTTAAAATGCTCTTGGAATATGGGGGGACGAAGTAGTTTAGGTACGGCTTTAATGTGACCACAATAGAAAACTAATTTGTATAATGCTAATTAAACAATCAGGCAACAAATGGAATAAAATAAATTAATTATATTCTCATTTTCTTGTTTAGTGCTAATCTATTCTTGTTTAGCGCAAATTTAATAATCATGCAACAAATGAAAAAAAAATAAAGTGAATCAATGATGTTCACATTTGTATGATGTTTAGTAGCTCACATTATCTTGTTTAGTGCTAATATTTTCTTTAGTAGTTCGCATTATCCTTGTTTAGTGCTTTTTTTTAGAATCCAGGCCCTAGCTGATATTAATTCTGCTCATCGTAATTCATTAAATGAGACACATACCATGGGTTCCAAAACTCATGCAGTAGCCAAATAACAGATAGTATGTGTTTTTTTTTTTTTGAGCTTAAGTTAGTTTTTATTTTTTTTGTGATTGAGTTGAATTGGCCACATGATAACTCTAATTTGTTATATCATTGAATTATATTTTAATCATTGTCACAATGTCATAGGCAGCAGCTAGATCTGTAAATTCTTAACATTGAATGTTAAAAATTATGTTTAATTTTTTGTAATCCTAATACTTGAAAGAGAAAGAAGGACCCAGAAAAAGCCACCCCATCTGCTGCCTTGGTTTATTTCGAAACGTATAAACGAGAACCGGGGAGAACTTATAAGACTAACACGGATAAACTAAAGGCCAAATCCGTGAGTACATTAGATATTGAAATAGCAATACTTGTGTCAATATAATTGGCACATTGTACGTTTGTTGGAGCTCCTTATTAAATCAAACACATAGTTAGTTTGAAAACCAGTTCTGTTAATAAATCCATTCCTGCCAGCTACCTGTTTATATATATGCTTGCCTGGTTTTCATTTTATAGGTGAAGATTCAATCAATGGTGGATGCAGGAAACATTGCTAAGGCAGGTGCACTTGTTACTGGTGGGAACATCCACACACGGAACTGGCTTGTAGGAAGGCGGGGTAAAATGGCTAAAAAGTCTCCAACAACTCCTGGTTCTATGGATAGTTATGTAAAAGAGCTAACCAAAAAAATAAGGCAAGAGCTTGAGGGGGATTTAGAAGAAAAGGTGAACAGAAAAGTGAAAGAGAATGTGTCATAGGTGTTAAAAAATCTAGGTGAAGCCAATCCAGATCTTAATTTAGATGTCAGAGACTTTTATGTCACCACAACAAGTGATGAAGATGACATTTGTACTCCTGCAACCCTGAAAACTGAATGAAGTACTTGGATGGTATGTGTTAGCACTTGTGATATATTTGAATTGTTCTTTTAAATTATGGCACTTGTGGTATGTGTTCGTGATGGCACTTTTGGTATGTTTTGGTGATGGCACTTGTGGTATGTGTTGGTGATGACACTTGTGAGTTGATATATATAATTGGTTGGTCTGACTGTGATGATGAATGTTTTGGGAGGATTCATTGTATAAATATTTGGGTATAGATGTATAAATGGGGTACAATGTTTGGGATTGAATATATGTGCTGCAGAATTTGTAATTACAGGATTGTGTTAGAGCTGTAGTTGATTTTCTTCTAGTGTTGCATTTAATTTTTTTACCATTGCAATTGATGTTTTCTGGTGTTGCATTACAGTGCTGTGGTGTTGCATTAAATGGTGTTGTGGTGTCGCATTATATTGTTGTGGTGTTGCATTAGATTGTGCTGTGGTGTTGCATTAAGTGAAATATTATTAATTCCACAATGGTACGACACGTGGGGCCCACAGCTTACGTGGTGCCACGTGGATAGTTGAAGCGGCATGTGACACATATGCAGCTGACGTGGAGAGATGGCGTGGCATGTGACACGTTGACAGCTGACGTGGAAAGTCCATGTGGACCCCACTACCATGACCTGGAAGTCAGGCTCTGGCATCTGCTTAAGGCAACGTTGTATGTTATTGCAGTGCATGCATATACTGTTGCAATAGGGTTATAATGCAATACTTTCTTTCCACGGTCGTAGATGGGTAAAAGCGTTGCCTTAGATGGCTAATGCAACGACCGCAGATGCCACGCCCCCTGGTGTTGCCTATTTGAAAAAATGGCCTACGACAACGCTTTTTTGATTTACGGTTACAAAAAAATAGTGTCGAATATGCCCACTTTTGTAGTAGTGCTTGTTAAATTTATCTTTTATTCATGTATGATAGCATACTATGCTTGAATTAGACATTTGGTGGATATGTGAGGTAAATGATATCTTTGACAAGATGAATGAGTTTGCAAATCTTCTGCTTAAAATATTAGGCCTTCTTCGTTTGCTTTTTCAGTTTGGATTTTGTTACTATATATAAGCGATTAGGAGCCTAGTAAAACAAATACAACCAAATAAAGTTTCGTTAAATAATGTGAAATTTTAAACAATGTTATTGACTTTTCAAAAGATGAGATTTTTTACGATAAAAAAAATACAACTAAATAACCGATTAATTGGTTTCTGATTATGATTATTTGATGATGGATAGATGTGTTACGATATTGAGTGGACTAGTACATATTTGATAATTCATATTTATATTGATGATGGTGTGTGTAAGTATACTCTGTGATGTGCTTTTTTATTTAATGGAATAAGTTTATCAGTGACTGTTGTTGATGTTTAATAGTTGTGTACTATAATTGTTATGGTTAACCGATATATTAAAATTGATGAGTGCAGTATTGTTTTCTACTTTTACTATTTGTGTTCATTGCATTGGCTCCATTTGTTGTGAGATTTGCATTGGCTATATTGGTTTCAATAGTTGCATTTCCTTTTTAATGATGGTTGTAATGGCAGTATGGATGTTTTTATTGTAATGTACCGAAAAGTACTTTGATAAAGAAGAAGAGAAAAATAAAATAAAACTACAAGTGTTTAATCCTACAAAAGGGTTGCGTGCATCAGCCATCAAACCAATGACTGTAACATATATAGTTAGGTATATGTATGTATGTATGTATGTGTGTGTGTGTATATATATATATGCACGATTATTATAACCCGTATTTTAACTATTGGACATTTATATATTTTATTATGCATTGATCGTTAATTATTCAATTGATGGTTCCAAAAGGTGATTTGGGACATGAGACTAGTTATGTTAAATCTATATGGTTCGTTACGTAAATAAAAAGTATAAGGATCACTACTTTTTTAGTTCGGACTAATCGGTAGTCATATCAATCTCGAAATACATGTAAAATTATCGTTCTAGGCGACAAACTCGAATTTCGACAAAACTTGTACCATCAGAACCATATCGCTGTAGTGATGCAAGCTGCCAAGTTTTGTAGTGTTTAGATGAGTTGTTTGATCGTGGTGAGCTAAAGCGCAAATTGATTTCGTAAAGAGAATTTGAAATTTGAAAACAATTAAATAACATAATCTTATCCTAAACCTTAATTTATTATTGGTCAGGTATTGTTCATAACCATTGTTCATTTATCTTGGTCACCCTTCTCATCTCGATTCTAAAAATAAAATCAATTCAAAAACTCTAAAAGTGAATACTGATTCATGATCCATTGCAATGCCAAGGTGGAGGCGCACCTCTGGCACGAATTTGGGGGACCGCAGTGATGGATGAACCCAATCATTTGAAACTAGGGTTCGACCTCATATTCAACCACGGTGGTTTCGGGTACAATGAGCGACGCAACGACGGTCTCCTTGACAATTGGCATCTCCACTTGAATTTCTAATCAATTCAGTGGCTTCCTGGTGAGAGCTACAAGGGGAAACCGAAACAAACCTGTACCGTTCGAGTGGAAAACGCGTTTTGATTCATGGCGTAATAGAGGGAGTTTTTGGCATGAGTAGATCGTGCGTCGAGCAAGGAATTTAACAGTGAAATATACAATTTTGCTGAGGTTGAGGAATGAGATTGTGGATTTACATAGTGATGTTGGTGGATATATCAGTGTATATGTGTTTTCAGTGTCAAAAGGAAGAAGGATTGCAGTAGCTAATTAGGAAACTAATTTAATTAGTCTCATTCTAATTATCGACTTAAATCATGAACTTATATCTTTTATATCTTATGTATACGAGGTATGAAATAGATGTCGTTTCTTCATATGGACGAGTATTGACGAGGTGTACACTTCAGAGGAAGTTTGTACTGATTTGGCTAAGGTGAGAGATATTATCTCTCACTGAAATGTTAGTATTCGTATAGTACAAATTTGATGTTTTAAATTGATTGTTAATTATAAAACGTGATATTTAGGATAACACGACCTAGTAAATAACAAATATAAATATTCAAAAGTGATTTGAGTAATTTTGACCATGATTAGATTGTTTTGACCAATTATGTGCTATTATGCAGGTTATTTACCCATTTACACGCTATTGTGCACTGTTTTTGCCAAATAGCTAGATATGGACTACTTGGGCATATACCTTACCTTGATTGCTATAGATGGGTCCTATTTGATTATTATCACTGTTGTGGATGTTTGTATGTTAGTTTATAAATTTGGATGACTATTGGTTGCATGGTTGAATTGCTTTCTTAGTTAGCTTAAAACATCGTTCGTAGACGATCTAGTACTATGAAATATTTCGTTTATGAGACTTTGGGGTGTTTATCGATTGAATGCACATGTTGGTGTATATTAATCAAACTAACAAGGATGACAGACTTGAATAGGCGAGATATATTCTTGAAGGATCTTCATAGTACTTGGATAGGTTCGACGACATAGTAGAATTGGGGCTTGGCGGCAAATCTGAAGACTTAGATGGAGAAAGAAGTCGTAGGATGAATCCAGGATTGAATATATCGATCCAGATTCGGGTCGACCAAGTCTGGATTGACTATTTCTATCTGAATATTGGTGATTAAGTTTAGTTCGACTATGCCAATCCAGATCCGGTTTGATTAGGTTAAACCAAAGTTAAGTTTACTCGGGGAAAGGTGACGTGATGATGACCAATCTGGAGATGGAAGATGAACTTGGCAACAAGGTAGACTTAGCGATGAGATGTACATAGCAACGAGCTGGATTTCACAAGGAACGCCATACATTTTCCTTGGATATGTATGTAGTTAGTTTTCGTTAAGTAGGTGATCCGAGTAGTCGTTATCGATAACTATTAAGTTGTTGATACCGATTACTATAGTTGTGACCAATTTGACCAGCATGCCATTGACGACGATGTGATTTCGAAGAACAGGATATAATTTTTCATTGGATAGTGGTTTCGAGAAGATGGCTCTTCTATCAGTGGCTTTGGCTTAAGACGAGGATGTAATGCTTCTATGTAGTGATTCATCATTCGACGATAGTGATTCCAAGGTGATGATTCTATGATGGAGATGAGGTTGCTGCAATGGATTGCTTTTCTTCGAGATGTAGAAAAGACGATCTTAAGTCATATGGAGTTGATTGTCAGAAAGAGAGGGATAGGAGACACAAGATGATAACCGATGACGTATGATGACCGTCGGGGATATTTCCCATACTATATTGACTTCGGATGGGAGTCTTTTGGATAGTCTAATGATGGATACAACTGTGGAGAACGTGTTCAAAGGAATTATCGATAACGTAAGGTTAAGTGGTTACTCATGAAGCGGGGGTAGTGCGTGTGATGACCATTTGAACCTGACGGGTTCTTTGGACCAGATGGGTTCTCTTAGTCTCCAACGAAGGGAGACTTATGGCATTCACTTGGATCTATGGTGGGTCCTTACCTTTAGGGTGTGCAAGTAGGTACAACCTAGTTCCTAGTTGACCGAGTGGCATGGATTCGAGTATCATGGAAAGTGAGTGCTATCGTATATCTAATGCACTGAGCGAGTGAATGTGAGGATGGGTTATGGATGCTACGGATGTTTATTTATTTATCATCATTAGTACTTTGACATATACCACACCAGTTGCATATGGTGTTTATCACAGTATAGCATGTGTTGAATGTAATGTGTTAACTCTGTAACAACCCGTATTTTGAATAACATGTTATAACATTAATCAAGGCAGAATTAAATGTTAAAATCTGAATCAAGGGAAACAGGCTATGCCATTGCGTTCGTCTCGGAAAAATACATGAAATAGAGTCCGAGTTTTCGAAAATCGGAGTCCGTATGACCCAATTATGGCCCGTCGAAGTTTTCAGAAAATCCAGAGTTTAAAAACAGTTCGAAAATCAAATCTGGAGCCAAACAGACTGGGCGGGAAAATTTCCCGCCCAACCCGAAGTCGACTGGGGAGTCGACTTGCCCCAGTTGGTGTCGACTGCCCAGTCGACACCCCTGTCGACCTGGGTGGTCGGGCCAGTTTGGCCTGGTGCACCTGTTTTGGCTCCTGGGTCTTGTTTTGTTGGCTTGTGACGTGATTTGATGGCTCAGATCTGAATTAGGGTTAATCCTATGGCCTAAACTAGTCTCTACACCTATAAAAGCACCTTAAACCCTACCCTAAATCGCCACAAATCAATCCTACAACTAGGTTATGCCAAAATGCTCCTTGATCATGGCCTCTATCTTCATAACATGGCCTCCATCTTCTTACTCATGAGGGCTTGAGTGATCTAAGCTAGTTCTAAAGTAAAAGAGCCATCTTTCTTCATCAAAGCAAGGATCTTCTACTTATTTCTCAAGGGTTTTGAGTGGAGCTTATCATTTGGAGATCTCTAGTGTTGCTACCAAGTCTCTGTCTTGTTTTAATTGTGTTCTAGTCTCATTACCACTGTGACGGCCCGCCCCGCACCAACCGACATTTACTCCAAAAGTGCGCTGTACACAGGTCCAGTTAGCACGGAACAGGTCGTCAGGAGGAAAGGGAAGAAAGAAATGAACATACAAAGAACCTGTAGAATGTCTCACAGCGCATAGAATAAAATATAATAATAACATACTTGACATAAAACATGAGAGACAATGCCTAAGCTGAAAATCAGAACTAAACATCATAGTAGCGGAAATGCAAAATACAGATTATTACAACTTTCAAACTGTCTCAAAGCAAAAGTAAGATAAAGGAGGTACACAACTAATGCCCAAGTAGCGACCACCAACGACACAGGGAGAATGTGTATATATATATCATACGTGGAAGCCTCCTGCCCGCCTCCGAATCAGCTACTCGCGCATCACCAGCTAACCAGTCTCTAGTCTGCTCGTGTGAGCACCCAGAGTAATAAGAGGAGACTGAAAACTCTGGGTCAGAAATAAAGCCTGGTATGAGCGATAAGCATCTAAAGTGAACAATAACAGGTAGACTAAAACATACCTGAACCTGGACCTGCAACCAAAGAGTTAGCACTACATACTGTACAACATTCTAAGATACCACATCAAACAGTGTAAAGATACGGAGGTGGGGGAGGCGTGAATGTCATAAAGATGGCAAACAATCAAACATAGCATCCATCCTCACATCTCTCACTTAGTACGTAAAGCATACGATATTCACCACTTCGATCACCCAACATACCTTCCTACGATCACTCCGCCCCATGAAGTCATAAATGGCTTCACTGCACTGATAACGTAGCCACTAATTCCTCACTATGTCCACTTACCCCATAGAGTTATTCACCCCATCTGCACTTGCTCATAGTCTTACCAATCCTTACTATGTCCATTTGCCCCATGGAGTTGTTCACCCCATCTGCGCTGGCTCATAGTCTTACTACGCATCACCTTGCCCCTCGGGTCATAATGACCCTACTGCACTGATAACGTAGTCTTGCTACCATCACCTTGTCCCTCAGGTCATAATGACCATACTGCACTGATAAGTAGCCATCATTCATTTTTAGTGGTGACTCGAAGTTATGAATGTCGACAACTCCTTAGCACACGTCCCGCAGCAAAGCCCAACCATGAAGTGAACTCATCGGTTCTCAATTGGATCCTGAGCTCTAACTTCCCATATTGGACTACCTTTGCATCTCGGGTTATTGATCAATACTGGGTCGGGTCGGGTTCCTCCTCAAGCCATCGGTTCGGGTCGGGTATCCTCCATTTGCTCGGGTCGGGTCCTCTTCTGATACGGTTCGGGTCGGGTGTCTCCCCTTGGTTCGGGTCGGGTGCTTTACTTCGGGTCGGGTGTCATTCCCCTCCAGTTCGTGCTTCCGCTCCGATCCGCCTCCTCATCCTTCACATGCTCCCATCCGATCCATCTTCAGGCTTCCGCTCCGATCCGCCTCCCCCTTAATCCGATCCCAGTTCAGTTAGCGTGGCCTTCCTTTTTGCTAACTTTTCCCAAGTGTCAGGCTCCGATCCGATCGAATCCCTTGCCCAGTTCAACATATCTGATCCGAGCCCTATATCCGATCCGATCTGAAACCCGCACTGTTTTCTGAAACTGTTCCAACAAGTGTTTACGCCATTCGACGACGTTTTCGACCATTCTAACTATTGAAACCAATCACAAAGCATTTCATACAGTCATAGCAACATGCATAATCAACCACAAACATCAAAACATCAATATGATAGGTTAAAATGGATCAAACATACTCCAAAATCTCATACTTCCCCTTAAGCATGTTTAGGTGAAACTAATAATAGGATTAGCAAAACTTAACCAAATTAACCCAAATTCATATCAGAGGTCTAAAACATTATTTAGGAATTTATGAACATTTTTCCAGAATTTTATCATGTCTAAATTCGCTAATAACACTAATCACCCCTAATTAGCCATAATTAGTGCAAAACTATGCAAATCACTCACCTTAACCACAAATAAACTAAGATCTGAAATAAGTCTCTGATTTGATGTGAATCTCAATGCTAAACAGCAGCTCAAATGTTGCTTTGGTGTAGATCTTCCTTGATTAGAGGTTACTAAGCCAAATCCTTGACCAAAAGGTGATTTGGAGGTTGGAGGCCATTTTTAGGGTTCCTTGGTGATAAGTGGAGGCTAGAAAACTGAAATGGAATGATCCTCTATCTCATTTCAGCCTTCCCATAACCCTAATCCCGAAATGGGTTATGGGTCTATCCACTAATCACCCGATTTGGCCCGGTTAAGCAGTTTTTCACCCTCCAAACCTTATTTCAGCCATATCTCCTAAACGGTAAGTCCGTTTGGCTATTATGACCACTCTACGGAAAGGTAAACCATTAAACGAATCCAATGGAAGTGGTTTCAGGTCAAAATTCCTTTCCAATCAAAAGTTATGGCCAAAACAGCACTAATTAAGGGCAAAATGGTCATTTAAAAATCGACAAAAATCACGAACATGGGAAATGACTCTAATAGATGTTTCCCAAAGTTACACGACCATATGACTTCATACGGGAAAGAAATAAATATTCTACGATCCTATGATGCATAGAATACGGGTCGTTACACTCCCCCCCCCCCCCTAAGAAATTTCGCCCCCGAAATTTCCTAGTCAAAACACACACAAAGGTTCCCGCATGCCTATCAACCATAAAACAACCATCAAACATGCAAAACAAGTAAAATAAGTCTATCCTAGCATGCGGAATAACTAAATCGCAAAGTAAATCTTACCAGGCAAAGAGTTCTGGATATGCCTTTCTAATGCTCTCCTCCGTCTCCCAAGTACAATCATCCTCGTCCTCGCCCCACTGAACCTTGACTAGCTTCACCGCCTTCCTTCGAAGTTGCTTCGTATCGTGCCCCACAATACGAATCGGCTTGCGGTTCCCAACCGCCTTGGGTTCTACTTCGAAGTCCTCTAACTGATCAGGTGAAATAGTCACATCGGAGTCGTGAACGAACTTCCTTAGTTGGGAAACATGAAATACATTGTGAACTCCCACCATTTTCTCTGGTAAGCCAACTCTATATGCCAAATTCCCGACTAATTCAACAACAGGGAATGGGCCAACAAATCTTGGTGCCAACTTTCCTCTCCTGCCAAATCGTATCACGCTCTTTAACGGAGAGATCTTAACAAACACCAAGTCACCAACGGAGAATTTCAAGTCTCTTCTCCTCTTATCAGCATAACTCTTCTTCCTATCTTGGGCAGCTTTCATTCGTTGCTGAATGATCTTAATCTTATCCGAAGTTTCTCTCACCACATCTGGTCCAAGCACAAACTTCTCGTCAGTCTCTATCCAACATGATGGTGAGTTGCACGGTCTTCCATACAAAGCTTCATATGGAGCCATACCGATACTGGATTGGTAGCTATTATTATATGCAAACTCTACTAGATGCAAATGGTCATCCCACGATCCACCAAAATCCAATATACAAGCTCTCAAGAGATCTTCCAATATACGATTCACCCTCTCCGTCTGACCGTCGGTCTGGGGATGATATACGGTACTGAGATGTAATCCTGACCCTAGAGCCTCTTGTAAGCTTTTCCAAAACCCACTAGTGAACAACGGGTCTCGGTCACTTACAATGCTTTTGGGTACTCCATGAAATCTCACTACCCACTTCATATACAATTCTGCCAACTTGGCTGCCGTTCTTGTCGATTTGACTGGTATAAATCTTGCACTCTTAGTCAATCGATCCACAATTACCCAAATGCTATCATATCCCGATCTAGTCCTTGGTAAACCATCGATGAAATCCATCGAGACTTGTTCCCATTTCCATTCGGGAATCTCTAATGGTTGCAACAAACCACTAGGCTTCTTTTGCTCGGCTTTAACTAGCTGGCAATTCATGCATTTGGATATAAACTTCCCAATGTCTCTTTTCATCCCTTCCCAGTAGTAAGTCTGTCTCATGCCTCGATACATCTTATTACCACCGGGATGTATAGTTAGTTTTGAGTGATGACATTCTCTAAGCACTTCATCTCTCAAACCATTCACATCGGGTACAACTAGTCTTCCATTCTTCCGAAGCCATCCATCTCGATCAAGCCCATACACATTCATCTCCTCATCGATACCCATCTCTAACTTGGAGATGATTTCCAATAGATTAGGATCGTCCCTCTGGCTGGAACCAATCCGCTCTATCAAAGTGGGTCTGATCGCCAAACTAGCTAGCATAACTGGATCCAATTCGCACTTTGGTCTGAAATCAAACCCCTCGATGTACTCAAGTTGCTTCCACTCAAGAAACATTGCCCCTAAACCGACATGTCTCCTACTCAAGGCATCGGCTACCGCGTTACCTTTCCCAGGTGTATATGCGATATCAAAATCATACGAAGCCAAGAACTCTAACCATCTCTGCTGTCGGAGATTCAGATCCTTCTGGGAGAAGAGATACTTTAACGATTTATGATCGGTAAACAACTCAAATCTTTCTCCCAAAAGATAATGTCTCCACATCTTCAGCGCAAACACGATCGCTGCTAATTCCAAATCATGGGTAGGATACTTCTTCTCATGCGGCTTTAGCTATCGACTAGCATAAGCTACAACCCTACCTCCTTGCATCAATACAGCACCCAGTCCGGTACCACAAGCATCCGTGTATACCGTCATCTCTTCATTCCCTTTAGGAATGACTAACACTGGCGCACGCGTCAACTTCTCCTTTAGATTCCTGAAGGCATCCTCACACACTCCGTCCCAGACGAAGGACTGATTCTTCTTAGTTAACTGAGTCAACGGTGCTGCTATCTTGGAGAAGTCCTGGATAAACTTACGATAATATCCAGCTAATCCCAAGAAACTTCTTACATCCGTTACATTCTTGGGCGTAGGCCAATCCTGTACCGTAGCCACCTTCGCAGGGTCCACCGCAATACCACTCTCTGAAACAACATGACCCAAGAATCTCACTTCCCTTCTCCAAAAATGACACTTAGAGAATTTCGCTTTCAATTGGTGTTTCCTCAACACCTCCATCACTATCCTCAAGTGCCCCTTGTGTTCCTCCTCTATCCTTGAGTAAACAAGGATATCATCCACGAACACAAGAACAAACTTATTCAACTGATCTCTGAATACTCGATTCATAAGATCCACAAAATAGGCTGGTGCATTGGTCAACCCAAATGGCATGACCAACCACTCATAAAATCCAGACGGCGTCCTAAATGCCGTTTTCGGAACACTCTCATCTGCTACTCTAAGCTGATGAAATCCTGTCGCGAGGTCCAACTGGGAGAACACTCTTGCTCCTTCTAGTTGATCAAACAAATCATCTATCCTTGGTAGAGGATACTTATTCTTCCTCATTACCTTATTCAACTCGCGATAGTCCACACACAAACGAAGGGAACCATCTACCTTAGTGGCAAACACAACTGGTGCTCCCCACTCGGAGACACTCCTTCTAATAAATCCCTTCCTCAAAAGATTATTGACTTGCACCCCGAGCTCTCGCTGCTCCCTTGGTGCCATACGATGAAGTGGCATCACTATAGGTCTGGCATCTTTCACTAAATCAATACGGAACTCAATCTCTCGGTGTGGTGGAAGCCCGGTCACCTCCTCGAAGACGTCCGGATACTGGCCAACCATGGGCACATCTGACAACTCATCTTGCGGGATGTTGAGGGAATTTACAAAACTAGCCATAACCCCATCACTAGGTAGACTACCAAACACTACCCTCCGCCCATCATCCGCTCTCACTGTCACCAAAAAGCCCTCACCGTCTACCACCACCCCGTATCTTTGGAGCCAATCGACCCCCAATATAATGCCATACCCAGTAAAGCCCAAAACAAAGCAATCACATACAAACATACATCCATGACTCGATAAGACCAAATTCCTGCAAATCATACTAAGGCTAGTCGAACCACCAATCGGGTTCGTCACAACCAATGGTCTATCGACTATCTCGGGTTCCAGTCCCAATCTATCTACCAGGTCACTAGATACGAAGGAACGGGAAGCCCCAGTATCAAACAAAACTCGAACTGGTACATCATAAATAGAAAGCATACCTTGAATAACAACATTCTTTCCTTTCTCCGCCGCAGTTGGGGCATTCGACGAAGAAGGAATAGCATCAATAGCATATGCTTTCACAATCTGCTTCTCCTTAAGAGGTTGCGGACACTTATCCTTATGATGTCCCTCTTGACCACAGTTGTAGCACTTCCTTTCCGCTGGCTTGGCCCGACATTCTTTAGCACAATGGCCCGTCGTACCACAGCTGAAGCACTCAACATCCTTCTTGCTCTTTTTCTGGCCACCTTTTGATTGCTCCTTCTTCCTCTTGTTCTGAGAGTTATTCTTGCCTCCACCGCCTGCTTGCGGCTTTGGCCCTTCTGCAGATGCAGCCTCAGTCTTTGACTTAGGGTAAAGACTCTCTGATCTCAAAGCTTTCCCCACGATCGATTCAAAAGTCTCATCGATGTGGTTGATAAGCCTTTCCCCTAAGTATCCATCCAAACCAGTAATGAACTTCTCATTCTTCTTCTCAGGAGTATCAATGAGAGACAGTCCATACTTCGACAAAGTGTCGAACTCAGCAATATAATCAGAAACTGCCCTTCCGTTCTGCTTAAGTTCCAAGAACCTCTTGAACAACACTGACTTCTGGGCAGTAGGAATGAACTTCTCGCTAAAGCGAGCCTTGAACTGATCCCAAGTAACCTGATCCTCTGGGGTAGTAACCTAAAGTGAACAATAACAGGTAGACTAAAACATACCTGAACCTGGACCTGCAACCAAAGAGTTAGCACTACATACTGTACAACACTCTAAGGTACCATATCAAACAGTGCAAAGATACGGAGGTAGGAGAGGTGTGCATGTCATAGAGATGGCAAACAATCAAACATAGCATCCATCCTCACATCTCTCACTCGGTGCGTAAAGCATACGATATTCACCACTTCGATCACCCAACATACCTTGCTACGATCACTCTGCCCCATGAAGTCATAAATGGCTTCACTGCACTGATAACGTAGCCACTAATTCCTCGCTATGTCCACTTACCCCATGGAGTTATTCACCCCATCTGCGCTGGCTCATAGCCTTACCAATCCTTACTATGTCCACTTGCCCTATGGAGTTGTTCACCCCATCTGCGTTGGCTCATAGTCATACTATGCATCACCTTGCCCCTCGGGTCATAATGACCCTACTGCACTGATAACGTAGTCTTGCTACCATCACCTTGCCCCTCAGGTCATAATGACCCTACTGCACTGATAAGTAGCCATCATTCATTTTTAGTGGTGACTCGAAGTTATGAATGTCGACAACTCCTTAGCATACATCCCGCAGCAAAGCCCAACCATGAAGTGAACTCGTCGGTTCCCAATTGGATCCTGAGCTCTAACTTCCCATATTGGACTACCTTTGCATCTCGGGTTATTGATCAATACTGGGTCGGGTCGGGTTCCTCCTCAAGCCATCGTTTCGGGTCGGGTATCCTCCATTTGCTCGGGTTGGGTCCTCTTCTGATACGGGTCGGGTGTCTCTCCTTGGTTCGGGTCGGGTGCTTTACTTCGGGTCGGGTCGGGTGTCATTCCTCTCCAGTTCGTGCTTCTGCTCCGATCCGCCTCCTCATCCTTCACATGCTCCCATCCGATCCATCTTCAGGCTTCCGCTCCGATCCGCCTCCCCCTTAATCCGATCTGATCCCAGTTCAGTTAGCGTGGCCTTCCTTTTTGCCAACTTTTCCCAAGTGTCAGGCTCCGATCCGATCGAATCCCTTGCCCAGTTCAACATATCCGATCCGAGCCCTATATCCGATCCGATCCGAAACCTGCACTGTTTTCTGAAACTGTTCCAACAAGTGTTTACGCCATTCGACGACGTTTTCGACCATTCTAATTATTGAAACCAATCACAAAGCATTTCATACAGTCATAGCAACATGCATAATCAACCACAAACATCAAAACATCAATATGATAGGTTAAAATGGATCAAACATACCCCAAAATCCCATACTTCCCCTTAAGCATGCTTAGGTGAAACTAATAATAGGATTAGCAAAACTTAACCAAATTAACCCAAATTCATATCAGAGGTCTAAAACATTATTTAGGAATTTATGAACATTTTTCCAGAATTTTATCATGTCTAAATTGGCTAATTAACACTAATCACCCCTAATTAGCCATAATTAGTGCAAAACTATGCAAATCACTCACCTTAGCCACAAATAAACTAAGATCTGAAATAAATCTATGATTTGATGTGAATCTCAATGCTAAACAGTAGCTCAAATGTTGCTTTGGTGTAGATCTTCCTAGATTAGAGGTTACTAAGCCAAATCCTTGACCAAAAGGTGATTTGGAGGTGATTTAGAGGTGATTTAGAGGTTGGAGGCCATTTTTAGGGTTCCTTGGTGATAAGTGGAGGCTAGAAAACTGAAATGGAATGATCCTCTATCTCATTTCAGCCTTCCCATAACCCTAATCCCGAAATGGGTTATGGGCCTATCCACTAATCACCCGATTTGGCCCGGTTAAGCAGTGTTTCACCCTCCAAACCTTATTTCAGCCATATCTCCCAAACGGTAAGTCCGTTTGGCTATTATGACCACTGTACGGAAAGGTAAACCATCAAACGAATCCAATGGAAGTGGTTTCAGGTCAAAATTCCTTTTCAATCAAAAGTTATGGCCAAAATAGCACTAATTAAGGGCAAAATGGTCATTTAAAAATCGACAAAAATCATGAACATGGGAAATGACTCTAATAAATGTTTCTCAGAGTTACACGACCATACGACTTCATACGGGAAAGAAATAAATATTCTACGATCCTATGATGTGCAGAATACGGGTCGTTACAACCACGCTTTGTAAGCCCCACTCTACTCTTAGATTTAAACTATGAAGTTAATATGATCATGTAGCAAGTTGAAATGGGACTTTTTGGTATAATACTTGTCTTGGGGCTATATTTGTATGCATAGATCCATTTATGACTCTTTTGATCTATGATTGTGGCACTATCATGAACCTAGTATCATTTACCTTGATTTTTGGGTAGAAAGCTATGAGCTTTATTGGGTGGTTATGCATAATGCAACATAGAACTTGGTAGTTATGCATAAATGCAACATAGAACCATCTTATAACCTTGATGTTAACTCGCATATGATGTTGAACTACATGCTACCCACAAGTTTATCACCCTATGACAACTATTATCATGTTTCACCTTTGCCTATGATGTTGAACTACATGCTAATTTAATTGCTAAGTTTGATGTCATGCATGTTTTGAGGCCAATAACCTTATATGCTACTTGTGATGAACACCTTTGCCTCATATATCACCATGTTAAACTTGTGATAGACTTTGCCACTTTATGCCCAACTTATCATATCATTATGTTCCCCCTTTTGATCTATTTGTGTTGATGCGAACTTACGTGTGATGGGGTTACGTTATGGGTAAACTTAAATGACATGAAACATGACTTGAAAATATGACATGTGATTATGCTTGAAAACATGAACGTGGACATGACATGTAGAAAACATGAAAGTGGCCAACTCGAGGTTGGGTTGAGTTTGTAGCATAAATCAACCCGGAACCGACCGGCTTAACTAGTGGCTAAAACAATAGAACCCAATGTGAGTAGTTGGTCATATCGCACTTAAAACCCGAGGTTAGACTATGTTGTGGTGTAAAGCTACCCGGACCCGCCCGGCTTAACTAGTAACCACGACAAAGTCTAATGTGAGAGGTTGGGGTGCATTAAGTTAATTAATGCCACATGGTAGGGTTAAGTCATGGACCACTTGAATACTTAACCAATTGAACACGATGGATTGTTGGGGTTAAGTCATGAACCACTTGGGTATACTTAACCAACTTGATACATGGTTTGGATAGGGTTAACCACACTTAACCCATTAGAAACCCTAGTTGCGGGGCCCCTTTCAGCAATAACCCACCAGGGAGTATCGGGATACCCTAGGGACTAGGCTAGGGGTGGGGCACGATTACTAGGCTGATTGTAAGTGACCAAAAGGGACGGCTAGGTAGGTGCGCCATTG
Organism: Allium sativum; assembly: GCA_030737875.1. Lineage (NCBI taxonomy): Eukaryota > Viridiplantae > Streptophyta > Magnoliopsida > Asparagales > Amaryllidaceae > Allium > Allium sativum. The sequence goes on along the minus strand of CM060921.1, from coordinate 716,959,084 downwards.
TAGATTCCAGTGGACTATGGTCGTCCACATAGTCCGGGGATGAAAGACAGACAAGGGCACCAGTAGGCTTGGACTGTGCGTGCTTGTTTTGTGTCAGTGGTTAGCACCCTAGGGCCCGGATACACCCTAGGGTGGACCTTGCACAGTCGACTACATCTCGTGGTTGGGCCGTATGACACCGACACTTGACGAGTTAGGCTTATAGGGAGCCGATCGACAAGACCGTGTAGTTGGACCTTGATTTAGGTCATCTCATGATGTTGGGCCAATTTTGGGCCAAGGGATCATTTCTTGTTTATACTTGACATGGATTAGAATACTAGTACACTTGGTGCAACTTAACCTTGTATATGCGATGCCACACTTGATCTATCTTGTTAACTTTTCACCATGCCAGTTATCATCCTATGTTTCATCTCTGTTTTACATGTCCAGTTAACTTTATTAGTTTTTATACTAATAGTAGGTAGGACTTACCAGTCTTTTTGACTGACCTGTTTTCCTTTTGCCTCTTTTCTTCCATCCCCCCCCCCCCCCCCAGGTTCTCAGGGTGGGAACACTAGCACCTAGCTTGGATTTTTAGCTTGCTTTCTGGATAGCTCATGTACGGTTTGGACTTGAGCTCACTATGGCTTTACCACGTCTATTTTGGGGATAGTTTACTTTATGTTATTTCCAGTTTTCAGTTTATGTTTCTAGACTTGTAGTAGTTGGAAAATAATGACTAAGTACTTTGATGTAACTTGACTATGGTTTAGAAATAGTAATTTTATCCGCTGCTTTATTTACTCTGTTTTACTCATATGTTATGTCTTATGATATCTTCATGCATGTTTACCTTGACAAACACCCCTCCAAAGCCAGTGTACTTGCAAGAGTGACCCTGGCGGAGGTGGGGTGTTACAAACTCTGTGGATGTAGGGGCAGGGAAGGTATGATTCTCTATACCGTCCAAGCCATATATACAATTACGACTTTTACAGTGTCTGGAGATTTGTTTATCGCTCACACTAGACTTTTGTCTAACCTTATGTTTTATTTCTCTCTTATTACCCTGGGTGTTCATCGACGATGCTGATAAGCAGACCAGGTGGTAGATGCAGGTATTGGTCGGAGCTACGTAGGTGGATCGCAGGAGGCGACGATTTGTATATTTATGCTTATATCGTATTTGCTTACTTTTGCCATGTAGCACTATAGAGCCTTGACAATGTTGTATGTTCTGTTACAAACAATGTTTCAGTTGAGTTTATTCATCTATTGTATAAACTTTATTATTGTTATGTATAACTGTATGAGCCTTTATACTTTGGTTATATGGTTTATATAGTTATTACTGTGTCGCTTGTTTTATATATGCGATTTGATTATTATATGTTATCTGATGCGCTGTGAGATATACAATAGGTTCTACGATTAAGTTTTGTGTTCTCTTATTTCTATTCTCTTCCATTTACTTCTTGTTTGCTCCAAATTTGGGATCAAACACCAAAGGTGTAAAAGTTACACTTCACCTATTCAGTAAGAATATGGAACCGCGAAATCGCAAAATAAATGGATAAAAGCAAGTAAGAGCACAAAGGAATTTTTATAGTGGTTCGACTCTTTATGAATCTACGTCCACTTTCAATCCATTTTCATTATGATATTCAAGCTTACAACATATGAATTTTTCCTCATTACAATCATTTCTCTTTTTAACTCTCTTTTCTCTCTCCTTATAATCTAATTTCACTTGAATTTGGTAAAGAAAATGAAGAGATCTTTTAGCTTTGTGATAAATCTTCAACCACTTGTGTTCTTTGATCCTTTTCCATGGTCTTCATAGATTTCATAGTGAATTAACATTCGATTTAGGCTTTGGAGAGGAGAAGAGATCATTTGAATGATGCTTGAGATATTTATTATGTAGCTTGAATGAGATTGAAGGTGCTTAGATCCAATTGTAGAAAGCTCTCATGATCATTGACTTGGATTTGATCTTCATGAAGTTATAAAAGTGTTGATGAATACATGGAAGCCATTAGAGTAGTTATAGATGAGCTTTGAATTTGACGGAGTCTCCTTGTGGGAATGAATTTTCGGTCCTCCTCTCAAGTGAAATACAAGGGGTATTTATAGGAGGTGTTGAGAGGTAGTGGCAAAGTGGTAATTAAGGTGTATAGTTGGTGCACGGCATGAGAACATGCGGATTGGCATCAACGTGATATATGCGATATGTATATGATTGAAAGCAACACTGGTTTCAATTGACAACTGGACTGCGGTATGAAACAGCTTGGCTTACGGTATGGATTAGGATTGGGTCTGAAATCCTACGACATGCATTTCATGGAGTGGCATGCGACATGAATTTAATCACCTGAACGACTTTAGAATAGCTCCACATTCATCTTCAGGGACACGTGGCTTGAACAATTCAGGCTAAATAAATTCATCCCTCTTTCCTTTACAGATGGCATTATCCTCTCATGACATAGTGCACGTGTCCTTTATGATGTTCCCAACTTCTTGCCGACGCCATGAACGGCAGGCGATATGAAATAAACGTCATGAAGGTGCTAGTCACATACGCCATGGTCTTGATTTTGCGGTATGATTTGTAACACTCTAAGCTTCTACACATTCTACCTGAGTATCCCACGCAAGTCGTGTACAAATGATATGAGCATCTCCATATGAACGGCATGAGTGTTTCTAGATGCGCAATGACTTAATCAAATTATATGGGGACGACTTGATTTGCAGGTTGTAGGAACGGTTTGAATGTCATCTGTACAATCCATGAAGGTCTAGATATGTATGGATAAAACAACTTGATCCCATTAATCCATGTCGCCTGGCCTTAAATGCCTGAATGCCATTTATAACAGAATGAATTGAGTCTGATGGTCTCCAATGACTTGACGTTGGTTACACTGACATCCTATGTTATATAAGAAAACGATCCATGTTGTATTGCTCATGGTCTTTTCAGATCATGCGGATTGGAGTATATGCACCATGACCTCAAGTGAATGCGGCATGACCTCCATTGCATGGTCTAGAACACGACATGAATAAGAACATCATGAATACTCTGCACGACGTGAATCACCTGAACGACATGTTGATGTTTTAACGACATGGTGTATGTATGTCCTGTTTGTTGAAGGCTGACTGATCTAATACAGGTTATATCTCATGTCCGTTTTGTATGAACGGTGCGATCTGAGTGGCTAAACGTTTGTCATGCATTGCCTACATGTAATAATCCATGAACGACCTCCAAGTCGTATGAATGACTTGTTATTGATGCATTGCGACACGGTTATGTCGCATGGATCACCTGCGACTTGACTGCTTGTGCATGAATGGGCCTTACGACATGAATGTCATCCAACAGTCCTATGCATGTCGTTGTGAATGACTTAAATGGTGTGGATGACCTGGCTCATGTCGCACCGAGAACTTGTTGCGCACGAATGACTTGATTAACCCGACATGGTTTATTGAAGCGCATTAAATAACAAACGATATGGACATTTGCTAGGGTTGGCTAATGTCGTCAGCACGACTTGGATGAGTTTGTGCAGCTTGTATTTCATGTCATCTTAGCTTGGTCCCATGTCGCGCCAGCGACTTATAATCATGTCATACGGATGATTGTGGAACCCGTATCGTGGAAACGACTTTGAGTCAGTTGTGCGGTCGTGTCGTTGTCTGTGAATGCTTCTTCGTTGTGAAACGCGTTCTAAAAGCGGGGTTAACATTTGCCCCTCGAAGTTTGTATTTCTTGTTTGCAAGAAATGCGGGCTTCGAAATAAACATAATGCTTTAAGATTCAGTCATAGTTTTTTTTGTCTGATATAGAAAATCATTCTTCGAATTTAGATGCTCCATGCTACCTGTTCTATAATCAAAACAAGTATTTGCACAATTATGGACTTATCTTCACCATCGACTGTCCGTACTAATGGTGAATTAGTTAATCATTATGAAATGATATATAGCGAATTTTATTTTGAATTGGATAAAGTGTCTGCACAAATTTGTTCTATTCAATGGTTTAAAACTCATCGAATATTATTTGCACAATCACGATATTCTAATTCAAATTCGCGTAAACGTTTAAAATCAACTAGTCGACTACGCCGATTGTAGATTTCAAACACAATCGTTTTATGACTTATATGATGGTATATGGTATTTCACATTTGAGAAATACGCATCTGTGATTTATTCTTTGCTTCTCTTTGGAGAATCTTTGATTATCTGTGCCCCGTCTCTGGAGACCATTGTTAGCATTCATTATGCGAAGAATTTTTCTGCTCAATGTTTGTTTGTCATGCTGATCAGTTTTGACGTTGGAGGCTTCATTTGATGCCTCATGTCTTAGTGAGGTCCTTTTAATCCAACGTCTTGCCTTTCCCTTGTGATTGGATCAACATGATCGATTTCATTGAACGTTGTTGATATTTCCTATGGAGAAGTCGCTTTCTCTATGGAAAAGGATTTTTGGTTGTTGCATCATTTCACAGTGCGAACTCCCGCGAGGTTTGGGTTAAGGCTGCATCGCTCCACGCTTACGAACTCCCATGCTTCATCTTTCTCTAGCAAGCTCCCGCGTTTCGTTTCGCGCCTACGGATTCCCGCGAACCATTGGGTTAAGGCTGCATCGCTCCGCGCTTATGAACTCCCACACTTCGTCTTGCTTTAGCAAGCTCCCGCGCTTCGTTTTGCGCCTACGGATTCCCGCGAACCATTGGGTTAAGGCTACATCGCTCCGCGCTTACGAACTCCCACGCTTCCTCACTCCCACGCTTCCTCTTGCTTTAGCAAGCTCCCGCGCTTCGTTTCGCGCCTACGGATTCCCGCGAACCATTGGGTTAAGGCTGCATCGCTCCGCGCTTACGAACTCCCACACTTCGTCTTGCTTTAGCAAGCTCCCGCGCTTCGTTTCGCGCCTACGGATTCCCGCGAACCATTGGGTTAAGGCTGCATCGCTCCGCGCTTACGAACTCCCACGCTTCATCTTGATTTAGCAAGCTCCCGCGCTTCGTTTCGTGCCTACGGATTCCCGCAACCTTTGGGGGATGAGATTTTGGATCCGTGACAGCTTGTTGCTCTATTCGCCGTTTGATTCATTAGGACTTCCTTGATCAACTGCTGAGTTGGTACTATTGGAATCGCCTCATTTTGTCGGATCCTGAGGAAGCAAATGCCTACAGAATAGCCTGCAGTGAGAAAATCGTCTTTTAGCAAATTTTTCGTATATATTTTGCAAGTCAGAGATTTACACAAGCGAGAAACATTTCATTCGTAGTATTTTGTTCTGTACAATGCATGTAAACCATTATAGGCTTTTTATAGGAAAGTAAAACATGGTAAAGAGTAAAGTAATGCAAAGAGGCGATAGTGATCGCTTATTCTGAGTTTTAGATATTAGATCATCATCAATGGTCATCAGTTGATTATCAGCCTTGGAGTGATCTGAGCAGAAGCTACGTTGTTTGGACCAGACCGATCATTTGATGCCCCTTGCCCCTGGGGAGCTGCAGAAGGATTTGCATCTTTGGAGTTCTTCACAAATTGTTGCAGATGGTTCTTCCTAATCAATTCTTCAATAAATGATCTCAGATGCCTGCATTCGTTGGTGTTGTGGCCCGGCTGATTATGATACCGACAGAACTTCCCGGATTTAGTCAGATGGTCATTCATTTTTATTGGCCGAGGCTCTGGGTAATCTTATGCATCCTTTGTGGCAAGGTAGATGTTCTCGGGAGTGTTATTCAGAGGAGTTAACTCAGACGGGAAGGCGAAACTTTTTATTAGCTTTGTTGTCATTTTTACCATTTACTCGCTTCTGCCCTTGAGTATTCTTTTGATCACACTGAATAGCAGCGCTTTTGGGAGCTTCAAGAAGTTGGTTACCACCGATGATTTGAAGAGGTATAGGATTATCGTCCATTCTCATGTACTCCTCCGCTTTCTTATAGAACTTGTCAAGCGTAGTTGGTTCTTTCATTTTTATCCATCTTCCGAAGTTGCTTGTTTTGTCTATAGCATCGAGTAAAGCCATGAGAATTATGCATGGCTCTGGATTCCTTACTTCAGACAAGGCAACATTAAATCGACTGAGGAAGGCTTTGACAGTTTCCCCTGGATTGTGTTTCATCGCTGAAAGTGTTATAGCTTCCTTGGCTTTAGTAGCGTATAAGCGGAACTGCTCCTTGAACTTTTTGGTCAGGTCAAAGAATTGATCGATAGACTTGGGTGGCAGCTTTGTGAACCATAGTGATGCGGCACCTTCTAAGTAGAGAGGAAAGTATGTGCATCTCATATCATCGGTCGCCTTAGCTACACTCATATGCCATTCATATTTGAATAGGAAGTAGTTCGGATCAACGAGACCGTTGTACGAAGGCAAAGTCGGAGGATTGAACTTCTTCGGACATTCTGCTTCAAGGATTCTTTCGGTGAATGGAGTCCTATCGGGAGAGAAGTCCCATTCTCTTTTGTTGTCCTTGCTAGCTTGATTCTTTTTCATGGCTCGTTCTATCATGTCCGAAATGTATTCTTCGGTGCTATGGCGCTCTATGAAGCTGAGCTCTTTACCAAATGTTCGTCTAGGCATATGATCCCGATTAGAGAGCTTAGGCCCTTTGCCTTCTCGATGAAGACGTGACCTTGTGATAGGATTGGTTGCTTTTCGAGCACTCGCTTTGGGATGGTCCTTAGCTTTTGATCTTGAATCCTCGATGTTAGCTTCATCTCTGTCACTTTCCCCATCATAATCGTCTTCCATATTGCCATTGCGGTTATGATCGGAAGCAGACGATTTGTCATTCTCCTCGAGGTCCACATGCACTTTCGGAGGGCTTGAATTGGTTGAGAATTTAGAAGAGCGTTCATTTTTTCCGTTAAAGCATCATTAGCATCCATCAAAGTTTTATTTGAAATTTCAATTTGGCGGTTCATGTTGGCAATAGCGGCATTTAGTTCATTTCTAGTAACACCAGCTCCACTTATCGAGTTTTCACCAACATCGAAACGGTTAGTGAGCGGTGTTTCTTCATTAACAACATTATCAGCTTCTACCATGGTTTTGCTAGTGGTTTGCTTAGATTTGGCCATAATTGCGGAGAAGGATGCAACTTAGAGTTTTAATGCAAGGATCTCAACTTTAGGAGAGTGCGAGAAGAGGTAGGAGATGCGAGTGCGACCCCACGGTGGGCGCCAAATGTTTGCTCCTAATTGGTGATCAAACACCAAAGTTGTAAAAGTTACACTTCACCTATTCGGTAAGAATATGGAACTGCGAAATCGCAAAATAAATGGATAAAAGCAAGTAAGAGCACAAAGGAATTTTTATAGTGGTTCGATTCTCTATGAATCTATGTCCACTTTCAATCCATTTTCATTATGATATCCAAGCTTACAACATATGAATTTTTCCTCATTACAATCATTTCTCCTTTTAACTCTCTTTTCTCTCTCCTTATAATCTAATTTCACTTGAATTTGGTGAAGAAAATGAAGAGATCTTTTAGCTTTGTGATGAATCTTCAACCACTTGTGTGCTTTGATCCTTTTCCATGGTCTTCATAGATTTCATAGTGAATTAACATTTGATTTAGGCTTTGGAGAGGAAAAGAGATCATTTGAATGATGCTTGAGATATTTATTATGTAGCTTGAATGAGATTGAAGGTGCTTAGATCCAATTGTAGAAAGCTCTCATGATCGTTGACTTGGATTTGATCTTCATGAAGTTAGAAAAGTGTTGATGAATACATGGAAGCCATTAGAGTAGTTGTAGATGAGCTTTGAATTTGATGGAGTCTCCTTGTAGGAATGAATTTTCGGTCCTCCTCTCAAGTGAAATACAAGGGGTGTTTATAGGAGGTGTTGAGAGGTAGTGGCAAAGTGGTAATTAAGGTATATAGTTGGTGCACGGCATGAGAACATGCAGATTGGCATCAACGTGATATATGTGATATGTATATAATTGAAAGCAACATGGGTTTCAATTGACAACTGGACTGCGGTATGAAACAGCTTGGCTTATGGCATGGATTATGATTGGGTTTGAAATCCTACAACATGCATTGCTTGGAGTGGCATGCGACATGAATTTAATCACCTGAACGACTTTAGAACAGCTCCACATTCATCTTCAGGGACACATGGCTTGAACAATTCAGGTTAAATGAATTCATCCCTCTTTCCTTTACAGATGGCATTATCCTCTCATGACATAGTGCACGTGTCCTTTATGATGTTCCCAACTTCTTGCCGACGCCATGAACAACAGGCGATATGAAATAAATGTCATGAAGGTGCTAGTCACATACACCATGGTCTTGTTTTTTCGTTATGATTTGTAACACTCTAAGTTTCTACAAGTTCTACTTGAGTATCCCACGCAAGTCGTGTACAAATGATATGAGCGTCTCCATATGAACGGCATGAGTGTTTTCAGATGTGCAATGACTTAATCAAATTTTATGGGGACGACTTGATTTGCAGGTTGTAGGAACGGTTTGAATGTCATCTATACAATCCATGCAGGTCTAGATGTGTACGGATGAAACAACTTGATCCCATTAATCCATGACGCTTGGGTTTAAATGCCTGAATGCCATTTATGATAGGATGAATTGAGTCTGATGGTCTCCAATGACTTGACGTTGGTTACACCGACATCCTGTGTTATATAAAAAAACGATCCATGCTGTATTGCTCATGGTCTTTTCAGATCATGCGGATTGGAGTATATGCACCATGACCTCAAATGAATGCGGCATGGCCTCCATTGCATTGTCTAGAACACGACATGAATAAGAACGTCATGAATACTCTACACGACATGAATCACCTGAACGACATGTTGATGTTTTAACGACATGGTGTATGTATGTCCTGTTTGTTGAAGGCTGACCGGTTTAATACGGGTTATATCTCATGTCAATTTTGTATGAACGGTGCGATCTGAGTGGATAAACGTTGGTCATGCATTGCCTACATGTAATAATCCATTAACAACCTCCAAGTCATATGAACGACTTGTTTTTGATGCATTGCGACTTGGTTATGTCGCATGGATCACCTACGACTTGACTGCTTGCTCCATGTATGGGCCTTACGACATGAATGTCATCCAACGGTCCTATGCATGTCGTTGTGAACGACTTAAATGGTGCGGATGACCTGGCTCATGTCGCGCCGAGAACCTGTTGCGTACGAACGACTTGATTAACCCGACATGGTTTATTGAAGCGCCATTAAATAACAAACGATATGGACATTTGCTCGGGTTGGCTAATGTCGTTAGCACGACTTGGATGAGTTTGTGCAGCTTGTATTTCATGTCGTCTTAGCTTTGTCCCATGTCGCGCCAGCGACTTATAATCATGTCATACGGATGATTGTGGAACCCGTATCGTGGAAACGACTTTGAGTCAGTTGTGCGGTCGTGTCGTTGTCTGTGAATGCTTCTTCACTGTGAACTGCGTTCTAAAAGCGGGGTTAACACTTCTTTTTTCCTTTTCTCTTCTATTTCACTATTTTTTTTCACTTGATGATCGTTTTACATCGATCAGGTTCTTATGCAGCGCAGATTTTTAGTTTTGGGCACCGGTGGTATAAGGCGAGTTGTCACACTTGGTATCAAAGCTTAGGTTGTGCTGTTTAACTTAAGCAGTGCTAAATTGAGAGTTAACATATACGAGAGAGTATGTATTTGTATATAGTTTGCTTTTCAAATCAATATTTTATTAGTGTATATATATTAATAGTTGTTTTACACGTGAGTGCCATAGGGATAGTTTTCTCTAGTAGCAATTGATCGTTCTATCAGAGACGATCAAGCGGACGAGAAATACTTCTAATTATTCCAATTTCGAAGTTGAGAGTTGGGAAGAATCGAAAACTATTTTCCTTGATTTGCAATTTTTTCTTCAGAAATGGTCCGATCCTTTATTTGGGATGCCCTTTTAGTCTCTAAATTAGTTAGGGCGCCTAAGTTTAATGAGTTGACTATGTCACGTTGTATGAATGCTTATGTTTCCATGTGGCATACTATTCCTCAGAACGGAATTGATTGTTATGATACAAGGAAGACCTTTACCATTTTTAGTTTTTGAAATTGATTCAGTTGAGACCAGTCCATAATTCGATTCATAGAGGTTTGTATCGACTTCAAAGGAGTCGATGAGAGTTCGCTGATTTAGTTGGTATGTTTGTGTTGGGGAGTGTGACTGAGTTCGATGTGATATCGAAGTAAGGATAATTCCCTCCTTTGTCACTTTGAAGTTTGGAGTTGGTAGCTAGGCTTGGTGATCGAATCGGAGGGTAGTTATTTCATTCTAAAAGAATGTTTGTTGGAGGAGTCGATCAAGTAAGCTCGTGATGTTTGAGCTTATTCCTAGTATAGAAGTTCGTTCTACTTTGTCGGGATTAATTATGGAGATGTATATGTTTATTGTCCTTTTCATTCCATCGAGTGCTCCCTCGATGAAGCGAGAAGTTTCAATGTCATCGCTCGATATACATTTCCATCAATGGTGCATTCATATATGTTTTAGTTTGACGTCGCGATTTCATCGTTCCATTTGATCATATGATTTGATGGATGGAACGAAGTCGGGACTCATGAATTGATTTATGTCTCTTGATTGTAACTTACCATGTTGAGGGCTCAGTTGGATTATATATGTGTGTAACATCCCATGTTTGGTCGCTAGAACTTAATACTATGGGTGACTGCAACATCCATAGCGTTTAATGCAGGGCCTCAAGGTGAGGGAGTGTTATTGTAACACCCCGTAATTTTAAAGAACGTTAATAAACTAAAGGGATATTTGATTAAATATTTGAAACTAAAGTAAAAAAGGAATGTATCATTGCATTCAAGCTTAGAATTCTGGTTCAGATAGACTCCGAGTTTGCATAAAACGGATATCGTATGAGAAATATATGAAGGTTAGAAGTTTGTATATACATAAGAGACTTATGTATAAATAAAACAAACCAGAATTCAAAATAAATCAAATGAACGAAGCATAAAATGAAGCGAGAACTAGTCCCGTTAGGGGACGACCCGCTCCAGCGTAGGTCAACCTTAGGGTCGACCCAGGGGGTAGGTGGTTCGACCCCACCTGGTTCCGTCCGAATTCTCAGAACAAACCTAGCCTGTTTTGTTAATCAGGTTCATATTTTACTAAGCGATTGGATTTAAAAACAGGGATCTGAAGTTTAAGGATTATCTTGTGAACTCTATATAAGGGCATGCACTCCTATTAAATAAATTACACTTCTTCATACTACTTCCTCAAACTCTTGTTCTAAAAATATAAATTAAAGATGGGGAGATGCTGCCGAAACTTGGATTGAATCAAGACAATTCTTATTTGACGGATTCAAGAATCCCTTCTGCAATATCAGTATATTATCCTCTGTTCTTTAAACCAAATCTCTGTGAGTTCATGTTACTTTTAGATATAAAAATTTAACAGTAACCTCGACATGTTGATAAACTAGTATTTGAGCTTATGCCTGTTAAGAAACTGATTCATATCTTAACAGTTTTGCTATAATTACATGTATTTTTCCATACACCTGTTCTGCTATTCAGTTGTTATTATATGGCTATTTCTACTATTATTATGCCTATTTATGTTCTTCTTCCTCTCTTCTTCCCTTTTTTATCCTATAAGCCTAGAGTACCTTCGAGTTTGGGCCAATCTCGTAAGAGAAATACGTATAAACGTAATTGGGATAATTAAGGAATGTTTGGGAATAAGAAAAAAAAAGGAAAAATTGGGGTATATCTTGTACTGTGGAATATGACTAAAATTTGGGGTGTATGAACATGTAAATCTATAGGCTTAATTCAAGGATTAAGTGGAACATGTAAATAAAACTATAAGTAACCCGTGGAATCTGATAAATCTATGGGGTTAAGTAAATCTGTTAAAACGATGGGGTTAAGTAGACCTGTTTAATCTATTGGGGTTATATAAACCGGTTAACCTTAATACTTAACTTGTTTAATATGTTGGGGTTATATGAACCTGTTAATCTATGGGGGTTAGGCGAACCTGTTAATCTGGGGCTTAACCTGTTAAAAATCCTAGTTAATTGAGGGACACAAGTTTTAGGGGTTTAGCTTGTGTCATCTGTTGTGTGGGGCCCACATCACTTAGTAACCCATTCTGGTATTGAATAGGGACCCCGCACTAGGTAGGGGTCAAAGCACACATACTGAACTAATAGTAAGAGGCTCATCTAAAAAGGGGTGTATATGGGAGCATTCCAACGGAGTCATGAGCATGCATGGGTCTGGTCTATGGGGGAAAATAAGCCGTTGTAGCATCAGTAAATAGGTCTATATCCTTCTGTAGGTTGTCACTTTTGGAAGTAATACACCCTACTGTGGGGCCAACACAGGGTATTTAAACATTAAGGAGTTGATCGCTTGGGGGTAGTAATTAGGGTACATCTAGACCTGTATGTTTCTGTTAGGGTACCCGTTATTTCTTTTTGAGGTAACAACCGTTATTTCCGTTGAGGTACCTGTTATTTATGTTTAGGGTAAAACCTATTATGAAACTAGAGCACACCTAAAACTACCATTATGTTTTCTGTTGGGATCATTCTGTTTCTGTTATATTAGGGAACACCTAATCCTGTCACATATCTGTTATACTACTACTCGTGCAGAGAAAAGTATCTGGTAAGCATAGTTTACTCTATTTATTCTGCTTATCCTGTTCATCATGTTTATACCTGTTGTATGTTACTGATGTCTCTCATCCTGTTTATTTAATATCTTGATAATTTTACTACTTAATATGCTAAAAGTCACTAGACTCGCTAGACTTTATGTCTGACCCTTTTTTATTTTCCTTTCTCTCTTTCCATTCCCCTCAGGTTCTCAGTGTAAGAATGCTCAGGCATGATTAAGACTTTCTCTCTCTTCTATTTCTGCTTGGATCTGGATCAGCTTTAATGTATCACTTTGACTACTTGCCTACTTTGTTATGGCTATTATTGGGGATTATGATTTTACTTTTTTGTACTCTGATGGTTTTTAGCACAAGACAGATGTATTGGTTTGATGTATTTGGTTTCAATATTTTAGCTTGATGTTGTTACTGGTTTTGAGACTATGATGTTTTTCTATTGAATAACGTTGTTTTAAATTTCTGCTACTATTTTTATATCTGTCTTATGAGATTATGTTTCTATTTACCTATAACGCTTCAAGAAATTTAATGCATTCTGATAAAGAGTGACATTAACGGATGTGCGGTGTCATATTTGGTATCAGAGTTGAAGGTTACAACATCGGATAAAAGTTTTGAAAATTATTTTCAAAAATAAAGTATTTTCAAAGAAAATTCTTGTAACATCCCGAATTCCAACAAATCGGTTTTTTTTCAAAATTCTAATCTACGAAACTTGTATTGGTTTGCTCTGGTATCCTACAGAAAAGATAAAGACATAAAATATGTCAAAGCTCAGAAAGTACCTCACAACGGAATGGATAAAATATAATGTAATCAAAACATAGCCTTACCGTATTAACAATACTGGCTAACTGGCATCCAAAGCTATCATGTCTCTGGCACAAATCTAACCTGTGAGTATCTTATGAGGAGAGGGTCAGAACACAAGTTCTGGTGACTGGGTTTAAACTATACACTTTGGATAATCCTACATATACCGCTCAATCATATTTTCTTATTTATTAGGTTACTTGGGTTAACAGCACTCAAGGCTTACACACACGTCATACCCATTTACTCCCCAATGGATTAGCCTAATACAGTATATATAAATATGTAGCTACCCCCAATATCAAGGTACACCCCATGGTACCCCACTCGCTTGGTCTCCACCACGCAGTCCCTCATCCTACGCCGGAGTGACGTACGGATCTCTATATAACAACCTTACGTTCCTCATATATTTGTCAATTACAATGCTCGAGTTCGGACTACCACCTTCGATCGAATCAGACTCTATCTCACAGTAATGCCCTCAAGTCTATGATACACCACCTAGAGCAGAAAGGCATGTATCTAAACTTTCCCACGTACGTATCGTCAATTGTAGCTTGATGCCTTAATCGCATGTATCTACTAATGTGCACCGAGTTCCTAGCAGGGCGATACAAGAAACACAGAGCTCAGTCGGGAGCTTTTCCATATCTATACAGGCCCGACTTCAAGAGCCTCAAAATACGGATATCCTATAGGTCTATTTTTCATGGTGGCCATGACCCCACCTCGGTCCCTTCCCCAACTAGTAAAGACTACAAGAGCAAAGTGACTGCCCCTTACAAACAATCTAAACATCCATTTGGCATCTCCCCTCAACCATCGTACCTCGATAGTGAAAGGTGAACGGTTTCTTGGGTTTAACTCTAGTCTTTTCGCATCCCATTGGCTGCCGATGACAGGCACCTGATGATCTACTATTATTATTGGTCGTGACCCCAACCTCCCTAATGAGGCGATCACCGAATCACCCTAGTGTCACCTTGTCACAACATTCTGACTGCAAAGCTACTTTTGCAGTCAAGGCCCACCCACCTTGTAGTTATGCACAGACCCAACCTCTGAGAGCATAGCCCAAACATCTGCCACCACACAAAGGACTGCCAAGAGCACCTTATGTATCTTAGGAAGTCGCGTTCTTCCCCTTCCAGTCCTTCGGAGCTGACAGAATAATCATATGAACGTGTGCTCCCCTCGTGCCTCTTGACATCATGATGACCTACCCCGTTGGGTTATTCACCCTTAAACGTGCGGACTGGCCCAAGCGCCTCACTTTAATGTGTTGTCAGACCCTATGTCTAAACATTCTTTTATGCACTTATTTTACCTTATCAGGTTTCCATTTAACTTGGTTATTCCTATTCACACTGGCTTCTTATTCAAGTTACCAAGTTCCTCTTGCTTATTAATTTCAGTCTTATAACTTAACCCATTTGAGCCCATTGATAAGCCTGCAACATGTTAATATCTAGATTGTGATCCAAGGCCTGTAATCCACAATCCCTTTCTATTTTTATTCGATTCATGGTTACATAACATGTTCTACTTAATATGTATTTAAATATATTTCAATTCACATGTTTTCTATTTAACAGGTCACTTATCATTTATGATTAAATATAACTTATTTCATAAGTTGCCTTGTTCTTTCTTATTTAATCATAATTCCATCTTATACGGTCACTATAACTTATCGTTGTTTACTTTTTAACTTAGTTCTCTTAACTAAGGTTTACTAATAAGTCTCCTTTCCATTTATTATAACCTTTGTTATAATTTCCTCTTGTCCCAAGGGTAAGCCATAACACATTATTCTTATCAGCATATTTCAGATTTACAAGTTTACAGATTACTAAATTTATAATTAAGTACAACTCCTTACATTTCGTAAATTTCCCCCCTTTTTCTACTTATTACAAACAACTGGTTTTAGTTTTCCCCATTTACTGGTTACATAATTTACAATTAAGTGCCACTTATCTCGTTTCACTGGTTATCTCATTTTCCTTACTAGTTTATTATAACCTAAGCTACAATCTTCACTTGTCCCTAGGACAAGTCTACCTATTATACAACATTCTCATTAATGTAATTTATTTATAATAGGTTATTATCATTCCCTGTTTGTTCCCATTTCCTTTTACTGTTGTGATTAGTTTTCAATTCCATTCATATCCATTAATTACAATTAATGCCATTTATCAATCCTACCATTTACATATATTTATACATATGTTCATGCACTAGACCTCTCACATTAAGCCTACACTTGTGGATGTTGGATTTGCCGGGCGGTTTCGGGCAGACTTCTTCCACAAGTTGACTTTACCTCGTGTCTTAGCACCGTTACACGTTTTATTTACGCATATAGACCTCTCACATTAAATTAAAAACTTGTGGACGTTGGATTTGCTGGGTGGTTCTGGGCAGACATCTACCACAAGTTGAATTTAAGCTCATGTCTAAGTGCAGTTAAAGTTTTCTATTTGCTGTAAATTTTCTACATATTTTAGGCATGTCTATTCTTTCGTTGTAATTTTTGTTTTTCATGCCATCATATTATGCCTATTTTATGTCATATGTTCTTTCTAACAAATAATTAATTATATTCTAACATGTAATCAATAAATCAGATAATTGCCTATATCTAACAGTAACATGTGGTCGTCAAATCATGTAATCGTTCTAACTTAACATGTAATTATTCCCATCTCTACAATCAAGGGTTCAAGTATATATATAATTGTCACAATCTAACATGTAATTATAACCACAGTAATCGCTACACATGTGTTAACAAGTTTATATGTCAATAGGTGAACATTCCAGCACATTAAACGTTTCAACATATGAATTTCTAACATACTAATATTATAAGATATTGATATCTTAACATGTCATATTAGCATTTTGATACTTTAATCATTCTTATCAGATTTACAGGACATGTTAACGGGAAACGTTAAATGATAATATACCATTATCAAAAATGATATAACTTAAATCCACTCACCTCATTTGCTTTCCAAATCCTACATTTAGTCTAGATCCAGCATTCCATGGTTTTCTCCTAAATGGATTCAGAACCTAACAACCATGGATTCGTAATTTTTACTAAAAGAAAAAGGGAAGAAGGGGGAAGAAAATTGAAATAGAGCAAATCTAGAAAATTACTTGACTTCGCATTTGATTCTAAACACTTTCTTATTAATTTTCATTCTTTTCCTCCAGATCTTGATTCAGAATTTTCCTAAACTAATTATCTTATTTTCTGAAGAGATTTAAGGAGGAGGTAGAATGACAGAGCTTAAACATTGTCTTAGAGAATGTGAGATTTAGGCTAGGCTCTGCTAGCCTATTTATAGGTGTTTAGGATCTTATCGTACATGCAGCGCTGAGTAAGCATTGAACCTGGTCAAGAAAACGGTCCAGATACATCAATGGATCTGCCCGGGTCTGGGGGGTGTCGACCCCGGTGTTGACCCCCTGGGTCCCACGAGCTGTTTTGGTGCAGAAATTTGAATTTTGAATTTTTGAATTTTGAATGTTTGAATTTTCTGGAATTTATTTAACTGTTATATTCATATGTAATTTTCTTATACGTATACAAACCTTCTAACGAACATTTTACGTGTATATATACATATATACGCACAACTTTTGTTTCATTTTCGAAATTCAAATGGTGTTGCACCGTTATTTGATTCTTTCCATATTTAATCAATTGTAGCCTTATATTGAACTTTTGTCTCTTGGATACATATATTTGTACACACACATATATACATATATATATTTGAAATTATATATATATATATATATATTCTCATATATATACACACACACATATATATTTTCTTTATTTCCTTATATGTATATTTTTCCCTTACATGTGCATTCTTATCCTTTCAAATTTTGAATTTGTATACGTACATATATTTGTATGTTCAGTTTGCCCTTTCTAAAACAAAGACAAAAAAAATTATGTCGCCACCGAGGTTCAAACCCCCGACCTCTATGTTGCATTTCCAATGCCTTAACCAACTGAGCTATGATGTCTTTTGTCAATAATTTTAGAAATAATGGTAGTCATTGTTCTCCTTCTTTTTCCTTATTTTCATGTTTTGTTACAATACTTCATTTAAAGGTATCTCTTTCATCTTAAATCAGTTTTTTTGCAATCCATAGGTCAAAATTGACCAGAAAATCACCACGAATGCAATGACGCTAATCCCGTGGCCAAATTCTGGAAGCTCTTCAAAATTTTCTTTTCTTTATAAAATATGCATTTTAATTGCATTGCATTTCTTCTTAAGTGTATGTGCATATGTATATATATATGCACTATTTAATTATTACAATGCGGGGTATTACATTCTCCCACCCTTAAAAAATTTCAATCCCGAAATTTGATAAGGGGAAAATCAAATAATTCCTCGCATAATGTTCATCCATCATGTGTGCATCCAAATTTTTGCAAATATTGTGCACATGTGCAAAGTGAAATACAACATATCTATACATGTGTGCCTAAGCAGTACCTCCTATATGTATGCAATTTTTTTTCAAAAATCCTTTAAAAACATGATGCTCACATCCTAAATATCATCCATCATGTGTGCATCCAATTTTTGCAAACATTGTGCACATGTGCAAAGTGAAATACAACATATATAGCTATACACGTTTGCCTAAGCGGTACCTCCTATATGTATGCAATTTTTTTCTCAAATCACATAAACTGGAGTAGACAAGGGCAACTAATTCTAAATTAGGTTTACGACTGGTTCTTGCCTATAAGGTCAGTTCAGTCTCTTACTACAAGGTGCAAACATCCACTCTATTCTTAATTCCTACAACTTATTTTGTCCACCCAACAAAATTCTCTTGTTAAAACAATTTATCAAAAATGATTACCAAAAGAATAAAGATTTCAAAACTTTCTTTATTAAAAATTCTTGTACGAAATATAACTAGAACTCGCGAGCTATACATGCTCTATAATGTGCACCTTATCCATTTTTCTCTTTTTAATCTTTTCCAATTTATAAGGTTTTCTGCCAAGCCCACTAATATGAAATATCAACATATACGATCCTTCTTTCTCTTATTTCAAAAATATTGTACACTTTTCACACAAATTTTCTATGGGTCTCAAATTTCCATATTCATTACTTTGGTGTACAAAAAGGTCATCCCAATTCTTACCATATTATACTCTTTCTATTTAGTGGGTTCCTCTATGGATCTAGGTATATATGTAATATATTTATATTTTTAAAAATACAAATATGTTCACTCACTAATTATACAGAAATCCTAAACTAGACCGAACTTTTTTCAAAATTCTAATCTATCGAAACTCATGTTGGTTTGCTCTGGTATCTTGTAGAAAAGGCAGAGACATAAAACATGTCGGAACTCAGAAAATATCTCATAGTGAAATGTATAAAAATATAATGTAATAAAAATATAGCCTTACCATATTAATAATACTGGCTAACTAGCACCCAAAGCTATCATATCGCTGCCACAAATGTGACATGCGAGTATGTTATGAGGAAGGGGTCAGAACACAAGTTCTGGTGACTGGATTTAAACTATACACTTTGGATAATCCTACATATACAGTTCAATCATATTTTCATATTTATTAGGTTACTTGGGTTAACAACACTCAAGGCTTACACACACGTCATACCCATTTACTCCACCAATGGATTAGCCTAATATAGTATATATGTAGCTACCCCCAATATTAAGGTACACCCCATGGTACCCCACTCGCATGGTCTCCACCTTAATGCCACAGAAGTGTGTGCATTCCCCCATCCTACGCTGGAGTGACATACAGATCTCTATATAAAAAACTTATGTTCCTTATATATTTACTATGATACGTAAGTATTCAGACTACCACCTTTGATCGAATCAGTCTCAATCATAGAGTAATGCCTTCAAGTCTACGATACGCCACCCAGAGCAGACATGCATGTATCTATACTTTCCCATGTACGTATCATCAATTATAGCTTGATGCCTTAATCGTACATATCCTCTAATGTGCACCGAGTTCTGTGGCAGGTCGATACAAAAAATACGGAGCTCGGTCGGTAGTTTTTCCATATCTGCACAGGCCCGCCTTTAAGAGCCTCAAAATACAGATATATTATAGGTATGTTTTTCATGGTGGCTATGGCCCCATCTAGGCCTCTTCCTCAACTAGTAAAGACTACAAGAGCTAAGTGACTGCCCCTAACAAACAATATAAACATCCGTTTGGCATCTCCCTTCAACCACCGTACTTCGATAGTGAAAGGCGAATGATTTCTTGGGTTTAGCTCTAGTCTTTTCGCATCCTGCTGGCTGCTGATGACGGGTACCCGACGATCTACTATCATTACTAGTCGTGACACCTACCTCCCCGTTGAGGCGATCGCCGAATCACCCTAGTGTCTCCTCGTCACAGCATTCTGACAGCAAAGCTACTTTTGCAGTGAAAGCCTACCACCTGGTAGTTACGCGTAGACCCAACCTCGGAGAGCACAGTCTAAACATCTGCCACCACATAGAGGACTACCATCTTAGGAAGCTACGTGCTTCCCCTTCCAATCCTTCAAAGCCGACAGAATAATCAGATGAATGTGTGCTCCCCTCGTGCCTCTTGACACCACGATGATCTACCCTGTTGGGTTATTCACCCTCAAACGTGGGGACTGGCCCAAGCGCCTCACTTTAATGTGTTATTAGACCCTATATATAAACATTCTTTTATGCGCTTGTTTTACCTCATTAGGTTTCCATTTAACTTGGTTATTCCTATTTACATTGAATTCTTATTCAAGTTACCAAGTTCCTCTTGCTTATTAATTTCAGTCTTATAACTTAACCCATTTAAGCCCATTAATAAGCCAGCAACATGTTATTTTCTAGATTGTGATCCTAGTTTGTAATCCACAATCCCTTTTTGTTTTTATTCGATTCATGGTTACATAACATGTTCTACTTAATATGTAATTAAGTATATTTCAATTCACATGTTTTCTATTTAACATGTCACTTATCATTTATGATTAATTATAACTTATTTCATAAGTTACCTCATTCTTTCTTATTTAATCATAATTCCATCTTATATTGTCATTATAACTTATCGTTGTTTACTTATTAACTTAGTTCTCTTAACTAAGGTTTACTAATAAGTCCACTTTCCGTTTGTTATAATCTATGTTATAATTTCATCTTGTCCCTAGGACAAGCATTAACACGTTATTCTTATCAGCATATTTTAGATTCCCAAGTTTACAGGTTACTTAATTTATAATTAAGCACAACTCCTTACATTTCATAAATTTCCCCCCTTTTTCTGCTTATTACAAACAACTGGTTTCAGTTTTTTCCATTTACTGATTACTCAAATTACAATTAAGTGCAACTTATCTCATTTCACCAGTTATCTCATTTTTCTTACTAGTTTATTATAACATAAGTTATAATCTTCACTTGTCCCTAGGACAAGTCTACCTATTATACAACATTCTCATTAATGTAATTTATTTATATTAGGTTATTATGATTCCCCGTTCATTCCCATTTTCTTTTATTGTTGTAATTATCTTTCAGTTCCATTTATATCCATTAATTACAATTAATGCCATTTATTAGTCCTGCCATTTACATATATTTATACATATGTTCATGCACTAGACCTCTCACATTAAGCCTACACTTGTGGATGCTAGATTTGCCGGGCGGTTCTGGGCAGACTTCTTCCACAAGTTGATTTAACCTCGTGTCTTAGCACCGGTACACTTTTTATTTACGCAGTTAGCCATCTCACATTAAATTAACAACTTGTGGACGCTGGATTTGCCGGGCGGTTCTGGGCAGACTTCTACCACAAGTTGAATTTAACCTCCTGTCTAAGTCCAGTTACAGTTTTCTATTTGCTATAATTTTTTTACAAAATTTAGACATCTCTTTTCTTTCACTGTAATTCATATTTTTCATGCCATCATATTATGCCTATTTTATGTCATATGTTCTTTCTAAAATATAATCAATTCTATTCTAACATGTAATCAATTAATCATATAATTGCTCAGATCTAACAATAACATGTGGCCATTAAATCATGTAATTGTTCTAACTTAACATGTAATTATTCCCATCTCTACAATTAAGGGTTCAAGAGTCTATATAATTGTCACAAGCTAACATGTAATTATAACAACAATAATCGCTACATATGTATTAACAAGTGTATATGTCAATAGGTGAACATTCCAACACATTAAACGTTTCAACATATGAATTTCTAACATACTAATATTCTAACATATTAATATCTTAACATGTCATATTAGCATTTTGATACTTTAATCATTCTTATCAGATTTACAAGACATGTTAACGAGGAACGTTAAAGATAATATACCATTACCAAAAATGATATAACTCAAATCAACTCACCTCATTTGCTTTCCAAATCCTGGATCTGGTCCAGATCTAGCAATCCATGGTTTTTCCCTAATTGGATTCAGAACCTAGCAACCATGGATTCATAATTTTTACTAAAAGAAAAAGGGAAGAAAGAGGAAGAAAATTGAAATAGACCAGATCCAGGAAATTACCTCACTTTGCATTTTATTCTGAACACCTTCTAATTAATTTTCATTTTTTCCCTCTAGATCTTGATTCAGAATTTTCCTAAACTAATTATCTTATTTTGTAAAGAGATTTGTGGAGGAGGAAGAATGGAAAAGCTTAGATGTTGTCTCAGAGAATGAGATTTAGGCTACGCTCTGCTAGCCTATTTATAGGTGTTCAGGATCTTATCGTACATGCAGCGCTGAGTCAGCATTGACCTGGTTAAGAAAACGGTCCAGATACATCAACATTGAGTCAGCATTGAGTCAGGATCTTATCGTACATGCTATCTTTTAAGTATAACCTCTCGGTCCTATTCTCAATCATATTTCTGTTGCAAACCCCATAGGGAGTATGATTTATCTGTTAGTAATACATGTTGGGGCTTGAGGGTGTCCGTTGGGTTGACTAAACTTTTTGGGTTTTATAGGATATGGGATGGTGCTTAGGGAGTTCTTCTCCTATTCAGTATATATGTGACGTAGATTTCCAGCTTTGACATTGCCTAATGGGCACAAAGTTTTTACTTGCTTCTATCATTCAGCTATATCTTTAGGTAGGAACAATTGGGTGAAACATGTATTTGAGACATGTTATGATTGATGGTTGCAAGTGGTCGCAAGTGGTTGCTCGTGGTTGCATAACACACATTAAGCACTAGACCGGCTCAGACACATTTTCATATTGCATATGCATGAGTGTTTATACTTGTTTATGGATGAAATTGAATGTGTTATCATGTGAATGTTGCATATGGGTGGATGTTTGAGCACACATATAATGTTTACGTGATTAGGCTATTTGCATACATGTTGGACTCATGGCATTAAACATATTTTGCATTAAGAAGATCAATCAGGCCTGATCATTTGCATTAGATAAGGAACATATACACACACTTTCTGCATATGTTCATACAGCATTAGAAATCTCTTAAGGACAATGGATGCCTGTGATTGATGATGGAGTAGACGGATGATTGGATGGTAGGACACATTCTTCTTAACTTGACGATTTCGGGGACGAAATCCTTTAAGGAGGGAAAATGTAATACCGTATTTTTTATAACATGTTAAAACAAGAAATCAAGGCAGAATTAAATCTTAAAGTAAGAATCAGGGGAATCGGGTTATGCCATTGCGTTCATCTCGAAATTTTACATGAAATAGAGTCCGAGTTTTCGAAAATCAGAGTTCGGATGAAGAAGTTATGGCCTGTACAAGTTTCAGCAGTTTTCAGGCAGCACTGGACCAGGGGGTCGACCATTGGGTCGACCTACCCCCCAGGTCGACCATAGGGTCGACCTACCGCCCAGGTCGACCATAGTGTCGACCTCTCCCCCTTACAGGTCGACCTGGTCGATCTGTTTTGACCCAGAACTCATTTTTGAAGCCTGAGACGTGTTTTGATGGTCCGGATTGATTCTAGGGTTAATCTAATGGCCTAAACTAGTTGCTACACCTATAAAAACACCCTTAGACCTAACCTAATTCATATCAAATCATTCTTACACCATTATGCTGCTAAAATACCTCTTGAACCATGGCCGTCGTCTCCAAATCAAAGTACAAACACTCAAACTCAAATCAATTCAAAGAACAAGGCTTCTACAATGATTCAAGACAATAAATTAACAACGCCGCGACATTTTGACAACAAATTCAGTTCTTAATTCATTAGCCATGCTCTGTTAGTTCTAGTTGTTTTTAGATTTAAACATTTAATTATAATATGGTCATGGAATAAAGTGGAATTGGATTTAAGTATGTTTATCGATCTATTTCTATTGCTTCTTGGATCTTAAGTTTTGAGATTTGTCTATCTTTATTCCATGTCTAATTTATGATCTATTCAGCCTGTTGTGAATCAGTTTTCTTGATTCATATTGATATTATTACTAAGTTGTAATCTTCATGCCTGTGATGATGTTTTTCTCTCTGATCTTATTTTTATGCAAAATTCTACCTTCCCCTATTTATTTTCTTTTGATGAACCTAGGTCAATTTCGGACCTAGGCCTAAACTACGATATCAGGGGAAATATTGGAATATTGCCTAGTGGAATATATGTGTTTGGTGGAATTGATGGCATAACATAAAAATTGGATATTTGGGTATTACTACCCTTAACATGAAATTGGAAATTTGGGTATTGTCAGTATAATTGAATTTGCAAGTTTGGGCATTGGCATAAATAATTTGGCATGAAGTGGGCATACATGAATTAGCATGTAAGTTAAATCACGAGTTTGGGACTATGTAAGTTTAAACCAAAAGATTGGGCTTATGTTAATTAGGCATATGTAGAATTGGGAATTTGAACATGAAAGCAATTGTAAATTTGATAATTGGCATAAACATGTATTATGAACTTGGGCAACTGACATGTATTGTAATAAAAAGATTATAGTGTGGGATAACTACATCATGAATCATGATTTGGGTTTATTGGGTATAAAACTTGATACATGTAATTTTGGCTAGAACTTGATATGGTAAAATGGCATAAAAATTGGCATACATGTAAAACGGCGTGAATTGAACATATGTAAATTTGGTATGAATTGGGCATATGTAAAACTGACATGTAACCTAGAACTTGGGCATATGTTAATTATGTAAAATTTGGAGTAGAAACATATATGATAATTTATGACTTGGAGAAAGTTTAATATGAACGCACCTAAGTTGGGTTTTAGGTAGTTGGTATGTATTGGACATCGAGAAGGCACGTAAGCATGCTTATGAACTTGAAACATAAATTGGTTATGAATATGAATCATTAACTTGATAATAGGCATAAGGGAAAACATGAAACTTGACATGAAACTCGCCATGAAACTAGACACGAACTTGACATGAAACTTGAACAATGACATGACATTAGAATAAACATGAAAATGGCCAAGTCAAGGTTGGGTTGAGTTTGCAGTGTAAATCTGCCCAGAACCGCCCGACAAATCCAGTTACTGCAAACAATAGGATCAAATGTGGGTAGTTGGTTATATCGCACTTGAAACCCAAGGTCAGACTGAGTTGTGGTGTAAATCTGCCTGGAACCGCCCGGCATATCCAGTGACCACAACAACAGGTCTGATGTGAGAGGTTGGGGTGCATTAATGAATTAATGCCACATGATAGGGTTAAGTCGTGAATCGCTTGAATATACTTAACCAATTTGATACGATGATTTGACATGGTTAAGTCATGAACCGCTTGAATATACTTAACCAATTGGATACGATGATTTGATAGGGTTAAGTCATGAGCCTCTTGAATATACTTAACCAATTGGATACGATGATTTGATAGGGTTAAGTCATGAACCGCTTGAATATACTTAACCAATTTGACACGATGATTTGATAGGGTTAAGTCATGAACCGCTCGAATATACTTAACCAATTGGACACGATGATTTGATAGGGTTAAGTCATGAACTTGAACGACAACACTTATCCAATTTGTAACGACCCGCGTTCTCCGCATCATAGGATCGTAGGATATTTATTTCTTTCACATACGAAGTCGTATGGTCATGTAACTTTGGGAGACGACTATTGGGGTCATCTCCCATGTTCATGATTTTTCCCTATTTTTAAATGACCATTTTACCCCTAGTTGGCACTGTTTTGGCCATAACTTTTGACTAGAAAGGAATTTTGACCTGAAACCACTTCCATTGGCTCCGGA
Source organism: Allium sativum (assembly GCA_030737875.1). Classification (NCBI taxonomy): domain Eukaryota; kingdom Viridiplantae; phylum Streptophyta; class Magnoliopsida; order Asparagales; family Amaryllidaceae; genus Allium; species Allium sativum. The sequence goes on along the minus strand of CM060921.1, from coordinate 716,933,197 downwards.
TGATGGTTTCTCTTTCCGTAGAGTGGTCACATTAGCCAAACGGACTTACCATTTGGGAGATATGGCTGAAACAAGTTTCAGATAGTGAAAAACAGCTTAATTGGGCTTAACCGGGTGATTAGCAGCTAGGCCCAAGGGGAGTTTCGGGTTTAGGGGTATATGGAGGCTGATTAGAGTTAGAAAACATTTCTTTAGACATTTTCCAGCCGCCACTTTCATTTCTCTTGACCTAGCCATGGCCTCCACTCTCTAAATCTCTCTAAAACACCCAAAAATTACTTCCTAATCAAGTATTAAGGCTTAGAGATATCAAATTAAGAAGAAAAAGCACCAAAGCGAGGTTAGAGCTGCTGTTGGGCATCAGTATTCGCCCAAATCAGAGGAGTTTCAGTTCTGAGGATTTTGTTTGTGGCCAAGGTGAGTGATAGCATCGTTTTGACACTAATTACAGTTAATTAAGGGTAATTAGTGAAGATTAGCGAATTTATACGTAAATAAATTCTGGAAAAATTCTTAAAATTCTAAAATAATGTTTTAAGGCTCTGTTAGAAATTTGGGTTAATTTCGATGTGTTTTGCTAATCGTATGCTTAAACATGATTAAGAGGGATTATAGGAAAATATGAGGTTTTAGCCACTTTTGATCCATTATGATTCATTTAAATTGTTGTTTGTTGCTTGCGGTTGCTGTTATATGTTGCTATGACTCTTTGGTATGCTTTGTGATTGATTCAAATAGTTAGATTGGTCGAAAACGCCGTCGAGAGGCGTATAAACAGTCGCTGGAAAGTTGCAGAAAACTGCAGGGTATCTAACCGGATCGGATCGGGTAGGGGATCGGATCGGGTAGGGGATCGGATCGGACATACCCGAACCGGACCGGGGCGTGGTACTTTCTGGGGCATGACGTGAAGAGGCAACAAGGAAGGCCTGGTCGGATCGGAGGGGCGTAGCGTGGGATCGGAAGGAACAAGGAGGACTGAAGTGGAAGAGAGAGGAGCATGGATACCATATTCCGAACCAAATCGAGAGCAATACACGAACCGAACTGATGCTGATGAGACGGAGACGAAGACACTCAAGCTATGGGGTATCCGAACCGAACCGCTACAGAATCACCGAACCGAACCGGGGAACGTATCCGAACCGAACCGAGCATGGGGAACCGGACGTGTACTTTAACTACTTCGTGATGACTCTTTTGAAGACCAACTCCAATTCGACCAAACCCGAGATGCAAAGGAAGTCCAAATGGGAAGTTAGAGCTCAAGATTCAGATGGGAATCAACGAGTTCGCTTCATGGTTGGGCTTTGCTGCGGGACACGTGTTAAGGAGTTATCGACGTCTATAGCTTTGGACCACTATAGTAGGAGGTGCGAAGGCGGATTCAGGGCCATTATGGCATCGGTAGAACCAAGGGCTACGACCAATGTAGTGGGTCATTGAAATGTTTGGTCATGACTCCAAGTGTTTGGCTTGGTCACAGCAGGGTTTCTACAAGTCGGGATTCGTCGTTACCTCAGTTTGTCTAGTGTTCCAAAGTGGTAGATATCGTATACTTTACGCACTGAGTGAGAGACGTAAGGATGGTTGCTATGCTTGATTGTTGACATACACACCCCACCCCGTATTCTTACACTATTTATTATGGCACCTTGGAGTATTGTACGGTATGTGGTACTAACTCTTTGGTTGCAGGTCCAGGTTCAGGTATGGTTTAGTATACCTGTTATTATTCTGTTTAGATGCTTATCGCTCATACCAGGCTTTATGTCTGACCCAGAGTTTTATGTCTCCTCTTATTACTCTGGGTGCTCACACGAGCAGACTAGAGACAGGTTAGCTGGTGATGCACGGGTAGGTGATCCGGAGACGAGCAGGAGGCTTCCACGTACTATATACATAATATTCTCCCTGTGTTGTTGAAGATCACTGCTTGGGCATTGTTGGTGTATCTTCTACTTTAGCTTTCTTTTGTTAGAGACAGTAAATTTGGAAAGTTGTAATAAGCTGTATTTGGATTTCCGCTGCTTTGATGTTGACATTGATTATTAGCTATCAGCTTATGCACTGTCTCGCCTGTTTTATGTCAAGTATGTTACTATTATATTTTATCCCATGCGCTGTGAGACATTCTACAGGTTCCTTGATTAGTTCATTCTCTTCTTTCTACTCTTCTGACGACCGTTCTGTGCTAGTCGGGCATGTGTACAACGCACTATCGGAGGAAATGCAGGCTGGTGCGGGGCGGGCCGTCACACTTGGTATCAGAGCTCTAGGTTGCGTAGTTAACCTAGGGAAGTTATCAGGGAGAGATATTATACGTATACGAGAGAGCGTATTTGTGATTACTTTGGTTTTTAAAAGCTATATATATATATATACTATTACTAGTATAAGGATGAAGTCGTACTGCACTAGCACCACTATGGAGTCGTTAATCGTTTCCTTTTTCAGATTGACGATGAGCCGGTATACTAGAGGTGCTGGTAGAGGAGCCAATAATGGGAATGCTGCTGACATGGGGACGATGTTTACTGACCTCATGAGAGAGATGCTTAGAGATGTGCAGAGGGCAGCTCCCAATGGTGGAAATGGTGGTGGTCCAATAGTGCAGGCGCCAAGAGTCGACTTCGCCAAGCTGAATAAGGATTATACTAGTCTTGGTGGGAAGCCGTTCCACGGAACGGAGTCGGCTACGGATGTTCAGGATTGGTTGGATAGTTGCGAACGTATCTTCGAGGATTTGGGTATCGAGGATGCGATGAAGAGAAAGCTAGCGTCCCGTCAGCTGCAAGGGCGGGCAATGAATTGGTGGAATGCTATAAAGGCAGCTACTCCCGAAGATCAGATTACTTGGGAGCAGTTTAAAGCTCGCTTCAGTGAGAAGTTCATTCCAGCTGCTCAGAAGTCAATGCTGTTTAAGAAATTCTTGGAGCTCAAGCAGAATGGCAGAGCTGTCTCGGAGTATATTGCTGAATTTGACACTTTGTCAAAATATGGGTTATCTCTCATTGATACTGCCGAGAAAAAGAATGAGAAGTTCATAACTGGTTTGGATCAGTACTTGGGGGAAAAACTTATTAACCACATCGATGAGACGTTTGAATCGATTGTGGGGAAAGCATTAAGATCAGAAAGTCTCTACCCTAAGTCGAAGACTGAGGTTGCATCTGCAGAAGAGCCAAAACCACAAGCAAGTGGTGGAGGCAAGGGTGGTTCCCAGAATAAGAGGAAGCAGAACCAAGCTAAGGATGGCCAGAGGAAAAAGAATAAGCAAGATGTGGAGTGCTTCAGCTGTGGTAAGAAGGGCCATTATGCTAGTAATTGTCGGGCCAAGCCAGCGGATAGGAAGTGCTTCAACTGTGGCCAAATGGGACATCACAAGGACAAGTGTCCACAGCCCCCTAAGGAAAAGCAAATGGTGAAAGCATATGCTCTTAATGCTATTCCTTCTTCGTCGAATGCCCCAACTGCGGCGGAGAAGGGAAAGAATGTCGTCATTCAAGGTATGCTTTCTGTTTATGATGTTCCTGTTAGAGTTTTGTTTGATACCGGAGCTTCCAGTTCTTTCATATCTAGTGACCTGGTAGATAGGTTGGGATTGGAGCCCGAGATTGTCGATAGGCCTTTAGTAGTGACGAACCCGATTGGTGGTTCGACTAGTCTTAGCATGATTTGTCGTAATGTGGTTCTATCGAGTCATGGATGCATGTTTGTTTGTGATTACTTTGTTTTGGGCTTTACTGGGTTTGGCATTATTTTGGGAGTAGATTGGCTCCAAAGATACGGGGTGGTGGTAGACTGTGAGGGCTTGTTGGTGACAGCTAGAGCGGATGATGGGCGGAGGATAGTGTTTGGTGGTCTACCCAGTAAGGGGGTATTGGCTAGTTTTCTAAACTCCCTCGACATTCCGCATAGTGAGTTGTCAGGTTTGCCCGTGGTTGGCCAGTATCCGGATGTTTTCGAAGAAGTGACCGGACTTCCACCACACCGAGAGATTGAGTTCCGTATTGATTTGATAAAAGATGCCAGACCTATAGTGATGCCACTTCGTCGTATGGCACGAAGGGAGCAGCGAGAGCTCGAGGTGCAAGTCAGCAATCTTTTGAAGAAGGGATTTATCAGAAGGAGTGTTTCTGAATGGGGAGCACCAGTTGTGTTTGCTACCAAGGCGGATGGTTCCCTTCGTTTGTGTGTAGACTACCGCGAGTTGAATAAAGTGACGAGGAAGAACAAGTATCCTCTACCGCGGATAGATGATTTGTTCGATCAGTTGAGTGGCGCGAGGATATTTTCTCAGTTGGATCTCGCGACAGGTTTTCATCAGCTTAGAGTGGAAGCTGAGAGTATAGCTAAAACGGCATTTCGAACGCCGTCTGGATTTTATGAATGGTTGGTGAAACACCCCACCTCCGTCAGGGTCACTCTCAAAGGGAATGCCCTAATTTTGGTGGAGGTTTATAAGTATAAGTCACAGATATACAAGACAGATATAAGAACACATATTTGTAAACAGCGGAAAATCAACAAACTTTTATTTCATGAAAGCAAATACGTGTTACAACAACAACACCATAATTGTCTTACACTTTTTCCAAAACATAACATAACACTTTCATAATCTGTCTTGATTACATTATTTAAAGAAGCATAAATAAAGCATAGATAAACTGCAAAAGCCCCATAGAGTTTGTCCAAAGCCATAGTTCAAAGCGAAAAAGTCCAAGCAATACATTTCTCTTCTTCAAGCTGGATGTTAAGGCTAGTCAAGCTGCTGTGTTCCCTCCCTGTGGACCTGGGGGGGGGGGGGGAACGGAAGAAAAGAAGACGAAAGAAAAGTAGAGTCAGACATAAAGCCTGAGTAAGCCTAGTACTATTTTGTCTATGAATAAAGAACTGGGTATGATAAGTATAAACAAGAAGTGGAAAAGCACTCTAACTTGGTTAAGTTGTCTAGGGTCGAATATACTATCGTACCCCATGTTAATCTCTGAACCCGTATAAACTAGTTTCCAACTGGCACCCCATAATCAGGGCGATGTGACCCATTCTTCGATGATCGGCTCCTACTCGCATAGTTACATGTGTCTTACGGCCCCCGATGTTGTAGTTACCTATGCTGGTCCCACCATGGGGTGTATCAAGTCCCATGGCGGCGACCCGACACAACCCTAGAATGCACAGGTATGCTACTGGTGTCCAGTGCCTTATTTTTCTGCGCCGGAGTGTGTGCACGCCCGCACCCCGTTGGAACCTACACTGCTACACCACCGCCGTCGATTTGACCTCTTAGAATCAGCCCAGTAATCGTGCCCCACCCTGCCTAGTTTCAGGGTATCATGATACCTTTGTAGGGTTACTGCGAAAAGGGTCCTCCGCTACTAGGTTTTCTATCTCTAGCCAACATGCTAAGTTGGTTAAGTGTTTTCTAACCTAACCCCCACCAGTCCGTTTAGTTTAGCATGTTCCAATTTTGATTAAGTCTTTAGTCCACTTAATCCTAACAATCCTGACTCAGCTTTAATTGTCTTATTAAAGCCTTGACCTCTCACATTAGACAGGTATTGTTGTGGCTGCCTGTTGCCGGTTGGTTCAGGGCAGTCTTACGCCACAACTCAGTCTAACCTCGGGTCCTTATTGGGCTCCATGTTTAACCACCCACATTGGATAGGTATTGTTGTGACTACTGGACAGCCGGGCGGTTCCGGGCAGGTTTACATCACAACTCAATCCAACCTCGGGTTAAACACATCGTATATTCTACGTTTACATATTTTGTCTTTCTTCTTTATTTTCTTATATGTAAATATTTGCGGCCCATTATTAAGTTAATGTTGTAAAGGTTACACCAATCATGGGCCCAACCCATACCTGAATTTGGGCCCTTCTATTTTATATTTTCATTCATTAGTAATTTTAACCCAACGTTATTTTCCCCCGTTTAACACGTCCGTTTATTATCTATATGTTGGGCTTAGCCTTTTAAAGCCCAACTTAGCCATGCGAAAGGGGAGGCTTAAAGCGTGATTACATACACAAAAAGGGGAATGTGAACGCATGAACTTGCAATGTGACGTTGGAACTACAAAATAGAAACTGGTGTACTTGCATAGTAGTAACATATACTTTGGTCATAAAGCATAAGTGACATGAATCAAACCATGTAAACTTGTAGTTAAGTTTAAGAATATCATTAACGACACATAGGCTTAACTACAACATAAATCTATATATTTTTTTATTCAGGCATAATGTCAAACATAAGCAAATCATGTTCATAAGATTACTACATGTTTACAAAGGTGTTTACTTTTGTTGCTAACACAAAAGTATAGTTCAACTTAATCATGGTTTTTAAATCTACATGGCATAAATATTTCTAACATAAGCATGGCATAATGTCAAACATAAGCATGGCATAATGTCAAACATAAGCATGGCATAAGTATAGTTAAATTTGTTCACATAACCATGGCATAAATATTTCTAACATGAAATCGTGATTTTTACTTTAGTCATGCAAACTTGCAAAAAGGGATTTTTGAATCTAACCTAGCTATGTACCACATATGTCATCATAAAATTCTTGTTAACAATATGGATTTCAATTATGCAAAATATCAATCATAGCCTAGTCATATCCATAAGTTTGCAAATAGGTTTTCTAGTACAAAAGCATGGCTTAATACATGATGCCAAATTTTCAACATAATTTCATATGGATTATGATAACCCAAACTTATTCCAATTACTTCACAAAAATGATGTTTGTATAAAAATACACATTATGATGGCATAATAGCAAAGCCCCAAACTTGCATGAATTTTAATTAATCAACTACATACATGTAGCTTCAACAAGGATTGCATAATTTGCGAATATTCCAAACGTATACTTGCATAGAACTACCGCATGTAGTTCTTTATAACATAATATGAGGATATCCAAACGTATACAATATTCCAAATCGATAAGAATCATAGTAACGCACAAATTATGAATTATTTATCACCACAATCAAGTATACAAACCAACACAGTTATTTGTTCATACCAAAGTAATACTCTACTTACAATTGTATGGCGAATTCTCCAATTTAGGGATTTGGAGATACGATTCCTTGTTGAATTGATTTGATTTAGGTTGCTTTATGCTTTAGAATTTTCCTCCTAATCCTCTCTCTCCAATTGGTGGCTACTCTTAGTCGTTCCTCAGCAACATGGCGGCTTTGTTCTTATTTTTGAATGAATAGATTAGGGTTAGTCTAGGGTTGTTTATATAGAGGTTATAAACTGATTAGGACCATTGATGTTGCTTGGATTGATCGTAGCCATTCATTCGCAAGAGAGACCAATTAGAGCCTGCCACCTAGCCCTAATGGCAAAGCAAGCTTCTGAAAATCGGCCAAACACAGACCTGGCCAGCCAGGGCTAGACCAGACCTGGCTAGCAGGTCATTTTTGACCTGGGCGCACTTGGCAGGTGCGCCAGGTCAAAAATGTACTGGCGCACTTCACAGGTGCGCCAGTTCATTTTTGTTCTGGTGCACTTCCCAAGTGCGCCAGTGCATTCTGACCCTTCTCCGGTTTTTCGCCCAACTTCGTTCGTCCATAACTTCTTCATACGATATCCGTTTTTCGAATACTCGGACTCTATTTCGCGTATTTTTCCGAGACGAACGCAATGGCGTATCCCGTTTCCCTTAGTTCTTTGATTTGAAATTAATTATACTTTAATTTGTGAGTTTCACAGTTATAGAATTCACGGGGTGTTACATTCTCCCCCACTTAAAAGGATTTCGTCCCCGAAATCTTCAAGTTAGGAGGAATGTATATCCTAACATCAAATCATCCATCTACTCATCCATCAAACACGAGCATCCATTGTCCTTAAAAGACTTCTAATGCTTCATGATCATATGCGAAGTGTGTGTGTACATGTACTTATCTAATGCAAAATTAGGCGGTCTACTGATTCAGTTGACCTCCTTAATGCGAATTATGTAAGTGCCATGAATCCATTATGTATGCAAATTTTCCTATTCATGATTCTACATGAGTGCACAATCATTCAATACAAATGCAACATCCACATAACAACACATTAAAGTTCAACCATATACGAATGCAAACATATATGCATATGCAATATGAAGTGACTGAGCCGATCTAAAACCTAGATTGTGTGTGTATATGCAACCACGAGCAACCACTAGCAATCACTTGCAACCACTTGCAACCATCATCCATAACATGTTTCAACTACATGTTTCCATCCAAAGGGTTTCTACCTATAAGATAAGGTCGAGGAAATATACCTAAAAAGATAGATAAAAGCGCAACTTAAGGAAAAGGAAAGATCAAGGATGTACCCTCGAACAGAAAAGGGTAGGCTGTGCGTATTCTAGCTTCAGTTTCCCAAGTTGCGTCTCCCTCGGCGTCGCTCCACTGAACTTTAACGAGCTTGACTTCGCGGTTGCGTAGCTTCTTTACTTCCGTTCCTAATATGCGGGTTGGAACTTTTCTTATGGTTGCTTCGCGTTCCACTTCGGCCTCTTCGAGGATATTTGGCTCTACCACTTCAGCAGACTCATGTAGACATTTTCGGAGATGTGAAACGTGAAAAACGTTGTGGACTCCGGCCAACTTCTCGGGTAGCTCTAATCTATAGGTCATTTTCCAAATTTTCTCAATGATAGGAAATGGTCCTACCTAAAGGTATAGTCGAATGATAGAAACAAGTAAAAACTTTGTGCCCATTAGGCAATGTCAAAACTGGAAATCTATGCCACATATATATTGATTAGGGGAAGAACTCTCTAAGCATCAGCCCCGAAGACCGAAATCAACATCAGACTGACACCCAAAGAATTACTCAACCCAACCACCATATATGATTCTAGGAAATTAAGCATGATGGACTCCTTTTATGTCACAAGGGAGTCCCTTCCTAAGACCAACCCGTATCCTATAAAACCCAAAAAGTTTGGTCAATCCAACGAACACCCTCAAGCCCCAACATGTGTTACTAACAGACGAGTCATACTCCCTATGGGGTTTGCAATAGAAATTGGATTAAGACTAGGACCGAGAGGATATACACAAAAGATAGCATGCAAGTGAGCTTTACAGGAAGAGAGGGATCAAGGATTTACTCTTAAGAAGAGATATGATGCACGAATCTAGTCTTCAATCTTCTAAGTCGCATTTCCTTGAGTTTAACTCCATTATGCTTTGTCCGTCTTTAACTTCACAATTTCGTAGCTTCTTAATTATTGTTTCCAAAATATGAGTTGGAACCTTCTACGAGAAAAGATATTTCAACGATTTATGGTCCGTGTAAAGTTCGAACTTCTCACCTAGGAGATAGTGTCGCCAAGACTTGAGTGCAAAGACGATGGCGGCTAACTCAGGATCGTGGGTTGGGTAGTTCTTTTCGTGCACTTTCAACTGCCTCCCGCCATAAGCTACTGCCCTTCCTTCTTGCATTAAAACGGCGCCTAGTCCTGTCCCACATGCATCCGTATAAACAGTGAACATCTTGCTCCCATCCGGCAGCGTCAAAACTGGGGCTGTTGTGAGAGCCCTTTTCAGTCGTTGGAAAGCAAACTCGCAATCCAAGTCCCAATTGAACACTAGATTCTTCTTAGTCAATTTCGTGAGCGGAGCTGAGATTTTCGCAAAATCCCTTATGAATTTTCGATAGAAACCTGCTAGTCCTAGAAAGCTTCGGACCTCAGTCGCATTCCTTGGTGTCTTCCAATCCTGTACCGCCACTACCTTAGCAGGATCCACTGCTAACCCTTGTTTGGATACTATGTGCCCAAGGAGCCTCACCTCTTCTCTCCAAAAGTGGCATTTGGAGAATTTGGCTTTTAGTTGATGGACTCGTAAAGTTTCCATGATTGCCCTTAAGTGCTGAGCATGTTCCTCTTCATTCTTTGAGAAGATAAGGATATCATCTACGAAGACCACTACGAATTTGTTGAGGAAATCTCTAAATACCCTACTCATCAGGTCCACGAAGTACGCAGGTGCATTTGTCAAGCCGAAAGGCATGACAAGCCATTCAAAGAAGCCGTCTGGGGTTCTGAACGCCGTTTTATCGATGCTATCTTCAGCCATCCTTAGCTGATGAAAACCGGTTGCTAAATCGAGTTGGGAGAAAACAGACGCTCCTACAAGCTGGTCAAATAAATCGTCAATTCTAGGGAGAGGGTGCCTACTCTTTTTCGTTAGCTTATTGAGCTCCCTATAGTCAACACATAGACGGAGTGAACCATCCGCCTTTGTAGCGAACACCACTGGAGCGCCCCATTCTGAAATGCTTCTCCTAATGAACCCCTTTTCTAGAAGCTCTTTAATCTGTTTACTGAGCTCTTTCCTTTCTCGTGGAGCCATGTGCCTAACGGGCAACGCAACGGGCTTTGCATTATCTACAAGATATATGCGGAAGTCTATTTCCCTCTTCGGAGGCAAGCCCTTCACCTCTTAGAAGACATCCGGATATTCCCGGACCACTCTAACTAATTGCAAATTTTCAACAGAGGCATCTAGCGATTCAAGATAACTAAGCATAACCGCATACGAGGGATTACAAGAAATTTCCAAAGTATTACCGAGCTGGGTTAGGAGCCTAACAACCCTTTCTCACAATCAAGGATGGCCCCATTACTGGATAGCCAATCCATACCCAAAATCAAACCATACCCCGAAAAGCCTAAAACAAAGGCACTACATTGAAACTCTACACTTAGAATAGAAATTTTCAAATCCAGACAGATCATAGACAAATGAGCTGGGCCCCCAATTGGGTTTGAAACAATTAAGGGGTCCTCTACCATACTAGTTTTTAGGTGCAGAGATTCTACTAAAGCAGACGAGATAAAGGAGTGTGATGCGCCAGAATCAAATAAAGTGCGAACGGGGTGATCATAAAGATAAACTACACTTTCTACAGAAGTGTTGGTACCTCGCTGTTGCAAAGGTGGCGCTTCTAGCACATGAACCTGTGCCCCTGGGGTGGATCCAGCCCTCTGCCCCTGTCCTCGTTTCTTTGGGCAGTCCTTAGCCCTGTGGCCTGTCTCACCACAAGAAAAGCACCCACCATTCTCCTTGGCCTTCTTTTTCCGGCAATCCTTTACTAAGTGCCCCACTTTGCCACAAAATTTACACTTCCTCTTCTCTCGGGACTTGTTGTCTTTCCCGCCCTTCTCAAAGTCTGTCTTCTCAGGGCAGTCTTTGCTGATGTGTCCAGTCTCCCCACACTGAAAACATTCACCTTGCTTTCTTTTCCTCTTTCTACAATCCTTGTTGCATTTCCTTTTTTCTCGTTTCTTATTATTACTGTTACGATCCTTTCTTGTTTGACTATTATTCGTCTTCCTACTCTGGGACTCTTCCGCTTGCTGGTTTACGTGGAGGAGGAGGAGTGAAAGCGTCAGCAGCTGGGGAGTAAGGTCTCCAGACATGCTGAAACAGAAAGGATAGATTCAAAACGAAGGATAGAAGAGAGTACCTATGGCCTTGGGGGGGGGGGACTTTGCCTTTTTAAAAATAAAATAATATTTTTCTTTTAAAAATGCTTCTTTAAATTTCCTTTTTGAAAATAATTTTTCAAAACTTTTTATCTTATCTGGTAAACCTATGCTCTGATACCAAGTGAAACACCCCACCTCCGTCAGGGTCACTCTCAAAGGGAATGCCCTAATTTTGGTGGAGGTTTATAAGTATAAGTCACAGATATACAAGACAGATATAAGAACACATATTTGTAAACAGCGGAAAATCAACAAACTTTTATTTCATGAAAGCAAATACGTGTTACAACAACAACACCATAATTGTCTTACACTTTTTCCAAAACATAACATAACACTTTCATAATCTGTCTTGATTACATTATTTAAAGAAGCATAAATAAAGCATAGATAAACTGCAAAATCCCCATAGAGTTTGTCCAAAGCCATAGTTCAAAGCGAAAAAGTCCAAGCAATACATTTCTCTTCTTCAAGCTGGATGTTAAGGCTAGTCAAGCTACTGTGTTCCCTCCCTGTGGACCTGGGGGGGGGGGGGAAACGGAAGAAAAGAAGACGAAAGAAAAGTAGAGTCAAACATAAAGCCTGAGTAAGTCTAGTACTATTTTGTCTATGAATAAAGAACTGGGTATGATAAGTATAAACAAGAAGTGGAAAAGCACTCTAACTTGGTTAAGTTGTCTAGGGTCGAATATACTATCGTACCCCATGTTAATCTCTGAACCCGTATAAACTAGTTTCCAACTGGCACCCCATAATCAGGGCGATGTGATCCATTCTTCGATGATCGGCTCCTACTCGCATAGTTACATGTGTCTTACGGCCCCCGATGTTGTAGTTACCTATGCTGGTCCCACCATGGGGTGTATCAAGTCCCATGGCGGCGACCCGACACAACCCTAGAATGCACAGGTATGCTACTGGTGTCCAGTGCCTTATTTTTCTGCGCCGGAGTGTGTGCACGCCCGCACCCCGTTAGAACCTACACTGCTACACCACCGCCGTCGATTTGACCTCTTACAATCAGCCCAGTAATCGTGCCCCACCCTGCCTAGTTTCAGGGTATCATGATACCTTTGTAGGGTTACTGCGAAAAGGGTCCTGCGCTACTAGGTTTTCTATCTCTAGCCAACATGCTAAGTTGGTTAAGTGTTTTCTAACCTAACCCCCACCAGTCCGTTTAGTTTAGCATGTTCCAATTTTGATTAAGTCTTTAGTCCACTTAATCCTAACAATCCTGACTCAGCTTTAATTGTCTTATTAAAGCCTTGACCTCTCACATTAGACAGGTATTGTTGTGGCTGCCTGTTGCCGGTTGGTTCCGGGCAGTCTTACGCCACAACTCAGTCTAACCTCGGGTCCTTATTGGGCTCCATGTTTAACCACCCACATTGGATAGGTATTGTTGTGACTACTGGACAGCCGGGCGGTTCCGGGCAGGTTTACATCACAACTCAATCCAACCTCGGGTTAAACACATCGTATATTCTACGTTTACATATTTTGTCTTTCTTCTTTATTTTCTTATATGTAAATATTTGCGGCTCATTATTAAGTTAATGGTGTAAAGGTTACACCAATCATGGGCCCAACCCATACCTGAATTTGGGCCCTTCTATTTTATATTTTCATTCATTAGTAATTTTAACCCAACGTTATTTTCCCCCGTTTAACACGTCCGTTTATTATCTATATGTTGGGCTTAGCCTTTTAAAGCCCAACTTAGCCATGCGAAAGGGGAGGCTTAAAGCGTGATTACATACACAAAAAGGGGAATGTGAACGCATGAACTTGCAATGTGACGTTGGAACTACAAAATAGAAACTGGTGTACTTGCATAGTAGTAACATATACTTTGGTCATAAAGCATAAGTGACATGAATCAAACCATGTAAACTTGTAGTTAAGTTTAAGAATATCATTAACGACACATAGGCTTAACTACAACATAAATCTATATATTTTTTTATTCAGGCATAATGTCAAACATAAGCAAATCATGTTCATAAGATTACTACATGTTTACAAAGGTGTTTACTTTTGTTACTAACACAAAAGTATAGTTCAACTTAATCATGGTTTTTAAATCTACATGGCATAAATATTTCTAACATAAGCATGGCATAATGTCAAACATAAGCATGGCATAATGTCAAACATAAGCATGGCATAAGTATAGTTAAATTTGTTCACATAACCATGGCATAAATATTTCTAACATGAAATCGTGATTTTTACTTTAGTCATGCAAACTTGCAAAAAGGGATTTTTGAATCTAACCTAGCTATGTACCACATATGTCATCATAAAATTCTTGTTAACAATATAGATTTCAATTATGCAAAATATCAATCATAGCCTAGTCATATCCATAAGTTTGCAAATAGGTTTTCTAGTACAAAAGCATGGCTTAATACATGATGCCAAATTTTCAACATAATTTCATATGGATTATGATAACCCAAACTTATTCCAATTACTTCACAAAAATGATGTTTGTATAAAAATACACATTATGATGGCATAATAGCAAAGCCCCAAACTTGCATGAATTTTAATTAATCAACTACATACATGTAGCTTCAACAAGGATTGCATAATTTGCGAATATTCCAAACGTATACTTGCATAGAACTACCGCATGTAGTTCTTTATAACATAATATGAGGATATCCAAACGTATACAATATTCCAAATCGATAAGAATCATAGTAACGCACAAATTATGAATTATTTATCACCACAATCAAGTATACAAACCAACACAGTTATTTGTTCATACCAAAGTAATACTCTACTTACAATTGTATGGCGAATTCTCCAATTTAGGGATTTGGAGATACGATTCCTTGTTGAATTGATTTGATTTAGGTTGCTTTATGCTTTAGAATTTTCCTCCTAATCCTCTCTCTCCAATTGGCGGCTACTCTTAGTCGTTCCTCAGCAACATGGCGGCTTTGTTCTTATTTTTGAATGAATAGATTAGGGTTAGTCTAGGGTTGTTTATATAGAGGTTATAAACTGATTAGGACCATTGATGTTGCTTGGATTGATCGTAGCCATTCATTCGCAAGAGAGACCAATTAGAGCCTGCCACCTAGCCCTAATGACAAAGCTAGCTTCTGAAAATCGGCCAAACACAGACCTGGCCAGCCAGGGCTAGACCAGACCTGGCTAGCAGGTCATTTTTGACCTGGGCGCACTTGGCAGGTGCGCCAGGTCAAAAATGTACTGGCGCACTTCACAGGTGCGCCAGTTCATTTTTGTTCTGGCGCACTTCCCAAGTGCGCCAGTGCATTCTGACCCTTCTCCGGTTTTTCGCCCAACTTCGTTCGCCCATAACTTCTTCATACGATATCCGTTTTTCGAAAACTCGGACTCTATTTCGCGTATATTTCCGAGACGAACGCAATGGCGTATCCCGTTTCCCTTAGTTCTTTGAATTGAAATTAATTATACTTTAATTTGTGAGTTTCACAGTTATAGAATTCACGGGGTGTTACAGTTGGTTATGCCATTTGGGCTGACTAATGCCCCGGCATATTTTGTGGATCTTATGAATAGGGTATTCAGAGATCAGTTGAATAAGTCTGTTCTTGTGTTCGTGGATGATATTTTGGTCTATTCGAGGACAGAGGAAGAACACAAGGAACATTTAAGAGTAGTGATGGAGGTGTTGAGGAAACACCAATTGAAAGCAAAGTTTTCTAAGTGTCACTTCTGGAAGAGGGAAGTGAGGTTCTTGGGCCATGTTGTATCAGAGAATGGTATTGTCGTGGACCCGGCAAAGGTGGCTACGGTACAGGATTGGCCTACGCCTAAGAATGCAACAGATGTAAGAAGTTTCTTGGGATTAGCGGGATATTATCGTAAGTTTATCCAAGGCTTCTCCAAGATAGCAGCACCGTTGACTCAGTTGACAAAGAAGAATCAAGCTTTTGTCTGGAATGAAAGGTGCGAGAATGCATTCAAGAGTCTAAAGGACAAGTTGACAAGCGCACCAGTGTTAGTCATTCCTAAGGGGGATGAAGAGATGACAGTATACACGGATGCCTGTGGTACCGGACTGGGTGCTGTATTGATGCAAGGCGGTAGGGTTGTAGCTTACGCAAGTCGGCAGTTGAAACCGCACGAGAGAAGATACCCTACCCATGATTTAGAATTGGCAGCGATCGTGTTCGCGTTAAAGATGTGGAGACACTATCTCTTGGGAGAAAGATTTGAGCTGTTTACAGATCATAAGTCGTTGAAGTACCTATTCTCCCAGAAGGATTTAAATCTCCGTCAGCAGAGATGGTTAGAGTTCTTAGCTTCCTATGATTTTGACATCGCATACACACCAGGAAAGGGCAATGCGGTGGCTGATGCATTGAGTAGAAGACATGCCAGCCTAGGGACTATGTTCCTTGAATGGAAGCAACTGGAGTTTATCGCGGGGTTTGATTTCAGACCAAAGTGCGAATTGGATCTAGAAATGTTAGCAAGTTTGACGATCAGACCCACTTTGATTGAGCGGATCGGCTCTAGTCAGAGGGACGATCCTAACCTATTGGAAATCATCTCCAAGTTAGAGATGGGTATCGATGAGGAGGTGAACAAGTATGGGCTTGATCGAGATAGATGGCTTAGAAAGAATGGAAGGCTTGTTGTACCCAATGTCAATGGATTGAGGGATGAAGTGCTTAGAGAATGTCATCACTCAAAGCTGACTATACACCCCGGTGGTAATAAGATGTATTGAGATATGAAGCAGACCTACTACTGGGAAGGGATGAAAAGAGACGTTGGGAAGTTTATATCCAAATGCATGAATTGCCAGTTAGTTAAAGCCGAGCAAAAGAAACCTAGTGGTTTGTTACAGCCATTAGAAATTCCCGAATGGAAATGGGAGCAAGTCTCGATGGATTTCATCGATGGTTTACCAAGGACTAGATCGGGATATGACAGCATTTGGGTAATTGTAGATCGACTGACTAAAAGTGCAAGGTTTATACCAGTCAAATCGACCAGAACGGCAGCTAAGTTAGCAGAATTGTATATGAAGTGGGTAGTGAGATTCCATGGAGTACCTAAAAGCATTGTGAGTGACCGAGACCCGTTGTTCACTAGTGGGTTTTGGAAGAGCTTACAAGAGGCTCTAGGGTCAGAGTTACATCTCAGTACCGCGTATCATCCTCAGACCGACGGTCAGACGGAGAGGGTGAACCGTATTTTGGAAGATCTCTTGAGAGCATGTATATTGGATTTTGGTGGATCATGGGATGACCATTTGCATCTAGTAGAGTTTGCATATAATAATAGCTACCAATCCAGTATCGGTATGGCCCCGTTTGAAGCTTTGTATGGAAGACCATGCAACTCACCATCATGTTGGATAGAGACTGGCGAGAAGTTTATGCTTGGACCAGATGTGGTGAGGGAAACTTCAGATAAGATCAAGATCATTCAACAACGAATGAAGGCGGCCCAAGATAGGCAGAAAAGTTATGCTGATAAGAGAAGAAGAGACTTAAAATTCTCCGTTGGCGACTTGGTGTTTGTCAAGATTTCTCCGTTGAAGAGCGTAATACGATTTGGCAGGAGAGGCAAGTTGGCACCAAGATTTGTTGGCCCATTCCCTGTTCTTGAACTAGTCGGGAATTTGGCATATAGAATTGACTTACCAGAGAAGATGGCGGGAGTTCATAACGTATTTCATGTTTCCCAACTAAGGAAGTTCGTTCACGACTCAGATATGACTATTTCACCTGATCAGTTAGAGGACTTCGAAGTAGAACCCGAGGCGGTTGGGAACCGCAAGCAGGCCCGTATTGTCGAGCACGACATGAAGCAACTTCGAAGGAAGGCGGTGAAGCTAGTCAAGGTTCAGTGGAGCGAGGACGAGAATGATTGTACTTGGGAAACAGAGGAGGAAATAAGGAAGAAGTATCCAGAACTCTTTACCTGGTAAGATTTTGACTTCGATTTAGTTTTCCGCATGCTAGGATAGGCTTGTTTGCTTGTTTTGCATATTTGATTGTTGTATATGGTTGTTAGGCATGCGGGATCCTTTGTATGTTTTGGGTTAAGGAATTTCGGGGGCGAAATTTCTTAAGGGGGGAAGAGTGTAACGACCCGCGTTCTACGCATCATAGGATCGTAGGATATTTATTTCTTTCACATACGAAGTCGTATGGTCATGTAACTTTGGGAGACGACTATTGGGGTCATCTCCCATGTTCATGATTTTTCCCTATTTTTAAATGACCATTTTACCCCTAGTTGGCACTGTTTGGCCATAACTTTTGACTAGAAAGGAATTTTGACCTGAAACCACTTCCATTGGCTCCGGATGATGGTTTCTCTTTCCGTAGAGTGGTCACATTAGCCAAACGGACTTACCGTTTGGGAGATATGGCTGAAACCAATTTCAGATAGTGAAAAACAGCTTAATTGGGCTTAACCGGGAGATTAGCAGCTAGGCCCAAGGGGAATTTCGGGTTTAGGGGTATATGGAGGCTGATTAGGGTTAGAAAACATTTCTTTAGACATTTTCCAGCCGCCACTTTCATTTCTCTTGACCTAGCCATGGCCTCCACTCTCTAAATCTCTCTAAAACACCCAAAAATCACTTCCTAATCAAGTATTAAGGCTTAGAGATATCAAATTAAGAAGAAAAAGCACCAAAGCGAGGTTAGAGCTGTTGTTGGGCATCAGTATTCGCCCAAATCAGAGGAGTTTCAGTTCTGAGGATTTTGTTTGTGGCCAAGGTGAGTGATAGCATCGTTTTGACACTAATTACAGTTAATTAAGGGTAATTAGTGAAGATTAGCGAATTTTTACGTAAATAAATTCTGGAAAAATTCTTAAAATTCTAAAATAATGTTTTAAGGCTCTGTTAGAAATTTGGGTTAATTTCGATGTGTTTTGCTAATCGTATGCTTAAACATGATTAAGAGGGATTATAGGAAAATATGAGGTTTTAGCCACTTTTGATCCATTATGATTCATTTAAATTGTTGTTTGTTGCTTGCGGTTGCTGTTATATGTTGCTATGACTCTTTGGTATGCTTTGTGATTGATTCAAATAGTTAGATTGGTCGAAAACGCCGTCGAGAGGCGTATAAACAGTCGCTGGAAAGTTGCAGAAAACTGCAGGGTATCTAACCGGATCGGATCGGGTAGGGGATCGGATCGGGTAGGGGATCGGATCGGACATACCCGAACCGGACCGGGGCGTGGTACTTTCTGGGGTATGACGTGAAGAGGCAACAAGGAAGGCCTGGTCGGATCGGAGGGGCGTAGTGTGGGATCGGAAGGAACAAGGAGGACTGAAGTGGAAGAGAGAGGAGCATGGATACCATATTCCGAACCGAATCGAGAGCAATACACGAACCGAACTGATGCTGACGAGACGGAGACGGAGACACTCAAGCAAAGGGGTATCCGAACCGAACCGCTTCAGAATCACCGAACCGAACCGGGGAACGTATCCGAACCGAACCGAGCATGGGGAACCGGACGTGTACTTTTACTACTTCGTGATGACTCTTTTGAAGACCAACTCCAATTCGACCAAACCCGAGATGCAAAGGAAGTCCAAATGGGAAGTTAGAGCTCAAGATTCAGATGGGAATCAACGAGTTCGCTTCATGGTTGGGCTTTGCTGCGGGACGCGTGTTAAGGAGTTATCGACGTCTATAGCTTTGGACCACTATGGTAGGAGGTGCGAAGGCGGATTCAGGGCCATTATGGCATCGGTAGAACCAAGGGCTACGACCAATGTAGTGGGTCATTGAAATGTTTGGTCATGACTCCAAGTGTTTGGCTTGGTCACAGCAGGGTTTCTACAAGTTGGGATTCGTCGTTACCTCAGTTTGTCTAGTGTTCCAAAGTGGTAGATATCGTATACTTTACGCACTGAGTGAGAGACGTAAGGATGGTTGCTATGCTTGATTGTTGACATACACACCCCACCCCGTATTCTTACACTATTTATTATGGCACCTTGGAGTATTGTACGGTATGTGGTACTAACTCTTTGGTTGCAAGTCCAGGTTCAGGTATGGTTTAGTATACCTGTTATTATTCTGTTTAGATGCTTATCGCTCATACCAGGCTTTATGTCTGACCCAGAGTTTTATGTCTCCTCTTATTACTCTGGGTGCTCACACGAGCAGACTAGAGACAGGTTAGCTGGTGATGCACGGGTAGGTGATCCGGAGACGAGCAGGAGGCTTCCACGTACTATATACATAATATTCTCCCTGTGTTGTTGAAGATCACTGCTTGGGCATTGTTGGTGTATCTTCTACTTTAGCTTTCTTTTGTTAGAGACAGTAAATTTGGAAAGTTGTAATAAGTTGTATTTGGATTTCCGCTGCTTTGATGTTGACATTGATTATTAGCTATCAGCTTATGCACTGTCTCGCCTGTTTTATGTCAAGTATGTTACTATTATATTTTATCCCATGCGCTGTGATACATTCTACAGGTTCCTTGATTAGTTCATTCTCTTCTTTCTACTCTTCTGACGACCGTTCTGTGCTAGTCGGGCATGTGTACAACGCACTATCGGAGGAAATGCAGGCTGGTGCGGGGCGGGCCGTCACACAATTTGACATGACGCATAGGCGGGTTAAGTCACGAACTTGAATGACAACACTTAACCAACTTGACATGCTAGACTGATGGGGTTAAGTCTCGAATTTAAATGACAACACTTAACCTACTGGACGGAAACCCAAGTTGCGCGGTCCTTTTCAGCAGTAACCCACTAGATGTATCACGGTACCCTGGAACTAGGTAGGGTGGGGCACGATTACTGGGTTGATTGTAAGCGACCAGAACGACGGTTGACTAGGTGCGCCATTGTAGGTTCAGGCGGACTATGGTCGTGCACGTAGTCCGTAGTTGAAAAAGCAGGCGTTGGGCACCCGTAGGTTCACACTGTGTGTGCTTGATTCGTGTCGATGGTTGGCACCATAGGGCTTGATACACCCTATGGTGGAGCTAGCACAGGTGACTACTTTTCCTGATTGGGCCGTATGACATAAACACATGAACGAGCTAGGACTTGTAGGGAGCCGATCGATTGATAGATCGTTACGCTGAATTCGTTAGGTAGCATGATCCCTAGTGGTCCTAGGTGGCATAAACCCTAAACGAATCTAGTAAACGTTCAATAGGTAGCATAATCCCTAGTGGTCCTAGGTGGCATAAATCCTAGTTGAACAATCGATAGTTCATGATAAGGAAACCAAGCCAGAACATGGGTGGCAGTCCAAACGATTTCAAGAATGGTGGCACTACATTGAAGTAGTATAGAAATACGTGATGAAACCCGTACGATATACGGCAAGGGACTGTACATATACATGGAAAGGATGATACGGGTTGGGGTACTAGTACAGTTGGTGCAGAGAATATAGGAAATCAAAGAAAAGAGTGGAACGGTGAAGCTTAGAAATCTTGCGATGTTATACTTAATAGAAACCTTGCAATGTGATACTTGGTAGGAACCTTGTGATGATACTCTTGATAGGAAGCATTGAATGTTATACTTGATTCATCGTGCCTGTAGCTTACCTTGTCATCATGCTTATATTTACTTTCAGTTTATTCATGCCATATTATCTTCACCTGTTTTTATGCTGAAAGCCACTAGGACTTACTCAGTCTTTATGACTGACCCAGTTTGTTTCGTCTCTTTTTCTTTCGTCCCCCCCTCGGTTCGCAGGGTGGGAATACAGCTTAGTTCGGATCTTACCAAGCTCCAAGGCTCTTTCATGTACTGCTTGGATTTATCTTGGCTATGGCTTGCTTTGCTGCTTTATATGGGAATGATTTATGACTATGGTTTTATGGTTCTTTACTATTGCAAGACAAATTTTGATATAATGGATTTAATGGCATTTTGATGTAAAAGGCTTTAGACCTTTCTAGATTTTAAAGAAATGAAATTTGGTTTTTCTTCCGCTGTTTTATATATCTTCTGTCTTGTAATATTTCTGTGTATGTTTACCTAGATAATGCTCCACCAAAGCTTGTGCATTCCCCTTGTGAGTGACCCTGGTGGAGGTGGAGTGTTACATTTAAATTACATTAAAAATGTAATTTTCGTAACAGTGCAAATTTCTATCTTTTAAAATTACATTTAAAAGGTAAATTTGATTCTAATGTCCAATTCTTCTTCTTAATTACATTAAAAATGTAATTTTCAATATAATGTAAAATCCTTCTTTAATTACATATAGAAATGTAATTTTTATTCCAAATTCTCATTCTTAATAAAAATGTGATTTATTTTACATATACATAAACATGATATTTAAAATATGATTTTGATTCATATCATTACCTTGACATTAAAATATGATCTGATTTCATATGCATTATCATGACACTGAAATATGGTTTTATTTCATATGCATTGACGCTACTCCAAAACATGATTTTGTATCGTATGCACTATCATATACTAAAATATGATTCTATTTTCATATTTCTATTCAAACGCTAAAAATATATTTATTTTCTTATTTCTACACATCCGGTAAAAATAAGTTTGTTTTCATATCTTAACTGCGACGCTAAAAATATATATAATTTTATTCATATTTTAACTAAAACGATAAAAATAATAATATGATTATTTACATATTCTAACTAAAACGAAGAAAATATGACAATAATCATATTCTACCTAAGACTGCTAAAAATATAATTTTAATCCACTTTTTCCATTAACGCTAAAAATATAATTATAATTCACTTATTCCATTAACGCTAAAAATATAATTATAATTCACTTATTCCATTACACTAACAATATGACCATTCAAAATTATATAGTGCTTATAACCATTACACTAACAATATGATCATTTTAATGTAATGACATAGCACTTAAAATAGTTCATTTTAACCAAGATGACATAACGCTAAATTTATATTCATTTTAACTGAAATGACATAATGCCGAATTCATATTCATAATTTCTAATGAAAACATTACTAATGTAAACATATTTTCTAATGTAAACATATTTGCTAATGTAATCGTTATTTTCTAATAAACATATTTTAATACAACGCTAAAATATGTTCATTTTTCCTATAATTTAACACAATGCTAAAATTTGATTCATTTTCAACTAAATTTACATAATGCTAAAATGTATTCATTTTTCTAAAATGACACAACGCCAAAATTTATATGTTAACCTTTTTCTATGTTTTCTCATATCATATAAAAGCTTATTTTATATGTAAATATTTTTAACCATTCATATTAACATAAAAAGGATATTTTATGTTAAATTTTTCTTAACATTTTATTTTAACATAAAAGGAATACTTTATGTTAAATCTTACTAACATTTCAACGAAAACAAATAAAAGATAACTTTGATTGTCGTCAATTCCGGCACAACAAAATATATAAAGAGTTATATTTTGTATACTTATCGTTTTATAATTAAATTGTTATTTTAACCAATCTCAACATTTTATATCTAAAATGTTATATGTAAAACAAAACGAGTTTACAAATTTTGCCTTTTTATTTACACATAGGATATAAATAAAAATGTATACAACAAGCTCGTCTTTTTATTTACACATGTAGTGTAAATAAAATGTGGTTTTCTAATTTTATCTATATTTACAAATAAAATGTTTAACCATTTGCCCTTTTTTTATTCGCACATGAAGTGTAAATCAGAATATATAACACGATTTTAATGTTGCTAAATAAACATAGTCTATATAATATTCTAATTGGATTAAAATTTTCGGATCTAATCCGATTTACAGTCAAGTCACAATTTTTAATTGGATTAAAATTCTAGTTTAATCTAATTTACAGGACACGATGATTTTTATCGGATTCATACAGATCTAGATCGTACGATAACAGATCTAAACAACATAATGTAATAAAATTCATCAGAACACAAGCGAAATTCATCACAGCACAGATCTGAACAAATAACGTACATATAATTTTTTAACAACGATAGAACAATTAATTAAATTAATTAAATTGTAAAAATCAGAGATTCTCACCTCGATTTGGCTGAAAATTCAAAATGCTCCGTTTCAGATTTGGTCAGCGCCATCGCGAAGATCTCGGAAAGACGAATCCAACGCAACAAACGATTCGCAAAACGGACCTCGTATGGAGAAGTTATACATGTTTAAAGATTTGTAAATTTAAATTATAAAAATAATTAAACCATCCATCTCACCCACTAGGATGCTGCCACGTCACCTCCCTCAAGCCCCTTTCTTCTTCATCGTTACTTCAGGTATTGACCGTAATAGTTTGAACCCACCTCTCAACGTCTAGGGCATCTCATCGCACCTCCATCCGACCACCTGCAGTCGATCGGAGACCCTCACATCGAAGCCCGCGCCGACCTCTCCTTGCGCCCAGAAGTGGGCCCCACTCGCTGCCCCCTGTGCCTCGAAAACCCTTCAAGTGCCAGCACTTCGTGCTGAGAATTCACGAAATCCGTGAACTAAAACCCGATCTTAACCGTATGGATCTATAGATCTCTCCAAGAGCTTCGATTTGGTATATAATATGTTGAATTTCATTGAATGGATCAAAAGTTATTGAGGTTTGAATTTTCAGTCATTCATGGCCATCGGTTTCTATAGCAGACGGCTGGCCATTTTTCTAGGGTTTTAAATAATTTTTTATTAATTTGTTCATCGTAAAGCGTGTTATAAAGGTGAAAATGCGGGCTGTCTCCGAATTGGGCCTGCTTACTATCATTCTTAA
The DNA here is from genome assembly GCA_030737875.1 of Allium sativum. Taxonomy (NCBI): domain Eukaryota; kingdom Viridiplantae; phylum Streptophyta; class Magnoliopsida; order Asparagales; family Amaryllidaceae; genus Allium; species Allium sativum. Next base: position 716,908,889 of record CM060921.1, on the reverse strand, counting down.
GGTTTTGACACCTTCTGAACGCAATGGGACAGGTCTCGTGGCCCAATTCCGAAATCTGTAAAAAATATATTTAAATTTACATTAAAAATTAATTAATTAAATAATTACTATACATTTAAATATGCCGAGGCCACAAACTAACTTCAAAAATTCCCGAAAAAATATATTTAGCTATGTTTTGACGCTGCGGACCTAGGAAAATTAATTTCGTTCAATTCTGAGCCCGTTTGAAAAATGACATTTTCCAAATTGATTAAAATTTAACGAAATTGACAAAACTGAAATCTTTTTGCCATGGCCACAAATTTATTCTAAAAATTATGAAAAATTAAACTTAGCCATATTTTGACATTCCGGATCCAACAAAAGTGGTCTCGTCGAAAAAAGAGGTCGTTTGTAAAATGACTTTTTTTAAGGGCTATATGTTTAATATTAAAAATACATTTTTAAACAGATAATTTTCGAAAATCAAAATATATAAGTGTTTACTATTTTTAAATGCAGAAACATCATTTTGAACTCAATAGAAGTGGTTTCGCGTCCAAATTCCTTTGTACGCAAAAAGTGGCATTTTCGACCTTTATAAATTTCATAGCGACCTTTTTAAATTTTAATTTGGGCATAACTTTTGATTCCTGCTATGAAATTTCAATTTTTCGGATTTGTTTGAAAGATATTTTTAAATAGATTCCAATATTTTTTGTTTCACTAAAATCCGTTAAATTTTGCATTCTGTATGGTCCGTCAAAGTTCAAGTTTGACTTTTCGAACTACCGCGCTATTTCTAACTCCTTTTATAATTAAAATTAAATTATTCATTCTAAATTCAATTTAAATCAATTTTTAATCATTATTATTTTAAATGAATTATTTTAAATACCAAAACCCATTAAAATTAGTTAAAATAAAATTTTAAATTTACCGCAAAATTCAGGGTTGTTACACAGAGCAAAAGAAGCCCGGTGGGTTGCTTCACCCATTGGAAGTCCCTCGATGGAAGTGGGAGAGTGTCTCGATGGACTTTTTGGATGGGTTACCGAGATTGAGGAAGGGTAATATGGGGATTTGGGTCGTGGTAGACAGACTTACTAAGAGCGCCCATTTCATTCCAGTGAAGTGTAAGAGGACTGCTCCATGGTTAGCCTCCGTATACATTCGAGAGATAGTTCATTTGCACGGTGTTCCTTCTACCATAGTGAGCGATCGTGATCCTATCTTTACTAGCGAGTATTGGAAGAGCTTGCAAGAGGCAGAAGGGACTAGGGACTCAGTTATGTTTGAGCACCGCATATCATCCTCAGACGGACGACCAGACCAAGAGGATGAATCGTATTCTAGAGGACCTTTTGAGGCTATGTGTTTTTAGACTTCGGAAGTACATGGGAGGAGCATCTTCCTTTGGTGGAGTTCGCGTATAATAATAGTTTTCAGTCTAGCATTGGCATGGCACCTTTCGAGGCTCTTTATGGAAGGCCTTGTCGTTCACCTACATTGTGACGTTCCGCCCCGCACCAACCGACATTTACTCCAAAGGTGCGCTGTACACATGTCCAGTTAGCACGGGACAGATCGTCAGAAGGAAAAGGAAGAAGGAAATGAACTAACAAAGAACCTGTAGAATGTCTCACAGCGCATAGAACAAAATATAATAATAACATACTTGACATAAAACAGGTGAGACAGTGCATAAGCTGAAACAACTAACATAACAGCGGAAAATCCAAGTACAGCTTATGATCCAAAGTTAAACATTTTACAACTTTTCAGACTGTCTCAAAAGAAAAAGCAAGGTAAAGGAGGTACGCTACTAATGCCCAAGTAGCGACCACCAACGACACAGGGAGAATATCTATATATCATACGTGGAAGCCTCCTGTCCGCCTCCGAATCAGCTACTCGCGCATCACCAGCTAACCTGTCCCTAGTCTGCTCGTGTGAGCACTCAGAGTAATAAGAGGAGACATAAAACTTTGGGTCAGACATAAAGCCTGGTATGAGCGATAAGCATCTAAACAGAACAATAACAGGTAGACTAAAACATACTGAACCTGGACCTGCAACCAAAGAGTTAGCACTACATACTGTACAACACTCTAAGGTGCCATTTCAAATGGTGTAAAGATAACAGGGGTGGGGGTGTGCATGTCATAGTGATGGCAAACAATCAAGCATAGCAACCATCCTCACATCTCTCACTCAGTACATAAAGCATACGATATTTACCACTTCGATCACCCAACATACCTTGCTACGATCACTTTGCCCCATGAAGTCATAAATGGCTTCACTGCACTGATAACATAGCCACTAATCCTTTGCTATGCCCACTTTGCCCCATGGAGTCGCAATGACCCCACTGCACTGGCTCATGGCCTCACTAATCCTTTACTATGTCCACTCTACCCCCATGGAGTCACAATGACCCCACTGCACTGGCTCATAGTCCTACTACGCATCACTTTGCCCCTCAAGTCATAATGACTCTACTGCACTGATAACGTAGTCTTGCTACCATCACCTTGCCCCTCGAGTCATAATGACTCTACTGCACTGATAAGTAGCCCATCATCCATTTTCAGTGGTGAATCGAAGTTATGAACGTCGACAACTCCTTAGCACACGTCCCGCAGCAAAGCCCAACCATGAAGTGAACTCATTGGTTCCCCATTGGATCCTGAGCTCTAACTTCCATTTGGACTACCTTTGCATCTCGGGTTATTGGTTATCACCGGATCGGTTCGGATCCCCTCTTAGCCATCAGTTCGATTCAGATCGGAGTGCTCATCCTTCGCTGGATCGGATCGGTTCATCATCACCTCAGCGGATTGGGTCGGATCTCCACGTCCAGTCGCCATTACTGGTTCGGGTCGGGGTCCTCCAATGTGCCACAGTTCGGATCGGCTTCTTCTAATCGACTCGGGTCGGGTCGCAGTCTCCAAGCCTCGTCGAGGTACATCAGTTCAGGTCGAGTACTATGGCGGATCGGGTCGGAGATCATCAGGCGGTTCGGATCGGACGACGCATGCCACGAGAAGAGCGAATAGATCGAAGAATGAAGTGTGGGAGCGGATCGGGTCCTCCCTCCGTTCCGATCCGGATCGGTCTGTTTTCTGCACTTTTCCAGCAAGTAGTTTTACGCCACTCGCCGACGTTTTCGACCATTCTACCTATTCTAATCAATCACAAAGCATACCATACAGTCATAGCAACATGCATAATCAACCTCAAACATCAAAACAACTATATAATAGGTTAAAATGGATCAAATTCATCCAAAACCCCATATTTCCCCTTAAGCATGTTTAGGTGAAACTAATGATGTGATTAGCAAAACTTAACCAAATTAACCCAAATTCATATAAGAGGTCTAAAGCATCATTTCGAATTTTATAAATATTTTTCCAGAATTTTATCATGTTTAAATTCGATAATTAACACTAATTACCCTTAATTAGCCATAATTAGTGAGGAACTATGCAAATCACTCACCTTAGCCACAAATAAACTAAGATCTGAAATAACTTTCTGATTTGGTGCGAATCCCGATGCTAAACAGCAGCTCCAATGTTGATTTGGTGTAGATCTCCATTGATTTGATGTTGTTAAGCTTAATCCTTGATTAGAAGATGATTTGGAGGTGATTTAGAGGTTGGAGGCCATTTTTAGGGTTTCCAAGAGGTAAGTGGAGGCTAGAAAACTGAAATGGAATGATTCTCTAACTCCTTTCAGCCTCCCCATAACCCTAATCCCGAAATGGGTTATGGGCCCATTCGCTAATCACCCTATTTGGCCCGATTAAGCAGTTTTTCACCTTCCAAACCTTATTTCAGCCATATCTCCCAAACGGTAAGTCCATTTTTCACATGTGACCACTCTATGGAAAGGTAAACCATCAAACGAATCTAATGGAAGTGGTTTCAGGTCAAAATTTTTTTCCAATAAAAAGTTATAGCCAAAACAAGATCAGCTAGGGGCAAAACGGTCATTTAAAATCGACAAAAATCATGAACATGGAAAATGAGTCAAATGGTTGTTTCCCAAAGTTACATGACCCTACGACTTCATATGGGAAAGAAATAAATATTCTACAATCCTTCGATGCGTAGAATGCGGGTTGTTACATTCTCCCCCCCTTAAGAAATTTCGCCCCCGAAATTCCCTAACCAAAACACACAAAAGGGTCCCGCATGCCTATCAACCATAAAACAACCATCAAACATGCAAAATAAGTCTATCCTAGCATGCGGAATAACTAAATTACAAGGTAAATCTTACCAGGCAAAGAGTTCTGGATACGTCTTTCTCATGCTCTCTTCTGTCTCCCAAGTACAATCATTCTCGTTCTCGCCCCACTGAACCTTGACTAGCTTCACCGCCTTCCTTCGAAGTTGCTTCGTATCGTGCTCGATAATACTAATCGGCTTGCGGTTCCCAACCGTCTCGAGTTCTACTTCGAAGTCCTCAAACTGATCAGGTGAAATAGTCATATCTGGGCCGTGAACGAACTTCCTTAGTTGGGAAACATGAAATACGTTGTAAACTCCTGTCATCTTCTCTGGTAAGTCAACTCTATACGCCAAATTCCTGACTGGTTCAAGAACAGGGAATGGGCCAACCAATCTTGGTGCCAACTTGCCTCTCCTGCCAAATCGTATCACGCTCTTCAACGGAGAAATCTTGACAAACACCAAGTCACCAACGGAGAATTTTAAGTCTCTTCTCCTCTTATCAGCATAACTCTTCTGTCTGTCTTGGGCAGCATTCATTCGTTGTTGAATGCTCTTAATCTTATCTGAAGTTTCCCTCACCACATCTGGTCCAAGCATAAACTTCTCGCCAGTCTCTATCCAACATGATGGTGAGTTGCACGGTCTTCCGTACAAAGCTTCATATGGAGCCATACCGATAATGGATTGGTAGCTATTATTTTATGTAAACTCTACTAGATGCAAATGGTCATCCCATGATCCACCAAAATCCAATATACATGCTCTCAAGAGATCTTCCAATATACGATTCACCCTCTCCGTCTGACCGTCGTTCTGAGGATGATATGCGGTACTGAGATGTAATTCTGACCCTAGAGCCTCTTGTAAGCTCTTCCAAAACCCACTAGTAAACAACGGGTCTCGGTCACTCACAATGCTTTTAGGTACTCCATGAAATCTCACTACCCACTTCATGTACAATTCTGCTAACTTAGCTGCCGTTTTAGTCAATTTGACTGGTATAAATCTTGCACTCTTAGTCAATCGATCCACAATTACCCAAATGCTATCATGTCCCGATCTAGTCCTTGGTAAAACATCGATGAAATCCATCGAGACTTTCTCCCATTTCCATTCGGGAATTTCTAATGGTTGCAACAACCCACTAGGCTTCTTTTGCTCGGCTTTAACTAGCTGGCAATTCATGCATTTGGATATAAACTTCCCAACGTCTCTTTTCATCCCTTCCCAGTAGTAAGTCTGCTTCATGTCTCGATACATCTTATTACCACCGGGATGTATAGTCAGTTTTGAGTGATGACATTCTCTAAGAACTTCATCTCTCAAACCATTCACATTGTGTACAACTAGTCTTCCATTCTTTCTAAGCCATCCTTCTCGATCAAGCCCATACAAGTTCATCTCCTCACCGTCGATGTCCATCTCTAACTTGGAGATGATTTCCAATAGATTAGGATCGTCCCTCTGGCTGGAACCAATCCGCTCTATCAAAGTGGGTCTGATCGTCAAACAAGCTAGCATTTCTGGATCCAATTCGCACTTTGGTCTGAAATCAAACCCTGCGATATACTCCAGTTGCTTCCATTCAAGAAACATAGCCCCTAAACTGGCATGTCTCCTACTCAAGGCATCGGCTACTGCATTACCTTTCCCAGGTGTGTACGCGATATCAAAGTCATACGAAGCTAAGAACTCTAACCATCTCTGCTGACGGAGATTCAGATCCTTCTGGGAGAAGAGATACTTTAACGATTTATGATCGGTAAACAACTCTAATCTTTCTTCCAAGAGATAATGTCTCCACATCTTCAGCGCAAACACGATCGCTGCTAATTCCAAATCATGGGTAGGATACTTCTTCTCATGCGGCTTTAGCTGCCGACTAGCATAAGCTACAACCCTACCTCCTTGCATCAATACAGCACCTAGTCCGGTACCACAAGCATCCGTGTATACCTTCATCTCTTCATTCCCTCTAGGAATGACTAACACTGGCGCACACGTCAACTTTTCCTTTAGACTCTTGAATGCATTCTCACACACTCCGTCCCAGATGAAGGACTGATTCTTCTTAGTCAACTGAGTCAACGGTGCTGCTATCTTGGAGAAGTCCTGGATAAACTTACGATAATATCTGGCTAACCCCAAGAAACTTCTTACATCTGTTACATTCTTGGGCGTAGGCCAATCCTGTACCGTAGCCACCTTCGCAAGGTCCACGGCAATACCATTCCCTGAAATAACATGGCCCAAGAATCTCACTTCCCTTCTCCAAAAGTGACAATTAGAGAATTTCGCTTTCAATTGGTGTTTCCTCAACACCTCCATCACTATCCTCAAGTGTCCCTTGTGTTCCTCTTCTGTCCTCGAGTAAACAAGGATATCGTCTACGAACACAAGAACAAACTTATTCAACTGATCTCTGAATACTCGATTCATAAGATCCACAAAATAGGCTGGTGCATTGGTCAACCCAAATGGCATGACCAACCACTCATAGAATCCAGACGGCGTCCTAAATGTCGTTTTCGGAACACTCTCATCCGCTACTCGGAGCTGATGAAATCCTGTCGCAAGGTCCAACTGGGAGAACACTCTTGCTCCTTCCAGTTGATTAAACAAATCATCTATCCGCGGTAGAGGATACTTATTCTTCCTCGTTACCTTATTCAACTCGCGATAGTCCACACACAAACGAAGGGAACCATCTGCCTTAGTGGCAAACACAACTGGTGCTCCCCACTCGGAGACACTTCTTCTAATAAATCCCTTCTTCAAAAGATTGCTGACTTGCACCCCGAGCTCTCGCTGCTCTCTTGGTGCCATACGACGAAGTGGCATCACTATAGGTCTGGCATATTTCACTAAATCAATACGGAACTCAATCTCTCGGTGTGGTGGAAGCCCGGTCACCTCCTCGAAGACGTCCGGATACTGGCCAACCGCGGGCACATCTGACAACTCATCCTGCAGGATGTCGAGGGAATTTTTAAAACTAGCCATTACCCCATCACTAGGTAGACTACCAAACACTACCCTCCGCCCATCATCCGCCCTAACTGTCACCAAAAAGCCCTCACAGTCTACCACCACCCCGTATCTTTGGAGCCAATCGACCCCCAATATAATGCCATACCCAGTAAAGGCCAAAACAAAGCAATCACATACAAACATACATCCATGACTCGATAAGACCACATTTCGGCAAATCATACTAAGGCTAGTTGAACCACCAATCGGGTTCGTCACAATCAATGGTCTATCGACTATCTCGGGTTCCAGTCCCAACCTATCTACCAGGTCACTAGATATGAAGGAATGGGAAGCCCCTGTATCAAACAAAACTCGAACTGGTACATCATAAATAGAAAGCATACCTTGAATAACGACATTCTTTCCTTTCTCCACCGCAGTTGGGGCATTCGACGAAGAAGGAACAACATCAATAGCATATGCTTTCACAATCTGCTTCTCCTTAAGAGGTTGCGGACACTTATCCTTATGATGTCCCACTTGGCCACAGTTGTAGCACTTCCTTTCCGCTGGCTTGGCCCGACATTCTTTAGCATAATGGCCCTTCTTACCACAGTTGAAGCACTCAACTTCTTTCTTGTTCTTTTTCTGGCTATCCTTAGATTGGCTCTGCTTCCTCTTATTCTGAGAGTTATTCTTGCCTCCACCGCCTGCTTGCGGCTTCAGCCTCAGTCTTTGACTTAGGGTAAAGACTCTCTGATCTCAAAGCTTTCCCCACGATCGATTCAAAAGTCTCATCGATGTGGTTGATAAGCCTTTCCCCCAAGTATCCATCCAAACCAGTAATGAACTTCTCATTCTTCTTCTCAGGAGTATCGATAAGAGATAGTCCGTACTTCGATAAAGTGTAGAACTCAGCAATATAGTCCGAGACCGCCCTACCATTCTGCTTGAGTTCCAAGAATCTTTTAAACAGCACTGACTTCTGGGCAGCTGGAATAAACTTCTCGCTAAAGCGAGTCTTGAACTGATCCCAAGTAACCTGATCTTCTGGAGTAGTTGTTCTAATGGCATTCCACCAATTCATCGCTCGCCCTTGCAGCTGACGAGATGCTAACCTTCTCTTCATCGCATCCTCAAGACCCAAGTCGTCGAAGATACGATCAAAGCTATCCATCCAATCTTGAACATCTGTGGCCGACTCCGTTCCGTGGAACGGCTTCCCACCAAGGTTAGTGTAATCCTTGCACAACTTGGCGAAATCGACCCTAGGCGCCTGCACTACTGGACCACCACCAATTCCGGGATTGGGAACTGCCCCTTGCACCTCCCTAAGCATGTCTCTCATGAGGTTAGTAAACATCGCCCTCATGTCAACAGCATTCCCATTATTGGCTCCCCTACCAGCACCTCTAGCATACCGGCTCATCGTCAATCCGTAAAAGGGGAAACGATTAACGACCCCATAGTGGTGCTAGTGCAGTACGACTTCATTCTTATACTACTAATAGTATATATATATATATATAGCTTTTGAAAACCAAAGTAATCACAAATACGCGCTCTCATATACGTACTATCTCTCCCTAGTGTCTTTCCCTAGGTTAACTATGCAACCAAAAGCTCTGATACCAAATGTGACGTCCCGCCCCGCACCAACCGACATTTACTCCAAAGGTGCGCTGTACACATGTCCAGTTAGCACGGGACGGATCGTCAAAGGAAAAGGAAGAAGGAAATGAACTAACAAAGAACTTATAGAATGTCTCACAGCGCATAGATCAAAATATAATAATAACATACTTGATGTAGCGACCCGAAAATCCGGTAGAATTTGAGCTGACCAAAAACACAAGTCCAACCCCAAATAACACAGAAATTCGAACCATTAATAGAAAGAAGTTAGAGGGTGAGGATAGATAAGATAGAAACTTAGAATAGAAGAAGAAGAAGAACACAACATCAGAGTAACACGAATCTCACAGCGGAACGAATAACATATAATATATATAACATAACTTGAATATACATCTGTACTTGAATATACATCAACATCAAAGTACATCACTTACAACACAGCAGAAATAACTATAGCTATATGATCCTGAAGCCTCCTGCTCCAAGCTCTTCCAGTATATCTGTAAATTCCCGACTACTTGACTGCCCGTACAAATTTAGGCACCCAAGAGTTTAGGGAAAACAACAAAGTAAACTCCGGGTCAGTCATGGGACTGGTATGAGTAAAACAGTTTAAAAACAGTTTCAGAAAACTAAATGATATCTCATAAGACCACGCCGTATAACACGGAACGGGTTTTTCCCTTATGAAAATCCAAACACTTGACTTATCTTTATATCAAAACTCTTTTGATATTATAATAATGTCTAAATCAAGTAAATAACAATCTAGTGGAACGTTTGCATCTCACGTTCCACATATATATATACAATCAAAACCGCAAGCACGTATTGGGTAATGGATTTCCAACTATGACAAGGTATGGAATCACCTTCCGCTGGTATATCTCTAGAGGAGAATACACCGAGTTCAACAAGAACATCTTGCAACTCAGCCACACATGACCGACCACTCATTTCGCTTGAGTGTATCGAATGTATATCACCAACGATTGGGATCAGCAACCGTTTCCCGAATGGGACAGCATCGACAATAGATTTTTAGAAGTAAATGAAACTCTAGATCAGGTGATTATACAGCCTAATAGGTGCGACCTACATAGCCATGCTGCTTGCCCAATTTCTGTCATTTACCGGATGTTGAGGCTAGAAGCTACGCTTTATCATCACACCAGATTCACTTCGAATGTCACATCGTCAGATCCATCGAAAATCACTAATTGACGTCTACAACAGTACATTACGTGTCAGCTAAAAGAAGTTTCCTCCTCCGCTTCCACTTTTGGTACAGTTGAAGAAATCAATGTACGTGACCTTTCTGGAAATACTCTGTCAGACATTCATCCATACAAGTCACCCAGGAACAGGATGAACTGAAGGTACTATTTCTATTAATAGAAAAAGTCCTTGTACTCTACTCCGTCTTCGATTATCTTTATATAATCTGATTCGCACGCTACTGCCGATATGGAGTGGTTCTTCGGATAATAATCCAACCGGTCTCTCCATATTGACAACGATGGTCAAAACTTCGATAGTCTGTGATTTAACTATCGAATAAAAACAAGTGTTTCGATAGTCGATGATTTAACTATCGAATAAAACAAGTGTTCATCCAAACATCCAACAATCACTGAACCTTTAATTAATATTCCATTAATTAAATCTCTTCTCTATTTCTTATCAATATTTGTTAACCAAATATTTTCGATAACCATATTGGCCTTTATACGTTATTTGGAAAACATTTCCATATATCGCCTTCTTTTATTTTCTAAACTTTAGAAAATATATGTTATTTATAATTGGAAAATATTCCAATTACTTATCTCTTTTCCAATCTCGTTTATTTCTATACTTAGGAAACGTTCATTATTCTATTTCCAAGTTTTGCACATATTTGGGTTAAAACAGATGTTGTGTAAAACATCGTTACAACAACCCAAATACAGTATTTAACTAATTCTTATTCCACATTGATCTTCGAGCCTGAATCTTGCTACTTATCGGTATATCATGAAATCAACCAAGTTGGGGTATAATTACCTCTCAGACCTTGACTGAATAACATTTAACGTCAAAATAGACAAAACTACTTACTCGAAAAATCAATACCATACAACTGATTATCCACCTTTAAACACATATACATTTTCTCTTTCTATTCCTACGAGATTTTATTCTTATACTTCCCTTTTTAATTATACTATTCTATTTCTGAGTTCGTTTCCTTATCGACTTCTATATATATCGATACGTTGATTTCTAACTATCAAATTATCTTAAAAATATTCTATCTCCTTAAATTCCCGGAAAAATTCGCCATAACCTCCTTTGTATCGGGAGCATCGGGAAATTTCAAATAGCTTTCCCGGTCCTTCTCATCTCAAAAAGAAAAAGAAAAAGCCAAGCGGCTTGACGATACGGCGCATAAAATCTCATATATGAATTAAATACGTACCTTTTTGTCGGGCATTCTATTTATTTCACTTCTATACTTTATTCCATACCTGTCTCCTGTATCTATACCTGCCCAATCTATTTAACTATACCAAATCGTTTTAACTCAATTCGTTAATTATTTCTTTAGTCGATTTCTCCTTTTAATATTTGAATTCTATATTCAAACTCCAATTCGCTTCTATTATTCAATTTCTATATATCAAATTCTATTGTCTTCTATTATTCAAATCCTATAATAAAAAGTCCGTTTGAATTTCTATATTCAAATCTATAGTTCAAATTCTATATTCAAAGTCTATTTAAATTTCTATATTCAAATTCCATTTGAAATACTATATTCAAATTCTATCGTTAAACTCCATTTGAATTCTATTATTCAAATTCTATTTCAATTCCTTATATTCAAAGTCCATTTGAATTCTCTGCATTATTTATAAACAACGTTTATAACTTCAATTCAAATCCCACCTTTCCATTTATAAACAACGTTTATAACTTCAATTCAAATCCCACATTTCCATTTATAAACAACGTTTATAATTCGATTCAAATCTCATATTTTTATTTATAAACAACGTTTATAAATTTGATTCAAAACCCACCTTTCATTTATAAACAAAGTTTATAAATTCGATCACTTGTTTTATATACCTTCAAACAAGTTAAATATTTTCTATAGTCTTATTAAAATTCAAATTCTATTTATAAAAATAGAATTCCCTTTTTAAATGTCAAATACCCTTCTCGATATTTTTATGAATCAATATTCAAACCCCAGGGATATTTTAAACAATCAATCAACCAATTTTCAATCATTTGATTTTTAACACATCATATATAAATATATATGAAATCAAACAAACAACAACAGATAATATATTTTTGAGGAATCCAGTCGGATTCCTTGTAACACCCCACTCCCGCTATGGTCACTCACTAAGGGAATGCCATAGCATCGGTGGAGTATTTTAGTGAATATAGAACAGAAAAATTACAACAAGACAGATATAAACAGTACTTGAAATTTAAAACATCATCTCATAACAGCGGAAGTAAAACATGTCTGGTTACATCATAAAACCAAAATAAAAGTCAAGTACAATATCCATCAAAATAAAGAAGTACATAATCCCACTCTCATACAATAGCCAAAACAAAAGAAAAGATAACTGGATAACTGGAGCTTTACATCTATCCAAGCTCCTAAAGACTGGAACAGCAATCCGATCAAGCTCCACTACTGCTAGGATCCACCGTAGGACCTGAGGGTTGGGAAAAAGATAAAAACAACGGGGTCAGACATAAGTCTGAGCGAGTCCTATAACTTTAACAATACAATCGTTAAAGTAACCAGAGAAGACATAAATTGATATACGGTAACATATAGGGATGAACGGCTATACTAAGCAGTCAACTAAACTAAGATAAAAGATAAAGACGCACCTACCCTTCCTAAGGTAAATTACTAAACTGCACCACACCAGTCGTTCCTAACTTAAAGGTTGATCCCTCCCCTGGACTTATAAAATTAACTTAATAGTACTTGCGTACCCCTAGGTGACCAAGTAGACGCCACGGGGCCCTACAATCCACTAGGTGTACGCACTACTCCCCATTCGATCGGCTCCCTAACGTAGATACCCGTGCTGGCCCCACCATGGGGTGTACCATTTCCCAATGTGGCAACCCGATATAGTTAACGGTGCACGGCTTATATCTACACGATGCAACAACGGCTTACCTACCAGCCCGGGCCCACTCACGCATATGAAGCCCGTTGGACTTGCGTTGCCACCGCTAACCCGTTTGCCTCTTACAGTCAAGCCCAGTATGCGTGTCCCGTCCTCGACATGGGTCGAGCCCACAAAGATACGTATGGGTTACTGGTTGAAATGGGCCTCCCACAAGCTACCCACCTAAGCTTGTCCCTTTTTCTAGTGTATCCCACTTAACCCTTTAATCATGTTTTAATTACATGTTCCACTTTGGTTAAGTATTCTAATCGTATTTTCTATTGCCACCCAAGGCAACCCACTAGGTTCCTTATGCCACCCAAGGCACCCACTTAACCCTCATGTCCCTCTACATGCTAATATGGTTAAGTGTTTCTTAATTAATTAATTAAGATCGTAACCTTTGTAAAGACCTCTCACATTAGACTGTCTTTTATGACTGCTGGTTAAGCCGGTTGGGTCCGGGCAGCCTTATGTCATAACCGAGTCTAACCTCGTGTCTTTACATTAATCACGTATTTAGTTTGTGCCTAAGACCTCTCACATTGGGCTAACATTTGTAGCAACTGGTTAAGCCGGTTGGGTCCGGGCAGTTTTACGCTACAACTGAGTCCAACCTCGTGTCTTAGTCAATTAATTACACCTAATTAATCACCCTCATAATTTAAATTAATTATCCCTAATTAATATTAAGCTTTTCATAACATGGGTAGACCTAACTCAATAGGTAAATTCCCATGGGGTAGACCTAACTCAATAGGTAAATTCCCAACACATAGTATGGGTACACCTAACTTAATAGGCAAATTCCCATACTATGTTCCTTTATTTTATGTTATGCATAATTATATTAATTTCACACAATCTTATTAACTTATGCATTTAATTATCCCATCGTTCCCACGTAATTTCGTTCTCATGTCATAACACATATAAAAGGTGTCAACTTGCATATGCATGAACATGTTTCAAAGGTGCCATTTTGCATATTAACAAACACATAACTTGCATATGAACTTGCATAATATGTCACATAACTTGCATATAATATGTCACATAACTTACATATTCACTTGCATAATATACTTGCATATTAACCCATAGACTTGCATAATGTGTCATCATGAGCTTGCATATTAACAAACATGTAACTTGCATATTAACAAACATGTAACTTGCATATTAACAAACATGTAACTTGCATATTAACAAACATGTAACTTGCATAGCATATCTTGCATATTAACATACATGTAACTTGCATATTAACAAACATGTAACTTGCATAGCATATCTTGCATATTAACATACATGTAACTTGCATATTAACAAACATGTAACTTGCATAGCATATCTTGCATATTAACATACATGTAACTTGCATATTAACAAACATGTAACTTGCATAGCATATCTTGCATATTAACATACATGTAACTTGCATAGCATATCACCATGAACTTGCATAACATGCATATGATTACATAGCCCACAACTTGCATATTTAGCATCATGCAAACATAACATACATCATATTAAACTTGCATAAACTTACATACTCAACATGCATAAACATAAGATTAATGCTAACATCATATCATATGATTCAAGACTCATTAATCCACATACAAAACCATAAATCTCATCATATCTCATCTACTTAGTTTAACAAAAGATCATCAAAGTGATAGAAACTCACTACTAGCAATTTTGCACTCCAAATGAAGAAGATTGAGATGCTTAGAAGGGATTAGAGGTTGATTAGAGAGTGATTAGCTTGCAACCCTCTTCATAGATTAGTGGAGGCCATGAGAGCTAGCATTTTGCCATAGTTTAGTTGTATGATAGATTAATGATGATTTAGGGCTAGGTTAGGGTCTTATTTATAGGATTAGGTAGTGTTTTAGGCCCTTAGATTAACCCTAGAAGCCATCAGGTCCGTCCAGCACATCAAAAATCGTCACAAGCCACCAAAACACAGCCCAACAGCCAAAACAGTGCACCCAGTCCAAACTGGCTCGACACGGGCGCACTTCCCAAGTGCGCCAGTGTATTTTTGTGCTGGCGCACTTCACAGGTGCGCCAGTGCATTTCTGGCCTGTTTCCGGTTTTTCTGCCTAACTTCGTTCGTCCATATCTCCTTCATACGGACTCCGATTTTCGAAAACTCGGACTCTATTTCGCGTATTTTTCCGAGACGAACGCAATGACGCAGCCCGTTTCCCCTGATTCTCTTATCTGAGATTAATTATACTTTAATCACTAACCATTAGTATTAATTGAAATTCGGGGTGTTACATTCTCCCCTACTTAAAGGATTTCGTCCTCGAAATCTCTAAGTCAAGAAGAACGTATCCTACCAACCAAACAACCATCTAATAAACCGTCAATCACAAGCAACCATTATCCTTAGAAACTTCTAATGATGTATGAACATATGCAAAAAGTGTGTGTATATGTCCGTATACTAATGAAAAATCAGGCGGTCTACTGATTCAGTCGACCTCCTTAATGCAAACCATGATAGTGCCATGCATCCAATATGTATGCGAAACCCTATTGACACATACAAATTTCTACATGCGTGCACAACCATACACAAAAATGCATCATCCATATGATAACACAGCCATGACACATCCATCAATCTAACTACCACATCCATTTATGCAATATGCAACATGAAGTGACTGAGCCGATCTAGTGCCTAATGTGTGTGTATATGCATCCACGAGCAACCACTAGCAAACAATTGCATCCACATGCATCCATCAACCATAACATGTTTCAAACACATGTTTCAACCATAGGTTTTACCCTATCTAAAGGTCATAGGTACTAGCGAGAGGATATACTAAAGATAAGATAAGTACTAGACAAGCGATAAAGGAGAAGTTAAAAGACATACTCTCAAAAAGAAATGGATACAAAGAACGCATCTTCGCTTCCGTCTCCCAAGTAGCATTGCTTTCGTCATCTCCCCATTGCACTTTCACTAGCTGAACTTCTCCGTTCCTCAACTTCCTAGTTTCTGACCCAAGGATGCGAGTAGGAGCTCGTCGAATCGTCGCATCACGCTCTACCTCTACATCTCTAAGCAAGCTCGGCTCTACCACCTCTACGGTCTCATGTAAGCACTTCCTCAAATGTGATACATGGAATACATCATGAACACCACTAAGTCTGTCGGGCAACTCCACCCTATATGCCATCCGTCCAATCCTTTCCTTAATAGGAAATGGCCCAACAAACCTTGGTGCTAACTTCCCAACGGACCCAAAGAGAACAACATTTCTCCACGGAGATACTTTGACAAAAACCATGTCCCCAACCTCAAACTCAAGATCCGTCCTTCTCCGATCCGCATAAGATTTCTGTCTATCTTGCGCTGCCTTCATCCTTCTTCGAATCAAATCAATCTTCTCTGAAGTCTCTCTAACCATATCCGGCCCAAGCAAGATCTTATCCGTAGATTCCCACCAACATGTAGGAGATCGACAAGGCCTTCCATAAAGAGCTTCGAAGGGAGCCATACCAATACTGGACTGAAAGCTGTTATTGTATGCGAACTCCACCAAAGGAAGATGTTCTTCCCATGTACCTCCAAAATCCAAGATACAAAGCCTCAAAAGATCTTCTAAGATACGGTTCACCCTCTCGGTCTGACCGTCCATCTGAGGATGATATGCGGTGCTCAAACACAACTGAGTCCCTACCGCCTCTTGCAAACTTCTCCAAAACTCACTAGTGAAGATAGGATCTCGATCACTCACAATGCTGGATGGTACACCATGCAATCTAACAATCTCTCTAACATAGACTGAAGCAAGCCATGGAGCGGTCCTCTTACTCTTCACGGGTATAAAATGGGCACTCTTGGTAAGTCTGTCCACCACAACCCAAATTCCCGTATTGCCCTTCCTCGATCTCGGTAACCCATCGATGAAATCCATTGAGACACTATCCCACTTCCATTGCGGAACTTCCAATGGGTGTAGCAACCCACCGGGTTTCCTTTGCTCCGCTTTAACTTGTTGGCACACTAAGCATCTAGCCACATACTCGGCCACATCTTTCTTCATACCGGCCCAGAAGAAAACTCTCTTCATATCTTGGTACATTTTGTCTCCACCGGGATGAATAGTCATTCTTGAACGATGTGCATCATCCAAAATAGCCTTCTTCAAACCCTCATCTTGCGGTACACAAAGTCTACCGTCTCTATGCAACCATCCCCTATCATCTATGGTGTATCTACCCAAATGGCTGGACGACTCCCCCCTTATAAGCTTCTCTACCAACTCAACCAACTGTGGGTCGTCTCGCTGAGCCTCGCCAATCCGTCCCAAAAGAGTAGGTCTAACCTCCAAGGATGCCAACAAACCAGGTACAAAGTCAACAGAAGGTCTGAAGTCGAACAAAGAAAGAAACTCCAAGCTTCGCCGTTCCACGAACAATGGACTCAAAGATAGCCTTTTTCTACTCAAGGCGTCTGCCACCACGTTACCCTTGCCAGGGGTATACGCTATCTCAAAATCATAGGATGCTAAGAACTCCATCCACCTTTGCTGTCTTAAATTTAAATCCTTCTGAGAGAATAAGTACTTCAATGATTTATGGTCAGTGAACAACTCGAATCTCTCACCAAGAAGATAATGGCGCCAAGACTTAAGTGCGAAAACAATCGCGGCCAACTCTAGATCATGGGTAGGGTAATTCTTCTCATGCACTCTCAATTGCCTTCCCCCATAGGCTATTACCCTTCCCTCCTGCATCAAGACTGTGCCTAATCCTGTCCCACAAGCATCGGTATAAACAACAAACGGCTTACTCCCATCTGGAAGCACTAAAACTGGAGCGGTGGTCAAAGCTCTCTTTAACCGTCGGAAAGCATCATCACAATCTACATCCCATGAGAAAACCAGATTCTTTTTCGTCAAGCGGGTTAATGGGGCTGATATCTTCGCGAAGTCTTTGATGAACTTCCTATAATATCCTGCCAACCCCAAGAAACTTCTTACTTCGGTAACATTTCTAGGAACTTTCCAATCCTGGATAGATACTATCTTTGCGGGATCCACAGCTATCCCTTCCTTAGAGACCACATGCCCTAAGAATCGCACCTCTCTTCTCCAAAAATGACATTTAGAGAATTTAGCTTTAAGACTATGTGCTCGAAGAGTCTCCAACACTTCTCTGAGATGTAAGGCATGCTCTTCTTCACTCTTGGAAAAGACCAAGATGTCATCAACAAAGACCACTACAAACTTATTCAGATACTCTCTGAACACTCTACTCATTAGATCAACAAAGTATGCAGGGGCGTTTGTCAACCCAAATGGCATCACAAGCCACTCATAAAAACCATCCGGAGTCCGGAAAGCAGTCTTCTCTATACTGTCTTCCGCCACTCTCAACTGATGAAACCCTGTAGCTAAGTCCATTTGCGAAAACACTGAGGCGCCAACCAACTGATCAAAGAGATCATCTATTCTTGGTAATGGGTGTCTATTCTTCTTCGTGAGCTTATTAAGTTCTCTATAATCCACACAAAGTCTGAGGGACCCATCCGCCTTTGTGGCTAATACTACTGGAGCTCCCCACTCCGATATACTTCGCCTTATGAACCCCTTCTCAAGCAACTCCCCTACTTGCTTATGAAGTTCTCTTCTCTCACGAGGAGCCATGTGGCGCACTGGCAAAGACACTGGTTTGGCATTATCCACCAAATAAATTCTGAAATCTATCTCCCGCTTCGGAGGCAAATCCTTCACTTCTTCAAACACATCCGGATATTCCCGGACAACTCTGACAGAACGCAAACTCTCGACCGAAGCATCGAGCGATTCAAGATAACTTAGCAAAACAGATTCCATGGGATTACAAGAGATCTCGAGAGTATTACCCAAGCGGGTCATAAGCATGACAACTCTCCTTTCACAATCGAGAACGGCACCATTACTGGATAACCAGTCCATGCCCAAAATCAACCCATAGCCCGTGAAGCCCAATACAAAAGCATCACATCTAAACTCAACGCTAAGTATAGAAATCTTCAAACCCAAACATATCATAGACAGATATATGGAGCCCCCAATTGGGTTTGAAACAACCAAGGGATCATCAACTAGACTGGTGTCTAAGTGCAGTGACTCAACTAACGATGATGAGATAAAAGAATGCGATGCGCCAGAGTCAAACAAAGTACGTACTGGATGATCAAACAGAAAAACCAGACTTTCAACGGAAATAGTTCTACCTCTCTGCTGAATCGGTGGAACTGAGAGAGCCTGAACTTGCCCCCCTGACTGAGGTGGTGCCATAAGAGCTTGCACCTGACCTCCTGAGGTAGACCCCGTCCTCTGCCCCTTCTTTGGGCAATCCTTCACAGGATGTCCTGCCTCACCACAATGAAAGCAACCGGTCTTCTTCTTTTTGCGACAATCCTTGCTGAGGTGACCTGGTGTCCCACAATTAAAGCACTTCTTCTTCGTCTTCTTCTTGTCACCATTGCCTTTTCCACCCTTGCCTTGTTGTTGTTGTTGCGGTTTCTTCTGATCCCCCTTCTTCTCTGGTGCCTTAGAATTCTTATCATCCTCATGCATAAGTGCCATGTAGACAAGCTTCTCAAAGGTGGCCCCCATAGGAATGTGAGTCATAGCTATTCCTTGCAATGGTTCGTTCAAGCCTCTAACGAACCTCAAAGCCTTCTTCTCCGGTGTATTCACCAACTCTATGCCAAACCTTGCTAATTGATTGAATTTGTTGACATATTCTTTCACCGTGAGATTCCCTTGCTTCAAATTCAAGAACTTCTCCATAAACAGATTCTCTTCCGCCCTTGAGAGAAACTTAGCCCCAAACCTTTGCTTGAAATCTGCCCAAGATTCAACAGGGCGTTCTCCATTAGTAACCTCCCACCAGAATGAGGCTTCTCCCTTCATTAACCAAGCCGCCAACTTGACTTTCTTTCCCTCTTCCACTTCAAAGATATCTAGCAACTCTTCCACTTCCTTAAGCCAATCTCTAGCCTCTACGAAAGTCTCTGAACCTAGAAAAGGTTTTCCTTCTATAGCCTTGAACTCCTTGCAAACCTTAGCAAAATTATCCACTCTAGGCTGAGGAGGAGGAGCGGTTGTCTCTGGTGTAGTAGCATTGGCCGGACCCGCAGCCGCGGCCCTAGCCTCTTGTAACCTCCTATACCATAGTGGTATAACTAAACCCTCCGGGATGTTAAGATCTTCAGCCATGCTGAAACGAAAGAGGAAAGATTCAAAAAGGAGATTCCGAAAGATAACGATATGGCTATTGGGGATTATGCTTTTCTTTTTCAAAAACTTTTCTCTTAAAAGACATGTTTTTGAAAATATTTTTTTTTTCAAAAATGTTCTTAGAAAATAGTTTTTCTAAAAATTTTATCTGTTCTGGTAACCTTAAGCTCTGATACCACGTGTAACACCCCACTCCCGCTATGGTCACTCACTAAGGGAATGCCATAGCATCGGTGGAGTATTTTAGTGAATATAGAACAGAAAAATTACAACAAGACAGATATAAACAGTACTTGAAATTTAAAACATCATCTCATAACAGCGGAAGTAAAACATGTCTGGTTACATCATAAAACCAAAATAAAAGTCAAGTACAATATCCATCAAAATAAAGAAGTACATAATCCCACTCTCATACAATAGCCAAAACAAAAGAAAAGATAACTGGATAACTGGAGCTTTACATCTATCCAAGCTCCTAAAGACTGGAACAGCAATCCGATCAAGCTCCACTACTGCTAGGATCCACCGTAGGACCTGAGGGTTGGGAAAAAGATAAAAACAACGGGGTCAGACATAAGTCTGAGCGAGTCCTATAACTTTAACAATACAATCGTTAAAGTAACCAGAGAAGACATAAATTGATATACGGTAACATATAGGGATGAACGGCTATACTAAGCAGTCAACTAAACTAAGATAAAAGATAAAGACGCACCTACCCTTCCTAAGGTAAATTACTAAACTGCACCACACCAGTCGTTCCTAACTTAAAGGTTGATCCCTCCCCTGGACTTATAAAATTAACTTAATAGTACTTGCGTACCCCTAGGTGACCAAGTAGACGCCACGGGGCCCTACAATCCACTAGGTGTACGCACTACTCCCCATTCGATCGGCTCCCTAACGTAGATACCCGTGCTGGCCCCACCATGGGGTGTACCATTTCCCAATGTGGCAACCCGATATAGTTAACGGTGCACGGCTTATATCTACACGATGCAACAACGGCTTACCTACCAGCCCGGGCCCACTCACGCATATGAAGCCCGTTGGACTTGCGTTGCCACCGCTAACCCGTTTGCCTCTTACAGTCAAGCCCAGTATGCGTGTCCCGTCCTCGACATGGGTCGAGCCCACAAAGATACGTATGGGTTACTGGTTGAAATGGGCCTCCCACAAGCTACCCACCTAAGCTTGTCCCTTTTTCTAGTGTATCCCACTTAACCCTTTAATCATGTTTTAATTACATGTTCCACTTTGGTTAAGTATTCTAATCGTATTTTCTATTGCCACCCAAGGCAACCCACTAGGTTCCTTATGCCACCCAAGGCACCCACTTAACCCTCATGTCCCTCTACATGCTAATATGGTTAAGTGTTTCTTAATTAATTAATTAAGATCGTAACCTTTGTAAAGACCTCTCACATTAGACTGTCTTTTATGACTGCTGGTTAAGCCGGTTGGGTCCGGGCAGCCTTATGTCATAACCGAGTCTAACCTCGTGTCTTTACATTAATCACGTATTTAGTTTGTGCCTAAGACCTCTCACATTGGGCTAACATTTGTAGCAACTGGTTAAGCCGGTTGGGTCCGGGCAGTTTTACGCTACAACTGAGTCCAACCTCGTGTCTTAGTCAATTAATTACACCTAATTAATCACCCTCATAATTTAAATTAATTATCCCTAATTAATATTAAGCTTTTCATAACATGGGTAGACCTAACTCAATAGGTAAATTCCCATGGGGTAGACCTAACTCAATAGGTAAATTCCCAACACATAGTATGGGTACACCTAACTTAATAGGCAAATTCCCATACTATGTTCCTTTATTTTATGTTATGCATAATTATATTAATTTCACACAATCTTATTAACTTATGCATTTAATTATCCCATCGTTCCCACGTAATTTCGTTCTCATGTCATAACACATATAAAAGGTGTCAACTTGCATACGCATGAACATGTTTCAAAGGTGCCATTTTGCATATTAACAAACACATAACTTGCATATGAACTTGCATAATATGTCACATAACTTGCATATAATATGTCACATAACTTACATATTCACTTGCATAATATACTTGCATATTAACCCATAGACTTGCATAATGTGTCATCATGAACTTGCATATTAACAAACATGTAACTTGCATATTAACAAACATGTAACTTGCATATTAACAAACATGTAACTTGCATATTAACAAACATGTAACTTGCATAGCATATCTTGCATATTAACATACATGTAACTTGCATATTAACAAACATGTAACTTGCATAGCATATCTTGCATATTAACATACATGTAACTTGCATATTAACAAACATGTAACTTGCATAGCATATCTTGCATATTAACATACATGTAACTTGCATATTAACAAACATGTAACTTGCATAGCATATCTTGCATATTAACATACATGTAACTTGCATAGCATATCACCATGAACTTGCATAACATGCATATGATTACATAGCCCACAACTTGCATATTTAGCATCATGCAAACATAACATACATCATATTAAACTTGCATAAACTTACATACTCAACATGCATAAACATAAGATTAATGCTAACATCATATCATAT
This sequence comes from Allium sativum, assembly GCA_030737875.1. NCBI lineage: Eukaryota > Viridiplantae > Streptophyta > Magnoliopsida > Asparagales > Amaryllidaceae > Allium > Allium sativum. The sequence goes on along the minus strand of CM060921.1, from coordinate 716,885,971 downwards.
GATTCAAGACTCATTAATGCACATACAAAACCATAAATCTCATCATATCTCATCTACTTAGTTTAACAAAAGATCATCAAAGTGATAGAAACTCACTACTAGCAATTTTGCACTCCAAATGAAGAAGATTGAGATGCTTAGAAGGGATTAGAGGTTGATTAGAGAGTGATTAGCTTGCAACCCTCTTCATAGATTAGTGGAGGCCATGAGAGCTAGCATTTTGCCATAGTTTAGTTGTATGATAGATTAATGATGATTTAGGGCTAGGTTAGGGTCTTATTTATAGGATTAGGTAGTGTTTTAGGCCCTTAGATTAACCCTAGAAGCCATCAGGTCCGTCCAGCACATCAAAAATCGTCACAAGCCACCAAAACACAGCCCAACAGCCAAAACAGTGCACCCAGTCCAAACTGGCTCGACACGGGCGCACTTCCCAAGTGCGCCAGTGTATTTTTGTGCTGGCGCACTTCACAGGTGCGCCAGTGCATTTCTGGCCTGTTTCCGGTTTTTCTGCCTAACTTCGTTCGTCCATATCTCCTTCATACAGACTCCGATTTTCGAAAACTCGGACTCTATTTCGCGTATTTTTCCGAGACGAATGCAATGACGCAGCCCGTTTCCCCTGATTCTCTTATCTGAGATTAATTATACTTTAATCACTAACCATTAGTATTAATTGAAATTCGGGGTGTTACATTCCTCCAACCTGTTTTTCCTGCATCCACAAACGTTAGTCAACATAGTAATACCCATCCTGCTTCGAGGCAGGATATCGCGGTATAAAGGTCATCCACTAATCATAGCGTGGAGGCGTATAGGGTAATCATCCGCTATGGTACCGCGGGCATCCGCTAATGAAACTGCGGGAATCCAACCAATCATCAACCCAATATATATATAATAGTCATCCAATCCTAAATAACTATATATATATTTTAAAACAATCAGACAGCATTCAAACAAGCATAACAATTATTTTTAACTATATAAAAATAATTCAATAAAAGGTGAGGTTTACTCACCAGGGTTTTTATTTGCGCTCCATTCAAAATTTGAATCTAAACTGATCGTTCGAACTATACTGAAAAATCCAGCTGACTTCAAAGCACTTCAATCCATTTCATATGTATAACTCCCGTCAATATGAATCTAGCACAACTTGATTTGTTCCAATCTAATCCCTTTTTCCCCATCAAACTACTTGCCAACTTATACATAACCTAAAATAACAACTCGAAATTAATCCCTGAGCCAAATCGTCTTCATCTCAGAATTGTCATGCTGTACAGTTTTGAACCCATCCTCTCCATCATGCTCATGCAAAAACAGATGCCACTCGCCTACGCCATTCCTAGTCAATCGAACTTTGCTCAAAACAAAAAGGAAACGATGCCGCTTCCTTACTGTTATTGGTAAAAATCTGAATTCTATCCTCTTCCTTCCTTCCTATTTAATGCTTCCATTTGCAAAAGTCTCGATCCTAATTTTTCCTAGAGGCAGTTAAACTCCAGGAAGTCATTTGCACCTTTCAAGCAGCTCGTGACTTGGCTACTGGAAACCCACCACAACCTTCCAGTCCAATCCCTTCGCGCTACTGCCTCCTCATCAGATCACCTGACACATCGCTCCTCCTATAACTCACACCGCAACCACCAGTCCCCTTCACCATTCCTAATCACCACCGCACCACTCAAACTCCACTGCTTAACTCTCCTGCTCCACTGAATCGCCTTCCGGTTTTCCCAATCTCGAGCGCCAGCGAACCAAACAGATCCATCGCACCCTTGTTTTTTCCCCAAAAATCGAACTTCGGTCTTCTCTTTCTGAGTGCGATGTCGAACCCTAGCGTGTAATCGAACCATCAACTAAACTAGTTTTGAAAAATTGCGCCTGCTGTTGCCCTTTCATTTTGAAGTTCGATCTGATTTTCACCCTTTTTCTGATTCATCTTGAGTTCGATATTGATTTCAAAAGAGATAACGAGGCTGTCCCTTTTTGATTTGAGGAACAAAATGAAACTACTTATTACTGTGAAATGAAAATAAAATTGAGGGAGGTAGCGGCATATTAATTTCTTAAGCTCGACTGCTCAAGAGAATAAAAGGGGAGGGACGACGATTTTATAATGGAGAGGGGTAGTTGCGATTTGTGGTCATAGAAGAAGCACGGTGTTCAATTTGATTTGTGGCTCTTGGAAGAAACACGGCTTTGTTTTCATTTGTGGACATAGAAGTGCCAAGGAGAAAAATATTTATTTATTCATTTATGCTTTGAATTAATCCGGTACCCATTAAATTAAATACCCATGATGTTGAACTCCTTTTTGAACCCAACAACCGTCGATTCTAGGGTAATACTACCATTCTGAACCCAATGGGATAGGTCACGAAGTTCAATTCGATCATCTGTGAAAGATATTAATTTAACTCAATATAAATTAATTTCAGACAATTTATTCTCCTCGATAATAAATAAATATTATCGTTATTATTCAGTTTTGAATTTCTATTGATTATCTGAATCAATTTCAGTATAGTCTGAACTATTGAATTCAATTAACTTCGTATTTCGAAAATTATATTTATTCAAAGTAAATCATATTTCGGCTTTTAAATCGATAATCAAATATAAAATTTCTTTTATATTTTTATTTCAATATTTAAACCTCATTAAATATTCTAAATTTACCGACGAAATATCCGGGTCATTACATTCTTCCCCACTTAAAAAAATTTCGTCCTCGAAATTGCTAAGGTAGAAAAAGTGCTACAAACCCATTTATCTTTTCAAAACATATTTATGTTGTACTCAACATTTCATATTCCATTCATAACTCTCTTTCGAATAAATCCTTATTCGATAACTCCTCCCTTCGAATAACTATATTCAATAATCTCTCTTTCGAATAACTAGATTCGAAAATGTTTCTTCGAATAAACTATATTCGATTTACTCTATTCAATTTACTCTACTGGATTTAACTCTTTTCGATTAACTCCATCGAATAACTAAATTCGATAACTCCTTCGAATAACCAATATTCTATATCTCACTTCGATTAAACTAATCGATAACTCTTTTCAATTAAACTATAATCGATAACTCCTTTGATTTACTAATAATCGATAACTCCTTTCGAATAAACTATATTCGATCAACTTTTAATTGAATAACTAACATTCAATTAAATCCTAATTCGATTAACTAAGTTCAATTAACTCTATTGGTTAATTCTTTCTCCAATCGATTTATTCTAACTCTAATCGATTATTTCTAACTCCAGTCGACTTCTCCTATTCGAATAACTCCTATTCGATAGCGTTTATTCATTTATAAAGATTTACTTTTTGTAACGGTTCTTTACTTTATAAATGTTCTCTTTATTAACGTTACTTCACTTATACAAGTGTTGTACATCCCTTCTATTTAAAACTATCGGCGTTAAAAACCAATATCTCTTCTCTATATAAGTTCAGACTTATATATTCCATTTATCGAGTGATAAATATTTAATTTATAAACTGTTATTTATAAATTAATCGTTTCTATTTATCTGTTAAAAACAGATTTCCATTTTCTATTCATCTTCTGAATATTCCTTTGATTAAATTCCATTTATGTAACAAATAAATATCTCATCTATAACATTCTATTTATTTTCTATAAATAAATATTCCATTGAATCTATTTGTAAATGTTTTACAAATATTTCCTTTTAATTCTATTTGTAAATGTTTTACAAATATTTCTCCTTCTATTTGTTTGCACATAACTTCCTTTTGTATTTGTTTTACAAATATATTTCCTTTATATTTGTTTTACAAATATAATTACTTTTTAACTCTTTTGGTTTTTCCTTTATCCACACCCAATTCATATTTCATTCTCATTGATTTTACTCAGTTTATCCATTTCGATCCATTTAACTTACTTAAGTTAAATTTAATTTCAATCATTCAAATTCCCATTAACTAGTTGCTAATTAATCGTTTTGCCTATTTCACCCCTTTTTTTTTGAATATAACTTGTTCAAATATATGTCAACTTAATTATAAACTAATCTAATTATATTTTCAACTCGAGTTATATATTCGATTCCGAATAAAAATTCTCAATCTCTTTCACTTATCCAAAAACCCAAATTTCAATTCAAATTTCCTTTAACTAATTATTTTCCAATTTAGTTAATTCTATTTAACCATTTAAAATATGATTTTTGTCCTAAAAATCATTTTACTTACTTCACTGGAGTTCATATTTATTTTATATCTCCAGCCTGGATTTTTCTAATGCCAATTCGGATTTTATTTCCTAAAAATCCTTTTATTTATTTAGTTAAACCGTTATGGTTTTCTAATGGTTCTGGCGCTGCTTTTCTAAAAATTTGATTTTGACATAACTCAAAATCTATACGACGAAATCCAGACTTTTCTCTTTCATTAGAAAACTATTGTTCAACCGGTCCCGACGATTCTTGTTTCACAGAATTCCGACTTCAATTGAGTTCTGTATACTAAATTGAAGTTTGAATCGCCAATTTACGAACTGCCGCTCTATGGCGAGCTCGTTTTAATTACATTTATAAATATAAACGTTTTAGCTTTGTTTATAATAAATTCAACTCCATTCTGATATATTTTAAAAATATATCAAATCCATTTAACATAATATTCCCGATCTATTTCACTTTAAATTTTCAAATCCTATATATTTACAATATTCAAATTCCATTTGAATTTCTTTATTCAAGCTCTATATTTGAATTTCCTTCTATTCAATTTCTATTTAAATTTCTTCTATTCAAATTCTATTTGAATTTCTTATTTTCAATTTCTATTTGAAATCCTTTATTCAATTTCTATTTAAATTCCTTTGTTCAATTTCTATTTGAAATCCGTTGAATTTAAATTCTATTTTAAACTCTATATTTTCTTGAATTCTAATATTCAACCTCCACTTTATATTCTCTTTGAAATTCTATTTAACCAAATTCCATTTGAATTCTAATATTCAAATCTCTATTTGACTTTTCTTTATTCAAATCCCTTTGAATTCCTTTGAATTCAAATTCCATTTCAATTTTCTTATACAATTTCTATTGGAATTTTCTATATATTCAAACCCATTTGAATTCCTTTGAATTCAAATTTTATTTCACTTCTATTTGAATTATATATATATATTCAAATTCCTTTATTTTATTTCTATTTGAAATCTACATTCCAATTCCAATTTCAAAATTCCTTTGAAGTTATATAAATATATACATATATTTATATCTATCCCAAATTCAAAATATTTGAATTTTCAAACAACTTGTTTCTTTTCAAACAAATTTCCATCAAAACTTTTCTAAGGCAGCAATTCGTCACTTAGAAACTCGAAAATGAACACTGGTGATGTTGCGACCATCATCAGGATTATTTTCCAGCCACTGAATGAGTTCAGTACTATATTTTTTTCAAACTCCATTTAGAAAAATATTTTCCAAACTCCCAGGATTTTAAATTCTGAATTCTGGTTGGAATTCAATTTCAATTTATCACATTTGTATATTTGATTTCATATACAAATTCCATTGGTTATATATAACTATTTCAGTTATATAATCTAATTCGATTATAATCCTAACAATCAACTCAACTATTTAAAACAATATCGTGTCCAATCTCCTGTTCAAGTGTTTATAAACTCCTATCGACATCGTGGCGTCCCACGATTCGACCAAAATTTATAATCCACTCAACAGACTAGTCAACACAATATAAAACAGTTTTTATATCAAATAACAAATACGCTCTCTCGTATATATATACACTCAAACTCAATCTAGGATACTACTGATCCTATCTCTAATGAGCACATTCCAACAAGCCTAGGTATTCGCTCAACCTAAGCTCTGATACCAACTGTAGCGACCCGAAAATCCGGTAGAATTTGAGCTGACCAAAAACACAAGTCCAACCCCAAATAACACAGAAATTCGAACCATTAATAGAAAGAAGTTAGAGGGTGAGGATAGATAAGATAGAAACTTAGAATAGAAGAAGAAGAAGAACACAACATCAGAATAACACGAATCTCACAGCGGAACGAATAACATATAATATATATAACATAACTTGAAATATACATCTGTACTTGAATATACATCAACATCAAAGTACATCACTTACAACACAACAGAAATAACTATAGCTATATGATCCTGAAGCCTCGTGCTCCAAGCTCTTCCAGTATATCTGTAAATTCCCGACTACTTGACTGCCCGTACAAATTTAGGCACCCAAGAGTTTAGGGAAAACAACAAAGTAAACTCCGGGTCAGTCATGGGACTGGTATGAGTAAAACAGTTTAAAAACAGTTTCAGAAAAATAAATGATATCTCATAAGACCACGCCGTATAACACGGAACGGGTTTTTCCCTTATGAAAATCCAAACACTTGACTTATCTTTATATCAAAACTCTTTTGATATTATAATAATGTCTAAATCAAGTAAATAACAATCTAGTGGAACGTTTGCATCTCACGTTCCACATATATATACAATCAAAACCGCAAGCACGTATTGGGTAATGGATTTCCAACTATGACAAGGTATGGAATCACCTTCCGCTGGTATATCTCTAGAGGAGAATACACCGAGTTCAACAAGAACATCTTGCAACTCAGCCACACATGACCGACCACTCATTTCGCTTGAGTGTATCGAATGTATATCACCAACGATTGGGATCAGCAACCGTTTCCCGAATGGGACAGCATCGACAATAGATTTTTAGAAGTAAATGAAACTCTAGATCAGGTGATTATACAGCCTAATAGGTGCGACCTACATAGCCATGCTGCTTGCCCGATTTCTGTCATTTACGAGATGTTGAGGCTAGAAGCTACGCTTTATCATCACACCAGATTCACTTCGAATGTCACATCGTCAGATCCATCGAAAATCACTAATTGACGTCTACAACAGTACATTACGTGTCAGCTAAAAGAAGTTTCCTCCTCCGCTTCCACTCTTGGTACAGTTGAAGAAATCAATGTACGTGACCTTTCTGGAAATACTCTATCAGACATTCATCCATACAAGTCACCCAGGAACAGGATGAACTGAAGGTACTATTTCTATTAATAGAAAAAGTCCTTGTACTCTACTCCGTCTTCGATTATCTTTATATAATCTGATTCGCACGCTACTGCCGATATGGAGTGGTTCTTCGGACAATAATCCAACCGGTCTCTCCATATTAACAACGATGGTCAAAACTTCGATAGTCTGTGATTTAACTATCGAATAAAAACAAGTGTTTCGATAGTCGATGATTTAACTATCGAATAAAACAAGTGTTCATCCAAACATCCAACAATCACTGAACCTTTAATTAATATTCCATTAATTAAATCTCTTCTCTATTTCTTATCAATATTTGTTAACCAAATATTTTCGATAACCATATTGGCCTTTATACGTTATTTGGAAAACATTTCCATATATCGCCTTCTTTTATTTTCTAAACTTTAGAAAATATATGTTATTTATAATTGGAAAATATTCCAATTACTTATCTCTTTTCCAATCTCGTTTATTTCTATACTTAGGAAACGTTCATTATTCTATTTCCAAGTTTTGCACATATTTGGGTTAAAACAGATGTTGTGTAAAACATCGTTACGACAACCCAAATACAGTATTTAACTAATTCTTATTCCACATTGATCTTCGAGCCTGAATCTTGCTACTTATCGGTATATCATGAAATCAACCAAGTTGGGGTATAATTACCTCTCAGACCTTGACTGAATAACATTTAACGTCAAAATAGGCAAAACTACTTACTCGAAAAATCAATACCATACAACTGATTATCCACCTTTAAACACATATACATTTTCTCTTTCTATTCCTACGAGATTTTATTCTTATACTTCCCTTTTTAATTATACTATTATATTTCTGAGTTCGTTTCCTTATCGACTTCTATATATATCGATACGTTGATTTCTAACTATCAAATTATCTTAAAAATATTCTATCTCCTTAAATTCCCGGAAAAATTCGCCATAACCTCCTTTGTATCGGGAGCATCGGGAAATTTCAAATAGCTTTCCCGGTCCTTCTCATCTCAAAAAGAAAAAGAAAAAGCCAAGCGGCTTGCCGATACGGCGCATAAAATCTCATATATGAATTAAATACGTACCTTTTTGTCGGGCATTCTATTTATTTCACTTCTATACTTTATTCCATACCTGTCTCCTGTATCTATACCTGCCCAATCTATTTAACTATACCAAATCGTTTTAACTCAATTCGTTAATTATTTCTTTAGTCTATTTCTCCTTTTAATATTTGAATTCTATATTCAAACTCCAATTCGCTTCTATTATTCAATTTCTATATATCAAATTCTATTGTCTTCTATTATTCAAATCCTATAATAAAAAGTCCGTTTGAATTTCTATATTCAAATCTATAGTTCAAATTCTATATTCAAAGTCTATTTAAATTTCTATATTCAAATTCCATTTGAAATACTATATTCAAATTCTATCGTTAAACTCCATTTGAATTCTATTATTCAAATTCTATTTCAATTCCTTATATTCAAAGTCCATTTGAATTCTCTGCATTATTTATAAACAACGTTTATAACTTCAATTCAAATCCCACCTTTCCATTTATAAACAACGTTTATAACTTCAATTCAAATCCCACCTTTCCATTTATAAACAACGTTTATAAATTCGATTCAAATCTCATATTTTTATTTATAAACAACGTTTATAAATTTGATTCAAAACCCACATTTCATTTATAAACAAAGTTTATAAATTCGATCACTTGTTTTATATACCTTCAAACAAGTTAAATATTTTCTATAGTCTTATTAAAAATTCAAATTCTATTTATAAAAATAGAATTCCCTTTTTAAATGTCAAATACCTTTCTCGATATTTTTATGAATCAATATTCAAACCCCAGGGATATTTTAAACAATCAATCAACCAATTTTCAATCATTTGATTTTTAATACATCATATATAAATATATATGAAATCAAACAAACAACAACAGATAATATATTTTTGAGGAATCCAGTCGGATTCCTCCAACCTGTTTTTCCTGCATCCACAAACGTTAGTCAACATAGTAATACCCATCCTGCTTCGAGGCAGGATATCGCGGTATGAAGGTCATCCACTAATCATAGCGTGGGGGCGTATAGGGTAATCATCCGCTATGGTACCGCGGGCATCCGCTAATGAAACTGCGGGAATCCAACCAATCATCAACCCAATATATATATAATAGTCAACCAATCCTAAATAACTATATATATATTTTAAAACAATCAGACAGCATTCAAACAAGCATAACAATTATTTTTAACTATATAAAAATAATTCAATAAAAGGTGAGGTTTACTCACCAGGGTTTTTATTTGCGCTCCATTCAAAATTTGAATCTAAACTGATCGTTCGAACTATACTGAAAAATCCAGCTGACTTCAAAGCACTTCAATCCATTTCATATATATAACTCCCGTCAATATGAATCTAGCACAACTTGATTTGTTCCAATCTAATCCCTTTTTCCCCATCAAACTACTTGCCAACTTATACATAACCTGAAATAACAACTCGAAATTAATCCCTGAGCCAAATCGTCTTCATCTCAGAATTGTCATGCTGTACAGTTTTGAACCCATCCTCTCCATCATGCTCATGCTAAAACAGATGCCACTCGCCTACGCCATTCCTAGTCAATCGAACTTTGCTCAAAACAAAAAGGAAACGATGCCGCTTCCTTACTGTTACTGGTAAAAATCTGAATTCAATCCTCTTCCTTCCTTCCTATTTAATGCTTCCATTTGCAAAAGTCTCGATCCTAATTTTGCCTAGGGGCAGTTGAACTCCAGGAAGTCATTTGCACCTTTCAAGCAGCTCGTGACTTGGCTACTGGAAACCCACCGCAACCTTCCAGTCCAATCCCTACGCGCTACTGCCTCCTCATCAGATCACCTGACACATCGCTCCTCCTATAACTCACACCGCAACCACCAGTCCCCTTCACCATTCCTAATCACCACCGCACCACTCAAACTCCACTGCTTAACTCTCCTGCTCCACTGAATCGCCTTCCGGTTTTCCCAATCTCGAGCGCCAGCGAACCAAACAGATCCATCGCACCCTTGTTTTTTCCCCAAAAATCGAACTTCGGTCTTCTCTTTCTGAGTGCGATGTCGAACCCTAGCGTGTAATCGAACCATCAACTAAACTAGTTTTGAAAAATCGCGCCTGCTGTTGCCCTTTCATTTTGAAGTTCGATCTGATTTTCACCCTTTTTCTGATTCATCTTGAGTTCGATATTGATTTCAAAAGAGATAACGAGGCTGCCCCTTTTTGATTTGAGGAACAAAATGAAACTACTTATTACTGTGAAATGAAAATAAAATTGAGGGAGGTAGCGGCATTTTAATTTCTTAAGCTCGACTGCTCAAGAGAATAAAAGGGGAGGGACGACGGTTTTATAATGGAGAGGGGTAGTTGCGATTTGTGGTCATAGAAGAAGCACGGTGTTCAATTTGATTTGTGGCTCTTGGAAGAAACACGGCTTTGTTTTCATTTGTGGACATAGAAGTGCCAAGGAGAAAAATATTTATTTATTCATTTGTGCTTTGAATTAATCCGGTACACTTTAAATTAAATACCCATGATGTTGAACTCCTTTTTGAACCCAACAACCGTCGATTCTAGTGTAATACTACCATTCTGAACCCAATGGGATAGGTCACGAAGTTCAATTCGATCATCTGTGAAAGATATTAATTTAACTCAATAAATAATTAATTTCAGACAATTTATTCTCCTCGATAATAAATAAATATTATCGTTATTATTCAGTTTTGAATTTCTATTGATTATCTGAATCAATTTCAGTATAGTCTGAACTATTGAATTCAATTAACTTCGTATTTCGAAAATTATATTTATTCAAAGTAAATCATATTTCGGCTTTTAAATCGATAATCAAATATAAAATTTCTTTTATATTTTTATTTCAATATTTAAACCTCATTAAATATTCTAAATTTACCGACGAAATATCCGGGTCATTACATTCTTCCCCACTTAAAAAAATTTCGTCCTCGAAATTGCTAAGGTAGAAAAAGTGCTACAAACCCATTTATCTTTTCAAAACATATTTATGTTGTACTCAACATTTCATATTCCATTCATAACTCTCTTTCGAATAAATCCTTATTCGATAACTCCTCCCTTCGAATAACTATATTCAATAATCTCTCTTTCGAATAACTAGATTCGAAAATGTTTCTTCGAATAAACTATATTCGATTTACTCTATTCAATTTACTCTACTGGATTTAACTCTTTTCGATTAACTCCATCGAATAACTAAATTCGATAACTCCTTCGAATAACCAATATTCTATATCTCACTTCGATTAAACTAATCGATAACTCTTTTCAATTAAACTATAATCGATAACTCCTTTGATTTACTAATAATCGATAACTCCTTTCGAATAAACTATATTCGATCAACTTTTAATTGAATAACTAACATTCAATTAAATCCTAATTCGATTAACTAAGTTCAATTAACTCTATTGGTTAATTCTTTCTCTAATCGATTTATTCTAACTCTAATCGATTATTTCTAACTCCAGTCGACTTCTCCTATTCGAATAACTCCTATTCGATAGCGTTTATTCATTTATAAAGATTTACTTTTTGTAACGGTTCTTTACTTTATAAATGTTCTCTTTATTAACGTTACTTCACTTATACAAGTGTTGTGCATCCCTTCTATTTAAAACTATCGGCGTTAAAAACCAATATCTCTTCTCTATATAAGTTCAGACTTATATATTCCATTTATCGAGTGATAAATATTTAATTTATAAACTGTTATTTATAAATTAATCGTTTCTATTTATCTGTTAAAAACAGATTTCCATTTTCTATTCATGTTCTGAATATTCCTTTGATTAAATTCCATTTATATAACAAATAAATATCTCATCTATAACATTCTATTTATTTTCTATAAAAAATTATTTCCATTGAATCTATTTGTAAATGTTTTACAAATATTTCCTTTTAATTCTATTTGTAAATGTTTTACAAATATTTCTCCTTCTATTTGTTTGCACATAACTTCCTTTTGTATTTGTTTTACAAATATATTTCCTTTATATTTGTTTTACAAATATAATTACTTTTTAACTCTTTTGGTTTTTCCTTTATCCACACCCAATTCATATTTCATTCTCATTGATTTTACTCAGTTTATCCATTTCGATCCATTTAACTTACTTAAGTTAAATTTAATTTCAATCATTCAAATTCCCATTAACTAGTTGCTAATTAATCGTTTTGCCTATTTCACCCCTTTTTTTTTGAATATAACTTGTTCAAATATATGTCAACTTAATTATAAACTAATCTAATTATATTTTCAACTCGAGTTATATATTCGATTCCGAATAAAAATTCTCAATCTCTTTCACTTATCCAAAAACCCAAATTTCGATTCAAATTTCCTTTAACTAATTATTTTCCAATTTAGTTAATTCTATTTAACCATTTAAAATATGATTTATGTCCTAAAAATCATTTTACTTACTTCACTGGAGTTCATATTTATTTTATATCTCCAGCCTGTATTTTTCTAATGTCAATTCGGATTTTATTTCCTAAAAATCCTTTTATTTATTTAGTTAAACCGTTATGGTTTTCTAACGGTTCTGGCGCTGCTTTTCTAAAAATTTGATTTTGACATAACTCAAAATCTATACGACGAAATCCAGACTTTTCTCTTTCATTAGAAAACTATTGTTCAACCGGTCCCGACGATTCTTGTTTCACAGAATTCCGACTTCAATTGAGTTCTGTATACTAAATTGAAGTTTGAATCGCCAATTTACGAACCGCCGCTCTATGGCGAGCTCGTTTTAATTACATTTATAAATATAAACGTTTTAACTTTGTTTATAATAAATTCAACTCCATTCTGATATATTTTAAAAATATATCAAATCCATTTAACATAATATTCCCGATCTATTTCACTTTAAATTTTCAAATCCTATATATTTACAATATTCAAATTCCATTTGAATTTCTTTATTCAAGCTCTATATTTGAATTTCCTTCTATTCAATTTCTATTTAAATTTCTTCTATTCAAATTCTATTTGAATTTCTTATTTTCAATTTCTATTTGAAATCCTTTATTCAATTTCTATTTAAATTCCTTTGTTCAATTTCTATTTGAAATCCGTTGAATTTAAATTCTATTTTAAACTCTATATTTTCTTGAATTCTAATATTCAACCTCCACTTTATATTCTCTTTGAAATTCTATTTAACCAAATTCCATTTGAATTCTAATATTCAAATCTCTATTTGACTTTTCTTTATTCAAATCCCTTTGAATTCCTTTGAATTCAAATTCCATTTCAATTTTCTTATACAATTTCTATTGGAATTTTCTATATATTCAAACCCATTTGAATTCCTTTGAATTCAAATTTTATTTCACTTCTATTTGAATTATATATATATTCAAATTCCTTTATTTTACTTCTATTTGAAATCTACATTCCAATTCCAATTTCAAAATTCCTTTGAAGTTATATAAATATATACATATATTTATATCTATCCCAAATTCAAAATATTTGAATTTTCAAACAACTTGTTTCTTTTCAAACAAATTTCCATCAAAACTTTTCTAAGGCAGCAATTCGTCACTTAGAAACTCGAAAATGAACACTGGTGATGTTGCGACCATCATCAGGATTATTTTCCAGCCACTGAATGAGTTCAGTACTATATTTTTTTCAAACTCCACTTAGAAAAATATTTTCCAAACTCCCAGGATTTTAAATTCTGAATTCTGGTTGGAATTCAATTTCAATTTATCACATTTGTATATTTGATTTCATATACAAATTCCATTGGTTATATATAACTATTTCAGTTATATAATCTAATTCGATTATAATCCTAACAATCAACTCAACTATTTAAAACAATATCGTGTCCAATCTCCTGTTCAAGTGTTTATAAACTCCTATCGACATCGTGGCGTCCCACGATTCGACCAAAATTTATAATCCACTCAACAGACTAGTCAACACAATATAAAACAGTTTTTATATCAAATAACAAATACGCTCTCTCGTATATATATACACTCAAACTCAATCTAGGATACTACTGATCCTATCTCTAATGAGCACATTCCAACAAGCCTAGGTATTCGCTCAACCTAAGCTCTGATACCAACTGTAGCGACCCGAAAATCCAGTAGAATTTGAGCTAACCAAAAACACAAGTCCAACCCCAAATAACACAGAAATTCGAACCATTAATAGAAAGAAGTTAGAGGGTGAGGATAGATAAGATAGAAACTTAGAATAGAAGAAGAAGAAGAACACAACATCAGAGTAACACGAATCTCACAGCGGAACGAATAACATATAATATATATAACATAACTTGAAATATACATCTGTACTTGAATATACATCAACATCAAAGTACATCACTTACAACACAGCAGAAATAACTATAGCTATATGATCCTGAAGCCTCCTGCTCCAAGCTCTTCCAGTATATCTGTAAATTCCCGACTACTTGACTTCCCGTACAAATTTAGGCACCCAAGAGTTTAGGGAAAACAACAAAGTAAACTCCGGGTCAGTCATGGGACTGGTATGAGTAAAACAGTTTAAAAACAGTTTCAGAAAACTAAATGATATCTCATAAGACCACGCCGTATAACACGAAACGGGTTTTTCCCTTATGAAAATCCAAACACTTGACTTATCTTTATATCAAAACTCTTTTGATATTATAATAATGTCTAAATCAAGTAAATAACAATCTAGTGGAACGTTTGCATCTCACGTTCCACATATATATACAATCAAAACCGCAAGCACGTATTGGGTAATGGATTTCCAACTATGACAAGGTATGGAATCACCTTCCGCTGGTATATCTCTAGAGGAGAATACACCGAGTTCAACAAGAACATCTTGCAACTCAGCCACACATGACCGACCACTCATTTCGCTTGAGTGTATCGAATGTATATCACCAACGATTGGGATCAGCAACCGTTTCCCGAATGGGACAGCATCGACAATAGATTTTTAGAAGTAAATGAAACTCTAGATCAGGTGATTATACAGCCTAATAGGTGCGACCTACATAGCCATGCTGCTTGCCCAATTTCTGTCATTTACCGGATGTTGAGGCTAGAAGCTACGCTTTATCATCACACCAGATTCACTTCGAATGTCACATCGTCAGATCCATCGAAAATCACTAATTGACGTCTACAACAGTACATTACGTGTCAGCTAAAAGAAGTTTCCTCCTCCGCTTCCACTCTTGGTACAGTTGAAGAAATCAATGTACGTGACCTTTCTGGAAATACTCTGTCAGACATTCATCCATACAAGTCACCCAGGAACAGGATGAACTGAAGGTACTATTTCTATTAATAGAAAAAGTCCTTGTACTCTACTCCGTCTTCGATTATCTTTATATAATCTGATTCGCACGCTACTGCCGATATGGAGTGGTTCTTCGGATAATAATCCAACCGGTCTCTCCATATTGACAACGATGGTCAAAACTTCGATAGTCTGTGATTTAACTATCGAATAAAAACAAGTGTTTCGATAGTCGATGATTTAACTATCGAATAAAACAAGTGTTCATCCAAACATCTTACAATCATTGAACCTTTAATTAATATTCCATTAATTAAATCTCTTCTCTATTTCTTATCAATATTTGTTAACCAAATATTTTCGATAACCATATTGGCCTTTATACGTTATTTGGAAAACATTTCCATATATCGCCTTCTTTTATTTTCTAAACTTTAGAAAATATATGTTATTTATAATTGGAAAATATTCCAATTACTTATCTCTTTTCCAATCTCGTTTATTTCTATACTTAGGAAACGTTCATTATTCTATTTCCAAGTTTTGCACATATTTGGGTTAAAACAGATGTTGTGTAAAACATCGTTACGACAACCCAAATACAGTATTTAACTAATTCTTATTCCACATTGATCTTCGAGCCTGAATCTTGCTACTTATCGGTATATCATGAAATCAACCAAGTTGGGGTATAATTACCTCTCAGACCTTGACTGAATAACATTTAACGTCAAAATAGGCAAAACTACTTACTCGAAAAATCAATACCATACAACTGATTATCCACCTTTAAACACATATACATTTTCTCTTTCTATTCCTACGAGATTTTATTCTTATACTTCCCTTTTTAATTATACTATTCTATTTCTGAGTTCGTTTCCTTATCGACTTCTATATATATCGATACATTGATTTCTAACTATCAAATTATCTTAAAAATATTCTATCTCCATAAATTCTCGGAAAAATTCGCCATAACCTCCTTTGTATCGGGACCATCGGGAAATTTCAAATAGCTTTCCCGGTCCTTCTCATCTCAAAAAGAAAAAGAAAAAGCCAAGCGGCTTGCCGATACGGCGCATAAAATCTCATATATGAATTAAATACGTACCTTTTTGTCGGGCATTCTATTTATTTCACTTCTATACTTTATTCCATACCTGTCTCCTGTATCTATACCTGCCCAATCTATTTAACTATACCAAATCGTTTTAACTCAATTCGTTAATTATTTCTTTAGTCTATTTCTCCTTTTAATATTTGAATTCTATATTCAAACTCCAATTCGCTTCTATTATTCAATTTCTATATATCAAATTCTATTGTCTTCTATTATTCAAATCCTATAATAAAAAGTCCGTTTGAATTTCTATATTCAAATCTATAGTTCAAATTCTATATTCAAAGTCTATTTAAATTTCTATATTCAAATTCCATTTGAAATACTATATTCAAATTCTATCGTTAAACTCCATTTGAATTCTATTATTCAAATTCTATTTCAATTCCTTATATTCAAAGTCCATTTGAATTCTGTGCATTATTTATAAACAACGTTTATAACTTCAATTCAAATCCCACCTTTCCATTTATAAACAACGTTTATAACTTCAATTCAAATCCCACCTTTCCATTTATAAACAACGTTTATAAATTCGATTCAAATCTCATATTTTTATTTATAAACAATGTTTATAAATTTGATTCAAAACCCACCTTTCATTTATAAAAAAGTTTATAAATTCGATCACTTGTTTTATATACCTTCAAACAAGTTAAATATTTTCTATAGTCTTATTAAAAATTCAAATTCTATTTATAAAAATAGAATTCCCTTTTTAAATGTCAAATACCCTTCTCGATATTTTTATGAATCAATATTCAAACCCCAGGGATATTTTAAACAATCAATCAACCAATTTTCAATCATTTGATTTTTAACACATCATATATAAATATATATGAAATCAAACAAACAACAACAGATAATATATTTTTGAGGAATCCAGTCGGATTCCTCCAACCTGTTTTTCCTGCATCCACAAACGTTAGTCAACATAGTAATACCCATCCTGCTTCGAGGCAGGATATCGCGGTATGAAGGTCATCCACTAATCATAGCGTGGGGCGTATAGGGTAATCATCCGCTATGGTACCGCGGGCATCCGCTAATGAAACTGCGGGAATCCAACCAATCATCAACCCAATATATATATAATAGTCAACCAATCCTAAATAACTATATATATATTTTAAAACAATCAGACAACATTCAAACAAGCATAACAATTATTTTTAACTATATAAAAATAATTCAATAAAAGGTGAGGTTTACTCACCAGGGTTTTTATTTGTGCTCCATTCAAAATTTGAATCTAAATTGATCGTTCGAACTATACTGAAAAATCCAGCTGACTTCAAAGCACTTCAATCCATTTCATATGTATAACTCCCGTCAATATGAATCTAGCACAACTTGATTTGTTCCAATCTAATCCCTTTTTCCCCATCAAACTACTTGCCAACTTATACATAACCTGAAATAACAACTCGAAATTAATCCCTGAGCCAAATCGTCTTCATCTCAGAATTGTCATGCTGTACAGTTTTGAACCCATCCTCTCCATCATGCTCATGCTAAAACAGATGCCACTCGCCTACGCCATTCCTAGTCAATCGAACTTTGCTCAAAACAAAAAGGAAACGATGCCGCTTCCTTACTGTTACTGGTAAAAATCTGAATTCAATCCTCTTCCTTCCTTCCTATTTAATGCTTCCATTTGCAAAAGTCTCAATCCTAATTTTGCCTAGGGGCAGTTGAACTCCAGGAAGTCATTTGCACCTTTCAAGCAGCTCGTGACTTGGCTACTGGAAACCCACCGCAACCTTCCAGTCCAATCCCTACGCGCTACTGCCTCCTCATCAGATCACCTGACACATCGCTCCTCCTATAACTCACACCGCAACCACCAGTCCCCTTCACCATTCCTAATCACCACCGCACCACTCAAACTCCACTGCTTAACTCTCCTGCTCCACTGAATCGCCTTCCGGTTTTCCCAATCTCGAGCGCCAGCGAACCAAACAGATCCATCGCACCCTTGTTTTTTCCCCAAAAATCGAACTTCGGTCTTCTCTTTCTGAGTGCGATGTCGAAGCCTAGCGTGTAATCGAACCATCAACTAAACTAGTTTTGAAAAATCGCGCCTGCTGTTGCCCTTTCATTTTGAAGTTCGATCTGATTTTCACCCTTTTTCTGATTCATCTTGAGTTCGATATTGATTTCAAAAGAGATAACGAGGCTGCCCCTTTTTGATTTGAGGAACAAAATGAAACTACTTATTACTGTGAAATGAAAATAAAAATGAGGGAGGTAGCGGCATTTTAATTTCTTAAGCTCGACTGCTCAAGAGAATAAAAGGGGAGGGACGACGGTTTTATAATGGAGAGGGGTAGTTGCGATTTGTGGTCATAGAAGAAGCACGGTGTTCAATTTGATTTGTGGCTCTTGGAAGAAACACGACTTTGTTTTCATTTGTGGACATAGAAGTGCCAAGGAGAAAAATATTTATTTATTCATTTATGCTTTGAATTAATCCGGTACCCTTTAAATTAAATACCCATGATGCTGAACTCCTTTTTGAACCCAACAACCGTCGATTCTAGGGTAATACTACCATTCTGAACCCAATGGGATAGGTCACGAAGTTCAATTCGATCATCTGTGAAAGATATTAATTTAACTCAATATAAATTAATTTCAGACAATTTATTCTCCTCGCTAATAAATAAATATTATCGTTATTATTCAGTTTTGAATTTCTATTGATTATCTGAATCAATTTCAGTATAGTCTGAACTATTGAATTCAATTAACTTCGTATTTCGAAAATTATATTTATTCAAAGTAAATCATATTTCGGCTTTTAAATCGATAATCAAATATAAAATTTCTTTTATATTTTTATTTCAATATTTAAACCTCATTAAATATTCTAAATTTACCGACGAAATATCCGGGTCATTACACTTGACATAAAATAGGTGAGACAGTGCATAAGCTGAAATAACTAACATAGCAGCGGAAAATCCAAGTACAGCTTATGATCCAAAGTTAAACGTTATTACAAATTTTCAAACTGTCTCAAAAGCAAAAGCAAGGTAAAGGAGGTACGCTACTAATGCCCAAGTAGCGACCACCAACGACACAGGGAGAATATCTATATATCATACGTGGAAGCCTCCTGTCTGCCTCCGAATCAGCTACTCGCGCATCACCAGCTAACATGTCTCTAGTCTGCTCGTGTGAGCACCCAGAGTAATAAGAGGAGACATAAAACTTTGGGTCAGAAATAAAGCCTGGTATGAGCGATAAGCATCTAAACAGAACAACAACAGGTAGACTAAAACATACCTGAACCTGGACCTGCAACCAAAGAGTTAGCACTATATACTGTATAACACTCTAAGGTGCCATTTCAAATGGTGTAAAGATAACGGGGGTGGGGGTGTGCATGTCATAGTGATGGCAAATAATCAAGCATAGCAACCATCCTCACATCTCTCACTCAGTGCATAAAGCATACGATATTCAGCACTTTGATCACCCAACATACCTTGCTACAATCACTTTGCCCCATGAAGTCATAAATGGCTTCACTGCACTGATAACGTAGCCACTAATCCTTTGCTATGTCCACTTTGCCCCATGGAGTCGCAATGACCCCACTAAACTGGCTCATAGCCTCACTAATCCTTTACTATGTCCACTCTGCCCTATGGAGTCACAATGAACCCACTGCACTGGCTCATAGTCCTACTACGCTTCACTTTGCCCCTCAAGTCATAATGACTCTACTGCACTGATAACGTAGTCTTGCTACCATCACCTTGCCCCTCGAGTCATAATGACTCTACTGCACTGATAAGTAGCCCATTATCCATTTTCAGTGGTGAATCGAAGTTATGAACGTCGACAACTCCTTAGCACACGTCCCGCAGCAAAGCCCAACCATGAAGTGAACTCATTGGTTCCCCATTGGATCCTGAGCTCTAACTTCCATTTGGACTACCTTTGCATCTCGGGTTATTAGTCATCACCGGATCGGTTCGGATCCCCTCTTAGCCATCAGTTCGATTCGGATCGGAGTGCTCATCCTTCGCTGGATCAGATCGGTTCATCATCACCTCAGCGGATCGGGTCGGATCTCCACGTTCAGTCGCCATCACTGGTTCGGGTCGGGGTCCTCCAATGTGCCATAGTTCGGATCGGCTTCTTCTAATCGACTCGGGTCGGGTCGCAGTCTCCAAGCCTTGTCGAGGTACATCGGTTCGGGTCGGGTACTATGGCGGATCGGGTCGGAGATCATTAGGCGGGTCGGATCGGACGACGCATGCCACGAGAAGAGCGAATAGCTCGAAGAATGAAGTGTGGGAGTGGATCGGGTCCTCCCTCCGTTCCGGATCGGTCTGTTTTCTGCACTTTTCCAGCAAGCAGTTTTACGCCACTCGACGGCATTTTCGACCATTCTACCTATTCTAATCAATCACAAAGCATACCATACAGTCATAACAACATGCATAATCAATTTCAAACATCAAAACAACTATATAATAGGTTAAAATGGATCAAATTCACCCAAAACCCCATATTTCCCCTTAAGCATGTTTAGGTGAAACTAATGATGTGATTAGCAAAACTTAACCAAATTAACCCAAATTCATATCAGAGGTCTAAAGCATCATTTCGAATTTAATAAATATTTTTCCAGAATTTTATCATGTTTAAATTCGCTAATTAACACTAATTACCCTTAATTAGCCATAATTAGTGAGGAACTATGCAAATCACTCACCTTAGCCACAAAAAAACTAAGATCTGAAATAACTTTCTGATTTGGTGCGAATCCCGATGCTAAACAGCAGCTCCAATGTTGATTTGGTGTAGATCTCCCTTGATTTGATGTTGCTAAGCTTAATCCTTGATTAGAAGATGATTTGGAGGTGATTTAGAGGTTGGAGGCCATTTTTAGGGTTTCCAAGAGGTAAGTGGAGGCTAGAAAACTGAAATGGAATGATTCTCTAACTCCTTTCAGCCTCCCCAAAACCCTAATCCCGAAATGGGTTATGGGCCCATTCGCTAATCACCCTATTTGGCCCGGTTAAGCAGTTTTTCACCTTCCAAACCTTATTTCAGCCATATCTCCCAAATGGTAAGTCCATTTTTCACATGTGACCACTCTACGGAAAGGTAAACCATCAAACGAATCTAATGGAAGTGGTTTCAGGTTAAAATTCCTTTCCAATCAAAAGTTATGGCCAAAACAAGATCAGCTAGGGGCAAAACGGTCATTTAAAAATCGACAAAAATCATGAACATGGGAAATGAGTCAAATGGTTGTTTCCCAAAGTTACATGACCCTACGACTTCATATGGGAAAGAAATAAATATTCTACGATCCTTCGATGCGTAGAATGCGGGTTGTTACATACATGTTGGTGGGAATCTAGGGATAAGATCTTACTTGGGCCCGATATGATTAGAGAGACTTCGGAAAAGATCGATTTGATTCGAAGGAGGATGAAGACGACGCAAGATAAGCAGAAATCATATGCGGACAAGAGTAGGACAAATCTTGAATTTGATATTGGGGACATGGTCTTTATTAAGGTGTCTCCATTACGGAATGTTGTTCGCTTTGGGTCCGTTGGAAAGTTAGCACCAAGGTTCGTAGGGTCGTTTCCTATTAAGGAGAGGATTGGACAGATGGCATATAGTGGAGTTGGCCGAGAGACTTAGTGGTGCACACGATGTATTCCATGTATCACATTTAAGGAAGTGCTTGTATGAGACCGCGGAAGTGGTAGAGCTGAGCTTGCTTAGGGAGGTGGAGATAGAGCGTGATGCGATGATTCGACGAGCTCCTACATGCATTCTTGGGTCGGAGATTAAGAAGTTGAGGAATCGAGAGGTCAAGCTAGTCAAAGTGCAATGGGGAGATGATGAGAGCGACGCTACTTGGGAGACGGAAGAGAAGATGCGTTCATTGTACCCTTTTCTTTTTTAGGGTATGTCTTTTAATTTCTCCTTTATCGCTTAGCTTGTACTTGTTCTATCTTTAGTATGTCCTCTCGCTAGTATCTTTGACCTTTAGATAGGGTAGTCCTATGGTTGAAACATGTGTTTGAGACATGTTATGTATGGTGGATGCATGTGAATGCAAGTGTTTGCTAGTGGTTGCTCGTGGATGCATATACACACACTTTAGGCACTAGATCAGCTCAGTCACTTTCATATTGCATATTGCATATAAATGGATGTATTTAGTAAAATGAATGTACATTGAATGTGTGTATCATATGAATGTTGCATTTAAATCAATGGCTGTGCACACATGTAGTAATGATATGTATAGGGTTCTTTGCATACAAGATGGATACATGGCACTATCATTATTTGCATTAAGGAGGTCGACTGAATCAGTGGACCGCCTGATTTTGCATTATTATACGAACGTATACACACACTATGCATATGTACATGAAAATCATTTGAAAATTTTTTAAGGACAATGTTTGCTAGTGGTTGATGGTTGAGTAGATGTATGATTGGATGGTAGGATACGTTCTTCTTGACTTAGAGATTTCGAGGATAAAAATCCTTTAAGTAGGGGAGAATGTAACACCCCGAATTTTAAATGATCGAATTAACTAAATTTAAGAACACTTAATTTTTAAAAGAGAAATGAAGGGAAATGAGTTGCACCATTGCGTTCATCTCGGAATTCTGCATGGAATAGAGTCCAAGTTTTCGAAAAACGGAGTCCAGACGAAAGAGATATGACCCACGGAAGATAACAAGAAGAAAAAAAATGCGAGCAGGCCGACCAGGGAGGTCGACATAGTGTCGACCTGGCGGTCGACCTCCCCCTTTGGGAGGTCGAACCTGGTTCGGCCAGTTTTGCTGCATGGTGCGATTTATGGGCCTGGGACGATTTTTGATGGTCCAGATCAGTTCTAGGGTTAATCCTAAGGCCTAAATAACTTCCTACACCTATAAATATGTCATCAACCTAACCCTGATTCATAAAATAATTTCTAAGACACCATTATGCTGTCAAACTCTCTCTCCTAAACCCTAGCCGCCGCCTCTAATAAAATCTCAAGTGTTCATACACAATCCAAATTAAAGATTAGAGCTTCTACAACAATTCAAGAAGATAAATTAGCAACACCGCAACGTTTCTACACCAATTTCAATTCGTTAATCCTTTTCTTAAGCCACGAAAGGTGAGTACAGTTATTTTCACAAATTTAATGGGATTAAAGTAACATGAAAAAGTTGTAAAAAGGATTCATATATGTTTGTAATGAAAATATCACCAAGTCTTCACCTTTTTGATTCATGTCATCATATGCCTATGCTTCTTTGTAAAGTTCATACCTTTTATCAGTTTATTCATGTTGAATCTGTCATTATGCCTCTATGCCAGTTTATATGCCCTTTTATTCCATGATGTTAATTCCAATTTTCTGTGATCTAATTCTCTCTTCTTATCCCTATTCCTTTTATTTTTGGATCTAGGCTACCTTCGAGCCTATGTTAAAAATACGCGCGAACGCGAATACGTGGGAACGATGGGGATATGTGAAATATGGAAAATTGGATATTTTGGATAATATGTGAAATTGGCATATCTGGGTATGAATTACATGGAATTGATGAAATTGCCTATAATTGAAAATTTGTAATTGAGGCTAATTAATATGTAATTAGTGAAATTAGTGACAAGTTGGAATAGGCAAAAAGTGTAAACATGATTATATGTTGAATTGGAAACACATGACATGAAAATTGGGGCTTGGGTGAAATACGATTATTAATAAACCTTTGACACGAGGTTAGGCGCAATTGTGGTGTAAGACTGCCCGGAACCACCCGGCAAATCCAGTTGCCACAATTGGACGTCTAATGTGAGAGGTCAAAGGCATGAATTGTAGGTGTAACGATGGGTGACATGAGGTTAGACCCGGTTTGTGGCGTAAGATTGCCCGGAACCGCCCGGCAAATCCAGCGGCCACAAAGTGTTCGGTCTAATGTGGGAGGTCATGCACCGTTCGTCATAAGGAATGAATTAATGAATACTAACCATAATAAGACATGGGTATGGTTAGAGGGTTAAGTGGGGTGACAAGTAAATTATAACATGTAAATATGGACTTA
Source organism: Allium sativum (assembly GCA_030737875.1). Taxonomy (NCBI): domain Eukaryota; kingdom Viridiplantae; phylum Streptophyta; class Magnoliopsida; order Asparagales; family Amaryllidaceae; genus Allium; species Allium sativum. The sequence continues at coordinate 716,861,249 of CM060921.1, read as the reverse complement.
ATCGGAATAAGATAAGGCATGTAAATTATGACATGTAAGTATGGACTTAACCATAGCATGTGTAAGACATGGACATTTAAATTAAAATGGTTAAGTGGGAGAAAAACCTAGTAGGGACCAAGCATAGGTGGGAGGCTTGTGTCAGATGGGGACCCGTTTAAACCAGTAACCCGTTTGAGTATCTAATTGGGCCCGGTACTTGGTCGGGGTTTAGGCACGCTTATTGGGCTTGAATATAAGAAGTCAAAACGTGAATAGCGGTGGCAACGCAAGTCCAATGGGTTCATGTGCGTGCATGGGTCCGGGCTGGTAGGTATGACGTTGTTGCATCGCGTAGGTATGGCCGTGCATTTCATGTTGGTATCAGGGTTGCCACTTTGGGGAGTGATACACCCCACTGTGGGGCCAGCATGAGTGCCTTTGGGGTTTAAGGAGCTGAGCGAATGGGTAGAGTAAGGGTACCTTAGCGGTGGTAGGAGCAAGCCGACGCCTACGATAGCCGCTAGGTACAAGTAACTACCAAGTCTGTCAAGTGGGTACAGTTATTGGGAAGGGACCAACCTTGAGTAAAAGAGACTAGTAGCTGTGCGGTGTAATTAAGTAATGTGGTGTAACTTAGCAAAAGTGTGGTGTAACGAAATACATGTTGGTTGAGTTGGATAGTCCTTTGGGTGCTAGTCTGATGTTGACTTCGGTCTTCGGGGTCAGTACTTGGAGGGTTGTTTGCTTAGCCAAGGTGTAGGATTGTCTTAGTACTTAGGAACGAAATCATCTTGTCCATCCTTTTTATCTACCTTATCTATGTTACAGCCATATCATGATGCCTATTAATGTCTTGATCATTTACCTTACCTATTATTTGTTAAAATTAATGGACTCGCCAGACTTTATGTCTGACCCGTTTGTTTCCACCTCTTCTCTTTCCTTCCCCCTCAGGTTTGCAAGGAGGGAATACTACAGCTTAGTGCCGATTTTTTTCAGTTGCTTGAAAAGAGTAGATGTATCGCTTTGGAATCTCTCATCTTTATGGCTTTGCTTATTCTCAGTGGGGATTTATGCATTTATGTTATTTAAGTATTTGCTTCTTTATGCACTTTGAAGTTTTTGGAAAAGACTATTGATCCTGTTGTAATGGTTTTGGAAACTACTTATGTAAGCTTGTTTTGAGTTATGATGCTATGAAATCAGTTTTATCTTCCGCTGTGTTCTTTTATTTATTTATTCTTGTAATTTATCTGTTCTATACAACAATAACGCTTCATGGACATTGATGCATTCCCTTTGTGAGTGACATTAATGGATATGGGGTGTTACAAGATTGGAAGAAGAAGAAGCACTAGTTCTAGCTTCGGTTTCAACAGAGTAGAGAGGCCATTAAATTATTTTAATTAGAATTGAGGCATCATAGCGTTACAATGGTTTGGTGTAGAGAGAAAGTGCGGTTTGGGGGTGTTTAAATAGCATAGGGATCAACGAATCTAGTTAGAACAGGCGTCCAAATGCAGAAAAACGAACCAGTCCTCGGATCTGGAAATGGGGGGGGGGGATTGACCCCTAGGTCGACCCCCTGGTCGACCTGGGTCCTAGCTGGGAAATTTCCTGCCCAGTTCAGGTGTGTGGTTTGAATTTCAAACTTAAATCTGAGCTGTTTTAATTTATTTAAATTCCTTAAACTTCTGAGGGCCATAAGTTCTTCATACGGAGTCCGATTTACGCAAATTCAGACTCTTCTCAAGCAGAATTCCGAGACGAATGCAATGGCGTAACCTATTTCCCTTAATTCTTCTTTTAAAAATTAAGTATACTTTGTTTTGTTACTTTTATGTTCACAGAAAATACGGGTGTTGCAATTACATAAGTACTCCCCCAAAGCTCTAGAAATGGGATTTTTGGCTTTATTCTCTTCTATATATGTGATACTACGTTGTACTCGAGTGTTTAAGAGAATTTCCATTATTGTACTCATTTTATTCAAGTTTTATAATAAGAATATAAAGTGTACGAAGTCCCGTTAACGCTGAACCACTATAAATTGGCTTATGATTGCTTGTGCTTATATTGCATTTACTTTTCTTCATTTTTATTCTCTTCATATTTCCTATTTGGGTATTGTGCCACTTTTCGGTTTCAACACTTTAGTGCTTTCACTGAGAACGAAATCTCAGTGTTTAAGGATTTTTACCAACTTTTTGGATCACTAAGTCTAGAGGAAGGATCTTACTTTAGTAACAACGATTTTTGAGACTTCTACCCGTAGTTTTGGAAAAATGCCTTAACAAGAAAACCCTATCTCGCCATCAAACATTGCTCTTGTTCCATCCCCCAGCTCGGCACAACCCGGACCGATAATCCCCAGATCGGCGTCGATCCGAGTCGAGGCTCAACCAGCCGACCATTCTCTAACACGTCCCTCTCCATCCAATAAAGCTCCTTTCTCAGCATTCGCTACTCACGATGATTTCATGGTATTGATGAACCAGCTCTGGGAAAGGACGACAACATTGGATGCTCAGGCATGGGAGAATGCCACGATGGGGTAGGACATAAACCGAATGGCACGATAATGAGAACACTTTTGGACTCAAAAAGCTGCTCCCCAAATACGCCAACAAGTAGCCGAAATCTCATCATCAGGAGAAACTGGAGAAGTTACACGGCAGTTCACTATGGAGTAATGTATTGATGAATTTCAATTCGGCAGGATCCTGGCTCGGCATAACGATCTGGCTCGGATCGTTAATACCGAACCAAAGGTTGCCGATCCCAAAATCGACTCGACCCAGAATCCTCCTAGAGCTTGCGACGCTCCAAGCACCACTTATGCTCCAGTTTTTCCTCCCTTGCGTCCTGTGATTAATTGAAGCAACAGGGGTCAAGGAAGCGCTTCCTGAATGGCTGTTCAGGCAACATTGCCCGAGGCAGGAGCAAACATAGCCAGGCAAGTTGAGAACTCAGAGCAGTTTATCTTCAACACTCTTTATTTGACTGCAATGATGCAGTAAATCATTAATGATAACAAAGGCTACAAGAATAAATATTAGGGGATTGAGCATAGCTACGCCTTGTTTACAGATGATATTCTACAAGCGGAAATCCCTAAAAGATTCAACATGCCGAAAATAAGCCTCTACTCCGATACGATAGACTCTCAACAACATTTGATGAGATATTCATGGAACATGAAGACATCAACCGCTTCGAAAATTGTTAAGTGCAAGGCTCACCCGATATATCTTGACTGGGTGACACTTATGTAGTTTACATTACTTCCCCCAAGATCAATACCGAATTTTAAAGACTTGAGTGAGAAGTTTTTGAACCAATTTCACCTTCACCCACTAAGTCAAAATATGTCAAGGCCCATTCTACAATCAAGCTAGCCACGACAGAATCTTTGAGGGATTATCTCAACTAATTCAGTATGGCCATTATTGAAGTCAGTGATCCTAATCCTGAAACTATCTTGATGGTGGTGGTCGATGGAGTTGATAAAGGAACGGAATTCGAGAAGTATTTGATTGGAAAGCCTTCCACGTCAATTGAGCTATTCTATGAAAAGACCAATGTGCGCCTACAATAGGAAGATGCACAAGTAAACCAGAAAAGCGGGTAGAATGATGTGTCGAACGAAGGCATCCAAAGCAACGTGGTGGTGAAGCGGTGCAGAGATAATTCTGAACGATTGAGGTGAATGTTGGAAACTTTGGCAATAGAAACAGTATCCAGTGAAAGGATGACAATGGAAGCATTGGCCAGAAGGGAACCCTAGGAAGCGACCTTGATTTCAAGCATTTGTTAGTTATACAATTTTGAATGACATATTGGAAAATATTTATCTTCATACGTGCAGTACAAGGAACTACCTCCCGGAGAATCCAAGGAGAAAGAACGAGAAATGGGGAAGTTTTGCTTACTTCACAAGATCTACGACCACATGAATAACGAGTGTTGTCATCTCAAGCATATCATCAAGAAGCTGATTAGAGAAGGAAAGCTCTAAGTGTACAAAGTTTCCCCAAGGGATAAGAGTTAGGGGACCTAGTCCCCAAAACAAAGTCAGGCGGCCCCTAGGGCCACAACAGGTAGGTCACAATGCAAGAACATAGGAGTAGTATGTCAATCTGCTAAGCATCTAGAAATTAGGGAGTGTAGCACTCTGGGAAAAAATCTTCCTGTGAAGTAGTGGAAAATGATGATTGACGATATTTTCTTCCCCGATAGAGACTAAAGGGGTGGAAACCCCAAGTATTGATCCATTGGTGATTATATCCCTTATTGGTCTAGCCACCAAACGGAAAGTCCTTATAGATTGCAGGAGTTCAGTGAATATTTTGTTCAGAAGAGCCTATGATCAGATGAGGCTCAAAGAAAGAGATATGAAGACATGCAAAGGCCGCATACATGGTTTCATAGATGCTCAACTAATGAACTGGTTGTGATTGTCGAGTAACCTTTAGAGTTAGGCGAGGGAGACCGCAAGAGAGTACATATCATCCCATTCCTTGTGGTGGACATACACTCTCCATATAACGCCTTTCTGGGATGACCTGCCCTTGCTGAATTAAGATTTTACATCGTTCTGTGGTGTTTGCTTTTAAAGTTTTTGACGGAGGGTGGAGTCGGAGTCGTACGAGGAGATCAAGTAGTAGGACGAGCATGCTACTTAACGGAATGGAAAGAAGTCTGCAACAGAGAAAACAATGAGTCTGAAGACGATCCTCCTCCTGCTAAGGAGGTGAAAACATAGAAAATAAATTAAACATCCCATCCAAGATCGTTAAGTCATCATCTCGAGGATATTGATCTAAGGGAGGACAAAGGGCCAGTATGCAGAAGGGCAACTCCTAATGAAACAATGTTGGAGATTCTGATCGATAACGATGACCCAACCAAGATCTTGACAACCGATCCCACCTAGACTCCCTTCGAACAAAAAGTTGACTGAATTCCTTCGTGTAAACCTTGATGTGTTTGCATGAACCCATACTGACATGTGTGCAATATCTCCATCCATCATGAACCATTCGCTGTATATTGACCCAAAATATGTCCTAGTGAGGCAGGAAAGGCATATGCTTGGCGTGGAAATATATGTAGCTTTGAAAGAAGAAGTCGAAAGATTGAGAATAATGGATTCATCCGAGACGTGACGTAACCTAGGTGGATCAAACCCAGTGCTTCTGAAGAAGGATAAAGGAAAGCAGCGAACGTGCATCGATTTATCAGACTTGAATAAGGCATGCCCCAAAGACAACTTTCCACTTCCTACTATTGATCGGCTTGTCGACTCAACAAACGGATGTGAACTCCTCACTTTCATCGATGCTTATTCAGGATATAACCACATTGCATTGCATGTGCCAGACCAGGAACATGTTAGTTTCATAACGGACCACAGGCTGCATTGCTACGTGGTTATACCATTTGGATTAAAGAATGCTGGAGCAATATATCAGCGGTTGGTCAACCGCATGTTTTATGATCAAATCAGGAAGACGATAGAGGTATACGTAGATGACATGCTGGTGAAGTCAAAGCAATCAACCGATCATGTCTGGGACCTGGCAGAGATGTTTGGTGTTCTCCGCAGATATGAGATGAAGCTCAACCCTTTGAAATACTCTTTTGGCATTGCATTAGGGAAATTATTAGGTTTCATCATCAGCTCTCGAGGAATTGAAATCAATTCTGAACAGATAGCGGCAATCATTAGCATCCAGGAACCCCGATGGATCAAAGATGTTCAAAGTTTGGTTTGGAAGGTGGAAGCGTTAAGAATATTCGTATCCAGGGCTACTGACAAGTGCCTACCATTCTTTAAGCTAATAAAGCCGGAAAAGCGCAGTTTTTCTTGGATTCCCAACCGTGTCTAAGCATTCCAGAATCTCTTAGATCACTTAGAGAGATCTCATATCCATTCAATGCATGTTGACCAGGAAGACTTGTTCATGCACTTTCACTCTCATCACATGCAATATGTTCAGCCTTAGTCCACTAAGAAGACCGGCTATAACAACCAATCTGTTATGTAAGCAAAAAGTTAACGGAAACCGAGCTCAACTATCCAAAAATTGAAAAACTTGCTTAGAATTTGTTGATAACCTCAAGGAAACTTCGCCACTGCTTTCAAGCTCATCCAATCAAAGTGTATACTGACCAACCACTACAACAGGTCCTTCTGCGACCTGAGGAGTCTGGGAGGTTACCCAAATGGAATATCGAGTTGAGCCAGTTCGATATTGCTTACATTCCTCGAAAGGCTATTCTGGGACAGGCATTGGTAGATTTCATTGTTGAATTCATTGACCCGGAGGATGATGGAGATATAGAAATGGTCCGGAAGAATGTCATGTGGAATCTATTCACTTATGCGGCCCGAAACGATCAGCGTTATGGCACATGGGTTGTCTTGACAACTCCCGAGGGACATTCGATCTGTTATGCATTGAGGTTGGTGTTTCCGGCCACAAACAATGAAGTCGAGTATGAAGCCCTGATTGCCAGGCTGAGACTCGCTAAGGAACTAGGAGCTAAAGCATTAGATATTTTCTATGATTCACAAGTTGTCGTATAGTCAAGAAAGAGTTCCGAACAAAGGGAGAGCTACTTACTGAGTATTTCAGTTAGGTAGAGCAATTCCTAGGATGGTTCGAGTATTATAGCATCTCTCATGTTCCGAGGGAATCGAACCAACAACCTGACTCATTAGCTAAGATGGCAGTTCATACGATTAGGGGAAAACCGAGCCAATCCCGATAGAGACATTGATAACTCCTAGCATAAATCAAATTAACATGGTATTGGATACTGAGCCTAAAAAGGAATCGTGGATGACTCCTATCAAAAACCTTTTCTAATAAGGAACTCTCCCAGAACGAAGGAATGAAAGGTGTGCCCTTGTATGCAAAGCCTCGATATACGTCATCCAAGAAAATACTCTATATCTGAAGGGATTCTCAGTTCCTTTACTTCAATGTATTGCCCATGGAGACACCAAACGTGTGTTGTGAGAAGTTCACGAAGGCTAATGTGGCGATCACACCGAGGGGGGGGGGGTAAACTCCGTTGAAGAAGAAACTTCAGTATGGCCACTTCTGGCCTACTGTTAATAGAGATGCGGCTAATTATTTACGATGATGTTTGTAGTTTGGAGGATTGATATTAGCGGTAGTCTTCCAATCTCGAAAGACGGAGCGAAGATTGTGATTGTGGCAATTGACTATTTCACGAAATGGGCCGAAGATGAGCCACTAACCGCGATCACGACAAAGCGGGTGATGAAATTCATCGTCAGAACATCATATGTAAGTTTGGACTTCCTAGGACCATTATTAATGATAATGTGACCTAGTTCAGTAGCTCGGAATTTAGAGATTTCTGTCAGCGACACCATATTGAGAAGAAATACGCTGCAGTTGCACACCCGTAATAGAATGGATAGGTCGAAGCAGTGAACAAGATAATCAAGTTCATTATGAAGAAGCGATTAGAACAGGCCAAAGGAAAATGGGTTGATGAACTTCCTTTATCCCTTTGGGCTTATCGAACCATCCACAACTATATGACTGACCACACTCAATTTGCCTTTTTCTATGGCTCTAAGACAGTGATACCTGTGAAGCTTGAATCCCCATCTCATTGAATGTTGTACTACGATCCTATGCAGTTAAAGCCCTGCTGAAACCCCGCAATATCTACGCTATATCCCATAAAACTCTTACGCCGCTACGCTATTTCAATTAATCCCCGATGAAAAATTGATTCGCTTTAAGCCCTGCTGTTTTCCGCTTCATTCGCTAAATCAATGATTTTTAGCATACGGTTTAGCAATATTAATATACAGAGGTTTATTTAATCAGTTTTCTTTTAAAAAAAGTAGGTAAAGCTATTGTAAAGAGCTAATTTTTCAAGCTTTAGTGTTCAATATAAAGTATAAATCTACGATAGACATCAAATCTAGTGAGTATAACCACAATATTCTTCGATTTTGTGAATGTTGAATAATATTGGATTCTTCTACAAAGATCATGTGAGAACGATACAAAACTAATTTTTAATATTAATTTTTACATTTAATGATTCATTTTGCATATTCACTTTATCCCAATTGTTTCCCTGTTTTATCCCCGCTACAAACTTTTTACACCTTCGTCGTTATAGAGTCGCCGAGCGATTTAACTGCACAACTATGATCCTATGACTAACAAAGCACTTCTCCTGGAATCAGTTGACATGATAATTGAGAAATAGAAGGAGGATAACCTGCGCGCTTCAGAGTATAGGCAATGAGCCGCCCGATACTACAACAAAAAGGTAAAATCTAGAACCTTTGAGCCCAGAGTTGTAATAAACTGCATCTTCCCACCTTTAGTTCACTTGGAACCAAGGTGGGAAGGTCCATACCTCATCTGACAGAAGCCTGATGATGGAACTTTCAGGCTAAAGACTATCGATGGCGATGAACTTTAAAATGCATGGAACACTGAGCATGTATAGCCTTACTTAACTTAAGCCTCTATCTTTCTTCTAGAATTATGTAATTATTATTCAATTTTTTATCCATGTAATAATGCACGACTTTCCAATTATTTATGAATAAAACTCCTTTTCGTGCTCCGTGACTGTGTTTATAAATTTAGCTATGTGTTGTGATCCAGATGATTTGTGCCAAATGGCTCATGTTTCGACGAGCTAGCTCAACCCTGCGACTAGTCGGAGTATAAGTTAAATAAACCCGAGCTTGACTTTGATCATATTACAGAGATTCCCGTTTTAATAGCCAACATGTGGGAATGACGCCAAAGCGAATTTGACACAACCGTTTGCACAACTAACTCTAACTCACACGATTTGGGAGAGAGTATAAATCAACTGGGTTAGTGTTAATGGTGCACCATGACTTACAACTGCTAAACCCAGAACTTTAACTGACTTCTAGAGAGTATAAAGGATGATACAACGACGTCCAAACAAAACTCTGTCACCCTCTGATCGAGGTAAAGAGTATAAACACTTAAGGACTGGAAGTCCAAATTCACCTAGCCTGATCCCCACCAACGCTGGGGGCCCGGGTATGGACTCTTAAATTAACTTCGAATTTTACTTGGACGCAATTCAAAGTTAATTAGGGGAATATACACTATACCTCTAGACTACACACTCGGTACTATGACGACTAGTACCATGACAGTCCAAAATTGCTTACTAATTATTACTTGACCTAGTAATATTCGAATTGCAAGTACACTGATTGGGAAGCAATACATAAACTTGCTGGCCAATAACATTGTCTTTATCCAAGAAAACAATACTTCATTTACAAAATGCAAATTTTATATAGATTTACAAGCAAAAACGCAAGGGCCACACTCGCGACAACATCCAAAGGGCCTAATAGTGATAAAAAGGTAAATTTAAATAAGCCTTCGATGACTTACCATCAGTTTTCTTCTTCTTCTCCTGCTTATTCTCCTTTTCCTCAGCCAGCTCAACCAGTTCATTAACGTTAATGTTGCGCCTTTTCTTGGTAATACTACCAGAAGAATTGGAAGCTCCTGAAGTAGGCGCATCATGTTTCTTCTTATGATGCTTGGTTGTGACAGGAGGTGGAGTTTGCTTGATCGGCAAGACTGGACTAGAAGAAGGTATCATTCGGAGGGAAGGAATCAACAAAGGGACTGTTGATGTCTCGACTGTTGTGGTCTCAGCTTTTAACTCTTGAAGCTTCCATGTTTCCTACACTTGGATCTTCGCCATGCTTAACAGTACCTTCTGCCCAAACTTTCTGGTGCAAGTGACATCTTCTTCCCCGCCACCTTCAAAGACTTGACATCTAAGCCTTTTAGTGTGTCAATCATGCCTTCATCCATTTCAGGATCATCAGCAGGGGAAAGGGTAGCTCATTAGTAGCTTGAGATCGAGCTTTAGAAGAAGTCTAGACTAGATGGGTACTTGTAGCATGAAGAGCAATCATGATTAGTCCTTTTAAGACAGTGGGCGATCCGACAGACATTGGATAAACACTCTCGAATTTAGGCAAGGTCAACAAGATAACTTCAGTGGAGCCACCACTATTAAGTACAGGAGTCTCAAGTGCTTAAGTTATAGAGTTAATGGCTTTGGAATTTTGAGAGGGGAAAATTAGGGTTATAGCCCTCCACTTCTCTGAACTGATAAACTGCGGATGGGGAGCCGGAACTGCCCTCGATTGGGGTTTTTCTTTAGCTTGTTGCCTAGCAGCATCTTCGGATCCCTTCTATAACCTTCTACCTTCTTCCAAACGCTCAAGCTCACCATTCCTCAAGAATATATTCATTAACTCCTCTTCATCCACAGCTCCGCTCTCACACCTATGCCACTCTTCGTCGACTAGTTCAGTCTAGTCATTGGCTAGTGTGGTAGGGTAGTTGTACACCCAAGAGATGTCACGACGCTGGAGTACCTGAGAGAAGAAAAACATAATCACAGACCAAAAGTCATCTGATTCTTTTTTTGCATCAGCAAGCTCTTTCTTCAGCTATTACTTTAATATCACGTTGAAACTGGAAGTTAGAGACGGACTCCAGAGCTGTATTAACATTTTCTTCAGCCTCTTTCTCCCTTTTTCAACCTCAGCTGGCTTGGCCTTCAGGTCAGCATTTTATCAAGGGAATCCTTCTCCTTCTTTGAAAGGGTGAAAGTGAGCCTTATGTTGGTATTTTCAATCTAAGTGTTCTTGCACTCCTCCTCGAGGGTCGTTTTTTCCTTGCCGTTGAGGTCAAGTTCCCTGTGGGAATTATTTTCAAAATCAATATATATTTTCTTATAGTTCTCGGCCTTCGCTACCGCTACATTCAAATTAACTTGGGCATCAGTTGTATTCTTTCTCGACATAGTCCAAATCTGCTTCTAATTGGCCAAGTTTAGCTCAAAGTCATGTATAATTTCAGAGAGCTTTTGAGCATACTTGCAAGTCTCCTTATATTTCCCAATAAGAAAATCCATGTCCTTTTAAAGTTTATCACCAAAGTTGTTGGGCATGGGATCCATATTGGGAACAGAATGCATATGCCCAAAGTAGTATTGAGGAAACTGACCCCGCAAGACTTCCATTCTTTTCATGAAAATAACATCAAGGACAATGGGCTTTGAAGTTGCTGTCTCAATAGATTTACGCTTGCTCAAAAACTGCAACTATTTTCTATATATCCATTTCCTTAGGATCTGAATGCTTCCTGGATGTTTTCTCTTGTGGCAATGGTTCTTTTGGATGGAATGGGGCCCAGACAACCGTTTCATCATCGTTGTGATGGTCATGTTGGCTCTTATGTTTATCGGTGTCGTACTGGAGCAGACAGGAGGAGTGAGAGTGAAGATGATACTCGTATTTATAGTATTTCTTCTCTCACTCCCGCTTCTTTCTATCATAGTCATCTTTGTACTCTCCCTTGGTCAGAATAAGGTTTGGGAGGAAGCTTATCCTCGTAAATACCGATGCAAAGTTTTTTGGGATCATACCCCCGGGTAGACATGATTCTTACAAATAGAAATGAAAAAATGTTAGAACTATGCAATATAAAAGTGCTGTGATGTGCAAGGCAAGTGTCCTGTGTATCCTAGTGACAGACCTGTAGTCGACGCCTTGCTTGTAGGCTAACTTCTTCAACTGTGGTTGTAGCGTGTTCTTTCTCGGGCGATGGAAAGAATGGTTAAGAATCCATATCTATAAAGTGGAATTACTAAAACAGGACAGGAAAGTTTTATGAACCCTTAATGGGATCGTCTAAAGAGAGTGATCTACCATCCCGTATAGGCCGACGTTCCAGCTAATTTTGCGGTGATGGAGTACGTTATGACTCGGACTGCTCCACACCCCTCCCTGAACGATGGGTGACTTCTTCGTTGTTGGCTTCTCTTGAGAAGGAATCTTATGCTCTTCTTCGAACTCCTTCTTAGGAGGCTTCTCCTTCATATCTCCTTCGGGACCCCGACTCAGCCCAGGGACATCCTTCCTTCTAATAACTTGTTTTTTTACGAATTTGAGGCTAGCCTACTACTATCTGCCCGTCGACTAGGGGAACGTCTTCTTCTTTTTCCCCTACTGGGGGCCGCGCTTGTTAGATCTCTGACTAGTGGATGAATGCCGGTGGCACGATAATTAGAGCCGGTGCACCCCCCACTCCCATGGTCCGGTTGGCACTAAGCAGGATATATCGATGAAGGAATTCATTTTCTATACATCTCCTAACATCCCTGGAATTCTCTGGAACACCCTTTTGAATGGCCAGGTAAGCATGATATTTTTCGTAGGTAGGTTTTCCTGGATCTCACCGGCAAAGAAGCGTTGGTATTAGAATCTCTTCAGCAAGATTCCAAGAAGTGGGTGTAGATCGAGCACTTATGACTTCTATCCATTGCTAGGCACAACCTTCTTTTTGATGGACATAGAACCACTCCATCCTTATATTTCTTATCTTACTAATTCCTTTCGTCACCACCCATGTTTTGCAGCATGGACTGTGTTTCTGATGTTTAAAATTAAAGGGGAAGACAATATCACTAAATGAAGGCTCATGATCTAGATGCTCTCCGTAGATAATTTACATGGTAAAGAGATCTGCGTTAGCAGTTGGATGCACCTGCAAGAGAGCGATTTCCACATGATGAAGGAAATTGAAGAGGAAATGGCTGAACAATAGGATGCATACTACCGAGCACATCTAACGGCTAATGGTCATGAAGCCTTCGGGAAGATTGTTCGTGGTATCGCTTGGTGCAAGCACCCATACTTGATCAAATGGAATTCTATGCTTGGCACAAAGTCTTCATAACTTTGGCTCACCCATGTTAAAATAATAGGAATTTGTTGGATTATCCAAGAGAACAACCGCAACAAAGGTGCCAGGCGCTCCTTCCTCTATAGCTCTTCCCCTGAAGATGATGCCTCTCCTAAAGACAAAGAATCAACCTCTAGGTCACGAAGTTGAACTTTATAAGATGAATCCTCATCAGTCTCTGAGTTGGAATCAGTGGCAGGTCTCTGTAGTAGTTTCCTTCTTCTCCTGGCTTTAGAGCCTCTTATTTCATACCGTCGGGAAGTCATCGCTATGCAATATAAGAAAACCATTTATGGTTGAAGCAATTAATCTAAATCCCCCCTTTTTGTGTTCTAGTATAATGTGTGAGGTGATCGTGTACATGCAAAAATAAAGACAAAGCATTAGAAGTCATATGCAATCAAAATCATATACAGGTCCAAATGTCGCGATGGGCTCCATCCTAACTATCCAGATGCTTATTGAATTTAGTTCATTATTATCTTCGGGATTCGAAGTTAACGTGATCATCAAGTTCAATTGGATCGATGAAGAACAACGTGTTGCTTCGGGTAGGCCTACCCTAGGTCGGTGTCTCCGGCTCGGCCTACCCCGGATCATTAGTACTGACCGAGGCTTTTAAAACTTGGACAAATTTTTTGGGCTTTCGGTTCGGATGAGATATTGCTTGTCCTAAAATTGGCTCGTACACTCCCTATAACAACCCGAGCAGTTCCACAAGCCACAACATTTCTAATCCTCTTCCACCGCGGGTCCCATGTTGCTCCCTCTGTTGTTCCTTCTTCATCAATGGTTTGATTTGAGCCGATCAGAAAGAAGAAAACTCCTCTCCATCATCCTCATCAATCCTTCTTCCTCCATCTCGTCGATGGATCACCTCCTTGGCACCGAACCTCGAGGTTATCTGCTTCATCACCGCCGTCGACCTCATCTACTCCACCATCGCCATACCCACGACCTTCAATTCGAGGGTATAGGAAAGCAAACAACGAGAAATCATAGGATGACTCGAGAAAAAACATAGAGAAATCAAGGTAGAAACACACCTAAATCGATCGAAGTAGGATTCGGGTGATATGGGAATTGGACTTAACAACAAAAACTTGAATTATGAAATTTGTTGTAACTCTCAGCTCGATACGAATAAAGGAAGAAGAAACAGAAGTGCAGTGGACCCAGTGTATATAAGAGAAAATGAAGACCATTCGTCTTCTATTGATGTGACTTCGTCACCCAGCTTAGATCGGCTGTATAGATCTGGAAATGTACTGGCTCGAGCCAGATTTTAAATATAGATATATTTACTTAATATGCATAAAGGATAAGATTGAAAGACTTTCTACGACAGCTTGCTCCACGATCACACGTGCTGACTCATGTACGATCAAGAATTCAGTTTATTTCTGCTCTACTTGCACGACAGAACAACGTTGTTTGATAACGAACTGTATGTGGACTATCACACGTAGGAGACAATGACTCAACATAACTCAGTTGTACGACTAGCTTATTCAACCTCTTGACTCGACAAGTATGAAGGATAATATGTTATTTATATGGAAGACAAAATCCAAGTATCACAACTTCTCAGAGAAGATGTGACTATTCAACATCATTTCTCTTTAAGATTGATGACACTTTAGGAAGTGCAATTCAACAGATTCAAAGCATATCCCGTCTGCAGCGCAATGTACTTTCGGGGGGTAAAGTATTAACACACCTTTTGGCAAGGCCGTCAAAGTTCATGGACAAAGCGATCAAGACTTGATCCAGGCCACTAAGTTGAAAGAATCAACTCATACTCGACTCAACCACGACTCTGCCTACCACCAGCTTGGTCCTCCCCGACTCGACCTCCCCTAGCTCGACCTCTTTTCAGAGAAGATGAATAGAGAGAATAGGAAACAGGTCCGGCTCGGCTTAGTACTGCCGACCGGGATGCTGCCAACCCCGACACTCCATGTATCAAAGACCTATTCTATTGGCTATCACTACACCATATTGGTCATTTGGTAACCCTTAGTTTTTTTAATTGCCAACACTTATTCGTGTTGTATACCATCGATAATAATATGTGTTGCTATATTAAATGTGTGTCACGAAAAATATATAATTATTATCTTTTTATTGCTAACACTTATATACGTTGGTAAGCCTGGTCAAATTGAAATTAAGATGATGTCCTAGGTGAAAAAAGATAAACAAATAATTATTTTCATCCTACAACCCTAGCCCCTCTCTAATTCCCTTTATAAATGCTTTTTACTTATTAGGCTGCTTCTTTGGAGAAAGAAAAAGCAATTTACGATCTATTTCTGAACATATTCCTCTTTCCTCTCTTGATCCAAATCGACTTCGGCTTCCTACTCCATGGCTTGAGCTTCGCAAATTTGGGGATTTTGGCTTTAGACTCCTTGGCTTTGAATTGTCTCCTCAACTTCGACTTCGGATTGTGTGGACCAATAACAGGCTAATCGATGTTGAGTTCAACGATCCACGATTTCAACTCTTGGATTTTGGATTTAGGTGAACAATTTGTTATTTTTAACCTACTTTAATTTCTACATTTAGCTTAAGTGATTGATTTTTGTTTTTATTATTCATAATTATAAAGTAATCAATAGTTAATACTGCACTTAAAATATGAGTTTAATACTATACCTAAAATATCAGGTTGTGTAGTAGTATATAATTTTAAACATAGGTTTAATGCTTGCAGTTATGTAAACCTGAGTTCGTGACATTCTATAATTTGATTTTCCATGTTTTTTCCTTTATTATATTGGCTATCTTATTGTTACAAAACACATGTTTATTAAACTTTATCCAGTTTTCTGTATGAGGATGACTAAACACTTTCTTTTAGTGTTCAATTGTACTTAGGGATGCACAACCCCTGAACCCTATTTATTTGAATAAGCATTAGTAATTTATATTTTCAAATGGTGTAGGGTCCATGTAAATAAGGAATAAGGTTGGATGTATTCAGCTTCAGACTCCTTGGCTTTGAATCGTCTCCTCAACTTCGACTTCAGATTGGTGTGGACTAATAACAGGCTAATCGATGTTGAGTTCAAGCAGTCACGATTTCAATTCTTGGATTTTGGCTTTAGGTGAACGGTTTGCTATGTTTGACCTACTTTAATTTCTACATTTAGCTTAAGTGATTGATTTTAGTTGTTATTATCCATAATTATAAAGTAATCAATAGTTAATACTGTACTTAAAATATGAGTTAAATACTATACCTAAGATATCAGGTTTTGTAGCAGTATACAATTTTAAACATAGGTTTAATGCTTGCAGTTATGTAAACTTGAGTTTGTGACATTATATAATGTGATTTTCCATGTTTTTTCCTTTATTATGTTGGCTATCTTATTGTTACAAAACACATGTTTATTAAATTTTATCCAGTTTTCTGTATGAGGACGAATAAACACTTGGTTTTAGTGTTCTATTGTACCTAAGGATGCGCAACCCCTGAACACCATTTATCTGAATAAGCATTAGTAATTTATATTTTCAAATGGTGTAGGGGTCCATGTAAATAAGGAATAAGGTTGGATGTATTCAATTTCATCTTTTGTTCATAAATCTAATGTATAAAATAAAAAGCTACCTTTAAAAATTAAATCTTAGTCCAAATATACTCTTCTATTATAATATCCCTTTGAAATATATAGGTAAAAACCAAAAATTTCATCATTTTTATCACATTTATTTTATTTTATTCAGTTTTAAGTTTATTTTGAAAGGCGAATATTATTTTATTCACACAAGAAACAATTACAAAGAGTTATAAGATGACACTGTATCCTATATCTTTACATCACACTATATCTCTCGACTAAACAACGTTGAGGAAAAAAAACAAGTACAAAATACAATAGAAACCATAAAAAAAACTCAACATTGCCAAACATATTACAAAAGAACTCATGAAAAATAATCCCAACTTAGCATCACATAAAATCTGCATCTCCAGTTTAGCTAACATTATATTCATCCCCTTCAGACCTAACCTTATTCCACCAAATTCAACCAACCAAGTTATATCAAAATTAAAATGCCCAGAACAACTAATCTCTCCAATAACAACAATATAGGATTTCTCCTGATATACCTTGAAGGGAATTTCATTAAATTAGGCGAAAACTCTTCAAGGCTATAATCTATCCCCTCATCTAAATCATCATTACACTCTGAAGCTCTTTTTTTTTGCTCGTCTCTTGCTATTTTTAGATAACTTTGCTAAAGAATTAGCTTCATATACTAGTTCTTGATCATCACTTTCAGCCCATAATTTACGTGTAGGTCTAGATGATCATGATGAACCACTCAGGGTAGAAGAACAAGTAGGAATAGAGCAAGACGGTGGAGGTAGAATTATATGAGTGTGAGGTTTTAATCGAGACTAAGGAGAGGCAGAATACAAATCAGAAAATGTCAATCCTAAACCAGAGACTGGCTTCATATTGGCAAATGTGGAAGACAGACCAAATATGGATGCTGAAATGTTACCTACAGAGCGACTAGTAAAACTACTAACAGATCGACTAGAGGATGTCAAACTGCTCCCTAAGATAGAAGCAGTAGAAGGTGCCTTGGAGCTAAATGAATTGTGAAAGTCAGATGGTTTTCACTTTTATTTCAATTTTTCTGATAGTTATGATTGAGAGAAAGTTCTTCATTCTGACACAAGGATAGTATAGTTTGCTTCTTGTCCTAGTTTTTATTTCCACTTGCAGCTAAAGCAGTTTGTTCATTGTCCACATTCTGTTATATTTGTTAAAAAAGATACTAGGCCGAAATATGTAACATTAGTACATGTGAAGTACAAATATAAATGAATTGTAGATAACCAAAGAACATTAGTAATGGGTTAAGTTGTAAAATTTTGGAAGAACAAATAATGCATATGGAAAAATAATGAAAGCATACATGGATTACAATCTCCACCCAAGCACCTTCTTAGTCTGCCCAGTATTAGGTGCATGTAGTAGTGTATCGGTTTCATAGTCAACTACCTATTAAATTATCGTAACAACAATAACATAGATAATTAGTGTATATAGATTATAGGAAAGTTTGAACTAGCCGAATAATTGTTTTTTTTATGTTAGTTCTTGATGGGGAGGCAATAGTATAAGTAGGTGAATGTAGGTCTAACATAGTTGCCATTCTCAAACATCGTCTAACGCTTCTTTTCAGGTTATCTTTAGAGGCGAAAGGGGGAAATCTTCTAGTGCACTTCACTTATGTTCTCAAGTTCAATCCTCAAGGTAGTCTCTATCAAAATTATCATATATTATTTGTATTCTTTATATATTTCAATTCAAACCCTTTAACTTACTGTTTCTAGTTTACGGCTTGATTTGTTTCTAAATATTGATTTGAATTTGTTTATTTGGAATTCTATTTTTTATGATTATTTACTAATTTGATGTTGTGATTTTTAAATCTGTTCAGTTTTGCCTAAATTTATGTAAAAATATTATTGGTTGAGTTTTTACTTGTATTTAATGCATGACTAACCTTATTACAGAAGTAACTAATATCAGTTATTTAACAACGAATCTGTTACATAAATTTGTTATGTAAATTTATTATTCTTATTTTTAAACTTCGATTCTAATTCAACAATAAATATGTCTTAAACTGTTACAATAATTCTAATGGATTATTAACATGGCACTGCAACAGATAATAGCAATGATAATTCCTTGCATAACATCACAATTATGTATCACAATGTTATTTGTGTATTAACGGTTCTTACACTAGTTCCTACTGTATTCACCACAAATTTTCCAAGCACTAATTTATGCTAAAAAATCAAACCACTATTTTGGATGTACTAGGTGATAAAGAAGCCTTGCGATTTCATGTTATCAACTTGTTAAGATTGAGGTTAACTTTTGTGAAATGATAAAAGGGAGGGATGCTGGTATAATGACCCGCATAGTCAGAGGTATTATAATTAATTTATTTAATTATATATATCGTGATATAGTGAATTAAATCGTCGTTTAATTAAATAATATGGAATATTTAATTAAATTAATTAATAGAGTAATTTATTTGATTCAGAAATAATCAAAAATATTGGAAATCACAATATTCTGTGAACTGGTCGTCCCTAGGATTTAATTCATCTTAGAGTTGAATTATATTGACGAATATATCCAATCGACGTCAGTTTGAACGTAGAATTATAATATAATTAAAATAGAGTTTGAAATGGCGCTGTAGTTCATAAATTGGCGATTCGAACTTCAACTGAATGTACATGATTCGTTTTAAGCCGGATTTCTGTGAAACAAGAAACCTGTGGAGCTGGTGGAGTATATCTTTCTAGTGGAAGAGAAAAATCGGGATTTCGTCATGTAGATTTTGATTTATGTCCAAATCAAATTTTAGAAAACTCACTGTGGAATTCCTTTATAATTTATTTATAATTATAAAAGGAATTCCATTGAAAATCGAATATCGATTTAATCGGGATTTGAGATATCGAGCTAGAAATTCATATAGGATATTCTAGAGCTGTATGGTATTCCACTGTGAATACAGACGTTAATATTTATATTTAAATATTAAATTTAATTGTATTTAAATATATTTATATAGTGAAAATTAGGCTCACATCCTTAGAATTAATCCTAATTAAGCTCACATCCTCCCTATAAAAAAAGTTTAAATTACATCCTTCTTTTTAAACTAACCTCCTATTTGTGACTAATTTGCCCCTTTTCAATATTTCGGCTGAACGTAAGGATCTAAATACCGATTAGGGCTTTATTTTTTGCAGAAACAAAATTTTATAATCCATGGTGGCGGCGGCTCCAGAACCAAAACCTAAATTGTGAGCCCCTATTTGCAGCAACCAGCGACCGCCGCTCCAGCACCATCGATCATCCCCCCTTCAGTCGACGCCACTCCAGCACCAGGATCCGCCGCCAAAGGAAAACGCGATCAGCCCCCCTTGATGATCGGATTTGTGAGGGAGGCGTCTGATTTGGGTGTTGAGACGAACGGTGGTGGAAGTTTGGTGACTGACGTGGATTGTTTAAATGGTTTTGACTTGTGATTTGGGTGTGGGTTTCACGGCCAGTGGTGACAGTTCGGATTAGGGGCTTACGAAGGGTTTGAGGGTGATGGATGTTGCAAAGATCGGAGCTTGATGATCGGACCTGCAAAGATCGGAGCTTGATGATTTGCAAAGATCGCAGCAGGTTTTATTTCATTATAATTGTGTTATTTTTATTTCACTTAGTTGCATTGTTAGCTTAAAATATTCCTGCAATTAATTCATGAAACTGTTGTTAGAACTCGTGGATTTTGCTGAACTTCTGATAAAAAGTTGCGGACAAGTATGCATCTATTCTAAATATATGCATATCTGTATGCAATTTTTTATCAAACAATCTGAAAAACATATTATTTTACAAATATATTCATATTTCTATGCATATATGTAGAATACTTGCATATAAATATTCAGAAATTATTGTTATTTGGCTGAATTGTACGCATGTATTTATATTAATCTGAAGCTGTTTTTTTCCTTTTCTTTTTTATTTTATTTGTACGATAAATATAATTTTTTTATTAGCATAAAAATACGATTTTTCATATGATAAGGACTTGAAAAAAACATATATCCATGAAACCATTGTTAGAACTTGTGGGTTTTTGCTGAAATTCTGATTAAAAGTTGCGGATAAATATGCATCTATTCTAAATATATGCATATCTATATGCAATTTTTTATCAAACAAACAGAAAAACATATTATTTTACAAATATATTCGTATTTCTATGCATATATGTAGAATACTTGCATATATTCAGAAATTATTGTTATTTTGCTGAATTGTGCGCATGTATTTATATAATTCTGAAGCAGTTTTTGTAATTTAGGTTACTGCACATTAATCTTATTAATGTTGATTTTCTTTTTTTTATAACAGTGTTCCGGCGGATATTGGTGCTATCGTGTTGTTGAAGATTGGTCGTCCATCTTTTCCCAAATGATTGAAATCTGCATGTATTTCTACAGAGACTACTAGATGTGGTTTGCGCAATAATCTGGGTCTTAACAAAATTATTTGTTCTTCAAAAGACCATCATCTCTGCTTTATAAATGTTCTAAAATTTTTGATGTAGTACATGTAAATGTGGTCTGTACTTATTTTTTGATGTAGCACATGTAAATGTTATGAAATTTTTCATGTAAGTATGCACATATTTCTGTTATTTGCATATATATATATATGCATCTTGTTATAATTATCTGCATTTACTTTTTTGTCATTTCTTTTGTTTCAGCATTTATGCAGTACAGTTCTGTATATGTATGCAATTATTTCACTTAGTTGCGCAAAACTAATAATTTATTTTCTGCATAATATAAATATATGTATGCAATTTTACACTTAGTTGCATAAATGTATGCAATTTTACGTAATATATGTATATAATTGTCTAGTTTTTCGTAAAAATAAAAAAAAACTAATAAAAAAATCATTTTACGTAATATATGTATATATTTGTCTAGTTTTTCGTAAAAATCATAAAAAGTAATAAAAAAATCGCTGTTGGAGTGATCGACTGTTTTCCAGAATTGTTGGATTAGGTTAATGAGCGAGATAATAGGAGCGATAGACTGAGTAAATGAGGACAAATAGTTGTTGGACAGTTTTTTAGGTGTGTAAGGGTAGATCTGGAATTTTTTTAGCGGAAATTCAAAAATAGGGATGTTTTCTATATTATTTTTATCACCGGGTTTTTTTATATTTTGAAACTTAATAGGGACCTGTAAAAAACGCACCCATTTATATATTTAAATGGTCTATTTAGAGCTTTAAAAATAGCCACTTTTGCAAACGAAGTCGGAATTCGACGAAACTAGTTTCGTTGGGACCGTAATGTCAAACTGTAGCTGCATGCCAATTTTCGTGATTTTTGGGTATCGTATGTGATTGTAGGGATTTTTAAACACGAATTAACAAAATAATATACCGGGAATATTCCTTCTACAAAATATCTAGATACTTGTTCAACCTATAAATAGCACACTAACTCTCCTAAAACCTAATTTCAACACAGAAAATCCGCCGCACTTTTATTTCCTTCCAGAAAACTTCCGACACTTTCAGAAAATCAAAATCAATCAAAGGAAATTCTTATCAATCAAATGATATATATGTATGAGTTTGTATTGATCAATGCTTCAGTTCTATACCCGATTTAGAGGGTTCGACGTCAATTCCTGGCTCGCTGTTCTTCGAGCGTTAGGTTAGGGTTGGAAGATTTGGGTTGGGTGAGCATCGATTCATGTTTTCGATGTTGAAAATGAAATGAGGGGATGATTTGAAGTTTGTGTGACCAAATTCAAGAAGTTCGGTGATAAAATCCATCGTGAAATTTCCTGTAGCCGGCGAGAGTACCAGGTCGACGCGGTAGGAATGGGTAGTTCGAGCTTCTTGGTTTCGAGTTGAGGTTGTAGTGGAGAGTGAGAGGAGGATTGTTATGATTTTAGTTTGATTTTATGTTGAGTGATGGAGGAGTTCGAAGGGGATAAAGATGGAAATGGTTGTGCGTGTTTGAGGAGAGGTCACGGCATCAAATATTTAGGGTAGAAAGGTTCGGTTTGGGCCAGTATGAAGGTGGATGGGCCAAGGGTCAAAGTCAAGCCCAATTAAGGTTTAAAGTTTGGTTTTAATTTAACTTAAATAGTATTCGAACTTGTAAAATCGATAACTTGCTCATACGATACCGGAATTGGGCAAAACAGGATCCGATGGGATCGTATGGATGGACACTTCGCAATGAAACTGACGGGGAGTAGATTGGCGCTCGTATGAATTTATGGCGAAATAAATTGTTTGATTCAAATCAAACAAACAGTTTATCGTTCTTCAACGGGAACTGCCAAAGTGAGTAAAACTTACCAACTCTGAATATTTCTATTTTTACAGTGTATTCTTAGAACTGTTAAAAATTGTCTGTTTGATTGTGTGTTGACTGTTTGATTGAACTGCTAGTCAGTTATTAGAAATTATATATATATATATATATATACACACACCGTTAAATATTTATATGTCGATTCTGTTTATCAGAATATTTCACATCGAAGTGAAATCGATGTTAATTATATTGTGTAACATCTGTGATGCAGGGAAACAGGTTGGAGGAATCCAACTGGATTCCTCAACAGTTATTTTACTGTGATTTATATATTGTGATTTATAATGTGATATATAATCTGGTGTTGATTATGTGTGGGTGGGACGATATTTATCGTTGTTGTTTGGTGTGTTAAATACCATAAGAAATACCAGAATGTAGAAAAGGGGTTTTCAAAGTATATTTTGAAAATAAATTATTTATATAAAATCAATGGATTTTATATTATAAAAGAAAAAGGATTTTGAATAAGGGAATTATATTTGTTAAATCAAATATAAGGGAATTATATTTGTTAATCAAATATAAGGGAATCATATTTGTTAATCAAATATATAGGAAACGTCTTTGAAATCAAATATAAAGGAAATATATTTGAAAGCAAATATAAAGGAATATATTGGTAAAACATAAATAAAGGTAAAAGGATATATTTATTTAGGAAATAAATAAAGGTAAAAGGATATATTTATTTAGGAAATAAATAAAGTAAAAAGAATATTTATTTATTAGAATAAATAGAATAAAAAGGAGATATTTATTTGTTAGAATAAATAGAATTGAAAGGAGATATTTATTTGTTAAACCAAACAGAGAAAAAGGGGATATTTATTTGTTAGAATAAATAGAATTAAAAGGCATATTTATTTGATAAATAAATAGGATTAAATCAAAGGAATATTTATTTGATAAATTAATAGAATTAATTCGAAGGAATATTCAGAGGATGAATAGGAAATGGAAATCTATTTTAACAGATAAATAGAAAGGATTTATTTATAAATAACAGTTTATAAATTAAATAAATATTTATCATTCGATAAATGAAATATATAAGTCTGAACTTATATAGATAAGAGATATGGGTTTTAACACCGATAGTATAAATAAAATGGATACACAACACTTGTATAAGTGGAATAACATTTTTTAAGAGAACATTTATAAAGTGCAGAACTGTTACTAAAAGTACATCTTTATAAATAAATAAACGTTATCAAATAGGAGTTATTCGAATAAAGGAAATCGATTAGAGTTAGAAATAATCGATTTGAGTTAGAATTAACCAGTTAGAGTTAACCAGTTAGGTTAAACCATTAGAGTTAACCAGTTAGGTTAAACCATTAGAGTTAACCAGTTAGGGTTATCCAATTAGAAGTAATCAGTTAGATTTAATCAGTAGAGTTAATCGAATCAGAAATATTTGAGATGAGTTCATCGATTTGAGTTAATCGAAGGAGTTAATCGAATAGTAGATATTCGAAGTGAGAAAATCGAATAGTAGATATTCGAAGTGAGATAATCGAATCAGAGATATTCGAAGTGAGTTGATCGAATCTAGTTATTCGAAAGGAGTTGATCGAATCTAGTTATTCGAAAGGAGTTATCAAAGCTAGTTATTCGAAAGGAGTTATCAAATCTAGTTATTTGAAAGAGTTAATCGAATATAGTTTATTCGAGTAGAGTTAGAGTTATCCAAATGGAGTTAATCGAGTAGAGTTATCGAATATCACTTATTCGAAGTAGAGTTATCGAATATAGTGTATTCGAGAGAAGAGTAATCGAATATTGGTTATTCGAGGTGAGTTAATCGAATCTAGTTATTCGAAAGGAGTTATCAAATCTAGTTATTTGAAAGTAGTTATCGAATATAGTTTATTCGAATAGAGTAGAGGAGTTAATCGAATACAGTTTATTCGAATAGAGTTAGAGGAGTTATTGAATATAGTTTATTCGACAGAAGTTAAGTGAAAAAGAATAAATCGATTAGAGTGAAATCAAATAGAGTTAATCCAATAGGGTCAGTCCAATAGAGTTAATTGAAAAGAGTTAATCGAATATAGTTGTTCAAAAGAAAGGTTAAGTAAGGAAGTTAGTTAAAGAAATATAAAGTGAACTTTGCCAATTTCAAGGTTAGAAGTGTTGCTCAGTTAAGGTCTGAGAGGTAGCTATACCCCAACTTGATTGACTGCGTTTTTAATTAAGAAATGGTTACGGTTCGAGAGTGAAATAGTTAAGTGGATTTAGTTAATAAGTATAATGGTTTAAGTTAGCATCGCGATGGTTTGTTTACCATCTGTCTAAGTCCGATGTTTGAGTTTTGGAAATGTTTTCCAAAGAAGTATCAGAATTGTTTTCTAGTATAGAAAACAAGGAATGGAATTGTTTTCCATTGGTAATAAATATATTTTCTAAATTTAGAAAATAAGAAATATTGAATATAGGGAAACGGGAGATGAAAATGAACTAAAGAGATTAATGTTAAATGATGTTTGTTCGATATAATTTCCATCAGGAAATAATATCGTTGTTTGCACACTTGTTTTTCTTCGATAGTTAACTCACAGACTATCGAAGTTTTGACCATTTTAACATTGTTAATATGGAGAGACCAGTTGGATTATTATCCAAAGAACCACTCTGTATTGGCATAAGCATTGCGAATCATTTATGTCAAAGATAATTGAAGACGGAGTAAAGTGCAAGGGCTGTTGTATAAGTCTTAGATAACAGTGACTAAGATGGATATACTGAATAGTGCCTTCTGTTTGTCCAGTCCCAGGACAACGTGTATGGACGAAGGTCTGACAGAGTATATCCAATGGATCGCGTAAGTTGATCTCTTCAAACGTATATACGTTGGTGGCGGAGGAATTCGTTTCTCTTAGCTGTATACCCGTTGTATTTTTGAGGAAATCAATTTGTGATTTGGCGGGTATGACGATGTGACATTCTAAGTGAATGAGGATGACTTGTATGGATGAATGTCTGACAGAGTATTTCCAGAAGGGTCACGTACATTGATTTCTTCAACCGTACCAAGAGTGGAAGCGGAGAAGGAAACTTCTTTTAGCTAACACATAATGTATTGTTGTGAAAGTCAATTAGTGCTTCTGATGGATCTGACGATGTGACATTTGGACTGAATCTGATGTGATGATAACGCGTAACTTCTAGCCTCATCATCCGGTAAATGACAGAAATCGGGCAGGCAACATGGCTAAGTCGGTCGCACCGAAGTAGGGTGTATAATCACCTATCTAGAGAATATTCATTTGTTTCTTAAATCTATCAATGCTGTCCCAAATATATACGGGAAACGGTTGCTGATCCCAACCGTTGGTGTATACATTCGATACACTCAAGCAAAATGAGTGGTCGGTCATGTGTGGCTGAGTTACAAGATGTTCTTGTTGAACTCCAGTGTATCGTTCCTAGAGTACACTGATCAGAAGGTGGTTCCATACCTTGTCATAGTTGGAAATCCATTACCCAATACGTGCTTGCGGTTTTGATTGTATACTATATATGTAGAACGTGAGATGAAAGCGTTTCTGCTAGATGATTAATATATTGTGGTTTGATAGACATTATGATAATATCAAAGGTTTTGATATAAAGATATTTTGGATTCTCATAAGGGAAAAACCCGTTCCGTTATACGGCGTGGTCTTATGAGATATCGTTTACTTGTTCAACTGTTTTTAAACTGTTTTACTCATACCAGTCTCATGACTGACCCGGAGTTTACTTTGTTGTTTTTCCCTAAACTCTTGGGTGCCTAAATTTGTACGGGCAGTCAAGTAGTCGGGTTTTACAGATATACTTGGAGAGCTTGGAGCAGGAGGCTTCAAGATCATATAGCTATAGTTATTTCCGCTGTGTTGTAAGTGTTGTACTCTGATAAGTGCTATTGTATACATAACTGTTATATTTCAAAGTTATGTTATCTATTATATGTTATTCGTTCCGTTGTGAGGTTCGTGTTACTCTGATGTTGTCTTCTTCTTCTTCTTCTTTTCTAATTTTCTATCTTATCTATTCTCACCCTCTAATTTCTTTCATTAATTACCGAATTTTTTTGATGTTTTGGTTATCGGCATCGAGTTTATGTCGATAACCAAAGTCGCTCAAAATCCGGGTCGTTACAGCTGGCTTAATTAAATTGCTAGAAATCGTGTTTTATTTTAATTTCAGTTGCGAAACATAGTTGGCTAATTGAGTTCAACAGAGTTTCACAACTCATGAATGAGGAAATATTAAGTTTAATGAATGTAATAATAAGTGGAAGTCTGTTCCGGCAGCGTGCGGTTGATCAGGGCAAAGAAGTGGCTCATAGATATAGTACTTTCCGACAGCGTGGGGATGATTAGGGAAAGTAAGCAGCCAAGTATAAGCTAATAAACCAGTAATTTGAATAGAAAATGAATGTGTAAATAATGAAGTTGTGACACCCACGTTCATTAATGTCACTCACAAAGGGAATGCATTAAGTTTCGTGAAGCGTTTAGGTGAACAGACATAGAATATTACAAGATAGATATAAAAAAATTTGTAGTGGAAATAAACAACTTTATTAATCATCAAAATACCGTGGTCCAAAGCATCATTTGTATGAAATATGAAAACCATTACAACATAAAAACCACTGTCTTGTACTTCAGAAATATCAGAGTACATAAAAGAAAGAAAATCCCCCAAGAACATAATATGGCCATAGCGACAAGAATAGGTGCTTGATCCATACATATCAGCAGTTCCAGCAAATTAGGAAGAATCATGATCATGCCTGTGTGTTTCCTCCCTGAGAACCTGGGGGGAGAAGGGGGAAACGGAACAAAGAAGGGGAAACAAAAAGGGTCAGACATAAAGTCTGGTGAGTCTAGCTACTTTTAGCCAGTAAATAAATAAAAGTAACATGATAGGCATACAAAGTGGATAAGAGAGATCACTACATAAATGGCAGGTATGACACGGTAAACAGGACAACATGATAGAATAGATAGCGCTTCTTAATACTTTCCTTGCTCTGCACCAATACTAGTATAACAGATATGTAATAGGAATACATACTCCCCAATTGCTTAACAAAAACAGGATGATCCCAACAGAAAAATAATGGTAGTCTTAGGTGTACTCTAGTAACGGGTTTTAACCCAAACAGAACTAGTACCTAAATAGAAATAACGGGTGTTAGCCCAGATAGAAACACAGGTACCCCACAGAAACATACAGGACTAGATGTACCCTATTTACTACCCCCAATCGATCGACTCCCTATTCCGTAGATACCCTGTGCTGGCCCTACAATAGGGTGTATCACTCCCTAAAGTGTCAACCCTTTAATTTCCGCATGTGCACAACCATATCTACTGATGTCACTGCGACTTATTTTCCCCAGCAGGCGGAGTCATGCACGCACATGACCCCGTTGGAATGCACCGTCAACACCGCCCCCACGTTTGGATCTCTTACAATCAGCTCAGCAAGCGTGCCCCACTCCGACCTAGTTTGGAATACCCGTTTGATACCTATTTAAGGGTTATTGACTGAAATGTGTCCCACACAAGATGATGCAAGCTCTCCCCTTTATCTTACATCCCCACTACTAGGTTTTCAAATGGTTGTGTTTACGTAAAAGGTGTCTTTAATTACATAACCTTATTAGGTTAAGTTTGTGGGCCTATATATACTAATATTACCCACCTACCCAAGATTTACTTAACCCTCCCACTGATTCAAGCATGTTTATTTAACGGTTAAGTTTATGGGCTTATATATACTGATATTACCCACGTACCCAAGATTTACTTAACCCTCCCCTTTTATTCAGTCAAGTTCACTTAAACCCTAACTAAAATTTAAGTTTATATAATCCCTATGGATTAACCTAGGTTAAGTAGTCCAATTCATTACCATATCCAACAACCATTAACATGTGGATGCTGGATATGTCGGTCGGCTCCGGGCAGTATTATTCCACAGTTGGGGATAACCTCGTGTCTTAGCCCGTTTCTATTTATGTACTTAGACCTCGCACATTAGGTTCAACATTAATGGTTGCTGGATATGTCGGTCGGGTCCGGGAAGACTTCCACCACTAACGTAACCTAACCTCGTGTACAATTCCTAATTGTAATTACTAACATTCCATTTTCAATTAATTTACCAATTAATTAATCCTTTCGTTTTATAGGTGTCAATACCTATTTTGGAACAATAATTTGAATTACGTATCCATAAATGGTCATATTCAAATTATGCCATTTTTACCCAAATTTACCTATGTCGTTATAGGTGATTATCTCTATGTTTCCCTATTTGAATTATATGTCCAACTTATATAAACATTATATAAATTATGCCAATTATAAATCCACTTTTTCCCCGTTTCCTAACTAACGTGATTGCATGTATTTTGGCGTCATCGAGGCTACAAAGTAGCATCACCATAACAATAAAAAGGTAGTGACAAAGGTGATAGTTTCAGCACAGTTTTGGCATAAGCATGACAAAAAGGTGAATGGACACGTAATTATCATAACAGGGTGAACGCATAACTAATGAACGTGTGGCAACTACAATGTCAAAGTCAACATAACATGGTCTAAACTTGTCATTTAGATGTCTAACAAAATTAGGGTGACATAGTATCATGATTAGATCTAAAAGTGTGGCATCATGTGTCAAGTTTACAACATATCGTGATTACTACAACATAACAGGTGAAAGGTGATTAGCATAAAGGATTAGATCTAAATTAACAAGTTTGCATTTACCAAAATATAGTTGTGAGTCAAGATCTATGTAGTCAGCATAGTAGAATGTCCATAATCATATTGGATCCAGGGATAATGACATAATAAACTTGCATAAGTTCATGATTCACAACATATACCCAATTCGTACTCTATCATAATTCACATTTATCCATAACCTAAAAGTGACTAGAAACTCACAGAGATAGGTTTAAGGATTAGAGAATGATTTTGAATTCTGATTTCTGACGTTGATTAGCAAATCCGTTGATGTAGGCTTTGATTGTTGTCTTCTAACTTGAATTTGATTGATTAGGGTGGAGACTAGGTCAACTTAGAATTTAGCAGCATGGAGGCGTCATTACTTTGATTAATGAATTTAGGGTTAGGTCTAGTGTGTTCATATAGGTGTAATTGGTGAATTAGGGCCTTCAAATTAGGTAAGGTTCCATCTAAACCCACCAAAATCCGAAATACACATCACCCAGCCAATCAGAAGTCGCCACATAGCCCTAAAACTTAGAAAATCGTCACTGTCCAGATCAGCATGCAGGGGTCGACCCTTACAGGGGGGTTGACACCTATGTCGACACCCATACATGGGGGTCGACACCTATGTCGACTCCCTTAGAGGGGGTCGACACCCTATGGCGGGAATTTTACCGCCCAGCCTCCCTTCTACTTTTGAATCCCGAATTTGATTTATTATTTATTTATTTTAATTCTGGTTTAAACTTAAATCTTCTAACCTCCATAACTTCATCATACTTTATCCGTTTTACGCAAACTCGGACTCTATCTCAAGCAGAATTCCGAGATGAACGCAATGGCGCAATCCGTTTTACTTAATTCTTCTTCTAAAAATTAAGAATTCTTTAATTTTCTAATTTTAATATTTTAAAATTACGGGGTGTTATATTCTCCCCTCCTTAAAGGATTTCGTCCCCGAAATCTTAAAGTTAAGAAGAATGTATCCTACCATCCATCATCCATCTACTCATCCATCATCCACAAGCATCCATTATCCTTAAAAGATTTCTAATGCTTATATGAGTATATGCAGAGGTGTGTGTATATGTCCCAATACTAATGCGAAAAATCAGGCGGTCTACTGATTCAGTTGACCTCCTTAATGCGATGTATGATTAGTGCCATGAATCCAATATGTATGCAAATAATCCTATTATAACATGTAAGTTCTATATGTGTGCGTCCATTCGTCCAAGTGCAACATCCATATGCTAACTCATCTATTTTCATCCATAAAAGAAAAGAAAATGCACACACATCCATATGCAGTATGAGAGAGTGATTGAGCCGATCTAATGCCTAATGTGTGTGTATATGCATCCACAGGCAACCACTTGCATCCATCAAACATAACATGTCTCAAACACATGTTTACAATCATGGGATTTCCTACCTAAAGGTCGAAGATTCGATCGATACGATACACTCAGATGATAGAAGCAAATGCAAATACAAGCTTTTGGAAGAGAAGTTAAGAACATTCACTTGAAAAGGAAAGGGTACGAAGCGTAAAAATCTTGTTTTCGGTCTTCTAAGTTGCATCTTCTTGGTTGTCTCCCCACTGGACCTTCACCAACTTGACTTCTCGTTTGCATAGCTTCTTAACCTACGGTCCAGGTATGCAAGTCGGAACTCATCCCATCATTGCTTCCTTCTTTATTTTTACTTCCTTTCGCAAGTTTGGCCCCACTACCTTGAACTCTATACATTATATCGCCACTTGGATGAATAGCCATCTTGGAATGATGGGCTTCGTCAAGGACTTTCTTCAATAGGTTTCCCATCCTGATATGATTCACCTATCAAACCTCTTCTCAAGTAGCCTCGCCACTTGCTTATCAAGTTTCCTCCTTTTCTTTTAGGAGCCATATGGCGCACAGGTTGTGCAACTGGCTTTGCATTGTCCACCAAGTATATACGGAAATCAATCTCCCGCCTTGGGGTAAACCTCGAACCTCATTTAAGACATTAGGATACTCAAAGACTATTGGTGTCGATTGCAGATCATCGATATACGCCTCAAGAGACTCTAGGAAACTAAGCATGACAGACCCTTGTGGGTCACAAGAAATTTCGAGGGTTCTTAACGACCCTCCTCTCACCACCCAGAATGGCACCACTTGTGGTAAGCCAACCCATACCTAGAATCAACCCATAGCCCATGAACCCGAGCACATATGCGTCGCATTCAAATTTGACGCCTAACACAGATATTCTCAAACCCCTACAAATCATAGATAAATGAGCCGAACCACCAATGAGGTTTGAGACAACTACGGGATCCACTACCATACTAGTAACTAAGTGCAGAGATTCAATGACAGAACTAGATATAAATGAGTGTGAAGCGCCAGAATAAAATGTGTTCTAATTGGATGATTTGAAAGAGAAACTAAACTTTCTACATAAATTTTTCTACCTCTTTCAGGAGCACTGATCGTGAGAGCATGCACCTTCCCTCTAAAAGTTCCTGCCTTTGACCATGCCCATGATTCTTCGGGCAATCCTTAATAAGATGCCCGACCTCTCCACAAGCGAAGCAAGCATTCTTCCTTTTCCTGTAGTCCTTGGCTAAGTGACCCTCTTGCCCACAACTATGGCACTTCCTCTTATATTTAACCTTGTCATTCTTTTCGCCTTTCTTCTGCTGTTGTCCTTTCTTGGGCCACACCTCATTTTGCGTTGCTTTCTTAGCCTTTACTTCCTTCTTTTCTCCCTTGTCTTCCTCATGCATTAGGGCCATATCAACAAGCTTATCAAACGTGCCCCCCATTGGAAGATGGGACATAGCTAAACCATGTAGAGGCTCATTCAGCCCCTTAAAAAACTGTAAGGCCTTTTTGTGCGATGTGTCTACCAACTCTAGCCCGAACCTTGCCAGTTGGTTGAACTTGTTCACATATTCCTTCACCGTTAAATTTCCTGGTTTGAGTGCTAAGAACCTCTTCATTTGCATGCTTTTCTCGGCTTGGGAAAGAAATTTCATTTTAAATCTTTGCCCAAAATCTTCCCAAGTTTCCACCGGACGTCCAGCTTAGGTGAGTTCCCACCAAAATGAGGCTTCGTCCTTTAATAGCCAAGTAGCTAACTGAATCTTCCCCCCATCCTCTACGTCAAAGAATACGAACAAGTCCTCGGTCTCCTTGAGCCAATTTCGAGCTTCAACGAATGTCTCATTCCCATTAAATGGATTCCCTCCCATAGCACAGAAGTCTTTGCAGATATAGGCGAAGTTATCTGCTCTTGGACGGGGAGGAGGAGGAATGATTAGCGCAGCTGGGGGGAGGAACTTCTCTTTGGCCTTCGGCAGGCGATGTGGCCTCCAAATACCTACGGAACCATCCGGGTATTATGATGCCCTCTAGGATATTAGGAATGTTTTGTTCCCCGGGCATGCTGGAAAAGGAAGAAATTTAGATAAAGAACCGAAGGATATTACATATGGCTTCTTGGGGGAATATTTTCAAAACAGACTTTCTTTTTGAAAATACTTTCTTTTAAAACCTTTTTGAAAATAATTTTCAAATTTTTTATCTAATCTAGTAACCTTTAGCTCTGATACCAAGTGTGATACCCCACGTCTGTTAATTTCATTCACAAAGAGAATGCATTATGTTTTGTGAAGCGTTTAGGTGAAAAGACACAGAATATTACAAGGCAGGTATAAAAAAATTTGCAGCGGAAATAAACAACTTTATTAATCATCAAAATACCGTGGTCCAAAGCATCATTTGTCTGAAATATGAAAACCCATTACAACATAAAAATCACTGTCTTGTACTTTAGAAATATCAGCGTACATAAAAGAAAGAAAACCCCCCAAGAACAAAATATGGCCATAGCAACAAGAATAGGAGCTTGATCCATACATATCAGCAGCTCCAACAAAATAGGCAGAATCACGATCATGCCTGTGTGTTTCCTCCCTGAGAACCTGGGGGAAGAAGAGGGGAAACGGAAGAGAGAAGAGGAAACAAAAAGGGTCAAACATAAAGTCTGGGAGTCTAGTTACTTTTAGCCAATAAATAAAAGTAACATGATAGGCGTACAAAGTCGATAAGAGAGATCACTACATAAATGGCAGGTATGACCAGGTAAATAGGACAACATGATAGAATAGATAGCGCTTCTTAATACTTTCCTTGCTCTGCACCAATACTAGTATAACAGATATGTAATAGGATTACATACTCCCCAATTGCTTAACAAAAATAGGATGATCCCAACAGAAATATAATGGTAGTTTTAGGTGTACTCTAGTAACAGATTTCAACCCAAACAGGACTGGTACCTAAACAGAAATAACCGATGTTAGCCTAGACAGAAACACAGGTACCCCACAGAAATAGATAGGACTAGATGTACCCTATTTACTACCCCCAATCGATCAGCTCCCTATTCCGTAGATACATTGTGCTGGCCCCCAGTAAGGTGTACCACTCCCTAAAGTGGCAAACCTTTAATTTTCAGATATGCACAACCATATCTACTGTTGTCACTGCGTCTTATTTTCCCCAGCAGGTGGTGTCATGCATGCACATGACCCCATTGGAACGCGCCGTCAACACCGCCCCTTCGTTTGGATCTCTTACACTACAACAAAAAGCACTTTTTGCAATAGGAAATATCTGTTGCAGTAGACCTTTTGCAACAGGCATACGCCTGTTGGTATAGCCAAAGTTGCAAAAAGTCCACAACATTTTTTGCCTGTTGCAGTAAGATGTTGCGGTATACTTTTTTGCAACAGGCTTTTGTTGTTGCAACAGATCATTTTGCAACAGTATATTC
Organism: Allium sativum; assembly: GCA_030737875.1. Classification (NCBI taxonomy): domain Eukaryota; kingdom Viridiplantae; phylum Streptophyta; class Magnoliopsida; order Asparagales; family Amaryllidaceae; genus Allium; species Allium sativum. The sequence continues at coordinate 716,826,880 of CM060921.1, read as the reverse complement.
CTATTGCAGTAGATCCATAAATTTCCTAAAAAATATTACAGCTTTTGGATATTGCATAATAATGTATTCGTTTTAGTAATAGTGTATATCACAAAATAAAATAAACAAAAAAAAATTATTTTAACAAAGTTTCAATAGTACAAACAATTACAAAAAAAAAGTTCTACAATTTTCATACACCATTGATGTATAACAATTTCTGTTGTGATGGATGGCAAAGCAAGCTATAATCTTGCGTACACCAATCAACAATCATGCTCCTCCTTAGTAGCTTGTGTTGCTGCATTGGCATCATCTAGAACCGTGCTAATCTCCTTCAGTCACTTTTTCATCTCATCGAGCTCCTGCATCTTGTGAATTAGCATGCACTGAATAGTGTTTCCACTCATGTTGCACTTGAAATAATACACATTTGCATTGAATAGCATTGAGTTTGATAATTGTATGATCTGTCCACTATGAAACATTACAGATATACAACGAATAAGGAGAATGGAGTTTTTTTGCACTTTGAGGAAGAAGAGAAAAAACATTAGAACTCATTCCTTACCAAAAGGCCTCCTTTCGTATTTCATCCAAGACATGAATATTAGCATACCATGCAGCAGTAAATGTTGTTCACGAGCATATTAAGACTACCTACATAAGTGGCATGTGTAACAAACTCAGATAAGCAAATACTTCATGCTGTAAACAAGCATAAAGAGGAAAAGTTAAAACGAAAGAGAAAAAAAGTGAAATATTGAGGATTGAAACAAAGATTTAAATTTAGATGGAAGAAATCAACTAAGCTACTCATGCTTGTTCTTGTTTGGAAACTGTAGCCGGTAGGATTGGCACATGGAGATTAAAGGCAAGGTGACTCCAAAGGATATGGAAAAATCAACCTACAATGACAGAAGTTAGAAGTAAACAAATGAAAGAAGGAAAAAGAAATCTCCATTCTGGGAACTTATACTTTATACATTTTACCCTTTCCACGTATAAGAATGTTGCACTGAGATCATACACCACCCCGTTCTTAGCTTCCTATCGAATCATTGCTGCTTGGCCCTTCTTAACTTGTGATGCTTATAAGTTATAACATGTCTAGGATTAGCACACCACATGATGCATACTGATGAAACTAAATGCATGCATGCTAATTCACAAGAATCAATATATAGCAGTAATTCACAAGATCACAACTAACATCTATAATAAGGATGAAGCACAGAATCACAACTAACATCACTGATAATGATGCAGCTCTTCAATATGATGTCACCAATAATTATAAAAATGATGATGATCGTCTCCACAAGTCGCTATACTAAAATATATAAAATGACTCATCAACCATATAACATGGTATTGGATTCCAAAGGTAAGCAAAAACCGGACATATTTAGCATGAGACACTCTATGGCCTATCCAGTTAAAAACTAAACTCCAATATAACATTCTTACAAATTTTGGAAGAAGTCATTTGTGGGATGATTGTTTAAATGACTTGATGACTTGCTATGCTACAGAGACTTCAAGCGTTTAGCACTGTTCCAGCTACATGATCCAAGTTCAGACTAGATTGTACCCTATTATATAGTAATCAATAGAAATATGATGATAATCCCACACATTATATAGATCTCATGGGAAATAAATTCAACAGAATTACGGATACACAAAACATAATTTAACATCAATAATGAATTACGAAGATAGCTGTGATGCTTACAGTGCTTGTTCATTTCTGTTTTCCTCATATAGATTTCCTCAAACACTTCTAGGGCATTCTGCAAAACAAGTCAAAGAAAATAAAAATGCATACACATGATTGCTACGAGAATGTTTTTTTAAAAAAAATCACAACCAACAAGCACTACATAAACACTTACTATCTACAAGAACTAAATAAAAATGAATTCTGCTAGTATTTTCTGGAAGCCACGCGAATGTTTTTTTTTTTTAAAACACAACCAACAAGCACTACATAAACACTTACTATCTACAAGAACTAAATAAAAATGAATTCTGCTAGTATTTTCTGGAAGCCACGCGAATGTTTTTTTTTTAAAACACAACCAACAAGCACTACATAAACACTTACTATCTACAAGACAACATCAACATCGACATTGAATATCATGCTTCAAAACAAGGCGCATCACAACCATACCACAACTAGAAACAGAGCCCCACGCTGCTCAACATGCAAAGACTAGGTACATGAACATGGTAAATAAACTACTGCATATCAATAAAGCAGGCGAGACGCGAAACCGTACCAGAAGCTATAAGTTACTACCAGCCGCCAAAGCTCCACGTAGAAGGCAAAAAACCACTTCGAGCAAGTTGAAACCAACCATACACATCCAAAAACACAACAGTAGATCTCACTGGAGTTCGCAGAAAACCAGATCCAAACACAGAGTGCCCAAAAGTACAAGCAGGCCACCACGCCGCAAAGCATAGAGGTTGAGGTAGTACAAGGGGTTACGACCACTGAAGCAGGAGGGTGAAGTTTATGGGTGAGAGGGATCTAGGGTTCAGATTTGAAATTGAATCAGGGCTTTCGAATGGCGCGACGCAGGCGAAAGCGTGCAGAGTAGAATATAGTGAGGCTGAGAGAGAGAGGCGATGGAGAGACATGAGTAGATCTGAGGGAAAATGTAAGAAAACGAAGAACCAGGAGGCAGAAGGACGAAAACATGTCGCCATTAATGGCGCTGTTTGTAAGCTCGAACCCCTTTTTGGGGAATTTGAAGCCACGAGAATGTTTACAGTGTTTGAGCCTGAAAATTTTCAACCCTCACAAAGCAGGATAATGATGGCGGGATAATGAAAAGTACGGCAAGAATTCGTGAATTGGTAAATAAAGTAGTTTAAGCAGTACCGCATGCTCAAGTTCTAGAGATATTTTTCTACCCAAGTCAGGATGGAATATTTTGCATTCCACATATTATAATGTTTGAAATTTATTATTAGCTACAATTATCGGTTGCCTATCCATTTAAAAACTTATTTTATCCCGAACTTCAAATTCAAAAAACAACTAGATATACCATGTGACTGGTCGATCGACCAAACTTAAACTTTAAATTTAAAGTTTTATTTTATTTCTAGCATACAAATTGGACTAGCTCCCGATTGATTACAAATTCAAAAGAAATATTAAATATTAATTCCTTATTCAAAAATAAGTAAATATTAATTTCCTATTAATTATTGGTTACTAGATATTAGTCTTAATTTTTAATTGATGATTATTAAATATTAAAAAAAACTATATTATCAATTTATATCAAGATATTTATTATTTTTAAATGTTTATTATTATTGTTACTTATTAATTATTATTATTTAATTATCAAATATAAATATCACTTTATAATACTTAAATTTTATTATTAACTATTAAATTGAGTACTATATATATAGTGGTTGTTTAACATTAAATACTAATATTAATTATATTTGCCAATTGTTAATTGTATATATATGTATATGTGTGTGTGTGCGTATATATGTATATATACTATTATGCTTATACTTCTTATATTATAACCGAATATTACTTGGGGGAAAATAATTTTTAAAAGTACGTTTTTTTGTAAGTGGCTTTACCTGTAGCAAAAAAATTACAGTTATCGCAACTGGTGAAAACAGTTGCTAAATATAAATTTTTTACAACTGGTTTGAAAGTGTAGTTGCTAATAATATGTCGATTGCAATAGGAATGAAAGAGCAATTGATAAAAGTATGTTTTCGCAATAGGCATGAAAGCATTGTTGCGAAAAATATGCTTTTCGCAATAGGAAGGAAAAGCTTGTTGTTAAATCTTATCTACTGCAACAACTACGAAAGGTCTGTTGCTAAATATTGTTTACTGCAACTTACATTTGAGGCCTGTTGCAAATAACAAGTTGCAGTAGAGTATTTTTTGTAGTGTTACAATAAGCTCAGTAAGCGTGCCCTACTCCGACCTAGTTCAGAGTACCCATTTGATACCTATTTAAGGGTTACTGATTGAAATGTGTCCCACACAAGATGATGCAAGCTCACCCCTTTTTCTTGCATCTCCACTACTAGGTTTTCAACTATTACCTAAAAGGTGTCTTTAATTACATAGCCTTATCAGGTTAAGTTTGTGGGCCTATATATACTAATATTACCCACCTACCCAAGATTTACTTAACCCTCCCATTGATTCAAGCATGTTTATTTAATGTTTAAGCTTGTGGGCCTATATATACACCCACCTACCCAAGATTTACTTAACCCGCCCCTTTTATTCAGCCAAGTTTACTTAACCCCCAACTTAAATTTAAGTTTATACAATCCCTATGGATTAACCTAGGTGTCCATTTATGGTTATAATGGGCTAGACCTCCCACATTAGGCCTATAACATGTGGATGTTGGATATGCCGGTCGGGTCCTGGCAGTCTTATTCCATAGTTGGGGCTAACCTCGTGTCTTAGCCCGTTTCTATTTACGTACTTAGACCTCGCACATTAGGTTCAACATTAGTGGTTGCTGGATATGCCGGTCGGGTCCGGGCAGACTTCCACCACTAACGTAACCTAACCTCGTGTCATAAGTACAATTACAATTCCTAATTGTAATTACTAACATTCCATTTTTAATTAATTTACCAATTAATTAATTCTTTCCTTTTATAGGTGCCAATAACTATTTTGCAACAATAATTTGAATTACATATCTATAAATGGTCGTATTCAAATTATGCCATTTTTACCCAAATTCACCTATGTCATTATAGGTGATTATTTCTATAATTCCCTATTTGAATTATATGTCCAACTTCATTTATAAAACCCCTTTTCCCCTATTTCCTAACTAATGTGATTGCATGTATTTTGGCGTCATCGAGGCTACAAAGTAGCATCGCCATAAGAATAAAAAGGAAGTGACAAAGGTGATAGTTTCAGCACAGTTTTGGCATAAGCATGACAACAAGGTGAACAGACATGTAATCATCATAACAGGGGGAACACAGAACTAATGAACTTGTGGCAACTACAATGTCAAAGTCAACATAACATGGTCTAAACTTGTCATTTAGATGTCTGCCAAAATTAGGGTGACATAGTATCATGATTAGATCTAAAAGGGAGGCATCACACGTCAAGTTTACAACATATCGTGATTACTACAACATAACAGGTGAAAGGTGAGTAGCATAAAGGATTAGATCTAAATTAACAAGTTCGCATTTACCACAATATAATTGCAAGTCAAGATCTACATAGTCAGCATAGTAGAATGTCCATAATCATATTGGATCTAGGGATAATGACATAATAAACTTGCATAAGTTCATGATTCACAACATATACCCAATTTGTACTCTATCATAATTCACATTTATCCATTTAAACCTAAAAGTGACTAGAAACTCACAGAGATAGGTTTAAGGATTAGAGAATGATTCTGAATTCTGATTTATGAAATTGATTAGCAAATCCGTTAATGTAGGCTTTGATTGTTATCTTCTAACTTGAATTTGATTGATTAGGGTGGAGGCTAGGTCAACTTAGATTTTATCAGCATGGAGGCGTCATTACTTTGATTAATGAATTAAGGGTTTAGTCTAGGTTCGTTTATATAGGTGTAGTTGATGAATTAGGGCCTTCAGATAAGGTTAGGTTCCATCTAAACCCTCCAAATCCGAAATATACATCACCCAGCCAATCAGAAGTCGCCACGTAGCCCTAAAACTCAGAAAATCGTCACTGACCAGATCAGCATGTAGGGGTCGACCCCTACAGGGGGGTCGACACTTATGTCGACACCCCTATAGTGGAGTCGACACCTATGTTGACTCCCCTAGGGGGTCGATACCCTATGGAGGGAATTTTCCCGCCCATCCTCCCTTCTGCTTTTGAATCCCGAATTTGATTTATTAATTATTTATTTTAATTCTAGTTTAAACGTAAATTTTCTAACCTCCATAAATTCTTCATAAGGTATCTGTTTTACGCAAACTCGGACTTTATCTCAAGCAGAATTCCAAGACGAACGCAATGGCGCAACCAGTTTTACTTAATTCCTCTTTTAAAAATTAATTATTCTTTAATTTGCTAATTTTAATATTTCAAAATTACCAGGTGTTACATTAGTTAATTAGCAATGCGATAAGTTAAAGAAAGTGTGTGATTAAAAGACTAGACATATTATATAATAAAGCGATGGCGTGATGCATTTGGACCAGTCCGTATGTATGGAGGTGAAGAACCCAATAGGGTAGAACATCGTGGTGTCTAGTGATATGAGAGAAGCACATCCAACTGCTTATTCTATGGGACTGGAGGGAAGCAAGAGGCTTCTGTGAGACGTGGTAGGGTACCCTGAGACGGCCTTTCAAGGAACAACCGGATGAAATCGTCGCTCGAAGGCAGGTATGTTGCACCATCTAGTGTATACCTTGACTACAACTATGGTGTGGCAGTCAGAAGGCTATGGTAGATGGAATTAGGTGAATTGGTGGGTCGCCTCGCTCTAGAAGTATGTGGTTAGGACCAAACTAAGAATAGTAATCATCAGATAGCTATCATCGGTAGTCAGTGGGATGCGGAAAGACTAAAGCTAAACCAATAAACCAATAATCTTTCACTATCGGGACGTTATTTGAGGGACACACCAAATTGGATGTTAGATTGGTTGATAGGGACGCGTCATTAGCTCAATGCAGTCTTTCATTAGTTAAGGGAGGAGGCAGGGTGGGGACATACCCACCATGAAAAGAGACAGACCACATGTGGATATCTGTAATGTATGTTGAATAACGTGATTTTGATCAATGTTAACGAATAAAGCTACTATGGGAATCGAATCATAAAGATAAGGTTATATATATATGTACATTGAGTCGTGTTAGAATTATGTTAAAATCTATCCTCAAGTATACACGAATGTGCTAATCAAGTTATATATATACATATATATATATATATATAATTTAAAACCTTCAAAAAGCCAGACTGTGCATAAAATTTCCTACCAGTCGACTGGTCAAGCAATTTTTGCACATAACGACTAGTTTTAAAAGTTTTATATAAATAAATTATTTCTACCAGTCAACTGATGATTTTTAACTAGTCGACTGATTCGATGCAGAACTTGTTTTCTGAAGAGTTGCTTCCATTCATGAAGAGATTCCTCTTCATTAATCAAAGGAAATGGACATATCTTCTTATGGAAACTATTCATGAATGATTTCTACTCTTAGACTATTAAATAAACAACTTCAATCATGTTTTATAATAATCTAATCTTTCTGAATTTTACTGATTTTTCTGATCATCATTCTAATCTCTCCATTTACATTCTTTGTAATTAAAAGCTCTCCAATTTCGATACTTGTTGAATCCGTGAATCATATTGATTCAACAAGTAAATTTTACTTCCTTAAATCTATGCATTCAAAGCATATACCCGAGGTTCAGATTATAGGAAAGTTATACATAAAATATTGGCTATCCGTATTGATTCAAGAATACAAATCAGAAGTCAAACTCTTGTAATTATTGAAGATTTGTGTATTTGCTCACGCGAGAGGCATCCTTGTTGGGGCTCGGATGTACTGACCTATTCCTCCGGGTTAAGAGAGGCCGTTGTTAGTGAATTCTGAAGAGGAGCTTCGGGACCGGAAGTAGAGTGGGAAGTCCGAACTAGTATAAAATTCCTGGTGTCTTTTTAACTTAGTTTACCACATTTTATTATTTGTGATATATCATATCAATCTCTATTTATTTGCATAACTATTATAGAATCAACTAGTTAGTATCACATTTATATTCCGCAATATCCATATAAAATGATCCTTAAGTCGTATACACACTGACTTTTCATTTGGTATCAGAGCCGGGCTATCATATAAACATAAAACCATTATTTGGTAGTTAGAAAATATGGATAGTAACAATGGCATTAGCAATAACACCGGATATTGTGAAGGCCAATCAATGGCTAGACCACCCTTTTTTAATGGCATGAATTATAGTTACTAGGCTACTATAATGAGAATATACATGCAAGCTAATAACTACGATGCATGGAATATTACTCAAAAAGAATATACATCACCTACTACTGCATACACTGAGAAAAATGAAGCTACTGCAAATGCTAAGGCCATGAATATGCTACATTGTGCACTTGATAGAAATAAGTTCAATCGGATTTGTATGTGCAACACTGCATATGAAATCTGGAGAACACTTAAGATTACTCATGAAGGCACTAACAAAGTTAAACAAAGTAAAATTTCTATGCTCAAAAATCAGTTTCAAAATTTTAACATGAATGAGAACGAATCCATGAATGATATGTATTCATGTTTTCAAAATATTTATCATTCATTATTAGGACTAGGTAAAAAATATTCCGACTTTAAAATAGTTTCAAAAAATTTAAATTCTTTAACCAATGAATAAGGGAGAAAAGTATTAGCAATCGAAGAAGCTAATGATCTCTCTGCCATGAAATCGGAAGAATTGATTGGTAATCTAATGTCATATGAAGCGAACTTGCAGGCAAAGAAAGCACATATACAAGATAAGAAAATTTTAGCTTTCCATGCAGAAAAAGAAGATTACGATTCAGATGAAGAAGATATAGCATTTGTTGCTAAAATTTTTAGAAAATTTTTAAAATACCAAAAGAGTCAAAGCAAAAATATAAAGAAAAATTCATCAAAAGAACCTGATCTAGCTTTAGTAGAATGTTTCAACTGTCACAAGACCGGACATTATCGAAAGAACTGTCCAGAGCTAAAGAGAAATCACAAAAGTGAAAAATCAAAGAAACGAGATTTTTTAGTCACTTGGGATAATTTGGACTCATCTTCTGAAAGTGATAGTGACAGCGATAGTGAGCAAGAAAATGTGTGCTTTATGGCTAAAGATAACGATGTAAGTGATTTTACTTTTGATGAATTAGTAGAAATAAATACGAAAATTTTAGAATCTAGAAAAATGTTTAAAAGAAAATTTAAACAAGATAATGAAGACAAAAACAAAGTCGAATTTGTGAGAGACCTTTTGAAAGATGAAAAAGGAATCTTAGAAGATGAAATTAGAAGATTACAAGATTCTCTTTCAAATGCAAATTCTCAAATTTCTTTGTTAAGTCAATAAATAGAAATTCAAAAGAATAAAAATGATTTATTAATTTCTGAAAATCATGATTTGAATAATAAAGTTAAAATTATAGAGTTAGAAAATTCTAGTTTAATAACTAAATTTGAAAGTATTTCTAAAAATGTAAATAATTTTAACAAGGATAGAGAGAATTTACTTAAAATTTTAGAAAATTCTCAATTGGTTTTTAATAAAAAAGGACTTGGATATGATAATAAAATAAATCCAAAAAGTAAATCCAATTTTGAAAATTCTAACAATATACCAAGAATTCCTAGTAGAAAATTTGAAACACCCCACCTCCGTTAAGGTCACTCACTAAGGGAATGCATTAACTTTGTGAAGCATTTTGGGTAAAAGGCATAGATAATTTACAAGGCAGACATATAAAAAGCGGAAAACTGAAATCATTTCATAAATAAGGTGGTTCATTCAAAACATTACAAGCATTGTCTCAAAACCCAACTTCTAAATTATTACAATAAAACATCTGTCTTGATTAAAAACTCCAAGTACATGAAGAAGCATAAAGCAGTAGTAAAGCAACATAAATCCCCAATAAAAGTGTAACCACAGCCATAGCCCTAGAAAAGAGAATCCAAGCAATACATCTACTCTCTTCAAGATGGAAAAGGTCAGCACTAAGCTGATGTATTCCCTCCCTACGACCTGTGGGAGTGGGAAATGGAAGAAAGAAGGCGAAAGAAAACGGGTCAGACATAAGCCTGCTAAGTCCAGTGATTATTCAGCATGTAAACAGGTAAAAGGATCATAACATGAATAAACTGAATATAGGACAATACCATAACAATAGGATAACATAAGACAAGGCAAGATAAACTGAATATACTATCGCACTCATTTCCATTTCTCTGCACCTACTAACGGATGTTTCAACTACCATCATGTGTTCATAATAAAGTGATCCCTTTTTCCGATCGGTTTCTACTTGCATGCATTTATTACTTGTGTCATTCGGCCCCGCTTGATTATAGATACATGTACCAGTCCCGCCATAGAGTGTATCAATCCCTATGGAGGCAACCCGACAAAAATTCAAGATGCACAGTGTATAATACTGATGCCTAGTGCCTGCTTTGTCCACTCCGGAGTACGTGTACGCCCATATTTCGGCCCATATTCCGCCGGAACCTACACTGCTACACCACCTGCCGCTATTTTGACCGCTTATAATCAGCCCAGTAATCGTGCCCCACCCTGCCTAGTTCAGGGTACCGTGATACATCTATGTGGGTTACTACTGAAATGGGTCCCCATTACTAAGGTTTCCTAATCAACATGTTATAACGGTTAAGTGTTCTCACATTTACCTAACCCCACCCATCTGTTTAACTAACATGTTGTATTGGTTAAGTGTTGCCTTAATTTGGTTAAGTGTTGCCTTAATTAAGTTAAGACTACCATTGTTAGCCTCTCTATTTCTTAGCTTTAATTCATTCATTAAAGCACCAACCTCTCATATTAGATCTATATTGTTGCAGTCGCTGGATGTGCCGGGCGGTTCCGGGCAGTCTTACACCGCAACTCAATCTAACCTCGGGTTTTTGGGCTTAACGCGCTAACCTCTCACATTGATCTATATTGTTGCGGTCACTGGATGTGTCGGGCGGTTCCGGGCAGTCTTACACCGCAACTCAATCTAACCTCGGGTTTTTGGGCATGTTCATCTTTAGCCATTTTACATATTTTTCATATGTGCCCAAGTTTTATGTCAATATTTCCCAAGTGTAGTCAGTACAAGTTTTATTCCACATTCACATGCTATGCCAAAATTTACTCAATTAAATTATACCCAATTTTCCCACGCAATAATCGCACGTACGACGAGATTCAATCTATGTTCCGAATGAACTTAGTATTCACAAAAGAAAAGGAAAAATAGAGAAGGAGCATAAGAATTGACATAAGGAAAAATGGGCATGTAAAGATATACCCAATTCAAGAATCATGTTTCAACAGGCATGTTGTACATTAATAGTAAGTGTGGGCAAACTAAGCAATTTACACCATAGATATAAAGGATAGATAGGATTGGACTTAAGAGTATCACTAATTTTGATGTACAACATGATAATTCCATTATATCAATCACAATAGTCTCATAGGCATAGGATGTACAACATGATAAGTTCCATCATATCAAACTCAACAGTCTTATAGGCATGATAGGTTCCATTATGTCAATCACAATAGTCTCATAGGCATAGGCAATTCAGATTTGACAAAAGGATAAGCATGAATTAGAATTAGGCATAGTTCTAAATTCGATTATTACAGTCATGATTTCTATTAGGTGTTTAAATCGGAATAATAACCGAACTTACAGAAAAAGGACCGATCTTGTATTCTGGGATTTGATTTCTGAATTTATTAAGCTAATCCTTTGATGTAGACTTTTGATTTGAAGTTCTTCTAATCGATTTCTAGTTTGGATTTGATTTTCTAGTTTGGAGAAGATGAAGGAGGCTAGGCTAGCTTGTAGATGAACAACATGATGACACCATAGTTTTAGGGTTATGAGGTTTAGGTTTAGCCACGTATATATAGATGTCTAGGATTAATTCTAGCCTTTAGATTAGTCTAGGAGAAATCAGAGCCATCCAAACCAAAGAGATGTGTCATCCAGCCAACCACAACATGACATATAAGCCCTAATACCTCAGAATTGGTCATCAGGCCAATCAGAGAAGGCCACATCATCGCAGGGCTATAAAAATTCGTTATAGGAATTGGATCTCAAAGGGGTCGACACCTATGTCGACACCCCTGTAGGGGGGTCGACACGTATGTCGACTCCCCCTGGGGGTGTCGACATCCCTGAGCTGGAAATTCCCGCTCAGCTGTTCTGACCGAATTTCGAATTTCAAATTGTATTTCTGACTTTTAATTATTATTTTAATTTAAACTTGAAAACTTCTAACCTCCATAACTTCTTCATACGGAGTCCGATTCATGCAAACTCGGACTCTATCTCAAGCCGAATTCCGAGACGAACGCAATGGCGTAACTCGTTTCCCTTAATTCTTCTTCTAAAAATTAAGTATTCTTTAATCTGTTACATTTAATATTCACAGAAAATACGGGGTGTTACATTCTCCCCTCCTTATAGGATTTCGTCCCCGAAATCTGTAAGTTAAGAAGAATGTATCATAACATCCATCTACTCAACCATTAATCACAGGCATCCATTGTCCTAAAAAGGATTTCTAATGCTTTAATGATCATATGCATAGTGTGTGTATATGTCCTTATCTAATAAAAAATCAGGCGGTCTACCGATTCAGTTGACCTCCTTAATGCGAATCATGTCAGTGCTATGAGTCCATCATGTATGCAGTTATTCCTAATCGTATTTTGTAACTTCTACATGAGTGCACAATCATTCATACAAATGCAACGTCCACATGATAACATATCAAGTTTCAATCCATATAAAAATACAAATACTCATTTGCAATATGAAAGTGACTGAGCCGATCTAGTACCTAGTGCGTGTGTATATGCATCCACTAGCAAGCACTTGCAACCATCAATCATAACATGTTTTCAAATACATGTTTACATTCACTGGTTTCTACCTAAGGATCAAGAATAGGACCGAGGAGATATACTTAAAAGATAGATGCAAACGTGCATAAACTTATGGAAAAAGAGATCAAGAATGTACCCTCAAAAAGATAAGGGTGGGCTGCACGTATCTTGTCCTCAGTCTCCCAAGTCGCGTCTTACTCAGCATCACTCCATTGTACTTTAACTAGCTTGACCTCACGATTGCGTAGCTTTTTAACTTCTGTACCCAAGATACGAGTTTGAACTCTTCCCACTGTTGCTTCTCGTTCCACTTCTATTTCCTCTAGTATGCTTGGCTCCACAACTTCCGCAGACTCATGTAAGCATTTTCGTAGATGAGAGACATGAAAGACATTATGTACTCCAGCCAATCTTTCGGGCAGCTCTACTTTATAAGCCATCTTCCCAATCCTTTCAATGATAGGAAATGGCCCGACAAATCTTGGTGCCAATTTTCCTATGGATCCAAAGCGAACGACATTCTTCAAAGGAGATACTTTAAGAAAAACTCTGTCTCCAACCTCAAACTCAAGGTCGGTCCTTCTTTTATCAACGTAGGACTTTTGTCTATCTTGTGCGGTCTTCATTCGTCTTCGTATCATGTCCACCTTCTATGAAGTTTCTCTGATCATGTCAGGCCCAAGTACGAGCTTGTCTGTAGACACCCACCAACAAGTTGGTGATCAGCATGGTCTCCCATACAAGGCCTCAAAGGGTGCCATGCCTATGGTGGCTTGGTAGCTATTGTTGTAGGCGTACTCCACCAAAGGAAGGTGATCCTCCCATGTTCCCCCAAAATCAAGAATGCACAATCTCAAGAGATCTTATAATACTCTGTTCACCCTGTCCGTATGACCATTGGTTTGAGGGTGATAGGTGGTGCTTAAGCATAGCTGTGTGCCTACAGCCTCTTGCGACTCTTCCAAAACTTGCTCGTAAAGATAGGGTCTCAATCACTTACTATGCTAGAGGGTATTCCATGCAGTCGAACTACCTCTTTAAGATAAATGGATGTTAACGATGAGCCAGTCCTCCTACTCTTAACAGGTATAAAGTGAGCGCTTTTAGTGAGCCTGTCCACTATTACCCAAATACTGGTATTCCCCCTTATTGACCTAGGCAACCCATCAATAAAGTCCATTGAAATGCTATCACATTTCTACTGTGGGACCTCTAGAGGATGAAGCAGACCACCAGGCTTCTTCTGCTCTGCCTTGACTTGCTGGCATATCAAGCATTTAGAGACAAACTCAGCTACATCCTTCTTCATGCCATTCCAAAAGAAAACCCTTTTTATGTCTTTATACACCTTGTCCACACCTGGATGTATGGTCAACTTAGAATGGTGTGCTTCTTCGAGAATGGTTTTCACCAAATCGCTTGCTTGCGGACGCATATTCTTCCATCCCGTCTCAACCAACCCTTGTCATCGATGGAGTATCTTTGAGATGACTAGAAGTCTCACCACTAATTAGCTTATCCATCACATCAACTAGCTGAGGGTCTTCACATTGCGTGGTTCCTAGTGAGTCCAAAAGAGTAGGACACACCTCTAGCGAAGCTAACAAACTAGGTAAAAATTCAAAGGAGGGTCTAAAGTCAAAGTTGCCATGTACTCCAAGCTTTGCGTTTCTACAAAAAGAGGACTTAAGGTCATCTTTTTCCTACTTAAGGCGCCCGCTACCACATTGCCCTTGCCAGGGGTATAAGCAATCTCAAAATCGTATGAGGAAGAAATTCCATCCACCTTTGTTGTCTTAAGTTAAGATCTTTCTATGAGAAAAGTTACTTTAACGATTTATGGTCAGTAAACAATTCAAACCTTTCTCCTAGTAGGTAATGACGCCATGACTTAAGAGAGAAAACAATGGCAGCTAGTTCTAGATCATGAGTTGGGTAGTTCTTCTCATGTACCTTCAACTTCCTTCCCCCATAACAAACTACCTTGCCTTCTTGCATCAAGACAGTGCCTAGTCCGGTACCGCATGCGTCTGTGTATGCCGTAAACATCTTACTCCCATCAGGCAATGTTAGAACCGGGGCTGTTGTTAGAGCCCTTTTCAATCGTTGGAAAGCGACATCATAATCCAAATCCCAGGCAAAAGTTAGGTTCTTCTTTGTCAACCTAGTAAGTAAGGCCGAGATCTTCGCAAAGTCCTTAATGAACTTTATGTAAAAGCCCGCTAGCCCGAGAAAACTTCCTACTTCGGGTGCATTTCGTGGAATCTTCCAATCTTGCACCGCAAATATTTTTGCGGGATCCACAACCATTCCCTCTTTGGACACCACATGTCCAAGAAACCTTACTTCTTCTCTCCAAAAATGGCATTTGGAGAATTTTTCTTTAACTTGATGTGCACGAAGAGTATCCATAACTTCTCTTAAATGCAAAGCATGTTCTTCCTTACTTTTTGAGAAAATCAAAATGTCGTCCACGAAGACCACTACAAATTTATTAAGGAACTCTCTGAAAACCCTACTCATCAAGTCTATGAAATAGGCAGGTGCGTTTGTCAAGCCGACAGGCATGACAAGCCATTCGAAGAAACCATCCGGGGTCCTGAACGTGGTCTTATCTATGCTGTCTTCAGCCACTCTTAGCTGATGAAATTTGATGGCCAGATCTAGTTGGGAGAAAACCGAGGCCGTTGAACAAGTCGTCTATTCTAGGAAGTGGGTGCCTATTCTTCTTGGTCAGCTTGTTTAGCTCCCTATAGTCCATGCATAGGCAAAGTGAACCATCCGCTTTAGTTGCAAACACCACTGGAGCACCCCATTCAGAAATTCTCTGCCTTATGAACCCCTTTTCAAGCTACTCTTTAACTTGCTTGCTGAGCTCTTTCCTTTCCCTTGGAGCCATGTGTCTAACAGGTAAAGCAACAGGTTTTGCATTATCAACAAGGTATATGCGGAAGTCTATCTCTCGCTTCGAATGTAAACCCTTTATCCCTTCAAAGACATCCGAGTATTCACAGACTACTCTAACAGATCGTAAGTTTTCAACAGACGCATCAAGAGATTCTAGGTAGCTAAGCATAACAGAATTCATGGGATTACAAGAGATTTCAAGAGTGTTACCGAGGCGAGTCATAAGTCTAACAACTCTCTTTTCATAATCGAGGATGGCACCATTACTGGATAACCAATCCATGCCTAGAATCAACCCATAGCCCGTGAAACCCAAAACATAAGCATTACATCTAAACCCAACGCTTAGTACAGAAATTTCCAAATCCAAACAAATCATTGATAAATAGGCCAAACCCTCAATTGGATTTGAAACTACCATGGGATCCTCTACTATACTGGTATCTGGGTGCAGAGATTCAACTAAAGCAGTAGATATAAAGAGTGCAATGCGCCAGAATCAAAAAGAGTACGAACTGGATGATCAGAAAGATAAACTAAACTCTCAACAGAAATATTTCTACCTCTTTCTTGCGGAGGTGCAATGAGAGCGTGAATCTGCCCTCCAGAAGTAGATCCAGTCCTCTGCCCTTGCCCTTGCCTTTTTGGGCAATCCTTAGCCATATGTCCTATCTCGCCGCATTGAAAGCAACCACCCATCTTCCTCTTCTTCTTCCTGCAGTCTTTAATTAGATGTCAAGGTATGCCACAAAATTTACACTTCCTCTTGTCATAGGGTTTGTTATTCTTCCCGCATTTCTTGGAATCCGGCTTCTTATTCTGCGATCCCTCCACTTTCTTGTCTAGAGGTTCTTCCACCTTTGCCTCTTTCTTGCCATCCTTGTCTTCCTCCTGTAACAGTGCCATATCCACCAGTCTCTCAAAAGTCGCACCCATAGGTATATGTGACATAGCTAGGCTGTGTAGTGACTCATTTAACCCTTTAACGAATCGAAGAGCCTTTTTATGTGGAGTGTTCACTAACTCTAGTCCGAATCTAGCCAGCTGGTTGAATTGATTGACGTATTCCTTAACCGATGGGCTTTCCTGTTTGAGTGCTAAGAACTTCTCCATTTGTAGGCTTCGTTCAGCTTGCGAGGGGAACTTCATTTCAAATCTCTTTTGAAATCCTCCCAAGTTTCAACTGGTCTCTCAGCATTTGTAACTTCCCACCAGTAAGAGGCTTCGTCCTTAAGTAACCATACAACCAATTGTATATTCTGTCTATCGTCCACTTCGAAGATAACAAACAAATCTTCTGTTTCCTTGAGCCAGATTCTTGTTTCCACAAATGACTCAGTCTCTTTAAAATTCCTTCCACCCATAGCTCGAAAGTCTCTACATATCTTCGAGAAAGCATTCACATGCGGAGGAGGAGGAGGAGGAACGGCTGCAACTGGGGGAGGAGGAACGTCAGCTGGGTTGCGTCATTAGCCCTAGCCTCCAGATACCTTCTGAACCAGCCAGGTATCGGTACGCCCTCGAGAAGATTAAGATCCCCAGACATGCTGAAATGAAAAGAAAAGGTTCAAAACAACTGATAGAAAGATAGTGCATATGGCTTTGGGGATTATGCCTTTAAAATAAAACAACACTTTTTCTTGAAAATGCTTCTTTAAATTTCTTTTTGAAAAATTAGTTTTTAAAAACTTTTATCTAATCCGGTAAACCATCGCTCTGATACCAAGTGAAACACCCCACCTTCGTTAAGGTCACTCACTAAGGGAATGCATTAACTTTGGTAAAGCATTTTGGGTAAAAAGCATAGATAATTTACAAGACAAACATATAAACAGTGGAAAACAGAAATCATTTCATAAATAACGTGGTTCAGTCAAAACATTACAAGCATTGTCTCAAAACCCAACTTCTAAATTAATACAATAAAACATCTGTCTTGATTTAAAACTCCAAGTACATAAAGAAGCATAAAACAATTGTAAAGCATTATAAATCCCTAATAAAAGTGTAACCACAGCCATATCCCAAGAAACGAGAATCCAAGAAATACATCTAGTCACTTCAAGCTGGAAAAGGTTCGCACTAAGCTGAATTATTCCCTCCCTGCGAACCTAAGGGGAGGGGGAAACGGAAGAAAAGAAGGCGAAAGAAAATGGGTCAGACATAAGTGTAACACCCCACGTCCATTAATGTCACTCACAAAGGGAATGCATTAACTTCCATGGAGGTTATAAGTGAATATAGAACAGAAAAATTACAACAAGACAAATAATAAATAGTACTTGGAAATCTAAAACTTGATTTTATTGCAGCGGAAATTAAACATGTTTGTTACATCATAAAACCATAGATCATAACCAAGTACAATATCCATCTTCATAAAAACAAAATACATAATCCCATTACATAAATAGCCATTAAAAAGATAACAAGCTGGACTTTACTTCAACGGTCCAAGCTTTCCAAAGAGAGATGAAGCAATTCAATCAAACTCCACTAGAGCTGGGCCCAACCTGAGGACCTGGAGGGGGAAAAAGGATAGAAATAGAGGGGGTCAGACATAAAGTCTGGCGAGTATGATAATTCTAACAATACTATTATCAAAATAACTAGACTAAGGCATAAGCTAGAAGACAAGTAAATGTCTATGAACTCTTAAGAAGATAAAGATAGCGTTTAAGATAGCGTTAAAGATAACGGTAAAGGCACACCTAATTACTAACGAATGATTACTACACTGCACCGCACATTACTACACTGCACCGCACATTACTACACTGCACCGCACCAGTCACCCTAAAGGTTGATCCCACTTGCTTCACACAGAAACATATAAATAGCCTTACGTACCCCTAGCTGACTACATAGGTGTCGTATGCCCCTATCTCCACTAGGTGTACCCCACTACCCATTTTCGATCGGCTCCCTACTCGTAGATACCTGTGCTGGCCCCACAGTGGGGTGTATCACTCCCCTAAAGTGGCAACCCGATACAACTTGAGAATGCACGGCTTATACCTACACGATGCAACAACGTCTTATCTACCAGCCCGGATCCACACACGCATATGAAACCCGTTGGACTTGCGTTGCCACCGCTCCCCGTTTTGGCCTCTTACAGTCAAACCCAACATGCGTGTCCCGTCCTCGACTTGGGTCGAGCCCACAAAGATACGTTTGGGATACTGGTCGAAATGGACCCCCACAAGCTACCCACCTAAGCTTGTCACTAGTATATCCCACTTAACCCTCTTAGTCATGTTCATTTACATGTGTGTTTGGTTAAGTCTTACTAATCGTATTTCACATGCCACTAAGGGCACCCCCTAGATTCCTCATGCCACCCAAGGAACCTACTTAACCCCCATGTCCCACATTACATGTTTATCTAGTTAAGTATTTCTTAATTCATTCAGGCCATAACCTCATAAAGACCTCTCACATTAGACTGACATTTATGGCAGCTGGATTTGCCGGGCGGGTCCGGGCAGTCTTACACCATAAAAGAGTCTAACCTCGTGTCTTTACAGCCGTTATGCTTTAGTTTAGGCCTAGGACCTCTCACATTGGGCTGACATTTGTGACCACTGGATTTGCCGGGCGGGTCCGGGCAGGTTTACGTCACAAACGAGTCCAACCTCGTGTCCTAAGCATTGATTAACACTTAAAATCTTTTACCCCAGTTTTAATAATTCCCTATTCAAATTATTAATTAAGTCAACTTTTAATGATGTCCATAATTGACTCAATTATGGCCATCCACTTATGGCATGCAAAATCATATCAATTGCACCCCAACTTTTTAATATTAAATCCTTAATATTACCCCTACCCCACGTTTATACGTTCGCTTATTCAACGCATAATGTAGGCTAGACTTGTATAGTCTAACACCTAGCACAAAGATAAATTATCACAACATATAGACAATTAAAATAAATCTAATCATAATAGGGGTGAAACTTGCATAAACTACACATGTTAAGGATCAAAAAGTGTCATCTTGTTAAATGTCTCAATTTATATGATATGATCATAGCCCAAATCTATACATAAACTTGCATATGGGGTTTTTAGGCAACATAATGATGGTGTGAACTAGCATAGGATATCACATATGTCATAGCATAATTCTAGATGTCATAATAGATGTCTTGGTATATGTTCATAACTTTTCTAATCAATCTAACTTGCATATGTGACTTGTCATATAGATCAACATAACCCAAACATGATGATTTAATTAATATGAACTAACTAGCATAGATGGTAACATCATGGCCTTTTTAACATGTATGATTCATCACAACTTAGCATAGAAACTTTCAACATACATAACATCATCATAGCATGATTTACAACATATAAGATATCATCATCACATAACATTGGATTTACAATATACATGATAGAAAAAGGGGTTTACAACAACATATATGATAATTCACATCATCTACTCATAATCCATTCATAACTCAACCTAATTAAAATGATAATAATCTTGTTAAGATCATCATACTCACAATTTAGAGAAGAAAAGAGAGAGTTTTGCTTTTCTTTAGGGTTGAGAGAATTAGAATTGAATTTGCTTTTCTTCTTTCTTAGTTGGCGGCGGCTCCATTGATTTCCATGGCGACGGTAACTATTCTATTTTAATTAGGTTTAGGGTTAGCATTAGGATGTATTTATAGGTGTAGGAAGTTATTTAGGACCATTAGATTAACCCTGAACCATGAGAACCAATCAAATGCAAAATCTGCATTTGAGCGAATCGGCCCACGGGTTGACAGCCAAACACCCTGGATTAACCCCTAGTCGACCCAACAGGGCTTGGGTCGACCTCAAAAATGGGTCGGTTCGGTTATTCCCCCTCCCAATTCGCTGTTTTGAACTTTTTCGCATATTTATTTATTTAATTTTTAATTTATATATATATATATATCAATATATATATATTTCTCTGCGCAACCCATTTCACTTAATTCTTTTCTAAAAATTAAGTATAATTTAATTTGTGAATTTTAATGTTATAAAATTACGGGGTGTTACAATAAGCCTAGTAAGTCCAGTGATTATTCAGCATGTAAACAGGTAAAAGGATAATGACATGAATAAACTGAATATAGGACAATACCATAGCAATAGGATAACATAAGATAAGGAAAGATAAACTGAATATACTATCGCACTCATTTCCATTTCTCTACACCTACTAACAAATGTTTCAACCACCATCATGTGTTCATAACAAAGTGATCTCGTTTTCCGATCGGCTTCTACTCACATGCATTTATTACCTGTGTCATTTGGCCTCGCTTGATTGTAGATACCTATGGTGGTCCCGCCATAGGGTGTATCAATCCCTATGGAGGCAACCCGACACAAATTCAAGATGCACTACTACTGATGCCCAGTGCCTTCTTTATCCACTCCGGAGTACGTGCATGCCTATACTCCGCCGGAACCTACACTGCTGCACCACCCGCTGCTATTTTGATCGCTTATAACTGTAACGACCCGCATTCTACGCATCGAAGGATCGTAGAATATTTATTTCTTTCTCATACGAAGTCATATAGCCATGTAACTTTGGGAGACGACTATGGGGGTCATTTCCCATGTTCATGATATTTGCCGATTTTTAAATGACCGTTTTGCCCATAGCTGATTTTATTTCGGCCATAACTTTAGATTGGAAATGAGTTTTGACCTAAAACCACTTCCATTAGATCTGAATGATGGTTTACCATTCCGTAGAGTGGTCATATGTGAAAAACGGACTTACCATTTGGGAGATATGGACGAATTAAGGTTTAGAAGGTGAAAACTGCTTAACCGGGCTTAACTGGGTAGTTAATAGCTAGGCCCATTGGGGAATTTCGGAATTAGGGGTATATAGGGGCTGATTAGGGTTAGAAAACATTTCTTTAGACACTTTTTCAGCTGCCACTTTCATTCTTGGAACCCTAGTAATGGCCTCCAACATCTAGAATCATCTCTAATCACCGTTTAATCAAGGATTAAGCTTAGCAACATCAAATCAAAGGGAAATAGCACCAAATCAAGACCGGAACTACTGTATAGCCTTGGGGACAGAGCCAAACAGAAGATAATTTCAGATTTGGTATTTTGTTTGTGGCTAAGGTGCTAAGGTGAGTGATTTGCATAGTTCCTCACTAATTATGGTTAATTAAGGGTAATTAATGTTAACTAGCGAATTTAAACATGATCAAATTGTGGAAAAGTATTTATAAATTCCGAAATATTGTTTTAGGCCTCTGTTAGAAAATTTGGTTAATTTGGTTAAGTTTTACTAATCCTATCATTAGTTTTGCTTAAACATGCTTAAGGGAAAATATGGGATTTTGGCTATATTTGATTCGTTTTAACCTATCAAATTGTCGTTTTGGTGTTAATGGTCAATTCTATATGTCGCTATGACTGTATGGTATATTTTGTGATTGATTAGAAAAGTTAGATTGGTCGAAAACGCCGTCGAATGGCGTAAAACAGTCGCTAGAAAGAAGTGCAGGACATTAGCCAAGCCGGATTGGATCGGAGAAGGGGAACACGAACCTAACCGTGGTGCACCATGCAGCTCCGACCTGACCTGTTCTTCTGGAGTGCTCCATAAAGTCACGATCCAGAGAGGGTGCTACGAACCGAACCGCTTGATGGCTACGAAGTGGAGAATCCCGACCAGATTTGTATGGCGCGATCTGACCCCGAACCGCTCGTGACAAGGACACCACGAACCGATGAGGACTTGACCATGAGCAAATGGAGGACCCCAATCCGAAGGGTCTCATGACCCGAACTGGAGGACCTTCCACGAACTGATCTGACACGAAGGGGTTTGTCACGGATCGAGATGTTGAGCACGAGCAGGGAGGGACCGAACCGAACCGACTTGGATGGGGAAATTCGACCCGACCCGATGTGGATGTTCACAGACAGGACTACTTCGAGGAGCACGATCCGAAGCATAGTGAAGAGGAGCATGCTGAACCGATTCGGAGAAGACCAAAAACCTGAGATGCATAGGTAGTCCAAATGGGAAGTTCATACTGAGGATCCAGTTGAGAATCGACGAGTTAACTTCATGATTGGACTTTGCTGCGGGACGTATGCTAAGGGGTTATCGACGTCTATAGCTTTGACTCACCACAGAAAGATGGGTATTGGCTATGGATCAGTGCGGTGAAGTTGTCATAACTTCATGGGGTAGAGTGATCATAGCAAGGCTATGAGCCAGTGCTGTGGAGTTGTTATGACTCCATGGGGCAGAGTAGACATAGCAAAGGATTAGTGGCTATATATCAGTGCAGTAGAGTCACTGTGACTCCATGGGGCAGAGTGATCATAGCAAGGAAGTGGGTGGTCAAAGTAGTAGATATCGTATACTTTACGCATTGAGTAAGAGATGTGAGGATGGTTGCTATGATTGATTGTTTTCCATCACTATGTCATGCACTCCCCCACACCCGTATTTTTTACACCATATGTTAGTAGCACCTTAGAGTATTGAGTGGTATGTTGTGCTAACTCTTTGGTTGCAGGTCCTGGTTCAGGTATGGTTTAGTATACCTGTTACTATTCTGTTTTGCTACTTATCGCTCATACCAGACTTTTGTCTGACCCAGAGTTTTATGTCTCTTCTTATTACTCTGGGTGCTCCTAAATGAGCAAACTAGAGACAAGTTAGCTTGTTATGCACGAGTAGCTGTCCGGAGATGAGCAGGAGGCTTACACGTACTATTCTCTATATATTCTCCCTGTGTCGCTGCTGGTCACTACTTTGGGCATTAGTAGTGTACCTTTCCTTTCTTTTGCTTTAGAGACAGTTTTAAAGTTGTAATAATGGTTATGGATCATAAGTTGTTTTTGGATTTTCCGCTGCTGAGATGTTTAGCTTTCAGCTTATGCACTGTCTCGCCTGTTTTATGTCAAGTACGTTATTATTATATTTTATTCCATGCACTGTGAGACATTCTATAGGTTCCTTGTTAGTTCAAATTCCTTTCTTTGGCGACCGTCACGTGCTGGTTGGACATTGGCACATCGCACTTTCATTGGAAATGTCGGCTGGTGCTGGGCGGGCCATCACATTTGGTATCAGAGCTCTAGGTTGCATAGTATACTTAGGAAAAGAGATCAAGGAGAGATAATACGTATGTGAGAGCACGTATTTGTGATTATTTTGGTTTTCAAAAGCTATATATATACTATTAGTATAGCTAAGAATGAAGTCACACTGCGCTTACACCATAAAGGGAAAGGTTAATCGTTTCTCTTTACAGATTGAACGATGAGACGATATACGAGGGGTGCTGGAAGAGGAGACAGTAATGGGAATGCTCCTGACATGAGGACGATGTTCACTGACCTCATGGGAGAGATTCTTAGGGATGTTCAGAGGGCAGCTCCTAATGCTGCAAATGGTGGTGGTGCAGCGGTGTAGGCGCCTAGAGCCGATTTTTCCAAGCTATGCAAGGATTACACTAGCCTTGGTGGGAAGCCGTTCCACGGAATGGAATCGGCCATAGAAGTTCAGGATTGGTTGGATAGCAGTGAGCGTATCTTCGAAGACTTGGGTATCGAGGATGCGATGAAGAGGAAGTTAGCATCCCATCAGCCACACGGACGGGCAATGAATTGGTGGAATGCTATTAAAGCAGCCACTCCAGAGGATCAAGTTACATGGGATCAGTTTAAGGCCCGATTCAGTGATAAGTTCATCCCAGCTGCCCAGAAGTCAGGGTTATTTAGGAAATTTCTGGAGCTTAAGCAGAATGGTAGGGTAGTCTCGGAGTACATTACAGAGTTCGATACTTTATCGAAGTATGGATTATCCCTCATTGACACTCCCAAGAAGAAAAATGAGAAGTTCATTACAGGTTTGGATCAGTACTTGGGGGAAAGGCTTGTTAACTACATCGATAAGACATTTGAATTGATTGTGGGGAAAGCTTTGAGATCAGAGAGTCTATATCCTAAGTCGAAGACTGAGGTTGCATCTATAGAGGAGCCAAAGACGCAAGCAAGCGGTGGAGGCAAGAATGGTTCTCAGAATAAGAGACAGCAGAATCAGACCAAGGATGGCCAGAAGAAAAAGAATAAGAAAGATGTTGAGTGCTTCAGCTGTGGTAGAGGGGCCACTATGCCAAAGAATGTCGGGCCAAGCCAGCGGATAGAAAGTGCTTCAACTGTGGCCAAGTGGGACATCACAAGGACAAGTGTCCGCAACACCCTAAAGAAAAGCATATTTTGAAAGCATATGCTATAAATGCGGTTCGTTCTTCGTCAAATGC
Organism: Allium sativum; assembly: GCA_030737875.1. Lineage (NCBI taxonomy): Eukaryota > Viridiplantae > Streptophyta > Magnoliopsida > Asparagales > Amaryllidaceae > Allium > Allium sativum. The sequence continues at coordinate 716,801,965 of CM060921.1, read as the reverse complement.
CCCAACTGCGGCGGAAAAGGGAAAGAATGTCATCATTCAAGGTATGCTTTCTACTTATGATGTTCCTGTTCGAGTATTGTTTGATACCGTAGCTTTCTGTTCCTTCATATCTAGTGACCTGGTAGATAGGTTGGGATTGGAACCCAAGATAGTCGATAGACCTTTAGCAGTGACGAACCCGATTGGTGGTTCGTCTAGCCTTTGTATGATTTGTCGTAATGTGGTCTTATCGAGTCATGGATACATGTTTGTTTGTGATTGCTTTGTTTTGGGCTTTACTGGGTTTGACATTATTTTAGGAGTCGATTGGCTCCAAAGATACGGGGTAGTGGTAGACTGTGTGGGCTTTTTGGTGACAGTTAGAGTAGATGATGGGCGGAGGGTAGTGTTTGGTGGTCTACCTAGTGATGGGGTAATGGCTAATTTTCTAAATTCCCTCGACATCCCGCAGGATGAGTTGTCAGATGTGCCCATGGTTGGCCAGTATCCGGACGTCTTCGAGGAAGTGGTCGGACTTCCACCACACCAAGAGATTGAATTCCGTATTGATTTAGTGAAAGATGCCAGACCTATAGTGATGCCACTTCGTCGTATGACGCCAAGGGAGCAGCGGGAGCTCAAGGTGCAAGTAAGCGATCTTATGAAGAAGGGATTTACCAGAAGAAGTGTTTCTGAGTGGGGAGCACCAGTTGTGTTTGCTACCAAGGCAGATGGTTCCCTTCGTTTGTGTGTGGACTACCGCGAGTTGAATAAGGTGACGAGGAAGAATAAGTATCCTCAACCGCAGATAGATGATTTGTTTGACCAGTTAAGTGGCGCGAGAGTGTTCTCCCAGTTGGATCACACGACAGGTTTTCATCAGCTTAGAGTGGAAGCTGAGAGTATAGCTAAAACGACATTTCAGACGCCGTCTGGATTCTATGAGTGGTTCGTCATGCCATTCGGGTTGACCATTGCACTAGCATATTTTGTGGATCTTATGAATAGGGTATTCAGAGATCAGTTGAATAAGTTTGTTCTTGTGTTCGTGGACGATATACTTGTTTATTCGAGGAAAGAGGAAGAACACAAGGAACACTTGAGGATAGTGATGGAGGTGTTGAGAAAACACCAACTGAAAGCAAAGTTTTCTAAGTGTCACTTTTGGAGGAGGGAAGTGAGATTCTTGGGCCATGTTGATTCAGAGAATGGTATTGTCGTGGATCCTACGAAGGTGGCTACGGTACGCCCAAGAATGCAACAGACGTAAGAAGTTTCTTGGGATTAGCTGGATATTATCGTAAGTTTATCCAAGACTTCTCCAAGATAGCAGCATTGTTGACTCAGTTGACTAAGAAGAATCAAGCTTTCATCTGGGACAAAAAGTGCGAGAATGCATTTAAGGGTCTAAAGGAAAAGTTGACATGTGCACCAGTGTTATTCATCCCTAAAGGGAATGAAGAGACGACGGTATACACAGATGCATGTGGTACCGGACTAGGTGTTGTATTGATGCATGGAGGTAGGGTTGTAGCTTATGCTAGTAGGCAACTAAAACCACATGGGAAAAGATATCCTACCTATGATTTGGAATTGGCAGCGATCGTGTTCGCGTTGAAGATGTGGAGACATTATCTCTTGGGAGAAAGATTCGAGTTGTTTACTAATCATAAATCGTTAAAGTATCTTTTCTCTCAAAAGGATCTAAATCTCCGATAGCAAAGATGGTTAGAATTCTTGGCTTCCTACGATTTCGATATCGCATACACACCAGGAAAGGGCAATGCGGTGGCTGATGCATTGAGTAGAAGACATGCTAGTTTAGGGGCTATGTTTCTTGAGTGGAATCAACTGGAGTACATTGCTGGGTATGATTTCAAACCAAAGTGTGAATTGGATCCAGAAATGTTAACAAGTTTGACGGCCAGACCCACTTTGATTGAGCGGATTGGTTCCAGTCAAAGGGGCGATCCTAACCTATTGGAAATCATCTCCAAGTTAGATATGGATATCGATGAGGAGATGAACAAGTATGGGCTTGATCAAGATGGATGGCTTAGAAAGAGTGGAAGACTAGTTGTACCCAATGTCAATGGATTGTGAGATGAAGTGCTTAGAGAATGTCATCACTCAAAACTGACTATACACCCCGGTGGTAACAAGATGTATCGAGACATGAAGTAAACCTACTACTGGGAAGGGATGAAAAGAGACAATGGGAAGTTTATATCCAAATGCATGAATTGCCAGCTAGTTGAAGTTGAGCAAAAGAAGCCTAGTGGTTTGTTGCAACCATTAGAAATTCCAGAATGGAAATGGGAACAAATCTCAATGGATTTCATTGATGGGTTACCAAGGACTGGATCGGGCCATGATAGCATTTGGATGATTGTGGACCGATTGACCAAGAGTGCAAGATTTATACCCATCAAGTCGAATAGAACGACAGCTAATTTAGCTGAGCTATATATGAAATGGGTAGTGAGATTTCATGGAGTACCTAAAAGCATTGTGAGTAACCGAGACCCATTGTTCATTAGTGGGTTTTGGAAGAGCTTACAGGAGGCGTTAGGATCAGAATTACATCTCAGTACCGCGTATCATCCTCAAACCGACGGTCAGACAGAGAGGGTGAATCAAGTGTTAAAAGATCTCTTGAGAGCTTGCATATTGGATTTTGGTGGTTCATGGGATGACCATTTTCATCTAGTGGAGTTCGCATATAATAATAGTTATCAGTCCAGTATTGGCATGGCTCCATTTGAAGCTTTGTATGGAAGGTCGTGTAACTCACCATCATGTTGGTTAGAAACTGGTTAGAAGTTTGTGCTTGGACCAGAGGTGATAAGAGAAACTTCAGATAAGATCAAGATTATTTAACGGCGAATGAAGGCTGCCCAAGATAGGCAGAAGAGTTATGCTGATAAGAGGAGAAGAGATTTAAAAGTTCTCTATTGGTAACTTGGTGTTTGTCAAGATTTCTCCATTAAAGAGCGTAATTCGATTTGGCAGGAGTGGCAAGTTAATACGAGATTTGTTGGTCCATTCCCAGTTCTCGAGCAAGTTGGGAATTTGGCGTATAAAGTTGAATTACCAGACAAGATGGCAGGAGTTCACAACATATTTCATGTTTCCCAGTTAAGGAAGTTTGTGCACGACCCTAGTGTGACTATTAGACCGGATCAGTTGGATGATATCGAGGTTGAACCCGAGGCAGTTGGGAACCACAGGCCTATGCGTATTGTTGGGAACGATACGAAGCAGCTTCGAAGGAAGGCGGTGGAATTAGTTAAAGTTCATTAGGGTGGTGATGAGGAAGACTGTACTTGGGAAACAGAGGAGAACATAAGGAGGAAGTATCCATAACTCTTTGCCTAGTAAGGTTTTTATATTGGTACAGTACTCCCTTATTAGTAAACAACATGCTAGGATAGGCTTGTTGTGTTGTTTTGTATGCTTTATTGTTTTGCTAATGATTGGTAGGCATGCGGGATCCTTTGGATGTTTTGGGCTAAGGAATTTCGGGGATGAAATTTCTTAAGGGGAGGAGGGGGATGTAACGACCCGCATTCTACGCATCGAAGGATCGTAAAATATTTCTTCCTTTCTCATACGAAGTCGTATAGCCATGTAACTTTGGGAGACGACTATGCGGGTCATTTCCTATGTTAATAATTTTTAAATGACCTTTTTGCCCCTTACTGATCTTGTTTCGGCCATAACTTTTGATTGGAAAGGATTTTTGACCTAAAACCACTTCCATTAGATCCGATGATGGTTTACCTTCCGTAGAGTGGTCATATGTGAAAAACAGACTTACCATTTGGGAGATATGGTTGAATTAAGATTTAGAAGGTGAAAACTGCTTAATTGGGCTTAATTGGGTAGTTAATAGCTAGGCCCATTGGGGAATTTCGGAATTAGGGGTATATAGGGGCTGGTTAGGGTTAGAAAACATTTCTTTTGACACTTTTCAGCTGCCACTTTCATTCTTGGAACCCTAGTAATGGCCTCCAACATCTACAATCATCTCTAATCACCGTTTAATCAAGGATTAAGCTTAGCAACATCAAATCAAAGGGAAATAGCACCAAATCAAGGTCGGAACTGCTATATAGCCTTGGGGACAACGCCAAACAGAAGATAATTTCAGATTTGATATTTTGTTTGTGGCTAAGGTGAGTGATTTGCATAGTTCCTCACAAATTATGGTTATTTAAGGGTAATTAGTGTTAATTAGCGAATTTAAACATGATCAAATTGTGGAAAAGTATTTATAAATTCCGAAATATTGTTTTAGGCCTCTATTAGAAAATTTGGTTAACTTGGTTAAGTTTTACTAATCTTATCATTAGTTTTGCTATAACATACTTAAGGGAAAATATGGGATTTTGGCTATGTTTGATTCGTTTTAACCTATCAAATTGTCGTTTTGGTGTTAGTGGTCAATTCTATACGTTGCTATGACTATATGGTATGTTTTGTGATTGATTAGAAAAGTTAGATTGGTCGAAAACACCGTCGAATGGCGTAAAACAGTCGCTGAAAAGAAGTGCAGGAAATTAGCCAAGTCGGATCAGATCGGAGAAGGGGAGCACGAACCGAACCATGGTGCACCATGCAGCTCCGACCCGACCCGTTCTTCGGGAGTGCGCCATGAAGTCACTATCTAGAGAGAGTGCTACGAACCGAACCGCTTGGTGACTACGAAGTGGAGAATCCCGACCCGATCCGTATGGCGCGATCCAACCCCGAACCGCTCGTGACAAGGACACCACGAACCGATGAGTACTCGACCATGAGCAAATGGAGGACCTCGATCCGAAGAGACTCACGACTTGAACTGGAGGACCTTCGACGAACCGATCCGACCCAAAGGTGTTTGTCATGGATCGAGATGTTGGAAACGAGCAGGGAGGGACCGAACCGAATTGACTTGGATGGGGAAATCCGACCCGAACCGATGTGGATGTTCACAGACAGGACTACTTCGAGGAGCACGATCAGAAGCATAGTGAAGAGCAGCATGCCAAACCGATCCGGAGAAGACCAAAAACCCGAGATGCAAAGGTATTCCAAATGGGAAGTTTGTACTCAGGATCCAGTTGGGAATCGACGAGTTAACTTCATGATTGGACTTTGCTGCGGGACATGTGCTAAGGGGTTATCAACATCTATAGCTTTGACCCACCACGGAAAGACGGATATTGGCTACGGATCAGTGCAGTGAAGTTGTCATAACTTCATGGGGGCACAGTGATCGTAGCAAGGCTATGAGCCAGTGCAGTGGAGTTGTTATGACTCCATGAGGCAGAGTGGACATAGCAAAGGATTAGTGGCTATGGATCGGTGCAGTGGAGTCACTTTGACTCCATGGGGCAGAGTGATCATAACAAGGAAATGGGTGGTCAAAGTGGTAGATATCATATAATTTACGCACTGAGTGAGAGATGTGAGCATGGTTGCTATGATTGATTGTTTGCCATCACTATGTTATGCACACCCCCACCCTCGTATTCTTTACACCATATGTTAGTGGCACCTTAGAGTATGGAGCGGTATGTTGTGCTAATCCTTTGGTTGCAGGTCCAGGTTCAGGTATGGTTTAGTATACCTGTTATTATTCTGTTTTGCTGCTTATCACTCATACCAGACTTTTGTCTGACCTAGAGTTTTATGTCTCTTCTTATTACTCTGGGTCCTCCTAAACGAGCAGACTACAGACAGGTTAGCTGGTTATGCATGAGTAGTTGTCCAGAGACGAGCAGGAGGCTTACACATACTATTCTCTATATATTATCCCCGTGTCGCTGCTGGTCACTACTTTGGGCATTAGTAGTGTACCTTTCCTTTCTTTTGCTTTAGATATAGTTTTAAAGTTGTAATAATGGTTATGGATCATAAGTTGTATTTGGATTTTCCGCTGCAGAGATGCTTAGTTTTCAGCTTATGCACTTTCTCGCCTGTTTATGTCAAGTATGTAATTATTGTATTTTATTCCATGCGCTCTGAGACATTCTACAGGTTCCTTGTTAGTTCAAATCCCTTTCTTTGGCGACCGTCCCGTGCTGGTTGTACAGCGCACTTTCATTGGAAATGTCGGCTGGTACGGGGCGGGTCATCACAGTAATCAACCCAGTAATCGTGCCCCACCCTGCCTAGTTCAGGGTACCGTGATACATCTATGTGGGTTACTGCTGAAATGGGTCCCCGTTACTAGGGTTTCCTAATCAACATGTTATAACGGTTAAGTGTTCTCACATTTACCTAATCCCACCCATCTGTTTAACTAACATGTTGTATTGGCTAAGTGTTGCCTTAATTAACTTAACCCTACCATTCTTAGCCTGTCTGTTCCTTAGCTTTAATTCATTCATTAAAGCACCAACCTCTCACATTAGATCTATACTGTTGCGGTCGCTAGATGTGTCAGGCGGTTCCGGGCAGTCTTACACCGCAACTCAATCTAACCTTAGGTTTTTGGGCTTAATGCGCTAACCTCTCACACTAGATCTATATTGTTGCGGTCGCTGGATGTGTCGGGCGGTTCCGGGCAGTCTTACACCGCAACTCAATCTAACCTCGGGTTTTTGGGCATGTTCATCTTTAGCCATTTTACATATCTATCATATGTGTCCAAGTTTTATGTCAATATTTCCCAAGTGTAGTCAGTACAAGTTTTATGCCACATTCACATGCTATACCAAAATTTACTCAATTAAATTATACCCAATTTTCCTGCGTTATAATTGCATGTACGACGAGATTCAATCTAAATTCCAAATAAACTTAGTATTCACAAAAGAAAAGGAAAAATAGAGAAGGAGCGTAAGAATTGACATAAGGAAAAATGTGCATGTAAAGGTATACCCAGTTCAAGAATCATGTTTCAACAGGCATGTTGTACATTAATAGTAAGTGTGGGCAGGCTAAGCAATTTACACCATAGGTATAAAGATTAGATTGGACTAGACTTAAGAGAATCACTAATTTTGATGTACAACATGATAAGTCCCATTATATCAATCACAATAGTCTCATAGGCATAGGATGTATAACATGATAAGTTCCATCATATCTATCACAACAGTCTCATAGGCATGATAGGTTCCATTATATCAATCACAATAGTCTCATATGCATAGGCAATTCAGATTTGACCAGAATAAGCATGAATTAGAATTCGGAATAGTTCTAAATCCGATTATTATAGTCATGATTTCTATTAGGTGTTTAAATCAGAATAATAACTGAACTTACAGAAAAAGGACGGATCATGTATTCTAGGATCTGATTTCTGGATTTGTTAAGCTAATCCTTTGATGTAGACTTTTGATTTAAAGTTCTTCTAATCGATTTCTAGTTTGGATTTGATTTTCTAGTTTGGAGAAGATGAAGGAGGCTAGGCTAGCTTGTAGATGAACAGCATGACGACACCATAGTTTTAGGGTTATGAGGTTAGGGTTTAGGTTTAGCTACGTATATATAGACGTCTAGGATTAATTCTAGCCTTTAGATTAGTCTAGGAGAAATCAGAGCCATTCAAACCAAAGAGATGTGTCATTCAGCCAACCACAGCATGACACATAAGCCCTAATACCTTAGAATTTGTCATCAGGCCAATCAGAGAAGGCCACATCAGCTTATGGTTATAAAAATTCGTCACAGGAATTGGATTTCAAAGGGGCCGACTCCCTACAGGGGGGTTGACACCTATGTTGACTACCATGGGGGGGTCGACACCCCTGAGCAGGAAATTTCCTGCTCAGCTGTTCTGACCGAATTTCTAATTTCAAACTATTTTTCTAACTTTTAATTATTATTTTAATTTATCCTTGAAAACTTCTAACCTCCATAACTTCTTCATACGTAGTCCGATTCACGCAAGCTCAGACTCTGTCTCAAGCAGAATTCCAAGACGAACGCAATGGCGTAAATGTTTCCCTTAGTTCCTCTTCTAAAAATTAAGTATTCTTTAATCCGTTACTTTTGATATTCATAGAAGATACGAGGTGTTAAAAAATTAAATACTTCTACTAAGAAAAAATATTCTGAATATATTAGTATATTGATTCCTAAAACAAATAATATTCTTATTAGGAATAAATATATTAAAAACTTTTTAGATACAGTTCGTTATAATAGTAATTATTTTTTCAAAAAGGAACCTAAGCCCTCTTGGGTTTGGCATCCTAAGACTTAACCCTTAGGACCCTAACGGAGGAAGTGGGTACCATATTTATTTTTATTTTTTGCAGGTACCGCTGAGTTTTTGTTTGTGACTAGCTCAATCAAAAAGGATTTCTCAAACACTTATTCTTTTCTGTAAGTAATTTTAGTTCTATAAAATAAGCATACTATATTTTTTGCAAAACATTGGAGTTCATGATTTTTTCTGTATGTATTTTCGTTTTGTTCTATATATAGTTTGTTAAAAATTAGTGCTAATATAGATAACCTATAATTAAGCATTTTTGTTTTCTATCGTACAAATTATTTTTTAGCTTTTTTAAGAATGGTTAAGTTTCACATCGCGCTTCATCTTGTATACTATGTTTAGCATGTATATTAATATAAATACCAGAGAAAAAGAGCTCTTATTCTCAAATCAAATAATAATACAATAACCGGGAACTTTATAGTATCATGTCAAAACAAGAAGAAAAAACCCCAACATCAACCAAATCATCCAACAAAATGTCATCGGATTCTATTAACATCCTTGCATCTCCAATTCCAGACGAAGAACCAATTTTCCGCTAGCAAGAGTATCACACCGGATACACTCCGGAAGGAAAGAAAAGAAGAGAGAGTTATGAATCTACATCAGTAAGGGATAAAATTGACGACATAAGACACTACCAAAATGAGCAATTAAAGCTACAAATAGAGCTATATTTTGAACCAAATCAAACATCGGATAGACATACGTTTCTCGAAATAGTAGCATTATGAATATGTGATCGATCAGCGATTTTAGAACCAAGACACTATCCTTATTCTACAACTCCGGAATCATCAAGGAGACCTTCTACACTATGGAGTACATGGAAGAAAACTAACAAGAGTAAGAAGAATAGTCCTAATTCTCGGGAGAAGAATTATCAACAAAATGAAGGAGCTAGAACACCAAGAAAATCGACCTCATCCGAAGAGTAGTTATCGATCTATATGATTATTATTATTTTGGTAAAATAAGACTTACATTGATCGATAATGCAAATTCTTGCTGATGTTTTTGATTAACAAAGTTCTATTGTATTTTTTTAAATAAATGTGTTTTTTCTTTTAAAATAAGTTTAAAATCAATATACTTTCATAAAATAAAACCCAGAAATAAAAAACAAAGGTTACTGTGTAAAATAACAGTAACCAGTCGACCGGTATGTTATCAACCAGTCGGCTGATTGCCTGGAGCCTGAATGTTTGGTTCCAGGTATACACGCACCTTTATAACCCTTAACCTTTTATTTTTTCATTCCTCAAGCCTTCTAAAAAACTTCCAAAACCCAAAAAAATCGAAATCCTCTCATGGCTCCCATAAGATAATTAGATAAAAGATCCTCTTCAAGGACTAGATCAAAGAAGGCAGAGGCATCCTTTATAAATCAGTGGCTTTGGAATGATGTGGCTAGAAATAGGTGGAAGGTTCTATCTCAAATAAAATTCATGGTTGGTCCTTTTGCAAAGTTTGCAGATTTTAACACCTACGGTCTATAACAATTAGCAAACCAAGGTAGACTTGAAACTCTCTTAGATTAAAATCAGAATAATGTTAAAATTATTGTCACTATGATCAAGCTATTCCTAGCCAACATGAATCTAGACCACCAAAAACCGTGTAATTCATGTATTTGTGTGTGGAGTCTTGTGTGCGGACAACCTATTTTCATAACCATTGATAGGCTTGGAGAAGTGTTGAATTCACCAATGGATGGAATTGCATTATCCGAATTAACTTGTGAATATGGAGTACGGGATGAAATTAGTCATCTCTTTATGGATGATGACCCGGATGGAACTAAAACTAAGGGAATACAACCTAATGCGAGGGTACTCCATCATGTCCTTACTCCGAAATACTTCCTAGGTCCGGAAGTCACGACCTTGTATACTCGGACTCTTTCAAGGCTTTATATGCAACATTTGGAAATATTAGGGTTAATTGGATGCAAACTATTATGGATCATCTTCTCCTGTATACACAAGGAATCACCACATATATTTATTATGGAGAATATTTGATGAGATTTTTGAGAGTGCAAAGATTCCAAAACCGGACTCGAAAATGATTGAAATAAAATTTCTAGACAAAAAGAATTTAAAGCAAGTGCACATGCCTCCTCCACAAGTTCGCTTTATGAGTTTAGAGAAATGGAGAAATAGAAATTCGGATCAACCGTCATCGAGTACCATTCGAGCTAATCCAGAAGATATTCGCCTCACGGAACCAAATCAAACAGCAAAGCAAGCTATTGATATAGTTGCACGCAATCAACTCCTTCTAGAAGCAAGGCTCAAAAGGATGGATAAGAAGAATGACAAAAAGTTTGATAAAATTAAAGTTTTTCTAGGAAGGATGTGGAAATATAACTCATGTTCTCTTGCGGCAACTGGTCACATAACGGATTCAGAAAAGCGACCAATTTCACCTCTTAACTGGACCTCTTCTGAAGAAACCGAATCCGATGAAGCTTAAGTATAATGTTGGGAAATTTATTTGCTTCAGTATCATTTTAAAACTCTTTATTTTGGTTGTGTAATAATGTTCTTAGACACTCTTAGCTTGGTTATGTTTAGTTGTTTGATGACCTTCTTAGTTTGGATTGTGTAATGACTCTATTTTGGTTGTGTAATCTATGGGATTTCTATGTTCATTATGCAATCTATCATTTTTAGCTTAAGTTTCTCTTCGATTATCATGTGCTTGAAATGTTTTAATTTCTTTTTAATCGATGACAAAGGGGGAGAAATATCTCTTATGATATCCATGTTATACACCATATTTATGTTTCCATGCTATTATATTTTCCATATTATTGTAAAATTGTGCTAACACTTGTGAATGCAGGATTTAAATGGTAAGTATATAAAATATATGAACCAACAAATTTTTGCAAAAATTCAGGGGGAGCTATATATTCAGGGGGAGAAAATCAAAGTGTTGTCATCAATCAAAAAGGGGGAGAATGTTGAATAATGAGATTTTGATTGATGTCAACGAATAAAGCTACTACGGGAATCGAATCATAAAGATAAGGTTATATATATATATATGTGTACATTGACTCGTGTTAGAATCATATTAAAATCTATCCTCAAGTATACACGAATGTGTTAAACAAGTTTTATATATATAATTTAAAACCTTCAAAAAGCCAGACTATGCATAAAATAGCCTACCAGTCGACTAGAAAAAAATTCCACTAGTAGACTGGTCGAGATTTTTTTGCACATAACGGCTAGTTTTAAAAGTTTTATATAAATGAATTATTTCTACCAGTCAACTGATGATTTTTAACTAGTCGACCGATTCGACCCAGAACTTGTTTTCTGAAGAGTTGCTTCCATTCATGAAGAGATTCCTCTTCATTAATCAAAGGAAATGGACATGTCTTTTTATGGAAACTATTCATGAATGATTGCTACTCTTAGACTGTTATATAAACAAATTCAATCATGTTTTATAATAATCTAATCTTTTCGAATTTTACTGATTTTTCTGATCATCATTCTAATCTCTCCATTTACATTCTTTGTAATTAAAAGCTCTCCAATTTCAATACTTGTTGAATCCGTGAACCATATTAATATCATTTGATTCAACAAGTAAACTTTACTTCCTTAAATCTATGCATTCAAAGCATATACTCAAGGATCAGAGTATAGGAAGGTTGTGCTTAAAATATTGGCTATCTATGTTGATTCGAGAACACAAATCAGAAGTCAAACTCTTATAATTATTGAAGACCTGTGTAGTTGCTCAAGCGAAAGGCATACTTGTTGGGCTCAGGTGTACTGACCTATTCCTCTGGGTTAATAGAGGGTGTTGTTAGTGAATTCCGAAGAGGAGCTTCGAGACAGGATGTAGGGCGGGAATTCTGAACCAGTATAAAATTCCTGGTGTCTTTTTAACTTAATTTAACGCATTTTATTATTTGTGATATATCATATTAATCTCTATTTATTTGCATAACTATTATAGAATCAACTAATTAGTATCACATTTATATTCTGCAATATCCATATAAAAAGATCCTTAAGTCGTGTACACACCGACTTTTCAATGTAGGCCTAACAAAGTTGTCCTTTACATATATCGAAAGTTCTTGGTCGAGTTCCATGCATTGGATGCAACAATATTACAATACTTGGGTTATAGTAGGTAGTACGTTCATGCGAGGGTCTAAATACACACACTTGGTGGTGTATTGTAGATATTAGATAATTACTCTGTGTCGAGATGTGGTCTGACTGAGGAGTTCAGATACGATGATCTGTATGCTTACATGGCATAGCGATGATGGTTCTGTGGGTTACATGGCGTTAAGATGAAGATTTCCATATGCAGTTCTATGTAGGATGGAGGTTGTGCATGGTTCCGTGGTGTGATGGTGGAGACCGTACGAGGAAGGCACTTTGGGGAGTACCTTTGTTGGGCATAGCTACATATATATTTTATTAGGTTTGATCTACTGGGAGTAGATGGGTGCGACATGTGTGTAGAGCCTAGAGTGCTGTTAACCCGAATAATCTAATAATTAAGAATTTGAATGGTATATGTAGTGTTATTTCTAGAATGGATAGTCTATCCTTTCACTAGAACTTGTGTTCTGACCCCCTCCTCATAACATACTCGCAGGTTAGATTTATGGCATAGCTCTGGTAGCCTTTGGACACTTGTCATTATTTCGGTAAGGCTATATTTGATTATTATATTTTATCCATTCTATTGTGAGATGTTTTCTCAAATTTTGGTATATTTATTATCCCTGTTGTTTCTGTAGGATACCAGACAAGCCAACTCGAGTTTCAATGGTTTCAGATTTAGAATTTAAGAAAAATTTGAACTAGCTTTAACTTGGGTTGTTACATACCACTTTTGGTCTACACTAATTATTTCTTGATCCAGACTCTAATTACACTTAAACATCTTTAAATCAATGCATGTTCATATACCGTCCTTGCATTTCATTTCTAAAGCACAAAGATATGTTTATGAAGGAGAAAAAAAATGTAATGTTGGAAAATATGCTATAAACGAGGATAAATAAAGGAAAGGAACCAAAGCTTGTTCTAATATGTGGTTGTAAAGATTAGTGAGTTTGCTTTGCTTATAAATGAATTTACTAACCATAATAAGCTATATGTTGCACATTTCATATGTATAAGTGATATACATATTTTATTGTATAGTTGTTTATAACGAACTTGTAAGTTCATTGAACTATTTCATTGTTTTCAAAACAAGACGACATTTCAAAAGTGAGTGGTCCACTTATACATGATTAATAGACTTCACTACTACAAAAGTGGACATATCCAACACTAATTCGTGTGCGTTGCATGAAAAGTGTGGCGAAAGCTATGCTTTCTATCATCTTCTGCGACAACATTCATATGTTGTTGCATTAGATGTGAATGCAGTGTTGCGGTTGGAATTCTTGTGCTGTGACGTGCAACACTAGTTCAAAGTGTCTCTTTACATAAATACATGCCAAGTCAGTGATCCGCATTATCAGTTTAAACAAATAAATAACCGTAGATGTTGATTAATCCAACAGTTCAAACGTATTCCTTCTTCAGTATAGTGAAAATTTGGCGTGATCTTTTCCACATTCATGAAATACTTCCCCACAAAACAAATTTCTCCCGTAATCTTCCTTCTGTACATTTCTCTCCCCATAAAATCCGTCTACGAAGACCTCCGATTGCTACTCTACCTCCGTTACAAACCATAAACCTCTGATTGCTCCTATTTTACAAACTTTACACCTCCGATTTGGATCATTTAGGATAATTATAGGTAGTTAGGCCTTCATCATTTCGGTTTTATTTAGATGATTTCATCTCTAACTTATTTTGGTCTACATTCAAAGTCTCTGCGTGATTTGGGTATGCTCATTGCCTTAAATTAGGGTTTTTTTTGTACTTGAAGTGTTGTACTTATATGTTTGCATGTGTTGAAATTGTGCAAGTTCTTTATTTTTATGTTTTCCAAACCATTGATGTATTGTTAAATAATGCCTATTTCGGAAGGTGGAAACAAAATTTAGAGGACAAAAGAAATCAAATTTAAATGTTTAAATGTCTATTTCTGTTTATAGTTAAATAATGCCTATTTCTCTTCCTACATCGTATGACTACGAAGATACCCTGGGAATGGGTGATCTACGATTGTCAAACCCATCATCACTAGAAATTCCTATTGACTTTTATATATAGATGCAAGAAAGGAACTACGATGATTTGCGTGAGTATGAACTAGAGCAAGAAGAACTCTGAAGACAATGGCGAGAAGAAGAATGGCATGAACAAAGGGCGAAGCGATGGCATGGTCGTCCTGCCTTACATCATCAACCAAGTGGTTAACAAACAACAAGTTGACTCACCAATCATAACTTGTGATTGTGGGTATCCACTGTAGAAGATGTTATTTCGATTGGATTCAACATTGGTCGTCGTTATTTTAGATGTCGTGTTTATCCCACAGGGTGTACCTTTTGGTAGTGGATTGACCAACAGTTTCCAAGTCGAGCCGCTGAGTACGCAAATGAATTACAACATCGACTTACAATGCTACAAAATCGAGTTATTGGTTTTCGAACTAACCTTAGTAAACTTAACGACCATCTTCAAGGGCTAAACATTAGAATATAAAATTAAATTATTGCATCGTTCTTTGTATTAGGTGCAACTGTATCGTCTTTGTATTACCTGTATAGTCCTTGTATCTGTACTGTTTTGTTTTGGTGCAGTCATGTAATGTTATGAATTTCTGTTCAGTATCCTTAGTTGCTTGTTTTATGTATTCTCCTGATAACTCAGTTCCAAAAGTTGTTGATAATTCATATCAAAACATTCATCTTTGTTTCATCACACTGATTATGTATATTTGTAAATTATTAACTTGTTTTGTTTATATTTCTTCTTTAATCAAACCTTACAGGATAGCGGCTGTTTGTGTCTTAAAATTGTTAGTGGTATCAAATTTAGTCTTACTAGGCCGTGGTTAGACTGTGGAAATGGATAGTGAGTATTACATATGGATAGGACTTTGGAGATCGAGTGCAGAATGTGTAAAAAGGGTAACAGCTTTTCTAAGAAATGCATTTCCCATTTATAAAGGAGGTGATGAGATTAAGTGCCCCTGCAAAAAATGTAACGAACGAAATTGGTATTGTGAAAATGTCATATGCGATCATCTTATCTTTAATGGCCTTTCTTCATTACATACCAGGTGGATTTGTGAAGTTTCAATTAATAGGTGTTGATGACCATATGGATTGTGCAACGGAGATGGATTTTGAGGATAATTTAGATGTGATGTTCAAATGTGCGGGTTAAAAATTTGGTCAAAATCCCAGAGACTTTGAAGTAAAACCAAATCCAAAGGCCAAGAAATTTTATCGGCATGTTAAAGAAGGAAAAAAACGTTATGTCCTGGATGCACTAAATTTTCTCGACTAAGTTTCTTGATAAGACTTTATCATTTAAAGTGTGCTTATAGAGTTAACGAGTCTGCGTTTGGGGAATTACTAAAGCCTATAAAAGAAGCCTTTCCTGATGCCTAGCTGCCTTTGTCTTCCTATGCTACAAAGAATATCATTAAGGATTTAGGTCTTGATTACCCTAAAATACATGCCTGCCCAAACCATTGCATGCTATATTGGGCAGAGAATAAGGATAAAGAGGCTTGTGATATTTGTGGTTTTTCGAGGTGGGCTGTAAAAGAAAAAGAAGACATCTTTGATAATAATGATCCACCAAAGTCGATTCCCAAAGTGCCGGCAAATGTTTTGAGGTACTTTCCTCTAAGACCAAGGTCACGAAGGATATTTAGTGCAAAGAATTTCTCAAACTTATGAGATGGCACTAAGTGGAACGAAAAGAAGATGGAAAACTAAGATATCCGGCTGATGGTTTGGCTTGGAAGATGATGGATGCTCGCTATCCTGATTTTTCATTAGAAAATCGTAATGTTAGATTGGGTCTAGAATCATGGATTTAATCCACATCATTCAATGAATTCAAATTATAGTACATGGTCAATTGTGTTGGTAAACTACAATCTTCTGCCTTGGTTATGTATGAAACAAGAGAATTTGACTCTTTCAACATTAATATCTGGTCCATATTCACCAAAGAACAGTATTGATGTATATATGCAGCCTTTAATTGCGGAACTGAAAGTATTATGGAATGTTGGCGTCGAAACTTATGATTCCTTGGTTGATGAGAATATTAATTTACGTGCAATCGTCTTATGGACCATTAGTGATTTTCCGGGATATGCCATATTGTCAGTTTGGAGCATGAAGGGGAAACTAACTTGTCCAGTATGCCATTATGAAACTTCTTCAAATTATTTAAAAAATGTGCTATATGCACCATAGAAAGTCTCATGATCTGACAAATAAGTGGAGGCTAGATAAGAAGAGATTTAATGGTGAAACTAAAATGGGGAGCATTCCAGAAATATTATCAGGAACACATATTGAAGAGTTATTGCGAGGGTTCAAAAATCAGTTTGGGGATAAGACGAAGAAACCAGGTAAAATTGATGGCCCTTTTAAAAAAGGTCAATACTGTTTAACTTAACATATTGTTGTCATAATCCCCTTCGACATAAACTGGATGCCATGCACATAGAGAAGAATATATGCGACAAAATATTAGGTACTTTACTTAATATTGTTTGCATATCGAAGGATCACCTAAATGCTCGTTTGAATTTACAGGAATTGGGCATAAAGAAGACTCTTCATTCTGTTGAATGTGGAAATGGAAAGCATGTTGAAATTAAAGCTGCAATATTTGATATGACAAATAAGGAAAAAGAAATCTTTTGCTTTGTATTGAAGAATGCCAAACTGCCTCATGGTTGTGCCTCGAATGTTAGTTGGTACGTGCACATAAAAGAGAGAACGGTTGTGGGATATAAGAGACATGATGCTCATTTCATACTCCAATTTGTCATGAAGAAAGCATCAAAATCCAAGGTTGCATTATCAATGATAATATTTAGTACATTCCTTAGAGGACTATGGAGCAAGGTTATCAAAGTGGATGATATCAAGAGGCTGCAAAAAGAAATTGTTGAGATACTTTGTCATTTTGAAATGATTTTCCATAGGCTTTTTTCAATATAATGGTACACTTGCCTATTTATTTATGCAGAGAAATCGAATACGAAGGGCCTGAACATTTTAGATGCATGTATCCAATTGAGTGATATCTTGGAAAGCTGAAATCTTGTATGTGAAATAGAAACAGACCGGAAGGTTCGATTGTAATAACCTGGAAATCTGGGCCAATTTAAATTTTTTATTTTGGAAATTTTAATAAAATTTGAATTTTTAAAATGAATTATTTTAAATAATAACGACGAAAAATTTATTTTCGATGAAGTTAAAACGAATAAATTTATATTAATTATATAATGAGCTTGAAATGGCACGGTAGTTTGAAATTTCGATTTCGAATTTCAAATGAATACACAGAATTCTTTTTAAGTCGGAATTGGACGAAACCAGAAATATCTAAATCTGTTTGACGATATCTTTCTAGCGGACGTAAGAAACAGAGATTTCACTTTAGAAGTTGAAAGATATGTCCAGTTTAAAATTCAGAAAAGTCGCTGTGGAATTTATATATATATTAATATATATAAAGGCCCTTAAAAATGGAAATTTTGCAAACGACCTCGGTTTTCGACGAAACCACTTTCGTTGGATCCGAGATGTCAAGTTATTTCTAGATTCCAAAATTCGTAATTTTTCGAATCAATATGTGAGTTTGGCGAAGGAAAACGCGTTTGACCAGTTTTAGTTGATTTTATTCGACTGGAAAATGGCCATTTTTCAAACGGTCTCAGAATTCGATGAAACTAGTTTTGTTAGGACAGTATTGTCAATACGAAGCTAGAAAATATTTTTTGGGAATTTTTAGAGACTGTATGTGGGCCTGGTGAATTGAAATGTGCGTTCAAATTCAATATATAGATTTATATTTTGATTTTGATGAAAACCTATCGAAACAGTTGAATTGGCTAATGAAACATATCCCATTGTGTTCGGAATGGGGGTAATTAGTTAGGGACGACAATCGGTGGGTTCGATTTTGAGTTCGTTGTAAAAAGTTACTTCATGAGGATTTTAAAATAAAATTAAATAAATTAAAATATCTTCCCCCCTAGTCAAACAGTTAAAACCCTTACCCCCCGTTCGTTTCAGAACAAATCAAGAAAAAAAAGGGGGAGATGGGGAGAACGCGAGGCATCGCCGCCACCGCGATCCCCAAGGAGGGCGCCGCCCCTCCGGCCCCGCCTGACCCCGGCACCCCCCTCTCTCGACGCTCTGCCCCCCTCTGTATCGCGAGCCCAAACCCCCAACGACAGACCCAAATCGAGACCCCACCCCCTTGTGCCCTCCACCCCGTCGCGCTGCTCCACTTCGGAGTGCCTCCGACCGGTCCCCCTCCCCTTTCAGTAAACCGCAGCCAACGCCCAAAGACTCCACCGCGACCTCGAGCCACCGACGCGGTAGACTCGTCTGCACCCCCTCCCCAGCACTGTAAGTTTTTTTATTTTATTATTATTTTCTTTATTTTTATTTTCTTTCTTTTTCTTTCTTTTCCCGGATTTTAATTAGGAATAAAACTGATTCTTACTTTTATTTTATTTAAAAGTTAGGATTTTATTTGTAGGAAGCTATGATTTTTCATCAAAGAAAGATTAGGTTTTTAAATATAAAAAGATAAGATTTTTAATGATAATAAGCTATGATTTTTATTTGTTCAAGTTATGCTTTTTATTAAGCTAAAAGATTCGATTTTTAACTTTAGAAAGCTTAGATTTTTAAAATAAGGAAGTTTAGGTTTTTTTTAAAACAAGAAAGATTCGATTTTTGGTTTAAGGAAAGTTTGGATTTTTACATAAGAAAAGAATGATTTTTAATTAGTAAAAGATATGATTTTCATGTATGTAAAAATACGATTTTTATCGCTACGAAGAAATGATTTTTATCGTCAAAAGAAAATATAGAAGAGAGTATAAAAATATGATTTTTATACTATAGAAAGAATAAAGATATGTTTTTTATATTATAGAAAGAATAAAAATATGATCTTTATTATATAAACACCGTTGTAAAAATATAATTTTTATCTATATAGTAGCAATATAAAAATGTGATTTTTATATACATAGCGACAATATAAAAATGTGATTTTTATATATGTAGTGGATACGGACAACGAAAGTGAAAAAGGGCGAGCACGACGAAGATTCCTACATATGAAGAGCCGTGGCGTTTGGTTTAGCTAGTCGGTGAGAATTTCTCACTTTTAATTTATTTCTATTTTGAAATATATACTAGGATGCAGACGGTGCTTAGCAGCACCTGACACCCGTCGTCCACAGACCATGGATGACTTGTTTGTTTGATTGTCGTGTAGTGAAATTTAATTGTGTGATGGGGAATGAAATAAAATCTTTTATAGTGGAAAATATTTTATAGTTAAAAATATGATTTTTAACGTATATATAAAATAAATATTTATAAACAAATCGGATGATTCGTTTATATACACTGATTTGAATGATATTGATTAGGACGATAAATTTCATACATCGCCCAACTGCACAGATAAAATGTGTGTTTGTTGATTTGATACCCCACACGGGTATTGGGATGATATTTGACATACACTAATCCCGATAGTTAAGTTGTATGTCAATCGATGGGTTGACAGACTGTGTAAGCGTTAATTATTTATATTTGATGCTTATGCAGTTGTGTGGGGCACTTTGGATGATGATTGATTATTTATCGTTGCTGTTATGGACACGTGTTGTAGAAAATCCATATAATTAACATTATATGGTAATTGATTAGGCCTCATTCCAATATAGAAAATAAATTCATGTGTTGAATATAAAATAAATTCATGTGTTGAATTGAAAATAAATTCATGTGTTGAATTGAAAATAAATTCATGTGTTGAATTGAAGCCGTGTTGATTAGATTGACACCATTTTGACGTGAACGATATTTATATCGATTTTATTCATTTTTATAATGAATATAGAAAAGGAAGTGATTTCAAAATATAACGTTTTGAAAATATTATCATTTATAGATTAATGATGTGGAATATTCAATTTTGATTAGAAATTGAATACGAAGTTGAAATCGTTTTGAAAACGAATTTAAAACGATTTATAAAATACATTTTGAAAGGAAATTGATGAAATATATAAAATATTATATATATATATAATGGCCTGAATAGAACGCGCTGCGCCGCGGCAGTTCGCGAATTTCGACCATTGACTTCGAATTGACGTAACGGGAGATTCGACCGTCGGATTCTCCTAAAACTTGAACCATTGGGTTCGTAAAAAAAGAGCTTTCTAATGAATATTAGAAATCTAACGGTTGGATTTGGAATTATGTCCAAATCAAATTTGGAAAAGGTCGCTGTAAGTGCAGTTCGATGGACGTTGATGGAAATCGACTGTACGGGCCTTGGTAAAAATATTAAAAATTGTAATAATTTGTGTAAAATCATAAGAAATGATTTGGGAAGAATTGGGATGAACTCCATGTTTGAAAAGATAAAAGTAGATTTTTATCGAAATAAACTAGTTTTGAACTTGAATAATAATTTATTTATTTTTAAAATAAATAAATTGGATTTGAAATGGTTTGAAAATAACCAGGATTTCTAATAATTGAATTGGAATGGATTTGAATCAAAATCATCTTCGGAATAGTTCGATGTTGGATTTCGTGATTATACAGATGTTGTTATGGAAATTTGAAAGATATATTTATATCGTTATTTCCAATACGATATTTGTTGGTTTCAGAATTTGATATTGAATATAAGTGGATATATTTTCTATTCAGAGCCTTGTGTTTAATATCAAATGGGATTTTGGGTTGTCGTGAACGGTATCTTTAATAATACCGTTCTTAAACCCAAATGGAGTTAAGAAAATTAAGAAAGAACTGGGGATCAGTTAAGTTGGATGGTTTCTTGGAGATTGATCTGATGTTGTTTTCGGCCTTCGGGGTTAATATTTAGGGAACTGTCCTCTTACTAATTTACGACTAGGGACTGATTGAAATGTGATGTGATTTTGGGGTTTATCATGAGCCGTGTTTTAAATGACATCGGTTCTTTAACCCGGTTAAAGATTAAAACTAAGTGGAGTTTTAATGAATCTTTAATTAGATTGAAAAGATCGAGAATGGAGTATCACCAGTTTTGCCCCAGGCGATAGTTAAATCTTTAATTAGATTTGAACGTGAAATGATAATTGAATTTACCGATAACACCATGGTGTTAGATATGAATTATTACCAGTTTTACTTCATCAGATGAATAGGTTGGGATTGGGAAATTAAAATAAATGATTACTTCGGTGTGGTTCGCTAATCACGACTAGTTGAATTGATATTCAAAAGAAGATTAAAGAATAAATTTAAGGGATTTATCTTTGATAAAATTAATGGGAACCTATCCCCAAGAATGTGAAATTTAGCAACTAACTGAATATTAGTTAAGATGAATGGTTTCCTGGGTATTGATCTGATGTTGGTTTCGGCCTTCTGGGTTAATATTTGGGGAGTTGTTCTCTTACTAATTTATAGTTAGTGACTGGTGAATTGGAATTAGGCGTATGTTGTGTTTGTGTAACACTTGTTTATTATATATGCGAGTTATTTAGGAAGATCGAGTTTATCCCATTCTGAATAACTGATTCGACGTGGTGTCGAGGATGAAGACGGTGGTTGAAGACCGGAGGTCTTCATGTCGTTTGGGTGATTACTGATGATTTTGATTGTGACGTACACCCAAAAGGAGGGAATAAGTTAGTGGTCGTCCAGACGTACTTGGAGATCGATGGATATGCGAGGTACTAGGTGCCTCCGGTTTCGTTCAGACCCAGAACGGACTCGTAAATCGACTGTGTGTTTGACATTGAATTTTATTCTGTGTGATTGATTTCTATTGAATATATATCTATTTGGCGACGGAGAATTTATTCTCTTGCTTAACGCCCTTCTCTGAGACGTACGAGCTCAGAGGTTATATATTGATGGATATCAAATGCATGGAGTGAATTGCCTATGTGGCATGCCTAAGTGGCAATTGATCGAGGCTTTTGTTGAAAAGCAAAGTCTTGTGGTTGATGATCAAAGCACCGCCTGTGTGGCATAGCATTGTGTAACGTGAATTCGCAAGCCTCGCACCCCCGGTTGTGAACCAGAAACGGGAGAGGACCTCAGGGAGGGCATTCGTTTCTTTCTAGCTAGAAGTGGAGTCAGTGGTTTTACATGCCCTAACGAGTTTGACTTATGTGGTTGTTGTTGTTGCGAGGCGCCTCGGATATATCGGTGACTATATGGAGCCGATGGAGTCATTTGTTGGCTCATTTACGCCCCATAGGGCGGGGAGACGTATTGTTCAGTCATAATAATCCGCTCCGTGTGGACCGGCCATGACGATCCATGGTGCAGTTGCGGCTTTCCTGAGGCATGGGATAGATTGTCTCGAATTAGCACAGGACGATCCCTTTGCCTCGGTTCACAGATGGAAATCCAACTTCCAATACGTGATGTTTTGGTTTTAGTTGTAATCCTATATATGGCGACATAGTGGCATGGGACGCTCATATCGCCTATGATTGATATTTATGATTGTATATAAAATCAGAAACTAACTGGAAACGAGCTAAGATGGGTGGTTTCCTGGGTATTAGTCTGATGTTGGTTTCGGCCTTCGAGGTTAATACTTAGGGAATCGTTCTCTTACTAATTTACGGTTGAATTTTGATTAAGAATTAAAACATGAAATTTAGCATATCAAGCATTCTTTGGCTATTATAAGGGGAAACCCTATCCTCCGGCTTGCGTTGCATTGTGTGATGGGACCTGGGTCTTATAATAGCTTCATTTTTCTTTATTTAGCATTGCGCTGTTGTTTTATGCACTAGTATTTTTGGGGGGAAACCCGTTCCGTGTTATACGGCGTGGTCCCTTAATTTACCTAACTTTAAGATAAAGATTAATAATTGTTTTAGTTCTCACACCAGTCACATGACTGACCTGTAGTTTATTGTTTTAACCTAAACTCTGGGTGCCCTTATTTTGACACGGGCAGCTAGTAGTTTTGGTTTTGCAGATTTATATTCACAAGATCTTGATTTACAGCTGGAATGATATTCGGAAAGCTCTGTATCCGTATATCTCTTTCAGTTGTGTATTGTATTATTTTTCCGCTGCGGTGTATTTAAATGTAATTTAAATCTCTGATATTTTCTATGTAATATTTATTCTTACTCTGTATATTCTTGTATTCTGATGGAATTGTTGTAATATACAATGAAATGTTCTTCTGTCTGCATTCTTTTGTGTGTTGTTCTCAAAGCAATCCGGGCTTCCCTTACCGGGGAAGTTATGGGTCGCTTCATTTGGTATCAGAGCTTTGGTTTACAAAGCTTGAGAATAAGACACGTTAGAACCAAACGAAATAATTCATCAGAAATTGGATTAGTAAAATCCAATAAGAATGACTCGTTAGAGATAGGATCAGTAGTATCCTAGAACGAGTGTGAAGAGTATATTTTTAAATTGAAAACATTAGTTGTTTTGAAAGTTTAAATCAAATTATTCGTATTTGAATATTTATTTATATTGATTTGGACAATCGAGTATATAAAGATTTTGCATATGCGCCTTGCAAATGTATATTCGAAGTTTTAATATACTGGACAGATATAGAATTACACTCTAGTCGCCCGGGGGTGATTCTGATGATTGATATATCATCATCAGAATTTATATTTGAGTGAAGAAGGTGTGCTATCTATATATTTCCATTAGGCTGCTGTGAGAACCAAAATTAGATAGGGCTTATTGTTGTGATTTGGCATCAAAAACATGATTTTCTGTATATATATCAAAGTTATGAATTTGAAAAGCTAATCAACTAATTGATTGATGTTTGTGTTGTTTGATTATTGGTTGATTAATTAAAATGTTGAACCTTTAGCCAAATTGTATCAAATAGTGAATTGTATTGAAAATTTGTCGCATTGCATACATATACATGTACTTACATTGAACAGGTCATAGCAAGGAGGCTAGAGAAGAAGAATAAAATTGTATGCCTAACAAATAGGTACACATTTACTGTTTTGTTTGGGTGACGATGATTTTATGAGCCGATTGGCTGTTTCTTTTTCTTTTTGGATTGAAGAAGGCCATGGGAGGCTATATGAAATATCCCAAAGTCTCCGGTGCAGGGGAGGTTATGGCGAAATTTTTCGAAAATTTAGGGTGTTAGCCAAATTTTTGAAAAATTTGAAAAGTTCTTAGAAACTAAAAATTTGAAGAACTTAAGCCGAAATGAAAAGAACGAAAGTTGAGTTGATTTGTAAAACAACTTTTGGCTTCGTTCCTTTTCGGGGATGAAAAGTTTTAAGTTGGGGAGATTGTAATAACCCGGAAATCTGGGCCAATTTAAATTTTTTATTTTGGAAATTTTAATAAATTTTGGAAATTTTAATAAATTTTGGAAATTTTAATAAATTTTGGAAATTTTAATAAATTTTGAATATTTAAAATGAATTATTTTAAATAATAACGACGAAAAATTTATTTTCGACGAAGTTAAAACGAATAAATTTATTTTAATTATATAACGAGCCAGAAATGGCACGGTAGTTTGAAATTTCGATTTCGAATTTCAAATGAATATACAGAATTCGTTTTAAGTCGGAATTGGACGAAACCAGAAATATCTAAATCTGTTTGATGATATCTTTCTAGAGGATGTAAGAAACTGAGATTTCACTTTAGAAGTTGAAAGATATGTCCAGTTTAAAATTTAGAAAAGTCGCTGTGGAATTTATATATATTTTAATATATATAAAGGCCCTTAAAAATGGAAATTTTGCAAACGACCTCATTTTTTGACGAAACCACTTTTATTGGATCCGGAATGTCAAGTTATTGCTAGATTCCAAAATTCGTAATTTTTTGAATCAATATGTGAGCTTGGCGAAGGAAAACGCGTTTGATCAGTTTCAGTTGATTTTAATCGACTGGAAAATGGTCATTTTTCAAACGGTCTCAGAATTCGACGAAACTAGTTTTGTTAGAACTGTACTGTCAATAAGAAGCTAGAAAATATTTTTCGGGAATTTTTAGAGACTGTATGTGGGCCCGGTGAATTGAAATGTGCATTCAAATTCAATATATAGATTTATATTTTGATTTTGACAAAAACCTATCGAAACAGTCGAATTGGCTAACGAAACATATCCCATTGTGTTTGGAATGGGGTAATTATCTAGGGACGACAATAGGTGGGTTCGATTTTGAGTTCGTTGTAAAAGGTTACTTCATGAGGATTTTAAAATAAAATTAAATAAATTAAAATAAATTAAAATATCTTCCCCCAGTCAAACGGTTAAAACCCTTACCCACCCCCCCCCCCCGTTCGTTTCAGAAAAAAATCAAGAAAAAAAAGAGGGAGATGGAGAGAATGCGGGGCATCGCCGCCGCCGCGATCCCCAAGGAGGGTGCCACGCCTCCGGCGCCGCCTGACCTCGGCACCCCCCCTCTCTCAACGCTCTGCCCCCCTCTGTATCGCGAGCCTGAACCCCCAACGACAACCCCAAATCGGGACCGCACCCCCTTGTGCCCTCCACCCCGTCGCGCTGCTCCACTCCGGAGTGCCTTCGACCGGTCCCACTCCCCTTTCAGTCAACCGCAGCCAATGCCCAAAGACTCCACCACGACGTCGAGCCACCGACGCGGCAGCCTCATCTCCACCCAACTCCCCAGCGCTATAAGTTTTTTTTATTTTATTATTATTTGCTTTATTTTTATTTTCTTTCTTTTCCCAAATTTTAATTAGGAATAAAACTGATTTTTTTTTTTAAGTTAGGATTTTATTTGTAGGAAGCTATGATTTTTCATTAAAGAAGGTTACGTTTTTTAAGTATAAAAAGGTAGGATTTTTAATGATAATAAGCTATGATTTTTATTTCTTCAAGTTATGATTTTTATTAAGCTGAAAGATTCAATTTTTAACTTTAGAAAGCTTAGATTTTCAAAATAAGGAAGTTTAGGTTTTTTTAAAACAAGAAAGATTCGATTTTTGGTTTAAGGAAAGTATGGATTTTTTTACATAAGGAAAGATTGATTTTTAATTAGTAAAAGATATGATTTTCATGTATGTAAAAATACGATTTTTATCGCTATGGGGAAATGATTTTTATCGTCAAAAGAAAATATAGAAGAGAGTATAAAAATATGATTTTTATACTATAGAAAGAATAAAGATATGTTTTTTATATTATAGAAAGGATAAAAATATGATCTTTATTATATGAACACCATTGTAAAAATAGAATTTTTATCTATATAGTAGCAGTATAAAAATATGATTTTTATATACATAGCAACAATATAAAAATGTGATTTTTATATATGTAGTGGATACAGACAATGAAAGTGACAAAGGGCGAGCACGACGAAGATTCCTACATATGAAGAGTCGTGGCGTTTGGTTTCGCTAGTCGGTGAGAATTTCTCACTTTTAATTTATTTCTAGTTTGAAATATATACTAGGATGCAGACGGTGCTTAGCAGCACCTGACACCCGTCGTCCACAGACCATGGATGACTTGTTTGTTTGATTGTCGTGTAGTGAAATTTGATTGTGTGATGGGGAATGAAATAAAATCTTTTATAGTGGAAAATATTTTATAGTTAAAATATGATTTTTAATGTATATATACAATAAATATTTATAAACAAATCGGACGATTCGTTTATATACACTGATTTGACTGATATTGTTTGGGACGATAAATTTCACACATCGCCCAACTGCACAGTTAAAATGTGTGTTTGTTGATTTGAAACCCCACACGGGTATTGGGATGATATTTGACGTACACTAATCCCGATTGTTAAGTTCTATGTCAATCGATGGGTTGACAAACTCTGTAAGCGTTAATTATTTATATTTAATGCTTATGCAGTTGTGTGGGGCACTTTGGATGATGATTGATTATTAATCGTTGCTGTTATGGACACATGTTGTAGAAAATCCATATAATTAACATTATATGGTAATTGATTGGGCCTCATTCCAATATAGAAAATAAATTCAAGTGTTGAATAGAAAATAAATTCATGTGTTGAACTGAAAATAAATTCATGTGTTGAATAGAAAATAAATTCATGTGTTGAATTAAAAATAAATTCTTGTGTTGAATTGAAAATTAATTCATGTGTTGAATTGAAGCCTTGTTGATTAGATTGACGCCATTTTGACGTGAACGATATTTACATCGATTTTATTCATTCTTATAATGAATATAGAAAAGGAAGTGATTTCAAAATATAACGTTTTGAAAATATTATCATTTATAGATTAATGATGTGGAATATTCAATTTTGATTAGAAATTGAATATGAAGTTGAAATCGTTTTGAAAACGAATTTAAAACGATTTATAAAATACGTTTTGAAAGGAAATCGATGAAACATATAATATATATAATACATATATAATGGCCTGAATAGAACGGGCTCCGCCGCGGTAGTTCGCAAATTTCGACCATTGACTTCGAATTGACGTAACGGGAGATCCGACCGTCGGATTCTCCTAAACCGGATTCGTATCGAAAAGTGCATTCTAACGAATATTAGAAATTAGAAATCTAACGGTTGAATTTGGAATTATGTCCAAATCAAATTTGAAAAAGGTCGCTGTGAGTGCAGTTCGGTGGCCGTTGATGGAAATCGACTGTACGGGCCTTGATAAAATTATTAAAAATAGTAATAATTTGTGTAAAATCATAAGAAATGATTTGGGAAGAATTGGGATGAAAAACTCCATGTTTGAAAACATAAAAGTAGATATTTATCGAAATAAACTAGTTTTGAACTAGAATAATAATTTATTTATTTTTAAAATAAATAAATTGGATTTGAAATGGTTTGAAAATAACCAGGATTTCCAATAATTGAATTGGAATGGATTTGAATCGAAATCATCTTCGGAATAGTTCGATGTTGGATTTCGTGATTATACAGATGTTGTTATGGAAATTTGAAAGATATATTTATATCGTTATTTCCAATACGATATTTGTTGGTTTCAGAATTTGATATTGAATATAAGCCGATATATTTTCTATTCAGATCCTTATGTTTAATATCAAATGGGATTTTGGGTTGTCGTGAACGGTATCTTTAATAAAACCGTTCTTAAACCCAAATGGAGTTAAGAAAATTAAGAACTAACTGGGAATCAGTTAAGTTGGATGGTTTCTTGGATATTGATCTGATGTTGGTTTCGGCCTTCGGGGTTAATATTTAGGGAACTGTCCTCTTACTAATTTACGGTTAGGGACTGATTGAAATGTGATGTGATTTTGGGGTTTATCATGAACCGTGTTTTAAATTACATCGGTTCTATAAACCAGTTAAAGATTAAAACCAAGTGGAGTTTTAATGAATCTTTAATTAGATTGAAAAGATCGAGAATGGATATCACCAGTTTTGCTCCAGGCGATAGTTAAATCTTTAATTAGATTTGAACGTGAAATGGTAATTGAATTTACCAATAACACTGTGGTGTTAGATATGAAGTATTACCAGATTTACTTCATGGGATGAATAGGTTGGAATTGGGAAATTAAAATAAATGATTACTTCGGTGTGGTTCGCTAATCCCGACTAGTTGAATTGATATTCAAAAGAAGATTAAAGAATAAATTTAAGGAATTTATCTTTGATAAAATTAATGGGAACCTATCCCTAAAAATGTGAAATTTAGCAACTAACTGAATATTAGTTAAGATAAATGGTTTCCTGGGTATTGATCTGATGTTGGTTTCGGCCTTCGGGGTTAATATTTGGGGAGTTGTTCTCTTACTAATTTACGGTTAGTGAATGGTGAATTGGAATGAAACGTACATTGTGTTTGTGTAACACTTGTTTATTATATACGCGAGTTATTCAGAAAGACTGGGTTTATCCCATTCTGAATAACTGATTCGTCATGGTGTCGAGGATGAAGATGGTGGTCGAAGACCGGAGGTCTTCATGTCGTTTGGGTGATTACTGATGATCTTGATTGGGCCGTACACCCAAGAGGAGGGAATAAGTTAGTGGTCGTCCAGACGTACTTGGAGATCGATGGATATGCGAGGTACTAGGTGCCTCCGGTTTCGTTCAGACCCAGAACAGACTTGTAAATGGACTATGTGTCTGACATTAGATTTTATTCTGTGTGATTGATTTCTATTGAATATATATCTGTTTGGCGGCGGAGAATTTATTCTCTTGCTTAACGCCCTTCTCTGATACGTACGAGCTCAGAGGTTATATATTGATGGATATCAAACGCATGGAGTGAATTGCCTGTGTGGCATGCCTAAGTGGCAATTGATCGAGGCTTCTGTTGAAAAGCAAAGTCTTGTGTTTGATGATCAAAGCACCGCCTGTGTGGCATAGCTTTGTATAACATGAATTCGCGAGCCTCACACCCCCGATTGTGAACCAGAAACGGGAGAGGACCTCAGGGAGGGCATGCGTTTCTTTCTGGCTAGAAGTGCCGTCAGTGGTTTTACATGCCCTGACGAGTTTGACTTATGTGGTTGTTGTTGTTGCGAGGCGCCTCGGATATATCGGTGACTATGTGGAGCCGATGGAGTCATTTGTTGGCTCATTTACGCCCCATAGGGCGGGGAGACGTATTGTTCAGGCATAATAGTCCACTCCGTGTGGATCGGCCCTGACGATCCA
Organism: Allium sativum; assembly: GCA_030737875.1. NCBI lineage: Eukaryota > Viridiplantae > Streptophyta > Magnoliopsida > Asparagales > Amaryllidaceae > Allium > Allium sativum. The sequence continues at coordinate 716,771,921 of CM060921.1, read as the reverse complement.
TGGTGCAGTTGCGGCTATTCCTGAGACATGGGCTAGATTGTCTCGAATTAGCACAGGACGATCCCTTTGCCTCGGTTCACAGATGGAAATCCAACTTCCAATACGTGACGTTTCGGTTTTAGTTGTAATCCTATATATGGCGACATAGTGGCATGGGACGCTCATGTCGCTGATTGGTATTTATGATTGTATATAAAATCATAAACTAACTGGAAACGAGCTAAGATGGGTGGTTTCTTGGGTATTAGTCCGATGTTGGTTTCGGCCTTCGTGGTTAATACTTAGGGAATTGTTCTCTTACTAATTTACGGTTGGAGTCTGATTAAGAATTAAAACATGAAATTTAGCGTATCAAGCATTCTTTGGCTATTATAAGGTAAAAACCCTATCCTTCGGCTTGCGTTGCATTGTGTGATGCGACATGGGTCTTATAATAGCTTCATTTTTCTTTATTTAACATTGCGCTGTTGTTTTATGCACTGGTATTCTTGGGAGGAAACCCGTTTCGTGTTATACGGCGTGGTCCCTTGATTTACCTAACTTTAAAATAAAGATTAATAACTATTTTAGTTCTCACACCAGTCACATGACTGACCTGGAGTTTATTGTTTTAACCTAAACTCTGGGTGCCCTTATTTTGACACGGGCAGCTAGTAGTTTTGGTTTTGCAGATTTATATTCACAGGATCCTGATTTACAGCTGGAATGATATTCGGAAAGCTCTGTATCCGTATATCTCTTTCAGTTGTGTATTGTATTATTTTTCCGCTGCGATGTATTTGAATGTAATTTAAATCTCTGATATTTTCTGTGTAATATTTAATCTTACACTGTATATTCTTGTATTCTGAGGGAATTGTTGTAATATACAGTGAAATGTTCTTCTGTCTGCGTTCTTTTGTGTGTTGTTCTCAAAGCAATCCGGGCTTCCCGTACAGGGGAAGTTATGGGTCGCTTCATCGATTGTAGAAGGTTACTTGGCAGAAGAGTGTGTGACCTTCTGATTAAGATTTTTAAGCGTTGATAGAAACATGTTGATTGATTTTGAAAGATGTCCAGCAGATTTGGAATATCATATTGTAACAAAGAAGAATAAAGATGGAAAGATGTTCAATTTGAAATATGCAGATTGGAAGGCAACGCATCACTATATTCTATTCAATTCCAGTAATAAATAAATTGAGAGTTTGATCAAGTAAGTTCTTAAGTTCTTGTATCATTTTCCTTAACTATAAATTAATATCTGCATTTCGTAGTTTTTAACCTTGATTATTATTTAGGGTTCATCAAGCTTTTGTGGATGGTCTTGCAAATCCAAGAAGATACAAGAGGGAACGAGAACATTTCGAAGAGCTTTGGAATTGGCTTAAAGAAGAGGTTCTGAAAAAGGACAATATTTCAACAGATTTAGAGGTGTTTGCATTAGGTCCTAATTGATAGCTAGGAAGTTTACCGGATATAGTAAATGGATATAGATTCCACATAAATTTTAGAGATTCTCGATATACCACACAAAATAGTGGTGTATTTTTGACTGCCAAAACCACCAGCTTTGCAAGTTTGAAAGACTAAAACCCAATAGTGGGTGATGTCAATTACTATGGATCAATTGAAGAAATTTTTGAGCTTGATTATTGGGGAGCTTTCACAGTGGTCCTTTTTAAGTATTGCTGGTACCAAGAGGAAAAAGATTCATATGGTCTTACTTGAGTAAATTTTAGCAAGTGCCATAAAACTGATCCTTATGTCCTATCTTTGCAAGGGCAGCAATTATTTTATATAGAAGATGAAGTTGAAGAGAACAGTCATTACGTTATAAAAAATTGCCGAGAGATTGGTGTGATACTGAAAATCAGAATACAATGGAAGAAGACATGAGCAATACGCATTCACATTATATGGGCATAGGTGGTGAACTGGAACCAGAAATTGTTGATGGGGTTGGATTAGGGATGATGTCCCCGTAATACAACTAGAAACAGAACTAGAAGCAGAAGAACCTGATCTTGTTCCGTCTCATTAGGACAAAAAATTCCTCTTTCTTATTGCTTTAATTTGGTCTAATCTATTGTCTAATTTATGATGTATTTGGCACTTTTTGTTTCAGTTGTAAATTATTATCTTTGATGAATGTGTTTGGCACTCTTTTCTCATAATGCAATATACATTGTTCACATGTTTTATGATTTAATGTCTTTCTTTACTGTCATCTAAATTGGTTATAGACCAAAATGTTATAGTTGTTGTTTTTTGCCCACTTTAATATGCATGTACCTTGTTCTAGTGTATTCATTTTGTACAGGATAGATGAACTTATAAATATCTGACTGCACCATGGTGGACAGTTTCGAATGACATGATACGTTAGAGGAGAATCCTTAGTAGTAACAAAATATGATAAGGACAGCTTTTCTTACAGTGTGCTTATGGACTTTGTTAAAGATTGTCTCTATTACACTGAAATAGAAGGAGTCTATATCAGCAAAGGAACGAGGGGTGGCTGGCAGCTGATATCGAATGACAAGGATGTAAACGAATACGTACAGGGCTGCAATAAGCAAGAAGAATTGGTTTTTTATATCGACAATAGCGTTGACAAATACAGTGAGTTGTTGATTCAACTATAACCACATGTTATCATACGGCCAAGGAAAAACATAATTCAAGGTATATATGTATATATAATATAGATCCATTCTTATATATATGTGTGTGTGTAAAGAACTGTGAAGGAGGCCATCATTATTATTTTTATTGTTACAGGTTCTGCTAAGAAGTCGGTTACAAAGTGCAAGTATATTACTGCACATAGACTTCAGCAGCAACTCAAAATGATGAAAAACAATCCTACTCAAGTGGGTCAGAAGAAACTATCACCGGAGCCTGATATGAATAATGATGAAGAAGATGTTACTGTGGCAGACAAAGGAATCAGGAGGAAATTAAATGTAGAAAATGAAACAGATAATGATAATGATACTCGAGAGAATGAAGCGGATATTCAGGTATTTTTCAGTTTTAATTTCAGTTTTATTAATCTAGATGAAATCTTGTATTTCAAACTACTTTTTATTAAAATTCTATATGTAAAAGCAAGAACTGGATTTTAGTGTTTTCTATTGCGGTGTCGATGTCCTATTCCGACCATGAAGGCTGTAGCTAATTCAAGTAACTATTTGTTCTTTATGCATGCATTCTGTCAAAATAGCAAGAACTGTTTATACGTTGACTCTATTTGGTTAACTAGATTAAATTTATCATCAATGGTGAGTAATATTGCTAATCTGCTTGCAGTTCTTACAACCATCAGTTTTGACAAAGTATGAACAAGAGTGAATCGCGCAAATGCAAGAAAATGATGTAGTTAGTAGATCACTTGGGGTGCCTTCATTGATTAGTTGTATGCAAGAGGTTGTCGCACGAAATAGGAAAGATAAAGGTAAAGATATTGTTGGACATGATGAATACATCCCAGAAAATGCTGGTGAAGACGTCACTGATGATTCATCGAATTCGAAGGTATAAAAAAATTATTTGTTTATTACTTATTGTCTTTGCCTTTATGTACGTAAAAATATTGAACTTCGACTTAATTGTAGAGAATCAAAATTGTTAAGTCAAAAAATCCATTACCTGGACCGAGAACTTGTTCGTGAACCAATGCAGCCATTGAAATTGAGAAGGAAGCGATGACCCGCACCCCCCCCCCTCCAAAGAAAGCTGGCTACAACAAGGAGTGGATGATGACACGCACTCCCAGTCCAAAGAAACTCAGTAACTGGGAGAAATTCGAAGAAATATTAAAGAAATTAATGAAACCTACACCGTCTTTTTTAGGATTTTTAAAACCTATAATGTCTTGTCCATCCATTTTAAAACCTACATGTAGTAAAATGTTCAAATAATCAACCAATTCATGTGAAGATGTTGGTTCAGTTGCTGCTTATTTAGCGATGCAGAAACATCAAAAGCAAAATGTTGAAGCGCCTCCGAAAATGGAAAATCTTACTGATCGATTAGAGCAGGAATGGATTGCACAAAAAGATGAAGCATGTACAGGTACAATGTTTCTTTATCTGTGCACTGCACTGCACTGTTAAGTGTGTCTGTTTTAAGTTTTGCATGCATATTATGTTTATGTAATGCCATATATCAATTTTCTATTCATTTTTTTGAACCTGGTAGATAAAGTACAAGGTCCAAAAAAACTAGAGGGAAGTCAAAAATGACCAAGATGCATGCTAGAACCCTTGATGATAAAGTAGTCATTGAGTTGAATGAGGATGGTCAGCCACTGTCTGATAATATTACGGAGTTAAGCAATTTTCTTGGGACACTAGCAAAGGATAATGTGTCTCTTACTTATATCAATTGGCATGTTGTTCCTAATCAATTAAAGCAACAAATGTTGGAACATGCTCTGGTAAAATCTATCACCCTAAACCATATATAGTTCAACCGACTTCCTAAATGTTTAATTTTAATTAATTAGTTTGTTTCCTGAATTTTGTGATTGATATATTGTAGGCTAGGTATGTCACTCCGGAAGAAGGACACAAGCGGGTCTTGAACACGCTTAACGACTCTTGGAGGCAGTACAAGTCTCGAATCAAAGCATGGTATTATTAAAATTTTCAACTGATGAGTAAAGGCTTGTAAATAGGCCCAGTACAATTCCGTTGGAGGATTTTAAAATGCTCTTGGAATATGGGGGGACGAAGTAGTTTAGGTACGGCTTTAATGTGACCACAACAGAAAACTAATTTGTATAATGCTAATTAAACAATCAGGCAACAAATGGAATAAAATAAATTAATTATATTCTCATTTTCTTGTTTAGTGCTAATCTATTCTTGTTTAGCGCAAATTTAATAATCATGCAACAAATGAAAAAAAAATAAAGTGAATCAATGATGTTCACATTTGTATGATGTTTAGTAGCTCACATTATCTTGTTTAGTGCTAATATTTTCTTTAGTAGTTCGCATTATCCTTGTTTAGTGCTTTTTTTAGATTCCAGGCCCTAGCTGATATTAATTCTGCTCATCATAATTCATTAAATGAGACACATACCATGGGTTCCAAAACTCATGCAGTAGCCAAATAACAGATAGTATGTGTTTTTTTTTTTTTTTTGAGCTTAAGTTAGTTTTTATTTTTTTTGTGATTGAGTTGAATTGGCCACATGATAACTCTAATTTGTTATATCATTGAATTATATTTTAATCATTGTCACAATGTCATAGGCAGCAGCTAGATCTGTAAATTCTTAACATTGAATGTTAAAAATTATGTTTAATTTTTTGTAATCCTAATACTTGAAAGAGAAAGAAGGACCCAGAAAAAGCCACCCCATCTGCTGCCTTGGTTTATTTCGAAACGTATAAACGAGAACCGGGGAGAACTTATAAGACTAACACGGATAAACTAAAGGCCAAATCCGTGAGTACATTAGATATTGAAATAGCAATACTTGTGTCAATATAATTGGCACATTGTACGTTTGTTGGAGCTCCTTATTAAATCAAACACATAGTTAGTTTGAAAACCAGTTCTGTTAATAAATCCATTCCTGCCAGCTACCTGTTTATATATATGCTTGCCTGGTTTTCATTTTATAGGTGAAGATTCAATCAATGGTGGATGCAGGAAACATTGCTAAGGCAGGTGCACTTGTTACTGGTGGGAACATCCACACACGGAACTGGCTTGTAGGAAGGCGGGGTAAAATGGCTAAAAAGTCTCCAACAACTCCTGGTTCTATGGATAGTTATGTAAAAGAGCTAACCAAAAAAATAAGGCAAGAGCTTGAGGGGGATTTAGAAGAAAAGGTGAACAGAAAAGTGAAAGAGAATGTGTCATAGGTGTTAAAAAATCTAGGTGAAGCCAATCCAGATCTTAATTTAGATGTCAGAGACTTTTATGTCACCACAACAAGTGATGAAGATGACATTTGTACTCCTGCAACCCTGAAAACTGAATGAAGTACTTGGATGGTATGTGTTAGCACTTGTGATATATTTGAATTGTTCTTTTAAATTATGGCACTTGTGGTATGTGTTCGTGATGGCACTTTTGGTATGTTTTGGTGATGGCACTTGTGGTATGTGTTGGTGATGACACTTGTGAGTTGATATATATAATTGGTTGGTCTGACTGTGATGATGAATGTTTTGGGAGGATTCATTGTATAAATATTTGGGTATAGATGTATAAATGGGGTACAATGTTTGGGATTGAATATATGTGCTGCAGAATTTGTAATTACAGGATTGTGTTAGAGCTGTAGTTGATTTTCTTCTAGTGTTGCATTTAATTTTTTTACCATTGCAATTGATGTTTTCTGGTGTTGCATTACAGTGCTGTGGTGTTGCATTAAATGGTGTTGTGGTGTCGCATTATATTGTTGTGGTGTTGCATTAGATTGTGCTGTGGTGTTGCATTAAGTGAAATATTATTAATTCCACAATGGTACGACACGTGGGGCCCACAGCTTACGTGGTGCCACGTGGATAGTTGAAGCGGCATGTGACACATATGCAGCTGACGTGGAGAGATGGCGTGGCATGTGACACGTTGACAGCTGACGTGGAAAGTCCATGTGGACCCCACTACCATGACCTGGAAGTCAGGCTCTGGCATCTGCTTAAGGCAACGTTGTATGTTATTGCAGTGCATGCATATACTGTTGCAATAGGGTTATAATGCAATACTTTCTTTCCACGGTCGTAGATGGGTAAAAGCGTTGCCTTAGATGGCTAATGCAACGACCGCAGATGCCACGCCCCCTGGTGTTGCCTATTTGAAAAAATGGCCTACGACAACGCTTTTTTGATTTACGGTTACATAAAAATAGTGTCGAATATGCCCACTTTTGTAGTAGTGCTTGTTAAATTTATCTTTTATGCATGTATGATAGCATACTATGCTTGAATTAGACATTTGGTGGATATGTGAGGTAAATGATATCTTTGACAAGATGAATGAGTTTGCAAATCTTCTGCTTAAAATATTAGGCCTTCTTCGTTTGCTTTTTCAGTTTGGATTTTGTTACTATATATAAGCGATTAGGAGCCTAGTAAAACAAATACAACCAAATAAAGTTTCGTTAAATAATGTGAAATTTTAAACAATGTTATTGACTTTTCAAAAGATGAGATTTTTTACGATAAAAAAAATACAACTAAATAACCGATTAATTGGTTTCTGATTATGATTATTTGATGATGGATAGATGTGTTACGATATTGAGTGGACTAGTACATATTTGATAATTCATATTTATATTGATGATGGTGTGTGTAAGTATACTCTGTGATGTGCTTTTTTATTTAATGGAATAAGTTTATCAGTGACTGTTGTTGATGTTTAATAGTTGTGTACTATAATTGTTATGGTTAACCGATATATTAAAATTGATGAGTGCAGTATTGTTTTCTACTTTTACTATTTGTGTTCATTGCATTGGCTCCATTTGTTGTGAGATTTGCATTGGCTATATTGGTTTCAATAGTTGCATTTCCTTTTTAATGATGGTTGTAATGGCAGTATGGATGTTTTTATTGTAATGTACCGAAAAGTACTTTGATAAAGAAGAAGAGAAAAATAAAATAAAACTACAAGTGTTTAATCCTACAAAAGGGTTGCGTGCATCAGCCATCAAACCAATGACTGTAACATATATAGTTAGGTATATGTATGTATGTATGTATGTATGTATGTATGTGTGTGTGTGTGTGTATATATATATATATATATATATATATATGCACGATTATTATAACCCGTATTTTAACTATTGGACATTTATATATTTTATTATGCATTGATCGTTAATTATTCAATTGATGGTTCCAAAAGGTGATTTGGGACATGAGACTAGTTATGTTAAATCTATATGGTTCGTTACGTAAATAAAAAGTATAAGGATCACTATTTTTTGAGTTCGGACTAATCGGTAGTCATATCAATCTCGAAATACATGTAAAATTATCGTTCTAGGCGACAAACTCGAATTTCGACAAAACTTGTACCATCAGAACCATATCGCTGTAGTGATGCAAGCTGCCAAGTTTTGTAGTGTTTAGATGAGTTGTTTGATCGTGGTGAGCTAAAGCGCAAATTGATTTCGTAAAGAGAATTTGAAATTTGAAAACAATTAAATAACATAATCTTATCCTAAACCTTAATTTATTATTGGTCAGGTATTGTTCATAACCATTGTTCATTTATCTTGGTCACCCTTCTCATCTCGATTCTAAAAATAAAATCAATTCAAAAACTCTAAAAGTGAATACTGATTCATGATCCATTGCAATGCCAAGGTGGAGGCGCACCTCTGGCACGAATTTGGGGGACCGCAGTGATGGATGAACCCAATCATTTGAAACTAGGGTTCGACCTCATATTCAACCACGGTGGTTTCGGGTACAATGAGCGACGCAACGACGGTCTCCTTGACAATTGGCATCTCCACTTGAATTTCTAATCAATTCAGTGGCTTCCTGGTGAGAGCTACAAGGGGAAACCGAAACAAACCTGTACCGTTCGAGTGGAAAACGCGTTTTGATTCATGGCGTAATAGAGGGAGTTTTTGGCATGAGTAGATCGTGCGTCGAGCAAGGAATTTAACAGTGAAATATACAATTTTGCTGAGGTTGAGGAATGAGATTGTGGATTTACATAGTGATGTTGGTGGATATATCAGTGTATATGTGTTTTCAGTGTCAAAAGGAAGAAGGATTGCAGTAGCTAATTAGGAAACTAATTTAATTAGTCTCATTCTAATTATCGACTTAAATCATGAACTTATATCTTTTATATCTTATGTATACGAGGTATGAAATAGATGTCGTTTCTTCATATGGACGAGTATTGACGAGGTGTACACTTCAGAGGAAGTTTGTACTGATTTGGCTAAGGTGAGAGATATTATCTCTCACTGAAATGTTAGTATTCGTATAGTACAAATTTGATGTTTTAAATTGATTGTTAATTATAAAACGTGATATTTAGGATAACACGACCTAGTAAATAACAAATATAAATATTCAAAAGTGATTTGAGTAATTTTGACCATGATTAGATTGTTTTGACCAATTATGTGCTATTATGCAGGTTATTTACCCATTTACACGCTATTGTGCACTGTTTTTGCCAAATAGCTAGATATGGACTACTTGGGCATATACCTTACCTTGATTGCTATAGATGGGTCCTATTTGATTATTATCACTGTTGTGGATGTTTGTATGTTAGTTTATAAATTTGGATGACTATTGGTTGCATGGTTGAATTGCTTTCTTAGTTAGCTTAAAACATCGTTCGTAGACGATCTAGTACTATGAAATATTTCGTTTATGAGACTTTGGGGTGTTTATCGATTGAATGCACATGTTGGTGTATATTAATCAAACTAACAAGGATGACAGACTTGAATAGGCGAGATATATTCTTGAAGGATCTTCATAGTACTTGGATAGGTTCGACGACATAGTAGAATTGGGGCTTGGCGGCAAATCTGAAGACTTAGATGGAGAAAGAAGTCGTAGGATGAATCCAGGATTGAATATATCGATCCAGATTCGGGTCGACCAAGTCTGGATTGACTATTTCTATCTGAATATTGGTGATTAAGTTTAGTTCGACTATGCCAATCCAGATCCGGTTTGATTAGGTTAAACCAAAGTTAAGTTTACTCGGGGAAAGGTGACGTGATGATGACCAATCTGGAGATGGAAGATGAACTTGGCAACAAGGTAGACTTAGCGATGAGATGTACATAGCAACGAGCTGGATTTCACAAGGAACGCCATACATTTTCCTTGGATATGTATGTAGTTAGTTTTCGTTAAGTAGGTGATCCGAGTAGTCGTTATCGATAACTATTAAGTTGTTGATACCGATTACTATAGTTGTGACCAATTTGACCAGCATGCCATTGACGACGATGTGATTTCGAAGAACAGGATATAATTTTTCATTGGATAGTGGTTTCGAGAAGATGGCTCTTCTATCAGTGGCTTTGGCTTAAGACGAGGATGTAATGCTTCTATGTAGTGATTCATCATTCGACGATAGTGATTCCAAGGTGATGATTCTATGATGGAGATGAGGTTGCTGCAATGGATTGCTTTTCTTCGAGATGTAGAAAAGACGATCTTAAGTCATATGGAGTTGATTGTCAGAAAGAGAGGGATAGGAGACACAAGATGATAACCGATGACATATGATGACCGTCGGGGATATTTCCCATACTATATTGACTTCGGATGGGAGTCTTTTGGATAGTCTAATGATGGATACAACTGTGGAGAACGTGTTCAAAGGAATTATCGATAACGTAAGGTTAAGTGGTTACTCATGAAGCGGGGGTAGTGCGTGTGATGACCATTTGAACCTGACGGGTTCTTTGGACCAGATGGGTTCTCTTAGTCTCCAACGAAGGGAGACTTATGGCATTCACTTGGATCTATGGTGGGTCCTTACCTTTAGGGTGTGCAAGTAGGTACAACCTAATTCCTAGTTGACCGAGTGGCATGGATTCGAGTATCATGGAAAGTGAGTGCTATCGTATATCTAATGCACTGAGCGAGTGAATGTGAGGATGGGTTATGGATGCTACGGATGTTTATTTATTTATCATCATTAGTACTTTGACATATACCACACCAGTTGCATATGGTGTTTATCACAGTATAGCATGTGTTGAATGTAATGTGTTAACTCTGTAACAACCCGTATTTTGAATAACATGTTATAACATTAATCAAGGAAGAATTAAATGTTAAAATCTGAATCAAGGGAAACAGGCTGTGCCATTGCGTTCGTCTCGGAAAAATACATGAAATAGAGTCCGAGTTTTCGAAAATCGGAGTCCGTATGACCCAATTATGGCCCGTCGAAGTTTTCAGAAAATCCAGAGTTTAAAAACAGTTCGAAAATCAAATCTGGAGCCAAACAGACTGGGCGGGAAAATTTCCCACCCAACCCGAAGTCGACTGGGGAGTCGACTTGCCCCAGTTGGTGTCGACTGCCCAGTCGACACCCCTGTCGACCTGGGTGGTCGGGCCAGTTTGGCCTGGTGAACCTGTTTTGGCTCCTGGGTCTTGTTTTGTTGGCTTGTGACGTGATTTGATGGCTCAGATCTGAATTAGGGTTAATCCTATGGCCTAAACTAGTCTCTACACCTATAAAAGCACCTTAAACCCTACCCTAAATCGCCACAAATCAATCCTACAACTAGGTTATGCCAAAATGCTCCTTGATCATGGCCTCCATCTTCATAACATGGCCTCCATCTTCTTACTCATGAGGGCTTGAGTGATCTAAGCTAGTTCTAAAGTAAAAGAGCCATCTTTCTTCATCAAAGCAAGGATCTTCTACTTATTTCTCAAGGGTTTTGAGTGGAGCTTATCATTTGGAGATCTCTAGTGTTGCTACCAAGTCTCTGTCTTGTTTTAATTGTGTTCTAGTCTCATTACCACTGTGACGGCCCGCCCCGCACCAACCGACATTTACTCCAAAAGTGCGCTGTACACAGGTCCAGTTAGCACGGAACAGGTCGTCAGGAGGAAAGGGAAGAAAGAAATGAACATACAAAGAACCTGTAGAATGTCTCACAGCGCATAGAATAAAATATAATAATAACATACTTGACATAAAACAGGAGAGACAATGCCTAAGCTGAAAATCAGAACTAAACATCATAGTAGCGGAAATGCAAAATACAGCTTATTACAACTTTCAAACTGTCTCAAAGCAAAAGTAAGATAAAGGAGGTACACAACTAATGCCCAAGTAGCGACCACCAACGACACAGGGAGAATGTGTATATATATATCATACGTGGAAGCCTCCTGCCCGCCTCCGAATCAGCTACTCGCGCATCACCAGCTAACCAGTCTCTAGTCTGCTCGTGTGAGCACCCAGAGTAATAAGAGGAGACTGAAAACTCTGGGTCAGAAATAAAGCCTGGTATGAGCGATAAGCATCTAAAGTGAACAATAACAGGTAGACTAAAACATACCTGAACCTGGACCTGCAACCAAAGAGTTAGCACTACATACTGTACAACATTCTAAGATACCACATCAAACAGTGTAAAGATACGGAGGTGGGGGAGGCGTGAATGTCATAAAGATGGCAAACAATCAAACATAGCATCCATCCTCACATCTCTCACTTAGTACGTAAAGCATACGATATTCACCACTTCGATCACCCAACATACCTTCCTACGATCACTCCGCCCCATGAAGTCATAAATGGCTTCACTGCACTGATAACGTAGCCACTAATTCCTCGCTATGTCCACTTACCCCATAGAGTTATTCACCCCATCTGCACTTGCTCATAGCCTTACCAATCCTTACTATGTCCATTTGCCCCATGGAGTTGTTCACCCCATCTGCGCTGGCTCATAGTCTTACTACGCATCACCTTGCCCCTCGGGTCATAATGACCCTACTGCACTGATAACGTAGTCTTGCTACCATCACCTTGTCCCTCAGGTCATAATGACCATACTGCACTGATAAGTAGCCATCATTCATTTTTAGTGGTGACTCGAAGTTATGAATGTCGACAACTCCTTAGCACACGTCCCGCAGCAAAGCCCAACCATGAAGTGAACTCATCGGTTCCCAATTGGATCCTGAGCTCTAACTTCCCATATTGGACTACCTTTGCATCTCGGGTTATTGATCAATACTGGGTCGGGTCGGGTTCCTCCTCAAGCCATCGGTTCGGGTCGGGTATCCTCCATTTGCTCGGGTCGGGTCCTCTTCTGATACGGTTCGGGTCGGGTGTCTCCCCTTGGTTCGGGTCGGGTGCTTTACTTCGGGTCGGGTCGGGTGTCATTCCCCTCCAGTTCGTGCTTCCGCTCCGATCCGCCTCCTCATCCTTCACATGCTCCCATCCGATCCATCTTCAGGCTTCCGCTCCGATCCGCCTCCCCCTTAATCCGATCCGATCCCAGTTCAGTTAGCGTGGCCTTCCTTTTTGCTAACTTTTCCCAAGTGTCAGGCTCCGATCCGATCGAATCCCTTGCCCAGTTCAACATATCTGATCCGAGCCCTATATCCGATCCGATCTGAAACCTGCACTGTTTTCTGAAACTGTTCCAACAAGTGTTTACGCCATTCGACGACGTTTTCGACCATTCTAACTATTGAAACCAATCACAAAGCATTTCATACAGTCATAGCAACATGCATAATCAACCACAAACATCAAAACATCAATATGATAGGTTAAAATGGATCAAACATACTCCAAAATCTCATACTTCCCCTTAAGCATGTTTAGGTGAAACTAATAATAGGATTAGCAAAACTTAACCAAATTAACCCAAATTCATATCAGAGGTCTAAAACATTATTTAGGAATTTATGAACATTTTTCCAGAATTTTATCATGTCTAAATTCGCTAATAACACTAATCACCCCTAATTAGCCATAATTAGTGCAAAACTATGCAAATCACTCACCTTAGCCACAAATAAACTAAGATCTGAAATAAGTCTCTGATTTGATGTGAATCTCAATGCTAAACAGCAGCTCAAATGTTGCTTTGGTGTAGATCTTCCTTGATTAGAGGTTACTAAGCCAAATCCTTGACCAAAAGGTGATTTGGAGGTGATTTGGAGGTTGGAGGCCATTTTTAGGGTTCCTTGGTGATAAGTGGAGGCTAGAAAACTGAAATGGAATGATCCTCTATCTCATTTCAGCCTTCCCATAACCCTAATCCCGAAATGGGTTATGGGTCTATCCACTAATCACCCGATTTGGCCCGGTTAAGCAGTTTTTCACCCTCCAAACCTTATTTCAGCCATATCTCCCAAACGGTAAGTCCGTTTGGCTATTATGACCACTCTACGGAAAGGTAAACCATTAAACGAATCCAATGGAAGTGGTTTCCGGTCAAAATTCCTTTCCAATCAAAAGTTATGGCCAAAACAGCACTAATTAAGGGCAAAATGGTCATTTAAAAATCGACAAAAATCACGAACATGGGAAATGACTCTAATAGATGTTTCCCAAAGTTACACGACCATATGACTTCATACGGGAAAGAAATAAATATTCTACGATCCTATGATGCATAGAATACGGGTCGTTACACTCTCCCCCCCCCCCCCCCCCCTAAGAAATTTCGCCCCCGAAATTTCCTAGTCAAAACACACACAAAGGTTCCCGCATGCCTATCAACCATAAAACAACCATCAAACATGCAAAACAAGTAAAATAAGTCTATCCTAGCATGCGGAATAACTAAATCGCAAAGTAAATCTTACCAGGCAAAGAGTTCTGGATATGCCTTTCTAATGCTCTCCTCCGTCTCCCAAGTACAATCATCCTCGTCCTCGCCCCACTGAACCTTGACTAGCTTCACCGCCTTCCTTCGAAGTTGCTTCGTATCGTGCCCCACAATACGAATCGGCTTGCGGTTCCCAACCGCCTTGGGTTCTACTTCGAAGTCCTCTAACTGATCAGGTGAAATAGTCACATCGGAGTCGTGAACGAACTTCCTTAGTTGGGAAACATGAAATACATTGTGAACTCCCACCATTTTCTCTGGTAAGCCAACTCTATATGCCAAATTCCCGACTAATTCAACAACAGGGAATGGGCCAACAAATCTTGGTGCCAACTTTCCTCTCCTGCCAAATCGTATCACGCTCTTTAACGGAGAGATCTTAACAAACACCAAGTCACCAACGGAGAATTTCAAGTCTCTTCTCCTCTTATCAGCATAACTCTTCTTCCTATCTTGGGCAGCTTTCATTCGTTGCTGAATGATCTTAATCTTATCCGAAGTTTCTCTCACCACATCTGGTCCAAGCACAAACTTCTCGTCAGTCTCTATCCAACATGATGGTGAGTTGCACGGTCTTCCATACAAAGCTTCATATGGAGCCATACCGATACTGGATTGGTAGCTATTATTATATGCAAACTCTACTAGATGCAAATGGTCATCCCACGATCCACCAAAATCCAATATACAAGCTCTCAAGAGATCTTCCAATATACGATTCACCCTCTCCGTCTGACCGTCGGTCTGGGGATGATATACGGTACTGAGATGTAATCCTGACCCTAGAGCCTCTTGTAAGCTTTTCCAAAACCCACTAGTGAACAACGGGTCTCGGTCACTTACAATGCTTTTGGGTACTCCATGAAATCTCACTACCCACTTCATATACAATTCTGCCAACTTGGCTGCCGTTCTTGTCGATTTGACTGGTATAAATCTTGCACTCTTAGTCAATCGATCCACAATTACCCAAATGCTATCATATCCCGATCTAGTCCTTGGTAAACCATCGATGAAATCCATCGAGACTTGTTCCCATTTCCATTCGGGAATCTCTAATGGTTGCAACAAACCACTAGGCTTCTTTTGCTCGGCTTTAACTAGCTGGCAATTCATGCATTTGGATATAAACTTCCCAATGTCTCTTTTCATCCCTTCCCAGTAGTAAGTCTGTCTCATGCCTCGATACATCTTATTACCACCGGGATGTATAGTTAGTTTTGAGTGATGACATTCTCTAAGCACTTCATCTCTCAAACCATTCACATCGGGTACAACTAGTCTTCCATTCTTCCGAAGCCATCCATCTCGATCAAGCCCATACACATTCATCTCCTCATCGATACCCATCTCTAACTTGGAGATGATTTCCAATAGATTAGGATCGTCCCTCTGGCTGGAACCAATCCGCTCTATCAAAGTGGGTCTGATCGCCAAACTAGCTAGCATAACTGGATCCAATTCGCACTTTGGTCTGAAATCAAACCCCTCGATGTACTCAAGTTGCTTCCACTCAAGAAACATTGCCCCTAAACCGACATGTCTCCTACTCAAGGCATCGGCTACCGCGTTACCTTTCCCAGGTGTATATGCGATATCAAAATCATACGAAGCCAAGAACTCTAACCATCTCTGCTGTCGGAGATTCAGATCCTTCTGGGAGAAGAGATACTTTAACGATTTATGATCGGTAAACAACTCAAATCTTTCTCCCAAAAGATAATGTCTCCACATCTTCAGCGCAAACACGATCGCTGCTAATTCCAAATCATGGGTAGGATACTTCTTCTCATGCGGCTTTAGCTATCGACTAGCATAAGCTACAACCCTACCTCCTTGCATCAATACAGCACCCAGTCCGGTACCACAAGCATCCGTGTATACCGTCATCTCTTCATTCCCTTTAGGAATGACTAACACTGGCGCACGCGTCAACTTCTCCTTTAGATTCCTGAAGGCATCCTCACACACTCCGTCCCAGACGAAGGACTGATTCTTCTTAGTCAAATGAGTCAACGGTGCTGCTATCTTGGAGAAGTCCTGGATAAACTTACGATAATATCCAGCTAATCCCAAGAAACTTCTTACATCCGTTACATTCTTGGGCGTAGGCCAATCCTGTACCGTAGCCACCTTCGCAGGGTCCACCGCAATACCACTCTCTGAAACAACATGACCCAAGAATCTCACTTCCCTTCTCCAAAAATGACACTTAGAGAATTTCGCTTTCAATTGGTGTTTCCTCAACACCTCCATCACTATCCTCAAGTGCCCCTTGTGTTCCTCCTCTGTCCTTGAGTAAACAAGGATATCATCCACGAACACAAGAACAAACTTATTCAACTGATCTCTGAATACTCGATTCATAAGATCCACAAAATAGGCTGGTGCATTGGTCAACCCAAATGGCATGACCAACCACTCATAAAATCCAGACGGCGTCCTAAATGCCGTTTTCGGAACACTCTCATCTGCTACTCTAAGCTGATGAAATCCTGTCGCGAGGTCCAACTGGGAGAACACTCTTGCTCCTTCCAGTTGATCAAACAAATCATCTATCCTTGGTAGAGGATACTTATTCTTCCTCATTACCTTATTCAACTCGCGATAGTCCACACACAAACGAAGGGAACCATCTACCTTAGTGGCAAACACAACTGGTGCTCCCCACTCGGAGACACTCCTTCTAATAAATCCCTTCCTCAAAAGATTACTGACTTGCACCCCGAGCTCTCGCTGCTCCCTTGGTGCCATACGATGAAGTGGCATCACTATAGGTCTGGCATCTTTCACTAAATCAATACGGAACTCAATCTCTCGGTGTGGTGGAAGCCCGGTCACCTCCTCGAAGACGTCCGGATACTGGCCAACCATGGGCACATCTGACAACTCATCTTGCGGGATGTTGAGGGAATTTACAAAACTAGCCATAACCCCATCACTAGGTAGACTACCAAACACTACCCTCCGCCCATCATCCGCTCTCACTGTCACCAAAAAGCCCTCACCGTCTACCACCACCCCGTATCTTTGGAGCCAATCGACCCCCAATATAATGCCATACCCAGTAAAGCCCAAAACAAAGCAATCACATACAAACATACATCCATGACTCGATAAGACCAAATTCCTGCAAATCATACAATGGCTAGTCGAACCACCAATCGGGTTCGTCACAACCAATGGTCTATCGACTATCTCGAGTTCCAGTCCCAATCTATCTACCAGGTCACTAGATATGAAGGAACGGGAAGCCCCAGTATCAAACAAAACTCGAACTGGTACATCATAAATAGAAAGCATACCTTGAATAACAACATTCTTTCCTTTCTCCGCCGCAGTTGGGGCATTCGACGAAGAAGGAATAGCATCAATAGCATATGCTTTCACAATCTGCTTCTCCTTAAGAGGTTGCGGACACTTATCCTTATGATGTCCCTCTTGACCACAGTTGTAGCACTTCCTTTCCGCTGGCTTGGCCCGACATTCTTTAGCACAATGGCCCGTCTTACCACAGCTGAAGCACTCAACATCCTTCTTGCTCTTTTTCTGGCCACCTTTTGATTGGTCCTTCTTCCTCTTGTTCTGAGAGTTATTCTTGCCTCCACCGCCTGCTTGCGGCTTTGGCCCTTCTGCAGATGCAGCCTCAGTCTTTGACTTAGGGTAAAGACTCTCTGATCTCAAAGCTTTCCCCACGATCGATTCAAAAGTCTCATCGATGTGGTTGATAAGCCTTTCCCCTAAGTATCCATCCAAACCAGTAATGAACTTCTCATTCTTCTTCTCAGGAGTATCAATGAGAGACAGTCCATACTTCGACAAAGTGTCGAACTCAGCAATATAATCAGAAACTGCCGTTCCGTTCTGCTTAAGTTCCAAGAACCTCTTGAACAACACTAACTTCTGGGCAGTAGGAATGAACTTCTCGCTAAAGCGAGCCTTGAACTGATCCCAAGTAACCTGATCCTCTGGGGTAGTAACCTAAAGTGAACAATAACAGGTAGACTAAAACATACCTGAACCTGGACCTGCAACCAAAGAGTTAGCACTACATACTGTACAACACTCTAAGGTACCATATCAAACAGTGCAAAGATACGGAGGTAGGAGAGGTGTGCATGTCATAGAGATGGCAAACAATCAAACATAGCATCCATCCTCACATCTCTCACTCAGTGCGTAAAGCATACGATATTCACCACTTCGATCACCCAACATACCTTGCTACAATCACTCTGCCCCATGAAGTCATAAATGGCTTCACTGCACTGATAACGTAGCCACTAATTCCTCGCTATGTCCACTTACCCCATGGAGTTATTCACCCCATCTGCGCTGGCTCATAGCCTTACCAATCCTTACTATGTCCACTTGCCCTATGGAGTTGTTCACCCCATCTGCGCTGGCTCATAGTCATACTATGCATCACCTTGCCCCTCGGGTCATAATGACCCTACTGCACTGATAACGTAGTCTTGCTACCATCACCTTGCCCCTCAGGTCATAATGACCCTACTGCACTGATAAGTAGCCATCATTCATTTTTAGTAGTGACTCGAAGTTATGAATGTCGACAACTCCTTAGCATACGTCCCGCAGCAAAGCCCAACCATGAAGTGAACTCGTCGGTTCCCAATTGGATCCTGAGCTCTAACTTCCCATATTGGACTACCTTTGCATCTCGGGTTATTGATCAATACTGGGTCGGGTCGGGTTCCTCCTCAAGCCATCGTTTCGGGTCGGGTATCCTCCATTTGCTCGGGTTGGGTCCTCTTCTGATACGGGTCGGGTGTCTCTCCTTGGTTCGGGTCGGATGCTTTACTTCGGGTCGGGTCGGGTGTTATTCCTCTCCAGTTCGTGCTTCTGCTCCGATCCGCCTCCTCATCCTTCATATGCTCCCATCCGATCCATCTTCAGGCTTCCGCTCCGATCCGCCTCCCCCTTAATCCGATCTGATCCCAGTTCAGTTAGCGTGGCCTTCCTTTTTGCCAACTTTTCCCAAGTGTCAGGCTCCGATCCGATCGAATCCCTTGCCCAGTTCAACATATCCGATCCGAGCCCTATATCCGATCCGATCCGAAACCTGCACTGTTTTCTGAAACTGTTCCAACAAGTGTTTACGCCATTCGACGACGTTTTCGACCATTCTAATTATTGAAACCAATCACAAAGC
Source organism: Allium sativum (assembly GCA_030737875.1). Taxonomy (NCBI): domain Eukaryota; kingdom Viridiplantae; phylum Streptophyta; class Magnoliopsida; order Asparagales; family Amaryllidaceae; genus Allium; species Allium sativum. The sequence goes on along the minus strand of CM060921.1, from coordinate 716,752,428 downwards.
ATTTCATACAGTCATAGCAACATGCATAATCAACCACAAACATCAAAACATCAATATGATAGGTTAAAATGGATCAAACATACCCCAAAATCCCATACTTCCCCTTAAGCATGCTTAGGTGAAACTAATAATAGGATTAGCAAAACTTAACCAAATTAACCCAAATTCATATCAGAGGTCTAAAACATTATTTAGGAATTTATGAACATTTTTCCAGAATTTTATCATGTCTAAATTGGCTAATTAACAGTAATCACCCCTAATTAGCCATAATTAGTGCAAAACTATGCAAATCACTCACCTTAGCCACAAATAAACTAAGATCTGAAATAAATCTATGATTTGATGTGAATCTCAATGCTAAACAGTAGCTCAAATATTGCTTTGGTGTAGATCTTCCTAGATTAGAGGTTACTAAGCCAAATCCTTGACCAAAAGGTGATTTGGAGGTGATTTAGAGGTGATTTAGAGGTTGGAGGCCATTTTTAGGGTTCCTTGGTGATAAGTGGAGGCTAGAAAACTGAAATGGAATGATCCTCTATCTCATTTCAGCCTTCCCATAACCCTAATCCCGAAATGGGTTATGGTCCTATCCACTAATCACCCGATTTGGCCCGGTTAAGCAGTGTTTCACCCTCCAAACCTTATTTCAGCCATATCTCCCAAACGGTAAGTCCGTTTGGCTATTATGACCACTGTACGGAAAGGTAAACCATCAAACGAATCCAATGGAAGTGGTTTCAGGTCAAAATTCCTTTTCAATCAAAAGTTATGGCCAAAATAGCACTAATTAAGGGCAAAATGGTCATTTAAAAATCGACAAAAATCATGAACATGGGAAATGACTCTAATAAATGTTTCTCAGAGTTACACGACCATACGACTTCATACGGGAAAGAAATAAATATTCTACGATCCTATGATGTGCAGAATACGGGTCGTTACAACCACGCTTTGTAAGCCCCACTCTACTCTTAGATTTAAACTATGAAGTTAATATGATCATGTAGCAAGTTGAAATGGGACTTTTTGGTATAATACTTGTCTTGGGGCTATATTTGTATGCATAGATCCATTTATGACTCTTTTGATCTATGATTGTGGCACTATCATGAACCTAGTATCATTTACCTTGATTTTTGGGTAGAAAGCTATGAGCTTTATTGGGTGGTTATGCATAATGCAACATAGAACTTGGTAGTTATGCATAAATGCAACATAGAACCATCTTATAACCTTGATGTTAACTCGCATATGATGTTGAACTACATGCTACCCACAAGTTTATCACCCTATGACAACTATTATCATGTTTCACCTTTGCCTATGATGTTGAACTACATGCTAATTTAATTGCTAAGTTTGATGTCATGCATGTTTTGAGGCCAATAACCTTATATGCTACTTGTGATGAACACCTTTGCCTCATATATCACCATGTTAAACTTGTGATAGACTTTGCCACTTTATGCCCAACTTATCATATCATTATGTTCCCCCTTTTGATCTATTTGTGTTGATGCGAACTTACGTGTGATGGGGTTACGTTATGGGTAAACTTAAATGACATGAAACATGACTTGAAAATATGACATGTGATTATGCTTGAAAACATGAACGTGGACATGACATGTAGAAAACATGAAAGTGGCCAACTCGAGGTTGGGTTGAGTTTGTAGCATAAATCAACCCGGAACCGACCGGCTTAACTAGTGGCTAAAACAATAGAACCCAATGTGAGTAGTTGGTCATATCGCACTTAAAACCCGAGGTTAGACTATGTTGTGGTGTAAAGCTACCCGGACCCGCCCGGCTTAACTAGTAACCACGACAAAGTCTAATGTGAGAGGTTGGGGTGCATTAAGTTAATTAATGCCACATGGTAGGGTTAAGTCATGGACCACTTGAATACTTAACCAATTGAACACGATGGATTGTTGGGGTTAAGTCATGAACCACTTGGGTATACTTAACCAACTTGATACATGGTTTGGATAGGGTTAACCACACTTAACCCATTAGAAACCCTAGTTGCGGGGCCCCTTTCAGCAATAACCCACCAGGGAGTATCGGGATACCCTAGGGACTAGGCTAGGGGTAGGGCACGATTACTAGGCTGATTGTAAGTGACCAAAAGGGACGGCTAGGTAGGTGCGCCATTGTAGATTCCAGTGGACTATGGTCGTCCACATAGTCCGGGGATGAAAGACAGACAAGGGCACCAGTAGGCTTGGACTGTGCGTGCTTGTTTTGTGTCAGTGGTTAGCACCCTAGGGCCCGGATACACCCTAGGGTGGACCTTGCACAGTCGACTACATCTCGTGGTTGGGCCGTATGACACCGACACTTGACGAGTTAGGCTTATAGGGAGCCGATCGACAAGACCGTGTAGTTGGACCTTGATTTAGGTCATCTCATGATGTTGGGCCAATTTTGGGCCAAGGGATCATTTCTTGTTTATACTTGACATGGATTAGAATACTAGTACACTTGGTGCAACTTAACCTTGTATATGCGATGCCACACTTGATCTATCTTGTTAACTTTTCACCATGCCAGTTATCATCCTATGTTTCATCTCTGTTTTACATGTCCAGTTAACTTTATTAGTTTTTATACTAATAGTAGGTAGGACTTACCAGTCTTTTTGACTGACCTGTTTTCCTTTTGCCTCTTTTCTTCCATCCCCCCCCCCCCCCCAGGTTCTCAGGGTGGGAACACTAGCACCTAGATTGGATTTTTAGCTTGCTTTCTGGATAGCTCATGTACGGTTTGGACTTGAGCTCACTATGGCTTTACCACGTCTATTTTGGGGATAGTTTACTTTATGTTATTTCCAGTTTTCAGTTTATGTTTCTAGACTTGTAGTAGTTGGAAAATAATGACTAAGTACTTTGATGTAACTTGACTATGGTTTAGAAATAGTAATTTTATCCGCTGCTTTATTTACTCTGTTTTACTCATATGTTATGTCTTGTGATATCTTCATGCATGTTTACCTTGACAAACACCCCTCCAAAGCCAGTGTACTTGCAAGAGTGACCCTGGCGGAGGTGGGGTGTTACAAACTCTGTGGATGTAGGGGCAGGGAAGGTATGATTCTCTATACCGTCCAAGCCATATATACAATTACGACTTTTACAGTGTCTGGAGATTTGTTTATCGCTCACACTAGACTTTTGTCTAACCTTATGTTTTATTTCTCTCTTATTACCCTGGGTGTTCATCGACGATGCTGATAAGCAGACTAGGTGGTAGATGCAGGTATTGGTCGGAGCTACGTAGGTGGATCGCAGGAGGCGACGATTTGTATATTTATGCTTATATCGTATTTGCTTACTTTTGCCATGTAGCACTATAGAGCCTTGACAATGTTGTATGTTCTGTTACAAACAATGTTTCAGTTGAGTTTATTCATCTATTGTATAAACTTTATTATTGTTATGTATAGCTGTATGAGCCTTTATACTTTGGTTATATGGTTTATATAGTTATTACTGTGTCGCTTGTTTTATATATGCGATTTGATTATTATATGTTATCTGATGCGCTGTGAGATATACAATAGGTTCTACGATTAAGTTTTGTGTTCTCTTATTTCTATTCTCTTCCATTTACTTCTTGTTTGCTCCAAATTTGGAATCAAACACCAAAGGTGTAAAAGTTACACTTCACCTATTCAGTAAGAATATGGAACCGCGAAATCGCAAAATAAATGGATAAAAGCAAGTAAGAGCACAAAGGAATTTTTATAGTGGTTCGACTCTTTATGAATCTACGTCCACTTTCAATCCATTTTCATTATGATATTCAAGCTTACAACATATGAATTTTTCCTCATTACAATCATTTCTCTTTTTAACTCTCTTTTCTCTCTCCTTATAATCTAATTTCACTTGAATTTGGTAAAGAAAATGAAGAGATCTTTTAGCTTTGTGATAAATCTTCAACCACTTGTGTTCTTTGATCCTTTTCCATGGTCTTCATAGATTTCATAGTGAATTAACATTCGATTTAGGCTTTGGAGAGGAGAAGAGATCATTTGAATGATGCTTGAGAGATTTATTATGTAGCTTGAATGAGATTGAAGGTGCTTAGATCCAATTGTAGAAAGCTCTCATGATCATTGACTTGGATTTGATCTTCATGAAGTTATAAAAGTGTTGATGAATACATGGAAGCCATTAGAGTAGTTATAGATGAGCTTTGAATTTGACGGAGTCTCCTTGTGGGAATGAATTTTCGGTCCTCCTCTCAAGTGAAATACAAGGGGTATTTATAGGAGGTGTTGAGAGGTAGTGGCAAAGTGGTAATTAAGGTGTATAGTTGGTGCACGGCATGAGAACATGCGGATTGGCATCAACGTGATATATGCGATATGTATATGATTGAAAGCAACACTGGTTTCAATTGACAACTGGACTGCGGTATGAAACAGCTTGGCTTACGGTATGGATTAGGATTGGGTCTGAAATCCTACGACATGCATTTCTTGGAGTGGCATGCGACATGAATTTAATCACCTGAACGACTTTAGAATAGCTCCACATTCATCTTCAGGGACACGTGGCTTGAACAATTCAGGCTAAATAAATTCATCCCTCTTTCCTTTACAGATGGCATTATCCTCTCATGACATAGTGCACGTGTCCTTTATGATGTTCCCAACTTCTTGCCGACGCCATGAACGGCAGGCGATATGAAATAAACGTCATGAAGGTGCTAGTCACATACGCCATGGTCTTGATTTTGCGGTATGATTTGTAACACTCTAAGCTTCTACACATTCTACCTGAGTATCCCACGCAAGTCGTGTACAAATGATATGAGCATCTCCATATGAACGGCATGAGTGTTTCTAGATGCGCAATGACTTAATCAAATTATATGGGGACGACTTGATTTGCAGGTTGTAGGAACGGTTTGAATGTCATCTGTACAATCCATGAAGGTCTAGATATGTATGGATAAAACAACTTGATCCCATTAATCCATGTCGCCTGGCCTTAAATGCCTGAATGCCATTTATAACAGAATGAATTGAGTCTGATGGTCTCCAATGACTTGACGTTGGTTACACTGACATCCTATGTTATATAAGAAAACGATCCATGTTGTATTGCTCATGGTCTTTTCAGATCATGCGGATTGGAGTATATGCACCATGACCTCAAGTGAATGCGGCATGACCTCCATTGCATGGTCTAGAACACGACATGAATAAGAACATCATGAATACTCTGCACGACGTGAATCACCTGAACGACATGTTGATGTTTTAACGACATGGTGTATGTATGTCCTGTTTGTTGAAGGCTGACTGATCTAATACAGGTTATATCTCATGTCCGTTTTGTATGAACGGTGCGATCTGAGTGGCTAAACGTTTGTCATGCATTGCCTACATGTAATAATCCATGAACGACCTCCAAGTCGTATGAATGACTTGTTATTGATGCATTGCGACACGGTTATGTCGCATGGATCACCTGCGACTTGACTGCTTGTGCATGAATGGGCCTTACGACATGAATGTCATCCAACAGTCCTATGCATGTCGTTGTGAATGACTTAAATGGTGTGGATGACCTGGCTCATGTTGCGCCGAGAACTTGTTGCGCACGAATGACTTGATTAACCCGACATGGTTTATTGAAGCGCATTAAATAACAAACGATATGGACATTTGCTAGGGTTGGCTAATGTCGTCAGCACGACTTGGATGAGTTTGTGCAGCTTGTATTTCATGTCGTCTTAGCTTGGTCCCATGTCGCGCCAGCGACTTATAATCATGTCATACGGATGATTGTGGAACCCGTATCGTGGAAACGACTTTGAGTCAGTTGTGCGGTCGTGTCGTTGTCTGTGAATGCTTCTTCGTTGTGAAACGCGTTCTAAAAGCGGGGTTAACATTTGCCCCTCGAAGTTTGTATTTCTTGTTTGCAAGAAATGCGGGCTTCGAAATAAACATAATGCTTTAAGATTCAGTCATAGTTTTTTTTGTCTGATATAGAAAATCATTCTTCGAATTTAGATGCTCCATGCTACCTGTTCTATAATCAAAACAAGTATTTGCACAATTATGGACTTATCTTCACCATCGACTGTCCGTACTAATGGTGAATTAGTTAATCATTATGAAATGATATATAGCGAATTTTATTTTGAATTGGATAAAGTGTCTGCACAAATTTGTTCTATTCAATGGTTTAAAACTCATCGAATATTATTTGCACAATCACGATATTCTAATTCAAATTCGCGTAAACGTTTAAAATCAACTAGTCGACTACGCCGATTGTAGATTTCAAACACAATCGTTTTATGACTTATATGATGGTATATGGTATTTCACATTTGAGAAATATGCATCTGTGATTTATTCTTTGCTTCTCTTTGGAGAATCTTTGATTATCTGTGCCCCGGCTCTGGAGACCATTGTTAGCATTCATTATGCGAAGAATTTTTCTGCTCAATGTTTGTTTGTCATGCTGATCAGTTTTGACGTTGGAGGCTTCATTTGATGCCTCATGTCTTAGTGAGGTCCTTTTAATCCAACGTCTTGCCTTTCCCTTGTGATTGGATCAACATGATCGATTCCATTGAACGTTGTTGATATTTCCTATGGAGAAGTCGCTTTCTCTATGGAAAAGGATTTTTGGTTGTTGCATCATTTCACAGTGCGAACTCCCGCGAGGTTTGGGTTAAGGCTGCATCGCTCCACGCTTACGAACTCCCATGCTTCATCTTTCTTTAGCAAGCTCCCGCGTTTCGTTTCGCGCCTACGGATTCCCGCGAACCATTGGGTTAAGGCTGCATCGCTCCGCGCTTATGAACTCCCACACTTCGTCTTGCTTTAGCAAGCTCCCGCGCTTCGTTTTGCGCCTACGGATTCCCGCGAACCATTGGGTTAAGGCTACATCGCTCCGCGCTTACGAACTCCCACGCTTCCTCACTCCCACGCTTCCTCTTGCTTTAGCAAGCTCCCGCGCTTCGTTTCGCGCCTACGGATTCCCGCGAACCATTGGGTTAAGGCTGCATCGCTCCGCGCTTACGAACTCCCACACTTCGTCTTGCTTTAGCAAGCTCCCGCGCTTCGTTTCGCGCCTACGGATTCCCGCGAACCATTGGGTTAAGGCTGCATCGCTCCGCGCTTACGAACTCCCACGCTTCATCTTGATTTAGCAAGCTCCCGCACTTCGTTTCGCGCCTACGGATTCCCGCAACCTTTGGGGGATGAGATTTTGGATCCGTGACAGCTTGTTGCTCTATTCGCCGTTTGATTCATTAGGACTTCCTTGATCAACTGCTGAGTTGGTACTATTGGAATCGCCTCATTTTGTCGGATCCTGAGGAAGCAAATGCCTACAGAATAGCCTGCAGTGAGAAAATCGTCTTTTAGCAAATTTTTCGTATATATTTTGCAAGTCAGAGATTTACACAAGCGAGAAACATTTCATTCGTAGTATTTTGTTCTGTACAATGCATGTAAACCATTATAGGCTTTTTATAGGAAAGTAAAACATGGTAAAGAGTAAAGTAATGCAAAGAGGCGATAGTGATCGCTTATTCTGAGTTTTAGATATTAGATCATCATCAATGGTCATCAGTTGATTATCAGCCTTGGAGTGATCTGAGCAGAAGCTACGTTGTTTGGACCAGACCGATCATTTGATGCCCCTTGCCCCTGGGGAGCTGCAGAAGGATTTGCATCTTTGGAGTTCTTCACAAATTGTTGCAGATGGTTCTTCCTAATCAATTCTTCAATAAATGATCTCAGATGCCTGCATTCGTTGGTGTTGTGGCCCGGCTGATTATGATACCGACAGAACTTCCCGGATTTAGTCAGATGGTCATTCATTTTTATTGCCCGAGGCTCTGGGTAATCTTCTGCATCCTTTGTGGCAAGGTAGATGTTCTCGGGAGTGTTATTCAGAGGAGTTAACTCAGACGGGAAGGCGAAACTTTTTATTAGCTTTGTTGTCATTTTTATCATTTACTCGCTTCTGCCCTTGAGTATTCTTTTGATCACACTGAATAGCAGCGCTTTTGGGAGCTTCAAGAAGTTGGTTACCACCGATGATTTGAAGAGGTATAGGATTATCGTCCATTCTCATGTACTCCTCCGCTTTCTTATAGAACTTGTCAAGCATAGTTGGTTCTTTCATTTTTATCCATCTTCCGAAGTTGCTTGTTTTGTCTATAGCATCGAGTAAAGCCATGAGAATTATGCATGGCTCTGGATTCCTTACTTCAGACAAGGCAACATTAAATCGACTGAGGAAGGCTTTGACAGTTTCCCCTGGATTGTGTTTCATCGCTGAAAGTGTTATAGCTTCCTTGGCTTTAGTAGCGTATAAGCGGAACTGCTCCTTGAACTTTTTGGTCAGGTCAAAGAATTGATCGATAGACTTGGGTGGCAGCTTTGTGAACCATAGTGATGCGGCACCTTCTAAGTAGAGAGGAAAGTATGTGCATCTCATATCATCGGTCGCCTTAGCTACACTCATATGCCATTCATATTTGAATAGGAAGTAGTTCGGATCAACGAGACCGTTGTACGAAGGCAAAGTCGGAGGATTGAACTTCTTCGGACATTCTGCTTCAAGGATTCTTTCGGTGAATGGAGTCCTATCGGGAGAGAAGTCCCATTCTCTTTTGTTGTCCTTGCTAGCTTGATTCTTTTTCATGGCTCGTTCTATCATGTCCGAAATGTATTCTTCGGTGCTATGGCGCTCTATGAAGCTGAGCTCTTTACCAAATGTTCGTCTAGGCATATGATCCCGATTAGAGAGCTTAGGCCCTTTGCCTTCTCGATGAAGACGTGACCTTGTGATAGGATTGGTGGCTTTTCGAGCACTCGCTTTGGGATGGTCCTTAGCTTTTGATCTTGAATCCTCGATGTTAGCTTCATCTCTGTCACTTTCCCCATCATAATCGTCTTCCATATTGCCATTGCGGTTATGATCGGAAGCAGACGATTTGTCATTCTCCTCGAGGTCCACATGCACTTTCGGAGGGCTTGAATTGGTTGAGAATTTAGAAGAGCGTTCATTTTTTCCGTTAAAGCATCATTAGCATCCATCAAAGTTTTATTTGAAATTTCAATTTGGCGGTTCATGTTGGCAATAGCGGCATTTAGTTCATTTCTAGTAACACCAGCTCCACTTATCGAGTTTTCACCAACATCGAAACGGTTAGTGAGCGGTGTTTCTTCATTAACAACATTATCAGCTTCTACCATGGTTTTGCTAGTGGTTTGCTTAGATTTGGCCATAATTGCGGAGAAGGATGCAACTTAGAGTTTTAATGCAAGGATCTCAACTTTAGGAGAGTGCGAGAAGAGGTAGGAGATGCGAGTGCGACCCCACGGTGGGCGCCAAATGTTTGCTCCTAATTGGTGATCAAACACCAAAGTTGTAAAAGTTACACTTCACCTATTCGGTAAGAATATGGAACTGCGAAATCGCAAAATAAATGGATAAAAGCAAGTAAGAGCACAAAGGAATTTTTATAGTGGTTCGATTCTTTATGAATCTATGTCCACTTTCAATCCATTTTCATTATGATATCCAAGCTTACAACATATGAATTTTTCCTCATTACAATCATTTCTCCTTTTAACTCTCTTTTCTCTCTCCTTATAATCTAATTTCACTTGAATTTGGTGAAGAAAATGAAGAGATCTTTTAGCTTTGTGATGAATCTACAACCACTTGTGTGCTTTGATCCTTTTCCATGGTCTTCATAGATTTCATAGTAAATTAACATTTGATTTAGGCTTTGGAGAGGAAAAGAGATCATTTGAATGATGCTTGAGATATTTATTATGTAGCTTGAATGAGATTGAAGGTGCTTAGATCCAATTGTAGAAAGCTCTCATGATCGTTGACTTGGATTTGATCTTCATGAAGTTAGAAAAGTGTTGATGAATACATGGAAGCCATTAGAGTAGTTGTAGATGAGCTTTGAATTTGATGGAGTCTCCTTGTAGGAATGAATTTTCGGTCCTCCTCTCAAGTGAAATACAAGGGGTGTTTATAGGAGGTGTTGAGAGGTAGTGGCAAAGTGGTAATTAAGGTATATAGTTGGTGCACGGCATGAGAACATGCAGATTGGCATCAACGTGATATATGTGATATGTATATAATTGAAAGCAACATGGGTTTCAATTGACAACTGGACTGCGGTATGAAACAGCTTGGCTTATGGCATGGATTATGATTGGGTTTGAAATCCTACAACATGCATTGCTTGGAGTGGCATGCGACATGAATTTAATCACCTGAACGACTTTGGAACAGCTCCACATTCATCTTCAGGGACACATGGCTTGAACAATTCAGGTTAAATGAATTCATCCCTCTTTCCTTTACAGATGGCATTATCCTCTCATGACATAGTGCACGTGTCCTTTATGATGTTCCCAACTTCTTGCCGACGCCATGAACAACAGGCGATATGAAATAAATGTCATGAAGGTGCTAGTCACATACACCATGGTCTTGTTTTTTCGTTATGATTTGTAACACTCTAAGTTTCTACAAGTTCTACTTGAGTATCCCACGCAAGTCGTGTACAAATGATATGAGCGTCTCCATATGAATGGCATGAGTGTTTTCAGATGTGCAATGACTTAATCAAATTTTATGGGGACGACTTGATTTGCAGGTTGTAGGAACGGTTTGAATGTCATCTATACAATCCATGCAGGTCTAGATGTGTACGGATGAAACAACTTGATCCCATTAATCCATGACGCTTGGGTTTAAATGCCTGAATGCCATTTATGATAGGATGAATTGAGTCTGATGGTCTCCAATGACTTGACGTTGGTTACACCGACATCCTGTGTTATATAATAAAACGATCCATGCTGTATTGCTCATGGTCTTTTCAGATCATGCGGATTGGAGTATATGCACCATGACCTCAAATGAATGCGGCATGGCCTCCATTGCATTGTCTAGAACACGACATGAATAAGAACGTCATGAATACTCTACATGACATGAATCACCTGAACGACATGTTGATGTTTTAACGACATGGTGTATGTATGTCCTGTTTGTTGAAGGCTGACCGGTTTAATACGGGTTATATCTCATGTCAATTTTGTATGAACGGTGCGATCTGAGTGGATAAACGTTGGTCATGCATTGCCTACATGTAATAATCCATTAACGACCTCCAAGTCATATGAACGACTTGTTTTTGATGCATTGCGACTTGGTTATGTCGCATGGATCACCTACGACTTGACTGCTTGCTCCATGTATGGGCCTTACGACATGAATGTCATCCAACGGTCCTATGCATGTCGTTGTGAACGACTTAAATGGTGCGGATGACCTGGCTCATGTCGCGCCGAGAACTTGTTGCGTACGAACGACTTGATTAACCCGACATGGTTTATTGAAGCGCCATTAAATAACAAACGATATGGACATTTGCTCGGGTTGGCTAATGTCGTTAGCACGACTTGGATGAGTTTGTGCAGCTTGTATTTCATGTCGTCTTAGCTTTGTCCCATGTCGCGCCAGCGACTTATAATCATGTCATACGGATGATTGTGGAACCCGTATCGTGGAAACGACTTTGAGTCAGTTGTGCGGTCGTGTCGTTGTCTGTGAATGCTTCTTCACTGTGAACTGCGTTCTAAAAGCGGGGTTAACACTTCTTTTTTCCTTTTCTCTTCTATTTCACTATTTTTTTTCACTTGATGATCGTTTTACATCGATCAGGTTCTTATGCAGCGCAGATTTTTAGTTTTGGGCACCGGTGGTATAAGGCGAGTTGTCACACTTGGTATCAAAGCTTAGGTTGTGCTGTTTAACTTAAGCAGTGCTAAATTGAGAGTTAACATATACGAGAGAGTATGTATTTGTATATACTTTGCTTTTCAAATCTATATTTTATTAATGTATATATATTAATAGTTGTTTTACACGTGAGTGCCATAGGGATAGTTTTCTCTAGTAGCAATTGATCGTTCTATCAGAGACGATCAAGCGGACGAGAAATACTTCTAATTATTCCAATTTCGAAGTTGAGAGTTGGGAAGAATCGAAAACTATTTTCCTTGATTTGCAATTTTTTCTTCAGAAATGGTCCGATCCTTTATTTGGGATGCCCTTTTAGTCTCTAAATTAGTTAGGGCGCCTAAGTTTAATGAGTCGACTATGTCACGTTGTATGAATGCTTATGTTTCCATGTGACATACTATTCCTCAGAACGGAATTGATTGTTATGATACAAGGAAGACCTTTACCATTTTTAGTTTTTGAAATTGATTCAGTTGAGACCAGTCCATAATTCGATTCATAGAGGTTTGTATCGACTTCAAAGGAGTCGATGAGAGTTCGCTGATTTAGTTGGTATGTTTGTGTTGGGGAGTGTGACTGAGTTCGATGTGATATCGAAGTAAGGATAATTCCCTCCTTTGTCACTTTGAAGTTTGGAGTTGGTAGCTAGGCTTGGTGATCGAATCGGAGGGTAGTTATTTCATTCTAAAAGAATGTTTGTTGGAGGAGTCGATCAAGTAAGCTCGTGATGTTTGAGCTTATTCCTAGTATAGAAGTTCGTTCTACTTTGTCGGGATTAATTATGGAGATGTATATGTTTATTGTCCTTTTCATTCCATCGAGTGCTCCCTCGATGAAGCGAGAAGTTTCAATGTCATCGCTCGATATACATTTCCATCAATGGTGCATTCATATATGTTTTAGTTTGACGTCGCGATTTCATCGTTCCATTTGATCATATGATTTGATGGATGGAACGAAGTCGGGACTCATGAATTGATTTATGTCTCTTGATTGTAACTTACCATGTTGAGGGCTCAGTTGGATTATATATGTGTGTAACATCCCATGTTTGGTCGCTAGAACTTAATACTATGGGTGACTGCAACATCCATAGCGTTTAATGCAGGGCCTCAAGGTGAGGGAGTGTTATTGTAACACCCCGTAATTTTAAAGAACGTTAATAAACTAAAGGGATATTTGATTAAATATTTGAAACTAAAGTAAAAAAGGAATGTATCATTGCATTCAAGCTTAGAATTCTGGTTCAGATAGACTCCGAGTTTGCATAAAACGGATATCGTATGAGAAATATATGAAGGTTAGAAGTTTGTATATACATAAGAGACTTATGTATAAATAAAACAAACCAGAATTCAAAATAAATCAAATGAACGAAGCATAAAATGAAGCGAGAACTAGTCCCGTTAGGGGACGACCCGCTCCAGCGTAGGTCAACCTTAGGGTCGACCCAGGGGGTAGGTGGTTCAACCCCACCTGGTTCCGTCCGAATTCTCAGAACAAACCTAGCCTGTTTTGTTAATCAGGTTCATATTTTACTAAGCGATTGGATTTAAAAACAGGGATCTGAAGTTTAAGGATTATCTTGTGAACTCTATATAAGGGCATGCACTCCTATTAAATAAATTACACTTCTTCATACTACTTCCTCAAACTCTTGTTCTAAAAATATAAATTAAAGATGGGGAGATGCTGCCGAAACTTGGATTGAATCAAGACAATTCTTATTTGACGGATTCAAGAATCCCTTCTGCAATATCAGTATATTATCCTCTGTTCTTTAAACCAAATCTCTGTGAGTTCATGTTACTTTTAGATATAAAAATTTAACAGTAACCTCGACATGTTGATAAACTAGTATTTGAGCTTATGCCTGTTAAGAAACTGATTCATATCTTAACAGTTTTGCTATAATTACATGTATTTTTCCATACACCTGTTCTGCTATTCAGTTGTTATTATATGGCTATTTCTACTATTATTATGCCTATTTATGTTCTTCTTCCTCTCTTCTTCCCTTTTTTATCCTATAAGCCTAGAGTACCTTCGAGTTTGGGCCAATCTCGTAAGAGAAATACGTATAAACGTAATTGGGATAATTAAGGAATGTTTGGGAATAAGAAAAAAAAAGGAAAAATTGGGGTATATCTTGTACTGTGGAATATGACTAAAATTTGGGGTGTATGAACATGTAAATCTATAGGCTTAATTCAAGGATTAAGTGGAACATGTAAATAAAACTATAAGTAACCCGTGGAATCTGATAAATCTATGGGGTTAAGTAAATCTGTTAAAACGATGGGGTTAAGTAGACCTGTTTAATCTATTGGGGTTATATAAACCGGTTAACCTTAATACTTAACTTGTTTAATATGTTGGGGTTATATGAACCTGTTAATCTATGGGGGTTAGGCGAACCTGTTAATCTGGGGCTTAACCTGTTAAAAATCCTAGTTAATTGAGGGACACAAGTTTTAGGGGTTTAGCTTGTGTCATCTGTTGTGTGGGGCCCACATCACTTAGTAACCCATTCTGGTATTGAATAGGGACCCCGCACTAGGTAGGGGTCAAAGCACACATACTGAACTAATAGTAAGAGGCTCATCTAAAAAGGGGTGTATATGGGAGCATTCCAACGGAGTCATGAGCATGCATGGGTCTGGTCTATGGGGGAAAATAAGCCGTTGTAGCATCAGTAAATAGGTCTATATCCTTCTGTAGGTTGTCACTTTTGGAAGTAATACACCCTACTGTGGGGCCAACACAGGGTATTTAAACATTAAGGAGTTGATCGCTTGGGGGTAGTAATTAGGGTACATCTAGACCTGTATGTTTCTGTTAGGGTACCCGTTATTTCTTTTTGAGGTAACAACCGTTATTTCCGTTGAGGTACCTGTTATTTATGTTTAGGGTAAAACCTATTATGAAACTAGAGCACACCTAAAACTACCATTATGTTTTCTGTTGGGATCATTCTGTTTCTGTTATATTAGGGAACACCTAATCCTGTCACATATCTGTTATACTACTACTCGTGCAGAGAAAAGTATCTGGTAAGCATAGTTTACTCTATTTATTCTGCTTATCCTGTTCATCATGTTTATACCTGTTGTATGTTACTGATGTCTCTCATCCTGTTTATTTAATATCTTGATAATTTTACTACTTAATATGCTAAAAGTCACTAGACTCGCTAGACTTTATGTCTGACCCTTTTTTATTTTCCTTTCTCTCTTTCCATTCCCCTCAGGTTCTCAGTGTAAGAATGCTCAGGCATGATTAAGACTTTCTCTCTCTTCTATTTCTGCTTGGATCTGGATCAGCTTTAATGTATCACTTTGACTACTTGCCTACTTTGTTATGGCTATTATTGGGGATTATGATTTTACTTTTTTGTACTCTGATGGTTTTTAGCACAAGACAGATGTATTGGTTTGATGTATTTGGTTTCAATATTTTAGCTTGATGTTGTTACTGGTTTTGAGACTATGATGTTTTTCTATTGAATAACGTTGTTTTAAATTTCTGCTACTATTTTTATATCTGTCTTATGAGATTATGTTTCTATTTACCTATAACGCTTCAAGAAATTTAATGCATTCTGATAAAGAGTGACATTAACGGATGTGCGGTGTCATATTTGGTATCAGAGTTGAAGGTTACAACATCGGATAAAAGTTTTGAAAATTATTTTCAAAAATAAAGTATTTTCAAAGAAAATTCTTGTAACATCCCGAATTCCAACAGATCGGTTTTTTTTCAAAATTCTAATCTACGAAACTTGTATTGGTTTGCTCTGGTATCCTACAGAAAAGATAAAGACATAAAATATGTCAAAGCTCAGAAAGTACCTCACAACGGAATGGATAAAATATAATGTAATCAAAACATAGCCTTACCGTATTAACAATACTGGCTAACTGGCATCCAAAGCTATCATGTCTCTGGCACAAATCTAACCTGTGAGTATCTTATGAGGAGAGGGTCAGAACACAAGTTCTGGTGACTGGGTTTAAACTATACACTTTGGATAATCCTACATATACCGCTCAATCATATTTTCTTATTTATTAGGTTACTTGGGTTAACAGCACTCAAGGCTTACACACACGTCATACCCATTTACTCCCCAATGGATTAGCCTAATACAGTATATATATAAATATGTAGCTACCCCCAATATCAAGGTACACCCCATGGTACCCCACTCGCTTGGTCTCCACCACGCAGTCCCTCATCCTACGCCGGAGTGACGTACGGATCTCTATATAACAACCTTACGTTCCTCATATATTTGTCAATTACAATGCTCGAGTTCGGACTACCACCTTCGATCGAATCAGACTCTATCTCACAGTAATGCCCTCAAGTCTATGATACACCACCTAGAGCAGAAAGGCATGTATCTAAACTTTCCCACGTACGTATCGTCAATTGTAGCTTGATGCCTTAATCGCATGTATCTACTAATGTGCACCGAGTTCCTAGCAGGGCGATACAAGAAACACAGAGCTCAGTCGGGAGCTTTTCCATATCTATACAGGCCCGACTTCAAGAGCCTCAAAATACGGATATCCTATAGGTCTATTTTTCATGGTGGCCATGACCCCACCTCGGTCCCTTCCCCAACTAGTAAAGACTACAAGAGCAAAGTGACTGCCCCTTACAAACAATCTAAACATCCATTTGGCATCTCCCCTCAACCATCGTACCTCGATAGTGAAAGGTGAACGGTTTCTTGGGTTTAACTCTAGTCTTTTCGCATCCCATTGGCTGCCGATGACAGGCACCTGATGATCTACTATTATTATTGGTCGTGACCCCAACCTCCCTAATGAGGCGATCACCGAATCACCCTAGTGTCACCTTGTCACAACATTCTGACTGCAAAGCTACTTTTGCAGTCAAGGCCCACCCACCTTGTAGTTATGCACAGACCCAACCTCTGAGAGCATAGCCCAAACATCTGCCACCACACAAAGGACTGCCAGGAGCACCTTATGTATCTTAGGAAGTCGCGTTCTTCCCCTTCCAGTCCTTCGGAGCTGACAGAATAATCATATGAACGTGTGCTCCCCTCGTGCCTCTTGACATCATGATGACCTACCCCGTTGGGTTATTCACCCTTAAACGTGCGGACTGGCCCAAGCGCCTCACTTTAATGTGTTGTCAGACCCTATGTCTAAACATTCTTTTATGCACTTATTTTACCTTATCAGGTTTCCATTTAACTTGGTTATTCCTATTCACACTGGCTTCTTATTCAAGTTACCAAGTTCCTCTTGCTTATTAATTTCAGTCTTATAACTTAACCCATTTGAGCCCATTGATAAGCCTGCAACATGTTAATATCTAGATTGTGATCCAAGGCCTGTAATCCACAATCCCTTTCTATTTTTATTCGATTCATGGTTACATAACATGTTCTACTTAATATGTATTTAAATATATTTCAATTCACATGTTTTCTATTTAACAGGTCACTTATCATTTATGATTAAATATAACTTATTTCATAAGTTGCCTTGTTCTTTCTTATTTAATCATAATTCCATCTTATACGGTCACTATAACTTATCGTTGTTTACTTTTTAACTTAGTTCTCTTAACTAAGGTTTACTAATAAGTCTCCTTTCCATTTATTATAACCTTTGTTATAATTTCCTCTTGTCCCAAGGGTAAGCCATAACACATTATTCTTATCAGCATATTTCAGATTTACAAGTTTACAGATTACTAAATTTATAATTAAGTACAACTCCTTACATTTCGTAAATTTCCCCCCTTTTTCTACTTATTACAAACAACTGGTTTTAGTTTTCCCCATTTACTGGTTACATAATTTACAATTAAGTGCCACTTATCTCGTTTCACTGGTTATCTCATTTTCCTTACTAGTTTATTATAACCTAAGCTACAATCTTCACTTGTCCCTAGGACAAGTCTACCTATTATACAACATTCTCATTAATGTAATTTATTTATAATAGGTTATTATCATTCCCCGTTTGTTCCCATTTCCTTTTACTGTTGTGATTAGTTTTCAATTCCATTCATATCCATTAATTACAATTAATGCCATTTATCAATCCTACCATTTACATATATTTATACATATGTTCATGCACTAGACCTCTCACATTAAGCCTACACTTGTGGATGTTGGATTTGCCGGGCGGTTTCGGGCAGACTTCTTCCACAAGTTGACTTTACCTCGTGTCTTAGCACCGTTACACGTTTTATTTACGCATATAGACCTCTCACATTAAATTAAAAACTTGTGGACGTTGGATTTGCTGGGTGGTTCTGGGCAGACATCTACCACAAGTTGAATTTAAGCTCATGTCTAAGTGCAGTTAAAGTTTTCTATTTGCTGTAAATTTTCTACATATTTTAGGCATGTCTATTCTTTCGTTGTAATTTTTGTTTTTCATGCCATCATATTATGCCTATTTTATGTCATATGTTCTTTCTAACAAATAATTAATTATATTCTAACATGTAATCAATAAATCAGATAATTGCCTATATCTAACAGTAACATGTGGTCGTCAAATCATGTAATCGTTCTAACTTAACATGTAATTATTCCCATCTCTACAATCAGGGGTTCAAGTATATATATAATTGTCACAATCTAACATGTAATTATAACCACAGTAATCGCTACACATGTGTTAACAAGTTTATATGTCAATAGGTGAACATTCCAACACATTAAACGTTTCAACATATGAATTTCTAACATACTAATATTATAAGATATTGATATCTTAACATGTCATATTAGCATTTTGATACTTTAATCATTCTTATCAGATTTACAGGACATGTTAACGGGAAACGTTAAATGATAATATACCATTATCAAAAATGATATAACTTAAATCCACTCACCTCATTTGCTTTCCAAATCCTACATCTAGTCTAGATCCAGCATTCCATGGTTTTCTCCTAAATGGATTCAGAACCTAACAACCATGGATTCGTATTTTTTACTAAAAGAAAAAGGGAAGAAGGGGGAAGAAAATTGAAATAGAGCAAATCTAGAAAATTACTTGACTTCGCATTTGATTCTA
Organism: Allium sativum; assembly: GCA_030737875.1. Lineage (NCBI taxonomy): Eukaryota > Viridiplantae > Streptophyta > Magnoliopsida > Asparagales > Amaryllidaceae > Allium > Allium sativum. The sequence continues at coordinate 716,733,524 of CM060921.1, read as the reverse complement.
AACACTTTCTTATTAATTTTCATTCTTTTCCTCCAGATCTTGATTCAGAATTTTCCTAAACTAATTATCTTATTTTCTGAAGAGATTTAAGGAGGAGGTAGAATGACAGAGCTTAAACATTGTCTTAGAGAATGTGAGATTTAGGCTAGGCTCTGCTAGCCTATTTATAGGTGTTTAGGATCTTATCGTACATGCAGCGCTGAGTAAGCATTGAACCTGGTCAAGAAAACGGTCCAGATACATCAATGGATCTGCCCGGGTCTGGGGGGTGTCGACCCCGGTGTTGACCCCCTGGGTCCCACGAGCTGTTTTGGTGCAGAAATTTGAATTTTGAATTTTTGAATTTCGAATGTTTGAATTTTCTGGAATTTATTTAACTGTTATATTCATATGTAATTTTCTTATACGTATACAAACCTTCTAACGAACATTTTACGTGTATATATACATATATACGCACAACTTTTGTTTCATTTTCGAAATTCAAATGGTGTTGCACCGTTATTTGATTATTTCCATATTTCATCAATTGTAGCCTTATATTGAACTTTTGTCTCTTGGATACATATATTTGTACACACACATATATACATATATATATTTGAAATTATATATATATATATATATATATTCTCATATATATACACACACACATATATATTTTCTTTATTTCCTTATATGTATATTTTTCCCTTACATGTGCATTCTTATCCTTTCAAATTTTGAATTTGTATACGTACATATATTTGTATGTTCAGTTTGCCCTTTCTAAAACAAAGACAAAAAAAATTATGTCGCCACCGAGGTTCAAAACCCCGACCTCTATGTTGCATTTCCAATGCCTTAACCAACTGAGCTATGATGTCTTTTGTCAATAATTTTAGAAATAATGGTAGTCATTGTTCTCCTTCTTTTTCCTTATTTTCATGTTTTGTTACAATACTTCATTTAAAGGTATCTCTTTCATCTTAAATCAGTTTTTTTGCAATCCATAGGTCAAAATTGACCAGAAAATCACCACGAATGCAATGACGCTAATCCCGTGGCCAAATTCTGGAAGCTCTTCAAAATTTTCTTTTCTTTATAAAATATGCATTTTAATTGCATTGCATTTCTTCTTAAGTGTATGTGCATATGTATATATATATGCACTATTTAATTATTACAATGCGGGGTATTACATTCTCCCACCCTTAAAAAATTTCAATCCCGAAATTTGATAAGGGGAAAATCAAATAATTCCTCGCATAATGTTCATCCATCATGTGTGCATCCAAATTTTTGCAAATATTGTGCACATGTGCAAAGTGAAATACAACATATCTATACATGTGTGCCTAAGCAGTACCTCCTATATGTATGCAATTTTTTTTCAAAAATCCTTTAAAAACATGATGCTCACATCCTAAATATCATCCATCATGTGTGCATCCAATTTTTGCAAACATTGTGCACATGTGCAAAGTGAAATACAACATATATAGCTATACACGTTTGCCTAAGCGGTACCTCCTATATGTATGCAATTTTTTTCTCAAATCACATAAACTGGAGTAGACAAGGGCAACTAATTCTAAATTAGGTTTACGACTGGTTCTTGCCTATAAGGTCAGTTCAGTCTCTTACTACAAGGTGCAAACATCCACTCTATTCTTAATTCTTACAACTTATTTTGTCCACCCAACAAAATTCTCTTGTTAAAACAATTTATCAAAAATGATTACCAAAAGAATAAAGATTTCAAAACTTTCTTTATTAAAAATTCTTGTACGGAATATAACTAGAACTCGCGAGCTATACATGCTCTATAATGTGCACCTTATCCATTTTTCTCTTTTTAATCTTTTCCAATTTATAAGGTTTTCTGCCAAGCCCACTAATATGAAATATCAACATATACGATCCTTCTTTCTCTTATTTCAAAAATATTGTACACTTTTCACACAAATTTTCTATGGGTCTCAAATTTCCATATTCATTACTTTGGTGTACAAAAAGGTCATCCCAATTCTTACCATATTATACTCTTTCTATTTAGTGGGTTCCTCTATGGATCTAGGTATATATGTAATATATTTATATTTTTAAAAATACAAATATGTTCACTCACTAATTATACAGAAATCCTAAACTAGACCGAACTTTTTTCAAAATTCTAATCTATCGAAACTCATGTTGGTTTGCTCTGGTATCTTGTAGAAAAGGCAGAGACATAAAACATGTCGGAACTCAGAAAATATCTCATAGTGAAATGTATAAAATATAATGTAATAAAAATATAGCCTTACCATATTAATAATACTGGCTAACTAGCACCCAAAGCTATCATATCGCTGCCACAAATGTGACATGCGAGTATGTTATGAGGAAGGGGTCAGAACACAAGTTCTGGTGACTGGATTTAAACTATACACTTTGGATAATCCTACATATACAGTTCAATCATATTTTCATATTTATTAGGTTACTTGGGTTAACAACACTCAAGGCTTACACACACGTCATACCCATTTACTCCACCAATGGATTAGCCTAATATAGTATATATGTAGCTACCCCCAATATTAAGGTACACCCCATGGTACCCCACTCGCATGGTCTCCACCTTAATGCCACAGAAGTGTGTGCATTCCCCCATCCTACGCTGGAGTGACATACAGATCTCTATATAAAAAACTTATGTTCCTTATATATTTACTATGATACGTAAGTATTCAGACTACCACCTTTGATCGAATCAGTCTCAATCATAGAGTAATGCCTTCAAGTCTACGATACGCCACCCAGAGCAGACATGCATGTATCTATACTTTCCCATGTACGTATCATCAATTATAGCTTGATGCCTTAATCGTACATATCCTCTAATGTGCACCGAGTTCTGTGGCAGGTCGATACAAAAAATACGGAGCTCGGTCGGTAGTTTTTCCATATCTGCACAGGCCCGCCTTTAAGAGCCTCAAAATACAGATATATTATAGGTATGTTTTTCATGGTGGCTATGGCCCCATCTAGGCCTCTTCCTCAACTAGTAAAGACTACAAGAGCTAAGTGACTGCCCCTAACAAACAATATAAACATCCGTTTGGCATCTCCCTTCAACCACCGTACTTCGATAGTGAAAGGCGAATGATTTCTTGGGTTTAGCTCTAGTCTTTTCGCATCCTGCTGGCTGCTGATGACGGGTACCCGACGATCTACTATCATTACTAGTCGTGACACCTACCTCCCCGTTGAGGCGATCGCCGAATCACCCTAGTGTCTCCTCGTCACAGCATTCTGACAGCAAAGCTACTTTTGCAGTGAAAGCCTACCACCTGGTAGTTACGCGTAGACCCAACCTCTGAGAGCACAGTCTAAACATCTGCCACCACATAGAGGACTACCATCTTAGGAAGCTACGTGCTTCCCCTTCCAATCCTTCAAAGCCGACAGAATAATCAGATGAATGTGTGCTCCCCTCGTGCCTCTTGACACCACGATGATCTACCCTGTTGGGTTATTCACCCTCAAACGTGGGGACTGGCCCAAGCGCCTCACTTTAATGTGTTATTAGACCCTATATATAAACATTCTTTTATGCGCTTGTTTTACCTCATTAGGTTTCCATTTAACTTGGTTATTCCTATTTACATTGAATTCTTATTCAAGTTACCAAGTTCCTCTTGCTTATTAATTTCAGTCTTATAACTTAACCCATTTAAGCCCATTAATAAGCCAGCAACATGTTATTTTCTAGATTGTGATCCTAGTTTGTAATCCACAATCCCTTTTTGTTTTTATTCGATTCATGGTTACATAACATGTTCTACTTAATATGTAATTAAGTATATTTCAATTCACATGTTTTCTATTTAACATGTCACTTATCATTTATGATTAATTATAACTTATTTCATAAGTTACCTCATTCTTTCTTATTTAATCATAATTCCATCTTATATTGTCATTATAACTTATCGTTGTTTACTTATTAACTTAGTTCTCTTAACTAAGGTTTACTAATAAGTCCACTTTCCGTTTGTTATAATTTCATCTTGTCCCTAGGACAAGCATTAACACGTTATTCTTATCAGCATATTTTATATTCCCAAGTTTACAGGTTACTTAATTTATAATTAAGCACAACTCCTTACATTTCATAAATTTCCCCCCTTTTTCTGCTTATTACAAACAACTGGTTTCAGTTTTTTCCATTTACTGATTACTCAAATTACAATTAAGTGCAACTTATCTCATTTCACCAGTTATCTCATTTTTCTTACTAGTTTATTATAACATAAGTTATAATCTTCACTTGTCCCTAGGACAAGTCTACCTATTATACAACATTCTCATTAATGTAATTTATTTATATTAGGTTATTATGATTCCCCGTTCATTCCCATTTTCTTTTATTGTTGTAATTATCTTTCAGTTCCATTTATATCCATTAATTACAATTAATGCCATTTATTAGTCCTGCCATTTACATATATTTATACATATGTTCATGCACTAGACCTCTCACATTAAGCCTACACTTGTGGATGCTAGATTTGCCGGGCGGTTCTGGGCAGACTTCTTCCACAAGTTGATTTAACCTCGTGTCTTAGCACCGGTACACTTTTTATTTACGCAGTTAGCCATCTCACATTAAATTAACAACTTGTGGACGCTGGATTTGCCGGGCGGTTCTGGGCAGACTTCTACCACAAGTTGAATTTAACCTCCTGTCTAAGTCCAGTTACAGTTTTCTATTTGCTATAATTTTTTTACAAAATTTAGACATCTCTTTTCTTTCACTGTAATTCATATTTTTCATGCCATCATATTATGCCTATTTTATGTCATATGTTCTTTCTAAAATATAATCAATTCTATTCTAACATGTAATCAATTAATCATATAATTGCTCAGATCTAACAATAACATGTGGCCATTAAATCATGTAATTGTTCTAACTTAACATGTAATTATTCCCATCTCTACAATTAAGGGTTCAAGTGTCTATATAATTGTCACAAGCTAACATGTAATTATAACAACAATAATCGCTACATATGTATTAACAAGTGTATATGTCAATAGGTGAACATTCCAACACATTAAACGTTTCAACATATGAATTTCTAACATACTAATATTCTAACATATTAATATCTTAACATGTCATATTAGCATTTTGATACTTTAATCATTCTTATCAGATTTACAAGACATGTTAACGAGGAACGTTAAAGATAATATACCATTACCAAAAATGATATAACTCAAATCAACTCACCTCATTTGCTTTCCAAATCCTGGATCTGGTCCAGATCTAGCAATCCATGGTTTTTCCCTAATTGGATTCAGAACCTAGCAACCATGGATTCATAATTTTTACTAAAAGAAAAAGGGAAGAAAGAGGAAGAAAATTGAAACAGACCAGATCCAGGAAATTACCTCACTTTGCATTTTATTCTGAACACCTTCTAATTAATTTTCATTTTTTCCCTCTAGATCTTGATTCAGAATTTTCCTAAACTAATTATCTTATTTTGTAAAGAGATTTGTGGAGGAGGAAGAATGGAAAAGCTTAGATGTTGTCTCAGAGAATGAGATTTAGGCTACGCTCTGCTAGCCTATTTATAGGTGTTCAGGATCTTATCGTACATGCAGCGCTGAGTCAGCATTGACCTGGTTAAGAAAACGGTCCAGATACATCAACGGATCTGCTCGGATCTGGGGAGTGTCGACCCCGGTGTCGACCTCGGTGTCAATAACCCTATAGTGGTGTCGACCCCTTGGGGTCCTACGAGCTGTTTTGGAGCAGAAATTTGAATTTCGAATTTTTGAATTTTTGAATTTCGAATGTTTAAATTTTCTAGAATTTATTTAAATGTTATATTCACATGTAATTTCCTTATATGCATACAATTCTTCTAACGATCACTTTACGCATATATATATATATATATATATATGTATGCACAATTTCGTTTCGTTTTCAAAATTCAAACGGTGTTGCATGTTATTTGATTCTTGTCATGTTTCATCGATTGTAGCCTTATCTTGAACTTTTATCTCTTGTATACATATATATACAAATATATATATATATATTCTCATATATATACATATATTTTCTTTATTTCCTTATATGTCTATTTTCCCGTTACATGTGCGTTCTTATCCTTTCAAATTTTGAATTTGTATACGTACATATATTTGTATGTTCAATTGGCCTTTTCTAAAACAAAGACAAAAATTATGTCGCCGCCAAGGTTCGAACCCCCGACCTCTATGCTGCATATCCAATGCCTTAACCAACTGAGCTATGATGTCTTTTGTTAATAAGTTTAGAAACAATGGTAGTCATTGTTCTCCTTTTTTTCCTTATTTTCATGTTTTCTTACAATACTTCATTTAAAGGTATCTCTTTCATATTAAATCAGTTTTCTGCAATCCATAGGTCTAAATTGACCAGAAAATCGCCACGAACGCAATGACGCTAATCTCGTGGCTAAATTCTGGAAGCTCTTCAAATTTTTCTTTACTTTCTAAATTATGCATTTTAATTGCATTGCATTTCTTCTTAAATGTCTATGCATATATATACATATATGCATTATTTAATTATTACAAAATGCATGGTGTTACAGGTCTATCTTTGAAAAACATATTCCCGAAAGCCATATAAAATATCTTTATAATTATTTGTTTGAATCCCTTTTACTTTTCTTTTCACCATGTCTAGGGGACTAAATCTTCCCAAGGGCGTTTTGATACCGGCTTGGTTCCGTAGATATCTTGAGGCTACGACACCTGCCGGAGGCCAAGGAGATGCCCCTCTCCCAATAGCAGCCGTTGTTCCTCCACCTTCACGAGTAAATAATTTTTCTAAGATATGCAAGAACTTCTCTGCTATGGGAGGAAAACCATTCTGTGGAACTGAAAGCATTGTGGAAGCACAAAATTGGCTGCAAGAGATAGAGAATTTGTTTGGAATTTTGAGGTCGACAACCATAGAAAGATACAATTGGCCGCATGGCAGCTTAAAGATGAGGCTTCGTTTTGAAAGGAGGTGATGCAAGCAGGGCATCCAGTTGATACTTGGGCTGATTTTAGACAGAGATTCGAGAGGAAGTTTCTTTCTTAGGCAGAAGAGAGTATGCAGATGGAGAGATTCTTGGCACTTAAGCAAGGAAGTATGTCTATTAAAGAGTAGGTTAATAAGTTCAATTAGTTGGTAAGTTTGGGCTGAAATTGGTGAATGCCCCGCACAAGAGAGCTTTAAGGTTCGCGAGAGGATTAAATCAACCTCTCAAAGCATTGTCATTGTCTCATATACCAAGGGGGGAAACTTTGAAGAGACTTGTTGACATTGCATTGATGCACAAAGAGGGTAAGGATGAGAAGAAAGAGGTTAAGACCGATGAAACGCAAAACAAGAAAGTGTGGCCTAAGAAAGAAGCACAAAAGAAAGATGGAAAGAACGATAAGGCTCAGAACAAGAAGAAATGTCATGGTTGTGGGAGCTTGGGTCATTTGGTCAAGGATTGCAGAAAAAGGAAGAATGCTTGCTTCAACTGTAGTGAAGTTGGACACTATACTATGGAATGCTTGAAGAAGCGAGGACATGGGAATGCTCTCGAGGCCAGTGGACCTTCTAGAGGACAAGTGCATACTCTCGAGGCCAGTGGACTAGACAGAGGTTGAAAAGTTTCTATTGAAGGTTTGATTTCCCTTTCTGATCATCCAGTTAAGACTCTTTCTGATTTTGGCGCTTCTCATTCTTTTATATCTGATTCTGTGGTTGAGTCTCTGCACCTTCGTACTAGTATTGTTTCTGATCCCGTTATCGTCTCAATCCCCATTTGGGGCACGACTCATATGTCTATGATATGACAGGGTTTGAGGATATTTGTGTTAGGCGTCGAGTTCGAGTGTGATGCGTATGTGCTAGGTTTTATGGGCTATGGTCCGATTCTAGGGATGGATTAGCTAGCAATGTATAGTGCCATCCTAGACTGTGAGAGGAGGGTCGTTAGACTTTTGACTTACCATGGGAGGACTCTCGAGACTTCCTGTGACCCAAAGGGGTCTGTCATGCTTAGTTTTCAAGAATCACTTGATACTTTTGCCGAAGATTAGTGATATATACCTATACTCCATGAGTATCCGGAATTTTTTGATGAGGTTCGGGGCTTAACTCCAAGGCATGAGATTGATTTCCGGATATACTTGGTGGATGATGCGAAGCCAACCGCATTGTCTGTGCGCTACATGGCTACTAGGGAGAGGAGGGAGCTTAGCAAGAAAGTAGGGGAGCTAGTTGAGAAGGGGTTTATTAGACGAAGTATAATAGAATGGGATGCCCCAGTCATCTACGCAACCGAGGCGAATGGATCACCTCATCTTTGTCTGGATTATAGGAAGTTGAATAAGCTCACCAAGAAGAATAGGCACCCACTCCTGAGGATTGACGATCTGTTAGACCAGCTTGTTGGTGCATCTGTTTTCTTGCTGTTAGATATGGCCATGGGATTTCATCAGTTGAGGGTGGCCAAGGACAGTATAGACAAGACCGCTTTCAGAACTCCAGATGGTTTCTTTGAGTGGCTAGTCATGCCGTTTGGGTTGACGAATGCACCCACGTATTTTGTAGATCTGATGATTAGGGTGTTTAGGGAGTTTCTTAATAAGTTCGCGTTGGTCTTTGTGGATGACATTCTGATTTTCTCGAAGAGCGAGGAAGAGCATGCCCTACATTTAGGAGAGGTTTTGAGGACTCTCAGAGCGCATCAGCTTAAGGTGAAATTCTCCAAGTGTCACTTTTGAAGAAAGGAGGTATGATTTCTACGGTGTGTAGTCTCCAAGGATGGGATAGCGGTGGATCCCAGGAAAGTAGTTGCAGTTCAAGATTGGAAGGTTCCAAAAAATGCAACAGAGGTGAGAAGTTTTCTTGGTTTGGCTGTCATAGGAAGCTTATCAAGGACTTCGCAAATATATCAGCCTCACTCACCAGACTGACAAAGAAGAATCTGACCTTTTCTTGGAGTATTGACTAGAGGATGCTTTTCAGCAGTTGAAGAGGGCTCTGATAATAGCCCCAGTCTTGATAGTGCTTTATGGGAGCAAGGTGTTCACAGTGTATAATGATGCTTGTGGTACAGGGCTTGGTGTCGTATTGATGCAAGAGGGAAGGGTAGTATGCTATGAGAGTAGATAGTTGAGAGTTCATGATAGGAACTATCCTACCCATGATTTGGAGTTGGCCACTATAATGTTCGCACTTTATACTTGGCGGCATTGTCTCCTTGGGGAAAGATTTGAGTTATACACAGACCATAAGTCGCTCAAGTATCAGTTCTTGCAGAAGGATCTCAATTCAATACAGTAGAGATAGATGGAGTTTCTAGCATCCTATGATTTTGAGATTGCTTTTACCCGGGGAAGGGTAATGTAGTTGCGGACGCATTGAGTAGACAGAGGATGACCTTGAGTCTTCTATTTGTAGAGAGGCAGAGTTTAGAGTACATATCGACCTACGATTTTAGGCCATCTACGGATCTTGCACCTGATTTGTTGGCATCTTTAGAGGTGCGACCTACTCTTATTGTAACACCCACACTTTTCTACATCCAAATTTTGACAAAAATCAAAACTTGAATGCATCCAAACATAGAGCATATATTTGGTACCTGCAATAAATGAGCATGATCATAATCAGAGTACGTTAAATAAAACTCACAATGGAAACAAAATAGGATAACTAGTATTAACTCAAGTAACTACCTTTTTCACAGTAAGTCACTTTGCCCATACCGAGCATGAGAGAGAACAAGATCCGAAAGCCAAACTTAATCATCTACGAGAACCCGACCTTATCTATGAAACCTGGAGGTTGAAATGAGGAGGGGGTCAAACAACTAGTCTGGTGACTAAGAAATGTACAACATAGACTATAACACAGATATATTCCGTTTAGTTCAACCAAGCTGTATGCCTGATAATGTTAGTGATTTTAGACTAACCTTGTTAAAGTTTACGTATGACTCTACTACTCTTCCTAAAGTAGTATTCCCAAAATTTTATAACTTAGATTGGACATTTACATACATTTTTGTGAAGCCTCTATATCAGAGTTTAACTGGTTGATTATATCGAGAGTGGGCCCCTAATTTCGGGGTTTCTGTCTATATCCTTATTCTCTATTCTTAATTATTTAACGCCTCACTATCAATGATAAATAGGGTAGATTCTCCCTGATCATTTAAGACCCTAGGCAGACCTATTGGTCATTTATTAACCCTCGATAATATATTCAATGTTAACATAAAACTAGACGACACTAGCTACGGGCCCTACTAGATACGGCTTCCGTCATTCATGCATATACCCTTGGCCTGCATAAGGTGAGAGTAGGTATTTTATCATCTGTTTTACCTTCTAGCTGACTCTATTAGATAACCTCCTTAGTCACTTACTACTTCCTGTAGGATAGATGGCCATATCTGGCCCTTTTAATTTTTAGATTTGGCTAGGCCAACACGCACTTGCCATTTAAGACCCTATACTGAAAAACCTATCCCAGGTGGACTCTTTAACCCTGGTCATTTAGCCTTTTAGGACCCAAGAAGCAGACTCTATACGATGGTTGTTAGTTCATCCTCCCTATACTGAAAAACCTATCCCAGGTGGACTATTTATTTATATCACGGGTTTATATGGTTAATAACATCTTACATTATTAAACTACTAAGTCCAACTATATTTTTAAATATAAGTTTTTTTTGTTAAATAATGAAGGTTATATTCCCTTTTCTCCAAGATATTTATTTAATTTCTTCCCTAATTTGGACTTAGTATTTAAACCACCATCAATACCCATTAATCCCCTTTTTGACACCCATTTTTTATTTCCTTTTTATTGCCCTTTATGACTCTAACGATCATATTTTCCTAAGGCAACTATTTATCAGTCCCAAGTTATCTATTTGGTATTCCCTAATGGACAATTCCTATATTTATTTATTTATTGACTATTATATATTTACATACCAGGCCACTCACACTAAGTTGACTACCTGTGAATGCGGGATATGCCGGTCGGTTCAGGGCAGGCTTCTGCTACAAGGGAACTTAACCTCGTGCCTTAGTACGGTTATATTTATGCATTAGACCCCTCACTTTAAACTGATTACCTATGGTCGTTGGATTTGCCGGTCGATTACGGGTAGGCTTACACCATAAGTTGAGTTTAACTTCGTGTCTAAATGCGGTTATAATTTAAATTTCCTATTTGGAGTCCATAATAATTATCCTAATTGATTTTAGGAATTGTAACCATTTTCCTATTTACAATTTATTTTCCCAAATCAATATTGGTTACAATGGTCATCCCCTTAATTGCGGTCCCATTTATGGCAATTAATTATATTTATTGCTACAAATGGTCACAACAAATATATATTAATTAAATATGGATTATATTTACATATAATTCCATAATTGAACTTTATCCAAACATTCAAGTATTCCATGTAATTAACATTCAATCGTTTTACGCTGATTTGGATGGATAATATGTGCATATTCATTTTTATGTTTTCGTGCGATCAACGTAGTTATTAATATTTATTTATTATTTTGCAATACTTATTTTTAAATCAATGGCTTGGTCTAATCAATTAACCCACATTCCCTTTTTACGTTCGATCTTGCCAAAATGGTTTCAAGTCTCACAAGGACCTAGCCATAATCCCTGTAAATCATGCCTATTTTGTGGAATTGACACATTTCCAAATCACAAGAGATATATGTAATATATTTTTATTGGAATAATCGATGCAAATTACATATAAAACATGTATTTATTTTTATACGTACCTTTGCACCACTTTTCCCTTTTTAATTCTTTTTATCATACTTCTTGTGATTCTAAAATAATGCCTCTTTATTTAAAAATGAGGAAAACGACATAATTTACAATGCTTGAACCAAAAATCCAACAATATTGAATGTAAACAAGGAATATTTCTTTTATTCTTACAATCACATAATACACAAATTCATCTTTTTACCCAAATTCACATATTTCATATTTTAGCGCTGAACTAAAGATCTGGAACAACTACAAGAAATTTATGTTTAATGGGACTGATTTCCAGATCCACGGTGCTATGTGGCATATACAACATATTTCATAATTCATGACATAACTTGTAGGAATATGTGGAAATATATATAAAAATCCAACAATTCATGTTTATACATGACCACAACTTTATCATTTACCAATTTCAAACATATTCATAATCAAATCTGATGGTTATCACAATTTACAATTATTTAAATAACAAATCTGGTAGTCATAAAGCATAGATTGGATTCAAACAAAATAATTAAATCATTATATTATATTAGCAAATTTCCCACTCCTTATAGCTTCAAAATTTTGAATTTTGAACCTTTTTAGACTTATAATCCCCAAATTCTTACAAATTTATAGTTTATCTAGAAAGGGAAAAAATTCTAGATCTTTAAAAATGTTAGAACAAGGGAAAAGAGCAAAGAATTCTATCGTTGAGCACACTCTTCCATTGAATCTATTAACTTCCCATTTCCACATGAATTTGAATTGATTTGGTATACATATGAATATATTTTATTTAGAAATTAGGTTAGAAGGGGAAGAAAAATGGCAGAGCTTCGCTGCCTTCATAAATTTGAATGGAAAAAGAGTGAGGCTCTACCCTTTTATTTAGGGGTGTAAATGGCCTAGAACCGCCAGATTAGTCTTAAGTTATATCCATCCATTCGTTATACACAATATAATAAAAAAAACTCACCAAAACCTAGTCGTCACTGGGTAGTTTGACGCCTAGTAGGTCGACCATGGCGTGTCGACCGCCATTCGACCCCCATGTCGACCGCCTGGGTATCAAACTACCCAGGTCGGTTAGGTTATATGGTAAATTATTGATTAAATATTATGTTTTTTTTTTGTATTCATATTTCGTCCATAACTTTTTCATACAAACTCCGCTCGCGAAACTCCAAAAGTGAAAATTGACTAGAATTCTGAGATGAACGCAACGGTTAAAATTTCGTGGCAAAATTCCATATTTTGTAAAAATTCCTATGTTTGAAAATCTAATAATTAATTTATATCGCAAAAATTCCAGGTTGTTACATTCTCCCATCCTTAAAAGAAATTTCGTCTCAAAATTCTGACGCCTAAAATCCTGTGCTACACAACCAATTTGTGTACATACACATTACAACCATGCATATATGTGCATCGTGTACATAATGCAATTTCAACCAAAAATATGCATGCAAGATGATTCTAACGGATCCTTCTATATGCTTGCATTAAACTTTTTTTTTGAAACATTTTTGAAAACATGATGCTGAACATCCGAAATACACTGGCAGTTCTATATGAATGCAAATTTTGAAAATTCTTTTTCTTCCATAATTTTCACACAACTATGAATTAAAGTGTGAAGAAACCAATTTTGCATCCAAACCTTACCATCCAAAACGTACGTAATCTAATTGTTTCATATTTAACCTCTCCTAAACCCAAAAAAAAAAAATAAGGCGAAGAAATTTAACATTCTCTTCGCTTTCAAATATTCCATTTCCCGACCTACGGTGAAATTTTCACCCCGGTTACCCAAAATACCCTAAAAATTTCCAACTGTAGAACGTAAAGAAGGCTTAAAACAAGCTCTAAAATGTAAAACGAGTTAATTAATAGCTCGCGTGCATCATTGACAAGACATTAAAACAACGTTTTCAAGGCTAAAACAACCTTTTGCTTACTACCGTGAATGTTTTTGTCGCATTGTCAGTCCTATTGCACCAATAAAACACGCACACCAAGCATCCAATTATCTTCCTTGCGCTATTCATGTGACCAAAAATCAAAAAATTTCCTAAAAATAAATTTCCGCTTGAAAACTTGTCAAGTCTATTTTGAAAATTTGCTTTCAAAACCATTTCATTTCCCTATAAAATAAGAAAATGATATAAATGCTTTTTTTCAAACAACATTTTCCAAAAACTTCAAAAAAATTATTTTGCGAAACTTAAATGATTCAAGTCACATGTTGGCCAAAAAGGAAGTCGGTTACGCCAATAATTCGAAAACTGAGATTACACACAAATAGACCAAAAATAAATTTTATGTTGACAAGGAACGATGATTTATTTATTTATATACCCATGACGAAAATCAATTCAAAACCTGTCCTTTGCTAAAATTTATTCAACACAGAATTCTATTCTTTCCAACTCTAGGACAACTGTTAGTTAAGATATGAAAATGAGATTTCATTCAAACAGACATGCGTGAATGACATAAACATCTTCAAACATAGAAATATCATTAACCTAAGTCATGCAATTTAAACAATACTAACACTTACAAGCACGAATCACCACAACCAAGAACCGGAGGCTAGAAAGGGATAACAACAAAACAACACCAAAACTCCCAAAACAATGGCTATAAACAACGAGATGCCTTGCTCGCGGTTGAAGCTCAAACCATTTTTATGATCTTTGATTAACGATACCATGGTAGAAAAAAATGCTAAATCTCGTGTTACAAACACTATTGGCGTTGTTGGAGATTTCCACATCACCATTTCTTCTAAGTGAGAATTTATGATGAGAAAAAGAAACCTACCACAAAACTTCTTCTCATGGAAACCCACCTAATATTGTCTAAAGACAAAGTGGATAGGTGAATTTACAGAAAGTAATTCCATGAGACAACATACAAGCATAACAAACTAAACTGGATATGATGCATCACTAAATGATTGTTATGCCACCGATCAAGAAAAATATTGATTTCCGCATCATGAGACAAATCCATTCATAACTTCCTATTTATAGAACGATGTGCTAAATGGGTCACATGTCGACATGGGAAGTTCGAACATAGATTCCCGACATTAAGAAAAAGAGATTTGCTACAAAAATCTCCAAGGATGGACAAACAAGAGACCATTTCACACCACCATAGCAAACTTTTGCTATCCAAAGATATCTATCCTTAGAAATCCATGGCTGGATTCCTCTAAAACTCGGGGTGAATGAACATGTAAATTCGGGGTGAATGAACATGTAAATCTGTAGGCTAAATTCAAGGATTAAGTGGAACATGTTAATGAAACTGTAAGTAACCTGTGGAATCTATTAAATCTATAGGTTAAGTAAATTTGTTAAAACGATAGGGTTAAGTAGATCTATTTAATCTGTTGGGGTTGCATAAACCTGTTAACCTGTAGTGCTTAACCTGTTTAATCTGTTGGGGTTATATGAACCTGTTAACCTGAACTTAACATGTTAATCTATGGGGTTTAGGCAAACATGTTAATCTATAAGGCTTAACCAGTTAAAAATCCTAGTTAATTGGGCGACACAAGCTTAAGGGGTTTAGCTTGTGTTATCTGCTGTGTGGGGGCATATTAGTCAGTAACCCATTCTGGTATTAAAAGGGGACCGCGAACTAGGTAGGGGTCTGGGCACGCATACTGAACTGATAGTAATAAGTTCATCTAAAAAGGGGTGTATACGAGAGCGTTCCAACGGAGTCATAAGAGCGCATGCGTTCAGTCTGTGGGGGGAAATAAGCTGCTGTAGCACTAGTAAATAGGTCTATGTCCTTTTGTAAGTTGCCACTTTAGGAAGTAATACACCCTACTGTGGGGTCGACACAGGGTATTTACACATTAGGGAGCTAATCGTTTGGAAGTAGTAATTATGGTACATCTAGACCTACCTGTTTTTGTTAGGGTACTCGTTATTTCTGTTTGGGGTAACACCCGTTATTTATGCTAAGGTACATGTTATTTCTGTTTGGGGGTAAAACCCGTTATGAAACTAGTGTACACCTAAAACTACCAATATGGTTCTGTTGGGAACATTATGTTTCTGTTATATTAGGGAACACCTAATCCTATCATATATTTGTTATACTACTATTTTTGCAGAGAGAAGTAACTGAGAAGCGAAGTTTACTCTGTTTATTCTGCTTATACTGTTCATCCTGTTTATACCGGTTGTATGTTATTGTTATTTCTCATCCAGTTTATTTACCTGTCTTAATATTTTTACTTCTTTATATGCTAAAAGTCACTGGACTCGCCAGGCTTTATGTTTGACCCTTTTTGTTTTCCTTTTTCTCTTTCCTTCCCCCCAAGTTATCAGGGTAGGAACACTCGGGCGTGATTAAGACTTTCTCTCTCTTCTGTTTCTACTTGGATCCAGATCTGTTTTGATGTATCGTTTTGACTACTTGTCTACTTTGTTATGACTATTATTGGGGATTATGATTCAACACTTCTGTACTCTGATGGTTTTTAGCATAAGACAGATGTTTTGGTTTGATGTACTTAGTTTCAGTATTTAAGCTTGATGTTGTGACTGGTTTTGAGACTATGATGTTTTTCTACTGAATAACGATATTTTAAATTTCGCTGCTATTTTTATATGTGTCTTGTGAGATTTTTTTTCTAGCTATAACGCTTTACGAAACTTAATGCATTCTGATAAAGAATGACATTAATGGACGTGGGGTGTCATAGTTATAACGTAGTTAATATATACTTAGCAACATACACGGTTTGTCAAAACTTAAATTCATCGACTCATGGTTTCATGTTTGTTAAATTCTTTGATTTTTTATTATTGAGCTTAACTGGAATTAATATTTTAGTCTAGTAGTTCAATTTACTAGGGGATACAGAATATCGGTGGTAGTGGGAGGTTGTCGATAATGATAGTGGAATAGGAGAAGCTCTTTTACAGTGATTCGTCCTCGAGTTAGCGTAGTAGTCTGAGATTTAGATCTTCAGTAGGTGAGTCGCTTATGGTTGGACGATAGCGGGTTGAGACAGATCTCTAGTAGCGGATTGTCACCCAAGCTTATAGCTTGAGAGTGTAACTATATTTCCACCATGTTTGACATGAGTTCTGTATCGATCTAGTTATGGATGTTCATTCGGTTGGGAATCCCAAAGGGATTTACCGATTGTGAGTGGTTGGTTGGTGTATGCCGATTACAATGTTTTGTATGATGCCTTGATCTCAATTGGTTGGCTGGGCCATTTGGGCCAATCAGTGAATCGACATATCTTATACATGGTTTGTTATAGTTTCACTTTTCATTGAGAAAAAAAGAATGCTTGGGTCATATTATCTCAAGCAGGATATCGCTATGAGTCAAATGAGATTTTGGAAGTTAGAGTTGACCTATGAGTATGGTAGTTTCTCTCTTTCAATTGGAACAAGAAGGCGATAGTACTCACTTGGTTGTGTGAATGGTTTAAGTTTGGTTTGTTTTCGAATGGACGGTTGTCGCGTATTAGATAATAACCAAAACCGTGTGGGAAATAGTATTCAACTCATGACTTGGAGTCGATAGCGATTGTGACGGCCCACCCCGCACCAGTCGACATTTCCTCCGATAGTGCGCTGTACTCATGCCCGACTAGCACGGAACGGTCGCCAAAGAAAGGAAAGAGGATGAAGGAGCTAACAAAGAAACCTGTAGAATGTCTCACAGCGCATGGAACAAAATATAGTAATAACATAATTTTGACATAAAACAGTCGAGACAGTGCATAAGCTGAAAACTAAACCAACATAGCAGCGGAAACCCAAATACAGTTTATGATCCAACATCATTATTACAATTTTAAACTGTCTCTAGAGCAAAAGAAAGCTAAAGTAGAAGATGCACTACTAATGCCAAGCAGTGATCTTCAACAACACAGGGAGAATATATATATGTATCATACGTGGAAGCCTCCTGCTCGTCTCCAAATCGGCTACTCGTGCATACCCAGCTAACCCGTCTCTAGTCTGCTCGTGAGAGCACCCAGAGTAATAAGAAGAGACATAAAACTTTGGGTCAGACAAAAAGTCTGGTATGAGCAATAAGCAGATAAACAGAACAATAACAGGTATAGTAGACCATACCTGAACCTGGACCTGCAACCAAAGAGTTAGCACTACATACCGTACAATACTCTAAGGTGCCACTGAACAGATGGTGTAAAGATAACGGTGGTGGGGTGTGCATGTCATAATGATGGCAAACAAATCAACCATAGCAATCATCCTCACATCTCTCACTCAGTGCGTAAAGCTTACGATGTCCACCACTGTCAATCACTAGACCCATCGAAGTAGTGACGGAGTTCGACTTGTACAACTACTGCTACTACCAAGCTTACCACATGGAGTCATGACCAAACCTTTACAAATGACCCCACTTCATTGGTCTATAGCACTTTAGTCATACCTAGGCCACTGTGGCCCTGAATCCGTTCACGTACTCCCTACACATAGTGATTCAAAGTTACAGACATCGACAATCCTTTAGCACACGTCGCGCAGCAAAAGCCCAATCATGAAGCCCACTCATTAGTTCCCAACTGGATCCTGAGTCGAAGCTCCTCATTTGGACTTCCTTTGCATATCGGGTTTTGGTCGAATTGGAGTTGGTCCTCAGAAAGTCGTCGCGTAGTAGTAATAGCACTCAGTTCGGACATGCATAGTGCTCCAGTCTTCATCGATTCGGTTCGGTCTAGTGCCTCTTAGTATGCTCCTGGGTGCGGTTCAGTTAGGATATTCCCCATTAGCTCGGTTCGGTTCGGATGCCCTCTGTCTGGGTGCGGCTCGGTGGTTGCCTCCTGGTTCTGTTCGGTGGTTGCTCCCTCTTAGATGTCCGATCCGATCCGATCATCCCTCTACATTCGCCCGATCTGATCCTGTCCGTCTCCATTCGCTCGATCTGATACTATCCTTTTTATTCGCCTGATCTGATCCTATCCTTTTCATTCGCCCGATCTGATCCTATCCTTTTGGTTCCTCCGATCTGATCCCCTGTCTAACTCCAACTCTAAGCAAATGGCCATCCTTCTCGCCAAGCCCCTTATGCTAAGTTCCAACCCGAATTCTGTTCAATTTCCCGGGTTCCCCTATCCGATCCGAGCCCAATAATCCGATCCGGTTCGAAACCCTGCATATTTCCTGCGACTTTCCACCGACTATTTTACGCCATACGATGGCGTTTTCGACCAACCTAACAGTTCTAATCAGTCACAAAACATACCATACAGTCATAGCAACATGTATAATCATTAACAACCATCAAAACAATAATCATAGCATGTAAAATGGATCGAACATACCCAACACCCCATATTTTCCCCTGGGCATGTTTAGGAAAAACTAATAACATGATTAGTGAAACTTAACCAAATCAAACCAAATTTCTAGTAGAGGTCTAAAACATTATTTAAGAATTTGTAAATATTTTTCCAGAATTTATTAATGTATAAATTCGCTAATCTTCACCAATTACCCTTAATTAACCGTAATTAGTGCAAAACTATGCAAATCACTCACCTTGGACACAAATGAAACCTTTAGAACTGAAACTCTACTGAATGGGCGCGAATACCAATGTAACACAGCAGCTCTACTACTGATTTGGTGAAGGTCTTTCTTGATTTGATGTAGTTTAAGCCAAAACTTGATTAAGAAGTGATTAGGGGTGTTTTTAGATGATGGAGGCCATTGTTAGGTTGAAGAGAGAGTTTGTGGTGGCTGGAAAATGTGTGAAAAACCGAAATCCTAACCCTAGCAGCCCTCAAATACATCTAATCCCGAAATCCCCCATTGGGCCTAGCTGTTAATCACCCGGTTAAGCCCAATTAAGTTGTTTTTTAGTATCCAAAACTTGTTCCAGCCATATCTCCCAAACAGTGAGTCCGTTTGGCTAATGTGACCACTCTATGGAATTGTAAACCATCAAACAAATCTAATGGAAGCGGTTTCAGGTCAAAATTCCTTTCCATTCAAAAGTTATGGACAAAACAGTATTGGCTAGGGTCAAAACGGTCATTTAAAAATCGGGAAAAATCATGAACATGGGAAATGACCCCAATAGTCATCTCCCAAAGTTACATGACCATACGACTTCGTGTGTGAAAGAAATAAATATTCTACGATCCTGCGATGCGTAGAATGCGGGTCGTTACATTCTCCCCCCTTAAGAAATTTCGTCCTCGAAATTACTTAACCCAAAACATACAAAGGTTTCCCCATGCCTACCAACCATATACAACAGCCAATCTTGCAAAACAAACAAAACAAGCCTATCCTAGCATGCGGAAAAACTAAATCGAAGTTAAAATCTTACCAGGCGAAGCGTTCTGGATACCTCTCCCTAATGCTTTCCTCTGTCTCCCAAGTACAGTCATTCTCATTCTCGCCCCCACTGAACATTGACTAACTTCACCGCCTTTCTTCGAAGCTGCTTCATATTGTTCCCAACAATACTCATAGCCCTACGGTTCCCAACCGCCTCGGGTTCAACTTCGATATCATCCAACTGATCAGGTGAAATAGTCACATATAGGTCGTGTGCGAACTTCTTAAACTGGGAAACATGAAATATATTGTGAACTCCTGCCATCTTCTCTGGTGATTCAACTTTGTATGCCGAATTCCCAATTTGCTTAAGAACTGGGAATGGACCAACAAATCTCGGTGCTAACTTGCCTCTCCTGCCAAATCGTATCACGCTCTTCAACGGAGAAATCTTGACAAACACCAAGTCGCCAATGGAGAACTTTAATTCTCTTCTCCTCTTATCAGCATAACTCTTCTGCCTATCTTGGGCAGCCTTCATTCGCTGTTGGATAATCTTAATCTTAGCTGTAGTTTCTCTTATCACATCGGGTCCAAGCACAAACTTCTCACCAGTTTCTACCCAACATGATGGTGAGTTACACGGTCTTCCGTACAAAGCTTCAAATGGAGCCATACCAATACTGGATTGGTAGCTATTATTATATGCAAACTCTACTAGATGCAAATGGTCATCCCATGATCAACCAAAATCCAATACACGGACTCTCAAGAGGTCTTCTAATATACGATTCACCCTCTTAGTTTGACCATCGGTTTGAGGATGATATGCGGTACTGAGATGTAGTTCTGATCCTAACGCCTCTTGTAAGCTCTTCCAAAATCCACTAGTGAACAACGGATCCCGGTCACTCACAATGCCTTTGGGTATTCCATGAAATCTCACTACCCACTTTATATATAGTTCCGCTAACTTAGCTGCCGTCTTGTTCAACTTGACGGGTATAAACCTTGCACTCTTAGTCAATCGGTCCATAATCGCCCAAATGCTATCATGGCCCGATCTAGTCCTTGGTAACCCATCAATGAAATCCATTGACACTTGTTCCCACTTCCCTTCTGGAATTTCTAATGGTTATAACAAACCACTAGGCTTCTTTTGCTCAGCTTTAACTAGCTGGCAATTCATGCATTTGGATATAAACTTCCCAATGTCTCTTTTCATCCTTCCCAGTAGTAGGTCTGCTTTATGTCTCGATACATTTTGTTACCATAGGGATGTATAGTCAATTTTGAGTGATGACATTCTCTAAGCACTTCATCTCTCAATCCATTAACATTGGGTACAACAAGTCTTCCATTCTTTCTAAGCCATCCATCTCGATCAGGCCCATACTTGTTCATCTCTCCGTCGATTCCCACCTCCAACTTTGAGATGATTTCCAATAGGTTAGGATTGTCCCTCTGACTGGAACCAATCCGCTCAATCAAAGTGGGTATGATCGTCAAACTTGCCAATATTTCTAGATCCAATTCGCACCTTGGTCTGAAATCATACCCAGCGATGTACTCCAGTTGCTTCCATTCTAGAAACATAGCCCATAAACTGGCATGTCTTCTACTCAATGCATCAGCCACCGCATTGCCCTTTCCTGGTGTATATGCGATGTCGAAATCATAAGAAGCTAAGAATTCTAACCATCTTTGTTGTCAGAGATTTAGATCCTTCTGAGAGAAGAGATACTTTAACGATTTATGATGGTAAACAACTCGAATCTTTCTCCCAAGACATAATGTCTCCACATCTTCAGTGCAAACACGATCGCTGCCAATTCCAAATCATGGGTAGGGTATCTTTTCTCATGCGGTTTCAGTTGCCGACTTGCATAAGCTACAACCCTACCTCCTTGCATCAATACAGCACCTAGCCCTGTGCCACATGCGTCTGTATATACCGTCATCTCTTCATTCCCCTTAGGAATGACTAACAATGGTGCACACGTCAACTTTTCCTTTAGACTCTTAGATGCATTCTCGCACTTTTCGTTCCAGACGAAAGCTTGATTCTTCTTAGTCAACTGAGTCAATGGTGTTGCTATCTTGGAGAAGTCTTGGATAAACTTACGATAATATCCAGTTAATCCTAAGAAACTTCTTATGTTCGTTGCATTCTTGGGCGTAGGCCAATCTTGTACCATAGCCACCTTCGCAGGATCCACGGCAATACCATTCTCTGAAACAACATGGCCCAAGAATCTCACTTCCCTCCTCCAGAAGTGACATTTAGAAAACTTTGCTTTCAATTGGTGTTTTCTCAACACCTCCATTACTATTCTTAAATGTTTCTTGTGTTCTTCCTCTGTCCTCGAATAGACCAAAATGTCATCCACGAACACAAGGACAAACTTATTCAACTGATCTCTGAATACTCTATTCATAAGATCCACAAAATATGTTGGGGCATTGGTCAGCCCGAATGGCATGACCAACTACTCTTAAAACCCAGACGGCGTCCGAAATGTCGTTTTAGCTATACTCTCAGCTTCCACTCTAAGATGATGAAAACCTGTCGCGAGATCCAACTGAGAGAATACTCTCGCGCCACTCAACTGATCAAACAAATCATCTATCCGCGGTGGAGGATACTTATTCTTCCTCGTCACTTTATTCAACTCGCGGTAGTCTACACACAAAAGAAGGGAACCATCCGCCTTGGTAGCAAACACAACTGGTGCTCCCCATTCAGAAACACTCCTTCCGATAAATCCCTTCTTCAAAAGATCGCTGACTTGCACCCCGAGCTCTCGCTGCTCCCTTGGTGCCATACGACGAAGTGGCATCACTGTAGGTCTGGCATCTTTCACTAAATCAATACGGAACTCAATCTCTCGGTGTGGTAGAAGCCCGGTCACTTCCTCGAAAACGTCCGGATACTGGCCAACCACGGGAAAACCTGACAACTCACTATGCGGGATGTCAAGGGAATTTAGAAAACTAGCCATTACCCCATCACCGAGTAGACCACCAAACACTACCCTCCGCCCATCATCCGCTCTAGCTGTCACCAAAAAGCTCTCACAGTCTACCACCACCCCGTATCTTTGGAGCCAATCGACTCCCAAAATAATGCCAAACCCAGTAAAGCCCAAAACAAAGCAATCAAAAACAAACATGCATCCATGACTCGATAAGACCACATTAGGAAAAATCATGCTAAGGTTAGTTGAACCACCAATCGGGTTCGTCACTACTAAAGGTCTATCGATAATCTCAGGCTTCAATCCCAAGCTATCTACCAGTTCACTAGATATGAAAGAACTGGAAGCCCCGGTATCAAACAAAACTCTAACAGGAACATCATAAATAGAAAGCATACCTTGGATGACGACATTCTTTCCCTTCTCTGTCGCGGTTGGGGCATTCGACGAAGAAGGAATAGCATTAAGGGCATATGCTTTCACCATCTGCTTTTCTTTAAGGGGTTGCGGACACTTGTCCTTGTGATGTCCCACTTGGCCACAGTTGAAGCACTTCCTATCCGCTGGCTTTGCCCGACAATTACTAGCATAATGGCCCTTTTTACCACAGCTGAAGCACTCAACCTCTTTCTTATTCTTTTTCTGGCCATCCTTATTCTGGTTATGCTTCCTCTTATTCCGAGAACCACTCTTGCCTCCACCACTTGCTTGTGGTTTTGGCTCCTCTGCAGATGCAACCTCAATCTTTAACTTAGGGTAAAGACTTTCTGACCTCAATGCTTTCCCTAAAATCGATTCAAACGTCTCATCGATGTGGTTAATGAGCCTTTCACCCAAGTACTGATCCAAACCAGTTATGAACTTATCATTCTTCTTCTCAGGGGTATCAATAAGGGATAACCCATACTTAAACAAAGTGTCGAATTCAGCAATATACTCCGAGACAACTCTGCCATTCTGCTTGAGCTCCAAAAATTTCTTAAACAACACTTATTTCTGAGCAGCTGGAATGAACTTCTCACTAAAGCGAGCCTTAAACTGCTCCCAAGTAATCTGATCCTCAGGAGTAGCTGCCTTTATAGCATTCCACCAATTCATTGCCCGTCCTTGCAACTGACGGGATGCTAGCCTTCTCTTCATCGCATCCTCGATACCCAAGTCTTCGAAGATATGCTCGCAGCTATCCAACCAATCCTGAACATCCGTAGCCAATTCCGTTCCGTGGAACGGCTTCCCGCCAAGACTAGTATAATCCTTATTCAGCTTGGCGAAACCGGCCCTAGTCGCCTGCACTATTGGACCACCACCATTACCACCATTGGGAGCTGCTCTCTGCACATCCCTAAGCATCTCCCTCATGAGGTCAGTAAATATCGCCCTCATGTCAGCAGCATTCCCATTATTGGCTCCTCTACGGGTACCTCTTGCGTATCGGCTCATCATTCAATCTGTAAAGAGAAAACGATTAACAATCTCCATAGTGGTGCTAGTGCAGTGTGACTTCATCCTTAACTATGCTAATGGTATATATATAGCTTTTGAAAACCAAAATAATCATAAATACGCGCTCTCATATACGTATGCTATCTCTCCCTGATGACTTCCCTAGGTTAACTACGCAACCTAGAGCTCTGATACCAAATGTGATGGCCCGCCTCGCACCAATCGACATTTCCTCCGATAGTGCGTTGTACTCATGCCCGACTAGCACGGAACGGTCGCCAAAGAAAGGAAAGAGGATGAAGGAGCTAAAAAAGAAACCTGTAGAATGTCTCACAGCGCATGGAACAAAATATAGTAATAACATAATTTTGACATAAAAAAGTCAAGACAATGCATAAGCTGAAAACTAAACCAACATAGCAGCGGAAACCCAAATACAGCTTATGATCCAACATCATTATTACAATGTTAAACTGTCTCTAGAGCAAAAGAAAGCTAAATTAGAAGATGCACTACTAATGCCCAAGCAGTGATCTTCAACAACACAGGGAGAATATTTATATGTATCATACTGGAAGCCTCCTGCTCGTCTCCGAATAAGCTACTCGTGCATACCCAGCTAACCTGTCTCTAGTCTGCTCGTGAGAGCACCCAGAGTAATAAGAAGAGACATAAAACTCTGGGTCAGACAAAAAATCTGGTATGAACAATAAGCAGATAAACAGAACAATAACAGGTATACTAAACCATACCTGAACCTGGACCTGCAACCAAAGAGTTAGCACTACATACTATACAATACTATAAGGTGCCACTGAACAAATGGTATAAAGATAACGGGGGTGGGATGTGCATGTCAAAATGATGGCAAACAAATCAACCATAGCAATCATCCTCACATCTCTCACTCAGTGCATAAAGCGTACGATGTCCACCACTGTCAATCACTAGACCCATCGAAGTAGTGGCGGAGTTCGACTTGTACAACTACTGCTACTACCAAGCTTACCACATGGAGTCATGACCAAATCTTTACAATTGACCCCACTTTATTGGTCTATAGCCCTTTAGTCATACCTAGGCCACTGTGGCCCTGAATCCGTTCACGTATTTCCTACACATAGTGATTCAAAGTTACAGACATCGACAACCCCTTAGCACACGTCCCGCAGCAAAAGCCCAATCATGAAGCCCACTCATTGGTTCCCAACTGGATCCTAAATCGAAGCTCCTCATTTGGACTTCCTTTGCATCTCGGTTTTTGGTCGAATTGGAGTTGGTCCTCAGAAAGTCGTCGCATAGTAGTAATAACACTCGGTTCGGACATGCATAGTGCTCCAGTCCTCATCGATCCAGTTCGGTCTAGTGCCTCTCAGTATGCTCCTGGGTGCTGTTCGGTTAGAATATTCCCCATTAGCTCGGTTCGGTTCGGATGCCCTCTGTCTGTGTGCGGCTCGGTGGTTGCCTCCTGGTTCGGTTTGGTGGTTGCTCCCTTCTAGATGTCTGATCCGATCTCATCCCTCTACATTCACCCAATCCAATCCTGTCCCTCTCCATTCGCCTGATCTGATCCTATCCTTTTTATTCGCCCAATCCGATCCTATCCTTTTCATTCGCCCGATCTGATCCCATCCTTTTAGTTCCTCCGATCCGATCCCCTGTCCAACTCCAACTCTAAGCAAATGGCCTTCCTTCTCGCCAAACCCCTTATGCTAAGTTCCAACCCGAATTCAGTACACTTGCCCGGTTCCCCTATCCGATCCGAGCCCAATAATCCGATCTGATCCGGTTCGAAACCCTACTTATTTCATGCGACTTTCCAGCGACTGTTTTACGCCATACAACGGCGTTTTCGACCAATCTAACAGTTCTAATCAGTCACAAAACATACCATATAGTCATAGAAACATGTATAATCATTCTCAACCATCAAAACAATAATCATAGCATGTAAAATGGATCAAACATACCTAAAACCCCATATTTTCCCCTAAGCATGTTTAAGAAAAACTAATAATATGATTAGTGAAACTTAACCAAATCAAACCAAATTTCTAGCAGAGGTCTAAAACATTATTTAAGAATTTGCAAATATTTTTCCAGAATTTATTAATTTATAAATTCGCTAATATTCACCAATTACCCTTAATTAACCGTAATTAGTGCAAAACTATGCAAATCACTCACCTTGGCCACAAATGGAACCTTTAAAACTGAAACTCTACTGTTTGGGCGCGAATACCAATGTAACACAGCAGCTCTACTACTGATTTGGTGAAGGTCTTCCTTGATTTGATGTAGTTTAAGCCAAAATTTGATTAAGAAGTGATTAGGGGTGTTTTAGATGATGGAGGCCATTGTTAGGTTGAAGAGAGAGTTTGTGTGGCTGGAAAATGAGTGAAAACCGAAATCCTAACCCTAGCAGCCCTCAAATACCTCTAATCCCGAAATCCCCCATTGGGCCTAGCTATTAATCACCCGGTTAAGTCCAATTAAGTTGTTTTTCACTATCTGAAACTTGTTTCAGCCATATCTCCCAGACGGTGAGTCCGTTTGGCTAATGTGACCACTCTATGGAATTGTAAACCATCAAACAAATCTAATGGAAGTGGTTTCAGGTCAAAATTCCTTTCCATTCAAAAGTTGTGGCCAAAACAGTATTGGCTAGGGGCAAAACGGTCATTTAAAAATCGGGAAAAATCATGAACATGGGAAATGACCCCAATAGTCGTCTCCCAAAGTTACATGACTGTAAGACTTCGTGTGTGAAAGAAATAAATATTCTACGATCCTGCGATGCGTAGAATGCGGGTCGTTACAGCGATAAAGTTCACTTCGTGAATCAAAGGAACTATTTACTGGCCTCGTAGGAGAATGATATTTTCTATGGACATATATAGGAGATGTAGTTGTTCGTGTGTGTCAAGATAGAGATGTACCAGTAGGAAGCGATATTCGTATAGTGAAAGTCGCTTGTGTTTATTACTGATCATGATTCCATAACTCAAGATGTGGTAATGCGGACCCGGTCGGGGTAGTCATTTCTGAATTGAGAGGTGTTGTTGTTCCTAGCATCGTGAGAAGGGGTTAATTACACATTTATTTTATAATGACTGCAGTGTTAGCTTACTTTAGCTAAATGGGATGGATCAAATAGTTTTTTATAACTATTCGAGATTTCCAATTGGTTGTGGGAATGGTTGTCGATGGTTTCCTTCGGTAGGTTGCCATGGAAATTAGGAATAGTATGATAGCGCTCGAGTCATACTTGATTAATTAACGAGAGATGCTATAATTACTGTTCTTTATTTTCGAAACGACAACAAAGTTGTCGAGCCGTATATGGATAGAATTTAATATTGGGTGTCTCATATTAGTTAGGTTAGTATCCAGCATGCTACGATAGGTATGGATGTTATTTCAACATTTGGTATTATTTTGCTTATGCATGTTTGATTGATGAAGCTTGCACATCTAATAATATTTCTATATTTGTTAGGCATGCAGGACAATTATATTGTTGTATCGTTTATCAATTTGAGATAAAATCCATACTTGACTTGACATGCTATGATAGATAAATTTAGTTTATTTAACATGTTTATTCTCTTGTTGCTAGTTCCACTATTGTGTTTAATCCTCTTTGTTGATTACATGCCTAGGTACAAAGAAGCAATAATTGATGTGTTGGTTGCTAATTTGCTTTTATTTGCATTTAACTACTAAGCTTGCTTGAAAAGAGGTATGTAGTGGATGTAGAGTTGTGTTTTTTTGCCATTTGATGATTTTTGCCCCATGTATGGGTGACCACTTTTGGGCTTTTGTTTTCTTTTGTTGGGATGTGCCTTGCATGGAGATTTGGGATTTTTTCGGATCAACCCGTATAAAGAAAATGCTGCCGAAATTTTCCATGAATTTTGCCATATTTTGAAAGAAATCCAATATGCGATGCTAAGTTAGATTGTTTCCTCATTTAGTAAGTTGACAATGTTAATTTCCAACATCGAGTTATTCAGACTTAGGTGTTTGGCTAGGCTATATCGTTCTCGAGTTTGATGGTGGTTTTACAAAGGAATTAGATTACTAGATCCAATCTGAATTCAAAGTCGATTTCCTTTGTTGTGATTGTTTTCAATGGTTGTTTTTAAGAGCGATAATGTTAACTCCGTTAGAAGTGTGGGGTAAAACAGTGTGTTAAAAGAATATATGTTATAGATCAAACAATATTATTTTAGTCGATGAGTTGGGTATGTTTAAGCTGTGGATCAAATATGTGTATTATGACAGATCAGATGTCGTTCATATGATTTATCAGATGTACCTCCAACATATGGATCAGTTACCATATATGCACAGATGGATCGTTTGTTAATGTCATGCACCAAATGTGCACACAAGTTCCTGGATTGTTCAGCCTTATATGTGAGAAGCATGGACCACTAGTTTGTGATAAAGCATAGGTGGCATGGATACACAGATGATGAATGAGCTTCATATAAGCATCAAACATAAAGCCACGTGGACTCGCGTATTTGCATACTCAAATATACGAAAGATATATGGCAAAATACAAAGTAGTTAGCACGATTGGATCATGCATGCCTCCACCCTCGTGGCCTCATGGATCGTCTATATAAGTCATAACATGGTGACAGTAATGACAATCGCAAGGGTCGGTCATTAACTTACACAAGTAGTGGCAGTCTCGTAATTACCATGAGTCGATTCACTTTAAGTATGGAAAGTTGATATCTTCTTCATTGGCATGAAACGTTGGTTTGGTACATGAGCATTTTGTGGTGAGAAAGCTTTATTTGATTCCATAAGAAAAGGACAGGAGTCCTTGTAATTACTTACGTTGAACATGCTCATGTGTTATATAAGCCAACCATGTTGTTTGAAACATGAAATATGCCACATCAGCACCTGGGTCAGTTTCTTCATACATAAATCACCAAGCAAATATACAGTACATATATACATCAAAGAATGGATCGTTTATGTCTATTATAATGCCTGGACCATGAACTATTATATGGATCGGTCAGAAATAATATACATACATTGGTTAGTTCTATACATGCTGTGGCATACCCGTAAATAAGTTGGATCGAATATGTTAAATATGTATCAGCATGTTAAGTATGTGATGGCTCGGCATTGACATAAGAAAGAACTACTCTGCACTTAACCTATAATGGATCGTTTATATAGCACAACATGAGTCATGCCTTATCTGTAAAACATTGGACCGTGATGAATTATGGAGGTTACCACAAATGGTTGCAGGCCACCATATTTTGAGCTATGTATGCTCTCATACAAACGTGTATAGTGAACAGATGATGGATCGTCATGTTATTGCCAATGGGCCGGTTACGTCCTCTACGGTGGATTAGGCACGCATACTGTCAAACTAATGAAGTGTGAAATAAACAGTGAACATTGGCTTGTAA
Organism: Allium sativum; assembly: GCA_030737875.1. Classification (NCBI taxonomy): domain Eukaryota; kingdom Viridiplantae; phylum Streptophyta; class Magnoliopsida; order Asparagales; family Amaryllidaceae; genus Allium; species Allium sativum. Next base: position 716,703,496 of record CM060921.1, on the reverse strand, counting down.
TTTTAGTTTGCACGTAAAAGTTTGGTAACGGAGCATGGACCAATGTATGGAGCACTTTTCATTGCTGACAGATCACCTGAAACGAACGACTGATCCATAGCTTATATATATAACTTATGAAACATGAAGTGCACAGGATTCTTGTGTGAAGCCACGTATCAATGGTGGGTCAGTGTCTTCAGGTTAAAACAGGTGGCAAGTATTATAGATGGACCGTGGGCATGCTGATATATGGATCGTGTATTTATGTTGTAACCATGGATTAGCTATATTCAAACGTACATTAATACTAGCTGGAATATATGTGTTGGACACATATAATCATGGATCAGCTCATTTATATTTATATAATATGGGGAACGACTATGTTCGAAAAGGAAGGGAGCGCACGTGCCTTGAGTAGAATCGTACGTTATGATATATGGGTCGACAAGGTTGTTGTGAGTGGCATTGGTTGTTTATTCCTCATTAGGCACAGAGTGTTCATATTTTTATGGATCGTCCAAGTTGAAATGAGGACCGATCCATGCGTACCGCGCACGTTATTACACGATTGCCACTCCATCCAAACTCCATCTTTAAGTACCCTGTCTCCACACACATTTGAACGACTGAATTCTCCGACCCTGAAGGACTGCCATTTTCAATCCTCGACATTTCCCAAGCATCTTCAACACCTCTCAAACTCCATTGAAGTTTCATCAAGCTCAAGTCAAACATTTTCATCATCAATTTCATAGAGAAATCATTGAAGATCATCACAAAGAACGATTATCAAAGATCAACTTCAACAATCACCGAAGGATTCGAGATAGAGAATTAGAGCTCTCTCAAGCTAAATCGAAGCTTCTCCTACAACAATCAAATCCAGAAATTGTCAAAGTACACCGATCATGATTGCCGAAGAAATACTTCAACAATCATCGATTCTCGTGAAGATCGAACGATTCTACTTTGGAAGAGGTTGATATCGAAGAAGTTAGAGAAGATTTAGTGAAGAATAAGAATTTAATTGTAAAGAGAAAGATGCACAAAGTAAAAGTAGACATGTACCTTGTAATGACAGCCATGATAATGAAATCTCCTTTCATAGTGGAGTAGGCCAAATCTGAGGCCAAACCACTCTAAATTGTGTTCTCTTTACGTTTCCCGCACCTATTTGCTCTTAACTTTGTGTTTGATGTTTTGTGGAAGTGTTAATGAACATCTTGGGGTGTTAATGCCATTTTTTGTATTAACAGGTAAGTGGCAATTTCGTTGGTGTTGTCACTTATTCGAGAGTGTTGGGTTGTCCTGTTTTGTCTTTGAGGAATTCAGGAACGAAATATTTTAAGGGGGAAGAATATAACAACCTGTATTTTAACGATTATATATTTAATTTAAGTATTGATCATTAATTACTCGATTGATGGTTCCAAAAGGCAATTTTTCACAAACGATTGAATTGGAACTCGAGACTAGTTCTGATGAATTCGTATGGTTCGTTACGTAAATAATAAGTATAGGGATTGCTATATTTCAATGTTGGACTAATTGGTGGTCATATCGATCTCGAAGTACACATCAAATAATCGTTTTGGGCGATAGTCTCGGATTTCGATGAAACTTGTACCATCGGAGCAGTATTGTTGTAATGATGCACATCACCAAGTTTCATAGTGTTTGGATGAGTTGTTTGATCGTGGTGAGCTAAAACACACGTTGATTTCATAAAAAGAATTTGAAATTTGAAAAAAAAAATAACACAAGCTTATCCTAAACCTAATTTATTATTGGTCAGGTACTTCTCATACCCATTGTTTATCGATCTCTCCCATTTACAATGGTCGCCCTCCTCTTCCCGATTCTAAAAATAAAATCAATTAAAAAACTCTAGAACGAATCCCGATTCATGATCCATTGCAATGCCAGGTGGAGGTGCACCTCTGACACGAATTTAGGGGACTGCGATGATGGCAGAACCAACCATTTGAAACTAGGGTTCGACCTCATCTCAGATTAAGGCGGTTTCGGGTACAATGAGCGAGGTAGTAAAAATCTCCTCGACAATTGGCATCTCCACCAGTATTTCTAATCAGCTCGGTGGCTTCCTAGTGAGTGCGACAAGGGGAAACCGAACCAAACTTGTCATGTTTAGGTGGAAAACTCGTTTTTATTCATGGCATATTGGAGGGAGTTTTTGGCATGAGTAGATCGTGCATCAAGCAAGGAGTTTAATGGTGAAATCCTTATGCGATTTCATTGAAGAAATGAGGTTGTGGATTTGCATGGTGACGTTGGATGATATATCGGTGTACATATGTTTTCGGTGTGAAGCGGAAGAAGGATTAGACTAAGTAATTAGGAAATTAATTTAATTAGGTTCATTCTAATTGTCGATATAAACCATGAATTTATATCTTTTGTATCTTGTGCATACGAGGTCGAATTAGATGATGTTTCTTCCTATGGACTCGTATAGACGAGCTCTATGTTTTATAGTTGGTTTGGACTAGTTTAGCTAAGGTAAGTGATATTGTCTCTCATTGAACTATTATTGTTCGTATAGTATAAATTTGAAGTTTTAAATTTATTATTAATTATAAAACGTGATATATAGGATAACTGAACCTATTAAATAATAAATAAAAATATTAGATAGTGATTTGAATAGTTTTGAGCATGATTGGGATATACCCAGTTGCGCGATATTGTGCGCACTATTTACCTATTTACGCGATAATGCGCACAGTTTTGGCCAAATAGCCAGATATGGACTGTTTGGACATATATTTCATCTTGATTGTTATAGATGGGTCCTATTTGATTATTATGACTATTATGGATTTTTGTATGCTTGTTTAGGAATTTGGATGACTATTGGCTGCATGGTTGAATTGCTTATTAGTTAGCTTAAAACGTCGTTCGTAGACAACTTAGTATTGTGAAATATTTCGTTCGTGAGAGCTTAGAATGTTTATCGATCGAATGTACACGTTGGTGTATATCGATTGAATTCACAAGGATGATAGACATAAACGGGAAAAATATATACTCGAATGAGCTTTATAGCGCTTGGATGGGCTCGACGACTGAGGAGCACTGGAGCTTGTCGGCAGATCAGAAGACTTGGATGGAGCAAAAAAGTCGCAGGATGGAGTGGATCCTAGTTCGACCAAGTCCGGATCGACATAGTCGATCCATAGTCGATTCGACCAATCCCGGATCCACTATGTCGATCCGGATTCAGGTCAATTATCCGAATATAAGTGATTAAGTTTGGATCGACTATGCCGATCTAGATTTGGTTCGATTAGGTCGAACCGAAGTTTGGTTGACTCGGGGAAAGGAGACGTGATGATGACTGATTTGGATATGGAAGATGAACTTGGCTACAAGATGGACTTGGCGACGAGCGGGACTTAGAAATGAGCTAGATTTCACAACGAATGTCGGATGTTTTCCTTGGATACGTATTTAACCAGTTTCAGTTACGTAGCTGATTCGAGTAGTCGTTATCGATTACTATGAAGTTGTCGATATCAATTACTATTGTTGTGTCTAATTTAGCCAATTTGACATTGACGGCGATGCAATTTCGAGGAGCAAGATATGATGGTTCATTCGACAATGGTTTTGAGACGATGGCTCTTCGACCAGTGGCTTTGGTTTGAGGCGAGAATGTGATGCTTCTATGTAGTGATTCGTCATTCGACGAACGTGATTCCAAGGTGGTGATTCTATGATGGAGATGAGGCTGTTGCGATGGATTGCTTTTCTCCGAGATGCATAAAAGACGACCTTAAGTCATATGGAGTTGACTGTTGGAAATAGAGGGTTGAGAGACACAAGATGATATCCTACGATGTAAGATGCCCATCGGGGATAGTTCCTATATTGTGGTTGTAACAACCGAAATTTCGACAATAAATTAACTATTTAATTAGAATCTCAAAAATATGAATTTTTGTAAACGATGGAAGTTGACCACGAAACTTTAACTGATGTGTTCGTCTTATAATTCTGGCCAACTTTCATGATTGTAGTTTCGCGAACAAAGCTCATGTGAAAATTTATTGACGAAATAGGAAAATGGACAGAAATAAACAAATATAATATATCTTCCCATATATAACCAACCCTCAATGGGCGAATTGACCGAAGGGCAGTGGACACCCTCAGAGGAGCGGTCGATCGCTTCGGGTCTAAAACACCCATTGGCGGCTAGGTTAAGTAGGATAAGTTTTATATAATATATTCTATAAATGGACTGATGTTGATTAAAATAAGTCTAACAGTTCATGGCCAATTCCACTCCTATAAATAAAAGGGTAAGGCCTCGCTCTTTTCTACACAAATTTGTAGGCGGCAGCAAAACTCTGCCATTTCCCTTTCTCTTCCAATCAAATTTCTTAATTAAAATATATCCATATGCAACCAATCAAATATAAATCATAAGGGATTATCAGATCCAATGCAAAAGAGTGTGAATTGACATCTAAAGCGAATCTACATCAAATTCTCTCATCTTTTCCTATTTTCTTTTAAATCTACAGATTTGAAAGTGTCCCCTTTTCAGAGTAATTATAGATGTATTAGAATTTGGGAATTGTAGGCCTAAAAGATTATTTAGATTTCATATTCGGATGCTTTCAGGCGAGTGGGAAATTTACATACAAAGTTATAATAGCCTATTTATCTCGTTTGAATTAGATCTCAAATTATATGCTTATTATCATCAGATCTGTTCATAATATAATTGAATTTGAACTGGCACCTATTAGATCTGCTAATAAATATTATCAAAAGTTGGAAATTGTGAATTGTGGTTAGGAATGATATTTATTGTAGGTTTACTTAAATTGTTCATACATATTACCTACAATTATGTTGGAAATTATATTGTAATTTGTTACAAAACATTGAAGATTTGGAAATCAGTCCCAATAATACTGTTTAGATGTAGTTTTATTCCAAATCTCTAGTTTCAATGTTAAATAACAAATTGTGTAATTTTGATTAAAAAGATACAATGGGAATTATGTAGTTTTAATTTAAAAGACATATTCCTATTTGTGTTCAATATCGTTGAGGTTTTGGTTTAGTTGTTGTAAATTTGTCGTTTTTCCTCTTTTAAAGCAAAAGGACATTATTTTGAAATCACAAGAGATATGAAAAAAGATTGAAAAGAGGAAAAGTAGTGCAAATGTATGTATAAATATAAATATACATATTTGTGCGTAGTTTGCATCAAGTATTTCAAAATATACATTAACATATATTTCTTATGATTTGAAAATATGTCAATTCCAATAATCAAGCATAATTTACAATAACTATAGATAATAGTCTTTTTGTAAGATTTGGAACCTTTTGGCAAGATTGAATGCAAAAAGGAATGTTTGGTTACTAATTAAACCAAATTATTTGATTTAACAATAAATAATAATAAAGAAAGATAACTACGTTGACTGCGCAAAAATATAAATATATATATACGCACACACATTATCCGTCTGAATCTATGTAAAGCGACAAAATATACATTATGTTGAATGTTTGAATGTATTCAATTATGGAATTATACACATAAAATTAATCCATGATAAATGAATATATTTGTGGTGGTCGTAGTAGCAATCATTGTAATTGATTGCTATAAATAGGCTCATAAATATATAAATAACCATTGCAACAATGTTAATCTAGGGAAAGTAAACTTAATAGGGAAATTAAGTAGAATGCTTACAATTACTACGATTTATTAGGATTTATCTTGTCAGCCCTAATTAGGGAATTTAATTTAAATTCGCATCTGACACGATGTTAAGTTCAACTTGTGGTAGAAGTCTGCCGAGAACCACCTGGCAAATCCAACATCCACAAGTGGTCAACTTAATGTGAGGGGTCTAGAGCGTAAATATAATTGTACTAAGACACGAGGTTAAGTTCAACTTGTGATAGAAGTCTGCCCGGAACTAACTATCAAATCCAGCATCCACAAGTGGTCAACGTAATGTGAGAGATCTGGTGCACAAAAATATATACATAACAGACAATAAATAAATAAATAAAATTAGTAATGTCTGTTGGGGTACAAGAAAGAGATATTTCGGGACTGATAAGGTAAGGATATCCATTGTGAATTAATGTCCTCGGAAAATTATGGTCGTTAGGCTCATAAATGACATTAATTGTAACCAATGGAAATAAAAGGGAAATTAAAGATTTAGTGTTGCCTTAGGAAAATATAACCGTTATGGTTATAAAGGGCAATAGATATATGAACATAAATAAATGAAATAAAAAAGGGATATGAGTATTGGTTGTTGTTTAAGTACTAAGTCCAATTAGGGAAATAATCATATAAATATCCTAGGGTAAGGAGGATATAACTTCCCTTATTTATATTAGTCAATATAGAGCTTATAATTAGAAGTTAGAGTTGGACTAAGTAGGTTAACCATAGGAACCCGTGACGATAAATCGTGTGCGTATGGTATTTCCGTAAAGAGAAACTCCAAGGGAAGGACTTAATAACGTAACCCACTTTATCCCAATATGGTCAACTAGATCGTATATCGAGCAATAAAATACTATCTCTCACCTTACACGGGGAATGGGTTAAAGCGTGAATGACAGAAGCCTTAACTAGTAGAGACCCGTAGCTAGTGCCCTCTAGCTTATGTTAACGCTGAATATATCATCGAGGAATAATAAGTGACCAATAGGTCCGCCTAGGGTCTTAAGAGATCAGGGAGAATCCACCCAATCTATTATTAATAGTAAGGAATTTAATAATAAAGGAAGAGCGAATGAATATATATATACATAAATAAACTCGGTAATCAGAGGTCTACTCTCGCTTAAATAACCAACAATATTCTGGTACAAAGGCTTCCTAGATACATGCGTAAACTTTCTATCTTGGTATCATATTTTAGAGAATACTTATTAGGAAGGGTGGTTAGAGTCGTGCGTAAACATTTACAAGATAGGCTAGAATCACTAACCTTGGTAGGCATACGTCATGGGTTGAACCAAACGGGATACATCTGTGTATTATAATTTGTTTTGTACGTTACCAGTTTAGCAGAATTTGGTTGTTTTGACCTCCCTCCTCACTACAACCACCCAAGTTTTCTAGAGAAGGTCGGGTTCTCATAGGTGTTTTAGTTTGGCTTTCGGTTCTTGTTCTCTCTCATACTCGGTATTGGCGAAGTGACTTACTTTGAAAAGGTAGTTACTTGAGTTAATACTAGTTTATCCTATTTTGTTTCTGGTATGAGTTATCTTATTGCACTCTAATTATGCTCATGCTCATTTATTTGTAGGTATCAAATATACGCTTCATGCTTGGATGTGTTCGAGTTTCGATTTTTGTTAAAATTTGGGCTCAGAAAAGTGTGGGGTGTCACATTTGGTATCAGGGCTTAGGTTAAACGATCAGAGGAATTGCCTAAATTAGTTATCTTGAGAGAACGTAATTCGATTTTCTTTTCCTTTTTTGTTCGTCTTTCTTACTCGACTTAAATTTATTTCGACGATGAGTTAGTTGTGGGCCTAATTATAATAAATATGGGCTTTAAATGACTAATTTGATATATGTTGAGTTCGGGTTTCTAGCCAGTTCTGTTTTACCCCATACCATGTTTGCGACTTCATCTTGAAGAGCATGAGGACGACATATGGTGGATTCTAGTGATTCGAGTTTGGAGACTAGAAAATAATATAATAAAAATCTAGCTACAACTGAGATAGTCATGATTTCTGGTTTTTTGTTTCGTTGGTTTTTCCAGTTAAGACCATTGATTGATCCAAAACGGGAAAAGTTCACGTAGTATGTCATATCCATTTCGGAAATATAATCATGAGGTATATCCGCTCGTTACTTCATTAAATTTCCGAATCTACCTTTATTGAATATTTTCATTTAAGTTCTTGGCCTTGTATTCGAAGAAATTTATTTTTTAAAACTATTTATAAAAATGAGTTTTGAAGGTTTTGAAATACGGTTTTGGAAAATGGTTCATAACAACCTAGTTTTATAAATGTATGGATTTTGAATTTTAAACCATTCGTGTTTCAAAAAAATTTAGGGCCTTTGTGTAATTTAATAAATACAATCTGATTGGTATTGAAGAGGAATTCGAAATGAAAAGGAATATGCCACTAAACTCGAAAATAATAAATATTCCTTCCTTGTGATTTTTAGTATCACTCTCCTTATATATATTGGATAATTTATTGAAATTATCACAACTAATCCTTAAGATTTTAAAAGCTCCAACATTTTTGAACACGAAAAAGTTTTTCAGTTTATAATACGAATTGGAATAATAATAATAATAATAATAAAATGAGTTTGCAAATACGAAACCATTAGTTTATCATAAATTACATTTTTGAAAGGTTTTAAGTTTTTCTTCGAAAAGGCTGAGGAAAATCCTTCATCCACATTTTTAGGGAATCTGATATCTTGAATCATCTATTTGTTGTCAGTTAGGTAAGAGGAAAATCCGTTTTAGTTTATATTACGGATTTCTAGCTGAATTATTTTTGGAATTCGTTCATTCGTCATATGGTCGCAACCTTTTGTTGAGACTACTTGGAATCCTTGAAGTTGGTTCAGAGTTTGACTACGGTCTTGATATCATCATGACGAGGATAAGTATTTTTTGGATCACGTCAAATCTTAAAAGATAACGTAGGATGATTAATATTTTAATCCAACCTAATAAGGTCAATGTTCAATCTTTGTGCAAATCCCATCTAATAGTTGACCGTCTGGCGTTATGCAAGAATGGTCAACTAGTTGATGAGTTTTGTTGCAACTTGAACCAAGGATTCAACTGCAAAAGTTGCATCCGAATTACCCCCTTAACTTCCTTCTTTCGTCCTTTCTTCCTCATCTAGTTGAACCATATCCTTATCTTTCTTCGTCATCTCCTCATCTCCTCCTTTTCTGTGCTAGTTTGTGCATTAGATCTTGCCTCACCAGTACTCCAAGATCTAATTTCTTCTCTCCAACCATTTATTAGTCCATAACACCTAATTGCTTTATCTGATCTTACTCATACCATTTACGTATCATCCTTAGGGAGAGATCATTTGGGCCGATCGGAATAAGCAAAAAGGTCCCACCGTTTTAGGGCTAAGAAAATTGGCGTACCAATCGGACTTGCACTAATCCATTGCTTCGAGATCTTAGAATAAGATTTGTTGTTTGTGCTGCATCCGCCTTTGTTATATCTTGTTAGGATATGTTTTAATGAAGGCGTTCGTCGTTTCGGAGATGAAGATTAAGCTATCTCTTGATGGGTTTTTTGAGGAGAATCTCGATGACATATTAGAGGAATCTGTGTCTTACGCAGACTTGAATGGTCTTTTGTTTGACCGACTTTGGAGATTTTGCATCAAATTTCTTTTTCTTAATATCGGTTCTTGAGTTCGGGAATCTATGTTTAAGTTGCACATGTAAACGTGTGACCCATTTAGCACATCGTTTTCTAGATGGGAAGTTATGACTGGATTTGTCTTATGATATGGAAATTAATCTCTTGCTTGATCGATGGCGTAACCATCATTTAGTACTACATCATATTTGATTCAGCTTGCTGTTCTTGTGTGTTGTTGTTTTGTCGTCACCTTTTTTGTTTCCCTTTCCTGAATCTAGTTCTTGGCTTTGTGGTGATTCATGCTTATAACTGGTAGTGTTGTTTAAATTGCACTAGGTTAATGAGATTTCTATATTTGAGATGTTTATGTCATTCACGCATGCTTGTTCGAATGAAATCTCAATTTTCTTATCTAAACTAGCAGTTGTCCTAGAGATGGAAAGAACAGAATTTTGTGTTGGATAAATTTTAGTAAAGGACTGGTTCTACATCATGGGTATAGAAATAAATAAATCATCATTCCTTGTTAAACTAAAATTTATGTTGGTCTTTTTGTGCGATTTCAGTTTTCGTATTTTTAGCATGACCGTTTTCGCTAACATGTGACTTAAATCGTTTAAGTTTCCGCAAAATACATTTTTAAAACTTTTAGAGACCGTTGTTGAAAAGAAAGTTTTTATCATTTTTTATTTTTTACTGAATCACTTTCTTTTATTTCGGTTCACGCGAAAATGCAAAATTTGGATACAACAATTTGTGCATATTTAAACGTCCATTTTACATTAAAATGGATGATTTAAATGGAGCTAAGTGCATGTTACCGAAATTTTGTTTTTTCATACGCATCTCATATAGAAAGTGAAACAGTATTAAAAAGAAATTTCCAAAATAAAATATGAAGTTTTAAAGCAGAAATTTATTTTTATGAAAAATTTTGATTTTTGGTCACATGAATAGTGTAAGGAATATGTTTGGATGATCTATGTGCATGTTTTAGCAGTGCAGTAGGACCGACGATACGATAAAAACAATGACGACAACAAAGAAAATGTTGTTTTAGCCTTGGAAACGTTGTTTCCATTCTTGTCAATGATGCGCTCGAGTTACTAATTGACTTGTTTTACATTTTAAAGCTTGTTTTAAACCTCCTTTACAGTCTACAGATGGAAATTTTTGGAGTATTTGGGGTAACTGAGGTGAAAATTCTACTGTAGGGCGGGAAATGGGGTACTTATAAGCGGAGGAAATGTTAAAATTCTTCGCTATGATTTCCTTTTTTAGGTATAGGAGAAATTAAATAGGAAACGATTAGCTTGCATGACGTTTTCAATGGTAGGGCTTGGATGCAAAATTGGTTTCTTCACAATTTTATTTGTAATCATATGAGGGTTATAGAAGAAAAAGGATTTTCAAAATTTACAATCATACAGAACTGCCAGTATATTTAAGATGTTTTGCATCATATTTTCGAAAGTGTTTTAAAAATCTCAATGCATACATATAGAGGTCCTGATTTAGAATCATCTTGCATACATGTTTTATGGTTGAAATGCATTATGTACACTATGCACATATACACATGGTTGCAAAGTGGATGCACACCAATGGTTGTATAGGATTGGATAACTAGGTGTTAGAATTTCAGAACGAAATTCATTTTAAGGGGGGAAGAATGTAACAACCCAGAATTTTGATAATAAATTAGTTATTTAATTATTATCTCAAAAAATAGGAATTTCTGCAGATGATGGAATTTGACCATGAAACTTTAACCGATATGTTCGTCTCGGAATTCTAGTAAACTTTCATGTTTGGAGCTTCGCGAATGGAGTCTGTATGAAAAAGTTACAGGCGAAATACGAAAAATGGACGGAAATAAAAATATATAATATATCTTCCCTTATATAAGTAGCCCTCGCTGGGCAAATTGACCGAAGGGCGGTTAACACCCTCAAAGGAGCGGTCGACCGCTTCGGGTTTGAAACGCCCAGTGGCAGCTAGGTTAAATGGGATAAGTTTTATATAATATATTATATAAACGGATTGGATGTTAATTAAAATAAATCTAATGGTTCATAGCCAATTCCACTCTTAGGGTAAGACCTCACTCTTTTCCACACAAACCTGTAGGCACCAACGAAGCTTTGCCATTTCCCTTTCTCTTCCAGTCAAATTTCTTAATTAAAATATATCCATATGCAACTAATCAAATGCAAATCATGAGGGATTATCGGATCGAATGGAAAAGAGTGTGAATTGACGTCTAAAGCGGTTCTATATCAGGTTCTCTCCTTTTTTCCCAGTTTTCTTGCAAATCTATAGATCTGAAAGTATCCCCTTTTCAAAATAATTGTAGATCTGTAAGAATTTGGGAATTGTAGGCCTAAAAGAATATTCAGATTTGGATGCTTTAAGGTGATTGGGAAATTCACATAAGTTATAATAGCCTATTTATATCGTTTGAGTTAGATCTCAAAATTATATGTCTAATATCATCAAATCTATTCATAATATTATTGAATTTGTATTGACACCTAACAGATCTGCTAATAAATATTGTCAAGACTTGGAAATTGTGAATTGTGGTTAGGAATGAAATTATTGTAAGTTTACTTAAATTATTTATAAATATTGCCTACAATTATGTTAGAAATTTTATTGTAGTTTGTTGCAAAACACTGAAGATTTGGAAATCAGTCCCAATAACACTGTTTAGATGTAGTTTTATTCCAAATCTCTAGTTTCAATGTTAAATAACAGATCACATAATTTTGATTAAAAAGATACAATGGTGAATTATGTAGCTTTAATTTGAAAGACATATGCCTATTTGTGTTCAATATTGTCGAGGTTTTGGTTTAGTTGTTGTAAATATGTCGTTTTTCCTCTTTTTGAGCAAAAAGACATTATTTTGAAATCGCAAGAGATATGACAAAAAGATTGAAAAAAAGGAAAAGTAGTGCAAAATGTACGTATAAATATGAATAAACATATTTGTGCATAGTTTGCATTAACTATTTCAAAACATACATTAACATATATTTCTTGTGATTTGAAAATATGTCAACTCCAATAATCAGGCATAATTTACAATAACTATAGTTAATGGTCTTTTTGTAAGATTTAGAACCTTTTGGTAAGATTAAATTTAAAAAGGAATGTTTGGTTATTAATTAAATCAAATTGTTAAATTTAACAATAAATAATAATAAGAAAGATAACTACCTTGACCGCGCAAAAATATAAATATATACACATTATCCATCCGAATCTACATAAAGCGACAAAATATACATTATATTGAATGTTTGAATGTATTCTACTATGGAATTATACACATAAAAGTAATTCATATTAAATGAATATATTTGTGGTGACCATTGTAGCAATCAGTGTAATTGATTGCTATAAATAGGGCCATAAATATATAATAACCATTGCAAGCAATGTTGATTTGGGGAAAGTAAACTTAATAGGGAAATTAAGTAAAATAGTTACAACTCCTAAGATTTATTAGGATTAATCTTGTCAATCCCAATAGGAAATTTAATTTAAATTCGCATCTAAACACGATGTTAAGTTCAACTTATGGTAGAAGTCTGCCTGGAACCGCCCGACAAATCCAGCATCCATAAGTGGTCAACTTAATGTGAGGAGTCTACTGCATGAATATAACTGTACTAATTCAGGATGTTAAGTTCAACTTGTGGTAGAAGTCTGCCCGGAACCGACCAGCAATTCCAGCATCCACAAGTGGTTAGCTTAATGTGAGAGGTCTGGTGTACAAAAATATATACATAACAGACAATAAAAAAGGGGAATTTTACAATAAGGACTTATTTCCCTCAACGAATTAATTTTAAGGACATACGTTCAAACTATTTTTTTTAGGACAAAATTTCCTAAATCAGTATCAGCCGTTAAATCAGTATCGCTACTCACAATCGAAGCTTCAAATGAAAATCAAAATTAGGTTTTATAAGCCCGATTTGTCTCCTTATTTTTTATTTTCATTTTCATCATTCAATTCACTTTTAAAATAAAAATCGTGTAGCCTGCGTTGATGATTTGATGAAGAAAGAAAATTGTCTCACCTTGAATTGAATATCATTACACAGACAATCAACTTTGACGATTTGCTATGATTTGAATCTGTTGATTGTTGAACAAATAAGTACTCCTTTGTCAGTTACAGTTTTTTGTTCATCAGTTGCTTTCGTTTGCGATTTCTTTTTGATGATTGCTGATTGAAGTTGTTGTTTGTCAATTGTTTGTATTTACTGAGATTAAACAAGTAATGCCTGAACAAGCTATATACTGAAAACGCAATCGATTAATCATAAATTTTTGTTCATCAATTGTATGTGTTTGTAATTTTCTGAATAAATGAAGAATACATAAGATGTAAAGTTGACTTAAACCCTTGTTAGAAAATATAAAAGCATATATATTTTTATCTCTAACATCATTAATCTAGTTGCATATAGCTCTTAATCTAGTTACAAAGAAAATACAAATATTCAATATACAGTCATATTTATTTTAATTGTATAATAACACACATACAGTTCACAATGATTTCTATGTTGTATGTATATTTGATCCAAAAAATACTATAATAGATTTAATATCATTTAATTTGATGTATGTTAATTGAACGTATATAAATATGTACTACCAAATGTCGTAGTATTCAAGACTTAAGAAAGATAAATGCATTTATCTTTCAAGGTAAAGGACTCAATAACATATTAAGCCTTACTTATATATCATAGTTATCACTACATATTAAACATATTCGTCGTTTTTCTCTTGATTTGAAGTTCTTATATACAATTCTAGTACAGTTGTAGTAAATGCTTATTTTCTAAGACACAATACTAGAAAATTAGTTTTTAGCACAAATGTTTATTAACAAAACATTTCCCATTGACTTATTGGTTTGTTTTCTACTTTCAACCTTCAAATGGAATTCAAAATTTTATAACATAAAGCTCTTTAATTTAGCATACGTAGGTATTTAGTAACAATTATTTATTAATGTTACCTTATTCAACATGTAAAAAAGATAAACACATTTATCTTTTACTGTAATTAATTTAAATAGAACTCTAGCCTTAGTTATATTAAATAGCTACTGTAAATGTTAAACATATTTATTGTTTTCTTGCTAATTTAAAGTTATTATATAAAATATATAGCTAATTCAATACCATAGTTACAAAAGATAAAAGCATATATGTTTTTATAAAAACAATACAAATAAAAAATAAACTCTATATGAATTCTTCTACTTATAGTTAAATATGAAAGAGAAGTAATGCATCAAACTTAAATTTTTTTTTTTTGTAAATGGATTTATATAAAATAACACTTCTCATCTACTGCTTCTAAGTACGTTCTTTTCGAGTTCTGCCTTTCTGTACGAGGTAACGCTTTTGCAATATCTTATGGTCTACATACGCATTTCTCATTCACTTAGTAAAGTGCAAGCCTGGTGTGAAGTTTCATCATTGTAAATAGATTGATGAGTTTATGTAACTGGTGATATCACAACAGCATGGTAAACATTGTTAATGTGTTGTATGTTGGTGATAACTACATGAATTTGCTGACATGGATAGAGAAAGATGTCAATCATTGCGAAAATGATGTAGATTGTAGGGAGTTTTGTTGCTTCATTTTATCTTGTAAACTACCAAAAGTCTCGTAACAACTACATGAAGTTGGTGACATGGTTAGAGAATGATGTCACGAACATTGTTAGTCCATTGGTTAGATAACTGATTATTCAATTATTTTCATTCTTCTAATTTATGCCTACACCCCAAATTGCTTTCTTTAATGGGTGTATAGTTTGAAATGTAAGTTGAGAAGGAGAGTGAAAGAAATGGAGGAAACAATGGTGAGAAGTTTGTAGAGAAATGCAAGTGCTTGTCTATTTATCAGTGTATTGTGTTGGTCTTTTAAAAGAGGATGAAGCGGTATCATAAATAGAATCGTTAATAATAGCCTTACCTTCCATTTTCTTATCAAGAGTCAAATTTGAATGTGGCAGGTCAGCATGATATGTGCTTAATCCTCTTCTTACATGATATGTGCAGTTGCCTTCTTTTTTATTTATGACAATGCTTCTTGACAATATTTTTTGTTTAGTTATCAGTGAATCCGTTAAATGGACGAGATTTATCATTTTGAATTGTGCAAAAGATAAATGGTTTTATATTTTTTGAACAATGGGCTAAAAAGAATCTTTTATGTAGTCAGTTTTTGCAATTTTTTTGTTAATTAAGGTCTGATATAGAGTTAATAATTTTTTTTACATTTTTTATTGTATGTTGCTCATAGTTTCTGAAAAAGATTAATGTATTTATCTTTTTCAGTGGTTCCATGAATTATTCGACAATTTCCGATGATAGCTATAACTATAAATACCGACGAATGACACTGACCAGAATTATTATTGTTTCACTTGCTCGTTTGCAAGTTCTGTAACTAAGAAAATTGTAGTGTAACGTTTATCGAGTTTGTTTTGGTACAATATTAAATGCAACTTTGCTAGCATATTCTCTTGAACTTATTTTATGTTTACAGATTTGGAAATTAATGATTTTTCTACAAACAAAAGGAAGAAAAAGAAATCAAAGAGTGAATTTGAAGATGTTAAGAGCATGTTAGATGGTGAAGAAGCCCATGTACTCTCAACTAAAACAGAGAAGAATAAAAAGAAATACTAGTTCAAGAACAACAACACCTTGGGGCATACCATGGAAATCACAAAGTATAATCATGAAGTTTCAGCTATTGACGAGGAAGTTGTTGAATCCACAATTGAACCAAGAAGAAGAAAATTTAAGATAAGAGCAAGCAAGAGGCAAATGGTAGGGAGATCGATAAAATGAAAAAGAAGAGTCATGAAATTTTGTATGATAGCGATGTCGAAGTAAAGAAGAAGAAGAAGAAGAAGAGGAAGAAGAAGAAGTCGAACATCAGAGAAGACGAGTAATTATGAGTTGTTAGACAACAGAAAGAAAATCAGATCATTTGGGCTAATATTTTGTTATATGGGGCTGATGAGGTTGTGTTACATGCCTTTTTTTAAGCTATAAATTTTTTTGTTAGTGCTTTACTGAACTTGTATAATGCTTTCTCTTTAGTTTGAGGATTTTTGTACTATCAAACTTGCATTTGCTTATTTGTTGTTCCAATGTTATTCTTGTCCTTTCAGTGGTTATGGTATACCACTATTTGTTGCTATTCTATAATTCTTATCCTTATAGTGTTATGATCCAAATTTGATTGGGTTTTGCAATCATATATCTTTAGAAATTAATGTTTATGTTTATATGTTTTTGTATAAAAATACAATCTGTTTAAAAAGATAAACTAGTTTATCTTTTTAAACTACTTCAATTCTAGGTTCAAAAATATTTCTTCCTTAATAATTGTATTTAAACATTTCTTCCTTAATAATTTAATAATATTTTTATATAAAAAACTAACTTGTATGTAAGATTGCATGACGAAAATAATTATTTAAAAAGATAACTTTATTTATCTTTCTATTCTTTATCATTATAAATTGATTAAGATGATATATATATTTATCACTATATCTTAGTATGATAAAAAACAGTAAAATTTTAAATTAAAAAGCATATACGTAAATTACTGATTATATGCATAAAATAATGCAACTTTTTGCGTGTAAGATTGTAAATCTTCTAGTTAAAAAATCATTGTTTGTTTAAAAAGAAAAATATATTTATCTTTTTTGTCTACTTTTTTTATAAAACTAAATGATAAATATATTCAAAAAATGATTGCTTAATACTCTAACAAAATTTTAAGTAAAATTTATTGTTTGTATGTTTTTTTTAAAATACAACATCTCTTTTTAAACAACTTCAATTATGGCTTCAAAAATATTGACAATTTGTAAAGATAATTGTATTTAAACATTTCTTCCTTAATAATTTAACAATTAAAACTAACTTGTATGTATGATTATTTAAAGACAATAATCATTTAAAATGATACTTATATTTATCTTTTTCTTCTTTGTCGTTAAAATTTGATTAAAATGATATATCTATTTACCAATATACCTTAATATAAAAAAAATAGCAAAATTTTAGATCAAAAATCACATGTGTAAATTACTTGTTACATGCATAAAATACTGTAACTTTTTGCATGTAAGATTGTAAGTCTTCTAATTAAAACAACAATGTTTGCTTAAAAAGACAAATTTATTTATCTTTTTTGTCTACTACTTTTATTACTAAGAAAACACAATAATACAAATGATAAACAAATTAAAAAATAAACTTAGTGTTCACTCCAACTAGTTTTCTTCTTATGCCGTCAAGAATATTTACCAAATTTATGGATTATACCCCCTCATTCCTTTCCATCTAATTATGTATCAGTGTTTCTAGAATATCCACTGCTAACTTTTTAACCTTGTTTGAGAAAGTAACTGCTAAATTTGGAAACTGGTCTACTTCCAAGCTTTCAGTATTCTAACAAGACTCGGGCATTTACCATGAAGCAAGTAAGGCCTCATCTTATCGGAACATATTGACGATAACCAAAAAGCTTCTTTTTCATTCCCGAGAATACTGTAAATTCTATTACAATGGAAAGTTCTATAAAATGCACTTCACAATTAGGATAATATATACGCAAAGCTTATCGTCAATTCATCAAATTGTTTTCTATGCAATTGATTCAACAAGAATGTGCATCATTGTAATATTCATGATATGGATTTAAAAACAGAAAATGAATATCCAATGGAAAATATACTTCGATAAACAATGAAGAACTAAAAGCTGAAGTGTGTGTAAAATTTATATCAAATTAGTTATTTCAATACAGAAGTCTATAGGTATCATTTTAATATTAAGTGCTACAACAATTATATAGCCACCATTAAGCACTTCGCTAATCTATTTGTTATGAGTCCGAAGATTATACGCTTCAGAAACTGACGTTGTTTTAATAGAATCCTCCATAATTTCTTCCAAACGGCAATCTGGATCTTCATTGATATCTAAATGACTAGGCAGCCCTAAATCTTCAAGCAGCTCATCTTCAATCCATGAATATTGGCTTAGTCTATCATCATCTGTGTCAGCCTCATATTGTAGCAGCGTCATTCCTGAATTATAAGAAACACGTGTAACGACCTGCCTTTTTGACCGCTTCAAGTCAGTAATTAAACCAACTCGAAATATTCAACACAAAAGATAGTTATTTAGCTTACAGGGTTTAATAGAATCAGACGCAGAAATAACAGAATAAACAAACTACAATATCTCACAGCAGAAACGTTTACACAAAATATCAGAGTTTTTACAAAAAAAAAACTTTACGCAGCAAAAATATATATACATAGATTTTAATAAATAAGATTTACATATTTTACGATCCAGAGCGCGGGCGTCTTCGCATGCTTCTAACTTTGATAGTTGAATTCTTTAAATCTATAACACTCGGATCTGACCCTAGCATTCCATGCAAAACATAAAAAATCAAGTCAGGATTAATCTTTGTTCAAATAAATTTGTTTAAAAGCGATACTCAAATATAATTGTTAATTCCATAACTGCATGAAGTAACTAAAATCCATGATACATGCAAAATGCCAAATATTCATGATCAATAAATCTTGTGCAGAATCAAAAGCAACACGAGATAATACAAGGGAAGAGTCCAAATGGCGGCCAAACAGGTCGAGGAAAAACAATAGCAAGGGCCAAAAATTTGTAAACTATCAAACGATAAATGACGGGTAAGAGGCAACAAATGAGCAACTGATGCTAGGTGGTACAATAAACACCATTTTTCCAAGTGAACTTTAAAGTCTTATTTTATTTTGATGTCAACCAAACCCAAAATTGTCCAAGTATACTTGCCAGCATATGTAAGATTCCAATATGAATAAGATAATAAACATTCAATGTGTCCATACCTAAAATCAAGCATGTAGTACATGTTTCAACATTTCAACAAGTTCAAGTATGGTGCAACAGTGGACGCAAGAAGGTGTTTGACTACCATACAAAGATTTTTTTTCTAGCAGACAAAAGATTTTATTCCTATTACACATTATATTATCCTACTATTCAATTTTTTTTAACTAAACATAGTCATGATTATTCGCAGCTATTCTTTCCATCTAGGGTACAATCTAGTTTATTAGTTCTTTTCACAGTGATGTGCAGTAACAAATTGGCATGTATTTCAAATATTTCAAGTTGACAGGTGCAAGAGGGGGTACGAACAACATATGCAACTTGGCCAGCAAATGTAATTAAACCATATATTACATCATAGACAAAATATACATACAGGTATGTCATATAAAGAATTAAGCCTCACATAAACAAAACAAATACAAGGGGTACGAACAGTATATGCAACCAAGTCTACATCCATATACATAATCAAGCCTCATATAAACAAGACAGGCACAAGGGGGTACGAACAGTCTATGTAAATTAGTCAGCAAATTTGTTAATTATATTCCAGTAACTCAATTGAATAAATAAACGTGAATCAAAGGCTAACCATGAGTGAAAAATCACCTTAAAACAACAGTGAATTAAGTTGCAGCAGCGAATAGAATTGGAAAGGTACAAGATCCGAATATTAGTGGCAGCGCACGGGGACGGATGTAACACCCCATGTCCGTTAATGTCACTCACAAGGGAATGCATTAAGTTTCGAGGAGCGTTATAAGTAAACAGAACGGAATATTACAAGACGGATAAAGTAGTACTTGAAAATTTTATAACTTTATTGCAGCGGAAACAGAAATAGGTTTGGTTACACCTTCAAAACAACAAAACCAAGTACATAATATCAGCCTTGTACAAAAGCCTTCAGAGTACATAATTTTAAAGCCATAACCCCCAACAGAAAATGTCATAAGAAGAATCAAAGCCAAGAAATACATCTTTCAACTTCAAGCTGGAAGAAAGAGACATCTGAACTAAGCTTGAGTATTTCCTCCCTGAGAAACTAGAGGGGGGAACGGAAGTAAATAGGCGAAACAAACTAGGTCAGACATTAGTCTGGTAAGTCCAGTAACTTTAACAATATAATCGTTAAAGTAACAGGATAAGAACATAAACTGGAAAGTAAGAAATGACTGTACATAAGAATGCATGACAAGGTAGGCAAGATGAATAAGATAAACGTTGATTGCGCTTCAAATCACTATAGGGTAATTACTACACTACACCAATGCTAAATATACCGCACCGTTACTAGTTCCATACTGAAAGTTAAACCCAACCCCACAATTGGTAGCCCTCAGGCATAACATCTAGTAAGAGGTATCTACCTCATACAATCCTTGACAGCCTACTTGCCCATAATAGATACTAGATGTCCCCATACAACCCATAATCGATTGGCTCATTAACACATATGTATTCGTTACTTGTGTCATTCGGCCCCGCCTGTCTGTAGATACCTGTGCTGGTCCCACCATGGGGTGTATCAATCCCTATGATGGCAACCCGACAGAATTCAAGATGCACAGTGTATGACTACTGGTGCCCAGTGCCTGCTTTTTCCACTCCGAAACACGTGCACACCTGTACTCCGTCGGAACCTACACTGATGCACCACCCACCGCTATTTTGACCGCTTATAATCAGCCCAGTAATCGTACCCCACCTAGCTTAGTTCAGGGTACCGTGATACATCTATGTGGGTTACTGCTGAAATGGGTCCCCATTACTAGGGTTTCCAAATCAACATGTTATAACGGTTAAGTGTTCTCAATATAACCTAACCCCATCCATCTGTTTTAATTAACATGTTGTATTGGTTAAGTGTCACCTATTCATATATCACTTAACCTTCCCACTGATTCACGCATGTTTATTTAACGGTTAAGTTTGTGGGCCTATATATACTAATATTACCCACTTACCCAAGATTTACTTAACACTTCCACTTATCAAGTCCATATGTAGTATTGGTTAAGCTTGCCATAATCCTATCCACTTTGTTCATGTAATATTGGTTAAACTGTCTTCTTACCCATGTTAATTTAACCCCACCCACCTAACTCATTTAGGTATCATATTCAACATTAATTAGTTATTAACGCACAGACCTCTCACATTAAGTCGACCACTTGTGGCCACTGGATATGCCGGGCAGTTCCGGGCAGACTTCCACCACAAACCAGACTTAACCTCGTGTCTAAGCATCTAATTTGTGCCTTTAACACTACAACAAAATTGCTCTTTAGCAACGTAAGTTAATGTCGTTAAAGATTGAGTATGCGTCGTAAAAGATTTCTAGCGACGTAAAATTTTATGTCGCATGAGCGTCGTTAATAGTGATGACGCAAAAAATAATTTTCGACAGAAAAATACGTCGCTAAAAGGTAATCATTTGCGATGTAAAATGTGTCGTTAAAGATTGAAGAATGTTGCAAATGATTTGCGTCGCTAATTCTTTATTTTTCTACAACATTATTTGCAACAGGTATTATGTGTCGCTATACAAATACAATAGCGACATATGGTTTCGTTGCAAAATAATATATTATTAAAGACATAAATATACGTCGCAAAATAATATATTATTAAAAGCATAAATATACGTCGCCAAATAATATATTATTATTAAAAACATAAATATACGTCGCAAAATAATATACTATTAAAAACATAAATATACCTTGTAAATAGTTAATTTCAAAAGGTCGTTAATGCTGCTCAATTTCTAGCCGCATTTGTTCATAAATTCAATCAACATCACTGTCATTCACGCACAACTAAAACCGCTGTCAGCCTCATCTGCAAGAAGCACAAACACAATAACATAATTAAAAAAATAAAACCATCTTCAGATCGCTAGAAAGCAACATTCAACATCTTCATCATCAAAGCAAACTACAGCAGTCACTCTTACATAAAAGTAAAGAAAATAAAAGCTATTATAATAACCTCACTGAAAAAACACAAAATTGCAATAACAGGAAAACTGAAAAAAAGATCCATGTCATACTCTCAACATATTATTTCCAAGAACGCATTAGGTTGTTTTCAATATACTGTACAAATTATCATGGTATCCAATACTAGTAACTACACTGCCAAAGTCTGTACATCAGCAAAACAATCATTTACCCATGTCCACCAAGATCTATACAAAAGAATCCGACCAAGATCTACACAAAACAGTCCCACCATGCTAGTCAATGTTTCAGTCCCACCATGCTAGTCAATGTTTATTTCAGTGCTCCATAGCAAGAATCTGCAAAATTACAACTTTATCGAACTTCCATAGATAAAATTTAACTGCAAAATCTAGATTACAGGCATAATTCGTTAAGACATGTCATAATGACAGGTATGCTTCAGAATTTTAGACTGAAAAATTAATCACTTTTACGACCATGACAGGCATAATTCCTTAACGTTCCAGTGTAGCAACTAAGTGCAATATGTTTCAGATCAGGTCCAATAGCTTCAGCACCGTTTTACGACCATGACAAAAACCACACTAGTTAAAATAAAAAAATCAGCTAAAATGAACCTATAACTGTTGTGTAAACAAATCACTCATTAATTTGTAAACTTGGCATAGGCATGAAATGCTACTAATTCACAATACCATAGTACAGCTATCAATGATTCAACTTCACTTAGTAGTGTGCAGGCTATTTATCATGTAGCATGAGACATGGCTAAATTATACAAGTACACGATAAGCATTGAACAAGTCAACAGGGATCTGGCATGGTACAAAATGCTACAACAATGCAATAGCAGTTCATCAGGGATCAGTAAGTGAAAGCAGTAAGCCTAAAATTGTTTTGAGTGAGTGCTTCAGCCAGCGTTAATAATGCCGGTTTGTACTTCAAACCTGCTATGTTTGCACTTGAGGCACACCAAGCAATTTAACAGAAAATCCACCTCAACCCCATACCATCTTATGCGAAGTTCGGCATAACCTAACTCTCCATCTACCCAACTTAGTCAAATTCACATAAAATACGACTAAAACCAGATTACCACTGACATAAATTAGGTAATCATGCAAGTTAAATGCAAGGACTACCAACATGTAATACCACTACAAAATCCCATTTATATGATAACAACAATGCAGTTTAACATTTTCATGCTAGGACCAATTGCGACTTCAGGTGAAGTTTAAAATTTTTGTGTTCGCTACAGGAGTGTGCCCCATTCCACCTACTGAGTATTAAAGTAAGAACACCGGAAGAAATACTCAACTGAACTAGAAAATAATCAAACCTGCAATACTCATGATGTTAATAAAAGAACACCGGAGGAAATTCAGACAGTAATGTGCATAAATGAGATACCAATGTTGGGATAGTATTATGAGTATATCCTATCTTCTATGTAACATGCATCCTTCACACTGGACTCATAACCCATTTCTTGGATGTTTTGGTTCAGGTTATGGTTGAAAAAGCCAACTACTATAATATAGGGTGGTGTAAACCATGGACAAAATGAAGGTCATTATGTTATAAGGTTGACTTTACCACAAGTTTGCAGCTCACAGATTCAGTAACATCTACAGTTCACAGGGCAACTAACCTTTTAGTTATCATTTAACAAAACCAGTGGTCATTATCAATCAAATTTTAGACTCATCAAAGCTATTCTTTGCTGTTCTGTTTTACAAAAATACATACATACACGTGTGTGCATTCTACTCTATTTCTATTTAGCTCTCCGTCTTCGTCTCAATACCAGCTCTTTTTTAAATATATATTCAACATCATTTTGTTTTACAAATATAAATTTAATATTTAATCAACTTTACTTTCTATCTATATAAGAAACATCTTTTATAGTTTAAATTACAATATAGAATTTTAACACTGCAATGTTATGCACATGTACTCTTTCTAAGTTTCAACCGAGGTCTATAAGTTTAAAATACTCTGCTTGAATAATTTCGAAATTACTTTAAATTGTTTATCTTCTGTGTAATTATTTTGCAAAATTTTAGTAATTTTACATGTAGTGATCACCGTAATACCCTGGGTGCCACACATTTTATATGAACGTGAAAAACACATTTAATTCAATTAGGAATTTAATAAAACTAGTACATTTAAAAAGAGTAAATTTACAATAGTACGATATAAAATGAATAATACCCAAATAAAAATTATTAATACAATGGAAAGTTTAAAAAATGGCAGACTAGGAGCAATATTCAAGAAGTCCAAACTTCTTAAAATATTTCTAAGAAAGTTTAATTCGTTATTGTGTTTTAGAAAAAGTATAGAAAACCAACATATTCAGAAAAAATATTAAACAATAAATATAACATTTTTCTTTCAAATTTAAGACTTGTATTAATATGTGCATTATATTATTCCTGATTAGTCCTTTTTACTATATTTAAAATAATTATTTTTTTGACTTAACTGTACAAGTTAAAATTTTACCTCATAATTTCAGTTTAATTTTACATTTATTAAACAAAATTAGTTTCTGCTACATGTTAATTTGAATACCGTTAACCACATATTACGTTGGCACACACATACATGCATATGTACATATATGCATGCACCTTAATATGTGTGTATGCAAGCACTAATGCACATATGTATATCTGTCAACATTGACTTATATATGTAAAAAAATATACTACATAATATATTATATACTATATAAATCACTGTAAATTAATACATATGTATGATGTATTAAGTATGTATTAATATTTTTCATGCACACATGCGTCAATTTAATTTATGTATTTTTCTTGTAAATATTACTTTCAATACATAGTTTTACAAGTTTCTGAAGCCTAGGCGAGTGAGGTAATTAACTCATACGGTCAACCTCGTAATAGCATTTACCATTACAAAACAAATAAAAGGATTAATTAACACGGTAATTCTCTCGTAAGGTCAACCACATAATAGCATTTACCATTACTAAGCACATCAAAGGATTAATTAACACTAAAGTATTGGAATGCATGCAACCATCATTAATCCTAGCTGAAAAGTTTAATGGATATTATGAAGACGATTAATGGATTATACTCTATGTTGAATGCTAATATAACAAGTCCTGTACTGATCATAAACCTCTATACAATACCAATATTTTGAGCATTACTGACATTCAACCAAAGGGGAAAATAATCAATGGCCCCCACTGGTAAGCTATTTGAGGCGGAATTTATATTAGCCTCTGCTGAGATCCGTAACGACAAACAAAATCGCCTCTACAATTAAT
This sequence comes from Allium sativum, assembly GCA_030737875.1. NCBI lineage: Eukaryota > Viridiplantae > Streptophyta > Magnoliopsida > Asparagales > Amaryllidaceae > Allium > Allium sativum. The sequence goes on along the minus strand of CM060921.1, from coordinate 716,677,842 downwards.
TTGAGACAAAAAACTTTTTACCCGAAACGTCAACTATTATTATGGAAAAAAGTAAATGCTCTTAATGCCCTAACGTTTCTTTAATCAGTAGCAGCACAAAAAGGAATACTTTTTGCATAAGGCCTAAATGCAAGAAGCAACATACAAATCAAATAATTCGTTTTAGATCCTGACCCTTTATTCCTAAACCAACCCTCTTTTTTGAAATCTAGGCAACCTCTACCCCCATGCGCATGCCTCTTAGCTCCAACTGAAGACTCCAACCATTTCAAATCACACTACCACGACTCCCTAAGCGATGCAAGCTCAATCCTTGATCTCGTCAAGGACATTGAAATTGCTGTTTCAAGCCGCAAAGGAAGGACAAGCACCGCCGCAGGTGATATCGCCTTCCCCAAAGGCAAGGAAAATTCAGCATTCGGTTCACTAGTTTTCTATACCGTAGTCGAATGTATGGAAAAACTGGTGCATTCGCAGCTACCATATCTTCGATGGTTATTTTAGGAATAAAAAACTATGGGTCTCCTATGGTTTTCGCAGTGAAAAGGCTTACTCAAACCTACATTGGGCCGTTTTGTGCTGTGCTTTATGAATTGTTGCTTCAGCCTAAAAGAGCTTCAACTTTAGCAAAGATTTCATTTTATTTATTTATCATCTTCTAATATTATCTGCAGTTATATATATTGATTTGAGAAGCCAAAAAAATTCGGATCATATCATATTTGATATAAGTTCAATGTGCATTACTAAAGGAATTCAATATAAGTAGTATTATTACCACGTAGAAGACCCATTGCCACTAATTTGCCTCATGAAAGTATCCTAACGAGTTGCCATAGTGTTGCGCCAACTTTCTAACTCTTCAATCTTACGATTCTGCTCTTGCGTTTGGAGAATCTGTTGTTGCAACTGTGTGGTGAGCTCAGCATTACGCCTTTCTGCATTCTCTGCCCTTAGAATAACATTGGACAAATCAAATAGGCTGCAATTAGAAGTTGAAATTGGTAGCACACCATGTCCAAGTCCTTTTATATATCCAGGTCTACTTCCCAAAACTTTATCACATATTCCATCTTCTGTCAGGGAAGTGGATTCTTCAAGTGCAGAATGCTTTTGAAGTTCTACCATACAATTATGCAGGGTAAATTTGACATATTACTAAAAATATATTCATTTCTAAGAAACCAGATTACCTTTGAATGTAAAATATATTTCGCACATAATTGTTTTCTGCTTCCGAGCAGGTCCATTTATTTTCCTTAGAATGAGTCAAGCAGTATAACTCAATTCTTCCTAGCTCTTGCTGAGTGTCTTTATCACGCTGTTACAAAAATGAAAACAAAATAAAATTAAAGACTCAAAAGATTTGAAAAAAATATTATGCAAGCTTGTATATTAACATTTTGTATGACCATTTCTTCTCTGTAGCGTGCAAATGGTTTTGAACCCGCACAGTGATTCACCTTGTGATGCTGCCTGCTAGTTTTATTTTTTGCACTGAGCTCCTGCATATAAGGTAATTATATTTTGATTACAACATGTATTATATGTATAAACAAATAAAATGTAATCAATTTAATTATAAGTTATTACTTTAAATTTTTTTGTCTCAAACATTCCACAAACAACTCCCCACATTTCACGGGTCATGCCCGTGTAAGGGTTTTGGCGACATTGATCTTCGTTTTCAAATTGCTGATAATGCTTGTGAAGCCTACACCTAAAATCTTTAAATCGTTGCCCCAAGTAGCGGTTTACAGCTCGTTCAACATAAGGAATTTCAAGATCTATGTCAAACTTCTCCTATATAAATAAGACGACATCTCAGTTTCAAAGTAAAATATAGGGAACACACAATGGAGTCTACAAATTAAAGAAAAAGAAGTTCACTTACTAATGCATATGATGTACTCTAAATAAATATTCATATAGCTTTTGAAGTGTCTAATGCATATGCATATGTTGTATCAGAAATATTACTAGTGCCCATGCAACTTAACAAAATAGCATTATTTTTCCAGATAAACTGGATGATTCCAAGCAAAATATGTAGCATGGCAAACAAAATAAAGTGATAAATTCATAACTGAAATTTGTCAGTTTCAGTAAATAGTTTCAAAAAAATTATTAAAATGAAAAATAATAATAAAACTAATTATTGTATGCATATATGGCATATATTAATATCTGTGTATGGTTCCAAGTGTGGAATGCAAATGTTCCAACAACGGGTTACATATCTTGAGTTTAATGCTCAAACGGGACCAAGTTTTTTTATTTCACATGACTATTAAATCGATATAGCTAAAAATTCATATGATTATATGATGTTAAAAAAAAAAAAAAATTCAAGCTTAAAGAAGCGGAAACAAAACAACTACAAAAGAAAGCATACCACTACCAAGTTACCACTTCTTTATTTTATTACAATTACTCTAGATATACAAAATTACTGGATTTCTATCGATGTACGGTGAATTAATATTTTCTTTGGAGATAGGTAGTATCAGGTTAAATAAATCATTATTAAACCCGCTCTAAAATTCTTAGACATAAAGAAATGTGCACAGACATATTCCCACTAGAAAAAAAGAAAATAGGCTTAATTAAATGCATATGAAAGGATTTGCGAACTTATATCTTGAGGAAAGAAAATAACACGATTTTGTGTAAACAGATTAATATAATTTCAAAGCTTAACCTTTAGAATAAGCTCATATACATGAACATTTATTCTAAGCTAGGTCCATATTGCTCTAAATTTACTCCAAAAGAGATATCTAATATAATCTATCCAACATATAATCATACAACCTATAATGTTGTGTACTGAACCTTGATATACCATAGCAATGGGCATGAAGTACAGAGTATAACTAAAAAGTTGATTTGAAGGGGGAAAAAAATCTTTGGCAGGATAGAACCATAACATTGTGCATATATGGACAAAATCATATATGTACTGAGTAGGTAGACAGTTAGGTAAAAGGCAATAATAAGTTAAGGCTGGCCACAAATAATCATGTAACTATGCAAGAATTTAAAGTGCAGTGGACAAAGAAAAGGGAAACGTAAGAACATACAAATATTATGAAAGACATGCCACCTTAATATATATATATATATATATATATATATATATATATATATATATATATAGCATTCTCATGCTCAAATAACAAGAACTGGCATGAATGTGGACAAAACACCGACCTGCTAATGCTCAAATCGCAATGTTTTGCTGAATAAAAAGAGACCTGTAACAATTCCAGAACTGTCATGGTACACCAAAATTACTAATAATATACATCCTAATAGTTAGTACATGTTTATTACTTCCATCAAATTCAATCAGATAATATGACTTAACGTTCCTAAAGCAAATTTACCCATCTGTCACTGGTGTAGAATTAGCCCAGCAGCCAACATCCAACGCTAAAAATTTAGTCTATAAGTTTACATTATTAGATACATAAGATGTTCTAAATTTGAACCTCGAAGAAGATGATGAATTAACTAGTTTTTTTAGAGATAAGATGAATATTGTCGTGAGATGTGTAAATTGAAAATTGTTTTGAATAATTTGATTTATAGAAATAGTTATCTCATGCATATATAAAGACAGTTAATCAAAAATTTCCATCACCCATTAGCAATTTAGCAAAGTTTCATTCTGGATGAAAACTAAACTGATACTCAAATTTGTGATATGTGCCCGAAAATGATCTTTCAATTGATGCTTAATCTTCCTACATGTTCACACTGTTCATTCACTTCTTGTTTTTCTTACAATGGAATACTTTTTGCCAATTTTCTTTTGGAACCACCTTTTCATCAAAAAAAATCCCTTTAAATTTTCTTTAAGATGTAAAAATGATCCAATATTTGATCTTTAGAAAACAACAACAATGTTGGCTGCAATTTGAAAATGATTATTAAGGTTTAGAAAATAGTAGTATTTGAATTTTGGAAACCAACATTCTTTTGATTGCATCAAATTTGGAAGCAAAGAGTTCTATCCACGTAGAAAACAGAATCAATCTGATTGTTTTGCACTCTACATCTGTTCAAGTGTTAGAAACATCATTCTCAATTAGCCCTTAGATTCAACGATGGAAATAGGGGAGAGACCTAAATCGGTAACACTTGACGCCATGTGAAACAAAATGGAATATGACGTACATCCAAAAATATATGAACTTTGGAATCCAATATAAAATAAAAAAGCTAAAATCTCAATTTTATTAAAAAGCATTAAATTGCGTTCACTGTGTAATTCCGGTTCACTGTCAATATTAACACTTTTTCAATCAAGCACGTCTTCTTCATCATCTAAGGTATTTGTTACTTTAAAGTAAACTATAAGCTTGTTTTCTTCAATCAGACTAAAAGTATAAAACTTTGCATCTGTTTTTCATGGTTGTAATTCTAGGGAAAACAATCTGGTTGTCACTGTTTGACATTGACTCATAAGATGTTTTAAATTTGAAATTCAAAGATAACTTATTGTTATTTCATAACTGGTAAATATTTAAAAACAAATAGTGCCCTGCGTTAGGAAAATAAGATATTGCTTCAAGTATTTTGAGATGTATGCAAATTATCATCTCATAAGAACTTAGATATGCATCAAAATTTCCCCGGTTTATTCTTTTTTTTTTTAAGTAGATCAGTCTTGTGGATGATAATTACAACAGGATTTATTAAGAAAACACGCAACATAGGGAACAAATTCTAGTAGGCTAATCTAATAATATTATAATAGTCTAAAATTATTTGTGGACAACAAAATTTAAACTATATTACAGATAAGAAAATTGACATAATTTAGACATATGTCAGTGTAAGATGATTTAAAAAGATGCAAATGCAATTTCCAATACTATCATCTAGAATCTCCTTTTTATTTTTACTTTAACCAAAAAAAAAAAAAAACTTCATACAATTTATGCATAACAAAATGATCAAATATTGTAAACATTACAGAAATCGTAACATTTGAAATCACTCATATTCCCATTAATCCATGCCGACTTCAGTCAAGACTATAATGCCTACATATGAGTAATTTGTTGTGCTATAACAAGGGTGTATTCATGTTTTATTAGTTATAAACATATGGCATCGGATATTGCTCTACAAAAGTAACACAGTGGTTTTGTGAACACAATTTGCTTTCATGTACTCAAAACCTCAATCCTTGAACCTGATTTGCAAAAGTCTTGCATTACTGCTTCTTGACTTAGCTCTTAGAAATCACTGTTGATTTACATGTGATTAAAACCAATTTTCATTTTTTATTTATGGAAGCGTCAAAGCGTTCTTTTCCTTTTCAAATTGTTTCTAGTCATCTTTCTTTCATCAAAGATGATTATAATCACCTTAAGTCCTGTAACAGGGAACAAATTTGTAGACTACAGTATGATTCTAAAAGAAATTAAATAATTTTTATTCAGCTAAGACAAGAAAATTGTAGTCTTTACCTTATTATTCAGAAATTGCAAAAGAAGCCAAAAACAGAAATTAGAGAAATCAAGGATTCGAAGTTTAATCGTACGGAAGAAACAAGAGGAAATAATAAAAGGAGAAACATAAACTGAAACAAACCTGAGAAATTAGTTGAACGATTGCTGATGAAGGGGTACGATGATGAGGAGAAACTTGCTGTTGTGAAGGAAAAGGATGGAGAGCGCGATTGATCTGAGAGGATGCAGACGTCGGATGAAGTCGCAAAACCCTAAAAATGAGCAGTTGGGATTTCTGGAATGTTTTCTCGTAAAGAAACGCGCTGATCTATTTTTCGATGGTAAACTTTAGCAAAGCCCCTTGCATAAAACAAAGTCGAAAGTTCCTTCCGGTGTAAATTGTTTTTAAGTGTATCGATTGGTACACAAAAGAAAGACCAAATTTTTGTTCATTTATACTAAAACAAAGTGATTTGTTATAAATTTTGAAAACGTTGGTATGGTTAGTATTGAATTTATTAAAGTCATTTAGTACTTTTCAAATAAAAAATTTGAATGTAAGAAAAATATCATACTTTGAGTTGCACACTATCATGTTAACAATGCATTTTATAGCGAAAATCGAACAAAAAGATTTAAAATGTTTGTTAAGTAAAGCTGGTTACCCAACACATATCAATATGAGGGTTTCTCTTTTAATAATTTAAAAACTCCATCAACTGATGATATAAAGTAGAAATGCCACAATAAAAAATATTATGATAAAAAATACTGTTAATATTGACTTGTAGCGACATAAAGTAATGTAGCTAACGAGAAAGATAGAGTCATTTTTCTTTTGGGACGCTTTTAATAGGTAGTAAATGAAAACAATTTTGAATGAATATTATTATTTTTATTTATGTGGTTATTTACGACGTATAATAGAATCGCAAGTAATAAAAAATAATTTGTTGAAGCATTCACTACCTATAATAGTTGCGTCATAATTATGCGTAGTAAATACTAGTTTTTTGCGATATATAAATTTACATTGCAAATATTTGCGTAGCTAAAGAGTAAATTTGTTGTAGTGTAACCTCTCACATTAGACTACCGTTTGCGATTGCAGGATATGCTGGGCAGTTCCGGGCAGTCTTATACCGCAAACCAAGTCTAACCTCGTGTCTTAGGCATTCATCTTTTAGCTAATTTACATATTTACTGTCCAAGTCTAGATTTATATGTAAATTATCCATAAGTGTGGTCAATTCAAGCTATGCCACATTTACTTGTTACGCCCAAAATTTCTTAATTAAGTTATACCCAATTCCCCGCGTTTCAATTGCACGAACAACAAGGTCAAAAAAATAAAACGGAGAGGGATAGAGGAGAAACACAAGAATTGACATAAGGAACAAAATAGGCATGTAAAGGTGTACCCAACTCAAGAATCATGTTTCCAATAGACTTAACAATAAGTATAGCTAAACTGAGCAAGTTACATCATAGGCATACAGATTTGATAGAATTGAACATAAAAGAATCACCAATTTGGTGTACAACATGATAGATAGCATTGTATCAATCACAACAGTCTCATAGGCATCGGTAATTCAGTTTGACAAAAGGATAAGCATGAATCAGAATTGATTATCTTACATTTAGGCATAGTTCTAGATTTGATTCATTACAAGTCATGATTCCTATTACATGTTCCAAATCTGAGAAATAAATGAACTTACCAAATTATCACAAGTTTACACCCAAACCCATTTACGTCAAGTCTCATGTTTGCTTATTATATACAATTTTTCCTAAACCATAGCCATCATCAATTTTTGTCTTTTTACAAATCACATGTTATTCAACATTTCCCAAACTTTTCCCCATCATTCAATCATTATACGTGTGCGAATTTTGCATAATATGTTAGGCTCGAAGTTAGCCTAACTCATAAAAAAGAAAAAGGAAAAAGGAAGAGGGAAGAAAATCATGGTATCAAAATAAGCATAAATATATGAGCATGAACAGGCATGAACTGATAGAATTGATCAGAAAAGCATAGGCTATGAAGCAAAAAAGATGACAACTTGAAAATTTGATAAGATATGCATAATCATATGATCACAATTTACAACTTATCATAATTACTTTAGTTTAATTATCTTGTGAAAGCTACATGAACTCATAGAGATTAAGATAGAAGAGAAGATCTGGAATATGGTTTCTGAAGTTGATAAGCTAATCCGTTGATGTAGGATTTGATCTTTATCTTTAACCTTGAATTTGATTTCTAGTTTGGAGAGATGGACAGCATGACGGCTTCATAGAATTGGGTTATGAGGTTTAGGGTTAAGGTTTGATGTGATTATATAGGAGTATAGAATTAATATGAGCCTTTAAATCAACCTAGGATCCATCCAAACCATCCAGTCTAAGAAAATGCTTCATCAGGCCAATCAGAAGTTGCCACGTAGCCCTACGACTCAGAAAATCGTCACTGTCCAGAACAGTCAGCAGGGGTCGACCCCTAAAGGGGGGGTCAACACCTATGTCGACACCCCTATAGGGGGGTCGACACCAGTGTCGACACCCCTTAAGGGGGGTCGACATCCTCTGGCGGGAATTTTCCCGCCCATTGCTTTTCGCTGGTTTGAATTCGGATATAACTTTAGTAATTATTTATTTAATTCTGATATAAACTTGAAATCTTCTAAGCTCTATAACTTCTTCATGCGGAGCCCGATTTACGCAAATTCGGACTCTATCTCAAGCATAATTTCGAGACGAACGCAATGGCGTAACCCGTTTCCCTTAATTCTGCTTCTAAAAATTAAGTGTTCTTAAATTTGTTAATTTTAATATTTTAAAATTACGGGGTGTTACATTCTCCCCTCCTTAAAGGATTTCGTCCCCGAAATCTCCAAGTCAAGAAGAATGTATATCCTACCATCCAACATCCATCTACTCAACCATTCAATCGCAGGCATCCATTGTCCTTAAAAAGGTTTCTAATGCTTTTCATGAACATATGCGTAGTGTGTGTATATGTCCTTACCCAAATGCAAAATCAGGCGGTCTACTGATTTAGTTGACCTCCTTAATGCAAATTATGATAGTGTCATGCGTCCATTATGTATGCAAAAGAATCCTAATTATACATATTATTTCTACATGAGTGCACAACTATTCATTCAAATGCAACCTCCATATGATAACACATTCAATGTACATCCATTTAATTAAATATGCATACATATTCATATGCAATATGAAAGTGATTGAGCCGATCTAGTGCCTAATGTGTGTGTAGATGCATCCACGAGCAACAACTAGCAAACATTTGCATCCACTTGCATCCACCAAACATAACATGTCTCAAACACATGTTTACAACCTCAGGATTGTCCTATCTAAAGATCGAGGATGCAAACGAGAGGACATACTGAATGATAGAACAAGTATGAACAAATCGGTAGAAAAGGGAGAAGTTAAGAACATATCCTCATAAAAGGAAAGGGTACGACGCACGTATCATGTCTTCCGTCTCCCAAGTCGCGTCTCCTTGATCATCTCCCCATTGGATTTTAACCGACTTGACCTCTCTATTGTGTAACTTCTTGATCTCCGATCCAAGGATGCCTGTAGGAGCTCGTCTAATCGTGGCATCTCACTCCACTTCCACTTCTCTAAGCATGCTCGGCTCCACTACTTCCGCGATATCATGTAAACACTTCCGCAAATACGACATGTGAAACACGTCATGAACACTACTAAGCTTCTCCGGCAACTTCACTCTGTACGCCATCTGTCCAATCCTCTCTGTAATGGGAAAGGGTCTTACAAACCTTGTGCTAATTTCCCTGTAACTCCAAAGCAAACTACGTTCCTCAATGGCGATACTTTGACAAAAACCATGTCCCTAACTTTAAACTCAAGATCGGTCCGTCTCTTGTCAGCGTTTGACTTTTGTCGGTCCTGTGCCGTCTTCATTCATCTTCAAATCAAGTAAATCTTTTTCGAAGTTTCTCTCTAATCAACTCGGGTCCAAGCAAAATCTTATCTGTAGACTCCCACCAATAAGTTGGTGATTGACACGGTCGTCCATAAAAAATCCTAATACTAGCTTAATAACTGTTATTATAAGCGAACTCCACAATTGGAAGGTGCTCTTCTCATGTCCCTCCATAACCTAGGATACACAACCTCAAAAAGATCTTCAAGGATTCTATTCACCCTTTCTGTCCGTCCATCCGTCTGTGGACGATACGCGATGCTCAAACATAACTACGTACCTACCGTCTTTTGCATGTCACCTTTTCCTTTTGCATCGAAAACTGCTCCAAGCCTTGTCCCACAAGCACCGGTATATACTGTGAATGGTTTTCTCCCATCTAGCAAAGTCAAAACTGGGGCTAATATCTTCGCAAAGTCCTTAACGAGCTTCCTGTAGTAGCCTGCCAATCCCTAGAAAACTTCTTAATTCTGTTGCTTTTCTAGGAACCTTCCAATCTTGGATTGCCACCAGCTTTTGCAGGATCCACTAATATCCCTTTCTTAGAGACCACGTGTCCTAAGAACCTCACTTCTTCCCTCCAAAAATGACATTTGGAGAACTTAGCTTTGAGTTGATGCGCTCATAGGGTAACTAGGACTTCCCTAAGATGTAGGGCATGCTCTTCCTCGCTTCTAGAGAAAATCAAAATACCATCCACAAAGACTACCACAAACTTGTTTAGAAACTCCCTAAACACCCTACTCATTAAGTCTACGAAATATGCGGGTGCATTCGTCAAACCAAAAGGCACGATGAGCCACTCGAAGAGACCGTCGGGAGCCCTAAAATCAGTCTTATCTATGCTATCCTCAGTCGCCCTAGGCTGATGAAATCCTATAGCTAAATCCAACTGCGAGAAAACCGAAGCGCCAACCAACTGATCGAACAAGTCATTTATCCTCGGCAATGGGTGTCTGTTCTTCTTCGTGAGCTTGTTCAGCTCCCTGTAGTCCACGCACAATCTAAGCGAACCATCAGCCTTCGTAGCAAAAACAACTTGAGCACTCCATTTCGAAATACTTCATTTTATGAACCCTTCCTCAAGTAGCTCCCCTACTTGCTTACTGAGTTCCCTTCTCTCTTTCGGGGCCATGTGGCGCACTAGTAATCCAACTAACTTGGCATTACCTACTAAGTATATACGGAGGTCTATCTCGCGCCTTGGGGTTAAACCCCGAACCACATCAAAGACGTCACCATACTCACGGACTACACGAACATATTCCAAATCATCGATGGATGCGTCAAGAGATTCTAGGTAGCTAAGCATCACTGGACCTCTAAGGTCACAAGAAATATCAAGGGTTCTTCCACAACGAATCAACAATCTAACTACCCCCTGTCACAGTCTAGGATGGCACCATACCTGGCTAGCCAACCAACTCCTAGAATCAAGCCGTAGCCCATGAAACCAAGAACGTAGGCGTTGCATTCAAACCCATCGCCCAAGATAGACACTCTCAAATCCCGACAAAGCATAGATAAATGAGCCGAACCTCTAATAAGATTTGAGACTACAATGGGATCCACAACTAGACTAGTTATTTAGGTGCAGTGTTTCAACTAACGAAGCAGATACAAACGAGTACGAAGCGCCAGAATCAAACAAAGTTCGAACAGGATAATCAAAAAGGAAAAATCAAACTTTCAACGAAAAAGTTTCTATCTCTCTCTTGTCCTGGTGCCATGAGAGCATGAACCTGTCCTCCGGAAGTAGGTCTTGTCCTCTGCCCTTGCCTTTGTCCTTGCCTCCTCGGACAGTCTTTAATCAGATGTCCTGCCTCATCGCAATGAAAACAACCAGGCTTCTTTTTCCTACAGTTCTTAGTTACATGGCCCGTTATACCACAATAAAGACGCCTACTTTTGTCATGGGGTTAATTATTCTTTCCGGTTTCCCCTTTATCTTCTTCATGGATTAAAGCCATATCAACAAATTCATCATCCTTGGGTTGTGCTCTTTAGCCTAAACCCCCTCATCGACCAAGCAGCTTGCTGAACCTTCCTTCCATCGTCTATCTCAAAGATACCAAACAAATCCTCCACTTCCTTGTGCCAATTCTAGCTTCGACAAATGTCTCAGTCCTATGAAACGGTTTTCCGCCCATCGCACGAAAGTTCTTACATATCTTAGGAAAAGCATCTACACGCGGGGAAAGAGACTCAAAAAGGAAAAAGGAAGAGATTCAAAACAAAGAATCAAAAGAAAGATATATGGCTTTTGGGGATTATGTTTTTCATAATAAACATTTCTCTTGAAAACTCCTTCTTTAAAACATGTTTTTGAAAATACTTTTATATAAAAAAATGCTTTTGAAAACGGTTTTCAAAATCTTTTATTTGTTTTGGTAACCTTCAGCTCTGATACCAATTGTAATACCCCACGTCCGTTAATGTCACTCACAAAGGGAATGCATTAAGTTTCGTGGAGCGTTATAAGTAAACATAACGGAATATTACAAGACGGATAAAGTAGTACTTGAAAATTTTATAACTTTATTGCAGCGGAAACAGAAATAGGTTTGGTTACACCTTCAAAACAACAAAACCAAGTACATAATATCAGTCTTGTACAAAAGCCTTCAGAGTACATAATTTTAAAGCCATAACCCCCAACAGAAAATGCCATAAGCAGAATCAAAGCCAAGCAATACATCTTTCAACTTCAAGCTGGAAAAAAGAGACATCTGAACTAAGCTTGAGTATTTCCTCCCTGAGAACCTTAGGGGAGAGGGGGGAAACGGAAGAAAAGGGATGAAACAAACTAGGTCAGACATTAGTCCAGTGAGTCCAGTAACTTTAACAATATAATCATTAAAGTAACAGGATAAGAACATAAACTGGAAAGTAAGAAATGACTGTACATAAGAATGCATGACAAGGTAGGCAAGATGAATAAGATAAACGTTGATTGCACTTCAAATCACTATAGGGTAATTACTACACTACACCAATGCTAAATATATCGCACCGTTACTAGTTCCATACTGAAAGTTAAACCCAACCCCACAATTGGTAGCCCTCAGGCATAACATCTAGTAAGAGGTATCTACCTCATACAATCCTTGGCAGCCTACTTGCCCATAATAGATACTAGATGTCCCCATACAACCCATAATCGATTGGCTCATTAACACGTATGTATTCGTTACTTGTGTCATTCGGCCTCGCCTGTCTGTAGATACCTGTGCTGGTCCCACCATGGGGTGTATCAATCCCTATGATGGCAACCCGACAGAATTCAAGATGCATAGTGTATGACTACTGGTGCCCAGTGCCTGCTTTTTCCACTCCGAAACACGTGCACACCTGTACTCCGTCGGAACCTACACTGATGCACCACCCACCGCTATTTTGACCGCTTATAATCAGCCCAGTAATCGTACCCCACCCTGCTTAGTTCAGGGTACCGTGATACATCTATGTGGGTTACTGCTGAAATGGGTCCCCGTTACTAGGGTTTCCTAATCAACATGTTATAATGGTTAAGTGTTCTCAATATAACCTAACCACATCCATCTGTTTTAATTAACATATTGTATTGGTTAAGTGTCGCCTATTCATATGTCACTTAACCTTCCCACTGATTCACGCATGTTTATTTAACGGTTAAGTTTGTGGGCCTATATATACTAATATTACCCACCCACCCAAGATTTACTTAACCCTTTCACTTATCAAGTCCATATATATTATTGGTCAAGCTTGCCTTAACCCTGTCCACTTTGTTCATGTAATATTGGTTAAGTTGTCTTCTTACCCATGTTAACTTAACCTCACCCACCTAACTTGTTTAGGTATCATATTCAGCATTAATTAGTTATTAATGCATAGACCTCTCACATTAAGTCGATCATTTATGGCCGCTGGATATGCCGGACGGTTCTGGGCAGACTTCCACCACAAGCTAGACTTAACCTCGTGTCTAAGCATCTAATTTATGCCTTTGACCTCTCACATTAGACTACCGTTTGCGGTTGCTGGATATGTTGGGCGGTTCCGGGCAGTCTTATACCGCACACTAAGTATAACCTCGTGTCTTAGGCGTTCATCTTTTAACCAATTTACATATTTACTGTCCAAGTCTAGATTTATATGTAAATTATCCATAAGTGTGGTCAATTCAAGCTATGCCACATTTACTTGTTATGCCCAAAATTTCTTAATTAAGTTATGCCCAATTCCCTGCGTTTCAATCGCACGTACAACAAGGTTAAAAAAATAAAACGGAGAGGGATAAAGGAGAAACACAAGAGTTGACATAAGGAACAAAATAGGCATGTAAAGGTGTACCCAACTCAAGAATCATGTTTCCAATAGACATGTTGTACATTAACAATAAGTATGGCTAAACTGAGCAAGTTACATCATAGGCATAAAGATTTGGTAGAATTGAACATAAAAGAATCACCAATTTGGTGTACAACATGATAGGTGCCATTGTATCAATCACAACAGTCTCATAGGCATAGGTAATTCAGATTTGACAAAAGGATAAGCATGAATCATAATTGATTATCTTACAATTAGGCATAGTTCTAGATTCGATTCATTACAAGTCATGATTCCTATTACATGTTCCAAATCTGAGAAATAACTGAACTTACCAAATTATCAAAAGTTTACACCCAAACCCATTTACGTCAAGTCTCATGTTTTCTTATTATATACAGTTTTTCCTAAACCATAACCATCATCAATTTATGCCTTTTTACAAATCACATGTTATTCAACATTTCCCAAACTTTTTCCCCATCATTCAAGCGTTATACATGTGCGAATTTCGCATAATATGTTAGGCTCGAAGTTAGCCCAACTCGTAAAAAAGAAAAAGGAAGAAGGAAGAGAATCATGGTATCAAAATAGGCATAAATATACAAGCACGAACAGGCATGAACTGATAGAATTGATCAGAAAAGCATAGGCTATGAACCAAAAAGATGACAACTTGCAAATTTGATAAGATAGGCATAATCATATAATCACAATTTACAACTTATCATAATTACTTTAGTTTAATTACCTTGTGAAAGCTACATAAACTCATAGAGATTAAGAAAGAAGAGAAGATCTGGAATCTTATTTCTGAAGTTGATAAGCTAATCCGTTGATGTAGGCTTTGATCTTTATCTTTAACCTTGAATTTTATTTCTAGTTTGGAGAAGATGGAGGCTAGGCTAGCTTAGAGATGGACAGCATGACGGCTTCATAGAATAGGGTTATGAGGTTTAGGGTTAAGATTTGATGTGATTATATAGGAGTATAGAATTAATATGAGCTTTTAAATCAACCTAGGATCCATCCAAACCATCCAGTCCAAGAAAATGCGTCATCAGGCCAATCAAAAGTCGCCACGTAGCCCTATGACTCAGAAAATCGTCACTGTCCAGAATAGTCAGCAAGGGTCGACCCCTACAGTAGGGTCGACACCTATGTAGACACCCCTATAGGGGGTCACCACCCTCTGGCGGGAATTTTCCCACCCACTACTTTTCGCTGGTTTGAATTCGGATTTAAATTTATTAATTATTTATTTAATTCTGATATAAACTTGAAATCTTCTAAGCTCCATAACTTCTTCATACGGAGCCCGATTTACGCAAACTCGGACTCTATCTCAAGCAGAATTCCGAGACGAATGCAATGGCGTAACCCGTTTCCCTTAATTCTTCTTCTAAAAATTTAGTGTTCTTAAATTTATTAATTTTAATATTTTAAAATTATGGGGTGTTACAACGGAGCTGATCGGTTGTAGGAGAAAATGGTGGTTTCGGGTCTGAATGGGTACGAATATTTTTTTTTTGGAGCTTCAGACGACAAACCAAAAGAAAGAGGAGAGAGATCATGTAGAATGGAGAAGGATATGCTATAAATATATTTTTATTTTTATAAGTGGATGAACGCGTCATGTTGTTTCACATTCAAGGCTGAAACGGAAGAACGAATATTCAATTCTTTCCATTCCAAAGTTACGTGTTTTTTTCGTTATAAATATATTAATTAATACATGCCATTTCAGAATTTCAAAAGGGAAAGAGAGAGAACATGGAGTGTGGGGAGAGAGGAAACGATCAAAATCAATGAAGTAGCAGATGTTTAATTCGTGGTTTTACAATTGAAGGAAAGGGCAATCAATGGAAAAGAAGTAAATAAAAGGTATGTGTTAATGAGATATTTAGTTCCAAAATATTTTGAAACAAAAATGAATTGATTGAGATCCATAAATTGAGGTGATTTTTGAATGTTCCAACTTGTCAAGAGGCGCATGCGAAAAACATTTTGGAATAGGAAATAATAAAATTTAAAACTAACTGAACATGAATCGGTATTTATCCCTATTAGATGTCAATTTATCGGAGTAATTTTGGTTACTGATTTCTAAGCTTAAATTGCGGTCAACCGTATGCCCAAAATAATATGTTACATAATTATACACTAAAACTTAATGATTTATGTTCTATTTGAAATTCCATTATTGTTGTAACCAATACTCTTCGCTAACTATTTATATAAAACTATTCAAACGCAACTAACGAATCCAAAATTCAATAAAACAATATTGACATTTCGTTTTATTTTATTTCTAAGATTCCTAAATCATATTACATAAAGTGGTTATAATCCGAGAATATATATATATATATAGCTGTTATTATTAACTGAATTTAAAGCTATAAAATAAGACTAAATTATATTTCCATTATTAATGCTCGATTTAATTTAATTAAATGAAACAAAACAGTCGCAATACAAATTTAAATTCAAAAAGATTAAATTTAACGTTAAAACCATTTCTGCATCACTAGAGGTATTATTTCACAATCGATGATCATCATTTCGGTTCTTATATTAAAACTCTACACAAATCAAGGATTTAGACTACTAACCTTTCCTTTTTTTAAACAATACTTCAAAGCTGATGATTCCAAATACGCATACAATTCGATAATAATTTTAATCGTTATAAATCACCATTTATCTAATTACAAATTGTTGTTTATTAGAAATTAATTTGAAATCGTTCATAAATAAAATCATAAAATTTATCTTATAACCACTTTAAATTCAATAATTAAATTTATTCAGTGACTTAAATGCTCGAAATTTACGGGATGTTACAACACGCATTTATCATTTCATTATATGTCCAATCTATCTCATAAGTATCATATATACACATACACATATATCTAACCAAAAGAGTGTTCTTCTCTAGAGTACAGCGGACCTTTTACATCAGTATTTGCGACACTTGATTGTTCCTCTCCAGAGCGCAAATGCTTTCCATCAGTGTTTGCAACAATTGATAGTTATCTTTTTCAATATCTCTGCAAGTTATGCCGGTAAATAGGAAATAACAAAAGCATTTTAAACTAGAATCCATTTAAATAACATTAAATCATTACCTATAGGTGAAAATATCATAAATAACTTGAATAAAAGCAACGGCTAAAAAAGCATATCTTCCAACCCACATATTATTCATTATATCATCGTCCTCCCTCATTTCAACAATTTCTAATTCAAGCAATAAGCATATCAAAATAATAATTATGCAAAACAATATGAGTAATTATCTTCACAAAATCTACCAGAATAATTGTTGGTAGGCAGAATTTTTGTCATTGGTTGAAGTCAAATCATGCAAGTACTCTTGAATTTAGTTGCATTATTACAACCCAAAATTCAAATAATTCAACCATCAAATTGTTTAAAGGTTAACTTAGCACAAAAAATATAATATATGATCAGGATCAGACTTCGAAAACAACCACAGGCATGGCATAGACTGAATAAAATAGATACATAATTCCTTTTATTATCAATTTACCAAACACAAAGATATAAATGATAAACATATTAGAAAACACAATGATACAAATGATACAACATCTTTTTAAAAAGATAAACTTGTTTATTTTTTTAAAGTACTTCAATTCTAGTTTGAAAATTTTTAACAGTTAAAATTTTAATTGTGTTTAAACATTTCTTCCTTAATAATTTAAGGATACTATTATATAAAAAAAACACATTGTATGTATGATTTTGTGTAAAGACAACAGTCTTTTAAAAAGATAATTCTATTTATCTTTTTCTTCATTATCATTATAAATTGTTTGAAATGATAAACCTATTTATCACTATACCTTAATATGATAAAAAAAAACAAATTTTAAGATTAGAAAACACATGTGTAATGTAGCGACCCGAACTTCATGCCGGCATAAATCGAACAAGAAGGCGAACTGCTTTGAGAACACGACGCATCAGAACACAAACATGAGAACATTTCATTGCTATTACAACAATTTACATCAGAGTACAAGATATCAGAGTATGAAGTAAATAATATACTATGGAGATACAATATCAGAGATTTAAATTACATTTAAATACATAAACATAATGTGTAGTGGAAAACATCAACTACCACAACTGAAAGAGATACACGTATACAAAGCTTTCTGAATATTGCTCCAGTTGTAAACGAGGATCCTACTAAAATAAAAATCTACAAAATCAAAACTACTAGTTGCCCGTGTGAAAAATATGGGCACCTAGAGTTTAGGTAGAAACAATAAACATCAGGTCAGTCACGAGACTGGTGTGAGAACTCAAAACAGTTATTAAACTTTTACTTTAAAATAGGATACATCACTGGACCATGCCATATGTCACGGAACGGATTTACTCCACATGAATACTGGTTTAAATACATAAAACAACGCAATGGTTTTTTGAAAAATGAAGCTATTATAAGACTTAGGTCCCATCACACAATGTAACGCAAGCCGGAGGATAGAGTTTTACCTTATAATAGCCAAATATGCTTGATACTTTAAAAACAAATCATTTTGATATTACTATAAGTACATAGTGTCAAAAACAACTCAAATATAAATGTGTCAATCATAGACGGCATAAGTACCATATATTATGTCGCCATACATAGGTTTACAACTACAACTAAAAAGTCGCGTATTGGAAATTGGATTTCCATCATGAGTCAAGGCAAGGGATGATCTCCTGACCGATTCGGGTCATCTCTAGCGGGATGCCCAGGACTCAGACGTTGGCGAGCCCTTGGATCCTGGAAGGCCGGTCCACACTTACTTTTGTGGATTAGTTATTCCTGAACAATACGTTTCCCCGTCCTATCGGACCTATCACTCAAGCCTTTTAGTCGGCTCTATATCCGAGGCGACTCATTCCATCATCCAATAAGTAAAAATGTATGGGCTCCATACACGACACCGCTTCTAGCTAGAAAGAAATGTATGCACCCTTGCGTCCCTTATCCCGTTTCTAACTCATACCGATGTGTGAGGCTCGCGAATTAACTCTATACACAAAGCTATGCAACTTAAAGCGGTGCTTTGATCATCATCCACAAGGCCCTACTTTTCAACAAAATCCTTGATCGTTTGCATCTTAACATGCCACCTTGTCAATTCATGCCATACAACTGATATCTATCAATATATAACCTCTAAGCTCATACATCTCAGAGAAGGGTGTTAAGCAAGAGAATAAATTCTCCGCCACCAAACATATACATATTTAATAGGAATCAATCAATACAGAATGAAATACAATGCCAGACATAATCCATTTACAAGTTTCCTGGGTCTGAGCAAAACCGGAGGCACCTTATTCCTCGTCCCATATGTCCAATACAGGAGAGAGGTCCTCGCATATCCAGTCGATCTCCAAGTGCGTCTGGACGATCACCACTTATTCCCTCGTCTTGGGTGTACAGCCCAATCAAGACATCAGTAATCATCCAAATGATGTGAAGATCTCTGGTCTTCAACCACCGTCTTCAAATCCTTGACTTAGTCATTGTATTAGTTATTCATAATAGGTTAAACCCGGGCTTTTTAAGTAACTAATGTATCTTTACAATCATGTGATAAATACACAAAAATAGCACACATCTCATTCCAGTTCAGAATATTCTTTTATTCAAATATTTGCATCTCCAGGGAAAGGTTCCCATTAATTTTATCAAAGATAAGTTCATTTAAATTATTTCATTAACCTTCCTTTGGATATCATTTTCAAAATATTTTATTTTCTTTCCACAACTTAAATCAAATTAAGGTTTAAGAAATAGTTAGGATTATCGATCCATACCAGCGTAATCATTTATTTTACTATCACAATCCCAACCTATTCATTCCATAGAGAAAAACAGGTAGTACTTCATATCTAACACCCATTGTGTTATCGGTAAATTCAATTACCACTTAATGTTAAAGATTTAACTATCGCATGGAGTAAAAGTGGTGGTACTTCATTCTCAAACATTTCTTGAATTCGATAAATTTAATTACCTTATTCACATTTCAATCTACTTAAAGATTCTTTAAAGTCTAGTTTTTTTTTAATCTCAAAAATCAATACTTAATGATTGTTCAACTTTATGAAATTAATCTTGCCTTTAACTGGGTTAAATAACCAATGTCATTTAAAACACAATTCACGATAAAATCTTGCCTTTAACTGGGTTAAAGACCAATGTCGTTTAAAACACAATTCACGATAAACCCAAAATCATCTTCCATTTACTATAGAACCTTCACGGAAATCCGATCAATCTTAATTGATATAAATTTCCACATCAAACTAATACTATAAGTGGAATAACGGCAAAGCCTTTTTAATTCCATAAATAGTAGCAGTCTTTATTCACAGAAGCTCATCTCGATTATCACTAAATCGAATTCCATTCAATTCCAATTTAGTTTATTAAATTGGAAATTTTCACTTTGGAAATATTTTCATTAAAGCTTAGTTAAAAGATTTGTAAATTCCAAATCGTATTTTCACTATTAATTTGGGTTTTAAAAACAAATGTTATTTAAAACATCGTTCACAACAAACCCAAAATCAGCTTCCATTTAATTCCAATTATATGCATTAATTGGAAAACTTCATTAATCTTAATTTTTTTTTTCATTTCTCAACTGGGTTTAAGAACAGTGTTATTGAAGACACCATTCACGACAAACCCAATATCCAATTTAATATCAAATACAAGGCTCTGAATAGAAATTATGTCGACTTATATTCAATATTAAATTCTGAGACTAGCAGGTATCATATTAGGAATAACGATATATATATCTTCCAAATTCCTTAACAATATCTGTACAATCACAGAATCCAATATCAAAATATTCCGAAAATTATTTCCATTCAGATCCTTTCCAATTCATACGTTGGAAAAATTCTGCTTATATTAAAACCAAATCAATTCTTTATTCTGGTTGTTAACCATTTCATTCAGATAAAAATATCTTTTATCCTTTCCAAGCTTGGAGTGTTTCTTCCAAAATTGGACATCAAAATCATATTTTGATTCTTCACTGAATATTATTTAAAATATTCGTTATTTCTGAATTAGATTCAGACTCAATCAATTACCATATAATTTTATTTGTATGGATTCCATACATCGCATGGATTCAAAAATAGTGATAAACAACTAGTAAACATTCAATTCACATCCAAAGTGCAATTTGCAACTGTATAAGCATTAAATAATTAAAAACGCTTATAATAGTCTGTCAATCAATCGATTGACATACAACTAAACACAAGGGAGATGTGTGAAGTTATTATCATCCCCAGACCCGTGTGGCGTTTTCAATCAACATCCAATGATCATTATTTGCATAATTGGGTGACGTGTAAAATTATCATTTCAATACCCGTGTGGGGTTTTCATCACAATCCATGTGAACTAATCTAATATTTAGGATACGGGTGGGCAAATTGTCATCCCAATCATTTATAATGCAAATGTTTTATTTATAAACGTTTATAATCATAGTATAATAATGATAGCATTATAACTGTAAACATACATCAAACAACAAACAAATAATACAATCATAGGCAATCAATATATATTCAGTTATAAAAATAAATAACTGTATAAAATACTTGAGTGAGAGAGTACTACCTTGATCGGTTTTGAAATTGCTGAAAAACGATAAACATTCGATTGTTTACTTCGGACTTTTATCTCCACTAAAAATCATTATGAGGTCCAAATTAGTTTCATTGCAAAGCTCTCGTTGATACGGCTCTGACGCATCTTGTTTCGCTGAATTCTGAGTTCGTATGAAAAAGTTATGACCGTTTTAAAATAATAAAAAAAATCTGTTCGGCCAGCCTTCTGCTCGGCTATTAATGGCCGAGGAAAGGCCTTCTGCTCGGCTATTAATGGCCGAACGACTGTTAAACCCCAATTTTTTTACATTTTTGCCTAGAAAACATGTTCGAAATGATATCGTCCAATGCCTAAAGGCCTATGATGTTATGTACATGCAGATGAGGCTTTTATAACTCACCGAAGCAACTCATAACACCAAACTCACATCCACAAACATTCATACAAGAGATTTACAATGATCCTTGATTATAAATTCCAAAATGGGGAAATTTTCTAATCAAAGCAATCAAATGCGATATAAGCAAATTGTGAAGACTAAGAACTTTGCGGGGCAACAACGGAGCTTCATAATATCACCAAATCAACTAGTACCTTATAAATTAGATTGTGTGGAAAATTTTAATCAAAATTTCCAAGTTAATGAAACATGAATTTATGAAACCGACTAAATTTCACTAGCCTATCCAATTCACTAGCATATGCAAACTCAAATGAACTCTAAACTACACTTCTACAAGCTATAAGCTTGTGGCATAAATGTAGGTTCATGAACAACTCACAAAGCTCTCACCTTTGATGGTTAGAAGCAAGGAATCGATCCAATGACAAGCTAGAACAACCTTTCTTCCAATATTACTCACAAATCTTCAATATAAACATGAATGCACAAATTTCCTAGAAGTTAGTTCATAGGAAATCTTAGAAACCAAAGGGAAAACAAGTAGGAGAAGATGGAGAAGTTTACTCATGTTATCTCTTTGATTTGGGCTTCGATTTGCAAAACCTAGCTTAGGAATTTTAACTTCCCTTTCCACTCTCCATTTTCTAATTTTTTTTGTTAAGTGTTCAATGAATGAGAGAGAGAGGGCTGATGGGGCACTTAAGTGAGTGGGCTAGATTTAGCCAATCAAGACCCAACCAAGGTGTCAAATCTCTAAAGCTCGGAATATATCGAAGTTTATACTTTTTGAACACGCAAATGACATTCTGAACTCAATGGAAATGGTTTCGAGTCCAAATTCGTCTATATGTAAAAAGTGATATTTTGGTCATACATCGAATGAAAAAGACCAAACTTCTCCAACTCCAAAGGTATCGATGTTTAAAGTCTTCGAACACGCAAACGACATTTTAAATCCAATGGAAGTGGTCTCGTTGACAATGGAGGTCGTTTGCAAAATGACGATTTTTAAGAGCTATATATAGTATTAATATATATATGAATTCCATAACGATTATTCTAAATTTTAATTTAGACATAACTTACAATTTGTAAAGTGAAATCTCAATTTCTTGCATTCGTTAGAAAATCACAATTCAAAATATTCCAATGTTTCTTGTTTTATCAAAATTTGACTTATAACGAATTATATCCATTCATTCGAAGTTTAAAATCGAATTTTCAAACTACCGCGCCATATTAAGCTTGTTTTAATTTAAATTTAAATTTAAACGTTCCAACTTCAATTCAAATAAATTTTAAATCAATAATTCTCATAATATTTCATCTAAAATATTTAATTTCTATGAAAATGAATTAAAAATAAATTTTAAATTGGTTCCAAAAATACGGGTTGTTACATGTAAATTACTTATTATATGCATATACGACTAATTATTTGCATGAAAGATTGTAGATCTTCTAGTAAAAATATAATGTTTGTACATTGTTGTATAAAAATACAACATTTCTTTAAAAAGATAAAGTTATTTATCTTTTTTGACAATTCCGATTGTAACTTAAAATATATCAACAATTTAAAATCAGATTAGAAGTATGGGCTTTACTATCAAACTACCCTACGTATCCCCATAAGATTCTGTTCTTCTTCTCCTGATCATAAAATGATAAATCACTTTATCATTTTAGAATATAATTTAGAAAAAACAACATAAATCTACAAATACGAACAACAAGATGAGAAATGATACTCTTTTATCATTTCTTTATTCATTTTTATGCAACATGACTGACATTATCAACAATAAAGAGTTTTAGCATTTGATAATAGATAAACATATTTAGTTTAATTTTATAATTAAACATTATTTATATGGATGAATATATATATATATATGCCATGGTTCCTTACTTCGATAGGGTGCAAATATCTAAATTTCGTCCTTGTAGACACTTTTTCAGACCCATTGCTAATACTAAGTAGCAGTCAAAAATTTGTATCCATTTTTCATGATATTATGTATGGATCAGATATTTCATGGCCAATTCCTCTTATCTTTTTCTATTCAAAAACATAAATATGTTTTCAATTCAAAATGAAAATATTTAATACAATAATTTTAACACAAAGATAAAAAAGTTCACTAAATCCAATTATTTTGACAGAAAGATAAATACAACTATCATTTAATAAATAATTATCGCAAAATGATTACTATAACCATCTTGACATAAAGATGAATAGAAAATAATATTTACTAAACGATAAATAATTTATCATTTGATAAATGATATATGTTGTTTTGTTTCCCTTACCAAAATGAGTAAGAGCATTTTCAACAATAATTATCATTGTTTCCCTTACCAAAAACAATTTGTTTATCAAATGATTAATTGTTGATAAACAATTTGAGTTCAATTTAAACAATGATAACTAAGAGCAGTGAAGAAACATTACATCAATCAAATTGCATAAAATATTACATAGTATAAACTTCTTTATCACACAGTTTTAAAAAGATAAAAGCAATTATCTTTTTCAGTCCTATTACATCTATTATGTTATTCGTATATACATTATCAGGACTATACAAAAACTACTATCAGATACACTAAGAAAACAGCAATTAACAACACATCACACATGTCAATTCTAAACTTTGATTTATATGCCAATGTTGTCTATGTAGGAAAACAGTAAATCCAATACACAAGTAAAAAAAGTTTTTACTTGTTCCTTGTATTTAAGCAAACATCAAATTGATGTCATCGAACATCAAACCAAAAACATTGCAAATCTATAGAAAATTTTCATCCTAGATAACAATTTACTAAACAGATCACCTACTAACAAAACAGTAAACCCATTTATCTTTTCCATAATACATTTTCTAGTCATTCATGTTGAACTCAAAAATCCAATGTCATCCATATATGAATAAATTAACAATCACACAATATTTTATAAGAAAAACACTTTGCCTTTCACCAACCCGATACTCTAAATGACTTTTTGAACTTTGAATTTCATCTCTCATTGATAGAACTGCAGAATCCATAAAAAATCAAGAATGAAAAAAAAAATTAGATAATGATGTCATATACGAAAATTTAGATTTCAACTAAAAACTGAAAATCACCTAATCGAACATTCAATTCAAAATGATGAAAACCGCCTAATAAAATTGAAAAAATAAAAAATTAAGAAAATCGCCTCTTTAATCCCATGAAGTTATCAAATTGATTTCGAATTTCAGAATAGAAATAAGAATGAATAAAATAAACCTCTCCTAATAGAATTAACAATTGTAGAATGAAATCGAAAATCGCCTAAAGATTTTGACAAATTGGAGAGATCGAATTTTGAAAACACCGCTTGATAAAATTGGAGAGATCGATTGTTTTGAACATGAAAATGGAATGCGACGTTTTGTCCTGCAAAATAATTATGTTAAAGTCACGTCCTCTAAAATAATAAGGGGTGTTAAGGAGCCCTTGTAGCAGATTTCCACATAAATAAATAAAATTAGTAATGTCTGTTGGGGTACAACAAACATATATTTTGGGACTGATAAGGTAAGGATATCCATTATGAATTAATGTCCTAGGAAAATTATGGCTATTGGGAAATTAAAGATTTAGTGTTGTCTTAGGAAAATATAACCGTTATGGTTACAAAGGGCAATAGATATATGAACATAAATAAATGAAATAAAAGGGGACATGGGTATTGGTTGTTGTTTAAGTACTAAGTCCAATTAGGGAAATAATCAAATAAATATCTAGGGTAAGGAGGATAGAACTTTCCTTATTTATATTAGTCAACATAGAGCTTATAATTAAAAGTTAGAGTTGGACTTAGTAGGTTAACCATAGGAACCCACGACAATAAATCGTGTGCGTATGGTATTTTCATGAAGAGAAACTACACGGGAAGGACTTAATAACGTAGCCCACTTTATCCCAATAGGGTAAGCTAGATGGTTGAGCGGTAAAATACCATCTCTCGCCTTACATGGGGAATGGGTTAATGCATGAATGACAGAAGCCTTAACTAGTATGGCCTCTTAGCTAGTGCCCTCTAGTTTATGTTAACGTTGAATATATTATCGAGGAATAATAAGTGACTAATAGGTCTGCCTTGGGCCTCAAGCTATCAGGGATAATCCACCCAATCTAGTATTAATAGTGAGCATTAAATATTAAAGAATGATCAAATGAAAATATCTTATAATATAATGCAAAAACTTGGTCAACACAGTCAAACTGAAGCCTTTTTAGGTTTTCCCAATATGCCTTTTCTATCAAACGGCGTTCATCTTTTTTTCAAGCTTCCGTGTAATTTTGATTATAGGTAATGGGAATAGAATACAACGGTCTCCACGTTTTCACTTACTTTCCCAAAAGACAAACACCGCAGCATCAGATCTGATTTCATTTCCCAAAACAGAATGCAAGCTCGAGGTTTCAGATGGAGCAACATCCAAAATAGCCATCGACTCCAATCTGTTCTACCAAATCTTCATCATAACCGATGGTTTATCTCTAAACGCCATGTCGGTATCACCTCCACAGGAAAAATAACCGTCGGCACCATTCCCTTTTACCAGATGCCATGTCGATTTCATGCCTTCTAATGCCCAATTCCTTCAGTTCGTCGGTGTGTCAGTCGGTTGGATTGCCTATAGGTATTCCTTTGCGCTGTATTTAATTACGCTTTTGTTTATTCGATATTCCTTCTGCTTTTTTCCCCATGGAAGACAATTCAATTAAAAGCAACTAATGGAGAAAGATCACTTCGCCTTCTCCAGCCTTTGCGGATTTGAGCATTCAGACTCCTTGAATACACTAAAGCTACAAAATTCGCGATGATGTCTGACATGTCGATCCATACATCTACGACAACTAAGGTAATTTCATCTTCAATGGATTTTGTTTGCTGCAACGATTTTATCATGAACCCAAAATTTATTGTAACAATGATTAAGCCTTCAGAAACATTCATTGGTTTAGTAAATTTAAGTCCACCTACCTTATTACGTTTTAGACCATTTCATTTAATTAATTTGCATGGTTGCCATCTGATTCTCTTGGGACAGTAGTCTGATGCACTTGATTATCATTTTTTTTAAAGTGCTATTATGATTACCGATAGCTAGCTTGAGTTAAACTACGACAACAGAGGGTCTCTGCCTAATATTTTATTCTTCTTCCCTCCCTTTCTGATTCAATATTTGAAAAAATTATAGCCTTTTGCCTATTTACAGTATATGCTTCATGGTAATTTTAGTAAACTATGCTTTGAGATTTTTCAATGCTAAATGCAGTACATGCTTTTTTGTGAGTTGAAGATAGTACATGCACAACCTGTTGCATTAACAAAAGAACTTATCAAAAATAAGTTTATTATCTGCAATGAGAACTTTAAGAAGATAATGATTAATAGGGGACAATGAGTGTATTGGTACTAACGTTGAATATGAAAAAGAGGTTTTATATACCACAATGGAAGGTCATATGTTAATTATAATTTTTCTTCCGTTTCTCCATGGTATTGACATATTGAAAATTCTCAATCAGGCTTGATTTATTATTTACTTTCTACAAATAAAATATTTGTATCTTGCTATTTTTACTTTTAATTTGAATAGTTATATTGGTACAAAGACATTTTTGTTTGAAACTGAAATAGTTATAGGTGCTTCCACTCTTATTCTCATTTCGAGCTCACCATCTTTCATATCTACAAGTCTAAAGTTATTTTTTAAAGTTGTTGCTCATAACCTTTTTCAACTCATTATTATATATCGTATAACAATCTGGAAAATTGAATAGCTTATCCATCATTTTATGTCATTGCATAAATTATTTAGCGTTAAAGTTTTACAATTCAGATAGTATCAAATATGCTTTGCTCATGAATGATACTGTTACAGACATTTCACTGGTAAGTACGATTTGAAAACAATGGTTTATTATTTTTGTTTTGCTTTTTGTCAAATAGGAGTGCGAGATTAATGTTTTGATGTAATTATTTTTTTCTGAATGTATTTCACTTGAGTCATTTAAGCTAATGTATCTCATTTCTATTGAATTTGCTACCAAGGATTCTTTTTTTAGTTACTTGGAGGGTTCCAATAAAAACATAACCATTTATTTAGCTACACAATAAAATAACTTCAAATCAAATTAAGTACATGGATTTTTAAAGAGGGATGAACACAAATACATGCCATATGATTGTTTTATTTTCCCGAAGGAGGATATATTTGATATTAAGTTGTCGCATTGTATGGTTGTCCACATAAGGGTCAGGGGGATGATTCTTTCAAGGACTATTCTGGTGGCATTCCCATGATACAACACTAATAATGGGTCATGTATAATCCTTTATTCATTATAAAATAATATACGGCTTATCTAAAGTAATTAGTTAGCAGCTACAATCATAATGTAATTAGTGTTTGTAGTTTGATCAAGGTAATTTTTATTCTAATTCACGGTTTTCATAAGTTAATCCACCATTTTACTTTAATAAGTTAATCCACAACTATTTTGTAAGTTAATCCACCGGTGGTTTAACTTAAAGATTTTACCATATCAAATAGCTTACAATCGATTTTTCTGCTTCTTTGTTTACCATGACATTACAAAACGCCTCAGTCTACTAGTCAATCGAATGCAGCAAACATATACAAAAGAAAGAAACCAGAAAATTGCATTCATCAAAAATTATAATAGAAGGCGAAATATTTAAAATAGAAGTGCAGAAAGAATATTCGAATTTAGTACATTTTGATCACTTTCCTTCATCATTGGCAATATCTATAGTACACTGAAAACTCAAATTTGTTGAAATTTCGTAGAACTCTAGCGAAAATTACTCAGATTTACTGAAAACTGGCTACCAACAAAATAATTGGTGTGATGTATAGGAGTTAATAGCTTTGGTGCAGCTTGCATTAAATTGACAAAATAATACGATTGCTATCACTTGGATTATTCCAAACCTCTTTTTTTTTTTTGGTGGTGGTTGGGGGGGGGGGGGGGGGGAGGGTAAGGCCATTATTCCAAACAGTTTTTTTATTGGCTACATTTTTTATTTTTTTCCCAAAAAACCGCTACACCCAGAAACACTCATACCCCTGATTTAAACAAATGAATCAGCAAGAGCAAATACAATTATATAAATGCATTATCAGTTGTTTTATATATATGTTGCTGGTTTGCATGGCAACGGTAGGATTTCAGAAAGATGAATACGATGCAAAACGAAGAGAAGAAGACCGAGAAGAAGAAAAATACGTACGGTTTTTCAGGTGGATACACTGATTAAAATTTAAATTTTAGTGAAAGTCAACGATCCTATTAAATATGGTGGATTAACTTACTAAAATTGTGGATTAGAATAAAAATCACCTTTGATTAATTGTCAAAACGTACATATTTTATTCTGTTACAAAATTTATGAATGACTTCGAAGTTACAAATGGACATTTAAAGCTTATTAGTTTCCAACCAATTATAGTTAATTGCTACTTTAATAACTGAACATATTAATGCGTATTCAACGGGAATGCAACGTAACTAACTTGATGTGAACTGATTGTAACACTTGATGCATTGTGTGTACATTTTGTAGGTTCATGTTATAATTCAAACTATGTACTATTGTAGATGTTTTTTTTAAAGTAGTTCAACTGAGTACGAAAAAGTTTTTTAATGATATATGCAATATAATTTAATTCAGAAGTATTGAGGAGCCTTATTTAGTTGCAAATGACTCATTGAATGATTTTTGTGGCCAGAGCTACTACTTAACTTTTCCTATGACCCCTACTCTGAACTGCAAAATTATTATTCAGGTTGCTCAACGATACTTTCTTAGGTCTGAAGTTTGTTAACGGCAGATATGCCTCTACCACATACATTCAGTAATCGCTACAGCCGAACCAGTTGAAGGGGGAAACCATGAAAACTGCTTTTCAAACCTTCCCGAGTCCACGTACTACATCGTTCTTTTTTACATGTGTCTTTCTCTATTTATATGATACTCCTACTTACTATTTTCTTTGCCGCTAACTTCTTCATTACTCCTTTTTTCTACAGATTCAGCATGATATTATTTACCGTGTAATTTTCAAATTTTATATTTTATACAAACTGAAAATTTATAAATAATGGTTCTAAATTTATTATGTCCCATGTTGAGACTAAAAGATTCATCTCGAAGCTATAGCGTTCATATCAAAGTTAAAGACTAAGTACTTAGCAGATGTCGAAGTTAATAGGTTTCTTACATGCAGAGCTTTAAACATATTTGTTTTTAAACATTTGCATTAGACTCGATCATGCATAGTTTTATATGTATCAGGTTTTAAAAAGCATAACATCTCTTACTACACCTACCCTATTAACCTATATTACCATTAACTACAATAGAAATATTTTTTCTGCATCATTTACTCATTTATATGTTTGACGAATATTTTAGTTCCTTCTATTTGGAAATGTAGCATAATTCAAAAGAATTGATGAACCATATTTTGTTTCAAAGGATGATTCCTTGAATCAAATTTTGGCCACAACTACTACCCACTTTGGCTTGAAAAAATATGTATCCAATACCTTAAATTAATGCTTTGAGGTAAACTTATTCATGTATCAAACTCTACCATGGTATTTTCATAACGACACCTTATTTTCAGGCATTGAAAGTAATAAAAGAGTAGTTTTTATTTGTGCATCAAAATGATCCTTACCTATGTATATATGAATACCGAGGTATCAAGTAAACAAGCATTGCGTAAAAGAAATACTCATATTGTATATATAGGAAGCAACCAAGAACTCTTAAGGTGGATAACAAATTGTAGCAAGATACATGATAATGTCAGCTATTTTTTAATTTTCATACATAGAAAGTTATTGTTTTTTTGGCCGGTCTGATGGTGATAAGGAGCGGTGGCGGGTGGAGGATGGACAGAAAAGTCGACGAGGTGGTTAATGGTGAAGGTGGAAATCGGGTTCGGGCTGTGACATTTGACAACGAGTTGAGGTGGTGAGCGTTGAGGCGAGTGGAGGAGGAAAGGCAGAGGAAGGACAGTGAGCAGTTTAGGTTTCAGAAGTTTCGATCTTTCGATTTTATTTTAATAACAAAGGAAGCATATATGTGAAAGATAAATGAAAGAAGAGATGATGTGGGAACGTGAAAAAGAGAAGAGGAAGTGGCAACGTGAAGAGTTTGAAAGATAAGGATGAGGCTTTTTTTCATGCATGCGTTGTTTTTTTTTTTTTAATGTAAAAAAGCATAGGTTCAGGCTCTGAGAAGAAGAAAAGAGACAAGCAAAATGAAAGTGGAGAGAGGAGTTGTTCGACAGTGAAATGAGTGAAGTACTAGAGCACATGACATATGAATAAGTGATAGAACGTTATGAATGAGCTTTCGCTGCTACTGTCTTTAAAAAAAACGTAATAAAATATGTCTCATAGGATATATATATATATATATATATATATATATATATATATATATATATATATATATTTATATTTATACACACACACACATATATATATATATATATATATGTGTGTGTGTGTGTGTATGCATATGTATATATATAATATCACTGTTAGTTTTTGCTGCTACTATGAATGGTTTATTTGAACTCATGAGATATTTATAAGTATCCCTGTTAGTTTTCGTTGCTGCTACTATGAATGATTGAGCTTTCGCTGTAGCTGCTATGTTTAGGTTTCCTATTGTCTTGAGAATCCCTGTTAGTTTTTTTTTTTTTTTTTTTTTTGCCATCTTTATTCAGGTAGGTTAGCAAATAAACGTGTATTCAAGACAGCGCAAATCTTCGTCACTGGCATTTTGGAAAAGAAATGTTTAAGTAATCTACATTCTCTTACTACACCAGCTTAATAAGTTTGATTGTTCATACACTCTAATTAAGGAATGAATTGCCTTAGAGATTATGAAGGGAAACTATCAATGAAATGCAACAACATAGATTTTCTACCCTTAGGAAAAACAAAAATTAAGTATATCTGTAGCATAAACGTAGATAGTCCATTTTAAACATCAATTCCAGCTTTGGTCAAATTCATCTATGTACATGCCCATCGGGCGTGCCTGCGTATTGGTATATATATATAGAAACTCCGTAATCAGGGGTCTCCTCTCGATTAAATAACCAACCATGTTCTGGTACAAAGGCTTCCTAGATTTATGCGTAAATGTTCTATCTCAGTATCATATTTTAGGGAATACTTCTTGGGAAGGGTGGTTAGAGTCGTGCGTATACATTTACAAGGTTAAGCTAGAATCACTAACCTTAGTTGACATACATCTTGGGTTGAACCAAACGGGATACATCTGTGTATTATAATCCGTGTTGTACATTTCCTATTCATCAGAATCTTTTTTGTTTCGACCCCCCTCCTCATTACAACCACCCGGGTTTTATAGAGAAGGTCGGGTTCTCACAGGTGTTTCAGTTTGGCTTTCGGTTCTCATTCTCTCTCATGCTTGGTATTGGCAAAGTGACTTACTTTAAAAGGGTAGTTACTTGAGTTAAAACTAGTTTATTCTATTTTGTTTCTATTGTGAGTTATCTTATTGTACTCTGATTATGCTCATGCTCATTTATTTGCATGTACAAATATACACTCTATGCTTGGATGTGTTCGATTTTCGATTTTTGTCAAAATTTGGGCTCTGAAAAGTGTGAGGCGCTACAGTTGCAACTTCAAATGGGACTCTTTTGGATGGTCTAATAATGGATTTTCTTACAGAGAATGTGTGCAAAGAGATTATTGATAACGTAAGGCTTCAGTCGTTGCTCATGAAGCGGGGGTAGTGGGTGTGATGACCATTTGAACCAGACGTGTCCTCTTGGTCTCCAACGAAGGGAGACTTATGGCACTCACCTGGATCTATGAGGGGTCCTTACCTCTGGGGCGTACAAGTGGATACAACCTAAGTCCTAGCCGACTGAGTGGCATGGATTCGAGTATCATGGAAACCGAGCATTATCGTATATCTAACGCACTGAGTGAGTGAATGCGAGGATGGGCGATGGATGTCACAAATGTTTATTTATTTATCATCATTAGTACTTAGACATCTACCATACCAGATTTATATGGTGTTTATCACAGTACATCATGTGTTGATTGTAATGTGCTAACTCTGTGGATGTAGGGGCAGAGCAGGTATGATTCTCCATACCTTCCATGCCATATATACTATTATGACTTTTACAGTGTCTAGAGATTTGTTTATCGCTCACACCGGAATTTTGTCTGACCCTAGGTTTTATATCTCTCTTATTACCCTGGGTGTTCATCAACGATGCTGATGAGCGACCAGGTGATAGATACAGGAAATTCGGAGCTACGCAGGTGGACCCACAGGAGGCGACGATTTATATATATATATTTATGCTTATATCGTATTTGCTTATTTTTGCCATGTAGCACTTTGGGGCCTTGACAGTGTCATATGTTCTGTTACAGACAGTGTATCAGTCAAGTTTATTTATCTATTGTATAAACTTTATTATTTTTATGTATAACTATATGAGCCTGTATACTTTGATTATCTGATTTATATAGTTATTACCATCTTGCCTGTTTTATATCTATGATTTGATTATCATATGTTATCTAATGTGCTGTAAGACATACGATGGGTTCTGGATTGAGTGTTGTATTCTCTTCTTTCTCTTCTTTTCCATTTCCTTCTTTTCTTTCCTTTTCGCTTCTGTTCCACTATTTCTTTCCCTTGACAATCGATTTACATCGATCGGGTGCTTGTATGGCGTAGATTTTTAGTTTTGAGCACCTGTGCTGTAAGGCGGGTCATCACTGTTATAAAGTTGCAAAAGAAGCAGAAAACTAAATGAAAGCATGGCCGGTAAGGCTATGTCGTAAATAATTAACTTGCTATATTATTTTATAATTATCCGATTATTATATTGTTCATGAGTTGATGATAACATTTTTATTGAAATGTAAAACGAATAATATAATGTTGTAAAATAATTATATTATTGAGTTGCTAAACTGAAGTTTTACTCTATTGTGAAGTTCTTCATTTTTACTCGTTACATTAAAATTTCAGTTCTATACACCCACGATTCACTCTTTTTAATATCTGAATTTAATTATAAGAACATTTGAATGTTGTTCGTTGATATATTTATGCGTTAAAAACAGTGGGTCGTTGCGTATTTTGTAGCAATAGCGGAAAAATAAACTAGAGAAGAAGAAACCTCCTTCCTCGACTCACAACGTGGTGTTTGGCTCTGAATGAGAAACTCCGAGACGTAGTTGCTTATTGATTGAATCTGTGATCAATAAAAAGGCGAATTATGGTTTATGGTTATTGATGCGTGAATGAATGAAGAATAGAGAACGACAAAAAGGGTAAAGTTACTTTAAGGGTAGAAATGGAAATTTTAGAGTGTAGGTGAAGCAAAAAATGATACATAATATTTTGTGAATTGGTTGAGTATATTTACAACAACAT
Organism: Allium sativum; assembly: GCA_030737875.1. Classification (NCBI taxonomy): domain Eukaryota; kingdom Viridiplantae; phylum Streptophyta; class Magnoliopsida; order Asparagales; family Amaryllidaceae; genus Allium; species Allium sativum. The sequence goes on along the minus strand of CM060921.1, from coordinate 716,643,432 downwards.
TTTGGTATACGAATAGAATTAACTCTTATTACCCTTTTTCATACACACACATATCTCGAAAATCTATTAGGCACAAATAGATATAATGAATGATAGGGTGGATCTCAACCATTGGATCGTCCTCTAGTTTCCTATATGGATATAAAGATCCAACGATCCGTAATTAATGTATAATGAACTACGTCTAATTTTGTATTCAAATAGTCAGTCCATATTTACATTTAAGCTATTAATGCTAATTCAACTGACTATAAAAAACATAACAACCACAAAACTATTAACCACCCCTAGGTTCCTTTGTCAATCTCCAAATTGGAACATCCCGTTCTCGGCTTTGTCGGTCCATGTAACACAAGTCTATTTAATTTATGTTTAACAGATTTAGTAGTATCTGCAACACATGTGCATATAAAAGCCCTTATAAAATTATTAAATATAAAATATCTATTTATTTTGATAAAATAAACTGAAAAATATTAAAGCAAAAGTTGCATATTTTTGATTGGAATTGTTTTCTGGTTTTATAACTCTGTTTATATTTCAAAATAACCATTTGAAGATAAATATCAATTTTTTTTCTTATTGAGATTCAAACTTCTAAAATCTTGTTTGCATATATGGTATATTAGGAATTTTACAATCAGAAAAAATTGTATTCTATTATAAATATTAATAAAAACGAATGTTACAGCAAGTGCTTGTTCGCCTATAAACTATCCTTTTGTTTTTGTTTCACTTATTATTTTTATTATTAGTTAAGAATTTATTTGGTAGATTTTACTTAAAATTAAGATTTAATAGTATCTATGGATGCACGTGTTAAATTTGCAATAGAACTTAATTTTTTTTTTTTTTTGGGAAATTGATTAATATGCTAACATGGTGATTAGAGTAGGCCTTGAATTCCTCACCACTTATTAGACAGGAGCATGTTTTTCCACTATGCCACACTATGTTGGCCACAAAATTTAATTTTTTAGATCATATTATTAAATGATATTAATAATAATTGAAACATATTTGTAAAATGAATGTTTTGAATTAGTAACCAAAAAAATTGTTATATCATGTTTCCAAGAAACATTAGATTTTGATCTTAGGGGAGATTTTGTCAGTTATCGCTGACGTAAAAAAGTACGATTTAAAGGCATTACGATTATGATTAAAAATGATAAAAGGGTTTTTATGGTATATGCAACGTATATGTGTGCAAAGAATTCTTATGAATACTAAAATTTATACGCAATTCTAACAGAAATAAACTGAAAATATAAAGAAAAAAATATATAAATTTCTTACTGGAACCAAGTCATATCATTTTAGTTGTATTGCAAAATTCTCACGTCCAATTATATATTTATATTTGTTCATTGTGAGATTCAAGCTTGTAAGTTCTTATTTGCATGTACAACGATATATTTGAAATTTCATAGTCGGACTAGATGATTGTATTTTTATTCTAACTATAAAATTATGACGATGTAAATCAAAATGCATTCGAGTAAGGAACCGTGGACAAAGACATGATTTAAGGTGCTAAGCCCGACATTCAAGGGACCCCGAGTTTTTCATCTCACGTTCGGTATTTTAAAGTAAATTCTTCCGAGCAAGGCACCAATTATGTTTCAACCATCAATAAAGAACTAAATAAAAGATCGAAAATGTTAGAGAGCCCGAAAGGTTTTTGAGCAAATTGTCAAGCTTTCGAAATACACGATACAGATTTAATAAATCATGAAAATTGAACATGCATCCGTGAATTGCGTGAATGCCGCACTTTCCATGACCCTCCTTTCCGGGCTCTGTAGCAAAATCCATAAAAGATATATATATATGTATATACATACATACATATATATATATATATATATATATATATATATATATATATATATATATATATATATATATATATGTATACGGGCCAAATTACTGGCCCGACCCAATCCAACCCGCGGTCACATTCATTCCCCTCTCTTGCTCAATGTAAGCCGGTAGTCTATGTAGTTTGATTCATTCCCGATTCTGATTCACAATTCACAAACCCTAATCTCGTAAACTGATCGTCATGGCGACTTCAATGGCCAGATCTACCCTCCGATTTCTTCGAAATAATTCAAAACCTAATATCACTACCAAAAGGAACTTCGCCGCCGCCGCCCATAACGATGAATGTAAGAAATCCGATCTACAACATACTTTTATGATTTGAAATCGGATCTGTTTATTTTTTGTAATTTTCGTCGTTTTTGTTTATTTATGTCAGGGGAGACTAAGAAATGGGAGTATGTGACGTATGCTGGAATTGTAAGCTGTACTGCACTTGGTACCTATATTCTCTCCAAGGGACATCATCATTACGATGAACCACCCGTAATTTTTTCTCCTTTTCTTGAAATTTTCATTGTGATTTGGAGGCTTCAATTTTGTTTAACTATAATAAAACTGTTTGTGCAGCCGTATCCTTATTTGCACATTCGTAACAAGGAGTTCCCATGGGGTAAATCGATTATCTTTTCTTACATTTTTTTTATTTGCTCTTGGAATTTCTTGAAATAAAATTATGTGATTTTGATTTGGAAATGGTATGTTTTGATGAAAAATGGGTGGTGCCTTTTTTATGTTTTATTCCTTTGGGTCATCATTTCATTTTCAATGTATACACAAGCAAGCCATATGGAATTTTAATTACTTCTAGCTATTAGTAAGTCAAGTGACATGTTTAGCTTTTAGCTATTAGTAAGTCATGTGACAGGTTTAAATGTTTATTGAATACGAATGCTGACAGATTAATGGATATTTTAGAACCAATAGGGCGATATTGGTTTATTTATTACTTCAGAAGTGGTGATAGATGCACTACAGCGGTATCATAATATATGATACTTCTGTCATGGACTTTTGATGGGTGTGTCAAACATCTTTAGGGATTTTTTTTTTTTTTAATTTGCCTTTTTGCTTCGTTACCTGCACAATTTCAACTTGGTGCTACAGCAATGCTTCAGTGCTTTGTATTTCCTAGAGCATCTCCATATGTACAAAATTGATATAGGTCAATCTCCATCTGTTTTATTTGGTAAAATGGAGGGCAAGGTTTCAAAACTTGATCCAAATTGTGAAGTGTACATTTTAAGTCTGAAATCGAAAATGTAAATCGTGAATTGTGAGTCGTAGATTCAAAATTTCATACTTAATTGTGTATTCGTTGTTGTCGAAATCTTAAAAATCTTCAAATATTTTTTAAAAACAAATCTCCCTTCTCACTATTCAATTCAAATTTTACTCTAATGGAAGCTTAAATCATGACTGAGAACTATGTTATCAAAGTCCTCGCCTAGGCACGCGTAGGCTTCAGAAAGCCCTAGGCCCCAGCCTGGGGCTTTTTTACCTGTCAAGGCGCCTATGATGCATGAGGCGCCAAAAAACTCCAAAGGCCCCCGCCTTGTGAAGCGCCAAAAAAGCGCACTTTTTGCAACATTTGAGTAGAAATTGAAAATTTTAGGTAATGTTTGGTTTAAAATATATTTTGAGTTTTGAGTTTTCAATATTGATAGTAAAACATAAAAAAAAGTTAAGAGGCTACGGAGAGAATGAAATGGTGATGGAGGGGACCAAGTAAAGGAGGGAGGGACAACGAAATGATATATGATTTCTCTTTCTTATATTAATTCTCAAAATAAGGAAAATAAATAAAAGTTGTTTTCTATTTTGTGTGTTAACTTTGTTTTCTAAAACGATTGATTTTGACGCTATACATGCATCGTTCACATTTTAATGTGCGTGAAAGCTAAAAATTAAAATACATAAACCAAACACCTCCTTAGCATTTGGCTCAATAAGAGCCCAAAAATCCAACATGCTAAGAAAATTATGCTCGTTAGATTGTTGATTTTGAGCTTATTATATAAAAAGAAAAGACAACTTTTCTTTCGTCAACCTGTTGAAAAGAAAAATCATAAATTTCTTCCGTCGAATCGTCTAAAAAAAAAACCTAGTTCATGGAATGTTAAAACTCTATTTAAGACTTTACGAAATGTTGTTTTTAGTTTCTATATTTTAAGTATTTTATTGTTTGTAAACTTGAGTTGAATGACTTTGCACATCCTTAGTTTGATTTATGTTAATGTATGGTGCGTTTTTCTTCTAATAATGCATTTATATGCCCTTTTTAAAATAGAAATTGTGTTTTATTGAATTTTCTAAATGCAGTCTTTTAGTTGAAAACTGAAAAAAAAAGTCACTCAAGGCGCCCAAAAAAGCGTCAGGCGAGGGCCTGGGGCTTTTTGGGTGGTTTTCGCCTTGACAACTATGACTTAGGATGCTCACTTGGTCCTTCTTGAAACGGGAAACTTCAATATATTTACTTAAATCTGCAATTCAATTTTTATTTCTTTCTATAAAAAATGAATATGGGACAAGGGGATTTTTTTTAATAAGTTCTAGTTTTGATGTAGAAAATCAAACGTCATCAATTTTATTGTACATATTATTATGGGAGAAAGAATCAATACTTTTACATACTTAATATTCTTTAATAATCTTCATTGAGAAAAATGTTTAGCATATAAGTATGTACACATAATTAAATATATTTTTATGATAAGACTCAAGGTTTTAAATCTCGAAAATCTCGGCCGAGATCTCGTTTTCAAGGTTAAGCGATTCGAAACAAGAAAAATCGGATATATTTCGGTTTAACTAAATCTCGGGCGAGATATTCAAATCTCGGCCGAGATCAATTTACGAGATCTCGGCCGAAATAATGTATTTTTTGAATTTTACATTTTTAAGTGGGTTGGGTTTGGAATATATGTCTTGTTGTTTGGTAAGATTCATGCTTTATTTCAATAAACAAGTGGACTGCCAATTTAATTTCCAACCATTTATTTATTTCTACTGTCAAATCACGAATACATGTTTAGAATTTCTAATTCTCATTTGAAACGTAGCTTTTTTCTTGAAATATAGATCTTTATTTTGTAATTTCTAGTACTCAAATCACGAATACTGCCAATTTAATTTATTTGTATTTTTTTTTTTTTGCAAAAACTTTCTGAATCCAAATTTATAGAAATATGTATTTGTACTTTAAAGAATGATACCAGTGATATTTGTTTGGTTAAAATTGTTTCCTTATTTACATATGCTCTATTAAAAGAAACTGAAAATGAATTTAACATTTCATCTTTTTATATAAAGAGTATGTTTGCTTGCTTAACTATAAATCAATATCAAGAATAAATAGCAGGTCATCGTTTTCTATATAACTAATATGTTGAATTTTCTGACCTGCTAGTTAACAGTAAAAAGTTTGACTTGTTATTTATTAATAAAAATATGATTTGTTGTTTATTAATACAAAGCCCATGGATTGTTGTCTACTGATATAAACTTCAGACTTTCTATTTATTAACATTCAATATGAAGTCTAACTAGTGAAAGTTTAGAAAAAAACATTTTCTATTACCGCTTAGTACTTATAGTCTGGATGGATTTTTAAGTTGTAAATAATTAACAGCCAATGCGCTCTCGATGAATATCAAGTAAGTTAATTTATTTTTGTAGTTAGCATTTAAACCTTTAGCTGCATCCTTAAGTGTATATCAATATTGAAAGAATCTTGCAATCCGAGATTGTTCCGAGATGTATTTTAAGGTCCGAGACACAATTCCGAGATGAACACCGATATATGTTTATCTCGTCCGAGATCTCACCCGATACGAGACTAGGTCTCAAAAAAATTCCGAAGGAAACGTGACCGAAATCCGAGATTTAAAACCTTGATAAGATTATTTTTTATGAAAGTGTTGGGTAAACTTTAATTGCTATTGGGAATGAGAAAAAAATAAAGAGTCATGTCTTTTTATGAGTCAATGTGTCTAGTATTAAGTAAGTGTTGGTTCGTAAGTCTAAGTGTTTTTGTGTTAAGAGTCTTGTGGAAGTTAGTGTGTCTATTAAATAAGTATGTGTCTCTTAGTTTAATGTGATGTCTATTGTGAATTGGTGTGTCTCTTAAGTTGAAGGGTCATGTAAGACTATCTATATAAAGCATATTCTCATTTGGTTATGAAGCAAGAGAGAGTGAAAGCAAGTAAGAAAGAAATTAAAGACAATAAAATTTTAATATTGTTTTCTCCTCTTCTTCAATCCAACAAATTGGTATCGGAGCGAGGTTGAAACTATGGTGTTTTTATTCTTTTCATCGTTCGTTCTCACAAAAGAAAACTTCGAAAAGTGGAGTAGTAAAGAAAGAAGAGTTAATCTCAAAAGGGTTATGGGATTTGTTGAGAGTGGCTACGAATGGCTAAACGATGTTAAAAACATGAAGAAAGAGAGAGTGGCGTTTTCAAGCTTGAGAAGGAAAGATCTTCAAGCTTTTATGGTGCTGAGTGAGAACGTTGATAAAGAAGCATGGTGTCATATTAATGGAGAAAAAACAGCAAAAGATTCGTGGAATTTGCTAAAAAAGGTTTATGCAAAAGATTACAAAGGAGAAGATGAAGAGAAAGTTGATGAAGATGATGAAGAAGAGATCGAAAGATTCAAAGCGGTGCTGATGGAAAAGAAAGTTGCTAAAGAAAAAAAGACGAAAAGGAGGTCGAAAAAGCTAAAAAGGAGCTGATAAGAAAGAAAGCTGATAACGAAAAAGAGGACAAGATTGAGGAAGACATAAGTGAAAGTGAGAACAACTCTAAGGATGAGCATGATGCTTGCATAACAAGCGGAGAAAGTAGAAAAGAGGAATTGCAGAATGATGACGATTCAAAGAATACAAACAAGGTAGATGTAGAAGCTGGTGTGGTTGAGGAAGCAGCTGGCAAGCCAAGCATTGAGGCTGACAAGGCTAATGTAGAAGTTGGTAAGACAGAGAGAGAGGCTGCTGACTAGGTAGATGAAGAGTCTAAAAATGCAGAGGTTGACACTGATAAGACGATGGAAAGCAACAAGGGTGAAGGAGAAGTGGCAGAAATGGATGGAGAAGCTGTGAAAGCTTATTCTGGAGTAGCCTGTCAGAAACCTGGAACTGGAACTAAAGGAAACAAATTCGTGGTTGGTTCAAATGAAGATGAGATTGTTAATGACGATGATACGACTGAAAATGCTCTGAGAGACGTAAGTGCAGCTGTTTCCAGTATTCAAGAAATTATTAACGAAGAAAACATGGTGAAAGAATTGGTGCAAAAGGCTACTATGGCTTTGTCTATGGCAAAGGCAAGATTACAGTTAGTAGTTGAAGCTATAGAATCAAGAAAAGATTGAATTTACAGTGAAGGAGATGAAGAACTTGAATTAGTATTTGCAGAGGTGGAGATCAAGGAATGTAAAGCGAATTTGGAACATTACGAGAGTGAACTAAAAAGGGTACAAGCTAAGAAAGAAGAATTGCAGGTTGAAGTAGAGAGATTAACCGAGGTCGCAAAAGCCGAAAAGGTTGCTGCTAAGGAGGAGACGCCACCGTATGCTGATTTGGTCGATGACGTATACAAACCCCCTTGGAGGAATAAAGCATTTAAGTTTACGGGGGAGTTTTGTTGGGTAAACTTTAATTGCTATTTGGAATGAGAAAAAAATAAAGAGTCATGTCTTTTTATGAGTCAATGTGTCTAGTATTAAGTAAGTGTTGGTTCGTAAGTCTAAGTGTCTTTATGTTAAGAGTCTTATGGAAGTTAGTGTTTCTATTAAATAAGTATGTGTCTCTTAGTTTAATGTGGTGTCTATTGTGAATTGGTGTGTCTCTTAAGTTGAAAGGTCATGTAAAGCTATCTATAAAAAGCCTATTCTCATTTGGTTATGAAGCAAAAGAGAAAGTGAAAGCAAGTAAGAAAGAAATTAAAGACAATAAAATTTTAATATTGTTTTCTCCTCTTCTTCGATCCAACAGAAAGTAGTCTCAATATGAGGAAAGCACTTGACATGCAATAGAGCATTCAATACATAATAAGGTATAAATCCTTGAATGCAAGATATATGATTTAAATCTAGTTATAATTTTGAGATCATACGCTAGAAATTTGCAACATGTACCAGAAAAGATGAACTTTCTATTTTATTTTGGTTTTTTGAGAAATAAAAATATAAAAAGCAAATGTTGGTTCAAACAAAAAATTTAATGTTTGTTTTTCGACATGTATTTAATGATTTGTTTTCTTTAGCACATTTAACTAAACTTTGCATTAGGATTTGTGAATTGAATCAAAGGGAGCCTTTATTTTTTTAAAAAAAATATTTTTTGAAAACTATTTATTAAAGTGCCAAATGACTGCTTCTTCATTGCCAAATCTGCTCCTTCACACCCCGTTCATTGATATATTGATGCAAGGTCATCAGTATTCAATACATTTGTTATGTGACTACTACATGAATGATATCTTGTTCATCTATCTGCTGTCAGCTTATCACTAAGTTTGCACGTTATATCAAATATTGAGCAGGAAACGATATGGAGATGTAAAGATGTAAGTGTTTGTAACAAATAAATTAAAATATAAAGTAAATAGCTGTGGAGACTTTGGTCTCCAAAGATTCTCTTTGTATCACACATTATTCAGTTATATCAGAAAAATGGTTGCACTTGTTTTTACATAATTTTCTCAATGTTTCATCATTTTATTGTATAATGTTCGACGTACGTAGGCTGATCATAGTGGGACTATTAGATTTTTTGCACATGCAAATACAAATACATATCTGATATTTATTCTATCTGCCGACAGTTGATAAATCTTAAAGAAGTGTAACTAGAAAATTTTAGTTTAACATAAGCTTACTTGCCAAATCTGCTCCTTCACACCCCGTTCATTGATATATTGATGCAAGGTCATCAGTATTCAATACATTTGTTATTTGACTACTACATGAATGATATTTTGTTCATCTATGTGCTGTCAGCTTATCACTAAGTTTGCATGTTATATCAAATATTGAGCAGGAAACGATATGGAGATGTAAAGATGTAAGTGTTTGTAACAAATAAATTAAAATATAAAGTAAATAACTATGGAGACTTTGGTTTCCAAAGATTCTCTTTGTATCACACATTATTCAGTTATATCAGAAGAATGGTTGCACTTGTTTTTACATAATTTTCTCAATGTTTCATCACTTTATTGTATAATGTTGGACGTACGTAGGCTGATCATAGTGGGACTATTAGATTTTTTGCACATGCAAATACAAACAAATATCAGATATTTATTCTATCTGCCGACAGTTGATAAATCTTAAAGAAGTGTAACTAGAAAATTTTAGTTTAACATAAGCTTATTTGCCAAATCTGCTCCTTCACACCCCGTTCATTGATATATTGATGCAAGGTCATCAGTATTCAATACATTTGTTATTTGACTACTACGTGAATGATATTTTGTTCATCTATGTGCTGTCAGCTTATCACTAAGTTTGCACGTTATATCAAATATTGAGCAGGAAACGATATGGAGATGTAAAGATGTAAGTGTTTGTAACAAATAAATTAAAATATAAAGTAAATAACTATGGAGACTTTGGTCTCCAAAGATTCTCTTTGTATCACACATTATTCAGTTATATCAGAAGAATGGTTGCACTTGTTTTTACATAATTTTCTCAATGTTTCATCACTTTATTGTATAATGTTGGACGTACGTAGGCTGATCATGGTGGGACTATTAGATTTTTTGCACATGCAAATACAAACAAATATCAGATATTTATTCTATCTGCCGACAGTTGATAAATCTTAAAGAAGTGTAACTAGAAAATTTTAGTTTAACATAAGCTTATTTGCTATCCCGTGTACGGAAATTAAACAAATACGACAATAATAAATTGTTTTGAGCGGTTAGCATACATTAAATGCATATAATATCAAGGACAAAATTTTTTGTAGCCCCCCCCCCCCCCCCCCCCAAAAAAAAGTTTCAACTTTAGGCATCATCGTCCAAAGCTTACTACGAAAATGCCTTTTTTCTTCCTACCAGCATTTATACTTCGCAATTTGAATTTGTGCAAGCATAGTGTTTTTTAAATAGAAAATTATACTTGGCGGAAGTACAGATTATGATTTTGTGCTGCGCGATTTCGTATTGTGCAAATCAAATCCCGACCTTATGAAATGATCTTTGGAGGAGACCTAGAAATATGTTTTCTCTGGGTCTATAAGTAAAATCTGTCCTCATGTAAGTTACTAATTTTGTTAAAGCAACAAAGACATCGTTCATTATACCATAATGCACACAGTATAAACTATTATCTTGATAGAAATTGTATGGATAATTTAGTTTCAAAGCTAAGCATCTATGTTGATTAAAATTTGGATATTAATGAAAGAATAATATTTTTGGAATATGGTTAAAAACCTTAATAAAAATTGTTTGCAAAATAGTTAGTTTCTTTGTATTTAGTAATGAATTTGTTATCCATAAACAAAATAAAAATATATTGTATAGAGAAATAGAACAGGGAAACTAAACATAACTTAAACAAACGTCTAAAATACATGACGGGGAAACTAAACTAACGTTGGGTAACAGACATCTATAAACAGAGCACGTGTGGGCTGTCTTTTTGTTCAATCCACAAATTAATTACCCAAATTGAGCAATGATAACCTAAGCTAGCTCCTATTATATCACTTTTCATATGCCACCAGATTAGCCCACTCTCCAGAAACATCAAAAGAAACAAACGAAAAAGAGAGCTGACTGTCGATTATACGAATCGATCAGAGAAAATATAACCGAAGTCGGATCTCTCGAAGTCGAAGAAATCCTGTACGTTTCAGTTTAATATCTATGTCGCCTTCTTTTACTGCAGCAGTGAAATGATTCACTCGAATTTTTTTGCCCTAGGTCCGAAACTGGTTTTCCACTGTCGATGACTGGCAACCCCAAGATTTCGGGGTACCGGACGAAACTTCGACCCTTGGTTTATATATTTTCACATTTCCAATTATTTGCACAAACATTTGATAAACAGTTAACGTTTGTATGTTAGCATTTTGCACAATACAATATGGTTGTTTGTATGAAATTTCCTAAATATAACATGTAAATGTTTTCTAAAGAATATTTTTTAATGAAACCAGCACAATACAATATGATTGTTAGCACATTTATCATAACATGGCATGTTAGCAGTTAGCATATCTGTCATGATTTGTCATTGTGACTTTTGCGTCGTTGCGTATCTTAAGACATCGAATCGTTGCGTATCTTAAGACATCGAAAATTGTTTTGTCATAGCATGGTCCATTTAATTTGAGCCACAAGGACCCTTTCCCACTCATATCAGAAATCCATTCATATTGGACCATTGACTCTGCATTTAAACCAACGATTGAAAAGACTTACAAATTAAATGCCATTTTTGGTCCATTTTTGTTGATTAAATGTGGTCTTTGCTGCTCAGAGAACAGGTTGAGATCGATTTTGGACAGAAATCTCAGACTGATGTATTAATGGGTCTAAGTTCTGTTTGGTCTGCTGTACAATAATTCAATTATTACTGAATGTTTTACATACTGATGTGTTTTCACAAATCAGAGGGTATTGAGTAGCTGGTTTTTCCGATCTAAACCCTTTTTTTCATCTGTGCACAATCTTCTCTTTTTCTACACCATTCTGGTCGGCCATGGTTCAACCGTGGCTTTGTCTACTTCTCAAACCACTATACCATTGCTTGTGTTAACGCTTTTGTAAGTGTGTTAATTTCTTAGACTTATTTGTAGTTTGTTTTATATGCTTATTCTTGGCTGGGTATTTTTTCCGTTTAGTTATGTTAGGCATGTTGCATGCATAGTGATTGTTAATAAATTCATTTGAATAGTTCTTTTTACCGACTCTTAATTATTTTTTCAAAGTAAGCTTTGGTTAAATTATTAAAAATACTTTTTGGCTTTGTTTAGTGATATGTCTTTCAAAATAAGCAGAGCTTGAATATTACCCTATGACATTTCCATTAAAAAATATGTCTATGGATCGCTGGAATGATGGAAAGTAGAAAATGACAAGATCTCATGAATAATGATGTACAGCAGCATGCTAAAAAGGGATTGTTATTAAATTGATAGATGCCTGGTTATTTACCAGGGAATAATTTAAAATAGGTGGTCAAAACGAATTTAAACTGTAAGTTTAAATGGTTTAGTATCACTCATTGACCGAATAACCCTGAAATTCTCTCTTTGTATTTGTAAAATATATATTATGCTTTTACAAAAATAGACTTCAAAAGTTTCAAATATTCAATTTCATAAGTTTGAATTTTTAAGAGGTTTGTAAATTTATTGGTCTATAATACAAATTTTGAAATGTTGAAATTTTAAGATTTGTTCGTTTTGTAAAAGCTGAAGTTCTATATTTTGGAATTTCAAATTTTTGAACCATAAAATTAGAGTTTGAAATATTAATGTTTCTTGGTTTTGGAGAACAATGGCCGAGTCATTGACAATGTCACTCTATTGAAGACGTTCCAGCGATCTGCTCGGAGGTGCAAAGCAGTTCGTAGTCACTGCAGCCTTTAGGATAAAGCAGCCTCTCGTTTATATGTCGATTCGCTTGCACAAACGAACCGAATCAGATTTGCACTAAATTATACTGCACGGATTTTTTTGGTTAGAAGGGAAGAAAATAAAAATGACAATGTTCTTTTTTATCTCATCTCAGTTTTTCGAGAAATATAGACGGAATACAAAAACTGAACGTGACTATGTTAGAGGAAAGTCGGATCTTATTATTACCGTGTCAAATAAAATAACGGTAAAACATGGTAAGCTATTTTCGTCCAAAAAGATAAGTGTGTACACCATGCCAAGCCAAGCCAAGCCCGGCCCGGGTCGAGTCGGTTGGTCGTTCGGCGCGCATGTGTGGTGGTCAAACAGGTGCTCACAACAAAGCACACATTTGGAAGCCCCAAGGCCCCAACTTAGCTTCTAAGAATCAAATATAAATATTCGATTCTTTCATATAATCCCGCGATGTGTGACTATTCACATATAAGAACCATTCTTACACTCAGTCATTTTTTTATAATTCATCTTTTTATTCAGAGCAATTTCCAATACTTGGTATAAAGCCTTTTGAAGTAGAAGAAACGTGAACATTTGTTCAAACTATGAATATAATTAACTTTCATCATTTTTTTTTTAATTTAACCCATTTATTTCAAGAGGTACAGAATCACCATTATCCGAAAATTAAAAGTGAAGGGTGGAAATGTTATTTCAGTCATTTTATTGAGTAAGAAATATATTATGTTCTTTGTTATTTAAAAAAAAAAATCTTCTAAAAATTCATCTTTTTATGTTTGTCCAAATATATTTTTGTTTAGTAATTCCTAAACTATTACCGATGATAATATTCTACTAGTAGCAAGCTTTGTTTGGTGGTTAAAGAAACACTAGTCATGCTCGCTCATAGCATCAATTTAATGGAAATTGAAGGGCCATGTTAGACCTTTTGCTCTCTATTTAATGGGATGAGATCAAGAGCATCCCAAACAGCACAACGCTCGTTTAGTCATCTTGATTTCCATCACATATCCCGGTTTCTCTCTCATTCCACTCTCCCTCTGCAAATTTATTTTACTTACCACGAGTGGTGGAAATAGAGGGACTAAAAGGGCGCTTTATTTTTGGAGTGTTGTTGAATGCCTATTTAATATTATCCAATTGTACTGAATATATACTTGAAAATGAGTTATGAATTTTTGATTTTGTGTTGTCTTCCAAGTAGATGCAACTCCTTTTTATAATGTGTTTCAATGATGGTTGATGACCGTAGCTTGGTAATGAAAAAAATTAAATGTAAAAGTTTCAGTGTAAGCTTAATCTTATTTGATGGTATATGTTGTTTGCAGGTCCTGATGGCCTTTTTGAAGTTAAACAACATCATTAATTCATCGTCTGGTTATGCGGCTGAGCAGATCATCTTTTTTTTTTTTTTTATTATTGTTAATTTAGTGGAATTCCATTCACTAAGAAGTGTAATAATCTTATTTACCTGGAAAAACAACATGCCTGCATCTTATTTTGTTCCTCAAAATTTATCAAGATGATTTTCTTGTTGGGTTCTGAATTGCATGCACATTGATTTTGTATTGTCTTGTGTTTCCTTTTCTCAAGTTCGAAGTTGCATGATAAAATTGCCTCTTTTTATAATATGATTTGTCTCAGTGAAATTATTTTAAAATTGAAATTTAAGAGATTACCATAAAAAAAAGGTTACAGCATGGCTAGATCGAATGTAGCTGCCTTGATGTTAGACGCTTATGACAAGCATGCTGTGCAGGTATATTTTTTCCCCTTGTGTTATGATTTTGATTTGAGTTGTTAATTTTAGCGCTAGTATTCCTGTGGTTTGAACCATATTTTGGTGGAATCGAATGGAAAGCATGATGCTGGTTACCTATCATCTGAGTTATATATTTGTGCATCATTGTATGATCCATGTCTTTCTTGCATTCTCTATTTTTACTGGTTTTGGAGAGGAGTTGCGGAGGCATATGATCGAACTGTCAAAGGAATTTCTTTAGGATGGCACTGTTCGGCTGAATAAAGATATATGAACCATTCTTAATGGTGTGTTGTTTTGTAGTGAAAACTCGTTTTGAGAGAGTGCTGCCTATTAAACCACGTCAATTGCACATTACACGCTTCTCATCACGTCCTGTAAAGGGAGGGGGGGGGGGGGGGGGGGGGTTAGAAGAATCGAAGGAACAATATAGATTATCGAGTTTCGTCTGGCTTGCAAGATACTGGAACTATTGATTATATTTGGAATTGCTAGAAGTTATAAAAATTAGAGTAACTTAAAATGAAAGATTATTTCATTAAAATGGCGATCTCTCTTTCTCAAATCCCTAATTCATAACCAAAAATCGCCTCTAAATCCTTTTTTGATCATCGTTCTGCTATACCTCCTGATTCTTGTTCTCTTCAGCGACATGCAAAGCTAAAGTCTACTCTAGTTCAGGGTATCAAAGATGTTCAAGATCTTAAATCAAAAGAGGTTTCTCCGGATCTGTGGTCGAAAAATGGAGAGCTATCTTATAAAACTAAGTATAATCAATCGAGGGCATGGATAGACGTCGTTAAAGAGAATAATTATCACTGCAAATCTATCCAACTCCAATTTTATGAACCTGCGGTCAACGATAATGTAAAGATGACGTTTATCAGTGAAGATTTAATCGACAAAGCCAGGGAGAGGTGGATAAATTCGATTGTCTTTTATGTTTTTGGAGGTAAAGCTTATTATATTTTTTTAAAAGATTATATAGACCATAATTGGGGCTTGAAAGGGAATTATCAGTTATTTTCAAGGGAAAATGGTATTTTCATCATTAGGTGTGATAACCCTAGTGTTTGTGAGAGAATTTTAGAATCAGGGCCTTATTACTACAATAAAAGATTGATCTTTATGAGAAAAAGGGAACCATGATTGAAACTATCTCGAGAGTTTTTACATGCAATTACAATATGGATTCAATTGTCTAATCTTGACTTAGATTTTTGGTCTGTTTGAGGCAATAAGTAGAATAGTGTCTGTATTAGGTCATCCTCTAAAATTAGATATGGTCACAGAAAGTGTTGCTCGTATTTCGTATGCTAGAGTCCTGATGGAAATCAACATAGACTTTAAGTTTCCTGAGATGATCCCTATCCAGTGTTATAACGGTGACATTATTTGGCAAAAAGTAGTTTATGAGTGGATTCCTTCAATTTGTACTAGTTGTAATATATTTGGTCACTCTAATGTTGTTTGCAAATCGAATAGAGTTTGGATTCCTAAAAATGATTCAAGTAGTATGAATGGGATGGAAATAGAGCAAAGTTTGGATAATCAGAATAAATACAATTCTGTTCCAGTTGAGAAGGAAATAATTCAGGTTATTAAGGAAAATTCAGTGAGAGGAAGTATGGATATGAATGTAGGTTCAAGATCAGAATATGTTGTTGATATGAATAATAATCTCGACAAAGATAATTCCTTTGCTTTGCTAGATGGTTCAAAGTTGAACATGCATAGTACAGATAAAGTGCCTCTTAAAAATCAGCTAAGAAAGTCAGGCGTTAATGAAATTAATAGCCAGTTCAATGCTGATATTGATATGGAAACTTGTGAGAAAGGTAATGAATGTATTAATAATATTAGCAAACCTGAAGGGAAATCTGAAAGGGATGAAATGGAAATAAGAGAAGACTGTTGTGAAGAAATGAAAATAGGCCTTGTGAACAACTAATGGATAAATCAAACAGCCATGAAAATACTATGGGTCAAGTAAAGGATGTATTGATGGAGGAATCAGATAGTTCATCGAGTAGTTTATCGAGTAGTTTTAAAAAGAGAAAAACCAATAAATACAAGGCAAATAAGTATGAAGGAGGGAATAAGATGCTAAGTGATAACCCTTATGTGGAAGATAACCCGGAATGGGTAAAACTTGTATCTCAGATTCAAAAAAGATCAAGAACAAAGAAAGTAAAAGAAGATGGAGGCTCTAGTGTAGGTGTTCAACACAGGGGAATAGCCAAGAACTGATTGTTGGTTATTTGGTTAGGCTTTGTGGCTGGTGGCTCTGCTGCGATTATCTGGAGCTGCAAGTGGAATTTAAGTTGCCGCTCTGTTAGGCTTTTGTGTTTTCGAAGTGTCTTCTTTCCCTTTGTATTGTATTTTATATTTTGTGGGCTAGTCGGTATGGTTGTGTTGTTTGTTTTTGTTTGAGCTAGCCTTTTGTTTTAGTTGTACAGTATTTGTTGGTTTGTAGGTTGTATTTGTATAGCTAGCTCAAACTTCTTGTACTCTCCTTTTATGTAATTAAGTACCCTTTTCTTCAAAATAAAAAATAAAAAATTAGAGTAACTTATTTAAGCAAAGCTTCTCCAGTGATTTACGGATTATGGATTATGTGTCACGATTGCTTAATTTACTGCCTTGGTTGCGTGACTTACTCAGAACGTAAAATGAGGGTTATGCATGGGTTTGCTTATAATATCAAAGCAGTACTTCATTCCTTCAAACACTCATGCTTACTAGTATTACCGTACAACAATGGGAAAACCGACCATTAATGTGTTCAATATAAAATATAAAATTATTTGTTAAAACATATTTCAAGTTACATTTTATTTAAAAGATTATATGGTACTTAAATGAAAGTAATTAATAGAGTAGAAATTCAATTGAATTGAATTTATGAGACAAGAATATACTATCAATGTATTGATTTAAATCAATCACGAACACAAACATAAATTTTATTATATATCAAGTAAGATCAATGTACTCTTAATGTTTATTTATTTTGCAACTGTAAGCCATTAATGTATTGAAGAAACAAAAAGAGAAATGAAACAAATACAAGTTCATTGGTAAATTTCACTCATAACATAACGATATATGCATGCAACACAATATATGCATACGAGTTGCATTTCAGCGTAATATGAATATAGGCAAATTTCCATACAAATAAGGAGAGAAGATCCAAAATATGATCATATAACAAAATTAGATTACACAGTTGATTCATCACATAAAATGTAACATGCTTATTGGCCTAAAAAAGAAATTTCACTCATAACGTTCTGCAAAAATACCAATCAAAATGTGCTTTAGTGATGGCAATGTACATAATTTGAATAGGACTAAACTTGCATATACAAAGTTCTACGACAACATGCTTGCCATCATGGACCATCTCAGCTTGCCACTAGCTTCAGCTTGACATGGTGCCCGCAAAGTAGTGTATCAATATTATAAACAAGTATTGCAATGATCCTATCATGCACAATCTCAAACTAATCAACGAGGCTTTCAAATAACGTTTATTTGTTATTAATTATACAACGTTTAATTTAACACTATTTTTAGTACTTTAAGTATACACATTAGGTAAAAAACAAATTTATTTAATTCAAACTTAATAAATTATTTGGTGAGCCTATGATATAACCCACAAAACAAACATTAAATAACATCCACAAAAAACCACATCTGTTCAAAATATTTACTGAATAATACACATACCATGTATTTACTAAAAACCAACATGTTCCTACAAATAGGTATACACCTTCATAATTTTTTTGATAATGGATGCTTCATCTTCTACTGATGCGAGATCAACAATATCTCTCTTTACTTGCTATTGAGCTCCCTCAAACCTACAAGGTTAGCAAAAGGGTCCTCTGCACTTTGATGATCCATATAAGCATTTCTTCCCTTTCCAAGGGACGCCTCCCTTGCCATTACTCAAACAGTAATCACAAGTCAACTCGGTCATAAGAGGAATGTTTTTTATTACGAAGAACAAAATGTGTGGATACCTATCATCGCCATGGTCATAGATGACTGGCTTCCAAAAATAAATTTGGAGAGCAGCCATGATTGATAAAATGAGCTATATTTCCCTTGTTTTTTGGCATCTATTACAAAACTCATATCCTCGGTAGTTTCACTTGCATCATCTCTACTCTCCTCGCCTAACATTTCAGGTTTATAATTTCACCTAAACGAGTTGTCCTCTACAAGCCCATGAAAGATGAACTCGTTTTCATCAGTATTTTTACATGATTCAGATTTATCCATTACTTCACCAGTGTATTCACATTTAAAAGTAGCGGCACGAATTGGACATCGCATCCTCCAACCTCGATCATTAGTTCTAAGACCTCACCCTTAAGCTTCACACCATCTTGTGTAACTCTATTTTTGCAATTAAATTGTACATGGGCAAGTAGTGCTACACTCATAAATTATGGGTTGTTGGCTCACTAGAAGCCCACCTGCATTATAAGGAACAAATCCATCGTTTTTATGTGCACAAGAGCAATTTACATCCCCAGGGAGGCACACAGTTTTGCCAGTGCAACCATGTGCAGGCTTCTTCAAATCAACGCTAACTAACTTTAGTAACGTAAGTGAAAATTTGTTTCTCCTTGCTATCAACTCCATTAACACGACATGCTGGTAAGCACTCGATGCCATCAGATAAATCAGAAAGACGAACTTCATCTCTTGACAAAGGATATTCTAACCATTTTTGAGTCCTTTTCCATACTTCAATCCCAAAATTCGGACCCGGTTATGTAATCAGCTTGAATTTGAAAACAATGAAACCTTCATTATTTTTCTCCATCCATGACTCATGGACGATATACAAACCATTATAAAAAAAAGTATCTGTATACTCAATTATTTTTTAGTCTATTATACTTGTCCTAACATTAGCAAGAAAAATACGAAACCTCAATATCCACACTCTGACATAATTGTAGAACTTACAACTTTACACAAATAATGAAGTTTGGTATTTTATTAAAAATGAAAATGAAAATTGTGGTAAAAATACCATTTGACATCCAATTTCTTATACATACTATTATGATTTACTTGTGTGAAAGTCATGTCTATGATACAGTTGCTATTTTTATGCTATATACAATTTTTGGCACCATATATTGCAGGAATGTGAATTTTATCAACATAAAAGCTCTTATACTTTTTTATGTACATGTGTGCTCGTACACATGTTATTTTGTATAAATTTTATGGAGACATAACAAGTTAGGTGTTAGATTTATTATTGTTGCATGTGCTACTCCTCTAAGTATTATCGTTGTGTTGTTTCAAATACTGAACAAACAGTGCACTTTAGCTTTAAGAATTGGTTACCTATAAGCAACCCCATCTAAAAAAATTATACCTTTTAATCTAAAAAAGAAGTGTGAGATAGAACTCTCAAACCTTATCGATAAAACTTTTCAACACAACAAATTCGACGAACAACATAAACTATGCTAAAATGTTTTCGAATCATGTTGATACCGTTTTTCGCTTTCTATTAATATGTGAATTTGATGGCTGTGAAACTTTGACCATTATTATGCAATGGCCAAAGCCGACTTGATGACTGTAGCGAGCAACTATGCTGCTTAAAAAATGAATGACGGTTGAAATTGTGAAAGCCTAGCAAAATACTAAGTACTAATTTTTTTGAACGGATTGAGTCTGTTCCAATAATTAGTATTGATGCTATAAAGATGTGCATGTATTTTATTTCTTGTATAATACTATCCATAGTGTAATATTATGATGATGTAATGTTTTATTTCAATTAACTTACCAAATTTTGCACTATCATTTAGTTAGGATTTTATTTACAATTTGCAAATAATAACTGTAACGACTCAAGGATTTTCGATCCTGAAACTTGACATAAAACTCCATGTCTACTATTCAAGCATTGGAAATACCGGATAGTTATTAGAAAAAAATTAGAGGGTGAAATAAGAAAGAAATATTAGAATAGAAGAAAACGAAGGAGAAGAACAACACGATAACATGATTAACATCAGAGTCTCATATCGCAGCGGAACAAAATATAATATTGAAATAAATCGTTATTTGAATTTTGAAATAAAACTTACAATCGTCAGAGTACATCATCACATCTGGACAATTAAAATAATTTGTCCTCATATACAATACATCGGAATGCTACTACATAACATCATACATCTGAACTCATCCAGCTTGTCTCTTCAGAGCATCCGATAACCTGAACCTGTACAACTCGGTCTAACCCGAGCATTACAAATGCCGGATCAGTCTGGTGAACCAGAGTAAGAAACCTACTAAGTTTAAAGGTATCACACAACTTGATTTTAAAGTCAAAATCTTTTCAAAAGAAAAGGATAACCGTAAGACCAAATCCACACATAAATACGGACGGTTTTTACCTTACGATAACCCAAACCATTTTTGAAATCATATCTTTTATGATATTATAATAATGTCTAAATACAAATAAATAACAATCCAGCAGAACACACGCATCACACGCTCTACATACATAGTATACAATCAAAATCGTGGCTTTTAGTGGAGAATGGATTTCCATGGCAAGGTATGGGCAACCACCTTTCCGACAGTGTATCTCTAGAGAAAAATACACCGGGTTCAACAAGAACATCTTGCAACCCAGTTAAATATGACCAACCCCTCATTTCGCTTGAGAGTACCAAATGTATTGTCACCTATGGTTGGTACCAACAAAACCGTTCCCGGGAGACACATAAGCGAAAAGAAGAACGAAAATGAGTATTCTCTAGATGGTGACAATACATCCTAATGGGAGCGACCCACACAGCCATGTGACCTACCCGATTTTTACCATTTCCGGGTTGATGAGGCTTGAGGTTAAGCTTATCTTTCAGAACAACATATCTCCACCCACTTTGAATGCCACATTGTCAGATCCGCCAGTTATCACTAATTGACGTCCACAAAAATACTCTAGTTGTTAAGCTAAGAGAAGTGCCCCGCTCCGCGACCAACTATGGTACGTTTGATGAAATCAATGTACGTAATCCCTTTGGAAATACTCCATCAGACATCCGTCCATACAAGTCATCTAGGAACAGGATGAACCGAAGGTACCCTCCTACCACATCCTCGGTATCACCCTATAGATTAGTAGCGAGTAGTCCTTGCAATCCGTCGATTTCAACCTTGACAGAACCCTAGTATATCTCTGCGTCAACTAAGAGATTTTAAGTGGTTCTTCCACTTATGAAGATCCACGGTCTTCGATTGCTCCGTCTCAATCAGCATCTGATACCTTTTACTTTTTCGTATTTGCTAGTCGGAATGGTATCCGAATATAAATTCGATCTCGGTCTTTCTGTACCAACAATCGTATAGGTCAGATTTGATGGTCGGTTATTTAACTATCAAATAAAACAACCATTCAATCATAAATTTAAAAATAGATTTACCGGCTCAGTACATAGCATCACTTGGCTTCTTTAATAAAATAATTAATGAATGGTTAATTTAAATATTCCAATATTTTAAAAAAATAACATTACACTTCATTGCCATTTACCAAATTTAACAAAACCATTTCAATTTAATATTTAGAAAAATATATTATAACAACACCTAATATTCCATTTAATTATCATTCGCATAACATTATTCATTATCTAAACTGGGAAAACTAGTTTAACTTATTATTCAAATAATAATAATTACGAAATTCTCTTTTGTTCTCTTTATTTGAAAACAATAGCCCACACTTTCCTTTTTGAATAAAACCATTCTATATCTCATTTCCTTACTTTGAAATATAACATTATGTTTTCGCACAAACTCCTATTCATTTCCATTACTTTGGAAATCTCATTATATATATATTCTTAAATCTTTTATTTCCTTTTTATTTAGAAATATCCTTTTATCCTTATCCATGCATTTCTGTATTTCAACCCTCGTTAGTTCCGGACCGTAAATTGGTAAGAGAATAGTTCCCTAAGTATCAACCCGAAGGTCCGAAATCAACATCAGATTAACACTTAGAAAATTACTCAACTTAACCAATTTCCAGTTATATTCCAATTCTTATCTTAACTCATTATCAACCCATTATATTACACTTCTTACCCATTTAACCATTTCCACTTTAAAACCCTCGTTTCAATCTCATTCATCTCACTTAATTTCGTTATTAAGTATCGCCAATTCAAAATCAACACTTTGACTTCACATTTCTTTTATAAAACTTATTTATAAACTCAGGTTTAATATAAACCCTTTTCTTTATCTCGATTTCGTTTTACTTAACTCAATTATTAAATAAACATTTATTTTAAGCTATCGTTTTTTCTTAAAATCTCTTTCATAAAAACTCGGGTTTTAATATAAACTCGATCATAACTCCATTCAAAAATTCAATTTTTCTTCATTGTAAACTTTGATTACTTACTTAAATGGATTTCATTTAAGAAGTCATTACTTAAATTAAAACAATAATTTACTTCAACATTAACTTCTGTAAAGGTAGTTAACTGCTTTATTAATTAAAACAATAATTTATATACCAGTTTGAATATCTCAATTATTTATAATTCAATATTAACTTATTTACGTATATATATATATTTGTAACATAAATATTACTTGACTTTAATTCTTATTATCGATCTTACGTGATAATCTCACTTTTGAATATCAGTTCCATAGTTGAAGACAATATTCAACTCTAACATTCATTTTGAACACAAACTAATACGATCTATCAGATAATGGTGAAATCGTTCAAGTTAGGGTATTTAAATTACCTCTCAGACCTTGAGTCGAAGTCGTTCTTATCGTCAAGATTCGTAGAAGTTTGATATCCAAAATATTTGACCAAACCATAAATTGGTAAATCCATTTGATTTCCGAACCTTAAACCCTTTTTAGAAAACGTATTTGTTTTTGAAAACATTTATTAAGTTAACTTAACTTAAATATCGAATTCGGGAATTTATTCTAAATGATCGATTAAAATTCCTTTCTTATAAAACTAAATTATCTTCATTACTTAATTAAAAGGTTAGTTAAGTTTAAAATATCGTTCAGAGGTAATTCATATAAATTTATATATTTCTTTCAAAGTCTTATTAAAATTAATCAATTATTCGTTAACAGTTCCATTTGATTAATTAAAAGTATTAATCAAATAACCAATTCCAATTAAAATAATTGAATTAGTCAACTTACCCCATGATTATCTCGTAAACCAATTCCAAATAATTCTTCCTTTAAATTAATTAATAATATAATTAATTTAAATATCTCCATTTAATTATTTCTTCGAAACAATTTATCCAGTCCTTAATTGTAACACCCCACATCCGCTATGGTCACTCACTAAGGGAATGCCATAGCATCGGTGGAGTATTTTAGTGAATATAGAACAGAAAAATTACAACAAGACAGATATAAGTAATACTTGAAATTTTAAAACATCATCTCATAACAGCGGAAATAAACATGTCTGGTTACATCATAAAACCATGATAAAAGTCAAGTACAACATCTGTCAAAATAAAGAAGTACATAATCCCACTTTCTCATACAATAGCCATAACAAAAGAAAAGATAACTGGATAACTGGAGCTTTACATCTACCCAAGCTCCTAAAGACTGGAACAGCAATCCGGTCAAGCTCTACTACTGCTAGGATCCACCGTAGGACCTGAGGGTTGGGAAAAAGATAAAAACAACGGGGTCAGACATAAGTCTGAGTGAGTCCTATAACTTTAACAATACAATCATTAAAGTAACCAGAGAAGACATAAACTTGACCACGGTAATATCTGGGGATGAATGGCTACACTAAGCAGCTTGGTAGACTTAGGATAAACTAAGATAACCGTCAGGACGCATCTACCCACCCAAGGATAATTACTAACTGCACCACACCAGTCATTCCTACTTAAAGGTTGATCCCTTCCAAGGACTTAGAAAATTTCCCCAGTAGTTCCATGTACCCCTAGCCCACTACATAGGTGCCGTCTGCCCCTATCTCCACTAGGTGTACCCAGTAATTCTTACCCAGTAGTTTCGTGTACCCCTACATAGGTGCCGTCTGCCCCTATCCTCCTTAGGTGTACCCACTACTCCCCATCGATCGGCTCCCTACCGTAGATACCCGTGCTGGTCCCACAGTGGGGTGTATCACTCCCCTAAAGTGGCTACCCATTACTAACGGTGCACGGCTTTATATCTACACGATGCAACAACGGCTTATCTACCAGCCCGGGCCCACACACGCATATGAAGCCCGTTGGACTTGCGTTGCCACCGCTAACCCGTTTTGGCCTCTTATAATCAAGCCCAACATGCGTGTCCCGTCACTCGACATGGGTCGAGCCCACAAAGATACGTTTGGGATATTGGTTGAAATGGGCCCCCACAAGCTTCCCACTTAAGCTTGTCAAATATCTAGTGTATCCCACTTAACCCTTTAATCATGTTTAATTACATGTTCCCACTTGGTTAAGTATTCTAATCGTATTTTCTATTGCCACCCAAGGCAACCCACTAGATTCCACATGCCACCCAAGGCAATCACAAAATTTCCTCATGCCACCCAAGGCACCCACTTAACCCCTCATGTCCCACTACATGCTACTATGGTTAAGTGTTTCTTAATTAATTAAGACCGTGATCTCCCATAAAGACCTCCCACATTAGACTGACTGTTATGACCGCCTGGTTAAGCCGGTAGAATCCGGGCAGTCTTACGTCATAACAGAGTCTAACCTCGTGTCTTTACCTTAATCACGTATTTAATGTATGGCTAAGACCTCTCACATTGGGCTGACATTTGTAGCAACTGGTTAGGCCGGTCGGGTCCGGGCAGTTTTACACTACAAATGAGTCCAACCTCGTGTCTTAGTCGATTAATTACACCTAATTAATCACCCCCATATTAATTATCCCTAATTAATATCAAGTTTTCCATAATCATGGGTAGACCTAACTCAATAGGTAAATTCCCATGGGGTAGACCTAACTCAATAGGTAAATTCCCGCTTATGGTAATTTATTTTTTTATGGTATGCTTTAATCATACCCAATCATTCATTTATTAACATATTTACCACCCCATCGTTCCCCACGTAAATCGTTCTCATTTCATGACATAACAAAGGGGAAGATCATTACAAATATCATGGGTTTAACATACAACTTTGTCATGGGTTAAGAGGATGTCAACTTGCATACATGAGCATATATTAACCCAACTACATATAAACCCAAACTTGCATATTATCATACACATGATTCGCATAACATGTTGCATATGAGCTTGCATATTATCATACACATATCTTGCATAACATGTTGAACTTGCATATAGGCATTCACATAACTTGCATACCATGTTAAACATGCATTTAAGCATACATATAACTTGCATAAGTATTCACATACTTGCATAAGCATCCACATACTTGCATAAGCATTCACATACTTGCATAAACATGAATAACTTGCATATCATGTCATTTAAGCATATACATATCTTGCATAAACATTCATATACTCGCATAAGCATGCATAACTTGCATATCACATAAATCTTGCATTTAAACATATACATGACTTGCATAAGTATCCATATACTTGCATAAGCATGCATAACTTGCATATCACATTAAACTTGCACTTAAACATATGCTTAACTTGCATAACTCACTTTGTTAAACATGCATAATTCCACTCATTAAATATGCATAAATCCACTTGTTAAACATGCATATATCAACTTGTTAAACATGCATAAATCAACTTATTAAGCATGCATAAACCAACTTATCACATATATGCATAAACATAGAACAACATAGAGTAACATATCATTATACATGATTTAAACTCACTAATCCGCATTTAAGACCATAAGTCTCATTACACCCAATCTACTTACTTTAACAATTAATGTTAAAGTGATAGAAACTCACCAAACTTAAGATTAGCAACCTTATGAAGTAGAATTAGTTGCAACTATGAAGATAATGATGATTAGAGAATGATTTGAGAGGGATTAGCTTGCAACTTCCTTCATGAACTAGTGGAGGCCATGCTCAAATTTCAATTTGCCATAGTTTAGTTACAAGACTTAATTATGTATGAATTAGGGTAGGGTTATGGTCTTATTTATAGGATTAGGTGAGTGTTTTAGGCCCTTAGATTAACCCTAGATTAGATTAGGACCCTTAGATTTAGGAAATCTCTAGAACCAGCCCTCCTAGCCAGCCTGAAACCCAACCTGGTGCAACCTAGTGCACCCAGGTTCAAAGAACGGCGCCACCCTGTCGACAGGCAAGTCGACAGGCATGTCGACACCCCTGTCGACAGGCCTGTCGACAGCCCTGTCGACATGGGTTGGGCGGGAACCTTCCCGCCTGACCCCGCCTGGCCCATTCTCAATCTGAATATTTTAAATTTTTAAATCTGTTTTAGTTTTGAATTTTCCGCAAACTTCATTGGGCCATAACTGGGCCATACGGACTCCGATTTTCGAAAACTCGGACTCTATTTCGCGTATTTTTCCGAGACGAACGTAATGACGCAGCCCGTTTCCCCCAATTCCCACATCTGAGATTATTTATCCTGTAATTAGTGAATTTTAGTATTAACTAAAATTCGGGGTGTTACATTCTCCCCTCCTTAAAGGATTTCGTCCCCGAAATCTCTAAGCTAAGGAGAATGCATATCCTACCATCCAAACAACCATCTACTCAAACCATCAACCACTGGCATCCATTGTCCTTAAAACAATTTCTAATGATGTATGAGCATATGCAAAAAGTGTGTGTATATGTTCCCTATCTAATGTATGAACATATGCAAACCATGATAGTGCCATGCATCCATTATGTATGCGAGAAACCCTATCGACACATACAATATCTACATGAGTGCACAACCATTCACCAAAATGCATCATCCATGTGATAACACAACCATTATACATCCATAAATATATTTTCCTACACACAATTTTATGCAATATGCAATATGAAGTGACTGAGCCGATCTAGTGCCTAGAGTGTGTGTATATGCATCCACGAGCAACCACTAGCAAACACTTGCATCCACTTGCATCCATCAACCATAACATGTCTCAAACACATGTTTCAGCCATAGGTTTACCCTATCTAAAGGTCAAAGGTACTAACGAGAGGACATACCAAAGATAAGATAAGTACTAGACAAGCGATAAAGGAGAAAGTAAAGACATACCCTCAAAAAGAAATGGGTACAATGAACGCATCTTCGCTTCCGTCTCCCAAGTCGCGTTGCTCTCATCTTCTCCCCATTGTACTTTGACTAGCTGAACCTCTCTGTTTCTCAACTTCCTAGTCTCTGACCCAAGGATGCGGGTAGGAGCTCGTCGAATCGTCGCATCACGCTCAACCTCTACATCTCTAAGCAAGCTCGGCTCTACCACCTCTGCGGTCTCATGTAAGCATTTCCTCAAATGGGACACATGGAATACATCATGGACACCACTAAGTCTGTCGGGCAACTCCACCCTATATGCCATCCGCCCAATCCTTTCCTTGATAGGAAACGGCCCAACAAACCTTGGTGCTAACTTTCCAACGGATCCGAAGCGAACAACATTTCTTAACGGAGATACCTTGACAAAACCATATCCCCAACCTCAAATTCAAGATCCGTCCTTCTCTTGTCCGCATAAGATTTTTGCCTATCCTGTGCTGCTTTCATCCTTCTTCGAATCAAGTCGATCTTCTCTGAAGTCTCCCTAACCATATCAGGCCCAAGCAAGATCTTATCCGTAGACTCCCACCAACATGTAGGTGATCGACAAGGCCTTCCATAGAGAGCTTCGAAAGGAGCCATACCAATACTGGACTGAAAGCTGTTATTATATGCGAACTCCACCAGTGGAAGATGCTCTTCCCATGTACCTCCAAAATCTAAGATACAAAGCCTCAAAAGGTCTTCTAGAACACGATTCACCCTCTCAGTCTGGCCGTCTGTCTGAGGATGATATGCAGTGCTCAGACACAATTGAGTCCCCACTGCTTCTTGCAAACTTCTCCAGAACTCGCTAGTGAAGATAGGATCTCGATCACTTACTATGCTAGAGGGCACCCCATGTAATCGAACTATCTCTCGAAGATATACTGAAGCTAGCCATGGAGCAGTCCTCTTGCTCTTCACAGGTATGAAATGGGTGCTCTTAGTAAGTCTATCTACCACCACCCAAATTCCTGTATTACCCTTCCTCGACCTGGGTAACCCGTCAATAAAATCCATCGAGACGCTATCCCACTTCCATTGCGGAACCTCCAATGGGTGAAGCAACCCACCTGGCTTCCTTTGCTTCGCCTTCACCTGCTGACATACCAAGCATCGAGCTACATATTCGGCCACATCTTTCTTCATACCGGCCCAGAAGAAAACCCTCTTCATATCTTGGTACATTTTATCCCCACCGGGATGAATGGTCATCCTAGAACGGTGTGCATCATCAAGAATAACCTTCCTCAACCCTTCATCTAGCGGTACACAAAGTCTTCCGTCCCTACGTAAGCACCCCCTATCGTCTAGGGTGTACCTACTCAAATGGCTGGACGATTCCCCCCTTATGAGCTTCTCTATCAACTCAACTAACTGTGGGTCGTCCTTCTGGGCTTCCCCAATCCGCCCCAAAAGAGTAGGTCTAACTTCCAAAGAAGCTAGCAAACTGGGTACATAGTCAATGGAAGGTCTGAAATCAAACATCGAGATAAATTCCAAGCTTCGTCGTTCCACGAACAATGGACTCAAGGACAACCTCTTCCTACTCAAGGCGTCCGCCACCACGTTACCCTTGCCAGGGGTATACAATATCTCGAAGTCATAGGATGCTAAGAACTCCATCCACCTTTGCTGTCTTAAGTTTAAATCCTTCTGAGAGAATAAATACTTCAATGATTTATGGTCAGTGAACAACTCGAATCTCTCTCCAAGAAGATAATGGCGCCAAATCTTAAGCGCAAAAACAATAGCGGCCAGCTCGAGATCATGGGTAGGGTAATTTTTCTCATGTGCCCTCAATTGCCTTCCACCATAGGCTATTACCCTTCCTTCTTGCATTAAGACTGCGCCAAGGCCTGTCCCACAGGCATCGGTATAGACAACAAATGGCTTGCTCCCATCTGGCAACACTAAAACTGGAGCAGTGGTTAAAGCTCTCTTTAACCGTCGGAACGCATCATCACAATCTACGTCCCATGTGAAAACAAGACTCTTCTTTGTTAAGCGGGTTAATGGGGCTGATATCTTCGCGAAGTCTTTGATAAACTTCCTATAATAGCCCGCCAACCCCAAGAAACTTCTTACTTCGGTAGCATTCTTCGGAACCTTCCAATCCTGAATTGATACTACCTTCGCGGGATCCACAGCTATCCCTTCCTTGGAGACCACATGCCCCAAGAACCGCACTTCCCTCCTCCAGAAGTGACATTAAGAGAATTTAGCCTTAAGGCTATGTGCTCGAAGAGTCTTCAACACTTCCCCAAGATGTAGGGCATGCTCTTCTTCACTCTTAGAGAATACTAAGATATCGTCCACAAAGACCACCACAAATTTATTAAGGAACTCCCTGAACACCCTACTCATCAAATCAACAAAGTATGCAGGGGCGTTCGTCAACCCAAATGGCATCACCAGCCACTCATAGAAACCATCCGGAGTCCTAAAGGCAGTCTTGTCTATGCTATCCTCAGCCACCCTCAACTGATGAAACCCCGTGGCTAAGTCCAACTGAGAAAATACTGAAGCGCCAACCAACTGATCGAAAAGATCATCAATCCTCGGCAATGGGTGTCTATTCTTCTTTGTGAGCTTGTTGAGTTCTCTATAGTCTACACAAAGTCTGAGGGACCCATCCGCCTTCGTAGCAAATACTACTGGAGCACCCCACTCCGATATGCTCCGTCTTATGAACCCCTTCTCAAGCAACTCCCCTACTTGCTTATGGAGTTCCCTCCTCTCACGAGGAGCCATGTGGCGCACTGGTAAAGATACCGGTTTAGCATTGTCCACCAAATATATTCGGAAGTCAATCTCCCGCTTCGGAGGTAAGCCCTTCACCTCCTCAAACACATCCGGATATTCCCGGACCACTCTCATAGATTGTAAACTTTCGACCGAAGCGTCAAGCGATTCAAGATAACTTAGCATGATAGAGTCCCTGGGGTTACAAGAAATCTCGAGAGTGTTACCCAAGCGGGTCATGAGCCTAACAACTCTCCTTTCGCAATCAAGAACGGCACCATTACTGGATAACCAGTCCATGCCCAAAATCAACCCATAGCCCGTGAAGCCCAACACAAAAGCATCACATCTAAACTCAATGCTAAGTATAGAAATCTTCAAACCCAAACATATCATGGACAAATAAGTGGAGCCCCCAATTGGGTTTGAAACAACCAAGGGATCATCTACCAGACTGGTGTCTAAGTGCAGTGACTCAACTAATGATGATGAGATAAACGAATGCGATGCGCCTGAATCAAACAATGTACGGACAGGATGATCAAATAGAAAAACCAGACTTTCAACGGAAATAGTTCTACCTCTCTCCTGAATCGGAGGAACCGCGAGAGCCTGTACTTGCCCCCTAGCCTGACCTGGTGCCATAAGAGCTTGCACCTGTCCTCCTGAGGTAGATCCCGTCCTTTGCCCTTTCTTAGGGCAATCCTTCACTAAGTGCCCTGCTTCGCCACAGTGGAAGCAACCGGTCTTCTTCTTCTTGCGACAATCCTTGCTTAGGTGGCCAGGTGTCCCACAATTGAAACACTTCTTCTTCTTGCCCTTGCCACCGTTGCCTTTCCCACCTTTGCTTTGCTGTTGTTGAGGTCTCTTTTGATCTCCCTTCTTCTCGGGTGCCTTATTAGCATTAGGACCCTTCTCTTCCTCATACATGAGTGCCATGTCAACTAGCTTCTCAAAGGTGGCCCCCATAGGGATGTGAGTCATAGCCAACCCATGCATCGGTTCATTCAAGCCTTTCACGAACCTCAAAGCCTTCTTCTCCGGTGTATTCACCATGTCTAGGCCAAACCTTGCCAATTGATTAAACTTGTTAACATATTCCTTCACCGAAAGATTTCCTTGCTTTAAAGTCAAGAATCTTTCCATATACAAGTTTTCCTCCGCCCTTGAGAGAAACTTTGCCACAAATCTTTGCCTAAAATCCGCCCAAGAATCAACGGGACGTTCTCCATTAGTGACCTCCCACCAGAATGAGGCCTCTCCCTTCATTAACCAAGCAGCCAACTTGACTTTCTTCCCTTCTTCCATCTCAAAGATATCTATCAACTCTTCCACCTCCTTAAGCCAATCTCTAGCCTCCACAAAGGTTTCAGATCCTTGAAAAGGTTTCCCTCCCATAGCTTTAAATTCCTTGCAAGTCTTAGCAAAAGTATCCGTGCGAGGAGGAGGGGGAGGAGGAAGATCGGGTGCTACGGTTGGTGGAGGAATATTTGCTGGACCCGCAGTGGTGGCCCTAGCCTCCATCAATCTCCTATACCATACTGGTACCGTCACACCCTCCGGAAAGTTAAGATCCTCAGCCATGCTGAAACGAAAAAGGAAAGATTCAAAACGGAGAATTCGAAGGATATAGATATGGCTATTGGGGATTATGCTTTTCTTTCAAAAACTTTTCTCTTAAAAGACATGTTTTTGAAAATATCTTTTCCAAAAATGTTTTAGAAAAATAGTTTTCTAAAAATTTTATCTGTTCCGGTAACCTTTGCTCTGATACCACGTGTAACACCCCACACCCGCTATGGTCACTCACTAAGGGAATGCCATAGCATCGGTGGAGTATTTTAGTGAATATAGAACAGAAAAATTACAACAAGACAGATATAAGTAGTACTTGAAATTTTAAAACATCATCTCATAACAGCGGAAATAAACATGTCTGGTTACATCATAAAACCATGATAAAAGTCAAGTACAACATCTGTCAAAATAAAGAAGTACATAATCCCACTTTCTCATACAATAGCCATAACAAAAGAAAAGATAACTGGATAACTGGAGCTTTACATCTACCCAAGCTCCTAAAGACTGGAACAGCAATCCGGTCAAGCTCTACTACTGCTAGGATCCACCGTAGGACCTGAGGGTTGGGAAAAAGATAAAAACAACGGGGTCAGACATAAGTCTGAGTGAGTCCTATAACTTTAACAATACAATCATTAAAGTAACCAGAGAAGACATAAACTTGACCACGGTAATATCTGGGGATGAATGGCTACACTAAGCAGCTTGGTAGACTTAGGATAAACTAAGATAACCGTCAGGACGCATCTACCCACCCAAGGATAATTACTAACTGCACCACACCAGTCATTCCTACTTAAAGGTTGATCCCTTCCAAGGACTTAGAAAATTTCCCCAGTAGTTCCATGTACCCCTAGCCCACTACATAGGTGCCGTCTGCCCCTATCTCCACTAGGTGTACCCAGTAATTCTTACCCAGTAGTTTCGTGTACCCCTACATAGGTGCCGTCTGCCCCTATCCTCCTTAGGTGTACCCACTACTCCCCATCGATCGGCTCCCTACCGTAGATACCCGTGCTGGTCCCACAGTGGGGTGTATCACTCCCCTAAAGTGGCTACCCATTACTAACGGTGCACGGCTTTATATCTACACGATGCAACAACGGCTTATCTACCAGCCCGGGCCCACACACGCATATGAAGCCCGTTGGACTTGCATTGCCACCGCTAACCCGTTTTGGCCTCTTATAATCAAGCCCAACATGCGTGTCCCGTCACTCGACATGGGTCGAGCCCACAAAGATACGTTTGGGATATTGGTTGAAATGGGCCCCCACAAGCTTCCCACTTAAGCTTGTCAAATATCTAGTGTATCCCACTTAACCCTTTAATCATGTTTAATTACATGTTCCCACTTGGTTAAGTATTCTAATCGTATTTTCTATTGCCACCCAAGGCAACCCACTAGATTCCACATGCCACCCAAGGCAATCACAAAATTTCCTCATGCCACCCAAGGCACCTACTTAACCCCTCATGTCCCACTACATGCTACTATGGTTAAGTGTTTCTTAATTAATTAAGACCGTGATCTCCCATAAAGACCTCCCACATTAGACTGACTGTTATGACCGCCTGGTTAAGCCGGTAGAATCCGGGCAGTCTTACGTCA
The DNA here is from genome assembly GCA_030737875.1 of Allium sativum. Classification (NCBI taxonomy): domain Eukaryota; kingdom Viridiplantae; phylum Streptophyta; class Magnoliopsida; order Asparagales; family Amaryllidaceae; genus Allium; species Allium sativum. The sequence continues at coordinate 716,609,904 of CM060921.1, read as the reverse complement.
TAACAGAGTCTAACCTCGTGTCTTTACCTTAATCACGTATTTAATGTATGGCTAAGACCTCTCACATTGGGCTGACATTTGTAGCAACTGGTTAGGCCGGTCGGGTCCGGGCAGTATTACACTACAAATGAGTCCAACCTCGTGTCTTAGTCGATTAATTACACCTAATTAATCACCCCCATATTAATTATCCCTAATTAATATCAAGTTTTCCATAATCATGGGTAGACCTAACTCAATAGGTAAATTCCCATGGGGTAGACCTAACTCAATAGGTAAATTCCCGCTTATGGTAATTTATTTTTTTATGGTATGCTTTAATCATACCCAATCATTCATTTATTAACATATTTACCACCCCATCGTTCCCCACGTAAATCGTTCTCATTTCATGACATAACAAAGGGGAAGATCATTACAAATATCATGGGTTTAACATACAACTTTGTCATGGGTTAAGAGGATGTCAACTTGCATATATGAGCATATATTAACCCAACTACATATAAACCCAAACTTGCATATTATCATACACATGATTCGCATAACATGTTGCATATGAGCTTGCATATTATCATACACATATCTTGCATAACATGTTGAACTTGCATATAGGCATTCACATAACTTGCATACCATGTTAAACATGCATTTAAGCATACATATAACTTGCATAAGTATTCACATACTTGCATAAGCATCCACATACTTGCATAAGCATTCACATACTTGCATAGACATGAATAACTTGCATATCATGTCATTTAAGCGTATACATATCTTGCATAAACATTCATATACTCGCATAAGCATGCATAACTTGCATATCACATAAATCTTGCATTTAAACATATACATGACTTGCATAAGTATCCATATACTTGCATAAGCATGCATAACTTGCATATCACATTAAACTTGCACTTAAACATATGCTTAACTTGCATAACTCACTTTGTTAAACATGCATAATTCCACTCATTAAATATGCATAAATCCACTTGTTAAACATGCATATATCAACTTGTTAAACATGCATAAATCAACTTATTAAGCATGCATAAACCAACTTATCACATATATGCATAAACATAGAACAACATAGAGTAACATATCATTATACATGATTTAAACTCACTAATCCGCATTTAAGACCATAAGTCTCATTACACCCAATCTACTTACTTTAACAATTAATGTTAAAGTGATAGAAACTCACCAAACTTAAGATTAGCAACCTTATGAAGTAGAATTAGTTGCAACTATGAAGATAATGATGATTAGAGAATGATTTGAGAGGGATTAGCTTGCAACTTCCTTCATGAACTAGTGGAGGCCATGCTCAAATTTCAATTTGCCATAGTTTAGTTACAAGACTTAATTATGTATGAATTAGGGTAGGGTTATGGTCTTATTTATAGGATTAGGTGAGTGTTTTAGGCCCTTAGATTAACCCTAGATTAGATTAGGACCCTTAGATTTAGGAAATCTCTAGAACCAGCCCTCCTAGCCAGCCTGAAACCCAACCTGGTGCAACCTAGTGCACCCAGGTTCAAAGAACGGCGCCACCCTGTCGACAGGCAAGTCGACAGGCATGTCGACACCCCTGTCGACAGGCCTGTCGACAGCCCTGTCGACATGGGTTGGGCGGGAACCTTCCCGCCTGACCCCGCCTGGCCCATTCTCAATCTGAATATTTTAAATTTTTAAATCTGTTTTAGTTTTGAATTTTCCGCAAACTTCATTGGGCCATAACTGGGCCATACGGACTCCGATTTTCGAAAACTCGGACTCTATTTCGCGTATTTTTCCGAGACGAACGTAATGACGCAGCCCGTTTCCCCCAATTCCCACATCTGAGATTATTTATCCTGTAATTAGTGAATTTTAGTATTAACTAAAATTCGGGGTGTTACATTAATCGTCAGTTAATTTCTGCTCATTTACTTATAAATCTTATTTACATAACAATTTGCGTTATAAAAATCATTAAAAAATTATTATTTATAAAATTAAATAATCAATAATAAATATTTATTTCCTTCTAATAAACTTCCACCAAAAATTAATAGATTTAAAAATTATTTTCAGTTATAAAATAAACTTTATAACATCATTTCGGTCCATTTACGTAATGTTAAATCAATGTTTATGAAATGACTGATTTTCAAGCCATCTGATGCCAATTACTCAACCAATACCGCCTATTGGTTAAAACCACACAAACGTTGAATTCCAATCAATAACTAAACCAATTTGTCCAATCTATATTGGGTGAACAGTTCATATAATTGTAATATGAAAATAATAATAATTTGAGGAATCCAGTTGGATCCCTCCAACCTGTTTTACCTGTATCCAAATACGTTACCTTAAATGTTATTATTCAATTTAATAAACATATATAATATTCAACGATAAATAAATAACAATAATCCAAGCATCTATATTTTAATTTAATACGTATATATTATTATAAACGTAATCAACAAGGAAAGTTACCTCGTTTGGGAATAATCGTTAAAAATAACGATTAAATTTCGTTTAAAATAAACGAACATTTAAATCAACTGATTCATCCAATATATAAATAATATTCAGCACACAACAAATAATTATCAATCATAGCACACAAAATAAATTCCGACTTATATAAAATATAAGTGGGTAAAAACTGAATGAGTTATATTCACTTTGATTCCGTTTTATCGCTGTAGTAGTTCGGTTACCGTTAAATTAAACAGTGTTTAATTTAACTGTAAATCCCTAGCCGTCTCCATTTCTATCCAAACTAGTTCCAGAATATTGTGCTTGTCACCACGATTCCGGCAAATCTTGTATAGTTGGATTCTTATAACATTTGAACGAGTAATAATTATATTAGTTCACCGTTCACAGTTAGATGAAAGAAATTTTATTTTCTTAATTAAATTATATGCGTTCATTATTGTAAAAGATAACGTTGACCATTTCCTTTTCGAACCGTTATGACGCAACAGACCCCACCTTAAATTTTTTCTCTTCACGTCAAATATGGTCGACTTTTTCTTCCCAATGCCTGACTTAAATTTCTTCACCATCAAATTCCACAGGCCCGCCTTTAAACTCTTCACCCTGCTGCGTTAGTTCTTCCTGCCCCCTTTTTTTCTTTTTGTTTGAAGAATCGGCCTAAGAAAAAATTGAACAGCCCCACTTTGTTTTCATCCTTCCCACTTTAATTCCCACATGTCCCACAACTCTTCTTTCCAGTTCAAAAACCCACGTCATTTTGCCCCTTTCTTTGTACCCATACATGCTAAACAAACTAGCCCTCCCCTTTTAAGCATTTGCTTCACAATAAACATGAACCTGTCAGCACCGTGCTGCTCCTCACACCACCGGTCTAATGACCATCTTCAACCACCAGATCGATCGTCAAAGCCTCGCCGTCCCTTGCCACGATCCTCGCATAACTCGACAACTCCAGCTGCCCCCGATTTATCCTGAACGATGCCCCTTCATAGCTTGATTCCGACAGGTACGCATCATAAAATCTAATCGCCACCGACCATGTTGTAGAGCTAGCCTAGCACTCTAAGTTTACAATTGGGAGTTTGTTCAATTATGGAGTGGATTAGAATAAAATAGTAGAGGAAGATCAGAAGATATTGGCCATTCATTTGTTGAGTGGCTGCTAGGAAAATATTTTGACCATGCAGAAATAATTGACCGAAATTTAGGTTTACAGATTGCATAGGGTTATATATTGGAACAAATATATTAATATAATATTAATATTAAAACTTCACTACAAAGTAACGTGTTAAAACCTCCATATACAATCTCCATTTTCGACGAAAATTTTAATTGTGGTATAAGAAAATATTCTGGACACGATGGGACAAATTTCATCAAATTCCGAGATTGTTTGTGAAAATCCCTTTATAATCTACAAGTGACAATTCACGCTTTTAAATTTCCCACGATCACAAAATAAATCCAAATAACTTGAAATTTGAAACACTACAATACTTCATCATTACGGATTTAATAAAATTAGTTTCACTGAAAACATAGTTCGTTTGACAATCAGTTATTCTCGTTTATACGTTAAACAACTCTATTTTACGCGTAAAACAACGCTATATCAGGCACCAAATAATCCGGTCTCCAAAAATAACAATTATTATATCTATTCGGACTCTAAACGTCAATACGAATTCAATGGAATTCGTTTCACATCTTAATTCGATCGTTATCTCGAGTTACGCTCAAATTCCTTTTTAAATTGAATTAAATTTATTAAATAAACATTATCGCTTATAATGATTTCTATAACGACTATTTTAAAATTTGAATTGGACATAACTAACATTCTATAACATGAAATCTCGATTTTTCTCTTTCATTAGAAAATTATAATCAATAAGATTCAAACGATTCTTGTTTCTCAGAATTCCGACTTATATTGGATCCGGTATATTCAATTAAAGTTCAAAATTAAATATTACAAACTACCACGACTTTACGAGATCGATTTATAATTATATATAAACATTTAAACTTCATTAAATAATGAATTATATATCATAAATCCATATATAATTCCAAATCGATATTTAATATAATAAAAAAAATTAAAAATTTGACGATGGTAAATACGGGACATTACATTCCTTCCTCCTGAAAAGAATTTCGTCCCCGAAATTACTAAGATAGAAGAAATGTTACAAACAATTACTTTAAAAATTCAATTTATTATAAATCGAAAACCAGTTCATTATTGTAAATAAAAATTTCAAAAATTTCAAAAAATTTCTAACACCTTAAATTCTTGGAAAAATTCGGTAGAGTCTCCCCTAAACGAAGGGATTTATGCGATGTAGCAGGAACAAATAATATATATACATCGACCCACACGGTCGGAAAACAAAATTCAAAACCCGAAGTTTATATTTTTGCATAGGCGTACCTTTTACGAGCGCTATTGAGCATACTTGCTCAATATATTGCGTTAAACTCAATCAAAATCAACCTCAAAGCCTTCTGGCACCTGTACTTAACTCAATGTAACATGTAAGTAACCAATACATGGAATTCTTAAATAATATTTCATTTATCAACTAGTATAACTATATAGATTTTCAAAATCAATCATATAGCATCATTCAGGTGCAAATACAGGGTTGAATCATTCGGTTTCAATTCATATGTGATTTCATTCCAATTTATTATAATGGAATTCATTCTCTTTAGCTTTCAATTCATTCATCGTTTTGCTAACCCATACATGAATTATATTCAACCAGTTTAACACACAATCAACAAACAATACATAATCAACATAAGCCTATCATTCAAATGAATTCATATTCAATATTAATAATACTTTTATTCACTTGGGTTTAATATCAATTGATTTATATTAGACTGATTCCCATTTTATTATTATTAACTCAATTTCCAATTTATCTTTAATTAACCAAGTTAAATTCGAATTCATATTCAATGGTCTAATTCATTTTCAAAATTACTTTACTTCCATTTCAAATTCTGATTTTCATTCCAAATATCATTTAATTCTTCTTAAAATTTCATTTAACTTGTTTTTAAATTAAATTCTAGTTCATTATAATTCCAAATTAAAAATTCTCATTCATAATTTCCATATGTGAAATCTCTTCGGGTTATATTAAACCATTCAAATTTTTAATCCAATTTGAATTCCATTCAGATCAATCAAAAAAATCAATGTCTAAATAATTTGATAAAATTATTTCTTTTCTATACAAAAATATAATTTGGGAAAAATTATTTCATTTACCCTCAATATGGTGTCAATTGCTAGTTCAAAATCGAACAGATCAAATAACACAATATAAAACATTTGTATAAAATCTACAAATACGTTCTCTCAAATATATATATACTCAAACTCAACATAGCGTATTACTAACCCCATCTCTACCGAGTTATGCCACAGAGCCAAGGTTATTACTAAACCTTATGCTTGATACCATTGTAACGACCCAAGAATTTTCGATCCTACAAATCGACATAAAACTCCATGTCGACTATTCAAGCATCAGAAACACCAGATAGTTATTAGAAAGAAATTAGAGGGTGAGATAAGAAAGAAAGAAATATTAGAATAGAAGAAAAAGAAGGAGAAGAACAACACAATAACATGATTAACATCAGCGTCTCACATCGCAGCAGAACAAAATATAATATTGAAATCAATCATTATTTGAATTTTGAAATAAAACTTACAATCATTAGAGTACATCATCACATCTAGACAGTTATAATAATCTGTCCTCATATACGACACAACGGAATATTGCTATATAACATCATACGTCTGAACTCATCCAACTCGTATCTTCACAGCATCCGATAACCTGAACCTGTACAACTCGGTCTAACCCGAGCATTACAAATGCCGGATCAGTCTGGTGAACCAGAGTGAGAAACCCACTAAGTTTAAAGGTATCACACAACTTGATTTTAAAGTCAAAATCTTTTGAAAGAAAAGGATAATCGTAAGACCAAATCCACACATAAATACGGGTGGTTTTTACCTTACGATAACCCAAAACATTTTTAAAATCATATCTTTTCTAATATTATAATAATGTCTAAATACAAATAAATAACAATCTAGTAGAATGCTTGCATCTCACTCTCTACATACATAGTATACAATCAAAACCACAGCTTTTATTGGAGAATGGATTTCCATGGCAAGGTATGGGCAACCACCTTTCCGATGGTGTATCTCTAGAGAGGAATACAACGGGTTCAACAAGAACATCTTGCAACCCTGGTTAAACATGACCGGTCCCTCATTTCGCTTGAGAGTACCGAATGTATTATCACCTACGGTTGTTACCAACAAAACCGTTCCCGGGAGACACACAAGCGAAAAGAAGAACAAAAATGAATATTCTCTAGATGGTGACAATACACCCTAATGGGAGCGACCCACATAGCCATGCGATCTACCCGATTTTTACCATTTCCTGGTTGATGAGGCTTGAGGTTAAGCTTATCTTTCAGAACAGCACATCTCCACCCACTTTAAATGCCACATTGTCAGATCCGCCAGATATCACTAATTGACATCCACAAAAATACTCTAGTTGTTAAACTAAGAGAAGTTCCCCTCTTCGCCACCAACTATGGTACGTTTGAAGAAATCAACGTGCGTAATCCCTTTGGAAATACTCCATCAGACATCCGTCCATACAAGTCATCCAGGAACAGGATGAACCGAAGGTATCCTCCTACCACATCCTAGATATCACCCTATAGATTAGTAGCGAGTCGCCTTTGCAATCCGTCGATTTCAACCATGACAGAACCCCAATATATCTCCGCGTTGACTAAGAGATTTTAAGTAGTACATCCATTTATGAAGATCTACGGTCTTCGATTGCTCCATCTCAATCAACAGTTGATATCTTTCACATTTTCATATTTGCTAGATGGAATGGTATTTGAATATAAATTCGATCTCGGTCTTTCCATACCAACAATCGTATAGGTCAGATTTGATAGTCGATTATTTAACTATCAAATAAAACAACCATTCAATCATAAATATAAAAATAGGTTTACGGGCTCAATACTCAGCATCACTTGGCTTCTTTAATTCAAATAATTAACGAATCAATTTAAATAATCCAATATTTGGAAAAAAAATTACCGACAGCACATAAAATTCTTTTTATTGATAAGCAATTAACTTCACATAGTGACCCCGACAGAGTACTTTTCAGATGGTTGCTAGTAAGGTGCTGAGAAACTGGCCAATAGTGCTACCAATAACTATAGTAATCCCTCTTCACGAAGGCAGGACTAAGGCACCAGTTTCGGTATACATGCGATTGCTCAGGATCGGGGGAAGACTGATAAATATCAGCGGATCTAGGGAGGCGAAAACATAATGTTATATTTCAGAGTAAGGAAATGGGATATAGAATGGTTTTATTCAAAAAGTTGGCTATTGTTTTCAAGTAAAGAGAACAAAAGAGATTTTCATAATTATTATTTTACGAATAACAAGTTAAATTAGTTTTCCCAGTACAGATAATGAATAATGTTGTGTGAATGATAATTAAATGGAACATTGGGTGTTGTTATAATATATTTTTCTAAATATTAAATTGGAATGATTTTACGAATATTGGTAAGAGAATAATTCGCTAAGTATCAACCCCGAAGACTGAAATCAACATCAGATTAACACTCAGAAATTCACTCAACTCAACCAATTTCTAGTTAGGTTCCAATTCTTATCTGAACTCGTTATCAACCCATTATATTACACTTCTTACCAATTTAACCATTTTTCACTTTAAAACCCTCATTTCATTCTCATTCATCTCACTTAATTTTGTTATTAAGTATCACCAATTCATAATCAACACTTTGACTTTACATTTCTTTTATAAAACTTATTTTATAAACTTATGTTTAATATAAACCCTTTTCTTATCTTGGTTTCTTTTTATTTAACTCAAATATTAAGTAAACATTTACTTTAAGCTATCGTATTTGCTTAAAATCTCTTCCATAACTCCTTTCATAAAAACTCGGGTTTTAATATAAACTCGATCATAACTCCTTTCAAAAATTCATTTTTTCTTCATTGTAAACTTTGATTACTTACTTAAATGGATTTCATTTAAGAAGTCATTACTTAAATTAAAACAATAATTTACTTCAAGAATAACTACTGTAAAGGTCGTTAAATGCTTTATTAATTAAAACAATAACTTATATACCAGTTTGAATATCTCAATTATTTATAGTTCAATATTAACTTATTTACGTATATATTTTTGAAACATAAGTATTACTTGACTTTAAATTCTTATTATCGATCTTACGTGATAATCTCACTCTTGAAAATCAGTTCCATAGCTGAAGACGATATTCAATTCTAACACTCATTTTGAACACAAACTAATACGATCTATCAGATAATGGTGAAATCATTCAAGTTGGGGTGTTTTAGTTACCTCTCAGACCTTGAGTCAAAGTCGTTCTTATCGTCAAGATTCATAGAAGTTTGATATCCAAAATATTCGACCAAACCATAAATTGGTGAATCCATTTGATTTCCAAACCTTAAACCCTTTTCAAACAACGTTGTTGTTTTTGAAAACATTTATTAAGTTAACTTAACTTAAATATCGAATTTAGGAATTCATTCCAAATGATCAATTAAATTTCGTTTCTTATAAAAACTAAATTATCTTCTTTACTTAATTAAAAGGTTAATTAATTTTAAAATATCCTTCAGAGGTAATTTATATAAATTTATAAATTTCTTTCAAAGTCTTATTAAAATTAATCAATTATTCGTTAACAATTCCATTTGATTAATTAAAAGTAAATTAATCAAATAACCAATTCCCATTAAAATAGTTAAATTAGTCAACTCACCCCATGATTATCTCGAATCAATTTCAAATAATTCTTCCTTTAAATTAATTAATAATATAAATAATTTAAAGTGGAAATTTGTGGTAAGGGATTCTTTTTGTAAGGTAATTAGTTTTAAGGGCATCACTTCTTAATAATTAGTTTTAAGGACAATTCTGCACGAAAAAGATAAAAGCGGTTTTCTTTTTAAGTTATATAGGAAAAAGATAAAAGAGGTTTTCTTTATTTATGTGTAACGTAAAAAGATAACTGCTTTTATCTTTTTCATGCAGAATTGTCTTTAAAACTAATTTTTCAGAAGCGCTATCCTTAAAATTTATTACCGTGAACAAATAAGCACTTTAAGTGAAAATCCGCTAATTAAATATCTCCATTTAATTGTTTCTTCGAAACAATTTATCCAATCCTTAACCGTCAGTTAATTTATGCTTATATACTTATAAATCTTATTTACATAAGAATTTACATTATAAAAATCATTATAAAATTATTATTTATAGGCTTAAATAATAAATATTTATATCCTTCTAATAAACTTCCACCAAAAATTAATCTACTTAAAATCTATTTTTAGTTATAAAATAAATTTTATAACTTCATTTCAGTCTATTTACCTGACGGTAAATCAATGTTTATAAAATGACCGATTTTCAAGCTGTCTGATGCCAATTACTCAACCAATATTGCCTGTTGGTTAAAACCACACAAACGTTGAATCCCAATCAACAACTAAATCAATTTGTCCAATCCATATTGGGTAAATAGTTCATATAATTGTAATATGAAAATAATAATAAATTTGAGGAATCCAGTTGGATCCCTCCAACCTGTTTTACCTGCATCCAAATACGTTACCTTAAATATTATTATTCAATTCAATAAATAAATATAATATTCAACGATAAATAAATAATAGTAATCCAAGCATCCATATTTTAATTTAATACATTTAAATTATTATAAACGTAACCAATAAGGTAAGTTACATCGTTTGGGAATAATCGTTAAAAATAATGATTAAATTTCGTTTAAAATAAACGAACGTTTAAATTAACCGGTTCATCCAATATATAAATAATATTAAGCACACAACAAATAATATCAACCATAGCACACAAAATAAATCCCAACTTATATAAAATATAAGTGGGTAAAAACTGAGTGAATATACTTACTTTGATCCCGTTTTTATCGCTGTAGCGGTTCGGTTACCGTTAAATTAAACAATTCTTAATTTAACTGTAAATCCCTAGCCGTCTCCATTTCTGTCCAAACTAGTTCTAGAATATTGTGCTTGTCACCACGATTCCGGCAAATCTTGTCTGGTTGGATTCTGATAATATTTGAATGAGTTATAATTAGTATTAGTTCACTGTTCATGGTTAGATGAAATAAATTTAATTTTATTAATTAAATTATATGCGTTCATTACTGTTAAAAATAACGGCTGACCATTTCCTTTACTCACCGTTATGATGCAACAGACCTCACCTTAAATTTCTTCTCTTCACGTCAAATATGGTCGACTTTTTCTTCCCAATGTTTGACTTAAATTTCTTCACCATCAAATTCCATAGGCCCGCCTTTAAACTCTTCACCCTGCTACGTTAGTTCTTCCTTCCCCCTTTTTTCTTTTTGTTTGAATGATCGGCCCAAAAAAAAAAAAAAATTAACAACCCCACTTTGTTTCCATCCTTCCCATTATAATTCCTACGTGTCCCACAACTCTTCTATCCAGTTCTAAAACCAACGTCATTTTCCCCTTTCTTTGTACCCATACACGCTAAACAAACCTGCCCTCCCCTTTTGAACATTTGCTTCATAATAAACAAGAACCCGTCATCCCCTTGCTGCTCCTCACGCCGCTGGTCTGATGACCATCTGCAACAACCAGATCGATCGTCAAAGCCTCGCCGTCCCTTGCCATGATCCTCGTATAACTCGACAACTCCAGAAGCCCCCAATTTATCCCCGAATGACGTGCCTTCACAGCTCGATTCCTACCAGTATGCATCATAAAATCTGATCGCCAATGACCAGATTGCAGATCTAGCCTTGCTCTCTAAGTTTACAGTTGGGAGTTTGTTCGATTATGGAGTGAATTGGAATAAAATAGGAGAGGAAGATCAAAAGATACTGGCCCTTCATTTGTTGAGTGGCGACCAAGAAAATATTTTTACTACATAGAAATGATTAACCAAAAACTAGGTTTACAGATTGTATAGGGTTATATATAGGGGCAAATATATTAATATAATATCAATATTGAAACTTCCCTACGAAGTAACGCGTTAAAACCACTATATACAATCTTCGTTTTCGACGAAAATTGTAATCTTAGCTTAAAAAATATTATGGACACAACGTGACAGGTTTCATAAAATTCCGAGAACATCCGTGAAAATCCCTTTATAATCCACAAGTGAAAAATCACACGTTTAAATTTCCCACGATCACAAAATAAATCCAAATAACTTGAAATTTGAAATACTGCAACACTTCATTATTACGGATTTAATAAAATTTGTTTTGCTGAAAATAGAGTTCGTTTGACAATTGGTTATTCTAGTTTACACGTTAAACAACTCTATTTTACATGTAAAACAATGCTATTTTAGGCACCAAATAAATCAGTCTCAAAAAATAACAAATTATATATCTATTCTGATTCTAAACGTCAGTACGAATTCAATGGAATTCGTTTCGCATCTTAATTCGACCGTTATCTCGAGTTACACTCAAATTCCTTTTTAAATGAATTAAATTTATTAAATAAACATTATCATTTATAATGATTTCCATAGCGACCATTTTAAAATTTGAATTGGACATAACTAACAATCTATAACACAAAATGTCGAATTTTCTCTTTCATTAGAAAATTATAATCAACAAGATTTAGACGATTCTTGTTTCCTAGAATTTCGACTTATATCGGATCTGGTATATTCAATTGAAGTTCAACACTTAATATTATGAACTACCGCGACTTTACGAGCTCGATTTATAATTATATGTAAATTAAATGTTTAAACTTCATTAGATAATGAATTATATATTATAAATCCATATATAATTCCAAATCAATATTTAATATAATAAAATAAATTAAATACTTGACCATGGAAAATACGGGACATTACAACAATTCATTAAAATATAACATTATTTTCAATCCATTTCAAAACACAAAACACAACTCTCCTTTCCTTACTGAACCCCTTAAATTTGCCTTCTTCACATGCACAGTTCAAAATTTTAAGAACGCAGCTTCAGATATACTTTGAAGTTATTAACAACTAATCTTAAGTTGTTAACAAGTAACCCATAGACATAATTTCCTAACAATTTTTAACATGTGAATGTGTAATGACATTTACTAATAACAAATGTGTAATACAACTTATTTAGTTATCTTAAAAACGTCTAGAAGAAAATAATAACAAATTTGATTAATTGACTCACCCTGATAGTAGATGTTGGTTTGAAAGCTACTTTAATGTATATTGTTTCCCTATTGGAAATTTCTCCTTATTAACTGGGGACAAACAATTAGCTAAAGTCAGAAAACATGTAAATAAGTAACTTAAACATGCGTTGAAAGTGAAAACTAGTAATAAAGCCAACTTGAATACCACTAGAACGATTGGATCTTGTTCGAATATTTCCATTTCCATCAGTATATGAAATCCCTAAATTAGAAAATTTTGCAATTAGTAGTAGTTTGACTATTATGACGATGATAATAATAATTAGCATGTAATATGTTCACTAGCAATTCGGAATCAATCATAATGCAAATTAAGCCTAAATTAAAAAAAAAACCAAAATAAATAGGGTTTAGGGAAAAAATTGATTTTGCAAGTATGGAAGGGTGGAGAGGGCACGTAGTAGGTGGCACCGGAGGTCGTTCGTGTTAATTTGTGATCCGAAATTCTCATTAGGATTGGTTCAGCTGATGTGTCATCTAAAGGATATTATTTAGTTCCTTAATTTACTCTCTTGATTGAGGATTGGTCCAGCTGATGTGTCACCTAAAGAATATTATTTAGTTCCTTAATTTACTCCCTTGATTGAGGTATTTTCAGCAACCTCATTTAAAGGATAAAGAAGATTCTCTCTTGATTGAGACATTTATAGCAACCTCATCAAAAGGATAAAGGAAATTTTAATTTACTCTCTTGATTGAGATAAATGTAGCAACCTCATTGAAGGATAAAGAATATTCTTATTTTTATTCTTTCTCTCCTTATCTGAATGCATGAAAGTAGAATATAAATTTACTGATATGGTTGATATGTTGAACAAGCTTGTAACAACTCCATCAATTAAATCAATAAAGTTTGCCTTTCTCCCGTGGTTTTTTCCCGCAAAGGGTTTTTCCACGTTAAATCTTGTGTGTGATTTTATTCTTTACTTGCTTCTTTGATCATTTATTTATTTCATAAGTGGTATCAGAGCGCTGGTTTATTCAACATGGCGTCGTTAAAGTATGATCTTCCGCTATTGGATCGAAACACTCGATTCTCATTGTGGCAAGTGAAGATGCGGGCGTTGCTCGCACAAGCTGATTATGATGATGCATTGGATGGATTCGGGAACAAGAGATTTGATCTATGGACCGATGATGAGAAGAGAAAGGATCGGAAGGCTTTGTCGCAAATTCAGCTCCATCTACACAATAATATTTTACAAGAAGTTTTGAACGAGAAGACAGCTGCTTCTCTTTGGCTGAAACTGGAGTCAATTTTCATGACCAAGGATCTCACAAGTAAGATGCATCTCAAACAAAAGCTGTTTCTGCACAAATTGCAAGAGGGAGGTAATTTGCTTGACCATATTTCTGATTTTAAAGAGATTGTTTCTGACTTGACTGCAACGGAAGTCAAATATGATGATGAAGATTTGGGTTTAATCCTATTATGTTCTTTGCCCAGTTCTTACTCAAATTTCAGAGATACCATATTATATAGTCATGATACTCTCACTCTAAATGACGTTTATGAAGCCTTACACGCCAAGGAGAAAATGAAACAACTGGTGTCTTCAACTGGATCAAGCTCTCAAGCCGAAAGCTTGTCCGTTCGTGGCAGGACAAAGGAGAAAAATTCAAATAATGGATCTCGAGGCAAAAGTTCCAATGCCTATAAAGGTCGATCTAAATCTAGAGGCAAATACAAGTCTTGCAAATATTGTAAGAGGGATGGACATGAAATATCCAAATGTTATAAGCTGCAGAACAAGGAAAAGAGAAATGGCACATACAAACCAAAAGATAACAAAGAAGATGAAGTTAATGCCAATTGTGCTCGTAATGATAGTTCTGACAATGAGATGCTTGTTGTTACCGTGTTTGCTGGATGTGCTGAGATTAAAGATGAATGGATACTTGACACTGCTTGCACTTTCCATATGTGTCCTATTAAAGATTGGTTTACAACCTTAGAACCCATAAAAGATGCTGGCTCAGTTTTGATGGGTGATGATTCGGCATGTAAAGTAGCATGAATTGGTTCTATTCAGATCAAGATGTTTGATGGCGCAATCAGAACTTTAACAGATGTTCGGTTCATTCCCAACATGAAGAGAAATCTGATTTCTTTAAGTGCTCTTGATGACAAAGGGTACAAATATTCAGGTGGAGGTGGTGTCTTGAAAGTCACAAATGGTTCTCTTATTGTAATGAAGGGAATTCTTAGGCAAACAAATGGCCTTTATTATCTTCAAGGCACTACTGTTTCAGGTAATGCTTCCCCTGTTATCTCAAATAATATTTCTGATTGTGATACTGCTAATCTTTGGCATATGCGTCTTGGACATATGAGTGAATTAGGTCTGTCGGAGTTGAACAAGAGAGGACTTCTTGATGGGTACAACGCAGGCAAGCTGAAGTTCTGTGAGCATTGCATTTTTGGCAAGCATAAGAGAGTGAAGTTCAACATTGCAGTTCATAAAACAGAAGGCATTCTAGATTATGTGCATTCAGACTTATGGGGACCGTCTAGGAAAGCATCCATGGGCGGTGCTTGTTACATGATGACAATTATTGATGATTATTCCAGAAGAGTTTGGCCTTATTTTTTGAAACATAAATCTGAAGCTTTTTCAGCTTTCAAAGAGTGGAAGACTATGGTTGAGAGACAAACTGAAAGGAATGTAAAGAAGCTTCGGACTGATAATGGGATGGAGTTTTGTTCAGATGAATTTAATTCATTTTGCAAGGCTGAAGGCATTGTTAGGCACTACACCATACCTCACACTCCTCAACAAAACGGGGTTGCCGAGCGTATGAACAGGACTATCATTTCTAAGGCTCGCTGCATGTTGTCAAATGCAGGTTTGGATAGACGTTTTTGGGCTGAAGCTGCTTCCACAGCCTGTTATCTCATCAACCGCTCTCCCTCTGTTGCTATTGGTAAGAAAACTCCGATTGAGGTATGGTCTGGTTCTCCAGCAAATTATTCTGAATTGAAAGTTTTTGGATGTATTGCTTATGCTCATGTTGACAATGGAAAGTTAGAGCCAAGAGCTGTTAAGTGCATTTTTCTTGGTTATAAGTCTGGTGTTAAAGGCTATAAATTATGGAATCCTGAAACAAGTAAGGTTGTAATTAGCAGAAATGTTGTGTTTAATGAATCTGCTATGTTACATGATATTCCATCTACTAATGATCTTGTTGAGAGTAAGCAGAAATCAAATGTCCAGGTGGAGCATATTATTGATACAGATGCTACATCAAACGCAGAAATTGAGGGACAAGATGAAGCACCCATTGTTGAGGATCCTCCAGCAGTTATGCAACCACCGCAACAATCTATTGCAACAAACAGAACTAGAAGGAATCCAAAACCAGTAAGAAGGTTTATGAGGAAGCAAATGTTGTTGCTTATGCGTGCGCTGTAGCAGAAGAAATAGAAGGTATTGCCGAGCCTTCTTCATATTCTGAGGCTGTTATCTCTAGTGATTCTGATAAGTGGATGGCTGCTATGCATGATGAGATGAAGTCACTTGAAAGAAATGACACTTGGGACTTAATCAAATTGCCTAAAGAGAAGAAACCTATTCATTGCAAATGGGTTCTCAAGAGAAAAGAAGGTGTTTCTCCAAACGATAAGACAAGGTACAAAGCAAGATTAGTTGCAAAAGGTTACAGTCAGATTCCAGGTATTGACTATAATGAAGTTTTTTCCCCTGTTGTGAAACATAGCTCAATTCGCATGTTACTCAGTATTGTTGCTATGCATGATTATGAGCTTCAACAGTTAGATGTAAAAACTGCATTTTTACATGGAGAATTAGAAGAGGATATTTATATGCATCAACCTGAGGGTTTTATCATTCCTGGAAAAGAAAATCTTGTCTGTAAATTAAAGAAATCTCTTTATGGATTGAAACAGTCACCTAGGCAGTGGTATAAAAGATTTGACACTTTTATGCTATCTCAAGGTTTTAAAAGGTCCAATTATGATAGTTGTGTCTATTTGAAAATTACTACTCATTCAGCCATTTATTTGTTACTTTATGTTGATGATATGTTGATTGCTTCAAAAGACAAGGTGGAAATTGAAAATTTGAAAAGGCAGTTAAGTAGAGAGTTTGAAATGAAAGATTTGGGAGATGCTAAGAAGATTCTTGGCATGGAGATATCAAGAGATAGAACTTCTGGAAAATTATACCTAAGTCAGAGTGAGTATGTTAGAAAAGTGCTTCGCCGTTTTAATATGCTTGATGTCAAACCTGTAAGTACTCCTCTTGCTGCACATTTTAAATTGTCATCAGCCATGTGTCCACAATCAAATGAAGATATTGAGTACATGTCTAGAGTTCCCTATTCTAGTGCAGTTGGTTCACTTATGTATGCCATGGTTTGTTCGCGTCCTGATTTATCACATGCTTTAAGTGTTGTCAGTAGATTCATGGCCAATCCTGGAAGAGAGCATTGGAAAGCAGTTCAATGGATTTTTAGATATCTTCAAGGCACTGCAAATGCTTGTTTGCAGTTTGGTAAATCTAAAGAAGAACTTGTTGGTTATGTGGATTCTGATTTTGCAGGTGATTTGGATAAAAGGAGATCATTAACAGGTTATGTTTTCACCATTGGTGGCTGTGCTGTAAGTTGGAAAACAACCTTGCAAACTACAATAGCATTATCAACTACTGAGGCCGAGTATATGGCTATTTCTAAAGCATGTAAAGAAGCTATTTGGCTTAGAGGTTTATATTTTGGGTTTTGTGGAGATACATCTTGCATTACTATATTTTCTGATAGCCAGAGTGCTATATGCCTTACAAAGGATCAAATGTTCCATGAGAGAACTAAACATATAGATGTGAGGTATCACTACATTCGAGATGTTATTGCTAAAGGTGGTGTTAAAATTTGCAAGATAAGTACTCATGACAATCCCGCTGACATGATGACAAAGCCAGTTCCAATTACTAAGTTTGAGCTTTGCTCAAGCTTGGTTGGTGTTACAGTATAGTCTTTAGGGACTATTAGAGCAAGGCATATATTTACTTGTTGAAGGAGTTCGTTTTTTACTTCAAGATGAGAATTCGTCTCAAGGTGGAGATTGTTAATTTGTGATCCGAAATTCTCATTAGGATTGGTTCAGCTGATGTGTCATCTAAAGGATATTATTTAGTTCCTTAATTTACTCTCTTGATTGAGGATTGGTCCAGCTGATGTGTTACCTAAAGAATATTATTTAGTTCCTTAATTTACTCCCTTGATTGAGGTATTTTCAGCAACCTCATTTAAAGGATAAAGAAGATTCTCTCTTGATTGAGACATTTATAGCAACCTCATCAAAAGGATAAAGGAAATTTTAATTTACTCTCTTGATTGAGATAAATGCAGCAACCTCATTGAAGGATAAAGAATATTCTTATTTTTATTCTTTCTCTCCTTATCTGAATGCATGAAAGTAGAATATAAATTTAATGCTATGGTTGATATGTTGAACAAGCTTGTAACAACTCCATCAATTAAATCAATAAAGTTTGCCTTTCTCCCGTGGTTTTTTCCCGCAAAGGGTTTTTCCACGTTAAATCTTGTGTGTGATTTTATTCTTTACTTGCTTCTTTGATCATTTATTTATTTCACAGTTCGAATGGTGGTTGGAGTGCTGCCAGCGTTGGGGAAGTGGGGAAATGGAGGAGGAAAGTTTAATTTTGTTTTCTTTTGGCTGGAAGGAAATGGAGAGCATGTCGCGGGTTTTGGAAATCTCCATAAGGAATTTCCAAGAGCTTCCGACGACCGCAAAAGTTTTTTTTTCTCCAAAGGATTCCAATGACTTCAGACGACAAATTTATCAAAATAACAACTTTACCATGAAATCAAGGGACCTTTGACATGTAGTATAAATCAATGGGCACATTTGCAGTGGTAGAATCAACATTAATAGGAGTTTATATAAATTGCACTTAACATGAATAACTTTGAAAAACTACCATATGAGTAAACATTAATGACTAAATGGTAAGTAATCCATTAAATTGGTTTTATGAACTTCTTGAAAATCAATCGTAACTTATTGCTTAATTTTTTTAGCAACTTTTTGATTCTATATCATCTTGTAGTTTCTAAACAAACAACCATCCATATTGTTATGAGAATCTAGGATTATATTTATTGTCGTTCTACACACAAATTGATTAACATTCTTGTCTCAGTTGATTATAGCATAGAAGTAGAACGCAAGAGTTTATGAGTTTGGTTCTATCAGACTCCTTTGTTATGATTGTATAATTCATACTATCCAAATTTATACACATGTTCCAAAAAAAAAAAGACAATTTCATCATATAATGAAAAAAAATAACACTGACGTTATGGTATAGTCGTAGTGGATAATTAGTTTAAAAATGTATAATCTTTTGTATATGAACTTGCAAATGTGTTGTATGCTTGTAGTTTGTATCTATGCCAGTGGTTTGGGCAGAGATGGTGCTTTTTGTTTATTTTTTAACTTTTCTTTTCTTGGGACAAGCAATTGCCAACATGTCCCAAAGCCTAGTTACTTCCCTGAGTATGTTCCTATTCATTAAGATCCATAAACATTACAGATTAATTCTGGACAATTTCAATATTTTATGATTAGCTACTTTATCTTCGTATGTTTCATCAAAACTTAAAAATATTCGAAATAATTTATAATTTTGACCTCAAATGAATTTATCCTATTAACATTGTTATATATGTTTCTAGAAATGTTTTTTTTTCCCTAAGTTAAACAATATAATACGATGGTTAGCTGTTGTTTTGCTATATTGGAACTTGTCAAAAGTAGTTGAACTTATTTTACCACGTAGGAGTGCTACCCGCTATGCTTATGGTAACGATGATGTTAGAGAACCCTAAATTATCACAAAACCCGGGTGGACTTTTAATAGTTATACATGATTTACTTTATAAATTTCCCAATGTGGGACTTGCCTCAACACGCCTCCGCATGTGTGGCATGTTCTGAGTCTAACACGTGGATATTACTGGGTGACGTGGATAAGTGTGACAGTTATGCGCACACGAATTAAACCTGCTCTGATAAAATATTAAAGCAAATTATCATAAAACCAATTGGCAATGTGAAGGGTGGACTTTTAATAGTTATACAAGATTTATCTTACAAATTCTCCAATGTGAGACTTGTCTCAACAGATGAACATTGTCGATGTGAGAAAATCGTTATTGTACCAATACTACTAACAAGTCAAAAATTACTATTGATACTTTAACATTACCGCCGATAAAATATTCATTAATATGCTGATAAACCAATAAATCATTGATTGATAACGGAAAATTTACGCTAATCTTCGATTTTGAAGTTAACAAGGTCAAAATGAAATGTAGTCATAAGTAATAGCTTAAGCTTCCACTTAAAATTTAGTAAATAAGCAAAAGTTCTTCTGGTTATGATTAACTAAAATAGTGGAAAAAATATTATGATTTATAAGTTATCGTTATCACTAGTTTTGACATTCTTTACTTGTATATTTGCCATTAACAATAATAAATTTACAGTCACCGTACCAATCATGTTGGTATAACGATCGATGTAGCTCGATATTGATTATCAATTGCTTGATATTGATATGATAATCGTAAATTTACCATAACGTAACAATTTTACTATTGGTTGTCATTTTGACTGAGTTTGAAACATGTTTGTGCACCGTTCAAGTATTGTATATATGTACTTGTTTTATAGTTTAAGTTCAGATTTTACATGTAAAACGTATGCGAAGCAACCACGCCATGAACATAATTATATAGTAGCAATACTTAGATGCAAATATTAAGGTAAATATCATCACAATTTGCAAGTGTACTATCAACAACAATAAATAAATTCAAAAAAATCTTAATTATATATTTAGTAAAAGTTTTGTTTACTCTTCTACCTCACATGATAAATTAAATACCATTTATTCAAATTTGATTTAGCTTTAAAGTGGTATAATGAAAATATCCGATCAAAATGTCTTATGAAATTGGTTCATAAAATTATAAGAGCATCTCTAGCGGTAGCTAGAGATGTCTGAATAGAGAATTGCCGCATTTTAATTCGTTTTCTCACGCTCGAGCTGAGTAATTCGAGCGTGGGGATCAAAATGAAATGGAGCCTTTTTTTTTTTTTTTTTAACATTGTTCCATAAATGAAAATCAGAAACACGTTTGTACTTTAAATGAGTTTCTGAATCTGATTTAGAATGTTAAAAAAAAAAAAAAAAGCTATAAGCAAATTTCTTCTTTCCGTTTGTACTATAAACGAAAAACCGAAGCCTACTCATAAATTACAAAAATAAAAAATTAAAGATCGATGTTTCTCTTATTGTCTGCTGAAGAGATGGAAAAATTCCAAGTTTTTATTTCCTCTTCACTTCTCTGATTTACACTTAGTGCTGGAGATGCTATAACTATAAGCATCAAATAGGCTTGGTAGTTACTGGCTGCTTTTTTGTAAGCTCTCAAGGGTAAAGTAAGTTGTGTAGACAGTTTTGACGACTTGGAATTGGCAAACATGCTCCTGCATAGAGTACGCAGGCAGTATTATTTTCTCTCCGCCTATTATTCCACCTTAACGCGCGAGTAAAATAAAACTAGGAATAAAATCGTGAAAACCAGCACTTCCCTTATCTACAAGACTGGGTGAGGAAAACACCACTCATCCCAATTTTCAAATCAATTAAAAAAGAAAAAAAAAATCCGAAAACCAAACAATGGCAACTTCAGCAACAGGACTACTGACGCTAACAATGATTCCAACACCATCATCGTCGATGAAGTTGCAGAAGCAGCAATCAACAATGGCGACAACGATAGAATGCTCGTCACGTCCTCAGAAGAAAGCGACAGCTCATCACATGAAGACGAGGCCAAAGAAGACGCAGCCATGGGACAAGAACAGGCGTGGGCCCACTCCGTACCCGCCTCTCCCTCCTCTGCCTGCTGAGTGGACCCTCGTCGAGCCCGGAAGTGCTGCCGCCGCCATTGACGTCGGAGAAAAAGAAGAAGAAGTCCAGGTTGTCGCTGCTGCCTGAATTGCTTGGTTTTTTAACCTTCTTTTTTGTTTTTGAACTTACGTACGCTTTATGTTTGAGGAAATGCTTGTTTGTATTTTGTTGGTTATGTTCTTCCCATTCTGTTTGTGTGTTCGGTTTCATGAGCTTTTCTTTTCACTGTTCAACATTGCACCATGGACCATCAACTCTGGATTTGGCATGTGCTTGAATTTCTGAATGATGTAAGGTTATACTACTGAACACACAAGTGATTCCACATTAGTGTGCAAATGGCTTTTATGTAACAAAGAGCAGTAGTTATAATTTTATGTAGTGAAAAAGTGTGGCTTATATATGATTGAACGTGTTAGAGAAAATGCCTTTTGTGATGGTTTACAAAACGTCATCAGAATTGTGTAACAAAGAGACATCCACTGCGTATAAGATCTAATTAACTATGTCTGTCTTTAGCTATTCTTAGACAAGCTTAAGTATGATTGCAAATGATCTGAATAATACTTGGTTAGTCTTTCAGAATACAAGTTCTCTTAACGTAGTATGTGTTGAGAAAATTGCGCTTTTGCGGAAGCGATCAGGATCTCATTCATCCAATTACCTAAAGATGATTTATATAAAAAAATAACACAGATATGAAATTACACGCACAAACACAAGGTATTCCACCCAATCACCTTTTTTACTGATTCAATAAGAAACAAATTTTGTTTACATTGAATGAATCAAAAATTAAAAGTAAACAAACTACAATTGAATCAATTACCTTATTGAGAAAGGTAAAGAATATCTAAATGACTACAACTTTTGTTGGAGAAGGAGAACAATAAAGAATGACGACAAACATTTTGATCAACTATTTCAGTTTCAATAGCATGATATAATCCAAACCTAGATACTGCTTTTATAGGAGAATAAAAGGTCTGGGCAAATACCCAATTTGCCCCTCATAATATATCAGGATTTTTTTTTAAATAACAGGTCAAAAACAAGAAACCCGCCATAGACGTCTGACCGGGATTGGTCAGACGTCTGTCTAAACTAGGGCTGATTTCCAATACGACCTGAAACCCGATCTGAAATCCGCATGGAAATTAGCAGGTTAACCCGACCCATTTAATTGGCGGGTCATTTTCGGGTCAACCCGAATTTGACTCGTTTATAAATGGGTGGGTTTAGGGTTGACCTAATAACCTGATTTTGACCTGCCGAACCCGATTGTAATTAACATGCACATATATTCTTGTGTAAGCTGTTATATTTTACTAATTTATTCTTGTATGCTGTTAATTATATTTTATATCTCTTCCATACTATTAGTCTTTAATGTATGTTGTACGCTCATATATTCTTATGTATGGAGAATAATTTTTGGAAATGGTGATTTTGCTTTATATATGTGTGATCGGTTGGTATTTTGTGACTTGCTTCCTGTTGGTGATTTTGTAACTTGCTGCCTATTGGTGATTATATAATAGTGTTGTCTATTGGTGATTTAGTTATTTTGCTATTTATATTAGTTGACAATATTTGTCAATGGGTCAAACGGGTAGTCTCGACATGACCCGTTTAGTTAAACGAGTTACACGGGTCGGGTCGGATCAACCCGTTTATAAACAGGTTGGGTTCGGGTCGAGAAAAATGAGTTGTTTAATAAACAGGCTAACCCGATCTGTTTATAAATCAACCGGAACCCGACTTGACCCAACCCGAACCCGACCCGACACGACACATTGATAGCCCTAGTCCAAACTCTCGGGTTACAAAACCCTGACAGCTCAGGCGTCTGACATAGATGGCTCAGACATCTAAGCTGAAGCTCAACAAAAAACTGCCTTCTTTGAGCTGCTGCACAGTCTTCCTCCAAACTCCGGTTCGCACACCATCTTCTCGGTTACCAAGCACTCATCAAACACATCGTCTTCATTATACATGTGATTGAATATCACAAATCACAACACTCCACCTTGATACGAAGTCACATCATCTAGTGAACTTCCAACAATCAATAAACAAGTCACCTAGCACTTTTAACAACCACCTACTCGCAATTGAAATCGTTACAAACGCATCTCACAGCCTGCAAAAGATCCATCTCCCCCCGAGATGCACCACGCAAAACTAACGGCCTAAAAGCGTTTGTAATACCACAAGGATCTCCACCTTGTGGTCTTTTCAAATTGACACATGTCTTCCACTTGATCAAAGCTCCTTTCTCGATCTCTACTGATCCTTCGAGCACGATCAACGTGAAGACCCAAGTCGAAAACATGACCCTCAACCCTAGGATCATCAACAACGACCACATTAACCTCTCCACCTTGTTGTGGAGTAGGTTCTTCAACTGTCACCCGCCTTACACAGTGACCACAGATCCGACCAATCTATAAAGGTTGCCCTTCTCCAGGACACCTCTCATCATAACACGACCATCCTTCTTCACTCACAAAACTCCACCTCGAGTATCAAAAGAGCAACCACGGTGATCCAACTGACCGAGAGAAATAAGGTTATGCGAACAAGTGGGGATATGTCTAACCTCGGAGACTTCCCTCACTGCACCATCATGCATACGAAACCGGATAGATCCAATGCCACAATATGGTAGCTCTACTCCATTGGCCCTCCTAATCATGTCGACATTCTTCTCATAAGAAGAAAAACACTTCACATCCTTACAAATGTAAAAACTGACTCCCGAATCCATCTTCGAAGGACTAGATTCACTAAACAGGACATCACAAGAAGCATCACTAATGGAATTTGCAGCAAGACCTGCATGTGCGTCATCACTACTATCACCGTTTGTAGCCTTCTTCTTATCCCTTTGATAGGCATAACAATTTTTGCGCATGTGACCTTTCTTACCACAATAATGACAAAGTGATAGCACCTTTACCATTAGCTCTCTTCTTCCATCTTGTATCTTTCCATGAGTCCCTCCCTAGCTACCATAGCCTCACCTTGACTTTATTTCAAACCCGACCTTTTTCTCCTTAGTTCCTCATTCAAAAGACTGCTTTATACCATTTCCAAAGAGATAGCTTGTAACACCCCGTAATTTTAAAAGACATTATAAAGATAAACTAAAGAATACTTAATCAAATATTGGGAATTAAGTAAAATGGACTGAACCATTGCGTTCGTCTCGGAATTCTGTTTAAGATAGACTATGAGTTTGCATAAAATGGACATCGTACGTAAGCGGGAAAACTATGGGGAAAATGACCCGTTGGGTCTGACCCACACCTGGGCTGGGTCGACCTATGGGTCGACCTAGGTGAGGGTGGGTCGACCCAATGAGGATCTGGGCGAATTCTCTTTTCTGAACGTGGACTGACTTCTTGACTGGGTTCGTTGGCGGTAGGCTATATATAGGACAACATTTCAATTGTTTTTATACATAAAAAACAATGGAGACGACGAGATGCTACCCCAACTTGGATCGAATTAGCCTATTTTCTTCAACAACAACCTATATGCATAAAAGAATTTCTTATGCAACCTCAGAATATTATTCTCTGTTCTTTAGATCCAATCTCTGTGAGTTCATGTTACTTTTAGATATAAACATTTAGCAAGTAATCCTAACATGTTTATAAATCTGGATCTAGAGCTATGCCTGTTAAGAATCTGATTCATACCTAAACAATTCTGCTATTACATGTATTCTTTCATATACCTGATATGTTGTTCAGTTTTTATATGCCTATTTCTGCTATCATATGCGCATCTTTGTTACTATATGCTTATTTTGTTTTATATGCCTATTCTGTTCTTCTCCCTCTCTCATTCCCTTTTTATTTTTATTGCCTAGCTATCTTCGAGCCTAGGCCAATATCGCTGAAACATGCATATGAATGAAATTGGGATAATTTAGGAATGATAATTTGGCAGCATAACTTGTACTATGAATCATGGCTGGGATTCGGGGGCATAAACTATACTGTGAAATATGACTAAAATTTGGCGCATATCTTAGACTGTAAATTATGACTTGTGGTTTGGGGCATATAAATCTGTAGGCCTAATTTAAAGATTAAGCGGAACATGTCAACGAAACTGTAAGTAACCTACTAAACATATTGGGGGTTATGCATACCTGTTAACCTGTAATACTTAACCGGTTTAATATGTGGGGGGTTTATATACATATAAACCTGTTAATCTGTGGCTTGTTTAATTTGTGGGTGGGGTTAAGTAAACATGTTGAACTTGTGAGGTTAAGTAAATCTGTTAAATCTGTAGGGGGTTATACGAACCCGTTAAACTTAACATGTTTATCTGTTGGAGTTAAGCGGGCTTGTTGATCTGTTAGGCAAAACATGTCAAAATCCTAGTTAATTGGGGATACAAGCCTAAGGGGTGGCTTGTGTCATTTGTTGCGTAGGGCGCATATCAGTCAGTAACCCATTTTGGTATTAAAGGGGGACCCCGCACTAGGTACGGGCCAGGGCACGATTACTGAACTGATTATAAGAAGTTCATTTGGGTGGAGGTGTTCCAACAGAGTCATATGTGTGCATGGGTCCGACTTACTTAGGAAAATAAGCCACTATAACACCTGTAAATAGGTATGTGTCCTTCTGGTGGTTGCCACTTTAGGAAGTAATACACCCTACTGTGGGGCCGACATAGGGTATTTACATGGTAGGGAGCCGATCACTGGGGGTAGCAACTAGGATACATCTAGTCCTGTTTAGGTACCTGTTATTTCTGTTTGGGGTAACCCGTTATTTCTGTTTAGGTACCTGTTATTCCTGTTTGGGAGTAAAACCCATTAGTAGTACACCTAAGTCTACCATTATGTTCTGTTGGGATCATTTTATTTCTGTTAAGTAATTGAAAAACTCTTAATGCGATATACTAGTATTGGTGCAGATAAAGTAATTGGGAAGCATAATTTATCCTGTTTATTTTTTATATCATGTCCACCCTGTTTATACCTATTATCTACTACAATTATCTCTCATCCAGTTTATCTACGGTCATGATACTTTTACTTCTTCGTATGCTAAAAGTCATTGGACTCGCCAGACTTTATGTCTGACCCGTTTTGTTTCCTTTTCTCTCTCTTCCTTTCCCCCTAGGTTCTCAGGGTGGGAATGCTCGGTTTCTTGATTAGGACTCTCTCTTCTGTTTCAGCTTGGATTTGGATTTGCTTCGATGTATCGCTTTGACTATTTGTCTACTTCTTTATGGCAACTTATGGGGATTATGATTTTACATTTCTGTGCTTTATGGTTTTAGCGCAAGATATGTGTTTCTATTTGATGTTTTTGTTCCTGTATTTTAGGCTGATGTTGGAACGGGATTTTGAAATCACGATGTTTTCTGTTGGAAAATAAAGTTTTAAATTTCCATTGCTATTTTATATATCTGTCATGTGAGATTCTGTTCTGTTTACCTATAATGCTTCACGGAACTTAATGCATTCTGTTAAAGAGTGACATTAACGGACATGGGGTGTCACATTTGGTACCAGAGTTGAAGGTTATAAGATAAGATAAAAGATTATGAAAATTGTTTTCAAAAGGTTTTAAAAGAAAGCATTTTAAAAAGAAGAAGTCTATTTTGAAAAACATACTCCCCAAAGCCATATTAAATATCCTTCAATTCCCTGTTTGAATCCCTTTTCCTTTTCTTTTCAGCATGTCTTCCCAAAAGCGTTCAAATACCAGCTTGGTTCCATTGGTATCTTGAGGCTACGACGCCTGCCGGAGGCCAAGGAGACGCCCCTCCCCCTGCTACAACCGCTGTTCCTTCTCCTCTATGAGCGGATAAGTTCTCTATGCTATGCAAAGATTTCTGCGCTATGGGAGGGAAACCATTCAGAGGAACTGAGAACTTTGTGGAAGCCCGAAATTGGCTAAAAGAAATGGAAAACTTATTTGGGCTTTTAGAGGTTGATGACCGCAGAAAGATATAGTTGGCTGCTTGGCAGCTTAAGGATGAGGCTTCATCCTGGTGGGAAGTAGCGCAAGCAGGGTGTCTTGTGGAAACTTGGGATGATTTCTGACAGAGGTTTAAGATGAAGTTTCTTTCTCAAGCAGAGGAGAGTATGCAGATGGAGAGGTTTCTTGCACTTAAGCTAGGAAGCTTGTTTGTTAAAGAGCATGTCAATAAGTTCAACCAGTTGGCAAGGTTTGGTCTAGAGCTGGTGAATACCCCGCACAAGAGAGATTTAAGGTTCGCAAGAGGATTGAATCATCCCCTTTAAGCATTGGCATTATCTCACAATTCGATGGGGGCTACTTTTGAGAGACTGGTTGATATGGCATTGATGCATGAAGATGGAAAAGTAGAGAAAAAGGAGGTTAAGACAGATGAGACACAAAACAAGAAAGTGTGGCCTAAGAAAGAACAAAAAAAGAAGGGCGGAAAGAACGATAAAGCTCAAGGCAAGAAGAAATGTCATGGTTGTGGGAACGTGGGTCATTTGGTCAAAGATTGCAAAAAAAAGGAAGAATGCTTGCTTCCAATGTGGTGAGGTCGGACGCTATTCTAGGGAGTCCCCGAAGAAGCAAGTACAGGGCCAAAGGGCAGGATCTTCTGAAGTGCAGGTGCATGCTCTCGAGGCCAGTGTACCGGAGAGAGGTAGGAAAGTTTTTGTTGAAGGTTTGATTTCTCTTTTCGATCATCCTGTTAGGACTGTTTTCGATTCTGGTGCTTCACTCTTTTATATCTAATTCCGTGGTTGAGTCTTTGCACCTTAGTACTAGTATTGTTTTTGATCCCGTTATTCTCTCAAACCTCATTGGGGGAACGACTCATCTATCTATGATTTATCGGGGTTTGAGGATATTTATGTTAGGCGTCGAGTTTGAGTGCGATGCATATGTGCTTGATTTTACAGGTTATGGCTTATTCTAGGGATGGATTGGCTAGCCATGTATGGTGCCATTCTGAACTGTGAGAGGAGGGTCGTTAGACTTTTGACTTGCCTAGGGAGGACTCTTGAGATTTCCTATGGCCCGAAGGGGTCTGTCATGCTTGGTTTCCTAGAGTTAATTGATGCCTATGTCGATGATTTGCGATCTATACCTGTTGTCTGTGAGTACCGGATGTTTTGAAGGAGGTTTGGGGTTTACCTCCGAGGCGCGAGATTGATTTCCCGATTTACTTGGTGGATAATGCGAGGCCAGTCGCATTGCATGTGCGCCACATGACTCCTAGGGAAAGAAGGGAGCTTGGCAAGCAAGTATGGGAGCTACTTGAGAAGGGGTTCATTAGGCGAAGCATATCAGAATGGGTGCTCCAGTCGTCTTTGCAACTAAGGCGAATGGCTTGCTTCGCTTGTGTGTGGATTACAGGGAGTTGAATAAGCTCACTAAGAAGAATATGCACCCACTTCCGAGGATTGATGGTTTGTTTGACCAGCTTGTTGGTGCATCTATTTTCTCTTAGTCAGAGTTGACCATGGGGTTTCATCAGTTGAGGGTGACCGAGGACAATATAGACAAGACAACTTTCAGAACTCCAGATGGTTTCTTTGAGTGGCTTGTTATGCCTTTTGGGTTGACAAATGCACCCGCATATTTTGTGAATCTGATGAGTAAGGTGTTCCGAGAGTTTCTGAATAGGTTCGTTGTGGTCTTTGTGGATGACATTCTGATCTTCTCGAAGAGCGAGGAAGAGCATACATTTAGGGGAGGTTTTGAGGACTCTCTGAGTGTACCAGCTTAAGGCGGAATTGTCCAAATGTCATTTTTGGAGATGTGGAGTAAAATTTCTTGGGCATGTGGTCTCTAAGAAAGGGATAGTGGTGGATCCCATGAAAGTAGTTGCAGTTCAGGATTGGAAGGTTCCAAAGAATGCAATAGAGGTGAGGAGTTTTCTTGGGTTGGCAGGCTATTATAGGAAGTTTATCAAGGACTTCGCAAATTATCAGCCCCACTCACCTGACTAACAAAGAAGAATTTGACCTTTTCTTGGAGTATTGACTGTGAGGATGCTTTTTAGCATTTAAAGGGGGCTCTGACAACATCCCCAGTCTTGACCTTGCCTAATGGGAATAAAATGTTCACAGTGTACACTGATGCATGTAGTACATAACTTGGCGTCGTCTTAATGCAAGAGGGAAGGGTAGTATGTTACGGTGGTAGACAGGTGAGAGTTCATGAGAAGAACTACCCTACCCATGATTTGGAGTTGGCTGCTATAATATTTGCGCTTAAAACTTGGTGACATTATCCACTTGGAGAGAGGTTTGACTTGTACACAGATCATAAATCTTTCAAGTATCTGTTCTCGCAAAGTGATATCAACTTGAGACAGCAGAGATGGATGGAGTTCCCAGCATCCTATGATTTTGAGATTGCTTATACTCCTGGTAAGGGTAATGTGGTGGCGGATGCATTGAGTAGGCAGAGGATGACCTTGAGTCCTCTATTCGTAGAGAGGAGGAGTTTGGAGTACATATCGACCTTCGATTTAAGGCCATCTACGGATCTTACACCTGGTTTGTTGGCATCCTTAGAGACGCGACCTACTCTTATGGATCAGATAGGATCTTCGCAGCGAGAGGACCCACGGATAACAGACATCTTGGATAGGCTTAGTAGAGTCACCTCAGTAGATATTCCACGGATGATAGACGGTGGTTGCGATGGGATGGAAGGCTTTGTGTTCCCCAAGTTGGGAGTCTGTTGAAGACAGTCCTTGAGGAAGCCTGTCATTCTAGGATGACTATCCATCCAGGCGGTGATAAGATGTATAAAGATATGAAGAGGGTTTTCTTTTGGGCCAGGATGAAGAAAGATGTAGCGGAGTTTGTCTCTCAATGTTTAGTTTGCCAGCAAGTTAAAGCTAAGCAGAGGAAGCCTGGCGGTTTGCCTCACCCTCTAGAGGTCTCACAGTGGAAGTGGGAGAGAGTCTCTATGGATTTCATCGATGGTTTTCCTAGATTTAGAAAAGGCAACACCAGTATTTGGGTTATAGTAGACAGACTTACTAAGAGCGCTCATTTCATTCCTGTTAAGGGTAAGAGAACAACAACATGGTTGGCATCAGTTTATCTTTGTGAGATAGTTCGTCTACATAGAGTACCTTCTAGTATAGAGAGTGATTGTGACTCCATTTTCACTAGTGAGTTCTACAAGAGCCTGCAAGAGGCATTAGGTACACAATTATGTTTGAGCACCGCGTATCACCCTCAGACCGATGGGCAGACTTAGAGGGTGAATATAGTTCTTGAGGATTTTTTGAGGCTGTGTATCCTAGACTTCCGAGGGACTCGGGTGGAGCATCTTCCGTTGGTTGAGTTCGCCTACAACAACAGTTATCAAGCTAGTATAGGTATGGCCCCCTTCGAGGCATTGTATGGACGACCTTGTAGATCACCGACTTGTTGGTGGGAGTCTATAGATATGCTTCTACTTGAACCTGAGATGGTTAGAGAAACTTCAAAAAAGATTGATCTTATCCACAGACGCATGAAGACAACTCATGACATGCAAAAGTCCTATGCAGATAAGAGAAGGACTGATATTGAGTTTGAAGTGGGAGACTTTGTTTTCATCAAATTGTCACCTTTGAGGAATGTGGTTCTCTTTGGATCAGTAGGGAAACTGGCACTAAGGTTTGTAGGGCCATTTCCCATAGTGAAAAGGATAGTCAAATGGCCTATAGGGTGAAGCTACCAGAGAGATTGGTGGGTATTCATGATGTTTTCCACATTTCTCATTTGCGGAAGTGTCTACACGATACAATAGAATTAGTTGAACCAAGCATGCTTGAGGAAGTGGAGGTAGAACGGGAGGCGAGTTAGACGAGTTCCTACCCATATTCTTGGATCAGAGGCTAAGAAGCTTCGCAGCAGAGAAGTCAAATTGGTGAAAGTTCAATGGGGAGAATGCCGCGAAGATGCAACTTAGGAGACTGAAAAAAAGATTCGTGCTCCGTACCTTTTTCTTTCTAAGTGTATGTTCTTAACTTCTTTTTCCAAGCTTTTATTCATACTTACTTCTGTCATTTGAGAATATCCTATCGATCAAATCTTCGACCTTTAGGTAGAAAATCAATGAGTGTAAACATGTGTTTGAGACATGTAATGGTTGATGGATGCAAGTGAATGCAAGTGTTTGCTAGTAGTTGTTCGTGGATGCATACACATACACGGGACTAGATCGTCTCAATCACTTACATAATGCATATGGATGTGTGTGGATTTTAAATTTTTATGGATGGAAATGGATGTATCATCATATGGATGTTGCATTTGGATGGACGGTTGTGCACACATATAGAGTTTACATGATATACTAGAACTATTTGCATACATGTTGGATTCATGGCACTAACATACATTGCATTGAGGAGGTCGACTGAATCAGTGGACTGCCTGATTTTTCACATTAGCATAGGGACATATACACACACCTTTGCATATGTTCATACAAGCATTAGAAATCTCTTAAGGACAACGGATTTCTATGATTGATGGATGAGTAGATGGTTGATGGATGTACGCATAAACATTCTTCTTAACTTAGGGATTTCATGGACGAAATCCTTTAAGTAGGGGAGAATGTAACACCCCGTTATTTTAAAAGACATTATAAGATAAACTAAATGATACTTAACTAAATATTGGGAATTAAGTAAAACAGACTGTATCATTGCGTTTGTCTCGTAATTCTTCATAAGATACACTTCGATTTGCGTAAAACGGACATTGTATGAGAATGTTAGCAAGCTTAGAAGTTTGTATACGTATAAGAAAATTATATATATATAAGCTCAGAATTTTCAAATTAATTCGAAAAAGTAACTGGTAAAACTAGGAGGAAAATGACCCATTGTGTCTTACCCACACCTGGGTTGGGTCGACCCAGGCAAGGGTGGGT
This sequence comes from Allium sativum, assembly GCA_030737875.1. Classification (NCBI taxonomy): domain Eukaryota; kingdom Viridiplantae; phylum Streptophyta; class Magnoliopsida; order Asparagales; family Amaryllidaceae; genus Allium; species Allium sativum. The sequence continues at coordinate 716,577,100 of CM060921.1, read as the reverse complement.
CGACCCAATGAGGATCATGGCGAATTCTCTTTTCTGAACGTGGACTGATTTCTTGATCGGGTTCATTGGTGGTAGGCTATATATATGACAACATATCTATTGTTTTTATACATAAAAAACAATGAAGACGATGAGATGCTGCCCCAACTTGGATCGAATTGGCCAATTTTCTTCAACAACAACCTATACGCATACAAGAATTTCTTCTACAACCTCAAAATATTATTCTCTGTTCTTTAGATCCAGTCTCTGTGAGTTCATGTTACTTTTAGATATAAACATTTAACAAGTAATCCTGACATGTTTATAAATATGGATCAAGACATATGCCTATTAAGTATCTGATTCATACCTACACATTTCTGCTATTACAAGTATTCTTCTGTATACCTGATCTGTTGTTCAGTTCCTAAATGCCTATATCTGATATGCTTATTTCTGCTATCATATGACCATCTCTGCTACTATATGCTTATTTTGTTTCATATGCCTATTCTATTCTTCTCCCTCTCTCATTCTCTTTTTATTTTTATAGCCTAGGCTACCTTCGAGCTTAGGCCAATATCACTGAAACATGCATACAAACGTAATTGGAATAATTTGGTAATGATCGGGAATGATAATTTGGAGGCATAACTTTGTACTATGAATCATGGCTAGGATTTGGGGGCATAAACTATACTGTGAAATATGACTAAAATTTGGGGCATATCTTAGACTATAAATTATGACTTGTGGTTTGGGGCATATAAATCTGTAGGCTTAATTTAAAGATTAAGCGGAACATGTTAATGAAACTGTAAGTAACCTATGAAACATATTGGGGGTTATGCATACCTGTTAACCTGTATTACTTAACCCGTTTAATCTTTGGGGGTTTATATACATATAAACCTGTTAATCTGTGGCTTGTTTAATTTGCGGGTGGGGTTAAGTAAACATGTTGAACTTGTGGGGTTAAGTAAATCTGTTAAATATGTAGGGGGTTATACGAACCCGTTAATAACTTTGTACTATGAATCATGGCTAGGATTTGGGGGCATAAACTATGCTGTGAAATATGACTAAAATTTGGGGCATATCTTAGACTGTAAATTATGACTTGTGGTTTGGGGCATATAAATCTGTAGGCTTAATTTAAAGATTAAGCGGAACATGTTAATGAAACTGTAAGTAACCTATGAAACATATTGGGGGTTATGCATACCTGTTAACCTGTAGTACTTAACCCATTTAATCTGTGGGGGGTTATATACATTTAAACCTGTTAATCATTGGCTTGTTTAATTTGTGGGTGGGGTTAAGTAAACATGTTGAACTTGTGAGGTTAAGTAAATCTGTTAAATCTGTAGGGGGTTATACGAACCCGTTAAACTTAACATGTTTATCTGTTGGAGTTATGCGGGCTTGTTGATCTATTAGGCAAAACATGTCAAAATCCTTGTTAATTGGGGATACAAGCCTAAGAGGTGGCTTGTGTCATTTGTTGCGTGGGGCGCATATCAGTCAGTAACCCATTTTGGTATTAAAGGGGGACCCCGCACTAGGTACGGGTCAGGGCACGCTTACTGAACTGATTATAAGAGGTTCATTTGGGTGGAGGTATTCCAACGGAGTCATATGCGTGCATGGGTCCGACTTGCTTTTGAAAATAAGCCGCTATAACACCTGTAAAAATAGGTATGTCTCCTTCTAGTGGTTGCCACTTTAGGAAGTAATACACCCTGCTATGGGCCCGACACAAGGTATTTACGTGTAGGGAGCCGATCACTGGGGGTAGCAATTAGGATACATCTAGTCCTGTTTAGGTACCTGTTATTTCTGTTTGGGGTAACCAGTTATATCTGTTTAGGTACCTGTTATTCCTGTTTGGGGGTAAAACCCATTAGTAGTACACCTAAGTCTACCATTATGTTCTGGTGGGATCATTTTATTTCTGTTAAGTAATTGAAAAACTCTTAATGCGATATACTAGTATTGGTGTAGATAAAGTAATTGAGACGCATAATTTATCCTGTTTATTTTTTATATCATGTCCACCCTGTTTATACCTATTATCTACTACAGTTATCTCTCATCCAGTTTATCTACGGCCGTGATACTTTTACTTCTTCATATGCTAAAAGTCAATGGACTCGCCAGACTTTATGTCTGATCCGTTTTGTTTCCTTTTCTCTCTCTTTCTTTCCCCTCAGGTTCTCAGGGTGGGAATGCTCGGTTTCTTGATTAGGACTCTCTCTTCTGTTTCAGCTTGGATTTGGATTTGCTTCGATGTATCGCTTTGACTATTTGTCTACTTGTTTATGGCAACTTATGGGGATTATGATTTAACATTTTTGTGCTTTATGGTTTTAGCGCAAGATAGATGTTTCTATTTGATGTATTTTGTTCCTGTATTTTAGGCTGATGTTGGAACTGGATTTTGAAACCAAGATGTTTTCTGTTGGATATTAAAGTTTTAAATTTCCACTGCTATTTTATATAGCTGTCGTGTGAGATTCTGTTTTGTTTACCTATAATGCTTCACAGAAATTAATGCATTTTGTTAAAGAGTGACATTAACGGACGTGGGGTGTCACATTTGGTACGAGAGCTGAAGGTTATAAGATCAGATAAAAGATCCTGAAAATTGTTTTCAAAAGGTTTTAAAAGAAAGCATTTTAAAAAGAATAAGTCTACTTTGAAAAACATATTCCCCAAAGCCATATTAAATATCCTTCAATTCCCTGTTTGAGTTCCTTTTCTTTTCAGTATGTCTTCCCAAAAGCGTTCAAATACCGGCTTGGTTCCGTAGGTATCTTGAGGCTACGACGCCTGCCGGAGGCCAAGGAGACGCCCCTCCCCCTGCTACAACCGTTGTTCCTTCTCCTCTACGAGCGGATAATTTCTCTAAGCTATGCAAAGATTTCTGCGCTATGGGAGGAAAACCATTCAGAGGAACTGGGAACTTTGTTGAAGCCCGGAATTGGCTAAAAGAGATGGAGAACTTATTTGGGCTTTTCGAGGTTGATGACTACAGAAAAATATAGTTGGCTGCATGGCAGCTTAAGGATGGGGCTTCATTCTGGTGGGAAGTAGCGCAAGCAGGGCGTCTAGTGGAAACTTGGGATGATTTCTGACAGAGGTTTGAGATGAAGTTTCTTTCTCAAGCAGAGGAGAGTATGCAGATGGAGAGGTTTCTTGCACTTAAGCTAGGAATCATGTCTGTTAAAGAGCATGTCAATAAGTTCAACCAATTGGCAAGGTTTGGTCTGGAGCTGGTGAATACCCCGCACAAGAGAGCTTTAAGGTTCGCAAAAGGATTGAATCATCCCCTTTAAGCATTGGCATTATCTCACAATTCGATGGGGGCTACTTTTGAGGACTGGTTGATATGGCATTGATGCATAAAGATGGAAAAGTGGAGAAAAAGGATGTTAAGACGATGAGACACAAAATAAGAAAGTGTGGCCCAAGAAAGAACAACAAAAGAAGGGCGGAAAGAACGATAAAGCTCAAGGCAAGAAGAAATGTCATGGTTGTGGGAACTTAGGACATTTGGTCAAAGATTGCAAAAAAAGGAAGAATGCTTGCTTCCAATGTGGTGAGGTCGGACGCTATTCTAGGGAGTCCCCGAAGAAGCAAGTACAAGGCCAAAGGGCCGGATTTCTGAAGTGCAGGTGCATGCTCTCAAGGCCAGTGTACCAGAGAGAGGTAGGAAAGTTTCTGTTGAAGGTTTGATTACTCTTTTCGATCATCCTGTTAGAACTGTTTTCGATTCTGGTGCTTCACTCTTTTATATCTGATTCTGTGGTTGAGTCTTTGCACCTTAGTACTAGTATTGTTTCTGATCTCATTATTCTCTAAAACCCCATTGGGGGAACGACTCTTCTATCTATGATTTTTCGGGGTTTGAGGATATCTATGTTAGGCGTCGAGTTTGAGTGCGACACATATATGCTTGATTTTACAGGTTATGGCTCATTCTAGGGATGGATTGGCTAGCCATGTATGGTGCAATTCTGGACTGTGAGAGGAGGGCCATTAGACTTTTGACTTAGCTAGGGAGGACTCTTGAGATTTCTTATGGCCCAAAGGGGTCTGTCATGCTTGGTTTCCTAGAGTTAATTGATGCCTATGTCGATGATTTGCGATATATACTTGTTGTCTGTAAGTACCAGATGTTTTGAAGGAGGTTAGGGGTTTACCTCCGAGGCATGAGATTGATTTCCCGATTTACTTGGTGGATAATGCGAAGCCACGCGCATTGCATGTGTGCCACATGACTCCTAGGGAAAGAAGGGAGCTTGGCAAGCAAGTATGGGAGCTACTTGAGAAGGGGTTCATTAGGCGAAGCATATCAGAATGGGTGCTCCAGTCGTCATTGCAACTAATGCAAATGGCTTGCTTCGCTTGTGTGTGGATTATAGGGAGTTGAATAAGCTCACTAAGAAGAATATGCACCCACTTCCGAGGATTGATGGTTTGTTTGACCAGCTTGTTGGTGCATCTATTTTCTCTTAGTCAAAGTTGACCATGGGGTTTCATCAATTGAGGGTGACCGAGGACAATATAGACAAGACCGCTTTCAGAACTCCAGATGGTTTCTTTGAGTGGCTTGTCAAGCCTTTTGGGTTGACAAATGCACCCGCATATTTTGTGAATCTGATGAGTAAGGTGTTCATGGAGTTTCTGAATAGGTTCGTTGTGGTCTTTGTGGATGACATTCTGATCTTCTCGAAGAGCGAGGAAGAGCATACATTTAGGGGAGGTTTTGAGGACTCTCTGAGCATACTAGCTTAAGGCGGAATTCTCCAAATGTCATTTTTGGAGAGAGGGAGTAAAATTTCTCGGGCGTGTGGTCTCTAAGGAAGGGATAGTGGTGGATCCCATGAAAGTAGTTGCAGTTCAAGATTGGAAGGTTCCAAAGAATGCAATGGAGGTGAGGAGTTTTCTTGGGTTGGCAGGCTATTATAGGAAGTTTATCAGGGACTTCGCAAAATATCAGCCCCACACCTGACTAACAAAGAAGAATTTGACCTTTTCTTGGAGTATTGACTATAAGCATGCTTTTCAGCATTTAAAGAGGTCTCTGACAACATCCCCAGTCTTGACCTTGCCGAATGGGAATAAAATGTTCACAGTGTACACTGATGCATGTAGTACATAACTTGGCGTCATCTTGATGCAAGAGGGAAGGGTAGTATGTTACGGTAGTAGACAGTTGAGAGTTCATGAGAAGAACTACCCAACCCATTATTTGGAGTTGGCTGCTATAATATTTGCGCTTAAAACTTGGTGACATTATCCACTTGGAGAGAGGTTTGACTTGTACACAGATCATAAATCTTTCAAGTATCTGTTCTCGCAAAGGGATATCAACTTGAGACAGCAAAGATGGATCGAGTTCCTAGCATCCTATGATTTTGAGATTGCTTACACTCCTGGTAAGGGTAATGTGGTGGCGGATGCGTTGAGTAGGAAGAGGATGACCTTGAGTCCTCTATTCGTAGAGAGGCGGAGTTTGGAGTACATATCGACCTTCGATTTAAGGCCATCTACGGATCTTACACCTGGTTTGTTGGCATCCTTAGAGGCGCGACCTACTTCTATGGATCAGATAGGATCTTCACAATGAGAGGACCCACGGATAACAGACATCTTGGATAGGCTCAGTAGAGGGGAGACTTTTAGTCACCTCAGTAAATATTCCACGGATGATAGAGGGTGGTTGCGATGGGATGGAAGGCTTTGTGTTCCCCGAGTTGGGAGTCTGTTGAAGACAGTCCATGAGGAAGCCCGCCATTTTAGGATGACTATCCATCCGGGCGGTGATAAGATGTATAAAGATATGTAGAGGGTTTTCTTTTGGGCCAGGATGAAGAAAGATGTAGCGGAGTTTGTCTCTCAATGTTTAGTTTGCCAGCAAGTTAAAGCTAAGCCGAGGAAGCCTTGCGGTTTGCCTCATCCTCTAGAGGTCCCACAGTGGAAGTGGGAGAGAGTCTCTATGGATTTCATCGATGGTTTGCCTAGATCGAGAAAAGGAAACACCAGTATTTGGGTTATAGTAGACAGACTTATGAAGAGCGCTCATTTCATTCCTGTTAAGAGTAAGAGAACAACAGCATGGTTGGCATCAGTTTATCTTCGTGAGATAGTTCGTCTACATAGAGTACCTTCTAGTATTGAGAGTGATTGTGACCTCATTTTCACTAGTGAGTTCTGCAAGAGCCTACAAGAGGCATTAGGTACACAATTATGTTTGAGCACCGCGTATTACCCTCAGACCGATGGGCAGACTTAGAGGGTGAATAGAGTTCTTGAGGATCTTTTGAGGCTGTGTATCCTAGACTTCAGAGGGACTAGGGAGGAGCATCTTCCATTGGTTTAGTTCGCCTACAACAACAGTTATCAGGCTAGTATAGGTATGGCACCCTTCGAGGCATTGTATGGACGACCTTGTAGATCACCGACTTGTTGGTGGGAGTCTGTAGATATGCTTCTACTTGGACCTGAGATGGTTAGAGAAACTTCTAGAAAAGATTGATTTTATCCACAGATGCATGAAGACAGCTCATGACATGCAAAAGTCCTACGCAGATAAGAGAAGGACTGATATTGAGTTTGAAGTGGGAGACTTTGTTTTCATCAAATTGTCACCTTTGAGGAATGTGGTTCTCTTTGGATCAGCAGGGAAACTGGCACCAAGGTTTGTAGGGCCATTTCCCATAGTGGAAAGGATAGGTCAAATGGCCTATAGGGTGAAGCTACCAGAGAGATTGGTGGGTATTCATGATGTTTTCCACATTTCTCATTTGCGGAAGTGTCTACACGATATAGCAGAATTAGTTGAACCAAGCATGCTTGAGGAAGTGAAGGTAAAACGGAAGGCGAGTTAGACGAGTTCCTACCCGTATTCTTGGATCAGAGGTTAAGAAGCTTCGCAGCGGAGAAGTTAAATTGGTGAAAGTTCAATGGGGAGAATACCGCGAAGATGCAACTTAGGAGAGTGAAGAAAAGATTCGTGCTCCGTACCTTTTTCTTTCTAAGGGTATGTTATTAACTTCTTTTTCCAAGCTTTTATACATACTTACTTCTGTCATTTGAGAATATCCTATCGATCGAATCTTCGACCTTTAGGTAGAAAATCAATGAGTGTAAACATGTGTTTGATACATGTTATGTTTGATGGATGCAAGTGAATGCAAGTGTTTGCTAGTGGTTGCTCGTGGATGCATACACACACATGGGACTAGATCGGCTCAATCACTTACATAATGCATATGGATGTGTGTGGATTTTAAATTGTTATGGATGGAAATGGATGTATCATCATATGGATGTTGCATTTGGATGGATGGTTCTGCACACATATCGAGTTTACATGATATACTAGAACTATTTGCATACATGTTGGATTCATGGCACTAACATACGTTGCATTGAGGAGGTCGACTGAATCAGTAGACCACCTGATTTTTCGCATTAGCATGAGGACATATACACACACCTTTTCATATGTTCATACATACATTAGAAATCTCTTAAGGACAACGAATTTCTATGATTGATGGATGAGTAGATGGTTGATGGATGTACGCATAAACATTCTTCTTAACTTAGGATTTCATGGACGAAATCCTTTAAGTAAGGGAGAACGTAACACCCCGTAATTTTAAAAGGCATTATGAGATAAACTAAATGATACTTAATTAAATGTTGGGAACTAAGTAAAACATACTGTATCATTGCGTTTTTCTCAGAATTCTGCATAAGATATACTTCGAGTTTGTGTAAAACGGACATCGTATGAGAATGTTAGCAAGCTTAGAAGTTTGTATACGTATAAGAGAGTTATATATATATATATATATAAGCTAAGAATTTTCAAATTAATTTGAAAAAGTAAGTGGTAAAACCAGGAGGAAAATGACCCGTTGTGTCTTACCCACACCTGGGCTGGGTCGACCCAGGCAAGGGTGGATTAACCCGATGAGGATCAGGGCGAATTCTCTTTTCTAAACGTGGACTGATTTCTTGATCGGGTTCATTGGAGGTAGGCTATATATAGGACAACATTTCTATTGTTTTTATACATAAAAAACAATGGAGACAATGAGATGCTGCACCCTTGGATCGAATTAACCAATTTTCTTCAACAACAGCCTATACGCATAAAAGAATTTCTTCTACAACCTCAAAATATTATTCTCTGTTCTTTAGATCTAGTCTCTGTGAGTTCATGTTACTTTTAGATATAAACATTTAAGTAATCCTGACATGTTTATAAATCTGGATCTAGACCTATGCCTGTTGAGAATCTGATTCATACCTACACGGTTCTGCTATTACATGTATTCTTCTGTATACCTGATCTGTTGTTCAGTTCCTATATGCCTATATCTGATATGCCTATTTCTGCTATCATATGACCATCTCTGCTACTATATGCTTATTTTGTTTCACATGCCTATTCTGTTCTTCTCCCTCTCTCATTCTCTTTTTATTTTTATAGCCTAGGCTACCGTTGAGCCTAGGCCAATATCACTGAAACATGCGTACAAACGGATTGGAATAATTTGGGAATGATTGGGAATGATAATTTGGGGGCATAACTTTGTACTATGAATCATGGCTAGGATTTGGGGGCATAAACTATACTGTGAAATATGACTAAAATTTGGGGCATATCTTAGACTGTAAATTATGACTTGTGGTTTGGGGCATATAAATCTGTAGGCTTAATTTAAAGATTAAGCAGAACATGTTAATGAAACTGTAAGTAACCTATGAAACATATTGAGGGTTATGCATACCTATTAACCTGTAATGCTTAACTTGTTTAATTTATGGGGGGTTATATACATAGAAACCTGTTAATCTGTGGCTTGTTTAATCTGTGGGTGGGGTTAAGTAAACATGTTGAACCTTGGGGGTTAAGTAAATTTGTAAAATCTATGGGGGATTATACAAACCCGTTAAACTTAACCTGTTTATCTGTTGGGGTTATGCGGGCTTGTTGATCTGTTAGGCATAACCTGTCAAAATCCTAGTTAATTGGAGATACAAGCCAAAGGGGTGGCTTGTGTCATTTGTTGTGTGGGCCCATATCTGTCAGTAACTCATTATGGTATCAAAAGGGGGGACCCCGCACTTGGTAGGGGTTAGGGAACACTTACTGAACTGATTATAAGAGGTTCATTTGGGTGGAGGTGTTTTGTTGGCGCGTTCCAACAGAATCATGTGCGTGCATGTGTCTCGCTTATTTGGGAAAATAAGCCGCTATAACACCTGTAAATAGGTCTGTGTCCTTCTGGTGGTTGCCACTTTAGGAAGTAATAACCCTACTGTGGGGCCGACATAGGTTATTTACGTAGTAGGGAGCCGATTGCTGGGAGTAGTAATTAGGGTACATCTTGTCCTGTTTAGGTACCTGTTGTTTCTGTTTGGGGGTAACACCAGTTATTTCTATTTAGATACCTATTATTCCTGTTTGGGGTAAAACCCGTTACTAGAAGTACACCTAAGTCTACCATTATGTTCTGTTGGGATCATTCTATTTTTGTTAAGTAATTGGAAAACATTTAATGCGGTATACTAGTGTTGGTGCAGAGAAAGTAATTGAGAAGCATAGTTTATCCTGTTTATTTTACATATCCTGTCCATCATGTTTATACCTGTTATCTACTGCAGTTTTCTCTTATCCAGTTTATTTACTGTTATGGTACTTTTACTTCTTTATATGCTAAAAGTCACTGGACTCGCCAGACTATATGTCTGATCCGTTTTGTTTCCTTTTCTCTCTCTTCCTCCCCCAGGTTCTCAGGTGGGAACGCTCAAGCTTGATTAGGGCTCGCTCTTCTATTTCAGCTTGGATTTGGATTTGCTTCGATGTATCGCTTTGGCTATTTGTCTATTTATGGGGATTATGATTTTACATTTCTGTACTTTGATGGTTTTTAATGCAATATAGATGTTTCTATTTGATATATTTTGTTCCAGTATTTTAGTCTAATGTTGTAACTGGATTTTGAAACCAAGATGTTTTCTGTTGGAAAATAAAATTTTAAATTTTCGCTGAAATTTTATATATCTGTCTTGTGAGATTCTGTTCTGTTTACCTATAACGCTTCATGGAACTTAATGCATTTTATTAAAGAGTGACATTAACAAACATAGGGTATCACATAGCTCCACTAGCATTGGAATTACTTCATGAAACATCCAACTCTCCCAACTTTCTCAAAGTGAACTCATCAACAATAGAGCTTGCAACTCATTATCAAAATTGATCTTCATATCTGCCAATTAACCGATCACATCTTGAAATTCATTCAAATGTTCTGCAATAGACTTCTCCTCATCCAATATCAGCTGAACAAGCTTTCGAACCAGAAAAGCCTTAGTTGTTGCTGTAACGACCCACATTTTATGTATTGGAGGATCGTAAAATATTTCTATATAATTCCCCGAGGGTCGGACCATTTTCATATTTTGATATGCACTTCGTGGGGTGTGAGACATGTCCATGATTTTTACCAATTTTATTAGCGAACATTTTGCTCCTATTGTTTTTGTTTAGGGCATTACTTTTGATTAGGATCAAATCAGGTGCCGAGATCGATTTCATTGGAAAGGAAATGGTGTTGCTAATTCCGTAGAGTGGTCATATTAAAGATTTGATTCAGCGGTCTGGGAGGAATCACTTTTTTAGTGTTACACAATTTATGGATAGGCTAACTAGTCATTAGTGGGCTAATTTGGTGTGGCCCTTTAGTGGGCTGGTTAGATGACTATAAATAGAGGGTAGCGACAAGGATAATTGTTTGGTTTCTCCATTTCTCCATTTGGTTAGGGTTTGAAATTCTCCCTACTCCAATCAAATACTTCTTCACTCCATTAATTTCATAGATCTAGATTGGAAGATTAAAGATCAACATCGAAGAAAGGTAGATCGCATCAAAGTGATTGATCCGAAGATTGTTCTTCGCTGTTCGGGTTTGTAGATCAATGATTTCAAGCTAATTTGAAGATTTGGTGAGTGATAACCTGAAATGATCCAGCTTTTAACTAGAAATTCTGGTATGTTTTTTTAGGTAAATATTATAAGCAATCCTCTGGTTCAAAGTTAAGAGCCAGAGCCATTCTTTCCTACTCAAACTCCAGGATCCAAAAAATTTACCAATATAAAAATATTAGTACATACAAAAATATTTTGATATATATATATTTATATCCCTCTTGCCTTAAATCGGAGTATAAAGAAAGCAAGAGATCCACTGACCTCATTATTGATCGATGTTAAACACAAATTTTCAAAACTGATACCCTTATGCCTGCAAAAGTGATACCTTTGCATCATAGGGTTAAAAATGATACTCCTATACATGTAAAAATGATACCGTTGAGTCTTCAGAAATGATGCCTTCAAAAATGATACCTATGTATATGAAGAAATGATACCTGTTAAAATGGTCCTTACAAAATTGATATTCTTGTTCATACAAAAATGATCCTTTCAGATCCATGTCAATAAAATGATACTCTCATGCATTTATAAATGATACTTTACAAAATGGGTTACCAAAACTGATAACCTTATGCATGCATAAATGATACTTTTAAACAATGTATGTGATATATGCATGTTTACTATTCTGGTCCTTGGTGTATGGGCCAACATTGCACCCTGGGCTAATCATGCTCTGGTCTAGACTGAACCAAATGTGCTCAATTGCACCACACTTAGATTTGAATTTACTGAATGAATCCACCAATCAACAGCCTATAAACTTGTACATATGCACATTACTTTTCTAAAATGACTCCAGATTGACCAATACAAATAGTATTAGTACCTTTCTATAATTAAAAACCTATATTTTCTCAATGTTAGTTTGCAAAATGATCATATAAAATACAACTTCAAATCAGTCATTTACATAGCACTTTGCACTTATTTTTTCTACCATCAAAACATTACTTTTCAAGACCTGGTAAATATTTACAAGACTGATTCACAAAAGTTATCCTCAAGGATTCATGCAAATACAACAATTCAAAGCTTTTATTTTCTAAATCTGGCTGTGCACTATTTAATCTTGATGCACTTGTCTTTGCCGTAAACATGTATATGTATTATCTCAAATCCTCTCTATTTTTATACACTAAATCAATCCATGTGATTTAATTAAATAGCTACTGTGAATACATATATATTCACATACATGAATTACATCACTCATCCTGGAAGTATGGTGTTGCCTTGTGCATGTTCATGTTGTACACATGTGCACACACACACACACACTCATACATGCACACAGACAAAACCTATCAATTCCAAATAAAAAAAAGTAAATATTTTAAACCATGATAAAATAAATTTTACTAAAAGTTTTGGGTCATTACAAATACCCCACCTTTTAGGAATTGTGTCCTCGCAATTGTCTTCATAATTGAATAATACTTTCAACTTAACTCAGAGATTATATACCCTGGTTAAATACATTCATCCAATTAATTAAACTGGCCAGAAAAACATATGACATATAGTTAAAAGAAATGGTGATACCTTTAATTTGCAAACAGCTTAGGATAATTCACCCTAACCTTGTCTTCTAATTCCCATGTGTAATCATTTGGATCAATACTCCATTGCACTTTCACAAGCTTCAAGGTTTTATTTCTCAATTTCTTTATCTCTTTAGCTAAGATTCCCACTGGTTCCTTTTCATAAACCAAACCAGAATTTATTTGGACCTGTGATGGTGATTCCAGAATGTCTTGTTTATCATGATCCCATCTTCTCAGTTGTGATACATGAAAAACATTATGTATCCCTTGCATATTTTCAGGTAGCTCTAATTTATAAGCCAAAGAACCAATTCTTTCTAGAATTTGGTATGGTCCTATATACCTAAGTATTAGTTTGCCTTGTTTCCCAAACCTTAACATCTTTTTCATTGGTGAAATATTGATGAAAACAAAGTCCCCCACCTAGAATTCAACTTGCCTTCTCTTTTTATCTGCATATTTCTTTTGTATGTCTTCTGCAGCTACCATTCTCTTCCTTATCAATGCAACTTTTTCAGTTGTTTCCTTTATATATTCAGGACCTAAAATTGCTCTTTCCCCAGTTTCAACCCAACATACTAGAGATGAACATGGCCTACCATATAAAGCTTCAAATGGTGCCATTCCTATAGTTCTTTGATAACTGTTGTTGTATGTAAATTCAGCTTAGTGGCGATGTTCTTCCCAGTTACCCCCAAAATCTAAAATACAGGCTCTTAACAGATCTTCTAGCACTTTGTCAACCACTTCAGTTTGCCTATCTGATTGTGGACGGTAAGCTGTGCTCATGCAAAGCTCACTCCCCATAGCCTCTTGAAAACTTTTCCAAAATTTAGATGTGAAGATAGAGTCTCTATCACTCACAATAGTCTTGGGTATACCATGCAATTTGACTATCTCCTTCATGAATATTTGAGCCAATTTTTGTGCATTTCTGTCTATCTTCACTAGAATGAAATGTGCCACCTTAGTTAGTCTATCAACCACTACCCATATACTAGTACTCCCTCTTTTTGATCTTTGTAGACCATCTATAAAATCCATGGAGATGTCCTCCCATTTTCACTGAGGTATGCACAAGGGTTGCAATAAACCTGAGGATCTTTGTGTCTCTGCCTTTATCTATTGGCAAATCACATATTTGGCCAATAATTTTGCTACATCACTTTTCATTCCACCAATAATTTCTCTTAAGATTATGATACATCTTGGTATTCCCTGGATGTATGGAATATTTGCTTCTATGATATTCATTCAATATCTCTTCTTTTAATTTTGGATTTCCAGGTACCCAAATTCTATTTTTATTTCTCACATACCCCTTTTCATCAGTGTGCAGGTTTTTCATTTCTTCTCCTACTTCCAAAAGAGTCTTCTTTTCTAAAATGATGGGATCTTAATTTTGCATGTTTCCTACCTTCATAATTAAATTAGACTGCAAGGTGATCATGCTTAATTTTCCTATGTTTTCTTATGCAGCATGCACCTCCATGTGCATATCATTGCTCTCTTTTATTTCCAGATCAGTGAGTATCGTTAAATTCTTGAATTCTTCTATCATCATTAAACTTAGTTTAGCATTTTGCCTACTCAAGACATCAACTACTTTATTTGCCTTTCCTGGTGTGTAGAGTATTTCAAAATTATATACAGCCAGAAACTCCACCCACCTATGTTTCCTCACATTCAAATCTTTTTGTGAGAATAAATATTTCAAAGATTTGTGGTCTGTGTAGAGCTCAAATTTGGCTCCTAATAAATAATGTCTCCATAGCTTTAAGGCATACACAACTACAGCTAATTCCAAGTCATGTGTTGCATTTCTAGTTTCATGTGGTTTTAATTGCCTTGATGCATATGCCACTACTTGACCTTCTTGCATCAGTACTGCTCCTAAACCATACCCACATGTATCTGTGTAAATTGTTAAATCATGGTTTCCTTCTAGTACTTTCAAAATAGGTGCATTTACTAATGCTTTTTTTAATTCTTCAATTGCTTTCTCACATTTCTCAGTCCATACATTAGCTTGATTCTTCCTTGTCAAATTAGTCAGTGGTGCTGTAATTTTAGAAAAATCCTTAATAAATCTTCTATAATATGAAGCCATTCCCATGAATGATCTAATTTCACCCACTGTTTTAGGTCTTTGCCATGTCTGTACGGCTATCACTTTACTTGGATTCACTGAAATTCCTTGTGCAGAAATTACATGTCGAAGAAAGTTTACTTCCTTTCTCCAAAAGGTACATTTAGAAAATTTTGCCTTTAAATTATTTTGCCTTAATCAATTCAAAACCAAATGCAAGTGATTTTTGTGTTCCTCCATTGTTCTTGAATAAATCAGAGTGTCATATATGAAAATTAACACAAACTTATCCAAATAATCCCTTAACATTCTATTCATCAAGTCAACAAAATAAGATGGTGCATTAGTCAGTCCAAAGGGCATTATAAAAATTCAAATAAGCTATATCTAGTGTTGAATGCTGTGTATTTTATGCTAGACTCCTCCACTTGCATTTGGTGAAAGCCAGAGGCTAAATCAAGTCTGGAAAATACCTTTGATCCAACCAATTGATCAAAAAGATCATCAATTCTTGGTAGAGGATATTTGTTCTTTATTGTTAATTTATTTTGCTCCCTGTAATCTATACACAACCTTAAAGAACCATCTCGTTTCTTCACAAAAACCACTCTTGCACCCCAACAAGAATTACTTGGTCTTATAAAACCTTTTTATTCTAATTCCTCTAACTGTTTCTTTAGTTCTATAAGTTCACTTAGCCCTATTCTAGTAGGCTTTTTAATCACTGGACGTGCTCCTGGAATTAAATTAATTTGAAATTCCACTGGCCAATTGTTTGGGATACCCTTAACTTCTCCAAAAGCATCCCGGTATTCATTTACTATGGGTCTGTGTTCAATTGAAAATTTAGAAATCTCATCACCTAACCCACATAAATGAAATAACCTTCTTTCCTTAGTAGATTCACAAAGATCTGTAATTCTTTGTTTCTTACTGTTTTGGAACGGATGTTTCTAAATTATTTATAGACTTATGTTGCTTTAGCCAATCCATTCCCAACATAATACCTATTTTTAGGTAATTTAAAACATTTTAATTAGAAATGAAAGCATTTCCTCCTATAATTAATTCTGCATCCACACACATCATATCCAAGACACAAGAACTTCCTAGAGGGCTTTTAACAAGTAATGGTCTCTCTAGAAAAATGCAATTCAGTTTCAAGGTTTCAACTATGTCATGGGAGATCAAAATGTTTTTTGATCCTGTATCAAATATTACTAATATAGGTGCTTTAAAAATGAATAATATACTTTCCATTTTCCCAAGATTTTCTGCATTTGATTCCACTATGGATTTGCCTTTCGTTTCTAGAGTTGCTACCTTGCCTTGTTGTTTATTCTCAGGTCAATTCCTCTTCAAATGGCCTTCCTTCCCACAAGTATAACATTTGAATGCTCTACCTTTCAACTCTGGACACCTTGGTTTTATATGTCCTTCTTTGCCACAGTGAAGACACACCAATTTCTTCTTGTTTTCACCAGTTTTGGCATCACTGGTTTTCTTACTTCCAACCTCTTCCTGTTTCTTTTCATATGGATGGTACTTTCCCTTGCCTTTCTTGTTATTGTTGTTCTTAAAATTCCTGAATTTTTTCCTCTCTTTATCATGTTGCTCAAAGTTTAAAGGCAATCCTATGACTTGATCAAAAGTTTTGTCCTCATAGGGTATCATATCTCTACTTAAGTTTGGACTTGACCCCTTAATATACCTGCTATTTTTGGAAGCTTCATCGGCAACTAGCATTGCTCCATACTTTGACAATCCCTCAAATTTCTGTGTGTACTCGGTGACACTTAAATACCCTTGTCTAAGCCTTATAAATTCTTCAAGCAAAGCTGCCTTAGCAGATGCAGGCCCAAATCTAACTTCAATTAGTTCCTTGAATTGGTTCCAGGTAATATCATTCTCAACTCATCCAGCTATGATTACCTCCCACCAGCTCAAAGTTGCTCCTTTCAACTGTTTAGAAGCTACTTGCCTCTTTCTTTGATCATCTAATTGCATGTCTCCAGAAATCCTTTCCAAGGTTCTAAGCTAAATCTGGATTTCCATTACACTTTCAGTTCCTTCAAAGCTTTTGCCTCCTAAATGAGTATAGGCCTTTAATGAGCTCTTCATGAGGATTCTCAGGTCTATGCCCTATTCGTTCTCTTAGAGAATTTACTAACTCCTGCATATTCACCATAGGTATTCCTTTTCCCCTTCCTATCATGTCTCTTAAGCAAAAGAAATCTTTGGTTAGCTAAATACCCTACTCCTATATGGTAGTATTTCACTATATATATATAGCAATCAAGCACACACAAGCAACCAATCGTACAAATTTAATTAAATTATTCTGTTAACTAATGATAAATATTATCTGTGTTTTCAATTAACACAACTCTGATACCACAATGAAATGACCTTGCTTTTAACTAGAAATTCTGGTATGTTTTATTTAAGGTAAATATTATAAGCAATCCTCTGGTTCACAGAGATAGAGCCATTCTTTCCTACTCAAACTCCAGGATCCAAAAGATTTACCAATATAAAAATATTAGTACATACAAAAATATTTTGATATATATATATCCCTCTTGCCTTAAATCAGAGTATAAAGAAAGCAAGAGATCCATTGACCTCATTATTGATTAATGTTAAACACAGATTTTCAAAACTGATTCCGTTTCGCCTGCAAAAGTGATACCTTTGCATCATAGGGTTAAAAATGATACTCTTGTACATGTAAAAATGATACTGTTGAGTCTTTAGAAATGATGCCTTCAAAAATGATACCTATCTATATGAAGAAATGATACTTGCTAAAATGGTCCTTACAAAAATGATATTCTTGTTTATACAAAAATGATCCTTTTAGATCCATGTCAATAAAATGATACTCTCATGCATTTATAAATGATACTTTACAAAATGGGTTACGAAAACTGATAACCTTATGCTTGCATAAATGATACTTTTAAACAATGTATGTGATATGTGCATGTTTACTATTCTGGTCCTTGGTGCATGGGCCAACATTGCACCCTGGGCTAGTCCAGCTCTGGTCCAGACTGAACCAAGTGTGCTCAATTGCACCACACTTCAATTTGAATTTACTGAATGAATCCACAAATCAACCAGCCTATAAACTTGTACATATGCACATTACTTTTCTAAAATGACTCCAGATTGACTAATACAAATAGTATTGGTATCTTTCTATAATTCAAAACATATATTTTCTCAATGTTAGTTTGCAAAATGATCATATAAAATGCAACTTCAAATCAGTCATACACAAAGCAATTTGCACTTAAATTTTCTACCATCAAAACATTACTTTTCAAGACCTAGTAAATATTTACAAGACTGA
Organism: Allium sativum; assembly: GCA_030737875.1. Classification (NCBI taxonomy): domain Eukaryota; kingdom Viridiplantae; phylum Streptophyta; class Magnoliopsida; order Asparagales; family Amaryllidaceae; genus Allium; species Allium sativum. The sequence continues at coordinate 716,559,098 of CM060921.1, read as the reverse complement.
TTCACAAAAGCTATCCTCAAGGATTCATGCAAATACAACAATTCAAAGCTTTTATTTTCTACTTAAGCATGCTAGCATCCAAGAAAATCAGCCAAACTCTTAATCCAGATCTTACTTAGCTCCAACATTTCCTGAAAAAGCATTAGAAGCTGCCTCACATAAAATGAGACACCCCATTTGCCATGAGCAAATAAGGTCAGACTAATGTGTCTGGTATGGGCATCTCAATCAAAATATATTGATAAAAATGAGGTGTACTTTTATGAAGAAATTCTATTAAAAAGGCTTACTCCTTTTTATGTTATATAAGCATTCTTGTGCAAGTGCACTTCCACTGATTTATTAAATATTTAGCATCAGTGCTCAGATTAAAACATACAAATCAATCATACTTATGTGCATAACAACTAAATCCATCCTGATAATATTATGATTTGCATCCATAACTATCCTAGTAAATCCTCCAAGAAGACTCGAGTTCCTTGTATTTATTTTCCAAGCATATATCAATCTATTTAAATTCCCTGGTCTCATCTGTAATATGGAATCACTGGGTCACATTGTAGTAATCTAATTCACACTACTACACAAAGATCTCAGGACCAAAATTAGGCTATGTGCCAGACTTACTACTCAAGGCAAGCCATTCCACAGCATCTTGACCAAAATGCCTTAGTTAAATTACTAAGTGTTCTTATATATTCATTTCAGTGACTACTTTGCCTAAATAAGGTAAACTAACACAGTTAGATGCACTGCATAATGCCATGGATTTCATAGAAACCACCCAAACAATCAAACAACCATTCAAACAAGAATATAATCCATCCAGTATATAAATATACATTCGAGAAAATCAATTTATCATGGTATTTTAATAGGATAAAACCCTGTCTGAATATAGCAACTTGTATATAATATGTGTGTCCAAATATAGATCTGATATTAATCTGTGGCTTTAATGAATGTTTTTGAGGGGTTTTCACACTATGCATAAACTGGTTTTAAATAAATTTCAAAACCTAGCTGATACATATGCATTCATGATTAGAGATCGGCACATAGAAAATCTATTGCTCTCTAAATCAATCACTTGCAGAGCCTCAGCACATATACACAAGTATATTGCAGCTCATATATATATATATATATATATATATATATATTTCTTGTAAGATTGTCATAGATCCATATCATATATATATATATATATATCCAAATTTATAAAGTTTTCAAAGGTATCAGAAAAGAGGTTTTCAGGGTATCATAAACTAAATGTTTTCAAATAAAGCTAAACCCATGTTGTAAAACTCAATCTATTTTAAATGAAAATCAATAATGCATTCGTATACATGTAATCATATGAACTGTTCAGAGAATTAAAATCAAAACACATTGAACATAGAAAAATATTGGTTGCCTCTTAATCTCAGGGCTTAATGCCATTTGATTGAGTGAGAATACTCACCAAATCTCCTTTCTTCTAAGCTAAAGAAAATCAGAGAATCCGTTGCTTTATCCCTAAGTTTCACTTCTTCTTTCTAAAATAAGTTTTGTGTATTTTTCGTTTTTATACTAAGCAGTTTAATTTTTGCCCCGGCCACCCTTACTTATAACATCAATTCCTAAGGTTTTCCATGTTTACATAAAGTCAGTTTTTCCCCTTAACAAATCATGCTATTTGTTTGAGTGTTAATCACATGATTTGCTTCATTTTATTTAAGGTGCTCGGGTGTAAAATTGCATCACTTTTCAAAGAAAAAGAAAATGCTTTAAAATCATTTTCCCTCCAAAACAAGTCATGACAAAATGATGATCCCTCTTTTTCTAAATCTGGCTATGCACTATTTAATCTTGGTGCACTTGTCTTTGCCATAAACTTGTGTATGTATTATCTCGAGTCCTCTTTATTTTTATACACTGAATCAGTCCATGTGATTTAATTAAATGGCCACTGTGAATACATATATACTTACATACATGAATTACATCACTCATCCTGGAATTATGGTGTTTCCTTGTGCATATTCATGTTGTACACATGTGCACACACACACACACACACACACTCACACACTCTCTCTCATACATGCACACAGACCAAAACCCATCAATTCCAAATAAAAAAAACAGTAAATATTTTAAACCATGTTAAAATAACTTTTTACTAAAAGTTTTAGGTCATTACATAAGCATCTCTCGCACAGATTCAATCGAGTATATGGGTTGTTTGATCTTATTTTCATCATTTCAAGTTGTTTTTACCTAGATCTACATCATGGTAAGTATATTTTCATTTGAATCACCACAGAATCTAATCTAGCAACTTGAATTGGTAATTCTTATGGTTATTCATGTGTTATGTAAGCCAGATCCATTATTTTGTTCATTCATTGTTTTATCATGATTTGGTGAATTCTACATTATGGTATGATGATATTTGACGTATTAGTGTTTATCGATGATTGCGTGATTTTGTTGATTGGTTGATCGAAATTACTTGGTTTTAGTCGAGTTGAATGTATGAGTTATAATATTGATGGATCAGTTGTTGTATTGCTTGGCAAGCAAGAAAAGAGTGGATCTGCAACGAAAAGTATGGATTGGGCAACAATTTTTGATGGATCGGCGCATGGTAAAAACATGGATCGGACACGGTTTTAATTAGTGGATCAGGCAAGTTTTGGTAATGGATAGGGCATGTTTTCTGATGGATCGGGCGTGTTTTGCTCGATGGATCAGGCACACATGTTGGCGTGGATTGGGCAATGCAAAAAGCCATGGATCGGATGGCATTCACACATGGATCACTCAAGTATAAATGGATCGAGCAAATGCTTAGCTTAGATGGATCGACAACATTTTCTAAAATGTTGTAATGGATGGATTAGATCACAATTAAAGCACAGATCAGGCATTCTATTTTTGATGCATCGGGCATGCGTAACACGATGGATCAGAGGGTTGATCTGATGGATGGGGCAACTCTGGGCATTGTGTTTTGGATACACTGTGAATTGATGGATCAGGCAACATACTTGCTGATGGATCGGTGAACACTGCATATCGTATTTTTATTGATCGGGCAAGGGTGCGTGTAACAGCCCGAACGATTTTCGACCCTGAATATCGACACAAAACCCTATGTCTACTATTCAAGAATCAAAATCGGAATGTCAATAGAATGAAGTTAGAGGATGAGAAATAGAAAGAAAGAAAGTTAGAATAGAAAACGAAGGACATAAATACAACATCAGAGTAAATACAAATCCCACAGCGGAACGAATAAATAAAATATATAAAATAACTTTGAAATAAAACCAGTATCTGTATACAATACCATTATCAAAGTACACCACTTACGACACAGTAGGAATAAACAATAGCTATAAAATCCCGAAGTCTCCTGCTCCAAGATCTCCAAGTATATCTGTAAAATCCTGACTACTTGACCGCTCGTACAAATTTGGGCACCCAAGAGTTTAGGGTAAAACAAAACAAAATAAACTCTAGGTCAGTCATGGGACTGGTGTGAATAAACTTCAACCACTTGGTTTAACTTTAAAATCTTTTTTAAAGAAAGGATAATCGTAAAACCGATCCACACATAAACATGGATGGTTTTTACCTTACGATAACCCAAAACATTCTTTGTATCAAAATTATTCTGATATTATAATAGTGTCTAAATCAAATAAACATCAATCTAGTGGAACTCTTTCTTCTCATGTTCCACATACATAATCTATAATAAAAAACCCGCAGGCGCTTATTGGGTAATGGATTCCAACCGGTAAGGTACGAGATCACCTTTTGACAGTGTATCTTTAGAGACGAATACACCGGGTTCAACAAAAACATCTTGCAACCCAGGCTAAACATAACCGATCACTCATTTCGCTTGAGTGCACCGAATTTGTTATCACCAACATTTGAGATCAGCAACCGTTTCTCGAAAGGAACAACATCGAAATAGTTTAAAGAAGCAAATTGATTTTCTCTAGATTAGGTAACAATACACCCTAATTAGGAGCTACCCAGTTAGCCATGCGACCTACTGATTTTATACCATTTCCTGGTTGTGGGGCTTGAGGTCATAACGTATCTTTTTGACCGATCACACCTTTATTTACTTTGAGTGACCCATCGTCATACCCGCCAAATCACAAATTGATTTATCCAAAAGTACCAAGGGTATAAAGCTAAGAGAAACGAATTCTCCTACCAAACGTAAATACATTCGAAGAGATCAACTTACGTGATCTATTAGATATACTCTGTCAAACATTCTTCCATACAAGTTGTCCAGGGACTGGACAAACTGAAGGCACTATTCTATAAACCCATCTTAGGCAATTTCTACCTAGGATTTTCCAGAACAGCCCTTCCATAAACTCCATCTTCAATTATCTTCATCATATTTGATTGGCAACGCTAGTGCCCATATAGGGTGGTTTTCAGATAATAAATCCGATTCTGGTCTCTCCGTATCGACAATGGAAAAATGGTTAAAACTTTGATAGTCGGTTATTTAACTATCAAAGGAAAACATCCATACACACAACAAACTTATTTCCAAATGGAAATATTATCGATCAATGATCGATCAACATTTTTCCCTTTAAAATCAATTTATCGTTAATTTATTCATTTCCCCATTTTCCGTTTTCATAAATTCATAAATTCTTGTTTTCTAAATTTAGAAAATATATGTTATTAACATTGGAAAACATTTCCATTCCTTATTCACGCATCACTATTCCCGCACATCTATTTGTCTCTAACTGTAAAATAGTAAGAGAACAACCCCCTATGTATTAACCCTGAAGGCCAAAACCAACATCAGGTCAATACCTATAAAGCTATCCAACTTAACAAATTTCAAGTCAGTTTCTAATTTCTTTAATCCCATTTCTTAATTTCTTATCAAATCCATTCTTACGCAACTCTCGGATTCGGTTTATGAATCTGCCTATTTTACGGAAAATATTGATTATAACGGTAGCATTATAATCCATGTTTCCAAAATATTTAACCTTAAAATATAACTTTGATTCGTTACTTTAAATAAGTAGAAAATAATTAATTTATTTAAATAAATTATTAGTTTCAACCCAAATATTAATTATCATGTCAATTTCTGATTGTATAATATATCATTTCTAAAAATAAATCATTCGAACTTAATCAAATTCTAATCATAATGCGATGACCGCCCTGTACCATCAGACACTACCCTCGAAATGTGCTGTGCCAATGCCCAAGTGGCACGGGACGATCATCAAAAGGGTTGAAACAATGAATTGCCAAAAAACCAGTAGTATATCTCACAACACATGGAATAAAATATATTAATAACATAAATTGATATAAAACAAACGAGACAGTACACAAGCTGAATACTAAACCATATCCAACAGAGTAGCGGAATCCAAAATACAGCTTCATATCCAATTATTACAACTTTAAAATACTGTCTCAAAAAGGAAATAAAAGAGGTATACTACTAATGCCCAAATCAGTGACTAGCAACAACACAGGGAGAATATATATAGAGTACGTGGAAGCCTCCTACTCGTCTCCAGACAGCTACTCGTGCATAACCACCTAACCTACCTCTAGACTGCTCGTTTAGGAGCATCCGGAGTAATAAGAAGAGACATAAAACTCTGGGCCAGACGAAAGTCTGGTGTGAGCGATAGCAAATCTTTGTAACTGAATAAAGCAATAACAGGTATAAATAATCATACCTGACCTGGGCCTACAACCAAAGAGTTAGCACAATAAGATGTACAATACTCTAAGGTAACACTAACATAAAGTGTAAAATAGGAGTGTGCGTGTCATGGTGATAGCAAACATCAAACATAGTAATCATTCCTCACATCTTTCACTCAGCGCATAAAGCATATGATATCCAACGCTTTGATCACCAAATCCATTGAGGCCATGACGGGTCCACATCACCCTGGACTCCGTACAACTATTGCTATGACCACACCACCCTAGTCTATAGTCAATAACCCTACCCAGTTCGCATCGCCTTGGCTTTGGGGTACAGGCCAACCAGTCCACACCGCCCTGGCTCTGGTTCGTCTGCATGCCCCCTCTCTCAATGGAGAACCAAAATTATAGATATTGATAACTCCTTTGCACAAGTCCCGCAGCAAAGCCCAACTCTTGAAGTTAACTCGTTGGTTTCCATCTGGATCCTGAGCGATAACTTCCCATCTGGACCTCCTTTGCATCTCGGGTTATGGTCAAATGGTGTTCAGTTTGGTTCAGGTCTCCTCCTCCTATCCGGTTTGGTGCTTCCTCCTCATCTCGGTTCGGATTCTCTGGTTCAGTTCATATGCCACCTAGCTCGCTTCTTTATGATCTGATCCCGTGCCTTATATTGTTTTATTCGATCTGATCCAATGCTCCACTCCGTCGTATGAAAGCTCGACCCGACTCCAACTCGACTCGCACAGGCCTTCCTTTTTGCCATGCTCCAATCTGGTTCGGCCCGTCTTATCCGATCCGAACCGGATCCCTGAAAAATTTCCAACAAGTTATATTTCCCCAAATGACAGCGTTTTCAACTATTCTAATTTTTCTATGCAATCATAAAACATACCAAACAACAGGAGTAGCATGGAGAATCAACCAAAAACATCAAAACAATGATTACACATGTTAATTTAGATCAAACATACCCAAATCCATGATTTTCCCATTAATTCCCTAAATTCCGGGATTAACAAACTTAATCCAAATCAACCCAAATTCATATATGTGACATAAAATATGATTCTAGAATTTTTACATATTTTTTCATAATTTTGGATATATAATTTCGCTAATTATCACTAATCACCCCTAGTAAGCCATAATTAGTAAATAAATTATCCAATAATTAATGATAGATCTAAAACTTTTATTGATTTGGCTTGGATTCCAATGTGGTGCAATAACTCTACCTCGAATTTGGTGTTAATCCGACTTGATTTGATTAATTTTTGATTAGAAAGAGATTTAAAAGATGGAAGCCATGGTTAGGGTTTGAGAAAGGTTTGTGGCGGCTAGAAAAAACGAAAGGAGATGATTCTCCAACTCCTTTCAGCCCTCCCATACCCTAATCCCTAATCAGGTTATGGGCATAGCTGTTGATTACTTAATAAAGCTCAATTAGGCTATGTTTTTATCTTCAAATCTTATTTCAACCATATCTCCCAAATGGTAAGTCCGCTTGATTAATGTGACCACTCTACAGAATGGGAAACATCATTTGAATCCAATGGAAGTGGTTTCAGGTCAAAAATCCTTACCAATCAAAAGTTATAGGCGAAACAAGATTCGCCAGAGGCAAAATGTTCATTTTAAAATCCGACAAAAATCGTGAATAGGGAAATGACCCCAATAGTCGCTTCCCAAAGTTATACGACCATATGACTTCGTATGAAAATAAAATAAATATTCTACTATCCTTCGATACGTAGAATACAGGTCGTTACACTCTCTTCCCCTTAAGAAGTTTTGCCCCCGAAATTTTTTAACCAAGAAAACACACAATAATGTCCTGCATGCCTATCAACCATTTACAAACAATCAAACGTACATAATAAACTCAACAAGTTTGTCCTAGGATGCAGTTTACTAACAAAGGAATAAATATATCATGATTTAAAATCTTACCAGGTAAAGAGCTCCGGATACGACTTCCTTATGCTCCCCTCGGTTTCCCAAGTACAGTCATTCTCATTATCACCCTACTGGACCTTAACCAGTTTCACCGTCTTCGTTCGAAGTTGTTTCGTATCATGTCCGATAATATGAATCGTTCTGCGGTTTCCAACTACCTCCGATTCTACCTTGATATCATCCAATTGATCTGGTGAAATAGTTATATCAGAATCGTGCATGAACTTCCTTAACTGAGAATCATGAAATACGTTGTGCACTCCCTCCATCTTGTCAGGTAATCCAACTTTATACACTAAATTCCCAACACGTTCGAGAACTGGAGATAGACCATCAAACCTTGGTGCTAACTTAGCTCTCCTACCAAACTGAATCACACTCTTCAACGAACAGATCCTAACGAGTACCAAGTCGCCAATGGAGAATTTCAAATCTCTTCGTCTTTTATCAGCATAACTCTTCTGCCTATCTTGGGCAGCCTTCATTCGCTGTTGAATAACCTTGATCTTATCTGAAGTTTCTCTTATACATCTGGCCCAAGCACAAATTTCTCACCGGTTTCCAACCAACATGATGGTGAGTTGCACGATCCTCCATACAAAGTTTCAAATGGATCCATACTAATACCGGACTGATAACAATTATTATATGCAAACTCAACTAGATGCAAATGGTCATCCCATGATCCCCACAATCCAATATACAAGCTCTCAAGAGATCCTCTAATACCCGATTCACCCTCTCTATTTGACCGTCGGTTTGAGGATGGTACGCGGTACTGAGATGTAATTCTGACCCTAAGGCATCTTGTAAGCTCTTCCAAAGCCCACTAGTGAATAATGGATCTCGGTCACTCACAATACCTTTAGGTGCTCCATGAAATCTCATTACCCACTTATATACAGTTCCACTAACTTAGTTGCCGTTCATTTGACTTGACCGGTATAAACCTTGCACTCTTGGTCAATCGATCCACAATCACCCACATACTATCATGACCCGATCTAGTCCTTGGTAAACAATAAATGAAATCCATTAAGACTTGTTCCCATTTCCATTTGGGAATTTCCAACGGTTGTAATAAACCACTAGGCTTCTTTTGCTTGGCTTTAACTAACTGGCAGTTCATGAACTTGGATATAAACTTCCCAATGTCTCTCTTCATCCCTTCCTAGTAGTAGGTCCACTTTATGTCTCGATACATTTTGTTACCACCAGGATGTATAGTCAGTTTCGAGTGATGACACTCTCTAAGAACTTCATCTCTCAATCCATTAACGTTGGGTACAACTAGTCTCCTATTCTTTTGAAGCCATCCTTCTCGATCAAGTCCATACTTGTTCATCCCCTCACCGTCGATACCCTTCTCTACCTTGGAGATGATTTCCAATAGGTTAGAATCGTCCCTCTAACTGGAACCGATCCGTTCAATCAAAGTCGGTTTGATCGTCAAACTTGTTAACATCTCTAGATCTAATTCACACTTAGACTTGAAATCATATCCCGCGATATACTCCAGTTGCTTCCATTTAAGAGACATAGCCCCTAAACTGGCATGTCTCCTACTTAATGCATCAGCTATCGCATTGCCTTTCCCGGCTGTGTATGCGATATTGAAATCATATGAATCCAAGAACTCTAACCATCTCTACTGGCGAAGATTTAAATCCTTTTGAGGGAAAAGCTACTTTAATGACTATAATTGGTAAAAAACTTGAATCTTTCTCCCAAGAGATAGTGTCTATCTTTAACGCGAACATGATCGCTGCCAATTCCAAGTTACAGGTAGGATATATTTTCTCATGTGGTTTCAGTTGCCGACTAGCATAAGCTACAACCTCACCCCCTTGCATCAGTACAACACCTAGTCCGGTACCACAGGCATTCATGTATATAATCATCTCTTCGTTCCCTTTAGGAATAACTAACACTGGTTCTCATGTTAACTTCTCCTTTAGACTTTTAAATGCATTCTAACACCTTTCGTCCCAAACAAAAGCTTGATCCTTCTTGGTTAACTGAGTTAACGGTGCCGCTATCTTGGAGAAGTCTTTAATAAACTTACGATAATATCCAGCTAATCCCAGGAAACTTCTCATGTTTGTTGCATTCTTGGGCATAGACCAATCTTTCACTGTAGCCACCTTCGCAGGGTTCACAACAAAACCATTATCTGAAACAACATGGCCCAAGAATCTCACTTCTCTCCTCCAGAAGTGACAATTAGAAAATTTCGCTTTCAATTGGTGTTTCCTCAACACCTCCATCACTTTCCGCAAATGTTCCTTGTGTTCTTCCTCTGTCCTCGAGTACACCAAGATATCTTCCACGAGCACAAGAACAAACTTATTTAATTGATCCCTGAAACCTTATTCATAAGATCCACAAAATATGCGGGTGCATTAGTTAACCCAAATGGCATGACCAACAACTCGTAGAATCCGGATGGCGTTCGAAATGCCGTTTTAGGTATACTCTCAGCTGCTACTCGGAGTTGATGAAATCCTATCGTGAGATTCAACTGGGAAAACACTCTTGCTCCATTTAGTTGATCAAAAAAACCATCTATTTGTGGAAGAGGATACTTATTCTTCCTAGTATCCTTGTTCAACTCGCGGTAGTCCACACATAAGCAAAGGGAACCATCGGCCTTGGTAGCAAATACAACTGGTGCTCCCCACTCGGAAACACATCTTCGAATAAATCCCTTCTTCAAAAGATCACCTGCTTGCACTTTGAGCTCTCGCTGCTCCGTTGGCGCCCAACGACGAAGAGGCATCACTATAGGTCTGGCATCTTTCATTAAATCAATCCGAACTCGATCTCTCGGTGTGGCGGAAGTCCGGTCACTCCCTCAAAGATGTCCGGATACTTGCCAGTATTTGGCATATCTGATAACTCATCGTGCGGGATGTTGAGGGAATTTAGAAAACTAGCTATCGCCCTATCACTAGGTAGGCAACCCAATACCACCCTCTGCCCATCATCCACTCTAATGGTCACCGAAGACCCCTCATAATCTACCATCTCCCAAACCTTTAGAGTCAATTGACTCCCAAAATAATGCCAAACCCAGTAAAGCCCAAAACAAAGCAATCACAAGCAAACATACATCCATGACTCGATAAGAAAATATTACGACAAATCATACAAAGGCTAGTCGAATCACCGATCGAGTTCATCACAACTAAAGGTTTATCGACAATCTCAGGTTCCAATTCCAACCTATCTATCAGGTCACTAGATACGAAGGAATGGAAAGCTCCGGTATAAAACAATACTCGAATAGGAACATCATAAATAGAAAGCATACCTTGAATAACGACACCCATTCCCTTCTCCGCCACAGTTGGGCATTCGACGAAGAAGGAACATCGTTGATAGCATATGCTTTCATGATCTGCTTCTCCTTAGGGGGTTGTGGACATTTATTCTTGAAATGCCCCACTTGGTCACAGTTGAAGCACTTCCTCTCTCCCGGCTTCGCTCGACAATCTTTGATATAGTAGCCCTTCTTGCTGCATCCAAAGCACTCGTTATCTTTCTTATTCTTTTTTCTGACCATCCTTGATTTGGTTCTGTTTTCTCTTATTCTGTGACTTCTTATTGCCTTCACTGCTTGTTTGTGGTTTTGGCTCCTCTACAGATGTAATAGCAACCTCAGTCTTCGTCTTAGGGTAAAGGCTCTCCGATCTCAATGCCTTCCCATAATAGATTCGAAAGTCTCATCGATATGGTTTATAAGTCTTTCCCCCATGTACTCATCTAGGCCAGTTATGAACTTCTCATTCTTCTTCTCGGCAGTATCGATAAGAGATAATCCATATTTCAATAAGGTATGGAATTCAGCAATATATTCTGAGACTGCCTTACCATACTGCGTAAGCTCCAAAATTCCAGAATAATTTGGATTTTTGAGCAGTTGGAATAAACATGTCACTGGAGCGAGTCTTCAGCTGTGTAACGACACGCATTCTATGCATCGAAGGATTGTAGAATATTTATTTCTTTTTTGTATGAAGTCGTATGGTTGTGTCACTTTGGGGAACGGCTATTGGGGTAATTTCCCATGTTCACGATTTATGCCGAATTTCAAATGACCGTTTTGCCCCTAGTGAATCTTGTTTTGCCTATAACTTTTGGTTGGTAATGATTTTTGACTTGAAACCACTTCCATTGGATCCGATTGATGGTTTACCTTTCCGTATAGGTCAGATTTGTCAAACGGACTTACCGTTTGGGAGATATGGCTAAAACATGGCTTAGAAGGTGAAAAACAGCTTAATCGGGCCTAATTAAGGTGATTAGCAGCTAGGCCCATAACCCATTTCGGGGTTAGGGTTATGAGGAGGCTGATAGGGTTCAGGAATTCATTTTTTATTCATTTTTCAGCCGCCACTTACATCTTTTGAAACCTAGCCATGGCCTCACCTTCTAAAATCATCCCAAATCGCTTTCTAATCGAGGATTAAGCTAAGCTACATCAAATCAAGGAAAATCAACACCAAATCAGAATTGGAGATGCTGTGTTGCATAGGTGTTCGACCCAAACAGTAGAAAAGTTTCAGATCTAAGATTATCTATGGCTAAGGTGAGTGATTTGCATTGTTTTTCACTAATTAGGGGTGATTAGTGTTAATTAACGAAATTATGCATGTTAAAATTCTGGAAAAATGTTTAGAAATTCTTAAATATTATTTTATGCCTCTGTTAGAAATTTGGGTTAATTTGGACATGTTTTGCTAATCGTAAGGTTAAATCTTGATTAAGGGGATTAAGGGGAAAATCATAGTTTTGGGTATGTTTGATCCATATTTGCATATTAAATTGTTGTTTTGGTGTTTATGGTTGATTATATATATTGCTATTACTGTTTGGAATGATTTGTGATTGCATAGAAAAGTTAGATTGGTCGAAAACGCTGTCGTAATGCGTAAATTGCTTGTTGGAAAAAGTTATAGGAAATTGGCCATTCCCGTTCATGAAGCACCTGTCCCTCATGACCCAACCCCTAGGATAGTGCAGCACCCTCACACCCCGACCCCTAGGATCGTGCGTCACCCTCACGACCCGACTCCTAGGATGGCAAAGTATCCTCACGACCTGACTCCTAGGATGGTGAAGTATCCTGACGAACCAACCCCTAGGAACGTGAAGCACCCTCATGACACGACCGTGAGGAAGATGGCGAACCCTCACACCTCGATCATGAGGAATATGGCAAACCCTCACACCCCGACTGTGAGGAATAGGGCGAACCCTAGGAGGGCAACCGTGAGGAAAAGGGCGAACCCTAGGATGGCGAGCCGTAAACCACACTAGGAAGGAAAGGGGATCACGTCCCCGACTGGAGAATCACGAACCAGATCGGGATAGGGACCACGAGCCGCCTGTTTACCACGAACCCGAACTGAGAATGGAAGAAAGGTGAATCACGAACCGTGCCAGGATGGGGATCGCGAGCCGTGTGGACCACGAACCGAAGCCAATGGGGTGTCACGAGTCGAAGCTTGAACCGAACCACGAATCGAGGAAGCTAATCACGAACCGAAGCTTTGGAGCATCACGGGTCGATATGGAGGATCACAAACTGAACTGAAGAGTCACGTTACGGGATAATGACCAAAACCAGAGATGCAAAGGTAGTCCAAATGAGAGGTTATTACTTAGGATCCCAAAGGGGATCAACGAGTTAACTTCATGAGTTGGACTATGCTGTAGGACGTTTGCAAAGGGGTTATCGATATCCATAACTTTAGTTCACCACTGAGAGATGAATAAGTGGCTATGGAGCAGTGCAATAGGGTCATTGTGACTCCATGGAGCAAAGTGATCGTAGCAAAGGATTGGGTGGTCGAGTGGTGGATATCGTATGCTTTACGCACTGAGTGAGAGATGTCAGGATGATTGCTATGTTTGATGTTTGCTATCACCATATCATGCACATCACATATTACTTTCACACTTTATGTTAGTGTTACCTTAGAGTACTATACATCTTGCTTTGCTAACTCTTTGGTTGCAGGTCCTGGTTCAGATATGATTGGATTATACCTGTTATTGTTCTGTTTTGTTGCTTATCGCTTATACCAGACTTTTGTCTGACCCAGAGTTTTATATCTCTTCTTATTACTCTGGGTGCTCCTAAACGAGCATACTAGAGACAGGTTAGGTTGTAATGCGCGAGTAGCAATTTGGGGACAAGCCGGAGGCTTCCGCATATGATATACATATATACTCCCTGTGTTGTAGCTGGTCACTGCTTGGGCATTAGTAGTGTACCTTTTCTTTCTTTTGCTTTAGAGACAGAAATTTGAAATTGTAGTAATGATGTTGGATCATAAGCTGTGTTATGGATTCCGCTGCTACGATGATTTAGTTTTCATCTTATGCACTGTCTCGCCTATTTTATGTCAAAGTTATGTTGTTATTATATTTTATTCCATGCACTGTGAGAGATACTACAGGTTCCTTGTTAGTTCATAATTTCAAATTCCTTTCTTCTCTTCTCTTTTCTTTTCTTTTGACGACCGTCCCATGCTAATTGGACGTCGGTACAGCGCATTTCAAAGGAAATGTTGGCTGGTTCGGGGAGGGCCATCACAATTGGTATCAGAGCTGTAGGTTGCGTAGTTAACCTAGGGGAAGACATCAGGGAGAGATAGTATACGTATATGAGAGCGCGTATTTGTGATATTTTGGTTTTCAAAAGCTATATATATATATTATTAGTATATGTAATGATGAAGTCGCACTGCACTGGCACCACTATGGAGATGGTTAATCGTTTTCTCTTTACAGATTTGACGATGAGCCGATATACGAGGAATACGGGTTCAGGGGCTAGTAATAGGAATGTCCCTGATATGAGGACGACCTTCACTAATTTCATGTGAGAGATGCTTAGGGATGCTTGGGGAGCAGTTCCTAATGCTGCTAACGGTAGTGGTGCAATAGTGCAGGCGCCTAGGGACGATTTCGCCAAGCTTAACAAGGATTATACTAGTCTTGGCGGGAAGCCGTTCCACGGAACAGAGTCAGCTACGGATGTTCAAGATTGGTTTGATAGTTGTAAGCGCATCTTCGAGGACTTGGGAATCGATGATGCCATGAAGAGAAAGTTAGCATCGCGTCAGCTTCAAGGACGAGTTATGAATTGGTGGAATGCTATTAAAGCAGCTACTCCTGAAGATCAAGTTACTTGGAATCAGTTTATGACTTGTTTCAGCGAAAAGTTCATTCCAGCTGCTCACAAATCTGAAATGTTTAGGAAATTTTTGGAGCTTAAGCAGAATTGTAGGGCAATCTTGGAATATATTGCCAAGTTTGATACTTTATCGAAGTATGGATTATCTCTTATCGACACTGCCAAGAAGAAGAACGAGAAGTTCATAACCGGCTTAGATGAGTACTTAGGGGAAAGGCTGATAAACCACATCGACGAGATGTTCGAGTCTATAGTAGGGAAAGCATTGAGATCGGAGAGTCTTTACCCTAAATCAAAGGCCAATGTTGCTATTGCATCTGTAGTGGAACTAAAGCCGCAAGCAAGCGGTGGAGGTAATAAGGACTCTCAGAATAAGAGAAAACAGGATCAGACCAAGGGTGGTTAAAAAAAGGACAAGAAAGATAAAGAGTGCTTTAGTTGTGGCAAGAAGGGCCACTATGCTAGAGATTTTTAGGAAAAGCCTGGGGAAAGAAAGTGCTTCAATTGCGGCCAAGTGGGACATCAGAAGGATAATTGCCCGCAACACCCTAAAGAGAAGCAGATTGTGAAAGCATATGCTATCAACACTGCTCCTTCTTCATCGAATGCCCCAACTGCGGCGGAGAAGGGAAAGGTCATCATTATTCGAGGTATGCTTTCTATTTATGATGTTTCAGTTCTAGTTTTGTTGCTATCGAGGCATCCCATTCCTTCATATCTGGTGACCTGGTAGATAAGTTGGGATTGGAACCTGAGATAGTCGATAGACCTTTAGTTGTGATGAACCCGATAGGTGGTTCGACTAGTCTTTGCACGATCTGTTGTAATGTGGTCTTATCGAGTTATGGATGTATATTTGCTTGTGATTGCTCAGTTGTTTTGCTAGTATCATCTCACGTAGATTGTCTAAATTCGGAGGAGATGTTCCTTGAGTGCTTGTCTGATATTGGTTTAGGCCTTTGGGGCTTGTGCTTAGGGAATGTCGAGTTCGACTAGGATGGTTCGCATGAGATATAAGTAGTTGTTGTGATTTCCATTAAATGATATCTCGACTTACTCGAGGAGTGATGTGCAGCCGTGGCATGATAAGACTGTTCAATGGTATGGACCGCCCGAGTTGGATTCGATAGGGCTAGGAGATGACTCGAGTGGGACTTGAGGAAGCTGCAAGGTAATGGATTGTTTAGGACCCTATGTTGATGTTCTCTTTGGTTCTAGAATAATAGAACTTCGAAGTGATAAGATGTGCTCGTTGATCGTGGAGATGCAACGAGGGCTAGGATGATTCAAGTTGGATTTGAACTCGTAAAAGAAAATGGTTGTTCGTTGATCTTGGAGATGCAACGAATAGAGAGACGACTCATGTTGGACTTGAGATTTGTCAGTAATGGATACTCGAGACTGGGTCAGAGTATGTGGGTAGCTCTTCTGATGAGAGTACCAAGAAATCATCAATACTTAGAGTGTTCTAGGTGGACTCGAAGTAGGGGTATCTGGGGACGCCCGTTACCTTGGATCCGTCGGACGTGATCTAGTTATCCTTGGAGGATAAACGTACGTTGGACGTACGGTAGTCCGTATGGAGGCAGGGCTCCCATCAGCCTTGGGATTGGTTGGGCCAGTCAAGTGGGTATCGATGTATGTATGGAGGCGGGGCTTCCATTAGCCTTGGGATTGGTTGGACCAGTCAGGTAGGTATCGACGTATTTATGGCTTTAGCAGTTGATAGATAAGACATGTTTGGTGGATGCTATGGTTGCTATGTTTGTTCCTATTTTTGTTCCCTTGAGTAGACTATCACCTGTAGGATTCTGGTAATAGAGAATGAAGAGATGACGGCATACACGGATGCCTGTGCTACTGGACTAGGTGCGATAGCTGATGCATTGAATAGGAGACATGACAGTTTAGATGCTATATTTCTTGAATGGAAGCAACTGGGGTATATTGTGGGATATAATCTTAGACGTAAGTATGGATTGGATCTAGAAATGTTAGCCAGTTAGACGATCAGACCGACTTTGATTGAGAGGATTGGTTCCAATCAGAGGGACAACCCTAATCTATTGGAAATCATCTCCAAGGTAGAGATGAGAATCAACAATGAGAAGATGAACAAGCATGGACTTGATCGAGGAAGATGGCTTCGAAAGAATGGGAGACTAATTGTACCCAGCGTTAATGGATTGAGAGATGAAGTTCTTAGAGAACGTCATCACTCAAAACTGACTATGCACCCCGGTGGTAACAAAATGTATCGAGACATGAAGCAGACCTACTACTAGGAAGGGATGAAGAGAGATGTTGGGAAATTTATATCCAAGTGCATGAATTGCCAACTAGTTAAAGTTGAGCAAAAGGAGCCTAGTGGTTTATTACAACCGTTGGAAATTCTCGAATGGAAATGGGAACAAGTCCCAATGGATTTCATTGACTGTTTACCAAGGACTAGATTGGACCATGATAGTATTTGGGTGAATCGTGTATTAGAGGATCTCTTGAGGGCTTGTATCTTATATTTTGGTGGGTCATGGGATGACCATTTGCATCTAGTTGAGCTTGCATATGATAATAGTTATCAGTCCATTATTAGTATGACTCCATTTGAGGTTTTGTACGGAAGACCGTGCAACTCATCATCATGTTAATTGGAAACCGGTGAGAAATTTTTGCTTGGACCATAAGTAATAAGAGAAACTTCAAATAAGATGGCGGGAGTTCACAATGTATTTCATGTTTCCCAGTTAAGAAGTTTGTGCACGACCCTAATGTGACTATTTCACCAAATCAGTTGGACGATATCGAGGTAGAACCCGAGGTGGTTAGGAACCACAAGACGATTCGTATTGTCAGACACGATACGAAACAACTTCGAAGGAAGACGGTGAAACTAGTCAAAGTCCAGTGGGGTGGGAATGAGAAAGACTGTACTTGGGAAACAGAGGAGAGTATAAGAGAGTCATATTTAGAATTCTTTGCCTGGTAAGATTTTAATAGTGACAGTTTCTTCCATCGTTAGTAAACCGCATGCTAGGATAGGATTGTTGTGTTTGTTATGTATGTTTGATTGATTGCAAATAATTGATAGGCATGCGGGAACCTTTGTATGTTTTGGTTAAGGAATTTCGGGGGCGAAATTTCTTAAGGGGGAAGAATGTAACGACCCACATTCTACGCATCGGAGGATCGTAGAACATTTATTTCTTTTTCATATGAAGTCGTATGGTCGTGTCACTTTGGGGAATGGCTATTGGCGTCATTTCCCATGTTCACGATTTTTGTCGAATTTTAAATGACCGTTTTACCCCTAGAGAATCTTGTTTCGCCTATAACTTTTGATTGATAATGATTTTTGACCTGAAACCACTTCCATTGGATCTGGTTGATGGTTTACCTTTCCGTATAGTGGTCATATTTGTCAACGGACTTACCGTTTGGGAGATATGGCTGAAACAAGGTTTAGAAGGCGAAAAACAGCTTAACCGGGCCTAATTAAGGTGATTAGCAGCTAGCCTCATAATCCATTTTGGGATTAGGGTTATGGGGAGGCTGATAGGGTTAGGGAATTCAGTTTTTATTCATTTTTCAGCCGCCACTTACATCTCTTGAAACCTAGACATAGTCTCCACCTTCTAAAATCATCCTAAATCGCTGTCTAATTGAGGATTAAGCTAAGCTACATCAAATCAAGGCAAATCAACACCACATCAGAGTTGGGGCTATTGTGTTGCATAGGAATTCGACCCAAATAGTAGAAAAGTTTCAGATCTAAGATTATTTGTGGCTATTGCATTGTTTTTCACTAATTACGGCTAATTAGGGGTGATTAGTGTTAATTAACGAAATTATGCATGTTAAAATTTAGGAAAAATGTTTAGAAATTCTTAAATATTCTTTCATGCCTTTATTAGAAATTTGGGTTAATTTGGATATGTTTTGCTAATCATAAGGTTAAATCTTGATTAAGGGGAAAATCATAGTTTTGGGTATGTTTGATCTATATTTGCATGTTAAATTGTTGTTTGGTGTTTATGGTTGATTATATATGTTGCTATTACTGTTTGGAATGATTTGTGATTGCATAGAAAAGTTAGATTGGTCGAAAACGTTGTCGTAAGGCATAAATTGCTTGCTGGAAAATGTTACAGGAAATTGGTCATTCCTGTTCGTGAAGCACCTGTCCCTTACGACCCGACCCCCAGGATCGTGCAACACCCTCATATCCCGACCCCTAGGATCGTGCAGCACACTCACGACCCGACTCCTAGGATGACGAAGTATCCTCACGACCCGAATCCTAGGATGATGAAGTATCCTCACGACCCGACTCCTAGGATGGTGAAGTATCCTCACGAACCGACCCCCAGGAATGTGAAGCACCCTCACGACCCAACCGTGAGGAAGATGGCGAACCCTCACACCCCAACCATGAGGAAGATTGCGAACCCTCACACCCCAACCGTGAGGAATAGGGAGAACCCTAGGAGGGTGACCGTGAGGAAGGGGGAGAACCATAGGAGGGCGAGTCGTAAACCGCACCAGGAAGGAAAGGGATCACGATCCGGACTGGAGAATCACGAACCAAATCAGGATAGGGACCACGAGCCGCCTGTCTACCACGAATCCGAGCTGAGAATGGAAGAAAGGTCAATCAAGAACCATGCCAGGAGGGGGACCGCGAGCCATGTGGACCCCGAACTGAAGCCAGGGGTGACACGAGTCGAAGCTTGACCCGAACCACGAACCGAGGAAGCTGATCATGAATCGAAGCTTTGGAGCATGACGAGTTAATATGGAGGATCATGAACTGAACTGAAGAGTCACGTGATGGGATAATGACCAAAACCAGATATGCAAAGGTAGTCCAAATGAGAGATTATTACTCAGGATCCCAAAGGGGATCAACGAGTTAACTTCATGAGTTGGACTTTGCTGCTGGACATGTGCAAAGGAGTTATCGATATCCATAACTTTAGTTCACCATTGAGAGACGGATTAGTGGTTGTGGATTAGTGCAATGGGGTCATTGTGACTCCATGGAGCAAAGTAATCATAGCGAAGGATTGGGTGATCGAGTGGTGGATATTGTATGCTTTACGCACTGAGGGAGAAATGTGAGGATGATTGCTATGCTTGATGTTTGCTTTCACCATATCATGCACCACCCCTTATTACTTTTACACTTTATGTTAGTATTACCTTAGAGTATTGTACATCTTGCTATGCTAACTCTTTGGTTGCAGGTCCAGGTTTAGGTATGACTGGATTATACCTGTTATTGTTCTGTTCTGTTGCTTATCGCTTATACCAGACTTTTGTCTGACCCAGAGTTTTATGTCTCTTCTTATTACGCTAGGTGCTCCTAAACGAGCAGAGTAGAGACATGTTAGGTGGTAATGCGCGAGTAGTTGTTTGGAGACGAGCAGGAGGCTTCCACGTATGATATACATATATACTCCCTATGTTGTAGCTGGTCACTGCTTGGGCATTAATAGTGTACCTTTTCTTTCTTTTGCTTTAGAGACAGAAATTTGAAGTTGTAGTAACGATGTTGGATCATAAGTTGTGTTATGGATTCCACTGCTATGATGATTTATTTTTCAGCTTATGCACTATCTCGCCTGTTTTATGTCAAAGATATGTTGTTATTATATTTTATTCCATGTGCTATGAGAGATACTATAGGTTCCTTGTTAGTTCATAGTTCAAATTCCATTCTTCTATTTTTTTCTTTCGAAGACCGTCCCCTGCTAGTTGGACATCGGTACAACGCATTTCAAAGGAAATGTTGGTTGCTTCGGGGCGGCCCATCACAAACTGATTCCAAGTAACTTGATCATCGGAAGTAGCCGCTTTTATAGCATTCCACCAAATCATTGCCCGTCCTTGAAGCTGACGCGATGCTAGCTTTCTCTTCATTGCATCATCGATCCCTAAATCCTCGAAGATGCGCTCACAACTTTCAAGCCAATCCTGAACCTCCATAGCCGATTCTGTTCTATGGAACGTCTTCTCACCAAGACTAGTATAATCCTTGTTAAGTTTGGCGAAATAGGCTCCAGGCTCCTGCACTACTGCACCACCACCGTTAGCAGCATTAGGAACTTCTCCCTTAGCATCCCTAAGCATCTCTCGCATGAAGGTAGTAAACATCGTCCTTATATCAGGGACATTCCCATTGTTGGCCCCTGAACCCTCTCCCTCTTCAACTCCCGGTGCGGAGTTCCTTATCGTACTCCTCGTATTTCAGCTCATCGTTCAATCTGTAAAGGGAAAACAATTAACCATCTCCTTAGTGGTGCCAGTGCAGTGCGATTTCGTCCATAGATATAATAATAGTATATATATAGTTTTTGAAAACCAAAATATCACAATTTCACGCTCTCATATACGTATACTATCTCTCCCTGATATCTTCCCCTAGGTTAAATTACGCAACTTATGCTCTGATACCAAGTGTGACGGACGCCTCGTACTGTCAGACATTTCCCCTGAAATGCATTGTGCCAATGCCCGACTGGCACGGGACGATAGTAAAAAGGGTTGAAACAATGAATTGCCAAAGAACCTGTAGTATATCTCATAGCGCATGGAATAAAATATAATAATAATATAACTTGATATAAAACAGGCGAGACAGTACATAAGAAAACAAAACCATATCTATCACAATAGCGGAATCCAAAATCAGCTTCATATCCAATTATTACAACTTTAAAATACCGTCTCAAAAAGGAAATAAAAGAGGTACACTACTAATGCCCAAAGTAGTGACCAACAACAACATAAGGAGAATATATATAGAGTACGTGGAAGCCTCCTGCTCGTCTCCGGACAACTACTTGTGCATAACCACCTAACCTGCTTCTAGTCTGCTAGTTTAGGAGCACCCAGAGTAATAATAAGAGACATGAAACTCTGGATCAGACGAAAGTCTGGTGTGAGCGATAGCAAATCTATGTAACTAAATAAAGCAATAATATGTATAAATAATCATACCTGACCTAGACTTACAACCAAAGAATTAGCACAACAGGATGTACAATACTCTAAAGTAACACTAACATAGAGTGTAAAATTGGAGTGTGCGTGTCATGGTGATAGCAAACATCAAACATAGCAATCATTCCTCACATCTCTCACTCAGTGCGAAAAGCATACGATATCCACCGCTTGGATCACCAAATCCATTGAGGCCATGACATGCCCACACCGCGCTGGACTCCGTACAACTATTGCTATGACCACACCGCCCTGGACTCCGTATAACTATTGCTATGACCACATCACCCTGGTCTATAATCAATAACCCTACCTAGTCCACACCACCCTGATTCTAGGGTACATGCCAACCAGCCCACACCGCTCTGGCTCTGGTTCGTCTATATGCCCCCTCTCCCAATGGTGAACCAAAGTTATAGATATTGGTAACTCCTATGCACACGTCCCGCAGCAAAGCCCAACTCTTGAAGTTAACTCGTTGATGACCATATAGATCCTAAGCGCTAACTTCCCACTTGGACCTCCTTTGCATCTAAGGTTTTGGTCAAATTGTTGTTAGGTTCAGGTCTCCTCCTCCTATCTGGTTCGGTTCGGGTCTGCTCCTCTTATCCAGTTCGGTTCGGGTCTCCTCCTCCTATCCAATTCGATTAGGGTCTCCTTCTCCTATCCAGTTCGGTTCGGGTCTCCTCTTCTATCCGGTTCGGTTCGGGTCTCCTCCTCCTATCCGGTTTGGTTTGGGTCTCCGCCTCCTATCCGGTTCGGTTCGGGTCTCCTCCTCCTATCTGGTTCGGTTCGGTGTATCCTCCTTATCTCGGTTCGGATTCTCCGGTTCGGTTCATATGCCACCTAGCTTGCTTCCTTTCGATCTGATCCCACGTCTTAGCTTATTTTATTCGATCTGATCCCATGCTCCGCTCGTTCATATGCTAGCTCAATTCGACTCCAAATCGACTCGCACAGGCCTTTCTTTTTGCTATGCTCCAATCCGGTTCGGTCCGTCTTATCCAATCTGATCCGAACCGGATCCCTGAAAAATTTCCAACAAACTATATTTCATCGAATGACGGCGTTTTCAACCATTCCAACTTTTCTATCCAATCATAAAACATACCGAAAAGCAGTAGTAACTTGGAGAATTAACCAAAAACATCAAAGCAATGATTATACATGTTAATTTAGATAAAACATACCCAAATCCATGATTTTCCCATTAATTCCCTGAATTCCGGGATTAACACTTAATCCAAATTAACCCAAATTCATATATGTGACATAAAATACGATTCTAGAATTTTTACATAATTTCCCATAATTTTTGGATGTATAATTTCGCTAATTATCTCTAATCACCCCTATTTAGCCATAATTAGTGAATAAACATGCTAATCACTCACCTTAGCCAATTACTAATGATAGACCTGATTTTTTTTTATTGATTTGGCTTGGATTCCAATATGGTGCAACAACTCTACGTCAAATTTGGTGTTAATCCAGCTTGATTTGATGTAGATTTGATTAATTTGTGATTAGAGAGAGATTTAGAAGATGGAAGCCATGATTAGGGTGGTAGCTAGAAAAATGAAAGGAGATGATTCTCCAACTCCTTTCAGCCCTCCCATAACCCTAATCACGAATTGGGTTATGGGCCTAGTTGCTAATTACTTAATTAAGGCCAATTAGGCTATTTTTCCATCTTCAAATCTTATATCAGCCATGTCTCCCAAAAAGTAAGTGCGTTTGATTAATGTGACCACTCTACGGAATGAGAAACCATTATCGAAATTCAATAGAAGTAGTTTCACGTCAAAACTCCTTACCAATCAAAATTTATAGGCGAAACAAGATTCTCTAGGGGTAAAATAGTCATTTTAAAATCCGGCAAAAATCGTGAATGTGGGAAATGACCCCAATTGCAGTTTCCCAAAGTAACACGACCATATGACTTCGTATGAAAATAAAATAAATATTCTCCGATCCTCCGATACAAAGAATACGGGTCGTTACACATAAACCCTTATGGATTTATTCAATTCTGATTACATTTTGAACAACCAAACAATTCCATCGCTTTCCTTTGAAAACAATTCCCCATTTCACATTTTAGTTATTTCTTAAATTCAAAATTGAATTCTTATTTCCAAACCCTAATTCCCTTTTAAATGTTCTCCTTCGCAAAAATTTATTGGCTTTAATCCATCATTCATATCAAATGTGAATAATATTTCCTTTCTACAATCAAAATAGTTTGATTTTGCATTTAAAATATTATCTCTAATCCAAATTCTATTTATACTTCCATTTAGACTTATTCATAAAAATGTTATTTTATTTCCAACACTTATAATCTCATTGATAATTTCCTTTATAAAAGCTACATTCACATTCAATTTCAAATATCGGTGTTAAAACCGATTTTTACTTCTCTATATAAATTCAGATTTGTATTTTATTTATTTATCCAACGATAAGTATTCTACTTAATTTATAAACATTGTTTTTAAATTCTTCTTCTTAATTTATCTGTTAAAACATATTTCTATTTAATATCTACTTTAAATCAATCTTCTCGTAATTTTTTTATAACTCGCAATTCCCTTTTATAATTCTATTAATTTTAAAACAAATCATATCCATTCCATATAACTATTTATGACTTTCTACAGCAATTTCTTATTTAATTTCCAAATATTTCCTTTTTATAAAATCTATTGATTTTATAAAATTCTTTAATTTAGTACCCACTTCAAAAATTCTTTTTATATATTCCAATATTACTTATGGTATTTAAAATACCAAATAAAAAGAATCAGTATCATCCAACACACATAATCAATAACATATATATATATATGATATCATATATCAAAATATATGAAAACAATAAATAAATGTTGAGGAATCCAGTTGGATCCCTCCAAGTTGTTTCCCTGCATCCATAGATGTTAATCACATAAATTATAACAATTTCATACCAATATGAAATTGTATAGCAAATGAACTCAATATTTAAACGACTTATATATATAACTATATATATAAAAATTATCTCAACCAATTATCAACAATTCATCCAAATAATCATCACATAGAAATCAATCATCATTTATCAATACAAAATTACATTTATAAAATTTTAAACTGGACAAAGTTAGTGAGTTTAGTCACTTTGGACATTTATCATTAACTAATGATAAACTGTCGTTGATTCAGAAAGACATTTTATTCTGCCATAATTTGTAATGTGCTCCAATTCACTCCAAACCAGATTCGTTTTGTAGCCGTTGTCCATACGATCCCAACGTGATTGACCGTTCGAAATTCTAATACAGTACAAGTGAAATATTGAAATTACAAGTTTATATAACTATTTAAATAGTTTTAAATTTAAGACTTTAGTTATTGGGCTTTACCCAATTCACCACCGGCCCAAACAGATTTTAAACCGCACCAATTTCATTCTTCCCCATCCTCATTAGTTCTAACCCAGCTGCTTTCAAATGGACATTTCCGATTTCCCCTAAGCTCAAACGCACTTGTTTCTTCACGAATCCACAAGCAAACATCACCACTGGCCTCCACTATTCGAGCTCTCCGACTCCGCTACCAAGATGGCCAACTTGCACGCATGGGAGGATTTCCGTTCGAACAACCGTACGCTGATTTTTCTTGAAACTTGCAACAATTACGTACCCCAAATCCAGTCAAACTTACATACATGATGCTAAACCATCCTACAACCTCAAATCCGATAACCATTCCTCACAATAAAGCTTTAATATCCCACAAACGCGAACCTTAGGTCGTGGGAAAAATAAATGTCAAGTTCCTCAAATCCTAGACTAGGTTGAAGCCCTTCCCCTTGTGAATCCAAATAAACCACTTATGTAATTTATTTGGATTAATATAAATTTTTGAAGTTGATTTTTGTTTACTGTGAATATAAACGATAGCGTCGTATTTTATTTGACTAGAGGAGTGAAAAGCTTAGGGTTAAGGTAGGATGGTGAGGTATTTATAGTGTAGTAGAGATATTTTTATGTTCAATTTTAAATTAATTTATATTTCAACACTATCTATATTTGTCATTAAAAACCCTTATGATATAGTATCCAAATTCGATGAAATTGGACATACAACTATGGTTCGACATTACGGACCCAATGAAACTTATTTCGTTGAATTCCGAGTCAGTTTGCACACACAACATATTTTTAAAGTCAAATTATTGACTGTTTTCCCATTTAAATTCCGCACGGCCACATACTAACTCCAAAAATCACGAAATTTGAAATTTAGCAATAATTTAATATTCCGGATCCAACAAAATTAATTTCATCAAAAAACGGAGGTCGTTTGCAAAAATGGCTTTTTTCTAAGGTCTAAATAAACCAACTAAATATTAATATATTTAAAAAATTTAATTAATTATTAATAAATTAACATTATCGTATATATCCCAATACTATATCATATAGCTCCAAAAATAGGCATACTTGGATTTATAACTCGATATTTTAAATCTAGGTTAAATGATATTTTATTTATATAAAAATCCTTTTATTATATAAATAAATCGTTATAAATTATAAACGAATTCCATAGCGACTTTTTGAAATTTTGATTTGATCATAACTCACAATCTACACAGCGAAATCAAGATTTTTCGCTCCCACTAGAAAAATATAGTTTAGCAGATTCGAACGTTTCTTATTTCAAAGAAATCCAACTTATAACGACCCCGTATTTTCAATTGAAGTTCAAAACTCAATATTATGAACTACCGCAATGTTTTGAGCTCATTTTAAATTATATTATAATTTATACATACTAACGTCATTTATTAAATATATTCATTATTAATATTTGAATCTAAACTTAACCATATCTCTTATACTATCCAATTCACCCAATATTGTCAATTCAACTTAATTCCGATTAATTTGGAATTAAATATATTATTTTATCATTCATGTTAATTAAATATTCAATATTATTTAATTCAAGCTGTTTTAATATTACCAAATAAATATCCACAAAATTAAATTAATTAATTGTTAAACTATTAAAAATACGGAACGTTACCATGCGCATGGAGAAAAAGTGGATCGACAACGTCTCCAGGATGGACCGGTGATGGAGAAAGCATAGCATTTCTGAAATGTTGTAAATGGGGATTAAAAATTGTGGTTCGAGATTCATAGCAAAGGAATGAAACGCTGTGAATCAAATATCGACTAAACGATGTATGTTTTTGGTTCGATGATGGTTGTGGCTTCGAAGTGAATTCAAGACAGAATGTTCAAAGTGTTGTGAAGTATTAGTCGATCGCCGTAATGCAACGACTGTGACGATGACTCAAAGTTGTGGGATTGTGGATAATGGTTGCTCTAGAAGATACTTGAGCTATGGAAAGTCGTCGGTGATGACGACTAGAGATATTGAAGGCCAATGTGATGACCGCCTATAACTTCTGCACTTAACAAGGGGAATAATGCGCTAAAAGACGTGCCAGGAAGCTATGGATGATCACCAAGGTAGGATAACACAAGTGGAACCTACCGTATAACTCACAGTGCATGGATGAAATATAATAGAACATACACAACATGCTATAATTTTGAAGCATATCTGAGCAGAAACTTGAACTTCCATAACAACTAGAAAGAATATCCATATGTCCTTGAATTACAACATAAGTGTGTACAAATTTGCCTCACTACAACACTCAGAGTAAACACCAATCATGGCAGCGGAAACATCCAATATGTAATATAGAGAAACTAATACGCAATCTTTCTGCTCGTCTTCGCTCTGCATCCTCGCCTCACCAAGCTCTACTACCTGTAACCAGCTACTCAGTCTGCCCATCCAAAATTAGATGAACAACCCAAGGTAATAAGAGGAAACATAAAACCTTGAGTCGGACAACAGTCTTTATGAGTGATAAAATAACTATCTAACTTCATCAATAAAGTATATGAAAATAAGCAGATTAATTAGCTAATCTATCAACATCAAAGAGAAGAAACAAAATCCATCTTCCCCTCATCGGACAGTGATAGCCTTTACAACAATCAGGTAGAAACAAACAGTACAACCAAAACAATCAATTATCAAGCGTAGACCATCCTAATCAATATCGACATCTCCTAAGCACAAGCCCCGAAGGCCTAAAACCAACATTAGACAAGCACCCAAGAGATAACTTCTTCGACGTCGAATAATCTACACGAGACGATACAAGTAAACAATCATTCATCCATGACTCTGGCTACCACTGCCAATCCTGCTTTGAAACCATCGTTAACCATATGACCGGCTCTACATCACGCCATCCGTCAAGGGCTAATGGTCATCCCGGTTCTAGCAAAAACTCCATACGCCTTTCTACGATATGCATCTTGGCCTTTTAACGATACCCAGGGTACTCGACTATACAACCGATCTTTTAGGCATCCATAACCCTTACTTTGAGCCCACTAGAAACTACAACAACGATAATTCTTCTTCCTTCAGTATCTCTAGTCGTCATCACCGATGACCATCTATAAGCTCAAACATACTCGAGTGGTCATTATCCACGAGCTCAAAATACACTTGAGTCGTCTTCACATTCGTTGCATTTCGACGATCAACGAACACTTCACGATGCTTCAGACATTCCTCCTTGGATACGCGCTGAAGCTAGAACTATTATTGACTCAAAAACAAGCTTCATTTGGTCGATACTTCATTTCATAGTGTTTCCAGCTTTTCCGCTACGAAAAACTACCCACAATGTCAAAAGCGCCTTTTACAACGTTTCTGAAATGCTATTGTATGTCCCAGTTCAATTTTGGCACTCCTTGGCACTGTCATTTGGTACTCTGACACTTGGTACTATGAAAACCTTGTAAATCCCCAACGCGCACCTTGGAAAATCACAAATTTTACCATGTGCAGCACATCAGATACTTGGTACTCTGGACATGGTAATTTGGCACTTTATACTTTGGCATTTAGCTCGATCCATACCATAACATTTAGCCCGATCCATGCTATTGTATTTAGGCTGATCCATAAGAAATTGCACTATCCATAGCATTTCGCTTGATCCATGCTATGAAAACTGCCAGATCCATTAAAATTGCTTGATCCATGTTATGAAAACTTACAGATCCATGCAAAATTGCAAGATCCAGAGCATTTCTCCCGATCCATGCTATGAAAACTTCCAGATTCATGAAAAATTGCCTGATCCATAGCACTTCTCCCGATCCATGCTATGAAAACACCTAGATCCATCTCAAACAACACCGATCAATCTCAAACACCACCAATCAGTCTCAAACACCATCGATTAGTCTCAAACACTACCGATAAATCTCAAACACCACCAATCAATCTCAAACACCACAATCAATCTCAAACACCACTGATCAAATCTCAAACATCACCTATCAATCTCAAACATCACCGATAAACAAATCAACCATTGATTCAAGCAATAATTAACAAACATTAAAATAACGATTCGATAAATGTTCAAATCAATAAATGGATGTAAACATAGGATTAACATATGAAATTACCGTCTATAAGTTGCTAGATTAAATCCTATGGTGATTTGAATTAAAACGACACTTACATAGATTAGATCTATATGAAAACAACTTGAAATGATGAACACAAGATCAAACAACCCATATACTTGATTGAATTTGCATGAGAGATGCTTATCACTCACCAATTCTTCCGATAACTCGAAATCGCTAAATTCTCAATCCAAACAATGAAGAATATGCTTCAAACCTCTTGATTTGATGCGATATCTCTTCACTTGACGTAGATCTAATGTTAAACGATGTAGATCTTTGATTCTCTTATGTAGATCTAGAATTTTGATGGAAAAAATGTGCATTGGATTGAGCAAAGAGGATCACGAGCTTAACCAAATGAGAGAATAAAGAAAAGTAACCCTCTCTCCAAGCCTCTAACCCCATATTTATAGCCTACCACTAGCCCACTAATGGGCCTCCTCAAATCAACACATCAATGGCTCTAAAAATCTGAATAGAAATTGTGAAACACAAAAACAATGATTCCTCTCAAACAGCTGAGCCAAATCTTTAATATGACCACTCTACGGAATTGGCAACACCATTTCCTTTCCAATGAGACTGTTCCCAGCACTTGATTTGATCCCAGTCAAATGTTATGGCTTGTACAAGACTGGCAGAGGCAAAATGGTCACAAATAAAATTGGTAAAAATTATGGACATGTCACGTCCCCCTAACCAACATATGAAAATACGAGAATGATCCAACCCTCAAGGAATTAAATAAAAATATTTTATGATCCTTCGATATGTAAAATGCAAGCTGTTACATTCTCCCCCTTTAGGAATTTCACCCCGAAATCCCAACAACACAAGCAACCAAAACAAGTCCGTTGATATCAGGAACAACCGGCCGTCCTTGCTTCCAAAGCCAACCTTCTCGATCGACCTCGAATTTCTTATTCTCTAATTCCAACTTCTGGATAATCTCGACAAGCTTTGCATCACGCTTTTGTCTTTTACCAATCCTTTTGACGAGAGTAGGTCTTATCAATAAGCTTGCCAACATTTCAGGTTCTAACTCACACCGTGGTCTGTAATCAAATCCTTCCAAGTACTTGAGGCTTTTCCATTCCGAAAACATCGCTCCCAATCCTGCATGTCTTCGACTCAATGCATCTGCAACTGCATTACATCTACTGGGAGTGCAGGCTACACCAAAATCATACGATGCTAGAAAATCTAACCACCTTTGCCGTTGAAGATTCAAATCCTTTTGGGAGAAAAGATACTTCAATGATTTGTGATCTGTAAACAGCTCGAATCGAACTCCCAATAGGTAATGTCTCCAGATCTTCAGAGCAAACACGATAGCTTCCATCTCCAAATCTTGAGTTGGATAGTTTCTCTCGTGCGGCTTCAGCTGTCGACTCGCTTAGGCCACAACTCTATCTTTCTGCGTTAGTACCGCTGCTAGTCCAGTACCACATGCATCGGTGTATACCACCATTTCTTCGTTCCAGGACTAAACAGAATATCATCCACGAACATAAGCAAGAAATTTTTCAACTAATCTCTGAAGACCTTATTCATCAGATCCACATAATACGCTGACGCATTAGTCAACACAAATGGCATCACCCACCATTCAAAAAAACTAGATGGTGTCCAAAAATCAGTCTTCGACACACCATCCTTCGCCACTCTCAACTGGTGAAGTCCCGTTGTCAAATCCATCTGGGAAAACACTTTGGCTTCGTGAAGCTGATCGAACAAGTCATCAATCCTCAGCAACGAATACTTGTTATTCACAGTCACCTTGTTTAGTTCACTATAGTCTACACACAATATTAACGAGCCATCTGCCTTGGTAACAAACATAACTGGTGCACTCCATTCGAATACACTTCACGGAATGAATCCTTTTCCTAAAAGGTCACGAACTTCCACCTCTAACTCCCGTTGTTCCTTAGGCGCCGTCCGCCTAAGAGGCATAATGATAGGCCTCACACCCTCGACCAAATCGATTCTGAACTCAATCTCACGATGCGGCGGCAAACCTTTGACTTCTTCAAAGACATCCTCAAACTATTAGCGATTAACACAGATTACAAGTCTTCATGTGGAATCACAAGCGAATATAAAAAGCTCACGAAGACACCATCTTCGGGCTTACATCGAATCAAAACCCTTCGTCCTTCCACATCCCCGAATTCACCTCAATCTTCTCGCAATTAACTCTTGCAACATACCTCTTGAGCTAATCCATGCCCAAGATGATCCCAATCCCAGCAAAGTTCAAACCAAAGCAATCCCACACAAAAGGGAAACCATGACTCGATAACACAAGGCCATAACAAAGCATACAAAGAGTAGATGAACCCACACTGGATTAGTTACATCCAAAGGTCTATTACAATAGCAAGTCCAAAATCCATTCGACCTACAAACTTATTACTAGTAAAAGAAGGCGATTCTCTAGTACCAAACAGAAACCAACAAACTCCAATAGCAGAAGGCATATTCAAACTAACAGCAACTTCTCATAATTCTCATCAGGAGTACAAAAGGAAATCGAAAAAGCATCTAAGACACATGCTTCCACCAGCTGCTTATTCCTCAGAAAATTAGGGCAGTCCTTCTTCTCATGCCCAGGTTTCCCACACTTGAAACACTTCTTTTCATCTTTTGGATTATTGCAATCTCGATAGAAATGGCCCATCTGCTGACAGTTGAAGAAAGTGTCATTCTTCTTAGGTTCTTCTTTTTGCCTCAGTTCCTTTCTGGTTCCTTTTCTTTTTTGGATCCAGCTTCTCCGTAAAATTGGTATCAGTAAAAATTTCTTTAAGAGGCTCATTCCTGCTTCTACCAGCTTCATCCCAAGCAGCACTGATCCTTTCTTATCACACCTTAAGTCAATGTCGAAGTTGCTCCAAAGCTATAATTCTCCTCATCTCCTCTTCTTCATCTGTAGGAAATCCAACATCTTTCACAACGGCCTTTGGAGCGGGTACGCATCTCATGATCGCTGCTGTTGATGGGATTTTTGGGCAGCCCATCAAGACTCGACATTGCCACAGGCCCGTGCCATTAATGCTCGAAGTAGGTAGACAAAGAGAAGAAGTAGGCCGACCGATGAGGCCCGTCACTTAATTTTATCCCCCATACCAGGCGTGATCCAAGAGAATCCCGCTGTGATCAGACAAACTTAGCCATACCGCACCCAACTATGAGCCGGAGGCTCACGTGTAGAATAGCTACGCCTGACCCTACCCGTTCCAAGCTATCCGAATCAGACGGATTAATGGCCACCTGTTGCGGGTAATTCGAAGAATACCAATTCCTTAGGGTAAAAATACTTCTTTATGCTTAACTACTCTTTTGGATCTTACAAACGTGTCCAAGCCAGTTTAAGTACTGTATCACTTATAAATACCCCTTCTGGACTCAGAAAAATGGACTTTTTGGAAGCTTGAATAATTTAGCTTTCGGATATTTGTTGATCTTGTTGCACAACATTGTACCTATTTTGTCTAATAGTTGAAAGAGTATATAAGAGATTATAAAGTGGACGTAGGCTCATTAATGCCAAGCCATTATAAATTTGTGTGTGATCTTCTTTATTTCCAGTTTTTACAATCATTAAGCTTCATTTATTCCCTACATAAGCCTTTTGGGGCGTTGTACCAATTTTTGGTGTCAACACTTTGGTGCTTTCATGGAGAATTGATATTCTCAACCTAATACAGATTTGTTTTCTCTACTTTCGGATCACCAAGTCCGAGGAGAAAATCTTACCTTCTTACATTGTTGAGTTATGGCTAGAAAAACGGATTGTAATATCGGAAACAACCGCAGGTTGGGACGTCTGCAGAAGCAGCCGGCGGATCGACCGCACCTGAAACTGCTTCAGATCAACTCGTACTGGCCCCAGTGGCAAATCCAGCTCCATCCTCAGCTTTTGCCACCCGAGATGAGTTTTTGACTATATTAAATCAGGTCCGAGAAATTCCAGATGCCTTAAAAGTTCATACTCATGAAAATACTACGATGCGACAAGATAAGAATCACATGTCGAGGTAATGGGAGGAGTTCAGGAATCAGCAAACTCGGGGGTAGGGGACCATCAACTCCCTCCTCCCCGGTTAGACCATATTTCAGAGAGCTTGTCATCGTCCGAGGGAAGCAGGGATCCACATCAGTCTAGATGTTCATTAGAAAGACCCGAGAATGTCCGCCAGTTACGTCTCGAGGGACGTCAAGATCAGTCAGGGGCAGGTGGCCAAAGTCAGATCGACCAAGTCGAGGTGGAGACCATCAGTCCCGTGGCCCCACAAAACCGAGAAGCCTCTCCTCTTGCTCATCAGAATGCTACTCGGGGAGATCGGGCCCCTATTCACCCCCCTCGGAATCTTGTGATCGACGAGATACCTGGGGAGGAAGAAGGACTGCCCAGACGGCAAGTCAGGCAACATTACCTGATGAAAGAGCCAGGAGAGACCGGTCGGTCGAGGAAGCTGATCGAGACACAATCATTCAGCCAAATCTGACCGCCATGGTATGGAAAATCATGAACGGCGGTCGAGGACATAAGAATGAGCACTAAGGAGTCGACCGGAGCTATACACCGTTCACCGATGACATCTTACGAGTGGAATTCCCTAGGAGGTTCAATATGCCCCAGATGAATTGGTACGACGGCACCTCCGACCCACAACAACATCTGATAAGGTATTCATGGCACATGGAGGTAGAAGTGCCCCCTCGAAGCTATCAAATGCAAAGCCTTTCCAATCTTTTTGAGTAGAGTAGCACTCATGTGGTTCGTGCGCCTGCCCGCAAGGTCGGTCCCAAGATTTACAGATTTGGGTGAGAAATTCTTGAATAAATTCTGTCTCTATGCCACCAAATCGAAGCATGTCATGGCTCTTTCAGCAGTAAAGTAGGGAAGGGGCGAATCCTTAAGAAATTATCTTAATCGATTTAACTGGGCTGCCACTGAAGTAAGCAACCCCAATCATGAAACCGTCCTAATGGCCATGGTCGACGACATCGATAAGCGAACAGAATTCAGAAAGTATTTGATTGGGAAGCCTCCCACAATGATTGAAACATTCTATAAGAAGGATAACATTCAACTGAGGCAGGAGGATGCACAGTTAGAAGAGGAGGATGGGCCGAAATATTTATCTACCACCCCAATTTAGAGCAATGTCGCTGTCAAACAATCTGGGGATTATTCAGGAAAGGTAAAAGTGAATGTTGGGAACTATGGTAAAAGGAATGACGAAGGATCGAAGGAAGCCAGTGGGAACCCTGGGAAAGGGGGAATGCTAGAAAACGACCCCGGTTCCAAGTTTTTGAAACTTATACAGCCCTGAACGATACGATGGAGAATATCTATCTTGATACATGCAGCACGGTCCAATATAAGAAACCACCCCTACGTGAAACTATAGAGAAGGAGTGGGTGACTGGGAAGTATTATTTATTCCATGAAATTTTTGGATATACAACAGACGAATGTCGACACCTCGGGGACATCATCGAGAAGTTAATTCGAGAGGGAAAACTTGATGAACATAAGACAGCCTCAAGAGACAGGGGTAAGGGACTTCGGCTCCCAAACAAGGCCAGGCCACACCTCGGGCCACCACCCAAGAGAAAGAAAATGGGATTGTGATCAACGCCATTATTGGTGGACCGCACCCCATGGGTTACAGCATATGATCCATGGAGCATTATGTTAACTCCGTGAAACACGTCGATTTTGCGAAAAAAAGTCCCCCCGAAGCTGCAAGTCCAGTTAAACAAAGAAAAACAATGTCCAACGATATCGTCTTCTAAGATCGGGAGTCAATCAGAATAGAGGTCCCAAACGCCGGTCCGCTAGTGATAACAACCATTATTGAACCAGCTACGGTGCGGATGGTTCTGGTCGACAATGGAAGCTCGGTGAAAATTTTGTTTAAATAGGCCTATGACCAAATGAAATTGGAGCTAAAGGACTTGGAGCCATGTACCGGCCAGATACGCGGTTTCAGTGGGGCTTCGACCGAACCAATTAGCTAAGTTAAATTATCTGCAGAGTTAGGAGATGGATACCGTCAAAGAGTTAGAATTTTTCCATTTCTTGTGATGAACATCAGCTCGCAGTATAATGCATTTATGGGACGACCGACCCTAGTTGTATTCTGGGCATGTATTGTTCCTTGGTGCTTACTTTTGAAATTTCCGACTGATAGCAGGATTGGGACAATACGAGGAGATCAAGTAATAGGTCGAGCCTGCTACTTGGTAGAATGGAAAGAACTACGAGGCAGTACTAGCAATGAGTCTTAAGAATCCTCTCCCTCTGCAGAGGGGAAAGAAGCATAACAACTACAGAGAACATCCCAGTCGGGACCATCCATCTGTGAAGTCGAGGACATCAACCCAAGAGAGGATAAAGAACCGGGATGTAGAAAGGCAGCCCCGAATGCGGCTAC
The DNA here is from genome assembly GCA_030737875.1 of Allium sativum. Lineage (NCBI taxonomy): Eukaryota > Viridiplantae > Streptophyta > Magnoliopsida > Asparagales > Amaryllidaceae > Allium > Allium sativum. Next base: position 716,523,180 of record CM060921.1, on the reverse strand, counting down.
CATGGAGATTTCGATCGATGGAGACGACCCTACCAAGGTTCTGAAGATCAGGTCCTACTTTGGTTCCCTCCGTATGAGGGAATTAACTAAATTTCTCTGTGCAAACCTTAACGTGTTTGCATGGACCCACGCTGACATGTGCGGAATTTCACCTTCCGTTATAACTCACTCCCTCGGTATTAGCCAGAAGTATACCCCGATAAAGCAGAAGAGGCGAATGCTTAACCTCGAAAGGTCTGCGGCCTTGAAGGAGTAAATTAGGAAGCTACAAGCCAATGGATTTATTCAGGGCTCGACCTATCCCGACTGGATTGCGAACCCGATGCTCGTAAAGAAGGGCACCGTAAAGTGGCGAACATGTATTGATTTTTCTAACCTGAATAAAGCATGCCCGAAGGATAGTTTCTCATTGCCTATAATTGACCAATTGGTGGACTCGACCGCCATGCATGAACTCTTATCTTTCATGGACGCATACTCGGGATATAACCAGATCGCCATGAATGTCCCCAACCAAGAGCACACTTTCTTTATCACTGACCTTGGGCTATATTGTTACGTGGTTATGCCCTTTGGATTGAAGAACGCGAGGGAGACCTATCAATGGTTGGTTAATAGATTGTTTAATATCAAATAGGGAAGATGATGGAGTTATACGTCGACGACATGTTGGTAAAAATCAAGACAATTGTCAAACCACGTAAGTGACCTGTTAGAAATGTTCAACATCCTCCAGAGGTATGGAATGAAACTAAATCCTTTAAAGTGTTCTTTCGGAGTAGCTTTGGGCAAGTTTCTGGGTTTTATAGTTAGTTCTCGAGGGATCGAAATTAATCCCGACCAGATTTCGACCCTTAAATGAATTCAGGAACTTCAAAGAATCAAGGATGTTCAAATTCTGGTGGGTAAGGTAGCCGCAATGGGTCGATTTATTTCCAAGTCGACTAACAAACGCCGACCCTTTTTTGAATTAATATAAAGGGGGAAACAGAAATTTTCTTGGACACCGGATTAGGTCAAAGCCTTCCAAAACCTGCTCGACCATTTGGAGAAACCCCCTATCCTATTTAAGCCCATCGATCACGAAGACCTATTTGTATATTTAGTAGTGTCCGCACATGCGATCAGTTCGGTTATAATCTTTGAAGAAGATCGGGTGTAGCGGCTGATTTATTATGTAAGAAAAAAATTGACAGGGGCTGAGCACAACTATCCAAAGATCGAGAAGCTCGCCTACAACTTATTAATTGCATCGAGAAAACTTCAACACTACTTCAAGGCCCACCCAATTAAGTTATTCACAGACCAACCCCTTTGACAGGTCCAGCAGCGACCCGAAGCAAGCGAGAGACTGCTTAAATGGAACATTGAGTTAAGTCAGTTTGATTTAACTTTTTTTCCACGAAAATCCATCCAAAGGCAGGCCCTAACCGATTTCATAGCAAAATTTACTACCCCGGAAGACGAAGGCCAGGAGGATAGTACCGAACCCCAGGATACCTGGTCAAAATCAGTCATTTGGAAGCTATACACGGATGGAGCTCGTAATGACTAGCGCTCGGGTGTCGGTGTTGTATTACTGTCTCTCGAGGGTCGGTCGGTCTATTATGCTCTAACACTACGCCATAGATTGCATACGATAACCCCAGAGAAGTGATGCAGGAAGTGCAAAATAATGTTGGTATAGGCTAAAAATGATCTCTGGCAACACTTTTTTGGGGTTTCCTTTTGCCGCGTTGCCTTAGAGTCAAAGGCAACGACTTTTCTATCCTAAGGTAACATCACTACAGGTGTTGCTACAGGCACTAAATTTACATAAATGTGGGGCCTACTAAATTCTGAATCCCGGGATCACAGAGTCCTGTTGCGCCCCTAAATTCTGTAGCCAGGTTCACGGAATCCTGTCGTGGGGCCCACATTTATGTAAATTTATGGCAACACTATATCATAGCTACGACAACATTTAACACTGCATAAGACAACATTATATCATAGCAATTGCATCATTATATAACATACTGCAACATAACAGCAATTACCATCACACATTGAAATTAATAAACAATTTTTCATTTCAAATTAATAACCAATAACACAAATACTAGTTAGTCAAATACAGAATAACAAAAAATAGTCAATAAATTCAGTTTTACAGAGTACGTACAAACACAGCCGGTACTAAATTCATGTTTACATCAAACTAAAACAGTTTCAAATTAATAAAGCCCGAGCCTCCAGTGCACTCAGTACCTCTCTACTGCCTCCTTCACGTGCAAAATAAAGCAGTTTCAAAAGTCATGCATTTCAGCAAAAGCCTTTAGTACAACTAATGCATTTCAGCACAACCAAAGTCATGCATGCCTCGGCTACAAACTGATGCATTGCCTTGTTTACATTGCAACACAAAATGGAAGACATGCATGCCTTAGTTGCATTTCAGCACAAACTATGGACATAGTATAACTGACTTGCACTTCAGCACAAAGACATTTCAGCACAAACTATGGCCAGAGTTGCTTTTCAGCACATAATTGCATTTCACAATCTATGGCTGAGTTGCAAATTGATGCAATGACTTAGCTTGTTCAAAGCATTTACGATATCAAGGAATGCAACAAAATGTTTGAGGCACTAAAAATTTAGACATGCCACGACTCGTTCAAGTACAAACTCAGCAATTGCATCAATTACGAACTGACATGATCATTACTGATTGAAGAGAAAATAAAATTCTTAAAATTCTGTAGTTCGTTACTGAAGCATCAGCCTTGTACATGGTCAGGTACATACCGGCACTGAACTACATAATTGTAAGAATTAGACTGATGCTTTAGCAAGTGGAAATTGTAAGAATTCTGAAGCATACCACCAACCAACCATAAAAATAAGCAAAAATACATACCAGCAGTGTGTGTCTGTATACGATCTCCGATTTGCACAATTTGTAAGGGCCTTGGACTACAAAAACATGAATAAGAATCCATGTTTTTCACTTTACTAGGTGGAAGGCGGATTCGTCTTATTGGGACATCATCTCTACACCAACGAACATCAAAATCTTGATTTCCCATTCCATAAGTAGGTTGCATATCATTCAAATCTTCATTTTCATATTCTCTTTCGAGTTCACACCAGTCTTTCGGCAATTTCTTGATAACATTGTGGCACATCTTATCAATTGGATCTGCTATATAAAACACCTGTTTTACCTGTGAAGCCATAACATAAGGATCAGATTTCTGGCACAATCGATTAAAATTGACATGAGTCAGCCCATATAAATCTTTATCTTCTTGATACCAGCGACACTTAAATAAAACCACACTAAATTCTCCCCAATAATCTAGTTCTAATATTTCTTCAATTGATCCATAGTAATTAATTTCACCAACCAATGAATTTTGATCTTTCGAACTTGCAAAGCTAGTAGTCAAGGCTGTCAAAAATACATCACTATTTTGTGTTGTACATTTGGCATCTCTGAACCTTGTATAAAATATGTATCCATTGATAACATATCTAGTAAACCGCTTAGCTGTTGGAAGAGACCCCATTGCAAGCAGTTGTACTTCTTTTGAAATGTCCTCCTTTTTCCCAACCTCTTCCTTTAACCACTTCCAAAATTCTTCACTGTGTTCTCTCTCTCTTTTATATTTTTTTTGATGATGCATGACCATCAATTAAAGCTCGATGTTCCCTAGAATAAAGACCAGGTTAATAAAAGATAGAAACAAATTTGGCTGGATCTATTACTAGAGCTGAAACTGACCATACCGAAAACAATTTTGTATGAATGAGAACATAGTTTAACTACAAATCATGCCTAAAATCCCTGAAAGTGCTGAAACTTGGAATTTACAACTAACACTACGTGAGGCTAGAGTCAATAACATGTTTGTAGATTGTTTAAAAGAACTGATTTTGCTGGCAAAAGGATGACATCAAAAATAGTTTTTTTAATAGTTGACATCATTTCACAAGCTACGCGAAGAATATTATTACTAATATTAACCGAACTTGTCCACTTTCCTAATTAAATAAACCATTGTAAACTTTAATTGCATAAAATTCCATCTGCCAGGTTCAAAAAGGAAAACATTATTTATTATGGAAAAAAGGAACAATATAACTAATAAAGGATTCATAAAGATAGGGATAATACTTCAATACTTACCCAAGTAAACTCTATATTTCCTTGTTAGCACAATTGAATAGAATGTAACGATGACATTCCTTCTATTGAGAATTCTTAAGATGAATAGTTTTTCCATCTTTGTTTCTTCTTGTGCCAATAGGATATTCCAGATTTTATGGACATGTTATCCATTTCATGTACAATTCAGATGGACCATTCCAAATGAGATGGTTGTAGACTACTTCTTGACAATGCCACTTGCGATTATGACATTTTTGCAAGGGCATGTAATTTCATCACCTACCGCAAATCTAGAAAAAGTATTTAGAATAAAAAGTTTCACTCCACTGATGTACCCTTCATTGAATTTAGGAAGTTCTGCCCATAGTTTTTCCTCGTCGTTCATTGAGTGATACCTTAAAGCAGTAAATTAGGCACAAGTAAAGCAGTACATTACGCAACACAACAATCAAATCATAAAAAAATGAATTATTCATTGAGTGATACCTGAAGTAGCAGATTAAATCGAAACCCTAACTGAAATCTGAAACCCAAGACGAACCCCAATTGAAGACCTAATTGAACTTGAACTCGAACCTGCCCTACTCGAACCCTAATTAAGCTTGTAAATTTGAACTTTTAGCCCTAATTGAACCTGAGAGTGAGTGTGTGAGAGGTTGAGCAGTGGAGTACTTTGGTAAAGTTCGATTGAAATTTTCAATATTTTTTTAGTTTCCACCCTTTGTTTTTGCTTCCCAACCTAGACATTATTTCACATGCGGATTGCTAATCTGGACTAAACATTTCTTCACGCGGATCGCTAACCTGGACCGTTGGATCGTGTTGACGCAGATTGATAATTTTATTCACGAGTCTACTGAAACACATGTTGATATATATGCTAACACATTTAAGCGTGCATTGCAGTAGACAAAAAACAGCATAGCAATGGCAACATTGTAGCTAGCAACACCATGCATTTTCGTTGTGATAGGTCATCTATGACATAGTATAAGGTTAGACTTTTTGGCAATGAATAACGATTTCGAGTACGAGGTCCTGATTGCCGGGCTCAAACTTGCGAAGGATCTGAAAGTAACGTCACTCAAGATCTTTTGTGATTCGCAACTTGTGGTATGCCAGGTTCGAAAAGAATATCTTACCAAAGGAGCTCGACTGACTTCCTATCTTAAACAGGTCGAAAAATTATTGTGTTAGTTCGACCAATACAACATCTCTCACATTCCCAGAAAGAAGAATTGGAAAGAAAATAGGATAGCCAAGCTAGCCAGTTTAGACCACCCACACGAAGCAGTGCTAGTTCCTATAGAGACCCTGAGTGAACCGAGCATCGAACAGATGGAAGTCGATCAGGCTGATATCGAACCTAATGGGGAACCTTGGGTGACCCCCATCAAAAACTTCCTCTTCCATGACACATTACCCGAAAAGAGAAATAAGAGATGAGCCATCGTGCGACAAGCTTCCAAGTATGTAATTCAACAGAACCAACTATACAGAAGAGGTTTTTCCGTTACCATGTTTTGGTGTGTGGCCAATGATGATATTAAAAAGATATTGAGAGAAGTACATGAAGGGGACTGCAGAGTATACACTAGGGGACAAATCCTGGCTAGGAAATTGTTGTGGTATAGGTACTTCTGACCGACCATCAGCGAAGACACAGCCAACTACTCCAAAAGATGCGATAAATGCTAGAGGTTCATGAAAATCCCACGAGCTCCTCCGACGTTGATTACCCTAATGGTCAGCCCTTGGCCATTCGCCATATGGGGAATAGACATCATCAGCACCTTACCAATTTCAAAGGGAGGAGCCCGGTATGCGATCATGGCAGTAGATTATTTCACGAAGTGGGTGGAGGCCGAGCAGATGACCATGATCACAACAAAACGTGTCATCAATTTCATCATGAGAAATGCTATATGTCGATATGGGATACCTCATACTATTATCACTTATAACGGGACTCAGTCGATAGCTCGCAATTCAGGGACTTCTACGAGAAATATCGTATCGAGAAGAAATATACTGCAGTTGCCCATCCGCAGTCTAATGGATAAGTTGAAGCGGTAAATAAGATTATGAAGACCATCTTGAAAAAGCGACTAGAGCAAGCTAAGGGTAAATGGGTCGACGAATTGGCTTTAGCCCTTTGGGCATATTGTACTACTCATATGATGGCCACCGGCCATAATCTTTTCGGCCTATCCTACGGTTTGAAAGCTGCCTTTTTGATAGAACTTGAAGTACCTTCTCATCGAACGACTTACTATGACCCATTGTCTAATAAGGATCTTCTCTTACCATTGTTGACACGATTGATGAGAAAAGAGAAGAAGCAAATCTCCATGATGAAGCTCACAGACAAAGGATTGCATGAAACTATAACAAAAGATCCGACCGAAGACTTTCAATATTGGTGACCTTATTTTGAAGCGGATCTTCCCAATTCCCGTTCATATGGGCCCCAAGTGGGAAGGGCCCTACATCATTTGACAAAATTTGATAATGGAAGCTTCAGGCTGTCGACTGTTGATGGCGAGCCTTTTCAAAGGGCATGGAATGCAGAGCACTTACGACCTTACCTTTCTTAGAATTCCCTAGTTCTTTATTGTTTCATTTGTCTTAGTAATGTAATAAGCAATCATTTATCGATTGCAGTAGTGTATGAATAAAAGGCTCTTTTCCTATTCTGATTCATTGTTATAACAGCTAAATGTTGTGATTCGACCAACTTTAGCTTACATCCTGACATCCTAACATGCCGGCCCAGGACAAAGTGGGCCAGTGCCGTTGAAAGAATAAAAGTTCAACCAAAGCAGGGAAATCGATCTTAAACCTAGATTGATCGATTAACTTTTAACTCCTACTTTATTGACTTAAAAAAGGATAACACGTAACCAAACATACCGACTGACTATTTGGACATAACTCTAATCCCCCCGACTTGAGGAAGAGTATAGATGGAAGACGAGTGTGAAATGTGCACCCCAATAAAAGACCGCTCATTCCTTAAAAACTCTACCCCTTGCCGACAAAAGTGTGAGTATAAAAGACTAAAAGCGCTCATCCTTAAGGGCACCAAACCCCTGATCTGGGTCAATCCCACTTAAGTATGAATGGAGAATTTTCTATCCAAACAACTTACCCCAACACTAGGGGCAAGAAGCTCGATGAATAACCCAGACTAGGGTAGCATCCAAGTAACCCTCAAAGGATGGAATAAGATAGGAAACCCGAATGATGTTTCTATTCTTGACATATTCAGCAATAATTAACACAATTACTTAAAGATAAATATATTTTCATTTACGATAACGTAGCATGATTACAAAATGTTGTTGTATGACAGGTACGGTTTAAACATCATCCACCTAGATACAAAGTCTGATAATAACAAAAACACGAGGGCTGCACTCGCATGAAACTTCCAGAGGGCCTAGAAGAAAAATTGCAACAAAAGAAATTTAAAATGGAGGTGCCATGTTCCCACGCTCGATCATGTCTGCCAGCTCTTTCTGCTTGACCATTTCCACTACTTCCTCGGTGCTCAGTCTACGCCTTGATCCCCCAGGCATGCTTCTAAATGAACGGGGAACCGGTATTGAGACTTATGGGTTGGTGGAGTCCACAAAAGGAGGAATCTCGACTGAAGAAAGGATGGTCAGAGGAATAGCTTGGATGGGCTGAACATTCAAAGGATCCACGGATGGCTTGGGCTTCATAGACAAAGTATCCTTCTCACTCTGAGCTCTGGTCTCGGCCATGGATGGACGATCACCCCTCTTAGACGACCTGACAATCTCGACGCCGTCATCCTCCAATGGTCCTTCGTCGAACTTCTTCTCCATCAAGACTTCGTTCGCATTCCCAGCGCTACTTTTCTCTCTAGCAATAGCCTCTGCCTCAGCACTCTCCTTCATCAATGAGGCACCTGCGATGGAAAACATAAGTCAAGTTCGGACAACTTAAGACTAAGTACATGAGCTTGCCTCCAATAACGGACTCGGTTAGCTGTTCTTCCACGACCCTAGCAGGCTCGAGTGGAGGGATAGATGTCAAACCCATCTCAGTATTTGCAGAAGGGAAAGAGAGGGATACTTTGGTCCGACTGCTACCAACTTCTTTCTCGGGGACCGACTTCCCCTTCCGCCTGCAACGTTTAGCTTCATTCGCCTTCTTTTCCTGGCTCTATCCCTCAGCCAATACTGCCTGCTCGTTATCATTCAAAAGCCGGGTCATCAAAGCCTCCTCATCCACTGGTTGCCCTTTCGTTGCGGCTCTCTCTTCTCTCAAAATAATTTTCCAACTATTGGTCAACACTGTGGAGTATCTCGGTAACCAGGAAAAGTCCCTATGATGAAGGACCCTTGTGAAAAATGCAAGAGCTTGATGCCCACGCTCCTTGTTTATCTTGGATACCTCTCGACCATGATCTTCTTTGATTTGTATGAATGTCAATAGCATTTTGAAGCCTTAGATTGTTAGCTGACTCGATCGCCGCAACAACATTTTCTTCAGCCGGTTTTTTCTCCAGCTTAGATGAATTAAGAAGATCCTTGAGATTATGCACCTCTAGGCCCAGTCGGATTTTTTCATCCTTCAAAAATTTGACTTCGTCCTTCAAAGAGTCCTACTCTTTTTCTTTCAACTGAAAGCGGGCATTCAGGTCCTCGGCCGCTTTTCATATCTTTCCTTATCCGCCGCCGCCCCCCTGCAGTTCATAATCTTTAACTTTCTTCTTGAGGAAATTGAACGTTCTCTTATTGCTCTCCGCGTCCCTCTTCAGACTGGTAATCTCGGCCAGCTTGTCCTTCAATACTCCACTTACTTGCTTGGCATACTTATCCATCACATCATATTGAGAAAGAACATGGTCGAGGTTGTTTCGAACGCATCAGCAGAAGCTATGCGATAAACGGTTGTAGCTCAGGGGCAGGTTCAATACTGGTAAATTTGAGATCAAGAAAATCTCACTCCAATTTTCTAAATCGATCGGTGGAGGAAGGATCGACCGAGGGCCTGAAACAACTTAGCACAACCTGAGAATGTTCTGGTTTCTCGCCCTCCCTGGGGTCTTATCCTGAGGATGGGGAGAAAGCTGAAGCTCGGGGGATTTATGTCCCTTTTTCTTCTTGGACATGCTCCCAGGCTCTTCTTTTTCCTCCGGTGCCCAGTCATGTTTTCCAAAACTTCTTTTCTTTTGCTTGCTTTGGTCTTGGTTCAACTCTTTCTCCCTCTCTCTCATTTTCTTTTGTTTTCTCTTTGTTTTTGTCTTTTTTCTCCTTCTACCTCTCATCGCTGCCATCTCTATCATCATCCCCTTGCCTAGCTTCTTGTAAGGCTGGCTCGACAGGCCCCGCCTTTGTTGACATGGAAGCAAATGTTAGGGGCTGCGGAATGAATCGTTAAGGCAAAGAAAACACTAGAGGAGGGTGAATAGTGTTTATAAGAATTTAAACAAAACTTAAAACTAAAGAGAATTATGGAATGTATCAAACACCACAAACACAATCATAGACACAGATTCAAACTCAAATGCAAAATAAACAGAAATAAAAATGTAGAAAAGTAAAGAACACACCGGATTTTATACTGGTTCGGATTACTGCTACGTCCAGTCCCGCACAACGCTGGATTGTGCAGAGTTTTATTACTATTTCCAATAGTCAAATACACCCTCCTTGATTTCACGGCTCAACAAGGAGACACCGACTCCTATTCCTTGATTTCACTGCTCAATAAGAAAATACCGACTCCTATTCCTTGATTTCACGGCTACAAGGATACACCAATTCCTCTTTGACTTACAAAAAATGTTTATTCAACCCAAGCAATTACAAAACAGCCCTATAACTCTTCAATAAGACTTGATTCAGAAAGTAGAGAGTGTAGAGAGAAGAAGTTTAATCAAAACAGAATTGAATTCGACAGAATATAAGTGTAAGAATCATAAAAATGATTAAGAATAACGGTGGAGTGAAAGAGGATAAAGTTAGAGAAGATAAAAAATTCGGTTTTAACCTCTTATATAGAGTATGAAAGGTTGCAACGGTTCTGAAGTGCTTCAAATAGTGAAAAGACACTTCCTTTCAAAATTGGAAAAAATGACAGTTATATGTCGACATTGAGTTTTTGCTATGTCGACATACACATGTGTATTTTTGATTTTCAAAGCATTTTTCAAGTGTTTTGATATAAAAATAATTTTGGAAATTCTTGTGCAAAATTCTAGTGTTGTAAATTAATATTATATGATAGAAAAACATACGAAAACATAAATTTAAACTATATAAATATATTTATAAAATTATAAGGTTTTAAACTATATAAAGTATAAATATAAAGGAAAAAAATTTAAGTTTAAAAAATAAAGAAAAATAAAAATAGAAATAAATAGAAAAACAACATAGAGAGGATAGAAAAACAAAAATAGGGAGGATTGAGAATAGAATTGAAAATTAGAATTTGAAAATTAGAATTAGAATTTGAACCTGGAGTGCTATTTAGAGTCTTACAAAATCTAGACTCTATAATTATATTAATCTTGAACTCTTGAACTTTTAATTACTCACTAGTCTTGAAATTTCTGTGATATTTGAATCTCTTATCATCTTTATAACTGTACAGTCTTCAGTAATATTTCCTGTATATAATTCCTGCACACACACACACACACACACACATATATATATATATTCTATACAAAAAGTGTTAGCATATATTTTATACTCAATGATAATTGAAATAAGGTTGTTGTCATCAAAACTCCATTCTCTAACAATCTCCCCCTTTTTGATGATGACAACCTTAGTTTATAAAATATCATACCTGTATACCTATTTGATGATGTTCCTCTTATACTCCCTCGTCTATAAGTTTCCTATAAACTATTCCTCTATTTTATAATTTTCCCCCTTGGCATTATCAAAAAGAAATTTTAAAGATACACCCCCTAAATTATATAACTCCAGAACCAAAGTAATATTCCTAAAAATATTTCCCCTAAATTGTATAATTCTCTGAATAGAACATAAGTAACTATCCCTAATAGAAATACTCCCCCTTAATTTATTAACTATTTCTAAGTAGAATACTTTCTTAATCTACTCAAACTTACAATAATACTTATTATGATGATTAAACACAAACCAATCCAAGTATCATTATTACATATGTTAGTCTGATATATATATACAAACCAAACCAAGTTACACCATATGTCTTAATATATACAAATTTCAAACAATATAATCTAAATCACACCACACCATATGTTTTTAGAAAAACAAATCAATCAAATCAGTAACTTCAACCCAACCATCTTCTCCAAAGATAGGATCCTTTTTAATTACTTCCCAATCTTCATTTTCTTTGGTTGGTGGAGCCTTTGCGAGATTATTTTCTTCGTCTCTGAAAAAGAAGAGATTAGCCATCGCATTGCGTCAAAGTGCTTTTCTTGTTGTTTTTGAACATCTTTATTTGACTTAATTCAAGATGACACTGATTTCGTAGAATGATAGAAAGGATATTTTTGAACGAATTGAGAGTTTCTTCTAGATTTTCACTTAGATTATGAATAGGATTTGCCATATAATTTGATGAGGAATGATTAAGGAAGAAAGAGTAATGGAATAATGAAGTTTTCTGGGAGAAATGGACTTAAATAGGGTTTGGAATTCATTGGATTTTGAATTGATATGAGTAGTTATTTTAATTTTAAAATTTAAAAAAAATTGAAAATATGTTTGTTATATGTCGACATACACTTTTGTCATGTCGACATATTATAGTAAATTTATTGAAAATTTTGAATTTTTTAATTCTTTTGAACTCTTGTAAAATTATAATGTTTTTATCGTTTTTCCGGAAACATAAAGGTGATTTAATCAGAAATAAAACTCCATTTATTACTTAATAGAAAGCAAATACATCCAACTAAACAAGACACTTTAAATACGAGATTCGAAAGCAAATACACGGAAATATATAAAGTAGATTAAACTAGATGGCCTAGTTTTCGGATAATGACGAGGAAGAGGAAATTCCAAGCTTTCTTCCTATCTTGACCATGAATTTGGATATTTTGGAAAGCCTCTTGTTAAGTTTCTTTTGATTTTTGGCGATTTTTACTTGATTTTGAACAATCGTGTCTTTGAGGATACGCTTTGAGGTTAGATACCCGATGCTTTCCATAGAAGTCTCTTCTTCTTTTCTTCGACTTCCATTGGGTCTTGTTCTTGTTGCAATCGAGCTTGTTTGGCCTCAAATGTCTCCTAAGGTTTGAAAGTGAGAGGAATTTGCATGAGATGAATGTTTGATGCATCAAACACTTTTCTAGGGACAAATTCTTCTCCGTGAAGATCAACTCCAAAGTATTTGAAAATACGAGTGAGATAAACACCATAGTAGAGAGTGTTTTCTCTTGTAGATAAATCTATAGGCTTAATTTCATTAAGACTCTTTTCGGCCCAATTGATGTTAAATCCACCTATTATGGCATAGAGAGCCTTTTGGACTTTAAGAGTTGGATTGTTGAAATTTCCAGAATGGGGAGTGATGGTGTGTTGAAGGAGAAGATTGACAATTCTTGTTTTCGGACGAAAGAAACGATTTTTGAAATCCATTGAGGAACCATCTTCGAAGATATCGTGAAAGGTTTCCATATCAGTTTCATCGATAGCGAAAGTTGAGAAATCCAAGCCCACGCTTCTGCAATTTAGAATTTCGCCTAAAAGATCGACATCAAGAACAATTTGAGTTCCCTTGACACTACTCAAAATTTGATTTTCGTTTCCTTGATAAAATCCACAATTGAGATTTGCATAGAACATCTTCACAGGTTTGGGATAACATACTTCATCATTATCACGAGAGTCAATTAGACTTAAGACTACATTGTGTTGGAAAAGAGAGGAGAGATCATAAGATGGAAAGTCGCTAAAGACGGCGAACAAACTCGTGTTAACTTTAGCATTTGCTAAATAGTTACCATAGGTTTTGATGGCCTCTTTGTCATTGTAATGATAACCTTTTATGGTTTTGGTTATCTTCAATTTCTGAGATGAACTTGAGGAAGCCATTGAAATGATAATTTTGAAGAGGATAGATATGAAGAATATTGTTTTCAGTTGTGAATGAAAGGTAGAAAGGATATATATATATATTATATACAAAATGAATAGATATGAATTAAATAGGCACAACTTTTCAGAATGGAGGGACAACTTTTCAGACCTTGGGAGTTGGTGAAAAGACCGGAGGGAAGTTTGAAAGTTTAAACTTTTGAAATTCAAAATTTAAATTTCAAAACTGTTGGATATGTCGACATGTATTTTTCTGTATGTCGACATACAAGACTTATTTCAAAAGGAAATTGGATTTTCAAGTTTTGAATTAAATTATTGATTTATATTTCAGGTTTAACGATTTCTTGAAATACTTCTAATCCTAATAAACATACAAATAATTTATTTTATTAATTTATTGGTTATTTATTATTATATTTGTTATTTTGAATTTCAAAATTCAAAATTCAAATTTTGAATTTTAAATTTCAAAAAATTTATTAAAATGTTTGAAGTTTTAAAATAAAACCAAAGCAAACAAAACAAAGCAACCATTCAACCAAATAAAATTATAATTTAATTAATGCGTACCCAGTTTTTTATGCTTTTCTTCATGATCTTCTAAACTATGAATTGTTGTAAACCATATATTTGTATTTCCGGTTTTTGGTTCTTCATCACTTGATGATGAATCTGAATCATCTAATGTTGCTGCATATGCTTTCTTTCTTTTCCTTGATGAATTGGTGTTGTCAGTTTGTTGAGTAGATTTGTCTGGATATGCTTACTAGTTCCTTCATGAGTAACTTGTAAAGTTCTCCTGATTTCATAAGTAGTCTTAAATACTAATACTTTATTGAAATCATTTCTATCTAATGAACAAAATAACACACTCATGGCTTCAGAATTGCTCTATGGAGCAACCTTTTGTTCATTTGTCCATTGTGCAAATGAAGTTGTGGATTCAACATATTCATTTTGTGTACTATTCCATGTGTCTAATCCTACAAACTGTAAATATATTTTCATTCTACATGCCCAATATGAATGATCACTACCATTAAACAATGATGGTCTAACAGTGGATTGACCCCCTATAAAAGTACTATTATTGCTACCAGTGTTGGATTCCATTATCACTATTTTCAAAAATTAGATTATGAACTTTTTTAAAGACCTTGCTCTGATACCATTTGTTAGGGACTGCGGAATGGATCGTTAAGGCAAAGCAAACACTAGAGGGAGGGGGTTAAATAGTGTTTTTAAGAATTTAAACAAAACTTAAAACTAAAGAGAATTATGGAATGAATCAAACACCACAAACACAATCACAGACACAGATTCAAACACGAATGCAAAATAAACAAAAATAAAAATGCAGAAAAGGAAAGAACACAACGGATTTTATACTGGTTCAGATTACTCCTACGTCCAGTCCCGCACAACGTTGGATTGTGCAGAGTTTTATTACTATTTCCAATAATTAAATACACCCTCCTTGATTTCACGGCTCAACAAGGAGACACCGACTCCTATTCCTTTATTTCACGGCCCAACAAGGACACACCGACTCCTATTCCTTGATTTCACGGCTACAAGGATACACCGATTCCTCTTTGACTTACAAACAAGGTTTATTGAACCCAAGCAATTACAAAACAACCCTATAACTCTTCAATAGCACTTGATTCAGAGAGCAGAGAGAGTGTAGATAGAAGAAGTTTGATCAAAACAGAATTGAATTCGGCAGAGTATAAGTGTAAGAATCATAAAAATGATTAAGAATAATGGTGGAGTGAAAGAGGATGAAGTTAGAGAAGAAGAGATGATAAAAAATTCGGATTTAATCTCTTTTAATAGAGTATGAAAGTTTGCAACGGTTCTTAGGCATTTCAAATAGTGAAAAGACACTTCCTTTCAAAATTGGAAAAAATGACAGTTATATGTCGACATTGAATTTTTGCTGCGTCGACATACTCATGTGTATTTTTGATTTTCAAAGATTTTTCAAGTGTTTTGATATAAAAATAATTCTGGAAATTCTTGAGAAAAATTCTAGTACTGTAAATTAATATTATATGATTGAAAAACATATGAAAACATAAATTTAAACTATATAAATAAATTTATAAAATTATAAGGTTTTAAACTATATAAAGTATAAATTTAAAGTACAAAAATTTAAGTTTGAAAAATAAAGAAGAATAAAAATAGAAACAAATAGAAAAACAACAAAGAGAGGATAGAAAAACAGAAATAGAGAGGATTGATAATATAATTGAAAATCAGAATTTGAAAATTAGAATTTGAATTTGAACCTGGAGTGCTATTTAGAGTCTTACAAAATTTAGACTCTATAACTATATTAATCTTGAACTCTTGAACTCTTGAAATCTTTATTACTCACGAGTCTTGAAATTTCTCTGATCTTTGACTATCTTATCATCTTTATAACTGTACAATCTTTGGTAATATTTCGTGTATATAATTCCTGCACACACACATGTATATATTCTATATAAAAAGTGTTAGCATATATTTTATAATCAATGATAATTGAAATAAGATTGTTGTCATCAAAAATCCATTCTCCAACAGCAAATAGGTTGCCATAAAACTCCTCGTTTATTTCCTATGAGAAAAGAAGAGAAATCACAATGGGTTCAGTAGATATTCAATTTACACTCGAAAAAATGGCACTATGACGTGTAGTGTAAATGTTATGTGGAAAATTATTTAGGTAGACCTTGTACTGAGGTCAGGATCGTACTTCGACATCTTCTTGTTCGATTGGAAAAGACATCCCCTCGGACTGATTGGCAAAAAAGTGGTTTGGGTCTAAGCTCTGCGGGGAAAGAAAGGTCTCTGGCATCTGCAGCTTCTCTAGACCATGAAGAGGAGATGCAACATGTTCTTCCTGCAAGCCATGGGTCACGGAAAAATCTTTCTCAACCTCAAATCTCTCAAGTGATCCTCAGCGGGATTCTCTTTGGCTGGCTCCCTTCACACTATTTTTGGAATTTTCTTAGCAGGAACTTTCTCTCTTTTTCGACGCTCGGCCTCTCGAACCCGTCTTTTGAAAGAAGGCTTTTTTAGATGGATTTTATTTTCTTCTCCAAACGGGGGACGGACCGAAGATTCCCCGACCAAATGGGTCGCCTGAATACTCCTTGATTTCTTTTGGTTGGGGGCATCTCACTCCGGATCGGTCTTGTCGACCCGGAACCCTCCTTCTATGACCCGATTGTTTTATCCTCGTCAGGGAGAGCATATCAATGTAAGTGGTCACCAGTCAAGCATTTTCAAAACCACCGCTGCTTGGGCTTCAACTTAACCAATCGCCTATTGCGTTCCTCAAACACTTTCTCCTCAGCCCTTATTGGATCATCCCCTGAAAAAAATGGTCAATATAAGGAACTCTATTATGGATGTATCGACCAACAAAGAGACTTACTGCATTAAAGCCAATATCGAGCAAATCCCGGCTGCTTTTTAATCTAAAACCATTCCCACTTTGGATCGCCCACCTTGCTTGGAATCTCTTCAATAATTTCCAACCTTGGGCAACCTCGAAGTAAAGAAGAGAAGGGGACTGTTTCTCGTTGTGTCTAAAGTGAAAAAAGAAAGCCAAGTCGTCGAAGGTCAGAGGGTGACCCAAATACCTCATGAATAAAAAATAGACAGGTAGCAGATTGCCATAGGCAATTGGATGGAACTGCATCGGGGCCAGGTTCATCCGTAATAAGAAGTTTACAATAAATGAATGAAAAGGGGGATAGCTCCCACACAACACATCGGGAAAGATATTGCCATATAGCCTTCTAGGGGATTGTGAGGTTGATCAGTTTCTTACGGAAGAAGGACATATACAAAAGGAATGTTATGTTTAGTAGTCAGGTTCTTTAGCTGTTTGAGATTTATGTCGGTTCCTTTGGCGTCAGAGGGATTTCTCAGAATTTCTGCACCTGGAAACATGTCGGGTGCTATTGGAATAGGTGTTGTTTCACTTGACTCAGCCGTAACTATGGGAGGAGGTTGAAGACTCATCGACCAACCTTGGGAATCATTATCCGAATCAGACCTAGAGTTAGCCGAAGACTCGGAGGAGCTATCTACTCTGACAATGAAGGGCAATTCCTTATCCGGCCCATACTTAAGGTTGCCTTGTGTTTGGGCCATTTTTAATTAAAGATATTCGAGCTGAAATTAAAGGTTAATTCAAAAGGGGCTAGTTCCTCTTTATAGTGCCATCTAAGTAAATGACAAGCTACAGAAATCACCATTTGTTTCCATATGTCATATTGTACAAAGATCACTATCTTTTTCACCAACCCTCTCAAACATTGCCACGTGTCCAAGGGTTTAAAAACACCCTAACACATGAGACACTATGAAAAGGCAAGAAGTATCTCCACCTCTATAACATAATCGAGTTAACGGATCCAACACCATCCGATTTTGCTAAAATAGCATTGGAATTACCATAGACAGTCACATCGCCGCTGACTCTGACGATCTGACGCTGATGATCCCAATTACGGATCATGTGGAACCTAAATTACAACAAGAAAACAAAAGGAAAAGAGATATTTCACAAAAATGACGTCAAAGTATTTTGAAAAGGAAGAAGAATTGGGTTTTACCTGAAAAGATGGTCTTGGTTGAAGATGGTGATCATTCTTCTTCCTCCTATGGAGCAATAAATTAGTTTTTTGCAATAGGTAAAGTAAAAAGAAAAAGATAAAAAAGGGTTTTCCTTTTATAATTTTTGATGGGGTGACTATTCACATTCGATTGACATGACCATCTGATTAGACTCGGCTGATGTGTAAATCCATCGTCGAACCAAGGTTAGCCGATAAGACAGATAACAGTAAGTCATCATTATTACTTTATTCCATTTAAGTTTCCAAAAACGGTTGACTTACTTATTTTGATTTACGAAGCTCATTACACGGACGGATCAAACCGACCTGTGGAATTCTTCGGTTGATATGAAAAGGTTTGTCCAGGGCATGTGTTTACAAAGTATGTCCCGTTTCCAACGCAACATACTTTGGGGGGTGGGGCAAAGTGTTGATGGGCTTTCCGGGCAACCCGTCAAGACTGGCAATGCCACGGGCCGTGCCATGGATGCTCGAAGTAGGTAGATAAAGACAAGAAGTGGGTCAACTGATGAGGCTCGTCACTTAAATTTATCTCCCATACTAAGCGCGGTCAAAGAGAAGCCCGCTGGATCATGCATACTTAGCTATACCACACCTAGCTATGAGCCGGAGACCCACCTATAGAATAGCTCATGCCTGACCCTACTCGTTCCAAGCTATCCGAATTAGACGGATCAATGGCCACCTATTGCCGGTAATTCAAGGAATACCAATTCCTTAGGAGAAAAATACTTCTTTATGCTTAACTACTCTTTTGGATCTTACAACACGTGTCCAGGCTGGTTCAAGTACTGTATCACTTATAAATACCCCTTCTGGACTCAGAAAAAGGGACTTTTTGGAAGCTTTAATAATTTAGCTTTCGAATATTTGTTGATCTCTTGTTGTACAGCCATTATAACTATTTTATCTAATAGTTGAAAGAGTATATGAGAGATTATAAAGTGGACGTAAGCTCATTAACGCCGAACCACTCTAAATTTGCGTGTGATCTTATCTATTTCCAGTTTTTACAATCATTAATCTTCATTTATTCCCTACATAACCCTTTCTTTGGGTGTTGTGCCAAGTTTTGGTGTCAACATTTTGATGCTTTCACTGAGAACTGGTATTCTCAACCTAATACAGATTTTTGCTGTACTTTCGAATCACCAAGTCAGAGACGAAAATCTTACCTTCTTACATTGTTGAGTTATGGCTAGAAAAACGGCTCGTAATACCTGAAAACAATCGTAGGTTATGACGTCTGCGGAAGCGGCCGGCGGATCGGTTGCACCTGAAACTGCTTCGGATCAACCCGTACTGCCCCTAGTGGCAGATCTAGCTCCATCCTTAGCTTTTGCCACCCGAGATGAGTTTATGACTACATTAAATTAGCTTTGGGAAACTACAGATGCCTTAAAATTTCCCACTCGTAAAAATGGTACGATGCGACGGGATATGAATCGCTTGTCGAGGCAATGAGAGGAGTTCAGGAATCAACAAACTCGGGGATGGCGGACCATCAACTCCCTCCTCCCCAGTTATACCATATTTTAGAGAGCTTGTCATCATATGGGGGAAGCAGGGATCCACGTCAGTCTAGATGTCCGTTAGAAGGACCCGAGAATGTCCGCCAGTTATGTCTCGACGAACGTCAAGACCAGCCAGGGGAAGGCGACCAAACTTAGATCAACCAAATCGAGGTGGAGACTGTCAGTCCCGTGGCCCCACAAAACCGAGAAGCCTCTCCTCCTTCTCATCAGAATGCTACCCAGGGAGATCGGGCCCCTATTCATCCCCATTGGAATCTTGTAATCGACCGAGATACCCATGGAGGAAGAAGGACTATCTGGACGACAAGTCAGGTGACGTTACCCGATGAAAGAGCCAGGAGAGACCGGTCGGTCGAACAAGTCGACTGAGATGCAATCATTCCGCCGAATTTGACCGCCATGGTACGAAAAATCATGAATGACGGTCAAGGACACAGGAATTAGGACTAGGAAGCCGACCGAAGCCATAAACCGTTTACCGGTGATATCTTACGAGCGGAATTCCCTAGGACGTTCAATATGCCCCGGATGAATTGGTACGACGGCACCTCCAAGCATTAATAACATCTGATGAGAGTTTCATGGCACATGGAGGTAGCAGTGGCGCCCGACACTATTAAATCATCTCTGGCCTAGGTATCATCTTATCTCCAGTTTCTAACCAACATACTGGAGAATTACACGGTCTACCGTACAACGTCTCGTATGGTGCCATCCCAATGCTCTACTGGTAGCTATTATTATATGCGAACTCAACTAGATGTAAATGGTCCTCCCATAATCCTACAAATTTTGATACACAAGATCTTAGGAGATCTTCCAAAACTCGGTTAACCCTCTCGGTTTGTCCATCAATTTTGGGATGATAAACCGTCCTTAAACACAACTCGGCTCCCAAAGCCTCTTGTAAACTCTTCCAAAATCCACTCGTGAACAATGGATCTCGACTCTTACTATGCTCTTCGGGATACCATGGAAACGAACTATCCGTTTTATATAAAGCTTTGCCAACTTCGATGTCGTCCTAGTTGATTTGATAGGAATAAACCTTGCACTTTTGGTCAAGCGATCCACGATGACCCAAGTTCTTTTGTTTCCTGCCCTGGTTCTAGGTAGTCCGTCGATATCTGCTCCCACTTCCTGTAGGAACTTCCAATGGATGAAGCAACCCACTCGACTTTTTCTGTTCCGCTTTCACCAACTGACATTTCATGCACTTGGAAATAAACTTTCCAACATCCCTCTTCATACCTTCCCAATAGTAAGATCGCTACATGTCCTGGTATATCTATTATTACCAGGATGAATCATCAACTTTGAGTGATGACATTCCCTCAGAACCTCATCTCTTAGTCCGTCGATATCAGGAACAACCGGTTGTCCTTCCTTCCAAAGGCAACCTTCTCGATCGACCTCGAATTCCTTATCCTCTGGTTCCAACTTCTGGATAATCTCGACAAGCTTTGCATCACGCTTTTGGCTTTTGTCAATCCTTTTGATGAGAGTAGGTCTTATCGATAAGCTTGCCAACATTTCAGGTTCCAACTCACACCGTGTTATGAAATCAAATCCTGCCAAGTACTTGAGGCTTTTCCATTCCGAAAACATCGCTCCCAATCCCGCATGTCTTTGACTCAATGCATCTGCAACTACGTTACCTTTACCATGAGTGTAGGCTATACCAAAATCATACGATGCCAGAAACTCTAACCACCTTTGCTGCCGAAGATTCATATCCTTTTGGAAGAAAAGATACTTCAACAACTTGTGATCCGTAAACAGCTCAAATCAAACTCCCAACAGGTAATGTCTTCACATCTTCAGAGCAAACGTGATAGCTTCCAACTCCAAATCATGAGTTGGATAATTCTCTCGTGCGGCTTCAGCTATCGACTCGCTTAGGCCACAACTCTATCTTTCTACATTAGTATCGCTCCTATTCTAGCACCACATGCATTGGTGTATACCACTATTTCTCATTCTGGATTAAATCAGAATATCATCCATGAACACAAGCACGAACTTGTTCAACTAATCTTTGAAGACCCTATTCATAAGATCCACAAAATACGCTAATGCGTAAAGTCAACATAAATGGCATCACCAACCATTTGAAGAAACTAGATGGTGTCCTAAAAGCAGTCTTCGGCACATTATCCTTCGCCGCTCTCAACTAGTGAAGTATCGTTGTCAAATCCATCTGGGAAAACACTTTGGCTTCGTGAAGCTAATTGAACAAGTCATCAATCCTTGGCAACAAATACTAGTTCTTCTAGGTCACCTTGTTCAATTCACGATAGTCCACATACAATCTCAACGTGCCATCTGCCTTGGTTGCAAACACAACTGGTGCACCCCATTCGACTACACTTCTCTAAATGAATCCTTTTCCTAAAAGGTCACAAACTTTCACCTCTAACTCTCATTGTTCCTTAGGCACCGTCCGCCTAAGAGGCATAACGATAGGTCTCACACCCTCGACCATATCGATTCTGAACTCAATCTCAAGATGCGGCAGCAAACCTTTGACTTCTTCAAAAACATCCTCAAACTTATTAGCGATCAACACAGATGACAAGTCTTCCTGTGAATCACAAGAGAATATAAAAAGCTCACGAAGTCACCATCTTCAGGCTTACATCGAACCAAAACCCTTTCTCCTTCCATATCCCCGACTCTCACCTCAAGCTTTTCGCATTTAACTCTTACAGCATACCTCTTGAGCCAATCCATGCCCAAGATGATCCCAAACCCAGCGAAGTTCAAAACAAAGCAATCCTCACAAAGAGCAACCATGACTCAATAACACAAGGCCACAACAAAGCATACATAGAGTATATGAACCCACATGGGATTAGTTACAACCAAAGGTCTATTATAACAGCAAGTCTTAAACCCATTCAGCCTACAAACTTATTACTAGTAAAAGAAGGCGATTCTCTAGTACCAAACAGAAACCAACAAACCACACTAGTAGAAAGCATATCTAAACTAACAACAACTTCTCCTAATTCTCATTAGGAATACAATAGGAAATCGGAATAGCTTCCAAGACACATGCTTCCATCAGCTTCTTATTCCTCAGAAAATCAGGGCAATCCTTCTACTCATGCAGAGGTTTCCCACACTTGAAACACTTCTTTTCAGCTTTTAGATTCTTGCAATTTTGAGAGAAATGGCCCTTCTGCTGACAGTTGAAGCAAGCGTCTTTCTTCTTAGGTTTCTTCTTTTGGCCATCATTTCCTTTCGTCTTCCTTTTATTTTTTTAATCTAGCTTCTCCATAGAATTGGTGCTAGTAAAAGTTTTTTAAGAGGCTCATTCCTGCTTCTACCAGCTTCATCCCAAGCAGCACCAATCCTTTCTTCTTGCTCCCTAACTCAACGTCGAAGTTGCTCCAAAGCTATACTTCTCCTCATCTCCTTTTCTTCGTCTGTAGAAGCACAATACCTTAATCGTGAATCCGAATCATCCTTATGTACCTGGACAGGAGCACCAACATCTTTCACAACTACCTTTGGAGCGGGTACCATCTCATGATTGCTGCTGTTGATGGGTTTTTTGGGCATCCCATCAAGACTCGACAATGCCACGGTCCTGTGCCATGGATTCTCATAGTAGGAAGACAAAGATAAGAAGTGGGACGGCCGATGACGCCCATCGCTTAAGTTTATCTCCCATACCAGGCACGGTCTAAGAGTAGCCCGTTGTGATAGGCATACTTAACCATACTGCACCCAGCTACGAGACAGAGGCTCGCTTGTAGAATAGCTCATGCTTGACCCTACCCGTTCCAAGCTATCCAAATCAGACGGATCAATAACCACCTGTTGCTAGTAATTCGAGACATACCAATTCCTTAGGAGAAGAATTCTTCTTCATGCTTAACTACTCTTTTGGATCTTAGAACATGTGTCCAAGCTGGTTCAAGTACTCTATCACTTGTAAATACCCCTTCAGGACTCAGAAAAAGGGACTTTTTGGAAGCTTTAATACTTTAGCTTTCGAATATTTGTTGATCTCTTGTTGTACAACCATTGTAACTATTCTGTCTAATAGTTGTAAGAGTATATAAGAGATTATAAAGTGGACGTAGGCTCATTAACGCCGAACCACTGTAAATTTGTGTGTGATCTTCTCTATTTCCAGTTTTTACAATCATTAATCTTCATTTATTCTCTACACAACCCTTTCTTTGGGTGTTGTGCCAATTTTTGGTGTCAACAGCTGCCACTAGGGCCTCGAACATAGCCAAGTCATCGGGTTGTTCTCTTCCCGATCCCCTTCTAAGAACAGTCTCCTCCTTAGTAGTATTTCCTAAAGTTTGACGTCTCATTCTAAATCAGAAAATTAGAATGAATAGTCCACATATGAGAAAACTGCAATGGAGTTCAAACACTATTATATTACACATTAATATATATAGTATACATCCATCAGAAATCTACAAATACGTCTCTCTTACGTAATTACGTCTTCGAACTTTGATTAAAATCGATAACCAAATCTCTGATACCAAATGTGATGACCGTCCATAACTCCTGCACTTAATAAGAGGAATAATGCGCTGAAAGATGTGTCAGGCAGCTATGGACGATCACCAAGGTAGGATAACACAAGCGTAACATGTCGTATAACTCAAAGCGCAAGGATAAAATATAATATAACAGGCTGTATTAGTGAAGCATATCTGAGCAGAAACTTGAACTTCCATAACAACTAAAAAGAATATCCATACATCCTTGGATTATAACATAAGTGTCTTTACAAATTTTCCTCACTACAACACTCAGAGTAAACACCAATCATAACAATGGAAACATCCAATATGTAATATAGATAAGCTAATACGCAAGCCTCCTGCTAGTCATCACTCTACATCCTCGCCTCACAAAGCTCTGCTACCTGTTACGAACGTTATTTTCCATCAACACCTGGGTTAAGTCATGCGGGACATGAGTTCGAGTAATTTGGTGCGTTCACGACCCAGGGTTGTTAGAGGATGTCTAGAAATCAGTATTGTTGGGCTAAATCCACCCTTCCTCCAGCAACTGGATATTAATCCTAGAGATTAGGTATCCTTCCTTCAGGGGATGGATGTTCCACTGACAATACAGTAGAGATTCAAAATAACACAAGGGAGGTCTACGCGGATGGACATAACTAAGGTTTCGTTAGATTAATAACTACCTAGGTCGCGAATACAGTGACACAAACTGTTATAATAGGAAAACATGCCAATGCGTCATCCTGCTAAAGAAAGATGTCACCACAATAGTCATTGACTTAGATGGTAATTTTGCATCAGATCGACATGGAAGTCCAGGGATGCGTTAAGAACCAAGTGATAATCCAGCGAATAACTTCCTTCTCGAGATCGAGAAGCATTGGACTCATTATGAGAATGTTGATCGACGTGCAAAACCCTTAGAATGGAAGGAGGAGGACTTTAGGTTCACAGAAAGTTGTCCTTTTCGCGGAGGCGGCATGATCAACTTTCTCAAACAAAAGGTTAGTGTTAACTTCCTGTTTCATCATAACAGCACAATAAGATTATCAAATTGCAAGATAGTTTAGCCCTGGAATTCTCGATTCATAAATTGTAGATGTATTACAAGAGTTTAAAGAAATCCTTAATTCACTTTAGGGAATTTGGATCTTGCTCTTTTTCAGAGAAGAAAGAACAAGTTTGAGAAGTGAGAAATTCGTCCCCCTTTATGTGGTTTCTGAGGTCCTATTTATAGAGACTTTGGTCCCCTTCCACTATTGGGCTATTGGGCCTGCAAGGACATTTGCCGACGGCTTTTTCCTTGGTCTTGGATGCTTGGCTTTCGGATGTCTCCGGAGAGCCAATTATGGTCTTCGAAGTGGGGGTCCTGGTCAATTAGGGCTTCTTTGGGATGAATAAGAGCTTGTCGACATGGTGGCCTTCGGATGGTGTTTGAACCCCTGGTAACAGCTCCTAGGTGTTGGCTTTTAGGCATAATCTTTCGGATGTAGGCTTTCGGCTTTATCGTGAGTACTTAGAGGAGCCTGCCTCATGATGTACGTAGATATCTACCGGTTCGAAACCGTTTCTGGTTTAGGTACTAGGTTAATTAGTATGGGTAGCCTGTATCTCCACTTAGGTCTTGGCTAGCCTTTCGATGAAACTTTTGGGATAGTCTAGTCCTTCGGAAGGTGGCTTCCAGTGATATCTCTGCTACTTATGAAGGTAGCCCTTCGTCATTCATGAAGTCTATTTTTCAAAAGCCCACTCTGGATAATCTTTATGTACTGGCCCAATACTCTTCTCCCTCTAATGTGTCGGTGTTAAGTAGGTTAATTCTGATAGTCCTTCTGGGTTTCGATAAGCGAAGTCTGTGCTCCCCTCTTTCCTGATCCCTGTCTTAGGTTACTTTCCGTCATGGAACTCTCCTTCGGGTAGACCCTGTCGGATAGACCATGCCGGATGAGCTATGCTGGCATTCTACAGGTTTTGAGATCCGTTCTTCCTAAAGGGTGTTGGTCTATGTTGCTCTTGGATCCTTCTTTCCACGCTTTTATTCATCCAACATCCCGTTACCATCAGCTTATGCTAAGGTAATTTTGGTAGTAGCATTTTCCCCCTCCCCTTAGTGAAAGGGTGTCTTCGACTTTCCTAATCAAGCTTCTCTTTCCAAGCTCTTTTCTATTTATTTGTCAGTTGTTTCTTAATGATGGATTACGTCATGGATCCTAGTGAAGGAATCCTCTTTCGGTATTTGTGGAGAAATGAACTGACCCAAATTCGGGCATTGATATAAATGGAAGACCAAAAATTCCTCCCGGTAATAATGAAGAGTCGAATCCACCCAGATTCAGGTTTTTAAATATTGGAGACCGGGAACCACTTCCGGTATTAATGAAGAGCTGAATCCATCTTGATTCGGGTATTTGAAGATTTGAAGACCGGGAACCCTTCCAGCATTAATGAAAGCCGAGTCCATGCAGAATCAGGTATTTAAAGATTGAAGACTGTGAACCCTTTCGGCATTAATGAAGAGCCGAATCAACCCAGATTTGGGTATTAATATAGATAGAAGACTAGAAACCCCTTCCGGTATTTGCTATTTTGGCACCCCTTATGGGTTTGATTTGTGGAACAGAGGTTGTGCGTGCTCCTTGAGCCACTCCTTAGGCTTTCGATGTCAAAGCAGAGGATGTACGTGCTTTGTTGGCCACTCTTCGGGCCAGTGCATCTGGTGCGCTTAGCTAGCTTATCCACAAGTATGGCCCAAGGACTTACCCGACATCCCTCCTGGAGGCGCCTTATCCTGACCATTGTAGGCGATGATAAGTGTTAACATCATGGTGAAAACACAGTTCAAAATTATGAAATATACACGAATGTTGGCGCGGGCTTCATTTAGCTCACGACTTCGTTTAGCCCGCACAACCGCTTGGACCGTTGGCACTCTTTTAGCTCGTTCCTTCAACTGGCTCCAAGGCGGCTGCTTCAGCTGGCCCGCCTCTTCATTTAACTCACGATCTAAACAAGAACGCACATTAAGTTAGCTCATTCAGCATGTTTGGGTTGCTGAAATATAAGGCGCATTTTGAGTCGACATCCTGCACATGTATTAACTCATTTCTTGTTTAGCCCACAAGTGATTTTTAGCTCGTTCTAGCTAAATGCTTTTGGATTGTTAACAAACCAAGTTAGATCGTTAAAATGATTCATGGTCATGACAGTCTGTCCTGTTACATTGATGGCTATAAAGCTTAAATTGACAAAGTAATCAAACGGCGTCAGCTATAAAGGAAGCGCATGTATTACTGGCATAATAGAACACATGTTTGTTTTATTCCTGATTCACGTATGATAAAGACCGAAGACAAATATGGACCAATAATGCTGATGTGTCACAACATGTCTACGCTAGGTCATCCGCACATATAAGCTTAGGTCGCTCAACGCATAATGCAGACGAGGAGCAGTTAAACCGTAATACGTGTGACTCACGTTGTTGCTTCAATACAAACAATATTAGGTCATTATGACCAAGTGTATGCCTAGTATGTTGCTCCATTTTCCATTAGCTTGTAGGTCGTGACCACTTACATGTAGATATTCATATCTCAGGAAGTATACATGCACAGTAAGGCAAGGTGATTTGCGTCCAGCTCATTAAAACTATGTGGTGGAACAACTTACATGCAACGTGGGCCATACATTGTGAGAGCCACATGACATCATATGAGGATTATGTTCAAATTGTGGAAGTGCTCAAGTCAACCGTATACATGCTAGGTCATGAATGTATTTAGCTCGCTCCATCAACTTTGGACCTTCAAAGACTATTTAGGTCATGAGAGCTACATGTACGTACTATGGGCCGCTCCACTACAAGCTTGCTTTAGGTCATACTCAAACAATTGGGTCGTTGAGCATTTTTGGGTCGTTAAGGGAACTAACACAATTCAATCCACATTAGAAATCTCTCTAACACAATTCAAGTGATCTCTCATCTTCTCCAATCCTCTCTAAATGCAGAACTAACACAAAATTCCTATGAAATCATGGAAGAGCATCAAAGCGCCTAAGTGATTGAAGATTCATACATCCACCATCACAAAGCTAGAGATCTCAACAATTCCTTGCCAAATTCAAGAGAAATTAGATTATAAATACAGAGAAAAGACAGAAGTGAATGTAATAAGGGAAAATTCATGTTTTGTAAGCTCATGTACCATAATGAGAATTGATTGAAAAGTGGACGTAGATTCATTTTGGATCGAACCACTATAAAAATTCTTTTGTCTTCTTTTTATGCTCTTTATTTTTTGTGATTATGCGGTTCCATATTCTGATCTGACTGAATTGGTGAACTGCAACTTTTGCACCTTCGGAGTCGTAATCTATTTTCGGTTTTAATATTTTTCGCCCATCGTGGTGCCCCGTTCGCATCTCCTTCCTACACACTTCTCTCAAGCCTAAGAGCCTACCATTGAAGTTTTAATTCTACTTATACCATAGGTCCTACAAGTCTAAGATCTAGGTCAATCGACGAACTCTCTTCCAAATTCAAAGCCTTGTCTGAAACCATGGCCAAATCTAAGAAGACCACTAGTAAAGCCATTGAAGAACTTGACAATGTTACTAACAATGAAACTAATCCACTCACCAACCGCTTTGAAGTTGGAGGAAATTCAATATTCAGAGCCGGAGTGACTAAAGACGAATTAGATGTCGTCGTTGCTAACTTGAGTCAATGCATGGACGCTTCCAACAAAGATTTAGTGGAAGCTAATAAAAACTTTGCTAGATGCTAATCAATCTTTAATGGATAAAATGAGTGCTCGCCTAAACACTCAACGAATCCCACTCCTCCTCTAAAGATCCATGTAAACCATGAAGAGATTACAAACTCATCGGCCTCCGATCATCATTATAATGACAATATGGAAGGATTTGTTGACAAAAGCAATGCTAATATCGAAGACTCAAAACTGAAAGCTAAAAACCATTCCGATCGAAATACCCGACGAGTTGCGAGTCCCAATGCGGGGACACCTTCCCATAGTGGAAGTAAAAGACCTAGATCTTCTAAACGCGATCGCTCACCACGACGAGCATCCGGAAAAGAGATCGAAGTCTGCTCTCCGGAATGACACAACTCGAAGGAACATATTGCAGATATAGTAAAGAAAATCATGAAATATAACATGCCTCGGGAATGAGACTTCTCCCTCGGCAAAAATCCACTCACAAAGAGGATCCACAAAGTTGAGTTCCCTAGGAAATTTACTCATCCTACTCTGCCTCTATACAACAGGACTTCTGATCCAAATCACTTCCTATACAAATACGAGTGGCACATGAATGCAACTAAGGTAACGGATGAGATCAAATGCTTGTGCTTCCCTCTTTATCTTGAAAGTGTCGCATAATTATGGTTCACAAGACTGTCATCCAAATCCGTCGACCGATTTGGTGATTTAACTCTGAAATTAAAGAGCAGTTTAGGTTGAAAGCTACGAAGGCTAAGGATGTTATTTCTCTTACATCAATAAAGCAGAATCCAAGAGAACCTGTCAAAGCTTTCCTCAAAAAATTTAATGATGTTGTAGCCGAAGTAGGAAATCCCTTGCCCTGCATGACCTTAATGTCTCTAATCGGCGCCATAGACGAGAATAGCAAATTTGGTAAATGGATTAAAATGAAAGAGCCAAGTACACTCGAGAAACTCTATAAAAAGGCTTGCGCCTCTTCGGATCGTTGATGCTAACCAACCTCTTGAAGCTTCCAAAAACGTTCCTACCTAGTACAACCAGAAAAATTCTAGCGGTCAAAAAAAGGGAAAGACAATCATGACGGCAAGAAGCCTCGCTTTTCCTACCCATCAGAGCTAACACCTTTAAATGACACTCCAGAAAACATCTTTGCTGCAACTAAAAACATTAAAGATTTTCCAATACCTAAACCTCAGAAAATAAGTGACCATCAAGCAAACTCTGGAAAGTTTTGCCAGTTTCATAATCAGCCGGGCCACAACACGAAGGAGTGTAGGCATCTGAAATCACTAATCGAAGAGTTGATCAGAAAGAATCGTCTGCAACAATATGTGAAAAACCCATAAACCTCAAACATTTTCCGATTCCTCAGGGCCAAAGGGCAACAAGCAACAATTCTCTTGTTCAAACT
The DNA here is from genome assembly GCA_030737875.1 of Allium sativum. Classification (NCBI taxonomy): domain Eukaryota; kingdom Viridiplantae; phylum Streptophyta; class Magnoliopsida; order Asparagales; family Amaryllidaceae; genus Allium; species Allium sativum. Next base: position 716,493,087 of record CM060921.1, on the reverse strand, counting down.
ATGCCAAGGCTTATCATCAACTAATAGCTTGCAAAATTATGTGTCAAATCAAAACTGATTTAAAACACGATTTCATATTGTAGGCCACCTATCGAGCGCTAGTCGTTATAACATCGCAACCCCAACAATGCTAGTTCAAGTGCCAAATTCAAATGCTGCGAATATCAGCATACACAAATGCGAAAATAAGAAAGCACCGCCTTGAGAAGCGAAAGGGAAAAGTCGCAAAGATTCAAACAATGAACAAGCGCCACAAAAAATAAACGAGAATGTTGTAACTTTCATCAAAGGGACACTCTCCTAAGTGAGAGTTCCAAAGCTTCAGTTCCTAATCTGAGGTAGCTCGCCAAGTCGAGCATTCAACAAAGGAATAGATGCCAACAATAAGCTGGAACAACCAGCACCAAGTTGGAAGGGCCGACAAACCTGATGTTGGAAGTACCAACATCAGGACGGAAGGATCGGCAAACACGCTAGAAGGACCAACACCAAGGACCGACAAACACGCTGGAAGGACCAGCACAAACCAAAGTCCTCTTTGGGTGCACCCAATTAATTGTCAGAATCCGGAAGCACCCTACGCGGTAACGACAAACATTGGGGTTCTAACCAAAGTCCTCTCCGGGGGAACCCAATTGATCGTCGGAATCAGGAAGCACCTGATGCGATAACGACAAACATTGGGGTTCTAACCAAAGTCCTCTTCATGGGCGCCTAATTAATCGTCAGAATTAGGAAGCACCTGATGCGATAACGATAAACATTGGGGTTCTAACCAAACTCCTCTCCGGGGGCACCCAATTGATCATCAGAATCAGGAAGCATCTGATCCGATCACAACAAACATTGGGTCTTAACCTAAGTCCTTTCTAGAGGCACTCCTTCTGAACCTACCGACGCTTGAATTAATCAGTATAATTGAGTGACGAAAATCTCCAATACCTGAATTAACCAAGCTGGATTGTAGATGGAGGTCGAATTTAACCAATAAACTTGTGTAGTGTCTGAAAATCTCAAATACAACAAGTATTAGATTTTATCCCAAACAGGGGCATGAAATCCAAAGTACATCCCGTGGAGAAGGCTGATAACGACTTCCTAAAAAAGAGGCATGAATGTCAAAGCTTCTTAGAGAGGAAGCAGAAAATAAACCATAGATATGTATTTCTCAAAAATGAAATATCATACGCTATCATATAAATCATCAAAATGATAACATCTGTAATCCATAGTCGACTTTAGTCGAATAGTTGATTTTAAGCATTAATGTGAATTCGAATTAGGATATTGTGTTTGTGCAAATAATTTTCAATGGGTTTAAAACCATTGACTAAAACATTCAAGTGCAAAAACTTTATTCAGTTCAAAACAAAGTTCGCTATAAATCATTTTCTAACTATTAAACTAATCTGTTAATGATATGGATGATCAATAACGAAGTATAAGTCCAAAATCGTGCAGATGCTTGTTTTAATTACAGAACAGGTGGCATGGAGCATATGAATTCAAAACAAAAATTGCCATAGTAAGCAGAAAGGCTACGACTGGGTATCAGTGCAAACTGTCTAAGTAATGGTCATTTCGAAGCCCACATTTCTCGCAAGCAAAAAATACAAACTTCGAGGGGCAAATGTTAACACCGTCATGAAAATACGGTTCAAAATTATGAAATATTCATGAACGTTGGTGCACGGCTTCATTTAGCTCGCGGCTTCGTTTATCCCACACAACAGCTTGGACCATTGGCACTCTTTTAGCTCATTCCTGCAACCGGCTCCAAGGCGGCTGCTTTAGCTAGGCCGCCTCTTCACTTAGCTCGCCCGTCCAAACAAGAACGCACATTTAGTTAGCTCGTTCAGCATGTTTGGGTTGCTGAAATATAAAGCACATTTTGGGCCGACGTTCTGCACGTATGTTAACTCGTTTCTTGTTTAGCCTACAAGTGCTTTTTAGCTTATTCCAGCTAAATGCTTTTAGATCGCTAACAAACCAAGCTAGGTCGTTAAAATGATTCATGATCGTGACAGTCTGTCCTGTTGCATTGATTGCAATAAAGCTTAAATCGACAAAGTAATCAAACGACGTCAGATATAAAAGAAGCGCATATATTACTGGGATAATAGAACACATGTTTGTTCTATTCCTTACTCACATATGATAAAGACCGAAGACAAATATGGACCAATAATGCTGACGTGTCACAGCATGTCCACACTAGGTCGTCCGCACATACATGCTTAGATCGCTCAACGCACAATGCAGATGAGTAGTTAGACCGTAATACATATGTCTCACGTCGTTGCTTCTACATAAACAATATCAGGTCATTATGACCAAGTGTGTGCCCAGGACATTGATCCATTATCCATTATCTTGTAGGTCGTGACCACTTACATGTAGACCATTCATATCTCAATAAGTATACATACACAGTAAGGCAAGATGATTTGCGTCCAGCTCATTAAAACCATGTGGTGGAACAACTTGCATGCAACGTGGGCCATATATTGTGAGAGCCAAATGGCATCATATGAAGATTATGTTCAAATTGTGGAAGTGCTCACGTCAACTACATACATGCTATGTCATGAAAGTATTTAGCCCGCTCCATCAACTTTGGACCATCAAAGACTATTTAGGTCGTGAGAGCTACATGTACATATTATGGGCTGCTCCACTACACGCTTGCTTTAGGTCATACTCAAACAATTGGGTCGTTGAGCATTTTTGGGTCGTTGAAGGAGCAAGTTGGGTCGTTGTGTGCAAATGAAGACACGCAGTAGATGGATTGAGGAAAAAGGAAACGCTAATTATATTAATATGTGGGTTGTTGGCATTGGAACATGGTGACACGTGGAGCATGGAACAATCATATGTTGGTCAAAGAAATGAAACAAAGCAGGTCATCATATGTTTGACCGTGGAAATGTTTTAAGCCGCCAGCTTTTTAGGTCATGGCAACATAATTAGTCCGCAAATTTTAGCTCGCTTGTACTATGGGAGAGATTGCAGGCATCACAACATGTTTAGGCCGTACACCATTATTTACAGTTCCGCCACTCGGTTCAAACACCACCTATAAATACCCCCCTCATTCCTTTTTGAAGGGGATCCAATTCATTCCAACCACGAAGTACCACCAAATTTGAAGCTCTCCTCCAACTTCATTAATGGTCTCCATAGATCTAACAACTTATCTCCAACATCATGTGGATCAAATCTCGTTCAAGTTACATTAGAAATCTCTCCAACACAATTCAACTGATCCCTCATCTTATCCAATCCTCTCTAAATTCGGATCTAACACAAAATTCCTATGAAATCATGGAAGAGCATAAAAGCGCCTAAGTGATTGAAGATTCATACATCAACCATCACAAAGCTAAAGATCTCAACAATTCCTTGCCAAATTCAAGAGAATTTAGATCATAAATAGAGGGAAATGAGAGAAACGAATGTAATGAAGGAAAATTCATGTTTTGTAAGCTCAAGTACAATAATGAGAATTGATTGAAAAGTGGACGTAGATTCATTTTCGATCGAACCACTATAAAAGTTCCTTTGTCTTCATTTCGTGCTCTTTATTTTTTGTGATTACGCGGTTCATTATTCTAATCTTACCGAATTGGTGAAGTGCAACTTTTGCACCTTTGGAGTTGAAATCAATTTTCATTTTCAATAATAAAGTCTTAGAAACTTGTAGGCACAAAACTATGGTATATTCTTTTGAAACTCCATAATAACCATCGTAAGTTCTGATAGAGGCTTATACACCACCCGCTCCGAGGGGTTCCCTATCCTGACCATCGTAGGCGATTCTAGGGGTTAGTGTTCCCTTCTGCAGGTAACGAGGAACATATGCAGAGGTTGGTGTGCTCTTCTACGAACAGAAGTAAGACATGCTTAGATCTAATAGAGGCAGAGCATGCCAATTTTAGATGCACCGCCATGACGATCTCTGGTGTGAAACGGAGGCTTACGCTTTTGATGCTTTAACCCTGCCCCCTGATTTGGGCATGGAGAAAGACTATCACACCATCCCCCTTGGGGGGATGCCTCGCCCTGACCAGTTTGGCTATTATGAGGTATTTGATCCTTTTTTCAACTCGACCCATTTTGGGTCTCTTTTGAGCTGCTGGAATGGTTTCTGTGCCCTTAGTTGTGTAATTATCTTTGGAGGAAAATCTTTTTCCTTATTCCTTTGTCGTTGAGAAATATGGTTTTAATGTTTCAAGTTACATGTTCTTAGAACAAGATCTCCATTCAATCTACATAGCCGATATGTCCCGGGCATAACTTCCTGATGGATGATCAAGGGTCCTTCCCAATTTGGGCCGAGAGGGCCATCCGCTGGGTTCTTAGCGTTAGCGATCACTCTTCATAACACTAATTCACTTTTTGCAAAGGTTCTACTTTGACCTTTGAATTGTAGTATTTTGTAATCCTCCTTTGATATTCAGCGGTTCTGATTGCGGTCTCATCTCTTATGTAAAGACCCACTATTTTTAAAGGTCCAAAATTAATTATAACCGTCATCAAACATGCTTAGAACTAATTTCAGATATTAAAAGTAGCGGACCTTAAGTATATAAGATTTAAAAATACTAGAGACGATTAATAATATGGAAGATCTCATGATGGAATAAAATAAATAATTACTTAACTAGAACATCATAATCGATTTTATTACATTAAACATCCACAAATCAAAAACAATAGTGATACAATAAGAAGTGAATTTAAATAAACAACCTCTAGATCCAACATGTAGACTAAGCCCCTTTCTTCTTCATATTTTTTCTTCTTGCCATCTCATATCTTCCAACTTTACAAATTCTGTTCAAAGAGGAATAAACAGAGTTTCGACTATATTTGGACTGCGCCTAACCCTATACACCCCGACCCAGTCTAAGGGTCCGGTGGCTATTGCATAGGAAAAGACTGCCTACGTACCCCTTTTGAGGGATCAAGCCCACGTAGTTTTATTTCATGCTCTTCTCCTACATCCAAATACTCATTAATACATTAAAACCATTTCATATATTCAACTATTGCAATCAATGTAATTCAATACAATCAGTGTAAACATTACAATCAACATAATTGATCAATGTAATAACACAATCAAGTAAGAGCAGAAAATATTATCCAAGCATGTCACCATATGAAATAAACAAAATAAAATTAACATGCAGTCTTCAAAAACACCCTACATCCAATGGCAATTCCAATTTGTAAAAGAAGGCAACAACTTTAACTCACTTACACAATTATAATTTATTAATCATAATTATATGTCATCAATGTAAGTATAAACCATTTTGTGTATATAAATCATCCCAAATTAGTAAAACAGTCATCACCGCATAGTAATCCAATTACTATTGGTATCACAACATTCATCATTAAATAACCATTAAAAACTACATATTTACTTGTAGTAATCAACGGTAAAACATCGCATGAACATTTTAATGTGATCCATCAACGTGAAACAAAACATGTAATAAATAAAACATAACTATTAACATGTATTAGAACCATTAAATCACACTTACCACAATTGTTTTTATTACAAGTAAAAGATTATCATATTACTGTTTCATTATAAATGAAACTATCTTGTTTTATTCAGTTTTAGAATTTTCTTTGTTTCTTATTGTAACACCCCGTAATTTTATAACATTAAAATTCACAAATTAAAGTATACTTAAATTTTAGAAAAGAATTAAGTGAAATGGGTTGCGTAGAGAAATATATATATATATTGATATATATATATATATATTAAAAATTAAATAAATAAATATGCGAAAAAGTTCAAAACAGTGAATTGGGAGGGGAAATAACCGAACCGGCCCATTTTTGAGGTCGACCCAAGCCCCGCTTTGTCGACTAGGGGTTAATCCAGGGTGTTTGGCTGTCAACCCGTGGGCCGATTCGCTCAAATGCAGATTTTGCATTTGATTGGTTCTTATGGTTCAGGGTTAATCTAATGGTCCTAAATAACTTCCTACACCTATAAATACATCCTAATGCTAACCTTAAACCTAATTAAAATAGAATAGTTACCGTCATACCGTCGCCATGGAAATCAATGGCGCTGCCGCCAACTAAGAAAGAAGAAAATCAAATTCAATTCTAATTCTCTCAACCCTAAAGCAAAGCAAAACTCTCTCTTTTCTTCTCTAAATTGTGAGTATGATGATATTAACAAGATTATTATCATTTTTATTAGGTTGAGTTATGAATGGATTATGAGTAGATGATGTGAATTGTCATATATGTTGTTGTAAACCCCTTTTGCTATCATGTATATTGTAAATCCAATGTTATGTGATGATGATATCTTATATTTTGTAAATCATGCTATGATGATGTTATGTATGTTGAAAGTTTCTATGCTAAGTTGTGATGAATCATACATGTTAAAAAGGCCATGATGTTATCATCTATGCTAGTTAGTTCATATTAATTAAATCATCATGTTTGGGTTATGTTGATCTATATGACAAGTCACATATGCAAGTTAGATTGATTAGAAAAGTTATGAACATATGCCAAGACATCTATTATGACATCTAGAATTATGCTATGACATATGTGATATACTATGCTAGTTCACACCATCATTATGTTGCCTAAAAACCCCATATGCAAGTTTATGTATAGATTTGGGCTATGATCATATCATGTAAATTGAGACATTTAACAAGTTGACACCTTTTTGATCCTTAACATGTGTAGTTTATGCAAGTTTCACCCCTATTATGATTAGATTTATTTTAATTGTCTATATGTTGTGATAATTTATCTTTGTGCTAGGTGTTAGACTATACAAGTCTAGCCTATATTATGCGTTGAATAAGCGAACGTATAAACGTGGGGTAGGGGTAATATTAAGGATTTAATATTAAAAAGTTGGGGTGCAATTGATATGATTTTGCATGCCATAAGTGGATGGCCATAATTGAGTCATTTATGGACATCATTAAAAGTTGACTTAATTAATAATTTGAATAGGGAATTATTAAAACTGGGGTAAAAGATTTTAAGTGTTAATCAATGCTTAGGACACGAGGTTGGACTAGTTTGTGACGTAAACCTGCCCGGACCCGCCCGGCAAATCCAGTGGTCACAAATGTCAGCCCAATGTGAGAGGTCCTAGGCCTAAACTAAAGCATAAAAGTTGTAAAGACACGAGGTTAGACTCTTTTATGGTGTAAGACTGCCCGGACCCGCCCGGCAAATCCAGCTGCCATAAATGCCAGTCTAATGTGAGAGGTCTTTATGAGGTTATGGCCTGAATGAATTAAGAAATACTTAACCAGATAAACATGTAAAGTGGGACATGGGGGTTAAGTAGGTGCCTTGTGTGGCACGAGGAATCTAGGGGGTGCCCTTAGTGGCATGTGAAATACGATTAGTAAGACTTAACCAAACACACATGTAAATAAACATGACTAAGAGGGTTAAGTGGGATATACTAGTGACAAGCTTAGGTGGGTAGCTTGTGGGGGCCCATTTTGACCAGTATCCCAAACATATCTTTTTGGGATCGACCCAAGTCGAGGACGGGACACGCATGCTGGGTTTGACTGTAAGAGGCCAAAACGGGGAGCGGTGGCAACGCAAGTCCAACGGGTTTCATATGCGTGTGTGGACCCGGGCTGGTAGGTAAGACGTTGTTGCATCGTGTAGGTATAAGCCTTGCATTCTCAAGTTGTATCGGGTTGCCACTTTAGGGGAGTGATACACCCCACTGTAGGGCCAGCACGGGTATCTACGAGTAGGGAGCCGATCGAAAGTGGGTAGTGGGGTACACCTAGTGGAGATAGGGGCAGACGGCACCTATGTAGTCAGCTAGGGGTACGTAAGGCTATTTATAAAGTTTCTGTGTGAAGCAAGTGGGATCAAACAATAGGGTGACTGGTGTGGTGCAGTGTAGTAATGTGCGGTGCAGGGTAGTAATCATTCGTTAGTAATTAGGTGTGGCTTTACCGTTATTTTTAACATTATCTTAAACGCTATCTTTATCTTCCTAAGAGTTCATAGACATTTACTTGTCTTCCAGCTTATGCCTTAGTCTAGTTATTTTGATAATAGTATTGTTAGAATTATCATACTCGCCAGACTTTATGTCTGACCCCCTCTATTTCTATCCTTTTCCCCCTCCAGGTCCTCAGGTTGGGCCCAGCTCTAGTGGAGTTTGATTGAATTGCTTCATCTCTCTTTGGAAAGCTTGGACCGTTGAAGTAAAGTCCAGCTTGTTATCTTTTTAATGGCTATTTATGTAATGGGATTATGTATTTTGTTTTTTATGAAGATGGATATTGTACTTGGTTATGATCTATGGTTTTATGATGTAACAAACATGTTTAATTTCCGCTGCAATAAAATGAAGTTTTAGATTTCCAAGTACTATTTACTATCTGTCTTGTTGTTATTTTTCTGTTCTATATTCACTTATAACCTCCATGGAAGTTAATGCATTCCCTTCATGAGTGACATTAATGGACGTGGGGTGTTACACATGGTATCAGAGCTTAAGGTTACCAGAACAAATAGAAATACTTTAGAAAAATAGTTATTTTTTGGAAGAAGTGCTTTCAAAAACATGTTTTAATGAGAAATTTAAAGAGAAAAGTTTTTAAGAAAAAAAACATAATCCCCAATAGCCCATATCTTTATCTTTCGAATTCTCCATTTTGAATCTTTCCTTTTTCGTTTCAGCATGGCTGAAGATCTTAATCTACCCGACGGTGTAGCGATACCAGGATGGTATAGGAGGTTGTTAGAGGCTAGGGCCGTTGCGGGTCCAGCCAATGTTCCTCCACCACCAGTTTCACCCGTCCCTCCTCCTCCTCCTCCTCGCGTAGATACTTTTGCAAAGACGTGCAAGGAATTCAAGGCTATGGGTGGAAAACCATTTCAAGGGTCAGAAACGTTTGTGGAAGCTAGAGATTGGCTTAAGGAGGTGGAAGAATTGCTAGAAATCTTTGAAGTAAAAGAAGGGAAGAGAGTTCGTTTAGCAGCTTGGTTGATGAAGGGAGAGGCCTCGTTTTGGTGGGAGGTCACTAATGGGGAGAGTCCTGTTGACTCTTGGGCGGATTTCAGACGTAGGTTCGAGGCGAAGTTTCTCTCATGGGCGGAATAAAATCTATATATGGAAAGGTTCTTGACATTGAAGCAAGGAAGCTCATCAGTGAAAGAATATGTCAATAAATTTAATCAGTTAGCAAGGTTTGGCTTGGACTTAGTAAACACGCCAGAGAAGAAGGCGCTGTGGTTCGTGAATGGCTTGAATGAACCATTGCAAGGGTTGGCCATGACCCACATCCCTATGGGGGCCACCTTTGAGAAGTTAGTAGAAATGGCGCTCATGCATGAGGAGAAAAGCGCTAAAGCTGATAAGGCACCCGAGAAGAAGGGGGATCAGAAGAAACCACAACAGCAAAACAAGAAGGGTGGAAAAGACAATAATGGCAAGGGAAAGAAGAAGTGCTTTAACTGTGGAACCCCAGGTCATCTCAGCAAGGATTGCCGAAAGAAAAAGAAGACAGGCTGTTTTCATTGTGGCGATGCGGGACATTTAGTGAAGGACTGCCCAAAGAAGGGGCAGAGGGCAGGAGCTACCTCGGGAGGACAGGTGCAGGCTCTTATGGCACCAGGGCAGGCAAGGGGACAAGTTCAGGCTCTCGCGGTCCCACCGCTGCAAGAACGAGGTAGAACCATTTCTGTTGAAAGCTTAGTTTTTCTGTTTGATCATCATATCCGTACCTTATTCGATTCGGACGCATCACATTCGTTTATCTCTACATCATTAGTTGAATCACTGCACTTAAACACCAGTTTAGTAGAGGATCCCTTAGTTGTTTCGAATCCAATTGGAGGCTCAGCTTATTTGTCTATGATGTGTTTGGATTTGAAAATTTCCATACTTAGCGTTGAATTTAGATGTGATGCTTATGTGTTGGGCTTCACGGGCTATGGGCTAATTTTAGGAATGGATTGGTTATCCAGAAATGGGGCCGTTCTTGATTGTGAAAGGAGAGTAGTTAGGCTCGTGACTCGCCTTGGCAACACTCTCGAAATCTTTTGTAATCCCATAAATTCGGTTATGCTAAGTTATCTAGAATCGCTTGACGCGTCTGAGGAAAATCTATGAACTATTAGAGTGGTCCGAGAATATTCGGATGTGTTTGAGGAGGTGAAGGGCTTGCCTCCGAAGCGGGAGATAGATTTTCGAATATATCTTGTGGATAATGCGAAACCAGTATCTTTGCCAGTACGCCACATGGCTCCACGTGAAAGGAGGGAACTCGGTAAGCAAGTGAAGGAGTTGCTTGAGAAGGGGTTCATAAGACGAAGTATATCGGAGTGGGGTGCTCCAATAGTATTTGCCACGAAGGCGGATGGGTCCCTTAGACTTTGTGTGGACTATAGAGAACTTAATAAGCTTACTAAGAAGAACAGACACCAACTGCCGAGGATTGACGATCTCTTCGATCGGTTAGTTGGCGCCTTAGTGTTTTCACAGTTGGACTTAGCCACTGGTTTCCATCAGTTGAGAGTGGCTGAGGATAGCATTGACAAGACTGCCTTTAGGACTCCGGACGGTTTCTATGAATGGCTAGTGATGCCCTTCGGTTTGACAAACTCCCCCGCATACTTTGTTGATTTGATGAGTAGGGTGTTTAGGGAGTACCTTAACAAATTTGTGGTAGTCTTTGTAGATGACATCTTGATCTTTTCTAAGGATGAAGAAGAGCATGCCCTACATCTTAGGGAAATGTTGGAGACTCTTCGAGCGCATAAGCTTAAAGCTAAATTTTCTAAGTGTCACTTTTGGAGGAAGGAAGTACGGTTCTTAGGACACGTGGTTTCCAAAGAAGGGATAGCTGTAGATCCCGCGAAGGTGGTGGCCATCCAAGATTGGAAGGTTCCTAAAAATGCTACCGAAGTGAGAAGTTTCTTGGGGTTGGCTGGCTACTATAGGAAGTTTATCAAATACTTCGCAAAGATATCAGCTCCATTGACACGCTTGACGAAGAAGAACCTAGTTTTCACATGGGACGTAGATTGTGATGATGCGTTCCAACGTTTGAAGAGAGCTTTGACTTCAGCCCCAGTCTCAGTATTGCCAGACGGGAGTAAGTCGTTTACCGTTTATACTGACGCTTGTGGGACAGGACTAGGCGCAGTCTTAATGCAAGAGGGTAGGGTAATAGCCTATGGTGGAAGGCAGTTGAGAGCGCATGAGAAAAATTATCCTACACATGACCTAGAATTGGCCGCTATTGTTTTCGCGCTTAAGTCTTGGCGTCATTATCTTCTTGGCGAGAAATTCGAATTATTCACTGACCACAAGTCTTTAAAATACCTATTCTCTCAAAAGGACTTGAACTTAAGGCAGCAAAGGTGGATGGAGTTCTTAGCGTCCTACGACTTTGAGATAGCATATACCCCTGGTAAGGGTAACGTGGTGGCCGATGCCTTAAGTAGAAAAAGATTATCCTTAAAGTCCTTTGTTTGTTGAGCGGCGAAGTTTAGAATTCATTTCGATGTTTGACTTTAGACCTTCCGTTGACTTCGTACCCGGTTTGTTAGCATCCTTGGAGGTCAGACCTAAGCTTTTGGGACGGATTGGCGAGGCACAGCGAGACGACCCACAGTTAGTTGAGTTAGTAGAAAAGCTCAAAGGAGGGGAGTCATCAAGCTATCTCCGTAGGTATACCCTAGATGATAAGGGTTGGATACGTAGGGACGGTAGACTTTGTGTACCAAAAGACGATGACCTAAGGAAGACTATTCTTGACGAAACACATCGTTCGAAGATGACCATTCATCCCGGCGGGGACAAGATGTACAAAGACATGAAGAGAGTTTACTTTTGGGCCGGCATGAAGAAATACGTGGCCGAGTATGTCGCTAGATGCTTGGTATGCCAACAAGTAAAAGCGGAGCAAAAGAAACCCGGTGGGTTGCTTCACCCATTGGAGGTTCCACTATGGAAGTGGGAGAGTGTCTCGATGGATTTTGTGGATGGATTACCGCGATCGAGGAGGGGTAATACGGGGATTTGGGTTATAGTAGATAGACTTACTAAGAGCGCCCATTTCATTCCCGTGAAGAGTAAGAGGACTGCTCCATGGTTAGCTTCTGTATATGTCCGAGAAATAGTTCGTTTGCATGGTGTTCCTTCTAGCATAGTGAGAGACCGCGATCCTATTTTCACTAGCGAATTTTGGAGAAGATTACAAGAGGCGATATGGACTCAGTTATGTTTGAGCACCGTATATCATCCTTAGACGGACGGCCAGACTGAGAGGGTGAATCGCGTTCTAGAGGATCTGTTGAGGCTATGTATCCTAGACTTCGGGGGTACATGGGAAGAGCATCTTCCATTGGTTGAGTTCGCATATAATAATAGCTTTCAGTCCAGCATTGGTATGGCACCATTCGAAGCTCTATATGGACGACCTTGTCGTTCACCTACATGTTGGTGGGAATCTACGGATAAGATCTTACTTGGGCCCGATATGATTAAGGAGACTTCGGAGAAGATCGACTAGATTCGAAGGAGGATGAAAGCAGCGCAAGATAGGCAGAAATCTTATGCGGATAAGAGGAGGACAGATCTCGAGTTTGAAGTTGGGGACATGGTCTTTGTCAAAGTGTCTCCATTACGAAACGTTGTTCGCTTTGGGTCCGTTGGGAAATTAGCACCAAGGTTTGTAGGGCCGTTTCCTATTAAGGAGAGGATTGGACGGATGGCGTATAGAGTGGAGTTGCCCGAGAGACTTAGTGGTGTACATGACGTATTCCATGTGTCACATTTGAGGAAGTGCTTGCACGAGACCGCGGAAGTGGTAGAGCCGAGCTTGCTTAGAGAGGTGGAGATAGAGCGTGATGCGACAATTCGACGATCTCCTACGCGCATTCTTGGGTCGGAGATCAAGAGGTTGAGGAATTGAGAGGTCAGACTAGTCAAAGTGCAATGGGGAGATGATGAGAGCAACGCTACTTGGGAGACGGAAGAGAAGATGCGTTCACGATACCCTTTTCTTTTTGAGGGTATGTCCTTTAATTTCTCCTTTATCGCTTAGCTTGTACTTATCTTATCTTTAGTATATCCTCTCGCTAGTATCTTTGACCTTTAGTTAGGATAATCCTATGGTTGAAACATGTGTTTGAGACATGTTATGTATGGTGGATGCAAAGTGGATGCAAGTGTTTGCTAGTGGTTGCTCGTGGATGCATATACACACACTATTAGGCACCAGATCGGCTCAGTCACTTCATATTGCATATTGCATATATATGGATGTATTTAGTAAAATGTATGTATAATGGTTGTATTATTATATAGTTGCTGCATTCGGGTGGATGGTTGTGCACGCATATAGAATAAATATGTATCATTAGGAATCTTTTGCATACATATTGGACGCATGGCACTATCATGAATTGCACTAAGGAGGTCGACTGAATCAGTAGACCGCCTAATTTTGCATTAGATATGGACATATACACACACGGTGCATATAAACATTAAAGCATTAGAAGTCTTTTAAGGACAATGGATGCTGGTGTTTGATGGTTGAGTAGATGGACGATTAGATGGTAGGATATACATTCTTCTTGACTTGGAGATTTCAGGGACGAAATCCTTTAAGGAGAGGAGAATGTAACACCCCGTAATTTTATAACATTAAAATTCACAAATTAAAGTATACTTAATTTTTAGAAAAGAATTAAGTGAAATGGGTTGCGTAGAGAAATATATATATATATATATATTGATATATATATATATATATATATAAATTAAAAATTAAATAAATAAATATGCGAAAAAGTTCAAAACAGCGAATTGGGAGGGGAAATAACCGAACCGGACCATTTTTGAGGTCGACCCAAGCCCCGCTGGGTCGACTAGGGGTTAATCCAGGGTGTTTGGCTGTCAACCCGTGGGCCGATTCGCTCAAATGCAGATTTTGCATTTGATTGGTTCTCATGGTTCAGGGTTAATCTAATGGTCCTAAATAACTTCCTACACCTATAAATACATCCTAATGCTAACCCTAAACCTAATTAAAATAGAATAGTTACCGTCATACCGTCGCCATGGAAATCAATGGAGCCACCGCCAACTAAGAAAGAAGAAAAGCAAATTCAATTCTAATTCTCTCAACCCTAAAGCAAAGCAAAACTCTCTCTTTTCTTCTCTAAATTGTGAGTATGATGATCTTAACAAGATTATTATCATTTTAATTAGGTTGAGTTATGAATGGATTATGAGTAGATGATGTGAATTATCATATATGTTGTTGTAAACCCCTTTTGCTATCATGTATATTGTAAATCCAATGTTATGTGATGATGATAAATTATATGTTGTAAATCATGCTATGATGATGTTATGTATGTTGAAAGTTTCTATGCTAAGTTGTGATGAATCATACATGTTAAAAAGGCCATGATGTTACCATCTATGCTAGTTAGTTCATATTAATTAAATCATCTTGTTTGGGTTATGTTGATCTATATGACAAGTCACATATGCAAGTTAGATTGATTAGAAAAGTTATGAACATATGCCAAGACATCTATTATGACATCTAGAATTATGCTATGACATATGTGATATCCTATGCTAGTTCACACCATCATTATGTTGCCTAAAAACCCCATATGCAAGTTTATGTATAGATTTGGGCTATGATCATATCATGTAAATTGAGACATTTAACAAGTTGACACCTTTTTGATCCTTAACATGTGTAGTTTATGCAAGTTAAACCCCTATTATGATTAGATTTATTTTAATTGTCTATATGTTGTGATAATTTATCTTTGTGCTAGGTGTTAGACTATACAAGTCTAGCCTATATTATGCGTTGAATAAGCGAACGTATAAACGTGGGGTAGGGGTAATATTAAGGATTTAATATTAAAAAGTTGGGGTGCAATTGATATGATTTTGCATGCCATAAGTGGATGGCCATAATTGAGTCAATTATGGACATCATTAAAAGTTGACTTAATTAATAATTTGAATAGGGAATTATTAAAACTGGGGTAAAAGATTTTAAGTGTTAATCAATGCTTAGGACACGAGGTTGGACTAGTTTGTGACGTAAACCTGCCCGGACCCGCCCGGCAAATCCAGTGGTCACAAATGTCAGCCCAATGTGAGAGGTCCTAGGCCTAAACTAAAGCATAACAGTTGTAAACACACGAGGTTAGACTCTTTTATGGTGTAAGACTGCCCGGACCCGCCCGGCAAATCCAGCTGCCATAAATGCCAGTCTAATGTGAGAGGTCTTTATGAGATTATGGCCTGAATGAATTAAGAAATACTTAACCAGATAAACATGTAAAGTGGGACATGGGGGTTAAGTAGGTGCCTAGGGTGGCACGAGGAATCTAGGGGGTGCCCTTAGTGGCATGTGAAATACGATTAGTAAGACTTAACCAAACACACATGTAAATGAACATGACTAAGAGGGTTAAGTGGGATATACTAGTGACAAGCTTAGGTGGGTAGCTTGTGGGGGGCCATTTCGACCAGTATCCCAAACGTATCTTTGTGGGCTCGACCCAAGTCGAGGACGGGACACACATGCTGGGTTTGACTGTAAGAGACCAAAATGGGAAGCGGTGGCAACGCAAGTCCAGCGGGTTTCATATGCGTGTGTGGACCCGGGCTGGTAGGTAAGACGTTGTTGCATCGTGTAGGTATAAGCCATGCATTCTCAAGTTGTATCGGGTTGCCACTTTAGGGGAGTGATACACCCCACTGTGGGGCCAGCACGGGTATCTACGAGTAGGGAGCCGATCGAAAGTGGGTAGTGGGGTACACCTAGTGGAGATAGGGGCAGACGACACCTATGTAGTCAGCTAGGGGTACGTAAGGCTATTTATAAAGTTTCTGTGTGAAGCAAGTGGGATCAAACAATAGGGTGACTGGTGTGGTGCAGTGTAGTAATGTGCGGTGCAGGGTAGTAATCATTCGTTAGTAATTAGGTGTGCCTTTACCGTTATCTTTAACGTTATCTTAAACACTATCTTTATCTTCCTAAGAGTTCATAGACATTTACTTGTCTTCCAGCTTATGCCTTAGTCTAGTTATTTTGATAATAGTATTGTTAGAATTATCATACTTGCCAGACTTTATGTCTGACCCCCTCTATTTCTATCCTTTTTCCCCCTCCAGGTCCTCAGGTTGGGCCCAGCTCTAGTGGAGTTTGATTGAATTTCTTCATCTCTCTTTGGAAAGCTTGGACCGTTGAAGTAAAGTCCAGCTTGTTATCTTTTTAATGGCTATTTATGTAATGGGATTAGGTATTTTGTTTTTTATGAAGATGGATATTGTACTTGGTTATGATCTATGGTTTTATGATGTAACAAACATGTTTAATTTCCGCTGCAATAAAATGAAGTTTTAGATTTCCAAGTACTATTTACTATCTGTCTTGTTGTAATTTTTCTGTTCTATATTTACTTATAACCTCCATGGAAGTTAATGCATTCCCTTCGTGAGTGACATTAATAGACGTGGGGTGTTACACTTATCCTTCAAAACATTATATTTAATGAGAGCATAACATATCAAATTACTTTGCAAATCAACTTATTATTGTCTTACATAAAATAACAATTTCATATTAAATACTTCTTACAATAGAAACTTATTTATTTCCATTTATTCTAAAGAAATGCAATTTTCAGTAAAACTGGATATATATTTATAAAATCTTATTTTGTTAAATAACAATAAATGTCCTTTGTTACTATTTATGAATATCTTCACAAATTCAAAAATAATAAACATATTCGACACTCCAAATTAATTTCATTATCTCTTTTTCCAAAAAAAAACAATTATTTAATTAATAACTCCCATATTCAAACACATCACTTATTTCAACTGAAATTCTAATAGTGTAATAACCAATAATAAATAGCCAAGGCAGACACAGCATATCCAAGATATCTCAAATAGCTAACAATTTTCAATATATCACATCATAGATTTTCATCAAGAGACACAAAATTTTATAATTTAAATTCAATTAATTAAATTAAATAACTCATACCAATGGTTTTGCTGCATAAAATTTGTAATGACCTTACGTTAGCTTTCTGCCTCTTGGATCTGATTCTGTGCCTCTCTCTCCTTTGATAATTCTCTTTATTTTTCTATTTTATTTTAGTTCTCCCCATTCTTTTATCTAGCTTGAGATCATTCCATAATTTTATGAAGGAAAAGTTTTGAAGGAAAAATAGAATGTGTTCATAGAACTTTCCCAAGGAAGATGGAAAGTAGATAGATGCCCCCCGATCCATATCGTTTAGGTTTAGCTTGCTTATACAGGAGTTAGGGATTGATTTTGTCCTCGCAAATTCCCAAATTAAATCATAGCCGCTCTCTTGTTTACTTCGTAATGAAGTAAGATCTTAAAATACATCTCATATGTCCGTTCTTACTCTCATCCAATCCATGACAAAAAGAGAGATTTGAATATACCATTAAAATGGGTAATCAATCAATATGTTTTTAAAACCTATTAAGAAATTGCCACTTATAAGAGAACTAATTGCTAGTCTTTAGGAAATAAATCCCTAATAAAAACAAATCAATCGACATGCATGTCAATCAATGCCTAATTAATCCTCATATGCACAATTAATCAACATTTATATGACAATTCAAGGTTATGACAATTAATCTCTAATAGCTGCAAAAATATGCATAAACCTCAAAACCATCCATAATTAAAATATATTGTCAATTGATGCAAATTGACTGCTAACGTATTTTCAAAAGTGGAAATCTAGTGTATAACTTTAAATCCCTCTCTTTTCTTTTCACTAGTTTCCCCGTAACACGCAAAGTCAATGCATAATGAAATTACATACATACATACACACACACACACACACACATATATATATATATGCATATATACATATATATACACACACACATACACACACACGGAGCATATTTGAATAATATGTTAATTAATGTACAATTAATTAACAGCCTATGAAATAAATGTATTATAATTTGGAAGTAGCATACCCCCTATGTACAGGGGGCGGAGCCACTTCAGACTTGGCCTGGGCACTTGCCCCTCCCAACAATTTAGTAACGAAAAAAAAACACTCCCAGCTTACAGAAAACGGAAGGGGAGAAAAGCTCGATGCAATGGTGAAAAACAGTAATTATTTCGTGAATAAAAATTGGAGCAGGAAAGTGGAAGAATTGTTTGACAAAGGCGAGCTAAACAACGCAATTTCATTAATCGAATCCATTATTTTCGATCTCGATACCGTAGATCCCGATTCTGCTTCTGATAATCTCTGTCTTGCCGCGGTGATTTCTGATTTAGCCGACCTGGGAAGTTCTAGAGGTTTCACCGATAAAGCCGATGAACTCAGATAGAAAGCCTATGTTATGAAGAACTGGGGCATTGATGGATCTAGTTTGGTAGAAGGAAGGGACTGGGAAAGTCTGGAATAAATTGAAGATGAACAGGCTGGAAATTTGAGTTATGAATAACAAGCAAGAAAATCTAGTAATAGGAGAAGCTATAGTTTCTTCTCAAAAAGAAAGTGGAACCACTAGCTTGGCCCTGCAGCAAGTTGACCCAATATCAAAATGGGTTGTTTTGGTGAAGATGGGTTGTTTGAACTTTTAAATTCAGTCATGGTTATTGGTTGTGGTTACTTCGGTGCTGAATTAGCTTCCATGATATCCAATAGATAAAGAATAAAGGAATTATTCACCATTAATGTTGGAACTTCTATATTGTCTGGAGCACCTCCTCAAATAGAGAAGCTGCTTTAAAAGCAAGACATCTAAGCTCAAAATGTAGAACTATTTTAAGTATGTTTTGAATTGTAAGTGCTCATTGGAGTTTACTATATCATTTACATATAACTAAATGATCAACATAGAAGGGAAAAAAAATTCGGGCCTACCGCCCCCGAAACCCCTTAATTATACTCTTGCCCTTCCCATGAACATTTTCTGGCTATGCCACTGCCTATGTATACATACATACATATACATCTACACACATAAAATCTTTTCTTATATGCAACATTTAATCCTATGTGTCTCCCATTTATATCTGTATACTTATACACATACTTCCTACTTGGAACATGCATCTTAAAATTAAAAATATAACATTTACGGGAATTAAACTCATGACTTCATGTATCAAAGTCTACTCACTTAACCACTACACCAAACACTATTTTTGTTTTTAAATAGAAACATTGAGAATTAATGGTTTCATGTGCGTATCTTCCATTCTAAAAAAAATCCATATCTTGTAAATAATAATTTTAAATATATCAAAATTATATATCTAATGAACGTCTGGGAAAGTCATTCGCAATGGTAATGGATCTGACATCCGGTTTTATCCTTTAGTAATAATTAATTCTTAATTACTTAACTTTTAGAACTGTAAAAGTTGCGGGATGTTGCATTCTTCCCTTCTCAAAAGAATTGCGCCCTCGCAATTCCCGAAATATAAAACCCATTCAAATATTAAATCTTTCATTAGGATTTAAAAAAAATAAAATCATCCATCATAAGTTAACTTCCCATATGTAATTACCATAGTTTCTAGCCAATCACACAACACATTATAATAAAATTTGTACTTTCTTGTCATTTTATGGAACATGTGGTGTGTAAAACTTATAATCCATTAACAAAGCGTAAGATAACGAAAATCACTACTTGACAACATGAACTATATAATTTCAACGTTAATTCACTATAATTGTAATCCATAACAAACAACATCCTCATACAAATAAAAGAACACACATAAATTAACAATCAACATGGTTCACAAGAATAAAGCATACCTAAGCTAAGTGAAAAATCAACACATTATCAGTAACAATAAACATGTGTATGTCCATTCATGTGCAAACCGTATAGTTATCCTAATGTGTAAATTCCCAAAAATGTGATGAACTTCCTCAAAGCCTCATTTTTATAGTAATATGTACTAGTCAAAATAGAATCCCCAATCCCTGTGTTACTTTAGTATCTACGGTGATAGCCTACCCAGAGAAAACATAGATGATAACACAGAATCAATCATAGTAATCATAACATCCAATGTCCTAGCTATCACCGACTATAGCCTTAAATCCATCAATTATCGAACTTGCATTTCATCGATCAAAAGTGATAATGGAAAACCCCGGTTCTAATCAGACTACTGCACGTCCCACGTACATTTGCTTCCCCGAGACAACTAGGCTCATCCTATGTGCCCAGGGTACTCGTCTAGTCCCACTAGTCCTTTTAGGTGTCCCTATACCCCTACTTTGAGCCTGCTAGAACCTTTGATAACTAATGATTCCTTAGCACTTCAAATCTGTCGAGCCTTTCTTTTTGGCGATTTCACTTTTTTTTTAGTCAAGCCGCCTCTTAAACTAATTCCATTATCATCCCTGATTAACTCCTACCTGAGTCAATCCATCATCAAACTATATCGTATACCATCCCACGACCAGTATCACATCAACTTAGCTTCGACCACTCCTACTTGAGTTCATAATCGAAACATTATCCAACATCGAGTTGCATATCGACGATCCGAAGTCCTTTTCTACCAAACTTCACCAGCAACCAATGAGAGCCAACATAATTCAGCTCAAAATCACAAAGTTTTGAGCTCTTTACCATTCACTCTGATGGATCCACCCTTATCCAACAATCCCTGATCCCAGAATCCATATGTTAGATTCCTTCATTTGGTGATAAAGGTGAACCGCCAAAAATACCAAGAGGGATCCTTTAGTTAGGAGTGCCTAATATATCAACTTTGTTTTATTCCAAATCGAAACTTCAATTTACGTTTTAAAATAAAATTCTTTTCCTTGGAAAACATTAAGTCCTTTATAACCAAAATATTTTCAATTACTATCCTCGCCTTCAAGGAGCAAGTACAAAACTTTTAGTCACACTAGTCTTCCCCAGCTTAGAAAACTATGTTATCACACTATGACTAAACTAATCATGTCTCACCTTCAATCCTTTTGTTTCTCGAATGAAAATTCAATCAATATTCAACATTAGCTTACTATATAATCATACAATTAACATAAATAATAAACAAACAAATAATATACAAGCAAACTAAACATATCAAATAAGAAAAAAATAATCAGTTCAATTAAAAGAATTAATCCAAACAATCATGTCATGAACTAATAAGCAAACATCAAACATAGCAATCATCCTCACATCTCACACTCAGTGCGTAAAGCATACAATATCCATTGCTTTGATCACCAGAACCATTTGGAGCCATGACGGAGTCCAACTCCATACAACTATCCCTACGACCTCTTTGTCCTTTGGGGCCGAGATGGAGTCCAACTCCATACAAACTCTCACCCCATCACACTGGTCCATAGTCAATACCCCCTCTCTCAATAGTGAACCAAAGTTATAGATACCGACAACCCCTTTGCACACGTCCCGCAGCAAAGTCCAACCCATCAAGCTAACTCGTTAGTTCCCATCTGGATCCCGAGTAATAACTTCCCATTTTGACTTCCTTTGCGTCTCCGATTTGGTCAGGTTGGAGTTCGTCTTCAGAAGAGTCGTCGTGTTGAAGTAGTAGCACACATCTGGTCCGGTTCGGTTCGCCACCTTGGTTCGGTTTAGTCTGTTTGTTTGGTTCGGTTCGGAGATACTATGCCTAAATCCTCCGTTCGGTCCTCCACTTCTAGTTCAGTTCGGTCTCCTGGTTCCAGTTCGGTTCCTTGCCCCAGTTCCATTTCCATTCGATTCGACCCCAGCTCGACTCATACAGGCCTTCCTTGTTGCCTTGCTTCCTCCTGTGCCAAGCTCCGGTTGGTTCAGTGCTGCACCCCCGATCCGATCCGAAACCCTGCAGTTTTTCCAACGAGCTTGTATCGTCCATTCTCGCCATACGACGGTGTTTTCAACCATTCTAACTTTACTAAACAATCATAAAACATCCCAAACAATAGCAGCAACATATAGGTTCAACCAAAAAGATCAAAATATCAATCACATAGGCTATTTTAGAACAAACATACCCAAAACCATGATTTTCCCCTTAACCACATTTAACCATATGATTAGCAAACTTAATCCAAATTAACCCAAATTTATACTAACGACATAAAATAATATTTTAGAATTTTCACATATTTTCACATATTTTCACATATTTTTCTAAGTCATAATTTCGCTAATTATCACTAATCACCCCTAATTAGCCATAACTAGTGTATAAACATGCAAATCACTCATAAGTGACCATTTTCTATTAACTAATGAGATAGATTTAAAATGAGGGATATATGTTAAAAACAATAATTCTAGACCATTGTTGTTCTCTTAAAACAATTCTATCTTTATTAAGCTTGGGTTTCAATTGCAACCTAATCACCGTGTGTATGTCATTTAGGTTATAACCAAACACATAACTTGACCCATAAGTGTTTACCTTGCCTCACTTTTGTTATCTTTATCCTCCACAAAAGATTTATCATAAATAAGCAATATTGTAGATTGAGGTAATAATGACCAAACAAATAGTAAACACACTTCAAGCATGCAATTATAAATCAAAACATTTTTTTCTTATATTTAAACCAACCTTAAGGTGCAAATCATTACAACATAAGGGTTAAACCTACCCAAGTCTTAGGTAATTGCCAAACCTAAGCTCTGATACGAAATGTAAAGACTCGCTATTTTTAAAGGTCCAAAATTGATTATAAACGTCATCAAACATGCTTACAGCTAATTTCAAATATTAAAAGTAATGGACCTTAAGTATATTAGATTTAAAAATACTAGAGACGATAAATAATATGAACGATCTCATGATGGAATAAAATAAATAATTACGTAACTAACACATCATAATCCATTTTATTACATTAAACATCCACAAATCAAAAACAACAGCAATACACTAAGAAGTGAATTTAAATAAACAACCTACAAGTAGACTAA
Organism: Allium sativum; assembly: GCA_030737875.1. Taxonomy (NCBI): domain Eukaryota; kingdom Viridiplantae; phylum Streptophyta; class Magnoliopsida; order Asparagales; family Amaryllidaceae; genus Allium; species Allium sativum. The sequence goes on along the minus strand of CM060921.1, from coordinate 716,470,040 downwards.
GCTCCTTTCTTCTTTATATTTTTTTCTTTTTGCCATCTCATATCTTCTAACTTTACAAATTCCGTTCAAAGAGGAATAAAAAGAGATTCAACTATATTTGGACTGCGCCTAACCCTATACACCCCGACCCAATCTAAGGGTTCCGGTGGCTATTACATAGGAAAAGACTGTCCACATACCCCTTTTGAGGGATCAAGCCCACGTTGTTCTATTTCCTGATCTTCTCCAGCATCCAAATACTCATTAATTCATTAAAACCATTTCATGCATTCAACCATTGCAATCAGTGTAATTCAATACAATCAGTATAAACATTACAATCAACAAAATTGATCACTGTAATAACACAATCAAGTAAGAGCAAAATAATATTATTCAAACATGTCACCATATGAAATAAACAAAATAAAATTAACATGCAGTCTTCAAAAACCAACCACATCCAATGGCAATTCCAACTTATAAAAGACGTTAACAACTTTAACATACTTACACAATTACAATTTATCAATCAAAATTGTATATCATCAATGTAAGTATAAACCATTTTGTGTATACAAATCATCCCAAATTAGTAACACAGCCATCATCGCATAGTAATCCAATTACTATTGGTATCACAACATTCATCATTAGATAACCATCAAAACTACATATTTACTTGTAGTAATCAACGGTAAAACATTACATGAACATCTTAATGCGATCCATCAACGTTAGACAAAACATGTAATAAATAAAACATAACTATTAACATGTATTAGACCCATTAAATCACACTTACCATAATTGTTTTTATTACAAGTAAAAGATTATCATACTATTGTTTCATTATAAAAGAAACTTTCTTGTTTTATTCAGTTTTAGAATTATCTTTGTTTCTTATCCTACAAAACATTATATTTTATTAGAGAATAACATATCAAATTACTTTGCAAATCAACTTATTATTGTCTTACATAAAATAAAAATTTCATATTAAATACTTCTTATAATAGAAACTTATTTATTTCCATTTATTCTAAAGAAATGCAATTTTCAGTAAAACTGGATGTATATTTATAAAATCTTATTTTGTCGAATAATAATAAACGTCCTTGTTACTATTTATGAATATCTTCAAAAATTCAAAAATAAGAAACATATTCGACACCCCAAATTAATAGCCAAGGCAGACACATCATATCCAAGATATCTCAAATAGCTAACAATTTTCGATATATCACATCATAGATTTTCATCAAGAGACACAAAATTTTAAAATTAAAATTTAATTAATTAAGTTAAATAACTCATACCAATGCTTTTGCTGTATAAAATCTATAATGACCTTACGTTAGTTATCTGCCTCTTGGATATGATTCTATGCCTCTCTCTCCTTTGATAATTTTCTTTATTTTTCTGTTTTATTTGGGTTCTCCCCATTCTTTTATCTAGCTTGAGATCGTTCCATAATTTTATGAAGAAAAAGCTTTGAAGGAAAAATAGAATGTGTTCACAGAACTTTCCCAAGGGAAGAAGGAAAGAAGATAGATGTCCCCCCTGGTCCATATCATTTAGGATTAGCTTGCTTATATATGAGTTAGGGATTGATTTCATCCTAGCAAATTCCGAAATTAAATCATAGCCGCTCACTTGATTACTTCGTAATGAAGTAAGATATTAAATTACATCTCATATGTCCATTCTTATTCTCATCCAATCCATGACAAAAAGAGAGATTTGAATATACCATTAAAATGGGTAATCAATGAATATGTTTTTAAAATCTATTAAGAAATTGCCACTTATAAGAGAATTAATTGCTAGTCTTTAGGAAATAAATCCCTAATAAAAAACAAATCAATTGACATGCATGTCAATCTGTGTCTAATTAATCCTCACATGCAAAATTAATCAACATTTACAAACATGCATTTATATGACAATTCAAAGTTATGACAACTAATCTCTAACAGCTGCAAAAATATGCATAAACCTCAGAACCATCCATAATTAAAATATATTGTCAATTGATGCAAACTTATTGCTAATATATTTTCAAAAGTGGAAATCAAGTGTATAACTTTAAATCCCTCTCTTCTCTTTTCACTAATTTCCCCATAAAATGCAAAGTCAATGCATAATGAAGTTACATACATATTTATATTTATATACACACACATATACATATATATATACACACACACACATACACAACGGATTTGAATAATATGTTAATTAATGTACAATTAATTACAATCTATGAAATAAATGTATTATAATTTAGAAGTAGCGTACACCCTATGTATACATACATACATATATATCTACACACATAAAATCTTTTCTTATAAGCAACATTTAATCCTATGTGTACACATATACACATACTTCCTACTTGTAACATGCATCTTAAAATTAAAAATATATCATTGACGGGAAGTGAACTCATGACTTCATGTATCAAAGTCTACTCACTTAACCACTACACTAAACACTATTTTTTTTATTAAAATAGGAACTCTGAGAATTAATGGTTTCATGTGCTTATCTTTCATTCTAAAAAAAATCAATATCTTGTAAATGGTAATTTCAAATATATCAAAATTATATATCAAACTGATCGTCTCGGAAAGACCTTCGTAATGGTAATAGATATGACATCTGGTTTATCCTTTAGTAATAATTAATTTTTAACTACTTAACTTTTAGGATTGTAAAAGTTGTGGGATGTTACATCTTAGTCTTTGTATTAAGTCTAGTGATTACTTTCTCAACTCTAGATTGGGGTCAAACGCATATGCTATCCTTCTATTTGATGGGATTTCTGTTGTATATAACAGTGCTGTATACACAATTATACGATTTTTGTTTGATGATAACAACCAAATATATATTATTTTAAATATGTTTGTTATTGTACTGTTTCATACATACATCACAGACAGGAATATGATATTTATATTTAAATAAAATACAATTGTATAGAAATTCAAATATTCAAACAGTATTTTATTTAAATAAAATATTTTATTTCAATATTCAAACAGTACATATTTTATACTCCTCTATTTGTACAAATTCTCTAATATATTTCAATACATTTCACATTCATTTTCATACATTGCTTTTCACTACATCACTCAATCATACAGTCATTTCATTTTTACAATCACTCATATACAGATGCTCTTGTATATTTTTCACTGTCAACTTCTGTCTTTAGTCTTCACAGCACTTCACTGTCAGTCCAGTCATCATCTTCATACCTGTCACATGAAACTGAAACACACAGTACACTGCAATAGAAATAAAGCTGAATACATGTGTATATAAATTTTTAATTTTAAAAATTTTATTTGCCTCAGATTTCTGGTGTGTTTCTCATCATTTTTCATGACATGATCTAATCTGTGTCTAGTCAGTTTGTATATGTATAGCACAGGGACAGGAAATTTTATCTGATGGCTACATATACACACGTGTATAAATATACACGTGTGCACTGCCTCGCCAGTCAGCGCACAACTGAGGAGTAGCCACGTAGACCTTCTCGACTCAGTGCACATGTCAACATAGTCAATACATGGAAATGGTCGAGATCAAGACAGTTTGCAAATCAGCTCAAAAAATATCAACAAGCAAGTGGCAGATCGGCTTAGGAAAAATAAAAGTGCAACAACAAACACAAGTCAATGTGTGCATGTACAAAATGAAGCATAAACAAGTATGGCGCAAAATAGATGTATCTACATGGATATAGAAGTTATCAGGCACAAATATTGTTCAAGTCAGCCAAGATTTGAAGTTCAAATGCACAAGACCAGATCCATACAACAAATTCTAAAGTGTGACAAGTTGCAAGCATATACATACAAACAGAAGTGTTCATAAAGCACTGGTGCATGTGCACAGAGGAACAACAAGTGTTGATGAACAAAACAGCAAGGTGTTAAATCAACATTGACCAGCAAGATCAAAGAAGTATGAAGTACATAAGCATAAGTACAAGAAAATCACATGGTGAAGCTCAGGTGAACTACACAACATGGGTCAAGTGAACAAGTGTGCAAATGTGAGCATGGGCGGTCAAGAGAAGTGCAAGTGCAAACATGTCAAAGCACAACATAGCTTTGTAAAGTCAAATGCAAAGGCATGGGAAAGAAATGTCCAAGCATGATGTGGTTCAGCAGTATATACATGTTTCAGAAATATGGTCAAGAAAAATTAACATGCATAAGCTCAAGAAAGATTCAAATGCATGCAGACATGATCAGAACGGTCATATAAGGCATGAAGCATGGTTTCATAGTGATGCAGCAGTCTCAAAATCAAGCAGCATTATGATTCTACAAACCCCAGGTTTCAAATACAGTCAAAATGATATATGCAACAACTAAAATCAAGCATGGTTTAGTAAAGAGAATATAGTGATCAAGCCAAGCCTAGAGGAACAATAACCGAATGATGCTGATACATATACAGGTGACCAAACATGAACATGACTATAGTGAAGTGTTGGTGATTTCATGTACAGTATAAACAATCATATATGTTTTAGTGACATATGTAGTATACATGTGAGCAACCAAGATGAACATGAATGACAATGAAATGGTGACAAGGCAAAAATCATTTTGAATGGTGCACAAGAAATTGAATGTGAACAAGAAAATTCAGCATCCAACTCTTTCCAGAATTTATCAAGAAAAAGGGGAAAGCCAACAATTTTTGGAATTCATTTATCTCGGAAATTCTTCAATCAATAATGTTTTTGGCAAGTATCAAATATGTTTTTTTTTTCAAATGCAATTCATGCCAAGTTTAAGTTTCCAGAAATCATCCTTTCTTAATTGGTCTGGAAATCATTTCCAGAAAATTTCAATCCATATTTGGCAAGTTATATAAATGATTCTAGAAATTATGTAGGGATTTTTTGGAGAATTAAACTACAGCAGTTTACAGGAAATCCGATTTCTTTAAGGGCAGTTTTTTTCTCTAATCAATCAAAGAATGCAAACTCGGCAAGAAAATCAAAATTCCAGCAATTTGTTTCTTAATATAATTGAAGTTAAATTATCAAATTTTCTGCTCAATTTTCTGGCTTAAAAGCAGACAACAAAAGATCAGAGTTCCATCAATTAAATTCGAGAATTTCAAAAGAGGAAACCGGACCAAATCATAACGAGCCATACAAGTGAAATAAGATACATTAGGGTTTCGATTCTACCCTATAAATAACACCATATCATCATCGGCATGAATATCGAAAACCCACAAATCAATTCAAGCATTTCAAAGCAAAAATTGATAAAGAAATTTCATAGGAACTCACCAAATTCTTTTATCGTTTTCGATCATCAGTATCCCAACTCAAAGCGTCAGAGAGCCACACAGATTTGAGCATCAAAGAGGAATTTTTTTTCCAGATCAACATCGCAATCAATTTGGGATTCAAATCAGAAACCCTAGCCCCGAAATTCGTGAGAGCTGCCGCCATTATTATTTTCCAAAGAAAGGATCGGGCAAGATAAATCGGGGTGCAGCACATACAAGAGGGGGCCGACGCATTTTCAAAAGAAAAAGGGGATGACCCTTTAATATTTTTACTCCTTCACTTATTTATTTACTAGGGTTTCATTTTGTTTTAATTTTTTGTTTAGTATTTTAATTTTGTTTTGTAAATCGAACCGAAACAGTTCTAGTGTCTGTAAAAACTAGGTGAATCGGTCAGGGTGTTGACTGACAGTTGCTAGAGTATGTATAATCTAGGTTACGTATTAGGGTTTGTAATACGGGAAAATCTGGTTGAGGGGATATCGATCAGTCTAGGGTTTTGAGCGTAGGGTTAGAATAGGAACAGGGTTTGCGCGTGTACATGGTCTTGTATGCGGGATCTGTTCTATCACCTAGTAGAAACCTTAGAAATGCAGCAGTAGGCAGGGTTTTGCCGAAGCTGGGTATATCTGTGTGTGATTTATTTTCTGCATTTCTGTTTCTGCTACATTCTGTGATCTGTTTATTATTATATATCTCGTTAGATTTTTAATTCATTTAAAAACTGTGAAAAACCCTATTCACCCCCCTCTAGGGTTATTCTAGATCCAACAAGTGGTATGAGAGCCTGGTAATTTCATTAACCTTAAAATCATGGATCCTAGTTGTCAGCCGATAGAGAGTCAATCCAATTCATCTCCAACTATTTTCGATGGAACGGATTTTTTAAACTGGAAATCCAAAATGGAATTTTATTTAAAATTTGTTAATATTAAATGTTGGGATGTTGTTATCAATGGGTTTGAGTGTGTAGATATTACTTTAAATACTTGTGCTATGAAAATTATATTTGATTATCTTAGTACTGAACAGTTTAATCTTATCTGTCATTGTTTATCTGCACAGGATATCTGGAAAACTCTCAATACAAGATATGGAAATGACAATAACTTTTCAAAACCCTCAACTGCCAACTCAGATTCAGATCTATGCTTAACTGGATCTATTCATGTCGATTCAGACGATGGGGACTTATCACATGAAGATTTGGTATCTCTTTGTAATAATTTAACAAGAACTGTTGATTGTCTCAAACGGAAAAACAAGTCTTTGAAATCTGAAAATTCTGAGTTGACCCACAATAACAATATGTTGAAATTAAAATTTGAAAACTCTGAGTGCAAGAATGGTTTTAATTTGAAAACTGATTTAGCTTAACTTAATGAAAATTCTAGAAAGTTTGAAAATGAATTTTTGATTTTGAAAAATCACGAAGGTGAGCTAATTCATAAAAATAACGCTTTGTAGAAGGAATTAGATAAGATTGATTTCGAACATGAAATTTTTGAAAAGGAAAGTTCTTCAAAAATTGAATCGATCTTAACTGAACTTGAAAATGAAATCACAAAATTCAAAGAGTTTGAAAAACTTGAAATCGAAAAACAGAAACAATTTGAATTTGAGATTTTGCAATCCCAAGACACAATAAAATCACTTGAATCTGAAAATTTGGTTTTGAAACAATATGATGCTGAAAGGAAGATCACTGATGACTGTTGTTCAGATTTAATAAAAGAGAACGGTGATCTTAAATTTAAAATTCAACAACTAGAGTCAACTTTGAATAAATTTTCTGATAGTGAAAAATCTTTGAATATGTTGTTGAAAAATCAATTTTCTATTAGAAATAAAAGTGGTCTTGGCTTTGTTAAAAATAGTGGTTTTGAAAAACTAAATTTAAATGGTTTTGAAAATCCTTCTAATTGTCATGGTAAAGATCGTTTTGAAAATTTAAACTCTGAAGAGTTCGAAGGTTTTTTAAATAGAAAGCGAAATAAAAATTTGTTTTATAACAATCCAGTTGAACAATCGTGGATCCCAAAAATAAATAAAACCATTTTTGGAAAAACTAAATGGATTTGGGTTCCTAAGGGTACAAAAGTAAATTCAAAGGGATTGTTATATAAACAAGTTTGGGTATCGAAAGTCCGACACACAACTATGAGTGGAAAAACAGTCTTTATTAGACCACTCAATCCTTTAAATGCTTAGGTACTGGATTCTGGCTAAGGAAAGACCTTTTAGAAGAATCAAAGATCGTTCCACATTTTGAAGCTATCCAGCATATGTTCCTTAGCCCAAACTAGTTGAGTTAGAGATTAGGGTTTACATCGATTTCAGGTATGATCTCTGAACTCATCTTTGTAAATATTTTACTTTCTTGTTTATTTCTTCTTTTACCTCCTTCTATTTTTATTTTTTTTGTTTTTCACTGCTATATATTTCTTTTTGGGCTTTCTTAACTTCCAATTACAGAGTTAATGATCTTCTGGAAATTCGCTTCATCTAGAATAAAACACTGACGTTATCACTTCCAGATCTTGAATTCATTTGTGTAATTTTTCTGTAATTGTTTTGTAGTTCACTTTCTGTTGTCTGAATTCCTAACTGTGTTGAAGTATTCTTATTATATCTTGAACATTGTTAATATGAATTCTAAATTTTTGAAGTTCTGAAAAACAATTGAAATTTCACACATCTCTGCTGTTCTGAGGTTCTTCTAATTCATTTTAGAAAGACTTGAAAATTTATACTCATTACATCACACTATTATTTCTCAAACGTGATAATTTCATTCGTTTTCAGATTGGCTTGGATATTTTTTTGATCTGTCTTGAATCTCAGTGATACATCTTGAAATTCATTTTGTATTCATGATCAATATGGTTGAAATTTGTTTATTTGAAATCATTTCAAATTCTTGATATTTTGGATATCACACACCATTTAAATTTCAAATTATCAAACTTGTGTGAATAATTCATTATATCTCAAAACTTGACATCGACTCAAGTGATTTCAAATAAACTGTTTTAAATTGTTTGGATCATGAATATCTCTTAAGCTGGTGTAAATGATCTGAAATTTCTTGTATACTTGCCAGAAAATTACTTGTGAAAAATTCTTTGAAAAAATGGTCGTAAATCTCTCTATTATTTCATGGTTATTTGATTTGAATATTCGTTTGTTTAAAATCATTTGAAATTATTGATTTATTGAATCTCACACATATCTTGAATTTGAAATTAATAATCTGGTGTGATTGATTCACTGAATCTAGAGAGTTTCATATTCCTCAAATGATTTAAAATAAATGGTATTCTTAACTATTGGATCGTGAATCATCTTATGTGACCATTATCTTGACAAGTCTGATTTGAAACTATTTTCTGTGCTGCTCTGGTACTGATTTGAAAAATGTTTGTTTGGAATAAACTGTTATGCTGCTTTGATAAAAGGAATCGCTCTTGAAATTTTTATTTTTGGTGACTGCTTGTTTTGGTACCAAATATATACCATGCTCTGATAGATGAAATTAATTTGCTTGATTTGTTAACCGTGTCTGTTTAGGCTTTGTGATTAAGATTCTATTGTCTGAGATATCTTTGTTTGTCTCCAGTGTCAATTTTTAAAATACTCATGAATAGAGACATCAAGTGGTATCAGTTTAGAAGTGCTAAATATTTTGTGTATATATTTTTTTATTCCCTATGTCTTGTATAGATCTTCATATCCCTCTTGTAATTGATTTTCAATGTTAAAATTATTTATTGATTATTCATTCAGAAATTGAAATCAATATCCAAATTGAACTGTAATTATAATTCATCAAAATTATTATCAGTGTTTGAAATTGTGATGAATTGTGACTGCAACATATATTTCACAACAAGAGGAGACTTTATTTGGATTTTCATGATGGTTAAACATTTATTATAATATCTTTGAACTGGAAATTATTTCACGACCACCTCCTTTATTTATCATCTTTCTGCCATCCATGATAATTCTATATTAATGTGGAGAGTTTGATATTTGAAAAAAAAAATCATCTTGAATATACAGTGAAAATGTTTGTGATGGAATTGTGGCTATGTTATTATTATTCAGAATTAGTGATAATTTAAAATTTTCAATAATCCTGATACAGTCGAGCATATTTCATAATATAATTAATTTAGAAATTTATTTTTCATACCACTTCTGTACCTACCGCATTTCTATCATCCATTTTTGGTTTTATATACTGAGGAGTTTTTCATTTTGAAACTAAAAATGATAAATATGTAATAAATATAGAAGTGTGTCTCTAACCTCATTTAAAAATCCAAGCTCTGGTCATGCATGGTTAAGAGACAACTTATGATTTAAGCTGCAACTGACCTCATTTAAAAATCCAAGCTCTGGTTATGCGTGGTCAGTGTGCTCTTAAATAAAAAGAAAAATAAAAATAAATTGCTAAATAAACTTTTATATGAAATTCTCCTTGATGTACAAAAAACCAGCCTATCAATCCGTATTCTATTCTGTGAAATGTGTTAAAATTTTATGACGTATTATGATTTGTTGATTGATAGATATTGGGATTTGAGATTATTTGATTTTGTCACTTAAATTGAATGTTTAATTTTAGTCTGAATCCGTCACTGTTTTTGTGCTCATTTTTATAAAAAATCTTTGGAAAATAATTGAAATTCATTTTTTTTAACTCTCCCCATTTTATATAAAATTCATCGTAAATCCGACATTCTCTCTACAATGTGAAATATGCCACCTGTTCTCGGTTTATTATGATTTTTGTTTGACAGATTTGAGATTAATGATGACCGTTCTTCCTCTTAAGCTGATATTGTATTTATTTTTCATTTATATTTTAAATTCTGTATCCTTTTGATGATAACAAAAGGGGGATAATGGATTGATATTTTAATTTATGAGTGAATATTTTATAAATTTTTTTTTGAAAAATCCACTATTATTAAGTTCATAGTTCATTTTACTCATGCACAGTTATAGGGGGAGCTACTAAATAGGGGGAGTTCAAAATTCACTGTCAAAGAGTTCAAAATTCACTGTCAAACACATTTATTGTTTTCAAAATCTTTTATTTGTTTGTCATCATCGAAAGGGGGAGATTGTTGTATATAACAGTGTTGTATACACAATTATATGATTTTTGTTTGATAATAACAACCAAATATATATTATTTTAAATGTGTTTGTTATTGTACTGTTTCATATATACATCACAGACAAGAATATGATATTTATATTTAAATAAAATACAATTGTACAGAAATTCAATTATTCAAACAGTATTTTATTTAAATAAAATATTTTATTTCAATATTCAAACAGTACATATTTTATACTCCTCTATTTGTACAGATTCTCTAATATATTTCAAAACATTTCACATTCATTTTCATACACTGCTTTTCAATACATCACTCAATCATACAGTCATTTCATTTTTACAATCACTTATATACAGATGCTCTTGTATATTTTTCTTTGTCAACTTCTGTCTTCAGTCTTCACAGCACTTCACTGTCAGTCCAGTCATCATCTTCATACCTGTCACATGAAACAGAAACACACAGTACACTGCAATAGAAATAAAACTGAATACATATGCATATAAATTTTTAATTTTAAAAATTTTATTTGCCTCAGATTTCTGGTGTGTTTCTCATCATTTTTCATGATATGATCTGATCTGTGTCTAGTCAGTTTGTATATGTATAGCAAAGGGACAGGAAATTTTATCTGATGGCTGCATATACACACGTGTATAAATATACACATGTGCACTGCCTCGCCAGTCAGCGCACAACTAAGGAGTAGCCACGTGGACCTTCTCGACTCAGTGCACATGTCAACATAGTCAATACATGGAAATGGTCGAGATCAAGACAGTTTGCAAATCAGCTCAAAACATATCAACAAGCAAGTAGCAGATCAACTCAGGAAAAATAAAAGTGCAACAACAAACACAAGTCAATATGTGCATGTGCAAAATGATGCATAAACAAGTATGATGCAAACTAGATGTATCTACATGGATATAGAAGTTATCAGGTACAAATATTATTCAAGTCAGCCAAGATTTGAAGTTCAAGTGCACAAGACCAGATCCATACAGTAAATTCTAAAGTGTGATAAGTTGCAAGCATGTACATATAAACAGAAGTGTTCATAAAGCACTGGTGCATGTGCACAGAGGAACAACAAGTGTTGATGAACAAAACAGCATGGTGATAAATCAACATGGACCAGCAAGATCAAAGAAGTACGAAGTACATAATCATAAGTACAAGAAAATCACATGGTGAAGCTCAGGTGAACTACACAACATGGGTCAAGTGAACAAGTGTGCAAATGTGAGCATGGGCGGTCAAGAGAAGTGCAAGTGCAAACATGTCAAAGCATAACATAGCTTTGTAAAGTCAACTGCAAAAGCATGGGAAAGAAATGTCCAAGCATGATGTGGTTCAGCAGTATATATACTTGTTTCAGAAATATGGTCAAGCAAAATTAGCATGCATAAGCTCAAGAAAGATTCAAATGCATGCAGACATGATCAGAACGGTCATATAAGGCATGAAGCATGGTTTCATAGTGATGTAGCAGTCTCAAAATCAAGCAGCAGAATGATTCTACAAACCCCAGGTTTCAAATACAGTCAAAATGATATATGCAACAACTAAAATCAAGCATGGTTCAGTAAAGAGAATATAGTGATCAAGCCAAGCCTAGAGGAACAATAACTGAATGATGCTGATACATATATAGGTGCCCAAACATGAACATGACTATAGTGAAGCAGTGGTGATTTAATGTACAGTATGAACAATCATATATGTTTCAGTGACATATGTAGTATATATGTGAGTAATCAAGATGAACATGAATGACAATGAAATGGTGACAAGGCAGAAATCACTTTGAATGGTGCATAAGAAATTGAATGTGAACAAGAAAATTTAGCATCCAACTCTTTCCAGAATTTATCAAGGAAAAGGGGAAAGCCAACAATTTCAGGAATTCATTTATCTCAGAAATTCTTCAATCAATAATGTTTTTGTCAAGTATCAAATATGTTTTTTTTCAAATGCAGTTCATGCCAAGTTTAAGTTTCCAGAAATCATCCTTTCTTAATTGGTCTGGAAATCATTTCCAGAAAATTTCAATTCATATTTGGCAAGTTTTACAAATAATTCCAGAAATTATGCAGGGATTGTTTGGAGAATTAAACTACAGCAGTTTATAGGAAATCCGATTTCTTTAAAGGCAGTTTTTTTCTCTAATCAATCAAAGAGTGCAAACTCGGCAAGAAAATCAAAATTCTATCAATTTGTTTCTTGATATAATTGAAGTTAAATTGCCAAATTTTCTGCTCAATTTTCTGGCTTAAAATCAGACAACAAAAGATCAGAATTCCATCAATTAAATTCGAGAATTTCATAAGAGGAAACCGGGCCAAATCAGAACGAGCCATACAAGTGAAATCAGAGACATTAGGATTTCGATTCTACCCTATAAATAACACCATATCATCATCGGCATGAATATCGAAAACACACAAATCAATTCAAGCATTTCAAAGCAAAAATTGATAAAGAAATTTCAGAGGAACTCACCAAATTCTTTTATCGTTTTCGATCATCAGTATCTCAACTCAAAGCGTCAGAGAGCCACACAGATTTAAGCATCAAAGAGGAAATTTTTTTTCAGATCAACATCGCAATCGATTTGGGATTCAAATCAGAAACCCTAGCCCTGAAATTCGTGAGAGCTGCCACCATTATTATTTTCCAAAGAAAGGATCGGGCAAGATAAATCGGGGTGCAACACGTACAAAAAGGGGCCAGCGCATTGTCTAAAGAAAACGGAGATGACCCTTTAATATTTTAACCCCTTCACTTATTTATTTACTAGGGTTTCATTTTGTTTTAATTTTTTGTGTCGTATTTTAATTTTGTTTTGTTAATTGAACCGAAGCAGTTCTAGTGTCTATAAAAACTAGGTGAATCAGTCAGGGTGTTGACTGACGGTTGCTAGATTCTGTAAAATCTAGGTTACGTGTTATGGGTTTGTAGTACGGAAAATCTGGTCGAGGGGATATCGACCAGTCTAGGGTTTTGAGTGTAGGGCTAGAATAGGAGCAGGGTTTGCGAGTGTACATGGTCTTGTATGAGGGATCTGTTCTATCACCTAGTAGAAACCTTAGAAATGCAGCAGTAGGCAGGGTTTTGCCGAAGCTGGGTATATCTGTGTGTGATTTATTTTCTGCATTTCTGTTTCTGCTACATTATGTGATCGGTTTATTATTATATATCTCGTTAGATTTTTAATCTAGTTAAAAACTGTGAAAAACCCAATTCACCCCCTTTTAGGGTTATTCTAGATCCAACAATTTCGACCTCAACCGGAAGCATAGCTTCACATCCATATGTCAGGGAGAAGGGGGTCTGTCCCATGGCTGTTTTGGTAGAGTTTATGTACACCCAAATCACTAGAGGCAACTCTTCTGCCCAATTTCCTTTGTCTTGATTTAGGCGTTTTTTAAGGATTGTCTTAATGGTCTTGTTGGCGGCTTCCACAGCTCCATTAGCTTTCGGATGGGCTACCGAGGATAAACTTTTAATGATTCCATTTTTCTCATAAAATCGGGTGAACTCTTCACTCTAGAATCGTGTTCCATTATCCGATATGATTTTGTGAGGAATTTTAAAGCGGGTAACGATATTTTTTATTACGAATCTTAATACCTTTTTGGACGTGATTGTCGGAAGGGGTTCTGCCTCAACCACTTGCTGATGTAGTCAATAGCTACTACTGCATACTTAGCTCCTCCCTTGGCAAGTGGTAAGGGTCCAAATAAATCCATTCCCCATACATCAAATGGCTAGGGGCTTGATATAGTGGTTAGTTCGCTAGGAGGAAGTCGGGGCACCTTCAAGTACTTCTGACACTTATCACATCTCTTGACATATATAGAGTATGTTATTCACAATCACAAATGTAGGAGCTTGGTGTTTTATCCTTCTCGCATCTTGTTTACTAAGAAGTGAAGTTTCTCTTAGGAGGTAATCTACTATGGGAGTCATCCATGTAGTTTCCTGCTGGCAGTTCGTTTTCGTTATGGGAGGTTCCCGATTGGAGTTTTCTTCTTGATTTTCTTCGTCTTCCCTTATCAAGGCTTGGGAACAAGTTAATACTAATAACTCTTTGCCCATTTACGATTCCACCCGCTTGATGCTAGGCCTTTCCTGATATCCCACCAGAACTATTCGAGTTTCAGGGGCCCTAGGAGCTGGCTAACTTGGCTAGTGAACCCGCTTGGGCATTTTCCTCACGAGGTACTTGATGAACTAAGAAGTCCTCAAATAGGGAAAGCATCTTCAGTACCCTCTTCATATATATGACCAGCCGCTTATCCTTGGTTTGATATGTCTGCTTTATTTGGTTTACCATTAATTGCGAATCACTAAAGATTTCTATCCGCGATATCTTCAACTGTAGTGCAAGATTCAAACTAGCTATCATTGATTCATACTCAGCCACATTATTAGTTACCGAGAACCCTAAATTCATGGCATAGTGCAAGCGGTGTCCATCAGGGGTAATTATAACATAACCTTCCCCTGCTCCCTGCTTGTTGGAGGCTCCATCTACAAAGAGGTGCCAGTCGGTCTTTAAGTCCTTTTCTTTAATTGATTGTTCTAAAATGAAGCTCATGCACTCATTCACGAAATCTGCAAGAGCTTGTCCTTTAATTGCTGCTCGAGGATGGAACTCGATCTTGTATTAGCTAAGCTCGACACCCCATTTGGTTAGCCTCCTCGAGGTTTCCAGTTTGCTGAACACTTGCCTCGGAAAACTAGTTAAAACTCTAATAGGGTGAGCCTGGAAATAACCTTTGAGCTTTTGCGCGGTAAGGATTAAGCAATACGCTAGTTTCTCTATAGCAGAGTATCAGGTTTCTGCATCCTTTAGCCTTCGGCTAACGTAGTAAATGGGATGCTGAGCCTCATTACTCTCTCTTATCAGAACTGGGCTTACTGCTATATCTTCTCCCTTCTCGGGACTGGATAAAATCGAAGGCGTTACCATATAGACTTCAATTCTTGGAACGCCCTCCTACACCATTCGTTCCATTCAAAATTCTTCTTTTTCTTTATAACATCAAAGAAATGGACACATTTGTCTGTGGCTTTGGAAATAAACCTACTAAAGGCTGCTACTTTCCCGTTTAAGCTCATGACCTCTTTGCTTATCCTTGGTTCTTCAATGTCTCTTATGGCTTGGATTTGGTCAGGGCTGGCTTCAATCCCTTGCCTGCTTACCACGTATCCCAAGAACTTTCCAGATTGAACTCCAAAGGAGCACTTTTGAGGATTCAATTTTATTTGGTAACTTCTCAAGACATTAAATATTTACTGCAGGTCCTTTAGGTGATTTTCTGTCTCGGTGGACTTCACTAGCATATCATTCACATATACTTCCATATTGTACCCTATTTGTTCATGGAACATCCTGTTTTCCAGTCTTTGGTACATTGCCCCTGCATTCTTCAACCCGAAGGGCATTACTTTATAGCAAAATGTTCCCCAGTCGGTGATAAAACGTGTATGCTCCTCATTGGGTTTATGCATCAGAATTTGATTGTACCCTGAGTATGCATCCATTAGGGATAGTGTCTTATGACCACTCGTGGCATCAACTAACTGGTCAATCCGCGAAAGGGCAATCTTTCGGGTAAGCCATGTTTAGATCCGTGTAATCAACACATGTTCTCCACTTCCCATTGGATTTCTTCACTAGCACGGGATTTGCTAACCATTTTGGGTATAGGACCTCCCGGATGAACATGCTAGTTTCCAACCTCTTGACTTCTTCCTTCAAGGCTTCTAACCAATCTCTATTATATTGTCTTGTCTTCTGTCGGATCGGGGTTACCGAAGGGTCAATGTTTAAGGTGTGACTCATGATAGAAGGGTTGATACCAGTCATATCTGAATGGGTCCAAGGAAACATATCCTTTTTAGGTTGTAAGAACTGAATTAGATCGCTCTTGAGGGGCTTTGTCAGCCTTTTCCCTATGTTTACAACCTTTGACTTATCCTCTGAATCAACATTTACCTCCTCTACGTCTTCTATTACTTTTATTCTCTCAACGTCACCTCTAAAATCTAAGTCTGTGACGATTTCCCCTTCCTTAGTCAGATTTATATCATCAGACCTCTTCCTCTTTCTTTTCAAAGAAATGTACCTACCATTCACATGCTTGTTAGCCTTATTAATTTGTATCGTATATTCGAATGTGGGATGCGAGAATCCCTTGTTCAAAGGTGTAAAAACAGTAGAAGAATCAAAGTACGAAGAATACTCCCATTTATATTTGTCGATCATTTACAACTCGCGGGAGCTAAACCGTTCTCCCCGGATGGTACTCCATCCCTGTTTGGTTAGGAATTTCAACATGAGATACTTGGAAGAAACGAAAGCGTCCATCTCCTCTAAAGTCGGTCGTCCAAGAAGGCGTTGTAATAGGAAGGTTGATCAATCACAATGAAGAGAGTTTTGAAGGCCCTATGAAGCAAAGACAATCCAACTTGAACTAGAAGGTTGATTTTATCCACCGGAGTCGACCCTTTGTCGTTGAAGCCGAAGATTGGTTCGTTGCTAGGCTCCAGCTTCTTCTCCGAAATTCCCATCTGATCGAAAGCGTGCTTGAAGATGACATTGGCAACGCTTCCAGTATCCACCAGGATTTTAGAAATAACTGAAAGACCTATCTATACCGTTGTCATAAGTGGGTCATTATATGGGTGGTGGACCCCTTTCTTCATTTCTTCCGAAGAGACCACCAGGTTGTGCATCTTGAGAGCATAATGTGCGTTCTTCAATAAAAGATCCTCTTGAATGGAGAAGAATCCCTCCATGGCTTCTTTCATGTATTGGTTCCTTGATCTCAGGCAGTTTTCGGCAGGGTGTGGCCCACCGTGAATTACATTGATTCGATATATGGGTGGCCCTAAATCTAGGTTGCTCTCTCTTCCATAGCAGCCCCTATCACATTTACCAAAACGTTCAGCTGTCCACTTGTGTTCTGAGTTAATGGTGTCTTGTTTAAAACAAATTCCTTCAGATGTCCTTCTCGGATCGGCTTCTGAATAACCCCATCCAATACCTTGCACTCGTCATTCTTGTGTCCGTTGGTTTTTTGGAATTTGCAATATTTACCAATAGAATGAGGTTCGGGGCAATTCTTTCCTTTGAACGAGACGGGGAAGTTATTGACCCTTTCTTTTGTGACAGCATACACATACGAGATGGGCTTGGTTAGGGCAACCAAGTTGGTATTTGAATCTTTCCACCTTGACCTCTTTTGATTTCCTTCCAGGAGCTTTCATCCGAAGCTCGGCTTTCCTCCTTCCCCTCGAGGCCCGAACTTCCTCTTCGTGAAGTACAATTTATCCATGCGAATAAACTTGTTGGCTTGGAAATGAAAATCTTGCAAGTCTTTGCAGTCGTGAATATATAACTCCTTCCAGAAGGGGGTGTTTCCAATTAACCCTGAATGTACGACGATCAATTTGTCATGGTCGTTCGTATCCTTAGCCTTTAAGGCCTTGATGTTGAACCTTTTCAGATCCAACCCTTGTCTCTGTTTGATGCTAGCGATGACTGTATAGTCCATGGTCGGATCTTTTCAGATGCAGAACTACGCGGAAAATTCGTAGGAGAATTGTTTTCACGGGTAAATGGTGTTTTCCCTATACTGGAGATACTACTTCGCCGCTGCCCCTTGAAAGGCAACCGGTAAAAGGCGGCATCTGACGACACCGAAAACATTGTAAAGATCCATCTGGCTGTCGAAAGCCATTAGATGATCGTCGAGTTCAGTTGTCCCAAGATACTTTATGGTTGGAACCTTCACTCTCGTTGGTATTATGGTGTTCATAATTTCATCGATGAATGGAGCTACTCTTTCGTTATCATTAACCCTGTCATCTTGGGTCCTCTTCCCCTTGCTTCCCAACAAGTCCTTGACGGTCTTTTGAGTGAGGTCTTTGATGTAAGCCTATGAGTTGTCATAGTTTACTCTATTGGGATCACAGCCTTTGGAGGTGGAGCTCCCAGACTGATTCTGCTCGCATTGATTCCCTTGATGTTCTACTCCTATCAGATGGGACTTCTTATTCCTGGAAGAAGTTGCCTTAAGCTTCTCTTTTGCTTCTGAATGCTGAATGGGAGCCTTTCTTTTTCAGAGATTCATTCGCCTCTCTCTAACAAGATCTGGTGAGCCTTGAGGACTTCTACTGAACGACATTGACCTGAGCTAGCATTTCTTGGAGTTGCTTCTCCAGGACAAAGATTCTTGTGACATTGTTTTCCATGGCGTTTGAGTTTGGTGGTTGTTGCGGATTGGATGTGGCTCCTCTTTCGCTATTATTTAGATTGAGCGCCAGATCCATGTTTCCTTCTAGGGTTGCATTAGGAGCTGGTTCTTTTTTCCGCTCTTCCAATCTTTTTGACTTCATCTTTCCCGTCATAGAGCAATAAAATCCCCAAGTTAATTATTTCAAGACTAACCGTATGGGCGGAGGTTCAAGCCCTCCTTCTAGCGCCAAAATGTTAACGTTATTTTCCATCAACACTCGGGTTAAGTCATGCGGGACATGAGTTCGAGTAATTCGGTGAATTCACGACCTATGGTTGTGGGAGGATGTCCAGAAATCAGTATTGTTGGGCTAAATCTGCACTTCCTCCAGTAATTGGATATCAATCCTGGAGATTAGGTATCCTTCCTTCAGGGGATGGATGTTCCACTGACAATACATTAGAGATCCAAAATAACCCAAGGGAGGTTTACTCGAACGGATATAACTAAGGTCTCATTAAATTGATAACTTCCTAGGCCGCGAATACAATGACACAAACTGTGATAAGAGGAAAACAGACCAACGCGTCCTCCTACTGAAGAAAGAAATCACCACAGTACTTATTGACTTAGATGGTTATGTTGCATCAGATCGGCTTGGAAGGCCAGGGATGCATTAAGAACCAAGTGATAAGCCAACATATAACTTCCTTCCCGAGATCGAGAAGCGTTGGACTAATTACAAGAACGTTGATCGACGTGCAAAACCCTCAAAATGGGAGGAGGAGGACTTTGGGTTCTCAGAAAGTCCTCCTTCATGGAGGCAACATGATCAACTTTCTCAAACTAAAGGTTAGTGTTAACCCCCTATTTCATCATAACAGCACAATAAGATTATCAAATTGTGAGATAGTTAAGCCCTGGAATTCTCCATTCATAAATTGTAGATGTATTACAAGAGTTTAAGAAAATCCTTAATTCGCTTTGGGGAATTAGGATCTTGCTCTTTTTCGGAGAAGAAAGAACAAGTTTGAGAAGTGAGAAATTCGTCCCTCTCTGTGTGGCTTCTAGGGTCCTATTTATAAAGACTTTGGTCCACTTCTGCTATTGGGCTATTGGGCTTGTAAGGACCTTTGCCGATGGCTTTTTCCTTGGTCTCGGATGCTTGGATTTCGACCATCTCCGAAGAGCTAATTATGGTCTTCGAATTGGGGGTCCTAGTCAATTGGGGATTCTTTGGGATGAATACGGGCTTGTCGAGTGGTGTCCTTCGGACGGTGTTTGAACCCCTGGTAATAGCTCCTGGGTGCTGGCTTTCAGATGTAAGCTTTCAGATGTAGGCTTTCGGCTTTATCGTGAGTACTTAGAGGAGCCTGCCCTCATGATGTATGTAGATATCTGTCGGTTCTAAACCGTTCCTATTTTAGGTACTAGCTAGATTAGTACGGGTAGCCTATATCTCTGCTTGGATCTTGGTTAGCCTTTCGTGGAACCTTTCGGATAGTTTGGTCCTCCGGAAGGTCGCTTCCGGTGATATCTCTATTACTTATGAAGGAAGCCCTTCATCATTCATGAAGTCGATTTTTCAGAAGCATGCTCTGGATAATCTTTACGTAGTGGCCCATTCTCCCTATGATGTGTCAGTGTTAAGTAGGTTAATTATGATAGTCCCTCTGGGTTTCGATAAGCAGAGTCTGTTCTCTCCTCTTTCCTGATCCCTGTCTTAGGTTACCTTTCATCATGGAACTCTCCTTCCGGTAGACCCCGTCGGATAGACCATGCCGGATGAGCTTTGCCGGCGTTCTACAGGTTTTGAGATCCTTTCTTCCTAAGGGGTGTCGGTCTATGTTGCTCTCGGATCCTTCTTTCCACTCTTATATTCATCCAACATCACTTCACCATCAGCTTATGCTAAGGTAATTTTTGTAGTAACACCTGTAACCTGCTACTTAGTCTGCCCATCCAAAATTGGATGAATGTAACACCCCGCCTCCGCTAGGGTCACTCGCAAAGGAATGCACTAGCTTTAGAGGGGCATTATTGGTAAACATGCACAGAAATATCACAAGACAGAACATATAAAATGGCGGAAGTAAAATCGAACTTTCATAAACATTAATAATTAAGGTCTAAAGCCTTTTACATCAGAGTACATCAAAACCTGTCTTGTAATAATAAAGAAGCATTAAGACTTTTCCATAAATTATTCCCCAAATAAAACAGTAAAGTAGCCATAGCCAAGAAAAGTCCAAGCCATCCATGATGACCTTCAAGCAGAAGAAGTCTGAACTAAACAACAGTATTTCCTCCCTGTAACCTGGGGGGAAACGGAAGACAAGAAGCGAAAGAAAACGGGGTCAGTCATAAAGACTGGTAAGCCCTATCTACTATCAGCATATAAACTAGTAAAGTTAACTGGCATGAGGAACTGAGATGAACATAAGCATGATAACAAGATAGATAAGCTAAATCAGAATAACAGGATAACTACTGAACTAAGGTATCATGATAAACTACGGTGTCATGATAAATCAAGGTATCATATCGTCAGACTTCTATCAAGTATACTATCCCAAGGTATCTACCCCGTCTAACATTCCACGGTATCTATTCCGTATATTCTTCCTGGTTCTAACATGTATATTTGCTCTGCACCCTCCGTACTAGTATCCCAGCCTTGTTATGTGTTAACCATGAATGTCCCTTACTCAAAATCGTGTAATGGTCCATGTCAACCTAACATATCGCATATATAGGTTACTCAAATCATATGTTTCTTTCCATGTATATAAGTTCAGTCCTTTGCCGTACCTCGTACGGGCTTCCTCATGTCGTATTATCCTTGAAATCGTTTGGACTGTCACCCTTGTTCTAGCTAGGCTCTTCCATATGAATCATCGTTTGAACTACTAGGACTTACGCCACCTAGCACCACTAGGGATTACGCTTGCCTATTGCACGCTTTCGTATTTTGGTTTGGGTTAAACCACCTAGGCCACTAGGGATTACGCTAACCCTCAACCGCGCCCTTTTTCCCACGCATTCATCGTGAATCGTTTTTCTATAACTGTATGCACATGTATCACATCGTGCCATCCGAGTCCTGTCACAGGGCAAAACAAGAAATACAGGACTCGGTCGGGAGCTTTAGATTTATCTGCCGATGCAGATACTAAGGTCTGCTTTTCTACACGTGGCTATGGTCCCACGAGACCCCTCCCTCAACTAGTGAAAGGCAACACAAGAGAAAATCTTGCATGAGAACTACACTCCGGCCAGCCCACATCCTACGGCCTACCTCACCCATAATTAGATAGCAATTATGGTCTGTTGGGTGTTCCCTGCCTTTCCGTACGTACACGCTTGACTCAAGATGGTAGATGATCGACGAACATGCTATCTCGGGCACCTTATGTATTCGTCGACTCACTGCTATCCACCCCGGTCTTTAGGTCGCTCGCATAGCAACCAAGGCATATTCTTGGTTCTTCTACCGCAGACCTCAACCTCTCGTGAGCCTAGTATAATGACCTGGCAGCTCACAGAGGGATCCCAAGAATATCCTCACGTTCCCCGAAGCCGCTGCTTCATTACCCAGTTCGTTGGAGCCTTTATCTAAATCAGATAGCCTGCTCCTACACGCATACTTAAACGTTGACCTAACGTATCGGGTTACTAATCTATCTAAGAAATGGTCCAAATTTCCTTGACTAAGAATTATTACTTAGTCTCCCTTAACTAAGGTTTACCACTTAGCCTTATTTCCATAATCCTTGTTAACTATGGTTATTTACCTAATCCTCCGAATTAGGGTTTATCTAATGGGTTAAGTGTCACTTAAGTTCATAACTTAGCCCGTCTACAAACCATGTCAAAATTGGCTATGTATCCAAGTCCAAGACTTAACCCTACAAACCATGTGTCAAGTTGGCTAAGTATATTAAGCAATCCATAACTTAACCTCGTCTAATTATCATTTTAGATTGGTTAATTATATAAATTAACTTGACCTTGTCAAATTACCGAGTCAAATCGGTCAAGCGTATTCAAGTGATTCGTGACTTAGCCTTATCATGTTTTCACGTTAGATTGGTTAAGTATAGGTCACTTAACCACATCAAACTAACGAGTTGGATTAGTTAAGTGTAAATTAACTTAACCCCGTCCAATTACCATGTTTAGATTAGTTAGGTCTGAGTTGACTTAACCCCATCCATTAACTGTATTAAACGGTTAAGTGTTACTAAGAAAATTTACTTAACCTTATCAAGTTATCGTGTTGGATTGATTAAGTGTTGGTTAACTTAATCCCGTCCCCTCGTCGTATAAAAATGGTCAAGTGTCGTTAGGCAAATCAAGTTACTTAACCTACCCAACCCTGTCATGTCGGTTAAGGGTCATTAGTCAAATTAAATTACTTAACCCATTTGTCCATGTCATATTTGGTTAAGCCTCATTAATCAAATTAACTTAACCCTATTATGTGGCATTAATTACTTAATGCACCCCAACCTCTCACATTAGACTTTGTTGTGGTTACTAGTTAAGCCGGTCGGTTCCGGGTAGCTTTACACCACAACTTGGTCTAACCTCGGGTTCAAGCACAACATGACCAACTTCTCACATTGGGTCCTATTGTTTGCAACTACTAGTTAGGTCGGTCGGTTCCGGGTAGTTTTACGTTGCAAACTCAACCCAACCTCGAGTTGGCCACTTTCATGTTTAGTCTAGTGTCATGTTCATAGTCAAGTTTTCAAGCAATTGGGTAGACCTAACTTAATAGGTAAATTCCCAATGGGTAGACCTAACTTAATAGGTAAATTCCCAAGCTTATGTTTTTATGCATACTTACATGTCAACTTCCATGTTATATTTCAAATCATGCTTTCAAGTATAAACACATGTCATATTTAACGTTACATGTTGTCATGTTTATACCCATTTACCCAAGTCATATTCATGTCATTATGTTTCCCCATAATGTGACCCCAACGCTTTTTTTTTAAACTAGCATATACGTTCGCAACAACGTGATGGATTAAAAGAAGAGACTTGGCAAAGGAATGACAAAAATGGGTATTAAGCCACAAGTTAATCATGGTGGCAAATGAGGCACAAATGTGTTCATTAGCTTGCATGTTACATTCTTAAGCCTCAAAAACATGCATAAACCCAAACTTGGTACATAAGCGAATCATGGTGACAAAAGACATGGAATGATGGCTAGAAACTCGCATATATCATCATATAAGGATTATGAATTCATATGCAAGGTGACATAATGATTATGAAGATTCTCATGTTGCATAATGCAACATTTCAACATAAAGGTCAAAGCTTTATGACCACAAGACCAAGGTAATGACTTTATAAGCTTGCATAAGATGATAGCATGCTACATACTAATGTTTAAACCCACTTACAACATGTCATATTAAGTTTAAAGTTCATATCTAATAGTAGGAGAAGGGCTTACATTGCTATGAAGGCCTAAATCGATTAAACTAAAGCTTGTGATGAAGCCTATGCATGCCATCACCCAAAAACCCAAAGATGGATGCTCCAAACCCACCAAAACACCATCTTTATGAACAAAGATCAAAGCTTTTGCCTTGAAATCAACTTGAGAAGCTCTCATACTAACATAGGGACTCTCTAACACTCTCATGATCATGAAACCTCTCATAGAAATGAAGTGGAGGCTAGGATAGTTGAGTGGAGGCCATGAGAGTAGAAATTTGGCCATAGTTTAGTTACATGAATGAATAATGAGGAATTAGGAGAGGGTTAGGGGCTTATTTATAGATTAGGCAAGTGTTTTAGGCCATAGGATTAAACCTAGATTCAATCCAAGCCATCAAAGCATGTCTTGGGGAAGAAGTCAAGTGTAGGAACCATCTAGGGCCTTTAGATTAAAGATGAACCATGAGAACCATTCAAATGCAAAATCTGCATTTGAGCGAATCGGCCCACGGGTTGACAGCCAAACACCCTGGATTAACCCCTAGTCGACCCAGCGAGCTCGGGTCGACCTCAAAAATCGGCCGGTTTGGTTATTCCCCTCTCCCAATTCGCTGTTTTGAACATTTTTGCATATTTATTTATTTAATTTTCAATTATATATATATATATATCAATATATATATATTTCTCTGCGCAACCCATTTCACTTAATTAAGTATACTTTAATTTGGGAATTTTTCGTGAAACTTTGCGAGGCCATATCTTGGTCATACGGACTCCGATTTTCGAAAACTCGGACTCTATTTCGCGTATTTTTCCGAGACGAACGCAATGGCATAGCCCATTTCCCTTGATTCAGATTTTACAGTTTAATTCTGCCTCCATTTATGTTATAACATGTTATTCAAAAATACGGGTTGTTACATTCTCCCCACCTTTTAGGATTTCGTCCCCGAAATCTCCAAGTTAGGAAGAACCTATCCTACCATCCATCATTCATCTACTCAAAACATCATCCATAAGCAACCATTGTCCTTAGATGATTTCTAATGCTGTATGAATATATGCAAAACGTGTGTGTACATGTTCCTTAGCTAATGCTAATGATCAGGCCTGAATAATCTTTCTAATGCAAAAATATGTATAGTGCCATGAATCCAACATGTATGCAAATAGTCCTAGTCATATAGATACTATATGCGTGCACAATCATTCATTCATATGCAACAACCGCATGATAATACATTCGATTTCAACCATAAACAAGTATAAATACTCGTGCATATGCAATATGAAATGTGATCGAGTCGAGCTAGTATCTAATGTGTATTCGCGCATCCACGAGCAACCACTTGCAACCACTTGCAACCATATCAATCATAACATGTTTCAAATACATGTTTACATCCATAGGGTTCTACCTAGGATTCCCTGAAACAGGGTCGAGAAGATAAACAAGACAAATTCCTTATGGGGTTTGTAACAGAAGATAAGACCGAGAGGATATTCACAAAAGATAGCCTACAAGCAAGCTCTACAGGAAAACAGGGATCAAGGATATACTCTCAAAAAGAGATATCATGCGCGTATCTAGTCTTTGACCATCAAAGTCGTATCTCCTTGAGCTTAATTCCATTGTGCCTTGACCGTCCTTTAACTTCGCGATTTCGTAGCTTCTTATTTCCTGTTTCCATAACATGAGTTGGAACTCATTTCCTCGTCGCCTCTCGTTCCACTTGCACACTTAGCGCAAACATGACTGCGTACTCATGATCTCATGCAAGCTTTCCAAAATTCACTAGTGAATCTCGGACCTCGTACCATAAGGTATTCCACGTAGTAGAACTTTCTCTTAAAAGTAAACAGATGCCAACCGGGTTATCAAGTGCACTTACTAGGGTGATTTCCATAACCCATGCATAAGTGAAATAAACCATCCGTCTTATCGGCGAACACCATCCGATCGGGCTTCAAATTTCCAATAAAGGCATCTAGGGATTCTAAGTAACTAATCATGACAGAACCCAAAAGGTCACGCGATACTTCAAGGGTATTACCAAAGCAAGCCAAGAGTCTAACTACCCTCCTTCTAAAACCGAGAGTGGCACCCCTTACTGGATAACCACTTCATCCCTAGGATCCATCCACAACTTATAAACATAAGCATTATTTCCAAGCTCAACACTTGATATAGACATTCTCAAATCCAAACAAGCCATGAGTAAATGGACCGATCTTCCAATAGGACTTGAGACAAAAACGGGATCCTCTACTACGCTAGTACTAAGGTGCAGAGACTCAACTATCGAAGCGGACTTAAAAGATGCGGTGATCAAAACAAAGTCCCGACAGGATGATAGAGAAGAAAAGCTAAACCTTTAACAAGATCGTTACCCTCCTTCTGAGGTACCCTAGAAATGAGAGCATACTATTGCCCTCCGAATGATCTTGTCCCTGTTCCATGATACTTAACTATCCGTCCCGTTTCACCATGCCAAAGGTACTCTCTCGTCATGGGTTTCATTGTTCATCTTTCTCCCTCCTTTTAGGACTCAGCCATACCAACATGTTGCTTATCCCTGAGCTCGTATCCTTTATCCTTGTTCTTACTATCCTTTCATGCATAACTCTGCAACGGTCTCTCGAGAACCACCTCCATCGTACGGGAAACACTTACGCAGCTAGAAAGACTAGTCGCAGTCAAAACCACTGTGACTACAGATGGAGGAAAGAAAGGAAAAGAGATTCAATCAAGGAAACAAGGATAATGCTAATGGCCTTTGGGGAATAGCCTTTTTCTTTTTAAAAGAAAATTTTCTTGAAAAATGCTTCTTTGTAAACGGTTTTTCAAATAATTTTCAGAAGGTCTTTAAAAACTTTTGCCCAGTCTAGTAACCTTCTGCTCTGATACCAAATGTAACACCCCGCCTCCGCTAGGGTCACTCGCAAAGGAATGCACTAGCTTTAGAGGGGCATTATTGGTAAACATGCACAGAAATATCATAAGACAGAACATATAAAATGGCGGAAGTAAAATCGAACTTTCATAAACATTAATAATTAAGGTCTAAAGCCTTTTACATCAGAGTACATCAAAACCTGTCTTGTAATAATAAAGAAGCATTAAGACTTTTCCATAAATTATTCCCCAAATAAAACAGTAAAGTAGCCATAGCCAAGAAAAGTCCAAGCCATCCATGATGACCTTCAAGCAGAAGAAGTCTGAACTAAACAACAGTATTTCCTCCCTGTAACCTGGGGGGAAACGGAAGACAAGAAGCGAAAGAAAACGGGGTCAGTCATAAAGACTGGTAAGCCCTATCTACTATCAGCATATAAACTAGTAAAGTTAACTGGCATGAGGAACTGAGATGAACATAAGCATGATAACAAGATAGATAAGCTAAATCAGAATAACAGGATAACTACTGAACTAAGGTATCATGATAAACTACGGTGTCATGATAAATCAAGGTATCATATCGTCAGACTTCTATCAAGTATACTATCCCAAGGTATCTACCCCGTCTAACATTCCACGGTATCTATTCCGTATATTCTTCCTGGTTCCAACATGTATATTTGCTTTGCACCCTCCGTACTAGTATCCCAGCCTTGTTATGTGTTAACCATGAATGTCCCTTACTCAAAATCGTGTAATGGTCCATGTCAACCTAACATATCGCATATATAGGTTACTCAAATCATATGTTTCTTTCCATGTATATAAGTTCAGTCCTTTGCCGTACCTCGTACGGGCTTCCTCATGTCGTATTATCCTTGAAATCGTTTGGACTGTCACCCTTGTTCTAGCTAGGCTCTTCCATATGAATCATCGTTTGAACTACTAGGACTTACGCCACCTAGCACCACTAGGGATTACGCTTGCCTATTGCACGCTTTCGTATTTTGGTTTGGGTTAAACCACCTAGGCCACTAGGGATTACGCTAACCCTCAACCGCGCCCTTTTTCCCACGCATTCATCGTGAATCGTTTTTCTATAACTGTATGCACATGTATCACATCGTGCCATCCGAGTCCTGTCACAGGGCAAAACAAGAAATACAGGACTCGGTCGAGAGCTTTAGATTTATCTGCCGATGCAGATACTAAGGTCTGCTTTTCTACACGTGGCTATGGTCCCACGAGACCCCTCCCTCAACTAGTGAAAGGCAACACAAGAGAAAATCTTGCATGAGAACTACACTCCGGCCAGCCCACATCCTACGGCCTACCTCACCCATAATTAGATAGCAATTATGGTCTGTTGGGTGTTCCCTGCCTTTCCGTACGTACACGCTTGACTCAAGATGGTAGATGATCGACGAACTTGCTATCTCGGGCACCTTATGTATTCGTCGACTCACTGCTATCCACCCCGGTCTTTAGGTCGCTCGCATAGCAACCAAGGCATATTCTTGGTTCTTCTACCGCAGACCTCAACCTCTCGTGAGCCTAGTATAATGACCTGGCAGCTCACAGAGGGATCCCAAGAATATCCTCACGTTCCCCGAAGCCGCTGCTTCATTACCCAGTTCGTTGGAGCCTTTATCTAAATCAGATAGCCTGCTCCTACACGCATACTTAAACGTTGACCTAACGTATCGGGTTACTAATCTATCTAAGAAATGGTCCAAATTTCCTTGACTAAGAATTATTACTTAGTCTCCCTTAACTAAGGTTTACCACTTAGCCTTATTTCCATAATCTTTGTTAACTATGGTTATTTATCTAATCCTCCGAATTAGGGTTTATCTAATGGGTTAAGTGTCACTTAAGTTCATAACTTAGCCCGTCTACAAACCATGTCAAAATTGGCTAAGTATCCAAGTCCAAGACTTAACCCTACGAACCATGTGTCAAGTTGGCTAAGTATATTAAGCAATCCATAACTTAACCTCGTCTAATTATCATTTTAGATTGGTTAATTATATAAATTAACTTGACCTTGTCAAATTACCGAGTCAAATCGGTCAAGCGTATTCAAGTGATTCGTGACTTAGCCTTATCATGTTTTCACGTTAGATTGGTTAAGTATAGGTCACTTAACCACATCAAACTAACGAGTTGGATTAGTTAAGTGTAAATTAACTTAACCCCGTCCAATTACCATGTTTAGATTAGTTAGGTCTGAGTTGACTTAACCCCATCCATTAACTGTATTAAACGGTTAAGTGTTACTAAGAAAATTTACTTAACCTTATCAAGTTATCGTGTTGGATTGATTAAGTGTTGGTTAACTTAATCCCGTCCCCTCGTCGTATAAAAATGGTCAAGTGTCGTTAGGCAAATCAAGTTACTTAACCTACCCAACCCTGTCATGTCGGTTAAGGGTCATTAGTCAAATTAAATTACTTAACCCATTTGTCCATGTCATATTTGGTTAAGCCTCATTAATCAAATTAACTTAACCCTATTATGTGGCATTAATTACTTAATGCACCCCAACCTCTCACATTAGACTTTGTTGTGGTTACTAGTTAAGCCGGTCGGTTCCGGGTAGCTTTACACCACAACTTGGTCTAACCTCGGGTTCAAGCACAACATGACCAACTTCTCACATTGGGTCCTATTGTTTGCAACTACTAGTTAGGCCGGTCGGTTCCGGGTAGTTTTACGTTGCAAACTCAACCCAACCTCGAGTTGGCCACTTTCATGTTTAGTCTAGTGTCATGTTCATAGTCAAGTTTTCAAGCAATTGGGTAGACCTAACTTAATAGGTAAATTCCCAATGGGTAGACCTAACTTAATAGGTAAATTCCCAAGCTTATGTTTTTATGCATACTTACATGTCAACTTCCATGTTATATTTCAAATCATGTTTTCAAGTATAAACACATGTCATATTTAACGTTACATGTTGTCATGTTTATACCCATTTACCCAAGTCATA
The DNA here is from genome assembly GCA_030737875.1 of Allium sativum. Classification (NCBI taxonomy): domain Eukaryota; kingdom Viridiplantae; phylum Streptophyta; class Magnoliopsida; order Asparagales; family Amaryllidaceae; genus Allium; species Allium sativum. The sequence goes on along the minus strand of CM060921.1, from coordinate 716,439,971 downwards.
TTCATGTCATTATGTTTCCCCATAATGTGACCCCAACGCTTTTTTTTTAAACTAGCATATACGTTCGCAACAACGTGATGGATTAAAAGAAGAGACTTGGCAAAGGAATGACAAAAATGGGTATTAAGCCACAAGTTAATCATGGTGGCAAATGAGGCACAAATGTGTTCATTAGCTTGCATGTTACATTCTTAAGCCTCAAAAACATGCATAAACCCAAACTTGGTACATAAGCGAATCATGGTGACAAAAGACATGGAATGATGGCTAGAAACTCGCATATATCATCATATAAGGATTATGAATTCATATGCAAGGTGACATAATGATTATGAAGATTCTCATGTTGCATAATGCAACATTTCAACATAAAGGTCAAAGCTTTATGACCACAAGACCAAGGTAATGACTTTATAAGCTTGCATAAGATGATAGCATGCTACATACTAATGTTTAAACCCACTTACAACATGTCATATTAAGTTTAAAGTTCATATCTAATAGTAGGAGAAGGGCTTACATTGCTATGAAGGCCTAAATCGATTAAACTAAAGCTTGTGATGAAGCCTATGCATGCCATCACCCAAAAACCCAAAGATGGATGCTCCAAACCCACCAAAACACCATCTTTATGAACAAAGATCAAAGCTTTTGCCTTGAAATCAACTTGAGAAGCTCTCATACTAACATAGGGACTCTCTAACACTCTCATGATCATGAAACCTCTCATAGAAATGAAGTGGAGGCTAGGATAGTTGAGTGGAGGCCATGAGAGTAGAAATTTGGCCATAGTTTAGTTACATGAATGAATAATGAGGAATTAGGAGAGGGTTAGGGGCTTATTTATAGATTAGGCAAGTGTTTTAGGCCATAGGATTAAACCTAGATTCAATCCAAGCCATCAAAGCATGTCTTGGGGAAGAAGTCAAGTGTAGGAACCATCTAGGGCCTTTAGATTAAAGATGAACCATGAGAACCATTCAAATGCAAAATCTGCATTTGAGCGAATCGGCCCACGGGTTGACAGCCAAACACCCTGGATTAACCCCTAGTCGACCCAGCGGGCTCGGGTCGACCTCAAAAATCGGCCGGTTCGGTTATTCCCCTCTCCCAATTCGCTGTTTTGAACATTTTTGCATATTTATTTATTTAATTTTCAATTATATATATATATATCAATATATATATATTTCTCTGCGCAACCCATTTCACTTAATTAAGTATACTTTAATTTGGGAATTTTTCGTGAAACTTCGCGAGGCCATATCTTGGTCATACGGACTCCGATTTTCGAAAACTCGGACTCTATTTCGCGTATTTTTCCGAGACGAACGCAATGGCATAGCCCGTTTCCCTTGATTCAGATTTTACAGTTTAATTCTGCCTCCATTTATGTTATAACATGTTATTCAAAAATACGGGTTGTTACAATGAACAACCCAATGTAATAAGAGAAAACATAAAACCTTGAGTTTGACAACAGTTTTTACGAGCGATAAAACAACTATCTAACTTCATTAATAAAGTATATGAGAATAGGCGGATTAATCAGTTAATCTGCCAACATCAACAGAGAAGAAACCAAATCCATCTTCCCCACATCAAACACTGATAGACTTTACAACAATCAGGTAGAAACAAACATTACATTCATAACAATCAATTATCAAGCGTAGACCATCCTAATCAATATCAGTATCTCCTAAGCACAATCCCCGAAGGCCTAAACTAACATCAGATAAGAACCCAAGAGATATCTCCTTCGATGTCGAATAATCTACAAAAGACGGTACAAGTAAACAATCATTCATCCATGACTCTGGCTATCACCGCCAATCCTGCTTTGAAACCATCGTTAATCATATGACCGGCTCAACATCACACCGTCCATCAAGGGCAATTGGTAACCCCAGTTGTAGCAAAAACTCCATATGTCTTTCTACGATACGTATCTAGGCCTTTCAACGATACCTAGGGTACCAGACCATACAACCGGTCTTTAAAGCGTCCCTATTGTACCCTTGCTTTGAGCCCATTGGAACCTACAACAATGATAATTCCTCGGCCTTTAGTGTCTCCATTCGTCATCACCGGCGACCATCCATATGCTCAAACATACTCGATCATCCATTATCCATGAGCTCAAAACATACTTGAGTCCTCTTCACATTCGTTTCATTTCGACAATCAACGAGCACTTCACGATGCTTCAGACATTCCTCCTTGAATATGCGTCGAAGCTGTAACTATTGTTGAATAAAAAACAAGCTTCGATTGGTTGACACTGCATTTTATAGCATTTCCAGCTTTTCCACTATGAAAAACTGGTCACAATGTCAAAATAACCTTTTATAGTGTTTCTGAAATGCTGTTATGTTTCCTGGTTCACTTCTGGCACTCGCTGGCACTTGGCACTGTCATTTGGTACTCTGGCACTTGGTACCGTGATAACTGTGTAAATCCCCAGCGCACCTTGGAAAATCACTAATTTTACCATGTGCAGCACGTCTGGTACTTGGTACTCTGGCACTTGGTACTTTGGCACTTGGTACTCTGGCATGTAGCCCGATCCATGCTAATGTATTTAGCCCGATCCAGAGGAAATTGCACCATCCATGCATTTCTCCTGATCCATGCTTTGAAAACTTTCAGATCCATGCAATATTGCACGATCCTAGCATTTCACCTGATCCATGCTATGAAAACTTCCGGATCCATGAAAAATTTCTCGATCCATAGCATTTCGCCCGATCCATGCTATGAAAACACCCAAATCTATCTTAAACACCACCGATCAATCTCAAACACAACCAATCAATCTCAAACACCACCGATAAATCTCACTCAAAAACCATCGATAAATCTCAAATACCACCGATCAATCTCAAACACCACCGATCAATCTCAAACAACACCGATAAACAAATCAACCATTGATTCAGGAAATAATCAACAAATGTTAAAATAATGACTCAACAAATGTTCAAATCAATATATGGATCTAAACATAGAATTAACATATGAAATCATCGTTTATAAGTTGCTAGATTAGATCCTATGGTGATTTGAATTAAAATCATACTTACATTGATTAGTTCCATATGAAAACAACTTGAAATGATGAACACAAGATCAAACAACCCATATACTTGATTGAATCCGCATGAGATATGCTTATCACTCACCAATTCTTTGAATTAACTCGAAATCGCTAAATTTTCAATCCAGACAGCGAAGAATATGCTTCAAACCTCTTAATTTGATGCGGTCTCTCTTCAGATGATGTAGATCTAGCTTCAAACGATGTAGATTTTCGATTCTCTTATGTAGATCTAGAATTTTAATGGTGGAAAGAAGTATTTGATTGAGCAAGGAGGTCACGAGATCAACCAAATGAGAGAATGAAGAAAAATAACCCTCTCTCCATGCCTCTAACTCCCTATTTATAGCCTCCAACCAGCCCAATAATGGGCCTCCTCAAATTTGCCCATCAATGGTTCTAAAAACCTGAATAGAAATTGTGAAACACAAAAACATCGAATCCTCCCAAACCGCTGTGCCAAATCTTTAATGTGACTACTCTACGGAATTGGCAACACCATTTCCTTTCCAATGAGACCAACCTCGGATCTTGATTTGATCCCACACAAAAAATTTTCCCTATACAAAACTGATAGGGAAAAAATGGTCATAAATAAAATTGGTAAAAATTATAGATATGTCTCACATCCCCATAACTAACATATCAAAATATGAGAATGATCCAACCCTCAGGGAATTAAATAAAAATATTTTATGATCCTCTGACACATAAGATATAGGCTGTTATAGCCTAGGAATTATCATTGTTATAGGTTCTAGCGGACTCAAAGCAGGGGTATGATAGGGACGCCTAAAAGACTATGGGATAGTCAAGTACCCTGGGTATTAATGAACGTCCTAGATACGTATCGATGAAAGGCATGTGGAGTTCTGCTAGAACCGGGGTTGTCATTAGCTCTTGATGGATGGCAAGACGACCAGTCATTTGATTAATGATGGTTTCAAGGAAGGATAGGCAGTTATAGACAGAGTCATGGATAATGATTGCTTTGCTTATATCGTCTTGTATAGGTTGTTCGACATCGAAGGAGACATCTCTTTGGTGCTTGTCTATTGTTGGTTTAGGCCTTCAAGGCTTGTGCTTCGGAGATGTTGACATCAATTTGGATGGCCTATGCTGGATAACTAGTTGTTATGTCTGCTAGTTTTCTATTCTAGTTGTTTGTAAAGGCTATCACTGTCAGACGTGGGGAAGATGAGTTGGGTTTCTTCTCTTTGATATTGGTAGATTAGTTGGTTGATCTACCTATTCTCATATACTTTATTGTTGATGTTAGATAGTTTTTTATCGCTCATTAAAACTATTGTCTGACTCAAGGTTTTATATTTCCTTTTATTACCTTGGGTTGCCCATCCTATTGCGGATGGGTAGACTGAGTAGCAGGTAGCAGATCTTAGTGAGGACGATGCTGCAGATTGATGACGAGCGAGAAGCTTAGGTATTATTTCTTACTATACATACCTTGTTGTTTCTTCTTATGTTTGATGTGTGCTACTCTGAGTGAACTTATAGTGAGGCATTTTGTATAGACTCTAATGATGTAGTCCAAAGGATGTATGGATATTTCATGTTGATATGAAAGTTTAAGTTTCTGCTCAATTATGATTCATTATAATGCCTGTTATATATGTTATATTATAATTTGTCTCTGCGTTGTGAGCTATACGACAGACTCCGATTGTGTTTATATTTCTCTAACAGTTGTCTATAGTTGCCTGACATGTCTTTCAGTGCAATATTCCTCTTGTTATGTACATGAGTTATGTTTGGTCATCACAGTAGCACTCCTTGACTCATACAAAGACAACAACTTGTCCCACAAATCCTTTGCGGATTCTCAACTAGCCACATTATTGAATACCGAATCATCAAGGTACTGTCAAATCAAGGTAATTGCCCTCTTATCCATCTTCTTCCACTTCACCTCATCAACATCCAAGGGCTTCTTCTCATCTCCATCAATCGGATCATGTAGATCATTGAGGTAAAGCACACCCTCCATCTTAGGCTTCCAAATCCCCCTTTTTCATTCATAAAAAATAGTCATCTTCAGGAATGTCATCATATCCGACATAACCAAAAACAATTTTCCCAATCCAAAATCACTCTAAGCTTTGGGATGATCTGGCTCTAATACCAACTGTCAAGAAAATTGCGCCTTTGCGGAAGTGACCAGGATCTTATTCACCCAATTACTTAAAGATGATTTCCATGGAAAAATAACATAGATACGAAATTACACGCACAAACACAAGATATTCTACCCAACCACTCTCTTTATTGATTCAATAAGAAAAAAAAATTGTTTACACAGAATGGATTAAATACCAAAATTAAACAAACTACAATTGAATCAATAACCTTATTGAGAAGGGGAAAGGATATTTAGATAACTACAACTTTTGTTGGAGAAGGAGAACAATGAAGAATGACGACAAACCCTTGGATCAACTATTTCAGTCTCAATCCTATTAAATAATCCAAACTTACATGTTTCTTTTATAGGAGAATAGAAGGCTTAGGCAAATACCTAATTTTCCCCTCAGAATATATCATGAATATATATTCTCTAAATAATCGGTCAAAAACACGAAACCTCCACAGACGTCTGACCGGGATTGGTCAGACGTCTGTCCAAACTCTCGAGTTACAAAAACCTGATAGCTCAGACATTTGACATAAATGGCTCAGATGTCTAAGCTGAAGCTCAACACGAAACCGCCTCATTTGAGCTACTGCACAGTCTTCCTCCGAACTCAGGTTCACACACCATCCTTTCCGCTACCAAGCACTCATCCTGACACATCATCTTCATTATACATGTGATTGAATATCACAAATCACAACAGTATGCACCTTGTATTTATAGATGATTTATTTCTCTATCGTTAGTGTAAGTTGCTTCTCTTAAATCGCCGACTTACCCTGCATGTAAGATGCAACAACCCTCTTTAGAACGGGTCTAATTTATGATCCAATCAAATCTCATTGAACCTTAGGTCTATTTCAAAACTGACCCTTGGTTGATAAAATATACACAATAAACAATATACATAGTTGTCCATGCTTTTAGAAATTTACAGTGCAAGGGGATAAAGGATAACCAAAATAAGTACTCATTTCATAAAAAAAAACTAATCTTAAATATGCAACCTTCCAAAATATCTGTAGTACAATATCTTGAAATAGAAAACATCAACATGTCTAAAACTCTGTACATAAAAAACATAAATAAGTAATTAAAGCATTACAAGTCTTTACCGCTTGTGAAACCCTACGTCCGTTAATGTCACTCACTAACGGGAATGCATTAAATTTCGTGAAGCGCTATAGGTAAACAGACACAGAATAATTACAAGATAGATATAAATAAGATAGAAGCGGAAATTTTAAATTTTTATTTCAAACATAAATCATAATGCCGTGGTCCATAATACCATAAGCCACAAAAACCATTACAATAAAACAACTTCTGTCTTGCATCATTAGAGTACATAAGAATATGAAAAACATAATTCCCCAATTAAAAGAGTTAAGACATAGCGAGACAAGAACTTGAGCCATACTTTAGAAGTAGCTCCTAGCAAGATGATATCTGAGTCCTGACTAAGCCTGAGTGTTTCCTCCCTGAGAACCCTGCGGGGGGGGGGGGGGGGACAGAAGAAAGAAGGAGAAACAAAAGGGTCAGACATAAAGTCTGGCGAGTCTAGTTACCTTTAGCCAGTAAATAAATAAAAGTAACATGATAGAAATATAAAATGGATAAAAGAGAGATCATTATTTAAATGGCAGGTGTGACAAGGTAAGCAAGATAAGGTGTATGTGGCCCACTAATGATTACTCTGCACTATTACTAGTATAACTAAAATGAGATGATCCCTTCCACTATAAGTTGGTAGACTTAGGGCATACATCCGAGTGTACCCTAACCACTACCCTAATCGATCGGCTCCTTACCCCGTAGATATACTGTGCTGGCCCCGCAATAGGAGGTATCACTCCCTAAAGTTGCAACCCTTAAGGTGTGCACAACCATACCTACTGGTGTCACGATCGTCTTATCCCCATCTGCCCGGCTCATGCACGCACATGACCCGGTCGATTTGCGCTACCCACACCATCCGTCTCGTTTGGATCTCTTATAATCAATCAGTAAGTGTGCCCCTTCTCCGCCTAGTACGGAGTTCTTTACATGATACCAACTCTGGGTTACTAACTGAAATGGGTCCCATACAATATAATACAACCCCTCCCTTTGTCTTGTATCCCCACTAGGTTTTTCACTGACTATGTATACCCTTAGGTGTCTTTAATTACATAGCTCTATGTTAGTTATGCTTACCCTAAAATGGTGTCTTTAATTACATAACTTTGTTATATTTTTCCACTGATTATGTATGCCACTAGGTGTCTTTAATTACATAACCTTATTGGTTTAGGTTCGTGGGCCTAAATGTAAATATTACCCAGCCCCTCTAATTTACTTAACCCACCCACTACCCATCCAATTTTACTTAACCCTAACTTAAGTTCATAATCATACAATCCTTATGGATTAAATTAGGTTAAGTAGTCCAACCCGATACCATGTCCAATTATTAGGGATGAGCAGGAAAACCGATTACGAACCGAAACCAAACCGAAACCGCATAAAACCGATAAAAACCGCATCTTAAAAAACCACACCAAAGTAAAACCGCAAAACCGATGAAACCGCACCATTAGTATGGTCCGGGTTTGGTTTTCATCCTTTTTCAAGCCGCAAAACCGAAACTGCACCGAATATTACTTATACGTAAATTTTAACACTACCTTCTCAAATTTAGCTTTAGGCAAATCTGCACGTTCACTACTTGGTAATTATGGAAGCAAAAGAGCAACAATACATGCTGCAGCACTCTAACTGCACAGCTATATTGACTCAAGTTGCCAAGATTAATCATGATGTGTTGATGGAAATGTCTGATCATAGAAAGGATCTACAAAAGAAAACAAAACTAATATTGAACACCTTGAGAAGCTATCAAGACCTGCCACCAGACAAAGCTCTTACTGTATTAGCTATAGAGGTTAAAAAGAGGCGGTATGCTACTACTGAGAAGTATCTAGAACAAGTTCTACATACTGCTTTCGGTCCATCAGAATTATGATTTGGATTACATCCTTTGCCTTGATGTCATTTATAGTAAGATGGTATTAGGATTGGACCGATTGGTCAATACAGTAAAAGAGTTTTCATTTGCATGTGAAGATCAATATCACACACTGGACAAATAAAAAAGCCTCTGCCTCAGATTTAAACATTTCATGTGCATCACCATCTAAGGGAACGATGTTTTTTTTGTTAATTGGTTTTGAAACCAAAACCGCACTTTTAAAAACAGAAACCGCACTTTTAAAACCGAACCGCACCAACGGTTTTTGGTCCGGTTCCTACTTTTGAAAACCGCACGCTAGCGGTTCCGGGTGCGGTTTTAAGTCAAAACCGCACCATGCTTATCCCTACCAATTATGGTTATAATGGGCTAGACCTCCCCATTTGGTCTACAATGTGTGGATGCTGGATATGCTAGTCGGGTCCGCGCAGTCTTATTCCATAGTTGGGCCTAATCTCGTGTCTTAGCCAGATTCTTATTTGCGAACTTAGACCTTTCACGTTAGGTTCAAAAGTAGTGGCTACTGGATATGCCGGTCGGGTCTGGGAAGATTTCCGCCACTAATGCAACTTAACCTCGTGTCATAAATGCAATTACAATTACTAATTGTAATTACTAAATATTCCATTTTTATCTAAATCTACCTATGTCATCATATGTGATTATTTCTATGTTTCCCCATTTGAATTAAATGTCCAATTTGTATTGATATTACATAAAATATGCCAATTATAAATCCCTTTTCCCCGTTTCCTAACTAACATATTCACACGTATTTTGGCGGAATCTAGGATATAAAGTAGCCTAGCCATAACAATGAAAAGGGAATATGAAAAGGTGATAATTTCAACATATCTTGGCATAAAGTAGCATGATAACACGGTGAATGGATATGTAATTAACATCATCACAAGGTGGACATAAAACTGATAACTTGTGGCAATTACAACGATGTCAAAGCAAGCATAATGAGATCTAAATTAACCATTTGGGTGACCAACTATTTAGATCTAGCATAATTAGGGTGTCATGATAACAAGTTTAGATCTAAAGATGGCTTCACGTGTCAAGTTTACAACATATCTAGATTGATCACAATATGACAAGTGAAAAGGGGATTCATAAGGAACTAGATCTAGCCAATGTTACAACTATCTAATTTAACAGATGTATATTCACCACAATACAGTTACAAGTCAAGATCCACATAAACAACATAATAGAATAACCTCAATTATATTAGATCTAGGGAAATAGATCTATCATGACATAGTATAGGATTTCATACTAGCATAGAATCATGCTTTACAACATATCCAATTCACAGTCTTTCACAATTCACTTTTATTTATCTAAACCTGTAAGTAATCTAGAAACTCATAGCGTTAGGTTTAGAGAATTGAGAAAGAGCGCATCATAAATTCTGAATTTGATTTGCAAAGTATGTTGTTATAGAAAACGGTTCCGTCTCAATTCACACTTCGGTAGCATATGGCTCCCATAGTTTTCAATGAAGAAATAGGAGAATTAAGCACATATTTATAGCTGCAGAACCCTCTGAAACCAACTGCTACGTCAGCCCTAGGGGTGTCGACACCCCCGTTGGTGGTACGACCCATAGGTCGACACCCCTTAAGGGCGGTCAACCCCCTAGAGCGGGAATTTTGCTGCTCTTCTAAATTTTCAAATTTGAATCATTGTGGATAAAATTCTGACTCATGCATATATATATAATTTTTCTTTGCATATACAAACTTAAAACCCTCATAACTTCCTCATACGATGTCCATTTTATGCAAACCAAATGTCTATCTTGACCAAAATTTCAAGACGGACGCAATGGTGCATTCTATTTTTTTAATTCTGAATATTAAATTAATTATTACTTAATTTATCCTCTTTTAGTGTCAATTCAAATTCAGGGTGTTACATTCTCCCCTATTCAAAGGATTTCATCCCGAAATCACTATGTTGAGAAGAATGCATATCCTACCATCCATCATCCATCTACTCATCCACCAACCACTGGCATCTATTGTCCTTAAAGATTTCTAGTGCTTATATGAATATATGTGAAGGTGTGTGCATATGTCCCAACACTAATGCGAAGATCAGACTGTCTACAGATTCAGTTAACCTCCTTAATGCAATGTATGTTAGTGCCATGAATCCAATATGTATGCAAATAAACCTATTGTATCATACAAGTTCTATATGTGTGCACATTCATTCGTCCAAATGCAACATCCATATCCTAACTTGTCCATTTCCATCCATAAAAGAGAAGAAAATGCACACACATCCATATGCAGTATGAGAGTGATTGAGTCAATCTTAGTGCATAATGTGTGTGTATGCATCCATAGGCAACCACTAGCAAACACTTGCGTCCACTTGCATCCATCAATCATAACATGTTTCAAACACATGTTTACATCCATAGGATTCCTATCTAAAGGTCGAAAATACTATGGATAAGATATATTCTATTGAAAGAAACAAGCATTGATAAAACTTAGGAAAATGAGTTAAGAACATACCCTCGAAAAGAAAAGGGTACGAAGCACGAATCTTGTCTTTGGTCTCCCAAGTCGCATCTTATGGGTTATCTCCCCGTTAAACCCTAAGCAACTTGATCTCCTTATTGTGAAACTTCTTAACTTCTGACCCAAAAATACGGGTAGGGATTCGTCTGACTATCACCTCCCGTTCCACTTCGACTTCTTCCAACATACTCGGCTCAACAACTTCTGCTGTGTCATGCAGGCACTTCCGCAGATGAGAGACATGGAAAACGTCATGAACACCGGATAGATTTTCTAGGAGCTTTACTCGATAGTCCATTTGGCCAATCCTCTCGGTTAAGGGAAATGGTCCCACAAACCTAGGTGCCAACTTCCCTATTGATCTGAAGCGAACCACATTCCTTAAAGGTGATACTTTGATAAAAACCAAGTCTCCCACTTCGAATTCGATGTCAGCCCTTCTCTTATCTGCATAGGACTTTTGCCTATTTTGAGTTGTCTTCATCCGCCATCGAATAAGGTCAATCTTTTTGGACGTTTCCCTAACCATATCTGGTCCAAGTAATAATCTTTCTGTAGATTCCCACCAGCAAGTTGGCAATCTTCAGGGTTGCCGATACAATGCTTCGAAGGGTGCCATGCCGATGCTAGCTTGATAACTGTTATTATAGGCAAACTCTACTAAAGGAAGATGCTCCTCCCAAGTCCCTACGAAGTCTAGGATACATAGTCTTAAAAGATCTTCAAGAATTTTGTTCACCCTCTCCGTCTACCCATCGGTCTGAGGATGATAAGCAGTGCTCAAACACAACCATATACCTAATGCTTCTTGCAAGCTCCTCCAAAATTCGCTGGTAAAGATGGGGTCTCGATCGCTCATGATGTTGGAAAGTACTCCATGAAGACGAACTATCTCACAAACATAAACTTCTGCCAACCATGATGCCGTCCTCTTACTCTTAACTGGAATAAAGTGAGTCTATCCACTACCACCTAAATATTGGTGTTACCTTTCTTCGATCTAAGCAAACCATATATGGAATCCATAGAGACGCTCTCCCATTTCCACTACGGAACCTCCAACGGATGAAGTAATCCACCAGGCTTCTTTTGCTCAGCTTTGACTTGCTAGCAAACCAAACATTGAGAAACAAATTCGGCCACATCTTTCTTCATCCCAGCCCAAAAGAAAACCCTCTTCATGTCTCTATACATCTTGTCACCACCTGGATGAATAGTCATCTTATAATGGTGGGCTTCTTCTAGGACTACCTTTATCAAGCTTCCAGTTTGAGGAACACAAAGCCTTCCATCTCGTAGCAACCACCCTTTTTCATCTATAGCATATCTACTGAGGTGACTAAAGTCTCCCCTCTTCTGAGCTTATCCGTGATGTCTAAAATCTATAGGTCACCTTGTTGCGAAGCTCCTATCTGATCCATAAGAGTTGGTCCTATCTCCAAGGATGCAAACAAATCAGGCAGAACCTCGATAGAGGGTCTAAAACCAAAAGCTGATATGAACTCCAAGTTTCTTTCCACAAACAGAGGACTCAAGGCCATCCTCTGCCTACTTATGCCACCACATTACCCTTGCCAGGGGTATAAGCAATCTCAAAATCACATGAAGCCAAGAGCTCCATCCACCGTTGTTGCCTTAAGTTGAGATCCTTCAGTGAGAATAGATACTTGAGTAATTTATGATCGGTGTATAACTCGAACTTTTCTCTAAGAAAATAATGATGTCACGTCTTTAACGCGAATACTATGGCAGCTAGCTCTAGATCATGGGTGGGGTAGTTCTTCTCATGAACTCTCAAATGTCTACCCCCATAACATATTACTTTCCCTTCTTGCATCAGAACCGCTCTAAGCCTTGTACCGCATGCATCGTTGTAAACAGTAAACATTTTACTTCCATCAGGCAAGGTCAAGATTGGGGTTGCTGTCAGAGCCCTCTTCAGTCGTTGGAAAGCAATGTCACAGTCTATGTCCCATGAAAATGCCAAAATTTTCTTTGTCAGCCTGGTAAGAGGGCTAATGTCTTTATGAAGTCATTAATGAACTTCCTATAATAACCTACCAACCCAAGAAAGTTTCTCACCTCGGTTGCATTTTTAGGAATCTGCCAATCTTGCACTACAACCACCTTGGCGGGATCTACAGCTATCCCTTCTTTGGAGACTACATGTCCTAAGAATCTCACCTCTTTCCTCCAAAAATGGCATTTGGAGAACATTGCCTTAAGCTGATGGTCACGGAGAGTTTTCAAAACTTTCCTCAAATGTTGGGCATGCTCTTCTTCACTCGTGGAGAAGATCGAAATATCATCAACAAATACTATGACAAATTTGTTTAGGAACTCCCAAAACACCCTACTTATCAAATCAACAAAATAGGCGGGTGCATTTGTCAACCCAAAAGCATAATTAGCCATTCAAAGAAACCGTCCGGAGTTCTGAAAGCAGTCTTATCTATGCTATCCTCAACCACCCTCAGCTGATGGAACCCCGTAGCCAAGTCCAACTGAGAAAATACTGAGGCACCAACAAGCTGATCAAATAAATCATCAATCCTCGGAAGTAGGTGCCTATTCTTCTTGGTGAGCTTATTCAATTCTTTATAGTCAACACACAAACGAAGTGAACCATCCGCTTTAGTCTTGAATACTACTAGAGCACCCCATTCAGATATTCTTCGTTCGATAAATCCTTCTCAAGTAGCTCCCCTACTTGCTTACTCAGCTCCCTCCTTTCCCTTGGAGCCATGTGGCGCACTGGTGATGCAACTGGCTTTGCATTGCCCACCAGACATATGCGGAAGTCAATCTCGCGCCTTGGAGGTAAACCCCGTACCTCATCAAAAACATCGAAATAATCTCGAACCACTGGAACAGATTGCAAATCATCTATGGATGCATCTAGAGACTCTAGGAAGCTAAGCATAATAGACCCTTGGGGTCACAAGAAACTTTGAGGGTCTTCCCATGACAAATCAGGAGTCTAACAACCCTCCTCTCATGATCCAGAATGACCCCATATGTGGTAAGCCAATCCATTCCTAGAATCAACCCGTAGCCCATAAACCCGAGCATATACGCTTCACATTCAAAATCGACGCCTAACACAGATATTTTCAAACCCCGACAAATCATCGGTAAACGAGCCAAACCGCCAATGGGGTTTGAAACAACTACAAGATCTACTACCATACTATTAATTAAGTGCAGAGATTCAACCATAGAACTAGATATAAACGAGTGTGAAGCACCAGAATCAAAAGGTGTTCTAACTGGATGGTTTGAAAGAGAAACTAAACTTTCTACGGAAAATTTTCTACCTTTTTCAAGAGCACTGATCGCCAGAGCATGCACCTGCCCTCCAGAAGTCCCTGCTCTTTGACCTTGTCCCTGCGATCTCTGTTTCTTCGGGCACTCTTTAGAGAAGTGTCCACCTCTCCGCAATTAAAGCAATTGGCCTTCCTTCTCTTACAATCTTTGATCAAGTGACCCTCCTTTCCACAATTGTGACATTTTCTCTTATCCTTACCTTTGTCATCCTTCCCTCCTTTCTTCTGCTGTTGCTGTTGTTGATGTGGTTGTTGCTGCCCCTTCTTGGGCCACACCTTCCTATTCTGCAATGTCCCCTCAGTCTTTGCTTCCTTCTTCTCTCCCTTGTCCTCATGCATTAGGGATATATCAACAAGCTTTTCAAAAGTGGCCCCCATTGGAATATGGGACATGGCCAAACCATGAAGAGGCTCATTCAGCCCTTTAGCAAATCACAAAGCCCTTTTATGCGGTGTAACTACCAACTCTAACCCGAACCTGGCCAGCTGTTTGAACTTGTTCACATACTCCTTTATCGTCAAATTTCCTTGTTTGATTGCTAAGATCCTCTCCATCTGTATGCTTCCTCAGCTTGGGAAAGAAATTTCATTTTGAACCCTTATCTAAAATCTTCCCAAGTTTCCACTGGACGTTCAGCTTGGGTGACTTCCCACCAAAATGAGGCTTCGTCCTTTAACAACCAAGGAGCTAACTGAATCTTTCTTCAGTCCTCCACCTCAAAGATTATGAATAAGTCATCGGTCTTCTTAAGCCAGTTTCGAACTTCTACGAATGTCTCGTTCCTATGGAATGGCCTTCCTCCCATAGCCCGGAAGTCTTTGTAGATCTTGGCAAAGTTGTCAGCTCTTAGAGGGGGAGGAGGAGGAGGAATGACTAGGGCAGCTGGGGGAGGGACGTCTCTTTGGCCTTCGGCCGGCGCCGTGGCCTCCAAATACCTATGAAACCATCATAAAGGACCAAAGGATACTACATATGGCTTTTTGGGGTATGTTTTTCAAAACATACTTTTCTTTTGAAAATAATTTCCAAAAACTTTTATCTAATCTGGTAACCTTCAGCTCTGATACCAAGTATGAAACCCCACATCCGTTAATATCACTCATTAAGGGAATGCATTAAGTTTCATGAAGCGCTATAGGTAAACAGACATAGAATAATTACATGATAGATATAAATAAGACAACAGTGGAAATTTTAAATTTTTATTTCAAACATAAATCATAATGTCGTGGTCCATAAGCCATAAAAACCATTACAATAAAACAACTTCTGTATTGCATCATCAGAGTACATAAGAATATGAAAAACGTAATTCCCCAATTAAAAGAGTTAAGACATAGTAGAGACAAGAACTTGAGCCATACTTCAGAAGTAGCTCCTAGCAAGATGATATCTGAGTCCTGACTAAGCCTGAGTGTTTCCTCCCTAAGAACCTAGGGAGGGTGGAACGGAAGAAAGATGGAGAAACAAAATGGTCAGACATAAAGTCTGGCGAGTCTAGTTACTTTTAGCCAGTAAATAAACAAAAGTAACATGATAGGCATATAAAGTGGATAAAAAAGAGATCACTACATAAATGGCAGGTGTGACAAGGTAAGCAGATAAGGTGTATGTGCCCCACTAATGATTACTCTAGACTATTACTAGCATAACTAAAATGAGATGATCCCTTCCACTATAAGTCGGTAGACGTAGGGCATACGTCTGAGTATACCCTAACCACTACCCTAATTGATCGGCTTCCTACGTCGTAGATATCCTGTGCTGGCTCTATGGTAGGAGGTATCACTCCCTAAAGTGGCAACCCTTAAGGTGTGCACAACCATACCTACTGGTGTCACGGTCGTCTTATCCCCCTCTGCCCGGCTCATGCACGTACATGGCCCAGTCAGTTTGCGCTGCCCACACCATCCGTCTTGTATGGATCTATTATAATAAATCAGTAAGCATGTCCCTTCTCTGCCTAATACGGAGTTCTTTACTTGATACCAACTTTGGGTTACTGACTGAAATGGGTCCCACACAATATGATACAAGCTCTCCCTTTGTCTTGTATCCCCACTAGGTTTTCACTAACTATGTATACCCTTAGGTGTCTTTAATTACATGGCCTTTGTCAGTTATGCTTACCTTAAAAGGGTGTCTTTAATTACATAACTTTATTATATTTATCCACCGGTTATGTATACCACTAGAAGTCTTTAATTACATAACATTATTGGGTTAAGTTCATGGGCCTATATGTAAATATTGCCCACCCCCTCTAATTTACTTAACCCACCCACTACCCATCCAATTTTACTTAACCCTAACTTAAGTTCATAATCATACAATCCTTATGGATTCAATTAGGTTAAGTAGTCAAACTCAATACCATGTCCAATTATGGTTATAATGGGCTAGACCTCCCACATTAGGCCTACAACGTGTGGATGCTGGATATGCCAGTCGGGTCTAGGCGGTCTTATTCCACAGTTGGGACTAACCTCATGTCTTAGCCTGATTCGTATTTGTGTACTTAGACCTCTCACATTAGGTTCAACACTAATGGCTGCTGGATATGCCGGTCGGGTCCGGGCAGACTTCCGCCACTAATGCAATTTAACCTTCTGTCATAAGTACAATTACAATTCCTAATTGTAATTACTAAATATTCCATTTTTATCCAAATTTACCTATGTCATTATAGGTGATTTTCTCCATTTGAATTAAATGTCCAATTTGTACAAATATTGCATAATGTATGCCAATTATAAATCCATTTTCCTCATTTCCTAACTAACGTATTCACACGTATTTTGGCGGCATTTAGGCTATAAAGCAGCCTAGCCATAACAATGAAAGGGGAATATGACAGAGGTGATAGTTTCAAAATATCTTGGCATAAACTAGCATGATAACAAGGTGAATGGATATGTAATTAACATCATCAAAAGGTGGACATAAAACTGATAACTTTTGGCAATTACTACGATGTCAAAGCAAGCATAATGAGATCTAAATTAACCACTTATGTGTCCAACTATTTAATCTAGCATAATTAGAGTGTCATGATAACATGTTTAGATCTAAAGATGGCTTCACATGTCAAGTTTACAACATATCTAGATTGATCACAATATGACAAGTGGAAAAGGGGATTTCATAAAGAATTAGATCTAGCCAATGTTACAACTGTCCAATTTAATAGATGTACATTCACCATAATACAGTTACAAGTCAAGATCCACATAAACAACATAATAGAATAACCACAATTATATTAAATCTACGGAAATAGATCTATAATGACATCATATAGGATTTAATACTAGCACAGAATCATGTTATACAACATATCCAATTCACAGCCTTTCACAATTCACTTTTATTTATCTAAACCTAAAAGTAATCTAGAAACTCACATCGTTAGGTTTAGAGAATTAATAAAGAACGGATATGGAATTCTGAATTTGATTTTCAAAGTACGTTGTTGTAGAAAACAGTTTCGTCTCAGTTCGCACTCCGGCAGCATATGGCTCCCATAGTTTTCAATGAAGAAATAGGAGAATTGAGCACATATTTATAATTGCAGAACCCTCTGAAACCGACTGCCACCTCATCTCTATGGGTGTCAACACCCCTGTGGTTGGGTTGACCCATAGGTCGACACCCCTTAAGGGGGGTCGACCCATAGGTCAACACCTCTCTAAGGGGGTCGACCCCTTAAAGCTGGAATTTTGCCGCCCTGCCGAATTTTTCAAATTCGAATCATTATGGATAAAATTCTGACTCATCTCTTCATGCGTATATATATAATTTTTCTACATGTATACAAAATTAAAACCCTCATAACTTCCTCATACGATATCCGTTTTACACAAACAAAATGTCTATCTTGAACAAATTTTCGAGACGGATGCGATGTTGTAGTCCGTTTCTTCTAATTCCGAATATTAAATTAATTATTACTTAATTTATCCTCTTTTAGTGTCGGTATAAATTCGAGGTGTTACACCGCTCCATTTAAAGTCTTCATCAGCATCGAACCTACTAGCATGCTGGTTGTAATAAGGAGAGTGTTGACACCAAAAAATGGAATAGGAAAAATAAGTAAATGGACAGTGAGGAATAAAAATAATAGAAATATAATAGAAATAAGCGAAAACGAATTATGGTGGTTCGGTGTAAGTCAACCTACATCCACTTAGGAAGTTTAATCACTTTATTGCTAGAAATCACTAGGTACAATGTTGAATCGATATTACATCCGAGTAAGATAGTACAAAATAATAAGAGCATAAAATGGTTCATTTCTCATTTGAAATAGGGTTATTTATAGTTGCAGTTCAAGCTGAAAAGTTAGGGAGCCATTATGAAGAGAGTCACGAGGGACCTAATGCTTATATACGTCTTTAATCGGATCAGTACCAATCCCTACCCTTTTTACTTTGCGATTTGGAATCCATAACTCTGGGTGCTTGGCCTTCTAAGTTTTTCTAGCCTTCTAGTAAATTATGGCTAGGATCAGATCCAAAGTTGTTGAGTTATATCTTCGGTTTATCAGAGTAGTAGAGTTGATATGAATCAGATTTATATTAATCCAAGGAATGAAGGTTTTACTGGTCCGAAGGTATAAATACATGGGATTTTACTGAGTTGGAACGCTGACAGTTACACTGATCCATTGAGAGAGATACATACTAATCCCTTAGGTTAGTGATCGAGCGAGAATGACTTTATAACCTTTTAATGATCGAGTCGTGTCGATCACTTACTGTTGGGTGAATGAACTTTGTTAATCACATGTTTTCTGTAGCCCATCCCTAGAGATGATCAATCAGCTTAATTTGCTTGATCCCGTGAGTTGATCAAGCCTTTTCTGAGTGATCGGATGGCATTTAGAGGTGATCGATCCATGTTGAGTTGACTTCTAACTTTCAAGCTATTCATTGGTCCTGATGCTTAGTTCGAGTTCGTGTGAGTCTAGATTGCTTCTGATAACTGAGCCAAAAGGTCGCGTAAAGTTTGTCCCTCAAAGCACGTCTTATGTGAACATGGTGTGCTTCCAATTGTAACAAGTCCTAATGTCTGGAATGTTCTCAATGTTGCGATCAACGAATGGTCGTGATCTTTCTTTTGAGTTGTGTACACAAAGGAGTATGTCCCTTTCGAATAGTTGTGATGCTTTGTCGAATTCCAGTGGTATAAATGTGTGATTCCAGCTTTGTTTTATGTTTCCTATTTGTCTAAACTTAACAATTTGGATTGGAAATCATTTGAACTTGTCAGGTAAACATCTAATTTTTCTCGATTCAAGAAATTAATTGTTAATCGTCGGCTCTTACTTTCACGTGAGTGTAATCTAGTCGCTATAGGATTAGAGTCGCATATGCACTTACATGTTCATATGTGCTTTTGTGCGATACATTCAGAGTTTACAATAAAAGTACAATAATGTAAATGTAGGCATATGGTTATAAACATCATCATCAAAGGTTTAATTGAACTCGAGCACCAAACGTGTACTCTTGAATTGTATAGTTTGCTTCACATTGATGAGTGCACGCTTGACGTTTGGTTCAGAATCGTGTTAACGATTGGATACTTAGACATTAACTTGAGTGTGTATGCATGTAAATGGTTGTACCGATCGCTTTATTCCTCCTTTATTTAAATAATTATTATGAGGCATCAGTTCCCTCTACCGGGATCAATAGCAATCCCTACACTTAGAGAAACTTCACAAACTTTAGCTTGCATGTCAGATTAGTCCTCCTTTCCCCTTCTGTATATAAATGCTTCTCACTTCTCCACTCTTATTTAACTGCCGCATCCAAACCCAAAAGAATAGTTTTAACACTTCCATATTTGATCATCGTTAATCACCATAGCTCCTTCCCCGCTCGACATTGACTCGGTAACGCCACCTGGTGTTCAAATTCCGTTCACCAAAAACAAATATATGTGGGTTTTAACCCATTTTTCATTCAAGTTATTATTTTTTGGTGAGTAAAATGGTGGAGGTGATCGAGTGGTGAAGGCGAAGAATAACGTCGGGCACCAAATACGAGGTCGTTGTGGCGGACGAGTCTCGAATGAGCTTGGAAGTGAAGTGGAGAGTACGAGAAGAGGGAGGAGGAAGGAAATAGGTTTTAGGAGGAAGAGATAAAAGAGGAAAGGGGTCGAGGGATCGATGTATTATCAAATCCGAATCCATGATCTTAGGATCTACGTTCGAGGGAGAAGAAAAGAGGGATGAAAAGTGAGGGGATTCGAAAATTTTCAAGTCTGAAACCAACCAAATAGGATCGGAATTTTTGGTGGAAAGGTGTGGATCCGAAGAGTGGAATGAGAGGTTCGAATCTAGGAGGATAACATAATTTTAGATCCGAGGACGTGGACAAATATGATTCGAGTTTTTGCGAATTTTTGTGATTGCATCAGTAAGTAAATCGAGCGTAATCCGTTCACATAACTTAGCTTTTTAAATTGAATGCCAAATCGAACTAACAATTCGAACAAGCACATAGGATATGGACCATGGACATATGACTGAACTGCTGATTCTGAACTTCGATCTCCAAACCAATTACAATGAAATCTTACGATTTGATCCAAATGCAGGAAGGTGGTCAGTGATGACAGTCATTCAATCGTAAAACTGAAAATCATCACTACATTCTAAAGTGTTCACTATAACTATATGAGCATGCATGATACTACAAGTTCCACGTTAGTTTGCACTAACATAGGGACACATATTTAATCGCGATGATTGTTGTGATGTTTATAAGTATTGTAAATTATGGCAACAAAAAGTTCGAGACGAATCCAAGGTTTAGAAGCTGAGAGTGCAGAGTTAAAGTCTTATTTGAGCCACTTTGCAGATGGGTCGAGCCCGTCAACTAGTAATCTTTCAGCTTTAGAAAGATCTAGCCTTCTTAATAACCGAGCCAACTTGAGGGGTAAAATTAAGAGCAACTTGGAGAGTTACAACTATTTGACCATCCCGGGGATGAACCAGATGTTGAGCAAGGACAAGAGAGGTGGAAGTAGGCCCGAAAGAGGTCGAAGATGTAGATATCGATCATAAAGGCATTGTACTGGCATTGGATATGTTGGAGGATGCAGTTATATTATAAAATCTTCAAGATTCAGTCGATACTAGGATCTAGAAGTTATGTTGTCAAGGATTTGCATAAGATATGGCATACCACCGGATGGCATTCGGGCTCCGAGTCGTGATGGTCATGCACCTCCTATACAGTTTATGGCTTGGAATAAGTACATGTGTTCTTTTGGCTATGTGCCTTCTTCATTCCCATACATTTAAGATATACTATGTTTCATGTGATTAGAGCCCACATAGCTTCATTCAAATGGATATGCTTTTCTACTTGGAACCTATCTCTTGTATATTGAAAACTTGGGTCTATAGCCGACTGGGGAAGACATTAGATATCTGTACACATTCAAACATTAAAGCACATATCCCTCACTTGCATATATCGAGGCCCGTCCTAACAATCAGATCATCTTACGGGCTTGAAATAAGTTTCTTCAAGCACGATTTGTACTACGTGGGTGATCGCCAGGATTCGCGAGGAGATTATAGGAGGACGTAAGCATGTTAACCCTTTTGCGTTATATTTCAAGTTACTCTAGTTGTTAGCTCTAGACTAACTTGAAATTCGATTTGGACAGGTATTCGTCCAAGGCCAAGGGATCAAGTATACTTGGATAGGGTGTTGACCCTACAGGATGTTAGAGAAGATTTTCGTGATGCACACATTAGACTTACTACTAGAAGGTCATCCTATCGGGCATAGGAATGAAGATCATGGCAGAGCAGGCATAGGGAATATTCCTCCTTCTGTGCATCTAGACTTGCCTCATATTGAAGAAAGAGAAGCTAGAGCTTAGGAGGAAGAGGAAGAAGAAGATGAAGGCGATTAGAAAGAACCTGTAGTGGAAGAGGACCTACCACCCACTCTCATTCCCTCTCCTCAATAGGGATAAAGATGGGAGAAGTCATTAAGTCGATATCTCCTGCAATTACAACTTGAATGGCCATATCAATGGAAGTACAAGGATAATTCAATGATTTGGACAAGATCCCATTAGATTTTCACTCGGTTTGAGTGATACAAACGTTGAAAGCTTGTTTTCAAGCTCTGAAATGTATCGACATTGTTATGTGTCGGAGAGATAGCTACCTCAAGTAAATTGAAAGTTGGTCCGTCAAGGGAAACATTAGGAACACATTCACAAACATTGCATGTAACAACACTTGTTTATGTGCCAATTAATCATCTCTAACTCGAGTTTTGTTTTGGGTAGACATAATGGTTCTAGGAAGCAATCGGAATAAGGATAGAGGAAAAGATAAAGATGAAAGCGGGGATAAAGACAGGACATGCAATAGCTCTTGCCCTAGGGGACCCGAAATTGAAGGGACAATTTTTAGGGATGCATAAGGGAGTGAGTCGTGCCGCAGGCGCACATATGACTACGACAGTGGCTATTACAGAAAATATCGTATTCCTAACATTTTGAATCTCTACAAGATGTCATAAAGCTAGTTGAAGTAGAAAAAAGAACAGATTCTAAGAGCACGAGGTAATCAGTGGCCTAATCACCTCCCCTCCTCCCTCTACAATATTACCTCCACCACTCCACCCATAAGCATGAGTGGAGAAAGGCCTAGTGGAGGCTCAGGGTATTGAAAAATATTTAGTGGCAAGATAAGAGAAAGGGTAAGGAGATTGAGCAAGCGCCCAAAACTGAAGAGATGATTCCGCAAGAGCGGAAGGCGTACTTGAAGAAATGCTTCCCTAAGTATTTTTTTAGTGAGCTTATTTTTTTATCAAAGATGCATCATATTATGTTTACGATCAACATAGAAACATTTGATCAAGTCTTCTATGTATACAATCAGTATAGGATCGTGATGGATTATGGTCAAAAGCCGTTCGGCTTGATTGAAAAGAAGAATGCTGAAATAACCAGTCTAAACCTTGAGGCCACCATGGATCATGATTGGACCAAATCAAGGGAGAGGGAGATTGATGAGCTAAAGCAACAGCAGAAAGTAGCCAACAAAATGATATAAGAAATGGTGGTAGCAGTCATTCAGGTCAGAGAAGAATACAAGGAATTGGTGGCCTCCCAATCCTTTCAGACTGCACTTGTTGAAAAGAACAATAAAGATCTTACAATAGAAAATAAAGGATAAAAAAGAAAATTGCGAAGACCGAGCAGCCAGAAAAGGAAATCAAAGATATGAGAAAACAATTGGATGCCAACATAGCGGAGGTACGCATGGTTAAGGTAGTAACAGAAGCATCTAACAAATAAGTATTAAAACATGTTGATGATGTTAGGAGAGGATTTGAGGCTCAGCATGAGGAGCTTTGAGCAAAGGCTCGAGAAGCTAATGCCGACATTCAAAAGAAATATTATTTAGTTGTTCTATGATTTTATGCCTAAGTCACTCGCCATCGCAACATCTCCCAAGTGGATGATGACGGAGAATATTCGCTTTGACCTGAGAGAGATTTTTAGACAATTAAACTATTGCCTTAGATATTGAGTATGTAAATGAAGTGACATCGACGACTCATTATTTAAGGGAAAATGAACATTAAATTCTTGAGGAAGTCAGGCGACAGTTGAAGGAGGATGTGGAGATAGCGGAAGAAGCATCTCAGATAAAATGGAAAACAATTATAATTAAGAGGGTCATCGTCGCTCATTCGACTGAAGTGGGTGCTTCCTAGATCCCGATCGTTCTACACCTGCCACTAGTGGTCGTCCCATACAACAGATAATGTAATAACTTGAATTTCAGCGGGCCTAAATTTTTCACAATATACTAAATTCCAAGTCAATAGAAGCTCGAGTTGGTTTGTTTGGTATCCTGTAGAGCAGAAATCAGAGCTCACAGTAAAATATCTCACTGCGGAACTGAATAAATTCAATAAGTAAATACTTACCATAATAGTGACACTGACTAGCAAGTGTTTCTAAAGCTGTAAAATCTCTGCCACCTATCTAACCTGTGGGTTTCTTATGAGGAGGGTGGTTAGAAAAAAGTTCTGGTGAATGGATAAATTATATTTTCTAAGAATAACACTATATATATCGTTCTATCGTCGGTTCACTTTTATTAGGTTGTTAGGGTTTATAACACTTTGGTCTTTGCGTGTACATCATACCAGCCTACCCCCCAGTAGATCAAACCTAATAATCCACAAACACACACAATATATATATAGCTATATGCCCAATATATCTAGGTACTACCCATAGTACCCTCCGCGGAAGGTCTCCATCGCCACGCTACGAAAGCATACTATATCTCCTTCCACTACTAGTTCTCCATCGCCATGCTAGAAAAACGTACTATCCACTATCCAAGCTCCGCTATCAGGCCAAATCCTTGTAGTGAGGCAATGCTTGGACACCCACGATGCACCAGCCAGTATGCACACCGAAGACCTACTTGCGATCATACTATCTATTATCTGAGTTCCATTATTAGGCTATACCCTTGCACGGAACTCAATCAAGTGATTTTTATATATGCCTACGATACAGATGTCCATATATTGGTCTGTCCCTTTTCTCGTTGACTTTGGCTCCACTCAACCGCCCCTTAACTATTGAAAGACCATTACAAAAGCTAATCCCTAACTAACAATCTAAATATCCAATTGGTATTTGTAACACCCCGTATTTTAACGACACTAAAGAGGATAAATTAAAGAATAATTAATTTAATATTCAAAATTAAGGGAAATGGACTACGTCATTGCGTCCGTCATGAAATTCTGTTCAAGATAGGCACCTGGTTTGCATAAAACGGATAACATATGAAGAAGTTACGAACGGTAGAAGTTTGACATTAAAAACAGGGATAACTGGCGCACTTGACAAGTGCACCAAGGCAATTTACACTGGCGCACCTACAAAATGCACCCACAGTAGTTTTGGGCATCTATACCCAAGTAGATGTTGACCCATGGCCCAATCCCCCCTAGGGCTGAGGTGGCAGTCGAATTTTGGAGGCTGACAGCTATAAATATACACTCATTTCTCTTATTTTTCTCATATTGAAAAAAATGGAGGCCAAATGTTGTCAGTGCCTGAATAGAATCTAATACTTTCTTCTTCTACAAATCAAGTTTAAAGATTCAGGTGTTTCAAGAATAGATCTGAGATTCAACACCAATAATTTATTTTCTATCTTCTTAAATCCAAACACTGTGAGTTAGTTACTTTTAGATTTAAATGATTAAAAGTAAACGTGATATGAGTGATTTGGATTTGTTATAAATTGTGAATCTATGACATTCTTGGATCTTAAACTTTATCATGCTAGATCTACCTTTTTACTTCTAATTCACTTGTGGTTAATTTATCATGTCACATTCTTGGATCTTAAACTTTATCATGCTAGATCTACCTTTATAGATCTAATTCACTTGTGTTTAATTATCATGCCACATTCTTGGATTTTAAACCTTATCATGCTAGATCTACCTTTATAGATCCAATTCACTTGTGGTTAATTTATCATGTCACATTTGTGGATCTTAACCTTTATCTACGTTTGTGGCTAATTTGGATCTGTCATTATTTGGATAGTTAAAACCTTGCTTGGATCTAATTCTCCATTCAGATCGTTTTGTACCTACCATGTTGTAGTTGATTTGGATCTTAACTGTTCTCATGTTGGATCTACTTTTTGATTATAGATCTAATTCTATTAGATCATTATATACCTATCATGTTGTATTTGATTCGGATCTTAACCGTTATCATGTCAAATCTACTTTTAATTATGTAACTAATTCTTCTTAGATCATTTGGTACTTATCATGTTGTGGTTATTTGGATATGTCATTAGTTGGACATGTTTTAGATTTAGATCTAAACTTTCACCTAATTGTCATGACAAGTCTGCCTTGGTTTCACAGTTTAGATTACCTTGTTCCTATCATATTGCAGTTAAATAGGATCTATTATTAGATTGACATCTAAATTATTATTTATATCTTATCATACCAGTTATTACATCCCTATCATGTTAAGGATGATTCTAATATCACATGTTCACTAGATCCGTTCATATATGTCCATCTTATCATTATGTCGTTATATGATTATGTCACCACATGTTTATATCAATCTTGTTAGAATAATCATTTCTTTCACCCTGTCCCTTTTATTTTAGCCTAGCTACTTTCTAAGCCTAGGCATGACGTTAAATTATGCGAATACGTTAAAATGGGAACAAGGGGAAAAAGGTATAAATTGGACATAATTTGTAAATGGAAAGTTTGACATAACTTAATGTTTATGAACACGAATTTGGGCATATAATTAATTATGAACATAATTAGGGAAAAAGAGGCATGAACACCTATAAAGGCATAGGTAAAATTAATTAATAATTAAAATGCCTAGGATTACAGTAATTAAAAACTGTAGTGGCACTTATGACACGAGTTTAGATTGAATTTGTGGTGGAAGTCTTCACGGACCCGACCGGCATATTTAGCAACTTCAAATGTTGAATCTAACGTGAGGGGTCTAAGTGCAAAAATACGAGATGGGCTAAGACACAAGGTTAGGCCCAACTTGTGGAAGAAATCTGCCCGGACCCAACCGACATATCTAGCATCCACAAGTTGTAGGCTTAATGTGGGAGGTCTAGCCAATTATAACCATAAATGGACATGGTAACGAATTGGAATACTTAACCTAGTTGAATCCATAGGGATTGTATGAATATGAACTAAAGTTGGGGTTAAGTAAATTTGGTTGAACAGTGGGTGGGTTAAGTAAATCTGAGGGGGTGGGTAATATTTACATATAGGCCCACAAACTTAACCTGATAAGGTTATGTAATTAAAGACACCTAGTGGTATAAATAACCGGTTGAAATAATAAAGTTATGTAATTAAAGATACCTTTTAAGGTAAGTATAACTTGTAGAAATAATAGGTTATGTAATTAAAGACATATAGTAGTATACATAGCCAATGAAAACCTAGTGGGGGATACAAGACAAAATGGGAGAGCTTGTATCATATTGTGTGGGACCCGTTTCAGCCAGTAGCCCAGAGTAGGTATCAAACATGTACTCCGAACTAGATTGGAGAAGGGGCATGCTGACTGAATTGATTGTAAGAGATCCAAACGTGGAGGACGGTGTGGGCGGCGCAAACCAATCGGGCCATGTCCGTGCATGAGCCGGGCAGAGGGGGACAAGACGACTATGACACCTGTAGATATAGGGCTTTGTATATCAGTGAAGGGTTGCCATGTAATAACTCGGAATTTTGGAGCCAATTTAAAAATTTTATTTTAAGAAATTTTGTTAGAAAATACGCCAGGATTTCAAAAATTAAATTCCATTATTAAATAAAAATAAAAAAAAGTTTTTAAATAAAATTAAAATATTGACAAGTTGATTTATTAATAATATGTTGATAAGTTGATTTATTAATAATATATTGATAATAAAAGAATGTTTCCAGTTTGAATTGTATAAGAGAAATTGTAAAGAGATAGAGTGTCAACGGTATACAACGCACGTTTTAACTAGTACTTAACGAAAATTAATGATGACATTAATTACCAAATAAATCATGCATCTGCATGATCACATTTCTTTTTTTTCCTCTACATTCATGCATCCTAGTTCACATTACCTATGCATTCATTTATTTCCTTCCCTACATTTTATTTACATGTATTTTATTTTGTATTCTCATCTACATCCCTTTAAATCTCCTTTCTCCATTTTGTTACATATATATATATATATATATACACATATTCCCTTATCTTTTATATCATGTTGTTTATATTTAAAAGGTATAAGAAATAAATATAGTAAAACTTTTAACATTATCTATGTAATAACACATGATATTTAATATTATGTGTTTGAAATTTTAAAAGTCACATACATTCTAGCATTTAACATTAAACAATAAATTATCCATTCATCTCTTTCCTCCACTTCATTAATTTATTTCCTTACTTCTACATTCATGCATCTTATTTCATTTGCATGTTCTCGTTCCTTATATTTTCATTCCCTTATTTTCCTTTTCCCATTATTATTATTTATTCTTACAAAAGCAAACAATTTCCACATGTGTGTTTATATATATATATATATATATATATATATATATATATATATATATATATCTATTTTGTTCACATTATTTATGTGCATTTCTAGTCATTTTTGTTGTCTTATTCTTGTATGTCCAATTGAATATGTTCCTTAAATTTTACAATTTTAATGTTATATATATTGAAATTTTAAATTCACAAACTTTGTCACAATTAGCATTAAATCATGCATTAATTACATTTCCATTATTCTCTTTCCTTATGTAATTTTCTTTTGAATTTTTAAATAAGAAATAAATGCTAATTAGATTGACATGTCATGTGTAGTCAACAAATTTATTTCGTTTACAACCTACCACATACGTATAGACACAAATGTGGGATAATATAAAATATATAACCAAATAAAATATATATACCTTAAAATTTACAAAACCTAAACCCTAATAAAACAGAGTCGCCGCCCCCTTGTCTCTAATGGCTGAAACGCAGCCATCTTCTTCCACTTCTATCTCCTCAATTTCTCAATGATTTTCAAAAGCTCCAAACACAAGATCGAAGAGCTCGACGAAGGCTACAATATCAATAGTCACAATCATCTCTGGTCTCCAAATGAGTGAGAACTTCTACCGTAAATACCTGGGAAGAAAACGACGAAGAGGAAGAAAGCCGTTAATGTTAAAACGTGAATAAAAAGGCGTAAAGTAATTAATTAATATAATTTCTCGATTAATTATCTAATGTTTTAAATAACGATATCTTGTTCATACGGAAACGAAATCGAACGATTTCAGATCCATTGAAATTGCAGAAATGAGAGCTATGTGATGGAACTGACCAGATCTGAAACAGAACATGTTGAAATTTCAGACAAATCAAGGTGAGAAATCTAATTTTATTTTTATTATTATTTATTTTAAATAATTATAATAAATCGTAATTGTGTCCTCATCCATTCACTGTGTATGCTACGCTATGTGATTTGTTTGTGTTGTGATGTGAATGGAAATTTTGTATGTTTGATTGTGGTTGCAATAAAAATGAATTGTGATAGTGGTGAAATCAATTAGTAATGTTATGGAAAAAAATTTGTCTATGTATATATTGTAAAACATGATTACATGGAAAAATATATTTTAATGTTATGAATAAAATTGTTCATGTTTCTAAAAAAAAAACATGTTTACATTAAAACCATGTCTTCAAAGTAATGAGTATGATTATAAATTGTTCATGTTTATGAAATGTAAAACAGGTTTACATTAAAACAACGTATTTTTAATGTAATGAATGCATTACCAAAAATGGTCATGATTAAAATAGAAAACATCATTACATTAAAAACTCTATTTTAAATGTAATGAATGCAATACCAAAAATCTGTCATGTTTAAAATTAGAAACCATGATTACATTAAAATCTATATTTTAATGTGATTATTATTATAAAATGACCATTGCTAGATAAAAATGTGTTTACATTTAATTTTACATTTTAATGTTAATGAAACAGTAAAAAGGAATCATTGTAATGTAAAATGTTTTACATTAGAATTCATATTTTCAATGTAAATGAAACATTAGTAAAAGAATCGAACTTCGTTAAAAAGGTGAAAAATAGAAAAGAAATAATTTTTTTTTGTCTTTTTATATGCAAATAAAAACATAGAGAAAGAATTACTTTTTTTTAATTTTGTTATAAAGAATACAAAGATTACCTTTTTATTTAATGCAATCAAAGAATAGAAAATTACATTTTATTTAATGTAATTAAAGAATAGAAAAGATTTAACTTTTCTATATTGTAACAAACGAAGGAAAATTAAAGATTACATTTTATATGTAATTAAAGTGGAAAATGAAGAAGTATAGTTTATTTACATTTTATATGTAAATAAAAGACATGAATAAAGAAGTATATTTTATTTACGTTTTGCATGTAAATAAAAGATATGAACTAAAGAGGTATATTTTATTCACAATTTAGATGTGAATAAAAGACATGAAATTTAAAAGTACGTTTTTGCAAATTAGTTGCAAATAAAAACATGGATGTAAAAAGCACCTTTTTATTTACATAATAGATGTGGATAAAAACTTAAAATTATATTTTAATAGGAATCATTAGAAAAGTGTAAACAATAAAAATTACATTTTTATTGTAGTATGAATCATAAGGGAAAAAGTAGACAATAAGGATTGCATTCTTATTGTAATAGGAATCATCTTGGTTGAAATAAAATAGATTAAGCTAAAATATTCATTTTGTTAAATAGAAAAGTGTTAAAACCATATCTTATGGCGTAAATAAAATGTTGCATTAAAAGTAAAATCACATTTTTGATTAAAATGTTGCATTTAAAAAGAATTAGCATTTTAGTTAAAAATGTTGCATTAGAGATGAAGTTACATTTTAGTCGAAAATGTCACACTAGAATAAAAAAATTGTCCTTTTGTTAAGAAATGTTCATTAGATAAAAAGTTACATTTTTTAAGAATATGTTATAATAAAACATTTCTGTTAGAAACTGTCATGTTAGATAAAATAAAACATTTTTGTTAGGAATTCTCATATTTGGATAAAAATTGTCATTTTTAGTTAGAAATGTTTAATTAGAATTGATAAATATAAATGTCATGCATGTTTAAATTGATAAATTATAAATTTCATGCATGTTTAAATTGATAAATCATAAATGACATGCATGTTTAAATTAATAAATCATAAATGTCATGCATGTTTAATTAAAATTGAAATGTAAGTTAGGATATTTGGAAGCAAAATATTTTTAACGATTTAATAAAAAGATCATATTTTTATTATGTAAAATATATTAAAAAAGTTATATTTTAAAATAGGAGATATTTTAAAATTAAGATATTTTGAAATAAAGGATGTTTTAAAATAATATTTCCCAATGAAATAATTATAATTATAAATTACAATTGTACTTGGACACGAGGTTATGTTACATTTGTGGTGGAAGTCTGCCCGGACCCAACCGGCATATCCAGCAGCCACAAATGTTGGGCCTAATGTGAGGGGTCCAAGTGCGCAAATATGAAACGGGCCTTGACACAAGGTTAAACCCAACTTGTGGAATAAGTCTGCCCGGAACCAACCGGCATATCCAGCATCCACAAGTCGTAGGCTTAATGTGGGAGGTCTGACTCAGTATAAGATATAAATGAATAAGATAATGAATTGGGTTATTTAATCTATTTTAAATAGCAACGCCATTTTAACTCGAACGTGTTTATCGATTTATTTTATCCATTTTATAATGAATATTAAAAGAGCTAATTTCAAAATTAATATTGTGTAAGTAATATTATTTTAAAATAATAATAGATAGAATATTCAATTTGGATTTAAAATTGAAAGTTACGTTTTTATTTACATTTTAGACGTAAATAAAAACATAGAAATCAAAGTGACTCTTGTATTTACATTTTAGTTGTAAATAAACACATATATTTAAAAAGTACATTTTTATTTGCATTTCATAATGTAGATAAAAACATGAATTAGAAAAGTATATTTTTATTTACAAGTTAGATGTAGATAAAAATATAGATTTAAAAGGGTACATTTTTATTTACATGTTAGATACAGATAAACACATAGAATTGAATGTTATATTTTATTTGACATTTAAGATGCAAATAAAAGTATAGAATTGAAAGTCAAATTTTTTATTTATAGTTTAGCAGTAAATAAAAAATACTAATAAAGATTATATTTTTATCGTCACTTTAGATGCGATAAAAAGAGTAGAAATAAAAGTTGCACTTTTATTGACATTTCATATAAAAGAATAGGAATAAAATACGTTTACATTAAAAAGCTACACTTTTAATGCTAGGTAAAGAATTTTAGAAATGTTCATGTTTTAGGATTTAAACATGATTTTATTAAAAAAGATTCACCAAAAATAAACTAGAACTGTCAACAAAGGTGAAAGAATCATTTTTGAGGTATATACATACATTCGAATTTTTATCCGAAGTTAAATATTATTTTGTATGTAACGTTAAACGCGTTAGCAGATTTGCCAAACGATTTATATTTATAATTATAAAAATATAAATTAGGTTTAAACGAAACACGCGTGGTAGTTCGCGTTTTGAAATCGTAACTTTAAATGGTTCTACCGAATGATCCGACCATCAGATTTTCCCAAAACTAGAACCGTTAGGGCCGCCTTGGGAAGATCTTTCCAAACGATATAAATTACGTCAAAATCCAATGGTTAGATTTCGAGGAATGTGTAAATCAAAATTTGGATAAAAAAACAGCGTCAGGACCGCCATTGACCCGAAGCGTCGGTTAAATATAATTAAGCTATTTTAAATAAATAAAAATAGCAATAAACTGTTATAAATAGATTTGAGCGATATGAAATGATTTAAAAAAAATTATTCGAAAATTATTTGAAAAGACCGAGTTCAACTCATTTCAAATAATTACTACGACGATTTAAATCGAAGATTTGAAGACGGTGATTGAAGACCGACGATCTTCACGTCGAATGGATGTGTTGCTACGAGGCCTATGATTGGAGTAGCTACCTTGAAGGGGAGTCAGGGGTAGCTGTCCGGACGTATTGTTGATTGTTCGGATATGCGAGGCATAAGGTGCCTTCGGTTTCGTTCAGACCCAGAACGGACTTGAAAATGGATTGTATGTCTGACATTTTATTCCTTTATACGGTATTCGTTGATCTCTGCTAAATATATATCTATTTGGTGTTTAACACCCTTCTCTTAGACGTACGAGCTTAGAGGTTATATATTGGTAGGAATCAATGGTATGGTATGGATTGACAATGCGGCATGCTAAGATGCAAATGATCAAGGCTTTTATTGAAAAGCAGGCGTTGTGGTTGATGATCAAAGCACAGCTTGAATAAGCATAGCTTTGTGTATTACGTAGCTTCACGAGCCTCATAACCCGGTTGGAGTCTAAAACGGGAGAAGGGAACACAGGGAGAGCATCACGTTTCTTTCTAGCTAGAAGTGGTGTTTGGGTTTTACACGACCCGGCATTTTACTTATGTGGATGATGGAATGAGGCGCCTCGGATGATAGGTCCTATAGGACCGGGAAACGTGTGTTCAGGAATTGCCAATCCGCAAAATCGTATGTGTGGACCGGCCCTGCAGCTTTCCAAGGGTTCACTACGGGGGATCCTGAGACATTAGCTAGAGTGTCCCGAATTGGTAAGGAGCTCCTCCCTGGCCTTGACTCATGATGGAAACCCAATTCCCAATACGACCCTACGGACTTGATTGTATTACTAGTATGGAGGCATAGTATATGGTAGCTATGCTTCCTAGGATTGATACATTTACTTTGAAATGTTCTTAAAACATATATACACTAATAATAATAATATCAAATTCGTTTTTATCGTATCAAGCATGTTTAATCATCATAAGGTAAAACACTATCCTCCGGTTTGTATTGCATTGTGTGATGGAACTTGAGTCTCATGATGATTCCATTTTTCTGAAAAGCATTGCGTTGTTTAACGATTTACTTTAATTTATGCACTGGCAATCCATTGGAATAAAACCCGTTCCGCGTTAACGGCGTGGTCCTTGGATTTTCCTTATTGCTATTAGTTATATTAGTTAAGAATTCTCACACCAGTCCCATGACTGACTCGTAGTTTGTTTCACTTTGCAAACTCGGGTGCCCTCTTTTCCACACGGCAGTCGAGTAGCTTTTTGCAGATATTTATCTCTTGAGCAAGATTCTGGATCGAAGCCTAAAGCTGTGTCCAGAGCATAGAAGTCTTCCGTTGTTTATTGTATTTAATTTATTGAAATTTATCTTCCGCTGTAATTTTATTCGATGTACTCTGATATTCTATACTCTGATGTAACATTATTATATTGTTTATAAAAGTTTGTTGTTGTTGTTCTGATGTTGTTGTATTCCCAAAGTTAACGTTTTCAGGTTTTGAACGGTCTTGGTCGATTTAACGATCGATCGGGTCGGGCGAAACCCAGGGCCGTTACAGTTGGTATTAGAGCTCTGGTTAGCTCAAATCTTTGGGGTACTACTCGCTGGAACTTGTAACGGCCCGCAAATCCGTGCTATCTGAATTGACTAATAACACCACACGTCCAACCCAAATTGCACAGAAATACGAATCATTATTAGAAAGAAGTTAGAGGATGAGGAATAGAAAGAAAGAAATATTAGAATAGAGGAAAAACGAAGATCACAAACTCACAGCGGATCGAATAAAATATATTATATAACATAACTTTTGAAATACAAATCAGTAACTTTATATACATACCATCATCAGATCACAACAGTCATTTCTGGAACAGTTATAAACACCTGTTTCCAGATACAACGTAGTACACAGCGGAATATATGATAGTCTATATCTAACTAGTGAAGCCTCCTGCTTCCAGCTCCTTCAAATGAATCTGTGAAATCCCGACTACTTGACTGCCCGTACAAATTTGGGCACCCAAGAGTTTAGGGAAAACAAACAAAATAAACTCTGGGTCAGTCATGGGACTGGTGTGAGTAAACTCCAACCACTTGTTTAACTTTCAAAACCCTTTTCGAAAGAAAAGATAATAGTAAGACCAGTCCACACATAAACATGGACGGTTTTTACCTTACTATAACCCAAAACACTTTGATATCAAATCCAGTGATATTATAGTAATGTCTACATCAAATAAATAACCAAATAGCAGAACGCTTGCATCTCACGTTCCACATATATATTATAAAATCAAAAACTGCATGGCGCTTATTGGAGATTGGATTTCCAACGTGACAAGGTATGGGACCACCTTCCGATGATGTATCTCTAGAGGCGAATACACCTGGGTTCAACAAGAACATCTTGCAACCCGGCCCACACATGACCGACCACTCATTTCGCTTGAGTGTATCGAATGTATATCACCAACGGTTGGACTCAAACCACCGTTTCCCGAATGGGCAGAATCGATAGATTAAGAACAAAAGGAATTTCTCTAGATAGGTGATTATACACCCTAATGGGTGCGACCCACATAGCCATGCTGCCTGCCCGATTTTTGTCCTTTCTCGGTTGTTGAGGCCTGAGGCTACGAATACTTACCATTCATTGATAGCATAATCACTTTGAATGCCACATTGTCAGATCCGTTAATCACTAGTTGAGTTTGCACAAATATTCTGGATATTATGCTAAGGGATAAATCCGTTGCAACCATATATATTCATACAGACCAACCCATTTGATCATTGGAAATACTTTGTCAGACATTCGTCCATTTACGTTCGTTCTGGGACTGAACGAAACCGAAGGCACCATTTCTATTTAATAGAAAAGCCCTTGCACTTCACTCCGTCTTCAATCTATTCAGCATACTTGGTTCGCAACGCTTATGCCGATACGGAGTGGTTCTTCGGATAATAATCCAACCGGTCTCTCCATATTGACAACGATGGTCAAACTTCGATAGTCTGTGATTTAACCATCGAATAAAAACAAGTGTTCGTATCAAACAAATCAACAAATCACTAGGCTCTTTAATTAATATTTATTAATTAAATCACTTCTCCATTTTCTCTATCAATATTTGTTATCCAAATATTTCAATAATCATCTTGGCCTCTTATGCCATTTGGAAAACGTTTCCAAATATTAATTTCTTTTATTTTCTATATATTAGAAAAAATCTCTATTTGCAATTGGAAACAATTCCAATCACTTATCTCTATCCCCTTTTGTTTACAACATTCGATTTTTATATTCACTTTACTATCGAATTCAATACGTCGATACAATGATTTCAAGTTATCAAAATATCTTAAAAATATTCTAACTCCTTAAATTTCCGGAAAATTTCGCCATAACCTCCCCTGTATCGGGAGCATCGGGAAATTTCAAATAGCTTCCCGGTATCTTCTCCAATCGAAAAGAAAAAGGAAAAGCCAAGCGGCTTGCCGATACGGCGCATAAAACCCATATATGAATTTAAACATGTACCTTTTTGTCGGGCACATAAATAAAAATCTTCATATACTCCATCCCATATCTGTTTAACACCTGTTCACCTGTTTTCCAATTCAATTCAACTTAATCCATTCGTTTGAATTCAATTTTTGAATCATTCGAATTCAGTTTCGCTCCATTATTCTTTAATTAGCCTTTTTGCCTATTTCACTTCTTTGTTTGAACATAACATGTTCAAATAAAATGTTTAACTTGCTCACAACCAAATTGAATTTCAATTCTCGTTTCCTTTTTGATTTCGAATATAAATTTCAAATCGAATTCACTGATTTAAGGCCCAATATCAATTCAACATTTCATTTACTAATTACTATTCGAATTAGTTAATTCTATTCAATAATCAAAATATGGTTTCTGTTTCAAAAATCATATTCATTTACACAACTTGAATTCGCATATATTTTACAACTCAACTCTGAAACTTTCTAAATAGACAATTCGGATTTTTTCCCCGCTTAAAATCCTTTTATAACATTAAATAAACCATTATGGTTTTAAAAAGATTCTGGCGCTGCTTTTCTGAAAATTTGATTTTGACAGAACTCAAAACCTACACGACGAAATTCATATTTTTCTCTTCCATTAGAAAACTATTATCAAACCGGTCCTGACGTTTCTTGTTTCAAAGAATTTCGACTTCAATTGAGTCCTGTATACTCGATTGAAGTTCGAATCGCTATTTTACGAACTGCAGCGCTGCGGCGAGTTCGTTTTAATTATATTTATATATATAAACTTTTTTAAACTTCTTAAAAATGAATTCAACTTCGTTTTAACCTTATTTGAATTCCTTGATTCAAATTTCAATCTTACTTTTGAATTCTATATTTCAAATCCCAATTCCTTTTCTATTGGATATTCAAATTCAATACTTGAATTTCTATTTGAATTCCCTATTCAAATTCAATGTTTGAATTCATTTGAATTCTCTTATTCAACTTTATATTTAAAATTCCATTTGAACTGCTATATTCCAATTTCTATATTTGAATCCTATTGAAATTCAAATATTCAAACTCCTTTTTAAATTCTATATTCAAAATTCCATAGTTTAAAACCCATTTGAATTTCATATTCAAATCCATAGATCAAATCCTATTTGAATTCAATTTGAATCTCTTATATTCAAATTTCATTTTTCATTTCCATTTAAATTCTAATATTCAAATTTATTTCCAACACCATTTGAATTCTAATATTCAAACTCATTTTTAATACCATTTGAATTTCTTCACTCAAATCCATTTGAATTCCCTTGAATTCAAATTCCATTTCAAAACCCTTTGGATTTCCTATTTTGAAATCCTATTTGAAATTCTACTTTGAAAATCCTATTTTCAAAGTTTATTTCAAATTCTATTTTGAAATCCCATATTCAAATTTCTACTTGAATTTCTGTATTCAATTCCATGTTCAAATTCAATACTCGAATTTCTATTTCAAATCTCTATTTAAATTTCATATTTAAATTCCATTCAAATCTCTATTCAAATTTCACATTTGAATTCTTCTTTGAAATACTATATTTCAAATTCTATTCAATTCTTCTTTGAAATTCTATATTTCAAATTCTATTTTGAAATTCTACATTCAAATCTCTATTTGAATTCCTTTATTCGAATTCCCTTGAATTCAAATTTTATTTTCATTCTAATTTCGTCTATTCAAATTCTATTTGAACTTCTATTTGAATTTCTAATATTCAATCTCCTTTTAAAATTCAAATATTTAAACTCCCTTTTAAAATTCAAATATTATACTCAAATTTCATTTGAGTTATATATTTGAAAATTTCCTTTCACATCCTATTTTGAAATTTCATTTCCCATTCCAATTTCACACTTGTATTTCTATTTCTGAATTATCAAATGATAATTCTTTTCACTTCATTTATAACTTCGTTATAAAAGAACTATTTATAACTTCGTTTATAAAGAAACTACTTGTTTTATTTCAAAAACAAGTTTATAATTTTATTCCATTTAAAATTCAAATTCTATTTAAAAATAGAATTTTCCTCTTTAAATCTCAAATATCCTTACATGATATTTTTAAATAT
Source organism: Allium sativum (assembly GCA_030737875.1). NCBI lineage: Eukaryota > Viridiplantae > Streptophyta > Magnoliopsida > Asparagales > Amaryllidaceae > Allium > Allium sativum. Next base: position 716,401,601 of record CM060921.1, on the reverse strand, counting down.
CATTACTTAAGCCCAGTGATATTTAAACACACAAAGCAACGAATTATTTATTTTTCTAACACATCATATATAAAAATATATATGCAAACAAATAAACAAACAGATAATATATTTTTGAGGAATCCAGTTGGATTCCTCCAACCTGTTTTCCTGCATCCACAGATGTTAGCACATAAATAATACCCATTCTGCTTCGTGGCAGAATATCGCGGTATAGAAGGTCATCCACTAATCATAGCGTGGGGCGTATAGGGTAATCATCCGCTATGAAACCGCGGGCATCCGCTAATGAGACTGCGGGAATCCAACCAATCAATCAACCCAATATATATATATATAATAGCCTAAATAACTAATATATATAAAACCAGAAAGCATTCACACAAGCAACAACAATTATTTTTAATGAAATAAAAATAATTCTAAAGGTGAGTGAGATTTACTCACCGGATTTTTCGTTTGCCAAATATCAGATAAATTTCCCATTTTTGCATCTACGAATCTACTTGAATCGTCTCTACTGGATTTATCTCGAATCAACTTATTTCGTACCTATGATTGTTTAATTTTAATTTAGAAATCAACTATTATTCATTTAATTTAACTACTGCAATGATTAAATAAATTATTCTATATTTATTTAAATTTCGAAAACTTATACCTTACTGTCTTTGTAAACTGCTTGACCAATTCCCGAAACAAGTCCTCGGCCAGCTCCAAAACTAAAATCAGCCTCAAACTGCTATAGGTCATTGCTACATTTCCTCGAACACCTTACATGCAATACTCCATTGCCGAAGTTCACAGTCTAAACTCCATTTCATTCCCCAAAACCCATAGCTTATCCATCTTTTTCAAAGTACAGATCGCTCTTCCCTGATCAACGCATACCCCAAATGTCGACCCCTCCAGATTCCCACATTTATTGCCACCGCACTAGTATTCCAATTCGCTTGAACCCATTTCTATACACTTCGAACAACTCACGATTGAAACCCCTAATCGCACTCCTTTACAACAATCGAACTCCTCAACTACCACTGTCAAATTCCAGAACCTTGTTTCACACATCGTCGCAACAAATCACACCATCGCCTCCCTTTCTAATGAACAAACGCAGCTCCAGAAAGGTATCAATCCATCATCGCATCTCACATAGTTGAATCCCCTTTCCCAGTCAACTCCAGTTCGAATGAAGGCAACCGCACCCCTCAGAACAAACCCATCAAACCCCCAAAATCCAATCGCGAGCACCTCCTAGCTCACCAGACTCCGTGCCCTAGCTCGATAAGCACCAGTTCGAGCTTCCCAAAGAGCATCGCACAAGAACCCTTCCTTATACATGAATTCGGATTCGAATTGAGACTCTTATTCACTTCTTTTTTTTTCTTTAATCGGAAGTGATGATTTTCTGAAGAAACGGTCTGAGGAAATCAAAATTTTCAGAGGAAGGGGAGCGATTTTGTTCTGAAGGAAGAAAGGGAATTAGCTCGTTTATATAGATGTGAACCAGGGACAAAACGTACCAGGTTATTAAGAAGATGTTTCTTTGGTATCGAAGGAAACAGACAATATTTTTCAGCTCGAGGGAAGAGATGTCTGCGCAAAGAGAAAATAAGTCCGCTTCATTAATTTTGTGTTTGGCACGGAGGAAACATTAAGAACGTGAAATGAGAGAAGAAGCAGAAGCTAAAAATATAGGCTGTGTATAAAAATAAGATAGGTCGGCTTCTTTTTTTTCTTTTTTTTTCTGATTTAATTTCATATAATATAATAGACCAAAATATCTCATGGTCCCTGACTCGCAATCCCGAACTGCAATTCAACGTAACAACCGACGTTTCCACATTCATACGATATTCCAAACCTAACGGAACATATTCTGAAATTTAGTTGACAGTATATAATAGATAACAGTTTGAATCGATAATTTATATTAAATTCAATATTTAAAACTATACTAAATTTTAAAATAAATCGATCAAAAATACGGGTCGTTACATTCTTCCCCCCTTAAAATAATTTCGTCCCCGAAATTGCTAAGGTAAGAAAAATGGTACAAATCCATTACTTTCCACAACTTCTTTATGTTGAAACTCACTTCTTCATATTTCAACAATTTTAGTTCTACCAAAACATTTAGTTTCTCATTCACATGCATTCAAATTGATTCTAAATCAATTCATTTACTTCGATTGGTTTAACTTTCTTAAGTAAAATTTTAATTTCCCGAATTTTAAATCCCTGGGCTTTTCTTTTCAAATTCTTTTGAAATCCCATAAATATATACATATATTTATTTTCATTTCAAATTCCAAAACATTTGAATTTTCAAACTACTTGTTTTCTTTCAAACAAATTTCCATCAAATTTTTTTTTCTAAGGTAGCAATTCATCACTTAGAAACTCGGAAATGAATCACTGATGATGTTGCAATCATCATCAGAATTATTTCCCAGCCACTGAAGTGAGTTCCGTGCTTTATTATTTAAAAATCACTTCAAAATGATTTTCATTCAAAAACCCTTTCAAAATAAAACTATGTTATTTTAATATACTTTGAAAAATATTTTTCAACTTCCCAGGATTTTAAATTCTTAATTCTGGTTTGAATTTTATTCTAATTCATCTCATTTGTATATTTAACCCCTATACAAATTCTATTTGGTTATAAATAACCATTCTAATTTTATAATCTCATTTGATTATAAAGTCAACATCCAACACATCCATATAATAATAATTCTAGAAAATTATTCTTTCTATATCAAAATAGGAATTTTGGGTAAAATTATTTCATTCACCCATTTTAAAACAATATCATATCGTATTTTCTGTTCAAGTGTTTAGAAATCCCTATCGACTTCGTGGCGTCCCACGATTCGACCAGAATTCATAAACCACTCAACAGACTAGCCAACACAATATAAAACAATTTTTATATCAAATTACAAATACGCTCTCTCGTATATACATACTTAACTCATTCTAGGGTACTACTGACCCTATCTCTAATGAGCACATGCCACACAAGCCTAGGTATTCGCTCAACCTAAGCTCTGATACCAACTGTAATGGCCCGCAAATCCGTGCTATCTGAATTGACTAATAACACCACACGTCCAACCCAAATTGCACAGAAATACGAATCATTATTAGAAAGAATTTAGAGGATGAGGAATAGAAAGAAAGAAATATTAGAATAGAGGAAAAACGAAGATCACAAACTCACAGCGGATCGAATAAAATATATTATATAACATAACTTTTGAAATACAAATCAGTAACTTTATATACATACCATCATCAGAGCACAACAGTCATTTCTGGAACAGTTATAAACACCTGTTTCCAGATACAACGTAGTACACAGCGGAATATATGATAGTCTATATCTAACTGGTGAAGCCTCCTGCTTCCAGCTCCTTCAAATGAATCTGTGAAATCCCGACTAATTGACTGCCCGTACAAATTTGGGCACCCAAGAGTTTAGGGAAAACAAACAAAATAAACTCTGGGTCAGTCATGGGACTGGTGTGAGTAAACTCCAACCACTTGTTTAACTTTCAAAACCCTTTTCGAAAGAAAAGATAATAGTAAGACCAGTCCACACATAAACATGGACGGTTTTTACCTTACTATAACCCAAAACACTTTGATATCAAATCCAGTGATATTATAGTAATGTCTACATCAAATAAATAACCAAATAGCAGAACGCTTGCATCTCACGTTCCACATATATATTATAAAATCAAAAACCGCATGGCGCTTATTGGAGATTGGATTTCCAACGTGACAAGGTATGGGACCACCTTCCGATGATGTATCTCTAGAGGCGAATACACCTGGGTTCAACAAGAACATCTTGCAACCCGGCCCACACATGACCGACCACTCATTTCGCTTGAGTGTATCGAATGTATATCACCAACGGTTGGACTCAAACCACCGTTTCCCGAATGGGCAGAATCGATAGATTAAGAACAAAAGGAATTTCTCTAGATAGGTGATTATACACCCTAATGGGTGCGACCCACATAGCCATGCTGCCTGCCCGATTTTTGTCCTTTCCCGGTTGTTGAGGCCTGAGGCTACGAATACTTACCATTCATTGATAGCATAATCACTTTGAATGCCACATTGTCAGATCCGTTAATCACTAGTTGAGTTTGCACAAATATTCTGGATATTATGCTAAGGGATAAATCCGTTGCAACCATATATATTCATACAGACCAACCCATTTGATCATTGGAAATACTTTGTCAGACATTCGTCCATTTACGTTCGTTCTGGGACTGAACGAAACCGAAGGCACCATTTCTATTTAATAGAAAAGCCCTTGCACTTCACTCCGTCTTCAATCTATTCAGCAAACTTGGTTCGCAACGCTTATGCCGATACGGAGTGGTTCTTCGGATAATAATCCAACCGGTCTCTCCATATTGACAACGATGGTCAAACTTCGATAGTCTGTGATTTAACTATCGAATAAAAACAAGTGTTCGTATCAAACAAATCAACAAATCACTGGGCTCTTTAATTAATATTTATTAATTAAATCACTTCTCCATTTTCTCTATCAATATTTGTTATCCAAATATTTCAATAATCATCTTGGCCTCTTATGCCATTTGGAAAACGTTTCCAAATATTAATTTCTTTTATTTTCTATATATTAGAAAAAATCTCTATTTGCAATTGGAAACAATTCCAATCACTTATCTCTATCCCCTTTTGTTTACAACATTCGATTTTTATATTCACTTTACTATCGAATTCAATACGTCGATACAATGATTTCAAGTTATCAAAATATCTTAAAAATATTCTAACTCCTTAAATTTCCGGAAAATTTCGCCATAACCTCCCCTGTATCGGGAGCATCGGGAAATTTCAAATAGCTTCCCGGTATCTTCTCCAATCGAAAAGAAAAAGGAAAAGCCAAGCGGCTTGCCGATACGGCGCATAAAACCCATATATGAATTTAAACATGTACCTTTTTGTCGGGCACATAAATAAAAATCTTCATATACTCCATCCCATATCTGTTTAACACCTGTTCACCTGTTTTCCAATTCAATTCAACTTAATCCATTCGCTTGAATTCAATTTTTGAATCGTTCGAATTCAGTTTCGCTCCATTATTCTTTAATTAGCCTTTTTGCCTATTTCACTTCTTTGTTTGAACATAACATGTTCAAATAAAATGTTTAACTTGCTCACAACCAAATTGAATTTCAATTCTCGTTTCCTTTTTGATTTCGAATATAAATTTCAAATCGAATTCACTGATTTAAGGCCCAATATCAATTCAACATTTCATTTACTAATTACTATTCGAATTAGTTAATTCTATTCAATAATCAAAATATGGTTTCTGTTTCAAAAATCATATTCATTTACACAACTTGAATTCGCATATATTTTACAACTCAACTCTGAAACTTTCTAAATAGACAATTCGGATTTTTTCCCCGCTTAAAATCCTTTTATAACATTAAATAAACCATTATGGTTTTAAAACGATTCTGGCGCTGCTTTTCTGAAAATTTGATTTTGACAGAACTCAAAACCTACACGACGAAATTCATATTTTTCTCTTCCATTAGAAAACTATTATCAAACCGGTCCTGACGTTTCTTGTTTCAAAGAATTTCGACTTCAATTGAGTCCTGTATACTCGATTGAAGTTCGAATCGCTATTTTACGAACTGCAGCGCTGCGGCGAGTTCGTTTTAATTATATTTATATATATAAACTTTTTTAAACTTCTTAAAAATGAATTCAACTTCATTTTAACCTTATTTGAATTCCTTGATTCAAATTTCAATCTTACTTTTGAATTCTATATTTCAAATCCCAATTCCTTTTCTATTGGATATTCAAATTCAATACTTGAATTTCTATTTGAATTCCCTATTCAAATTCAATGTTTGAATTCATTTGAATTCTCTTATTCAACTTTATATTTAAAATTCCATTTGAACTGCTATATTCCAATTTCTATATTTGAATCCTATTGAAATTCAAATATTCAAACTCCTTTTTAAATTCTATATTCAAAATTCCATAGTTTAAAACCCATTTGAATTTCATATTCAAATCCATAGATCAAATCCTATTTGAATTCAATTTGAATCTCTTATATTCAAATTTCATTTTTCATTTCCATTTAAATTCTAATATTCAAATTTATTTCCAACACCATTTGAATTCTAATATTCAAACTCATTTTTAATACCATTTGAATTTCTTCACTCAAATCCATTTGAATTCCCTTGAATTCAAATTCCATTTCAAAACCCTTTGGATTTCCTATTTTGAAATCCTATTTGAAATTCTATTTCAAATTCTACTTTGAAAATCCTATTTTCAAAGTTTATTTCAAATTCTATTTTGAAATCCCATATTCAAATTTCTACTTGAATTTCTGTATTCAATTCCATGTTCAAATTCAATACTCGAATTTCTATTTCAAATCTCTATTTAAATTTCATATTTAAATTCCATTCAAATCTCTATTCAAATTTCACATTTGAATTCTTCTTTGAAATACTATATTTCAAATTCTATTCAATTCTTCTTTGAAATTCTATATTTCAAATTCTATTTTGAAATTCTACATTCAAATCTCTATTTGAATTCCTTTATTCGAATTCCCTTGAATTCAAATTTTATTTTCATTCTAATTTCGTCTATTCAAATTCTATTTGAACTTCTATTTGAATTTCTAATATTCAATCTCCTTTTAAAATTCAAATATTTAAACTCCCTTTTAAAATTCAAATATTATACTCAAATTTCATTTGAGTTATATATTTGAAAATTTCCTTTCACATCCTATTTTGAAATTTCATTTCCCATTCCAATTTCACACTTGTATTTCTATTTCTGAATTATCAAATGATAATTCTTTTCACTTCATTTATAACTTCGTTATAAAAGAACTATTTATAACTTCGTTTATAAAGAAACTACTTGTTTTATTTCAAAAACAAGTTTATAATTTTATTCCATTTAAAATTCAAATTCTATTTAAAAATAGAATTTTCCTCTTTAAATCTCAAATATCCTTACATGATATTTTTAAATATCATTACTTAAGCCCAGTGATATTTAAACACACAAAGCAACGAATTATTTATTTTTCTAACACATCATATATAAAAATATATATGCAAACAAATAAACAAACAGATAATATATTTTTGAGGAATCCAGTTGGATTCCTCCAACCTGTTTTCCTGCATCCACAGATGTTAGCACATAAATAATACCCATTCTGCTTCGTGGCAGAATATCGCGGTATAGAAGGTCATCCACTAATCATAGCGTGGGGCGTATAGGGTAATCATCCGCTATGAAACCGCGGGCATCCGCTAATGAGACTGCGGGAATCCAACCAATCAATCAACCCAATATATATATATATAATAGCCTAAATAACTAATATATATAAAACCAGAAAGCATTCACACAAGCAACAACAATTATTTTTAATGAAATAAAAATAATTCTAAAGGTGAGTGAGATTTACTCACCGGATTTTTCGTTTGCCAAATATCAGATAAATTTCCCATTTTTGCATCTACGAATCTACTTGAATCGTCTCTACTGGATTTATCTCGAATCAACTTATTTCGTACCTATGATTGTTTAATTTTAATTTAGAAATCAACTATTATTCATTTAATTTAACTACTGCAATGATTAAATAAATTATTCTATATTTATTTAAATTTCGAAAACTTATACCTTACTGTCTTTGTAAACTGCTTGACCAATTCCCGAAACAAGTCCTCGGCCAGCTCCAAAACTAAAATCAGCCTCAAACTGCTATAGGTCATTGCTACATTTCCTCGAACACCTTACATGCAATACTCCATTGCCGAAGTTCACAGTCTAAACTCCATTTCATTCCCCAAAACCCATAGCTTATCCATCTTTTTCAAAGTACAGATCGCTCTTCCCTGATCAACGCATACCCCAAATGTCGACCCCTCCAGATTCCCACATTTATTGCCACCGCACTAGTATTCCAATTCGCTTGAACCCATTTCTATACACTTCGAACAACTCACGATTGAAACCCCTAATCGCACTCCTTTACAACAATCGAACTCCTCAACTACCACTGTCAAATTCCAGAACCTTGTTTCACACATCGTCGCAACAAATCACACCATCGCCTCCCTTTCTAATGAACAAACGCAGCTCCAGAAAGGTATCAATCCATCATCGCATCTCACATAGTTGAATCCCCTTTCCCAGTCAACTCCAGTTCGAATGAAGGCAACCGCACCCCTCAGAACAAACCCATCAAACCCCCAAAATCCAATCGCGAGCACCTCCTAGCTCACCAGACTCCGTGCCCTAGCTCGATAAGCACCAGTTCGAGCTTCCCAAAGAGCATCGCACAAGAACCCTTCCTTATACATGAATTCGGATTCGAATTGAGACTCTTATTCACTTCTTTTTTTTCTTTAATCGGAAGTGATGATTTTCTGAAGAAACGGTCTGAGGAAATCAAAATTTTCAGAGGAAGGGGAGCGATTTTGTTCTGAAGGAAGAAAGGGAATTAGCTCGTTTATATAGATGTGAACCAGGGACAAAACGTACCAGGTTATTAAGAAGATGTTTCTTTGATATCAAAGGAAACAGACAATATTTTTCAGCTCGAGGGAAGAGATGTCTGCGCAAAGAGAAAATAAGTCCGCTTCATTAATTTTGTGTTTGGCACGGAGGAAACATTAAGAACGTGAAATGAGAGAAGAAGCAGAAGCTAAAAATATAGGCTGTGTATAAAAATAAGATAGGTCGGCTTCTTTTTTTTCTTTTTTTTTCTGATTTAATTTCATATAATATAATAGACCAAAATATCTCATGGTCCCTGACTCGCAATCCCGAACTGCAATTCAACGTAACAACCGACGTTTCCACATTCATACGATATTCCAAACCTAACGGAACATATTCTGAAATTTAGTTGACAGTATATAATAGATAACAGTTTGAATCGATAATTTATATTAAATTCAATATTTAAAACTATACTAAATTTTAAAATAAATCGATCAAAAATACGGGTCGTTACAGAACTGAACAAAAGACTCATCAGATATTGGATTAGTAATATCCAATAGGAATACTCATTAGAGATAAGATCAGTAGTATCCTAAAATGAGAAAACTCATTAGAGATGGGGTTAGTAATGCCCTAGGATGAGTTGAGAGTGCCAACTATATAATTAACGTATTTGTGATTATATATATAATACGATATTAGGAAATATGATTTCTGAATATATAAAAGTTATATATATTTTAAAAGTTAATCAACTAATAAAGCTATTGAAACCTAAAATAGAATGAAAGTTGATTTGGTTAACTAGATAACCTTTAGCTTTGTTCCTTTTCGAGGACGAAAAGATTTTAAGTGGGGGAGATTGTAACAACCCGGAGTTTTGGAGCCAATTTAATTTTTTTATTTTAAGAAATTTTGTTAGAAAATACGCCAGGATTTTAAAAATTAAATTCCATTATTAAATAAAAATAAAAATAAAAGTTTTTAAATAAAATCAATATATTGACAAGTTGATTTATTAATAATATGTTGATAAGTTGATTTCTTAATAATATATTGATAATAAAAGAATGTTTCCAGTTTGAATTGTATAAGAGAAATTGTAAAGAGATAGAGTGTCAACGGTATACAACGCACGTTTTAACTAGCAGTTAACGAAAATTAATGATGACATTAATTACCAAATAAATCATGCATCTGCATGATCACATTTTTTTTTCTTTTTTCTTTCTCTACATTCATGCATCCTAGTTCACATTGCCTATGCATTCATTTATTTCCTTCCCTACATTTTATTTACATGTATTTTATTTTGTATTCTCTTCTACATCCCTTTAAATCTCCTTTCTCCATTTTGTTACATATATATACATATTCCCTTATCTTTTATATCATGTTGTTTATATTTAAAAAGTAGAAGAAAAAAATATAGTAAAACTTTTAACATTATCTATGTAATAACACATGATATTTAATATTATGTGTTTGAAATTTTAAAAGTCACATACATTCTAGCATTTAACATTAAACAATAAATTATCCATTCATCTCTTTCCTCCACTTCATTAATTTATTTCCTTACTTCTACATTCATGCATCTTATTTCATTTGCATGTTCTCGTTCCTTATATTTTCATTCCCTTATTTTCCCATTATTATTATTTATTCTTACAAAAGCAAACAATTTCCACATGTGTGTGTGTATATATATATATATATATCTATTTTGTTTTCATTATTTATGTGCATTTCTAGTCATTTTGTTGTCTTATTCTTGTATGTCCAGTTGAATATGTTCCTTAAATTTTACAAATTTAATGTTATATATATTGAAATTTTAAATTCACAAACTTTGTCACAATTAGCATTAAATCATGCATCAATTACATTTCCATTATTCTCTTTCCTTATGTAATTTCTTTTGAATTTTTAAATAAGAAATAAATGCTAATTAGATTGACATGTCATGTGTAGTCAACAAATTTATTTCATTTATAACCTACCACATACGTATAGACACAAGTGTGGGATAATATAAAATATATAACCAAACAATATATATATACCTTAAAATTTACAAAACCTAAACCCTAACAAAACAGAGCCGCCGCCCCCATATCTCCTATGGCTGAAACATGGCCATCTTCTTCCACTTCTATCTCCTCAATTTCTCAATGATTTTCAAAAACTCCAAACACAAGATCGAAGAGCTCGACGAAGGCTACAATATCAACAGTCACAATCATCTCTGGTCTCCAAATGAGTGAGAACTTCTGCCGTGAATACCTGGGAAGAAAACGACGAAGAGGAAGAAAGCCGTTAATGTTAAAACGTGATTAAAAAGGGGTAAAGTAATTAATTAATATAATTTCTCGATTAATTATCCAATGTTTTAAATAATGATATCTTGTTCATATGAAAACGAAATCGAACGATTTCGATCCATTGAAATCACTTAAATGAGAGCTACGTGGTGGAACTGACCATATCTGAAACAGAACATGTTGAAATTTCAGACAAATCAAGGTGAGAAATTTTATTTTATTTTTATTTTTATTTATTTTAAATATTATAATAAATTGTAATTGTGTCCTCATCCATTCACTGTGTATGCTACGCTATGTGATTTGTTTGTGTTGTGATGTGAATGGAAATTTTGTATGTTTGATTGTGGTTGCAATAAAAATGAATTGTGATAGTGGTGAAATCAATTAGTAATGTTATGGAAAAAAATTTGTCTATGTTTATATTGTAAAACATGATTACATGGAAAAATATATTTTAATGTTATGAATAAAATTGTTCATGTTTCTAAAAAAAACATGTTTACATTAAAACCATGTCTTCAAGGTAATGAGTATAATTATAAATTGTTCATGTTTATGAAATGTAAAACAAGTTTACATTAAAACTACGTATTTTTAATGTAATGAATGCATTACCAAAAATGGTCATGATTAAAATAGAAAACATCATTACATTAAAAACTCTATTTTAATGTAATGAATGCATTACCAAAAATTTGTCATGTTTAAAAGTAGAAACCATGATTACATTAAAATCTACATTTTAATGTGATGATTATTATAAAATGACCATTGCTAGATAAAAATGTGTTAACATTTAATTTTACATTTTTAATGCTAATGAAACAGTAAAAAGGAATCATTGTTATGTAAAATGTTTTACATTAGAATTCATATTTTCAATGTAAATGAAACATTAGTAAAAGAATCGAACTTCTTTAAAAAGGTGAAAAATAGAAAAGAAGTATATTTTTTTTGTCTTTTTATATGCAAATAAAAACATAGAGAAAGAATTACATTTCTTTATTTTGTTATAAAGAATAGAAAGATTACCTTTTTATTTAGTGCAATCAAAGAATAGAAAATTACATTTTATTTAATGTAATTAAAGAATAGAAAAGATTTCACTTTTCTATAATGTAACAAATGAAGGAAAATGAAAGATTACATTTTGTATGTAATTAAAGAGGAAAATGAAGAAGTATAGTTTATTTACATTTTATATTTTAATAAAAAACATGAATAAAGAAGTATATTTTATTTACATTTTGCATGTAAATTAAAGATATGAAATGTAAATAAAAGATATGAACTAAAGAGGTATATTTTATTCACAATTTAGACGTGAATAAAAGACATGAAATTTAAAAGTACATTTTTGCAAATTAGTTGCAAATAAAAACATGGATGTAAAAACACCTTTTTATTTACATAATAGATGTGGATAAAAACTTAAAATTATATTTTAATAGGAATTATTAGAAAAGTGTAGACAATAAAAATTACATTTTTATTGTAATATGAATCATAAGGGAAAAAGTAGACAATAAGGATTGCATTCTTATTGTAATGGGAATCATCTTGGTTGAAATAAAATAGATTAAGCTAAAATATTCATTTTGTTAAATAGAAAAGTGTTAAAACCATTTCTTTATGGCATAGATAAAATGTTGCATTAAAAGTAAAATCACATTTTTGATTAAAATGTTGCATTTAAAAAGAATTAGCATTTTAGTTAAAAATGTTGCATTAGAGATGAAGTTACATTTTAGTCGAAAATGTCACACTAGAATTAAAAAATTGTCCTTTTGTTAAGAAATGTTCATTAGATAAAAAGTTACATTTTTTAAGAATATGTTATAATAAAACATTTCTGTTAGAAACTGTCATGTTAGATAAAATAAAACATTTTTGTTAGGAATTCTCATATTAGGATAAAAATTGTCATTTTTAGTTAGAAATGTTTAATTAGAATTGATAAATATAAATTCATGCATGTTTAAATTGATAAATTATAAATGTAATGCATGTTTAAATTGATAAATCATAAATGACATGCATGTTTAAATTGATAAATCATAAATGTCATGCATGTTTAATTAAAATTGAAATGTAAGTTAGGATATTTGAAAGCAAAATATTTTTAACGATTTAATAAAAAGATCATATTTTTATTATGTAAAATATTTTAAAAAAGTTATATTTTAAAATAGGAGATATTTTAAAATTAAGATATTTTGAAATAAAGGATGTTTTAAAATAATATTTCCCAATGAAATAATTATAATTATAAATTACAATTGTACTTGGACACGAGGTTAGGTTACATTTGTGGTGGAAGTCTGCCCGGACCCAACCGGCATATCCAGCAGCTACAAATGTTGGGCCTAATGTGAGGGGTCCAAGTGCGCAAATATGAAACGGGCATTGACACGAGGTTAAGCCCAACTTGTGGGATAATCTACCCGGAACCAATCGGCATATCCAGTATCCACAAGTCGTAGGCTTAATGTGGGAGGTCTGGCCCAGTATAAGATATAAATGAATAAGATAATGAATTGGGTTATTTAATCTATTTTAAATAGCAATGCCATTTTAACTCGAACGTGTTTATCGATTTATTTTATCCATTTTATAATGAATATTAAAAGAGCTAATTTCAAAATTAATATTTTGGAAATAATATTATTTTAATATGATAATAGATAGAATATTCAATTTGGATTTAAAATTGAAAGTTACATTTTTATTTACATTTTAGACGTAAATAAAAACATAGAAATCAAAGTGACTCTTGTATTTACATTTTAGTTGTAAATAAACACATATATTTAAAAAGTACATTTTTATTTGTATTTCATAATGTAGATAAAAACATGAATTAGAAAAGTATATTTTTATTTACAAGTAAGATGTAGATAAAAATATAGATTTAAAAGGGTACATTTTTATTTACATGTTAGATACAGATAAACACATAGAATTGAATGTTATATTTTATTTGACATTTAAGATGCAAATAAAAGTATAGAATTGAAAGTCACATTTTTTATTTACAGTTTAGCTGTAAATAAAAACATAGTAATAAAGATTATATTTTTATCGTCACTTTAGATGCGATAAAAAGAGTAGAAATAAAAATTGCAGTTTTATTGACATTTCATATAAAAGAATAGGAATAAAATACGTTTACATTAAAAAGCTACACTTTTAATGCTAGGTAAAGAATTTTAGAAAGGTTCATGTTTTAGGATTTAAACATGATTTTATTAAAAAGGATTCACCAAAAATAAACTAGAACTGTCAACAAAGGTGAAAGAATCATTTTTGTGGTATATACATACATTAGAATTTTTATCCGAAGTTAAATATTATTTTGTATGTAAAGTTAAACGCGTTAGCAGATTCGCCAAACGATTTATAATTATATAAATATAAATTAGATTTAAACGAAACACGCGTGGTAGTTCGCGTTTTGAAATCGTAAATTTAAACGGTTATACCGAAAGATCCGACCGTCAGATTTTCCCAAAACTGGAACCGTTAGGACCGCCTTGGGAAGATCTTTCCAAACGATATAAATTTCATCAAAATCCAATGGTTAGATTTCGAGGAATGCGTAAATCAAAATTTGGATAAAAAACAGCGTCAGGGCCGCCATTGACCCGAAGCGACGGTTAAATATAATTAAGCTATTTTAAATAAATAAAAATAGCGATAAACCGTTATAAATAGATTTGACCGAGTTCAACTAATTTCAAATAATTACAACAACGATTTAAATCAAAGATTTGAAGACGGTGATTGAAGACCGACGATCTTCACATCGAATGGATGTGTTGCTACTGAGTCCCATGATTGGAGTAGCTACCTTGAAGGGGAGTCAGGGGTAGCTGTCCGGACGTATTGTTGATTATTCGGATATGCGAGGTATAAGGTGCCTCCGGTTTCGTTCAGACCCAGAACGGACTTGAAACTGGAATGTATGTGTGACGTTGTATTCCTTTATACGGTATTCGTTGATCTCTGCTAAATATATATCTGTTTGGTGTTTAACACCCTTCTCTTAGACGTACGATCTTAGAGGTTATATATTGGTAGGAATCAATGGTATGGTATGGATTGACAACGTGGCATGCTAAGATGCAAATGATCAAGGCTTTTGTTGAAAAGAAGGCATTGTGGTTGATGATCAAAGCACAACTTGAATAAGCATACCTTTGTGTATTACGTAGCTTCACGAGCCTCACAACCCGATTGGAGTCTAAAACGGGAGAAGGGAACGCAGGGAGAGCAGCATGTTTCTTTCTAGTTAGAAGTGGTGTTTGGGTTTTACACGGCCCGGCATTTTACTTATGTGGATGATGGAATGAGGCGCCTCGGATGATAGGTCCTATAGGACCGGGAAACGTGTGTTCAGGAATTACCAATCCACAAAATCGTATGTGTGGACCGGCCCTGCAGCTTTCCAAGGGTTCACTGCGGGGGATACTGAGACATTAGCTAGAGTGTCTCGAATCGGTAAGGAGCTCCTCCCTAGCCTTGACTCATGATGGAAACCCAATTCCCAATACGACCCTACGAACTTGATTGTATTACTAGTATGGAGGCATAGTATATGGTAGCTATACTTCCTAGGATTGATACATTTACTTGAAATGTTTTTAAAACATATATACACTAATAATAACAATATCAAATTCGTTTTTATCATACCAAGCATGTTTAATCATCATAGATAAAACTCTATCCTCTGGTGTGCGTTGCATTGTGTGATGGGACTTGTCTTATGATGATTCCATTTTTCTGAAAAGCATAGCGTTGTTTAATGATTTACTTTAATTTATGCACCGACAATCCATTGGAATAAAACCCGTTCCGCGTTAGCGGCGTGGTCCTTGGATTTGTCTTATTGTTATTAGTTATATTAGTTAAAAATTCTCACACCAGTCCCATGACTGACTCGTAGTTTGTTTCACTTTGCAAACTCGGGTGCCCTCTTTTCCACACGGGCAGTCGAGTAGCTTTTTGCAGATATTTATCTCTTGAGCAAGATTCTGGATCGAAGCCTGAAGCTGTGTCCAGAGCATAGAAGTCTTCCGCTGTTTATTGTATTTAATTTATTGAAATTTATCTTCCGCTATTATTTTATTCGATGTACTCTGATATTCTATACTCTGATGTAACATTATTATAATGTTTATAAAAGTCTGTTGTTGTATTCCCAAAGTTAACGTTTTCTGGTTTTGAACGGTCTTGGTCGATTTAACGATCGATCGGGTCGGGCGAAATCCAGGTCGTTACATGACACTTTAGGACGTGATACATCTTACGGTATGGCCGACACAGAGTATCTACGCGGATTAGGGAGCCGATCGATTAGGGTAGTAGTTAGGGTACATTTGGACGTATGCCTAAGTGTACCACCTTAGTGTGGAAGGGATAATCTTATTCTGGATATACTGGTAGTAGTGCAGAGTAATCATCAAGGAAGCATATACACCCTATCCTGTTTACCTAGTCATACCTGCCTTTTATATAGTTATCTCTCTTATCCACTTTATATGCCTGTTATGCTACTTTTATTTATTTACTTGCTAAAAGTAACTGGACTCGCTAGACTTTATGTCTGACCCTTTTTGTTTCCTCTTCTTTCTTCCATTTCCCTTCCCAAGGTTCTCAAGGAGAGAATTCTCAGGCTTATTCAGGACTCGGTTATCATCTTGCTTAGGGCAGCTTCTGAAGTATTGCTCAAGCTCTTGTCTCTACTATGGCTTTGTCTCTATTTGGGGAATTATGCTTTTTATGTACTCTGATGGAACAAGACGGAAAGTTTCATATTTTTTTAATGGCTTTTATGTACTTTCAGACTTGTGATATTTGGGACCACAATGTTATGATCTATGTTTGAAATAAAAATTTAAATTCCACTGTTTCTTTTATATCTGTCTTGTAGTATTTCTGTTTCTGTTTACCTATAACGCTTCATGAAACTTAATGCATTCCCTTAGTGAGTGATATTAACGGACGTGGGGTGCCATAGTATTGTCTCATCCAATGTCTCGACAGTGAAAGACCATTGGCCTGTTGGTTTAGCTCTAGTCTTTCCCATACATGCTCTAACTGACGATGATAGATATTCGATGATGTAACATCCTTATTGGGTCCTACCACAAAGCTTGTCCTCAGAGCCGAGGCAACCTCGAATCCTAAATATCATCCATCAATCTTCTGGATGCCCTAAACACAAATGTAGGCAAGAAATGCTCTACGGATGGAACCTACAGATCTTGCCTCCGGGGTAGCTTGCCACGGGCTTCCCCTAGTGGGCCATTTCAGAGGATCCTCATGTCCTATAGAAGTCTCAAACTTCCGTCTAGTCCGGTAGAATATAAAGTTGGACATGCTTCCACCATGTCTCCAGACATCTACGTTGATATTCTCCTTGGGCTCCTCGTTTAGAATTCCTACAGACTGGCCCAAACGCATATCGTAATTTTATTAGACCCTATGTCTAATCTTTCATTATGCATTTATCTTACTTTTCTTTTTATTAATTGATATTATTGTTCAATTCATTTAATTTGAACTTTAATTACTTGTTTATTAATTTTATTGGTCACCATTGAATTATGAAATGACCATAGATTTCCTATTGCGAGGCCACTATAGAACCATTGAATAACCATAGAATGCTTAATTAAGAGGCTACCATAGAACCATAGAATGTCTATTTACGAGGCCACTAAAGAATTATGGTGGTTAAAATTAATTCACAATTTTTTAAATTTTATTAATAATAAGCCTTTCTTGTTTCATTTCTTTTTAATTATAACTTTCATGTTATAATCTTACTTTCACCATGGAACCATAGCTATAGAATCATGCTTGTTAGACTTAATTCACAACTTTTAAGTTTATTCATAATAAGCCTTCATATTATAATCTTGCTTATATATATATATATACAAACGACCTATTATGATCTATTTTTGTGTCTACACAATTACCATAATACTATTTTTGCCAACATATTCAACTTTTCTTATAATGATCCATGTACGTGTTCATACAATTATCATAACGGATTACATTCCTTTTTAGCTATCAAGCTTTTAACTTGATTTCTTACTTTCTTTCTTTACATAACATCTTTTTGTTATGTGACCTTTTTTCTTTTTGTCTTTGTAAATTTATTCTTTAGGAAGTTACACATATTCCTATTTGATTGTTTATTGAAATTGCACAAGAATCTATTTTCATAAATTAAGGGAATTGCAGCAATAGAAACTCATAATTGCAAGACATTTATTTCAATTATTTTTAGGCTATTGAACAACGCGCAATATGGCTATATTCCTATATCGCACTAATCCACATCTTTATTTCTTTTTACATTTACAATTATGTTTTTCATTTTTCTTACAAACCAAACTATGGAAATATATTCTCTTTCCCTAACCAATCAATCTAGTTTATTCCTAACTTTTCATTTTAATAGGTATGTGTTAATTCTTGTTCTTTATATTTATTTCCCTAAATTGACATATTTTCTATTTTGAATACTGTTAGGCTTATACCCCTTTTTATCAATTCCACAATCCTTATACTTTTCCAATTCCAATTCTGAATAGTGATTTTTTAACAACTAAACATAAGGACCTTTGAAATTTATAGAATTACTGCGCACAATATTATGTCAACATGAATTACAGCATAAGTGAACTATTGTAAATAAAACTATACTTAAATCGCATAAGAAGTAAATTACCACAACTAAATAATTCTCAATTATCAAGATTTCTTAATTTAACAGGAATTAAGAGATATTATATATCAATATAAAAAGAATAATTTAAATCCTCTCATATGTAATTTGCGCTCCAAGTTCTAGATCCGAATTTAGATATATTATTTGTGGTCTTTCCGATTTAAATCTGCAAACTTGGGCAATTGAATCTTAAATCTATAACATCTACCTTCACATCCTAATTTAGATAACCTAAATATAATATTTTCTATTTTTGAAGAATTGGAAGGAGAAAGGGAATGATAAGACTTCCGCGTCCACTCAGAAAAATATGAGCTTAATGGCTAGCCCTGTAAGTTTATTTATATATGTTAAACCAGCTACGTCTGTTTGATTCAAAGAAATAAAATCCAAGCCGTCAAAACAAGAGAAAGCACATTGTTATAGGACGTGATGGGTCAACTCATCCCTCAATTAGTTCGACACATAGGTCGACCCATCCTAAGCATGGGTTGACCCAATCCCTTGATGAGCCTTGTTTCCTATTTTGGTTTGTGCATGTATAATTCGTTTTTAATTCTTTCGAATGTTACTTCTGTATCCTATTTTATTTGATTTTCTTCAGTTTTGACACACGCCTAATTTCAATTTTAAATGCATACTGTTTTTGGTATTAATACATTTATATATTATCTAAATAAACATATATATGGACATTTACACTTATAAATATTTTTCTGACACGAGAGTTCGAACGTTAATAACTTTTCTATACTAACTCCGTTCAGAACATATTATATATGTAAATTAATCAGAAAATTATTATGAACGTAATAGTGCACATTATAAAGCCAAATACTGACAATCCTAAAATGTTTGTTTTCCATTATTAATTATTTATGTAATTATTTTTATCACTTTTATTAAAATTGCAGAGTGTTACATTCTCCCACCCTTTTCGAAATTTCATCCCAAAATTTGGTAACGGTAAAATTATGTAGTTCCTCGCATAATTCACAAACATCATGCATGTATCTAATTTTTTAGCCATCCGTTACTTGCGTAGAGTGAAATACATCATAATAATTCATGAGAAATGAATTTCTAAGCGGTGTCACCTAAATGCCCTTTAAGTTCAAAATCTTTTGAAAACATGATACACACATCCTAATTATACTGGCAATATTTACGTAGATGCAATAATTTCAAAAATTAGATGAAAATTACATATATCTTTTCCTCTAACTTTATCCACACCCTTACTAAATAACGAAATAATTCATCCAATTTTTGCATCCAAACCTTACCAAACAACTTTAAATTTGCAAATTTTAGACAATTCTAATTTTTTTGAATTTGATTTCTTATGTTAGAAAAAGGTAGGAAGTCAAAAAAATTATGCTTTCCCATTTCACGTTTGCGCACCCTCTTCTCTATACTTGGAACCTTTTATCGCTACTATATAATAATTGATATTTCCTTTCCCAAACACGATTTACATAAAAAGAATTTCTTTTTCAACTTCCCAAACTTATTCTGGAAGAAATTATTTTCTCTCTTTGTTATCATCTATTGCGATTGTCGTCTTGGTTACTTTCTATAAACCTTTGTTTGTTTTTCTTCTAATTATTCATTTTTCCTTCCATTATTATTTTATTAACAATATTTTATGTCTTTATTCCTTTCTAGTGATCATAACAAACACCTAAAAATAGAATATCACACAAAACTATTGTACTTTTCAATAATAAAATAGAATACTACATAGGAGTGCAAATCTGTACTAAACGAAAACATGCTCTATTGTAGTCACTACTAGGTAAAAGATACAATAGCTAATGTGGCTATCCACTAGGACTAGGAGGCCTAGGACCATGTCCCTCTCACATAAAAAGGTCCATATCACTGTATCTAGGCGATCGTAGCGCTCCTCCTTTCCATTTACCATTCTCTATAAACTCATGTCACATATCCCTAGTTCTTATTCCACCATAAAGTGAGACAACATGCCAAGCCTTCCTATTTCCTTAAGAACCCCTGAAAAAGGGTTTCCATTAATTACAAACCATGTCATAATTTCACTTATAAAAAATCCCAAACTTGCTCCTTCCAATACATTTCCTCTTTATCCTTTTTATATAAACCATGCAATTTTAAAATTACCTTTAACTTCTCTCTATTAAACGTTAACCACTTGAGTGACATCTTTTAAAATTTCCTTTTTCTCGATTCTCTTACATTATTGTATAACTTTTGAGTATTTACCATTTCTCATTCTACATCTTAATTTATCCCTTAAGACTTTTTACGATTACTGCTCAAGTTTTATGGTTTACTAACATACCGAAATAATTCCTCGAAGTTCTACCTAGTATTCAAGCATAATACTAGAATCATTCTTAGCGAACCATCTTTAATTCTGTAAAATTTTATCATCTCAAAACCATTCTCTAAAGTTGAAAACTAGGGAAGATAGGATCGATTACTTCTATTCATTCAACAAGGATTTCTTCATTAAAAAAGGATTATGCACTTTAACAATGTTGGATCGCTTATTTATTTTAATTCATGTTTCGTTTCCAAGAGGAATTAATAAGATTAAGTTTCTATAAATTTTTTATAAAGAGGACTTTTTTGTTAAAGTAACAAGAAAACTTCATTATTTTAATATTTTTCATTTCTTTATTGAAACAGGTAGCACAAAATTATAGTGTTTCGCTTATATTTTGTACACCTCTTTCTCTTCATGTTCCGTTATCACTTTAACAAAACACGTTACTTACAAACTTATTGATTCATTAAAATTTATCTTATAATTCTTCATGACATAAAAAGTTGACGTTTGTCACAACTCAATCTTTATGAAAAAACTCCTATTTTTTTTCAAAACAAATCTAATGTTTCCTTTTATTCAAGATCATCTATTTTTGTATTGAGACCTGTCTCTATCTCATCTATGCACAACATATGTCCAAATTCATTGATATTCATTCTTTTCCTTAACCACTTGTATTAGTCAACCCCAAAACTTGCTTGCGCACCTTATTCTTTTGAAAATAAGTCCATATAATTTTCTCAAAAAATGTTTTAATGCAAATCCCAATATAACAAACTAGTAAATTTCCGAAAACTATAAACTTTTAAACTTGTTAGTTGAAAACTCTTCTTGAAACCTTTTTCAATATCTATATTTCTTTCAAGTTCTTTTTAAATGTTTAATTATGGGGCTAAGTGGAAAGCTGTTTCTCAGTTTTTTACTTCCAAATCCTTTGCACCGAATGTGTGTGTATATTCCTAGTCCATTTTAATTTTTACTCTATCTCAATTTACAAGGCTCTACTATCCAACCCACTAATCTGAAATACCAAAATTTCAGATATTAACACATAGAATTTTCCTTTTTATTCCAAAACATTTTGTACGCTTTACGTTCTATCCACTTATAGGTCTACTATTTCCATAACCATTTCCTTAATGTACAAATCTGATATTACATCTTTTCCATGTGTTTCTTCACTTATTTAGTGGGTTCCTCTACGGATCTAGGGACATATATATTATATAATATATTTATATTTTGAAAACTTAAATATGTTCACTCATTATCTATATAGGAATTCGAAACCTAGTCTCTAATACTTGATGTAACAACCTAAATTTCAGTTGGACTGATTTCTTTGCGAAATTCTAAAATCCATGTCCACTAAAACTTGAGTTGGTTTGTCTGGTATCTGGTATCTGGTAGAGAGACACCAAAAAAAAAAATCAGAGCTCATAATAAAATATCTCATAGTGGAACTGAATAAAATATAATAATTAAATTCTTACTATAATAGTGATATAACTAGCAAGTGTCTCTAAAGCTATAAATCTCTACCACCTATCTAACTTGCAGGTTTTTTATGAGAAGGGGGTCAGAATAAAAATCTGGTGAATGGAAAAATTATACCTTTTAAGAATAACACTACATATACCGATCTATCATTGGTTTACTTTTATTAGATTACTAGTGCATGACCCGTGCGACACACACGGGTAATTGAGTAATCAATAAGCTGAAAAGATGAATTGTATGGTGTTTTTTATGAACTTTTTGTGTTTGTTTATTCTTTTTATACTTACGTGTGATAAAAGCAATCTTATGTTAATATATTTTTCTTGTAAAATTACTTTAAGCTTTAAAGGCTAGATATGATATTGATTAATTAATACATTTTTAATTATTTAAGGTAGGCTATTGCGCAGTATTAAGTTTCTAAATTGGAAAATACTTTCATAGCTATAACTTTGTGAAACCAGTTTACAAAATCTGCAAAGTGAACAAATGAGTTAGGCAAAATATTTGCGACTAACTCGCAAATGGAACATGTCTGGAAAGAAACTATAGGAGAATTTGCGTTTGTTTATAACGTATGGAAAATGCAGATCATACCCATTCATATAAAATTATTTGTTGAAATTTGACCATGTCTTTCGAGACCCACTTAAAGTGAACCACCTATGCGTTGCATCTGGCCACTCAGTTACTTGTAATCAAGCAAGAGTACATGTTTCTCATCCCAACAAAATTTTAAGTGGGTGGATAAAGTCTGAGCTTAGGAACAAATTTCAGGTTGAAAATTAAACCATGCAATTTTGTTATTTTCTCATGAGATGGGAATGCAAACAGAAGCAGATCACACATCACACAACTATAAACCTCAATAGTTGACTTATACATCATATTTGGATTTATAATACACATTAATAAATGTACAATTATGACAAAATCATTCTACAAAATATTATGGCACAATGCTTTGCCAATAGTTCTGGTTTGTATGCAGTGAATAAATCCAAATATCTCATCCAGTGCATTTTCGCAATGCAAATCATGGACCTAAACAATATCTCATTCTCTTCACTTACATGATGTTCCATTCAATTTTACCTATCAATTTACTGTTGAATCATATCATTATTCTCATATTCTAAGACTCTACGTAGTAAATATGGATTGCTGAAATAAGCACTTAAAACAAATGTTCTTCAAAGGATGGTAGGAAAATCACACATGTACAACCATTAGTGTCCTCATTCATGTATCAACATGGTCGCTTGCACATAAGATTTTGAGCAGAAGCGACTCTTAAATTAGGCGATACATCTCCGGATCTCATTCAGTAAACCATTCACTCTGTGGTAGTGGTGTTACCCCTTATAGCTGCAAGATATAATGACCAAACACACACTTATGAGTAATAACCCACTTCTGAATACTTGATTCATTTATAAATGTAAAAGATGGGAACTTTGAACTTCAGATTCCTCTTTGAGGTTATTACTTCATTTCACATGTAAAATATAGAAAAATCTGATACTAGGAACTAATAACCTAAGGATAAAAACATTACACTAGCCAAACACTAACTATGCATCGTTAATTCAATACTTCATACATACATACATACATACATATATTATTGGAAATTTCAGAGGAGGAAGAAGAAGAAATTAGAAGAAAGAAGAATAATTAAGAAAAATTTCATTGCTTCATTTTTTTCATACCACGAAATGAGAGATTACACTTACATTTATAGCATTACAAGGATTCTAGAGTCTTCTTCTCTAGAATTGTCCTTAACCCCTGATTTCTACTTTCCTTAACATATCAAATTCCTTTTGATAACTCTTACCATTTATTTTAGCCTTCCATTAATACAATAATTAAATTCATTGCACAATTAATATTTTCCTAAAAACCAAGTTTATTTCCAACATCCTCTCTTAAACTTGGTTTTACTACTCCAAACAGATTCCTTGATTCGAAGCACTTTCTTTTCGATTTGTGATGCACTCTCTCATTACCTTCAAAAATTAACGAAGCACTTTCTCTTCGGTTTGTGATGCATTCTCTCATCACCTTCAATTTTTTTTTAATATTGTAGCACTCTCTCTCCATGGTGCACTTTCTCACCAACAATTCTAAAATAAAATTTCTTCCACGGCCACTAGTGCCATGTTCTCTTGTTTTTCATCTGTCATGGTCTCTTGCTTTTCATTTTTGAATCTACAATTCCTTGCCATATGCCCAAAATTTTGATAATTGAAACACTTAGGTTTTCCCTTATACCAACAATCACTTCCTTCATGACCAGTATTGTGACAATTGTTGCATTAGAGAAATTTTTCTTTCCCTTTATGCTTTGCTATTAAAGCTTTTTCACTGTTGTATTTACCATCTTCATTTCTCATGATCCTCCGTTGATCCACCGCATGAAGTGAATTTATCAATTTTGAAAATGTTAACTTGGACAAATCTTTAGTATCTTCATGTGAGGAAATTTTACCTTTATACCTTTTTGGAAGAGTGACAAGAATTTTGTCCACCACCCTTTGGCTTGTAAATTCTTCACCAAATAGCTTGATTTGGTTGGCAATGGACATCAGCCGACTCCCATACTCCTTAACATCTTCATTACTTTTCATCCCCATCATTTCAAATTCCCTCTTAAGATTCAAAATTTGCATTAATTTTGTCTGATGATTTCCTTCATACTCCTCTTTAATTTTCTCCCATGCTTCTTTGGGGAGATTCACAACCCATAATGATTATGAAAATTTCTTCCGACACGGCCCCATGCAGATACGAAAGTGCCATTTACTTTCTCTCCATATCTTCGTCATACTTTTTTGGCTTGGGTGGCTGTTGGATTTTGTGGAAGCGGAATGGGATCAATATCATTTTCAGTGACATCCCATAAACTTAAAGCTTTTAGATATGACTTCATTTTGATAGCCCATGATTGATAATTTTCTCCTTTGAATAGACGAATGGAAAGTGAAAATTTTGTTGCAGTGGACATTAGAAGAACACTCACAATATTTTTCTTTTAACCTCACAAGCTCTAAAAACAGCTGGCTTTGATACCACTTTGTTGGAAATTTTAGAGAAGGAAGAAGAAGAAACTAGAAGAAAGAAGAATAATTAAGAAAACCTTCATTGCTTCATTTTTTTCATACCACAAAATGAGAGATTACACTTACATTTATAGCATTACAAGGATTCTAGAGTCTTCTTCTCTAGAATTGTCTTTAACCCCTAATTTCTACTTTCCTTAACATATCAAATTCCATTTGATAACTCTTACCATTTATTTTAGCCTTCTATTAATACAATAATTAAATTCATTGCACAATTAATATATTTTTTTAAACCAAGTTTATTTCTAACATATATATATATATATGTGTGTGTGTGTGTGTGTACACAAAAATGTGTGTATGTATACATATATGTACGTGCATGTGTGCATAGAGATAAAATAATTAAATTTACAGTTTTCTCCTATTGAAAACCTGCAGAAGATATGTTGTCTTAGAAAATCTCTAAGATAAGAATAACAGCATCCTAAAATATAAGAGGCATCGACTGTAATCGATTTGATCTTGATGGATTATAAATTACGCGAAGAGAATAAGTGGGAAAATGGTTGTGCACCAACATTGGGTCGGTTGACTCCTAAAAAATCAAAATAAATTTGGGAACATTTGAACATTTCTCATCATGGTGGTTGGCAAAATAAAATGAGAAACCATAAATTTTCATGCAATGAGAACAAACTTATACATCATTTAAGGTTTTTCAAATTCTTTTGCTAGCGTATCACTCCTTTCACAAAAGGAAGGTATTTATTACAAAATCGTTAATAAAAATTTGTGTTAGAAAATTTTCACCAAGATATATTACAAATCATACATCTTATAGCATGTTTTATGCTGAACTTAGCTAATACATAGATTCGTATAGGAAAACAACAATTAGACGGTACCAAATCCTTGATATGCTCAATGAAATCATAGGGTTATTTTTGTACAATGCCTTTCTAGAGTAAGCAATATGTAAGTTTTAATAGTAAAATTGCCTTACAATTTCAGTAGCTTGATGAGAATGTCATTAGGCCATCCAAACATTTTAAATGATCAATGGAAAAGAGAGGTTGCCTTCAACATTATTATTGCAGTACTTAGTAATTTTACTGCTCTAATAATCAATTATGTTCAGCCAAGGACCTTTATTACGAACCATGTGTATAATTTTTTGTATATATGAATATTTCAGAAGCAAGCTGTATAAGGACACGACTATTTGAATCAAGGTTCGAAAACTCGGTTTCGGTTATTTGAAAATTTGTTAATTTCGGCCAATTTTGGGAATTTCGGCGGTTTCAGTTTTTGTTCCAGTTCATATATTGGTTTTTTTTGTTTTTTTAATGAAAAAATAAAGATAAACGTTGCAAATCCTTATAAAATATAGTATTTAGGTCATTCACTTTGTAAGTTAAACGTGTTTGGGTTCATAACTTCATATGCAATTTTCATGTCAGTCCCATTGGAAAAATAATAGAGTATTCAATGGCATATTAAATATACATTAATATGCAGACCTTCATAAAAAAGTGTGTATTTGGCATGTTAAAACACAGTATTCAAAGAAGCCCAAAAATAGTGGATCCCACTACACCGTAAAACATTTAACAACACGTTATTTTCTCCCCACTCACATAATGTCCCAGCGAGAGGGAAGAACGAAAAAAATGAGTGCCCATAAGGAAACAAATAAATAGAAATGAACGATGGCTATAAACAAAAAATCAAAGGAAAATATAGATCGATAAATCACCTGTTGTTAGACCAAAAAATGGCACTAACACCCAAATGCAGATAACAGATCACAGAATTCAGAAAATGATAAATAAGAGGAGACACAAGAAGTTTTTATAGTGGTTCGGTTGTAGATGTAGCCTACGTCCACTTTATAATCTTATTGTTATACCGACAGATTAGAAGAATCAGTTACATTTAGACACACAATCCATGTGTTAATTGAGATTACAAGAGGAGAATTTAGATGTGGAAAGGTGCAAAGTCTTTGCAATGGTGGAAGTTGCAAAGAAGAATGGCCAAAAGTCCTTGAAAATGCCTTCGAATGGTGTATTTATAGCTGTTTCCTGATACCAGTTCGTGAGACACGTGGCACGCATCCGAAAAATCTCGAAATGTGGTGGAAAACGTCCAGAAATCCTCTCCAAGTCGTCATATGACATGTGTAATAAGATCCATGCAAGTTTGTAGTGACCCGCATTTTTAGCTGTTGAACAATTAATTTATTTAATTATTTAATATCGATTTATCGATATCGAGAACTTGAATTAAATAATATTGAATATTTAATTAATAATTATAATATAATAAAATATATTATAATGTCGAAATAGTCAGAAATAGTGAAATTCACAATATCGTGTGAATTGAATAGCATACGAGATTTGGTGGAGTTTCGATTCGAAATATAATAACGATTTTATTCAATCGACGACGGTTTGAATGTATAATTATATTTTAATTAAAATCGAGCGCGTAACGACGCGGCAGTTCGCTATTTGGCGATTCGAACTTCAACTGAATGTACAGGATTCGTTTTAAGCCGGATTTCTGTGAAACAAGAAACGTGTGGAGCTGGTGGAGTATATCTTTCTAGTGAAAGAGAAAAATGGGGATTTCGTCGTATAGATTTTGATGTACGTCCAAATCAAATTTCAGAAAAGTCGCTGTGGAATTCCTTTATAATTTGCGACGCTTTATATACGTTATAAATGGATTTTTCGATATGAATTGAACATTGATAAATCTGAAATCTGAAATATCAAACTGTAAATTCTGATATGATATTCTGAAGCTGTATGATATCATATGTGAAGATATACGATAATATAAAATTATTTATTTTTAATTTAATAATATTTAAATATATTTATATATTTAAATAGGCTATTTAGAGCGTTAAAAAAATAGCCACTTTTGCAAACGAAGTCGGAATTCGACGAAACTAATTTTGTTGGATCCGAAATGTCAAATTATTGTTAGATGTGAAGTTTCATGATTTTTAGAGTCACTGTGTGGCCGTACGGATTTTTAGAGTGAAATACAGTCGATAAATTGACGGTTAAAAATACGCTGTGAGAGCATACGAAGTCGGAATTCGACGAAACGAGTTTCGTTGGGACCGTAATATCGAACTGTAGCTGCATGTCCAGTTTCGTGATTGTTAGGTACCGTATGTGATCGTACGGATTTTTTTGAAGATAAATTAACAAACAGAATATGCTGAGAATATTCTCTAACTCAAAATATCTAGATATTTAACTCCATTATAAATACCCCCACATCGTTTCTAAACCTAATTCACCTCATTTCCTTGGTCAAAGAATCCGCCGTAAAGTTTTGTTCTCAGCTAAAACAAAACGAGACAAAAAGGAAAATCAAAAATCAAAACAAAGAAACTTCTATAAATACGCAAATACATATATTCGAGACCCTCATCTTGTGCTCTTCACAATAGTACCAGTTTGGTGATGCTCGCTGAAGGTAGCTGCTATTCGACATGGTCACAGTAGCCTTAGGGCTCGGATTTCCGAAGTCGTGGGGAGGTGTTGGGCTAAATGATGGTCATTGTTGGGTTTGTGGTTCCGAGTAGCAGCTGTTGGCATCGATTTGGGGAAACTCGGTGAAGGGGGGTGAGGAGCGACGTACGGTTTTGGCGAATGGAGCAACAGGCCGAGGTCAACGAGGGTCCATCGAGTTTGGGTTGGAGGGCACTGGCAGGTGCATATTTCTAGGGCGAATCGAATGGTAGCAGTGGCGCGCCGGCTTGATGGCCGGAGGGATGAGGAACGGCGGTAAAAGGAGGATCGGAGAAATACAGGAGGCGTGGAAATCTGATTTTGGGAAGATGAGGAAAAAGGGGTCGGGTTTTAAACGTGAGGATGGGCCTTAGTGGGATGCTGGGCCATGAGATTTGAAAGTGAGGCCCGAAATAATAAGTTAGTTTTTTATTTAATTTTTAAATTGTGTATGAACTTATAAATCGTATATCTTCTACATACATGATCAGAATTTCGAACGGTTGGATCCGTTAGGATCGTATGGACGGTGGCTACACAATGGAGCTAACTGGAAGTGAATCTGAGCTCGTTACAATTTATGGCGAAATAAATTGTCCGTCGCAGTCAAGTAACGCAAACCGGTTATTTAAAACGGTTAACGCGTCAAATGTGAGTAAAATCTCACCAACTCTGAACAGTTTATAAATTTCAGGTTGTATCTTTAGAACTGATAGAAATTGTCTGATTTACTGTGTGTTGATTGTTTGATTGAACTGCTAGTCAGTTAGTTAAATTTCTATATTGATTCTGTTTAACAGAATGTATCATATGGAACTGAAAATGATGTTATTTATATTGTCTAACATCTGTGATGCAGGGAAACAGGTTGGAGGAATCCAACTGGATTCCTCAACAGTTATTTTACTGTGATTTATATATTGTGATATATAATGTGATATATAATCTGTTGGCGATTATATGTGTTTGGACGATAATGAACATCGTAATTTGATATGATTGAATACCATAACATACCGGAATGTTGATAAGGGGATTTTCAAAGTGATATTGAAAAAGCATATTTATAAAATGGGATATTTATAAATAAGAGATATTTATAAAGTGGAATATTTATAAATAAGAAATGTTTATAAATTGGGATATTTATAAATAGGAGATATTTTAAAAAGAAAATAAATTCAAAACATTACTTTTTGAATGGAAAGGCCTGTGTGGCGAGTTTGGGGATTTTCCCGATGCTCCCGTTACAAAGGAGGTTATGGCGAATTTTCCCGAAAATTTAAGGAGTTAGAATATTTCAAGAATAAATTTGAAAAGGAAATATTTGTAAACCATTTACAAATAGAATTGAAAAGGAAACGTTATAAAAAGGAAATCATTTTTAAAGTGTAGAACCGTTATTTAAAAGTAAATCTTTTCAAATGAATAAAACGTTGTTAAAAAGGAAATCTTTATAAAATGAATAAAGCAAATCGAATATGGTATTCGAAAGGAGAAATCGAATATGTTATTCGAAAGGAGAAATCGAATATGGTATTCGAAGTTAGTTAATCGAATATGGTATTCGAAATTAGTTAACCGAATTAGTTATTCGAATAGAGTTAAATGGAGTTAATCGACTAGAGTTAAATCAAATGAGTTAATCGAATATAGTTTATTCGAATAGAGTAAAGGAGTAAATCGAATATAGTTTATTCGAATAGAGTTAGAGGAGTTATCGAATATAGTTTATTCGACAGGAGTTAAGTGAATTAGTTAAGTTAAACTAAGTGAATTAGTTAAGTGAATTGGTTAAGTTAACCAAAGTGAATTAGTCGAGTTAATCAAAGTGATTAGTTCAGTTAATCGAGATAAGCAAATCAAGTTAGGATAATCGAGTTGAATTTGTCAGTCGAGTTAATAAATTGAGTTAGTCAAACCAAGTAAAACCAGTTAAAGTTAAATAAGTTGAGTTGATCGGGTGGTTCGACCAAGTTAGTCGAGCCTAGTTAATCGAATCGAATTGGTCGAACCAAGTAAGTCGAGTTAAGTTAGTCAAGTTAGTCGAGCCTAGTTAATCGAATCGAATTGGTCGAACCAAGTAAGTCGAGTTAAGTTAGTCAAGTTAGTCGAGCCTAGTTAATCGAATCGAATTGGTCGAACCAAGTAAGTCGAGTTAGTCGAGTCGAGTTAAGTTCGTCGAGTAAAATAAATCGATGTTAGTTTCATCGAAGGGGGTTATCGATTATAATTTAATCGAAGTGAGATTTTCAAATATGGGATATTTGAAAAGGGAAGAGTTATCGAATATTAGTTATTCGAAGAGAGATTATCGAATATCGTTTATTCAAGAAGGAGTAATCGAATATAGGTTATTCGAAGAAGAGTTAATCAAATAGAGATTTCTCGAAGAGAGTTAATCGGCAAATTCGATTATATCGAATTCGGGAAAGTACTTATACTTTCCAGTGTTTAAATAGAGATTTATTTATTTATAAATAAATAAGTGTTAGGTTAATTATTCACTAATAAGAATAAAAGTTATAATTAAAGTTAGATAATTCGAAAGTAGGGATTATAACATTATCGTTATAACCAATGTTTTAAATATAGAAGTGGATTAGTAAAATTGAATCCGAGAAAGGCGTAAAGAAGTGTTAAAGATTAAAAGATAAACTTTGACCATTTCGAAGTTATAACGTTGTTCAGTTAAGGTCTGAGAGGTAATTATACCCCAACTTGAGTGACTTCCTTCTTAACTAAGAAATGGTAAGGTTTGATCGTAAAGGAGTTTTGGAAATGTTTTCCAAACGAGAATCAGAAATGTTTTCTGATAAAAGAAAATAAGAATTTAGAATATAGGGAAACAGGAAATAAGTAAATAAATGAACTAAAGAGATTAATTTTAAATGATGTTTGTTCGATATAATTTCCATCTGGAAATAATATCGTTGTTTGCACACTTGTTTTTCTTTGATAGTTAACTCATAAACTATCGAAGTTTTGACCATTTTAACGTTGTTAATATGGAGAGACTGGTTGGATTATTATCCATAGAACCACTCTGTATTGGCATAAGCGTTGCGAATCATATATGCCAAAGATAATTGAAGACGAAGTAAAATGCAAGGGCTATCCTGTTTACAGAATAGTGCCTTCGGTTTGTCCAGTCCCAGGACAACTTGTATGGACGAAGGTCTGACAGAGTATATCCAATAGATCGCGTAAGTTGATCTGTTCAAACATATTCACGTTTGGTGGTGGAGGAATTCGTTTCTCTTAGCTGTATACCCGTGTTATTTTTGGATAAGTCAATTTGTGATTTGGCGGGTATGACGATGTGACGTTCTAAGTGAATGAAGATGGATGTATGACAGAGTATTTCCAGACGGTCACGTACATTGATTTCTTCAACTATACCAAGAGTGGAAGCGGAGAAGGAAACTTCTTTTAGCTGACACGTAATGTATGGTTGTAGACGTCAATTAGTGATTCTGATGGATTTGACAATGTAGCATTCGAAGTGAATCTGATGTAATGATAAAGCGTAGCTTCTAGCCTCATCAACCGGTAAATGACAGAAATCGGGCAGGCAGCATGGCTAAGTCGGTCGCACCGAAGTAGGGTGTATAATCACCTATCTAGTGAATATTCATTTGTTTCTTAAATCTATCAATGCTGTCCCATATATATACGGGAACGGTTGCTGATCCCAACCGTTGGTGATGTACATTCGATACACTCAAGCGAAATGAGTGGTCGATCATGTGTGGCTGAGTTACAAGATGTTCTTGTTGAACTCCAGTGTATTGTTCCTAGAGTACACTGATCGGAAGGTGGTTCCATACCTTGTTGTAGTTGGAAATCCATTATCCAATACGTGCTTGCGATTTTGATTGTATACTATATATGTAGAACGCGAGATGAAAGCGTTTCTGCTAGTTGATATCTATTTGTATATAGACATTATTATAATATCAAAAGGTTTTTGATATAAAGACATTTTGGATTCTCATAAGGGAAAACCCGTTCCGTTCTGCGGCGTGGTCTTATGAGATATCGTTTACTTGTTCATATACCTGTTTAAACTGTTTTACTCACACCAGTCCCATGACTGACCCGAAGTTTATTTGTTTTGTTTTCCCTAAACTCTTGGGTGCCTAATTTTGTACGGGCAGTCAAGTAGTCAGGAATTTACAGATATACTGGAAGAGCGTGGAGCAGGAGGCTTCAAGATCATATAACTATAGTTATTTCCGCTGTGTTGTAAGTGCTGTACTCTGATAAGTGCTATTGTATACTTAACTGTTATATTTCAAAGTTATGTTATCTATTATATGTTATTCGTTTCGCTGTGAGGTTCGTGTTACTCTGATGTTGTGTTCTTCTTCTTCTTCTATTCTAAGTTTCTATCTTATCTATTCTCACCTTCTAATTTCTTTCATTAATTACCGGGATTTTTCGATGGTTTGGTTATCGACGTCGAGCTTACGTCGATAACCAAAGTCGCTCAAAATTCAGGTTACTACAGTTGGTATCAGAGCATTGGTTTATTTATTACCTTGGCTCTGTGGCGTGATTCAGTAGAGATGGGATTAGTAATATCCTAGACTGAGTTTGAGTGTATATATACGAGTGAACGTATTTGTTAGTTAATATAAAATGATTTTATATTGTGGAGTTTTATTGGTTGAGTTGTTTGTGAATTCTGGTCGATCGGTTTGATCCACTGTATCGGTAGGAGTTTTATAAACACTTGAACACGATGAACCGTCATGGTATGTTTTGAAAGAGGGTAAATGGAATAATTTTACCCGAATATATTTGATATAGTATATTGGTTGTGTTGGTTGCTATTATAATCGAGTAAGATTATAAAAAGGTAAAATGATTATAAATGACTAATCAGAATTCATATAAGTAAAGTATATGAAATAAAATGAAGAAAAATCTGAATTTAAATCAGATTGGAATTAAAATAAGGAAATTTTAAGTTCTTGGGAGATTTTGAAAACGTTTTTCAAACTGAAGGTGATATAGTATTGAACTCACTTCGATAGCTGGAAAATAGATTCTGATGATGAATCGCGACGTCATCAGTGTTCATTTTTGAGTTCTAAGTGACGGACTACTACCAAAGGTTTTGTTTTTGAATTGTTTTGAGAAAACAAGTTGTTTAGAAATTCAAAGGTTTTGAATTGGCATTGTAATTTCAAATTGATTTGAAATAGACCCAGGAAATTAAGTTTCGGAATTTAATTTTAACTTATGAAGTTAAATAGAATAAGGTAGTAGAAATAAATTGAAATACTAACTTGAACTGAGTTAAATAGAATTGAATTGAATTAGAGAATAATCTGTTATGGAATTGGGTTGATGAGTTAAGGATTTGAAATTTGATGGAAATAACACTGGTATATGCTGAGTTGATAGCATATGGAAGAGATAGAGTTGATATTCCCGACAAAAGGTACCAGTTTATATTATATATGGATATGAGATTTATGAGCCGAATTGGCAAGCCGCTTGGCTGTTTGATTTTCTTTTGGGTTAAAGAAGGCCCAGAGAGGCGAGTTGGAGTTTGAGATATTGACCAGTACAAAGGAGGTGCTGGCGAAATTTTTCGAAAAGTGAAGGTGTTAGAAAATTTTCAGAATTTTTGAAAATTTGGTTAGCAGGAATAAATTAATATTTTAGTCAATATTAATTGGTTCAGTTGAAACCGGAGACAAGAGGTAAACGGATAAATTTTTACCCAGTAGATAGGGTCATCCCCTAGCTTAGCAATTTCGAGGACGAAATTTTATTAAGGGGGAAGATTGTAGTGACCCGCATTTTTAGCTGTTGAACAATTAATTTATTTAATTATTTAATATCGATTTATCGATATCGAGAACGTGAATTAAATAATATTGAATATTTAATTAATAATTATAATATAATAAAATATATTATAATGTCGAAATAGTCAGAAATAGTGAAATTCACAATATCGTGTGAATTGAATAGCATACGAGATTTGGTGGAGTTTCGATTCGAAACATAATAACGATTTTATTCAATCGACGACAGTTTGAACGTATAATTATATTTTAATTAAAATCGAGCGCGTAACGACGCGGCAGTTCGCTATTTGGCGATTCGAACTTCAACTGAATGTACAAGATTCGTTTTAAGCCGGATTTCTGTGAAACAAGAAACGTGTGGAGCTGGTGGAGTATATCTTTCTAGTGGAAGAGAAAAATGGGGATTTCGTCATATATATTTTGATGTACGTCCAAATCAAATTTCAGAAAAGTCGCTGTGGAATTCCTTTATAATTTGCGACGCTTTATATACGTTATAAATGGATTTTTCGATATGAATTGAATATTGATAAATCTGAAATCTGAAATATCAAACTGTAAATTCTGATATGATATTCTGAAGCTGTATGATATCATATGTGAAGATATACGATAATATAAAATTATTTATTTTTAATTTAATAATATTTAAATATATTTATATATTTAAATAGGCTATTTAGAGCGTTAAAAAAATAGCCACTTTTGCAAACGAAGTCGGAATTCGACGAAACTAATTTTGTTGGATCCGAAATGTCAAATTATTGTTAGATGTGAAGTTTCATGATTTTTAGAGTCACTGTGTGGCCGTACGGATTTTTAGAGTGAAATACAGTCGATAAATTGACGGTTAAAAATACGCTGTGAGAGCATACGGAGTCGGAATTCGACGAAACGAGTTTCGTTGGGACCGTAATATCGAACTGTAGCTGCATGTCCAGTTTCGTGATTGTTAGGTACCGTATGTGATCGTACGGATTTTTTTGAAGATAAATTAACAAATAGAATATGCTGAGAATATTCTCTAACTCAAAATATCTAGATATTTAACTCCATTATAAATACCCCCACATCGTTTCTAAACCTAATTCACCTCATTTCCTTGGTCAAAGAATCCGCCGTAAAGTTTTGTTCTCAGCTAAAACAAAACGAGACAAAAAGGAAAATCAAAAATCAAAACAAAGAAACTTCTATAAATACGCAAATACATATATTCGCGACCCTCATCTTGTGCTCTTCACAATAGTACCAGTTTGGTGATGCTCGCTGAAGGTAGCTGCTGTTCGACATGGTCACAGTAGCCTTAGGGCTCGGATTTCCGAAGTCGTGGGGAGGTGTTGGGCTAAACGATGGTCATTGTTGGGTTTGTAGTTCCGAGTAGCAACTGTTGGCATCGATTTGGGGAAACTCGGTGAAGGGGGGTGAGGAGCGACGTATGGTTTTGGCGAATGGAGCAACAGGCCGAGGTCAACGAGGGTCCATCGAGTTTGGGTTGGAGGGCACTAGCAGGTGCATATTTCGAGGGTGAACCGAATGGTAGCAGTGGCGCGCCGGCTTGATGGCCAGAGGGATGAGGAACGGCGGTCAAAGGAGGATCGGAGAAATACAGGAGGCGTGGAAATCTGATTTTGGGAAGATGAGGAAAAAGGGGTCGGGTTTTAAACGTGAGGATGGGCCTTAGTGGGATGCTGGGCCATGAGATTTGAAAGTGAGGCCCGAAATAATAAGTTAGTTTTTTATTTAATTTTTAAATTGTGTATGAACTTATAAATCATATATCTTCTACATACATGATCAGAATTTCGAACGGTTGGATCCGTTAGGATCGTATGGACGGTGGCTACACAATGGAGCTGACTGGGAGTGAATCTGAGCTCGTTACAATTTATGGCGAAATAAATTGTCCGTCGCAGTCAAATAACGCAAACCGGTTATTTAAAACGGTTAACGCGCCAAATGTGAGTAAAATCTCACCAACTCTGAACAGTTTATAAATTTCAGGTTGTATCTTTAGAACTGTTAGAAATTGTCTGATTTACTGTGTGTTGATTGTTTGATTGAACTGCTAGTCAGTTAGTTAAATTTCTATATTGATTCTGTTTAACAGAATGTATCATATGGAACTGAAAATGATGTTATTTATATTGTCTAACATCTGTGATGCAGGGAAACAGGTTAGAGGAATCCAACTGGATTCCTCAACAGTTATTTTACTGTGATTTATATATTGTGATATATAATGTGATATATAATCTGTTGGCGATTATATGTGTTTGGACGATAATGAACATCGTAATTTGATATGATTGAATACCATAACATACCGGAATGTTGATAAGGGGATTTTCAAAGTGATATTGAAATAGCATATTTATAAAATGGGATATTTATAAATAAGAGATATTTATAAAGTGGAATATTTATAAATAAGAAATGTTTATAAATTGGGATATTTATAAATAGGAGATATTTTAAAAAGAAAATAAATTCAAAACATTACTTTTTGAATGGAAAGGCCTGTGTGGCGAGTTTGGGGATTTTCCCGATGCTCCCGTTACAAAGGAGGTTATGGCGAATTTTCCCGAAAATTTAAGGAGTTAGAATATTTCAAGAATAAATTTGAAAAGGAAATATTTGTAAACCATTTACAAATAGAATTGAAAAGGAAACGTTGTAAAAAGGAAATCATTTTTAAAGTGTAGAACCGTTATTTAAAAGTAAATCTTTTCAAATGAATAAAACGTTGTTAAAAAGGAAATCTTTATAAAATGAATAAAGCAAATCAAATATGGTATTCGAAAGGAGAAATCGAATATGTTATTCGAAAGGAGAAATCGAATATGGTATTCGAAGTTAGTTAATCGAATATGGTATTCGAAATTAGTTAATCGAATTAGTTATTCGAATAGAGTTAAATGGAGTTAATCGATTAGAGTTAAATCAAATGAGTTAATCGAATATAGTTTATTCGAATAGAGTAAAGGAGTAAATCGAATATAGTTTATTCGAATAGAGTTAGAGGAGTTATCGAATATAGTTTATTCGACAGGAGTTAAGTGAATTAGTTAAGTTAAACTAAGTGAATTAGTTAAGTGAATTGGTTAAGTTAACCAAAGTGAATTAGTCGAGTTAATCAAAGTGATTAGTTCAGTTAATCGAGATAAGCAAATCAAGTTAGGATAATCGAGTTGAATTTGTCAGTCGAGTTAATAAATTGAGTTAGTCAAACCAAGTAAAACCAGTTAAAGTTAAATAAGTTGAGTTGATCGGGTGGTTCGACCAAGTTAGTCGAGCCTAGTTAATCGAATCGAATTGGTCGAACCAAGTAAGTCGAGTTAAGTTAGTCAAGTTAGTCGAGCCTAGTTAATCGAATCGAATTGGTCGAACCAAGTAAGTCGAGTTAAGTTAGTCAAGCCTAGTTAATCGAATCGAATTGGTCGAACCAAGTAAGTCGAGTTAGTCGAGTCGAGTTAAGTTCGTCAAGTTAAATAAATCGATGTTAGTTTCATCGAAGGGGGTTATCGATTATAATTTAATCGAAGTGAGATTTTCAAATATGGGATATTTGAAAAGGGAAGAGTTATCGAATATTAGTTATTCGAAGAGAGATTATCGAATATCGTTTATTCAAGAAGGAGTAATCGAATATAGGTTATTCGAAGAAGAGTTAATCAAATAGAGATTTCTCGAAGAGAGTTAATTGGCAAATTCGATTATATCGAATTCGGGAAAGTACTTATACTTTCCAGTGTTTAAATAGAGATTTATTTATTTATAAATAAATAAGTGTTAGGTTAATTATTCACTAATAAGAATAGAAGTTATAATTAAAGTTAGATAATTCGAAAGTAGGGATTATAACGTTATCGTTATAACCAATGTTTTAAATATAGAAGTGGATTAGTAAAATTGAATCCGAGAAAGGCGTAAAGAAGTGTTAAAGATTAAAAGACAAACTTTGACCATTTCGAAGTTATAACGTTGTTCAGTTAAGGTCTGAGAGGTAATTATACCCCAACTTGAGTGACTTCCTTCTTAACTAAGAAATGGTAAGGTTTGATCGTAAAGGAGTTTTGGAAATGTTTTCCAAACGAGAATCAGAAATGTTTTCTGATAAAAGAAAATAAGAATTTAGAATATAGGGAAACAGGAAATAAGTAAATAAATGAACTAAAGAGATTAATTTTAAATGATGTTTGTTCGATATAATTTCCATCTGGAAATAATATCGTTGTTTGCACACTTGTTTTTCTTTGATAGTTAACTCACAGACTATCGAAGTTTTGACCATTTTAACGTTGTTAATATGGAGAGACCGGTTGGATTATTATCCATAGAACCACTCTGTATTGGCATAAGCGTTGCGAATCATATATGCCAAAGATAATTGAAGACGAAGTAAAATGCAAGGGCTATCCTGTTTACAGAATAGTGCCTTCGGTTTGTCCAGTCCCAGGACAACTTGTATGGACGAAGGTCTGACAGAGTATATCCAATAGATCGCGTAAGTTGATCTGTTCAAACATATTCACGTTTGGTGGTGGAGGAATTCGTTTCTCTTAGCTGTATACCCGTGTTATTTTTGGATAAGTCAATTTGTGATTTGGCGGGTATGACGATGTGACGTTCTAAGTGAATGAAGATGGATGTATGACAGAGTATTTCCAGACGGTCACGTACATTGATTTCTTCAACTATACCAAGAGTGGAAGCGGAGAAGGAAACTTCTTTTAGCTGACACGTAATGTATGGTTGTAGACGTCAATTAGTGATTCTGATGGATTTGACAATGTAGCATTCGAAGTGAATCTGATGTAATGATAAAGCGTAGCTTCTAGCCTCATCAACCGGTAAATGACAGAAATCGGGCAGGCAGCATGGCTAAGTCGGTCGCACCGAAGTAGGGTGTATAATCACCTATCTAGTGAATATTCATTTGTTTCTTAAATCTATCAATGCTGTCCCATATATATACGGGAACGGTTGCTGATCCCAACCGTTGGTGATGTACATTCGATACACTCAAGCGAAATGAGTGGTCGGTCATGTGTGGCTGAGTTACAAGATGTTCTTGTTGAACTCCAGTGTATTGTTCCTAGAGTACACTGATCGGAAGGTGGTTCCATACCTTGTCATAGTTGGAAATCCATTATCCAATACGTGCTTGCGATTTTGATTGTATACTATATATGTAGAACGTGAGATGAAAGCGTTTCTGCTAGTTGATATCTATTTGTATATAGACATTATTATAATATCAAAAGGTTTTTGATATGAAGACATTTTGGATTCTCATAAGGGAAAACCCGTTCCGTTCTGCGGCGTGGTCTTATGAGATATCGTTTACTTGTTCATATACCTGTTTAAACTGTTTTACTCACACCAGTCCCATGAATGACCAGGAGTTTATTTGTTTTGTTTTCCCTAAACTCTTGGGTGCCTAATTTTGTACGGGCAGTCAAGTAGTCAGGAATTTACAGATATACTGGAAGAGCGTGGAGCAGGAGGCTTCAAGATCATATAGCTATAGTTATTTCCGCTGTGTTGTAAGTGCTGTACTCTGATAAGTGCTATTGTATACTTAACTGTTATATTTCAAAGTTATGTTATCTATTATATGTTATTCATTCCGCTGTGAGGTTCGTGTTACTCTGATGTTGTGTTCTTCTTCTTCTTCTATTCTAAGTTTCTATCTTATCTATTCTCACCTTCTAATTTCTTTCATTAATTACCGGGATTTTTCGATGGTTTGGTTATCGACGTCGAGCTTACGTCGATAACCAAAGTCGCTCAAAATCCGGGTTACTACAAAGTTGGAGTGAAAATAGCCATCAGAATAGGTCAAAACCGAGAGCAGCGAGCGCAGGCCCGGGAGGTTCGTGATCATGGTGCGTGATTCCCATATGCACTACGAGTGGGGTGACGAGCTGAGTGGAGAAGCCGGAGTGGTGAGCCTACGAACGGGTCATGGTCCAGGAGTCACCACGAGCGGGTCGGGGTCCTGGGAGCCTTCACGAGCCGGGGATAGTCCACGAGCTAGGGGGCTAGCCGAGTCCTTGCTCATGAATCGAGGTGGATCCCACGAGCCAGACAGAAATGTCACCAATTCCAAAATCCAAGTTCTATGCGCCTTCGCGGAAACGGGCGTGACTTCCAAACCGTAAGTCTGTTTTGCCCAAACGAAAGCTCAACCTGAAGCTAATTCAGAGGGTTGCAAGAATTACAGAGCAAAGCTCCATAATTGATGTTTTAGGCCCAAAAGAGGTCGTTTGTTAGGAGTTTCGGGCATGTTTAGGTTGATGTTGCGATTTCGACCAAACCACTCTGTCTTCTGACGTTGTTTTCACCGCTTGAGCGTGTTATTATCCAGAAATTCCATGTGTGACAACTTTGACCAAAAAGTGTGTCAACACCTATACTCACTGTCGATTGGCTCGATTTCGCATGTGTTATGCACGGAATCTTCAAATGGGCAGTTTGTTGAAGCTCGATTTCTACCATTCGTGCATGAGAGGTTACTTCTTTTTTTTCTTTGAATTCTTGCTTTCTTATGTGGATTTTTTTCGCTGTTCTGTCACTTGATTTCATGATTTAGGTTTTTTCCTTTTCTTCTTCTGTTGACTGTCAAAATGGGGTGGGACGGTGATTGCCGGAACTGGCACGAGATCATCGGGATCTTGTGGTTCCGGCCGGAACCTCAAACAAAGATTTGAGTATACCAAAAATGATCTAATCTTCTTGACTTAGAGTATAAAATGTAATGCAAACTTATGTTAAAATTTATAATTAAAACAAAATAAAACAACCTTCTTACACATTGATAAATTACGACATAGGGAAGAAGCGCATCTTCGTCCATTTTATTTTGCATTTTCGAAGGCCAGTTGATTTGACAAAAAAGTTTGTAATAAAAAAATTGGATCTATTTTAAACTTTATCTGCCTTTAAATGCTTTTGAGAAAAGATTGTTTACTTTGAAAAGTATCAAACGAAGATTTTCTTATATGAAAACTTTTGAAAAGAATTCTGATTAATAAAATTTGATGAACGACCATTAGCTGCCAATTGCTGCATTACATACATCTGTGCAGACATGTATAAATCTCAATTTTATTAGTTGAATTCATCATATATGGATAAAAATTGTATTGACGGTATATATAAATAAGTGCAAAACCTATAGCAGAAATATTTATAAAAGGTAGACTACTCATTTTATATATTGCATTGTTGGTACTCTAAAGTAATAGCTAAAAATAAAGAAACTACTCGAGAATGCAATATAATCATGGCATTATTGCATAATGCAGTCAAGTTATCTCCATAAAAAGCGCACTGAATTCTCAGAAATTAATGTTCTGTTATACAACTTTATACACATATATGCTAGCATCTATATATAAGTTATCAAACTATAAAATTTCATGAACAAAATTTCCATCATACTACTGTCTTACAACTATAAAGTTGACATGTTTATATCCTATGCTAAGTAGACTGAAATTTTGTGAATTCACATTGTATATATTCCAGAATCTGGAGATTAATTACTAAGCTCATAGTTTTATAAGTCGTATTTGCTTCGTTCTACAATTTAGGCACTACAAAAATAGAGTTTTCCTTTATATCGTTCATAACATAAACTCAATCTGATTTGTTATAGTTTTGAGTGAAACTTCTTTAGTATGAAGGATAAATGGGAGCAAGACACGTTTAAAATCCAAAATTTTCATTCTTATTTTTATTATATTATGACATTCTGTGCTTGCCTATTTATTTCATAATTTTAACAGCATAATAGGCATTGCCTATTAGAAACATTCAAGCAAAGTCCAAGAGTGTCACAACAAAATATACTCTTATATTATATAGCCTGGTCCACTTTTTCCCTTTTTTAAATATGGTGATGTTGTTTTGTATAATAATAAATGGGTTTTATTTCATTTGACAACTTATATATATAATTTAACTCGAGCAAGATCATTTGTGAAGTTAAGATTAGGTAAAGATGCCAGCATGGATAGGAAGCTCATTTGTAATGGACACATTTAGAAATACATATCATCCGTAAAATACCAGGATGGAGGTACTTTCATTCATTAAATTTGTTTTTAAAGTCCTTGATTAGTCATACCTTAAATTGTTCCATTTGTCTATATATTTCTACGGCCATCCATAGTGTTATCACAAAGTGTTATGACAAAGCACCTACCTATTAACAGAATTATAGTTAGCATTGTTAACAGGTATATTTACAGTCAAACTAATGTCCTCCAAATAGTAAAATTCAATCACCAATACTACATACTATGATAAATATCAAAGTACCATTGAAATATTTTAAGACATATATTGGAATTTCAGACACCCATCAAAAACATAACCGAAATGAAAATCAACATGATGTTGCATTTGTCAAAATTTACTTATTCAAAGATCGAATGAAAGATACATAATCCAAATAAAAAGAAATGTGCACCTTAGGTATTGACAGAAAAAAATGTCGTAAACACCAAAGATTCCCAATTACTAGGAATTATAAATATGGTCGCATAGACGAGAACATAAAATAGAACATAAGCAGTAAATAACACAAGGAATTTATAGTGGTTCGGCCTCAATGAGGGCCTACATCCACTTTGAAGAGTCGTTGTAATTTTATTGATCACTTGGAAGATTATAAGGCTGAGACTATCTCATGAAATCTCATTACATTCACTTTTCATGATATATGATGTCATAATCATCATATATTGAATAAATAAGGAAAAAAACAATTTTGTCCTTCTTCTTCCTCAAAGAGGAGATGCCATTAATGAAGCTCTATGGAGGTTTCCAAGCTCAAGAATCCAACCATTTTTAAGTGTGAGGCCATGGGGTATTTATAGGAAGTTGTTAGGTTAGAGTAGGTAGAAATAAGGACCATCAATAGGAAATTCGCGCCACCAGCTGTGGGCCACTGGAAATTCGTTACTGGATAGAGGTGCAAAATTTCGCACCTGCTAGGTGTGAAATTTCGCACGTGCTAGGTGCAAAATCTCGCACCCCTTGGTGCGAAATTTCGAACCTGCCAGGTGCGAAATTTCCCATATGTAAGGTGCAAAATTTCGCATCTGGTAGGTCCAGAATTTCGCACCTAACAGGTACAAAATTTTGCACGTACCAGGTACGAAATTTCGCACCAAGCTTGGTGCGAAGTCTGTTTGGTGAGGGATGTGGTCGAG
Organism: Allium sativum; assembly: GCA_030737875.1. Taxonomy (NCBI): domain Eukaryota; kingdom Viridiplantae; phylum Streptophyta; class Magnoliopsida; order Asparagales; family Amaryllidaceae; genus Allium; species Allium sativum. Next base: position 716,357,462 of record CM060921.1, on the reverse strand, counting down.
GCTCGTTGGCGCGATCTCTCTTCGGTCTTCCTCCTGCACTTCCCGAACTTCGCCCTTGGCCCTGTCTTCACGATGAGTTGAGTCTAGCATGTCTTGAGTACTTTTGGTAACCGGACCAAAAGTCCGGTTAACATTTGCCCCCAAAAGTACGTCTTGTCTTGACATGATGTGCTTTGGAATGAAAGATAAGATGGTAGTTGGGTTGCAGATTTATCCTGCAAGTTATAGGAAAAGACATGTTAGCTAGCAGGCTTGCTCGCTGGGGAATCGTGAGTGAGCCACTGTTGGTGCCACATTCGCGTCGCTGAGTATTCGCATGGTGTCGTCGTCGCGCGATTTTAGGCGATTTGACACTTGAGGGGAATATGAGTATGCGAGCGTGAGGGCTGAGAGGGTATACATGTACCTAATCTCTCTCTCATTGTTTTTTTTGGGTATGAAATTCTGAACCACTAGGGTTCGAAATTTTGAACTGTATAGGTTGAAATTTCGAACCGTGATGGTTAGAAACTTCGAACCGCAAGGCTTGGAATTCGAGCCCTCGAGGTTCGAAAATTTCGAGCTCGTAGGTTCATAGTTTCGAGCCTCGGGTCGGAATGCGAAGGGACTTTTTCCCTTTTATTATAAATAGGCCCCTCCCCCTTCATTTCTCTTCCTTCTTCATTTTTATGCCATCAGCTGCCACTATTCTGAAAGCTTCGTTACTCGACCCTTTCGAAAAAAAAGATTTAGGAAATGGACTTGGTCAAAGTAGGGAAGGAAGAAGGGTGGTCGAAGTACGATGGTCAGAGGAGGCTCGAGATTTCGAGCCTGGCAGGGGAGGTTCGGAAATTCGAACCTAATGGGGCTTGATTTTTCGAAACCCGTATGGTTCAAAATTTCGAGCCTTGGGCTCGAATTTACGATACCCAACACCCAAGATTTTTCGAGCACTGGGACTCGAGACTTCGATCCCAAGGCCTCGAAATCCCGAACAGCCGCGGTTTGAATTTTCGAGCCATCTAGGTTCGAATTTTCGAGCTGCCGCAGTTCGAATTTTCGATCCCAAAGTGGTTCGAATTTTCGAGCAACCTAGTCTAGTATTCTCGAACATAAGTGGTTCGAATTTTCGACCCGGGGGCGGGCTTGTTAGTGTTGCCATGGCTGGATGCCGGTATTTGCCGCTTCGAACTTCGATTTTCGGACTGCCTATCCTTGAACCTATATACTTCCTGTTTGATTACATGAATGTACCAAGGCACACATAGATAACTGTACGGACAGGGACTCAAATCTTTCACATAGGATAGAGCATATGTCTGGACTGTAACCAAACTGCTAGGGTCTTTAAAGTTTCTGTGTACATTCTGATTCTTGCATGACATCGCACACACTTATTAATTTTCACCAGCGCGAGGGGTACAGGTTATGTAACTGCGATGTCTAATACTGGTGTATTAAGGTATTGCGAGTCATGTAAACAAGATCGAGGACCGGGATACTTCTGGAAGCCAAGTCTTCCCCGCCATCGTTTCACCCTTTTGATTCTACGAACAATGCCAACTTCGGAAGCAACAAGCTTGAGACTGCCAAAGAGTCGGTTCCTTCCCAGTCGGGGAGCTCGCCTGAGGTGTCGGAGCACGGAGGACATGTTGAGAGGCTACATTCTCCAGTCGTACATGCCGAGATGGAGAATGTGGATATTATGAACGGTGGCGAGCCGCCTACCCCAGTAGCTCCGGACATGCTACCTGACGCAGTTATTTTGGACAATCCACCAGACTCGGTGCTGTCACGTTTGGATGCCACGGCAATTAGGAAGTTGGAATTGCGGTTTAGCATCCCGGATGGAGATGCTCATGCCCCTGGACTGAGCGAAAGGGCCCATGCACCACCAGAGGGATTTACTGCTTGGAATCGACATACTTGCTTTACAGGGTACGTGCCCCCGGCTAATGACTTTATTCGGGAAATGCTATTATACTTATGCCATGCCCCTTCACAGCTACACCTGAACGCTTATTCTTTGCCCTTGGGTACTTGTGTTCTTTATCGAGAATTTCTACACCGGGATCCTACCAGAGAGGATATTCGGTATCTCTTTCACTTTAGGCGATCAACTGGTTGATCGTGCTCCCAATGGTTCTTGGAAGTGTCTCCCACTACTATATTCTTTGTTGGAAAGTGGCCCAGGACATCCGTGATCAAGTACAGTTGGTTCTTTGTTCGATGTCCTCCCGGGTTCGCGAGGAGGTGGACACAAGGGAGTGAGTACCTTTGATCTCATTTTATAATGTTGTTGGGTTCCGTGTCTCACTGTTTTCTGATTATGGCAGAAAATCCCAAGGCGCCTACTGGTGACGAGAATAGGCAACGTCTCGACGCTCTGCGCGCTATTCCCGAAGGCTCTCGGAAGACGGATGATGTGGTAGATCAGGACCACCTTCGGCGTGCTGGGTTGCTTCCGGCCAACCGGGACATAATCAGGCCTGCCGTGGCGAGTGGTGCATTGAAAGGGAAAATGACAGAAGGCCCCACTGTTTCTTGTTTGAAGAGGAAAATAGATTTACCGGGCCTGGACCAAAAAAGGTCGTTAAGTTCCAAGAAGATGTTCGGTAGCAAAGTTGGTAGCGTGGAGACGGCTGCTCGGGATGAGGGTCTAATCGACGCTTCTGTCCCGTCCCAGGTGGAAGGGACGGGTGAAGAAGCATTGAAGAACCCTCATTCTCCTGTGACCTCTCTAGGTGCTACCGCTTCCCTCAAAAAAGTGGACCAGTTTGCTGGTCTAGGTACCGTCCCTATGGACTTGTCTCTGTGGCCGAGCGCAGCTAGTATGGAGGATCTAGCTCGTGCCGCGGAGGGGCTTCCTCCCTCGATTGGGGAACAATCTGGTCTGTTGAGAGTACTCTTAGGGCATGCACTTATACACACCACACTGCACAGAAGAGTGCCTGTGCGTGTTGCCTGACTGATTTTGCTTCATTTCTTTGACAGGTGACATGGCTAGAGGAAGTGGAGAACGAGGTCATGGTGACCGCCATCGCCCCGAAAGTGCTTTTATCAGCTCCTTCAGGAGGGGAGCTAGTTTATATGGCAATGTTCTGCCCCCACGGGGTCGCGGTAGTGAGAGTCATCACCAGGATAGGCCTCAGTCTTTCACTACTCCTCCCCCTCCTCCCTCGATTCGGGTGCCCAGAGGAGATTCGCGGCTTGATCTAGGAGGGTCGAGTCATACGTCGTCAACAACTCCTCTCATCACTACTTCGTTGGCTCCCATTTAGACATCGAAGGAGAGAGAGCCGTTGCTTACCCAGCCGAGATCGGATAAGGCGACTGTCACAGAAACACAGAATTTGACAGAACCCCAAGTCCAAGAGCTTTCCCTGGAGGAGAAGATGGTGTTCTTAAATCATTACTTCCCTCGTCTTTACTTCGATGAGCTGCCATCTCTCCTTAATCTTCGTCCAGCTCCCGACAGGGCTTCCGGAGAGATATGGATGCACGTGGAGGTCGCGTATCACCAGGTCAATGAACTTATCAAATACTCTCACCACCTATTGGACCTGATTAGGAAGAAGAACCTACACCTCCTGAACGAATAACTAACCATTGATGCTGAGAAGTCATATGTTGCAAACTTGTAACACCCCGCCTCCGCCAGGGTGGCTCTTGCAAGCATTCTGACTTTGGAGGGGCGTTTGAATCAGGTAAACATGCATAATGATATATCAAGGCAGAACAAGAACATATGTATATATGTAAACAGAGTAAATAACATAGATAAAACAGCGGAATATTTCAAACCATTTCAAAACCAGTCAGGTACAACATAATGTCAACTTTCCGAATAAACAAGTCTAGATAAAACAACATCAACTGAAAAACTGAAATACATAAGTACTAATCCCCAAAAGAAGTGATAGCCATAGCTAGCTTCATGTCAAAACCGTACATGAGCTGAAATCCCACAAGCAAGCAATCCGAAATCCAAGCTAAGCTCCAGTATTCCCTCCCTGAGAACCTGGGGGGGGGGGGGGGGAAACGGAAGAAAAGAGGCGAAAGAAAACAGGTCAGTCAAAAAGACCGAGTAAGCCCTACTACAATCAATGTAAACTGATAAAGTTAACTGTCATGAGCAGCAGGGATGAACATAAGGATAACAATATACTAGCATGATGATTAACTAAAAGGTGTCATCGCATAATCAGGATTAAGGTTTTTGCACCACAGGTGTACTAGCAAATTTACATGACTGGAATAAACAAGTATTGATCCCTTGGCCCAAGCTTTGGCCCAATAACATGAAATGACCCTAATGCAAGGTCCAATCAAACAGTCTAGTCGATCGGCTCCCTAAGCCTAACTCGTCACGTGTTGGTGTCAATACGGCCCAAACATAATTGTAGTCGAACTGTGCCGGGTCCACCCTTCGGGTGTATCAAGCCCTAGGGTGTCAACCCCTGGACACCATGAACATGAGTGCACAGTCTCGATCTACTGGTACCCGTGCATGTTTTCTCCGGCTACGGACTATGTGCACGACCAGAGTCCGCCCGGAACTACACCGGCGTACCACCCTGCCGTCGTTTATTGGTCGCTTACCTCCAGCCCAGTAATCGTGCCCCCACCCTAGCCTAGTCTCTAAGGTCATGATGATACAAACTAGGGATTACTGCTGGAGTGGACCCCCCCCCCCCCCCCCCATTGCTAGGATTTTTCTAGTGGGTTAAGTACGGTTTAACCCCTTTACTAATCATGGATTAACTTGGTTAAGTGTAACGATGAGTTCACGACTTAACCCCGATTAATCTACCAAGCCCAAATTGGTTAAGTGTTAAATGGACCATGACTTAACCCTAATCATGAGGCATTAATTAATTAATGCGCCTTAACCTCTCACATTAGACCTTGTTGTGGTTACTAGTTAAGCCGGGCGGGTCCGGGTAGCTTTACACCACAACTTGGTCTAACCTCGGGTCCAAGGTACCACATGACCAACTTCTCACATTGGGTCCTATTGTTTGTAGCAACTAGTTAAGCCGGTCGGTTCCGGGTAGGTTTACGCTACAAACTCAACCCAACCTCGAGTTGGCCACACTTATATTTTCTAAGTGTCATGTCTATCATGTTTCCAAAACATATTACAAGTTTTCAAGCAATTGGGTAGACCTAACTTAATAGGTAAATTCCCAATGGGTAGACCTAACTTAATAGGTAAATTCCCAAGCTTATGTTTTTATGTCTTTTAAGTTTACCCAACCCCAAACGCAATCCCATCGCTTACATATCGCAATAGCGCATAAAGGATAGAAAGAGGGAACTTGGCATAATCATGACATAAAGGTGTTGAAGTCACAAGTTCAACATGGTGGCATATGAAATGTACATATGTTCATATACTTGCATTAGGCCTCAAAAGCATGCATAAAACCAAACTTATCATATTGGTGAATACATGGTGATAAATGACATGTAAAAATGGCCACAAGTTCGCATCTAGCCTCACATGCAAGTTATCATAAGAGATATGATAACTTACATGTTGCCAAAATGCCACCCTTGGCATAAAGCTTGAAGCTATATGTTCATGAACCCAAGATAAGCTTGCATAACATGATAGCATGAACAAAGTGTTCAACCCAAGCTTGCATAACATACTTGCATATCATAACATATCAAACTTGCATAACATAACATATGAAACTTGCATATAAACTTGCATATCATGACATGACATACTTGCATATAAACTTGCATATCATGACATGACATACTTGCATATAAACTTGCATATTACAACATGATAAACTTGCATATCATAGCATAGTAAACTTGCATCTAAACTTGCATATACATTTAACTTTAAAGTTTAAATATGAAAGTAGAATAGGGCTTACAATGCTTATGAGGACTCAAATGAGTATAGCAAATATAAGAAAGCCCTTATGCAACCAAATAACCCAAAATGCAAGCAAAACCCTTGAGCCAAAATGATCAAAACTCTTTCTTTATGATGCAAATATAGAAACTTGACTTGAATGCAAGCTAATGATGACCATACAAGTTTAAAAACACTTGTATGCATGGAAAATCTTATAGAAATTTATTTAGGAATTTTATGAAGAGAGTGGAGGCCATGAGAGGATTGATTTTGCCGTAGTTTAGTTGCTAGAATGAATAATGATGATTTAGGGTAGGTTAGGGTCTTATTTATAGATTAGGCAAGTGTTTTAGGCCATAGGATTAAACCCTAGTTCCAATCTCAGCCCTCAAAACCGAATCTGGCCCCCAAGCTCAACACAATCTCTAAATGGTGCACCAGGCTAAACAGGCCGGCTGAGCCAAGTCGACAGGGCTGTCGACTTGGTCCGACCAAGTCGACTCCCAAGTCGACAGGGCTGTCGACTTGGGTGTTCTGGCGGGAATTCTCCCGCCTGGCCCAATCTGACCTATTTTCCAAGTTTCAAATTTGAATTTGAAATCTGTTTTTTTTTTACTTTGAATTTTTCTGAAAACTTCATTGGGCCTTAATCGGGTCATACGGACTCCGATTTTTGAAAACTCGGACTCTATTTCGCGTATTTTTCCGAGACGAACGCAATGGCATAGCCCGTTTCCCTTGATTCAGATTTTAGAATTAAATTCTGCCTCGATTTACGTTATAACCGGTTATTGAAAATACGGGTTGTTACATTCTCCCCTCCTTAAAGGATTTCGTCCCCGAAATCTTCAAGTTAGGAAGAACGTATCCTACCATCCAACATCCATATACTCAAAACATCATCCACGAGCAATCATTGTCCTTACAAGATTCTAAATGTTGTATGAACATATGCAAAGGTGTGTGTATATGTACTTATCTAATGCAAATATCATTAATGCAAATATCATTAATGCAAATTATGTTAGTGAAATGAATCCATATGTATGCAATTCCTAACATAATGTATAACATCTATATGTGTGCACATAACATACATCCATATGCAACATCCATGTGATAACACAAAAATTTTCATCCATGAATAAGCATAAACACTCATGCATATGCAATATGAGGAGTGTGTGAGCCGATCTAGTGCCTAACGTGTATAATGCATCCACGAGTAACCACTTGCAAACACTTGCAACCACTTGCAACCATCAAGCATAACATGTTTCAAACACATGTTTCATCCAAAGGGTTTCTACCTAAGGTTCTCATGACAAGATTAACACGATAAACTAGATAAATATGGATAGTAAAGAGAAAGATATGCTAACAAAGAAAAGAGATTGAGAGTGTACCCTCAAAAAGGAATGGATAAAGCCCACGCATCTTCTCCTCGGTTTCCCAAGTTGCGTCTTCTTCGGCTTCACCCCATTGAACCTTCACCAACTTGACCTCTCGATTCCTTAGTTTCTTGGTCTCCGTCCCCAAGATACGAATCGGAGCTCTCCTCAAGGTAGCCTCTTTCTCCACTTCCACATCTTTCAGAACACTTGGCTCAACAACCTCTGCTGAATCATGTAAACACTTCCGGAGATGCGAGACATGAAAAACATCGTGTACTCTGGCAAGCTTCTCGGGCAACTCTACTCTATAAGCCATCTGCCCGATCCTCTCTATAATAGGGAATGGTCCAACAAACCTCGGTGCTAACTTCCCAACGGCTCCAAATCGGACCACATTCCGCAAAGGAGAAACCTTCATGAAAACTATATCCCGAACATCAAACTCCAAATCAGTTCTTCGCTTATCAGCATAAGATTTCTGTTGGTCTTGGGCCGCTTTCATCCGTCTCCGAATCAACTCGACCTTCTTGGATGTATCTCTGACCATATCAGGCCCAAGTATAAGCTTATCTGTAGTCTCCCACCAACATGTAGGCGACTTGCACGGCCTCCAATATAAAGCTTCGAATGGTGCCATCCCTATGCTTGCCTGATAACTGTTATTATATGCAAACTCAACAAGAGGAAGATGGTCTTCCCAAGTACCACCAAAATCCAGAATACAAAGCCTCAACAGATCCTCGAGTACCCTATTCACCCTTTCGGTTTGACCGTCCGTCTGTGGGTGATAGGCCGTACTTAGATTCAACCTTGTGCCCATAGCTTCTTGCAAGATATTCCAGAATTGACTTGTAAAGATTGGGTCACGGTCACTGACAATACTAGAAGGGACTCCATGTAGTCTCACAATCTCACGAAGATATACGGACGCTAGCCAAGATGCGGTCCTCTTGCTCTTCACCGGAATGAAATGAGCACTCTTCGTAAGTCTATCCACAATAACCCAAATGCTCGTATTCCCTTTCCTTGACCTTGGTAGCCCATCGATAAAATCCATGGAAATACTCTCCCACTGCCAAAGTGGAACGTCTAGAGGATGTAATAGCCCACCGGGCTTCTTTGACTCGCCTTAACTTGCTGGCAAATGATACATCTAGAGACAAACTCTGCCACATCCTTCTTCATCCCAGGCCAAAAGAAAATGTGCTTCATATCTTTATACGTCTTATCTCCGCCTGGATGTATAGTCAACTTAGAGCGATGCGCTTCCTCAAGAACTTTTCTTACTAAATCTTCTACCATTGGAACACATAACCTTACGTCTCTCCTCAGCCAACCCTTGTCATCAATAGAATATCGAGCGAGATGACTAGACGCCTCTCCTCGAATCAGCTTATCCATAATCTCAACTATCTGAGGGTCTTCTCTCTGCGAAGCCCCAACTTGATCAAGAAGGGTAGGTCTGAGTTCCAGAGATGCTAAGGAACCGGTCATCGACTCAATCGCCAAAGAGAAATCAAAGGTTGCCATATACTCTAAATTCTTCATCTCAATGAATAGAGGACTTAGGGTCAACCTTCTTCTACTCAATGCATCAGCTACCACATTCCCCTTGCCAGGGGTATAGGCTATCTCAAAATCGTAGGACGCCAAGAATTCCATCCATCTTTGTTGCCTCAGATTCAGATCCTTCTGAGAAAAAAGATACTTCAATGACTTGTGGTCGGTATAAAGCTCAAATCTTTCTCCCAGAAGATAATGGCGCCAAGCCTTGAGTGCATATACTATTGCTGCCAACTCTAAGTCATGAGTGGGATAATTCTTCTCATGCACTTTGAGTTGTCTACCGCCAAAGCATATCACCCTTCCTTCTTGCATTAGAACAGCTCCTAACCCCGTGCCACATGCATCGGTGTATACTGTAAATAACTTCCCTCCATCGGGCAAAGCTAGAACAGGTGCTGATGTGAGAGCTCTCTTGAGCTTTTGAAAAACAAGCTCGCATTCTATGCTCCAAACAAAAACTAAATTCTTCTTCGTCAATTTAGTGAGAGGAGCAGAAATCTTCGTGAAGTCCTTGATGAACTTCCGGTAAAAACCCGCAAGACCTAGAAAACTTCTCACTTCGGTTGCATTCCTTGGAGTCTTCCAATCCTGAACTGCAACTACCTTAGCGGGATCCACCGCTAAGCCTTGCTTAGATACTATATGCCCAAGGAATCTAACTTCCCTTCTCCAAAAGTGACACTTGGAGAACTTGGCCTTCAACTGATGCGCTCTAAGCGTATTCATCACCTCCACTAGATGCCTTGCGTGCTCTTCCTCATCCTTAGAGAAGATCAGAATATCATCTACGAAGACCACGACAAACTTGTTCAAGAACTCCTTGAACACCCTACTCATCAAGTCCATGAAATATGCGGGTGCGTTAGTCAAGCCGAACGGCATGACAAGCCATTCAAAGAATCCATCTGGAGTCCTGAACGCAGTCTTGTCTATACTATCCTCAGCTACCCTGAGCTGATGGAATCCAGTAGCAAGATCAAGCTGAGAGAAAACAGAAGCACCGACAAGCTGGTCAAAGAGATCATCAATCCTCGGTAACGGGTGTCTGTTCTTCTTGGTCAGCTTATTCAACTCTCGACAGTCAACACAAAGTCGGAGAGAACCATCTGCCTTGGTAGCAAATACCACAGGCGCTCCCCATTCAGATATACTTCGTCTAATGAAGTTCTTCTCAAGCAACTCCTTCACTTGCTTACTTAGCTCCCGCCTTTCACGCGGAGCCATGTGCCGAACGGGCAAAGAAACCGGCTTTGCATTATCCACCAGATAAATGCGGAAATCAATCTCTCGCTTAGGGGGCAACCCCCTAACTTCATCGAAAACATCCGGATACTCTCGAACCACTCTCACAGACTGAAGAGTTTCCATTGACGAGTCGAGTGATTCCAGATAGCACAACATGACGGGACCTCTCGGATCACAAGAAATTTCTAGGGTGTTCCCGAGGCGAGTCACGAGCCTCACAACCCTATGCTCACAATCAAGAATGGCTCCATATCTGGACAGCCAATCCATGCCCAATATCAATCCGTATCCCCTAAAACCAAGAACATAAGCACTGCACAAGAACTCTACACTCAGTATAGAGATCCTCAAATCCCCACATATCATAGACAAATGGGCGGAACCCCCAATAGGATTTGAGACACAGACGGGATCATCTACCAAGCTAGTACTAAGGTGCAAACTATCAACAAGATCAGATGAGATAAAGCTATGCGATGCACCAGAATCAAACAAGGTACGAACTGGAAAATCAGAAATATATACAAGGCTCTCAACAGAAATACTACCTCGATCGGGAACTGGAGCGGTATTGAGAGCATGAACTTGCCCTCCTGAAGGTCCAGCACGTTGAGTCTGACCCTGGCCTTGCCCTCGCTTCTTCGGGCAATCCTTACTGAAATGTCCAGTCTCACCGCAGAAAAAGCATTCACCATTCTTCCTTTTTCTCTTCTTACAATCCTTGATAAGATGCCCAACTGAACCGCAATAATGGCACTTCCCCTTGACGTTCTTGCCCTTGTTGTTGTTTCCCTTGTTGCCTTGACTCTTGTTCTTGTTTAGATTGCCTTGACTGCTTTGACCACTTGGATTACCCTGATTTCCTTTTCCCTGGGAATCAGTCTTCTTGGCTTGAGTATCATTCATCTTGACCTCTTTCTTGACATCTCCCTGAAGTAACGCCATATCAACCAAACTCTCAAACGTGGCCCCATGGGGAATATGTGACATAGCCAATCCCTGCAACAGCTCATTTAATCCTCTAGCAAAACGAAGAGCCTTCTTCTGAGGAGTATTCACCATATCTAGGCCAAAACGAGCTAACTGATTGAACTTGTTCACATATTCTTTGACAGACATATCTCCTTGCTTCAAAGTTATGAACCTCTCCATTTGCAGATTCTCCTCAGCAGAAGATAGAAACTTAAGCATGAACCTTGCCCTGAAATCGGCCCAAGTCTCAATAGGCCTAGTACCATTGGTGACTTCCCACCAATAAGCGGCTTCATCCTTCATAAGCCAAACCGCCAACAAGGTCTTCCTCTGATCGTCTAACCCAAAGATAGCAAATAAATCCTCGGTCTCTTTCAACCAATTTCTGGCCTCTACAAAAGTCTCAGTGCCTTGAAAGTTCTTGCCACCCATTGCTTTGAAATCTTTGCAAGTCTAAGCGAAGTCAGCTTGAGGATGCTGAGGGGGAGAAGGAAGAGGAACCTCAGCGATAGGAGGAGGAGGAACATTAGCGACAGGAGGAGGAGGAATATTAACTACTAGAGGAGGAGGAGGAGGAACATCTGCGGGGCTTGCTTCGGTCGCCCTAGCCTCCAAAAGTCTCCTATACCAAACAGGCACGTGTACTCCCTCCGGAATAGCAAAGTTATCGGCCATACTGAAAATGAAGAAAAAGAGATTCAGAATAGAGAAAAACGAAGGGATTTTGCTAATGGCTTTTTGGGGAATAGCCCTTAAAATAAACTAGACTTTTCTTTGGAAAATACTTTATACTTGGTTTTGAAAATAGTTTTCCAAAAGTTTCCTAAAAAACCTTTTTGTTCCTTCTCGTAAACCATATGCTCTGATACCAAATTGTAACACCCCGCCTCCGCCAGGGTGGCTCTTGCAAGCATTCTGACTTTGGAGGGGCATTTGAATCAGGTAAACATGCATAATGATATATCAAGGCAGAACAAGAACATATGTATATATGTAAACAGAGTAAATAACATAGATAAAACAGCGAAAGATTTCAAACCATTTCAAAACCAGTCAGGTACAACATAATGTCAACTTTCCGAATAAACAAGTCTAGATAAAACAACATCAACTGAAAAACTGAAATACATAAGTACTAATCCCCAAAAGAAGTGATAGCCATAGCTAGCTTCATGTCAAAACCGTACATGAGCTGAAATCCCACAAGCAAGCAATCCGAAATCCAAGCTAAGCTCCAGTATTCCCTCCCTGAGAACCTGGGGGGGGGGGAAACGGAAGAAAAGAGGCGAAAGAAAACAGGTCAGTCAAAAAGACTGAGTAAGCCCTACTACAATCAATGTAAACTGATAAAGTTAACTGTCATGAGCAGCAGGGATGAACATAAGGATAACAATATACTAGCATGATGATTAACTAAAAGGTGTCATCGCATAATCAGGATTAAGGTTTTTGCACCACAGGCGTACTAGCAAATTTACATGACTGGAATAAACAAGTATTGATCCCTTGGCCCAAGCTTTGGCCCAATAACATGAAATGACCCTAATGCAAGGTCCAATCAAACGGTCTAGTCGATCGGCTCCCTAAGCCTAACTCGTCACGTGTTGGTGTCAATACGGCCCAAACATAATTGTAGTCGAACTGTGCCGGGTCCACCCTTCGGGTGTATCAAGCCCTAGGGTGTCAACCCCTGGACACCATGAACATGAGTGCACAGTCTCGATCTACTGGTACCCGTGCATGTTTTCTCCGGCTACAGACTATGTGCACGACCAGAGTCCGCCCGGAACTACACCGGCGTACCACCCTGCCGTCGTTTATTGGTCGCTTACCTCCAGCCCAGTAATCGTGCCCCCACCCTAGCCTAGTCCCTAGGGTCATGATGATACAAACTAGGGATTACTGCTGGAGTGGACCCCCCCCATTGCTAGGATTTTTCTAGTGGGTTAAGTACGGTTTAACCCCTTTACTAATCATGGATTAACTTGGTTAAGTGTAACGATGAGTTCACAACTTAACCCCGATTAATCTACCAAGCCCAAATTGGTTAAGTGTTAAATGGACCATGACTTAACCCTAATCCTGAGGCATTAATTAATTAATGCGCCTTAACCTCTCACATTAGACCTTGTTGTGGTTACTAGTTAAGCCGGGCGGGTCCGGGTAGCTTTACACCACAACTTGGTCTAACCTCGGGTCCAAGGTACCACATGACCAACTTCTCACATTGGGTCCTATTGTTTGTAGCAACTAGTTAAGCCGGTCGGTTCCGGGTAGGTTTACGCTACAAACTCAACCCAACCTCGAGTTGGCCACACTTATATTTTCTAAGTGTCATGTCCATCATGTTTCCAAAACACATTACAAGTTTTCAAGCAATTGGGTAGACCTAACTTAATAGGTAAATTCCCAATGGGTAGACCTAACTTAATAGGTAAATTCCCAAGCTTATGTTTTTATGTCTTTTAAGTTTACCCAACCCCAAACGCAATCCCATCGCTTACATATCGCAATAGCGCATAAAGGATAGAAAGAGGGAACTTGGCATAATCATGACATAAAGGTGTTGAAGTCACAATTTCAACATGGTGGCATATGAAATGTACATATGTTCATATACTTGCATTAGGCCTCAAAAGCATGCATAAAACCAAACTTATCATATTGGTGAATACATGGTGATAAATGACATGTAAAAATGGCCATAAGTTCGCATCTAGCCTCACATGCAAGTTATCATAAGAGATATGATAATTTACATGTTGCCAAAATGCCACCCTTGGCATAAAGCTTGAAGCTTTATGTTCATGAACCCAAGATAAGCTTGCATAACATGATAGCATGAACAAAGTGTTCAACCCAAGCTTGCATAACATACTTGCATATCATAACATATCAAACTTGCATAACATAACATATGAAACTTGCATATAAACTTGCATATCATGACATGACATACTTGCATATAAACTTGCATATCATGACATGACATACTTGCATATAAACTTGCATATTACAACATGATAAACTTGCATATCATAGCATAGTAAACTTGCATCTAAACTTGCATATACATTTAACTTTAAAGTTTAAGTATGAAAGTAGAATAGGGCTTACAATGCTTATGAGGACTCAAATGAGTATAGCAAATATAAGAAAGCCCTTATGCAACCAAATAACCCAAAATGCAAGCAAAACCCTTGAGCCAAAATGATCAAAACTCTTTCTTTATGATGCAAATATAGAAACTTGACTTAAATGCAAGCTAATGATGATCATACAAGTTTAAAAACACTTGTATGCATGGAAAATCTTATAGAAATTTATTTAGGAATTTTATGAAGAGAGTGGAGGCCATGAGAGGATTGATTTTGCCATAGTTTAGTTGCTAGAATGAATAATGATGATTTAGGGTAGGTTAGGGTCTTATTTATAGATTAGGCAAGTGTTTTAGGCCATAGGATTAAACCCTAGTTCCAATCTCAGCCCTCAAAACCGAATCTGGCCCCCAAGCTCAACACAATCTCTAAATGGTGCACCAGGCTAAACAGCCCGGCTGAGCCAAGTCGACAGCCAATTCGACAGGGCTGTTGACTTGGTCCGACCAAGTCGACTCCCAAGTCGACAGGGCTGTCGACTTGGGTGTTCTGGCGGGAATTCTCCCGTCTGGCCCAATCTGACCTATTTTCCAAGTTTCAAATTTGAATTTGAAATCTGTTTTTTTTTACTTTGAATTTTTCTGAAAACTTCATTGGGCCTTAATCGGGTCATACGGACTCCGATTTTTGAAAACTCGGACTCTATTTCGCGTATTTTTCCGAGACGAACGCAATGGCATAGCCCGTTTCCCTTGATTCAGATTTTAGAATTAAATTCTGCCTCAATTTACGTTATAACCGGTTATTGAAAATACGGGTTGTTACAAAACTTGAATACCGAAATTGGTAGGTCTTCCTCGTTCTCTTCCTTTCCTGTTAAACACGGGCTTGTTGGTCTCGTGGTCTTTCAGCGGAGCTGAAGCAGGGGTACGGGACGCTCAAAAAGGAGGCCGATGACTCTCACTCTGTGTTCACAGAGGCTATAGCCAACTTAACCACCCAGAAATGACCTTGAAGAAGGAAAAGACTGAGGTGGACCAGGCTTGCATTGAATTGGAGAGAGAAAATGCCAGGGTCTTCCAACTTCAGGAGGATAACAAAGATTTACAAGCGGAGAATGACCGCCTAAAGAGGGAGCTTGAGGCAGCGGAGAAGGCGAAGGAGGACGCGAAAGCCAGCAATCGGGATGTGTTGGGCACCGTAGAAGGATTGAAAGCCGAGTTCCAAAGAGAGGTGGAGAAATTAAAAGACAAGTTAGCGGATGTAGAGTACCGGGCATAGTCATCTACGGAGGAAGACATTAAGGATATGCTCGTCAAGGTCCTAAAATTCCATGGTATTTCTTGGATGGATGACTACTCCCATGAGCTAGCTCGAACTTGGGAAAGGCTGGTTCTGTACGAGGCCTTCCTACGCGAAGTGGATGTTGGGACCTTGGATGAACGACAACTTATGATTGATCTCTTGACCGAGGTGAAGCGCAAGAAGTTGGAGGAGGGTAGGAATTTGCTGCTTGAGGATCGAAGAGAGAGAGGTTGGAAAGGCTTGCTATCAAAAAAGGGAAGTTTGTCATCACTGAGAGCGTTGTGGTAGCGGAGGATCCTGCGGAGGGAAGCTCTTATCGGTCATTCGTTTTTGAATCGGTCACGACGGTTGACCCGACAGCTCTGACTCAGGTTTCGACTGAGCATGATCCTGAGCATCTGGAACCAGGAGAGATTAGATTTACGCTGCCTGTTATGCTGGGTGCCCTTTCTGCACTTCCTACACCACCCTTGGCCGGAGGTAAAGTTCCTTTACATTTCATCCCCGAGGATGACGTGATTACCGAGTTTGCAGACTAAAAGATTGTGTTTTCATTGTTCAGTCCCTTTTGAACCGACCACGGCATTGAACCTTGCCTCTATGATTCCCGAAGTGAATACGTCTGGGACGGGACTTGAAGGGGTTCAATTTGGAGAGATCATAGATCAACTTGACAACCTTACGGGGATAAGGGTAACTCCCAGCCTCTACGACAGCCTTGTTGATGAAGGAGAGGAGGTAGATGGGCGGAGTGCGACTGCCTGAGGTCCAATGGAGGCCGATGTGTCCTCAATGGCCGCCATGGTGAGTGCACAAAAAGCCAAGATGGTAGGCAAAAGTAAGGAAGTGGAGTAAAAGTGGAGGTAGGATGAAGCTACCAGGAGGGAGGTCATAGCCTAGACCATGGAGGATGCTGAAAAGAGGGTTCGCGACTGTTGCTCAGAGGAAGGCCGATGATGAGGCGGAGAAGAAGAGGGTGGCGGATGAGGCTCAGGAGAAGAGAGAGGATGAGAAGGCTTAGCGGAGGGCCCTCGAGACTGGGGAGAAAACCAGGGCCGACAATCCAGAGCATAAGTCTCAAAAGCTTATTAAGCGACAGGCCGCTAAAGAAGCTAGGGAGAAAGCTAGACGAGAAGGGAAACTATCTCAGAGACGAGTGTCGCAGTGATAGGTTCTACTACCGAGGGTGCCCCTCGATCTCTGCCGCATGTTGCCCCTGCTGACGTCACTGAGATTTCTAGCGGCGACGGAGCGGATGAGAGGCATCTCCTAGCTTCTCACGGGTCGACCACCTCCCAAAGGAGCCGAAATGGAAAAGACGGGTCTGCCAAGAGAAAGCCTAGTTCCAAGGATGAACCGTCGAGTGCCAAATCTGCAAAGAAAAAGCATAAAGACAAGAAGAAGAAGCACGGTTAGCGTTATTTGCTTAAGTGTAGGTTTAGTGCTCATTTTGGTAGTGTAGGCCGGTAGTTTACGCGAGTTCAGCCCTCGCTTTTGGTTTTTCAAGACATGATGTGGTTCTTATGTACACCCTGTCATTAGAAAGAAAGATATTAGTTATGTAGTTGGTTGTAATGTGTGTGTGTTGTAACGAAATATAAATTAGTAAAGATCGCATTTTATGTTAAATGTTCGAATGTTCTTCCCATGTTTTCGGGCGTCCCGTACTTGCATAGGCCTACTTATCATTACACTTAACAAAAAAGCGATTGTGAGTGCTGTGCCCTGGATTGATAGTTCCAGGGAGGAGTGGTAGTTCACAGGCTTCTAGTAATTTTTCCTCGTCTTAGGAAATCCGTAGTTTGTGAAGCCAGGCTAAGTGCCCAGTTGTATTTGGGTTACCCAGGGTTAATCCCAAGTGTAGCGAAGGCGTATGACATCGCGTTGTGCGGTCGGTCCAGTGTAGGCTCTTCCGTCGTTCATTGGGTTGAGGCGAGCGTGTAGGCATCGCTGTTCGCTTGGGAAGAGAAGCCCGGATCATCAGCCCGTAGGGTCCGATCATGGTCGTGGGTTACCCCTTAGCCTTGAGAGCTTAGGGGAAGTAACGATTTACGGGTCGGTCTCGGTGATGTGCCAAGATTCGACCATCGCCCGTAGTTTAGGGGGAGTCTGTATCGCCCCGTCTGGCTATTAGGTGGCCCCAAGTCGCGTGGGGCTTGGGCGAACGATTTATCCTTGGCTTCGGCCTTGGGCCTACGTCCGAGTTAGAGGTTATTTATACTTGGTCGCACCGCGGGCCGGCGACTCGAGTAGCGTTGCCAGTTCCCGTGCTTGGGGTGTCCGTCGGTGCCAATGTGATTAGGCCGCGAGGTTGGCTCGTGGTCTAGACGGCGATGTCGGCCCCTATAATAGAGGTCGACACAGCGGTCGGGTGTTTACACGAAAGCCAGCTGTCAGAATTAATCAAACATGTCACGCTAGGAGTAAACACAGAAATAAAGAGACAGATAGATGAACATCATTTCCACTAATAACTTTTGGCACGAATAGTCTTTACAACGCCTTGAATTGCTACAAAACATCGCTGGAAAGCATAAACAATCATGTACTAAGTTATGTGAAGTAGCGACGGAGATGTTCACTGTTCCAAGCCCTTGGCAGTTCAGCTCCGTCCATGGTTGCTAGCTTGAAAGTTCCATCGCTGAGCCTTCGTAGGATAGAGTACGGGCCTTCCCAACGAGGAGCGAGGCTTGTTGGCGGAGGGAATACCTATTTTAAGATGAGGTCGCCGATGTTGAGGTCCTTGTGGCGGACTTGAGAGTTGAAGTACCGGCCGACTCGTTGTCGTTGGGCAGCGGCTCGGAGGTCGGCTTCGTTCCTCTTTTCTTCAAGCAGGTCGAGTGATCCCATGAGTAAATCTTGGCTTGTCTTTGGATCAAAATAGGTGACTCGATGAGACTGAAGCTCGAGCTCGATGGGGATGACGGCTTCAGACCCATAGGCGAGGGCGAAGCGAGTCTGCCCGGTCGCTGTCTTGTAGATTGTTCGGTAGGCCCATAGGGCTAAAGGAAGTTCATCTGCCCATATGCTCCCGGCCTTCTCGAGGCGCTTCTTGATGATGGACTTGATAACTTTGTTAACTGTCTCAACTTGTCCGTTAGCCTGGGGGTGTGCTACGGCCGAGAACCTTTTTTCGATGTCGTGCCGTTCACAAAAGGATTTGAATTCTGCGCTCTCGAACTGAGTGCCATTGTCTGAAATGATGGCATGGGGAACCCCGTATCGGGTGGTGATGTTGCGTACCACGAAGTTGCTCATTTTCTTGGTAGTGATTGTGGCGAGGGCTTCGGCCTCTGCCCATTTGGTAAAATAATCGACAGCGATGACAGCGTATTGTGCCCCGCCTCTGGCCATGGGAAGAGTCCCAATGATGTCGATTCCCTACATGGTGAATGGCCATGGGTTGGTCATCTGTGTCAGTTCCGTAGGCGGGGCTCTCGGGATCTTTGAGAAGCGTTGGCATTTGTCGCACTTGCAAGCGTAATCGGTGGCGTCCTGGTCGAGTGTGGGCCAGTAGTAGCCATGTCGGAGTATCTTACTAGTCATGGTTTTCCCCTGGTGTGTTCACCAAATTCTCCTTCATGTAGGCTGTCTAGAACCTTGATGGCGTCCTCATGGGGCACACATCTGTGTAAGGGGACAGAGAAGCCTCTTCGATAGAGTACCCCATCCATAAGGAGATAACGGGTTGACTGACGGGTGAGCTCTTGCCTTTCTTTGCGGCTTTCTGGGAGGATCCCCTATCGCATGTAGTTTTTGATCGGTGTCATCCAAGATTCCGGCTCGGATTCGGCGTCCACCGCCGTACTGGTTGGTGTTGGCTTGGTACTGGGGGTATTAAGCACCTCGACGGGGGCAAACCCCAATAGTTGTGGATCCTCGGAACTTGCTAATTTGGCCAGTGAGTCGGCCCTTTCATTTTGCTCTCGCGGAATGTGAGTGATAATGAAGTTGTCAAAGTGAGTGAGTAGTTTCTGTACTTGAGCTAGGTATATAATAAGTCTTTCCCTCTTAGTTTGGAATTCTTCCTTCACCTGGCGCACGATGAGCTGTGAATCGGAGAAAATTTGAATAATCTTTAGATTGAGTTTGATCGCGATCCTTAGTCTGGCTATCAATGCCTCATATTCTGCATTGTTGCTGGTAGCGGGGAAATTTAGCTTTAGCGCGTAGTGTATCGAGCGCCACTCGGGAGTGATGAACACGATGCCGGCTCCCGAACACTTGTTGCTAGAGGACCCGTCCACAAACAATTTCCAACTACTGTCGGGGGCCTCAGCGTTCTCTATTGAAGTTTCCTCAAGGGTCGTGAACTCTATTATGAAGTCGGCGAGGGCTTGTCCGAGGATGGCTCGACGGGGGATGAATGTTATCTCGAACTGACTTAGTTCCATGCTCCACTTTAGCAGTCGATCGGATGCCTCGGGTCATTGTAGAACTGGACGCAACGGCTGGTCGGTGAAGACCTTTATGGGATAAGCCTGGAAATATGGCCGAAGCTTCTGGGAGGAGATTAGTAAGAAGAATGCCAGTTTTTCATGCTTCGGGTAGTTCTTTTCTGCCCCCGTCAATCGCTTGCTTGTGTAGTAGACAGGTCGTTGAATGCGATCTTCGAGCCGTATTAATGCCGAGCTGATTGCCTGCACAGAAACAGCCAAATAAACATATAAATCTTCATGGTCTACAGGCTTAGACAAGATAGGTGGTCGCTCTAAGTGGTCCAGGAGTTCCTTGAATGCGGATATGCACTCAGAGGTCCACTTGAAGTTGCGCTTCCCCTTTCGAAGCAAATCGAAGAAAAGGATGCACTTTTCGGTGGCCTTTGAGATGAATCGACTTAAAGTGGCGACCTTTCCGTTTAAACTTTGAACATCTTTGATGTTTTCAGGGACTTGGATGCCCCAATTGGCTTGGATTTTATCGGGGTTAGCTTCAATGCCCCGGGCATTGATGATGAAACCCAGAAACTTTCCTGAAGCGATGCCAAAGGAACATTTCAGAGGGTTGAGTTTGATGTCGTATTGACGGAGGACATTGAACATTTCGAAGAGGTAGTGGACGTGGTCGCTAGACAGTTTTGATTTAACTAGCATGTCATCCACATACACCTCCATGGATTTCCCGATTTGATTTTTGAAGAGTCGATTAACCATCCGCTGATACGTGGCACCGGCGTTCTTGAGGCCGAAAGGCATGACGCGATAGCAATAAAGTTCGAGGTCAGTTATGAAGGGGGTATGGTCCTGATCGCGGAGATTCATCAAGATCTGGTTGTAACCGGAGTAAGCGTCCATGAAAGATAGCAATTGGTATGCAGCGGTTGAATTGACTAACCGATCGATCTTTGGGAGCAGGAAGTTGTCCTTGGGACATGCATTGTTTAAATTAGAAAAGTCGATACACGTTCGCCATTTTCCTATGGCCTTTTTGACTAGAACCGGATTGGAGACCCATTCGGGGTAATCGGCTTCACGGATGAAGTTGTTGTTTAGCAAGCGATCTACCTCTTCCTCCAGTGCATTGGATCTCTCGTGTCCCAGGAAGCGGCGCTTTTGTTTGATTGGAGGCATGTAGGATCTATGCATAGGGAGTGGCAGGCGATTGTTGGGTCTATGCCTTTCATGTCGGAATGGGTCTATGTGAATACGTCCATATTAGCCTTTAGGAAATCCACAAGATCATCTTTGACTGCTGGGTGAAGGTGTGATCTTATCTTTAGTACTCGCGTTGGATCGTCGAGATTGACGGGTACATCTACTATGGGCTCGACAGGAGTAGGTCTCTCGTACACGAGCTCTTCGTCTTTCCTTGGATCGAGGTCATTGGAAAGACAGGAGTGGTGTCTGAGCTATGGCCCAAACGCCGTTGATTGCTATGCGGAGGCGGTCTTGGTGCAAAAGGCTATGGGTGCTGCCTTGCCCTTGTCCTTATTGCGCGCGTTCTTCCGTTCTATTGCATAACATTCTCTAGCATTGACTTGGTCACCTCTGATCGTTCCGATCCCGTTTTCTGTTGGAAACTTCATCAGGAGGGATCATAGTGATAGGCAGACGCGAAATTTTGTAAGGAATGGATGCCCAAAAAAGACGTTATATGGCGAGATGATGTCGATAACCACGAAGGTGAAGATTCGGTCTCAGCTCCGATCCCCCGTACCGAGTTCGACGGGTAGGTCGATGACCCCTAGCGGACAGCTGGATGGCCCATTAAAACCATGGATCATGGAATGGCATGGTTTGAGATCTCTTGCCTCTAATTTCATCTGGTCATAGGCGACTTTGAAAATGATTTTGATCGAGCTTCCTGAATCGACCAATATTTTTCGAACAATTGCAGCGCCAATTTGGGCAGTGATGACCAAAGGATCGGTGGTCAGGATTTCAATTCCCATGGACTCCCTTCCATTGAAGATAATGTCGTCCAACATGGTTTTTCAGAGCTTGGCCGGGACTTACTCATCAGGAGCAGAGCAAGACTCGTAGGTTGCATGCTTAATGGAGCCCACATATTCCTCCATCTTTCGGAAGCTGTCATGCGTAGGGCCATGCCCACCGTATATAGTGTTGATCATGATTCCTTGTCTCGAGTTAGACGGTCCTGAGGATGTCTTGGCTGCCATTTGAGGAGTTGGCACTGGAGGTTTTGGATTGGTTTCTGGGGGAAAGGGCTCTTGGATGTATTGTTCGAGTCGCTTTTCTCGGATAAGCTTTTCAATTGCATCTCTTAGCTGGCGACATTCATTCGTATTGTGCCCATACATATCATGATATCGGCAGTACCTCCCCGAGTTTTTCTCGGCAATAGTTGATTCCTTGACGCGGGGTTTCTTGTACGGCAAGGTGTTACATGTCTCTTAGTAGATAGTTTCTGGATCTTCGTTTGGCGTAGTGTATGTCTCGTAGGCTTGGTAAGGGCCGGGCTTCCTCGGCTCTGTCTGGACCTGATTGTTGCTTCGGCCACCTTGCCCCCCAATGTTTGGTCTTTGTCTGGGTGGTCTTGCCCCTATGTTCGAATTGGAGGGTCCTCCCGCTTCTCGGCCCATAGGATGGTTATTGGCGGTGTCCGCTCGAGGGATATTGGGGCGACTGGTCTCGGAGATGCGGTTCCGTCTTGCTTCTTCTTGGCATAAGAACTGCCCCGCTTTCTCATAGAAAGCATCGGGGCTCTTTGGTTGTTTTTGGTCGATCCATGCCCCAAATTCAGAAGTTGGAAGGACGCTTTTAGCTATGGAAGAGTAAGGTGAGTGGATCCGGATCCTCGACCTTGGCGAGGTCGATGTTGAACCTGGAAAGATAGCTTTTGAGTGACTCTGAGGGCCTTTGGTATAGGTTGTAAAGGGTGAGGGAATTCTTTGGAGTCGGGATATGCATCCTGAACTGCTTAACTAATTGTGTCGCCAATTGTCCATAGTTGTTGATGGATTTAAGCAGAAGGCAAGAGAATCATAATAGAGCCATCCCTGATAGGAAGACTGGAAAACATTTGCACTTGACAGGATCGTCACCTCTGCTTGAGTCCATTTCCCATTCATAACAGTTCAAGAAAGCACAAGGGTCAGTGGTGTCGTCATAAAGAGGCATCTGCGGCATGCTGAAGCATCGCGGCCATTCAGCTTAATTGACTCTTTGAGTGAAAGGGTTGCGCCTAATGTGCGCTTCCCATGAATCATGCACATTCTCTTGCACCTCCCTCATGATTCTTCGGACCAGTCAGGAAGACCGGCCGGATGAGGGTCCGCCATCAGGACCCATGGGTTTTGGCGGGGTTCTGGAGTTCTGGCACGAGGGCGTCTTCTAGGGTGGATGTCTGGATCATCTTCTTCCATGTCCTCGACATCTATAACGGGATCCTGTGTGCGTGATGATGTGAAGTAGGGTCACACGGATCCGGTTCCGGAAAGGCACGGGCCGTCAAAATAATAGGTTCATTGTCTCGATGAGTGGCGGTTGAGTCTTGTCGAGAAGGAGGTTGGTTAGTAGGAGCGGGTCCTTCATTGATGACTAAGTGAGAATGGTCCCGATATTGGGTGCCCTCGCTATAGGTAGCCGTGGTCCAGTCGCCATATCCATTGCCATGTGTCGAGGGCATTTGTTTGGACGGCGACGTTGTTGATGAGACTAAACCTCCTCCTTTGGTGCGGGCCCCTAGACTCAGAAGAGGAAGTTTCCAATGTTGGTGGTCGAGCATTGTTTCAATCTAGTTGTAGCCGAGCGACGACGCGTTAACTTCCCTGGAGTTGCCGCATAAGGTCGATGTTATTTCTTAGCGCTTGGTTAAGCTCGACAGCTGTATTTTCATACTTTTCACTAAGCGCGCGGACTTGCGCTTGGGTTGCGGGCACTTCGGGGTCCGCAACTGGAGGTTCACTTTCATTAGTGGCCGAGATATCCGCCGATCGAGGTTGTTGAGATGTACCGACATCGGCTGCGGCTGAAGAGTCGATCATTGCGTTCTTTGACCTTTTTACCATCGCAAGCGGACTCAACGGCAGGTTAAGCAGGGAACCTTAAGCTCGGCGAAGTCGAGTTGGTAATATGTGAGAAAGACGCAATATCCGAGTTTTCTCAGTGAAAGCACTAAATATTGACAGTAAAAAATGTCGTAAACACCAAAGATTCCCAATTACTAGGAATTATAAATATGGTCGCATATACAAGAACATAAAATAGAACATAAGCAGTAAATAACACAAGGAATTTATAGTGGTTCAGCCTCAGTGAGGGCCTACGTCTACTTTGAAGAGTCATTGAAATTTTATTGATCACTTGGAAGATTACAAGGTTGAGACTATCTCATGATATCTCATTACATTCACTTTTCATGATATATGATGTCATAATCATCATATATTGAATGAATAAGGAAAAAGACAATTTTGCCTTCTTCTTCCTCAAAGAGGAGATGCCATTAATGAAGCTCTATGGAGGTTTCCAAGCTCAAGAATCCAACCCTTTTAAAGTGTGAGGCCATGGAGTATTTATAGGAAGTGGTTAGGTAGGAGTAGGTAGAAATGGGGACCATCTGCAGGAAATTCGCGCCTCCAGTTGTCGGCCACTGAAAATTCGTACCTGGACAGAGGTGCGAAATTTTGCAACTGCTAGGTGCGAAATCTCGTACCCGCTTGGTGCGAAATTTCGCACCTGCCAGGTGCGAAATTTCGCATAAGTAAAGTGCGAAATTTCGCACCTGGCTTGGTGCGAAGTATGTTTGGTGAGGGATGTGGTCGAGGCTCATTGGCGCGATCTCTCTTTGGTCTTCTTCCTGCACTTCCTGAGCTTCGCCCTTGGCCCTGTCCCCTGTCTTCACGCAATGAGTTGAGTCGAGCGTGTCTTGAGTACTTTAGGTAACCGGACCAAAAGGCCGGTTAACATCAGGTAAATTCTATAATTTGAGGAATGTACCAAACCAACCGAATTTGAATTCTAGAGGAAGTTGCAAAGAATAGATCTCAGTAGTTTTAATGAATCATCTACTGTAATGATACCAAAGGTAAACATGAGTATTGACTATTCAATAGTGAGATAGAATGAAGTAAAAGATCATTGGCGAAGATTTTTAGAAACTGAAATTAAATTGTAGAAAGAACTTTAATGGAGATAGGGCTTGGAGTTAGAATGAAAGCAATAACCTATAACCGTTGCCCCTTTAATTCTAATGAGAGAGAAATCAATGGTGACAGCTAACTTTTTTCCATATCTCACATAAATTGAAGATAAGTTCTTCTTTCTCATTTAAATAACTGATAGATTGTCTAGACTATACTACATCATAATATATAACACTATTCACCGTAGTCAATAGTGTTTCATTTAATTAAAAATTAATGACCATTGCCTAGCAATATGCAAAATAATATTTCACAATATCCAATATATGATATTTTGCGGTCTTAGGGAAAAACTGATTTTCGTATGCAATGGGGCAAAGGGCATGAGGCCCAAAAAAATAAAAAGAAATGAACAAATATCATTTTACGAACTGTACACATAAAGTAGTAGGTGTACAAAAAAAATTGGTTAGTTGATAAAATTAGGACACAAAAAACTGGGGTAAAATAGTCTTAGCGATCGTTAAACCACAGCAGAAAAGGAAAGCAGTTGAGCAATACATGAAAATAGAAATTTGGGTGCCACTTGGAAGAACGTGGGTTTCTGCAAATTCTGGTTCTCTCCTTTCCAATACAAATAACAAATATTCATTTTATAACCCCCCTTCCCACCCAAAAAAAAAAAAACACACACACACACAGTGAGAAAGAGAGAGAGAACATGGTCCAAAAGTAAACCTAGTTTATACAAACTGAGAGCAGTGCTTCGGTTTAAAAAATGATCAGATTTATAAATTCAGTAAATCCTCTTAGATACTATAAACTATGTACAATTCCCAGATTTATAAAACTACTCAAATGTGGGTATTTGCTCAGTTTTAATAGACTAAGAGAAATGGTAAGTTTATAAAACTAAGATTGCTTAGTTTATAGACTAAGACTTGTTTGATTTTTATAGAGTAAGCTTAATGCCAGTTTATATATTGAGCTTAATACTAAGTTTTAAAGTGAGCTTTTCTCTTTCTTTTTTTAAACTGAGATTTGTTCAATTTTCTACTACACAGAAAGAGTTGGTAGTAGTTACTTTCATGTGAAGAATTAGGGGATGAAGTAAAATGCAGTTTGAGCTACATATTATTTATTTTATGTCTTGAGATTAATATTTGAAAGTACTATAATGCATACAATTTACCGGAAAGAGTCGATAACAGGATGGCAACACCAGAAAAAAGTGTACCTAATCTTATTATGTGTCCAAAATAGTATCCAATTTATGATCCCGAAAAAAGACGAAATTGAAACTACATTGCGAATTTAGTATTCCAAGCTTTTCACCAACGTGAAAGAAACAAAAGGGGAAGGCATTTAGTTGTGTTACTTTTGTAAGAACCCAAGGCCACACTCCACATAAATACCCCAAAGAGCAAGACAAAGCTTCCAAGACTGAAAATTTATAAGTACGACAAAGTTTGCTTTAATTATTGAAGTTATTGCAATAACATTCAGTTGATTTTAATTCCTATAACTTAACGATTAAAGAAAATTTACAAATATTTTATTCTTGTAAACAACGTGGTATATTAGTATCATAACTCTATATCAGTTGATCATAAAATCTTTAAAAGATAACTCTATGTTCTTCAAATGCAGTAGCAGAGCTAGATTGTTGAACCAAAATATATTTATAATCGATTTAAAACCATTTTGCTATTATCATGTATAAGACGAGTAATACGGGAATAAATTCAATAAAGTTAACAAAATTACAACAACATTTGTGATCTATTATTTTCCAATTAAATTTACAAAATCTGAGTTAAATGTGCAAAACAAATCATTTATTATAAATTTTGATGTGCAAATAATTTTCCAACAGCTATTAAGAGTTCGCTTCAAATTTTAATCTTTAATCTGAAATCATTGCACCTCCGACCTTATAGTCAAATATGTGAAATGTATTATTTTACACTTAAAGCTCCAACGCCTGCAAGTGGTTCTGTAAAATGTATAGTCGTCAATGTTAATTTTTTTTGTTATAATTTATAGTCTTTGCGTTCTTCTTTCCATTGTCCACAAACAACTACATATGGTGCATAAATTTACTTTTTGAAATTAAAGTGCCCAACAAAAAAGTTTCGGCTGAAATGCCCTTTGTACCATTATTTGAGTTAATTTGTGAATTCCAAATCAACATAACATTTTTCATGTGTTGTGTTGCATATTCACTTTTCAAAATTCTTAAACAATAATACCAGACATCTTCAACCAAAAACACAATCATATGAAAATGACTCTGTATTTATTAATTTTGATTACAGATCGAATTATATTACATTAAAAAATACTTTATGCTTACGTTTCAAGTAGATAATAGAAAATTCTTATAATACATCAATGAGCTTTGAATCTTAATTTAAAATAATTTGATGTAGTACTTATGAGTACATAAACTCCATGGTCATGTGGATTCACCGACAATTTTGTACATCTAAGATTAGATCAATTTTTGAAGTAAAAGTTGATTCTAGTTTCCACAAATTGGTGCGTGTATTTAGGAGACATAAGCACAGAAATGAATTTACCAATACTTCTCGAGTAAACCCAAACAAAGATTTAATTTTGTTAATTAAGATCACAACATACAAACTTCAAAATTTGGATAAATGAAAGGAAGGTTACCGAAAATGATATCTAATTGAAGGTTCGACTTGTTGAGAATGTAGAGATTGCACCAATTAGGATTTGTTGTATGTCTCGCAGACACCCCGGCCACAACTCCGATGATTACTGCAATAGTTTTAGTTCACCCTATGCAAGCATGGCTCAGAAAGACATTAAAACAATTCGGAGAGAAAAAAATAGAGAAGATTAGGTTTGAGAATTGAATATTTGCGGTCCAATTTAACAAAGTTACAAATTTCATAATGTATTTCAGAAATTGTAGAAACAGAAATTTATATGTCTTAAATCCAGCAGGTGGGAGTTACGTTACAGTAAGATGTGCGGAGCGGGATGTCGTCGTTGTCCGGGCAGGAATGATTGGGGTGGCCGAAAGCTTCAGATTAACATCAACGCCATTAAATGAGAGTTGCTCAGTCACCCAACCCGTATGCAGAGAGGCATCTTTGGGGAACCGGCATCAGTGATGGAAGGTGGATAGAAAAACAGAATAGGGAAACGAAGAAAGAAAATGAGTCGGTTGCTGAAAATTCGTGTGAAGATGGTGAAGGCAATTATTACTGGACAGATGGAGGTGATAGTAATTAGGGATTTGAAAAAAAAAGAACAGGGTAATGTAGTGTTAATTTGAGACACAGTTGATAGGAGGAGGAAAGAGTCAAGATGAAAGGAGAAACTGATTACACAGCGCAGATTACTTCATCATTTTAGAACATTCAGAAGGTATCGTTGAAGAGATGTGAAATCAAGGTTGTGATGCAAAATCAAGGCAGTGAATTTGGGGATGAAATATAGGTTTACAATCGGCAGAATTTTCCCAAATTGGTAAGAAAAACTGAAAAGAAGAGGAAGGGAGATCGTTTTCTTTGAGAAGATGGTGTATTTGGGAAAGAGATCAATTGAGAAACAAACGTGGCCATAAGACGGTTTAACGGAGATTTAAATTTAAAAAATGGAAGAAGAGGAATGGAGATGGGTTATTTTGAAACGGAAGACGATGCATGTGTACATGTTCAGTTTAATATTTATCCCTTTTTGCAATTTCAAAGGAGGACAGATGTCAAGCATACGAATTCATTGGTTCCTGCTTTCCACTATAAGTAATAGATTAGAGTTTATAACACTTTCGCCTCTGCGGTTACACCGTACCCATCTACTCTCTAGTAGATCAGACCTAATAATCCATATATATGTAGCTATATGCCCATTATATCTAGGTACTACCCTAAGTACCCTCCTTGGAAGGTCTCCATTCTCACACTACGAAATCATACTAGATCTCCATTTCCATGCTACGAAAGCGTACTAGATCTCCATCGCCACGCTACAAAAGCATATTATCTACTATCTGAGCTCTGTTATCAGGCTAAACGCTTGCATGAATTAATGCTCGGACACCTACAATGCACCAACTAGTGCATACAATGAGGACTTACTTGCGATCATACTGTCCTCTATTTGATTTCCCTGTAAGGCTAAACCCTTGCACGAAACTCGGTTGGGAAATTTCTATATCTGCCTATGATATAGATGTCCAAAGATTCGTCTTTCCCTTTTTCTCGGTGGTTATGGCCCCACTTGGCCCCCTTAATAATGAAATATCATTTCAACAGCTAAGTGACCGTGACCCTAACAAATAATTAAAACATCCAATTAGCGTTGTCCCTCATCCAATGCCTCGATAGTGAAAGAGCTTTAGCCTGTTAGTTTAGCTCTGTCTTTCTCATACATGCTCTAATTGGCGATGATAGGTATTCAACGATTTAGTATCCTTATTAAGTCCTGACCACGAAGCCTTCTCTCGGAGCCGAAGCATCCGTCGAATCCTAAAACTCATCCCATCAGTCTTATGCATGCCCTCAATACAAATGAAACCAAGGCATACTCTATGGATGAAATCGTATAGACCTGTCTTTAGGATAGCTTGACATGGGCATCCCCCAGAAGTCCATCTCAATGTATCCTCACGTCCCCATAAAAGTCTCGAACTAACTTCCGGTCCTTTCGAATATCAAGTTGGACATTCTTCCACCATGTCGCCAGACACCTACGATGATATTTCCCTTGCACTCTTTATTCAGAATTCGTACGGACTAGTCCAAATGTATATCGCTATTTTATTAGACTCTTTGTCTAATCTTTGATTATGTGTTTGTCTTAATTTTCATTTCATTAATTGATGTTATTATTCAATTCATTTATTTTGAAATTTAATTACTTGTTTACTAATTTTATTGGTCACCATAGAACCATCAAATAACCATAGAATGCCTATTACGATGCCACCATAGAACAATAGAATGCCTATTTACGAGGTTACCACAGAATTACACTTATTAAACTTAATTCACAATTTTTTAAAGTATATTCATAACAAGCCTTTTTTGTTTCATTTCACTTTTGATTATAACTTTCATGTTATAGTCTTACTTTCCCTATGGAACCATAGATATATAATTGTGCTTATTAAACTTAATTTACAATTTTTAAGTTTATTTACAATAAGCCTTCATATTATAATCTTTCTTACAAATATATCAAAACTGTGTATTAAGATCCATTTTTGTGTCTACACAATTATCATATTCTTGCCAACATATTCAAATTGTTTTATTATGATCCATTTTTGTGTTCGTACAATTATCATAATGGATTACATTCCTTTTTAGCTATCAAGTTTTTAACTTGATTTCTTACTTCCTTTCTTTACATAATGTCTTTTTGTTATGTCATCCTTTTTCCGTCTGTCCTTTTAAATTTATTCTTTAGGAAATTAGAAATATTCCTATTTGATTAGTTATTGAGATTACACAAGAATCTACTTTCGTAACTTATGGTCGTGCAGTTACTACCCCGCTATAACTCCGATATATTCTTTAGTGAATTTCCACAGCTACCCTTTTCCCAAATAACCCATTATATAGCCTCTTTGCTTTAAGCCCTGCTATAGTACACTATTCCCAATATATCTAGTTATTTCCCTTATATAAAGTTATTCCTGCTATATTTTCGATCAAAGAAACGAACTAAAAAATGACAACCATGCATTATAGAAATTATGAAGTTAGTTTTTTAAATTGATTTCTTTAAAAATATTTTTAGAAATAAAAATACTTTATATTCTATAAATATTAGTTAAATAGAAATTTATGTTTGTTTATAGATATTTGCACATGTTTTTGTTTAAAATTAAGAATGTACTAACTATAGTTAAACCGAGTGCTAGTTTTTCACTTAGTTATCGTTTTTACATTTGTAAAAACATTACAAATAGGTTACATATGCTATTTTAGAGTCATCCGCTATATCTTATTGTTTTCTTGCTTTATCATCGCTACGAATTTTTCGATCTCCGCCACATTGGATCTGCTAAGCGCTTTAACTGCACATGCTTAAGGTAATTTCATCAATAGAAACTCATAATTGCAAGACATTTATTTCAGTTATTTTTAGGCTATTGAACAATGTGCAATATGACTATATTCTTATTTCGCACTAATCCACGGCTTTATCTCTATTTATACACGCAATTATGTTTTCCATTTTTCTTACAAACTGAACTATGGAAATATATTCTCTTTTTCTAACTTTTCAATTTAATAGGTATGTATTAATTCTCGTTCTTTCAATTTTATTCCTCATATTTGACATATTTTCTATAAAGTTGAATACAGTTGGGCTTATATCCTTTTTCCCAATTCCAACAATCCCTATACTTCTCCAATTTCAATTCTGAATAGTAATTTTTAACAACTAAACATAAGGACCTTTGAAATTTACAGAATTGTTGTGCATAGTATCACGTCAATATGAATTACAGTAGAAAAGAAATACCGTAAATAAAACAATGCTACAATCATGTAGGAAATAAATTAACATAACTAATTAATACTAAATTGTCATTCTTAACTTAACAGGAATCAAACAATAATATATACCATTATAAAAAAGATAATTTTAATCCATATCCATTTACATGTATTTTGCGCTTCAAGTTCTGGATCTGATTTAGATTTAGACCTACTATCCATAGTCTTTCCTAATTGAATCCGCAAACTCGTACGATAGAGAATTTGGACATTTGAATCTTGAATCTATAACATTTGCCTGCAAATCTTAAATCAAATAGCCTAAATCTAATATTTTCTATTTTTGAATAATCGGGGGAGAAATTAAATGACAAGGCTTCTGCGTCCGCTTAGAAAAATATGAGTTTGACGGTTAGCCTTGTAGGTTTATTTATAGATGTCCAAATCGGTTGCGTCCATCCGATTCGAAGAAAAAAAATCCAAGCCGTCAAAACAGGAGAAAATACAGGACGTGATGGGTCGATCCATCCCTTGGTTGGTTTGACACATTGGTCGACCCGACCTATATATGGGTCGACCCAATCCCTTGTATGAGCAATGTTTCCTATTTTGGTTCGTGCGAATATAATTTGTTTTTAATTCTTTTAAACATTATTTTTGAATGTTATTTTTGTCTTCAATTTTATTTGATTTCTTTTATTTCTGACATGCGCCTAAAATTCAAACTTGTACTGCTTTTGGAATCAATACGTGTTATAATTTCAAAATAAATATATCTACATAGATTTATAATTATGAATATTTTCTGACATGAGAATTCGAACATTAATAACTTTTCCGTATGAAAGCGTTTCAGAACATATTATATATGTATATTAACAAGAAAATTTCTACGAACGCAATGGTACATATTGCGAAGCCAAATTCTGATAATCCCTAAATGTTAATTTTCTATTATTAATTATTTTTGTAATTATTTTGATCACTTTTATTAAAGTTGCGGGGTGTTACAACTACTGATTCGAGGTATGACCTCGAGCATCCAGGATTGGGTACTAGGACACTCCTGCCGCTAACTAAAGAAGGCAGTGTTGCTATGGAGGGTATGGAACATGAGTTCAGAGGTATACCTACTCTTTTCTTGGTATTTGAGAAGAGGATTAAAGCATTTAAGGAGGCTGCTCAACTTCCTGCTGAGTTGCTAGAAAATAAAAGAAGACTAACATTACTTCATCTTCACCATAATGGCACCCTTAGGATGGAGATTCCTATCACTTTTGCAACAAAATTAATTACCAGAGCAATCTTTGATGTGGGATAATACAAAGGCTCGTGTATCTGGATTTTAAGGAAATTGAGTCCTTTAAAAACTTGGTGCTAGAGGAATCAACATTGATCAAATGTTTGCAATTATGGATGAGTTATTAACTGACAAGGTAGGAGAGAAAGATGAAGTGGAGATGATCACATGTATTGGCGGAGATTCAAGTAGGTCAAGCTTGTAAGAAGTGATAGAATAACAATAACCCAACTTGAAAGTAAATAGGATAATATAGATGCCAAAAAGAAAACTAAGGAGGAAGTTGAGAAGTAGAAAGCTTAGATAGAAATATTTGAGCTTACTCCTTTTCCTATAAAGATAATCCTTCCCCTAGATGATAAGGAAGAGGTAACAGAGATGTCGTACGAGGGGGACGACGAAGGAAGACCCCACTAAGGATTTTGAGATCAAAACTCGCCTCAATCCTACTCCATCCAAGAGAAAGAAATGAGATGGGGGAAAAAGAAGTGGGTCTACGAGGACAAGAAAGGACCTAGATAACAAGTCACTGCCCAAGAAATCAGGTGGAAAAAAGAAGGGTAGTTCTTCTAAGTGATTTGTTAGTTGTACTTAATGTACTTTTTTGTTTTTTGGCTGAATGTGATGCGAGTACAACCCTCGCTTTTGGATTTATACGATAACATTTACACTGTTATCAAACTTTTGTAAATAAAAGTCTTATTTTCCTTCTACTTTTCATGAAATTATCTAAGTGTTCGAGTTTATGTATACTTTCCAGTCATTGTACTAGTATGTTGTAGCTCGTCATTATGTTTAGATTTAGGTTAATTATTCAAAATTTCACGCTTGAGATATCGGTTATGAACTTGAGTCATGTGAAATTCAGGGTCGTTAACTCCACTTATGGGATCTCCTTTTGGTTGTTGATCTCAAGTCGTATGAAATCTGGAGTTGGACAACTTTCATTTGTCCTTTATACTCCTCAGTCGTTTTATTCGTGTTTGAGTTGAGGGCATCATTCATTCGCATATTGATATTCAAATCCAAACTTTGAGGATCGGAATTGGAAAGCAAACGGTCGATATCACATTCGCTTAAGCTGGAGAGGTTGCCTCCAAGTCCGGAGACTTAGGATTGGTCGTCGGACAATCAAGTTGTGAGTGCTATGAGTTGTTTATACTCGGCCTTATAGTTTGTTCAAGGCTCAAGTTAGTTTACGAATGGTCGAATCGCACCCATTTGGTTATAGCCCAATGTTGGGCTTGAAGGGGTGAACCAACGCCAAGCTCTGAGGCATTGTATTCGCTGTGTTGCACTCGTGCGTAAAAGTTGTTTGAACTGGAAATAAAGTACTAATTGAAATTGAAAATGCAAATGTATAAAATAAGGCTTAAGTAAAGTAGTGACAAAGATGTTCGCTATTCCATGCTCTTGGTATCACGGTGCCATTGATGGTCATTATCTTGAATGTTTCATCTTAAAGACTCCGTTGGATGATGTAAGGACCTTCGCATTGAGGACCAAGTCTGGTTGACGTGGGAAAGAGCCTTTTTAGGATGCAGTCGCTAATATTAAAGTGCTTCGAACGGACTTTGGTATTGAAGTATGGGGCAACCCGTTGACGTTCTGCGGCTGCTTCTTCTCATTTCTCGTCTAACAAGTTCAAAGATTCCACAAGAAGGCCTCTATTAGTTCGAGGATCATGATAGTCACATGATGGGATTTTACTTCAAGCTCAATGTCAATTACAACTTAAATGCCAAAAGATAGAGTGAAAGGCCAGTTGTTAACCGATGGGCAGTTTGGTATGCCTAAAGAGCTAATAAAAGTTCATCTACTTTGTTGCATCCATCCTTTTGCAAAAGCTTATTAAGTATGGACTTAAATATTTTGTTGAGTGTTTCAGCTTTTTATTGACGTATGGATGGAAAACTATCGAAAATCATTTTTCAATGTGGTGATATTGGCAAAAATCTTATAACTTAGAGCTATGGAATTGGGTATCGTTATCGGAGATGATAGTTTTGGGAACTCCAAAGCAACATATGATATTCCGAACAACAAAGTTGATTACCTTCTTCGTTGTGATTGTGGTGAGAGACTTGCTTCAGCCCATTTGGTGAAGTAATCAACTATAACGATGGCAAAATGAGTGCTGCCATTAGCCATCGAAAGAGTTCCAATAATGTCAATTCCCCAAACAGAGAATGACCATGGACTAACCATTTGCATGGGATCAGTAGGCATGTATCTTGGAATTTTGAACAATCTTTGGCATTTTTCACATTTTCAGGTGTAGTCAGCCGCACCCCGATCAATAGTTAGCCAAAAATAGCCATGGCTAAGATTTTTATTTGCTTGAGTTCTCCCTCCGATGTGGTCACTGCACTCGCCTTTGTGTACTTCACATAATATTCATTTGGCATCGTTGTGGGCTACACATCGAATTAGTATTACGGAGAAACCTCTTTGATATAGTATTCCTTGAATAATATAGCGAGATGCTTTGTGAATAAGTGAGTGTTTATCATTGCTGTTCTCAGGTAGGATTCCCCATTGTATAATATATTTGATTAAAGTCATCTATGACTCCAGCTCGGGTATAGGTTCCGTCATTAATATCCAATAGTCTTTATCTGATCGATAATCAGATATTTGAGTACTTCAACTGGGAGAAGTCCCATAAGTTTTACATCCTAGGAACTTGAAATTTTGCAAATGAAACTAATTTTTCATTTTGATCCTGAGGAATATGGATGATAGTATAGTGCTCGAAATACTAAATAATTCCTTTACGCGACCAAGATAAGGAGCTAGTCGCACTCCTTTATCTTGAAACTATCCTCGCTCTTGGCATACAACGAGTTGAGAGTATAATAAGATTCGAATAGACTTGGCGTTCAACTTTCTTGCGATTTTAATCCCAACAATCAGGGCTTTATATTCAATGTCATTATTGGTTGCACGGAAGTCGAGTTCCAAGGTGTAACAAATTGAGTGTTCCTCAGGAGTTACAAGTATAATTCCAGCACCAGAACACTAATTATTGGAAGATCCATTCATATACAGTTTCCATTGGATGTTAGGTGGTTCACTACTTTCCGATGGATCGCCAGGAGTAGTGAATTTGGCGGTGAAGTCCGCTAAGGCTTATCCTAGGATAGCCTTCCTAGGGATAAAAGTAAGGTCGAACAGTTTAAGTTCAATGTTCTATTCCAAAATTACCCAAGAAGCCTTAAGTCTTAGAAGGACCTGCCGTAACGGCATGTCAGTATATGCTTTGACTACGTGAGATTGGAAATAATGGCGGAGCTTCCGGGAAGAGATCAATAGGCAGTATGCAAGCTTTTCAAGTTTTGGATAATTTCTTTCAGCTTCTGTTAATCTCTTTCTGATGTGTATACGGTTCTTTGGACACGATTATCCTCGTGCATGAGAACAAATCCAATTTCATACATAGAGACAACTAAGTAGATAAATAGATCCTTGTAATCTATAGGTTTTGATAGGATGGGAGGTCTTTTTAAGATATTCAACAGATCTTATAACATGTCAACACGTTCTAGTATCGAAAAAAATTGCATTTCCCTCTTTTTATCAAATCAAAGAAAGGAATGCATTTGTTGGTGGCTACGGAGATGAATCATCTTAGGTCAACAACCTTCCCACTGATACTCTTAACATCTCTAATATTTTCGGGAATTTTAATCTTCTGAATTGCTTCAATTTTGTAGGGTATAGAATCAGTGCCCTTGTGAGTTGACAATGAAACCCAAGATTTTTTCTAACACAATGCCAAAATAGCATTTCAAGGGATTGAGTTTCATGCTATATACTTGTGGAGAACATTGAACATCTCCATAAGACTGTTGATGCGATCATTTTATTGTCGTGACTTCACGAGCATTTCTTCCACATACACTTCCATGGTTCTTCTGATCTGATGTTAGAACAATCAATTGACAATCCATTAGTAGGTCGTCGTTGCATTCTTTAATTCGAAGGGCATAACAACATAACATTACAACCCCAAATCTGTGATGAAACTTGTATGTTCTTAATTAGGGACGGGTATCGAGATTTTATTATAACCTGAGTACGTACCCATGAACGATAGGAGTTGATGGCCTGCGATTGAATTAACAAGCTGGTCAATCTTCAGTAGCAAGAAGCCGTTTTTCAGACATGCTTTATTCAGATCAAAATAATAGACACATATCTGCTACTTCCCATTGGATTTATATATGAGGACAGGATTGGAGATCCATTAAGGATAGGGAGAGTCACGGATAAATCCATTGTTAAATAGCTTTTCCACCTCCTCTTTGAGTGACGCTGATCATTCTGGCCCTATGAATCAGTGTTTCTATTTGATTAGAAGGAACATTTGATCGATCTCAAGAATGTGGCTTCCAATTGATGGTGAAATGTCGTACATATTAGAATGTGTCCAAACGAAGACATTAAGATTGACCCATAAAAATTTGGAAAGTTCCTTCGATATAGCCGAGTTGAGTTGTGATCCAATCTTCAAGACTCAAGTTAGGTTGTCGAGGCAGACTGGAACATCGATGGTTGGCTCAACTGATATTTCTCTTTCACCTTCTGTATCATCGTTTTTTCTTAGGTCAAGTTCTTGGTAAAGACAACTAAGTAGTCCAAGCCAGGCATCAGATGA
Organism: Allium sativum; assembly: GCA_030737875.1. Classification (NCBI taxonomy): domain Eukaryota; kingdom Viridiplantae; phylum Streptophyta; class Magnoliopsida; order Asparagales; family Amaryllidaceae; genus Allium; species Allium sativum. The sequence continues at coordinate 716,320,027 of CM060921.1, read as the reverse complement.
TGGTTGTTAAGCTTCATCTTTCTTGGTGCAATGTGGGGTCCCTAACCTTTTCCTTTCTCGATGTAGAAGGCATCTTTCCATTTCGTGAGGTAACATGCTTCCTATGTGAATTGGTCCCTACAGAGAACTCTGACTCCTTTGTCAGTAGGGAATTTCATAAGTAGGCACCATGGTGCCATGCAAATTCGGAAATCTGACAGAGCTAGACGCCCCCAAGAAGACATTATAAAGAGAGTAGATGTCAATAATAATGAAGGGGACAATTCTTACTCGATTGTGCTTCCCTTCACCAACTTGTTCCATAAGGTTTCCCGATCAGTTCATTGGCAGTACCTTTAAAGCTATGGATTTTGGCTTTACACGGTTTTAATTCCTTGGCCTCTAGTTTTCATCTGGCCATAGGCCTTCTTTGAGGGAATGTTAACGGAATTCCCCAAGCCCACGAGGAACTTCCACACAAAAGATGGACCTACGTAGGTCGAGATGACAAAGTGGTCTATGGTTGGAGCTTCCATTCCTACTGATTTCCTTTAGAGGAATATGATGTAATCACTCATGATCTTCTAGACTTTGGCTGGGACATCCTCATATACAGTGAAGCACTCCTCATATTAAACATGCTTGATGGAGTTGACGTATTCCTCCGTACACATGAAGCTTTGATTTTCAGGGTAAGGTCCACCGTAAATGGCATTAATGACGAGACCACACTGAGGAGATCTAGGATGGGAGGACCTGGTGTCGTTATGATGTTGTGCGGGTGCTGAAGGATTCGATGATCCATCTTATGGAGATCTATTCTGTTAGTATGGCTGAAAATGCTTTTCACATATAAGTCTTTCAACATAGTCTCTAAGATGTCGGTGGTCATTGGTATTATAATTGTACATCTCGTGGAATTTGCAATACTTTCCAGACTATTTATCCCTCTTCATGGATTCCTGTGGATAGTGTAACATCCCACACTTTTCTGCTCCTAAATTTTGACAAAAATCAAAACTTCAAAACATCCAAGCGTAGAGCATATATCTGGTAACTGCAATAAATAAGCATGAGCATAATCAGAGTATGATAAATATAACTCACAGCGGAAACAAAATAGGATAAACTAGTATTAACTCAAGTAACTACCTTTTTCAAAGTAAATCACTTTGCCAATACCAAGCATGAGAGAAAACGAAAACTGAAAGCCAAACTTAAACATCTGTGAGGACCTGGTCTTCTCTAGGAGACCTGGGAGGTTGTAATGAGAAGGAGGGGCAGAACAACAAGTTCTGGTGACTAAGAAATTACAACATAAACTATAACACATATATATATTCCGTTTGGTTCAACCCAACCTATATGCCTGACAAGGTTAGTGATTCTAAACCAACCTTGTTAAAGCTTATGCACGACTCTACTACTCTTCCCAAAATAAGTATTCCCAGATTATATTACCGAGATAGGATGTTTACATACATTTTTTTGAAGCCTTTATAAAGAGCTCAACTGGTTAGTTCTATCGAGAGCAGGCCCCTAATTACGGGGTTTCTATCTATATCCTCATTCATTTATTAACCCTCGATGATATATTCAACGTTAACATAAAATTAGAGGGTACTAGCTACGGGCCCTACTAGTCAAGGCCTCCCTCATGCACGCATATACCCTTGCCTTGCATAAGGTGAGAGGAGGCATTTTATTGTTCGTTATCCTTCTAGCTAACCTTATTAGATAACCTCCTTAGTCACTTACTACTTCCCGTAGGATAGATGGCCATATCTGGCCTTTTTAATTTCTAGGTTTGAGCAGGCCAATACATACTTTGCTATTTAAGACCCCTATACTGAAAAACCTATTCCTAGGTGGACTCTTTTACCCTAGTCATTTAACCTTTTAGGACCTAGGAAGCGGACTATATGCGAAGGTAATTAGTTCGTCCCCCATTTGCCTTTAACACATTTTCCTTTTTGGGATAAAGTAGACTATGTTATTAAGTCATTCTCGTTTAATTCCTTTAAAAGGAAATATTATACGTACAACATTTATTTGTGTTACGGGTTCACATGATTAATAATATCTTACATTATTAACCTACTAAGTCCAACTATATTTTAAATTATAAGTTTTATTGACATAAATAATGAACGTTATATTCTTTCTTTTTTCTTCTAGGATATTTATTTTATTTCATCCCTAATTTGGACTTAGTATTTAAACGACAATCAATATCCATTAATCCCCTTTTTGAGACCCATTTCTTTTCATTTCATTTTTATTTCCCTGTTTGACTCTAACGGTCATATTTTCCTAAGGCAACTATTAATCAGTCCCAAGTTATCTATTTGTTGTAACCCAACAGATAATTTATATATTTATATATTTGTTTCTTTATAGTTTGACTAATATATATATATATATTTATTTATGCATTAGACCTTCCACATTAAGTTGACTACCTGTGGATGTGGGATTTGCCGGTCGGTTCCGGGCAGGCTTCTACCACAAGTGAACTTAACGTCGTGACATAGTACATTTATTTTTTATGCATCATATCCCTCACATTAAGATGAATACCTGTGGCTGCTAGATTTACCTGTCGGTTCTGGGCAGGCTTACACCACAAGTTGAGCTTAACCTCGTGTCTAAATGCTATTTTATTTTTAAATTTCCTAATTGAGGTCCAAAGCAATTATCCTAATTGATTTTAGGAATTGTAACCATTTTGCCATCAAATTTATTTTCCCAAATCAATATTGGTTACAATGGTTATTTCTTTGTTTGCAGTCTCATTTATGGAAATTAATTATATTTATTGCTACAAATGGTCACAACAAATATATTAATTCAAAATGAATTATATTTAGTTATAATTACATAATTGAACCTTATCCAAACATTCAACATTTGTCACAATTGTTAATTGTTTATTTATAGCCTCGTTTATAGTAATCAATTACACTAATTGCTACAACGGTCACATAAATATATTCATTAAGTATGGAATATAATTTACATGTATGATTCCATAAATGAATACCATTCAACATTTCAAACCTTCAAACATTCAATACAATGCATATTTTACCGTTTTACACTGATTTGGGCAGATAATATGTATATATTTATTTTTATGTTTTCGTGCAGTCAACGCAGTTATTAATATTTATTATTTTGCAACACTTACTTTTAATTTAATGATTTGTCTAATCAATTAACCAACCATTCCCTTTTAATATTCAGTCTTGCCAAAAAGGTTTCAAGTCTCACAAGGACCATTAGCCGCAATCATTGTAAATCATGCCTATTTTGTGGAATTGACATATTTCCAGATCACAAGAAATATATTTAATATATTTTTATTTTGGAATAGTCGATGCAAATTACATACAAAACTTGTATTTATTTTTATATGAACCTTTGCACCACTTTTCTCCTTTTAATTCTTTTTGTCATACTTCTTGTGATTCTAAAATAATGCCTCTTTATTTAAAAATGAGGAAAACGGCATAATTTACAACACTTAAGCCAAAAACGTAACAATATTGAATGTAAACAAGGAATATTTCGTTTATTCTTAAAATCACATAACACACCATTTTCATTTTTCCCCAAATTCACATATTTCATATTTCAGCACTGAACTAAAGATCTGGAACATAACTACAGTAATTTTTTGTTTAATGGTACTGATTTCCAGATCCATAGTACTGTATAATATATACAACGTATTTCATGACATTACTTGTGGGAATATATATATATATGTATATCCTACAATTCATGTTATACATAACCAAAATTTATCATTTACCAGTTTCAAGCATGTTCATAATCAGATCTAATGGTTGTCTCAATTTACAATTATTTAAATAAAAGATCTGATAGGCATAAAACATAGATTGGATTCAAACGAAATAGATAAATTATTATATATGTATTAGTAAATTTCCCACTCACCTTATAGCTTTCAATTTCTGAATTTTGAACCTTTTTAGGCTTATAATCCCCCAATTCTTAAAAATCTACAATTTATCTAAAAAGGAAAAATTTTAGATTTATAGAAATAGAAGAAAAAGGGAAGAGAGCGAAGAAATCTATTGTTGAACACTCTCTTCCATTGATTCTATTAATCTTCCCAATTCCATATGAACTTGATTTGATTTGGTATGTATATGAACAAATTTTATTTAGAAATTAGGTTAGAAGAGTAAGAAAAATGGTAGAGCTCCGCTGCCTCTATACATTTGAACGGAAGAGAATGGGGCTCTACCCATTTATTTATAGCGGTGGAAATGGCTTAGAACCATCAGATTTGTTTTAGACTATATCCGTCCATCCGTAATAATAATAATATAAACAAAACCCTCAAAACCTAGCCGTCACTGGGCAGTTTGACATCCAATAGGTCGACCTGGGCGGTAGACTGCCTGAGCATCAAACTGCCTAGGTTGGCTGGGTTATATATGGTAAATTATTAATTAAATATTTGGTTTATTTGTTTTTCGTCTGTATTCGTATTTCATCTGTAACTTTTCATATGGACTCCGTTCGCGAAACCCCAAACATGAAAGTTGACTAGTATTCCGAGACGAACGCAACTGAAAAAGTTTCATTGTAACGACCTGGATTTTTTCGACCATTTGATTCGAATATTTAAATTTATTTTAAATATTTTATTTGAGCTATTTATGGGATTCAATATCGAAATCGTTAATTAAACGGTGAATGAACGTTATATTTATATTATAAAACGAATTCGAAACAACACGGTAGTTCGTGAAATTGAATTTTCAACTTCGATTGATCATACAAAATCCGTGTTAAGTCGGATTTCTGTGAAACAACAAGCGTCTGAATCTAGTTGATAATAATTTTCTAATGGAGGAGAAAAATCGAGTTTTCGTATTATATATTTTGTTTTATGTCCAAATCAAATTTTGTAATAGTTGCTGTGGAATCGTTATAAGCCATAACGGTTTATTTAATATAATTAAATATTGGCTTCGAATTTGGACAAGTCCTTTGAGGCGCAGTTATAATTTAATTTTTAGAATTTTACTAGTAATTTTTAATTCGTAAAATAAGCAACTTTTTATCAGGAGTACTTCGCACCCTATATCAGCATTTTGAGATTTCATAATATGAGTTAATCTACCGATATTATTATATTTTTGGGATCGTGGCACACTGCTGAGCGCGACTATATATTTATTTCTGTCTATATTGAGTCGTATGCGGACGGAGTTTTATATAACAGGGTACGTTAACTTTTAATCTAAAAATATTTAGTCTCTTTCATCGATATTAAATCAAACAGCCTATCTTAATTTTCCATGCGTATACTAAATGGATTGCCTTACACGCACATGCTCCTAACCATTTTACTGTAATTCACGTACACACTAGGAAGAGATAACCTAAGCTAAATGTATACACAGCTACCCTATTCTCTTTTTCACACTACAACTTCCTTATGTCTTTTCGTTGAGTTGAATTAACATTGCCTACGCCATTTGTACTCAAACATCACGCAGGCCATATCTATTGAAAAGAAACTTATATATATTAGCACAGACTAAAATACACTGATTTGCCAAAACACTGAAATCCTACTAAATACATACACAGCTACAGCTATGCTCACCCTCACGTCCTCTTCACAAATCACCTAGCACTGAAATGAGAAAACATCACAGCTCATGCCTACGCTTTTCCTTTCCACTGTAACCTTGCAAAAGAACCCTGCAGACCTACCGATTGAAGTGAAGAGACGCAGCTCCCCTACCTATTTAATTTAGCACGTCTGGTACCATACAACTACATTTGAAATTTTTGATCCTACCTTGCACCTAAACGAAGTGACGCTATACCTATCCTGTGCCTTCTCACCCCTATAAATAGTGAACCATTCTTCTTTTCCCAAGCAGTGAAGCGAAAACCAAAGAACCCAAACAACATCCTTTTCCTTCTACTTCACTCGATTGAACCAACACGTCGTGTTTTCTTCTTCATTCCCAATCTAAACAAAACAAGCTGTTGAAGGTTTATGTTCTTGCAAACTTCATCACGTTGGCTTATGACTTTTGGGTTGTGGTTTCACGTTTTGGATCTAGAAGGCTGTCAAGGCTGGAGGAGGTTCGGTTGAAGCGAGGTCAGGACGATCTCAGATGGTGTCAGGACGGCTTAGAATGGGTCTGGACGGCGGTGTCAGTGCAAGGCTGGGTTGTCATAATGGACGGCCGAGAACAACAACGGTGTTCGGTTGTGTGTGGAAAGAAGCAGTTACGTAAGTAGTATGGGTCATTAATGTGAAGAGCTAGGCACAATTATGTACTTGTGGTGTTGGTAATAATCTGTAGGAGGTGTTTTTTCCTTTGCGTTAGCAAGAAAAGAAAATGCGTAAGGCAAATGCTTTATAGAAGAAAGCATGGGATGTGGGTGGATTCAGCAAGAAGGGGACGTTAGTGGCACAGCTAGTTCGTAGAATAGTGGAAAGTGGCGGTGTAAAGTTTTTCTTTTAACTGGAGGTGGATTCCTGTGTTGGGGAAGCTTTGAACGGGTTTAAGGGGATAGGATAACGTGGATACCCAGCTAACAGGCTCGAATAATATGGTAGCGTAGAAGAAAGGTTTTGTGATCATTCAAGGTATTTGCAGTTTAATTAAGGAATATAGTTAATTATATAGTCGGTGGGTTTAATTAATCTTCATTCAACTATAACCAATTGGTTTTTGAAACCGAGAATATCTATATACCCAGTTTACATAGTGTTGGATAAAACTATTCAAACATATGGTATTCAAAAGGCTTAAGGATAAAATTATATCAAGTATAATTTGAATGCCACATACCTTGTCTATACGATTGGTCATCTGATATGGATACAAATTAAAATCAGCTTTTCATACATTAACAGAATTCAGTGAAACCGTTCACGATGGGATCGCAGTATGGAGCACTACGCTGTTGTGCCGATTTGGAAGGGGTTAGAAATAACCGAGTCTACATTTAATTTTAAACCGCTCATTTAAAATTATACGGAACAACGCAGAAATCAGTCATCGAAATAAGGTGAGTTAATTCTCACACATTTCTGAAATGCTATGATGTGCTAAATTCACATAATTAAGTTTAAATTGGTTGGCTGGATGCCTTGGATGCCTATGGTTGATTTAATGGTTGACGATAATTATATTATCGTCGTTTAAAAATATTTCTATGTACTGATATGAAATATTATAATGGTCTGTATTGCAGGGAAGAATAGGTAGGACGAATCAAACCGGTTCCTCAAATATTTAATATGCTGTTATTTCATATTTTATGAACTGTTTAAAACACGTTGACTTTAAACCCTGTTGGTTGTTGAATGTGGTTGAGTTTGAACCAATATATAGTATTGGTGGAGAAATAAACAGCAGATGGCCTAGAAATACACTGTTTTATAAAGATCGATTCACCGTCAGGTGAATCGTTAGAAATGAAATTATGCAATTTATTTTACAACCAAATATACTTTTTTTTAAATATATTATTTTAAATGAAGTTTTTAAAAGGAAAGAACCAACCTCATATTTGTACATTGATTAGTTTAACCAAATTCTACCGTGCGCGAAGCACGTGCGTAATAAGTGATTATTAAAAATGCTTTTTATTCAGCTAATTCAAGTGGCCAGAATTAACATAACAATTAGAATGGGTTTATATTGATATTAATCAAAGTGAATAGAATTATTTAGATTAATTAATTCTTAATTAATTTAAGTGGAAAGATTAGTGATGATTAACTAACGAGTTAATCATGTTAGAGTTGACTAAATCAACTCGTTAACTCAAATGGATTTATTAAATTAATTTAATGGAAATGATAACTGGTTAAGTAAAACATATTTTTAAAATGTGAAATTTGATTACCATTTAACAATAATCAAATTGGAAATTTTGGGACTAAAAAAAATGGGATTTTGGGAAAAGATAAGGCTCATTATTATTTGAAATAAATGATATTAATGAAAATAGAAGTTAAGTTTAAATCGTGGCTTAAAGAGAAATCCTTATTTGAAATCCTATTTAATCAGATTTATGAAATCCAAGATTTCGACGGAGTATGAAACCCAAGGGGTATTGAATATATTGGAAATGACATTTGAGCCAGAGTATGAATTTAAAGTATTGGAGTTTAACTGGAAATCAGATGAGATGAGTGATTTCTAAATGTTGATCTGATGTTGTTTTGGGTCTTCGGGGTCAATATTTAGAGAATTATTTTCTGACGATTAAAAACTAGTGTAGATATGAAACGGGAAGTCAAAGGTAAACCCAAGTTGAATTAGAGTAGTTAAACGAGATCAGTTATAAAGACGCGATATAGATTATTTCAAAGAAAAGAAAGTATTTCATCAAGATGGAATTAAAATGAGATTTGTTGTGGTATGGGAAATGAGTGTCGGTTTTTTTGTATTACAACTGATATTTATCTTACGATAAGAACGTTGTTGATCAAGGTCTGAGAGGTAATTAAAATACCCCAACTTGAACAACTTTAGGATTATCAAAGGATAATGTTAGTCGTGATGGTGAAAGTGTTAGAATAAAATATTTTGGGAAAAATAAAGGTGTAACGTTATTTGAAGGATTTTGAAATATATATTTATATAATGAGATTTTGAAGTAAAATAAAATAAAAAGGGGATTGATGTTATGAAATGATTTGAATGGTGGGAATATAACGGTATTTTCAAAGTTAAGAAAATAAGATTTGAATGGGATGATTCTAAAGGGATGAGTAGTGATCTTGGTGTTCAAATAATGGAGCCAAAGAAGACGTCGTAAGGATTATTTACAAATGATAAGTTGAATCGTTAAGATAATAAGAAATGTATAGCAATGTTTTGAAATGTTAGTTGAAGGTTAAACTGGATATGATTTTTAGATATATTTTTTTAGGTATATAAGTAAAAGGATTTGAGTATAATTATATATTAAACCAATATATTATTCTTGGGTATTTTCAACTGATACATTATTTTTAAATGGCCAAATGATATTGTGTATAAACCAATGGATCTGTTTATTTTTATGGTTGTTTATTTTGATAGTTAAATAACCGACTATCAAAATCTGACCCAACGTTATTGGTACGGGAAGAACGGGATCGAATTTATATTCAAAAACCATTCTGATCAATAAATACGAAAATGTGAAAGGGGCTGATCGAGATGGGGCAAATTGAAGACCGTAGATCTTCATGAAGCGGAAGAGTTACTTACAATCTCTAGCTGATCCCTAGGGATATATTGTGATTATGTCGTGATTGGAATCTATGGGTTGCAAGGACTTCTCACTGCTGATCCATGGGGTGATTCCTTTATTGGATGAAGTAGGAGGGTATCGTCGGTTCATCCTGTTCCTGGATGACGTATATGGACGATGTGAATGGTGGCCAGATGTTTCAAAAGTCGATTATAGCCTCAAGCCTCATCAATTGGGAAATGGCAAAAATCGGGCAGGCAACATGGCTTTGTGGGTCGCACCCATTAGGGTGTATTGTCACCATCTAGAGAATATTCATATTTGTTATTTCTTTCATTTCTGTATCTCCCGGGAACTACGGTGGTCGCGCGACAAAAAGCCGTAAGGTGACAATATGCTCGATACACTCAAGAGAAATGAGTGGTCGGTCATGTGTGGGTCGGGTTGCAAGACGTTCTTGTTGAACCCAGTGTATTCATCTCTAGAGATACACGATCGGCAGGTGGTCCTATACCTTGTCATAGTTGGAAATCCCATCTCCAATAAGCGCCCGCGGTTTTTGGTTGTATAATATATATGTGGAGCGTGAGATGCAAGCGTTCTGCTTGATTCTATTTACTTGTAATTAGACACTATTATAATATCAGAATAAGATATTGATTTCAAAATGGCTTGGGTTATAGTAAGGGAAAAACCGTCCGTGCTTATGTGTGGACTGGTCTTTCTATTATCCTTTTGTTCAAAAGAAATTTTCAAAGTTAAACAAGTTGGTTGCTGTTGGAATTTATCACTGAAAGTATTTCAGACTGATCCGGGTGAATTTTGCTTTGCTTCAAATGTGCCCGGGTCAGACCGTGTATATTATCAGGTTAGGTATCGCTTGAAGCTTCAGAAGAGGAGTTGAAGTCAAGACGTATTCCATATATATACTGGTACTAGTTTATTTCCGCTGTGTATTGTATTGATCTGAATGTATACTCTGATGTTGTAATATACAGTTCTTTTATAAAGTATTTTTGATTATTATATTTTGTCCACTCCGCTGTGAGATTCTGATCTTCTTATTCTTCTATTCTAATATTTCTTTCTTTCTTTTCTCACCCTCTAACTTCTTTCTATTAGCTTTCTGGGTTTTCCGATACTTGAGTTTGGACACGGGACATGTTAGTGTCTGGATTCGAGCGTCGGAAATTCTGGGTCGCTACATTCATGGTCAAATTCCATCATTTGCAGAAATTCATATTTTTGAGCTTCTAATTAAATAACTATTTATTGTCAAATTTTCGGGTTGTTACATTCTTCCCCCCTTAAAAGGCAACTAGTTATCCTATCCTACAAAACCAATTAGTGTGCATCCACTTTGCAACCTTGTGTATATGCGCATGTGTACATAATGCAATTTAACCATAAAACATGCTTGCAAGATGATTCTAAATCGAGCCCTCTACATGTACGCATTGATATTTTTAAACACTTTTAAAAACATGATGCAAAACATCCTAAATATATTGGCAGTTCTATATTGATGCAAACTTTTGAAAATTCTTTTTCTTTCATGCATAACCTTCACACAATTACGAATAATAACTAATTTTGCATCCAAACCCTACCATCCAAAACGTCACACAATCTGATCGTTTCCTATTTAATTACTCCTAAACCATAAAAAGGTAACCATAAAGAAGAATTTTAACATTTCTTCCACTTACAATTATTCCATTCCCGCCTTATAGCGAAATTTTCACCTCAGTTACCCAAAATACTCCAAAAATTTCCAATTGTAGACTGTAAAGGAGGCTTAAAACAAGCTCTAAAACATAAAATGAGTTAAATAATAGCTCATGTGCATCGTTGATAAGGTATGGAAACAACACAACCTTTTCCTTATTGTCATTAACGTTTTTATCGCATCGTCTATCCTATTGCACCCCTAAAACACCCACTATGCATCCAAAAATCTTCCTAACCTCGTTCATGTGACCAAAAATCGAAGTTTTTCACAAAAATAAATTTCTGTTTGAAACTTCTTATTTTTTGTTTTGAAAATTTCCTTTCAAAACCGTTGCACTTCCCTATAAAATAAGAAAATGATAAAAATGTTTTTTTTTCAAACAACATTTTCCTAAAAGCTTTTTTTTAAAATGTATTTTGTGGAAATTTAAATGATTCAAGTCACATGTTGGCGAAGAAGGAAGTCAGTCACGCCAAAAATGCGAAAATTGTAGTCACATACAAAAGACCAAAATAAATTTTAGCTTTAGCAAGGAATGGTGGTTTATTTAATTATGCACCCGTAACAAGAAACAATGCAAAACCGGTCCTTTGCTAAAATTTATCCAACACAAAATTCTATTCTTTCCAGCTTTAGGACAACTATTAGTTTAGAAATGAAATGAGATTTCATTCGAACAGGCATGCGTGAATGACATAAAATCTCCAGACATTGAAATCTCAATAACTTTTGTCATGCGATTTAAACAATACTAATAGTTGCAGGCACGAATCAGCATAACCAAGTACCCGATGCTGGAAAGTGATAACAACAAAACAACATTAAGACTCCCAAAACAATAGTTATAAATAACGAGATGCCTTGCTCTGTGGCTGGAGCTCAAACCAATTTTTATGATCTTTGATTAAACATATCATGGTAGCAAAATGCTCAATCTCGTGTTACCAACACTTCCGGTGTTGTTGGAGGTTACCACATCACTAACTCTTCTAAGAGAGAATTTATGATGAGAAAAGAAACCTACCACAAAACTGCTTCTCATGGAATCCCACCTAATATTGCCTAAAGACAAAATGAATAGGTGAATTTACGTAAAGTAACTCCATGAGGCAGCACAAAAGAATACAAGCTGAATCGAATATTATGCGACACTAAATGATGGTTACGCCACCGATAAAGATAAAGATTGATCTTTGCATCATGAGGCCAATCCAGTCATAACTTCCCATTTATAGAATGATGTGCTAAATGGGTCACCCACCTACATGGGCAGTTCGAACATAGATTCCTGAACACAAAACCGACACTAAGAAATAGAGAATTACTACAAAATCTCCAATGTCGGTCAAACAAGAGATCATTCAAGTCCGCGTTCAACACGGATTCTTCTGAAATCTCATCAAGATTCTCCTCATAAAAACCATAAAAAGATGTAACACCCCATAATTTTATAACACATTAATATGATAAGTTAAAGAACATTTAATTAAGTGTTGGGAATTAAGTAAAACAGACTGTGCCATTACGTTCTTCTCGGAATTCTACTTACGATAGACCCCAAGTTTGCGTAAAACGGACATCGTATAAAGAAGTTATCAAGCCTAGAAGTTTGTATATGCATAAGAGAATTATATATATACAAAGCCAGTCAAAACAGTTCAAATTATTTTGAAATTAGAGACGGAAAGTTCAAGGAGGAAATTGTCCCGTTGGGTGTCGACCCCACCCTAGGGTTGTCGACCCATGGGTTGACACCACAACACGGGTATCGACACCTATGTCGACACAACAACTAGGGTGTCGACACCCCCCCAGATCCAAACCAGATTAATTCCTGCGTACGTGGACTGAATTCTTAGCTAGATTCATTGATCTTAGGCTATAAATAGGACCCTAGACCCATTGTTTTATTCATCTAATTCAATGGTGACGACAAGGTGCTGCTCCAACGTAGTTTGATCTAGCCTATTCTTCTTCAACAAACAAGTTATTCAAATTTCGAGATCTGTTCTGCAATAGCTACAATTAATTCTTCTTTTTCTTAGATCCAATCATAGTGAGTATATGTTAGTTTTATATATAAACACTTAAAAGTTATTTTTGACATGTCTATGAATTGGATCTAAGCCTGTGACTAATTGAATCGTATCAGATCTACCATAACCTATGTATCTTAGTTATTTTGACGTGACTATTAATTGGATCTAAACCTATGCCTATTTATCATGTCAGATCTGCCAGTATTTGTAGATCTAATTCACTGTATATGATGTTGTAAGATCTAAATTAACCCTAGAGGGGGGATGAATAAGGTTTATTGCAAATTAAATGAATTTTAAATAAAATAAAATATCACAGAATAAATTGCAGAGAGAAAATCACACACAAAAGATACCAGCTTTGGCAAAACTGTGCCTACTGCTGCATTCAAGGTTTCTACTAGGAATTATAAACAATCTCTTCGCTTACAGACTCTTGTAAACTTGTGACCTTCGCTCCCGACTGTTTAAACCCTACGCTCAAGACCTTGAGACAACTAGATCCGTTAAGTTGTGATTTTTCTAACTACAAACACTAGTAGTTATTAACTCAAGAAACTAGAAATAAAACTTGAATTTTAAACAACATAAAACATAAAGAAATAAAATCCCTAGGAGTTAAAGTTAAGGGTCATCTCTTTTAAAACATGGCCGGCTTCTTTTCAATTGGGTTTGACCAGTTCTCTTTTTCCTCTGAGAATTGAAAATGGCGGCGCTAGGGTTTCTGCTATCCTCCAAATCAGTTCGTGATCGATGGATTTGCTCTGGAATTCTTCTATAGACTTGACTCCTTTGAAGCACCTCTTCTTCGATTGATTCCTCTTGGGATAGCAAATGATATCCTTTGTGAGTTCTCTAAATTTAAAGAAGATTTATCTGAATAGTTGTTGGTTGATTTTGAATTTTCTTATCCCTTGATGCCGATGATGATTGTGTACTTATAGGGTTTATTAAACCCTAGGATCTCTGATTCTAGACGATTCATGGGCCTTGAATTGTTCTTATGACCTGGGCATCTGATTTGAATTTTTCTTCTGAGATTTCTTTGATTTATAAACTGACCGTATATATTATATGATTGGAGAAAATTCTCGGTAGCTTTTAAACACTTTGATTTGGTTCTTTTGAGAAATTCCTGTGCATTTTGCTCATCAAGACTTGACTATGGTATTAAACATATTTTTTTCTATATCTTTGAAATTTTCAATATGTCCCTTTTAGACTTGAACACATCATCACCTTGAAGCTTCTAAATATAAACATGTTTAAACTGATGGAGTAAATTGCGTGTTCAATTCTGGACTTGAACTAGTGTTTAACTTCTAGAATTTCGATGCTGATATTTAACTTGAATCAACTGCTTCATAAAAATATAATATGAACTGGTACTACACTTGAAATCTTGAACTTGGAAGTGCCTTGTATACTTGACTTTGAACTTTTCTCTGGCTTTAAACTTGAAATTTGGGGTCTTGACATGATTAATATTTAACTGTTTTATTGTATTTGGTGGTTCTAGCTCGATCATGATACTGCTTTTGGTTAAGAACTGATATTACTCTTGAGTTTGTACTTGCAGTTTCATTTATCTTCCCTTTATCTAAACTGATACTTTTGAGGTGGCTCGGCTCATTGCACTTGTGCTACTATGTGTTTGTATATGCTGTCACTCATATCTCTGAGTTGCCTTTTCCTTTATTGCCTTGGCCATGTATATATGAATCCATGTATTTGCTAGAATGAACTTGAACTGCCTTGGTAATGTTATGTTGTTTTGTTCCCATATGCCTTGATACTCCTTTGACTTTGTAACTCCACTTTAATATTACTTTCACCTCTTTGCATATTGGCTTGATGTTGGCACCTGCTTAGAACTGAATAGAACAGATGCTACATTGATCTTGTGGTTATGTTGTTTTAACCATTTGCTGTGCTTGAACCCTTACATATTTGTAGCTGCTCCATATATAATCAAGTGTTTTGCATCATTGTTTTGTTATGGTTTGTTTGGGTTTTTCTGGTACTGATTTTGATAAGGACAGCTTCTTCATTTGATCACGCCATGAACATTATTTGCTTGTATAAACATTATACATGTTGCTCCATTATGTTTTTTCTTACATGTCTAAAAATTTGTTTGAGTCTTGATTTCACCCACTCTGTTTGCTGTTGCACTTGATTAACCATCCTTGTACATGCTTCTTTGCTTATTTACCATGTTTCCCAATGATGTACCTACCTTTTGTATTTCGACTTTGCCATGTTTGCTGTGTTGACATTATTTCTTGAACTTGTATTTGATTGTCCTATTGTTGAATGTGCACTGGGTCAAGACGGTTCATGAGGCTACTCCTCAGTCGTACACTGATCGGCGAGGCAGTGCACATGTGTATGTATGTGCACGTGTGTACATGTAGCCATCAGGCGAGATTTTCCTGTTCCTGCATATCAGACAAAGTCTACAAAAATGATGAGAAACACACTGTAATTCTGAGGCAAATAAACCTTTTAAAAATATTTTTTTATTTAATTTTATTTTGTTGCAGTCTACTGTGTGGGACAGATATGAGGATGACTGGACTGGATTGAAGGCTGTGAAGACAGAAGATGGAAGACAATGAAAAAATAGCAGTGCCAATGTATGAGAGTGTCTGTATATGTGAATGCAAATGTAGTTGTATAGTGTGAGTGACAGAGTTGTAATGAATGAAATGTAGTATGTCAAATAGTGGAGTTATAAGAGATGTACTTTTTGAAATTGAAATAAAATATTTTTATTTAAATAAAATATTGTGTGATTGTTTAAATTTCTATACAGTTTATTGTGCAGTATATCGGTACATTTACAAACACATTCAATAATAAAATTTATTTGGTTGTTATCATCAAACAAAAATCATATAATTGTGTATACAACACTGTTATATACAACAATCTCCCCCTTTTGATGATGACAAACAAATAAAAGATTTTGAATGTTTTAATAGCGTGAAGTATATTACTCCCCCTATTTGTATGCTCCCCCTACAACTAAGCTTCCCTTATTGATGCATAGATTTGAAAATTTTGAAATAAATTAATCAAAACACCAAATTTCAAAATATTCAATAAATATTTACTCATTCATCAAAATCTTGACCATTCTCCCCCTTTTGTTATCATCAAAAGAATATCAGAAATTGAAACAGAGATGAATACAAATTAGAAATATAAATTCAAGTCAAGGGGAAAATGTATTGTAAATCTCATTTAATCAAACAAAAATCATAATATTCTTCAAATTAGAAGCAAAATTCAATTTTTAGAATGATGGATTTACGATTGACTTTTTAAAAATGAGGAGAGTTCAATAAAAATTGAACATTTGAATAGAAATTTCATAAGATTTTAAAAAAGTTTAAAGTAAAAAATGTGTTAAGCACTTGCTAACCACGCATAGCCCAAAGGTCTTTTAAATGGGGTTAGTAGTGACTTAACTTTATCCTCTCAATGAGTTCTATCCATGCACAGCCCAAAGGTCTTTTAAGTGAGAATAGAAGCACATAGAGATTAAGGTAATTCACCCACACATAACCGCGAGGACTTTCAAATGGGAGTGAATACCAAAGATAAATTTTTATTATTTATTATTATATGTTTCAGGATTTCCTTTATTCTTAAAAATTAAACTCTCCACATTATATAAAATCATGATGAATGTCAGAAGGATGAAAGTAGTAGAAGATGATTATAAAAATTGCACTAATTTAAAGATATTATAATATTTTTTCAATTGTCATGAGAATTTAATAATATTTCCTCATGATATGAAAAATATTATAGTCAATGCTCATTACAACTTCAAGATCTGGCATAATTTCAACGAATTCCAAAGTAGTTTAAATGGTCAATTATTTAACTTTTGAATAACCATTTAAGAACATTTTAAAAAATGGATAATGATCAATCAATTTCTATGATTCCCAAATCCAAGCGTAATCGTGAAAATCGATCTTCGAGAAGAGGTTTTGTAAAAATATCAGCAAGTTGACAATCAGTTGAAATGAACTCAATACAAAATCTTCTCGTGAAATGTAATCTCTAATAAAATGGTGTCTTACGTATATGTGTTTAGTGCGTGAATGGTGAACAGGATGATTAGACAAGTCTATAGCACTTTTACTGTCACATTTTGGTGGTATTTTTTTTATAAATTAGACCAAAATCTGAAAGAGTTTGCATCATCCATAATATTTGTGCACAATAACTTCCTAAAGCAATGTATTCAGCCTCACTTGTGGATAAAGCAACACAATTTTGTTTTCGGCTTGACCATGAAACTAATGAATGCCCTAGCATAAAACAAGTTCCACTAGTTCTTTTTCTATCCACAAGGGATCCAACATAATCGGCATCAGAATATCCAATTAATTCAAAATTATTGCATGCGGGGCACCATAAACCAAATTTGTATGTGTGCAAAATATATCTCAATATTCTTTTTGTGGCTTTTAAATGAGATTCTTTTAGATTAGACTGAAAGCGTGCACATAAACAAACAGCAAACATAATATCAGGCCTAGATGCGGTGAGATAAAGAAGTGAACCAATTATTCCACGATATTTTTTCTGATTAACTGCAACTCCTTTCTCGTCTTTGTCAAGCTTGGTTGAAGGA
Organism: Allium sativum; assembly: GCA_030737875.1. NCBI lineage: Eukaryota > Viridiplantae > Streptophyta > Magnoliopsida > Asparagales > Amaryllidaceae > Allium > Allium sativum. Next base: position 716,302,362 of record CM060921.1, on the reverse strand, counting down.
CTCATCGGTGTTCCGAGTGGTTTTGCGTTTTCTAGTCCAAATTTTTTCAGCAATTCAGCGATGTATTTTGTTTGTGATATGAAAATACCCTTGGGCTTTATTTGATTTGAAATCCAAGGAAGTATTTTAATTCACCTACTAAGCTTATTTCGAATTTATCCTGCATGACTTTTTCAAATTTCTCACACAGACGATCATTAGTAGCACCATATATAATATCATCAACATAAATTTGGACTATTAAAAAATCTTCACCTTCATGTAATATAAATAATGTCATGTCAGCACTGCCCTTTTTAAAACCGTTTTCCAAAAGATATGCACTTAAACAATCATACCATGCTCTAGGAGCTTGTTTAAGACCATATAATGCTTTTTCAAGTTTAAATACATGATTTGGAAATTCATGATTTTCAAAACCAGGGGTTGTTCCACAAAAACTTCTTCTTTTAATTCTCCATTTAAAAACGCACTTTTTACGTCCATTTGTTTAAGTTTGAAACCTTTATAACATGCAAAACTAAGCAAAATTCTAATGGCATCTAACCTAGCTATTGGTGCGAATGTCTCATCAAAATCAATATGTTCAATTTGATTATATCCTTTTGCAATCAACCTAGCTTTGTTTCTAATTACATTTCCGGATTCATCAAGTTTATTTTTGAACACCCATTTAGTACCTAGTACTGGATAGTCATTTGGTATAAGAACTAATTTCCAAACTTTATTCCATTCAAATTGATTAAGTTCTTCTTGCATTGCTAATATCCAACTTTCATCACTAAGTGCAATTTCAACATTTCTAGGTTCAGTTTCAGAGATAAAACAACTGTGAATACAAAAGGCACAGATATCTTTATTAAATGATGAACGAGTTCGTATACCTGCCGTTGGATTTCCTATTACCAATTCTGGAGGATGGTTGGCTTTGAATTTCAAATTCTCGACTTCAAATGTTTGTTTTGTTGGATTATCGCTACCAGTCTTCTCTTTGCTACTTTCTTTTTCACCCTCATATGTAACTCCCTCATTGTTTTTCTCTTTGTCCACCGTATCCAGATCTGATTCATCAAATTTCACATTTATGGTTTCAACAATAGTTTTTGATCGTTTGTTGAAGATTCGGTAAGCCTTGCTTCTTGAAGAATAACCAACGAAAATTCCCTCATCGGCCTTTGATTCAAACTTACCAAGATGATCATCTGTATTTAGAAGATAACAAGGACATCCAAAACTCTAAAATATGAAATGTTAGGCTTTCTGTCAAACCACAATTCATAGGATGTTCTATTAAGTACTGGTCTAATCATTACTCTGTTCATTACATGGCAAGACGTATTAACTGCCTCTGCCCAAAAAGTCAAAGGCAATTTATATTCACTTAACATAGATCTAGCCAATTCCTGTAATGTATTATTTTTCCTTTCGACTACCCTATTTTGTTGGGGTGTTCGAGGAGCAGAAAATTCGTGTTTAAAACCATTTTCTTCACAAAAAATTTCAAAATCAATGGTTTTTAAATTCACCATCGTGATCACTTCTTAAAGTTTTTATTGAAACACCTTTTTCATTTTGAACGAGTTTTGCAAACTTTGAAAAGTAATCAAACGTTTCAAATCTTTTGGCTAGAAAATAAACCCATGTAAATCTAGAATAATCATCAACCAACACATAACAATAACGTTTTCCATTCAAGCTAGCAATTTCATTTGGTCCAAATAAATCCACGTGAATCAATTTAAGTACCTATTAGTACTAACAACATTTTTGGGGCGAAATGATGATCGACTGAATTTTCCCATAGTACAAGTTTTGCACACTTTGTTACTTTTATATTTCTGATGTGGTAATCCCCTTACCAATCCTTTTGATTCAAGTTTTTCTAAGAGACTCATACTAGCGTGACCCAATCTCATGTGCCATAAGAAAACTTCTTCATCCGTAGCTACTAAACATCGTGAGAGAGTCAAATCATCAAATGAAAGCATATAAACATTTCCTTTTCTTTTTCCCATGAACACAATATTGTTAGTGGATTTTTTAATAATTCTGCAAGATTCACTATCAAAAATCACACTCATTCCTTTGTCACATAGTTGGCTTATGGAAATGAGATTGTGATGCAAGTTTTCAACATATAAAACATCAGTTAAAGAGAAAGTACTATTACCTACTTTACCTTTACCGATAATTTTACATTTTCTGTTACCGCCCATTATCACACTTCCACCTTTATGTTTTTCAAGGCTAAGGAACTTTGTTTTATCTCCTGTCATATGTTTGGAACATCCTGAATCCAAGTACCATTCTTGTTGCTCCTTAGCCCGCCAACATACCTCAGTGGAATCTTCTTCTCTACTTTCCGAGTCTGACTATGCCATAAGACACAAATTGGCTTCCTCTTTATCACTGTCAGATTCTTCTTCCTCTCCTTCTTCATCGTCCCATGTAGCTGTAAAAGCTTTCTTTTTCTTTTTCTTCTTCTTCTTTCTGTCTTTCTAAAGTAGTGGACAATTTGGTTTGATATGGCCTGGTTTATTGTAGTTGTAGCATATTACTTCATCGTCTGAGTTATCTGAATTCTTGGATTTGTTGGATTTTGAATTCTTCTTTCGTGACTTGTATTTCTTGTTAGACCACTTTTTAAGAACCATGGCCAATTCTTCAATGGGATTCTCGGCTTCATCATTACTTTCAATAGTGTTATTTAGAGCAATTGTCTTTTTCTTTGATTCTGAATCATCGCGTCCTTCTTTGGCTTTTAACTCCATTTCATAAGCGATCGAATTTCCAATCAATTCTTCTATTCTCAACTTGCTTAAATCTTTTGATTCTTGAATGGCTGTTACTTTGGCTTCAAAGTTCATTGGTAGTACTCTTAGTATTTTGCGTATTAATTCCACTTCAGTGTAGACTTTACCAAAAGCCGTTGCATTATAAATCAGTGTTGAGAATCACTCATACATCTCTTTTATATCTTTGTCTTTACGCATCGTGAAATTTTCATATTTGTTGAAGAGTAGTGCGAGACGAGATTCCTTAACTTGAGATGTTCCTTCATGTGTAACTTCCAAAGTATACCAAATTCCTGCGCAGTTGAACAGTGAGATATACGGTTAAACTTAGTTTTATCAAGAGCACAAATTAAAGCGTTCATTGCTTTGGCATCAGTTGAGAATAATTTTTTATCATTAGCATTCCACTTATCTTTCGGCTTAGGAATTTCAATATCACTAATAATCGTAACAGGTGGTTTGTAGCCTGTTTCAACAATATCCCATACATCATAATCGACTGAACTTAAGTAAATTTTCATCCTAGCTTTCCAATAGGCATAATTGGTTCCATTAAACATTGGTGGCCTAGCTATGGACCGACCCTCAGAAAAAGCGTTGTTAGACAAATTCATGACTCATGAGTTAAAAACACCCGCTCTGATACCACTTGTAGGATCTAAATTAACCCTAGAGGGGGTGTGAATAGGGTTTATTGCAAATTAAATGAATTTTAAATAAAATAAAATATAATAGAAAAAATTGTAGAAAGAAAATCACACATAGAAGATACCCAGCTTCGGTAAAACTGTGCCTACTACTGCTGCATTCAAGGTTTCTACTAGGAAATATAAGAAAACCTCTTCGCTTACAGACTCTTGTAAACTTGCGACCTTTGCTCCCTACTGTTTAAACCCTACGCTTAAGACCTTGACACAACTAGATCCGTTAAGTTGTGATTTTTCTAACTACAAACACTAGTAGTTATTGACTCTAGAAACTAGAAATAAAACTTGAATTTTAAACAACATAAAACATAAAGAAATAAAATCCTTAGAAGTTAAAGTTAAGGGTTCTCCCCTTTTAAAACATGGCCGGCTTTTTTCAATTGGGTTTGACCAGTTCTCCTTTTCCTATGAGAATTTAAAATGGCGGCGCTTGGGTTTCTGCTATCCTCCAAATCAGTTCGTGATCGATGGATTTGCTCTGGAATTCTTCTATAGACTTGACTCCTTTGAAGCACCTCTTCTTCGATTGATTCCTCTTGGGATAGCGAATGATATCCTCTGCGAGTTCTCTGAATTTAAAGATGATTTATCTGAATATTTGTTGGTTGATTTCGATTTTTCTTATTTGTTGACGCCGATGATGATTGTGTACTTATAAGGTTTATTAAACCCTAGGATCTCTGATTCTAGGCAATTTATGGGCCTTGAATTGTTCTTATGACTTGGGTATCTGATTTGAATTTTTATTTTGAGATTTCTTAGATTTTTAAACTGATCGTATATATTATATGATTGGAGAAAATTCTCGGTAGCTTTTATACACTTTGATTTGGTCCTTTTGACAAATTCCTGTGATTTTTGCTCATCAAGACTTGACTGTGGTATTAAACATATTTTTTTTCTATATCTTTGAAATTTTCAATCTGTCCCTTTTAGACTTGAACACATCATCGCCTTGAAGCTTCTAAATATAAACATGTTTAAACTGATGGAGTAAATTGCGTGTTCAATTCTGGACTTGAACTAGTCTTTAACTTCTAGAATTTCGATGCTGATATTTAACTTGAATCAACTGCTTCATAAAAATCTAATATGAACTGGTACTACACTAGAGATCTTGAACTTGACAGTGCCTTGTATACTTGACTTTGAACTTTTCTCTGGCTTTAAACTTGAAATTTGAGGTCTTGACATGATTAATATTGAATTGTTTTATTTGTGGTTCTAGCTCGATCATGATACTGCTCTTGGTTAAGAACTGATATTACTCTTGAGTTTGTACTTACAGTTTCATTTATCTTCCCTTTATCTGAACTGATACTTTTGAGGTGGCTCGGCTCATTGCACTTGTGCTACAATGTGTTTGTATATGTTGTCACTCATATCTCTGAGTTTCCTTTTCCTTTATTGCCTCGGCCATGTATATATGAATCCATGTGTTTGCTAGAATGAAATTGAACTACCTTGGAAATGTTATGCTGCTTTGTTCCCATATGCCTTGATAATCCTTTGACTTTGTAGCTCCACTTGTATATTACTTTCACCTCTTTGCATATTGGCTTGATGTTGGCACCTGCTTAGAACTGAATAAAACAGATGGTACATTGTTCTTGTGGTTATGTTGTTTTAACCATTTACTGTGCTTGAACACTTACATTTTTGTAGCTGCTCCATATATAATCAAGTGTTTTGCATCATTGTTTTGTCATGGACTGTTTGTGTATTTCTAGTACTGATATTGATAAGGACAACTTCTTCATTTGATCACGCCATGAACATTATTTGCATGCATAACCATTATACATGTTGCTCCATTATGTTTTATCTTACATGTCTGAAAAGTTGTTTGAGTCTTGATTTCACCCACTCTGTTTGCTGTTGCACTTGCTTAACCATCCCTGTACATGCTTATTTGCTTATTTACCATGTTTCCCAATGATGTACCTACCTTTTGTATTTCAACTTTGCCATGTTTGCTGTGTTGACTTTATTTCTTGAACTTGTATTTGATTATCCTATTGTTGATTGTGCACTGGGTTGAGATGGTTCATGAGGCTACTACTCAGTCGTACACTGATCGGCGAGGCAGTGCACATGTGTATGTATATGCACGTGTGTACATGTAGCCATCAGGTGAGATTTTCCTGTTCCTGCATATCAGACAAAGTCTAGAAGAATGATGAGAAACACATTGTAATTCTGAGGCAAATAAACCTTTTAAAAATAAATTTGTTTTTTTATTTATTTAGTTTTATTTTTGTTGCAGTCTACTGTGTGTTCTTCTGTATGTGACAGGTATGAGGATGACTGGACTGGATTGAAGGCTGTGAAGACAGAAGCTGTAACACCCCGCCTCCGCTAGGGTCACTCGCAAAGGAATGCACTAGCTTTAGAGGGGGCATTATTGGTAAACATGCACAGAAATATCACAAGACAGAACATATAAAATAGCGGAAGTAAAATCAAACTTTCATAACATGAATAAATAAGGTCTAAAGCCTTTCACATCAGAGTACATCAAAACCTGTCTTGCAATAGTAAAGAAGCATAAAGACATTTTCATAAATTATTCCCCAAGTAAAAACAGTAAAGTAGCCATTAGCCAAGAAAAGTCCAAGCCATCCATGATGACCTTCAAGCAGAAGAAGTCCGAACTGAACAACAGTATTTCCTCCCTGTAACCTGGGGGGGGGGGGGAAACGGAAGAAAAGAGGCGAAACAAAACGGGTCAGTCAAAAAGACTGAGTAAGCCCTATCTACTATTAGCATAAAAACTAGTAAAGTTAACTGACATGAGAAACTGAGATGAACATAAGCATGATAACAAGATAGATAAGCTAAATCAAAATAACAGGATGAACTACTGAACTCAGATAAACTAAGGTGTCATGATAAATTACGATGTCAAGATAAAACTAGGTATCACATCATCAGGTTTCTATCAAGTATAATATCCCCAAGATATCTGTCACGTATAACGCCCCGTGATATCTATCCTGTATTTTAGCTCTGCACCTACCGTACTAGTATCCCCACCATGTCATGTGTTAACCAAGAATGATCCTCACTCAAAAGTCGTGTAATGGTCCATGTCAACCTAATATATCGCATATATAGGTTACTCAACTTGTATGTTTTATTCCATGTAAATGTTCAGTCCCTTGCCGTAGACCATACGGGCTTTCCCATGAGATTCTATATTACTTTAACATAGCTCCATGATCCTTAAGATCGGTTTGGACTGTTACCCTAAACCTAGCTAGGGTCTTCCAACATGAATTATTGTTTGTACAACTAGGACTTATGCTACCTAGGGTTGCTAGGGATTATGCTTACCTATTGCACGTTTTCGTATCTCGGTTTGGGTTCAACCACCTAGGGCCACTAGGGATTACGCTAACCGCCAACCGCGCCCTTTTTCCCACGCATTCATCGTGAATCGCTTTTCCATGACTGTATGCACATGTATCACATCGTGCCATCCGAGTCCTGTCACAGGGCAAATCAAGAAATACAGGACTCGGTCGGGAGCTTTTGATTTATCTGCCGATGCAGATGCTATGGTCTGTTTTTCTTATACGTGGCTATGGTCCCACGAGACCACTCCCTCAACTAGTGAAAGACAAGACAGGATAAATCCTGTATGAGAACACAACACTGGCCAACCCACATCCAAGCCTTACCGCAACCATAATTAGATAGCAATTATGGTCTTTTGGGTGTTCTCTGCCTTTCCGTACGTACACGCTTGACCAAAGATGGTAGGTAGCCTGACGAAATGCTATCTAGGGTATGACCGTGTATCGTCGACTATCCCCTATCCATCCCCGTCTTTAGGTCGCTCGTATAGCAACCAAGGCATACCCTTGGTTCTTCTAACGCAGACCTTAACCTCTCATGAGCCTAGTATAATCACCTGGCAGCTCATAGAGGGATACCAAGAATATCCTCACGTTCCCCGAATTCGCTGCTTCGTTACCCAGTTCGCTGGAGCCTTTATCTAAATCAGATACTTGCTCCTACTCGTATACTTAAACGATGACCTACCGTATCAGGTTACTCATCTATCTATGAACTGGTCTAAATTTCCTTGACTAAGAATCATTACTTAGTTATTCTTCAACTAAGGTTTACCACTTAGCATTGTTCCCATTATCCTTGTTAACTACGGTTATCCACCTAATCCTCAGAACTAGGGTTTACATAATGGATTAAGTGTCACTTAAGTTGTCAAAATTGGCTAAGTATCCAAGTTCAAGGCTTAACCCTACAAACCATGCTCAAGTTGGTTAAGTATATTAAGCAATTCACGACTTAACCTTGTCCAATTATCATTCTAGATTGGTTAAGTATATATTAACTTGACCCTATCAATTTACTTAGTCAAATCGGTCAAGTGTATTCAAGCGATTCGTGACTTAGCCTTATCATGTTTTCACGTTATATTGGTTAAGTATTGGTTAACTTAACCACAATAAATTAACGAGTTAGATTGGATAAGTATAGGTCACTTAACCACATCAATTCATCATGTTTAGATTAGTTAAGTGTTTAACTTAACCCCATTAAACTACCAAGTGGGATTAATTAAGTCTAGGCTAACTTAACCCCATCCGATTTCCATGTTTAGACTAGTTGAGTCTAATCTTAACCCCATTCGTTAACCGTATTTTTCGGTTAAGCGTCATTAAGAAAACTTACTTAACCTTACCAAGTTATCGCGTTGGATTGATTAAGTGTTGGTTAACTTAACCCCATCCACTAGTCATATAAAAATGGTTAAGTGTCATTAGGCAAATCAAGTTACTTAACCTACCCAACCTTGTCATGTTTTGTTAAGTATCATTAGCCTAATCAAATTACTTAACCCATTTGTCCATGTCATATTTGGTTAAGAGTCATTAATCAAATTAACTTAACCCTATCATGTGGCATTAATTACTTAATGCACCTTCACCTCTCACATTAGACTTTGTTGTGGTTACTAGTTAAGCCGGTCGGTTCCGGGTAGCTTTACACCACAACTTCGTCTAACCTCGGGTTCAAGCACAACATGACCAACTTCTCACATTGGGTCCTATTGTTTGCAACTACTAGTTACGCCGGTCGGTTCCGGGTAGTTTTACGTTGCAAACTCAACCCAACCTCGAGTTGGCCACACTTATATTATCTAAGTGTCATGTCCATCATGTTTCCCAAAACATGTTACAAGTTTTCAAGCATTTGGGTAGACCTAACTTAATAGGTAAATTCCCAAAGGGTATACCTAAGTTAATAGGTAAATTCCCAAGCTTATGTTTTTATGCATACTTACATGTCAACTTCCATGTTATATTTCAAGTCATGTTTTCAAGTTGTATTTTCATGTCATTAGAAATTATCCATAACATAACCCAACGCTTTTAAACTCGCATATACGTTCGCGACAACGTAATGGATTAAAAGAAGAGACTTGGCAAAGGCATGACAAAAATGGATATTAAGCCACAAGTTAATCATGGTGGCAAATGAGGCACAAATGTGTTCATTAACTTGCATGTTACATTCTTAAGCCTCAAAACATGCATAAACCCAAACTTGGCACATAAGCGAATCATGGTGACAAAAGATATGGAATGATGACTAGTAACTCGCATATATCATCATATAAGGGTTATGACTTCATATGCAAGTTGACATAAAGGTTATGAGGGTTCTCATGTTGCCTAATGCAACATTTCAACATAAAGGTTGTAGCTTTTAGCTCACAAGATCAAGATAATGACTTCATAAACTTGCATGACATGATAGCATGTATCATACTCAATGATCAAACCCAAACTTGCAACATGAACATTTAACTTCATAGTTAATATCCAAGAGTAGGGAAAGGGCTTACATTGCTATGAAGGCACAAAAGATATGACAAAGCCCTTATGCAATCAAATAGACCCAAAATGCAAGCTCTAACATAAAAACCCTTGAGCCAAAATGATCAAAACCCTTGCTTTATGATGCAAAGATAGAAACTTGACTTGAATGCAAGCTAATGACACTCATACAAGCTTGAAAACACTTGTATGCATGGAAAATCTCTCATAGAAACCATTTAGAAATTTTATGAAGAGAGTGGAGGCCATGAGAGGTAAAATTTTGCCATAGTTTAGTTGCATGAATGAATAATGAGGATTTAGGATAGGTTAGGGTCTTATTTATAGATTAGGCAAGTGTTTTAGGCCATAGGATTAAACCTAGATTCAATCCAAGCCATCAAAGCATGTCTTGGGGAAGAAGTCAAGTGTAGGAACTATCTAGGGCCTTTAGATTAAAGATGAACCATGAGAACCATCCAAATGCAAAATCTGCATTTGAGCGAATCGGCCCACGGGTTGACAGCCAAACACCCTGGATTAACCCCTAGTCGACCCAGCGGGCTGGGGTCGACCTCAAAAATCGACCGGTTCGGTTATTCCCCTCTCCCAATTCGCTGTTTTGAACATTTTTGCATATTTATTTATTTAATTTTCAATTATATATATATATATATATATATCAATATATATATATATATATTTTTCTACGCAACCCATTTCACTTAATTAAGTATACTTTAATTTGGGAATTTTTCGTGAAACTTCGCGAGGCCATATCTTGGTCATACGGACTCCGATTTTCGAAAACTCGGACTCTATTTCGCGTATTTTTCCGAGACGAACGCAATGGCATTGCCCGTTTCCCTTGTTTCAGAATTTACAGTTTAATTCTGCCTCCATTTATGTTATAACAGGTTATTGAAAATACGGGTTGTTACATTCTCCCCACCTTTTAGGATTTCGTCCCCGAAATCTCCAAGTTAGGAAGAACATATCCTACCATCCATCATCCATCTACTCAAAACATCATCCATAAGCAACCATTGTCCTTAGATGATTTCTAATGCTGTATGAATATATGAAAACGTGTGTGTACATGTTCCTTAGCTAATGCTAATGTTTAGGCCTGAATAATCTTTCTAATGCAAAATATGTATAGTGTCATGAATCCAACATGTATGCAAATAGTCCTAGTCATATAGATACTATATGCGTGCATAATCATTCATTCATATGCAACAACCGCATGATAATACATTCGATTTCATCCATAAACAAGTATAAATACTCGTGCATATGCAATATGAAATGTGACCGAGTCGAGCTAGTATCTAATGTGTATTCGCGCATCCACGAGCAACCACTTGCAACCATATCAATCATAACATGTTTCAAATACATGTTTACATCCATAGGGTTCTACCTAGAATTCCCTGAAACAGGGTCGAGAAGATAAATAGGACAAACTCCTTACAGGGTTTGTAACGGAGAATAGGACCGAGAGGATGTCCACAAAAGATAGCCTACAAGTAAGCTCTACAGAAAACAGGGATCAAGGATATACTCCCAAAAAGAGATATCATGCGCATATCTAGTCTTTGACCATCAAAGTCGTCTTTTAACTTCGCGATTTTGTAGCTTCTTATTCCTGTTTCCATAACATGAGCTGGAACTCATTTCTTCGTCGCCTCTCGTTCCACTTGCACTTATCCTTTTCCTAGAATACTTGACGCAAACATGACTGCGTACTCATGATCTCATGCAAGCTTTCCAAAATTCACTAGTGAATCTTGGATCTCGTTTATATACTATAAGGCATTCCATGTAGAAGAACTTTCTCTTGAAAGTAAACAGATGTCAATCAGGTTATCATGCGCACTTACTAGGGTGATCTCTATAACCCACGCATAAATGAAGTAAACCATCCGTCTTATTGGCGAACACCACTCGATCGGGCTTCAAATTTCCAATAAAGGCATCAAGGGATTCTAAGTAACTAGTCATGACAGAACCTCAAAAAGGTTACCCGATACTTCGAGGGCATTACCAAGGCTAGTCAAAAGGTCAAACTACCCTCCTATCAAAACCGAGAGTGGCACCCCCTACTGGATAACCACTTCATCCCTAGAATCCATCCATAGCTTATAAACATAAGCATTATTTCCAAACTCAACACTTGGCATAGATATTCCCAAATCCAAACAAGTCATGTATAAATGGACTGATTCTCCAATAGGACTTTGAGACAAAAATGGGATTCTCTATTACGCTAGTACTTAAGGTGCAGAGACTCAACTATCGAAGCAGACTTAAATGATACGAACAACAAAGTCCTAACGGGATGATAGAGAAGAAAAGATAAACCTTTAACAAGATCGTTACCCTCCTTCCGAGGTACTCTAGAAATGAGAGCATACTACTGCCCTCCCGATGATCTTGTCCTTGTCCCATAATACTTAACTATCCACCCCGTTTTACCATGCCAAAGGTACTCTCTCATCATGGGTTTCATTGTTCATCTTTCTCCCTCCTTTGAGGACTAAGCCATACCAACAAGTTGCTCATCCTTAAGCTCGTATCCTTTATCCTTCTTTCTCACGATCCTTTCTTAAAACGCGGCCACTGGTCTCTCGAGAACCACCTCCATCGTATGGAAAGCACTTTCGTAGGTAGAAAAGACTAGTCGCAGTTAAAACTACTGTGACTACAGATGGAGGAAAGAAAGGAAAAGAGACTCAATTAAGGAAACAAGGATAGTGCTAATGGCCTTTGGGGAATAGCCTTTTTCTTTTAAAAGAAAATTTTCTTGAAAAATGCTTCTTTGTAAACGGTTTTTTTTTCAAATAGTTTTCAGAAGGTCTTTAAAAACTTTTGCCCAGTCTGGTAACCTTCTGCTCTGATACCATGTGTAACACCCCGCCTCCGCTAGGGTCACTCGAAAAGGAATGCACTAGCTTTAGAGGGGCATTATTGGTAAACATGCATAGAAATATCACAAGACAGAACATATAAAATAGCAGAAGTAAAATCAAACTTTCATAACATGAATAAATAAGGTCTAAAGCCTTTTACATCAGAGTACATCAAAACCTGCCTTGCAATAGTAAAGAAGCATAAAGACATTTTCATAAATTATTCCCCAAGTAAAAACAGTAAAGTAGCCATTAGCCAAGAAAAGTCCAAGCCATCCATGATGACCTTCAAGCAGAAGAAGTCCGAACTAAACAACAGTATTTCCTCCCTGTAACCTGGGGGGGAGGGGGGAAACGGAAGAAAAGAGGCGAAACAAAATGGGTCAGTCAAAAAGACTGAGTAAGCCCTATCTACTATTAGCATAAAAACTAGTAAAGTTAACTGACATGAGAAACTGAGATGAACATAAGCATGATAACAAGATAGATAAGCTAAATCAAAATAACAGGATGAACTACTGAACTCAGATAAACTAAGGTGTCATGATAAATTACGATGTCAAGATAAAACAAGGTATCACATCGTCAGGTTTCTATCAAGTATAATATCCCCAAGATATCTGTCACGTATAACGCCCCGTGATATCTATCCTGTATTTTAGCTCTGCACCTACCGTACTAGTATCCCCACCGTGTCATGTGTTAACCAAGAATGACCCTCACTCAAAAGTCGTGTAATGGTCCATGTCAACCTAATATATCGCATATATAGGTTACTCAACTTGTATGTTTTATTCCATGTAAATGTTCAGTCCCTTGCCGTAGACCATACGGGCTTTCCCATGAGATTCTATATTACTTTAACATAGCTCCATGATCCTTAAGATCGGTTTGGACTGTTACCCTAAACCTAGCTAGGGTCTTCCAACATGAATTATTGTTTGTACAACTAGGACTTATGCTACCTAGGGCTGCTAGGGATTATGCTTACCTATTGCACGTTTTCGTATCTCGGTTTGGGTTCAACCACCTAGGGCCACTAGGGATTACGCTAACCGCCAACCGCGCCCTTTTTCCCACGCATTCATCGTGAATCGCTTTTCCATGACTGTATGCACATGTATCACATCGTGCCATCCGAGTCCTGTCACAGGGCAAATCAAGAAATACAGGACTCGGTCGGGAGCTTTCGATTTATCTGCCAATGCAGATGCTAAGGTCTGTTTTTCTTATACGTGGCTATGGTCCCACGAGACCACTCCCTCAACTAGTGAAAGACAAGACAGGATAAATCCTGTATGAGAACACAACACTGGCCAACCCACATCCAAGCCTTACCGCAACCATAATTAGATAGCAATTATGGTCTTTTGGGTGTTCTCTGCCTTTCCGTACGTACACGCTTGACCAAAGATGGTAGGTAGCCTGACGAAATGCTATCTAGGGTACGACCGTGTATCGTCGACTATCCCCTATCCATCCCCGTCTTTAGGTCGCTCGTATAGCAACCAAGGCATACTCTTGGTTCTTCTAACGCAGACCTTAACCTCTCATGAGCCTAGTATAATCACCTGGCAGCTCATAGTGGGATACCAAGAATATCCTCACGTTCCCCGAAGCCACTGCTTCGTTACCCAGTTTGCTGGAGCCTTTATCTAAATCAGATACTTGCTCCTACTCGTATACTTAAACGATGACCTACCGTATCAGGTTACTCATCTATCTATGAACTGGTCTAAATTTCCTTGACTAAGAATCATTACTTAGTTATTCTTCAACTAAGGTTTACCACTTAGCATTGTTCCCGTTATCCTTGTTAACTACGGTTATCCACCTAATCCTCAGAACTAGGGTTTACATAATGGATTAAGTGTCACTTAAGTTGTCAAAATTGGCTAAGTATCCAAGTTCAAGGCTTAACCCTACAAACCATGCTCAAGTTGGTTAAGTATATTAAGCAATTCACGACTTAACCTCGTCCAATTATCATTCTAGATTGGTTAAGTATATATTAACTTGACCCTATCAATTTACTTAGTCAAATCGGTCAAGTGTATTCAAGCGATTCGTGACTTAGCCTTATCATGTTTTCACGTTATATTGGTTAAGTATTGGTTAACTTAACCACAATAAATTAACGAGTTAGATTGGATAAGTATAGGTCACTTAACCACATCAATTCATCATGTTTAGATTAGTTAAGTGTTTAACTTAACCCCATTAAACTACCAAGTGGGATTAATTAAGTCTAGGCTAACTTAACCCCATCCGATTTCCATGTTTAGACTAGTTGAGTCTAATCTTAACCCCATTCGTTAACCGTATTTTTCGGTTAAGCGTCATTAAGAAAACTTACTTAACCTTACCAAGTTATCGCGTTGGATTGATTAAGTGTTGGTTAACTTAACCCCATCCACTAGTCATATAAAAATGGTTAAGTGTCATTAGGCAAATCAAGTTACTTAACCTACCCAACCTTGTCATGTTTTGTTAAGTATCATTAGCCTAATCAAATTACTTAACCCATTTGTCCATGTCATATTTGGTTAAGAGTCATTAATCAAAATAACTTAACCCTATCATGTGGCATTAATTACTTAATGCACCTTCACCTCTCACATTAGACTTTGTTGTGGTTACTAGTTAAGCCGGTCGGTTCCGGGTAGCTTTACAACACAACTTGGTCTAACCTCGGGTTCAAGCACAACATGACCAACTTCTCACATTGGGTCCTATTGTTTGCAACTACTAGTTAGGCCGGTCGGTTCCGGGTAGTTTTACGTTGCAAACTCAACCCAACCTCGAGTTGGCCACACTTATATTATCTAAGTGTCATGTCCATCATGTTTCCCAAAACATGTTACAAGTTTTCAAGCATTTGGGTAGACCTAACTTAATAGGTAAATTCCCAAAGGGTAGACCTAACTTAATAGGTAAATTCCCAAGCTTATGTTTTTATGCATACTTGCATGTCAACTTCCATGTTATATTTCAAGTCATGTTTTCAAGTTGTATTTTCATGTCATTAGAAATTACCCATAACATAACCCAACGCTTTTAAACTCGCATATACGTTCGCGACAACGTAATGGATTAAAAGAAGAGACTTGGCAAAGGCATGACAAAAATGGATATTAAGCCACAAGTTAATCATGGTGGAAAATGAGGCACAAATGTGTTCATTAACTTGCATGTTACATTCTTAAGCCTCAAAATATGCATAAACCCAAACTTGGCACATAAGCGAATCATGGTGACAAAAGATATGGAATGATGACTAGTAACTCGCATATATCATCATATAAGGGTTATGACTTCATATGCAAGTTGACATAAAGGTTATGAGGGTTCTCATGTTGCCTAATGCAACATTTCAACATAAAGGTTGTAGCTTTTAGCTCACAAGATCAAGATAATGACTTCATAAACTTGCATGACATGATAGCATGTATCATACTCAATGATCAAACCCAAACTTGCAACATGAACATTTAACTTCATAGTTAATATCTAAGAGTAGGGAAAGGGCTTACATTGCTATGAAGGCACAAAAGATATGACAAAGCCCTTATGCAATCAAATAGACCCAAAATGCAAGCTCTAACATAAAAACCCTTGAGCCAAAATGATCAAAACCCTTGCTTTATGATGCAAAGATAGAAACTTGACTTGAATGCAAGCTAATGACACTCACACAAGCTTGAAAACACTTGTATGCATGGAAAATCTCTCATAGAAACCATTTAGAAATTTTATGAAGAGAGTGGAGGCCATGAGAGGTAAAATTTTGCCATAGTTTAGTTGCATGAATGAATAATGAGGATTTAGGATAGGTTAGGGTCTTATTTATAGATTAGGCAAGTGTTTTAGGCCATAGGATTAAACCTAGATTCAATCCAAGCCATCAAAGCATGTCTTGGGGAAGAAGTCAAGTGTAGGAACCATCTAGGGCCTTTAGATTAAAGATGAACCATGAGAACCATCCAAATGCAAAATCTGCATTTGAGCGAATCGGCCCACGGGTTGACAGCCAAACACCCTAAATTAACCCCTAGTCGACCCAGCGGGCTCGGGTCGACCTCAAAAATCGGCCGGTTCGGTTATTCCCCTCTCCCAATTCGCTGTTTTGAACATTTTTGCATATTTATTTATTTAATTTTCAATTATATATATATATATATATCAATATATATATTTCTCTGCGCAACCCATTTCACTTAATTAAGTATACTTTAATTTGGGAATTTTTCATGAAACTTCGCGAGGCCATATCTTGGTCATACGGACTCCGATTTTCGAAAACTCGGACTCTATTTCGCGTATTTTTCCGAGACGAACGCAATGGCATAGCCCGTTTCCCTTGGTTCAGATTTTACAGTTTAATTCTGCCTCCATTTATGTTATAACAGGTTATTGAAAATACGGGTTGTTACAGAAGCTGGAAGACCGAAGACAATGAAAAATAACAGTGTCAATGTATGAGAGTGTCTGTATATTTGAATGCAAATGTAGTTGTATAGAGTGAGTGACAGAGTTGTAATGAATGAAATGTAGTATGTCAAATAGTGGAGTTATAAGAGATGTGCTTTTTGAAATTGAAATAAAATATTTTTATGTATATAAAATACTGTGTGATTGTTTAAATTTCTGTAGAGTTATATTTTATTTAAATAGAAATACTATATTTCTATTTGTTGTGTAGTATATCAATACATTTACAAACACATTCAATAATAAAATTTATTTGGTTGTTATCATCAAACAAAACCCATATAATTGTGTATACAACACTGCTATATACAACAGATGTCCCTATTATGTTAGAATCAGTTCTATTATCACATGTTCATCGGGTCTGTTCCTATATGCCTATCTTATCATTATGCCTAATTTTCAAACTATATGTTTATTAGTTGCTATGCCTATTTCTGCCATCATATGTCAATCTTGTTATTATGTTTATTTCTGTTCTCTTCCCTTCTTCTTTTCCCTTTTTATTTTATAGCCGGACTACTTCGAGCCTAGGCATACCGCTGAAATATGCGAACGTGTGAAATTGGGAACGAGGAGAAAATGTTAAAATTGGGGCATGACTTGTATTTGGAAATTTGGGCATAACTTGAATTAAATACATGAATATGGATTTGGGGCATAAATCAAATTGTGATTTAGATCTTGATTTGGGGAATATGGTACATGATGAATATGACTTGGAAAAGGGGCATGAAAACCTATAATGAAATAGGGATAATTGTTAAATATTGAAAATGCCTAGATTTACAGCATTTAGAAACTATAACTGTGCTTAGACACGAGGTTAGATTACACTTGTGGTAGAAGTCTACCTGGACCTGCCCGGCATATCCAGCGACCACAAGTGGTGAATCTAATGTGAGGGGTCTAAGTGCATAAACATATAATGGGCTAAGACACGAGGTTAAGTCCGACTTGTGGAAGAAGTATGCCCGGACCAGCCCCGCATATCCAGCATCCACTAGTTATAGGCTTAATGTGAGAGGTCTAGCGCATTATAACCATAAATGAATAAATGGTAATGAACTTAAATACTTAACCTGGTTGAATCCATAGGATTACATGAAAATGTTAACTTGAGTAGGGTTTAAGTAAACTTGCTTGAAACAGTGGGATGGTTAAGTATATCTTGGGGGTGGTGGGTAATATTCATATATAGGCCCACAAACTTAACATGTGGGGTTTTGCAATCTTTTTACAATGGTAGGGCATAACCTATGGGGTTATGCAATCTTGTTACAGTGGTAGGGCATACATAACCTGTGGAAATTCTAGTAGTGGGGATGCAAGCGTAGAGGGAAGCTTGTATCCACTTGTGTGTGGGACCCGTTTTAGTCAGTAACCCATATATAGGTATCAAACAAGTACTCTGAATTAGGTCGGAGCCGAGGCACGCTTATTGTGCTGATTGTAAGAGATCCAAAATAGGGGACGGTGTGGGCGGCGCGTTACGATGGGATCATGTGTGTGCATGGGTCCAGACTAGAGGAGGCTAAGACGCCGTGACATCAGTAGATATGGTTGTGCACATCCCGAAAACGAAGGGTTGCCACTTTAGGAAGTGATATGTCCTACTATGGGGCCAACACAGGGTATCTATGAAGTAGGGAGCCGATCAATTGGGGTAGTAATTAGAATACATCTAGACTCTGGTATGTTTAGGATCCCATTATTATCCTTGTGGATAATGCCGGTATGTTCAGTTGGGCTGCCTATTATTGTATGGGGTAAAACCTCTCACTAGAAGTACACCTAAGTCTACCATCTTATACTTGTTGGGGATCATCTTGTTCATATAATACTAGTATTGATGCAGAGAAAGAAAATTGTTAGGGTAATGCTACTTATTCTATTCTGTTTATCCTGTTACCTTGTCATACCTAACTTATATGTTGTTATCTATCTTTCCAGTTTATATGCCTGTCATGATGCTTTTACTTATTTATATGCTAAAAATAACTAGACTTCCCAGACTTATGTATGATCCATTTTGTTTCCTCTTTTTCTCTTCCGTTCTCCCCCAGGTTCTCAAGGTGGGAATACTTAAGCTTGACCAGGATTCTGCTTTCGTTATCCTTGAAGCTGCTTAGATGTACTGCTTGATTTCATATCTTCTCTACTATGGCTATGCTTTTAGGGATTATGCTCTTTTTATGTTTATTGTACTCTGATGGTTTTAGTACAAGACAAAAGTTTTAAGTGATGTACTGGGTTTTATGTATTTCGGACTTATGATGTAACTATGTTTTGAACCATGATGTTTTCTGCTTAATAAAAGTTTTAAATTCCATTGTTATATTATATCTATCTTGTAATGTTTCTGTTTTAGTTTACCTTTAACGCTTCATGAAACTTAATGCATTCTCTTAGTGAGTGACATTAACGGACGTGGGGTGTCACACTTGGTATCGGAGCTGAAGATTACTAGATTGGATACAAGATTTTGAAAATTGTTTTCAAAAAGGTTTTAAAAAGAAAACATTTTCAAAAAAAAAGTCTATTTTGAAAAACATATTCCCCAAGCCATATGTAATATCTTTCGATTCCCTGTTTGAATCCTTTTTTCCTTTTTTTCAGAATGTCTAGGGAACCTTATATTCCTGAGGGCGCTTCGATACTGATGGTTCCGTAGGTATCTAGAGGCCATGGAGCCTGCCGGTAGTCAAGCAGTCGTTCCTCCCCCAGCTGCACCCGCTATTTCTCCTCCTCTACGTGTAGATAATTTCTCTAGGATCTACAAAGATTTCTGTGCTATGGGCAGAAAGCCATTCCAAGGAACTGAAACTTTCGTATATGTAAGGAATTGGCTTAAAGATACGAAGGATTTGTTTGGAAATTTTGAAGTTGATGATCGTAGAAAGATCTAGTTGGCCGCTTGACTGCTGGAAGATGAGGCTTCATCCTGGTGGGAAGTGACACAAGCGGGGCGTCCAGTGGAGACTTGGAATGATTTTCGGCAGAGGTTTGAAATGAAGTTTCTTTCTCAAGTTGAGAAAAGTATGCAAATGGAAAGGTTTCTGGCACTCAAGTAAGGAGGCATGACTGCCAATGAGCATGTTAACAAATTCAATCAACTGGCGAGGTTTGGGTTGGAGCTAGTAGATACCCCGCATAAGAAAGATTTGCGGTTTGCTAGAGAATTGAATGAACCCCTCTATGGGTTAGCTATGTCTCATATTCCAATGGGAGCGACTGTTGAAAGGCTCATAGATATGACATTGATGCATGAGGAGGATAAAGGTGAAAAGAAAGAAGCTAAGGTTGAGGAAACGCAAAATAAGAATGTGTGGCCTAAGAAAGGACATCAACAACAACAAAAGAAGAGCGGAAAGGATGGCAAGGCTAGAGATAAAAGGAAGCATCACAATTGTGGATGCGAGGGTAATTTAATCAAGGACTGCAAAAGAAAGAAGAATACTTATTTCAGTTGTGGAGAGGTCGGATACTTTTCTAAGGAGTGCCCGAAGAAGCAAGGACAAGGTTAAAGGGCAGGATCTTCGGGAGGGCAAGTACATGCTCTCATGCCCGATGCGCCAAACAGAAGTAGGAAAGTTTCCGTTGAAGGTTTGATTTCTCTTCCCAATCATCCTGTTAGAACTCTTTTTGATTCGAGCACTTCGCATTCATTTATATCTGATTCTGTGATTGAGTCTCTGCACCTTAGTACTAGTATGGTTTTGGATCCCGTTGTTGTCTCAAACCCCATTGGGGGTACGACTCATCTGTCTATGATTTGTTGGGGTTTGAGAATATTTGCGTTAGGCATCGAATTTGAATGCGACGCATATGTGCTTGGTTTCATGGGCTATGGTTTGATTATAGGCATGGATTGGCTAGCCATGTTTGGTGCCATTCTGGATTGTGAGAGGAGGGTCGTTAGACTTTTGACTTGCCATGTTTGGTGCCATTCTGGATTGTGAGAGGAGGGTCGTTAGACTTTTGACTTGCCATGAGAGGACCCTCGAGATTTCTTGTGACCCTAAAGGGTCTGTCATTCTTAGTTTCGTAGAGTCACTTGATGCATCTGTCGATGATCTATGATCTGCACCAGTAGTTTGTGAGTATCCTAATGTTTTTGAGGAGGTGCAGGGCTTACCTCCGAGGCACGAGATTGATTTCCGTATATACTTGGTGGACAATGCAAAGCCAGTTGCATTGCCTGTGCGCCATATGGATCCAAGAGAAAGGAGGGAGCTTAGCAATCAAATAGGGGAGATACTTGAGAAAGAGTTTATTAGGCGAAGCATATCTGAATGGGGTGCTCCGGTAGTATTTGCAACTAAGGCGGATGGTTCAGTTCGCTTATATGTGGATTATAGAGAGTTTAATAAACTCACTAAAAAGAACAAGCACCCACTTCCGAGGATAGATGATCTGTTTGACCAACTTGTTGGTGCATCTATTTTCTCCCAGTTAGACTTGGCCACGTTATTTCATCAGTTGAGGGTGGCCGAGGACAGTATAGACAAGACCACTTTTAGAACTCCATATGGTTTCTTCGAGTGGCTCATTATGCCTTTTGGGATGATGAATGCACCCGCCTATTTTGTTGATCTAATGAGTAGGGTGTTTTGGGAGTTTCTAAATAAGTTTGTCGTGGTCTTTGTTAATGACATCTTGATTTTCTCGAAGAGCGAGGAAGAGCATACCCAACATTTGAGAGAGGTTTTGAAAACTCTTTATGCACACCAGCTTAAGGTGAAATTCTCTAAATGTCATTTTTGGAGAAAGGAAGTGAGATTTCTAGGGCTTGTGGTCTCTAAAGATGGGATAGCAGTAGATCCTGCAAAGGTAGGTGCAGTTCAAGATTGGTAGATCCCAAAGAATGCAACAGAGGTGAGAAGTTTTCTGGGGTTAGTAGGCTACTATAGGAAGTTCATTAAGGACTTCGCAAAGATATCATCCCCACTCACCAGGATGACAAAGAAGAAACTGATATTTTCTTGGGATGTAGACTGTGGCGAAGCTTTCTAGCGATTAAAAAGGGCTCTGGCTATAGCCCCAGGCTTGGCCTTTCCCGATGGGAACAAAGTGTCCACAATGTACACTGATGCATGTGGTACATGGCATGCAGTTCTGATGCAAGAGGGAAGGGTAGTATGTTACGGATTTAGACATCTAAGAGTTCACGAGAAGAACTACCCTACCCATGACTTAGAGTTATCTACCATAGTATTTGCGCTTAAGACTTGGTGCCATTATCTACTTCGAGAGAAGTTCGAGTTGTACACCAATCATAAATCTCTCAAGTACTTGTTCTCGCAGAAGGATCACAATTTGAGGCAACAAAGATGGATAGAGTTCCCAGCATCCTATGAATTTGAAATCGATAATACCCTTGGCAAGGGTAATGTGGTGGCAGACGCATTTAGTAGGCAGAGGATGGCCTTAAGTCCTCTGTTTGTGGAGAGGAAAAACTTGGAGTTTATATCGACTTTTGATTTTAGACCCTCCACCGAGTTTCTACCTGGCTTGTTAGCATCACTAGAGGTGCGACCTACTCTTTTGGATCAGATATGAGCTTCACAGCGAGAGGATCCATGGATTTCAAACATCTTGGATAGGATCAGTAAGGAGGGGACTTATAATCACCTCAGTAATTATTCCACAGATGATAGAGGGTGGTTGCGACGAGATGGAAGGCTTTGTGTTTGCCAAGTTGGGAGTTTGATGAAAATAGTCCTTGAGGAAGCCCATCATTCTAAGATGACCATTCATCCAGGCGGCTATAAGATGTATAAAGATATGAAGAGGGTTTTCTTTTTGGTTGGGATGAAGAAAGATATGGCGGAGTTTGTTTCTCAATGTTTGGTTTGCCAGCATGTCAAAGCTGAGCAAAGGAAGCCCGATGGTTTATTTTATCCTTTGGAGGTCCCACAGTGGAAGTAGGAGAGTGTCTCGATGGATATTATTGATGGTTTGCCTAGATCGAGGAAAGGCAACACCAGTATTTGGGCTATAGTAGACAGACTTACTAAGAGCACTCATTTCATTCTGGTTAAGAGTAAGAGGACGACAACATGGTTAGCAGCAGTTTATGTTCATGAGATAGTCCATCTTCATGGAGTACCTTTCAGTATCATAAGTGATCGTGACCCCATTTTTACCAGTGAATTTTGGAGGAGCTTGCAAGAAGCATTAAGTACACAATTGTGTTTGAGCACTGCTTATCACCCTCAGGCAGATGGATAGACGTAAAGGGTGAACAAAGTTCTTGAGGTTTAATGTTGTGCATCCTAGACTTCGGAGGGACTTGGGAAGAGCATCCTCCTTTAGTCTAGTTCGCCTACAACAATAGTTATCAAGCTAGTATTGGCACGGCACCCTTCAAAGCATTATACGGACGACCATGTAGATCACCGATTTGTTGGTGGGAATCTACAGAAAGACTTCTACTTGGACCACATATGATTAGAGAAACTTCTGAAAAGATTAATCTTATTGGACGGTGAATGAAGACAACTCAGGATAGGCAGAAGTCCTACGCAGATAAGAGAAGGATTGACATTGAGTTCGAGGTAGGAGACATGGTTTTCATAAAGGTATCAACCTTGAGGAATGTCGTTCGCTTTGGATTTGTAGGGAAATTGGCACCAATATTTGTAGGGCCATTTCCCATAACAGAAAGGATTGGCCAAATGGCCTATAGAGTAAAGCTACTAGATAAACTGTCCGGCGTTCATGATGTTTTCCACGTTTCGCATTTACGGATGTGTTTGCATGATGTTGTAGAAGTAGTTGAGCCGAGTATGCTTGAGGAAACAGAGATAGAATGGGAAGCGACAGTTAGACGAGTTCCTATCCGTATTCTTGGATCAGAAGTTAAGAAACTGTGACGAACGCCCACAGCCCTGCACTATACAAGAGGAATAATGCACTAAAAGGTGTGCTCGGCAACTATGGACGATCATCAACGTATGATACATAAGTGGAACCTATCGTAAACTCACAGCGCATGGATTAAGTATAATAAAACATATACAACAGGTAGTATTAGTGAAGCTGAAAAATACTAAGCTTTCATGACAACTAGAAAGTATTCCCATACATGTGGATATCAACAATAGTGTTTGTACAATTTGCCTCACTACAACACTCAAAGAAATAACAAACAACGGAAACAAATACTAGATAGTAATAAAACTGGTACGTGAGCCTCCTGCTCACCATCGATCAGCATCATCGTCCTCACTAAAGCATAACCTGCCACCTGCTACTCAGTCTGCCCATCCACAACCGGATGAACAGCCCAATGTAATAAGAGAAAACATAAAACCTTGAGTCAGACAACAGTCTTAATGAGCGGTAAAATAGCTAACAAACTTCATCAGTAAAGTATATAAGAATGGGTAAATAAACAACTAATCTACCCAGCTCCAGAGAAAAACTTACATCTGCCTTCCCCACACCTGGCAATGATGGCCCTTACGATCCATACATCCAAACGAGTAACAATTTATCCATAGCAACCAAAACAATCGTTCACACATAGCAATATCAACTCAGCCATTAGTACAATAAGCATTCAAACATCCATGACAGGCCCTGGCTATCACTGCCAACCTTGCTTTGGAACCCTGTTAATCATATGATTGGCTAACAACTTGCTGGCAATTGTCAAGGACCATAAACAATGCCCCGGTTCTAGCAAAACCCTACACACTATACACAACATGTGGTACACGCTATCCTCAAGATTTGTCTAGGCCATACACGACGCCCAGGGCACTCGACCTACAATTGGTCTTCAATTATACCACTGCTTTGAGTCCGCTAG
This sequence comes from Allium sativum, assembly GCA_030737875.1. Classification (NCBI taxonomy): domain Eukaryota; kingdom Viridiplantae; phylum Streptophyta; class Magnoliopsida; order Asparagales; family Amaryllidaceae; genus Allium; species Allium sativum. The sequence continues at coordinate 716,277,786 of CM060921.1, read as the reverse complement.
AACCTAAGACAACGGAACTTCCTCGGCCTTCTCATCCCTATTCATTATCAATTATGACTATTTATTGTCTTAGAATGCTTTAGAACAATCACTTCACACGAACTCAATACATCCTTGAGTCGTTTCCACATTCGTTGCATATGACGAACAACGAACACCCCACATCACTTCCAGCAATCACTGTAGCAAATATTGCAGCAATCACTGTAGCTTGAATGATCGTACTGTAGCATGTACGATCAATACTGTAGCACGAGCGCGACCGATCACTGTAGCAACTCCAAAACAGTGTAGCACGAGCACGACCGATCACTGTAGCACGAGGGCGACCGATCACTGTAGCAACAGAGCGATCGACCATTGTAGCACGTGACCGACCGACACTGTAGCAATCTTCAAAACACAGTAGCGACAGAGCGATCGACCACTGTAGCACGCGATCGACACTGTAACAATCTTCAAAATACTAGCACATGATCGATCACTGTAGCACACTAACGATCATTGTAGCGCGTGAATGATCATTGCAGTACGTGAACGATCACTGTAGCAGCTGACCCAAAAAATCACTGTTTTGACCAAAACTTCGCCAAATGAATATATTGGCGAAACCAACTTGTCCTATCCATCAAGTACGATAAAAAACATGGTATGAATCCACAAACAACATGAAAACAAAAGTTTTCACCAAATCATGCAAATCACTCCAAAATCATAATGAATGGTCATATGAACAAAACTATAGATCTGACCTACCCAAACATATGAATTAACATAGAATCACTAATATAAACTTACTAAATGGGATCATATGGTGATTCATGTAAAAATGGACTAAATATGGCAAAGAATTATGGTTAGATACTTAAACTTGATGAAAAACATGATCAAACACTCATATACTTCATTGAATACATGTGATAGATGTAAACCGCTCGTTGATTATCCGAAACAAGCTAAAATGATAGAAATATGAATCTGGACAGCGAGCAATTTGAACCAAACTCCTCGATCTGATGAATTCGCCCCAGAAACGATGTACATCTAGCCTCCAATGGTGTAGATCTATGATTTCCGTCCTTAGATTTGGATTTTCAATGGTGGAAAGGTGTTAAAGGAAGAAGCAACTCAAGGCCACCAAATAAGAGAATGAGAGAAGTAACCTATTCTTCATACCCCTCACCCCCCATTTATAGTTTTCACCAACCCACTAATGGGCCTCCCCAATTCAGCCCATTAGGCTCCCAAAACCTAAACAGCCAACTGAAAAACCTTAAAACAGCGATTCCTCCCAAACCGCTGAGCCAAATCTTTAATGTAACCACTCTACGAAAAGGCAATCATCAATTCCTTTCTAATGGCACAGGTCTCACCCCCTAATTCGACCTGAGTCAAAAGATAAACCCTGTATAAGACTGACAGGGGAAAAATGGTCACAAACAAAATTGGTAAAAATTATGGATATGTCTCACATCCCCATAAGCAACATATTAAAAGATGGGAATGATCTAACCCTCAGGGAATAAAACAAAAATATTTTATGATCTTCCGATATGTAAAATGCGGGTTGTTACATACGTCCCCCTTAAAAAAAATTCCCCCAAAATTCCAAGCAAATACAAATGATCACAACAATTCTGCATGCCTATCATCAATGAGAAGCCAATCTATAATCCAAACTAGCAACCATTAAGCCATGCATCCATAACCTTATCCTAGCACGTAGAATTCAATCAAATAAGCAACAAGTTACAACGATATAACGATGATACGATACAAAGGGTCCTACCAACGAAGAGATCTAGATGAGTCACCTTCATGTTCTCTTCCGTCTTCCACGTACAATCGTCATCATCTTTACTCCATTGTACCTTGACTAGCTTAACCGTCTTCCTCCTAAGTAGCTTCATGTCATTCCCCACAACACAAAGTGGCTTACGAGGTTTCGCAACTATGGTCTCAACTTCCAAGTCTTCAAGCTGCTCTGGTGATACCACCGCATTCGAGTCATGCACAAACTTCCGTAGAAACGACACATGAAACACATTATGCACACTCAACATCTTCTCAGGTAACTCCAATCTATATGCGAGCTTTCCAATTCGCTCGACTATCGGAAATGGTTCAACGAACGTAGGAGCTAACTTTCCTTTACATTTGAATCGAACAACATGCTTCAATGGTGAAATTTTTACAAAAACCATATCACCCACGTCAAATTCCAAATCCTTTCGATGCTTATTAGCGTAACTCTTCTGACAATCTTGGGCTGCCTTTATTCGTTGCCGAACGATCTCGATACAATCCGAGGTTTCTCTTATCATCTCTAGCCTAAGTTTCAACTTGTCTCCAGTTTCTAGCCAACAAGTTGGAGAATTACATGGCTTACATACAATACCTCATATGGTGCCATCCCAATACTTGATTGGTAGCTATTATTATAAGAAAACTCAACTAGACGCAGATGGTCCTCCCACGATCCTCTGAAGTCTAACACATAAGCCCTCAAGAGATCTTCCAAAACTCGATTGACTCTCTCGGTTTGACCATCAGTTTGGGGATGATATGCCGTACTCAAGAACAACTCGGTTCCCAAATCTTTTTGTAAGCTCTTCCAAAATCCGCTTGTAAACAACGGATCTCGGTCACTCGCTATACTCTTTGGGATACGATGGAATCTAACTATCCATTTCACATAAAGTTCAGCCAATTTCGATGCCATCCTCGTCGACCTGACAGGAATAAATCTCACACTTTTGGTCAAGAGATCCATAATGACCCAAATCCCTTCATTTCCAGCCTTAGTTCTAGGTAGTCCATCGATAAAACCCATCGATACTTGCTCCCACTTCTACGTAGGAACTTCCAATGGCTGAAGAAAACCACTCGGCCTTTTCTATTCAGCTTTACCAACTGATAATTCATGCACTTGGAAATGAACTTTCCAATATCTCGCTTCATCCCCTCCCAGTAGTAGCCTCGCTTCATGTCTTGATACATCTTATTACCACCAGGATGAATCATCAACTTCGAGTTATGACATTACCTTAGAACCTCATCTCTCAATCCGTCGATACCAGGAACAACTAATCACCGTTGCTTTCGAAGCTAACCTTCTCGATCGACTTCGAACTCTTTATTCTCTGGTTCCAACTTCTTGATAAACTCGACAAGCTTTATATCTCGCTTTTGGCTCTCGCTAATCCTTTCGATAAGAGTAGGTCTTATCGATAAGCTTGCCAACATTTCAGGTTCCAACTCACATCGTGGCCTGAAATCAAATCTTGCCAAATACTCGAGGCTCTTCCATTCTGAAAACATCGCCCCCAAACTTGCGTGTTTTTGACTCAATGCATCTACAAGTGCGTTACCTTTGCCAGGAGTATAGGCTATATCGAAATCATATGATGCCAGAAAATCCAACCATTGTTGTCGCTGAAGATTCAAATCCTTTTTGGGGGAAAAGATACTTTAACGACTTGTGATCCGTAACAACTCGAATCGAACTCCCAATTGGTAACGTCTCCACATCTTCATAGCAAACATAATCGCCACCAACTCTAAATAATGAGTTGGGTAGTTCTTCTCATGCGGCTTCAGCTGTCGACTCGCGTAGGCCACAACCTTATCCTTTTGCATTAGTACTACTCCAAGTCTAGTACTACATGCATCGTTATACACCACCATCTCTTCATTCCTGCTTGGAATGGTCAACACAGGTGCACTCGTCAATCTCTCTTTCAGGATTCCGAACGCTTGTTCACACTTTACATCCCATGTGAACACTTGGTTCTTCTTCATCAATCCCATCAAAGGTTGAGCTATCTTGGATAAATCCTTGATAAACCGTCGGTAACAACCAGCCAACCCAAGGAAACTTCGTACATCCGTCGCATTCTTAGGTCTATCCCAGTCCTGGATTGCTGCTACTTTAGCGGGATCAATCGCTATCCCATTTCTAGAAACTACATGGCCTAAGAATCTCACTTCATCCTTCCAGAAGTGACACTTCGAGAACTTAGCTTTCAGCTGATGCTTTCGTAAGATCTCTAACACAACTCTCAAGTGCGTCTTGTGTTCTTCGTCATTCCTGGAGTAAAGCAGAATATCATCTATGAACACAAGAACAAACCTATTCAACTTATTTCTGAATAGTCTATTCATAAGATCCACGAAATATGCTGGTGCGTTAGTCAACCCGAATGGCATCACCAACCACTCGAAGAAACCGGATGGTGTACTAAAAGCAGTCTTTGGCACACTATCGTTAGCCACCCTTAACTGGTGAAATCCCGTTAACATATCCATCTGAGAAAACACTTTGGGTTCGTGAAGCAGATCGAACAAGTCATCAATCCTTGGCAACGGATACTCCACACACAATCTTAATGAGTCATCTGCCTTGATTGCAAACATGACTAGTGCACCCATTCGGAAACACTTCTCCAAATGAATCCTTTCCTAAGAAGGTCTCGAACTTGCACCTCTAACTCTCGCTGTTCCCTAGGCGTCGTCTGCCTAAAAGACATAACGATTGGTCTAGCACCCTCGACCAAATCGATCCTAAACTGGATCCCATGATGCGGCGGTAACCCTTTGACCTCGTCAAAGACATCCTCATACTCCTTAGCAATCAGCACAAATAACAAGTCTTCTTGTGGAATCACAAGCGAATATAGATAGCTAACGAAGACACCCTCTTCGTGCTTACACTTTATCAACACCTTTCACCCTTCCACATCCCCGACTCTCACTTTTAGCTTCTCGCATTTCACCCTTGCCGCATACCTCTTGACCCAATCTATGCCCAAGATGATCCTAAACCCAACGAAGTTAAGAACGAAGCAATCACATACAAAAGAGCAACCATAACTCGACAACGCTGGACCACGACACAACATGCACAAACTAGATGAACCCCCAACTGGATTAGTCATGATCAATGGTCTATCACAAATCTCGGGTTCCAAACCCAAGCGACACACAAGCTTATTGCAAATGAATGAATGTGATGCTCTAGTATCAAACAAAACTCGAGCTGAAACACCATGAAAAGAAAGAGTACCTTGCACCACGACACCCTTTCCCTTCTCCTCTGTAGTAGGAGCTCTCAAAGAAGACGGAACTGCGCCTAAAGCATAAGCCTTAACCACTTGCTTCCCTTGAGCTGATTCTGGACAATCTTTCTTCTCATGTCCCGACTTCCCACATTTGAAGCACTTCTTTCCAAATTTAGGATTCTTGCATTCACTAGCAAAATAGCCCTTCTGCCAACAATTGAAGCAAGTCACTTCTCCATTCTGCTTCTTTTGGCCATCCTTCCCTTTTTGTTGTTGTTGCTTCCTCTTCTTGTTATTACCACCCTGTTGTGGTTTCTGCTCCTCTTTAGTCACAACAATAGACATCTTCTTGGGAAACAGGCTTTCATGCCTTAAAGCCTTCTCGATGATCTTCTCAAAGCTATCATCGAGATGGTCCATAAGATGACACCCAAGATATTCATGCAATCCCAAGACAAACTTCTCATTCTTTTGATAAGGAGTATCCACATATGAATGAGCATACTTCGACAAAGCCTTGAAGTTAGAAATATAGTCAAGAACAAGGCGATCATTCTGTTTAAGCTCTACGAATCTCTTAAACAGAACAGACTTCTGTGTGGTAGAGATAAATTTTGCTTCAAACTTAGCTTGGAACAACTCCCATGAAATATCCTCTTTAGGGGTCTCAAGTGTGATAGAGTTTCACCAGTCCATCGCTCTGCCCACTAACTGGCTTGATGCTAGTTTCCTCTTTATTGCATCATCAATACCCAAGTCCTTGAAGATTCGAACACAAGTATCCATCCATCTCTGGACTTCTTCAACTGGTTTAGTGCCCTTGAACTATTTTCCTCCCAGTAAAGAAAGTTCTTTGCATAGCTTTGCAAATTCTACAGCTTTCGACACTTAGATTCCAACATCAGCTGTGGCTGCCACTAGGGCGGGGTTCCTTCGAAGGCATGCTTCCATAATAGCCTCAAACATGGCTGGGTAATCAGGTGCCCTTCCATTACCCCCTCCACGTACAGCTTCATCCCTAGCAAAATTTCTCGTATAGCATCGACTCATTCTAAATCTGCAAATTAGAATGATTAGCCACTTTCAAGAAAACTGCTAAAGGAATACAACCGCTACTACTATATATGCTAATATATATAGTAAGCATCCAACTAAAATCTACAAATACATCTCTCATACATAATTACGTCCTTGAACTTTGGTCACAAACGATGACCAGAGCTCTGATACCAAATGTGATGATCGCCCACAACCCCTGCACTATACAAGAGGAATAATGCACTGAAAGGCAGCTATGGACGATCATCAAGGTATGATACATAAGCGGAACCTGTCGTAAACTCATAGCACGTGGACAAAATATAATAAAACATATACAACAGGTAGTTATAATGAAGTAGAAAAACACTAAGCTTTTATGACAACTAGAAAGTATTCCCATACACATGGATATCAACAATAGTGTCTGTACAAGTTGCCTCACTACAACACTCAGAGAAATAACAAACAGCGGAAACAAATACTAGATAGTAATATAACTGGTATGTGAGCCTCCGGCTCGCCATCAATCAACATCATCATCCTCACTAAAGCATAACCAGTCACCTGCTACTCAGTCTGCCCATCCACAACCGGATGAACAACCCAAGGTGATAAGAGGAAAAACAAAACCTTAAGTCAGTCTACAGTCTTAGTGAGCGTTAAACAGCTAACAAACTTCATCAAGAATGGGTAAATAAACAACTAATCTACCCAGCTTCATAGAAGAACTTACACCTGCCTTCCCCACACCTGACAATGATGGCCCTTACGATCCATACATCCAAACAAATAACAATTTATCCATGGCAACCAAAACAATCATTCACACATAGCAATAGCAACTCAGCCATTAGTACAATAAGCATTCAAACATCCATGACAGACACTGGCTATCACTGCCAACCTTGCTTTGGAACCCTCGTTATTATATGACTGGCTAACAACTTGCCGTCAATTGTCAAGGACCACAAACGACGCCCCGGTTCTAGCAAAACCCCACATGCTATACACAACACATGGTACACGCTATCCTCAACACATGTTTAGGCCATACACGACGCCCAGGGCACTCGACCTACAATTGATCTTCAATTGTACCCCTTCTTTGAGTCCTCTAAAACCTACGACAATGGAACTTCCTCGGTCTTCTCATCCCCAGTCGTTATCAATTACAACTATTTATTGGTTGAGAACGCTTTAGAGCAATCACTTCGCACGAACTCAATACATCCTTGAGTCGTTTCCACGTTCGTTGCATACGATGAATAACGAACACCTCACATCACTTCCAGCAATCAATGTAGCAAATATTGTAGCAATCACTGTAGCATGAACAATCGTACTGTAGCATGAACGATCGATACTGTAGCACGAGTGCGACTGATCACTGTAGCAACTCCAAAACACTGTAGAATGAATGATCGATCACTGTAGCACAAGCGAATGATCATTGTAGCAACTCCAAAACACTATAGCAACAGAGCAATCGACCACTGTAGCACGCGACCGACCGACACTGTAGCAATCTTCAAAACACTGTAGCGACAGAGCGATCGGCCACTATAGCACATGACCGACACTATAGCAATCTTCAAAACACTGTAGCACGTGACCGATCATTGTAGCACACGACCGATCACTGTAGCACGCAAATGATCACTGTAGCAGCTGATCTAAAAATCACTATTTTGAAAAAAACTTCGCCAAACGATTATATTGACGAAACCAACTTGTCCGATCCATAAAGTACGATAAAAAACACGGTATGAATCCACAAACAATCTAAAAATAAACGTTTTCACCAAATCATGCAAATCACTCCAAAATCATAATGAATGGTCATATGAACAAAACTATAGATCTAACCTACCCAAACATATGAATTAACGTAAAATCATTAATCTAAACTTACTAAATGGGATCATAGGGCGATTCATATGAAAATGGACAAAATATGGCATAGATCTATGGTTAGATACTTAAACTTGATGAAAAACATGATCAAACACTCATATACTTCATTGAATCCATGTGAGAGATGTAAACCACTCACCGATTCTCCATAACAAGCTAAAATGATAGAAATATGAATCCGGACATCGAGCAATCCGAGCCAAACTCCTCAATCAAATGAATTCACCATTGAAACGATGTAGATCTAGCCTCCAATTGTGTAGATCTATGATTTCCCTCCTTATATTTGGATTTTTAATGGTGGAAAGGTGTTATAGGACGAAGGAGCTCAAGGCCACCAAATGAGAGAATGGGAGAAGTAACCTATTCTCCATACCCCTCACCCCCTATTTATAGTTTTCACCAACCCACTAATGGGCCTCCCCAATTTAGCCCATTAGGCTCCCAAAACCTGAACAACCAACTGAAAAACCTTAAAACAGTGATTCCTCCCAAAACGTTGAGCCAAATCTTTAATGTAACCACTCTACAGAAATACAATCATCAATTCCTTTCCATTGGCATAGGTATCACCCTCTGATTTGACCTGAGTCAAAAGTTATGCCCTGTACAAGACTAACAGGGGTAAAATGGTCACAAACAAAATTGGTAAAAATTATAGATTGTCTCACATCCCCATAAGAAACATATTAGAAGATGGGAATGATCCAACCCTCAGGGACTAAACAAAAATATTTTACGATCTTCCGATACTACGCAACCGCATGGTCAAGTTGATAAAGTTCAGTGGTGAGATAACCAAGAAGATGCAACTTGGGAGACTGAAGACAAGATTCGTTCTTCATACCCTTTTCTTTTCAAGAGTATGTTCTTAACATCCTTTCCAAGGCTTTTATTCATGCTTATTTCAATCATTTAAGTATATCTTATCTATCGAATCTTCGACCTTTAGGAAGGAATCCCATGGATGTAAACATGTGTTTGAAACATGTTATGTTTGATTGATGCAAGTGGTCGCTAGTGGTTGCTCGTGGATGCATATACACACATTAGGCACTAGATCGGCTCAATCACTCTCATACTGCATATGTATGTGTGTGCATTTTCTTCTTTTAGTGGATGAAAGTAGATGTATCATCATATGGAAGTTGCATTTGGATGAATGATTGTGCACGCATATAGAACTTACATGTTGTAATAGGGTTATTTGCATACATGTTGGATTCATGGCACAAACATATATTGCATTAAGAAGGTCGACCGAATCAGTAGACCGCCTGATCTTTCGCATTATACAGGAACATATATACACACACTGTTGCATATGTTCATACAAGCATTAGAGAACTTTTAAGGAAAATAGATGCCTGGGGTTGGTGGATGATTAGATGGATGGTGGATGTTAGGATATACATTCTTCTTAACTTAGAGATTGCGAGGACGAAATCTTTTAAGTAGGGGAGAATGAAACACCCTGTAATTTTATAACACATTAAGATGATAAGTTAAACAATACTTAATCAAATATTGGGAACTAATTAAAACGGACTACTCCATTTCATTCGTCTCGGAATTCTGCTTAAGATAGACCCCAAGTTTGCGTAAAACAGATACCGTATGAATAAGTTATTAAGCCTAGAAGTTTGTATACGCATAAGAGAACTATATATATATGTGTGTATATATATATATATACAAAAATAGTCAAAACAGTTCAAATTATTTCAAAATCAGAGAAGGGAAGTTCAGGGGGAAATCGGCCCGTTGGGTGTCGACCCATGGGTCGACACCACAACAGGGGTGTCAACACCCATGTCGACACCATAACAGGGGTGTCGACACCCCCACAGATCCGAACCAAATTAATTCCTGTGTATATGGACTAAATTCTTGGCTAGATTCGTTGACCCCAAGATATAAATAGGACCATATACTTATTGTTTTATTCATCTAATTCAATGACGACAACAAGGTGTTGCTCCAACGTAGTTTGATCTAGCCTAATCTTCTTCAACAAACAAGTTATTCAAATTCAGAGATCTGTTCTACAATAGCTATAAATAATTCCTTTGTTTCTTATATCCAATCATAGTGAGCCTACGTTATTTTTAGATAAAAACACATAAAACTTATTTTTGACATGTCTATGAATTTGATCTAGACTTGTGACTAATTGAATCATATCAGATATACCATGACCCGGGTATCTAAGTTATTTTGACATGACTATGAATTGGATCTAAGCCTGTGCCTATTTATCATGTCAGATCTTCCATTATTTATAGATCTAATTCACTGTTTAGATCTCATCATGCATGTTTATGATGTCCCTATTACGTTAGAATTAGTTCTATTATCACATGTTCATCAGATCTGTTCCTATATGCCTATCTTGTCATTATGCCTAATTTTGTCACTATATGTTTATTAGTTGTTATGCCTATTACTGCCATCATATGTCAATCATTTTATTATGTTTATTTATGTTCTCTTCCCTTCTTCTTTTCTCTTTATATTTTATAGCCAGGCTACCTTCGAGCCTAGGCATACCGCTGAAATATGCGAATGCATGAAATTGGGAACAAGGGAAACATTAAAATTGGGGCATCACTTTTATTGGGAAATTTGGGCATAACTTGAACTAAATACATGAATACAGATTTGGGGCATAAATCAAATAGTGATTTAGATCTTAGTTTGGGGGATATGGTACATGGTGAATATGACTTCGAAAAGGGGCATGAAAACCTATAATGAAATAGGGATAATTGTTAAATAGAGAAAATTCCTAGATTTACAGTGATTAGAAACTGTAACTGCGCTTGGACACGAGGTTAGATAACACTTGTGGTAGAAGTCTGACCAGACCCGCCCGGCATATCCAGCGACCATAAGCTATGAATCAAATGTGAGGGGTCTAAGTGCATAAACACGTAACGGGCTAAGACACGAGGTTAAGTCCGACTTGTGGAAGAAGTCTGCCCGGACTCGCCCGGAATATCCGGCATCCACAAGTTGTAGGCCTAATGTGGGAGGTATAGCGCATTATAACCATAAATAAATAAATGGTAATGAACTTGAATACTTAACCTGGTTGAATCCATAGGGACTACATGAAATTGTTAACTTGAGTAGGGGTTTAAAAAACCTTGCTTGAAACAGTGGGAGGGTAAAGTATATCTTGGGGTGGTGGGTAATATTTATATATAGGCCCACAAACTTAACCTATGGGGTTATGCAATCTTTTTACACTGGTAGGGCATAACCTGTGGGGTTATGCAATCTTGTTACACTGGTAGGGCATAACCTGCAGAAATCCTAGTAGGGGGATGCAAGCGTAGGGGGAAGCTTGCATCATCTTGTATGTGGGACCCGTTTCAATCAATAACCCATATATAGGTATCAAACTAGTACTCCGAACTAGGTCGGAGTTGGGGCATGCTTAGTGGTCTGATTGTAAGAGATCCAGAAGAAGGGACAGTGTGGGCGGCGCGTTCCGACAGGGTCATGTGCGTGCATGGGTCCAGACTAGAGGAGGATAAGACGCCGTGACATCAGTAGATATGGTAGTGCACATCTTGAAAACGAAGGGTAGCCACTTTAGGAAGTGATACGTCCTACTATGGGGCCAACACAGGGTGTCTACCGAGTAAGGAGTCGATCGATTGGGGTAGTAATTAGGGTACATCTAGACTATGGTATGTTTAGGATCCCATTATTATCCTTGGGGGTAACGCTGGTATGTTCAGTTGGGTTGCCTGTTATTGTATGAGGTAAAACCTCTCACTAGAAGTACAACTAAGTCTACCATCTTATACTTGTTGGGGATCATCTTGTTCATATGATACTAGTATTGATGCAGAGAAAGAAAAGTGTTAGGGAAGCGCTACTTATTCTATTCTGTTTATCCTGTTACCTTTTTGTTCATTTCGATCCAACCAAATGACCTCTACCTAAGGAGGAGACTTAAATGGTGTGAGTAGGATCGAATATTTCAACTTTGGTATTATTGGCCAAGAAATGGTCAGGGAGAAGAAATTAGATCTTGGAGTATTAGTGAGGCAAGATCTAATTCACAAACAAGCGTGAAAAAGAGGAGACAAGGTGACGACAAGAAGGATAAGAATATGGTTTGGCTAGATGAGGAAGGAAGGGCGAAAGAAAGAATTTAAGGGGGTAATTTGGATGCAACTTTTATGGTTGAGTCCTAGGTCTAAGTTGTACCAAAGCTCATCAACTATTTGACCGTCCTAGTATAGCACTAAAAGGTCAACTACCCAATGAGTTTTGGACAGAGGTTGGACCTTGACCTTATTAGGCCAAATTAAAATATAAATTGTCCTGAGTTATCTTTTAAGATTTATCATGATTCGAAAAACAATTATCCTCATCACCGCGATATTTAAATACCGTAGTTAAACCCCAACCAACTCTAAGGATTTATAGTCTCAACAACGATGCTTCGACTACACAATGAATGGGAGAATTTCAAAAATAATTCAGCTAGAAATCCATAATAGAATTTAAAATGAATTTACCTCTTACTAACTGACATAAACTAAACGATTCACGAAATCAAATACCCCAAAATCTAGAAGAAGGATTTTCCTTAGCCTTTTCGAAGAAAAATTTAAAACTTTTCCAAAAATGGAATTTTATTGTAAACTAACGATTTCGTATTCATAAACCAATTTATAATTGTTACTATTATCTATATTCCTGTTTTATATTTTAAACTGGAAAAAACTTTTCGGCTTCAAAAATATTGGAGCTTAAAAACAATTAAAATTTATTTTGGTAACTTTAATAAATTATCCAATATATACTGGAAAAGGTATAGCTAAAATCAGACGGAATAGATATTTATTATTCTTTGAGTTTTAGTGGTATATTCCTTGCCATTTCTAACTCCTTTCTTCTTACCAATCGGATTACATCTATTAAAATTTTTGAATGGCCCAAATTTTTTTAAGCATGAATAGATTAAAAATTTAAACTATTTCCCGAAACCGTATTTCATAACCGTTGAAATCCATTTTTATTTTTCAAATTGTTTAAAAAAATAAATTTCCTCGAATATAAGGCTAAGAACTCGATTGAATATTTAAACAAAGGTAGGTTTGGAATTTTAATGAAGTAACAAATGGATATACCTAGTAACTATAATTACGAAATGGATACGAAATATTAACGTGGGTTTTTTCCCCGTTTTGGATCGAGTAATGGTCTTAACTGGAACTACTAACGAAACCGTACCAGGAATTAATGACTATCTCAGTTGTAGCTAGTTTTTATATTAATATATACTTTTCTAGTTTCCAAATCTCGAATCAACGGAATCCACCATATGTCGTCTCATGCTCTTCATGACGAGATTGCCTATGTACTGCGGGGAAAGATAGAATCGGCTAGAAACCCGAACTCAACATATTTCAACTCTTAGTCGCTCAAAGCCCATTACATATAATTAGGCCCAAGACTAATTCTATAGTCGAAATAAATTAAACTCAAGTAAGAAAGACAAAGAAAAACAAAAAATAAAATTGAATTATGTTCTCTCACGATTCCTAATTTAACTAATTCTTCTGATCATTTATCTTAGGCTCTGATACCAAATGTAACACCCCACACTTTTCTACACCCAAATTTTGATAAAAATCAAAACTTGAACACATCCAAGCGTAGAGCGTATATCATGTACCTACAATAAATGAGCATGACCATAATCAGAGTATGATAAATATAACGATAAATATAACTCACAGCAGAGAAAAGATAGGATAAACTAGTATTAACTCAAGTAACTACCTTTTTCAAAGTAAATCGCTTTGCCAATACCGAGCATGAGAGAGAATGAGAACCGAAAGACAAACTTAAACATCTGTGAGGACCCGGCCTTCTCTAGGAGACCCAGGAGGTTGTAATGAGGATGGGTCAGAACAACAAGTTTTGGTGACTAAGAAATCTATAACACGGACTAAAACACAGATATATATTCTGTTTGGTTTAACCCAAGTTCTATACATGACAAGGTTAGTTATTCTAAACCAACCTTGTTAAAGAATACGCACGACTCTACTACTCTTCCCAAACTATTATTCCCAGATTATATTACCGAGATAGGATGCTTGCATACATTTTTGTGAAGCCTTTATATCAGAGCTTAACTGATTAATTATATCGAGGGTGGGTCCCTAATTACGGGGTTTCTATCTATATCCTTATTCACTTATTAACCCTTGATAATATATTCAATGTTAACATAAAACTGGAGGGCACTAGCTAAGGGCCCTACAAGTTAAGGCTTCTGTCATTCATGCATATACCCTTGCCCTGCATAAGATGAGAGGAGGCATTTTATCATTCGTTATACCTTCTCGTTAACCTTATTAGATAACCTCCTTAGTCACTTAATACTTCCCGTAGGATAGATGACCATATCTGGATCTTTTAATTTCCAGGTTTGGGTAGGCCAACACACACCTACCATTTACGACCCCTATACTGTAAAATCTAATCCCTGATGGACTCTTTAACCCTAGTCACTTAGCCTTTTATGAACTAATAAGCGGACTATATGCGAAGATTATTAGTTCGTCCCCCATTTGCCTTTAATGCCTTTCCCTTTTTGGGATTAAGTAGGCTACGTTATTAAGTCATTCCCGTTTAATTCCTTTATACAGAAATACTGTATGTACACCATTTATTTGCGTCACGTGTTCACATGGTTAATAATATCTTACTTTATTAACCTACTAAGTCCAACTATATTTTTAATTATAAGTTTTATTAATGTAAATAAGGACGATTATATTCTATTTTTTTCTAGGACATTTATTTGACTTCTTCCCTAATATGGACTTAGTATTTAAATGACAATCAATATCCATTAATCCCCTTTTTGACACCCATTTCCTTCCATTTCATTTTTATTTCCCTTTTTGACTCTTACGGTCATATTTTCCTAAGGCAACTATTTATCAGTCCCAAGTTATCTATTTGTTGTACCCCAACAGACAATTTTTATACTTATTTATTTATTTATTATTTGAATATTATATATATATATACACACATATGCATTAGGCCTCCCACATTAAGTTGACTACCTGTGGATGTTGGATTTGTCAGTCGGTTCCAGGCAGGCTTCTACCATAAGTGAACTTAACATCGTGCCATAGTACTTTTATTTTTTATGCATCAGACCCTCACGTTAAGTTGAAAACCTGCGGTTGCTGGATTTACCGGTCGGATCCGAGCAGGCCTACACCACAAGTTAAGCTTAACCTCGTGTCTAAATGTGGTTTTATTTTTGAATTTCCTAATTGGGGTCCACAACAATTATCCTAATTGATTTTATGAATTTTAACCATTTTCCCATCACATTTATTTTCCCAAATCAGTATTGGTTATGATGGTTATTTCTTTATTAGAAGTCCCATTTATGGCAACTAATTATATTTATTGCTACAAATGGTCACCACAAATATATTAATTCAAAATGAATTATATTTACTTATAATTCCTAATTGAACCTTATCTAAACATTCAACATTTGTAAAAATTGTTAATTATTTATGTATGGCCTCATTTATAGCAATCAATTAGACTAATTGCTACAACAGTCACGATAAATATATTCATTAAGTATGGAATATAATTTACATGTATGATTCCATAAATGATTACCATTCAACATTTCAAACCTTCAAACATTTAATATAATGCATATTTTACCGTTTTACGCTGATTTGGACGGATAATATGTATATATTAATTTTTATGTTTTCGTGCGGTCAACGTAGTTATTAATATTTATTTATTAATTTACAACACTTATTTTTAAATTAATGATTTGGTCTAATCAATTAACCACACATTCCCTATTTATATTCAATCTTGCCAAAAAGGTTTCAAGTCTCACAAGGACCGTTACCTGCAATCATTGTAAATCAAGCCTATTTTGTGGAATTGACATTTTTCCATATTACAAAAAATATATGTAATATATTTTTATTTTGGAATAGTCAATGCAAATTACATACAAAACATGTATTTATTTTTTTATGTACCTTTGCACCACTTTTCCCCTTTTAATTCTTTTTGTCATACTTCTTGTGATTCTCGAATAGTGCCCCTTTATTTTAAAATAAGGAAAACGACATAATTTACAATGCTTAAGCCAAAAACTCAACAATATTGAATGTTTAATGGGACTGATTTCCAGATCCACAGTACTGTATAACATATGCAACATATTTCATGACATAACTTGTGGGAGTATATGGGATATATATATATATATATCCTACTATTCATGTTATACATAACCACAACTTATCATTTACCAATTTCAAACATGTTCATAATCAGATCTGATGGTCGCCACAAATTACAATTATTTAAATAACGGATCTAATGGGCATAAAATGTAGATTGCATTCAAACGAAATAGATAAATCATTTTATTTGTATTAGTAAATTTCCCACTCACCTTATAGCTTCCAATCTCTGAATTTTGAACCTTTTTAGGTTTACAATCCCCAAATTTTTATAAATCCACAATTTATCTAGAATAGGGAAAATTCTAAATCTGTAGAAATATCAGATAAAGGGAAGAGTGCGAAGAAATCTATCGTTAAACACCCTCTTTCATTGAATCTTTTAATCTTCCCAATTCCATATGAATTTGATTTGATTTGGTATGTATATGAATAAATTTTATTTAGAAATTAGGTTAGAAGAGGAAGAAAAATGATAGAGTTCTGCTAGCTCTATAGATTTGAATGAAAGAGAATCGGGCTATACCCCTTTATATATAGGGGTGGAAATTTATTAGAACCATCATATTTGTTTTAAATAATATTTGTTCATTCATTATAATAATAATATAAACAAAACCCTCAAAACCTAACCGCCATTGGGTAGTTTGACGCCTATAGGTCGACCTGGGCGGTCGACCCCTATGTCGATCGCCTAGGCATCAAACAGCCAGGTCAGCTGGGTTATATATGGTAAATAATTAACTAAATATTTGGTTTATTTATTTTTCTTCTGTATTCGTATTTTGTTCGTAACTTTTTCATATGGACTTCGTTCGCGAAATGATGAAAATTGACCAGAATTCCGAGACGAACACAAGGGTCAAAGTTTCATGGTCAAATTCCATCATTTGCAAAAATTCCTATTTTTGAGCTTCTAATTAAATTACTATTTATTGTCAAAACTTTGGGTTGTTACAAATAGGGCTTCTTGTACTAGATCATATTGAAGGTTTTCAAGTAGATAGTCACCAGTTGAGAGTTCAGTGGAGTATAAACTACCGGTGGGAAATCGATTTCTCTTCTTCGATTCCTTCTTTTTATCGCGTCCTTCTTGTTACCATAGTTGCCGCCTTACTTGGGTTTAATGTGGGATTGTTTTCCTCATCCTTTCCAAAAGTCTCACATGTTGATTTAATGGCTACATTGCTTTGTACAACATTCCGATATGGTTTATGGGGATGACCAAGCAATGCCGAATCCCTATGTGCTTTCTCTTTTAGCGTAGGTATTCGCTAGCTTTTTTGTATAACACGTCCAAAGACCTTAGAGACTTTCGATCAATCCAACGTTTGAATTCTATATCCAATGAACAATCATTTCTAGCTATAAAAGAACAACACTTGGTTACTCCATAAGGATGTTTTTGAATCTCTCCAAGAAGCTTTTCAATGATTCGTCGACTCCTTGGAATATGACAGAAATGGTCAGGATGTCTTTGGATACAGTATTATGCATGCATCTTGAATGCTTCCCCATCGATTTGGCAAGCTGATCAAAAGAAGATATGGTTCTCCGAATTAGTCGAGAGAGCCATAATAGTGCCACGCCTACGAAGAATACAGTAAAATGCTTGCACTTCACTATATCGATGGTGCGAGGTGAATCCGTACGTCAATCATATTAATTGAGGAATTCACAATTCAGTTTTCCTTGAAATAAGCAGCGAGTTGTGGTATGTTGAACATTTGAGGCTATTCGACATTCAAATTGACTTCAGCGAAAGGAATGCATCTCGTATTGGATTCTCAATCGTTGATGGGGCATTGTTGAGGTTCCCATATGATTCTAAGGATCACAAAGGCCCTATCTAGAGGTGAGGCCTCCGCCGAATTCTAACGGTCGCGGTATCTCTTTAGGGACGATGGTTCATGCATCTTCTTCTCGCAGGAAGTTCATCATCACCATCAAGTTGGACTAAATTAGTGGTCTAGTTTCGAAAAGGCAAAGCATATGAGGTTTTTTTCTAGTTGAAAATAAGGAGTCTAAAAACAAAATTTGGAATGGTGGTGGCACGAAGCTGAGCGTTAGCAGGTATGTCCCAATTCCTTGATTATAATCTGGATGAGCTAGGAACATATAGGTTGTCTCACTCCCTCTCTAGCATTAGCTCTCGCGCCGTCATAAGATGTGCTTCTCTAATGGCTTCAGTTTCTTTGGTAGGATCCGAATAAAAACTCTTGGTGTCTTGGTTACTATTAGGAGAATGAATGCTTATATCTCCCTTCAGACGAGGAATGTCCCTTCTGGTAGATTGTTGTAATTCCTCTATCAATTCAAGATTTTTCCTGATATGCTAGGTTGAGATCCCTTTAAGTGCTCTCTAGCTTTTTCATCATTTCATACATTTGAGATTGAGTGACAAAAACATTGATGTTGTACGAGATAGCCACATCGAAATATGTCTAGAAGATTAGGATTAGCGTTATCAGGCAGTTGCTATTAGAGTGATGCCTCTTGTTGTTCAGCGTGAGAAGTTCCAACGATTTGAGATTTAGTTTTCTTCACCATTATTTCAAGCTTCGTACATAGACCACGGAAAAGTCTGAGGAAGTTTTGAAACTCGAATGGTAGAAAGAAAGGAAAGAAATTGAATTATTTCAACTCTCAGTGAAAGCTCCAGAATGTCGACACCAAAAAATGGTACAACACCCAATGAGTTCAACAACAATCAAATTTAATAAATGGAAAATGAGGAATAAGAATAATAGAAACACAGCAGAATTATGAGACATCGATTTATAGTGGTTCGGCATAGGTCAGCCTATATCCACTTAGGAAGTTTAATCACTTTATTGCTGAAAATCACTAAGTACGATGCTTGGATCAGTATTACTTTGAAATAAGATAGTACAAAGTAACAAGAGTGCAAAAAGATCCATTTCTCGTCTGGAAGAGGGCTATTTAAATTTGCAGTTCAAGCTGGAAAGTTGGATCCCGTTATGGAGAGACTCATGCAGGGCCCAAGGCCCATACTTCTTCAATCAGATCAGCACCGATCCTTTTACTTTGTGATTTGGGATCCACAACTTCGGTACTTAGCCTTCTTAGTCTTTCTAGCCTTATAGTGAAGTATGGTTGAGATCTGATCCATAGCCATCGAGTTACAGCTTTAGTTTCTTCGAGTAGTAGAGTGGATCTAAATCAAAGTTATACTAATCTAGGGAGTGAGTGTTTTACTGGTCCAAAAGTATAAGCACATGGGAGTTTTCTGAGTCAGAACATTGGAAGATATACCAATCCCATGAGAGGGATTCATACTAATCCCTTAGGTTGGTGATTGGGAAAGAGTGACTTCATGACTTTTTGGCGATCGGGCCATGTCGATCACATGTTTTTCAATGATCGGACTATGCTGAGCACATGTTTTCTAAAGATACCTATCGATCCCCGGAAATGGTCGATCAACATAATATGCATGATCTTATGAGTCGATCAATCCTTTTCTAAGTGATCATATAATACCCGAAGGTGATTAATCCTTGTTGAGTTGACTTTTGACTCTTAAGCTATTTGTCAATCGTGACACTTAGGGTGAGTTCGTGAAAATCTGCTTCTGATAGCTAGAATAAGAGGCCAGTAATAGAGAGAGTCAGAACGATAAATGTCTTATGAATGAAAATCTCAAATTTCATCATAAGAGTATTTGGATATTGTCATTTAGATAAGTATTATGTCTTATGCATCATATACTTTAACTTACTAAGTAGATCTCTAAATGTAAATTGAAAGCTTTTCTAGTCCAACTTCATAATGTATCTCCAGCTATAGACCAATGACCCTTTCTAGTTCAACTATGTAGTTACAACGTTAGAGTAACAAAAATATTAGGTAAAGGGCCAACTTTCATCAACAGTGTCCTAACGATCTGAGAGAAATTACCTAAGCCATCTAATACCTCTTTAATGTTGCATATCAAGATTTTTATCATGTTAAATTTACACTATAGGTAAATCCAATCATTAATACTTAGACCCTGACTCCTCTCGACTACTTGCTCTTATCATAAGAAATTCCAAAAGGCAATTTAATACTTCTTTAATGTAAAAGAGGTACCCTCCAATGGCCATTTAATACATGCATCTTGAAGCATACCCTTTCTAAGATTTCCCACTACTACATTTAAATGGTATCTTGACTATCAATGCTTCTTGAATAGGAAAAAGGTAGACCCTATAATAGCTAATTAATACCTCCAACTTAGGAGTAGGCATGCAAATATTCCTTTCTATGACTCGTGATGTCTCACATTAGTCCGACTATTCATAAGTGTTGGTAGTTAAATTAGCCAAAATTGACCAATCCTGTAGAATTAAGACTAACATCACATCCAGGTACTTATTGTAGGTGATGTCTCAAATCGGTCCCAAAATCACACCGCTGATATCCATATTAGCATGATTCTTCGCTGACCTTATATCCTTATAACTTGGTCATAATTTTTCTTTTTGGCATAACAAACTATCCTAAAATACACACACACGCACACACACACACACACACACTACATATAGTATTCATCACCCATGTTTGCAAATTAAGATCATATGTGGGAGACTCCTTATTCCTCTCTTAGTTATGGATTAATTCCTATAATTATCCTGGGTTTCCTTCCTATAGGAATTAGCGTTATATACTACCTACTTATTTATACATTTACGACATATACATACTATTATATTTATACCTAACGTAAAATATTGGACTAATTGGTCTTTATTAACTATTCCTAAATGTATGTGAAATTGTTTCTATAATGAGGTTTTCACTTCCTTCACGAGTTAAGATATCAAAATTTCCATTTTCATAGAAGTCTTGGTTCCATGCAATAGATTTAGCAAAACAAAACAAACTTGCATATAGATATATTTAAAAAACGAACATTTTTTTTACTTTTCATTAACATAGTAGATTTGATGCCTTTATTTCACAAAAATAGAACTTTATCATTTGAATCCTTTGTATTTTATTGAACTTTTGCATATATAAGCTCAAAGTGAAAATGGATTAATACATACCTAAACTATAGAAATAGGCTTTGTAAACTGCAAAATATAAGAATTCATATTTTGCATGTCATTCCTAAAAATATTTTTTTATAACCCTTTATCAAAACAATAAAAATTGAAAATGAAAGTTGAGTATAACATAAATTATTTAAATTGCAAACAGTAGACAATATTATACTATACAACAAAAAATTTGAAATTCCAATTAATTTAGGACTTGATGCATTACTGGGGGGAATTTTGGAGTTTTAGATTTAAGGAATTCACTATAAAACTCCCCAAGGTCTTATAAAATCAAAACTTTTACCACATAATTACTATAAAGAGAAAAGTTAACATTTTTCACTCATATATAGCTTTCTCAAATTCCACTGGACTTGATTCCATGTCTTCGACTTTTTCCTCCCTAATTTATCTTCTTTTAAATATATACTATACAACCATTCAATTGCATACAGATTTGATGTAGAATCCAAGAAGAATAGAATTAAAGAAATACAGATGTATATATATTTGAAATTTGTAACCACTCCCTTAAATTTGATGGATTTCTTACGTCAAAGTTTATTTTTGAATCTAAAGAAAAGTTGAGGAATAGAACAGACAGAGTTGCGATGCCATTGCTAATTTTCTTGTGAATAAAAGCGAGTATGTCAGACATTTATTTATAATGGCTACAATGTGTCTAGACCATAGAATCAAAGTCGATTTGGAATAATAAAATCTAGGTTATTCTTGGTTAAAACAAATGTTAGCTATAATATAAACATCTAGTGATCTGTCTACCTTGAACAATTGACCGCTAACGGTTGATAGGCCCAGTGAAAAAAGTCGATTGGCCTTCTTATGTTGGCAGAAATTGATTTGTTGCCCTTTTTATTTTAGATATCAATTTATTTTCCAACTGTTGGTCCATAATGATAACGTATACTTAAGTATTAAGTTTCCCATTAAAGTTAAAATATTTTATTACCTGTTTTAATATTTGGCATTAACATTATCAACATTTTAATTTTAAATTCAATTGTATTGCATTAAATTCGAAAATTGCAAACATAGGTTAACTCGATGTTTGAGTTTAGATTACAAAACTTTATATACAAAAGTTGCTCAAAAAATAGTCATGAACACAGTGACGTAACTTTCAAGGGCTGACTCTCATTCATTTTAATCCTTATTATTGATTATATAATTTCTTATTAAATTTCGTGTGATGCTACGTCGCCCCTTCTTGAAAAGGATTTGCCCAAAAAATCCCTTTAGGGCAGATAGTGTAATGTGCATTTTATAACCATGTTATCAACATAACTATCAACTTAATCAGAAATGGAAATGTGATTGTGTATGCAACATGTTATATGTGAGCCCAACCTTGGCTTAAATGCAAGATCATGACATATAAGCATGTATGCATGCAATCAAAATATGCACAAGATTCTACAAGAGTACAAAAATAATAAGAAATAGTTTGGCAACCATCCCCTACCATTCAATCTATCAACAAAGACGCAACCAAATAAACACAATACTAAATTTAGGGAAATAAATTTACCTGAAAAAGCTTTGAATGAGAGGCCTTTATCACTATCATCTTCCATGTTTTTTCCTAGAGTTACATCCTTATGCATTTGGACTAGCCTAATTTCTTTATTATGTGGCTTCCTAACTCAATGCTCTACTATAAAAACAACGATTCGGGGGTGATATTGGCTCCGTCTCAAGATTTTCTAGCTGATAAGGCTATATAATATCAGTAGTGTTCTTCTGACATTTTCTCAAATATGATACATAGAAAAGATCGTGGAGTCCCATAATTTAGTTGCAAGCTTGGCTCAATACATAAGTTCAACATCCTCCGTAAAATTGGAAAATGTCAAATAAATCTTGGCTTGAACTTCCTTGATGTCCCAAATCTCATAATCTTTCTAAGAGGAGATACCTTAACAAATAATGATACATTCCATCGAAAAATATAGCTCTTTCTTTTGTCTATCAACAAGGATTTCTGTTGGTTCGGAGCAGCCTTTATTCATCACTTAATCATCTCAACTCTTTCGTGGTCCATAATCCAATTTAGCCTAAGTAGAATTTTGTTTGCATTTTCCCACTACAATTAGGTGACTTGCATGGCCTCCCATGTAAGGCTTTGAAGTGTGTCGCACCAATTATCACTAGATCGGTATTACTGTATATGTGTTCTACTAAGTATAAATGTTACTCCTCCTATCCTATAAAATCCATGATGTAATTCCTAAATAATTCTTTTAAAATTTCATTCATTCATTTTGTATATCTGTCGGCCTATGTGTGGTCAACAATGCTCAAACTCAATTTCTTTCCTAAAGTTGGTTGCAACTCTTCCAAAATTCGCTAGTGAATATGGTGTCTCTATCGCTAACAATGATCACTAGAGCTCCGTGGAGTCATACCACTTCTTTTATATAAACTTGCACTAGAGATTCTACCATCCTATTACCCCTTACAAGAATAAACTTAGCACTCTTAATGATCCTGTCCATTACAACCCTTATAACATCTTTGCATCTTGGACTTCTAAGCTACATATCTATATAGTCCACCCATGTGTGCTCCTATTTTCAAGTTACTACTTCTATTAGAAACAATAGACCTCTAAGCTTCCCTTATTCTGGATTTATCCTTTGGCACATTGAACATTCAATGACACATTCCACTACACACATTTTCTTCCCTGGATACGCTTTAAATTCATATACATCTTGCCCCCACTAGGATGAATAAGATAAAATTAGGGGTATGCCATATTGGTCATCATGTAATTTATTATATATATCTAACTCGTTGAACATTCTTATATGAAATAATAATTTTTTCTTTCTCCTTTATGCTTTATGTAATATGTTATATCAATTATTTAATTTGATTAAAAGTGTATTTGATAGAAAGTCCATAAATGATATGTTTTGTGATAGTAATTACAAGGTGTTGTAATGTCGAATAATTTATTATAATAAATATAAACATACCATTTTAAATATTCCTATTCAGGATGCAACTATCGATGTATCCATTGTGACTAAAATATGTAACATTCACCAAATGCTGGGAAGTGTATTACTCATGATTATTGGAGGAACCTAGAAGTTATGTAGTGATAGTTACTGGATAACAATGAAGTGACCCACTTGATGATTTTTTTTTAGTTAATTAAACTAATGTCAAATAAAAACTATCATTGTGACTGATTTACATAGTTTATTTGACTTGAGAATACTATCAGTCTACGTTATGAATGCTCCATTTTGTTTATAGTTAAGTTATGACACGACGTTCATCGAATGACTATTGTTAGGTCGAGTAGACTTATAGCAAGATAAACACTATTTAAATGATGATTCATTAGGACTAGCATCACGATCAATCCAAGTCAACTCAAAGTCAATGTGTCTGGCTAGTGCATTTTGGTTAATGATAATTGTTATTATCAAACTAAGGATATAGTGTTTAGACTATAGAGTTGAATATGCACGATATTAAAATTTTAACCATTACCGAATTCCATAAATCCAAAATGATATAGTTTTAATGAAAAGAATTGGTGCAATATAAAACTCACAGCCAGGTAATGTTTAATAATGCAAAACCAAGCTTTCGTTAGAAAACAAGTAAGAGATAAGTTAGGTTATAATGTTACACCATTTACTAACATATAAATGTATACCTTTGAATAGTTTGGTGTTAATCGTTGAAAGAACTTATACTTAGAGGTTATAACTGAAATGATGAATTCTTTATGGATTGAATGACTTAATTATTTTGTAAAATGAATATTGGTGTATGTATTCATAGTATATATAAATCGATACGAGATATAGATAATGAACTAAATTGGATTCAATTAAAAAATGTTTACCTTGTATTAAAATGGCTATTAGTGGCTAATTTCAATTGAAAATAAGTGACAGGGAGGTGGAAAGAATTAGGGTAAAAGGGGTGTGATGATGTTTAAGATCTTATAAGAAAAGATAAGTGATGTGAGAACACCAGCACTAGCTTAACTTCACTTTTATTGCTAGCCATCCTCTATCTTTCTTTTAGCTGAAGTAGTCCTCCATATACTCGATCAAAAATTAGCTAATTCAAATCAAAAGCTATTGATAGTAGAGGGTCTACATTTTAAGAATCACTAATTTATGAAGTCAAAAAGTTTCTAATGGAGAAAACTCATCATTGCAAGGTGGTCATGAGGGACATAGTCTTAGATAAGTATTTAGTTTACATATGTAATATATTAATACTGTATAAATGTGGATTATTCATGTATATACATATATTGCTACAACTGTATTCTTAGTTATGTGGGATTTACATAGGTATTGTCGCTGTCACATATTGATTAGTCAAATGTATATATTTATAAAAAATCCCCATAAGGATTTGAAACACATGGACAAAATTATTATTTCTAATTACTTATATTTTAGTAATATATATATATACTTATATATTTATATTGATACATTAATTGATTCATTTATATGACTTATATTAACTATACAATTATGTCACATAAACAATTGATCAAATATGTTTAAAATATGCATTTATATCAAATGTTTTAAGTTTCTCTTAGAATTTATAAATAATTGATCAAATATTTTTAAAATAAACAATTATATAAAATATTTATTTGTCTTTTTATGGTTTCATTTGGTTAAATTATATAAGTTTGTTTTACAGCCTTTTCCATTAACAGTTATTTTATTCCCCTCAATAATTTATAGTTTTCTGTAATTATTTACATTCGTTCTTAAAAGCATAGATCTATACATGCTAGTATAATGAGCGGGTTTTAATTCACTTTTGGTGCGTGAAAAATAGAATGAAAGTGTGAGCTTCCAAAATATGGATTAAATAAAATAATATTAAACTTACAATAAACATTCGTGTAAATTGCGCCTTGTTCAAAAAGCATTTATATAAATTGTAGATCTGTAATAAAAAGGAATCAGGCTAAGTTAGGCAACTTTGTAGGAATTTGCAGTAAATTATGTCAAGTGTTGTAATTTAAGAAGTAATAGAAAAATGAACATATTATTACGATTATAAACAACTGTATTGGCATGTTAGAACATCATAATAAAAAGTACAAGAGTATAAACCTATTATGACAAAATTCGAATACCATGGGCCTAGGCTAGAAACCAAGTCAAAAGGTTGGGCTTAGATACCAGATTGAGCTAAAAAGAGATGGAGATTATCAAATAAGACCCGTACTAGTCGCATTCTCTTTCAATCAAGGTCTAGTCTCAAGGAGATCGGGTTCGCGTATGCAGAAGTAAGTAAACAAGAGTTCAAAAGAATAGCTTAACTAGAATAGTATGGGAGTGTAATTAGATTTTTAGTTATTAGGACCTTTTCCATTCGCATTTCCTTTTAGTCAAGTGTCGACCCGCATTACGCAAGACAGTCACATGATGGATTTACGGTTTTTAAGCACTCAAAGCTTGAGTATGAGCTCATGGAAATGCGTAGTGATTTGGTCGATGTAGCAAAGCACTCAAACTCTTGGAAATATGGTCAACACCGGGGATCGACATTCATGATTCATAAATATTTTTGTATCCCTCTGGCGATACAAAAAAGGATTCGGCTAATGGTTAAGACATGGGATACAATCTTGTTTCTCGTATCCCGGTTTCTCAGGAAATCGTATCCGCTCAAGGAATACAAATTTGTATCCCATTCATGGATACGAAGGTTCGACATGGCACGTGATGCATTGGGAATTCTATTTCAAATCCGCTCATTGAATCCAACATTGCATAAGAGAGAATTCGTATCCGGCACGGGGATTTGAAATTGTGGCTTCAGCAATTATGGAAATAGTTAAGGCATGGGAATATTAAGTTAGCTTCATATCCATTCTTCATCTCTGGCACTTTGGAGTTTTGGGTTTCATCAACTTTTAGGATACAAAATCACGTTTTGTATTATGCAATATGAAGGCATAGAATGTTTCATCAAGTGTGAGGATACAAAGCCTTATTTTCGTATCATGCTTTTCATCTTCTGGATGGTGTCATTTTGTGTGAGGATGAGATACGAAATGCTTATTTCGTATCCGGTACTGTTGGATATTTCATATCCCCTTGAGGGATACAAAGTTGCTTTCTTAGAAGGCTTGAGTCTCACGAGCTGGTGGGATACAAAGTAGCCATTTTGTATCGTGGGATACGATACGAAGATCTGGTTCTGGATTGGAAATTCTTCAGGTTTGAGGAAATGATATTTGGCTAAGTACCTAGGAGTCGGTCTGATCCCAGGATTAGTACCGATCCTAGGATACGAAAAATAAGGGATACAAAATCTTGTATCCCCACTCCAATAATTAGCCTGTCACTTGCCTTATTTCGGGATCTTATGGTTCTTTGTCTCTACACGTGAGAAGCTTTTTCCTAGAGCATTTTAATGGATTCTTTCTTGGTTTGTATGGTTTTGGAAGGTCACTTGGACTTATAAAATTCACATAGAAGTTTCCCAACAACATTTGGATTGGATCTTGACTTACTTTTTGGTCATTGGAGCATACTTGAAGCATTTTGAACATAACAGGATTTTAATGGCTATTTGGGCCTTGTAGGAAGTTGGCAACGACTTTGTCACTTTCCATTCATAACTTTGTAAATTCAAAGTGTTGGACTTGGAGTAATCATGTAACCATAATTACAATGATAATGAATAGTTACAATGAAGTGGACGTAGGCCTTAGTGGCAAACCATTATAAACTCAGTGTTATTTACTTTTCTCCACTCTATGTCTGGATTTCTTAGTTAATTTGGACAATTTTCTTTACATAAACCCATGGGTGTTCATCTGTGCGAGTGACCAATTCCCTAGGTCTACATTTTGGCGTACCAGGTGAGGGGTTGGATTCCCTTTGGATTGTTAAGGAAATAGATTCTCTCGGATTTCTCTTGGATTTTACTATGGTTAAAAGGAGAAAGATTAGTTTGGCTCATTCGGAAGAAGCAAGGATAAAAGAAAGTCAAGAGCTTTCCTCCTGGGACATCCGTCGAACTATGTTACTCGTGAGGATATCGATGGAGTGGCCTATGATTTAACTAAGGATTTGACTTCTCAATTGGAACAACAAGAAAAGCATTTTCGCATACAAGAAGCTACTATGAATACTATTCTTGCTAGACTTGAATGTTTTGGAAGGCCAACGGGCCTAGGAAATATTACGGGAACAAGTGCCAGTGTTCTTCAAGGCTTGGCTCGGGACTTTGGGTTCCCAAAGAGAAACCCCATGTCGATATCATTCTACAGATAGGTACTAGATCGGCTAGGCTCGGGGGAACTACCCCCAATCCCGTTGAAGGTACGACTCAGGTTTTAGCTAATCAGATTTAAGGTTCTGGTGTTAGTAATATTTCTTAGGCTTCGCTGCATGCATTTTTTGATGCAAGAACTCCTATAGTTTCGGAAGCTAGGTTTATGCTAGTCGAGGCACCTCAGGTGAGGGCTGAACCAGATATCCTTATTGTGGCTCAACATGTCGCTAATGTTAGACTTGATACCCAGGGGCACCGATATGGATTTGAATGATTGGAATCGCTTTATTGGTAAAGGTATTCAGATCGTTGATACTATTATACTATACACTCGAGGTGGAACCTCTCTTACGGACATGAATTGTTTAATCATAGTCCATTCAGTCAGGATATTAGTAATACTCGGAACCCACTGAATTTCAAATTTCCGGTGGTGGAAGCTTTTAATGGTAGGAAGGATCCTATGGTTCACTTGATGCGCTATATGCGCCACATGAAGTACTTTCGGCTTTGGAGAATGTTATGGCAAAGTGCTCCTTCTCTGTCACATGGATATTGCTACAATGTAGTTTCGACAGCTGGAAAATGAATCAGTAAATTCTTGGAGTGTTTTGGTTGGGAAATTCATCGAACATTTCAGGGTTCACATTGCTTGACCCAATAATGCTATGACTCTTATGGTGATCAAGCAAAGGACTTGTGAGATTTTGCACGAGTTTTCAAAATGGTTTAAGTTGTTGTGGCTTCGGTCGAAGGGCCGGATCCTTTTATGGTTTTGATGGTTGCATTTTCTGGTGTCTTGGAAAAGATGGACTTTAAGATCTCGCTTCAATGGGACCCATCGAGAGACTTCGGTGAATTCTATTTTGAGGCAGATCGGTTTCTTAAGGAAGAGGGTGCAAGAACAAACAAGAAAGTTCTCGAGGCTAATTTGGTTCATGCAAAGGATCGTTCAATTTTGTTAAAGGCAAAGGAAAGGGTGCTCCTCAGAATGATCAGAATGCATATAAGTTGAATCAGCTAAATTCCCTTCATACGCGGAGCTTACTCGTCCTTCACAGGAGATTTATCTGAAATTTCATTTGGTCGTTCCCTTTAGGAAGCCTACCGCAAGGGAGTCAACCTAGAGGGAGAAGGATTCTAGTCTTGTTTCACGACTTGGATAGTCATGACATGAATGATTGTAGGCATCTCAGGGACATGATTGAAGAATGCGCCAGACATGGCGAGCTAGCAGGAGAATACATTCGGATCGAGTTGTAGTACCAGGACAGGCACAACTCCCTGCTCTGACTTGGAATAGGAATGGACCGGGTGCTCCCGTTGACTTCATCATCGATTGATGTGATTTCCTAAATGTTCTGGTTTTGCAGTTCTTGGAATTTGGATTTCTTAGTTTTTGGTTTTTGACGTCTTGGTTTTTCGACTTTTCATTCCCTACGCTCTAGATTTTGGTTTTGTGGATTGTTATCTTTTGGAATTTCTTTATCTGGATTCTAGCGTTTATACTTTTGGTTTTATGGTATTTCGGTGTTTTGGATTATGGATGCGGTTGTTTGGATATCGACTTGTTGATATGACCCTATGTTTTTTGGACTTTTGGATCATGTATCTAAGATATTTGGTGATTAAAACTTTGGCTTTTCGTCTTTGGAATATGTTTATATTGACTTCAGCCTTCTGTATATTATGTTTCTAGGCATTACACCTATGGGTTTCTAGTTAAGGATGGCTTTAAGTCAGATCACATACCTACAAGATTAGATCTTAATCCCTAGCGTGCTATGTACATGAATATGAATCATCTACCTCATAATTAACTAATATCTTTGGTTTACATGATTGTAGGAGGAAAGAGGGCCTAAGTCTGCCTACCCATGCACGAGATTAGGCCTTAATCCTTAGTCATGATCTTTGAGGATGAGAAACTACCCAATCTCCTATATTCGCCTCTAGTTGCTTGGCTCGGGAGTTTGTAGGGCCTAATCCTCCCTACCCATTTACGAGATTATCTCCTAATCCATAGTCATGCTCTTTGCAGGCGAGAAATTGTCTGATCTCCTACTTTCATCTCTAGTTATTTAGCTTTGGATTTTGGAGGGCTTAAGTCTTCCTACCCGTGTACAAGATCAGGTCTTAATCCCTAGGCATGCTCTTTATAGATGACAAACCGTCCGATCTTCGACTCTCACCTTCGGATGTTTGGCTTAGGATTTCTAAGGGCTAAGTCTAGCTACCCATGTACGGGTTGGTCATTAATCCCTAGGCACGCTCTTTACAGACGGTAAACCCTCGGACTTCCTCCACTCATTTCTGGTTATCTAGCTCGGGAGTTTGGAGGGCTAATCATGCCTACCCATATATGGGATTAGGTCTTAATCCCTAGGTATGCTATTGAAGGGCGATAAACCATCCAATCTCCTTTGTTTTTTTTTCCATTTTCTGGCTTAAGGTTGGCTATGTTGGACTGCCCACGTATAGGGGCCGGTGCGATCCCTAGGCATGCTTTGTACCTGATGCTAATTCATCCCATTCAAAATTAATGGAACTCCATGGATATGAAATAAAAAATGGCTAAGTCGATTTACCCACGTACATGATTAAGATTTAACCCTAGGCGTGTTCTCTACTTGACAACAAACCGCAAGCCTTTGGATTTATTAAAAACTCCAAACCTTGAAAACTTCAATAAAAAATATGTCGTTTGTCAAGATGCTGCTTGCGAGGTTATGAAATATGGAATAAGAATTTCAAACTTTAAGGACTTGTTGTAGTAAGACTTTACTCACTAAGTATAAAAATCTGGTTCCCAAGTAAGGGCTTTTCTTGGAAAGGGGAGGGCCATCTTGTCAGGACTTGGTAAGGACATCTTGTCAGGACTTGGCTGGGCCGCCTTGTCTAGTGGCATGTAAGGCCTTACCTCTTTAGCTTTCAAACGGTCCTCTTGTCACACTCTGGCAATGGCATCCTGGACTCTTCTGACTTTCCATTGGTCTTTTTGTCACAATCTGGCAAGGGCTTCTTGAACTCTTCTGCCTTTCCTTGGTCATCTCGTTGGGTCTTAGTAAGGCGGTCCCAGATCCATCTGGTTATCTCATTATTGGCTATTCTGGTTTTCGTGATTTTGGTTCACTTCGGTTTCCCAAATCTCGGTTACTCTGGTTATATTAGTTATCTCTCGTAATATGATATGGAGCGATTGTCGACTTCCTATGGTTTTGGTTTTCTTATTATCTAATGCGATCCGGCACGATCATGGTTCTTTGGATTTTTGGTTTTCTAATACGATCTGGTGCGATCGTGACTTTTGGTTTTCTAACCCCATGGCTGTTGGATTTTTATGCAGACTTCTTTCAGTTCACGACTTCTACATTCCTAGATTTCTTGATTACTAGATTATTCAAAATATGTCTTCCTTTTTCAAGAAAGACATATTTCTGGGGGCAAGTATTGACCTGCCTTTTCGCAAGGCAGTCACACAATGGATATATGATTTTCTAAGTACTCGAAGCTCGAGTACAAACTCACGGAAACACGCAACGATTTGGTCGAAGTTGCAAAGTGCTCAAAGTCGAGGAAATATAGTTGACACTGGGGATCAACATTCCTGATTCATGAAGATTTTTGTATCCCTCTTGCGATAAGGAAAAAGAACTTATATAATGTTTAAGACATGGGATACGATCTTGTTTTTCTGTAACAGCTCGCATTTTACATATCGGGAGATCGTAAAATATTTTTATTTTATTCGTTGAGGGTTGGATCATTCTCATCTTCTAATATGTTGCTTATGGGGATGTGAGACATGTCCATAATTTTTTTACCAATTTTGTTTGTGATTATTTTGCCCCTGTCAGTCTTGTATAGAGCATAACTTTTGACTCAGGTAGAATCATAGGGTGAAACTTGTGCCAAAGGAAAGGCATTGATGATTTTCTTTCCGTAAAGTGGTTACATTAAGGATTAGGCTCAGCGGTTTGGGAGAAATTGTTGTTTTAAGGTTTTTCAGTCGGCTCTCAGGTTTGGAGAGCCAAATGGGCTGAATCGGGGAGGCCCATTAGTGGGCTGGTGGAATCATATAAATAGGGGTGGGAGTGGAGGGAAAAGGTTTACTTTCCCATTCTCTCATTTGGAGGCATTGATCTCCTTTTTCCTCTAACACCTTTCCACCATTAAAAATCCAAATCTAAGGAGGGAAATCATAGATCTACACCATTGAAGGCTAGATCTACATCATTTCAAAGGTGAATTCACCGGATCGAGGAGTTTGGTTCGAATTGCTTGCTGTCCCGATTCATAATTCTATCATTTTAGCTCGTATTGGAGAATCGGTGAGTGATTTACATCTCTCACATGGATTCAGTGAAGTGTATGAGTAGTAGATCATGTTTTTCATCA
Source organism: Allium sativum (assembly GCA_030737875.1). Classification (NCBI taxonomy): domain Eukaryota; kingdom Viridiplantae; phylum Streptophyta; class Magnoliopsida; order Asparagales; family Amaryllidaceae; genus Allium; species Allium sativum. The sequence goes on along the minus strand of CM060921.1, from coordinate 716,244,726 downwards.
AATTCAAGTGGTTCCCCTTAAATCTATGCATTGGTAAGTTCATTTCATATATATCACCTTAGGATCTGATTTAGCAAGTTTAGATAGGTAATTTCTATGATATTTCATACGAATGTGCAAGTTAGATCCATGGTTTTTATTCATTTGCATATTTGTGGTGATTTCAGTGAATTTGACATTATCATTCTTAGAATTATCATATTGATGATATTGTTGATTTCATAACATGCTTGTAATCCTTTTTAATGAATTGGACGAGTTAGTTTTGTCAGATTTATTGTTTGGCGAGATTTTGATCGAAATCGGAGTTGAATTGCAATATGCAGGTTTTGGGTCGGCCATAAGTTGGATCAGACCAAAGTGGGTCGGATCAAAGTTGGGTCGGACCAAAGTTGGATCGGACCAAAGTTGGGTCGGACCAAAGTTGGGTCAGACCAAAGTTGGGTTGGACCAAAGTTGGGTCGGACAAAAGTTGGGTCGGACCAAATTTGAGTTGGACCAAAGTTGGGTCGGACTAAAGTTGGTAGGCCTATTATAGTCAGCCATTTCTGGTCGGCCATTTTTGCAATTTCTGGGCATCTATTTCTGGTCGGACATTTTCGATGATGATGTGACTTCAAAGTGAATTCAATTGGGAAGTTTGGAAGTGTTTAAAACTGTTTGTTGTTCATTGTATGCAACAAATGGGGAGACAACTCAAGGATGTATTAAGTTCGTGTAAAGTGATAGCTCTAAAGTGTTCTGAGCTAATTAAATGTTGTAATTGATAACGACTAGAGAGATAAAGGTCGAGAAATTATCGTTAGGTTCTAGCAGACCCAAAGCAGAGTTACAATTGAAGACAAATTGTTGGTCGAGTGCCTTCGGCGTCGTGTATGGCCTAGACACGTGTTGAGTATAGCTTGTAGCATGTGCTGAGTATAGTATGTGGAGTGTTGCTAGAACTGGGACGTCGTGTAGGGTCCTTGACAATTGATGGAAAATTGTTTAGCTATTCATACGATAACGAGGATTCCAAAGCATGGATGTCGGTGATAGCCAGAATCATTCATGGACGTTTGAATGCTTGGTTGCTTTGGTTGTACCATCCCACAGAGATTTTTTGACTTCGAATAAGGTGTTCCCTAGGTGCTTGTCTAATATTAGTTTCGGCCTCTGGGGCTTGTGTTTATGGAATACCAAGTTCGATTAAGGTGGTTTCCATGAGATATAACTAGATGTTGTATGAGTTACTTTTTCCATGTATGAATGGTTATTCTAATTGCCATGGCTGAATTGTTGTCCCTTTCGATTTATGGATCGTAAAGGCTATCACTGTCAGGTATGGGGAAGGCAGGTGTAAGTTCTTCTCTGGAGTTAGGTAGATTGGTTATTTTTTTACCCATTCTCATATACTTTATTGAAGAAGTTTGTTAGCTGTTTTATCGCTCACTAAGACTGTTGTCTGACTCAAGGTTTTATATTTCCTCTTATTATCTTGGTCTATTCATCCGGTTGTGGATGGGCAGACTGAGTAACAGGTGGCAGGTATTGCTTTAGTGAGGACGACGATGTTGATCGATGGCGAGCAGGAGGCTCACGTACCAGTTTTATTACTATCTAGTATTTGTTTCCGCTGTTTGCTATTTCTCTGAGTGTTGTAGTGAGGCAAATTGTACAAACACTATTATTGTTATCCACGTGTATGGGAAACACTTTCTAGTTGTCATGGAAATTTAGTGTTTCAGCTTCACTGTTACTACCTGTTGTATATGTTCTATTATATTTTATCCTTGCACTGTGAGATTATGATAGGTTTCGCTTATATACCATACCTTGATGATCATCCATTGCTGCCTAGCACACCCTTCAGCGCATTATTTCTCTTGTATAGTGCGGGGGCTGTGGGCGGTCATCACATTTGGTATCAAAGCTCTGGTTAACGATTTTAGCCAAAGTTCAAAGACGTAATCACGTATGAGAGACGTACTTGTAGATTTCAGTTGGATGCTTGCTATATATATTAACTCATATATTGTAGTAGCGGTTGTATTCTTTAGCAGTTTTTCTTGGAAGTGGCTAATTATTCTAAATTGCAGATTTAGAATGAAATCTAAAGTATTTGGAAGTGGCTAATTACTATATATATTAACTCATATATTGTAGTAGAGCTGTAGAATTTACAAAGCTATGCAAAAACTTTTTTTCATTAGGAGGAAAACAGTTAAAAGGCACTGAGCCAGTTGAAGAAGTCCATAGGTGGATGGATACTTGTGTTAGGATTTTCAAAGACATGGGATGTGACGGCCCGCCTCGCACCAGCCGACATTTTCAATGAAATGCGATGTACCGATGTCAGCACGGGACGGTCGTCGAAGAAAGGAAAAAGGGAAGGGATTTGAATGGTGAACCAACAAAGAACCTGTAGTATCTCTCATAGCGCATGGAACAAAATATAATAATAACATAACTTGATATAAAACAGGCGAGACAGTGCATAAGTTGAAAACAAAACCATCATAGCAGCGGAAAATTCAAATAAAACTTATGGTCCAAAACATCATTATTACAACTTTTAAAACTGTCTCTAAAGCAAAATAGGAAGGTACACTACTAATGCCTAAAGTAATGACCAGCAGTAACACAGGGAGAATATATGGGAACAATACATGTAAGCCTCCTGCTCATCTCCGGATAGCTACTCGTGCATAACCAGCTAACCCGTCTATAGTTTACTCGTTTTAGAGCACCCAAAGTAATAAGTAGAGACATAAAACTCTGGGTCAGACAAAAGTCTGGCATGACCGATAAGCAACAAAACAGAACAATAACATGTATACATAACCATACCTGAACCTGGACCTGCAACCAAAGAGTTAGTACAACAGGATGTACAATACTCTAAGGTGACACTAACACATGGTGTGAAAATAATGGGGAAGGGGTGTGCATGTCATGGTGATAGCAAACATCAAACATAGCAATCATCCTCACATCTCTCACTCAGTGCGTAAAGTATACGATATCTGCCACTTTGGTCACCCAATCCTTTGTTATGATCACTCTGCCCCATGGAGTCATAACGACTCCACTGCACTGATCTGTAACCACTAATACTTTGCTATGTCCACTCTGCCCAATGGAGTCATGACAACTCCACTGCACTGGCTCATAGCCCTACTACGATCACTTTGCCCCATGGAGTCATAACAACTCCACTGCACTGATCCATAGCCAATATCCGTCTCTCAGTGGTGAATCAAAGCTATAGACCTTGATAACCCCTTAGCACATGTCCCGCAGCAAAGTCCGACTCATGAAGTTAACTCGTTGGTTCGCGTCTAGATCCTGAGTCACAACTTCTCATTTGGACTACATTTGCATCTCAGGTTATTGGTCTTCTCCGGATCGGTTCGGGAACGAGCTTCCACTCAGTTCGGCCTTCCTCCTCCCGTTCGGTTCGTGGTCATCACTTGGGTCCGGTCCGTATGAAGCAATGGTTCGCGGTTCATGCTCTTTTTCCATTTAGCTCGGTTTGGTTCGTGGTGTATGCTCTGGTTCGGTCCACCTCTCCAAGCATCGGGTCGGTTTGGCTATGCAGGTACGGTTCGTGAATGGCATCGGTTCGGATCGGGGTTCCTGCTCGTGGCACACTTTGGTGAGGGGGAATGTCGTAGAGCTTAAGTGCGAGATGGGTGGATGCTTCACGAGCGGGTCGATTCATAGCCTTCCTTCGCGAGCCAGTTCGGAGATAGGGTGTCACAAACGGGTGATCCGATCCGATCCGGTTCCTGCAACTTTTCCAGCAATTGGTTTACGCCACATGACGGCGTTTTCGACCATTCTAACTTTGCTGAACAATCACAAATCATGCCAAATAGTAATAGCAACATAGGTAATCATCCATAAACACCAAAATATCAATATAACATGTTAATATGGATCAACATACCCAAAAAGTATGATTTTCCCCTTAATCCCCTTAATCATGGTTTAACAATACGAATAGCAGAACATGTCCAAATTAACCCAATTTTTTATCAGAGGCATAAAATGACATTTAAGAATTTCTACATATTTTTCATGATTTTTATAATGCATAATTTTGTTAATTAACACTAATCACCCCTAATTAGCCGTAATTTGTGAAAAACAATGCTAATCACTCAACTTAGCCACAAATGAATTATAGATCTGAACTTTACTACTAGTTTGAGTCGAATTCCTATGCAACACAGCAGCTCCAACTCTGATTTGGTGTTGATTTTTCTTGATTTGATGTAGATCTTCTTAATTAGTGATTAGAAGGCGATTTGGGAGTGATTTAGAAGGTGGAGGCCATTGCTAAGGTTCAAAGGATGAAAGTGACGGCTGTAAAAACTGAAATGAAATGTGTTTCCTAACCCTATCATCCCTCTCATAACCCTAATCCTGAAATGGGTTATGGGCCTAGCTGCTAATCACCTTAATTAGGCCCGGTTAAGCTCTTTTTCACCTTCTAAACCTTATTTCAGCCATATCTCCCAACGTTAAGTTCATTTGGCTAATGTGACCACTCTACGGAAAGCTAAACCCTCATCCAAATCCAATGGAAGTGGTTTTAGGTCAAACCTCCTTACCAATCAAAATTTATGGGCAAAACAAGATTCGCTAGGAGCAAAATGGTCATTTAAAAATGGGTAAAAATCTTGAACATTGGAAATGACCCCAATAGTCGTTCCCCAAAGTTACACGACCATGTGGCCTCGTATGGAAATAAAATAAATATTCTACGACTCTCCGATACATAGAATACGAGTCGTTACATTCTTACCCCTTAAGAAATTTCGCTCTCGAAATTCCCCAATTAAAGCATACAACGGGTCCCGCATGCTTAACAACCATTTACAAACAATCAAACATACATTACAGACACATCAAGTCTATCCTAGCATGAGGAATAACTAAATCGCAATTTTAAATCTTACCAGGCAAAGAGTTCTGGATACGATTCCCTTGTGCTCTCCTCTGTTTCCCAAGTACAGTCATTTTCATTCTCGCCCCACTGAACCTTGACCAGTTTCACCCCCTTCCTTCGAAGTTGCTTCGTATCGTACTCAATAATATGGATCGGCCCGCGGTTCCCAACAGCCTCAGGTTCTACTTCGATGTCATTCAACTGATCCAATGAAATAGTAATATCGGGGTCGTGCATGAACTTCCTTAACTGGGAAACATGAAATATGTTGTGAACTCCCTCCATCTTGTCAGGTAATTCAACTTTATATGCTAAATTCCCAACTTGTTCGAGAACTGGGAATGGACTAACAAATCTTGGTGTTAACTTGCCTCTCCTACCAAATCGAATCACGCTCTTTAACGGATAAATCTTGACAAACACCAAGTCGCCAACGGAGAATTTTAAATCTCTTCGCCTCTTATCAGCATAACTCTTCTGCCTATCTTGGGCAACCTTCATTCGCTGTTGGATAACCTTGATCTTATCTGAAGTTTCTCTTATCACTCCAAGCACGAATTTCTCACCGGTTTCCAACCAACATGCTGGTGAGTTGCACGGTCTTCCATATAAAGCTTCAAATGGAGCCATACCAATACTGGACTGATAACTATTATTATATGTGAATTCAACCAGATGTAGATGGTCAACCCATGACCCTCCAAAATCTAATATGCAAGCTCTTAAGAGATCTTCTAATACTCGATTCACTCTCTCTGTTTGACCGTCGGTTTGTGGATGTTATGCGGTACTGAGATGTAATCTTGATCCTAAAGCCTCTTTTAAGCTCTTCCAAAATCCATTAATAAACAACAGATCTTGGTCACTCACAATGCCTTTGGGTACTCCATGAAATCTCACTACCCACTTCATATACAGTTCACTAACTTAGTTGCCATTCTATTCGACTTGACAGGTATAAACCTTGCACTCTTGGTCAATCAGTCAACAATCACCCAAATACTATCATGGCCCGATCTAGTCCTTAGTAACCCATCAGTTAAATCCATTGAGACTTGTTCCCATTTCCACTCTGGAATTTCTAATGGTTGCAACAAACCACTAGGCTTCTTTTGCTCGGCTTCAACTAGTTGGCAATTCATGCATATAAACTTCTCAACATCTCTTTTCATCCCTTCCCAGTAGTAGGTCTGCTTCATGTCTCGATACATTTTGTTACCACCGAGATGTATAGTCAGTTTTGAGTGATGACATTCTTTAAGCACTTCATCTCTCAATCGATTTACATTGGGCACAACTAGTCTCGCATTCTTTCTAAGCCATCCATCTCGATCAAGCCCATACTTGTTCATCTCCTCACCATCGAAACCATCTCTAACTTAGAGATGATTTCCAATAGGTTAGGATCGTTCCTATGACTGGAACCAATCCTCTCAATCAAAGTGGGTTTGATCGTCAAACTTGCTAAGATTTTTGGATCCAATTCGCACTTTGGTCTGAAATCATACCCCGCGATATACTCCAGTTGCTTCCATTCCAGAAACATAACCCCTAAACTAGTATGTCTGCAACTCAGTGCATCAGCTACCGCATTTTACTTTCCTGGTGTATATGCAATATTGAAATCTTAAGAAGCCAAGAATTCTAACCATCTTTGCTGTCGGAGAGTTAGATCCTTCGGAGAGAAAAGGTACATTAACGACTTATGATCGGTAAACAACTCGAATCTTTCTCCCAAGAGATTATGTCTCTACATCTTCAACGTGAGCACGATTGCTGCCAATTCCAAATCATGGGTAGGATATTTTTTCTCATGCGGTTTCAGTTGCCAACTAGCGTAAGCTACTACCTTATCTCCTTGCATCAACATAGCACCTAGTCCGGTATCACAGCCATCCATGTATACCGCCATCTCTTCATTCCCTTTAGGAATGACTAACACTGGCGCACGCGTCAACTTTTCCTTCAGACTCTTGAATGCATTTTCACACATTTCGTCCCGAACGAAAGCTTGATTCTTCTTGGTCAACTGAGTTAATGGTGTCGCTATCTCGGAGAAGTCTTAGATAAACTTACGATAATATCCAGCTAACCCCAAGAAACATCTTACGTTTGTTGCATTCCTGGGCGTAGACCAATCTTGTATCATAGCAACTTTCGCAGGGTCCACTGCAATACCATTCTTCGAAATAACATGGCCCAAGAATCTAACTTCCCTCCTCCAGAAGTGACACTTAGAAAACTTCGCTTTCAATTGGTGTTTTCTCAACACCTCCATCACTACTCTCAAATGTTCCTTGTGTTCGTCCTCTCTCCTCGAATAAACAAGTATATCGTCCACGAACACAAGAATAAACTTATTCAATTGATCTCGAAATACTCTATTCATAAGATCCACAAAATATGCTGGCGCATTGGTCAACCCGAAAGGCATGACCAACACTCATAGAATCCATACGGCGTCCCAAAGGCCGTTTTAGGAATACTCTCGGCTACTACTCGGAGCTGATGAAATCCTATCGCGAGGTCCAATTGGGAGAACACTCTTGCTCCCTCCAGTTGATCAAACAAATCGTCTATTCGTAGAAGAGGATACTTATTCTTCCTAGTCACTTTATTCAACTCACGATAATCCACACATAAACGAAGGGAACCATCTGCCTTGGTGGCAAATACGACTGGTGCTCCCCACTAGGAAACACTTCTTCTGATAAATCTCTTCTTCAAAAGATCGCTTACTTGCACCCCGAGCTCTTGCTGCTCCCTTGGCGCCATACGACGAAGTGGCATTACTATAGGTCTGGCATCTTTCACTAAATCAATACTGAACTCAATCTCTTGGTGTGGTGGAAGTCCGGTCACTTCCTCGAAGATATCCGGATACTGGCCAGCAATGGGAACCCTTGATAACTCATCCTGCGGAATGTCAAGGTAATTTATAAAACTAACCATTACATCATCACTAGGTAGGCCACCAAACACTGCCCTTCGCCCATCATCAACCCTAATAGTCACCGAAAATCCCTCACAGTCTATCACCACCCCATATCTTTGGAGCCAATTGACTCCAAAAATAATGCCAAACCCAGTAAAGCCCAAAACAAAGCAATCACAAGCAAACATACATCCATGACTCGATAAGACCAAAATTTTCCAAATCATACTAAGGCTAGTCAAACCACCAATTGGGTTCGTCTCCACTAAAGGTCTATCGACTATCTCAGGTTCCAATCCTAACCTATCGATCAGGTCACTAGATATGAAGGAACGGGAAGCCCCAATATCAAATAATACTCAAACAGGAACATCATAAACAGAAAGCATACCTTGAATGACGACATTCTTTCCTTTCTCCACCGCAGTTGGGGCATTCGACGAAGAAGGAACAACACCAATAGCATATGCTTTCACAATCTGCTCCTCTTTAGGGGGTTGCGGACATTTTTCCTTGTGATGTCCTACTTGGCCACAGTTGAAGCACTTCCTGTCCGTTGGCTTTGCTCTACATTCTTTGGCATAGTAGCCCTTCTTGCCACAGCTAAAGCACTCAACTTCTTTCTTATCTTTCTTTTTCTGACCATCCTTGGTCTGACTCTGCTTCCTTTTACTCTAAGAATTATTCTTGCCTCCACTGCTTTCCTGTGACTTTGGCCCCTCTGGAGATGCAACAGCGACTTCAGCCTTGGGCTTAGGATAAAGGCTCTCTGATCTCAATGCTTTCCCAACAATCGATTCAAAAGTCCCATCAATATGGTTTGAAAGCCTTTACCCCAAGTACTGATCTGAGCCTGTTATGAACTTCTCATTCTTCTTCTCGGGAGTTTCAATAAGGGATAATCCATACTTCGATAAAGTATCGAACTCAGCAATATAGTTCGAGACTGCCCTACCATTCTGCTTAAGCTCCAAGAACTTTCTAAACAATTCTGATTTCTAAGCAGCTGGGATAAACTTATCACTGAACCGGGTCTTGAACTGATCCCAAGTAACTTGATCCTCAGGGGTAGCCGCCTTAATAGCATTCCACCAATTCATAGCCCGTCCTTGCAATTGACAGGTTGCTAGCTTCCTCTTAATCGCATCATCGATCCCTAAGTCCACGAAGAAGCACTCATAATTATTGAGCCAATCCTAAACTTCTACAGCCGATTCCATTCCATGGAAGGACTTCCCACCAAGACTAGTGTAGTCCTTACAGAGCTTGGCGAAATCGTCCATAGGCGCCTGCACCGCTGCACCACCACCATTTGCAGCATTAGGAGATGCCATTTGAACATCCCTAAGCATCTCTCTCACGAAGTCAGTGAACATCGTCCTTATATCAGGAGCATTCCTATTATGGTCTCCTAAACCAATATTCCTCGTATATCGGCTCATCGTTCAGTATGTAAGGAGAAAATGATTAACCATCTCTTCAGTGGTGCCAGTGCAGTGCGACTCCATCCTTAGATATACTAATAGTATATATATAGCTTTTGAAAACCAAAATATCACAAATACGTGCTCTCATATATGTACTATCTCTCTGTGGTGTCTTTCCCTAGGTTAACTATGCAACCTAGAGCTCTGATACCAAGTGTGACGGCTCGCCATGCAGCAGCCGACATTTCCATTGAAATGAGTTGTACCGATGTCCGACCAGCATGGGACAGTCGTCAAAGAAAGGAAAAAAGGAAGGAATTTGAACGATGAACCAACAAAGAACCTGTAGTATCTCTCACAGCGCATGGAACAAAATATAATAATAACATAACTTGATATAAAACAGGCGAGACAGTGCATAAGCTGAAAACTAAACCATCATAGCAGCGGAAAATTCAAATATAGCTTATGGTCCAAAACATCATTATTACAACTTTTAAAACTATCTCTAAAGCAAAATAGGAATGTGCACTACTAATGCCCAAAGTAGTGACCAGCAGCAACACAGGGAGAATAAATGGGAATAATACATATAAGCCTTCTACTCGTCTTCGGACAGCTATTCGTGCATAACCAGCTAACGTCTCTAGTCTGCTCGTTTTAGAGCACCCAGAGTAATAAGAAGAGACATAAAACTCTAGGTCATACAAAAGTCTGGCATGACTGATAAGCAGCAAAACAGAACAATAACAGGTATACATAACCATACCTGAACCTGGACCTGCAACTGAAGAGTTAGTACAACAAGATATACAATACTCTAAGGTGACACTAACACATGGTGTGAAAATAATGGGGAGGGAGTGTGCATGCGATGGTGATAGAAAACATCAAATATAGCAATCATCCTCACATCTCTCACTCAGTGCGTAAAGTATACAATATCTACCAGTTTGATCACCCAATCCTTTGTTACGATAACTCTGCCCCATGGAGTCATAACGGCTCCACTGACTGATCTGTAACCACTAATACTTTGCTATGTCCAATCTGGCCCATGGAGTCATGACAAATCCATTGCACTGGCTCATAACCCTACTATGATCACTTTGCCCCATGGAGTCATAACAACTCCACTACACTGATCCATAGCTAATATCCATCTCTCAGTGGTGAATCAAAGCTATAGACCTCGATAACCCCTTAGCACATGTCCCGTAGCAAAGTCCGACTCATGAAGTTAACTTATTGGTTCCCATCTAGATCCTGAGTCACAACTTCTCATTTGGACTACCTTTGCATCTCGGGTTATTGGTCTTCTCCGGATTGGTTCGGGAATGAGCTTCCATTCTCTTCGGCCTTCCTTCTCCCGTTCGGTTCATGATCATCACTTGGGTCCGGTTCGTATGAAGCAACGGTTCGCGGTTCGTGCTCTGTTTCCATTCAGCTCGGTTCGGTTCGTGGTGTATGCTCCGATTCGGTCCTCCTCTCCAAGCATCAGGTCAGTTCGGCTATGCAGGTACGGTTCGTGAAAAGCATCGGTTCGGATTGGGTTCTTGCTCGTGGCACACTTCGGCGAGGGGGTCGGGTCATGAAGATTAAGTGCGAGCTGGGGAGGATGCTTCACGAGCGGGTCGATTCATAACCTTCCTTCGTGAGCCGGTTTGGAGATAGGGTGTCACAACCGGGTGAGGCGATCCGATCCGGTTCCTGCACAGTTTCCTGCGACTTCAGCGATTGGTTTACGCCACACGGCGGCGTTTTCGACCATTCTAGCTTTGCTAAACAATCACAAATCATGCCAAACAGTAATATCAACATATGTAATCATCCATAAACACCAAAACATCAATATAACAAGTTAATATGGATCAACATACCCAAAAAGCATGATTTTCCCCTTAATCCCCTTAATCATGGTTTAGCAATACGAATAACAAAACATGTCCAAATTAACCCAAATTTTTATCAGATGCATAAAATGACATTTAAGAGTTTCTATATATTTTTCTAGATTTTTATAATGCATAATTTCATAATTAACACTAATTACCCCTAATTAGTCGTAATTAGTGAAAAACAATGCTAATCACTCACCTTAGCCACAAATGAATTATAGATCTGAAATTTACTACTTGTTTGGATCAAATTCCTATGCAACACAGCAGTTCCTACTCTGATTTGGTGTTGATTTTCCTTGATTTGATGTAGATCTTCTTAATTAGTGATTAGAAGGCGATTTGGGAGTGATTTAGAAGATGGAGGCCATTGCTAGGGTTCAAAGGATGAAAGTGGCAGTTGTAAAAACTGAAATGAAATGTTTTTCTAACCCTATCGGCCCTCCCATAACCCTAATCCCGAAATGGGTTATGGGCCTAGCTGCTAATCACCTTAATTAGTCCTGGTTAAGATGTTTTTCACCTTCTAAACCTTATTTTAGCCATATCTCCCAAACGATAAATCCGTTTGGCTAATTGACCACTTTATGGAAAGCTAAACCATCATCTGAATCCAATGGAAGTGGTTTCAAGTCAAAACTCCTTACCAATCAAAAGTTATGGGCAAAACAAGATTCACTAGGGGCAAAATGGTCATTTAAAAATCGGTAAAAATTGTGTGAACATTGGAAATGACCCCAATAGTCGTTCCCCAAAGTTACACGACCATGCGGCTTCGTATGAAAATGAAATAAATATTCTACAACCCTCCGATACGTAGAATACGGGTCGTTACATGGGCATTGATGATGCAACAAAGAGGAAGCTTTTATCAAGGCGGTTAGTGGGCAGAGCAATGGACTGGTGGAACTCTGTCACACTTGAGACCCCTGAAGAGGATATTTCATGGGAGTTGTTCCAAGCTAAGTTTAAAGAAAAATTTATCTCCACCATGCAGAAGTCTGTTCTGTTTAAGAGGTTCATGGAGCTTAAACAGAATGGTCGCTCAGTTCTTGTCTATATTTCCGACTTCGAGGCTTTTTGAAGTATGCTCGTTCATATTGGATACTCCTTATCAAAATAATGAGAAGTTTGTCTTGGGATTGAATGAATATCTTGGGGATCAGCTTGTGGATTACCTCGATGATAGCTTTGAGAAAATCGTCGAGAATGCTTTGAGGTATGAAAGTATGTTCCCTAAGAAGATGTCTGTTGTTGCACCTAAGGAGGAACAGAAGCCACAACAGTGTGGTATTAATAAGAAAAGGAAGCAACAAAAACAGAAAGGAAAGGATGGCCGAAAGAAGCAGAAGGGAGAAGTGACTTGCTTCAATTATTGGTAGAAGGGCCATTTTGCTAGTGAATGAAAGAATCCTAAAGCTGATAAGAAGTGCTTCAAGTGTGGGAAGCCAGGACATGAGAAGAAATTTTGTCCAGAATCAGCCAAAGGGAAGCAAGTGGTTTAGGCTTATGCTTTGGGGGAAGTGCCATCATCTTAGAGGGCTCCTACTGTAGAGGAGAAGGGAAAGGGGGTCGTGGTGCAAGGTACTCTTTCTGTTTATGGTGTTTCAGTTCGAGTTTTTTTGATACTGGAGCATCACATTCATTCATTTGTAATGAGCTTGTGTGTTGCTTGGGTTTGGAACCCGAGATTTGTGATAGACCTTTCGTAGTAACTAATCCAATTGGGGGTTCGTCAAATCTTTGCATGGTTTGACGAGGTCTAGTGTTGTCAAGTCATGGTTGCCCTTTTGTGTGTGATTGCTTTGTTCTTAACTTCACTGGGTTTGGGATCATCTTGGGCATGGATTGGCTCAAGAGGTATGCGGCAAGGGTGAATTGCGAGAAGCTAGAGGTGAAAGTCGGGGATGTGAAAGGGCAAAAGGTGTTGGTAAAGTGTAAGCACGAAGAGGGTGTCTTCGTTAGCTATCTATATTCGCTTGTGATTCCACAAGAAGACTTGTCCTCTGTGCTGATCGCAAATGAGTATGAGGATGTCTTTGACGAGGTCAAATGTTTGCCGCCGCATCGTGATATCGAGTTTAGTATCGATTTGGTCGAGGGAGCTAGACCAATCGTTATGCCTCTTAGGTGGAGCCTAAGGAACAGCAAGAGTTGGAGGTGCAAGTCCGTGACCTTCTGCGGAAAGGATTCATTCTGAGAACTGTTTCCGAATGTGGTGCACCGGTCGTGTTTGCAACCAAGGCAAATGGCTCGTTAAGATTGTGTGTGGACTATTCTGAGCTGAACTGGGTGACTAAGAAGAACAAGTATCCATTGCCAAGGATTGATGACTTATTCGATCATCTTCACGAAGCCAACGTGTTTGCTCAGATGGATTTGGCAACAGGATTTCACCAATTGAGGGTGGCCAAGGATAGTTTGCCAAAGACTTCTTTTAGGACACTATCTGGTTTCTTCGAGTGGTCGATGATGCCATTTGGGTTGACTAACGCGCCAGCGTACTTTGTGGATCTTATGAATAGGGTATTCAGAGATCAGTTGAATAAGTTTGTGCTTGAGTTCGTAGATGATATTCTAGTTTACTCCAGGAATTAGGAAGAATACAAGACACATTTAAGAGTTGTGTTAGAGATCTTGTGTAAGCATCAGTTGAAAGCTAAGTTCTCGAAGTGCCACTTCTGGAAGGATGTAGTGAGGTTCTTAAGTCAAGTTGTTTCTGGACATAGGATAGCGCTTGACCCCGCTAAGGTGGCAGCAATCCAAGACTAGGATAGACCTAAGAATGCAACAGATGTTCGGAGTTTCCTTGGGTTGGCAGGATATTACCAATGGTTTATCAAGGATTTCTCCAAGATAGCTGCACCATTGACAGGATTGACGAAGAAGAACCAAGTGTTCACATAGGATGCGAGGTGTGAACAAGCGTTCGGAATCCTGAAGGAGAGATTGACAAGTGCTCCTGTGTTGACCATTCCAAGTGGGAATGAAGAGATGTGGTATACACCAATGCATGTGGTACTGGGCTTGGAGCACTGCTAATGCAAAAGGATAAGGTCATGGCCTACGCGAGTCGACAGCTAAAGCCGCATGAGAAGAATTACCCAACTCATGATTTGGAGTTGGTAGTGGTTGTGTTTGCTCTGAAGATGTGGAGACTTTACCTGTTGGGAGTCTGATTCAATTTGTTTACGGATCACAAGTCATTGAAGTATCTTTTCTCCCAAAAGGATTTGAATCTTCGAACCTATACTCCTAGTAAATGTAACGCAGTAGCAGATGCGTTGAGTCGAAGACACGCAATTTTGGGCGCGATGTTTTTGGAATGGAGGAGCCATGAGTATTTGGCAAGGTTTGATTTCAGGCCAAAGTGTCAGTTAGAACCTGAAATGTTGGCAAGCTTATTGATAAGACCTACTCTTATCTAAAGGATTGGCGAGAGCCAAAAGCGAGATACAAAGCTTGTAGAGTTTATCCAAAAGATAAAACTAGGAGATAAAGAGTTCGAAGTCGACCGAGAAGGTTGGCTTCGAAAGTAAGGGCGATTAGTTGTTCTTGATATTGATGGATTGAGAGATAAGGTTCTGAGAGAATGTCATCAGTCGAAGTTGACGATTTATCCCAGTGGTAACAAGATGTATCAGGACATGAAGCGAGTCTGCATCTTGGAGGGGATGAAGTAAGATATTGGAAAGTTCATTTCCAAGCGCATGAACTGTCAGTTAGTGAAAGCTGAACAGAAGAAGCAGAGTGGTTTGCTTCAGCCATTGGAAGTTCCTACTTGGAAGTGAGAACAAGTATCGATGGATTTTATCGATGGACTACCTAGAACCAGGACAGGAAATGAAGGGATTTGGGTCATTGTGGATCGCTTGACCAAAAGTGCAAGATTCTTTTCTGTCAAGTCGACTAGGACAGTGTCGAAGCTGGCTGAACTTTAAGTGAAATGGATTGTTAGATTCCATGGCTTCCCAAAGAGTATAGTGAGTGATCGAGATCCGTTATTCACTAGTGAATTTTGGAAGAGTTTGCAAGAAGATTTGGAAACCGAGTTGTGCTTGAGTACGACATATCTTCCCCAAACTGATGGTCAGACCGAGAGAGTCAATCGAGTTTTGGAATATCTCCTAAGCGCTTGTGTGTTGGATTTTGGAGGATCATGGGAAGACCATCTACATCTGGTTGAGTTTGCATATAATATTAGCTACCAATCTAGCATTGGGATGGCACCATACACGGCATTGTATGGGAGGCCGTGCAATTCTCCGGCATGTTGGCTAGAAACTGGAGATAAGTTGGTACATGGGCCAGAAATGATAAGAGAGACCTCGGATTGTATCGAGATCGTTCGGCAACAAATGAAGGCAGCCCAAGATCTTCAGAAAAGTTACGCCGAAAAGCGTCATAAGGAGTTGGAATTCAACGTTGGCGATATGGTTTTCGTGAAGGTTTCGCCGTTGAAGCATATGGTGAGATTTGGAAGTAAAGGAAAGTTAGCTCCTAGGTTCGTTGGACCATTTCCGATAGTCGAGCGAATTGGAAAGCAGTTGCGAGACCTCATGAACCACTTCGGGTTGTGGGAAATGACATGAAACAGCTTAGAAGGAAGATGGTTAGGCTTGTCAAGGTACAATGGAGTGAAGATGGCAACGATTGTACATGGGAGATGGAAGAGCGCATGAAGGCGACTCATCTAGAACTTTTCGTCGGTTGGACCCTTTGATATCGTACCATCGTTATATTGTTGTATATTGTTGATTGTTTGATAGAATTCCGCGTGCTAGGATTAGGCTATGGATGCATGGCTTGATGGATGCTAGTTTAGATGATAGAATTGGCTTCTCATGGATGATAGCCATGCGGAACTGTTATGTTTGCTTGGAATTTCGGGGGCGAAATTCTTAAGGGGGAGGGGGATGTAACAACCCGCATTTTACGTATCGGAAGATCATAAAATATTTTTTATTTCATTCCCTGAGTGTTGGATCATTCTCAATTTTTAATATGTTGCTTATGAGGATGTTAGACGTGTCCATAATTTTTACCGATTTTGTTTGTGACCATTTTGCCCCTGTCAGTCTTATATATGGCATAACTTTTAAATCAGGTCGAATCAGAGGGTGTGACCTATGCCATTGGAAAGGAATTGATGATTGTCTTTCCTACAGTGGTTACACTAAGGATTTGGCTCAGCGGTTTGGGAGAAATCGCTATTTTAAGGTTTTTCAGTTGGCTGTTCAGGTTTGGAGAGACTAATGGGAAGAATTAGGGAGGCCCATTAGCGGGCTAGTGGAGTCCTATAAATAGGGGGTGAGAGTGGAGGGAAAAGATTTACTTTCCCATTCTCTCATTTGAAGGCATTGATCTCCTTCTTTCTCTAACACCTTTCCACCATCAAAAATCCAAATCTAAGGAGGGAAATCATAGATCTACACCATTGGAGGCTAGATCTACATCATTTCAGAGGTAAATTCATCGAATCGAGGAGTTTGGTTTGAATTGATCGCTGTCCGGAATCATAATTCTATCATTTTAGCTTGTATTGGAGAATCGGTGAGTGATTTACATCTCTCACATGGATTCAATGAAGTATATGAGTAGTAAATCATGTTTTTCATCAAATTCAAATGTTTTCCCTTAGATCTGTGCACTGGTAAGGTCATTTTCTTATAGATCACCTTAGGATCTGGTTGAGCAAGTTTAGATAGGTAATTTCTATGATATTTCATATGAATAGATCCATGGTTTTTGTTCAATTGCATATTTGTGGTGATTTTGGTGAATTTGACATTATCGTTAATAGAATTGTCGTAGATGATATTGTTGATTTCATAACATGCTTGTAATCCTTTTTGATGAATTGGATGAGTTAGTTTCGTCAGATTTATTGTTTAGCGAAGCTTTGGTCGAAATCGGAGTTGAATTGCAATATGCAGGTTTTGGGTTGGCCATAAGTTGGATCAGACCAAAGTGGGTCGGACCAATGTGGGTCGAAACAAAGTGGGTCGGACCAAAGCTGGGTCGGACCAAATTTGGGTCGAATTAAAGTTGGGTCGGACCAAAGTTGGGTCAGACCAAAGTTGGGTCGGGCCCAATTTGGCTCGGACCAAATTTGGGTCGGACCAAAGTTGGGTCGGACTAAATTTGGTTCGGCCTATTCTGGTCAGCCATTTTTTCCATTTTCGGCAGCTATTTCTGGTCGGACATTTTCGGTGATGATATGACTTCAAAGTGAATTCAATTGGGAAGTTTGGAAGTGTTGAAAAGTGTTTGTTGTTCGTTGTATGCAACAAATAGGGAGACAACACAAGGATGTATTGAGTTCGTGTAAAGTGATAGCTCTAAAGTGTTCTGAGCTAATTAATAGCTGTAATTGATAATGTTGGCTCGCTTTTTGACCAAGCCACCCGGGATCATTCGTTAGAGGAAAGCAGGAAACCACAATATCTAGGAACATGAAGGAATGGATCGCGCATCATCGTTTCGCTCATCATCGATTCGCCTAAGATCGATTCGCGTATCATTGTCTCGCCCAATGTCGGATCGCCCCTCTTCATTAGCGAACGATACAACTGGGCGATCCGATCCAGACTCACGTTGTTATCCCAAGCGAACCGATCCGATCTCCTGGTGCATGGCTAACCCTCTGACCTATTCAAGCACGAGCTAGTCTTCAGCGATCCGAATCGCGCGGATTTGGCGACGCGTGTCCCTAACCGTCACTTGGACCGATTCTCCCCCATCTGCACAATCCGATGTTCAAGCAGATCACGACACCTGTCCACAACGGCTAATTTGACCATTTCTCCAACGGCGGCGATCCGATCCGAGGTTCTCGGGATTCGTGCCACGTGTCCACGATCCGCCTGGCAAAATCAGCTATAAATAGCCTAGAACTTGGCATTTTTCGGGATCTTTTTGGCAATAGTGAGTACTGAATCCGCCATTGTTGTCAAACCACTGAAATATTGAGAGAAATCATTGTTGTATTAGCTTCTAAAGCATAATCAATAACATATAAAGTGGACGTAGGCTCGTTAACGCCGAACCACTATAAATTCTGAGTGTTATTTTCTTTTTCCTTGTTCTTCATTCGAAATTCTCTACTGTTCATAATAATTTGGGTGTTAGGTCCAAATTTCTATCTAACATTTTTGGTGCTTTCACTGAGAAACTCAGTCTTAAAGTTTCACTATTCGCTTCTTTTAAGATTCCAGCGATTCAGATATTATGGCTGGAAAAAGATCTAAAGTTTCGCAGACCAACGAAACGATCGAGGAGAGTGTGCACGAACTGGGCAACGAAGAAATTTCGGATCGCGGAGCGCAGGGGGCGATCCGATCCGACGAAGACACCTCGTTTCGAGTCGATGGGAACGAGACGATCCGTGCTACTGAAGGGGTTGTCGCTCGATCCCGAGGCAACACCTCGCAGCCTCCACGTACCACGACCACGAGTCGATCTCAGGGGGGCGCAGCGAATCGCCCTCCACGAACCGAAGCTATCCGAACTGATGGTCAGACTACAACTCGACCTGGAAAAGAACCTATGACCCATTCCTATCGTCCCGGAACCTCCGCTCGACCCGGTTCGAGCTCTTTGCGTATAAGAGAGAGTGATGATGACCATTATGATCCTGCCGCTCCTGTCACTGAGGGGGATCTCTCTCGCTTCGTCGAAATGTGGGATAGGTTGTTTGATGAGTTGGCCGCCCAAAGGCAGGAAAGTTCCATCCTGCGGCAGAATTTGACGGCTATGGATAGAAGACTTGACGAACTAGCAAGGCAAAGGGCATCACCGGTTCGTCCACTCACCCCAGTATATTCCTCTTCATCTGAAGAATCGCCCAGACCTTCGCGGCGACCATATGAGAGAGCCGAAAACATAGAACAGCTTCGGTTCGGAACCCTGCCCTCACAAGAAGAGGAACTAGGGGCGGGATCCCCAAACCGTAATATGAATAGTCCTGTGCATAACAGACCACCTCAGCCCCGTCGCCGCATACATACTCATGATAACAGGGGGCAGCGAAGCCCTGTCCAAGCCCCGGATTTTGTGACTGCTCCCCGAAGAGAGATCAGAGAACCTCGTCGAGCCAGAGGCACTGATCCTGAACCTCCTTTGACTAGTGCAAACGTTGCAGCCATGGTTCACCAGATTCTGGCCGACAGCCGTGGACAGCGGAACGAAGATTGGGGGATCGACCGCAGTCATACCCCATTTACTGACGATATTTTGGATGCGACCTTTCCAAGGCGTTTCAACATGCCAAAAATGAACCGGTATGCAGGAAGATCTGATCCTGTTCAGCACCTAATGAGATACTCCTGGTCGATGACTGCTGCTGCCGCTTTTGACGCGGTTAAGTGTAAAGCATTTCCCATATTCCTGGAAGACGTGGCTTTGCTATGGTTTACTCGCCTGCCGGCGAGATCGATTTCTAGCTTCAGGGAACTAAGAGAGAAGTTCGTGGAACAATTCCGTATCTACGCACAGAAGACAAAAAGCGTGATCGATTTATTCCTTGTCAAACAGCGACTAGGCGAAAGTCTAAAGATGTACCTGGATCGTTTCAATTTAGCCGCCACGGAGGTTAAAGATCCTCATGAGCCGACCATTGTCGCAGCACTAATTGATGGAGTGGATAAGGACACTGAATTCGGGAGATACTTGGCAGGCAAACCACCCCACACCAGAGAGTTATTCTATGAGAAAGCCAATGTACATCTGCGCCGGGAAGAGGTATACGCAAACCGAAAGGTTAAAACAACTGATAAGGAGGAAATTCAGAGCAATGTCGCCATCAAACAGACTGGAGACAGCTCAGGGAAAGTTGAAGTAAACGTCGGAAATCAGAATCAGGGTGGCCGTCAGCCGAGTAACAACAATAACAATGGTAACGGCAACAACCGGAAGAGGGGCCGAGGGAACGATTCCCAGAGAAGGACTCGTCCCAGGGCCTTTGAAAGTTATACACCCATCAATGATACTTTGGAGAATATTTTCATGGATGCGTACGAAGTCCTCCAAAATAAGAGGCCACCTCCTAGAGAATCGACAGAAAAAGAGCGTGAGACAGGAAAGTTTTGTCTCTTTCATCAAATTCACGGCCATTCGACGAATGAATGCCGTCATCTTAGGGACATGGTCGAAAGGCTGCTTCGAGAAGGGAAGCTAGATGAATACAGAGTAGCGCCTAGGGACAGGGGGCAAGCAGTGCAGGCCCCGAATCAAAATCAAAATCAACTTGCTGCTAGGCCGACTGCTCAGCAAAAAGGAAAGAATATTGTTATCAATACCGTGATCGGAGGACTCTATCTTGCTGGGCATAGTTCCAAAGCGTTAGATCAATACGTCAATGCGGCCAAACAGCACCTCGAGGTAGGGGAATGTAGCAACCCCGAGGACAGTATCCCGGTGAAGCAGCAGAAGATGATGACTGATGACGTTGTTTTCCGAGAACGAGAAAGCATCGGAGTCCACGATCCAACTGAAGATCCACTTGTAATTACAATACCCAATGGGCCAGCCACTGTTCATAAGGTTCTGGTGGACAACGGGAGTTCCGTTGATATCCTCTTCAAAAAGAACTTTGACCAGATGAATCTTGAAATAAAAGATTTGAAGCCCTGCCAAGGATGGATCCGTGGATTCAACGGAGCATCCACCGCTCCGATGGGTTATGTAGAGTTGCCGGTTACACTTGGGGAAGGAGAACGCCAGAGAGTGAGAATCCTTCCCTTTGTGGTTTTGGATGTTGAATCGCCATACAATGCCTTCTTGGGCCGACCGGCCCTCGCAAAGTTCAGAGCCTGTATAGCCCCTTGGTGCTTGTTATTGAAATTCCCCACAGAAGCTGGCATTGGTATCGTCAGAGGGGATCAAGTTGCTGCGCGAGCATGTTATGTTGCCGAACTAAAGTTACTTCGCAATGGAGGGGATATCGAAACTAAAGGCACTTCTCCCCCTTCGGGGGCGGAGACCTTATAGCAACCAAAGAGGACAATTGTTGGAGAGTTGCCTAGAGTGGTGCCCGAGGATATAGATCCCAGAGAGGATCAAGAACCCGGGGGCAGAACGGCGACTCCCAACGAGGCAACTGTGGATGTACCAATCGATGACAGTGACCCGGAGAAGGTCCTTAAGATTGGATCCCAGTTAAGTCCAAATCTTGCTGAAGAATTGACGAATTTCTTAAAGAATAATTTGGATGTATTTGCTTGGACCCATGCAGACATGTGCGGGATATCCCCATCAATCATGAGCCATTCTTTGAGCATTAACCCCAAACATCCTCCAGTAAAGCAAAAAAGGCGAATGTTGGGCCCGGAGAGGTCCGCTGCCTTGAAAGAAGAGGTTGGAAAGCTAAAAAGTAACGGGTTTATCAGAGATTCAACCTACCCGGACTGGATTTCAAATCCAGTCCTGGTAAAGAAGGCCAACGGGAAGTGGCGAACGTGTATCGACTTCTCGGATTTGAACAAAGCTTGTCCGAAAGATAGTTTCCCATTACCTCGAATTGACCAGTTGGTAGACTCGACGGCAGGTCATGAGCTTCTTTCATTCATGGATGCTTATTCAGGATACAACCAAATTCCAATGCATATTCCAAATCAAGAGCATACTAGTTTCATCACTGATATGGGATTATATTGTTACGTGGTAATGCCCTTTGGTTTGAAGAACGCAGGCGCTACGTACCAACGTTTGGTCAACAGAATGTTTTATAACCAAATCGGGAAAACCATGGAAGTATACGTCGACGATATGTTGGTTAAATCCAAGCAATCCTCTCAACACACTACTGATTTGGCGGAGATGTTCGGCATTCTTCGAAAGTATGGAATGAAACTCAATCCCACCAAGTGTTCATTCGGTGTTGCTTCTGGAAAATTCTTGGGATTCATTGTCAGTTCCCGCGGTATCGAGATTAATCCAGACCAGATCGCGGCAATCAGAAACATTCAGGAACCTAGGCAAATTAGGGATGTGCAAAGCCTTGCCGGAAAAGTGGCCGCATTAAGCAGATTTATCTCCAGGGCTACGGATAAGTGCATCCCATTCTTCGAATTAATAAAGCGAGGAAAACGCCACTTTAAATGGACTCCTGACTGCGTAGAAGCGTTTCAGAATTTGCTCAGGCACTTGGAGAAACCTCCCATTCTATCTAAACCAATAGATCACGAGGATTTATTCGTATATTTGGCCGTGTCATCCCATGCGATCAGCTCAGCGTTGGTAAGGGAAGAGGATAAGGTCCAAAGACCTGCGTATTATGTGAGAAAAAAGTTGACGGCAGCAGAGCGTAATTATCCACGGATAGAAAAACTGGCGTATAGTTTACTGATTGCCTCCAGAAAACTTCGGCACTACTTTCAGGCACATCCTATTACCATATATACTGATCATCCACTCAAGCAAGTTTTACAGAGACCGGAGGCATCTGGAAGGTTACTCAAATGGAATATTGAGTTAAGTCAATTTGACTTGAACTTTCAGCCCAGACGGTCAATTCGGGGGCAAGTGATAGCCGACTTCATAGCAGAGTTCACTGTTCCTGAAGAAGATATAGCAAACGAAGAAGTGGAACCTTCGAAGTTACTTTTCGATCCTAATGCCCGGAGATTGTATACTGATGGCGCTAGAAACGACAAAAGATCCGGCGCTGGAATAGTGCTTGAAACCCCCGAAAAACGATTGATAACCTATGCCATCCGAATGGAGTTTCAGGCCACTAACAACGATTCCGAATATGAAGCTCTGATAGCCGGATTAAAGATTGCAAAGGAACTAGAAGTCACAAAGCTGAACATCTTCTGTGACTCCAAGTTAGTTGTGAATCAAGTCACTGGAAGATTCCAAGCTAAAAGTGCAAGATTGATTCTATACTTAAAGAAAGTGAAAGAACTGCTGAATGAGTTTGATCACTACAGCATATCTCACATTCCGCGGTCAGAAAATCAGCAGGCAGATAAGTTGGCAAAGATGGCTAGTTCTAGCGATCCTGAAGTAACTGGGCTGGCCCCCGTTGAAGTACTTCGGTCTCCTAGCATAGATCAGATGGAAGTCGACCTAGTACTAGAAACGGAGCCAGAAAGGGAGTCCTGGATGACCCCCATAAAGAATTTCCTAATGGATGGAGCGCTTCCGACCAAGAAAAGCGAGAGGCGTAAAGTGATTCGTAAAGCCGCCCGATACGTTCTGCAAGGCGGAGTTCTTTATAGACAAGGATTTTCAATGCCCCTCCTTCGGTGTATCGCCCACGATGACATCAAACGTGTGCTGCAAGAAGTCCACGAAGGCGAATGTGGTGACCACACTGGAGGGCAAAATCTGGCAAAAAAGGTGTTGCGGCATGGTTATTTCTGGCCTACTATAAACAAGGATGCAGTGAGATATGCACGACGATGCGATGCGTGCCAGAGATTCTCAAAGATACCCAGAGCGCCTCCGAGTCAGTTAAAAACAATGATGAGTCCATGGCCTTTTGCTATGTGGGGAATTGATATCATAGGAAGCCTCCCAATAGCAAGGGGCGGAGCAAAGTTCGCTATTGTGGCTGTAGATTATTTCACTAAGTGGGTCGAGGCAGAACCACTAACTACAATCACAACTAAACGAGTGATCAACTTCATTGTAAGAAACATCATCTGTCGATTTGGGATTCCAAAGATTGTGATAACAGACAACGGGACTCAGTTTGATAGTGCTGAATTCAGAAACTTCTGCCAAAAATACCACATCGAGAATCGGTACACCTCCGTGGCACACCCACAATCAAACGGGCAAATCGAAGCCGCAAATAAAGTAATCAAGTCCATTCTGAAAAGAAGAATGAAGCGGGCTAGGGCCATGTGGGCTGATGAATTGCCCTTGGCACTATGGGCCTACAGGACGACATATAAATCGGCAACAGGACACACCCCATTTTCTCTTGCTTTTGGAACGGAAGCAGTCATCCCGGTTGAGATAAAGGTACCTTCTCATCGGGTGACTTATTATGATCCAATGACCAACAATGAATTGCTCCTTGAGTCCCTGGATATGATCGAAGAAAAAAGGGATGAAGCAGACCTGCGTGCTTTGAGATGCAAACAGCAGGTCGCCCGATATTACAACAAAAAGGTTCGAGTCCGAACATGGGAACCCAGAGACTTGGTTCTAAAACGTGTCTTCCCGCCCCCAACTCATATGGGAGCGAAGTGGGAAGGACCGTACTCCATTTGGAGCAAGCTTGATAATGGAACCTTCAAGCTAGCAACCGTAGATGGACAGGAAATCCCCAGAGTGTGGAATGCCCAACATTTACGGCCATATTTAACATGAGAGTTTCAAATCTATTCTTTTGCTTTGTTAAAAAACTGTGTACAAGGCATGACTTGCCTAGAATAGTCTGATTTCTTAAAGCAAGAGATTATAAAGTGGACGTAGGTCATGATTCGACCGAACCACTATAAAAATACTGTGTGTTATTTACCTTTATTGCACCTTTATTTGTTTGCCTGTTTATTCTTATGAAAAATCAATGTGAATAATCCAGGTACCCGAAGTCTGGTGCCAACAGTTCATCCCGTAGACTAATCGGAGGGACCCAAAGTTTTGGCAAAAGCTCTAACTGCTTGTCCGACTAGCTTTAATCCACAGAGTATGGGTTAAAGTATACCCCAAGGATGAATTTGATGAGAATGCATAATTGCAGATTGCTTAATCCGTGACTCTAAATCTCCAGAGAAGAGAGAGAGTATAAAGGACACGAAAATCGATATCCACGAATAACGGCAGTGTACCAAGATCGGAGCTGCCTAAGCATGAACTCTAACTCTAGAGAGAGAGAAAGAGAGTATAAAGGCGTCTCCGATTGAGCGCTGAGAAAGAGCTCCTTCCCCGCTGAAGGATCGGGGGGCGAGTGAATCGCTGAGCTCGAACTCTAACTCTCCAGTGAGAGAGAGAGAGTATAAAGGCGTCTCCGATTGAGCGCTGAGAAAGAGCTCCTTTCCCGCTGAAGGATCGGGGAGCGAATGAATCGCTGAGCTCAAACTTTAACTCTCCAGAGAGAGAGACAGTACAAAAGCGTCTCCGATTGAGCGCTGAGAAAGAACTTATTCCCTGCTAAGGGAACGAGGGTTGACTGAACTACTGATATCCCATGAAATCTCTTATACCCCCGTATTCAGAAATAGGGGGTAACTTGCTGTTAGTACTAATTTATCCCTAATAAACCCCAGTCAGATGCTACGGTAACAACTGATTGGGGGAGGGGCCAGGCACTCATATGCAAACGCTAAACTTTGATATAACAGTGTAACATAGCATGAGCATTCTTCTTCCTGTTGATTGACTGACTTATAATTATTAGTAGTTGGCTAACGACTAAACGTGGAAAGTTTCTATGAATACAGGTACGCAATGATGTGAGGAGAAACAAATCCTTGTTTATGTACTGCAAATCAACAAAGTGAAAACAATCTAGAAACAAAAGTGAGGACCAGTCTCACAATTACACTTCCTGGCCAGTGGAAAACCTAAAGACAAAATACCAATAAACTACAAACATCCTATTTATGCTTTGATTTCTTCTCTTGCTTCTGCCTCTCCAGCCTCTCCTTGTCGGCTTCAGATGGATCTCCCTTCTTCCTTTTTCGCTTGTCTACAAGGGGAACGTCCGACTCCTCTGAGGCCTCCTCTCTCACCTCTTTTCTCTTGCTTCTACTGGAGAGGGAAGCCGGGAAGTCATCGGGGTTTGCGAAGTGAAGCTGTCGGCTGATGGACTTGGACTGGATTTTCATAATCATCCCAGTTTTGGGATCAAACTCTGCAAGAGGGACCACGTCCAAAGCCTCATCTCCCACCTTCTTTGAAGCCAACCCTTTCTCTTGTCTGGCTTTTCGGCTGGCCAGGGGTTCCTCATCATCATCATCATCGGCCTTTTTGGAGCCGGTAATGTCCTCTTTGTCATCCACATGGTGACCATCCATGTCTTTTAGAGCTTCGATGGTCTCGGCATCCTTGGGAACATCAGTGCCAGCCGCTGGGATGCTTCCTTCTACTGTTGTGGCCTCGACCCGCTCTGAGACATCGGTACCAGCACCCGGCAGGACAGCCTCCTTCTCTAATTCTCTCTCTTTTTCAGCACCCTTATCAACGGGCTCACCACCTGCATTATGAGAGATACACATTACTAACTCAATTGGTTGTCCTGCCAGACGACGACAATTCATAGTTGCTTTAACAAATTGCGGGGAAAGGAGAGAGATACCTTCAACAGATCCTTCTTCTTGAGCAGTTCCGGATGCTCCAGCAACCACGGGAGTTAGGCCCAAAGGGATTAACGGGTCATCAGGATGGTACTCCTCGACTCCGGAAGTTTTAGGCTTTGCGGCGGAACTGGAACCTTCGTCAATTTTGCTTTTACCTTTAGCCATGGTTCTCTCCTTCTCCATTTCCGCCAGGATTAGGCGACGACCTTCTGCCAGGTCCTCGGGCTCGTTGTCTCTTAGGATGCTCTTCATCAGTTCATCCTCATTGATTTCTTCAACACCCAATCTGTATTTTTCGCCCTCCACAATGGCATCCCATAAGTTGGCCAAAGTAACATGATAATCCGGGATCCATGAGATATTGCGAGTTTTGAGAACCTGGCCAAGGAAATCAAAAATCATTTCCTCAAACCCCTCGATTTCTTTCTCTCTTTCGAGGAGCTTGTTGTTAGAAGCAGTGGCCAATTCGAGGGCACTTTCAACGTTCTTTTCGGCTAGGGCTGCCCTCCTTTCCGCATCTGAAACCTGGTCGTTCAAAATCACTGCTTCTTCTTTTGCCAGGGCTAAACTTTCTTTCAGGCTCGCTTTTTCCGCCTCCCAAGCAGCCTTCTCAGCTTCGAAATGATCTCGTGCTGTTTTCAACTCGATATTGGCCATCTTGAGATCTTCAACCTCCTTTTTTAAAGCCATCTTTTCCTGACTATTGGAATCTAGTTCTGAATGAAAGCGCTGCTTGGCATTTTCCAATTCAGTCTTATAATTTGCAGCATCCCTCTGTGCTAGAGCAAGCTGGGCCTGAGCGTCTTCCAGATCCTTATCCAATTTCGTCCTAGCTCTTTCATTATTTTCGAGTTTTGCTTTGGATCTGTGCGCTTCTGTTTCAAGTGTTCGGATCACATCCGAAAGGTTAACTGCGTGCTTCTTCATCATCTCGTACTGCTTGGCCACATGACGGATGTGCCCGATAACTTCGTTGTCCCAGTTCTTAGGGACCGGTTCCAAGGCAGGAACGAATACCATCCTATCAAAGAATATGCCTGGAAATTGTTCCCGTAGCTTTTTCAGCCTACCTTGGATCTCAGGACCATGAACATGATCTTGTGACCCGGGGGCAGCTAACTCCGGTTGGCTAGTGGGAACAATATCACTTCCCCCCTTCTCAGTTTCTTTGGATGAACCTCTGTCCCCATCTTTAGATTCGTGACGCCTTTTTGACGACCGACTATGGGACGGTGCACTCTTTGGAGGGGTCAACTCTTTCGGAAGTTGTTTTCCCCCGGTTGGAATTGTCGGATGACTCGAAGGCCTGGAAGAGGTTGATTTGGGTGGAGATCGAGGTTGCGAGGAACTCGGCCTATGAGGAGGACCGCGAGGGCGCTCTGTATCCGGGCGGAGGCTAGGTGTGCCCTCACGAAGAGAACGATATGAGTAAGATTTCCTGCGGGACATCGCTCCTGTAAAAAGAAAAGAAGAGTATATTATAACTTTGAATATTCACGGTATAATAGTGCAAGGTCAGGTAGTGTGTGTGAGGTGTGCATCCCATATAATTTCCCCTAACAGACCCGGGCCTGGAGACAGGCTCATCTGACCCGTTTCCCGTTCCATTGTTGACGCAATCGCTTCGTCGGGAGCAGAAAAGAAAGGCTCCTCGCCAAAGTCTTTTTCTGTATATTCAATATCGGGTAGAGGGATTTTATTCAGCTCGTCGAATAACTGTTCTTCTGTCAAGTCGTCATCGCCAACAGTTTCCATTGGGGCAGAGGTATGGATTTCCTTCGACACATCACCACGGGACTCATCCCCTCTGTATACATTCAAGTCTTCGTCGTCTTGGATGATTATCGGAGAAGGACTTTTGCGAAATTTAGTTGTTTCCACCGCTTGTGAAGTTCCCTCTCCTTCCGTTGGGGGCACATATTTATAAGGCTTGCCGCCAGTTCCAAGTCCGAATTTTCTATCCAGAAGGCGATGCTTATGAAGGTTGTCGTCAGTAATGCATTTTTTAATCCTTAAAAAGTCGGATCTGCTTTGCAAAAGAATGGACAACCGGTTGTTGTATAATGCACCCTCTGTTTTCGGGAAGACATGATCTGTTTAAGACAAAGGAAAAAGCGGAAGGATGTTATTATTTAGACTCCTTAAGCAAGATATTCGACTAGGTAATCAAAGTTTACTTGATTTGAGCCATCTCCGTGAGCATCCAGCCTGTTTTCTTATGTAAAACCAGTCGGACTTAGGATCCCCGATGTTACTGTATCCGTCGTACAGAACTTTCCTGTTCGCCACTGATTCAAAAAAGGAAAAGTTTGGAGTTGCAGAAGAACGGTGCTTGAAGAGAAAGAAGAACACCAGATCTCTGAATTTAAGTTCGGCATGCAAGATTTCCGCATAAGCAACATATAAAGAGTATAGAGATGCGTAGGCGTTTGGATGAAGCTGCATTGGAGCAATGCCTAGTCGTCTTAGAGTCTCAATGGCAATCGGAGGAAACGGAGGAATAGCTCCTACTAGACACATTGTTCGGCTGATCGACATGTACCCCTCCGGTGCTAGATGGGGTCTATCTTCGCTCCCAGGCGTCAAGACATCGTCCCAAGGAATGCCGTGTCTTAAGCAGATTCTCTTGAGTTTTATCTCATCAAGCTTGGACGCTAAAGAATCAGAGAATTTATCTATCCCAACTGCGCCTGGGATTTCGTCCGGAGCTCACTCGTCAAACTCGGAGTTGTTGCTGGATGAAGTACTTTTTGTCGGATCTGATTCTGTGGCTTCATACTCAGATCCAGAATCTTCACCTCCCGGATTGATTGGAGGAATTTCGGGATTGTACTGTTCAGGAGTCTTGGATTCTGCTTCTGCTGCGGATCTTGGAGAAGAGTTATCGTTCGACATTGCTGCTGGGACGAGAAAATATGAACAATAAGATTAACACTACCCGTCCCCCGTGTGTGCAAGTGCCGGTGTGTGTGCTTGTGTGTGCGCATTATTAAAAACAATAATAAAGCATGAAAGCAGTCAAGGTTATCAGAAATCGTTAGTCGTCATATGCAATCAAATCGTGAGGTCATTTAGTCCAGAAAGACCAATATCAAGGCTCTATCCTAACTGTTCAGAGTTTTGTAGCGACAAGGCGTTGGTTAAAGTCTGAATTTTCTTTGCATCACCAGCCGTGAGACGGATCGCATAGCAGAGGGATCGCCCCCTTCGACTCGCATGGCAGAGGGATCGCCCCTTTCCGGATCGTGGGGCAAGGAGATCGCCCCTCATCGAATCGCCGGACGAAGGGAAGGCTCCCTCACGAACCGTTGCGACTGCCACGATACGACCCTTTGTTGCTACCGCAATCTTTCGTCTCGCCATTTGCTTTCGTCTTCAATCCTTGACCACGATCTGAGTCGGCCTTCCTTCCCCTTCTGCATCCTTCTTCTTCCTCTTCTCCTTCCCATCCTCAAGTTCTGAGCTCCACGCTCAATGGCCATGGCGACTTGGTAATTTATTCAGAAAGTTGCGGATTTATATTGTTTCTCCCTCGAATCAGCCGTAGAAGTTCAGGAAAGTAATATGAGAGTGCTTTCTATAAAGTTACCTTGAATACTTGGATTTTCGAAAGTTTTAAAAGGTTGGGTTCGTTTTTCAATGGCTCGCGCGAGACGATTCGGCAGAAAGAAGAAGAAGGAGAATGAAGGGGAGGGGGTCGGCTTATATAGGCAAAGAAGGTGACCGTTTGTCTCCCCTTTTTTGTCTTATTCGGTCCACGAAGCACCAAGCAGGCCACGATCCAAAGATGGAATCGCATAGAAGCCCACGGACCGCTTTGAAACAATGGCCCACAAAACTCAAAGCCCGACACGACTCGAAGGAAGATACGCCCCGTTCCGCACAAGAGCCTAGGAACTCGGCACGAGACGAGCAGATGGCCGGGTCGGACCGTGTCGTCCTATGGCGACCCGATTCATACATGTGTCGATTTGCACCAATGCGACTGTTGATTTACGACCCTTCAGGAGAAGGTAAATGAGAATCTTCGAAGCATGTTCCATCATCGATAAAACATACTTCGAGGGGGCAAAATGTTGGCTCGCTTTTTGACCAAGCCACCCGGGATCATTCGTAAGAGGAAAGCAGGAAACCACAGTACCTAGGAACATGAAGGAATGGATCGCGCATCATCGTTTTGCTCATCATCGATTCGCCTAAGATCGATTCGCGTATCATCGTCTCGCCCAATGTCGGATCGCCCCTCTTCATTAGCGAACGATACAACTGGGCGATCCGATCCAGACTCACGTTGTTATCCCAAGCGAACCGATCCGATCTCCTGGTGCATGGCGAACCCTCTGACCTATTCAAGCACGAGCTAGTCTTCAGCGATCCGAATCGCGCGGATCTGGCGACGCGTGTCCCTAACCGTCACTTGGACCGATTCTCCCCCATCTGCACGATCCGATGTTCAAGCAGATCACGACACCTGTCCACAACGGCTAATTTGACCATTTCTCCAACGGCGGCGATCCGATCCGAGGTTCTCGGGATTCGTGCCACGTGTCCACGATCCGCCTGGCAAAATCAGCTATAAATAGCCCAGAACTTGGCATTTTTCGGGATCTTTTTGGCAATAGTGAGTACTGAATCCGCCATTGTTGTCAAACCACTGAAATATTGAGAGAAATCATTGTTGTATTAGCTTCTAAAGCATAATCAATAACATATAAAGTGGACGTAGGCTCGTTAACGCCGAACCACTATAAATTCTGAGTGTTATTTTCTTTTTCCTTGTTCTTCATTCGAAATTCTCTACTGTTCATAATAATTTGGGTGTTAGGTCCAAATTTCGATCTAACAGATAACGACTAGACAGACAAAGGCCGAGGGATTGTCGTTGTCGTAGATTCTAGCGGACCCAAAGTAGAGGTACAATTGAAGACCAAATGTAGGTCGAGTGCCTTGGGCGTCATGTATGGCCTACACACGTACTGAGTATAGCGTGTAGCATGTGTTGAGTATAGCATGTGGAGTTTTGCTAGAACCGGGACGTCGCCAATGGTCCTTGGCAATTGATGGAAAATTGTTTAGCCAGTCATACGATAACGAGGATTCCAAAGCAAGGATGGTGGTGATAGCCAAAGTCAGTAATGGACGTTTGAATGCTTGGTTGCTTTTGTTGTACCATCCCACAGAGATTTTCTGACTTCAAATAAGGTGTTCCTTAGGTGCTTGTCTGATATTGGTTTCAGCCTCTGGGGCTTGTGCTTATGGGATACCAAGTTCGATTAAGGTGGTTTCCGTGAGATATAACTAGATGTTGTATGAGTTGCTTTTTCCATGTATGAATGGTTGTTCTAATTGCCATGGCTGAATTGTTGTCCCTTTTGATTTATGGATCGTAAAGGCTATCACTGTCAGGTATGGGGAAGGCAGGTGTAAGTTCTTCTTTGGATCTGGGTAGATTAGTTGTTTATTTACCCATTCCCATACACTTTATTGAAGAAGTTTGTTAGATGTTTCATCGCCCACTAAGACTGTTGTCTGACTCAAAGTTTTATGTTTCCTCTTATTAGCTTGGGCTGTTCACCCGGTTGTGGATGGGCAGACTGAGTAACAGGTGGCAGGTATTGCTTTAGTGAGGACGACGATGCTGATCGATGGCGAGCGGGAGGATCACGTACCAGTTTTATTACTATCTAGTATTTATTTCCGCTGTTTGCTATTTCTGTGAGTGCTGTAGTGAGGCAAATTGTACAAACACTATTGTTGTTATCCATGTGTATGGGAAATACTTTCTAGTTGTCATGAAAGTTTAGTGTTTCAGCTTTACTATTGCTACCTGTTGTATATGTTATATTATATTTTATCCTTGCGCTGTGAGATTATGACAGGTTTCGCTTATATACCATACCTTGATGATCGTCCATAGCTGCCTGGCACACCCTTCAGCGCATTATTTCTCTTGTATAGTGTGGGGGGCTATGGGAAGTCATCACATTTTCATATCCTCGATTTCTCGGGAAATCGTATCCGCTCATGGAATATGATTTCATATCCCGCTCTGGATGTGAAGGTTTAGCAATGCATGTGGTATGGAAAACGTACTTTGTATCATGGAATGGAGATACGTTTTCGTATCCTCTCTTTGAATACGACATTGCATGAGAGAATTCATATCCCGCATGAGGATACATAATTGTGGCTTCAGAAATTATGGAAATGGTTAAGACGTGGGGATACAAAGTCATCTTCATATAGTCTGCGCTAAGCGGGCTCACATAACAAAAATAATGCATAGGAATTCAAGAGACTACCGGATCACCGCTAGTAGCTGTAAAGTTCTCATCTTTTCATCTCTAGCACTTCAAAGTTTTGGCTTTTGAAGTTTAAGATTTTATGTAATTTCTATGCAAATATTTTGTAATCCCAAAAGATTTAACTCGAGATTGTATCTTAATATTGGATAGGAATTCACCATTTGTTGTATTATATTATTGAGATTTGGTGCTTATCATGATATTTTCATTTGGACAATAGAGGGGGATCTTAGGAGTTCCGACTAAATCTTTATTTGACCACAAAATTTAGGCAAGTAACAAGTTTGGCTAGTGGATAAATGATTAAAAGAACATAGAGATTTCAAACAGATAATTATGTTCTAAAGCAAGAATTGAAAGGAGTACTTTGAGGAAAATGGAAAGTTATGGAACTACATTGAGTTGAAACCCATATGCATAAAATTTTAAAAATAGAAATTTTGATGGACTAATGTGTTTGGTTACAAAATTCTATTTTTTGAAATTCCACGGTTGACACGCTTTTTGGCTGAAGCTGTTACACGTTAAGATTTTGATTAGTGACACACTCAAGCGTCAATAACATCGTTAAATAACACAAAGCGATTTGGTCGAAATTGCAACGTAAACATAAAAATGGCCTGAAACCCTTTCAGACAACCTCTTTTTGGCTCAAGACATGGATTACGGTGCTTTTCATCGTAACCCTTGTAACCGTCTGAGTTAGCTTAAGGTATAAATTTCATTTGGCCCAATTGGCCATATGGTTTGAAACTTACACCTGTTTTCATGAACATATGCAGAAATGTCTTCACAGTCTTTAGCAAATTCTCCGGCTTCTTGGGATGCGTCACACGCCGATCACTCAAAACTGCTCGCGCAACTCAACCCAACAAAGTCAAGAATCAACGCCCATATCCTTGGTTTTTCACATCCCCTGGGATGCAAAAATACACAATTCGTATCCCTCAGGGGATCAGATTGCGCAATTCGCATCCCTAGGGATACGTCCACTTCACATCCCCCAAGCACTCGATTCTGCATCGCCTCATATAAACCTCGCCTCCTATTTTTTCATATCCCCCAAATTCGGCTTTCTCACTACAACTCACATCCTCATATGCGACTTTTCGTATCCCTCGAACGCAAACCTGCTTAGGGTAACTTTACATCCCTCCGGGATGATAATTTTTGCATCCGTAAGAAGGGATACGAAATTTCCTGAAGCGCGAGCATGGGATAGGAATTTTTGGAGGGGTACTCCAGGATGCGAAATTCTGCTGTGAGGTGCCTAAATTTCTCTAACTCCTACCTAACCCACTACCCATAAATACCCCCATGCTTGGCACTCATCTTGGCATTTTTGGACCTTTGGAAGCTTTCAAGCGCCATTATCGGCTTCGATCTCTTTCTCCATGACTATTGGACATATCATGGACCACTAAAACTTGCATACACATTTTTCATCAACTTTTGGACATCTACAAGGGCTTTTACACTGCTTTTGGACTATTTTGGACATTTTTGAATTTCTTGGATATTAAAGCTGAATTTGGACATTGTTGATCAACTCAATGCTCTTTCCACTTATCGAAGAAGATGAAGGGAATTTTAGTCAAGGTTTAGAATTAACAATCATTTTGTTGTTCTATTGTGCTTTGTACTCAAACATTGTTCAAACTTGTACAACAATTGTAATCATAATTTATATGATGAATGATTACAATAAAGTGGACATAGGCGTTAGTGCCGAACCGCTATAAAGAGCTGTGTTCTCTATGCATTTACTTACATCACTTTGGATTACTGTGTTTCTACCACACACACACTAGTGGGTTGGCATGCGTTGAATCGACGACAATTCCCCACGTCAACATCCATAAAAACAATTACACACATAATTCGAAAAGAAATTGTTCTAACTAAAAGTTTACCTCACTAAGACTTTTTTCAAATAAGGTTTTAAAAGATATATATATATATATATATATATATGAAGTTGAACGATATAAGTAAGTCTTTATAGGATTGGATAATATAAGTGGAACAAATTAGGGAACATAAGACAGTAAAGGTAAAGACTGGAAATCAGATGGTGGGAAAGAGATAAATGTGACTCTACCTGTAAGATAGGTATTGACACGCCTTTTGGCAAGGCCGTCACGACTCGGATTTCTATTAGGCGGAGTACTCAGGATATTAGTATAATTTCTTGTTGAAATAATTCACTTGGTTGAAGTGTTATTGCTCTCAGAAATATGGAATCGACATTCTTCAAGTCTTGGTTCGATCAACTCTCCAGATCAATCAAATTAGATCAGACTAGTGCCCCTTTGCATAGCTTCGGATCGAAGCACTCAAACCTTGGGTTGAACTCCCCGGATCAGCACATTTGGGTTAGCATGACCCTATGAGCTTCTTTCCTCATGATGGAACCTATGGTTTGGCGTGCTCGGGTTGGCTATACCGATCTTATCCCTATGTCTGCTATAAGCTCGATTCCCAAGGTCATTTACTCAATCATCTCTAACCCTCTTTATTTCCTGAAAATACGGATCAAGTGACATACTTGCTACATTACTCAAGGAAGTCTATTCCTTCTGTGACTCAAGACCAAGCTGCTTGCCCCAATGTTTCGGATCGTACGACATATGGCCGACCCGACCTGGGATTGTCGCTACATGGCATACCGATCCGAACGTGGATCCATCTATAAATACTTCATGTCAAGGCTTGGAGGATTTTCTTCTGATAGTTCAGGTTCCATATTTCATGAAAGGACATTGCCATTACCGGAGCTTAAATTACATCATATTAACACAAGGATTTTGTGTATAAACCATTTCTTTTTCTACTTTCTAACAAATCAAACAACCAAAACCTGCAGTTGATAGTATAAACAAAGATAGTGGACGTAGACTTGGATTAAGCCGAACCACTATAAAATTTGTGCGTGTTCACTGTGCATGCTTTAATTCTTGCATTCTGTGGTTGTGATTGTAGTAATATTCTAAGATTAGATTGTGGATTATGCACTTTGGAAGTTAATTGTCAAGAGTCCCACATTTTGACGGCAACACTTTGTCTCGCCAGAAAAGGGAATGTGCACCTTCAGCAATTTCTAGTTTGAAAGGCTTTGGATAACTCATTTTTGGATTAAAAAAGGTGAAGTCGAAGAGGGATGGAGTGTTTTCCCAGACTCTAGCCGTAAGCGATGAGGCAATCCAGGAGGCTTCCTCCTATAGAGATCCCTGTATACTTGAGGAGGGAAGAGATGGACAACGTTCTCAAGGAATTAAGGACAAGGATGGAATGTAAAGATGAACTTATTCGCAAGCAACAGGAGATGATGGCTAGGTTCCTTCCTCGAATGGACGGAAGGCCGAGCAACCCTACATCACTCCCTGGAACCAGCACCACCGAAGCAGCAGTGGCAACTCGGCTTGGGTCAGCCCCCACCTCCTCTCGACATGAAATCTTACTACAGACTGGATTTAT
The DNA here is from genome assembly GCA_030737875.1 of Allium sativum. NCBI lineage: Eukaryota > Viridiplantae > Streptophyta > Magnoliopsida > Asparagales > Amaryllidaceae > Allium > Allium sativum. The sequence continues at coordinate 716,208,491 of CM060921.1, read as the reverse complement.
GCAACTTCCGGCTCGACCTACCCTCCATACCGAACCGAACACATCTGGGGGCAACCACCCTCCACTCCTTGAACAACATCATGAAACATCAGCTCGTGATACTACGGAGAGAAATGCTAATGTAGACCAAGCTAATGTAGCCTCGGATGAGGGTAACTCTGTGATGGGAACGGGAAATGCTATTCTGGGTTGGCTCGGCTATACCGATCCGGGTTGGCTCAGTCATATTAATCCGATCCCCGGGGGCAGAGTCGAGCTGAACCCTCATGCACAAGACATACTTCCACCATCTTCTGAGCTTCACGCTGAAGCTCCAGCACTAGAGTACACAATTGGCAGCTACTTCTTGGAGATGAAAACCAAATTGCCAATTCGATCCAATGCTTTTCTAGATGAGGTACATATCAAGGCAAAATGAATAACGTCAACCGCATCCCACTCACATAGGACATCAGGAATTACCGCAACCCTCCTGACTTTAAGATACCATCTTTGGAGGCATATAACGGCTGGACCGACCCCATTGTGCATCTGATGCGCTACATCCATCATATGGAAGTGTTATTGGCGTCAGATAACGTCATGGATAAGTGCTTCCCTCTTCCTGACTGGCATCGCTATTATGTGGTCAGGAAGCTAGATTCTGAATCTATCAGCAACTGGAACGCATTGGTCGCCCGCTTCATAGAGCAATTTAGGTTCCATATGTCTCTGCCCAAGACAGAGGTCCAACGAAATTTTGCGCTCACATTTGAAAATGTTTAATGCGATGGTGGCATCAGAGAATTGATTAAACCTGTCCATGGTACTCATAGCAGCCGTCTCCGGCATCTTGGACATGACTGATTTCAAAATCTCCTTACAATCTGACCCACCGAGAGACCTTAGTGAATTCTTCTTTAAAGCTGATAAATTCTTACGGGAAGAGGATGCTAACATAGAGGTGGATGACCTTAATGTTTTCGTGGCTAAGGATGGAGGACCATCTAATTCTAGAAAGAATAAGGGCAAAGGAAAGGCTCCAGATAAGAATGTACGATTCCAGAGAGAACCCAAGTACGACAAGTACACCGAACTCAATTCTTCATTACTGGATATTTAACCCGACGTGCGAGGAACTCTTCCTTTTCCTAAGCCTCCCAGGAGGGAGATAACTTAGAAGGAGCATGATTCTGGAAAGCACTACATGTTCCATGACATGGCAGATCACGACACTAACGACTGTAGACATTTGGTTGATCTCATCGAAGAACGAGTTGGACATAGGGTGCTGCCCGAATATGTTAAGCAACCAACAGCGCCTGAACCAACACCACCATCTCCCCGTGATCCTCAGAATGGGAGTGGTCCAGGACCAAGCATTCACGAAATCATCATTAACTGATCTAGATTAGATCATTGTAGATTTTTCTGCATTTCTTAGGAAATAAGATATGTATTTGTCTTTTTTAGGATTTCTAGATGGATATGTTGACTCATATATGCATGGGAGTTAGGATTTAATCCTCGAACATACTTTGTTCCCGAAAATAAAACCATCCGATGAATAAGTGGCTAAGTTGAAGTACACACGTACAGGTCATTTGGATTTAGTCCCTAAGCGTGCTCTGGATTCAATAATAAACCAACCAGGATTTGTTTTGGTTTTGTAATAATTTCTAAATTTAATAAAATGGATTTTGAAGCATGGATTATATTTGACTGTACTTAAGTGTCTTGCTAGGATGTGACAAGATTGCTCAATCACAAGCTAGAGTATGAATTATACTCATCTTTGAACTTTAGGTATATATTATACCTGGAGAAAAAACTATCTTGTCAGGTTGTGGAAAGCGTAGTTCTATCACGATATAAGTATGGTTTATGCGTGATATGGATTCTAGAATATGGTTTATACTCGATCTAAAACTCCTGGTATGGTTTATACCCGTGAGGATGGATTAACTTGTTTGGATGTGACAAAAAAACTCAATCATAACTCGAGTATGGCTTATGCTTAGTTTGGATTCCCGAGTATGGTCTATGCCCCAAGGTTTGAGCTATTTTGTTAGGTTTTAACAAAGCAATTCAATCATAGAATGAGTAAGGATCATACTCACTATGAATTTCAAGCACGGTTTATGTTTGGAAAGACTAAATGGTAACTGTTAGAATTTGACACAACTGTTTGTCTGATTTCCCTATAGGTATGGATTATACTAGCACTTGGATCGGCCCGGATATGTCATGGTTTTCTTGGTTCTCTTTATAATATAATATGATACAGAGCAATTGTCAGATTTCTTGGTATTCTGGATTTTCTAGTTTTTCTATAATAAAGTCTGGCATGACCATGGACTTCTAGTTTTCTATTAATACGATCTGCAGCAATCGTGGGTTTTCTGGTCTTCTATTATTACTTAATATGATCCGACATGATCATGGCTTTCTGGTCTTCTAATATTACTTAATATGATCCTGTGCGATTGTGAATTTCGAGATTTCAGTTATTAGGTTTTTGCTCTAAATTAACTTTGATTTCTATGACTTATGGATTATCCAGAATACACCTTCCTTTCTTAAGAAAGATATATTCTAGGAGCAAAGTGTTGACACATCTTTTGGCAAGGCCACCACAACTCGGAATTCTATCAGGTGGAGTACTTAGGATATGAGTATAATTTATCATTGAAATAATTCACTTGGTTGAAGTGTTAATGCTCTCGAAATATGGAATTGGCATACTTCAAGTCCCGGTTCGACAAACTCCTTGGATCAACCAACTAGGATCGGACTAGTGCCACTTTGCACGGCTTCGGATCCAAGCACTCCAACTTTGGGTTGAACTCCCCGGATCAAGTCGAGTCGGCTATACCGATCTGATACCTATGTCTGTTACAAGCCCAATTCCCAAGGCTATTTACTCGGTCAGCTCTGACCTGCTTTATCTCCTAAAAATAAAGATCGAGCAATACACATTCTACACTGCTTAAGGAAGGTAATTCCTCATGTGAACTCAAGGCCAAGCTTCCTACCTTAATTTCCAAATCGAAAGACATGTGGTTGACTGACTCGGGATGGTCGCCACGTGGCATACCGATCCGAAGGAGGCTCCATCTAAAAATACATCATTTCAAGGCTGACTGGAGGGTTTTCTTCTGAATTTTCAGGTTTCGTACTTCAGATAAGGATATTTCCATTATCGAAGCTCGAATTAAATTATATTAATATAATAATTTTGTGTATAAACCATTTCTTTCTCTACTATCTTACAAATCAAACAACTGTAACCTACAATCAAAGGTATAAACAAAGACTATAAGTGGACGTAGGGTTCGATTAAGCCGAACCATTATGAAATTCATGCGTGCTCCCCATGTTTGCTTTAATTCTTGCATTATGTGATTGTGATTATGAGAATACTCTATGATTTGTGTGTGGATTATGCACTTTAGGGGTTAATTATCAAGAGTCCCACTTTTTGACGTCAACAGTAGGGTAAGCTTTGGTGATTAATTCACTTAAAATACCACTTCTTGAAGTAACTAGGATGGATGAGATGGAAGAACTCTCCTGAGGATTTGGTTAGAATAACTCTGTAGTCTTAAGAGGAACCATTAACTTTGAAAAATTGGGAAAGAGTATGGTTTAATAACAAGTCATTATATGGTGAGACATTAATAGATTCCGGTATTAAAAAAAATTATCTCATAGGGAGAATTCAAGTTTCTTAAAAATGTTCTTTTGATAGATATTTTCTCTTTGATATTCTATCACTAACTTCTTCCTTTGATTAGGGTCTTTCTTCTAGGGGTGGGCGCGTTTCGGTTCGGTGCAATTTGAAGCTAAAACCACTTCTGCACCGCATCAAACGGTTGATCAAAAATGCAAACCATTATACTAACCATTCAAACGGCTTGGTTTCGATGTAATACGGTCCGGTTTCGGTTCAGTCCGGTTTGAACCCGTATTAAATACGAAACAAGAAAATTACTTCCATCAACAAACAATTTACGGTTGTATGATGTTTTGTCACTTGAAGTTTAAAACATATAGTGTTATCTTTAATTAATATAACTACAACATACACTGAAAATAGAATATATATCGTTAAATTAAAAGTTATATAGGAATTTGTTAACTTTTTTTATCATAAAATTGTCGGTGTATCTAAGCGGTTCGGTTCGGTTTAATATGGTTTGATAAAAGTTCAAACCGCAACTGAACTGTATCGTTGCGAATCGGTTTAGTTTGGGTTGTTTTCTTTAGGGAGAGAATCCGGTGCGGTTTTCCACACCGTTTTTGTGGTTCGGTCTGGGTGGTTTCCGCATTGCAGTGTGGTCCTATTTTCTTCTATATATCCTTGGGAATGGTAGATCTTAGGATTCAATCCATGGATGGTAGGACATGGTTGAAACATGTTATCTTTGATGATTGCAAATGGATGCAAGTGTTTTCAAGCGAATGCGGTAGATGCATATACACGCACTAGGCACTATGATCGGCTAATAAGATATGCTCATTTTATTATTTTATGGATGATATAAATAGGTGTTATCATATGGTTATTGCACATGAAAGATGGTTGGAGCACACATATAGAACTATCCATTATCATTTAGTGCTTTTTTACATACATTTGGATGCAAAACACTAGCATAATTGCATAAAAAGGACATAAAAAGGAGGTCAACTGAATCAGTAGACCGCCTAATATTTTGCCTTAGTTACGGTTACATACACCACAATTGCATGAGTACATAAATTATATTAGATAAATTAAGGACAATCGTTTCCAGTGGATTACGGATGAGTAAATAAATGTAGATATTGTTGTGAAAACAATTATATTATTCTTCCACCTTAGAAATTTCGAGGATGAAATCCTTTAAGGAAAGGAGAATGTAACAACCCAAAGTTTAACGAATAGTAATTAATCAAAGAATAAGTTGAAAAACGATGAGAATTGATTATAGGGTTGCACAATTGAGTTTGTTACGATTTTATGATCAAAATAGACATTTGGTTTGCGTAAATCGAATTTAAAACGAAGAATTTATGAGCAAAAGACTAAACCAGAATTTGAAATTAAAATATTTTACATATATACACATTCCAAAGAAGATGGAACGATCCAGCCATGGATGGGTTGACACATCGGTCAACCCATGTTTCTTGCGGGACGACCCGTAGGTCAATACGCCTAAGGGATAGGTCAACCCATCTACTATAGGCATGCGTGCCTTAGTGCGCACGTTATTGCAACAAACGAACGAATTTTTCATGATATTTCTAGATTGTTCTTTTCATCGGATGGACCAAAATAATAACCTAAAGTCTAAGGGCTCTGGGCTTCTTGCTTCTATTATAAATATTTCTCCTAACTCCATTAGCCCTTTCTATGCCACCACTCTACACAAATTTCTTCCTCTAAAAAAATGGAGCTCTGCTATAAGGTTTTGTGTACAAGTTGGTGGATTATTTATATATAGACTAAGAGATCATTACTAGTTACAATTGGATAAGAAAATTAGGGTGATATTTCTGTGATGGCAAGATTTCTAATAAGTTGAGGTTAAATTTATATGATAGTGACAATAGTTGCCTACAAAATTGAATTTTTCCACATCTTGTATACAGATCTAGTTTATTTGTAGTTTGTTTATAGATTCAGTTTTTTCCTAATTCTTTTTTTTTGCAAATCCTTCTGTTATTCCTCCAGATTATGTATAATCAATATTCAGATTTCGATGAATTATTTTGTTCACATCCGTTTTCCCTTTTTCCTATTTTTACAGTTTTGTTTATTTACGCCTATATACAAAAAGGGTATATTGGTACGACGGAAGAGGGCATAGGTCTATATGCCTAATAACCAGCACCTAACTATTCTTTTGCTTTACGCATGGATTTGTGGTAAAACAAATTGTTTGAGAGTAATTGAATTGAAATTAGACAAATTGGTAAACTATAAAAAGGTAAAAGTTGAATAAAACCTGATTGGGACTCTATAATCACTCCATTGCATTTATAATTTGTTTGCGTTAAATTCAGACCATGCGAGAGCCTAAACCTTAATCCTTTGGTTTACGTTGAGTTTAAGCCATTCGAGAGCCTAAAACTTAACCTATTATTTCTGCGCATACTGGGAAATGATGGCTTTGGGTATAAAAGGGTACAACAAGGGGATATTGAATAAATACAATAATTGGCTAATGAATTACAATTGGCTAATGAACTTTAATTAGAGAATGCATACACAAAAGGAATAGGTTGATTTTTTAATTTTCTAAGCAACTAGAAGTTGGGGTTGTATATTAATTATGATAAAAATACAATAACCTAAATAGAATGTTTAATACAACCTAAAATATAACAAGAGGTTATATTGGAAGAGTAGGCTTATTTAGTAAATTTAAAGGGTGTGTTAATTTTAAAATGAAATAAATTAATAAGCATACAGCGGGAGTCCATTCCGGTGGCATAAGCCAATTAAAGAAAATAAGTGGCTCATAGTTTTGGTCCATTCCGACAGCATAAGATGATTAGGGAAAATAAGTGTCCTAATGAATAAGCATGTAGTAGGAGCCTATTCTAACAATGATGGATGATTAGAGAACACAAGTGGCTCATAATTGTGGACCGTTCTAGCAGCGTAGACCATAGGGAAAATAAGTAGCCAAACGAGTCTAAAGTGACTTAAGTCAAATCACATTCTTGTTTGGGGTCTGTATCAGGCAGTATCCCTTTTATTACACTATGGAGGTCTCATGATGAGGCGACAACACATTTATACTGTGTAGTAAGGGGTCCAAACAAGGTGGGTATAGGTGCAGTCTGGTGGGGCAGTGAGCATGCATCGCGCTGATTGGAGGAAATAAGGCACTGTAACGTCTATGGTAAACACTATTTCTTGTAGAGGTGATGGGCCTGGCCTGATAAACCTGAGGCCAATAGTGGGCATAGGTTACCACACAATGGGATGTAAGTCGATCGATGGGTAGTATTAAGTTCTTTCCTTATTATTTATTTCGGTTTGAATTTGTAGAAGTGTAAAACAGTCATTATGATTATCACTATTGCTGTCAGTGAATGAGAATAGCCAATCCTTTAGGATTTTCTTATCAATATTCGTGTTTGTTTACTTTTTTGGTGTGCATAGATACTTACCCTTTTATGACATTAGAACTACCGTTTTATTTCCCTTAACTTATCAGTCATGCTAGTAATCATAACATCTCACCAGACTTTATGTCTGACCCATTTCTTTGTTCTTTCCTTTTTCTCCCCCTCCCCCTCAGGCTAGCAGGGAAGAAGTGCATATATTGGATTGCCTTGTTAATTCCATCTTGGAGGATTCTTGGCGGAGTTGTTTCATTCAGTTGTAGCTTTAACTACTTGGGGGATATTACTGTATATGTACTATGATGTAGTTTTTTGACTGAGATTTGGGATATGACATTCTAAGATAATTTTTTTAATTGAAATAAAGATAATTTTGTCTTTTTATGTATATTTTCTCCTTTCGCTGTAAAATTAACATTTTATGTCTTGTGCAATCTTAATCTCTGTGATGTTTTATGTTCTTATACCTACAACACTCCATATTTCTTAATATAATCCTCGTTTGGGTACCGAAAAGGGGTGTATGGTGTTTCACCACCGCATCACAATATATCCTAGCCTACTATAGTCATCAACGACCTCTAACTACCACTTACCATCTGTATCAACCCAATAAGAAAATCCTAGACTTGATTACTAGGCTTAATTGAATCCAAGCAATCAGTAACAACCAAGCTAACAACCAAACAAACATAACTCAATGAACTACGTTTGATAAACCATGTGGACTGCCAAGTAAGGTAGCATATTGTAACAATCCCCCACCTCGAGGCCTGAAACTAATCTTATAAATGCCACATTCATCCAAAATCTTATTTCCTGACGACCAAGCATAAGATGTTATAAACATACAATTAACTAAACCCCCAACACGGTAAGTCACAATCAAATAATACAAATAAATATTCTTTGATTCCAAACTCATCCATCCATCTCTACCAGATAAGATGGAATGGTAAAGCCCCGACATCAAATAAAACATGCATGAAAACACCCTAGGTGGAGAAACTATCTCAAGTGGCGATATTGTTTCCCGCTTCTCCTCTCGAGGAAGCACTCAAGGAAACAGAAACAACGAACGACGCATACGTCTCTACAACTCAACCCTGCACACAGGGCAACTACCAACATTGGGTATGGTCCCAAGCACCAAGATCCCACTGATTAACTTATCTAAGCCGTCATCCACTCCGAACGAAATCTTCTTCCAGTCGATCGTTCGCCCCAGCGAAACCCCAACTTCTTGTGTGGAGTATTCCTGGAAGAATGTCCCATACTTCAATTAATATATTGAATTCAGTCTTATACTCCAAAACAGACATGTCGCCTTAACCGGTGAATCTCCACAAGATTTTGACTTATAAGAACACAAAAAACACTTCGAAGTGAATCAAGAATAGGTCGTGAGTGAATCGATTATTGGCAATCGAAACAAGAACTCTCGACCACTCAGATTCATACTTGGAGTTTCCAAAAGGTGACCTATAACCTGGCAGCACTACCCAACTTTAAGTGCATCAAAGAACACCAAACAAGATACTAAGCCATATAGCTCTTGCACCATAACAACCGACTCCATTCCAAAGAACGTTTTGATCACATGGGCACATAAATATCCATAAATCACATTATAGTCGACCTCTGCGCTTGAGTTCCTAAACCAACCATGAAAATTAGGGCACCCCAATAGTAACTCTCACCACTATTTAGAGTGTATTTCGTGGATCAAAGCTAACAGTCTCGATCCTGCCCAACTTTGTAACACCCCGTAGTTTTTAAATATTAAAATTAACATATTAAAGAATACTTAATTTTTAGAATAAGAATTAAGGGAAACGGGCTGCGCCACTGTGTTCGTCTCGGAATTCTTCTTGGGATAAAGTCCGGGTTTGCGTAAATCGGATATCGTATAGAGAAGTTATAAACCTTAGAAGTTTGTATACACATAAGGAAGTATGTGTATATATATAATAATTCTAGAACTTTCAAAATAGTTCAAAAATCAAAAATCCAATTAAAGCAGGCTGAGCGGGAAAATTCCCGCTTGTGGGTGACGACTCCCCCTAGGGGGTGTCGACGTGGGTGTCGACCCCCCCCCCCCCCCCCCCGAGAAGATCTGGGCGGAATTCATTTTACGTACCTGGACTTGATTCTAGGTATGATTCATTGGTTCTAGGCTATAAATATGGTTCCCTATTCTCCTATTTTCTTCACTGGAGATCATAGGAGCCATATGTTGTTGGGTTGCAAACTGAAACAGAATCAAGTCTTATAACAACGGTTTAGCTAATCAAATTCAGAATTCAGATCTATTCTCTCTCAATTCTCTAAACCTAATGCTGTGAGTTTCTAGTTACTTTTAGGTTTAAATAAATAATAGTGAATCGTGAAAGGCAATGAATTAGATTTGTTGTAAAATGTGAATCTATGCCAGTATTAAATCTTAAACTATGTAGATCGGAAATAATTGTGGTTATTCTATGATGTTGCCTATGTAGATCTTGATAGATCTATTTCTCTATATCCGAAATAATTGTGGTTATTCTATGATGTTGCCTTTGTAGATCTTGACTTGTAATTGTATTACGGAAAAGGTGAATACGTTAATTTAGACAAGTTATGACATTGATTAGATCTGGTTCTTTATGTAAATCACCTTACACCTGTCATATTGTGATAAATTTGGATATGTTATAAATTGGACACGTGAATTTATCCTTAGATCTAAACATGCTACTATGTCACTGTTACTATGTTAGATCTGAATTGCTAGATATTTGAATGATTAGTTTAGATCTTATTTTTGTTCACTTTGACATCATAGAAATTGTCCCAAGTTCATATGACAACCTTATGACTATGTTAATCTATGTTATGCCAAATCATACTCAATGATCACTTGTGTTACATCCGTATTAGCTTTCCTTTTCATCCTTATGGCTAGGCTAATTATTTATCCTTGGCATGCCATCAATTTTGTGAGGACGTTAGTTAGAAACGGGGGAAAAAGTAAATATTGGCATAATTGGGAAATAAACATTTTTGGACTAGTAATTCAAATAGTTGATAGAATAGGCAATAACACTCAAAAAGGTAAGATTAATTAATTGGTAAATTAATTAATAAATGGAATGTCTAGCAAGTATAATTAGGAATTATATTAACACTTATGACACGAGGTTAGGTTACAATAGTGGCGGAAGTCTGCCCGGACCCGACCGACATATCCAACAGCCACTAATGTTGAACCTAATGTGAGAGGTCTAAGTGTGTAAATACGACGTGGGCTAAGACACGAGATTAGGGCCAACTGTGGAATAAGACTGCCCGGACCCGACCGGCATATCCAGCATCCACACGTTGTAAGCCTAATGTGGGAGGTCTAGCCCAATATAACGATAATTGGACATGGTAATGAGAAAGGACAACTAAACCTAATTTAATCCATAAGAACTGTATGATTATGAACATAAGATAGGGTTAAGTAAAATGGATTGGATAGTGGGTGGGTTAAGGATAACTGAAGGGGGTGGGTAATGTTTATATATATAGGCTCACAAATTTAACCCGGTATTAAATATCACCCTTTTAGGGTAAGCATAACTGGTATAGGGCTATGTAATTAATGACCACCCTTTAGGGTATATATAGTCAGTGGAAAACCTAGTAGGGATACAAGACAAAAGGGGAGAGCTTGTATCATATTGTATGGGACCCATTTCAGTCAGTAACCCGTATTCGGTATCAGAGTAGGGAACTCCGTACTAGGCGGAGAAGGGGCACGCTTACTGATTGATTGTAAGAGATCCAAAACATGATGGGTGGTGTAGATGGCACAAACTGACCGGGGACATGTGCGTGCATGGGCCGGTAGAGGGGGACAAGACGACCGTGACACCAGTAGATATGACTGTGCACCTCTTTGGTTGCCACTTTAGGAAAGTGATACCCCCTACTATGGGACCAGCTCAGGGTATCTACAGAATAGGGAGCCGATCAATTAGGGTAGTGGTTAGGGTACACACAGACGTATGCCCTAAGTCTACCAACTTATAGTGGAAGGGGTCATCTCATTTTGAATTATACTAGTAATAGTGCAGAGAAGTTATTAGTGAAGTTTGTATACACCTTTCCTTATCTGCCTTGTCACACCTGCCATTTGTATAGTGATCTCTCTTATCCACTTTATGACTGCCATGATTACCTTTATTTATTTACTGGCTAAAAGTTACTAGACTCGCCAGACTTTATGTCTGACCCCTTTTGTTTTTCCTTCTCTCTTCCGTTTCCCACCTCAGGTCAGGGAGGAAACACTCAGGCATGACCGTGATTTTGCTTAATTACTGGAGCTTCTGATATGTATGGATCAAGCTCCTATTCTCATTGCAATGGCTATATTTTGTTATTGGGGAATTTTCTTTCTTTTATGTACTCTAATATTTTTGAAGTACAAGACAGTGGTTTTTATGTTGTAATGGGTTTTTAAATTTTAGACAAATGATGCTTGGGACCACGTTATTTTGATGATTAATAAAGTTGTTTATTTCCGCTGCAAAAGTTTTTATATCTGCCTTGTAATATTTTGTGTCTGTTTACCTAAACACTTCACGAAACTTAACGCATTCCCTTTGTGAGTGACATTAACGGACGTGGGGTGTCACAAACTTCCAACTCCAAAAACGGAGTAAATGGTAATGTTCCTTATTTGCTAGATTATCACTAATAAAAGAACGATCTATCGCTAATAAAAAACACCATGGCACTCTTGCACAAAACAACCAACATTATATATACTACTAATATATAGTTTAAAAATCAAAATATATCACGAATACTTACTCTCTCGTATATAATAACTCACGATATTGGTACTGTTTAAATTAAACTACGTAAACTAAGCTCTAATACTAAATGTAACGACCGCCCTGCACCATAAGTGAAGAACGGTCGCTAAGAGAAAGAAATAAGACAAAATGAACGAAGTAGAATAGAAGGGAAGAGGAAAGGGGAAAGAAGAAGGAAACAAAACACAGAATCACAATCATAGAACTTGTCACATATCTCACATTGCATCATATAATATATAATAATCATAGGTATAATAGATAAGATTGCAATAATTACACAAACCACATAGTCGGGGTACATGTCCGTATAGTTATACATAACAAAAGAGTTTATACAAGAATAAATAAACTCACTGATAATCTGTCTAAAAATAAATAACATTGTCAAGAATCCGCAGTGCAATACAACAGAATAAACAATAATAATACAGGTATAATATGAAAACGTAGCGCCTCCTGCGAGTCTACCTCTATTGCTCCAAGCAATAATAATACCAACCACTAAGGTTTTAAATCTCGGATATTGGTTGTGTTTCATTTTGTTGATTTTATAGACTTAATCTCGTATTGGGGGATATCTCAGATGATATGAGTCTCTAACTCCGGGGTAAGTCTCAGATTTCCATCTAAGCTCCGAAAGCTCGTATTGGAACAATCTTGGATATATGATATGTTAAGAATAGTAATCTTGCGTTATAATGTTCATGGATTCTATTATGAAAATAATAATTTTGTCTTGAATTGGAAAATAGATAAAAATAACACAATACAAATAGATTAGTGTTTACAACTTATGATCCATGAATATGAATCATTGTTTGATAAAGAACATAAAAAATATCCAAAACATTAAATAATGCAGCATAAGTAGAACATAAAATACATAATTTCATAGATAACATACTAGTTAAAAATGACGAATATAAAGATCATAAGCATTATAGAACATATATGAATATGCAATATGGTAGTTTAACATGAAAAATGTAAAATAGTAGGAGATTATCGTGGCTAGATTTGTTTTTTTTAATTATTATTTTAGTTTAGGCACAGCTTTAATTTTTGGTTAAAAAACCTAAGAACTTGGTTGATATATCGGTATCTCGCCTCGGTTGATATAACGCTTGATATTATAATATCTCGGATGGTATATTCGAAACAAGATTTACAATGATATTTGCTGTTTCGTTTAGGGAGGAGATCTCAGGCGATATTTTCGAGATCTAACGCGGTGCTTGTCACCTTGTCTACTCATCAGCATCGTTGATGGGAACCCAAGGAAATAAGAGGAAACATAAAACCTTGGATTGGACAGCAGTCTGGTTTGAGCAATAAGAAACTCCCACAATACCGCACAAGTCATAATAGTATAAGGAACATAGGTATGGAAAGTTGTACCTATCCTGTACCTACATATACATGGTCAGCACATATAATCAAGATAATATATGCTACTCAAAATAACAAAATAGTCAACTTCCCCAAGATAGAACAATCTAAATAGCCTACTATGACTCCACTTCCCATCCTTCGACCAGAACCCTAGAGGTGATAGTTTGCTAAGAGAAATAAGATAGGAGCAACCATAATAATCATAGCATCCATCAAATAAGTCCTATCTATCACCTCCTATAGTCCATGAGACTAATGGAAATCCTGGTTCTAGTCGACTCTATATCCTACCAACACATGCCACACAACCTAGGCTCGCTACCTAGGGTACATGATTCTACCGATCTTAATGGGCGTCCCCATGATACCAGTGCTTTAAGCCATCCTAGAACACTCTAGGCTATCAACGATTCCTTGGCGATCCAGTAACATAGTAACTCTACTCTATAAGTTTAAAGCTTGAGTCACCCTTAGCTAATCCATTATCATGAAGCTTCGCTACAACAAATCACTTTATCTTTACTGCATCGTTTGCCACGAGTTATGGCCAAGCTCTCATTCGCTACTAGTCAATCCAAAAATAGACGAATTCGATGTCCTGCCAACACATTCCCTCTCGGCCTAGGCTCACTGCCCAGGGTACTAGACCACCGTGAATTGTCATATGGTAACCCCATCCGTGTACCCCTGCTTTGAGTCCACCATCCAATAACTTCGTTCCATCCATGAAGTATATATCATATCAATCCATGATCCTACATCCTCGTCCCACTATGAACAACATAGAACTTATCCATTTATCGATCCATCCAGCAATCTCTCCAATCCGCAAATCACATACCGTCAACCCATCCTGTCGATCTATCTCGAGCACATCCGAATCTCGAATCAAATTGTCCCAGTCCTCAGCTCACACAAAGGTCAAACTGCCTCAATCCATGGATCACACCATCCATCTGTACTCACCGACGAAGCATCGATCCTACCTTGTACCTGTGTCACGTCGAATCCACCTTCGAACAGACCATCCAATCTAGCTTATTGAAAACTCGTTGTTGTTGACATCAAAGTTGGTCAAAATGACTAACAAGTACGGCAATCAATATCGATTACTCTTAAATAATTGCTAATCAATTACTCTTAAATAATTGCTAACAACTACCAAAACCCTGTATTTAACCAGAACTGGTTAAATACCCATCATCATCCATGTCAAAGTTGGTTAGACGACCAACATCAGTGATAGTTGATATCGATCAATCAACCATAATCGCTAACGACCACTCAGACCAAGTATTTAAACAAAGTTGGTTAAATACTCGTCTAGTGAAAGCGTTCGACATTCATCTCGAAAATGTGCTTGTCATTGAGTCCATCTACTTCCTTTATGTCGATATGTACATCCTGGAGCTTCCTTGTGAATCCATCCTAATCCTAGATTGCCAATAAATGGCACAAACAACCAAACCAGGCAAATAAGAAAATATGCAATCAATAGTCCTATAAATGACCAAAATAGCATACCAATATTCATGGTAGTTAATGGGGTAAATAAAATCTATCTAAACCAGTCAAACTGGAATATGCGTCTAAATGTCCTAAATCTAGCAATAACGATAAATAGTGCACAAATGGGGGTAAAATGTGATAGTTAACCTTAAAATGTTTTTAAAACACTTTTAAAGCGATTTACAAAATTATTAGCTAGATTTTATTACATTTTGAAATCCCACTTGAAATTATTTAAGTTAAAAACACAATTTTAACACTATACGGACAACTATAGTAAAGTGAAAGATAATATCACTTACCTCAACCAAATCAGCTCAAAATAGTGCATATAGCTCATCAATACAAGTCCAATGCAAAAAACTACATCATGATACTTTGTAACCCGAAAATTGCTTGCATCTCAATCAGTGAGACAGAGCAAAACTAAATGATACCCACATCCGCAAACACACTACAACAAAAATACCTTTTTATGACGTTTAAAAACTGTCATAAAAACTTTCTATGACGATTCTATAAATGTCATATATCAACATGTTATTAAAAGTCTGGTAGATATTATGACGTGTAATTCTTGCAATAGAAAACGTACTTTTGTTGCAATCTTAAACAGGGCTATATTGATGCAATTGCTTTTTCATGACGTTATAAAACGTGCTATAGAACTTTTATGACATCATTTGGTTGCCATAATACGTTAGCATGTCATATTATCATGGCATCTGAACATGTCATGGAATCATCACATGAAGCTTTTATGACGCAATGGTAGGCTATAGAAAATACATTACTAGCTACTATAACATTGTTTTGTTGCTATAAAAACTGTTTACGTCATACAAAATATTTTCTATGACACTAGCATGACGCTATAGTATAACAAAGCTAATAAAAATATTTCTATTGCACATTTTTGTTGTCATAACATTCGAAGCTTATAATTTTCAATTCAAGAAACCACAATTATCACATTAATGCATGCAAACAAATGGAGTCATAAGACAAATCATAATATATATATATATATACACATATACATACATACATATATATATATATATATCCATAATTTTTCATACACGAAGAAATAAACATAGATATCTATGATAAAAACTAACAACATATATGACTGTAACAAACCAAAACGGATACATACTAAAAATATTTTCATAAACATGGACAAGCATGACAAGAAGATGGAGTGACATCTTGTACCAAACTCAAAAAGCTTCATACAACACCTGCCAAAAAGAAGCACAAACATATAAGCTAATGTATAAGCTACTTTATGCTAAAAAAATCAACATGCATTACTGGACCATGATCATATAAGCTACTTTATGACAAAGAACGCTTCAGGCTTAATTCATGAACTCACAGGTAACATGAAGATAAATCAGCAGGAAAAAAAACTCATAGATCATGTAAACTAACGTATAATTTCTACACAAATTATGTATGTAAAACCTTTGCCTTTTACGTCCTGTAAAATTGAATTCTCTGCTAAAATCTCACAACTACATCAAAGTACTAACAATGCGCAAGATCACACACCATACCCAAACTCAAAGAGGGAAAATTCCAATAATTAAAACTATTAAAAACCTTGTTCAAGTAGACCACTGTTCTAAATCAGGCCTCTCAACAATCATGTTGCAACGTTCTACTTACATGGACCATTATCCTACCTCAGTTGCATTTCAGTTCTAAGACCACTGTTCTAAATCAGGCTTTCAACTCACTTTCATTTTTTTTGACAATTGTGGCATTACAAAGATACCACTGACAGACATTATAATCAAACCTCTCGATTTTTTATTATACTACTGGATCCCTTAACCCATTAAATCATGATAAACGGTAAAACACATACCTACTTATACTTGATTGCTGAATGCAGCGTGTCCGCATCTAGCCACTGCCCGAAAAAAAATGACATGAAGTTTGAATCTCAACAGAGGTAAAACAAGAAGATTAGCAGCAGGCATTCAATAAGTAAAGCAGAAGATTAGCAACACCAAACGACATAGGACCAACAACAATTGTTTTCTTGAATCTGTCTGGTACAAAGAATTTATGTTTCATCGGCTGTAAGTGATCTATTTTTATATTTACTCACAAAATAAGTCTAATTGCGCAGATTGCAAAAAAAAAGTCTAAATGCACAAATAGTTTTGAAAATTCATGCTCTATCGGATTTTAGGGTAAAATGTGATTACACCAAGCCAACTTGAATAGGAAATGCAGGTTTGGTCGCAACTTCGATATCAAATTTCCTAAGCAACATAATTATTCTTCCTAACTTGCAGCTGATGCTACCTGCTCTAGCAGTGCACACTTTAGTCAACAACAGTAATATGCCAAGCTTTACTGTATTATTCTTTCCCAAGCTTTACTGTAATGATATGGGGTCTTTAACTGGGTCTAATGAACAAAATTCGAGCTTTTGTACATCGTTGCCAGCCCATTTCTACAATCATGACCCTAATCATTATCCTCTATTAATCATCGGCCTAACCGATGCAGTTAGAGTCACAAAATAATTGTGTGCTTGGTCCGTCAAACAGTTCAATTAGGTATAATCAGGTTTGACCTATTCACGAAGATACAGGTCTGAAAAATATTTCTGTGTGTACACGTCTTCAACTTGTCTGTTGAACTCAATACCAAAGTTAGTGTACAGAATCATAGCTTTGTTAACCGGTAATATTGTGGCTAAACCGCTCCAACCATTAAGGTCACATGGTTTCGAACTTTAGAAGTTCTCATTATCATACATATATCCATAGATACTGAAAAAAAAACAATAAATCTTCAAAAAAAAATCCATTCTTTCAATGTATGCCAACAGGGAAAGTTAATAATAGTAGAAGTTGGATGCTTATAAATGTAGAAACATAATAATATGAGTAAGTTTTACAGATCAAATTGAAAAAGGGAACTAATTTACATATGATTTTTGTCATTTTCAAAACGAAATGTTCAAGAGAACAAAATCCTATACAATTTGGACGATCAACCACCATGTTGCAAGCTTGAAATTCCGATTTAACTAATAATTAATTTTTAGTAAAGGATTATTACTCATTTTGCATTTATAGTTTGGAGCAAAAAAAAGTATTTATCTTTATCTGTACATTAAACAATTAACAAAGCTTGATAGGTTAAATCACATCTCTCCCTATTTGTATTCTTTTGTCAATAGCATACAATGGAAGACAGAACAAATCAGTTTAATGAGAAAATATGCTAAATGGGTGTTATTTAATGTAATGTATGCTATTCCTAATATTATATATGTGTTGAATCTCCTGGTAAAGTGTTAAGACGCTCAAATGGAGTATAAGCCAGTCATGAGTAGTCAACATAAAGTTTTAATGCATCACATAATAATGTATAATCCTATCGTGAGTATTTTTAGAACATATACAAAAACAAAAGTCCATCACTATTTGGAAATTCTAACATGGTAATAACAAGGAATTTATTAGTAAAAATAAAAGTATCTTTCCAATGAGTACACTTTCAGGTCTGTATTTATGTTACTACTATATACATATATACATGTCAGATGACAAAAGACTATAGTGTTTCTTGACATCCATATGACATAGTGAGATAACAGAAGTTCCAACACATGGGTAAACTTAATATGACCTTATAGATGAGACAAACGTTTAAACATATTTTCATTCAAAATGGAAATGATGCCAAATAAAATACTATTGTAGAATGAAAATTCAACATTGACCCAAGCATGATGCCAAACCGACTAAAACACCTATTAGAAAAGGGTAAATCGATGTAAAGGCGTTATCAGCGAAACCACCATCGTCTTTGCCAGCCTTCCATGAATCAATTAACTACTTGAATACAGCTTTAATTGGGATTAGAGAAGGCTATACAGCTATTAAAAAAAGATCTAATTCATTAGGATTAAGCAAAAATGTAGATCTAATCTAAGTCCACCAAAGCAATACCCGGCCGAAGGCATCAAGGCAAGAAAACACAGTGACATCAAATCTATAAAGTTAGTTCAAAATAATAACTATACATATTTAATTAAAGAAAACTATTACCCAATCAAAGCAGGTAATTTTGTATTATCCTCATTAAATTTATTCATTTACTCCTGCGGTTAATTAATATTACTATTACCCTCATTCATAGCAGGTAATTAATATCAATTAACTGTAAGGTTAATTTTGTATTTAAAATAACTATTTTCTTATGTAACAAATTAGTAAGTAAAAACTGATGATACCAAATTCATCATACTCCTGCGGTACCAAAGTCAAACCCAGTGATGCATAAGCGGAAAGAGTAGCATACGACACTTTACATATTATAACATGAGAGATTTCCATCTGGCTTCATGTAGGAAGGAACTATTAAATGGAAATTACGTTTCTTATAAAGGCAATTATATGTAGATATAATATCATACACAGGTGGGCAGTATCTGCGTAAACTGTCTAGAAATTTTCCATTGTGGTTCCAACATCAGAATGGTTTCACGTTTGAGATTTCACTAACAGATGTTTCTTCTATAAATCCAAGGAAGGAAAAATAAAATAAAAAATTTATATGAACTATGATAAGTTGAAGAAATCCGTTATGGATATTTATATAAAATTTATGTATACTAACAAGTGTACTTAGTTCGGCAAATGTGCTAATAGAGTTCTGGTAACATTTTACAATTCAAGTCATGAAACCAAGGCAGAGAGCATTAAGCAAGGCAACGAGAACCGAAGTATTCCATTACTTACTATATTTAATCACATAGGCTAATGCGGAATCAATAGGTGACTGTGTAACATTAAAAAGATACACAATTCTACATGGAATTCATGGGAACTAGAAGTATGATGCTGCAACCATGAAATAGTCATAAACAAAGACCAAGAAACACAAAATCCAACAAATCATCACCAACGCCATGGCCCATATACCCAAAGGAACAACCATAACAGGCTAATCCTATCATACTTAACTTTAAATTGAAGATAAATTAATTGAACAAAAATTAATCATGAAGGAAACTCACATTAAATCAACGCAGATGGAGGAGCCTCGGACAGACCAGGCGACGGCGGCGCTCAGTAAATGCTTGCAATGATTGGTGCGGAGTTTGTCGAGGCGACTACAACAGAGGCGGCGGCACCTGGAAACGGCGCTGGTGGCTTGGAAACTGAAAGCTTTGGACTTAGGCTGGTGACAGGCGCTCACGATAGTGCGTTGGAACTTGATGTGATGAACGGAAGGAGAACTGCGGAGATGGGTCCATACTCAAAGTCAACCAATACTCAAAGTTTATATGCATCCATACTCAAAGTCAACCAATATTGTAAATAAAAATTAAGTAGAAGGTAAGTTACCTGCTTTCAGTCATGACAAGGAGATTAATAATCATCCTCCCTTTCTTATGGTGTAAAGCTACCAGAGCCTCATGCTTCAAGATCAGCTTTGAGTACATGATTCGTCTAACCAAGAAGCTTCATCCACCGTAGTAACTATAATCCGGGAGCTACGTGCATAACAAAGAAAAAGACAGCCTCAGAGGTGAATTTTGGATAAAAATTAATCATCCACCTATACCAGGATATCATCGCATCTCCGTCTCCACGCCTCTAATCTTTCCCCATCATTTATAGTGACATTAACCTCATTTATATTTAAATTGTGACATTAACCTCATTTATATTTTATATACAACCATTCAACTATGCAGAAGAATACCTATAATTTGGTTGCATGCAATAATTATGCTAGCATGATAATAAAAGAATAAATAGTAGTATATAAATTTCTATAAATAGTAGCATGGTAAAGGAGAAAAGGATGGTTTTTTTCCAACAGCATACCACAAAAAAAATTCTATAAATTCTAAATCGATCAATGTTATTTGTAGACTAATTAAAACTAGTAAAAAGGCTACCATACACTTTAAAAACAAAATAGGAACCCGTAATTACTATCAACAAAATAGGAACCCCAAATATTTTGAACAAAAATACTCAGGCAATCCGTATATAAATTCAACGTACTTATCTTTGCTGAAATGGTGACGCCAATATACGTTTTTTTTTTGAACTTTATAACAAAACTTTTTAGAGAATTGAGAAGCAGAGAACAACAATACGATAATTGTTGCTGCTGCCATATTCGTATCCAGTTGTTATGGCAACTTTCCCAACAATGCATTGATTGTTGCTAATGCCAATTTCTTATCCAATTGTTATGGCAACTTATTGTTATATTTTCTTCATGAGTCTATTAACCTTTGCCTTTGGTTCATTGATATTTCAAGTCATTGCACATAGCTATTGCCGTAAGAAGAGAAAATTCAAAAATCTGTAGTGGTTTAAGTGGTAGCATTGTAATAAGACAAGCAAATATAAATATTCTATATCAATTGTGTGAGCTTGGACATATTTAGGGATCTCTGGGTATTATTTGTGTAAAGATTAAAATAAACATTACTTTCATGATGATATGTGTTGTCATCGACCTTACCATGAAAATTTCTCAAGATAGAAACAAATGGTTTCTATTATTTCTTTTCCCTTAAAATTTAAAAACATGCAAGTAAATTTCACAAATTATTCTATGTCACTCTTAACTTTCTACTTATATGTCACTCTTAGCTTTCTACCCTTAAAATTCTGAAACGATATATTGCACATACACATATGTCACCCTTAGCTTTCTACTCATCATGGGAGTAGAAGACCTTATTTTCTTTAATATCATAAGCATAGCATAACAAACGAATATTCATCAAATTGCTATAAATTATGTACTGACGGTGATTTATTAAGATGATAACTTACAATATCAAAGGATTGACCACAAAAATCAGTCATTTGACAAGAAATTATAGCCGGTACAAGAGGTAAAACCGACTCACCTGAAATTAAAGAATCATTGGAAGATGAAAATGGATCATTGGTTGATTCTTTCAGCTCTAGACTCTAATGAGACATGCAAAAGGAGTTAGACACAAAATAAACCTAATGAGTTGAAATCACAAATTAAACAAGTCTAGTAAGCTACTACAAATACGAGTATTCCCAACTTCAGCTTCTTTGAGTATTCAAGCTTCAACTTCGTGAAAAATCATGCAAATACGATGATGGAAAGGGTTACGATTGGAGCTTTGACGGTACGGAGAGATCGGTGACGGAGAGGAGTTCGTGGGTTGAAGGAGGGTTCATGGATGAAGCGGAATTCCGTAAAGGGAGACTTAATTTGGAAGAACAGTGAAAAGGAAGAATTGGGAGGGAATCATGAAAAATCAGAGGGAAGCGTGAAAAAGAGGAAGCGTGAAAAATTAGATTTTGTGAAGAAGAGGAAAAGAATATTTCAGCGGCCAAAAACAGGGAGGGAAGCATGAAAATATTGGCGGCCAAAATTTTGCCCTATCATTTAGTATTGCGTGGATGCCATGTCATTGTTAACTATTCATGACCATGATTTATTTGTTATTGCATTGGTCAATGTCATGGTTTACTATACAAAGTCATAGTTTATCTTAATTAATGACTAGCATACTTAACTATAGCAAGCTAAATTATCGTGTCATCCTTGCTTGCTATCAATTTATTATTTTCTTGTAGTGACACCATCGCGATTTCTATTGAAATTTGCGCCCGCTCATGCGCGAACATGGTCGCCCATGCCTTGTACCAAATCGTGTCCCCCCCGGGTGCACGAGCTATAGGTGATGGCAAAATAGCGCGACATCCATATGAGTCAAATGGCTTGTAAATTGCACTGGAGAAGCACACAACGAAGATATGTCCAATGGCACTCGTCTCGTGACCGGTTGACACCTGTAGTGCCTCCATACCTCAAATCTAGATCACGACAAGAAAAGATGGCTTACATAAAATGTGACTGAACATAGAAAAATGAATACGAGTTTGTAGAGAATTGAAGCACGGGTTCAGATATATAATTTTCATAATTTTTAGATCGAGTGATGCGGGACCTTGATTTTAGAAGGAAGGGAAAAATCAACTATGAAAAGTGATAAAATAGTGCACTGCGCTGTGAGGGAGAAAACTACAGGGTCGGGTCTACTATAGCAGAAGATCTAATAATAAAATTTTACTCTTGTTTATTATGATACGCGCATTTTATTTTCGTACAATCAAACGACAAGTACATTTGCCACGAAACTTGACAGCATGCATCACTACGACGATATGGTTCCGATGTTACAAGTTTCATCGAAATCCATGACTATTGCCTGAAATGATAATTTTACGCGTATTTTGATGACCGCCAACTGGTCCGAACTCAAAATATAGCGATCCTTCTACTTTTTATTAACGTACCGTACGAACTCAATGGAACTAGTCCCGATCCTGATTCTATCATTTATGAAAAATCACCTTTTGGAATCGCCACTTGATTAACTAATTACCAACGTTTAAATATCCAATCGTTAAAGTATGGGTCATTGCACTTATTTTGTAACAGTGACGGCTTGATCCCTCGGCCTAGGAAAAAGTTCCCAATCTTTATTGCATTCAAATTGGTTTAGCTCTTCTTTCATAGCTATAATCCAATTGTCATCAGTGGAAGCTTCCTTTATGTTTTTAGATTCTATATTAGAAAGAAAATTTACATGACCTATAAGATGTAACTGATTTCCAGTTTGTACATTTGAATTAATTTCTCCAATATATTTTGAATAGGATGATCTCATAATATTTTTGGTAGAGATCTTATCTCATTATTATTATAAATAATGTTTTCAAGTTCTTTAGGATTATGAATAATGTTTTCGTGTTCTCTAGAATTATGAATAATGTTTTCATCTTCTCTAGAATTTGTAGTTTCTATATTATTTGTGAATTTTTCACCGTTCTTATTATATGATAGTTTATTTAAAAAAATCGTCAAAAGATACGTGAAGAGTTTCTTCAATTTTATTTGTTCTTTTATTAAAAATTCAACAAGCTTTGCTTTGAGCTGAATATCCAAAGAATATTCCTTCATTAGACTTTAAATCGAATTTTCCAAGCTGATCTCTTGTGTTTAAAATAAAACATTTTGAACAAAAAAAAAGGAAATATTTGGTTCTCCACTATTAAAAAGTTCGTAAGGATTATTTTTCATGAGAGGTAGAATAGAAACACGATTTAATACATTAAAGGCTATAACAACATCTTTTGCGTAGAAATATTTTGATAACATGCTTTCGTTTAGAAAAATTATGAAAAACTCCTTTCTTTTTACAGAATTGTTCGAAAGCTTCATTTTTGAATTTTCCTCCGTGATCACTTCTTATATTCTTTATATTGAATCCTTTTAGATTTTTTTATTCTTTTTACAAATATTTTAAAATGTTTGAAAGTGGTACTTTTATTTTTCATAAAGATAATCCAAGTGTATCTAGAAAAATCATCAATGACTACAAACATATACCTATTATGATTTATGGACTGAACTTGGGTTGGTCCAAATAAATTCATATGAAATAATTCTAGTGGTTGTAATGTAGAAATGACTTTCTTAGATTTAAAAGACAATTTAGTTAATTTTCCTAATTGACATGCGTCACAAATGTTGTTAACTTGGAAATTCATTTTCGATAAACCATTTACTAAATCATTTTCAAAAATATTAATTATAATTTTGAAATTAATATGACAGAATCTTTTATGCCATAACCAAGGTTCGTTTTCTTTGGATATTAAACACATATCAGAATTATGATTTATTTTCATATTTAAGACGTATATATTTCTATATCTATTACCGTCAAAAATAAGTTTTTGATTTTGGTCAAAAATACTACACTTATCTTCTGAAAAGGATATCTTAAACCCGTTATCCCATAATTGATTATACTTGATAAATTATGTTTTAAATTTATAACTATAAAACATTTGAGATAAGAGGTAAATTAGATGTATTGTAATTGCTCACCATCGCCTTTGCCGATGATATATCCCTTGGAATTATCTCCAAAAGTGACAGAACCTCCAACTAAGTAAATAATATTTATTAGCAAATCTTTGTCCCCTTTCATGTGTTATGAGCAACCTCTATCGAGTATCCATCTCCTTTTTTCTTGAGAGGAACCTACAAAAAATAATAAGCGATGTTGGTATTTAATAGGATTCTAAGAGTTAGGTCATAGAAAACCAAACCTGAGAAGGTTCGGTATCCCGTTTATAAATATATTTTTTATTTTATGAACAACTTTGAATAATGATTTTTATATATTTGTTCCTAATTAATCTTTTGTTCGTTTTAGGAACCCCATATGTTAATAGTTTTAGAAACCATTTTTCTTTTTAAAAGCTTTAATGATTTATTAGGTATAACATTCTTTCTGCTTAAATTATTTTTAGGTAGAGGCTTAAAATTCCTTTATATCCTACTCCTTTTTTATTAGATGTGAATCGAGAATTTTCTATTATCTTAGATAAGTTTTCTCTTTTTTTATTGAAATTTGAGACATTTTTAGTAATGTATTCTAATTTAGTTTTGAGAATAGAATTATCTATTTCTGTTATTTTAACCAGTTTTCAATTCACGATTTTCAAAACAAGTACATTATTCTTTTATGTTTGAGTTTCAATTTCTTGACTCAATAAGGTAAGTTGAGAATTAAAATTATAAAATGATTCCTGAATTTTTCCAAGTTCTTCTCCTAATGTTTCTTTCTCATCTTTATGCATATCCCTTTCGAATTCTTCCTTTTTCTGACTTTCAAGTGTTTCCTTGTATTTTATTTTTTAACTATTCCTAGAATCTAGAAATTCTAAATTTATTTCTACCACATCATCAAAGTTAAATTTCTTACCTCATTATTTTTTCCATAAAGCATACGTTAGCATGCTCATTATCTCTATCACTATCGCTTTCTAAGGAAGTGGAATTTGAGTTTTCCCATGTTACTGAAAATGCTTTCTTTTTAAATAGATGTTCTTTTTTCTGTCCGGATAGTCCGTTTGTGTATGCCCTTTCTTGTGGCAGTTATAACATTGTAAAACTAATGATAAAGACTTGCTGAAATTGTTGTGACTGGATCTTTTCTTGCTATAATTTTTATTTCCTTCCCTATATTTTAAAAACCTTTTAAAGTTTTTGGCGATAAGTGCTGCGTCATCTTCGTTTGAATCTGAATCTTCTTTTTCTACATGAGATGCTAGATTCTTTTTGTCCTAAGCTTATACTCTTTTAGCGTGCAAATTTACTTCATACGACATTAGGTTTTCTATTAACTCTACTGGTTTCATGGTAGAGAGATCATTCGCTTCTTCAATAGCTAAGACCTTTCTTTCCCAATCTTCTGTTAAAGAGTTTAGGATTTTTGATACAACATCAAAATCAGAATATTTTTCTCCTAATTATAATATTGAATGATAAATATCTTGAAATCTGGAATATATATCATTAATAAACTCATCTTACTTCATTCTAAAAAAAATTGACATTTAAGCATGGATATCTTTCTTTGCTTCACCTTTTTATTTCCTTCATGATTAACTTTAAGTGTTCGCCATATTTCATATGCAGTGTTTCACATGCTAATACGGTTGAATAAATTTCTACCTAAGGTGTAATGCAACATATTCATGGCTTCACCATTTGCAGTAGCATCTAATTTTTGGGAATTTGATCGTTTAAAATAGTTAGTGGTAGGAATGTTTTATTCAGTTTGTGTAATATCCTATGAATCAAAACCATTTGCTTGCATATAGTTTCTCATACGTGTAGCGCTATAACTGTAATTCATACCATTGAATAGAGTTAGTCATCCAATGGATTGACCCTCCATAAAACTAGTGCTAGAGCTAGAGTTAGTGTTATTTTCCATATTACTAGGAATATCAAAATAATAAGGTTACAATTATATAATGATCTTGCTATAATTCCAAATGAAAGTCAAGCTATAGATCGAAAAATATGGAAATATGTGTAATAGACTAAGTGCGGAAGATATAACAAGTAATAAAAGTAATAAATAAAAGTAAATGATACCAGAGATTTCTATGCTGGTTCGGAGCTCCGTCCTATGTCCAGTCCCAGACTTCTTTTGGAATTTTGACTAAACAACAACCCTCACTTAACTCGGAGAAATATATATTACAACACTTAAGCAGTAGAACAAAAACCTAAGCAGTAGAACAGGATTCGCCTCAGTACCTAAAGAAGACTTTGACGTTTCTAAGCAGTGGAAGTTAAATGACTCTTTGTGTTCTTAACAAAATGGATGTGTCATTTTGTAGTACAAACTTCATGTAATCTTCTCCTTGTTAATACATAGTGATTGGTATATGAAGAATTAAGGATGATAGAGATTATTTATAATAACAAAATATTGAAAATGAAAGCACAAGAGAATATTTATAAAATGCTTTATAGAATCAGAAGATATTAGAATCAAGTAAGTTCAGTAAATTAAAACAACAGATTCTAGAGTTTATTTATATGATATGAAAAGAGGCTTCCATTCGTGAATAGATTTGATTTAAAAATATGGACACAACTTTTGGATTAAAGAGTTTTATCTCTTTAAAAAGTCGCAACCCTTCAGTTCAGCCAGTTGAAAAGAAATTTTAGTTGGCTAAAAAAGGCTAATTTTTAAAAAAAAGTTGTGCACATGTTAAGGCACAAGATTGAGTAGGCTGAATACTCATAAGAATATAAATACTCCGCAATCAGACAACAAAATTTATAACTTAGCCAGATGCTTGCACATGTGTCTTTGTGCATGTATTTCAAGAATGGTTTTGACAACAATTCCAACTGGATTACTAACTTAAATACAACATAAAATATATTAATCAATCATGTCTTCAAATCTTCTTATCTTCAATATTTCTCCTACAATAATTGTTAGTGTATGATATTGTCAATATATAGTTGTCATAGTCAAAATAACATAAAATAGAGGTTCTACACACTTCTAGATAATTATTCATCTTATGCAATATAGTTACAAATACAACCCTTCTCCCTTTCTCATGTTTACATAGTTATGCAAGTAGCAATGGAAAAATTCTTGCACAAATCTATAAGCCTATTCCCATGTCCAAAGAGAGAAGTTCCAAAGTCCAAAAAGCTTCTATGTCCAAAAGGATGAAGTTATGCCAAAATGTGTCGAAGAACCAATTCCAAACGCCAAGCTAAGTGCCAAATGTTGATGAAGATCTTCAAGAAGAATTGCACAAGTCCATGGGATTTTGCAAAGTCCAAATGGCCACAAATGAAGCCACTTAAAAGCTTCAAAACCAAGAATCCCAAGTGTTGCATCAAAGGGCAAAAAGGATCCTGAAATGAGCCAAGAGGAGGGGTGTTTGTAGGTGCAAGGGTTACATGATTTGTATGCCTACATTTCATACCGCGGAGTCGGTACCAACTCGGGGATCGATACCGAACCCAGAACTCAACCGAAATCTCGCTTCTTCTTCGAAGTATCTTCATCCATTCTAAAGCCAAGCCACATTTCGTATCCCCGCGTTTGGGAATATGAAGATAAACCAACGTCGATCCGAAGGAGCAAACATCTATCCTTGATTTCGTACCTGGAGCATGAACACCAAATGCACTAGTCCCTGAAGGTTGTTCCATTGTATCCCCATTTCGTATCAGGGATACGAAATGCCACAATACCGATCCTGCGTCTTAGTTAAATTTGCACCATTAGAAATACTGATCTCGAAGCCAGAGAAGGGGATAAGAAAATGCAAGAGAGCTCAACACCGATCCCAAGAGTCAAAAGATGAATACCGATCCCGGGACTTAGCCTGATTTCCATGTTTTCCTAGAACTCCGTGACTTCGTCCAAATTACTCCAAACTTTCTTGAGTTCGTACTCAAGTCTCGAGTACTCTGATAGTTAGAATTCGTTGTGTGGCTACCTTGAAAGTAGGTAGGTTAACACTTACCCTACGAAACATTTTTTTGTTAGACACGTGTTTTAAAGAATTCAGAAGACAATACTGAAGTCACGAACCGTAAGAAGTCCGAGTAGAAATCCAATCACAGAAAACCAGAAAATCCGAAGCCACGATCGCACCGAGTCATATTAATAGAAAACTAGAGAACTGAAACCAAATAAAACCAATGATCACTATGGACCGTGTCATAAGAGGTAGCCAGAATCAGAGTACTTGAAATCCATTAACCCAAAATAACCAACAGCCGAGAAACTGAGGAAACTCAAAATCCAAAAAGCCATAGTAATCAATAACTAGATGTTAGATCCAAAATTGGCTCTAACACCCAAACTAGTAAAAATTCTAATGAAATGAAAATTAAAACGAAGAAAACACACAATTTATAGTGGTTCGGCGTTAAACAGCCTACGTCCACTTTTTTTTTGATTGATGTCTTCAATGCGAGTACAACGATGATATTCACTCAATTCTCACTCATTTCATACATTGATTCACTCAATTTCTTTTGCAATATGACTTGAAAGATGATTGTAGGATGAATAAGTTGATAAAATTCGGGTTGCAAAGGAGTTTTAATCCTGAAAGTGCCAAAAAGATCCCTTCAAATGCCTCTTGATGGAGTATTTATAGGTGTAAAATCCTCCTGGAACCGGATCGGTTCGGGTCCACGTGGCCTTCATCTTGCCACTTTCGGGTTCGGATGGATTCTGGTGAGGACAACACATCTGGTTAGTGGCCATCGTGGGTAGAACGTGTGTGTAACCGCCCCGATTCTTAAGGAAAACGTGTGAGTGAAGCTGCTGATATCCTGGGCTCGGATCGAATAGACTATTAAATGGGGTTCGGATCGGCCTTGCTACTTCCGATCCGGTCCGGTCTGCATCCTTTCCTTCATTGCTTTGTGTTGGTTTGTCTCTGTCCAAAGAAGACCCGATCCGATCTGAATGTTTGCCAGAGTGTTCTTCATTATTTGATTCTTTAACTTTGTTTAGCCTATTTCACAAAGTAGGCTAACATTTTGCCCCCTCAGCGGATGCTTCTATCGAAGATGGAGCGTGCCTTGACATCATCTGTTCATTGGTCTCCGAATTTGTATTGCTAAAAGGTCGCTTCCATTGACGTATAGGGATATGCTGCTTGAGAAAGTCGTATCTCTCGCTGTCTATATATACATCACAAAGCGTGTGGATTACTTCCTTCATTTTTAACAAATTTATGAACTCTTCTTAATTTCCAGCAGTCTCTTCAGGTAATCTTTCTCTTTATTTTTCTTTAAATTTAATTTGCATGCCAAGTTATTGTGTTTAATCCCATTCGGATCGGGTCCCGATCCAAACAGCCTTCCTTCTTTTATCGCTCGATACTGGGTTTGCAGGCCAGAATTGGTTGGTGGGCTTGTACTCCGATCCCAGCGGGAAAAAAGGATGGGAATACGAGTAGTCACCATCAAGATGTATATAAATCCGTCATCTATCTCGTTCCTCTTTCTTCCTTTTGCTGCCCCGTTTATTATTCCCTACATCGAAACCCTAGCTTTCAACAAAGGACTTCACAAAACTTTAAAACTCTTCTCGTTAGTCCCCAAATCAAATCCATAGGTAGTTTAATACTTCAATTCTCCTTCGTAATAACTGGTTTTAGTTACGATTGGTAGTCAATTTGAACGATTAGGGCATGGAGTTTACCCAGCTTAGACGTCGTGGCCCCCTCTTCCCTCGCCGTGGCGGCTCCGCCATCACCTCGAGGCGTTGGGAGATGGGATTAAGATTTATTGTTGGATATTTGAGCATACAAGTGATCGGCCTTAATTGGGGTTTCCCTTTTTTTCTTTTTTCTTTTTTTTTTGGTATGGAGTTGGGTTTGGTGTCAGTTGAGTGAGATGGAGGATTGAGGAGAAGAAGAGGAGGAGAGGAGTTGGGATCGGTTCGGGTGGAGAAACATTGAAGTGAAGGGAAGGCAGATAAGTTCATGTGACCGGATTGGATCGGAGTAAAAAAGCAAAGAGGGTAAACAAAGCTCACTTGACCGGGTCGGGTCGGAGTGAGAAACAAGGAGGAAGAGAGGCATGGGTGTTCACGTCAATCTGGACCGCCCCGAATGTTTGCCTCCGAACCGATCTGATTCCGCTTAATAGGTGTGAGTGTTTGCTTCAGACCAAAGCATAGCTTTGCTTCCCGATCCAATCCCAACACATACACCCGAACCTATCCGAGGCAGTCCATCTTAATGCACAAGAATTTGTCCAATTGGCTAAATCAATGTTTGACATAACCTTCAACTTAAAGAATAGTTAGGATAGCGCCTTACGAACATAGACGAACATCAAGGACCATTCTGTACATTACTGCTTTATTGAACCTTTGTTTCACGCTCTCATGTATTTACTTTGCATCT
Source organism: Allium sativum (assembly GCA_030737875.1). Classification (NCBI taxonomy): domain Eukaryota; kingdom Viridiplantae; phylum Streptophyta; class Magnoliopsida; order Asparagales; family Amaryllidaceae; genus Allium; species Allium sativum. Next base: position 716,177,311 of record CM060921.1, on the reverse strand, counting down.
TTTGCACACGTAGCACACACTTTAGTTCACATACACACACGGGGGGATACAGGCAATCTTACTCTAACTTATGCTATTGCTTCTTCAGTAGTCTAGTGATCATAGCAGAGAGACGTTCGTCTAGGTTAGCAGAGCAGAGAGAAACTGCAGAAACTTCCGAGAGATTCACTCTTTATGATATATCCTCTCCTTCAGACCCTTAATGGGACGATGAGGGCCCAGATTATGAAGTAGAAGCACATAATAGTGAAATACCTTCCGATAGTGAGGTTTCTCTTGGCGATGAAGAGGAAGGAGGAATAGGAGATAATCGAGCTCCTGATGAGTTTGAGTCTGCCATTATATTGGAGATACCCAAAGATTCTGTTGAATTGACGATTGATGACAATAGACTTGTTCGAATATGTATAAAACATGGGATACTGAATAGAGATACCATGGTGCCATCGAAAACAGATCGCCCCCACAATCCTCCGGAAGGATTTATGGTAGTTACCCAGTTGATGTGTATGGTAGGGGCTATTCCACCGTTTCCGCCTTTTGTTGTTGATTTTCTGAGACAGATGCGGATTGCCCCCACGCAATTACATCCCAACTCTTATGCTTACTTATACACCTTGTATATAGCATACAAAGAGGTTTTAGGAGTAGAGCCTACCTTCGATGACATCCACTTTTTTTATAATTTCAAACATTGGACTCAAGAGACTCCTTCCTTCTCCTATTTTGAATCAGTTCCAAAAAGGAAAATTATTTCAGCTCCATTCAGCAGCAAGGCTGGCGATTCTAAGCTCGAATGGTTTTATATCAGGCAACAGCCGGGGTGCGCCAGGAGATGGACCAAATCAAGTAAAGCACCGATTTTCTAGATCTCAATTTTGAATGTTCATGCCATCTATCGTCATCAAAGGTCCAACAATACCTCTTCGGACTTCACTTTCTCCTCTTCAACTCAGGACGACAAGTTAGCCAACATAGATGAAAAGCATAGAGAAGGGTGTACCGTCCCTGATGATGCTATTTCTCCTGAGAAGTCAACATCCCCTAAAGTGCTGCCAACAGACGCTTCTCAAGGAGATGTCCCTATTACCGACGATTCCACATTTCAAGGTTTAGGAGATCTCCCCGTGCCTGAAACCATCTATACTTCAGAGGACTTTGGTACAAATCCTTTAACTTTCACTTCTTCAGAGGTGACTACTCCCGTGTAGGCCAAAGAGCCTACTCGCGCTAGTCTGGCTTCAGACTCGGGTTTGTCGGGGGGAACATCACTTAGGATGCACTTAACACATTAGCACCACACATCACAGCACTCACTTTTTATGTGAACACTGATTCTGAATTCCACTTACATTGCTGCGCAGGTACAATATCTCGCCCTTATTACGATGTCAGGAAAATGCGTCATAGCATGTCTAGACCTCCTTCCGATATCGAGCATGATCACCTTGAGAGTCGGGCCAGAGATGACAGAAGGCCTCATGATTCTTATCGACCACATACTTTGCGTTCTCGTTCCCCCGTCTGTTCAGATCCAATAGATATAAAAGCTACCAGAGCCATCGAGGGGAAGATACATCACAGCCTAAAGACCGAACTTCTCCTCAAGACAAACACAGTCGGGAAAAAAGTCCACTAAAACATACCGATTCACGAGACAAACACATCTGAGAAGCGATCTGGAAAGGGTGATACAGCCATCGTCCCAACTAAGCGAAAAGACACCGAATTAACATACTACAAACCTCCACCACTGTATGCCGAGTCCAAAGTTAAGCTGGCATATCTGGAGAAGCAGTTCCTAGATCATTACTTTGAGAACCTGACTTTTTTACCAGCACTCAAGCCTATTTCCTCAAAGTGGGCTGATGAGGCTAAAGCAAAGATTGACGCAGTCGAGAACCAACACTCGGAGATGTTCAAATATTCACGCAATCTCTCCAGAATTATTCTGACTTTAATTACAGATGTTAATTCGATGAAAAAGATGTGGATGCCGATGAAAAGGCCTTGAAAAATTTGGAGAAGGACCTAGAGGACACACAGACTCAACTCGTCTTCACTCAACGAGACGCCCACAACTTCAAACAGCAATTTGAGGAGTTACAGAAGCGTTATCATGACTTGCTGGAATCTCATAGTCAAGAGCGTTTGGAGTTGAAGAAACAGGCGGAAGACGCTAAGTCGGACAATGTCAAAATGCAACTAGCTTACAATACTCTTGAGCAAGAAAAAGCCGAGTTAGCGAGAAAAAATGCTGAACTGGAGAAACGAAACGCTGACTTGGAGTCCAAGTTAATGGAAGCCGAGAATAGGGCTGCCCTAGCTAAGGGGAATGTGGAGAATGTCATTAAGTCTGCTGAAGAGACCCGTAAACAGCTATCAAAGCCTCAGGAAGAAGTGCACGGTTTTGGCGAATTACTGATTGAATTCTTCACGCACATAATTCGTCACCGAAACATCTCTTGGATTGAAGACTATCCAACTACCTTAGTTCACGTATGGAGTCAAATCATCGAATGGGAGAAAGAGGAACTTAAGGTAGACTTCGTTGATGAAGATAAACTTATGGAAAAGTATCTGAGAGATGATGAACCGGCATGCCTAGCCGAGGGGCGTTGCCTCATTGCCGCTGCTATGGAGGAGGAGAAGCGGATGGCCAAACAAAAGAATATCCCTGAGGCTGGTTCTTCTTCAGCTACCGCTGAACTACTGAAGTCGAGGGATATGATCCCGAGAACCCGAGAGTTTCCCCTATACCCGAATCAGCGTCAGAGATGGTAGTCACTCGAATTGAGAGGCCATCGGAAGGTATTTCTACCTTTCACCTCAATTTGTCAAGGCCGTCTCCACTTTTCATCACATAATTGGGCAATCAATGGAGGATCCTTTATTTTCTCCTGAGTTGATAACTGTTGCTTCTCATTCTGTAGGTGTTGCACCGACCGAGGAGACTGACGTGCATCAGGGAACCACTATTGGGGAAAAATCTATGGAAAAGACTCAAGAAAAACAGGATAAAGCTACCATTGTTGAGTCAGGAGGGGGAGCTGAACTATCTAAGGCCGACACTTCTCATGATGACGAGATGATAGATGCCTTAAAAGACGACGGTGGTAACGAGGAGCATGAAGAAGATCCTGATGTGGCTATAATTGGGGATTCAAAAAGTGTCGATGACATCACTTTGGCTGAAATGAAAGTCGAACAAGACAAACGTATGCAGCTGAAAGTTGAAGACTTGAACCCCGAAAGTCTTAAGCCCCTTGCAGTGGTGGATCCTGGATCAAGGTTAGTCGTTAAGCATTCAACTAGGTCTATTACAGAAGAGCTTGTTAAAAAAATCTTCTCTTGATTCCAATGTTCCGATGCTTAGGAAAAAATCAACCAATTCTAGCACTTCGACTGCAGAGAAGAAAAGGCCGAAGCGCATAATGACTGATGCTGAAAAAGAGGCTAGGGCTACTCACAAAGCTGCCCAAAAATCCAAATCTGCTCCAAAGCCCAAATGACGAAGTGCTTTGTTTTATTTTGGCATTCAATTGGTCCGCAATTGTTGCAGCGAGTGCGGCCCTTGCATCCTTTGCTTGATTTCCCTGTACAAAATCACGTGTTTGTAAATAATAATAATTTATTACCTGCAATGTCTGATAGTTGTTAGTTTTGTACTTAAGTAAAAATGCAAAAGCATGTCGTATTACAGTTATATAATGAAGTCATTATTGAGGGGAATATGTGTACACATATATGCCCCCAGTCAATCTTGGATAACTAAGCAAGAATTATTCAAGATTGATTAAATTCAAAATCCAATTGCCCTCGATTCTCCAACGGGGCCATATTCCTTTCGTCATTGATGCCTATTCTTTCTAGCATCTTTATACTCTCCTGTCTCATAACAAGTTTAGAGTATCGTTGAGGCGGACTCTCATTTGGGTGCACCTTCACGCCTCAAGGGACGTCGTCTTCCCGTCCTTTATACTCTCTCTCGATTCTTGAGAGTTAGAGTTAAGAATGTCGTCTTCCCATTCTTTTGTGTTTTTTCGCGCAAACGATCATTTTATTTGCTCCTGCACATAGGTCATATCCAACTTTCCAAATCTAATTTAATATTTTGTGTTTCATGGTCATGATAGAATAATTGTTGAAGTTATAAATAATGCAGAAAAGTAAATGACACACGATATTTTTATAGTGATTCAGCTAAGTCGTAGCCTACATCCACTTCATAATCCTTAGTTCATATAAACAGACTTTTTAAGGCAAGTCGTGCCTTTTTACATAGCTTATAAAAACAAAAAGGATGACATTTCATATTTAGCTCAGATATCGTCGTAAGTGCTGAGCATTCCAAGCTCTGGAAATCTCTTCACCATCCACGGTCGTTAGCTTGAACTCTCCTGTATCAAGCTTCCGTTGGATGGTGTATGGCCCTTCCCATTTTGGATCCAACTGGGTCGAAGGTGGGAAGACTCGTTTCAGTACTAGGTCTCCTGGTTCAAAGGTTTTGAAGCGAACTTTCCGGTCATAATAACGTGCTACTTGATGTCGATGTCTCAAGGCACGCAAGTCAGCTTCGTCTCTTTTTTCTTCAATCATGTCAAGAGATTCTAGGAGGAGTGTTCTATTTGTCATTGGGTCATAATACGCGACTCGATGAGAAGGGACTTCCAATTCTACCGGGATCACTGCTTCTGACCCAAAGGAAAGTGAATAGGGAGTATGACTGGTAGCCGTCTTAAAGGCTGTCCTGTATGCCCATAAAGCTAGTGGCAACTCGTCTACCCATCTGGCTTTGGCCCACTCCAACCGCTTCTTCAAAATAGATTTAATGACCTTGTTTATGGCTTCGACCTGGCCATTTGACTGCGGGTGAGCTACTGCGGTGTATCATTTATCAATCTTGTATTTCTGGCAGAAGTTTCTGAACTCGGTGCTGTCGAACTGCGTCCCATTATCAGTTATGATGGTATTCGGTATCCCAAATCGACAAATAATGTTTCTGACCACAAAACTGATCACCTTCCTGACCGTGATGGTTATTAAGGGTTCAGCTTCCACCCATTTTGTGAAATAGTCCACGGCAACGATCGCGTACTTAGCTCCTCCTCTGGCAACAGGTAACACCCCAATAATGTCAATTCCTCACATGGAAAACGACCATGGGCTTACCATCGACTTGAGCTGAGTCGGAGGTGCTCTGGGAACTTTGGCAAATCTTTGACATCTGTCGCAGCGTCGTGAATAATCAGCCGCATCTTTATTCACGGTAGGCCAAAAATATCCATACCGTAATAATTTCTTTGCTAGGGTCTGGCCCCCAGTGTGGTCTCCACACTCACCTTCATGTACTTCTTGCAGTACACGTTTAAAGTTGTCGTGTGCGATACACCGTAATAGGGGCATTGAAAACCCTTGGCGATAAAGGACGTCGTCCTGTAAAACGTATCTTGCAGCCTTGCGTCTTACAGCTCGTCTTTCGCTCTTTTTCACCAGGAGGGTTCCATTCTTGAGAAAATTCTTGATCGATCTCATCCAGGATTCTCTCTCTGGGTCGACTTCCAAGGCTACTCCGCTTCCATTAGGTCAAAACTCGGTGATTCCAAAACCTCTATCGGAACCATTTCAGTTTCTTTAGGATTATCAGAACTTGCCATCTTCGCCAGTCGATCTTCTTTCTGGTTTTTCGTTCTTGGAATGTGCGTTATGCTGTAATGCTCCAAACTTTCCAACAACTCCTTTACCTTTTTGAGATAAGTAATGAGTCGAGGTCCTTTAGCAGTAAATTCTTCCCGAACATGGCATACAACTGTCTTGGAATCGCAATATATATCTAGTATTTTCACTCCCAATTCTTTGGCGAGTTTCAGCCCGGCAATCAGGGCTTCATACTCGGAATCATTGTTAATAGCAGCAAACTCTAATCGTAATGCATAGTAAATAGATCGTCCTTCAGGAGTTATTAAAACAACTCCGGCGCCGGACTTTCGATCATTTTTGGCTCCGTCCGTATATAGTTTCCACGGACTAAGCTCTAATTCTCGGTCCAAATCAACTACCTTGTCACCCACCGTTTCCTCTTCAGGAATTGTAAATTCAGCTATAAAGTCAGCCAATGCCTGCCCCCTTATTGATCTTCGTGGTTGAAAGTTCAAATCAAATTGACTCAGCTCAATGTTCCATTTAAGTAACCGCCCCGATGCTTCGGGTTTTTGCAACACTTGTCTCAAAGGTTGATCAGTATATACAACTATCGGGTGAGCGTGAAAATAATGGCGAAGTTTGCAGAAAGCAATCAGGAGGCTATAAGCAAGCTTTTCTATCTTCGGATAATTACGTTCCGCGGCAGCTTGCTTTTTTTCTCATGTAATATACAGGTTTCTGGACTTCATCCTCTTCACGTACTAATGTCGTACTGACGGCGTGAGATGATACCGCAAAATAGACGAACAAATCCTCATGTTACACAGGTTTTGATAATATTGGAGGCTTTTCTAAGGAGTCTAATAGATTTTGGAACGCCTCCACACAATCGGGGGTCCACTCAAAATTTCGCTTTCCTCGTTTTATGAGATCGAAGAAAGGTACACATCTATCTGTAGCTTTGGAGATAAACCTACTCAATGTAGCAACTTTTCTGGCTAAGCTTTGAACGTCTTTGATCTTGCGTAGTTCTTCAATATCCCTTATTGCTGCTATTTGGCTAGGATTTATCTCAATTCCTCGAGAACTCACAATAAACCCAAGGAATTTTCCAGATGCGACCCCAAACGAACATTTTAGGGGGTTTAACTTCATCCCATACATTTGAAGAATATCAAACATTTCAGCTAAGTCCCTTGTATGGTCGGAAGATTATTTAGACTTCACAAGCATGTCATCCACATAAACCAGCATGGTTTTCCCGATTTGATTATAAAACATGCGGTTAACCAGGCGCTGATACGTGGCCCCTGCATTCTTTAACCCAAATGGCATTACCACGTAACAATATAACCCCAAGTCGGTGATGAAGCTTGTATGCTCTTAATCCAGTATGTGCATGGGAATTTGATTGTACCCAGAATAGGCGTCCATTAAGGATAAAAGCTCGTGCCTGGCCGTCGAATCTACTAGCTGATCAATTCTGGGGAGAGGAAAGCTATCCTTCGGGCAAGCCTTGTTCAAATCAGAAAAGTCGATACATGTTCGCCACTTCCCGTTTGACTTTTTGAACAGAACATGATTCAATATCCAGTCGGGATATTTCGAATCCTTAATGAATCCATTATCTTTTAATTTCTCTACCTCTTCTTTTAAAGCTGCTGACCGCTCTGGGCCTAACATCCGTCTCTTCTGTTTAACCGGTGCGTGCTTTGGATTAATACACAAAGAGTGGCTCATGATGGCGGGAGAAATCCCATGCATGTCAGCGTGAGTCCAGGCAAACACATCCATATTTGCCTTTAAAAAATCAGCTAACTCTCTCGCTCGAACTAGATCTAGTTGCAAGCCGATCTTTAGTACTTTTGTCGAATCTGTTTCATTAATAGGTATATCTATTGTTATTTCGTTGGGAGTCGCCTTCCTATCCTCGGGTTCTCTATCCTCTTTGGGATCTATATCCTCGAGCACATCTGAGGGCGGCTCTCTTGGGGCAGGACCCCTTAATTGCTATGCTGAGTTCTCCTTTGGAGGGACAAAATTGTCCTTAGTTTCTATATTCAACCCCTTCATTTACATCTTTAATTTTGTCATGTAACAAGCTCGTCCCGTAGCTTGGTCGCCCCTCATCACCCCAATTCCTGAGTCGGTCGGAAATTTAAGCAGCAGGCACCAAGGTGCAATACATGTCCTAAACTCGGCAAGGACCGGTCGGCCTAGGAATGCATTGTACGGCGACTCCACATCCAAACCTACAAACGTCAGGATCCTCACTCTCTGGCGATCTCCCTGCCCTAATGTGACTGGTAATTCCACATAGCCCATCGGAGCCGTCGATGCTCCGTTGAAGCCACGTATCCATCCTTCGCATGGCTTTAAATCTTTTGCTTCGAGTCTCATTTGTTCGAAAGCTTTCTTGAAAAGGATATTGACCGAGCTCCCGTTGTCCACTAACACTTTATGGACTAAAGCAGGGCCAATTATTGTGGTAATCACAAATGGATCGTCAGTTGGAGATTGAACTCTGGAATCATCTCTACTTCGGAATACGACGTCGTCTAACATCGTCTTTTGTTGTTTTACTAGAGTAATGTCTTCGAGGCTATTGCATTCTCCTACCTCAAAATGCTTGGCAACGTTGACATACTGATCCATTGCTTTAAAACTATGACCAACTAGGCGAGGTCCACCTATAATAGTATTAATGACGATCAACTTACCTTTTTGCTGGGCTGTGGGTTTTGAAGTAGGCTGGTTTTGGTCCGGGGCTTATCCCCCTTGCCCCTTGTCCCTTGGGGCAACCTTGTACTCATCTAACTTCTCTTCCCGTAACAATCTTTTGACTATATCTCTCAAATGACGACATTCATTGGTGGAATGACCGTGGGTTCCATGGAACAAACAAAACTTTCCTGTCGCGATCTCTTTCTCAGTGGAGTCTCTGGGTGGTGGTTTTTTGTACTGCAATATGCTATATGTATCCAAGTAAATATTCTCCAACGTATCATTTAACGACGTATAATTTTCAAAAGTCTGAAATATGGGTCTTTTACTAGAGCTATTCCCTCGGTTTCTATTCCTTCTGTTGTCGTTCCCACTTCTGTTGCTATTACTCCCACTCTGGTTGCCAACGTTTACTTCAACCTTCCCTGAACTGTCACCAGATTATTTTATAGCAACATTACTCTGGACACCTTACCTCAAGGCCCCTTCGGACTTTCTCTTCCTATTTGCATGAGCTTCTTCTCGCCTTAAGCGGATATTAGCTTTTTCATAGAACAATTCTCTAGTAGGAGGCGGTTTCCCAGACAAGTAATCCCCGAATTCTGTGTCAGGGTCTACCCCTTCTATCAAGGCCATTAGGATAGTAGGCTCATGAGGATCACTAACTTCGGTGATAGCCAGGTTGAAGCGATCTAAATATGACTTCAAAGATTCTCCTGGGGCCTGTTTAATCCATGACAATTCTGTGACGCTCTTGGACTTTCGGGCATGAAGTCGAAACTGATTCATGAAGCGCTCACTCAATTCTGTGAAATTTGATATCGACCGATGAGGGAGCGGGTGAACCACATTAACGCCACGTCTTCAAGATAAATTGGAAAGGCTTTGCATTTTACAGCATCTGGAGCTGCTACAGCATTCATGAACCATGCATATCTCATCAGATGCTGCCCTGGGTCCGTTCTTCCTGAATATCGATCCATCTGAGGCAAGTTGAATCGCCGAGGGAACTGGTAGTCCAATGTATCATCCGTGAAGGGGGTATGACTTCGCTCAATGCCCCAATTTTCATTAGTATACCGTCGGCTTTCGTACATAATCTGGCTTACCATTTCCCATACATCGGCATTTGTTAATGTCTGCACAGGTTCTCTAGGCCCGATGTTCGGATTACCCCTGGGTTCCTGATTAGGGGATAATCTCTTGTTTCTAGCGGCAGCTGCTCTACACTGCTCTCAGCGCTCCTGGTCGATCTCAGGAGGTAGTGGTTGAAGAAGCTAATGTTGCGTAGGGTTGATAATATTAGGATCCCTGGGTAGGACGTGGGATCCACGCATGGGTAGCAACATAGGTTGTTGCAGGCTTGGGTCATCAGGCCCTAATACACGAGCGACGTCTTCTCGGGATCCAAAAGATCCAAAAGTTAACTGATCGAGGTTCTGAGGTCGTTCAAGCGGCCTTCTCTCACGAGGGCGTCCCTCGTCTGAAGAAGACAAATCATCTGTTGCAAGGTGGCGTGTTGGGGAAGGAGTCTTCTGCCTCCGGAGCTCCTGGAGTTATCTACCCATAGTGATCATGTTTTCCTGCATGCGAAGGCTGTCACGCCTTTGGGCATCCAATGATTCCTTAGTGCTCTGGAGAATGTCAAGAAAGCGTGAAAAATCTCCCTGTGTAATGGGTGCAGATGGATCAGGCTGAACATTAGTCGTCGTGGCTGGAATCAGAGCGTTGGTGGGAGCTCGAGTAGAAGTTCTAGCTTCATTCTGGTTCGGATCGGATCGGTGCGCAGTGGCCTGGACGGAGTGGTTCGGATGGGGAGAGTGAGTGCCCTCAACTTCATTAGACCGGATCGGATCAGAGTCTTCCATCCGGTTCGGACCCTCCCGATCGGAGCGGTCTACTCCAGAGCCTTGAGCGCGCGACCTCGTTAACACGATGGCTTGTTGATCTTCTCTAACATCGTTTCCCCTAGCGCCTTGCACTTCTTTTCCTTTTTTCTTGGCCATAATACTCGATTCTTCAACAGTTAGTCAACAAGTACTTAAAGATGTCAGAAACAGATGATTAACTTCTTTGAACTTGAGGGTCCAAATGGTAGAACGATAATCCAAAAGGCTGAGAATTCGAAGATTTCCCAGTGAAAGCACCAAAATGTTAGATCCAAAATTGGCTCTAACACCCAAAGTAGTAAAAAATTCTAATGAAATGAAAATTAAAACAAAGAAAACACACAATTTATAGTAGTTCGGTGTTAAACAGCCTACGTCCACTTTTCTTCTTTTTTGATTAATGTCTTGAATGTGAGTACAACGATGATTTTCACTCAATTCTCACTCATTTTATACATTGATTCACTCAATTTCTTTTGCAATATGACTTGAAAGATGATTATAGGCTGAATAAGTTGATAAAATTTGGGTTGCAAAGGAGTTTTAATCTTGAAAGTGCCAAAAATATCCCTTCAAATGCCTCTTGATGGAGTATTTATAGGTGTAAAATCCTCCTGGAGCTGGATTGGTTTGGGTCCACGTGGCCTTCATCCCTCCACTTTCGGGTTCGGATGGATTCTGGTGAGGACAACACATCTGGTAAGTGGCCATCGTGGGTAGAACGTGTATGTAATCGCCTCGATTCTTAAGGAAAAAGTGTGAGTGAAGCTGCTGATATCCAGGGCTTGGATCGGATAGAGTATTAAATGGGGTTTGGATCGGCCTTGCTACTTCCGATCCGGTCTGGTCTGCATCCTTTCCTTCATTGCTTTGTGTTGGTTTGTCTCTGTCCAAAGAAGACCCGATCCGATCCGAATGTTTGGTAGAGTGTTCTTCATTATTTGATTCTTTAACTTTGTGTAGCCTCGTTCACAAAGTAGGCTAACACTAGATAACTAGAGAAATTTGATTGCCAGAATAACTAGATGCATCATATTCCATACCTCTAAAAACCAAATGAACTATCTACTAAGTCCTAATAACAATACATAACCAAGAATGAATGATCTTTCCAAGCCTTGGGAAGACCATACGTGATTAGCCTAAAAACGATGAGTTGTCTGCCAAGTCATAACAGCACAACCCAAAACCAAATGGGCAAAGTCCTTATCCAACGCTAGACTAGAGGCATTGCCAAGTCCTGATAAGACAGTATGTCTCTTACCAAGAAAATTCCTTGCTTTGGGATCCAATTTTAATACTTAACGAGTAAATTCCTTACTTCATCTACTCCTTAGATCTCGCAATTCCAATTTCAAATTTCATATCCCACAAGCAAAGTCATTACAAGTGAAGTAATTTTATTAAAGCTTTCAAGGATTTAAAGTTTATAATAAAATCAAAGGAAAATCTAATGAATTATCTTTGACCAGAGAGCATGCCTAGGGGTTAAGGCCTAATCTCATACATAGATGGGTTGACTTAGCCATCTTAGATTTCAAGTTTACCAAGTTTGTTAACTGTGAAGGAGATGGTTTATCGTCGGGCAAAGAGCATGCCCAGGGATTAAGGCCGAAACTTGCACATTAGTAGGAGAACTTAACCCTCCAAAACCCTAAGCCAAATAACCATAAATGAGGGTAGGATATTGGATGGTATCTCGTTTGCAAAGAGCATGTCTAAGAACTAAGATAACCAAGGGAAGTTATTAACCATCCAAAGCCAGATAAATAGAGATACAATATTCAGAAGGCCAAAGCCTATACAACAAAACCCCAAAGGAAGAAAGCCGAAATTCTAATCGGCAAATACATAAAATCCATAAGCTAGAAATCCATAGAGCCATATCCAAAAGACAGAAGATCGAAAAGCCCAAATCCCAAAGTCGAAAAACCAAAATGCTAAAGTGCAAAAGCTGAGAACATAGAAACCAATTAAACAAAGTCTGAAATCCAAGAGCCGCAAATCCAGGAAGTCCAGGTAAAACCAAAACAATCGATGACCAATCCACCCGGGCCAGGTCCTGGTCCACTTCTACCCTAAATCAGAGCAGGCAGCTCGACCTGTCCGGGTATTACAGCCCGATTCCAAACGTACTATGTCAGCTCGCTGCATCTAACACTCGATCATATCCCAAAGGTGCCTATAGTCGTTTTTTTCATGACCATGGGGGTCGTAAAAAAATAATGTCTACAAAATTCCATTTCCTTCTGAGTGGGCTTCCGCATGGGCGGCTTTTTGAATGGAGCAACTGGGTGAACTTCTAAATAAATCTCTTCTAGACTACGATTAAGCTTCGTGTATGATGAGAATTTGGGTTCCCTCCACTACATATTTCGATCATTCAGAGAAGCAGACTTTACATTACCAGAACCGAATGGTCCTCAGCCCTTTACCGAATAAACCTCGAGAACTTTCTTATCAGTTCTCCCATTCTCTTCCCTCAGAAACCTATCTACTTCGAAGTAGAATTCTCCAAGGCCATGTGGTGGATCTTGCTGAAGAGAGATCTTGAAATCATGCTTGTCCAAAACACCAGAAACAACATTTATTGGAACCATGGATGGGTCCGTTCGATCAATCGGCGCCACCACCACACTAAACTATTCCAAGAATTTCAGCAACTTTTCACTGAATCTTTGCTTAGTTGGCAAAAGTCATCAAATTTTAAGGTCGAGAAATGTGAAACCTGGCTTGCACGACAAACTTTCCAACCAAAATATTCTAGCTATTCACCAATTTTTTTTAAACTACCTGAACCACATTACGGCAATATTCATAAGGGAAAGTGGGAAGCACATCACCATAACATTCTCCGACACCGAGAGCACTTCTATGTGGTACATATAACACATCAACTAAATGGTAGGATCTATCCTACCATTAAAAGCCTTTAACACTGACAATTTGAATTCTGGTGGGTTTTGATAATTCCTTATGTTATGAGTGAATGGGATGTGAGTAACATAGTCCAAGTCCAAAAGAGATGCTCCGCCTCGAGTATATCACCGAATCACATCAGCGATCTGGCTTCCACTTCCATTTACAAGCAGTCAACTTCAGTCGTTCAATCTGACTGGTTCCCTTGGTTTCAAGTCTAGAGTTAGCAATATGTTGAGCCTTAAAAAGAATATCGGGTTCCATCCTAGCATTGGGTGCCTCCATTGGCACAAACCTAACCTCTTAAACCATGGGAGTCCCTATATCCAAACCCAAATGCATTAGTGCTTGAGCAATAATAATGACATTTGCAATTCTAAAACCCAAAATTTGACAAATCATAGCCTCTTGAGCTGTACTTCTATCAGGATTGGGGGTGTTTCCATCGAGTCTAGCTGAATCAGTAATGATCTTAATATTTGTATCAATACGGGCTTGACTTTCAGGAATTGCCACCAAGTCCCGATCCAAACCTTAAGGAACACAAGCACTCATTCCCGTAATATTTCCTAGGCCTGACGGCCTTCTGAAATCTTCGATCCTAGCTATAAGAGCATTCATAGTCGCTTTCTATCTTCCGAAATGCTCTTTTCGCCTTTCCAATCACGAAGTCAAATCATTAACCACAGAATCCATGTCCTCTTGAGTCATGTAATTTGATGGATATCTAGTAGAGGCAACCTCTTGACCTTCCTCCACACCTTCTCCTTCCGAATGAGCTAAAGTGATATGTTTCCTTTTAACTATTCCAGAAATTCTGAGCAATCCAAATCCACTAGAAATCCAAAATCATTCACTTACACCCTTCCCGACACTCCAAAATATTGACATAGAATCTTGGTCCTTGCACTCCAACACTGAATGAGCAATGGGTTATGCAATAAGTCCAAACATAGAGTACTGAAAAAGTAAATAACACCGAGGTTTATAGTGGTTCGGCAAAAACGCCTTTGTTCACTTTGAAGTAACTAATCATTTTATGCAATACAGTTACAAGTACAGCCCTTCTCCACTTCTTATGTTTATAAAGTTACAAAAGTAGCAATGGAAAAGTCCTTGCACAAAGCTAATAACCCTATCCCCAAGTCCAAAATAGCGAAGTTCCAAATTCTAAAAAGCTTATAAGTCCAAAAGGATGAAACAATACCAAAATGTGTAGAGGTAACCTATCCAAATGCCAAGATAGCAAGCCAAGTGCCAAAATGTTGATGAAGATCTACAATAAGAAGTTTACAAGTCCATGGAAGTTTTCAAAGTCAAAATAGCCATGAAGGAAGCCATTAAAAAGCTTTACAACCAAGGATCCCAAGTGTAACAACAAATGGCTAAAGGATCCCGAAATGAGCCAAGTGGACGGTATTTATAGGTGTAGGGGATACGAGATTCGTTTCCCTAATATTTCGTTCCCCACAGTTGATACCGATCCGGGGATCAGTACCAAACTTAGGACTTAACAAAATTCTCATTTCATCTTCAAAGTATCTTCGTCCATGCCAAAGCCAAGATACGTTTCGTATCCCTTCGTTTGGGAATATGAAAATAAACCAACGTCAATCCGGAAGCAAACATTGATCCTCGATCTCATACCTGGAGTACAAATACCAAATGCACCAATCCTTGAAGGTTGTCCCATTTTGTACCCGCAGTTCATACCGGGGATACGAAATGCCATAATACTAATTTGACACCTTAGTTTAATTTGCACAATGCTTTCCAATTAAAAGTTCTTCGGAGATGTCGATCCCAAAGTCGGAGAGTGGGATAAGAAAATGCAAGAGAGATAAAAAAACAATCTTGGGAGTCGAAATATGAATACTGATCCAAGGATTTAACCTAATTTCCAAGTTTTCCAAGTACTCCATGACTTCTTCCAAATTGCTTCAAACTTTCTTGAGTTCATACTCGAGTCCCGAGTACTTCGATAGCCAGAATTTGACATATGACTGCCTTGCAAAATGGTGGGTCAACAATTACCATTTATGATTTTCCTATTTGCACACTCTTTGGCTCGAAAGCATCACACTCCTTCCTTCCTAGCTGATTATTCGTCATTTTCGCTCGAGTATTTCTCTACTTTTAGACCCTATAGTTGTTTTGAACCCATAGAAGGATCGACACACTTATCAATGATTTGTCTGGTTTTTAAGATAATGATACTACGGGTAGAGTTTGACTATGATGGGGGTTTTGGGATAAGGAATGATCCTAAGGATGGATGTGTATGCAACGTACGAGACTATATTGGACTATGAGAGAGGGTTGTCCACTAAGAGATGTGCATTAGACGGACCCTTAAGATTTCTTGCGACCCAAAGAGTTCAGTCATGATGAGTTTCCTTAATCCTCTTGAGACACCCCACGTCTGTTAATGTCACTCAAAAACAGAATGCATTAAGTTTTGTTAAGCGTTATAGTAAACAGAACAAAAATATTACAAGACAGACATATAAAATAACAACGGAATAAAAACTTTATTTATCATAAGATACCATGGTCCAAAAACATCACATGTCTGAAATACAAAAGCCCATCACAACTTAAAAGCTATTGTCTTGTACTTCAAAAATATCAGAGTAAATCAAAGAAATAAAATTCCCCCCCAAAAAAAACAAAATATAGCCATAGCAACAAGAATATGAGCTTGAGCCATACATCTTAGCGGCTCCAGCAAAAGTAAGCAGAATCACGGTCAAGCCTGAGTGTTCCCACCCTAACAACCTAGGGGGAGAAACGGAACAAAGAAAAGGAAACAAAATGGGTCAGACCTAAAGTCTAGCGAGTCCAGTTACTTTTAGCAAGTAAATAAATAAAAGTAGCATGGCAGGCATATAAAGTGGATAAGAGAGAGATAACTACAAAAAAGGAAAGTATGACAAGGTGAACAGGATAGGGTGTATACACTTCTAATGATTACTTTGCACTATTACTATTATATCTAGAATGAGATGATCCCTTCCATTATAAGGTGGTAGACTCAGGCATACGTCCAAGGGTACCCTAACTACTACCCTAGTCGATAGGCTCCCTAATCCGCGTAGATACTCTATTTCGGCCCCACCGTAGGATGTATCACATCCTAAAGTGGCAACCCCTCGCTAATATGCACAACCCCATATCTACAAGTGTCATGGTCGTCTTATCCCCCTTTGCCCGGCTCATGCACGTACATGGCCCGGTCGGTTGGCGCTGCCCACACCATCCTCCACATTTGGATCTCTTACAATCTGTCCAGTAAGCGTGCCCCTTCTCCGACCTAGTTCGGAGTACATGTTTTGATACCTACTCCTGGTTACTAGATGAAACGGGTCCCACACAATATGATACAAGCTCTCCCCTTTGTCTCGTATCCCCCACTAGGTTTTCCATATTTGATTATGTATACCGCTAGGTGTCTATAGTTACACATCTTTATTATTTCCATCGGTTATGTATACTACTAGGTGTCTTTAACTACATAACCTTATCGGGTTAAGTTTGTGGGCCTATACGTAAATATTACCCATCCCCTCAGATTTGCTAAACCCACCCACTGTCCAACCGATTTTACTTAACCCCAACTTTAGTTCATAATCATACAATCCCTATGGATTAGATTTGGTTAAGTAGTTTAATTTATTACCATGTCCATTTATGGTTTATAATGGGCTAGACCTCCCACATTAGACCTACAACTTGTGGATGTTGGATATGCCGGTCGGGTCGGGGCAGATTATTCCACAAGTTGGGCCTAACCTCGTGTCTTAGCCAGATTCTTATTTGTGCACTTAGGCCTCTCATATTAGGTTTAACATTGGTGGTTGCTGGATATGTTGGTCAGGTCCGGGCAGACTTCCACCACTAATGCAACCTAACCTCATGCCATAAGTGCAGTTACAATTTCTAATTAGTCTTGGGATTTCATTATTATCTAAATTCTCACCTATGTCTTTATAGGTGATTATGCCCCTTTTTCCCCATTTTGAATTATATGTCCAATTCATATAAACATTATTTAAATTATGCCAATTCTAATCTTTTCCCCCCGTTCCCTAACTAGCGCATTCACATAAGCCTAGTAATAAACAATAAAAATGGAAAAGTGATGGGAATATGACAAAGTGATTGTTCCGGCATAAACATAAACTAGCATGGTGATAAGTGATATACACGTAAATGTGTATATTTTATCCGCTTATTTATCTTATTTTCCCTTTAAAATAATTGATACTTTGTATTTATAGCTGTATTTTCAGATTGTTGACAAGAAGCATGGTTTAGAGCATTTGATGGATAAAGCATGAAGAATTTGCTTAAAAAGAGTGAAGTTTAAAATTGCTAAAGCTTGAAGAGTCTAAAGCTTGAAGAACGATTGCAATTATATTTAAGTTAAGAAGATTTGGCTCAATAAAGACTCAAACTGCATTCACATTAGCTCATTTGGAAGGCCTCTTACTCATGTTGCGTTCACACTAGCCTATTTGCTAGACCACTCACTCTAAAGCTGCGTTCACACTGGCTTATGTGTTATTTGGGTTATTTCTTTAGTCCCACATTATGTAACTAGCTAGCTAGCCTTTGTCATATCAGCTATAAATACATTGTATCTTAGTCTTGTAAAAAACATATTGGGTTTTATTCTGTAATTCTCTTCTTGGAATAAAATCATTCTCTCCCTTTCTTTTTACTTTTTGTTTATTTTATTTATGTTCATGTTATTTATTTTCTTTTTCTCTTCTTCTTTAGCTATGTCTAGCTAATCCCCTTTGATTAGGGGGTGATGACGCTGATAGTATGATTCAATATGAATCACATAGCCAAAAGATGAGGACTGTATACATGTAGATCTGGATCTGAATTAAGGGTTAGATCTGAACCTTCATATTTTGTGTCGTTTAAGAGCTATGCTCCTTCACAGGATATATTCGTGTTCGATCTAACGTTTATCAGATCTAGATCTAATTTTAGGGTTTTTAGAAATTAATTAGTAAATCTGTCCTGATAGTCTATGGTTGTAGAGCTAAGCTCCTGCATAGGCTATGCTTGTCGTTATTTACATATTTGTTTCTAAAACCTATTATCGTTGATTCATGTTTGTGACAGAAACATGTATTAGATCTGGTTAATCTTTTGGCTATTGATGATTATGAATCTGATTTATGTCATTATCCCCTAATTGCTTTCACTTATTGTTAAAACTCTCTTTTATTTAATTTCTGCTATTTTCTTTGTTTTCCACCAATCAAAAGTTAGGGATAACTTGATTGGATTTATTAATAAAATAATTTGGTCTCAGAGTTCGACACCCTCTACAACAATCCTTGTTGTTTAGGAAAGACGAACGAATTTTACAGTTGTTTACAATTGTCTAATTTGTTCGCAAACAAATTTTGGCGCCGTTGCCAGGGACCAAAATAATTTTTATTTTTAAATCCTTCGAATTATAATTTTTATTTTGTATTTTTATTTCTCTTCATATAAAAAAAACACAAAAAAAAATACTTTTATTTTTTTCGTTTCGTTTTCTAGTATAGAAAAAAAAAATCTTGATTGGTTTGATTTGGTGTTAGTCAATAATACTGTAATCTTCCTAACAAGAGGAAAAAAAAAGAATTGCAATTTTTGTTTGATTTGTTTCCCTTCTTATTCCCGTCTTTACATTTCTTTGTCTACAAGAAAAAAAAATCTTGTTTATTTGATTTGGTATCATTTGGTTACCACGATAAGAACAAATAAGAGAAAAAATATATTCTTGCCAGATTTTGTTACAATTTCTTTCCATAATCTTTACAATTCTTACAAATATATATATAAAAAAAATTGTTTTCCTTATATATTCCTCCTTCTCTTGCTTTATATTTCTTCCGTTTTCCCTGCTTTTCACAATCTCCACTGCACCGCAAACTCCACCACCTCCCTCTCAACAACAAGCCCCATCAATTCACACACCAACGCAAATAACCACTGTGCTAACCAAACCCACAACAAACTCACGCATTGCCATACACCCATCATCTTCCCATCTTGCTGTTCAACCCATTTCAACATCTGTAATTCACCACAAATCAGCAGTCTCGGCCACATCTCCTTGCAATAACCTACTCTCTGCCAAATCCCCATACAGTGCAAATCCAAAAACAAAAACCCCAATTCCTTCACCCAATCCAAAATCCCCAGAACCCAATTCACAGTCCTCGAACAAACCCGAAGTCCTCGTACACACAGTCAAATTGGTTCGAACAATACTGTTCCTGCCAAAATTCACCACACAACAAACCTCATCAACCAAAAGCCTTCCTTCTCCTACCACCAAGTACACAAATCAGCCTCCCCGTACAAAAGAAAAAAAAACCATCATTCCCTACTTCAAAATCCTACTGCCCTGTCAAACTGCCAACAACCATTTTCATCTCAAGCTTCCTCTACAAACTAGCACCGCCCACAACTTGCTTCACCAATAGCAAGAGTCCCGACGACTACCTTCTATTCTCCATACCCTCGACAACAGTTGAAACCACTTCTCACCAGTTCACCCAACAAAATCAATATTCCAAAACGCTCACGAATCCCTCTTCAAATACCAACTGCCCCTCCTCAACTCACACAAAACCGAATTCACCAAACCGCCCTTCTTTTTGAAAACCCAAATCACAAAAACAATACTTGATTTGCAGAACCACCTGATTTGAAAACCCACCCCCTTTCCGAACAATTCAACCCCTCAAGTTCCACCAACCCAAGCCTCTCAGCAAACCATCACCTTTACCATCGACAATCAACCGAAATTCAACATCCCTCCACTGTACAACAATCCCCGTCTGCAGTCCCAAATTCGCTCTTCATCACAACCGCAAATCGCAGCTGCCATTTCCCGAAACCCCCAAAAACCGTCCTCTTCCGAATTCGAATTCAGCCGAGCCCAGACAGAGCTCGAGTTTCAAATAAAAGTTGATTTTTTTTTAGTCGGTGATTTGTTTTTTATCCGAGAAAGGGTGACTGCGTGATTTATTTATTTTAACTGAGTTGGACTTCGGGCTTGTGGGCTTGTTTTTAAGATTTTGGGGGCTGCGAACATTTTTTTATTTGCTTTTAGGGTTGAGAACCTGGTTTCTAAATTCAGTTGGAAATTTTTCTTTGCAATTTTTTTTTTCCTTCTCTCTTTCTGATTTAAATTTAGTTTCTTTTTGCTTTGGTTTTTACTTTAAAAAAAAAATTTAATTAAGTCCTTTGTCTCTGGTTTTATTTTTCCTTTGCCTTTCATTTTAATTTAATTTTTCTTGGCCATTTGTTTTCAGCTCATCTGTAAAAAAAAAAAAAAGAGTTTGAGAAAATTTTTCGAAAACAGGTACAGTGGTATTTTAGAAAAAGGCCTAAAAAAATTAATAGGAGGCGACAACAACAAAAAGCAGCGGACTATTCAGTGTTCGAGCGGTTGCACACCAAGTGGGGTGTGAACGCGCTAGCGCGACTCAACTGCACTGGACGGACTGCCGATCAAGGTGAGTATTTTCTATCTCTACAGGGACCGCTGCTGCAAATAAAAATATATATAAACATTGCTTGTAAAACTCTTCTGCAGGGCATCGGCTTGCTTGTAAAAAAAATTCTGTTTTTTTTATTTTATCTCTGCAATTGACTGTTCTGTGACTGTTCTGAGACTGTTCATTCTGTGACTGATTAAAACATTAAAAAAAAAAATATTTGCATTCATCTTAGCTTTGTTTTTATTTTCTAAGGACTTCATTATATTTTGACAATTTGGTTTAGTTCTAACGGATTATTTCTCGGTGTCTAGACTACGACAGAGTAATAACTGTTTATAAATATTACGGTGATTCGTAAATATTATATCGGTTGTTCCTCTAAAGGTACTTAAACCTTCGGCTGCATTGCTAGGGTGATTCCTGGTGCACCGATAACTCCTGTCCGTTAGCTGGCTGAGAAGTCTTTTGTTGAAATAAATCAAACCGTCATTATATAATTCTAGAAATTGTAAATTGCATTAGGTTCATTTAAAAAAAAAATCGCTCAAATTTGTTTTTCTCGTCTTCCCTTATTCTTCTCGCTAGTGCATGCGTAGTTGGATCCGTGATCCTTCTACTAATCGTTTAGTCCGAACAAACACCCCTTTCACCATGGCCGAAGAAACTCCCCCTCGAACTCTTATGGATAGATACTTTCCCGAGCGAGTTTCTATTCCTTCCTGCATCATATTGCCCACCCCAACGGGTAACCATTTTGAAATTCATTCGAATCACATAAATACTCTTCCAAAATTTGGCAATCTTGAACGTGATGATCCTTATATTTTCTTGACCAAATTTGAACAAGTTTGTGCAACCATAAAATTTCAACAATTAAGTGACGATGGAATCAAACTTAGGTTAATTCCATTTGCACTTACCGATTATGCTGAGAAATGGTTGTATAGCTTGCCTTCAAATACGATTGGAACTTGGGGTGAATTTGTAAACATTTTTCTAAAGAAATTTTACCCTCTGGAAAAACATCTAAAATTCGAAATGAAATCGTCAATTTTCGTCAATTTGGGGGTGAATCCTTTAAAAAATATTTTGAAAGATTCAAAGAGCTTCTAGTCAAATGTCCACATCATAATTTCGAAAAATGGACTCTTTGTCAAATTTTATACGATGGACTAGAAAATAACTCTCGAACTATGCTCGAATCAATGTGCCAAGGAAATTTTCTAGCCCAACATCACGATGCCGCTTGGAAATTTCTCGAAGATTTGGCCGAAAAATCAGCTCAATGGGAAAGATCTAATGAGAAATCAATTTATTCCCGATCAAACGCTCATTCGGTAGGATCCTCAACGGCTTTAGAAGCGAAAATAGACGCAATGTTAACCAAATTTGATAATGTCCTTTCATCAACTCAAGCAAACCAAGCTCAAGCGTCTCAGCCCTCATGTTACAAATGTAACGATCCTAACCACATTGCTGACCAATGCCCACATTCGTTAGAACAACTCAACGTATTTAATAAAGTTAGGAACGATCCATTCTCCCCAGCTTACAATCCAGGTTGGAGAAACCATCCTAACTTCTCTTGGGCCCAAAACAATGCAACTTCGAATTTGGTTCGACCTCCTTTTCAACCATTTTCGAATAATACCTCGAATCCTCCCTTTCAACAAAGTCAATTCCAAAATCCTGCGCCAACCCCTCAAAATCAAGCGCAACAATCTTTTGTTCCCCAAGATGATAAACGATTGACATCACTTGAGAAAACTCTCGAAGAATTGGGTAAAGCAACAACTCAAAATATCCAATCAAATACCAATCTTCAAAACTTACTGACTTCACACATGCAAAACACGACTCAACAAATGTGTGAACTTCAAAAACAAATGTCTCAACTTAACGCTAGATTAAGTGAAAGGGAAAAGGGTACGTTTCCAAGTCAACCCATCCAAAACCCTAGAGGACAGACTTCAAACCCTAACCAAATTCACATCATTCAAGACTCGAACGTTAGTCAATTGAATGCTGTCACGACTCTTAGATCTGGCAAGAAGATTGACAACCATGTGGTCGACCCAAATGATTTACCAGACGACATTCAAAACCCAACAGAAAATTCGACCATCTCGGATCAAAACATCGAGTCCAATTCTAATCAGGCCCATCCTCAAACTCAAGTAGCCCAACCTACTGAGTTGTCTGCTCCATTTCCTCATAGACTCTGACCTAGGAAAAAGACGGATCAGCTAGAAAAAATCCTTGAAATATTTAAGCAAGTTAAAGTGAACATTCCTCTTTTAGATATTATACAACAAGTTCCACAATACGCAAAATTTCTAAAAGATATGTGCACTCAAAAACGTCATACACATGTACCTAAGAAAGTGTTTCTAGTGGCAACTCTAAGCGAAGTCTTGTCCCAATCGATGCCAGTGAAATACAAAGATCCTGGCTGTCCCACAATATCATGTACTATTGGGGACAAGAAAATCGAGAGATGCCTGCTAGATTTAGGTGCTAGTGTTAACTTGCTTCCATATTCCGTCTATCGCCAATTAGGGCTAGGAGAATTGAAACCCACCAAGGTTACCCTTCAGCTTGCTGACCGATCAATTAAGAAACCTGTGGGCGAAATTGAGGATGTGTTGATCAAAATAGGCGAATTCATCTTTCCAGTTGATTTCATTGTCTTAGAAACTCAACAGGTTAGCAATCCTGCAAACCAGATCCCTTTGATTCTAGGACGACCCTTCTTAGCAACCTCTAATGCTCTCATCAACTGTAGAAATGGGTCTATGAAACTTTCTTTTGGTAACATGACTGTCGAGCTAAACATCTTCAGAACTGAAAACTCTCCTAACTCTTATGTGGACCAGTTTTCTGAAATCCATGTTGTCCACGATAATGAATCTGAGCTCGACCATCTGAATAATGAAATTGAATCAGATTATGAAACTTTGTTTCAAGATAATCCTGAAAATGTCTCTGACTCAATTCCTGTCGAGCCGCTCATGACTGAGCCTATTCCTCAACCAATTTCTTCGGTTGAGTCATCCCCAAAATCTGAACTCAAAGTGTTGCCCAGTCATCTTAAGTATGCTTACTTAGGAGAAAATGAAACTTTTCCAGTCATTATCGCTTCTGACCTTACTTTAGAGGAGGAACAATTGCTCCTTCCCATCCTTAAGAAAAATAAGGAGGCAATTGGCTGGTCCAAGGCTGATATTAAGGGGATTAGTCCTTCGATAGTCCAACATCGAATCCACATTATAGATGATGCCAAACCCACTCGTGATCCCCAACGTCGACTAAACCCTATAATGAAAGAAGCAGTTCGTGCTGAAATCCTTAAATGCCTTGACAATGGAATCATCTACCCGATTTCTGATAGTCAATGGGTTAGTCCGATTCATGTCGTACCTAAGAAATCAGGGATTACCGTGATCCAAAATGAAGCTAACGAGCTTATCCCGACCCGCACCCAGACTGGTTGGCGTGTTTGCATTGACTATAGGAAACTTAACGCGACAACACGTAAGGATCATTTCCCTCTGCCATTTATCGATCAAATGTTAGAACGACTAGCTGGTCATGAGTACTATTGTTTCCTTGACGGGTACTCGGGATATAATCAAATCCCTATCGCTCCTGAGGACCAAGAGAAAACCACTTTCACGTGTCCATTTGGTACATTTGCGTACCGACGTATGCCTTTTGGTCTCTGTAATGCACCTGCAACTTTTCAGAGGTGCATGATTAGCATTTTTTCTGATATGATCGAGCGATTTTTGGAAGTGTTCATGGATGATTTTTCCATCTTTGAGGATTCCTACACTGAGTGTTTACATCGTCTCGATCTTGTTCTTAATCGCTGTAAAGAGAAACACTTAACGCTTAATTGGGAAAAGTGTCACTTCATGGTTAAACATGGCATTGTTTTGGGACATGTCATCTCTAAGAAAGGAATTGAAGTGGACAAAGCCAAAATCGAAGTTATTTCAAATCTTCCCATTCCCAAATCAGTTAAGGACATCCGATCCTTTTTAGGTCATGCTGGTTTTTACCGTCGCTTTATAAAAGATTTCAGCAAAATCACTCGACCTTTAACCAATCTTCTGGGTAAGGATGTTCCTTTCGACTTCAATTCTGATTGCATTTCATCTTTTGAGCATCTTAAAAATGAACTCGTCTCTGCTCCGATCATCTGCTCTCCCAACTGGAAGCTGCCTTTTGAAATCATGTGTGACGCCTCAAATTTCGCTGTTGGCGCTGTCTTAGGACAACGTATCGATAAGAATCTTCACGTCATTTACTATGCGAATAAGACATTGAACGATGCCCAGATCAATTATACGACCACTGAAAAAGAACTTTTGGCAGTTGTTTTTGCTCTAGAAAAATTCAGGCCTTATCTAGTTGGCTCACACATCACGGTTTATACCGATCATTCCGCACTCAGGTATCTTTTCTCTAAAAAGGATGCTAAGGCCCGTCTCATTCGTTGGATCCTTCTACTTCAAGAATTTGACCTTACCATTAAGGATAAAAAAGGATCCGACAACGTTATTGCGGACCACTTGTCTCGTCTTCCAAATGCCCCGTCTTCTTCTCTTCCAATCAACGAGAATTTCCCTGATGAACAGCTGTTTTCTCTATCCACTGATCCTTGATTTCTTGACATTGTCAACTACTTAGTCACTAAGCAGACTCCTTCTTTTTGGTCTAAGCAGGATAAACACAAATTCTTTTCCCAAGTGAAACATTTTTATTGGGACGACCCCTATCTTTTCAAGTATTGTCCCGACCAAATCATTCGAAGATGTGTTCCTGACACTGA
This sequence comes from Allium sativum, assembly GCA_030737875.1. Taxonomy (NCBI): domain Eukaryota; kingdom Viridiplantae; phylum Streptophyta; class Magnoliopsida; order Asparagales; family Amaryllidaceae; genus Allium; species Allium sativum. The sequence continues at coordinate 716,151,779 of CM060921.1, read as the reverse complement.
AATTCACAGCGTACTCTCTTTCTGTCATGACCAAGCATGCGGTGGTCACTTCGGTCCCAAAAAGACAGCCGAAAAGGTTCTCCAATCGGGTTTCTACTGGCCCACCCTTTTCAAAGACGCGTACGAATTTTGCAAAACTTGTGATCGATGTCAATTCTTAGGGAAAATTTCTAAACGGAATATGATGCCCTTAAACCCCATTCTAGCGGTCGAAATTTTTGATGTGTGGGGTATAGACTTTATGGGACCCTTCCCTAATTCTTTTGGGAACATTTACATTCTCTTGGCTGTTGACTATGTTTCTAAATGGGTAGAAGCTGTACCATGCAAAACAAACGATAACAAGGTTGTTGTGCGCTTCTTAAAAGAAAACATCTTTTCTAGGTTTGGCACACCTCGCACAATAATCAGCGACAACGGGACACATTTCTGTAATCGTTCTTTTGAAGCCCTCATGAGAAAGTATTCGATAACCCACAAGTTATCCACTCCTTACCATCCTCAAACTTGTGGGCAGGTTGAAGTATCGAATAGGCAGATTAAACAAATCCTTGAGAAAACTGTGAATCGAAATCGTAAAGATTGGTCCCAAAAGTTAACCGACGCTCTTTGGGCTTACCGCACTGCTTTTAAAACAAACTTAGGTATGTCCCCTTATCGGTTGATTTTTGGTAAACCATGTCACTTGCCAGTTGAACTAGAACATAGGGCATTATGGGCAATAAAAACTTTGAATCTTGATTTAGAGCAAGCAGGTGAACATAGGAAGCTTCAACTTAATGAACTTGATGAAATTCGAAATGATGCCTATGAAAATGAACGAATTTACAAGGACAGAACAAAAGTTTTTCATGATAAATCGATTTTACGTAAAACTTTCATGCCAGGTCAAAAAGTTCTCTTGTATGACTCAAAATTGCATCTATTTCCGGGTAAGCTAAAATCTAGATGGACAGGACCTTACACTGTACGGACTGTTTTTCCGTATGGTGCGGTAGAAATTGAGAATCCAACTGATGGATCATCCTTTAAGGTCAATGGTCAACGCCTTAAACCTTACTTGGAACCAATACCCAACCAAGAGGAAGAGCTCATGGTCCTCCATGAGCCACATTACATTCTGTAAGACGCACTGACCCTCTTTTGTACATATGTAAATATTCTCTTATTTTATTTCCCGTTCACTAAGATATGTCTGATTAACGACTGTGAGGATACAGTCACACTCAAGTGTGGGGGGAGTTTACATTACATCAACAATCAAATTTTATAAACAAGGTCATTCATTGAACAAGGATTAACTTAAATTCATAAATAACACCTTGGTTCTTGTTTGATAAGTTGAATTGTTGGGTGATGGGAATGAACATTATTTATTCATTGAGTCGTAATGTGTCTTTTTAAGATGCTAGCTTGAGACTGTGCAGACGTTAGTTGTGTTCTGGAGTAAGCGTGTCAACCTTTGTTATACATGTTAGAATGTGCAAGTAAAAATAATCACAAAAAAATATCAAATAATAATGATTTTGCACTTACATTTGTTGGATTTTCTGAGTTCGTTTTCATGCATAATATTTTTCTCACTCAAATTTTCACACTCGTAAGTTCTAAAATCCACTTGGCCCAATTAAGGAGAAATGACTCATTGTAGCATTCTTCTTCTATACCCCACATTATTCAAACCCAAGTTTTAGTCGAATTACATCCATGTTTCGACAAGTTTTTCTTATATTGGTATACTTAAGAACCGTGTACTGATTTATTTTCAAAGGTTCAGAAACGTCACTTTTTATACCAATATTACACCACCCACTCTGTACTTGTTTTAAGGTAGGATAACCATATACCACATCTTATTTTATATGGGTTATCTATCTTACGAAACTTTGCTTATCATTCCTTTCAGCTTTTTGTATAACATCAATCCAGACTTGTGTGTTGAATTAAGGTTATAGAAGTAGAGTAACTAGGGCACAAAACTTTCCTTTCATGAAGTGTTGGTAGTAGAGGAGGAATCAAATGAAATCATGTACGTCATCATTCCATCTCCATTCATCATTCATCATGCAAAAGAAAAAAAGAAAAAAAAGAAAAAGAAAAAAAAAGAAGAAAAAAAAAATAGAAAAAAAATGAAATAAAGAGAGAGTCTCTCTGAATAAAATAGTCTTCATCATTCTTGACTATGAAGCATCCATTTCCATTCCATCCACATCCATTATACTGTACTTGGAAGTGAGGATTGTAGTAGAAGAGATGAAAGGAAACAAAAATGTTCATATGTGCTTTAGTATTACTTTATCTTTTGTAGCCTGAAGTTCAACTAATACACTTGCCCTCTTATCTATAACATTTTTAGAACTTACAAAATTTTCCTTCATCTATGCATAACTCACATCCAATACATTACAGTTACATTGGTGCAAAATTATTCAAAAAAAAAAATAAGGGGGTCAAATAAATGATTGGGTGTACATTGTCGATGTGTAGAACTTTGGTTGACACCACGCTCTTAACCTTCAAGACAATTACAGTGTTATCAAGGAATTACGATTCAGCTTGAAAAATTTTGTTCATTTTTGCACTAATTATGGGATGGACAATTTGGGGCTAAACCGTTATTATTGAAGTTAGGTGAAATCCTTGGAATGTGAAAGACCTTAAATATATTGTTTGATTAATCTGCGTACATAAGACGCTTTGGATTTTGTGGGTAGTATCCGCTGAAAACCCTCACGAGACAACACTCGTCCTACTGGGGACACCCAGAGGTTTAACGGCTTGTTGCATACGCTAAATGCAATCGTGTTTCCTACGAAAGTGTGACATATCTTAGTTTAGTTTATTCGAGGACGAATAAAAAGATAAGTGTGGGGGTATTTGATATACACGTAAATGTGTATATTTTATCCGCTTATTTATCTTATTTTCCCTTTAAAATAATTGATACTTTGTATTTATAGCTGTATTTTCAGATTGTTGACAAGAAGCATGGTTTAGAGCATTTGATGGATAAAGCATGAAGAATTTGCTTAAAAAGAGTGAAGTTTAAAATTGCTAAAGCTTGAAGAGTCTAAAGCTTGAAGAACGATTGCAATTATATTTAAGTTAAGAAGATTTGGCTCAATAAATACTCAAACTGCATTCACATTAGCTCATTTGGAAGGCCTCTTACTCATGTTGCGTTCACACTAGCCTATTTGCTAGACCACTCACTCTAAAGCTGCGTTCACACTGGCTTATGTGTTATTTGGGTTATTTCTTTAGTCCCACATTATGTAACTAGCTAGCTAGCCTTTGTCATATCAGCTATAAATACATTGTATCTTAGTCTTGTAAAAAACACATTGGGTTTTATTCTGTAATTCTCTTCTTGGAATAAAATCATTCTCTCCCTTTCTTTTTACTTTTTGTTTATTTTATTTATGTTCATGTTATTTATTTTCTTTTTCTCTTCTTCTTTAGCTATGTCTAGCTAATCCCCTTTGATTAGGGGGTGATGACGCTGATAGTATGATTCAATATGAATCACATAGCCAAAAGATGAGGACTGTATACATGTAGATCTGGATCTGAATTAAGGGTTAGATCTGAACCTTCATATTTTGTGTCGTTTAAGAGCTATGCTCCTTCACAGGATATATTCGTGTTCGATCTAACGTTTATCAGATCTAGATCTAATTTTAGGGTTTTTAGAAATTAATTAGTAAATCTGTCCTGATAGTCTATGGTTTTAGAGCTAAGCTCCTGCATAGGCTATGCTTGTCGTTATTTACATATTTGTTTCTAAAACCTATTATCGTTGATTCATGTTTGTGACAGAAACATGTATTAGATCTGGTTAATCTTTTGGCTATTGATGATTATGAATCTGATTTATGTCATTATCCCCTAATTGCTTTCACTTATTGTTAAAACTCTCTTTTATTTAATTTCTGCTATTTTCTTTGTTTTCCACCAATCAAAAGTTAGGGATAACTTGATTGGATTTATTAATAAAATAATTTGGTCCCAGAGTTCGACACCCTCTACAACAATCCTTGTTGTTTAGGAAAGACGAACGAATTTTACAGTTGTTTACAATTGTCTAATTTGTTCGCAAACAATAAGGTGGACAAATAAGCATAAATCTGATGAACTTGTGGCAGTTAACTAATTCTAACATAACTATGATGTCATAATAAGCATAATAAGATCTAAATTAACAATTTAGATGTCCAACTGGTTCAGATCTAGTATGATAGGCACAAGGTGACAAACTAGATCTGATTAGTAATTTAGATGTCCACATAATTCAGATCCAATAGTTAAAAATAGATCTAACACAAATAAGGTCAATATCTACATCATAGAATGCCACAGAAGTTACAATAGATCCGACAAGATAGAAATTTAGATCCAAGTTATAACCAATTTAGAATGTCATATGTTCACAATTTACAATGGATCCAGTATAATATAGGCACAGGAACAAAATCCAAATTATAGTCATATCACGTTTACTTTTAAATATTTAAATCTAAAAGCAACTAAGAACTCATAGAGTTTGGATAAGAAAATAGTAAAAGAATGGATCTTGAATCTCTAACTGATTTGCTTAAGTTGATAGTTGTAGAAGATAACAGATCCTGTTCAGTTCAGACACCGGCACCGTTTGGCCTCTTTTGAATCCCAGTGAAGAAAACAAGAGAAATGGACCCGTATATATAGCTGCCAGCCTCCAGAAACCGACTGCCAGTCAGCCCTAGGGGTGTCATATGGGGGTCTACCCTGATGTCGACACCCCTGTAGGGGGGTCGACCTCGCTGTCGACACCCCCTAGGGGGTCGACCCTTAGAGCGGGAAATTTGCAGCCTTACTAAATTTTGATTTTTGAACCCTTCTCTAGATAAGTTCTGACTTATATCTGACTCATATGTAAATATATAATTCTTCTGCGCGTATACAAATTTTAAACTATCATATCTTCTTCATATGTTGTCCATTTTACGCAAACTAAATGTCTATCTTGACCATAATTTCGAGACGGACGCAATGGTGTGGTTCGTTTCCTTTAATTCTGAATATCAAATTAATTATTTTTTAATTTATCCTCTTTTACTGTTGTTAAAAATATAGGGTGTTACATCCCCCCTACACAAAGGATTTCGTCCTCAAAAGTTGTAAGTTGAGAAGAATGCATATCCTACCATCCATCATCCGTCTACTCATCCATCAATCACTGGCTTCCATTGTCCTTAAAGATTTTTAATTCTTATATGAATATATGCAAAAACGTATGTATATGTCCCAATACCAATGCAAAGATTAGGTGGTCTACTAATTCAGTTGACCTCCTTAATGCAGCGCATGTTAGTGCCATGTATCCAATATGTATGCAAATAATCCTATTATAACACGTGAGTTCTATATGTGTGCAAACTCATTCGTCCAAATGCAACATCCATAAGCTAATACATCCATTTCCATCCATAAAAGAAAAGAAAATGCGCACACACATCCATATGCAGTATGAGAGTGATTGAGCTGATCTAGTGCCTAATGTGTGTGTATACGCATCCATAGGAAGCCACTAGAATACACTTGCATCCACGTGCATCCATCAAACATAACATGTCTCAAACACATGTTTACATCCATAGGATTCCTATCTAAAGGTCAAAATACTAAGGATAGGATATATTCAAATGATAGAAACAAGCACAGATAATTTTTGGAAAAGGAGTTAAGAATATACCCTCGAAAAAGAAAGGGTACGAAGCACGAATCTTGTCTTCGACCTCCCATGTCGCATTCTTTGGGTTATCACCCTATTGAACCTTTATTAGCTTGATTTCTTTATTGCGTAGCTTCTTAACTTCTGCTCCAAGAATACGGGTAAGGACTTGCCTGACTGTCGCCTCCCGCTTTACTTCCACTTCTTCCAATATGATCGGATCAACAACTTTCACGGTGTCATGCAAACACTTCCTTGGATGAGAAACGTGGAAAACATCATGAACGTCAGATAGATTTTCTGGGAGCTTTACTCTACAGGCCATTTGGCTATTCCTTTCGGGTATGGGAAATGGTCCCTCAAATCTGGGTGCAAATTCCCTACTGAACTGATGCGAACCACATTCCTCAGAGGTGACACTTTAATAAAAACTAAGTCTCCCACTTCAAATTCGATGTCTGTCCTTCTCTTGTCAGCATAGGAATTCTGCCTATCTTGAGTTGTCTTCATCCGTCATCGAATAAGGTCAATCTTTTTGGACATTTCTCTAACCATACAGGTCCAAGTAAAAATCTTTCTGTAGATTCCCACCAGCAAGTTGGCGATCTACAGGGTCGTCCGTACAATGCTTCGAAGGGTGTCATGCCGATGCTAGCTTGATAACTGTTGTTATAGGAAAACTCTACTAAAGGAAGATGCTCTTCCCAAGTCCCTCCGAAGTCTAGGATACACAGCCTTAAAAGATCTTCAAGAATTATGTTTACCCTCTCCGTCTGCCCATCGGTCTGAGGATGATAAGCGGTGCTCAAACACAACCATGTACCTAATGCTTCTTGCAAGCTCCTCCAAAACTCGCTGGTAAAGATAAGGTCACGATCGATCACGATACTGGAAGGTACTCCATGAAGACGAACTATCTCACAAACATAAATTACTGCCAATCATGATGTCGTCCTCTTATTCTTAACTGGAATAAAGTGAGTGCTCTTAGTGAGTCTATCCACTACCACCCAAATATTGGTGTCACCTTTCTTCGATCTAGGCAAACCATCTATGAAATCCATGGAGACGCTCTCCCATTTCCATTGCGGAACCTCTAACGGATGAAGTAATCCACCAGGCTTCTTTTGCTCAGCTTTGACTTGCTGGAAAACCAAACATTGAGAAACAAATTCAGGCACATCTATCTTCATCCCAACCCAAAAGAAAACCCTCTTCATGACTCTATACATCTTGTCACCACCTGGATGAATAGTCATCTTAGAATGGTGGGCTTCTTCTAGGACTACCTTTATCAAGCTCCCAGTTTGAGGAACACAAAGCCTTCCATCTTGTCGCAACCACCCCTTTTCATCTATGGTATATCGACTGAGGTGACTAGAAGTCTCCCCTTTTTTGAGCTTATCCATGATGACTAAAATCTGTGGGTCACCTTGCAACGAAGCTCCTATCTGATCCATAAGAGTTGGTCGTATTTCTAGCGATGCAAAAAAATCCGGCAAAATCTCAATGGAGGGTCTAAAAGAAAAGGTTGATATGAACTCCAAGCTCTTCCCTCTCCACAAACAGAGGACTTAAGGCCATCCTCTGCCTACTTAGTGCGTCAGCCACCACATTACCCTTGCTAGGGGTATAAGCAATCTCAAAATCATAAGAAGCTAAGAACTCCATCCACCTTTGTTGCCTTAAACTAAGATCCTTCTATGAGAACAGATACTTGAGAGATTTATGATCGGTGTACAACTCGAACTTCTCTCCAAGTAAATAATGTCGCCACATCTTAAGCGCGAATACTATGGCAGGTAGTTCTAGATCATGGGTGAGGTAGTTCTTCTCATAAACTCTCAACTGTCTACCCCCATAACACGCTACTTTCCCTTCTTGCATCAGAACCGCACCAAGCCCTGTACCACATGCATAAGTGTAAACGATAAACACTTTACTTCCATCAGGCAAGGTCAAGACTGGGGCTATTATCAGAACCCTCTTCAGCCATTGGAAAACAACATCACAATCTATATCCCATGAAAATGCAAAGTTCTTCTTCATCAGCCTGGTGAGAGGGGCTGATATCTTTGCGAAGTCGTTAATGAACTTCCTATAATAATCTGCCAATCCAAGAAAGCTCCTCGCCTCTGTTGCATTTTTAGGAATATGCCAATCTTGCACCGTAACTACCTTTGTAGGATCTATAGCTATCCCTTCTTTGGAGACCACATGCCCTGAGAATCTCACCTCTTTTCTCCAAAAATGGCATTTGGAGAACTTTGCCTTAAGCTGATGCGCACGGAGAGTTTTCAAAACTTCTCTCAAATGCTGGGCATGCTCTTCTTCGCTTTTGAAGAAGATCAATATATCATCAACAAAGACTACGACAAGTTTATTTAGGAACTCCCGAAACACTCTACTCATTAGATCGAGTAAATAGGAGGGTGCGTTCCTCAACCCAAAAGGCATAACTAGCCATTTAATGAAACCATCCGGAGTTTGAAAAGCGGTCTTATTTATGCTATCCTCAGCCACCCTCAACTGATGAAACCCCGTGTCCAAGTCTAGCTGAGAGAATAAAGAGGCACCAACAAGCTGATAAAACAGATCATCAATCCTCGGGAGTGGGTGCCTATTCTTCTTAGTGAGTTTATTCAACTCTCTATAGTCGACACATAAACGAAGCGAACCATCCGCCTTAGTTGCGAATACAACTGGAGCACCCCTTTTAGATATGCTTTGTTTGATAAATCCTTTCTCAAGTAGCTCCCATACTTACTTACTCAGCTCCCTCCTTTCCCTTGGAGCCATACGACGCAGTGGCAATGCAACTGGCTTTGCATTGTCCACCAGATATATAAGAAAATTGATCTCACGCCTCAGAGGTAAGCCCCGTACCTCATCAAAAACATCAGAATAATCTCGGACTACTGGAACAGATTGCAGATCATCGATAGATGCATCAAGAGACTCTAGGAAACTAAGCATAAAAGACCCTTGGGGTCAAAAGAAATCTCAAGGGTCCTTCCATGACAAGTCAGAAGCCAAACGACCCTACCCTCACAATCCAGAATGGCACCATGCATGGTAAGCTAATCCATTCCTAGAATCAACCCATAGCCCATAAACCCGATCACATACGTGTCACACTCAAACTCGATGCCTAACACAGATATTTTCAAACCCCGACAAATCATAGATAAATGAGCCGAACGACCAATGTGGTTTGAGACAACTACGGGATCCACTACCATACTAGTAATTAAGTGCAGAGATTCAACCGCAAAACTAGACATAAATGAATGTGAAATGCAAGAATCAAAATGTGTTCTAATAGGATGGTTTGAAAGAGAAATTAAATCTTCCATTCAAATTTTTCTACCTCTATCAGGAGCACTGGTCGCGAGAGCATGCACCTGCCCTCCAGAAGTTCCTGCCCTTTGACCTTGTTCCTATGATCCCTGTTTCTTTGGGCACTCCCTAGCAAAGCGTTCGACTTCTCCACAATTAAAGCAAGTGTTCTTCCTTCTTTTACAGTCTTTAATCAAGTGACCCTCTTTCCCACAATTGTGACATTTCCTTTTATCCTTGGCCTTGTTATTCTTCCCACCTTTCTTCTGCTGTTGCCCCTTCTTGGGCCACACCTTATTTTGATTTGTTTCCTCAGCCTTTACTTCCTTCTTTTCTCCTTTGTCTTCCTCGTACATCAAGGCCATATCAACAAGTCTTTCAAAGGTGGCTCCCATTGGGATATGGGACATGGCTAACCCATGAAGGGGTTCGTTTTGTCCTTTAACAAACCGCAAAGCCTTCTAATGTGGCATGTCTACCAGTTCAGTCCAAATCTTGCTAGTTGGTTAAATTTGTTCACATACTCATTAACCGTCAAGTTCCCTTGTTTGAGTGCTAAGAACCTCTCCATATGCATGCTCTTCTCAGCTTGGGAAAGGAATTTCATCTCATTCCTCTGTCTAAATTCATCCCAAGTTTCCATCGGACGGCCTGCTTGGGTTAACTCCAACCAAAATGAAGATTGATCCTTTAATAGCCAAGCAGCTAACTGAATCTTTCTTTGGTCCTCTACTTCAAAGATTACAAACAAGTCCTCGGTCTCCTTGATTCAGTTCCTTGCCTCCACAAACGTCTCGGTTCCAGGGAATGGCTTCCCTCCGATAGCATGGAAATCTTCGCAGATCTTTGAGTAGTTGTCTTCACGCGGAGGAGGAGGTGGAGGAGAACCGGACGCAGTTGGGGGAGGAACGTTTCCTTGGCCTTCGGCAGGTGCAATAGCCTCCAGATACCTACGGAACCATCCGGGTATCTTAACGCCCTCTGGAATGTTGGGTTCCCCAGGCATGCTGAAAAAGAAAGGAAAAGAGGTTCAGATAAGGGATCAAAAGATATTACTTATGGCTCGTTGGGGAATGTCTTCAAAGCAGACTTTTCTTTTTGAAGATGCTTTCTTTTAAAACCTTTTTGCAAATAACTTTCAAAAACTTTTATCTAGTCTGGTAACCTTCAGCTCTGATACCAAGTGAGACAGTCCACGTCCGTTAATGTCACTCACAAAGGGAATGCATTAAGTTTCGTGAAGCGTTATAGTAAACTGAACAGAAATATTACAAGACAGACATATAAAATAATAGCGGAATAAAAACTTAATTTATCATAAGATACCGTGTTCCAAAAACATAACATGTCTGAAATACAAAAGCCCATTACAACATAAATGATATTGTCTTGTACTTTAAAAATATCAGAGTACATAAAAGAAATAAAATTCCCAAAATAAAATAAAATATAACCATAGCAACAAGGATAGGAGCTTGAGCTATACATCTCATCGGCTCCAGCAAAATTAAGTAGAATCACGACCAAGCCTGAGTGTTCCCACACTGAGATCCTAGGGGTGAACGGAAGAAAGAAGAAGAAATAAAAAGGGTCAGAGTAAAGTCTGGCGAGTCTAGTTACTTTTAGCAAGTAAATAAAAAAAGTAGCATGACAAGCATATAAAGCGGATAAGAGAGAGATAACTACAAAAAAAAGGCAAACATGACAAGGTGAACAGGACAGGGTGTGTACGCTTCTAATGAGTACTTTGCACTATTACTAGTATATCCAGAATTAGATGATCCTTTCCATTATAAGGTGGTAGACTTAGGCATACGTCCAAGTGTATCCTAACTACTACCCTAATCGATCGGCTCCCTAATCTGCGTAGATACTCTGTGTCGGCCCCACCGTAAGATGTATCATGTCCTAAAGTGGCAACCCCTAGTTGATATGCACAACCCTATATATATAGGTGTCACGATCATCTTATCCCCTCTTCCCGGCTCATGTACGCACATGACCCGATCGGTTTGCACCGCCTACTCCGTCCTCCACGTTTGGATCTCTTACAATCAGTCCAGTAAGCGTGCCCCTTCTCCGACCTAGTTCGGTGTACATGTTTTGGTACTTACTCTAGGAAACTGGATGAAACGGGTCCCACACAATATGTTACAAGCTCTCCCCTTTGTCGTGTATCCCCCACTAGGTTTTACATTTGATAATGTATACCACTATGTGTTTTTAATTACATATCTTTATTATTTCCATCGATTATGTATACCACTAGGTGTCTTTAATTACATAACCTTATCGGGTTAAGTTTATGGGCATATATGTAAATATTACCCACCCCCTCAGATTTTCTTAACCGACCCACTGTCCAACCAATTTTACTTAACCTAAATTTAAGTTCATAATCATACAATCCTATGGATTACATTAGGTTAAGTAGTCCAATTTATTACTATGTCCATTTATGGTTTATAATGGCCTAGACCTCCCACATTAGGCCTACAACTTGTGGACGCTGGATATGCCGGTCGGGTCCGGGCAGGCTTCTTCCACAAGTTGGGCCTAGCCTCGTGTCTTATCCCAATTCGTATTTGTGCACTTAGGCATCTCAAATTATGTTTAACATTAGTGGTTGTTGGATATGTCGGTTGGGTTCGGGTAGACATCCACCACTAATGCAACCTAACCTCGTGCCATAAGTGCAATTATAATTTCTAATTGTAGTCCTAGGCATTTCATTATTATCCAAATTCTCACCTATGTCTTTAGAGGTGATTATGCCCCTTTTTCCTATTTTGAATTATATGTCCAATTCATATAAACATTATTTAAATTATGCCAATTCTAACCTTTTTTCCCCCGTTCCTTAACTTGCGCATTCACATAATTCGTGGCATGCCTTGGCTAGATAATAGCCCAGTCATAAACAATAAAAAGGGAAAAGTGATGGGAATATGACAGAGGTGACTGTTCTGGCATAAACATAAACTAGCATGGTGATAAGGTGGACATATAAGCATAAATCTGATGAACTTGTGGCAGTTAACTAATTCTAACATAACTATGATGTCATAATAAGCATAATAAGATCTAAATTAACATTTTAGATGTCCATCTGGTTCAGACCTTATATGATAGGCACAAGGTGAAAAACTAGATCTGATTAATAATTTAGACGTCCACATAATTCAGATCCAATAGTTAAAAATAGATCTAACACAAATAAGGTCAAGATCTACATCATAGAATGCCACAGATTTACAATAGATCTGACAAGATAGAGATTTATATAAAAGTTATAACCAATTTAGAATGTCTTATGTTCACAATTTACAATGGATCTAGTATAATATAGGCACATGAACAAATCCAAATTATAGTCATATCAGGTTTACTTTCAAATACTTAAATCTAAAAGAAACTAAGAACTCCTAGAGTTTGGATTAGAAAATAGTAAAAGAATGGATCTTGAATCTCTAACATATTTGCTTAAGTTGATAGTTGTAGAAGATAACGAATCCAGTTCAGTTCAGACACTAGCAGTGTTTGGCCTCCATTGAATCCCAGTGAAGAAAACAAGAGAAATGGACCCGTATATATAGCTGACAGCCTCCAGAAACCGACTGCCACATCATCCTTAGGGGGTGTCAACACCTCTGTCGGGGGGTCGACCCCAGTGTCGACACCCCCCTAGGGGGGTCGACCCCTTAGAGCGGGAAGTTTACCGCCTTACGAAATTTTGATTTTTAAACCCTTTTCTGGATAAGTTCTGACTCATATCTGACTCATATGTGTATATATAATTCTTCTACGCGTATACAAACTTTAAACTCTCATATCTTCTTCATATGATGTCCATTTTATGCAAACCAAATGTCTATCTTGACCAGAATTCCGAGAGGGACGCAATGGTGCAGTCTGTTTCCTTTAGTTCTGAATATTAAATTAATTACTATTTAATTTATCCTCTTTTAGTGTTGTTAAAAATATGGGGTGTTACACCTCTTGATGTATCTCTAGGAGGTATCGATTCAGTTTCCATTGTTGGAGGATTCTTAGATGTTTCTGAGGAGGTGAGAGTGTTGTCTTCCAGGCGAAGGATTGATTTTCGGGATGATTTGAGTGATAATGCCAAACCCGTGACATTCCTGTTAGACTATGTCTCCAAGGGAGAGACAAGAGTTGAGTAAGAAGATCTGTAAGCTTTTAGAGAAGGCTGTATTAGGTGTAGCATCTCTGAGTGGGGAGCGCCAATTGTCTTTGTTATATAGGTGGATGGGGCTATGTGACTTTGTGCATATTACCGAGAGTTGAATAAGCCCACTTAGAAGAACCATTAGCCATTCCCTTTAATAGATGATTTCTTCAACCAGTTGTTTTATGCTTTAGTATTTTTTTCATTTAAACATAAATACTGTATTTCATTAGCTTCAGGAAGTGAGGATAATATCAATAAGACAGTATTTCAAACATTAGATGGATTCTTTGAGCGTTAGTTATGTAATTTTGACCGACAAATGCCCCGGCATATTTAGACGTTATGAGTAGGGTTTTGTGTGTTCTGAACAAGTTTCTAGTAGTATTTGTTGATGACATTCTTGTATTAACTAAGAGAATAAAGGAGCATTTTGTTTACTTGAGGAGGTAATTAACACTCTTGGAGTGCTTTGGTTGAAAGTGAAAATTTCAAAGCATGATTTCTGGCGAGAGGAGGTGTATTTCTTGGGGCATACAGTCTCGATAAAGGGTTGGCAGTAGATACGCCAAGGTAGTGGTGGTGTAGGATTGAAAGGCCCCAAGAACGCTACCGAAGTGAGAAGTTTTCTCGGTTTCAGTGGCTATTGTACGAAGTTCATCAAGGATTTTGTAAGGACTTCAGCTCCACTTACCCATCTCACCGAGAAGAATTTAGCATTCATGTAGGACATAGATTGTGAGGATTCCTTCACGAGACTGAAAAGGGATCTTACTAGTGCATCAGTGTTTGCACTTCCGGATGGTTCTATTTTTATAATTAACATTGACGTATGTGGTACTGGCCTAAGGGAGGTGTTGATGCAAGAAGGGATGATAGTAAGCAATGGAAGTAGACAGTTAAAGACCCACAAAAAGAACTATCTTACCAATGACTTGATGTTGGCTGCTATAGTATTCACATTTAAGTATTAGAGACATTACCTTTTCAGAGAGAGGTTCGAGCTTTATATAGATCACAAGTCATTGAATTACTTGTTTTTTTATAAGGATGTAAATTTAAAGCAGTAGCATTGGATGGATTTCCTAGCATTTTATGATTTTAAGATATCTTATACCCTGGTAAGGGGAATGTAGTTGAAGACGCGTTAAGTAGGAAGATGGCATTTTTGAGCCCTTTGTTCGTAGAGTGGAAGAGCATGGAGTTTATTCCTACTTTTGATTTTAATCCCTCTATGGACTATAACCACGAATTTTTAGAATCATTAGAAGTTCAGCCTACTCTTATATATTAGATTAGCTTGACAGAACAGGAAGATTAAATGCTTGTGGACAATTTTGTTTCGAATAGTAGAGAAGAGGCATTCGGGCATTTTTTAGTGATATTATGTAGATGCTAAGGGTTGGCTATAGAGAAGGGGAAAGCTTTGTGTTCCCCACACTGATGACTTAGTAAGTGTGGTACTTACAAAGGCACATCATTTGATGATGACCATCAATCCCATTGGTAATAAATGTATAGGGACTTGAAGAGAGTGTTTTGTGAAATGGGATGAAAAGGATGTCGTTGAGTACATGGCTAAGTGCTTAGTTTGCCAGACGGTCAAGGTATAGAAACAAAAGCTTAATGGATTGCTCCAGCCATTAGATGTGCCACAGTGGAAGCGAGATAGTGTATCTATGGATTTCATATATAGGTTTCCCCAATCAAGGAAGGGAAATACCAGTATTTAAGTTGTTGTGGATAGACTGATAAAGAGCTCCCATTTCATTCCCGTTAATAGCAAGAGGACTGTAGGTTGGTTGACATCTTTATGTATTAAAGATATTATTTGACTTCATAGTATACCTTCCAGTATTATGAGAGATAGATATCATATCTTCATCGATGAGGTTTAAAGAGCCTATAGGAGGCGTTAGGACCCAGCTAAGACTGAGTATGACCTACCACCCTAAGATTGATGGACATACAGAGATGGTGAATAGAGTCCTGGAGGATTTATTAAGATTATACATCCTAAACTTTGGAGTTACTTTCAGGAGCACCTAACCTTGGTGGAGTTTGCTTACAATAATAGCTTTTAGATAAGTATAGGGATGGCTCCTTTTGAGGATATTTATGAAAACCATGCAAATCACCTTCATATTTGTGGTGACTACAGATAAAATGCTACTTGGACTAGTTATGGTTAGGAAAACCTCAGAAAAGATTGATCTGATAAGAAAGAGAATGAAGTCGGCCCAAGAGAGGCAGAAATCTTATGCTGATAAGAGAAGGACAGACAAAAATTCAAGATCGAAGATTTGGTTTTCTGTAAAATTCCACCTCTTAGGAATGCTGTGAGATTTGGTTTCATTGGGAAGTTTGTCCCCATATTTTTTGGACTATTACCCATCGTAGCTGGAATAAGGAAGACGACGTATAGGTGAGACTACCAGAGAGGTTTACAAGAGGTCGTGATGTATTTCATGTCTTGCACTTGAGAAAGTGCTTACGTGATTTAGTAGAGGTAGTTAGGCCCAGTCAGTTTAGGAAGGTGGAGATCGAGCGAGAAGCATTTTTCATCGTGTGCCTACTCGGATTTTAGGGCATAAGGTTAAGCAACTAAGGAACAAGATGGTGATCTTATGAAAGTGCAGTGGGAAGATAGCGCAGAAGAAGCAATGTGTGAGGCTGAGAATAAGTTGCATATTTCATATCCTTTTGTTTTCGATGGTTCGCTTTGAACTTTTCCATGTTTTGCATATTCTTTGATTAAGTTTGTATCTTACATATCCTTCGAGATGGTAGGTTTTAGGATTAAATCTATGGATGATAAAACTGATTGCAAACATGTTATGTGTGATGTACACAAATGGTTGCATGTGGTTGAGAGTGGATGCAAATGAGCACATATACACACAAGACACTATTAAAGATTGGCAAACCTGGACACGTAACATATGCATATGGATACGTGTGCATTTTTATTTTATTTTCATGGTAGTCATAGATGGATGATTATCATACGGAGGTTGCATATGCACGTCGATTATAGCACACATGTAGAACTATCAGTTATCATTAGAATATTTTCATATATTTGAATACATCTCACGAGCATATTTACATAAAAAGGAGGTTGAGTAACTCGGTAGACCGCTTAATCTCTTGCACTAGTTAGGGACATTTACAATAGACAATTGCATAATCACATGAATTGCATTACAAAGCTTAAGGACAATGGATGCGCCGAATGATGTTTGAATAGATGGGTGAAGACATTGGTTGTGATCTCTTATTATTTCATTTTTCTGTCCTTTGGAGATTTTGAGGACGAAATCTTTTAAAAGAAGGGAGAATGCAACAACAACAAAATTTAGTAATAATAATTAATTAAAGAATTAACTAAGAAATAAATAAGTTTATGAAATTTTCAGAATTTAGCTACGGAATTTATACCATTGAATTCGTGGAAATTTCCTGTGCAATTCACATATTTAACTTCTCCAAATTCGAGTTCGTATGAAAAAGTTATCAAAGAAATAAGATTCAGAAATAATATAGTAAATTTGAAAATATAAACAACAAACAAGAAAAAAAGGACCCATAGGGATTGACCCAAGGTATGGTCGGGTCGACTCATAAATCAACCTCCAGGGAGCGCAGGTCGTCCCGCATTTCTTCCAGGATGTGAAAACATCTAGCCGAATGAATTAAAGTTCAATTTTGGTGAAATCCTGAGCGTCATTTGTGTTATCTGATGGCTGAAATTGATTTAGTGACGTGCCTGGACCAGATCAAATCAACTACTTGAATGGTCTAAGATCCCTTACCTTTACTATAAATAAGACCCTAAACCTAGCTAGTCATTCACAAAACAAATCTTTTCCATCTGAGTTTTGCCTAAGGCAGAGCCCTAAATTAAAATTTTCTCAAGCATCTAAAAATAAAAATATTTATAATCATCCTCGAGACGGGATCTGAGAAGGCTGCGCACATAAGAGCTAAGGACTACAAGTGAGTGCTATAGTTATTTAGACTTTTAAGTAATTTAAAGAAATAGGATTCTTAATAGTTGTATTTTATTCTTACAGTTTAGTAGCTTTTCTGTAAGTACTTTCTACATTCTCTTACTGTTTCTTTTAATTTAATTATGATTTTTTTTTAATATTTTTCCCTTAATAATTATTTTATTCCCTTTAGCTATTTACAGTTTTCTGCAATTATTTACATTTGTTCTTAAAATGCATAGGTCTGTAAATGTCAGTTTAAAGATGAAGGTTTTAATTGTTTTTTTGCATGCGAAAAGTAGAAGGAAAGTGTGAACTTCACAAATAAAGATTAAATAAATGAATACAAAATTTATAGTAAACCTTTGTATAAATTGTAGATCTATAATAAAAAGGAATCAGATTGAATTAGGAAAATTTTGTAGGAATTTATAATGAATTATAACAAGAATTGTAATTTGAGAAGTAAGAGAAAAATGTATAGACTACTATGATAATTAGAACAGTATTGGCATGTTATAATCGTAATAAAATGTAAAAAAAATACATTCCTATTATGATAAAAGTAGAATATCATAAGCTCGGGTTAGGAACCGAGTCAAAAGGTTGGGCTCAAATCTAGGATTGAACTACTTCGCTCATTGGAATTTAAGTTTGATCCACTCATCTTTCTTCCTTGTTCTCTTCCATTAGGCTCGCAGGCTGAGATTGATTGATTCAGACATCTTAGAGGATTATTCTTGGAGTTTTTATCCAGTTGTTGATTATTCTTCTTCTATTTCACATCTTTTTCAGTTTGGATTAGTTGTACCAGCATTTACAAGAGGGATTGTTATGTTTTTACTCTGATTTCTGTAAGATTGAGTTTTTCATTATGAGACATGCAGTTTTTGTGACTAGATATTTCATTCCAAATGAAAGTTGGCTTTTGAAATAATAAGCTATGTTTTTAATTTAAATGTTTATGATGTAATTTTTTTCATGTCTCATGAATCTTAGTCTCTGTAATTAGCTTCTTTATACCTACATTGCTCTATATTTCTTGGCATAACCCTACTCTATGGGATGCTAAGGGATACGGGGTGATATATTAGTAATTAGAATCTTTATAGCACATTATAGACTCGAGTATGGAAATCCTCCAGATGCGTTGTCAGTTTTGGAAAGCTAGCTCGCTAAATTTTCTAGTTTTTATAAGTCCACTAATAAAACTCTTCAAAAAAAATCCGTTCTTTTAAGATGTGGCCATTCTACTTATGGGAAGAACAATATTTGCCCTGTCAGTTAAACATTGGTTCATTTACCTTCTTGATGGAGGGACAACAAAATCTGTTCTAAGTCAAAGCATAGATTTTTTTTTAGGAATGGATTAGTGAGAGACTTTCCATGACTTGAAACTCTTTTTTTCTTTTTTATTCGAACAAACTATCGGCTCTCATCTACCTGTTTTTGGCTTTTGTCTAATCCTTCTTAAATTCCTAGACTCGGGATCCACCTCTATCTATATAAAAGAATTCATTCAAATATTTGCATTATTTTCTCCCTTATCATTCCAAAACGAAGTGTTTCTCCATAATCCTAAAGTTATAACAATCAATTTAGACTCGTTTGGTATGCCTTTAACCTTTGCAAAGGCATTATTAGTCCTTAGAGAGATCACCTCTTCCATGTTGAATATCATCGAACAAACCTACATTTTTTCATGTATCCCTCTAGGAAAAGAATTGAATCATAAACTCCATTATTAATTTATCCTACGAATGGATCGAGCTCGATGAGTAATTTTGAAACTAGAATAACGTCAGCCCAGTAGAAATAGCTGGTAAAAACAACACTTAACTTCGTTCTAAGCTCAATAGCTTGCATTTATATTTTGTATAAAGCAATATGGTATCAACCCATCGTATGAGTATTTTTAGATCAAAACTCTCATGAGCAGTGGATCTTCGTTATCAAAAGAAAATAGCTGAATCTTTTAAACCTATGGTTTTAAATACGAACTAGACATTTCCTCTTGGAGAATCCGAACATAGTCAAACAATGTAACAAAAAAAATCCATGTTTCGAAAATTGTTAGTATTTAATCATTCTTTAGACTTAGTATTAACATCTATGCTTTTGGGTCAAACCACTATTTTCCCATCAAGGCTTATCCTATCAGTACTTGGTATTGGACGCCATATGTTTTGGACTTATTTTGCTTCTTGGGATGATTCTTGTAGCGTTTAATTTTTTGAATTGGGCAGTTAATGTTCGCGTCGGCATCTGAAGCATCTTTGGTAGGGCCTATCGAAATGGCCCTTCAACACTAACGATCGGAAAGTTAGCTTTTGTGTCAGAGGCGTCCGACGCGTCAGACGCGAAAGATATTTTCTGACCCCCCCCCCCCCTTTCATTCCCATCTCCCTATATATCTCCATCACATTTCACCACTATTTCACCATCATCATTTTTGATTCCCCTCCACTTCTTCACTTCTACGGTATTCTAAATCAAATATAATGGAAAATAGTGATGATCCTGATTTGGAGGATTTGCAAGATATGCTCGATATTTAAGAAACTATGACTAATCAAATACGGGAAACGAGCAGAATACATGATTCTATAAGTTCCGGTCTTGCTTGGGTTTATGAAATACTATCAGGACATGCAAACTGTTGTCAACGTAATTTTCAAATGAAGTGGTTGTGTTTCAAATCCTTGTGCGAACTGTTAGGAAATTACGGATTGGAAGCTTCGCTGCACATAACGGTCAAAAGAAATGGTGGCTATGTTCCTATATACTATTGCATTGGCTCTTCCTACAAGGCAAGTTGCTGAGCAGTTTCAATGATCAAATGGTACGATTTGTGTCATTTTTCATGAAGTTTTGGACTCAGTTCTCTTATTGGCAGTGGATATTATTAGACCGGTCGATACCCAATTTAATCGAATTGCAGAACAAATTCATTCTTCACCCTGATATTTTCCTTTCTTTAAAAACTATATTGGGGCTATTGATGGGACACATGTAATGGCTCATGTGTATCAGGCAGACGTCCAACGTAACATGCAGACGTACCTATACAATGTTCAAGTATAAATTATTACTGCTACAATGGCTATTCACTACTACATCAAGAAAATACAATGCTGGCGATCCAAATTTTATGTCGTATGATGATGACCCTGATTTAGTGCCAGAGGAATATCTCGAAGAGTATTACAACATATCAAACCGCGAAAACAGAGATCGAGAACCCGTTCAAAGTACCGGAACAACATCCACCATGGCAGTTGTACGAGAAAATATACAAAACAAACTAGTTGCCGCTGGAATGCATTAAAAAGTTTCACTATATTTTGTATTTGCATTTTAATTCTTCAATTTGTATTCCGCAATCATGTAATTTTAATTCTACAATTTGGATTCTGCAATTTGTATTCTGCATTCTACTATTCTGTTCGACAACAAACACACACATACACAAATAATAAAAATAATAAATACAAAAAAAATAAACTACTAACCTTGCCACTTCAAATTTTCCCCTTGCGTAAAAAGAAATACATTCCCCGTTTACAACAATTCCCCTTTAAAAATACCCCTTCAAAATAATACTTCCAAATACCCCTTTCCGTTCAAAATCAAATGCACCCTCTATCTAACTTTTACTAGTGGTGTTTTTATTAAGTATAGTGCTAAAAACACTCCAGTTTTTGCTTTCCAACACCATAGCATGGTAGCCAAAAGCAAAAACTGAGTGTTTTTTGTTCATATGGTGGTGCATTGCTAAAAACACCACATTTTGTGTTTTTGACTACACAGCAGGTTGTTAGAAAGCATATACTAAGGTGCTTTTAGTAGCCCGCTTTATTAAACCAAGCTACTAGCTCTTCCTGCTCATTTCCTAGTGTTTTAGCCAGCTATTAGGGGCTGGTTTTCTTCATTAATAGGAGCAAAAAAAATTCTGTATCACCAACTATTTTCATTATTTAGGCTTGGTAATCACCTAAGAATTTCGTTGCATGTTCCATGAAAACCAAGCATTATTTGCTGGAGTTGACCATCAGGAAAAAACTGAGGAAGAGAATCCTAGTAACAATTGGATTTGTTTAAGTAGGTTTTTCTTAAACATCTTCCTTAATTGCCGAGGACTTAACTCACATCGCGATGTAGAAAACTGATTAGGATAAGGCAAAGGATGGAATATACCATAACAGAGGTTCTTCTTCTCTTTCTATCAAAAAAAATGATAGCATGATTTCACGTAAGCTAATGGCGTAAAGTTCAATAGTTATTTCAGAGAGTAGTAACATAATAACATTCATTCAAAGATGAAATGCTTGAGAAGAAAGTTATACAATAACTAATTGCCTTTTTTCTCCACTAATTCTTAGATAAGCTTAAGCCGATTACAAATAATTAAAATAATATGTGATTAGTCTTTGAAAGTTGGAATGTGTATGCATCTTGTATTTATAAACGATTTGTTTCTGTGAATTAGTGTGAAGCACGTCTTTTGGATTGCTGACTTGACCCGCACGTAGGGATAAGATTTAAAAGTGTCATCATTTGCTTGCCATAAGATTAGCATGAATTGTTGTGGCATACACTATGGTACCATTCGTAGTTGTGAATAGGCATGTTTCGTTCGCGTCACGTCCGACGCGAGTGGGAATTACCCCCATTCATGTTCAGCATTGCGAAAGTGAAAAAAATAATACATTCGGTTTTTGAACATTGCTTCGAACGCAGCAAACCCATTTTGTCTCAAATGCACACATATGCGCCGCCGTCTCCCAAGTGCCTATTTTTGACATTTTTAATATATATATGTGTACATATCAAATCTTAAGTTTATTCAAGTCCATTTGATTTTATTTCAATTGTGTCTATAGTATGCATACTCATATATATGCCAAACTACTTTTAATATTTTGGCAATGTAGAACTAATATTACAATGTTGTTATTTACATAAGAAACATAAATTAAAATTAAATGCATAAATTAATTCAAAACAAATAAATGCCCCGCTCAAATACCCAGTTCGTAACAAAAAAACACATTTCCCGTTCAAAACAGTGACACGCTCAAATGTACGCTCAAATGTCACGCTCAAATATCTCGCTCAAATGTCACGCTCAAATACCTGTTACCGTTCACCGAGAACACACACATTCTCTCTCTCTCTTCATTGTTAAGACTCCTTATGAAGCTATTTTGGCCGTCAATTATGGTTTATTATTGAGATGCTTTGACTTTAAGTGGAAGCTGCTTTAGTCTTATGTGCTAAAGTAGGCACTCTTGGCATGGACCATGGTTAATTGAAGTTGTTTCTTATGGTAATGTCTCTAGGATAGTCTCGAAATAATATAGGCTATAGGTAATTAGTAGCCTCAGAATAATAAAGTGCTTGGATGTCTCAAGTTTTCTATTGTAGACCCACTTTGAGGTATATGCTTTTAGATTTTATGTTATAATCCATTAGACATTGACTTTGTATTTAATTTTTATAAGGAACCTTGTGCATAAGTCCTAGCTAATAAGCTTAGTATTACGATGAACGAACTTATTGATTATTCCCAAACTGCCTTTTTTAAAGGTAGAAACATAGTGGACTTTGTGGCCGCTGTGTAGGATTGGGATTTAACTGTGAGTTATGTATTACTAGGGGTTTTAGTGTCAGATGGATCAACTGGATCATCCTTTTGGGCCTGGTTGCTCTAATATTGTTGTTAAATGTTAATGGGGTTGTGGGCAAAAAGATTCAATCTAAGAGAGGTCTTAGAAAAGGTGATCCCCTATCGCCTCTTCTTTTTAATTTAGCGGCTGATGTTTTCTCTAGAATTATTAAGAGAGCTGTTAGATTAGGTGCCTTAAGTTGTATTGGTAATGAGGAATTTAATAATGAATTATCTATCTCCAATTTGCAGATGATACATTATTATTTTCCTCTCACTTGCCCAAGCATATTATTGCTCTGAAGTTTATTCTTTTATTGTTTTGAGATGTTATCTGGTCTCAGAATCAATTTTGATAAGAGTTCTTTAATGGTTCTCAACGATCTTGATAATGTCGAGTCTCTGGTTACTGACACCTTGAACTGTTCTGTCATGAAATTTCCTTTTGATTATTTGGGTTTTAAGATTAGGCATTCGAAACTTAAGAAGGACGATTGGTTAGTTATTATTGATAAGATCAATAATAGATTATCGGGTTGGAATAATAGATTTCTGTCTAGAGCAGGTAGATTAGTACTTGTTAATTCGGTATTGTCTGCTATTCCTACTTATTGGATGGTCGTTCATCGATTTCCTCAATGGGTTATTGAGAAAATTAACAGAATCAGGCGTGGAGTGGTGTTCCCATTTACAGAGGCTATAAATTTTTAGTTAACTAGGAGGTGTGTTGTAAACCCAAGAAGGATGGGGGCCTGGGGATCATTAATTTATATAATTTTAATTCTTCCTTGTTAGCTAAATGGTTATGGAGATTTAGATGTCTAGATGTGTCGGCTACTTGGAAGATTATTGTTTCCAAATTTTATTATTCTGGTGGTGAGTTTATTGTTGGTTCTAGCTTTAGTTGGATTAATAGATTATCTTATTTTTGGAAGTCTATTTTGAATTGTTTTGATTTTTTTAATTTAGGTTGTAAGTTGACTGTTCATTCAGGGAATCTTACATTCTTTTAGCATGATGCTTGGATTTCCCGATTTGCCTCTTAAATTTGAATTTAGTGAGCTTTTTAATAATAGCTGCTTTAAAAATGCTTTGATTATAGACATTTATAGAGGGGATTTAGTTCCCCCGTGGGAGTTTACCTTTGATAATATTTTAGAAGGGGGAATGTTAAGGCAATTAGCCTTACTAAAAGCTAAGTTAGCTTTGTATCATTTGGATGAGAATGGAGATTGTATTAATTGGGGTTTTGATAAGAGTTTAGTGTACTATGTTAATTCTATGTATAATTTTATTAATTTTTCTGGTGTTACTTTGTATCCTTTTAAGTTTCTTTGGAAATCTAATTCTCCTCCTAAAGCTAAGTTTCTTATGTGGTTAATTATTCATAAGAAGCGTAATACGGTTGAGCTTTTAAAGAAAAAGAATATTATTTTTGTTGTTAAATTTGTTTTTGTATTCTTTTGGATGAAGATGTTGATCATTTATTTCTCTCTTGCAATATTACCAATTATATTTTAAATATGGTTTTAAGAATTTTTGTTTTTGGTTGTTTTAATTTTTTTAGCAACTGTATTGATTTTTGGAATTGTTATAGATTTGTTTATAATTCAAGGCATAAATTTTTTCATTCAATTTCTGTTTCTGCTGATAATTTAATTATTAGGATTGTTAATTATTGTCTGGATTGGATGTCTAACTCGCATTATAAGTTTTTTAGTGATTCGCGTTTTGAGAGTTTTTTTATTAAGATTAGATTTAATTTGAGTTTATTTATTAGAATCAATAGATATTTTAGATGTAATATATCTCTTATTTGCTGTTAATTTCTGTTTTTTGGTGTTGCTTGATTGTTTCTTTTTCTTTTTTATTTCTTCTTCACATATATGTATGGATATATATATATATATATATATATATATATATATATATATATATATATTCTTAGATACACACACACACATATACTCATATATATATGTGTGATGGTTACTTACGGTTTGGCTTGTTTCTTTCAGGTTTCAAGTTGTTGATTATAGCTGAGGAGCTCAATGGAAAGCTGTCAGGATCGTGGTTAATATTTGCTTTAAAGCTATTTTTTGTGCGGCTTCGGAGAGTTTTTGGGGATGTCCTGTTATCTTTTTGTTGTATTTAGCTTGGAGTGACTAGTTTTTGTATTGGAGTAGATATACTTCACTATCGGGTGGTGGCTTTGCCCGAATTCGATATTGAAGTATGATGGATGGTGGTTTATCCGGAGCTCATCTATCTGCTTTCTTTTACATTCAAATAGCCATGATTTGTTTTGCTTTTATCTCCTTTTGGTTCTATGGTCGAATTTTGTAGCCTTTTTGTTTTTATATTATATATGTGTGCTCTCTTCTTTTTAGAAGATCACACATTTTTGTTTTCAAAAAAAAAAGGTACCTTGTGCGTAATGATGCTCTTACGTTTAAGCCGAAGATTATTTATTTTGGTATTTGTGGCAAGCAAAAACTACTTTAACTACTATGGTAACCTTAAACGATACTAATATGAAGAAATTGTTATTGTATTAATACCACTAGTAAAAATCAAAAATGAATATTGCTATGTACTGCTGGTATTGGTATACCATTACAATGGTTAACTGATAAAAAAAATTCTTATTGGTGTTACACTTGCTAACGCTTATATCAATATTCTGATTTATTTTAGTTGAGATACATAAATTAGTTATTAATTTGTCATAAAGTATTTCCTATAGTATGAAAAAAAATGTTGATAAGGCAAGCGAATTGTTGTGGTCGTACCCTTTTAGTTAACCAATTAAAAACGAGTGTTTTACACATAAACATGAACACCTTATATGGGTTATAGCGTCCATTCCACTAACCAATACATAATAGGAGAGAAGTAGAAAAATCCTTTGCAGTTAATAATATAAATACACACTGAAGTTAGGCAGAAAGCCTAAGCTACTCACTACTAGGACCAACCTCGTTAAAAGAGGAAGATCAACTGCTATCAACACTAGGACCAATGACAATGTTATAACCAAAAAAACAAAAGCTAGGTTAAGTATGTGGCTTGGGTTCGTATATCTGAAAATGAAATCTCTGTCCCAACCTACATCAAAGAAATGTGACTTGTTCTCCTTCTCTAATCAGCTAGGACTGTCACCCTCTATCTGAAAAAATAACTTCCTAAAATCATTTTCCACGTCAATGTAAAACTTGTAGTATGAATTACTGCTAAGGGAATAATGTTGGGGACCCGGGATGTCTACAATACAGTGTTAATGAATTTTAAGGCTATTCAGACACTAAAGGGGTGAATTGTATTTATGAATTTAATATTATATCTATTCAAATTCAAAAAGAAAGAAACAAATAATAAAATAAAATGCAGTAAAGTAAATAACATCAAGATTTTTATACTGATTCGGATTAATCAATCCTACATCCAGTCCTGCACTTCACCATGCAGAATTTGATTGCTTTCCACGGGTGGCAAGAACACCTTTACAATTTTGATTTCACGGGCTACAAGATATACCTTCTCCTTATCTACAACAACAAACAATGGCAAGTAGTTTTATCTTCAACACAGATTCTTGCTGATTTATATAATGATCCTATAGATCTCCAACGACAATATATCTTTGATTTCTTTGAGGAAATATGATGAAATTAAAGAGAGAATGATTTGAATTCAAGTACAACTCTCTGATATTGTGTGGCTTGCAAATCAATGAAGAATTGGAGCGAAAGTGAGTGGGTTTACAAGAATAATTGGGTAGTATTCAATGGATTTATACAGAAAATATATAGAGAAGGAGTAGAAGAAAGTGTGAAAAGTTGGTGTTAAAATTCGTTTCCAAGAACCTTTTCACTTTTCAGATTTTCAAAACTTCCAAGAGTTAAATTCTTTCCGTTTTTATGACAATTAAGTCTTTTAGTTTCATCTTCTAGACATTGTTTTTTTATACTCAAATTTTCATTAGATATTTTTAATCTATCTATTTCTGCTAAACAATTATTATACTTTTTCCTAAGTATTTCATATTCCTAATGCATATCATTTAAAACATTAGTAATTTCTTTATTAAAATTCCTACCTGGTCATCCATTGCCATGAAGCATATGTTGGCCTTTTCTGTTTCTGAATCACCATCCCTTGACGAATCATCCCATGTTGGATTGAATGCTTGTTTTCTATCCTTATTGAACGTATTTGAAATGTGCTTTGGTTTCCTCAAGTTGGGACAATCTCTATTCAAATACCAGGTTTATCACATTCGAAACATTGACAACATTTCCATTTCCCAAATTATTTTGTTAGATTTTCAAAGTTTCTTCGTTATCCAATACTTCAAGAATTTCTTGATCTTCTTGGTAATAAACTCGATATTATCATCAATAGTATCATCATTTGGTTCATCATCATCAATCATAGCATTAAGTCCCAGTGATTTCTTCTTATTTCCCTAATTATCTTTTCTAGTCTGCAACTTTACTTCATATGACATTAGGTTACTAATTAATTCTTCGTTTGACATAGTGCTACTGTCACTGGCTTCTTTGATTGCCAGAGTTTTCTGATCCTATTCACTAGGAAGTGAATTCAAGATCATCCTTACTTGGCCTTCTTTGGTAATTTCTTTCCTAATCATATTAAAGTATGTACTATATCTTGAAATTTGGAATACATATTAGAAATAGACTCATTTAATTTGATTTGAAAAGAGTCAGAACTAGTGAGTTAGCATAGATATCTTTGTCTGTCTTACTTTACCAGTGCCTTCATGTGTAACTTGTAGTGTTCTCCAAACTTCATACACAGAATTACAAATAGACACTCAGTTAAATTCATTTCTATCTAAAAATAAAAATAAAGTGTTCATGGCCTTAGAATTATTAAGTGCTTGTATCTTTTGTTCTAGTTTCCATTTTGAATACTTGGTTTGTGGCTCGATGTATTCTATTTGGGTAATGCTCCAAATATCTAAACCATTAGGCTGCAAATAAAATTTCATCCAACAAGCCCAATAAGCATAATTACTGCCATCAAATAGAGGGGGTCTTTTGATAGATTGCCATTCTATGAAATTTTTAATAAAGGTGTTACTAGTGTCACTATCCATTTATAGTTTTCAAAAATCAGTTGATTAATTTTTGAAAATCGGTGCTTCGATACCAATTGTTGGGACCTAGAGTGTCTACAACATAGTGTTAATGGATCTTATGGCTATTCAGACACTAGAGGAGTGAATTATATTTATGATTTTAACACTATATCAATTCAAATTCAAACATAAAAAACAAGTAATAAAATAAAATGCAATAAAGTAAATAACACCCAGATTTTTATACTAGTTCGGATTAAACAATTCTACATCTAGTCATGCACTTCACCATGCAGAATTTCACTACAATCACTTGCTTTTCACAGGTGGCAAGAACACCTTTACAATCTTGATTTCACAGGAAATATGATAAACCTTCTCCTTATCAACAACAACAAAAAATGGAAAGTAGTCATATCTTCAATACAGATTCTTGCAGATTTGGTACAATGATCCTATAGACCTCCAATGGCATTATATCTTTGAATTCTTTTAGGAAATAGGATAAAATCAAAGAGAAAATGATGTGAATTCAAGTACAACTCTATGATATTGTATGGCTTGCAAATCAATGAAGAATTAGAGTGAGAAAGAGTGGATTTGCAAGAATAATTGGATACTATTCAATTAATTTGTATAGAAAATATATGGAAAAGGAGTAGAAGAAAATGTGAAAAGTTGCTGTAAGATTTCATTTCCAAAAACCTTTAAATGGTAATTGAAAGGGTGTCTTTTGATGAAGGGATGAAGGGAAATAACTCTTCATTTGAAATTTAAAAAACAAAAAAAACCCGTTATATGACAACATATAACAACATAAATGTCGACATATATGTTGTAGCAACATTTATAAGTGTTTCAAATGCGTTTCATATTTTCAGCATTTCAAATTACCTTATGTTTGTAGGTTTTCTGATTAATTCGGTTATCATTAAAATCAATACCTAGAGTACCTAGGGTATTAACAAATACATCGTGCTAGACAAATCACGAACCCAAAATTCCTTCTCAAAGGACCAATAATTACCATCAAATAAAGTTTCATTATTGGAAGAGGCTTCTAAAACAACCATCTCCTCAATAGGAAGAGGAGCGACACAACCTCGACAGGGAAAGTATGACGAACCTTATGGACACATTTCTTAGTAGGAGTCCTTGGAGAGGGGACCATATTTTTAAGCAGTAAGGGTGCAAAATGTGCAGCAGAACCTTTACAATTGCATGCTTTTACAATATGACCAAATGACAAACAAGACATGCAAATTTCTGATTTCCAACCATAATGAACAACAAGCTCTGCTAAAAATCCCTAAACAACTTAAACTTTAATTTAATCTTAATGTGGATCAAGAGAGATTATTTCAACTAGAGCCTCAGCACATACTAATTTTTTTTCTTGCAATAGTATTAGCATTAAAGTATTTAAATTACCCAATTGTATTGGCTAGCCAATTTAGACCAACTAGTGATCGCAAAATAGATGGAATGTGAGAGATATTTGTCAAACTGGAATAGATAATGCCTGGTAAATAGCTCTATCTATACATGGACTCCATGTTGTTACAATAGATGGTTTACCACCTATGATTTTCGGTTCTAAACTAATATTACAAAGTCGCTCGTCCGACATTGAGAACTTGAGGTAATACATAGATTTATTCATATGAACCGTGAGATCTCGTCTAATTCCTCAGACTTTTCTACAGTGCTTCTTTACCACAAAAAAAGGAGTGCTATTTTAAAAAAACCAACCAGATAGTTTTCCTAGAAAGTCAAAATACCAGCATATCGTTTCAGTTTCCAAAATACCATCATTCTCGACAATGTCAAATTCATAAGGAGTGGAATTATCAGTATTATTAGGAAATTGTTCTAACATAGAGGTCCATAAAGGTTTCTAATTTGGATATAGGACAACAACCGGTTGCACAATAGGAACAACCACGTATTACAAATTTTTAAGGTCGAGAACATGTGCATTTCAAATATCATTCTCACCCGAAAGATCACTAGTATGAGGTAAATTTCTACGATCGTCGATAACAGTTGGTTTTAGTTGAAAACTTGAGATGAACTGAATAATGTAAATCTTTTGTGTTAGTTTTAGCACTATGAATGATTTTGGTTATTATTAGTATGATATTGGTTATGATTGCAAACTGATAATAAATCTACACGCGTACGCTGCACATTACCTATTTTATTTTCTGTATTTCTTAACAGTGTATATGAATAGTTGTAAATGACTTATTACGATCATCAATATCAGTTGTAAAAGGGCTGATCCAACAGGAAGAAATATTTACAATAAACTTTATAACAATGGGCACTTGTAACGATAAAAATTAAGCGTAAAAAGCTCGGACTCTACTCGAACTTCGCATATGAAGTCTGCAACTGACCATTGCATGAGGTGTATTAGAACTATTATTATAAGTTGCAAAATATGCATTTTGTTGTAGTAAGATTTATGCAATTTGGCTTTTGCTAGAATTTCATGTCATTAACCAAGGTAATATGGGTGATGTAACACCCCGCATTTTTAATATAATTAAAAATGAAATAAAATTTATGAAAATATGCTTATATAGGTAAATAATGGTGATGTATAATGAGAATTAATTAATACATGGAAGATAAGAAAAATTAATTCGATAATAGTGTGTGTAACGGAGAAGATAGTAAAATAAGGATATTTAATTTAAATATCAGGAATTAAGTAAAATGGACATCACCATTGCGTTCCTCTCGAAATTTTACATGAAATAGAGTCTGAGTTTTCGAAAATCGGAGTCTGTATGAAGGAGTTATGACCTCCCAAAGTTTCAGCGAAAAATCAGAAAATAGCCCAGCCCAGAACAGAAAAAAAATGACTAGGTCGACCATAGGGTCGACCTCCCAGGGGAGGTCGACCCTAGTGTCAACCCTCTTGGGGAGGTCAACCTGTAGTGACCTGGAGTGCGAATTTTGGTCCAGAAGCGGGAAATTCGCCCCAAAAGCTGGCCAGGTTCATTTTTGAGCACCTGGATGAGTTTTTGGGCCTGGTACGTTGGTCTAACACCTATATAAACACCCTATGCTCATTGTAAACTCCACAACAATTCATGGCAAGGCCATGGCTCTCTTCTAACTTGATTTCTTCTTCCTCCTCAAGCTATTGATCTAAATAAATCTTAGATCTATTCTTTTCTCTTCTTTCTACAACATCTATTCTTAAAATTAAAAAGAATGAGAACTAGGATTACTACAACCATGAATAAAAAGAAAAGAGGCTTAGATCTAAATCACTGCGCAAAGAGAAGGAATTCAGATCTGCAACCTATGCCGCATATGAGATCAAAGATAAATTGAATTGGACATGAAATCAATCAAAGATGAATCAAAAGCAACAAAAAGGGGGAAATAAGTTCGAAGATTAATATCGTTCCTATTTTGAAGATGACAAACACTGTGAGTTGAGTTATAATACACTTTTTTTTGTAAAATTATGATTTATCGTTAAAACATTCCCTATGTAAACGCGAAATGAAATTATTGTGGTGTTAGCCTACTTTGTGAACTAGGCAACACAAAGTCAAGAAATCAGACACTGAAGAGCATTTATAATTAGAAGACTTCGGTTCGGATTGGAGAAGACACTACAACCTAGATTGGACAGCTGCAATTGTTCGGGTCGGATCAGAGCAACATATCGGTTCGGATCGGATAAAACCTTCTGTTCAGATCGGTGAACTGTTGCTGAGGAAATTGGTAAGGCATAGCTATTCGGATCGGAGGACAATATAATCTCAATCGGATCGGAAAGCCACCTGGTTGCCACGGAAATAGATCGGAGCGGAGCAGATTAAAGAAGAAGAGAACGTTGCATCCAGGCCAATCCAGGTCGGATCGGGTATCCCGATCCGAACCCCTTATATGTGTGTCTCCGACCCGAGCCCATGTTCCATATTATTCTCCAGCAAAAGCGCTTGGATATCCGGATCGGCTATGACCAGTTCCTACCCATAACGTTCATTACTCTGATGCGTTGTCAACACAATAATTCATCCGAACCCGAGGCTAATGGGATGGACGACACGTGGATCCGATCCGGATCGAGTTTTGAGCAAATTCACACCTATAAATACCCCGTCTAGAGACAAAGAAAAGGATCTTTTTTCTGGCACTTGGAGAGTTCAACTACCTTCATAACTCGAATTCCGGCACTCCCGGAAAATCCAAATCTTCTTTCATTATTTATTTTCAAACAATTGAGAGATTGTGAGTGAATTGTGAGAGAGATCTAGTGAGAATTTCATTGTATTTGTAACTGAATCATTGAAAATAGTGAAAAACAAGTGGACGTAGGCATTTCTTCGCCGAACCACTATAAATCTTGTGTGTTCATTTTTATTTTTATCTCATTTCATTTTTGCTTTTAATCAATTTGGGTGTTAGAACCACTTTTTGGTCTAACATTTTGGTGCTTTCACTGAGAATCCTCATCTAAATTCTTTATTTTCCGGGATTTCTTTCTACTTTTTGGACCGTTGAGTTCAAAGAAGTTAATCCTTAAGTTTCTCCGCTCTTTTATATTTGTTGAAGTGATTGTCAAAGAGTCATGGCCAAAGGAAAAGGCAAAGAAGTTCAGTCTGTTCGAGGAAATGGAGCTGGCGAAGATCAGCAAAATGTGGTTGTAACAAGGTCTCGGGGGCAGAGTTCAGCAGCAGGAAGAACCAATGCAGGAAATCCGAGCCGCCAGCAGGGGGAGAGCTCCGATCCGATCCGGGTAGGAGATTCTGAAGCAGTGCATTCCCCCAATCTGAACCGACCCGAGCAGCTTGCCACGTACCGATCCGACCAGGCCCCCCAGCTCCGAACCGACCCGACCTCCTACCTCCGATCCGACCCGATGCTTGGTGAAGCTGGAACCTCTACTCGAGTCCCTACGAATGCTCCAATTCTAGCCACCAGGGTTGGTGATCAGGTCAATCCATCTGCGCCCATCACTCAAGGAGATCTCTCGCGCTTGCTTGACATGCTTGAGAGCTCAAGGGAGGCTATGAAAGTTCACGAGCGAACTAATCTCATGATGCAGGAAAATATGAGGCTCATGAGTCGGGAGATTAGTGAACTCCGTCGACAGAGAACTCCATCACCGGTTCGTCACACACCAGTGGATCAATCTTCATCTTCCGAGGAAGAGCGGCCCCGTGAACGAAGGCCGCTCGAACGACCTCAGAACGTGGAGCAGCTGACATTTGGATCTTTGGGATCTCGTGAGGATATTGCACGAGCGCTAGGAAACAATGACCCCACTCGAGGGCAAAGACTCCAATCCCCTCCTCCCGAGATCGACCGGGAGCGCAGGGAACGGAATCGAGCGGAGGAAGCTCGAAGAAGAAGGGCATCTCCTGAACAAGACCCAGAAGGAGCTCGGATACTAGGGCCAGGGAACCTGAGCGGCCCCTAACTAATGCTGATGTGCAGGCAATGGTTCGCCAGATCATGTCCGAGAGTCGGAACTATACAAATGAGGATTATGGCATCGAACGAAGCCATACTCCCTTCACCGATGATATCCTCGACTTCCAATTTCCCCGACGCTTTAACTTGCCACAGATGGACAAATACAACGGAAGGACTGATCCGGGACAGCATTTAATGCGATACTCGTGGCTCATGAATGCTGCTGCTGCCCCTGATGAAGTGAAGTGCAAAGCATTCCCAATCTACTTAGAAGATGTGGCGCTGTTCTGGTTTACCCGACTTCCTCCTCGTTCGATTTCGAATTATAAGGAACTAAGCGAGCGTTTCATGAACCAGTTCCGACTCCATGCCCGAAAGTCCAAAAGTGTTATTGAATTATCGAGAATCAAACAGGCACCAAGAGAGTCCTTGAGGGCATATCTTGACCGTTTTAACCAAGCTGTGACTGAGGTCAGTGACCCGCATGAGCCCACTATTCTGATGGCATTGAAGGAAGGAGTTGATCCTGAATCTGAGTTTGGAGATTACCTTTCTGGGAAAACACCCTCCACAAGGGAGATATTCTACGAAAAAGCCGATATTTATCTAAGGCGAGAGGAGGCCAGGGCAAACCGAAAGAGAAAGTCTGAGACGGCTTCAAAGGAGAATGTGCAGAGTAATATCGCCGTGAAGTAGTCTGGGGAAAGTTCTGGCAAGGTTGAAGTAAATGTAGGAAACAAGGGCGGAAACAGAAATGCTGGAAGCGGGGGAAACAACAACAATAACCGTAATCCGAACGGTAACAGAAGAAACAGAAATAGGGGAAGTGACCCTAACAAAAGACCCCGATTCCAGAACTACGAGAATTATACACCATTGAACGACACCCTAGAAAATATTTACCTGGATACGTACAATGTGTTACAGTACAAAAGACCGCCACCTCGTGATTCGACCGAGAAAGAGATGGCGACAGGGAAATTTTGTTTGTTTCATGGAACTCACGGGCATTCAACCAATGAATGTCGGCATTTGAGGGATGTGATTGAGAAGCTGCTGCGTGAAGGGAAGTTGGATGAGTACAAGGTTGCCCCGGGGGACAGGGGGCAAGGAGAGCAGGCTCCAAAACAAATTCTACCTGCTCCCAAGCCTACAGCGCAGAGAAAGGTAAAGGAATTGTTATCAACTCCATAGTAGGCGGACCTCACCCAACAATCCGAAGTTTCAGATCAATGGATCAATATGTAAATGCTGCCAAGCATCTAGACGTGAATGAAGGTGATGATTTGGAAGATATCACCCCCATAAAACAACAGAAGACCATGTTTGACGACGTGGTATTTCGCAGCCGAGACAATACTGGGATCCAGTCACCCACCGATGATCTGTTGGTTATTACTACCACCATTGGGCCGGCCTTGGTCCATAAGGTATTAGTAGACAACGGAAGTTCCGTTAATATTTTGTTCAAGAAGTCATTTGATCAGATGAAGCTTGAATCTGAAGACTTGAAGCCATGTGAAGGATGGATCAGAGGCTTCAACGGGGCGTCGACAGCCCCCATGGGATACATAGAATTGCCCGTGACCCTGGGGCAAGGAGAACGTAGAAGAGTGCGGATGCTTCAGTTCGTAGTATGGGACGTAGATTCGCCTTATAATGCATTTTTGGGGAGGCCTGCCCTTGCTGAATTCAGAGTTTGTATCGCCCCTTGGTGCTTGTTACTTAAGTTCCCAACCGAAGCCGGAACTGGAGTAATGAGAGGGGATCAAGTTTCCGGACGGGCCTGCTACGTGGCCGAATTAAAGATGTTGATGAAAGGACTTAACGTTGAGAGTAAAGATGCCACGTCCCCCTCAAAGGGGGGCTCGGCATAGCAATTAGAGAGATTGACCCCAGAGGAGTTGCCCAAAGGAACGCCCGAAGACCTGGATCCCAGAAAAGATGAGGAACCAGAGGCTAGGAATGCAACTCCTAATGAAGCGACAGTGGAAATTCCTATTGATAAAGCTGATCCGACAAAAGTTTTGAAGATTGGTTCTCAATTGGATCCACGTCGAGCTAAAGAACTAACGGACTTCTTGAAGGCAAACTTAGATGTGTTTGCCTGGACCCATGCTGACATGTGTGGGATATCGCCATCCATTATAAGTCACAAATTGAATGTAAATCCGAAGCATCCGCCTGTGAAGCAAAAGAGACGCATGCTGGGACCAGAGAGGTCGGCTGCTCTCAAAGAGGAAGTAGAGAAGTTGAAGCAGAATGGATTTATTCGAGATTCGACTTATCCCGACTGGATATCGAATCCCATCTTAGTAAAGAAGCCAAACGGAAAGTGGCGGACTTGCATTGACTTTTCAGATTTAAACAAAGCTTGCCCGAAAGATAGTTTCCCACGTCCGAGGATTGACCAGCTTGTAGACTCGACAGCAGGTCATGAACTTCTCTCTTTCATGGACGCATATTCTGGATACAACCAAATTCCTATGCACGTACCAGACCAAGAACATACGAGCTTCATTACGAATTTGGGGTTATATTGTTATGTTGTAATGCCATTCGGATTGAAAAACGCTGGAGCTACTTATCAGTGCTTGGTGAACAGAATGTTTTATAATCAAATAGGAAAAACTATGGAAGTTTATGTGGATGATATGCTTGTCAAATCAAAGCAGTCCTCCAGCCATACGCAAGACTTGGCGGAAATGTTTGGTATCCTGCGAAAGTACCGGATGAAATTGAATCCTCTGAAATGCTCATTTGGAGTGGCATCGGGAAATTTCCTTGGCTTCATTGTGAGTTCCCGAGGAATTGAAATCAACCCTAGCCAGATAGCAGCGATTAGAAATATCGAAGAGCCGAGGAGAATTAAAGACGTCCAAAGTCTTGCAGGGAAAGTAGCGGCGCTGAGTAGATTCATCTCCAAAGCCACAGATAAATGTGTTCCGTTTTTTGATTTGATTAAAAGAGCAAAGAAGAACTTCGAGTGGACTCCGGATTGTGTTGAGGCCTTTCGAAATCTGTTGGAACTGCTAGAGAAACCGCCGATTTTATCAAAGCCCGTAGATCACGAAGAATTGTTTGTTTACTTGGCAGTCTCGGCTCACGCTGTCAGCACAACCCTGGTTCGAGAAGAAGACAAAGTACAAAGGCCAGTGTATTATGTAAGCAAAAAATTAGCAGCGGCAGAGCGCAACTACCCAAAAATTGAGAAGCTTGCTTACAGTCTCCTGATCGCATCCCGAAAACTTCGTCACTATTTCCAAGCCCATCCAATAACCATATACACCGACCAGCCCTTAAGGCAGGTGTTGCAGAGACCCGAAGCATCGGGAAGGTTGATCAAATGGAACATAGAACTAAGTCAGTTTGATTTGAATTTTCAACCACGAAAGTCAATCAGGGGGCAAGCTCTAGCAGACTTTATTGCGGAATTCACCATTCCAGAGGAGGAAGTAATCAATGACAGAGTGGTTAAGTCCGAGGATGAGCTAAAAATAAATCCGTGGAAACTATATACAGATGGAGCCAAGAACGACCGAAGGTCCGAAGCTGGAATCGTCTTAGTTACTCCCGAAGGATGGTCGTTATATTACGCCTTACGATTAGAATTTTCGGCGACTAACAATGACTCTGAATATGAAGCCCTGATTGCCGGGCTGAAGCTTGCTAAAGACCTCGGAGTAAAAATGTTAGACATATTCTGTGACTCTAAAATTGTTGTTTGCCAAGTGCGAGAGGAATTTATGGCTCGAGGACCTCGACTTATCGCCTACCTCAAGAAAGTGAAAGAGCTATTGAATAGCTTAGAGCGGTACAACATAACACACATTCCCAGAGTTGAAAACCAGAAAGCGGATAGACTGGCAAAGCTGGCTAGTTCCGACAATCCAGAAGAGACTGAAATAATTCCAATTGAAACGTTGGAGTCGCCAAGCTTTGAGTCAATGGAAATTGAATTCGCTTTTGAAGCGGAACCAGAGAAGGAGTCGTGGATGACTCCAATTAAGAATTTCCTTAAGAATGGGACACTCCCATCGAAGAAGAGTGAGAAAAGAGCTGTAGTTCGCAAAGCTACCAGATATGTCATACAAGATGATACTCTCTATAGGCAAGGATTTTCTATGCCCCTGTTACGATGTATAGCACACGACGACATCAAGCGTGTACTAAGAGAAGTACACGAAGGTGAGTGTGGAGATCATACAGGAGGTCAAACTTTAGCAAAGAAGATATTGCGGTATGGATACTTCTGGCCTACGATCAATAAAGATGCAGCTGATTATTCACGACGCTGCGATAAGTGCCAGAGATTCGCTAAAATCCCCAGGGCACCGTCGACCCAACTTAAATCAATGGTGAGTCCTTGGCCATTTGCCACATGGGGAATTGATATCATTGGAGTTCTACCAATTGCTAAAGGAGGAGCTAAGTATGCAATAGTGGCCGTGGACTATTTTACGAAGTGGGTGGAAGCCGAGCCCTTGACCAAGATCACGGCAAGAAAGGTGATAAGTTTTGTGGTCAGAAATATCATATGCCGGTTCGGGATCCCAAGGACGATTATAACTGACAACGGGACCCAATTTGATAGTACTGAATTCAGAAATTTCTTCCAGAAGTATAAGATAGACAAACGATATACTGCAGTTGCCTATCCGCAATCGAATGGGCAAGTAGAGGCAATAAACAAAGTAATAAAATCCATCCTCAAGAAACGATTAGAGCGTGCAAAGGCAAAGTGGGTTGATGAATTGCCCCTAGCTTTGTGGGCATATCGAACAACATTTAAAACGGCCACCGGTCATACCCCTTTCTCTCTTTCCTTTGGCTCAGAAGCTGTAATTCCAGTTGAACTAGAAGTTCCTTCCCACAGGGTGACATATTATGACCCGATGACAAATCGGGCACTTTTACTTGAGTCTCTTGATGAAGTCGAAGAGAAAAGGGACGAAGCAGATTTGCGTGCAGCAAGACATCGGCGTCAGATGGCACGCTATTACGACAAAAAGTTCGCCTCAGGACTTTTGAACCAGGAGATTTGGTGCTAAAGAGAGTCTTTCCATCCCTTCCTCACCTTGGTCCAAAATGGAAGGACCCTTTGTCATTCAACGGAAACTTGAAAAAGGAAACTTCAAGTTAACGACCGTGGATGGCGAAGAAGTCCCCAGAGCATGGAATGCCCAGCACTTAATGCGATATTTGGATTAAAAATGATGTACTTTGTGTTATTTTTCTTATGAACTCTGTAATAAGGCACGACTTGCCTTGGGAAAATCTGACGATATGAATGAAGAACTATAAAGTGGATGTAGGCTACGACTTAGCCGAACCACTATAAAAATACTGTGTGATATTTACTTTTATGCATTACATATATACATTTATCAGTTATTCTGTTGTGATTATAAGATACAGGATAACTCGCAACCTAAAAAGGTAGAAAACAGTTTAGACATAAAAAGAAGCACAACGACTATTTGTGCGATAAGACATAAAAGAATGAGAAAACGACATTCTTAACTCTAACTCTCCAGAGAGAGAGAGAGTATAAAAGCGTCTCCGACTGAGCGCTGAAAAAGAGATTCTCCTCCTAACTCTTACTCTCCAGAGAGAGAGAGTATAAAAGCGTCTCCGACTGAGCGCTGAAAAAGAAATTCTCCTCCTACTCTAACTTTCCAGAGAGAAAGAGAGTATAAAGGCGTCTCCGACTGAGCGCTGAGAAAGAAATCTTTCCCCGTTGAAAGACCGGGGAATAAACAGATGACTGAACTCGAACTCTAACTCTCAAGAGAAAGAGGGAGAGTATAAAAGAAATGCCAGAAAAAACGATAGGTACTGACGGCACAGGAAGTGCTATCCCGTCAGAAAATCGGGAGCATTCGGATTGCTTGGTTAAGCATTAAATAATTTGTGGGAATTGACTGGGGACACTTATGTACACGCATATTTCCCCCCTCCACAACTTCGTTTCATAACTATAGACATGCATTTTTACGTAAGTGCAGAACTACTGACAAATAAACATTGCAAAAAATGAGTTATTTTTATTTACAAATGAATGAATTTGTACAGGAAAATAGCCAAAAAAGAAAGTGCAGGAGCTACTCTTGTAGCAGCAATTATTGGTTCACTAAATGCTAAAACGATACAAGGCAATCCACTATTTAGATTTTGAATGAGCCTTGGATTTCTTGGCAGCTTTCTCCGCGTCCTTTGCTTCTTTCTCAGCCTCCGTCAAGATTCGTTTTGTCTTCTTTTTTCCTGAAGATGCGGTGCTGGAGCCAGTAGACTTCTTCCCGGAGGGCGGGGCGCTGGAATCAAGAGAAGATTTTTTAGCGAGTTCCTCTGTAATAGATCTAGTTGAGAGCTTAACAACTAACCTTGATCCCGCATCCACGACTGCGAGGGGTTTGAGGACTTCGGGGTCTAGCTCTTCAGCTTTTAATTGCAAGCGTTTGTCGTGATCGGCTTTCATCGCAGCCAAGGTAACATCATCAGCATTTTTTGACTCCCCGACTATTGCAACTTCTGGTTCCTCTTCATGCCCCCCGTCTCCGCCATCGTCCTTTAAAGCTGCTATCATTTCTTCATCATGGGGAGTGGCGATCTTAGTTGGCTCACCTCCTTCTCCCAAATCCATAGAAGCAGCCTTGTCTTCCCCTTTTTTGGCCTTATCTGCGAGCTTTGTCCCAGCGGTGGCTCCCTGAGTCACATCTGTCTATACGGATGATTCAACACCTACAGAATGAGAAGCAACAGTTATCAACTCAGGTGAAAACAATGGGTCTTTCATCGATTGTTCAATCACGTGGCGAAAGGTAGAAATAGCCTTGGCAAATTGAGGAGAAAAGGTAGGGATACCTTCCGAAGACTTTTCTGCGGGGGTGGCTACTGCCTCTGGTGTTGCTTCAGGAATAGGGGATAGCAGGGTTGTTTGGTGAATTCCCGGATTTTCAGGACATACCCCTCTACCTCAGAAGTTGCAGGGGCAGAAGAAGAGGAACCAGCGTCGAGAACAGTTTTTTGTTTAGATTTTCTTCTCTCTTCTTCCATGGCCTCAGCAATAAGGCGGCGCCCTTCGGCTAGGCGCTCCGGTTCATCATCCCTCAAGTATTTCTCCATTAGTTTATCTTCATCGAGGGAATCGACCTTAAGTTCCTCTTTTTCCCACTCGACGATCTGATTCCATACTTGAACTAGAGTGGATGGGTAGTCCTCAATCCAAGAAATGTTTCGGCGACGAATAATATGTGCGAAGAATTCAATCATTAGTTCGTCGAAACCCTGAATATCAGCCTCCGCCTCTGATAGTTGCTTGCGGGCTTCCTCCGCAGATTTAATAGCACACTCCACATTGCCCTCGGCTAGGGCAGCCCTGTTCTCCGCCTCCAACAGCTTTGAAGCCAAGTCAGCGTTCTTCTTTTCTAGTTCAGCGCTCCTCTTTGCTAACTCGGCGTTTTTCCGTTCAAGCTCAGCATAAGCAAGGCGTGTCTTAGCAGCTTCTGACTTGGCCTCGTCAGCTTCCTTTTTTATTTCAGAACGCTCCTGAGTGTGAGATTCAAGCAAGTCATGATAACGCTTTTGCATGTCCTCGAATTGTTGTTTGAAATTAGAAGCGTCCCGTTGAGCGACAGCTAGCTGAGCTTGAGTGTCTTCCAAATCTTTTCCTAGAGCTTTTAAGGTCTTAGCATCCTCCTCCGCAGTCTTTTGCATTGAATCAGTATTTGTGATTAGAGTACGGATGATTCTAGAAAGATTGCGTGAATATTTGAACATCTCAGTATACTGTTTTTCCACCGCATCTATTTTTGCTTTGGCCTCATCTGCCCATTTAGACGAAATAGGTTCAAGGGCAGGTAAAAAAGTCAAAGTCTCGAAGTAGTGCTCAGGAAATTGCTCCACCAGATATGCCCGTTTTACTGCAGTTTCTGCATCTAGTGGGGGAGGAGCAGGGATCGATAATTCGGTGTCCCTATGTGAAGAGGATTCGGTAGTCTCTTTGTCTGTCCTAGGTCGTTTAGTAGCAGGGACCTTGTGCTTGCTTCGAGACCCAGTTTCTTTTGGAGGAGTTCTCTCTCTACTGCGCTTTTCATGGGAAGAAGTGGAGTCTTTAGATGGTGGTCTGTCCTCTTCCCTGCGGCTTTGGTAACCCTTATATTTCTCTTGTTCCGGTCGAACTGGTGAGCGGGAACGTGAGGGTCGAGAACGATAGGGATCATAAGGTCTTCTCTCCTCCCTACCACGATCATCCCGGCGATCATACTCGACATCCTGAGGAGGATTGGACATGCTGCGACGAAGCTTCCTGATATCGTAGTAGGATCGAGACATCGTACCTGCACGATAAGACAAACGAAATTTAGAATTAATGGATTCACGGAGAAAGAGGTGCAATGAATGCTAATGCTATTGAGTAAAGTATATCCTAAGTGGTGTGTTTCCCCCCAACCAACCCGAGTCTGAAGCTAGACTAGTACGGACAGGCTCTTTGGCCTTAGAGGGAGTGGTCTCTTCAGAAGAGGTGAAGACTAGAGGATTCTTCCTGAAATCCTCTGAAGTGTATATAGTTTCAGGTAAGGGGAGATCCCCCAAACCCTGAAATATTTGCTCATCAGTGCTAGGGACATCCCCCTCGGAAGCATGAAGCGGCGACTCTTGGGAGGATTTTGACTTTTCTAGAGAAGTAGTTTCCTCGGGGGCAATATATCCTTCACGATGCTTCTCGGCCAGATTAGCCAATTCATCATCTTGTGTAGAAGATGGAGAAGGTGAAGTGTGAAGAGGCGCTGTAGGAACTCCTGAGCCTTCTCCTGTCTCTGGGACTACCTCCACTGGAGGAATGTATGCGTATGGAACCGTCCCATGACCAATGCTACGAAAAACAGACAACAGCCCATGAAAGTGAAGGTATTCGTCCTTAAGGGCTTCGTCGATAGTCAAGAACTTCTGATCGCCATTAAGAAGTCGGTGCATCCGGTCAAAGAACACCTGATCTGATATCTGCTTGGGGTTGTCGACTGCAAACAAAAAGGAAAACAAGTCAAGGTGATGATTCAAGTGTA
Source organism: Allium sativum (assembly GCA_030737875.1). Classification (NCBI taxonomy): domain Eukaryota; kingdom Viridiplantae; phylum Streptophyta; class Magnoliopsida; order Asparagales; family Amaryllidaceae; genus Allium; species Allium sativum. Next base: position 716,109,258 of record CM060921.1, on the reverse strand, counting down.
TAGAGCCCGGATTTAGAAAATCAGTGCTTTACTTGATTTTGTCCACCTCCTGGCGCATCCAGGCTGTCGCTTCACGTAGAACCATTCTAGTCTGGAATCTCCAGCTTTACTGCTAAATGGTGCAGAGATTATCTTCCTTTTTGGAACTGATTCAAAGTAGCAGAAGGATGGAGTCTCTCGAGTCTGATGCTTGAAATTATAGAAGAAGTGAACGTCATCGAACGTGAGCTCTATGCCTAAGATTTCACGATATGCTATGTACAAGGTGTGAAGATAGGCATATGAATTGGGGTGCAATTGCATGGGGGCAATCCGCATTTGTCTTAAAAAGTCAACGATGAAGGGAGAGAATGGAGGAATGGCGCCGACCATGCACATCAATCGAGTGACCGTCATATATCCTTCTGGAGGGTTGTGGGGACGGTCAGAGCGTGAAGGCACTAGAGTGTCCCTTTTCATTATTCCATACTTTAAGCAAATTCGGACAAGTCGATCGTTGTCGATTGTCGATTCAACGGAGTCTGGAGGTGATTCCAATATAATGGCTGATTCAAATTCGTCAAGGGCTCGATCGTCACCGATCCCTCCTTCCTCCTCAATACCCAGAGAAACCTCGTTCTCTGAAGATGCCTCGTTGCTTTCTCGATTTTCAACCCCGTAGTCTGGACCCTCACTGTCCCATTCTGGATCCGAAGAAGAAGATATATCCTCGAGAGTGATTTTGTTAGAGGTTTCCGGGGCTTCTTTCCTCTCAGCTAGTCTGGAAGAGCGTCTGGGTCTCATTGTCATAGAACTATTGAAGAAGCAATAGCACAAATTAGAGTAAATTAGCCCGTACCCCCCTGTGCGTGTGTGTGAACTAAAATGCGTGCAACAAATGTGAGAAATGCAAGGTAAAAGTGCAACAATATAAGACGAAACTTTGAAGAGAAAGTGATAGTCAGAGTAGTTCTTAATGTTCATTTATGTCTGCAAGGCACTATCCTAACTGTTCATGAAGTTGGAAGTAATATCTTTTAAATAGTTGGACGAAAGTTTGTGTTTTAGATTGAGTAGTTTTCGGTTCGGATGCAGACACCAGGTTCGGATCGGATGAGCAAAGGCTCACACTCATAGAGAAATATCCGGATCGGTTCGGAGGTTGACTTTCGGGGCGGGTCGGATTAACCTAGATAACCATATTACTATTCTCTCTTTTGTTTCATAACCCAGTCCGACCCGGGCGCATAAGTCTTAACCTCCATTTTATTCCTAGCTCCGACCCGACCCGGTCAAACGAGTTAAGTCCCATTTCCTTGTCCTATTGCCCCGACCCGGTCCGGATCTGTGAATTTCTCTCTTTCCCTTTTTCTCCTACTGTTCCCCTACCCGAACCGATCTTCTTCAATTTCCTTCCTCTTCCTCCTCTTGAGTAGTGAACCCAATTCGATGTCCCAGGCCTTAATTAAAATCAAATGGGTAAGCACTCAAGTATTCAACAGTGAGTCTTAATACCCTCCTCCAACGCCTCGAAATGGTGCTGATGCCATTAACGACGAAGGCGGAGGATGAAGGAAGTCGTGGCGGTGGAATTAGTCAATTACTTTGCTCGAATCGTTCAACTTAGCTACGGATGTAAATTAAAAACAATTATGGCAACGAGATTCAAGATTACAAGGCTACCTATGTATTTGATTCAAAGATTGAAGCGAGAATTTTGGAGTTTCTTGGAAAGACTAAAGTTTCGAGGTGGAATCGGTTCAGATGAGCAGAAACGGTGAATGAGAGAAAGGAAGAAAAGAGAAGTGAATTTATATAAAAAAACAAGCTGACTATTCGTATTCCCGATCGGACCGACTCGAAAAGCCCAATGACGCAGCTTGGCCCACTAATCCCTTGCAGAGTAAAGGAAGAAAGAGATCCGTTCGGGTCGGAACCCAAAGCAGAAATCCGTTCGGGTCGGAATCCGAACCGAACAGGATGAAGTACGACAGCTTGGCATGGGAATTCAAAAGGAAGGATGAAGCTTTTGTGCTATGGCAGTCAAAGAATGCTCCGTTTCCAACAGAAGCATCCTTTGAGGGGGCAAAGTGTTAGCCTACTTTTTGAACTAGGCAACACAAAGTCAAGAAATCAGACACTGAAGAGCATTTTTAATTAGAAGACTTCGGTTCGGATTGGAGAAGACACTACAACCTAGATTGGACAGCTGCAATTGTTCGGGTCGGATCAGAGCAACATATCGGTTCGGATCGGATAAAACCTTCTGTTCGGATCAGTGAACTGTTGCTGAGGAAATTGGTAAGGCATAGCTATTCGGATCGGAGGACAATATAATCTCAATCGGATCGGAAAGCCACCTGGTTGCCACGGAAATAGATCGGAGCGGAGTAGATTAAAGAAGAAGAGAACGTTGCATCCAGGCCAATCCGGGTCGGATCGGGTATCCCGATCCGAACCCCTTATATGTGTGTCTCCGACCCGAGCCCATGTTCCATATTATTCTCCAGCAAAAGCGCCTGGATATCCGGATCGGCTATGACCAGTTCCTACCCATAACGTTCATTACTCTGATGCGTTGTCAACACAATAATTCATCCGAACCCGAGGCTAATGGGATGGACGACACGTGGATCCGATCCGGATCGAGTTTTGAGCAAATTCACACCTATAAATACCCCGTCTGGAGACAAAGAAAAGGATCTTTTTTCTGGCACTTGGAGAGTTCAACTACCTTCATAACTCGAATTCCGGCACTCCCGGAAAATCCAAATCTTCTTTCATTATTTATTTTCAAACAATTGAGAGATTGTGAGTGAATTGTGAGAGAGATCTAGTGAGAATTTCACTGTATTTGTAACTGAATCATTGAAAATAGTGAAAAACAAGTGGACGTAGGCATTTCTTCGCCGAACCACTATAAATCTTGTGTGTTCATTTTTATTTTTATCTCATTTCATTTTTGCTTTTAATCAATTTGGGTGTTAGAACCACTTTTTGGTCTAACATGTGGAAATTGGATCTGTAATGTTTAATATTGTCATGTGTTCGCTTTTAATTATTATGCCTACGATTATGTCCTCTTTTATTCTCCCTCTTTTATCTTTTTATGACTATGCTATCACGAGCCTAGCTTTGTTATGAAATAAATATGACGGAATGATTATTGCAAACTAAAAAGGGGAACGCTTGGTTTTGGGCTATGACATGAACTGGAGGGTTTGGTTATAAATTACAAAGAGGGTTGGGCGTAATATAACAATGACAAAACCTTAATGCGTAAACCAAATTTAGAATTATACGCATGAACATGATTTGGGGTTTGGCGTAGAATTGACATCATTGATTTAAGCATGAAATTGTCTTATGGATTTGTTAATGGGCACATGTCTCTAGAATAAAACCTGTATTATAACTTGAATTTGGATAAGAACACAAACTTGATATGAATCGACATCTGGAATTTGACATGAAGTTTACATCTTGAACTTGTACATGAAATTGACGTGAGTATGAATTATGAATTTAATGATAGACGTAACCTGTTAATGGGATTACAAGCATGAATATACATTGGGGTTTTTTAGGTAAAGCTTGGATTTGGGGAATTGAAACTTCACATCTAGATTGAACTTGATACTCGAATTTTGGCACTATTGAAATGCATTGAACATGAATATGGTTGAGTAATTTGTGTAATGTAAATAGGGACAAGATTATGAAACTTGAAATATGACATTTAGAATATGCTTATGAACTTGACATCTAAAACGAACACGAACATGGCATGAATTGGTAGTTGACATTTATAAGAACATGCTTGTAAGTTGGGTAATTGGCATAACATGAACTTAATATTTTTTGACATGATTATGAACTTGACATATGCCAATTAGAATAGACATGAACCAAACATGAAACGTGGCTAATTCGAGGTTAGGATGAGTTTGCGATGTAATCCTTCCCGGAACCGCCCGGCCTAACTAGTGGTTGCAAACAATAGGTCCTAATGTGAGAAGGTGGTCATATCGCGCTTGAAACCCGAGGTTAGATTGAGTTGTGGTGTAATTCTGCCCGGAACCGCCCGGCATAACCAGTGACCACAACAACATGTCTAATGTGAGAGGTTCTGGTGCATTAATAATTAATTAATGGCACATGATTCGTAGGGTTAAGCATTGAATTCAAAGATAACACTTAACCAGATTTGTGAATGAACGTTATAAGGAGATGGGGTTAAGTCGACACGAACATATGAACAAAACTTAACCAAAAATGGAAATAGGGAATGTTAACTACCTATTATAAATCGAAGTTGAAATAGTCGAAGGGTTAATTAGGGGGTAAACCTGTCCTAGGGACAGAGAAAGGCTATGACTTAAGATGTAATGTAAGACCTGAAGGGTGGGATAACCCATAATATGGGGTAAGCTAAGCAAGAACTGTGGGAAAACACCCATGCGCTATCACCGAATAAAAGAGAACTTAAGTTATGCTTGAATTCATGGGAAAACCTTAGTCAACATGTTGAATTATAAAGCGAGAATATGTGGTCTGATGTCGAAGGTAACGAGAATTGACTAAGTAAAACAACGAGAATGATAACTAAGTAACAAGCCTTAGTTAATAGGAACTAAGCAGCAAACCTTTGTTAAGAAAATGCTCGAGAGCAGGAACTAAGTTGTAAGCCTTAATTAAGGGGACTAAGTGGTAAACCTTAGTTAACAAGATTAACGGGAAAGGAAACTAAGTGGTAAACCTTAGTTAACAAGATTAACAGGAAAGGAAACTAAGTGGTAAACCTTAGTTAAGAACAACTAAGTAATAATTCTTAGTCAAGGAAACTGAGCCAGTCCATAAATAGATGAATAACTCGATACGGTAGATCATCGCTTAACAAACACACGAGGAGGAGCGAACGTTTACCTGATTTCAAAAAAGGCTCCTGCGGACTGGGTTACGAAGCACGTAGCTTCGGGGAACGTGAGGGTACTCTTGGTATCCCTCTGTGAGGTTGCAGATGATCCGCCTGGGCTCACAGAGGTTAAGGTCTGCGGTAGGAGAACCAAGAGTATGCCTTGGTTGCAATATAAGGCAACCTAAAGACTAGGATGGACCAGCGTGAGGCGGCGATATCTTGTTTAGCCCTGTGATAGCACTCGTCGTCAACCTACCATCTTCAGTCAATCGTAGTATGTATACGGAAAGGCAGAGAACTCCCAACAGACCATATACTTGCTATCTAGTTATGGGCGAGGTTGGCCAATAGGAAAGTGGGGCATAGGTGGCAGAAGTACAGTTCTCGTGCTTGATTTTCTTGGATTGCCTTTCATTAGTTGAGGGAGGGGGTCACGTGGGACCATAACCACTGATAGAAAAACAATCCTTAGCATCTGCATCGGCAGATAACTTAAAGCTCCCGACCGATTTCCGTATTTCTTGATTTAGCCCTGAAACGGGACTCGGGCCGCACATATAGTGTACATGTGCACCTAGACATCAGAAACGATTTGCAATACATACGTAGGAAAAGGGCGCTGTTCGATAGGTAGCATAATCCCTAGTAGTCCTAGGTGGCATAAACCCTAATCGAATCTAGAAAACGTTCAATAGGTAGCATAATCCCTAGTGGTCCTAGGTGGCATAAATCCTAGTTGAACACTCAATAGTTCATGATAAGGAAACCTAGCCAGATCAAGGGTGGCAGTCCAAACGATTTCAAGAATGGTGGCACTACGTTGAAGTAGTATAGAATTACGTGATAAAGCCCGTACGATATACGGAAGGGACTGTACATATACATGGAAAGGATTATACGAGTTGGGGAAAATTACATTTACGATGTATTAGGTTAAGTCTACAAGTAAGTGGACGAGAATGACATGGGTTTGGCCTTGGGTGCTAATATTGTGAATAACCTAATAAACAAGAAATTATAGCTGAATGATATATGTAGGGTTACACAAGAGTTTATTATAGTCCAGTCACATAGAACTTATGTTCTTACCCCCTCCTCACAACGTGCGCAGGTTAGGTTCATGACAGAGATAGTATTGCTTGACTACTGGCTTGGCAGTATTATTATTAAGGTAATGCTATTTTAAATAAATTATATTTTATTCCTTCCGCTGTGAGCTGCTTTTCGAACTCTGACATGTTTCTTTCTCTCTGTCTTTTTCTGCAGGATACCAGAGCACCCAACTTGGGGTCCGATGGATTGGATTTTGAAAAATTCGGTCTGTCGAAACCCGAGATGTTACATCTGGTATCAGAGCTTCGGTTTAGTGGTCTTAGGGAGATAATGAGTGAACGTATTTGTATTTTCTAAAATATAAATATATTATGTATATAAACCTAAATCCATATAGTAGCCCACTAGACATGTAAAGAGTTGGGATATTGGTTTGTACATTAAAGGCATGGACATAGAAATTTTGGAAACAATTAGGTGGTTGGGGAAGTGTACAATATGACTTGGAGCTAGAAAGTATCCCATAGAATGGAAACTGAAATATTAGTATTTCAGAGTAGTGGGTCTAAAAGTAAAACTTTAGAAATTAGAAAAAAAGGTTAAAGTGTGAAAATGGATTAGGAATATATATAGTCGAGAAAATTGAATTTGTGAAAGTACCTAGGAAAGCCTAGTTGAGTGGAAAACCTGCTTTGAGTCTGACCTAATAATAAACTTTTAAGAACTTGAATTTGTAAAAGAGTTTTGGTATTTTCTGAGTTTTGATCTTAAAAGTATCTTGATGTTTGAAAAGTGCATAGGTTTTAAAATAAAGTGGGATAAATGATGTAAAACAACGATTTCTTGTTTTGAAAGAATTCTCTCATGTAAAGGAGCATATATATATATATAGCTCACTAGTTCTCATATATGAAAATCTTGAAAGGAAAATGTTGTATTTTGTAAAAGGAGTTTTTGAAATCTCTATTCTATTAAATTTTGATTATTGTTAAAAAAAATTGGGTAAACAAATTTCCCGTAGAATGCATAAGCATTGAGACCTAGAATTGTTGCTTGAGAAAAAGAAAAGGATAGGCTAGTAATACACAGCATTGACTAGTAGTGACTACTAGGTGATGAAGGGAAAGCAATTATATAGACCCTGTTAGGTGGACTCGCGATTGTCGGAGGTAATAAAGTCTTAAGATCCTTGGCCCATAGTTATAGCTGTGTAGGATACTGCTTGACTAGAAAACGGAAAAGCTTATTTGAAAAGATAAATAAATAATATAAACATGAGAAACTGGACTAAGCCAAATAAGCTAAAGAATAGCCTAACTAACAAGAAAACAATAAATTCAGTAAAGCAACAAAACAAGATGGGGGAAAGAAAATGAAAATCTCAAGAAAAAGATGAATAAATATGAAATTATTTCAAGATAAAGTCGAAAATACGAGAAAGAAATTTTCTTATGTGGTTGTGCATGGATAAGAAAATAGGAAATCTTAATAGAATAGTTATAAATCCAAGTACAATTAGAAAAGAAAAACGGAGGATGTGAATTTTTCCGTTTTATACCTTTTCGTAACATAAGAAATCGAATTTGGAAAATTAGATTTTTCTAAATCTCGAATTAAAAGATGGTTGGTAGGGTTTTGGATGCGAAAATTGGACGAACTATGCTCTTATTCTGTAAGAGTATGGGAAAAATTGAATGGAAAATGTTTTGATTTTTCAAAAATATTGCATCCATATAGAACTGCAAATATATTTAGGATGTGAGCATCATGTTTCAAAAAGTTTTTTAAGGTTTACATGCATATAGGTGGATCCAAATTAGGCATACATGCTTTACTATAATGTATTTCACTTTGCACATGTGCACAATGTTGCAACAATTGGATGAACACTAATTGGATGTTGCGAGGGATTATCTATTTTACTCTTATCGAATTTCGGGGACGAAATTCTTTAAGGGTGGGAGAATGTAACACCTCGCATTTTTAATATAATTAAAAATGAAATAAAATTTATGAAAATATGCTTATATAGGTAAATAATGGTGATGTATAATGAGAATTAATTAATACATGGAAGAGAAGAAAAATTAATTCGATAATAGTGTGTACAACGGAGAAGATAGTAAAACAAAGATATTTAATTTAAATATTAGGAATTAAGTAAAATGGACATCACCATTGCGTTCTTCTCGAAATTTTACAAGAAATAGAGTCCAAGTTTTCGAAAATCGGAATCCGTATGAAGGAGTTATGACCTCCCGAATTTTCAGCGAAAAATCAGAAAACAGCCCAGCCCAGAACAGAAAAAAAAATGAGCAGGTCGACCATAAGGTCGACCTCCCAGGGGAGAGGTCGACCATAGTGTCGACCCCCCCTTGGGGAGGTCGACCTGTAGCGACCTGGAGCGACCTAGAGCGGGAATTTTGGTCCAGAAGCAGGAAATTCGCCCCAGAAGCTGTCCTGGTTCATTTTTGAGCACCTGGATGAGTTTTTGGGCCTGGTAAGTTGGTCTAACACCTATATAAACACCCTAGTCTCATTGTAAACTCCACAACTATTCATGGCAAGGCCATGACTCTCTTCTAACTTGATTTTTTCTTCCTCCTCAAGCTATTGATCTAAATAAATCTTAGATCTATTCTTCTCTCTTTTCTCTACAACATCTATTCTTAAAATTAAAAAGAATGAGACCTAGGATTACTACAACCATGAATAAAAAGAAAAGAAGCTTAGATCTAAATCACTGCGCAAAGAGAAGGAATTCAGATCTGCAACCTACGTCGCATATGAAATCAAAGATAAATTGAATTGGACATGAAATCAATCAAAGATGAATCAAAAGCAACAAAAAGGGGGAAATCAGTTCGAAGATTAATCTCGTTCCTATTTTGAAGATGACAAACACTGTGAGTGGAGTTATAATACACTTTTTGTGTAAAATTATGATTTATCGTTCAAACATTCCCTATGTAAACGCAAAATGAAATTATTGTGGAAATTGGATCTGTAATGTTTAATATTGTCATGTGCTCGCTTTTAATTATTATGCCTAGATTATGTCCTCTTTTATTCTCCCTCTTTTATCTTTTTATGACTAGGCAATCACGAGCCTAGCTTTATTATGAAATAAATACGACGGAATGATTATTGCAAACTAAAAAGGGGAACGCTTGGGTTTAGGCGATGACATGAACTGGAGGGTTTGGTTATAAATTACAAAGAGGGTTGGGCGTAATATAACATTGACAAAACCTGAATGCGTAAACCAAATTTAGAATTATACGCATGAACATGATTTGGGGTTTGGCATAGAATTGACATCATTGATTTAAGCATGAAATTGACTTATGGATTTGTTAATGGGCACATGTCTCTAGAATAAAACCTGTATTATAACTTGAATTTGGATAAGAACACAAACTTGATATGAATCGACATCTGGAAATTGAAATGAAGTTTACATCTAGAACTTGTACATAAAATTGACATGAATATGAATTATTAATTTAATGATAGACGTAACATGTTAATGGGATTACAAGCATGAATATAAATTGGGGTTTTTTAGGTAAAGCTTGGATTTGGGAATTGACACTTGACTTCTAGATTGAACTTGATACTCGAATTTTGGCACTATTGAAATGCATTGAACATGAATATGCTTGAGTAATTTGTGTAATGTAAATAGGGACAAGATTATGAAACTTGAAATATGACATTTAGAATATGCTTATGAACTTGACATCTAAAACGAACATGAACATGGCATGAATTGGTAGTTGACATTTATAAGAGCATGCGTGTAAGTTGGGTAATTGGCATAACATGAACTTAATATTTTTTGACATGATTATGAACTTGACATATGCCAATTAGAATAGACATGAACTAAACATGAAACGTGGCTAACTCGAGGTTAGGATGAGTTTGCGATGTAATCCTGCCCGGAACCGCCCGACATGAAACGACCCGAACTTCCCCGGTCTAGTGAAGGCCCACGCCATTCACACATCAATCAAATCAATTTCAATTCAATTTATATTTATATATAAATATTATTTATTCTAACGACGACGTATATAATATATACGTTATAATTATATTCAAAATAAATTTCTCGTCGATATTATTTAAAATAATCTATTTTAAATATTCAAAATTCACTAAAATTGCCAAAATAAAAATTTTAAACTGGCCCAGATTTTCGGGTTGTTACAATCTCCCCCACTTAAAACTTTTCGTCCCCGAAAAGGAACAAAGTCGAAAGTGGTTTGATAAATCAATTCTACGTTCGATCCGGCTTCCATTCTCCAACTTTCCAGTTTCTGAGAATTTTCAAATTTTCAAAAATTTGGCTAACACCCTAAATTTTTGAAAAATTTCGCCATAACCTCCCCTGCACCGGGAGCCACGGGAAAATCCCGAAATTGCCATATAGGCCTTCTGATCTCAAAAAGAAAAAGAAAAAGCCAAGCGGCTAGCCAATAGGCTCATAAAATCATCATCACCCAAACAAAACAGTAAATTATGTAGTAAACATGTACCTATTTGTCGGGCAAACAAATTTTATTCTCTGCTCTAGCCTCCTTGCTATGACCTGTTCAATGTAAGTATATGTATATGCAAGCAAATGCGACCAATTTTCAATATAATTCAATATTTGATTCAATTAGGCTAAATGGCTAAAAATTATCAAACAAATAAACAAACAACACAAACATCAATCAATTAGTGAATTAGAGTTTCAAATTCATAATTTTGATACATATACAAAAATCATGTTTTTGATGCCAAATCACAACAATAGGCCTTATCTAATTTTGGTTCTCACATCAGTCTAATGGAAATATATAAATATCACACCTTCGACACTCGAATATAAATTCTAATGATGGAGCTCCATCATCAAAATCATCTCTGGGCGATTAGAGTGTAATTCTATATCTATCCAGTATATTAAAACTTCAAATACACGTTTGCAAGGCGTATATGCAAAATCTTTATATACTGGACTGTCCAAATCAATTAAATAAATAATCAAATACGAATAGTTGATTTAAATTTTCAAAACAAAATTTGTTTTCATTTTAAAAATATACTCTTCACACTCGTTCTAGGATATTACTGATCCCATCTCTAACGAGTCATCCTCATTGGATATTACTAATCCAATATCTGATGAATTCTTTCGTAGGGTTCTAATGTGCCTTGTTCTCTGCTTTGTAAACCAAAGCTCTGATACCACGATGAAACGACCCGAACTTCCCCGGTCTAGTGAAGGCCCACGCCATTCACACATCAATCAAATCAATTTCAATTCAATTTATATTTATATATAAATATTATATATTCTAACGACGGCGTATATAATATATACGTTATAATTATATTCAAAATAAATTTCTCGTCGATATTATTTAAAATAATCTATTTTAAATATTCAAAATTCACTAAAATTGCCAAAATAAAAATTTTAAACTGGCCCAGATTTTCGTGTTGTTACACGGCCTAACCAGTGGTTGCAAACAATAGGTCCTAATGTGAGAAGTTAGTCATATCGCGCTTGAAACCCGAGGTTATACTGAGTTGTGGTGTAATTCTGCCTGGAACCGCCCGGCATAACCAGTGACCACAACAACAGGTCTAATGTGAGAGGTTGTGGTGCATTTATATTTAATTAATGGCACATGAATTGTAGGGTTAAGTCATGAATTCAAAGACAACACTTAACCAAATTTGTGAATGAACGTTATAAGGAGATGGGGTTAAGTCGACACGAACATATGAATAAAACTTAACCAAAAATGGAAATAGGGAATGTTAACTACCTATTATAAATCGAAGTTGAAATAGTCGAAGGGTTAATTAGGGGGTAAACCTATCCTAGGGACAGAGAAAGACTATGACTTAAGATGTAATGTAAGACCTGAAGGGTGGGATAACCTATAATATGGATTAAGCTAAGCAAGAACTGTGGGAAAACACCCATGCGCTATCACCGAATAAAAGAGAACTTAAGTTATGCTTGAATTCATGGGAAAACCTTAGTCAACAAGTTGAATTATAAAGCGCGAATATGTGGTCTGATGTCGAAGGTAACGAGAATTGACTAAGTAAAACAACGAGAATGATAACTAAGTAGCAAGCCTTAGTTAACAGGAACTAAGCAGTAAACCTTAGTTAAGAAAACGGTCGAGAACGGGAACTAAGTTGTAATCCTTAGTTAAGGGGATTAAGTGGTAAACCTTAGTTAACAAGATTAACGAGAAAGGAAACTAAGTGGTAAACCTTAGTTAGGAACAACTAAGTAATAATTCTTAGTCAAGGAAACTGAGCCAGTCCATAAATAGATGAATAACCTGATACGGTAGATCATCGCTTAACAAACACACGAGGAGGAGCGAACGTTTATCTGATTTCGAAAAAGGCTCCAGCGGACTGGGTTACGAAGCACGTAGCTTCGGGTAACGTGTGGGTACTCTTGGTATCCCTCTGTGAGGTTGCAGATGATCCGCCTGGGCTCACAGTATGCCTTGGTTGCCATATAAGGCAACCTAAAGACTAGGATGGACCAGCTTGAGGCGGCGATATCTTGTTTAGCCCTGTGATAGCACTCGTCGTCTACCTACCATTTTCAGTCAATCGTAGTACGTATAGGGAAAGGCAGAGAACTCCCAACAGACCATATACTTGCTATCTAGTTATGGGTGAGGCTGGCCAATAGGAAAGTGGGGCATAGGTGGCAGGAGTACAGTTCTCGTGCTTGATTTTCTTGGATTGCCTTTCAGTAGTTGAGTGAGGGGTCATGTGGGACCATAACCACTGGTAGAAAAACAGACCTTAGCATCTGCATTGGCAGATAACTTAAAGCTCCCGACCGAGTTCCGTATTTCTTGATTTAGCCCTGTCACGGGACTCGGGCTGCACATATAGTGTACATGTGCACCTAGACATCGGAAACGATTCGTAATACATACGTGGGAAAAGGGCGCTGTTCGACAGGTAGCATAATCCCTAGTAGTCATAGGTGGCATAAACCCTAATCGAATCTAGAAAATGTTCAATAGGTAGCATAATCCCTAGTGGTCCTAGGTGGCATAAATTCTAGTTGAACACTCAATAGTTCATGATAAGAAAACCTAGCCAGATCAAGGGTGGCAGTCCAAACGATTTCAAGAATGGTGGCACTACGTTGAAGTAGTATAGAATTACGTGATAAAGCCCGTACGATATACGGCTTGGGACTGTGCGTATACATGGAAAGGATTATACGAGTTGGGGAAAATTACATATACGATGTATTAGGTTAAGTCTACTAGTAAGTGGACGAGAATGACATGGGTTTGGCCTTGGGTGCTAATATTGTGAATAACCTAGTAAACAAGAAATTATAACTGAACGGTATATGTAGGGTTACACAAGAGTTTATTATAGTCCAGTCACACAGAACTTATGTTCTGACCCCCTCCTCGCAACATGCGCAGGTTAGGTTCATGACAAAATTAGTATTGCTTGACTACTGGCTTGGCAGTATTCTTATTAAGGTAATGCTATTTTGAATAAATTATATTTTATTCCTTCCGCTGTGAGCTGCTTTTCGAACTCTGACATGTTTCTTTCTCTCTGTCTTTTTCTGCAGGATACCGGAGCACCCAACTCGGGGTCCGATGGATTGGATTTTGAAAAATTCGGTCTGTCGAAACCCGGGTTGTTACAGGTGAGCAAGATTCGGTTCAAACCGAGTTAACCGATCAAACTGATTCATTTCACTTGGTTCAGTTTGATTTTAAAACTAAATTAGTTTGAATTCAGTTTGTAAGATAAAAAAAATTAGGTTATTGGTTTAACCGAAGTAACCGGAATTTTAATTTATTATCTAACTTTTCAGTATTATAGTAATTTAAATAATAAATTTGATTATATAATACAAAGGCATTTGTTGCAAGTAGATTAAATTTTATTTTATATATAAATTTTAGCATATAAATTTTCTCCAAACATGAATTTATGTAATACTTTAAGTGAATTCATCATTTAGACAATAATACATCTGTCAACTTTAGTTAAATCGTTTACCGATCGAATTAATAGAAATTGATTCGGTTTGGCTCGGTTTGGTTGGAATTTTTTTTAGTTTCTATTCAATTTGAGCTCTTTTACCTCAAAACCAACCGAACCGACCGATCGCTCACCCCTACTAAATAGCCTATAAACTAAGTCCTCAGTTTAATGATAATATTTATTATTAAGCATTTATACTAAAACATATTGGGTTGCCTATTTTTGACCATGATACTTGTTGAATTTATGTGATTCAAATATTTGTTTAAGAGAGTAATAAATTAATTAATTAATTCAATATGTTATATATGAAAATATTTGATAGAATATTTTAGTAGGAAATAAATTGATTACATAATCAATTAATTAAGCAATGGGTTTGTAAATGAGGAAAGATGTATATTTATAACTTCATAGATTTTGTAATATTAAGAAATAAATGATTAGGCTTGGAGAATCATGCAAGGGAGTACACATTTGAAAACTTATTGGATCTAGATTAACCCTAGAGGGGGGTGAATAGGGTTTATCATAGTTTTTCGCTGAATTTAAAATCTAACAGATGTAAAATATTAAAAAAATCATAGAATGCAGCAAAAATAAAAGGCAGAAAGGAAATAACACACAGCGATACCCAACTTCGGCAAAACCCTGCCTACTGCTACATTCCTAAGGTTTCTACTAGGTGTTATAAACAAATCCCGCTTACAATCCCATGTAAACTCGCAACGCCTACTCCAGTCCTAACCCTACTCTCAATACCCTAGACTGGTCTAATCCCCTAGATCAGATTTCCCCTGATTATGACCCTATAACCAGTAACCCTAGATTTTACAGACTCTAGTAAACTGCCAGTTAATACCCTAACTGGTTTCCTAGAATTTTACAGACTCTAGTACCTATTCGAAACATTTTACAAAACAAATTAAAACAACACAAAAAGAAAATGGAATTAAAACCCTAGAAGCTTAAAAGAAGGGTCATCCCCTTGTAAACTTGGTCGGCCTGATTCTTTTGATGGTTGCACCCATTTTCCTTTATTCGTCCCGTCGTCTTTGATTTCTCATGGAATAAGAAATGGCGGTGCTAGAAAATATTCTAGGGTTTCAATGCTCTCCTCAAATCGTGATGCTTTAATTGTTGATGGAATTGCTTCAGTGATGCTCTTGAAACGTTGAATGCTTTCAGTGCTTCGATTTGGGAAATGCTTTCTCTCTCGATCGAAACTGTGAGTAAATTTTGATTTTCAATTCTTACTTGAGTTGATTTTGGTTTTGATGCCAAATGCCAATGATGTAGTGGTGATATTTATAGGGTAAACAAACCCTAGATTTCTCTGATTTCTGTATATGATTCGATATGATTGCAGTTTGGCTTCCCCTTTTTATTTCCTTGATAAAATCGATTCCTTGGCTTTGATAGAAACGAATCTGGGCGTGTTCTTGGCCTTAATTACTTTGAGTAATTCTGGAAACAAATTATATGTGGTCCCTTGAATAAAATTTATGAATCTGGTCTTCAAATTTTCCTTCGATGGAATTTATTTTCCCCCTTGATTAAGTATCATCTGATTTGCCTTAAAAGAAAAAAACTGAACACGCTGATTTGTTTCTTGCCAACTTTGATTTTATGTAAATAATGTTCCAGGAGTTTTTTTTACCATAAAAATGAATTCGTATTTTTGATGCCATTTATCACACATGAATATATTTGATGAGTTTGATCTTTTGAAAAATCTGCAGTTTAATGCTTGCCAATCTGTTGCCTTTGATTGAGTCCCCTGGTTGATGTCATCCAAATAATAACTTGCTAAAAAAATTTGTGGATATTTTCTTCTGAAAATAATACTTGCCAAAAACAGTATATTAAAAAAAACATATTGTTACAGAAAGAATTCTTGAAATAACTTTTTGTCAAGTTTGCGTGGAATTTATTGATTGGTTTTAATTCTGCAAACAACACCATGATTAATGAAATTGATGATTCTTGTCCAACTAAGAAAGAAGTATCTTGCCTTATATTTGATATAACACTTCACCATATATGTGAATCATTGCTTGGTCATCTCTCGGCTATTTCTGGGAATTGATTTCGTACATCCATGCATGATTTCTTGTTTCCATCCATTTCAGCACATAGCTAAACTGTCCTGATATTAGTTGCTTTGATTGCTCACTTTGCCAATCTGACTCGACCCATTTCCTTGCTGGTTGGACTTTGATTTGTACATTTGAGTGTTGCTTGAAAACATGTTTGCATTTGTACACTTTACACTCATATTTTGTTTCAAGCAGTGTACTTGAGCTTTGGTCTTGTTGTTGCCATATAAACTGAACCTTTCTACTACCCTTGTGTATGTTGACTTTGTCACTTGTAAACCATGATGCTTACATGAGCCTGTGTTACCCCCACTTGCTTACAGTTGACTTCTACATGCTTTACCTCTTAGATGCACCTTGAACATTATGTATTGACTGAAACATTGCATGAGCATGGCTCGACCATGCTGCACCCTTTTGCTGCCTTGTGAAACTGCTGCACATATACATTGCTGTTTGGCTTGACATGTATTCATACAGATCTGGACTAAACAATTTTGTACTGTCTTGACTTATGAGGTTGCTTCGCCATTACTGTTGTGCTGCATCGACCACTTTGAGTTATTCTTCACTTTACATTTTGACATGAAGTCATTGATGTTTTTGGGTTGCCTCGACCACTTTGATTATTGTTGCACTGAGTCAAGATAGTCCGCGTGGCCACTCCTCAGTTGCACACTAGATTGGCGAGGCAGTGCACATGTGTATATATATACATGTGCGTATATGCAGCCATCCAGACAAGTTTTCCTGTTCTTGCATTGAAATATTTTATATATACATACACATGTGTGTACATATATTGTGCGTGTGCTGTATTCATATATCAGATCAAGTCATGAAAAATGATGAGAAATACATCGAAATTCCGAGGCAAATAAATTTTCAAAATAAAAATTATATCTGCTAGAATTTAAAATATTATTTTTGTTCCAGATACTGCGTGTGTTTCTGTATGTGACAGGTATGAAGACTGGACTGACTGAAAGCTGTGAAGACAGAAGACTGAAGACAGTGAATGAGTATATGAATTGTTTAGAGTGATGAGTGATGTAGTGAGGAGTTGTGTATTATAAGAATTGCACTGATGTTTATTAATAAACAAATTTGATCGAAATAAAATATCATTTTATTGTTGTCAAACAAACTTGTCTATTTTATTTAGTTTATTTATAAGTACAAATTCAAATGAAGTGTTTAAATAGTGGAGATATAAATAGTTGTACTGTTTGAATGTTTGAAATATAATATTCAATTTAAATAAAATACTGTATGAATATATGAATGTCTGTATAGTCTTATTCTATTTAAATATAAATATTATATTCTTGTCTGTGATGTATATGTAGAACAGTACAGTAATAAACACATTTAAAAGAAATTATTTTTTTGTTATCATCAAACAAAAATCATATAATTGTGTATACAAGTACGTCATATACAACAATCTCCCCCTTTTGATGATGACAAACAAATAAAAGATTTTGAGTACAATAAATGTGTTTGATAGTGAATACTGAACTCCCCCTATTTATTAGCTCCCCCTACAACTGTGTATGAGTGAAACGAGTGAAGATAAATATTCAAAATTAAAAATATTTATAAAATATTCACTCGTAAATCAAAATCTCAACCCATTCTCCCCTTTTTGTTATCATCAAAGGATACATAAATTAAAATATAAATGAAAAGTGACTAAAAATAAAATTTTATCTTAAGTGGAAGAACAGTCATTATAAATCTCGATCAGTCAAACAAAAATCATAATAAACTGAGAACAAGTGGCATATTTCACATTGCAGTGAGTGACGGATTTACGATGAAATTTACATATAATGGAGAGAGTTTAAAAAAATGACTATTTTCCAGTTATTTTCCAATAAGATTTTATAGAAAATTAGCACAAAATCAGTAATGGATTTGGACTATAATTAATAATTCAATTTAAGTGACAAAATCGTATAATCTCAAATCCCAATAGCTATCAATCAACAAATCATATTACTTCATAAGATTTCAACACATTTCACAGATTAGAAAGATGGATTAATAGGTTGGTTTTTAAACACCAAGGAGAATTTCATATTAATTTTAATTTATAGCGCATTATTTCCTATTTGTTTTTATTTTATTTAAGAGCACACTGACCACGCATAACCAGAGCTTGGATTTTTAAATGAGGTTAGTCGCAGCTTAAATTATAAGTTGTCTCACAACCATGCATAACCAGAGCTTGGATTTTTAAATGAGGTTAGAGACACACTTATGTATTAATTATATATTTTATCATTTTCAGCTTTTAAAGGAAAAAACTCCTCGGTATATAAAACCAATATATGGATGATAGAAAGTGGGGTAGGTTCAGAAATGGACTGTGAAATAAAATTTTAAAGTAATTATATTATGAAAGTATGCTCGACTATACCGAGATCATTGAAAAAATTTCAATTATCACTAATTCTGAATAATAACATAGTCCCATTTCTATCACAAATATTTCCACTGTTTTTTTTTAATATTAAACTCTCCACATTAATATAAAAAACATGATGGATGACAGAATAATGGTAGATAAAGAAGATGGTTGTGAAATAATTGCCAATTCAAAGATATTATAATAATTATTCAACCATCATGAAAATCTAAATAAAATCTCCTTTTGTTGTGAAATATACTGCAGTCACAATTCATCACAATTTCATAATTTAATAATAATTTTGATGAATTATAAATACAGTTCAATTTGGATATTGATTTCAATTTCTGAATGAATAATCAATAAATAATTTTAAAATTGAGAATCAATTACAAGAAGAATATGAAGATCTATACAAGACATGGGGGGATTAAGAAATATATACATGATGAGAATAAACAAATCAGCACCTCTAAACTGATATCACTTGATGTCTCTATTAATAAGGATTTTAAAAATGACAATGGAGACGAACAAGGATGTCTCAAACAACAGAATTTTAATCTCATAGCCAAAGCAGACATCACTAACAAAACAAGCAAATTAATTTCATCTATCAGAGCCGCATTCAGAAGAAACAAGCAGATATTTGAAAACATTTTTCATGAACAGTATCAGAGCAGCACCAAAATCAGTTCAAAGCCGGCTTGTCTAGATGATGTTCACAAAAGATATTCTATGATCCCATATTATAAAATATAGTTTAGTATGTGAATAAATTGCGAATATGGTCCAAGTAATAAATGCCCAAGTTTCCTTGGGGTCCCAGTTCCAATAAGAGCCCCATGCTTCGTTAGCCCATACTGCTCCAAAAAGAATACTTGAACGAATTGTGAAGATATCAGGATTCAATGAATCAATCACACAGTTTATAAATTTCAGATTCAGGATATGTGTGGGATTCAATAAATCAATAATTTCAAATGATTTTAAACAAACAAATATCCAAATCAAATAATCATGAAATAACAGTGATATTTAAGACTAGATCTTTAAAGAATTTTTCAAAAAATAATTTCTGACAAGCCAAAAGAAAATTCAGATCATTTACATCAAGTTTTAGAGGTATTCGTGATCCAAAAAATTAAAAATAATTTATTTGAAATCACTTGAACCTATGTCAAGTTTGAGATATAATGAATTATTCACACAAGATTGATAATTTCAAATTGAAGTGGTGTGTGATATTCAAAATATCAAGAATTTCAGATGATTTCAAGCAAAACTAATTTGAACCTTAATAATCATGAATAAAGATGAATTTCAAGATGTATCACTGATTCATAACAATTTAAAATATTCAAGCTAATCTGAATTTTTTTGAAATTATCACAACTAATAAATAACAGAGTGATGTAATGAGTATAAATTTTCAAGACTTTCCAAAATGAATTAGAAGAGACTCAAAAACAGCAAAGGTGTGTGAAATTCCACAAAACTTTCAGATCTTCAAAAATTTAGAATTCAAATCAACAGTGTTCAAGATATGAGAAGAACACATCAACACTGTTATGAATTCAAAGAATCAGAAAACAAACTTCAAATCAATTGCAGATATTTACAAAAAATAAATTCAAGATCTGGAAATGATTAAGAACATCAGAGTTTTATACAAATGAAGCAAATTTCCAGAAAAATATGAATTCTGCAATTGGAAGTTAAGGAAGCCCAAGAAGTTACAAAGATATGACAGTGACAAATCAAACAAAAAAACAAAGAAAAATAAACAAAAGGGACAGAAGGAGAAATAAACAAAAAAATAGAGAATATTTACAAAGGTGAGTTTAGAGATCATACCAAAATTCAATGTAAATCAGAATCTCTAACTCAACAAATCTTGGCTAAAGGAACTGTGAATGACATAGAAATATAGACAGCTTTGCTTCACATTTTCGCACAACAGTTGCTCAGCCTCCTCCGGTACCTTGCAATTGAGTGGATCGAGTGATCAAACAAAATTTGTAAAACCACTCACAGTTTTATTCACGTCTTTAGGTACCCAAATCTATTTGTATAACAATCCATTTGAATCAATTAGAGTACCCTTTGGAACCCAAATTTGTTTAGTTTTTCCAAAAAACATTTTATTTCTTTTTGGGGTCCACAATTGTTAACCTAGATTGTTATCAAACCAATTCTTATCTAGTTTGTGATTTAAAAACCTTTTGAAATTTTCAAAATTTAAATTTTCAAAATTTAAATTTTCAAAATGACCCTTCTTGAAGCAATTTGAAGGATTTTTAAAATCACAAGAGTTCAAATTTTCAAAAACAATTATTTTCCCAAAACCAAGACCATTTTTGTTTTTCGAAGAAAACTGGTTTTTCAACAACATATTCGAAGATTTTTCACCGTTAGAAAATCTAGCAAATGTTATTTTAAGTTGTTGAATTTTAAATTCAAGATCACCATTTTCTTTCATTAGATCTGAACAACGGTTTTCAGTGATCTTACTCTTTTCAAAACCAAATTTTCATCATTAAGCAATTTAATTTTGGTTTGGGATTCAGCAATTTCAAATTCAAAATGTTTTTGACTTTCAAATTCAAACTTCTTGAGTTTTTCAATCTCAATTTCTAGCTCATTCAGAATAGACTCAGTTTCCAACAAACTTTGTTTTTCAGCAAAAATATATTTGGAATTTTCAGTCGTCTTGAAAATTTTAAATTCCTTTAGCAAACAATTGTTTGTGCTTTCAAGCTCTATCTTATTCTCATTTAAAATCAGAATTTCATTCTCAAGTTTTTGAATATTTTTATTTTGACGAACAAGATTATTTTTCAAATTTAAACAATTTTTGCAATTAGAATTTGAAAACTTCTTGATATTTTTAATCTTTGATTCCAAAAGATTATTTTTGCAAATCAACTCAAGTTTTTCAGATTTCGTAATTTTATTTTTAGATTTTAGATCCTCAACGAATTAAACCATTTAAGCGAGAAATTAAATCTTTACAAGAAAGATCTCCTGTTGAGTCTCCATCTGGATTTCCATCTGTACAACCTATTAAGCACAAATCTGAAACTGCGTTAACCTTCTGCAGTTTTGAGATGTTATCTTCTTTTCCATATAGCGTGTTGAGAGTTGTTTGGATTTCCTGCGCATTTAAACAATGGGAGATAAGGCTATATTAGACATCATCAATATAAGAATATAAAGTATGAATAGCATGAGAGTTAAACCTAATATCATTTCTGCTAACCATATCATATCCAGTAATAATAGTATCCCAACATTTAATATCAACAGATTTTAAATATAACTTTATTTCTAATTTCCAATTTAAAAAATCTGCACCATTAAAAATAGATGGAATATGACTGGACTGACTCTCAGAGGACTGACAACTAGGATGACCCATTACTCTAGAGAAAATGAAATGACCTGCTCTGATACCACTTTTTGGATCTAGATTAACCCTAGAGGGGGGGTGAATAGGGTTTATCATAGTTTTTCACTGTATTAAAAATCTAACGGGGTATAAAATATTAAATAGATCATAGAATGCAGCAGAAATAAAAAGTAGAAAGGAAATAACACACAGAGATACCCATCTTCGGCAAAAACCTGCCTACTGCTGCATTTCTAAGGTTTCTACTAGGTGTTATAAAAGGATATTACTTACAATCCCATGTAAACTTGCAGCGCCTGCTCCTGTCCTAACTCTATGCTCAAAACACTAGACTAATCTAATCCCCTAGATCAGATTTCCCTTGATTACGACCCTGTAACCAATAACCCTAGTTTTTACAGACTCTAGTAAACTACCAGTTAACACCGTAACTGGTTTCCTAGAATTTTACAGACTCTAGTAACTGTTCGAAACATTTTACAAAACAAATTAAGACAACACAAAAAGAAAATAGAATTGAAACCCTAGAAGCTTAAAAGAAGGGTCATCCCCTTGTAAACTTGGCCGACCTGATTCTTTTGATGGTTGCACCCATTTTTCTTTATTCGTCCCGCCCTCTTTGATTTCTCGTGGAATAAGAAATGGCGGCACTGGAAATTTTTATAGGGTTTCAAGGCTCTCCCCAAATCGCGATGCTTTGATTGTTGATGGAATTGCTTCAGTGATGCTCTTGAAACGTTGAATGCTTTTAGTTCTTCGATTTGGGAAATGCTTTCTCTCTCGATCAGAACTGTGAGAAAATTTTGATTTTCAGTTCTTGCTTGAGTTGATTTTGGTTTCGATGCCAAATGCCAATGATGTAGTGGTGATATTTATAGGGTAAACAAACCCTAGATTTCTCTAATTTCTGTATATGATTCGATTTGATTGTGGTTTGGCTTCCGCTTTTTATTTCCTTGATAAAATCGATTCCTTAAATTTGATTGAAACGAATCTGGATGTGTTCTTGGCCTTGATAACTTTGAGTAATTTTGGAAACAAATTGTATGTGGTCCTTTGAATAAAATTGACGAATTTGGCCTTCAAATTTGCCTTTGATGGAATTTATTTGCCCCCTGAATTAAGTATCATCTGATTTGCCTTAAAAGAAAAAAACTGAACATGCTGATTTGTTTCTTGCCAACTTTGATTTTATGTAAACAATCTTCCAGGAGTTTTTCTTGCCATAAAAATGAATTCGTATTTTTGATGCCATTTATCACACATGAACATATTTGATGAGTTAGATCTTTTGAGAAATCTACAGTTTAATGCTTGCCAATCTGTTGCCTTTGATTGAATACCCTGATTGATGTCATCCGAATAAAAACTTGCCAAAAAGTGATTTATGGAAAATTTCTTCTGAAAATAATACTTGCCAAAAATAGTATATTAAAAAACCCTTACTGTGAATGAAAGAATTCTTGAAAGAACTTTTTGTCAAGTTTGCGCGGAATTTATTGATTGATTTTATTTCTGGAAACAACACCATGATTTATGAAATTGATGATTCTTGTCCAACTAAGAAAGAAGTATATTTCCTTATATTTGATATAACACTTTACCATATATGTGAAACATTGCTTGGTCATCTCTCGGCTATTTCTTGGAACTGATTTCATACATCCATGCATGATTACTTGTTTCCATCCATTTCAACACATAGCTAAGCTGTCCTGATATTAGTTGCTTTGATTGCTCACTTTGCCAATCAGACTCGACCCATTTCCTTGCTGGTTGGACTTTGACTTGTACGTTTGAGTGTTGCCTGAAAACATGTATGCATTTGTACACTTCACACTCATATGTTGTGTCAAGCAGTGTACTTGAGCTTTGGTCTTGCTATTGCCATATGAACTGAACCATTCCTGTAACACCCCGTGTATTCTATAACTGTGAAATTAACAAATTAAAGTATAATTAATTTGAAATCAAAGAACTAAGGGAAACGGGATACGCCATTGCGTTCGTCTCGGAAAAATACGCGAAATAAAGTCTGAGTTTTCGAAAAACAGAGTCCGTATGAAGAAGATATAGCCTCCGGAAGTTTCTGAATTAAGTTTAAAATTAAAAATCGGGCCCAATTGGCCAGGGCGGGAAAATTCCCGCCTAAGACACCCAGGTCGACTGGGCTGTCGACCTGGTCTAGCCAGGTCGACAGGGCTGTCGACAGGGCCATCGACAGGGCTGTCGACCTGGTCCAGACCCAGGTCGAACCCAGTCCACCCTGGCTGGCCTAGTCTATGTTGGTCGATTTTCAGAAGCATGCTTTGTCATTAGGGCTAGGTGGCAGGCTCTAATTGGTCTCTCTTTCGAATGAATGGCTACGATCAATCCAAGCAACATCGATGGTCCTAATCAGTTCATAAACTCTGTAAAAATGACCCTAGACTCTACCTAACCTAAGTCTCTAACACAATTCTCTAGCCTCCATTGCTCTCTCTCTCTCCTTCTAATTAAAAATAAAAATGGCGTCGCTACTCTGCTAGAATCAAAACTAGAAGTCAATCAACATCATCCTAAATTCAAATTTGAGATAAAAGCTTCTGCAACAATTCTGTAACAACTAAAGTTCTTTCTTTAATCCAATTACAGTTATTTTCCGCTATAAACG
Organism: Allium sativum; assembly: GCA_030737875.1. NCBI lineage: Eukaryota > Viridiplantae > Streptophyta > Magnoliopsida > Asparagales > Amaryllidaceae > Allium > Allium sativum. The sequence goes on along the minus strand of CM060921.1, from coordinate 716,084,667 downwards.
TTAATTATAATTTTGATATGTTTTTAATTCTGAATCTGAGATTGTGTATATATTCTCTTCTGTCAGATCTGTTTTTCTGTGACTGTTCTGTATCCCTTTTCTTCTTTTCTGTTTCTATAGCCAGGCTACCACGAGCCTGTGCCTAATCTCATAAGAGATGAACGTATGAACGCAAATTTTGGGATAAATAATGAATGATGCGAAATTTGACAAGACTGAATTGAATGTATGACTTTAGGTCTGAGGCATAAAATATATTGGACATGTGACTTGGGATTGGATGCATAAATTTGACTATGAACATATAATTTATATATGTTGTGTGCATAGTGTATGTTGTAATTTAGACCTGTAATTAATTAGAAAAAAGATGAGCATATGTTGTAAACTAGATTTGGATCTATGCATATTCTATGATAGAAGAAAAGAGGAACCATTGTATGATTACATATGATTTGAGACTTTGGACAAAATGCATATAAAAGTCAAGATCTGATTTTTTTAGAAGATATGATTTAAAGATTTAGATTGTTGGGTATATTTTGCATAATGATTCATGACTTAATAAGAAGAAGGATATGGAAACGTAGGTGTAAAAGATTTACATTAATTAGGATCTCTACTATTATGATTACACCTAAATAGGGAATTTTGCATATATGGCATGCATTGTAATTAATGATCATATTTGGTATAATTTATATGTGAATCTGCTGTATAAGGTTAGTTTAACAAAAATTAGAACATATGTTATAGGGTAAATTATGTCCATATTCTGCGCTATGTAAATGTATGCAAACATGGAAGTATATGATCTTATTGTGAATCACGACAATTATTTAGGCATATGAATTTAGGCCTAATTTATGTTTAGGCAAGGCATGTAAATAGAACCTTTAGAAATATTAAACCTGCTAAATCTGTCATTTACTGAATCCGTTGAAAATGCCTATTTTGCTAATTTGCTAAGTTGCCTAAAACTGCTAGTTCTGTTATATTGCATAGACTGCTAATTAGATTGAAATGCCAAATCTGTTAAATTTGTCTGTTGAGATGCCTAACCTGTTATATGCCAAAATCTGCTAAGTTGCTAAATCTATTAAATCCGTTAAGTCATATAATCTGGAAAAATATGCTATCTGCTAAAATCTGTTATCTGCTGTGTTGATATAATCATCCTGTTATTGATATAATCTGAATTGGCATATATATATATTGGGCATGCGCATAAACGGTAAATTATTAATTAATTGGCCGCAAAGATAAACATGGCTAACTCGAGGTTAGAATGAGTTTGCGGCGTAATTCTGCCCGGAACCGCCCGGCACATCCAGTGGCCGCAAACAATAGGTTCTAATGTGAGAAGTTAGTCATAACCTGCTTAAGACACGAGGTTAGGTCTGGCTTGTGGCAGAAGTCTGCCCGGAACCGCCCGGCCCATCCAGCGGCCACAAGCTAGCGACCTAATGTGAGAGGTCTGGGCATTAATAATTAATTAATGCAAATCTAAGATAAGAATGACGTCTAAAACGTATTGGGGAAAATAGGGATAAACCAACGGGATTAATAGGTGTAGTAAACCCGTCCAATACAAAGTTAGACAAATCTGAAAAATCTGTACATCTGATCCGTTAGTCTGAAAACTTGTTAACTTAATTTGTGAACTAGTAAATTTGAATTCCGTATGTCTGAACTTGTAAACAAATAAATCTGAAATCTGTTAGTCTGGGGACACAAGGTTAGGAGGGGAATTACTTGTGTCATCTGTTGTTTGGGACCCATATTAGTCAGTAACCCTTTCTGGTATCAAAACTTTGACCCAACAGTACGTAGGGTCCGGGCACGCTTACTGAACTAATTATAAGTGGTTCATTCTGATAATGGCGAGGGGTGTTGATGGTGCGTTCCAACCGGGTCATGTGCGTGCATGGATCCCGGTCTGCCTCTGAGGATGTAAGACGCCGTGACATCTGTAAATAGGTCTGTGCCAATTGGTTGTCACTTTAGGGAGTGATACACCCTACTGTGGGGCCGACACAGGATATTTATGTATTAGGGAGCCGATCGCTTGGGGTAGGGTTTTAGGGTACGCTTAGTTCTGTCTGTTTCTGTTGGTACCGTCTGTTTCTGTTGGGTGGTAACACCTGTCTGTTTCTGTGTTGTACCGTCTGTTCGGGTGGTAAAGGCCCATTACTAGTGTACACCTAATTCTACATTCTGTTTCCGTAGGGATAAATCTGTTTCTGCTTCTGTCTGTTTCTGATCGGGTAGTAAAGGCCCATTATTAGCATTCTGTTTCTGTTAAAGTATTCTGTACCCGTTCCTGCTTCAATTTAGACATTAGGGTGGTACCTAATTCTGCTATACTAGTATTAGTGCAGAGAAGTGTAAAACAATAGTTTATATCATTCTGTTTTTCTGTTATTTCTGCTACACCTGTTACAGTTATCTCACATCCAGTTTTATGTTCATATCATATTATTATTATCTGTTCATATGCTGAAAGTCACTGGACTTGCCAGACTTTTTGTCTGACCCTTGTTGTGTCGCCTCCTTTCTTCCGTTTCCCCCCCCCCCCAGGTTATCCAAGGAGGGAATACTTTAGCTTGATCCAGATTTCTCTTTGCTTGAAGTGCTTAAAGTATGGCTTGGCTCTGTATAGCTTCCGTTCCATGGGGATTATGATTTTAAACCATGCATTTTGAAGGCTTTTGTACAAGACTGATAATTTGTACTTGAATTCTGAAATTGAAAGGATGTAACCATATTAATTTCTGTTTTCGCTGTAATAAAGTTAAAATTTTTCAAGTACTGTTTTATCTGTCTTGTAAGTTTCTGTTCTGTTTACTAAAATGCTCCACCAAAGTTAAGGCATTCCCTTTGTGAGTGACCTTAACGGAGGTGGGGTGTTACACTTGGTATCAGAGCTGAAGGTTACCAGATTTTATAAAAAAGTTTTGAAAATTATTTTCAAAAAAAGGTTTTGAAAGGAAGTATTTTCAAAAAAAAAAAAAGCTTATTTTGAAAAACATAATCCCCAAGAGCCATATATCTTTCTTTCAGTCCTTTTTGTATTGAACCTTTCCTTTTTCATTTCAGCATGTCTGAAGCATCTGAGATACCAGAGGGTGTTCATGTACCCGGTTGGTTTCGTCAATATCTTGAGGCTAGGACCGCCGCTGCAGGTCCAGCAAATGATCCCCCTCTTCCACCCCCTCCTCGTGCAATTGCTTTCTCAAAGATCTGTAGAGATTTTAGGGCCATGGGTGGGAAGGATTTCAAAGGAACTGAATCATTTGTAGAAGCAAGGAATTAGCTCAAAGAAACTGAGGATCTATTCGTTATCTTCGAGGTGGACGATAGGCAGAAGGTACAGTTGGCAGTATGGCTGCTCAAAGACGAAGCTTCCTACTGGTGGGAAGTCACTAACGCCGAGAGGCCGGTTGAGACATGGATGGATTTCAGAACAAGGTTTGAGACAAAATTCCTCTCGCAAGCTGAACGAAGTTTACAATTGGAAAAGTTCTTGTCTCTTAAGCAAGGAAGTATGACGGTCAAGGAATACGTCAACCAGTTCAACCAACTAGCAAGATTCGGATTGGATTTAGTCAACACTCAGCATAAAAAGGCTCTCCTCTTTGTTAAAGGATTGAATGAGCCACTGCACAGCCTAGCCATGACCCATGTACCCATGGGAGCAACTTACGAGAAATTGGTGGATATGGCACTACTGCACGAGGAAGACAAGGGCCCGAAAGAGGCAAAGAAGGAAGAACCACAGAATAAGAAAGCGGGACCCAAAAAGGAAACACAAAAGAAGGATGAGAAGTCTGAAGATAAGAAGGGGAAAAGTGCTTTACTTGTGGGAGCTCAACTCATCTGAACAAGGATTGCAGAAAAAGGAAGGGCGCTTGCTTCAACTGTGGGGAGATGGGACACTTCACTAGGGACTGCCCGAAGAGACGAGGACAAGGAGGGCAGGCGAACACTCTCGAGGCTAGTGGCTAGGATAGAAATAGGAAAATTTCTATAGTAGGTTTAATTTCTTTATCTGATTATGACTTTTTCTGATTCTGGTATTTTGATTTTGTAATCGATACTCTGCACTTTTATGCTAGTATTATTTCTGAATTCCGCTATAGACTCAGACCCATAAGGGTTATGGATCATCTGTTTGAGATTGGGGTTTGAGGGATATCTGTGTTAGGCGTCAAGTATGACGCATACATTCTGAGTTTTCGTGGGGTATGATTTTATCATGCTTAACTTCCTAAGAATCATTAGGGAACCTGATCTGTACCAGTAGTCTGTAAATATCTAAATACTTTTTATAGGATTTCCAGTTTTGACATTGTCTAAAGAAGGTGATCCTCTGGGTGTCAATTTGATGTTGGTTTCGGTCTTTGGGGCCGATACTTAGGACCCATGTCTAATGGGAACCAAATTTTCGTTCTATCTGTACTCGCTTCCATCATTCGACTGTATCCTATCGATCGAATATTTGAACTTTAGGTAGAAACTAATGGGTGTAAACATGTGTTTGAGACATGTTATGTTTGATGGTTGCAAGTGGATGCAAGTGGTTGCTAGTGGTTGCCCGTGGATGCATATACACACACTAGGCACTAGATCGGCTCGAAAACACTCTCATACTGCATATGGATGGGTGAGCATTTTTCAATTCTTCTGGATGCAAAATGGTTGATTCAGCACATGGATGTTGCATTTGAGTGAATGATTGTGCACTCATATAGAAATAATATATATCATCAGAATTCTATTGCATACATGTTGGACTCATGGCACTGACATAATTCGCATTAAGGAGGTCAACTGAATCAGTAGACCGCCTGATCTTTGCATTAGATAAGGAACATATACACACACTTTTGCATATGTTCATACAACATTAGAAGTTTTCTAAGGACAATGGATGCTTGTGGATGATGGTTGAGTAGATGGGTGATTGGATGGTAGGACACATTCTTCTTAACTTGAAGATTTCGTGGACGAAATCCTTTTAAGTGGGGGAGAATGTAACACCCCGTGTATTCTATAACTGTGAAATTAACAAATTAAAGTATAATTAATTTGAAATCAAAGAACTAAGGGAAACGGGATACGCCATTGCGTTCGTCTCGGAAAAATACGCGAAATAGAGTCCGAGTTTTCGAAAAACGGAGTCCGTATGAAGAAGATATAGCCTCCGGAAGTTTCTGAATTAAGTTTAAAATTAAAAATCGGGCCCAATTGGCCAGGGCGGGAAAATTCCCGCCTAAGACACCCAGGTCGACTGGGCTGTCGACCTGGTCTAGCCAGGTCGACAGGGCCGTCGACAGGGCCGTCGACAGGGCTGTCGACCTGGTCCAGACCCAGGTCGAACCAGTCCACCCTGGCTGGCCTAGTCTATGTTGGTCGATTTTCAGAAGCATGCTTTGTCATTAGGGCTAGGTGGCAGGCTCTAATTGGTCTCTCTTTCGAATGAATGGCTACGATCAATCCAAGCAACATCGATGGTCCTAATCAGTTCATAAACTCTATAAAAATGACCCTAGACTCTACCTAACCTAAGTCTCTAACACAATTCTCTAGCCTCCATTGCTCTCTCTCTCCTTCTAATTAAAAATAAAAATGGCGTCGCTACTCTGCTAGAATCAAAACTAGAAGTCAATCAACATCATCCTAAATTCAAATTTGAGATAAAAGCTTCTGCAACAATTCTGTAACAACTAAAGTTCTTTCTTTAATCCAATTACAGTTATTTTCCGCTATAAACGTTAATTATAATTTTGATATGTTTTTAATTCTGAATCTGAGATTGTGTATATATTCTCTTCTGTCAGATCTGTTTTTCTGTGACTGTTCTGTATCCCTTTTCTTCTTTTCTGTTTCTATAGCCAGGCTACCACGAGCCTGTGCCTAATCTCATAAGAGATGAACGTATGAACGCAAATTTTGGGATAAATAATGAATGATGCGAAATTTGACAAGACTGAATTGAATGTATGACTTTAGGTCTGAGGCATAAAATATATTGGACATGTGACTTGGGATTGGATGCATAAATTTGACTATGAACATATAATTTATATATGTTGTGTGCATAGTGTATGTTGTAATTTAGACCTGTAATTAATTAGAAAAAAGATGAGCATATGTTGTAAACTAGATTTGGATCTATGCATATTCTATGATAGAAGAAAAGAGGAACCATTGTATGATTACATATGATTTGAGACTTTGGACAAAATGCATATAAAAGTCAAGATCTGATTTTTTAGAAGATATGATTTAAAGATTTAGATTGTTGGGTATATTTTGCATAATGATTCATGACTTAATAAGAAGAAGGATATGGAAACGTAGGTGTAAAAGATTTACATTAATTAGGATCTCTACTATTATGATTACACCTAAATAGGGAATTTTGCATATATGGCATGCATTGTAATTAATGATCATATTTGGTATAATTTATATGTGAATCTGCTGTATAAGGTTAGTTTAACAAAAATTAGAACGTATGTTATAGGGTAAATTATGTCCATATTCTGCGCTATGTAAATGTATGCAAACATGGAAGTATATGATCTTATTGTGAATCACGACAATTATTTAGGCATATGAATTTAGGCCTAATTTATGTTTAGGCAAGGCATGTAAATAGAACCTTTAGAAATATTAAACCTGCTAAATCTGTCATTTACTGAATCCGTTGAAAATGCCTATTTTGCTAATTTGCTAAGTTGCCTAAAACTGCTAGTTCTGTTATATTGCATAGACTGCTAATTAGATTGAAATGCCAAATCTGTTAAATTTGTCTATTGAGATGCCTAACCTGTTATATGCCAAAATCTGCTAAGTTGCTAAATCTATTAAATCCGTTAAGTCATATAATCTGGAAAAATCTGCTATCTGCTAAAATCTGTTATCTGCTGTGTTGATATAATCATCCTGTTATTGATATAATCTGAATTGGCATATATATATATTGGGCGTGCGCATAAACGGTAAATTATTAATTAATTGACCGCAAAGATAAACATGGATAACTCGAGGTTAGAATGAGTTTGCGGCGTAATTCTGCCCGGAACCGCCCGGCACATCCAGTGGCCGCAAACAATAGGTTCTAATGTGAGAAGTTAGTCATAACCTGCTTAAGACACGAGGTTAGGTCTGGCTTGTGGCAGAAGTCTGCCCGGAACCGCCCGGCCCATCCAGCGGCCACAAGCTAGCGACCTAATGTGAGAGGTCTGGGCATTAATAATTAATTAATGCAAATCTAAGATAAGAATGACGTCTAAAACGTATTGGGGAAAATAGGGATAAACCAACGGGATTAATAGGTGTAGTAAACCCGTCCAATACAAAGTTAGACAAATCTGAAAAATCTGTACATCTGATCCGTTAGTCTGAAAACTTGTTAACTTAATTTGTGAACTAGTAAATCTGAATTCCGTATGTCTGAACTTGTAAACAAATAAATCTGAAATCTGTTAGTCTGGGGACACAAGGTTAGGAGGGGAATTACTTGTGTCATCTGTTGTTTGGGACCCATATTAGTCAGTAACCCTTTCTGGTATCAAAACTTTGACCCAACAGTACGTAGGGTCCGGGCACGCTTACCGAACTAATTATAAGTGGTTCATTCTGATAATGGCGAGGGGTGTTGATGGTGCGTTCCAACCGGGTCATGTGCGTGCATGGATCCCGGTCTGCCTCTGAGGATGTAAGACGCCGTGACATCTGTAAATAGGTCTGTGCCAATTGGTTGTCACTTTAGGGAGTGATACACCCTACTGTGGGGCCGACGCAGGATATTTATGTATTAGGGAGCCGATCGCTTGGGGTAGGGTTTTAGGGTACGCTTAGTTCTGTCTGTTTCTGTTGGTACCGTATGTTTCTGTTGGGTGGTAACACCTGTCTGTTTCTGTGTGGTACCGTCTGTTCGGGTGGTAAAGGCCCATTACTAGTGTACACCTAATTCTACATTCTGTTTCCGTAGGGATAAATCTGTTTCTGCTTCTGTCTGTTTCTGATCGGGTAGTAAAGGCCCATTATTAGCATTCTGTTTCTGTTAAAGTATTCTGTACCCGTTCCTGCTTCAATTTAGACATTAGGGTGGTACCTAATTCTGCTATACTAGTATTAGTGCAGAGAAGTGTAAAACAATAGTTTATATCATTCTGTTTTTCTGTTATATCTGCTACACCTGTTACAGTTATCATGTTCATATCATATTATTATTATCTGTTCATATGTTGAAAGTCACTGGACTTGCCAGACTTTTTGTCTGACCCTTGTTGTTTCGCCTCCTTTCTTCCGTTTCCCCCCCCCCCCCAGGTTATCCAAGGAGGGAATACTTTAGCTTGATCCAGATTTCTCTTTGCTTGAAGTGCTTAAAGTATGGCTTGGCTCTGTATAGCTTCCGTTCCATGGGGATTATGATTTTAAACCATGCATTTTGAAGGCTTTTGTACAAGACTGATATTTTGTACTTGAATTCTGAAATTGAAAGGATGTAACCATATTAATTTCTGTTTCCGCTGTAATAAAGTTAAAAATTTTCAAGTACTGTTTTATCTGTCTTGTAAGTTTCTGTTCTGTTTACTAAAATGCTCCACCAAAGTTAAGGCATTCCCTTTGTGAGTGACCTTAACGGAGGTGGGGTGTTACAATTCCACTACCCTTGTGTATGTTGACTTTGTCACTTGTAAACCATGACGCATACATGAGCCTATGTTACTCCCACTTGCTTACAGTTGACTTCTACATGCTTTACCTCTTAGATGCACCTTGCACATTATGTATTTACTGAAAAATTTCATGTGCATGGCTCGACCATGTTGCGCCCTTTTGCTGCCTTATGAAACTATTGCACCTATACATTGCTGTTTGGATCGACATGTATTCATAAAGATCTAGACTAAACCATTTCATACTGTCTTAACTTGTGAGGTTGCTCGGCCATTACTGTTGTGCTGCCTCGACCACTTTGAGTTGTTTTTGACTTTACATTTTGACATGAAATCATTGATGCTTTTGGGTTGCCTCGACCACTTTGATTATTGTTGCACTGAGTCGAGATGGTCCACGTGGCTACTCCTCAGTTGCACACTGGAATGGCGAGGCAGTGCACACGTGTATATATATACACGTTTGTATATGCAGCCATCCAGACAAGTTTTCATGTCCCTACATTGAAATATTTTGTATATACATACACATGTGTGTACATATATCGTGGGTGTGCTGTATTTATATATCAGAACAAGTCATGAAAAATGTTGAGAAACACACTGAAATTCTGAGGCAAATAAATTTTCAAAATAAAAACTATATCTGCTAGAATTTAAAATATTATTTTTGTTCCAGATACTGTGTGTGTTTCTGTATGTGACAGATACGAAGACTGGGCTGACTGAAAGCTGTGAAGACGAAAGACTGAAGACAGTGAATGAGTGTATAAGTGTCTGTATATGAGTCAATGTGAAAATGTACGTGTATATGAATTGTATAGAGTGATGAGTGATGTAGTGAGGAGCTGTGTATTTATATGAATTGCACTGATGTTTGTAATGAACAAATTTGATTGAAATAAAATTTCATTTTATTGTTGTCAAACAAACTTGTCTATTTTATTCAGTTTATTTATAAGTACAAATTCATATGAAGTGTTTAAATAGTGGAGATATAAATAGTTGTACTGTTTGAATGTTTGAAATATAATGTTCAATTTAAATAAAATACTGTATGAATATATGAATATCTGTACAATCGTATCCTATTTAAATATAAATATTATATTCTTGTCTGTGATGTATATATAGAACAGTACAGTAAGAAACACATTTAAAAATATATTTATTTGGTTGTTATCATTAAACAAAAATCATATAATTGTGTATACAACTACGTCATATACAACAAAATCAAGATCTTCACTTTTTATTTACAGTGCAATCAAATATTGGACATTTGGAAAGGTTTCATGACAATCAGGAAATTAATTCTCTTCATCGCCAAGCAACCTTTCATCCTAAACTCATATTTGTGGAGTGTGAATGTGAGAGAGCATCTACCATAATCCTCTTATTTAGTAAACCCTAATTTATGTGGTCAATAAATTAGGTGTTTTGAGTGTATATAAGTCTTTGTTGCAATTGATTATTCAACTTGTGATTATAGGTTAATCTCTTCACCTTCTACCTATAATTTTGTAATTTCTCTCTTGTGTTCTTTTTTGTACTCTCTTCAGTGAAATAAAGAATAATTGTTGGGCCCGTAGACGAAGGCATAGACGAACCACATTAAACCTTTGTGTCTTCTTCTCTTATTCTATTTTTGTTCTGTTTGGTGATTATTTTTTATTGAGTTGGTGGTTGATAATTAATTGGAAAGCTAGATCCTCTTTTTTGTATTGCTCTTGCGCCTTTTGTATTTCGTTGTGAAGTTTTGGAGTTTGTGCAAATCAAATCAATATTTTGCACAACAGATTGTTATTGGAGAAACTTGTGCAATTATTCACACAACAGACTGGTATCAGAGCTAGGTGTCTTGTTCTAGATTTATTACCAATGGCTAATTTTTTTAGTAGTGGTATTAAAAATTATGCCATCGCCAAATTTTTTAGAAGAGAAGTTTTTGGGACATGGAAGGTCAAAGTGTAGAATAATGATGACGTTCTTCAGCAACAACTTCATTCACTTAGAGAAAGAGATAAGATGCAGAAGTGCCTTGTAGGAGATATGCATAGGTCCCACTTCATGGGTTCTAGAAGAGGTGCTTGCTATTATTGTAAGAAAAAGGGACATTTCATACGAAATTGTTCGACTCTTAGAATGAAGAGAGAGAATAAGGAGAAAGCTTCAATTTTGGTAGCAGTTAGATCCGATGCAGATAGATGTGATAGTGATACATCATTGTTTTCACCCAACATTTCATCTTTAGATATTACAAGTTGGGCGATTGATTCTGGAGCCTCTTGTTATATGAAGCTAGACAGAAGCTGCTTTGTCAGTTATAAGAAGATTGACGACGGAGCAGTTCGTTCAGATAATGACACATCATGTCATGTTGTTGGCATTGGAAGTGTGAGGTTTAACATGCATGATGGAGTTATTGGACCTATAACGGATGTTAGACATGTTCTGATGCTGCATAAGATTTTGTTGTCAGTTGGAGCTTTGACTAAACTTAGTATGAGGATAATAATAGATGGAGAGAATTTAAGAGTGGTGAAGGGTTCCTTAGTAGTGATGAAAATGGTGCGAGTTGCTGATATTTATATGCTTCGTGGAGAGACAGTCCAAGGTGATTCAGTAGTTTCTACCGATTCTATTGTTCGAGATTGTACTCAGTCATGGTACTTTCGTTTAAGTCATGTTGATGAGGAGAGTCTTGAAGCATTGAAGAAGCATAAGTTAATTGCTGGTGATTCTCAATCAAAGCCTAACTCTTGTGGAGATTGTTCTTTTGGGAAGAAGAAGCATGTCACGTTTGATGTTGGAAGACCTAGAGCTACAGAGTTTCTAAAGTATGTTCATTCTTATGTATGGGTGGATACAGTTTCTTCATCTTACTTGTTAATGATTTCTCATGAAGTTCTGGGTCTATTTCATAAATACTAGATCCAAAATATTTGCCCAATTTCGGAAGTGGAAGACCTTAGCTGAAAAGAAGTTGGGAAAGCAAGTCCTCACTTAATTTAAGATGGAGAAGGTGAAGCATGCTATGAAGTCTCCATTAATTTTCTAGATTTTTGTATCTAAAAGTTTGTCTCCTTCATCAGAATTTTTGAAGAACTTTTGTATTTTTTATCTTTTTTATGCTTGGAAAAGATTTGAAAACTTAGTTTGGTCAATATTGCCCAAGTGGTTCACATTAAGATTGATGGGGTAGGCCGAACAATTTATTGGAATTTGGTTATATTTGAATCAAGGTAGAATGTTGAATTTATCTGATTCAAATATTTGTTTAGGAGAGAAATTAATTGATTGATTCAATCAATTATGTTATATGTGGAAATATTTGAGAGGATATTTTAGTAGGAAACAAACTGATTACATAATCAATTAATTATTCAATGGATTTATAATGAGGAAAGATGTATATTTATAAATTCATTGATTTTGTAATACAAAGAAATAAATGTTTAGGCATGGAGAATCATGAAAATGAGGAAACATATGGAAACTAATATTCTCACTTTCTATTTACAGTGCAATCAAATCTTGGATATTTGGAAATGTTTCAAGACAATCGGGAAATTAATTCTCTTCATCTCCAAGCAACCTTTCATTCTGAAGCCTATTTAAATCTTCATATTTGTGGAGTGTGAATGTGAGAGAGAGCATTCACTATTATCCTCTTATTCAGTAAACCTTAATTTCTATCGTTGATCAATTAGGGGTTTTGAGTGGATACAAGTCTTTATTGAAATTGATTATTCAATTTATAATTATAGGTCAGTCTCTTCATCTACTACCTATAATTTTGTAATTTCTCTCTTGTTTTCTTTTTTGTAGGGTCTATGGACGCATGTGTAGTTAAAGCGCTTAGCGGTTTAATTGTTTTAGAGGTGCATAAATGTGTAGCTGGGATAAAGTGGAGAAATAACGGGGATATAGTGAAGGTGCAAAAAGATACATTAGACGTAAAAATAATTATTTTAAAATCAATTCATTACTATTCTCACATCCTTTGTGTAAAAGAAACTAATATCTATTAATCTCATATAATAAAACCAAAGAATATCATAGTTTCACACATTAGAATTGATGACTATAATAGAATTCTACTACATATTAGACACTTATGTATTAATATTATCTCTTTACACTAACTTTAATTTTGTTTTAAAAGAGAACTAGTCAAATCAAGCTTTGGATATTAATATTGCTAAAGCGGGTGCTAAAAAGCGTTGATTTAGTAGGTGTAGTGGAAAATAGCGGGGATTATAGCAGAACTACTGTTCATCAGCGCTAAATATAAATAGTGTAGTGGTTGAAGGGCGCTTCGGGAAATAGCGGGGATTTTGCGGGGCTTTAGTGGGGATTTAACTACATAGGTGGACGTAGGCATAGCCGAGCTATGTTAAATTTTTGTATAACACCCCACCTCCGCCAGGGTCACTCAGTAAGGAATGCACTAGGTTTGGAGGGGCATTATTGGTAAACATGAACAGAAATATTACAAGACAGAACATACAAAATAGCGGAAGTAAAACAAATTTCATTACTTTATAAAACATCAAGGTCTAAAGTCTTTTTCATCAGAGTACATAGAAACCTGTCTTACAAATAATAAAGAAGCATAAAACCTTTTCATAAATTATTTCCCCAAAACAAACCAGTAAAGCAGCCATAGCCAAAAGAAGTCCAAGCCATAAGTAATGACCTTCAAGCAGAAGAGGTCCGAACTAAACAATAGTGTTTCCTCCCTGAAAAACGGGGGGAAAACGGAAGACAGAGAGGCGAAACAAAACGGGGTCAGTCATAAAGACTGGTAAGTCCTATCTACTTCCAGTATAGAAACAGGTAAAGTTAACATGACATGCATAAACTGAAAGTAAACATAAGGATAACTACAAGATAGATAAGCTAAACCAAGATAACAGGCTGAACTACAGTATCAAGATAGACTAAGGTATCATGGTAAACTACGGGGTCCAGATAAGTCAAGGTATCACATCGTCAGGTTTTTTTTTTCAAGTATACTATCCCAAGGTACCTATCATGTATAACATCCCGAGGTTACAATCAAGTATATTCCTCATGGTTCTAACATGTATATTTGCTCTGCACCTCTCGTACTAGTACCCCAACCCGCGTCCTGTATTAACGACGAATGTCCCTTGCCCAATGTCATGTGATGGTCCATGTCAACCTAATATATATATATATATATATATATATATATATATATATCCTATGTAGGTTTTCCCAACTCGTACGTTTCTTTCCATGTATAAGTTCAGTCCTTTGACGTAGGCCGTACGGGCTTCCCCCTGTAAATCTATACCACCTCAACGTAGTACCATTTTATCGTTGATGTTGTTTTGGACTGCTACCCTTGATCTGGTTATGTTTTCTTACCATGAACTATCGCGGGCTCACTTAGGATTTATGCCACCTAGGACAACTAGGGATTATGCTGCCTAATGAACGTTTCCATGTCTCGGTTTGGGTTCAAGCCACCTAGGGCCACTAGGGATTATGCCACCCGTCAACCACGCCCCTTGTCCCACGTATGTATCGTGATTCGTTTTCCATGTCTGGACGCACATGTATCTCAATGTGCCATCCGAGTTCCGTGCCAGGGCAAATCAAGAAATACGGAACTCGGTCAGGAGCTTTAAGTCATCTGCTGATGCAGATATCAAGGTCTGTTTTTGTATCCGTGGCTATGGTCCCACGTGACCCCTCCCTCAACTACTGAAAGGCAATCCAAGAAAAATCATGTATGAGAACTACATCCCGGCCCCACTATAGCCCCACTTTCCTATTGGCCAACCTCACCCATAACTCGATAGCAAGTATATGGTCTGTTGGGAGTTCTCTGCCTTTCCGTACGTACACGATTGACTAAAGTTGGTAGGTAGTCGACGACGCACTATCCAGGGCAAAAATCAAGTATCGTCAACTCCACGCTAATCCATCCCCGTCTTTAGGTTGCCCGCACAGCAACCAAGGCATACCCTTGGCTCTTCTACCGTAGACCTTAACCTCCGTGAGGCCAGGTTTCATGGACCATCTGCCACCTCACAAAGGAATACCAAGAGTACCCTCACGTTCCCCAAAGCTACCGCTTCGCCACCCAGTTCACTGGAGCTTTTTATCTAAGTCAGATAAGTTGCTCCTCCTTGTATACTAAGCGATGACCTACCGTATCAGGTTACTCATCTATTTATGAACTAGTCTCATGTCCTTGGCTAAGAATTATTACTTAGTTATTCTTGACTAAGGTTTACCACTTAGCTTCTTTTCCCGTTATCCTTGATTAACTACGATTTTCTACCTAGTTCCTCTAACTAGGGTTTTGTCTGTTGGGTTAAGTGTTGCTATTCACGCCCATGACTTAACCTTATCCACTTATCATTTTAGATTGGTTAAGTGTAAGTTACTTAACCTCATTACCTCACCGTGTTGGATTAGTTAAGTCTAGGTTACTTAACCCCATCTAAGTACCGTGTTTAGATTAGTTAAGTGTAAATTACTTAACCCCATCCCCTAATTGTCTTATATGGTTAAGCATCATTAAGAAATCAAGTCCGGTTCCACTTAACCTACTCATTCGTGTCATATCGGTTAAGTGTCATTAGTCAAATTTACTTAACCTTTTCATGTGGCATTAATTAGATTAATGCACCCCAACCTCTCACATTAGACTTTGTTGTGGTTACTAGTTAAGCCGGGCGGGTCCGGGTAGATTTACACCACAACCTAGTCTAACCTCGGGTTTTAAGTGCTATATGACCAACTACTCACATTGGGTCCTATTGTTTGTAGCCACTAGTTAAGCCGGGCGGGTCCGGGTAGATTTATGCTACAAACTCAACCCAACCTCGAGTTGGCCACTTTCATGTTTTTCTACGTGTCATGTTCATGTCAAATTTAGACCCCTTTTTAAGTCCATGTTTTCATGTAGCCCCATGTCAAGTTTTCGTGTCATATTCACGTTATTTATCATTTCATGTTACATGTAGTTTCACGTCAAGATCATAGCCAATTTTCAAGTTGGCCTAAGCTACCCAAAGCGTGTCCCCAATGCACATGAAAGCGAAACATATTTGTGATAATATGACAAAGATGGGTACAAGATGGCAAAGATGAATCACAAGTTAAACATGGTGAAAATTGAGGCAAAGGTGTTCATATAACTAACATATTGCATATTGGCCTCTAAACATGCACGATGTCATAAACGGATTGGCCACAAACGTGAATAATATCATAAAGGATTTGGCCTCAAGCATGCAAAGTATCATAAGGGGGTTTTGGTCCCAAACATGCATATTATCATGAGGGGTTTGGGTTCATTTATATGCATAAGCCCCAAGTCATGTTCATGCACATATTTCACAAGTCAAAGTGGTTCCAAGTGTTCATCCCAACATTCCACAAGTAATGGTTCAATCTTGCATGGAAAACTAAGTCCAATGCAACATGAGTAACTTGATTTAGTCACTAAACATAGCCTAAAGTCATAGGTTCAAGCAAAAGAGACATGACAAGGTTCATATAGGCTAGCATACTTAGTTTAATCTCGTTTTATTCCATGCCATCATTAAGACTACCGTTTAGATCTAGAAGTAGCTAGAACTTACATAGCGTGGCTAAGAGATTAAGAGCATGAATCGTCTTGTCGTAGAACCCATGTTGAGATGATGATCAAAACTCTTGATTTGGTGTAGAAAGCTTGCTCCTTTGCCTTGAATCTAGTTTGCATGCATAAGCTTTTGAAGATGAAGGTGGAGGCCATGATCAAGAGAGATTTGGGCAGCACTTCGTGGCAAGAGTGATTTGTGAGGGTTTAAGCTAGGTCTAGGGGTCTTTTTTATAGGAGTTTAGGTGAGTTTAGGCCATAGGATTAACCCTAGGATAGATCAGAATTCGTAACAAGCCCCCAAAATTAGTTCAAACAGCAAGCAGGTGCACCCAGGTTGCCTTGGCTCGACCAGGCAGATCGACACCCGTGTCGACTGGGCTGTCGACACGGGGGGGGGGGGGGAGGGAGGTTGTGTCGACTGCACAGTCGACACTCCTGTCGACTTGACATGGGCGGGAATTCTCCCGCCCTTCCCCCTGTGTGTTTGAATTTTGAATTCTGCCCTAGTTTTAAACTGTTTTGAACTTGGAATTTTCTGAAAACTTCGATAGGCCATAACTTGGTCATACGGACTCCGATTTTCGAAAACTCGGACTCTATTTAGCGTATTTTTCCGAGACGAACGGAATGGTGAAATCCTTTAACTTAATTCTTAGAATATAAACAGAATATCTTTTATTACCATATTTCTTTAATTAACCCGCTCGCGTATCCCTATTTATAAATATATATAAATCTCTTATTTTCAAAGCTAAAAGAATGCGGGGCGTTACATTCTCCTACCCTTAAAGAATTTCGTCCCCGAAATTCAATAAGAGTAGGATTTATGTCCCCGCATTACCACCCAAAAGTGTTCAACCAATTGTTGCAACCATGTGCACATGTGCAAAGTGAATTACATTGTAGTAAAATATGTATGCCTAACTTGTGGTACCACCTATATGGATGCAATTTCCTTGAAAAATTCTTTTCCAAAACATGATGCTCTCACCCTAAATATACTTGCAGTTCTAAATGAATGCAAAAATTTACGAAAACATTTTCATCCAAATTTTCCCACACCCTTATAGAATAAGAGTGAAGTTCATCCAATTGGCGCATCCAAGATCCTACCATCCATTTTTAATTTTAGAAAAATATAATTTTCTAAATCTTACACAACGGAAAAATTTATCTTTTTCCCGTTTATTTACTTTCCCGTTTTTCCTCGTCTATATATATTACCGTGCAATATTTTCAGGGTTATTTCAAGCACAACAGTTTTCATTAAGCAAACAACGTGTGGATTACATTAAGATAATTTCAGTACATGGTTACAACTAGATAAAAATAAAATACTACCCTACGGATACACTGATAGAGGTCAAGCCTAACGGAAATAGCTACGAATGAGCTCCTCTATGCTATCAAACCTCTCTCCCTGTCGTTGATTCCCCTGCCTAACCTCTAACTGTAAGTCCTGAAGTCCGGCTCCTAACTGATCATAGGAGGTACCCATATCGTGTAGCATCTGCTGCTGAGTCTGAGCTAGGTCTACCTGTGCCTGTAGCATCTCCTGCTGTGTCCTCAGTATGTCATGGTGGCCTCTAACTGTATGAGCCTGCTGCTCCGAAACATACCTCAACTCAGACCTCCAATCTGGATCCCTACTAACCCATGGGTCCCACCCGGACGTATCTGCAGCCCCCTGTGCCGGGGTCTGGGAAGTCCAAGCTCCTTCCCAAGCCTGCTCTGCATGTGCTTGCCCAAACCCCTCTGTTGTCGTCTGCTGGGGTTCCTCGAAATATCCGAGCTGACTATCATGTGGCTCGTCCTCTTGTTCTTCCTCCTCGTCACTCTCATCCTCCCCATCATGTTCCATAGGCTGTGGCTCTTGCAGCTGTTGCAATTGTATACCCATCCTCGTCAGTGCAGCCACGCTAATAATACTAGAGGGATGAGAAGAAAGTACTACAAAATCCTTGTCGTGTAGATCAACGCCACTCCGCATAAAAATCGTAGTCCATAAATTTCCAAAGAAAATATTGGAAATCCTTACTTCCCTAGTGGTATGGTACTGCTGTAAGATAGTTCGTGCCCAGTTCATCTGTATACCCCCAAATATAGCATAGGTAGCAATATTAATGACGTGTGGAATTCTATCGAACCCAGCATTCTACCCCGCAAGATTATACTGCAATATCCTAATAACAAATCTGGCTAATGGGCGTAGATGATCGTAATCCCACTGTCTTTCAAGCTCATTAAAGAAAATCCTACGCCATATAGTATTATCATTCATCTCAAGATCCGCTGTATCCATTCCCGTACCGCGGATATTTAACATTTCACCAAACTGGACCTCATTAATATAAATATGAGTACCCTTAACCTTTGAACTATAGGTTACTAAACCCTCATCATCCTCACCAATTTCCAAAAATGCGTCAAAAAGCCTTACCAAACGCTTGAGGCCCCTTCTCTCGGCGGTGCGTGAGTCCAAGATAGAAATCAAACCCACTTCCGCAAATAAACTTTCCACGGGGGTCCCCGTAAAATCAGCAAATCTCATCGGATGGCCTAATAGTAACTTCATGTTGGCGCTCTTCGCGTATTGCTCAACTATCTCCTGTCGCTCATCGCACCATTCTATCTCTTGTGGTGTTAATTGAGGGTAAAGCTCAAGAAGGTTTTCCATGGCGATTTGAGCACAAATTGAGAGAGGAAAATTATAGATCTGGATAGAGGATGGCTTTAGCTTCGATTTGAGACCGGTTTTACAGAAAATAGCAGAGAAACGAAGCGGTGGGAGGAGGAGGAAGTGAAGGGGTTTTTGGGTTTCCTGGTGGCTGGAAGGGAGACGCACAAAATGTGCTTTGGAGCTGAAGGCCGTCGGCCTTCGTGCCTTTATATTTTTTTCTGCTACAGGGGGGTGGTGTCGACAGGGAAGTCGACACGGGAGGGGGGGTGTCGACTGCGCAGTCAACACCCCTATCGACTTGCCCCCTTCAGAATTTTTTTTTCTTCTTCTTGCACAGCGATCCTCTTTCTTACCATCCCTTCTTATAACACGGCCACAGGCCTCTCAGGAACTACCTCCACCTTATAGAGAACACTTTCGTAGCTAGAAAAGACTAGTCGTAGTTAATACCACTGTGACTACAGATGGAGGAGAGAAAGGAAAAGAGATTCGACAAGGAAACAAGGATAGCGCTAATGGCCTTTGGGAAATAGCTTTTTAAAATAAAACTTTTCTTGAAAAATGCTTCTTTGCAAACGGTTTTCAAATAGTCTTTCAGAAGGTTTTAAAAACTTTTGCCTAGTCTGGTAACCTTCTGCTCTGATACCAAATGTAACACCCCACCTCCGCCAGGGTCACTCAGTAAGGAATGCACTAGGTTTGGAGGGGCATTATTGGTAAACATGCATAGAAATATTACAAGACAGAACATACAAAATAGCGGAAGTAAAACAAATTTCATTACTTTATAAAACATCAAGGTCTAAAGCCTTTTTCATCAGAGTACATAGAAACCTGTCTTGCAATTAGTAAAGAAGCATAAAACCTTTTCATAAATTATTTCCCCAAAACAAACCAGTAAAGCAGCCATAGCCAAAAGAAGTCCTAGCCATAAGTGATGACATTCAAGCAGAAGAGGTTCGAACTAAACAACAGTGTTTCCTCCCTGAAAACCTGGGGGGAAAACGGAAGACAGAGAGGCGAAACAAAACGGGGTCAGTCATAAAGACTGGTAAGCCCTATCTACTTCCAGTATAGAAACAGGTAAAGTTAACATGACATGCATAAACTGAAAGTAAACATAAGGATAACTATAAGATAGATAAGCTAAACCAAGATAACAGGCTGAACTACAGTATCAAGATAGACTAAGGTATCATGGTAAACTACGGGGTCCAGATAAGTCAAGGTATCACATCGTCAGTTTTATTTTTTCAAGTATACTATCCCAAGGTACCTATCATGTATAACATCCCGAGGTTACAATCAAGTATATTCCTCATGGTTCTAACATGTATATTTGCTCTGCACCTCTCGTACTAGTACCCCAACCCGCGTCCTGTATTAACTACGAATGTCCCTTGCCCAATGTCATGTGATGGTCCATGTCAACCTAATATATATATATATATATATATCCTATGTAGGTTTTCCCAACTCGTACGTTTCTTTCCATGTATAAGTTCAGTCCTTTGCCGTAGGCCCTACGGGCTTCCCCCTGTAAATCTATACCACCTCAACGTAGTACCATTTTATCCTTGATGTTGTTTTGGACTGCTACCCTTGATCTGGTTATGTTTTCTTACCATGAACTATCGCGGGCTCACTTAGGATTTATGTCACCTAGGACCACTAGGGATTATGCTGCCTAATGAACGTTTCCGTGTCTCGGTTTGGGTTCAAGCCACCTAGGGCCACTAGGGATTATGCCAGCCGTCAACCACGCCCCTTGTCCCACGTATGTATCGTGATTCGTTTTCCATGTCTAGACGCACGTGTATCTCAATGTGCCATCCGACTTCCATGCCAGAGCAAATCAAGAAATACGGAACTCGGTCGGGAGCTTTAAGTCATCTACTGATGCAGATATCAAGGTCTGTTTTTGTATCCATGGCTATGGTCCCACGTGACCCCTCCCTCAACTACTGAAAGGCAATCCAAGAAAAATCATGTATGAGAACTACATCCCGGCCCCACTATAGCCCCACTTTCCTATTGGCCAACCTCACCCATAACTCGATAGCAAGTATATGGTCTGTTGGGAGTTCTCTGCCTTTCCGTACGTACACGATTGACTAAAGATGGTAGGTAGTCGATGACGCGCTATCCAGGGCAAAAATCAAGTATCGTCGACTCCACGCTAATCCATCCCCGTCTTTAGGTTGCTCGCACAGCAACCAAGGCATACCCTTGGCTCTTCTACCGCAGACCTTAACCTCTGTGAGGCCAGGTTTCATGGACCATCTGCCACCTCACAGAGGAATACCAAGAGTACCCTCACGTCCCCCGAAGCTACCGCTTCGCCACCCAGTTCGCTGGAGCTTTTTATCCAAGTCAGATAAGTTGCTCCTCCTTGTATACTAAGCGATGACCTACCGTATCAGGTTACTCATCTATTTATGAACTAGTCCCATGTCCTTGGCTAAGAATTATTACTTAGTTATTCTTGACTAAGGTTTACCACTTAGCTTCTTTTCCCGTTATCCTTGATTAACTACGATTTTCTAACTAGTTCCTCTAACTAGAGTTTTGTCTGTTGGGTTAAATGTTGCTATTCACGCCCATGACTTAACCTTATCCACTTATCATTTTAGATTGGTTAAGTGTAGATTACTTAACCTCATTACCTCACCGTGTTGGATTAGTTAAGTCTAGGTTACTTAACCACATCTAAGTACCGTGTTTAGATTAGTTAAGTGTAAATTGCTTAACCCCATCCCCTAGATGTCTTATATGGTTAAGCGTCATTAAGAAATCAAGTCCGGTTCCACTTAACCTACTCATTCGTGTCATATGGTTAAGTGTCATTAGTCAAATTTACTTAACCTTTTCATGTGGCATTAATTAGATTAATGCACCCCAACCTCTCACATTAGACTTTGTTGTGGTTACTAGTTAAGCCGGGCGGGTCCGGGTAGATTTACACCACAACCTAGTCTAACCTCGGGTTTTAAGTGCTATATGACCAACTACTCACATTGGGTCCTATTGTTTGTAGCCACTAGTTAAGCCGGGCGGGTCCGGGTAGATTTATGCTACAAACTCAACCCAACCTCGAGTTGGCCACTTTCATGTTTTTCTACGTGTCATGTTCATGTCAAATTTAGACCCCTTTTTAAGTCCATGTTTTCATGTAGCCCCATGTCAAGTTTTCGTGTCATATTCACGTTATTTATCATTTCATGTTACATGTAGTTTCACATCAAGATCATAGCCAATTTTCAAGTTTGCCTAAGCTACCCAAAGCGTGTCCCCAACGCACATGAAAGCGAAACATATTTGGGATAATATGACAAAGATGGGTACAAGATGGCAAAGATGAATCACAAGTTAAACATGGTGAAAATTGAGGCAAAGGTGTTCATATAACTAACATATTGCATATTGGCCTCTAAACATGCACGATGTCATAAAGAGATTGGCCACAAACGTGAATAATATCATAAAGGATTTTGCCTCAAGTATGCAAAGTATCATAAGGGGGTTTTGGTCCCAAACATGCATATTATCATGAGGGGTTTAGGTTCATTTATATGCATAAGCCCCAAGTCATGTTCATGCACATATTTCACAAGTCAAAGTGGTTCCAAGTGTTCATCCCAACATTCCACAAGTAAAGGTTCAATCTTGCATGGCAAACTAAGTCCAATGCAACATGAGTAACTTGATTTAGTCACTAAACATAGCCTAAAGTCATAGGTTCAAGCAAAAGAGACATGACAAGGTTCATATAGGCTAGCATACTTAGTTTAATCTCGTTTTATTCCATGCCATCATTAAGACTACCGTTTAGATCTAGAAGTAGCTAGAACTTACATAGCGTGGCTAAGGGATTAAGAGCATGAATCGTCTTGTCGTAGAACCCATGTTGAGATGATGATCAAAACTCTTGATTTGGTGTAGAAAGCTTGCTCCTTTGCCTTGAATCTAGTTTGCATGCATAAGCTTTTGAAGATGAAGGTGGAGGCCATGATCAAGAGAGATTTGGGAAGCACTTCTTGGCAAGAGTGATTTGTGAGGATTTAAGCTAGGTCTAGGGGTCTTTTAATAGGAGTTTAGGTAAGTTTAGGCCATAGGATTAACCCTAGGATAGATCAGAACCGTCAGAATTCGTCACAAGCCCCCAAAATCAGTTCAAACAGCAAGCAGGTGCACCCAGGTTGCCTGGGCTCGACCAGGCAGGTCGACACCCGTGTCGACTGGGCAGTCGACACGGGGGGGTTATGTCGACTGCACAGTCGACACTCCTGTCGACTTGACCTAGGTGGGAATTCTCCCGCCCTTCCCCCTGTGTGTTTGAATTTTGAATTCTGCCCTAGTTTTAAACTGTTTTGAACTTGGAATTTTCTGAAAACTTCGACAGGCCATAACTTGGTCATACGGACTCCGATTTTCGAAAACTAGGACTCTATTTCGCGTATCTTTCCGAGACGAACGGAATGGTGAAATCCGTTTAACTTAATTCTTAGAATATAAACAGAATATCTTTTATTACCATAGTTCTTTAATTAACCCGCTAGTGTATCCCTATTTATAAATATACATAAATCTCTTATTTTCAAAGCTAAAAGAATGCGGGGCGTTACATTTTGTGTCTTCTTCTCTTAATCTATTTTTATTCTATTTCGTGATTATTATTTTTATTGAGTTGGAGGTTGGTAATTAATCGACAAGTTAGATCTTCTTTTTTATATTACTCCTGCGCCTTTTGTATTCCGCTGTGCATTTCTAGAGTTTGTGCAAATCAAATAAATATTTTCCACAAAAGATTGGTATTGGAGTAATTTGTACAATTATTCGCATAACAATACGAACATCATACAACTAAGAAAATAAGTTTGGGAAAATAAGTTTGTAAAGGCATGTCATCTTAGGCAATGACTTCAAGAGTTCTATACTCTTTTTGGGTTCCCTGAATGGTGTAAGGTCCTTAAACAAATCGGTTTCTTTCTTATAAATGACCCCCTATTGTCTCTGTTAAGAGGGTGGAAGCGAAAGCCTCCAGTTGAGCAGTTAATTTTCAAAATGCATAACTAGAAATACCAAAGCTCATGCATAAGATATGTGGATGTTTGAGTACTTCCTACACCATACATATGATATTTGAAGTATTCAGCACGACCAAAAGGTGTCTTTTGAGAGTATCAGAGCGTTGCTTCTGAAAAGGCAGTGGCACTGGCAGTATATACAAATATATTGACTTATTTCCTTATAAAGTATTACTTCATTCCCACTTCACCATATTTGTTTAATTATCATTTGCTCATAAATTTAAAATACTGACTGTATACAGTACTTTTAAACCCGTCATATATAAAATATTTATATAGACATGTTATCCATTTTAATTAACACGAAAGCTTTTCTTAAGCATTCAAACTTGGAAAATTCATAATAATTCATACAGGCATGAAAGATTATAAAATTAGAAACTCATATCTAGAATTATATAGCCAACATCATACCAAAATTTCATGGTATTTGAAAATTTCTAAATATAAATTTTACCTTAAAACTAATCAATTTTCACGTATATATTAAACATATAAACATGTCCAACATAGCTATTGATTATCCACCAATTAGCATCATTACAATCATGAAAAGCCCTCATGAACAAACATCATTTTCGGACATTTACCCAACAGGCCAAAAATAAAGGTAAGAGTATTACTCATCTTGATTAAGAGAGGATGTGAGATTTGTTGATGTTGTTTCCAAACTAGAAGTCCTACCTTTATTTTCTTCTGTTTTCTTTCCTAGCTCTAATGGTCGGTCACCTTATGTTCTTTCAGATTTTTTTAGGGAGTGAATGAAAATTGAAAAAAATGTTAGGGTATGTGAGATATATATATATATATATATGTATGTATGTATGTATGTATATGTATAAGAGCCCAAAGTACACCACTTTGCTCCTCTCATATGCCCTTCCCTAAGCATTCTTTAGTTAAATTGTTTATAAGACCAACCTACTAGTTAATTTATTAAATATAAATCTCATTTCCTCCTTACCCACATCATTCCCATTTAATTTTCCAAAGTAAATTCATGAATAATGTTATATATTTTAGGGGTGTTACATCCTTCCCTCCTTAAAAGAATTTTATCATAAAAATTCAGTCAAAGGCTAAAATAAGCAAAACAATCATAGTAAACCAACAAACAATGTAATCGCAACATATACTAGCGTACCCGACTAGTAACTAATTTATAAAGAAATATAGATCTTACCGGAAGCAAATCTAGAAAATCCCCTCTAATCCTTTTTTTCGCCTCCCAAGTACAGTTCCTTTCGTCGGTGCTCCACTGAACTTTTACCAATCTAGCTGTCTTGGTTCTCAACTCCTTTTGTCTTTATCTACATCAGCAACTGGTTATCTCACGATAGTCTAATCAGGTTCCACTACCAACTCTCCCAATGCCTTTGGATCAATGGTAGTGTCAGGATCTGTACATATTTCCGCAATTGCGGTAGATGAAACGCATTATGGACTCATGTAAGTCTATCAGGTAGCTCCAACGATAGGCAAGGTTTCCAATCCCTTCCAATATCTGAAAATATCCAATAAATCTTGAGCAGGGTTTCCCACTTTTCCAAAATGGATATCTTGATGAAATATTTTTCCTCAACAGGGAACTCCAAATCCTTACATGTAAATCTTCTGTTTGAATTGAGCTTCCTTCATTCGACCTAGAATGATATTAATCTTCTTTGTGGCTTGTCTCACTAATTCAGGACTAAGAACTAGTACGTCGCCTGTCTCTAACCAATACGATGACGATTTAAATGGTCTCCTGTATAAAGCTTCGAAAGCCGCCACTTCTATAGTAGCAGAAAAATCACCAACATCATCACCATTTAAACAAACTAGTATTATCACCAACGTCATCACCATTTAAACAAACAAAAGTTGCAGGAATATCGCCAGTATCAACTAAAGGAGTAATATCACCAGTTTCTAAACCATTATTACCCTATACGACTATTGTGACAACCTGTCACTTAGCCAATTCAGAGTAAGCCAGAAGAAGGGGCTGAAATTTCTCACCTGAAGATGGACCTGTACCAAAAGGTGCAGGTTGAGTTTGTTCAATTACGGACATTAAATTTGAGAGACAATCCACCCGAATTTCATGAGAATCGTGAGGGTTGTTGAATTAGTTAAGTTGCAACGGAAGAAGAGTCATCATTTGCATCAGCAAAAGGCTGGACCTAAATAGTGGAAGAATCACGAGCAATTCGAAAATTTGAAATCGAAAATTTGAAATATAGATCTGTCTAGATCTAGTCGCTGAAGCCAAATTAGGGCAGAGTTTCAATTTCTTTCTCTTCGACATCAGTAATCGAAGGGAGATAACGAGAAATGGGCCGTGAGGAGAGGTTGATCAGAAAACGAAAGTGGAGATGTAGATGACGAGAAATGGTTCATGACACTCAAATAGTGTAGCATCCCAATTTCCTCCTGATTTCCACCTTACCTTTCTGTTTAGATAATCATTTTATTTCTCTATTTCCACTCATTTCATTATTTACATACGGTTGAAGATATGGTTGTAATTGGGATGCTACAAATAATGAGTGTCATAGAATGTTGTTGTATGTATATATTTATGTTGTTTATACATAAGAAATTCCAATATGAAGCACCAATCTCATATAGAAAAACAGAAGGCAGATAATAAGAAGACACTAAATATTTTTAGTGTTTTTGCATATTATGAATTTAATCCTATTTTATTATTAGTTGTACCTAGTTGAATCTCTCTTTGTAGCATCTAGTTTCCTTAGGTTTACCATACAATTAGTTTGAATAAGCATTTAGAAGAAGAGAAGTGAGGAGAATCGAGAAAAGCGATGGTAGTCAATCTCCCATGTCCAAGGTCCCTTTATGGCTGAAGGTAAGCAGGTATTTGTGGGAGAATCCAACAACACAGAGTTAAAGATGTTAGAATATTTCAATTATGTGGGCCACACATTTAAATATAATGTGTAACACTATTTTTGGTGTGAACGGCAATTAAAGTGGTCTAATAGGGTAACAAATTTATTGGCATAAATATATTCAACTGTTATGGAAGGAATGCGTAGAGACCGGAATAATTTTCAATTTGACGAAGGGGCGAACTGAAAATATTACACTATTATAAATTAGGGGTTATGGTCCCCAAATTACACACGTTTTCAGCGTATTCTCTTTATCCCCTCAGAAGAAATACATTCACTTCTGGACTTGTGTCAATTTGGAAGATCCAAAACCAAGTTGATCATCTTTAACAAACGCTCATGGATTCAGTTGATGAAAGCAGCAACTATCAATTCAGATCTAAAGCTTGTGTCAAGTTTGATAATCAAAACCATGTCTTAATTAGGTTAATCCTCTCTCTGTAAACATCCATGGATTCAGGTATGGCTTCCGCTATTTCATTTTACTTTCTCTGATTTCTTCTCAATTAAATCAATATGGGTCATCTATTCAAATATGGAATTTCATGATTTGTCAATCATAAAGTATATAGAAATTCCAACAAGTGGTATCAGAGCCACCCATTATTGATTTCATTGGAAAATTATTATTTTTTGTGAAGATTTGGTTTTGATTTAGTACCATTTCTTGTATTGAAAATTAATGGCTAACTTGTGAAACTCTCTTGGTTTCGAAAGATAGATCTACATGATTAAATTTTTAAAGTCATTAATTTTATTTTAGAAAATGATCTGAATCTCTCTAAATTTGGTAAACAACCTTTTGCTAATCATAACATAACAAGTTAATGCATATCATTCTGAATTACTTATGGATTTCAATATGAATGATATTTTTTTGGATATGTATGTACAGTTTTTTTCCTTTAATGTTCATTGATGGTGTAGAATGGTTTGAATAATCTAGAACCATTTATGCAATGAAATATGAATATGGCTACTTGATTTAATTAATTTGGACATACAGTTATATATATGGTATTTGGCATATTTTAGAAATTTTGAATCAAGTATGCTCCTTTTGAGATATTTATGCATGCCTAGATCTGAGATGAAATGATTTTGTTTCATTGTTTTATATATATTTGCAATTAAACCAATTTGCTATAATATTGGTTTACATTTTTTGGTCACATAACGGTCCATTGCATTTATTAATTTTTTGTTTAAATGCATTAATTGTGGTTGTTATGGTAATATCATAAATGCGTTAAATGCTTCAGTTATGGAAATTGAATATATATATTAAACCAATTTAGCTTGTTTCTATTAGGAATAAGAAATGACATTTTTTATGCATTTATTTTTATTAAATACATATATTTTATATGTATGGCGCATGTGGAAAATATGTTGCACTTTCATGTTTCGGTCAGCATAAAATAAAAGGAACAATAGGTTGCATGTTTATCTAAACTGTATCATCTGTAGCTTAGTTAAGTATTCCAATAATAAAGCAAAAGAGAAAAATGACATAGTAGCATTTCATGTAGCTATACTACGATCAGATATACATCATAGCTATTATGTTCATGGATGTTATTTAACACGACATTTACTGTGTCATTTATACGTAATTTTTTATGTGGCATTAATTTATGACATCTATTATGTAATTTATTTATGATAAATTTTGTCATATTTATTAAGGGAATGTCATTAATATAGCCACATGCCTAAAGAAAAAGATGAAATTAGCTATGACTAATGCATTTAATGCTACAATAAGAGTTTTGCTCTGAAATTTTTAACTCTTACATGGGCGTAAAACATTTTTTGAGTTTTTTATGGCACTGAAGGCGCACTGTACAAACAGTAAGAAATAAGTTCAAATATAATTTTGTTGTCTCTTTATAACTGTAAATATCTTACATTCGTATTGATCTGATTGGAATAAACATGTCACCAAAGTGACCTCGGTTATTTTAATTGTTCATGAAAATGTTTGATATTTGTATGTAGTTATTCATGCGAATATTAGTTGGCCCAAAGGAAGATGAATGTTTGGCTGAATCAATTACACATGTGTGATGATAAATACATGACAATTATAAAGTTTTTTTTTTGAGTGAATAATCAATCGGCCCAAAGGAAGGTTGTTATTTGACTTGAATTTATTGTCAATGTTTGATCGTTACAACAAGATTACCACTTACAGTTGACATTACTGTCCAAAGACTTGATATCAATGTGTACTAGGTATCTTGATAAGAGAATAACCAATTATTTGAATTTACTATGGCTGAAATTTGACTATGAGCATATAAGGTCAAGCTTAGTTTTTGTTCAATTTTCAAATAATTTGGCTAAAGTATCTGCCAATTTTAAGTGAATTCTCATCTTGTATGAGACTATCTATAAGGAATAGTAAGATGATACGTTGTCTTGAATTCATAGATCTAGCTCTCGCAATTAAGAGGGTCTTATTCAACTCTATTACAGTTAAATGTTCTTTTTATATTAAAAAAAGAATATTGAAAGGTGGTATAACTCAAACAGCAAGAGTAAAAGGATTATATGGTGAAGTATTTTATAAGTTTTTCAATGATGTGCTACATAAGGATAACTAATTTTGATAAGTTATCTACTGAGAATGGAAAGCACTTTATGGAAACAATAAGGGGAAACAAGCATAATTGTGGTGCTAGATTCCATAAAGTCAAAGTAAAAGAAACGTAAATGACTACTATATAGAAAAATCTTGCTTCAAAAGTTAATAGCACTCAAGTTATTATTAATTTTTGGTACAATAGTTATTTTAAGAATATTATTATAAAATAATAAATTAAGAAAAAAAAGTGTTATATTATTTAATTTATTCGGTTTATGGTAAAAATAAGAAATATGAAGCATGATAATGTTGGAAGTACTCATTTGACATACATTGTAAACAAATGTATAAATGAAGTTATTGAAGTCGCTAAGAATCTAGAAGAAAAGAAATAACATACAGATATATCTATAGTTGTTTCTCTAATGAAATATGCAGACATATAAGGTAAAGTATATTAGATATTTCTTTAAGTAATTATTATGATTTCAGTTGAATTGTTTAAATTTATTTTATGTTGTCATTTAGACAAATTTCGGTTTTATATTCCTAATATGAACAAAATAGGTTATTATTGTTCATTAAGAAATAATAATGTGGATTTATGGATAAATTCAAACATTTATGTAATTAAAGCTCCTAATGTCTAATATATAAGTTATGTTTGCTAGCTTTTGTAATGATATCTCACATTTTGTTTTGATGACTAATATAATTATATATTTCAGCTAATTAAGGAATTCTAATTTGAGATATCGAAAAGGTGAAAAATACTTTGTTGATATTCTAAGCGATTTTAAAGGTATAAATTTATGTACCCACACTAAAGAAAAGTTTAATGATGGGATATGCAACAACTTCTTGAGGATGTTGAATTTGGGGGAGAAATGAAGTATAATCATTGTCTTTAAAGAGAACCACCTCTGACTCAACTATAGTTACTTCTTTGGATAATTTATTTCATTTCATTAACAAGAAGTAATTTGGAAGCATAATAAGACAATGGTAAAGAAATTATTCTCCAAGTTAAGTTTTTTACTGTTTCAAGAAAATAAACTCAACAACCTCAAAATGCAAGATCACTAAGGAAATCCACCTAAAAGGAAAGAAATGCTATTTCAGATGACCATGTAGTATTTCTCCATAAAGATAAATAGTGGATTGGTAAAGATAATTCTATGGACCTACATCATTCCATGTAAGGTACTAATTTAAAAAAAAATGTGGATTTAAGAAAAGTACATATAGTATAAATCTATATAGATAATAAAGTTTTAAATTTACTTCTAACTTAAGTAACAAGATCAATGGTTTTGAATAACTACTCAAAGCCAAAAGGGATCAAGTGGGTAATATGGAATTCTATAAGGGACTTTTATGAAAACATTATTCTTAAAAGGAATTTTTTGTTTTCTTTAAAGAATGTTTCTTTTGAACTTAGTAGATGATTCTTTAGAATCACTTTGGAGCTTATTGTATCATGTACTTTTGAGCATTATCTGATGGAAATTAAGGCCATAGAGTGCAAAATATATTATAATTCATAGAGCATACTGTGACAAACTCCATTATGGCAGATCCGCTTACCAAAAGATTATCACTTATGGTCTTTCATGAGCATATAGCTCAATCAGCGTAACTTTTTATGTAAGGATATTTTGGTTCAGTGGGAGTTTGTATTTGGTATTGTCGTATGACTCATTGCTCTATGCTTAGGTTATATATATATATATATATATATATATAGATATCAAGTTCTTTTTTTGATCAAAAGTAAAGTAATAAAGTATTGTTTGCATTCTAGGTTGTTCAAATATTGAACATTTTGATCTCACTAAAGTTGGACCAGTTGGGAATAGACATGTAATGATCACATCTCATGTAAATTTCCATGCTCCGCATCCATGATTGATCTATGTCATTTGATTGTGTTGGTATATGTGACCATTGATGGGTTTAGATACATTAAAGATATCGAAAGCTGCTTTGATCCTTTGTCAGCATGGTTAATGGACGAGATTGTTTTAGAAAACACCTTATGGCATAAATAGCAGAATTTGGAGCTCATAAAGTTGAACACATTTAAGGTTATTAAATATGTGGCCCAGGGGAGATTGTTAGAATATTTCAATTATGTAGGCCACACATTTAAATATAATGTGTAATCCTATTTTTGGTGTGAATGCTAATTAAAGTGGTCTAATAGGGTAAAATTTTTATTGGCATAAATATATTCAACTGTTATGGAAGGTATGCGTAGAGATTGGAATAATTTTCAGTTTGATGAAGGGTTGAACTGAAAATATTACATTATTATAAATTAGGGGTTATGGTCCCCAAATTACACACGTTTTCAGCGTGTTCTCTTTATCCCCTCAGAAGAAATACATTCACTTCTGGACTTGTGTCAATTTGGAAGATCCAAAACCAGGTTGATCATCTTTAACAAACGCTCATGGATTCAGTTAATGAAAGCAGCAACTATCAATTCAGATCCAAAGCTTGTGTCAGGTTTGATAATCAAAACCATGTCTTAATTAGGTTAATCCTCTCTCTGTAAACATATGTGGATTCAGGTATGGCTTCCACTATTTCATTTTACTTTCTCTGATTTCTTCTCAATTAAATCAATATGGGTCATCTATTCAAATATGGAATTTCATGATTTGTCAATCATAAAGTATATAGAAATTCCAACTGAAGACTCAGCAGTAGAGTCAAGATCAACTGAGTCTTCACCATCAGTCGCAAGCCAAATTGAGTCATGAGCAAAGTGTATCACAAAGGCTTGAACTCATCATCTATTAAAACAATATGCCTCTAACCACTTGAGCATGAGGCCTTTACCTAAATAGATCCTTGATAGAAGAGGTGAGCAATATTCAGTTAGAACTGAATTAACTGACCGAATCGGTTTATTTCAGTAGATTCGGTTTGGTTTTGAAACTAAATGGTTTAAATTCGATTTTGAAATAATTTTTTTGTTTATCGGTTTAACTGAATTAACCGAACATCTATTGTATTATCTAATTTTATGGTATTGTTGTACTTTAAATAATTGGTTTAATGATGAAATACAAAAGCATTTGTTAAAGATAAATTAAGTTTTATTGTAAATATAAAATTTCTCCAAAAAAAATTTTACAAATATAAATTTATGTTTTACTCTGAGTGAATTAATCATATGAACAATAACACATCTCTTAAGTTCGGTTAAAATCGGTTACCGACCGAATTAACCAAAATTATTTTAGTTCAGTTTAAGTTTGAATTTTTTTTGTTCGAATTTGATTTGAAACTTTTAAATGACTCTGATGGTCTCAATAATTATTTTTAAAGATTTTTAAAACGGAAATATCTTAACAAATTTATCATTAACATATGATATTTCATCAAAACTATACATTGTTATAATTAGTAAGATAGTAAAAACCAACACTAATATGATCTAAAATTATCATTGCCGCTCATTTTGCTATTTTTTCACTATTTCATTCATAGTTAATAATTAAAATTTTACCACTCCCATACCAAGCATTCACTCATAAATAACCTAAAAATGAACAAGTTACCGCTACCACCCCATTAATGGTGAGGTTCTTAAACATGAAATAAAAAGTAAAATGGGTAAACAATAAATAGATTCAAATAATCGTCCATATTGAGAACATAATCAACATAAATAAACTGAAAAGGACAAAGTAAAAAAAGAATAAAGTAACTTCAAACCAACCCACTTATGATCTCTCTTTTTTGGCAAAGCCGACGGGGTTAAGTAGGCCCCTAACACTTTTATTGATATGCTAAGACGAATACAAGGAAACAAAGCAAGCAAAGAAGGAAAAAAGAAACCGGAGGAAACAAGCATATCAACCGCTAGCTAAAGAGGACAAAAAACACATAATTACAACCCAGAATATAAAGTAACATTACACAAAAATCCCTGGGTCATATGAGAATTCAAGGAACTTCAGACCCTCCCTTATTGCTTTCCAAAGCTGATGCTTCCACTGAACATAAATGAAAACATGTGTGACTTCAAAACAGCATGCATTACGCTCATTCCATATCGCATGTATCAGTTTCTTGAGTACATAGTTATGTAGCCTCGATCTCGACCTTTTAGTTCCAGTCCTAGTTTGAAAATAGCTCCATTGATCCGCACTAACAGTTGGAAAATTACATTGTCCTGTTTGCCGCAACGTTTCTTCATAGAGCTGCCGAACCATGGGGCATTCATAGAATAAGTGCTGGATATTTTCAGACGCGGCTCTGCACAGTTTGCATTCTGTTTGAACATCCATACCCAGACTCGACAGACGCTCCTTGGTTAAGATAGCTTGGTTATAGACCTTCCAGAACAGCATGTTCTCTTTTGCATTATTAACTTTTTTCCAAATTCTTCTATACCATCTGCAAATAGGAAGGGTGGTAAGGCCTGTCAAAGCAAAGTACATTTGATTAATATTGAAGCTCCCACCTTTCCAATTCCATGCAGTGATGGATTGAGAATCTTGTCTATTGTTGATGTCATCAATTTTGTTCCATAACTGTTGGTCACTACGAAACACCGTGTTGGGTAGCCTGAGCTTATCTTGAGCTAGCAAATCACCTACAAAAAGGTTAGAATCCACACCCGTACTTCGCTTTTTGAGGTATGTCATATGGTTATTTAAAATTGGACCATGATCAAGCCACGGGTCTTCCCAAAACTTGATGTTATCAAAGGCAGCATGACCAAATTTGAAGTAAGGAAGAATCCTACTTTTCAAATTGTTGATGGATTTCCAGGTCCAACTATGACCTTGAAGCGTTTTAAGAGACCAAAAACTATGTTCTTTAAGTATATATTTTAAGGACCGTCTAAACCAAAGACTTGTCGAGTTGTTCAAAATATCATCATTGTTCTTAGCTAAAGCAGCTATGTTCCATATACTGGTGTTTATTCCTAAACCGCCTTTGTCTATAGTCTGGCAAGCTTTGAGTAAGATACTGGCGCAATAAACTTTGCATGCATGTCTCCTTTCCAAAGAAATCTCATACATGCAGTTCGGATCATGTGGTGAAGTTTATTGGGAAGGATGTATGTGCGCGACCAGTAAATTTGCATAAAAATTATTATAGATTTAATCAATGTTAATCTACCGGCTTGACTAAGTGTAAAATTGGACCAACCATTGAATCTATTAGTAATTTTCTCAAAAAGAGGAAGGCAATGCAGGGTGGTGATTCTAGAAGTTGCCATTGGTAGTCCGAGATAAGTCAAAGTGGTGTCACTACAAGTTAAACCAGTATAAACTTGGATCTCAGCTATTCTAGTTTGGGGTACTCCAGCTATCATAAAGTTTGATTTATCGTAGTTGATTTTTAGACCAGTTAACATGTAAATTTTTTGGAGAAACAACATAATATTGCTTATCGTTTTGTCATTCGGTTTGCAAAAAATAATCAAGTCATCTGCAAACATTGGGGAGGTAATGCGAGGTTCACAACATTTAGGGTGCAAATCAAATTGATTTGACTCAACCAAATTATCAAACATTCTAGTTAACATTTCCATAACGATAATAAATAAATAGGACGATATAGGGCCACCTTGCCTTATTCCTTATCTGCTGCCGAAAAAGCCAACCAGAGATCCGTTGACGCTGATAGAGAAATGAGCTGTACGAATGCAAGAGTAAACCCAAGCCGTAAAACAAGACGGAAAATTCATGTAACTAAGAATTCTAATAATATAAGACCACTGAATAGTATCAAACGCTTTCCTGATGTCTAGTTTAAACATGGCTCTAGGGGATATATTACGAGTGTTGTAGCCTTTTAAAAGTTCATGAGCTATTAGAACATTATCAAGTATGTTCCTGTTAGGTAGAAAGGCAGATTGATTGAGCGATATGACTTGTAGGAGAACTTTCTTAAATCTGATAGCTATAACTTTAGATATACATTTGTAAATTGTACTACAACAAGATATAGGTCTAAAGGCAGCCACATTGTTAGGACTTTTAGTTTTAGGTATGAGTGCTATAACAGTATTGTTAAATGAATGGAACATGTTAGCCTTTTTAAAAAATTGTTTGACAGCATTGCTAACATCATTACCAACTACGTCCCAACACTTGGTGTAAAATACTGCATTGAGCCCATCTGGTGCACCACATGAATTTTTGTTGAGTGAAAAAATAGCATTCTTAATTTCATCATCAGAAACAGGCATACTTAGAAAGGTTTTCATGTCTTGATTAATCTTAGGTAACAACATAGGATTAATGTCATCAATTTGAGGCACAACGTTGTCGCTATTACCAAACAGATCCGAATAGTAGTTAACAAAAGCATACTGAATGCCTAAAAGAAAAGTATGTACCTGACCATGATGATCCGTTATTGAGTGAATCGTTTCTCTTACCTATTTAGCTTTTAGCACTGCATGGTAATATGCAGCGTTTCTGTCCCCATCGTCGAACCATTTGATTCTGCTTTTCTGCTTTCTCATCATGGATTCCATTACAAGTGCTTGTTGGTGTTGATAGGATAAGTTGCTTTCAATTTAAGGAAGTGTGGGGTTGAGCGGATCACGTAACATGTCAGTTTGGATTAGCTCAAGTTGACGCTCAAGGGTATGACTTCAAACTCCCACTTCCAAAGTTCTTAACAGACCAAGCTTTCAGATCATTTTTAACAGCTTTATGCTTTTTGTAAAGCTTAAACATATGATTGCCAAAACAATTAATATTCCAAGCCTTTTTTACTGTATCTAAAAAGTCACTTTGCTTAGCCCATATATTAAAAAAAATGAAGGTTTCCATACCATATGATGATCATTTAGGTATAAAATTTGAGGTGAATGATCCGAGAGGATGGGCATTGTAAACTCATTAGCTAGACTAGGCCACACATTCATCGCAATAGCATTACAAAAGGAATGATCGATTTTAGAAAATGTGCGTATGCCATTCCTATTAGAATTGTTCCATGTGTATTCAGGTCCACTAGATTTAATTTCTATTAACTAAGAATTCATAACAGCCGTATTAAAATGACTGATTTCAAAGAGTGTGACAGTCGATCCACCTATCATATCGTTGAGGTTAAGCGGATTATTAAAGTCACCGCAAATCAGCCAAGGTAAAAGGTCTTATTTAAGCGTTGGCAATACTTGGAAAAGATTATCCCAGACAGCTAAAGTATTGTGAGCATAAACAGAAGTAATTAAGTACAAAGTAGAGGTAGGAATGTGCAAATTATGACAGTGTATATACTGACTAGATGAACCAATCTTAGTAAAGCATTGAATAGTAGGATCAAAAAGAACCAATATTCTACCGTAACTAGCATGTTCTAAATTGTGTAACATGTGCCAATTAGGATTCACATATACCTTGCAGCTTTGATAGTTAAAGTTTAGTCTCTAGGATTGCGATTGCCGACAGGTTGTATTTCAATATCATGGTTTTACATTTGTCCAACTTTATTTGCTTGTGAGCTCCTCTAATATTCCAAGTACATATGTTGTGTATCATTGATTAAACTCGAGATGCTTTTCAGAACTCCTTGTCATGGATCTGGTCTTGTTCTTGTTGTCCTCAGCTGTACCGCTAACTCCAGCTGCCGGAGTGGTAAGGATGTTGTCCTTTAAGTTCATGTTGTCAGTGCTTTCTTTATCTATTATGAACAAACTCGATTCTGATGCTTCTAGGAAACCCGGTGGTGGTTGTATTGAATGGTAAATGTTTACAACGACAAAGCAGGAATTGCTCTTCTGGTCTCCCCTCTGTTTACTTGTAAGACTGCCTTCTTTATTTAAAACATGTGTCTCAGAAAAATCTGCTTCTCTTTGTATTCTTGTACCGGTTTTGCAAACATTCATCGTTGCCATACTTGGCAAAACAACTAGAATGTCTGGCTCAAAGTTGTTGTCAGCAAAGATGCTTAAGTCATCAGTCTTGTCTTTACCTGTTGAAGCATGCATGAAATCAGAGGTATTTGGTTCGCTGTCTTTTTTACTCGTATTTTCATTCTTCTCTTTGGCACAAATAGTTCTATCCTTATTTTATTTGAGTATCAATCTTTTAAGTAAAAATAAGTTTGTGATATACATCGCTCATAATCATGAATACAGCTTAATAGAAGCCCTAATATGAAAATATTCAGCACAACCAAAAATGTCCATAACATTTTTTTTATAATATTAAACATGTAGATATAATATAACAAAAGGGAGAATCTAGCTATTGTCCAATGGCTCACAAAAAACAGTTCCTGAAGAAATAACTACAAAAACTGTGAACACACAAACAAAGGATACAAACCAAAATACAGCTCAAATATAAGAGTGGGCCAACAAAAAGAATAAAAACATAGGAACATAGGCAAAGGAGATGAGGCCACATTAGGCTGACACCAATGAGAAGGGCATCGTCGAAGACTCCACAGCTCCACAGATGACGGTCCTAGAGCTAGGACAAAGGAATGCCAAATGCAGTGGACCGCATACCAAGCCTAATCACCAAACAAGTGCTCCAAAAGCTCCAACTCCACAAGCTCCAAAAGTCCTAGCTGTGAAGTAGCCCCTTCAGCAACAAAGATACCCAGAGAAAGTCAAAATCCATATACCTATAAATCCAGGCCCTCCAAAATTAGCAAACATCATAAAATCAAAAAAAAGGGAGCAGGGTGTAGAATGCGAAGACAGCACGGATGATCCCGTAAACAAAGGTATCAACCAATTACTCCCCTGGGAGGAGTCGATACTGAGGAAACACCGAAGGTATCAGCCAATCTCCTTGAGCGGGAGCCAATTTCTTCCTTGAAAGGCCTACCCCGAAACGCAAGGAGTAGTCATTCCTTACTCTCCGGATAATGGGAGGAGGATCCATAGGCACTTCGTTAAATATTGCCTTATTCCGCGAGCACCATATATGCCAGCAGATAAGGCAAGGGGTCATACAAAAGAGGATCGAGCGAATAGATTTACCTGAGATGTCAGTCCACCAGAATTTCAGTAAATCTACAAGCGAAGTGGCATTACCTCGGCAACCCACCAAATTCCCAAAGCAATTCTAGGCAGATTTGGCACAAGAGCCAAGAAAAAACAAAAGAATAATGGATTCCGAAAATCTATTACTGCAGCACCTGCATTGGGAAGCGATTGGGATGTCATTCCTCAGGAGGTTCTCGTCTATTGGTAACCCATTATGCAGAGTTTTCCGCATAAATATAGAAACCTTTGGGGGAAGTCGTACATCCCAGATGAAAGAGAAAAGATGAAGACGTGGAGCTGGTGCCCTCAACGAGTTTCATACCTCCTTAATCGAGAAGGGACTACCATACCAATCATTTCCACCATAATGTGAATCTGATAAGGCCTTCACGGATTGCATCCGTTTCCACGTCTCACTAGCATAGGACGGGACACCGGTGTAATTCGCGGTCGAAAGCCTGTGGTACTTAATGCTAAGGTAGGGTAATGGAAGGGAGGCATTAAGCTTCCTGCCTCGGTATAGTACAATACCGAGGTAGGGTAATGGAAGGGTGGCAGCCTTGAAACTTGTAAAGGTCTCGATCCAAGAAGTTCCAATCGAAGAAAGATCTTTTGCATTGATGAAGCAGCTTTTATCAGAGTTAACGAGTTGCCCCCAGCATCTCTCATACTGCTGAATAAGACTAATAAGGCAACGGACAGAGCGATGACTTCCATTAGTGAAAATGATGATGTCGTCAGCGAAAGATAAGGAAGATATAAGAGGAACAGCCCCGAGGGATGCCAAACCTATGAATCTGCCTAGCTATTGTAAGTGAGTGTGGACCACGTACGAAAGCCTCGGTAGTGATGATAAACAGAGACGAGGAAAGGGGGGTCTGATTCGCGTAGACCCCTACCCACCTTGAAGTAACTTTGGTTGATCCGTTGATGAGAACGGAAAAACCAGCAGTTGGAGATGAGCCTCCAAATAATATCGATTAGAGTTTTCGAAATGCTTAAAGCCCACAAAACCTTGATGATGAAAAACCAAGACATGCAGTATGAGAAATCAGCTCATGGGCTAAAATGATGTTATTTATGATCAAGCGTCCTTTTACAAACCCATCCTGAGAGGAAGAAATAATACGCTCGAGAAACGGTGCTAGCCTCGAGGCTAGTACCTTAGATAAATTGCACAAGCTGATAAGGCGAAAATCCATGCAAGAACGAGGATGTTCGCATTTTGGAATGAGGACCAAGTTGGCGGAAGTCCAACCCGAAGGGATATCTCCACCAGAAAAGAAAAACTGAATAGCAAAACAAAAGTCTGTCTGAATAATCGGTCAGACACTTCGAAAAAAGACTCTGTTTAAACCGTCAGGCCCACTCGCACTGTCCTTACTTGGAGCAAATACGCAAGCACATATTTCCTCCGAGGAAGGAGGTGCGGAAAGATCACAGCTATCCGAAGGGAGAACTAGGAATGAAAGCCAGCAGGGTCGGGTCAGAGACCGACATAGAGGGAGAATCGAGAAAGGATTAGAAGTGGGACAGAATAGTCTCTTTGACTTCACTCGGCGTGGAATCCATAGAGAGATCAGGGCACCGGATCTGATGAATCGTAAGAAAATTCTTCTTCTTACGGATAGTGAAGTGGACTAACTTGGAGTTCGTATCACCTTCAACAGTCCACTTGATCCTCGCCTTCTAGCGAAGATAGTCATGCTCATACGAAGCTCCGACGAGAAGGCCAGTTGGGCAACCACCCAAGCCTCCTTTAGCAGCAGAGGGATTCTCATCAAAAGATGATTCTGCTAATACAAGATTTTCTTCGGCAGCCCGAACGCGGTCAAAGATATCCTTGAAAACAAGAATGATCCATGCCTTAAGGCAAGACTTAAGACGCTTCAGCTTACGAGAAAACACAACACACGGAGAACCAAGAACAACGGAGTTCCAAGAGTTCCACAACACTATGGAAGGTGTGGTGTGATCTTCACATACTTTGGAACCTAAAGGTAGAAGGGCCAGACAGGGAAAGGGCAGAACAACGAAGAATCATACGAGCATGGTCGAAGAAGGTACGATGCAAATGGAAAACAGAGAATACGAATAAAGGTTAAAACCAACCTTCAGATCCAAAAACTCTGTCAAGTCTAGAAAGAATCTGATTTGGCCCGCCTTGGCTATTACACCAAGTAAAAGCCGAACCGATAAAAGAAGCCTCAGAAAGACCCAAACTAACGATGAAGGCATTGAAATCCGCTACTACCAGATGGTTAACGACATCATCTCCCCGTTTCTCAGCTTGTCAGGCGACAACATTGAAGTCGACTCCCAAAACCAAAACCAGAAAACCCAAGTCAGAAAGAGCGAGGATGTCGGACCAAAAGGCCAATCTCTCAATCCTACTGCACCTAGCGTAGACCGCCGAAAATAGAAAAGAGGAGGGGAAAGAAGGAATCGAACAAACTACCGAAAGTAGCTATGCAAAATCGAAGATATGGGGAAGACAACATCTTTGGACCAAAGGATTCAAATTTTGTCAGACACATTAGCCAAGGCATCACTAAAGCCAAGAGACAACACAGATTTGGTGATCTCTTCCGGACCCACAAAAGGTTTCATAAGTGCCACATGACAGATAGAATGCTTCCTAACAATGCGTCTAAGTCTAGCCACCGACGCATCATTGCCTATACCATGAACGTTCTAAAAAAGGAAATTCGCCATCTAGAAAATTGAAAACAAGCAGACGCATGAAAAAAGAGAGAACACACTCCAATAGGGGAGAGAAATTGACCACATAGCTCAGATAAGGTATAGCATGTGCCGAGTGGATCTTATGATCCGCTCAAACGCCGCTATAGAGCGTGTGCGAATGGTGCGGAAAATGCGGGAGACCGATCTCGCTTTTCTGCGCGAAGAGCGAAGAGGATGTGGTGAAGCTCTAGAAACCTCCTTACCGGCCTCGAGAGGCCCAAAAGACATCTCAGAGATCGGGTCAGACGTAAAAAAATAAGACACACCATAGCGCGATTCAAGGACAAGAACCCAAAGACTCGAGACTCACTAAGGCAGAGGAAGGACACAACAGGACAACAGAAGACCTAAGAGAAGGCAAAAAAAATGTAGGGATACATAATAGACGAAATCCTAGTTCTTGTGTGACCTTTACCAATGCCAAGATGTCATGAGGTTGACAACCCCGCATAAAAGGTAAAGGCCTACAATCCACACACCGACGGACGACGGAAGACAAAGCCAGAATATGGAGGCTACCTCCCAGGTATCCCGTATAGCGATCCAAATCAGGGACCGCTATACAACTACATCTAGAAGGCCACCCATCCCACCTGACCTCTCTCCGATAAAACCACCAACAAAGCCAGCAAAAATACGAGAACCAAAGCACTAAATCCTGAGTGGCACACGACATAGAAAAGGCCTCTCTACTACTCGACAAACCACACAACCCTAAAATCGACATAACCCAATCATTCAAACTCGTAATATACGAGTCGAAAGCGACAACCGAGATACACAAGCAAAAGCAAAGCTCAAGACCAAAGTAGCGTGCAGTGATGCCAAATAATGGGTAGCCAAAACGAAAAGAAAACCAAGCAACAAAGTGACAATCGGGAAAAGCCACAACCAGCATATCAGCATCATACAAGGAAAAACGAAACACAGGCCATACCTCCTTCAAGAGGGTGTACCTATGACAAAGCACTGAGAGCCCACAACAAGCGACGACCGCCATACCATCAGGATCTCCTCCGATGACCGAGTACAACAAGAAGCTTGGGAATAAAGCCTAGAATTTGACAAATCAAACGAGGCATTAGCATCCACGAATGGAAGCAAACCTGAAGCAATAGCAGCCACACCATCAGCCCTAACAACGGTAGCACCACCCACTGCCGAATCAATGGCAGAATCCCCTGCCAAGACCGAAAAACAGCAGTAGGCGCAGAACTGTCTGACGTGCAAAAAGGCACAGACTCGAGAGCGTGCCTAAAACCAGCAGAACTAACAGTAGACGCCTTGGTAGACGCCTTGGGTGCTAAAGAGG
This sequence comes from Allium sativum, assembly GCA_030737875.1. Lineage (NCBI taxonomy): Eukaryota > Viridiplantae > Streptophyta > Magnoliopsida > Asparagales > Amaryllidaceae > Allium > Allium sativum. The sequence continues at coordinate 716,042,038 of CM060921.1, read as the reverse complement.
TCACCTTTTATGCTTCTTCGAACGCCTCGGCGTCGAGAAGGCTTTGAAGGATGACCGGGAATTGAAGCCGAGAACTGTAACGAAGAACAAGGTATAATGGGGGCTAGTCATCACGGCAGGAAATGGGTAGGCGGCGTGACTTCTTCTGTGTCGATCTCCTCTCCCACATGACTAGCACCAATACCGTTGTTCGCCGAAACCTCACACAACATTGCCAACCAGAAAAGCTGCAACCGGCATGAAATCACAAACAGACGATTTTCCGTAGAAAGACAATGACGGCAAAAAGGGGTGATGAAATCCCCCTTGCCGTATGAAAACCCAGTAGACTCTCGGATGTTCGGAGCCAAATCCAAAGATGAACGACGACCAAACACCCCTCCTCCATAAAAACAGGATAGATTTCGAAGAAGCTACCATCGATTAAAAAGAATCGCTGACGCGAAAACGACGCGAACGACTCCAAAGAGTGGGTTAGAATCGAAATTGTGTTAATTCCATTATCGCCACAAGCGGCTTCACAAGAGAGGAGGCCGAAATTGCGGTGACAATCAACTTCACATCAGGTCAAGATCTAATAAACGATCCGTGAAGCACAAAATAGTGGCAATCGGAGTTAATGAGAGAAACCCTAGATCCAAAAGTTAGGAAATAGCAGACAAGCCACAAGCCGAACAAGCAAAGAAAGATATCGCACAGAACAAGCCCCAAGAATTAGACAGAGACAAAGGAAGAAAAATCGCAGGAGAAATCAGAGAGCAGCCATGGAAATAGCCGTTGGTTTGATTTAGCTTTTGAAATAGATTTTGTCCATAACAGTTAATTAGAAAAAAGACAACAGCGATGCAAACATTGACATAGGTCGAAAATAAATACAGAATCAGCAAGTTTGCAGCAATCATAAAATCAAATAAAAAATGTAAGATAAAATTATCCCAATATACAGATTAGTGTTTGAACTTTGATCAGCTAAGTTTGCAACATCTTTGGGGGCAGATGTGTTCATAAGCTACGTAGGTGACAGATCTTTTATTAACCGCATCACGGACATGCTCATGTTCCATCACATCTGCAATGACTAATGTTGTTTTCCTTCTTTTCAGCTTTCACCCATTTATCGCATTATATGTCAGACTGTGTTGAAGATTAATCAATCGCTTCTTTCTTATTTTGCGCCAGGCTTAAAAAGAAGTCCGTGAATATTTGCTCGTATCCAGGAACTTTGCCATAGCCTGTAAATAGAAACATGTTGATGATTAATCAGTGAACAATGGAAATTAAGTTTCAGAAGAAAATTATAAAATTTCCATGTCATTTTGCCTAACAATGGTTAAGCTACAGTTGTTGTTCTGCATATAAAGAATAAAAAAACTCAGGACAACAGTAAGGGCTCTAAAATGAATCACTGTTTTTCAAATGTACATTTACACCAAGACATTACTTGGCTGTCTTAAGGAGCCCCAACAAGGATCATTATTGGGGTTTATACTCTCAAGCCATCTCCAATTGAAGCGCACTGCAGTCTTAAAATTTAGACCGCAAAAAATATCCAATTGAGCAATTAAAATTTAAAGCATGCAAAAAGCCTAGAGATTACCTTTTCAATTCTAGATCCAAATATGTATTTAGTACATAATCAGATGCAGGGCTGTTATATGTTGCCGATGCAAGAAGGCCATCACCGTATCTATACTATTGATAAGTCAAAAACGACAACTGATATTTCACCATTACCATTTGTAAAATGATCGTTGCTACATACCGATAAACTGGCAAACCGCCGTCCAATAATAGTACATTTATCACTACATAAAACATTAAAATTTTATTGTATTATAATTTTGAAGTAGATATTTTATTATTGAACCTAATCCCATTAAAACAAAGTATTCTGACTTATTTTAGTTTGAAATTAAAAAAAAGGTCATAATTCATTATATATATATATATATATATATATATATATATATATATATGCGAAATAATGGCTTTGCTAATATTAGGATTCCAACCTAATTAAAAAAATCATCATTGTAAATACAAACTTCTTAAAAAACGATATTACCTTTGAAAGTGTACTTAATTAAATTTAAATTAAATACTGAAAAAAAGAAGTTAAAATGACAGTTTAATATACCGTTAAGCTGGTTTTGACATTTCTTTACAGCTATGTATACCGTCAACCATAGTAGTTAAGGCACTAAGGCTCAAAAAGGCGCAAGCATTAAGCCTGGGGCTTTTTTGAGCCTTGGGCTTTTGTGTGTGCCTTTTATATGAGTTTGATCTGCTATTTTACTAACTACAAATTAATTTTTAAACCATATTATATAATTCATTCAATTATTTACATATTTTGTTAATAAGATTTAAATTTTAAACCATATTTTATAATTTGTTGAACAATCAATTTTTTTTATTTAACTATTTATAAACAAAATTTTGATTTTAAACAAAAAAGCGTCTCAAACTGCAAAAAGGCGCACTCAAAATGTAAAAAAGCACAAACCTTGAGCCTTGGGCTTTTTAGCGCTTAAGCGCGCCTAAGCGCGCGCCTTGATAACTATGCCGTCAACAATGATAAATATATAGTTACCATGTTGATTATATTAATATATCAATTTAACTCAATATTGGTTACCGGCACGTAATATGACATTGGTATTGTAACAATAAATTTATCATTACCGTAGGAGATGGTTGAGTTCAAGTTTATTTTATGCCCAACAATCAGGCATTTTTGTAAGGAATAAATCATTGGTTCAAACCTTTTTTGTCCTGGTGTGCCAAGCCAATGAAAACATACAAATTTTCATAATAAAGTCAAATTCTCTATCCTTGTGAAAGGTCTTTTTGCAAAACATTTGATTATGTGTCAAATGCTTATCGGAGAGGCACATCAGGATAAGGGAGGTTGGGACCAGGTGATCTACTCCCTTTTTGTCCATTTGAGCCCCTAAGCTCACGTCTTTTACCATTGATGTGCATAATATGTTGGAGATCCCTTAGTTAAGATTTAAACACAAAATCAATATTACTAGATAAACGAAGGCATGCTGCTATTATATTATGCCTTCATCCGTTTGAACTATTTACAGTTAAACTAGAAGGGAAGTTACATTCCGTTTCCAACTTATGATCGATATTTTAGTGTAAATTAGTGATGTACAAGAGCAGAAGAAAAACGGGGCGTATTAAAGAATAATTGGTTTTTTATTTTAAAGTAATTTGATGAAATCATGAAATCAACAAGAAAGAAATAAATAAATCAATACCAAAACAAAACAAATACTAGACACTGAACTAAAATAAAATTTGCATGATTTGTAACTGCTGGGTCTTAAGGTCATATTCAAATTATATCTGTTGATACCATTCATTCAATACCAGATGTAAATACATGCAGTGTGCTTATAATTAAATCTTACCAGGAAAATAGTTGATATCAATAACGTAAAATCGGTCCTTTGTCCCATGCTCTCTGATCATATCTATGTTGAACAAGCAGAGGCCCTGAAAATAAGAAATATCACGTGAGTTGTACGATTACTTGGACAATATCTGCAAATTTAATTTCTGCTTCCACTGTAGTTGGCTGCTTTTGGAAAATAATTTAGCTGCCAGCAACTTAAAAAAATTGAAAACAGTTTGAAACGTACCAACCGATGGCGAAGCTCTCTTGCAAGTTTCTCGAGCAAAGGGCCAGGAGGTAGCTCTGTAAAAACCATATATAAATAACTTTAGCAATTCATCATTTATACAATGCGCAAACTGCATTCTGAACAGTTCTTAAAATTATTTTTAAGGAACTTTAAACATAACTTTGGAGCAAATATTTCAGCTATACATTGCTATGTTTAAGTGACTTTCAGTACAATCAAACAGTTTTTTAGGCAATATAGGCTGCCTCGATATATTCACAAACTTTCTGATGCCAACAAAAGACAAGTTTGTCAACTGAAAGGTGTGACATTGGGTAAAAATTCATATTAGGAAGCGAAAGTTTTTTTTTCTTCTTTCTTTCATAATTAATATCTCATATATACTGGACATTGTTTACAAACTCCTAAGAAAGGACGTACACAACCAACAACATAACATTTTAGGTTTCTTTTAACGAAAATATGTTGTAATTAGGACTCTACTCTTGCACCTCTTATCAAGTGTTTTGGCCCGATAGGCTGATGAATAACCTGTTGAAGTATAACTCAAAGAATTATTGAATAGCGAGTAAGTCTATTTTCTAATTTACAGGATGAATACATATGTCGTGTATCCAATTTAAGATTATCAAACAAAAGCAATATTAGAACGCGCACACATATTCAGATTACATACAAAACAGCAATGAGGTAACTGTAGCCCTTACCAGCAACTCCTGGATCTAAATCTGCATCATCTGCAGAAGCTGCAGCACACGAAACCCTTGGAAAACGGAAAACACCACCATTTTTTGATAATTCATGTTCATCAAGATCTGGAAGAGAAAATCTACGTACGACCTTAATGGTTTCTCCTACTATGTAAACCTTAAAAAGAACACCACCTGAAATCATACAACTTTTTTTTGTCAACATGCATGTTTGACAAGCTAAAAGTTTGAATGGCCAAAAGCGGGTACATACCATGATTAACAAACTCCTGCAGAATAAGAGGAGGCTCCAGCTTTGATAGCGAGAACTGATCATAGGCTAGTGACAATTCGTGGGACTTAGCACTTAATGGTTTAACAACTGCAAGATCAGTAGCATAAAGAGAACCTTGAGAATGCAAGCAGCATTTTTGTCGAAGAATCAAAATGTTGTAACTACACTGTATAATTTTTGCAGGTACTTCAGAAGAATTCTGTTACTTTTCTGTACTGTTTTTGTTGTATTTCTAGATAATTGCTGTGTTTTACTTTGTGTCAACATTTGGGCTTTTGCATGTATATTATCTTTTTATGTATTTTAAGAGTTGTTGGAGAAATGATTTCTCTCCATTATTTTAAGATTTAAGCCATACTCTTTTTCTATGTGTATTCCCAACAACAAGTTTCTTCCTACGTTTTGACAAGGTAACAACTTCAATGGGGAAATAATAATGATGATGATGATGATGATGATACTACTACTCCAGCAAAATATGATAATACATATCTAGAAAGATGTCCAATAGCATATGAGAAAGGAAACCAAAACAGGAGGGGATGGAGAGAATCAAGAGGTTCTTTTACCTAATGGTAGTGATAAACCAGCCTTAGACACTGCATCTGGAATAGATAGTGACTCTTTGGTGATAACCAGTTGTTTGGGAACACCAACTTCACCTGTGTGTGTGCATATGTATATATAAAGGATAAGCACCAATACGTGACCACCTCACATATCTTTGATCTAAGTATAAGGATACCGTCAGACACTATTGTATATGTTTAGAAGCAGAATCCTTGCTAAGAGCATCTCTAGCAAAGTGTTCAAGTTTGAGAGGAGGAAGAACAAAAAAAGCATGTATTCCTCCCACTTTTCCAGCAGCGAGTGGAAGAAATTGTACTCTTAAAAAAATTACAGATGGTGTTCTGAATCCTGTTTATAGGGTTAAATGGGCTTCAAAAACCCAAATTCCACCTTAAACGGCTTTGTGAAAGATCGTTTAAAGCACAAATGGTTTTCTAAAAACCGTTTATAACTCACGCTCAACAAATAAAATGGGAGAAACTCCCACTTTCCTCTCTTCCTCACGCCTGAATTAGCACTGTTGTAGCGTGAGGACTCGATAAAAAATGAAAGTTCCCCATTCTTCAGCAAATAGCTGCTGCCGGAGATGCTTTAGGTAGGTTGAATTTACAGCACATAACTTGAAATACGTACGTACAATAGATGATCTACACTAATACTCCTACAAAAGTGAAAAGTTTTCGTGAATTACCAAAAGCATCGGATAAGTTCATATCAGCTACATCCTGAAGCATTGACTGGCGATTATGTAAATGTTGTATGGCATCAGGAGGATCAAGGACGGTCACTTCTGGATGTCTTTCCTGATAATCCTTCAATGTTAGAAGTAATAAAGCTATAAGTATATGCATTATGGTAAGCTTTGATATAGACAGAAACAGTACAGATGCTTTAAAAAATTTGATTCCATTATAGTAATTTGATGAACCACTTAACTTGTACTTCTTTATTATATCCAACTCAACTAAATGAATATAGTATTGAACAAGATTTCTTTTGTGTGTGCGTGCGTGCCCATCATTTGAATTAAAACAGCAGTCAAATAACATGCATAATAATCAAACCAAGCAACTAAGTGAAAATATTCAACGATTTTTGTAAGGCTTGAATAAATGTAGAAAGATAGATGGTACAACGTTGACAAAATGATTTCCAAAGGATAATGTTATTAAGTTGTTCAAAGAGAGCAAATGGAATAAATTATTATCAAGACAACTCCAACAAGGCTGCCTGTGAACATACCAGATACTAGATTAGCTGGTGATAGAAGCAATAGCCCATATTATCCAGAATATGAGAATCATCAACAAGCATAAAATTCAAGTTGTTCAAAGTGTTCAGCTCTATGTCTCACTTTTTTCCTTGTCAGGTTTCATATCTAAATTTAACAGAATACGCAAACTAATTGGCAACACAAAAAATAAAATTTTGCAACAATCATTGCACTTAGTGGTATTAGGCAAGGCTACACAAATAAAATCAATGTTTCTGAATTTACTAACCTCAAGAATTTGGTTCCACTCCTTTCCAGTCAGCTGGACAAGGCAAACAGAAATTGTATCAAATCTCAAATTTTTGTGAATATGCAAAATATACCATGAGTACAAAATCTCTCCAATATAGTTTGTTCTATTTATAAGTAATCTCTCCAATATAGTTTGTTCCATTTATAAGTAATTTCCATGATGAATAAGACATGAACACAGGTTCATAGCAGAATGTAACGGCCATAATATCTTTCCAGAAGATGGATGGATACTCTACCAATTTAAGGGTAACATTTCCACATACCCAAATAAATTTATCACATCGCTAATTGACTCAATAGACACTAATCAACAAATTTTCTGTGTACTGCCCGATAAAGCTAAGGTTTGTAACAATTTCAAAGAGTATAAACGATACTTTCTTTAGAACAAACGTTTTCTGTTTCTGCAACTAAGTAATCAAATAACTGGTGGTGGGTTAACCTTGTGCAGTACAATATCGAAGGGTCCTTGGTCTGATAGAGGACGATGGTGATCAATCTGAACAAATAATATTCCATTTTTTCTGCATAAGACATTTCACAGGACATCATGGTTAGTCTTTACGTACTGTTGGAAATTGTATAATTACACATGCACCATACTTCAGTGGGAAAATAATGATTACAGTAAGGTGACATATTTAGAAGTCGGAACTAATTGATTTTATGCTAATGGCAACAATTAGATTTACTACGATACAAAGGTGGCACAATGTAGTCACCAAAAAAGAAAATCTGACCGCTTTTTTATGTTAATAAAACGACAGGGATACACATGCAATGACCAAGGCAACTGAGCTTCTGATTCCCAAACCGAGCTCAGATTTAAATTATTTGCGAACAAACAAGAACTGAAATTAAATAGTTTTAACTTAATTAATATTTCTCTCAATATATCCATTTTATGGGATGCTACATATGTAAATGGAAATTTGAAGAAAATCCAAAGTAATTAAAAAAAAAAATTAAGCAGAGGTCAGTATAAATATATATTGATTCCTCTTTTGCAGCTATGCATTCTTCATTTTTACCCACATACTGCAGTAAGCTAGTGAAGTTTAGCATTCATGTAAGTTGTTACTGCAGAACCGATAAACTTAAGCATTTAGGCAAGGAATATGTTGTCTTAAAGGGCAAAAACATCAAAATCCGTGATTGTGTTTCTCTTATAAACTATCATTTTTTTGTATGCCCACTTGATTTGTCTTTGCATGTGTGTGTCTTTTTAAATAGCGCCTACTGGTCCACAAATGATAGTTTTATTTATCTTGTTACCGAACTTCACAACTTGAATTTAAAGTAGATAAATCGACAGCGCTTAACTCTACTATAGACAGAAATGCCAGATGTTAGAATGCTTAACTAGCATCCAAAAGTAACAGAATCTTAGGGTACATCGTTAGAGGAACAGGAGGAAAAACAGCAGTCATTTAAAATATAGGACAGCGTCCATCTTATTTATTCAAAACTCCCAGTCTCCTCTTTCCATTTTTTATTTACCGAATACAAATGAAAAATAATACTTTTCTGTATTTGTTTACAGAAGCTAAACAACTCTTATAAAAAAATTATGTCATGCTAAGTTTTTTTGACTGAATCAGTGCCCACAGAGAATCAAAGATGCAACTTAATGATAAATACCACATAAACTTGCTGAGTCAATAATTTTCCATCCTCTCTGTGTGTGTAGAGAAATGTTTAGTCATAAAATATTAACAAGATTTATTAATAGATATTTTTTAACATGTTACAAACTTGCAATACAACCTTCCCAATTTCCACAATTAATACTAAGTCAACTTAAACTGGATCACGCTTCAACAATAAAAACTGCAAGTGGAAGCATAAAGTTTAAAAGTGAAATCTGACATAAAAAACTTCAAGAATATGAACTCCTTTATAGGTCTCTTTTCCAAATAAGTATATCATAGGAGAATAAACAAATGGCCACTTGTGACCATCCAACCATAAGCTTCTCCAAGGAGAATAATATCTAGCAATTTTGAATACGTATTCTGTATAGCAGTATACATTAATGTAAAGATAAAGCTAAAATATTCACAAGCAAACATAAAGATACATATATACGCCTATACGTTCATATACATATATGTTCAAGTTTAACACGTTTTCAATAAAGCAGAGATAAGATGTATGTTCAATAAAACATAGATAAGATGATAACAGTCAAAGCCTTAGTCCAAATGGCTAGTATGACACCATACTAAAAGGTTTAATCATTCTATGCCGCCAAAAGTTTATAAAACATGTATGTTCCTACAAGGCTTGGCTGGAGGGATAGTCCTGAGCACAATTGTCAAACATGTTGCAAATTAATATACTATACACTAGTAAACTGGTAATTAATTAACCATATGTAATCGAATTCACATCACCTAGTAATACCGTAATAGCTTTTCGAAGTTATAAATTTGCTAGAAGTTGTAATAACATAAATTAGCAATGGAGAAAATTATAAAGGATGATTTTCATATCTCAAACCATATACAATTAGTTTCTACTTTACTAATAGTAGAGATGTGAAACTTAGCAATGCTTTGGGTAAAGCGCTAGCTCAAAATTGATGTACAACAAAAAATACGCTAACATTGACTCCTAAAGTATAATAAAGGATGGAAACATCCACTGGGTATTTACCAATTTCAACTTAAAAACATCATGTATCCAAAACTGTTTTTCTAGCTCAACATTTTAACTTTTGCAAGCACGACTCCAGTACTCTCACAAACCATGAGAACAGACTGTTTCAGTGAACACCATAAAAAAAAAAAAAAGATCAAATCATATTAACAAAATCATCAAAAACAAGCGTTAAATGGAAAATAACGATGATACACCAATACAACAACAACAGAACACAAGAAGAAAAAACATAAACCTTAGCATCACGTCACAGCAAAGTCGACGCAAATTAAGAATACAGCATTCAGACTCAACCAGAGCAGATTAAATAAGCCATGAATTTGAAAATAAATTACCTAGCGAATCCTTCAAGCTTAGGTTGCAAAAAGCTCTTAACTTTCTTCGATGTTAGAGCATATCCAACAACAAGCTTCAACTGTGAGGAAGAAGATGAAGCTGTCATCGAATTAATCTCGCTTCCATTTCTATTATCATTTTCGTCATTATAATTCCTATAATCTCCATTCAGTCTCATTATCCTCGAACAATCAATAAACAAAATACGTCTAACGCGACAAAATACTATAAAATCGATAGATATGCGAATCTAGAATTTGAATTTTTATAATATTCGAAGCTATCGGGAATATTAGAGATTATAATAAGATCCGTAATTTCAAAGGAGGATTTCACTACTGAGAAGATTAATCATAATATGGAATTAAAGAACGCAGTTAAGAGTGGGCCGCCGCTTGTACATTTGTAGGCTGTAGCCCAATCTAACTACTCTAAGTAATAACATAGATCTCCTAGAACTTTGCAATTCGAAGATTTGGAAATGATTGGTTCAGCTTGGAATCATTCGTGGAAGATAAACCAAATCAAACCTAACCGACATTATTTAAAACCAAAACCAACCAAGCTGATAATATTTGGTTTGATTTAATTGTTTTAGTTGGTTTACCTAAAAACTAATTTGATCTTCTGTTTGTTGATATAGTATAAGATTGAAATAATTAATTGAGTAAATATTATGCAAACATTTGAAAAATAAACTCCGTTCCTAAAAATGTCAAGATGAGTTAATAGAAAAATAATATTATTATAAAAATATTGTAAATTATAGGGCTACAAATAATAATTTAGTTGTATTAAACTAATATTAATTTTCTAATTTGATTTAATTGGTTGGTTAAGTTTTAATTATTCAAAACCAAATTTGACCAATGAACCAAAGAAACATGAAAACAGAAAACAAAATCAAACAATAAACTAACAAAACCGAAGTGATCAAACTTAATTGGTTTGGCTGACTTGGTTAAATCAATGTATGCTCACCCTCACTTTGCATTGGGAATTTAGGATAATTTGATGAGGTATTTAACATAAACTTAAAGGATGTGTGTTGCACTGCGTAACGCTTAGAAAAAATTAAACATTTCAAAATTTAAAAAATTCATATATAATTGGGGACCACTCGGTGGGTCACATCCATTTCGACTTATTAACCACAAATATAACAGGTAAAAAAGTCAAAACTAATGAAATGACAAATTTTCCAGTCAAATTAATTTTATTTTTTTGGAGTTGTGCTAAGAGCTCTATGATTTCCACTTGCTAATATCAGAGTTGGTATTATAAATGCAAATCATGATACTCTTAGCACCACATCTATACTTGATGCTAACAACACCAAGATATATACTTAGTAATACTAGCTTTGGTGTTAAAAAGTGTAAATCATTGTGCTCTTAGCATTATACTATTTTTAATCCAACTGTGAATCCTGCAAGGTATATTTCAACCTTAAAGACAAATTTATGGTATTATTTATAATGATTCATTTTTAGTTTTATTAGGTTTACCATCTAAATTTGCAAGTTTGGAGTTATTTCTATAAAAAAAGAGTGAATTTCATATTTGATTCCTATGTTATAAGAGACTACTAGGAAAAATGTTTTATGCTTTTAATACATATTTATATATATTTTGTATGAGCATTCCTAATATCATATAAATAACATTGAATTGTTTAAAGAAAAAATAAATTAACAAAGGGGTTTGAATAAGTTCATTTTTTGTTTGATTATCATGCTATGATATTGATAGAAACAATTTATAGTTAATACAACATTTGAGTAAATGCTTTAATTTTTTTTTCAAACAGTCATAAAATATTTTAAAACACTGATTTTTGGTACAAATTAATAATTTTTTTTTTATTTTGTTAATACTAACAAAATAGTCATTTAAGGCCGAATAATTCTGAAAATGTTTTATCACATTCGTTTTCAGACCCGGATTTTCATAAATAAAACACTGATAAAACATTTATGATGCTTCTGCATTTTCTCTTACTAAAAAACTAGCGCTCTTTCAATTTTCCATCTATCAGTTGATGAACAGACGAAACAAAAAAGAATAACATACAACATTTCTTTGTTATTTTTCTTATCGATCATTTATCTTTTAAAACAGAATAATATTTTAGTCGTCCAAGAGTACATATTTTGATTATCTACCTTGGTGCAGAGGTTTGGTGAGAACTATATTCGATTGTTTTATCCTGAATGGGGTATTGCTTATAATCTACCTGTTATAGCTTTAGGCAAAGTGGTAAAACGTCTACAAACGGAACAAAACATGCGACTCGACCATGCATATAGTTCAGTTTTATTATTCAAGTATAATAATTTTAAGATGTTTCAAATTATTGCTTCAATGGCCAATGATTTTGTGGCTATGACATAAATAAAGAAATCGGGTTTGTGGAATCTCATTTCAAAAGATGGAAGCAAAGGATAATGTTTTATTTGACAATGAAGAAAGTGTTATATATTCTAACAACTGAAAAGACGGTTGTTCCTGACCAATAAATGGATGGCAAGAAAAAAGCATCACAGGACAAAAATGACCATGATTATCTCTACAAAATTATGTTCTTGATGGCTTGAGAGATGGACCGTATGACTATTTTTTATTTTATTTTTTGAATCAAAAATGGCACAAACACCCAATGGAATGTAGAAAAGAAAAAAACCAAAAAAAGTAAATGAAAATGAGTAAAAATTACATACACAAGGTTTATAGTAGTTCTATTGATCGATGCTTACATCTACTTAATATTTCTTTTGATTATATTGATGTCCTACAAGTATAGTTCATATGGATCGGTAAGGATACTTGGGGTTTAGAAATCATGAAGAAGTTGCAAGAAAGCAAAATTGATCCCATAGTCTCCTATTGTGGTTGTAGACCGCCTTCACTCCTCCACGATCTCCTCTACGTTTTCCTTGTCATAGCAACGGTTTCATTTTAAGAAATATAGTCATGTCTACAATGGTGATGGATTGGTACCTATTTACGTGATCCTCTCATGGATCGATTCCACTGCTTCATGTTGTAGTGGTTTATCATTAACTTCATTGTTTCCATCTAATTTGCACTGCTATAAGTATGCTTTTGAGTCACTATGACAGATTGTGGAGGAATGGAATTGCTGATTTCTAGTACTCGAGGTGATTGATGTAAACGTTAGACGATCAGTGTAACAACCCGAATTTTTGATGATTACCTGCTATAATCAATAAGCAATTCAATATCAATATTGAAGTGATAATTAAGTTGAATATATTTTTAATTTGGTCATTTGACTTAATTACTTGAGTTAATATAAAGAGTTGGGTCTTGTGGTTTAAATATGGGAATGGTGGAATTTAATCATTTAAAAGTGACAAGATTGAGGCTTGGCGATAAAACAATTTATTTTTTTGTGAAAATGATGATTACTGGGGAGAGTTAGATGTTTGGGCTGATGATAAACAAAACAGGGGAATCTAAAGTTAATTTAATATTATATGTTAGGAATAAATTTTGGGTTCACATATTAGTTTAATAAGTAAGGTAAATAACTTGTATAAGAAAAAATAATAAGGCTTTTTAGTGTTTTGGTCATTTGTATATTATATAGTGTATTTAAAAATTAGTGATTCATATAAAATAAAAATTTACACAAATTCAACCGTAAAATGTTCAAGTTTTGTGTAGAAAGTGGAATTGTATGTAAGATGTATATTTTAGTGTTAGAAGCTTTAGAATACTTTACAAATGATGTTTCTAATTTTATTTCATGATGAAGATCGACAAAATATAGTTCTTGAAATATTTAGTTTATAAGTTATACAAAATATGTAGAAGTTAATTGTATAATGTAAGTGTTTTGTGTGAATTGTTAAAATAATTGTAAACTGCTTCAATAAGTATAAATAAACCTTAAATTGGTCTAAAAGTTGTGTTCATAAATTTATCAACTATGTTAAGTGGAAAAAAATAGGAAGCACGATGAAGAAATAAGTTAAAACAAGTGTTAAAATGATAAATTTAGGCTAAAATACTTTCTAATTAGCTTAACTAGTTAATTTAGGCCTAACTAACTTATTTTGTGGCATTAACCCTTAATTAGGAAAAGACAGATCCAAAGAAACATTGATAGTACGGAGTTTCTCTAGAAGTAGCCTTCTTCTCCAATTTTCATTATTTAGTAAAAGAAGATTCAAGGAATTCATTCCTTATTCAAAACTCCAAGCCTCAAAACACTTGAAGATTGTTAAGTTTGGTTGCAATTAATCTTCTGCAATAGGTAATCCCTTAAAAAAAAGAATTTAATCCATCAATCCCTCTGATTTATTGAAGTTATTCCTTTTGCATGTTATTGTAATTGGTTTTACAAGGAAAAGAGAGCTTCTGTGACGACCCAGAATTTCGACCCTTGAAAATCGACACTTTAACACCTTCTCGTATTCAAAATGTCAAAGATTCAAGTGTCGGATTCTTGGTTGTCTGATATCAGTATAATCCACATATGTGTGTGTAACAAGTAAAATGCACACATCATCACTAAGAACAACCACGAAGCATCCATTGATCCATCACACGATCATATATGGGAATATGTATATAACAGTATATACATGTGTCCATATAAGTGTTTGTCACTAAACGCTTACATTGCAATAATTACTAATCATCCATATCATCAACAATCATTCACACAACATAAAAAGTGAATGAATATAAATGTCGAGTTCTCACCTTGGGGTTCCATTATGCTATCCTCTATTGCTAGGCTGTTAGACCTACTACAGTTATCCCAGACTGACTGTTTGACGCTACGGACTTTGCAGCAATTTGTATATTTTATAAATGGAGGAAAAGGAGGATTTTCACCATGGAAGCCGTGAATTTTAAGGTGGAGAAGAAGAAGAAATGGAAGAGAAGATGAGAATGAATGCTTAAGGAAAGGAAAGGGGTGTATTTATACTTGAATTGAGTTAATAAGGTGATGACACCTCGTAGGACATGTGTAATTCATGCATGTAATGTTGCATGCAAAATTACAAGTGTCTTAACACTTGTAATAAAGAAAAAGGAGGTGTTTTTGGTAGCATTTACCCTTTAAACGCTATTAAAAACTATATACAACACTTAACCAAATGCTACCAAAGGTGTATATATAAGATTATATACTTCTTAACTATATTTTATAATCTAAACCATTTATTACAACTTTAATTAACTTATAAACTAATCATTTAACTAGTCCAAAATTCCAGATCATTACATTCACCACCCCTTAAAAAAAAATTCGTCCCCGAAATTGCATAAGATGGTAATAAAATAAGACGTAACAACTAAAAGGGAATGGATAAGGAAATGAGTTTACCGAAGGTTGGGCTAGACTGGAATGTCCACTCGGCAGTCAGGATAGAATTTCCGCATAGTTTCTTCCGTTTCCAAGGTACAATCCTTGGGGTCATCACTCCATTGTACTTTAACCAACTTAACAGTCTTATTTCTTAATCTCTTTTCATCTCGAGCAATGATCTTTGTGGGTTCTCTTTTGACTGCTAAACTTGGGGTAATTTCCAGATCTTGTTGAGCAGCTTTTTTTTATAACCTGGTCTGTATCATGCACATACTTCCTGAGATTAGATATATGGAACACATTATGCATACTAGACAACCATTCTGGTAACCGCACTCGATAAGCTAATGGTCCAACTCTCTCCAGAATAGGAAACGGTCCAATATACTGTGGAACTAATTTTCCTGTTTTACCAAATCTGATAACTCCTTTCATTGGGGATACTTTCAAAAATACGGAATCTCCAACTGCAAATTCCAAAGCTTTTCTCCTTCGATCAGCATAGCACTTTTGTCGATCCTGGGCCACTTTTAGCTTCTTCTTAATGAGATCCACTTTCTATGTCGCTTCTCTGATCATATCAGGTCCAAGAACAAGTCTATTTCTAGACCCAGCCCAACATATTGGCGATTTGCATGGACGGTCATAGAGTGCTTCAAACGGTGCCATCTTAATACTAGCTTGATAACTATTGTTATAAGAAAATTCAACCAATGGCAGATGATTTTCCCACGAACCTCCAAAATCGAGAACACATGCTCGCAACAAGTCTTCCAAAATCCTATTAACTCTTTCTGTTTGTCCATCTGATTGTGGATGATAGACAGTGCTAAAGTTCAGCTTCGTTCCCAAAGCATCTTGAAAAGCTTCCCAAAAACGACCGGTGAAGATAGGGTCCCGATCACTCACAATGCTACATGGAATTCCATGTAACCTAACGATTTCCTTAATATATAACTCTTCTAAACCAACAACAGTCCTGTTGGGTTTTACTGGAATGAAATGGGCGCTTTTAGTTAGACGATCTACAATAACCCATATTCCTTCATTTCCTTTGCGAGTGCGAGGTAAACCATCGATGAAATCCATCGAAACTTGATCCCGTTTCCATTGTGGAATTGGCAAGGGTCGAAGTAATCCTGATGTCTTCTGTTGATCGCTTTTTATTTGTTGGCATGCAGCCCAACGGTTGACATAAATAGATATGTCCCTCTTCATTGTTCTCCACCAAAATGTACGTTTAACATCTTGATACATTTTATTAACTCCAGGGTGGATACTAAATCTAGATTTATGACATTCGTCCAATACTTCTTTCTGAAGCTCTTTTATGTTTGGGACACAAATTCTTCCTTTCAATCTCAAAATACCTTTTTCATCAATTTCAAAACTTGAATCCTTACCTTGTTTTATATTCTCAGCTATTCTTTGTAAAAATCTGTCTTCTCCCTGCTTACTAATAATCTTTTCCATAAGTGTTGGGGCAATAACTAAGTAAGCGATGACGGCGTATTTCCTACTTAAAGCATCGACTACCACGTTGGCTTTCCCAGGGGTATATTGAATATCCAAATCATATGATGCTAAATATTCCAACCAACGCTGTTGTCTTATGTTTAAATCTTTATGAGTGAATAAATACTTTAGAGGCTTATGGTCAATGTACAATTCAAACCTTTCTCCCAAAAGATAGTGCCTCCAAATTTTCAAAGCAAATATTACAGCAATCAATTCTAAGTCATGGGTTGGATAATTCCTTTCATGTGGTTTCAATTGTCCGCTTGCATAGGCAATTACTCTGCCTTCCTGCATCAAAACTGCGCCAACTCCTTCTTTGCATGCATCTGTACAAACCGACAGCCCTTTATTTCCATTTATAATAGCTAGAACTGGAGCAGATGTCAATCTTTTCTTTAGCTTCTGAAAGGCTTCTTCACATTTTGGGGACCACACAAATTTGGCATTCTTCATTGTTAGCTTTGTAAGAGGAGAAGCTATCCTTGAAAAATCTTGAACAAATCTTCTGTAATAGCCGGCCAATCCGAGGAAACTCCGAACTTCTTTTGGTGTCTTTGGTTGCTTTCAATCCAAAATGGCAGAGATTTTTCCTGGGTCTACCGAAATTCCATTCTCCGATACGATATGACCAAGGAATTTTACTTCTTTTTCCCAAAAGTGGCATTTTGAGAGTTTCGTTTTGAGTACATTCTTTCTTAATATTTCCAAGACAATTCTTTGATATTCCGCGTGCTCTTCCTTAGATTTAGAGTAGATGAGAATATCGTCGATGAAAACCAATACGAACTTATTTAATACTTCTCGAAATACTCTAGTCATCAAATCAACGAAGTAGGCGGGGGCATTAGTCAAACCGAACGGCATTACTAACCATTCGTAAAAGGTATTGGGTCCCCTAAAGGCAGTTAGATGGATACAATCCTCTACGATTCTAAGCTGATGAAAACCAGTGGCTAGGTCCATTTTTGAGAAAAATCGGGCATTATTTAATTGATCAAATAGGTCGTCTATACAGGGCAAAGGGTATTTTTTCTTAAGGGTTTGCTTATTAAGATCTCGATAGTCGACGCACAATCTTAAGGAACCGTCAGACTTAGCGACGAATACCACGGCTGACCCCCAACTTGAACGGCTAGGTCGGATAAATACTTTTGCCAAAAGTTCTTGGACTTGTTTGTTTAGCTGTTCTCTTTCTCTTAGGGCCATTCTTCGGCTAGGATGGACAACAGGTCGGGTATTAGGTCAATTCTAAATTCGATCTCACGATGTGGAGGAAGACTCTTAACTTCTCCAAATACGTCTGGAAATTCCCTAACAACGGGGATAGTATTTACGTCGGTATCAGGGTAAACCAGGGTATACATTAGATTATCTCTTTTTGGGCTAGGATCTTCACAAGATATTTCTATAAAATTTCCAAAATTTGTCTTTACCCATATTTTCCTATTTGTACAATCTAGATGGGCTTCATATTTGTTTAACCAGTCTATTCCAAGTAGAATTCCAAATTCAGTGAAATCTAGGACAATAAGATTAATAGGGAATTGATGAAGAGAATAGGAAATAGGGACCTTTCTGCAATAAATATAGAGATTTGTGGAACCTCCTACTGGATTAGTTACGCAAATGGGCTGGTCAATAAATTCAGGTTCAAGTTTTAACTCTTCTACGGTTTCCTTTGAAATTAAACCGTGCGACCAGTATTGAATAATACTCTAACTAGTTTATCACAAACAAATACATTCCCTTCTAATACTCCTTTCATTTCTGCTTCTATTGAGGTTGAAGGTTCACCTTCTATTGCAAAGATTTGTACTTTATTCGTTTCCTTTACTAGAGGACAATCTTTACTTAGATGCTCGAACACATGACAGTTGCAACATTTCCACCTTTCTTAATTTTGATCCTTCAGCTCCTTTGATTTCTTGCAGTTAGTTCCTAGATGACCTTTTTCCCTACGATTGTAATAGGTAACTTTCATCAAGTGATTTTGCTGGGTTCCTTTCTTTGGTTTCTTCGGCTCTGGCTTCTTTCCTTTAGACCTCCTCTTCTTATCATTATCCTTATTATTGTTGTTGTTGCTTTCCTTCTCTTTAAGTACTTTTTGTTTTTCAATGGTGGAATACCTATATCCTATATCTACTAAGTCTACGAATGATTGCTTGACATGCGTGGTCATCCTCTCGTGATATTTTGGATTCATCCCCTTAATAAATTTTTCATTCTTCTTCAGCGGGGTGTTTATTAGTTCCGGTCCAAAGAGAGAAAGCTCATTGAACTTATTCAGTTATTCTTCAAATGACATATTACCTTGCTTAAGGTTCATAAACTCTTCGTATATTCGAGAAATTCCTGCTGAGGGCATGTAACGTTCTTTGAAAACTTCTTTGAAATCCTTCCATGAAAAGTCATCTTCTGATTTTCCTTGGATGATAGTCTCCCACCATGTAGCGGCTCCTTCCTGTAGTTTCCATGTGGCCAACAGTCTCTTCTGGTTATCTTCGAGATTAAGTCCTTTTAAAATCTTCTTGCATGATTTAATCCGGAGTTGAGCTTCCATAACATCATCAGATCCCTTAAACGGTTTTCCACCTAGATTCACGTAACTCTTATTTAGATCCAAAAGACTAATTTGACTCAAGGATCGAATCATGGTTTCATTAATTGTCATAGCATCACAACCACTGATGGTGTTACCGCTTCCTCCCCTACGTCTGCCTCTACTGCACATTTCCTACTATCTGAAAATAGTATGAAAATGCTTATTAGACATGCAGACGAATTACCTAAGGAGTATGAAACAGTTTAAAATCCTTACATTTCATTGGATTTTACTCATTCTAGGGTATTTATAACCCCATCTCTAATGAGTTATACCCCAATGCTTTGTATAAATCAAAGCTCTGATACCAACTGTGACGACCTAGAATTTCGACCCTTGAAAATCGACACTTTAACGCCTTCTCGTATTCAAAATGTCGAAGATTCAAGTGTCGGATTCATGGTTGTCTGATATCCGTATAATCCACATATGTGTGTGTAACAAGTAAAATGCACACATCATCACTAAGAACAACCACGAAGCATCCATTGATCCATCACACGATCATATATGGGAATATGTATATAACAGTATATACATGTGTCCATATAAGCGTTTGTCACTAAACGCTTACATTGCAATAATTACTAATCATCCATATCATCAACAATCATTCACACAACATAAAAAGTGAATGAATATAAATGTCAAGTTCTCACCTTGGGGTTCCACTATGCTATCCTCTATTTCTAGGCTGTTAGACCTACTACAGTTATCCCAGACTGACTGTTTGACGCTACGGACTTTGCAGCAATTTGTATATTTTATAAATGGAGGAAAAGGAGGATTTTCACCATGGAAGCCGTGAATTTTAAGGTGGAGAAGAAGAAGAAATGGAAGAGAAGATGAGAATGAATGCTTAAGGACAGGAAAGGGGTGTATTTATACTTGAATTGAGTTAATAAGGTGATGACACCTCGTAGGACATGTGTAATTCATGCATGTAATGTTGCATGCAAAATTACAAGTGTCTTAACACTTGTAATAAAGAAAAAGGAGGTGTTTTTGGTAGCATTTACCCTTTAAACGCTATTAAAAACTATATACAACACTTAACCAAATGCTACCAAAGGTGTATATATAAGATTATATACTTCTTAACTATATTTTATAATCTAAACCATTTATTACAACTTTAATTAACTTATAAACTAATCATTTAACTAGTCCAAAATTCCAGATCATTATAGCTTCTTCCTAGTCATTGCACCCCCAAAGCTCCAAATTGTTGCTAATTTTTTTATAGTTCGAAGCTAAGGCAAGTGTTCTCTCACATCTCTCTAGTTTAAGTGGGTTAGATTGTTGTCCGTAAGTTTTACAAAGTAAAATTTATAACTTGTTCATCTTATATTCTGAGTTGAGAAATCATAGCTAAAGCTCTACTTTGTTCTGTTATAACTCTCATTCCTTAAGTTTTTTTAATGATTCCTTTTGCACTGTGTTGCCAATTATTTTGTTTGTGAAATGCCAATTTCAGGTCAATCCGATTATGTTTGATCGGTGGAATTGATCTCTAAAGTAGCAATCAGAGTCTGTTTTCAGAACATGAAATCTTGTAGCTTGGGTTAACCCATGGGTTGACGAGGGTCGACCCATACCTCTTACGGGTCAACCCATACGTTTTAGGGGTCGGCTCATTCACTAAACCTCACATGTTTTTTCCTAAATGCGGAATTTTGATGCCGCGTTACAACAGCGCCCAGATCTAGGTTTGGACCGTTGTATCTCCTTTGTCACTGATCCAATTTGGACGATTCATTTTGCGTTGTAAAGTTTGAGAGTTTGTCTCTATGGCTGCAAATTTTCTAACCATTCCGAGGTCATTTATTCATCCAAATGAGGTCTCATATTCAAACAATGAAGTGATTTCAGGCCTGGCCAGATTTCCGTATGGCCTGAGTCCAAGTTCGAGACTTTATATCCTTTTCATACCATGTCAGAACCAGGTGATTCTTTTTCATTTGAAAGATATACTTTTCTAGTATATGGCTATCAATTTTCCGACCATTCCAAGGTCGTTCAACTATTCTAAACCAACATGAAAGTTGCAATCATAATTGATTTTTAGGTATATTTTCATGCCTTTGTGCTGATTTAGGCAACCTTATCTTAGCTAAGTGAATTTGTACCATGGCTAATCCATATACTGGGTTTATATACATTTGGATTGCTTATTCGTTTTTATGATGGATTTGATGATGTTTCTCACACATGCACAGTTTTTAAACCAGTTTTCCTATATATATATATACACACATACATATATATATAAAATAATAATCATTTCCTTTATATTTTTTAGGATAAAATAATTTTACGATTTTGGGTTTTTTTAGTTTATAGCCTCGGAACAATAGTATAATCTATTCTGGAAACATAAGAAGTTTTAACAAAGAAATTTATCGGTTTCGAAAATCGTTTTAAAAACCCGCTTTAGAAAAACCAAGTATTTTCCAATATAAAAACCACACTTTCCTGCACCCATAGAGAGAGCGTAATGGAGATTAAATGATATTGTAAACCTCGTAGTATAGGACATGACAATATACGAAATTGGTTTTATCCCGGACTCGTCTAATTTAAGCTAATGATTGTTGTGTTCATTGATTGTTGTTTTAGTGATTGGTGATTTATGTCATGGAATTGATGTGCAAACAATAAACTGGTAGTGAGAATGTGTGGTTTGGGACGCATAATTAGCACCACTGGGTTAATGTTTGTAAGCCTATGACGCATCCTCTTGTTAGTGGTCGAACCAGGGATTGTTGTGGCCCGAACGTATATAAATATACGTACAAAGATGTTTGCCATTAGCTACTTGTTGAAGGCTGTTGGGTTAGAATAAGGGTTGTTGGGTCACTTATTCAAATTATCAAGTTGTAAGGCTTTGATCCAGAATAAGGGTTGTTGGTTCACTATTCAAATTATCGAGTTGTTGGGTTTCGATAGAGAGAAGCCAACTCTCTCAATCTTTGGTGAAGTCGAGCTGTTGGGTCACGACTGGAGGCTAATGAGTCTCCTAATAAATGGTACTTGGCAAAGCTCAAAGCAAAGTTGTTCACACATGCAATATTGATGTTTTCCAGATCTGAATCATTATTATTTATGAATTTGTTGTCTTGGTGGAAACGTTGATTTCTAGGTAGATCGAATTGATGAACTACTAGGTAGATCCAATTATTGATGCTCTAATGGTAATGATCTTATGATAATATTTTACTTGGTGCTTTGATGAGTAACTTTGATTTTAATGACCTTGGTCTTATATATCTATATGTCATCGCTTGATGATGTTGACCTTGGTCTCTCTCTCTCTCTCTCTCTCTCTCTCACACACACACACACACACACACACACATACATATATATATATATATATTGATGGTAGGTGATCTCGTCACCTGTTTTTTCCATGCATAAGTGTTCCTCTTCCTTATTTCTATCGTTTCTTTATAATCATTTTCTTATAGCAACCTTCAACGTATTCGTTCATTGATAAGACTTTTGTTTATCTCATTTTAATTCCACAGTTTTAAAATCAGATCTGATTCCTTTTTCAACATACACAGATGGCCAAATCGATTTCTAGAACCTTCCCAGTTTTACGCATCACGTGCTTAACTGCAGATTCGATGCGAATCTGACTGAAAACAGGCGATCAAGCCACTAGGGGAGTTTGGATCTTGCATCGCCGACGAAAGTGTTGAATCACTGCCGACACCTCATAACCAATCTGTCGGTTCTTCACCATTTTCGTGTATTTGGTATGTTTGGGGTTCTGATTCTTAGAATCTTGCGTATGATTTGGGGTTTGATTGATCTGATCAAAGTATGGGTTTAGATGATTTCGATCTGAATTACTTTCAGAAAGAGATTATGATTACAACATTATTCCATTACATTTGTTTTCCTCAGATTAATATTCGACATGAGTTGATTGTTTGTAAACATAGTGTAGTGAATGGCCTCTTCATGTTTTTTTTTCACCCAAACTGTTTACGGTCTCCAACACAGTTCCAATAACTTATTAGGTCTCCGGTTCTTCTCGAAGATTGGAAATCATTGTGGAAGTCTATAGATTCATATGAGTTTTGGGTATAATATTGTGATGGTTTTTTTTAGTTATTTCATCTAGTAAGTCTTGTTGAATCTGGATGAAATGGAGTGTTTAATGATCACTGTGTCTCTTCTATGAGGATTATGCACGATTCTTGGTTTCCACCAACATGTACAGATTGCCTATGTTTCTGTTACTATTGATGGGATTTTAAAGTGAGAAATTATATGGGGTCGATAGTGTGCAGATTCATATGGAATAGTTGCTACGGTGTTGGAAAGCTTCATGTTCTTATCCTGCTGCTAAGAGAAATAGTGCAATTTCGATTCAAGTGGGCATGTACGAAGATCAAATGAATAATAATTTTGATTTATTATTGGAATTGGAGATGTGTTGTCTGAATTTATCTTGAAGTTTCCCCTTAACCTGTTATTGTAACAACCCGTATTTTGCATATCAGAAGATCATAAGTTATTTTTATTTCATCCTATGAGGGTTGGATCATTCTCATCTTTTGATATATTGTTTTTGGGGATGTGAGACATGTCCATAATTTTTACCGATTTTGTTTATGACCATTTTGCTCCTGTCGGTCTTGTACAAGGCATAACTTTTGACTTAGGTCAAATCAAAGGGTGAGACCTATGCCATTGGAAAGGAAATGATGTTTGCCTTTCCGTAGAGTGGACCTGTGCCATTGGAAAGGAAATGATGTTTGCCTTTCCGTAGAGTGGTTATGTTAAACATTTGGCTCAGCGGTTTGGGCGAAATCATTGTTTTAAGGTTTTTCAGTTGGCTGTCCTGGTTTTGGGAGTCTAATAGGCTGATTTGGGAGAGGCCCATTAGTGGGCTGGTGGAAACTATAAATAGGGGGTAAGGGATATGGGAAATGGTTTTAGTTTTCGATTCTCTTATTGGGTGCCTTGTGCTCCTCCTTCCTCTAACACCTTTCCACCATTAAAAATCATAATCCAAGGAGGATAATCATAGATTTATACCATTGGAGGCTAGATCTACATCAATTGAAGCAAGAGTTCATTTGATCAAGAGGTTTGGTGCGAAGTGCTTGCTGTCCGGATTCTTATTTCATCAATTTTAGCTTGTTTTGGAGAATCGGTGAGTGAAATGCATCTCTTACATGGATTCAATGAAGCATATGAGTGTTTATTCATGTTTTACATCAAATGCAATTGTTTTTCCATAGAGATATATATTGGTTAGTCCATTTTCATGTGAATTGTCTTATGATCTGATTTAGCAAGTTTAGATAAGTAATTTCTATGATATTTCATGTAAATGTGCAAGTTAAATCCATGATTTTGTTCATATGTACACTTATGGTGATTTTGGTGAATTTTAGATAATTATTGATGGAATTGCCATATTGGTATTATTGTCGACTTCATATCACTTTTGTGCATATTTGATGATTGGATGAGTTGGTTTCGTCAAACGAATCGTTTTGGCGAAGTTTTGGTTGAAATTGGAGTTGCATCGGAGGATGCAGGTTTTGGGTCGAGCACGGTGGGTTGGTCGAGCCTAAGCCATGTCTTAGAGAATAAGTCAGAACCATATCTTGGTCAGTCGGTCTCATTTGGGTCGGTCGGTCAAGATGGGTTGGGTCGGTCTTGGTAAGGGTCGGTCGAGCAGTCTTGGTGAGGGTCGATTGAGAAGGTTGGTCAGTCGCACCTGAGTGGGTCGGGTCGAGCAGTATCTTGGGTCGGTCGAGTAGTGATGTATGGGGTCTAGCAAGCAATTGGGTCGGTCCGGGGATTGAACTGGTTCAGTCCTAAGTGCAGGAGTGGGTAGGCCATAGTGGAGGGGTCAAGCAGGGTCGGTCGATCATGCAGAAGAGGGTCATTTCTGAAAATTTTATCTTCGGGTACGATCCAGATTTGAGCCAAAGGATCCGAAAAAATATATTTTTCGGGGGCAACCCCCCGAACCCTAGCCGCAGTGCAATGATGTAATTGGCTCGGTGATGGTGTGACATCGAAGTAAATTCAAGTATGAAGGTTCGAAGTGTTGAAAGGTGTTCATTGATTGGTGTAGAACAACGACCGAGGTGACAACTCAAAGGTCATGAGTTGGTGGATAATGGTTGCTTGAGAATGTTGCTTAAGCTATGAAAAGTCGTCGAGTTGGATGACTAGAGATGAGAAGGCCGAGAGATTATCGTTGTCATAAGTTCTAGTAGGCTCAAAGCAGGGGTACGATAGGGGCACCTAAAAGGCCGGTTGTAGGTCGAGTACCCTGGGTATCGTTAAAAGGCCTAGTTGTCAAGGTTAGACATATATACGTATCGTTGAAAGGCGTATGGAGTTTATGCTAGAACTGGGGTTACCATTAGTCCTTGACATATGGCAAGGTTGGCTGTCATACGATTAACGATGGTTTCAAAGTAGGATTGGCGGTGATAGCCGGAGTCTGTCATGGTTGATTAGTTGCCTTGTTTGAACTGTCTCATGTGGATTGTCCAATGTCGAAGGAGATGTTTCTTGGGTGCTTGTCTAATATTGGTTTAGGCCTCTAGGGCTTGTTTTGAGGGGTGTTGAATTCGATTAGGATGGTTTTCATGTGATACATATAATCTGGTTATTATGAGTGCTTTGTCATGATTGAATGGGTGTTCTGGTTTCCATCGATGAATGGTTGAATTGTTTATGGTAAAGGCTATCACTGTCCGATGTGTAGAAGATAGGGTTGAGTTCTTCTCTGGTGTTGTGGGTAGATAAGTATGTTTATCTATCAATTCTCATATACTTTATTGTTGAAGTTTGTTAGTTGTTTTATTGCTCACTGAGAGTGTTGTCTGACTCAAGGTCTTGGGTTGTTCATGCGGTTGTGGATGGGAAGGCTAAGTAGCAGGTTACAGGTTATTAGTGAGGACAATGATGTTGTGCAGAGGCGAGCAGGAGGCTGGCATACCATTTTTATTACTATTTAGTATTTCTATTTCCGCTGTTGAGTGCTCTATGAGGGTTGTAGTGAAGCCTTATGTACAAATTTTTGTATTCGTTAGGGTAACCTTTCAGGATGCTGTGAAAGTTTGAAAAGTTTGCTATATATTGCTTCATTACTATTACCTGTTGTATAAGTTCTATTATGTTTTATCCTTGTGCTGTGAGTTTACGACAGGTTCTGCTTGTATTTACCTACTCTGATGATCATCCATAGCTGGCTGGCACACCTTTCAGCGCATTACTTCTCTTGTTTAGTGCAGGGGTTATGGGTGCTCGTCATAGTTATGCTTTCTGTTCTTGAGTTTTGGGTTTCTTTGTTTACATATTCATATGGTTTTGGGGTATGTAGTGTTAGCATGAAGAGGTATTATATGCAAACTGATGCCAATTACATTTACGAATGACCTTTAAATTTTTGGGGAAATCGTCTTTGCCAAGTTGATAGTATCGAAGTGGTGCACTTAGATGGGGTGTGGTACAGCGTGGTGCACCTAACAGCGGGATAAGAGGCCTCATAATGGGCTGGAAGTATGCTTTTAGCTTTTTATTTTTGTGTATTTCCTGTTTTTTTTTTTTTGGCTTTTGGTTATATCGGTTAGTATGCTAACCTATCTTTTGTACGGTTTTTTTAATATAATAAAGCAGACCAATTTTCAAAAAAAAAAACATTGGTGCTTTTGATCTCCTCACCGTGTTGGTGGTTAGGCGGTATTGGATTCATTTCCATAACTAGTGTTGATTTCCGGTGTTTGGTGTTTATGATGACTTTTAAATCATCTAAACTCTTTTAAGTTTATATAAGTGCCATCTTTTGACGAAATTGATGCATTATACCAAGTTAATATTAATAATGATGTTGTGTACTTAGCTTATAGCCAAGTACATTTCCTTGTTGGAACTTCTTCATTAATTTCAGATGTTATCCTTTGGTTATTAGTTTATCCTTGCAATTACCTTTCCGACTCATCTTATTGAAGATTTATTATTCATAACGTATGATATTATTATATTTGTACTCACTGTTAACAAAACTGACCCATTTATGTTAATGCTCGGGTCAGACCGAGCTTTTCAGGCACTTATTTTACTGCTTGTAATCATGTTCGCTATTTTTGTGGGTAAATCTCCATCTGTTTGGCCTTGAGACTGTTGTTGAGTTATATTCAATAATTTGGATAGTCCATTGTGCTCTGTTATGTACCTATTTATTTGACTTGATGTATATGTAGTGCGGTTACATATCGTAGTTTTGAGACACTGTATATTGTATAATACTTTTATCTGTATATGTTGCAAGATTGTCTGTTCTGTAAATTGTGATGAATTATATTTACTTGCTCTTGTTCTAAATTACTATAGAGCCATCATAGCATTTGTACTAAATAGAAATTAAGGGTGTTGGTCCACACAAAGAATTTTTTTAACTTATTGAGCATATATCGACACTCTTGATATTATCAAGGCTTATAGTTTGTCACTCCTAGCCTTCCCCATTCTCCGCATTAGTGGACAGTATTGCTTGTTAATACTCTTTACTAATGTGGGTCTTCGGGTGGGCCATTACAGCTTGGTATCATCTGAAGCTAAGGTGAGTGTTCACTCACATCTCTCTGATTTCAATGAGTTTGATTGCTATTTGTAAGTTTTATAAATGAAAATGGGTATCGTGTTCAGCCTATAATCTGAGTTGAGAAATACAGTAAACGCTCTGTTTTATGCTGTTATAACTCTCTCATTCCTTGATGTTTTTGACTAATTCCTTTTGCATTATGTTTCAAAGTACATTTTTTAGGTGAAACTGTATAATTTCAGATTGATCCAAACATGTTTGATAAGTGGAATTGATCTCCGAAGTAGCAATCAAAGTCTGTTTACAGAAATAGGAAATCCCGTAACGTAGGTCGATCTAAGCATGAGGGTGGTCTACCCTCATGTGTCGACCCGCACCTCTTAGCGGTCGACACAGACCCTTTAGAGGTCGACCCACTAAACTTCATGTATTTTCCCTCGAACATGGAAATTTGATGCAGTGTTACAACAACGTCTAGGTCTAAGTTTGGGCCGATGTATCTCCTTCGCTATTAATCCGATTTGGATGATTCTTTTCGAGTTGTAAATTTTGAGAATTTATCTCTATGGCTCCAAATTTTCAGACAATTTCGAGGTTGTCCCAGGTCTCCAAGTTTAACATGGAAGAGATTTCAAGCTTGGCCAAATTTCAGCATGGCCTGAGTCCAAGTTCGGGACTTCATGTCATTTCCATACCATGTTAGAATCAAGTGATTTATTTGAAAGATATACTTTTCAAGTATATTCCTATAAATTTTCTAACCATTCCAAGGTCGTTTGCTTATTCTATCCAACATGAAATTTGCAACTAGAATTGATTTATAGGTACATTTTCATGCCTTAGTGTTGATTTAGTTAACCTTATCTTAGCTAAGTAAATTTGTACCAAGGCTAATCCGTATACCGGATTTATATACATTTCAGTGGTTTATTTGTTGTGTTTTATGATGGTTTTTTATGGTGTTTCTCACACGTGCATAGTTTTAAAAATTGTTTTCCTATATATTCATACGTACATACATACATATACATGTATCAATTTCTTTATAGTTTGAAGGCCAAAATAATTTTATGAGATTGGTTTTATTAATATATGGCCTTGGAATAATAATATAAATCTACTTTAGAAATATAAGAAGTTTTAAGAAAGAAATCTATCGGTTTTCGAAAATTGTTTTATAGCCCGATTTAGAAAACCCAAGTATTTTCCTATATAAAAGCCACACTTTCCTCCTTCCCTCGAGAGCGCATAATGGAGATTAAAGATATCGTAAACCTTGTGGTATGGGAGATGACGGTATATGAAATTAGTTAATCCTAGACTGTCTAATTGAAGCTGATGATTGATGTTTTCGGTAATTGTTGTTCTGGTGATTGATGAATTGATGATTTATGGTGTGGAATAAATGAGCGAATAGTAAACTGGTTGTGAGAACATGTGATATGGGACATATAGTTACCACCGCTGGTTTACTGTTTGTAAGTCTTTGACACATCCTGTTGTCAGTGCCAGTACCAGGGGCTATTGGCTCCGGTACGTAAATATGCATACAAAGATGTTCCATGTTTGTTGTTTGTTGAAGGTTGTTGGATCAGAATAAGGGTTGTTGGTCCATTTATTCAAATTATCAAGCTGTAGGGCTTCGACCCAGAACAAGGGATGTTGGGTTACTTATTTAAATTATCGAGTTGTTGGTTTTCATAGAGGGAGGCCGACTCTTTCAATATTTGTGAAGTTTGGCTATTGGATCACAATTGGAGGCTGACGAGTCTCCTAATAAATGTTACTTGTAAAAGAACAAAGCAGAGCTATTCACACGTGCAATATTTATTTATTTTGGATCCAAATTATTATTATTTATGAATTTGTTGTCTTGGTACAAACATTGATTTCTAGGTAGATCTAACTGATGAACTTTTGGGGGTGTGTGTGTGTGTGTATATATATATTGGTGCTTTTGATCTCCTAACCGTGTTGGTGGTTGGGCGATATTGGATTCATTTCCATAACTAGTGTTGATTTCTGGCATTTGGTATTTATGATGAATTTTAAATCATTTAAACTCTTTTGAGATTATATAAGTATCGACTTTTTTGTAAAATTGATGCATTAAGCCAAGTTGTTATAAATAATGATGTTGTGTATTTAGCTTAATGCCAAGTACATTACATCGTTGGAACTTCTTCATTAATTTCAAATGTTTCCTTTGACTATTAGTTTATCCTTGCAATTACCCTTCTGAATTTTCTTGGCGAAGAGTTATTATTCATGGTATATGATATTATTATATTTATACTCATTGTTAACTAGACTAAACCATGTGTGTTAATGCTCATGTCAAACTGAGCTTTTCAGGTACTCATTTAGCTGCTTGTAATCCTGTTCGCTATTGCTGTAGGTCTATCTCCATATGTTGGGCTTAGGGATTGTAGCTGGATTATTATCAATAATTTGGATAGTCCAATGTACTCTGTTATGTACATATTTATTTGACTCGATGTATATGTACTGTGGTTATATATTTTAGTTTTGAGACACTATGTATTGTATTAGACATGTATTTGTATATGTTGTTGGGTTGTCTGTTCTGTAAATTGCGATGAATTATATTTACTTGCTCTTGTTTTAGATTACTATAGAGGCACCATACTATTGTATTGAATAAAGATTCAGGGTGTTATTAAGCATATATCGACACTCTTGATGTTATTTAATACAAGACTAATGGTTGATCACTCCTAACAAACCCTATTATTTGCATTAGTAGACAGTATTACTTGTTAATACTCTTTAGTAATGTGGGTCGCAGTTGGGACATTACAACTTGGTATTAGAGCAAGGTTCATAACAAAAGTGATAAATACAAAATAGAACACGAGCA
Organism: Allium sativum; assembly: GCA_030737875.1. Taxonomy (NCBI): domain Eukaryota; kingdom Viridiplantae; phylum Streptophyta; class Magnoliopsida; order Asparagales; family Amaryllidaceae; genus Allium; species Allium sativum. The sequence continues at coordinate 716,011,359 of CM060921.1, read as the reverse complement.
AATACAGTATGACGACATGCAATATAAGTATTAACACAAAAAATCAGTGTTGACATCAAGTCCTTATTCCCCTACCCTGAATTGAAATCGTGCCAAGTCGTGTCCTTTCACTTCTTCTTTGCTTATCAAATACCACTTCCTATTGCAAATCGTGTTGGTGGATCCACAACTCTCTTTTATAAATTTTCTTGTTGCTTTCAATTGTTTTTGCGGTAGTTTTCGGGATGAAGTGGCTTAAACATCCTAAAACCTAAAATCTTTGTTGTTAAATAGATTTCCAAGTTTTGGTCTTGGTGCTCTATTGTCCTGGGGATACGTGATGCTGATCACTGCGGTCAAGCATCCTCACTTTGTTTTGATATATGAGGTGTCGATGACACATCCCATGTTCTAATTTATCTATGTGGTTTCTTTTCTTTTCATGTTGGATTATGGAATTTCAATGAGAGAGTAAGATTGGCTTACTCAATTTAGTCGCATTCTTAAACCTGAGCTTCTTTTCTTGGGTATTAGTAATTGATGGATCAATTGTCGATTTTTGGAGTATTAATGGTGGTTTGAGCTTTTGCTTCCCTGAAACTCAAGATGGTGTGGATGCATCTCAGACTCTTATGATAAGTGAATCTCTTCTTTCATTGGATTTTCGCAGTAATCCTATCTCTCGAATTTAGATTGTTGACCATATTGCCTCGATGATGCCTAGTAGGGATAATTTTGGAATTCACGAAACCCTTATGAATTCAATTAGTATAATATTGTGGTATGTTCTCATATTAGCTTCTCCAGTTATTTATCTAATCGATAACTAGTTTTTGTTCAGAAACCATTGTGTTTCCACTCAAGGACCAAGCTCAAGTCCCTATTCTTGTATTTGATTTAGTGATTTGACTTGTCCGTGGAGTATTTCAAGAATTCTGATCTATACGCCTGATCAATGTTATCGATAAAAATCTCTTAAATGTTGATGCGAGACATTCGAACATAGTCTTCTACGGATAATGAAAGATTAATCAGAGTACGCAGCAGAAGCTAGTTGATACCTTCGCTTAAGCACTAGATTTAAATATATTTATAATATTTTAAAGCCATTCTATATAATTAATAGTATGACAAGAAGTAAGATTTTCTTTATTATAAACATTTAAAATAAAGCTACAACATGATTTTTATTATTAGAGTAATTATAAGAAAAGAGTGATTACGGTTATTAATTGTATTAAGATGCCTAGACATGGTTCAAGAACACTGGTCGAGACAAGGGATCCCTTAGATCGATAGGGGTTCTAAAACGATGCATGAGGTATTATTGACATGGGAAATAATCGATATGTATTTCTACAATGAAAAGTTGATTTTATAACTATTCTAGTTATTTGAGTTAATGGAATTTGAGTTTTATGAGTAAAAAGAAGTAATTTTGTCATTATTTAGTGGTTTGACTTATAAATTGTCTTTAGCAAAAAAATTTAAATTTAAATTGGAGTTAGATGTGAATTCTAAATTATAAGGTATGAAATTTTCAAAGAGGATGGATAAGGTTTACGTAAACCAAAGTTTTAATAACTTATAACCTTCTATGATTGAATATAATAAAGGGTTACTCAAGCTTAAAAAGGGTTTTGAGATTTTGAAATTTGAGAATTTAAAGTGAAACTCTAAAGAAATTTTTGAATTTAATTTCAAGAATAAATCTTCATTCATTAAAAGCTCTTTCTTACCCACTAAATTTTAATGCGAAAGCTTTAAGGCAAGATCCGAAATTCATGCTTCTCGCTTCACTATTGAAACTGAAGCCGATGACTTTGTTTCGAGGATTTTTAGCGTCGATACCCTTGATGACTTTGTAAAAAGGATCCCGTAGCTATCCTTTGAATTTGATCTTTCTTTCCAATCGAATTGAATCTCATTGTTTCTTTTCTTAATGTTTTATTTAAGGAACCATAAAATTTATTGCATAATCTATTTTATGTTGCTATGATTACAATACGCTGTTATCAACAAGTATTTTAAATCTTTGAAAGCTTTATATGTATACATAGCCTATTTTTATTTGCTTCCACAAGAAGTTAGTTGTAACGACCCGGAATTTCGGACCTTCGAAAGTCAGCATTTGACACAACTCAAGCATCAAATGTTGGAGATTCATACACTGGATTCCGTATTGTTTTAGGGTTACAACACATAAAAAATGAACAAAAGAACTTTTTCATTATCATTATAATAATTTTTACATCAGAGTACAACATATATCAGAGTATAATCGATATCAGAGTACATCGGAAAAATACATAAACATCGAAAAATACATAGTGAAATAACTAAGCTCAGCGGAAGAAATAAAATGATCTGGACACAGCTCCAGCTTTAATCCAGAATCTTCTTTAGAATGAATCTAAGACTAATCTGCAAAACATTAATTACCGAGCTGCCTGTGTGGAAAATATGGGCACCTAAAGTTTAGGTGGAAGAACAACAAACTCCAAGTCAGTCATGAGACTGGTGTAAGAACTAAAATAGTTATTTATATTTATTTTAAGGTTAGGTAATTCAAAAGACCACGCTGTATAACATGGAATGAGTTTTCCCCTTATGAATACCAATTAAAAAAACTCGTAATGCTTTTTGAAAATGAAGATACCATAAGTCTCTCTCCACATACGCTATGCAAACGGAGACATGGGAAAGGTTTCCCCTTTTGATAGCCAAACATGCTTGATACGTAGAAATCATTTGATATTATTATTAGTTTCCAAATGTGGAAATCACTTCCACAAATAAATGTATCAGTCCCAGCCAGCATAATGCCCCATACGATTAGGTTGACATATGGGTTTACAACTAAAACCGTACAAACTCATAGTGAAGAATGGATTTACAACAAATGACCATGCTAAGAAACTTCCTTACCGATGGATACACCTCTAGATGGATGCTCCGAGAACAACACAAGGCCTTTCCATTCTTTCCTGGATGAATTCGAGTACTCCTAAGTGTGTGTCTCCTAGTTTTTACCAACCTTAAACCAGGTCCTCACAACTTCAACAACCACAAAAAGTAGAAGTCGCCACATAAGTAATACCTGGGCTCCATACCATGGTACACTTTATATATAAAAGGAGACTACACACCCATATCCTCGCCGCATTTTCCTGTTTTGGCCATTTTCGGGGTGTGAGGCTTGCCAAAGTCTTGTTACACAAAGCTACGTTCTTCAAGCCGTGCTTTTCCAAGCCAAGTTTCTGTGATGAAGAACGCGGGCAAAGAACCACAGAACATTAGCACCTAAATTTCTTCTTATTTCTCTCTTCTCAACGATGTGTTCGGCTTTGATCATGCGAATTTCAGTTTTATTCTGGAGGTGAGCATTGCCAATATTTTCGATTGCAACAGTGGCAACGTCCTCGTCCTTTTTCCTGGGCAGCTCAAACGCATCGAGACGGGCTTTGTAATCTTGTACTTCTCGTTCCAATCGATCCTTGTCACTCGTCAAGTTCTCATTTTCGGTTTTCAAGATCGCATATACTTGGCCCTTTGACTCAATTTGAGCCCCCAAAATTTTCGAAGTCTCTCAGAATTCTTCTCTAGCAGCCACCACCTCAAACTCACACCCCACAACCCTCTTATGGAGTAGCTTAAAATCTTCCTTGTCAGCCTCCAGCTCCCTCCTCAAGCCAACATTCTCTTCTGTTCTCCTCCTAACCACTTCACACACTTGTCTTGCGTATGCATTCATCGTGTCATATTTGGTCAGAGCAAAGTCAACACTAGACCTTGTTTGATCATGCAAGTCTGGAGGAAACGGCTGCAGTATGGAGGGCTCGATGCCAGCAAAATAGAGACCCGGGAAGAGTCTTTCTTTTTCATTGATCTGTTCAGTTGGTACCCTCTCTTGTAATAACCCGGAATTTTGACAATAAATAGTTATTTAATTAGAATCTCAAAAATAGGAATTTTTTCAAATGATGGAATTTGACCATAAAACTTTAACCGTTGTGTTTGTCTCAGAATTCTGGTCAATTTTCATGTTTGGAGTTTCACGAACGGAGTCCATAAAGTTATGGACAAAATACGAAAATGGACAGAAAATAAATCAAATAGAATAATATATATATGGAAAATAATAATTCCTTTAGCTATCTCACTGCTAGGTCGACCAAGCGATCAATCAGGGCGGTCGACCGCTTGGTCAAGCCAAGCATCGACGGCTAGGGTTAAGGGGGATAGTTTTATAAAATATTATAAAACAGATGGACATATATAACTTAAAACTAATCTAACAGTTCTAGGCCATTTCCATCTCTATGAATAAAGGGGTAGAGCCCCATTCTCTTCCATTCAAATCTATAGAGGTAGTTGAGCTCTACCATTTTTTCTTCCTCTTCTAACCTAATTTCTAATAAAATATATTCATACATATACCAAATCAAATCAAATTCATATGGAATTGGGACTAATAGATTCAATGGAAGAGGATGCTCAACGATAAATTTTTTCGCTCTCTTCCCTTTTTCTTACATTTCTACAGATCTAGAATTTTCCCCTTTCTAGTTAGATTGTAGATTTATAAGTATTTGTGGATTGTAAGTCTAAAAGGGTTCAAAACACAGAAATTGGAAGCTATAAGGTGAGTGGGAAATTTACTAATACAATTATAATGACTTATCTATTTCGTTTGGATACAGTCTATATTTTATGCCTATCAGATCTGTTTATTTAAATAATTCTAATTTGTCGCAACCATCAGATCTAATTATGAGTATGTTTAAAATTGGAAAATGACAAATGTGATTATGAATACGTTTAAAAATTGGCAAAGGATAAGCGTGATTATGTATAACATGAATTGTAGGATTTTATATGTTTTCCCATATATTCCTGAAGTTATGTCATGAAATATGTTGTACATGTTGCATAGCACCGTGGATTTGAAAAATCAGCCCCATTAAAGATAAATTTGTTGTAGTTATGTTCCAGATCTTTAGTTCGGTGCCGAAATATGAAATATGTAAATTTGGGTAAAAAGGTGAATTTGTGTATTATGTGATTATAAGAATAAAAGAAATACTCCTTGTTTACATTCAGTATTGTTGGGTTTTTGGCTTAAGCATTGTAAATTATGCCATTTTCCTCATTTTTAAATAAAGAGGCAGTATTTTAGAATCACAAGAAGTATGAAAAAAAGAATTAAAAAAGGAAAAGTGGTGCAAAGGTACATATAAAAATAAATACATGTTTTTGCATGTAATTTGCATTAACTATTCCAAAATAAAAATACATTACATATATTTCTTGTGATTTGAAAATATGCCAATTCCACAAAATAGGTATGGTTTACAATGATTACGGCTAACGGTCCGTGTGAGACATGAAACCTTCTTGGCAAGATTGAATATAAAAAAGGGAATGTTGGTTAATTAATTAGACCAAATCATTTATTTAAAATTAAGTACCACAAAATAATAAATAAAAATAAAAGATAACTACATTGACCGTACGAAAACATAAAATAAATATATACATATTATCCATCCAAATTAGCGAAAAACGGTAAAATATACATATTGTATTGAATGTTGAATGAGTGAATAATATTCATTTATGGAATCATATATGTTTGTATTCCATATTAAATGAACACATTTATGGTGACCATTGTAACAATTAGCGAATTGATTGCTATAAATAGTTAATTAACAATTGTGACAAATGTTGAATGTTTGGATAAGGTTCAACGGTGGAATTATATGTAAAGATAATCCATATTAAATGAATATATTTGTGGTGACCATTTGTAGCAATCAATATAATTAATTTCCATAAATGAGACCACAAATCGATAAATAACCATTTTAACCAATATTGATTTGGGGAAAATAAATATGATAGGAAAATGGTTACAATTCCTAAATCAATAAGGATAATTTTTATGGACCCTAATTAGGAAATTTAAATTACAACCGCATTTAGACATGAGGTTAAACTCAACTTGTAGTGTAAGCTTGCCTGGAACCGACCAGCAAATCTAGCAACCACAGGTAGTCAGTTTAATGTAAGGGGTCTAATTCATAGATATTATCGTACTAAGGCATGAGGTTAAACTCAACTCGTGGTGTAAGTTTGCCTAGAACCGACAGACATATCCAGCATCTATAAGTACTCAACTTAATGTGAGAGGCGTAGTATGTAAATATATATATGTATGTATGTATGTATGTATGTATGTATGTATGTATGTATGTATAACAGTCAACTAATAAATAAATGAATAAAAATAAAAATTGTCTGTTAGGGTACACCAGATAGATAACTTGAGACTGATAAATGGTTGCCTTAGGAAAATATGACAGTTAGAGTCATAAAGGGCAATAAAAAGGAAACAAAAAGGAAACAGGTGTCATAAGGGAATTTATGATTATCGTTTAAAGACTAAGTCCAAATTAGGGAAGGTATTAAAGAAATATCCTAGGGAAGAAGGAAATTAACTTTCCTTATTAATAGTAATGGAATAAAAAATATAGTGGGATTCAGTAAGTTTATAATGTAAGATATTACTAACCATGTACACCCATGACGCAAATAAATGGTGTACGTATAATATTTACATATAAAGAAACTAAATGGGAATGACTTAATAACGTAGCCTACTTTATCCCAAAAGGGGAAAGATGTTATAGGAAAATGGGAGGAGAACTAATAACCTTCGTGTATAGTCCGCTACCTAGGTCCTAAAAGGCTAAGTGACTAGGGTTAAAGAGTCCACCTAGGAATAGGTTTTTTAGTATAGGAGTCTTAAATGGTAGGTGTGTATTGGCCTGGCAAAACTTGGAAATTAAAAGGGTCGGATATAGCCATATATCCTACGAGAAGTAGTAAGGGACTAAAGAGATTATCTAATAAGGTCAGCTAGAAGGTATAATGAACAATAAAATACCTTCTCTCACATTATGCGGGGAAAGGGTATATGCATGAATGACAGAAGCCTTAACTAGTATGGCCCATAGCTAGAGCCCTCTAGTTTATGTTAATGATGAATATATTATCGAGGGATAATAAATGATTAATAGATCTGGTTAGGGTCTTAAGTGATCAGGAAGAATCCATCCTACAGGTCATTGATAGCGAGGCATTAAATAATAATGAATAATGAATGAGGATAGAGATAGAAACCCTATAATCAGGGACCCACTCTCGATAGAATCAATCAGTCAAGCTTTGGTATAAAGGCTTCACAAAAATGTATGTAAATGTCCTATCTCGGTAATATAATTTGGAAATACTGCTTTGGGAAGAGTAGTAGGGTCGTGCGTAATTTTAACAAGGTTGGGATAGATCACTAACCTTGTTAGGAATACAACTTTGGTTGAATCAAATGGAATATACATGTGTTATAGTCTGTGTTGTACATTTCTTAGTCACCAGAACTTGCTGTTCTGACCTCTCCTCATTACAACCTCCCAGGTTTCCTAAAGAAGGTCAGGTTCTCACAAATGATTAAGTTTGGCTTTCGGTTCTCGTTCTCTCTCATGCTCGGTATTGGCAAAGTGGCTTACTTTGAAAAAGGTAGCTACTTAAGTTAAAACTTGTTATCTTATTTTGTTTCCACTGTGAGTTTTATTTATCATACTCTGATTATGCTCATGCTCATTTATTACGGGTAGCAGATTACACGCTCCATGATTGGATATGTTTGAGTTTCGATTTTTATCGAAATTTGGGCCAAGACATGGGGTGTTACATTGGTATCATAGCATAGATTAAACGATCAGAGGAACAAGTTAAATTAGGAATCATGAGAGAATGTAATTCGATTTTATTTTCTGTTTTTCTTCATCTTTCTTACTCGGCTTTAATTTATTTCGGTTATAGAAATTAGTCGTGGTAAATTATATATAATGGGCTTTGAGCAACTAAGAGTTAAAATATACTGAGTTCGATTTTCTAGTCGATTTTGTCTTGCCCCACAGTACGTTGACAATCTCATCGTAAAGAGCATGAGATGACATATGGTGGATTCTGTTGGTTCGAGATTGGAAGTCGGAATAAAATATATATATATATATATATAAATCTAGCTATAACAAAGATAGTCAGAGATTCCTGGTGTAGTTTCGTTAGTAGTTCCAGCTAAGAACATTACTCAATCCAAAATAGGGAAAAAGCCCACGTTAATATGTCGTATCCATTTCGGAAATATAATTACAAGGAATATCCATTTGTTACTTCGTTAAAATTCCGAATCTACCTTTGTTGAAATATTCAATTGAGTTCTTAGCCTTGTATTCGAGGAAATTTATTTTTAAAACTATTCGAAAAATAGAAATGGATTTCAACGGTTTTGAAATACGGTTTTGGAAAATAGTCCGTGAAGATATGGTTTTATATTCTTTACGTGTTTCAAAATTATAGGGCTATTGTGTAACTTTAATAGATATAGTCTGATGGGTAGTAAAGATGGAATTAGAAACGACATGGAATATGCCACTAAACTTGAAAATAATAAATATCTATTCCTTGTGACTTTAACGTCCCTCTTCCTATATATATTGGATAATATACTGAAATTACCATAACTAATCCTTAAGATTTTAAAGCTCTAACATTTGTGAACATGAAAAGTTTTTTCCAGTTTGAAATATAAACTGGAATATAAATAATAGTAATAATAAAATGGGTTTATAAATACAAACCGTTAGTTTACAATAAAATTCAATTTTTTCGAAAAATTTAAAATTTTCTTCAAAAAGGATAAGGGAAATCCTTCATCCGGATTTTGGGGTATTTGATTTCATGAATCGTCTGTTTATTGTCAGCTAGATAAGGGGAAAATCCACTTTAATTTATACTAAGAATTTTAGCTGAATTATTTTTGAAATTCGCTCGTTCGTTGTGTAGTCGAAGCATCGTTGTTGAGAATAAATCCTTGGAGTTGGTTCAGCGTTTAACTGCGTTCTTTAATATCGTTGTGATGAGGATTATTGTTTTTCGGATTGCGATAAATCTTAAAAGATAACGCATGATGATTAATATTTTAATTTGGCCTAATAAGGTCAAGGTCTAACCTCTGTCCAAAACCCATTTGGTAGTTGACCGTTTAGTGCTATACCAGGATGGTCAACTAGTTGTTGAGTTTGGTACAACTTCGACCGAGGACTCAACCATAAAATTTGTGTCCAAATTTCCCCTTAACTTCGTTCTTTTGTCCTTTCTTCCTCATCTAGCCGAACCATATCTCTATCCTTGTTCTCTTTCTTTGTTGTCGCCGTGACTCCTCTTTTTCGCGCTTGTTTGCGCATTATATCTTGCCTCACTAATACTCCAAGATCTAATTTATTCTCTTCGAACATTTCTTGGCCTATAGCACCTAGTTGCACTATTCAATCTTACTCACACCCTTTAAGTCTCATCCATGGGTAGAGATCATTTGGTTGGATCAGAATGAGCAAAAATGTCTTACCATTATAGGGCCAAGAAAATTTGGCAAGGCAATTGGGCTTGCATCGGCCCATTGCTTCGAGATCTTAAAATAGGATCTGTGTTTGTGTACGTCCGTCTTTGCAACACCTTGTTCGAATAGGTTCTTTCAAAGGCGATCGTCATTTCGAAGATGAAGACTAAGCTATCTTTGGATGGTCTTTCTGAGGAGAATCTCGATGATAGTTTTATAGGCACTGACGTTTTATGCTAATCTGCATGGTCTTTTGTTTGACCAACTTTTGAGATTTTGCAACAAATCTCTTTTCCTTGATGTCGGTTCTTGTGTTTGGGAATCTATGTTCGAAATGTCCATGTAGATGTGTGACCCACTTAGCACATCGTTCTATAAATGGGAAGTTATGACTAGATTTGTCTCATGAATCGATAATTTAATCCTTTGCTTGATCGATGGCACAACCATCATTTAGTACCGCTTCATAATCGATTTAGCTTGTATTCTTGAGTGTTACCACATGGAGTTACTTTATGTAAATTCACCTATCCACTCCATCTTTAGGCAATTTTATGTGGGTTTCCATGAGAAGCAGTTTTGCGTAGGTTTCTTTCTCTCATCATAAATTCTCTCTTATAAGAGATGGTGATGTGGGAACCTCCAACAACACTAGCAGTGTTGGTAACACGAGATTGAGCCTTTTGCTACCATGGTATGGTTAATCAAAGATCATAAAAGTTGGTTTAAGCTCCAGCCGTGGGGCAAGACATCTCGTTGTTCATAACCATTGTTTTGGGAGTTTTGGTGTTGTTTTGTTGTTATCCCTTTCCAGCATCGGGTTCTTGGCTTTGTGGTGGTTCGTGCTTGTAGCTATTAGTGTTATTTAACTTGCACGACTTAGAGATTTCTAATTTTGGAAATGCATATGTCAGTCACGCATGCCTGTTTGAACGAAATCTCATTTTTTATATCTAAACTAATAGTTCTCCTAGGGTTGGAAATAATAGAATTATGTATTGGATAAATTTCAACAAAGGACCGATTTTGTATTGTTTTCGTCATGGGTATATAAATAAATAAACCACCGTTCCTTGTTAAAAGATAAAATTTATTTTTGGTCTTTTTGTGTGTGATTTCAGTTTTTGCAATTTGGCGTGATTGACTTCCTTTTTCGCCAACATGTGATTTGAATCATTTAAGTTTTTACAAAATACATTTTTGAATTTTTTTGGGAAATTTTGTTTGAATTTTTTTTTTATTTTTATCATTTTCTTGTTCCATAGGAAAGTGAAACGGTTTTGAAAAGAAATTTTCAAAATAAACGTGGCAAGTCTTTAAGCGAAAATTTAATTTTGCGAAAAATTTCAATTTTTGGTAACATGAACGGTGTAAGGAAGATGTTTGGATGCTTTGTGTGCGCGATTTAGCGGTGTAGTAGGATCGACGATACGATAAAAACATTAACGACAACATGGAAATATGCTTTTTTAGCCTTGGAAACGTTGTTTCCATGCCTTGTCAACGATCCGTGGGAGTTATTAATTAACTCATTTTACATTTTAAAGCTAGTTTTAAGCCTCCTGTACAGTCTACAAATGGAAAATTTTGGAGTATTTTGGGAAATTGAGGCGAAAATTCCACTGTAGGGTGGTGGGAATTGGAAAAGTTGTGAGTAGGAAAAATTATAAAAATCTTAGCTCCAATTTCCTTTTTCCAGTTTAGGAGCGATTAAATATGAAACGATTAGATTGCTTACGTTTTGAATGGTAGGGTTTGGATAATAAATTGGTTGCTTCACACTTTTATGCGTAATTGTGTGAAGGTTATGAATGAAAGAGAATTTTCAAAATTTGCATTCATATACAACTGCTAGTACAGTTAGGATGTTTTGCATCATGTTTTTGAAAGTGTTTTAAAAATCTCAATGCATACATATAGAGGGCCCGATTTAGAGTCATCTTGCATGCATGTTTTATAGTTTAAATGCATTTTAGTACACCATGCATGTGTACACATGGTTGCAAAGTGGATGTACACAAATTGATTGTGTACGATAGGATAACTAGGTGTCAGAATTTTAGGACGAAATTCTTGGGGAGGGGGGGGGGGAGGGGGAATGTAGCAACCCAGAATTTTGACGATAAATAGTTACATAATTTGAATCTCAAAAATAGGAATTTTTGCAAACGATGGAATTTGACCATGAAACTTTAACCGTTGCGATCATCTCGGAATTCTGGTCAACTTTCATGTTTGGAGTTTTGCGAACGGTGTCTTATGGAAAAGTTATGGACGAAATACAAAAACAGATGGAAAATAAATTTTTTATCCATAAAAATCATATGCCTATTAATGGATCGTACATATGAGTCGAGCACAAGTATGGTTCAAGCCATAAAACCACTCGAACGAGCACAAGGTTTGAACATAGGTCTAAGGCTAAGGGTCGAGCGCAAGCATGCTTTAAGCATAAAGCCACTCGAACGTCTCAAATGGATTGAGCAGGTAAGGGTCGAATATCAAGGAATGGTTGTCTTTTACAAGGCTCGGTCGAACATACTCCCTATGGATCGGTCATACATATCATTCAAGGTCATTCGAACATGGTTAGAAGCTCAAAGTTTAACACTCAAGATCGGTCGGGCATGACACTCAGGACTCGAACAAAAAGGCTCGAATCAGCTGGGTCGGTCAGGGTAGGCCACTCGAACATGCTTCCTCCAGGTCGGTCGAACATGGATTCTGGTAGACAGCTGGACACAACTGTCAACAGCTAGCCGTGGCATTTCTGTAATTACTTGCATGTTCGACCCATAGCCTGTATATACACATTTTAGCTCACCGCTTCACTCGAAGCTCTTCTATAAATAGGCCATGTCTTCCCTACTTTTAGTGACGGAATTCCATCACCTCGAAGGGCTGCCAAATTGCTTCCTCTCCTGTTCTAAGTGATCCTATAACCTTTTACCATGTCAAAGCAAAGATCAAGCGTTGAATCCGTCATGGATCCTGCCAAAAGTGTTCAAGCATCTTAGAAAGTGGAGATTCTCCTCCATTTCCTTTGCATTTAGAGGGATCTACTCGGTTCTCCGCTAATTTGATTTGATTGAAGTGAGGTCTAAGTGATGGAGAGAGGATGAATGTCTTTTTGCGTGGTTCTACACTTGTAACCCTTGAATTGCTAATGGAAATTATTGCTAGAGTGGACGTAGATCTTTCATAAGATTGAACCATTATAAAACCTTTGTCTTTTTACTTGCATTCTATTGCAATTACGGTTCCATTTATTCTCTTACCGTATTGGTAAAGTACCATTAGTGTACCTTTGGTGTGTTTTAATTCAGTTTGGGTTTTAACATTTTGGCGCCCACCATAGGGCTGTATTTACATTTCATTCTCTCACACCCTCTCAAGGTTGAAGGCCTTGCATTAAAGTTCTAAGTCTTAACCAACATAATGGCGAAATCGAAGAAGACCATAAGCAAAGATGTCGAAAATATCGATAATATTGCTAATGAAGAAATACCACTTGCTAACTGTTTTGATGTTGGTGAAAATTCGGTTAGTCGAGCTGGTGTGACTAGAAATGAGTTGAATGCTACTATTGATAACGTGAACCAATGAATGGATGCTTCTACTAAAGCTATGATGGAGAAACTTGACGCCATCCTTAATGTTCGATCAAATCCAGCCCCTCCTAAAGTCCATGTTAATCCTGAAGAAAATGAAAAATCGCCCGCTTTCGATCATGACCAAAATGATAACATGGAAGATGATTATGACTGGTTGAGTGACAAGGATGAAGCTAACATCGAAGAGTTCAAATCAAAAGCTAACAATCATTCTGAGGTGAACGTTTAAAAGGCTACCAATCTTTCCATGGGGGCATCTCCCCATCGAGAAGGCAAAGGACCTAAGAACTCAAATCATGACCGTTTGCGTGGACGAATATTTGGTAAGGAACTCAGCTTTGCGAAGCGGCATAACACTGAAGAATACATCTCCGACATGATAGAACTAATTATGAAGAAGAATCAAGCTAGAAAAGATGATGAAAGGGAATGAGACTTCTCCCCCGAAAGGACTCCATTTTCCGAAAGGATCCATGAAGCAGAATGTCCAAAGAAATTCAATCCTCCAACTTTGCCTCCGTACAATTTTGATCCTAACTACTTTTTATTCAAATACGAATGGCATATGAGTGCAATTAAAGAAAATGATGAGATGAGATGCACATATTTTCCTCCATACTTAGAAGGTGCCGCATCAGTATAGTTCACGAAGTTGCAACCTAATCTGTCGACCGTTTCTTTGACCAAATCAAAAAGTTAAAGGAACAGTTCCGCTTATATGCTACCAAAGCTAAGGATGTTATAATGCTCTCGGCAATGAAACAGAAACTAGGGGAAACTATTAAATCCTTTCATAGTAGCTTCAATGTTGCCTTGTTTGAAGTGAGGGATCCAGAGCCACGTATAATTCTCATGGCCTTACTTGACGCTACAGACAAAGCTAGCGAATTCGGGAAATGGATAAAGATGAAGGAACTGAATACGCTTGAAAAGTTCCATAATAAAGTAGAGGAGTACATGAGAATGGATCATAATCCTGTGCCTCTTCATATCATTAGTGGTAACCAACTCCTTAAAGCTCCTAAAAGTTCTGCTATTCAATCCAATCAAAAGAATATTCAAGGGCAGAAGCTCAAAAATGATAGGTACGACAACAAGTCTAATAAGAAGTTCCATCTTCTTGAGTCATCAGAGCTAACTCCTTTGAATGACACTCCTGAGAACATTTACCTCGCCACAAAGGATGCAGAAGATTGCCCGGAGCCTCAGCCAATAAAAATGAATGACCACATGACCAGATCCGGAAAGTTCTGCAGGTTCCACAATCAGTCAGGCCACAATACCAATGAGTGTAGGTATATTAAATCACTGATTGAAGACCTGATTAGGAAAAATCGTATGCAACAATATGTGAAGAATTCCCAAGACGCAAATCCTTCTGCAACTCCCCAGGGGAAAGGGGCATCAAATGACCAATCCGGTCCAAGCAACATAGCTTCTGCTCAAACTAACCCAGGGGTGATAATCAACTGATGACCATTGATGATGATATAACATCCGCAGTTCAGAATAAGCGATCACTATCACCTTTACTTTACCTCTTGCATTACTTTACTCTTTGCTATGTGCTGATTTCTTGTAAATAGTCTGTAATGATTTACATGCATTGTATTGAACAATAACTTTACGAATGAAATCTTGTCTGCCTTTGAAAATCTCTTATTTGCAAAATACACAAAATTTTCTATAAATAATTTCTCGTCGCTGGCTATTCTCTAGGTGTTCGCTTCCTCAAATTTTGACCAAATGAGACAATCCTAATAACGCCAATTCAAATGTCGAAATGCTGTAACTAATATGCCTAAGGCAAGGATGAAAAGCGCTACTGTGAAAAGCAGATGAGGAAAATTTCAATGAGTCAAAAGGTGAAGAGAGAAGCAAACAGCCACGGATCTGAAACTCAAAGGTTCACCGGAATTCGTTGCGCGAAACGAAGTGTTGGAGTTCACTATAAGTGAAACAAAGCGTGGGAGTTTGTGGCGCAGAGCAGTGCAACCACAAAGGTTCGCTGGAATTCATTGCGCGAAACGAAGCGCTGGAGTTTACTATAAGTGAAACGAAGCGTGGGAGTTCGTGGCGCGGAGCGATGCAACCCACCAAAGGTTCGTTGGAATTCGTTGCGCGAAACAAAGCGCTGGAGTTCATTATAAATGAACCAAAGCGTAGCATGGGAGTTCGTGGCATGGAGCGATGCAACCCACCAAAGGTTCCCTGGATTTCGTTGCACGAAATGAAGCGCTGGAGTTCACTATAAGTGAAAGGAAGCGTGGGAGTTCGTGGCACAGAGCGATGCAACCCACCAAAGGTTCGCTGGAATTTGTTGCACGAAACAAAGCGCTGGAGTTCACTATAAGTGAAACGAAGCATGGGAGTTTGTGGCACGGAGCGATGCAACCCACCAAACGTTTGCTGCAATTTGTTGTGCAAAACGAAGCGTTGGAGTTCACTATAAATGAAACGAAGCGTGGGAGTTCGTGGCGCGGAGCGATGCAACCCACAAAGGTTCGTTGGAATTCGTTGCATGAAACGAAGCACTAGAGTTCACTATAAGTGAAATGAAGCATGAGAGTTCGTGGCGCAGAGCGATGCAACCCACCAATGGTTCACTGGAATTTGTTGTGCAAAAACAAAGCGCTGGTGTTTACTATAAGTAAAACAAAGCGTGCGAGTCCGTGGCGCGGAGCGATGCAACCCACCAAAGGTTTGCTGGAATTCGTTGCGTAAAATGAAGAGCTGGAGTTCACTATAAATGAAACAAAGCGTGGGAGTTCATGGCGCGGACGGATGTAACCCTCATTCAAACCTCGTGGAAGTTCACAATATTGAATGATGCAACAATCCCAAGAATTCTGTCCATAGAGGAAGGAACTTCTCCGCAAGAGAAACCAGCAATGTTCAATGAACTCATTCATGTCGATTCAGTCAATAGAAGAAGACGAATGCTGGATTACAACAGCCTCTCCAAGACACGAGGCATCCCACAGAGGCTCTGATGTCAAAGCTGCAAAGCAGACAGGCATTGAGCAGTAAAATTCTTCATATAGTGAAGTCTAATTATAACCTCTTAAATAGGGGCACAAATCTCAAAGCTTCTCAAAGAGGAAGCAGAA
This sequence comes from Allium sativum, assembly GCA_030737875.1. NCBI lineage: Eukaryota > Viridiplantae > Streptophyta > Magnoliopsida > Asparagales > Amaryllidaceae > Allium > Allium sativum. The sequence continues at coordinate 715,995,190 of CM060921.1, read as the reverse complement.
AATAAAATACAGATACGTATTTCTCAAATATGAAACATTGTATACAATAATGCAAACCACTAAGATGATAATGTTTGAAATCCACGGTCGGCTTTAGTCGACTAATAGATTTCAAGCATTAATGCGAATTCGAATTAGAACATTGTATTTGTACAGACAATATTCAATGAGTTTCAAACCATCCTGTACAAACATTTTATTCAATTCAATATAAAATTTGCTATACTTCATTTCTTAAACTATCCACTATCGATGTGGACAGTCAATGGTGAGTATAAGTCCAAAATTGTGCAGATGCTTGTTTTAATTACATAACAACTTGAAGCATGAATTTGTGTTGTCGAAAAAGAAAAAATAAAAGCTTAAAGTACAACAAGTAAAACATATTTCCGTTATAACATCACAAAAGCAAGTCACAACATCGCAAGTTTAGCACAGAGTATCCAGACACAAAATAGCGTAAGAGTAGTAAGTGAGGGCCAGCACTCGCATATACAGCTGGTATAAAAGCATAAGTGCATGAAAGTAAATAACAAAGATCATTTCCCAACCTAAGCAAAAGAGGAAGGGAGAGTACCAACTCGTTTTGTCTTGACCTCAAGATTCCCTAATTATGCAATTATCTCGCCCCAGGATTTGAGAGCCTGGATAAGCGAAGCTTTGTCCTTTTCTAAAGTAGAAATACGTTCAAGGTTCTCCCTATTTAACCTTTGAAGATCACAAGCGAAGGTATTCCAAGCACCAGTTTGTGCACACTATAATTTCCAATAAGGCCAAGATGCTTCTCCAGCCAATCCTTGGCAGCGTCAAGCTGTGCCGGCGAGTGATTCTTTATGACGTCTAATTCTTCAGGGACTGATCGTTTGTCAGTTGGGTATATATCTAAGTCAAAATGATCAAAGAGCAACCCTTGTAGACACCAACCCTTGAATCGTTCAGCAAATTCGGGGTTGCATGGCTTAGGAATATAATAAGGCATGTTTATGATTGTTTGAAGTTCAGCCAGAGTTGGGGTAACAAAGGAAGTAGCCAAAGAAGGTGAATCAGAAGTAGTCTGAGTATTAGGCACGGGGAGCTTGTTCGCGCTCGAAATCTCCCCAATCCTTATAGACATCCTACACAAAGATCAAAGAGGATCATTGGATCAAAGAGTACAAGCTCCAACCAAATAATGAAACCATGATCGTTCCCAAGCAACTCAGACGTATGCAAACAGAATTAAATGAGTTGGAGCCCTAGCAGGAGCAAGCATGTCCGATTTATGAGTATCGAACATGTTTGAGCCCAAATGGGGTTGAGAGCGCTCGAACCTTAGCTAGTCAAGCACCTCAGGGTCGAACATGTCTGAATCCAAGCAGAGTCGAGCATGTTCGAACCCTAGTTGGTCGAACATGACCAACTCCATAGGGTCGAACATGTTCAAACATGAATAAGGTCGAACCTGCTCAAACCAAAGTGGGTCGAACCGGACGGGTAGCGTGAGGATCGGACATGGTACATTGGTTCGAATGAGGCTACGGATAATGAAGCATGAATGAAACTTTGCTAAAATTTGTTTCCAAATTATCTACATTACAAGCACAAGTATCGGTTGTAAGACTATGATGTGCGAATGTGCAAAAAAGTTGACAGAACAAATGAAAATACACTGTGCAGGCATTCAATCAAACACTTAGTGTGCATCAAGTGCAAATCCAGGCTTAATGGATTTTGGATGATTTTAACTCCACAAATACATCCAATTACACATTCTCAGTCCGAATTCAGTCAAGTTCACTCAATTCTCATCAACATCAACCCAAAAAACTCTAATTTTAAACCATGTTTCAAATACTTCATTTCAGAGTCCTATATCTCAACAGACCAAAAATAACGTAAAAGAGAAAAGGAAAGTCACCTTTAACCAGTATGAAATCTCGAATTTAAAAGGAAAAACTATTCCGGGGTGGTTCGAAGTCGGGTTGGTTTTGTTGCAAGATCAAGTGAGTGAACATCACTGATCAACTACACGAGATTCGATTTAGATTTGGAAAGGAAAGGGATTGGAGCGTTCAGGAATTTCAAAAGGAAGAGGCCACCTCCATTAATCAGTTTTTCAGTGAAAGTAAGCAAATGAGAAAAGTGAGGAGCTGAGGTAATATAAAGGATCGAGAGACGAAGAGCCAGGTCCGACCAGGTGGTTTGGTCGATCCAAAAGATGTGTTCAACCCTGAATATGTTCGACTCAAACCATTGAATATGTATGTTCGATCCGAAGTGCTTATTCGATCCATGATGTTTGTTTGAATCATAGTCAATGATTGACTTAAATGTTTGTTCAGCCAAATTTATGCGATGACAACCAATTCAATGTTCGAATCGTAATAGGACCATATTTCGATCCATTAAATGATGCTATATATTTCGAAGCTCGTAATTTGTTTGCAGACTAAAAATTACAAACTTCGAGGAGGCAAATGTTTATCCATAAAAATCATACGCCTATTAATGGATCGAACATATGAGCCGAGCACAAATATTGTTGAAGCCATAAAGCACTCGAACGAACATAAGTGTAACACCCCACACCCGCTACGGTCACTCACTATGGGAATGCCATAACATCGGTGGAGTATTTTAAGTGAATATAGAACAGAAAAATTACAACAAGACAGATATAAGTAATACTTGAGAATTTAAAACATCATTTCATTGCAGCGGAAAGTAAAACATGTTTGGTTATACCAAAACCATAAACAAGAGTCAAGTACATAATATCCATCCTGATAAAACAAAAGTACATAATCCCACTACATAACTTAATAGCCATAATAGAAAAGATAAACTGAGCTTTACAACCACGGTCCAAGCTCCAAAAGATAGATAAAGCAGTCTGATCAAAGCCCACTAGTGCTAGGCCCACTCTGAAAACCTGAGGGTTGGGAAAAAGATAAAAAAACAACGGGGTCAGACATAAGTCTGAGCGAGTCCTATAACCTTAACAATACAATCATTAAAGTAATTAGGGTATGATATAAACAAGGTACGGTACCTTTGGGGATAATGACTACACTAAGTAGCCAACTAAACACAGGATGTACTAAGATAACCGAAAAGACGCATTTACCCACCCAAGGATAATTACTACACTGCACCACCCCAGACCTACCCACCTAAATTCCTACACTGCACCACACCAGTTCTACACACCCAAGGGTAATTCCTACTTAAAGGATGATCCCACTAAGTGTACTTAGTAATTTTTAATAGTAGTTTCGTGTACCCCTAGCTGACTACATAGGTGCCGTCTGCCCCTATCTCCACTAGGTGTACCCACTACTCCCCAAGCGATCGGCTCCCTAACGTAGATACCCGTGCTGGCCCCACAGTGGGGTGTATCATCCCCCAAGGTGGCAACCTGATAATATTAACGGTGCACGGCTTATACCTACACGATGCAACAACGTCTTACTTACCAGCCCCGGTCCACACACGCATATGAAACCCGTTGGACTTGCGTTGCCACCGCTAACCCGTTTTGGCCTCTTACAGTCAAGCCCAATATGCGTGTCCCGTCCTCGACTTGGGTCGAGCCCACAAAGATACGTTTGGGATATTGGTTGAAATGGGCCCCCACAAGCTACCCACCTAAGCTTGTCATTTCTAGTGAATCCCACTTAACCCTTTAACCATGTCCACTTACATGTTATAAATTTTGGTTAAGTCTTTTAATCATATTTTAATTGCCACTCAAGGCACCCACTAGATTTCCACATGCCACCCAAGGCACTTACTTGATTCCCACATGCCACCCAAGGCACTTACTTAACCCTTTAATCATGTTTAATTACATGTTCCACTTTGGTTAAGTATTCTAATCGTATTTTCTATTGCCACCCAAGGCAACCCACTAGTTTCCTCATGCCACCCAAGGCACCCCCTCTAGTTACTACATGCCACCCATGGCACCCACTTAACCCCTCATGCCCCACTACATGCTAATTTGGTTAAGTGTTTCTTAATTAATTAAGATCGTAACCTTTGTAAAGACCTCTCACATTAGACTGTCTTTTATGGCAGCTGGATACGCCGGTTGGTTCCGGGCAGCCTTACACAAAACAGAGTCTAACCTCGTGTCTTTACACTTGTCACGTATTTAGTTTATGACTAAGACCTCTCACATTGGGCCAATCATTTGTAGACGCTGGATTTGCCGGTCGGTTCCGGGCAGTCTTATGCTACAAAAAGGGTCCAACCTCGTGTCTTAGTTGATTAATTACACCTAATTAATCACCCCCACAATTTGTATTAATTATCCCTAATTAATTACCAATTTCAATAATATGGGTAGACCTAACTCAATAGGTAAATTCCCAATTCCATAATACGGGTAGACCTAACTTAATAGGTAAATTCCCAATTCCATAATATGGGTAGACCTAACTTAATAGGTAAATTCCCAGTTATGTCTATTCACTTTATGTTATGCCTAAGCATACTCATTTCACACCATTTTATTAACATGCATATTAACCCCATCGTTCCCCACGTAATTCGTTCTCATAACATGACATAATAAAGGGAAGATTCATCACAAATGCCATGGGTTTAACCAACATAGCATATAACTTTATCATGGGTTTAAAAGGTGTCAACTTGCATATATGAGCATACATTAAACCCAACTAGCATTTAACCCAAACTTGCATGAAGCACATATGTCACAAAGGGGTAACTTGCATATGATTCTTATGTCATACAAAGGTGTGAACTTGCATAGCATGTCACATGTTAACTTGCGTATAACCAAACACATAACTTGCATAACATGTTACATATGAACTTGCATATAATCATGCACATAACTTGCATATAACCAAACACATAACTTGCATAACATGTTACATATGAACTTGCATATAATCATGCACATAACTTGCATATAACCAAACACATATCTTGCATAACATGTTACATATGAACTTGCATATAATCATGCACATAACTTGCATATAACCAAACACATAACTTGCATAACATGTTACATATGAACTTGCATATAATCATGCACATAACTTGCATTACATGTTACATATGAATCAATGTTCAACATAGTGTTTTGCATAATGAGCATCATAAAACATAGCATTAAACTTGCATACATATAGCATAAAACTCGCAAAACACACAACATACACTATACTAAACTTGCATAAACACATTGATCCACAAACATAGCCATATCTTATCATATCCTATCATAATCAATCTAACAATTGATTATTAAGGCTATAGAACTCACCACTAAACTCCAATAAGCAAACCCTTGCCAAAAATCACCCAAAAACTCTAGCCTTGAAAATAAAGCTTGCAACTTGATGATGAATGCAAGCTAATGATCACTCATACAACTTAAAAATGCTTGTATGAACATGAAAGCCTTCATAGAAATAGCCTTTAAAGAGGATAGAGGCTAGGATTTTTGAGTAGAGGCCATGATCATAGAAAATTTTGGCATAGTTTAGTTAGAGGATAGGATTATGATCATTTAGTGCTAGCTTAGGGTCTTATTTATAGGATTAGGATGTGTTTTAGACCCTTAGATTAACCCTAGGTTAGATTAGGACCATCAGATCTCGGAAGCTTCCAGAAACAGCCCCAAAACACAGCCAAACACTAAAATGGTGCACCAGGCCAAACTGGCCGAGCACCCCCTGTCGACACCCAAGTCGACAGGGCTGTCGACTTGGTCCTAGCCAAGTCGACTGCCCACTCGACAGGCCTGTCGACTGGGGTAGCCAGGCGGGAATTTTCCCTCCTGCGCCCAATGGCCCCAATTTCGAAATTTGAACCTGAATTTTAAATCTGTTTTGAACTTTGAATTTTCTGTAAACTTCATTGGGCCATAACTGGGCCATACGGACTCCGATTTACAAAATTTCGGACTCTATTTCACGTATTTTTCCGAGACGAACGCAATGACGCAGCCCGTTTCCCCCAATACTCACATCTGAGATTATTTATTCTGCAATTAGTGAATTTTAGCATTAAATGAAATTCGGGGTGTTACATTCTCCACTCCTTAAAGGATTTCATCCCCGAAATCTCTAAGCTAAGGAGAATGCATATCCTACCATCAAACACGGGCATTCATTGTCCTTAAAACAATTTCTAATGATGTATGAGTATATGCAAAAAGTGTGTGTATATGTTCCCTATCTAATGTATGAACATATGCAAGCCGTGATAGTGCCATGCATCCAATATGTATGCGAAAGAACCCTATCGACACATACCATATCTACATGAGTGCACAATCATTCACCAAAATGCATCATCCATATGATAACACAATCATTATACATCCATAAATATAGCTACCTACACACAATTATATGCAATATGCAATATGAAGTGACTGAGCCGATCTAGTGTCTAGAGTGTGTGTATATGCATCCACGAGCAACCACTAGCAAACACTTGCATCCACATGCATCCATCAATCATAACATGTCTCAAACACATGTTTCAATCATAGGTTTACCCTATCTAAAGGTCAAAGGCACTAACAAGAGGACACACTAAAGATAAGATAAGTACTAGACAAACGATAAAGGAGAAGTTAAAAGACATACCCTCAAAAAGGAATGGGTATAATGAACGCATTTTCGCTCCAAGTAGCGTTGCTCTCATCTTCTCCCCATTGCACTTTGACTAGTTGAACCTCCCTGTTTCTCATCCTCTTAATCTCTGACCCAAAGATGCGTGTAGGAGCTCGTCGAATAGTCGCATCACGCTCTATCTCTACTTCTCTAAGCAATCTCGGCTCTACCACCTCTGCGGTCTCATGTAGGCACTTCCTCAAATGTGACACATGGAATACATCATGTACACCACTAAATCTGTCGGGCAACTCCACTATATAGGCCATCCGTCCAATCCTTTCCTTAATAGGAAACGGTCCAACAAACCTTGGTGCTAACTTCCCAACAGATCCAAAGCGAACCATATTCCGTAACGGAGATATTTTGACAAAGACCATGTCCCCAACATCAAACTCAAGCTCTGTTCTCCTCCTGTCCGCATAAGATTTCTGTCTGTCTTGCGCCGCTTTCATCCTTCTTCGAATCAAGTCAATCTTTTCTGAAGTCTCTCTAACCATATCGGGCCCAAGTAAAATCTTATCTGTAGATTCCCACCAACATGTAGGTGATCGACAAGGCCTTCCATAGAGAGCTTCGAAAGGAGCCATGCCAATACTAGACTGAAAGCTGTTATTATATGCGAACTCCACCAATGGAAGATGCTCTTCCCATGTACCTCCAAAATCTAAGATACATAGCCTCAAAAGGTCTTCTAAAATGCGATTCACCCTCCCGGTCTGGCCGTCCGTCTGAGGATGATTTGCGGTGCTCAAACACAACTGAGTCCCTACCGCCTCTTTCAAACTCTTCCAAAACTCGCTAGTGAAGATAGGATCTCGATCACTCACTATGCTGGAAGGTACACCATACAATCTAACATTCTCTCGAATGTAGATTGAAGCTAGCCATTGAGCAGTCCTCTTGCTCTTCACGGGTATAAAATGGGCTCTCTTAGTAAGTCTGTCTACCACACCCCAAATTCACGTATTACCCTTCCTCGATCTCGGTAATCCATTGACAAAATCCATCGAGACACTATCCCACTTCCATAGCGGAACTTCCAATGGGTGAAGCAACCCACCGGGTTTCTTTTGCTCCGCTTTTACTTGTTGGCACACCAAGCATCTAGCGACATACTCGGCCGCGTCTTTCTTCATACCGGCCCAAAAGAAAACTCGCTTCATGTCTTGGTACATCTTGTCCCTACCGGGATGAATGGTCATCTTCGAACGATGTGCATCATTAAGTATAGCCTTCCTCAAACCCTCGTCTTGCGGTACACAAAGTCTACCGTCTCTACGCAACCACCTCTTACCATCTAGGGTGTACCTACTCAAATGGCTGGACGACTCCCCCTCCTCATGAGCTTCTCTACTAACTCAACCAACTGTGGGTCGTCTCGCTGTGCTCCGCCAATCCGCCCCAAAAGAGTAGGCCTAACCTCCAAGGAGGCTAGCAATCCGGGTACAAAGTCAACGGAAGGTCTAAAGTCAAACATCGAGATAAATTCCAAGCTTCGTTGTTCCACGAACAATGGACTCAAGGACAACCTTTTTCTGCTCAAGGCGTCCGCCACCACGTTACCCTTGCCAGGGGTATACGCTATCTCAAACTCATAGGATGCTAAGAATCCCATCCACTTTTGCTGTCCTAAGACTATGTGCTCGAAGAGTCTCCAACACTTCCCTAAGATGTAGGGCATGCTTTTCTCCACTTCTAGAGAAAATCAGGATATTCTCCCATGAAAAATCGTCACAACTATCCATCTCTCACGCAGACCACCCTAGTCGAACTCGACATCCCCCAAATGCAAGCCCCAAAGGCCTAAACCAATATCAGACAAACACCCAAGGGATACCTCCTTCGAATTCAGACGACCTACGTGAGATGACACTAGTAAAAACGGCTAAATAATTAAGCCCTTATCCAACTCTGGATGTCCTCGCCAGTCTCACTCCAAAACCACCGTTTATCCCATAACTGGCTTTGCTCAACCTATTGAGCACATATGAAAACTTATTTCGCTCCTAGAAAAGACCAAGATGTCATTTACAAAGACTATCACGATCTTATTTAGGTACTCCCTGAACACCCTTCTCATCAAATCAATAAAGTATGCGGGGGCGTTCGTCAAACCAAATGGCATCACCAGCCACTCATAAAAACCATCCGGAGTCCTAAAGGCAGTCTTCTCTATACTATCCTCAGCCACTCTCAACTGACGAAACCCCGTGGCTAAGTCCAACTGCGAAAATACTGAGGCGCCAACTAACTGATCAAAGAGATCATCAATTCTCGGCAATGGGTGTCTATTCTTCTTTGTGAGTTTATTTAGTTCTCTTTAGCCTACACAAAGTCTGAGGGACCCATCCGCCTTCGTGGCAAAAACTACTGGAGCACCCCACTCCGATATACTTCGTCGTATGAACCCCTTCTCCAGCAAATCGCCTACTTGCTTATGGAGTTCCCTCCTCTCATGAGGAGCCATGTGGCACACTGGCCAAGATACTGGTTTGGCATTGTCTACCAGATATATTCGGAAGTCAATCTCCCGCTCCGGAGGTAAGCCCTTCACCTCCTCAAACACATCCGAGTATTCCCGGACCACTCTAACAGATCGCAAACTCTAGACCGACGTGTCAAGCGATTCTGGATAACTTAGCATAACAGATTCCATGGGATTACAAGAGATCTCGAGAGTGTTACCCAAGCGGGTCGTAAGCCTAACAACTCTCCTTCCACAAACAAGAACGACACCATTACTGGATAACCAGTCCATGCCCAAAACTAACCCATAGCCAGTGAAGCCCCAAAAAGCATCACATCCAAACTCAATGCTAAGTATAGAAACTTTCAAACCCAAACACATCATGGAGCCCCAATTGGGTTTGAAACAACTAAGGGATCATCTACTAAACTGGTGTCTAAGTGCAGTGACTCAACTAACAATGATGAGATAAACGAACTCGATGCGTCCGAATCAATTAAAGTTCGAACCGGATAATAAAGAAATCCAAATTCCAACCTAGACGGTTCTATCCCCATCTGGTACACTAGCCGTGAGGGAATACAACTACCCTCCAGGAGATTCCATACCTTGCCCTTGCCTCTTTGGACAATCCTAATAAGGTGTCCTATTCCTCCCAAAAGGATAAATACTAGCCCTCTTCTTCCCATTCTCCACTCGTAACCTCCCATCAAAATGAGGTTTCGCTCTTCATTAACCAAACAACTATTTGAGCCTTCCTCTCATCGTCTATCCAATAGGTACCTTCAAGTCCTCCTCCTTCTTGAACCAACTTCTAATCCGACTAACGTCTAAGTCCCTTGAAGTGGTTTTCCATTCTTATCTATCTTAGAAAGATCATCTATACACGGAGGGGAAACTCAAAACGAGAGAGGAAGAGATTCAAAACGGAGAATTCGAAAGATAAAGATATGACTATCGGGGATTATGCTTTTCTTTCAAAAACTTTTCTCTTAAAAGACATGTTTTTGAAAATACTCCTTTCAAAAATATTCTTAGCAAATAGTTTTTTCTAAAAAATTTATCTGTTCTGGTAACCTTAAGCTCTGATACCACGTGTAACACCCCACACCCGCTACGGTCACTCACTATGGGAATGCCATAACATCGGTGGAGTATTTTAAGTGAATATAGAACAGAAAAATTACAACAAGACAGATATAAGTAATACTTGAGAATTTAAAACATCATTTCATTGCAGCGGAAAGTAAAACATGTTTGGTTACACCAAAACCATAAACAAGAGTCAAGTACATAATATCCATCCTGATAAAACAAAAGTACATAATCCCACTACATAACTTAATAGCCATAATAGAAAAGATAAACTGAGCTTTACAACCACGGTCCAAGCTCCAAAAGATAGATAAAGCAGTCTGATCAAAGCCCACTAGTGCCAGGCCCACTCTGAAAACCTGAGGGTTGGGAAAAAGATAAAAAAACAACGGGGTCAGACATAAGTCTGAGCGAGTCCTATAACCTTAACAATACAATCATTAAAGTAATTAGGGTATGATATAAACAAGGTACGGTACCTTTGGGGATAATGACTACACTAAGTAGCCAACTAAACACAGGATGTACTAAGATAACCGAAAAGACGCATTTACCCACCCAAGGATAATTACTACACTGCACCACCCCAGACCTACCCACCCAAATTCCTACACTGCACCACACCAGTTCTACCCACCCAAGGGTAATTCCTACTTAAAGGTTGATCCCACTAAGTGTACTTAGTAATTTTTAATAGTAGTTTTGTGTACCCCTAGCTGACTACATAGGTGCCGTCTGCCCCTATCTCCACTAGGTGTACCCACTACTCCCCAAGCGATCGGCTCCCTAACGTAGATACCCGTGCTGGCCCCACAGTGGGGTGTATCATCCCCCAAGGTGGCAACCTGATAATATTAACGGTGCACGGCTTATACCTACACGATGCAACAACGTCTTACTTACCAGCCCGGGTCCACACACGCATATGAAACCCGTTGGACTTGCGTTGCCACCGCTAACCCGTTTTGGCCTCTTACAGTCAAGCCCAATATGCGTGTCCCGTCCTCGACTTGGGTCGAGCCCACAAAGATACGTTTGGGATATTGGTTGAAATGGGCCCCCACAAGCTACCCACCTAAGCTTGTCATTTCTAGTGAATCCCACTTAACCCTTTAACCATGTCCACTTACATGTTATAAATTTTGGTTAAGTCTTTTAATCATATTTTAATTGCCACTCAAGGCACCCACTAGATTTCCACATGCCACCCAAGGCACTTACTTGATTCCCACATGCCACCCAAGGCACTTACTTAACCCTTTAATCATGTTTAATTACATGTTCCACTTTGGTTAAGTATTCTAATCGTATTTTCTATTGCCACCCAAGGCAACCCACTAGTTTCCTCATGCCACCCAAGGCACCCCACTAGTTACTACATGCCACCTAAGGCACCCACTTAACCCCTCATGCCCCACTACATGCTAATTTGGTTAAGTGTTTCTTAATTAATTAAGATCGTAACCTTTGTAAAGACCTCTCACATTAGACTGTCTTTTATGGCAGCTGGATATGCCGGTTAGTTCCGGGTAGCTTTACACCATAACAGAGTCTAACCTCGTGTCTTTACACTTGTCATGTATTTAGTTTATGACTAAGACCTCTCACATTGGGCCAATCATTTGTAGCCGCTGGATTTGCCGGTCGGTTCCGGGCAGTCTTATGCTACAAAAAGGGTCCAACCTCGTGTCTTAGTTGATTAATTACACCTAATTAATCACCCCCACAATTTGTATTAATTATCCCTAATTAATTACCAATTTCAAGAATATGGGTAGACCTAACTCAATAGGTAAATTCCCAATTCCATAATACGGGTAGACCTAACTTAATAGGTAAATTCCCAATTCCATAATATGGGTAGACCTAACTTAATAGGTAAATTCCCAGTTATGTCTATTCACTTTATGTTATGCCTAAGCATACTCATTTCACACCATTTTATTAACATGCATATTAACCCCATCGTTCCCCACGTAATTCGTTCTCATAACATGACATAATAAAGGGAAGATTCATCACAAATGCCATGGGTTTAACCAACATAGCATATAACTTTATCATGGGTTTAAAAGGTGTCAACTTGCATATATGAGCATACATTAAACCCATCTAGCGTTTAACCCAAACTTGCATGAAGCACATGTGTCACAAAGGGGTAACTTGCATATGATTCTTATGTCATACAAAGGTGTGAACTTGCATAGCATGTCACATGTTAACTTGCGTATAACCAAACACATAACTTGCATAACATGTTACATATGAACTTGCATATAATCATGCACATAACTTGCATATAACCAAACACATAACTTGCATAACATGTTACATATGAACTTGCATATAATCATGCACATAACTTGCATATAACCAAACACATATCTTGCATAACATGTTACATATGAACTTGCATATAATCATGCACATAACTTGCATATAACCAAACACATAACTTGCATAACATGTTACATATGAACTTGCATATAATCATGCACATAACTTGCATTACATGTTACATATGAATCAATGTTCAACATAGTGTTTTGCATAATGAGCATCATAAAAAATAGCATTAAACTTGCATACATATAGCATAAAACTCGCAAAACACACAACATACACTATACTAAACTTGCATAAACACATTGATCCACAAACATAGCCATATCTTATCATATCCTATCATAATCAATATAACAATTGATTATTAAGGCTATAGAACTCACCACTAAACTCCAATAAGCAAACCCTTGCCAAAAATCACCCAAAAACTCTAGCCTTGAAAATAAAGCTTGCAACTTGATGATGAATGCAAGATAATGATCACTTATACAACTTAAAAATGCTTGTATGAACATGAAAGCCTTCATAGAAATAGCCTTTAAAGAGGATGGAGGCTAGGATTTTTGAGTGGAGGCCATGATCATAGAAATTTTGGCATAGTTTAGTTAGAGGATAGGATTATGATCATTTAGGGCTAGCTTAGGGTCTTATTTATAGGATTAGGATGTGTTTTAGACCCTTAGATTAACCCTAGGTTAGTTTAGGACCATCAGATCTCGGTAGCTTCCAGAAACAGCCCCAAAACACAGCCAAACACTAAAATGGTGCACCAGGCCAAACTGGCCGAGCACCCCCTGTCGACACCCAAGTCGACAGGGCTGTCGACTTGGTCCTAGCCAAGTCGACTGCCCAGTCGACAGGCCTGTCGACTGGGGTAGCCAGGCGGGAATTTTCCCTCCTGCGCCCAATGGCCCCAATTTCGAAATTTGAACCTGAATTTTAAATCTGTTTTGAACTTTGAATTTTCTGTAAACTTCATTGGGCCATAACTGGGCCATACGGACTCCGATTTACAAAATTTCGGACTCTATTTCACGTATTTTTCCGAGCCGAACGCAATGACGCAGCCCGTTTCCCCCAATTCTCACATCTGAGATTATTTATTCTGCAATTAGTGAATTTTAGCATTAACTGAAATTCGGGGTGTTACAATAAGGTTCGAACATTGGTCTAAGGCTAAGGGTCGAGCGCAAGCATGCTTTAAGCATGAAGCCACTCGAACGTCTCAAATGGATCGAGCAGGTAAGGGTCGAACATCAAGGAATGGTTGTCTTTTGCAAGGCTCGGTCGAACATATTCCCTACAAATCGGTCAGACATATCATTTAAGGTCGTTCGAACATGGTTAGAAGCTCAAAGTCTAACACTTAGGACCGGTCGGGCATGACACTCATGACTCGAACAAAAAGGATCGAACCAGCTGGGTCGGTTAGGGTAGTCACTCGAACATGGATTCTGGTAGACAACTGGACACAGCTGTCAACAGGTGGTAGTGGCATTTCTGTAATTACTTGCATGTTCGACCCATAGCCTTCATATACACATTTCAGCTCACCACTTCACTTGAAGCTCTTCTATAAATAGGCCACGGTTTCCATACTTTTAGTGATAGATTTCCATCAACCCGAAGGGCTGACAAGTTGCTTCCTCTCTTGTTCTAAGTGATCTTATCACCTTCTACCATGTCAAAGCAAAGATCAAGCATTGAATCCATCATGAATTCCACCAAAAGTGTCCAAGCATCTTAGAAAGTGGAGATTCTCCTCCATTTCCTTTGCATTTAGAGGGATCTACTCGGTTCTCCGCTGATTTGATTTGATTGAAGTGAGGTCTATGTGATGGAGAGATGATTAATGTCTTTCTGTGTGGTTCTACACTTGTAACCCTTGAATTGCTAATGGAAATTATTGCTAGAGTGGACGTAGATCTTTCATAAGATCGAACCATTATAAAAACTTTGTCTTTTTACTTGCATTCTATTGCGATTACGGTTCCATTTATTCTCTTACCGTATTGGTGAAGCCCCATTAGTGTACCTTTGGTGTTTTAATCCAATTTGGGTTTTAACACAAATCAAACAAAATAAAATATATAGGTGATATACACGTAAATGTGTATATTTTATCCACTTATTTATCTTGTTTTCTCTTTAAAATAATTGATACTTTGTATTTATAGTTGTGTTTTCAGATTATTTGTGATGAATGGATTTACGCACTTAATTGTTAAAAAGCTTGAAGAATTGTTGCAAGAAGAGTGTTGACTTTTAGAGCTGGATTAAAGCTTGAAGAACTGAAGAAATGTTGTTGTTTAACCACCTTCTGCTGTATATTTTAAAGTTAAGATTCAATGCCTTTTCATAATGATCGCTTGTCTAAGATGTTATGGAGTTCTTACTCATGCTTAAAACGACTGAAGTTGATGTCATTTGATGCTCGCAAGCTATTTTTCCATGGTGTTTGCATGTCCATTCACATGCCTTCACATTGGTTTATTTATTATCTGGCAAAGACTTTTGTCCCACATCTTGTAATTTCCACTTACTCTTGGTCATGGCAGCTATAAATACACCTGTATCTCTTTAATTTGTTTTATCATATTACGTTGGGTTTTATTCTATAACTATTCTCTTAGTATAAAACTATTCTTCTCTTTTTCTCTTTATTCTTTGATTTATTTTGTTTATGTTTGTCTTTTTCCCTTCTTCTTATTTAGCTATGTCTAGCTAATCCCATTTAATTAGGGGGTGATGACGCTTATAGATTAGATTCAGTACGAAAGACATAGCCAAGAAGATTAGGACTTTATGCATATAGAGCTAGATTTGAACTAAGAGTTAAATCTGAACCTTCATACTCTGTGTTGTATAAGAGTTGTGCTCCTTCACAGAGTATATTCGTGTGCGATCCAACACTTTTCAAATTTAGATCTAATTTTTAGGGTTTTAGTAATAAAGTAGTGAATCTATTCTGATAGTCTATGGTTGTTTAAGAGCTTAGCTCCTGCATAGGCTGTGCTTGTTGTTATTCACATCTTTGTTTCTAAAAGCCTAAATATTATTGATTCATATTTGTGATAGAAACATGAGTTAGATCTATATTAATCTGTTCGGCTATTAATGATTATTAATTCATTTATGTCACTGCTCCCTAGTTACTTTCATTTAATTTAGAAAACTCTCTTTTTATTTATTTTATGTTGCTTGCAAAAATCAAACCTTCAGAATAATATGATTGGATTTAGTAGTTAAAATAATTTGGGTCCCAGAGTTCGACACCCTTTACAACAACCCTTATTGTTTAGGAAAGCCGAACGAATTAAATAATTGTTTACAATTGTTAAATTTTTTCGCAAACAAATTTTGGCGCCACTGCCGGGGATCAAAATAATTTTCATTAGTAAATCCTTCGGGTTATATTTTTATTTTCTTATTTTTCCACTAAAAAAACATAATAATATTTTTCCTTTTGTTTTCTTGTATATATGGAAGAAAATTCTTGATTGATTTGACTTGGTATTATCCAATGATACCGTAGTCTTCCAATTAAGAGAAAAACAAAAATCTTGCCTTTTGTTTCAATTACTTTTTCTATTGCCTTTCCAGTTTTCAATACATTTCTTTCCCTTTGCTTCTTTTACAAGTTTCTAAAAAAGAAAAAGAAAACAAATAAAAAATCTTTCCAATTTTTGTGCAATTTCTTTTCCTTTCTGTTTCCCATTTATTTCTTTCCCTTCTTTGTATGAATTCTTTCTTTCTTTACAATAAAAAAGCAAAATCCCTTTTTCTATTTTTTCTCCCCTGCCATCTTATTCTTCATGCAATCCACCTTTGGATACCACCAAGTTCTTCTTGCATTTCCCCTTCATTACCATCTCACTAGACCCAAAACCATCTTCAACACCCTTCAGCTGCAACTCTTAAACTTCTTTACCATTTTCAACCATCCACCTCCTAGATTATCACAATTCTGATCATCTCTAGAGCTTATTGCTGCCACCCAAACCCTCTATTCATTGCTTTTCATACTTCAAGCTATCCCCTTCTTACACACCGTACGAAACTCATCCCTCACATAACATCTATCACCACCGTCAACACCATAACATGCAACCTGACCACCTAGCGTCATCAATCCTCCTCATCATAGCATCCAATCACCAAGTTCATAACCCCACCCAACCATGCCAAGCACAGTTCAAAGCCAACAATTTGCGCAACCCCGCACCATTGCCATTCAACCAACCCCATACCAATCGACATCCAGAGCCGCCACCAATTCTTTCCATCATGAACAAACCTTCCCATTAAACACCCACTACAATCACAATCGTCACCATCACCACAAATCAGGCATCGTGTTCAAAAATAGTCACCCTTAATCTCCATCCAGCCTCCACCGCGTTGACCAACAAAACCATTTGTCAACCCATCCACCAATAGTTGCCCCAATCCTAAATCGCAACGCACATGCAAACCACAGTCCACCGAAAGCCTTCACCACCCACCCTTTTCATCAAATCCAACCCAAAACCTCACACTTCGAACCTGCCATCCTCCCCGATTCAATACCACTTTAAAGAACCAAAATCGCTATCACTAGAATTGCAATATCATAATTCACAATCACTGAAGTCGAACCATACCCGATTTCGAGACAATTTTTTTATGATTTTTTTATTTCCTGAAATCGAAGACTAATAAAGAAAAAAAAAAGAAAAAAGGAGCTTGCATTTGTTTTGAGAAAGGGTGGCCGATTTAAGATTTATACTTATGGTACCAAGGGTTGGGAGAACTGTTTTCCAAAACAAAGGAGGGGCATGAGATTGTATTACTTCTGGGAACTTTGGTTTTTGATTCCTGCCTTTTTGTTTGGTATTTTATTTTGGTCCGAAAGTTTTTGGAGTTCCTAAGATAATTTATGTGATTGTGGTGACTTGAGTTTGGATATATATATATTTTTGTTATAAGTTCTCTGATTTGTTACATTGGCTTGGGACGCATGTCAAGTTGGGTGTTTTTGTTTTGCTAAGTCAGTTTTGCTTGTTTATTTTTGAACTGTTAATTTAGTTCTTGTTTCCTTTTCTTTTCTCCTTCTATTTTCACTTTGCTTTCATCACAAAAAAAGTGAAGAAGTAATTCAAGCAAAGAAAACAAGCAATATGCAAACAGATTTGGTGAGCAGCGATTACACAATAAATGGAGTGTGAACGCGCTATCGCTCTTCAATTGCACTAGACAGATTGTCGATCTAAGTGAGTGTTTTCTAAACTCTACAGGGTGCTCTAAAAAAAAGGCAAACAAATTGAACAAATCCAAGGCAAACAGGTGCATACTGTTGCGTAAAGAACTCTAAATAAATTGCTGTGTCAAGCACTATTGTTTAATTTTATTGAATTGAATGTTTGCCTTTGATGTGTTGTTGGAAACTTTAAAACAAACGTGGGATAAATTGAAATGTTTGTTTTTAAAATAAATTATTTTTGAAATCAAATCGAGGATTCCCCAAAGCTCAATGGACAAAATATTCATTAAATTGATAATTAGGATTGATACTCTCTAAGATGTCTAAGGAACGGTAGAATCTAGAACTCAAACAGGTTCTTAAACCTTCAGTCATGTTTCTACGGTGATTGGTGGCACACTGATAACCCTTATCCGAACCTGGCCTAGACTTGTATTCATATAATCCGAAGTTGTTAATTTTAACTTTTTTTTAAAGTCTTCTTTAGAGCCAAAAGTTTTGCAACTGATTTTTCAACGAAAAACTCTTTTCTTCTAATACATACGCGCTTTCCGTGTAACGTCCTGCATTTTTAAGACGGTTAAATATTTAGTTTATTAAATTATTCCAATATTGATTGGTAATATAAATGGTTTGAATTTAATATTTTGAATATCTAATTAATATGTTAATGGGATAGCAATATATTTAATTTCCGAAATAGTTAGAAATAGTTGGATTGGCAATATTGTATAAATCGGTTAATATTAAATATTTAGATATATTTATATTGAATTATTACAACAAATATATTATTTAAGCAGCAATTGAACGTATTAATTAAAATATCAATTATAATCGAGCTCGTAACGTCGCGGTAATTCATAATATGGAGTTTTGAACTTCAACTGAGTGTATAGGATCCGTTATAAGTCGGATTTCTTCGAAACAGGAAATGTTGGAATCCATTAAACTACATTTTTCTAATGGAAGAGAAAAATCAAGATTTCATCTTGTAGATGGTAAGTTTTAGCTAAATCAAATTTTCAAATAGTCGCCATGGAATCGTTTATAAACCATAATGATATATTTAATTATAATTAAATATTGGTTTCGAATTTGGATAAGATCTTCAAGGCGTATCTTTAGCTTAATTTATAGATTTTTTTCAGCAATTTTTATTTTGGAAAACAAGAAACTTTTTATTTGGAGTATTTTACACCCTCTATCAGCATTTTTGGGGTTTCACAGAGTAAGTTATTTAGTCTATTATATTATATTTTTGGAATCGTGGTACATTACTGGTCACAACGACATTTTTATTTCAGTCTGTAGCGCACATATGTGGATATAATTTTACTTAGAAGGTTATGTTAAATTTTAAAAATTAAAACAAAAAAACCAAACCTCAACATACCCTTATAAGATTTTAAACAACATTACAAAAATCAAAACAAAATCCAACTCTTAAGGAAATTAAATGGAAACTAAGGCTGCTTTGGATTTACTATTAAAGACAGTAGAACTCAAAAGGTGCCACCTGAGCTATCATAAAGTTCCATCAGCCTTCACAACATTTTGATATATAGGTTTAACACATTCATTTATTGGATGAAAATGAAAAGAGCATGTTGCAGTATTCACAAAAATTTAGTACTTATATGCGAATAATAAGACAAAAATATAATATAACCATCTCCTTCATGGGTACGTTTACTTTACTGTTAAGATTACTACTGCCATCCTACCAACTTCACAGCAAAGTAACTACACTGCAATGTATCCTCACATCAAAACAGACGTTAGAAGTGATAACTCAAAACGTACCCATCCTATGTTCTGTGCCTAATGATAAAGCGTTAAGTTTCTTCCTCACATTATAAATACCAAACCATTTTTTGTTTCTTTTTTAGATCAAAACAGTGAAACAAAATTCCATATAAATCACTCGCATATCCTAAACTCATGAAAACTATATATATGAGAACACAAGACCAAAAGCTTCACATGGTACCATTTTTGAGCAACTCGATATGGGTTTGTCCACTTACATGCGAGTTGGATGGGGAGCTTTTACTGGGGTATGGAAAGCATGTGTAGGGGAGTTGTAGGCATCATGAAGTGAGGCAGTGTGTGTTAAACGGAGAGGTACAGGAAGCTTGCCATTATAATATAAGGAGTAAAATACTGGTTTGGTAATAGTGGAAGATGGGAGCTCGATAAAATGGCACTGACGGATTGAGAAGTTTGAGGTGGCAGGCCCTTTTGGTCGTGGGTAGCTGATGATATGGCGGAGGTAGTGACGTCGCTGTGTGTTGCAACACAATGAAGAATGGGAAGGGTATGTTTTTTCTAAGGCCCGAGATATGTATATGAGATGTACATGTTGTGTATGGTGAGTATGGAAATTAGAAGGAGGGACGTAAGGGATGTATGTTTGATTGGAAGGAAAAAAATACTGGAACAAATGTTGAACGAGTGGAAGTTAAGAAGTTCATTCATTTGGAGCATGGTCAGTACAACATAAGTAGTTGTGTCAACGTGTTCAATAGACTAACAAATTATAGCCTAGACTTTACAAATGCGCTAGTGGAAAAGGCAATAAAATCAACTAAGAGCTGAATCTATATTTGAGGATATTTCCTTTAGTCATGTACAAATATAGGCAATCGCTAAATCTTGTAAGTGTTCGCTGTTATATGCTTTGGGGAAGATGGGGATACGTGGTTTGGGCTTGGAGTAAGTGGATGTGCCAAGGGAAATGGACTTTGAGGCCCAGTGTATATTTATTTTTAAAAGAAATCCCAGTAATAGAAAAAAGAAAAAAAAAGAAAGCGCAAGTGAAGTAAGAAATAGACAGTTGGATGGAGTTCAGGAAATGTGAACGAACATGGTCATTGGTTTGGTTTCGTGATAAATTAAAGGAAGAAAGAGGGTTGAAACGTGCAGAAATGGTATTAACATTTGCATTGGGGCATGCGTTTGTAAATTAGGGAGATGGAGTACAGGTTGTTCATGGTGGACCGGCTGCATGCAGGCTAAAGATGGGTGAGCCCAATAAGTAATTAATATAAGTTTAAATTCTAATTTAACAACGTATGAACTTGCTAATGCTATATCTTATCCAAATGTTATCCAAATTTAATGAAATAGGATCCTTCTGGATCGTATGAACACATGCTACGTATTGGAACTAGTCTGGAAAGATTTGGAGCTCATTTGGATTTATGGCAAATTTAAAATGGCTGACTGGATTAATCGACCAGTAATCGTTGTACAACGATTAACGACTAAATGAGTAAACTCACCAACTCTGTCCAGTTTTATAATTTTATAAACATTATTTAATATTGATAATAATCGATTGAATGCTGGGTGTAATGATAGTTTGGATGATTTGCTAATTAATTGTTTGAAATTATATACACTGTTATATATATATATATATATATATATATCGTTACTTAAATACTGATTCTGTTTATTTTAATATTTCATATTTATATGAAATTAGTGCTATTATTGATTAACATCTGTGGATGCAGGGAAACATGTTGGAGGGATCCAACTGGATTCCTTAACAATTATATTTTTTTTTTCATATATTGCATTATATGAGGTGGCAAATAATTTGGTGTTGATTATTGTGTATTTTGGGAAGTTTAAACAACATTAACCTGAAATAATTGGTATTCAAATACCGTAAAATATATTTGAATATATAGGAAAGGAAATGTGGGGTTTTAAAAAGAGAATCTATTTAAAATAGAATTGAATTCGATTGGGCTAAAATATAATTACTCGTTTAATTATATAAAAGCGAGTAGTTTGATTTATAAATGATATTTATAAATGGAATGAAATAATTATTGTTATTAATTAATTTGAAATTATAAATTCAAGAATGATTTTGGAAAGCGGAAATTATGATATCGTTTCAAAAGGTAAGATGATGAGATTTATTTCAATATTCGAAATATGGATAGAATAAAAATAAATCCATAAGGATTAGGATTTATTCAACGATGTCGAATGTTAATAAATAATTTTTAAATTATATAGATTTAGGATTAGAGAAGATAGTTAATATTTGTTTTGAAACCAATAATTTTATAATCAAATATATATTCGAGATTAAGTTATAACTTATAAACGGAGTTATGAGAATGAAGTTTGAAGTATGGATTTATAAATTGACTCGATAGGTGGGATTTTAAATCTGGAATGGTAATTATAAATAAAAATCAAGATTTGATTGATATAACGAGTTCAGATTTCCATAAAGGAATAATATTCACGCTTTAAAGTGAATAATGAGTTAAAAGCAAACGTTTTGCAAGTTGGAATGGCTATAAAGGAAATTAGTGATGTTTTGGGAGTGATAAATTCAAAAAGGAATTAAGAAATGGAGTTAACCTGAAATGGTATACTATTTCAAAGATTGGAACGATAATTGAATGGAGATTATTCAGAAGAGAGTTATACGTTGGAATTCGAATTCGATTCTATCGAATTTAGGAAAGTACCATTTACTTTCCTGTTATAATCAAGATTTACTCATTTATATAATTAATTTATTATTTGTTTATTTATTCAAATAAAAGTTATATTTTGAAATTAAATATTTCAAAAGTAGAGATTATAACACTATCGTTATATTCAAAGATTTCCGTAAATAAGTGGATTCGTAAACTGAATAGAGAGCTTGTAAACAGTGTTGTAAATAAGGAATTAAGAAATGGAGTTAAGATCATTAGAAACTGACTAGAGATTGGTTATGTTGAATAGTTGACTGAGTATCGATCTGATGTTCGTTTCGGCCTTCGGGGTTTATACATAGGGAATTATTCTCTTACAAGTTTACGGTTAGGGACTGGTGGATAGTGATGTGTGAATAAAGCATGGAAATGTTTTCCAATGATAATAATGTATATTTTTGAAATACGGGAAATAAGGAGTTGAGATTATATGGAAATGTTTTACAAGAAATCATTAGAAGCTAAACAAGTTGGAGAACTATTTGGGTAAAGATATTGAAAGGAAATTGGGAAATGAATAATTAAATGATAAATTTAATTAAAGGGGATCAGTGTTGATTGATGATTGATCGGTAATATTTCTGTTTGCAAAAACAACCGTTGTTTGTATGTGTATTTTTATTTGATAGTTAAATAACCGACTATCAATGTGTATGACCCTTATTCCATTGTCAATACGGAGAAACCGGAATCAGATTGAAGAAACCAGAATCAAATTTATTATCTGAAAACCACTTCGTATGGGCATTAGCATTGCGAATCAAATATGATGAAGATAATTGAAGACGGATTTTGTGCAAGGGCTGTTCTCGCGATCCTAAGTAGAAATTGCCTAAGATGGATTTACAGAATAGTCCCTTTGGGTTGTACAGTCCCAGGACAACGTGTATGAATGAATACCTGACGGAGTATATCTAATAGATCGCGTAAGTTGATCGCTTCAAACATATTTACGTTGGTGGCAGAGAAATTCGTTTCTCCTATCTTTATACTCGTGGTATTCTCGGGGAAATCAATTTATGATTTGGCAGGTATGACGATGTGGAATTCAAAGTAAATATAGAGGTGATCTGTAAAATAGTACGTTATGACCTCTAGGCTCATCAACCGGGAAAAGACAAAGATTGGGCTGACAGCATGGCTAAATGGGTCGTACCCAGTTAGGATATATTTTTACCATCTAGAGAATATTCATACTTGTTACTTCTTTCTAGGGAATACTTATACTTGTTACTTCTTTCACTTCTATATCTCCCGAGAACGGTTATGTTGGTATACCAACCGTAAGGTGATAATATATTCGGAACATTCAAGTGAAATGATTGGTCGTTTATGTGTGGTTGGGTTATAAGATGTTCTTTTGAACTCCAGTGTATCGCTTCTAGAGTACACTGGTCAGAAGGTGGTTCCATACCTTGTCATAGTTGGAAATCCATTACCCAATAAGAGCCCGCGGTTTTTGTTTTGTATATTATATATATATAATGTGAGATGAAAGCGTTCTTCTAGATTATTATTTACTTGTATTAGACATTATTATAATATAAGAATAGTATTGATTTTTGGAAAGTGTTTTGGGTTATCATAAGGTAAAAACCATCTGTATTTATGTGTGGATCGGTCTTACGATTATCATTCCTTTGAAAAGGAATTTGAAAAGTTAAACCGAAATGATTTGAGTTTGCTCACGCCAGTCACATGACTGACCCAGAGTTTATTTTGTTTTCTTTTCCCTAAACTATTGGGTGCCCAAATTTGTACGGGCAGTCAAGTAGTTGGGATTTTCAGATATACTTGGAGGAGCTCGGAGCAGGAGGCTTCAAAGTTAGATTTGTAGAGAGAGTTTATTTCCATTGTGATATATATGTGATGTGTCCTGATAATGTGTGTAAGTATAAATACAGTTTTGTATTTCAAAGTTATGCTATATAATATATTCTATTCGCTCCGCTGTGAGATTCGTGTTACTCTGATTCTGTTCTGTTATGGTCTTCTTCTATTCTAACTTTCTTTCTTTTCTATTTCTCATACTCTAACTTCTTTCTATTAATAATCTGATATTTCCAATACTTGAATAATCGATATGGTGTTTTATATTGATTTTCTAGGTTGAAAATCCGCGTTCGTTACTGTAGTATCGGAGCTAAAGGTTAAGTGATACTTACCTTGGCTCTATGGCACAACTCCATAGAGATAGGGTTAGTAGTACCCTAGATTGAGTTTGAGTGTGTGTGTGTATATATGCATGTATATATATATATATATGAGCTCATATTTGTTATTTGATATAAAAATGGTTTTATATTATGGAGATTTATTGGTTAAGTGGTTTATGAATTCTGGTCGATAGTGGGGCAACACAATGTCGATAGGGATTTCTAAACACTCAAATACGATGAACCGATACAATATGTTTTCGTAAATGTTATAATTTTACCCAAATTATATTTTGATATAAAAGAGGTATTTATATTGGAATTACAATATATATTGGATGTGTTGATCTGATTAAAATAATCGAATCAGATTATAATCAAGATGTTTATAAATAACCGATTAGAATTCATTTGTATAATATATATAATCTGATGGATTAAATCTGAGTTTAAAACAGAATTTAAAATTAAAATTTCTGGAATTTTTAAAGGTGTTTGTGAATGGATTTGGATTAAGTATATGGAATTTTAAAATCCTGAGAGATTTTAAATTATTTTATAAGCATTGTAATGGATCTTTTGAAATAATTTCAAAAAGGAAATGTTTAAGAATGAGTTTTGAAAAATATATAGCATTGAACTCACTTCGATCGCTGGAAAGTAATTCTGATGATGACGGTGCATCATCAGTATTCATTTTCGAGTTTCTAAGTGATAGGTTACTGCTGTAACGACCTAGATTTTTGACCATTCAAATCGACAATAAACCACGCATGTCGACCCAAACAAATCGCAAATGCAGGTAGTTATTGGGAAAAAGAAGAAAAAAGAAAGAAAGAAGAGAAAAACAATAACAGAGTTCTCACAGCGGAAGGATAACATATAATAGATAATTATCAGATTTGAAGCAGTTGAAATATATACATTTGGCTATAATATACAATGATTATCAGAGTTACACATATACATATCTACATAACGAGCAGCGGATCAAAGCACAGCGGAAATACATACTAATAATTGATATATATACACACACGAAATAACATCGGTGTCATGGATGCAGTAACTCAAGAGATGTTACGGGATTTTCCATATCTTAAGGATCCGTTAAACTAATACATACATAGTATAATACGCTATTATGATAGTGTCTATCCAGTAAAGTAAATATCATAAAAATAGCATAAGCAGGATTACCATATTACCCTTACGCCGTTTACAGGCATCAACAGTCTATACAGTACCGTAAATTCACCGTACTGGTGTTATCAGAGGGCACTCTATAGAAGGCAATGCTAAATCAAAATCGTATGGGGCTCGATATAGATAAATATAACAAGGCACTCGAGGCAATGCCCAGGGTAGGATTCTACCAATTGCACCCCTGGACCGGTGATAACGCATAACAACCACTACCGCCCACCTCGGATCACACTCGCAATTCACATAGGCCCAAATCATCATCATCATCATAGTCATAGAAATAGTATCAAGGAAGTGTGTTCGATCAAAGGTGCTACCTCAATTAGTCATGGTATAGCTCCTGTTTTAGTCATTTCAATTATGACCCGAAGGTCAAGGCTATATTCGTTAACGTTCATCTTCTTCAATCCAACAATTGCCTCCAAGTCATCACATTTCATTCTAGATACGCCATAACATTCACAGTTGTTAAAGTGGTATCAACACTAACAGAGAGTATGCCATTTGTCGACTCCGGTCTCTTTAACAATCAACGCTTATATTTTCCACATCGGTCAATTCTTTTACTTTTCGCAAAGATTCGCTTTATATCCAAAATATTAAGTTTTGTTTCGAACCCAATTTATATTCAAAAGAATATAATTTTCTTATCGACATATCCTAATCATACCAAAACCAATTATATTCTAAACTAGAATATATTTCATTTCATTATATTATAATAATATAATATTACACCAAATCGATTTATATTCAAGTAGAATATACTTCATATCAAGATTATAATTATCTCAAATCGTTTTGAATTCGAAATCCATTCATATTCAAATAGAGTATAAATCTCCATAACACTCATTCAAATCGTTTATGGGATCCATTATATTCGAATAAAATATCAATTAGACTTCATAAAAAATTGGTTAAAGACGATTTATATTCGAATACTTTATCTCAACTCTGTCTCGACTATGGTTTAAATCCAGCACTTTCCATTTGAAAGAAATTTACATTTCATAAAAAAAATACAAATGAAAATAAATGTTTATGAGAAAATCTTTATATAATATATATATATATATAATAACTAAAAACCATATGATAATTTAAAAAATCATGTATTTACATAAATTAAAAGTTTACTAGAAAGTTTTAAATAATAAAATATAAAGGAAATAATTTTTATAATAATAGAGTAGTTTATATTTTAAAGTTTGAATAAAATTTTTGAAGGAAAGGAATAGTTTATTTTGAAATCAAGCAATGTATGTTTATATATATATAGAATTTTTGAAAATAAAATTTTAAACTAAAATTGTTCCTTTCTTCCGAATTTCAAATACTTGAATCTAAATTCAAGTCTCAATGGAGTTCATTTAATTCCATATTTCATTTCAACCTTGCTCAAACAAACCGTTCAATTTAACGGATTCAAATTCATATTCATGGTAAATTCGAAGAAAATTCAAGTGTCTTCAAATAACTTACATTTCACAACTCCTTTCTATGGAAATTCTCAATTCAACACCTTATCGTAAATTTGGAAACTCCAAGGCATATAAAAATCCTTTTTTTTTAAATCTCAATTTGTTTGGATAATTTCTCTTGCCCGATTCATTAACATTCAAGTCATGTTTAATGAAAACATAAAACTTATCAACATTGACTCATTTCCTTTAAATAAAATTTCTTATCAATAGAAATTCAAATATTTAAAATCTTTTAACCAACCGATGTCCATATATAATTTGCTACCGTATGGCCAAGTGATTTTAAATTTAATTTCTCGATATCAGGGATGGATCTATCATTTCAATCCAACTCAGGGTCACATAGATTTATCATTTCACTTTGTGTTCTTAATTTATTTAAATCGATTCATCTCAGGTTTATTAGATGCCCGTAACATCAAGGGTAAATGGGATTAATCGCCAAACAACACACACATTCATGTACTGAACAACGGAACATAACAATATCCATTCAGGAATCAAACCAAAGTATCCATCACAACCATTCATCCAACTAATCAATATTAAATTTGTTTCACGGGTTTGCATGGGTCAGAATTTCCAACTAGTAATTTTGATTAAATTAAATAACTAATTACCGACCTAAGTTTCATATTAACATACTTGCATGTCAGTTTAAGCAACCAATCATCAAGCAAACACAACCATGCAACCAAACTTATTTCACAATTTAATTTACTAAATATGGGAATAATTTAGTTATTCGTGAGTGAGAAAATCACTCACCTTTGGGTCCTTAGTGGATCAGACGTCCGACCAAAGCCCAAAATTTCACAGTCTCCAAATGTAGTAAAACTATTCTCAGATCATCCGCAATCTCGCCACGATCCCAACGCACCCAACCGCGTCCAAATCCGAGTTCGCATGTAAAAGTTATCAGCGTTTTAGCATTTAAATTTTGAAATATATATAAATTATTAAAATAAACCCTCACCATTCAGCTCTTGACACGTCATATCTTCTTCCCGCTCACCACCCTTCGCTACAGTAACGCACGAGAACCCAATCAAGCCCTAAACCGCAACTTTGACCACCTATTGCTCTCGACTTCGGCCATTTCATGACCTGCAACCACCACCAAATCGATGCTCATGCCGAGCCGCTTCTACCCTTACCAAAGTTGCCATCTCCAGTCGTTCATGCTGCCTTCGGCGACGTCAGCCCCAAATAAGGAAACCAACCATAAAACCCAAATTCTCGGTTATATACTTAACAATAAACACTCCGGTTGCTTTCATTCGACTCCTGCCCGAACTCTCTACTAAACCCATATCATAAATTCTCCGATTAACTCGCAGATCAGAAAACCCCAAATTTTGGTTTTAGGGTTTCAAAAATCTGAAGTTTGACCGAGTTTTCTGGCGAATCTGTGCACTGCATGTTGAAACTGAGGGTACCCATAGCTTCGTATCGTCGAGCCCTTCGATTTGGTATATAATATGTTGGGTTTTGAGGAGATCTAATTTTAAAGCTTGTATTTTTTCTCTCTCTAGGGTTTATGAAGTTTCAGCCATTAGAGAAAGAGTAGGTAGAGGAAACAACGTAAATGAGAAATGAGCTAGTAAGGTGGAAATGAAATTTAGTTAGATATATATAGAAGGCCCAAATATGAGAAATTAACAATTGTCATATTACGTTGCTACCTTTTATGTTTTACCCCGTACGATCAAATTACAAGTCCGATTCTAATGAAATTTTAAATCCTTCAATAATTCACCATTCCGGATCCAATGTAGCCAGTTTCTTTTAATTCCGAGACAGTCGTCAAAACAGTTAAATTTCACAGTTAATTAATTAATAAATATTCAATTTTTCATTAACCGTTTTAATTTAAGTTAAATACTTATTAAATTCCCTTTTTAATCTAATTATAACTTGAATAAATTTTATAAATTGATTTCACGAATATTAAGTTCCCGAATTCAATTCTTTATAAATTTTAAAAATCTGAATTCCAATTATAAAATTTAAATAACTCAATTCTGTTCATTTTCATTAAAATTAAATTCAAAATTTCAATTCATTATTAATATAACTAAATTAAAATTTTATTTATACTAAAAGCAATCAACTTTATTACTATTATCATTAAAATTAACTTTTAACAACTTTGTAAATATATTTCAAGTATTTGGATTCCCAAATTTGATTATTTACGAATTGAAATTGAAATTTCAAATTTAACTTAAACAACTTAAATTCCACCGTTTAACAAATCAAATTTGAGTTCCTTTTTAACTTAAATAACTTTAATTTAGTTATTCATTAAAATATTAAATTCGAATTTACACATTTCTAAATAAACTAAATTTAAGAATCTATTTATACTTAATTCAAATAATCATCATCATTATAATCAACAAAATTTGATTTTATCCAATATTATTTGATCTATTTATTTTAGATCTAAATTTAAATATATTGAAAATTATGGGTTGTTACATTCTCCCCCACTTAGAATCTTTTCGTCCTCGAAAAGAGAAGGAAATAGGTATTGAATAAAATCATACTTTCAAATCCATACTTATAAGTATTCATAAAATAAGTCATATATAGTTGTGAAATCTCATAAATTTTCTAACTCCCGAAATCACGGAAAATTTTGGCAGCATCTCCTTTGTACAGAGAGGTCCGGAAAATCACAATATATATATATATATATATATATATATATATAATTCAAGATATTTATCTCATCACACGAAATAATGGGGAAACAAAATATATATATAACCACCAAACCATATAACGCAAATACGTATCTTCTTTAGCGTTATTAGCAATTTTATTTATCTTAGCATTTAGCGCAAGCGAGCTCCGAAGCGTAGCGCGAATTCCCTAATCTGCTACATACTCACATATACATGAGAATCAAACATATATACAATAAATAGCAAACGCATATAACTTACGCAACATTTCATTGACATTTCAAATACAAAACTATAATATTCATGACAGGCCAGCAAACAAATCATCGATTATCACCCTACAAATGATGGAATTGGACAAAAACACTAGCTGTTGCATTTCATTCAGGCTTTCCGAATTGTCCAGATTCGTCGAATTCGGATAGTTTGTTCAAAAGTTATGACTATTTTAGTGGAGGCGAACACCTCAGCCCATACACTAAGAAATGCAGGTCTGAGTTGTACAACCCAGTTTTTACCTCTTTAAATCTCAAGATTTTACAAAGAATATTAAGGAAAAGTTTTAGTTCAAATTCTGGGATTCCCGAAATGTACTCGCACATCGAAATCCGACGCTCCATTAGGAAGTTATGGTCAAAATAATATAGGTATACGTTTCAGATTTTTATTTTCTGCGCATATGACCACAACTTAAACTTGAATTTTAGCTTAGTAACATGAAAATTCGGACATGGTACTATTAACGAAAGTTATAGTTTAATTTCCAAGGTTTCCGAAAAGTCCAGAATCGTCGAATTCCGATCATCCCATCAAAAGTTATGGTCATTTTACCTCAGCTCATCCAATATTTCAGGTTGTCACATAAACAACAGTTTATTTTATCAGAAGTTCCAAACTTTCAAATTCCAAAATTTTTAGTATATCTTTAACACTTAGAATTGGTTTGTACCGCATTATTCGAGAAATGGATTCATACTCAATTGCTTGTGTAACAACCCGTATTTTAAATAACATGTTATAACATAAACCAAGGCAGAATTAAATGATAAATTCTGAATCAAGGAAAACGGGCTGTGCCATTGCGTTCGTCTCAGAAAAATACGCGAAATAGAGTCCGAGTTTTCAAAAATCGGAGTCCGTATGACCCAGTTATGGCCCATAGAAGTTTTCAGAAAATTCAAATTTAAAAACAGATTTCAAATTCAGCTGGGCAGGGCAGGCGGGAAAAATTCCGGCCACCCCAAGTCGACTGGGGAGTCGACTTGGGAGTCGACACACCCCAGGCTGTGTCGACTGCCCAGTCGACACCCCTGTCGACTTGGGTGGTCGGCCAGTCTGGCCTGGGTGCACCTGACTTGTTTCTCAAGACATGTTTGGAGGCTAGTGAGGCCCAGATCTGAATTAGGGTTAATCCTATGGCCTAACTAATCTAATCTTCTATAAAAGGACCCTAATACCTAGCCTAAATCATCATAAATCAATCCTACAACTAAACTATGCCAAAATGTTTAATCATGGCCTCCACCCTCTTGTCATAGCCTCAATCTTCATTCATATGAGAGTTCCTAAGCTTGTTTGAGAGTTGCAAAGCTTGATTCAAGGCCAAAGTTCAATCTTTCTTCATTATAACAAGGATCTTTCTTCATAGATTCAAAGGAGCTTCTTGGAGCTTGTATTCATTTGGGTTTTTTGGAGTTGCTAGTGGCTTCGTCTCAATCTTATTTTATTTTATAAGTCTTCATAGCATTGTAAGCCCTATACTACTCTTAGATTCTAACTATGAAGTTAAATATGACATGTTGCAAGTTTGAGTTTGGCCTAAGTATGATTTGTGTTTTGATTCTATCATTTTATGCATAAGATTTATTCTATGCATGTTTGTAAAGCTATCACCTTGACTTTGTGCATAGAAAGTTAAGAGCTTTGATTCTACCATGTTATGCATAGGCTTATTCTATGCATGTTTATAAAGCTACCACCTTGACTTTGTGCATAGAAAGCTATGAGCTTTGATTTGAAAATGTTGCATAGAAGCAACATAGAAACTCTCATAAACCTTGTGTTATCTTGCATATGATGTTATATGCGAATCACTTGCTATCATCCTATGTCATTTATGACCATGTTTCGTCTATTTTGCTAAAGTTGATATTATGCATGTTTTGAGGCCTACAATGTAATATGCAAGTTTATGAACACATTTGCCTCATATGCCACCATGTTTAACTTGTGGCCCAAACCTCATTAATTATGTCATGTTTCTAAGTTTCCCCCTTTGAGATCTATATGTGTTTAAGCGAACTTACATGCGATGGGGTTACGTTATGGGTAAACTAAAATAAAAACATGACTTGAAAAGATGACATGAAATATGACATGTGATTATGCTTGAAACATGAACATGAACTTGGACATGACTTCTAGAAAACATGAGAATGGCCAACTTGAGGTTGGGTTGAGTTTGTAGCATAAATCTACCCGGAACCGACCAGATTAACTAGTGGCTACAAGCAATAGGACCCAATGTGAGTAGTTGGTCATGTTGCACTTGAAACCCGAGATTAAACCAAGTTGTGGTGTAAAGCTACCCGGACCCGCCCGGCTTAACTAGTAACCACAACAAAGTCTAATGTGAGAGGTTGGGTGCATTAAAGTAATTAATGCCACATGATAGGGTTAAGTCATGGACCACTTGAATACTTAACCAATTAAACACGATGGGTTGACAGGGTTAAGTCATGAACCTTGGGCACACTTAACCAACTTGATTGGGTAGGGTTAACCACATTTAACCCGTTAGAAACCCTAGTTACGTGGTCCTTTTCACTAGTAACCCTCTTGATTGTATCATGATACCCTAGGGACTAGGCTAGGGTGGGGCACGATTACTGGGCTGACATGTAAGCGACCAAAACGACGGCTGAGTAGGTGCGCCGGTGTAGGTTCAGGCGGACTATGGTCGTGCACATAGTCCGAAGTTGAAAAAGCAGACACGGGCACCCGTAGGTTTAGACTGTGCGTGCTTGATTTGTGTCCGTGGTTGGCACCCTAGGGCTTGATACACCCTAGGGTGGACCTAGCACAGTTTGACTACACTTCGTGATTGGGCCGTATGACACCGATACTTGACGAGTTAGGCTTTTAGGGAGCCGATCGACTAGACCATGTTGTTGGACCTTGATCTTTGTCATCTCGGGATGTTGGGCCAAGATTGGGCCAAGGGATCACTTCTAGTTTATACTTGACATGGATTACTAGTACACACTTGGTGCAACTTAACCTTGTACATGCGATGCCACACTTGTTCTACCTTTTCACCATGCCATTTATCACCCTATGTTTCATCTCTGCTTTACATGTCCAGTTAACTCTATTAGTTTTATACTAATAGTAGATAGGACTTACCAGTCTTTTTGACTGACCCGTTTTCTTTCGCCTCTTTTCTTCCGTTCCCCCCTAGGTTTGCAGGGTGGGAACACTGGTATCTAGCTGGATCTTTAGCTGCTTTTCTGGATAGCTCATGTACGGTTTGGACTTGAGTATGATATGGCTTTATTCTGCTTTGGGGATAGTTACTTTATGTTTTTTTTTCAGTTTTCAGTTTATGTTCTAGACTTTGTTTTGTGGGAAAATAATGACTAAGTACTTTGATGTAACTTGACTATGGTTTTGAAATGTTGGTTTTATCCGCTGCTTTACTACTCTGTTTAACTTATATGTTCTGTCTTGTGATATCTGCATGCATGTTTACCTCGTTTAATGCCCCTCCAAAGCCAGTGCACTTGCTAGAGTGGCATTGGCGGAGGTGGGGTGTTACATTTGGTATCAGAGCATAAGGTTTACAAGATTTGAGCAAAAGTGTTTTTAAAACTTACCTTTTTGGAAAACTATTTTCAAAACCAATTAAGTATTTTCCAAGAAAAGTCTAGTTTATTTTAAAGGGCTATTCCCCAAAAGCCATTAGCACTATCCTTTGTTTCCTCGTTCTAAATCTATCTTTTCCATTTTCAGCATGGCCGATCTTAACCTTCCTGAGGGAGTAACCATTCCCGGATGGTTCCGGAGGTACTTGGAAGCTAGGGCCAACGACGCGGGCCCAGCAAATACCCCCACCGTAACTGAGGTTCCTCCTCCTCCTCAGCATCCACAAGTAGATTTCGCAAAGGTTTGCAAGGACTTTAAGGCGATGGGCGGCAAGAATTTTGTTGGGACGGAGACTTTTGTGGAGGCACGAAATTGGTTGAAAGAAACTGAGGATCTCTTCGCTATCATTGATGTGGAAGACCATAGAAAGGTTTTATTGGCAGCATGGCTATTAAAAGAAGAAGCTGCTTATTGGTGGGAGGCCACCAATGCTACTAGGCTTATAGAGACTTGGGCCGACTTTAGGACGAGGTTTGGGCTTAAGTTTCTATCATCTGCTGAGGCAAATCTGCAATTGGAGAAGTTTATATCTTTGAAGCAAGGGGACATGACAGTGAGGGAGTATGTGAATAAGTTTAACCAGCTTGCTCGATTCGGTTTGGACATGGTTAATACTCCCCAGAAGAAGGCTTTACGCTTTGCACGAGGGTTGAATGAGCCATCACAAGGTTTAGCCCTATCTCATATACCCATGGGGGCCACTTTTGAAGGCCTAGTAGACATGGCATTGCTTCAAGGAGACGATAAGAATGGCAAGAAGGAAGTCAAGACTAATGAGACTCAAACCAAGAAGACGGACTCCAAGTGGGGAGGAAACCAGAGCAATCAGAACAACAAGAACAACAAGAACAACAAGGGCAATAAGGCCAACAACAACAAGGCAAAGGACCCAAGAAAATGCAACTTCTGTGGGATTGTTGGGCACATAGCCAAGGATTGCAGAAAGAAGAAGAGGAAGTTGGGCGAATGCTTTCACTGTGGAGAGCCTGGACACCTTAGCAAGGATTGCCCCAAGAAGCAAGGACAAGGGCAAGGGCAGACTCAGCGTGCAGGACCTTCTGGAGGGCAAGTGCATGCTCTCAACACTGCTCCAGTTCAGGACCGAGGTAGTATTTCTGTAGAAAGCCTTGTTTATATTTCTGATTATCCTGTTCGCACCTTATTTGATTCTAGCGCATCGCATACCTTTATTTCTGCTGACATTGTTGAAAGTTTGCACCTAAGTACTAGTCTAGTTGAGGATCCCGTTAGTGATTCAAATCCAATTGGGGGTTCCGCCCATCTATCTATGATTTGTGTGGATTTGAAGATTTCTATCTTGACCATAGAATTCACGTGTAATGCTTACGTTCTCGGATTCACGGGATACGGGTTGATCTTGGGCATGGATTGGTTGTCCAGTTATGGAGCCATTCTCGATTGTGAGCATAGGGTGGTGAGGCTCATGACTCGCCTCGGTAATACCCTAGAAATTTCTTGTAACCCTAGAGATCCCGTTATGTTATGTTATCTTGAATCTCTTGACTCGTCCATCAATGATCTACAATTTGTAAGGGTGGTCCGAGAATATCCTGATGTCTTTGAAGAGGTTAAGGGGTTACCCCCTAAACGAGAGATAGATTTCCGCATTTATCTTGTTGATAATGCCAAGCCAGTTTCATTTCCCGTTAGGCACATGGCCCCACGAGAAAGAAGGGAGCTCAGTAAGCAAATCAAGGAGTTGCTTGAGAAGGATTTTATTAGGCGAAGCATTTCTGAATGGGGTGCTCCTGTGGTATTCGCTACTAAGGTGGATGGTTCGCTTCGTCTATGCGTTGATTATCGAGAGTTGAACAAGCTAACAAAGAAGAATAGACACCCATTACCAAGGATCGATGATCTCTTTGACCAGCTTGTTGGTGCTTCTATTTTCTCTCAGCTCGATCTAGCCACCGGATTCCATCAGCTTAGAGTAGCTGAGGATGGTATTGATAAGACTGCATTTAGGACTCCAGATGGATTCTTTGAATGGCTTGTCATGCCATTCGGTTTGACTAATGCACCCGCCTACTTCGTAGATTTGATGAGTAGGGTGTTCAGGGAGTTCCTTAACAAGTTTGTGGTTGTCTTCGTGGATGATATTCTGATCTTCTCAAAGGACGAGGAAGAACATGCCAGACATCTCAAGGAAGTGATGGATACGCTTAAAGCTCATCAGTTGAAAGCCAAGTTCTCCAAATGCCATTTCTGGAGAAGGGAAGTTCGGTTTCTTGGACATATAGTTTCTAAGCAAGGCATAGCGGTGGATCCCGCGAAAGTGGTTGCAGTTCAAGACTGGAAGACTCCTAGGAATGCAATAGAAGTAAGAAGCTTTCTCGGTCTGGCGGGCTACTATAGGAAGTTCATCAGGGACTTTGTTAAGATTTCAGCCCCTCTTACTAAGTTGACGAAGAAAAACTTAGTCTTTGCATGGGACATAGAGTGTGAGCTTGCTTTTCAAAGGCTCCAGAGGGCCCTTACTATAGCTCCAGTTTTGGCCTTACCCGATGGCGGTAAGATGTTTACCGTGTACACCGATGCATGTGGCACGGGGTTAGGTGCAGTTCTGATGCAAGAGGGAAGAGTGATATGTTATGGGGGTAGACAACTTAAAGTTCATGAGAAGAACTATCCCGCTCATGATTTGGAGTTGGCGGCGATCGTCTTTGCAATCAAATCCTGGCGCCACTATCTTCTAGGCGAAAGGTTTAAGTTATATACTGATCATAAGTCGCTCAAGTACCTCTTCTCGTAGAAAGATCTGAATCTAAGGCAACAAAGGTGGATGGAATTCTTGGCATCTTATGACTTCGAGATAGCTTATACCCCTGGCAAGGGTAATGTTGTGGCTGATGCATTAAGCAGAAGTAGGTTGAATTTGAGTCCCTTGTTTGTTGAGATGAGGAGTCTAGAGTTCTTGGCAACCTTTGATTTCACACCGGCTGTTGAGTCGATGACGGGTTCTTTAGCATCCCTTGAGCTTAGACCTATGCTTCTTGATCAAGTTGGGGCTTCGCAGAAGGAAGATCCACAGATAGTCGAAGTCATGGACAAGTTGATTCGTGGTGAGACGTCTAGTCACCTTGCTAGATATACTATTGATGATAAGGGTTGGCTAAGGCATGATGGAAGGCTATGCGTTCCACAAGTAAGAGACTTGGTGCATAAAGTTCTCGAAGAAGCGCATCACTCGAAGATGACTATACATCCTGGAGGAGATAAGATGTATAGGGACATGAAGCGCATTTTCTTTTGGGCTGGAATGAAGAAAGATGTGGCAGAGGATGTTTCAAAGTGCATGGTGTGCCAACAAGTGAAAGCCGAGTCGAAGAAACCCGGAGGGCTATTACATCCATTGGAGGTCCCGCAATGGAAATGGGAAAGTATTTCTATGGATTTTGTGGATGGATTGCCTAGGTCAAGGAAAGGGAATACGAGCATATGGGTCATAGTTGACAGACTTACGAAGAGTGCTCCTTTCATTCCAGTGAAGAGCAAGAGAACCGCATCATGGCTAGCATCTATTTATCTTCGAGAGATTGTGTGGTTGCTTGGAGTTCCTTCTAGCATAGTCAGCGATCGTGACCCAATTTTCACTAGCCAGTTCTGGAATAGTTTGCACGAAGCAATGGGTACGCGATTGAATCTGAGTACAGCCTATCACCCCCAGACGGATGGCCAAACCGAAAGGGTGAATAGAGTGCTAGAAGATCTTTTGAGGCTTTGTGTTCTTGACTTTGGTGGTACTTGGGAAGACCACCTTCCCCTTGTAGAGTTTGCTTATAATAATAGCTACCAAGCCAGCATAGGGATGGCACCATTTGAAGCTTTGTATGGGAGACCATGTAGGTCACCATCTTGTTGGTGGGAGACTACAGATAGGCTTATACTTGGGCCCGATATGATACGGGACACATCCGAGAAAGTTGAATTGGTGAGAAGACGGATGAAAGCGGCCCAAGACAGACAGAAATCCTATGCTGACAAGCGAAGGACGGATTTGGAATTCGAAGTTGGAGATATGGTTTTTGTGAAGGTTTCTCCTTTGTGTAATGTGGTTTGTTTTGGAGCAGTTGGGAAGTTGGCACCAAGGTTCGTAGGACCCTTCCCTATCATAGAAAGAATTGGGAAGATGGCTTATAGGGTGGAATTGCCCGAGAAGCTGGCCGGAGTGCATAATGTCTTTCATGTCTCGCATCTCCGAAAGTGCTTACATGAGTCCGCTGAGGTGGTTGAACCAAGCATTCTTGAAGACGTGGAGGTAGAGAAAGAGGCAACCTTGAGGAGAGCTCCGATTCGTATCTTGGGAACGGAGATCAAGAAGCTAAGAAATCGAGAAGTCAAATTGGTGAAAGTTCAGTGGAGTGAAGCCGAAGAGGATGCAACTTGGGAAACTGAGGAGAAGATGCGTGGGCTTTATCCATTTCTTTTTGAGGGTACATTCTCGATCTCTTTTTCTTTTTTAGCATATCTTCCCTTTTGCTATCCATATTTATCCTGTTTATCTTGTTATCTCGTTAGCCTTGTGATGAGAACCTTAGGTAGAAACTCTTTGGATGAAACATGTATTTGAAACATGTTATGCTTGATGTTTGCAAGTGGTTGCAAGTGTTTGCAAGTGGATACTCGTGGATGCATGATACACAATAGGCACTAAGATCGGCTCACACATTTTCATATCGCATATGCATGAGTGCTTATACTTATTCATGGATGAAACTTGTTATGCTATCACGTGGATGCTGCATATGGATGAATGTTATATGCACTCATGTAGAGATTATAACTTATGTTAGGAATTTGCATACATATGGACGCATTTCACCAACATACTTTGCATTAAGGAGGTTTACTAAATCAGTAACCGCCTGATTTTCGCATTAGATAAGTACATATACGCACACCTTTTCATATAATCATATAGCATTTAGAAGTTGTTAAGGACATTGACTGCACGTGGATGATGTTTTGAGTAGGTGGATGATGGATGGTAGGATACGTTCTTCCTAACTTAGAGATTTCGGGGACGAAATCCTTTAAGGTGGGGAGGATGTAACAACCCGTATTTTAAATAACATGTTATAACATAAACCAAGGCAGAATTAAATGATAAATTCTGAATTAAGGGAAACGGGCTGTGCCATTGCGTTCGTCTCGGAAAAATACAAGAAATAGAGTCCGAGATTTCGAAAATCGGAGTCCGTATGACCCAGTTATGGCCCATAGAAGTTTTCAGAAAATTCAAATTTAAAAACAGATTTCAAATTCAGCTGGGCAGGGCAGGTGGGAAAAATTCCCGCCACCCCAAGTCGACTGGGGAGTCGACTTGGGAGTCGACACAACCCAGGCTGTGTCGACTGCCCAGTCGACACCCCTTTCGACTTGGGTGGTCGGCTAGTCTGGCCTGGGTGCACCTGACTTGTTTCTCAAGACATGTTTGGAGGCAAGTGACGTGAATTGATGGCCCAGATCTGAATTAGGGTTAATCCTACCGCCTAAACTAACCTAATCTTCTATAAAAGGACCCTAATACCTAGCCTAAATCATCATAAATCAATCCTACAACTAAACTATGCCAAAATGTTTAATCATGGCCTCCACCCTCTTGTCATAGCCTCAATCTTCATTCATATGAGAGTTCCTAAGCTTGTTTGAGAGTTGTAAAGCTTGATTCAAGGCCAAAGTTCAATTTTTCTTCATTAAAACAAGGATCTTTCTTCATAGAATCAAAGGAGCTTCTTGGAGCTTGTATTCATTTGGGGGTTTTTGGAGTTGCTAGTGGCTTCGTCTCAATCTTATTTTATTTTATAAGTCTTTATAGCAATGTAAGCCCTATACTACTCTTAGATTCTAACTATGAAGTTAAATATGACATGTTGCAAGTTTGAGTTTGGGCCTAAGTATGATTTGTGTTTTGATTCTATCATGTTATGCATAAGATTTATTCTATGCATGTTTGTAAAGCTATCACCTTGACTTTGTGCATAGAAAGTTAAGAGCTTTGATTCTACCATGTTATGCATAGGCTTATTCTATGCATGTTTATAAAGCTACCACCTTGACTTTGTGCATAGAAAGCTATGAGCTTTGATTTGAAAATGTTGCATAGAAGCAACGTAGAAACTCTCATAAACCTTGTGTTATATTGCATATGATGTTATATGCGAATCACTTGCTATCATCCTATGTCATTTATGACCATGTTTCGTCTATTTTGCTAAAGTTGATATTATGCATGTTTTGAGGCCTACAATGTAATATGCAAGTTTATGAACACATTTGCCTCATATGCCACTATGTTTAACTTGTGGCCCAAACCTCATTAATTATGTCATGTTTCTAAGTTTCCCCCTTTGAGATCTATATGTGTTTATGCGAACTTACATGCGATGGGGTTACGTTATGGGTAAACTAAAATAAAAACATGACTTGAAAAGATGACATGAAATATGACATGTGATTATGCTTGAAACATGAACATGAACTTGGACATGACTTCTAGAAAACATGAGAATGGCCAACTCGAGGTTGGGTTGAGTTTGTAGCATAAATCTACCCGGAACCGACTGGCTTAACTAGTGGCTACAAGCAATAGGACCCAATGTGAGTAGTTGGTCATGTTGCACTTGAAACCCGAGGTTAGACCAAGTTGTGGTGTAAAGCTACCCGGACCCGCCTGGCTTAACTAGTAACCACAACAAAGTCTAATGTGAGAGGTTGGGTGCATTAAAGTAATTAATGCCACATGATAGGGTTAAGTCATGGACCACTTGAATACTTAACCAATTAAACACGATGGGTTGATAGGGTTAAGTCATGAACCTTGGGTACACTTAACCAACTTGATTGGGTAGGGTTAACCACATTTAACCCGTTAGAAACCCTAGTCACGTGGTCCTTTTCACCAGTAACCCTCTTGATTGTATCATGATACCCTAGGGACTAGGCTAGGGTGGGGCACGATTACCGGGCTGACATGTAAGCGACCAAAACGACGGCTGAGTAGGTGCGCCGGTGTAGGTTCAGGCGGACTATGGTCGTGCACATAGTCCGGAGTTGAAAAAGCAGACACGGGCACCCGTAGGTTTAGACTGTGCGTGCTTGATTTGTGTCCGTGGTTGGCACCCTAGGGCTTGATACACCCTAGGGTGGACCTAGCACAGTTTGACTACACTTCGTGATTGGGCCGTATGACACCGATACTTGACGAGTTAGGCTTTTAGGGAGCCGATCGACTAGACCGTGTTGTTGGACCTTGATCTAGGTCATCTCAGGATGTTGGGTCAAGATTGGGCCAAGGGATCATTTCTAGTTTATACTTGACATGGATTACTAGTACACACTTGGTGCAACTTAACCTTGTACATGTGATGCCACACTTGATCTACCTTTTCACCATGCCAGTTATCACCCTATGTTTCATCTCTGCTTTACATGTCCAGTTAACTCTATTAGTTTTATACTAATAGTAGATAGGACTTACCAGTCTTTTTGACTGACCCGTTTTCTTTCGCCTCTTTTCTTCCGTCCCCCCCCCCCCCCCAGGTTTGCAGGGTGGGAACACTGGTACCTAGCTGGATCTTTAGCTGCTTTTCTGGATAGCTCATGTACGGTTTGGACTTGAGCATGCTATGGCTTTATTCTGCTTTGGGGATAGTTACTTTATGTTTTTTTTTTTCAGTTTTCAGTTTATGTTCTAGATTTTGTTTTGTGGGAAAATAATGACCAAGTACTTTGATGTAACTTGACTATGGTTTTGAAATGTTGGTTTTATCCACTGCTTTACTACTCTGTTTTACTTATATGTTCTGTCTTATGATATCTGCATGCATGTTTACCTCGTTTAACGCCCCTCCAAAGCCAGTGCACTTGCTAGAGTGGCATTGGCGGAGGTGGGGTGTTACAGCTTGCTTTATTCTGACATTCTTTCTATTCAATTCCCATTCTTTCCAAGCATTAATTCAAGTTAAGACTTGAGTTCATTCTAAAATTTCTAGCTAACTCGATTGTATTCAATCTTTAAATTCATTAATATGAATCAAATTGCCAAATTTTAGAATTTATTCTTTTTCTAAGTACTTAATCCTCAATCGATCTTATCCAATCTTCTAGCTTCTCTTATTGGTTCAATTCTTTTGACTTGACTAAATTTAGCTTCATTCCATATTCAATTAGTCATTCATTTTAATTGAATCCGATTTTACTTATTCTAATTATTTAAGTTCATCCTTACATCAATTTCATTTATATTTGGTTCTAAATCGACCAATTTAAAATTCCTCGAACCTACACCCATTTATTCTAATTCGTTGACTTAATTGAACCCATTTAGTTCGCAAAATCTTTCGATATTCCAATTTAATAAATTAGACTTCGATTTCCCATTTCTCGTACCTCATTTCATATTTCCAATTCCCAGTTTAGAATTCATTCAACTATTATCTTATTCTGAAAAAGCCAAA
Source organism: Allium sativum (assembly GCA_030737875.1). Taxonomy (NCBI): domain Eukaryota; kingdom Viridiplantae; phylum Streptophyta; class Magnoliopsida; order Asparagales; family Amaryllidaceae; genus Allium; species Allium sativum. Next base: position 715,952,933 of record CM060921.1, on the reverse strand, counting down.
TTTTTATATTTACTTACATCTTCTTGTTTTGGCCTTTCCACTTATTCATTTAACGCTCCCCTTATTCTCTTAATCCCATTTCATTTCAAACTGAACCTTATTCTATTTACAAAATTTATTTATTCAACTCACAAATCGTGGTTTGAATTAAGGACTCAAGTTTATACCTAGTTCTCAAATCATTATTCGATTCCTAATTTAAATTTTATTTAACTCAACTAACCTAATATCCTTCTTGATTAGCCAAGTCATAAGCTACACGAATTTATTTGCACAACAAAACTTTCCAATTTATTTTACTTTAGTTGGCTTTCATTCTTGGTTAATTTCAACTTTATCGAACACTTATATCGACTAAACTTGGAATTTGTTAACTTTATTATCATCCATATTTAAGAGTTTTATGACGATTCTTCTTAATACTTAAGTCTATCTCATGATTTCAAAAATCTAAATTCTAACGAATCGGGTTACTTTAGTAATTAAACAAATATCATTAGTTAAGACGAACTTAAATACTTTAATTCCAGGTTTAAACTAAGTTTAAAAGTAACATACATGTTTATAAAATTTTATAGAAAATCATACCAGAAATTTAAATCCAAATACGTAATTAATTAAAGAAATAGGAATTCCAATTCTGGTTAAATTTAAATTCTACTTTTAAATAACATATACTAATAATTCATATAAATTTATACCATATGGAATTAAATCCAAAATCCTTTTGGTCAAACAAGTTATAATAATCGTTGAGTGGTCTCTCTCCCACTTAGACTCTTCAGAATAAACATCGATAATGCGTGCACTCATTACCGAAGTCATTTCTGTGGTCCAAGAAGGGATCACACTCATTTCATTTAAAATCTTTTGAAAACTACATCTAGAACTATCTCTCGTAATACATCATTATTTAGAAACTTTGGTAAAAATATTTTCAAGATCCCCGGAATCGAGTTCTCAAGTTTGTTCCTATTTTATTTGCAAATCATATTCTGTAACCCATTATACCAAAAGATTTTTTCGTAAATTTCCTGAACCATTTAAAATTTTCCATTAGTTTTATTATTGAATCACTCATCATAGGTAATGACTTAATATTACCACTTACTAGAACGAGTACATATATACTTTAAACAATATTATATTTGATATATTTAAAATATATCAAAAACCATATTATGTCGATCCATTCTGTTCGATTATTTAGAAATTCCTATCAATTCTATGGCATCCCATATATCGACCAGAATCCATAAATATTCAACAGAACAAGTCAACAAAATATAAAACCAAATTTTATATCAAACATACAAGTATGCTCTCTCATATATAACTCAACTCATTCTAGGGCATTACTAACCCCATCTTAATGAGTTAATTCTCGAACAGAGCCAAGGTTATCACTTACCATTGCTTTGACACCAACTGCAACGACCTAAATTTTTGACCAATCAAATCGACAATAAACCATGCATGTCAACCAAAACAAATTGCAAATGCAGGTAGTTATTGGGAAAAAGAATAAAAAAGAAAGAAAGAAGAGAGGGATAATTACATAGTTCTCACAGCAGAAGGATAACATATAATAGATAATTATCAGATTTGAAGTAGTTGAAATATATACATTTGGCTATAATATACAATGATTATCAAAGTTACACGTATACATATCTACATAACAAGCAGCGGATCAAAGTGCAGCGGAAGTACATACTTATAATTGATATATATACATATATATATATATATATATGTATATATACATACTAAATCTTCATCTTCGATCTCCAAAGCCAGGTAAGCTTCACTAACTACAAACTTCTGCTGACATGAGCGTATTGCATAAAAAAGAAAACATAACAAACACTCGGATCAGCACTAAATCATTCTCATATTAGTCAAATTAAAATACGAAATAACATCGGTGTCATGGATGCAGTAACTGAAGAGATGTTACGGGATTTTCCATCTCTCAAGGATCCGTTAAACTAGTACATACATAGTATAATACGCTATTATGATAGTGCCTATCCAGTAAAGTAAATATCATAAAAATAGCGTAAGCGGGATTACCATATTACCCTTACGCCGTTTACAGGCATCAACAGTCTATACAGTACCGTAAATTCACCGTACTGGTGTTATCAGAGGGCACTCCATAGAAGGCAATCCTAAATCAAAATCGTATGGGGCTCGATATGGATAAATATAATAAGGCACTTGAGGTAATACCCAGGGTAGGATTCTACCAATTGCACCCCTGGACCGGTGATAACGCATAACAACCACTACCCCCCACCTCGGATCACACTCGCAATTCACATAGGCCCAAATCATCATCATCATCATAGTCATAGAAATAGTATCGAAGAAGTGTGTCCGATCAAAGGTGCTACCTCAATTAGTCAGGGTATAGCTCCTGTTTGAGTCATTTCAATTATGACCCTAAGGTTAAGGCTATATTCGTTATCGTTCATCTTCTTCAATCCAACAGTTGCCTCCAAGTCATCACATTTCATTCTGGATACGTCATAACGTTCACAGATGTTAAAGTGGTATCAACACTGACAGTGAGTATGCCATTTGTTGACTCCGGTCTTTTTAACAACCAACGCTTATATTTTCCACATCGGTCGGTTCTTTTACTTTTCACAAAGGTTCGCTTTATATCCAAAATATTAAGTTTTGTTTCGAACCCAATTTATTTTCGAAAGAATATAATTTTCGTACCAACATATCCTAATCATACCAAAACCAATTATATTCTAAACTAGAATACATTTCATTTCATTATATTACAATCATATAATATTACACCAAATCGATTTATATTCATGTGGAATATACTACAAATAAAGATTATAATTATCTCAAATCAATTTGAATTCGAAATCCATTCATATTTAAATTGAGTATAAATCTACATAACACTCATTCATATCGTTTATGGGATCCATTATATTCGAATAAAATATCAATTACATTTCCGTATAAAATTGGTTAAAGTCGATTTATATTCGAATACTTTATCTCAACTCCGTCTGGACTATGGCTTAAATCCATCACTTTCTATTCGAAAGAAATTTACAATTCATAAAAAAAATACAAATGAAAATAAATGTTTATAAGAAAAACTTTAAATAAAATAAATAAACATATATAATATAATAATTAAAAACAATAAGATAATTTAAAATATCATGTATTTACATAAATTAAAAGTTTATTAGATAGTTTTGAATAATAAAATATACAGTAAATAGTTTTTATAATAATATAATAGTTTATAGGTTAAAGTTTGAATAAATTTTTTGAAGGAAAGGTATATTTTATTTTGAAATCAAGCAAGGTATGTTTATATATATAAATATATACAGAATTTTTGAAAATAAAATTTTAAACTAAAATTGTTCCTTTCTTCCGAATTTCGAATACTTGAATCTAAATTCAAGTCTCAAAGGAGTTTATTTAATCCCATATCTCATTTCAAGCTTGATCAAACAAACCGTTCAATTTAACGGATTCAAATTCATATTCATGCCAAATTCGAAGAAATTTCAAGTATCTTCAAATAACTTACATTTCAAAACTCCATACTATGGAAATTCTCAATTCAACACCTTACCGTAAATTTGGAAACTAAAATCCTTTTTTTTCAAACCTCAATTTGTTTGGATAATTTCTCTTGCCCGATACATTAACATTCAAGTCTTGTTTAAAGAAAACATAAAATTTATCAACATCGACCCATTTCCTTTAAATAAAATTACTTATCAATAGAACTTCGAATATTTAAGATCATTTAACCAACCGATGTCCATATATAATTTGTTACCCTACAACTAAGTGATTTTAAATTTAATTTCTTGATATTCAAGGATGGATCTATCATTTCAGTCCAAATCAGGGCCACAGAGATTTATCATTTCATTATGTGTTCTTAATTTATTTAAATCGATTAAACCTGGGTTTATTAGATGTCTGTAACATCAAGGGTAAATGGGATTCATCGCCAAACAACACACACATTCAAATACTAAACAACGGAACATAGCAATATCCATTCAGGAATCAAACCAAAGTATCCATCACAACCATTCATCCAACTAATCAATATTAAATCTGTTTCATGGGTTTGCATGGATCAGAATTTCCAACTAGTAATTTTGATTGAATTAAATAACTAATTATCGACCTAAATTTTCAGATTAACATACTTGCATGTCAGTTTAAGCAACTAATCATCAAGCAAACACAACCATGCAACCAAACTTATTTCACAATTTAATTTAATAAACATGGGAATAAATTAGTTACCTGTGAGTGAGAAATCACTCACCTTTGGGTCCTTTGTGGATCGGACGTCCAACCAAAGCCCAAAATTTCGTAGTCTCCAAATGTAGCGAAAACATTCTCAGATCGTCCGCAATCTCTCCATGATCCCAAATCACCCAACCGCGTCCAAATCCGAGTTCACATGTAAAAGTTATCAGCATTTTAGAATTTGAATTTTTAAATATTTATAAATTATTGAAATAAACCCTCACCATTCAGCTCTTGACATGTCATCTCTTCTTCCCACTCACTACCCTTCGCAACAGTAAACACGCGAGAACCCAATCAAGCCCTAAACCGCAACTTTGACCCCCTATTGCTCTCGACTCTGGCCATTTCAAGACCTGCAACCACCACCCAATCGAAGCTCATGCCGAGCCACTTCTACCCGTACCAAGTTGCCATCTTCGGTTGTCCATGCTGCCTCCGGCGACATCAGCCCCAAACGAAGAAACCAACCATAAAACCCAAATTCCCGGTGATATACTCAACAATAAACACTCCAGTTGCTTTCGTTCAACTCTTGCCCGAACACTCTACAAAACCCATATCATAAATTCTCCGATTAACTCGCAGATCAGAAAACCCCAAATTTTGGTTTTAGGGTTTCGAAAATCTGAAGTTTGACCGACTTTTCTAGTGAATCCGTGCACTGCATGTTGAAACTGAGGGTTCTCGTAGGTTCGCATCGTCGAGGCCTTCGATTTGATATATAATATGTTGGGTTTTGAGAAGATTTGATTTTAAAGCTTGTATTTTTTTTCTCTCTAGGGTTTATGAAGTTTCAGCCATTAGAGAAAGAGTTGGTAGAGGAAACAACGTAAATAAGAAATGAGCTGGTAAGGTGGAAATGAAATTTAGTTAGATATATATAGAAGGCCCAAATATGAGAAACTAATAATTATCATATTACGTTGCTACCTTTCATGTTTTACCCCGTACGATCAAATTACAAGTCTGATTCTAACGAAATTTGAAATCCTTCAATAATTCACCATTCCGGATCCAATGGCGTCAGTTTCGTCGAATTCCGAGACTATCGTCAAACAGTTAAATTTCATAGTTAACTAATTCATAAAATATTCAATTTTTCATTAACTCTTTTAATTCAAATTAAATACTTATTAAATTCCCTTTTTAATCCAATTATAACTTGAATAAATTTTATAAATCGATTTCACGAATATTAAGTTCCTGAATTCAATTCTTTATAAATTTTAAAAATATGAATTCCAATTATAAAATTTAAATAACTCAATTCTGTTCAGTTTCATTAAAATTAAATTTAAAATTTCAATTTATTATCAATATAACTAAATTAAAATTTCATTTATACTCAAAGCAATTTATTTTATTACTATTATCATTAAAATTAACTTTTAACAACTTTGTAAATATATATTTGGATTCCCAAATTTGATTATTTACAAATTGAAATTTAAATTTCAAATTTAACTTAAACAACTTAAATTCCACCATTTAATAGATAAAATTTGAATTCCTTTTTAACTTAAATAAATTTAATTTAGTTATTCATTAAAATATTAAATTCCAATTTACGCGTTTCTAAATAAACTAAATTTAAGAATCTATTTGTACTTAATTCAAATAATCATCATCATTATAATCAACAAAATTTGATTTTATCCAATATTATTTAATCTATTTATTTTAGATCTAAATTTAAATATACTAAAAATTATGGGTTGTTACAACTGCCCTAGATTTTGTTTTGAATTGTTTTGAGGAAATATGTTGATAAAAATTTAAATGTTTGAAATTAATATTATTATATGTGAATATATATGGTTTCAAGCTGATTTGAAACAAAAACACAGGAATTTAAACTCTGAAGTTTAGAATTTAACTTAAACCAACTAAATAAAGTTTGTAAAAGTAAATTGGAATTGAATTGAATCCAGCCAAATGGAAATTAATTTGGAATATAATTTAACTGAGTTAAATAAAATTGGATTATAAATAATTTGGAATGAAATTGGATTCGGAATTGAGATTTGGAATTGGAGTTGAAATAGAATTTGGCTTGTTTAGAAGAGAATGATTTTGTTCGAAAATGAATTGAGTGGAGACTAATTGGGAGTACGTTTGTATTAGCTGAACTAATAGCAAATAGAAGAGATAGAGTTGAATGCCCGATAAAAAGGTTCAAGTTTATATATATCGAGTCTGAGATTTTTGTGGAGCCTGTCTGGAAGCCGCTTGGCTTATTTTATTTTGGAACGGAGAAGGCCTGAAAAGGCGAGTTGCAGTTGTACTGATTGAGCCATGCAATGGAAATGCTGGCGAAATTTTTCGAAAATTTAGAGTGTTAGAAATTTTTGGAATTTTTTAAAATTTGGTTAGTGGAAATAAATTAATATTTAATTCAAATAAATTTGGTTCAGTTGGAACTAAAATTTAGAAGTAAATAAATGATTTTAATCTAGTTAATAAGTTCAATAGCATTTTCTTACCTTAGTAATTTCGGGGACGAAATTCTTTTTAGGGGGAAGGAATGTAACGTCATGCATTTTTAAGACGGTTAAATAATTAATTTATTAAATTATTCCAATATTGATTGGTAATATAAATGGTTTGAATTTAATAATTTGAGTATTTAATTAATATTTTAATGGGATAACAATATATTTAATTTCCGAAATAGTCGAAAATAGTTGGGTTGAAAATATTGTATAAATCAGGTAATATTAAATATTTAGATAAATTTATATTGAATTATTACAACGAATATATTATTTAAATAGCAATTGAAAGTATTAATTAGAATATTAATTATAATCGAGCTCATAACGTCGCGGTTGTGCATAATATGGAGTTTTGAACTTCAATTGAGTGTACAGGATCCGTTACAAGTCAGATTTCTTCGAAACAAGAAACGTAGGAATCCATTAAACTGTATTTTTGTAATGGAAGAGAAAAATTGAGATTTCGTCTTATAAATGGTAAGTTATGGCAAAATTAAACTTTCAAATAGTCGCTATGGAATATTTTGTAAACCATAACGATGTATTTAATTATAATTAAATATTGGTTTTGAATTTGGATAAGATCTTCAAGACATATCTTCAGTTTAATTTATAAAAATTTTAAGTAATTTTTATTTTGGAAAATAAGCAACTTTTTATTTGGAGTATTTTACACCCAACATCAGCATTTTTGGGGTTTCGCATAATAAGTTATCTAGTCTATTATATTATATTTTTGGAATCGTGGTACATTGCTGGTCACAACGATAATTTTATTTCAGTCTATAGCGCTCATACGTGGAAGTAATTTTACTTAGCATGTTATGTTAAATTTTAAAACTTAAAACAAAAAATCCAAACCTCAGCATACCCTTACAAGATTTCAAACAACATTACTAAAAAAAAAACAAAATCCAACTCTTAAGGAAATTAAATGGAAACTAACTGCTTTGGATTTACTATTAAAGACAGTAGAACTCAAAAGGTGCCACCTGAGCTATCATGAAGTTCCATCGGCCTTCACAACATTTTGATATATGGGTTTAACACATTCATTTATGAGATGAAAATGAAAAGAGAATGCTGTAGTATTCATGGAAATTTAGTACCTATATGCGAATAAAAAAAACTATCTCCTTCATGGGTATATTTACTTCACTGTTAAGATTACTACTTTCATCCTACCAACTTCACAGCAAAGTAACTACACTACAATATGTCCTTACATCAAAACAGACGTTGGAAGTGATAACTCAAAACGTACTATGGATAAGCATGCGTAGGGGAGTTGTAGGCATCATGAAGTGAGGTCATATGTGTTAAACGGAGAGGTACAAGAAGCTTTCCATTATAATATGAGGAGTAAAATACTGGTTTGGCAGCTATGGAAGATGGGAGCTCGATAAAATGGCACTGACGGGTTAATTAGTTTAGGGTGGCAGACCCTTTTGGTCGTGGATAGCTGATGATATGGCAGAGGTGGTGACATCGGAGTTTGATGATGTGTGTTGCAACACGGTGAAGAATGGGACGGGTATGTTTTTTAAGGCCGGTGATATGTATATTAGGTGTACATGCTGTGTATGGTGAGTATGGAAATGAGAAGGAGGGACGTATGTTTGACTAGAAGAGAAAGAATATTGGAACAAGTGTTGATGGAGTGGAGGTTAAGAAGTTCACTCATTTGGAGCATGGTCAGTACAACGTAAGTAGTTGTGTCAACGAGTTCAATAGACTAACAAATTGTAGCCTAGACTTTACAAATGCACTAGTGGAAAAGGCAATAAAGTCAACTAAGAGTTGAATTTGTATTTGAGGATATTTCCTTTAGTCATGTACAAATATAGGCAATTCCTAAATCTTATAAGTGCTCGCAGTTATATGCTTTGAGGAAGATGGTGATACGTGGTTCGGGCTTGGAGTGAGCGGATGGGCCGAGGGAAATGGATGTTGAGGCCCAGTGTATATTTATTTTTAAAAGAAAGCACGGTAATAAAAAAAAGAAAAAAAAAGAAAGAAAGCGCAAGTGAAGTAAGAAATAGACAGTTGGATGGAGTTCACGGAAATATGAACGAACATGGTTACTGGTTTGGTTTCGCGATGAATTAAAGGAGGAAAGAGGGTTTGAAACGTGCGGAAATGGTGTTAATGTTTGCATTGGGGCTTGCGTTTGTAAATTGGGGAGATGGAGTACAGGTTGTTCATGGTGGACTGGTTGCATGAGGGCTGAAGATGGGTGAGCCTAATAAGTAATTAATATGAGTTTAAATTCTAATTTAATAATGTATGAACTTGCTAATGGTATATCTAACCCAAACGTTATCCAAATTTAACGAAACAGGATCCTTTAGGATCATATGAACACAGGCTGCATATTAGAACTAGTCTGGAAAGATTTTCTCATTTGGATTTATGGAAAATTTAAAATGGCTGACTGGATTAATCGACCAATAATCGTTATACGGCTATTAACGACTAGGGTGAGTAAACTCACTAACTCTGTCCAATTTTATAATTTCATAAACGTTAGTTAATATTGATAATAACTGATTGAATGCTGGGTGTGAGGATTGTTTGGATGATTTGCTAATAAATTATTTGAAATTATATACGCCGTTATATATATATAAATCGTTGCATAATATTGATTCTGTTCATTTTAATATTTCATATTTATATGAAATTAGTATTATTATTGTGACTGACATCTGTGGATGCAGGGAAATAGGTTGGAGGGATCCAACTGGATTCCTCAACAATTATATTATTATTTTTCATTTATTGGATTATATGAGGTGACAAATAATCTGGTATTGATTATTGTGTATTTTGGGATGTTAAAAATTAGATCTTTCTTCTATTAGGATATTTACATATCACACATTTCACATTTGTTTTAAACTTCTACAAATTATACTTTTTTGACTCGTGTTTTGTTTAAACATGAAAAACGGACAAGTTTACTCTAACCCCTTTTCCAAATCCGAAGAATTTTTGAACAACATTAACCTGAAATAATTGGTATTTAAATACCATAAAATATATTCAAATATATTGGAAAAGAAATGTGGGGTTTTAAAAAGAGAATCTAATTAAAATAGAATTGAATTCGAGTGGGCTAAAATATAGTTACTCATTTAATTATATAAAAGCGAGTAGTTTGATTTATAAATGATGTTTATAAATGGAATGAAATAATTATTATTAATTAATTTGAAATTATAAATTCAATAACGATTTTGGAAAGGGGAAATTTTAATATCGTTTCAAAAGGTAAAATGATGAGATTTATTTCGATATTCGAAATATGGATAGAATAAAATAAATCCATAAGGATTAGGATTTATTCGACGATGTCGAATGTTAGTAAATAGTTTTTAAATTATATAAATTTAGGATTTGATAAGATAGTTAATATTTGTTTTGAAACCAATAGTTTTATAATCAAATATATATTCGAGATTAAGTTATAACTTATAAACAGAGTAATGAAAATGAAGTGTGAAGTATGAGTTTATAAAATGACTCAATAAGTGGGATTTTAAAATTGGAATGGTAATTATAAATAAAAATCAAGATTTGATTGATATAACGAGTCCAGATTTCCGTAAACAAATAATATTCATGCTTTAAAGTGAATAATGATTTAAAAGCAAACATTTTGCAAGTTGGAATGGTTATAAAGGAAATTGGTGGTGTTTTGGAAGTGATAAATTCAAAAAGAAATTAAGAAATGATGTTGACCTGAAACGGTATACTATTTCAAAGATGGGAATGATAATTGAATGGAGATTATTCAGAAGAGAGTTATATGTTGGAATTCGATTCTATCGAATTTAGGAAAGTACCATTTACTTTCCAGTTATAATTAAGATTTATTCATTTATCTAATTAATTAATTATTTGTTTATTTAATGAAATAAAAGTTATATTTTGAAATTAATTATTTCAAAAACAGATATTATAACACTATCCTTATAATCAAATATTTCCGTAAAGAAGTGGATTCGTAAACTGAATAGAGAGTTGTGTAAACTGTGCTGTAAATAAGGAATTAAGAAATGGAATAAAGAACATTAGAAACTGAATGGAAACTGGTTATGTTGAATAGTTGCCTGAGTATCGACCTGATGTTGGTTTCGGCCTTAAGGAATTGTTCTCTGACTGGTTTATGGTTAGGGACTGATGGATAGTGATGTGTGAATAAAGTATGGAAATGTTTTCCAATGATAATAATGTATATTTTTGAAATACGGGAAATAAGGAGTTAAGAATATATGGAAACATTTTCCAAGAAATCATTAGAAGCTAAACAAGTTGGAGAACTATTTGGGTAAAGATATTGAAAGGAAATTGGGAAATGAATAATAAAATGATAAATTTAATTAAAGGGGATCAGTGTTGATTGGTGATTGATCGGTAATATTTCCGTTTGGAAATAGTTTGTATGTGTGTTTTTCTTTGATATTTAAATAACCGACTATCAAAGTGTTTGACCCTTTTTCCGTTGTCAATATGGAGAAACCAGAATCAAATTTATTATCTGAAAACCACTCTGTATGGGCATTAGCGTTGCGAATAAAATATGATGAAGATAATTGAAGATGGAGTTTGTGCAAGGGCTGTTCTGGCGATCCAAGGTAGAAATTGCCTAAGACGGATTTATAGAATAGTTCCTTCGGTTTGTCCAGTCCCAGGATAACGTGCATGGATGAATGCCTGACTGAGTATATCTAATAAATTTTGTAAGTTGATCGCTTCAAACATATTTACATTAGTGGCGGAGAAATTCGTTTCTCCTAGCTTTATACCCGTGGTATATTTGGGGAAATCAATTTGTGATTTGGCGGGTATGACGATGTGACATTCAAAGTAAATATTGAGGTGATCTGTATAATAGTACGTTATGACCTCAAGCCTCACCAATCGGAAAATGACAAAAATCGACTGGCAGCATGACTAAGTGGGTCGCATCCAATTAGGGTATATTGTCACCATTTAGAGAATATTCATATTTGTTACTTCTTTCGCTTCTGTATCACCCGGGAACGGTTATGTTGGTATACCAACTGTAAGGTGATAATATATTCGGAACATTCAAGAGAAATGAATGGCCGGTCATGTGTGGTCGGGTTACAAGATGTTCTTGTTGTACTCCAGTGTATCGCTTCTAGAGTACACTGATCAGAAGGTGGTTCCATACCTTGTCATAGTTGGAAATCCATTACCCAATAAGAGCCTGCGGTTTTTTATTTGTATATTACAAATGTAGAACATGAGATGAAAGCGTTCTGCTAGATTATTATTTACTTGTATTAGACACTATTATAATATCAGAATAGTATTGATTTTTGAAAAATGTTTTGGGTTATTGTAAGACAAAAACCATCTGTGTTTATGTATGAACCGGTCTTACGATTATCATTCCTTTGAAAAGGATTTTGAAAAGTTAAACCAAAATGATTTGAGTTTGCTCACACTAGTCACATGACTGACCTAGAGTTTATTTTGTTTTGTTTTCCCTAAACTATTGGGTGCCCAAATTTGTACGAGTAGTCAAGTAGTCGGGATTTTCAGATATACTTGGAGGAGCTCGAAGCAGGAGGCTTCAGAGTTAGATTTGTAAAGAGAGTTTATTTCCGATGTGATATACGTGTGATGTGTCCTGATAATGTGTGCAAGTATAAATACAGTTTTGTATTTCAAAGTTATGCTACATAATATATTCTATTCGCGCCGCTGTGAAATTCGTATTACTTTGATTATGTTCTGTTATGATCATCTTCTTCTTTTATTCTAACTTTATTTCTTTTCTATTTCTCATCCTCTAACTTCTTCCCATTATTGATCCTGTATTTCCAATACTTGAATAGTCGATATGGTGTTTTATATTGATTTTCTGGGTTCAAAATCCGCGTTCGTTACGTGCCCCATGTACAACCAAAATTGCAATTCTTTTCAAAATTTAAATGATTTTGGTTACTATTCAAATCAGAATGAATTTTAAGCTGAAAACTTTTTGAATAATTTCAATGATCAACCCTCAGCTTTGGAAACAAATATTGAATCTTTACTTGAAATGAGCACACACAAAAAAAAGGATGGTATAATTCATACTTGTGCAACAATTCAAGTCAAAGTTTTCAAAATAATCAAAATTCGAATTCACTACCAAATTTAAACGATTTTGATTATAACACCAGCCAAATCAATTTCGAACTCCAAATGAATTTCAAATTCAAAATGGAAATGTGGATAACTTTTCAAATGATTTTGGCAATGGTTATAATTTTAATAATGGTGCGATTAACCATTTTTATTCTCAACAATTTCAAATTGAAAATTCTCATGTAAATAATTATTAATTTGAATTTGTTGAGCAAATGAACAAAATTTTCGATAACCACATGGATTTGGTATTTGAAACACACTTGAAACGACGTGACCAACAAAATCAAATTTCAACACATGATGAGTTAAATGATAATCCACTTTTTACCACAATCAATGATCCTCAACTAACAACTTTTGAAATTGATGAAAATCTTAATGAAGTTGTTGAAATCTCTGTAATTGATTTTAATTTAATTTCTCTTGAAAACGAAGACGTCAATCTTCAATTTGATCTTGCTCTCTCATATTCTGAATTTTTTAAAAATTTAGCAATTTTAGATTGTCAACCTGAAAGAAACGATGAAGTTGGTAACAACTGTTTAAGTGAGGACGACTTTGATGAGCGAAAACTTCTTAAAATGATTGACGATAATGTTGTTGGGTCTGAAACTGAAAATGAAACATTTGAAAACTTTGAAATTCTTGAGGTTGAAAACAACAAAACTGCTAAATGTGATCTTAAATACAATGACGATTTTTCTAAAACTGTTGAAACTCTTTGCGACTTGATCGTTTCAACTGAACCTTACTGTGATTACTTGTTTTTCAATGATAAATTTCTGCAGTATATGAAATCTTTTTGGAATAACACGGTTTTTGAGAAAAAAAGCTTCGAAATTTACTAAAAATTCATTAGTTTTGTTTTAACTTTAGGTTTACGAATGAACGTTTAGCCAAAAAAATTTCAAATATCGAAGCAAAATTGAACAATATTTCTGAAAAAAAGTGTGGACCGTTTCATCTATCCGATGACTGCGTATTTTCTACATGCGTATCCGGTAAGCCGCGCTTACCCTCTCATTTTCTTTCCCTTTCACTAAGATATGTCTTCTTAATGACTGTGAGGACATAGTCTATTTTTAAGTGCATGGGGAATTTACATTACATCAGCAATCAAATTTTATTAACTAAGTCATTCGTTGAACAAGGACTAACTTAAAATTCATAAATAATGTGGTTCTTTATTGATAAGTTGAATTGCTGGGTGATGGGAATGAACATTATTTATTCATTGAGTTGTAATGTGTTTTTTTGAAGATGCTAGCTTGAGACTGTGCAGACGTCAGTCGTGTTCTGGAGTAAGCGTGTCAACCCTTGTTATACATGTTAGAATGTGCAGGTAAAAAAAACATAAAAATCAAATAAAAATGATTTTGCATCTACATTTATTGGATTTTCTGAGTTCGTTTTCTTGCATAATATTTTTTTCGCTTAAATTTTTAAACTTGTAAGTTCTAAATTCCACTTGGCCCACTTAAGGAGAAATGGCTCATTGTAGCATTCTTCTTTGATACCCCACATTATTTAACCCAAGTTTTAGTCGATTTACATCCATGTTTCGACAAGTTTTTCTTATATTGGTATACTCAAGTACCTTTTTATTGATTTATTTTCAAAGGTTAAAAAACATCATTTTTATACCAATATTACACTACCCACTCCGTACTTGCTTTAAGAAGGGATAACCATATGCCGCATCTTATTTTATATGGGTTATTATCTTACAAAACTTTGTTTATCTCTCCATTCGGCTTTTCATATAACATCAATCTAGACTTGTGTGTTGAATTAGGGCTATAGAAGTAGAGTAACTAGGACGCAAAACTTTCCTTTCATGAAGAGTTGGTTATTATTCACTTAGCAGAGGAGGAATCAAATGAAATAATATACGGTATCATTCCATTCCATCTCCACTCATCATTCATCAAGCATTTATAAAAAAATGCAATAAATAGAAAATCTCTAAGAATAAAATAGTCATTCATCATTCTTGACTATAAAGCATTCATTTCCATTCCGTCCACATCCATCATACCGTACTTAGAAGCGAGGATTGTAGTAGAGGAGATGAAAGGAAATAAAATGTCTATATGTGCCTAAGTATTACTTTATCTTTTGCAGCTTGTAGTTTAACTAACACGCTTTCCTTCTTATCTATAATATTTTTAGAACTTACAAAACTTTCCTTCATTTTTGCATAACTCACATCCAATACGTTATAGTCACACTGGTGCAAAATTATTCAAAAAAAAAAGAGAGAATAAATAAATGATTGGGTGCATATTATCGATGTGTAGAAGTTTGGCTGACACCACACTCTTAACCTTCAAGGCATTTACAGTGTTATCAAATAATTACAATTCAGCTTGAAATTTTTTATTCATTTTTGCAATAATAATGTGATGGACAATTTAGGATTAAATAGTTATTATTAGAATTAAGTGAAGTACTTGGAATTTGAAAGACCTTAAATATATTGTTTGATTAATCCACATACACAAGACGCTTTGGATTTTGTAGGTAGTATTCGCTGAAAATCCTTACGAGACAACATTCGTCCTACTGGGGACAACTAGGGGTTTAACGGCTTGTTGCATATGTTAAATGAAATCGTGTTTTCTACAAAGTGTGAAATATCTTAGTTTAGTTTATTCGAGGATGAATAAAAAGATAAGTGTGGGGGTATTTGATATACACATAATTGTGCATATATATTTTATCCGCTTATTTATCTTGTTTCTTTTCAAAATAATTGGTACTATGTATTTATAGTTGTGTTTTCAGATTATTTATGATGAATGGATTTACACACTTAATTGTTAAAAAGCTTGAAGAATTGGTGCAAGAAGAGTGTTGACTTTTAGAGCTGGATTAAAGCTTGAAGAACTGAAGAAATGTTGTTGTTCGACCACTTTCTGCCGGATATTTTAAAGTTAAGATTCAATGCCTTTTCATAATGATCGCTTATCTAAGATGTTATGGAGTTCTTATTCATGCTCAAAATGATTGAAGTAGATGCCGTTTGATGCCCGCAATCTATTTTTCCATGACATTTGCATGTCCATTCACATGTCTTCACATTGATTTATTTGTTATTTGGGAAAAGACTTTTGTCCCACATCTTGTAATTGCCCACTTAGTCTTGGTCATTGCAGCTATAATTACACCTGTATCTCTTTCTTTTGTTTTATCGGATTACACTGGGTTTTATTATGTAACTCTTCTCTTGGAATAAAACTATTCTTCTCCTTTTCTCTTTAGTTTTCGTTTTATTTTATTTATGTTTGTTCTTTTCTTTTTCCCTTCTTCTCATTTAGCTATGTTTAGCCGATCCCCTTTAATTAGGGGGTGATGACGCTTATAGATTAGATTCAATATGAATCACATAGCTAAGAAGATTACGACTTTATGGATATAGATCTAG
Organism: Allium sativum; assembly: GCA_030737875.1. Taxonomy (NCBI): domain Eukaryota; kingdom Viridiplantae; phylum Streptophyta; class Magnoliopsida; order Asparagales; family Amaryllidaceae; genus Allium; species Allium sativum. Next base: position 715,936,511 of record CM060921.1, on the reverse strand, counting down.
ATCCGAACCAAGAGTTAGATCTAAAACTTTATACTCTATGTCATATAAGAGTTGTGCTCCTTCACAGAGTATATTCATGTTAGATCTAACATTTTTTAGATTAGATCTAATTTTTAAGGTTTTAGAAATAAAGTAGTGAATTTTTCCTGATAGCCTATGGTTGTTTAGGAGCTTAACTACTGCAAGGCTATGCTTGTTGTTATTCACATGTTTTTCTCTTCTAAAAACCTAATTATTGTTGATTTATATTTGTGGCAGAAACACGAGTTAGATATATATTAATCTGTTCGGCTATTGATGATTAATAATCCAGTTTATGTCATTACTCCCTAATTACATTCATCTAATTTAAAAAAAATCTCTTTTTATTTATTTTCTATTATTTACAAAAATCAAACCATCGGAATAATCTGATTGGATTTAGTAGTTAAAATAATTTTGGTCCCAGAGTTCGACACCCTTTACAACAATTCTTGATGTTTAGGAAAGCCGAACGAATTAAATAATTGTTCAATTTGTTCGCAAACAATAGGGAAAATAACAATTCCCCCAGCCACCTCACTGCCAGGTCGATCAGCTGTCGACCGCTGGCTACGACCGCTTGGTCGAGCCAAGCAACGACGACTAGGGTTAAGGGGGATGGTTTTATAAAATATTATAAAATGGATGGACAAATATAACTTAAAATTAATCCGATGGTTCTAGGCCATTTCTGCCCTTGTAAATAAGTGAAAATTAGGAACACATCCCTAAAAGCAAACTTAATTAGGTTCACATCCCTCCCAACTTTCCAATGTAAACCCGCCCCCTATTTTTGTTTTTCCACCTTTTACGTTTTTTACCCAAAAAATGTGCTATCTGGCTTAAAAAAACTAAAATATGGAAATATTTTTGGAAGTCCATGCAAATGAAAAAAAATTGCATATATATATATGCAACTATTACCTATAGTTGCATACATGTGTGCAACTATTGCATAAGCTGTTTTGGCTTGAAAATCTGGACCGAAACTTGCATACATGTGTGCAATTATTTGAAATACTTGCACACATGAATGCAGTTATTTACACGAAGAAAACTTAAGTGAAATTTAGCTTGCGAATTATTGCATGCTTTTATGCAAGAATTATGCAACACGTGCATAGATGCATGCAATTAAATCAACAAAGATACACGACATGAAAAACATGCACAGATGTATGCAGGGAATTGCAAATATGTGCATACTATTATGCATTTAACTGCATTTTTCGTTGTTTTTTGGGTTTTTGATGCCTTGTTTAATGGTTTTTGGATCTGAATTTTTCATCAACTGCATGTTTAATTTGAATATGAATTTACATTTTTTTTTTATATTTTTTAGTGAATTTTCGAAAAATAGGACTAAATTTACAATAAGTTTATGACCGGACCTGAGCCTAATGTAAAATATTAACAGGGACTTGTAAAAAACGCACCCTTTAAATAAGGGGGTAAAGCCTTATTCTCTTCCATTCAAATCTACAGAGTCGGCAAAACTCTGCAATTTTTCGTCCTCTTCTAACCTAATTTCTAAATAAAATACATTGATACATATACCAAATCAAATCAAATTCATATGAAATTGGTAAGACTAATTGATTCAATGGAAGAGGACTCTCAATGGCAGATTTCTTCGCTCTCTTCCATTTTTCTTACATTTCTACAGATCTAGAGTTTTCCCCTTTCAAGATAAATTGTAGATTTATAAGAATTGGGGATTGTAAGCCTAAAAGGGTTCGAAACATAGAAATTAGAAGCTATAAGGTGAATTGGAAATATACTGATACAACTATAATGACTGATCTATTTCGTTTGAATCCAATCTATGTTTCAAGCCTATTAAATCTGTTTATTTAAATAATTATGAATTATGGCAACTGTAACGAACCAAATTTTTCAATATTTTAAAATTTTGAACTTAATTTGGATTTGGTAGTTAGAAATTTATTTTGTTTATAAATTGAAATTAATCTATTTTATTTTGGTTTCAAATCAATTAGGAAGTATAAATTTAATTTTTCTTTTGTATTCAATTTAAATATTTTATTAAATTTGATATTAGTGATATGTTAAACTAATTGATATTTATTGTTTGAGAATTTATTTAAGTAATTTTGTATATTTTAAAATTTTATTTGAATCTGAATGCTTTTATTTAAATCAAGCATTATTAGCTTTTTAACTAGTACAATAATATTTTAAACTTTGAATTGATAAATTTTAATTTAATTTATTTGTTTTGTATTTGATTTTTTATTATAACTTGAGATTTTATAAGTAAATTTAGTTTGAAATTAGTTTAGAAAAAAATTGATTATTTCTTTTCTTTTACACTTGTCTTTGCTGAAACGTGGGTTCTCAACACGTGTTCTCGGTCATCAGAAGGATGATACCACGCATACCCTTTCATTTGTTTCCACTCTTCCCTTTAGTCTTTGTATTTTTAATAGCTGTTTATATCATTTCCATTCCCAAATCGATTTCCCCCCCCCAATCTTCTTTATTGTCTCCAAATTTAATCATGGCCGAAAAAAATCTGTCCCTTTCCTCCTGCGAACCACCGCCGGTCGGAATTTGCTCCGCCATCGGACCCTTGCCAACACTACCACTACGTTGCTCCACCGCAACCATCCCTTCATTGTGCCCGCCTCATCTCCTCAAGCAAACCCGATTCGCCACCACCGTCGCTCCGCAACAGCCGGTAGCTCTGGTCATCTTTCCTCAGCCCTCCTCTTTAGTCCACCTTATTGTCATCCTGAACCGCGTTGCCATCTCCACCTTTAAAACTGTGGGCCACCTGAATCCGACCCGGTTTGCTTTGGAACAAGAGGCGTGCTTGCAGATGTTACCACCATCGCAGCCACCGAGAAGAACGCATGGTTGTTCTACAGTCGATGTCCATCGTCAAAACAAATGTAAGTTTAACTTACAATTACACTTATTCCAAGTCGCTACTTCGGATATTCACTGAGTATAACTATCAGGGTTCGTTGTGCTACTGCTCTTGTTGTTTGGGTGGATTGTTTTGGGCTAAATGTCTTGTCATAAGCTGTGGTTTGCCTGTTGCCTTTACTTTCATGTAGCATGAGTATACACGGACATATATGTCATTGCTACACACATGATGGATCTGAAATTTTATGTCTTTATGCTAGTTGAATTATACACACAAGTATATGATGTTATCTATTTACGCAATGAATAACAATGTTTCTTTAGTTAAACCAGTTCACCTACATTTTTTTCATACCGCATGCCTTCCTCTAGAAATTATCTTCATGCATTTAGAACCCTGCAAGTCCTTTCCCCCTCATTGATATTCAAATTCGAGTTCTCTGAGTTCCGGATTTTGTAACACCCCACTCCCGCTATGATCACTCACTAAGGGAATGCCATAGCATCGGTGGAGTATTTTAGTGAATATAGAACAGAAAAATTACAACAAGACAGATATAAATAGTACTTGAAATTTTAAAACATCATCTCATAACAGCGGAAGTAAAACATGTCTGGTTACATCATAAAACCACAATAAAGGTCAAGTACAATATCCATCAAAATAAAGAAGTACATAATCCCACTCTCATACAATAGCCAAACAAAAGAAAAGATAACTGGATAACTGGAGCTTTACATCTATCCAAGCTCCTAAAGACTGGAACAGCAATCCGATCAAGCTCCACTACTGCTAGGATCCACCGTAGGACCTGAGGGTTGGGAAAAAGATAAAAACAACAGGGTCAGACATAAGTCTGAGCGAGTCCTATAACTTTAACAATACAATCGTTAAAGTAACCAGAGAAGACATAAACTGATATACGGTAACATATAGGGATGAATGGCTACCCTAAGCAGTCAACTAAACGAAGATAAAGGATAAAGACGCATCTACCCTCCCTAAGGTAAATTACTAAACTGCACCACACCAGTCGTTCCTAACTTAAAGGTTGATCCCACCCAAGGACTTATAAAATTTACTAATTAGTACCTGCGTACCCCTAGGTGACCAAGTAGGCGCCACGGGGCCCTACAATCCACTAGGTGTACACACTACTTCCCATTCGATCGGCTCCCTAACGTAGATACCCGTGCTGGCCCCACCGTGGGATGTATCATTCCCCAATGTGGCAACCTGATGGAACTAAAGGTGCACGGCTTATATCTACTCGATGCAACAACGGCTTACCTACCAGCCCGGGCCCACTCACGCATATGAAGCCCGTTGGACTTGCGTTGCCACCGCTAACCCGTTTGCCTCTTACAGTCAAGCCCAGTATGCGTGTCCCGTCCTCGACATGGGTCGAGCCCACAAAGATACGTATGGGTTACTGGTTGAAATGGGCCTCCACAAGCTACCCACCTAAGCTTGTCCCTTTTTCTAGTATATCCCACTTAACCCTTTAATCATGTTTTAATTACATGTTCCATTTTGGTTAAGTATTCTAATCGTATTTTCTATTGCCACCCAAGGCAACCACTAGATTTTCTCATGCCACCCGAGGCACCCACTTAACCCCTCATGTCCCTCTACATGCTAATGTGGTTAAGTGTTTCTTAATTAATTAATTAAGAACGTAACCTTTGTAAAGACCTCTCACATTAGACTGTCTTTTATGACCGCTGGTTAAGCCGGTTGGGTCCGGGCAGCCTTATGTCATAACAGAGTCTAACCTCGTGTCTTTACATTAATTACGTATTTAGTTTGTGCCTAAGACCTCTCACATTGGGCTAACATTTGTAGCAACTGGTTAAGCCGGTTGGGTCCGGGCAGTTTTACGCTACAACTGAGTCCAACCTCGTGTCTTAGTCAATTAATTACACCTAATTAATCACCCTCATAATTTTATATTAATTATCCCTAATTAATCAAGTTTTCTTAACATGGGTAGACCTAACTTAATAGGTAAATTCCCATGGGGTAGACCTAACTCAATAGGTAAATTCCCAACACATAGTATGGGTACACCTAACCAAATAGGCAAATTCCCATACTATGTTTATTTATTTTGTGTTATGCATAATTATATTAATTTCACACAATCTTATTAACTTATGCATTTAATTACCCCATCGTTCCCACGTAATTTCGTTCATGATATAACACATATAAAAGGTGTCAACTTGCATATGAATGAACATGTTTCAAAGGTGCCATCTTGCATATTAACAAACACATAACTTGCATATGAACTTGCATAACATGTCACATAACTTGCATATAATATGTCACATAACTTACATATTCATTTTGCATAACAAACTTGCATATTAGCTTATAGACTTGCATAATGTGTCATCATGAACTTGCATATTAATAAACATGTAACTTGCATATTTACATACATGTAACTCGCATATTAACAAACATGTAACTTGCATATAAAGAAACATGTAACTTGCATATTTACATACATGTAACTTGCATATTAACAAACATGTAACTTGCATATTAACAAACATGTAACTTGCATATTTACATACATGTAACTTGCATATTATCAAACATGTAACTTGCATATTTACATACATGTAACTTGCATAGCATATTACCATGAACTTGCATAACATGCATATGATTACATAGCCCACAACTTGCATATTTAGCATCATGCAAACATAACATACATCATATTAAACTTGCATAAGCTTACATACTCAACATGCATAAACATAAGATTAATGCTAACATCATATCATATGATTCAAAGCTCATTAACCCACATACAAAACCATAAATCTCATCACATCTCATCTAATTAGTTTACCAAAAGATCATCAAAGTGATAGAAACTCACAACTAGCAACTTTGAACACCAAATGAAGAAGATTAAGATGCTAAGAAGGGATTAGAAGTTGATTAGAGAGTGATTAGTATGCAACCCTCTTCATAAAATTAGTGGAGGCCATGAGAGCTAGCATTTTGCCATAGTTTAGTCACTAGGTTTAATTATGAATGAATTAGGGTAGGTTAGGGTCTTATTTATAGATTAGGCAAGTGTTTTAGGCCATAGGATTAACCCTAGATTCAATCCAAGCCATCAAAGCATGTCTTGGGGAAGAAGTCAAGTGTAGGAACCATCTAGGGCCTTTAGATTAAAGATGGACCATGAGAACCATTCAAATGCAAAATCTGCACTTGAGCGAATCGGCCCACGGGTTGACAGCCAAACACCCTGGATTAACCCCTAGTCGACCCAGCGGGCTCGGGTCGACTTCAAAAATCGGCCGGTTCGGTTATTCCCCTCTCCCAATTCGCTGTTTTGAGCATTTTTGCATATTTATTTATTAAATTTTCAATTATATATATATATATATATATATCAATATATATATATATATATATCTACACAACCCATTTCACTTAATTAAGTATACTTTAATTTGGGAATTTTCGTGAAACTTCGCGAGGCCATATCTTGGTCATACGGACTCCGATTTTCGAAAACTCGGACTCTATTTCGCGTATTTTTCCGAGACGAACGCAATGGCATAGCCCGTTTCCCTTGATTCCCATTTTAGAATTAAATTCTGCCTCGATTTATGTTATTACAGGTTATTGAAAATACGGGTTGTTACATTCTCCCCTCCTTAAAGGATTTCGTCCCCGAAATCTTCAAGTTAGGAAGAACGTATCCTACCATCCAATCATCCATCTACTCAAAGCATCATCCACGAGCAATCATTGTCCTTACAAGATTCTAAATGCTGGATGGATATATGCAAAAGTGTGTGTATATGTACTTACCTAATGCGAAAATCAGGCGGTTACTGATACAGTAAACCTCCTTAATGCAAACCATGATAGTGCCATGCATCCAATATGTATGCGAAACCCTATTGACACATACAAATTTCTACATGCGTGCACAACCATACACAAAAATGCATCATCCATATGATAACACAGCCATGATACATCCATCAATCTAACTACCACATCCATTTATGCAATATGCAACATGAAGTGACTGAGCCGATCTAGTGCCTAATGTGTGTGTATATGCATCCACGAGCAACCACTAGCAAACAATTGCATCCATATGCATCCATCAACCATAACATGTTTCAAACACATGTTTCAACCATAGGTTTTACCCTATCTAAAGGTCATAGGTATTAGCGAGAGGATATACTAAAGATAAGATAAGTACTAGACAAGCAATAAAGGAGAAGTTAAAAGACATACTCTCAAAAAGAAATGGATACAAAGAACGCATCTTTGCTTCCGTCTCCCAAGTAGCATTGCTTTCGTCATCTCCCCATTGCACTTTAACTAGCTGAACTTCTCTGTTCCTCAACTTCCTAGTTTCTGACCCAAGGATGCGAGTAGGAGCTCGTCGAATCGTCGCATCACGCTCTACCTCTACATCTCTAAGCAAGCTCGGCTCTACCACCTCCACGGTCTCATGTAAGCACTTCCTCAAATGTGATACATGGAATACATCATGAACACCACTAAGTCTGTCGGGCAACTCCACCCTATATGCCATCCGTCCAATCCTTTCCTTAATAGGAAACGGCCCAACAAATCTCGGTGCTAACTTCCCTACGGACCCAAAGCGAACAACATTTCTCAATGGAGATACTTTGACAAAAACCATGTCCCCAACCTCAAACTCAAGATCCGTCCTTCTCCGATCCGCATAAGATTTCTGTCTATCTTGCGCTGCTTTCATCCTTTTTCGAATTAAATCAATCTTCTCTGAAGTCTCTCTAACCATATCCGGCCCAAGCAAGATCTTATCCGTAGATTCCCACCAACATGTAGGAGATCGACAAGGCCTTCCATAAAGAGCTTCGAAAGGAGCCATACCAATACTGGACTGAAAGCTGTTATTATATGCGAACTCCACCAAAGGAAGATGTTCTTCCCATGTACCTCCAAAATCCAAGATACAAAGCCTCAAAAGATCTTCTAAGATACGGTTCACCCTCTCAGTCTGACCGTCCGTCTGAGGATGATATGCGGTGCTCAAACACAACTGAGTCCCTACCGCCTCTTGCAAACTTCTCCAAAACTCACTAGTGAAAATAGGATCTCGATCACTCACAATGCTGGATGGTACGCCATGCAATCTAACAATCTCTCTAACATAGACTGAAGCAAGCCATGGAGCGGTCCTCTTACTCTTTACGGGTATAAAATGGGCACTCTTGGTAAGTCTGTCTACCACAACCCAAATTCCCGTATTGCCCTTCCTCGATCTCGGTAACCCGTCGATGAAATCCATCGAGACACTATCCCACTTCCACTGTGGAACTTCCAATGGGTGTAGCAACCCACCGGGTTTCCTTTGCTCCACTTTAACTTGTTGGCACACTAAGCATCTAGCCACATACTCGGCCTCATCTTTCTTCATACCGGCCCAGAAGAAAACTCTCTTCATGTCTTGGTACATTTTGTCTCCACCGGGATGAATAGTCATTCTTGAACGATGTGCATCATCCAAAATAGCCTTCTTCAAACCCTCATCTTGCGGTACACAAAGTCTACCGTCTCTATGCAACCATCCCTTATCATCTATGGTGTATCTACCCAAATGGCTGGACGACTCCCCTCTTATAAGCTTCTCTACCAACACAACCAACTGTGGGTCGTCTCGCTGAGCCTCGCCAATCCGTCTCAAAAGAGTAGGTCTAACCTCCAAGGATGCCAACAAACCAGGTACAAAATCAACAGAAGGTCTGAAGTCAAACAAAGAAAGAAACTCCAAGCTTCGTTGTTTCACGAACAATGGACTCAAAGATAGCCTTTTTCTACTTAAGGCGTCTGCCACCACGTTACCCTTACCAGGGGTATACGCTATCTCGAAATCATAGGATGCTAAGAACTCCATCCACCTTTGCTGTCTTAAGTTTAAATCCTTCTGAGAGAATAAGTACTTCAATGATTTATGGTCGGTGAACAACTCGAATCTCTCACCAAGAAGATAATGGCGCCAAGACTTAAGTGCGAAAACAATCGCGGCCAACTCTAGATCATGGGTAGGGTAATTCTTCTCATGCACTCTCAATTGTCTCCCTCCATAGGCTATTACCCTTCCCTCCTGCATCAAGACTGCGCCTAATCCTGTTCCACAAGCATCGGTATAAACAACAAACGGCTTACTCCCATCCGGGAGCACTAAAACTGGAGCGGTGGTCAAAGCTCTCTTTAACCGTCGGAAAGCATCATCACAATCTACATCCCACGAGAAAACCAGATTCTTTTTCGTCAAGCGGGTTAATGGGGCTGATATCTTCGCGAAGTCTTTGATGAACTTCCTATAATATCCTGCCAACCCCAAGAAACTTCTTACCTCGGTAGCATTTCTAGGAACTTTCCAATCCTGGATAGATACTATCTTTGCGGGATCCACAGCTATCCCTTCCTTAGAGACCACATGCCCTAAGAATCGCACTTCTCTTCTCCAAAAATGGCATTTAGAGAATTTAGCTTTAAGACTATGCGCTCGAAGAGTCTCCAACACTTCCTTGAGATGTAAGGCATGCTCTTCTTCATTCTTGGAAAAGACCAAGATGTCATCCACAAAAACTACTACAAACTTATTCAGATACTCTCTGAACACTCTACTCATGAGATCAACAAAGTATGCGGGGGCGTTTGTCAACCCAAATGGCATCACTAGCCACTCATAAAAACCATCCGGAGTCCGGAAAGCAGTCTTCTCTATACTGTCCTCCGCCACTCTTAACTGATGAAACCCTGTAGCTAAGTCCATCTGCGAAAATACTGACGCGCCAACCAACTGATCAAAGAGATCATCTATCCTCGGTAATGGGTGTCTATTCTTCTTCGTGAGCTTATTAAGTTCTCTATAATCCACACAAAGTCTGAGGGACCCATCCGCCTTCGTGGCAAACACTACTGGAGCTCCCCACTCCGATATACTTCGCCTTATGAACCCCTTCTCAAGCAACTCCCCTACTTGCTTATGAAGTTCTCTTCTCTCACGAGGAGCCATGTGGCGTACTGGCACAGACACTGGTTTGGCATTATCCACCAAATAAATTCGGAAATCTATCTCCCGCTTCGGAGGCAAACCCTTTACTTCTTCAAACACATCCGGATATTCCCGGACTACTCTGACAGAACACAAACTCTCGACCGAAGCATCGAGCGATTCAAGATAACTTAGCAAAACAGATTCCATGGGATTGCAAGAGATCTCGAGAGTGTTACCCAAGCGGGTCATGAGCCTGACAACTCTCCTTTCGCAATCAAGAACGGCACCATTACTGGATAACCAGTCCATGCCCAAGATCAACCCATAGCCCGTGAAGCCCAATACAAAAGCATCACATCTAAACTCAACGCTAAGTATAGAAATCTTCAAACCCAAACATATCATAGACAGATATATGGAGCCCCCAATTGGGTTTGAGACAACCAAGGGATCATCAACTAGACTGGTGTCTAAGTGCAGTGACTCAACTAACGATGATGAGATAAAAGAATGCGATGCGCCAGAGTCAAACAAAGTACGAACTGGATGATCAAACAGAAAAACCAGACTTTCAACGGAAATAGTTCTACCTCTCTGCTGAATCGGTGGAACTGAGAGAACCTGAACTTGCCCCCCTGACTGAGGTGGTGCTATAAGAGCTTGCACCTGGCCTCCTGAGGTAGACCCCGTCTTCTGCCCCTTCTTTGGGCAGTTTTTCACAAGATGCCCTGCTTCACCACAATGAAAGCAACCGGTCTTCTTCTTTTTGCGACAATCCTTACTAAGGTGTCCTGGTGTTCCACAATTGAAGCACTTCTTCTTCGTCTTCTTTTTGTCACCATTGCCTTTTCCGCCCTTGCCTTGTTGTTGCTGTTGCGGTTTCTTCTGATCCCCCTTTTTCTCTGGTGCCTTAGAATTCTTATCATCCTCATGCATAAGTGCCATGTAGACAAGCTTCTCAAAAGTGGCCCCCATAGGAATGTGAGTCATAGCTATTCCTTGCAATGGTTCGTTCAAGCCTCTAACGAACCTCAAAGCCTTCTTCTCCGGTGTATTCACCAACTCTATGCCAAACCTTGCTAATTGATTGAATTTGTTGACATATTCTTTCACCGTGAGATTCCCTTGCTTCAAATTCAAGAACTTCTCCATAAACAGATTCTCTTCCGCCCTTGAGAGAAACTTAGCCCCAAACCTTTGCTTAAAATCTGCCCAAGAGTCAACAGGGCGTTCTCCATTAGTGACCTCCCACCAGAATGAGGCCTCTCCCTTCATTAACCAAGCCGCCAACTTGACTTTCTTTCCCTCTTCCACTTCAAAGATATCTAGCAACTCTTCCACTTCCTTAAGCCAATCTCTAGCCTCTACGAAAGTCTCTGAACCAAGAAAAGGTTTTCCTCCTATAGCCTTGAACTCCTTGCAAACCTTAGCAAAATTATCCACTCTAGGCTGAGGAGGAGGAGCGGTTGTCTCTGGTGTAGTAGCATTGGCCGGACCCGCAGCCGCGGCCCTAGCCTCTTGCAACCTCCTATACCATAGTGGTATAACTAAACCCTCCGGGATGTTAAGATCTTCAGCCATGCTGAAACGAAAGAGGAAAGATTCAAAAAGGAGATTCCGAAAGATAAAGATATGGCTATTGGGGATTATGCTTTTCTTTTTCAAAAACTTTTTCTCTTAGAAGACATGCTTTTAAAAATACTTTCTTCGAAAATACTCTTAGAAAGTAGTTTTTCTCAAAAATTTTATCTGTTCTGGTAACCTTAAGCTCTGATACCACGTGTAACACCCCACTCCCGCTATGATCACTCACTAAGGGAATGCCATAGCATCGGTGGAGTATTTTAGTGAATATAGAACAGAAAAATTACAACAAGACAGATATAAATAGTACTTGAAATTTTAAAACATCATCTCATAACAGCGGAAGTAAAACATGTCTGGTTACATCATAAAACCACAATAAAGGTCAAGTACAATATCCATCAAAATAAAGAAGTACATAATCCCACTCTCATACAATAGCCAAACAAAAGAAAAGATAACTGGATAACTGGAGCTTTACATCTATCCAAGCTCCTAAAGACTGGAACAGCAATCCGATCAAGCTCCACTACTGCTAGGATCCACCGTAGGACCTGAGGGTTGGGAAAAAGATAAAAACAACAGGGTCAGACATAAGTCTGAGCGAGTCCTATAACTTTAACAATACAATCGTTAAAGTAACCAGAGAAGACATAAACTGATATACGGTAACATATAGGGATGAATGGCTACCCTAAGCAGTCAACTAAACGAAGTTAAAGGATAAAGACGCATCTACCCTCCCTAAGGTAAATTACTAAACTGCACCACACCAGTCGTTCCTAACTTAAAGGTTGATCCCACCCAAGGACTTATAAAATTTACTAATTAGTACCTGCGTACCCCTAGGTGACCAAGTAGGCGCCACGGGGCCCTACAATCCACTAGGTGTACACACTACTTCCCATTCGATCGGCTCCCTAACGTAGATACCCGTGCTGGCCCCACCGTGGGATGTATCATTCCCCAATGTGGCAACCTGATGGAACTAAAGGTGCACGGCTTATATCTACTCGATGCAACAACGGCTTACCTACCAGCCCGGGCCCACTCACGCATATGAAGCCCGTTGGACTTGCGTTGCCACCGCTAACCCGTTTGCCTCTTACAGTCAAGCCCAGTATGCGTGTCCCGTCCTCGACATGGGTCGAGCCCACAAAGATACGTATGGGTTACTGGTTGAAATGGGCCTCCACAAGCTACCCACCTAAGCTTGTCCCTTTTTCTAGTATATCCCACTTAACCCTTTAATCATGTTTTAATTACATGTTCCATTTTGGTTAAGTATTCTAATCGTATTTTCTATTGCCACCCAAGGCAACCACTAGATTTTCTCATGCCACCCGAGGCACCCACTTAACCCCTCATGTCCCTCTACATGCTAATGTGGTTAAGTGTTTCTTAATTAATTAATTAAGAACGTAACCTTTGTAAAGACCTCTCACATTAGACTGTCTTTTATGACCGCTGGTTAAGCCGGTTGGGTCCGGGCAGCCTTATGTCATAACAGAGTCTAACCTCGTGTCTTTACATTAATTACGTATTTAGTTTGTGCCTAAGACCTCTCACATTGGGCTAACATTTGTAGCAACTGGTTAAGCCGGTTGGGTCCGGGCAGTTTTACGCTACAACTGAGTCCAACCTCGTGTCTTAGTCAATTAATTACACCTAATTAATCACCCTCATAATTTTATATTAATTATCCCTAATTAATCAAGTTTTCTTAACATGGGTAGACCTAACTTAATAGGTAAATTCCCATGGGGTAGACCTAACTCAATAGGTAAATTCCCAACACATAGTATGGGTACACCTAACCAAATAGGCAAATTCCCATACTATGTTTATTTATTTTGTGTTATGCATAATTATATTAATTTCACACAATCTTATTAACTTATGCATTTAATTACCCCATCGTTCCCACGTAATTTCGTTCATGATATAACACATATAAAAGGTGTCAACTTGCATATGAATGAACATGTTTCAAAGGTGCCATCTTGCATATTAACAAACACATAACTTGCATATGAACTTGCATAACATGTCACATAACTTGCATATAATATGTCACATAACTTACATATTCATTTTGCATAACAAACTTGCATATTAGCTTATAGACTTGCATAATGTGTCATCATGAACTTGCATATTAATAAACATGTAACTTGCATATTTACATACATGTAACTCGCATATTAACAAACATGTAACTTGCATATAAAGAAACATGTAACTTGCATATTTACATACATGTAACTTGCATATTAACAAACATGTAACTTGCATATTAACAAACATGTAACTTGCATATTTACATACATGTAACTTGCATATTATCAAACATGTAACTTGCATATTTACATACATGTAACTTGCATAGCATATTACCATGAACTTGCATAACATGCATATGATTACATAGCCCACAACTTGCATATTTAGCATCATGCAAACATAACATACATCATATTAAACTTGCATAAGCTTACATACTCAACATGCATAAACATAAGATTAATGCTAACATCATATCATATGATTCAAAGCTCATTAACCCACATACAAAACCATAAATCTCATCACATCTCATCTAATTAGTTTACCAAAAGATCATCAAAGTGATAGAAACTCACAACTAACAACTTTGAACACCAAATGAAGAAGATTAAGATGCTAAGAAGGGATTAGAAGTTGATTAGAGAGTGATTAGTATGCAACCCTCTTCATAAAATTAGTGGAGGCCATGAGAGCTAGCATTTTGCCATAGTTTAGTCACTAGGTTTAATTATGAATGAATTAGGGTAGGTTAGGGTCTTATTTATAGATTAGGCAAGTGTTTTAGGCCATAGGATTAACCCTAGATTCAATCCAAGCCATCAAAGCATGTCTTGGGGAAGAAGTCAAGTGTAGGAACCATCTAGGGCCTTTAGATTAAAGATGGACCATGAGAACCATTCAAATGCAAAATCTGCACTTGAGCGAATCGGCCCACGGGTTGACAGCCAAACACCCTGGATTAACCCCTAGTCGACCCAGCGGGCTCGGGTCGACTTCAAAAATCGGCCGGTTCGGTTATTCCCCTCTCCCAATTCGCTGTTTTGAGCATTTTTGCATATTTATTTATTAAATTTTCAATTATATATATATATATCAATATATATATATATATATATATCTACACAACCCATTTCACTTAATTAAGTATACTTTAATTTGGGAATTTTCGTGAAACTTCGCGAGGCCATATCTTGGTCATACGGACTCCGATTTTCGAAAACTCGGACTCTATTTCGCGTATTTTTCCGAGACGAACGCAATGGCATAGCCCGTTTCCCTTGATTCCCATTTTAGAATTAAATTCTGCCTCGATTTATGTTATTACAGGTTATTGAAAATACGGGTTGTTACAGATTTTATGTTGCACCATACACATTCACTGACTCGGTTTAATTTCTAAAATAACGCACTTGCTTAGTTTCACCGGTCGAAGTCCATATTCACCTGGTGTTCGAGCTTTCCTCTGCATGCTCATTTATATTAAATTGTTATATATGGTTCCACACATAAAAATCTTGAATTGCCATCACTCTAAATGCATCCGATTGACATATGAAACTCATGCACGTGAATTGGTACTGGTTTATAACTATCTTTACTTGCCTTGGGCTGAATTTCACATCTGCGTACATAAATCATAATGTTTAATGCATGGGAAAAGAAACTGAGCCTAACACATTTCTCCATATACATACAAGCGTTTGAGGAATTGGTTTTTAGGTTATGTAGCAAAAACATATGTATGCCTTACTGCATGTGAACCACATGCTATTTGCATTCTTAAATTTAAGCACTCGTAGCCATAAATGCGCTCATTTATTTCCATAGTACTTCATACAAGTTACATAACTTGTGAATGTTTTGATATGGTTTGCATCAAATTTGATCCTGCTATTTATTTACAATATGAAAGTCCTACATGCGATAAATATTGATCTGCCCTTAACCCTTGAAATGCTTTTTAGTATGTTTGAGTAGTTGGATATAAATCTCCCTGGCCCTTGTAGACAACTGTATATATATGTTTACATGAACCCCTCTTTCCTTGATTTGGCATGAATTATTTGCAATGACTAATGTGTGGGGATACACTTTTAGACATAGATCTTGTGTAAAATTTGACTTGAATCATCTTGTTTTCCACGTATGCCTTGTTATGTCCTTGATATTATATCCACTTATGCCTTGTTATGTCCTTGATATTATATACACTTATGCCTTGTTATGTCCTTTGTAACAACCCGGAAAATCAGAACCAATTTAAAATTTTATTTTAAGAAATTTTAAAAAGAAAATCCATCGGAATTTAAAAAAAAAAGAAAAAAATATCCATTGCTTGATGATTACATTTTTAATGTAAATGAATCATTAAATAAGATCCATTGTTTGGAAATGTTTTCACATTAAAAGTTACTTCTTTAATGTAAATGGATCATTAAAAATGATCATTATTTGAAATAAAAATTTGTTAACATAAAAATTTACATTTTTGTGGTATATATAAAATGATCATTGATTGAAAATAATGTGCAGGCTTTAAATGAAATAATTTCTGATAATACATATATATATGTAGATATGTATGTATTTATATCTTTAGCTATCCTCTTAGATATTTCTCTGTCAATTCAAAATATTACTTTTAGGAATTCAAAACATGGATTACATGTTTAAACCTTCATAATTTACTTAATATGAATAGCTACATTTATTTCAGTGTCCTACTCTCTTTACTGTGTCATTAATATTGCACCATGCATCTCCTTCCAAATTGACACATTCTTCTTATTTATCTTTCATAAATTAATTTATTACCCTTCATTCCATTAAATTCTTTCCTTCACTCTATTTTTCTCATTATGTTACTTAACCATGCATTCATTTATCTTTCCCCTTTTTTGTTTTCCATTGTTATTATTTTTCCTTCACAAACAAACCACACACACACATATATATATATATCTTCTATTTATTCTTTCCTACTCATTGAATATGTTACTTAAATTATGATATTTAATGTTATGTGTTTTGAAATTTAAAAAGACATACAACTTTCTAACCATCAGCATCAGACAATAAATCATGCATTCATTCCTTCCCATTTATTCTCTCTCTCTTTATTATTTACTTTTGAAATTTGAATAAAAAAATAAGTGTGGTCCGATCACGCCTAGTCAGCTAATTAAATTCCTTTGTAATCTACTATATATGAAGAGACACATTAGAGGAAATGAAACTAAAGAGATTAAACAATATTAGAATATATATAAACATCCAATAGGAAATTCCAAAAACCCTGTCTCCCCTAAACATAACAAAGCCGCCACCGAGCCTATTCATGGTTGATATTGTCATGATTTTCCATCTTAATATCCCCCAATCCATGCCGAATTATTCGAAGGTTATAAAACCAAAATCAGAGAGCAAGGCTAGATCTTTCATCTCATACAGTTGCGATCTATTCTCGATCACTGGAGTGGTGGAATCTCAGCTTCATAGGGCGGCGCCATGGTGAACAAGGGTTGCGAGAGTTAGTTCGGTTATTCCAGGAATTGTTAAAGAGGAAGATGATAGTTAACGGTGGAATAAAAGGATGATTAATATTTAATTCTTGTATTAACTATGTAATTAAGTTATTAAATGTATAAAACCATGTAACTTTCTCAAAACGAAAACAGAATCGCATGAAACAACTTGCGTTGGAATCACAAGAATGAGAGCTTCGCAATGTAAAAGAACAGAGCTGAAACGGAGCATTTTAAAATTTTGAAGAATTCAAAACCCCCAATGTGAGATTTCTGAATTTTAAAATAATTTTTTTTATATTGATTGCGTTGTGAACTTCATTTATATGCTGACTAAAATTTGGATTGATTGTAGGTGATTTAAATTAACGATTGGATTGAATTGTGTATACCAGAAAAAATGTACATGTTTAATAAGAACATGTTTGGACAAATAAAATCCTATTTGTATTTTAAATATGAATCAATAAGATTTAGGTAGACAATAAAAATCCTATTTTCATTGTACATATGAAAATAAATTGTTCATGTGTCTTAAATTTTGTTTACACAATAAAAATCCTATTTTTATTGTACATGTGAATTAGGAAAACATTCATGTTAAATAAAAAAGTCATTTTGTTAGAAAACATTCATGTTAAATAAAAAAGTCATTTCGTTAGAAAACATTCATGTTAAATAAAAAAAGTCATTTTGTTAGAAAATATTCATGTTAAAATAAAAATAAAATTTTGTTAGATAATGTTATGATAAAATATAAAAATAACATTTTGTTAGATAGTGTTATGCCAAAATAAAAGTAACATTATGTTAGATTAAAAATATCATTTTTGTTAGAAAATGTTATGTTAGATAAAAATATCATTTTTGTTAGAAAATGTCATGTTAGGTAAAATTGTAATTTACTTATAATAATGACATGTTAATATAAATGTCATTTTAATATAAATATCATTTTTGTTAGATAATGTCATATTAGGTAAAATTGTCATTTATTTATAATAATGACATGTTAATATAAATGTCATTTTATTTTAGGAATGTCATGTTAGTATAAATGTAATTTTATTTTAGGAATGACATGTTAATATAAATGTCATTTTATTTTAGGAATGTCATGTTAATACAAATGTCATTTTATTTTAGGAATGACATGTTAATATGAATGTCATTTTATTTTAGGAATGTCATGTTAATATAAATGTCATTTTATTTTAGAAAATGTCATGTTAGGTAAAATTGTCATTTATTTATAATAATGTCATGTTAATATAAAAATGTCATTTTATTTTAAGAATATCATATTAATATAAAAATATCATTTTATTTTAGGAATGTTATGTTAATAAAAATGTCAATTATGTAGAATCATGTCTTATGTTAATAAAAATGTCAATTATGTAGAATCATGTTTTATGATATAGAAATGTCAATTATGTAGAATCATATTTTATGGTATAGAAATATCAATTATGTAGAATCATGTTTTATGAAATAAAAATGTCAATTATGTAGAATCATGTTTTATGATATATAAATGTCAATTATGTAGAATCATGTTTTATGTTAATAAAAATGTCGATTATGTAGAATCATGTTTTACGATATAAAAATGTCAATTATGTAGAATCATGTTTTTATGGTATAAAAATGTCAATTATGTAGAATCATGCTTTATGTTAATAAAAATGTCAATTATGTAGAATCATTCTTTATGTTAATAAAAATGTCAATTATGTAGAATCATGTCTTATGTTAATAAAAATGTCAATTATGTAGAATCATGTTTTATGATATAGAAATGTCAATTATGTAGAATCATGTTTTTATGATATAAAAATGTCAATTATTAGAATCATGTTTTATGATATAGAAATGTCAATTATGTAGAATCATGTTTTATGATATAAAAATGTCAATTATGTAGAATCATGTTTTCATGATATAAAAATGTCAATTACGTAGAATCATGTTTTTATGATATAAAAATGTCAATTATGTAGAAACATGTTTTCATGATATAGAAATGTCAATTATGTAGAATCATGTTTTATGAAATAAAAAATGTCATTTATGTAGAATCATATTTTATGAAATAAAAATGTAACTTAGTCAAACATATGTCTCAATAGATAAAAATGTCACCTTTATCATGTTAGACAAGAATAAAAATGATTACTTGTTAAAATATATGTTTCGTGAAATTAAATTATAAATACTTATTTATAATTTAAACAGTGAAAATTTGTTAAATAGAAAATAATTTAAACTTAATTATAATTGGTTAAAATTATTAACCAATGATTTATTTATATAAATTGTTGTTGTTTGAAAACCCCATATGGGTATTAGGATGTTATTGAACATACACTAGTCCCAATATTTAGTTATATGTCAATCGATGGATTGATAGTCTATGATGAGCATTATTTATTTATTTTAATGCTCACATAGTTATAAATTTCACTATGGATGTGAATGGATTGTTTAATGATTATTTTTCATTATTGTTGTATACATGTGATGTATGAAATCCATATAACTCAAATTATGTGGTAATTGATTGAGTCACATTCCGATTCAGAATAATTCAAAAATAAAGAATATTCAATAATAAAGAATCTTTTGAAATAAAGAATATTTTAAAATAATGAATATTTTAAAATAATATTCTATGAAGAATAAAATTATGATTTTAATGTCCATTTTTGGATGGACACAATTTATAAAAATACGAAGCTGGGTTAAGTATAGAAATGCCATTTTCAACCCAAACGGGTTTATCGATTGATTTTATTCATTTTATAATGAATATAAAAAAGAAGTGATTTCAAAATTTAATATTTTGAAAATATTAATATTATAATACGATAAAAATATAGAATATTCAATTTTGATTTGAAATTGAAAATGAAGTTAAAATCATTTTAGAACAAATTTATAAAATACGATTTAAAATAGAAATCGATGAAATAATATATATATATTTAATGGCCTTAATAAAATTATTTTAAAATATGTAAAAATTAGGTAATATCATAATAAATGATTTGGAAAGATTTCAGGATGAAAAATTCCAATTTTGTAAAGATAAAAATATGTTTTTATCGGAATGAACCAGTGATTGACCAGAATAAATCTTTAAATTAAGATTTAGTGAAGGTTTCCAATTAATTAATATTTAATTGGAATTAAACAAAATAAATTGGATTTTTGAGTTTGTCGTGAATGGTGTCTTAAATAACACTGTTCTTAAAACCCGTATTAAAAGAATAAATCTTTTAATTAAGATTATTAGAGTTTCCAATTATATTCAGTAATTGGAATAAAGTGAAATGTAATTTGGATTTATTGCGAATTGTGTTTTAAACGACATTTGTTCCTTAACCCAATTAACAGTGAAAATAGAATTTTGAAGTTATAAATCTTTTATTAAGATTTAAATGGAAAATTTCTAAAATAAACTTTTCTAATTTAATATATTAAACTGGAATTGAATGGAATTCGATTTAATAATAATCGAGATGAGCTTCTGTAAAAGAAGACCGTTACTATATATGGAATTTAAAAGTCTTTGCCGTTATTCCATTTATATTATTAGTCTGATATGGAAATTTATATCGATTATATATGATTTGATTTCTGTGAAAATTCCATATTTAATGTCAGATGATTTCGGGTTTATCATAAATTTTGTTTTAAATGACATTGGTTCTTTAATCCAGTTAAAGACAAGATTAATTTCTTAAAGTTAAATAATCATAATGTAATGATTTTTGATATTAAAACCAAATTGGAGTTTTAACGAATCTAAAAAAATAGGAAGATTAAAGAATAAATTTAAAAGAATTTATCCTTGATAAAATTAATGAGGACCTTTCCCTAATAATACGAATATTTTATTAAAAGAATATTCTAGATTAGAATGTAGCGTATAGTGTGTTTTATAATATTTGATTTTTTATTATAAAATACGCGTTATTCGGAAAGATCGGGTTTAACCCATTCTAAATAATTACTACGACGATTAAAAATCGGAGATATTGAAGACGATGATTGAAGACCGACGATCTTCACATCGAATGGATGACTACTGATGCCCTAGACTGATTTGCTCCCAGAAAAGGGATAAAGTGGCAGTTGTCCGGACATACTTGTTGATCATCCGGATATGCGAGAACTTCTCTTCCGTATTGGACATATGGGATGGGAAATAAGGTGTTTCCGGTTTCGTTCAGACCCAGAACGGACTTGTAAATAGATGTGTGTCTGACATTGAATTTCATTCTATGTGAATTGATTTCTATTTAATATATATCTGTTTGGTGGCAGAGAATTTATTCTCTTGCTTAACACCCTTCTTTCTCTGAGACGTACGAGCTCAGAGGTTATATATTGGTAGTTATTGATCGCATGGCGTGGATTGTCAATGTGGCATGCCAAGAAGCAAATGATCGAGGCTTTTGTTGAAAAGCAGAGCCTTATGGTTGATGATCAAAGCATGACCTGTTTAGGCATAGCTTTGTGTATAGCGTGACTTCGCGAGCCTCACACCCCGGTATGAGTCAAAAACGGGATAGGGACCGTAGAGAGTGCACAAGTTTTTTTCTAGCTAGAAGTGGTGTCAGCGTTTACAAGCCCTGACATTTTTACTTATGTGGATGATGGATTATGAGGTACCTCAGAATTGTTGGTCGATAGTGACCAAATTATAGGTTCAGTAGGACCGGGAAGCGTGTGTTCAGGAATTCCTAGTTCACTAAAGTATTTGTGGACTGGCTCTACCGCATCCAAGGGTTGCTCTAGGTGTGATCCTAAGGCATTTGCTAGAGTGTCTCGAATCGGAGAGGACGATCCCTAGCCTCGACTCATGACGGAAACTCAATTCCCAATACGACATTATGGTTTTGATTGTAAACCTATATATGGCGACATAGTATATAGTAGCTATGCCGTCTAGAATTGATACATTTACTTTGAAGTATTTTAGAATTGATTAGACACTAATAATAATATTAAAATAATATTTTCTACGTATCAAGCATGTTTGATTATTATAAGGTAAAACTCTGTCCTCCGGTTTGCGTTGCATTGTGTGATGGGACTTAAGTCTTATAATGATTTCATTTTTCTAAAAAGCATTGCGTTGTTTTTAAATAAAAATTTATTTAATTTATGCACTGGTAATCCATTAGAGTAAACCCGTTCCGCGTTAGCGGCGTGATCCTGTGATTAGCCATATTGTTAGATAAGTTAGGAAAGATTTCTCATACCAGTCCCATGACTGACCCGTAGTTTGTTTCACTTTGCAAACTCGGGTGCCCTCTTTTCCACATGGGCAGTCGAGTAGCTTGTTTTGCAGATATTCTTTATTGAGCAGGATTCTGGATTAAAGAGTAAAGCTGTGTCTAGAGCATTGATAGTCTTCCGCTGTGATCAGTTTATATTTTTCCATTGCACTGTATTAAATCCATTGTAAATTTATCTTTCACTGTATTATTTTTGATGTACTCTGATATATTCTGTACTCTGATGTAATATTATTATAATGTTTATAAAAGTCTGTTATTTGTTATGATGTGTTGTATGCCCAAAGTTAGTACATTCGAGGATTTCCAACTTTTGGATCAGCCCTGTGTGGCTTATGATCGGTTCAAAGGGCGGGGATTTTCGGGTCATTACATCCTTGGTATTATATGTTGGCGATTCACCCATCACCATACTCGATTTATTCAATTCATCGATGGGATTAAACAATTATATTTATGTGTTTATTCGAAATAACCGACTTGAAATAAGTTTAATCCTAACTCGGGTGTTTTGTTTATTTTTCATGCAACGCTCGGGTCAGGTCCTAAGTGTTCCAGATCTAAAGCTATGCAGTTTGCTAAGCTGGAGAGGAACGTGAAGACGCAGGACGCACTACTACAAAACAGGTCTGTTGCTTCGCCTCATTTGCTTCGGTTGTTCTTATAACAGAAGCAAATAGTATCATTTACTTCTGTTCTGTTAGCAACAGAAGCAAATGCAGCGAAGAAAATGGTATTACTTGCTTCGGTTGTGCCAAGAACAGAAGCAAATAGTATAATTTGCTTCCGTTGTACCAAAAACCGAAGCAAATGCACCGAAGCAAGTTGTGTTATTTGTATCGGTTGCTTAGAAACTGAAGCAAATGCACCGAACCAAATAATGTTATTGCATCAGTTCCATAAGAACAGAAGCAACTGCAGGGAAGCAAATAACGTATTTGCATCAGTTCCATAAGAACAGAAGCAATTGCACCAAAGCATTTATTGCTTAATAATTAAGAAGTAATATTTAGTATTTAATAATTATTTTTCAATATTTTTTAATTAATAATTATTAATAAGTAATTAATTTTTAATATTTATGTAATAACTAAGACTAATTAATATAATTAACAAGTGATATTTAACAGTTAAGCAGTAATATTTGACATCCAATATTCAATGATAAAGATATGTATTTATTACAATGAATGATTATCAAGAAAGCAATTTATAAATTAGAAAAAAATAGCTTTATAGACCAAAAACTTTTGTTATCTAAATCAAAAACAATTTTCATGTTTTAGCTGGAATATGTCCTTAAAACTAATACATATAATTAATAAATAATATCTAATAATTAAAAATCAGTATTTAGTATTTAATTTTTATTAGTTATTAATTAATAACTATTATTGAATAATTAACTTCCATAATTATCTAATAATCAAGGCTAATATTTAATCATTAATCAATGATAAAATTTAATATTTATGAAGTGATATTTAATATTAATAACTAATTTCAACTAATTAAATATCAATTAATATTAGCTCATAAAAACTAATTACCAGTTGTTAGTTGTTTGAAATTATTTTGGTAACGGTAAGCTACCATCACCATAAAATCTACCATTTCTCCATTCTAATAACAAATTAACGCCAAAATTAGGCCTAGAACAGCGGATCGGGTTGCGAAAATAGAATGCCACACGCAAACCCGTCTTGCATTCCTATAACTGTGTGCTTCTTCCTCTAGGGCTTTCACGCCTTTCGTTAGCCGCCTCCTTTCTTCCGCTTCTCTTTTTTATTCTACAATTTTCTCTTGTTTCTTCTTCTTAGCTGCCGTCTTCTTCATTTGCCCTCCCGACTTTCTCCCTTTTCTTTCTAATCTTCTTCCCTTTTCGTCACTCTCTTCCTTTCCCAGTTCAGATTTCACCTGCATAGAGAAGAACCTCTCGATTATCAAATCCAGGTTTGCTCCAAAAACTATTTTTTCTTGCTAGATTCAGTTTCCCTTGCATCTTTTTCCCTTTTCTACTCCAGATCTTTTCAATCCCATGCTCTGCTTCGCTTCGCGGTGCTACACCCCACTCACTTCATCTGCTTGACATTCGACCTTAGTTTTCGCGACTCCTCTTCTAGCTTCTTTTCTTCGGCCAGTCCCTGCTGCTCATCTTCACTGAAAGGCAGTTCTTAGCTTTTAACTAATGAATGGTGATCAAAGACTAACTTTGACGTGCTGGTGTGTTTGCGGCAGTTGTTGGTCTTCGGTGGTGTTGGTATTAGTATGTTGGTAATTGTTATTTTGGTTCATGTCTTGGTTATGTTGACTGTGGTTAGTTTCGACTTGCTTCATTGTGATCTTTTTGGAGTTGAGATTTCATTATCTAGTTAATACTTGATGAGATTGTGCGTGCTAAGATCTGTTTATAAAAAAAAATTGAATTAGACCGAAGTTAGTTGAGAGGAGACAGTGATAGTAGCATTGCTATGCTGGATAAATGTGGTGTTTTCCTCATTGGAGAGGGAAAAGCAGGCTATGCTGAATATATTATGCATTAAACCGAAGTTAGTAATCTGAAACTTTAACTCCAATGATGCATCATTGAAGAGGGAAAAGCAGGCTATGGTAGATAAACGTGGTGTGTTCGTTGCTGCTTTTGCAAGTGTTCTTCCTTGCTGCTCAGGTATTTCATTCCTTTTTTGTCATGGTTTAAACAGACTGAGTGTATATATTTTTTTTCAGTTTGACATTAAGCAGTTCATCTCTAAGTTTATAACAATTGAATATAATGTTTGAAAAGCAAGGTTAACACAGTTGACTACAAGCTATTATCAGTAATTGCTATTGCCAAAACTGAGTTGAGTATCTGAAAATCTCTAATTCTAAACGTTTAAGTGAAGAATTCACAAGCACTTTATACACAATAATTCAAAACGTGTAAGTGAAAAAAAGTTTATCCATTATTTCCTCTTTTTCCTTGTTACGTCACAACACCACCGTCATTCCATAGCCCTCTTTTTCAGTTGCAAATTGAACAACATTTCTATTAACTTCAGTCTAACTCATAATCAATCATTGGTTAACGATAACCATCAATTATTTTTGGCTGTACTTTTTTGGCTCCTGGGTCACAAGGAGCAATCCAATGTAGAAACGCTGCTTTCCAATGTAGAAACCCTGCTTTTTCTCTCCGACCATGCAAGTGTATTGAACATTTACATGTAAGCTGTATGTATTTCTGGTACCAAGTAGTATGTTTGCAGTATGTTGTGATTCTAACATGCAAATTGTAACAGGTGACGGGAAAAAAATGAGGCAGTTTGTGCTTTGTTTAGAGTGGAAGCTGCCTTATGTAAATGTCGTAGTACATATTCTTGAAACTGGTGATGTTAGCTAGAATTTTTAATTTGTATATTTTTTTGTAATTTATTCACACTCGTTTTGTATAATATCTGTTCTGCTAGATGTCCCATTTTATTGTACAAAGATATCAATGAATTAAATTATTTTCTATTATGATGCTCTTAAATGTATGATTATTGACCGTCACTGAAATTTTATATTTATTTGGATATTGTGTTGTCCAATTTATATTGTTGTTTAATCTTTATTGTATAATTGCATGCGTTAATTGTTTGTCTTGGTATTCATATATTCTGCATATTTACGAATTATAGTGAAATGTAAAGTGGTGTTTTTTTTTAATTAAAGGGCCTTTTTGCTTCGGTTGCAACTATAATAGGAGCAAGAAGTATATCATTTTTTTGTTGATGGTGTACTTTGTTGCTTCTGTTGTGCTACCAACTGAAGCAAAAAAGTAGTTCTTGCTTCGGATGAACAACCGAAGCAACAGATTCTAGCCTGTTGCGTCTACTTCAATTGCTTCGGTTGCTGAACTGAAGCAACAGGGGGTAAACAACCGAAGCAACTGGCCTGTTTTGTAGTAGTGACGCATGCACACGTTCGCCAAACCGTAACTTTCATTTATTTAAAATCACATACTATATATTTTAATTCTTCCGCTGTATATAAAATTTTATAAACTCTGATTTTTATGTATAAAATTTCTGCTGTGAGATACTGTTATCTTTGTTGTGTCTGTGATTTTTGTGTTTATTATATTTAGACCCATAAGCTAAAATAACGAGCTGTCATTTTTGAATACTCCGTGCTGGTTTAAATACCGAGTTGGAGTGGTGAAAAAGGCAGGTCGTTACAGCAACCATCATATCTGATTATGAATATGTTTAAATTGGCAAATGATAGATGTGATTATGAATGCATTTAAAAATTAGAAAATGATAAGTGTGATTATGTATAACATGAATTGTAGGATTTTATATATTTTCCCACATATTCCTACAATTATATCATAAAATATGTTGTACATGTTGCATAGCACTGTGGATCTGGAAAATCAGCCCCATTAAATATAAATTTGTTGTAGTTATGTTCCTGATCTTTAGTTTAATGCCGAAATATGAAATATGTAAATTTGGGGAAAAAGGTGAATTTGCGTATTATTTGATGGTAAGAATAAAAGAAATATTCCTTGTTTACATTCAATATTGTTGGGTTTTTGGCTTAAGCATTGTAAATTATGTCGTTTTCCTCATTTTTAAATAAAGAGGCATTAATTTAGAATCACAAGAAGTATGACAAAAAGAATTAAAAAGGTAAAAGTAGTGCAAAGGCATATATAAAAATAAATACATGTTTTTGTATGTAATTTGCATCGAGTGTTCCAAAATAAAAATACATTACATATATTTTTTATGATTTGGAAATATGTCGATTCCACAAAATTGGCATGATTTACAATGATTACGGCTAATGGTCCATGTGAGACATGAAACCTTCTTAGCAAGATTGAATATAAAAAGGGAATGTTGTTTACTTAATTAAACCAAATAAATTATTTAAAAATAAGTATTGCAAAATAATAAATAATTATAAAAGACAACTACGTTGATCGTACGGAAATAGAAAATAAATATATAAATATTGTCCATCCAAATCATCGTAAAACGGTAAAATATATATATTGTATTGAATGTTGAATGAGTGGATAATATTCATTTATGGGATAATAAATATAAATTGTATTCCATATTAAATGAACATATTTATGGTGACTGTTGTAGAAATTAGTGTAATTGATTGCTATAAATGAGGCCATAAATAAATAACTAACAATTCTGAAAAATGTTGAATGTTGGGGTAAAGTACAATGGTGAAATTATATGTTAAGATAATCTATATTAAATGAATATATTTATGTTGACCATTTGTAGCCATCAATATAATTAATTGCCATAAATGAGACTGCAAATCAATAAATAACTAGTTTAACCAATATTGATTTGGGGAAAATAAATGTGATAGGAAAATGGTTACAATTCCTAAAATCAATTAGGGTAATTGTTGTGGACCCCAATTAGGAAATTTAAATTATAACCGCATTTAAACACGAGGTTAAACTCAACTTGTGGTGTAAGCCTGCCCGAAATCGACCGACAAATCCAGCAACCACAGGTAGTCAGTTTAATGTGAGGATCTAATGCATAAATATAATTATACTTAGGAACGAGGTTAAGTTCACTTGTGGTAGAAGTCTGCCCGGAACCGACTGGCATATCCAGCATTCACAAGTACTCAACTTAATGTGAGAGGCCTGATATGTAAATATATATATATTTATGTGTGTATATATATAACAGTCAACCAATAAATAAATAAATGAATAAAAATAGAAATTGTCCATTGGGGTACAACAAAAAGATAACTCGGGACTGATAAATAGTTGCCTTAGGAAAATATGTCCGTTAGAGTCATAAAGGGAAATAAAAAGGAAATTGGTATCATAAGGGAATTTATGATTGTCGCTTAAACACTAAGTCCAAATTAGGGAAGGTATTAAATAAATATCCTTGGGAAGAAGGAATATAACCTTTATTATTAAAATTAATGGAAATAGAAAATATAGTGGGATTTAGTAAGTTAACAATGTAAGATATTACTAACCATATAAACCCATGACACACATAAATGTTGTACGTGTAGTATTTCCATATAAAGGAGCTAAACGGGAATGAATTAATAATGTAGCCTACTTTATCCCAAAAGGGAAAGGTTTTAAAGGAAATAGGGGGCTAACTAATAACTTTCGCGTATAGTCCTCTTGCTGGGTCCTAAAAGGCTAAGTGATTAGGGTTAAAGAGTCCACATAGGAATAGGTTTTTCAGTATAGGTTTCTTAAATGGCAGTTGTGTGTTGGCCTACCCAAACCTGGAAATTAAAAGGATCGAATATAGCCATTCATCCTGCGGGAAGTGGTAAGCGACTAAGGAGGTAATCTAATAAGGTCAGCTAGATGGCATAACGAACGATAAAATGAGATGACCCGAACTTCCCCGTGAAGGAAAGCCCGGATTGCTTTGAGAACAAGACGAATCAGAACACAGAAAGAAGAACATTTCATTGCTTATAACAACAGTGTCATCAGAATACAAGAATATACGGAGTATGAATAAATATTATACATCAGAAAGATATCAGAGATTTACAAATTACAATGCAGCGAAAATAATACAAAACACAACTAAAAGGAATATATGGATACAGAGCTTTCCGAATATCATTCCAGCTGTAAACCAGGATCTTGTGAATATAAATCTGCAAAACCAAAACTACTAGTAGCTCGTGCAGAAAATAGGGGCACCCATAGTTTAGGTTAAAACAATAAACTCCAGGTCAGTCATGTGATTGGTGTGAGAACTAAAACAGTTATTATCTTGGTTTTAAAGTAAGATAAATCAAGGGACCACGCCGTATAACACGGAACGGGTTTCCTCCCAAGAATACCAGTGCATAAAAACTATAGCGCAATACTAAATAAAGAACAATGAAACTATTATAAGACTCAGGTCCCATCACACAATGCAACGCAAGCCGGAAGAGTTTTACCTTATAA
Source organism: Allium sativum (assembly GCA_030737875.1). NCBI lineage: Eukaryota > Viridiplantae > Streptophyta > Magnoliopsida > Asparagales > Amaryllidaceae > Allium > Allium sativum. Next base: position 715,907,101 of record CM060921.1, on the reverse strand, counting down.
TAGCCAAACTTGCTTGGTACGTTTAAAAACAAATCATTTTAATACTATTATAGTGTAAAGTGTATGAAAACAACTTCAAATATAAATGTATCAATCCTAGACGGCATAACATCCCATGCTACTATGTCTCCAATACTAGGCTCTACTATCAAAACCGAAATGTCACGTATTGGAAGTTGGATTTTCGTATGTGAACCAAGGCAAGGGGTCATCCTTACCACTTTGAGATGCTCTAGCCCTTGTCTCAGGAATAGCCGCAACTGCACCTTGGATCGTCAGGGCTGGTCCACACGGAGTGGATTAAAATACCTAAACACTGCGTTTCCCCGCCCTATGGGGCTTCAATCTGGTCTGTAAAAAGACCACACCATCCGTCGGCTCCGTAGAGACCGATATAACCGAGGCGTCTCTCTATCCATCGTCCACAAAAGTAAAACGCCTAGGCATGCAAAACCCAGACACCACTCCTAGCTAGATGGAAACGCATGCCCTCCCTGATGTCCTCTTCCGTTTCTGGTTCACATTGGGGTGTGAGGCTCGCGAATTAACGCTACACAAAGCTATGCTATATTAAAGCCATGCTTTGATCATCAACCACAAGACTCTGCTTTTCAACAGAAGCCTTGATCATTTGCATCTCAGCATGTCACACAGGAAATTCATGCTATGCAACCGATGTCTATTAATCACACAGAATGAAATACGATGTCAGACACTCATCCATTTACAAGTTCATTCTGGGTTTGAATGAAACCGGAGGCACCTTACTTCTCGTCCCGTATGTCCAATACAGGAGAGGGGTCCTCGCATATCCGCCGATCTCCAAATACGTCTGGACGATCACCACTTATTACCTTGTCTTGGGTGTACCGCCCAATCAAGACATCAGTAATCATCCGAACGATGTGAAGACCTCCGGTCTTCAACCACCGTCTTCATTGCCGATTCAGTTATTCAAAATGGGATAAATCCAGTCTTTCCGAATAGCTCGCGTATATAATAAACAAGTGTTATAAAAATACAACATACGCCGCATTCCAATTCAGAATATTCTTTTATTTAAATATTCATATCCTTTTGGAAAGGTTCCCATTAATTTTATTAAAGTTAAATTCTTTAAAAATTATTCTTTAATCTTCCTTTGGATAACAATTCAAACCAAATTATGCTTTATCCAAACTAGTCGGGATTAGCGAACCTTACCGAAGCAATCATTTGTTTTAACTTTCCAATCCCATATTAAATTCACCTATCAATCTATTTAAAGATTCATTAAAACTCTAATTCAGTTTTAATTTCCAAAAATCATTACTTAACAATTATTCAAAGTTAAGAAATTAATCTTATCTTTAACTGGGTTAAAGAACTAATGTCATTTAAAACACAACTCACGATAAAGCCAAAATCACATTCCATTAACAATGGAAACTTCACGGAATACAGATCAATATATATAATCGATATGAACTTCCATATTCAACCGATAATATAAATGGAATAACGGCCAAGCCTTTTAAATTCCATATATATTAACAGTCTTCCTCTACAGAAGCTCACTTCGATTATTACCAAATCAAATTCCATTCAATTCCAATTTAATTTGTTAAATTGGAAAACTTTACTTTGGAAAATCTCCTTTAAATCTTAACAAAATATTTATAAATTCCAAATCACATTTCACTGTAGATCGGGTTAAAGAAAGAATGTCGTTAAAAACAAAATTCACGATAAACCCAATTCACATTCCATTTTCTTCCGATTATTAAATATAATTGGAAACTCTAACAATCTTAATTAAAAAGATTTATTCTCTTCACATGGGGTTCAAGAACAGTGTTACTGAAGACACCATTCACGACAAACCCAAAATCCCATTTGATATTAAATACAAGTCTTTGAATAGAAAATATATCGGCTTATATTCAACATCTAATTCTGAACTCAACAAACATCGTATTGGAATAACGATATATATCTTCTAAATTCCTCCACAATGTCCGTATAATCACGGAATCCAATATCGAAATATTCCGAAGATAATTTCGATTCTAATCCATCCCAATTCATATATTGGAAATTCTGGTTATTTTTAAAACCATTTCAAACCCAATTTATTTATTTTAAAAATATTGGATTTCTAATTCTAGTTCATAACTAGTTCATTTTGGCAAAAATATTTTTTTATCCTTTCAAATATGAAAATTTTCATCCCAATTCTTTCCAAATCATTTCTTATGATTTTACACTAATTATTGATATTTTTAATAATTTTATCAAGGCCCGTACAGTCGATTTCCATAAATGGCCATCGAACTGCACTTGCAACGACCTTTTCCAAATTTTATTTGGACATAATTCCAAATCCAACAGTTAGATTTCAAATCTCTAGTATTCGTAAGAAAGCTCTTTTCGATACGAACCCAAAGGTTCCGGTTTTAAGAGAATCCGACGGTCGGATCACCCGTAATGTCCATTCGAAGTCAATGGTCGAAATTCGCGAACTGCCGCAGCGCGGCGCATTCTATTCAAGCCGTTATATTATATATATAATACATATAATATATATTTTGTCGATTTCTATTTAAAACGTATTTTATAAATCGTTTTAAATTCGTTTTCAAAACGATTTCAACTTAATAATCAATTTCAAATCAAAATCGAGTATTCCATATCATTAATATATAAATGATAATATTTTCAAAACATCATACTTTGAAATCATTTCCTTTTCGATATTAATTATAAAAATGAATAAAATCGATATAATTATCGTTCATGTCAAAATGGCGTTAATCTAATCAACACGGCTATATATATTAAATATATTCGTGTTCATCCCAAATCGGACATCAAAATCAGATTTTTATTTTTTTACTGAATATTATTTTAAAATATTCTTTATTTTAAAATATTTGTTATTTTAAAATATTCATTTTTTCTGAACTGGAATCAAACACGGCCAATTACCATATAATTTTGATTATATGGATTTCATACACACATGTACACAACAACAATCAAACACAGTCAACCATCATCCAGAGTGCATTCTACACTGCATAAGCATTAAATATAAATATTCAACGCTTACACAGCTTGTCAACCAATCGATTGACATACAACTAAATATTGGGATTAATGTATGTGCAATATCATCGCAATACCCGTGTGGGGTTTCAATCAACAAATAATGAATTTTATTTGTGCAGTTGGGCGATGTGTAAAATATATCGTCCTAATCCATATCAGTAAAATGGGTGTTCATAAACAAATCGTCTGATTTGTAAATGAATATTTATTTTATTCGTATCAACATTAGAAATTATATTTTTAACGATAAAAATATTTTATTCAACAAATGAATATCCTATTCAGTCCATTTATACAATAAAAATGATATTTTTATTGTTCTAACATATTTTAGAAAATATTGGCGGCATAACGACGCAATACTAGAACTGGGATAAGGTTTAGCCTTATTCCTTGCCTAATAATGGCTCACGCCATACGCAAACCAAATCATATCAATTCATTATTCATCCAAACCAAATTCAAACAAATATTCCAGTCAACCAAACAATCAAACAAGTCGTCCATGGTTTGTGGACGACGGGGAGCAGTTCATATATGCAGTTAAAAGTAAATAACGGCATATAAAAAATTTTAGTGAGGAGTTCTCACCTTGGGGTTCCACTCCTCCATTCTATTTCTAAATTTCAGAACAGTCTGGATTTTCCTGACATTCCAACGCAATCTTCTCTACGCTGTTCATACTAAAAATCATATTTTTATTATGATGATTATATATTTAAAAAAAAATCGAATTTTTATACCCCTACTCATATAAAAATTATATTTTTATAACGCTCTCTTCAGAATAAAAATCATATTTTTATTTAACCATTCAAACAATAAAAATCGTATTTTTACTTTGCTACATATACGATAAAAATCACATTTTTATATCATCACTTCATATAAAAAAATCGTATTTTTATATCGTTATACATATAATAAAGTCGCATTTTTATCATATCGCTACATATATAAAGATCAAAATTTTATTTTGTTACATATATAAAAATTATATTTTTATCTCTCTTCATAAATGAAAAATCCCGACCTTTCATGTAAATAAAAATCCTACCGTTCATGTAAATAAAAATTCGACCATTCTTGTAAATAAAAATCCGACCATTAACTAACTCACAACATATATAAAAATCATTAACTAATTATGCATTAATTAAAAAAAAAGGAAGAAAAAGACTCACTTTTCTTTTCAGTTTTTGCTTAGATGAGGAGGGGGACACTGGGTCGGGTGGCAGGCGTGGTAGGCCCGGTGCGATGGCGTCCCGTGGTGCTGTGGTTTCAGCATTGGGGGAGGCTAGGGTTCGCGAGATGGAGTGGAAAGAAGAGAAGGAGGGCGTAGGAGGATCGGAAAGAGAGGGAGTACGCCGGCTCTGGCGGCGACCAATGAACGGGAGGGAGGGGCGATATCGTCGGCGGAAATGGAGAGGGCACGAGGGTTCTACAATTTTAGGGGGGATTTTTGAGTGGTAGGGTTAGGGTAAAGGGAGAATATATATTATGTATTTATATTTTATTATTATATTTTTTCCTAAAGAGTTGACTTTTATTCTGAACTCAGATTCAACCCTAACGACTGTCGTTCCTAGCTAATTACCCCCATTCCGAATGCAATGGGATATGTCCCACATGCCAGTTCAACTGTTTTGATCGTTTTTCTTTAAACTAAAGAATAAATCCATTTATATTACTTTTGAACATACATTTTAACTTACCGGGGCCACAAACTAACTCTAAAAATTCCAGAAAAATTATTTCTAGCTTCGTATTGATGATACGGTCCTAAAAAAAGTAATTTCTTCAAATTTGAAGATCGTTTGAAAAATGTCCATTTTCTGGTCGATCCAAATTGACTGAAACTGTCAAAACACGTTTTCCTTTGCTCCGCTCACATATTAATCCCAAAAATTATGAATTTTGGTATCTAGCAATAATTCGACATCCCGGATCCAACAAAAGTGGTTTCATTGAAAATGAGTATCGTTTGCAAAATGGCTATTTGAAGGCCTTAAATCCCATAGCGACTATTAGAATGTATAACTGGGCATAATTTTTTATTCCCGCTATGAAATTTTAATTTTTTGGATTCATTGGAAAGATATTTTCATACAGATTCAAATATTTCTAGTTTCGCTAAAATCCGGTTTATTTTGAATCATGTACATCCAATTGAAATTTGAAATCGGATTTTCAAACTACCGCGCCATTTTCAATTCCCTTTATAATTAAAATAAATATTTATATTCTAATTTCGATTTAAATAAATTTATACGTTCAAGTTCTATTCAAAATAAATTTCTAGTCATTATTATTTAAAATAAATCATTTTAAATATTCAAAATTCATTAAAATTGCCGAAATAAAAATTTCAAATTGGTTCTAATTTTCCGGGTTGTTACATTCTCCCCCACATAAAATATTTTTGTCCTTGAAAAGGAATGGAGCTAAAAGTTGTCTTAATATTCAACTCAACTTTCATTCTTGCTTTCATTCTTCAACTTTTCAGTTTCTAAGAATTTTCCAGTTCTTCCAAAATTTGGCTAACACCCTAAATTTTTGAAAAATTTCACCATAACCTCCTTTGTACGGGAGAACCGGTAAAATTCCCAAACCGCCACATAGGCCCTCTCATCTCAAAAAGAAAAAGAAAAGGCCAAGCGGCTAGCCAATCGGTTCATAAAATCATCCGAACCCAATAAATTAGTAAACATGTACCTATTTGTCGGGCATACAATTTTATTCCTCTTCTCTAGCCTCCTTGCTATGACCTGTCCAATATACATGCAAGTACCTGTATGCAATCTCAAACAATTTTCGAATCAGTCCAATATTTGATTTAATTGGGCTGAATTGTTCAAATTTTTAATTAATAAAACCAATAATCAAACAACATAATCAGCAATCAGCAATCAATTAGTTGATTAACGTTTCAAATTCGTAACTTTGATATACGTAGAGAAAATCATGTTTTTGATGCCAAATCACAACAATATATTCTATCTAGTTTTGTTTCTTACACCATCTAATGGGAATATATAGAAATCCCACTTTCGAAACTCGAACACAAACTACTGATGCTATATAGTCATTAGTAGAATCATCCTCGGGTGACTAGAGTATGATTCTATATCTATCCAGTATATTAAAACTTCGAATATACGTTCGAGATGCGTACATGCAAAATCTCATATACTCGATTGTCTAGATTCAATATAAAATAATATGATATACTCAGATACATATAATTAGATTAAATCTTCAAAACTAAATTTGTTTTCTTTTTTATTTTAAAAATAACACCCTTCCGGCTCATTCTAGGATACTACTGATTCCATCTCTAACGAGCCATTCTTATTGGATATTACTAATCCAATTTCTAATGAATTCTTTCGTTTGGTTCTAATGTGTCTTGTACTCGAGCTCTGTAAACCAAAGCTCTGATACCACCTAAGACCCTTCGAACTTCGCCGTGAAGGAAAGCTCGGATTGCTTTGAGAACAAGACGAATCAGAACACAGAAAGAAGAACATTTCATTGCTTATAACAACAGTTTCATCAGAATACAAGAATATACAGAGTATGAATAAATATTATACATCAGAAAAATATCCGAGATTTACAAATTACAATGCAGTGGAAAATAATACAAAACACAACTGAAAGGAATATAAGGATACAGAGCTTTCCGAATATCATTCCAGCAGTAAACCAGGATCCTGTGAATATAAATCTGCAAAACTAAAACTACTAGCAGCTCGTGCAAAAAATAGGGGAACCCAGAGTTTAGGTTAAAACAATAAACTCCAGGTCAGTCATGTGACTGTTGTGAGAACTAAAACAAATATTATCTTAGTTTTAAAGTAAGGTAAATCAAGGGACCACGCCGTATAACATGGAACGGGTTTCCTCCCAAGAATACCAGTGCATAAAAACAACAACGCAATGCTGAATAAAGAACGATGAAGCTATTATAAGACTCAGGTCCCGTCACATAATGCAAAGCAAGCCGGAGGATAGAGTTTTACCTTATAATAGCCAAACATGCTTGGTACGTTTAAAAACGAATCATTTTGATACTAATTAGGGGGAAGTGTATGAAAGCAACTTCAAATATAAATGTATCAATCCTAGACGGCATAGCATCTCATGCTACTATGTCGCCAAAACTAGGCTCTATAATCAAAACCAAAATGTCATGTATTGGAAGTTGGAATTCCGTCTGTGAACCAAGGCAAGGGATTGTCCTTACCGCTTCAAGACGCTCTAGCCCGTGTCTCAGGAACAGCTACAAATGCATCTTGGATCATCATGGCCGGTCCACACGGAGTGGATTAAAATGCCTGAGCACTGCGTTTCCCCGCTTTATGTGGCGCCAGTCTGGTCTGTATAAAGACCATACCATCCATCGGCTCCGTAGAGACTGATATAACCGAGGCACCTCGCTATCCATCATCCACATAAGTAAAATGCCTGTGTGTGCAAAACCCAAACACCACTCCTAGCTAGAAGGAAATGCATGCCCTCCCTGATGTCCTCTCCCATTTTGGGTTCACACCAGGGTGTGAGACTCTTGAATTAATGCTACACAAAGCTATGCTATGTCAAAGCCGTGCTTTGATCATCAATCACAAGACTCTGCTTTTCAACAAAAGCCTTGATCATTTGCATCTTAGCATGCCACACAGGCAATTCATGCTATGCAATCGATGTCTATCAATCACACAGAATGAAATCCGATGTCAGACACACATCCATTTACAAGTTCATTTTGGGTCTGAACGAAACTGGAGGCACCTTATTCCTCATCCCTATGTCCAATACAGGAGAGAGGTCCTCGCATATCCGCCGATCTCCAAGTACGTCTGGACAATCACCACTTATTACCTTGTCTTGGGTGTACCGCCCAATCAAGACATCAATATTCATCCAAACGATGTGAAGACCTCCGGTCTTCAACCATCGTCTTCATCGTCGACTCATCACCGATTTAGTTATTCAGAAGAGGATAAACCCGGTCTTTCCGAATAACTCGCGTATATAGTAAACAAGTGTTATAAAAACACAACATACGCCTCATTCCAATTCAGAATATTCTTTTATCTAAATATTCATATCCTTTGGGAAAGGTTCCCATTAATTTTATCAAAGATAAATTCTTTAAAATTTATGCTTTAATCTTCCTTTGGATATTAATTCAAACTAAATTATGGTTTATCCAAACTAGTCGGGATTAGTGAACCTTACCGAAGTAATCATTTGTTTTAACTTCCCAATCCCAACCTATTCATCCCATGGAGCAAAATTGGTAGTACTCCATATCTGATGCCACGGTGTTATCAGTAAAATTAATTACCATTTCGCGTTTAAATATAATTAAAGATTTAACTATCGCCTAGAGCAGAACTGGTGATACTCCATTCTCGATCATTTCTTGAATTGATAATTTTAGTTATCAAATTCACCTTTTAATCTATTTAAAGATTCATTGAAACTCTAATTCAGTTTTAATTTCCAAAAATCATTACTTAATGATTATTCAAAGTTAAAAAATTAATCTTATCATTAACTAGGTTAAAGGACTGATGTCATTTAAAAAAAAGCTCACGATAAACCCAAAATCACATTCCATTAACAATGGAAACTTCACGGAATACAGATCAATATATATAATCGAAATGAACTTCCACATCCAACCGATAATATATATGGAATAACGGCCAAGCCTTTTAAATTCCATATATATTAACAGTCTTCCTCTACAGAAGCTCACTTCGATTATTACCAAATCGCATTCCATTCAATTCCAATTTAATATGTTAAATTGGAAAACTTTACTTTGGAAAATCTCCTTTAAATCTTAACAAAAGATTTATAAATTCCAAATCACATTTCAATGTAAATTGGGTTAATGAACGAATGTCGTTAAAAACATAGTTCACGATAAACCCAATTCACATTCCATTTTCTTCCGATTATTAAATATAATTGGAAACTCCAACAATCTTAATTAAAAAGATTTGTTCTCTTCACATGGGGTTCGAGAATAGTGTTACTGAAGACACCGTACACGACAAACCCAAAATCCCATTTGATATTAAATACAAGACTCTGAATAGAAAAAATATCGGCTTATATTCAATATCAAATTCTAAACTCAACAAACATCGTATTGGAATAACGATATATATATCTTCTAAGTTCCTCCACAATGTCCGTATAATCGCTGAATCCAATATCAAAATATTCCGAAGATAATTTCGATTCTAATCCATTCCAATTCATATATTGGAAATTTTGGTTATTTTTAAAACCATTTCAAACCCAATTTATTTATTTTTAAAATATTGGATTTCTAATTCTAGTTCATAATTAGTTCATTTCGATAAAAATATTTTTTTATCATTTCAAATATAGAATTTTTTATCCCAATTCTTTCCAAATCATTTCTTATGCTTTTACACTAATTATTGATATTTTTAATAATTTTATGAAAGAATGTACAGTCGATTTCCATAAATGGCCATCGAACTGCACTTACAGCGACCTTTTCCAAATTTGATTTGGACGTAATTCCAAATCCAACTGTTAGATTTAAAATCTCTGGTATTCGTTAGAAAGCTCTTTTCGATACGAACTCAATGGTTCCAGTTTTAGGAGAATCCACTGATCGGATCTCCCGTAATGTCCATTTGAAGTCAATGGTCAAAATTCACGAACTGCCGCAGCACGACGCGTTTATTCAGACCATTATATTATATATATAATATATATTTCGTTGAATTCTATTTAAAACATATTTTATAAATCGTTTTAAGTTCGTTTTCAAAACGATTTCAACTTCATATTCAATTTCAAATCAAAATTGAATATTCCACATCATTAATATATAAATGATAATATTTTCAAAACATCATATTTTGAAATCATTTTCTTTTTGCTTTTCATTATAAAAATGAATAAATCGATATAAATATCGTTCACGTCAAAATGGCATTAATCTAATCAACACGGCTATATATATTTAAATATATTCGTGTCCATCCCAAATCAGACATCAAAATCAGATTTTGATCTTTTACTAAATATTATTTTAAAATATTCACTATTTTAAAATATTCATTCTTTCTGAATTGGAATCAGACACGACCAATTACCATATAATTTTGGTTATATGGATTTCATACACACACGTACACAACAACAATCAAACACAGTCAACCATCATCCAGAGTGCATTCTACACTGCATAAGCATTAAATATAAATATTCAATGTTTACACAGCTTGTCAACCAATCGATTGACATACAAATAAATATTGGGATTAGTGTATGTGCAATATTATCCCAATACCCGTGTGGGTTTCAATCAACAAATAATGAATTTTATTTATGCAGTTGGGCGATGTGTAAAATATATTGTCCCAATCCATATCAGTAAAATGGGTTTACATAATCAAATCATCTTATTTATAAATGAATATTTATTTTATTCATATCAATGTTAAAAATTATATTGTAATGATAAAACATTTTATTCAACATATGGATATTCTATTCAGTTCATTTATACAATAAAAATGATATTTTTATTGTTCTAACATATTTTAGAAAATTTTGGCGGCATAACGGTGTGATACTAGAACGGGGATAAGGTCTAGCCTTATCCCTTGCCTAATAATGGCTCATGCCATACACAAACCAAATCATATCAATTCATTATTCATTCCAAACCAAATTCAAACAAATATTCCAATCAACCAAACAACCAAACAAGTCATCCATGGTTTGTGGACGACGGGGAGCAGTTCATATATGCAGTTAAAAATAAATAACGGTATACAAAAAATTTCAGTGAGGAATTTTCACATTGGTGTTCCACTCCTTCTATTTCTGAATTTTAGAACAGTCTGGATTTTCCTGATGTTCCAACGCAGTCTTCTCTACGCTGTTCATATTAAAAATCATATTTTTATTATGATGATTATATATTTAAAAAGATCGCATTTTTATACCGCTACTCATATAAAAATTATATTTTTATAACGCTCTCTTTAGAATAAAAATCATATTTTTATTTAACCATTCAAACAATAAAAATCATATTTTTACTTTGCTACATATACGATAAAATCACATTTTTATATCGTCACTTCATATATAAAAATCGTATTTTTATATCATTATACATATAATAAAAATCGCATGTTTATCATATTGCCACATATATAAAGATCAAAATTTTACTCCGTTACATATACAAAAATTATATTTTTATCTCTCTTCATAAATAAAAAAATTCCGACCTTTTAGGTAAATAAAAATCCGACCTTTCATGTAAATAAAAATCTGACCTTTCATGTAAAAAAAATCTGACCTTTCACTAACTCATCACATATATAAAAATCATTAACTAATTACGTATTAATAAATAAAAGCAAAAAAGGAAGAAAAAGACTTACTTTTCTTTTTAGTTTTTGCTCAAAGGAGGAGGGGGGAACCGCGGCACTGACTGCAGCGCGGTGGCGTGCAGGCGAGGTGGGGGGGGGGGGGGTCGGGTGGCAGGCGCGGTGGCCTTGGTGCGATGGCATCCCCTGGTGTGGAGGTTTCAGCATTGGGGGAGGCTAGGGTTCGCGAAATGGAGTGGAAAGAAGAGAAGGAGGGCGTAGAAGGAGGATCAGGAAGAGGGGGGAGTACGCCAGCTCCTGCGGCGGCCTGCGAACTAGAGGGACGGGCGATATCGTCGGTGGAGATTGAGAGGGCACGAGGGTTTTTCAATTTTAGGGGGGGCGGGTTTTCTCAGTGGTAGGGTTAGGGTAAAGGGAGAATATATATTATATATTTATATTTTGTTATTATATTTTTTTCCCAAAGAGTTGACTTGTATTCTAAACTCAGATTCAACCCTGACAATTGTCATCCCTAGCTAATTACCCTCATTCCAAACGCAATGGGATATGTCCCGCAAGCCAGTTCGACTATTTTGATCTATTTTTCTTTAAATTAAAGTATAAATCCATTCATATTACTTTTGAACGTACATTTTAACTTACTGGGGCCACATACTGATTTTGAAAATTCCAGAAAAATTATTTCTAGCTTCATATTGACGATATAGTCCTAACAAAATTAATTTCGTCAAATTTGAAGAACGTTTGAAAAATGGCCATTTTCTGGTCGATCCAAATTGACTGAAACTGTCAAAACACGTTTTCCTTTGCCCCGCTCACATATTAGTCCAAAAATTATGAATTTTGGAATCTAGCAATAATTCAACATCCTAGATCCGAAAAAGTGGTTTCGTCGAAAATGGAGGTCGTTTGCGAAATGGCTATTTTTAAGGCCTTAAAATCCCATAGCAACTATTATGAATGTTCAACTAGGCATAACTTTTTATTCCCGCTATGAAATTTCAATTTTTCGGATTCATTGGAAAGATATTTTCATATAGATTCAAATATTTCTAGTTTCTCCAAAATTCGCTAATTTGAATCCTGTACATCCAATTGAAATTTGAAATCGGATTTTCAAACTACCGCGCCATTTTCAATTCCCTTTATAATTAAAATAAATATTTGTATTCTAATTTCGATTTAAATAAATTTATACGTTCAAGTTCTATTCAAAATAAATCATTTTAAATATTCAAAATTCATTAAAAATTGCCAAAACAAAAATTTTACATTGGTTTTGATTTTCCAAGTTGTTACATAAAATATCTTCTCTCACTTTATGCAGGGCAAGGGTATATGCGTGAATGACGGAAGCCTTAACTTATATGGCCCGTAGCTAGTGCTGACTAGTTTATGTTAACGCTGAATATATTATCGAGGGATAATAAATGAATAATTGGTCTGCTTAGGGTCTTAAGTGATCAGGGAGAGTCCACCATATCTATCATTGATAGCGAGACGTTAAATAATAAAGATTAGTGAATGAGGATAGAGATAGAAACCCCATAGTAAGGGATCCACTCTCGATAGAATTAACCAGTTAAGCTCCGGTATAAAGGCTTCACAAAAATGTATGTAAATGTCCTATCTCGGCAATATAATTTGGAAATACTACTTTGGGAAGAGTAGTAAGGTCGTGCATAAATTTTAACAAGGTTGGGTGAGAATCACTAACCTTGTTAGGCATACAGCTTGGGTTAAATCAAACGGAATATATCTGTGTTATAGTTTGTGTTGTGCATTTCTTAGTCATCAGAACTTGTTGTTCTTACCCCCTCCTCGTTAAAACCTCCCAGGTTTCCTAGAGAAGGTATGATTTTCAGAGATGATTAAGTTTGGCTTTCGGTTCTCGTTCTCTCTCATGCTCGGTATTGGCAAAGTAACTTACTTTGAAAATGGTATTTACTTGAGTTAATACTTGTTATCCTATTTTGGTTCCAGCATGAGTTTTCTTTATCTTACTATGCTCATGCTCCTTTATTGTAGGTACCATATTACACGCTCCATGCTTGGATGTGTTAGAGTTCCAATTGTTGTCAAAATTTGGGCACAGAATAGTGTAGGGTGTTACATCTCTCGATTTGAATGGTTCGACTCCCAGGGACTTATTTCAGGACGATCAGGAAGAAGGATAGATTCATGGTCATGTGGTCGGACCGACCGCGCTTCAGGAGAAGGGTTGTCTAGGAAAGAGGGATGACTGGGGGAATCTTCATCAGCGGCTCTGTTTCCACCCTCAGGTGTATCGACCCGAGAATGGGACAGAGAAGATGCTTAGGGGTTTTTGGTTCCACCCCTCTCTCATGAGATTTACTCCTCTTTCCTTCCTTCTCCTTATGATCTCTACTTCCCCTCTCTTGCCTCTTCCTCTTTTTTGCTTTCTCTTCTTCTTCTTCCTCTTTTTTTATTTTTCTCTTTACAATCGTCATCCCCATAATCGCCCTGCTGCCTGACCTGCAGCGGGGTTGACCAAACAGTACCACCGTCCTCCAATAGAGAATCAAAGTTAACATGATAATATTCCTTATCAACCACACCTACATTATGATAAAGAAAGGTCGATCAATATACAAGAGATAAAATAGAGTTGTGTCATACAATGCTAGTGCTGTGTATATTAGGTTTTTTTCTTATACCGACCTTAGCCTGAAACATGGTATGTTTCCCCCTTGTCTTTTGGATTGGTCGGCATGAAATCGTCTCCAGACTTAGTGTGAAAAAAGTCATCTGGATCTAAGTTCTAAGAAGAAATAAATGCACCAGGTATTTCCATATTTTGTAATCCCTGGAAAGGGAGGGTCGACTCTTCCTCCTGGGGACTGTGAAAAGGAGAAGGATCTACTATATCGTCAGAATCTTCTAGTTGTTGATCGACAAACTCCTCCTCAATTATTTCTGCACAAATTCTCTCTGAAGCATCTGCTACTGGATCCACTTGCATTTTTAGCAGATCAGACACTTGGCGTGGTCACTTAAAAGCTGGCCTCTTCATTCTGGCTTGGTGACAAGTATTCCTTTTCCCTCCGGACGAGGGTAGAGCGGATGACCCCTCGATTGGGGGCACGACCTTTACTATGGTCGAAATATTTTTTGGAAGAGGCACATTCAAATTGATATTGCGTGAAGGAGAACCCTTGTCGTCTAACGGTCCTTATGGCCTTTTCTTGTTTAGAAGATGGAAATGATGAAGATTTGCATTAGTTAAAAGAATCTTGTAATGTCGGCCTTTCTTCTCAAGAGCAGCCAACACATCAAAACGATCCTGGGACACTCTCTCTATGGGCCTTGCGGGCTCCTCACCTACATCAAAACAATTTGTATACGAAGATTACCTATGACTATGTAACACCCCGTATTTCAGTTAATGCTAAAATTCACTAATTACAGAATAAATAATCTCAGATGTGAGAATTGGGGGAAACGGGCTGCGTCATTTCGTTCGTCTCGGAAAAATACGCAGAATAGAGTCCGAAATTTTGTAAATCGGAGTCCGTATGGCCCAGTTAAGGCCCAATGAAGTTTGCAGAAAAAATCAAGTTAAAAACAGATTTAGAAATGCAAAACTAGATTTCGAAATTGGAGCCAGCAGGGGGCCAGGCGGGAAACTTCCCGCCCTACCCATGTCGACAGGGCTGTCGACAGGCCTGTCGACTGGGGAGTCGACTTGCCTGTCGACTTGCCTATCGACCTGGGCGCGGCGTCCAGAGAACCTGGGTGCACCAGGTTGGGTTCTAGGCTGGCTTGGAGGGCTGGGTTCTAGAGATTTCCTAAATCTAACAGACCTAATCTAACCTAGGGTTAATCTAAGGGCCTAAAACACTACCTAATCCTATAAATAAGACCCCAACCCTACCCTTATTCATTCATAATTAGATCTTGTAACTAAACTATGGCAAAATGAAACTTGATCATGGCCTCCACAAATCAATGAAGAGAGTTGCAAGCTAATCAACCTCTAATCAACATCTTCTTCAACTAAAGCAACTAATTCTACTTCATAAGTTTGCTAATCTAGGTTTTGGTGAGTTTCTATCACTTTGATGATCAATTGTTAAATTAAGTAGATGAGATATGATGAGATCTATGGTTTTGCATGAGGATTAATGGGTTTTCAAGTCATATGATATGATGTGAATATGCTAATCTATGTTTAATATTAATCCTATGTTTATGCATGTTGAATATGTGAGTTTATGCATGTTAAATATGTGAGTTTATGCATGTTAAATATGTGAGTTTATGCATGTTGAATATGTGAGTTTATGCAAGTTGGATATGTGGGTTTATGCAAGTTAAGTGGTGGGTTTATGCATAATAAGTAATTGATTTTATGCATGCTAAGTAGGTGGTTTTATGCATGCTAAGTGTTTGGTATTATGCATAAATCATGACATGCAAGTTTACCCTTTTAAATGTGATGCATACATATGCAAGATGGCACCTTTATATGCTATGAATATATATATATATATATATATATATATATATATATATATATATATATGTATGCATGTTTACCCTCCTTTAAGATGCAAGTCATATATGCAAGTTCAACATGTTATGCAAGTTATGTGTATGCTTATATGCAAGTTCAACATGTTATGCAAAGTTATGTGTATGCTTATATGCAAGTTCAACATGTTATGCAAAGTTATGTGTATGCTTATATGCAAGTTCAACATGTTATACAAGTTATGTGTATGCTTATATGCAAGCTCAACATGTTATGCAAGTTTATGTGTATGATGTTATGTAAGTTATGTGCATGATGTTATGCAAGTTATGTGTATGTTGATATGGAAGTTATGTTTATAATATTATGCAAGTTATGTGTATGATGTTATGCAAGTTAACATGTAACATGTTATGCAAGTTCACACCTTTAAGACACATGCAAGTTCACCTTTGTATAACCTATGAACACTTATGCAAGTCGCCTTTATACATGACATATGTATGTTCATGCAAGTTGGGTTATTTAGTAATGCTAGTTGGGTTAATGTCATGAGGTAAGTGGACACCTTTTAACCCATGTTAATGCTAATGTATGCTAAGTGAAACCCATGTTAATTGTGAAAGAATCTTCTCTTGGAAATATGTCGTGTTAGCATAAGTGCGTGGGGAAACGATGGGGTTAATAGACATGTTAATGAATGGTGTGAAATGGTTATGATTAAGCATACCATAAAATGAATAAGCATAAGTTAGAATTTACCTATTGAGTTAGGTCTACCCCATGGGAATTTACCTATTGAGTTAGGTCTACCCATGTTATGGAATTGGGAATTTACCTATTGAGTTAGGTCTACCCATATTCTTGTAAATGTGAATATTAATTAGGGATAATTAATAAATATGGGGGTGATTAATTAGGTGTAATTAATCGACTAAGACACGAGGTTGGACTCATTTGTAGTGTAAAACTGCCCGGACCCAACCGGCTTAACCAGTTGCTACAAATGTTAGCCCAATGTGAGAGGTCTTAGGCACAAACTAAATACGTGATTAAAGTAAAGACACGAGGTTAGACTCTGTTATGACGTAAGACTGCCCGGACCCTACCGGCTTAACCAGTTGTCATAAAAGCCAGTCTAATGTGGGAGGTCTTTATGGGAGATCACGGTCTTAATTAATTAAGAAACACTTAACCATATTAGCATGTAGTGGGACATGAGGGTTAAGTAGGTGCCTTGGGTGGCATGAGGAGACTAGTGGGTTGCCTTGGGTGGCAATAGAAAAATACGATTAGAATACTTAACCAAAGTGGAACATGTAATTAAACATGATTAAAGGGTTAAGTAAGTGCCATGGGCGGCATGTGAAAATACGATTAGAATACTTAACCAAAGTGGAACATGTTATTAAACATGATTAAAGGGTTAAGTAAGTGCCATGGGTGGCATGTGAAAATCTAGTGGGTACCTTGTATGACAATTAGAATATGATTAAAGGACTTAACCAAAATTTATAACATGTAAGGGGACATGGTTAAAGGGTTAAGTGGGATTCACTAGAAATAACAAGCTTAGGTGGTAGCTTGTGGGGGCCCATTTCAACCAATATCCCAAACGTATCTTTGTGGGCTCGACTCTAGTCGAGTGACGGGACACGCATATTGGGCTTGACTATAAGAGGCCAAACCGGGTTAGCGGTGGCAACGCGGGACCAACGGGTTTCATATGCGTGTGTGGACCCGGGCTGGTTGGTAAGTCGTTGTTGCATCGTGTAGATATAAAGCCGTGCACCGTTGATATTATCAGGTGGCCACGTTGGGGAATGATACACCCCATCGTGGGACCAGCACGGGTATCTACGTAGGGGAGCCGATCGCTTGGGGAGTAGTGGGTACACCTATGTAGTCAGATAGGGGTACACGAAACTACTAAATTACTAAGTACACTTAGGGGGATCAACCTTTAAGTAGGAATGACTGGTGTGGTGCAGTGTAGTAATTATCCTTGGGTGGGTGGATGCGTCTTTACGGTTATCTTAGTTTATCCTAAGTCTGCCAAGCTGCTTAGTGTAGCCATTCATCCCCAGACCTTACCGTATATCAAGCTTATGTCTTCTCTGGTTACTTTAATGATTGTATTGTTAAAGTTATAGGACTCGCTCAGACTTATGTCTGACCCCGTTGTTTTTATCTTTTTCCCAACCCTCAGGTTATCAGAGTGGGCCCAGTACGAGTGGGCTTTGATCAGGTTGCTTTATTCTCTTTTGGAGCTTGGACCATAGGTGTAGAGCTCAGCTTACCCTTTCTATTATGGCTATCAGTTCATGTATTGGGATTATGTACTTTTATTTATCAGGATGGATATTTTGTACTTGACTCTTATTATGGTTTTGTGATGTAACCAAACATGTTTTACTTTCCGCTGCAATGAAAATGATGTTTTGAAATTTTCAAGTATTACTTATATCTGTCTTGTTGTAATTTTTTTCTGTTCTATATTCACTTAAAATACTCCACCGATGTTATGGCATTCCCTTAGAGAGTGACCATAACGGGAGTGGGGTGTTACACGTGGTATCAGAGCAAAGGCTACCAGAACAGATAAAATGTTTAGAAAACTATTTTTCTAAAAACATTTTTGGAAGAAATATTTTCAAAAACATGTCTTTAAAGAGAAAAGTTTTTGAAAGAAAAGCATAATCCCCGATAGCCATATCTTTATCTTTCGAATTCTCCGTTTTGAATCTTTCCTTTTTCGTCTCAGCATGGCTGAAGATCTTTATCTTCCGGACGGTGTAGCGGTACCAGTATGGTATAGGAGGTTGTTAGAGGCTAGGGCCGTCGCTGCAGGTCCAGCAAATGTTCCTCCTCCACCCGTTGCACTCGTTCCTACTCGCGCGGAAACTTTTGCTATGACTTGTAGGAAGTTTAAGGCTATGGGAGGAAAACCTTTTGGGGAGCTAGGGATTGGCTTAATGAGACGGAAGAATTGATGGAAATCTTGGAAGTGGAAGAGGGAAAGAAAGTCAGGTTAGCCGCTTGGTTAATGGAAGGAGAGGCCTCGTTCTGGTGGGAGGCCACTAATGGAGAACGCCCTGTTGATTCTTGGATGGATTTCAGGCAAAGGTTTGAGGCAAAGTTTCTCTCAAAAGCGGAAGAAAATATGCACGTGAAAAGGCTCTTGAACTTAAAGCAAGGGAACTTGTCGGTGAAAGAATATGTTAACAAGTTTAAGCAGTTAGCGAGATTCAGCATAGACTTGGTAAACACACCGGAAGAGAAAGCTCTGAGGTTCGTTAAAGGCTTAAACGAACCGATGCACGGGTTGGCTATGTCTCACATCCCTATGGGGGCCACTTTCGAGAAGCTAGTGGACATGGCACTTATGCATGAGGAAGAGAAGGGTCCCAATGCTAATAAAGCACCCGAGAAGAATGAAGATCAGAAGGAACCTCAACAACAAAATAAGGGTGGGAAAGGTAACGGTGGCAAGGGAAAGAAGAAGTGCTTCAACTGTGGGACACTAGGCCACCTAAGCAAGGATTGTCGCAAGAAGAGGAAGGCTGGCTGCTTCCACTGTGACGAAGCAGGACATCTAGTGAAGGACTGCCCTAAGAAAGGGCAAAGGACGGGATCTACCTCAGGAGGACAGGTGCAAGTTCTTTTGGCACCAACTCAGGCAAGGGGGCAAGTTTAGGCTCTCGCGGTTCCACCGATTCAGAAAGAGGTAGAACTATTTCCATTGAAAGTTTAGTTTCCTGTTTGATCATCCTGTCCGTACTTTATTTGATTTTGACGCATTGAGTTCGTTTATCTCATCATTGTTAGTTGAGTCACTGCACTGAGACACCAGTTAGTAGATGATCCCTTAGTTGTTTTAAACCCAATTGGGGCTCCATGATGTGTTTGGGTTTGAAAGTTTCTATACTTAGCGTTGAGTTTAGATGTGATGCTTTTTGGGCTTCACGGGCTATGGGTTAGTTTTGGGCATGGACTGGTTATCCAGTAATGGTGCCGTTCTTATTGTGGAGGGAGAGTTGTTAGGTTTATGATCCGCTTGGGTAACACTCTCGAAATCTCTTATAATCCCATGGAATTTGTTATGCTAAGTTATCTAGAGTCGCTTGACACGTCGGTCGAGAGTTTGCAATCTATAGAGTGGTCCGGGAATACTCGGATGTGTTTTGAGGAGGTGAAGGGCTTACCTCCGGAGCGGGAGATTGACTCCCAAATATATCTAGTAGACAATGCCATACCAGTGTCTTGGCCAGTGTGCCACGTGGCTCCTCGTGAGAGGAGGGAACTCCATAAGCAAGTAGGCAATTTGCTTGAGATGGGGTTTAGAAGACGAAGTATATCGGAGTGGGGTGCTCCGGTAGTTTTTGCCACGAAGGCGGATGGGTCCCTCAGACTTTGTGTAGGCTAAAGAGAGCTAAATAAACTCACAAAGAAGAATAGACACCCATTGTCGAGGATTGATGATCTCTTTGATCAGTTAGTGGGCGCCTCAGTATTTTCGCAGTTGGACTTAGCCACGAGGTTTCGTCAGTTGAGAGTGACTGAGGATAGTATAGAGAAGACTACCTTTAGGACTCCGGATGGTTTTTATGAGTGGCTGGAGATGCCATTTGGTTTGACGAACGCCCCCGCATGTGATGAGAAGGGTGTTCAGGGAGTACCTAAATAAGTTCATGATGGTCTTTGTAAATGACATCTTGGTCTTTTCTAGGAGCGAAATAAGTTTTCGTATGTGCTCAATAGGATGAGCAAAGCCAGTTATGGGATAAACGGTGGTTTTGGGAGCGAGACTGGCGAGGACATCCAGAGTTGGACAAGGGCTTAGTTATTTAGCCGTTTTTACTAGTATCATCTCACATAGGTCGTCTGAATTCGAAGGAGGTATCCCTTGGGTGTTTGTCTGATATTGGTTTAGGCCTTTGGGGCTTGCATTTGGGGGATGTCGAGTTCGACTAAGGTGGTCTGCGTGAGAGATGGATAGTTGTGACGATTTTGCATGGGAGAATATCCTGATTTTCTCTAGAAGTGGAGAAAAGCATGCCTTACATCTCAGAGAAGTGTTGGAGACTCTTCGAGCACATAGTCTTAAAGCTAAATTCTCTAAATGTCATTTTTGGAGAAGAGAAGTGCGATTCTTAGGGCATGTGGTCTCTAAGGAAGGGATAGCTATGGATCCCGCAAAGATAGTATCTATCCAGGATTGGAAAGTTCCTAGGAATGCTACTGAAGTAAGAAGTTTCTTGGGGTTGGCAGAATATTATAGGAAGTTCATCAAAGACTTCGTGAAGATATCAGCCCCATTAACCCGCTTGACGAAGAAGAATCTGGTTTTCTCATGGGACGAGATGTACCAAGACATGAAGCGAGTTTTCTTTTTGGCTGGTATGAAGAAAGACATGGCCGAGTATGTCGCTAGATGCTTAGTGAAAGCGGAGCAAAAGAAACCAAGTGGGTTGCTTCACCCATTGAAAGTTCCGCTAAGGAAATGGGATAGTGTCTCGAAGGATTACCGAAATCAAGGAAGGGTAATACGGGGATTTGGGTTTTGGTAAATAGACTTACTAAGTGTGCCCATTTCATACCCGTGAAGAGCAAGAGGACTATTCCATGTCTAGCTTCAGTTTACATTCGAGAGATTATTAGATTGCATGATGTACCTTCCAGTATAGTGAGCGATCGAGATCCTATCTTCACTAAAGAGTTTTGGAAAAGTTTGCAAGAGGCGGTAGGGACTCAGTTGTATTTGAGTACCGCATATCATCCTCAGATAGACGGCCAGACCGAGAGGGTGAATAGTATTTTAGAAGACCTTTTGAGACTATGTATCTTGGATTTAGGAGGTACATGGGAAGAGCATCTTCCATTGCTGGGGTTGCCCGACAGACTTAGTGGTGTACATGATGTATTCCATGTGAGGAAGGGCCTACATAAGATCGTAGAGGCGATAGAGCCAAGCTTGCTTAAAGAAGTAAGGTAGAGCGTGATGTGATTATTCGACGAGCTCCTACCCGCATCCTTGGGTCAGAGATTAGGGAATTGAGAAACAGAGAGGTTCGACTAGTCAAAATGAAAAAGGAGAGAAAGTGAGAGCAATGCTACTTGGGAGACAGAAGCGAAGATGCGTTCGTTATGCCCATCCCTTTTTGAGGGTATGTGCTTTAGACGTCTCCTTTACCGGTTGTCTAGTGCTTATCTTATCCTTAGTATGTCCTCTCGTTAGTACCTTTGACCTTCAGCTAGGATAGTCCTATGTTGGAAACATGTGTTTGAGACATGTTATGTATGATGGATGCAAGTGGATGCAAGTGTTTGCTAGTGGTTGCTCGTGGATGCATATACACACACTCTAGGCACTAGATCGGCTCAATCACTTCATATTGCATATTGCATAAAATTGTGTGTAGGAAACTATATTTATGGATGTATAATGATTGTGTTATCATATGGATGATGCATTTTGGTGAATGATTGTGCACTCATGTAGATATTGTATGTGTCGATAGGGTTCTCTCGCATACATAATGGATGCATGGCACTATCATGGTTTGCATATGTTCATACATTAGATAGGGAACATATACACACACTTTTTGCATATGCTCATACATCATTAGAAACTGTTTAAGGACAATGGATGCCCGTGGTTGATGGATTGAGTAGATGGTTGTTTGGATGGTAGGATATGCATTCTCCTTAGCTTAAAGATTTCGGGGACGAAATCCTTTAAGGAGGGGAGAATGTAACACCCCGTATTTCAGTTAATGCTAAAATTCACTAATTACAGAATAAATAATCTCAGATGTGAGAATTGGGGGAAACGGGCTGCGTCATTTCGTTCGTCTCGGAAAAATACGCAGAATAGAGTCCGAAATTTTGTAAATCGGAGTCCGTATGGCCCAGTTAAGGCCCAATGAAGTTTGCAGAAAAAATCTAGTTAAAAATAGATTTAGAAATGCAAAACTAGATTTCGAAATTGGAGCCAGCAGGGGGCCAGGCGGGAAACTTCCCGCCCTACCCATGTCGACAGGGCTGTCGACAGGCCTGTCGACTGGGGAGTCGACTTGCCTGTCGACCTGGGCGCGGCGTCCAGAGAACCTGGGTGCACCAGGTTGGGTTCTAGGCTGGCTTGGAGGGCTGGGTTCTAGAGATTTCCTAAATCTAACGGACCTAATCTAACCTAGGGTTAATCTAAGGGCCTAAAACACTACCTAATCCTATAAATAAGACCCCAACCCTACCCTACTTCATTTATAATTAGATCTTGTAACTAAACTATGGCAAAATGAAACTTGATCATGGCCTCCACAAATCAATGAAGAGAGTTGCAAGCTAATCAACCTCTAATCAACATCTTCTTCAACTAAAGCAACTAATTCTACTTCATAAGTTTGCTAATCTAGGTTTTGGTGAGTTTCTATCACTTTGATGATCAATTGTTAAATTAAGTAGATGAGATATGATGAGATCTATGGTTTTGCATGAGGATTAATGGGTTTTCAAGTCATATGATATGATGTGAATATGCTAATCTATGTTTAATATTAATCCTATGTTTATGCATGTTGAATATGTGAGTATATGCATGTTAAATATGTGAGTATATGCATGTTAAATATGTGAGTTTATGCATGTTGAATATGTGAGTTTATGCAAGTTGGATATGTGGGTTTATGCAAGTTAAGTGGTGGGTTTATGCATAATAAGTAATTGATTTTATGCATGCTAAGTAGGTGGTTTTATGCATGCTAAGTGTTTGGTATTATGCATAAATCATGACATGCAAGTTTACCCTTTTAAATGTGATGCATACATATGCAAGATGGCACCTTTATATGCTATGAATATATATATATATATATATATATATATATATATATATATATATATATATATATATATGTATGCATGTTTACCCTCCTTTAAGATGCAAGTCATATATGCAAGTTCAACATGTTATGCAAGTTGTGTGTATGCTTATATGCAAGTTCAACATGTTATGCAAAGTTATGTGTATGCTTATATGCAAGTTCAACATGTTATGCAAAGTTATGTGTATGCTTATATGCAAGTTCAACATGTTATACAAGTTATGTGTATGCTTATATGCAAGCTCAACATGTTATGCAAGTTTATGTGTATGATGTTATGTAAGTTATGTGCATGATGTTATGCAAGTTATGTGTATGTTGATATGGAAGTTATGTTTATAATATTATGCAAGTTATGTGTATGATGTTATGCAAGTTAACATGTAACATGTTATGCAAGTTCACACCTTTAAGACACATGCAAGTTCACCTTTGTATAACCTATGAACACTTATGCAAGTCGCCTTTATACATGACATATGTATGTTCATGCAAGTTGGGTTATTTAGTAATGCTAGTTGGGTTAATGTCATGAGGTAAGTGGACACTTTTTAACCCATGTTAATGCTAATGTATGCTAAGTGAAACCCATGTTAATTGTGAAAGAATCTTCTCTTGGAAATATGTCGTGTTAGCATAAGTACGTGGGGAAACGATGGGGTTAATAGACATGTTAATGAATGGTGTGTAATGGTTATGATTAAGCATACCATAAAATGAATAAGCATAAGTGGGAATTTACCTATTGAGTTAGGTCTACCCCATGGGAATTTACCTATTGAGTTAGGTCTACCCATGTTATGGAATTGGGAATTTACCTATTGAGTTAGGTCTACCCATATTCTTGTAAATGTGAATATTAATTAGGGATAATTAATAAATATGGGGGTGATTAATTAGGTGTAATTAATCGACTAAGACACGAGGTTGGACTCATTTGTAGTGTAAAACTGCCCGGACCCAACCGGCTTAACCAGTTGCTACAAATGTTAGCCCAATGTGAGAGGTCTTAGGCACAAACTAAATACGTGATTAAAGTAAAGACACGAGGTTAGACTCTGTTATGACGTAAGACTGCCCGGACCCTACCGGCTTAACCAGTTGTCATAAAAGCCAGTCTAATGTGGGAGGTCTTTATGGGAGATCACGGTCTTAATTAATTAAGAAACACTTAACCATATTAGCATGTAGTGGGACATGAGGGTTAAGTGGGTGCCTTGGGTGGCATGAGGAGACTAGTGGGTTGCCTTGGGTGGCAATAGAAAAATACGATTAGAATACTTAACCAAAGTGGAACATGTAATTAAACATGATTAAAGGGTTAAGTAAGTGCCATGGGAGGCATGTGAAAATACGATTAGAATACTTAACCAAAGTGGAACATGTAATTAAACATGATTAAAGGGTTAAGTAAGTGCCATGGGTGGCATGTGAAAATCTAGTGGGTACCTTGTATGACAATTAGAATATGATTAAAGGACTTAACCAAAATTTATAACATGTAAGGGGACATGGTTAAAGGGTTAAGTGGGATTCACTAGAAATAACAAGCTTAGGTGGTAGCTTGTGGGGGCCCATTTCAACCAATATCCCAAACGTATCTTTGTGGGCTCGACTCTAGTCGAGTGACGGGACACGCATATTGGGCTTGACTATAAGAGGCCAAACCGGGTTAGCGGTGGCAACGCGGGACCAACGGGTTTCATATGCATGTGTGGACCCGGGATGGTTGGTTAGTCGTTGTTGCATCGTGTAGATATAAAGCCGTGCACCGTTGATATTATCAGGTGGCCACGTTGGGGAATGATACACCCCATCGTGGGACCAACACGGGTATCTACGTAGGGGAGCCGATCGCTTGGGGAGTAGTGGGTACACCTATGTAGTCAGATAGGGGTACACGAAACTACTAAATTACTAAGTACACTTAGGGGGATCAACCTTTAAGTAGGAATGACTGGTGTGGTGCAGTGTAGTAATTATCCTTGGGTGGGTGGATGCGTCTTTACGGTTATCTTAGTTTATCCTAAGTCTGCCAAGCTGCTTAGTGTAGCCATTCATCCCCAGACCTTACCGTATATCAAGCTTATGTCTTCTCTGGTTACTTTAATGATTGTATTGTTAAAGTTATAGGACTCGCTCAGACTTATGTCTGACCCCGTTGTTTTTATCTTTTTCCCAACCCTCAGGTTATCAGAGTGGGCCCAGTACGAGTGGGCTTTGATCAGGCTGCTTTATTCTCTTTTGGAGCTTGGACCATAGGTGTAGAGCTCAGCTTACCCTTTCTATTATGGCTATCAGTTCATGTATTGGGATTATGTACTTTTATTTATCAGGATGGATATTTTGTACTTGACTCTTATTATGGTTTTGTGATGTAACCAAACATGTTTTACTTTCCGCTGCAATGAAAATGATGTTTTGAAATTTTCAAGTATTACTTATATCTGTCTTGTTATAATTTTTTTCTGTTCTATATTCACTTAAAATACTCCACCGATGTTATGGCATTCCCTTAGAGAGTGACCATAACGGGAGTGGGGTGTTACAGACTAAATCAACTAAAGCAAGATTTATGGCATTGAAGCTAGGGCGGGCACATCCCGGTTGATGTTTAAAGAAAAACCAGGCGTGCTTAGGTCACCCAGTTTGCTTGGGATGTCCTCGACGATTTTTCGAGTGCGGACGACCTCAAAGTAATGAAAAGAAGGAGATGTGTGCTCTTGATGTATAAAGTTGAAGAAAAATACTACGTCATCGAGCGTTGGGACTCGATTCAAGTACCGTATGTATAGGGCATATAAAGACAATAAGTTGGTATATGCAATCAGATGGAGTTGCATATGGGCCAGATTCATATTCCTAAGAAAATCGAGTATGAATGGAGAGAAAGAGGGATAGCCCTGATAGTGCACATTGGGTGAGTAAGTGCCATATAGATATCTGGAGGATTGTGAGGACGATCCAATACTGTAGAAGCAAGGAAATCATGCATGGGAGTTTATGTCTGGTACTCCAGTTTTTCAGCTGTCTTTCAGATATTGTGCCGGGCCAGGAATCTGTGGGTTCTTTTATAAAGTTACCCTCAGGGAGAATACTGGGTGCAGCTGTTGTCCCACTTAACTCTCCGATTCCCGTAGCATGAGGAGGGTCGACTGATCAACTAAGAGTACCAATGTTAAATCGAGATTCAGGGTCGGTCCTAGACGTAGAAGCCAAGGAACTATCCAAATCTACTAGAATGGATATGGTCTTTTTCTTTTTAGTTTCAAACCTATGAATGCTGCGATGATCAACCATTGCGAGTTATACTGTAAAAACTAAAACATCGATCAGATTGGTGAGATCGTAACATTTCAACATATGTATTTACAAGTGCATACAAGAGAAAGTAATAGTTTATGTTAAAGGCAACAACCAAGAACGTATTCAGCTTTACGGCCTTCAACCCTAAAGAAGCCGACCGATAACATTACCCAAGGTCGGGTAGCATTCCCAAATGTGAGGAAAACAACCACTCGATCTATGATGCTGAGTAGGTAAGCATCGATTTTAAATATTAGCCCTAGTCTTCTTCTTCCTGCCTATTTCAGGAGCCATCATCCATGCCTATACGTATCTGTACAATCACTCCCTCTCCTATACTTCTACTTATCCAAATATGTGATGGCACTTGAAATTTGTAATATTTAGAAAATGAAAAATACCCATTCATCCCCTACCTCTTCATGATGAAAATTCCGTTCTCACCACAAATTATAACCACTTATGAAAACAGAAGTACATCTGGCCGCCGCCTGATCACCAGACAACAATTCCAGTAGATTCGTCGCCGACGATTCAGATCAAAGGTTACATGAAATACGAATTGGAACAAGAAAAGAAGAATAGGGAAGATTCATGTGCAAAATCAGTGCTTTGAAAAGGAAAATGAGAAGGAAATATGAAAACTTGCGGAGAAATCGAAGGATATGATCTTAGTCTTTGGTAGAAAAGGTTTTTCTCAATTATTTCAGAAAGTAACGGAGTCGTGTGTAGTAAAAAGTAAAGAGTAAAATAAAGGTGGTAGGCCAACCTTTTATAACAAGGCAAAAGGACTTCTCGTCTTTTGTGGATGCGACTACTGACACGGGGACTAACGTGACAATTTGTTATTGAGCCAAGCATGATCGAATATATGCATGACTGTAAAGCTTCATCATTCCCTGGACTAGCGTTAATTCCCAAGACATCTGGCTGACCTTTAGCATGTATGACTCATATAAAGATTTTCAAGCCGATACAGAAATATTCACCCAATTTCCTTGCGATGGGAAATAATACAAAATAAAATATTCAAAGCATACCCTGTTCTTAACACGACATACTTTGGGAGGCAAAGTATTAACCAGTCTTTTTACAAGGTCATCGAGATTCATTGGTATAATAGAAGCCGACCCAAAAGCCAAGAAATCATGTGTGGTCCTGACCATGGAACCGAGCGATCCAGGGACGAGTCGACCGACACCTAAGCCTTGAGCTAGGCACAAGGACCCGACGTGCGGGCCACTTGGAACCCGTGACTTTCGGACCAATTGGGTCATATTCATTCCAATGTTGTACTAAATATCCTCCTATAGAGTCGGTCTCTCTCCTATTTGAACGCAATTAGCCACCCTTTTATGATGAAGTCGAATGCCACTTATCGTTGTTGGTCAAATCACGCCACTATCTATGAAAAGAACTCATCTTCAGGATCTCCTAAAGTCTTGGATCAAAGGACACTTATCTCAGCCATTTTAAATATTATAGCACCTATAAATAGACCTTTCGGACTCAGAAGAAAGATCTTTCTGGCAAATTTCTGATTATATCACTATTGTAACAATTTGAGTATAATAGATCATTTGTTATATGAAGAATTATAAAGTGGATGTAGGCTCATTAACGCCGAACCACAATAAGCTTTTGTGTGACCGCTTTCCTATGCTTTTTCATTTATTTTTCTTAATTTAATCTCTACAAATTTTTCTTTTGGGTGTGCTATTGGCGATGGATATTTAGTTGGCTTAACTATGCTCATTATATATATATATATATATATATTCGTACGGCTAATTGTGTTTTAAAAGCCCATTATTGTGTTAGGCCCATGAACGTTAGTCAGGTCGCGCTATTTAAATTTGTAATTCCCTCTTTCCTAACCTTAATGAATTAAAATAGAAAATTAGATCAATGGTGTCTGATAACTACATCTCATCTCCTACTTTCTTCTTCTATTAAATAATATGGTATTAGTGCCATCGATCTGAGAAGCTTATTTTCTTCGTCCATCTACCTTAGTTCTCATATACGATCTGTGAAACATGGCAGAATCAAAGGGGGTGGATGTAATGTCAATAATGCCTAAAATTACTAATCGAAAATTGAATAGCTTAAATTATCATGACTATAATAAGACAAATCGATTATACATCAGAGGCATAGATAAGAATGATTATCTAATCAGCGAGCCTCCCATATCAGATTCAAAAGACAAACGAGATCAGGAGTGGCTTCGTGATGGTGCATGTCTTTTCCTGCAAATCAGAAATTCAGTTGAGAATGAGGTTATCGGATTAGTCAATCATTGCGAAATCATGAAAGAGTTAATGGAGTAATTGGAATTCTTATATTCTAGAAAAGGGAATATGACTAGGACATATGATGTGATCGAGCATTCTACAGAGCTGAGAAGAAAGAAATGAGTTTAATGAATTACTTTATGGCATTTAGACAAACATATGAGGAGATTAATCTTCTTTTGCCAATGAGTACAAACATAAAGGTGCAGCAGGACCAGAGGGAACAAATGGCCATAATGAGCTTTCTCGCAGGCCTTCCATCAGAATTCAAAGGGGTTAATTCTCAAATCCTTGAAAATACAGAAATTGCTACCCTTAATGAAGTGTATAGTCGATTGTTAAGAACTGAAGTTGGATCACAGAGTGGCAACTCGAGTGGAAACCTTGGTAATAGTGCATTTATTGGTGGTGTAAATGCGATTTCACATAACCAATATAATGTACAACAACAAGTTCCTCAGCAACAAAGGCAAGCATGGAGACCACAACGACCAGCCAATACTCAACCATGGAACCCACGTCGCTCGCCTAGATGGTCACAGCGATCACAATGGAGGCTATATGTGAATCAGAATAAAATGTGTAACTACTGTAAGTGGATTGGCCATGTCATATCGGAATGTAGGAGTCTCTAGTGGAATCAGAGAAATACTACTCCATCTAATCTCAAGACAGTTTTGATGACAGCAAAAGAATTTGATAAGTACTCTAAGCTGCAAAATTCAATGCAAAATACTCCATCAGAATCCTCCAATATTTTAGCAATCACTTTAGTAGCAAATACAAGTAGTGGATCCTTAACTTCAAAGTGGGTAATCGATTCAAGCACTTCCGACCATATGAAAGGTAATCCATATATGTTTGCAAGTTTTAAGATATAATACATCTCACACAACCACCTTAGCAGATGGTTCTCAATCGTTAGTGAGAGGAATGGGTGAAGTGATACCTAATAATGTTATCCCTATGAAATCAGTGTTGTATTTGCCATCTTTGTCATTTAATTTTCTCTTTGTGAGTAGAATTACATGCAATCTAAATTGTAGTATTACATTCTTTCCTGGTCATTGCATATTTCAGGATCATGCGACGAAGCAGATTATTGGTAAAGGGAGTGAATCTGGTGGTTTATATTTTCTCGACACAGTTCCTCAACTAGTAGCATGTGCAATAGTGAATCCAGTGTTGAAGTTACACTGTCAACTTGGTCATCCTTCTCTTACATTGTTTAAACGACTTTGCCCTTAGTTTAGTAGTGTTAATGCAATTGATTATGAAGCTTGTCAGTATGCTAAATACCATAGGAGTAGCTTACAACTAAGAATAAATAAACGTGTTGATTGTCCATTTACTCTAATTCATTCAAATATTAGGGGGCCGTCATCAAATGTATCAAAACCTGGATATATATATATATATTGTAACTTTTGCTGATGATTACTCTCGCATAACTTGGTTATTTTTGATGAAATCTCGAAGTGAATTGTTTGATATCTTTTGTAAATTTCATGCTTAAATCAAAACACAGTTTAGTGCCTCCATGAAAACTCTTCGTAGTGATAATGCAAAAGAGTACATGTCTGCTGAAATCAGAAGCTATTTAACTAGAAATGGCATTTTGCACGAGACATCATGTGTAGATACCCTGTTCAAAATGGTGTAGCAGAGTGGAAGAATCGACATCTGTTAGAAACAGCGAGAGCCCTATTGTTTCGTATGAATGTACCTAAGGTGTTTTGGGCTGAGTTGTATCCACTACATGCTTCCTAATCAATCGAATGCCTTCCTCAGTTCTTAATAATGACATTCCATATCAAGTGTTAGAATCAACCAAAAACATGTACCCTGTTTAGCCTCGTGTATCTGGATGTACCTAGTTTTGTAAGAAATGTTAACCAACAGTTAGGAAAATTTGATCATAAAGCCTTAAAGTGTATTTTTGTTGGGTATGCAAGACTTCTAAAGGGGTATAGATGCTACTGTTCGAGCTTGCAAAAGTATATTGTTTCAATTAATGTGACATTTCTGGAGGATGTTCCTTTCTATCAAGACAATACATCTCAGGCACAAAATGATGAAGAGGAGTTCTTGGTTTACTCTACTATACCGAGTGAAAATGTGAATGCAAATGACAATAGTGATACCCAGATAGTAGAAGAACCTACCAATGATCCAAGTCTGGAGCTCCCTATTGAATTGAGGAAGGAAAGAAGAAAGTGCACATATCCCATTGCCTCATGTGTATCCTACAGTAAGGTACCTAACTAATTACATACATTTATGTCAAAAATTGATTCCACAGTTATTCCAAATACGGTTGGAGAAGCTATAGCTTCACCAGAATGGTGTGCAACGATGATGGACAAAATGGAGGCTTTGGAGATGAATAAAGCAAGGGATTTAGTGAAATTACCAACAAACAAAAAGGCTATTAATTGCAAAAGGACCTTTTCAGTAAAAATGAATGCAGATGGCACTGTAGTAAGACTGAAAGCTCGCTGGGTTGCTAAAGGTTATGATCAGATGTATGGCATCGATTATTTGGAAACTTTCTCCCCCGTAGCTAAATTGATGTCTATCAGCTTGTTTGTAGCAATGGCAGCAAGGTACAGGTGGAAGCTTCACCAACTAGATAATAAAAACGCATTTTTGCATAACGAGCTTGTTGAGGAAGTGTACATTGAGCTACCTTCTGGATTCGTTGCTCAAGGGGCAGTCAGAATTAGTGTGTTAACTTAACAAGTCGTTGTATGGACTTACACAAAGTCCATGTGCAAGGTTTGGCAAGTTCAGCAGTGCTATGGTAGCATTTAGTGTGGTGAGAAGCAAATCAGATCACTCAATGTTCTATAAGCATTCAGATAAAGTTACGATTCTATTAGTATCGTATGTTGATGATATTGTGGTTACAAGAAGTCATGAAGAGGGGATATGTAAGTTCAAACAGTATATTGGTGATCAGTTTCAAATGAAGGACATTGGGGAATTAAGTTTTTTTTGGGGGTGTTGAGATCATACGAAGTGATGAAGGGATATATTTGACACAAAGGAAATATATTATTGATCTGCTAACCGAAACTAGAAAGCTAGCTGCCAAACCGAGCAATACACCCATGATGCAGAACTGTAATGTGAGTGACGAAGATGAATTGTTCGAAGAGCCAGAATGGTATAGAAGATTAGTAGGGAAGTTGAATTATTTGTATGTAACTCGACCTGACATTGCATATTCGATGAGCGTTTTTAGCCAATTCATGTCTAAGCTCGCTGTTCATCATTGGGCACTTCTGGAACATATATTGTGCTACCTCAAAGGCACAACAGGTAAAGGAATTATGTATATGGATCATGGACACATGAAAATTTAGAATTTTAGTGATGCTGATTGGGCAGGATCTAAAGTAGATAGGCGATCTACATTTGGTTTCTATGTGTTTGTGGGAGGTAACTTGGTAGCCCGGAAAAGTAAGAAACAAATAGCTGTTTCTCGTTCAAGTGCAGAATTAGAATATCGGGCAATGGCTAATGCTGTATGTGAAATCTTGTGGGTAATGCAGTTGATGGAAGAGGTTAGATTACCAATAGAAAAACCAGCGAAGTTATGGTGTGATAACTAGGAAGCCATGCATATTGCTTCAAACCCAGTATTTCATGAAAGAAGTGATTGCTATTTTATTAGAGAAAAGCTACAAGAAGGAGTAATTGATACTGGTTATCTTCGAACTGGAGAACAGATTGCAGATTATTTATAAAAGCGCTGAATAGCACTAGAGTGGATTATCTTTGTGACAACTTGGGAATGACAAATATGTATTCTCCAACTTAAGGGGGAGTTTATTGGTGATGGATATTTAGTTAATTTAGCTATGCTCATTACATATATATATATATATATATATATATATATATATATATATATATGTATGTATGTATGAGATTATTATGTTATAAAAGCCCAGTATTGTGTTAGGCCTATGAACGTTAGTCAGGCCGCACTATTTAAATTTGTAATTCCCTTTTTCCTAACCTAATGAATTGAAATAGAAAATAAGATCAATGAAATCTGATAACTACACCTCATCTCCTACTTTCTTCTTCTATTAAATAACAAGGTGTTGTACTAGTTTTGGTGTCAACCACACGCTATTTTGATCACACTAAATCACTTAGGTTATTTGATACTTATTTCACATTAATTGTTATAGATAGGTTCTATTTAAGTTATTTCTACTATTATGGATTCTTGTGTGCTAGTTTAAGAACTTATTTGACGATGGAGTGGCATTAGAGCATATTGAGAGATTTGAAGACGGAGCAACATTTTAGCTTGGTGGCCGATCTGAAGACGCATGATGAACTTGGAGATGAACTAGAGTTTGCAACGAACGCCAGACGTTTTCCTTAGATAGGTATTGAACCAATTTTGGTTAAATATGTGATCCATGTAGTCGTTATCAGTTACTATGAAGAGCTCGATATCGATTACTATTTTTGTTGTCCATTTTGGTCAATTTGACATGAACGATGTTGCAATTTCGAGAATAAGAATATGATGTTCCGTTTGATAGCAATTTCGATATGATGGGTCTTTTAGTGATTTTTTCTAATGATGAGGTTGTGATGCTTCTATTAATGATGCGCCATTCGACGATGATGATTCCAGGATAAAGAGCAAGGCTGCTACAATGGATACTTTTTTCTAGATGTAAAAAAAACGACATTTAGTCGTATTGAGGTGATTGTCATTTGAGGATGAGATGACACATAGTTGTTATGACCTGAACAGAAATCGATGAGATCTACAACATTGCTATTGTTAGGGATAGTCCACTTATCGGATGACTTTAGATAGGGGTTTTATTGATAGTATAAACATGGATTCTACTGCGGAGAACATGTGCAAATGGGTTATTGGTATTCACGAATTTTGTACATCTTTGAGAGAGTGGCATAATGATGGATAAGAGCCATTTCACTACAGACTAATTGTCCCGGAACGCTGAATCAATGTGGTATGGATTGGGTGGGGTTATCAGCTATAGTCCATGTAGCGAGACATAGCGATAGTTTGGTGAAGCCATGCAGTGGGGCCTGCCGGTGCCTAGATTGATTGGGTGACCGAAGTATTGGATGCTATATCCTTTATGCACTGAGTGAGTGAATGTAAGGATGGTTGATGGATGCTATGGATGCTTACTTGTTTATCATCATTAGTACTTAGACGTCTATCACACCTTCTTTATTTGATGTTTATCATATATCGATTGTTATATGCTAACACTATGGATGTAGGGATAGTACAAGTATGATTCTTCATACTTCCATTCTAAATATACTATTACAACTTTTATAGTACTTTTAGATTTGTTATCGCTCATGCCATACTTTTGTCTGACCCAAGTTTTCAGTTTCCTCTTATTACCCCTGGTACTCATCGATGATGTTGATAAGCAAACCAAGTGATAGGTACGAGCATTATCTGGAGCTACATAGGTGGATTTGCAGGAGGCGGTTTTTTACTTATTTATACTTGTATCCTTATTATTTATTCCGCTGTGTAGTACTATGTATCCTTGATAGTGTTATGTGCCCTTAGTAGAGACAGTTTATCAGTTTGAGGTTATTTATCACTTATATAAACTCTATCACTGTTTTATATAACTGGGCGAGCATATGTACTCTACTTCTTTGGTTTATGTAGTTATTATTGTCTTGTCTGTTTTATATCTTAGATTGTTATTATCGTTCGTTATCCGATGAAATGTGAGATATACGGCAGGTTCGGTGATTTTGTTTATGTTTTATGTTCTATTCTTTCTCTTCTCTTCTATTTTTTTCTTTTCTTTCTCTTTTATCTTTTCTTCTACTATTTATTTCTCTTGACGATCACTTTACATCGATCGGGTATTCGTACTGCGCAATTTTTAGTTCTGAGCACCGATGGTGTATGGCGGGTCATCACACTTTTTTTCAAATGTCAGATTTCTTTTTTCTAAAAGTTCCGTAGATAAGAAAAAAAATAGGGTTTAATAATTAGAACATCAATATAAATTTTAAATTCTTCAAATCATATTTGATATTTTGGAAAGTGCTCGACTAGCACACTTATATTTAAATTTATTTTCCATTTCGACGCACCATTCGGCCGGAGGGTGGCAATATTTCTCAACCATTCATTTGGTGTTTTTATGATCCAACGGTAAATCATCGACGATCGTAGGACATGGGAATGCAGAGGAGGTTGATGGAAGTTCACAGATGTTATTTGTTTTCTGTTTGTTTTGAAGTGGGTGGTGTGACGCTATGGAGGAGCCGGAGGTGCCATGGTTGGGGGAGAAGGTGGAGCAGTCGGAGTCAGGGTCGATAATGGGGTCAAATCTTTGAGCAGGTGACCATGGTCGTGGCATTTGATGGAGGTATGTGGTTGTTTTTTCACATGAAAATGGGTTTGGGTATTTTTTTCTTCCATGCATGGCCTTATAACTTCGCATGCAGGAAGATAATGCTTGATGATGTGGTATCAAAATATGGCAAGTTTTGTGTTTCTTAGTTTATTCTTTTTTTTAATTCAAATGCGTTAACGTGAGTAACTTTTTCATACAAGTTCATATTGACGTGTGGTTTCCTTCATTGGATTCATATCGAAATACCAAACGACATGAAGTTGGTTTTGTTGGATTTGGAGGCTATCAAAATTTTGATGTTATTTTGGATTTTTAAGCAGACTTCAAATCAAAGGTAAGTGTTTTAGCCCAATTATAATGTACTAAAATCCGTATGTATGTTAAATTAAATTTATGATACATTACGATCTATATAACTAACATTCAATAATTTAATTTGACATATAAGAACCGTACAAGTTTTTAACTTTTGTTTTAGTTAATAAATCCATATGAACCGTGAGTATGCATCAATAAATGAAATACAGTACTTGTATCCATAGTATGTATAAATTAGGCCAGGTCCCCATAAATCGTTGACAACTAATTCTAAAGGTTTTTTGTATTTAGTTTCTGAGTTTGGAAATGTAATTTTATGACTCTTTCCCATTTTACAACACGTAGACACGTATGAAGAAGGAATTTTATCAATTGAAATATTATCATTATTTAGAACATGCTTAACAAATTTTATACTGGGGTGACCTAATTTACTGTTCCACAAATCAAATGTCTTACTATTTTTAGTCTCATTCATTTTTGACAAATTACAACTATTATCCCAAAGTGAGAATTTCTTGAATTTGAAACATCATATTTATACAAATCCTTATTTTCTCTACTTCGCAAAATAATTTCTTGTGTTAGTGTGTTCTTTACTAAGAAAATATTTTAAAAAATAAATAAATTTATACATTATTTTCTTTCACTCATCAACTTTTTTTTTATTGTTTGTGCTTTTAAACAATTTTTTGAGATAAAATTGTTTAGTGACATAAGTAAATTCGTTTTTTTGTACTCTCTATTGCAAAGATTCAGATTGTTCAAGTTGTTAATCACATGGTTGGTGGCTCGAAAATGTGGATACCAAATGTCATCATGTATATCTTCATTTCTTGCTATACCAAAGCTTATGGTATTTGATTAACTCTTGTTGTCTTTTTGAGTATTGATCATATTTGCACTTGGATTGTTATTTTGTTGAGAATGTGAATACTTGACATTGAATCTAAAGTAACAGTTTGCACTACATCCATTTTTTTTAGAAATTTGACATCTGGGTATGTTGTGTCGTTATTCCACCTACCTCCTGGACCAATTGCTCTATTGCTTGTCTACCCCCCTTTGATTATAATTGAATTGATTTCTAGGTCCATAATTCTTTTCTTGCTTCTTGAATTTACTATTCGAAGTGTACTTAACAAAGAGATCAAATATCACTTTCTTTTTTTTGTTCAATTCGTCTTTAACAAGCCAATAATCTAAGTAAATATATTCTAAAGATGGGATTGGCTCCTTTAAAGAGATCACTGCCACAACATCATCATAATCATCATCAAGACCGTTAGCTATTAATATGACTTTGATTAAATACACATTTATAGACAAATTTTCCTTCTTTATATTTTCAACTATCTCTTGTAGTGTAATACTCTTGTTGTAGAATAAGATACGAAATTTCTTTCAACTACTGACTAGATTTCATGAGCAAATCTATATCCTATCAGTTGAGGCAGCAATGTTGCATTTATAGATGACATTAGCCATGAGAAAACCAGGCTATCTTGTCTTTGATGTGTTTTGTAATTTTTATTTATTATAGGTCTATCTTTAGTGTCTTATGTTGGTGCAATCATTATTAGAAGAATGTAATCTTGTAATCTATAACAAATAGTTTGATTTGTTAAGTTGGATAGATATGAGCTGACTTTGAGGCCCAATGATTGCTTTAATCAATTCTTGAGTAGTATCAGTCTGAGTTTGAGAAATTCTTGAAGCAGAATTCAAAGAATTTGTTATGTCTCCTTCAACCGTAATGAAAAATAAAAAATTGCAATCAATATTTCAACTAATAGATTTCTTTAGCTCATGCGAACAGAATAGCAACTGATTTAAAGTGCATCCTAACTTATATATATATATATATATATATATATATATATATATATAAACACACACACATATTTGAAATTGATACGGTTTATTAATTACTAATCATATATATATATATATATATATATATAGACACACACACACATATTTGAAATTGATATGGTTTATTAATTACTAATCATATGCTTAAGCTATATGCCTCGTCAAAACATGACAACCCCCTGCTGGGTACCTTGCAAGGGAAAAAAGTACATATAGGTTCCACATATTAACAGTACATAAGAGAATTATACAAACGAGTACAGATGAAACAAAATAATTGAAAACATGAAAATCAAAAAATAAAACCAGTTTCAGCCCAAAAACCCATCATCGTCTTTTAAAATCTTCTACCTCGTCATCTCCCGCTAACCAGGATCCGTAAGTTCTAATCCTCGTCTAAGCAAAATCAACCGATTAAATGTTGTGTTCAAATTCTTGCTGCCGTTACCATTTACCAAATAGTAAATCTATTTTTCGATCTTTTCTAGAAGAACCAAATAATGAGTACTATGACTATCAAATGTCCTTGTAATTTTCTTTTGCCAAATATTGTAAATTGCTGCTGTAATTGCCCTAAATGCCACATTCTGTACCTGATCTTTAACGTTAAAAGTATCCATCAGTAGATCGACTTCCTCTTCATGCGTGGAAAGGATGGTGGGTTGTAAATTAAATTTTGTTTTTATTGTTCCACAAATGAATGTAGAATATTCACAAGAGAAGAATAAATGTTGCGAAGTTTCATCGTGGTGATTAAATAATGAGCATGTTGTGTTAGGAACTATGCCAAAACGATCAAGTGCTGCAAGGTAAGAAATAAAAGACATTCTTTTGTTATTTTTTGAATGGCACATAATATTGAAGATGGGCTGAATTACTCCCATTTCTCTAACTTTGCTCCATGTTGTGTGAAAATAAAGGTTTCCTCCATCATATCACTCGTAATAATCGCGCTGTCTCTGCTGATAAACTAGAATGGTAATGAACTCGTTGACAATTAACTTCCCTTGTGGTAGGATGCAATGCTGGATCCAAGGTAGATTGTCGAAAAAGTAAGTTCACTCTGTCATCCTGATGGCCAATGACCTGAAGCCATTTCATGCCCAAGAGATCTACAAGGCACATACTGTTGAGCCAAGGATCAAACCACATAAAGGTATCATCACCATTTATTATGTAATAACCCGGAAAATCTGAGCCAGTTCGAAAATTTTATTTTGGCAATTTTAGCGAATTTTGATTATTTAAAATGAATTATTTTAAATAATATCGACGAGAAATTTATTTTGAATATAATTCGAATGTATATATTCGTTTGAATCGACGATAGAATATAAATATTTATTTATATTTATAAAAGGAATCGAAAATGGCGCGGTAGTTCGATAATTCGATTTCAAACTTCAAATGGATGTACAGGATTCAAAATAAACCGGATTTTAGTGAAACCAAAAATATTTGAATTTAATCGAGAATATCTTTCCAACGAATCTGAGAAATCAAAATTTCATAGCGGGGATCAAAAGATACGTCCAGTTGAAAATTCTGAATAGTCGCTATGGAATTCAGGCCCTTAAAAATAGCCATTTTGCAAACGACCTCGGATTTCGATGAAACCACTTTTGTTGGATCCGCGATGTCAAGTTATTGCTAGATTCCAATTTTCATAATTTTTCGAATCAATATGTGAGCGTGGCAAAGGAAAACGCGTTTGACCAGTTTCAATTGATTTTAATCGACTGGAAATTGGCCATTTTTCAAACGATCTCGGAATTTGACGAAACTAGTTTTGTTAGGACCATATTGTCGATACGAAGCTAGAAAATATTTTTCTGGTTAGTATGTGGCCCCGGTAAATTGAAATGCGCGTTCAAATTCAATATATAGAGTTATATGTTGATTTTGACGAAAACTAGTCGAAGCGATCGAATCAGCTTACGATACATATCCCATTGTGTTCGGAATGGAGGTAATTAGCTATGGACGACAGGCGGTGGGCTTGATTTCGAGTTCGAAATAAAAGTCAACTCTTAAAAGAATAAAATAAAATAAAAATATAATATAATATTTCACATAAGCCCTCACCCCCTATACCTCTCTCACGCCCGTTCGATTCAGAAAGGAAGGAAAAAAAACAGACGTTCTGAAATCGCCCCCCCCCCTCTCCAGCAATCGCCGCCACCGCCCGAAGCCCGCCACCGCTCCTCCGACCTCCGCCCCTCCCTCCACTTACCACCGCCTCCCTCTTTCTCCTCTGAAACCGAAACCCTAGCCCAGTCCTGGAACCACCTCGCGTCGCCTTATTGGCCCCCACCTCGACGCCGACCCTCCGCCTGGCCACCGGACCTCCGACGAGCTCACCTCCGACCTGCGCCGCCTCGAGCGAATCCCCCCTTCTTTTCCATCTAACTGTAATTCCCTATTTACTTTTGTTTATATATTTGTTTAGCTTTATTTATTTAATATAATTAGTTATAAAAAGGATTTTTAAATCAGTTTTTTTTGGCATGAATAGTAATTAAAAGTAGGATTTTTACGTCCTAGTTTGATGAAAAATATGATTTTTATATAGTAGGAAGAAGAAAAATATGATTTTTATATAAGAATAGTATTAAAAATAGGATCTTTATATTATAGAAGATATAAAAATATAATTTTTACTTAGGTAGAAGTATTAAAAATATGATTTTTATATAATAGAGAATATAAAAATATTATCTTTATATGTGTAGCGAAATAAAAATTTGATTTTTATTATATATATGTTGGAATAAAAATGTGATTTTTACAGTAATGAAATGAAAAGGCGAAATCTTTATATAGAGAATAGCGTGATAAAAATATAATCTTTATTATATGAACACCGTTGTAAAGATAGAATTTTCATATATATGGTACCGTTGTAAAAATAGAATTTTTATCTATATAGTAGCGGTGTAAAAATAGAATTTTTATTTATATAGAATAGCGATGTAAAAATAGAATTTTTATCTATATAGTTGCGGTATAAAAATGTGATTTTTATCCATATAGAGCGAATTAAAAATGTGATTTCATATATGTAGTGGCTGCGGGCAACGAAAGTGACAAAAGGCGAGAACAGCGATGACTTCTACATAAGAAGAGTCGAGGCGTTTGGATTAGCTAATCAGTGAGAACTTCTCACCTTTAACTTCCTTTTTCTAGTTAATAATATATACTAGGATGCAGACGGTGTTTGGTAGCACCCGACACCCATCGTCCACAGACCAAGGACGGCTTGTATGCTTGTTTGTTTGATTTTGATGTGTAGTTGATTGTGTGATGTGATGTGAAATGAAATAAAATATTTATATAGTTAAAAATATTTTATAGTTAAAAGTAGAATTTTTAACGTATATATGAAAGGAAATAAAAATAAAAAAATCGGACGATTTGTTTATATACACACATTTGACTGATATCGATTGGGACGATAAATTTTACACACCGCCCAACTGCACAAATAAAATCTGTGTTTGATTGTTTGAAACCCCACACGGGTATTGGGATGATATTTGACGTACACTAATCCCGATTGTTTAGTTGTATGTCGATCGATTGATTGACAGACTGTTATAAGCGTTAAATATTTATATTCGATGCTTATACAGTGTAGAAT
This sequence comes from Allium sativum, assembly GCA_030737875.1. Lineage (NCBI taxonomy): Eukaryota > Viridiplantae > Streptophyta > Magnoliopsida > Asparagales > Amaryllidaceae > Allium > Allium sativum. Next base: position 715,865,382 of record CM060921.1, on the reverse strand, counting down.
GCACATTGGATGATGGTTGATTATTCATCGTTTTTATTGTATACATGTGTTGTAGAAAATCCATATAATTAACATTATATGGTAATTGATTGGGCCTCATTCCATATTTGAAAAAGAAATATTTGAAATAGAAATATTTAAAAAAGAAATATTTGAAATAGAAATATTTGAAATAGAATATTTGAAAACAGAAATATATGAAGCCGTGTTGATTAGATTTACGCCATTTTGTTGTGAACGACATTTTTATCGATTTTATTCATTTTATAATGAATATCAAAAGTGATTTCAAAGTCTGATATTTGAAAAGAATTGAAATTCAAATTGAATTGAATTGAAAAAGAACTGAAATTGAATTAAAAATCGATTTGAATTGAAATCAATTTGAAATGAAGTTAAAATGAATTTATGTTGAAAAATTCGATTTTGATTTGAATTTGAAAAAAAGTTGAAATCATTTTGAAAACAAATTTAAAACAATTTATAAAATACGTTTTAAAAAGGAAATCGATGAAGTATATAATATATATATAATATAATGGCCTGAATAGAACGCGCTGCGCCGCGGCAGTTCGCGAATTTCGACCATTGACTTCGAATGGATATTACGGGAGATCCGACCATCGGATCCTCCTAAAACTAGAACCGTTGGGTTCGTATCGAAAAGAGCTTTCTAACGAATATTAGAAATTTGAAATCTAATGGTTGGATTTGGAATTATGTCCAAATCAAATTTGGAAAAGGTCGCTATAAGTGCAGTTCGATAGTGTTGATGGAAATCGACTGTACGGACCTTGATAAAATTATTAAAAATAGTAATAATTTGTGTAAAATCATAAGAAATGATTTGGGAAGAATTGGGATGAAAAACTCCATATTCGAAAAGATAAAAATAGATTTTTATCGAAATGAACTAGTTTTGAACTAGAATTATAATTCTAGTTATTTTTAAATAAATAAATTGGATTTGAAATGGTTTTGAAAATAACCAGAATTTCCAATAATTATATTGGAATGGATCTGAATCGTAATTGTCTTCGGAATATTTCGATGTTGGATTTCGTGATGATACAGATATTGTTATGGGAATTTGAAAGATATATATATATCGTTATTTCCAATACGATATTTGTTGGTCGTAGAATTTGATATTGAATATAAGTCGGTATATTTTCTATTCAGAGCCTTGTATTTAATATCAAATGTGATTTGGGTTTGTCGTGAATGGTGTCTTCATTAACACTGTTCTTGAACCCAGTCGAGAAAAGATTAAATCTTTTTATTTAGATTTAACAATTAAATAATATTTAATTGGAATTGAATTGGTATTGATTTTTGGGTTTATCATGAACACTGTTTTAAATAACACTTGTTCTTTAACCCGATAATATGGAATGTGATTTTGGGTTTATCGTGAACCGTGTTTTAAATGACACTGATTCTTTAACCTAGTTAAAGATTAAAACTAAGTGGAGTTTTAATGAATCTTTAATTAAATTGAAAAGATCGAGAATGGAGTATCACCAGTTTTACTCCAGCCGATAGTTAAATCTTTAATTAGATTTGAACGTGAAATGGTAATTGAATTTACCGATAACCCCGTGGTGTTAGATATGAAGTATGAACAGTTTTACTTCATGGGATGAATAGGTTGGGATTGGGAAATTAAAATAAATGATTACTTCGGTGTGGTTCGCTAATCCCGACTAGTTTGAATTGATATTCAAAGGAGATTAAAGAATAAATTTAAAGAATTTATCTTTGATAAAATTAATGGGAACCTTTCCCAAAATATAAGAATATTTGAATAAAAGAGTATTCTGAATTGGAATGAGGCGTATGTTGTGTTTGTGTAACACGTGTTTATTATATATATACGCGAGTTGTTCAGAAAGACCGGGTTTATCCCATTCTGAATAATTGATTCGATGTGGTGTAGAAGATGAAGATGGTGGTTGAAGACCGGAGGTCTTCACGTCGTTTAGGTAATTACTGATGATCTTGATTGGGCTGTACACCCAAGAAGATGGAAACAGTTGGTGATTGTCCAGACGTACTTGGAGATCGATGGATATGCGGGGTACTAGGTGCCTCCGGTTTCGTTCAGACCCAGAACGAACTTGTAAATGGACTGTATGTCTGACATTGGATTTTAGTCTATGTGATTGATTTCTATTAAATATATATCTGTTTGGCGGCGGAGAATTTATTCTCTTGCTTAACGCCCTTCTCTGAGACGTATGAGCTCAGGGGTTATATACTGATGGATATCAAACGCATAGAGTGAATTGCCTGTGTGGCATGCCTAAGTGGCAAATGATCAAGGCTTCTGTTGAAAAGCAAAGTCTTGTGGTTGATGATCAAAGCACGGCCTTTGTGGCATAGCTTTGTGTAACGTTTGATTCGCGAGTTTCACACCCGGTATGAACCAAAAATGGGAGAGGACGTCAGGGAGGGCATGCGTTTCTTTCTAGCTAGAAGTGGCGTCAGTGGTTTTACACGCCCTGACGAGTTTGACTTATGTGGTTGTTGCTATTGCGAGGCGCCTCGGTTTGATCGGACGATCCGGGTCCGGTGGAGTCATTCGTTGGCTCATTTACGCCCCATAGGGCGGGGAAACGCATGTTCAGGGTTTAAGTTTAATCCACATCAGTGGACTGGCCCTGAGGATCCAAGGGTCGATGCGCTATGACCCTGAGGCTCGGGCTAGACAGTCTCGAAGTCGGTGAGGACTATCTTTTACCTCGGTTCATAGATGGAAATCCAATTTCCAAATACGTGACTTTGCGGTTTTATTTGTAAACCTATATATGACAACATAGTGGCATGAGACGCTTATGCCGTCTATGATTGATGCTTATGATTTGAAGTTGTTTTATACACTATGCACTTATAATAGTATTAAATGATTTGTTTTAAACGTATCAAGCATTCTTGGCTATTATAAGGTAAAAACCCTATCCTCCGGCTTGCGTTGCATTGTGTGATGGGAACTGGGTCTTATAATAGCTTCATTGTTCTTTATTTAGCATTGCGCTGTTGTTTTATGCACTGGTATCCTTGGGAGGAAACCCGTTCCGTGTTATACGGCGTGATCCCTTGATTTACCTAACTTTAAAATAAAGATTAATAACTTTTTTAGTTCTCACACCAGTCCCATGACTGACCTGGAGTTTATTGTTTTAACCTAAACTCTGGGTGCCCTTATTTTTGACAGGGGCAGCTAGTAGTTTTGGTTTTGCAGATTTATATTCACAGGATCCTGGTTTACAGCTGGAACGATACTCAGAAAGCTTTGTATCCGCATATTACTTCTAGTTGTGTATTTTATTAATTTTCCGCGGTGATGTATTTAAATGTAATTTAAATCTCTGATATTTCTGTGTAAAATTTATTCATACCCTGTATATTCTTGTATTCTGATGGAATTGTTGTAATATACAATGAAATTTCCTTCCGCATGCGTTCTATTTTGTCGTGTTCTCAAAACAATTTGTTCTTTCTCTTCTCTTCGGAGACCGGGGAAGTTCGGGTCGTTTCATATTATCACTTTATTCATCAACTATCTCCCATTATTTCGTAATCGTAGCATTGATTTCCAAGTTGAGGATGCACCGTTGTCTACAAAAATATTTTATAATTTATTATGACAATATCTATGCTTTATCCAATTGCTCCATAAATTGTCTTTAGTTAGATGGTTCAAAAGTAGCTTAATGCATGAAGCCTTTTTAATTAGAAAGCAATTTCAAGCAAATTCCATCTTCACTCATTGGTTTGCATAGATATTTCCATAATACTTTGTGTTTTGAGTCTCCCCAAAAGATATCAGCACATATAGATTGAAGTTTATCCAATGTGTATTTGGTAATTTGATATACAGACAACGAATACAAATTATTGGGCATAATCACAGATTGAATCAGCTCATCCCTACCTGCTAGGCTTAGTAATTTGGCTTACCATCCCTCGATCTTTTGGCGTACCTGATGAATAAAGGCATTACATTTGGAATAGTGCTGGTAGTTCGACGATAGTGGTACACCAAGATATTTTATCGGGAGATTCCCAACTGCATAAGGTAAAACTTCAACGATAGCTTGTGTATTCGAAGATGATGAGCTGAAGAATATTCTTGTCTTAGTAGTATTCACATCTAAACCGGCATGAACACTAAGATTGTGGAAAACCTCTTTTATAGTGACAACCTTTAGGGGATTGGATCTGCAGAAAACCATAAAATCGTCAGCGTATAGTAAGTGAAAAAATTATGGGCTCGAAGGCGAAAACTGGAATGAACCGATTTAAGGAAATTTTTCTTTCCATTAGAAATGGGAAATACTACATGGAAATAGTGAAGAGATATGGGTATAGCGGATCCCCCTTCCTGATTCCAAAATTCGATAATATGTAACCCTTAGGAGTGCTTTATAAAAGAATGGAAAAACTGGGGGTAGAAATGCATTCATATACAATATTTACAAAATATGTGGGGAAGCCCATCTGAAACATGAGGAAGCATATAAATTCCCTGTTGATATGATCATAAGCTTTTTTTCAAGTCCACCTTTATGCAGAATTTGGAGTTACTAGGTTTTTTAAAGTCTCGCAAGAGTTCATGCACAAGTAAAATGTTGTCCCCTTTATGCCTTTGTGGAACAAATGTGCATTGGTTTCAGGAAATAAAATAAGTTAAGAATGGCTTTATCCTATTGCAAATTTTTTTGGAAAATATCTTATAATAGACATTACAGCATGTAATAGGTCGATACTATGTAATATTGCTAGGGTTGTCGTTTTTACGAATCAAAGTAAGGAAAGTACGGTTACTCCACTTTGGAAATTTGGAAAATCCGAATATGTCTTTTATAGCTTCATGTAAACCAGTCTTCAGATCTTCCCAATGTAATTTATATAACTTAGAGTTCTTCATGTCAGGTCATGTGCTTGAATCATCGTGTATCGAGAACATCGCCTTTCTAACCTCATTGAGTAATATTTCCTAGAGAAGAAAATCTTGGCCATTGGAATTGATGATGTTGGTTGATTGGAAATGGGGAAAGTCCACACTATAGTCACCATTAAATAAATAAGGGTAGTAATTTATTGCTTCAACCACAGTTTCTTCTTCCTTGTAAACAAACTGACCCTCTAAGTTTATTAGTTCTTTAGCATTATTATGGAATTTGCATGCACTCATTTTAGCATAAAAAAATTTGAATTCGTATCCACTTGTTGAAGCCATGTGACTTTAGCCTGTTGTCGAAGAGCCCAGAACTTGCTACTTTGGTGTTGCTATAGTAATTGCTTAGTTTTCAACATATCTTCGTATACAACCATGTCTGTAGGATCTAGTATGCACTAATTTCCAGATATTTAAATTGTTCTTCCAACTATTTGAAGTCATCATCTTGTTTTGTCCTTGTTTTATTCCATTTTTTCAATTCGGCCTTACATGCCAACGGTTTGTTTTGAAATGAGTAGATAGCATACCCTAAGTTGTAGCATGTAAACCTTTAGCAATACATTCAGAATACCCTCCACACAAATGCCAGCCGTTCCTATACTTGAACATATATCCTTTTACAGTTGTGGAAGGGATAAGTTCAAGCAGAAGAGGACTGTGGTCGCTGGTCAGTTGTGTGTGTGTGTTTGTGTGTATACATACACATATGAAAATTACCTAATATATCAACTCTTGGCATGACGCTTACGAATATCAACAAATCTCTGATGATTGTGATGCAATTAGAAATATGAAGGAGGAAGAATTGGCCTGACTCCTCGTTTTTAGGTATGACACATAATAAAATGATGAAAACTTGATCTTTTAAACAAGATCAAGTACACAACTGTTAGCCTATGTTTGAACGCCTTAAATGATAATATTTATCTAAGGAGAATGCTGCTGCAAAGTAATTTAGGCTTTGATACCATGTTAGGATTCGATGACATTATGTATAATTATTTTGTAGAAAGATTTTATACATAAATTGATGCATCATGAATGTTGAAACAACAAAATGAAATTATATATTGAATCAAATTGTATTATTCCTGATACAAAACGGTATTTATATACAGAAGGAAGTTTAGGCCATGTACTAGTCCTATGTATTGGTACCCAAAACAGAATATAAAATAGGTATTTAAATACTCATATACCTGTAATAATTATTTGCCTTGTTTACTGGTTTTTTATTTGTGATATTTGTTTATTTATTGTGTGCTATATGTGTTCTTTTTTTTTCCTTTTTCAATAAGACAAGTAGAGGCACTCGTTAAATGCTTCGTTTGATTTACAAACAATAATAACAAGTTTACATAACTTACAATGCTAATCAAGTATTTAAGTTAAAGATGATTCTCCACTTCATTAGTTTTAGCTTCATAATGTGTTACATTGTTTGTTTGTGATCGTTGTTTATTTATTGTGTGCTATGTATGTTGTTTTGTTCCTTTTTTTAATAACACTGGTAGAGGAACAGTCGTTAAATGCTCCTCTTAATTTGCAAAGTAATAATAATAAATTTACATAACCCATATACTGAACAAAATGAACTAAGAAAGCAAGAAGTTCAGTTCAAAATACCAAGGCTTTCAAACTTTACGTAACTCATAAAGCTAACCAAGTATTTAAGTTAAAGGTGGCTCTTCACTTTAGTAGTTTTAGCTTCATAATGTGTTACTTTGCTGAAGAAATAATAAATTCGTCTGAAAAACATATAGGAGTAGCTATGGGACACAAAATTTGACACAAATCTAGAAACATAAATTTTGAACTATTGGATTTATTTTATCCTTATGTGAAAAGCGTAATTCAAGGAGAGAATTAATGGTTGTGATTACATGTATCTAAATGGACATTATATATATATATATATGGCAGCTATTTAAACACAGAATTAGACACAAATTAATAAACACACAATCTCCATCGTTGGATGATTTTATTTGTATATGGAGAGGTGGAATTTATGGGGTAACCCAATGGCGGAGATCCATTGTGTCAACATTTTGTGTCTAAATTGACTTTCAATATATATATGTATGTATATATGTGTGTGTGTGTGCACGGTTAGGAAACGCAAAATGCGAATCTTAAGGCAAGATTAACACTAGAGGGGAGTGAATAGTGTTTATAAGGAATTTACAGAAACCTTAAACTTAAATGATCTACTATATGAATCACACACAAAGAAATGATCATAGACACAGAATCAAACACAGAAACAGGTAAATATAAAATGCAAAAAAGGAATGAACACACCGAATTTTATATTGGTTCAGATTACTTTAACGTCCAATCCTACGCAATGCTGGATTGCGTAGAGTTTTATTAATATCACTATCCAAGTAAAAACCCCTTGATTTCATGGCTACAAGGTTAACACCACTCCAACCACTCTTGATTTCATGGCTACAAGACTACCACCGCTTACTTTCCTTGATTTTAAGGCTATAAGGAACACATCTTTTCCCAAACACTTCCCAAATTATTACAACAGCCTTATGACTCTTCAATAGCACTTCAATTCAGAGAGTAATGAGTAGAGAGTGAGAAAAGAAGAAGTTTTATGTAATTATAATAGAAATCCGCAATGTAGGAGTGTAGAAATTAATAAAATAAGAAATATTAATGATGGGATGAAGAGGGATGAAGATGGAGAAAACGAATGATCAAAATATTCAAAATCAACCACTATTTATAAGATTTGAAAGGTTGCAATGCCTCTGGAACTTTAAAATTAGTGAAAAGACACTTCCTTTGAAAATTAAATTTCTAACAGTTGTATGTCGATATACCCATATATGTATATCAACATATATGTATAATTTTATTATTTAAAACCTATTTTTCAAATGTTTAATTATATATATTATTCTGGAAATTCTTGAATAAAATCTTGGTAATATAAGTGAGTATTATAAAGTATAAAATCAAATGAAAACATAAATATATATTATATAAACATATTTATAAAATTATAAGGTTTAAAACTATAAAACTATATATAACTATATAACTATATAAACTTATATATATTAAAACTTTAACTTTATTTAAAATAATAAGTAAGATAGAATAATTTGAAAACAAAATTTGAATTTGAAAATAGAATTTAAAATTTGAAAATCAGAATTTTGAAAAACAGAATTCGAATTTGAACCTGGAGTACTATTCAGAGTCCTACATATAAACTAAACTCTATTACTATATTTATCTTGAAATCTTGAACTTTTTAACACTTGAAAACTCATAAGTCTTGAATATCTCTTGAATTCTAAATCTCTTGGAACTCTAAAACTGTACAGTCTTTAGTATTTAAATCCTTTACATAGATCCTGCATATATATATATATATATGTATACTAGATAAAGATATTAGTATATATTTTATAATCAATTAATATTGAAATAAGGTTGCTGTCATCAAAACTCCATTCTCTAACAATCTCCCCTTTTTTGATGATGACAGCCTCGATTTATAAAATATCCATACCTGTTAATCTGATTCCTTGATAACTCCTGTAACACGTCGAAATTTTAAAAAACAATATAACGATAAACTAAAGAATACTTAATTAAATATTGTGAACTAAGTAAAATGGACTACACCGTTGCGTTCGTTTTGGAATTCTACTTAAGATAGACTCCGATTTTGCGTAAAATGAACATTGTATAAAGAAGTTATTAAGGTTTGAAGTTTGTACACGTATAAGAGAATTATATATAAACAAACCAGTCTAGAAATATTCAAATAAATCAAAAACCAGAGAACGGGAAGACGCGGGAAATCGACCCTTTGGATGTTGACCTATGCCCCATGGGGGTTGACCCTAAGGTCGACCAACAAAAAGGGGTGTCGACCCTACCCAGATCCGAGGCAGATCCATTTTCTGAACCTGGACGCATTTCTTGACCTGATTCGTGTGCTTGAGGCTATATATAGGACGTCATTTCTATTGTTTTATTCATCTAAAACAATGGATACAACGAAATGCTGCCTCAAGTCAGATTGAATAAGTCTATTCTTCTGTAACAATGATATATATGTATTTAAGAATCTCTGCTTTAACATCAACACTATTTTCTCAGTTATTTAGATCCAGTCCCTACGAGTTTATGTTGCTTTTAGATATAAACAATTAATAAGTAATCCTGACATGTTTATAAGTTTGAAACTAAACTTATGCCTGTTAATAACTTGAACCATAATTAAACAGATCTGTCATTACTTGTACACCTAATCTACTATTCAGTTCTCATATGCCCAATTCTGTCATCATATGCTTATTCTGTTATTATGCCCAATTCTGTCGTCTTATGCCTATTCTGTTATTATGCCCAATTCTATCATCATACGCCTATTATGTTATCATGCCCAATTTTATCATCATACGCATGCTTTGTCATTATGCATATTTCTGTTCTCTTCTCTCCTTCTTTCTCTTTTTATTTTTAAAGCCTAGGCTACCAACGAGCCTAGGCCTGTCGCTGAAATATGTGAATGGATGAAATCGGGAATGGTTGGGATAGATAAATTAGGGCATAACTTGTATCGTGAATCAGATTAGGGATTTGGGGGCATAACCTATGAGGAACATGAATAATTGTCTAATAACGAATATGCCTAAAGTTACAGTAAATAGAATCTGTAACCGCACTTAGATACGAGGTTAGATTACACCTATGGCAGAATTCTGTCCGGAACCGCCCGACAAATCCAACATCCACAAGTGGTTAATCTAATGTGAGGGTTCTAGTGCTTAAATGTACACATAACGGTACCAAGACACAAGGTTAAGTCCAATTTGTGGTAGAAGTTTGCCCGGAACTGCCTGGCATATCAAACATCCGCAAGTGGTCGACTTATTGTGAGGGGTCTGGTGCATATGGGTGGAGGTGTTGACGACGCATTCCAACGGAGTCATGTGCATGCATGGGTTCAGATTGCTCGGGAAATTAAGACGTTGTGACATCAGTAGATATGGTTGTACTTATCGGAAAAAGGGGTTTCCAATTTAGGAAGTGATACATCCTATTGTGGGGCCAGCACAGGGTATCTACGGGATAGGAAGACGATCGATTGAGGTAGTAATTAGTTACATCTAGTTCTGCTTGTTTAGGGGCCCGTTATTATCATCTAGGGTAACACCCGTTATATCTGTTGGGCTGCCTGTTATTGTTGGGGGGTAAAACCTTTCACTAGAAGTACACCTAAGTCTACTATTCTGTTTCTGTTGGGATCATTCTGTTTCTGTTATACTAGTATTGGTGCAGAGAAAAGTATTTGGGAAGCGTAACCTATTATGTTCTGTTTATTTTGCTTATCATGCTCATTCTGTTATACCTATCTTATGATACTATTATCTCTCTCATCCAGTTTATATGCCTATCAAGATGCTTTTACTTATTTATATGCTAAAAGTAACTGGACTTGCAAAAATTTATGTCAGACCCGTTTTATTTCCTTTTCTTTCTCTTCCTTTTCCCCCTCCTAGGTTCTCTGGGTGGGAATACTCAGGCTTGATTAGGATTCTCCCTTCCGTTTTTGCTTGGAGCTCCTTAGATGTACCGCTTTGATTTCTTGTCTACTCTGATATGACTCTTTTCAGAGACTATGATTTTATATTACTGTACTCTGATGATTTTAGTACAAGGTAGATATTTTAATTTGATTTAATGGGTTTTCTGTATTTCGGACTTATGTTGTAACTTGATTTTGGACCACGATGTCTTTTGTTTGAAAAATAAAGCTTTAAATTCGCTGTTATTTTATATCTATATTATGATGTTTCTGTTTACCTATAACGCTTCATGGAACTTAATGTATTCTGATAAAGAGTGACATTAACAGAAGTGGGGTGTCACATTTGGTATCAGAGCTGAAGGTTACCAGATCGGATAAAAGGTTTTGAAAATTGTTTTCAAAAGGTTTAAAAAAGAAAGCATTTTCTAAAGAAAAGTCTATTTTAAAAAACATATTCCCTAAGGCCATATGAAATATCTTTCGTCTGTTTGAATCCCTTTTCCTTTTCTTTTCAGCATGTCTGGAGAACCGAATATTCCCGAGGGAGTTTAGATATCGGCTTAGTTCCGTAGGTATCTTGAGGCTAGTGCGCCTGCTGGAGGCCAAGTAGACGCCCCTCTCTAGCTGCAGCCGTTGTTCCTCCTCCTCCATGAGCAGATAATTTCTCCAAGATATGCAAGGATTTATGTGCTATGGAATGAAAGCCTTCCCAAGGAACTGATACTTTTGTAGAAGCTAGGAATTGGCTTAAAGAGACGGAGGATTTGTTTGGGATTTTTGAGGTTGACGACACTAGGAAGGTTCAGTTGGCCGTTTAGCAGCTGAAAGATGAGGTTTGGTTCTGGTGGGAAGTGACGCAAACAGGGAATCCGATTGAGACTTGGGACGATTTTCGACAGAGATTCGAGATGAAGTTTCTTTCTCAGGCCGAAGAGAGTATGCAAATGGAAAGGTTTCTGGCACTTAAGCAAGGAGGCATGTATGTCAAAGAATATATCGATAAGTTCAATCAATTGGCAAGGTTTGGTTTGGAGCTAGTGAATATCCCGCCCATGAAAGCTTTGAAGTTTGCAAGAGGGTTGAATGAACCCCTCCATGGATTGGCCATGTCACATATTCGGATGAGGGCAACCTTTGAGAAACTCGTTGATATGGCATTGATGTAGGAAGAAGATAAAGACGAAAAGAAAGAGGCTAAGGCTGATAAGACACAAAATAAGAAAGTGTGGCCCAAGAAAGAACAACAATAACAAAAGAAGGGCAGAAAAAATGACAAAGCCCAAAAAAAGAGGAAATGTCATAGTTGTGGACGCGTGGGTCATTTGAGCAAAGATTGCAGAAAAAGTAAGAATGCTTGTTTCCAATGTGGTGAGGTCGGACACTTTTCTAGGGAGTGCCTGAAGAAGCAAGCATATGGCCAAAGGGCAGGATCTTATATAGCGCAGGTGAATGCTCTCATGGCTAGTGTACCGGATAAAGGCAGGAAAATTTCTGTTGAAGGTTTGATTTCTCTTTCCGATCATCCTGTTAGAACTCTTTTTGATTCTGGTGCTTCACATTCTTTTATATCTTATTTTGTTGTTGAGTCTCTATACCATTGTACTAGTATGGTTTTGGATCCCGTTGTCATCTCAAATCCCACTGAGGACATGGCTCATTTGTCTATGATTTGTCGGGGTTTGAGGATATCTGTGTTGGGCATCAAGTTTGAGTGTGACGCATATGTGCTTGGTTTTATGGGCTATGGTTTGATTCTAGAGATGGATTGGCTAGACATGTATGGTGCCATTCTGGACTGTGAGAGGAGGGTCGTTTGGCTTTTGACTTGCCATTGAAGGACTCTTGAAATTTCTTGTGACCCTAAGGAGTCTGTCATGCTTCGTTTCCTAGAGTCGCTTGATGCATCTATTGACGATCTACGATCTGTACCAGTAGTCTGTGAGTATCCTAATGTTATTCAGGAGGGTCGGGGCTTACCTCCGAGGTGCGAGATTGATTTTCAGATATACTTGGTGGACAATGCAAAGCTAGTTGTATTTCCTGTGAGCCATATGTCTCTAAGAGAAAGGAAGGAGCTCAGTAAGCAAGTAGGGGAGCTACTTGAGAAATGGTTTATTAGGCGAAGCATATCGAAATGGGGTGCTCCAGTCGTTTTTTTGACTAAGGCTGATGGCTCGCTTCGCTTATGTGTGTATTACAGGGAGTTGAATAAGCTCACTAAGAAAAATTGCCACCCACTTCCGAGGATAGATGATCTATTTGACCAGCTTGTTGGTGCATCTGTTCTCTCCCAGTTAGACTTGGCCACGGGGTTTCACCAGTTAAGGGTGGCCGAGGACAGTATTGACAAGACCTCTTTTGTAACTTCAGATGGTTTCTTCGAGTGTCTCGTCATGCCTTTTAGGTCGACGAATGCACCCGCCTATTTTATGGATATGATGAGTAGGGTGTTTCAGGAGTTTTTAAATAAGTTCGTTGTGGTCTTTGTTGATGACATCTTGATTTTTCGAAAAATGCATAAGAGCATGCCTTAAATTTAAAGGGAGGTTTTGAAGACTCTCCGAGTGCATTAGCTTAAGGAAAAATTCTCTAAATGTCAATTTTGGAGAAAGGAAGTGAAATTTCTAGAGCATGTGGTCTCTAAGGATGGGATAAAAGTGGATCCCGCGAAAGTAGTTGTAGTTCAAGACTGGAAGATTCCAAAGAATGCAACAGAGATGAGGAGTTTTCTCGGTTTAGCGGGCTATTATAGGAAGTTCATTAAGGACTTCGCGAAGATATCAACCCAACTCACCAAACTAACAAAGAAGAATCTGATCTTTTCTTGGGATATTAACTATGAGGATGATTTCCAGCGATTGAATAGGGCTTTGACAATAGCCCCAGTTTTAACTTTACTTGATAGTAACAAGGTGTTCACAGTATACACTGATGCATGTGGTATAGGGCTTGCTGTTGTTTTGAAGCAGGGGGAAGGTTAGTATGTTACGGTGGTACACAGTTAAGAGTTCATGAGAAGAACTACCCTACCCATGACTTAGAGTTAGCTGCCATCGCTTAAGACTTTGCGTCATTATCTACTTGGAGAGAAGTTCGAGTTGTATACCGATCAAAAATCTCTCAAATATTTATCCTCACAAAAGGATCTGAATTTGAGGCAATAGAGATGGATGGAGTTCCTAGCGTCCTATGACTTTGAGATTATTTATACCCCTAGCAGTGGTAATGTAGTGGCGGATGCACTGAGTAGGCAGAGGATAACCGTGAGTCCTCTATTCATAGAGAGGCATAGCTTGGACTATATATCGACCTTTGATTTTAGGCCCTCTACCGAATTTACACCTGGGTTATTGGCATCGTTAGAGGTACGACCTACTCTTTTGGATCAGATAGGAACTTCGCAGCGAGAGGACCCATATATAACAGACATCTTGGATAGGATCAGTATAGGGGAGACTTATAGTCACCTCAGTAGATATTGCACGGATGATAGAGGGTGGTTGCGATGAGATGGAAGGCTTTGTGTTCCCCGAGTAGGGAGTCTGTTGAAGACAGTCCTTGAGGAAGCCCATCATTTTAGGATGTCCATCCAGGAGGTGATAGGATGTATAGAAGAGGGTTTTCTTTTGGGCTGGGATGAAGAAAGATGTAGCGGAGTTTGTTTCTTGATATTTGATTTGTCAGCAAGTCAAAGTTGAGCAAAGGAAACCCGGTGGTTTACTTTATCCTTTGGAGTTCCCGCAATGGAAGTGGGAGAGCGTCTCTATGGATTTCATTAATAGTTTGCCTAGATCGAGAAATGGCAACATTATTATTTGGGTTGCAGTTGAAGGGCTTACTAAGAGCGCTCATTTCTTTCCTGTTAAGATTTAGAGAACGACAACATGGTTGGCAGCAGTTTATATTCATGAGATAGTCCATCTACATGGAGTATCTTCCAGTATAGTGAGTGATCGTGACTCCATATTCACTAGTGAGTTTTGGAGGATCTTATAGGAGGCATTAGGTACATAGTTGTATTTGAGCACCGCTTATCACCCTCAGGCCAGTAAACAGACATAAATGGTGAATAGAGTTCTTGAGGATCTCTTAAGACTGTGTATCCTAGACTTCAGAGGAATATAGAAGGAGCATCTTCCTTTTGTAGAGTTCACCTACAACAACAGTTATTAAGCTAGTATTGGCATGGCACCCTTCGAGGCATTGTATGGATGACCCTGTAGATCACAGACTTGTTGGTGGGAATCTACAGATAGGCTTCTATTTGGACCTGAGATGATTAGAGAGACTTCAGAGAAGATTGATCTTACCTGTTGACACATGAAGACAGCACGGGATAGGCAGAAGTCCTACACAGATAAGAGAAGGATCGATATTGAGTTTGAAGTGGGAGACATGGTTTTCATCAAGGTATCACCTTTAAGGAATGTGGTTCTCTTTTGATCTGTAGGGAAATTGGCGCCAAGGTTTGTAGGGCCATTTCCCATAACAGAAAGGATTGGACAAATGGCCTATAGGGTGAAGCTACCAGAGAGATAGACGGGTGTTCATGATGATTTCCACGTTTGTCATTTACGGAAGTGCCTGCATGATACCGCAAAAGTAGTTGAGCCGAGTATGCTTGAGGAAGTGGAATGGGAGGCGACAATTAGACGAGTTCCTGCCCGTATTATTGGATCAGAGGTTAATAAGCTACACAACCAAGAGGCTAAGTTGATAAAAATTCAATGGGGAGAAGACCCTGAGGATGCCACTTAGGAGACTGAAGACAAGATTCGCGCTTCGTACCCTTTTCTTTTCAAGGGTATCTTCTTAACTTCTTTTCCAAAGCTTTTATACGTACTTATTTCTGTCATTAAGTATATCCTATCGATCGAATCTTCGACCTTTAGGTAGAGAACCCATGGATGTAGATATGTGTTTGAGACATGTTATGTTTGATGGATGCAAGTGGATGCAAGTGTTTGCTAGTGGTTGCTCGTGGATGCATATACACACACATTAAGCACCAGATCGACTCAATCACTCTCATACTGCATATGGATACATGTGCATATTTTTCTTTTATGAATGGAAATGGGTGTATCATCACATGAATGTTGCATTTGGATGGATGATTGTGCACGCATATATTATTTACATGATATACTAGGACTATTTGCATACATATTGGATTCATGGCACTGACATACGTTGCATTGAGGAGGTCAACTGAATCAGTAGACCGCCTGGTCTTTCACGTTAGTATAGAGACATATACACACACCTTTGCATATGTTCATATGAGCATTAGAAATCTTTTAAGGACAATGGATGCCTATGATTGGTGGATGAGTAGATGGATGATGGATGTTAGGATGTACATTCTTCTTAACTTAGAGGTTTAGGGGATGAAATCCTTTAAGTAGGGGAGAATGTAACACCCCGAAATTTTAAAGAACATTATAACAATAAACCAATGAATACTTAATTAAATATTGGAAGTTAAGTAAAATGGACTGCATCATTGTGTTCGTCTCGGAATTCTGCTTAAGGCAGACTCCGAGTTTGCATAAAACTGACATCGTATGAAGAAGTTATTAAGGTTTGAAGTTTGTATATGTATAAGAGAATTATATATAAACAAACTAGTCCAGAAATATTCAAAATAAATCAAAAATTAGAGAGTGGGAAGATGCGGGAAATCGACTCATTGGGGGTCGACCCTAGGGTCGACCCATACATAGGGGTGTCCACCCTAGGTTCGACACCGGGGTCGACCCCACCCAAATCTGGGGCAAATCCATTTTCTGAACCTGGACGCATTTCTTAGCCTGATTCATTGGATTGAGTCTATATATGTGACCTCATTTCTATTTTTTATTCATCTTAAGCATGGAGACAACGAGATGCTGCCCTAACTCAGATTGAATTAGCCTATTCTTCTGCAACAATGATTTATATGCCTTTAAGAATCTTTGCTTCAATATCAACACTCTTTTCTCTGTTCTTTAGATCCAGCCCTGTGAGTTTATGTTGCTTTTATACATAAACATTTAATAATTAATCCTGACATGTTTATAAGTTTGGATCTAAATTTATGCATGTTAATAAGTTGAGTAATAATTAAACAGATCTTCCATTACTTGTACATCTGATCTGCTGTTCAGTTCTCATATGCCCAATTCTGTCATCATATGCTTATTCTGTTATTATGCCCAATTCTGTCATCATATGCCTATTCTGTTATTATGCCCAATTTTATCATCATATGCCTGTTTTGTTATTATGCCTCTTTGTGTTCTCTTCTCCCCCTCTTTCCCTTTTTATTTTTATAGCCTAGGCTACCTTCGAGCCTAGGCCTATCACTGAAATATGTGAATGGACGAAATTGGGAATGGTTGGGAAAGATAAATTGAGGCATAACTTGTATTGTGAATCAGACTAGGGATTTGGGGGCATAACCTATGAGGAACATGAACAATTGTGTAAGTACGAATATGCCTAAAATTATAGTAAATAGAAATTGTAACTGCACTTAGATACGAGGTTAGATTACACTTGTGGTAGAAGTCTGCCAGGAACCGCCCGACAAATCCAGCATCCACGAGTGGTTAATATAATGTGTGGGGTCTAGTGCGTAAATGTACATGTAACGGTACCAAGGCACGAGGTTAAGTCCAATTTGTGGTAGAAGTTTGCCCGGAACCGCCCGACATATCCAGCATCCACAAGTGGTTGAATTATGTAAGAGGTCTTTTGCATTAACATGCATGAACGGGAAAAGATAATAACCCGTTAACCAACAATACTTAACCTATTTAAATCTGTGGGGATTACATGAGCCTATCAAATTGTGTAAGGGTTAAGTGAACTTTTTTGAATAAATGGTGGGTTTAGTAAATTTGTTAAATCGGGCGGGGGAGGGGGGGGGGGTAAATAAACCCGGTAAACTTAACCTGTTTTATATGTTGGGGTTATGTGGGCTTGTTAATCTGTTAAGCATAACATATCAAAATCCTAGTAATGGGGATGCAAGCCTAGGGGATGGCTTGTATCATTTATCGTGTGGAACACGTATCAGTCAGTAACCCATACCAGTATCCAAAGGGGGACCCCGAACAAGGTAAGGGTCAGAGGCATGCTTATTGAGTTGATTATAAGAGGTTCGTATGGGTGGGGTGTTGACGGCGCACTCCAACGGAGCATGCGCATGCATGGGTCAGGATTGCTCCGTAAATTAAGACGTTGTGACATCAGTAGATATGGTTGTGCCTATCGGAAAAAGGGGTTGCCATTTTAGGAAGTGATACATCTGTGGGGCCAGCACAAGGTATCTACGACATAGGGAGTTGATCGATTGGGGTAATAATTAGGGTACATCTATTTTTGCTTGTTTAGGAGCCTAATATTATCATATGGGGTAACATTCGTTATATCTGTTGAGCTGCCTGTTATTATTGGGGGTAAAACCTATCACTAGAGGTACACCTAAGTCTACCATATGGTTTCTATTGGGATCATTCTGTTTCTGTTATACTAGTATTGGTGCAGAGAAAAGTATTTGGGAAGCTGTGATAACCCCAAACTTCCACGGAATGAAAGTAAGGAATAATCATTTGGAATACAACATAAATACAACAATACAGATCACAGATACAACATAGCAAAGGAAAACTATATAATAACAACATCATAGCAGCGGAATATGAATGTTATTAAACACAGAATCCCAAGTCACAGAGATCTAAATTATTACATCAGATTTCAACAAAAAGGAAATAAGTTACTTCAAAATAGAATAACTGGAAATAAAATAAGTTCGGATGTCTCAAAGTCTAAAGATAAAATTCAACAAAAGATATATGATAGATAGTCTTCATAGCTCCAAATCATCACTTCAACTAAGCAACACCAAGAAAGCTCCAAAGATAGCAACTCCAAAGAAAGTGAAACCTGCTACTTGGCAGCCCGTGTGGAAAAGAGGGTACACGAGTTTGCAAAGTGAAATAAATTACGAGTCAGTCATGGGACTGGTGTGAGAATTCTTAACTAATTTAACTAATAGTATTAAGGCAAATCCAAAGACCACGCCGCTAACGCAGAACGGGTTTATTTCAAATGGATTGTCGTGCATAATTTAAGGTGATTGAAAAAATAAATTAGTAATTCGTAAAACAACGCAATGCTTTTGGAAAAATGGAATCATCATAAGACTCAAGTCCCATCACACAATGCAACGCAAACCAGAGGATAGATTTTTACCTTATGATGATTAAACATGCTTGGTGCGATAAAAACGAATTTGATATTATTATTAGCGTATATATGTTTCAAAAAACATTTCAAAATAAATGTATCGATCCTAGGCAGCATAGTACCCCATACTACTATGTCGCCATACTAGTAATACAATCAAGTCCGTAGGGTCGTATTGGGAATTGGGTTTCCATCACGAGTCAAGGCTAGGGAGGAGCTCCTTACCGATTCGAAACACTCTAGCTAATGTCTCAGGATTCCCCGCGGTGAACCCTTGGAAAGCTGCAGGGCCATTCCACACATACGATTTTGCGGATTAGTTATTCCTGAACACACGTTTCCCGGCCCTATAGGAACTATCATCCGAGGCGCCTCATTCCATCATCCACATAAATAAAATGTCGGGTCGTGTAAAAACCCAAACACCACTTCTAGCTAGAAAGAAACGTGCTGCTCTCCCTGTGTTCCCTTCTCCCATTTTAGACTCAACCGGGTTGTGAGGCTCGTGAAGCTACATAATACACAAGGCTATGCTTATTCAAGCTGTGCTTTGATCGTCACCACAAGGTTCTGCTTTTCAACAAGAAACCTTGATCATTGCATCTTGGTATGCCACACTATCACTCTATATCACACTATCAATCCTTTGCAAAAATATACAAAAGGGTGTTAAGCAAGAGAATGAATTCTCCGCCAACAATCATTCATAAATTCAGCAGAAAATTAATAAATACAATATAAAGGAGTACAATGTCGGATACACATTTCATTTATAAGCCCGTTCTGGGTCTGAAAGAAACTGGAGATACCCTCGTCCCGTATGTCCAGTCCAGAAAGGAGGTACCCGCATATTCGTGTAATCAACATGTTCATTTGGATAATTACCACGACCCTTGAATTGGGAGAAAGTCAATTCAGGGTCTCGATCGTTGTCCACTCGATGGGAAGATTGACGGTCTTAAATCACCGTCTTCCAAACTTTGATTCTTAACGTCGTTTGATTACTTGGAATGAGATTAAACTCGGACTTTCCAAATAATTCTCATATATATATATATATATAATGAAAATCCTTCCTTATTGTTAAAATTATTTTATAGCGATTAATCCCTATTTTTAATTAATTAAAATAATTAAATTTTTATTTAACGACGCCTCGGGTCAATGGGCGACCCTAGCGCTGTTTTCAACCAATTTTAATTTTCACATTTCCTAAAATCTAACCGTTGGATCTTAACGTAGTTTATATTGTTGGAAATATCTTCCCAAGACGGTCCTAATGGTTTCATTTTTGGGAAAATCCAACGGTCGGATCTTTTGGTATAGTCGTTTAAAGGTACGATTTCAAAACGCGAACTACCGCGCTCGATTCATTTAATTTTAATTATATTTATATATAAATATATAAGTATAAAACGTTTAACTTTTTATTTACATAAAAATGTAAATTTTATTACAATGTCCAATTTCATTCTTTTATTCTTTCATTCCTTTATTTACATGAACAATGTAAATTATAATTCAGTGATAAATTCTTCCTTTTATTTCTTTTATTTACATTAAGATGTAAACATTGAATTTCATTCTTATATTCTTTTATTAAAAATGTAAATTCTATTCCAATGTTGAATTCTACTCTTTTAATCTTTTAATTACACTGTAAAATCTCCGTTTTAATTACATTGAAAATGTGATTAACATTATAATGTAAAATTCCTATCTTTTTAAAATTACAATAAAAATGTAATTTTCATTACACCCTCAAATTATACTTTTTAATTACATTGAAAATGTAATTTATATTACGGTGAAAATTCTATCTTTTTAAATTACAATAAAAATCTAATCTTGATTACACAGTCAAATTCTACTTTTTAATTACATTAAAAATGTAACTTACTTTATGGTGAAAATTTTATCTTTTTTTTTTAAATTACAGTAAAAATCTAATCTTGATTACACCGTCAAATTCTATTTTTTAATTACATTAAAAATGTAATTTATATTACAATGAAAATTCTATCTTTTTAAATTACAATAAAAATCTAATCTCAATTACACCGTCAAAAATTCTTATTTTTAATTACATTAAAAATGTAATTTACCTTACGGTGAAAATTCTATCTTTTTAAATTAAATTAAAAATATAATTTATATTGCACGTTAAATCTTGTTTTTCAATTTACAATGTAAAATCCTATCTTTTAACTACTTATAGAAATGTAATTTTATTTTCAATGCAAATTCTCAATCTTAATTTACATATAAAAATGTAATTTTATTTTACATGTAAATTCTATTTCTTTAATTACATATAAAAATGTAATTCTATTTATGCGGTATAAATTTCATGTCTTTTGTAAAAACCTAATCGTTTTATTTACAATGTAAAAATCTAATCTATTTATTTACAATGAAAAATTGTATAAATCTAATCTTTTTATTTACAATGAAAAAATCTAATCTTTTTATTTACAATGCAAAAATCTAATTTTTTTATTTACAATGAAAAATTCTAATCTTTTCATTTACAATGTAAAAATCTAATTTTTTTATTTACAATGTAAAAGTCTAATCTTTTTATTTACAATGTAAAAATCTAATCTTTTTATTTACAATGTAAAAATCTAATCTTTTTATTTATAGTGTAAAAATCTAATCATTTTATTTACAATGTAAAAATCTAATCATTTTATTTACCATGTAAAAAAAAGTAATTTATATTGCATCGTAAAATCGTACTTTTATTTATCACTACAAATGTAATTTTTATTGCGGTGAATAATTCATGCCCTAATTACATTAAATATAAATGTAATTTCTTTCATATCGTCATATTTCAATCCTACAAACATCATATCAATATTATATTTGAACTAATAAGGTCTAGTCAAATCAAATAACAACAAGGGGTATTGAATTGAAATTTTCTAGTTCAATTCAAAGAACAAGGTGATATTTTTATATATATACATGATTCATAGAATATCAACAAAATATGATTTGACAAAATTTAAACAAAATGATTATTCAAATTTTCATCACATACAGATCTGAAATTTTTAACTAGCACATCTGGAATTATACACACAGATAAACCAAACAATCATTCAGAATATTATCACATCTCAGATCAACTTCATTCACCATTCAATTATTTAAATAACAAAGGAAAATTAATAATTAAATTATTTTAATTATTTAAAATAGAATCTCACCTTGATTGGATAAGAATTTGTCCCAAACTCTTTTTAAAAAGTCATATTTGAAGTCACGGTTCTCTCGGATCTGACAATTTTCAGTTTGGAGTTCGTATGAACAAATTATCAATTACTTTTTACAACTGCAGTTGTAGCAGATAAAAGCGTGGCAAAATCTGAAATGTTCATACCTTTATTTTCAGTTTTATTCAAATCTTTGATTTGAATTTTCGGGAGATGTATGCAGTAATTGTCAGAGGGGTTTGCACGTCGTCGGAGAGCTTGGAGAGGGGGATGTGCGCCTGGAAGGGGGAAGAACGCGGTGGCGTGTGATGGGGCTGGAGGGGGGTGCGACGGCGGCGGGTTTGGGAGGTTGCGACGGCGACTACAGGCTTCGGGGGGTCCGATTTTGGTGTAGAATCGAAGAGCAAGAAAATCTCTTCGAAAAGTTGTACTACGGCGAAGAATTTCATTGACAAACAAAGGAGAAATCGAAGGAAGAAGATTTGATGGGTAATGGGTTAGGCGGCGGTGAACAAATGGGAAGAAGAAGTGAACAATGGCGTACGGGTATTTATACTAGAATTCTGAGCGTATTTTCTTTTTATTTAATTAAATCCAAAATTAGGGTTTTTCCGTCCGATCCCCAAACGGAGCCCAACGACTATTGAATGATATGTTTTGACGCCTTCTGAACCCAATGGTGCTAGTGCCGAAGTCCAATTCTGAACTTTACAGCATGTTTCTTTTATTTTAAAATAAATCTTTTTTAATATTAATTCGAACGTACTCTTTAATTTTCCGGGGTCACATACGAACTCAGAAAAATCCAAAAAAATTATTTCTGGCTTTGTTTTGATGATACGGTCCTAACAAAATTAATTTCATCGAATTCTGAGATTGTTTGTAAAATGGCTATTTTCCAGTCGATCGAAATTGAATGAAATTTACAAAACACATATCTATTTGCCATGGTCACAAATTTATTCCAAAAATTATGGGAATTGAAATCTAGCAATAATTTGACCTCCGGGATCCAACAAAAGTGGTTTCGTCAAAAACCGAGGTTGTTTGCAAAATAGCTATTTTTAATATTAAAAATATATATAGAAATTCTATAGCGACTATTCTGAAATTTCAACTGGCCATAACTTTTAATTCCCACTATAAAATTTCAATTTTTCGGATTCGTTGGAAAGATATTTTTAAATAGATTCTAATGTTTTTGGTTCACCGAAATCCGATTTATTCTGCATCCTGTACAGTCAGCCAAATTTCGGATTTAACTTTTCAAACTACCGTGCTATTTCTAATTCCTTTTATAATTAAATAAAATATATTCATATTAACTTCGATTAAAATAAATTTTTAGTCGTTATTATTTAAAATATTCAAAATCCCTTAAAATTTCTAAAATAAATTTTTTTAATTGGCCCCAAATTCCGGGTTGTTACAATCTCCCCCCGCTTAAGAACTTTTCGTCCTCGAAAAGGAAAAAAAGAAAAATAGAAGAGTAGGAACCAGCATAGAGAATGTAAAATGTTTTAAGTGTACCTCAAAACTAAATCTAATTGGAGATATCCACTCTGCATTTGGGATAGGCATGCTTGATACTCTCCTCAGTTTCCCAAGTGCAGTCTCTAGGATCACTGCTCCATTTCACTTTGACTAGGTTGATTCTTTTATTTCTCAGCTCTCTAGTCTCTTTGCCAATAATTTTCAGTGGCTCCCTTCTCACTGCAAGGCTTGGGATAATCTCCAAATCTAGTTGTGCTACTTCCTCCATAACTAGATCCGAATCATGGATATGCCTTCGAAGTTGAGATACATGGAATACATCGTGCACCCCAGGAAACCAGTTGGGCATCTGAATTCTGTAAGCTAGGGTACCAATCTTTTCAAGAATAGGAAAGGGTCAATGAATTTAGGTGCTAATTTTCCTGTCTTTCCAAAACGGATTACACGTCGCATTGCAGCAATTTTCAAATAGGCATAGTCACCCACTTCAAAAGCCAACTCTCTTCTTCTTACGTCTGCATAGCTCTTTTGTCTACTTTGGGCAGCCAATAATAGCTTCTTAATATAGTCAACTTTGTCCGAAGCTTCTCGAACCATGTATGGGCCCAAAACAAGACGATTTCCTTTTTCAACCAAGCATGCTGGCGATCTACATGGCCTACCATACAAGGCTTCAAATGGAGACATTTTCAAACTTCCTTGATAGCTGTTGTTATATGAGAATTCAACTAAATGCAAGTGATCCTCCCAAGAACCTCCAAAATCGAGTATGCAAGCTCGCAATAAATACTCAAGAATGCGATTCACCCTCTCAGTTTGGCCATCTGTCTGAGGATGATATGCGGTACTAAGATTTAACTTCGTTCCCAACTCATTTTGGAATGCTTCCCCAAATTTGGTAGCGAAAATAGGATCACGGTCGCTAACAATGCTACTACAAACTCTGTTTAAAACAAAATATTATTCTTTTACTATTATTTAGAAAATGAAAATTTTCATTCAGATAATGATGAAAAGGAAAGATTTAATTTTATTACCCATGTAGCCTGAATGTTTCTTTGCAATAAATTTTTGCTAGACTTTGAGCAGTTCTAGTGGACTTGACAGGTATGAAATGAGCGGTCTTGGTGAAGCGATCCACGATCACCCATATGCTGTCATTTCCTTTCCTAGTACGTGGCAAACCATCTATAAAATCCATGAGGATTTGGTCCCACTTCCAATCTGGAACCTCCAATGGTTGCAACAATCCCGCAAGCTTTTGTTGATCGCTCTTTACTTGTTGGCATGTAGGACATCTACTCACATAAATGGATATATCTCTCTTCGTAGCCTTCCACCAAAACGTGCACTTAAGATCTTGATACATCTAGCTCACGCCTGGATGGATGCTAAGCTTTGATTTGTGACCTTCATCCAAAACTTCCCTTGTGAGCTCTGGGATACTTGGAACACAAATCCGCCCTTGCAATCTAAGAACTCCCTTGCCGTCTATTTGAAAGTTCGTGTTTTCACCTTCTTGAATTCTTTCAATAATTTTTCGAATAAAAACATCATTTTTCTGAAGAGAAGAAATTTTATCAATCAAAGAAGGGGCAATGATGAGGCTTGCAACAATTGATTCCTTTCTACTGAGTGCATTTGCCACAACATTGGCTTTCCCCGGAATATATAAGATGTCGAGATTATATGCCGCAAAAAATTCTAGCCATCGTTGCTGCCTTAAATTCAAATCCTTTTGATCAAAGGGATATTTCAAAGATTGATGGTATGTGAGTAATTCAAACTTTTCACCCAAAAGATAATGTCTCCAAATCTTTAAAGCAAAGACTACGGCCAACAACTCTAAGTCATGGACACGACAATTTTTCTCATGCGCCTTCAATTGACGACTGTCATAAGCAACAACTTTGCCTCTTTGCATCAATACCATGCCAAGACCGCCACTTCGAGAAGCATCGGTGTAGGCGGCTAAATCTTGGTTTCCATCGATGATGGTTAGTACGGGAGTAGTGGTCAAACTCACCTTTAGCTTTTGGAAGGCCTCCTCACACTCCGTTGTCCAGAAGAACTTGGTGTGTATCTTGTGAGCTTTGTTAATGGGCCAGGCAGTTTGGAGAAGTCTTTGACGAATTTCCTATAATATCCAGCCAATCCTAGGAAGCTTCTTACTTCAGTGGGTGTACTGGGTTGCTTCCAATCTCGAATGGCGGCAATTTTACTTGGGTCAATAGCAATTCCTTCCTTTGATACAACATGGCCCAAGAATTTTACCTCCTGTTGCCAAAATGTGCATTTGGAAAATTTTGCTTTTATAACATTTCTTCGCAAAATCTCCAATACTTCCTTTAAATGCCCTTCATGCTCCTCCTTGGATTTAGAATAGATTAAGATATCATCAATGAATACTAGGACGAATTTGTTTAAAATATCTCGGAAGACTCTATTCATCATGTCAACAAAGTAGACTGGAGCATTGCATAGGCTGAATGGCATTACCAGCCATTCGTAGAATATGTCAGGACCTCTGAAGGCTGTCAAAGGTATGCATTCTTCGGCTATGCAAAGTTGATGGAAAGTTGTGGCTAGGTCCATCTTCGAAAAAACCTTGGCTCCATTTAATTGGTCCATTGAATCATCTATTCGAGGCAAGGGGTATTTGTTCTTCAATGCTTGCTTATTAAGGTCGCGGTAATCTACACAGAGCCTTAGAGTACCGTCAGACTTGGGACAAACACCACAGCTGCACCCCAATTGGAAAAACTAGGCCGGATGAGTCCCTTCCATAAGAGCTGCTTAGTTTTGGTTTTCAACTCTTCTTTTTCTTTAGGGGTCATCCTTCGGATAACATGGACTATAGGCCTTGCATTTGGAACAAGATCAATTCTAAAATCGATTTCTCTTCGCGATGGTAAATTGTCTACTTCTTCAAATACATCTGCATAATTTTTGACAACAGGAATATTCTCTAAAGAAATGGGAGTGATCTCAAGAGAAGACCAAAATGCCTTATAACAATAGTATTTCCGAATCCTGTTTTCACCTTCACCGCTCTTTCTAAGCATAGCACTTCAGCGTCATATTTTGTTAGCCAATCAAGACGAAGGATGATATCAAACTCGGAAAAATTCATAATGATCAAGTTAAATGGAAATTGGAAATAGGAGTAGGATACAAGCACTCTACAAAATAAATCTAGGGTGATAGAACCTCCTACAGGATTATGAACATCGATTGGCTCCTTGAGACTTCTTTGTTTTAATTTTAATTTCTTAACTGTGTCGCTAGAGATAAAACTTCTTGATGCACCCCTATCAAGCAAAGCAGTAACTGGAATATTTTTAACAGAAATGGTACCTTCTAAAACATCAGGCTTACCTGCTCCTTCAGAAGAAGTAGGTGCGGAAGAAGATTGTGCACTTGCCCCCTCGTACATATGTGCAATCTGAGCTCCTCTCAACAATGGACAATTAGGCTTGATATGACCCTTTTTGTAGCAGTTATAGCATTCTTTAGTGTCATCACTTCTGGCCTTTGTTGGATTTCTTCAGTCCTTACTGTAGTGTCCAAACTTCTGGCAGTTGTAGCATTGCTCCTTTGTCTTATCATGGGTTTTAGCAGCTCCAGAACCGCTTCCTTCATTCTTCTTTTCAGCTTGCTTCCTCTTATTATTATTGTTAACCAACCTCCTTTCTCTATCTTGTTGTGAAAACTTTTGTCGTTCTCCTCATAGCAACAAGCAAACTCAATCAGCTTATTGAAAGAAAGGTCAATGTGAGAAGTAACCTTATCAGTGTACTTCCTAGCAAGTCCATTAATAAACCTCTTGTTCTTTCGAAAATCATCCTGAATCAATTCTAGGGCATAGCGAGAGAGGTCTTCAAATCTTCTTACATACTCTGAGATAGTTTTGTCGCCTTGTTTCAAGTTGGCGAACTCGTCATGCAGCCTTTCAACTTCTTGCCTTGGAACGTATTTTTCATTGAACAACTCTTTAAACTTGGTCCAAGTCACATTTTCTTCATCACCTCCTATATTGACCAATTCCCACCAATTCTGTGCTTCGCCTTAGAGCAGCCATGAAGCCGTAAATCTCTTCCTTTGATCCTCTAGCCCTAGCCCTCCAAATATCTTCTCACAATTCTTAAGCCATGCCTGAGCCTGTGTCACGGTCTCCGTACCAGTGAATGGAACTCCACCTAAATTCTTGAACTTCTTCGCTACCCTATCCAAGTCAAAGGGCTGCGGTGATGGTGGTGGCTGTTGAACTGTGGCCTCCTCAGTTTCAGCAACATTTTGCCTCCTTGCTCTAGCTCTAGCTGCAGCAGTACTCATTTTTAGTTAGTTCTGTATGATCCAGGAAAGAGTCAGAACAATTGTAATGGTGATTTTAAGAAATGATAAAGATAAAAGGACAAATAAAAAGATGGTGATAAAGTGACTGACTATTATGTATTCTCGTGAAATGTTTACCATAGAATATTGTGATTCTACGTAAACGAATTATTATAAATATGTTATATTCCAAAGCTATGTTTAACCAAAGCTCTGATACCAACTGTGATAACCCCAAACTTCCACGGAATGAAAGTAAGGAATAATCATTTGGAATACAACATAAATACAACAATACAGATCACAGATACAACATAGCATATGAAAACTATGTAACAACAACATCGTAGCAACAGAATATGAATGTCATCAAACACAGAATCCCACAGTCACAGAGATCTAAATTATTACATCAGATTTCAACAAAAAGGAAATAAGTTTCAAACTTCAAAATAGAAAAATTGGGAATAGAATAAGTTCGGATGTCTCAAAGTCTAAAGATAAAATGCAACAAAAGATAAATGATAAATAGTCTTCATAGCTCCAAATCATCACCTCAACTAAGCAACACCAAGAAAGCTCCAAAGACAGCAACTCCAAAGAAAGTGAAACCTGCTACTTGGCTGCCCGTGTGAAAAAGAGGGTACCCGAGTTTGCAAAGTGAAACAAACTACGAGTCAGTCATGGAACTGATGTGAGAATTCTTAGCTAATTTAACTAATAGTAATACGGCAAATCCAAAGACCACGCCGCTAATGCAGAACGGGTTTATTTCAAATGGATTGCCGTGCATAATTTAAGGTGACTGAACAAATAAATAAGTAATTCGTAAAACAATGCAATGCTTTTGGAAAAATGGAATCATCATAAGACTCAAGTCCCATCACACAATGCAACGCAAACCAGAGGATAGAGTTTTACCTTATGATGATTAAACATGCTTGGTACGATAAAAACGAATTTGATATTATTATTAGCGTATATATGTTTCAAAAAACATTTCAAAATAAATGTATCGATTCTAGGCAGCATAGTACCCTATACTACTATGTAGCCATACTAGTAATACAATCAAGTCCATAGGGTCGTATTGGGAATTGGGTTTCCATCATGAATCAAGGCTAGGGAGGAGCTCCTTACCGATTTGAGACACTCTAGCTAATGTCTCAGGATTCCCCGTAGTGAACCCTTGGAAAGTTGCAGGGCTAGTCCACACATATAATTTTGCGAATTAGTTATTCCTGAACACACGTTTCCCGGCCCTATAGGACCTATCATCCGAGGCGCCTCATTCCATCATCCACATAAATAAAATGTCGGGCCGTGTAAAAACCCAAACACCACTTTTAGCTAGAAAGAAACGTGTTGCTCTCCCCGCGTTCCCTTCTCCCGTTTTAGACTCAACCGGGTTGTGAGGCTCGTGAAGCTACGTAATACACAAAGCTATGCTTATTCAAGTTGTGCTTTGATCGTCACCACAAGGTTCTTCTTTTCAACAAGAAACCTTGATCATTGCATCTTGGTATGCCACACTGTCACTCCATATCGCACTATCAATCCTTTGCCAAAATATACAAAAGGGTGTTAAGTAAGAGAATACCGCCACCAATCATTCATACATTCAATAAAAAATTAATAAATACACTATAAAGGAGTACAATGTCGGAGACACATTCCATTTATAAGCCTGTTCTGGGTCTGAACGAAACTGGAGATACCCTCGTCCCGTATGTCCAGTCCAGAAAGGAGGTACCCGCATATCCGTGCAATCACCATGTTCGTTTGGACAATTACCAAGACCCTTGAATTGGGAGCAAGTCAATTCAGGGCCTCAATCGCTGTCCACTCGATGGGAAGATTGACGGTCTTTAATCGCCGTCTTCCAAACTTCGATTCTTAAAGTCGTTTGATTACTTGGAATGAGATTAAACTCGGACTTTCCAATATAATTCTCGTATATATATAATGAAAATCCTTCCTTATTGTTAATATTATTTTATACCGATTAATCCCTATTTTTAATTAATTAAAATAATTAAATTTTTATTTAACGACGCATCGGGTCAATGGGCGACCCTGGCGCTGTTTTCAACCAATTTTGATTTTCTCATTTCTCAAAATCTAACCGTTGGATCTTAACGTAGTTTATATTGTTGGAAAGATCTTCCCAAGACAGTCCTAATGGTTTCAGTTTTGGGAAAATCCGACGGTCGGATCTTTTGGTATAGTCGTTTAAAGGTACGATTTCAAAACGCGAACTACCGCGCTCGATTCATTTAATTTTAATTATATTTATACATAAATATATAAAAATATAACATTTAACTTTTTATTTACATAAAAATGTAAATTCTATTACAATGTCCAATTTCATTCTTTTATTCTTTCATTCCTTTATTTACATGAACAATGTAAATTAGAATTCAATGATGAATTCTTCCTTTTATTTCTTTTATTTACATTAAGATGTAA
Source organism: Allium sativum (assembly GCA_030737875.1). NCBI lineage: Eukaryota > Viridiplantae > Streptophyta > Magnoliopsida > Asparagales > Amaryllidaceae > Allium > Allium sativum. The sequence continues at coordinate 715,835,084 of CM060921.1, read as the reverse complement.
ATATAATTCCACATTGAATTTCATTCTTTTATTCTTTTATTAAAAATGTAAATTCTATTCCAATGTTGAATTCTACTCTTTTAATTACACTGTAAAATCTCCTTTTTAATTACATTGAAAATGTGATTAACATTATAATATAAAATTCCTATCTTTTTAAAATTACAATAAAAATGTAATTTTCATTACACCCTCAAATTCTACTTTTTAATTACACTGAAAATGTAATTTATATTATGGCGAAAATTATATCTTTTTAAATTACAATAAAAATCTAATCTTGATTACACCGTCAAATTCTACTTTTTAATCACATTAAAAATGTAATTTACCTTATGGTGAAAATTCTACCTTTTTTTTAAATTACAATAAAATCTAATCTTGATTACACCGTCAAATTCTACTTTTTAATTACATTAAAAATATAATTTATATTACGGTGAAAATTTTATCTTTTTAAATTACAATAAAAATCTAATCTTGATTACACCGTCAAATTCTACTTTTTAATTACATTAAAAATGTAATTTAACTTACGGTGAAAATTCTGTCTTTTTAAATTACATTAAAAATATAATTAATATTGCATGTCAAATCTTGTTTTTCAATTACAATGTAAAATCCTATCTTTTAATTACATATAGAAATGTAATTTTATTTTCAATGCAAATTCTCATTCTTAATTTACATATAAAAATGTAATTTTATTTTACATGTAAATTCTATTTCGTTAATTACATATAAAAATGTAATTCTATTTATGCGGTATAAATTTCAAGTCTTTTGTAAAAACCTAATCTTTTTATTTACAATGTAAATATCTAATCTTTTTATTTACAACGAAAAAAATCTAATCTTTTTATTTACAATGCAAAAATCTAATCTTTTTATTTACAATGTAAAAATCTAATCTTTTTATTTACAATGCAAAAATCTAATCTTTTTATTTACAATGCAAAAATCTAATCTTTTTATTTACAATGCAAAAATCTAATCTTTTTATTTACAATGTAAAAATCTAATCTTTTTATTTACAATGTAAAAAAAATGTAATTTATATTGCATCGCAAAATCATACTTTTATTTATCACCTACAAATGTAATTTTTATTGCGGTGAAAAATTCATGTCCTAATTACATTAAATATAAATGTAATTTCTTTCATATCGTCATATTTCAATCCTACAAACATCATATCAATATTATATTTGAACTAAAAAGGTCTAGTCAAATCAAATAGCAACAAAGGGTATTGAATAGAAATTTTCTAGTTCAATTCAAAGACATGAACAAGGTGATATTTTTATATATATACATGATTCATAGAATATCAACAAAACATGATTCGACAAAATTTAAACAAAATGATTATTCAAATTTTCATCACATACAGATCCGAAATTTTTAACTAGCAGATCTGGAATTATACACATAGATAAACCAAACAATCATTCAGAATATTATCACATCTCAGATTTACCTCATTCACCAATCAATTATTTAAATAACAAAGGAAAATTAATAATTAAATTATTTAAATTATTTAAAATAGAATCTCACCATGATTGGATAAGAATTTGTCCCAATCTCTTTTTAAAAAGTCGGTTCTCTCGGATCTGGCAATTTTCAGTTTGGAGTTCGTATGAACAAATTATCAATTACTTTTTACAACTGCAATTGCAACAGATAAAAGCGTGGCAAAATCTGAAATGTTCATACCTTTATTTTCAGTTTTGTTCAAATCTTTGATTTGAATTTTCGGGAGATGTATGCAGTAATTCTCAGAGGGGTTTGCAAGATGTCGGAGAGCTTGGAGGGGAGGATGTGCACCTGGAAGGGGGGAGGTCGCGGCGGCGTGTGGTAGGGCTGGGGGGGTGCGACGGCAGCGGGTTTGGAGGTTGGGGCGACGGCTACAGGCTTCGGGAGGTCCGATTTTGGTGTAGAATCGAAGAGCACGAAAATCTCTTCGAAAAGTTATACTACGCGAAGAATTTCGTTGAGAAACGAAGGAGAAATCGAAGGAAGAAGATTTGATGGGTAATGGGTTAGGCGGCGGTGAACGAACGGGAAGAAGAAGTGAACTGTAGTGTACGGGTATTTATACTAGTATTCTGAGCGTATTTTCTTTTTATTTTTTATTTAATTAAATCCAAAATTAAGGTTTTTCCGTCCGATCTCCAAAAGGAGCCCAACGACTGTCGAACAATATGTTTTGATGCCTTCTGAACAAAATGGCGCTCCAATTCTTAAGTTTACAGCGTGTTTCTTTTATTTTAAAATAATTCTTTTTTAATATTAATTTGAACGTACTCTTTAATTTACCGGGGTCACATACTAACTCAGAAAAATCCAGAAAAAATATTTCTTTCTTTGTTTTGACGATACGGTCCTAACAAAATTAATTTCGTCGAATTCTGAGACTGTTTGAAAAATGGCTATTTTCCAGTCGATTGAAATTGACTGAAATTTACAAAACATATATCTATTTGCCACGGTCACAAATTTATTCCAAAAATTATGGGAATTGAAACCTAGCAATAATTTGACCTCCTGGATCCAACAAAAGTGGTTTCGTCAAAAACCGAGGTCGTTTGCAAAATGGCTATTTTTAATATTAAAAATATATATAGATATTCTACAGCGACTATTCTGAAATTTCAACTGGCCATAACTTTTAATTCTCGCTATAAAATTTCGATTTTTCGGATTCGTTGGAAAGATATTTTTAAATAGATTCTAATATTTTTTGTTTCACCAAAATCCGATTTATTCTGCATCCTGTACAGTTAGTCAAAGTTCGGATTTGACTTTTCAAACTACCGTGCTATTTCTAATTCCTTTTATAATTAAATAAAATATATTCGTATTAACTTCGATAAAAATAAATTTGTAGTCGTTATTATTTAAAATAATTTATTTCAAATATTCAAAATCCCTTAAAATTTCTAAAATAAAATTTTTAAATTAGCCTCATTTTCCGGGTTGTTACAAAAGCGTAACCTATTATGTTCTATTTATTTTGCTTACCCAGCTCATTCTGTTATACCTATCTTATGATATTGTTATCTCTCTCATCCAGTTTATATGCCTATCATAATGCTTTTACTTATTTATATGCTAAAAGTAACTGGACTCGCCAGACTTTATGTCTGACTCGTTTTGTTTTGTTTTCTCTCTCTTCCTTTTTCCCCTCTCAGGTTCTCAGGGTGGGAATACTTAGGCTTGATTAGGATTCTCCCTTCTGTTTTTTCTTGGAGCTGCTTAGATGTACCACTTTGATTTCCAGTCTACTATGAACATGGCTCTTTTTGGGGACTATGATTTTATGTTACCGTACTCTGATGATTCTGGTACAAGGCAGATATTTTATTTTGATGTAATGGGTTTTATGTATTTCAGACTGATGTTGTAACTGGATTTTGGACCACAATGTTTTTTGTTTGAAAAATAAGGTTTTAGATTCCGTTGTTATTTTATATTTGTCTTATGATGTTTCTGTTTACCTATAATGCTTCATGGAACTTAATGCATTCTAATAAAGAGTGACATTAACGAACGTGGGGTGTCACAACTCTTCTTTCACCGTGAATTCCTTAACTCCCCCTTAAACTATGCTTATCTTAACTATATCCTATTTTATAATTTCTCCCCCTTTGTCATTATCAAAAAGTACCCAATACAAGACTATACTATACCTATAGTAGATTATACTAGACTAAAGTTGGTTATACCCCCTAAATCTATGTTATAGATGACTATATAATACTCCCTAAATTGAATAAACTTATATTTCCCTCTAAGTCTATGGTTCTAAACCTAAAATATTATAACTCCCGATAAAATTACGATTATACTAGTTTAATAAACTAAATAGAAGGATAGTAAACTAAGTAGATCAATCAATATTTATAATCAATTCAAGCAAATCAATCCAAACAAGCAATTCAAACAATAAATCTAAACTATTAAGTCAACAAAAGAAAAAATACATGTCTATTCAAAAATACTTCTTGAAACTTTAACAAACCCTTGAAATTATAAAGCCCCCCCTTAATTTAATAGTAGAAAGGCTTTATGTAATAGAATGTGAAAACGATAATTATCTTATTTAATACCTACATATGTATAACTGCATTTCAAGCTATAACAAATCCAACCAGCTCAAACAAGTCAAACAAATCAAACAAATCAATTAAGCCAAACAAGTCAAACAAATTAATCAAGCCAAACAAGTCAAACAAATTAATCAAGCCAAAAAATCCAATCAAGTCAAAGTAAATATGTTATGTGTTTAATATTCCTATATATTTCTAAGACAATAATTTCTGTATAGTATACTTGTTATGTGTGGAGTTAAAAGTTAACATGCAATGCAGTGTGTGCAGTATATTGGTTATAAAGTAATATGAAATGTATGCCATATGCAAAGCAATATGCAAAGGTTTCTTTTTTTTTTTTTTTTTTTTTTTTGGCATTGGTTCCTTTTGAAGAAATCAAGCAATATGCATGTTTTAAAAAAAAAAATATTGGCAGTAACTCAAATATGGTAAATTACAAAATTTCAAACATGAAAAATTTCAGGCTTAGCTTTTTTTGAGTTTAATAACATATTTCAACTAGTTTTGGAAATAATTACAAGAATAGATCTATTTTGGAAATACGAAGGCGAAATTTTAGAATTCGCCAATTGGTGAGTTTCAAAATACGCCAATGCAATTTGTTACTAAATACCAAAGTGACCTTCTGAAAATTTGATTTGGGCATAACTCAAAATCTATGATATGAAATCTCCATTTTTCTGGTCCATTATAAAATATATTCCAATAGATTCGAATGTTTCTCGTTTCAATGAAATCCGACTTAAAATCATATATATTCAATTGAAGTTCAAAACTTAAAACAACGAACTACGGTGACATTACGAGCCCGGTTTTAACTATATTATAAATTATACATGCAAATATCATTCAAAGCCTAACCAAATAACATAAACCAAATGACGAAATTCAAATATCCGAAAATTAGAGAGATACAAAGTTCGATGCACGATAGATAAGTTCGAAACATAAAAAATGCAGATACACAAAATTCAACACAATGACATCTCACCAACTCACATACATCTCAATTTTAAGCTATTGAAGTACACCGCTTTCTATTATGGCCCTGCGATCTACATTTGCTGCACTTGTTTGTTTTTGGCATTTGATGCTCGTCCATAACATTTTTGATTCTCGTAGATTTAGGTCGTCTGGGTTGTCTTCTTACAGGAGAAGCCAATATATGTGGACCATTGTACGATGCCCGGTATTTCTTATCACATACAGGATGAAATTATGGCTTGTAGGAAGCTTTATAACTTTAGATGTAAGCACCACTCTAAAGCGAAATCGTGATGTGCTTTATTTATACTGAAATCTTGTGCTGAACAAGCCGCCATCACATGAGCACACAGTGTCTTCTGCAGAAGTGGGATGTTGCATATATAGGAGCAATGAGAAACTTCAATCTCAACTTCATATTCATCTGTATAATAATGAATCACTTGCCATTTAGATCGACCAAATCGAACAAGTCTACAGCAACGTGCTTCAATAGAACGAGCTTCAATTTTAGCACCCATTTTGGTGTAAGTTTTTTGTCCATAGCCTCCCTTTTTTCTTGCCTCTTAAACAAACACTCAACTGAACAAAAGAACGTCCTTGCAACCAACACCTTTATAGGCCACGATTTGGCGCCTTTTAGTACACCATTAAAACTTCCAGATGAGTTGGTTGTCATTACATGGAAGTGACCATCGTCATCTCTGCAAAGTGCCTAGTTTTCTACAGAATTCCCTAGGCTTCGTTCAATCCATTCGTGCACCCGCGAATTGGTCACCATGATTTCTTCTCTAATTTTAGTGTACTCAGCTACTTCTAATGCACATGCAGCATCGTAAAACAAGCATTTTAGTCATTTCTGTCTATAATCCGCAACTTGAAAATTGGCTTTTAGATGTCTTGCATAGAACCTATGTTTGTGCGATTCTTGCCATCTTTCCTGCAATACTTTTGGTGTTCCTTTCATTCTGTCAGATATAAAAGTAATGCGACGATTTCATGCATTATAAATGAACTCATGCATGCATGAAAAGAACCAGACCCAATTATCATATGATTCAGAATCGACAACTCCATAAACTAATGGGAAAAGGCAGCCATCGGCATCTACAGCAGTAGCAACAAGCAGTGTTCCTTTGTACTTACCATACAACTGTGTCCCGTCAATTCAAAGAAATGGACGACAGTGCACGAAACCTGCAATGAAAGGACGAAATGCCCAAAAAGCATGCTCAAATACCCCAACATCATCGTGTGATATAGGTTATATTGAAATTGGATTGCTTCTTTTTATTTCCTCAAAATACTGAGGCAAACTTGTATACAATTCAGCCCACTCACCAAAAAAATTTCCCAATGCTTTATTTAACGTTCGCCAAGCTTTCATGTAACTAATTTTGATGAAGAGTTAGTTGTCGACGATAACCTGCGTCGTACCAGCTGAGATATCCAAATCGGCCTTCACAAAAGACATGATTTTGGACACAAGAAATCCAAAAGTAGCTTGTTTGTGGTAGAAATTAATCATAGGATTGACACAGTTATATTCATGAGACAGCTTTCTGATTTTCCGTGATCCAGTCTGAGATTTCTTCGACACTATAACATGTGTTCACCATGGACAGGTAGCATCAACATTACATACAGTAGTATATATTATTTTATTCAACTGGATTGGCTTGTACGAAACATCGTGTAGAATAGATCACTCCGTAAGTTGGTGGAAAAACTTTTCTTTACTTTGGAATACCATGCCAATAGCAAAACCATTTTGTACACAAGCAGTCGAGAAATTTTCACCAGAAAACTCTATATTATCCACTATGTGGCCATCATTTGAGCCGTGCAGAGATCATCGTCCACTGGTACTTCCGTTTGAAACTCAGCTACATCTTCAGGATCTTCCGTGTTTGGAAAGTCATAGTCCAGCAGTTCATTGTTGATTTCCATTCGTTGCATTCAGCATGTATCATCAATAGTTGTCATGGCAACCACCATGCTATCAATAGGATCATTTACTCCGATATCTATGTCTTCATTTAGAGCATTTATTTGTTCAAAAGGTTCTGCACCCCAATCTAATTCAGATTCTTCAGTCAATCTGTTAATAAATGCATTTCAGTCATATCTTACATTTCAATGAGCAGTTAGCAAAGTAAATTGATGGGCAACATATACCTTTGGCTCATATCTTATAGTTCTGACTGAGAAAGAAATACATCATGTTGTAATTATTGTCCATAGTCTTCTGACTGGAAAGTTTGTTGTTGTTGCTCATGAACATTTGGTTGAATAGTTTGTTGTTGTTGCTGATGTTGCTCGTCCACATTCGGATGAAAATACAGATTGGTATACATAGGAGAAGTGATGAGTGACAGATCATGGGTTTGCAACATTTCTGTGAAATACTCTAAACCGGTACTCATGATGGGAGGTGTGATGATTTCTTTCATGACTTCTTCCACGATTGCTTTTGCCTTTTTTCCAACAAACAACTCAATCGATTTCTTAATAGAAGAAAACATTACTTGTACATCTTCGTTGTCTGAAAGTGATGCTGCTCTCAACTTCGAATCAGTAGGTCAGTTAACCGATAACTCAATATCATATTCGAGAGGGTTAATTTTGGTTGCTTTTAAGACCGATTCTCTCAAAGCATCAAGTGTGCAACCCTTGCGAACTCTCCCAGGTTTGCAGAATCCTCCACATAATTTTCATTTAGATGCTCATCCACGAGCAATTTACCGCCATAGTAGCAAAGTGTAGGAATAAAATTAGGCGCCAATGTTGAGTGAGTATATTAGTTTTGAAGTTATTTGAGAAATAATGGGTTTCTGAAATGTGAAGTAATGTGTTGAACAGACTTGAAATAGGCAAAACATCTCAGCAATTTCACTGTCAAATCATCTCAGCAATGTCGTTGTTAAGTCAGATTTGACAGAGCTTTAATCATCTCATTTTTTCGAAGTATGGCATCATCAATGTCCTTTGTCCAGCTTTATCACAAAGGACAAGCTATGCGTCAGATTTGGCAGAGTCTTGTCAACTCATCTGTTTTGAAATAATGATTCATTTAGCCAACTTTATCAAACAGGAAAATGTTGGACCAACATTATCAATATCTAGTCAAATCACTTGTTTTATGGCAGATCGTACTGTTAGGAACAACTTTGGTGCAACTTTACTATACCATTTCAAATTTCAAACAATTTGAAATTATTTTATATCCGAATGGCTATTTCAAATTTCTAATAGATATACTTAATGGCAGTAAGTTGTCATTTCATCTTTATGACAAGGTGTACTATACGAAAATTTTAGTCAATTTGGTCTAATATACTGTTTCGGACCAGCTTTGTTCAGTGTGCTACAACTTATACTACTCGAAAACACTTTAATCGGTGAGTTGTCATTTCATCAAACAAAGTTTTTTGGCTATAGACATTGATTTTAATCAGTAATAACATATAAACGTAATAAGAAAACCCATTTTCTTAAACAAAACCAAACATTTGTGCTTCATACTCATCTCTAAGTTTTACAATCATACAAACAATAATTGAAACTAATATTCGAAATACTACTACGACAACAGATAATAGAAACACTAGTGGTTACGGTTCAATTGCAAGTCTTCTAGGAGTTGTTTGAGGCATATAATTTCTTGTTCCAGCTCGTTCGCATATGTTATTCCCTTGGACACAGCGGTTTGTCAGTCCATGTTGAAAAATTGCAATCTGGGGAAAATTGGAATAAAGAAGTATTTGACGGCCAATGTTTTCACCATAGCTATTACAGCAACTTCAGCCATATATCCACAGTGAAAACAAACTGGGTAAGAGTCAACCTCTTCTTCAATGGGCCTTGATTTATTGGTACGTGCTCAACCTCTTGTTCTACAACGGGTTGATAAACAGGATGTTCATCCACTCGTGGGACATACACAGGTTCATTTGGTTCCAATTGAAGTGTGAGTTGGTCAAGATCTGGATATTCACGATTAAACTACTCAGAAAGTTGTTCTTGATAGTTTATATTCCAATCGATATTAGTGTGATCACTAGACGTTGGAATGAGTTCGTGAACGTAATGGAAACCGGAGTCCATAGATGATGGCCATGAAGGCATTTGTTAAGAGAAATAGAGTTGAGAAGATATAGTTGAATGTGGGTGAGAATTATAAAGGAGTGAGTGGGTATATATATATATATGTATGTATATATATATATATATGTATGTATATATATATATATATATATATATATATATATATATATATATATATATATATATAAAGTTTGAAATACACAGACGAAACTTTGAAAATGCGCACAAAGACGAACTTTGGAAATGCGCTCAGTTCTCTATTCGAACAAAATGACTCTATATTTGTAAGTATTTTCAAAACAGATGTAAACATGGCGGACGGGATTAAAAGACCCGATCTTTTTTATTGAAGCCATAAAAATGAAAAATACAAAGCTAGTAGAACACCGCCATGAAGTAGAATACGGGAAAAACAATTGCTTCAATCACAAGAAAGCACAAAAAAGAAAAACAAACAGAAAGAGAAGCAAAACACAAGACAACAATCTATGCAAAGCACAATAAATATATCATATTTCTTGGTGGAGAGGCCAGCGGATCAACTAAAGGAGCAGCTTGGGCAATGAAGGCAGCAAACTCAGGAGCAAGGTCAACAACATAGTAACAGGAATTAGAAGTGCATAAGTAGGATCTAACCCAGGATGGATCATTGAGAACGGTTCTATTCGAGTCCCTCGACGACCCTTCGATTGCAAGATAAAACTCTCCATCTAAAATTTGGTAGCGAACCATACGATACGATGTTCTCCAGTATCGTTAGAAACAAATTAGACCGCATGTATATGAAATCAACTCTTAAGCTAGTTCCTCATTTGTTACTCAGCCAATACAATATAAACTCCAAAGCTGAGAGTACTAAATCTAACAGGATTAAGTTCTGTCATAATATCATGATCATTCTACGGTGGTTCAAAGCATATGTCATCACAACATAAACTCTAAATCACTTTTGAAGTTTTGGCTATTACGTACAGTCTGTATGTCCCGTTACGCCCAAACGGTAACATCTTGACACTCACTGTATGATTTGCAAAAGAGTAGTACTAAATCCTCTCAATATTTTGAACTTCCTATAGCGCAGCATGTTAAACAAGAAATGCACAATCCAATGCCTTCAGCATTGCATCTTATGAAGCTAATGATATTAAAATAGATTGATTTGAAAACTAGAGAATCCAAACTTTTGATTCCTTGTACATACACGTATATCTACACATATATCTAACCTATGATAACTGCAATATTACTAGCAATCAAACATGCGAGCATATAATTTAGGATGATTGAGTAGTGTTAAAAAAGTACTGCAACACTAAAACATGATATGATGATAACCTTGTTCTGCAATAAGGTTTGCGCCGAACATCAAAATGCTTCTTAACCAGATGTACATATCATGTAATTCTTCACATTAATTTTGAAGAAAGAGAGCTCAAATACATTTCCACAAAGCAGTATTATAAAGTGAAGTAAAAGAACCCATTTCAGTATATAAAAAACTGACCAAAATGAACTAGGAAAGCAAGAAACTTAGTTCAAAATACCAGGACTGTCAAACGATCACATCACTTAAAAATGTCACAACGGAAGAAGAAAGGAGAGAAGATAAAGCATTTCCACAAATATGGAATGTGAAAATGTACTATACCCCAAATCTCTATTATTATGACCAACTTCTTTACACTTTCTTCCACTAATTACTACTACTTCTAATGCCTGGCTCCATCCTGTCTGCCTTGTGCTACCTGATTACATCATTATCTTCGTGTTAGCTTCTATGGTGATGAAAACGGCCATGGCTTCAAGTGGGATGGATGCGAGTTAGGGGTAGTTTGGTCATTTAAAATGAGAGACATGCCGAGAGGAAGATGAAATGAAATGAAATGGGATTTTGTTGTTAGTTTGCTTTTTTAAAGAAAAAGAAAAAGAAACCGTTGTATGTTTTGTAACGGTTGGACGGTGAAAGGTTCTTTTCAGGATACTTTTTTCATTCATCCTTTTTTTGGACTATTGGATGAACGTTTGCATTTGTTTGGTGGGTAAATATGAAAAAAGGATAGGAACTATGAATGAATTCAATCCCGTTTATACATAAGAATCCACACAGCAATTTAATATCAGTCGGAATATCACACTTTTGGTCTAAATTGAAATGCTTCTACAGCCCAAAAATACTACGTGGACCGGTTTTAGAAGATGCACCAAGTGCTCTTTTTACATATATGTTAATTCAGCTGTTTTCACAGGAAAATCTATTCGAACACAAAGATCCAATAATTCAAATATGCTATGCCACCAATTTATTTTATTTTAGCTATTATCCGTTTTCGTTTTTGAGTATTTATTTAATAATCCGTTAATTGTAAGTTTTACCATTATTATTATTTAGAGATATTGTGAACCATAATTCTTTACTAAATACAAGTGATTCTTGACTTCAACTTTATAATAACCTTTTGATGCTAGAAATTTATATTTTACATACGGTTGTTACTGTTGAACCACTCAACCACCAAACCGTACTAACCGTCTACTAACAGTTACCGTCTACTACGGTAACGTCGACAGTAATGGTTGCGCATTTTGATAATCACAATAAAACATACCAACCACACATGATTTTTTTAGTAGTATTTCATAAAAATATGTATGTATTTTTAATAACTTAAGCTAGAAAAATAACATATTTATAAATTATAAGTGTTTTTTATTTATCGACAACATGCACATGGATGGTTTGTTTCATAGATAAACAAACTAAATCTTAAGAAAAAAGTTAGAACTTAAATTATTTATGGATAACAATGTAAATTTACAGTAATGGTTGTGGTATCGGTTATAAAATTTGCTAACCATCAACAACGGTTGCGGTTACGGTTGACAGTTGTCGTAACACCCCTAATTTTAAATGTATAATGTATAAGCTATGGTTGTACATGAAATCTATGCATGTAATGCATACTTTAGTTCCATGGTTTATAAATATATATCTTAGAGCACCTACAACAATTTACGAGTCGTAATATTAAGACTCGTAATATTACAGGGATTTGTGTTAGAAAGTCCCAACAGGCGGGTGCTTTTTAAATCAACGATTAAGATAAGGCACTAGTTTAATCGGTGTCTTATAAATGAATGTTGATTTAATCACCTCCTAGAGTTTGGGCATTGATTAATTAAATCAGCGTCCGTGGTAGGGCACATATAAATTGTGCTCTACCCAGCCCTCACTCCTACTCCACTTATAATTATCATTTTTTTCGATATCACGTTGAGATAAAGTCACGTGTGACCAAAATCGCTAGACGGATAGTTCGACCTCAGAAAGATGTTAGACTGGTTCTGCACATATTCCTCCTACGCTCGAGACCACGATGTTCGACTTATGGATTCTACATGAGTTGTCTGAGGGATAATTTCACTATGTTCATAGCTCTTGAGACCGTTGAGGTATGACTTTAGACTGTAATATAATTGATAGTGTACAAAATAATTATCTGTCATGCTACATAGTTAGGTTGTAGTGTTATTTTACAATATATTAACCGAGAACAAATGTCTTTTTACTAGTCTCGCTACCTCAGCCTTCGTGATAGTTCGTAGAGGTGTTTACACCTACCTACGACGTATTGCATCAGGATTTAAGGGATAGGCTATGGGCTAGTCCATTCGGACGCTTCTTAGATATTAGACCCACCCAATCATTTGACCGATCACTAGTAGATGCCTTAGTCGAGAGGTGGTGGCCCACCACATATATACTTCATTTTTCGGATTTTGAGGTAGATATTACCCCAACATATTTTTATATGCTTACGAAGATTGAGATAAGGAGTGCATATATAGTGCCATATCCCTTTAACTCTAGCTTTGAATCACCTAAGATGTGCACTTTGTATTTTCCTGATTTTACCTTCAATCATATTTCATTTGGAGTCGTTACCCTGACATATTCATAGGATTATATTTTAACTTATATGGGTACTGAGACTATGGAGAATGCTGCGTTTCAGGCTTTTTTATATCTTTTTGGTTCGACATTCTTCTCGAACCAAAAGTGTATGATTCGACTTGGCCACGTAGTAGCATTAGCCAATTTAGTGCATATGCGTATGATAGATTGAGATTCCGCTATATTGGATTGTCTTTACGCTGCACTAGACTACTTTGCTTTTGGGGAGATGACTCAAATGTTTGGTTTTTGGTACATGTTGTCGTGTTGGTACTATAAGTATACGACCATATGCATCTATGCATTGTTGAGGCAGCCAGTCATGTAGCTGATTCATATTTTCTACGCATGCAACGTTAGATAGTACCTAGTTGGTTATGTGTTCATTTATCAATGTTAGGCACGACTTGATGGAGGCTCGATCTTAGATTGATCTGAGGTGTATGGACAATATTTTACGAGCACCATCGGCCTCTTATTGGCTGCTCTCATACATGTTGGCTAGCTCTATGATATACATCCCTTTTCACCTACATATTGTTTGCCTCTTCGTCGTGTTGTTTTGCTCCCACCGACTTACCTTCCTTTTTGGTACTTGGGAGACCAATGTTACTTCCACTCCACGGGTAGCCCAGGGGTACTAGGAGATCCATTATCCAGTGATAATATGTTTAGTAGACGTCGGTCTATTGGTAGACAGTACGTACATGGCCTTAGATAGAAAAGCTGGGTAGACACTGTAACACCCCAAAAAAGCACCTTAAATAGACATAAGATAGTTAAATTTAAAATAAACAATAATAACCAATTATAAATTAATCCTCTAAAAAATAGAATTCTGGGGAATTGAGAATTAAGCTATAAAAATATTGTAGTTATATTCGTGGCAAGATTCTGATCTATTTTCATATTTTATTTGCTGAAAATGGAATCCGTATGCAAGAGTTATTGATAAAACAAGTTATACGTAAATTGTTTACATACAAGGTTTGAAATTCAAACCGATTAAATATAAATCGAGAATATAATTAATTACTAATTAGCATAAAATAATATTCCACAAGGATTTGAATTTCTGTGTACATATTTATATGTAAAAGGGAACAAGAATAATTAATAAACAAAAATCAATCAATCTCGTTAATGAATAATTAATATAAAAACAATCGTATAGGGAAACAAATTCCCTACCTCGACCCCAAAAAGGGGTTCGACCGCCCCTGTAGAAGGGAGGTCGAATGCCCTTCTACAGAGGGGGTCGACGCCCTTCATGTATAGGTGGAGGATGACTTTGATTTTTTATGGATTTATTTATAATTTCTCAACAAAGGACTGACCAGATTAAATCTAACTAATCCAACAGTCTGTAAACACGAACTATAAATAAGACCCTCTAGCCACTCCCCAAACCCTATACCTCATTCTTCTGCACCTCTACTTTGTCTTTTTCATTTCTTAATTCCCGAATTTCAGGTTAGGTTTCTCTTCCCTCTTCTAACCTTATTCTATCTTGACTAGTTCTAAATTCTTATATGTGTAAACATTGGAATTAAGTTATATATATGTAACGAACTGGGATTTTCGACTCCGAAAATCAACGTAAAACTACCATGTTGACTATTCAAACATCGGAAATACCTGATCATTAATAGAAAGAAGTTAGAGGGTGAGAATAGATAAGATAGAAAATTAGAATAGAAGAAGAAGATCACCACAGAACAGAATCAGAGTAATACGAATCTCACAGCGGAACAAATAAAATATAATATATAACATAACTTTGTAGTCTAGCAGTGTATATATATATAATAACATTATCAGAGTACAACACTTACACACAACGGAAATAACAATAGCTATATAATCCTGAAGCCTCCTGCTTCAAGCTCCCCCAAGTATATCTGTAAGACCTAAACTACTTGACTGCCCGTACAAATTTGGGCACCTAAGAGTTTAGGGAAAACAAAACAAAATAAATTCTAGGTCAGTCATGGGACTGGTGTGTGTAAACTCAAATCAATTGGTTTAACTTTTTCAAAATCCTTTTCAAAAGAAACGGTAATCGTAAGACCGATACACCCATAAACACGGATGATTTTTACCTTACGATAACCAAAAACAGTTGTGGAAATCAATACTTCTCTGATATTATAATAATGTCTAATCACAAGTAAATAACAATCTAGCAGAACGCTTGCATCTCACATTCCACATATATAGTATACAAAAAAAAAAACCGCGGGCGCTTATTGGAGATTGGATTCCAACTATGACAATGTATGGGACCACCTGCCGATAGTGTATCTCTAGAGGCTAATACACTAGGTTCAACAAGAACGTCTTGCAACCCGGCCCACACATGTCCGACCACTCATTTCGCTTGAGTGTATCGAATGTATACCACCAACGGTTGGGAGCTACCCACCGTTTCCTGAAAAAGGGACAATGTAATGACCCGGGTTTTTGGCGATCTTGGTTATCCAATATACAACACATATCGAACATCCAAGGATTGAAAATACCGGTCATTAATGAAAGAAATTAGAGGGTGAGGATAGATAAGATAGAAACTTAGAATAGAAGAAGAAGAAGAACACAACATCAGAGTAACACGAACCTCACAGCGAAACGAATAACATATAATATATGTAACATAACTTTGAAATATACATCTGTAATTGAATATACATATCATTTCAAAGTACAACACTTACAACACAGCAGAAATACACTATAGCTATATGATCCTGAAGCCTCCTGCTCCAAGCTCTTCCAGTATATCTGTAAATCCCGACTACTTGACTGCCCGTACAAATTTAGGCACCCAAGAGTTTAGGGAAACAAACAAATAAACTCCGGGTCAGTCATGGAACTGGTATGAGTAAACAGTTTAAAACAGTTCAAGCAGGTAAACGATATCTCATAAGACCACGCCGTATAACGGAACGGGTTTCTCCCTTATGAGAATCCATATTATCTTTATATCAAAAACCTTTTGATATTATAATAATGTCTATCAACCACAATATAATAATCATCTAGCAGAAACGCTTTCATCTTACGTTCTACATATATAGTATACAATCAAAACCGCAAGCACGTATTGGGAAATGGATTTCCAACCATGACAAGGTATGGAACCACCTTTCGCTAGTGTACCTCTAGAAAGGAATACACTGGGTTCAACAAGAACATCTAGCAACCCGGCCACACATGACCGACCACTCATTTCGCTTGAGTGTATCGAATGTATATCACCAACGGTTGGGATCAGCAACTGTTTCCCGAATGGGACAGCATCAACAATAGATTTTTAGAAATAAATGAAACTCTAGATCAGGTGATTATACACCCTACTTCGATGCGACCAACTTAGCCATGCTGCCTGCCCGATTTCTGTCATTTACCGGATGTGAGGCTAGAAGCTACGCTTTATCATCACACCAGATTCACTTTGAATGCCACATCGTCAAATCCATCAAATCACCGATTTGCGTCCTCAACCATACATTATGTGTTAGCTAAAAGAAGTTTCCTTCTCCGCTTCCACTCTTGGTACGGTTGGAGAAATCAATATACGTGATCGTCTGGAAATACTCTGTCAGACATCCGTCTATACAAGCCATCCATGAACAGGATGAACCGAAGACACTATTCTGTAAACATGATAGCCCTTGCATAACCCCGTCTTCAATTTCCTTTGGCATATATGATTCACAACGCTTATGCCAATACAGAGTGATTCTTTGGATAATAATCCAACTGGTCTCTCCATATTAACAACGTTAAAATGGTCAAAACTTCGATAGTCTGTGAGTTAACTATCAAAGAAAAACAAGTGTGCAAACAACGATATCATTTCCAGATGGAAATTCTATCAATCAATCATCAATCATATATATATATCTATATATATATTCCTTATTTTCCATGTTTAGAAATCATACGTTATTAACACTGGAAAACATTTCCATTTCTTGTTTTCTATATTAGAAAACATTTCTGGTTCTTATTTGGAAAACCTTTCCAAAACTCCTTCATTGGACTTAGACAGATGTTTAACAAACCATCGCAATGCCAACTCAACCATTTCCTTTAATTACTAAATTCACTTTACCATCCTTTACTGCCGAACCATAACCATTCCTTAGTTAAAAACGAAGCCAATCAAGTTGGGGTAGAACTACCTCTCAGACCTTAACTGAACAACATTTCTAACCTTGAAATAGGCAAAGTTCACTTTAAATTTCTTTAACTAACTTCCTTACTTAACCTTTCTTTCGAATAACAATATTCGATTAACTCTTTTTATTTAACCCTAATCGATTAACTCTTTTTACTTAACTCCTTTCGATCAAACTATAATCGATAACTCCTTTCGAATAACTAATTCGATAACTCTTTTGTATTTAACTCCATTCGAATAACTAATTCGAATAACCCTTATTTATTTAACTCTATTCGAATAAACTATATTCGATTAACTCCATTTGTGTTTAACTCTATTCGAATAACTAATTCGAATAACCCCTTTAACTCCATTGGGATAAACTATATTCGATAACCCCTTTAACTAAATTCAATTTGATTAACTCGACTAACTTCACCCATTTGGTTAACTTGACTAACTTAGCCCATTTGGTTAGCTCTTATTCGAATATCTAATATTCAATTAACCCTATTCAACTAACTCGACTCGACTAACCCCTTTCGAATAACTAATTCGATTTACTAACTTTCGAATACCATATTCATTTTAACTCCTTTCGAATACCATAGTCGATTTAACTCCTTTCGAATAACTATATCCGATTTAACTCTATTCGCTTTATAAAGATTTCCTTTTTAACAACGTTTATTCATTTCTAAAGATTTTCTTTTAGTAACGGTTCTCCACTTTAAAAATGATTTCCTTCTTATAACAGTTTCCTTTTTATAACGTTTTCCCTTTTTCTAAATATCTCCTATTTATAAATATTCCAATTTATAAATATTCCTTATTTATAAATATTCCATTTATAAATATTTTATTTTCAAATATCACTTTGAAAATATTCTCTTATCAACATTTCGGTATGTTATGGTATTCAACATATCAAATCACGATGATCAGTATCGTCCAAACACATATAATCGACAACAGATTATATGTCACATCATATATTACAATATATGAATCACAGTAAAATAAATGTTGAAAATATCCAGTTGGATTCCTCCAACCTGTTTCCCTGCATCACAGATGTTAAACAATATAGATAACATCACTTTTAGTTCCATATGATATATTCTATTAAATAGAATCAATATAGAAATTCAACTAACTGACTAGCAGTTCAATCAAACAGTCAACACACAGTCAATCAGCCAATATTTAATAGTTCTAAAAATACAACATGAATTGATAAACTTTCAGAGTTAGTGAGATTTACTCACATTGGCAGTTCATCATTAAAGAACGATAAACTATTGTTTGATTTGAATCAAACAATTTATTTCGCCATAAATCCAAACAAGCTCAAATCCACTCCCAGTCGGCTCCATGGTAGTGTCCGTCCATACGATCCCAACACAACTGACGGTTCTCGATTTCGACTCCGTATGAGCTAGATATCGCGTAAACAAGTTAATACATTTAATTTAAAATAAAAACATTGATTTAAAACCCATTGGGCCTCACCCCCTTAAAATACTCGGCCCACTTACCAAACATACCAGACCCAAACTTGAGCATCTTCTTCCCTAATTCCTTATGCCGTGACCTCTCCAGTATTTCACCCAAACAACCGATCTTCTAAAAATCCAAGCACCATACATACTTCTTTTAAAATCAAACAAACACCACTAAAATTCCCTACTTCGATTTCTCTACCACCTCCAACCATCATTCTCCAGTTCGGTCCTGACCTGTTGCTTCCGACGTTTTACAGTCCTGACCATCGAGTGACTGTTGCGTCACTTTTTTGATCACCGAAACACCGCAATCAACCCCAAATGAACCTCTTCAATCTCCTAACCAACATTTCAAACCCCAAATCACCCATCGATACCACAAAATCCCAAAAACCCAAACCCTAAATCTACTGCGAGCATGGAAAACCATATCGAGCTCCATAAAATTCTGATCGAGTTCAATAAAACGGACATCAAATCGAAGCTTGAGTGATGAGGATAACATATATATAAGTATTGTAATTTATAGTATTTCTTTTTGATTTTCCTTGAATATGGTTTGCTCGCCATTTTCTGTGAAGGGAGAATAAGAGCGGCGGCTTCTAATTTGATTTTATAGAGAAGACGAGATGTTTGTGTGGTTGAGAAGATGAGGATGTGGCTTGATTATGTTCACAATTTCTTATATTTTAGTTTTCTTTATATATTCATTTCGCCTTCTAAAAATCCATTTGATCACACACGATCCCCAAAAATCATGAAACTGGACGTGTAGCTACAGCTCGACATCATGGTCCCAACGAAACTGGTTTCGTCGAATTCCAACTCCCTATGCTCACACAGCGTATTTTTAATTGTCAAAATACTGACTGTTTCTCACTCTAAAAATCCGTACAACCACACAGTGACTCTAAAAATCACGAAACTGGAAATCTAACAACTACTTGACATTGCGGATCCAACAAAATTAGTTTCGTCGAATTCCAACTTCGTTTGCAAAAGTGGCTATTTTTAAAGTCCTAAATAACCCATTTAAATATATAAACATATTTAAATAAAATAAAATTAAATATTTATAAATAAATATTATCATATATATTCACACTAGAATACCATACAGCTCCAGAATAATCCTATATGGATTTCTAACTCGATATTTCCATCAGGGTCAACCCGATATTCGATTTATATTGAAATTCCTTTTTAAAATATAAATAATTCCTTTATAAATTATAAAGGAATTCCACAGCGACTTTTCTAAAATTTGATTTGGACGTAAATCAAAATCTACATGACGAAATCCCGAGTTTTCTCTTCCACTAGAAAGATATACTCCACCAGCTCCACACGTTTCTTGTTTCATAGAAATCCGGCTTAAAACGAATCCTGTACATTCAGTTGAAGTTCAAATCGCCAAATTACGAACTGCAGCGCCATTTCAAGCTCGATTTTAATTATAATATAATTATACGTTCAAACTTCATTCAAATAATATATTCGTTATTCAAATTCAATTCTAAACTGAATTTAATATCACAGACGATCCAGTTCATACCATATCGCCATTTCAGCCAATTTTGATTATTTCAGAATTAAATATATTAGTTAATTTATTATTTTAATTAAATATTCACTATTATTTAATTCCATGACCATTAAATCCTTTTAATCACCTTTTAAATAATTAAATAAATTAATTATCATATCGCTGACGATGCGGGTCATTACATTCTTCCCTACTTAAAATAATTTCGTCCTCGAAATTGCTAAAGCTAGAAGACAACTCTATTAACTAGTTATAACTTATTTGTTCACTTCTTAACTTCAGTTTCCAACTAGACCAATTTAATTTCAATTAAATATTAATTAATTCTTATCAACGAAAATTTCCAAAAGATGCTAAAAATTTTCTAACGCCTTAACTTTTCAAAAATTTCGCCAGCACCTCCTTTGTACTGGTCAATAGGTCAAACTCCAACTCGCCTCTCTAGGCCATCTCCATCCCAAAAGAAAATCAAACAGCCAAGCGGCTTGCCAAATCGGCTCATAAAAACCTCATACCCAATATAAATATAAACTGGTACCTTTTGGTCGACATATCAATACATCCTTTTCCATCTGCAGCCAGTTCAGCATATACCAGTATCATCCCAATCAAATTCCAATCTGCTTTTATCCACAACACAACCATTCGCTTATATCCGAGCCAAATATCATTTCAACTCGAGTTTCTTCTCGATTCCCAACTCTTAACTTGATTATCACATTACACTTCAAATTTGAATCTCATAATCCAATTTGTCTTGATATTATTCTAATTCGACCTCAGTTACCACTTTACTGGCTTTACTTTAATTCAATTTTGTTTTCACAAATTTCCGTTAACTTTTTTTTTTTAATTCAAACAGTCTTTCCCTGGGAGTTTTTAAACAGTTTACTCTTTTCAAAAATCAAAATTTCCTTTTGAACATGTCACTGAGCCCTTAATTAATATTCCATTAGTTAAATCACTTCTCTATTTCTTTATCAATATTTGTTAACCAAATATTTTCAATAACCATATTGGCCTTTTATGTTATTTGGAAAACATTTCCGAATATCGCCTTCCTTTATTTTCTAAACTTTAGAAAATATATGCTATTTATAATTGGGAAAATATTCCAATTACTCATCTCTTTTCCGATCTCGTTTATTTCTATACTTAGGAAATATTTATTATTCTATTTCCAAGTTTACACTTATTTGGGTTAAAACGGATGTTGTGTAAAACATCGTTACGACAACCCAAATACTATATTCAACTAACTCTTATTCAACATTGATCTTCGAGCCTGAAATCTTACTATTTATTTGTTAATAATGAAATCAATCAAGTTGGGGTATAACTACCTCTCAGACCTTTACTGAATAACATTTATAATGTCAAAACAGATATGACTACTTACTCGAATAATCAATACCATACAACTACTTATTCACTTTTAAACACGTATACGCTTCCTCTTTCTATTCTTACTAGATTTTATTCTTATACTTCCTTTTTTATTTTACAATTCTATTTCTAAGTTCATTTCCTTATCGACTTCTATATATATATCGATACGTTGATTTCTAACTATCAAATTATCTTAAAAATATTCTAACTCCTTAAATTCCCGGAAAAATTCGCCATAACCTCCTTTGTACCAGGAGCATCGGGATATTTCAAATAGCCTCCCATGGCCCTCACCAATCCAAAAGAAAAAGAAAAAGCCAAGCGGCTAGCCGATACAGCGCAAAAAATCTCATATATGAATTAAATACATACCTTTTCGTCGAGCATTCTATCTATTTCACTTATGTACTCTATTCCAAACCTGTCTCTTGTATATCTATACCTGTCCAATCTATTTTAACTATACCTGATCGTTTTAACTCAATTCGTTAATTAATTTTTAATTAACTCTTTAGTCTATTTCACTTTTATATTTGAACATGACATGTTCAAATATATTTTAACTTGCTTATTAACTAATTTGAATCCAAATTTCAAATTTAAATTCTATATTCGATTTCGAATATTCATTTACAAATCCAATTCACCTTTCAAAGTTCAACTTTAAATTCAAAACTCGATTACCTAATTCCTCTTCGACTTAGTTAATTCTATTCAAATTTTATATCACTTCTATTATTCAAATTTATATATCAAATCCTATTATTATAAATCCCATTTGAAATTCAACACAACTTGTCTTTCCCAAAACAAATTCAAAACAGTATCTCCGGTAGTAATTCGTCACTTGCAACTCGAAAATGAATACTGATGATGCAGCTGTCATCATCGGAATCTATTTTCCAGCGATCAAAGTGAGTTCAATACTATAAAACCATTTCTAAACATTTCCACTTTGAAATTCATTTCAAAATATAATTCACACTGCTTGTAAAACAATTTAAAATCTCCCAGGATCTTAAATTTTCCAAATTTTTAATCTAAATCCGTTTACAAATACTTATCCAATTTTCCAGAATTTTAATTCAATTTCTGGTTTAAATTTAGATTTAATTCCTTTTGATTTCATATAATTCACTTATATGAATTCTGATCAATTATTTACATAACCATTTTACTTATAATCTTACTCGATTATAATCACAACCAATATATCCAATATATTTTAATCATTCCAATATAAATGCTTTATATCAAAATATAATTTGGGGCAAAATTATTTTGTTTACCCTCTTTTCAAAACATACCATGATGGTTCATCGTATTCAAGTGTTTAATAACTCCTGCCGATACAGTGGATCAAACTGATCGACCAGAACCCATAAACAACTCAACCAATAAATCTCCACAATATAAAACAATTTTATATCAAATAACAAATACATTCACTAGTATATATACACTCAAACTCAAGCTAGGGTATTACTAACCCTATCTTTATCGAGTCACGCCACAGAGCCAAGGTAATTCACTTAACTTAAGCTCTGATACCAACTGTAATGACCCGGGTTTTTGGCGATCTTGGTTATCCGATATACAACACATATCGAACATCCAAGGATTGAAAATAACGGTCATTAATGAAAGAAATTAGAGGATGAGGATAGATAAGATAGAAACTTAGAATAGAAGAAGAAGAAGAAGAACACAACATCAGAGTAACACGAACCTCACAGCGGAACGAATAACATATAATATATGTAACATAACTTTGAAATATACATCTGTAATTGAATATACATATCATTTCAAAGTACAGCACTTACAACACAGCGGAAATACACTATAGCTATATGATCCTGAACCCTCCTGCTCTAAGCTCTTCCAGTATATCTGTATATCCCGACTACTTGACTGCCCGTACAAATTTAGGCATCCAAGAGTTTAGGGAAACAAACAAATAAACTCCAGGTCAGTCATGAGAGTGGTATGAGTAAACAGTTTAAAACAGTTCAAACAGGTAAACGATATCTCATAAGACCATGCCGTATAACGGAACGGGTTTTTCCCTTATGAGAATCCAAATTATCTTTATATCAAAATCCTTTTGATATTATAATAATGTCTATCAACCACAATATAATAATCATCTAGCAGAAACGCTTTCATCTCACGTTCTACATATATAGTATACAATCAAAACCGCAAGCACGTATTGGGAAATGGATTTCCAACTATGACAAGGTATGGAACCACCTTTCGCTAGTGTACCTCTATAAAGGAATACACTGGGTTCAACAAGAACATCTTGCAACCCGGCCACACATGATCGACCACTCATTTCGCTTGAGTGTATCGAATGTATATCACCAACGGTTGGGATCAGCAAACGTTTCTCGAATGGGACAACATCAACAATAGATTTTTAGAAATAAATGAAACTCTAGATCAGGTGATTATACACCCTACTTCGGTGCGACCGACTTAGCCATGCTGCCAACCCGATTTCTGTCATTTACCGGATGTGAGGCTAGAAGCTACGCTTTATCATCACACCAGATTCACTTTGAATGCCACATCGTCAAATCCATCAAATCACCGATTTGTGTCCTCAACCATACATTATGTGTTAGCTAAAAGAAGTTTCCTTCTCCGCTTCCACTCTTGGTACGTTTGGAGAAATCAATATACGTGATCGTCTGGAAATACTCTGTCAGACATCCGTCCATACAAGCCATCCAGGAACAGGATGAACCGAAGGCACTATTCTGTAAACAGGATAGCCCTTGCATAACTCCGTCTTCAATTTCCTTTGGCATATATGATTCGCAACGCTTATGCCAATACAGAGTGGTTCTTTGGATAATAATCCAACCGGTCTCTCCATATTAACAACGTTAAAATGGTCAAAACTTTGATAGTCTGTGAGTTATCTATCAAAGAAAAACAAGTGTGCGAATAATGATATCATTTCCAGATGGAAATTCTATCAATCATATATATATATATATATATATATATATATTCCTTATTTTCCATGTTTAGAAATTATACGTTATTAACACTGGAAAACATTTCCATTTCTTGTTTTCTATATTAGAAAACATTTCTGGTTCTAATTTGGAAAACCTTTCCAAAACTCCTTCATTGGACTTAGACATATGTTTAACAAACCATCGCGATGCCAACTCAACCATTTCCTTTATTTACTAAATTCACTTTACCATCCTTTACTGCCGAACCATAACCATTCCTTAGTTAAAAACGAAGCCAATCAAGTTGGGGTAGAACTACCTCTCAGACCTTAACTGAACAACATTTCTAACCTTGAAATAGGCAAAGTTCACTTTAAATTTCTTTAACTAACTTCCTTACTTAACCTTTCTTTCGAATAACAATATTCGATTAACTCTTTTTATTAAACCCTAATCGATTAACTCTTTTTACTTAACTCCTTTCGATCAAACTATAATCGATAACTCCTTTCGAATAACTAATTCGATAACTCTTATGTATTTAACTCCATTCGAATAACTAATTCGAATAACCCGTATTTATTTAACTCTATTTGAATAAACTATATTCGATTAACTCCATTTGTGTTTAACTCTATTCGAATAACTAATTCGAATAACCCCTTTAACTCCATTGGGATAAACTATATTCGATAACCCCTTTAACTAAATTCAATTTGATTAACTCGACTGACTTCACCCATTTGGTTAACTTGACTAACTAAGCCTATTTGGTTAGCTCTTATTCGAATAACTAATATTCGATTAACCCTATTCAACTAACTCGACGCGACTAACCCCTTTCGAATAACTAATTCGATTTACTAACTTTTGAATACCATATTCATTTTAACTCCTTTCGAATACCATGTTCGATTTAACTTCTTTCGAATAACTATATTCAATTTAACTCTATTCGCTTTATAAAGATTTCCTTTTTAACAACGTTTATTCATTTTTAAAGATTTACTTTTATTTACGGTTCTCCACTTTAAAAATGATTTCCTCCTTATAACAGTTTCCTTTTTATAACGTTTTCCCTTTTTCTAAATATCTCCTATTTATAAATATTCCAATTTATAAATATTCCTTATTTATAAATATTCCATTTATAAATATTTTATTTTCAAATATCACTTTGAAAATATTCTCTTATCAACATTTCGGTATGTTATGGTATTCAACATATCAAATCACGATGACCAGTATCGTCCAAACACATATAATCGACAACAAATTATATATCACATAATATATTACAATATATGAATCACAGTAAAATAAATGTTGAGGAAATCCAGTTGGATTCCTCCAACCTGTTTCCCTGCATCACAGATGTTAAACAATATAGATAACATCACTTTTAGTTCCATATGATATATTCTGTTAAACAGAATCAATACAGAAATTCAACTAACTGACTAGCAGTTCAATCAAACAGTCAACACACAGTCAATCAGCCAATATTTAACAGTTCTAAAAATACAACATGAGTTGATAAACTGTTCAGAGTTAGTGAGATTTACTCACATTGGCAGTTCATCATTAAAGAACGATAAAATGTTGTTTGATTTGAATCAAACAATTTATTTTGCTATAAATCCAAACGAGCTCAAATCCACTCCCTGTCAGCTCCATGGTGTAGTGTCCATCCATACGATCCCAACGCAACTGACGGTTCTCGATTTCGACTCCGTATGAGCTGGATATCGCGTAAACAAGTTAATACATTTAATTTAAAATAAAAACATTGATTTAAAACCCATTGGGCCTCACCCCCTTAAAATACTCGGGCCACTTACCAAACATACCAGACCCAAACTTGAGCATCTTCTTCCCCAATTCCTTATGTCGTGACCTCTCCAGTATTTCACCCAAACAACCGATCTTCTAAAAATCCAAGCACCATACATACTTCTTTTAAAATCAAACAAACACCACTAAAATTCCCTACTTCAATTTCTCTACCACCTCCAACCATCATTCTCCAGTTCGGTCCTGACCTGTTGCTTCCGACGTTCTACAGTCCTGGCCATCGAGTGACTATTGCGTGACTTTTTTGATCACCGAAACACCCCAATCAACCCCTAACGAACCTCTTCAATCTCCTAACCACCATTTCAAACCCCAAATCACCCATAGATACCACAAAATCCAAAAACCCAAACCCTAAATCTACTGCGAGCACGGAAAACCATATTAAGCTCCATAAAATTCTAATCGAGTTCAATAAAACAGACATCAAATCGAAGCTTGAGTGATGAGGATAAAATATATATAAGTATTGTAATTTATAGTATTTCTTTTTGATTTTCCTTGAATATGGTTTGCTCTCCATTTTCTGTGAAGGGAGAATAAGAGCGGCGACTTCTAATTTGATTTTATAGAGAAGACGAGATGTTTGTGTGGTTGAGAAGATGAGGATGTGGCTTGATTATATTCACAATTTCTTATATTTTAGTTTTCTTTATATATTCATTTCGCCTTCTAAAAATCTGTGTGATCACACACGATCCTCAAAAATCATGAAACTGGACGTGTAGCTATAGCTCGACATCACGGTCCCAACGAAACGGGTTTCGTCAAATTCCGACTCCGTATGCTCACACAACGTATTTTTAACTGTTGAAATACTGACTGTTTCTCACTCTAAAAATCCGTACGACCACACAGTGACTCTAAAAATCACGAAACTGGAAATCTAACAACTACTTGACATTGCGGATCCAACAAAATTAGTTTCGTCGAATTCCGACTTCGTTTGCAAAAGTGGCTGTTTTTAAAGTCCTAAATAACCCATTTAAATATATAAATATATTTAAATAAAATTAAATTAAATATTTACAAATAAATATTATCGTATATATTCACACTAGAATACCATACAGCTCCAGAATAATCCTATATGGATTTCTAACTCGATATTTCCATCAGGGTCAACCCGATATTCGATTTATATTGAAATTCCTTTTTAAAATATAAATAATTCCTTTATAAATTATAAAGGAATTCCACAACGACTTTTCTAAAATTTGATTTGGACGTAAATCAAAATCTACATGACGAAATCCCGATTTTTCTCTTCCACTAGAAAGATATACTCCACCAGCTCTACACATTTCTTGTTTCACAGAAATCCGGCTTAAAACGAATCCTGTACATTCAGTTGAAGTTCAAATTGCCAAATTACGAACTGCAGCGCCATTTCAAGCTCGATTTTAATTATAATATAATTATACGTTCAAACTTCATTCAAATAATATATTCGTTATTCAAATTCAATTCTAAACTGAATTTAATATCACAGATGATCCAGTTCACACCATATCGCCATTTCAGCCAATTCTGATTATTTCAGAATTAAATATATTAGTTAATTTATTATTTTAATTAAATGTTCACTATTATTTAATTCCACGACCGTTAAATCCTTTTAATCGCCTTTTAAATAATTAAATAAATTAATTATTATATCGCTGACGATGCGGGTTATTACAGACAACATCGAAAATAGATAAAAGAATGAAATGGATTTTCTCTAGATAGGTGATATACAACCTAATGGGAGCGACCCACCAAGCCATGTCGCCTGCCCGATTTTTGTCATTTCCCGGTTGATGAGGCTTGAGGTCATAAATTATCTTTTGGAACATCTGACCACCCTTCGCTTTGAATGCCACATCGTCATACCCGCCAAATCACAAATTGATTTCCCCAAAAATACCGCGGGTATAAAGCTAAGAGAAACGAATTCCTTCGCCACCAAACGTAAGTACGTTTGAAGAGATCAACTTACGCGATTCGTTAGATATACTCTGTCGGACATTCGTCCATTCACGTTGTCAAGGGACTGGACAAAACGAAGGCACTATTCTGTAAACAGGATAGCCCTTGCATAACTCCGTCTTCAATTATCTTCCTCATATTTGATCGCAATGCTAACATCCGTACATAGTGGTTTCATATAATGAATCTGATCCCGGTCTCTCCGTATTGACGATGGAAAAATGGTCAAAAACTTCGATAGTCGGTGATTTAACTATCAAAGAAAAATAGGTGTACAACCAACGATCTTATTTCCAGATATAAATTCGATCGATCAATCAACATTCAACATTTATCTCCTTTAATTTAATTTATCATTAATTTATTCATTTCCCATTTCTATATATTTGTAGATTCTTATTTTCTAAATTTAGAAAATATACTTTATTAATCATTGGAAAACATTTCCATATTTGCTCCATTCCTTATTTTCTATATTAGAAAACATTTCTGATTCTTATTTGGAAAACATTTACAAAACTCCTTCATTTGATTTAAACAGATGTTTAAATAAAACATTACTAAACCAATTCAAACCATTACACTCATTAACTAAATTCACTTAACTAACCTTCACTCTCGAACCTTACCCATCCCTTGATTAAAAACGAAGTCAATCAAGTTGGGGTATAATTACCTCTCAGACCTTAACTGAACAACATTTCTAACCTCGAAACAAACAAAGTTCATCTCTTTAAATTTTTAACAAACTTCCTTATGTAACCCTCAGATTCTATTTATGAATCCATTTCTTTTACAGAAATCATTTTATTATAACGATAGTGTTAAGATCCCATGCTTCTGGAATATATTAACTTAAATATAACTTTTATTTATTAGTTTAAATAAATAAAAATTAATTTATTTAATAAATAAATCTTGCTTTAAAAACCGAAAAGAAAATAATACTTTCTCGAATCAAATCCCAATGTATAATTCACTCTCAAATAATCACTATTCGATAACTCTCTTTCGAATAAGCTATATTCGATTACTCTTTCTTTCGAATAACATATATTCGATTACTCTTTCTTTTGAGTAACTGTATTTGATTACTCTTTCTTTCGAATAACCTATATTCGATCACTCTTTCTTCGATTAACTCTAGTTCGATTAACTAATATAATTTTAACTCTATTTCTTATCTCATTCAAATTCCCATTTGAATTCTTATTTCAAAACACAATTTTCCATATAAATGTTTTAATTTATGAAATATTCTTTTTAATCCATTATTCACATCGAATGTGAAAAATATTTCTTTTATATAATCTATGCA
This sequence comes from Allium sativum, assembly GCA_030737875.1. Taxonomy (NCBI): domain Eukaryota; kingdom Viridiplantae; phylum Streptophyta; class Magnoliopsida; order Asparagales; family Amaryllidaceae; genus Allium; species Allium sativum. The sequence goes on along the minus strand of CM060921.1, from coordinate 715,805,197 downwards.
ACAACCCGGAAAATCTGAGCCAATTAAAAATTTTTAATTTGGCTATTTTAGTGAATTTAAAATATTTAAAATAAATATTTTAAATAATAACGACGAAAAGTGTGTTTGAATCGATGTTTGAAAAAGAATATAATTATTTTTAATTATAAACAAGGCCTGAAATGGCGCAGTAGTTTCAAAATTTCAATTCAAACTTTGACTGACTGTACCGGGTGCAAAACAAAATGGATTTTAGTGAAACCAAAAATATTTAAATCTGTTAGTGAATATCTTTCTAACGAATCTGAAAAATAGAAGTTTCATTGCAGGAATCAAAAGTTATGGCCAAATGAATTTTCAGAAAGCTCGCTATGGAGTTTATATAGCCCGTGAAAATAGCCATTTTGCAAACGACCTCAGAATTCGACGAAATCACTTTTGTTGGATCCAGGATGTCAAATTATTTCTAGGTTTCAAATTTCATAATTTTTGAAGTTAGTATGTGAGCATGGCAAAGGAAAATGTGTTTGGTCGATTTCTGTTAATTTGGATCGACCAAAAAAGGGCCATTTTTCAAACGGTCTCAGAATTCGACGAAACTAGTTTTGTTAGGACCGTATCATCAAAACATAGCTAGATTTATTTTTCTGGAATTTTTGGGATCAGTATGTGGCCTCGACAAATTGAAATGTACGTTTAAAACAAATATTGAATGTTTTATATTTTAATTTGAAGAGAAACTGACTCAAACAGACGAATGGGCCTACGAAACATATCCCATTGTGTTCGGAATGGGAGTATTTGGCTAGAGACAACAGTCTTTGGGTTTGGATTGGAGTTAGTATGCGAGAAGGGGTATTTTTGGATTTTTAAAATATATAAATGTAAAGAAAAAATATCATTGGCCATCGAAATTTCTCTCTCCCCGATAAGCTTCAGGCGCGACGCAGAAAAGCTTCCACACCTTCTCTCCTCCTTTTCTCCCAACCGCTCAACGAAATCAAATGATTCTTGATCCATTTTGAAGAGCTTGGCGAGAGCTTCGAATCCATACCTACCACCATCAGTTTCATCGCCAGTTGGAGGAGAATCACCTTCGGGAAGGTGCGGTCTTTCAACCGCCGCCATCGACGATAGGGACCACCGAAGTGGGTCCCTCCACCGCGCACGGGTGCGCCCTCCGCCCCCCTTCAACGCTGCATAGCCCGATCGTCCAACCCCTTCACGGATTTCGCGAAAAATCAATACCTAGTTTTGAACGTTGAAAGAGAGGTACGGGTTTAGTAAATTTGAACTGATTTTAACACTCTAAAGCGTTGCAAACTTCTAAAAATCGTATCTTTTTGCTATGTGATCGAAATTCAGTGAAACAAGAGACACCGGGACCGTGAGGACATCTTCTACGTTCTAGAAGAGACCGAATATTTTTATGAGCCTTCTACAATTTTTGGCAACACGAAAAGCAAGGTGAGATTTCTAAATTATAAACGATATGGAAAACGACGATGTATAAATTATATAGTCAATGTATGAGTTATATAAGCGTTGTACACCTCATATATAAGCGTTGTATAAGTTGTACGTTCGATGTATAAGTTATATATGCATTGTAAAAATTATATGTGCGTTGAAATGATCGAAATGATATTGAAGTGAAATCGAAATATATTTATATAAGAATATATATATATATACACACACACTCCCCTCGTCCACAGACCATGGACGATATATATTGGTTGTGATAATGTTTGGATTATTGGTTGATGTGAAATTTGGTTAATATCATGAATGGTTGGTTTGAAATGATTGATTGTGATTGAAATCCCAATAGGATTAGTATATGGGAAAATTCGTCTGCGTATGAACTAGATATTAAAAATCCCCATTGTCAAAAGCGGCGAGGCTTTAAGGTAGAGCGAGGAGCCGTACTAGGGACGGTCCTGGTTTTAACTACCCTGCCGTTATGCTGCCGAAATTTTCTGAAATATTTCTGTGTTTGATTTAAATTCATGTGTTGAATGTTGAAATAAAATTCATGTGCTGAATGTTGAAATTAAATTCATGTGTTGAAGTAATATTCATGTGTTGAATGGAGTTCGTGTATTAAATAAATTGTTTTGCAATAAAAATCACATTTTTATTATATGTATAAACTATATAAAGTAATCATGATTTGAAATAAATTGTTTTGCAATGAAAATCACATTTTTATTATATATATAAACTATATAAAGTAATCGTGTTTTGAAATAAATTGTTTTGCAATAAAAATCACATTTTTATTATATATATAAACTATATAAAGTAATCGTGTTTTGAAATAAATTGTTTTTAAATAAAAATCACAATTTTATTATATATATAAACTATATAAAGTAATCGTGTTTTAAAATAAATTGTTTTGCAATAAAAATCACATTTTTATCATATATATATAAACTATAGAAATTATACATGTGTTGAATGTTGAAATAAAATTCATGTGTTGAACAGAAGTTCATGTATTGAATAGAGATTCATGTGTTGAATAGAGATTCATGTGTTCAATTGGAATTCATGTGTTGAAATAAATATCTATTGGATAAAAATATCATTTTTATCAAATATATGAAGTGAAAATGGTTTGGAAGTCGAAGAATCGATTATATTTATATATATATAATTAAAATATATCGAATAACGAAGTTGTAGTTCGTGTTTTGAAACCGTGATTTCAAACGATTAATGCGGGAGATCCGACCATCGGATTTTTCCAAAACCGAAACCGTTGGGTTTGCTTTGGAAATATCTTTCCAATGATATCCACTTTGTGAAAATCCAATGGTTGGATTTTATGGAATGTTTAATTCAAATCTGAAGAAAAACAGCACTTGAATCGATAATATATATAGATATATAATTAAATTAAATCGAATAACGACGCTGCAGTTCGTATTTTGAAATCGAAACTTCAAACAAGTGTACCGGGAGATCCGACCGTCGGATTTTCCCAAAACTGAAACCGTTGGATTCGTTTTGAAAAGATCTTTCTAATGATATAAAATTTGTGGAGATCCAACGGTTAGATTTTCAAATATGTGTAAATCAAATCTGTAGGAAAACAGCGCCACGGCCGCGTTATGGCCTGAAGCGTCGTTTGAATGAATTGGCTATTTTTAAATAAATAAAAATAGCGATAAATCGTTATAAAATATTATAAACGATATGGAATGGAAATAAACCGAATTTACCCGTTTTAGTGGATATTTGATGGTTGAATGTGTTTAGCGTGAATTGTTGTCGAATAATTTAACCATTGAAATGAATTGATTTAAATTCTAAATATACGTGAATTATTTGAAAAGGCCGAGTTAAATCTCATTTCAAATAATTGATCGGCGATAAGAAGTCGATGATGAAGACGGTGGTTGAAGACCAGAGATCTTCACCTCGGTTGGATGATAACTGATGTCTTGATTGGGAGGTATCCCGAAATATAGATAATAAGTGGTGATCATCCAGACATACGTGGAGATCAATGGATATGCGAGGTATATGGTGCCTCTGGTTTCGTTCAGACCCAGAACGAACTTGTAAATGGACTATGTGTCTGACATTGGATTTTGTTCTGTGCTGATTGATCTCTATTAAATATATAACTGTTTGGCGGCGGAGAATTTATTCTCTTGCTTAACGCCCTTCTCTGAGACGTACGAGCTCAGAGGTTATATATCGATAGAAATCGGTCGCATGGAGTGAGTTGCCTGTGTGGCACGCCTAAGTAGCAAATGATCAAGGCTTCTGTTGAAAAGAAAAGTCTTGTGGTTGATGATCAAATCACGGCCTATGTGGCATAGCTTTGTGTATGACGTGAATTCGCGAGCCTTACACCCCGGTATGAACCAGAAACGAGAGAGGACCTCAGGGATGGCATGCGTTTCCTTCTAGCTAGGGTGGTGTCAGTGACCTACCAGCCTTGACATTTATATTATTTTCACATGTGTGGTTGTTGCTGTTGCGAGGCGCCTCGGATACATCGGTGACTATGTGAAGCCGATGGAGTCATAGAACTCATGTACGCCCCAAAGGGTGGGGAAACGCAGTGTTCAGCATTTTAATCCATATCGGTGGACCGGCCCTGACGATCCAAGGGTCACTCGAGCTCTGATCCTGAGGCTCGGGCTAGAGAGTCTCGAAGTTGGTAAGGACTATCGTTTGCCTTGGTTCATGATGGAAATCCAATTTCCAAATACGTGACTTTGCGGTTTTGATTGTATACCTATATATGGCGACATAGTGGTATGGGGCATTAATGCCATCTATGATTGATACTTATGATTTGAAGTTGTTTTTGAAACATATAAACACTAGTAATAATACCAAATGCTTTTGTTTTATTCGTATCAAGCATATTTTGGCCATTATAAGGTAAAAACTCTATCCTCCGGTTTGCGTTGCATTGTGTGATGGGAACTGAGTCTTATAATGGCTTCATTTTTATAAAAAGCATTGCGATATTTAAAAGGTTTACATGTTTTAAAGCACTGGCAATCACTGGAGTAAACCCGTTCCGTGAAAGTGGCGTGGTCCTATGATTTGCCTTGTTATTATTGATTAACTAGTTAAGTAGATTTCTCATACCAGTCCCATGACTGACTCGTAGTTTGTTTCACTTGCAAACTCGGGTGCCCCTTTTTCTACACGGGCATCCTTGTATTCAGGTTTTAGCAGGCTCTTTCTGGATAGCTGGAGCTGAAGATGGATTCTACCATTTATCTCTTTTTATGCTGTTCAGCTCCTGTTGTACATATTATGTTTTGTTTTCCGCTGTAGACATTTATGTATAGCTGAACTGTATTTTGCACTAAGTATGATCCTGTATACTGTGTAACTCTGATGATTATGTTTATCCAGTGTATTATTTGTACATTATCTGGTGTATTTATTTAATTCTGTTCTGCTATTATCTGTTTATGTGTTATATTCCAAAGATTACCCTTGCCACCGTCGTACGGGGTTTTGGGGTCGTCTCAATCTATTAAGTTTGATTTCGTATTTCAAAACAATATTCCATTTTCCAAATTCTATTTACTTCTATTTATAGCTTTATTTATATGAAATCTCTTTTTTTACTTCTAACAGTTAAATCTCATTTATAATTCTCTTTATAAATGCTAATTCAAATTCTATTAAAGTATCGGTGTTAAAACCGATTTCTACTTCTCTTTATAAATTCAGACTTATATTTTCCATTTATCAAATGATAAATATTTTATTTTATTTATAAAAATTATTTATAAATTAATCTTCTTAATTTATCTGTTACAACAGATTTCTATTTAAAATCTACTTTAAATCAATATCTTGTTACACTCGTGTGCGAAGCACGGGTCTAAACTTAGTCCGTGTAACATTCCCTTTTCATAATTCTATAAATTTCCCAAATAATTCTTTATATAATTCTATTTGGTTTCCAAATATTTCGTTTTTAATATTATGTTTATTTTATATAAACATTTTATTTGTTTTCCAAATAAATCCCTTTTATAAAATCCATTGATATAAATATCTTATTTCCAATATATACTTTGAAAATTCCCCTTTCACATTCCAGTATTTCTTATGGTATATAAAAATATCAAAAAACAGGACTAGTGTCACCCCAATCAAATCACAGATCATATATCACAATATATGAAAACAAACAGTATTATAAATATTGAGGAATCATGTTGGATCCTTCCAACCTGTTTCCCTGCATCCACAGATGTTAATCACATAAATAACATGAATGTGAAATATTCTGATAAACAGAATTAATATTCAATTAACGATTTATATATATCGTTATTTATATTTTTAACCAATAAATAAGCAGTTCAACCAAACAGGCAACACAAAGCAAACAACCATCATTATAAATTCTAAAAATACTTTATGAAAATATAAATTGAGCAGAGTTAGTGAGATTTACTCACCTTGGTCGGTTATCGTTAAATAATGATAACGATCTCCAAAACGCTCCAGACCAGTTCCAGAATGCAGTCGGCGACCGTATGATCCCAAGGGATCCTCGGCCCAACACTTCAGATTGGTCCGCTTTGCGAATCCTGTACACGAGCTCTTCAAAATCCTTAAACTTCGCTTGCCATCTTTCCCAAACTTCATATTACATATATATCTATCTTTTGAAATGGCTTCACTCTATTTGCTCGGCCCACAAATAAATACCCTGCACGTCCTAAACTGTGCTCAACCTGACCCGTCAAAGACAGTGCTGACTCCTCCAAACAAAATTAACGCGAGCCCCTGTTATTCCCATTTCTAAAAACATGGCCATGGCCAAGTATTTGTAAATCCATCTCCTTTACTGTTTATTCACGTGTCCTCATGAACCCATTACCATCCATTTAGAAGCTTCCCATATGTTTCACAAATCATTCTACTGTTTATGTATCACGCCCATTTCTTGGAAATAAGCCCAAACCGTTGATTTTCCTTCTTCCAATTGTTATGCGCTCCTTCCAGCTCCTTGCCACGCAAGCAACAGGCTTCCATGAACTACTTTACTCACATTAACGCAACCATACATACCCATCTCTGTTGAACTCAAATCTCCCCTTTTGAAGCCGTCAGCTTGCTCGCTCTCTCGTGGATCCAACAAAGGTCCGATTTTATTTTAGATCTTTTTTTTTCACTGGGTTGTTTTTTCAGGGAATGGAGAAGATGGCAAATGATTTCAGTATTTATACGGTAGTCCCCTTGGCGATCACGTATCCAATTCCTTGACACGCAAGGAGTAGGATTCATAGCTTAGCGTAGCTCTGCTGTATTAAATATGAGTATGAATTCATCTTGTTGTAGATCGTGGTAGCCTGCGTTCTTAGGGTAGCACTTTTCTTTGCTTTTAGCATGTGGTTTGGTACTTGTCTATGTGGTCTAGATAGATATAGGTTCACTGTAAAGAGCTGGAGCTATGATAAGATCTTACAAAACTGTTTTCGTGCTTTTCTTTCACTGATGGAAAGGAGGGAGTACAAAGACATGTGCAAAGAAATGGACATTTGCGTAGGTAGACTGTAGGCATACTCTTTATTCAGTACATATATAGGTTTTACATATATATACATTGATTTGTTTTCTTACATGCTAAGTCATAAGGGCTTACAAACTAACCTAACATATAGGTTTATGTTGTACTGCCTTTACATTACAATTTTATTTTCCGCATGCTAGCTGTGAATACGACAAACCCCTATGTCATCGACAGACCTTCCATAACTTCCCAGATTTCATTTGTTAATTGGTTTATATCTTTTTTACATAGGATGTGCTTGCAAACTTATGTGGAGAAAGAACAAAGCGTCTATTTAATCTATTTGCATATGAAATTTTCGGTTCTTGATATGTTTGATGATTCTCAGGCATGTGTGTATGCTTTGCTTCCAAAAATGAAGAGTTTTACAGTCTCCGTTGTACACAACTTCATTTGTTACATGGAGTACTATAGACAAAAATAAAAATACCGTTGTGATGGACAATGTGTCAGGATCCCAAAAATATAATAATATAGGTCCGTTAATTTATTCAGTGAAACCCCAAAATGCTGGTTTATGGTGTAAAATACTTCAAAATAAAAAGTACTTACTTAATTAAAAATTATAGTAAAATTCCAAAAATTAATTTATCACTATGTCTCAAATGCCTAAATTCAAAACCGATATCTAGTTATAACAAATAAACTGTTATGGTCGATAAACGATTCTGTAGCGACTATTTTGAAATTTGATTTGGACATAACTCGCAATTTATATGACGAAATCACGATTTTTCTCTTCCACTAGAAAAATACATTTCACCAGATATGAACGTTTCTTGTTTCACAGAAATCCAACATAAAATGGGTTCTGTTGATTTGTTTAAAGTTCAAATCGCCAAATTACGAACTACCATGCCATTTCGAGCTCGATTATAATTATAATATAAATTATACGCTCAAACTACATTTATAAATAGATTTGTTATAAAAATGCGAATCTAAACTTAACCAAATACCTTATACTGTCCAATTCACATAATATTGTGAATTCTACTATTTTCGATTATTACGGAATTAAATACATTATTCTATTATTTATATTAATTAAATATTACTTAATTCAAGTTATCGATATCGCCAAATCGATATTTTATAATTAAATAAATAAGTTATTCAGTCGTAAAAATACGGGATGTTACAATATATATATATATATTCTCTTATATATTTATTAGAGATGTTAGAGACTGAGATGTTGATGGTGATAATTTTGATGACAACAACCTTGTTTCAACTTTGTTTAAATTATTATTATAAAATATATACTAATACTGTTATTTATAATATATATATATATATATATATATGTTTATACAAGAAATGTATAAAGGTAACCATATATCAATGGCGGCTGCACCCACCCCCCGAGAAACCCTAACCCAACAAGAAGATGAAGGAGGCGGTGGATGGCAAGACGTTCGTCGGAAGGGCAAACAAACCTTTGCTGACGTCATACGCCAGGCCCCCAAAACAACTGCCACGCTCAAAACCAAAAACCCTAGCAAATGGGCAGACATGTTTGAATCGAATATGAGGATCTCTGGAGAAATGCAATATTTCAAACCACAACAGATGGGGAACGTCAAATACAACCTGATTGATGACCTAGATTTCGCTGAGTCAAACAAACTATGGGAAAACTCGTTGTACGTATACATGGCAGGTAAGCGCCCATATTATGTTTACTTTAATGCCTATATCAAACGTGTATGGGCTCCCAAAGGGGCATGGGATGTATACCCAAGAGAATATGGCTTCTTTTTTATAAAATTTCAACTAAAAGAAGATTTTGAGAGAATTTTCAAAGGAGGCCCATGGTTCATGGATAGTAAACTCATTTTCATGAGGAAGTGGGTTGCAAATTTCAATTTTGAAAAGGCTATGCATTCTACTTACCCGATTTGGGTTAAGCTCCCCAACCTCAACTTAGCACTATGGAATACAAGATGCATTAGTAAACTTGCAAGCATAATTGGTAAACCGTTGGATATAGATGAAAATACAAAACAAGTCAAAAGGATCAGCTTCGCAAGAGTACTAGTAGAAATTACAGCTGATGCAGAACTGCCAAATATCATCAAAGTAGTTGACAAAAAAGGAAATACGTATGAACAAGTAGTAGAATATGAGTCCATCCCACTTAAGTGCACCAACTGTTTGTGCTTTGGGCACATAGATACATACTGCAACATGACCTTACCAGACAAAATATGGGTTAGAAAAGAAAAGGGCGACGAAGGCAGCACTTCCAAAAATCCAGACACTGCTACTGTACAATCAAGTGCTGGTAACACTGCAGTTAACACTACTGAACTAGAGATCAATGGGGGGGGGCTTTGCAACATCTGAAGCATCTCATACAAATCCAGATCAAAACCACTCTGTTCAGGCTCAGGAGGATGACCAAGATCCAGGTGATCTACGTGTGGGGTCCATTCCAGAGGTGGAGGAGGAGCCGACAACTCCTGAGGATATTCAGAAGCTGGGTATCCAAATTGCGGAGTCTGATGAAGAAAACATAGAAGAAAACAGTAATGAGAACTTGACTGAAGAAAATACCAAATACAATGAACAATTCAAAGGTAAAGAAGGTATTTCAGTTGCGTTAAACACATTGGTCAGCACTGCTCCAGTTAGGAGGAGCAAAAAGACCAATAAATAATGTCGATACTATGTTGGAACATTAGAGGTCTAAATAATGACACTCGTCAACTAGATCTCTACAACTTTAGGGACAAGTATAAGCCCTCTATCGTAGCTGTTCTAGAAAACAAGTTCAATAATGTTAACTTAGAATATTTCAAGTATCGTATGGGAGACCAATGGGATCATAGTGATAACTTACACACTACACAAAAAGGTCGTATTGTGGTTTTTTGGGAAATGACATGCTGGAAATGCTATTTGATGATGAACAACAAGTAACCTTACGTGCAGTCAATAATGGTGGACTAGACCTTGTTATATCCTTTATTTATGCAAGTAACTTAGCAACTAAAAGGAAAGTTCTATGTAAAACTATAACTGAAAATTCTCGCATCATTCAATCGCCTTGGGTGGTGCTAGGTGATTTCAATGTTGTGCTGAGCACCAAGGAGAAGAAAGGTGGACTTACGCTCAAGATTTCCCAAGTTGTTGAATTCAACAATTGTGTGTTATCCAGTGGATTATCATAAATTCCCCACTCTGGGCTGCAGTACACGTGGAGAAGTGGTAAGGCTAAGAAGATTGCATCAAGACTTGACCGTGCACAAGCTAATGCAAATTTGCTAAACATGATCAACGGCCTTAATGCTACAGTCTTAGCCTCATCAACAAGTGACCACTCCCCTTTGCTTAATCGATTCAGTGATACTGCTTGCAACCCCAAAGGGAAACCTTTCAAATATGCAAATCATTGGCACCTCATTCATGGGTATCATGAAAATCTCAACCTCAATTCCTTTCCCAATCCAGATGGTAATTACATGTTCAAATTAATCATGATCCTCAAAACATGTAAGTCTAGACTCAAACATTGGAACAAAGTTATAACAAAAAAAGGAGACAATATTCAAAGCTTACAAAAACAGCTCGAGACCACCCAAACCTTGTTGGATGCAGACCCACTGAACGAAGCGCTGAACTGTGACTATTATGCAATGCAAAACAACTCAAAGAAGCACTTGCTTCGAAAGCATTTGAAATCAAACAAAAAGCAAAAGAGAAATGGCTCACAAAGGGGGATGAATGCAATAACTTCTTCTATACTAAAATGTCCCAAAGAAAACATTTTAATAACTTGTTTAATTGTTTGAATGAACAGGGAGACTCGAGTAAAGCAACCAAACAACTTGAAGACTCAGCAATTGCATACTATTCAGAGCTTTTCAACGGCACTTACAACGAAAACTTACCCGAAATCATATGTAGAAGGCGAGTTACAGCTGAAGGGAGGTTGACACTGGGTGCTGCCATCAACAAAAGGGAACTGAAGATGGCCCTCTTCTCCATCCACGACGACTCCAGCCCCGACCCTGACGGCATGGGGGAATCCTTCTTCAAATTGCACTGGAAAGACCTGAAAAATCACTTATTAACAGCCTTTCAAGAAGCATTAGAAACTGGAGAATTTCTTCGTGAAATAAATCATACATTCCTAACTCTAATCCCAAAGGTTACTAACCCCCCAAGAATAGAAGACTATCGACCAATTGCATGTTGTAATGTTGTCTACAAAATCCTTAGCAAGATTAATTGTAATAGATTGAACAATGTACTACCTTTCCTCATTTCACAATGCCAAAATGCTTTTATTAAAGGCAGATTCATTTCAGAAAATTCGTTAATGGCTCATGAACTAGTTAGGGAGTTCAACAAAAAAGGAGCAGACAAAATATGCATGAAAATTGATCTACACAAGGCCTATGACAGAGTCAACCGCAAGTTCATAATTCACATTCTCAGAGCTATGGGTTTACCAGATAATTTAATCAATCTTATTGGGTTCTGCCTTGACACTCCCACCTTCTCAATTCTGATTAATGGTAATCCCAAGGGATTTATAAACAGCTCGAGAGGCATTAGGCAAGGGAATCCCCTCTCCCCATACCTGTTTGCTGTTGCGATGGAGTGGTTTTCTCTACAAATGGAGCTAGCCACTGAACATAGGCTAATTGAGCCAGTGTACACGCACCAGCCTAAAGTCACGCACTTGATATACGCTGACGATTTGCTTGTAGTTTTCAAAGCCTCAATGACTTCCATTGAACAGCTAAAGCAAATTTTTGGCAATTTGGAGAACTGGGTGGGACTTAAAGTAAATGAACTGAAAACGAAATGCTACTTTAATAAATTTTGTAGAAGGAAACAGCGGTATTTGGAGCAGATTGGGGTGTCAGAAGGTACTCTTCCTGTCAAATACTTAGGGGTACCTCTGTCTAATAACACAATTACTGATGTGGAATGTGGGAAACTTGTTGATGACATTAGAAACAAATTACAAGGGTGGAGGTCGAAGTTACTATCCTTTGCAGGAAGAGTAGAGCAATTTCATACGGTCATAACTTCTAAAGTCAGATTTTGGCTTCAAACTTTTCAAATAACTGACTGTTCAAGCGCTAAGATCAATGTTGTGTGTGTCAACTTTACCTGGAGGGGAGGGATGCATAAGATCAGTTATAAGCTCTTGTGCAGGCCTAAAAGAGAAGGGAGAGTGGGCCTTAAAACTTATTTGAGCTCAAGAAAGTGTATGGGCTTAAACAGGCCTGGAACTTAATCTCCTCCAATAACCTATGGGCCCAATGGATGAGGGCTAGAAACATCAAAAGAAATTTTTGGACCACAAAAGCTGATAATAATGCTTCTACAATTTGGAAAAATTGCCTTAAGAAAAGAGATGATCTCAAAAATAAAATTCAAAGAGAAATTGCTAATGTTAAGAACACAGACTTATGGCTGGATCCATGGCTGAATGGGAAAAGCCTGGTGGACAGATTTGGGTAGGACTGTTACTCAGCATATGGTGCACCCAAACACCAGGTTGACTCAATAATTACCAATAATCGATGGGAAGAAGAGAGGAATGATATATGTCGAAACTTAAAGGAAGAATTGAAGAATAAGCAAATTTACCATGAGAAAAGTTGGGACACTTGGCAGTGGGCAGAGGAAGGTGATTTCAAATTCAAGAATGTTCTAGAAGATACAAGAGCGAAACACCCTACTGTTGACTGGCACTCAGTGGTATGGGCGAGAGTGTGCCTCCCAAAAATGGCACACGTAATTCACAAAGCAATACTGGGACGTCTCCCAACGAAGGACAGGCTACAGAACTAGGGAATAATTAGTGAAGACAGGTGTTTGCTATGTAATGAAGAGTCCGAATCTAACAAACACCTATTTTTCGAATGCAAATATACTAAAAGACTGTGGGCGATTCAGAAAATCAAATGTTTCAACACTGATGAAGTCGGAAGCTTGGCAGAAGAGATGCAGTACCTGAACAATCGGAGAAACGTGCCTAAGCTGGTGATAGAGGTGGGCAAGATTTGCCTCACAGCCACAGTGTGGCAGGCATGGAGAGAGCAACACCATAGCTTTCAAAAAGAAGAAAACCGAACTATTAGTCAACGCAAGAAACATAAACAGAGAGATTGAGCTGCTTTTCAATCGAATTAAGGAGAAGACGATTACCATTGCAGAGGAACAAGGACGATTGTTAACGGCGAAGTGGAGCTGGATGGAACGAACCACAGAAATTCGAGCAGAGAATCAACGGCCGCCATGAAGACAAAGCCCTAATTTTACTTTTCGTCTTTTGCAGAGAATGTAGAGATGGAAAGTGATTTTTGGATGTACGTTGTATAATACCTGTGTACTATTCGGGTTGTATTGTATGGGCCGTGAAGGCTATGGGCTTTAGCAATAAAATTTACCAAGTTTCAAAAAAAATCTATAAAGGTATTGATTGTACAGTTTAAGATTCAATATTTCAAAGTAGAAGAGTTCAAGATTCAAGACTCGTGAGTATCAAGAATTCAAGAGTTCAAGAAATATAGAGCAATTATGTCTAAATATTTTGTGAAAACTTTGATTAGCACTAAATTCTGATTTCAAACTTCTTTCACTAATTTCAAATGATTTCAAAATTATTTCCTTGTTTTTAAATCTATTTTCAAAGTGATTTCAAAATTATTTCCTTATTCTAAATTTATTTCATATATTTTTAACTCCTAAAATTTATTCTAACTCATGTTTTTTAATTATGTATTTTATATATTTTAACTCCTAATTCAAATATTTATTTTTTATAGATTTAATATTTACTAATGTTTTTAATTGTCTTATTTATGTTCATAGGTTCAAATTTTTTTTTTATATTTACAGTTTTAAATATATACTTTTATATCATTTAATATATAGTTTTTTTAATTATTTTAAACCATCTTCATATATGTTTTTAAATACATTTTCTACTTGGAGTACTCTATTTTAATATAAAGGAATATAGCTTGTTTTAACTCAGGAATCATCATAATTTATTTAAACATTATTTGAATTGATTTCAAAATGAAAATTTGAAATTATACAAGGGTATGTCGACATATGAGCCGTCAAATTGCTTTTTAAATTTTGATAAGTTGTGTCTTTTGAATTAAAATCTTTTCTAAAAGGTTGTGGCTATTGGAAAACTATATAAGGCTTCAGAATTCGAATTATTTAACTAGTTTTCTTCTCGTTCTTCTTCCTTAATTCTCTTGCCATTAATCTTCTTATTTTCTCAAAATCTGTACTTATACTCTATCGATTTTCAAAGAAATTATATTAATCTTCCTTACTTTCAATTCTACATCATACTCTCTATGAAATTCAAATGCTAGAGTTGTAGGCTGTTTGTAATCAAAGACAGCAAGATAAGGTTCTATCGAGTCTATCTTCCAAAAATGATAAGGAAAAGGGTACGGTTGTATCCCGTATAAATCGACTGGGTGAGATTGTATGCCGAAAATCGATTGGGTATAAAGTTATGGCCTGAAAAATCAACCGAGTCTCACTTTACTTGGAAACATTTGGGGTGTGCCCTTGTAGCTCTGAAATCAAGAATTGCAATTTGGATATTAATTGAATAAAAATCTGTGTCAACCAAGAGTTTGTGGGACTGGATGCAGGGGATTCCCTAGCCAGCATAAAATCCCGGTGTGTACTTTCCTTTTAGTGCTTTTTATTTTTATTTTCTACATTTGCGATTGATTCTGTCATTGTTGATATCCGTGATTTGCATAACACTCTGATAAAATCCAAAAAGATTTCAAGAAATTAATAAAATCCACAAAACACTGTTCACCCCCAACTAGTGTTTAGTTTTTCTTAAGATCTTTAATCCACATCCCCAAAAAATGGTATTAGAGCGTTGGTTTTCAAATTTTTTATAATCTGGATTTTTAAAAAGTTTAAATCGCAACCGACACTGAAATTTTCAATAATAATTGTTCATTCGTAGAGAGTCAGTCCACTGTTAGACCACCACAATTCAATTGTAGTTACTATGCATATTGGGCTTATGGAATGAAAATTTACTTACAATCTATTTGATTAGACACTTGGAATACCACGCAGACTGAATATGTTAAACCCATTGTTAATTTTGTATAATGGACTAGTGATCAAAAAGCTATTGCATAAAATAATATAAAGGCCATGAATATTTTATTTTGTTCACTAGATAGGAATGGGTTTAATAGGGTTTCTATTTGAAAATCAGCATATGAAATCTTGAAAACTTTGCAAGTGACTCATGAAGGGACAAGCAAATTTAAACAAACTAAAATATCCATTTTAACCAATCAGTTTGAAATATTTGAAATATATCAGAATGAGTCTATCTTCAATATGTACTGCAGGTTTCAAAAGATCTTACATTCACTAATGGCTTTGGGAAAAGCATATTCTGAGGAAGAACTAGTCAGAAAAATCCTGATTAGATCTGAAGACACATGCAATTGAATAGGCTAATGATATCAATGCAATGAAAATTGAAGAATTAATTGGTAATATAATGTCGTTTGAAGTCTAGATGAAAGGAAGAAAAGAAAATAGTACATCGAAAAAGTAATCGATAGCATTTAATGCAACAACCAAAGATTCTGACTCAAACAACAATGACAATGAAGAGACAACTTTAATGACCAGAAATTTTAGGAAATTCTCGAGAAACATAAAAAGGAATAATTTCAAAAGGAACGAGCAAAGAAATCCTATAAAAATATGGAAGTACTGAATAATGTTAGATGTTTGAACTATGATGAACCATACCATTTGAAAAGATCATGCCCTTATCTGGAGAGTCAAAATCAACTTTCAAATGATAATTCATCAAAGCAGAGAAAAAGAGCATATACAACAACCATAGATGAATCTAATTCATCTTCTTGTGATAAAGAGAAAGAAGCGAACAATTCGAACATATGCATCACAACAATTCTCGAATAAAAAAAATCAAAGAACGAATCTAAAAATAGGTACGCCTTTGTTCTAATTTTTCTTTAATTAAATTATTAATGGTTGTGTATTTGTTTGTTTTGTTTGAAAATTTGAATTTCAAATAGTAAATTCTAAATTTGAAAGTTGAATTTCAAATTCAAAATTTGAATTTTTAAATTTAAAATTTGAATTTTTAAATTTAAAATAATAATTATTTACTGAAATAATAATATAAAAAGTATTTATATAATAAATATTATTTCATGAAATAATTAAATAAGAATATAAAGTTATAAATGGAGCATATAGTCAAAATTCAAAAGTCACTTTGAAATTTCAAAGGGATATGTCGACATACAAGAATGTATATGTCGGCATATACATGTAATATGAAATTCAAACTTTGAATTTCAAACTTTTAAATTTCCCTCCACCTTTTCACCAAACCTAATGTATCAAAAAGGTGTCCCTTAATCGGAGAACATGTCCTTTGATTCTCTATTTAACTATTTATTCCTATCATCTCTTTCTACATTTAATTCAAAATTCAAACTTATCTTCATTATCCTATACTCTTCAAAACAACTTTCTAATGGCTTCCTCAAGTACACCAAAAACAATTAGACTGACCAATACCACAAAAGGCTTCCTTCATAACAACCTGGATGCTATCAAAGATTACATAAGCTACATAAACTTTGGTAAAGTCGATACGGGGAAAATTTACAGTTTTTGGTGATTTTGCTACTCATGATCTTGAATCTCTTTTTCATCAAAATGGAATTTTAAGTTTAGTTGATTCTTAGGAAAAAGATGAAGTTTCTACCCAAATCTTGTTATAAATGTTTTATGCAAACTTGAGTCGTGATTTTTATCAAGGAAATGAAAATGAAACATGGGATACGTTAAAGGAATTCAAATCATTTTGAATTGCGATGACTATCTTGGGTTGCAAAACTATGGGAATGGATCTCGTGGAATTTAAGGTCAATGAAAATGATCTAGATATCTTTCACCATACTTTTAGAAGTGATGGAAATATGGAATTTAAAAATCATTTTTATCATCCTAAAGCCAGAATTGTCAACTTACTTATCTAATATACAGTTATTCCTCGTTCCTGAAATTTCAACAATCCGACTTTGAAATGTAAAGCCCATTTTGATATTTCTGTGAAATTATGACATAAGTTAGGCTCAAATGATTTTAAGTGAGTTTCTACCAAAGGATTTATCGTCAAAATAAAATACGTCATATAATGGAGTTTACCTTACTCGTATTTTCAAATATTTTGGAGTTGATTTCAAACGTGAAAATTTTGTTTCTAGAAAGGTTTTTAGTTCCGAAAATATATCACTTATGAAGATTCCACTTGTGTTTCATCCATATGAAACATTCACGGAAAAACAAGCAAGACTGGAAAAAGAAGAAGAAACCAAACAAATGGATATCAAAAAGTGGAAGAATATACTTCCTTAGAATGTATTGAATTTCCTGCTAACCCTTCCAAGAAAATCCTTCTCAAAAATCAAATGATTCTAGCCAAAAACCAAAAGACACTAAAGACATCATTTAGTAAGAAATTAGGAAAGATGTCTGCTAAATGAGCAAGTTCTTTAGGAAAGTTGGAAGAAAACTTGGCTTATCCTCATCCTCCTCCTCTGCTGAATTCTAAGTCTATTATCATGTTGTATTCGCTTTTATTTCAATTTATGTATTTCTATCTCATGTTATGTATCAATCCAATGAATTGTTATCATTAGTATGAATGAACCATCATATTTCTGTTAATTCCTCTTTAAACATCCCTGGAAAAGTCATTTAAGTAATAAAAACAAGTATATATAAGTCGAAACAAATCATAAGGTCACAAAATACTTGACAAATTGAAAAATACACACACACAAACGCGCGCGCGCACGTAGACACACACACACACACACACACACACATATATATATATATATACATATATTAACATACATATATGTATATGTCGACATATAACTGTAGGAATTTCAAATTTGTTTAAATTTGAAAACTGCTTTAACTAACTAGTGTCTATTCAGTTCAAACAAATTCCATAGGCTATTTATAACTGTTTCTTCCAGAAAACTCATTTATTCATTCCTCCTTCATTTTATTTCATTATTTCTTAATAAATTCAAATCCATGGCTTCTGAAATCCATAATTTGAGTGAAAATCTTGAAGAGATACTAAATTCTTTCAAGAATATTCTCTCTAGTATTCTCAATAATCAGCGGTACTTAGAATTAGGTCAAATACAGATGGTAAAACAACAAGAGGAGAATTTAGATGCAACTCGATAAATGATTGCTTCTCTTTCCAAAGACGAAGACAATAACATCACTGGAGCACCTCTCACCAAAGACAACAAAGACTGGGATGCTATAAACGCTGATCTAATCTTCGGTAGAGATGGTTGGGTAGAAGTTCCTAGAAATATATGAAACTGTCTTCATAAATTTGTGTGATTTAATTGGATTTCTTTGAAATTGAATTTGGTTTGTAATTAATTAACACTAAAATGATTTGATTTGATTAGATTGCTTAATTACTTTGGTACGCATTGTATATTGAATTGATTTGGTTGGAATTGTATACTTTGAAATATAGTTTATCTTAATATAGTTTATGATCATTCAAGTTATTACTTTGGATACGTAGGTATTATATTCTTCCCTAATAGGTATAATCATAATTAGTCTTAGTTTTTAGCTATGCCTTAGTTTTAGGAGGAGTATTATTCTCTGTTTAGGAATATATATAGTTTTTGTTGATGACAAAGCGGGAGAATTATAAAATAAGACTTAGATTAAGGTAAAGTTAGTAGTTTATTAGGAGCTAATGGAGTAAGTGGGAGTACATGGAGAATCAAGGCATAATATTTTATAAACTAAGGTTGTCATCATCAAAAAAAGGGGAGATTGTTAGGGATTAAGATGTTAATACTGATGGTTTTGATGACAACAACCTTATTTCACTTATTATTGTTATAATTGTATGCTAACACTATTATCTAGAATATATCTTTATCTTTACTAATAATGCCAATACTTCAATTATGGTGAAGATTTTTCACACTTTTCAAATAACATTTCAATCCAAAGAAAATCTACATCAACAAAAAAAAAACAGAGGTTTATGCATCATTATCTTTACACAGTAGTACGTTTAAACGGTTAATCCATACTTCTCCCAGCTCTTCTCGCGTCTTCCCTTTTTCTCCGTATTTCTGCTCCACTAAACAAACCATTTCTTCTTCCATTTTTTCTTCTCCAGTAAACTCTTCCAGTACGTCAACTTCCCTCCCTAGCCCTCCATAACTGTCCCGCCTTCCATGAAATACATTCTGATTTTCATCTCCATGTTCACAATTTAGCATTGGAAGTATTGGTTGAACCTTTTTACTACTGGATTGCATTCAACCCATCGCTCTAAAATCCACAAATTATCCCTCCTAACCCCATAACTCACAAATCTGTAACTTTTGTCTACTATGTCTTCTATCTATAAACTAAAATCGAAGCTAATCGAAGCAAAGGATTAGGATTTTTCTATCATTTGACTTATTTATATCTGGTAGAATTCTCTGAAACCAGTCAATTATATACTATTAAAGTCCTATTTGTTTCGTTTTTTTAATTGTTGGGACTTAGTTTGATTTTTGTTTCGTGGTTTCTCTTTTGCTGTTTAATTTCGATCTTTAAGAATAAGGGTTTGCCTCTTAATTAATTTCAAATCATTATATTAGTTTACAATTGGTTTTGCATGTTTTGATTTGCAATTTGTTTAGGTTTAAGCCGGATTGTGATTTAGCCCAATCTGTGGTTCGACTTTCCAGCTTTGCAGGCATATTAAGATTTTAGCTGGACAATTGAGGTGAGTACATTTCTATTACTTTGTTTTTTTATAGGTTTTGCTTGACTTTTTTTAATTGTAAAGATAAACATGATAACTCAATAATAAATTTCCATACTTAAAAACACGGTTTTTTATTATGTTGTGCTTTACTTCCCAAGCATTTAACTATCTTTGGATATTACTATTAGCCATTAGGCTTAAACAATTTGCATGTCTTTGGAAAAATGGCTTAATCATGAAGCAACATATTAAAGATATGGCCGTGATGGTCCAAGTATTCATTCATTTCCAACTTTGTTCCTTATTTTTATGCACCAAACACGTTCATATGAAGTTGTAGCAACTACAAAAATTACAAGATGAATTCACAAACAAGGAATAGAGAGCTTACTTTCCATAAAATGCCTATATTTGATTCAATCTATTTAAATCTTTTTTCCATTAGTAAGTTAGGAGAAGTTAACACCAAACCCAACTTACAAAGGTATGAAAATTTTGAATTTTGCTAAATTTCTCATGCAAATTAGAGTATAACAAATATAATTGCAATGGGTATGACATAAGTGGATTCAAGTTAATATTGGTGTTATTTCATCATGCACAGTAGAGTATAATAAATACAATTGCAGTGCATTCGGCATAAGTGGGTTTGAATGAGTATTAGTTATATGCTTCACCATGTCAATTATAGTATATATAAATTTAGTTAGGTGGGTTTATCGTTGCATATTAGTGTGAATAAAGTATTAGTTAGGTGGATTTGAATGAGTATTAGTATGAATGAGTACATACAAGTTCCAGTGAATAATAACCTCATTGTTGCGCATATTCTTTGATTTTAACGTATGATTAAGATATAAGTAATAGTTAAAACTGGGTTCAGATCAAGAACCGTGCGAGCTTATTTCGTTGAGACAACCGAGTGCTTTCAGTTTGCTACTATAAGCTTGTGTCGGTTTCTACGAAATAAAGCGATCAAATTCAACTGTAAAAAATATATTTAAGAATGTAAAACAAAAACTTTATTTCAATTTGGTGAGAAAAGCGAGGTAGCTACACTAAAAAGTCATATATGGTAAGAAATGTTTTGGTTTATTACTTTATGATGTCCATAGCTGTATATCATAGAAAACCTTTTTTAATTAGCATTTGGAATGTTGTGACTTTGATTTCATTTTTCTTTTGCCCCACAGATTGCACACCAAGTTACGTTTTGTACTACTAGACAATACTAGCGCACATTAATCTTTACTAACTTTTACTCTTTTTATCATCACATACAACAACATATATATTCACCTCTATTGCTTGAATGATTACCCAGGATAAGCATCATGGAAGGACTATAATCTTGGAGTTCATTACATGGACTGTTTCTCTATGGTGATCCTTCAAAATCTTGAACAAGTCGATATAAGTCAAAACAGCTAATAGCAAAACTATTTTTTAGTCCTAAAATTGGATTATTTTAGTGTTCTTTTTGCTATTTGGCCATAGACTGGGAAAAATTTATGAAATTAATTTGAGTTGATTAACTATCATTATTATTTTCGCTTTTAACCAAAATTCATAATTCGTAAAATATATTAGGTAAGGCGGAACTATGATTCATTGATATCAATTTTTGTTGTTGCTGTTTACAAAATTTCCCATATTTTAACATCTATATCGATACCAAGGCCATTTCTCAACAAAGATCTTACCATAGAAAATGTCTATATATGTCCTTTAAATGCTTATGATCTAATATTTTCATGTATCATAACTGCTTCCTTTACAATCCTTACTGCTACCCTTGCAAGGCTCGGTTTCAAACACGATCTTTGGTTGATACTAGAAATTTTTAACCTAGGGCTTAAAACAATAATATGATTTGAATCTCCATAATTCCTTTCAAATGGAAATAACTCTTTTAAGAAGATCAAGCTATGACTAATATGGTGTAAATAACATGGTATAGTGTTGTATATGTAATCTTAAGTATAAGCAAGATAATAAAAGATTTGCCTAAACCAAAATTTATGTTTCCTAAATCACTCAAAAGTTAAAGTACAAAATATTTTCGCTTATGTTTGCTGCATTTGCGGTTTGATTATATATGGCCACGAATATGACCACAAACCAAATAGTTTGGTGTGCTTTTTTTTATCCTTTTGAAGTTTGAGATATGATTATTGATTTCTTGATTTTCTTTACTGGTATGGTTTGATGGTGTTATGAATGACAAAATTTATATTAATTTATGAAGGAAAAATTAACTATCACAAATGATAGTGATATGAAAATTAAGGAAAGATGTTTCTGAGAAATATCAGAAACTGCTATTTAGGTTAGAAATTTTACTTATATATAGTTTGTTTGTTACTAAATTTTTGGTAGACACATGGAAAATGTTCAAATATTAGTATTCATGATTTTTTTGTGTACTCTTATGTTTGTTATGAAATATAATTATTTGACATATTTAGTATAGTAACATAATAAATTGGTGTAATATAAATGTAAATGTGCGACATGATAAATATAACTATGCAAAACATGATGCTAGTTTTAGTCAATCAATGCTTACTTACTGAAAGTCAATACCATTTCTCCAGTTTTATATAAATTTATTTAAATTTGACCAATCTTTATCTTTTTCCAAAGTAAAATGGTTAGAAAAGGTTTAATTGGGATAAATAGGATATGAAAGCAGAATTACCGTAAATGAGATTCTCATCTGAAACCTATTAGCCTATGTTATAAAGGAAAGTGCTAGAGCGTCCGGAAATAGTGGGTGCGGGAAAGTGCGAAAGTCCGCAATTTAAGGGGGGCCAGGCGATTCATAGAGGAACATGGTGAGATTTTCAGCAAAAGCCGTTGGATCTATCTTTCACACTTTTTGACAGAAAATGCTTCGGGCGTTTTAGTATTTTCGTGTTATAAAATAGTTATTCTCTACCCAAAAGTTGGTTTCCATATGCATGAGCTTATGTCATTCTGAATCTTTGATGTGAGCACCCAGTCGTTTCAATGAATTTAAAAAAATTATTCGAATCAATATGTTCACGTATGTATCTGTAATTGTTTAATACTGCCTTAAATATTTCATCAACTATTTATACATAAAACCTAAATAAATAATTACTATATTTTGATTTTTTTGGGCTTATATTTCAGTTATTTCCAATTGATAAAGTTTCATGTCAAATCAAATCTTTCTCGTTCTACCTCTTACCATATTTTTATAAATAGAACTTTTTTCTTTCCTACAAAAGCAATTTACATCTATGTAGCAATATCTGTATGTTAATTAAGGTCATTTATATTCATTCTGCTAATATACACTGATTTATTCTACATTTGTAATTCATTTTGCTAATATTACACAGATTTGGTAACGACCCATATTCTATGCATGGAAGGATCGTAGAATATTTATTTCTTTCACATACGAAGTCGTATGGTCATGTAACTTTGGGTGACGACTAATGTGGTCATTTTCCATGGTCATGATTTTTGTCGATTTTTAAATGACCATTTTGCCCCTAGCTGATCTTGTTTTGGCCATAACTTTTGATTGGAAAGGAGTTTTGACCTAAAACCACTTCCATTAGGTCTAGATGATGGTTTATCTTTCCGTAGAGTGGTCATATTAGCCAAACGGACTTACCATTTGGGAGATATGGCTGAAACAATGCTTAAAAAGTGAATAACTGCTTAACTTGGATTAAACGGATAGTTAATAGCTAGGCCCATTGGAGAATTTCGGGATTTGGAGTATTTAAGGCTGTTAGGGTTTAGATAACACCCATTTCTCATTTTTCAGCCGCCACCTATTATCCCTCTCAACCTAGCAATGGCCTCCACTTGCTTAAACACACCAAATCACTTTCTAATCGCTAACTAAGCCAAATCTACATCAAATCAAAGTGGATTAGCACAAGAATCGAGGTAGAACAACTGCATAGCCTTGGGAATAGCGCCAAACAGAGAATCATTTCAGATTTTGTATTTTATTATGGCCAAAGTGAGTGATTAGCATTGTTTTTACACTAGTTACAGTTAATTAGGGTGATTAGAATTAACGAAATCACGCAAGATTAAATTCTAGAAAAATGTTTAGAAATTATGAAATATTATTTTAGACCTTTGTTAGAAGTTTGGGTTGATTTAATTCAGTTTTGCTAATCCTACCATTAGATTTGCTTAAACATGCTTAAGGGGAAAATAAGGGTTTTTGGGTATGTTTGATCCGTTTTGACATATCATAGTGTTGTTTTGCTGTTTTTGGATAACTATTCATGTTGTTGTGACTGCATGGTATGCTTTGTGATTGATTAGAAAGGTTAGAATAGTTGAAAACGCCGTCGTATGGCGTAAAACAGTCGCTGGAAGATTTGCAGGAAATGTGCAGGACCCGGATCAGATCGCCCCTCCCTTCCGCGACCCGACCCGATCGTGAGACCCCTTCATGAGCCGACCGCACTCCATGAGCTGCTCCACTTTGAAGGCCACGAAGCAGAAGACCACGACTCGATCCGATGGAGGGATCACAACCAGACCCGGACCAATGTGACACCTCGACGCAGCCTGGAGCATCACGGGTCACGAAAAGATGAAGGAAACTCGACCCGATCCGATCAGGGAGGAGCGTCACGACCCGTACCAGATGAGCATCACGATCCAATCCGAACCAGAGGAGATACTGCGAGCTGAACCAAGGAGTTTGGGCGCGAGGCATGGGTTACGAACCAAATGAAAACTGATCCAGAGGAGAAGACCAAAACCCGAGATGCAAAGGTAGTCCAAATGGGAAGTAAAACTCAGGATCCAGTTGGGAACCAACGAGTTAACTTCATGGTTAGGCTTTGCTGCAGGACGTGTGCAAAGGGGTTATCGACATCTATATCTTTGACTCCCCACAGAAAGACGGATATTGGTTGCGGATCAGTGCAGTGAAGTCATTATGGTTTCATGGGGCTAGAGTGATCGTAGCAAGGCTATGAGCCAGTGCAGTTGAGTCGTTATGACTCCATGGGGGCAGAGTGGACATAGCAAAGGACTAGTAGCTATGAATCAGTGCAGTGGTGTCGTTACGACTCCATGGGGCAGAGTGATCATAGCAAGGAACAAGGTGGTCAAAGTGGTAGATATCGTATGCTTTACGCACTGAGTGAGAGATGTGAGGATGATTGCTATGCTTGATTGTTTGCTATGACTATGACATGCACACCCCCACCCCCATATTCTTTGCATCTTATGTTTAGTGGCACCTTAGAGTATTGAGCGGTATGTTGTGCTAACTCTTTGATTGCAGGCCCAGGTTCAGGTATGGTTTAGTATACCTGTTATTGCTTTGTTTTGTTGCTTATCGCTCACACCAGACTTTTGTCTGACCTAGAGTTTTATGTATCTTCTTATTACTCTGGGTGCTCTTAAACGGGCAAACTAGAGACAGGTTAGGTGACGATGCACGAGTAGCTGTACCGAAGACGAGCAGGAGGCCCCTACCTATTACCTACATATATTCTCCCTGTGTTGCTGTTGATCACTACTTTGGGCATTAGCAGTGTACCTTACTTATTTGCTTTAGAGACAGTTTCGAAAGTTGTAATAATGGTGATGTGGAACATTCCGCTGCTATGATGTTTAGTTTTCAGCTTACGCACTGTCTCGCCGGTTTATGTCAAAGTATGTTATTATTATATTTTATTCCATGCGCTATGAGATATTCTATAGGTTCTTTGTTAGTACACTGCTAAGATTCCTTCCCCTTTTCTTTCTTTGGCAACCGTTCTGTGCTGGTTAGACATTGGCACAATGCACTTTCATTGAAATGTCGGCTGGTGCGGGGCAGGCCATCACATTTGGTATCACAGCTCTAGGTTGCGTAGTTAACCTAGGGAGAGACACCAGGGAGAGATAATATGTATATGAGAGCGCGTATTTGTGATTACTTTGGTTTTCAAAAACTATATATTTATACTATTAGTATAGATAAGGATGAAGTCGCACTGCACTAACACTACAAAGAGGATGTTTAATCGTTTCTCTTTACAGATTGAACGATGAGCCGATATACGAGGGGTGCTGGTAGAGGAGCCAGTAATGGGAATGCTCCTGACATGAGGGCTATGTTCACTGACTTCATAAGAGAGATGCTTAGAAATGTGCAAGGAGCAGTTCCCAATGCTGCAAATGGTGGTGGTGTAGCGGTGCAAGCGCCTAGAGCCGATTTCGCCAAGCTTTGCAAGGATTACACTAGTCTTGGTAGAAAGTCGTTCCACGGAACGGAGTCGGCTACAGAAGTTCAGGATTGGTTGGATAGAAGTGAGCGTATCTTCGAAGACTTAGGTATCGAGGATGCGATGAAGAGAAAGCTAGCGTTCCGTCAGTTGCAAGGACGGGCAATGAATTGGTGGAATGCTATGAAGGCAGCTACTCTAGAGGATCAAGTTATATGGGATCAGTTTAAGGCCCGATTTGGTGAAAATTTATCCCAGCTGCTCAGAAGTCAGAGTTATTTAGGAAGTTCTTGGAGCTTAAGCAAAATGGTAGGGCAGTCTCGGAGTACATTGCAGAGTTCGATACTCTATCGGAATATGGATTATCCCTTATTGATACTGCCGAGAAGAAAAATGAAAAGTTTATGATAGCCGTAGATCAGTACTTAGGGGAAAGGCTTATAAACCATGTCGATGAGACGTTTGAATCGATTGTGGGGAAAGCTTTGAGAGCAGAGAGTCTATACCCTAAGTCGAAGACTGAGGTTGCACCTGCAGAAGAGCCAAAGCCGCAAGCAAGCGGTGGAGGCAAGAATAATTCTCAGAATAAAAGGAAGCAAAATCAAGCTAAGGATGGCCCGAAAAGGAGTAAGAAAGATGTTGAGTGCTTCAGCTGTGGTAAGAAGGGCCACTATGCCAAAGAGTGTCGGGCCAAGCCAGCGGATAGGAAGTGCTTTAACTGTGGCCAAGTGGGACATCACAAGGATAAGTGTCCGCAACCTCCTGAAGAGAAGAAGATTGTGAAAGCATATGCTATCAATGTTGTTCCTTCTTCGTTGAACGCCCCAACCGCGACGGAGAAAGGAAAGAATGTCATCATTCAAGGTATGCTTTCTGTTTATGACGTTCCTATTCGAGTATTGTTTGATACCGGGGCTTCCCATTCCTTCATATCGAGTGACCTGGTAGATAGGTTGGGATTGGAACCCAAGATAGTCGATATACCTTTAGTAGTGATGAACCCGATTGGTGGTTCGACTAGCCTTAGTATGATTTGTCTAATTTTGGTTTTATCGAGTCATGGATGCATGTTTGTTTGTGATTGCTTTGTTTTGGGCTTTATTGGGTTTGGCATTATTTTGGGAGTCGATTGGCTCTAAAGATACGGGGTAGTGGTAGACTGTGAGGGCTTTTTGGTGATAGTTAGAGCGGATGAAGGGTGGAGGGTAGTGTTTAGTGGTCTACCTAGTGATGGGGTAATGGCTACTTTTCTAAATTCCCTCGACATCCCACATGATGAGTTGTCAGATGTGCCCATGGCTGGCCTGTATCCGGACGTCTTCGAGGAAGTGACCGGACTTCCACCACACCGGGAGATTGAGTTCTGTATTGATTTAGTGAAAGATGCCAAACCTATAGTGATGCCACTTCGTCGTATGGCACCAAGGGAGCAGTAAGAGCTCGGGGTGAAAGTAAGCGATCTTTTGAAGTAGGGATTTATCAGAAGAAGTGTTTCTGAGTAGGGAGCACTAGTTGTGTTTGCTACCA
This sequence comes from Allium sativum, assembly GCA_030737875.1. Lineage (NCBI taxonomy): Eukaryota > Viridiplantae > Streptophyta > Magnoliopsida > Asparagales > Amaryllidaceae > Allium > Allium sativum. Next base: position 715,777,536 of record CM060921.1, on the reverse strand, counting down.
AGGCAGATGGTTCCCTTCGTTTGTGTGTGGACTACCGCGAGTTGAATAAGGTGACCAGGAAGAATAAGTATCCTCTACCGCGGATAGATGATTTGTTTGATCAGTTGAGTGGAGCGAGAGTGTTCTCCCAGTTGGATCTCGCGACAGGTTTTCATCAGCTTAGGGTGGAAGCTGAGAGTATAGCTAAAATGGAATTTCGGACATCGTCTGGATTCTGTGAGTGGTTGGTCACGCCATTTGGGTTGACCAATGCACCAACATATTTTGTTGACCTTATGAATAGGGTATTCAGGGATCAATTGAATAAGTTTGTTCTTGTGTTCGTAGATGATATATTGGTCTACTCGAGGGAAGAGGAAGAACACAAGGAACACTTGAGGATAGTGATGGAGGTGTTGAGAAAACACCAATTGGAAGCAAAGTTTTCTAAGTGTCACTTCTGGAGGAGGGAAGTGAGATTCTTAGGCCATGTTGTTTCAGAGAATGGTATTGTCGTGGACCCTGCGAAGGTGGATACGGTACAAGATTGGTCTATGCCCAAGAATGCAACTTACATAAGAAGTTTCTTGGGATTAGCTGGATATTATCGTAAGTTTATCCAATACTTCTCCAAGATAGCGGCACTGTTGACTTAGTTGACCAAGAAGAATCAAGCTTTCGTCTGGGACGAAAAGTGCGAGAATGCGTTTAAGAGTCTAAAGGAAAAGTTGACATGTGCACCAGTGTTAGTCATTCCTAAGGGGAAAGAAGAGATGACAGTATATACAGATGCATGTGGTACCGGACTAGGTGCTGTACTGATGCAAGGAGGTAGGGTAGTATCTTATGCAAGTCGGCAATTGAAACCGCACGAGAAATGTAACACCCCGTATTTTCGGAAAATACATTAAGTAACAAATTAGAGAATACTTAATTATATATGTAAGAATCAAGGGAAATAGGTTACGCCATTGCGTTCGTCTCGGAATTTTACTTGAGATAGAGTCCGAGTTTGCGTGAATCGGACTTCGTATGAAGAAGATATCTTTAAGTTAAATAGTGCAGTAAAACATGAAAAAGAGGAACGAGAAAAGAATAATGTTTAGCATTATTCTAAGGTTTGTAAGCAAAAGACTTAGTAGCTCATTTGGTTAGAACATGTGACTTGCATACAAGAGGTACAGACTTCGATCTTCGCCAGCGCCATATTTTTTGTTTTAAGGGAATGGCTAAAAAAGTGGCTCAGTGTGAGCGCAGTTCAAAAAGTAGTTTAGTGTAAAGATATACATATATATATATATATATATATATATATATACAGAAAATATATAAACACACACATACATACGTGTGTGTGTATATATATATGACGCGTACGCATCATGTGGCGCATTTTTGTTCAAGGATTGGTTTTTTTAACATAGCCTTCTCTAATTGGTCTGAGTGGCAAATTTTGACTCACTGCTGAGTCATCAGGGATGAGTTGGCTGTTCTAGATAACTCTATCTTGTCTTAATGGTCTTGATTGATTCTAAGATGATCAAACGGCTCTTATTAACTTGAAATCCTATAAAAAGACCCCTAATCCTCAACCCTAAAACACAATAATTCATTCCAAAAGCCGTCATACCGCCATACTCAACCTAGGATAGCCACCATTCTCTTTCAACTAAAAAGAAAAGTAGAAAGCTATGAAGTGAATCAAATCTAAATTAAAAGAACGACTAATCTACATCAAAGGAAAGCTATTCAGCTTCATAAAACAGATTTCAGAAAAACAAGACTTGCCTATACTTTGTAAGTACAGTTATATTTCCGATTTAAACATTAATTGGAAGTCATGCCTTGTAAGAAGCTGATATTAGAACGGTGCCTATTAGTTTATCTATGTGGATTCGTGTGATTTTTCTATGTTATATTCTTGTGATGAAACTACTAGATGATACTTATTTTACATGAAATTATCATGTTTTGTAATTTCCCTATGTCATATTCTTGTGATGAAACTAATTGGGATTGATGTTCTCATGTAGTACGTTTGTGGTTTTTATATGTTTACATGAAGCCATCATGTTTGTTGATTTTCCTAAGTTATGCCATATGCAAGTTCATGAGGCTAAACTATGTTCACATAATCCTATGTGTCTAAATTCACATGACTTTATGGTTAGATCTATATATGTTAATTTAAACATGTTTATGTGATAGATCTAAGTTAGATCTATATATGTTAATTTAAACATGTTTATAGGTTAGATCCAAGTTAGATCTATATATGTTAATTTAATGTAAGTTACATATTTTTATGTTAGATCCAATTTAGATCTACATATGTTCATGGGTATGCAATCTAGATCTGTATATGTGCATGGGTATGTAATTTGGATCTACGCTAGTTCTCGCAAATGGTGATTAGTAGATCTAATTTATTCACACTTACATGCCACGTCAAGTTCATACATATATTTATATGTCAAGATTATATTTATATTGCATGCAAGTTGTATGAAATGATTCCACAAAGTTTATAAGAACCTATCATGTTGTGAATTAATCTATCATGGTTAGAAACTAGATGATTCCCTTATGCTATGTTGCACACAAGTTGTTAGGCTAAATAATGTTCGTACAACCCTATGTGCTTAGATCTATAACTTTACATGTTTAGATCTATGTTAAGTAGATCCAACCCCATGCAAGTTCACCCTTTCATGCCCAAGTCTAGTTTGTAGATCTATGTTAAGTTCCCATGTTTATGATTCATGCAAGTATATTATCATATGCCAAATTTATATGTCGCATTTTTTTTATGCTGTTGGAAATATTACATGCTCTATGCTTTTCCCATTTTTATGAGTTAGGCTAAATATATAGCCTAATACTATATGTAATTTTTCGAATGTACAACGGGGGTAACGTTGGTGAAAACATAAAATTAAATGTAATTGGCATGTTGTCACATAAGCATGTAAATGAATAGTGGCATGAATTGGTATAATTTATATACCATTAGGCTTGGACATAATTAAATATGTGACTTGGAAACTTGAAGAAAATTTACATATATACTTGACATAAATGACAAATATGTAAATTTAGTAAAAGACGAATATGCCTAACCCGAGGTTAGACTGAGTTGTGGTGTAAAACTGTCTGGAACTGACAGACACATCCAATGACCACAAAAATACCTATCTAATGTGGGTGGTTAGTGCATCAAGCCCAGAAAGACCCGAGGTTAGACTAAGTTGTGGTGTAAACCTGCCCGGAACCGACCGGTACATCCAGTAACCACAACAATATCTGTGTAATGTGAGTGGTTGGTGCTTTAATTAATTATTTAATTAAAGCTCATGGATAATAAAGCTAGAATAGTAAGGTTGAGTAATTAAGGGAACACTTAACCAACTTAACATGTTAACAAGACAAGATTTGTGGGGGTTAAGTAACTAAGGAAACACTTGATCATCATAACATGTTAACTAGACAAGTGGGTAAGGTTAAGTAAATGTTTAACCGTTATAACATGTTAACTAGACTAGAAGGTGGGGTTAAGTAAATTTAGAACACTTAACCGATCTAACATATTAACCAAACCAGAAGATGGGGTTAAGTACACTTAGAACACTTAACCGTTATAGCATGAATACCGTTAAGTTAATGAGAAACGCTTAACCAATATAACCTGATAAACGAGTAAGCTTAAGGAACACTTAAACAATTTAACTTGATATGTGGGTGGGTTAAGTCATCGTGAACCGTTAGTTAACACTTAACCAATTTGACTTGATATATGGGTGGGTTAAGTCAACGTAAACTGCTGGATAACACTTGACCAATTCAACATGACAAGTGAATGGATTAAGTTAACTCGAGTTAACTGATGACACTTAACCAATCCAACATGACAAGAAAGAGAACTAAGTAGTAAACCTTAGTTAAGAGGACTAAGTTGTAAACCTTAGTTAAGAAAACGAACGATTCAGGAAACTAAGTAGTAAACCTTAGTTAAGAGAACTAAGTAGTAAACCTTAGTCAAGAAAACCAAGTAGAATACGAGGAGGAGCGAACGACCATCTGATCATGAAGAAGGCACCAACGAACGGGGTTACGAAGCACGCGACTTCGAGGGACATGAGGGTACTCTTGGTATCCCTCTATGAGGCTGCAGATGATCCTCCTGGGCTCACAGAGGTTAAGATCTGCATTAGAAGAGCCAAGGTTATGCCTTGGTTGCAATAATAAGGCAACATAAAGACTAGGATGGACTAGCGTGATTCAACAAGACCAGTTTTGCCCTGTTATAGCAACTCGTTGTCTACCTGCCATCTTGAGTCAATCGAGCACGTGAAGCGGAAAGGCAGGGAACTCCAACAGACCATATATTTGCTATCTAGTTATGGGTGAGGTTGGCCCATAGGTTTGTGGGGGCATAGAGGGGCCTGCGTACAGTTCTCATTCTTGTTTTTCTTGGGTGCCTTTCATTTGTTAGGTTAGGGAGGGGTCTAGTGGGACCATAGCCACTGTAAAAGCAGACCTTAGCATCTGCAACCAGCAGATATCTGAAAGCTCCCGACCGAGTTCCGTGTTTCTTGATTAGCCCTGCCACGGGACTCGGGTCGCACATATAGAGGACATGTGCATCTAGACATCGATAACGATTCACGACACATACGTGGGGAAAGTCTAGGAACATATACCGCTTTGGGTAGTGTGTCCTAGACTAGAGGGCATCGTTCGATAGGTTGCATAATTCCTAGTTGGACCTAGGTCGCGTAAACCCTGAATCCGAGAAGCGTTCAATAGGTAGCATAAAACCCAGTGGCCCTGGGTACCGTAAACGCTGGTTGAATCTAGGAAGCATTCGATAAGTAAACCCTAGTTGGATCTAGGTAACACTCGATGTATAAGGGACTGCATACACAATAAAAAGGGGATCATTTTATCATGAACACACGATGCTAGTTGAAACAATCCTTAGTCGGTGCAGAAAAATAGAAGTGGGTGCGATAGCCAATTCCGTTAATCTTACCTTGTTTTGTTTTAGGATTATCTTATCACTATGGTATGGTTCTAATTTCAGTTTGTTCATGTCATAGTCCTTTTCTTGTTTACATGCTGAAGTATAACTGGACTTACCAGACTTATGTCTGACCTAGTTTGTTTTCGCCTCTTTTCTTCCATTACCCCCCGGTAGTCAGGGAGGGAATAACTCAGCTCATTTTAGACCGTTACTCTTTCCGAGCTTGAAGATTGTTTGACGCATTGCTTTGAACTCCATTTTCTACTGCTATTGCTGGCTCATGCTTTATTTGGGAATATCATTATCAGTTTATGCTTCTTTATTTTAAACAAGACAAATGCTTTTTTGTAATAAGTATTGGTGTTGTAAAACAATCTTTGCACAAGCTGTTTTTAATCAATAAAGGTTATTTATTTTCCGCTGCTTTATTTGTCTGTCTTGTAATTTTTCTGCATCTTGCACCCAAAATTCTCAACCAAAGTTAAGGCATTCCCTTTGTGAGTGACCTTAACGGAGGTGGGGTGTTTCACTTGGTATCAGAGCTGAAGGTTACTGGAATTTGATAAAATATTTGAAAAATTATTTTCAAAACGGTTTCGAAAGAAGCATTTTCAAAAGAAAGTTTTTGTTTTATAGGCATATTCCCCGAAGCCATATGCATTATCTTTTGATCCTCTGTTTGAATCCTTCTTTCCTGAGTCTTCTGGGCTCTTGACTTTCTGGGAGGTAACCACATCGCGTCATGATCCCGTAGGCTTGAAGAGACTACGACACTTGTCAAAGGGCAAATAAGTGCCCAACTTCCATCTATAGCCGCAGTAGTATTACCTACGGCTAATTTTTTTTTCGAGCTTTGTAGGATTTTCCATGCGATGGAGGCAGCTTTCAAGAGACCTGTCAACAAGTTACACAAGGATGGCAAAGATGAGAATGAGGGAGTTTGGCTAAGGAGCACAACTCAAGGATGAAGAACTCATGGATATAGACTTAGTTCACAAAAGAGGAAAGAATAGTAAAACCTAAGACAAGAGGAAGTATCTTTACTATAGTATAGCGGGTCATATAATTGAGGACAAGGGCAAGAACGAAGGACAGGATTTTCAAGGGGACAAGTTCATGCTCTCACAACCTCCGCAAGAACGAGGTAGAAATATTTTTGTCGAAAATTTAGTCTATCTTTTTGATCATCTTGTTCGTACACTATTTGATTCTGGGCATCGCACTCATTTGTATCTGCTGTTTTAGTTGAATCTCTGCACCTAGACACGGGTATAGTAGAAGATCCCATTAGTGTCTCAAATCCAATTTGTGGTTTGGCTCATTTATTGGAAAGGATTTGAGAATAGCCATATTAAGTATTAAGTATTGAGTTTAAGTGTAGTGCTTATGGGTTGATTCTAGGCATGGAATGGTTAACTAGTAATCATGAAAAGAGAGCAGTTAGACTTATGACTCGCCTCGGTAATACTCTCGAAATCTCTTGTAATCCTTTGAATTCTATTTTGCTTAACTACCTAGAATCTTTTGACGCATTCATCGATGATTTGAAACCTGTTCGCGTGGACCGTGAGTTTAATGACACCTTTGATGAAGTTCAGAGTTTACCCTCGAGGCATAAAATAGACTTTGCAAGACAAAAGCTCGAGGAAGACAATCCTTGAAGAAGCGATTACATGATACCGCGGAAGTAGTGGAGCCGGGCATGCTTAGGGAAGTGGAAGTACAGCAAGATGTCATGATTAGACGAGCTCCTACATGCATCCTTGGATCGGGGGTCAAGAAGTTACACAACCGTGAAGTCAAGCTTGTTAAAGTTCAACGGAGTGATGTCGAAGAGGACAAAACTTGGGGGACTGAGGACAAGATACCCTTGATTCCTCCTTTTCTGTTAAGTTTATACTAGTCTTTATCTTTTAAGTTATATCCTGCAAGTCATATCTTCGATCCTTAGGTAGAAGCCAATGGATGTAAACATGTGTTTGAAACATGTTATGATTGATCGTTGCAAGTGGTTGCTAGTGGTTGATCGTGGATGCATATGCACACATTAGGCACTAGATCAGCTCGGTCACTTTCATATTGCATTTGCATATATGTATTTGTTTATGGATTGAACTTGATGTGTTATCCTGTGGACGTTACATTTGAGTGAATGGTTGTGCACTCATATATAAATAATATGTATCATTAGGATTGCATACATATTGGACGCATGGCACTGACATGATTTGCATTAAGGAGGTCAACTGAATCAGTAGACCGCCTGATTTTGCATTAAATAAGGACATATACACACACTATGCATATGATCATGAAAGCATTAGAAATCTTTTTAAGGACAATGGATGCCTGTGATTGGATGGTTGAGTAGATAGATGTTGGATGGTAGGATGAACATTCATCGTAACTTAGAGATTTCTGGGACGAAAGCCTTTGAAGGAAGGGAGAATGTAACACCCCGTATTTTCAGAAATTACGTTAAGTAACGAATTAGAGAATACTTAATTATAGATGTGAGAATCAAGGGAAACAGGTTAAGCCATTGCGTTCGTCTCGGAATTTTTCTTGAGATAGAGTCCGAGTTTGCGTGAATCGGACTCCTTATGAAGAAGATATCTTTAAATTAAATATTACAGTAAAACATGAAAAAGAGGAACGAGAAAAGAAAAATGTTTAGCATTGTTCTAAGGTTTGTAAGCAAAAGACTTAGTAGCTCATTTGGTTAGAACATGTGACTTTCATATAAGAGGTACAGAGTTCGATCCTCGCCAGCGCCGTATTTTTTGTTTTACGGGAATGGCCAAAAAAGTGGCTTAGTGTGAACACAGTTCAAAAAGTGGTTTAGTGTTAAGATAGAAATATATATATACACATATATATATGTAGAAAATACACACACACACACACACACACAGATATATATATATATATATGTATATGACGCGTACGCATCATGTGGCGCATTTTTGTTCAAGGATTGGTTTTTTTAACGTGGCCTTCTCTAATTGGTCTGAGTGACGAATTTTGACACACTGCTGAGTCATCAGGGCTGAGTTGGCTGTTCTAGACAACTCTATCTTGTCTTAATGGTCTTGATTGATTCTAAGATGATCTAACGGCTCTTATTAACTTGAAATCCTATAAAAAGACCCCTAATCCTCAACCCTAAAACACAATAATTCATTCCAAGAACCGTCATACTGCCATACTCAACCTAGGATAGCCACCATTCTCTTTCAACTAAAAATAAAACTAGAAAGGTACGAAGTGAATCAAATCTAAATTAAAAGAACGACTAATCTACATCAAAGGAAAGCTATTCAGCTTTAGAAAACAGATTTCAAAAAAACAAGACTTGCCTATATTTTGTAAGTACAGTTATATTTCTAATTTAAACATTAATTGGAAGTCATGCCATGTAAGAAACTGATATTAGAACGGTGCCTATTAGTTTATCTATGTGGATTCATGTGATTTTTCTATGTTATATTCTTGTGTTGAAACTACTAGATGATACTTATATTTACATGAAATTATCTTGTTTTGTAATTTCCCTATGTCATATTCTTGTGATGAAACTAATTGGGATTGATGTTCTCATGTAGTATGTTTGTGGTTTTTATATGTTTACATGAAGCCATGATGTTTGTTGATTTTGCTAAGTTATTCCATATGCAAGTTGATGCGGCTAAACTATGTTCACATAATCCTATGTATCTAAACTCACATGACTTTATGATTAGATCTATATATGTTAATTTAAACATGTTTATGTGTTGGATCTAAATTAGATCTATATATGTTAATTTAAACATGTTTATAGGTTAGATCCAAGTTAGATCTATATATGTTAATTTAATGTAATTTACATATTTTTATGTTAGATCCAATTTAGATCTACATATGTTCATGGGTATGCAATCTAGATCTGTATATGTTCATGGGTATGTAATTTGGATCTATGCTAGTTCTCGCAAATGGTGATTAGTAGATCTAATTTATTCACACTTACATGCCACGTCAAGTTCATACATATGTTTATATGTCAAGATTATATTTATATTGCATGCAAGTTGTATGACATGATTCCACAAAGTTTATAAGAACCTATCATGTTTTGAATTAATCTATCATGGTTAGAAACTGGATGATTTCCTTATGCTATGTTGCACACAAGTTGTTAGGCTAAATAATGTTCGTACAACCCTATATGTTTAGATCTATAACTTTACATGTTTAGATTTATGTTAAGTAGATCCAATCCCATGCAAGTTCACCCTTACATGCCCAAGTCTAGTTTGTAGATCTATGTAAAGTTCCAATGCTTATGATTCATGTAAGTTTATTATCATATGCCAAATTTTTATGTCACATTTTTTTATGCTGTTGGAAATATTACATGCTCTATGCTTTTCCCATTTTTATGAGTTAGTCTAAATATCTAGCCTAACACTATATGTAATTTTGCGAACGTACAACGGGGGTAACATTGGGGAAAACATGAAATTAAATGTAATTGGCATGTTGTCACATAAGCATGTAAATGAATAGTGGCATGAATTGGTATAATTTATATACCATTAGGCTTGGACATAATTAAATATGTGACTTGAAAACTTGAAGAAAAATTTCCATATATACTTGACATAAATGACAAATATGTAAATTTAGTAAAAGACGAATATGCCTAACCCGAGGTTAGACTGAGTTATGGTGTAAAACTGCCCGGAACTGACCGACACATCCAGTGACCACAACAATACCTATTTAATGTGGGTGGTTAGTGCATCAAGCCCAGAAACAACCAAGGTTAGACTGAGTTCTGGTGTAAACCTACCCGGAACCAACCGGCACATCCAGTAGCCACAACAATATCTGTCTAATGTGAGTGGTTGGTGCTTTAATTAATTAATTAATTAAAGCTCATGGACAATCTAGCTAGAATAATAAGGTTGAGTAATTAAGGGAACACTTAACAACCTTAACATGTTAACAAGACAAGATTTGTGGGAGTTAAATAACTAAGGAAATACTTGACCATCATAACATGTTAACTAGACAAGTGGGTAAGGTTAAGTAAATGTTTAACCGTTATAACATGTTAACTAGACTAGAAGGTAGGGTTAAGTAAATTTAGAACACTTAACCGATCTAACATGCTAACCAAACCAGAAGATGGGGTTAAGTACACTTAGAACACTTAACCGTTATAGCATGAATAGGGTTAAGTTAATGAGAAACGCTTAACCAATATAACCTGATAAACGAGTAAGGTTAAGGAACACTTAAACAATTTAACTTGATATATGGGTGGGTTAAGTCAACGTGAACCGCTAGTTAACACTTAACCAATTTGACTTGATATATGGGTGGGTTAAGTTAACGTAAACTGCTGGATAACACTTAACCAATTCAACAGGACAAGTGAATGGATTAAGTTAACTCGAGTTAACTGATGACACTTAACCAATCCAACATGACGAGAAAGAGAACTAAGCAGTAAACCTTAGTTAAGAGGACTAAGTTGTAAACCTTAGTTAAGAAAATGAACGATTCAGGAAACTAAGTAGTAAACCTTAGTTAAGAGAACTAAGTAGTAAATCTTAGTCAAGAAAACCAAGTAGAATACGAGGAGGAGCGAACGTCCATCTGATCATGAAGAAGGCTCCAACGAACTGCGTTACGAAGCACGCGGCTTCGAGGGGACATGAGGGTACTCTTGGTATCCCTCTGTGAGGCTGCAAATGATCCTCCAGGGCTCACAGAGGTTAAGGTCTGCATTAGAAGAGCCAAGAGTATGCCTTGGTTGCAATAATAAGGCAACCTAAAGACAAGGATTGACTAGTCCGATTCAGCGAGACCAGTTTTTCCTAGTGATAGCAACTCGTCGTCTACCTACCATCTTGAGTCAATCGAGCACGTGAAGCGGAAAGACGGAGAACTCCAACAGACCATATACTTGCTATATGGGTGAGGTTGGCCCATACGTTTGTGGGGGCATAGAGGGGCCTCCGTACAGTCCTCATTCTTGTTTTTCTTGGGTGCCTTTCATTTGTTAGTTGAGCGAGGGGTCTAGTAGGACCATAGCCATTGTAAAAGCAGACCTTAGCATCTGCAATCGGCATATATCTGAAAGCTCCCGACCGAGTTCCGTGTTTCTTCATTAGCCCTGCCACGGGATTCGGGTCGCACATATAGAGGACATGTGCATCTAGACATCGATAACGATTCACGACACATACGTGGGGAAAGTCTAGGAACATATACCGCTCTGGGTAGTGTGTCCTAGACTAGGGGGCGTCGTTCGATAGGTAGCATAATCCCTAGATGGACCTAGGTCGCGTAAACCTTGAATCCGAGAAGCGTACAATAGGTAGCATAAACCCCAGTGGCCCTGGGTAGCGTAAACCCTGGTTGAATCTAGGAAGCATTCGATAAGTAAACCCTAGTTGGATCTAGGTAACACTCGATGGATAAGGGACTGCATACACAATAAAAAGGGGATCATTTTATCATGAACACACGATGCTAGTTGAAACAGTCCTTAGTGGGTGCAGAAAAATAGAAGTGGGTGCGATAGCCAATTCCGTTAATCTTACCTTGTTTGTTTTAGGATTATCTTGTCACTATGGTATGGTTCTAAGTTCAGTTTGTTCATGTCATAGTCCTTTTCTTATTTACAGGCTGAAGTATAACTGGACTCACCAGACTTATGTCTGACCTAGTTTGTTTTCGCCTCTTTTCTTCCGTCCCCCCAGGTAGTCAGGGAGGGAATAACTCAGCTCATTTTAGACCGTTACTCTTTCCGAGCTTGAAGATTCTTTGACGCATTGCTTTGAACTCCATTTTCTACTGCTATGGCTGGCTCATGCTTTATTTGGGAATATCATTGTCAGTTTATGCTTCTTTATTTTAAACAAGACAGATGCTTTGTTGTAATAAGTATTGGTGTTGTAAAACAATCTTTGTACAAGCTGTTTTTAATCAATAAAGGTTATTTATTTTCCGCTGCTTTCTTTGTCTGTCTTGTAATTTTTCTGCATCTTATACCAAAAATGCTCCACCAAAGTTAAGGCATTCCCTTTGTGAGTGACCTTAACGAAGATGGGGTGTTTCAAGAAAAGATATCCTACACATGATTTGGAATTAGTAGCGATCTTATTCGCGTTGAAGATGTGGAGACATGATCTCTTGGGAGAAAGATTCGAGTTGTTTACTGATCATAAGTCACTAAAGTATCTTTTCTCTCAAAAGGATTTAAATCTATGACAACAAAGATGGTTAGAATTCTTGACTTCCTACGATTTCGATATCGCATATACACCAGGAAAGGGCGATGCGGTAGCTGACGCCTTGAGTAGGAGACATGCCAGTTTAAGGGCTATGTTTCTAGAATGGAAGCAACTGGAGTACATTGCTAGATATGATTTCAGACCAAATTGCGGATTGGATCCAGAAATGTTAGCAAGTTTGACGATCAGACCCACTTTGATTGAGCGGATTGGTTCTACTCAGAAGAATAATCCTAACCAATTGGAAATCATCTCCAAGTTAGAGATGGGTATCGATGAGGAGATGAACAAGTATGGGCTTGATCGAGATGGATGGCTTAGAAAGAATGGAAGACTTAGGAAATGTCATCACTCAAAACCGACTATACACCCCGGTGGTAACAAGATGTATCGAGACATGAAGCAGACCTACTACTGGGAAGGGATGAAAAGAGACGTTGGGAAGTTTATATCCAAATGCATGAATTGCCAGCTAGTTAAGGCTGAGCAAAAGAAGCCTAGTGGTTTGTTACAACCATTAGAAATTCTAGAATGGAAATGGGAATAAGTCCCAATGGATTTCATTGATGGGTTACCAAGGACTAGATCAGGCCATGATAGCATTTGGGTGATTGTGGACCGATTGACCAAGAGTGCAAGATTTATACCCGTCAAGTCGAATAGAACGGCAGCTAAGTTAGCGGAATTATATATAAAGTGGGTAGTGAGATTTCATGGAATACCCAAAGTCATTGTGAGTGACTGAGATCTGTTGTTCACTAATGGATTTTGGAAGAGCTTACAAGAGGCGTTAGGATTAGAATTAAATCTCAGTACCGCATATCATCCTCAAACCGATGGACAGACAGAGAGGGTGAATCGTATATTAGAAGATCTCATGAGAGCTTGCATATTAGACTTAGGTGGATTATAGGATGGCCATTTGCATCTAGTAGAGTTTGCATATAATAATAGTTATCAATCCAGTATTAGTATAGCCCCATTTGAAGCTTTGTACGGAAGACCATGCAACTCACCATCATGTTGGTTAGTAACTGCTGAGAAGTTTGTGTTGGGACCAGATGTGATAAGAGAAACTTCAGCTAAGATTAAGATTATCCAACAGCGAATGAAGTCTGCTCAAGATAGACAGAAGAGTTATGTTGATAAGAGGAGAAGAGATTTAAAGTTCTCCATTGGCGACTTGGTGTTTGTCAAGATTTCTCCATTGAAGAGCGTGATACGATTTGGCAGGAGAGGCAAGTTAGCACCAAGATTCATTGGTCCATTCCCAGTTCTTGAGCAAATTGGGAATTCGGCATACAACGTTGAATTACCAGAGAAGATAGTAGGAGTTCATAATGTATTTAATGTTTCCCAGTTAAGGAAATTCGTGCATGACCCCGATATGGCTGTTTCACCTGATCAGTTGGATGATATTGAGGTTGAACCCGAGGCGGTTGGAAACCGCAGACCTATGCGTATTCTTGGGAACGATACGAAGCAACTTCGAAGAAAAAATATGAATCTAGTCAAAGTTCAGTGGGGCGAGAATGAGAATGACTGTACTTGGGAGACAAAGGAGAGCATTAGGAAGACGTATCCAGAAATCTTTGCCTGGTAAGATTCTAACTGCGATTTAGTTTTCCGCATGCTAGGATAGACTTGGTTGTTTGTTTTGTATGATTGATTGTTTGAAAGTGATTGATAAGCATGCTGGACCCTTTGTAAGTTTTGGGTTAAGGGATTTCGGGGACGAAATTCCTTAAAGTGGGGAGAATGTAACGACCCGCATTCTACGTATCATAGGATCGTAGAATATTTATTTCTTTCACTCACGAAGTCGTATGGTCATGTAACTTTGGGAGACGACTATTGGGGTCACTTCCCATGTTCATGATTTTTGTCGATTTTTAAATGACCATTTTGCCCCTAGCGGATTTTGGTTTGGCCATAAATTTTGATTGGAAAGGAGTTTTGACCTAAAACCACTTCCATTAGGTCCGGATGATGGTTTACCTTTCCGGAGAGTGGCCACATTAGCCAAACGGACTTAACATTTGGGAGATATGGCTGAAACAATGCTTAGAAAGTGAAAAACTGCTTAACTAGGCTTAATTGGGTAGTTAATAGCTAGGCCCATTGGAGAATTTCGGGATTTGGAGTATTTAAGGGTTGTTAAGGTTTAGAGAACACCCTTTTCTCATTTTTCAACCGCCACCTATCATCTCTCTCAACCTAGCAATGGCCTCCACTTGCTAAAACACCCCAAATCACCTTCTAATCGTTAACAAAGCCAAATCTACATCAAATCAAAGCGGATTAGCACAAGAATCGAGGTAGAACTGCTGCATAGCCTTGGGAACAGCGCCAAATAGAGAATCATTTCAGATTTTGTATTTTATTATGGCCAAGGTGAGTGATTAGCATTGTTTTTACACTAATTACTATTAATTAGGGTGATTAGTGTTAATTAACGAAATCACGCAAGATTAAATTATGGAAAAATGTTTAGAAATTCTGAAATATTATTTTAGACCTCTATTAGAAGTTTGGGTTGATTTAATTTAGTTTTGCTAGTCCTATCATTAGATTTGTTTAAACATGCTTAAGGGGAAAATAAGGGTTTTTGGGTATGTTTAATCCGTTTTGACATATCATAGTGTTGTTTTGCTGTTTGTGGATAACTATTCATGTTTTTATGACCGTATGATATGCTTTGTGATTGATTAGAAAAGTTAGAATGATCGAAAACGTCGTCGTATGGCGTAAAACGGTCGCTGGAAGAGTTGTAGGAAATGTGCAGGACCCGGATCGGATCGCTCCTCCCTTCCACGACCCGACCCGATCGTGAGACCCCTTCACGAGCCAACCGTACTCCATGAGCTACTCCACTTTGAAGGCCACGAAGCAAAAGACCACGACTCGATCCGATGAAGGGATCACAACCCGACCCGGACCAATGTGACACCACGACGCAGCCTGGAGCATCACGAGTCACGAACATATGAAGGAAACTCGACTCGATCCGATCAGGGAGGCGCGTCACGACCCGTACTAGATGAGCATCACGATCCGATCCGAACCGGAGGAGATACCTCGAGCCGAACCAAGGAGCTTGGGCGCAAGGCATGGGTTACGAACCAAATGAAGACTGATCCGGAGGAGAAGACCAAAACCCGAGATGCGAAGGTAGTCCAAACGGGAAGTAGAACTCAGGATCCAGTTGAGAACCAACGAGTTAATTTCATGGTTGGGCTTTGCTGCGGGACATGTGCAAAGGGGTTATCGACATCTATGGCTTTGACTCACCATGGAAAGACGGACTGCGGATTAGTGCAGTGAAGTCATCATGGCTTCATGGGGCAGAGTGATTATAGCAAGGCTATGAGCCAGTGCTGTGGATTCGTTATGACTCCATGGGGCAGAGCGTACATAGCAAAGGACTAGTGGCTATGGATCAGTGCAGTGGTCTCGTTACGACTCCATGGTGCAGAGTGATCATAGCAAGGAACATGGTGGTCAAAGTGGTAGATATCGTATGCTTTACGCACTGAGTGAGAGATGTGAGGATGATTGCTATGCTTGATTGTTTGCTATCACTATGACATGCACCCCCGGTATTCTTTGCACCTTATGTTTAGTGACACCTTAGAGTATTGAGCGGTATGTTGTGCTAACTCTTTGATGGCAGGCCCAGGTTCAGGTATGGTTTAGTATACCTGTTATTGCTCTGTTTTGTTGCTTATCACTCACACCAGATTTTGTCTGACCCAGAGTTTTATGTCTCTTCTTATTACTCTAGGTGCTCTTAAATGGGCAGATAAGAGACAGGTCAGGTAACGATGCATGAGTAGCTGTACCGGAGACGAGCAGGAGGCTCCTACGTATTACCTACATATATTCTCCCGGTGTCGCTGCTGGTCACTACTTTGGGCATTAGCAGTGTACCTTATTTATTTGCTTTAGAGACAGTTTCAAAAGTTGTAATAATGATGATGTGGAACATTCCGCTGCTATGATGTTTTAGTTTTCAGCTTATGCACTGTCTCGCCTGTTTATATCAAAGTATGCTATTATTATATTTTATTCTATGCGCTATGAGATATTCTACAGGTTCTTTGTTAGTCCACTGCTAAGCTTCCTTCCCCTTTTCTTTCTTTGGTGACCGTTCCGTGTTGGTTAGACATTGGCACAGCGCACTTTCATTGAAATATCAGCTGGTGCTGGGCGGGCCTTCACAGATTTCTTCTATATCTGTAATTCATTTTTCTTCGAATTATTTGGATACAAAATTCTTTCTAGATTTCAAGCAAGACAGATAACCATTGTAAGTAGGCAGGCAACATTCACTAGGTAACTTATTTTATATGATTCAATCTAATATTTTTTCTCTTCAGCTGCCATTGTGTCAACATATTAATTCTTATTGCAGATTTTTATTCTTATAACACATAATCTTCATTCAAGGAAAAATTAAATTACCTTTTTTCCTAAATAAAATCCATTGATGTGTAAGTGGTGACAAAATGCATTCCTTTGCTTCCAGTTGTGCATGTCATTTTCAGATATTAGATCAAAACTTCAAAGTCAATAAACAACATTGTAAATGGAGCATGTGAGAAAGTTGGAGTGAGGAAGTGGACCGGCATTATATTTTACCCAATTGATATATATTTTCTTAGGTATGTGTCCTAATTATAGTTTCAGATTTAAATGTTGGATCTTTTCCTTAAATAATTGATAATGTATTATTTTGATGGACGAGGATTTCAGTTTATTGTTAATGCAAGTTTAAACTTTGTTTGGAGGTATGGCTGTTTAGATTTAGGATTGATTGTTTGTTCCATTCAAAAGAAGATGATATGTGATTCTACAATTTGATTATAAGATTAAGGATTATTAGATATGTTTTTGTATTTACTGAATCTTTACTGATATATATTATCTGAACGCACTATTTTATTATTTGTGTACTATAGATCCAGATTCCAAAGATCATAATAGTTCTAGCCAATTTTGTCATTGATTTTGTAAGTATTCACCCTTCTTTTTTCATTAACTAATTTATATTAACAATTTACTCAGATTGCAATCAAAATTATTCTTAATGAACCCTTCTTTCGTGGACTATGAAGCGTATCATAGTGTAATGGAGGTTAGAATATATAATTTAACTATCAAATGATATTTGATGAGTAGTAACTTAAGGATAATTAAAACATTTTCTTGATATCTTTGGAAAAACGTAGGAAAATACACAATATTAGAACGGTTATAGCACATGTTGGAAAAATTGTTAAGTTTCAACTTGGAGGCCATGGACATGTAGGTGCAGTAAATACTTTCATCTATGTAGTATGTTATTAATGCAACAATGAACCATGTTGTTGTAGCACATTTTTTGTATATTTTTGTTTACATAAACTCAAAATCATTATTATAATTTTCAAATGCGTGGAAAAGCATTTGATGCTTGGGTTATACTATTAGTGCAGGCGTAATATCATAATGATAATTGTCAAATGTGTAATATCTTAATGACTGTATCAGAGCATATGATCTGAATGGTAATTTGATCATGCATCCTATAGTTTATTAATCGATGAGGTTATTGATGGAATTCCCACCCATGGACTTTACCTGCCTCATGGGGTAATTTAGACAATTGTTAGATTAGTTGTTTGGACTTATTTAAAAAATATACACTTAAATAATACTTTTGTATTTACAGTATTCACCAGGGTTGGACTAGCATAGATGGCATATCCGCTTTACAACAGATGGCACTACTTTATTCTTAGATGTTAGGTCAGTAAAATCAAGAGGAGATGCATGCGCTGCAAGGAAAGGTGCATGCGATGCAGGCTCAGATTGAAGAGCTACATGCTCGGCTGGATGCTTTACAATTTGGGGGTACTGAAGGTTGTTCAGGTGGTGGAGATGATGACGATGACGTTGACGATGACGATGACATGGATGAGGATAATGATGACGACATCGATGACGATGGAGTCGATGGTGCAGTTGTAGATTTATGATGACCTTATATTTTGTACTTGGTTTCATGATGTACCTATATATTTGTAATTTTGTATCAGTATGTGCTGTACGTCGATTTAGATTGAGTACCTTATATGTTGTTCTGCATTGTGGATCGTTGTATGTTACATGTCGCTACATTATACTACATTATGGTGTTATTTATCATGTATGTTTTCGAACCAAACTGGTTAATTCATTAATTCAACATGTAAAACGATAAATCGAATTACATTTTTGACCTGCATACATACTAAAATGACAATAACCATAGAGATACAACTGATAATAACCATAAAGATACAACTAATAATAACCATTTTTAATCGGCATAACATGGAATATGAGAACTTCTAATTAAAACAATTACAAAGGCAATAATTTTCGTGTATAAGATCATTAAAATGATTGCTTGGATTCCTGATTGATTCTTCAAATTCCAAAGAATAAGTGATAGCCGTAGAAGGGAAACAATTGTCCACCTACCATCCATATTCACATCCATTTAGACGTACCAAACAATGATATACCAGCAACCAACGTCGTTTTCATGTCAAATGACTAAAAGTGGTGCTTCAAAATCACAAAAGCATATAATATTCGCAGATCGTACCTTATCAACTTCAACAACATTTTTGGGCAAGAGGAATTACACTGTGTAATCTTTTGGTACGTTGAGCAGGTTGCCGTTGTTGCCGATGGTCTATTTTCATTTGATGCATCTCCTTTTCAAGCTCTCTTTGTTGCAAATCCTCGTAATGTCGCTCTTCTATTTCAATGTACCATGAAGTCGGTTCTCTAGGTGAAGATGGACTAGGATTTGATGGTCCAGACAAAATGTCGGTGTAATCATATGAGGATGGATATTCAATCGGCATTTTTATGAGTTGAGTTTAATTTTCAAATAAGTTTATCTCATAGTCACTAGTATTTATAATGAGAAAATAATGAATGCTTAATGGTTAATCTGAAAAGTGAGTGACTGCTACCAAGTGCTAAAAAAACCATGCAATTTAGCTACAATTACCGAATGTGACCAGACACTATAGCCACTTTCTTTACATAACATGGCTACAATATTTGTCCTGACAATGAATCTGACTGGATACTATATTCACTTTCTTTACATTACGTGGCTACAAACTTTATCTTGACACTGAATGCGACCAAAAACTGTACCCACTTTCTTTACATAACATGGCTACACTATTTTCCTAGACACTGAATGCGACTAGAGAATGAATGTTACTAGACAATGAATGCGACCAGCAACACCATGTCTTTCGATTGTTTCTTTTTAAATTTAGTATCCGTACTGTTTATAATTGTTCATTTTCTTCTCTAAATTTAAACATAACCTACTAAATAAAAATGTCCACCACTAATTTGTCTTATTTGGAGTTAATTATTCTCGTGAAATCATATCTTAAAGTTGATCGTAGGCATGATATTATACTGCGTACAGGTAGAGGTCTACACCATGAAATGTTATGGAGTATAGTAATAGAAGGTTATAATAACCATCTTGACTTCCCCTTTAAGTGGTTATATTTAGAAATCCATAAGGCACATGGTATTTTTGCGGAGTCTTGTAATTGACACCGTGGGATTATTGAGATCGTTGAAGAGGAAGATGTTTTTCAAGAAAATTGTTCTACATTTGATTCACGTTACCTATCAAAATATGGAATGGAATTTGTTGGTCATGAAGCATATGAACTTATCTATAATTGGCTTACGCTTTATGAATCTGAATAAGCATTACAACAATTGTAGGATTATAGTATTTTCATTGCTTTTTTGTGTTTACCAATTGAAAATGCTCTCCATGTTTATGTGGTATGTTTTCGCGTTGTATAATGGCTGTTATGAAAGTATTTTGAAGGTATTTTTAATTATCTAACATGGACTATTGTTTAACTCCATAAAGGATGACCCGAATCGTTTAACTCATTCGAAATCCACTGTGAATTATATAAAATAATATCTTGATTAAGTACCTAGTATTGTCAATATCAACGAGCATTACATTATTGGGAGACAATATATAGTGGTTACAGTGAAGGACATTGACAGGATACTGTAGCCAGTTAAATGTTTAACTTCGAATATTGATGAAACTTCAAACCCCACAATTTAAAATATTTGATTTAGTTAAGCTTGTACATATGGTTAACAAACTAACTAGCTCAATTTTTTTGAGAATTTAATTTATAAATATTTCAAAAGTGCAAGACCAAATCAAGAATTGTGAAGTTCATTTGAAAACTATATTCGAATAAGTCCCGAAGATTATTATTTTGAAGGATTCTGAAATATTTTCGATTATATATATTAGATTTAACTTCGTTTTGAAAAATTATAAATTTACCCTAAGCAAGGAGCTCAATTTAATTAAGTTTTGTTTAATCATTAAAATTAATAAAAAGAGAATGAACCTAATTGATTAACTCATTCAGAAGCCATTTATAGGACAATACATTACAACAAATGACATTGATAAGACACTGTAGCCGGTTTGACTCCATCTACACACTTAAAGATGTTATCTGTGATAACAAAGTGCCATGTGATAACGTGGTGAGTTGTATAAATCATTCAATAGTCATGTGACATATTGTCATGTCTATTATGCTAATGTTTTCAACCTATACCATATGCATGTGACAATAAGGTAAGTAGTCTCAATCAATCGGTAGCCATTTGACAACACAGGGAGTAGTCTCTTATGCAAGATTACTTTAATGTCAACTGCACTTACGGACTAGATATGTGTCGAAGAAGATACCAAATGAGAAGAAAATTATTTTTGAGAACTTTAGCACATACTCAAAACAATAACAAATTCTTTAAGTACAATCCAAATGCATCAATAATACAAGGCTTACCGGTGAATAGAAAATGATGGCCATAATGAGAATGTTAGCTTATGGAACAACTGCAAATGCATTGGACGATGCATACCAAATTGCAGAGAGCATGACACTCGATACTCTCAAAAATGTGTTTCAGTACATCATAGATGTCTATGGGATAGAGCACTTAAGGTTTCCAAATGAATCTGATGTTGTGCACATCAGAGCTTAAGGTTTCCAAATGAATCTGATGTTGTGCACATCAGAGCTTAAGGTTTCCAAATGAATCTGATGTTGTGCACATCAGAGAAATGCACAAAAGCAGAGGATGACTGGGCATGTTGGGAAGTCTCGACTATATGCACTGGGACTGGAAGAAATACCCCAAGGCATATCATGGTTCTTACAATAGCCAGGAAAGACGACCAACCATCATTTTAGAAGATGTTGCTTCATACAATTTGTGAATTTGGCATGCTTTCTTCGAAATTCCCGGTTCTAATAACGAATTAAAAGCTATTGAAAAATTAAATCTTTTCAATGATCTAGCTTAAGGTTAGGTACCTCTAGTAACATTTAATCTTTTGAAAAATACTTACAATCATGGATATTACCTAGGTAAAGGCATTTATCCAAAATGGAGCACCATCATTAAAATATGTCCGAATCCCATAAAACCGAAGCAAGCAGAAATTGTTGTGATGAAGGAGGGACAAAGAAAAGACATAGAAAGATCTTTCAACGTTCTGTAGGCTAAATTTTCATTGGTTGGTAATCCTTGTCGTCTATGGTCTAGGAAAAAAATCTTTACAATCTTGTTTCACTACATTGTTCTACACAACATGATCATTGAAGACGAAAGAGATATAGATAAGGGACAACGATATGAATATAAAGGTGTTGCACAACTATCATATGTATTCCAAGACAACATCCATATGACTGAAGAGGCCTTCAACAATCATCTGGACCACCAGCTTTTGTTTAGAGACGCACAACTACACAGTTGGCAATAGAAAGTTCTTATGAACCATATACAGAACTACTATGGTGATTCTTAATTATGTTGGTCAATTTTTTATTTATGCTGTATGAATTTGTGTTGAGTTTATGATGCAGTAAGTTATTAAGAAAGAACACAATTTTCTTCAACTTGTTATTTTTATTGATAAGCAACTAGTATTAACGAAACTGAAATTAACGTCTGATGGCGTAACTAGGTAAATAACTCAAATATACATTACATTGATAATTTGAAGTTACTACAATGGAAATAAAATAAATACAACAACGGAAATAATAAAACTAACTAGAATTAAGGAAACTTTGCCACAAGAATTTTTTTTGTGATCCCCATCCAATATTTCTTTTGAAAGTTATCCATTTTAGTCAAGTCTTCGTCCATTATTTCTTTCTCCTGTCTTGGTTGTTCCGCAATCTGTCTTTATTGATTAACAACCAACTTTTGCTGCTCAGTATAAGCAAACCTATTCATTACTTCTATTTTCTTCTAAGCTTGCATGGTTTTTTCTTAATGTCTACGTTCGTGGATTTCATGTGCAGCATTGAGTTTTGCATCCATGACAACATCGATCTTTTTCTTCCATTTTGCAACTTTGACGCCTATCAGTCTTTAATCTTTGTCTTGTCTTGAACTAGCAATATCATAGGACCACTTAGGTTACTGGTAAGCAGCTCATAATAGTGCAAGAAAAGATAATAATGTGGTCTTTTAGTCCTATTTTCCCTTGTGAATAGCTTCTTAAACTCCGCGTTTACCAATCGCTTCTGACAAAAAAAAAAGTTAATTGATTCGTAAATATCTATTATTAACTCATTAACAAACATATTAAAAAAACTTACCAAATGACCCTCGCTTTCCATTCCACAGAATTAGATTTCTTTATTTTATAAACTTGTGATTCGTAAAATGACGTATATCGATTTATTTTGTCGAATCGACCCTGAATCGTCGATAACGTTCGTGTGCTTTAAGAAAGCATGTGGTTGAAGGTATTTTTTCCAGAACTTATCACCTGATTAATCGTTTCTTGTAACCAATCCTACAAAAAATGAAAGTAGATGTTGCATAGAATATAATCCTCCTCGCTTGTCCATGGAATGATTGATTAGTTGCTCGAAGGAGTACCTAGGTGGTCCTCGGTGTAATCTTCGTAAACATGGCTTCCAGACATCGTCGGGTGTGTAAACTATCCAAAAGATGAAGACATTATTTAGTTTTTGTTGCTTTTATAGTAGAAGATATAAAGGAAGAGAAGTTGTTTGGTGATTTTGTATGTATGGAAGTTGGTAATTTATGGTTGAAAATATAAACGTTATAGCAAGAATATTACTGTTTTATAGCCGTTAAAGGATAATATGACTTGACCCATGAATTTTTCTTTGAATATTCGGGGGAAATCGCTTGCTGTGGGGGCTTGGGTTCTTCATTCAGCATTCTGGAGCTTAATTAAAGACCTGGAGAGCTTACTCTTAGAATTGCACAATGCACGTATTCAGTTTGAGCATTTTTGTCGTTTAAATATAATTAACACTTCGGATTTAAATTTGTAAAGTGTCTAATAGCTCATAATTGCGTAATCCATATGATGAGCAAAAACATGTTAGGAAATACATGTTGATGTATTATTTAACCATAAAAACAACCAAAATTCAAAGTTTAGTTTCAATATAGCAGAACTTCAGTCTTGAGTTATACGAAGTTATTGAGTTTGTTAACAATTGTAAATATTGAAAATATTAAGTAATTGCTTAAAAAAATGCATTAAAGAGGCTAAAAGGCTAAAAATTATAGGTTTGATTTGGAATTGATTAAATACATTGAAACCAAAATAATTGTTGAAGAAACATAGACCAAATCAAATTGATATATTTTAAATCGAAACCAATCAAACCAATAATATCGTATTCGGTTTGGTTGATTTATTTTAAAATGAATTAGATCTTCTAGGTGCTAATATGATTATAATACTAAAATACTCGGTTGAGTTCATATGATGCCAACATTTATATATATATATATATGTGTGTGTGTGTGTGTGTGTGCGTGCGTGTGTGTGTGTGAGGCAGGTTCAATGGCACCCAAATTATTTAGCACCCCAATGGCCTACCATTTTTCCACCACACATTTCCTCCATGTCTTCTTCCACTCATTCTCTCACTTTCCACTCCTTAATATATATAATCGATTTTTTTGATTTTCAAATATTAAAAACTAAAACCGACTAATAAGTCAAAATAATATAAAGCTAAACTATGCTTCCTAGTATCCATAGGGACTAGGGTTTCCCTTTTTTTCTCATCCGCCTCACCATCGTTCACTTCCTCATTTTTTGGATTTCTTCTCCTTTCCTTCTTAGAGCAACTCCAATCGTTGGGGTTAAGGGGGCAAAATTAAGGGGAAGTGAGCCAGTGGCTCACTTCAGCCTTAATTTTAAGGCTAAGATTCAGGATCCCATTCAGGATCCTGAATCCGTTCCTGGCGCCTATAAAATAGGTGCTAGGATCCTCCTCCTCCACACGTGATGCTCCTACACCCCAATTCGTACCCTGTTACCCCTTCCAATGGCTATAAACAGTCATTTTTTTTGAACTAACAACGGCTATAAACGATCATATGAAAGTTCCAACGGCCATAAACAGTCATATTTTTTATTTTTCTACATATATATATCGATATGAATAGCTCATTGTAAAACACACAAACTTCTTAAACTCCACATACTCTTTATCTACCAGTAAACAATGTCATATCCATTCCAATTCAATAACGAAGAGATGAATACAAACAGTTAGGATTTCGATTCTCAACTAGTCGAAGATCTTACCCTTAATTCTGCTCCACCACTCTCATTTCATTCTTCTGCGCCGTGGAACAAGGATGAAGATAAGGATCTCTATTTAATGTACTGCCACTTTTCAAACGATTCGGTCAAGGGAAATGATCAAAGTGGGGAGGCATTCTGGGGAAAGTTATGTCTGCTTACAACAAAAAGCACATAGAAAGGACGAGATCAATGTCTGTGCTTTCAGGTCGATTTGGGAAGATTAATCGACAAAACCAATTCTTTGAGTCTCAAGTTCACAAAATAAGAACTGCAAATCCTAGCGGAATGGGTGGCGAAGCCGAATCGGTAATAATTTATAACTCTCTAATTCGCTTGTCGACATTTTATTTACCTACCATAAACGTATACCAATATTCATTATTTTACCATTTGTAGAAGCGGATGGCGAACGACCAATTCTTGAAATTATTTCGTAGAAAAAATGGTGCGAAAAAACTGCATTACTACCAGTTTGTTAGTTGCTACGAATTTCTCGTTAGTCATCTGAAATGGAGTTCTAGCAATGCGAAGGGCTTAAGAGATGTACAAATGAAGGGAAAATCAAAGAAAAAAGAAAGTCGAAATTCCTATACTTCAAGTTCAGGAGAATCTTCGCAGAGAGACTCTATGCGGATGAAGATGCAAACTACTCAATTTGATGAAGATGCAAGACCAATGGGCCAGGATGCTGTGAAGAAGAAAAATGCTGTTCAAACCCAACATGATTCTCGGTTGGCACAGATGCACGAGAAGCATGCCAGAGAAAATGAAGAACGGACAAGAAATAGTGTAGAAAAACGAGAGGTGTTAAAATAGTTAACCGAGATTGAATGTGGTAGGTTTGAGTTGGAGCGGCAACAGCAAGATACTTTAGTAATAGAAAAGTATGTCACCGGAAATGGATCCACTATCGACGTAGTATTTGATGGATTATAAACAGCGTATTGTTGATAGTCGTGCTGGATCTAGGTGTATGCAGTTTACTTATGTAGTTTTAAGTACTTGTACTGGTTTCCTCTATGTATTGTTTTTTAGTTTGAAAAACAATGGTATCGTATGTTCTTTTAGACCGTTTGTATGTGTCGAATAATGATTACCACATAAAAATAATTCAATGTAGTACGTACGAGAAAGCAAACACACTTCATTGCAAGAATACATAATAAAATAAACATTCAGAAATATAAATGGAAACAAACGTAATAAAACGTAGCATTTGAAATATAATCTACTGATTGCTGTAAGAGTTCCAAATGTGGTCCATTAGATCTTTTTGAAGGCGATTGTATAGAGCTAAAACATGTTGAACAACTTGAAACATATGGAATTGTCCTTCAATTTCATCATCGGAAGCTCGGTAAATTTGTGGGGGCTGTCTGGATCCTTCGTATTCGTAATCTGGGTGAACGATGTCGCGTTCATCTTCGATTGTCATGTTATATTGAATTATGCAGCTGGACATAATTTTTTACATTTTCGACCGTTTCCATAACCTACATAGACTACTAACCATTGCGAATCTAAATTAAAGAACTCCGAATGCTCTTTCCATATCTTTACGCTGTCCCTCCTGCATAGAAGCAAATTGTTTCTGTTTTGGGGTCAGTGGATTTGCAAAAGTTTTTACAATCGTGCTCCATTTAGGATAAATTCCATCCCCAGGATAGTATCCATGATCGTATGTGTTTTGTTCAATCATATATGAAACAGAGGGATTTACCCTGTGCCAAATCACTGAACAAATGAGATCATTCAAGAACATTTAAGTCGTTAAGTGAACCAGGCATACCCAAAAAAGCATGCCAT
The DNA here is from genome assembly GCA_030737875.1 of Allium sativum. Classification (NCBI taxonomy): domain Eukaryota; kingdom Viridiplantae; phylum Streptophyta; class Magnoliopsida; order Asparagales; family Amaryllidaceae; genus Allium; species Allium sativum. The sequence goes on along the minus strand of CM060921.1, from coordinate 715,750,712 downwards.
ATCCAAAGATCATGAGATTCAACTGCTTCTAAGATGATGGTTGGCCTTTTTTCTTTAACGTTGTACGCTCCATGATGAGCTTTAGGGCAGTTCTTCCACCCCCAATGCATGCAATCTAGACTCCCTAACATCCTAGGCCACCCTCTACTTTCATGCATTTCATGCAACCTAGCTACGTCAGCCTCGTTTGATTTCATGCATTTCATGCAACCTAGCTACGTCGGCCTCGTTTGGAGAATGAAGATATTCATCCCCATATATGTCGATCACTGATTGGCAGAGTTCATCTAGGTTTTCCAAATCAGTACTCTCTACAATACGATAAGCGTCATCAAGAGCATCAACTGGTGCGCCATATGCCAACATTCTCAGAGCCGCTGTCACCTTTTGATGTCCAGTCAGACCTTGTTTTTTGGCATCATCCTGCTTATAAACAAAGTACTTAAAAAACAATGGTCGACTCATTCTAAAGCGTCTGCGAAAAATCATAGGACCATAAGTCAGATTAGAAGCGAAATAATCGTTCTTTAGTGTTTTATGAAATGCTGCATGATCCTGGTGAAAGTATCTTCGACCCATTATTGAACCACCGTGTTGTCCGCTAGATGAACCGTAAGCTTTATGGAAGATCTCAATAAGTTCTTCTTCTTCTTGTTGGTGTGATAATGCGTAGGCTTCATCCTTAGAGTCGCTATCGCACAACATAACGACTTTTAGTACATGGCCAAACATTTTTATTGAGAAGTTGTAATTTAATTTTGCAGTGTTGAGCTGAAGTATGATATTTACATTCTTAAATGGTTTGGAGAAGTTATGGCACTGGAGTTAATGTTTTGCCTTTATTATTGTTATGTTATATCAGGCACTGTAGCCATGTTCGAAACTGTAAATTGTCTAGATATTAAATGTTGGTTCTTCTTACATCAAATCAAACTGTGTACTCAATGTTAGGAAAGGTCACTCTAGCAATTTTATGGCACTATAGCCATGTTCGATAGCTGTAAATTGTCTGGTTATTCAATTTTGGGTTGGCTTATGTCAAATCATACACGGTATCCTTACTGTTGATCTCCTCGGTGTTGGGTTAATTCAAGCAAAGTAACCTTAAAGTTTTGTGTTCAGTGATCTGTCTAATCATGTCACAGACCCATGTGAATGGTACGTTTTGAATACACGTGACTTGTAACAAAAAGCACAGAACTATTTCCAAATCTTAGGCTATAAATATAGGGTGCATCGGGTCCTTAGTTTCACACAGTAAACATTTTCTCATTCTGTAGTTACTCTCCTTTATTCATGGTCGTTGGTAGTTGGTCTCCATCCGAGTTACTTATACTTATTGAATCGTATATTGACTTTCAAGAAATGCATGACAAAATGCTACAAGGGGGTGCCGGAGTAACCCATGAAATGAACTGGCAATTAATTCAAAAATGTACAATGACAACCCCAAGTGTTCGTCGTGGAGGTCTAAAGAAGAGATTCATACCAAACATAGGACCTTCTGGGATGATTGAAGAGGGAGATATCTTCAAAGCTAATCGTGCCACTTTCGATTCACGTTATCGTTTCGAACATGGAACGGAATTTGTAGGCCATGAAGCATATGAACTACAGCTGGCTAATGCGCTTCGGTTATGATTGGTAGAGGTGTTTGTGCTAGTATTCATGTTCATCTGTGTTACAACATTAGCTGTATCGTACTATCTTTCAACAATGTTCATGTACTATGTAGAAGTGTGTATTCTTGTCAAAGATTGCAGTAGGCTTGTCAATGTCTCAATGTGTAGTCGTGTCAATGTTTTGTACTATGTCTCAGTTGTGGTTAAGTCTTTTATTTTACATGTGATCTCTTCTGCTTCCTTTCTACATTGATTACGAAATATGTCTCCGTTTCAAGTCAATTCAATGACTGTAGCAGGCTTTGGAAACATTATGGTGAGTTGTAATTTCACAGTATTAAGTTTGTATTTTTGTAGGAGTTAAAAAAACATGTAGGAGTTAAAAAATGTGGGTCGTCCTCTTATGCATTAAACAAGTCAATACACATAGGAGTTAAAAAATATGGGTCGTCCTTATATGCATTACAAAATTCAATACATGTAGAAATTAAAAAAACAAGGGGTCGGCCTCGGGTGCGTTCAACAATTCAATACGCGTAGGACTTTAAATATAGGGGTCGTACTCATCCACGTGAGCATTGAACGGTTACATTATTTTATGGCAGGCAGCTATAAAACTCTACCAAAATACTCCTAACTTACCTCACTCAAAAAACATTGTTTTCCTACTCCTCTTCCCATTCCCACATCAATGCCTTCGTGGCCTTCAGCTATAGACTACGAGGAAGAGGCATAGGAAGCGATGAGACTTCAAGAGATGAAAGAAGAATTACAGTTTTTGAATCAGCTAATACCTCAGGCTCAAGCACCGCACGAAACAGAGAACGTTCAGCTTCCACCAGAAGCTCAAGTGCCCCATGTTCAACCATCGTACGACATTCGGTCCCTCAACCACAACAAGAAGTAGAGGTGTATCGAGTACAACCTTCTGAACAGGAAGTTGACTCGTATCCAGTTTGTTGTTATTGCGATTATGTGGTTGAAGTCGTTGTTCGAGCAGAGGGAAACAATATAGGCTGCCACATGCAGAAATGTCCATCATATCCTAATGGATGCGATTACATGGAATGGATAGACGAGCCTCTTCGCCAAAGGGGAATAGCCTATGCAAACGAACTAGAAAAAGATATTAGACATCTCGAAAACCAAATTGAGCAGTTGCGATTTAACGTAATGGGACTCCCTTGAGTTTCAATGTAAAGAGACGTTGTTTTAGTTGGCATCTTTGTATCAGTATTTGTTGTATCTTTATGATCTGTTGTGGCGTTATGCTTATTGTTAATTGTATCGTTATGAGAAATAGTATATGTGTACTGTATGTTCTCAAGTGTTTCTCTAACAAGCAATCTTTGTTTAATGCTTGTCAACAACATTATAAATGATTAAAGGAGTCTTTAACAAGGAACCTTTGTTGTATATAAATTAACAAGGTCTGGTCGCCAGCCATAGATAGAAACAAGACAAGGAATCATTGCTAAGGACTAGCTCCAGAATAAAGTCGACATCACGTGTACAAAGTAGATAGGGAATCTCTGCTACCTGTCCATCGATCTTAAAAAACGCGCCACGGAAAAATACAAATGAGTTGACAAGTCACCCCAATTAATGATGCCTGCAACTACCGCACTAAATGTTTAATGCTTTAAAGAGGATCCTGCATCTTCTTACTATCTTCATTATTTCGAAATCTCCGATAGTTTTCTGCTATCCATTTTTGCTCTACGCATAATGTCTAGTTGGGAATACGATGACGAAACGATGGTTCATCTCTAGATGAGTACAAAAGGAATAAGCAACCAATCAAAGATGTAGAGATTGTGCCCGAAACACACTTGGATGTCCAATTCCAAACTGGAGAAGTAGAGTTTGAACTTTTTAGTGCCACACAACCAATCGTTGTTGTCCCAACAATTGTACCAATTCAAAAAACTCATCTGCTTGGTTGATGGAAGTAGTTGCTCGCCAGAACCCCGATAGGTCAAGATCTAGCTTGACGAGTCGGTCTGTTCTGTGCTATTATGGAGTGGAATGCAATGTGATTGCTTCTAAAAGTCAAACCAATGCCAGTCATCGATTTTATGGGTGCAAGGCATACATTAATGCATAAAACCGACAAGGGTTGGAACGTTGTAATTTTTTTCGTGGTATGATTCACCTTTGATTGAGAAGGGTGTCCAGTATGCACTGGAGATGCAAGCAAAGGTCCGATGCTTGGAAGGATTGAACATTGCAACAAAAGAATTTTTTTGTATGCATGGTGCGGTTCTTCCCGAAACTAAGGGTACTGCCTTACTGTATCGTAGCTTTATGCTGGGTCAACTGCGGAATTTATCATGTTCCCTATATTTGGCTATAATTATGTTGTACGTTGTATGTTGTATATTATAATGATGTTGTGTCCCATATTTTGTTATAATGATGTATCCTTTATCGTAGTTGTATGTTGTCCACGTTCGGACTAAACAACATTTATCCAAAATAATATAATTAGTTATAAATACAATTTAACATGGTAAGGAGTCGCACTAAAACATTATGATAATTTGCAATACTATAATAGTCCACTAATAATACATCAAAACAACTACAAAGCAGTTCTATAGTCCACTGAACAAGTACTAGTAGAAAATACATGACAATATGAAGGCAAAATACAACAGTCCCTTTAATAACACAAATAAACCACAAAAGGAATACCAAAGTCCACAGAAACTACAGTAATATCAAAATCCATAAAAGAAAAAATACATAAGTACGTAATAATACATCAATACCACTACATAGGAATGCCTCCATCATCGTCTCTTCCATCATCATCTCCGTCATGATCATCAACATCGACATCGTCAGCCCCGTTGTCGTCCTCGTCGTCATCATCATCATCATCAACAACATCGTCGTCCTCAGTGATAGCATCATACTCATCGGTGTTGTGGCTCGGCAGATCATCGAGACCAATGTTCTCATCAACATCTCTAATCGTAAACCCACTGGGCGCAACATCTGCGGGTGCAAATGGCTCATACACGGCAAGTCTGGCTGATAGCTGATCGATTTGAGACTCCAACAACTGTGTATGACTAAGGTACAAATCATCCATCGTGTGGATGTGTGAAAGAGTCATAACACGATAAACGCCAAGGGTAGCTCTAGACTGGTGCAACAGTGTGCGTACTACAAAGACATGTGATCAGTGATACGTAAAGTACCAAAAATAAAAATTGTACATAATTGGACATATGTATGGTATGAAGGGTACAAGCCGGGTGAGGGTACTCCTTGAAAGTCGAGTGGATCTAGAAACATTATGGGTTGCTCAATAATGGTACCTGTAATGTCGTAAGCTCATAAAGTACAATCGGGCTTTATCTGCATAGGAGGCTAGGAAAACTGGGATGGAATAGCGTCAAACGAAACCTGAGGTACTTTAACTCTATCGGCTTCCATATGAAGTCCTAAATGATCGGAGTTAACCCCTCGGGCACAATCAGGACATATCAGTGTACATGGAGCAACTCTAGCCCAATAAGAATCGTAATCTCCATCAATGAAAAATGGGCTAATCTCAACCCAACCAGCCTCCCATAGGGCCTGTATTTACTGCACCCTAATCAAACTACGTTTGCCAAACATGTCCTCGCAAGATAACGGATCTCCCAATATACGTAAATCAGCGCTGATCTGGTACGCACACCTCTCGCCCAAATACCACATGGTCATATAAACGGGGGTGTGTAAAGCCACCCTACGAGTAAAGAGTGTATATGCAATCACCATCGGGTGGCCGTCAACCATAAGGTCAACATTTTTCAGATGGTCCAAATGTGCGGTCCAAGGAGTGCATATGAGATTTCCCCGACTTCGCATGTCAAGCTGTGCTCTAGGCTCCATCAAATCATGGCGTACACATAATGGAGCACGAGGTATGTAATGAGTATTCTCACACCGTCTCATCCGCGGAAAGAACTGCTCACCTACCTGAGCAGCCATCTCTACCATGTGTGGATGCATGTTAGCCGTGAACTCATAATACCAAATGGGTAAAAAAATACCAAAAAGCCTGCATCTCTTTGACATCTCGCATCACATATGAATCTAAGGCGGTGTACAGAGTACCTAGTATAGTTATGCCCCAATCTATGGTATCAAGCTGATCCAACATAGTAATCGAAGCTATATAACCCAAGCAAATGGTACTTTTATGGTTCGAAAAAAGGTCGAACCAAACATGTATAGTAAAAAAGTCCTGGTCACCCCATCTATAATATCCAGTCGACTCGAAAAAGAAGTGATGTACTGCTGTAGGTAAGTCAATGGACCGCTTCACTAATAACTTTGGAATCATCAAAAAAGGGTAAGAACACGGAAAACACGTTGAGTGAATCGTACAAAACATCAAAAGAAACCGGTCTACGATCAAGATGACCAATCTCTATACCGGTGAGCATATAGAAATCGATAGGAGTGACACCAAGCTCAAAGTCAGAAAAAAGGAAAGTATGTGTGGTCGGCCACCACCGCTCACATAGTGCCTGTAAATGGGGTCTGTCGAATGACTGAATGGTCTAATAGATAAAAACTAACCAAAGGGAATGAGTTGCAGCTTGTCCTTAATAGGAGTCGGAAGTGCGTCATAAAATGAAATGCATTTCGGCCAACTACCCCTGCAATGAATGTACTTGTCCTATATATAACGAAATAAGAAATGTTTTTCAATTCAATAACACCTATTTAGCTTGTACAAAGATATAACTCGCGTAATACTATACATCGTTAACATTTAAATTATACCTAAGTCGTGGATAATGCAGTACCAGCTCTGTGCTGCTAGCCCTTCGGAAGATCATAAAGGACATGAACCTCATCACCTGTTACTCCAGGAGCCGGAGGTGTGTTTAACGGACCCGCTTACTTGTCTGACGTCTTCCGATCAACTCTCCTTGCATGTTTAGTGGGTCGCGGCGGCATTCAACTCAATTTTCTATAAAAAACAAAATAAAATGAAAGCTTGAAGAGGAAACAAATGAACAAAAGGCGGACGGGGGGATTTATAGGGCCAAAATACTAGTGCCTATTTTATAGGCGCTAGGGTCTGGTGCCTATAAAATAGGTGTCATACCACTGGCCCAGCCTCTCCGATTCAGGGCTGAATATTCAACGGCCTGAGTATTCAACCCTGAATCCACTGGAATTGCTCTTCGTGCAATGAACTGGGATTTTCGACCCAAAAAATCGACATAACATAACATATGACTATTCAAGCATCGGAAATACCAGGACATTAATAGAAAGAGGTTAGAGGATGAGCAATAGAAAAGAAAGAAAACTTAGAATCGAATAAGAAGAACACAACAGAACAGAGTTAACACGAATCTCACAGCGGAACAAAGAAAATATATTATATAACAACTTTGAAAATACAAACTGATAACTGTACATACATACCATTATCATATAATATCACAGTGGATATAAACTCTATATATATCTAACTCTGAAGCCTCTTGCTCCGAGATCCTCCACATTATCTGAAAAATCCGGACTACTTGACTGCCCGTACAAATTTGGGCACCCAAGAGTTAGGGAAACAAAACAAAATAACTATAGGTCGGTCATGTGACTGGTGTGAGTAAACTTCAAAAACTTGATTTAACTTTTCCAAATCCTTTTTAAAATCAATGATAATCGTAAGACCGATCCACACATAAATATGGATGGTTTTTACCTTACGATAACCCAAAACATTTTCTAAAACAATATTATTCTGATATTATAATATTGTCTAATATAAGTACTTAGAATCTAGCAGAACGTTTTCATCTCACGTTCTACATATATAACATACAATCAAAACCATAAGCTCTTATTGGGTAATGGATTTCCAACTATGGCAAGGTATGGAACCACCTTCTGATCAGTGTACTCTAGAAGCGATATACTGGAGTTCAATAAGAACATCTTTTAACTCGACCACACATGACTGGCCATTCATTTCGCTTGAATGTTCCGAATATATTATCACCTTACGGTTAGTATACTAACATAACCATTCCCGGGAGATACATAAGCGAAAGAAGTAACAAATATGAATATTCTCTAGATGGTGACAATATACCCTAATTGGGTTCGACCCACTTAGCCATGCCGCCTGCCCGACTTTTGTCATTTCACGGTTGATGAGGCTTGAGGTCATAACATATCTTTTAACAGATCACTCCTTCATCTATTTTAAATGCCACATCATCATACCCGTCAAATCACAAATTGATTTCCCTAAAAATACCATGGGCATAAGCTAAGAGAAACGAATTCCTCCGCCACTAACGTAAATACGTTTGAAACGATCAACTTACGCAATCTACCAGATATACTATATCAGACATTCGTCCATTCAAATTTTGTTGGGTCTGCACAACCCGAAGGAATTATTCTGTAAATCCATCTTAGGCAATTTCTACCTAGGATCACCAAAATAACCCTTATATAAACTTCGTCTTCAATTGTCTTCGATCTATTTGATTCGAAACGATAATGCCCATACGAAGTGGTTTTCAGATAATAATCTGATCTCGGTCTCTCCGTATTGACAACGGAAATGGTCAAAAACTTTGATAGTCGGTATTTTAACTATCAAAGGAAAACATGTATACAAACAACGGTCATATTTCCAAATGGAAATCTTACCGATCAATCATCATTTCATTTCCCAATTTCCCATTTATTTGTTTAAACCCGTTTTACTTCTCACGGTTTTCTTGGAAAACATATCCATATATTCACTCTATTTATATTCCCCTATTTCGAAAGTACATGGTATTAACACTGGAAAACATTTTCATACCTTATTTACGCTTCACTATCCAACAGTCCCTAACCGTAAACTAGTAAGAGAACAACTCGCTAAGTGCTAAGGCCGAAACCAACATCTGATCAATACCCAGAAAACTGTTCAACTTAACTAGTCTCTAGTTAGTTTCAAATTTCCTTAACTCCATTTAAATCTGCAGAACGTTTGCTTTCAAATCATTATTCACTTTAAAATGGGAATATCATTTCTTTACAGAAAACAGAACTCATTTTATTAAATCAAATCATGATTTAAATAATATTTCCATTATAGTTTAAAATCCCATCTATCTAGTTCTTTTATAAACTCATATTCGCATTTCACCCCATATACTCCATTTATAAATCAATTTCCTATTCAATAAATATAAAGTTTATATTTTAATCTCGATTACCTATTTAATTACTAATTATTTGTTTTAAAGAAAATATTAACTATCTTGCCATTTACTGAATTATATAATATATAATTTATAAGGAATAAATCATTTTAATAACATTCGACATTGTCAAATTTGAATTACAAATCCTTATTGATTTGTTTTAATTCTATTCCCATTTTGAATATCGAAATGATTTCATCGTTTTCTTTCTAAACAATTTCCATTTTCCTTTTTAAATAAATTCTTTTCTTGAATTTTATTTTTAAAACTATTTAATAATAATCATTTTTCTTTATTTATAAATATCGTTTATAAATCAAATTACTTGTTTTTATATAATAAAAACCAGTTGTTATATTCTAACTAATCGAAATTCCAAGCCTATTTAAAATTAGAAATTCCTTTTTAAAACTCCAATTTCTTTTCCAATATATTTCAAATATATTGTATGGTATTTTAATACCAATTAATTCAGGTCAATGTTGTTCAAACATCCCAACAACGCAATAATCAATCACAGATTATTTATCACATTATATAATATAATATATGAAAAACAACAATAATTGTTGAGGAATCCATTCGGATTCTTCCAACGTGTTTCCCTGCATCCACAGATGTTAATCAGCACTAATTTCATAGCAGTATGAAATATAATAATAAACAGACCCAATATTTAGTCCACTATTTACATATAACTATATATATTATTTCGACCAGTTAATTAGTAAATCATCCAAAAAACCATCATACATAGCATTAAATCATTTTTATCAATAGAATTAGTGAAATTACTCACACTGATCGTTTATCGTTAAATAACGATAAACGTCGGCTGATTCGATTTTGGTGTTAAATTCCGCCATAGATTGAAACGACCTCCAAATCTCTCCAGACCAGTTTCGTTGTGTAGTCTATTTCCATACGATCCTAATGAGTCCAGTTTTGTTGAATTTGGATAACGTATGAGCCATATATGATCATTATAAATTAACGCACTTAGTTGATTTTAAATTTAAACTTGGAATCTAAAAATGAGTTGGGCCTTAACATTCAAAACTGGTCCAATTCCCTTCTTCAAACCCACACCCACTTGTGAACCTTCTACCATAAAACAAAACGTGCTCCAGTTCTTCAAAAATACTAGCGCCACTAATCCCATTTCAAATTCATTGTTTACCCCTTTTTCCTAATTCACATCATGGGCTTCATACACACACACACACACACACACACACACACACACATATATATATATATATATAGAGAGAGAGAGAGAGAGAGAGGAGGGTTCCGCTACACCTCTTATATCGCATGTGAATTCTCCCTCTTAATCTCTACCATCCATTTCCCCACTCATTCTCTCTCTTTCCACTAAGAAATAATATTGAAATGGGAAGAGAGAGAATAAGTGGGGAAATTAGTGATGGAGATTGAGGGGGAGAGTTCACGTGCAATATAAAAGGTGTAGTGGAACCCTCCTCATATATATATACACACATACAAACACACACACACACACACACACACACACACACACACACACATATATATATATATATATATATAGAGGAGCCTTCAATGGCACCCCAAATACCCATTTGCCCCCTATATAAACCAAACATTTATATGAGAATAAGTGAGTGGGAGTTGAGAGAATGAGTGGAGGGATAGAGAAACGGTGTATGTGGTGGAAATCAGGGGCATTTACGGGTGCTGCACTGTTTCGGGTGCCACTAAATGCTCACATATATATATATATATATATATATTGCTTTTTATATTTTTGTAAAAACTGGGCTCGCACATAACTCTTGGCCCATACCCACGGTTTAAAAACCTTCCTTTTCCTCCCACCCGGCAAATAACTCACGGACCCCTGAAGTTTAATTACCCGTTATTTCCAAATTTTCAAGCTTCCACTACTCGCTCCTCTATCAACACAAAACCAAGCAGCTACCACCATATTCCTCCTCGTCCTCTCCTCTTCACAACCACACCCTTAGCTTTCCACCTGCACCTCTCTTCCTCATAGTGGTTTCAAGTGTAGGCTACAGGCAACATGTCATTTCAGCGGTTCCAGTACTCCATCGTCCATACACGTGTACCATGCCTTATCTCTTCTCAAAACGAAACACCAACCTGCACCTCTACGCAATCTCTTCCCTCTCCTATTGACAACATCCAACTCGCATCCACACCACAAAAGTCTCCTTCCTCATCCGCATGCCTCACCTGCTTCCACGTAAAAGCCAGTATCCCTTCTCCTTACGTGTAGATAGTACTCCCTCCCCATGTCGTTACCCTTTCCATGAAACTTTACCCAAACTGTGACCAGCTGTGACGCCATTTCACATATATAAGCCATCCACACCTTTATATTTCCCCTTCATCATTTCACGTGATTCGCCCACCTCTAGTATTTAAAATAGCATGCTCCAGTGCTCGCTCACCCCTCATGTAACAAGACAAACGAAAGTAGAATGGATACAAAAATGAAATTTTGTTTTGTTCCTTGTGTTTTGATTTATTGTTGCCATTAAAGCTACGGCTTGTTCTTTCAATTGGTGCAACGGAAAAAATGAAGTTGAGGACATGTGTATCTATAAGGGAGTAGAAACTTAGGGTGCGTTCGCAGTCCTTTTTTAGCACGTTGAAAATTTCGTTGGCGTCCGATGCGTCCGACACCAACTAGTTTTACTCCGCCCAAAAGAAGCGCTCCCCCGATAGTGAAAATTAAGGTGTTGGCGTCCGACACGCCGGACGCCGGCCCATTTTCCATGTTAATTAACTGAAGTAAGTATTAATTAGCACCCTACTGCACGCTTCTTTTGCAGTAAGTGTTAATTAGTACACCCAGCTACTAACACGTTGGGACCATTTTCCTTCTACTTTCCTGTTTATCATTTCCCAAGACGTCCATGCATTATCATTTAAGTACACCCATAGACATATTTTTTCCATACTTTCACGTTCCCAACACATATTTCAACCAACACGAAACTGTTCCCAACAAACCCATGGTAAATTAAAATTAAAATTAACAATTAAATTAAACATAAATTACAATTAAACTCATAAATTAACAATTAAATACCCTGCTCAGATACCATGCTCAAATACCCTGTTCGCAGCTAAAAACACATTCCCCATTCGCTACAGTACCCCACTCAAGTACCCTGCTCAAATGCCACGCTCAAATACTCCGCTGAAATGCCACACTCAAATACCCCACTTGCGTTGGTTAAGAATACACCCTTAACTGTTAAGGATACTTGAACGCTAAGGGAAAGAAAATGTGGAGAAGACCGACGGATTTGGCAAGAGGTGACAAAAGATGGTTCGCTTAGCTATGAAGAAATGAAATATGAAGCATGTCACATGGAAGAGAATGCAACATGGGTGAAAAATAATACATGTGACGAATGTGTATATTCGTGGTAAACAGTTAAACTTTAAGGTATCGTATTTCACACAATTGTTCACGTACGAAGTGTTAACGATAACAATAACAATACCGTTGCACACAACAGTGTGCCATGATCACAAATATATAATAAAATAGACAAGTTAGCTTATTCTGTGAAGTCCCAAATTTCTGGTTTAGGTTGTAAAATATTTCAAAATAAAAAGTGCTTATTTTTCAAAATAAAAATTATAGAAAAATTCTAAAAATTAAATTATAACTACGTCTCAAAATCTCATCCATATTCGAAACCAATATTTAATTAAAATTAATAATCTGGTATGGCTTATAAACGATTCCATAGCGACTATTTTAAAATTTGATTTGGACATAACTCACCATCTCTAAGATGAAGTATCGATTTTTCACTTCCATTAGAATAATACAGTTCAATAGATTCCAACATTTCTTGTTTCAAAGAAATTCAATTTAAAACGAATCATATATACTCAGTTGAAGTTCAAAATGTAATATTGCGAAGAACAGCGACATTACGGGTTCGTTTATAATTATATTAAAATTAATACGTTCAACTGTCGTTTATATAAATATATTCGTTATTCTGATTCAATTCTAAATTGAATTAAATATTTTATACTATCTAATTTACAAAGTATTGCACAATCAACTAATTCCGACCATTTCAAAATTAAAATGATTATCCCATTATTAATATTAAATAAATATAATTCAGAATTATTTAATTTAAGCTAATTAAATTACAAAACCATTATTTAAATAGTTAAATAAATTAATTATTATATCGTTAAAAGTACGGGACGTTACGCTTAGTTTTTCCCATAGCTATTAGGTTGCGCTTCTTCTTGCCATTTTAGTAACCCTAACGTTTTTAAATTCTGTATTTCTTTCGCTTCCTCCTTACCCCGCCTTCGTCAAATTCTCGAGCAACCTTCTCCAACTTTAGCCTCCCCGAAGCCTTTTGCCTCCCCGCATCTGGTTGTGCCTAAGTTATGTCTCTCCATCCCACTTGCCTTCCACAATAGTTGGTCCAACGCCTCTTGGTGTTGGATTTGGATCATTAATCGATGAGCTAGAATGGGTCAGTGTATTTCTTGAGGCTCACAAGCTCTTCTCATAGACAGTGTTGGCTCGGGAACTACTTCGGATGCTCCGTAGTTGTATTGAGGCTTTAGCTTCTTTCTTCTGGCTTTGGCGAAGTGGTGGTAGTTTTGCTGATCTATTTCGGGTATCTCTTGATTGTTGTTTTGGAAAAGGTAACATTTTCGTTTGTTGTTGTGATGTCAGTCTTGTAAGCTATGTACATATCATAAGTACTGAGGTACTCTAGTGAAATTCTGGTTGTCGGTTGCTTTGTGCTCCAGTGGTGCTGCTTTGCGAATTTCATTAGTTAGCTTCTGTGTGCATAGTTCATCCAGGAGGTGACCGATTGATTCTTTTCTCGATTGCAAAGGTTTGGTTATTGTGGGGACTGTTCTGGCAGCCTATGGTATATTATGGTGTTTGGCAGATTGGTTGTACATTAGGAACTACTTTGGTAGCTTATAGAAGTGTAATTGTTTCAGTGTCATGAGTATTGTAATGTTTTCCTTTCAACGTTGTAATATTTTCAACCTTACCAGCTACTAGTGTACTATTTCTGTCCTCACCCTGCATGGAGAATTATAGGCCCGTATTAGTTTGTAGCTAGGGATTGGTAACATGTCTGCAGCAGGCGAGAAACATGCCTATCTCCTATATAAATTTGTACTCATTATTTGTTGTAATGAAAAAAATGTTATAAATCACTTTAAAAATTGGTTGGTCTTGCCAAAAAAATAAAAGTAGAAAAAGAAACCAACCACGTATTTGACAAATCAAACCAAACCAAACCAACCAAGAATGATTGATTTAGTTCTTTTATTCAATTTTAACCAATAATGCTTATCCTTTGTAGTGTTGATACGTTTATAATGTAAAGTTGTCCTAAAAGAATAAAAGTCATGCTAGAAATCATTAATTAGTTTTTTAGTTCTTTATTATATTCCCAGGAGAATTCTATAATTAAAACCTGAAATATTATGAAGCTATCACTCAAGTTTCTTCAATCGTGAGTTGTTACCCAGTCTTTGTGCCCGACTATTTTTAGCTACCTGGATTGACGCGACTAGACGAATACCAAGGCTAATGGCCCAAAGAAATAGTCCAAAGGCCTGGATATCAAGCTCAGATAGTGCCATGAGACAGTGATCAAACGAGCCTAACATAATATCTCCTGTGAGTTTATCAACTAAGAGACCGGTTTATCTCAAAGCAAAGTATATGTACCAATCCGAAGAGAACTAGCACAATAGAAAATATTCAACCAAAAACATGCCAAATCTCTCTAACAAAATAAATCAAAATCACATTAGAATTTTGGATAAGCATTGGCCAAGAGGGTCCTATAAAACGGATCATGCTACGGTCCCTATTACTTTGCCTGAATTTTCTATGAATATTAAAATTAACAATTTTAAGAATACTTAATTGTTAAAGTGAGAATTAAGGGAAATGGGTTACGCCACGTTCGTCTCAAAATTCTGCTTGGAATAGAGTCCAAGTTTCCGTAAATCGGACTTCATATGAGGAAGTTATGGCCCTCGGAAGTTTCAGTAATTTTATATAAATAAAAACAGTTCAGAATAAAAATTTAAAATTTAAAATTCAAACGGGGAAGCTGGCTGGGTGGGAATTCTCCTGCCCAAGGCCAGGTCGACCAGGGGGTCGACCGGGGGTCGACCTCCCCTATACAGTTCGACTAGGGGGTCGACCTACCACCCGGGGCAGATCTGAATTCAGACGATTCTGACTTGTTGTTGAGTCTTACCTGACCTGTTGCTGAGTCACTAGGGCAGAGGTGGCAATTCTAGATAACTCTATCTAGTCTGGACGATTGGGATTGCTCCTATGATAATCTAACAGCTTAGGTTGATTTAAATTTCTACAAAAGCGCGCTTAGACTCAAACCCTAAACCTAAACTAAATTAGTCTCTTGGCCACCATGCTGCTGCTAGAGTAGTTCTTCTTCCTAAAGCTTAGGGATTGGCAAATCAGAATTCTAATACAAAATACGAACGAATTATCCTCTTCTCTAATCTGTCTTTGTGAGTACAATTTCTTTCACAAAATAATTAGTAAATTAATTATGATGAGTTATAATTGGATTATGAGAACATGTTTGTTGAATCATGTGATGTTGTTTAACTTTGTTATCGTTTGTTGGTGAACATATGACAGTTTTGTTAACTTATGTTAGTAGATCTATTTCATATGTCCAATCACATATGTTTAACTTGATTCATTTTATATACAAGTTTGGGATGTAGATCATATGCTAGTTTGTATGTGAATCTTATACAAATTTGGGATGTTAAATCATATGCTAGTTTGTATGTGAGTCTTATGCAAGTCCGTTTTTACATATGCTAGTTCGTATGCGAATCTTATGCAAGTTTTGGATGTTATCGTATGCTAGTTTGAATGTGAATCTTATGCAAATCTGTTTTTGAATTGTACATAAGTTTATATGTGAATCAAGTATATACATATGCTAGTTTATATGCAAAAACATGTAATAAATTCATATGCAAGTCGTAGGAATCCATATGCAAGTTTAGTGAAAACTGTATTCACATTTTTAGGTGAAAATTATATTCACATATGCAAGTTTAGGTGAGACCAATAATTCAAATATGCAAGTTCACAATTTCATGTCTAGATCTATATTTGGATCCATGGTAGTTTATGAAAATTTATGTTCTATATGTCCATTTCCTATGCAATTTATTGGCTATGCAAACTTATGTATAATTCTTATTTGCAAGTTAGATCTATTTTATGTGTTATACAAGTTGTGATGTTTCTTTTCTTTTTATGAGTTAGACTATTTGCGAGTCTAACATATATCATATTAAAACGTACGAATAGCTTAGGGACAATGGGAAAATATTAATTATGCAAATTGTGAATTGGCATAAAATAGCTTTAGAGGCATATAATTAAATTGAGACATTAATTGGTATAATTTATATACCTAAAAAGTATGGACATAATTTAGGTGACAATTATGGACATAATTAATTTGGAAATTATTGACAATTTGAATAGGGATAATAGATTCATATTGGGGTGAAATAATGTGAAATAATAAACGCCTAAGACACGAGGTTAGACTCGTTTGTGGTGTAAGACTGCCCGGACCCGCCCAGCAAATCCAGCAACCACAAACGATAGTCTAATGTGAGAGGTCAAAGGCATAAATTAAATGTGTAACAATTGTAAAGACATGAGGTTATACTCGTTTACGGTATAAGACTGCCCGGACTCGCCCAACAAATCCAGCAACCGTAAACGGTAGTCTAATGTGAGAGGCCTTACAAGATTACGGTTATAATGAATTAAGTAACACTTAACAAAGATAAACATGTGGTGGGACATGGGGGTTAAGAGGGTGACATGGGTGACATGTGAAATACGATTAGAAACACTTAACCAAATTGAAACATGTAAGAAGACATGAACAAGACGGGATTAAGTGGGAAATTAAAGAGGGGACCAAGCATAGGTGGAAAGCTTGTGTCAAGCATGGGGGACCCTTTTCAAAACCAGTAACCCATTAAGTATCTTTGTGAGCTCGAGTTAGATCGAGGACGGGACACGCTTATTGGGTTTGATTGTAAGAGGTCAAAACGGGTTAACGGTGGCAACACAAGTCGAACGGGGTCATGTGCATGCGTGGGCCCGGGTTGGTAGGTAAGACGTTGTTGTATCATGTAGATATAAGCCGTGCATCTTTAGTGATATCGGGTTGCCACTTTGGGGAGTGATACACCCCACTGTAGGACCAGCACGGGTATCTACGAGTTATGGAGCCGATCGCATGGGGTAGTGGGTAAAACTAGTGGAGATAGGGGCAGGCGACACCTATGAAGACAGCTAGGGATATACGAAACTACCATTATGATTATAATGTTCAGTATGCGGGATCAACTTTTAGGGTGACTAGTAGTGATGCAATATAGTAATTATCCTATAGTGATTAGGAGCGAGATTAATGCCAGAATATTCCTCTAGTTTGTTTTGTCTTGCCCACTTGTTTTACCGTCATTCCTTGTTTTACCAGTTATTGCCTTATCCTAATTACTTTAATAATTATATTGTTAAAGTTATTGGACTCGCCAGACTTTATGTCTGACCCCCTTTGTTTTCGCCTCTTTTCTTCCTCCCCCCCTCAAGTTCTCAGGGTGGGACTAGTGCTAGTGGAGCTTGATTTGAATCTTTCTCTCTCTTTTGGAAGTGCTTGGATTGCTGAAAGTAAAGTTCAGCTCATCTCCTTTATGGCTACTTATGTTGGGGTTATGCTTTTTACTTTATGTACTCAAAAAACAATTTGTCAAGATGGATACTAAGTGTACTTGGTTTTACTATTGGTTTATGATGTTGTTGTAATCAAACTATTTCTCCACTGCAATAAAAGTTGTTTTAAAATTTTCAAGTACCAATATATGTATCTGTCTTGTTATATTCTGTTCTATTCACCAATAATACTCCATGAAAGTTAATGCATTCCCTTTGAGAGTGACATTAATGGACGTGGGGTGTTACACATGGTATCAGAGCTGAACGTTACAAGAACAAATAAGTGGTTTTGAAAAACTATTTTTCAAAAGCATTTTATAAAGAAATACTTTCAAAATTATGTTTTAAGGAGAGTATTTTCAAGAGGAAAGTTTATTTTAAAAACATAACCCCCAAGAGCCATATATCTTTCTTTCGATTCTCCGTTTTGAATCTCTTCGTTTTTCTTTTTAGCATGTCTGGGTTATCCGAGATACCCGAGAGTATACCAATACCAACCTGGTTCAGAAGGTATCTAGAGGCTAGGGCCACCGCCGCAGGCCCAGCAGACATCCCTCCTCCCACAGCTGCAGCCGCTCCTCCTCCTCCTCTCCCAACATTGATACTTTTTCGAAGATATGCAAAGACTTTCGAGCAATGGGCGGAAAACCTTTTCACGGATCAAAGACGTTTGTTGAAGCTCGAAATTGGCTTAAGGAGGTGGAAGATTTGTTTGGTATATTCGAGATAGAAGATGGAAGGAAGGTCCAATTAGATGCTTGGTTAATGAAGGATGAAGCGTCATTTTGGTGGGAGGTCACGAATGGAGAGCGTCCAATAGAGACGTGGATGGATTTCAGACATAGGTTCGAGATGAAATTTCTCTCACGAGCAGAAGAGAATTTATACATGGAAAGGTTCTTGGCATTAAAGCAGGGGAATTTATCAGTAAAGGAGTACGTCAACAAGTTCAATCAGTTGGCGAGATTTGGCTTAGACTTAAACACACCTGAAAAGAAGGTCCTGAGATTCGTTAAAGGTTTGAATGAGCCGCTACATGGGTTAGCTATGACCCACATTCCTATGGGGGCTACCTTTGAGAAAATGGTTGACATGGCACTTATGCATGAAGAGGAGAAAGGCGCTAATGCTAATAAGGCACCGGAAAAGAAAGGGGATCAAAAGAAGTCGCAGCAGCAACCTAAGAAAGGTGGTAAGGATAACAATAGCAAAGGAAAGAAAAGGTGCTTTAATTGTGGAACACCAGGCCATCTGAGCAAGGATAGTAGGAAGAAGAAGAAGACTAGCTGCTTCAACTGTGGTGAGGTAGGACATCTAATTAAAGACTGCCCGAGAAGGCAAGGGCAAAGGACAGGGTCTACTTCTGGAGAGTGGGTTCAGGCTCTCATGGCACTAGGGCAAGCAAGAGGGTAGGTTCACGCTCTCATGGCACTAGGACAGGAGAGAGGTAGAAACATTTTTGTTGAAAGTTTGGTTTTTCTGTTTGATCATCCTGTTCGTACTTTATTTGATTCTGGCGCTTCACACTCGTTTGTATCCTCTTCGTTAGTTGAAACACTACACCTAAATACTAGTCTAGTTACGGATCCCATAGTAGTCTCAAATCCCATTGGTGGTTCGGCTCATCTTTCAATGATTTGTCGGGATTTGAGAGTGTCTATCTTGAGCGTTGAGTTTGAATGCAACGCCTTCGTTCTTGTCTTCATGGGCTATGGGTTGATTCTAGGCATGGATTGGTTATCCGGTAATGGTGCCATCCTCGATTGTGAAAAGAGAGTGGTTGGACTAATGACTCGCCTCGGTAACACTCTCGAAATCTCTTGTAATCCCATACATTCTGTTATGCATAGCTACCTAGAATCTCTTGATGCGTCTGTTGAAAACTTGCAGTCGTTAGGGTAGTTTGTGAATACTCAGATGCATTTGAAGAGGTGAAGGGCTTACCTCCGAAGCCGGAGATAGACTTCCGCATATACCTTGATGATAATGCAAAACCCGTAGCTCTAACCGTTAGACACATAGCTCCAAGGGAGAGAAAAGAGCTCAGTAAGCAAGTCAAAGTGTTGCTCGAAAAATGGTTTATAAGGCGGAGTATTTCTGAATGGTGTGCTCCAGTAGTATTTGCAACCAAAGTGGATGGTTCACTTCGCCCATGCGTTGATTATAGGGAGCTAAACAAGCTGACCAAGAAAAATAGGCACCCACTTCCAAGAATAGATGACTTGTTTGATTAGCTTGTAGGTGCGTCGGTTTTCTCCCAACTAGATCTGGGTACCGGGTTTCATCAGCTAAGAGTGGCTTAAGACAACATTGGTAAGACCGCATTCAGAACACCGGATGGTTTCTTCGAATGGCTTGTCATGCCTTCCGGCTTGACAAACGCACCCGCGTACTTCGTTGACTTGGTGAGCAGGGTATTTAGGGAGTTCCTTAATAAGTTTGTGGTGGTCTTCATATACGACATTTTGATTTTCTCGAAGAATGAAGAAGAGCATGCTTTGCATTTAAGGGAAGTCATGGATACTCTTCGTGCACATCAGCTGAAAGCCAAATTCTCCAAATGCCATTTCTGGAGAGAAGAAGTGAGGTTTCTTGGACGTGTGTTGTCCAAAGAAGGGTTAGCTGTGGACCCTGCAAAAGTAGTTGCGGTGCAAGATTGGAAGGTTCCACGGAATGGAACCAAAGTCCGAAGCTTTCTCGGGATACCGGGCTTTTACCGAAAGTTCATTAAAGACTTTGCAAAAATCTCAGCCCCACTCAGAAGATTGACGAAGAAGAACCTATTTTTTCGCTTGGGATTTGGACTGCGATATTGTTTTCCAACGTTTGAAAAAGGCTCTAACAACAACCCCAGTCCTGACATTGCATGATGGGAGCAAAATGTTACCGTATAAACAGACGCATGCGGTACAGGGTTGGGCGCTGTCTTGATGCAAGAAGTCAAGGTAGTTTGTTATGGGGGAAGGCAATTGAAGGTACATGAGAAGAACTACCCAACTCATGATTTGGAGCTAGCTGCCATTGTTTTCGCTCTAAAGTCATGGTGTCATTACCTACTAGGAGAAAGGTTTGAATTGTTTACTGACCATAAATCATTAAAGTACCTTTTCTCACAGAAAGACCTAAAATTAAGACAACAAAGGTGGATGGGATTTTTGGCCTCATATGATTTTGAGATTTCCTATACCCCAGGCAAGGGTAATGTGGTAGCAGACGCCTTAAGTAGGAAGAAGCTGACCTTGAGTCCTCTCTTTGTAAAAAGGCAAAGCTTGGAGTACATAGCAAACTTTAACTTTATACCCTCCTCTGAAATTGTACCTGGTATGTTAGCATCGCTAGAGTTGCAACCTACTCTTTTGGACTCAATAGGAACCGCGCAATGAGAAGACCCTCAGCTAGTTGATGTGATGGATAAGCCAGTTAGGGGTGAGATTTCTAGTCACCTCAATAGATACTCCGTCGTTGATAAGGGTTGGTTGTGACGGGATGGAAGGCTATGCGTCCCAGCAAGGGATTTAGTGAAGACGGTTCTCGAAGAAGCACACCATTCTAAGCTAACCGTACACCCAGGCGGAGACAAGATGTATAAAGATATAAAAAGGATTTTATTTTGGAATGGCATGAAAAGGGATGTAGCTGAGTTCGTCGCTAAGTGTTTGATATGCCAGCAAGTCAAAGCAGAGCAGAAGAAGCCTGGTGGTCTGCTCCATCCTCTAGAGGTTCCATAGTGGAAGTAGGATAGCATTTCGATGGACTTTGTTGATGGGTTTCCTAGGTCAAGAAGGGGCAATACCAGTATTTCGGTAATAGTGGACAAGCTTACGGAAAGCGCTCGCTTTATACTTGTTGAGAGTAGAAGGACTGCCTCGTCCCTAACATCCATTTATCTTAAAGACATAGTTCGACTCCATGGGATACCCTCCAGCATAGTGAGTGATCGAGATCCTATCTTTACGAGCGACTTTTGGAAGAGTTTGCAAGAGGCTGTAGGCACATAATTATGCTTAAGCACGACCTATCACCCCCAAACTGATGGTCAGACGGAAAGGGTGAACAGAGTATTAGAAGACCTCTTGAGATTGCGCATTCTTGACTTTGGAGGGACATGGGAGGGTCATCTTCCTTTGGTGGAATTCGCTAACAACAACAGCTACCAAGCCACCATAGGAATGGCGCCCTTCGAAGCTTTATATGGAAGACCATGTCGATCACCAACTTGTTGGTGGGAGTCTACAGACAAGCTTGTACTTAGGCCAGACATAATTAGAGAAACCTCCGAAAAGGTAGACTTGATAAGAAGACGGATGAAGGCTGCACAAGATAGACAGAAGTCCTACGCAGACAAAAGAAAGACCGACCTTGAGTTTGAGGTTGGAGATAGGGTGTTCTTTAAAGTATCTCCTTTGAGGAATGTCATTCGCTTTGGGTCCGTAGGAAAGCTAGCACCAAGATTTGTAGGACCATTTCCTATCACTGAAAGGATTGGGACGATGGCTTACAGAGTAGAGCTACCCGAAAGACTGGTTGGAGTTCATAATGTTTTCATGTTTCTCAACTACGAAAGTCCTTACATGAGTCTGCGGAAGTTGTGGAGCCAAGTATACTAGAGGAAGTAGAAATGGAACGGGAAGCGACTATGAGAAGAGTTCCAACTCGTACCTTGGGTACGGAAGTCAAAAAGCTATGCAACCGTGAAGTCAAGCTTGTTAAAGTTCAATGGAGTGATGCTGAGGAAGACGCGAGTTGGGAAACTGAGAGGAAAATACGCGCAGCCTACCCTTTTCTTTTTGAGGGTACCTCCTTGATCTCTTTTTCCATAAGTTTATTCATGCTTATATCTATCTTTTAAGTATATCTCCTCGGTCCTATTCTTTATCCTTAGGTAGAACCAATGGATGTAAACATGTATTTGAAACATGTTATGATTGATGGTTGCGAGTGGTTGCTAGTGGTTTCTCGTGGATGCATGTACACACACATTAGGCACTAGATCGGCTCAATCACTTTCATATTGCATATAAATGTGTGTGCATATTTAAATTAATGGATGTGTAATGGTTGTGTTATCATATGGATGCTGCATTGTGATGAATGGTTGTGCACACATATATAAGTAATATGTATCGTTAAGATTCTTTTGCATGCATAATGGACGCATGGCACTATCATGATTTGCATTAAGGAGGTCAACTAAATCAGTGGATTGCCTGATTTTGCATTAGATAAGGAACATATACACACACTTTTTGCATATGTTCATACGACATTAGAAATCTTGTAAGGACAATGGATGCCTATGTTTGATGGTTGAGTAGACGGATGATTGGATGTTAGGATATACATTCTCCTTAACTTGGAGATTTCGAGGGCGAAATCCTTTAAAGGAGGGGAGAATGTAACACCTTGAATTTTCTGTGAATATTAAAATTAACAATTTTAAGAATACTTAATTATCAAAGTGAGAATTAAGGGAAATGGGTTATGGCATTGCGTTCGTATCGAAATTCTGCTTGGAATAGAGTCCAAGTTTTCGTAAATCGGACTTCGTATGAGGAAGTTATGGCCCTCGGAATTTTCAGTATTTTATATAAATAAAAATAGTTCAGAATAAAAATTCAAAATTTAAAATTCAAACAGGGAAGCGGGCTGGGCGGGAATTCTCCCACCCAAGGCCAGGTCGACCAGGGGGTCGACCTCCCCTATATAGGTTGACCGGGGGTCGACCTACCCCCTCGGGGAAGATCTGAAATCAGATGATTTTGACTTGTTGCTGAGTCTTACCTGACATGTTGCTGAGTCACTAGGGAAGAGGTGGCAGTCAACCTACCCCCCTGAGGCAGATCTGAAATCAGACGATTCTAACTTGTTGCTGAGTCTTACCTGACCTGTTGTTGAGTCACTTGGGAAGAGGTGGCAATTCTAGACAACTCTATCTATTCTGGACGATTGGGATTGCTCCTATGATAATCTAATGATTTAGGTAGATTTAAACTTCTATAAAAGCACGCTCAGACTCAAACCCTAAACCTAAACTAAATTAGTCTCTTGGCCACCATGCTGTTGCTAGAGTAGTTCTTCTTCCTAAAGCTTAGGGATTGGCAAATCAGAATTCTAATAACAAAGACGAACGAATTATCCTCTTCTCTAACCTGTTTTTATGAGTACAATTTCTTTCACAAAATAATTAATAAATTAATTATGATGAGTTATAATTGGATTATGAGAACATGTCTGTTGAATCATGTGATGTTGTTTAACTTTGTTATCGTTTGTTGGTGAACATATGACAGTTTTGTTAAATTATGTTAGTAGATCTATTTCATATGTCCAATCACATATGTTTAACTTGATTCATTTTAGATGCAAGTTTGGGACGTAAATCATATGCTAGTTTGTATGTGAATCTTATGCAAGTTTGGGATGTTAAATCATATGCTAGTTTGTATGTGAATCTTTTGCAAGTCCGTTTTTACATATGCTAGTTCGTATGTGAATCTTATGCAAGTTTGGGATGTTAAATCGTATGCTATTTTGAATGTGAATCTTATGCAAGTCTGTATGTGAATTGTACACAAGTTTATATGTGAATCAAGTATATACATATGCTAGTTTATATGCAAAAACATGTGATAAATTCATATGCAAGTCGTAGGAATCCATATGCAAGTTTAGGTGAAAACTATATTCACATTTTTAGGTGAAAATTATATTCACATATGCAAGTTTAGGTGAGACCCATAATTCATATATGCAAGTTCACAATTTCATGTTTAGATCTATATTTAGATCCATGGTAGTTTATGAAAATTTATGTTCTATATTTCCATTTCCTATGCAAGTTATTGGCTATGCAAACTTATGTATAATTTTTATTTACAAGTTAGATCTATTTTATGTGTTATGCAAGTTGTGATGTTTCTTTTCTTTTTATGAGTTGACTATTTGTGAGTCTAACATATATCATATTAAAACATACGAATAGCATGGGGACAATGGGAAAATATTAATTATGCAAATTGTGAATTGGCATAAAATAGCTTTAAAGGCATACAATTAAATTGAAACATTAATTGGTATAATTTGTATACCTAAAAAGTATGGACATAATTTAGGTGACAATTATGGACATAATTAATTTGGAAATTATTGACAATTTGAATAGGGATAATTAATTCATATTGGGGTGAAATAATGTGTAATAATAAACGCCTAAGACCTGAGGTTAGACTCGTATGTCGTGTAAGACTGCCCGGACCCGCCCGACAAATCCAGCAACCACAAACGGTAGTCTAATGTGAGAGGTCAAAGGCATAAATTAAATGCGTAACAATTGTAAAGACACGAAGTTAGACTCGTTTGCAGTATAAGACTACCCGGACCCACCCGACAAATCCAGCAACCGCAAACGGTAGTCAAATGTGAGAGGTCTTACAAGGTTACGGTTATAATGAATTAAGTAACACTTAACCAAGATAATACTGTGGTGGGACATAGGGGTTATGTGGGTGACATGGGTGACATGTGAAATACGATTAGAAACACTTAACCAAATTGAAACATGTAAGAAGACATGAACAAGAAGGGGTTAAGTGGGAAATTCTAGAGGGGACCAAGCATAGGCGGAAAGCTTGTGTCAAGCATGGGGGACCCTTTTCAAAACCAGTAACCCATTAAGTATCTTTGTGAGCTCGAGTTAGATCAAGGACGGGACACACTTACTGGGTTTGATTGTACGAGGTCAAAACGGGTTAACGGTGGCAACGTAAGTCAAACGGGGTCATGTGCGTGCGTGGGCCCTGGCTAGTAGGTAAGACGTTGTGGCATCGTGTAGATATAAGCCGTGCATCTTTAGTGGTATCGGGTTGCCACTTTAGGGAGTTATTCACCCCACTATGGGCCCAACACCGGTATCTACGAGTTAGGGAGCCGATCACATGGGGGTAGTGGGTAAAACTAGTGGAGATAGGGGCAGGCGACACCTATGAAGACAGCTAGGGGTACACGAAACTACCATTGTGATTATTATGTTCAGTAGGCGGGATCAATTTTTAGGGTGACTAGTAGTGGTGCAGTACAGTAATTATCTTATAGTGATTAAGAGAGAGATTAACGCCCAAATATTCCTCTAGTTTGTTTTGTCTTGCCCACTTGTTTCACAGTCATTCCTTGTTTTACCAGTTTATGCCTTATCCTAATTACTTTAATAATTATATTGTTAAAGTTATTGGACTCGCCAAACTTTATGTCTGACCCCCTTTATTTTCGCCTCTTTTCTTCCTTCCCCTCCCCCCCCCCTCCGGTTCTCAGGGCGGGCCTAGTGCTTGTGGAGCTTGATTTGGATCTTTCTCTCTCTTTTGGAAATGCTTGGATTGCTAAAAGTAAAGTTCATCTCATCTCTTTTATGGCTACTTATGTTGGGGTTATGCTTTTTTACTTTATGTACTCAGAAAACAATTTGTCAAGATGGATACTAAGTGTACTTGGTTTTACTGTTGGTTTATGATGTTGTTGTAATTGAACTATTTCTCCGCTGCAATAAAAGTTGTTTTAAAATTTTCAAGTACCAATATATTTATCTGTCTTTTTATATTTTGTTCTATTCACCAATAATACTCCATGAAAGTTAATGCATTCGCTTTGATAGTGACATTAATGGACGTGGGGTGTTACATTGGTCTCTTATGCTTATCAAAGGAATAGGTAACGATCCCTTACATGGGAGATTCGTGGCCAGACTCCTTCCTAGCCTCCTCTATAACATCTTTCCGACTTTTCCGAGGTATTTTCGACTATCTACATCTATAAATGCTAGTTGCATTGCAAAGAAATGGATTTTCTATTCATTTGTTTACTTTGTTTTGTACGCTTCAGATTCATACTGATCCGATTTTTTATAATTCTCAAAATTGCAATAAAGTATACAAAACCTTCCAGGTGGACATAGGAACAACAATGTTGAACCACTAGAAACTATAGAGTTCTTATTTGCTACTATTATTTTTTTTCATTTATGTTGTCAGTTTAATTAATCGTTGAACTCTCTGGGTATTGTGCCAACTTATGATGGCAATACTTTGATGCGCTTGTTAAGAAAAACCCAGTTTTTTTTTGTTTTTTTTTATTTTTTTATTTTTTACCTTATCAAATTTCCATCCCTTTTGATAACCTTATAAATATACACAAGAAGCTTAATACAATGGTGATGAAGAAGAATCCCCAAGATATTGGACCTTCAAATGTTGATCATGATGATGTCTCGGTCCAGTATTAGCAACCTTCTGATGATCATACTCTTACCGTGTTTAGTGCAGTTATAACCTCCAATCCTAATTGTTCGGGTTACCCAATTCCAACAAGAAAAACATATGTGATGCCTAAGCCCTCTAACAAAGGTCTCTATTCCATTACTATCCAAAACTTGGTCCCTGGAATCCTTGACATCAAGTAAGACCAAGCCGCTCATATCCAACCTCCACGGAATCGACATGGTGATGCTTTCCAACCTAGTACGAACCATAAAGGACTCCATGCGAGTTGGACCATGATCTTCAGCACTTGATTGTGGTCATAATTCTTGACATCACCGCCATAATCTATTAGATTGTGAGAGAGTAATAGGGTCAAGATGACAAAAGTCAGAAAACTAGTTTGAGACGAAACTCCTGCACAGAAGAAGTCATGAACACTGAATGATCTAGGCCATTTAATATGTACATTGTTTCTTCTTATTCAGGTAAGACCGATCCTCGACTCCTGAATAGATACAAATGACATATGGTTTCGGCTTGCACCTTAGATGTAGTAAAGTGTAAATGTTTCCTTATGCCCCTTGAAGTCATGGTCTTGTTATGCTTCTCTCGGCTCCCACCGAGAACCATGTCCATGTTTGATCAGCTTGCATGAAAACTAATCGAACATTTCAGCATGCATACCTTCATACCTAAGGACATCAAATTCCATTTCCGTTATCTTCCAAATGGCTAGAGAATCACTCAAAGCTTTTTGAAATGCTTCAGTAACGCGTGACAGAATTCTATAACCTCAAGAAGGACGTCTTTTTTATAGCATTCACTAAAGGCATTCACTGTGAAATTGATTTTGAGAAATGGCCCAACATAAAGCCTCCAAGAAATTTGGAATGCTTTTGTAATTAGGTATGAAAGGTGCTATGCAGCGGAATAGTATCGTGTAGTATGGAGTATAAATATAGAATGGTAAAATAGTAGCTATAAGTAAAGTCACATGGTCGATTTTATACTGGTTCGGACCACTGTCCTACGTCCAGTCCCAGACTCACTTCTGGAATTTCACTAACACAACAACCCTCACTTCACCCGGAGGAATAGGTTTACAACTACCCGAACAGCCGAACGGGATTTCTTACCTCAACTGCTGAAGAGGACTTTCACAATATAGAAAACTTGTTGACTACTTGTGTTCTTGTTAACATGGATATGTCAAGTCGAAGTACACCCTTCCTATAACCTTTCCTTTATGATAGTAGTGTAATTCGTGAAGGAATATAGAAGGTTTAAAAGATTAAAATCTTTAGAATATGAAGATGAAGTGCTTAGAGATCTTTTAGAAAAGATAGAAAGAATTGTAGTAAGATTCGGTGATTTGATCACTTAATCAAGTCTCTATTTATAATATACAAAAGGATAGAAGAGATTCGATAAAAAGATATGGATTAGAAAGTTGTGGCTCTTCATTTAAAGTTGCATCTCTTCGTATTCAGATGTCTAAATGAAAATTTCAGATGTCTGTTTTGATTTAAAAATAAAACAGTAAGAAAATTAGGCAATTTTGAAGCAGATTCAAATGTCTGAATTTTTTAATTCAGATGACTGAATTAAAATTCAGATGTCTGAATTAAAAAATTCAGATGTCTATTTTTGAATAAAATTCAAACAACAAGGAAATAGGCCATTTTGGAGGTTATTCGAACGTCTGAATTTTTTGACTCTGACGTCTGAATATTATGGGAAATTTATTCTTTGCTTCAGTAGACAGACGTCTGAATTAAATAATTCAGACGTCTGTTTTCTGTAACAGATCTATGCCTTGTGCATGTCATATAAAATCATATATATATTAAAAAGTGCATGTGTGTGTTTCATCAAGGAAGATTTTAACAATTAATACTAATACCAATAGACTCTAAACATATTTAATCTTCAATTATAGCTCTTGAATCTATTGTTGAGTACCTTCCTGCAAGACAAAGTTAGTCGATGGTAATATATATGTACATGTATAGTTGTCATAATCAAAACGCCATATAGCGAGATCCAACATTCTCCCCCTTTTTGATAATGACAACTATATATGTAACTCCACCTGTCAATATGCATATATCATCATATATTTCTCCCCCTTTGTCATTGACAAAAAAGAGATACTTGTGTAAACAATTCACATGAATATGCATAAACACACAAACAATACGCATATGTAATAAGAACAAACAAACAAACAAATGATAGACATTTTTAAGCTCATTCAAACGACTTGAATTATGGGATAAAATTTTGATATCATGAATATTCAGACAATTGAATTTGGGATTTAGTCGGCTGAATATATAGTTTTTCTGAGTTATGCATACGATATTCATAT
Source organism: Allium sativum (assembly GCA_030737875.1). Taxonomy (NCBI): domain Eukaryota; kingdom Viridiplantae; phylum Streptophyta; class Magnoliopsida; order Asparagales; family Amaryllidaceae; genus Allium; species Allium sativum. The sequence goes on along the minus strand of CM060921.1, from coordinate 715,721,418 downwards.
TTATATATAACTCGCAAGTTTATATTCAAGTTCAATATATTTTTCAGTCACAACCTACAATTTAATCATACAAAAGCATATTTACACAATCATTTAGAGATGTACTCATATATAAGTCAAAGGAGAAATTGTAAACTTTATTTACTTATGAGCTTGTGATATATGAAGTATTTCCATAAGAAATTATATAAAAATATGTATAAATGATATAGTATATCAATTGACCATTAATATGAAAATGATGTGTAAAATAATAATTGCATATCAATATAAATATATAAGATAACCAATTTTTCCGATTTATTCTTTCATTTTGAGTTCTGTTTCCAAAAATTTCAAAGATTTTGACTAAACTTGCTGTTGTGGTGTACCTGCAAAAAAAATATGATAAATACTTTGGTACCCACTTCCTTTGTCAGGGTCCAAGGGTTAAATGGAAGGTAACCATACCCAAGAGGGTGTAATAGAATATTTAAAACTAAATTTTTCATTATTAACTACTGAATCAAAATAATCATCTATATATCTTTCTCTGTTATTCTAATTTATAGGAACCCAAATACTTAAATAATTTATATTGATATTTTCTTTGGTACTTCTAGATTTATTATAAATATTTCTAGTCATAGGAGTACTCGAATTTCGATAAAAATTGAATCTTGGATTTATTTGTGCTTTAGTACTAACAGTGATATTTTTCATAAAAGCATATCTAGTATTATTCCTCTGATTAGTTTAATTATATCCTAAACCACTTTTGTCGTGTAAAGGTCTAGAATTAGATAAAATCACATTTTAAATCATTTTTACCTTTATTGAATTTTCCGAACTTATTTGTACATTTTTCAAATTTGATTCCAAAGTCACGATTAACACTTTCAAAAGAGATTTTGCTACTTTTTAAATTATCATTTTCCTTATTTAATTCAGAATTCTTCCTTTTTAAAGTACTATTCTCATTTTCAAGATGATAAATTTGAGATTCTGAATTAAAAAACGATTGTAAATTTTCAAAATTTTCTTTTGAGTCACAAATTTCTTTTTGCAAAATATTATTATTAACTTTTAAAAAATCACATTCTTTAGATAATTCTAATTTCTTTCCAATTAAAGCTTCATTCTCTTTTTCAAGAGACAAAATTAAAGAACAAGAATAATTTAAAGAATCTTCTATAGATGCATTTTTATTTCATAAAAGATCAATTTCCTTTAAAAGAACCTTTTTTATCTTCTAGTCGCTCATTTTCTTTTGAAGGAAACCTTTTTGAAAAACAAGCTTTTCTAAAGTATTTTCGAAACAATTTGCTTGTTTTACTAAAAATTTATTTTCCTCTTTTAATTTGGAATTTTTTTGCTCACAATCTTTAGATTTGACTAAAATAATTGCATTAAGTTTACCTGAACTTTTAAAATCTTTTAACATTTTTTCATGGTCTAACAAAAGAACTTTATATAATGAATCTACACGTACTGATTGCGATCTGACTTTAGCCATGAGACATTGTTCTTTTGATTCTGCTTTGTTGCTCTTCTTCTTTCTAATTCCTTGACTAGATTTCTTTATTGCCACATATTTTAGGATGTATTTACGATCTCTAGAATCCCTTGCTCTGATACCAATTGAAAGGTGCTATGCAGCAGTATAGGGTCGTGTAATATGGAGTATAAATATAGAATGGTAAAGTAGTAGCTGTAAGTAAAATCACACGGTCGATTTTATACTGGTTCGGACCACTGCCCTACGTCTAGTCCCAGACTCACTTCTGGAATTTCACTAACACAACAACCCTCACTTCACCCGGAGGAATAGTTTTGCAACTACCCTAACAGCTGAACGGAATTTCTTGCCTCAACTGCTAAAGAGGACTTCCACAATACAAAAAACTTGTTGACTACTTGTGTTCTTATTAACACGGATATGTCAAGTCGAAGTACACCCTTCCTATAATCTTTCCTTGATGATAGTAGTGTAGTTCATGAAGGAATATAGAAGTTTAAAAGATTAAAATCTATAGAGTATGAAGATGAAGTGCTTAGAGATCTTTTAGAAAAGATAGAAAGAATTGTAGTAAGATTCGGTGATTTGATCACTTAATCAAGTCTCTATTTATAATATACAAAAGGATATAACTTATCATGAAGAGATTCGATAAAAAGATACGGATTAGAAAGTTGTGGCACTTCATTTAATGTTGCGTCTCTTCGTATTCAGATGTCTGAATGAAAATTTCAGATGTCTGTTTTGATTTAAAAACAAAATAGAAAGAAAATAGGCAACTTCGAAGTAGATTCAGATGTCTGAATTTTTCAATTCAGATGTCTAAATTAAAATTCAGATGTCTGAACTAAAAAATTCAGATGTCTGTTTTTGAATAAAATTCAAACTGCAAGGAAATAGGCCATTTTGGAGGTTATTCAGACGTCTGAAATTTTTGACTTAGACGTCTGAATATTATGTGAAATTTATTCTTTGCTTCAGTAGGCAGACGTCTGAATTAAATAATTCAGACGTCTATTTTCTGTAACAGATCTATGCCTTGTGCATGTCATATAAAATCATATATATATATATATATATATTAAAACGTGCATGTGTGTGTTTCAACAAGGAAGATTTTAACAATTAATACTAATACTAACAGACTTTAAACATATTTAATCTTCGATCATAGCTCTTGAATCTGTTGTTGAGTGTCTTCCTGCAAGACAAAGTTAGTCGATAATAATATATATGTACATGTATATTTGTCATAATCAAAACGCCATATAGCGAAATCCAACAAGGTAAACTAGTACTTACATCAAGGGGAGGCACGGAGGGATATAGCCAATGAGGATCATCCTAAAAAATATCAACATGATTTTATCCAAAGCAATGTTGGGGAGGCACGTAGGGATATAGCCAATGAGGATCATCCTAAAAAATATCAACATGATATTATCCAAAGCAATGTTGCAACCAAGAAAATTCGATAGAGCTCTGGTAAAGTCGATTCTAATATCTAAAACAATTTCAGTTAAGGCAGCGACAATGGAGGTAGTCATGAAAAAAAGAAGGGTTCCAAGAAGCAATTGAGGTTTCCATTATGTGACAACTTCACTACACTTAATAAATCCCTCCAAAACACTACCTTGTGACTTGCAACACTGTCCAGTACTAAAAAACCTAATCCAAGAGAATCAGTGGAGAACGAAAAAAATAATATGGGAAATACTGCATGTTCCTTGAAATATACGGCCATTATATGAATAACTACCATCACTTAAGGAATTCTATTCAAAAGCTTATCCACTAACGAAAAGTAGAGCAATAAATTCAAGGTTCCTCAAATGAAGCTCAAGGGGCATTCAATGCCCTCCACAAACTACGGTCTGAGAGGAACTTTATCACTAATTGGATCCCTCAGGATTAGCTTCCAGTTGACAAAGATGAATAAGATTAAGCGACTTAAATAATCGATGCCTCATTTTTTATTTCACTTGTTTAGATATCTATTCATCATAGACTTCATTTTATATTTCATTTTAGTAAACACTTCAACTATAGACTTTATTTTCATACATTGCTTGAGTTGCCGACATAAATTGACTCAGATAGAATCTTGTGTAAAACATGCAAGTAGTTAATTTCTAGTGCTAACAGAAACCTTCATATGTCCCCTTATATGACCGTTGAAGTGCCATCGAGATGAGTGCGGACAAATCGCCCGATCTTTACTTTCCTACCTTCATTAGGGGTAATAGCGCAAGTTCGGATTTATGTAACATGACTTCTTATCCTGCGGTATACTTAGAAGCCCATCCATCGGCTTAGCTTTCAACCTATCAAGCCGGGAATGAGTCTGAGCTAGCATGATACGACTTGCTTATGTTCCAACACACCTAGGAGTTTATCCACCGAATGAACGTCCAGCACTCTGGATATTATGCAGCCTAAGAAAATAAAGAATATGGTGCCTTAAAGCACCTGTTTGGGTACATCATTGGATTCCAATAACATGGTACGAACCTACCACCAACAAACTAACTCAAGCCTTGAAAAAACTATGATGTTGAGTATAAACAACTAGAACGCTCATGACTTGAGTGTCTAAGCATTGTCCATATGTCCCAGGACATGGGCAACTAAACACTGCTTAAGTGTTCATTTAGCCAACACTAACTTGAACAAACAGCGGGAGAGTATAAAGGGAAGACCACAATGCCTAACTCCGAACTTCACATGAGTTGAAATCAATGTCCGAAAGGATATCTCAAGAGTGACCTTCCCGAGTTCCACTAGACTTGGGACTACAAATGAAAGAAGGTATCAAGAGTGGAGCACTAAACTATGAGTGCCACATGAATTTTGATCACATCTCCGTAAAGAGATCTCGAAAGTGGTGCTTACCACTCTAAGTTCCATACAACTTGGGTCCAACGACTAAAACGAGGCTTCAAGAGTAGAACTCACAACTTTGAGCCCTACATGACCAGGGACCATTGATCGATAGGAAACCACGATAGTGGATCTTCCAACTCCAAGATTCACATGACTTGGGATCATGAACAAAAGGTGATATCGAGAGTGAAGCTTCAAACTCAAAGTCCCGCACAACTTAAGGCCATAATCGCAAGGAGGACTCAAGAGTGGAACTTCCAATAATGGACCACACTGTTGGAATTTAAGAGGAGGAGGATATTTAATTTTCTTGCAATACTTCTTACAATATTTCTTGCATTACTTCTTAACTTCCAACAAAATATGACAACTCTTATATAGTAGACTAGACACACCCTTACACATACCAATAGACACCGTTCCACTAATGGACACACATTAAACGAAAAGACATAGACAATTAAACAAAAGACATAACTCTTGACTCAAAAGACACAACAAACTACGAGACACAATAAATTGGGTTTATTTTCCAACATCCCCCCTTAAACCCAATTCTTTAAGCATTTTGAACTTTTTTTTTTCTTCAAACTTCAAAGAACTTCCGGGAACATCTCGGTTTCGATTTTATATCTCACATGTTTCGGCAGAAAGATAGAAAATTTCCAAGCTTTCTTTCTCATCCGTTGCTCGAGTGGTTTACACATGGATGCTTCCTGGAATGCGATACTTTTCAGATCAAGATGTTGTCTTTGCCCTTTAGCCCATCCATTGCTCCAAGAGTCTCTATTGATAACAACCCTACTCTTTTCACTACAAAAAAAGAGGCTATTTTCCAACCTAAATTTCCCTACGCCATCCCTACGCGGCGTAGGCGCGGCGTAGGGAAAACGTAAATATAGATGGGGCGTAGAGACTGGGTAGGGGATTCCTACTCATTCCCTACGCCTTTGGAACTTATAACACGGGCTTTCTCAAATTATGGGCCTCAGGTAAAATAGTAATGAACATAACGCATCCAACCCACTCTTTCTCAACCCCGTTGATTCATACGCTGTTTTTGGGAAAAAAATTAAAACCCTAAATTGATACGCACTACGCCGCCGCCTCCATCCGCTATGCCGCCGCCTCCATCCGCTATGCCTCCGCCTCCATCCGTTATGTCGCCGCCTCCCCTGTTCCTCCACCCGCCCCTATTTTACCACTATATATCGTCATAGAGAAACATCGTTCCCATGAACCGTGAGCCGTCAATTTATTCCTACCATTTAGTTTCATTGAGGTATAGATTTACTCAGGCTCTTGCCTTGTTTTTTCAAGCATGTTCTTATTCTTATATAACTTCATAATGTTTACAAATATAATGTTTTACCCTTTTAGTGTATTACACTCTATTTTAGTAAGCAAACTCTCTTCAATCAGCTAGAGTCATGCTTATCAAATTACCTGTAGAGCCTTTTACATTTGTCACTTGAATTACTAATTAATTTTCTTATTTTGTAAGATCTGAGATGCTAGGTATACAGTAATATATTATTGTTGTGTTGTTTTGTCTTATCGGCAGCTGGTCGGTTATGGTATGCATTGGTGATAGAGGGGGCAGTTTGAGGTGAAGACGAGTTTGTGAGGATGGTGAAGTTTGTTGCATGAGGTTAAGTAGAAGGTTTGTAAAGGAGTTCGTATTCATTGCAATTTCAAAACCTGACCTATTTTACTAGTTTGATTTTGATACTGATTTCTTTTCTATGTTATATATTTGAAGCGTTGTAATTTTTATAAGGTAATTCATGGTAAACTTTGGTAGTGATGGTCACATCAGTATGCTTACTGTAAATGTCGCAGAGCATAAAGACATTCCTCAATAAAAATGCAGCAATTTGGTTTTTATGAAACCTTGTAATTTTTTGTTCAAAAGTATAACCAAAGAAATTGGAACGAAGTGGTATATATATTACAAGAAAGTGCTATATAAACTAATGCATGGTTTTTTCATTTCACATCGTTTGAACTACTGCACCAAGGCAGAAATCGATGATTTTATTCTCTTAGAGGATGACGGTTGGATCACTTAAGCTTTATTGTTTGAGTTGAGGTTAAAATATCAAATTAACACCAGAAAAAAAAAATTACTTATTTAAGTTTATGGATCATCTATCATTTTTTGGTGGTTCCATAGAGTATTTATAATGCTGCATTCCTCTTTGAGGTAGTTAACAAATTGTGAAGTATCACAAGTGTTTTTCAATTTTTTCTTCACTGGACTAGGTTAATACAAATGCTGGTTGTATTACTGTAAGGCTTAGGTGGGTGGGTCACTTAAGCCTTTTCCTAAACACTGAATTAGGTACCCAAAGCTGGGAATGGCCAAACACATGTCATTGTATACATTGGCGTTTGTTCCCTTGTGGATTCTTTATTGGCACGTGAGAGCTCAATAGTTTATTATATTTGTACTGTTTTAGCTTTAAATGTTGTTTAGTCTTTAATCCTCCAATAAACCTTTAATTATTTACACAGGTCATGAGTGTGAAAGCTCTTGGCATAGCTCCGAAGTTGACATTTTCAGGAATGAACCAGGATATCTGCATTTGATCCAAGGAAAAATCAATACAATGGTACACACCCTATATTTTAGATCTATTTACATAATTATGTTCTAATTGCCAAAGTCCCAAATTGTTACTAAAATATTCGCATGCATTTTGCACTTTTACAGATCTGCATGCATTTTGCACTTTTACAGATTTGCGTGCATTTTGCACTTTTGGTCCTGTGTTCGACATATGATTTGAAAATATAATAATATGTATTTGAATGTGTAATGAATGGATCTACGATTTTGCATAACGTTATGTTCTCTGTAAAAAAATGATCATGCTCAGGTAGAAAACTTATTTTCTCACAAAAATTAAGTATATTATTAGATATTGCAGTATTTTGTATTTGAGCATTCTAAATTTGCATGTGTACAAAAATCCTTTTCTTTTAGAGAATTTCCTACTACAAAAAAATATATAATCCACCAAAAGAACTGCTGCTAATATGTATATATCATGCAGGGTCTTAATATAATCCGCCAAAGGTGCAACTTCGGTTGCTGTGTGCACAGCAACCATAGTTGCTGTGCACATCAACCATAGTTGCTGTGCACAGCAACTAACTGCACAGCAACTGAAGTTGCTGTGCACAGCAACTATGGTTGCTGTGCAACAGCAACCTCAGTTGCTGTTGCACACAGCAACTTTCACAGCAACTCGAGTTGCTGTTTCACATGAATTCTCTCTTTACGAATTTATTTTACTAATTGGGTTAAAAATTTTATGAACATTTTACTTGATTGTAATATGAAATGTATTTATTGTACTAATTGGGTTATTATTTTTATGTGTAGATATACAAAAACAACACATACACCGTTAGATTTGGAGGTACAAATCATACAGAAAAGCTTGAGAAGGAGGTAGAAGAGATAAAAATCAAGAATTAAGTGTCACTGTTAGCAAACTAGAAGAACAAATGAGTTCTGTACAAGAGTTTTTACAAGGGTTACGGCGAGTGCAAGAACAGCAAATATGACGTACTTTATGAATTAATCTTGTTTTGATAGTGAGTTTGATGTCCTATTTGTGTAAGGTACATTACACGATGTTTGAATTAGATGAAACGATCATGTTTGAGGTATGTAGCAACTTTATTTTATTGTTTGTTGAACATGATTTGTAGCAAGTTTATGGTAATTCGACCATGAAATTCATTTTACATCAATGTTTTTATTGATATATATTATATGTGTTCGGTTTTGTTATGATTTGTGGTAGACGAAGATAAATATAAAACTACCATATTGATTTTTGGTGTATGTATGCGTAGGGAAGGCGTAGGGAAGGGGTAAGGAGGTATATGAAACTTCACGTAGGGGTGACGTAGGGACGGTGTAGGGAATTTGGTGTAGGGATAGCGTATGGAACTTGGTGTAGGTATGGCGTAGGGAACTTGGCGTAGGTATGGCGTAGGGAACTTGGCGTAGGTATGGCGTAGGGAATTTGGCGTAGGTATGGCGTAGGCAAATTGACGTAGGGATGGCGTAGGGAAATATTTGCGACGAGCTGTTTTCCGACTTCCTTTTTGGCGTAGGGATGGCGTAGGGAAATTCGATTCCCTACGCCATCCCTACGCCAAATTGGCGTATGGAATTCAGAATTCTTTTGTAGTGTTTCTATTTCTTCATCGATGTTACAGGCCTCTATGCCTTGAACGTTTACCGTGAAGCTTTCTTTAGTTTTTTTTTCAATCTCAGCGGCATCTTCTATGCCACTCATTTGCATACCAATGGCGCATTTTGCCTTTTTCATATCATCTTGATGCGGTTTCTCTAGGATCTGGTGGGAGTCATGCTTTTCCTCCCCTTCATCCATGTTGAATTCAACGGACATGCCTATGGTGTCCAGTGTCACATTATCTTCATTGACAACTCCTTCACTACTATATACTTCATCATCGTCTCCTTTGTTTCCGTCTTCTTCTTTCATTTTTTCCTCATCAACCTGATCTGCAATGATCATTTTTACTGACTTCTCATCGGTAGCCTCATCTTCTTTATTCGCCATTAGAACCTCCTCGTTTGCGTACACCTCTTTCAGCAAATTCCATGAATCCTTTGCGGATTTTTCTCCAATAATATGGTCAAAAGCTTCTTCATCAACGTTCTCACTCATTGCAGCTTGTGCACAACGATCTTTCCATCTCAACTTTGTGAATGCCTCACTCTCTTTCTTCGTCATATTTTTGACGTCTTTTGGCCACTCATAGCCATTCTCAACGATCTCCCAAAGCCCTTTGGAGATCAATTCTTTTTTCTTTTTATCACTCCATTCTTCGAAATTTTCTTTTGTGAGAACAAACGACGAGAAAAATAGCATTGCCATAATTTCAACCTGACGCTCTGATACCAATTGTTGGAATTAAAGAGGAGGAGGATATTGAAGTTTAATGGAGGAAAAACTCTTTTATAATTTCCTTAACAATTTCTTACACTTTCTTAACTTATAACCAAAATGGTAGTAGGCTTTATATAGGAGCCTTTACATGACTTTTCATTCAATAGACACACACTTAACTAAGGAACACTTCATATTAAATAGACACACAAACTTCTAAATGACTCTTAACCATAAAGACAACTCTTATATAGTAGACTAGACACACCCTTACACATACCAATAGACACCGTTCCACTAATGGACACACATTAAACGAAAAGACATAGACAATTAAACAAAAGACATAACTCTTGACTCAAAAGACACAACAAACTACGAGACACAATAAATTGGGTTTATTTTCCAACACACACGACTAGAAGCCATGATAAAGAAGGGCTCCATGAGTGGTCCGCCAAGCAACGCTCGAGCTATCGAGCGATTAATTGAAGTTTAAATTGTAGTGACAAGTAAACCAGTGAAAATATTTTGAATGGAAGACACTAAAATCCTCGAACAAGTAAACAAATTCGCATATAATGAAAGAAAATATAGATTTTATTCATAATGGATTTTCACCAAAAAGCTATAGGTGTTATGAGCCAAAACCAAAAAGAAAGGGTCGTACTTCAACAACCTTGACCAATAAAAAAAAAGTGCATTTGCACAACCGAAAAATACTTCTGATAGTCCCCTCCTTTCCCTTCCTTAGGTTTATTCTTTAGCAACTAGCCTTTAGTCATTTCCATCTTCATTTTCATCCTACTACCACTAACATCGGCTCCCTTCTTCCTCTTTATAGGAGTAGCCTTAGGATCGATGATAAATTTAATCCCTTTCTAAAGTCGGACACCTTATCATCATCACCATACTTTTCTTCATCCTCTGTTATCACAGCCAAAGGCCAAGGATCAAATTTAGCCTTCCCTACTTCTATCTTGGACTTCTTCTCTTCCTCGGTTTTCCTCTTTCTTAGTGGAAAACCAAGCCTTTTATCATTTAGCCTTTTTTGTAGGCTTGGCAACCAGCATTACCTTCAACTTCGATAGTAATAGTCTCTTCCAACTCCAGCGAAGCACATATATCGCCAAACTCAGGCTTAGCTCCTTATACATGGTCTCTCCCAAGAAGAAGTGCTAAGTGGTGTTGAATCGGTGCAGCGATGAATGAATAGTTGTAATGTACTAGATCGATGATGACCAATATATATGTTGAATTTTAAGCGAAGTAATCACAGTAGAAATAATATAAAAATAATAAAAGCGGAAAATATAAAAGCAGTAAAATAAAATGATACCAGAGATTATTGTATTAGTTCGGAGCTCCGTTCTACGTCCAGTCCCGGCCTCCTTCTGGAATATCGACTAATAACAAACCCTCACTTAAGCCAGGGGAACAAGTACACAACACCTGTGCAGATGAACAAGAATTTCATGACTCAACAACTGAAAAGTACTTCGAAAGCACTTGAGCAAAATATGACTTCAACAAATACAACAGATAGATTTAACCTTTTGTATTCTTGGTAAAACTGATTTTCACTGATATTACATGCTTCCTATAATATTCTCATCTAGTATATATACATATTATGTGGGTGAAGATACGAAAGAAAAACATTGCTTAGAATCAAAGAATTGTAGTTCGGATTCAAGCAATTGAAAGTACGAGAATGTTTAGAGTGCATATAGAATTTATTCACAATAGATTTAGAAAGATAAGATTCAAAGAAGTGATTTGGATGATAAATAAAACAAATATACAATAGTTTAATGGTTACGTCCATTTATGAAGAGATCTGATTAAACAGAAGCATCCATATCTCTTTGAAAAGATCATAACTCTTTATGAACGGAGGTGACCCTTCAGAAAATATGACAGTTAGAGTATTTTTAGCAGATTGAATTACAATGCCGGCTGAATGAAGTTCGTATGCTTGTGCACGTGTGCATGATGTACATTTTCCCGGATTCAACCAACTACATTAATATGATTTCTAAAAGCTTGCTTAATGTAGTGGTAAAAGCTTAAGCTTATCTTTCAGACCGCTAGGGTTTGAGTCCTAGCTTTGCATATTTTTAGCCAATTTATTTTTCAATATTGTTTTGATTTGAACTAGCTTAGTAAACATATTAGAAGCATTATTACATGGTTGTTATCTTCAAAACATCATATATATGATTTTGACAATCTCCCGCTTTTTGATGTTGACAGCGACACAACTTTATAATATAAAATAATAACTCCTCTTAAATATGGGAATAAATTAATATTTTCAGATTTTATATTAAATTTGAAAAAACTTTGTTGTTGGCTAATGACAAGGTATGATATATACTACTTAAGGATAGATTTTAACGGTATAACTTAACTAAGACTCAAAACTCAAAGAATAAAACTATGCACCATTTTGAACTCCTGTCTCCACTGTAGTTTAAACCAACATGAGTTATACTCTCTTTGTTTCTCTAATCGTCGAATTCCTTCTTTGATCGATGAGTTCCTTGTCATGAACAAAACCATGATTCAAGATTCTCCCCCTTTTTGATCGATGACAACTTGTAAATGAAGATATTATATACGATGATATATACTATAAGAATTTCATACTTACTCTCCTTGAGTATATAGCAACATATTATACCCTTCATGTAATGGTTAGTGTACAATGATTCCCCCCTTTATCATCGACAAAAGGAATTTATAAATCATAAAATAGAAGAACATAATCATATTATAGTAGATTATAACAAAGCATATCACAGACTTTTAGTTAGATACAGACCATACCAAAGTGTTTTAAACCTTCTATATTAGAAAGAAATGTTACATGGCCCATCAAGTTTAGTTAGTTCTAGTTCTTACATTTGAATTAATTTCTTTAATAACATTTTGAACAGGATGTTCCCATAATATTTTGGTGGAGATCTTAACACATTATTAATATGAATAATGCTTTCATCTTCTCTATGATTATGAACAATGCCTTCATCTAAATTATATACTTTCCCTGTCGGCATGCACAATTTTATTCCACTTTGACATCAGAAAGGGATAAAATAATCATTGGTTTTAGGACTTGTAATAATTTAGACTGTTTCAAAAAATATCAACCTTAAAACGAGTAAAATAATGAATTAGATATACCGAATTTGCTGCAGTTCTGTTAACCGTAAATGCCCATTTTCCATCGTGTGTAAGGAACATTTGTTGTGTTAAATTCATGTCATATTTTGATCTTTTTGGTTAACTTAAAAAAAGAAATTTTGGTACCCACTTCCTCCGCTATGGTGAAGGGTTATATGGAAAGTTACCACGCCCAAGAGGGTTTAGTAGAACCTTTATAATAAAGTTTTCATTATTAGCAACTGAATCAAAATAATTATTGATTTATTTCTCTCTATTTTCCAATTAACAGGAACCCAAATACTTAGATAATTTCTATTCATATTTCATTAATAATTTTGTACTTCTAGAAATATTATAAACATTACTATTCATAGACGCACACTAATTTCTACAAAATCTGGTTTTAGAACTTGCTCGAAATTTTGTACTAACACTAATTTTTATTATACGTAAAAGCGTACTTAGTACTATTTTTATGATCAATTTTAATATATCCTAAATCACTTTATTCGTGTAAAGGTTTAGAACTATATAAAAACATGTCTAAATCATTTTAACCTTTGCTAAATTTTGCAAAATCTTTTTTACATTTTTCAAATTTAATTTTAAAGTTGCAACTGCCATTTTCAAAAGAAATTTTGCTACTTTTCAAATATCATTTTCCTTATTTAATTCAGAATTTTCCTTCTTTAACATACTATTATCATTTATGAGACAATCAATTTGGTATTCTGAATTATCTAAAGATAATTGTAATAAACTATTTTGATTTTTCAAATCACAAAACACTATTGAAAGATTTTTTTGTTGTTTTTCGAACATGGTATATTGTTCGTCAATAAAATCTTTAAGATTCACAAAATTATTTTTCAAAAGTACTATGTTGATTTTCAAAATCTAACTTTTCTTTTCACAATTTCTCATTTTCAAGTTTGATAGATTTCATTTTTCCTAAAATTGTGAAATTAAGTTTAGAAATCTTATCGCTTGTACTAACTAGTTCATCATTATTTTGTACTAAAATTTGTAAATTAGAAAGTATCTTTTTGTAGTCCTTACTTATTGTAGTTTTGTTTGTATTAGACTTTTTGCTTGTTGTATTTCAACTATATCTTCTTCTGGCCATTATTCGATGATGTTTTGACGATCAATAAAATTCCTTGCTTCGATATCAATTGTTAAGGTGATACGACGATGAATGGATAATCACAATGTACGGGAACGATGATGGCCAATATATATGTAGAATTTGAAGCACAATAATCACTATAGATTGTAGCAATATAAAAATAATAACAATAAAAATATAAAAGCGATAAAGTAAAATGACACATGAGATTTTTATACTGGTTCGGAGCTTCGTCCTACGTCCAGTCCCAGACTCCTTTTGGAATATCGACTAACAATAAACTCTCATTAAACTCGAAGGAACATGTATACAACACCTAAGAAGAAGAACATGAATTTCCCTCCTCAAAAACCAAAGAGGAATTAAAACGTGCCCGAGCAGAAAAGGAGTCCAACAAATACAAATGATAGATTTGACTTTTTGTCTCTTGATAACACGGATTTGCCACGGATAGTACACCCTTCCTATGATCTTCACATCAAGTATAAATATATTATGTGTGTGAAGATAAGAAAGGAAAGTATTGTTTAGAATGAAACATTTGAAGTTTGGATTCAGGCAATAGAAAGTTCGAGATTGGTTATTTACAACGGATTTAGAAAGGTAAGTTTCATAAAAGTGATTTGGATTGTGAATAAAACACGTATATATAGTAGTTAAATAGTTACGCCCATTTATGAAGAGACCTGATCGAGTAGAAGCATCCATATTTCTTTGGAAAGATCATAGCTCTTCATGAATGAAGGCGGCTCTTCAGAAAATATAATAGTAAGAGTATTTTTAGTTGACTGAATTACAGTGTAAGTTAACCGAAGTTCATATGCTTCTTCACATGTGCATGGTGCACATTTCCTCCAGATTCAGTTGATTAAGCATAATAATTCAATTGAATGAATTAACATAATTTCTGAAAGCTTGGTTAGTTTAGTGGTAAAAGCATTATCTTATCTCTCAAATCACCAAGGTTCAAATCCTAGCTTTGGATATTTTTAGCTAGTTTATTTTCCAACATTTTTTTGACCCTAAATAACTTAGTAAATATATTATAAGCATTATTACATGGTTGTTATCATCAAAACATCATATATATGATTATAACAAGTGGATGCACCGAAGGTCATGGAGATGGGATTATTGGAGCGGTAGTTGGCATCTTAGTCACTTTGGTATCTATGGCGTGAGGACAAAGTGAAATTAGTTTTTTTTTTCGGAGACTCCATGAAAAGTCGAATAGCTTCTTCTCAATCCTTAAACATTCACTCGAAAATCGCAGAAAGAGTTTATGTGTCTTTTGCGCCATGTTCCTCACCATTAGCTGGAGTCTTGCCTTCAACTATTAGAGATAATGCGTCCTTGGTAGTGAGAATTACATTCTCTGTAACACCCCACACTTTTCTATACCCAATTTTTTACAAAAATCAAAACTTGAACACATCCAAGCATAGAGCATATATCTGGTACCTGGAATAAATGAGCATGAGCATAATCAGAGTACGATAAAAATAACTCACTGCGGAAATAAGGTAGGATAAATTAGTATTAACTCAAGTAACTACCTTTTCCAAAGTAAGTCACTTTGCCAATACTGAGCATAAGAGAGAACGAGAACCAAAAGCCAAACTTAAACGTCTCTAAGAACCCGAACTTCTCTATGAAACCTAGAGGTTGTAATGAGGAGGGGTGTCAGAACAACAAGTTATGGTGACTAAGAAATGTATAACATAGTCTATAACACAGATATATTCCGTTTGGTTCAACCCAAGCTATATGCCTAACCAGGTTAGTGATTCTAGCCCAAACTAGTAAATGTGTACGCATGACTTTACTATCCATCCCAAAGCAATATTCCTAAATTATATTACCGAGATAGGACATTTACACACATTTTTGTGAAGCCTTTATACCAGAGTTTAACCGGTTAATCATACCGAGAGTAGGCCCCTAATTTCGGGGTTTCTATCTATATCCTCCTCTATTGTTTATTATTTAACGCCTCACTATCAATGATAGATAGGGTGGATTGTCCTTGATCACTTAAGAACCTAGAAGAACCTATTAGTCACTTATTAACCCTCGATAATATGAAATATTAACATAAAACTAGAGGGCACTAGCTACGGGCCCTACTAGTTAAGGCTTTCGTCATTCACGCATAAACCCTTACCCCGCATAAGGTGAGAGTAGGTATTTTATCATTCGTTATACCTTCTAGCCAACCTTATTAGATAACCTCCTTAGTCACTTACAACTTCTCGTAGGATAGGCGGCCATATATGACCCTTTTAATTTCTAGGTTTGGGTAGGCTATCACATACCTGCCATTTAAGACCCCTATACTGAAAAACCTATGCCAAGGAGGACTCTCTAACCCTATCCACTTAGCCTTTTAGGACCTAGGAAGCGGACTACATGCGAAGATTATTCGTTCGTCCCCCATTTGCGTTTAACACCTTTCCATTTTTGGGATAAATTAGGCTACGTTATTAAGTCATTCATGTTTAATTCCTTTACATGGAAATACTCTACGCACACCACTTATTTATATCACAGGTCTATGTGGTTAATAATGCCTTATATTATAAACTTACTAAGTCCAACTATATGTTTAATTATAAGTTTTGTTGACAAAAATAAGGAAGATTATATCCCCTTTTCTCTAGGATATTTATTTAATTTCTTCCCCAATTTGGACTTAGTATTTAAACGACAATCACTATCCATTAATCTCCTTTTTGACACCCATTTATTTTTGTTTCCTTTTTATTTCCTTTATGACTCTAGCGGTCATATTTTCCTAAGGCAACTATTTATTAGTCCCAAGTTATCTATTGTTGTACCCCAATGGATAATTCCTATTTTCATTTAATTATTTATTATTGACTACTATATATATGTACCAGGCCTCGCACATTAAGTTGACTAACTGTGGATGTTGGATATGTCGGTCGGTTCCCGACAGACTTCTACCATAAATGAACTTAACCTCGTGCCTTAATATAATATTTATGCATTAGACCACTCACATTAAACTGACTTCCTGTGGTTACTGGATTTGACGGTCGGTTCCGGGTAGGGTTACACCACAAGTTGAGTTTAACCTTGTGTCTTAATGCGGTTTTATTCTTGAATTTCCTAATTGGGGTCCACAACAATTATCCTAATTGATTTTAGGAACTTTTAACCATTTCGTATCAGATTTATTTTCATTAAATCAATATTGGTTACAATGGTTATCCCCTTATTTGCGGTCCCATTTATGGTTATTAATTATATTTATTGCTACAAATGGTCACCACAAATATATTAATTCAAAATGGAATATATTTACATATAATTCCGTAATTGAACCTTATCCAAACATTTCAAACATTCCATACAATTTGTATTTCACCGTTTTACATTAATTTGGATGGATAATATGTATTCATTTATTTTTATGTTTTCGTGCAGTCAACGTAGTTATTAATGCTTATTTATTACTTATTATCTTGCAATTCTTATTTTTAAATCAATGATTTAGTCAAATCAATTTACCCTACATTCCCCTTTTACATTCAATCTTTCCGAAAAGGTTTCAAGTCACACAGTGACTGTTAGCCAAAATCACTATAAATCATGTCTATTTTGTGGAATTGGTACATTTCCAAATCATAAGAAATATATGTACTATAACTTTATTTTGGAAAAGTCGATGCAAATTACATACACAATATGTATTTATTTTTATATGTACCTTTGCACCGCTTTTACCTTTTTAATTCTTTTTGTCATACTTCTTGTGATTCTAAAATAAAGCCTATTTATTTAAAAATGAAGAAAATTGCATAATTTACAATGCTTAAGCCAATACCCAACAATACTAAATGTAAACAAGGAATATTTCTTTTATTCTTGCAATCACATAATACACAAATCCATCTTTTTACCCAAATTTACATGTTCATATTTCAGCACTGAACTAAAAATCTGGAACATAACTACAACAATTTATGCTTAATGGGACTGACTTCCAGATCCACGGTGCTATGTGGCATATACAACATATTTCATAATTCATGAAATAACATGTAGGAATATGTGAGAATTTTTATATATAAAATCCTATAATTTATGTTTATACAAAAGTACAAATTTATCATTTACCAACATAATCATAATCAGATCTGATGGTTATCACAATTTACAATTATCTAATTAGCAGATCTTATTGGCATAAAACATAGATTGGATTCAAACAAAATAGATAAATTATTATATCTGTATTAGTAAATTTCCCACTCATCTTATAACTTCCAATTTCTGAATTATGAACCTTTTTAGACTTACAATCCCCAAATTCTTACAAATCTACAGTTTATCTAGAAGAGAAAAATTCTAGGTCTGTAGAAATGTAAGAAAAAGGAAAAGAGTGAAGAAATCTATCGTTGAGCACTCTCTTCCATTGGATCTATTTCTCTTCCTAATTCCATATGAATTTGGTTTGATTTGATATATGTATGAATATATTTTATTTAGAATTTAGGTTAGAAGACGAAGAAAAAATGATAGAGCTCCGTTGCCTTCGTAGATATTAATGGAAAAAAGTGAGGCTCTACCACTTTATTTATAGGGGTGGAAATGGCCTATAACCGTCGGATTGGTTTTAAGCTATATCCGTCCATCCGTCATAATAATATTAAAACATAACCCTATATGAACCAGCCGCCTCTGGGCATCTGATCGCCCAATAGGTCTACTGTGGTGGTCGACCGCTATGGTCGACCGCCTGGGTAATCAGATTCCCAGGTCAGTTGTTCATATATAGTATAATATTAATTAATCATTTTGTTTAATTATTTTCCATCTGTTTTTGTATTTTGTCCGTAACTTTTTCATACGGACTCCGTTCGCGAAACTCCAAACATGAAAGTTGAAAAGAACTCCGAAATGAACGCAACAGTTAAAGTTTTGTGGCCAAATTCCATCGTTTGTAGAAATTATTATTTTTTAAATTATAATAATTAATTTATATCATCAAAATTTCGGGTAGTTACATTCTTCCCTCCTTAAAAGGAATTTCGTCTCGAAATTCTGACGCCTAAAATCCTATGCTACGCAACCAATTTCTGTACATACCCTTTGCAACCATATGTACATGTGCGTGGTGTACATAATGCAATTTCAACCCGAAAAACATGCATGCAAGATGATTCTAATCGAATCCTCCTATATGCTTGCATTAAACTTTTTTTTTTGAAATATTTTTGAAAATACGATGTAGAACATCCCAACTGGCAGTTCTATATGAATGCAAATTTTTAGAATTCTTTATCCATCCATAACCTCCACACAATTACGAATAAAAGTGTGAAGCAACCAATTTTGAATCCAAACCCTACCATCCAAAATGTACGTTGTTTAACCATTACTTATTTGGTTTCTCTTGAACTGAAAAAAGGAAATTAGGGCGAAGAAATTTAACATTCCCTTCGCTTTCAATTATTCCATTTCCCGACCTACAGTTGAATTTTCACCTCAGTTACCCAAAATTCCCCAAAAATTTCCAATTATAGACTATAAAGGAGACTTAAAACAAGCTCTAAAACGTAAAACGAGTTAATCAGTAGCTCGTGCGCATCTTTGACAAGGTATGAAAACAACGTTTCCAAGGCCAAAATGGCCTTTCCTTTATTACCGTTAACGTTTCTATCGCATCGTCAGTCCTATTGCACTTCTAAAACGCACACAAAAAGCATCTAAAAATCTTTCTTACACCGGTCATGTGACCAAAAATTGAAATTTTTCATAAAAATAAAAATCTGCTTGAAAACCTGTCATATTTATTTTGAAAATTTCCTTCCAAAACCGTTCAATTTCCCATAAAATAAGGAAATAATAGAATTTTTTTCAAACACCATTTTTCATAAACTTTTGAAAATAAAAATTACGGAAATTTAAATGATTCATGTCATATGTCGGTTGATAAGGAAGTCAGTCGTGCCAAAATTGTGAGAACTGAAATCACACCAAAAACAAAAATAAATTTTAGTTTTGACGCGGAATGTTGGTTTATTTATTTATATACCCGTGACGTAGAACCATTCCTTTACTAAAATTTATTTAACACAGAATTTTAAATCTTTCCAGCTCTAGGACAAATGCTAGTAAATAAACGAGATTTCATTAAATTAATCGTGCGTGAATGACAAACACATTTTTTTCAACGTAGAAATCTCATTACTAAAGTCGTGCAAATTTTTCATTACTACCATTTACAACACACATTACACCAGAGAAAAAGAAAAATGCTAGAAAGGGAAACACACGATACAAGAAACGACATGAGCAAAGTATGTTCTAACAACAATAACAACAACGACAACGACAACGAATAACGCTACCCACTATAGGCTGGTCTGCCTCCGCGACTAGAACCAGATCCATTAACACGTCCGTGCCAGGAGCATAGTATAGCGGAGATGTTGCCAATCTCTTGCGCCTGTCGGCGCTGCTCCTCTAGAACCTTACATAGGTCGACCTGCATGGCTTAGATGGCAGCGAGCTCAAGGCTCTCATGACGAGGTCGCTGAGGCTGTTGAGCTGGAGCGAGTGGTGCAGGTGCAGAAGCATCGGGTAACTGGATGCCTATCTTCCATAGAGTAGTGCAACTGATGGCGGTCGGCGCCTTCTTCGTAGGCTTCTCCCCAGCAAGTCTCACCTGGAAGTGCAGAAAGATAGGGTAAGAAAATGGCTTCGTGGGGTGCCAACGAAAGGCTCGTTTGAGATGGATTATAAGCACGCACGCCCAATTGACGGCTATGCTGCCAAGGATAGCATAGGTGTCGCGGCAAACAGAAGGATATATCTACTTTAAGCTTCCCGTTTTCAGGACAGTGTTGTGTTGTATGATGCGCACAACTACACAGGCGACGGGTCGCAGAATGGCGGTGGTTCAAGCTCCGAGCTCTCCAACAAAGATGGATCTAAGGGTCCTCCATCTCAATAGCATCCAGCTCGGCTCCGTCTGTCGAGATACCCAAAATCTTGGCCAAGTCAGCATCAGTGAACTCGATGCGGATCCCCATGACCTCAGATTTTATGATGCATGACTCTTCATCAATATCAGCAACCTTCTGGGAATCGACCAGACGGATGCAGCGCTGATACACATTATGCACAAAAGTGTCGAAGCGCAGGATCGGTGCTAGGCCTGCGGCGACAAACAGCTCCTCCAAACCAAATGCAGCGAAGTCGACGAACTTCACCGAGCGATTAGGGGTGTAAATCAGTCGGACCGGACCAAACAGAGGTGTGTTCGGTTTCTGTCCTAAATAAAATCGGACCGGACACGGACCAAACGAAATTTTTTCTCATACAAATTTCATTGTCCTAACTCGTGTCCTAAATGAAATCGGTTGGATGCGGACATGAGCGGACTCGGTCGGACATAGCTATTTATATTAAATTTTATACTTTTTATTAGATTTTCTCTCAATATAAATTGAAGTACGAGAAATTCAAACAAATTCGAACAAACTCGAATCGGATGTAATTTTTTTCGTATAAATTTTGTTGTCCTAACTCGTGTCCTAAATGAAAATCAGACGGATTCGGACGAACATATTTCGGTCACAGACACGAACGGACAACGGACATTCATACAAAATTTACAGCTCTTCAGGCGACCAATTTGGTACTCATAACTGGCCGTGGATAAGAATTGCTTAACCTTAGCACCATCACAGTCTTGCCAAGCGGCTTCCTAGGGAATGTGACCGGAGTATTGGTTGCGAGGTGCCATGAAGGGATCAGCAAAACAGTTAAGTGAAATTACAATTCTAGGGCATAATCGGGTAGAGATTTGCACTAGGAGGATTTTGGTAGCAATTAGGGGAGAAACATAGCGGGAGTTGCTCGGATTAGAGCTTGGGAAGGAGGAGGGTATGGGTTTTTTGGTGGAAGGGGGTTTGGGGGAGAAGGGTCAACTGAACGATGTTATATATATCATTCAGCACGAAACGGGTCAGGTCGACCACGCTTTTGCATAGGGTAGCGATCGACCGCTTTCCCCATGCAGGGCGCAGTATAAACCTTGGCCCAACGAGCCGTTTTAATTTATATAAATTAAATTCTAATTTCCTATTTACGTCGAAACAACTTCTAATCCCAACCAATTTCTGGTATCGACCTCCACCACTTGTTTGGTCAAGAATTTAATTTTTCCAATGCCTTTTCCCTGCCTCCAAAAATATTTGTGACCACCGAAACGAATGAACTTAAAACAGAAAATCAGCTAGAATTCCGAAATAAATTCTAAAACGGATTTTTCCCCTTACCAGCCGGCATAAACTAAGCGATTCAAATTAAAATAACCCAATAATCAAGCTAAAGGAATTTTCTTAGCCTTTTCGAAGAAAAATTTAAAACTTTTCCGAAAATGGAATTTATTTATAAATTAATGGTTTCGTATTTATAAATACATATTATAATTATTATTTATATTCCGGTTTTATATTTTAAACCGGAAAAACCTTTTCATGTCCAAAATGTCAGAGCTTTAGAATCTTTAAGGGTTAATTTGGTAATTTTAATAAATTATCCAAAATATATATAGGAAAATGGATACTAAAAATCACAAGGAATATATTTTTATTATTTTCATGTGTAATAGCATATTCCCTGTCCTTCCTAATTCCATCTTTCCTAACAATCAGACCATATTTATTAAAATCACACCATAGCTCTAAAATTTTGAAATATGAATAGATTAAAACTTTAAAACCATATCTTTCACAAACTACTTTTCGAAACCGTATGTCAGAACCGTCGAAATCCATTTCTATTTTTCAAATAGTTTTAAAAATAAATTTCCTTGAATATAAGGCTAAGAACTCAATTGAACATTTCAACAAAGGTAGACTCAGAATTTTAGCGAAGTAACAAATGGATAAACCTCGTAATTATAATTCCGAAATGGATACGACATATCAACGTGGGCTTTTTCCCTATTTTGGATCGAGTAATGGTCTTAACTGGAACTACCAATGAAACCAAACTAGGAATTTATGACTATCTAGCTTTATATATAAATACATATATATTTCCAGTTTCCAAATCTCGAATCAACGGAATCCAACATATGTCATCTCATGGTCTTCACGACGAGATTGCCAAAATATGGGGTCCAAAACAATTATCCTAATTGATTTTAGGAATTATTAACCATTTCCTATCACATTTATTTTCCTCAAATCAATATTGGTTACAATGGTTATCCCCTTATTTGTTGTCCTATTTATTGCAATTAATTATATTTATTGCTACAAATGGTCACTACAAATATATTAATTCAAAATGAATTATATTTACATATAATTCCATAATTGAACCTTATCCAAACATTTCAAACAATCTATACAATTTGTATTTCCCCGTTTTATGCTGATTTGGATAGATAATATGTATACATTTATTTTTATGCTTTCGTGCGGTCAACATAGTTATGACGGATAATATGTATACATTTATTTTTATGTTTTCGTGCAGTCAACATAGTTATTAATATTTATTTATTATTTATTATCTTGCAATACTTATTTTTAAATCAATGATTTAGTCAAATCAATTTACCCAACATTCCCCTTTTACATTCAATCTTGCCAAAAAGGTTTTAGGTCACACAAGGACCGTTAGCCAAAATCAATGTAATCATGCCTATTTTGTGGAATTGATACATTTCCAGATCACAAGAAATATATGTACTATATTTTTATTTTGGAAAAGTCGATGCAAATTACATATACAATATGTATTTATTTTTATGTACCTTTGCACCACTTTTCTCTTTTTAATTCTTTTTGTCATACTTCTTTTGATTCTAAAATAATGCATCTTTATTTAAAAATAAAGAAAGTGGCTTAATTTACAATCCTTAAGCGAAAACCCAACAATACTGAATGTAAAGAAGGAATATTTCTTTCATTCTTAAAATCATATAATACAAAAATTCATCTTTTTACCCAAATTTACATGTTCATATTTCAGCACTGAACTAAAGATCTGGAACATAACTATAAAAAATTTATGTTTAATGGTACTGACTTCCAGATCCATAGTTCTATGTTGTATATACAACATATTTCATAATTCATGACATAACTTGTAGGAATATGTGAGAATTTATATATAAAAAATCCTACATTTCATGTTTATACAAAAGCATAACTTTATCATTTACCAACATATTCATAATCAGATCTGATGGTTATCACAATTATTTAATTAGCATATCTGATAGGCATAAAACATAGGTCGGATTCAAACAAAATAGATGGATTATTATATCTATATTAGTAAATTTCCCACTCACCTTATAACTTCCAATTTATGAATTATGAACCCTTTTTAGACTTACAATCCCGAAATTCTTACAAATCCACAGTTTATCTAGAAAGGGAAAAATTCTAGATATGTAGAAATGTAAGAAAAAGAGAAAGGAGCGAAGAGATTTATCGTTGAGAACCCTCTTCTATTGGATCTATTTCTCTTCCCAATTCTATATGAATTTGATTTGATATATGTATGAATATATCTTATTTAGAATTTAGGTTAGAAGTGGAAGAAAAATGGCAGAGCTCTGCTGCCTTCGTAGATTTGAATAGAAAAAAAGTGAGGCTCTACCCCTTGATTTATAGGGGTGGAAATGACCTAGAACCATCGGATTAGTTTTAAGTTATATCCATCCATCCGTTATAATAATATTAAAACAAAACCCTATACCATCCACCACTAGGTATCTGATCGTCCAGCAGGTCGACCGTGGCAGTCAACTACTGGTCAACCGCTATGGTCGACCGCTTGAGCAATCTTATTCCTAGGTCGGCAATTCATATATGGTATAATATTAATTAATTATTTTGTTTAATTATTTTTTGTTCGTCTTCGTATTTTGTCCGTAACGTTTTCATACGTACTCCGTTCGCTAAACTCCAATCGTGAAAGTTGACCAGAATTCCGAGATGAACACAATGGTTAAAGTTTCGTGGCCAAATTCCATTGTTTGTAGAACTTCCTATTTTTAAAATTCTAATAATTAATTTATATTGCCACAATTTCGGGTTGTTACATTCTCATATTGTAATCAGATCGGTGATGACATGCTGGAAGGAGGAGTTCTCTCTGGCAATGGTCTGAATGACAATAGCTTGGCGGTGACACCCTAACTTGACGATTGGCCAGTCGAGCCGACATCGTGAGCCACAACTACACTTTTAGTAATGATGGTCTTTCCCATCTACCGAGCCACCATAACTAGCTTCTCCCTCTCCTTCTTTTCTTCTAAAGACTGCCAACCATATTCTATATTCTTTGGATGATCATCTTTTAATTACTAAGCCAATAAATTCTCCTCGTTAACTTCATTGGTATTGGTGTAGTAGGCCTCCTAATCTAACAATCGCTTCATAGCCATGGCAAGCTTCTTTCCAAAAAATTTCAGCTAAGACAATTAATGATGGTGGAGAATTTAGGCATAAAACCCCATAGTCAAGTTGAGCTTCTCATTATTCCCAGTAACCTCATGAGATTTGGCCCTAATTTCATTTAGCTCCACCTCAAATTATTATCCAATTTCTTTAGCCTCATCAAGTATAGTATTACTTATTTCATTGGCTGCTTCCTTGGATTTTAATGGATTCTCTTTCCTTCCTAAGCTTCACAAGCTCCTTTTTCTTTTTTCCAGTCTAAGTTGTGAGGAGCTTTTCAATATTCTAAAGTGAAGTCATCTTAAGGAATGAATGATCCAATACCTTCCCAAATTGGTCTTGGGCTTGCATAGCTTTCTGTCATTCTGGCTATCGCCTTTTTAGCCTCTTCCAATAGCTATTTATATTTAGCGTTCTTCTCATCCATGGCCTTATCTTACTCTGATCCATGTTAGCTTCGAGCTTCAAACTTTTTATCTCAACTTCTTGCTTCCTAATAATTCCCAGTAGCTTTTCTGCATACTTCATTGTAACTTTGTATTAATCTTATACATCAAATACCTAATTGGTAGTTTCTTTATCCGCCTCTATTGGAATTGAGTGCATTGGTGGTATAATCATGGTATGATTGAAATAAAGATTTAGGAAGTTAGATTTGAGTTCTTGAACTTTTTCTTAAGTTAATGTCAAAAATTCTTCTTAGGGAATAACGACCTTTAAATTAGTGACCTCCAAACTTTCACCGAATGAATACGGCTAGTCTTTCGATAGTGGCAAGGAAATTTTAGGAGGAGGATGACAAGGTGCAGAAGATTACCCAATACTTCTTGAACCCTCTCTCTGATCTAGCTTTATAAGGTAACAACTCATACCTTGATGGTAATTATCACCGCTACAATCACTATATCCGCAGAAGTGATCATCATACCTCCTAAGTCTTGAGGAACATTAGAGTGGATCATAAAATGAAGTATTATCATCTTGCACCTTATTAAAATATACTCTTCTTGTATATTTTCCTCCATTGTCCTTGTCGTTTTCTCTTTCCATTGTACTTGCATGATGAAAACCTAAGTCAGGAACTGTTCAAATGCACAAACAAGTGTTGTGTCAGGTAATGCGTATAAGTGAGTGTCTTAATGTCCTTCCAATGGATCAGTTTGTAATTTTCTTGAGGAGTTATCACCTTGATACTCGTCGTTACCAAATCTGCATCCGAATTTGGAAGGAAGCTCTCGATATTGACGTCACCACAATCATATATGGATGGGTCAAAAGGGATATCTTCAAGCCTTTTAAATTGTCCCTCGGTCTCCATCGATCTCTCTTTTTCCACTATTGAAGTGGGAAATGAGGGCTTCTAAAATGTTCCTTCTTTAAGTTCTACCTACTAAAAGTATAAGGGGTGCATGGCAATTCACTACCTTGGTTTCTTTCTTCTTTACCAACCACATTCCACCTTCAACATCCTCTATAGCTCCTTCTGCTCCTTCCTCAAAAAGGGGGCATGGCTGAAGGCATGATGGGGCGTACGTCATCTCCTTTTTTTCCTTTAAGTCATACTTCGGTATTCTTCGCAATCACTTCTTCTTTACCATGATGACCAATCAAATTGTCTTCTATCATAGATCCGTTATGTGAAGAAGATAATCCAAAATCAACGATTGCACATTCTTAAATATCAGAGAGATTTCTATTACGGTCGGCACCCTCTACATATTTTCGTGAGAGATAGGCTTTAGATGATTGCCTACACTATTAAAATATCATGTTAGTTTAGGGATCACAACTTGATTAACATGAAGTCATGTAGGTAAGTGATAAATATACACTTATGTCCATTAATCTAACGTCGTGCTAGTCCAGGTGAATAACGCATGAAGAACGAATTGTGCTTGAAATTCCTTAACTTATTTTGTTCCTCTGAATGATGCAATAGTTGGGAAATGCCCCCAAATCAGTAGCAAAGGGTGGTCCTCCAACGCTCAAAGTTTAATATATATATATCTAATGTCTTTAATAGTAGACACTTGGCCTAATTTATAAAAATATAACAAGTATCTGCCAAGCAGGAAAGCATAGTTGTTCCGATAAAGTTGAGTTAAAGGCAATCTTATAAAATATTGCATCTATGAGGTAGACGGACATAATAGGGGCATGCATTTCATAGTACACATCTACCTCGTACATGTTGTGTATCTCTCTAGAGGGCAGTGCACTCTATCATCTTGTTTGAGAACTTGTGCATATTTGGAGAATGTCAAGGTTAATACGTATTCTTATCAGCATCAACCCATTAATTATTGATGCAATCGAGTCCGACGGGTTTTTTAAAATATCTCTTCATCAAATTCCATGTCTCCGACCATTTGTGGACTTCCTTTTTCTTGTTGCAAGCCTTCCCCAACATGTAGAGCTACCCCAACTTATTCTATCTACTATTAACCTTTGGGCTGGTCTATATGATGCGACCCCCTAAGCTGATCCATGTGTTGAGGCAAGCTTTACTCACTTGATGACTGGATATGTGTTATACTCACTAATAGTTGCAATTAGCATGATTAACATGTATCCCTTGTGTTTATCGTAAACTAATACACAATGTGTCATGTCGTATGTGCATATGCAATTTAATCAAATTCTATGGTAAGCGATGATGAGATTCAATTTATGATTGGAGAGACCATCATCATTGAATTGTCATGCCATCATTTGGATCAAGAATCATGGAGTTCCATTGAAACTTAAGATCAAAAATCAGAATACGAGTACTTTTGTTCAATCATATTTTAATAGTCCATTTTAATAATCTACTACATATGCTTGTTTTATATAACATACGATTTCGAATTCCAATATTTGTTCCTCGGACGATCAGACGATTGATGTAATTACGAGAAGTCAAGAAATCACCACGTTAGGAATTGTATCTGATCCTTAACACAAGAGCCTCTTACCAAGTCCATATTGGCATGTTGATCTGACCATCCATGTAGGCTAATATAATCCCATTATGTCACAGTGATCATGTTGCTCCATCTAGCCCGGTCTTATCCTTCGATTTTGGTTACCACTATCAGCATGTGCTTGACCAGTTTCGAATCTTCCATATTTCCCAATATTCTCCACTCCCCCTTCTCTCCTCTTCCTATACCGAATAACCTGACTTTTGGCTTCGCCTTCACTCCAACAACTCCTCTAAAAGCCTGAAATTTATCCACTGCGTTCGTCACCATGCCAACACTACACCATATATAAAAATTAGGTTGTGTTTTAGGCCGTATCTAATGCACTTAGGCACGCTATAAGCCATATCAAAAAATAGCGTGTTTAAATATTAGATATGCCCATAAGCCATATCAAAAGAAAAATAAGATACGGCTCTTAGCTGTATTTAAAGTTTAAATAGATATGGCTGTAAACTGTTTCTCAATGCAAATAACATACAACTTTAAGCTATATTTAAACTACTCCAACATGTATGAATATAAACCGTGTAAATTATTTAAAGATATGAATATATACAAAAGGCTAGTAAACAACATACAAACTCTATTTGAACAATTATAATAGTAAACGAAACCATCGTACGAAATGTTTCATCACATTACAATGAAGAAGATACATGTTATTTCATTACATTACAATAAAGAAGATACATACTGTTTCATTATAATAGAAGATACATACTGTTTCATATATCATGTGTTTCATAATTACATTACAATAAAGAAGGTAAACTCGGTATTTTAGCAACTTCGGTGACCACTCTCCGCTTTTCAACTTCAGTGATCGACCACTTTGATCCGCAACTAATCTATTCACTAAGCTGAAGGTTTAAATTTCAACTGGTTAAGAGTTTACTAGGTGATCAACCAAGTCAATTTGTTTTAGCTTACGCCCCAGATTTAAGTATGCATGCTAACTTATGCATTAACTAAGCGCCAGGACCAAAAAAGGGGATAATATCAAGTGTCATATGCCGCTTCAATAAACCTTAGGTAAAAGCAT
This sequence comes from Allium sativum, assembly GCA_030737875.1. Classification (NCBI taxonomy): domain Eukaryota; kingdom Viridiplantae; phylum Streptophyta; class Magnoliopsida; order Asparagales; family Amaryllidaceae; genus Allium; species Allium sativum. The sequence continues at coordinate 715,692,327 of CM060921.1, read as the reverse complement.
TTGACACTTGATATTATCTCCTTTGTCAGTCCTAGCGCTTAGTTAAATGCACAAGTTAGCATTAATACCTGAACCCAGGGAATGAGCTAAAATGCATGCATTTGGTTGATGATCACCCAGTAGTTCTTGACCAATTGAAAGTTAAATCTTCATCTTGGTGAATGGATTAGTTGCGAATCGAAGTGGTCGATTTCCGAAGTTGAAAAGAGGAGAGTGATCGTTGAAGTTGCTAAAATACGTACCTTCAGCTTGTTGAGGCTTCACTGATGGATCACCCAATAAATTCTTAACTAGAATAGACATGCATCATCTTCGTCTATGCTTGCAACCTAATTTGCATTATAACGATAGAGTCGGAATATATATATAACATATAAAATTGGCATAACAAGAGCAACATACAAATAGACCAGAGGTGCATCAAATTACATGCACATATAGATGAAGCTTGGCAGATAAATCAGGCAATACAGTGCAAGCACATATACAAGGTTGTGCATAGCAGCAGACACAACATGACACAATGCCATGCAACACAGAAAATGGTGTGGTAATGCCAAGTACAATAGGAAAAAAGTGATTCAACACCAGGGACAATGGCCAAGAATGCACATGGCAAGCCATCAAATAGCCAACAGTGTTGACACATGCACATAAATCACAAGCAAGCAAGCAAGCACAAGCATAACAACTCAAGTGCAAAATGCCATAGTAGTATACAAGTTTACAAGTAAACAGAAAGAATGGAGATACATCACTGATCATCCCAGGTCACTCTTGGTCAAGGAAAAAATGTACAAGACCGTGAACAAGACACATAGCTTAAGGAACAAGAAAACAGTAGCCCGTCAACATAGCAGGTCAGGTTCAAATACTAACTTAGACACATGAATAACTCAAGTGACAAAAAGTGTAAATGGTTCAATTACTAAAAAGATGTCAGTGCACAAACACGGGGTTGATCAAACCAGTATTAAGTTTCCAACATTATGATAAATAGTGTAAATGGCACAGCACAAGTAAACGTGGACAACATAAAATGGTTGTACACGAGCATATTGCAAATAGGGTAAAGAAAGAAGGCACAACAAGTCCAGTGTGCACATGGCTAAAGCCTTTCAAACAAGTTGATGTCACACACAATATATTGAAGCAGTGACAAAAAAGACCAAGTTTAGTAATTGTTCTTATCAATCAGAAATTGAAACACCCCACCTCCGTTAAGGTCACTCACAAAGGGAATGCCTTAACTTTGGTGGAGCATTATAGGTAAAAGACATAGATAATTTACAAGACAGATATATATAAGCAGCGGAAAAAAATTTAACTTTATTTCAAACGTGGTTCATAACAAAACATTACAGCAAACTATTTCAAATCGACTTCCAAATCACTATATCAAAATCTCTATCTTGATTATTATATAAAGAAGCATAAAACACAATAAAACTGCATAAATCCCCAAGTAGTAATGTGTCCAAAACCATAGCCAAAGATAAGAAGTTCCAAGCTATACATCACAGAGTCTTCAAGCTTGGAAAGATGAGCGGTCCAAATTAGGCTAAGCTATTCCCTCCCTAGGTACCTGAGGGGGGGAACAGAAGAAAAGAGAGCGAAAGAATATGGGTCAGACAGAAGTCTGGTAAGTCCGGTGATTATTCAGCATGTAAACTGATAAGAGAACCATGACTTGAATAAGATGTACACATGACAATAATAAGGAAATAAGGTAACATAGGATAAGGTAAGCTAAACAGGGCAAGATAAACAAGGCAAGATAAACTAATCATACTATAGCACTCATGTCCATATTCTCTGCACCTACTAGATATTTTAACCATTATCGTGAGTTCAAAACCCAGTGATCCCTTTTCATTGATCGGCTCCTACTTGCACGCATTTACCATTTGTGTCATACGACCCTGTTCGATTGTAGATAACTGTGTTGGTCCCACCATGGGGTGTATCAAATCCTATGGTGGCAACCCAACACGATTTAAGACGCACAATGTATAACTACTGATGCCCAATGCCTGCTTTTTCCACTTTGGAGTACGTGCACGTCCGTACTACGTTGGAACCTACACTGACGCACCAACCGCCGTCTGCTTATAATCAGCCCAGTAATCGTGCCCCACCCTGCCTAGTTTAGGGTATCGTGATACATCTATGTAGGTTACCGCTGAAATGTGTACCCGTTACTAGGGTTTCCTAGTCAACAAGTTTAATTGGTTAAGTGTCCAAGTTAACCTAACCCCACCCATCAGTTTAGTTAACATGTTGCATTGATTAAGTGTTATCTTAATTAACTTAACCCTACCATTCTTGACTTAGCTTTAATTCATTTACTAAAGCACCAACCACTCACATTAGCAGGTATTGATGCGGTTATTGGATGTGACGGCCGGGTCTGGGCAGTTTTACACCACAACTCAGTCTAACCTCGGGTTCCTTTGGGCTTGATGCACTAACCTCCCACATTATATATATATATATATATATATATATATATATATATATATATTGTTACGATTGCTGGATGTGCCGGGCGGTTCCGGGCAGTCTTACACCGTAACTTAATCTAAACTCATGTTAGGCATATTTGTCTTTTCTAAATTTACATATTTACTTCTTATATTTATATGTAAATTATTGTCATTCAATTCAAGCCCCACTTTCCTTTTTAAATCAAGTTCATAATTTTAGGTATAAAAATTTATTCCACTTTATGTCATAAAACATTTTCATGTTCATAAGCCAAATATACCAATTATATATAATTTCATATTTTTCCCCCAATGTTACCCCCATTAAACGTTCGCATGAATCACATAAAATGTTAGGCTCGATACATTGCCTAACTTATACACAAAAGGGGAAAAGTTGGAACATGTAATAATTCCAACATCATAAAAATATGGATCTAACTACGCATGTATCATATGAACTTGGCATAGAACAATATACATTCAATTATGAACTTGCAAATTTAGATCTACTTAACATGGATCATGAAATAGGGGTTTTACATAGAATTACGTAAACTTAACATTAGGCATGTAATTGTGAACTTCGCAAATTAGTTGGATCTAATTTAACATAAACCTAATCATATTAGCATGTAGTTTTGGTCATATATGTGAACATGGTTGAACTTGCATAATCATAGCAAAATTACCAAATTGTCATCTAACATATAGGTGTTATTATCGATTCATGCGACATGAAATGTCATTGCCAAATTATACACAATGTGATATCCATCGCCAAATTATACAATATGGTATGTTATTGCCAAACTACACAATATGATATGCCATTTCCAAATTATAATATGTCATCGCCAATTTATGTCATCACCAAGTATACGACATAGTATGTCATCTCCAATTTAGTCAACATGATATATCATTGCCAAAAGTATAATATGTCATCGCTAAATTACACAACATATATGTCATTGGCAAATTATACAACATATGGGTCCAAAGCATTTAACTTTTATCATCAAATTACTTACAACAGGATTCATAACTTAGCATAGAAAGAAACATAGTCTTAATTAATTCAGTTTTAACAAAAAGGATAGGCATAGATTTACATTAGGCGATGTTCTATATCCAGTTATTTAGTCACAATTCTAATATCGTCTAGGTCTAAATGATAACTGGACTTACAAAAAGGAGGTTAGTCTTGAGTTCTGGTATCTGTATTCTAAATTTGAATAGCTCTCCTTTGTTGTAGACGTTGAATTCTCTTAGTTGAATTAGATTTGATTTGCAATTCCTACTTGCTTTCTAGTTGAATGAGAATGGTGGCTACTCTAGGTTGAGTGTTGATAGCATGACAGTCTTAGGAATATTTTTGTGTGGCTTTAGGGTTTAGATTTAGGTTGCTTATAAGAAGTTTGATTTAATAAGAGCCGTTAGATTAACCTAGAGCAAATCAAAGCTATTCAAATCTAAGAGAACCAACCAGAATGTGCCATGCAAGCCCTAATGACACAGAATTTCGTCACAGAAGAAAACACGTCAGATTTTAGATCTGACCCGAAGGGGAGGTCGACCCCCAGGTCGACCTGTATGTGGGGAGGTCGACCCCCTGGTCGACCTGGCCTTGGGCGGGAAATTTCCTGACCATCCCGCTTCTGCTTCAGATTTTGAATTTTGAATTTTGAATTTTCTGAACTATATTCTGAACTGTTTATTTAAATTCTTGAATCTTCTGAAGGTCATAACTCCTTCATATGGAATCCGATTTACGTAACCTCGGACTCTATCTCAAGCAGAATTCCGAGACGAACGCAATGGCATAACCCGTTTCCTTTAATTCTTAATTTTAAATTAATTATTCTTTAATTCGTAACTTTAATGTTTTCCGAAAATACTGGGTATTATATTCTCCCCTTCTTAAAGGATTTCGTCCTCGAAATCTTCAAGTCAAGAAGAATGTATATCCTACCATCCAGTCGTCCATCTACTCAGCCATCAAACACAGGCATCCATTGTCCTTAAAAGACTTATAATGCTTCATGATCATATGCATAGTGTGTGTGTACATGTCCTTATCTAACGCAAAATCAGGCGGTCCACTGATTCAGTTGACCTCCTAAATGCAAGTCATGTCGGTGTCATGCGTCCATAATGTAGGCAATCTTCCCTAATTATACTTTCTACATGAGTGCACAATCATTCGTACAAATGCAACATCCACATGATAACACATCAAGCTTCAATCATATACAAGTACATATATGCATATGCAATATGAAAGTGACTGAGCCGATCTAATACCTAATGTGTGTGTATATGCATCCACGAGCAACCACTAGTAATCACTTGCAACCATCAATCATAACATGTTTCAAATACATGTTTACACCCATTGGTTTCTACCTAAGGATCGAGAACAGCACTGAGGAAAAATACTAAAAAGATAGATATGAGCATGAACAAATTTAAGGAAAAAGATACCAAAGATGTACCCTCAAAAAGAAAAGGGTAGGCTGCGCGTATCTTGGCCTCAGTCTCCCAAGCTGCGTCTTCCTCAGCGTCACTCCATTGAATTTTTACAAGTTTGACTTCGCGGTTGCATAGCTTTTTGACTTCTGTACCTAAGATACGAGTTGGAACTCTCCTCACATTCGCCTCTCGTTCTACTTCTACTTCCTCTAATATGCTTAGTTCCACCACTTCCGCAGACTCATGTAAGCACTTTCGTAAGTGAGAAACGTGAAAGACATTATGAACTCCAGCCAATCTTTCGGGAAGCTCTACTCCGTAAGCCATTTTCCCATTCCTTTCAATGGTAGGAAATGGCACTACAAATCTTGGTGCCAACTTTCCTGCGGATCCGAAGCGAACGACGTTCCTCAAAGGAGATACATTAAGGAAAATCATGTCCCCAACTTCAAACTCAAGGTCGGTCCTTCTTTTATCTACGTAGGACTTCTGTCTATCTTGGGCAGTCTTCATTCTTCTTCGTATCAAGTCCACTTTTTCTGAAGTTTCTCTAATCATATCTGGACCAAGTATGAGTTTATCTGTAGACTCCCACCAACAAGTTGGTGATCGGCACGGTCTTCCATATAAAGCTTCGAAGGGTGCCATGCCTATGGTGGCTTGGTAGCTATTGTTGTAGGCAAACTCCACCAAAGGAAGATGATCCTCCTATGTTCCTTCGAAGTCAAGAATGCATAATCTCAAGAGATCTTCTAATACTCTGTTCACCCTTTCCGTCTGGCCATCTGTTTGGGAATGATAGGCCATGCTTAAGCATAGCTGTGTACCTACAGCCTCTTGCAAGCTCTTCCAAAACTCGCTCGTAAAGATATGATCTCGGTCACTCACAATGCTGGAGGGTATCCCATGGTGTCGAACTATCTCTTTAAGGTAAATGGATGCTAAAGAAGAGGCAGTCCTCCTACTTTTAACGGGTATAAAGTGAGCGCTTTTTGTGAGCTTGTCCACTATTACCCAAATACAGGTATTGCACCTTCTTGATCTAGGCAGCCCATCAATAAAGTCCATTGAAATGCAATCCCATTTCCACTGTGCGACCTCTGGAGGATGAAGCAAACCACTAGGCTTCTTTTGCTCTACCTTGACTTGCTGGCATATTAAGCACTTTGAGACGAATTCAGCTACATCCCTCTTTATGCCATCCCAAAAGTAAACCCTTTTTATTTCTATAAACATCTTGTCTCCACTGGGGTGTATGGTCAACTTGGAATGGTGCGCCTCTTCGAGAACCTTCTTCACCAAATCCCTTGCTTGTGGGACGCATAGCCTTCCATCCCGCCTCAGCCATCCCTTATCATCGATGGAGTACCTATTGAGGTGACTAGAAGTCTCACCCCTAACTAGCTTATCCATCACATAACCTATCTGAGGGTCTTCACGTTGCGCGGTTCCTATTGAGTCCAAAGAGTAGGCCGCACCTCTAGCGATGCTAACGAACTAGTTACATGATCGCTGGAGGGTCTAAAGTCAAAACTGGCTATGTACTCCAAACTCTACCTTTCAACAAAGAGAGGGCTTAAGGTCAACTTCTTTCTACTTAAGGCATCCGCTACTACATTGCCCTTGCCAGGGGTATGGGTAATATCGAAATTGTGGGATGATAAGAATTCCATCCACCTTCGTTGCCTCAAGTTAAGATCTTTCTACAAGAAAAAGGTACTTAAATGATTTATGGTCAGTATACAATTCAAATTTCTCACATAGGAGATAATGGCACCAAGACTTAAGCGCAAAGACGATGGCAGCCAACTTTAGATCGTGGGTTGGGTAGTTTTTCTCATGTACTTTCAACAGCCTGCCTCTATAAGCTACTACCTTCCCCTCTTGCATCAAGATAGCACCTAGTCCCGTACCACATGCATCTGTGTATACGGTAAACATCTTGCTCCCATCCGGCAATGTCAGAACTGGGGCTGTTGTTAGAGCTCTCTTTAATCGTTGAAAAGCAATATCGCAAATCCAAATCTCAATTGAAAGTTAGGTTCTTCTTCGTAAACTTTGTAAGCGGAGCTGAGATTTTCGCAAAGTCTTTGATGAACTTTCGGTAAAAGCCCGCTAGCCCGAGGAAGCTACGGACCTCGGTCGCATTCCGTGGAACCTTCCAATCTTGCACCGCAACTACTTTTGCAGGGTCTACGGCTAACCCTTCCTTGGATACCACATGTCCAAGAAATCTTACTTCCTCTATCCAGAAATGGCATTTTGGAGAATTTGGCTTTTAACTGATGTGCTCAAAGAGTATCCATGACTTCTTTTAAATGCTGAGCATGCTCTTCCTCACTCTCTGAGAAAATCAAAATGTCATCTACGAAGACCACCACAAACCTATTGAGGAACTCCCTGAATACCCTGCTCATCAAATCAACGAAGTAAGTAGGTGCGTTTGTCAGGCCAAAAGGCATGACAAGCCACTCGAAGAAACCATCCGGAGTTCTGAACGCGGTCTTATCAATGCTATCTTCAGCCACTCTCGGCTGATGAAACCCGGTAGCTAAATCTAGTTGGGAGAAAACCAATGCACCTACAAGCTGATCGAACAAGTCATCTATTCTTGGAAGTGGGTGCCTATTCTTCTTGGTCAGCTTGTTTAGCTCTCTATAATCAACGCATAGGCAAAGTGAACCATCCGCTTTAGTTGCGAACACTACTGGAGCACCCCCATTCAGAAATACTCCACCTTATAAACCCCTTCTCAAGCAACTCTTTAACTTGCTTACTGAGATCTTTCCTCTCCCTTGGAGCCATGTGTCTAATGGGTAAAGCAACAGGTTTTGCATTACCAATGAGGTATATGCGGAAGTCTATCTCCCGCTTCGGAGGTAACCCTTTAACCTCTTCAAAGACATCCGAGTATTCACGGACTACTCTAACCGATTGCAAATTATCAATAGACGCATCAAGAGATTCTAGATAGCTAAGCATAACAGAGTTCATGGGATTACAAGAAATTTCGAGAGTGTTACCAAGGTGAGTCATGAGTCTAACCACTCTCCTTTCACAATCAAGGATGGCACCATTATTGGATAGCCAATCGATACCTAAAATCAACCCATAGCCCGTGAAGCCCAAAACATAAAAATTGCATATAAATCCCATACTTAGTATAGAAATTTTCAAATCCAAACAAATCATTGACAAATAAGTTGAGCCATCAATTCAATTTGAAACAACCAAGGGATCCTCTACTAAACTGGTGTCTAGGTGCAGAGATTCAATTAAAGAAGTAGATATAAAAGAGTGCGATGCGCCAGAATCAAAGAGTGTATGAACAGGGTGATCAAAAAGATAAACTAAACTCTCAATAGAAACATTTCTACCTCATTCTTGCGTAGGTGCCATGAGAGCGTGGACCTGCCCTCCAGAAGTGGATCCAGCTCTCTGCCCTTGCCCTTGCTTTCTTGGTCAGTCCTTAGCCATGTGTCATGCCTCGCCGCAATGGAAACAGCCACCCATCTTCCTTTTCTTCTTCTTGCAGTCCTTAACTAGATATCCAGGAATGCCACAAAAACTACACTTCCTCTTGTCACCGGTTTTGTTGTTCTTCCCGCCCTTCTTGTAATCTGTCTTCTTGATCTGTGGTCTTTCCCCTTTCTTATCCTGAGATGCTTCCACCTTTGTCTCCTTCTTGCCAACCTTATCTTCTTCTTGTAACAGTGCCATGTTCACCAGTCTCTCATAAGTCGCACCTATAGGTTTATGGGACATAGCTACGCTGTGCAATGGCTCATTCAATCCTTTAACAAAGCGGAGAGCCTTCTTATGTGGAGTGTTCACTAACTCCAATCCAAACCTAGCTAGCTGATTGAATTGGTTAACATATTCCTTGATCGACATACTTCCCTGTTTGAGAGCTAAGAACTTCTCCATCTGTAGGCTTCGTTCAGCTTGTGAGAGGAATTTCATTTCAAACCTCATTCTAAAATCCATCCAAGTTTCAATTGGTCTTTCAGCATTAGTGACTTCCCACCAACAGGAGGCTTCGTCTTTGAGCAACCGTACCGCCAACTGTATCTTCTTCCTATCATCCACTTCGAAGATATTGAACAAATCCTCAGTTTCTTTGAGCCAGTTTCTTGCTTCCACGAAGGATTCATTTCCATTGAAGTTCTTTCCACCCATGGCTCGAAAATCCCTACATATTTTTGAGAAAACATTTGCACGAGGAGGAGGAGGAAGAACCGCAGCAGCTGGGGGAGGAGGAACACCTTCTGGGCCTATGGCATTAGCCCTAGCCTTTAGGTACCTTCTGAACCAGCCAGGTGCCGACACGCCCTCTGGAAGGTTAAGATCCCCAGACATGCTGAAACGAAAAAGGAGAGATTCAAAACAAAGGATATAAAGATAGTGCATATGGCTTTGGGGGATTATGCCTTTTTAAAATAAAACAACTTTTTTCTTGAAAATTGCTTCTTTAAACTTCTTTTTGAAAAACAGTTTTCAAAATTTTTATCTGATCTGGTAAACCTTTGCTCTGATACCAAGTGAGATGCCCCACCTCCGTTAAGGTCACTCACAAAGGGAATGCCTTAATTTTGGTGGAGCATTATAGGTAAAAGACATAGATAATTTACAAGACAGATATATATATAAGCAACGGAAAAAAAAACTAACTTTATTTCAAACGTGGTTCATAACAAAACATTACAGCAAATTGTTTCAAATCAACTTCCAAGTCACTACATCAAAATCTATGTCTTGATTAATACATAAAGAAGTATAAAATACAATAAAATTGCATAAATCCCCAGGTAGTAGTGTGTCCAAAGCCATAGCCAAAGATAAGAAGTTCCAAGCTATACATCACCGAGTCTTTATGCTTGGAAAGATGAACGTCCAAATTAGGCTGAGCTATTCCCTCCCTGGGTACCTGAAGGGGGGGAACGGAAGAAAAGAGAGCGAAAGAAAATGGGTCAGACATAAGTTTGGTAAGTCCAGTGATTATTCAGCATGTAAACTGATAAGAGAACCATGAATTGAATAAGCTAGACATAGGACAATAATAAGGAAATAAGGTAACATAGGATAAGGTAAGCTAAACATGGAAAGATAAACAAGGCAAGATAAACTAATCATACTATCGCACTCATGTCCATATTCTCTGCACCAACTAGATATTTTAACCATTATCGTGAGTTTAAAACCCAATGATCCCTTTTCATTGATCGGCTCCTACTTGCACGCCTTTACCACTTATGTCATACGGCTCTGCACGATTGTAGATACCTGTGCTGGTCCCACCATGAGGTGTATCAAATCCTATGGTGGCAACCCGACACGATTCAAGATGCATAGTGTACAACTACTGATGCCTAGTGCCTGCTTTTTCCACTCCGGAGTACATGCACGCCTGTACTCCGTCGGAACCTACACTGACGCACTAACCGCCGTTGTTTTGACCGCTTATAATCAGCCTAGTAATCGTGCCCCACCCTGCCTAGTTCAGGGTACCATGATACATCTATGTGGGTTACTACTGAAATGGTTCCCCGTTACTAGGGTTTCCTGGTCAACATTTTAAATTGGTTAAGTGTCCAAGTTAACCTAACCCTACCCATCAGTTTAGTTAACATGTTGCATTGGTTAAGTGTTGCCTTAATTAACTTAACCCTACCATTCTTGACTTAGCTTTAATTCATTTATTAAAGCACCAACCTCTCACATTAGACAGGTATTGTTGCAATTATTGGATGTGACGGTTGGGTCCAGGTAGTTTTACACCGCAACTCAGTCTAACCTCGGGTTCCTTTGGGCTTGATGCACTAACCACCCACATTAGATATATATTGTTACGATTGTTGGATGTGTCGGGCGGTTCCGAGCAGTCTTACACCGTAACTCAATCTAACCTCGGGTTAGGCATATTCATCTTTTCTAAATTTGCATATTTACTTCTTTATATTTATATGTAAATTATTGTCATTCAAGTCAAGCCCCACTTTCCTTTTAAATCAAGTTCATAATTTTAGGTATAAAAATTTATACCATTTTACGCATTAAAATATTTTCATGTTCATGAGCCAAATATGCCAATTATATATAATTTCATATTTTCCCCCATACCCCCGTTAAACATTCACATGAATCACATAAAATGTTAGGCTCGATACATAGCCTAACTTATACACAAAAGGGGAAAAAGAGGAACATGTAATAATTCCAACATCATAAAAATATGGATCTAACTACACATGTATCATATGAACTTGGCATAGAACAATTTACATTCAATTATGAACTTGCAAATTCAGATCTACTTAACATGGATCATGAAATAGGGGTTTTACATAGAATTACATAAACTTAACATTAGGCATGTAATTGTGAACTTCGCAAATTAGTTGGATCTAATCTAACATGGACCTAATCATATTAGCATGTAGTTTTGGTCATATATGTGAACATGGTTGAACTTGCATAACCATAGCAAAATTACCAAATTGTCATATAACATATAGGTGTTATTATCGAATCATGCGACATGAAATGTCATTGCCAAATTATACACAATGTGATATCCATCGCCAAATTACACAATATGGTATGTTATTGCCAAACTACACAATATGATATGCCATTGCCATATTATAATATGTCATCGCCAATTTATGTCATCACCAAGTATACAACATAGTATGTCATCTCCAATTTATTCAACATGAAACGTCATTGCTAAAGTATAATATGTCATCGCTAAATTACACAACATATATGTCATTGGCAAATTATATAACATATGGCTCCAAAGCATTTAACTTTGATCATCAAATTACATACAACAAGATACACAACTTAGCATAGAAAGAATCATAGTCTCAATCAATTCAGTTTTAACAAAAAGGATAGGCATAGATTTACATTAGGCGATGTTCTATATCCAGTTATTTAGTCACAATTCTAACATCATTTAGGTCTAAATGATAACCGGACTTATAAAAAGGAGGTTAGTCTTGAGTTCTGGGATCTGTATTCTGAATTTGAATTGCTCTCCTTTGTTATAGATGTTGAATTCTCTTAGTTGAATTAGATTTGATTTGCAATTCCTACTTGCTTTCTAGTTGAATGAGAAGGGCGGCTACTTTAGGTTGACTGTTGACAGCATGACGATCTTAGGAATATTTTTGTGTGGCTTTAGGGTTTAGATTTAGGTTGCTTATATAGAAGTTTGATTTAATAGGAGCCATCAGATTAACCTAGAGCAAATCAAAGCCATTCAAACCTAAGAGAACCAACCAGAACGTGCCACGCAAGCCCTAATGACACAGAAATTCGTCACAGGAGAAAACACGTCAGATTTTAGATCTGACCTGAGGGGGAGGTCGACCCCCAGGTCGACCTGTGTGGGGGGAGGTCGACCCCCTGGTTGACCTCCTGGTCAACCTGGCTTTGGGCGGGAAATTTCCTGCCCAGCCCGCTTCTGCTTCAGATTTTGAATTTTGAATTTTCTGAAATATATTTTGAACTGTTTATTTAAATTCTTGAATGTTCTGAAGGTCACAACTCCTTCATACGGAATCCGATTTACGCAAACTCGGACTCTATCTCCAGAAGAATTCCGAGACGAACGCAATGGCGTAACCCATTTCCCTTAATTCTTATGTTTGAAATTAATTATTCTTTAATTCGTAATTTTAATGTTTTTCGAAAATACGGGGTGTTACAGAAATCCTAACATCAAGCCTACCACAAGGCAGTTTTCAAGTTCAATCAACAAAGCAGCATGAATTCGAGCAAGAATATATGAAACATTGCAAAACTATCTGGAAATACCCAATTCAAACCCAATAACACAATAGCAACATGAATTCGAGGTAGACAAGCACATGCACATAACTATCATTCATATTTTTGAACCAAGGCATGGAAATTCAAATTAAACCCAATTCAAATTCAAATTCAAATTAAACCCGATTTAAACCAAATTCAAATCAAATTAAACTTACTTGCCTTCAATGGTGATGAGAAAGATAGACAGTGGTGGACTGAAGGTTCGTCGGTCACCTAAAGGCAGTGCGAGCTGACAAGCAAGATGGACAACGCTGGATAGTTTATTGACAAAGGAAGATGGTGCGCCGAGTACCAAAACCCTAATTTGGGTTTTCGGTCACCATGGAAATTAAAAAGAGGAAGAAGCCGACCAAAAATTTCGAAGTGTCAAAACAGGATTGTGCCAAAAAGAAAATAGTGGGGGAAATTTTTGATATGAATTTCATACGGCCAAAAGCCGCATCAAATGTACTAATCCGGAGATTTGTAAATGTACGGTTAGATCTTACGTTTTTAGGGAGGCCCGGATTGTCAGGAGGAAATTCGATATGGCTATGAGTAGTATCAAATTTGATATGACTAAAAGTATTATCAGATCTCCACATCCTCGTGTGCCGAATTTGCATATATGATGTAGTGCGTGGCTCCATTATCTTACCTCCTCATCATGAATTTCAGTGCTGAATCTTTCCATATTGGGGAAGGGGAATTGAATGCCTCGCATATACTTGAATCAAAGAGGGTTCAATCAAAGGTCTAAATATTGGATGTGGACGGGTTTATACAGATGAGGTAGTGGTGGTTATGTAGGTGCAAGGTAATTTTGTTACAAAGGGAAGGAAGTAGGAGGTCTTTGGTTCATAAGTGAAAAGTAAAAATAGAAATGGGAGAACCAACGTATATACTATAGGATGACCTAACCCCTCACTTAACCAAATCTTGAATTCTTTTTAATCAAGGGATCCATTACATTACCTCCCAAGGGATTAGTGTCGATCTCTTATGTACATAATAAAAACCTTAAAATGCCTATGTATATGCATACTAACCTAAGATACGTGCATACATACCTGCTTGTACATACATGTGCACACTAAGATCCTGACCAATATGTGTGTGTTCATGCTTATAACCATAGTTTGAGTGTGTATATGTATATGCTATTGTGAATCATAACTTGACTCGTGTGTGTGCATAACATCCAAACATATTAAACTATGGATACTAATATGGTTGTGTATAATGACACATAACTCTTGGCGCATATATGTTTTGATGTACTTAGTACATGGAAATTCCAAGTGTACCGCACAAGATTACATGCATGCATGTGAGTATATACGCAACTCCAAACTAACAATGACCTACTTACACTCAGGTGAAGTAGGAGCCAATGGCTAACAGCTAGCTTCTCGACTTAACAGAAGTTGGATGTTCACCTGCAAATTCCAAATAAAATTCGGTCCAAACGGTTGAAATTTATTAACAAAGCTGGAATCCCTACTTATAACAGTAGAGCTCGACTAAGCATCTCAACTATTTTGAAATAGATTACCTTGGTAATGACCATTTGCGAAGAGCACTATATAGTCCATCCTAATAGTCATGACTTGTTCCGATTTGAAGCATGTCATGTTCTGACAAGATGTCCTTCAGGAGGCAAGTGTTATCCAGCCAGTATACCTTACCATTTCTAGTTATTCGAATTGGCATGACGAGACGATTATCAAGATTACTAGACTATAGAGACAATATAAAGGACGAATACCGAGCCTGGATAACACCATGAGACGACGGTCGTATGAGCCTAGCAGAACATCTCCTAATAGCTCACCAATTCAAGGGTCGGCTAAGCTTAAATCAAGGAATCATCACCAATTTGAGACAAGTCGCCAGAATAGAACAACTTCAACTAGCAATAAACCAAATCTCTCTAACACCAAAGCAAAATCACATAAAACTTTGGAGAAGCTTTAAAGATACCCATAGGGTCCTGTAAAATGAATCGCAACATGAATGCTCTAGATATGAGGGATCGGTACCAATCCCTAATGAACAAATCAGTACTGATCCCGTACTTCGGAAATTAATGGACTAGGCCCTTTCCTAGCCTCCTCTACAATGTATATTCAAATTTTCCAGGATATTTTTGACTACTTACATCTATAAATACTAGCTGCATTAGAGAGAAATGGATTTTTTGGCCATTATTTTACTTTGTTCCGTACAATTTAATTCATACCAATTTGATTCTTTGTAGTTTTCAAAACATCAACAAAGTATACAAAAATATTCCAAGTGGACGTAGGTATAACAAGCTTAACCACTATAAACTTTCCCGTACTTGCTTACCAATATTATATTCGTTTCCATTTATAGTATTATAACGACTTGGATTTCGCTTGGACCTAACGACCGCAAAATCGACTAAGACCGTTCAAAACCCGAATACACTAACTCTGGGAATACAACACATCAGAACAAATAATAGTAGACTTTTATAAACATCATAATAATATTACATTAGAGTACAGAATATCGAAGTACATTGATTATACTGCAGCGAAAGATAAATTTACAGTGAATTTAATACAGTGCAACGGAATCAATAATCAGATACAGCGGAAGTCTGCTAACGCTCTGGACACAGCTTTAAGCTTCGATCTAGAATCCTACTCAATATATCTACAAAATAAGCTACTCGACTTCCCGTGTGGAAAAGAGGGCACCCGAGTTTGCAAAGTGAAATAAACTACGGGTCAGTCATGGGACTGGTATGAGAAATCTTTACTTAACTTAACTAGTAATAAGGCTAATCACATGACCACGCCGCTAACGCGGAACTGGTTTACTCCATTGGATTGCTAGTACATAATTTAAATAAAGTACATCGTAAAACAACACAATGCTTTTTAGAAAAATGAAACCATTATAAGACTCAAGTCCCATCACACAATCCAACGCAAACCGGAGGATAGAGTTTCAACTTATAATGGTAAAAAATGCTCGATAAGATAAAAACGGATTTGATATTATTATCAGTGCATATATGTGTTAAAAACATTTCAATCATAATGTATCAATCATAGACGGCATAGTACTCCATCCTACTATGTCACCATTCTAGTTCTACAATCAAAACTGCATGGTGTCGTATTGGAATTTGGATTTCCATTGTGAGTCAAGACTAAGAACGATCTCCTTATCGATTCGAGACACTCTAACAATGTCTCAGGATTTGGACGATGGCGAACCTTTGGATCTTGTAGGGCCGGTCCACTTTTGTGGATTGCAATTCCTGAACACAAGCTTCCCGGTCCTATTGAACCTATAAAATGGTCACAATCGACCAATAAACCCGAGGCCTCGAAATCCATCATCCACATAAGTAAAAATGTCAGGGCTTGTAAACGCTGACACACTTCTAGCTAGAAAGAAACGTGTGCACTCCCTGCGTTCCCTTGTCCCTTTTTGACTCACACCGGGGTGTGAGCTCACGAGGTAACGCTATACACAAAGCTATGCCAAAACAGGCTATGCTTTGATCATCAACCACAAGGCTCTGCTTTTCAACAAAAGCCTCGATCATTTGCATCTTGGCATGCCACATTGACAATTCACGCCATGCGATCGATAACTACCAATATATAACCTCTGAGCTCGAGCGTCTCAGAGAAGGGTGTTAAGACAGAGAATAAATTCTCCGCCACCTCAGATATATATATTATATAGAAACCAATTTAATTTACATGGAATGAAATCCAATGTCAGACACACATCCATTTACAAGTCCGTTCTGGGCCTGAACGAAATCGTAGACACCTTATTTCTCGTCCTGCATGTCCAATACGGAATAGAGGTGCTGGCATATCCTAACAATCAACAAGTACGTCTGGACAACTACCACTTTAAGCCTTTAGTGGGAGCTACCCAATGCTAGGCATCAGTGTCACCCGTTCGTTGTGAAGATCGCCGGTCTTCAATCACCCTCTTCAATATCTTTGACTTTAATCGTCGTAGTAATTATCCAGAATGGGTGAAACCCGGTCTTTCCGAATAACTCGTGTATTTTTATAATTAAAAATCAAGTGCTATAAAGACACATCATACGCCTCATTCCAATTCAGAATATTCTTTTAATAAAACATTCGTATTATTAGGGAAAGGTTCCCATTAATTTTATCAAGGATAAATTCTTTTAAATTTATTCTATAATCTTCTTTTTAAAGATTTCTTCAAACTCCAATTTGGTTATAATATCAAAATCATTACTTTATGATTATTCAACTTTTAAGAAATTAATATTGTCTTTAACTGGGTTAAAGAACCAATGTCATTTAAAACACAATTCACGATAAACCCAAAATCATTCTCCAATAAATATGGAATTTCCACAGAATCACATCAATATATAATCGATATAAATTTCCGTATCAGATTAATAATATAAATGGAATAATGGAAAAGCCTTTTAAATTCCATATATAGTAATAGGCCTCTGTTACAGAAGCCTATCTCGATTATTATCAGATCGAATTTCCACTCAATTCCTATTTAATATATTAAATTCGAATACTTGACTTTTGAAAATTTCTTTTTAAATCTTAATAAAAAGATTTATAAATTCTAAATATATTTACACTGTTAATTGGGTTAAAGAACAAACGTCGTTTAAAAACATAGTTCATGATAAACCCAATTCACATATCATTTTATTCCAATTACTAAATATAATTGGAACTCTAAAAATCTTAATTAAAAGATTTATTCTTTCATACAGGGTAGAAGAACAGTGTTATTTAAGACACCATCCACGGTAACCCAAAATCTAGTTCTTTTATTTAATTCCAATTAAATATCAATTAATTGGACGACTTCATTAAATCTTAATTTAAAAGATTTATTCCAGTTAATAACTAGTTCATTTTGATAAAAATATATTTTTATCTTTTGTGTCCATCCAAAAACAAACATAGAAATCATCATTTAATTCTTTGTTGAATATAATTTTAAAATATTCGTTATTTTAAATTATTCCTTATGTAAAAAGATTCTTTATGTAAAATATTCTTTATAGTACAATATTCTTTATTTTAAAATATTGTTTATATTACAATGTCCTTTAAAAATATTCTTTATTTAAAAGATACTTTGAATCGGAATGCGACTCAATCATTTACCATATAATTTTGGTTATATGGATTTCATACATCGCATGAACATGACAACAATGATAATTAAACAATCAATTCACATCCAGAGTGAAATTTATAACCGTGTGAGCATTAAAATGAATAAATAACGCTCATCGCAGCCTATCAATCCATCGATTGACATACAACTAATTATTGAGACAAGTGTATGTCAAATATCATCCCAATACCCTTATGGGGTTTTCAGCCAACAACAGTTCATATAAATAATTGGTTAATGAATTTAACCAATTTTAATTCTGCTAACATGTTGAAGATAATGAACAAAACATGTTATTTTATTTCTAGTGTCGAATAAAAACGTATTTTACTCGTATAATTTCCTTATACATTTATAATGTCTATTAAAATGTAATTTATTTATATGACATTATTGCTGATGACAAATGAAAAGATAATTTTCCTTTTCCTTTATTTGTATGTAATTTCTATCTTTGGTTTTAACGAATAAAAAGAAATATTTTTATTTGTGTAAGTTTTCAATGTATAACAAGACACATATAAATGTCTACATTAAATTGCATACACATTCTAATGTATACATTAACATATAAAAAATGTTACTTTTAGACAAATTCTAAGGTGTGTTCTGACGATACAAATGATTCTCTATTTCACAAACAAATTTTAATGTATGTTTTGCAAATAAAGATGATTATAAATTCTATTGTATGCTATGCAAATAAAAATGATTCTTATATTTTCATATAAATTCCAATGTGTGTTATGCAAATAAAAGTGATTCTTATATGTGCATATAAACTCCAATGTATGTTATGCAAATAAAAGTGATTCTTATATTTGCCTATAAATTATATTTCAACAAAATGTATAAAAAGTGATACATCCATTTTGTTGACAATTCTATTCCAACCACATGCATATTTTTGTTGTACACAAACCTATTTAACAAAAATGCTATCTGTGTCTAACTCTTTTATTTAACCAAAAACGTAATTTTTGTTTTCAACCGTCTTATTTTGACAAAATGTACATTTTTGTTTCAACTAATATATTGTGACAAAAATGTACTTTCGTCTCAGCTAGTTGGTTTCAACAAATATGATGTATTTGTTCAACCAATCTTTTTGGCTAAAAATATATATTTTGATAATAATGTATATTTTCATAAAAATGTATATTTTGATAAAAATGTATATTTCTAATTCAACTGTATTAATTTGTCAAAAATGTTCATTTTTGTTTCAACAATTCTAATTTGACAAAAACATTCATTTTTGGCTTCAACAATTATATTTTGACAAAAAGGCCAATTTTGTTTCAATTATTACATTTGACAAAATTGACAATTTGGTTTCAACTTTTACATATGACAAAAATGACAAATTTGGTTTTAACTTTTATAACTTGACAAAAGTAATAGTTTTAGTGTCAACTATTATAATTCGATAAAAGTGACAGATTGGATTTCAACTTTTATAACTTGATAAAAGTGATAATTTCATTTTGTTAACAAATCTAGTTTTACAAAATGATTATAAGTGATAGTGGCATTTATGTTGACAATTCTAGTTTGACAAATTTCATATTTTGCTCAAACCCAAGTCTATTTAACCAAAAATATCACTTTTGTTATAACTCAATTCTATTCAAAAAAATGTAATTTTTGGTTATAACTCAAATTTATTTAACAAAAATGTAATTCTTGTTTAACTCTAATCTTATTCAACAAAATGTAATTTTTGTTAAACTCTAATCTTATTTCACAAAAATGTAAACATTTTTGTTAATATCTAATCTTATCCAACAAAATGTAATTTTTGTTATGTTCAATCTTTTTATTGAAAATTATGAACAATAAAAAATATAATCCTTCATATTATTTCTTTTTATTTAAACAAAGTGAAAGTAAAAACATGATCTTTAATACTTATCTTTTCATTGCAACAAAATTGATAATAAAAATATATCTTTCTACTTTACTCATTTTATTGTACCTAAAATAACAACAAAAATATATCTTTCATTCTATTCTTTTGATTATAATCTAAAACGACAATAAAAACATATTTCCAATTCTACTCATTTTATCATATTTAACAAAGTGGCAACAAAGATGAAATCTTATTATCAAAATCTTTTTATTATAATCTTTTTATTATAATCCATTATTTGAAAACTAAGTGACAATAAAAAAACAATCTTTTTATTATAATCTTTTATTTATAATCATTTTATTTTTATAACAAACAAATTTTTGACAAAAACTATGTTTCATATAAACAATAAAAATGAATATTTTTATTGTAAATCTAATTTTTACAAGATCATGTTCTGTGTAAACAGTAGAACTGAGATTTTTAGTGTTAATCTAGCTTTTAGCAAAACAATAGAAGTGATTATTTCGATTGTAAATCTTAACTTTTGACATAACCATGTTTAGTGTAACCAATAAAATTTAATATTTTATTGTTATTCTAATTTTAAACAAAACCATGTTTTAATGTAAACAATTAAATGAATAATTTATTGTTATTCTAATTTTTGACATAACAACTGATAACTAGATGACAAATTTAATTTACGTACATTTTCCTATGTATTCTAATGAAAAATAAAGAATGTTTTATTTGTTTACATTTTCTATGTATTCTAATAACGTATAAAAGAATATTTATATTTTTACATTCTAATAACAAATAAAAGAATAATTTATTTGTTACCATTTCTAATCTAACTTAGCAAATAAAAATGCTAATTCTATTTCAACCAAATGTGTGAAGCTTGTTTCGTCTATTTTATTTCAAATATGCTATGTTTGTTTTTATCTATTTCATAACAAACATGATACACACAAATCAACTCAGCGATTCATCGAAATCATAAAACAATCAACACTGAAATAAATATATATACAACATCAACATGAATTTTATATAGAATGAATATAAATTTCATAGTCAAATAATAATTAATTTTATTTTAAAATAGAAATCTCACATAAATTTCTTTGAATTTTCAACATGCTCCGTTTCAGATCTGGTCTATTCCATTGTCAAGATCCCAATTTTTCGATTCCAATGCATCTGAAATTTCTGAATTTCGTTTTCGTATGTAAAAGATATCAGATTTATAAGTTTAACGACATATTAGATAATTAATATAATAATTAATTAATTTAAATTCTTCTTTATCCTTAATTAGAAAGACTAGTCCATCGGGTTTTACTTCTCTCTGTCTTCTTCCTTCTGTAACCAAAGAACCCAATTCGTTCCAAATCAAAAGCCACCACCGCACCTTCTACACGCCACCGTCGCCACATCAGAGACCACCACCCGAACCGCCGACCTCGACTTCACCCGCGCCTAGGCCGCTGCCAAACTCGGTGGACCCCCAACGGTGAAAACCTCGCCCAAAGTCGGTGCTTTCCTAACCCAATTCCAACCTCCACACTCCACTAAATCCGATCATGTCCATACCAATTTGTAGAGCAAAGAAATCTCTTTGATTTTGTCTGAAGAACCCAAGTTTATTTCAATTTAGATTAAGGGATTTTAAGGGAAAAAGAATCGACAATTTATGGCCATTAAAAGGGGAGATGGCGGCCGCGTATTGTAATAGAGGATTAGGGTTTGCTAACTAGGTTTTTATAATATTGTATTATTTAATTTTCAATTCATGCAAATAAACCCTTTAATTCGCAGTAGCTCCAGTTTCAGCCCAACGGGAGTAGCTCCTAGGCAAATACCCATGTTCCAGACCCAATGGGCTAGGTCCCGTCAGCCCATTTGATTGTCTTCAACTTGTTTTCTTAAATTTAAAACATAAAACATTTATTTATTTAATTTGATCATACATTTAAATTCACCGGGCCACATACTAACTCTAAAAATTCTAGAAAAATTATTTCTAGTTATGTTTTGACGGCACAGTCCTAACAAAACTAATTTCGTCGAATTCTGAAATCGCTTGAAAAATGGCCATTTTCTGGTCGATTAAATTTGACTGAAATTGACAAAACACATTTTCTTTTGCCACGCTCACATATTAATTCTATAAATTATGAAAATTTAAACCTAGAAATAATTTGAAATTCCGGTTCCAACAAAAGTGGTTTCGCCTAAAAACAGAGGTCGTTTGTAAGATGGCTATTTTTAAGGGCTATATATTATATTAAAAATATATAAATTCTACAACGACTTTTCTGAATTTTAAACTGGACATAACTTTTGATTCCTGCTATGAAATTTCAATTTTTCAAATTCATTGGAAAGATATTTTTTAACAGATTTAAATATTTTTGGTTTTACTAAAATCCGATTTATTTTGAACCCTGTACAGTCAGTCAAAGTTCAAATTCAAATTTTCAAACTACCGCGCTATTTCTAACTCCTTCTATAATTAAATTAAAAAATTTCGTTCTAACTTCGATTTAAATAAATTTGTAGTCGTTATTATTTAAAATAAATTATTTCCAATATTTAAAATCCATTAAAATTTCTAAAATAAAAATTTTAAATTGGTTCTGAATTTTCCTTATTGTTACAATCTCCCCCGTTTAAAATCTTTTCGTCCTCGAAAAGGAACGAAGTCGAAAGTTCTTTAATTAACCAACTAAATTTTAATTTCTATTATTGTTTTCAATAATTTTATTAGTTAATTAACCTTTCAAATGTATGTAACTTTTATATATTCAAAAATCATATTTTCAAAAATTGGATTATATATATAATCACAAATACGTTAATTATATATTTGTCACTCTCATAATCACAAATACGTTAATTATATATATTTGTCACTCTCAACTCATTCTAGGGCATTACTAACCCCATCTCTAACGAGTTTTCTCATTCTTGGATGCTAATGATCCTATCTCTAATGAGTGTTCTTTTATAGGATATTACTAGTCCTACCTCTGATGAGTCTTTTGCTCAGTTCTAACGAGTTGTACCCCAAAGATTTGAGCTAACCAGAGCTCTGATACCAACTGTAACGACATGGATTCGCCCGGACCTTATCAACCACAAAATCGACTAAGACCGTTCAAAACACGAATACGCTAACTCTGGGAATACAACACATCAGAACAAATAATAGCAGACTTTTATAAACATCATAATAATGTTGCATCAGAGTACAGAATATCAGAGTACATTGATTATACTACAGCGGAAGATAAATTTACATTGAATTTAATACAGTGCAGCGGAATCAATAATGTGATACAGCGGAAGTCTATCAATGCTCTGAACACATCTTTAAGGTTCGCTCCAGAATCCTGCTCAATATATCTGCAAAATAAGCTACTCGACTACCCGTGCGGAAAAGACGACACCCGAGTTTGCAAAGTGAAACAAACTACAGGTCAGTCATGGGACTGGTATGAGAAATCTTTACTTAACTTAACTAGTAATAAGGCTAATCACAGGACCACGCCGCTAATGCGAAACTGGTTTACTCCATTGGATTGCTAGTGCATAATTTAAATAAAATACATCGTAAACAACACAATGCTTTTTAGAAAAATGAAACCATTATAAGACTCAAGTCCCATCACACAATGCAACACAAACCGGAGGATAGAGTTTTACCTTATAATGGTAAAAAATGCTTGATACGATAAAAACGGATTTGATATTATTATTAGTGTATATATGTTTTAAAAACATTTCAATCATAATGTATCAATCATAAACGGCATAGTACACCATCCTACTATGTCGCCATACTAGTTCTACAATCAAAACCGCATGGTGTCGTATTGGAAGTTGGATTTCCATCATGTGTCAAGGCTAGGAACGATCTCCTTACTGATTCGAGACACTCTAGCAATGTCTCAGGATTCAGACGCTGGCGAACCCTTGGATCTTGCAGGCCAGTCCACAAATACTTTAGTGGATTGGCAATTCCTGAACACACGCTTCCCGGTCCTATTGAACCTATAAAATGGTCTTAATCGACCAATAAATCTGAGGCCTCGAAATCCATCATCCACGTAAGTAAAAATGTCAGGGCTTGTAAATGCTGACACCACTTCTAGCTAGAAAGAAATGTGTGCACTCCCTGCGTTCCCTTGTCTAGTTTTTGACTCATACCGGAGTGTGAGGCTTGCAAAGCTATGCCAAAATAGGCTATGCTTTGATCATCAACCACAAGGCTCTGCTTTTCAACAAAAGCCTCGATCATTTGCATCTTGGCATGCCACATTGACAATTCACGCCATGCGATCGATAACTACCAATATATAACCTCTGAGCTCGTACATCTCAAAGAAGGGTGTTAAGCAAGAGAATAAATTCTCTGCCACCTCAGATATATATTAAATAGAAATCAATTTAATTTACATGGAATGAAATCCAATGTCAGACACGCATCCATTTACAAGTCCGTTCTGAGTCTGAACGAAACAGATGATACCTTATTCCTTGTCCCTATGTCCAATACGGAAGAGAGGTGCTCGCATATTCGGACAATCAACAAGTATGTCCAGACAACTACCACTTTAACCCTTTAGTAGGAGCTACCCAATGCCAGGCTTCAGTGGTCGCCCATTCTATGTGAAGATCGCCAGTCTTCAGTCACCGTCTTCAATATCTTTGACTTTAATCGTTGTAGTAATTATTCAGAATGGGTTAAAACCGTTCTTTCCGAATAAATCGCATATTTTTATAATTAAAAATCAAGTGCTATAAAGACACGTCATACGCCTCATTCCAATTCAGAATATTCTTATAATAAAATATTCATATTATTAGGGAAAGGTTCCCATTAATTTTATAAAAGATAAATTCTTTTAAATTTATTCTATAATATTCTTTCTAAAGATTTATTAAAACTGCAATTTGGTTATAATATCAAAAATCATTTGTTTATGATTATTCAACTTTTAAGAAATTAATTTTGTCTTTAACAGGGTTAAAGAACAAATGTCATTTAAAACACAGTTCACGATAAACCCAAAATCATTCTCCAATAAATACGGAATTTCCACAGAAATCACATCAATATATAATCGACATGAATTTCCATATCAGGCTAATAATATAAATGGAATAACGACAAAGCCTTTTAAATTCCATATATAGTAACAGTCTTCTTTTGCAGAAGCCTATCTCGATTATTATCAAATCGAATTTCCACTCAATTCCAATTTAATATATTAAATTGGAAAACTTGAGTTTAAAAAATTTCTTTTTAAATCTTAATAAAAAAGATTTATAAATTCTAAATCATATTTACACTGTTAATTGGGTTGAAGAACAAATATCGTTTAAAAACACAGTTCACGATAAACCCAATTCACATATCATTTTATTCCAATTACTAAATATAATTGGAACTCTAAAAATCTTAATTAAAAGATTAATTCTTTCATATGGGGTATAAGAACAGTGTTATTTAAGACACTATCCACGACAACCCAAAATCTAATTCTTTTATTTAATTCCAATTAAATATCAGTTAATTGGACGACTTCATTAAATCTTAATTTAAAAGATTTATTCTAGTTAATAACTAGTTCATTTTGATAAAAAATATATTTTTATCTTTTGTGTCTATCCAAAAACGGACATAGAAATCATCATTTTATTCTTCGTTGAATATTATTTTAAAGTATTCGTTATTTAAAAATATTCCTGATATAAAAAGATTCTTTATGTAAAATATTCTTTATAGTACAATATTCTTTATTTTAAAATATTCTTTATATTACAATGTCCTTTAAAAATATTCTTTATTTAAAAGATACTTTGAATCGGAATGCGACTCAATTATTTACCATATAATTTTGGTTATATGGATTTCATACATCGCATGAACACGACAACAATGATAAATAATCATTAACAATCAATTCACATCCAGAGTGAAATTTAAAACCGTGTGAGCATTAAAATGAATAAATAACGCTCATCGCAGCATGTCAATCCATCGATTGACATACAACTAAATATTGAGACCAGTGTATGCCAAATATCATCCCAATACCCGTGTGGGGTTTTCAGCCAAAAACAGTTCATATAAATAAATAATTGGTTAACGAATTTAACCAATTTTAATTCTGCTAACATGTTGATGATATGAACAAAACATGTTATTTTATTTCTAGTGCCGAATAAAAACGTATTTTACTCGTATAATTTCCTTATACATTTATAATGTCTAATAAAATGTAATTTATTTATATGATATTATTGCTGATGACAAACGAAAAGATAATTTTCCTTTTCCTTTATTTGTATGTAATTTCTATCTTTAGTTTTAACGAATAAAAAGAAATATTTTTATTTGTATAAGTTTTCAATGTATAACAAGACACATATAAATGTCTATATTAAATTGCATACACATTCTATTGTATACATTAACATATAAAAAATGTTACTTTTACTTACATACAAATTCTAAGGTGTGTTGTGATGATACAAATGATTCTTTATTTCACATACAAATTTTAATGTATGTTTTACAAATAAAGATGATTCTTGTATTTGCATATAAATTCTATTGTATGCTATGCAAATAAAAATGATTCTTATATTTGCATATAAATTCCAATGTGTGTTATGCAAATAAAAGTGATTCTTATATGTGCATATAAACTCCAATGTATGTTATGCAAATAAAAGTGATTCTTACATTTGCCTATAAATTATATTTCAACAAAATGTATAAAAAGTGATACATCCATTTTGTTGACAATTCTATTCTAACCACATGCATATTTTTGTTGTATACAAACCTATTTAACAAAAATGCTATCTGTGTTTAGCTCTTTTATTTAACCAAAAACGTAATTTTTGTTTTCAACCATCTTATTTTGACAAAATGTACATTTTTGTTTCAACTAGTATATTTTGACAAAAATGTTCTTTCATCTCAGCTAGTTGGTTTCAACAAATATGATATATTTGTTTCAACCAATCTTTTTGGCTAAACATGTATATTTTGTTAAAAATGTATATTTTGATAAAAAAGTATATTTTGATAAAAATGTATATTTCTAATTCAACTGTTTTAATTTTTCAAAAATGTTCGTTTTTGTTTCAATAATTCTAATTTGACAAAAACGTTCATTTTTGGCTTCAACAATTTTATTTTGACAAAAAAGCCAATTTGTTTCAAATATTACATTTGACAAAATTGACAATTTGGTTTCAACTTCTACGTATGACAAAAATGACAAATTTGGTTTTAACTTTTATAACTTGATAAAAGTGGTAGTTTTAGTGTCAACTATTATAATTTGATAAAAGTGACAAACTGGATTTCAACTTTTATAACTTGATAAAAGTGATAATTTCATTTTGTTAACAAATCTAGTTTAACAAAATGATTACAAGTGATAGTGGCATTTATGTTGACAATTCTAGTTTGACAAATTTCATATTTTGCTCAAACCCAAGTTTATTTAACAAAAAATATCATTTTTGTTATAACTCAATTCTATTCAACAAAAATGTAATTTTTGGTTATAACTCAAATTCATTTAACAAAAATGTAATTCTTGTTTAACTCTAATCTTATTCAATAAAATATAATTTTTGTTAAACTCTAATCTTATTTCACAAAAATGTAAATTTTTGTTAAACTCTAATCTTATCCAATAAAATGTAATTTTTGTTATGTTCAATATTTTTTTGAAAATTATGAACAATAAAAAATATAATCCTTCATATTACTTCTTTTTATTTAAACAAAGTGAAAGCAAAAACATGATCTTTAATACTTTTCTTTTCATTGCAACAAAATTGACAATAAAAATATATCTTTCTACTTTACTCTTTTTATTGTAACTAAAATAACAATAAAAATATATCTTTCATTATTTTCTTTTCATTATAATCTAAAACGACAATATAAACATATTTCCAATTCTACTCTTTTTATCATATTTAACAAAGTGACAACAAAGATGAAATCTTTTTATCACAATCTTTTTTATTATAATCCTTTATTTGAAAACTAAGTGACAATAAACAAACAATCTTTTTATTATAATCTTTTATTTATAATCTTTTTATTTTAATGACAAACAAATTTTTGACAAAAACCATGTTTCATATAAACAATAAAAATGAATATTTTTATTGTAAATCTAATTTTGACAAGACCATGATCTATGTAAACAGTAGAAATGAGAATTTTAGTGTTAATCTAGCTTTTGACAAAACAATAGAAGTGATTATTTCGATTGTAAATCTTAACTTTTGACACAACCATGCTTAGTGTAACCAATAAAATTTAATATTTTATTGTTATTCTAATTTTAAACAAAACCATATTTTAATGTAAACAATTAAATGAATAATTTATTGTTATTCTAATTTTTACATAATAATTCATAACTTGATAACAAATTTAATTTACGTACATTTTCCTATGTATTCTAATGACAAATAAAGAATATTTTGTTTGTTTACATTTTCTATGTATTCTAATAACATATAAAAGAATATTTTGTATTTTTATATTCTAATAACAAATAAAAGAATAATTTATTTATTACCATTTCCAATCTAACTTAGCAAATAAAAATGCTAATTCTAATTCAACCAAATGTGTGAAGCTTGTTTCATCTATTTTATTTCAAACATGATATTTTTGTTTTCATCTATTTCATAAAAAACATGATACACACAAATCAATTCAGTGATTCATCGAAATCATAAAACAATCAACACTGAAATAAATATATACACAACATCAACATGAATTTTATATAGAATGAATATAAATTTCATAGTGAAATAAATAATTAGTTTTATTTTAAAATAGAAATCTCACATCGATTTGTTTGAATTTTCAGCATGCTCTATTTCAGATCTGGTCTGTTCCATCGTCTAGATCCCGATTTTTCGATTCCAATGCATCTGAAATTTCTGAATTTCGTTTTCGTATGTAAAAGATATCAGCTTTATAAGTTTAACGACATATTAGATAATTAATATATTAATTAATTAATTTAAATTCCTCTTTACCCTTAATTACAAAGATTAGGCCATCGGGTTTTACTTCTCTCCGTCATCTTCCTTCTGTAACCAAAGAACCCATTTCGTTCCAAATAAAAAGCCACCACTGCACCTTCTACATGCCGCCGCTACCACATCAGAGACCACCACCCGAACCGCCGACCTCGACTTCACCCGCGCCCAGACCACCACCAAACTCGGTTGACCCCCAACACTGAAAACCGCGCCCAAAGTCGCGCTTTCCTGACCCAATTCCGACCTCTACACTCCACTAAATCTGAACATGTCCATACCAATTTGTAGAGCAAAGAAATCTCCTTGAATTTGTCTGAAGAACCCTAGTTTAATTCGATTTAGATTAAGGGATTTTAGGGGAAAAAGAATCGACAATTTTTGGCCATTAAAAGGGGAGATGGCGGCCACGTATTGTAATAGAGGATTAGGGTTTGCTAGCTAGGTTTTTATAATATTATATTATTTAATTTTCAATTCTTGCAAATAAACTCTTTAATTCGCTGTAGCTCCAATTTCAGTCGAACGAGAGTTGTCCGCAGGCAAATACCAACGTTCCGGACGCAATGGGCTAGGTCCCGTCAGCTTGTTTGATAGTCTTCAGCCTGTTTTCTCAAATTAAAAATATAAAACATTTATTTATTTAATTTGATCGTACATTTAAATTCATCGGGGCTACATACTAACTCTAAAAATTCCAGAAAAATTATTTCTTGTTATGTTTTGAGGATACGGTCCTAACAAAACTAATTTCGTCGAATTCCAAGACCGTTTGAAAAATGACCATTTTCTGGTCGATTAAATTTGACTGAAATTGACAAAACACATTTTCTTTTGCCACACTCACATATTAATTATAAAAATTATGAAAATTTAAACCTAGCAATAATTTGACATTCCGGTTCCAACAAATGTGGTTTCGTCAAAAACAGAGGTCGTTTGTAAAATGGCTATTTTTAAGGGCTATATAATATATTAAAATATATAAATTCTACAGCTACTTTTCTGAATTTTAAACTGGACATAACTTTTGATTCCCGCTATGAAATTTTGATTTTTCGGATTCGTTGGAAAGATAGTTTTTAACAGATTTAAATATTTTTGGTTTCACTATAATCCGATTTATTTTGAATCCTGTACAGTCAGTCAAAGTTCAAATTTTCAAACTGCCGCACTATTTCTAATTCCTTTTATATTTAAATTAAAAAAATTCGTTCTAACTTCGATTTAAATAAATTTTTAGTCGTTATTATTTAAAATAAATTATTTCCATTATTTAAAATCCATTAAAATTTCTAAAATAAAATTTTTAAATTAGTTCTGAATTTTCTGGGTTGTTACACGTATCGACCCTCCAAGGGCTATTTTATATGGCAAAGCAAATGCATTCAGGTGATTTATTGCCGCTTTCTCCTTCATTTATAGACCTATGCTACAAATTTTGCATTTTTCTATAAGTTCTAATCAATTACCAAACGCGGTATGTCTTCTCAGCCATTATGTTTTGGAGATTGTAATAAAAGTCTCACATCTTAAAATATAGTAAATCGTCTTACTATACATGTAAAGAAGAAAAAGAGTAATGTATAGAAAAGTAAATGAAAATATTTATACCAATACATTTAAAATGTCAAAAAATATTCCCTTAGGCATTTATTCTACGTGGGCGCACAAAAATGGATAAGTTAGCTATTTTAAATTTTTGAACTGTTGGATTGTCCAACAATCGCGTCCACTGGCATATGGCTATTAGTAAATATGATCATTTCTATGTAGAAATGCCTTTTCGTCTACTATACAACAATGGCATAATCACACAAGAAAATCACTTTTCTATTTTATTACTCCCTCAAATAACACTCAGGAAAGCAAATTGTTATATTTTTTGTAGAAAATTATTATCAGAAAAACATCTTTTATGCATTCTAAAAAAAATACCTCCACTAATCCTTAAGCAATCTCTGATGTAATATAGGAAATCAATTCCATAAGGAAAACAAAAATAAGACATGCCTTAAATAAAACCTAGTTCACTTGTTTATCAACCTAAAAAAAATATATAATTCAAATAGCTTAAGGAATTGTTATGGCGCCCGCATAAGGATTTCATTCAACAAAATTATAAATCAGGAGTTCGGAAATTTTAAATGATTTGAAGGAAAAAACTGATAGAGTTAGGGGATTCCCTAGGAGAAATCATGTAATTTTGTTCATATATGTAACTCATTGATTAACATTGTTCAAAATAAAAATGCATTTTCGTTTTATAACATACTTTGTTGTGCTAATTTAACCAAAAGTACTTTAATATAAAATCCATAAATGATATGTTTTGTGATATTATTTATAAATTTTGTAATCATGAGTAACATATCAATGAATATGAATATACTATTTTGAATGTTCCTAGTCAAGATGCTTCATGACTGGATATCGACATGTCCGTTGAGATTATAGTACACAACACTCTCAAAATGTTGGACATAATATCATTCATGACTGTTGGCACACCTAGGAGTAATATAATTATAGTTATTGGATAACTTTGGAATGACTCACTAGATAGTTTTTTGTTGGTTAATAAAATTAAGATCAAACAGAAAACATCAATGTGATCGAATTAGATAGTTATCTTGACTTGAGAATACTTTGGATCTTCAATAGAAAGCACTACTTTGAATATAGCCAAATCATGGCATGATGTCCATTAAGTGACTATAGCTAGGACAAATGGTTACTATGCAAGAGAAGATCCATCTCTTTAGTTATACGAGGTTAGTATCATGGTCAACTAAAAGTGTAGTTCACCCGGCAAAGCATTTCGAACTAATAACAATTGTTATTGTTGAACCAATGGTTTTGTATCTATAATACAAAGTTGAGTGTGAATGATATTAGAATCCGGACCATTATAAAATTACATAATTTCAAAGTGATGTAGTTTAGACGAAGAGAACTAGTGCATATAAATGTCATAGACGGGTAGCACTTATTAATTAAAATGATATTTTATTGATACCGAGTACTCGAAGTATTTAGCCATAATGTTACACCACCAACTAAGTAACGTTTGAACATTAGCATTCATATAGTTCGACGTTAATTACTGATCGAATTAACACCTAAGAGCTAAATAACCAAAACAATAAACTCTATAAAGATCAAATGATTTAATAATATACCTATTATAAATTAGTTAATTAATTAATATTTTTCTAAAATATTGATTATAAACTTTGAATATGTTTAGGAAATAAATAATGCTATATATAATGAGTATAAATATATATATCGACAAGCGATTATACTAGATTTAATTTCATAGCTTTTTGGCTTCGCTTAAGTGAGTTCAAAGCCTAACACTAAGGCTATAAATTTCTATTTTGGAAGGATTACGGATGGACATAGCATATGTAATCGACTTGGAGATGTATGGTTAGGACTAAATGAGAACGGATAAATCTAATTTGCATATTTTTCCCTCTAATGCAACTATAAATAAGGATCTCTGAACTTACTCTTCTTTTATTGTTTTGATCTCCATTTCCCCTTTTTACTTTGCTTAAAATACATCGACAAATTAGAACCTAATATCTCAAATCAATTCAGGATAATCAAATGCCACTCGATTGCAGAAGGCCCTACCAATTACATATTAGAAATGTGACAAACTAGAAGGTACTTAGAGAATTTCTTTTATGTCAACTCAAAGCATCATTAATTTGTCGCTTTCGTTTCATATTACTAATATTATATCATACTTCATAATCTAGAATTGTATGTAACTAAAACCATGTATACATACATACATATTATTGTCGGTTAGGTAAGATTTTTGCAGGTAAATGTAGTTGTTACAATTAGAATGCTTATATTCATGATATAAAGCATATGTTTTTTTTGTTTTTTTTGAAAGAAATACATATATCATAAAGGAGAAAATAACCAATCTCATATTAGCAGTTCATGAAAACCACCAAAACTATAAACCGCCAACAAACCTCTCACAAACCCAACTCCATAATACAAGCAAACCCTCCATACACAAACATCATTAACCAAAAGGTGAAACCAAACAGATCCCAAAATGATCGCACAAGAAAGACCAAAATATCTAAAGACGAGCAAACACACAAGCCGCCAAGCCCAAGAAAGCTCATGTATCCACGTAAGAAACCTAACGAGGAATCTGACCAATCCAAAGACACCATCCAGAAAGTTGATCCTGGCTAACACCCAATTCCCTCTGAAACACTAGCAAAAAGGATGCTATAGACTTCAAATCCAAAACGTAGAAAAAAAGAATTGGGCCCTACCTTACACGTGAGGGATAGAGCCCGTAGCAACAACTAAAGAATGAGAAAAAGCAAAAGATCTAGGGTTCATAACCCCCTTGAAAGGCCTACCACAAAACGCAAAGAAGACATCATCTTTGACTTTATGGATGATGGAAGTCGATGTTATAGGAACCACATCGAAAGTAGCTTTGTTTCGAGAGCACCAAAGGTGAAAACAAATGAGACAAGGAAGAATCGAAAAAGGATAAACGGAAGGGTCTTTCCCTTCCTTCCTTTCGGCCAAAACCTAAGCAAGTCAATGAGAGATATAGCTTTTTCCCTTACACCCATCAAAGTGCCGAAGAAAGACAAGACCACACGAGCACAATCTCCGGCGAAAAACAAAAAAGCAGTTGATTCCATATCTCCGTCTCAACAACACCTACATCGAGACACTAAACGGATACCGATTCTCTTAAGGTTGTCATCCAGTGGTATACCCTCAAGGAGGATTCTCCACACAAGAATGGAAACATTGGGTGGTATTCTGGGGTACGAAAAGAAAGAGAAAGCAGGAAATCTTGGAACCGGATGTTTGGCCAAATTCTACGCCGATCAACGGGAGAAAGTTACACCATCCTAACCGAAACCCTCTCCATGGGAGTCAAATAAAGCCTTCATGTACTGCATTTGTTTACATGTCCTACTAGCATAAGACGACGTCCTGGAGATATTCGCTCGCAAATGACGACGATACTTGACAAGAAGAAATGAGCCCATAAAGTGTTGTTAGATCGAAACCTACCCCAAAGCTTACAAGCATAAAATTTGTAGATGTCCCATGGGTTACGCAAATCCAGACCGAACTCATGCTTGGGATGGAAGATGGCATCCCAAGTGACCCAATGATGCCGCCTAGTGTCATCTTTATTCTCCCAAAAGAAAGATGAAGCCAAGGACCTGTAAGAGTGGAAAAAAGAGGAGGTGGGTGTCATGGTCGTAAACACATGATACTCTATAGAACCAAGCATGGACTTAATGAGAACGAGTCTACCAGCTTGGAAAATGGGGGTCAAATTCCACTTGAAAATCTTACCTCTTTCTTTGTCAGTCAAAGATCAAAGATTGCATTGAGCCTGTGTCCTCTATACAGAACAATACATGATAAGGCAAAGGAAAAGAAGCCGAGTGGAATCTGAAGAAAGATTCAATCCATGAAATCCTTTTCGTTGCCATTGACTTAGCCGGAGCGAAGCAACTTTTCAATGAATTTATGAATTGGTCCGAACACCTCTCGTATGAATGAAGAAAGTCCAGAAGCCATAAGAAAGATCGGCGGTTTCCATTTGAAAAAAATGGCGATATCATCCAAAACTGATATACACGAAATAATAGGCAACATGATGGAATACCAAACCGATGGATCTAGCCTGATATCATAAAAGATTGCACACCGTGGATGAAAGTTTCCATGGCAATGACGAACAACGTTAGCAAAAGGGGACCGCTTGCCGTGTAGTCGATTTGAGAGATAAGTTATTGAGCAATGAAAAACAAGGACATGCGATCGTAAGCCTTCGCCATTTCTAGCTTTATCACCACATTGGAGCCGCTTCCCATGTAGTCAATTTGAGAGATAAGTTCTTGAGCAAGAAGAACATTATCAATGATAAGTTGCCCTTTAAAAAAACTTTCGTGCGATGATGAGATAACACGATCGAGAATATGCGTTAATCTTGAGGATAACACCTTAGAGATGACCTTATTCGAAAGTTGCACAAAATAACCGGTCTGAAATCAGAACAAGAATGAGGTTTCCCACATTTCGTGATATGAAAAACATTAGTAGAGGTCCATCCCTTAGGAAGCACACCACCTGAGAAGAAATACTGGATCGCCAGGCTGAAGTCCAATTGAATGATCAGCCAAACACTATGGTAAAAAATTATGTTGAATCCATCTGAGTCACTCACACTGTCTTTACTCAAAGCAAACACACAAGACCGGATTTCCTCAGAAGAAGGTAGGATGAAAAGACCATCCACCTCTTCAGGGAGAACCATCCTAGGAGCCATTAGAGTTGAAAAAAAAATTGGGATAGATGAACATTGGAGAAAGCTTTGGAGGTGAGAAACGATAGTCTCTTTGATGTCCTCCTGAGAGGTAGCCATAGAATGGTCAGAGTGAAGGACTTGGTGAATAAAAAGAATAACATTCTTCTTCTGAATAGACAAATGTAATTATTTAGAGTTTGAATCGTCATCGACTAACCGTTTAAGCCTTTCCATCTGACGAAAGAAGCCATGCTCCATGCCAACTCGGACAAGAAGGCGAGTTGGGCATGGACCCAGTTCGCCTTGTTAGAGGCAGAGGGATCATTATCTTAAGAAGATTCTGCTAGGATAAAAATCTCTTGCCCCAAAAGAACTCTATCGAAGATATTCTTAAACACCAAAGAATTCCAATTATGAAGATAAGATTTAAGGTGCTTAAGCATAAACGAGAAAATAGCGATAGGACAACCTATAGCTGCAGAAGACCAAGAATCTTCCACTGTTTGATGGAAAATGTGATTGCATTGCCACACGGAATGAAAACGAAACGAGGATAGGCTCGTTAAGGCGAGACGGGTAAATGTAATATCATAAGAGTGTAGTCTAAGTTAGTACGATGGAGATGAGAGACAAGAGGGAGAAGGGAAGGTTAAACCAACTTTTCGAACCGAAAACCCGGTCTTGAAGTGCCTAATTCAATAATGAAAGAATTGAAATCCTATATCGTAGCACTGTTAATTGAGGACCCCTTTTCCACTGGGCATGTGATGACAATGAAATCTCCTCTGATGACCGAAGCTATATAGACTAGATCAGCCAGAGACAAAATGTATGCCTAAAGAGATAAACGCTCGATACAATCGCATCAGGCGTAGACCACAGAAAAAAGAAAAGAGGTGGAAAAAGAGGAGAACGAACAAAAAATAGATTGAAGTTGAGATGAGTCGAAGGTAGAATTAACAGAGACATCCTTAGCCCAAAGAATCCAAATCATATTGGATACGTTGGAAAAACCTCCCCCAGACCCAATAGAAATAATAATGCTGGATCACACCTCATTACCCACGAAAGGCTCATGGAATGTTACCAGACGGATGGAATGTTTCTTAACAATGCATATAAGGCATGTGAGGGATGCATTTTTGAGATGCCTCGGATGTTCCAGATCATAAAATTCACCATCCAAATAGAAGCACAAATAGAACCAATAAAGAAAAGGAACCTAAAAGAGGCGAAAAAGTGAACCTGAATGTAGAGTAATAGAAAGATACGAGATGAGATGAGGTAAATGGTGTGTCGATTAGACCTAAATATCTTCTTGGCTACAGCTATAGATCGAATGAGGATTGTAAAGGGGGTTTGAGGCCTAGGCCTCAAACCCCCTCGCGATGGATGGAAAGAAGCTTCCACTGAGCAATGCCTACGAGAAAAAAAAACAAAGAGGACGAGTCAAACGGGGAGCTAGATAAGATAAAAGCCAACACACATAATCTAACCACGTGATAGTTCTTAGCAAGGAGATCTAGTCAATCAGTAATGATCAAAATCTCAGCCTTACTAAGAAGGGGTATCGAGTGCGAACAAGGTAACGAAGAAGCGACAATGCTAGAAGTGACAAAAGCCAAGGACAATTGCAAAGGAGGTGAAGGCTGACATGTAGTAACACTGAGAACCTGCATTACACCATACTATATGGACTCTCTGAAGGCAGAATTGTCATCAGATTGACAATCCTGCATTAACGATAGCATCCAATGGATGACGGGGCATGCACACTGATGGATAAGGATAAATGATGGAATACCAACAACACCCACAAAAACCAGCAGCAAGTGATCCAAAATACCAACGAACCAGTGGTGGCCACCGCATAGCTATCTGCAAAAGTTATCGTTATACGGCCATGACCAAAGTCAAAGACCGAGAACACAGAAGACAAAAACCAACAAAATGTAGAACAACCTACCAACCACAACCAACAACTACAACCGAACGTCACCAACAAATCATGGAAGGATTTACAGTGGCTAAACCGAGCAAGTCGAAACAAACAAAAGGTAAAGAAGCAAAAACATACAGCAACACAGTCGCTTGAATTCTCAAGTCCAAAGAAATCGAGCATAACGCCTCCAGTGAGAAAAAGCATAACCCCAAAAAATTGAAATCCTGCCTTAACAAAAATAGAAACAAACTAACATGATCACTACCAATCGAGCAAATGAAACATCAGTAGATATGTCGTGCCAAGCAAGCAGGGAAACCAGCGACCACCTTACTCAACACCAAACACACATGGGAATAGACATACATGGGAAGGTGAGGGAACAAAATAGAAGTGCCCAAGCACAACACAAAAGACCAAGACAAAACACGAGTGCAAAGCCACTCAACAAGCCGAAACCTTACCACAATACGCTAAGCAACCAAACCAGAAACAGTAGGAAGAATGAAAAAAAATGTAACAAGAGGGGTAGGAAACTGAACCTGATGAGGAGTACCCAAAGGAAGCTCCAACCTACGAAGGCTAACCAATATGCAATCAAGATTAGCCAAAAATTATGTATCCACGGACATGCAAACTACTTGACAGAGTAGCTGCATCCGGAGAGGAGACACATCCCTACGCTCCTCAGAGCCTGAAAAACTCGACACCAACCATCGCGTAAACATACCACCCTGTAGCCAGCAATTGTTGGACACATGGGGGACATGCACAACCTTTCTAGTGTTAGCAGCCTTAACAACATTGGAAAACACCTCAAGAACAACAAAAGTAGTTGCTGGTGATAAGTGGATCAAGTGTAGGAGCTTAAGCACCGCCCGTACTGACCGAATCCACAGCAAAACCGCAAGAAATCGAAGGGGTCATTGCTAGTGCAATCGTTGACACCACCAACTCTCAGCGCGAGGACCGTCCACTATGGTAGCTCTTAGGGGCACCAATAGACGCACCAACCTCGGGCCACTCAGACATAGGTCAAGATAAACATGGCAATGACTTAGGCATGAAGCAGATATGGTGATCAATTCCCTGGATCTAACACCTACTACACCATGCGACACTGCCACGCTGTAACTACAGCGAATGCCCAAAGA
Source organism: Allium sativum (assembly GCA_030737875.1). Classification (NCBI taxonomy): domain Eukaryota; kingdom Viridiplantae; phylum Streptophyta; class Magnoliopsida; order Asparagales; family Amaryllidaceae; genus Allium; species Allium sativum. Next base: position 715,653,953 of record CM060921.1, on the reverse strand, counting down.
ACAACCATAAGATAGCCGCAATAACTACATAATCGCTATACAACAATTGATCTTGAAAGTAACTGAATAGGGGATCAATCCCCTATACTAGTACCTTCGAACCCCACTCCTGAAACAGAAAGCACAACTATTAATAGGAGCACAACAAAAACCTCGCCTCGCGGTCAAGAAAGGCAAGCCACCACAAACTGGCAAAACCGACATAGGGAAATCCCCAAAATCAGAATAGTAAGGAGCCATTTCCAAGAACACATCACCAATAAAAATGAAATGGTTAGGCGAAGTCGCCTCAAAAAACGATAGCAAAACCACCTGAAGGAGAACGGATGAGATGCTAATAACTGAAACATCCACCGGAGCACCAGAAGTGGTGCTAACCGCCTCAATAACCAAAGATTCCACCGAATAAGGACCAATAAAGTAGCATATTACATAGTAATTGAAGATCGTGCTAATCGGGGACATAAAGCCCTAAATCAGACAAAGGAAAATTTTGAATGGAGTTATCAACAAAGCACAACACCATGAACAAAAGAACCTACGTAAGGTAGAAGCAACCCAGCTAGCAGAAAAGAAAATCACTGAGAATGATCAAGTCGAGAAATCGCTAAGAAGCGAGAAATTTAAGTCGCCATTAACAGAAAAAACGAGACCATTTAAAATCTTATGCTTGTAAATCAATTATTACTGAATTTAACATTCTAAACAAATTGATTTATTAACATACATACATGTGTGTACATATATTTATTTCATATGCATATATAAATACCATATATATATATTATATACACATATAATTGATTTAATTATTTTATATGTTTTTCATTACTTATTATAAACTATAAAACTCGAAAACAAAATAAAAATAATTTTTGTAATTAAAACAAAGCATCAATCAGGGATTTTGAGGTTACGTGATGCGCCTGTTAATAGCGTCAAGGCGACATTTTCCATTTTCTTCAATTCTTCGCTTTCTTCATCCAATTGTTTTGTCTATCCTTCTCTTCTAATCGATCCACCTCCTCCTCCACTATTCCAATTCTCCCTTGTTTTCTCAAGCATAGGCGTAGCCCATACCTCTATTTTTTAAATCTAGATTTGAACTGAAATTATGTTTTCCTCCTTCATAGCTTCCTCTAAATTTCGATACTTTCCTCCGGCATTCCTCCTTGTACCCTTTCCTTCTCCTAACTCCCTTTCATTGGCATGCATGGTGTTCCACCAAACCTTTTGTTTACTCCTTGATGTTGCCTTCTCTGTCTTGCATATGCGACTTCATAATACCATGATTTCCAATAATGCGAACCACTAGGAATCCTTATGAGTCTGTATAAATTAACTGCCTGGTGATCTTTTGCCCAGTGATGTCTGAACCTTGTCAGGTGGAATAGGGGTGCTAGAGTTTGTTGATGTGATTTTGGGATAGCTTATTTTGTGGACTATGTGATTTCATGGGTGTGTTCAGTAACGACCCAATATTTTAATCAATTTTAAAATTAGGATTTTGAATTAATAAATAACTAATGTGAATTTAAATTAGATTTTATATCTAATTTTAAATTTGGTTTATGGAATAATTAATTAATTTTAAACTATGAAATATAATTGAGAGATTATTAATAAAATATCTGTATTTGGTTTGAATAGTTGTTTGAATATTGTGCTTGCTGAAATTGCTCCTAAGTTAATTGGTAACATGGTATCTTGTAACACAAATAAGTATTACAAATTAGTAACAAAAATAAGTGTTAGAAATAATGTTGCAAATTCAAAAAAGGGGTTGCATATGAAAATGGCATATGTCCTTTGATGTATCACCCCCTTGAGCTTTCCCATTTTCAATATAAGCACCATATTCCTCCTCTTTTCTCATTCATCCAAACCTTTCTTGCTTCCTCTGTCTTTCTCTTCTCTCTTAAGCCTCTTCCATAGCTTTTCCTCCTTCCTCGCCTTCTTTTCTACCTTAGCTTCGATGATTTCCTCCTTCGCTCCACTGAAATCCTCCTCTATTTCCTCTTGCCCCCCTCTATTAGTTTGAACACCACCTCCGTACATCTCCATGGCCAAGCACTTCTCCTCCCTCCTAATACCCCACGGCCCCACCACCCCTATCCCCTTGTGCCACCACATCGCCCTGCGGCCTCCACCCTAGCTTCGCCCACCCCTCCTCTATAAAAAATAGAAGAAGAAATTAAATATATATATATATATGAAGATGAAAAAGAAAAGCTAGAGCGGGAACGGTTAGTGGAAATGTTGGTTTAGATACTCATCTTACTGTAAAGATCGACGGAGTGGATATGCCGATGATAACTCTTACACTATATTTTAATTAGTTATTATAGTCTATGTTAGATTATAATAGTAATTTTGTATAATGGATAAATGGTTGTTATTATAGAGAGAGTGTGTGTGTATCGTTAAGCGTTAATGACCGTAACGTTTAATTTTGTAGATACAGCTAATATCAATGTTTGCATGATTGCTATTGATGAAACTATGGTTATTATCGTTGTTAGTATGTCACCACACATATGTTATACTCAAATATATGGAATTATATGATTATTGTTTAAGTCTCTTCCAAATTGGATAATATAAACGGATATTATTTTCGATTAAGTCTGGCAAGAAAATAAAAATTGGAATTGTATATCAAAAACTGGTTAGAATGGAATTTAAAACAATTATAAGAAACTTTTGTAAAGGCGGTAATGAATTTGAAAGAATATTGTATACAATACGGCTTATTCAAATTTAAATTGAATAGTAAATCAATCTTGAATTGTAAACTGAATTTGAATTTGAATTAGGTCCATAAACAATGATTTAAACTCAAATTGATTGTTCCAATAATCTTATATAATGTTTAACTTGCTTTCTGGAAAGTCTGAAATTTAAAAGATTAAATTTTTAAAAATAATAATATTATATTAATATTAAAATGTTCAATTATGATAAATAATTGAATTTGAAGTTGAAATTTGGAAATATTGTTTTTTAATGAGTTTATATATTCTCTACAAGGTTTATAAACATATTATAAGTAAATCGAATAAATTTTAGCTTGAAGTTATAATATGGTCCGAATAGAGCTTGTTGCACAGCGGTAGTTCGTGAATTTCGACCATAAACTTCAAGTGCTTATACTAGATGAGATTTAAATCATATTTTCCCAAAACGAAAAGCATTTGTTTTCTAACAATAATGGCTTTCAAATAAAAAAAGAAATTTTTATTTTTCAGTATACTGATTTTTAGTTTAGTCCAAATCAATTTTGAAATAGAATTGCGGTTTTGCAGTTAGTTGAAAAGTGGAAACTATTATAAATGTCTTAATAAAAATTCTTAAAAATATGATAAATCATAATAAATGGTTTTAAATTTATATGGATAAGAAAGATGAAGATTTGAGCAGTAATTTGAAATTCGAGATTTACAGCCTGATGTTTGCATAAATATGCACATTTATATTCACACATTTATTCTTGTTTTAATTAAATAAATAACACATTAGGCTATTTTTACATGTTTTAACTGAAAAACTCCAAGTTCTCAAATTATCATGCATTCATCTTCATATTGGGACAAAACGGTAATTTGTGCATGTTAGATCCAAAAGTGGTTCTAACACCCAGATGAATGATAATTCTAAATAAAATAGAAAGAAAAACAACGAGAACACAAGATTTATTATGGTTCGGCATTAACGAGCCTACATCCACTTTAAACTTCTTCAATTAATGATTTGAATACAAATACGATGCTAATTCCCACTCAATCTCACTTTTACAATTGATTGTCTCTCTTCAGTTTGTGGAAGTATACTCCAAAAGTTTCGGTATAACCTGAATAAATCAAGGAAATTTGCTGGTCCAGAAGTTATAGTGATTAATTTGCCAAAGATCCTTTCAAATGAAGTGTTTTGGGGTATTTATAGGCTGCAAACCCATCCGGTTCGGGTGCCACGTGGGGCCCATCTCGTGAACTTCGAATCCAGTGGCTTCAAGGTGGTGACAACACATTGAAAACATGGGTTAGTGGACTTAAACCACTCTGGGTTTATATGATCATAGGGTGCGAATGTCGCAATTTTGCTCCTCGGTTCGGATCGGAGAGACAAAAGATGTACAGGTCGGAGACACCTACACTAAACCGATTCGAACATATTACCTCTTTTCAGTCTTCTTTATCATGTGTAATACGGTGAAGGGGTTCGGATTGAGGGGTCTGAACCGACCCCGAGGACTTTCTAGCATGCTCTATGTACTTAAATACATTCGTTGAACAATTTTTTAACTTTGTATAGCCTAACCACAAAGTAGGCTACCATTTCCCCCCCCCCCTCTAAGTACGCGTTTATTGAAGATAAGGCGTGCTTCGAAATAATCAACTTGTCTGCTCCTGAATTAGCGTCAACTAAAAGTCATATCTTCCGGTTGACTCGCGAAGCTTCATAGAGTCGCGTCTTCTACATATCTGCAATACCTGTAAATTCACTACAGGATCACAAAAAAATCATTTTTGTTGTTTCGAATAATTTCAAGACTTTGTTGGAGGCTTGAGCAACTTATCCATGTAATCTCTGATATTCATATGGAGATTTCGGCATTCTTCCCTGAATTTCTCTTTCACATGTTGGGTAGTGTTTTTGAGTTAACTTCTGTGCTTGGGTTCGGATTAATTTAGTTTGACTCGTATCGTACTTGGTCCTTTGTCACGTCCTTGGGCCGAAAAGGCCTTGAACTTATTAGGCTTCTGTCTCCGTTCGGGTCGGATAGGACTGTCTAGTCCAGTGGAACACGAAGAGTCTTTTTATTTACATATAAGTTCACAATTATTTCTCTCCTTGTTTTCATTATCGCCTCCTCCGAATTCAAACAGAGAACCCTAACTGTCAGACCTTCAAGAAAATCTTCAATTTTCGAATTAAATCCACAGGTAGGTTTTGGATTCTCGTTTCACTTAATTTCTTCCAACCTTAACTTGAAACTGGGATCAAATTGGATGATTTTTTCCTAATTCAATATCCAATATGTCACTGGGGCCTATCGATTCACCATTACGGTCGTTGGTGGCTTTATCGCCACTTCGAGATGGTCTGAGTCGGCGCCGAGGATGTTAATCCATGAATACTTTGGCACATGCGAACACTCAAGGGTAAACGGGTTTGGTGTTCTTGGAGAAGTAGAAAAGAGGAAGAAGGGGATAAGTGTGGGAGATCGGATCAGTACATGATGGAGCAGATGAGGTCAGCACAATTGAAATGAGGCATGTCAAACCGGTTCAGGTTGGTTAGAAGTGGAAGGAGTTGAGACTTATCCAATCTTACACAGAGGGAAGCGTTGGTGATAAGGGGGTCGATTCAGATCGAAAGTTCTTAAGGGATGGAGTCAGCTTCCAAAGAGTTGTTCAAGGTCAGATCAGTGCTGACTGATCCGAATCGTTATAGCTTTACAAGATCTGATCTGGTCTGTCTTTGTTTTCCCTTCTTCCTCAAACCGAACTGATAAGCCTATATGAATATTTCCGTTATGTCGCGATGCCTGCATATAAACTTCTGAATCGAGCCATTGTTTGAGACTTGGACCTCCGAACCGACCCAAATATCTTTCATGTGGAACATATGCATAACTTGTAAATATCCGATGAAAACAAAGCATGATCGGAAACTTGCAGATAGTTAGGATAGAACCTTCTAAACTGAATTGTTTGGACTTAGCTAGCACATAGCTACTTTCCATACTGCTTTACTTTTTGCTAATTTTATATTCTTTGGTTTCAGCACTGTACACATTTGCACAATCTGAAACATACACATACGGGGGCACGGGCTACTACACACTAATTTTTGTTATGTCTTCGATAGCATAGCAATCATGATTGGGAGACGTTCAGCCAGGCTAGCAGAGAAAAAGAAGAATGTGGGGCCATCTGAAAATCTCAACCTTATGGATATACCCTCTTCCTCGGATCAAAATTGGGATAGTAGGGGCTTAGACTATGAGGTTGAAATTCCTGAAAGTGCGGCATCGTTAAGAGGTGAAGTCTCTATGGATGAAAAAGAGGAAGGAGGAGTAGGAGACAGTCATTCTCCTGACGAATTTGAGAATGTCATCATCTTAGAATCACCTGTGACTCTGTTGAATCGACAATTTATGACCCTAAACTTACACAAATATGTTTAAAGCATGGAATTCTCCGAAGAGACACTGAGCTGCCCACTAGAATAGATCGAACTCATAATCCACACAAAGGGTATATGGTGATCAGTAGGTTAATATTCATTGTTGGGGCAATACCTCCGTTTCCGCCATTCATCGTTGATTTTCTGAGACGAATGCGAATTGCTCCAATGCAACTCCAACCTAGCTCCTACGCTTATATGTACACCTTATATATTGCTTGTAGGGAAATTCTAGGTACATAACTTACCTTCGAAGACGTCTACTTCTTCTATAATTTCAAACATCGAACATAAGAGACTCCATCCTTTGTATATTTTGAATCGGTGCCAAAAAGGAAGATCATTAGTGTACCGTTCAGCAGCAAAGTTGGTGATTTGAGATCCCAATGGTTTTGTATCAAGCAATAGCCGGGATGTGCTAGGCAATTGCTTTAATCAAGTAAATTTTAAGTTTCGATTTGTCAATCACTACTGTAAATGTATTGGCTGTTATTCACTTTTACTAGTAGTTCCTAATCCAAAACAAGATGTACACCAGGTGTATTTAGATCGCCTGAACCAACTGCTTAACGGTGATAAAAAATTTCTTACTATCAGAGACTGCTTAGTAGATGAGTATCTTCACCGCCACCACATACTTGCGATGAATCGTAGCATAGGGCACGGAGAAGGGTCTTACGTATACGTGCCCCCTATCGAGGGGCTGCTGAGACTTTAGTCGAAAAGGAAAAGAGTTTGAAGGATCCAATCGCACTTCGAAAGAGTCCTTTTATGACTTCAACTCAGGATGGCATGTTAGCAAACATAGCTGCCAAAGATAAGGATAATAAATATATCACTCTTGAGGAAGTAGTTACCCCTGAAAGACCAACTTCTCCAAGAGAGTTACCACCAACCACGTCCCGAGGTGATGACATTATTATGGACGATTCTATATATCTGGGTTTAGGGGAACTTCCCCTGCCCGACGCCGTTTACACTTCTGGAGATTTTGGAACATTTCTTACTTTCGAGGAAGATGTTAACCCCATAAAAGCTGGGGAAACAGCTCACATTGGCCTAACTTTGGGCTCTAGTCTGTTAGGGGGAATCACATAGGACATATACACTGCACTTGCACGTCGCAGCACTTATGGTACATACCGTTTTCAATTCTAATGCCTACTTGTATCATTTTGCAGGACAAATGACACGCCACCAAGTCTAAGTGTGAGATGTTCGCTCGAGCATGCCCCCCGATTGATTATGATACAAGGCATGATCAGCATGAAAGCCGTGGAAGAGATGATAGGAGGAACCATCCCCCTCAGCCTTACCGATCTTCTCGTTCTAGATCTCCACATCGTCTAGACTTGCTAAAGCATAAGAGCCACTCTACACACCATGAGGGGGACAAATATGCCCCTAAGGTTCCGATTTCGTCTTAAGAAAAAAAAATCATCATGAAAAATTGTAACAACTCGCATTCTACGCATCATAGGATCATAGAATATTTATTTCTTTCACATACGAAGTCGTATGGTCATATAACTTAGGGAGACGACTATTGGGGTCATTTCCCGATTTTTAAATGACTGTTTTGCCCCTAGTCAGTACTGTTTTGGCCATAACTTTTGATTGGAAAAGAGTTTTGACTTGAAACCACTTTTATTGGCTCCGGATGATGGTTTACAGCTCCGTAGAGTGGTCACATTGGCCAAACGGACTTACCGTTTTGGAGATATGGCTAAAACAAGTTTCATATGGTGAAAAACAGCTTAATTAGGCTTAACCGGGTGATTAACAGCTAGGCCCAATGGGGAATTTCGGGATTAGGTTATGAGGAGGCTGAAACCAGTTAGAGAACGATCTTATTTTCATTTTTCAGCCGCCACTTTCATTCTTAGAACCCCAGCAATGGCCTCCAACACCCAAATCAACTTCTAATCACTTTCTAATCAAGGATTAAGCTTAGCAACATCAAATCAAGGAGAAATAGCACCAAATCAGAATTAGAGCTGTTGTTAGACATCAGTATTAGCCCAAATCAGCGAGTTTTCAGTTTTCAAAATCTTATTTGTGGCCAAGGTGAGTGATTTGCATAGTTTTGCATTAATTACGGTTAATTAAGGGTAATTAGTGAAGATTAGAGAATTTATACACTAATAAATTCTGGAAAAATATTTATAAATTCTTAAATGATGTTTTGGACCTCTGTTAGAAATTTGGTTTAATTTGATTAAGTTTTGCTAATCATATCATTAGTTTTGCCTAAACATGCTTAAGGGAAAATATGGGATTTGTGTAGGTTGATCTAAATTACATGCTATGGTTGTTGTTTTGATGTCTATGGTTGATTCCCTATGTTGCTATGACTGTATGGTATGTTTTGTGATTGTTTAGAATTGTTAAATTAGTCGAAAACGCCATCGTATGGCGTAAAACAACCGCTGGAAAAGTTGCAGGAAAATGTGCAGGGTTTCGGATCGGATCGGGATAAGGGGCTCGGATCGGATGATGAACTGGCAGAGAAACCGAACCGGATCGGAACCTCGCACTAAAGGAGAATTGGCAAGAAGGAAGGCCACTTGCTTAGGATTGGAGTTGGGCAGGGGATCGGATCGGAAGCAAGGGCGTAGGGATCGGATCGGAAGCAAGGGCGTAGGGATCGGATCGGAAGCAAGGGTGTAGGGATCGGATCGGAGGACCGATCTTGGAGGTGGGATCGGAGAGAAGCACCGGATCGGATCGGGACATCCAGGAGAGAGCAACCACCGAACTTAGGCGTGAGCTATGAGCACCGAACCAAATCGGATGAGGACACCCGAACCGAACCGATGTTGCATGCAGGACCCTATACACCAAACTGAACCGGATGACCAAATGTTTCTACTATCACGCGACGACTCTTTTGAAGACCAACTCCAATTCGACCAAAACCCAAGATGCAAAGGAAGTCCAAATGAGGAGCTTTGACTCAGGATCCAGTTGGGAACCAATGAGTGGGCTTCATGATTGGGCTTTGCTGAGGGACGTGTGCTAAGGGGTTATCGATGTCTGTTACTTTGAATCACTATGTGTAGGGAGTACGTGAACGGATTCAGGGCCGCAGTGGCCTACGTACGACTAAAGGGCTATAGACCAATGAAGTGGGGTCATTTGTAAAGATTGGCCATGACTCCATGTGGTAAGCTTGGTAGTACCAGTGGTTGTACAAGTCGAACTCCGTCACTACTTCGATGGGTCTAGCGATTGACAATGGCGGACATCGTATGCTTTACGCACTGAGTGAGAGATGTGAGAATGGTTGTTATGGTCGATTTGTTTGCCATCATTATGACATGCACACCCCCACCCCCTTTACCTTTACACCATTTGTTCAGTGGCACCTTAGAGTATTGTACGGTATGTAGTGCTAACTCTTTGGTTGCAGGTCCAGGTTTAGGTATGGTTTAGTATACCTGTTATAGCTGATTATCGCTTATACCAGACTTTTTGTCTGACCTAGAGTTTTATGTCTCCTCTTCTTACTCTGGGTGCTCTCACGAGCAGACTAGAGACAGGTTAGTTGGGTATGCACGGGTAGTTGATCCGGAGACGAGCAGGAGGCTTTCACGTATGATACATATAGTATTCTCCCTGTGTTGTTGAAGATCACTGCTTGGGCATTAGTAGTGCATCTTCTACTTTAGCTTTTTTTTAGAGACAGTAATTTGGGAAGTTGTAATAAGCTGTATTTGGATTTCCGCCGCTATGTTGGTTTAGATTTCAGATTATGCACTGTCTCGCCTATTTTATGTCAAGATTATGTTATTATTATATTTTGTTCCATGCGTTGTGAGACATTCTACAGGTTCCTTGTTAGTTCATTCTCTTCTTTCCTTTCTTTGGCAACCGTTTCGTGCTAGTCGAGCATGTGTACAGCGCACCTTCGGAGGAAATGCAAACTGGTGCGGGGCGGGCCATCACAAAATTCCTCAAAAAAAAAGGCTCCAATCCAAAAGGGAAACAAAAGAAGCCAAGCAAAGAAGTAGAGGCAAGATATCTATCGTGCCATCCAAGCATCGCAACATTGACATCACTACAACAAGGACGGTCATACTTGATGATGAGAGCAAGGCCAAACTGGAGCTTCTGAAGAAGCAATTTCCTGATCACCATTTTGGGAACATGCATTTTGTTCCAGCTCTTAAGCTATTAGATTTTGACTGGGCAACAGTGGTTAGGCCAAGATTGATGATGCAGATACTCAGTACAAAAAGATGAAGAGATATTCACGGAGTCTTTCTTGGATTATTCAGGACTTGCTGACCGATGTCAAACTCATGACGGATAATGTTGAATATGACACAAAGGCCATTGAAAATAATGAGAAGGAACATGAGAAGGCTCAAGTCCAGCTTGCATTGACACAACGTGATGCGGGAGATTTCAATAGTGTCAAGAAGTAAAACATCGCTATTATAATGAACTAGAGTCCCATAGCCAGGAGGGCATAGATTTAAAGAAACAAGCCAAGGATGCCAAGTATGAAAGCACCACGATGATGTTGGCTTGTACTCGTCTTGAACAGGAGAAAGCATAGTTGGCGAGGAAATTTGCCGAATTGGAGGCCAAACTACTAGAGGTTGAGATAAGAGTAGCCCTAGCCAAGGGAAATGCAGATATTGCTTTAAGTTCTGCTAAGAGTGCTAATGCACAACTCATGGAAGCTCATAAGGAATTATATGAGAGTGCCAAAACCATGATAGGATTCTTTACTGAAGTAATCCGGCATCATGAAATTTCATGGATTAAAGACTACCTGACTACTTTGGTGTATGTATAGGATCAGGTGGTTGAATAGGGGAAACTGTAACAACACGCATTTTACGTATCGAGGGGTCGTAAAATATTTTTATTCCATTCTCTGAGGGTTGGATCATTCTCATCTTTTGATATGTTTCTTATGGGGATGTGAGACATGCCCATAATTTTTACCAATTTTATTTGTGACCATTTTGCCCTTGTCAGCCTTGTATAGTGCATAACTTTTGACTCAGGTTGAATCAGAGGGCGAGACTTGTGCCATTGGAGAGGAATTGATGATTGCCTTTCCATAGAGTGGTTACATTAATGATTTGGCTCAGCGGTTTGGGAGAAATCGTTGTTTCAAGGTTAGTTTTGGAGCCTTAATGGAATCCTATAAATAGGGGGTGAGAGTGGAGGGAAAAGGATTACTTTGCCATTCTCGTATTTGGAGGCATTGATCTCCTTCTTCCTCTAACACCTTTCCACCATTAAAATCCAAATCCAAGGGAGGAAATCGAAGATCTACACCATTCAAGGCAAGATCTACATCATTTCAAAGGCGAATTCATCGGATCGAGGAGTTTGATTCGAAGTGCTCGCTATCCGGATCCTTATTTCTATCGTTTTAGGTTGTTTAGGAAAATTGGTGAGTGATTTACATCTCTCACATGAATGCAATAAAGTATATGAGTGTTTGTGCATTTTCTCATCAAATTAGAATGTTTTACCATAGATTTACACCATTATATATTCGTTTTCATATGCACCACCCTATGATCTAATCTAACAAATGTTAGTTGTTAATTTCATGCATATTACATGTTTATATTTGTTAGATCTCTCATTTTCATCATATGTTCATTTTAAATGGTTTTTGGTGAGATTTACATCATTTTTGTGGTAGTATGTGGTTAGTAATGTTATGATATGTTTATGATTGTGTTTGATGATTTTGGTTGAGTTACTTTCATCGGATTCGTCGTTTGGCGAAGTTTTGGTCGAAATCGGAGTTGAATTGTAATATGAAGGAGGTGGCTCGACCATAGGAATGAATCGGTCCAGATCTGCGATGGATCTATGATGGAATGAATCGGTCCAGATCTGCGATGGATCTGTGACGAAATGGATTGGTCCAGATCTGCGATGGATCTGTGATGGAATGGATTGGTCCAGATCTGCGATGGATTAGTGACGGTATGGATCAGTCATGGAGGGATGGATCAATCAGATTTGTGATAGATCAGTGACGGAATGATCAGTGACGGGTTTGTGATGGATCGGTCATGGCGGGATGGATCGGTCAGATTTGTGATGGATCGGTCAGAATTGTGATAGATCTGTGACGAAACGATCAGTGACGGATTTGTGATGGATCGGTCATAGAGGGATGGATCGGTCGCGTTTGTGATGGATCGGTCATGAAGGGATGGATTGAACGGGTTTGTGATGGATCGATCATGGATCCGTGAGGGATGGATTGGATGGATTTGTGAGTGGTCGATCAGTGACGGATTAGTGACGGGTCGGTCAGTGATGGATCAGTGACGGATCGATGCAGAATTGAATCAGGGGATATGATAGCATTTTGGAAGTGATGTAGAAGGTCGTTTTTACATTTTGGCCAGTTTTTCATAGCGAAAAGGCTGGAGATGCTATAAAATGTAGTATCGACCAAACGAAGCTTGTTTTTGAGTCAACAATGGTTCTAGCTTCGACACGAGTTCAAGTAGGAAGGTTCGAAGTGTTGAAAGGTGTTCGTTGATCAGGAAAGAACAATGAGTGAGGTAACAACTCAAAGGTCGTGGGTTGGTGGATAATGGTTGCTCGAGAAGGTCGCTTGAGCAGTAAATAGCCGTCAAGGTTGGACGACTAAAGATGTTAATGGACGAGAATTATACTTGTCGTAAGTTCTAGCAGGCTCAAAGCAGAGGTACGATGGGTGCACCCAAAAGACCGATTGTAGGTCGAGTACCTTGGGTATCGTTGAAAGGCCTAGTTGTCAAGATTGGACATTGTCAAGGTTGGACATATGGAGTTTAGGCTAGAACTGGGGTTACCATTATCCCTTGACATATGGCAAGGTTGGCCGTCATACGATTAACGGTGGTTTCAAAGCAGGATTGGCGGTGATAGTCAGAGTCAGTCATGGATGATTGGTTGTTCTGTTTTACTATCTCACATGGATTATCCAAAGTTAAGGGAGATGTTCTTTGAGTGCTTAACTGATATTGGTTTTGGCATCTAGGGGAGTGCTTGGGGAATGTCAAACTCGATTAGGGTTGTCTGTGTGAGACTTATATAATCTGGATGTTATGAGTGTTTTTCGTGATTGAATGGGTGTTCTGGTTTCCTTGAATGAATGATTGAATTGTTTATAAAGGCTATCACTGTCCGATGTGGGGAAGATAAGGTTGAGTTCTTCTCTGGTGTCGTGGGTAGATTAGTATGCTTATCTATCCCTTCACATATACTTTATTGTTGAAGTTTTTTAGCTGTTTTATTGCTCACTAAGGCTGTTGTCTGACTCAAGGTTTTATGTTTCCTCTTATTACCTTGGGCTGTTCATCCAATTGTTGGATGGGAAGACTAAGTAGCAGGTGACAGGTAGATTAAGTGAGAACATTGTTTCTGTTCGGAGGCGAGCAGGAGGCTGGCGTACTATCTTTACTACTATTTAGTATTTGTTTCCGTTGTGTGCTATTTCCATGAGTGTTGTAGTAAGGAAAATTGTACAAATACTACCGTTGTTATCTCTTGTATGGGATATTACTTTCTGATTGTATGAAAGTTCAGTGTTTCTGCTTCACTATTAGTACCTATTGTATATGTACTAGTATATTTTATCATTGTGCTGTGAGTTTACGACTGGTTTTGCTTACGTTTATCTACTCTGGTGATCGTCCATAGCTGCCTTGCACACCTTTCAGCGCATTATTTCTCTTGTATAGTGCGGGAGTTATGGGAGGTCATCACATTTGGTATCAAAGCTCTAGTCAACGATTGTGGCCAAAGTTCAAAGACGTAATTCCTTATGAGAGACGTACTTGTAGATTTCAGTTGGATGTTTACTACATATATATTAGCATATATAGTAGTAGCGGTTGTTTTCCTTTAGCAATTTATCTTGTAAGTGGACTAACCATTCTATTTTAGATTTAGAATGAGTCTTCAAACCTCCAGGAATAAGCCAGAGACTGGAAGAGTAGGAGATGGAAGCCAAATAAGAGCTTTAGCTGTTGCACCGGAATATCTAGTTATGTTTGGGGCGGCCATGATGGCAGTAGCTATGTTGAGGATGCCCGGTCCAGAAGCGTCAGTAGAGCGTGGTGTTCCTGTGCAAGTACCCAAAAGGGATTCTGTTAATAGACAGAGGGAATATTCTCCTACAGATGAAGAAATCTTTATTGGCCCCAGTACTAATATGAAGAAAAGCAAGAAGAAGAGATTTAAGAAGAATGTCACTTGCTTTAATTGTCAATTGGAGGGTCATTATGCCAACGATTGTGAGAAGCCGAAAACCGAAAGGAAGTGCTTTGAATGCGGCAAGCCTGAACATAAGAAGAAAGACTGTACGGACATTCCAAAGAATAGGCAATCGGAGGAAGCATGTGTTGTGGAAGCTATTCCAATTTCCTATTGTATTCCTGAAGAGAACTAGGAGAAGTTGCTGTCTGGATGTGCTTCCAACCAATGAAGTTGTTTGAGTTTTATTTGTTACTAGAGAATCGTCATCTTTTACCTATAATAAGACTTTATGTTGAATGGATTTGAAACTTGAAGTTGTAATGGGCCTTTAATTGTAATTGATCTAGTATTGTTGATCATGAATGCTCATTTATGAGTTGTTGCTTAGTAGTAACTTTCGCTAGGTTTGAAATCATCTTAGGCATGGATTGGCCCAAGAGATATGCGGCAAAAGTAGGTTGTGAAAAGCTAGAGATGACAGTCGGGAATGTGGAAGGGTGAAAGGTGTTGATTAGATGTAAGCGCGAAGACGGGGTCTTCATGAGTTATCTATATTCGCTTTGGATTCCACAAGAAGACCTGTCATCAGTGCTGATCGCTAATGAGTATGTATGTAACACCCCGGATTTTTGAATAATCGAATTAACTAAATTAAAGAATAATAAATCTCAGATGTGAGAATTATGGGGATTGGGTTGCGCCATTGTGTTCGTCTCGGAATTCTAGTGAAGATAGAGTCCGAGTTTGCAGAAACGAGTACCGGATGAAAGAGTTATGGACGAACGAAGTTTGGTGGCAAAGTAGAAAAAAAATATAAATGCACTGGCACACTTGGGAAGTGCGCCAGTACATATTTACACTGGCGCACCTACCAAGTGCGCCCAGGCCGGGGCTAGAGCCTGCACAGCTTTCTGGTTCAGGCTGACCCGTGTTGTTGAGTCCATTCTGACTCCTTGCTGAGTCATTAGGGCTGACTCATCACCCTATCATAATTGAATGGTTTTGATTAACCCTAAGAACATCCGACGGCTTAAATTAATTCATAACTCTAAAATAAGACCCATAGACACAAACCCTAAATCAGAATTAAAACAAAAACTATGGCCGTCATGCTGTTGTCTTGAACCCTAGAGCAGCCGCCACCAAAATTAAGAGGAAGAACAGCAACCAAATCAGAACTACTCAACCCTAATAGCGATTCTTCATCAAAGGAGCGCTAATTTAACTCCATAAATCAGAATTCAGAACTCAAGACTGCTTTTGAGTTGTGAGTTCGATAATTTTAGCAAAATAATTAGTAATTTAATTAGATTAAGTTATAACGCGGATTTGTATGGATGTGATATGAAGTATTGATTGTATGTTGTAATAATGTTGTAGGATTATGATTGAAATATCTATGATGTTGTGTTGTGATGCAAAGTTATGTTGCTATCATCCATGTTGTAATTATATATATAATCAAATCGTCATGTTTATTATGCTAGTTTGTGGTATTGATTCATATGATAATCCATATGTAGGGAAGTTTAGATGTTGATTCAAACATGAACCATATACAAGTTTGGGTAGAATTACATGTGACCTTACATGATTATGGCACCTAATTTATGTGAGAATTTAATTGAAAGCTAGGCTATGACATGATACTTTACATGTTAGATATTAGTTTACACAATTGTTGTGATGTATAAATCACATATGTGAATTTATGAGTTGGACATGAATCATGTTATGTTATTACCTATGCAAGTTTGACCCCTTTAGATATAGGTTTATGACATATGATGTTTGTGCAAGTTTAACCCCTTTAGATATAGGTTTATGACATATGTTGTCTATGCAAGTTTGTAGCCATTATTCCATCAAGTTCACGCTTTTAGATTTGGATCTATGTTATACATGTGTTTATGCAAGTTTGTGGCCAATTTCTCATCAAGTTCACACCTTTAAACTTGGAACCATGACATATGTTGTTATGCAAGTTGTAATCTTGGCCTATGCAAGTTTTAGATGTAGAACATCAATCACATATGCAAGTTCACCCCTATGTTAGATCCATGTTTTAATTATGTATGTGATGTTTTCTTTTATTTCATGAGTTAGACTATTCGAGTCTAACGTATATCTTTACGTTAAACGAACAAACATACTATGTGGGGAAAAGGGGATAATATTAATATTTAACTGGCATAAATGCCTTAAAAGGCATAAAATAAAATTGTGGTGAAATTGGTATGATTTTACATACCATAAATGGATGGACATAATTGAGTCAATTATGGACATCGCTAAATTTGGAATTGATTGATAATTTGAATAGTGAAAGTAATTCAAATTGGGGTTGATTAATTAGGGGTAATTAATCGTCTAAGACACGAGGTTAGACTCTTTTGTGGTGTAAGACTGCCCGGACCCGTCCGACAAATCCAGCTGTCACAAATGTCAGTCTAATGTGAGAGGTCTTAGGCATAAACTAAATACGTAACAATTGTAAAGACACGAGGTTAGGCTCTTTTGTGGTGTAAGACTGCCCGAACCCGCCCGGCAAATCCAGCTGCCACAAATGCCAGTCTAATGTGAGAGGTCTTTATGAGGTTACGGTCTTAGTAAATTAAGAAACACTTAACCAGATAAGCATGTAGTAGGACATGAGGGGGTTAAGTGGGTGCCTTGGGTGGCATGTGGAATCTAGTGGGTGCCTTGGGTGGCATTTGGAAATACGATTAGAAACACTTAACCAAAATATGAAACATGTAATTGAAACATGAATAAGAAGTGGGTTAAGTGGGATGTACTAGAGGGGACCAAGCTTAGGTGGATAGCTTGTGTCAAGTAATGGGGGCCCGTTTCAACCAGTAACACATGCGTATCTTTGTGGGCTCGACCCAAGTCGAGGACGGGACACGCATACTGGGCTTGACTGTAAGAGGCCAAACCGGGTTAGCGGTGGCAACGCAAGTCCAACGGGTTCATATGCGTGTGTGGACCCGGGCTGGTAGGTAAGACGTTGTTGCATCGTGTAGGTATAAGCCGTGCATTCTTTGTTGTATCGGGTTGCCACTTTGGGGAATGATACACCCCACTGTGGGGCCAGCACGGGTATCTACGAGTTAGGGAGCCGATCGCTTGGGGGTAGTGGGTACACCTAGTGGAGATAGGGGCAGACGACACCTATGAAGGCTGCTAGGGGCGCACGAAACTACCAATATCATTATTAAGTCTGTAGGCGGGATCAATCTTAGGGTGACTAGTAGTGGTGCAGTACACTAGTGGCGGGGCAGTTTAGGAATTATCCCATAGTGTTGGTGTAGTTCAGTAATTATCCTATAGTAGTTTAGGTGCGCTTTAACGATATCGTAATACATCTTGTTTCCTTGTTTACTCTGTTATATTCAATGGTTCATGGTCATTTCCCTATTTTCCAACTTATGCCTTAGCCTAGTTACTTTGTTAATTATATTGTTAGAATTATCGCACTCGCCAGACTTTATGTCTGACCCCCCTTTTCCATCTCTTTCCTTTTCCCCCCTCCAGGTGCTCAGGTTGGAACTAGCACCAGTGGAGCTTGATCTTGGACTGCTTTAGAAGATTTCTTGGACCGCTGAAGTAAAGTTCAGCTTCTCTTTATTTATGTCTATTTTAATGTTGGGGATTATGTCTTTCAGTTTGTGTACTTTGTTTTATCAAGATGGATATGATGTACTTGACTTTGGTTTATGGTTTTGATGATGTAATCAAACATATGGGTTTATCCGCTGCAATGAAATAAAGTTTTAATTTTCAAGTACTGCTTTATATCTGTCTTGTTGTGATTTTCTGTTCTATACTTACTCAAAATGCTCCATGGAAGTTAATGCATTCCCTTTGTGAGTGACATTAATGGACGTGGGGTGTTACACGTGGTATCAGAGCTGAAGGTTACCAGAACAGATATGAATTTTTGAAAAAAACTATTTTTCAAAATAATTTTTATAAAGAAGTACCTTCAAAAGTATGATTAAGGAAAGTATTTTCAAAAGAAAAG
This sequence comes from Allium sativum, assembly GCA_030737875.1. Taxonomy (NCBI): domain Eukaryota; kingdom Viridiplantae; phylum Streptophyta; class Magnoliopsida; order Asparagales; family Amaryllidaceae; genus Allium; species Allium sativum. Next base: position 715,635,502 of record CM060921.1, on the reverse strand, counting down.
TATATTTTGGAAAGCATAACCCCAAGAGCCATATATCTTTCCTTCTGTCCTTTTTGTATTAAATCTTTCCTTTTTCGTTTCAGCATGTCTGAAGCATCTGAGATACCAGAGGGCGTTCATGTGCTCGGTTGGTTCCGTCAATATCATGAGGCTAGGGCCGCGGCCGCAGGTCCAGCAAATCCTCCTCCTCCTCCTCGTGTCGATAATTTCGCAAAGATATGTAAGGACTTTAGAGCTATGGGTGGAAAACCTTTTCACGGGACGGAGACATTTGTTGAATCTCGTAACCGGCTAAAGGAGGTAGAAGAATTGTTTGGAATTTTTGAAGTGGATGACGGAAGGAAAGTCCAGCTAGCTGCGTGGCTAATGAAGGATGAGGCCTCGTTTTGGTGGGAGGTCACAAACGGGGGTCGCCCAGTCGATACATGGCAAGATTTTAGGCAGAGGTTTGAGGCAAAGTTTCTCTCATGGGCTGAAGAGAATCTATACATGGAAAGGTTCTTGTCACTGAAGCAAGGGAATTTATCAGTGAAAGAGTATGTTAACAAATTCAACCAATTGGCAAGGTTTGGCTTAGACTTGGTGAACACTCCAGAAAAGAAGGCTCTAAGATTTGTTAAGGATTTAAACGAGCCGCTCAATGGGTTAGCTATGACCCACATTCCCATGGGGGCTACCTTTGAGAGGTTAGTTGACATGGCACTCATGCATGAAGAGGAGAAGGGCGCCAATGCTAATAAGGCACCCGAGAAGAAAGGGGATCAAAAGAAGTAGCAACAGCAACAACAAAACAAGAAAGGTGGCAAAGGTAATAATGCTAAGGGGAATAAGGAATGCTTTAACCGTGGTACACCTGGCCATCTAAGAAAAGATTGTAGGAAGAAGAAGAAGACCGGTTGTTTCCACTGTGGCGAAGCGGGACATCTTATTAAGGACTGCCCAAAGAAAGGGTAGAGGGCAGGGTCTACCTTGGGAGAATAAGTGCAAGCTCTTATGGCACCCGGGCAGACAAGGGGACAAGTTCAAGTTCTCGAGGTCCCACCGCTGCAAGTACGAGGTAGAGAAATTTTCGTTGAAAGTTTAGTTTTTCTGTTTGATTATCCTGTCCGTACTTTATTCGATTCTGGCGCATCGCATTCGTTTATCTCTACATCATTAGTTGAAACACTGCACCTAGATACTAGTCTTATTACTGATCCCTTAGTAGTCTCAAATCCTATTGGTGGTTCGGCTCATCTTTCTATGATTTGTCGGGATTTGAGAGTGTTTATCTTGGGCGTTGAGTTTGAATGCAACACTTTTGTTCTTGGCTTCATGGGCTACGGTTTAATTCTAGGTATGGATTGGCTAGTTAGATATGGGGCCATCCTAGATTGTGAAAGAAGGGTAGTTAGATTGTTGACTCGTTCGGGAAAGACCCTTGATATTTCTTGTGACCCTAGAGGTCCAGTAACGGTTAGTTACCTAGAATCCCTTGACGCATCCGATGATGATTTACATTCTGTTCCCATAGTCCGTGAATATGCTGATGTCTTCGATGAGGTGAGGGGTTTACCCCCAAAACGTGAAATCGACTTTCGAATATATCTAGTGGACAATGCAAAGCCAGTTGCATTGCCAGTGCTCCACATGGCTCCAAGAGAGAGAAGAGAACTCAGTAAGCAAGTGAAAGAATTGCTTGAGAAGGGGTTCATCAGGCGTAGTATATCGGAGTGGGGTGCTCCAGTAGTATTTTCCACGAAGGCAGTTGGGTCCCTTAGACTTTGTGTGGACTATAGGGAGCTTAATAAACTTACTAAGAAGAATAGACACCCACTGCCGAGGATTGACGGTCTTTTCGATCAGTTAGTAGGCGCCTCAGTGTTTTCGCAGTTGGACTTAGCCACTGGTTTCCATCATTTGAGAGTGGCTGAGGATAGCATAGACAAGACTACCTTTAGGACTCCAGACGGTTTCTTCGAGTGGCTGGTGATGCCCTTCGGTTTGACAAACGCCCCTGCATACTTTGTTGATTTGATGAGTAGGGTGTTTAGGGAGTACCTTAATAGATTCGTGGTGGTCTTTGTAGATGACATCTTGATCTTGTCTAAGAGCGAGGAAGAGCATGCCCTACATCTTAGGGAAGTGTTGGAGACTCTTCGAGCGCATAGCCTTAAAGCTAAATTTTCCAAATGTCACTTTTGGAGGAAAGAAGTGCGATTCTTAGGGCACGTGGTTTCCAAAGAAGGGATAGCCGTGGATCCGCGAAGATAGTGGCCATCCAATATTGGAAGGTTCCTAAAAATGCTACCGAGGTGAGAAGTTTCTTAGGGTTGGTTGGCTACTATAGGAAGTTTATCAAAGACTTCGCAAAAATATCAGCTCCATTAACACGCTTGACGAAGAAGAACTTAGTCTTCATGTGGGACGTAGATTGTGATGATGCGTTCCAATGTTTAAAGAGAGCTTTGGCCACAGCCCCAGTCTTAGTATTGCCAGATGGGAGTAAGCCATTTACCGTTTATACTGACGCTTGTGGGACAGGACTAAGCGCAGTCCTAATGCAAGAGGGAAGGGTAATAGCCTATGGTGGAAGGCAGTTGAGAGTGCATGAAAGAAATTACCCTACACATGACCTAGAGTTGGCCGCTATTGTTTTCGAGCTTAAGTCTTGGCGTCATTATCTTCTTGGCGAGAAATTCGAATTATTCACTGATCACAAATCGCTAAAATACTTATTCTCTCAGAAGGACTTGAACTTAAGGCAGCAAAAGTTGATGGAGTTCTTAGCATCCTACGAATTCGAGAAATCATATACCCCTGGCAAGGGTAACGTAGTGGCCGATGCCTTAACTAGAAAAAAATTATCCTTAAGTCCTTTGTTTGTTGAGCGGCGAAGTTTAGAGTTCATTTCTACGTTTGACTTTACACCTTCCATTGACTTCGTACCCGGTTGGCTAGCATCCTTAGAGGTTAGACCTACGCTTTTGGGACGGATTGGCGAGGCACAGCGAGACGACCCACAGTTGGTTGAGTTAGTAGAAAAGCTCAAAGGAGGGGAGTCATCGAGCCATCTCCGTAGGTATACCCTAGATGATAAGGGTTGGTTACGTAGGGACGGTAGACTTTTTATACCAAAAGACGATGACCTAAGGAAGACCATTCTTGATGATGCACATCTTTCGAAGATGACCATCCATCCCAGCGGGGACAAGTTACACATGGACATGAGACGAGTTTACTTTTGGGCCGGCATGAAGAAAGATGTGGCTGAGTATGTCGCTAGATGCTTGGTGTGCCAACAAGTAAAAGCAGAGCAAAAGAAGCCCGGTGGATTGCTTCATCCATTGGAGGTCCCACAATGGAAGTGGAAAAGCGTCTTGATGGACTTTATTGACGGATTAACGAGATCAGGGAAGGGTAATATGGGTATTTGGGTCGTGGTAGACAGACTTACTAAGAGCGCCCATTTCATTCCCGTGAAGAGTAAGAGGACTGCTCCATGGTTAGCCTCCGTATACATTTGAGAAATAGTTCGTTTGCACGGTATTCCTTCTAGCATAGTGAGCGACCGCGATCCTATTTTCACTAACGAATTTTGGAGAAGCTTGCAAGAGGCGGTAGGGACTCAGTTATGTTTGAGCACCGCATATCATCCTCAGACGGACGGCCAGACCGAGAGGGTGAATCGTATTCTAGAGGACTTGTTGAGGTTATGTGTCTTAGATTTCGGAGGTACATGGGAGGAACATCTTCCGTTGGTAGAATTCGCATATAATAACAGCTTTCAGTCTAGCATTGGCATGGCACCATTCAAAGCTCTTTACGAACGACCGTGTCGTTCGCCTACATGTTGGTGGGAAGCTACAGATAAGTTCTTGCTTGGGCCCGATATGATTAGAGAGACTTCGGAAAAGATTGATTTGATCCGAAGAAGGATGAAGACGGCGCAAGATAGACAGAAATCTTATGCGGACAAAAGGAGGTCAGATCTTGAGTTTGAGGTTGGGGACATGGTCTTTGTCAAAGTGTCTCCATTACGGAACGTCGTTCGCTTTGGGTCCGTTGGGAAGTTAGCACCAAGGTTCGTAGGGCCGTTTCATATTAAGGAAAGGATTGGGCAGATGGCGTATAGAGTGGAGTTTCCCGAGAGACTTAGTGGTGTACACGACGTATTCCATGTATCACATTTGAGGAAGTGCTTGCACGAGACCGCGGAAGTGGTAGAGCCGAGCTTGCTTAGAGAGGTGGAGATCGAGCGTGATGCGACGATTCGACGAGCTCCTACGCGCATTCTTGGGTCGGAGATTAAGAAATTGAGAAGTCGAGAGGTCAAGCTAGTCAAAGTGCAATGGGGAGATGATGGAAGCAACGCTACTTGGGAGACGGAAGCGAAGATGCGTTCATTGTAGCCTTTTCTTTTCGAGGGTATGTCTTTTAATTTCTCCTTTATCGTTTATCTTGTACTTATCTTATCTTTAGTGTGTCCTCTCGCTAGTATCCTTGACCTTTAGATAGGATAGTCCTATGGTTGAAACATGTGTTCGAGACATGTTATGGATGATGGATGCACGTGGATGCAAGTGTTTGCTAGTGGTTGCTCATGGATGCATATACACACACTTTAGACACTAGATCGGCTCAGTCACTTCATATTGCATATTGCATATAAATGTGTGTACATATTTAAGTAATGAATGAATAATGGTTGTACCATCATATGGATGTTGCATTTTGGTGAATGGTTGTGCACACATGTAGAAATGATATATATTGATAAGGTTCTTTCACATACATAATGGACGCAAGGCACTATCATGGTTTGCATTAAGGAGGTCAACTGAATCAGTAGACCGCCTGATTTTGCATTAGATAAGGAACATATACACACACTTCTTGCATATGTTCATACAACATTAGAAATTTTATAAGGACAATGGATGCCGTGTTTGATGGTTGAGTAGATGGTTGTTTGGATGGTAGGATATACATTCTCCTTAACTTGGAGATTTCGGGGGTGAAATCATTTAAGGAGAGGAGAATGTAACACCCCGGATTTTTGAATAATCGAATTAACTAAATTAAAGAATAATAAATCTCAGACGTGAGAATTATGGGGATTGGGTTGCGCCATTGTGTTCATCTCGGAATTCTAGTGAAGATAGAGTCCGAGTTTGTGGGAAACGAGTACCGGATGAAAGAGTTATGGACGAACGAAGTTTGGTGGCAAAGTAAAAAAAAATGCACTGGTGCACTTGGGAAGTGCGTCAGTACATATTTACACTGGCGCACCTGCCAAGTGCACCCAGGCTGAGGCTGGAGCCTGCACAGCTTTCTGGTTCAGGCTGACCCGTGTTGTTGAGTTCATTCTGACTCCTTGCTGATTCATTAGGGCTGACTCATCACTCTATCATAATTGAATGGTTTTGATTAACCCTAAGAACATCCGACGGCTTAAATTAATTCATAACTCTATAAAAAGACCCATAGACACAAACCCTAAATCAGAATTAAAACAAAAACTATGGCCGTCATGTTGTTGTCTTGAACCCTAGAGCAGCCGCCACCAAAATTAAGAGGAAGAACAACAACCAAATCAGAACTACTCAACCCTAACAGCGATTCTTCATCAAAGGAGCGCTACTTCAACTCCAGAAATCAGAATTCAGAACTCAAGACTGCTTTTGAGTTGTGAGGTCGATAATTTTAGCAAAATAATTAGTAATTTAATTAGATTAAGTTATAACGCGGATTTGTATGGATGTGATATGAAGTATTGATTGTATGTTGTAATGATGTTGTAGGATTATGATTGAAATATCTATGATGTTATGTTGCGATGCAAAGTTATGTTGCTATCATCCATGTTGTAATTATATATCTAATCAAATCGTCATGTTTCTTATGCTAGTTTGTGGTATTGATTCATATGATAATCCATATGTAGGGAAGTATAGATGTTGATTCAAACATGAACCATATACAAGTTTGGGTAGAACTACATGTGACCTTACATGACTACGATACCTAGTTTATGTGACAATTTAATTGAAAGCTAGGCTATGACATGATACTTTACATGTTAGATATCAGTTTACACCATTATTGTGATGTATAAATCACATATGTGAATTTATGATTTGGACATGAATCATGTTATGTTATTACCTATGCAAGTTTGACCCTTTAGATATAGGTTTATGACATATGATGTTTATGCAAGTTTAACCCCTTTAGATATAGGTTTATGACATATGTTGTCTATGCAAGTTTGTGGCGATTATTTCACCAAGTTCACACCTTTAGATTTGGATCTATTTTATACATGATGTTTATGCAAGTTTGTGGCCAATTTCTCATCAAGTTCACACCTTTAAATTTGGAACCATGACATATGTTGTTATGCAAGTTGTAATCTTGGCCTATGCAAGTTTTAGATGTAGAACATCAATCACATATGCAAGTTCACCCCTATGTTAGATCCATGTTTTAATTATGTATGTGATGTTTCCTTTTATTTCATGAGTTAGACTATTTGATTCTAATGTATATCTTTACGTTAAACGAACAAACATACTACGTGGGGAAAAAGGGGATAATATTAATATTTAATTGGCATAAATGCCTTAAAAGGCATAAAATAAAATTGTGGCGAAATTGGTATGATTTTACATACCATAAATGGATGGACATAATTGAGTCAATTATGGACATCGCTAAATTTGGAATTGATTGATAATTTGAATAGGGAAAGTAATTCAAATTGGGGTTGATTAATTAGGGGTAATTAATCGTCTAAAACACGAGGTTAGACTCTTTTGTGGTGTAAGACTGCCCGGACCCGCCCAGCAAATCCAGCTGCCACAAATGTCAATCTAATGTGAGAGGTCTTAGGCATAAACTAAATACGTAACAATTGTAAAGACACGAGGTTAGGCTCTTTTGTGGTGTAAGACTGCCCGGACCCGCCCGGCAAACCCAGCTGCCACAAATGCCAGTCTAATGTGAGAGGTCTTTATGAGGTTACGGTCTTAATAAATTAAGAAACACTTAACTAGATAAGCATGTAGTAGGACATGAGGGGGTTAAGTGGGTGCCTTGGGTGGCATGTGGAATCTAGTGGGTGCCTTGGGTGGCATTTGGAAATACGATTAGAAACACTTAACCAAAATATGAAACATGTAATTGAAACATGAATAAGAAGTGGGTTAAGTGGGATGTACTAGAGGGGACCAAGCTTAGGTGGATAGCTTGTGTCAAGTAATGGGGGCCGTTTCAACTAGTAACCCATACGTATCTTTATGGGCTCGACCCAAGTCGAGGACGGGACACGCATACTGGGCTTGACTATAAGAGGCCAAACTGGGATAGCGGTGGCAACGCCAGTCCAACTGGTTCATATGCGTGTGTGGACCCGGGCTGGTAGGTAAGACGTTGTTGCATCGTGTAGGTATAAGCCGTGCATTCTTTGTTGTATCGGGTTGCCACTTTGGGGAGTGATACACCCCACTGTGGGGCCAGCACGGGTATCTACGAGTTAGGGAGCTGATCGCTTGGGGGTAGTGGGTACACCTAGTGGAGATAGGGGCAGACGGCACCTATGAAGGCAGCTAAGGGTGCACGAAACTACCAATATCATTATTAAGTCTGTAGGCGGGATCAATCTTAGGGTGGCTAGTAGTGGTGCAGTATACTAGTGGCGGTGCTGTTTAGGAATTATCCCATAGTGTTGGTGTAGTTCAGTAATTATCCTATAGTAGTTAAGGTGCGCTTTAACGATATCGTAATACATCGTGTTTCCTTGTTTACTCTGTTATACTCAATGGTTCATGGTCATTTCCCTATTTTTCAACTTATGCCTTAGCCTAGTTACTTTGTTAATTATATTGTTAGAATTATCGCACTCGCCAGACTTTATATCTGACCCCTTTTTCCATGTCTTTCCTTTTCTCCCCTCCAGGTGCTCAGGTTGGAACTAGCACCAGTGGAGCTTGATCTAGGACTGCTTTAGAAGATTTCTTGGACCGCTGAAGTAAAGTTCAGCTTCTCTTTATTTATGGCTATTTTAATGTTGGGGATTATGTCTTTCAGTTTGTGTACTTTGTTTTATCAAGATGGATATGATGTACTTGACTTTGGTTTATGGTTTTGATGATGTAATCAAACATATGGGTTTATCCGCTGCAATAAAATAAAGTTTTAATTTTCAAGTACTGCTTTATATCTGTCTTGTTGTGATTTTCTGTTCTATTTTTACTCAAAATGCTCCATGGAAGTAAATGCATTCCCTTTGTGAGTGACACTAATGGACATGGGGTGTTACAATGTCTTTGACGAAGTCAAAGGGTTGCCACCGCATCAAGAGATCGAATTTAGGATCGATTTGGTCGAGTGTGTTAGACAAATCGTTATGCCTCTTAGGCGGATGGCGCCTAAGGAACAGCGGGAGTTAGAGGTGCAGGTTCGTGACCTTTTGGGAAAGGGGATTCATTCAGAGAAGTGTATCTGAATGTGGTGCACCGGTCGTATTTGCAACCAAGGTGGATGGCTCGTTAAGATTGTGTGTGGACTGTCGTGAGCTAAACAAGGTGACAAAGAAGAACAAGTATCCGTTGCCAAGGATAGATGACTTGTTCGATCAGCTTCACGAAGCCAAAGTGTTTTCTTTGATGGATTTGGCAATGGCATTTCACTAGTTGAGGGTGGCTTAGGATAGTGTGCCAAAGACTGCTTTTAGGACACCATCAGGTTTCTTTGAATGGTTGGTGATGCCATTCGGGTTGACCAACGCGCCAACGTATTTTGTGGATCTTATGAATAGAGTATTCAAAGACCAGTTGAACAAGTTTGTGCTTGTGTTCGTGGATGATATTCTGTTTTACTCCAGAAATGAGGAAGAACATAAGACGCACTTGAGAGCTGTGTTAGAGATCTTGCGAAAGCATCAGTTGAGAGCTAAATTTTCCAAATGTCACTTCTGGAAGAATGAAGTGAGGTTCATAGGTCATGTTTTTTCTGGAAATGGGATAACGGTTGACCCCGCTAAAGTAGCGGCAATCCGGGACCGGGATATACCTAAGAATGCGACAGATGTTCAAAGTTTCCTTGGGTTGGCTGGTTATTACCGACGGTTTATCAAAATTTTCTCCAAGGTAGCTGCACCGTTGACAAAATTGACGAAAAAGAACCAAGTGTTCACATGGGATGCAAAGTGTGAACAAATGATTGGAATCCAAAAGGAGAGATGAGGTTCTGAGAGAATGTCATCACTCGAAGTTGACGATTCATCCCGGTGGCAATAAGATGTATCAGGACATGAAGAGAGTATACTACTGGGAAGGGATGAGTCGAGATATTGGAAAGTTCATTTCTAAGTGTATGAACTGTCAGTCGGTGAAAGCTGAACAGAAGAAGCCGACTGGTTTGCTTCAGCCATTGGAAGTTCCTATGTGGAAGTGGGAGCAAGTATCGATGGATTTTATCGATGGACTACCTAGAATAAAGGCAGGAAACGAAGGAATTTGGGTCATCGTCGATCGTTTGACCAAAAGTGCGAGATTTATTTCTGTCAAGTCGACTAGGACGGCATCGAAATTGGTTGAACTTTATGTTAAATGGATAGTTTGATCCCATGGTGTCCCAAAGAGTATAGTGAGTGACCGAGATCCATTATTCACGAGTGGATTTTGGAAAAATTTGCAAGAAGCTTTGGGAACCGACTTGTGCTTGAGTACTGCATATCATCCCCAAACTGATGATCAAACCAAGTGAGTCAATCGAGTTTTGGAAGAACTTCCGAGGGCTTGTGTGTTAGACTTCGGAGGATCAAGGGAAGACCATCTACATCTAGTTGAATTTGCATATAATAATAGCAACTAGTCTAGCATTGGGATGGCACCATACGAAGCGTTGCATGTGAGACCGTGCAATTCTCCAGCTTGTTGGTTAGAAACTGGAGATAAGTTGATACTTGGGCCTGAGATGATTAGAGAAACCTCGGATTGTATCGAGATTGTTCGGCAACGAATGAAGGCAGCCCAAGATCATAGAAGAGTCATGCCGATAAACGTCGTTAGGATTTGGAATTCGACGTAGATGATACGGTTTTCACAAAAATTTCTCCATTAAAGCATGTGGTTCGATTCGGAAGTAAAGGAAAGTTGGCTCCTAGGTTCTTGGACCATTTTCGATAGTCGAGCGAATTTGAAAGCTCACATATAGATTGGAGTTACCCGAGAAGATGTCGAGTGTGCATAATATGTTCCATGTGTCGTTTCTACGGAAATTCGTTGTAACACCCCATATTTTCTGAGAATATTAAAATAACAAATTAAAGAATAATTAATTTTAAAAAGAAGAAATAGGTGAAACGGGTGGTGCCATTGCGTTCATCTCAGAATTCTGCTTAAGATAGAGCCCGAGTTTGCATAAATCGGACCCCATATGAAGAAGATATCTTTAAATTAAATATTGCAGCAAAACATGAGAAAAGAATAATGTTTAGCATTGTTCTAAGGTTTGTAAGCAAAATACTTAGTAGCTCATTTGGTTAGATCATGTGACTTGCATACAAGAGGTATAGAGTTCAATCTCCGCCAGCACCATATTTTTGTTTTAGGGGAATGATTAAAAAGTGGCTTAGTGTGAACGCAGTTCAAAAAGTGGTTTAGTGTGAAAATGGTTAATTGGAAAGATAGATAAAAAGAATATATATATATATATATATATATTGAATCATGCAAGTTTTTCTTTTCTTAGAGAAATTGATAGTCTTCTTCAAGTGATTGCTTTTCAAATTCAGAAAACAGATCCCAAAAAAACAAGATTTTCTTTTCTTTGTAAGTCCTGTTATTGTTTAGAAGTGAACGATTAAAAGTTGTGATTTGTAATAAAATGAAAACTAGAGTAATTCCTAGCTTTAAGATAATGACGATACTGATTTATGCCTATTCTTGTAATGATTCTATCATATATGCTTGTGAGATTATTGGGGTTATTATGTTGATGTTAAACCAATCGTATATTATGTAAATTTGGTGACTTTTTCATGTTATGTAACATGCAAGTTGTTTAGAACTACATTTAGATCTATGTTTATTGAATCATGCAAGTTGTTTAGATCTACATTTAGATCTATGTTTATTGAATCATGCAAGTTGTTTAGATCTACATTTAGAACTATGTTTATTGAATCATGCAAGTTCTTTAGATCTACATTTAGATCTATGTTTATTAAATCATGTAAGTTGTTAGGCTAAGACAAGTATTATGTTTAGATTCACATTTAGATCTATGAAAATTGGATCCAAAAATTTAAGCTCATATTTACATGCCTTGTTAAACTTGTGTAAAACCATATGCTTAAGATTCATGTTTGTTGGATCCAAGATAAAAGTTCATATTTACATGCCTTGTTAAGCCTGTGTAATTCCATATGTTTAAGATTCATGATTATTGGATCCAAATTAAAGTTTACATTCACATGTCTAGTAGAACTTGTGCAATTCTATATGCTTAAGGTTTATGTTCATTAGACCCAAAATAAAAGTTTACATTTACATGCCTAGTTGGATTTGGGTAATCTCGTATGCTATCTCATATGCTTAAAGACCCATGTTAGTTGGATCCAAAAATGCAAGTTCATTATATTATGCCACGTTTACATGACACAAGTTTAGTTAGTTCCTTATTATTTTATGTTGTATGAATGGTACATGCTCCCTTCTTCCTCCTTTTGTATATAAGTTAGGCTAAGCTACGAGCCCAACATTCTATGTGAATTGTACGAACGTATAACGGGGGTAACGTTGGGAAAACCTTAAATTCATATTAATGGCATAATTTGCCAATAAATACATGAATGATTAGTGGCATAAATTTTTGCATAATCTATATACCTAAAATTATGAATATGATTTATAGAGGAATTGGGCATGACTTGAATGCCAATAATTTACATATAAACACAAAAGGTAATTATGTAAATTTAGAAAAAGACGAATATGCCTTACCCGAGGTTAGATTGAGTTATGGTGTAAGATTGCCCGGAACAGCCCGGCACTTCCAGCAACCATAACAATATATATCTAATGTGAGAGGTTAGTGAATCAAGCCCAAAAGAACCCGAGGTTAGACTGAGTTGCGGTTTAAAACTGCCCGGACCCGACCGGCACATCCAGTAACTGCAACAATACTTGTCTAATGTGAGTGGTTGGTGCTTTAATGAATGAACTAAAGCTAAGAGAGGAATGGTAAGGTTAAGTTAAAACAAGAGGGCAACACTTAACCAATATAACAAGATGAATGACTATGGTTAAGTTAATAGCAAACACTAAACCAGTATAGCATGCTTGAATCAGAAGGAGGGTTAAGTACATATCGGGTTGGTGGGTAATATTAGTAAATATAGGCCCACAAAACTTAAGCATTAAATAAACATGCTTGAATCAGAAGGTGGGTTAAGTACATATCGGGTTGGTGGGTAATATTAGTAAATATAGGCCCACAAAGCTTAACCATTAAATAAACATGCTTGAATCAGAAGGAGGGTTAAGTACATATCGGGTTGGTGGGTAATATTAGTAAATATAGGCCCACAAAACTTAACCATTAAATAAACATGCTTGAATCGGTGGGAGGGTTAAGCACATCTCGTGTAGGTGGGTAATTTTGTATATATAGGCCCACAAACTTAACCAGTGGGAAACCCTCGTAACAGGGACCCATTTCAATAGTAACCCACATAGATGTATCATGGTACCCTGAACTAGGCAGGGTGGGGCATAATTACTGGGCTGATTATAAGTGGTCAAAACAGTGGCATGGGGTACGTTAGTGTAGGTTCCGATGGTTTACAGACGTGCATGTACTCCATAGTGGGAAAAAGCAGGCACTAGGTACCAGTAGTTATACACTATTCATCTTGTATCGTGTCGGGTTGCTATCATAAGGATTGGTACACCTTATGGTGGGACCAGCACAGGGTATCTACACGCAAGGGAGGGCCGATTGACACAGACACGAGGAAAAATTAATACGAGTAAGAAGCCAATCAATAGGGTAGTAATCGTACATCTAACATGTTCATGGCAACTAGGCAGATTAAGGTGGAATCCTCACGATAGATGTACACCTGAAGGCTACCACAATTGCGGGGATTGGGATCACATTACAATACGATCATTTTATATAGATTACTAGTTGGGACACTAGTTAGGTGGTGCGAAGAAGTGAAATGAGTGCGATAGCATATTCAGCCTTATTATCTTATTTCTAGGGTGTTGATCTAGATTCAATTTATTTCTGTCATAATCCTTTTCTTGTTTACATGCTAACTGGACTTACCAGACTCATGTCTGACCCATTTATTTTCGTCTTCTTTTCTTCCGTTTCCCCCAGGTCCACAGGGAAGGAATACTTCGGCTTAGATCGGATCATTTCCAGCTTGAAGAGAGTTGATGTATTGCTTGGAATCTTTTTCCTTGGGCTATGGCTTTGGATACTCTCTTATTGGGGATTTATGTTGCCATACTGTTGTTTTAATGCTTCTTTATGTTTTAACTCAAGACAGAGATTTTGTTGTAATGATTTGAAAGTTGGTTTGAAACAATTGTTGTAATGTTTTAACTGAATCACGTACTTATGAAATAAATTTTGTTTTTTTTCCGCTGTTTATTTGTCTGTCTTGTAGTTTATCTACATCTTTTACCAAAAATGCTCCACCGATGTTAAGGCATTCCCTTTGTGAGTGGCCTTAACAGAGGTGGGGTGTTTCACTTGGTATCAGAGCTGAAGATTACCGGATCAGATAAAAGATTTGAAAAATTATTTTCAAAACGGTTTTAAAAGAAGCATTTTCAATAGAAAAGTTTTGTTTTAAAGGCATATTCCCCAAAGCCATATGCACTATCTTTTTGATCTCTGTTTGAATCCTTGTTTCCTTCTTTCCTGAGTCTCCGGGGCTCCTGGCTTTCTGGGAGGTGACCTCATCGCGGCATAGTTCCGTAGGCTTGATGAGACTACGACACTTGTCAAAGGGCAAAAAAGTGCCCACCTTCCATTTATAGCCGCAGTAGTTTCACCTATGGCTAATTTTCTTTCGAGCTTTGTAGGATTTTCCGTGCGATGGAGGCAGCTTTCGAGAGACCTGTCAACAAGTTACACAAGGATGGAAAAGATGAGAATGAGGGAGTTTGGTTAAGGAGCACAAACTAAGGATGAAGAACTCTTGGATGTAAACTTGGTTCACAAAGGAGGGGAGGAAAGAATAGAAAAACCTAAAGACAAGAGGAAATATATTTATTATGGTATAACGGGTCGTATAATCAAGGGCAAGGGCAAGAACAAATGACAGGATTTTCAGGAGGGCAAATGCATGCTCTCACCGCCAGCGTACCTAAGAGAAGGGTAGTAAAGTCTAGTTCTTCTTTTTGATCATCCCGTTAGTACTCTTTTTGATTTTAGCGCTTTACATTTGTTTATACCTGCTTCCATAGTTAAGTCTCTACACCTTAGTACTTGTATAGTAGAAGATCCCATTACTGTCTCTAATCTAATTTGTGGTTCGGCTCATTTATCTTTGGTTTGTAAGGATTTAAGACACTTATGTTTTTGGTTTCATGGGCTATGGGTTGATTCTAGGCATGGATTGGTTAGCTAGTAATTGTGAAAGGAGGGTAGTTAGACTTTCGACTTGCCTCGGAAATACCTTCGAAATTTCATGCGATCCTAAGGGATCAGTTTGTCTTAGCTACCTAGAATCACTTTATTATTTATCAACGATTTTCGATCCGTTGGAGTAATCCATGAGTACGCAGATGTTTTGATTAGGTTAGGGGTTTTCCCCCTAAAACTCGAGACAGACTTCCGCATATATCTAGTTGACAATGCAAAGCTAGTTATGCGGTCAACGATAGTTTTGGAGCAAGATTGGCGAGGATAGCCAGAGTCAGTTAAGTGCTCAATTGTTTGGTTGTTTTGCTAATATCATCTCACATAAATCGTCCAAATTTGGAGGAGGTATTCCTTGGGTGCTTGTCTGATATTGGTTTAGGCCTTGTACTTGATGGATGTCAAGTTCGACTAGGATGGTTTGCATGAAAGATATCGACCCTCAGATTTGTGACATGATGGATAGAGACCTCTAATCATCTTAGTATATACACCTAGTATCATGGTTAACACCTGTTTATCTTGAAAAGATAGTTCGACTACATTGGATACCCTCTAGCATAGTAAGTGATCAAGGTCCTATCTTTACTTGTGGGTTTTGGAAATGGAGGTCAAGAAACCTCGCAATTGTGATGTTAAATTAGTTAAGGTACAGTGGAGTGAAGCTCAAGAAGATGCGACTTAGAAGGCTGAAGACTAGATACACGCAGCCTAACCCTTTCCTTTTTGAGGATACATTCTTGATCTCTCTTTCCTTAAGTTTACGCATGCTTGTATCTACCTTTTAATTATATCTCCTATATCCTATTCCTTATCCTTAGGTAGAAGCCAATGGATGTAAACATGTTTTTGAAACATGTTATGATTGGTGGTTGCAAGTGGTTGCTCGTGGATGCATATACACACATTAGGCACTAGATCGGCTCAGTCACTTTCATATTGCATATGCATGAGTGAATTTTTATATATATGAACTGAAACTTGATGTGTTATCAGATGGATGTTTCATTTGTATGAATGATTGTGCACTCATGTAGAAGTTATAAACTACGATTAGGAATAATTGCATACATGATGGACTCATGGCACTGACATAATTTGCATTAAGGCGGTCAACTGAATCAGTAGACCGCCTAATTTTGCATTAGATAAGGACATGTACACACACTATGCATATGATCATGAAGGCATTAGAAATTTTTTAAGGACAATGGATGCCTGTGTTCGATGGTTCAGTAGATGGATGATTGGATGGTAGGATATACATTCTTCTTAATTTGAAGATTTCAGGGACGAAATCCTTTAAGGAGGGGATAATGTAACACCCCATATTTTCTGAGAATATTAAAATAACAAATTAAAGAATAACTAATTTGAAAAAGAAGAAGTAGGTGAAACGGGTTACGCCATTGCGTTCATCTCGGAATTCTGCTTGAGATAGAGTCCGAGTTTGCGTAAATAGGACTCCGTATGAAGAAGATATCTTTAAATTAAATATTGCAATAAGACATGAAAAAGAAGAATGAGAAAAGAATAATGTTTAGCATTGTTCTAAGGTTTGTAAGCAAAAGACTTAGTAACTCATTTGGTTAGAACATGTGACTTGCATACAAGAGGTATAGAGTTTGATCCCCGCCAGCGCCATATTTTTGTTTTAGGGGAATGGCTACAAAGTGGCTTAGTGTGAACGCAGTTCAAAAAGTGGTTTAATGTGAAAATGGTTAATTGGGAAGATAGATAAAAAGATATATATATATATATATATATATGTATGTATGTATGTATGTATACATATATATACATATATATATTACGTGTATGCATTATGTGGCGCACTTGGCGCATTTTTTGTTGGTCAAGGATTGTCTTTTTTACGTGGCCTTCTCTGATTAGCTTTGTGACAAATTCTGAGGTGTTAGGGCTTATGTGTCATGCTATGATTGGCTGAGTGACACATTGCTTTAGTTGGATGGCTCTGATTGCTCCTAAAATGATCTAACGGCCCACATAAGATTTAACTTCTATAAAAGCAAGCATAATCCTCAAACCCTAAATCACACAAATTCATTCCAAGGAGCCACCGTGACGTCCATGATCGTTCTAGTTTAGTCACCATTCCTTCTTCAACTTGAAAGCAAAATTAAAGCTACGAATCAAAACTTACTTAGAGAAATTGATAGTCTTCTTCAAGGGATTGCTTTTCAAATTCAGAAAACATATCCCAAAAAAACAAGACTTTCTTTTCTTTGTAAGTCTTGTTATTTTTTAGATGTGAACGATTAAAAGTTGTGATTTGTAATAAAATGAAAACTAGAGTAATTCCTAGTTGTAAGATAATAATTCCTAGTTGTAAGATAATGGCGATGCTGATTTATGCCTATTCTTGTAACGATTCTATCGTATATGCTTGTGAGATTATTGTGGTTATTATGTTGATGTTAAACCAATCGTATGTTATGTAAATTTGGTGACTTTTTCATGTTATGTAACATGCAAGTTGTTTAGATCTATGTTTATTGAATCACGCAAGTTGTTTAGATCTACATTTAGATTTATGTTTATTGAATCGTGCAAGTTGTTTAGATCTACATTTAGAACTATGTTTATTGAATCATGCAAGTTGTTTAGATCTATATTTAGATCTATGTTTATTGAATCATGCATTTGTTAGGCTAAGACATGATTTTGTTTAGATTCACATTTAGATCTATGAAAATTGGATCTAAAAATTTAATCTCATATTTACATGCCTTGTTAAACTTGTGTAAAACCATATGCTTAAGATTCATGTTTGTTGGATCCAAGAAAAAAGTTCATATTTACATGCCTTGTTAAACCTGTGTAATTCCATATGTTTAAGATTCATGATTACTGGATCAAAATTAAAGTTTACATTCACATGTCTAGTTGAACTTGTGCAATTCTATATGCTTAAGGTTTATGTTCATTAGACCCAAAATAAAAGTTTACATTTACATGCCTAGTTGGATTTGGTAATCTCATATGCTTAAAGACTCATGTTAGTTGGATCCAAAAATGCAAGTTCATTATATTATGCCACGTTTACATGACACATGTTTAGTTAGATCCTTATTATTTTATGTTGTGTGAATGGTACATGCTCCCTTCTTTCCCCTTTTGTATATAAGTTAGGCTAAGCTACGAGCCTAACATTCTATGTGAATTGTGCGAACGTATGACGGGGGTAACGTTGGGAAAACCTTAAATTCATATTATTGGCATAATTTGGCCCATAAATATATGAATGATTAGTGGCATAAAATTGGCATAATCTGTATGTCTAAAATTATGAATATGATTTAGAGAGGAATTGGGCATGACTTGAATGACAATAATTTACATATAAACACAAAAGGTAAATATGTAAATTTAGAAAAAGGCGAATATGCCTAACCCGAGGTCAGATTGAGTTATGGTATAAGACTGCCCGGAACCGCCCGGCACATCCAGCAACCATAACAATATATATCTAATGTGAGAGGTTAGTGCATCAAGCCCAAAAGAACCCGAGGTTAGACTGAGTTGCGGTGTAAAACTGGCCGGACTCGACCGGCACATCCAGTAACCACAACAATACCTATCTAATGTGAGTGGTTGTTGCTTTAATGAATGAATTAAAGCTAAGACGGGAATGGTAAGGTTAAGTTAAAATAAGAGGGAAACACTTAACCAATATAATAAGATAAATGACTAGGGTTAAGTTAATAGGAAACACGTAACCAATATAACATGCTTGAATCAGAAGGAGGGTTAAGTACATATCGGGTTGGTGGGTAATATTAGTAAATGTAGGCCCACAAAACTTAACCATTAAATAAACATGCTTGAATCAGAAGGAGGGTAAAGTACATATCGGGTTGGTGGGTAATATTAGTAAATATTGGCCCACAAAACTTAACCATTAAATAAACATGCTTGAATTAGAAGGAGGGTTAAGTACATATCGGATTGGTGGGTAATATTAGTAAATGTAGGCCCACAAAACATAACCATTAAATAAACATGCTTGAATCGGTGGGAGGGTTAAGTACGTCTCATGTAAGTGGGTAATATTTGTATATATAGGCCCACAAACTTAACCGGTAGGAAACCCTAGTAACTGGACCTATTACCAGTAACGCACATAGATGTATCATGGTACCCTGAACTAGGCAGGGTGGGGCACAATTACTTGGCTGCTTATAAGCGGTCAACACAGCGGCAGGGGGTACGTTAATGTAGGTTCCGATGGTTTATGGGCGTGCACGTATTCTGGAGTGGGAAAAAGCAGACACTGGGTACTGGTAGTTATACACTGCGCATCTTGAATCGTGTCGGGTTGCTATCATAAGGATTGATACACCTTATGGTGGTACCAGTACAGGGTATCTACACGCATGTAACACCCCACATCCATTAGTGTCACTCACAAAGGGAATGCACTAAGTTCTGTGGAGCATTTAGGGTAAAAGATGCAGATAAATTACAAGACAAACATAAATTAAACAACGGAAAATAAAACTTTGCTTTATTGATAAAATAGTTTGTACAAAGATTTCTACAATATCAGAGTGTCATCTGTCTTACAAAATAAAGAAGCATAAAACAACATTTATATTCCCCAATTTTAGCAAGAGCCAGCCATAGCATCTGATAAGAGAATCCAAGCAAACTTCGACAAATCTTCAAGCTGGGAAAGAGTGACAGTCCAACTTAACCTGAGCTATACTACTCCCTCCTCTACTACTTGGGGGGGGGGGAGGAACGGAAGAAAAGAAGACGAAAGAAAAACAGAGTCAGACATAAAGCCTGAGTAAGTTCAGTAACTTCTAGCATGTGAACATGGAGAAACAAGACGACATGAATTAACTGAATACAAGATAACACCATGATGATAGGGTCAGCAAGGTTAGACAAGATAATCACAAGAAATGCTAAGCTAAGATAAACTGGATATGCTCTAATACGCCGCTTTGCTATTTCCTTGTTATACTGGTTTCTATATCTCTGCACCGCTTAACTAGTGTCCCAACTAGTAACGATAACGTGATCCCAATCCCTATATCTTTCATTGCCTTCGGGCATCCATTTATTATTTATTACCTAGATCTTAATCTAGGGTTTTCTATCAAATGCTTTCTAAATTAGAGTTTACGCTATCAGCTGAATGCTTCTCAGATTCAGGGTTCATGCCACCTAGTCCAACTAGGGATTATGCTACCTGACGAACAATGCACCCAAGTCTAGGACACACTACCCAGAGTGGTATATGTTCCTATACTTCCCCACGCATGTATCGCGAATCGTTATCGCTTGTCTAGATGCACATGTCCTGTAATGTGCGACCCGAGTCCTGTGTCAGGGCAAATCAAGGAATACAGAACTCGGTCGGGAGCTTTCAGATATCTGCCGATGCAAATGCTAAGGTCTGTTTTTATTCCAGTGGCTATGGTCCCACTTGACCCCTCCCTCAACTAATGAAAGGCACACCTTGTAAAATGAGAACTATACGCCGGCCCCCAGTGCCCCCCTATCCTATGGCCATCCTCACCCATAACTAGATAGCAAGTATATGGTCTTTTGGAGTTCTCCGCCTTTCAGCTTCACGTATCTCGATTGACTCAAGATGGATGGTAGACGACGAGTTGCTATCACAGGGCTACCGTCTTCTCGCTGAATCACGCTGGTCCATCCTGGTCTTTAGGTTGCCATGTATTGCAACCAAGGCATACTCCTGGTTCTTCTACGCAGACCTTAACCTCTGTGAGCCCAGGAGAATCATCTGCAGCCTCACAGAGGGATACCAAGAGTACCCTCACGTCCCCTCGAAGCCTCGGGCTTCGTAACCCAATTCGTTGGAGCCTTCTTTTTACTCAGACGGACATTCGCTCCTTCCCGTGTTATACTTAGAATTACTACTTAGTTTTACTAACTAAGATTTACCACTTAGTTTCCAGAATCGTTGTTTTCTTAACTAAGGTTTACTACTTAGTTCCCTTTCCCGTCAGTTTGGATTGGTTAAGTGTCGTTAGTCAATTCAAGCCGACTTAACCCATTTCATTTATCATGGCAAACTGGTTAAGTGTTATCAGTAATTCATGTTGACTTAACCCCACCACAAACCAAATTATATTGGTTAAGTATTTCTTATTACTTAACCTTACCCATTCACCCTGTATTGGTTCAGTGTTCCTTTTTAACTTAACCTTGCCCGTCTGTTTTAACTAACCTGTTATTAACGGTTAAGTATTATCCCTTTATGTTCTAGACTTAACCCTATTCCTTTATCAAAATCTGATGGTTAAGTGTTCAAGTTTACTTAACCCTACGGTCTAGCCCAGCTAACATATCAAATTGGCTAAGTGTATTAAATCTTACTTAACCCCATCCTCTAGTCTAGTTAACATGTTAATTTGGCTAAGTGTATTAACTTTACTTAACCCCACTTTCTAGACTAGTTAACATGTTAATTTGGCTAAGTGTTTTCTTAGTTACTTAACCTCTACAAATCTTGTCTTGTTACCATGAGTTTGGTTAAGTGTCCCTGTGGATTTAGCCCTCCGTTCTAGCTTAACTGTGCTTAAGTTGGTTAAGTGTTCCTATGGACTTAACCCTCCAATTCTAGCTTAACTGTATGAACCTAACCCCACCTACCAGTCTTGTTATCATGTTGAGTTGGTTAAGTGTCTTAGTTAACTTAACCCTAGCATTCTTGTTCTAGCTTTAACTAAATAAATTAAAGCCACGACCACTCACATTAGACAGATATTGTTGCGATTACTGGATGTGCCGGTTGGTTCCGGACAGGTTTACATCGCAACTCAGTCTAAACTCGGGTTAGGCCTATTCATGTTTTCTAATTCAAAGGGTTTTGATTAATTTTCAAATCAGGTTTTGAAAGTAACCACCCCGTCCATCGGATCAGTTAGGGATATCCAGGGAGAACAGGAAACTTGTATTTTCCAAACTCAAGCCTAGACACTATCCTCTCTGTCACCCTAGAAATTTCTGGTGTATTATCAAAAGAGATGTCGTTAATAAACCTTTAATTTGTCTAAATTAGTATTTCCTCATTTAGGACAAATTCTATAAGTAAATTATTCCTAATTTACTTATTTCCCAATTACTCTTTTTATGTAAATTGTCAACATTTATTCTTATGGCCCATTCTCCCCTCTATATCATATTTATGCCCTTTTGGTATGTAAACTATACCAAATTAAGTGTCACTAACCATGATTTTGCTAAACCTGATAGTTATTCCCAACTACGGCCAATTTCACATTATGCCAATATACTTACCGTGCCAAATTAGCTAATCCAATTCCGATTCAACATTCTAATTCACGTCAAACTAGACTTATTACTCTAGTTCACAATTCATGTAAATGCTAGATTTACACGCCAATACTAGATACAAATTACACATCCTATAATTCATGTCAAATTTATCCAATTTGCATGCCGTAATGCATGTTCCCAATTTATGCCAATTTCCAAGTTAAAAACTACGCTTTAGTAAATTTCATATTTTGCCCAAATCGTATTCCCACCGTTCGTATAATCGTGATTCAATCTAGATTATAGATAAATCTAGACTCGTAGAAAATAGGGAATGAACCAAAGATGCTATGCAAAAGATAGACATAATAACTGGCATAAAAAGGGTTGAATAACGACGTTGGTTCAAGAACATGGGTAGACCTAACTTAATAGGTAAATTCCCAAGGTCTATTACCAAAGAAAACCAAGAATAGATAGAATAGAAATGTAGGTTCAAGAACATGGGTAGACCTAACTTAATAGGTAAATTCCCAAGGTCTAAAACCAAAGATAACCAAGAATAGACAGAATAGATGATCGGGTTTAGACCCAATTTCATAGTCACAAAACTTAAGCAACACTTTCCTAGTCATGAATCATAGGTGTTTAATCACAGATGTCCTTGTTATGTCATAGGCAATAGTTTATATTTCCAAACCAAAGACATAGGCTTAGTCAAGGAAATAATCCTCATAGTCCCAGTCACAATCATAGGCAATGTTCATAGTCATAGGCAATGTCCATAGTCATAGGCAATGTTCATAGTCATAGGCAATGTTCATAGTCATAGGCAAATGTTCATGGTCATATGCAATGGTTTTTAAGGTCCATAGTTTCATAGTCACGGTCTTATTTGTCCTCGAATCATAACAGTTCTTAATTAGGTTCAAGAGTATAGGCACTGATTCGAATAGAGAGAGAGAGATTTGGCATATTCTTTTATTCCTTTAATTTCATGTCACGAATAGAGAAAAACATTCAAATCTTGAAATAACTGACTTACAGGGATTAGATTAGAATAGAAAGATGGCGTTGCTATGATTCATAGAAAAACAGTCGTTGAAGTTGTTTGATCCTCCTCTTGAATCCTAGCTTGACTTGAACCCCTTCTTGAAGCTTTAATCTTGATTTGAATCTCCAATTAGAAGAAGAACTATAACGTGTTTTAGTGGAGAATTAGATTTATTTTAATGGTGGAGGCTAGAGTAGAGAGAAGCAGCATGTAAATGCCGTAGAGAATTTGTGTGGAGGAACCCTTAGGTCTAGGCATTCTTTTATAGGTGTAGAGAGTGTTTTAGGGCCCTTAGATCATCATAGAAGCCATCAGAATCGCACAGGTCGAATACACATCATCCAACCACTCAAAAGGAGACACGTCAGCACAGAACACTCCAGAATTCGGTGCTGGATTAGTATAGGCGCACTTGGCAGGTGCGCCAGTGTATTTTTGTACGGGCGCTCTTCACAAGTGCGCCAGTGCATTCTGGTCTGTTTCCGGTTTCTCTGCCTAACTTCGTTCGTCCATATCTCCTTCATACGGAGTCCGATTTATGCAAACTCGGACTCTATCTCAAGCAGAATTTCGAGACGAACACAATGGCGTAACCCGTTTCCCTTAATTCTTCTTTTAAAAATTAATTATACCCTGATTTGTGAATCTTAGTGTTACAGGATTACGGGGTGTTACATTCTCCCCCACTTAAAAGGATTTCGTCCCCGAAATCTTCAAGTTAGGAAGAATGTGTCCTACCATCCAATCACCCATCTACTCAACCATTCAATCACAGGCATCCATTGTCCTTAAAAGTTTTCTAATGCTTTCATATTCATATGCATAGTGTGTGTATATGTCTTTATCTAATGCAAAATCAGGCGGTCTACTGATTCAGTTGACCTCCTTAATGCAAATCATTTCAGTGCCATGCGTCCAATCATGTATGCAAGCATCCCTAGTTATGTAAATACTACATGTGTGCATAGCCATTCATCCATATGCAACATCCATATGATAACATATCAGGCTCAACTTACAAACAAATACATTCCTGTAAATGCAATATGAAAGCATCCGAACTGATCTAGTGCCTAATACGTATGCATATGCATTCACGAGCAACCATTATCAACCACTTGCAACCACCAACCATAACATGTTTCAAACACATGTTTACACCCATTGGCTTCTACCTAAAGATCGAAGATACGACCTAGGTGATATACTTCGGAAAGAGAGAAACAATTATGCGTAAAGCTCCTACACAAAGAAATCAAGGATGCACCCTTAAGAAAAAGGGTATGACGCTAGTATCTAGCCTTCTTGAGCTTTACTCCACTGTATCTTAACTAATTTAACTTCACGATTGTGAAGTTTCTGACCTCCAATTCAAAATAAACAGATGTCAATCACGGTACCAAGTATATGTACTAAGATGATTAGAGGTCTTCCTCTTATCCGCCATGCCATAACTATAGGGGTCGAAAGGTTACTACGTGCTTTTTAGAGCACCTGCCACAACTATTCATCCTTCACGCAAACCATCCTAGTCGAACTTGACATTCCTCAAGTACAAGCCCCAAAGGCCTGAACCAATATCAGACAAGCACCCAAGGAATACCTCCTTCGAATTTAGACGATCTACGTGAGATGATATAAGCAAACTCGATAGCTATTCTCAAACCCCCTACTAACCAAAAATAAACTGGTCGGACCACCAATTGGATTTGAGACTCTAGTGGGATCCTTTTACTATACAAGTGCTATGGTACAGAGACTCAGCTATGGAAGTGGGTATGAACAATTGCGAAGCGCTAAAACCGAAAGTGTACGGATAGAAAACTAAACTCTTCCAACAGAACTTTACTTCCTTTCTCCTAGGTGTGCTTGGTGGGGAAAGTATGTACTTGCCCTTCTGAAAATCTTGTTCCTCGTTCTTGCCCTTATCCTTAATTCTATGCCCTATCATACCCTAGTGAAGATACTTCCTCTTGTCTTAGGTTTTATAATTTCTTCTTCCTTCGTGAGCTAAATCTACATCCATGAATTCCTCATCCTAGGGTTATGCTCCTTAGCCAAATTCCTCATCCCCTTCCATGTGTAACCATGTTGACAAATCTCTTGAAAACTGCCTCCATCGTCCGGAAAACCCTATAAGCTTGAAAGAAGACTGGCCGTAAGTGAAACAACTATGGTCATAGATGGAAGTCGGACACTACTTTGCCCTTTGATGAGGTTACCTCCCAGAAAGCCAGGAGTACCAGAGACTCAAGAAAGAAGGAGACAAGAATTCAAACAGAGGAAGAGAAGACAGTGCGTATGGCTTTGGGGAATATGCCTTTAAAAACAAACTTTTCTTTTGAAAATGCTTCTTTAAAAACCGTTTTGAAAAAAAATAATTTTTCAAATCTTTTATCTGATCCGGTAACCTTCGGCTCTGATACCACGTGTAACACCCCACATCCGTTAGTGTTACTCACAAAGGGAATGCACTAAGTTCTGTGGAGCATTTAGGGTAAAAGATGCAGATAAATTACAAGACAGACAGAAATTAAACAGCGGAAAATAAAACTTGGCTTTATTGATAAAATAGTTTGTACAAAGATTTCTTTACAATATCAGAGTGTCATCTGTTTTACAAAATAAAGAAGCATAAAACAACATTTATATTCCCCAATTTTAGCAAGAGCCAGCCATAGCATCTGATAAGAGAATCCAAGCAAACTTCGACAAATCTTCAAGCTGGGAAAGAGTGACAATCCAACTTAACCTGAGCTACACTACACCAAAACAGGTGATTCCCAACGAGTATAACCGTCGCAAACAATTTCAGCAACGCTTATTAGTGTCGCTATGGAGGGGTGGCAATTTAGTACCAACGCTTATAAGCGTTGGTAGATTTTCAGTCCCAACGCTTATAAGCGTTGGTAGATTTTCTTTAGCAACGCTTATAAGCGTTGGTAGATTTTCTTTACCAACGCTTATAAGCGTTGTAAGATTTTTATTTGCAACGCTTATACATGTTGCAATACATTTGTTTGCAACGCCTATACATGTTATAAAATTTTAATTCACAATAAATATAAATTTTAATAATAACAGAAATATGTACTAGCAACTCGCATATTCTAATATTAATAGTCAATTAACAACCAACATGATGATAATATAGACGATATTTAATATGAATCAAAAACTTATATTAAACTCAATGCATACTAATAGATAACATTCATAATCACATAACGACATAGAACATCAGTTAACAATAAACAAGCACAATACATAATTAAGATGTCAAATTCAATACATAATTAGTTTGCTAAATTCAATACATAAATAAGATTCTACAAATACCGAATACGAAACTCTGGCCATATAACGAAGCCTCCATCTGAAAATTCACATAACTTGTACATTCCATTTTGAGGACCATCATAAATTGGTGCATCCGGTTCAAGAACTTCAACAACCCAAATTACTTTCTCTATATTCGGTACCACTTTCCTAAAATGACAAATTGTTTGTGTTCCAATATAACCTTTTGCTACCTCCTTCTCTAGATCATTTGACAATAGCATTATGTATTTCTTTTCCATTGTAGATGAATGAAGATCATTAAGTGACACATCTGGAGTGGAAGGATTCCCTAAGTGATCATTAAGTGCTACATTATTACTTATAGGAGGATCCCCTAAATTAGAAGCACCTTCTGTATGAGGAGTGGAAGGACTTGCAACAAGTTTTTCTTGAAAATTAGGCATAAATTTCATAAAAGTTGAAGTAATTGAATTGATGGCGTTATTAACCTGAGTAGCTACTTGCTTTTCTATCTCCAATTTCCAAACGGACAAATCCACGGCTTGTTTTTTTATCAGCTACAGCTTTTACAGCTCGAGCCACCTTTACTTGTTTTATAGAAGAAGTAGAACTAATTGCTAGACAATAATTTTTCTTCAAGTCGGAACCAAAAACTTCTGCAATTGGATCATTATCAAGATCGTCTACTGCGCTACTAGAACTACCATCCAATTTTCTCTTTTCTTCCGCTGCCTCTAGAAGTGCCTGCATTCATTGAATATCACATTAAATTGATAATT
Source organism: Allium sativum (assembly GCA_030737875.1). Classification (NCBI taxonomy): domain Eukaryota; kingdom Viridiplantae; phylum Streptophyta; class Magnoliopsida; order Asparagales; family Amaryllidaceae; genus Allium; species Allium sativum. The sequence goes on along the minus strand of CM060921.1, from coordinate 715,608,436 downwards.
TCAGTTTCTTGTTAAAAACAGAAAAACATGAGTTTACATCTCGCACAAAATAATATAAACTTGAAACATGAGTTTACATCTCGCATAAAAACAGAAAAACAGGAGTTTACATTTCAGTTTCTTGTTAAAACTGAGCCTTAGGGCTCAGAACTGCTGAGCCACAGGCTCAGAATTGCTGAGCCACAAGCTCATCAAAACTGAGCCTGGCGGCTCAGCAAAACTGAGCCGCAGGCTCAGTTTTGCTAAGCCTTGTGGCTCAGAAAAACTGAGCCTGTGGCACAGTTTTGCTGAGCCACAGGCTCAGCAAAACCGAGCCGTGTGGCTAGGAATAACTGAGCCATAAGGCTCGGTTTTGCTGAGCCACAGGCTCAGCAAAACTGAGCCTTGTGGCTCAGAAAAACTGAGCCTGTGGCTCAATTTTGCTGATCCACAGGCTCAGCAAAGCTGAGCCTTGTGGCTCAGCAAAGCTGAGCCTTGTGGCTCAGCAAAACTGAGCCGTGTGGCTCAGAAAAACTGAACCATAAGGCTCGGTTTTGCTGACCCACAGGCTCAGCAAAACTGAGCCGTATGGCTCAGAAAAACTGAGCCACATGCTCAGTTTTGCTTAGCCTGTGGCTCAGCAAACCTGAGCCGTGTGGCTCAGAAAAATTGAGCCGTGTGGCTCAGAAAAACTGAGCCGTGTGGCTCGGTTTTGCGGAGCCGTATGGCTCGGTTTTGCGGAGCCGCATGGCTCGGTTTTGCGGACAACATATATGTTTCTACGGCTCAGTTAACGGCGCCAATTCAGTAAACTGTGCATGTTCAGTTCAGGCAAATAATGATCAGTCAAAATAATTTAATGAGCTTAACAACATATATGCAAACCTACATATGTTTCTGCGGCACATGGTAGTACTTCTCCCGATTTTCTTTTGTGTCCAACCTTCCAAATCGTCGTTCGTGAAATATTTGCTTCTGGATTGGTTAAGACCTACAGGAAATATCAAAGTTGACAACACATAGTTAATATAACATTCTACAAACAACCATTTACAAAAGATAATTTTATTACCATTTCATAGTGCACTCTATGGTAAGGTTTCCTTCCTAGAGTATGAGTGATTTGGTTTTTCCCTTTGTTTTTTGCATTTTGTTTACATTGCTCAATCTTTTCATTCGTATACTCAATATCAAGGAACTTTTCCCACCACACTCTATCTACATCATTTGGACATCTATCAATGGCAACACGTTTAGGAATCATAGTGTCATCCACTTTAAGAAGACTTTTTCTTAATGTTGACTTCATTGATCTATAGTATCGTGGGAAATATTTCTCTAATAACGGTCGAGCAATGGTAGGATCTACATCCATGTCAAATTCTTCCTATCACGAGAAAAGAAAAAAATAAAAGAAATCATGAACTAATCAAATATATCATAATTTAAACTTGAGGGTGAAATTGATATGAGTGAAAATACCAAAAGCCCTTCCCATAGTTTATCCTTGTAGAAGCTATCTACGGCCCTCCATTCTTTGTAGCCAACGGGTATATGACAACAGATTAACTCACCACAACGTGTACTCCATTTAGAAGAATCATCCCGTACTGCACCCTCAACACCAACCGTTATGAAGTACTTTTTACCTTTGGGTGGTTGAGGTTCAATAGTCTCTGTTGTACTTACATTTGCATTTGCGCTAAAATTGTTTGTCATTTTAATGAAAAATCTACATTAAAAAACAAACAAAATGTAAAGTTAACATAACACATGAAAGATACTTGCAAGATATGAATTAACATAACAAACTAGCAATAATTTCAAAAGACATCAATAAAAGAAAATCATACATTTCAAAACAAGCAAAATACATGCAAAATATTTTCAATCAACATGGTGATTTCGATTGAATACATTTCAATAATGGTTCTAAATTTGGTTGTTCTTTCAAAATAGATTGATATGTTGTTGGTACTTCATAATCATCTATGTTATCCATTATGCGTTTAGGAGAGCGTCGAACAATTGACCATTCAGAATTTTGTGTATTTATGATGTAAAATACTTGACTTGCTTCGGACGCAAGAATAGCTGGCTCATCATATTCTCCATTGGTATTCTTGAGTTTCTTTAAGTTTACCATTAACAAATTTGTATCCGGGCAAACTTTACAACCATTTGTCTTATCTGCAACATTCACCCAATCACAATAGAATACCACATGTTGAAAATCATAGTAATCAACTTCCATGATCTCTCTAATAACACCATACCAAGTAGTATCATCATCCATAGGATTTAAATCTTTTGAACTTGCAACAAATGTAGTGATCGCATCCATGCAGACACCACTATCTTGCGTTGAAATGCTATCGTCATAATGTTGAGGAGAGAATGTATAGCCGTTCACTCTATACTTAAGAAAAGTTTTGACTTCCCACTTTGGACCATTGACATACAACCATAACATTGTGTTCATGCATTTTTCGTTCACTAACTGTTAAGAATTAACAAAATTAATAGAATAAAATTAGTTAAAAAGAAATACATTGCTCTCAAGTAAATTTAGCACACCTTATTGTATAGCCAATCAACAAATTCAGATTGGACTACTACTTCTGCTTTTGTGATAGTTTTCCTTTTACCACGAAGACCGTCTTCTAAAGATAAGCGGTATGCACTACAAATTCAATATTGTGATAAATATATATATATATATATATATATATATTCTTGACTAAATGTGATATACGTATTGAAAAAGGTGAAAATGTATGACCTGTGGTATTCATCTCGTTCCGGTATATCAATTCTAAATAGTAACCATCGTCGAATCTGTGATCGTTGCACTCTAGATAATTTTAACGGTTTACCTTCAACGATGGAACGCTCATATATATCATCACTATTCTCATCTAAAAAGGATGCTTGTTTAGAGCTATGATTTCCATCACGTGGATTTGGCATATATTCCATTGCGTATCGAACAGATTCTGAAATAAGGTATGCTTCAGAAATTGATCCTTCAATATACCTTTTGTTACTAGGTATGTTTTTGCAATCTTTCATAGCCCTAGCACACAAAAATTAATATGCATACTTACAGTTAGTTACTTCATAACCCTTAGGTAAAATAATTTGAATTCAAAAACAATATTTACCTTTCAAATGGATACATCCATATATAATTCGATGGTCCACAAAGCAGAGCTTGATCTGCTAAATGTACCATCAAATGGATGCTTATATCAAAAAAATCCGTTGAAACATAGTGTGCCAACACACATAATGCTTCAGCAATCATATCTTTAGCCGCTTGCACATGTTCTCGAACAAGAACTTTTGAACATATTATGTTGAAGTACAAGCTTACTTGTAAAAGCGCTTGTCTTAACTCACGACACTTTGGATATGCATGTTGAACCATGATAGGAAGCAAGTATTGGATGAGAATATGATAATCATATGTCTTTTTAATTTGCAAACCGGGTGGTTGAAGACATGTAAGACCGTTTAACTTAGTTGCAAGACATGATGGAAGTTTTGCATCTTTAAGAACTTGACAACATTGCAACTTGTGATCCTTATCAAATGCAAGTTTAGAAGATTGCTTTCCTTTGTTAAACATAAAATTGATGAGATGTTCAACAACATTTTTTTCAGTATGCATCACATCAATAGTATGACGAACTTTATGATTGCTCCAATAATCCAAGTCAAACAAAATTGACTTCTTATACCATGCCGGCCTTCCTTCCTCATCGACAAGACAATCTACATTATCATAAGCTTCAGAAATCAATCTCTTTTTGCTTGGTGGTATTTTGCCACGAATATATTTGATACGCTCAAGCTTTTCTAAAAGAGGCGAGCCTCTTAACTGAGTTAGAGGCTCTTTATGTTCAACATCCCTATACCATCCGTGTTTTAATGATCTATATGGATGATCATTCTTCAAAAACCTTCTATATTTTGAATAGATGATCTTGTTGCCGATGTACTCTGATTCTGTCTCGGTAGCACAGACAGGACACGCTTTATAACCATGAGTCACACAGCCAGATAAGTTACCAAAAGCTGGTAAATCATGAATTCCCCATAGTAATATTGCTTTCATATTGAAAAGTTCTTGCTTGTCTGTGTCAAAAACAGACGCTCCTTCGTCCCAAAGATGTTTTAATTCATCGACAAGAGGTTCCAAGTATACATCAATGTCCTGACTTGGTGCTCTTGGTCCAGGAATTAAAATACTCAACATTTGAAATTGTGATTTCATACACAACGAAGGGGGTAAGTTATAAGGTATCATATAAACAGGCCAACAACTATAACTATTGGAGAGAACACCATTTGGATTAAACCCATCCGTAGAAATACCAAGCCAAACATTGCGTCCTTCAATAGCAAATTCTGGCCACCGACTTTTGACTGATCTCCATTCAGCTGAATCTATAGGATGTCGCATGGAATTCCAAGATGGTGTAGCTTTCTTGTGCCATTGCATTTTACGAGCTATCCATGGTATAGTGTACAATCTACTTAATCTTGGACTTATAGGAAAATATCTTAAAACTTTTCTTGGTTCTTTCGTTAATTTAACCTCCCCTAACACTGTTTTTTTTGTTTTATACCTTGTTTTATGGCACACAGGACATCCTTTCGCATCAACATTTTCTTTCCAAAATAATATACAATCATTGACACAAGCATGTATATGCTTCACCTCCATTCCCAAATCCTTTATTATTTTCTTCATCGTGGGATACTTGTCAGGTAAATTATTTTCTTTTGGAAGCCAACGTTTTAATCGCTTCAACAACTCAGTCACACTATTTCCTGACCAATTAAATTCTTTTTTAAGGTTCTGAAGCTCAACAATTACACCTAACGTTGTAATCCCCTCTTCGCAAGAAGAATAAAGTTTTTCATTTGCTTTGTCTGCGTATTTTTTGTGCTTCTCTCCAAAGTAAGTATGATAATCGTCTGTATTTGTTTGTTGAACTTCCTCTTCACTGCCAGCTTGTGGCATATTATGCACTCCAAAAGCATCGTCTATGAGATTTCTAAGAGCCCCCTCTACAAATTGGTCGGATTGAATTTGATCTTGATCTTGAATATGAGGATCTGAAATGATATTTTTTGTATGATTCATCCCCGAGTTATTGTTGCTCATCTCTCTATGGAAAAACCACCTATTATATGTTTTAATCATACCATGAATGATTAAGTGTTTCTCAACGTTTTCCAGTGAGAGCTTTTTAGAGTTCTTGCACTTAATACAAGGACAGGTGCAAATTTCAACATCGCGAGATGAGTGATTCTTCACAAAACTAATGAAGTCTCGAACGCCTTGCTTGTATTCTTCAGTATTTCTATATGGACTTTTAATCCACTCTCTTGAACTTGAGTTAGACATAAATTTCAAATTTTACCTCTTGGACCTATCAAAGAAAAAAAACTGCATATGTTAAAAAAACTGCATTTGTTTTAAAAACTGCACTATTAAAAAAAAAATCTGCATTGCACCTTTTAAAAAAAACTGCTGTGCCCCCATTCATTCTGGCGCAACTTGAGTTGTAGGGATTTACATGAAAAAAAACTAAGCTTTTAAAGACTATGCAAATGTGATTAGGTTTTGTTTAGTTCACACTTACTAATTAGGCTTTGAAATATCCACTTATAATGGCTTAATTTTTGAAAAAAAAACTGAGATATGGTTCATCTTTTGTCGTAATCAATCATTTGTTTTACAAATCTGATCTATAATTCCTTAAGGTTTCGTTATAGAACTGTATTCTTTTTATGTTTGTTATGTAGCTTGAAACTACTTCAATGATAGTTGGTTTATGCTTGGAATATGGTTTGAACTTTGTGTTCTTGGGTTTAAATTTCACTGAACGAAGATGATAGAAAGAATTTGTGTTAAACATAATAGTGCATGAATATGATTTAATTTATATGGCTAAATCCAACTACCTTATTATTTTTGGATCTTTGAATATTTAGATTTCTACTTCATGTTTTTCAAGCGTGATTATAACAAACAAATTTGATTGCCAATTTAAAAAATGGAGTTCTAAGCAATGACCATTTTCTTTAGCATTATAAACACAACATAATACAATAAATTCATGAGCTATACAAACCTCATGTCAGATTAAATATTTTGTTGTATAAATGAAAATTATTAAGACTATAGCTCATTATGTTTAAGCAATAAATGCATGAGACTCCCATATTAATTTAAAACAACAATATTGACATTGTTTTCTTCTTTGTTGGTATTTTCATGTCAATTGCTCTTCTAAAAATTTCATTGTTCATTCTTTTCCAAAAAGTACGTTAGATAATAGTGATCAACTCTGTAAATTAAAGTGTGTCCGGGTATGTTATGTTAACCTTTTCTTTAGTTACTTTTAATCAAATTTGTTTTTGCAAAATAAATTATAGCGCTAAATTACCAATCGTCTTTTCTTGCTGAATGAAATTGGACGTCTTTTCTTTTGCTTGTTAAACATGTTACTTAAAGTTACAATCAAATCAACAATGCAAACGAACAATCCTATTTTATAATCAGCATCATTCAGACGAATGAGCCCTGTAACATCCTCTTAGCTACAAGCATACTTCATAATCGACTATGTTTATGGAGTATTCCTCCATAAACTTTCCTTCCTGCTTAAGATCCTTAAAAAACAGCATTTGTTTTAAAAACTGCACTGTTTAAAAAAAAAATCTGCATTTCACCTTTTTTTTTAAAAACTGCTGTGCAACATCAGCTTCTAGCTGCTGTGGCACAGCAGCTTGAAGCTGCTGTTGCACAGCAGCTTCAAGCTGAGCTGCTGTGCCACAGCAGCTTCAAGCTGATGTGCAAATAGCAGCTTCTAGATGTTGTGCAACAGCAGCTTCTAGCTACTATGGCACAGCAGCTTGAAGCTGTTGTTGCACAGCAGCTTCAAGCTGAGCTGCTGTGCCACAGCAGCTTCAAGCTGCTGTGCCACAGCAGCTTCAAGCTGCTGTGCCACAGCAGCTAGAAGCTGCTGTTTGCACAACAACTAGAAGCTGCTGTTGTAATCTCCAAGTTTATGATTCGTTGACAATTCGGACATTGCTTTTATGCAATGAAGTTGCTCGGGGCAGCATTTTCTACTCACCTCTAAGATAGGGTTGGCACCAATTTTTTTTCTCCCAATGAAGCATGTCAGCCTCTCTAAACAAGTTAACATCCAACAGCCTAACATTGACTTCAAACTCCCAAAAACTACCTTTCCAAAAAATAATCAAAAAGATCAAGCTAATGAACATTTGAGTGACAAAGCCTCATACCCATTTTAACCAAGAGTTAATCAAACTGAAATGATACAAAAATCCATTTTAATAGATTTATGGACTCCTTCATCAATGACTTTGAAATCCCCTTACATCCATGACTCCTAATCACGTTTATTTCTATACTTTTTTTACTTATCTGTTTACTTTAGCTTTGTAGTTTGGGTTACTGCTTTCCACTGTTTATTTGGCAGTGCGTCGGAGATTTCTGATGTCTCCACGGAGTTTATGGCTGCTCGGTCCTATCGTCTTTGTCATGGCTTTATCCACATCACTTTTGTTTGGTTATATAGCGCCACACTCCTTCATCGTGTTGATGATCTTTCATGGATGGAACCTTTAGCTAAAAAAACATGAATTAAACATTCACAGTTTTATTTAGAAACCAGCAATCCAAGGACCAACCATTCTACGTCAGACTGAACTGTTACCATGTGAAAAAATTTGAAAATCCGTTGAGCTTAGCAACCACGATGTCATCATGAATTAAACCAACTACATCTCTACATATAAACTTATCAATAACAATAGATTCAGTGCCTCTCTCAACCCTTTCTTTTAGTGCACTGATATTATCTAATATTGCAATAGCATCAGTAGTATATAAATTCAAGATAGATCAATCATAAACATATCTTTCTCATCGCCAGAATCTAACAAAGCCTTAAATGTATTAAACAAATGGAAAACTAGATACGAGTTATCTTCCTTTCTAGCAATAATTTTGTCATTAACAACAGAATAATTTGTGTTTTCAACTAAATCTGACTTCATACCTTCAGAAGAATCACTGCTTAAATCACCATTAACAACACTGTTATCAGAAGGAGTTTCATACACAACCAAACCAGAAGCCAAATTATTAATCATCTCATTAGTATTAAGAGGAGAACAAGATAAATATCAGTCTGTTCATCACTTGAAGAACCACTGCACATCGCCTCTGAATTGATAACATCAAAATGACCCAACATTTCATCAAATAGCCTCACTTCCTTGCTGTTCTCAATAGAAGAACAATACATTAATCATTGACATATCTTGGCCTTATGATTGACACAACTGCATTTGAAACATCATGAATTTAGATCTTTACAAATACTCTGAGCTCTATTAGGAGTTTCCCAAGAAGAAGAAATTGGCTGCACCCCAAATTTATGGCATTGTCTAAACTAAAAATTACCCTTATCTAAAAGTTGACCCCTTTTTTTCATTTTACAATATATTAACTTGTTTAAATGCTTCAATCATTAAAAGAAAATACATTTCTACCTGTATCTTGACACAAACCGTCCAAAAAAAAGTTAGCGACAACTGTTCACGAATAAAGAAATAAAGACCACTATGGTGTTGCACCACCATCAGCTGCCTGCATCCCCACGTGGCGCTACCTTAACGTGACCCGTCGAACTCAGAATTAGATTGCAGCACCTAACGGTGTTGTCCTTAGTTGGTTGCTGCGCTTTCCATTTTAGAGCTGGTGTCGCTATGGCTAACCGGAGTCTGTAAATCTAGAGTTGTTGTGGCCCATGTTTGAATTGTCGCTTGCTATCACATAGATTAGGGTTCCGTTTCAAATTAGGATTCGATTGGGTTGTGACATAAGAGATCAGAGAGAAAGTGATTAGTATCGAGGTGCCCATGCATTAAAGATTCAAATGAAGAACTATTGCTGTTTATTCAGATACTTACAAAAAAAAATATACAATAGACTAGTATTTATTAATGAGTTTTATAACTGAACTTAGAGGTTTATAAAGAAGATTTTTGATTGAATTTGGTATTCAACAAAGAGAGATTTCCATAAAAGAAAGATGTTTATCAAAAAGATTTATAATTGATGTTTACAAAATGATTTGAGATTGGGACTTTCCTTAACTAACCTTCTCGATAATGGTGGTGTGGGACTTATATTTCATGCTTAGCACTAAAGGCATAATGTTTAGGGTAATTCTTCTTATCTTTGGTCTAAATAAAGTTGTTTAGTCCTTTGATATGATTTTGAAGTATTCAATCATTTATAACATTGTGTGAATATACTCAGATCGGTGGGATGTATAAATATTTTCACTAAATGATTGAAAATAGGATTATTTGGTTTCATTCAAACTTAAAACAAACTTCAAACATAAATTTTTGTGCTACTGACACTCATCTCACTCAACATACGGACAAAGACTCGGTTCAAGAATCGCCTTGGAATCCGAATTTTAAAAACTAGCATTATAGCAAATCCACACATCACAAAAATATTTCCATACAAGTGAATATCACACAGATAAGCAATGAAATTTCAATAAGCATGATAGCAAATCCATACATGACACAACTGCCAAAAAAACTAGCTGTCTCATTATAGAAAGTAACGAAGAAAATAAAATATGAACTAATTAGACATCGATGAAACCCAAGCTCCAACAACATCAAATTGCGCAAAGTTAACAAATGTTCCCAAAAACAAACTGTTTTCTAACTAATACAATCAAATAATTTGAGTTTAAATGGAGGGTACCTCGGAAGAACCCAATTGGGTAAAACAAACAAATTAGGGCAGCAGGACAATAATTAAATTTATACCTGAATGCGAGTACAAATCGATCAAAATCCCCAAAATCGAATCCTCCCCTAAAATCAGATTAGCGCCGCACTCGTGTTTTTCTTCTTCTTCTGATATGGGATTACGCGGCCGAAATTGTCAAAAGCGTTGGGAGAAACAACGTGAAAGGGAAAATAGGGTTACGCTGCTGAGTTTACATTTTTACCCCCCAAACCGACCCTTAATGACCCTATTAAGCATTGGTAATAAAATATTTATTATTATGTCTTTTTCGTAACACTTTTTTAATATAGCAACGCAAATTATTGTTATTACCTAGCAACCCAAATAAGTGTTGGCGATTGAAGAAAAAAAGGGTTACCAAATGTCCATTATGGTGTAGTGCTATACTACTCCCTCCTCTACTACTTGGGGGGGGGAATGGAAGAAAAGAAGACGAAAGAAAAACAGAGTCAAACATAAAGCCTGAGTAAGTTCAGTAACTTCTAGCATGTGAACATGGAAAAACAAAACGACATGAATTAACTGAATACAAGATAACACCATGATGATAGGGTCAGCAAGATTAGACAAGATAATCACAAGATATGCTAAGCTAAGATAAACTGGATATGCTCTAATACGCCGCTTTGCTATTTCCTTGTTATACTGGTTTCTATATCTCTGCACCGCCTAGCTAGTGTCCCAACTAATAACGATAACGTGATCCCAATCCCTGTATCTTTCATTGCCTTCGGGCATCCATTTATTATTTATTACCTAGATCTTAATCTAGGGTTTTCTATCAAATGCTTTCTAAATTAGAGTTTACGCTATCTGCTGAATGCTTCTCGGACTCAGGGTTCATGCCACCTAGTCCAACTAGGGATTATGCTACCTGACGAACAATGCCCCCAAGTCTAGGACACACTACCTAGAGTGGTATATGTTCCTATACTTCCCCACACATGTATCGCGAATCGTTATCGCTTGTCTAGATGCACATGTCCTGTAATGTGCGACCCGAATCCTGTGTCAGGGCAAATCAAGGAATACAGAACTCGGTCGGGAGCTTTCAGATATCTGCCGATGCAGATGCTAAGGTCTGTTTTTATTCTAGTGGCTATGGTCCCACTTGACCCCTCCCTCAACTAAAGAAAGGCACACCTTGTAAAATGAGAACTATACGCCGGCCCCCGGTGCCCCACTATCCTATGGCCATCCTCACCCATAACTAGATAGCAAGTATATGGTCTTTTGGAGTTCTCCGCCTTTCAGCTTCACGTATCTCGATTGACTCAAGATGGATGGTAGACGACGAGTTGCTATCACAGGGCTACCGTCTTCTCGCCGAATCACGCTGGTCCATCCTGGTCTTTAGGTTGCCATGTATTGCAACCAAGGCAAACTCCTGGTTCTTCTACGCAGACCTTAACCTCTGTGAGCCTAGGAGAATCATTTGCAGCCTCACAGAGGGATACCAAGAGTACCCTCACGTCCCCTCGAAGCCTCGGGCTTCGTAACCCAATTCGTTGGAGCCTTCTTTTTACTCAGACGGACGTTCGCTCCTTCCCGTGTTATACTAAGAATTACTACATAGTTTTACTAACTAAGATTTACCACTTAGTTTCCAGAATCATTGTTTTCTTAACTAAGGTTTACTACTTAGTTCCCTTTCCCGTCAATTTGGATTGGTTAAGTGTCATTAGTCAATTCAAGCCGACTTAACCCTCTTCATTTATCCTGTCAAACTGGTTAAGTGTTATCAGTAATTCATGTTGACTTAACCCCACCACAAACCAAATTATATTGGTTAAGTATTTCTTATTACTTAACCTTACCCATTCACCCTGTATTGGTTCAGTGTTCCTTTTAACTTAACCTTGCCCGTCTGTTTTAACTAACCTGTTATTAACGGTTAAGTATTATCCCTTTATGTTTTTGACTTAACCCTATTCCTTTATCAAAATCTGATGGTTAAGTGTTCAAGTTTACTTAACCCTACGGTCTAGCCCAGCTAACATATCAAATTGGCTAAGTGTATTAAATCTTACTTAACCCCATCCTCTAGTCTAGTTAACATGTTAATTTGGCTAAGTGTATTAACTTTACTTAACCCCACTTTCTAGACTAGTTAACATGTTAATTTGGCTAAGTGTTTTCTTAGTTACTTAACCTCTACAAATCTTGTCTTGTTACCATGAGTTTGGTTAAGTGTCCCTGTGGACTTAGCCCTCCGTTCTAGCTTAACTGTGCTTAAGTTGGTTAAGTGTTCCTATGGATTTAACCCTCCCATTCTAGCTTAACTGTATGAACCTAACCCCACCTACCAGTCTTGTTATCATGTTGAGTCGGTTAAGTGTCTTAGTTAACTTAACCCTAGCATTCTTGTTCTAGCTTTAACTAAATAAATTAAAGCCACAACCACTCACATTAGACAGATATTGTTGCGATTACTGGATGTGCCAGTTGGTTTCGGGCAGGTTTACATCGCAACTCAGTCTAACCTCGGGTTAGGCCTATTCGTGTTTTCTAGTTCAAAGGGTTTTGATTAATTTTCAAATCAGGTTTTGAAAGTAACCATCCCGTCCGTTGGATCAGTTAGGGATAGCCAGAGAGAGCAGGAAACTTGTATTTTCCAAACTCAAGCCTAGACACTATCCACTCTGTCACCCTAGAACTTTCTGGTGTATTATCAAAAGAGATGTTGTTAATAAACCTTTAATTTGTCTAAATTAGTATTTCCTCATTTAGGACAATTTCTATAAGTAAATTATTCCTAATTTACTTATTTCCCAATTACTCTTTTTATGTAAATTGTCAACATTTATTCTTATGGCCCATTCTCCCCTCTATATCATATTTATGCCCTTTTGGTATGTAAACTATACCAAATTAAGTGTCACTAACCATGGTTTTGCTAAACCTGATAGTTATTCCCAATTATGGACAATTTCACATTTATGCCAATATACTTACCGTGCCAAATTAGCTAATCCAATTCCGATTCAACATTCTAATTCACGTCAAACTAGACTTATTACTCTAGTTCACAATTCATGTAAATGCTAGATTTACACGCCAATACTAGATTCAAATTACACATCCTATAATTCATGTCAAATTTATCCAATTTGCATGACGTAATGCATGTTCCCAATTTATGCCAATTTCCAAGTTAAAAACTACGCTTTAGTAAATTTCATATTTTGCCCAAATCGTATTCCCACCGTTCGTATAATCGTGATTCAATCTAGATTATAGATAAATCTAGATTCACAGAAAATAGGGAATGAACCAAAGATGCTATGCAAAAGATAGACATAATAACTGGCATAAAAAGGGTTGAATAACGACGTTGGTTCAAGAACATGGTTAGACCTAACTTAATAGGTAAATTCCCAAGGTCTATTACCAAAGAAAACCCAAGAATAGACAGAATAGAGACGTAGGTTCAAGAACATGGGTAGACCTAACTTAATAGGTAAATTCCCAAGGTCTAAAACCAAAGATAATGAAGAATAGACAGAATAGATGATCGAGTTTAGACCCAATTTCATAGTCACAAAACTTAAGCAACACTTTCCTAGTCATGAATCACAGGTGTTTAATCACAGAAGTCCTTGTTATGTCATAGGCAATAGTTTATATTTCCAAATCAAAGGCATAGGCTTAGTCAAGGAAATAATCCTCATAGTCCCAGTCACAATCATAGGCAATGTTCATAGTCATAGGCAATGTCCATAGTCATAGGCAATGTTCATAGTCATAGGCAATGTTCATAGTCATAGGCAAATGTTCATGGTCATAGGCAATGGTTTTTAAGGTCCATAGTTTCATAGTCACAGTCTTATTTGTCCTCGAATCATAACAGTTCTTAATTATGTTCAAGAGTATAGGCACTAATTCGAATAGAGAGAGAGATTTGGCATATTCTTTTATTCCTTTAATTTCATGTCACGAACAGAGAAAAACGTTCAAATCTAGAAATAACTGACTTACAGAGATTAGATTAGAATAGAAAGATGGCGTTGCTATGATTCATAGGAAAACAGTCGTTGAAGTTGTTTGAACCTCCTCTTGAATCCTAGCTTGACTTGAACCCCTTCTTGAAGCTTTAATCTTGATTTGAATCTCCAATTAGAAGAAGAACTATAACTTGTTTTAGTGGAGAATTAGATTTATTTTAATGGTGGAGGCTAGAGTAGAGAGAAGCAGCATGTAAATGCCTTAGAGAATTTGTGTGGAGGAACCCTTAGGTCTAGGCATTCTTTTATAGATGTAGAGAGTGTTTTAGGGCCCTTAGATCATCATAGAAGCGATCAGAATCGCACAGGTCGAATACACATCATCCAACCACTCAAAAGGAGTCACGTCAGCATAGAACACTCCAGAATTCGGTGCTGGATTAGTGTGGGCGCACTTGGCAGGTGCGCCAGTGTATTTTTGTACGGGCGCACTTCACAAGTGCGCCGGTGCATTCTGGTCTGTTTCCGGTTTCTCTGCCTAACTTCGTTCGTCCATATCTCCTTCATACGGAGTCCGATTTATGCAAACTCGGACTCTATCTCAAGAAGAATTTCGAGACGAACGCAATGGCGTAACCTGTTTCCCTTAATTCTTCTTTTAAAAATTAATTATACCCTGATTTGTGAATCTTAGTGTTACAGGATTACGGGGTGTTACAACGCAAGAGAGGGCCGATTGACACAGACACAAGGAAAAATTAATACGAGTAAGGAGCTAATCGATAGGCTAATAAGGGTACATCTAACATGTTCATGACATTTAGGCAGATTAAGATGGAATCCTCACGATAGATGTACACCTGAAGGCTACTACAATTGCGGGGATTGGGATCACATTACAATACGATCATTTTATATATATTACTAGTTGGGACACTAGTTAGGTGGTGTAGAGAAGTGAAATGAGTGCGAAAGCATATTCATCCTAATTATCTTATTTCTAGGGTGTTGACCTAGACTCAATTTATTCCTGTCATTACCCTTTTCTTGTTTACATGCTAAATAGTCACTGGACTTACCAGACTCATGTCTAACCCATTTTATTTCCTCTTCTTTTCTTTTGTTTCCCCCCAGGTCCGCAGGGAGGGAATACTTCAGCTTAGATCGGATCATTTCTAGCTTGAAGAGAGTAGATGAATTTCCTGGAATCTTTTTCCTTGGGCTATGACTTTGGATACTCTCTTATTGGGGATTTATGCTACCTTACTATTATTTTAATGCTTCTTTATGTTTTAATTCAAGACAGAGATTTTGTTGTAATAATTTGAAAGTTGGTTTGAGACAATTGTTGTAATGTTTTAACCGAATCACATACTTATGAAATAAATTTAGTTTTTTCCGCTGTTTATTTGTCTGTCTTGTAATTTATCTGCATCTTTTTCCTAAAATGCTCCACCGAAGTTAAGGTATTCCATTTGTGAGTGACCTTAACGAAGGTAGGGTGTTTCATTCGTTCATGATTCAAATGTGGTGGTATCTCCAGAGCAGTACGAAGACCTTTAAGTAGAGACCGCAGTTCCGATAACTCGTAAGCTGCTTCATGTTGTGGGAAACGACGCGAAACTGCTTAGGAGGAAGACAATTAAGCTAGTCAAGATACAGTGGAGTGAGGATGAAGACGATTGTACGTGGGAGATGGAAGAGAGTATGAAAATGACTCATCCAGAACTCTTCGTTGGTTGGACCCTTTGATATCGTATCTTCGTTTTATCGTTGTATCTTGCTGTTGTTTGTTAGAATTCTGCGCGCTAAGATAAGGCTATGGATGCGTGGCTTGATGGTTGCTAGTTTGAATGGTAGAATTGGCTTCTCGTGGATGATATGCATGCGGAATCGTTGTGATTACTTGTGTTTGTTTGCAATTTCGAGGGCGAAATTCTTAAGGGTGGAGAATGTAACAACCCACATATTATGCATCAAGAGATCATAAAATATTTTTATTTCATTCTATGAGGGTTGGATCATTCTCATATTTTGATATGTTGCTTATGGAGATGTGAGACATGCCCATAATTTTTACCGATTTTATTTGTTACCATTTTGCCCCTGTCAGCCTTGTATAGGGCATAACTTTTGACTTAGGTCGAATCAGAGGGTGAGACCTGTGCTATTGGAATGGAATTGATGATTGCCTTTCTGTAGAGTGGTTACATTATTGATTTGGCTTAGCGATTTGGGAGAAATCGCTGTTTTAAGGTTTTCAGTTGGTTATTCGGGTATTGGAGCCTTAGTGGAATCCTATAAATACAGGGTGAGAGTGGAGGGAAAAGGTTTACTTTTCCATTCTCTCATTTGGAGGCATTGATCTCCTTCTTCCTCTAACACCTTTCCAACATTAAAATCCAAATCCAAGGGAGGAAATCGAAGATCTACACATTCAAGGCAAAATCTACATCATTTCAAAGGCAAATTCATCGGATCGAGAAGTTTGATTCGAAGTGCTCGTTGTCCGGATCCTTATTTCAATCGTTTTAGGTTGTTTAGGAAAATTGGTGAGTGATTTACATCTCTCACATGAATGCAATAAAGTATATGAGTGTTTGTGCATGTTTCTCATCAAATTAGAATGTTTTACCATTGATTTACATCATTATATGTTCATTTTCATATGCACCACACTATGATCTAATCTAATAAGTTTTAGTCGTTAATTTCATGTTATATTACATGTTTATATTTGTTATATCTCTCGTTATGATCATATGTTCATTTTAAATGGTTTTTGGTGAGATTTGCATCATTTTTGTGGTAATATGTGGCTAGTAATGTTATGATATGTTTATGATTGCGTTTGATGATTGTGTTTGATGATTTTGGTTGAGTTAGTTTCGTCGGATTCGTTGTTTGGCGAAGTTTTGGTCGAAATTGGACTTGAATTGTAATATGCAGGAGTTGGCTCGACCATAGGAATGAATCGGTCCAGATCTGCGATGCATCTATGGCGGAATGAATCAGTCCAAATCTGCGACGGATCTGTGACGGAATGAATCGGTCCAGATCTATGATGGATCTGTGATGGAATGGATCGGTCCAGATCTGCGATAGATTAGTGACGGAATGGATCGGTCATGGAAGGATGGATCGGTAAGATTTGTGATAGATCAGGGATGGAATGAGCGGTGTCGAATTTGTGATGGATTGGTCATGGAGGAATGGATCGGTCAGATTTGTGATAGATCTGTGATGAAATGATCAGTGACGGATTTGTGATGGATCGGTCATGGAGGGATGGATCGGTCGAGTTTGTGATGGATTGGTCGGGTTTGCGATGGATCGATCATGGATTTGTGAGGGATGGATCAGACGGATTTGTGACTGGTCGGTCAATGACCGATTAGTGAGGGTCAGTCAGTGACGGATCAGTGATGGATCAGTGACGGATTGATGCAGAATTGAACTAGGGGATATGATAGCATTTCGGAAGTGCTGTAGAAGGATGTTTTGACATTTTAGCTAGTTTTTCATAGCGAAAAGGTTGGAGATGCTATAAATTGCACTATCGACCAAACAAAGCTTGTTTTTGAGTCAACAATGGTTCTAGCTTCGACACGAGTTCAAGTAGGAAGGTTTAAAGTGTTGAAAGGTGTTTGTTGATAGGGATAGAACAATGAGTGAGGTAATAACTCAAAGTCGTGGGTTGGTGGATAATGGTTGCTCGAGAAGGTCGCTTGAGCAGTAAATAGCCGTCAAGGTTGGACGACTAGAGATATTGAAGTCCTAGAGATTATCGTTGTCGTAAGTTCTAGTAGACTCAAATCAGGGGTACGATGGGGGCACCCAAAAGACCGATTGTAGGTCGAGTACTTGGGTATTGTTGAAAGGCCTAGTTGTCAAGGTTGGACATATAGAGTTTATGCTAGAACTGGGGTTACCATTAGCCCTTGACATATAGCAAGGTTGGCCGTCATACGATTAACGGTGGTTTCAAAGCAGGATTGGCGGTGATAGTCAGAGTCAGTCATGGATGATTGGTTGTTCTATTTGTACTATCTCGCATGGATTATCCAAAGTCGAGGGAGAAGTTCTTTTAGTGCTTAACTAATATTGGTTTAGGCCTATGGGGAGAGTGCTTGGGGAATGTCAAACTCAATTAGGGTTGTCTGTGTGAGACTTATATAATCTGGATGTTATGAGTGCTTTCCATGGTTGAATGGGTGTTCTGGTTTCCTTGAATGAATGATTGAATTGTTTATAGTAAAGGCTATCATTGTCCGATGTGGAGAAGATAAGGTTGAGTTCTTCTCCGGTGTCATGGGTAGATTAGTATGGTTATCTATCCCTTCTCATATACTTTATTGTTGAAGTTTGTTAGCTGTCTTATCGCTCACTAAGACTGTTGTCTGACTCAAGGTTTTATGTTTCCTCTTATTACCTTGGGTTATTCATCCGGTTGTTGGATGGGCAGACTAAGTAGCAGGTGACAGTAGCTTAAGTGAGAACGGTGTTTCTGTTCAGAGGTGAGCAAGAGGCTGGCGTACTATCTTTACTACTATTTAGTATTTGTTTCTGCTGTGTGCTATTTCCATGAGTGTTGTAGTGAGGCAAATTGTACAGATACTACCGTTGTTATCCTCTTGTATAGGATATTACTTTCTAATTGTATGAAAGTCCAGTGTTTCTGATTCACTATTAGTACCTGTTGTATATGTTCTATTATATTTTATCCTTGCGTTGTGAGTTTACGACATGTTTCTCTTACGTTTATCTACTCTGGTGATCATCCATAGTTGCCTTGTGCACCTTTCAGCACATTCTTTACCTTATATAGTGTGGGAGTTGTAGGCGGTTGTCACAGAAACAATAGCTTAAGGTGGATTCGATTGACGAGGAAAAGCTTATGGAGAAGTATTTGAAGGGTGAGGAAATAGTGGGCTTGGCTGAAGGGCCTAAACTTATCGTTGCTGCTATGGAGGAGGAGAGGTGCCAACTCAAAGGAAAGCAAGCTATTGAGGCTGGATCTTCATCTACTGTTACTGGGATTACTGAATCAAAGGGGTACGATCCCGGGAATCTAGGACTTCCTCGAGTATCTCTTCTGTCCCCGATTGTTGAAACCACCTCACAGACTACCGTTGCTCACATGGAGAAATCATCAGAAGGTTTCACTACCTTTTCACCTCAATTTGTTAGGGCTATTTCAAATTTTCATCGTGTTGTTGGGCACACAACCGAAGAACCTGAGTTTTCTCCTGAGTTAATAACTGTCATTTCTCGTTCTGTAGGTGCAGAGCCATCCAGAAAGACCAATGAATAGTAAGGAGAAATCATCGGTTCAAAATCTGCTGAGGAGACTCAGGAGAAATAGGATGAAGCTACTAGCTCAAAATCTACAAAGAAAATCAAGGATATAAAAGAGGAGGTCACTGACAAAGCTCTCATGTCATCTAGCACAGAGGTTCCCAAAGACGGGGATATGATAGACGTCTTAAAAGATGATGGTGGCAATGATAGAATTAAGGAAGGTGACGATGTTGTGATGACTAGAGGCTCGGGGGAAGCTGACTACATGACTTTGGCCGAGATGAAGGCAAAGCAAGATACGCTTTTAAAAGCAAAAGTTGAGAAGGTGGATCCCCAAAATCTTAAACCCCTTGCGATAATTCCTCCTGGTTCAAAGTTAGTTGTCGAGCTTTTAACCCAGTCGATCACTGAGGAGCTTGCTCAAAAATCTCTATTGATCCCAACACTCCGGTTTTAGGGAAAAAGAAGTCGATGCATATCTTTTTCGAAGTTGAAAAAGAGGTAAGGGATAAGCTTAAGGATGCCAAGAAAGCTAAGTCTGGCCCAAAGTCGAAATGAAAGTTGATTTCGCCTTTTTTTTTATTTTCCATTAGTACGCTGTTGTTGTAGCTAGCACAGCCCTCGCGTTTCCTTGTTTAATCCTTTTGTACAAACCTGCACTCATGTAAATGAAATAGTTTCTTTCCCACTATGTCAAATACTTGCAAGTTTGTCATTCATTTCAGTTAAGCTCAGCAATGGTTGAAGTGTTAAAAGTACAGCTAATAAATAAAAAATTACATCATGAATGAGCTTCCATGCGAACGTATAAACAACAATATGTAATATGCAGAAATCACTGCTAGACTAAACAATCGATAACAGGGGGTGTAATGTGTATGTGTATTTCCCCAATCAATCTTGAATAAAGTGCCTGGCTAGGGCTTGTTCGAGATTGATTAGGTTCGACATTAGATTGCCCCAAGCCCTTCAGTGGCGCCAAGATTCTTTTTCGTTGGCACTTGTTCTTCGCACCTTTATACTCTCTTGTCGTATGGCCAGGTTAGAGTGTACTCAAGGCGATCTCTTGTCATGATGCATCTTCATGCCTTAGGGATGTCGTTTTCCCGTCCTTTATACTCTCTCTCGAATCATGAGAGTTAGAGTTTGGATCGTTGTCTTCCTGTCCTTTATACTCTTTCTCTCGAATCATGAGAGTTAGAGTTTGGGACGTCGTCTTCCCGTCCTTTTAAATCTTGTTATGCAAACGGTCATATCGTTTGCTCCAGTTTCTTTACACACATAATTTCTTACGGTAGAGTTTCACCGGTCGGATACACAAAGGATTCAATTCAAATTTGATGTCTCATACTCAGATCACAACACTCATAGAATATAAAGATTCATGCAGGAAAAGTAAATCACACATGCTATTTTATAGTGGTTCGGCCAAATCATAGCCTACTTCCACTTTATAATCTTTTGTTTATGTCGACTAGACTTCTCTAGGAAAGTCATGCCTTTGTACATAGTCTATAAAACAAAAGATTGTAGAACAAATCTACATCAAGTATTGCCGCCAATGTTGGACATTCCAAGCTCTGGGTACTTCTTCACCATCCACGGTCGTTAACTTGAAATCTCCTGTGTCAAGTTTCCGTTGAATGGTGTGCGATCCTTGCCATTTTGGGCCTAGATGGATAGGGTTCGGGAAGACAGGCTTAAATACTAGGTCTCCAGTTTCAATGGTCCGAGGTCGAACCTTCCTATCAGAGTATCATGCCACTTGGTGTCTGTGCCTCGAGGAACGCAAATCTGCCTCATCTCTTTTTTCTTCATTCATGTCCAGGGATTTAAGGAGAAGCACTTTGTTTGTCATTGGATCGTAGTACATTATCCTATGGGAGGGAACTTTCAATTCCACTAGGATAGCTTCTTCCGATACGAAAGAAAGTGAAAAAGGGGTATGATCTGTTGCTGTCTTATAAGTCATTTGGTAGGCCCATAATGCTAGTGGTAGTTTGTCGATCCACATGGCTTTTGCTAGCTTTAATCGCTTCTTCAGTTTGGACTTAATAATATTGTTTATTGCCTCGACTTGTCCGTTCGATTGTGGGTGACCTATTGCGGTGTATCTTTTATCGGTTTTATATTTCTAACAGAAATCTCTAAACTTAGTACTATCGAATTGAGTTCCATTATCAGTTATGATAGTTTTGGGAATCCCAAATCGACAAATAATATTTTTGACTACAAAATTAATCACCTGTTTCGTCGTGATCGTAGTAAGGGTTCGGTTTTAGCCATTTCGTAAAGTAATCTGCAGCCATGATTGCATACTCTTCTCCACCTTTAGTAATTGGTAGGGTTCCAATGATATCGATTCCCCATACAGCAAATGGCCACGGGAACAACATTGACTTAAGTCGATTCGGAGGTGCTCTGGGAATTTTAGCAAATTTCTAGCATCTATCACAGCATCGTGAATGATCAGCTGCGTCCTTGTTGATATAGGCCAGAAATAGCCATATCGCAATATTTCTTTGCTAAGTCTGGCCTCCAATGTGGTCTCCACATTCACCTTCACGTACTTCTGCTAGCACATGTTTGATGTCATCATGTGCTATACACCGGAGCAAAGGCATAGAAAATCCTTGGTGGGAAAGGATTCTATCTTGTAAGACATATCGTGCGGCTTTACGAATCACAGCTCATCTCTCGATCATTTTTGCTAGGAGTGTTCCACTTTTGAGGAAGTTCTTAAATGGTGTCATTCATGATTCCTTTTCTGGTTCATCTTCCAGTATCGGGTCGACTTCCATCTGCTCAAAGCTTGGTGACTTCAGTACCTGTATCAGAACCATCTCTGTCTCTTTTGGACTGTCAGAGCATGCTAACTTAGCTAGTCTGTCTGCTTTCTGATTTTCTATCTATGGGACATGAGTTATGCTCTAATGCTCCAAATTGTCTAACAACTCCTCTACCGTTTCAAGGTAAGTAACGAGTCGAGGTCCCTTGGCTTGGAATTCATTTTGGACCTAGCAAACAACTATTTTGAATCATAGAAAATGTTTAGCGTGGTCACCCCCAATTCCTTAGCGAGTTTTAGTCCGGTAATCTGGGCCTCGTATTCGGAATCATTGTTGGTGGCAGAGAATTCCAACTGCAAAGCATAGTAAATAGATCATCCCTCAGGAGTCGTTAAAACGACTCCGACGCTGGATCTTCGATCATTCTTAGCCCCATCTATATATAGTCTCCAAGGGCTAAGTTCTAAACTCTGCTCCGAAGAGTTAGTCTTATCATTTAATACATCATCCTCGAGGATTGTGAATTCTATGATGAAGTCAACTAATACTTGTCCCCTTATTGATCTCCTTAGCTGGAAATTTACGTCGAACTGGCTCAACTCAAAGTTCCATTTGAGCAATCGTCCAGACGCTTCAAGTCGTTGCAATACTTGTCAAGCGGTTGATCAGTGTATACCACAATTGGATGAGCCTGGAAATAATGACGTTATTTTTCGAGATGCAATTAGGAGGCTATAGGAAAGTTTTTCTATCCTTGGGTAATTATGTTAAAACATTTGATTCACCAAGCATTAATATGTGGCTCCAGCATTTTTTAGTCCAAATGGCATCACCACATAATAGTACAACCCTAAGTCTATAATGAAACTGGTATGTTCTTGATACAGTACATGCATGGGAATCTGATTGTATCTCGAATATGCGTCCATGAAGGAGAGAAGCTCATGCCCCGCCGTTGAGTTTACTAGTTGATCAATCCTGGGGATTGTAAAGCTTTCCTTTTGACAAGCTTTATTGAGATAAGAAAAGTCGATATAGGTTCGCCACTTACCATTTGATTTCTTAACCAGGATGAGATTTTACATCTAGTCGGGATATGTCCAGTCTCTGATGAACCTATAGTTCCTTAACTTCTCTAACCAGGATGAGATTTGACATCCAGTCGGGATATGTCCAGTCTCTGATGAACCTATTATTCCTTAACTTTTCCACTTATGCCCAGTCTCTGATGAACCCATTATTCCTTAACTTCTCCACTTCTTCTTTCAAGGATGCTGACCTCTCTGGGCCCGACATACACCTTTTTTGCTTCACCGGAGGGTGCTTTAGGTTTAGGCTTAGTGAATGGCTCATGATCGGGAAAGAAATTCCACACATGTACGCATGGGTCCAAGCAAACACATCAAGGTTTCCTTTCAAAAAATTAGTTGATTCTTTCGTCTATAAAGATCCAAATGAGATCCAATCTTCAAGACCTTTGTTGGGTCGTCATTATCGATTGGAATGTCAACAGTTGCCTCGTTGGGTGTCGCCTTCCTAGTTCCTGGCAACTCATCCTCCCTAGGATCAATATCTTTGGGTTGGTTGTTAGGTGACTCCCTTGGTTGTATTATCTTTAGTGGCTATGCCAAGTTCTCCTTAGTAGGAGAGGAAGTATTCTTAGACTCTGAACTTTATCCGTTATGCAACATCTTCAACTCTGCCATATAACAGGATCTTCCAGTAACTTGATCATTCCTACACCGGCATCTGTTGGGAATTTCATTAGCAGGCAATAGGGAGCAATGCAAGATCTGAATTCCAAAAGTGTTGTCCGTCCTTGGAAAGCGTTGTAAGGTGAGTCAATGTCCATGATGATGAGCTGGAGAATCCTCACTCTTCTACGCTCTCCCTCACCTAACTCCACGGGTAAGTCTATCACTCCAATTGGGGTGGTTGAGGTTCCATTAAAACCATGAATCCACCCTTCACATGGCTTTAAGTCCTTCATTTCTAGTTTCATCTGATCGGAAGCCGTTTTAAACAGGATGTTAACAGAACTCCCATTATCCATGAGGACTTTCTTGACTGTGGTAGGTCCGATAACGGTACTTATTACTAACAGATCAGTGCTCAGCGCTTCAACTCCAACTATCACTGTCTCGGAAGACAATGTCATCAGTTGTCATCTTCTTCTGTTTTATCGGTGCAGTTTCTTTAGGGTTACTACATTCTCCTATTTCTGAATGTTTGGCCGCATTAAGATACTGCTCCATTGTTCTGTTACTAGACCCAGCCGGATGTGGTCCCCCAACTATAGTCCTTATAACAATATTCTTTCTCTTCTGCAGAGCTATGGGCATAGAAACGGGTTGGTTTGGATTTGGGGCTTGTCCTCCTTGCCCCCGTCTCTTGGGACGACCTTTTACTCATCTAACTTTCCTTCCCAAAGCAATTTTTCAACAACGTCTCTTAGATGACGACACTCATTAGTAGAGTGGTCGTGAGTTCCATGAAACAAATAGAATTTCCCAGTTGCGAGCTCCTTCTCAGTGGAGTCCTTAGGCGGAGGTTTCTTGTATTGTAAGACACTATAAGTATCCAGATAGATGTTCTCCAAAGTGTCTCTCAGTAGCGTGTGATTTTCAAAAGTTTGAAACCGAGGCCTTCTTCCAGAGTAGTTCCCTCGAATCCTATTCCTTTTACCACTGTTTCTATCCCGACTGCTATTTCCTCCATTTATGTTGCTGATGTTTACCTCGAATTTACCTATATTATCGTCGGATTGTTTCATAGCGGCATTACTTTGAATGTCTTCTCTGGAAGCTCCATCAGATTTTTTTCTATTGGCGTATATTTTCTCCCATCGCAGGCAAATATTTTCCTTTACATTGAACGATTCCCTTGTCAATGGCGGTTTTCCAGCCAGATATCCCCCGAACTCCGTGTCCGGATTGACCCCATCTATTAACGCCATCAAAATGGTCGGCTCATGTGGGTCGCTTACTTCAGTAACTGCTAGGTTAAAGCTATCTAAATATGGTTTCAAAGATTCTCCAGAAGCTTGCTTGATTAAGGATAGTTCAGTGACACTTTTAGATTTCCGGGCATGGAGTCGGAGCTGGTTCACAAAACGTTCGCTTAGTTCTTTCAAGCTTGATACCGATCAAGGAGGGAGTCGAGTGAACCATATCAGCATAACTTATTTAAGATATATCAGAAAAGCTTTACATTTCACGTGTCAGGTGCTGCTGCAGTATTCATATACCATGCATACCTCATCAAATGTTGTCCTGGAGCGGTTCTTCCTTCATACTGTTCCATTTGTGGCAGATTAAATCATCGGGGAAACTAGAAATCCAAGATGCCATCGGAGAATGGGGTGTGGCTATGCTCAATACCCATCCTCATTGGTGTAATGTCAACTATCATCCATGATCTGATGCACCATCACCTCTACCTCAACAATGGTTAAAATTAGTTCAGGATTGATGCTTCTATTTCTTCCAACTTGCCTGGTCCCTACATCGGATGATGTTATTTGGTTTCGGGCTGCAGCTGAACGTCTTTTTCCTCTACGCACCCGGTCATTCATAGGATGAGTGGGCTGGATAAGTTGCCCTCGAGTGGGATTGGTAATATTGGGATCCCTGGGTAGAACATGTGATCCTCGCATAATAGCATTGGCTCCCTCAAACTAGGGTCATTAGGTTTGAGGACACGAGATGCGGCTTCGCGAGATCCCAATGATCTGAATGTTAACTGATAAAGATTTTCGGGCCTTTCATATGGCCTACTCCGACGTAGACGTTCTTCGTTGAAGAGGATGAATGATCCACAACAAGACGATGAGTTGGAGAGGGCGTTCTTTGTCTATGAAGTTCACTTATTTCCCTACTCATAGCTTTCATGTTTTCTTGCATAAAAACTCAATCGTGTTTATGGGCCTCTAAAGCATTATTGGTTCTGTCTAACATATCAAGTAAGCGTGAGAATTCCATGTGTGTGACGGGCATAGAAGGAGTAGGCTGATTATTAGCTGTCGTGGCTGGCATCGGAGCATCTACAGGGGCTCGAGTAGAAGTACCATCCTCAACTCTAATTGGTTCAATTCAAGTCATAGTGGTGTCACCAATTCGGATTGGGGGAGAACTTCCAGATGCATTCAAATCACCGGATTGGTTCAGATCATCGGGTCGGATCGGGGCCTCTCCAGCAGATCGGTTTGGTCCTGAAGCATGCCCTCGCGACCTGGCGACAACCATAGCTTACCGGTCCTCACTCATATCGTTTCTCGAGACACATGCAGTTCTTTTCCTTTTCCTTTAGCCATAAAGCTTGATTTTCAAGAATAATCAGAAAATCTCCTAAAACATTGAAAAATTGGACTAACTTCTTTGGACTTGAGGATCCAAACAGTAGAACGATAATCCAAAATGCTGAGGATTCGAGTTTCTCAGTGAAAGCACCAAAATGTTAGATCCAAAAGTGGTTCGAACACCCAAATGAATGATAACTCTAAATAAAATAGAAAGAAAAAATAACGAGAAAACAAGATTTATAGTGGTTCGGTGTTAATGAGCCTACGTCCTATTTAAACTTCTTCAATTAATGATTTGAATACAAATACAATGCTAATTCCCACTCATTCTCACTTATACAATTGATAATCTATCTTCAATTTATGGAATTATACTATAAAAGTTTGGGTATAACTTGAATAAATCAAGGAAATTCGCTGGTCTAGAAGTCAAAGTGATTAATTTGCCAAAGAGCCCTTCAAATGAAGCGTTTTGAGGTATTTATAGGCTATGAACCCATCTGGTTCGGGCGCCACGTGGGGCCCTTCTCGTGAACTTCGGACCCGCTGGCTTCAAGGTGGTGACAACACATCGAAAACGTGGGATAGTGGAGTGAAACCGCTCCGGGTTTATAGGATCGTGGGGTGCGACTGTTGCAATTTTGCTCCTCGGTTCAGATCCGGGAGACAAAAGATGTACTGGTCGGAGAAGCCTACACCGAACCGATCCAAACGTGTTACCTCTTTTCAGTCTTCTGGCTCGTGTGTAATAAGGTGAAGGGGTTCGGCTTGAGGGGTCTGAACTGACCCGGCGGACCTTCTACTGTGCTCTATATACTTAATTACAATCGTTGAACAATTCTTTAACTTTGTATATCCTAACCACAAAGTAGGCTAATAGCGCATGTATTTATTTTTGATAAAATTTATTTATTCATTTTCATGTGTCTTGTAGGAATTTAGGAACAAAAATAGAGTATGCACATTAAGTTTACATGGAGATATGCATGCACAAAGTGGATACAAAGCAACGGAGATGGAATTAATTCACATGCAATTTAGTGGAGGACCCTACCCATTATCGCTCCAAAAACATGTTCGAAGACTAGTATTCTATCGATTATAAATCCATCGCGAAATGTAATAAACCGCAAGCGCACAGCGTACACTTGTAGTATGTTAGCGAATACGTGTCGATCCACGAGGAAAGAAGTAATTGTAATTTTATTCAATCAAATTAAAACGAAATTGACTGAACTACAACTAAACTAAATTAACAAACTAGGATAGATAAGAATATGAGAGTTAAATAACAACTTAGGAACAACTCTAGTCTCTAGATCACATGAATCAACGTAAAATGAAACCTTGATCTCTTTGTTTTTGGTCATTTGTGAATTTAAATGATATGATTATTATAAGTATAGCTTATTCATGTTATTAATTAACACAAAATGAACTGTCAAACTATAACATACCCACTAAATCACCTTGCTGGTTTTAATGACAAATGAAAACAAGATGAAAGTGAAGTATACTTTAAGCATGGCCTATGAACTATTTATTAGAACTATAGGCCATCAAATTTTTATTTCAGCCTCCACTTAATCACCATCATCATACGTAGATGAAGAGGTAATTAGTGAACATATGAGTAGGCATAACCTATTTGGTGTCAACAATATAGGCTATAAAATTCAATGATGAACTCATAAAACCAATAGCATTAACATGACATGAAGCACAAAACGAGAGCATGAATAAACAAATTATGTTGCATCTACATAATTAAGAGAGCATCGTTACCCCTAAGTTGAAAGGGATTAGCTTCCAATATATGTAATCATGACAAGAAAAGTGATTGTAGCATAAACATAAACTAAACAAAAGAGAGAACTAATTAACAAAAACGAAATAAAACTAAACTACTTACATAAACTAAACTACACTAATGCATAAAGTAAATAACAATAATTAGATTGTAACATCCCAGAATTTATAGTGATTTAATGATTAATTTATTTAATTATTTGAATAACGGTTTGGTAATTCCAATGGTTTGAATTTAAATAAGGGTGATTATTTCATTAATTTTAGCAATGGGATAATATAATTTAATTATGATAATAGTCGGGAAATAGTTGAATTGGCAATATTGTGAAAACTGGATAATATAAGATATTTAATTGAGTTTATATTCATGTTATAATAACGAATATATTATTTAAACGACAGTTGAACGTATTATTTTAATATAAATTATAAAGGAGATCATAACGTCGCAGTAGTTCGTAATATTGAGTTTTGAACTTCAACTGAGTGTACAAGATCCATTATAAGTCGGATTTCTTTGAAACAAGAAACCTTGGAAACTAATTAACTATGTTTTTCTAATGAAAGCGAAAAACTGAGATTTTGGCTTATAGATTGCAAGTTATGTCCAAATCAAATTTCAAATAGTTGTTATGGAATCGTTTATAAACCATATTGTTTATTTAATTATAATTTATTATTTATTTCGATTTTGGATAAGATTTTCTAGATGTATTCTTAATTTAATTTATAGAACTTTTCTGTAATTTTTAATTTGGAAAATAAGCTACTTTTTGTTTGGAGTATTTTACACCCTAAATCAGCTCTTTTGGGGTTTCACAAAATAAGTTCATTTGTCTATATTATTATATTTTCAAGATTGTGGAACACCGCTTGACATGATAGTATTTTTATTTTTGTCTATAGCGATCTATAAATGAACGGAGTTTTACGTAACAGATACGTTAAACATCTTGAAAGCAAGTTATATATATATAAATAAATGCATCCTTAGCAACTAAGTTTCAACACCTAATTGTTTTTGCGGACCTACGCTCTGCTAAAAATTCATACCCAAGGAAGAAAATTTCTACAGACCTATGATGTGAAATAATGTGCCTATCCTACCCTATTCGTTAACTACTAAGTAATTTTCCCCTATATATATATATATATATATATATATATATATATATATATATATATATATATATATATTGCGCAAGTAACAGCTATTGTCTTCCCTCTTTTGTGTGCAAAATGGCATGCCGAAGCTTTCCAGTGGTACCTAAAAATCAAAATCAAATTTATACATCTTTGAAGTCACACAACGTACAAGATTACAATTCCAATGGGTTGCTCTACCATTTCCAAGCGTTTTCATGGCTTGGGATAAGTGTTTTAAGCGCTGTGTTTGACGGCAGCGGAGCAAGGACCTGGCCTAGTGTCGACAAGAAGGAGTGATTGATCAGTATTGTGATTAAGGGGTATTTACAGAGTACACACAGTTTCTGGAGGCTCTCGACTAAGAACAGCAAAGTTCTAAAGAACGGTTTGTCTTCGATTTGAGGTAAATGAAATGGGTGTGCGGAATTTGGAGGATTTTTAGGATAAAAACTATCGCATGTTCGCTATGATGATCAAAATAAACCTCGACGCCAGGATGTTTTGGAAGCTACATTTGAAGAGAGAGGCATGGGGTTGGATGTTGCATGCATGAGGCATTTAAAAAAATGATCTTGCACATGTGAATGAGGAAGCATGCGAGTGTATGGTGTACAAGGGAGGCATGGTGTTCAAACATATGGGTATACAAGAGCACGTTTTAAATAAAGAAAAGGGGGGAGTAATGAATGAGGACCAAAAGTTTTTGGCATGGTTGAAGAAGTAAATACTGGTCATGGAAGTATCTTGAGAATTACGAGTTCAACATGGAGATGATAGGGCGGGGGAGGTTGTGACGAGGTGAAGACTGGTGATGTTGGAATAGGGATGGAGGACTGTCAAAGGAGGAGCGCGTTGGAGCTGAAGCAACATCTATGGGTTAGTTAGAGATTGGTTTCAGAATTTCTGTATTGCGAAAGAAAAAGAAATCTTGGGTCTGGGTTAAGTATTTGTTATAGGCTATAAAAATGCGAAGCCCAAAAGAGAAAAAATAAAATAAAAGAGGAGCAGCGTTGCAATTTTGTTATGGGGAGAAGAAGGTGGTACGGGTTAGATTTAGAAAGATAGTTAGAAGATAGGGGCCGTGGAATTTGAAACATAATAATGGGTGTTTTTCAAAAGGGTAAGGCCCAAACAATTAATATCTAAAGTTTTTATTTAATTTAAATACATGCCCTAACTTGTAAATTAAATATCTCACTCATACGTTGTCAGTTTCATGAATGGTCTGATCCGTTAGGATCATATGATCATAGACTACATCATGGAACTAGTCTGGAGCAATTTGGAGTTCGTTACGAATTTTGGAACAATTAAAGGCCTGAACTAATCAATCGACTGACATTAATTGTTATTCAACGATTAACGACCGATGTGAGTAAACTCACTAACTCTGTTCAATTCTATAATTTTATTAATGTTATTTAGTATTCATAAAATAATTTAATGTTGTGTGTGATGGTTGTTTGGATGATTTGCTAATTAATTGTTTGAAATTTTATATACCGTTATACATATATATATATATATATATATATAAGATTGCTTAAATATTGATTACAATTATTATAATATTTCATATTGATATGAAATAAATGATACTTATGTTGATTAACATCTGTGGATGTAGGGAAACAGGTTGGAGGAATCTGGAGTCCTCAACAATTATATTGTTGTTTTTCATATATTGCATTATATGATGTGACAAATAATCTGTGGTTGATTATTGTGTGGTTTGGGATGTTTGAACAACATTGACCTGAAATGATTGGTATTAAAATACAGTAAAAATATATGGAAAAGAATTCGTTTAAAAAGGGAAATCTGTTATTTATTATTTTTAAATAATATAAATTGAATATTGATTCAAGTAGAATATAATAACTTGTTTAATTATATAAACAAGCAGTTTGGTTTATAAACGATATTCATAAATTGGATGAAATAATTGTTATTAAATAGAATTGAAATAAGTCCATAACGATTTATAAATAGAATTCGACTTTGTTGAATATTTTAAAGATAAATTATTTTTAGAAATCTTATATTTTATAATTTAAAATTCGAAAAGATAGTATAATATTTGATTTGAAATCAATAATTTATAATCGATTATGTAATCAAGATCGAGTATATATTTGATATAAAATTAAAAATAAATTACTCGTAAATGGAGAGTATGAAGTGGAATATGATTATGAATTTGTAAAATAACTCGATAAATGGATTTGAACCTATAATGGCATTATATGAATAAAAAACAAGATTTATTTGATAAAATGAGTTTTGTTTTCTGTAAAGAAATAATATTCACATTTTAAACTGAATAATGATTTAAAAGCAAACGTTTTGCAGACTTAAACGGAGTTAAGGAAATTAGAAACTGACTGGAGATTAGTTAAGTTGAACGGCTTTCTAGGTAGTGATCTGATGTTGGTTTCGTCCTTCGGTGTTGATACTTAGGGAGTTATTCTCTTACTAATCTACAGTTAGGGACCGATGAATGTGAAAGGATAGTGATGCATGAATAAGATATGGGAATATTTTCCAATGTTAATAACGTATATTTTCGAAATACGGAAAATAAGGAGTTGTGAATATAGAGAAACGTTTTCCAAGTATCGTGAGAAGCTAAACGAGTTGGAGAAATATTTGGGTAAAGATATTGAAAGGAAATTGAGAAATGAATAATTTAATGATAAATTAAATTAAAGAGGCTCTATGTTGATTGATGATTAATCGGTAAGACTTCCATTTGGAAATACGACCGTTGTTTGTATTATGTTTTCCTTTGATAGATAAATCACCGGCTATCAAAGTTTTTGACCATTTTTCCGTTGTAGATACAGAGAGACCGGGATCAGATTTATTATCCGAAAACCACTCCATATGAGCATTAGCGTTGCGAATCAAATATGATGAATATAATTAAAGACGAAGTTTATGTAAAGGTTGTTCTGGTGAGCCTAGGTAGAAATTGCCTAAGATGGATTTACGGAATAGTGCCTTCAGGTTGTCCAGTCCAAAGACAATCTGTATGGACGAATGTCTGACAGAGTATATCTAATAGATCGCGTAAGTTGATCTCTTCGAACATATTTACGTTTGGTGGCGGAGGAATTCGTTTCCCTTAGCTTTATACCCATAGTATTTTTGGAGAAATTAATTTGTGATTTGGCGGGTATGACGATGTGGTATTTACTGGGTATAACGATGTGGCATTCAAAGTAAATGAAGGTGTGATCTGTCAAAAGATATGTTATGACCTCAAGCTTCATCAACCAGGAAATGACAAAAATCGGGCAGGCAGCATGGCTACGTGGGTCGCACCCAATCAGGGTATATTGTCACTATCTAGAGAATATTCATATTTGTTACTTCTTTTCAGTTCTGTATCTCCCGGGAATGGTTATGTTGGTATACCAACCGTAAAGTGACAATATATTCGAAACATTCAAGCAAAATGAATGGCTGGTCATGTTTAGCTGAGTTACAAGATATTCTTGTAAAACTCGAGCATATCGTCTCTAGAGTACACTGATCAGAAGGTGATTCCATACCTTGTCATAGTGGGAAATCCATTCTCTAATAAGATCCTGCGGTTTTTTGATTGTATATTATATGTGTAGAACGTCGGGTGAAACCGTTCTGCTAGAATGCTATTTACTTGATTTAGACACTATTATAATATCAGAAAATTATTGATTTTAAGAAACGTTTTGGGAAGGAAAAAACCATATAGCAGATTTGGAATATTTTCGAAAATATTCATTTACAAATATTCACAAATGAATGCAAGTTTTCTCCTTCCCAAAACGTTTACAAATTCATCTTGTAAATATAAACACAGAAAAATATTCATTTACAAATATTCACAAATATCAGATGAAACCGTTTGGTTTTCGAAAATATTTACAAGATGAATGCAAGTTTTAAAAATCATATTCATAAGTGGATAATTTACTTTTACATTTAACACGAATGAGTTAACACAAGTTTGGGTCGTCATAATGAAATTTAAGTCCGTTACTAATCAAGACTTCAAACAAAAGTCAGGTTATCGTTACAAACTTCTCCAACTTGGCTAATTGTTTTAGTAGAAACATAGTGCAAATATGAAATGAATTTTATAATAGATATCAATAATCGTAAAATGGCATCTTTATTTCCTTTTGGTTAACAAGTTAGGTCAAATAAGCGAAGTAGCACTTGGATTTCAAGTTCTTACTCTCTCTTTATTTTGAAAAGTATTTACATTATTAGTATTTACAAACACCTAACTGGAAAGACCAAGGTATACCACCCCTACACTGCATTATGACTTATGCGAGGTTGGGACAGAGCTTGGTGAATTATGCAGATCGGTTCTGACTTTGACAACAACATGTTGGTAATCCTTAATTGTCCAACTCGTAAAATGAGACCAAGGTATACCACCCCTACACTACATCACGACTTACGTGAGAGTTGGGACAGAGCATGGCTGGTTTGCACACCATTGCTGTATTTACAAGTAATGTTGGATACCCTTGGATAGCTTATTATTATGTTATTTTATTATTATTTTTTTTCTTTTTTTTGAAAGAGAGAGAATTAAGCGAGAATATCTTAGCACAACTTCAGTTAAAAGATCTAAAATGTTATCGCAAGTTGTCCAAATCAACCATTTTATTATTTAGATTACAATTTAGAAGACATTTCATACTCAACACCTACTAATCTCCCTATATACCAGTTACACTAAATTTGCTCATAATTCAAACTTTTTATTCGTTATCCATTAGGAAAAGTGATTTTCCAAACATTTTAATCGTATGACCAAAACCGTATATTTATTTCATTGTGCCCATTAAAAAATAAATTAAAATGCTTTTTTTAGATTTTTTTGAGTTTTTTTTTTGAATGATAAAAAAGAAAAGAAAAATCTATGCAAAACCAAAATAAATGTGAAACTCCCCCCACACTTGAATTTTAATGTGTCCCCACAGGCAACCCAAGTGGAAGGAGAAAAGAAAAAAAGGAAAGGAAAATTAAGCGAGTAGGTTTGTCTGTCTCTAAGTTCTGGAACGGTACACGGGGTGTATATATTTAAACTAAAGTTACCAGACAAAAGTTGACGTATTTAGGCTAATGAGGGAGCAAATCAGAAGTAAAGCCAGATACTGTGAAAATGTTACTCTGTAATATAACTTTGTTAAGATTAAAGTTTTCTAATTATAAATGAATTGAATTTGGATGGAAATAATCTTCGTATATTTGATATTAAATTCCGTAGTTAAAACTTTTACTATTAGAGGAATTTGAAAGGTATTTATACTGTTATTTTGCTTATAATATTAATTGATTATGAGAATTGATACTAGATATAAGCTGATATAATTTCTATGCAAAATCTTATAGTTAGTATCAATTGGTTTTGGGTTTGTTGTGAAAAAATAACACCATTATTTAACCCATTTATGATTAAAGTTATGTTTTGAAAATTTATAGTTTTTTTGTGATCTTGGTTAAGATTGAATGAATCTTTATTTTTAAAGATTTATAAATTTGAAAATTTAGGAGGATTAATATCCTTTAGCTAAAGTTTACTGGGAATGATATTTCATAAGCTTTGGTTAAGAGACAGGTTTTGAAAAAGGAAAGCAAATGGGTAAAGAGTTAATGAATCCTTGTTAAAGATTAATAAATGGATTTTGAAAAATTCCTAATTAAGGAATGTAAGATTAAGAAATTTGTTTAATGGAAAGTTTGGTTTATGTCAATTAAGTTTTGACAATTTAATGAATTATCTTTGGTTCAAAGGAAATAACGGTAAATGGGAAATTAAGGGTTAATTAGTCTTTTAATTCAGATTTATAAATGTGATTTGGATATGGGGTTTAAAGGAAAACCTTTGTCAAGATTTGATTAGTCTTGGTTTAAAGATTTAACGAATTGAATTTATGAATTTAAACCATTGAGGAATTTGTTAAGTAAATGAAATGTTTGATTAAAGATTAAGGGAATGAATCTTTTTGGTTAAAGATTAAGTGTAGAAAATTTATGAAAGAATTCCTAAGTTAAGGAATAAATAATTAAGGGTTGTAAATGGAAGGTTTGGTTAACCAATTTAAGACGGAGGAGACTTAACTAAAATTTTGTATAAGTCCACACTATTTCAAATTGCGTTGATTATTGAAAAGCCCAGGATCAGATTTGGAGCTTCCTATCTGTTAGATCAAAATTTGGACCTAACACCCAAATTGTTCTGAATCTTATAGAGTTTTAACTGAAGAATGGAGAAAAAGAAAGTAACACACAGAATTTATAGTGGTTCGGCGTTAACGAGCCTACGTCCACTTTATATGTTAATGATTATACTTTGAATGTCGGTACAATCAAGGATTTCTCTCTAGCTCACTTTTACAATTGTTATTTCTCTCAGTAATTAAGTAGTTTGACAATAATGGCCGATTCAATACTCAGTATTGCCAAAAGGCCCCTCAAAAATGCCAAGCTCCGGGCTATTTATAGCTGATTTTGTCAGGCGGGTCGTGGTAACACGTGGCACGAATCCCGAGAACATCGGATCGCATCGCCATCATTGAAGAAATAGTCAAATTAGCCGTTGTGGACAGGTGTCACGATCTGCTTGAAAATCGGATCGTGCAGATGGGGAGAATCGGTCAAAATGACGGTTAGGGACACGTGTCGCTAGATCTGTGCGTCTCGGATCGCTGAAGACTAGCTCACGCTTGAACGGGTCAGAGGGTTCGCCATGCATCAGGGGATCGGATCGGTCTACGCTGGGCAACAATATAAATTCGGATCGAGTCGCATAGGGGTTTCGTTTCACTGATGAAACAGGGGGCGATCCGACGAGATGCGATCAAATGGTAGGCAAGTCGATAGTGTGCGATCCGACGACGGGCGAGTCGATAGTGTGCGATCCGTTCCTTCACGCACTTGGGGAATATAGTTTCATACCTTCCTCTTGTGAGTGAACCTGGGTGGCTTGGTCAAAAAGCTAGCCAACATTTTGCCCCCTCGAAGTATGTTTTATCAATGATGGAACATGCTTCGAAGCTATAGAATCGTCTTTTCACAGCGAGTCACGAATCGGTGAACAATTCCTTTTCTGGGATTTTTCAGAGTCTTCATCACTGAATTTATCGATTCGGATCGCGTGCTCGAGTCGCTTTCCAATAGCAAGCCATTCGTTTCGTTCTTTGGTGTGTACTTGGGCCTCTTCATGGAACGGAACGAAACGGGCTCCTCTTCGAGACGTGGTGGGCTTTTGGTTCGCGGCCCGCCTATTTTCGTGGATCGAATAGGACAAAGAAGGGGATACAAACGGTCGCCCTTTTGCCTATATAAATCGACCCCCCCTCTCCACTTTCTTCCTTCTTCTTTCTTCCGTATCGTTTCGCCTGCATCGCTGAGGAAAAAACCCTAGTTTTTCAAACCTTCAAAAATCCGATTACTTTCCCAATTTTTAGAAAGGTAATTCTACCGAAAGCACCCTTATTCGAAATCGCTGTTGTTTATGAATTTTTTCGACTAGTTTGAGGGAAGAAACGGTGGAATATCGTGATTTTTGGGGGAACCATCGAGGCGCCATGGCTGATGGGTTCAGAGGTTGGAGATCGGAGATGAGAAGGAGAGGAGAAAAACGGAGGAGGAAGAAGAAGAGAGAAGGCCGGTTCGGATCGGGGGCAAGGAGAGGAGAGGAAGAAGATGAAGGCGAGTGGCGAGACGGAGGGTCATGGTGACGGCAGAGGCGCGTATCGCGGGGGGCTGCAACGATTCGGCAAAGACCCCGATCACTTAATTTCACGATCCGTGAGGGGGCGATCCCTCTGCCCTGCGATTCGAAGAAGGGCGATCCCTCTACCCTGCGATCCGAAGGAGGGCGATCCCTCTACCTTGCGATCCGACTTGTAGTTCACGATCCAAACAAATTTCGAACTTTAAACGATGCCTCGTCACCATAAAATTCTGAACAGTTAGGCTAGGGCCTTGATGTCGGACTTTCTGGACTAAATGACCACATAATTTGACTGCATATGACGACTAATATTTTGATGATTTTGATAGCTTTCACGCTTTATCTTTAATGCACACACAAGCACACACACCGACACTTGCACACACGGGGGACGGGTAGTTTTAATCTCATTGTTCATGTTTTCTCATCCTAGCAGTAATGCCGAATAATCAATCTCCTTCAAGATCCGCAACAGAAGCGGAATCCGAGGTTCCTGAGCAATACAACCCCGAGATTCCTCCAATTAATCCAGGAGGTGAAGATTCCGGATCTGAATACAAGGCAACGGAATCAGATCCATCCGAAAATACTTCATCTAGTGAAGACTCTGAGATAGACAGACGAGCTCCCGACGAGATTCCTGGCGCGCTCAGGATAGAGAAATTTTCTGATTCTTTAGCATCTAAACTCGATGATATAAAGCTTAAAAGAATCTGCCTGAGACACGGAATTTCTTGGGATGACGTCATGACACCCGGTAGCGAAGATAGACCCCACCTAGCTCCAGAAGGATATATGGCAATCAGTCGAACCATGTGCTTGGTAGGAGCTATTCCTCCGTTTCCTTCAATCGCCATCGAGACTTTAAAACGACTGGGTATCGCCCCGATGCAGCTGCATCCTAATGCTTACGCATCTCTATACTCCTTATATGTTGCATACGCGGAGATCCTACACACCGAACTCACATTCAGAGATTTGACATTCTTCTTTCTTTTCAAGCATCGCTCCTCGGCTACTCCAAATTTCTCTTTCTTTGAATCGGTGGCGAATAGGAAGGTTCTGTACGATGGATATAGCAATATAGGGGATCCTAAGTCTGATTGGTTTTATATAAAGAAACAAGCCGGATGCTCAAGAAGATGGCTTAAATCAAGTAAATTTCAAGCTTTTAACTGAATATCTTGTTCAAGAAGTCGAAGCATTAACATTCTTCCCCCTTTTTCCTTGTCTTAAACAGATCACGTCTTCCAGAAAACAGAGGGCCCGTTATACAACCATCGATTGTCTATTCTTTTACAAAGCAGATCCGACTTTCTAAGGATCAAAAAATGCATTACTGATGAGAATCTTCATAAGCACCATCTTCTGGATATAAGATTTGGACTGGGCGCTGGCGGCAAACCCTATAGATACGTGCCCCCAACGAAAGGAGAGGGGACATCTCAAGCAGTAGAAACAACCAAGTTTCGCAAAAGTCCTTCCCCGATAGTTATCCAAGACGATGAGGACTTGAACATATACAAAGGGGACGAGGGCCGCGATGACAAGTCCAGGGAAATCCCAGTTTCTACTCCAATTGAACTCGCTGCTCTTGATGATCTGACAGAAGAGCAGTTATTCGCCGAGCTGAGCAAAATTCCTCTGCCCGATGATGTATATACAGAGAGGGACTTTGAAGGGGAGCCATTCTTCCCTACTTCTGAGGAGGCCATCGCTCCAACTAGAGAACAAGAAACTGGTCAGATGAGCCTGTCTTCAGGCCCGGGTCTGTTAGGGGGAATTATATGGGATGCACAAATCACACACACTGTTCTGACCCCGCACGCTTATATCGTCAGTCTTCAAGGTTTTAACATGTTCTTTTCCTTTTTTTTTTAAATAGGAATGATGTCCCGTAAAAGATCTTACCCTTATCGTTCTCTTCCCGAGGGCACACCCAGCCTTCACCCGGGTGCTGAGCGTCCTCGTGGCCCTTCTCATAAGTCGACTTCCTCGCAACCCCGGTCTCCACCAAAATCGACATCTGTCAAGCTTCCCAGTCATCCGGCAGTTCCTACAGGGGGAAAGAAACTTCCTAAAGAATTAACTCCTCCAAAAAGTGTACCCTCTCAAAGCAAGTCGTCAAAAAGGCATTACGAATCTAAAGATAGAGGCAAGGATCCAATCAGAGAATCTGAAAAAGAGAGGAGTGACATCGTTCCTTCCAGCCAGCCAGAGTTGCCTCCCCCCGGGTCACGGGATTACATGCATGGTCCCGAGATTCAAGGTAGACTGGAAAAGCTGCGGGAACAATTCCCAGACATATTCTTTGACAGGATGACATTTGTTCCAGCCTTGGAACCGGTTCCCAAGAACTGGGATAATGAAGTTGTCGGGCATATCCGCCACGTAGCCAGGCAATATGAGATGATGAAGAAACACGCAGTTAACCTTTCAGAAGTCATCCGATCGCTTGAAATAGAAGCACATAGATCTAAGGCGAAACTTGAAAACAACGAAAGGGCTAGGACAAAGATGGAGAAGGACCTGGAAGATGCTCAATCCCAACTTGCTCTAGCGCGGAGAGACGTCGAGAATTATAAAATCGAATTGGAGAATGCTAAAAAACGCTTTCATTCGGAACTTGACTCCAATAGCCAAGAAAAAACGGCCTTAAAGAAGGAGGTTGAAGATCTCAAAATGGCCAATATTGAGTTGAAAACAGCACAAGGCCATTTTGAAGCTGAGAGAGCTGCTTGGGAAGCAGAAAGAGCAAGTTTGAAAGAAAGTTTGGCTTTGGCTAAAGCGGAAACGCTGACTTTGAATGATCAAGTTGCAGATGCGGAGAGACGGGCAGCTCTCGCTGAACAGAATGTTGAAAGTGCCATCGAAATGGCTACTGCCTCAAACAACAAGCTCCTCGAGAGAGAGAAGGATATAGAGGGGTTTGAAGAGATGATCTTTGACTTCCTTGGCCAAGTTCTAAAAACCCGCAATATCTCGTGGATCCCGGATTACCATGTTACTTTAGCCAACTTATGGGATGCCATTGTTGAGGGTGAGAAGCAGAGATTAAGGGTCGAAGAAATTGATGAAGATGAGTTGATGAAGAGCATCTTGAGGGATAACGAGCCTGAGGACCTGGCAGAGGGTCGTCGTCTGATTCTAGCGGAGATGGAAAAGGAGAGGACCCTGGCTAAGGGTAAAGGCAAAGCTGACGAGGGCTCGAGTTCAGTCGTGGAACCCAAAACCTCCGGAGTTGAGGAATACCATCCCGATGATCCACTAATCCCTTTGGGCCTAACTCCCGTGGTCGTTGGAGCCTCTGTAACTACTCAAGAAGGAGGATCTGCGGAAGGTATCTCTCTCTTTTCCCCACAATTTGTCAAAGCAATTGTGAATTGTCGTCGTCTGGTAGAACAACCAATTGAATTAGTAACGTGTGTTCCCCATAATACAGGTGGTGAGCCCGTCGACAAGGGTGATGAAAAAGAAAAAGAGACAGAGAAGGAGGCTGCGTCGCTAGGTGCCGGTATTGATATATCAAAGCAGGCTGAGGTCACAACAGCAAAGAAAAGCATCTCGGCATCTAGTACTAACGTTCCCAAAGATGCTGAGACCATCGAAGCCTTGAAAAACATGGATGGGCGCCATGTTGATGAGGAAGAAGATACTATTGGCACCAAAGAGACCGGCGACGATGACGACGAAACTTTGGCTAGCAGAAAAGCTAGGCAAGAAAAAGAGATGGCTTCGACGAAGGTGGGAGAAGATGCTCTGGACATTGTCCCTCTTGCATAATTTGATCCCAAAACCGGGATGATTTTGAAAATCCAGCCCAAATCCGTCAGCAGACAGCTTCATTTTGCGAATCCTGATGATTTCCCGGCTTCCCTTTCTGATAAAAGGAAGAGGAAGGAGGCAGAAGAAGAATCCTCCGAAGAGTCGGATGTCCCCCTCATAGACAAAAGGAAGAGGAAGAAGGGAGATCAATCTGATGGGCACAAGGCGAAGCTGGAGGGACAGAAACAGGAAAAGAGGCCGAAGCGTAAATAGGATACTGTTGCTGGTTTATATTTTATCTTTAGGTTTTCCACTGGCCAGGAAGTATAATTGTGAGACTGGCCCTCACTTTTGTTTTCTAGGTTATTTTTCAATTTGTAGGCTTGTAGTATATAAAGGAAAGTTTTATCTCTTTTTGCATCATTGTGTACCTGTATTCAAATAAACTTTCCATGGTTAGTTATAGACTATCTAATTATAACTACAAGTCAATCAAGTAACAGAGAAAACTTTCATGCTGCATTGCTGCATTAAAATTCATGTGTATATGCATATGGCCCGTAATCAGTCATTGGCATGATGCTTAACTAGGGCTTATTAAAGATTGATTAGCATTATTCGCACGTTGCCCCCTATTCCTGAGCATGGGGGGCTTAGAAAATTTCATAAGATAACTGTTCTTGCGGTACCGGACTTCTAACACCTTTCTCAGTGCCTATTCATAGACTCCTTTATACTCTCCTGGCGGTTGCCATGGTTAGAGTTCAAATTCAATAGTTCAGTTGGTCCCTGTTCCTTTAACAGGGAAGGAGTTCTAGCTTGCTTCATGATATGCTCAACGATCCTTCAGCGGAGCAGGAATTATGGGGGTGCTGAGTCCCCAGCACCTTTCTCAACGCTTAATCATAGACGCTTTTATACTCTCTCTTTGGAGAGTTAGAGTTTGAGCTCAGCAATTCGTTTGCTCCCCGATCCTTCAGCGGGGAAGGAGCTTTTTCTCAGCGCTCAATCGGAGACGCTTTTATACTCTCTCTCTCTCTCTGGAGAGTTAGAGTTTGAGCTCAGCGATTCGTGCGCTCCCCGATCCTTCAGCGGGGAAGGAGCTTTTTCTCAGCGCTCAATCGGAGACGCTTTTATACTCTCTCTCTCTCTGGAGAGTTAGAGTTTCGTCGAGGCGGTTCCGATCATGGTACACCGCCATGACTTATGGACATCAACTTCATGTCCGTTATGCTCTCTCTCGGCTCCGGAGAGTTAGAGTGTTATCAATGATATAATTTACTTTATTGCATCCTCAGAATTTTGACTTGTAATTACATTCCATTATGATGGAAGGCATTTATGATTATATGCTTCTGGGATCGTTGGATTATTCACAGCGATTTCCATAAAAATAAACAGGCAGATAAATAAAGGTGCAATAAAGGTAAATGACACACAATATTTTTATAGTGGTTCAGTCGAATCATGACCTACGTCCACTTTATAATCTTTTGCTTTAAGGAATCAGACTATTCTAGGCAAGTCGTGCCTTGTACATGGTTTTTAACAAAGCAAAAGAATAAATTTGAAACTTTCATGTTAAATATGGCCGTAAATGTTGGGCATTCCACACTCTGGAGATTTCCTTTCCATCTACGGTTGCCAGCTTGAAGGTTCCATTATCAAGCTTGCTCAGAATGGAGTACGGTCCTTCCCACTTCGCTCCCATATGAGTTGGGGGTGGAAAGACACGTTTCAGAACCAAGTCTCCGGGTTCCCAGGTTCGGGCTCGGACCTTTTTTTTGTAATATCGAGCAACCTGTTGTTTGTATCTCAAGGCACGCAGGTCCGCTTCATCTCTCTTTTCTTCGATCATATCCAGGGACTCAAGGAGCAATTCATTATTGGTCATCGGATCATAATAAGTCACCCGGTGAGAAGGTACCTTTATCTCAACTGGGATGACCGCTTCCGTTCCAAAAGCAAGGGAGAACGGGGTATGTCCTGTTGCCGATTTATATGTTGTCCTGTAAGCCCATAGTGCCAAGGGCAATTCATCAGCCCACATGGCTCTAGCCCGCTTCAGTCTTCTTTTCAGAATGGACTTAATCACTTTATTTGCCGCTTCGACTTGTCCGTTCGATTGCGGGTGCGCCACAGAGGTGTATCGGTTCTCAATGTGGTATTTTTGGCAGAAATTTCTGAATTCAGTGCTATCGAACTGAGTTCCGTTATCCGTTATCACAATCTTTGGAATCCTAAATCGACAGATGATGTTTCTAACGATAAAATTGATCACTCGTTTGGTCGTGATTGTAGTCAGTGGTTCAGCCTCGACCCATTTGGTGAAATAATCCACGACCACAATAGCGAACTTTGCCCCGCCCCTAGCTATGGGGAGACTTCCAATGATATCAATTCCCCACATAGCGAAAGGCCATGGGATCGTCATTGTTTTTAACTGATTAGGAGGTGCTCTGGGTATTTTTGAAAATCTCTGGCACGCATCACACCGTCGTGCGTATCTTGCCGCATCCTTGTTTATGGTAGGCCAGAAATAACCATGCCGCAACACTTTTTTGCCAAAGTTTGCCCTCCAGTGTGGTCGCCGCATTCGCCTTCATGTACCTCCTGTAGCACACGCTTGATGTCATCGTGAGCTATGCACCGGAGGAGGGGCATTGAAAATCCTTGTCTGAAAAGAACTCCGCCTTGCAGAACGTATCGGGCAGCTTTACGAATTACTTTACGCCTCTCGCTTTTCTTGGTTGGAAGCGCTCCATTCATCAGGAAATTCTTCAGAGGGGTCATCCAGGACTCCCTTTCTGGTTCCGTCTCTAGTATTAGATCAGTTTCCATTTGATCTATGCTAGGGGACCGAAGTACTTCAACGGGGGCTAGCCCGGTCGCTTCAGGATCGTCGGAACTAGCCATTTTTGCCAACTTATCAGCCTGCTGATTCTCTGACCGTGGAATATGAGATATGCTGTAGTGATCAAAATCGTTCAGCAACTCTTTCACTTTCTTTAAGTATAAAATCAATCTTGCACTTTTAGCTTGGAATTTTCCAGTAACTTGGTTCAGAACTAACTTGGAGTCACAGAATATGTTCAGCTTTGTGACCTCTAATTCCTTTGCGATCCTTAATCCGGCTATCAGGGCTTCATA
This sequence comes from Allium sativum, assembly GCA_030737875.1. NCBI lineage: Eukaryota > Viridiplantae > Streptophyta > Magnoliopsida > Asparagales > Amaryllidaceae > Allium > Allium sativum. The sequence goes on along the minus strand of CM060921.1, from coordinate 715,564,614 downwards.
TTCGAAATCGTTGTTAGTGGAGTGAAACTCCATCCGGATAGCATAGGATATCAATCGTTTCTCGGGAGTTTCAAGCACTATTCCAGCGTCGGATCTTTCGCTGTTCCTAGCGCCATCAGTATACAATCTCCAGGTATTGGGATCGAAAAGTAATTTTGAAGGATCGAGCTCTTCGTTGGCTATGTCTTCCTCCGGGACGGTGAACTCTGCTATGAAGTTGGCTGTCACTTGCCCCCGAATTGACCGTCTGGGCTGAAAGTTCAAATCAAACTGACTTAACTCAATATTCCATTTGAGTAATCTTCCAGACGCCTCTGGTCTCTGTAGGACTTGCTTAAGCGGATGATCGGTGTATACAATAATGGGATGCGCCTGAAAATAATGTCGAAGCTTTCTAGAGGAGATCAGCAAACTATACGCCAACTTTTCTATCCTTGGATAATTGCGCTCTGCTGCCGTCAATTTTTTGCTCACGTAATACACAGGTCTTTGGACCTTATCTTCTTCTCTTACCAACGCTGAGCTGATCGCATGGGATGACACTGCCAAGTACACGAATAAGTCCTCGTGATCCATTGGCTTAGATAATATCGGAGGTTTCTCCAAGTGCCTTAGTAAGTTCTGAAATGCTTCTACGCAGTCAGGCGTCCATTTGAAGTGATGTTTTCCCCGCTTTATTAATTCGAAGAATGGGATGCATTTGTCCGTAGCCCTGGAAATAAATCTGCTTAGCGCGGCTACTTTTCCTGCAAGGCTTTGCACATCCTTAATTTTCCTAGGTTCCTGAATGTCTCTGATTGCCGCGATCTGATCTGGATTAATCTCAATCCCACGGGAACTGACAATGAACCCCAAGAATTTTCCGGAGGCAACACCGAATGAGCATTTGGTTGGGTTGAGTTTCATTCCGTACTTTCGAAGAATGTCGAACATCTCTGCCAAGTCAGTAGTGTGTTGGGAAGATTGCTTGGACTTAACCAACATATCGTCGACGTATACTTCCATTGTTTTCCCGATTTGGTTATAAAACATCATGTTGACTAAACGTTGATATGTAGCGCCTGCATTCTTCAAGCCAAAAGGCATCACTACATAGCAATATAATCCCAGATCCGTGATAAAACTAGTGTATTCTTGATCCGGAACATGCATCGGAATCTGGTTATATCCTGAGTAAGCATCCATAAATGAGAGAAGTTCATGACCCGCCGTCGAGTCCACCAACTGGTCAATCCGAGGCAACGGGAAACTATCTTTTGGGCAGGCTTTGTTCAAATCCGAGAAGTCGATACACGTTCGCCACTTCCCGTTGGCCTTCTTTACCAGGACTGGATTTGAAATCCAGTCCGGATAGGTCGAGTCTCTGATAAATCCATTACTTTTTAGCTTTCCAACTTCTTCTTTCAAGGCAGCGGACCTCTCTGGGCCCAACATTCGCCTTTTTTGTTTTACTGGAGGGTGTTTAGGGTTAATGCATAATGAATGGCTCATGATTGATGGGGATATCCTGCACATGTCCGCGTGGGTCCCAGCAAATACATCCAAGTTGTTTTTTAAGAAATCCGTCAATTCTTTAGCGAGATTCGGATTTAACTGGGATCCAATCTTAAGGACCTTCTCCGGGTCACTATCATCGATCGGTATATCCACAGTTGTCTCGTTGGGAGTCGCCATTCTGCCCCCAGGTTCTTGATCCTCTCTGGGATCTATATCCTCGGGCAACTCTCTGGGCGACTTTCCAACGGTTATCTTCTTTAGTTGCTATAAGGTCTCCACCCTTGTAGGGGGAGAAGAGCCCTTGGTTTCTATGTCCCCTCCATTGCGAAGTAACTTTAGCTCGGCAACATAGCATGCTCGCGCAGCAACCTGATCTCCTCTAATGATACCAATGCCAGCTTCTGTGGGGAACTTCACTAACAAGCACCAGGGGGCTATACAGGCTCTAAACTTTGCGAGGGCCGGTCGGCCCAAGAAGGCATTGTAGGGCGACTCAACGTCCAAAACCACGAAGGGAAGGATTCTCACTCTCTGGCGTTCTCCTTCCCCAAGCGTAACCGGTAACTCTACATAACCCATTGGAGCGGTGGATGTTCCGTTGAATCCACGGATCCATCCTTGACAGGGCTTCAGGTCTTTTAACTCGAGGTTCATCTGGTCAAATGTCCTTTTGAAAAGAATGTTGACGGAACTCCCGTTGTCCACTAAAACCTTATGAACAGTGGCAAGTCCAATAGGTACTGTGATTACAAATGGATCTTCAGTCGGAGCATGAACTCCAATGCTTTCTCGTTCTCGGAAAACGACATCGTCGGTCATCATCTTTTGCTGCTTTACCGGGATATTGTCCTCAGGGTTGCTACACTCCCCTACCTCGAGGTGTTGCTTGGCTGCATTGACATATTGATCCAATGCCTTGGAACTATGCCCGGCCAGATAAAGTCCTCCGATTACGGTATTGATAACGATATTCTTTCCCTTTTGCTGGGCAGTTGGCCTAGCAGCAAGTTGATTCTGGTTCTGATTTGGGGCCTGTACTGCTTGCCCCTTGTCTCTGGGCGTTACTCTGTATTCATCTAATTTTCCTTCTCGAAGCAGCCTTTCAACTACATCTCTTAGGTGACGGCATTCATTTGTCGAATGGCCGTGAATCTGATGAAAGAGACAAAACTTCCCCGTTTCACGTTCTTTCTCCGTCGACTCTCTGGGAGGTGGCCTCTTATTCTGGAGGACTTCATACGCATCCATGAAGATATTTTCCAGAGTATCATTTATTGGTGTATAACTTTCAAAAGCCCTGGGACGAGTCCTTCTCTGGGAGTCGTTCCCTCGGTTCCTTTTCCGGTTGTTGCCGTTACCATTATTATTGTTGTTTCCTGACTGATGACCACCCTGATTCCGATTTCCGACATTAACCTCGACTTTCCCCGAGCTGTCTCCTGTTTGCTTAATGGCGAAATTGCTCTGGATTTCCTCCTTATCAGCTGTTTTTGCCTTTTGGTTTGCATATACTTCTTCCCAGCGTAAATGTACGTTAGCTTTTTCGTAGAATAACTCTCTAGTATAGGGTGGTTTGCCTGCCAGGTATCTCCCGAATTCAGTGTCTTTATCTACTCCATCAATCAGTGCTGCGACAACGGTTGGTTCATGGGGATCTTTAACTTCAGTAGCGGCCAAGTTGAAATGATCTAGGTACGCCCTCAAACTCTCGCCTGGTCGCTGCTTGACAAGGAATAAATCAATCACACTCTTTGTCTTTTGTGCATAGATACGGAATTGTTCTACGAACTTCTCACTCAACTCCCTGAAGCTGGAGATCGATCTTGCTGGCAAGCGAGTAAACCATAACAATGCTACATCCTCCAAGAATATGGGAAATGCTTTGCACTTGACAGCATCAGAAGCTGCGGCAGCGGTCATTGACCAAGAGTATCTCATCAGATGCTGGACAGGATCAGACCTACCTGCGTATCGGTTCATCTGTGGCATGTTGAAACGCCTCGGGAGAGTCGCATCCAGAATATCATCGGTGAAAGGGGTGTGACTGCGGTCAATTCCCCAATCTTCATTCCGTTGCCTACGGCTATCTGCCAGAATTTGATGGATCATGGCTGCCACATTTGCACTGGTCAGCGGAGGTTCAGGGTCAGTGCTTCTGGCTCGGCGGGGTTCTCTAGTCTCTCTTCCGGGAGCAGTCACAAAATCTGGGGCTCGGATAGGGCTTCGTTGCCCCCTGTTACCATAAGCATGTGCGCGACGATGGGGCTGAGGTAGTCTGTTTTGTACAGGATTGTCCACATCCCGAGCTCTGGGAGTCGCGGCGTGATCGTTCACATTACGGTTTGAGGGCCCCGCCTCCAGCGCTTCTTCTTCCCGTATTGGCAGGGTTCCGAACCGAAGCTGCTCTATGTTTTCGGCTCTCTCATATGGTCGCCGCGGAGGTCTTGGCGATTCCTCTGACGAAGAAGAATATCCTGGAGTGAGCGGACGAGCTGGTGGCGTCCTTTGCCTTGCGAGTTCATCAAGCCTTTTATCCATAGCAGTCAAATTTTGTCGCAGGACGGAGCTTTCCTGCCTTTGGGCAGCCAATTCATCAAACAATCTCTCCCACATTTCGAAAAAGCGAGAGAGATCCCCCTCAGTAACGGGAGCAGCAGGGTCATATTGATCATCATCACTTTCTCTTATGCGCAAAGAGCTTGAGCCAGGTCGAGCAGAGGGGCCAGGACGGTAAGAGCGTGCCATAGGCTCCTTTCCAGGTCGAGTTGTAGTCCGACCATCAGTTCGGATCGCTGTGGATCGAGGATGGCGACTCGCAGCGCCCCCCTAGGATCGGTTCGTGGTCATGATTCGCGGAGGGTTCGAGGCGTTATCACGGGATCGAGTAACAACCCCTTCAGCAGTTCGATTCGTCTCGTCCTCGTTGACTCGGAGCGTAGTTCCTCCAACGGATCGGTTCGCCCCTGGCGCTCCGCGATCCAAAGTTTCCTCGTTGCCTAGCTCGTGCACACTTTCTTCAACTGCTTCATTCGCGATTTCATCGGTTTGTGAAGCTTGTACTTTCTTAGATCTTTTTCCAGCCATGATATCCGAATCGCTAGAATCTTCAAAGAACTGAATAGTGAAACTTTAGGACTGTCTTTCTCAGTGAAAGCACCAAAATGTTAGATCAAAATTTGTACCTAACACCCAAATTGTTCTGAATCTTTTAGAGTTTTAACTGAAGAATGGAGAAAAATAAAGTAACACACAGAATTTATAGTGGTTCGGCGTTAACGAGCCTACGTCCACTTTATATGTTAATGATTATACTTTGAATGTCGGTACAATCAAGGATTTCTCTCTAGCTCACTTTTACAATTGTTATTTCTCTCAGTAATTAAGTAGTTTGACAATAATGGCAGATTCAATACTCAGTATTGCCAAAAGGCCCCTCAAAAATGCCAAGCTCCAGACTATTTATAGCTGATTTTGTCAGGCGGGTCGTGGTAACACGTGGCACGAATCCCGAGAACATCGGATCGCATCGCCATCGTTGAAGAAATAGTCAAATTAGCCGTTGTGGACAGGTGTCGCGATCTGCTTGAAAATCGGATCGTGTAGATGGGGAGAATCGGTCAAAATGACGGTTAGGGACACGTGTCGCTAGATCCGTGCGTCTCGGATCGCTGAAGACTAGCTCACGCTTGAACGGGTCAGAGGGTTCGCCATGCATCAGGGGATCGGATCGGTCTACGCTGGGCAACAATATAAGTTCGGATCGAGTCGCATAGGGGTTTCGTTTCGCTGATGAAACAGGGGGCGATCCGACGAGATGCGATCAAATGGTGGGCGAGTCGATAGTGTGCGATCCGACGACGGGCGAGTCGATAGTGTGCGATCCATTCCTTCATGCACTTGGGGAATATAGTTTCATACCTTCCTCTTGTGAGAGAACCTGGGTGGCTTGGTCAAAAAGCTAGCCAACACTATCCGAATACCATTTTGAATAATCATATGATGAAATGGAGCAAATGAAGACATTGACAATAGTAGTAGAAGAAGCTCTTCGCGTCAAAGGGGTTGCTAGTTGACGTCTTTGTTGGGAGGCATCCCATAATGAGATTACTTACAGAAGTGGTCTCGAATACTTGGAGAGATTCAGGACTACAAGGGCTTTTATACCCAGTTTGGGTCGAGGAATAATGTGCCTTCAATTTCATTCAATCCCAGACCGAACTTATATGGATGTGCATTTGACATTATATTTTATGATTAGTTGATCTTTTCTAAACATATCTCTGTTTGGTTGTGGAGAATTTATTCTCTTAGCATAACACCCTTCTTTGAGATGTACAAGCTCAAAGGTGATATGGTTAGTAATCATCAGTTGTATGTTATGAAAATGTGGCATGCGAAGTGTTAACCATTGTAGGTAATCAAAGCATGGCTTAGTTAAAGTGTATCTTTGTGTTTAACGAGACCTCAAACCTCACAGCCCGGTAATGACTTAAACATTATTAGTGCAACAAGGCTATGCGGGTCGCTCCCATTAGGGTATGGTCATTCGCTTCTAGATAAAAAGTTTTACCATGGTATGGATCCCAGGTATTTTCTTATGTGGAATATTCTACTTTATGTGGATGATGGAAGGAGCACGCTCGGTTATGACTGGGGAATATCATATTCATGTTGCTATCTAGCGGGTTAGCATATAGAGATGGTCCAGCTTTGTGTAGCAGAGAAATCATGAGTTGTTTTCTCAAGGGTTCATCCCTCTAGAGGTGTCCCCATCGAATTAAGGAAGATCCTTTGACTTAGTCATTGTTGACATCCAATATCCAATACAAACCTATGGTTTTAAAAGTAAAGGCACAATAGCCAACAAAATTTAATCAATGTAACAATTTCGGAAAACTCAAATAAGTTTATTCGAAAAATGTTTGTTGAAAAAATTCCATTAAAAGTAATATCAATGGTTTTAATAAAGTAAGTAATTTATTTATCATAAGGGAAAACCCATTATGCACTTGCGGCGTGGTGTTATGAGATAACTTTCTTTTGTTTTCAAAACAACTATTTTTAGTTCTCACACAGTTCTATGACTGACATGAAGTTTATCGTTCTTCCATCTAAACTTTAAATGCTCTTATTTTATACATGGGAATCCTAGTAGTTAAGGTTTGCAGTTAACCTTGAATATTATTTATAGGCATGTGCCGGGATAAGGCTAGAGTTGTATCTGGAACAGTTTGGATTCTTCCGTTGAAGCTCGAGAACTTTCCGATGTGTAGTTGTTGTACTTTGATATATCTTTTGTACTCTAATGTAATATGTTAATAAAAGTTCATTTTATTTTGTTCTAATGTGTTATTACCCCCAAACAATCCGCCTTTCTGGCGCTTGGGGTTTGGCACATGAATACCTTGGATGTACTAAGTGTCGATTCTCGAGGGTCGGGAAGGCGGGTCATTACACAGTGCTATTAGAGCTTTGGTTAATACAAAGCTTACGAGGTATGTCTCATTAGAGCAAAAGGTAAAAAAATCATTAGAGATAGGATTAGTAATACCTTAGGATGAGAAACTCATTAGAGATAGGGTTAGTAATACCTTAGAATGAGTTTGAGGGTTATATATGAGAGAACGTATTTGCAACGTGAAATTGAAAATTATATTTTAAATATAAGAGAATAAGTTTTGAAAAAACATATGGTTAGTTATAACTTGGATAATTAGTCAAATAATTAAGATTATTTGTGACGCCCTGCCCCGCACCAACCGACATTTACTCCTAAAGTGCGCTGTACACATGTCCAGTTAGCACGGAACGGGTTGCCAGAAGGAAAAGGAAGAAGGAAATGAACATACTAAAACCTGTAAAATGTCTCACAGCGCATAGAACAAAATATAATAATAACATACTTGACATAAAACAGGAGAGACAGTGCATAAGCTGAGAATCAGAACTAAACATCATAGCAGCGGAAATCCAAAATACAGCTTATTACAACTTTCAAACTGTCTCAAAGCAAAGTAAGAGAAATGAGGTACACTACTAATGCCCAAGTAGCGACCACCAACGACACAGGGAGAATGTGTATATATATATATAATACGTGGAAGCCTCCTGCCCGCCTCCGAATCAGCTACCCGCGCATCACCAGCTAACCTGTCTCTAGTCTGCTCGTGTGAGCACCCAGAGTAATAAGAGGAGACATAAAACTCTGGGTCAGACATAAAGCCTGGTATGAGCGATAAGCATCTAAAGTGAACAATAACAGGTAGACTAAAACATACCTGAATCTGGACCTGCAACCAAAGAGTTAGCACTACATACTGTACAACACTCTAAGGTATCATATCAATCAATATAAAGATACAGAGGTGGGGGAGGTGTGCATGTCCTAATGATGGCAAACAATCAAACATAGCATCCATCCTCACATCCCTCACTCAGTGCGTAAAGCATACGATATCCACCACTTCGATCACCCAACATTCCTTGCTACGATCACTTTGCCCCATGAAGTCATAAATGGCTTCACTGCACTGATAACGTAGCCACTAATTCCTCGCTATGTCCACTTGCCCCATGGAGTTATTCACCCCATCTGCGCTGGTTCATAGCCTTACTAATCCTTACTATGTCCACTTGCCCCATGGAGTTATTCACCCCATCTGCGCTGGCTCATAGTCTTACTACGCATCACCTTGCCCCTCAGGTCATAATGACCCTACTGCACTGATAACGTAGTCTTGCTACCATCACTTTGCCCCTCAGGTCATAATGACCCTACTGCACTGATAAGTAGCCCATCATTCATTCTTAGTGGTGAATCGAAGTCATGAACGTCGACAACTCCTTAGCACACGTCCCGCAGCAAAGTCCAACCATGAAGTGAACTCGTTGGTTCCCAACTGGTTCCGGGATCCTGAGCTCTAACTTCCCCTATTGGACTATCTTTGTTTCTCGGGTTATTGGTCAATACTGGGTCGGGTCCTTCCTCAGGTCATCGGTTCGGGTCGGTGTTCTTTATTTGTTCGGGTCGGGTCCCCCTTCTGATGCGGTTCGGGTCGGTGTTCCTCTGGGTTCGAGTCAGCTGCTTCTTCTTCCTCGGGTCGGGTCGGTGCTTCCTTTCGGGTTGGGTCGGGTCCTTCTTGGTTCGTGCCTTCGATCCATCTTCATGCTCCCCTTCATATGCTCCTATCCGATCCGTTTTCGTGCTCCTGCTCTGATTTGCCTATGTGTTTCCGATCCGATCCGTCCTCTTTGCTCCGATCCGTCTTCATTCATCCGATCCGATCCGTCTTCATTCATCCGATCCGATCCCAGTTTAGCTAGCGTGGCCTTCCTTTTTGCCACTTTTCCCAAGTGTTGGGTTCCGATCCGATCAGATTCTTTGCACAGTTCTACATATCCGATCCGATCCCTGCACTATTTTCTGAAACTGTTCCAGCAAGGGTTTACGCCATTCGACGACGTTTTCGACCATTCTAACTATTGAAATCAATCACAAAGCATTTCATACAGTCATAGCAACATGCATAATCAACCACAAACATCATTCACATCAATATCATAGGTTAAAATGGATCAAACATACCCAAAATCCCATATTTCCCTTTAAGCATGTTTAGGTGAAACTAATGATAGGATTAGCAAAACTTAACCAAATTAACCCAAATTCATATCAGAGGTCTAAAATATCATTTAGGAATTTATGAACATTTTTCCTGAATTTTATCATGCTTAACTTCGCTAATTAGCACTAATCACCCCTAATTAGCCATAATTAGTGTAAAACTATGCAAATCACTCACCTTAGCCACAAAATAAACTAAGATCTGAAATAATTCTCTGATTTGATGTGAATCTCAATGCCAACAGCAGCTCCTATGTTGATTTGGTGAAGATCTTCCTTGATTAGGGGTTGCTAAGCCAAATCCTTAACCTAAAGGTGATTTGGAGGTGATTTAGAGGTTGGAGGCCATTTTTAGGGATCCTTGGTGATAAGTGGAGGCTAGAAAACTGAAATAGAATGATTCTCAATTTCATTTCAGCCCTCCCATAACCCTAATCCCGAAATGGGTTATGGGCCTACTCACTAATCACCCGATTTGGCCCGGTTAAGCAGTTTTTCACCCTCCAAACCTCGTTTCAGCCATATCTCCCAAACGGTAAGTCCGTTTGGCTAATGTGACCACTCTACGGAAAGAGAACCCATCAAACGAATCTAATGGAAGTGGTTTCAGTCAAAATTCCTTCTCAATCAAAAGTTATGGCCAAAACAGTACCAACTAGGGGCAAAATGGTCATTTAAAAATCGACAAAAATCATAAGCATGGGAAATGACCCTAATAGATGTTTCCCAAAGTTACATGACCATACGACTTCACACGGGAAAGAAATAAATATTCTACAATCCTATGATGTGTAAAATACGGGTCGTTACACTCTTCCCCCCTTAAGAAATTTCGCCCCCGAAATTCCCTAATCCAAACACACACAAAGGTCCCGCATGCCTATCAATCATAAAACAACCATCAAACATGCAAAACAAGCAAAACAAGTCTATCCTAGCATGCGGAAAAACTAAATCGCAAAGTAAATCTTACCAGACAAGAGTTCTGGATGCGTCTTCCTAATGCTCTCCTCCGTCTCCCAAGTACAATCGTTCTCGTTCTCGCCCCACTGAACCTTGACTAGCTTCACCGACTTCCTTCGAAGTTGCTTTGTATCGTGCCCCACAATACGAATCGGCATGCGGTTCCCAACCGCCTCGGGCTCTACTTCAAAGTCCTCTAACTGATCAGGTGAAATAGTCATATCTGAGTCATGAACGAACTTCCTCAATTGGGAAACATGAAATACATTGTGAACTCCTGCCATTTTCTCTGGTAAGCCAACTCTATATGCCAAATTCCCGACTAGTTCAAGAACAGGGAATGGGCCAACAAATCTTGGTGCCAACTTGCCTCTCCTGCCAAATCGTATCACGCTGTTCAACGGAGAAATCTTGACAAACACCAAGTCACCAACGGAGAATTTCAAGTCTCTTCTCCTCTTATCAGCATAACTCTTCTGCCTATCTTGGGCAGCTTTCATTCGTTGCTGAATGATCTTAATCTTATCTGAGGTTTCTCTCACCACATCTGGTCCAAGCACAAACTTCTCGCCAGTCTCTATCCAACATGATGGTGAGTTGCACGGTCTTCCGTACAAAGCTTCATATGGAGCCATACCGATACTGGATTGGTAGCTATTATTATATGCAAACTCTACTAGATGCAAATGGTCATCCCATGATCCACCGAAATCCAATATACACGCTCTCAAGAGATCTTCCAATATACGATTCACCCTCTCTGTCTGACCGTCGGTCTGAGGATGATATGCGGTACTGAGATGTAATCCTGACCCTAGAGCCTCTTGTAAGCTCTTCCAAAACCCACTAGTGAACAACGGGTCTCGGTCACTCACAATGCTTTTGGGTACTCCATGAAATCTCACTACCCACTTCATATACAATTCTGCCAACTTGGCTGTTGTTCTGGTCGATTTGACTGGTATAAATCTTGCGCTCTTAGTCAATCGATCCACAATTACCCAAATGCTATCATATCCCGATCTAGTCCTAGGTAAACCATCGATGAAATCCATCGAGACTTGCTCCCATTTCCATTCGGGAATTTCTAGTGGTTGCAACAACCCACTAGGCTTCTTCTGCTCGGCTTTAACGAGCTGACAATTCATGCATTTGGATATAAACTTTCCAACGTCTCTTTTCATCCCTTCCCAGTAGTAAGTTTGTCTCATGTCTCGATACATCTTATTACCACCGGGATGTATAGTCAGTTTTGAGTGATGACATTCTCTAAGCACTTCATCTCTCAACCCATTTACGTTGGGCACAACTAGTCTTCCATTCTTTCGAAGCCATCCATCTCGATCAAGCCCATACACATTCATCTCCTCATCGATACCCATCTCTAGCTTGGAGATGATTTCTAATAGATTAGGATCGTCCCTCTGACTAGAACCAATCCGCTCTATCAAAGTGGGTCTGACCGTCAAACTAGCTAGCATAACTGGATCCAATTCGCACTTTGGTCTAAAATCAAACCCCGCGATAAACTCCAGTTGCTTCCATTCAAGAAACATTGCCCCTAAGCTGGCATGTCTCCTACTCAAGGCATCGGCTACCGCATTACCCTTCCCAGGTGTATACGCGATATCAAAATCATACGAAGCCAAGAACTCTAACCATCTCTGCTGACGGAGGTTCAGATCTTTCTGAGAGAAGAGATACTTTAACGATTTGTGATCGGTAAACAACACGAATCTTTCTCCCAAGAGATAGTGTCTCCATATCTTCAGCGCAAATACAATCGCTGCCAATTCCAAATCATGGGTAGGATACTTCTTCTCATGCGGCTTTAGCTGTCGACTAGCATAAGCTACAACCCTACCTCCTTGCATCAATACTGCACCCAGTCCGGTACCACAAGCATCTGTGTATACCGTCATCTCTTCATTCCCCTTAGGAATGACTAACACTGGCGCACGCGTCAACCTCTCCTTTAGACTCTTGAAGGCATGTTCACACACTCCGTCCCAGACGAAGGACTGATTCTTCTTAGTCAATTGAGTCAACGGTGCTGCTATCTTAGAGAAGTCCTGGATGAACTTACGATAATATCCAGCTAATCCCAAGAAACTTCTTACATCTGTAGCATTCTTGGGTGTAGGCCAATCCTGTACCGTAGCCACCTTCGCAGGGTCCACGGCAATACCACTCTCTGAAACAACATGACCCAAGAATCTTACTTCCCTTCTCCAAAAATGACATTTAGGGAATTTCGCTTTCAATTGGTGTTTCCTCAACACCTCCATCACTATTCTCAAATGTCCCTTGTGTTCCTCCTCTGTCCTTGAGTAAACAAGGATATCATCCACGAACACAAGAACAAACTTATTCAACTGATCTCTGAATACTCGATTCATGAGATCTACAAAATAGGCTGGTGCATTGGTCAACCCAAACGGCATGACCAACCACTCATAAAATCCAGACGGCGTCCTAAATGCCGTTTTCGAAACACTCTCATCCGCCACTCTTAGCTGATGAAATCCTGTCGCGAGGTCCAACTGGGAGAACACTCTTGCTCCTTCCAGCTGATCAAACAAATCATCTATCCGCGGTAGAGGATACTTATTCTTCCTCGTCACCTTATTCAACTCGCGATAGTCCACACACAAACGAAGGGAACCATCTGCCTTAGTGGCAAACACAACTGGTGCTCCCCACTCGGAGACACTCCTTCTAATCAATCCCTTCTTCAAAAGATTGCTGACTTGCACCCCGAGCTCTCGCTGCTCTCTTGGTGCCATACGACGAAGTGGCATCACTATAGGTCTGGCATCTTTCACTAAATCAATACGGAACTCAATCTCTCGGTGTGGTGGAAGCCCGGTCACCTCCTCGAAGACGTCCGGATACTGGCCAACCACGGGCACATCTGACAACTCATCCTACGGGATGTCGAGGGAATTTACAAAACTAGCCATAACCCCATCACTAGGTAGACTACCAAACACTACCCTCCGCCCATCATCCGCCCTCACTGTCACCAAAAAGCCCTCACAGTCTACCACCATCCCGTATCTTTGGAGCCAATCGACTCCCAATATAATGCCATACCCAGTAAAGCCCAAAACAAAGCAATCACATACAAACATACATCCATGACTCGATAAGACCAAATTCCTGCAAATCATACTAAGGCTAGTCGAACCACCAATCGGGTTCGTCACAATCAATGGTCTATCGACTATCTCGGGTTCCAGTCCCAACCTATCCACCAGGTCACTAGATATGAAGGAACGGGAAGCCCCAGTATCAAACAAAACTCGAACTGGTATATCATAAATAGAAAGCATACCTTGAATAACAACATTCTTTCCTTTCTCCGCCGCAGTTGGGGCATTCGACGAAGAAGGAACAGCATCAAGAGCATATGCTTTCACAATCTGCCTCTCCTTAAGAGGTTGCGGACACTTATCCTTCTGATGTCCCACTTGACCACAGTTGTGGCACTTCCTTTCCGCTGGCTTGGCCCGACATTCTTTAGCATAATGGCCCTTCTTTCCACAGCTGAAGCACTCAACATCCTTCTTGCTCTTTTTCTGGCCACCTTTAGATTGGTCCTGCTTCCTCTTATTCTGAGAGTTATTCTTGCCTCCAACGCCTGCTTGCGGCTTTGGCCCTTCTGCAGATGCAGCCTCAGTCTTTGACTTAGGGTAAAGACTCTCTGACCTCAAAGCTTTCCCCACAATCGATTCAAAAGTCTCGTCGATGTGGTTAATAAGCCTTTCCCCCAAGTACCCATCCAAACCAGTAATGAACTTCTCATTCTTCTTCTCAGGAGTATCGATGAGAGACAGTCCATACTTCGACAAAGTGTCGAACTCAGCAATATAATCAGAAACTGCCCTCCCATTCTGCTTCAGTTCCAAGAACTTCTTAAACAACACTGACTTCTGGGCAGCTGGGATAAACTTCTCGCTAAAGCGAGCCTTGAACTGAACCCAAGTTAACCTGGTCCTCTGGAGTGGCTGTTCTTATGGCATTCCACCAATTCATTGCTCGCCCTTGCAACTGACGAGACGCTAGCCTTCTCTTCATCGCATCCTCAAGACCCAAGTCATCAAAGATACGATCACAGCTATCCATCCAATCTTGAACATCTGTGGCCGACTCCGTCCCGTGGAACGGTTTCCCACCAAGATTAGTGTAATCCTTGCACAACTTGGCGAAATCGACCCTAGGCGCCTGCACTACTAGGCCAACACCAACTCCGGGATTGGGAATTGCCCCTTGCACTTCTCTGAGCATGTCTCTCATGAGGTTGGTAAACATAGCCCTCATGTCAGCGGCATTCCCTTGGTTGGTCCCTCTACCAGCACCTCTCGTCTCTCGGCTCATCGTTAATCTGTAAAAAGGGAAACGATTAACGACCCCACAGTGGTGCTAGTGCAGTGCGACTTCATCTTTATACTACTAATAGTATATCTATACATAGCTTTTGAAAACCAAAGTAATCACAAATACGCGCTCTCATATACGTACTAACTCTCCCTAGTGTCTTTCCCTAGGTTAACTACGCAACCTAGAGCTCTGATACCAAGTGTGACGCCCTGCCCCGCACCAACCGACATTTACTCCTAAAGTGCGCTGTACACATGTCCAGTTAGCACGGAACGGGTTGCCAGAAGGAAAAGGAAGAAGGAAATGAACATACTAAAACCTGTAAAATGTCTCACAGCGCATAGAACAAAATATAATAATAACATACTTGACATAAAACAGGAGAGACAGTGCATAAGCTGAGAATCAGAACTAAACATCATAGCAGCGGAAATCCAAAATACAGCTTATTACAACTTTCAAACTGTCTCAAAGCAAAGTAAGAGAAATGAGGTACACTACTAATGCCCAAGTAGCGACCACCAACGACACAGGGAGAATGTGTATATATATATAATACGTGGAAGCCTCCTGCCCGCCTCCGAATCAGCTACCCGCGCATCACCAGCTAACCTGTCTCTAGTCTGCTCGTGTGAGCACCCAGAGTAATAAGAGGAGACATTAAACTCTGGGTCAGACATAAAGCCTGGTATGAGCGATAAGCATCTAAAGTGAACAATAACAGGTAGACTAAAACATACCTGAATCTGGACCTGCAACCAAAGAGTTAGCACTACATACTGTACAACACTCTAAGGTATCATATCAATCAATATAAAGATACGGAGGTGGGGGAGGTGTGCATGTCCTAATGATGGCAAACAATCAAACATAGCATCCATCCTCACATCCCTCACTCAGTGCGTAAAGCATACGATATCCACCACTTCGATCACCCAACATTCCTTGCTACGATCACTTTGCCCCATGAAGTCATAAATGGCTTCACTGCACTGATAACGTAGCCACTAATTCCTCGCTATGTCCACTTGCCCCATGGAGTTATTCACCCCATCTGCGCTGGCTCATAGCCTTACTAATCCTTACTATGTCCACTTGCCCCATGGAGTTATTCACCCCATCTGCGCTGGCTCATAGTCTTACTACGCATCACCTTGCCCCTCAGGTCATAATGACCCTACTGCACTGATAACGTAGTCTTGCTACCATCACTTTGCCCCTCGGGTCATAATGACCCTACTGCACTGATAAGTAGCCCATCATTCATTCTTAGTGGTGAATCGAAGTCATGAACGTCGACAACTCCTTAGCACACGTCCCGCAGCAAAGTCCAACCATGAAGTGAACTCGTTGGTTCCCAACTGGTTCCGGGATCCTGAGCTCTAACTTCCCCTATTGGACTATCTTTGCATCTCGGGTTATTGGTCAATACTGGGTCGGGTCGGGTCCTTCCTCAGGTCATCGGTTCGGGTCGGTGTTCTTTATTTGTTCGGGTCGGGCCCCCCTTCTGATGCGGTTCGGGTCGGTGTTCCTCTGGGTTCGAGTCAGCTGCTTCTTCTTCCTCGGGTCGGGTCGGTGCTTCCTTTCGGGTTGGGTCGGGTCCTTCTTGGTTCGTGCCTTCGATCCATCTTCATGCTCCCCTTCATATGCTCCTATCCGATCCGTTTTCGTGCTCCTGCTCTGATTCGCCTATGTGTTTCCGATCCGATCCGTCCTCTTTGCTCCGATCCGTCTTCATTCATCCGATCCGATCCGTCTTCATTCATCCGATCCGATCCCAGTTTAGCTAGCGTGGCCTTCCTTTTTGCCACTTTTCCCAAGTGTTGGGTTCCGATCCGATCAGATTCTTTGCTCAGTTCTACATATCCGATCCGATCCCTGCACTATTTTCT
Source organism: Allium sativum (assembly GCA_030737875.1). Classification (NCBI taxonomy): domain Eukaryota; kingdom Viridiplantae; phylum Streptophyta; class Magnoliopsida; order Asparagales; family Amaryllidaceae; genus Allium; species Allium sativum. Next base: position 715,548,255 of record CM060921.1, on the reverse strand, counting down.
GAAACTGTTCCAGCAAGGATTTACGCCATTCGACGACGTTTTCGACCATTCTAACTATTGAAATCAATCACAAAGCATTTCATACAGTCATAGCAACATGCATAATCAATCACAAACATCATTCACATCAATATCATAGGTTAAAATGGATCAAACATACCCAAAATCCCATATTTCCCTTTAAGCATGTTTAGGTGAAACTAATGATAGGATTAGCAAAACTTAACCAAATTAACCCAAATTCATATCAGAGGTCTAAAATATCATTTAGGAATTTATGAACATTTTTCCCGAATTTTATCATGCTTAACTTCGCTAATTAGCACTAATCACCCCTAATTAGCCATAATTAGTGTAAAACTATGCAAATCACTCACCTTAGCCACAAAATAAACTAAGATCTGAAATAATTCTCTGATTTGATGTGAATCTCAATGCCAACAGCAGCTCCTATGTTGATTTGGTGAAGATCTTCCTTGATTAGGGGTTGCTAAGCCAAATCCTTAACCTAAAGGTGATTTGGAGGTGATTTAGAGGTTGGAGGCCATTTTTAGGGATCCTTGGTGATAAGTGGAGGCTAGAAAACTGAAATAGAATGATTCTCAATTTCATTTCAGCCCTCCCATAACCCTAATCCCGAAATGGGTTATGGGCCTACTCACTAATCACCCGATTTGGCCCGGTTAAGCAGTTTTTCACCCTCCAAACCTCGTTTCAGCCATATCTCCCAAACGGTAAGTCCGTTTGGCTAATGTGACCACTCTACGGAAAGAGAACCCATCAAACGAATCTAATGGAAGTGGTTTCAGGTCAAAATTCCTTCTCAATCAAAAGTTATGGTCAAAACAGTACCAACTAGGGGCAAAATGGTCATTTAAAAATCGACAAAAATCATAAGCATGGGAAATGACCCTAATAGATGTTTCCCAAAGTTACATGACCATACGACTTCACACGGGAAAGAAATAAATATTCTACAATCCTATGATGTGTAAAATACGGGTCGTTACATTATTGAGACCCGAATATGTGCATCTTGTGATTAGAATTTCAGAATTTGACTAAAGATTTTCATGTGTAGTTGTATTTAGTGTTTATTATCTAATTAGAGTAAATAATCCAAGTATAAAAAGAATAGTTTGGATAACCCAAGATAAAGAAAAAGGTAGTTAAAGGCTAAGAATTAGTTAAAAGAATATTTGTGAGGTAATTTAGATAATGGTTAAGATAATTTGAATTTAAGAAGTTAGGTTGAACTTAACATAAAATATAACCATTAAAGTGTTTGGATTACAATAAAGAAATCAGAATTACAAACGATTTTGGACAGTCAATAAATTTTGTGTTGTGTAGAAAGAAGAAATATGTGGGTAGGTAAACGTAGTTTAACTTTAACTAAAAGGATTATCAATTAAAATGATTTAAGTTGAGAAGTTTATCTAAATTAGGTTATTTACATTAGATATGTGAATAAGAATAATAGTAAATGGTGGATTATATATGGGAAGTACATCTGGTGTTTTGATGGGCGTATGCTTGTTTTCGTTAAAATTTCGAGGACGAAATTTCCTTTAGGGGAGAATGTAACTACCTAGAATTTTTATCAATTTAAAAATCAGAAATTTGAATTAATAAATACGCGATATAAACTTAAATTGGATTTAATATCAATTTTAAATTTGGTTTGTGAAATAAACAATTTCTTTTAAACTGTAAAATGTAATTGGGAGAATATCGGCAAAATATCTATATATGGTTTGAATAGTATTGCAACACAAATAAGTATTGCAATAAGTATTAATTGGTAACTTGGTATTTTGTAACACAAATAAGTATTGCAAATTAGTAACACAAATAAGTGTTAGAAATAATGTTTCAAATTTAATACACATGGTATATATGAAAAGGACATGTGTCACTCCCTCAAGCTTTCCCTTTTCCTATATAAGCACCCTTTTCCTCTTTTCTCATTCATCTAAACCTTTCTTACTTCCTCTTTCTCTTCTCTATTAAGACTCTTCCATGGCTTCTTCTCCTTCCCTTCCTTGGCTTCATCCATTTTCTCCTTCCCTCCACCAAAATCAGCTTTCCTTCCTCTTCCTCACCATCGACTATTTCGGCCACCACCTTCACACATCTCCATGGCCAAGCACTCCTCCTCCCTTCCTACATCCCACGGCTTTATCACCTCTAACCCTTTGCGCCACCCTACCTCCCCACGACCTCCATCCTGGCTTCATCCACTCATCCTGTATAAAAAGAAGAAGAAGAAGGTATATATATTTGAAGATGAAAAAGAAAAGCTAGAGCGGGAACGATTAGCAGAAATGTTGGTTTGGATATGCATCTTACCGTGAAGATTGATGGAGCGGATATGTCGATGAGAACTCTTGAATTATGTTTTAATTAGTTATTATAGTCTATGTTAGATTATAATAGTATTTCGGTTGAATGGATGAATGGTTGTTACTATAGTATATACATATTGTTATCGTTAATGACCATAACGCTTAATTTTGTAGATACTATTAACATAAATGTTTGCGTGATTACTATAGATGAAACAGTGGTTGTTATTGTTATTAATGGTTAGTATGTCACCACACATATGTTTTACCCTAATATATGGAATTATACAGGTAGTGGTTAGGTCTCTTCCAAATCAGATAATATAAACGAGTATTATTTCGGATAAGTAAGGAGAGAGAATGAAAGTTTGAAATTTTATATCCGAAACTGGTTAGAAATGAAATTAAAACGATTGTAAGAAACTTTTGTAAAGGTGGTAATGAATTTGAAAGAATATTATATATAATATAGCTTGTTTAAATATAAATACAATAGTAAATCGATTTTGAATTGTAAACAGAAATTGAATTTGCGTTATGTATATAAACAATGGTTTAAACTCAAGTTGATTGTTCCAATAAGCATATATAATGTTTATTTTTCTTTCCAGAAAGTTTGAAATTTAAATTACTAAACTTCGAAAAAAAAATATAAAAAAAACTTGGCAAAGCATACGGGATTTAAAGACCCTGAGCTTTTTACTGAAGTATTGAGAGAAAATTACAAATCCATATGGCCGATACCATAGTGGAGATTATAGGGGTAACAAATACTTCAAAACTTGAAGCACAAAAAGGAAAATAAACACAAAAATAAGAAAAAGCCAATAACAACAAACTATGCAGCGAATTGTTGTCAAATGTCTGGCTCTATAGCAAAGTAGGCATAATCAATGTCATATCTTATCTCGTGCACCATCCAAGCTTTGAAAGTATCCCCAGTTTGCTTGTGTTCAACATTGAATAAAATAACGTTCCTCTCCTTCCAAACAAAGCTCATGAATTTTTTCAATATCATACTTATTAGTCACTTCTTTTCATCTTTATATCCAGTCTCCTCATATATCATCTCTCATTGTTATTTGCAATACCACTGCTTAATCCATTTTTTTGCATAATCTAACTTCAGTAACCCTTGACGGTTAGGCATGCAAAGAAGATATCTCTGTTTCAAGAAACATATTACATAGAGCACACGTGCCACCAATGTTAAGTCCCTTTTGAATCAATATATCTTTCGTTAGCAAGCTTCAATTTAAAACCTTCCAAAAAAATAAATCCTTCGTAGATGAGTTATCTTGTCTCCATACTCTCTTTCTCCACTTCCAATTTAATTGATCTCCATCCTTCGTAATGGCTTCATAAGCAACTCGAATCCTGAATTTGCCATCGACTTTCTTCCAGCTGACAAACTCATTATGCAAAGTGTTGGACCATTTGTCTCTGATAAGACACCAGATAGAAAGAATTCTGAGGTTGGATGTTGAAGGTAGGTTTAGCTTACTACCACAAACAAGGCTACTGGTAGTAATAGAATAAGGAATACCAGCTTGCTGAACTTCTGCATGTTCCAATCTTCTAATAAGTATGTCACCAAAATCCATCTAAGGGTCCTGCTAAAAATAAATTTTATTATCACCATTCTAGTTATATTTGATGAGCGAGAGATACTCTTCCCTGATCCTAAATAGACTTCTCCACGTCCAGCTGAAAAAAATTATAATAATATTAAAATTTTCAGCTTTGGTAAATATTTGAATTTGAAGTTGAAATTTGGAAATATTTTTTTAAACGAGTTTATATATATTTTATAAGGTTTATAAACATATTAGAAGTAAATTGGATAAACTTTAGCTTGATGTTATAATATGGTCCGAATAGAGTTTGTCATACAGCGGTAGTTCTTGAATTTCGACCATGAACTTTAAATGCTTATCCTAGATAAGATTTAAATCAGATTTTCCTAAAATGAAAAGCGTTTGTTTTCTAATAATATTAGTTCTCAAATAAAAACTAAAGTTTCAGTTTCAATATATGGATTTTGAGTTAAGTACAAATCAATTTTGAAATAGGATTCGCGTTTTGTAGTTCGGTGACCGAAATAGAAAACTGTTGCAAATAGCTTTATAAAAATTATTAAAAATATGGAAAATTAGGATAGATCATAACAAATGATTTTAAAGTTATTTGTATAAGAAAGATGAAGCTTGGAATAGTAATTTGAAATTTGATATTTTCAGCCCAGTTAAAAAGTAGATAAACTCAAATAATTTGAGTATGCGAAAATAACGAGTAGGTTTGTCCATCTCTAAGTTCCAAAATGGTAAATGGGGCGTATTTATTTAAATTAATGCTATCGGACCAACGTTTACTTATCCGGGCTAGTGATGGAGCAAATCGGAAGTAAAGCCGGATACCGTGAAAATGTAAATCTGTAATATAATGTAAAGACCCGCAAATTCCCGCCCTTTGGATCGACCATAAACCACACAGTTCTGACCCAAAAAGTGAAAATCTGCGAATACTTTAACTTTGGGAATACAACATATTAAAACAACAACAGAAGACTTTTATAACACTATAATAAATGTTACATCAGAGTACAGAATATACATATCAGAGTACATTGGAATATAATTACAGCGGAAGATAAATAAAATAAAATGTAATATACTGCAACGGAAGAACACAGCGGAAGACTCTCTATCTCTGGACACAGCTTTAAGCTTCAACCCAGAATACTGTTTAATATATCTGCAAAAATAGCTACTCGACTGCCCATGTGGAAAATATGGGCACCCGAGTTTGCCAGTGGACAAACTACAGGTCAGTCATGGGACTGGTGTGAGAATTCTACTTAACCTATATAATATAATAAGGCTAATCACAGGACCGCGCCACTTTCACGGAACGGGTTTTCTCCTATAGATTGCCAGTGCATGACTAAAGTAAATCGTCAAAATAACGCAATGCTTTTTAGAAAAAAGAAACCATTATAAGACCCAGGTCCCATCACACAATGCAACAAAAACCGGAGGATAGGATTTTACCTTATAATGATCAAAAGATGCTTGATACGATAAACACGGTATTATATAATAATAGTGTGCAACCAATTTGAAATACATCAAAGTAAATGTATCAATCCTAGACGGCATGAGTGCCCCATCCCACTATGTCGCCATATATAGGTATACAATCAAAACCGCGTGATGTCGTATTGGAAATTTGGGTTTCCATCTGAGTCAAGGCTAGGGAGGAGATCCTTACCGATTCGAGACACTCTAGCAAATGCCCCAGGATTGGTACTCTGTCCAACCCTTGGATAGCTGCAGGGCCGGTCCATACGTTAACGCTTAATGGATTGGCAATTCCTGAACACACTCTCCCCGGTCCTTTTGGACCTATAATACGGCCAGTGGCGACCGCATAAACCGAGGCCTCGAAAAATCCAACAACCACAATGAATAAATGCCAGCGCTGGTAGGTCCCTGGCACCACTCTAGCTAGAAAGAAACGTGTGCACTCCCTGCGTTCCCTTCTCCCGTTTTAGACTCTACCGGGCTGTGAGGCTCACGAAGTCACGTTACACAAAGCTATGCCTAAATAGACTATGCTTTGATCATCCCACAAGGCTCTGCTTTGCAACAATAAGCCTTGATCAAGTGCAACTTAGCATACCACATCAACAACTCATATAATGCGATCGGTAATTATTTAACATACAAAAGGGTGTTAAGTAAGAGAATAAATCCTCCGCCACCATGCATTTATATATTAAATAAAAACCAATTTAATTACATGAAATAAATTTCAGTGTCAGGCATGCTATCCATTTACAAGTCCGTTCTGAGTCTGAACGAAACAACGTATCCGTTGATCTCCAGTACGTCTGAAAGATCATCACTTTTTACCTTGCCTTGGGGGATTAGTCCCAATTCAAGATATCAGTCACCATCAACCAAACGATGTGAAGCTCTCCGGTCTTCAGTCACCGTCTTCATCTTCGACTCTTGATCATCGTGATGATTATTCAGAATGGGTTAGACCCGGTCTTTCTGAATAACTCGCGTATTTGTAATTAAAATCAACCATACGCCACATTCCAACTTTGAATATCCTTTTAAATAAAAATTATTATTTATGTTAAAAGGTTCTCATTAATTTTATCAAAGATAAAATAAATTAAATTTTTAATCTTTCTAAAAAGATTTATTAATATTCCAATTTTTGATTTAATTTATAAAATAGATTTATAAATTTCAAATAGTAATTTCAATGTAAATTGGATTAAAGGATAAATGTTATTTAAAACATCGTTCACTGCAAATCCAATCTAATTATCAATCACCAAACATAATTTTTAAGATCTAATGATCTTAAATAAAAGATTTATCCTAAAAATATTAAAAAAAATATTCTTTATAATACAAAATCTTTTAATTTACAAAAATTCTTTTATTATGTAAACATTCTTTATTTAAAAAGTAATTCTGCATTGGAATGCGACTCAACCATGCACCATATAATTTGGGTCATATGGGTTTCATACATTTCATGTATAGGGTAATAACAGGAAATAATCCTCAATCCATCCATTAACAACCAGAGTGACAATGTCAACTGTGTGAGCGTTAAAATGAAATAATAATGTTCATCGCAGCCTGTCGGTCAATCGATAGACATATAATTTAAACATTGGGATTTGTGTCAGTCAAGTATCGTCCCAATACCCGTGTGGGGTTTTCAGCCAACAACAATTCATATAAATAAATAAATAAATAATTGGTTAATAGGTTTAACCAATTTCAATTTCACTCAACATGTCACTTATAGCGAGTAAAATGTATTTTACTCATATGACTTCCCTATATACTTCTAAAGTTACATAAACAGTAATTTATTTATATAGCTTTATTGCGGATGACAAATGGAATATATATTCCATTATATTTGTATGAAGTTTCTTAACAATAGCTTTCAGTGTATATTTTGACCAACAATACAATTGTATATTAGAATATAAATCCTAATGCAAGTTTTGCAAATAAAAATTGGATTTTATATTTGCGTATAAATTCTACTGTATATTATGCAAATAAAAGTGATTCTTATATTTTCACATAATTTCTGTTTCCTACAAAGATGAGTGAAAGTGATATACTCATTTTGTTAACAATTCTATTTCAACAAATACAATGTAAATAAAAGTGTGTTTCTAATCTTGTACTTTTATTTGTACATAAAACACAAATAAAAGTGTATCTCATGTATTTGTCTTTTTATTTGATAAAACAATGTCAATAAAAATGTTCTTTTATATCTTGTGCTTTTATTTAACAAAACAATGGTAAATAAAATGTCTTTTTAACTCTTTTACTTTTATTTAACAAAACAATGACAAATAAAAGTATAATTTTTTTTCTACGCTCTATTTGCATCTAAAAATGCAAATAAGAAATATAACTCTCTTTTTATTTTTTTCTTTACAATAGAAAATTTAAATAAAATGGTTCACACAATTTTGTTCTTTTTCATTTACAATTGAAAATGTAAATAAAAGGATTCACATTATTTTGTTCTTTTTCATTTACAATTGAAAATGTAAATAAAAGGATTCACATTATTTTGTTCTTTTTCATTTACAATTAGGGAATGTAAATATGTGTATTTCTAAATTCCATTCTTCTTATTTACATAAGAAAATGTAAATAATCGTAATTTCAAGTTCCATTCTTTTACTTACATAAGAAAATGTAAAACAAATATATTTCTAAATTCTTATTCTTTTTGTTTACATAAGAGAATGTAAATAATCGCATTTTCAATTTCTATTCTTTTTACTTACATAAGAAAATGTAAATAGATATATTTCTAAATTCTTATCATACCGTTATAACTCATATATAAATTACATAGAAAAATGTCATTTTTATTTTATCGTTCCAATTCACGTCTAAATTACATAGAAAAAATGTAATCTTTGTTATGCGATGAGAATTCATATTTTAATTACATAGAAAAATGTAATTCCTATCATACGACATAAATTCATATTTAAATTACATCTAAAAATGTAGTTTTTATCCTACAATGCAAATTCACATTTTAATTACATTTAAAAAATGTAATTTTCATTCTACCGTTATTTTTCATCTCTAAATTACATTGAAAAATGTAATTTTAATCATGCAGTGTAAATTTACATTTTTATATCATAGAAAAATGCAATTTTTGTCATACGGTGCAAATTCATATATAAATTACATATAAAAATGTAACTTTTGTTATGCAAAATAAATTCAGCTTTTTAATTACGTATAAAAATGTAATTTTATTCATACGGTGGAAATTCATTCATAAATAACATACAAAAAATGTAATTTATTTCATGTGATGAAAATTCATTCATAAATTATGTAAAAAAAATGTTGTTTATTTCATGCTGTGCAAAAATATGATCTTTTTATATTTATAATATATTAACTTTACTATTTTACGATGTAAAAATATGATCTTTTATATTTTAAAATGTAAAAATACTAACCTTTCTATTTTACAAAGTAAAAATATCACTTTACTATTTTACAATGTGAAAATATTATCTTTTCTATGTTACAAAGTAAAAATATCAACTTTACTATTTAAAAATATACATGTTCATTTCATACTTTTTAATGCGAACAAAAATGTGATTTTTGTATGCATAATTCATTTCAAATAAAAATGTTAATTTTCTTTTAATGTAGCATCTTACAAAGAAAATGTTGATTCTCTTTTAATATAACATTTTATAAAGAAAATGTTGTTTTTCTTTTAATTCCGTACCTTTAATGTAAATAACATTACACAAATATATATATATATATATATATATATATTTGTTGAAAAACTAGTTCATCAAAAAGACATAAAAATGTTTGTTCCATTTTGTTGAAAATCTAGTTCAACAAATATAACAACAATGTTTTTTTTATTTTTATTTTGTTGCAAATTCTGTTTTAACAAATTGACCGAAATTCTGTGTTTTACAGGTGTTGAAAATTCTAATTCAACAAATTTACAAAATTTGTTGTCTTATACATTTGATCTTTTATATGAACAAAATTTATATATATATATATATATATACTGAATAAAATATGTTTTGATCTCATTTTAGATCCAATTCTCCAACCGCAAATAAGATATATGTAATTCCAAGCGGATTTGCAAATCATGTACAACAATCATTCAACAAGCAACAATTATCACTCCAAACAACACCCAACATTTCAGGTCAGAATTAAATGATCAAACAATTATTTTTAATGCAAGAAAATAATTTATAATTAATTAAACAAATAAAATTAGAATCCTCACCTTGAATTTTGGGCCAAAATTTTACTGTCTCCGTTTCAGCTGCGGTCTGCGCCATCGCGAAGCTCTTAATTTTGTGATTCCAACGCAATTTACAGTTCGTCAATCGGCTCTCGTATGAAGAAGTTATGGATTTTTAAAGATCGGACAAATTAAATAATTAAATAATAAAATAATATAAAAAAAATCGGGACCTTTCTTCCTCGCATCGTGTTCTTCATCGGCCGAACCCATGAAGCCGCCCTCTCCCATTTCTGGCCGCACCCCCCCCCCCCACGGACCACCATTCACCGATCAGACACCGCCACACGAACCGCCATGCCGAGAGCCATCTACACCACCAACCCCTTGAAGCTTGGCCTCCCCTAGGACCCGCAAACCCATAAAAACCGCAGCCCCTTCTCGGACGAAATTTGCGAAATCCGTGCACCAAAATCCGATCTTAACCGTATAGATTTGTAGCTCTCTGAATTCTCTTCGATTTGGTAGGTCATACGTCAATTTTCGTCGAACGGATTGAGAGATCTAAGCATTTGAAGTTGGAGCAATTCTGGCCATCGAATTCTAGGCGGCGGCTGGCCATTAGAAAATTAGGGTTTCGTTTTTTTTTTAATATTATTTTAATGTTTAATTCCGAATTTCGTGAAATAAAGTGGATTTTTGGACTTTCTCGGATTTGGGCCTGCTTACTGTCGATCTTAACATTTTGAGGCCTTCTGAACACGATGGGCTATGTCCCAAGGTCCAATTCCGAAATATACAGCAGTTTTTTTTTGTTTTACTTGAAAATACAATATTAAATTAATTGTTTAATTTCTACCGTACATTTAAATATGCCGGGGCCACATACGACCTCAGAAAATTCTAAAAAATATATTTTTGGCTTTCTTATGACGATACGGTTCTAACGAGACTAATTTCGTTGAATTATGAGACTATTTGAAAAATGGCCTTTTTCAAGTCGTTTAAAATTTACTGTAAATTGACAAAACAGAAATCTTTTTGCCACGGCCACAAATTAATTCTAAAAATTATGAAAAATTAAACTTAACAATATTTTGACATTCTGGATCCAACAAAAGTGGTTTCGTCGAAAACAGAGGTCGTTTGAAAAATGACTATTTTTAAGGCCAATATATTTAATATTAAAAATACATTTTTAAACAAATAATTTCCGAAACTCAAAATATATAAGTGTTTACTGTTTTTCAATGTAGAAACATCATTCTGAACTCAATGGAAGTGGTTTCGAGTTCAAATTCCTTCGTATGCAAAAAGTAGCATTTTGGCCCTTATAAATTTCATAGCAACCTTTCTAAATATTGAATTGGCCATAACTTTTGATTTCCGCTATGAAATTTCAATTTTTTGGATTCGTTGGAAAGATATTTTTAAAGAGATTCTAATATTTTTGGTTTCACTAAAATCCGTTAAATTTTGCATCCTGTACGGTCAGTCAAAGTTCAAGTTTGACTTTTCAAACTACCGCGTTATTTCTAACTCTTTTGTTAATTAAAATTAAATCATTCATTCTATCTTCGATTTGAATCAAATTTGTGATCATTATTATTTAAAATAGATTATTTAAATATTGTCAAAATTCATTAAATTTTTCTAAAATAAAAATTTTAAATTGGTTCTGATTTTTACGGGTTGTTACATATAACTTTAATAAGATTAAAGCTTTATAATTATAAGTGAACTGAATTTGGATGGAAATAATATTCGGATATATAATATTAAATTTTGCAGTCAAAACTTATACTATTCGAGGAATTTGAAAGATATTTATATTTTTATTCCGCTTATAGTATTTGTTGATTATGAGAATTGGTATTGGATATAAGTTAAAATCTTATATGTAGTATCAATTGGTTTTGGATTTGTTGTGAATAAATAACATCATTCTTTGACCTATTTAAGATTAGAGTTATGTTTTGAAATTTTTTTTTTGGCAAGGCGATGTTTTGAAAATTTAGGTTGTTTATGATATTAGTTAAGATTAAAAGAATCTTTATTTTTATAGATTTATTTGTTCGGAAATTTAGGAGGATTAAAATCCTTTAATTAAAGGTCAATGGGAATTATTTTACATAAGCTTTGATTCGGAGATAGGTTTTGAAAAAGAAAAGCAAATAGGTAAAGAGTTAATGAATCTTTGTTAAAGACTAATGAATGATTTTTGAAAAATTCCTAATTAAGGAATGGAGATTAAGAAATTTGTTTAACAAAAGGCTTGGTTTATGTTAATTAAGTATTGAAAGTTTAATGAATTATCTTTAGTTTAAAGGAAATAATTTTAAATGGGAAATTAAGGATTAATTAAGATTTATAAATGTGGTTGGGATATGGGGTTTAAAGGAAACCTTCGTTAAGGCTTCATCAATCTTGGTTTAAAGATTTAATAAATTGTATTTATGAATATAAACCATTGAGGAATTTGTTAAGTAAATGAAATGCTTGATTAAAGATAAAGGGAATTAATCTTTTGGATTAAAGATTAAGTGCTGGAAATCTATGATAGAATTCCTAAGTTAAGGAATAAATGATTAAGGGTTGTAAATGAAAGGTTTGGTTAACTAATTTAGGAGGAGACTTAATTGGAATTCTGTATATTCATATTGTTTTAAATTCCCCTATTTTCGAAAAGACCGGGATCAGATTTGGAGCTTCCTATCTGAAAACCATTTTGAATAATCATACAATGAAATGGAGCAAATGAAGACATTGAAAATGGTGGTAGAAGATCAGAGCTCTTCATATCTAAGGGACTGATTTGTTAACGTCTTTGTTGCGAGGCATCACAAAATGAGATTATTTGTATTAGTTGTCCTAACATACTTGGAGAGATTCGGGATTGCAACGACTTTTACACCCAGTTTGATTCGAGAATTAAAGCGCCTTCGGTTTTGTTCTTTTTTTTAATAAATAAATATATATATAACAAAAAGGAGGATCTAGCCATCCTCCAAGGCTCACAAAAACAGATTATGTAGAGATAACTACATAGCATGTGCATACACAAAAACGATAAACCAAGAAAACTGGTGGAACAGTGGTGGTACAAATGTGGAACAAAGGAAACAACACGAAACAATCACAGCAGCTTATCGGCACCAGACGGGGATTCTCCTAACCAACGCCGAAGAAGAAGAAATTGCCACGGCATAAGGAGCTCGGTGAAAATCTGGAAATCCGCTAGTCTAAAATAGTCCTCATCATGATAAAAGGAAAGTCTACCATAAGCTTCATTCGTTGACACTGTATTTTATGATATATTAATTGATCATTTCTAAACATATCTCTGTTTAGTGGAGGAGAATTTATTCTCTTGGCTTAACATCCTTCTTTGAGACATACAAGCTCAATGATAATATGGTTAGTAATCATTAGTTGTATGTTATGAAATGACAATGTGGCATGCAGAGTGTTAAGAGCTGCGTATGATCAAAGCAAGTTTTAGTTAAAGCGTAGCTTTGTGTTTAACGAGACCTCAAGCCTCACAATTTAGTAACAACCTAAAACAGGATTAGTGCAGAAAGACTATGCGGGTCACTCTCACTAGGGTATGTTTATTCCCTTCTAGATAAAAAATTAGACTATGGTATTTACTTATGTGGAAAATTCTTCTTTATGTAGATGATGGAAGGAGCGCGTTCGGTTAAAGGTCGGTTACGATCGGGGAATATCATATTCGTGTTGCCATCTATTGGGTTAGCATATATAGATGGTCCGGCTTTGTGTAGTAGAGAAATAATGAGTTGTTTTCTCAAGGGTGCATCACTCTAAAGGTGTTCCCATCGAATTAGGGAAGATCCTTTGCCTTAGTTATTGTTGGCATCCGATATCCAATACAAACCTCTGATTTCTAAATTTAAAGGCACAATAGCCACCGAAATTAAAGTAATGCAACAATTACGGATAATTCAAAAAAGTTTATCTAAAAAAAGTTTTTGAAGTAATGTCATTAAAAGTAATATCAATGATTTTGGTAAAGTAAGTATTTTGGTTATCATAAGGGAAAAACCCATTCCGCACTTGTGACGTGGTCTTATGAGATACCTTTCTTTTGTTTTCAAAACAACTTATTTTTAGTTCTCACACCGGTCCCATGATAGACTTGGAGCTTGTTATTCTTCCATCTTAACACTGGGTGCCTTTATTTTCCACACGGGCAGCCTAATAGTTAAGGTTTTGCAATTAGCCTTGAAGTTATTTTATGGAGCATGTGCTGGGATAAGGCTGGAGCTGTATTTGAAACAGTCTGGATTCTTCCGCTGAAGCTATAGTATTTCCGCTTTGTAATTTTTTGTGCTCTGATATAACTTTTGTACTCTGATGTAAAACTATGATATGTTAATAAAAGTTCAGTTTGTTTATGTTCTAATGTGTTATTAGCTCAAACAATCCGCCTTTTCGGCACTTGGGTTTCGGCACATGAATACCATGGATGTATTAAGTGTCGATTCTCAAGGTCGAAAAGGTGGGTCGTTACAGTTTTGACATGCAATTTAGTGGAAGTTTTCATCTCGGAGTTTCCATTGTGCTCCCGGTGGAAGATTGTTGTTGGTTGCCTTGCGACTTTCCCGTCCTCAATGAATGGTAAGCTAGTGTCTGATTTCATTATATAGCAAGTTTCTATGGGGAAGAAAATCCTTATCTTTAGCTTGGTAATCTATTGCTTGAAATTGCCTGGCCTTACTGGTTTGTCAAGGATTGAATATGTTAGTGCAATTATGGCAAGTTTTCTGTCAGAGTTTATTGGGTTGCCGTCTTGTAGGATTTGAATATGTTGACAGTGTGCTTGGTATGATGGAAGGATTTTATGAAGTAGTGTGTTCCTTGTGTCATCTGGGAATGTGGAAGCTGTGATGTACCTCAAGTTGTACTGTTGTCATGGTGGTTCTTAGGGTGTGCGGGGTAATGGCAAATTCTGATGTAAGATAGTGCTTGTTCACAAATATTATTTCTGTGTTCTGGTGAATGTTAATTGCAGCTCATAACTTCTGGGTTTCTTGCCTTTTTGGCTTCAATTGAGCTTTAAGTTTAGTTAGTTTATTAGTCGCTAGGCTATGACTATAATCCTGTTAATTGTGAGCCCCTGCAGGGGTAAGAAATAGTTGTCTAGTCTTGGTGATTAGCTCCTGTCGTGTAAGCTAGGTTAGCAGCAGTGGTTGTTAAACTTTAAAAACGCCTATAATGAATGGTCCACCTTAAAAACCGACCTGTAGTAAGTTGGTAATCTGCCAACTTCCTGTAATATTGTAATTATTATTTGGTATAATAATAAGTGTTTTCGGTCACTTTAAAAACCCCAAAAAAACCTAAAAATAATATATATATATATATATATACACACACACACACACACACACACATATATATATATATATATTAATCACTAATTATTATATGAATTATTTTATTATATATAAAATATGTAATAATTCAAAAAATTTGATTTATATTCTTAAATAATACATTACTGAATAAGGTTTCCAAAACTATTTCATGAATATATTATATTTTTAATAATTAAATTAAGTTTTCGACTAAAATGTGTTTAAATTAGTAAATTTTATTCAAAAAAGATTAGAGAATATTTTGTGACATGTGTAATGTGATTCTTGAATTTCTTAAATTTTATAAATGATTTTTTTCTCATTTAAAATTTTTATATCAATGCATAGCTGAAATTACTTAAATTGCTAATAATATACAAAAAGATATTAAATTAAATTTTCTTGTAAACTTATATTAGTTTTGAAAGGGATTGAATTTTTGAATCACTATATATATTAACTTACTTTTCATTTCTGTAAACATAAATTAAATCCTAAAATTACCTATTTCATTATATTTACACTTATAATTATATACTTACATAAGAGCATCTCCAACAGAGCTCCAATTAATGTTTTGAATTCGGAATTGAGGAAGAAAATTGAAGCCAGCGGATATTACGAATGGTAATATTCAGCGAAATATTACGGGACCAATTTAGAATTTTGAATTGGTTCCGCGAGCTGATTTTGTCGGCTCACAACCTTTTCACAGACCATAATAAGGCGCGAGCCGATAAAATCGGCGCGTCACAGATCAAAAAAGAAGGAGAACATCGCCTGGTGAAAAGATGAGATCCCCGTAATCAAAAAAGAAGGCAGAACTATTGGTGAAATTTCCTTCTCTTCCCCATAATCTTCAAGAGCGTAATATTACATCCCTGAATTCTGCTGGAGATGCTCTAAATAATGAAATAGTTCATTTGCATTAGAAATAGTCAATTAACTAGTTATTTTTTTATGTGTATGCATGTGTGTTTGTGTTCAATTACCTATATATTTACGTTTAATATGTTTTATATTATTAATTATATTATTATGTGTATGTGTACACACACATATATATATATATATATATGTATATATATGTGTGTGTGTGTGTGTGTGTGTATATGTGTATGTGTGTATTGTTGACGGCAAAAAATGTCGCAAACACCAAAGATTCCCAATTACTAGGAATTGTAAATATGGTCGCATAGACAGGAACATAAATAAAGCATAAGCAGTAAATCACACAAGAGATTTATAGTGGTTCGGCATCAGTGAGGGCCTACGTCCACTTTGAAGAGTCGTTGGAATATTATTAATCACTTGGAAGAAATTACAAGGTTGAGACTATCTCATGACATCTCATTACATTCATGTTCCATGATATATGATGTCATAATTATCATATATTGAATAATAAGGAAAAAGACAATTTTATCCTTCTTCTTCCTCAAAGAGGAGATGCCATTAATGAAGCTTTATGGAGGTCTCCAAGCTCAAGAGTTCAACCTTTTTGAAGTGTGAGGCCATGGGGTATTTATAGGAAGTGGTTAGGTAGGAGTAGGTAGAAATGTGGACCATCTTCCAGAAATTCACACCTCCAGCTGTCGTGCCTCGAAAATTCACACCTGGCCGAGGTGCGAAATTTCGCACCTGTTGGTGCGAAATTTCGTACTAGCTGGGTGCGAAGCGAATTTTGACAAGAGGCTTTGTCGAGGCTGGTTGGCTCCGTCGACGCGGCATTGTGAAGGTGAAAGTGTGAGGTCCTTGTTGGCGAGATCTCTCTTCGGTCATTGCTTCTGCACTTCCTGAGTTTCGCCCTTGGCCCAGGCATCGCGCGCTGAGTTGAGTCGAGCGTGTCTTGAGTACTTTTGGTGACCGGACCAAAAGACCGGTTAACATTTGCCCCCCAAAGTATGTCTTGTTTTGACGCCTTGTTTTGACATGATGTGCTTTGGAATAAAAGTCGAGATGGTAGTTGGGTTGCGGATTTATCCCGCAAGTTATCGGAGAAAATGTATTGGCCAGCGGGCTCGTTCATTATGGAATTGTGAGCATGCCGCTATTGGATTGCTATCGCGCTCGCGCAGCTGAGTATTCGCATGGTTCCCTCATCGCAGGTTTTAGGCGACGGGACCTTGGCGAGATATGAGCGCACACGGCCGATAAGATTTCCTTTTTTTGGAAGGTGAAATTTCGAACCCCATAAGTTCGAATCATCGATCCGTAGTTGCTTGAGAATTCGAGTCGTGGGGTTCGAAATTTCGACCCCTCAGGCTCGAATTTCAAGCCTAGGCTTGGAATACGGAGGATTTTTTCCTTTTCACTATATATATAGGCCCCTCCCCCTCATTTTTCTTCCTTCTTCTATTTCGCGTCGACTGCCATTGTTCTGAAAGCTTTGTTCCTCGACCACTTTGACTTAAAATTTCTGAGGTAATGGACTTGGTCGAGTCGAGGGAAGGGAGGAGGGAGGTCGAGGTGCGACGGAGGAGGCTCGAGATTTCGAGCACGAAGGGGAGGTTCGGAAATTCGAACCTATTGGGACTCGAATCTTTGAACCCTGTAGGGTTCAAAATTTTGAGCCCGTGAGCTCGAATTTCCGAACCCCGATGGGTTCGAGGCTTCAATCCCCTGGGGTTCAAATCCTCGGACCTTGAGGGTTCGATACCCCCGGTGGTCGAATTTTCGAACCAACTGGGCTCGAATTTTCAAACCTGAGGGGTTCGAAATTTCGAGCCACTGTGGTTCGAGATTTCGACCCCCGAGGGGTTCGAATTTTCGAGGTGGTCTGGCCCGATCTTGGGTGTCTCTGGAAACTTCGCGCCTCGAGGCACGGTTGAGCGCATTGCCTTGGCCGGGTGTTGACTTTCGCCACTTCGAACTTCGATTTCCTGACTGTCTACCCTTGGACTTATACACTATTTATTCGGTTGTACGAATGTACCATTGTTGTCATTGATAACTGCGCGGATAGGAACTTAGAATTTTCACATCGGATAGAGCATATATCTGGACTGTGACTGAACTATTAAGATCATTAGCGTTTCTATGCGTGCTCTCATTCTTTGCATAACACTGCACACACTTGTTAATCTTCATCAATATGAGGGGTACAGGTTATTTCATTATGATGTCTAACACTGGTATATTGAAGTATAGCGAGCTATGAAAACAAGATCACAGACTGGAAAACTTCTGGAAGTCGAGGCTTCCCGCCACTGTCTTACACTTTTGATTCTACTTCTGATTCTACGAACAACACCAGCTCTGGAAGCAGCGAGCTTGAGACTAACGAAGGGTCGACTCCTTCTCAGATAGGGAGTTCGCCCAAAGTGTCAGAGCACGAGGGTCATGCTGAGAGGTTGCATTCTCCAGTCGTATATGTCTAGATGGAAAATGTGGATATTATGGGCGGTGGTGAGCCGCCTGCCCCAGTGGCTCCTGACATGCTTCCTGATGCAGTCATCTTGGACAATCCTCCGGATTCGGTGTCGTCGCGCCTGGATCCCGCGGCGGTTAAAAAGCTGTCATCGCGGTTTAATACCCCGTAGGGGGAGGTTCATGCACCTGGATCGGGAGGAAGGGCCCACGTGGCGCTTGAAGGTTTCAGTGCTTGGAATCGGCATGCTTGCCTTGTGGGGTGCGTGCCCCCGGCCAATGACTTTATACGGGAAATGCTATTCTACTTCCCCCTTGCATCCTCATAACTGCACCAAAATTCTTATTTTTCGCTCTTGGGTACTTGCGTTCTCTTTCGAGAGTTCCTGCATCGGGATCCCACCGGAGAGGATATTCGGTACCTTTTCCATTTTAGGCGGTCAACTGGCGCATCGTCTTCACAATGGTTCTTGGAAGCCTCCCTCGCTACTAGATTTTTTGTCGGAAAGTGGCCCACACCGTCGGTGATTAAGAATGATTGGTTCTTTGTTCATCACCGGATTCGCAAGGAGATGGATAGAAGAAGTGAGTATCTTTAATCTTCGTCTCCTTTCTCTACAAGTTCTCGAGCTTTGTGATGCATTATTTTTTATTGTGGCAAGGAATCCTGAGACACCTGATGGCGACGAGTATCGGCAACGTCCCAAGGCTTTGCGAGCTATTCCCGAGGGCTCCCATAAGACGGATTCTGTAATGGATCAGGACTGTCTTCGGCGTGTTGGGTTGCTTTCGGCCAACCGGGCCATAATCAGGCCTGCAGTGGCGAGTGGTGTATTCAGGGAGAAAGTAGCGGAAGGTCCTGCTGCCCCCGCTTTGAAGAGAAAGATGGCTCCTGGCAGGCTCGAACCCAGAAAGGTCGTTAAGTTCCAGGAAGGTGTTAGTGGTGACAAGGACGGTAGTGCGGAGGCAGTTGCTCGGGACGTGGGACTTTTCAATGTTTTTACCCCGCCCCCGATGGGAGGGGTGGGGGAAGAAGCATTGGACAGTCCTCACTCTCCTGCAACCTCTCTAGAATCCGTCACCTCCCTTGAAAGAGTAAATCAGTTTGTTGGTCTGATTACAGTTCCTATGGATTTGTCTATGTGGTCGAGCGCCGCTAGTATGGAGGATCTAGCTCGTGTCGCGAAGGGGCTAACTCCTTCGACTGAGGGACAATCTGGTCTGTTGAGAAAGCACTTAGGACACACAATTATACACACTAAACTGCATAGAAGAGTGCTTGCACGTGCTGCTTTACTGACTTTGCGTTATTCCTTTGAAAAGTGATATGGCTAGAGGAAGCGGGGAACGAGGTCTTGGAGACCGGAACCATCCCGAGAGTGCTTTTATTGGCTCCTTCAGGAGGGGAGCTAGCCTGTATGGCGATGCCCTACCACCACGAGGTCATGGTAGTGGGAGTTGTGTAACACCCCGTATTTTTAATATAATTAAAAATAAAATAAAATAAATAAAAATATGCTTATGATGGGTAAATAATGGTGATGCATAAGAAGAATTAATTAATACATGGAAGAGAAGAAAAATTAGTTCGATAACGGCGTATGTAACGGAAAAGATAGTAAAATAAGGATAACTAATTCAAGAATTAGGAATTAGGTAAAATAGACACCAACATTGCGTTCCTCTCGGAAAAATACGCGAAATAGAGTCCGAGTTTTCGAAAATCGGAGTCCGTATGACCAAGATATGGCCAAAACAAGATTTCGGCAGACTTTCTGGCAGACTACCCGTGTCGACTGTAGTGTCGACACCCAAGTCGATCTGCCGCCCCTTGTGTCGACTGTAGTGTCGACTCCCCCCTGTACAGGTCGACCTGGTCGGCCTGGGGTGGTCCAGAACCCATTTTTGAGGCCCGGAACGAGTTTTGATGGTCCGGATGGGTTTTAGGGTTAATCCGATGGCTGAAATGAAGTGCTACACCTATAAAAGAACACCTAGACCTAGCCTAACTCACACAAATTCATATGACACCTAAATGCTGCTGGAATCTCTCTTGAGCCATGGTCGCCGTCTCCAAATTAAAGGTTAAGCGTTCAAACCCAAATCAAATCAAATCAAAGATTAATGCTTCTACAACAAATTCAAGAGGATAGATCAATGACACTGCAACTTTCTACGACAAATTCACTCCCTAATTCATTAGCCGTTCTCTGTAAGTTCTAGTTATTTTCAGGTTTAAATATTTAATTATAATATGGCCATGAAATAAAGTGAATTTGGATTTAAGTATGTTTATCGATCTATTCCTGTTGATTCTTGAACCTTGAGTTTTGATACTTGTTCATGTCTAGTTCGTGATCTATTCAGCCTGTTGTAAATTAGTTTTCTTGATTTATGTTGATATTATTATCAAGATCTATTCTTCATGCCTGAGATGAGGTTTTTCCCTCCAATCTTATCTTGATGCAAATTCTACCTTTCCCTATTTATTTTCTTTTGATGAACCTAGATCAATTTCGGATCTAGGCCTAAACTGCGATTTGCGTACGATTGAATACGGGGAAAAATATGGGAATATTGCCTATTTGGATATATGTGTTGGGTGGAATTGATGGCATAACATGAAATTGGAAATTTGGGTATTGTCAATATGATTGAAATTGCAAGTTTGGGGTATTGGCATAAATAATTTGGCATGAAGTCGCATACATGAATTGGCATGTAAATTAAATCATGAGTTCGGGCCTATGTAAATTAAATAAAAAGATTATAGTTTGGGATAACTACATCATGAATCATGAATTGGGTTTATTTGGGATTGATATATGTAAATTGGACATGAATCTTGACATATGTAAAATGGCATGAAACTTGGTAATTATGTAAATCGGCATAAGTTGAACATATGTAAATTGGCTAGGATTAGGCATATATAAATTAGTATAGGTAATTTGACATGGATCATGATATATGTGAAAAGCTAGAACTTGTTATAAGTAAATTGGTGTAAACATGGTATACATATAATTTTGGGTATATGTGTAAATTTGGCGGGTAAATCAAGTTTTGGGCATAAACTAGAATATTAAATCTAACTTGGACATGAACTGTGAATTTGGATATTTAATCTAGATTTGGTATAAAATGTAAATAGAAATGATAAGTCTAGATTAGGCTTAACTATTGATTTGGAAACGCCATTATATATGACATAGTAATTTTGGGCATGGCTAATGTGGCAAGTTTGGGAAGGTGGGGTACAACATATTTTGATTGATAATTTGAAATTACATGTAATTGTCATGTTTAGCATTATCATGGTTAGTGACATTTAATTTGGTATAATTTACATACCAAAAATTATAAACATGATTTAAAGGGGAAAGTGGGCCATAATAAAGGTTGATAAATGGACATAATTAATATAAATAATAAATGTTCATATATGGACATAATTAATATAAATTATGGACATAAAGATAATTGGAACATTTTGACATATTTGACTAGGGATAATTAATCCAAATATGGGGTGAAAATATTATATATATTAATGACATTTTCTCCTAATAACACATACACCAGAATGTCCTAGGGTGACAGAGAGGATAGTGTCTAGGCTTGGGTTTGGAAAATACAAGTTTCCTGCCCTCCTTGGCTATCCCTAACTGATCCGACGGATGGGATGGTTATCTTAAAAATCTAATTTGAAATTTAAATGCGTGACAACTATATGGACATGAGGTTAGGCCCGTTTGTGGTGTAAGACTGCACGGACCCGCCCGGCAAATTCAGCAACCACAAAAGGGTGGCCTAATGTGAGAGGTCCTACAGGGGTGCGGTAGTAATAAATTAATTAACACTTAACCAAAGAAAAACATGTGGTGGGACATGGGGGTTAAGTGGGTGACATGTGGGTGACATGTGGGAATACGAATAGTAATACTTAACCAACATAACATGGTAATTAGACCAGTGGGTAGGGTTAAGTAAACTAAGAACGTTTAACCAAGATAACGTGTTAATCAAACAAGTAGGTGGGGTTAAGTAAATAGAGAACACTTAACCAATATAACACGTTAATTAGATAAGTGGGTTGAGTTAAGTAAAGTGAGAACACTTAACTAATACAACGGGCTAATTAGACAAGTGGTTGCGGTTAAGTAATAACACTTAACCAACACAACAGGACAAGCGGATGGGTTAATTTAACTTGAATAAGTTGATAACACTTAACCATTATAATATGACTAGTGGATGAGGTTAAGTTAACATGCACTTAACCAATCTGATGTGAGGCGTGGTAGGGTTAAGTAACACATGGGGTTAAGTTAACTAGAAAATTCTTAACCTTTGTAACCAGATAGACGAACGGGGTTAAGTTAATAAACCACACTTATCCAATCAAACATATTAAGCGAGAAAGGTTAAGTTAACTAAGGTAAACACTTAACCATGGTAACATAACGAGTAGAAGGGTTAAGTACATATCGGGTTGGTGGGTAATATTAGTAAATATAGGCCCACATACACTTAACCATTAAATACACATGCTTGAATCAGTAGCGGGGTTAAGTACACATCGGGGTTGGTGGGTAATATCAGAGAATATAGGCCCACAGACTTAACCATTAGAAAAACCTAGTAACGGGGACCCATTTCAGCAGTAACCCATATTAGGTATCAACGGAACCCTGAGCTAGGCAGGGTGGGGCACGATTACTGGGCTGATTATAAGAGGTCAAATTAGCGGCGGTTGGTGCAGCAGTGCAGGTTCTAACGGAGTGCCGGCATGCACACACTTCGGCGCAGAAAATTCAGCCACTGGGCATCAGTAGGTATAAATCTGTGCATCTTGATTGTGTCAGGGTTGCCACCATGGGACTTGATACACCCTATGGTGGGACCAGGACAGGTATCTACAAGTAGGGGGCCGCGTGACACAAACGAGAACTAGGTCAAGTAGGGAGCTGATCGATAAGGTAGTAAGGGTGCATCGAATATATACATGGCCATTGGGGTGATCGAGGTGGAATCCTCAAAATCGATGTACACCTGAAGGCTACCATAATTGCGGGGATTGGGGTCACGTTGTAATTATTATATAACACGGGCTACTAGTTGGGACATTAGTAGGGGGTACGGATCCTTGTTACACAGGACACTAGTTGGGACACTAGTAGGAATACGGATCATTCAATGTAAGACACTTATGTGGATGCTAGTTAGGTGGTGCAGAGCAAATAGATATCGTTTTAATGGTAAAGCTTAGAAACCTTGCAATGTTATTCTTGATAGAAACCATGCGGTGGGATACTTGATAGGAATTATGGGATGTTATACTTGTTTCATCGTGCCCGAAGTTTATCTTGTTACCTTAGTTTATCTTGTTATCATAGTTTATCCTGATATCTTAGTTTATCTTGCCTACCTTGTTATCATGCTTATGTTTACTTTCAGTTTATTCATGCCATGTTATCTTTACCTATTTTTATGCTGAAAGTCACTAGGACTTACTCAGCCTTTATGACTGACCCGTTTTGTTTCGCCTCTTTTTCTTCTGTTCCCCCCCCCCCCAGGTTCACAGGGTGGGAATACAGCTTAGTTCGGATCTTTCCAAGCTCCAAGGCTCTTTCATGTATGGCTTGGATTTCTCTTGGCTATGGCTTGCTTTGCTTTATTGGGGAATACTGCAGTTTGTTTTTATGCTTCTTTGTTTTTGAGCAAGACAGATATTTTAACTATGAAATTGGGTATTGGAAGTTGATGGGCTTTTCTTGTAAATATTTATATTTAATAAATGATTTGAAGTACTTCCACTTTATTTTCCGCTGTTTTATATATGTCTGTCTTGTAATATTTCTGTTCCAGTACCCATAATACTCCATTGAAGTTAAGGCATTCCCTTTGTGAGTGACCTTAACAGATGTGGGGTGTTACATTTGGTATCAGAGCAGAAGGTTACCAGACTGGGCAAAAGTTTTCAAAAACCTTCTGAACTGGTTTTCAAAACATTTACAAAGAAGCAAATTTTCAAGAAAATTTTGTTTTGATTAAAAGGCGTATTCCCCAAAGCCATATGCACTATCTTTTGATTCTCTCTTGAAATCTCTTCTCTCTCTTTTCACCATAGTTTCGTAGGCATCTGACACAGGTCGGAGGGCAAAGGAGTGCCCAACCTCCATCTGTAGCCGCAGTAGTTCCATTTGCGTCTAATCTTATTTCAAGTTGGGTAGAGTTGTCGTGCGTTGGAGGTAGCTTCGAGAGACTTGTCAACAAACTATACAAGGACAGTAAGAACAAAAAAAACTAGTTGTTATAGCTTAATCCACGAAGGAGGAAAAAGGTGAAAGGAAAGAGGCCAAAGAGAAAGAATAGTAAAACCCATGACAAGAGAGAGTATCTTTAGTGAGAAGGGACATGTAGTTAAGTATTACAGGACAAGAGCAAGGGACAAGATCGTCGAGAGGGCAATTGTATGCTCTCACTACTAGCGTACCTAAGAGAGGTGGTAACATTTCTGTTAAAAGTTTAGCTTTTCTTTTCTATCATCCCGTTAGAACTTTGTTTCTGTACATCGCATCCTTTTAATTCTGCTTCGATAGTTCAGTCTCTGCACCTTAGTACTAGCGTAGTAGAGGATCCCATTTTTTCTCAAATCCTATTGGGGAGTCAGCTCATTTATTCATGACTTGTTTGGATTTGAGAATGTCTATGCTAAGTGAAAGTGAACGAGAGGCAACATTGAAATGGATTCCAACCCATATTTTGGAAACAAGAATTAAGATGCTATGAAATTGTGTAGTTAAAGACGGTCAAAGCACAATGGAATTAAGCTCAAGGAAATGCAACTTTGAAGATTGAAGACTAGATTCGCGCATCATATCTCTTTTTAAGAGTATATCCATGTTCTCTCTTTTCCTATAGAGCTTACTCACATGCTATCTTTTGTGTATATCCTCTCGGTCCTATCCTCAATCTAATTTCTGTTGCAAACCCCATAGGGAGTATGACTCATCTGTTAGTAACACATGTTGGGGCTTGAGGGTGTTCGTTGGGTTGACTAAACTTTTTGGGTTTTATAGGATACGGGTTGGTCTTAGGAAGGGATTTCCTTGTGACGTAATAGGAGTCCATCATGCTTAGTTTCCTAGAATCATATATATTGGTTGGGATGAGTAATTCTTTGGGTGTCAGTCTGATGTTGATTTCGGTCTTCGGGGCTGATGCTTAGAGAGTTTTTCTCCTAATCAATATATATGCGGCATAGATTTCCAGTTTTGACATTGCCTAATGGGCACAAAGTTTTTACTTGCTTCCATCATTCGACTATACCTTTAGATAGAGACAATTGGGTGTAAACACGTGTTTGAGACATGTTATGATTGATGGTTGCAAGTGGCTACAAGTGGTTGCTCGTGGATGCATTTACACACATTAGGCACTAGATCGGCTCAATCACCCTTCATATTGCATATGCATGAGTGTTTACACTTGTTTATGGATGAAACTGAATGTTTTATCATGTGAATGTTGCATATGGATGGATGTTTGTGCACACATATAGGGTTTATGTGACTAGGACTATTTGCATACATGTTGGCCTCATGGCACTAAACATATTTTGCATCTAGAAGATCAATCAGGCCTGATCATTTGCATTAGACAAGGAACATATACACACACTTTTTGCATATGTTCATACAACATTAGAAATCTCTTAAGGACAATGAATGCCCGTGATTGATGATTGAGTAGATGGATGATGGATGGTAGGACACATTCTTCTTAACTTGAAGATTTCGGGGACGAAATCCTTTAAGGAGGGGAGAATGTAACACCCCGTATTTTTAATATAATTAAAAATAAAATAAAATATATAAAAATATGCTTATGATGGGTAAATAATGGTGATGCATAAGAAGAATTAATTAATACATGGAAGAGAAGAAAAATTAGTTCGATAACGGCGTTTGTAACGGAAAAGATAGTAAAATAAGGATAACTAATTCAAGAATTAGGAATTATATAAAATGGACATTACCATTGCGTTCCTCTCGGAAAAATACGCGAAATAGAGTCCGAGTTTTCAAAAATCGGAGTTTGTATGACCAAGATATGGCCAAAACAAGATTTCGGCAGACTTTCTGGCGGACTACCCGTGTCGACAGTGTCGACTGTAGTGTCGACTCCCCCCTGTACAGGTCGACCTGGTCGGCCTGGGGTGGTCCAGAACCCATTTTTGAGGCCCGGGACGAGTTTTGATGGTCCGGATGGGTTTTAGGGTTAATCCGATGGCTGAAATGAAGTGCTACACCTATAAAAGAACACCTAGACCTAGCCTAACTCACACAAATTCATATGACACCTAAATGCTGCTGGAATCTCTCTTGAGACATGGCCGCCGTCTCCAAATTAAAGCTTAAGCATTCAAACCCAAATCAAATCAAATCAAAGATCAATGCTTCTACAACAAATTCAAGAGGACAGATCAATGACACTGCAACTTTCTACGATAAATTCACTCCCTAATTCATTAGCCGTTCTCTGTAAGTTCTAGTTATTTTCAGGTTTAAATATTTAATTATAATATGGCCATGAAATAAAGTGAATTTGGATTTAAGTATGTTTATCGATCTATTCCTGTTGATTCTTGAACCTAGAGTTTTGATACTTGTTCATGTAGTTCATGATCTATTCAGCCTGTTGTAAATTAGTTTTCTTGATTTATGTTGATATTATTATCAAGATCTATTCTTCATGCCTGAGATGAGGTTTTTCCATCCAATCTTATCTTGATGCAAATTCTACCTTTCCCTATTTATTTTCTTTTGATGAACCTAGATCAATTTCGGATCTAGGCCTAAACTGCGATTTGCGTACGATTGAATACGGGGAAAAATATGGGAATATTGCCTATTTGGATATATGTGTTGGGTGGAATTGATGGCATAACATGAAATTGGAAATTTGGGTATTGTCAATATGATTGAAATTGCAAGTTTGGGGTATTGGCATAAATAATTTGGCATGAAGTCGCATACATGAATTGGCATGTAAATTAAATCATGAGTTCGGGCCTATGTAAATTAAATAAAAAGATTATAGTTTGGGATAACTACATCATGAATCATGAATTGGGTTTATTTGGGATTGATATATGTAAATTGGACATGAATCTTGACATATGTAAAATGGCATGAAACTTGGTAATTATGTAAATCGGCATAAGTTGAACATATGTAAATTGGCTAGGATTAGGCATATATAAATTAGTATAGGTAATTTGACAGGGATCATGATATATGTGAAAAGCTAGAACTTGTTATAGGTAAATTGGTGTAAACATGGTATACATATAATTTTGGGTATATGTGTAAATTTGGCGGGTAAATCAAGTTTTGGGCATAAACTAGAATATTAAATCTAACTTGGACATGAGCTATGAATTTGGATATTTAATCTAGATTTGGTATAAAATGTAAATAGAAATGATAAGTCTAGATTAGGCTTAACTATTGATTTGGAAACACCATTATATATAGTAATTTTGGGCATGGCTAATGTGGCAAGTTTGGGAAGGTGGGGTACAACATATTTTGATTGATAATTTGAAATTACATGTAATTTTCATGTTTAGCATTATCATGGTTAGTGACATATAATTTGGTATAATTTACATACCAAAAATTATAAACATGATTTAAAGGGGAAAGTGGGCCATAATAAATGTTGATAAATGGACATAATTAATATAAATAATAAATGTTCATATATGGACATAATTAATATAAATTATGGACATAAAGATAATTGGAATATTTTGACATATTTGACTAGGGATAATTAATCCAAATATGGGGTGAAAATATTATATTATTAATGACATTTTCTCCTAATAACACATACACCAGAATGTCCTAGGGTGACAGAGAGGATAGTGTCTAGGCTTGGGTTTGGAAAATACAAGTTTCCTGCCCTCCCTGGCTATCCCTAACTGATCCGACGGACGGGATGGTTATCTTAAAAATCTAATTTGAAATTTAAATGTGTGACAACTATATGGACACGAGGTTAGGCCCGTTTGTGGTGTAAGACTGCCCGGACCCGCCCGGCAAATTCAGCAACCACAAAAGGGTGGCCTAATGTGAGAGGTCCTACAGGGGTGCGGTAGTAATAAATTAATTAACACTTAACCAAAGAAAAACATGTGGTGGGACATGGGGGTTAAGTGGGTGACATGTGGGTGACATGTGGGAATACGAATAGTAATACTTAACCAACATAACATGGTAATTAGACCAGTGGGTAGGGTTAAGTAAACTAAGAACGTTTAACCAAGATAACGTGTTAATCAAACAAGTAGGTGGGGTTAAGTAAATAGAGAACACTTAACCAATATAACACGTTAATTAGATAAGTGGGTTGAGATAAGTAAAATGAGAACACTTAACTAATACAACGGGCTAATTAGACAAGTGGTTGCGGTTAAGTAATAACACTTAACCAACACAACAGGACAAGCGGATGGGTTAATTTAACTTGAATAAGTTGATAACACTTAACCATTATAATATGACTAGTGGATGGGGTTAAGTTAACATGCACTTAACCAATCTGATGTGAGGCGTGGTAGGGTTAAGTAACACATGGGGTTAAGTTAACTAGAAAATTCTTAACCTTTGTAACCAGATTGACGAACGGGGTTAAGTTAATAAACCACACTTATCCAATCAAACATATTAAGCGAGAAAGGTTAAGTTAACTAAGGTAAACACTTAACCATGGTAACATAACGAGTAGAAGGGTTAAGTACATATCGGGTTGGTGGGTAATATTAGTAAATATAGGCCCACATACACTTAACCATTAAATACACATGCTTGAATCAGTAGCGGGGTTAAGTACACATCGGGGTTGGTGGGTAATATCAGAGAATATAGGCCCACAGACTTAACCATTAGAAAAACCTAGTAACGGGGACCCATTTCAGCAGTAACCCATATTAGGTATCAACGGAACCCTGAGCTAGGCAGGGTGGGGCACGATTACTGGGCTGATTATAAGAGGTCAAATTAGCGGCGGTTGGTGCAGCAGTGCAGGTTCTAACGGAGTGCCGGCATGCACACACTTCGGCGCAGAAAATTCAGCCACTGGGCATCAGTAGGTATAAATCTGTGCATCTTGATTGTGTCAGGGTTTCCACCATGGGACTTGATACACCCTATGGTGGGACCAGGACAGGTATCTACAAGTAGGGGGCCGCGTGACACAAACGAGAACTAGGTCAAGTAGGGAGCCGATCGATAAGGTAGTAAGGGTGCATCGAATATATACATGGCCATTAGGGTGATCGAGGTGGAATCCTCAAAATCGATGTACACCTGAAGGCTACCATAATTGCGGGGATTGGGGTCACGTTGTAATTATTATATAACACGGGCTACTAGTTGGGACATTAGTAGGGGGTACGGATCCTTGTTACACAGGACACTAGTTGGGACACTAGTAGGAATACGGATCATTCAATGTAAGACACTTATGAGGATGCTAGTTAGGTGGTGCAGAGCAAATAGATATCGTTTTAATGGTAAAGCTTAGAAACCTTGCAATGTTATTCTTGATAGAAACCTTGCGGTTGGATACTTGATAGGAATTATGGGATGTTATACTTGTTTCATCGTGCCCGAAGTTTATCTTGTTACCTTAGTTTATCTTGTTATCATAGTTTATCCTGATATCTTAGTTTATCTTGCCTACCTTGTTATCATGCTTATGTTTACTTTCAGTTTATTCATGCCATGTTATCTTTACCTATTTTTATGCTGAAAGTCACTAGGACTTACTCAGCCTTTATGACTGACCCGTTTTGTTTCGCCTCTTTTTCTTCTGTTCCCCCCCCCCCAGGTTCACAGGGTGGGAATACAGCTTAGTTCGGATCTTACCAAGCTCCAAGGCTCTTTCATGTATGGCTTGGATTTCTCTTGGCTATGGCTTGCTTTGCTTTATTGGGGAATACTGCAGTTTGTTTTTATGCTTCTTTGTTTTTGAGGAAGACTGATATTTTAACTATGAAATTGGGTATTGGAAGTTGATGGGCTTTTCTTGTAAACACTTATATTTAATAAATGATTTGAAGTACTTCCACTTTATTTTCAGCTGTTTTATATATGTCTGTCTTGTAATATTTCTGTTCCAGTACCTATAATACTCCATTGAAGTTAAGGCATTCCCTTTGTGAGTGACCTTAACAGATGTGGGGTGTTACATTTGGTATCAGAGCAGAAGGTTACCAGACTGGGCAAAAGTTTTCAAAAACCTTCTGAACTGGTTTTCAAAACATTTACAAAGAAGCAAATTTTCAAGAAAATTTTGTTTTGATTAAAAGGCATATTCCCCAAAGCCATATGCACTATCTTTTGATTCTCTCTTGAAATCTCTTCTCTCTCTTTTAACCATAGTTTCGTAGGCATCCGACACAGGTCGGAGGGCAAAGGAGTGCCCCACCTCCATCTGTAGCCGCAGTAGTTCCATTTGCGTCTAATCTTATTTCAAGTTGGGTAGAGTTGCCGTGCATTGGAGGTAGCTTCGAGAGACTTGTCAACAAACTATACAAGGACAGTAAGAACAAGAAAAGAAAAACACTAGTTGTTATAGCTTAATCAACGAAGGAGGAAAAAGGTGAAAGGAAAGAGGCCAAAGAGAAAGAATAGTAAAACCCATGACAAGAGAGAGTATCTTTAGTGAGAAGGGACATGTAGTTAAGTATTATAGGACAAGGGCAAGGGACAAGATCGTCGAGAGGGCAATTGTATGCTCTCACTACTAGCGTACCTAAGAGAGGTGGTAACATTTCTGTTAAAAGTTTAGCTTTTCTTTTCTATCATCCCGTTAGAACTTTGTTTCTGTACATCGCATCCTTTTAATTCTGCTTCGATAGTTGAGTCTCTGCACCTTAGTACTAGCGTAGTAGAGGATCCCATTTTTTCTCAAATCCTGTTGGGGAGTCAGCTCATTTATTCATGACTTGTTTGGATTTGAGAATGTCTATGCTAAGTGAAAGTGAACGAGAGGCAACATTGAAATGGATTCCAACCCATATTTTGGAAACAAGAATTAAGAAGCTATGAAATTGTGTAGTTAAAGACAGTCAAAGCACAATGAAGTTAAGCTCAAGGAAATGCGACTTAGAAGATTGAAGACTAGATTCGCGCATCATATCTCTTTTTAAGAGTATATTTATGATCTCTCTTTTCCTATAGAGCTTACTCACATGCTATCTTTTGTGTATATCCTCTCGGTCCTATCCTCAATCTAATTTCTGTTGCAAACCCCATAGGGAGTATGACTCATCTGTTAGTAACACATGTTGGGGCTTGAGGGTGTTCGTTTGGTTGACTAAACTTTTTGGGTTTTATAGGATACGGGTTGGTCTTAGGAAGGGATTTCCTTGTGACCTAATAGGAGTCCATCATGCTTAGTTTCCTAGAATCATATATATTGGTTGGGATGAGTAATTCTTTGGGTGTCAGTCTGATGTTGATTTCGGTCTTCGGGGCTGATGCTTAGAGAGTTCTTCTCCTAATCAATATATATGCGGCATAGATTTCCAGTTTTGACATTGCCTAATGGGCACAAAGTTTTTACTTACTTCTATCATTCGACTATACCTTTAGATAGGAACAGTTGGGTGTAAACATGTGTTTGAGACATGTTATGATTGATGGTTGCAAGTGGCTACAAGTGGTTGCTAGTGGTTGCTCGTAGATGCATTTACACACATTAGGCACTAGATCGGCTCAGTCACCTTTCATATTGCATATGCATGAGTGTTTACATTTTTTTATGGATGAAACTGAATGTGTTATCATGTGAATGTTGCATATGGATGGATGTTTGTGCACACATATAGGGTTTATGTGACTAGGACTATTTGCATACATGTTGGACTCATGACACTAAACATATTTTGCATTTAGAAGATCAATCAGGCCTGATCATTTGCATTAGACAAGGAACATATACACAATCTTTTTGCATATGTTCATACAGCATTAGAAATCTCTTAAGGACAATGAATCCCTGTGATTGATGATTGAGTAGATGGATGATGGATGGTAGGACACATTCCTCTTAACTTGAAGATTTCGGGGACGAAATCCTTTAAGGAGGGGAGAATGTAACACCCCGTATTTTTAATATAATTAAAAATAAAATAAAATATATAAAAATATGCTTATGATGGGTAAATAATGGTGATGCATAAGAAGAATTAATTAATACATGGAAGAGAAGAAAAATTAGTTCGATAACGACGTATGTAACGGAAAAGATAGTAAAATAAGGATAACTAATTCAAGAATTAGGAATTAGGTAAAATGGACATCACCATTGCGTTCCTCTCAGAAAAATACGCGAAATAGAGTCTGAGTTTTCGAAAATCGGAGTCCGTATGACCAAGATATGGCCAAAACAAGATTTCAGCAGACTTTCTGGCAGACTACCCGTGTCGACTGTAGTGTCGACACCCAAGTCAACCTGCCGCCCCTTGTGTAAACTGTAGTGTCGACTCCCCCCCCCCCCCCCGTACAGGTCGACCTGTTTGGCCTGGGGTGGTCCAGAACCCATTTTTGAGGCCCGGGACGAGTTTTGATGGTCCGGATGGGTTTTAGGGTTAATCCGATGGCTGAAATGAAGTGCTACACTTATAAAAGAACACCTAGACCTAGCCTAACTCACACAAATTCATATGACACCTAAATGCTGCTGGAATCTCTCTTGAGCCATGGCCGCCGTCTCCAAATTAAAGCTTAAGCGTTCAAACCCAAATCAAATCAAATCAAATCAAATCAAAGATCAATGCATCTACAACAAATTCAAGAGGATATATCAGTGACACTGCAACTTTCTACGACAAATTCACTCCCTAATTCATTAGCCGTTCTCTGTAAGTTCTAGTTATTTTCAGGTTTAAATATTTAATTATAATATGGCCATGAAATAAAGTGAATTTGGATTTAAGTATGTTTATCGATCTATTCCTGTTGATTCTTGAACCTTGAGTTTTGATACTTGTTCATGTCTAGTTCATGATCTATTCAGCTTGTTGTAAATTAGTTTTCTTGATTTATGTTGATATTATTATCAAGATCTATTCTTCATGCCTGAGATGAGGTTT
Organism: Allium sativum; assembly: GCA_030737875.1. Classification (NCBI taxonomy): domain Eukaryota; kingdom Viridiplantae; phylum Streptophyta; class Magnoliopsida; order Asparagales; family Amaryllidaceae; genus Allium; species Allium sativum. The sequence goes on along the minus strand of CM060921.1, from coordinate 715,514,659 downwards.
TTCCCTCCAATCTTATCTTGATGCAAATTCTACCTTTCCCTATTTATTTTCTTTTGATGAACCTAGATCAATTTCGGATCTAGGCCTAAACTGCGATTTGCGTACGATTGAATACGGGAAAAAATATGGGAATATTGCCTATTTGGATATATGTGTTGGGTGGAATTGATGGCATAACATGAAATTGGAAATTTGGGTATTGTCAATATGATTGAAATTGCAAGTTTGGGGTATTGGCATAAATAATTTGGCATGAAGTCGCATACATGAATTGGCATGTAAATTAAATCATGAGTTCGGGCCTATGTAAATTAAATAAAAAGATTATAGTTTGGGATAACTACATCATGAATCATGAATTGGGTTTATTTGGGATTGATATATGTAAATTGGACATGAATCTTGACATATGTAAAATGGCATGAAACTTGGTAATTATGTATATCGGCATAAGTTGAACATATGTAAATTGGCTAGGATTAGGCATATATAAATTAGTATAGGTAATTTGACAGGGATCATGATATATGTGAAAAGCTAGAACTTGTTATAGGTAAATTGGTGTAAACATGGTATACATATAATTTTGGGTATATGTGTAAATTTGGCGGGTAAATCAAGTTTTGGACATAAACTAGAATATTAAATCTAGCTTGGACATGAACTGTGAATTTGGATATTTAATCTAGATTTGGTATAAAATGTAAATAGAAATGATAAGTCTAGATTAGGCTTAACTATTGATTTGGAAACGCCATTATATATGACATAGTAATTTTGGGCATGGCTAATGTGGCAAGTTTGGGAAGGTGGGGTACAACATATTTTGATTGATAATTTGAAATTACATGTTATTGTCATGTTTAGCATTATCTTGGTTAGTGACATTTAATTTGGTATAATTTACATACCAAAAATTATAAACATGATTTAAAGGGGAAAGTGGGCCATAATAAATGTTGATAAATGGACATAATTAATATAAATAATAAATGTTCATATATGGACATAATTAATATAAATTATGGACATAAAGATAATTGGAATATTTTGACATATTTGACTAGTGATAATTAATCCAAATATGGGGTGAAAATATTATATATATTAATGACATTTTCTCCTAATAACACATACACCAGAATGTCCTAGGGTGACAGAGAGGATAGTGTCTAGGCTTAGGTTTGGAAAATACAAGTTTCCTGCCCTCCCTGGCTATCCCTAACTGATCCGACGGACGGGATGGTTATCTTAAAAATCTAATTTGAAATTTAAATGCATGACAACTATATGGACACGAGGTTAGGCCCGTTTGTGGTGTCAGACTGCCCGGACTCACCCGGCAAATCCAGCAACCACAAAAGGGTGGCCTAATGTGAGAGGTCCTACAGGGGTGCGGTAGTAATAAATTAAGTAACACTTAACCAAAGAAAAACATGTGGTGGGACATGGGGGTTAAGTGGGTGACATGTAGGTGACATGTGGGAATATGAATAGTAATACTTAACCAACATAACATGGTAATTAGACCAGTGGGTAGGGTTAAGTAAACTAAGAACGTTTAACCAAGATAACGTGTTAATCAAACAAGTAGGTGGGGTTAAGTAAATAGAGAACACTTAACCAATATAACACGTTAATTAGATAAGTGGGTTGAGTTAAGTAAAGTGAGAACACTTATCTAATACAACGGGCTAATTAGACAAGTGGTTGCGGTTAAGTAATAACACTTAACCAACACAACAGGACAAGCGGATGGGTTAAGTTAACTTGAATAAGTTGATAACACTTAACCATTATAATATGACTAGTGGATGGGGTTAAGTTAACATGCACTTAACCAATCTGATGTGAGGCGTGGTAGGGTTAAGTAACACATGGGGTTAAGTTAACAAGAAAATTCTTAACCAATGTAACCATATAGACGAACGAGGTTAAGTTAATAAACCACACTTATCCAATCAAACATATTAAGCGAGAAAGGTTAAGTTAACTAAGGTAAACACTTAACCATCGTAACATAACGAGTAGAAGGGTTAAGTACATATCGGGTTGGTGGGTAATATTAGTAAATATAGGCCCACATACACTTAACCATTAAATACACATGCTTGAATCAGTAGCGGGGTTAAGTACACATCGGGGTTGGTGGGTAATATCAGAGAATATAGGCCCACAGACTTAACCATTAGAAAACCTAGTAACGGGGACCCATTTCAGCAGTAACCCACATTAGGTATCAACGGAACCCTGAGCTAGGCAGGGTGGGGCACGATTACTGGGCTGATTATAAGAGTTCAAATTAGCGGCGGTTGGTGCAGCAGTGCAGGTTCTAACGGAGTGTGGGCGTGCACACACTTCGGCGCAGAAAATTCAGCCACTGGGCATCAGTAGGTATAAAGTTGTGCATCTTGATTGTGTCAGGGTTGCCACCATGGGACTTGATACACCCCATGGTGGGACCAGCACAGGTATCTACAAGTAGGGGGCCGCGTGACACAAACGAGAACTAGGTCAAATAGGAAGCCGATCGATAAGGTAATAAGGGTGCATCGAATATATACATGGCCATTGGGGTGATCGAGGTGGAATCCTCAAAATCGATGTACACCTGAAGGCTACCATAATTGCGGGGATTGGGGTCACGTTGTAATTATTATATAACACGGGCTACTAGTTGGGACACTAGTAGGGGGTACGGATCCTTGTTACACAGGACACTAGTAGGAATACGGATCATTCAATGTAAGACAATTATGAGGATGCTAGTTAGGTGGTGCAGAGCAAATAGATATCGTTTTAATGGTAAATCTTAGAAACCTTGCGATGTTATTCTTGATAGAAATCATGCGGTGGGATACTTGATAGGAATTATGGGATGTTATACTTGTTTCATCATGCCCGAAGTTTATCTTGTTACCTTAGTTTACCTTGTTATCATAGTTTATCCTGATATCTTAGTTTATCTTGCCTACCTTGTTATCATGCTTATGTTTACTTTCAGTTTATTCATGCCATGTTATCTTTACCTATTTTTATGCTGAAAGTCACTAGGACTTACTCAGCCTTTATGACTGACCCGTTTTGTTTCGCCTCTTTTTCTTCCGTTTCCCCCCCTAGGTTCACAGGGTGGGAATACAGCTTAGTTCGGATCTTACCAAGCTCCAAGGCTCTTTCATGTATGGCTTGGATTTCTCTTGGCTATGGCTTGCTTTACTTTATTGGGGAATACTGCAGTTTGTTTTTATGCTTCTTTGTTTTTGAGCAAGACTGATATTTTAACTATGAAATTGGGTATTGGATGTTGATGGGCTTTTCTTGTAAACATTTATATTCAATAAATGATTTGAAGTACTTCCACTTTATTTTCCGCTGTTTTATATATGTCTGTCTTGTAATATTTCTGTTCCAGTACCCATAATACTCCATTGAAGTTAAGGCATTCCCTTTGTGAGTGACCTTAACAGATGTGGGGTGTTACTAGTCGTCATCAAGTTAGGTCCTCATCTTCTATGACTCTTCCTCCTCCTCCTCCGATTCGAGCATCCAGTGGGGATTCGAGGCTTCATCTAGGAGGGTCGAGTCGTACGTCATTGGCGACTCCGTCCATCACCGTCCCACCTGCTCCGGCTTAGACTACGAAGGGGAAAGGGGCAACTTTCGACCAGCCGAGGCCGAGTAGGTCGAATAGGATAGAGACGGAAGATTTGACCGAATCCCAAGTTCAAGTGCTTTCCCCAGAGGAGAAGAAAGCATTTTTGACGCATCATTTCCCACGACTCTATTTTAACGAGCTGCCATCTCTCCCTGATCTTCGTCCGCCTCCCAATAGGGCTTCTGGAGAGATATGGAATCATGTGAAAGTCACGTATCACCAGGTTAACGAGCTCACCCAATACTCCCATCATTTATCAGATCTGGTCAGGGTAAAGAACTTGCATCTTTTGGATCAGCAAATGGTCACTGATGCTGAGAAGACTACTGTTGTCAATATGAATTCCGAAATTGGTAGGTTTTCCTCTTCCCTTTTTTATGTTTGTCAGGGGTCGTTAGCTCTTGGACCTTTAAATACTAACTCATGGAGTTCGTGGTTTTTCAGCCGAGCTAAAGCAGGGATACGAGACACTCAAAAAGGAGGCAGATGATTCTCGCTCTATGTTTACAGAGACCATAGCTGACTTGACCACTCAAACACGACTCTGAAGAAGGAGAAGGCTGATGTGGATCAATTCTGCATCGAGTTGGAGAGAGAGAATGCCAAAATCTTCCAGCATCAGGAAGATAATAAGGCTTTGCAAGCTGAGAACGATCGCCTAAGGAGGGAGCTTGAGGCGGTGAGGAAAGCGAAAGAGGATGCAGAAGCCAGCAATCAAGATGTGTTGGGCACCGTGGAGGGGTCGAAGGCTGAGCGCCTGAGAGAGGTGGAGCAATTAAAAAGTGAGCTAGCAGATGCCGAGCTCCGGGCGTACTTGACTGTGGAGGAGGATATCAAGAACATGCTGGTAAAAGCCCTAAGGTTCTGTTAAATCTCATAGTTGGCTTGAACCTGGGAAAGGCTGGTCCCGTACGAGGCCTTCTTGCGTGAAGTGGAAGTTGGGACCTTGGACGAGCGACAACTTATGACTGACCTCTTGACTGCGGAAGAGCATGAGAAGCTGGAGGAGGGTAGAAGGCTGCTGCTCGAGGATGCGAAGAAAGAAAGGCTGGAGAGGCTTACCGCCAAAAAGGAAAAGTTTGTTGTGCTGGGAAGTGTTGTGGTAGCGGTGGATCCCGCAGAGGGAAGTTCTTCTTGACCATCTGCTCCTGGATCGGTCACCATGATTGATCCGGCCGCTTTGACCCGAGTTTCAATCGAGCGTGATGCTGAGCATCCTGAACCGGAGGTGCTGAACTCACGCTACCCTTTGTGTCGGGTGTCCCTTTGGCTCTTCCCCCACCACCCTTGGCCGGAGGTAAATTTTCTTTGTAATGCATCCCAGAGAATGATGTGATCACCGAATTTGAGGATTAAAAGATCGCGTTTTTGTTATGCAGCCCCTTTTGAAGTAATTTTTGCATCGGGACCTGCCCCCGCGATTCCCCAAACAACTGAATCTGGGCTAGGACTTGAGGGGACTCATCTTAGAGAGAGTGGAGATCAGCTTGACACCTTCTCGAGGATTAGAATGACTCCCAGCGTTTACGAAGGCCCCCTTGTTGATGATGGAGAGGTGGTAGATGGGCAAGGTGGGATTGCCCGAGGTCTGATGGAGGAAAGGACGAGGCAGGATGATGCTTCTGGGCAGGAGATCGTAGCAATAGTCCCGGAGGATACTGCGGAGAGGGCCGCTGTGGTTGTTTCTCAGGAGCAGACTAATGAGGAAGCCGAGAGAAAAGGGGTAGCCTATGAGGCTCAGAAGAAGCAGGAGGATGAAAGGGCCCAGCGAAGGACTATTAAAACCCGTGAGAAAACCAGGGCTGACGATTCTATGCATAAGTCCCAGAAGCTTGTCAATCATCATGCCGCTAAAGAGGCAAAGAAAACCAAGCGGGATAAGAAAAAGACTCCGGAGGCAAGCGCAGCCGTGATCGGTCTTCCTGCTAGAGGAGCCCCTCTTCTTGTGCCGCTAGTTGCCCCCGTTGATGTTACTGAGATCCTTAGTGGCGAAAAGGAAGGCGAGAGGCGTCTTTCAACCTCTCACGGATCGACCACTTCCAAAGGGAGCCGAAGTGGGAAAGGAGGGTCAAGCAAGAGGAGGCCCGGCTCCACGGATGAACCATTGAGTGCTGAATCTGCAAAGAAGCACAAAGACAAAAGGAGGAATCGTGATTAACATTAGGAATATTTTTAGCGATCATTTTGGTAGTGTAGGCCGGTAGTTTACGTGAGTTCGGCCCTCGCTTTTGGTTTTACAAGGCATGGTGTGGTTCTCATGTACACCCTTTCATTAGAAGGAAAGATATTAGTAGTGTAGTTGGTTGTAATGTGTGTGTGTGTGTTGTAATGAAAAATGAATTAGTAAAGATCACATTTTGTGTTAACTGTTTGGATGTTCCTCCCATGTTTTCGGGCGTCCCGTACTTGCATAGGCATACTTATCGTTACATTTAGCAATAAAGCGATTGTGAGTGTTGTGCCCCAGGTTGGTGATTCTAGGAAGTGTGAATTAGGAGTCGCGCTCTGGGTTGTTGTTCCAGAGGGGCGTGAGATAGTGCGCAGGATTCTAGTAAGTCTCCCTCAGCTCAGGAGACCGTAGTTTGTGAAGCCCGGCTTGAGCACCTACTGTTTTTTCTTGGGTTTCCCGGGATTAACCTCAAGAGTAGCGAAGGCATATGACGTCACGTTATGCGGTCCGTCCGGTGTAGGCTTTCCCGTCGTTCATCGGGTTGGGGCGAGCCTGAGGGCGTCGTCGTTCGCCTGGAAAGAGAAGCCCGGATCATTAGCTCGTAAGGTCCGATCGTGGCCGTGGGCTACCCCTTAGCCTTGAGAGCTTCGGGGATGTGATGATTTAAGGGTCGGTTTTGGTGTTGCGCCAAAGTACGACCGACACCCGTAGATCAGGGGGAGTTTGTATCGCCCCGTCAAGCTGTTGGGTGGTTGAACGATTTATCCTCGGCCTTGATCTTGGGTCAAGGTTCGAGTCAGAGGTTATTTATACTCGGTCGCGCCACGGGCTGGCGACTTGAGTGGCCGGTTCCCTTGTTTGGGATGCCAGTCGTTGCCAATGTGATTAGGCCGCGAGATTGGTTCGCGGTTGAGATGGCGGTGCCGACCCCAATGTTGGGAGTTGGTACGGCGGTGTACAGAAACTAGCTGTCAGGGTTAGCTAATTATGTCGCGTAAGGAGTAAACACAGAGTAAGGAGATAGAAAGATGAACATCATTTCCATTAATAACTTTTAGCATGAATAGCCTTTACAATGCCTTGAATCATTACAAAACAAAACATCGCTGGAAAGCGTAAACAACCAGGTGCTAAGTTATGAGAAGTAGCGGCGGAGATGTTCACTGTTCCAAGCCCTTGGTAGTTCAGCTCCATCCACGATGGCAAGCTTGAAAGTTCCATCGTTGAGTCTTCGCAGTATGGAATACAGCCCTTCCCAACGAGGAGCGATACCTGTTGGCGGAGGGAAGACCCGTTTTAAGATGAGGTCGCCGATGTTGATGTCCTTGTGGCAGACTCGAGAGTCAAAGTACCGAGCAACTCGTTGTCGTTGGGAAGCAGTTTGCAAGTCGGCTTCGTTTATTTTTTCTTCTAGCAAATCGAGTGACCCCAAAAGCAAGTATTGATTTGTCTTTGGATCGAAGTAGGTGACACGATGAGACTGAAGCTCGAGCTTGATGGGGATGACGGCTTTGGACCTGTAAGAAAGGGCGAAGGGCGTGTGCCCGGTTGTTGTATTGTGAGTTGTTCGGTAGGACCACTGGGCTAGAGGAAGTTCGTCTTCCCACATGCCCCCGGCCTTCTCGAGGCGCTTCTTGATGATGGACTTGATGACTTTGTTGACTGCTTCAACCTGTCCATCGGCCTGGGGGTGAGCTACGGCCGAGAACCTTTTTTCGATATCGTGCCGCCGACAGAAGATTTTGAATTCGGCGCTCTCGAATTGGGTGTCTTTGTCTGAAATGATGGCTTGAGGGACCCCATATCGAGTGATGATGTTGCGTACCACGAAGTTGATCATTTTCTTGGTGGTGATAGTAGCGAGGGCCTCAGCCTCTTCCCATTAGGTAAAATAATCTACTGCGACGACGGCGTATCGTGCCCCACCTCTGACCATGGGAAGAGTTCCAATGATGTCGATTCTCCACATGGTGAATGGCTATGGGCTGGTCATCTATGTCAGTTCCGTCGGTGGGGCTCTTGGGATCTTAGGGAAGCATTGGCATTTGTCGCACTTGTGAGCATAGTCAGTGGCGTCTTGGTCGAGCGTGGGCCAGTAGTAACCATGCTGGAGTATCTTCCCAGTGTCTGCCCCCCTGTGTGGTCGACGCATTCCCCTTCATGCATGCTAGTAAGAATTTTTTTGGGCGTCGTCATGGGCCACGCATACAAGTAAGGGGACGGAGAAGCTTCTTCGATAAAGTATCCCGTATACGAGAAGGTAACGGGCTGACTGGCGGGTGAGCGCTCGCCTTTCTTTGCGGCTCTCTGGGAGGATCCCATGCCGCGGGTAGCTCTTGATTGGCGTCATCCATGATTCCGGCTCTGGTTCGGCATTCATGACCGCGCCGGTTTGAATTGGCTTGATGCTGGGAGAGCTGAGTACTTCGACGAGGGCAAACCCAAAAGCAGCGGATCTTCAGAACTTGCCAGTTTGGCCAATGAATCGGCCTTTTCATTTTGCTCTCGCGGAATGTGAGTGATAGTGAAGTGGTCAAAGTGGGTGAGCAGTTTCTGAACTAGAGTTAGATATAGAGCGAGTCGTTCAGCCTTCGTTTGATATTCTTCTACCACTTAGCGCACGACGAGTTGCGAGTCGGAGAAGATTTGGATAATCCTCAGCTTGAGCTCGATCGCGATTCTTAGCCCGGCTATCAGTGCCTTATATTCAGCATCATTACTGGTAGCATGGAAATTCAGCTTTAATGCATAGTGTATTGGGCTCCCCTCAGAAGTGATGAGTACGATACCGGCTCCCGAGCACTTGATGTTGGAGGATCCATCCACGAACAACTTCCATTCATTGTCGGGGGTTTTAGCATCTTCCGTAGAGGCCTCCTCAGAGGCCGTGAATTCTACGATGAAGTCGGCGACGGCTTGCCCGAGGATGGCTCGACAGGGAATGAATGTTATCTCGAACTGGCTTAGTTCCATACTCAACTTCAGTAGTCGGCCGGACGCCTCAGGTCGTTATAGGACCGGACATAGCGGTTGGTCGGTGAAGACTTTTATGGGATGAGCCTAGAAATACGTCCGTAGCTTCCGAGAGGAGATTAGCAAGCAAAATGTTAGTTTTTCGAGGTTCAGGTAGTTCTTTTCTGCCCCCATCAGTCGTTTTCTTATGTAGTAGACAGGTCGTTGGACGCAATCCTCGAGCCGTATTAACGCCGAGCTGATTGCCTGTGGAGAAACAGCCAAGTAAATGTATAAGTCCTTGTGGTATATAGGCTGAGATAAGATGGGTGGTCGCTCTAAATGATTCAGGAGTTCCTTGAATGCGAAAACGCACTTAGGGGTCCACTTGAAATTGCGTTTCCCTTTTCGAAGTAAATCAAAGAAAGGAATGCACTTGTCGGTGGCCTTAGAGATGAATCGACTTAAAGTGGTGACCTTCCCATTTAAACTTTGAACGTCCTTGATGTTCTCGGGGGTTCAGATGTCCCGAATGGCCTGGATTTTCTCGGGGTTAGCTTCGATGCCCTGGGCATTGACGATGAAACCCAAAAACTTTCCTGAAGCGATGCCAAAGCAACATTTTATAGGATTGAGTTTCATGTCGTATTGGCGTCGGACATCGAACATTTCGGAGAGGTCATGGACGTGATTGCTAGACACTTTCGATTTGACTAGCATGTCGTCCACGTACACCTCCATGGATTTCCCGATTTGATTTTTGAAGAGTCGATTAACCATCCGCTGATATGTAGCATCAACATTCTTGAGGCCGAAAGGAATGACGCGATAGCAGTAAAGTCCTAGGTCGATGATGAAGGAGGTATGATCCTGGTCACGGAGATTCATTGGGATCTGGTTGTAACCGGAGTAGGCGTCCATGAAAGATAGCAGTTGGTACCTGGTGGTTGAGTCAACTAGACGGTCTATCTTAAGGAGCGGGAAGCTGTCCTTCGGGCAAGCTTTGTTCAAATCAGAGAAATCGATACATACCCACCATTTACCATTGGCCTTTTTGACTAAAACCGGATTGGAGACCCCCTCGGGGTAGTAGGCTTCACGGATGAAGTTGTTATTTAGCAGGCAATCAACCTCTTCTTCGAGTGCCCTGGATCTCTCGAGCCCTAGGAAACGGTGCTTCTGCTTGACTGGAGGCATTGTAAGATCCATGCCTAAAGAATGGAAGGCGATTGCAGGGTTGATGCCTTTCATATCGGAATGGGTCCATGCGAAGACGTCCAGATTCGCTTTCAAGAAATCCACAAGATTATCTTTGATAGCTAGGAGAAGGTGGGACCCTATCTTTAATACTCGTGACGGGTCGTCAGGGATAACACGTACATCTATTGTGGGCTCGACCGGGGTAGGTCTCTCGCACTCGAGCTCTTCGTCTTTCCTTGGACCGAGGTCGTCGGAAAGACAGGAGTGGCGCCTGAGCCAAGGCCTAGACGCCGTTGATTGCTATGCTGAGGTAGTCTTGGCGCAAAAGGGGACGGGCACTGCTCTACCCTTGTCCCTATTGCGTGCATTTTTCTATTCTATCATGTAACATTCCCTGGCATTGACTTGGTCGCCTCTGACTATTGCGATCCTGTTTTATGTTGGAAATTTAATTAGGAGGGACCATGGCGATAGGCAGACGCGGAATTCTGTGAGAAAGGGGCGTCTGAGGAAGACGTTGTATAACGAGACAATGTCGATAACCATGAAGGTAAGGATTCGGACTCGGCTTCGATCCCCTGTACCAAGTTTGACGGGTAGGTCGATGACTCCTACTAGACAGCCAGATGCCCCATTAAAGCCGTGGATCGTGGAGTGGCATGGTTTAAGGTCTCTTGCCTCTAGCTTCATCTGATCGTAGGCGGCTTTAAAAATGATGTTGACCGAGTTTCCTGAATCGACCAATATCTTTCGAACAGTTGCAGCGCCAATTTGGGCCATGATAACTAAAGGATCAGTGGTCGGGATTTCAATTCCCATGGACTCCCTTTCATGGAAAATGATGTCGTCCCGCATAGTTTTCCGGAGCTTGGCCGGGATAGACTCGTCGGGAGCAGAGCAGGACTCGTAGGTCGCATTTTAATGGAACCCACATATTCCTCCATCTTTCGAAAGCTATCATGCGCAGGGCCGGGCCCGCTGCATGTAGTATTAGTCACGATCCCTTGCCTCACGTTAGACGGTCCAGGGGCTGTCTTGGCGGCCGTCTGAGGAGTTGGCGCTGGAGGTCTTGGATTGGCTTCAGATGGAAAGGGCTCTTGAACATATCGCTCAAGCCGCTTCTCGCGGATGAGTTTTTCAATTTCATCTCGAAGCTATCGACATTTATTAGTGTTATGTCCATACATGTCATGATATCGGCAGTATTTCCCCGAGTTCTTCTCAGAATAGGTCGACTCCCTGACGCCGGGCTTCGGATATAGCAAAGTGTTGCATGTTTCTAAGTAGATAATCTCGATCTTCATTTAGCGGAGTATATGTCTCGTAAGCTTGGTACGGGCCGGGCCTCCTTGGCTCTGTTTGGACCTGATGGTTGCTCTGGCCGCCTTGGTCCCCGTTGCTTGGTCTTTGTCTGGGGCTCCTGCCCCCATGTTTGGATTGGAGGGTCCTCCTGCTTCTCGCCCCCGAGGGCGGTTATTCATGGTGTCGGCTCGAGGGTTAGTGGGGCGGCTGGCGTCGGAGACGCGATTCCGCCTCGCTTCTTCTTGGCATAAGAACTGCCCCGCTTTCTCATAGAAAGCATCGAGGCTCTTTGGTTGCTTACGGTCAATCCATGCCCCGAATTCGGAAGTAGGAAGGACACCTTTAGATAGCTAGAAGAGTATGGTGCGCGGATCCGGATCCTCTACTTCGACGAGGGCGATAATGAACCTGGAATGGTAGCTTTTAAGTGATTCCATAGGCCCTTGTTATAAGTTGGAAAGAGTAAGGGCGTTCTTCGGAGTCGGGTGTGCATTCTAAATTGCTTGACCAACTGTGTCGCTAATAGGCCAAAGTTGTTGATGGAATTAAGCAGAAGGCAAGAGAACCATAATAGAGCGGTCCCCGATAAGAAGACCGAAAAGCATTTGCACTTGACTGGATCGTCGCCTCTGCTCGAGTCCATTTGCAACTCACAACGGTTTAAGAAAGCACAAGGGTCAGCGGTGCCGTCGTAGAGCGGCATTTGAGGCATGCTAAAGTGTCGCGTCCATTCAGCTTCATTAACTCTTTGAGTGAAAGGGTTGCGCCTAATGTGCGTTTCCCATGAATCATGCACATTTCCTCGCATCTCCCTCATGATCCTTCGAACCATGTCGGGAAGGTAGGTCGGATGAGGGTCCGCCATCAGGACCCATGGGTTTTGGCGAGGTTCCGAAGTTCTGGCATGAAGGTGCCTTCTAGGGTGGATGTCTAGGTCGTCTTCTTCCATGTCCTCGACATCTATGAAGGGAGCCTGGTGCGCGTGATGATGTGGGGCAGGGTCACGTGGATCCGGTTCTGGAAAAGCGCGGGCCGTCTAAACAGTAGGTTCATTGTCTCGACGGGCGACCGTTGAGTCTTGTCCAGGAGGAGGTTGGTTAGTAGGAGCTGGTCCTCCATTGATGACTAGGCGAGAACGGTCCTGATGTTGGGTGCCCTCGCTATAGGTAACCGTGGTCTGATCGTCGTTACCGTTGGCATACCCATTGTCGTTGCCGTTGTCGAGAGCATTAGTTCGAACAACGATGTTATTGATGAGACTAAACCTCCTTCTTTGGTATGGGCCCCTGGATTCAGAAGAGGAAGTTTCCGATGTTGGTGATCGATGTCGAGCATTGTTCCGAGCAATATGTAGTCAAGCGACGGCGCATTGACTTTCTTGGAGTTGGTGCATAAGGTCGATGTTATTTCTTAACGCTTGATTAAGCTCGACGGCTGTATTTTCATATCTTTCATTAAACATGTGGATTTGCTCTTGGGTTGCGGGCGCTTCGGGGTCCACAATTGGAGGTTCAATTTCATTAGTGGTCGGGATGTCCGTTGGTTGAGGTTGTCGAGATGTAACGGCCTCGGCTGCGGCTGAAGAGCCGATCATTACGTTTTCTGACTTCTTTAAAATCTTAAGCGAACTCGATAGCAGGTTAAGCAAGGAACCTTAAGCTAGACGAAGTCGAGATGGTAATTTACAAGAAAGGCGCAATGTCCGAGTTTTCTCAGTGAAAGCACCAAATGTTGATGGTAAAAAATGTCGCAAACACCAAAGATTCCCAATTACTAGGAATTATAAATATGGTCGCATATACAAGAACATAAATAAAGCATAATTAGTAAATCACACAAGTGATTTATAGTGGTTCGGCCTTAGTGAGGGTCTACGTCCACTTTGAAGAGTCGTTGGAATATTATTAATCACTTGGAAGAAATTATAAGGTTGAGACTATCTCATGACATCTCATTACATTCATGTTCCATGATATATGATGTCATAATTATCATATATTGAATAATAAGGAAAAAGACAATTTTATCCTTCTTCTTCCTCAAAGAGGAGATGCCATTAATGAAGCTTTATGGAGGTATCCAAGCTCAAGAGTTCAACCTTTTTGAAGTGTGAGGCCATGGGGTATTTATAGGAAGTGGTTAGGTAGGGGTTAGGTAGGAGTAGGTAGAAATGGGGATCATCTTCCAGAAATTCGCACCTTCAGCTGTCGGGCCTCGGAAATTCGCACCTGGTAGGTGCGAAATTTCGCACCTGGTAGGTGCGAAATTTCGCACCCGGCAAGGTGCAAAGCGGATTTTGACAAGAGGCGTTGTCGAGGCTGGTTGGCTCCGTCAATGCGGCGTTGTGAAGTTGAAGGTGCGAGGTCCTTGTTGGCGAGATCTCTCTTCGGTCTTTGCTTCTGCACTTCCTGAGTTTTGCCTTTGGCCCTGGCATCATGCGATGAGTTGAGCGTGTCTTGAGTACTTTTGGTGACCAGACCAAAAGGCCGGTTAACACACACACACATACATATATATATATAATAAGTTGGGTGATATATATATTGGGGGAAAATGGCAGCCGCCTTAGGGGGAAAACCTAACCCTAATAAAATCGAAGCAGATGATGGGTGGCAAGAGGTCAGGAAGAAGAAAATTAGCTTTGCCCAAGCTGTAGCAGGAAAAAGTGCTGTAGCTAATGGACACAAGCAGGCAATAGAGGGACAAACACTGAGCTTTAAAGTTGGAAACAGGAATTGGAAGGACGTATTGGCAGGAAATACACAAATTGAAGGTGAGGTCCAGAAATTTGAGGCGGAGAAAGATGAAGAAGGTGATTTTGCGATTGTTGATGACCTAATCTACAAAGAGGCCAACAATATGCGGACTAACTCCATTTATATCTATCTAATTGGTGAGCGCCCGTGCTATGTTCACTTAAATGCTTTCATCAGAATAGAGTGGAGACCCAAAGGTACCTGGAACGTCTTTGCAAGAGAAAATGGGTTCTATTTAATAAAATTCACAGATATGGAGGATTGTAACAAAGTATTGGAGAAAAGTCCATGGTTCATGGATGGGAGACTTATATTCATTAAGAGATAGGAACCCAATCTGAAACTGGAGCGAGACATGCTTGAGTCGCATCCAGTCTGGATTAGGCTAAACAATCTTGATCTTACGTTGTGGAATGCTAAAGGCATCAGTAAGATTGCTAGCCTGGTGGGTACCCCTCTTACCATGGATAAATGCACTAAAAAGGTGTCAAGACTCAAATATGCAAGAGTATTAGCGGAAATTAAGGCAGACAACAAAATGCAGAAACAGGTAAGAGCGAAAGACAAACATGGCAACACATACTACCAGAGCATCGAATATGAGAACTTACCACCCATTTGCACTGCCTGCAAATGCTTTGGCCATTCAAATAGCCAGTGTGCCACTACTTTCCAGCGAGTATGGCAAATGAAACAGTCAGGAAACAATATTACAGACGATTTACAACCCAGCAAAACAGGAGGCACTGTTAGTCAGCCTACACTAACCCAAAATGCTACCCTAGTTAATTCACAAGTATATACAGAAGAGACTGGTTCAGACATCAGTGATGAACATGAGGTGGAGCAGCAGGAGGCAGTGGACCCACAGGTGGTGCAATCGGAGAAATCAGATCAGGGACAAAGCCAGGGCACTCCTTCCAATCCACAGGACCTAGTTCCTGAAATAGCAGCAGACTTGCAAAAATTAAATGTCAATCTCAACAATACAAATGCAGAGGAGGAAAGCATGAGCAAAACTGGCAGATCCACCAAACAAAATGACAAATATGAAGAATAATTCAGAACTGAAAGGTAAAAGGGTAAGAACTTAATTGGTCAAGTAGTGTCTCCTAAGAATTTGAGGAGTAACTCCCTCAAAAATAAATGTCCATAATAAGTTGGAACGTTAGAGGACTAAACAATGATACCCGTTGTTTAGACCTCTATAATTTGAGAAGGAGCTTAAATCCTTCTATCATGGGTATTCTTGAGAGTAAAATGAGTGATGAGAACATTAAATACTTTGAGGAACAACTGGGTGCAGAGTGGCTAATGCTTCATAATAATGATACAGGAGCAAAAGGTAGAATTATTTTAGCACGGTTAAAAGCAGTGTGGGACATAAGCATAACAGACATAGATGAACAGCAAGTTACAGTGAATGCCAAAAATATTGGTGGTCTTGTTTAATGTTTAACTACTGTCTATGCAAGTAATTCAGCTAGTCAAAGAGTTAACCTATGGGGGAAAAAATCACACAACCGTCGAAGCAAATAACAATTCCATGGTTAATCATGGGGGATTTTAATGCTGTGTTACGTGCTAAAGAAAAACAGGGAGGACTTACCGTCAGAGCTACACAGTTGTCAGAGTTCAATAATTGCTTACTAGCAGCTGGATTGATAGAACCGATCCATGGTGGACTGAAATTTACATGGAAAAGTGGAGAAGCTAGGAAAATTGTTTGCAAACTGGACAGAGCTTTAATAAATATGCAATGCATGAGAAAATTTGCAGACATTAAAGTTAACATCCTGCCTAACTCAACGAGTGACCACTGTCCACTTCATATTATGCTCAAAGAAATGGAGAAAGGGGAGAAGGGCAAACCTTTCAGGTATTCTAATGAATGGCACCTACTCGATGGGTATCACTCTAATTTCGACAGCGAAGGTTTAATGACTACAGGGGGCAGCCACTTGTTCAACCTGGTGAAATTCTTGAAGAAAACTAAGGACAGACTCAAAAACTGGAATAAAATCAGACCCAAGAAAAGGGATAAGTTAGAGTCTCTTGAAAAGCGTAATGAGGAACTACTGGCAAAAATTGAGGAAGGAGACAACACTGAAGAGACTTGGAGACTATATTATGAAGCTCAGACTCAACTGAAAGACCAATTACATGTAAAAGCGATTGAACTGAAATAAAAAGCTAAAGAAAAATGGTTAACAGAAGGGGATGAATGCACCAAGTTCTTCTACACCAAAATGGCTGTAAGGAAAAACACGAATTACAGTATGCAAATGTTTGATCAGGAGGGTAACACAAGCATGGACATGAATAAGTTTGAAGAGGAAGCCTTAACCTATTTTCAGGAATTATACAATGGCCAATCAGAAGAGAACTTACCACATATCGCCACTCATAGGCTGGTGAATACGAGTGGAAGAAGACTGCTGCTGGCCAGTGTCACTGAGGGAGAGGTCTGGGACGCCATCAGCTCGATTCACATTGACTCCTCGCCTGGGCCTGATGGACTGGGCTCGAATTTCTTTAGGATTCATTGGAACAATCTGAAAGGTAAACTCACATTAGCAATCTAAGAAACCTTCAATTCAGGTCAGTTTTTGAAAGAAATCAATCACACATTTATTTGCCTTATCCCAAAGTGTGAAAAACCCACAAGTACAGCAGATTACAGGCTTATTGCATGTTGCAATGTTATATACAAAATCATAAGTAAAGTATTATGCAACATACTGAAAATGATACTACCTGACCTAATTGTTGAATGTCAGAGTGCATTCATTAAAGGGGTATATCAGAAAACTCACTACTTGCTCATGAACTGATTAGAAATTTCAATAAGAAAGGAGCTGACAGAATGTGTCTTAAGGTTGATTTACACAAGGCATATGATAAAATCAGCAGACAGTCCATCATTCACATGTTGCGGTGCATGGAATTTCCAAGCAAAACAGTCGAGCTGATTAAAGAATGTATCTCTACCCCCAACTTTCTCAATTCTCATTAATGGGGTGCCTAAAGGATACATAAGCAGCAATAGGGGCATCAGACAAGGGGACCCACTTTCACCTTACCTATTTGCAGTGGCTATGGAGTACTTTACACTACAAATGGAAATTGCTTGTCACAAGAAATGGGTACAGACCATACACAACATACAGCCTAGCATATCTCATCTTTCGTATGCAGATGATCTACTTATTTGCATCAAAGCCACTGGGGTTGCAGCTGGTCATATCAAAGACATCTTTGCTAAAATGGAGGTACACTGTGGGTTAAAAGTTAATGATTACAAGACTAAATGTTACTTTAACAAAACTTGCAGGAACAAAAATCAAGTGTTTGAAGTGCTGAAGGTG
Organism: Allium sativum; assembly: GCA_030737875.1. Taxonomy (NCBI): domain Eukaryota; kingdom Viridiplantae; phylum Streptophyta; class Magnoliopsida; order Asparagales; family Amaryllidaceae; genus Allium; species Allium sativum. The sequence goes on along the minus strand of CM060921.1, from coordinate 715,497,256 downwards.
CAAGAAGGGGTGCTGCCAGTGAAATATTTGGGTGTTCCTCTATCATCCAATAAGATCACTGACAGGGAATGTACAAGTCTTATCACAAATATCAGGGACAAGCTTTATGGGTGGAGCTCAAGACTATTATCATTTACTGGTAGAATCGAGCTGGTGCATACTGTAATTCAAGCTAAAGTCAATTTCTAGCTGCAAACTTTCCATTTACCAGATGCATCAATTGACAAAATAGAGAAGGTCTGTGCAGATTTTATTTGGAAGGGAGGCTTACACAAAATCAAATTTGAAGAGCTATGAAGACCTAAAGAGGAAGGAGGAGTTGGTCTAAGAAACATCAAGACTATGAGAGAAGTATTCACCTTAAAAAAAACCTGGAAGATCATTAATAATTCAGGTCTGTGGGCAAGATGGATGAATAAGAGGTATGGCAATGGCAATTACTGGGTTATGAAGGAAGATAATAATGCCTCGTCCACCTGGAAGGCAATTTTAAGGGTTAGAAGCAAATTGGCCATGCACTGTAGAAGAGAGATAGCTCAAGGTAATGAGACTGACCTATGGCTTGACCCTTGGTTAAATGGAAAGTCACTAGTAGACACACATGGATGAGATACTTATTCAGCATATGGCTACCCAAAGGAGACAGTAAATTCTATCATATCCAACAACCAATGGAGAGTGGACTTTGCATGCAATGCAGAACAGAAAAGGACAATAGAAAATACGCAAATTATGCAAGAAAGACAATACGACATTTGGACATGGATGGGCTCTGACTTCATATTACAACAGACTTGGGAGGACATAAGGGCTAAACATGGTCATAAAACATGGAGTAAAATCATTTGGTGTAGAAAGAATGTACCCAAAATGGCACGCTGCGCCTACAAGGCGGTTCTAGGGAGGTTGCCAACTAAAGATAGACTCTTTAGATGGGGGATTACAAATGAAATGAAATGAACTGTGTGTTATGCAATGAAGCTGAAGAAACACATAATCACCTTTTCATCGAATGCAAATACACAACTAAAATATGGGAAAATTGCTGTGCAGAAGTCAAACACACTACAACAGAAAGCAAACTAGCAGAAATCATGACAAACCTTGAAGTGCTCTGGAAAGGCGTAGGTGAGATAGCCGAAGTGAAGACAATCGCTTTTACAGTTGCTATTTGGAGCGTTTGGAAGGAGAGGAATAATCGAATTTACCAAAGGAAAAACAAATCAGTGGAATTAGCTAGCAAACTTGCAAATCAGGAACTAAATCTTGCGTTAAGAAGGAGGAGAGGAGAACTCACCACACGAACGACACCTGCAACAGTCGGAAGGAAGACGTGGATCGGTGGCGGACACTGAATCCGATCCCAGAAACAAGCACGAGTTATTACGCCTTTCAGCCGCCATAGCTTGTGAAGTTTGAAGAAGGAGACGAGGGTTTGAAGAGAATTAAACTTTAAATTTGACCATCCATAAACTTTTGTTTAATATTCTCGTATGTACTGATGTAAAGGCGGTTTTGTTGGTATTTACAACTGTACCGAATCTACTAAACGCAACAAGGTCTTGGGCCTTGTTTCTCCTTTGGGCTGCAATGCCCAGTAATAAAGCTAAACCCATTTCCAATATATATATGTATATATATATGTATATATATATGTATATATATATATATGTGTGTGTGTGTGTGTATATATATGAGATAGGATCAAGAGCACCCCAAATAATGCAGCACCCCTTTAGCCTACCTGATTTCCACCACAAAATCATGCTTCTCTCTCCTCCCACTACCTTCTCTCCCTCCATTAACTTATTAAATAATAAATACATGGCTATTGTAGAGGGGCAAATGGGGTACTAGAAAAGAGGGGTGCCCTGGAACCACCTTATACACACACACACACACACACACACACACACACATATATATATATATATATATATATATATATATATAATATGGGAGAACTCGTTATTGGCGACAGGAGAATTTTTTTACCTGCTTTCGCTATGCATGAGTCTCTTTATTCCATAATCTCGCCTTCTTTTGTCTTTGTTTTTCTCACCATTAATCTTCAACGTGATTACTGTCCGTAATCAGTTGATAAGCCATTTGATTTCCTTCTTACTTTTACAAATTAAAAATCAAATCTAGATCTTCTTTGGTTCCGATCTGAAGTAAATCGCTTGCGATTTCTCTTTTTAGAAATGATAAATATATTCCTAGATAATGATACTTTAGATCTGCATCGCCGACGCTTCTACAGACATATCTTATCTCCGATGTGATTTTGCTGAAAGTATGGTGAAAAAGTCGGATCCAATTTGCATCGGATTCTAGTTTGTGATTAGCACTAATCCTAATTTCCACAAAGTTTATTTTTCTTTTTCACATATGAAAATCAGATCTGAGATAGGGGAACCAAATCCACCGCTGTTTATTTCATCTTTTTAGAATTAGATCTGGAATACCAAATCGTTTGTATCTCAGATCTATGTTATTACTTCAACTGCCAAACGGTACACTGCCAGAATTATTTCGAGATTCATACGCCATTATGCGTTCTACATTCTCAGTCTTTATGGATCTGATTTGTTTGATTATGGATTATCAAGCCATTGTGAAGTAGGGTTCTGGCATTGTCGGCGTAACTGATATAGCTTCAGTTCCTATTTCTCCAACCGATCTTCCATTTGTTGAGCTTGTTCGATCTCAGATAGTATTGGGTAAGGTTAATATGAGTTTGATCTTGAGTTAATGGTCGTTGGGTACTCAGTTTGTGATTTGATATTCGTGGGTGGCTTGTTAATGGCGATGGTAGCTTACTGGATACTGATGCAAAGATGACAGGTTTTCTTTAATTGTTAAGTTCTGTTTTCGGTCTCTTGATTTTATACGATGGTTTATTATGGTTTCATTATTAATCCATACAGTTGATTCTCTTAAGATAAATAATCGTTATAATTTTCTAATGTTTGTGAAGTAGATAGCCTTTTCAAGCATTTTTACCCCAATCAGCACTGTTATTATAGTTCTCAACATTGTGGGATTGTTCGAGCTGCAGATTTCAAATTGATTGTTATTTTGGGGTGTATAGACTTGCTACTTTTTGTCGATCATGGGTATTTTATAAGAAAAACAGTTTGTTTGCCAATATGAGGTGGAAGTGTGAAACTGTTTCTAGTATAAGGCATTCTTAACTTACGGCTCACTACATATTTAGAAGTAATAGTATTACCATTAGTAGCTACTAGGTTTTATGGTGTTTCTATCGGAGTAGCCAAGATATTAACATTGGAGATGATGATTTCATAACCTCTGGTAAACGCAACAAGAGCAAGTAGTTCTTCCATATTCTTGTTGTTAATTTTGTTCCCAAATAATCTGATTATGTGGCATTGGACCTTCTCAGCTCCTCCTACAGTTATTAGCTATAAATGTTGTCATATGTGATTTTGGTTTTCTGCATCATATGAGTTTAGGGTGCAGATTCAAATGATTTCATCTAGACTTCCACCACTTTTTCAGCTTTTATCAGAAATTGGCACCTAGGTGTTCATTAAGTTGATTCTAATACAAAGATTGATTCATAAAGTTGTGAATTATCAACCAGATTTAGAGTTTGGAATTGGTTTATTTGGATTTAGGTGTAGTTACATATTTTGAAGGGTTGTTTTATTCACTGTTCACTTTTATGATTATTTGAAGCCATGTGTACCTGTTTATGGTTTTCACAAGAAGTATGAAGTTGATCAACTGAAGATATTTCTTGATAGTGAGGTCTGGATGATATGGGGTGAACTGTTGAGAGATTTGTTAATAGAACTGAAGAGGTGTTTCTATTTTCTATACCGAAGAAAATGTTGACTTGAATTATATATTTTATAGGAGAATTTGGTTGGAGTGAAGTGCAAAGTTTGCATGCCAGCGGGAAGGTGGCCTCACCATGGGCCGATAAATGTTAGCTTAGATTTACATTTACTTGTATTTTCCGGTTTTTTTTTTTTTTTTTTTTTTGGCTTATGTAGTGGTTAGTATACTAACCTTTCGCTTGTATGGTTTTTTTAGTAGTTAATAAAGTGAACCAATTTTCAAAAAAAAAAAAAAAAGCATATAGATATATAAATGTAAATATATGTACATGTACATGTAAACCTGTTCAGTTAATGCCTCACTATTATCCTGCTATATCACTGTTATATCCTATAACAGAATTCTACCACTGTGATTTTCCCAATAGCCTTTCCGCTTTAAGCTCCATTATATTCTGTTACTCCTGATATGTTCTGCTATTTTCGTTATATTCCTCTGTTCCAGCTATATCTTCTATAAAAGTATGAACTGAAAAATGGTATTGTACATTACGAAGTTATGAAATCGGCTTTCTAGTTCAATTTTTTAACATATATTTTCAGTATAAAAAATACTCTAATATTTTATTGTATTTAATTAAGATAAATAAAAGTTTACGTTTATTTACATACATTTGCACTTGTTTTTATTTAAAACTAAAAATGTAATATTTATATTAAACTAAATGTTAAATTTTCTTGTATTTACCGTTTATATATTTGTAAAAGAATTTAGTATGAATTTCATATGCTATTTTAGAGTCATCTACTATATCCCGCTATTTTCGCATTTAATCTCAACTACAATTTTTTACACCTCCGCTGCATTGAGTCCGCCGAGCTCTTTTAACTGCACAAATGTAAACACACATGTATGAATTTATTTTGCAATATTTTAAAACATATTATACGATATATACACACACACAATATACAAAATTTGTACTTTGAAAATTTTATATATGCACATATTTGGACAACGTATTATAAATACAAAATGAGCTAATATATCCATTGTAACTTAAATCTGAGCAACTATATATGGCCATATTATAGACTTCACCGGTTATTTTGTTACATATGCACGCACGCACACACATACATATATATACACACACACACACACACATAATACATATATATATATATATATGTATATGTATATGTATATGTATATGTATGTATGTATATAATACATGCATATAAACTAAAATCTAAACAAATGAATTTCACATTATAAAATATTAACTTAAATAAAATATATGATTTTATTTTAAAAAATAGAAATTTTCTAATTAGATTAGATTTTATAGGCCCAGTCAAGATCTAATACGATAATAAAATTGGAATTCACATATAACTTTAGTTGTGGTTTGGTCTCATTCCAACACTAATATCAGTGCTTAATATTCTACGCGGTCTGATTAGTCATGTCAGGTTTAACTAATTAAGCTCAAAGCCTAGCTTGTAGGAAGGCTAGAAAGGTAGTGTTGAGGATTGAGTTTGGGTAATCAAATACTCTTCTCTTTCTTGCTCCCTGCCTAGCCCAAACAGATATGGGAGCCCAAATGTCGCCGTTGATAGAAAAGGCACAAATTGAAATAGACCTTAGGCAAATTTTCAAAATTGTTTGAAAATTAAAATATAAAATTTAAAGGTAGAATTCAAAATAAGAATAATTTTCTAAATGTTATAATATAAAAGTTCAAAATTGTTTGGAAAATTTAAAATATAAATTTTAATTTTTAAAGTTACGTTTAAAATAAAGTATATACCCATAATATTAACGTAATAAAATAATAAAATTTTCAAAATATCTAATATAATTTTGAAATTTATACATTTCTGAAGACATTAATAAAAATAAAATATAAAATAAGTTAATTAATATGTAAATGTGTGCATGTATTATGTATTATGATATGTTTTGTCTTTTAATGTTAAAAATGATATAAGCATATATGTATATATATTAGATAAAAGTTGAAATTAATATAATTTAATTAAAATTGTTTAATTAAATAAATAAAGTAAAGGTTAAATAATGAATTAATTAAGTTAAAGATTGACTAATAAAATAAACTAATCAAAGTTAATTAATAATACCAAACACACACGCACAACACTTATATATATGTGTGTGTGCACGTGCGTGCGTGCGTGCGTATGTGTGTGTGTGTTTGTGTATGTGTGTGTGTGTGTTATATAAGTGTTATACTATAAAGATTACAGTATATAATAAACACTGTACATAAATGATATTTAATATAATTCTTATATTAAAGTAATATAAAATTAGTTAAAATGTGGTAACAATGGTGTGAGTTCGAAACCCGAAATAGGATGTTAAGGGATTATCAAGTGCATATGGTAAGATCAACCGCTTATGTAGTACCCGCGGATCGGACTAAGTGTACTACGGAGGTTTTACGATTTTAGTCGGTTTTCCCCATGAACATTTTAAAAAAATAGTTAAAATGTTAATTAACTAAAATTAATTAAATAAGATTTAGCTAAATTAATAAGGTGCAAAAGGCTATTATGTAAGTAATATGCAATATAAAGGTTATAAAATAAGAAAACTTGCATAATATAAATGTATAAACTAAACGTGGAACACTAAAGAAACCCTAATGAACTTAACAAATACATACATATGTAAATATTCATATGCCGTGGTTTCTGCTGTGTTTGACACTTGAATCACAAGGATATTTCATAAGAAATGTATTATTACATAAGCCGATATCACTCAATATAATATATTGAAGATTATGAATCTTAAATATACCATTGTCCTCGATTTTATATATATATATATATATATATATATATATATATATATATATATATATATATATATATATATATATATATATATATAACTAGGATGGAACTCGTGTTTCGCACATGGGCAGTTGATGAGTTGTAAGTTGCTTATAGTGTCATAGTTTGAGTTTAACAACTCTTGACTGGAGGCAAATTAGTGAACATCGCTTTTATTATGCCTAGCAGTGTAGCATATCGTTTCAAATAAAGCAGTCGCATATAATTCCAGCACAAACTTTTGAGTGAAGATAATAATATCTAGACGAAATAAGCATATCTGGTTAGATGGTTTGTAATAAGGCAGAGACATTTGTCTCCAATTGTTTTTATTGTGTACAATGATAAGGTAGAGACATTTGTCTCATTAAATATCTTATGAAGCAAGCATGTAGAAATTGTTGCTATAATCTTATGCATGTTAGAGTTTAGGTAACACGTTGTAATTGGGCTCATGCCGTAGGTACTGAACTTCTTTCTAAGATGACATTGGAAATTTTTGTAATGCCAAACCAAATTTCATGACATAATAAATAAAGTAGGATATTATAAAATTTTGAACAAAATTGCTTCCTTATTCTTAGACTATAGTAAATGTTATTTTGGTTTTTAGTATTATTTTTAAGCTACTGGGCAATTGGGACAAAGAGAAAACATAATTAATCTCGCCTATTCAATCTTGTAGTGATTACAAACAAAAACATAATGAGATTCAACGATTAGAATATATTGTGCTGATTTTGTTTTCCGTTTAGTCACTCCGTTATAGGTTTACTTCATGCAAAAAAGCAAGCATAGCTGATATGAGATTAGTTTAAAACCAGTACACACAATTCATTTTACATGTTCCATGTTATGATAAGTGTGCAATGAGAACATCCTTTGGTGAGTACAGTTGAAATAAAGCAGTAAACCTTTATTTATTTATTTTACAAAATTTTACTCCAAAGAGTGAAACTAGGAAACTCTACTATTAGCTGCGATTTTAATATCAACACAGCAAAGAGCATCAATCCCCACTCGTTTTTTTCCGTATAATTAAGGATAACAATTCCAAGTCTAAAAAGAGAGCACCGCGCAGGAGGACACGACTTAAATTCATGAATTTTGTTCCATGATCGCTAAGTGACTCTAACCAACGGACCAAAGCAGTAACCTTTTGGATGGCCAATAAGCCGATATTAATTTTCTCTTTAATTGGTTTATAAGCTGCAACCACACATGCATTTTAGGATTAGCAAAGGTGATGCGATAATATATAATGAGATATGTTTACTGTGAATAATCAAATTCCATTCAGTTTCTATGATTAGATGCACGTGTGGGTCGGAGAAATAATCAACCTCATATGTGATGAGGAAAGGGAATTTACAAAGGATAAGAAAAATAGCATTTATTGACCTTTTAAAAACACAAGTATACTTTGCATGTATAATATACATAGAGAAAGTTTATTCAAACACAAAAAATAGACAATAATTACAATCACGACTCCTTTGTTCACCAATCCACCCAAGCCCAATTACTAAAATCTAATTAGGCTGAATAAGGTACACTTCTTAGTCACAAAGCACTTGGGAGTAATATGATATTCAGCCTGGACTAATCTATTTGTTCATTTTTTCACGTGTGCATATCACGTGTTCCAACATGGCCCACGAATGTCTTTGCAAATCTAAACATGCCCCCATCACGTGTTCACTTCTTCTCCTATGTAACCACAGGAAAGCTCACGTATCTCTTTCTTCCCAGCCGCAGCCGCAGCCGCAGCCGCAAGCACAGATCTGCCTTGTATATCATAGGGACACCCTCGACCAGCCTACTACCAGTGTACCATAATGAATTATACCAACATCAACATGTTCCTCAGGAAAACCTTTGGTGTTATGATTTCCAACATTTACCCACATAATAGATTCAGGCATCAAACAACCCAATTATCAAGCAGTTGTCGAGTGACTGAATGGTCATCCTCGCATCAGATCTTAAGGGTTTGTATCTTTGAGTTTTTCTCATGACTAAATTGTTAGTTTCCAGATGAATAATAATAATAATAATAATGCTGGCATCCTCACTGACCGCAACATTGTTTATCTAACCTCTCCTGAATGGTTGGATAACTGCCTAGCTTCTCTCATCTTCCAGTTCTGACAACCGTTACTCTAGGTTCCCCCTGTTATGGTGTCTTCAAACTTATCGAGTGTAAAGTATTCACCTTATAAGTGAAGCCAGTAAAGTGAAGCATGAAAAGCAGTGTACATCACCAGGAGTTCTCCTTGACGACCAAACCGTGGAAATCATACGATATTTTCATGGATTGAGCAACAACTTCTCTTAAGTTTTCAGTTATCTCGTATGCAGACATAAATGGCTAACTCACAGACCAAACGAGTAAATGTCCTTTGGATGGTCCAACTTTGCAACACCGTATGGGATAATAATCATTGTGTCGCTGACGGTAAAATAAATAATACCCTTTGGATGGTCCAATTTTTAAATAGAAGTATGATTCAGCAACGTTTGTTAGATGGGTAAAATAGTTTATAGAAGGGAGAATATTCATCCAGAGAGTAATTGAAGAAGTCGAGAAAAATGAAAATTTTGTATTAGAATGGGCAGTCATTAGAAAATGGTAGAATGGGAGGGGGTAGTTTTTATCAGTGTGGAATACACATTGAAATAGGACTGGGATTCAATATTTGGAAATAAAGGAAATCTATGATGCCATATAAGCAATATGTGAATCCTGTTTTTATATTTAATTAATAGAAGATTGGCTATTTTTTTGGTCAACAACAATCTATATAAAAGATTAACAACTATTACAGCATCCACAGCGAATATATTTTTTAAAATAATAATTAAATTTAGTGAACAGTAGCATTAAAAGTGCATAGTGCATACACAAAAGTTAGTCATCCAGAAACTGATAAAGCTACAAGGTAAAAAAATTGAAGAAATAGGTTGATATGCTAAAAAAATAAATTAGTAGATTTTAAATTATTTTCAAATATCAAATTTCAAAACTGAATGGAAAGAACTCTGTTAACAACAATCTATAAATATATTAAACCATGAATACACCATGGTTCAAGATTTCGTCCGGTACCACGAAATTCCGGTGGTACCGGACCGGTATCGCTAAGCTCCGGTCCGAAATCAGTGATGAAATCCGGTTTCGGACTAGGGCTGCTAAAAAAAAAAAAAAAAAATTCAGAACTGGTATAGACAGACAAGAAGAGGGAAGATGGAAACGAAAAAGGCGAAATCAAACGAAAAAAGAAAACACAAAAAACCGTAGTACACATAAATAATTCGTGATAAAAACCTTGATGAAAAAAATTAATGGATTTCAAACATGCCGAAGGCTTCAACATCACTTAGGATCTTCGACCTCACCGGCTCAAGCATCGCAGGTGAGTTCCTTTTTTTCTTGTCTCTCTTTTTTTTTTTCCTTTCCTTTTCTTTTCGTTTTTTTTTTTAGTTTCGTGCTTCTCAAAGGTTTCAGGGGCTCCTAGAAGAACAGGAAACGAAATCCTGTCCCCAAATTTTCCTATACCCCTGTCTCCATCCAATCAAAACCTCTGATTTTCACAATTTTGCAAAGGTGGAAATCAGGGGGTGTTTATTGGTTGGGTACAAGGGAAAATGCATTAATAGATTTTTTATATATATATTTGACAGTCAAACTTTGACTTGCTTTACCGTTTTATTTTTTAATTTTGGCTTCCTACATCAGTCTAACACGTGAACTGCATATGAAAGCTGCAAATACTGAAAATTTAGATATGGCATGTGAAACTTGTTTACTCAGTTTTGCTTGTATGTTAATTTTGGGCTGTGCTGTAGCTTGTTTGTCAGTTTTGGGCTAACGGGTGTTGTAGCATATTTTATTCTATTACTTTATGTAATATATTTTCATTTTATTTATTAACAAGTTCATTACCAAAATATTAAAAACCGAAATTTGGACCGAAACCGAAACAAAACCGAAACTACCAAAATTTACAAAATCCGCCGAAGCTAACAAATTTTCAAATGGGCGAAACCGATACCGAAACCGAGTTCTTGAACCTTGGAATACACCTTCCAAATGTACCACCAAACAACTAATGAGGTAATCAGTCATACTGTACGTAGGTAAATATTCCATGGAAATAAAAATTTGTGCTTTGCATAGCAACATGCTTAGGTTTATGAATTTTGGGTGGATACAACTATTGGGGAATCACAGTGAAACATTTCCTCCCCATTTAAGTTGGAACGTGTAAGGCTTCAGATTTATTGGATATTAGTTCACCAGGCCACAGTTAACAAAATATAAGAATGACAGGAGAAATAAGCGTTTAAGTTTTGACTGTAGTCCATTACATTAGAATGATATGTTAGAGCAAGTACAAAAAAAAAAAAAAAAAAAAAAAAATCCATGTTACATGAACAAATTAAAAGATAGTGTAATGAGCCTATATGAATTATTTCACCTTTGAACAGATGCTAGCCCTTATTCATCTTATAATTCAATGCTAAATTTTATGGCATTTATTGTATGATCCTACAGGAAGAGATAATAAAGTCATGACCAAATTTATACAGAAAAAAATTTGATTTGCTCTATATCGGAATAAAGCAGGAGTAAAAGATGCATAGATGAAAGATATGCATACATATAGTTAACAAAAAATAAGAAGATTTGCAATTCAAACAAAATACATAGCTACATATTTATATTTTGTTTAGCAAATTACTATGCCATGCACCATGGACATGTAACAATTTAATTGGCTAAGTCTATGTGGTAACTGGTAAGCGGAGCGGTTTGAGGAAAGAGCATGAGTTCTATTGAAAGTAATTAATGTTCGAAAAACAATAGTAATGATAAAACAATCAAACTATTACAGTATATACATGTTTACAAAACAATCATCAAAATTCTTTTTGGTTTTGACAAAGCATACATGGATTTATAAAAAATAGATAGTCATAAATCCATAAGATAAACAGTCAACATGAACTTAAGCAGATTGCATAATTTGTACATAATAATAATAAAATAAAATAATAAAAAAAAAAAAAAAAAAAAAAAAACAGGTTATAAAAGACCTTTAGTTCAATAAAGTAAATATAGTTGACAACTACCGAATCCACTAATTTAAAGATGTGTACGATTATTTACCAAACGACTGCAGGCGCCATCATGCACATTTGAGAGCATCTTCCTCTTTATCCACAATGCTCAAATACTCAGAAAGCTGAAGTAAATGTTACGAAAAATAAATAATCCATAGGTGTGCAACCAATTGAATATGAACATACAATCAGGGCCGGCTTGATGTGTTGGTTTGCCCTAGGCAACCAAGCATGAAAGTGAGAAAAAAAAAATACAATATATTGCCCTAGGGGTACGAACAGGGAAATGGGGAGGGCAACCAACCAAGAAAATAGGAAAGAATTATAAAACAGCAGCAAGTATCGAACCACACACCCAGGGGATCATGTTTGAAAGCACAACCAACCAGCCTAGAAGGATGTTTGACAAACACTAGTGGTAATAAATTTAAAACAGATAATCTGTTGACCACCACCTTCTTTATCTTCTCTTCGGCCGTTGCTCCTTGGAGGTGGGTTGCCCTATTCCGCCGCCTAGCTTGACTAGCCTCTAAACCGGCCCTGCATACAATAATATAAGAAGTTACCGTTCAAACACAACGATACAGGTTCGATGACCAACTCAATGAACATTGTAAATTTCTGTCGGTATTTACTATTTTCTCTAATTTACCTTTTTGTAAACATGTGTGAAGCTTAAAAGCAAAGATAACTTTCTATAAGAACTAAAGGCGGGAACTTATGAGGTAAAGCTTACTTTATATGAGAACAAAATGAAAGGGAAAGCTTATGTGAAATAAGCAGACAGGTATATACTACCAAAATATATTAACTGCTCATTACTCACATCGTACTTTCTTTAATAACACTCACTTTGTGAATTGTACGCCCTACCAAATGGATATGATCTGGAGGGTGAAGTTGTTGATAGCATGATGGCATGCAAGAGTCTTGAATTGCTCTCTGTATGTGATTCAATCTCACCACCTAAAGCTAGGAAGATTCCTTATTAATATGGTCCTCTGGAGGTTTATATGCGTGTGGATGAGATAATAAACATATTACTTTAAAAGCCAACCATGTGTGCTACTGATTCTACTTTTGGTATAAATCATCCATAGCCTTCAAGTTATATCTCACCTCTTCTAATAACTTATTCTAGATGTCTCCATTTCCTTAAATGTGTTCATTTTGACTATTCATTACCAATGAAAAGTAACCAGATAGAGACATTTCAATTTGTAAATACTTCAATGGTCATCTGGGGAGATTAAAAGAAGTCCAAAGTCAATAATTAACAACCATGCTTACCTTCTTATGCACATGAAGTTGCTTGACAATCGATTCAATCCATATTGAATTATCTGACTGAATGGTGAAATATCTAAAAAAGAGTGGTAATATAGAACTTCGTAGCCATGAAAAGCTATTAAAGCTATCTGCACATGAATAGTAATATTTTAAATATGTCATGCGCAAGTGTCAAATGGGCTTTTGGCTTGTTGATTCAAATTTGTATAATGTCACCTGTAATTTCTATACCGGTTAAGTAGCAAATAAGTACAAACATGTCATTTAGTCTACTGAAAAAAAGTGTTAGGCACAGCAGAGCAATATGTGGAGAGATAGACAAAAGTTTTAAATTTTTTTCTTGATGCTTGATTGATTACATGAGATACAACCTGTCTTTTATAATATAATGCGTTCTCTGAAATATTCCAGATAATACCTTATCTAGATTTATCTAATTATGTCATATATAGGAATAAATTATTCTCTACATTAATACAAAAGCATATTTATCAATGCATTTAATTGTTGCTTAATAAAATTACAAATTAACTTTTAACACTCCTCCTTAATTTGTAATTTTCAATTGCTTCTTGAACTTTTCAAACTTCTCCAATGTGACTGCTTTAGTGAGTAAATCCGCTGGCTGCTCTTTTGTGCTTTGGTAGAAATAAAGAAATCATCCACAATTTCTTTTTCTTTTCTTCTTCTTTTTCATTGTCATAGTCTACATATTATCACAGTGGATTTTTGTTGGCTTGTCATGAGTTTGCTTCATATCATTTAGAATTCTCCGTAGCCACACCACTTCACAGGCTGCCTCTTTAGCTGCCATGTACTCAGCTTCAGCTGAAGATAATGCTACGGTCTTTTGCTTCCTTGAACTCTATGAAATTACGTTGGAACCTAGACAAAATACATAGCCTGATGTGCTCTTCCGATCATCCAATGCTCCTGCCCAGTCACTATCTGTGAAACCGACTAACTTGCATTCGTCCTCTTTGACATATTGAAGCCCACATTCTTTTGTTCCTTTCAAATATCGTAAAATTCTTTTTGCTGCAATCAAGTGATTGTTACTTGGATTTTGCATGAATCTTGAAAGTATACTTACTGCATGACAAATATCAGGCCTTGTATGAGTGAGAACAATTAGCGAACCAACCAAGCTTCTAAATATTTTTCCATCCGCCTTCTTTGCACCATCTTTTTGCTTTAATTTTTCATTTAGCATCATTGGTGTGTTAACTGGTTTGCAATCTGCCATGTGAAATTTTTTGAGAATGTCTTCAATGTATTTCTCTTGTGAAATGAAGATTTTGCCCTTTGCTTGTTTGACTTGCATGCCTAGAAAATACTTCATCAGACCGAGGTCCGTCATCTCAAAGTCCGTCATCATTCTTTCCTTAAATTCCTTAACAAGATTGTTGCTTGTACCGAAATAGATTAGATCGTCAACATATAGACATACAACTAGAAATTCTTCTCCTTGATTTTTCACATAAAGGGCAGGTTCGTTCTTGCTTCTTTGGAAACCATTTTGAATGAAGTAGTTATCTATCTTGTAATTCCATGCTCGGGGTGCCTGCTTTAGCCCATACAGCGCCTTTTGAAGCTTATAGACTTTATTTTCTTTTCCTCTTATCACAAAGCCTTCTGGCTGCTCAACATATACCTCTTCCTTAAGCTCGCCATTAAGAAAAGCAGACTTCACATCGAGTTGGAAAACTTTAAGCTCTAATTGCGCTGCCACTGCAAGAGCTGTTCTAATGGTTTCCATTCGGACTACTGGAGCAAATGTCTCATTAAAGTCAATTCCGGGCTGCTGCGAATATCCCTTTGCAACCAGCCGTGCTTTGTGTCTTATTATAGAACCATCTTCACCATATTTTGTCTTATAAACCCATTTCAGGCCAATGACTTCTTTATCTTTTGGCAAATCAATTAACTGCCATGTTTTATTTTTCTCAATGGCTGTTATTTTTTCTTTCATTGCTTCAATCCACACATCTTCTTTGTTTGCCTCTTCAAACAACTGCGGTTCACAAGAAAAAAGAACAACATTGCTTGAGTCATAAATATCTTGTAAAGAACGCACCTTTCGAATAGGAGAGTCCAAGTCTTCATATTCATTTTCATCATTTGAGCCGTAACTAGGAGCAGTATCTACATGGATACTTTGCTGAGATCGGACAGGTAGTGAGCTATTATTTTGAGATCTTTTAGGCTTCATAGAATTTGATTTTTGGTAGCCATCATGATCCCACTGCCATGCTGCCATTTCATTAAAGACAACATCTCTTGAGACAATGAGTTGATCATTTTTGGGGTTTTATAGTCGATATCCCTTCGACTCTTCGCTGTAATCAACAAAGACATATTTCTCTCCTTTCTTCTCAAATTTATCTTTGTTTGGGCTCTAGTTCAATGCATACGCTACACTTCCAAATACTTTCATGTGATCTACTTTGGGTTTTCTTTTATGCCAGGCTTCAAATGGTGTCATATTTCTAATAGCTTTAGTTGGCAAACGATTCAATATATAGACAGCCGTGTTAACAGCTTCAGCCCATAACTTCTTTGGCATGGATTTTCCTTCCAGCATACTTCGAGCCATTTCAACTATTGTTCGATTTTTCCTTTCTGCGACGTCGTTTTGCTGCGGTGTATATCACACAGTAAGCTGCCTTGCAATTCCTTCTTTCTTGCAATGATTCATGAACTCGCTGTAAATAAACTCTCCTCCACGATCAGTTCGAAGAGTTTTTATTAAGTGTCCACTTTGGCGTTCTACAAGAGCTTTAAACCGTAGGAAACTTGAGAAAGCTTCTGATTTTTCACTTAAAAAATAAATCCACATCATACGAGTGTAATCATTAACAAAAAGAATGAAATATCTCTTGTTATTTAGTGAAGGAGTCCTTATAGGACCAAAAATATCAGCATGTATCAACTCCAAAGGAGCTTTTGCTCGCCATGAAGTTTTCGGAAAAGGAAATCTATGGATTTTGCCAAAAATACAACCTTCACACACCTTATTTTCTTTCATGATGATAGGAAGTCCAATGACCATATTTTTTTATTTCAGCAAATGCAACCCCTTGTTGCTTAAGTGGCCATATCTCAAATGCCATAAATGAGACACATTAGAATTTTCATATTTGAATGAACAATTCTCATTTAGAGACATAAATATGCGGAAAATTTTATTTGGAGTCATGTCAATATTTGTCACTGTTAAATTACTTTTCTTATCAATGATCTTGCAAGAATTATTATCGAAATTCACCACATAATCTTTTTGAACAAGTTGTCCAACACTTAAGAGATTTTGAGCTAAATTTGGCACGTAAAGCACATCATGAATAAATTTCTTACCTTTTTTAGTGTGGACTGCAATGGTCCCCTTTCCTTCAACTTTTTGTGCCTTTCCATCTTCAAGCTTTATTTCTGATGAAAAATTTGCATCAAGTTCTACAAAAATGTCTTTGTTGCCGGTCATGTGGTTGCTGCAACCACTGTCAATATACCAAGCATCTTGTGATTCATTTTCAGCAGATAAACAAGAGTAGAAAACCTGTTCTTCATTTTCTTCACTTGTAAAATTTGCTTTATCCTTCTCTTTTTTATTTTGATACCAACAATCTCTTTGGGAATGATTAGGAATTCGACATCTCGTGCATTTGAAGTGACAATTTTCAGAATTATGATTTGATTTATTGCAAATAATGCAATAAGTGGCAGAATTACCTTGAATTTTCCGCTGTTCTCGTCGTTGTTCTCCTTTACCTTGATAATTTCTTTCGTTGCCCTTTCTTTGATTTTGATTTTGCTTTTGAAATGAGCCCTTCTTTGAGTTGTAATAACTTCGTTTCTTTTCTGAAAAACTGAGGGTAGATTGGAATGCTTGCTCCAATGAATTTGCTGATGTTCTATTAATTCTTTGTTCATGAGCTTGAAGTGAACTCATTAGCTCATGTGTTGACATCTTGCCAAGGTCCTTTGATTCCTCTATTGCAGCGACGCAATGATCGAACTTCGGAGGAAGACATCTCAATATCTTCTCTACCACCTTCTTTTCTTGAATGTTATCTCCAAGGCATTGAATTTGATTTACAATTTCAAAGACTCTGGAGAAGAAATCTCTGATATTTTCAGATTCCTTCATTTGCAGGTTGTCAAAATCTCTCCATAAAGATTGAAGTTTAATGGAGATAACTTTGTCATTGCCTCGAAATTCTTTTTTCAAAACTTCCCATGCATCATTTGCTTTTCTTTTATTGAAAATTCTTGGATAGATAGATTTACTCACTCCTTGTTTGATATACCGAAGTGCAGTTGCATCTTTCTTTTGATTTTCTTTGTACAACTTCTCTTGTGCAGCCGTCCATCTTGTAGAATCTCCATCTATAGGTGGCTCCAGATAATCTTTTTCGATGACATCCCATAAATCATGAGAGATGAAGAAGTCCATCATCTCACTGCTCCAATAATCATAATGCTCGCCTTCGAATATTGGCACTTCACTTGGAGAGTACTTGAACATTATAGGGACTACTGCCATTGTTTTTTGAGTGACTGATTAATGCTGTTGATATGGCTCTGATACCAAATTTGTTAGGCACAGCAGAGCAATATGTGGAGAGATAGATAAAAGATTTAATTTTTTTTCTTGATGCTTGATTGATTACATGAGATACAACTTGTCTTTTATAATATAATGCGTTCTCTGGAATATTCCAGATAATACCTTATCTAGATTTATCTAATTATGTCATATATAGGAATAAATTATTCCCTACATTAATACAAAAGCATATTTGTCAATGCATTTAATTGTTGCCTAATAAAATTACAAATTAACTTTTAACAAAAAGTTCATTGACCATATTAAATTTTTTGATAGTTGTAAACATTACAATACATTTAATTAAAGAAATGGTCTAAGATTTTTTAGTCAAAGGAAAAAAAATCATTGTTTGAAATTCTCAATACAGCTATAGACACACGTCCATCTGTAAGCATAAGTAAAACAAAAACAAATGGAATATGAAACTAAGAACTATAGTTTATTAAATCACGTACCTTGTTTTGTCCACAAATATTTGTAGAACCACAGCTGATATGATTACCATGTTTAACATCAGGCTTCACACCATTTCTCATTCTTGTCGTGCTTAATTTCGTAAATTAAATCCACAGACCTTGGAATTGTTGGTTGTAAAAATAATATATGGCTCCACTTGCATGCAAAGAAAAGGAACGAAGCATGTGTGAACTATCAAAAAAAGATATGGGAAGATAAGGAAAACCAATTATATTGTTTTTCATTTTTTTTTTTGGCATGGCCGACGGGGTTAAAGGAACCTGACCTTTTTATTGAAGCACTTAGAGAAAATACATAAAAACTTTATAGCGCTTACACTATAAAACCGAGAACGGGGAAAACAATGCCTCAACCACTGGGGATACAAAAAGAAAACAGCAAAAAAAAAAAAAAAAAAAAAAAAAAAAAAAAACAAATATGCTACGGAAAAAGCTCAGATATTCCAGGCTCAATTGCGAAGGAACCATGCAAAATGGTTTGTTTGATCTCAGCTTTCTGCCAGCGTTTAGTTTCTTCAAAGCTCTTCGCATTTTCAGGAGCAAATACCCTAGTGTTTCTTTCGTTCCAAATACACCACACAAATTTTTTCATCACCATATTTAGCAGCCTCTTCTTTATGACGCTAGTATCAGTTTCCGCATATAGCCTTTCCCATTCATCGTGACTGTTTGTCGCCAAAACTCTGTTGTGGAGGAATTTCGATTCAAGACCGCTCAAATCAAAAATCCCCAACGCCGCGGAAAACGAGATCGTGGTAATAGTGCAAAAACAACCAATCGAACAATCTCAATCTTATCCAAGCCAATCACAATCACCAAATAATGGAAATAATAGAGCAATAACGAGAAACTAAATCACACAGGGATTTATAGTGGTTACACCGACGTCTTGTCAGTGTACGTCCACTTTGAGAGAGAAACATTTATTAATATCAATAGAAGAGTACAAGAGATTGATTACAATGATCAAATTTACTAGAAAATTTTGATTTTGTGGAGAAAAGAATTGAAGAAGGTTAGGATTGCCAAAACCCTAATTAGAATAAATCTTGATCTAATCTCTTGATTTTGTGTGTTATCTCCTTTTGGATTTGATGTAGCTTATATAGGCATAGAGAAGTATATGGAAATTCCCAAAATTTCCTCTAGATCCGAAATATTCTCCAGATCCAAAATATCCTCTAGATCCAAAATATTCTCCAGATCCAAAATATCCTCCAGATCCAAAATATTCTCCAGATCCAAAATATTTTCCACAATAGCATCGCATACTTCAACACTCCACCTCGATACTATATCCATCTACATCACAACCTTCAATGCACCCAAGCATTTCCTTCTATCTTCAATCAAGAAAGCTTGAATGTTTCCCCAATGAACTCCGGCATAGCCACCGCCCATTGCACTTCACTAACGAGTTCAGGCATAGCCCCCACCCGTCAATAAAGTGTTGAAACATCCAACTCCTAAACCAGTCCCACCGAAAGACAATGTACTCGGGAGTGAAAACGAGTACTAACCATGAAGATAGAACAACAACGTCTCACTGATACTCTTCTACACCCAAGTTTCTGTAACACCCCGTATGTTGAATAACTTGCTATAATATAAAACAGGGCAGAATTAAATTTTAAAATCTGAATCAGGGGAAAGGGGCTATGCCATTACGTTCGTCTCGGAAAAATACGCGAAATAGAGTCCGAGTTTTCGAAAATCGGAGTTCGTATGACCCAGTTAAGGCACAAAGAAGTTTTCAGAAATTCAAAACAGGTTTAAATATAAAAATTTAAACATTTCAGAAGAGGCGGGAAAATTCCCGCCAGGCAGAGGAAGTCGACCCTAGGGTCGACATGGGTGTCGACCCCCTCCCTAGGGGTCGACACAAGGGTCGACCCCCCTGTCGGTCTGTGTGACCTGGGTGCACCATTTTGGCTTTTAGGCTGTGCTGGTGGCTAGTGGCGAAATCTGACGGCTCTAATCTGATTTAGGGTTAATCTAATGGCCTAAAACACCTAACTAATCTATAAATATACCCTAAGACTACCCTAATTCATACTAAAAATAGATACAACGTCGTCATGCCGTCAAAATGCAACTTGAAGGAGCCTCCATCAAATTAAAGAGGAAGATAACTTCTCAAATCAACTTCTAATCAACTATAGCAACTTAATCTTCTTCTTAGGAGTGCTAATCAACAAGTTGTGAGTTTCTATAGCCTTAATGACCAATTGTTGAAATGATTATGATAGGATATAATGAGGTTATGGCTATGAATGTGGATCAATGCAAGTTATGCAAGTTATATGCTATGTGTTCATGATGTTATGCAAGTTATGCAAGTCATATGCTATGTGATCATGATATTATGCAAGTTATGCAAGTCATATGCTATGTGATCATGATGTTATGCAAGTTATGCAAGTCATATGCTATGTGATCATGATGTTATGCAAGTTATGCAAGTCATATGCTATGTGATCATGATGTTATGCAAGTTATGCAAGTTTTAGGCTATGTGTTCATGATGCTAGTTATGCAAATCGCTATGATAAACATTGATCCATTATGACACCATGTTATGCAAGTTTGGTGTTTGATTATATGCAAGTTCATATATGATATGTTATGCAAGTTTGGTGTATGATTATATGCAAGTTTATATATGACATGTTATGCAAGTTTGGTGTTTGATTATATGCAAGTAACATGTGCAAGTTTACACCTTAGTATGATATGCATACATATGCAAGTTAACCCCTTTGTATGTCATACATACATATGCAAGTTCACCCCTTTGTATGACATAAGTAACCTATGCAAGTTAACCTCTTTATGACATATGTGATTCATGCAAGTTTGGGTTGATTATTTATGCTAGTTGGGTTGATGCTATATGCATGTTGACACCTATAAAACCCATGTTGATGCTAATGTTATGCAAGTTGAACCCATTGTATTTGTGATGAATCTTCCCTTTTATGTCATGTTAGCGAATTACGTGGGGAACGATGGGGTTAATATACATGTTAATGAAATGGTGTGAAGTTGGTATAATTATGCATACCATAAAGTGGATGGACATAATTGAGTCAATTATGTACATCGTTAAAATTGGAATTAATTAGGGAAAATTAATTCGAAATATGGGGGTGATTAATTAGGTGTAATTAATCGACTAAGACACGAGGTTGGTCCCTTTTGTAGCATAAGAGTGCCCGGAACCGACCGGCAAATCCAGCGGCAACAAATGATTGGCCCAATGTGAGAGGTCTTAGGCACAAACTAAATATGTGACAAGTGTAAAGACACGAGGTTAGACTCGGTTATGGCGTAAGGCTGCCCAGACCCAACCGGCAAATCCAGCTGCCATAAAAGATAGTCTAATGTGAGAGGTCTTTACAACGGTTACGTTCTTAATCAATTAAGAAACACTTAACCAGATAAGCATGTAGTGGGGGCATGAGGGGTTAAGTGGGTGCCTTGGGTGGCATGTGGAAATCAAGTGCCTTGGGTGGCATGTGGAAATCTAGTGGGTTGCCTTGGGTGGCAATAGAAAATACGATTAGAATACTTAACCAAGTGGAAACATGTAATTTAAACATGATTAAAGGGTTAAGTGGGATGCACTAGATAAAGGGACAAGCTTAGGTGGGTAGCTTGTGGGGGCCCATTTCAACCAGTAACCCATATGTATCTTATTGGGCTCGACCCATGTCGAGGACGGGACACGCGTACTGGGCTTGATTATAAGAGGCCAAAACGGGTTAGCGGTGGCAACGCAAGTCCAACGGGTTTCATATGCGTGTGTGGACCCGGGCTGGTAGGTAAGACGTTGTTGCATCGTGTAGGTATAAGCCATGCACCATTGGTTGTATCGGGTTGCCACTTTGGGGAGTGATACACCCCACTGTGGGTCCAGCACGGGTATCTACGGTAGGGAGCCGATCGCTTGGGGAGTAGTGGGTACACCTAGTGGAGATAGGGGCAGACGGCACCTATGTAGTCAGCTAGGGGTACACGAAACTACTGGGTAAATTTCCTAAGTCCTTTGGTGGGATCAACCTTTAAGTAGGAATGACTGGTGTGGTGCAGTTAGTAATTACCCTTGGGTGGGTAGATGCGTCTTTACCGTTATCTTAGTTCATCCTATGTCTAGTTGGCTACTTAGTGTAGTCATTTATCCCCAGTCATCACCGTACCAAGTTTATATCATACCCTAATTACTTTAATGATTGTGTTGTTAAAGTTGTAGGGCTCACTCAGACTTATGTCTGACCCCGTTGTTTTTATCTTTTTCCCCCTCAGGTCCTCAGGTTGGGCCTAGTACTAGTGGGCTTTGATCAGATCGCTTATCTATCTTTTGGAGCTTGGACCGTGATGCAAAGCCCAGCTTATCTTTTCTATTATGGCTATTAGTTACTTAGTGGGATTATGTACTTATGTTTTTATCAGGATGGATATTTGGTACTTGACTATTTTATGGTGTTGTAACTAAACATGTTTACCTTCTGCTGCAATGAAATGATGTTTTAGATTTTCAAGTATTTATATCTGTCTTGTTGTAATTTTTCTGTTCTATATTCACTTAAAATGCCCCACCGAAGTTAAGGCATTCCCTTAGTGAGTGACCTTAGCGGGTGTGGGGTGTTACACGTGGTATCAGAGCTGAAGGTTACCGGAACAGATAAAATTTTTAGAAAACTATTTTTCTAAAAACATTTTTGAAAGAAGTATTTTCAAAAATATGTCTTTTAAGAGAAAAGTTTTTGAAAGAAAAGCATAATCCCCAAAAGCCATATCTTTATCTTTCGAATTCTCCGTTTTGAATCTTTCCTTTTCCGTTTCAACATGGCTGAAGACCTTAACTTTCCGGAGGGTGTGACGATACCAGTATGGTATAGGAGATTGATGGAGGCTAGGGCCGCCACTGCGGGTCCAGCAAATGTTCCTCCACCAACAGTAGCACCCGATCTTCCTCCTCCCCCTCCTCCTCCTCGCACGGATACTTTTGCTAAGACTTGCAAGGAATTTAAGGCTATGGGAGGGAAACCTTTTCAAGGATCAGAAACTTTTGTGGAAGCTAGAGATTGGCTTAAGGAGGTGGAAGAGTTGATAGACATCTTTGAGATGGAAGAAGGAAAGAAAGTCAAGTTAGTTGCTTGGTTAATGAAGGGAGAGGCCTCATTCTGGTGGGAGGTCACTAATGGAGAACGCCCTGTTGACTCTTGGGCGGATTTCAGGCAAAGATTTGTGGCAAAGTTTCTCTCAAGAGCGGAGGAAAACTTGTATATGGAAAGGTTCTTGACTCTAAAGCAAGGAAACCTATCAGTGAAGGAATATGTCAACAAGTTTAATCAATTGGCAAGGTTTGGCATAGACATGGTGAATACACCGGAGAAGAAGGCTTTGAGGTTCGTTAAGGGCTTGAACGAACCAATGCATGGATTGGCTATGACTCACATCCCTATGGGGGCCACCTTTAAGAAGCTAGTTGACATGGCACTCATGCTTGAGGAAGAGAAGGGTCCCAATGCTAATAAGGCACCCGAGAAGAAAGGAGATCAAAAGAGACCTCAAAAGCAACAGCAAAACAAGGGTGGGAAAGGCAACGGTGGCAAGGGAAAGAAGAAGTGTTTCAATTGTGGGACACCAGGCCACCTAAGAAAAGATTGTCGGAAGAAGAAGAAGACTGGCTGCTTCCACTGTGGCGAAGCAGGGCATCTAGTGAAGGACTGCCCTAAGAAGGGGCAAAGGACAGGATCTACCTCAGGGGGACAGGTGCAAGCTCTTATGGCACCGGGTCAGGCAAGGGGGCAAGTTCAGGCTCTCGCAGTTGCACCGATTCAGGAAAGAGGTAGAACTATTTCCGTTGAAAGTCTGGTTTTTCTGTTTGATCATCCTGTCCGTACATTGTTTGACTCTGGCGCATCGCATTCGTTTATCTCATCATCATTAGTTGAGTCACTGCACTTAGACACCAGTCTAGTAGATGATCCCTTGGTTGTTTCAAACCCAATTGGGGGCTCCACTTATTTGTCCATGATATGTTTGGGTTTGAAGATTACTATACTTAGCGTTGAGTTTAGATGTGATGCTTTTGTTTTGGGCTTCACGGGCTATGGGTTGATTTTGGGCATGGACTGGTTATCCAGTAATGGTGCCGTTCTTGATTGCGAAAGGAGAGTTGTTAGGCTCATGACCCGCTTGGGGAACACTCTCGAGATCTCTTGTAATCCCATGGATTCTGTTATGCTAAGTTATCTTGAATCGCTTGACGCTTCGGTCGAGAGTTTGTGATCTGTTAGAGTGGTCCGGGAATACTCGGATGTGTTTGAGGTGGTGAAGGGCTTACCTCCGAAGCGGGAGATAGACTTCCGAATATATCTGGTGGACAATGCTAAACCAGTATCTTTACCAGTGCGCCACATGGCTCCTCGTGAGAGGAGGGAACTCCATAAGCAAGTATGGGAGTTGCTTGAGAAGGGGTTCATAAGACGAAGTATATCGGAGTGGGGTGCTCCAGTAGTTTTTGCCACGAAGGCGGATGGGTCCCTCAGACTTTGTGTAGACTATAGAGAACTCAACAAGCTTACAAAGAAGAATAGACACCCATTGCCGAGGATTGATGATCTCTTTGATCAGTTGGTTGGCGCCTCAGTGTTTTCACAGTTGGACTTGGCCACGGGGTTTCATCAGTTGAGAGTGGCTGAGGATAGCATAGACAAGACTGCCTTTAGGACTCCGGATGGTTTCTATGAGTGGCTGGTGATGCCATTTGGTTTGACGAACGCCCCTGCATACTTTGTTGATTTGATGAGTAGGGTGTTCAGGGAGTACCTTAATAAGTTCGTGGTGGTCTTTGTGGATGACATCTTAGTCTTTTCTAAGAGTGAAGAAGAGCATGCCCTACATCTTAGGGAAGTGTTGGAGACTCTTCGAGCGCATAGCCTTAAGGCTAAATTCTCTAAATGTCACTTCTGGAGGAAGGAAGTGCGGTTCTTGGGGCACGTGGTCTCCATGGAAGGGATAGCTGTGGATCCCGCGAAGGTAGTATCCATCCAAGATTGGAAGGTTCCGAAGAATGCTACCGAGGTGAGGAGTTTCTTAGGGTTGGCTGGCTACTATAAGAAGTTTATCAAGGACTTTGCGAAGATATCAGCCCCATTAACTCGCTTGACAAAGAAGAATCTAGTCTTCGCATGGGACGTAGATTGTGATGATGCGTTCCGACGGTTAAAGAGAGCTTTAACCACAGCTCCAGTCTTAGTGTTGCCAGATGGGAGTAAGCCATTTGTTGTTTATACCGATGCTTGTGGGACAGGACTAGGCGCAGTCTTAATGCAAGAGGGAAGTGTGATAGCCTATGGGGGAAGGCAGTTGAGAGCGCATGAGAAAAATTACCCTACCCATGATTTAGAGTTGACCGTTATTGTTTTTGCGCTTAAGATTTGGCGCCATTATCTTCTTGGAGAGAGATTCGAATTGTTCACAGACCACAAATCATTGAAGTACTTGTTTTCTCAGAAGGATTTGAACTTGAGACAGCAAAGGTGGATGGAGTTCTTAGCATCCTATGATTTCGAGATAGCGTATACCCCTGGCAAGGGTAACGTGGTGGCGGACGCCTTGAGTAGAAAAAGGTTGTCCTTGAGTCCATTGTTCGTGGAACAAAGAAGCTTGGAATTTATCTCGATGTTTGATTTCAGACCTCCCGTTGACTATATACCCGGTTTGCTGGTATCCTTGGAGGTCAGGCCTACTCTTTTGGGACGGATTGGCGAGGCACAGCGGGACGACCCACAGTTGGTTGAGTTGGTAGAGAGGCTCATAAGGGGGGAGTCGTCCAGCCATTTGAGTAGGTACACCCTAGACGATAGGGGGTGCTTGCGTAGAGATGGTAGACTTTGTGTACCGCAAGACGAGGGTTTGAGGAAGGCTATTCTTGATGATGCACACCATTCTAGGATGACCATTCATCCCGGTGGGGACAAGATGTACCAAGACATGAAGCGAGTTTTCTTTTGGGCCGGTATGAAGAAAGATGTGGCCGAGTATGTCGCTAGAAGCTTGGTGTGCCAATGAGTGAAAGCGGAGCAAAAGAAACCCGGTGGGTTGCTTCACCCATTGGAAGTTCCGCAATGGAAGTGGGATAGCGTCTCGATGGATTTTATTGATGGGTTACCGAGATCGAGTAAGGGTAATATGGGAATTTGGGTTGTGGTAGACAGACTTACTAAGAGTGCCCATTTCATACCCGTGAAGAGCAAGAGGACTGTTCCATGGCTAGCTTTAGTTTATCTTCGAGAGATAGTTCGATTGCATGGGGTACCCTCTAGCATAGTGAGTGATCGAGATCCTATCTTCACTAGCGAGTTTTGGAGGTGTTTGCAAGAAGCAGTGAGGACTCAATTGTGTTTGAGCACCGCATATCATTCTCAGACGGACGGCCAGACCGAGAGGGTGAATCGTGTTCTAGAAGACCTTTTGAGGCTTTGTATCTTAGATTTTGGAGGTACATGGGAAGAGCATCTCCCATTGGTGGAGTTCGCGTATAATAACAGCTTTCAGTCCAGTATTGGTATGGCTCCTTTTGAAGCTCTTTATGGAAGGCCTTGTCGATCACCTACATGTTGGTGGGAATCTACGGATAAGATCTTGCTTGGGCCTGATATGGTTAGAGAGACTTCGGAAAAGATTGATTTAATTCGAAGAAGGATGAAAGAAGCGCAAGACAGACACAAATCTTACGCGGATAAGAGGAGGACGGATCTGGAGTTTGATGTTGGGGACATGGTCTTTGTCAAAGTATCTCCATTACGGAATGTTGTTCGCTTTGGATCCGTTGGGAAGTTAGCTCCAAGATTTGTAGGACCGTTTCCCATTAAGGAAAGGATTGGACGGATGGCATATAGAGTGGATCTACCCGAAAGACTTAGTGGGGTACATGACGTATTCCATGTGTCACATTTAAGGAAGTGCCTACATGAGACCGCAGAGGTGGTAGAGCCGAGCATGCTCAGAGAAGTGGAGGTAGAGCGTGATGCAACTATTCGACGAGCTCCTACCCGCATCCTTGGGTCAGAGATTAGAAAGTTAAGAAACAGAGAGGTTCGACTAGTCAAAGTGCAATGGGGAGAGGATGAGAGCAATGCTACTTGGGAGACAGAAGCGAAGATGCGTTCACTGTACCCATTCCTTTTTGAGGGTATGTCTTTTAACTTCTCCTTTACCATTTGTCTAGTACTTATCTAATCTTTAGTATGTCCTCTCATTAGTACCTTTGACCTTTAGATAGGGTAAACCTATGGTTGAAACATGTGTTTGAGACATGTTATGTTTGATGGATGCGTGTGGATGCAAGTGGTTGCTAGTGGTTGCTCGTGGATGCATATACACACACTTTAGACACTAGATCGACTTAGTCACTTCATATTGCATATTGCATATAACTGTGTGTAGGTAGCTATATTAATGGATGTATAATAGTTGTGTTATCATATGGATGATTCATTTTGGTGAATGATTGTGCACTCATGTAGAAATAGTATGTGTCGATAGGGTTCTTTCGCATACATATTGGACGCATGGCACTATCATGGTTTGCATTAAGGAGGTCAACTGAATCAGTAGACCGCCTGATTTTGCATTA
Organism: Allium sativum; assembly: GCA_030737875.1. Lineage (NCBI taxonomy): Eukaryota > Viridiplantae > Streptophyta > Magnoliopsida > Asparagales > Amaryllidaceae > Allium > Allium sativum. The sequence goes on along the minus strand of CM060921.1, from coordinate 715,469,431 downwards.
GACAGGGAACATATACACACACTCTTTGCATATGTTCATACAACATTAGAAACTCTAAGGACAATGGATGGCAGTGTTTGATGGTTGAGTAGATGGTTGTTTGGTTGGTAGGATACGTTCTTCTTGACTTAGAGATTTCGGGGACGAAATCCTTTAAGTAAGGGAGAATGTAACACCCCGTATGTCGAATAACTTGCTATAATATAAAACAGGGCAGAATTAAATTTTAAAATCTGAATCAGGGGAAACGGGCTATGCCCGTTCGTCTCGGAAAAATACGCAAAATAGAGTCCGAGTTTTTGAAAATCGGAGTCCGTATGACCCAGTTAAGGCCCGAAGAAGTTTTCGAAAATTCAAAACAGGTTTAAATATAAAAATTTAAACATTTCAGAAGAGGCGGGAAAATTCCCGCCAGGCAGAGGGAGTCTACCCTAGGGTCGACATGGGTGTCGACCCCCTCCCTAGGGGTCGACCCAGGGGTCGACACAAGGGTCGACCCCCCTGTCGGTCTGTGTGACCTGGGTGCACCATTTTGGCTTTTAGGCTGTGCTGGTGGCTAGTGGCGAAATCTGACGGCTCTAATCTGATTTAGGGTTAATCTAATGGCCTAAAACACCTAACTAATCTATAAATACACCCTAAGACTACCCTAATTCATACTAAAATTAGATACAACGTCGTCATGCCGTCAAAATGCAACTTGAAGGAGCCTCCATCAAATTAAAGAGGAAGATAACTTCTCAAATCAACTTCTAATCAACTCTAGCAACTTAATCGTCTTCTTAGGAGTGCTAATCAACAAGTTGTGAGTTTCTATAGCCTTAATGACCAATTGTTGAAATGATTATGATAGGATATAATGAGGTTATGGCTATGAATGTGGATCAATGCAAGTTATGCAAGTTATATGCTATGTGTTCATGATGTTATGCAAGTTATGCAAGTCATATGCTATGTGATCATGATGTTATGCAAGTTATGCAAGTCATATGCTATGTGATCATGATGTTATGCAAGTTATGCAAGTCATATGCTATGTGATCATGATGTTATGCAAGTTATGCAAGTCATATGCTATGTGATCATGATGTTATGCAAGTTATGCAAGTTTTAGGCTATGTGTTCATGATGCTAGTTATGCAAATCGCTATAATAAACATTGATCCATTATGACACCATGTTATGCAAGTTTGGTGTTTGATTATATGCAAGTTCATATATGATACGTTATGCAAGTTTGGTGTATGATTATATGCAAGTTCATATATGACATGTTATGCAAGTTTGGTGTTTGATTATATGCAAGTAACATGTGCAAGTTTACTCCTTAGTATGATATGCATACATATGCAAGTTAACCCCTTTGTATGTCATACATACATATGCAAGTTCACCACTTTGTATGACATAAGTAACTTATGCAAGTTAACCTCTTTATGACATATGTGATTCATGCAAGTTTGGGTTGTTTATTTATGCTAGTTGGGTTGATGCTATATGCATGTTGACACCTATAAAACCCATGTTGATGCTAATGTTATGCAAGTTGAACCCATTGTATTTGTGATGAATCTTCCCTTTTATGTCATGTTAGCGAATTACGTGGGGAACGATGGGGTTAATATACATGTTAATGAAATGGTGTGAAGTTGGTATGATTATGCATACCATAAAGTGGATGGACATAATTGAGTCAATTATGTACATCGTTAAAATTGGAATTAATTAGGGAAATTAATTCGAAATATGGGGGTGATTAATTAGGTGTAATTAATCGACTAAGACATGAGGTTGGACCCTTTTGTAGCATAAGACTGCCCGGAACCGACCGGCAAATCCAGCGGCTACAAATGATTGGCCCAATGTGAGAGGTCTTAGGCACAAACTAAATACGTGACAAGTGTAAAGACACGAGGTTAGACTCGGTTATGGCGTAAGGCTGCCCGGACCCAACCGGTAAATCCAGCTGCCATAAAAATAGTCTAATGTGAGAGGTCTTTACAACGGTTACGTTCTTAATCAATTAAGAAACACTTAACCAGATAAGCATGTAGTGGGGCATGAGGGGTTAAGTGGGTGCCTTGGGTGGCATGTGGAAATCAATAAGTGCCTTGGGTGGCATGTCGAAATCTAGTGGGTTGCCTTGGGTGGCAATAGAAAATACGATTAGAATACTTAACCAAGTGGAAACATGTAATTTAAACATGATTAAAGGGTTAAGTGGGATGCACTAGATAAAGGGATAAGCTTAGGTGGGTAGCTTGTGGGGGCCCATTTCAACCAGTAACCCATATGTATCTTATTGGGCTCGACCCATGTCGAGGACGGGACACGCGTACTGGGCTTGATTATAAGAGGCCAAAACGGGTTAGCGGTGGCAAAGCAAGTCCAACGGGTTTCATATGCATGTGTGGACCCGGCTGGTAGGTAAGACGTTGTTGCATCGTGTAGGTATAAGCCGTGCACCATTGGTTGTATCGGGTTGCCACTTTGGGGAGTGATACACCCCACTGTGGGGCCAGCACGGGTATCTACGGTAGGGAGCCGATCGCTTGGGGAGTAGTGGGTACACCTAGTGGAGATAGGGGCAGACGACACCTATGTAGTCAGCTAGGGGTACACGAAACTACTGGGTAAATTTCCTAAGTCCTTGGGTGGGATCAACCTTTAAGTAGGAATGACTGGTGTGGTGCAGTTAGTAATTACCCTTGGGTGGGTAGATGCGTCTTTACCGTTATCTTAGTTCATCCTATGTCTAGTTGGCTACTTAGTGTAGTCATTTATCCCCAGTCATCACCGTACCAAGTTTATATCATACCCTAATTACTTTAATGATTGTGTTGTTAAAGTTGTAGGGCTCACTCAGACTTATGTCTGACCCCGTTGTTTTTATCTTTTTCCCCCTCAGGTCCTCAGGTTGGGCCTAGTACTAGTGGGCTTTGATCAGATCGCTTATCTATCTTTTGGAGCTTGGACCGTGATGTAAAGCCCAGCTTATCTTTTCTATTATGGCTATTAGTTACTTAGTGGGATTATGTACTTATGTTTTTATCAGGATGGATATTAGGTACTTGACTATTTTATGGTGTTGTAACTAAACATGTTTACCTTCTGCTGCAATGAAATGATGTTTTAGATTTTCAAGTATTTATATCTGTCTTGTTGTAATTTTTCTGTTCTACATTCACTTAAAATGCTCCACCGAAGTTAAGGCATTCCCTTAGTGAGTGACCTTAGTGGGTGTGGGGTGTTACAGTTTCTCTCTCAACTGTGCCACCTCGTAGCACCTAGCATCTCTCCAAGCGAATTAAGTTCGAGCAATGCTCGAACTTCCCAACCGGCAATGTCTTAGTGAACATGTCCGCCGCGTTTTCCTTTGTGTGCACTTTCCGAAGGCATACTTGCTTGTCTTCGTCCATGGCTACTAGAAATGACTCTCTCACTTCAATATGCTTCGTTCGTGAGCTAAACGCCAAATTCTCCGCCAAATGTATAGCACTTTGGCTATCACATCGAACATCAATACTCTCATGTTCGAAACCCAAGTCACACAATAGTCGCTTCAAATAGAGTGACTCCTTTGCCGCTTCCACAGCGGCTATCAACTTCGCCTCCGTAGTGGATAAAGCAACTACGGTCTGCAATCTCGATCTCCAACTAATGGCCGTACCACCAAGTGTGAAGACATATCCGAAAGTTGATTTCCTCCGATCCCTATCACCGGCGTAGTCCGAGTCACAATAACCAACTAACTTGCAACTCAATCCATCACTACCACCAAAAACAAGACCATGAGATGTTGTGCCTTTCAAGTATCTCAATATAGCCTTCACGGCTTCCCAATGCGATTTCCCCGGATTAGCCATATACCGACTAACCACCCCGACGACATTTGCAATATCGGGCCTTGTACACACCATGGCATACATTAAGCTACCAACCGCACTTGCATATGGCACCTTTTCCATATAAGCCTTGTCTTTCTCTCCGATAGGTGATCCCTTATCCGAAAGCTTCATATGTAAAGGTAACGGTGTATTTAACGCCTTTGCATTCTCCATGTTAAACCGGCAAAGCACCTTCTTAATGTACTCCTTTTGAGTCAATCTCAACTCAAAACGCTTTCGGTCCCTTACAATCTCCATGCCCAAGATCTTCTTTGCTTCTCCAAGGTCTTTCATCTCGAACTCCGCCTTTAATTTCTCTTTCAACTTGTTGATTTCTGCCTTGTCCTTAGAAGCAATGAGCATATCGTCCACATACAAGAGTAAATACACCCAACAATCATTTCCTAACCTCTTGAAGTAAACGCAAGCATCCTTGATGCTTCGATGGAAGCCACTTTCAAGCATGAAATGATCAAATCTCTTGTACCATTTCCTATGTGATTGCTTCAAACCATATAGTGATTTCTTCAACTTGCAAACTAGTTCTGACTTACCTTCTACAACAAACCCTTCCAGTTGCTCCATGTAGATGTCTTCATCCAAGTCTCCATGCAAGAAGGCAGTTTTCACATCTAGTTGCTCCAACTCCAAGTCGTAAATAGCAACTAATGCAAGTAGTATCCGGATAGAAGTATGCCTCACAACCGGTGCAAAGATCTCATCATACTCCTTTCCTTTCCTCTGTGCAAACCCCTTAGCCACTAGCCTAGCTTTGTATCTTCCATCGTCCTTCACCTTATATATCCATTTGCACCCAATAGCACGATTTCCTTGAGGAAGTGGAACCAACTACCAAGTCTGGTTCTTCATCAACGATTGCATCTCTTCCTCCTTGGCGCAAATCCACTTCGAGCTATCACTCGAACCCATGACGTCATCAAGGTCCATCGGCTCATTTTGGACTACATGAAGAGCATAGTCCAAATTCTCACAAAAGCTAAGATAGTTCCAATCACCATATCTTTCGGGTGGCCTTATAGCACGCCGACCAACCCGAGTAGCAATACCATCACCCGGTCTTCCTTCAGCTCCACCTTGAACTGAATCTTCTCTAGGCTCGTGCACATCACCAACACTACTAGAGGAATCCTGTGGACTATGTGATGTAACATCAACCGCATTCACCTCGCAAGCACCTCCAACAACTCTACTCTCTCTAGGTCTGAAAGTGGAAATAACTTCCTTCTCCTTTGATTCACCATGAACCAAATCCGGAACATCCGATGAGCCTTCGTTCTCCTTGAACATAGCTGACTCATCAGAAGTAACATGATGAGAAACCATAGCCTTCTTCGTTTTCGGATTCCAAATCCGATAGCCTTTGACGCCATCCATATATCCGAGAAAAATCCCTTTGAAAGCTCTAGGCGAGAGCTTATCATTCCCCGGATCATGCACATAAAAAGGACTGCCAAATACACGAAGATAACTCAAGTCAATGCTCTTCCCTTTCCACACTTCCTCCGGAATTTTGTTATCAATAGCCGAGCACGGAATTTGATTAATAATATGCACCGCGGTTGACAAAGCTTCGGCCCAAAATCACTTAGACAAACCCGATGTCAATCTCAAGCATCGAGCTTTCTCTAGTAGAGTTCGGTTCATTCTCTCCGCTACTCCATTAGATTGCGGATCTCTAGGTGTAGTAAAATGCCTCCGAATACCATGGTGCTTGCAAAAATTCAGAAACTCTCCGGAAACATACTCGCCGCCATTATCATACGTAAGAACCTTCAAAGATTTTCCACTCTCATTCTCAACAAGAGCCTTCCATTCTTTGAATCTTGCAAATGCCTCCGACTTGGCCTTCATTACATACAGCCAAACCTTCCGAGAAAAATCATCAATAAAAGAAATATAATATCTTGCTCCTCCCAAAGAAGCTACAGGCGCTGGTCCCCAAACATCCGTGTGAACATACTCAAGAATCCCTCTTGAATCATGTTTTCCTTCACCAAATGATACACTAGTTTGCTTCCCCATGACACATTCCTCGCAAAACTCCAACTTGCTGAAAATCTCACCATCAATCATCTCCCTTCGACGAAGAACATCTAAACTCTTCTCCGAGACATGACCCAATCTCAAATGCCACAGCCGTGTCGCATCTAAGCCACGGGAACTATCAACACTGACACAAGTTTCGCCTTCCACGGTCCTTGAAGCAAATAGATACCATGAGTTCTAGCACCCTTCATAACCACAAGCGCACCCTTCGAAACCCTCAAGCTATCATTCTCAATCGTGATCTTGCAACCTAAAGAATCCAACTGTCCCAAAGAGATAAGTGACTTCCGTAGCCCCGGAACATAGCGCACATTAGTGAGAGTACGAACCACTCCGTCAAACATTCGAATTTGCACGGATCCAATGCCCTTCGACTTGCAAACTGCACCATTTCCCATAACAATTGATTTTCCTTCCCGTTCAACATAAGAAGAAAAACAATTCCTATTAGGCGTCATGTGATATGAAGCCCCCGAATCAAGCACCCAATCGCTGCCCGAAACATCTGATGCTACTGCCGACAAAACATCTACGTCTCCCTCACCAACATCTCTCTCCACCGCAACTAATGAAGATGCTACTTCCTTCTTCCCCTTCTCTGGATAATCATTCTTCCAGTGACCAGGTTTCTTACATATAAAGCACTTTCCATTTCTTTCCTTTGACTTTCCTCTTCCACTGGGCTTCTTAGACTTAGAACGCCCCCGGTTTCCCTTCTTCTCTGACTTTTCTTTCTCCGCAAATAAACCTTGACCATTACCAGCACCACTACTACCATCACTCAGCTCCTTCATCTGATCTCGCAATTCCTCACTAAGAAGACCCGTCTTGACATCATTTAGAGTCAATGTATCCCGGCCATAGATCAAACTGTTTGAGAACCCAGTATAGCGCTCAGGCAACGAACATAGCAATATCATCGCCTTCTGCTCCTCCTCAATCTTCAAATCTACCGCCTTCATCTTCATTAGAAAATCATCAAACACATTTAAGTGCGCCTTTAGCGAAGTTCCTTCCTTTAACTTGTAGGTAAAGAAAGTCCGCAACAAGATCAGTCGATTTGTGAGTGATTTCTTCATATACAACTCCTCCAACTTGTTCCAAATACCTTTAGCAGTCGTCTCACCACTAATTTCGGAAATAACATTCTCTCCCATGGCAAGTTGAAGTGTAGTGAATGCCCACTCTTCCATTTCTTCTCTCTCCACATCTAAGATGTCCTCCGGCGATAAATGTGTATCAAACACTACGCGATGTACCCGATTCCGCCTAAGAATCGCTTTCATCTTCCACTCCCACTTTTCGAAATCATTATCGCCATTCCACTTGTCGATAACCAATTGTGAACCAGCAGCTGCATACGACCCACGTACATAAGGAGCTACACCACTTGGACCAACTGTTGATGAATTATTTGAACCTGATTCCGGCATTTCTACAACTATCTAGCAACACCAATGCTCTGATACCAAATGCTGTGGAGGAATTTTGATTCAAGACCGCTCAAATCAAAAATCCCCAATGCCGCGGAAAACGAGATCGTGGTAATAGTGCAAAAACAACCAATCGAACAATCTCAATCTTATCCAAGCCAATCACAATCACCAAATAATGGAAATAATAGAGCAATAACGAGAAACTAAATCACACAGGGATTTATAGTGGTTCCACCGACGTCTTGTCAGTGTACGTCCACTTTGAGAGAGAAACCTTTATTAATATCAATAGAAGAGTACAAGAGATTGATTACAATGATCAAATTTACAAGAAAATTTTGATTTTGTGGAGAAAAGAATTGAAGAAGATTAGGATTGCCAAATCCCTAATTAGAATAAATCTTGATCTAATCTCTTGATTTTGTGTGTTATCTCCTTTTGGATTTGATGTAGCTTATATAGGCATAGAGAAGTATATGGAAATTCCCAAAATTTCCTCTAGATCAGAAATATTCTCCAGATCCAAAATATCCTCTAGATCCAAAATATTCTCCAGATCCAAAATATCCTCCAGATCCAAAATATTCTCCACAATAGTATCGCATACTTCAACAAACTCCACTACCTAGTCTGTCATTAATGTCTTTCCATAGTTCACCAACCACACTACAGTCGAAATACAGATGGGAGATGGATTCATTAATTTGGTTACAATAAATACATCTTCCATCTATGTTCATACCTCGCTGAGTTCGCTTTTCCTTAGTCATTAACGCTCCATTGAGTATTTTCCAAAGAAAAAGATTCTCTTTGGCGCTATTGTCTGTCTTCCAAACCCTCGTCCTCCATTTCCATGATGACATCTCATTCTGCTTTGTCATAAATTCATATGCAGACTTTATTCTGAAGTTTCCACCATCCTTTAACCAAGCTACAGGGCAAGTTTGCTGGGAAGTTTTGAATTTGTTTCCAATGTACAGCCACAAGGCTTGGATTTTGGCGTTAGAAGATCTGGGTAGCCGAAGTCCTTCATCTCCAAGAATGCTGTTCAGCGAAGCTTGCATCAAAATTCCAGTTTGCATTATTTCCATTTCATTCAAATGCTTGCATAGGATGTCACCAAAGCCTATCCAAGGATCCTGCCAAAAGAGAATACCATTATTCTCATTCATATTATATTTAATCATAGGTAACAACACTTCCCTGAGCTTGTACAGGCTTCTCCAAGTCCATCTACATTTATGTGGTATCTCCATACTCCACAAATTCTTTCTTTTGATAATATGACTGCGCGACCAGTCGACCCATAGGCTGTCTTTATTATTTATGAAGTCGTCTAGGTGCTTAGCATGAGCTGCCTTATTCCAAGCAATTAGATCAAGAATTCCCAAGCCTCCCTTGCTAATTGGCTTCTCCATTGCAGAGAAAGAAATAGGCGCTACGTACTTACTTGTGGTGTTGCCTTTCCAAAAGAATCTCATTATGGCAGTTTGAATCGGTTTAATCAGCTTTGCGGGGAGAACAAAGGTTCTCTCCTAATAAACTTGTATAGAAAAAATAATTGATTTAATTATAGTAAACCTTCCCGCTTGAGTGAGAAACCTGTTAGTCCAAGAGTCTAGCTTGCAAATGATTTTCTCGTAAAGCGGAAGGCATTGCTGAGTTGTTATTCTAGAAGCCTTCCCGCTTGTTTTTCTTTTCACCGCAAGTTTTTAGTTGGTGGTAATAATAGTTTTGGTGCAAAATCTGATGAAGAACATTTATGTCTTGTTCCAGTATACGCGTATAGGACTACGAATACCATATGTAAGCAGGTTATGCAACTAAGAAGATAAGCTACAAATATATATATATATATATATATATATATATAAGTTGGAATATGAGCCTCAATTGATGTATTCAACTCAGGGAATTAACTTTATTAATTAAATGAAGATAGTAAAAGTAGTCACTGAAGCTAAAATAATGATGATGATCATTATATCAAACATTATAAGTGGTTGAGCAATTCAATTAAATTCCAAAGCTTATAGCTAAAATGTAATTGCATTAGATAGAACACCAAAACTAATTTATTGCTACTTTACCCTTTTCAAAAATGGAATATGCTATATTACTAAGCAAAGTCGGCAGTGCAATAATATCTTGCATCAGTACAATACATTTTTTTCCTTTGGGGTAGCAAATTTTTCTGGAATATTGGGTAGCATTGCTTTTTGTTGATGCTGAAAATAATTTGTGAATTATTAAAAATACTGAAATAAGTGTATGAATGACTCCTATATGTGAATAGTCCCACATCATGTGATTATAAGAAAGATGCAAGTATTTATGCTTGTTTCTAAGAAGTCATGTTGGGGCCTTGGGCTCCCAATGTATGCTTTGTTGTGAGGAGGGAGACCATGCATCATGACCGCCACACACGCGTGCGACCGATCGACCCGACCCGACCCCGGGCTTTGTGGTGTAAACACTTATATTTTTGGACTCCTAAAAGTTTCGAGTAGTACATTTATTTTCGAAAGTTTAGACGATAGGTCAGTAGAGATGCAGTCTTATGAGCTTCAAAAAATAGCTCATGAGATCATCTCCAAAGGTGTCGTTTTGGACGAACAGTTTCAAGTTGCTATTATTATTGACAAACTGCCCCCAGGTTGGAAAGACTTTCAGAATTTCCTACGACATAAGACTAAGGAATTTTCCTTAGAGAACTTGATCATTCGCCTCCATATTGAGGAGGAGGCACGCAAACAGGACCAGAAAGAGGAAGTGCTGGTTGTCTCAAACAACAGCACTAAGAAGACCACATCCGCTGTTCTGAAACCGAATCAGAAATCATTTAAGAATCAGAACAGGAGCAACAAACATAATGGGAATCCGCAAGGAAACCCAAAAGGACAGTAGAAACCAACCCAAAAGAATGACTCTGGACAGTTGTTTCTATGTTACAACTGTGGAAAACCTGGTCATATGGCACGAAAGTGTCGGAACAGGCCAAGCTCTGCACTGCAGGCGAACCTGACTGAAGAGCCTCTTACGACTATGATTACTGAGATTCACCTTATTGGTGGATTAGAGGGTTGGTGGGTAGACACTGGTGCTCCTCGCCATGTTTGCTATGATCGTGATATGTTCACCACATACACGGCTGCTGATGATCAGAAAGTGTTGTTGGGAGATTTTCATACCACTAAAGTTGCAGGGGTTGGAAATGTGGAGATCAAGTTTATCTATGGAAAGACTGTGATTCGTATAGATGTTTTGCATACTCCAGAGATGAGGAAGAATCTGGTTTCTGGCTTTCTCCTTAATAAGGCAGGCTTTACTTAATTTATTGGAGTTGATGTGTATACCATAGGGTATAAGGGAACTTTTGTAAGAAAGGGTTATGCTTGTGAGGGAATGTTTAAATTAAATGTTGAATCTAATAAAGTGAATAATTTTTCTTATATGTTGTGTGATTTTAATATTTGGCACTCTAAATTATGTCATGTTAATAAACGAATAATTCATAACATGAGCACCCTAGATATGATACCTAAGATGTCAGAATCTGAACCTGATAAATGTGAATTCTGTACACAAGCAAAAATCACTAAGACATCTCATAAATCTGTTGATAGATTATCTGAACCCTTAGATTTGATTCAGTCCGACATATGTGAACTTGATGGCACTTTGACCAGACATGGACATCGATATTTTATCACTTTTATTGATGACTGTTCTGATTTCACATATGTTTACCTTTTGAAAAATAAAAGTGATGCTTTTGAAATGTTTAAAACGTTCAAAACTGAAATTGAGAATCAAACAAATAGGAAAATTAAGAGACTTCGTAGTGATAGAGAAACAGAATATGAATCTAATTCAATTCTGGACTTCTATAAATTACATGGTGTTGTACATGAAAGAACTGCACCCTATTCACCTGAAATGAACGGTAAAGCTGAAAGAAAAAATAGGACTTTTACCGAATTAGTAGTTTCCATCCTATTAAATTGTGGTGCAGCAAAACATTGGTGGGGAGATATTTTATTGACTGTATGCTATGTTCTAAATAGAATCCCCAAATATATGAATAAAATTTCACCTTATGAAATTTTAAAGAATCATAAACCCAATGTGTCATACTTTAGAACTTGGGGTTGTTTAGCATATGTTCGCATCCCAGACCCTAAGAGAATAAAATTGGCGAGTAGAGCAAATGAATGTGTATTTATAGGCTATGCTATTAATAGCAAAGCATATCGATTTTATGATATAAATGCACATAACATAATTGAATCAAATGATGCCGATATTTATGAAACAAAATTTCCTTTTAAATTAAGGAATAGTGGGGGCACTTCAAGTATGCCTATTAGAACTGAAATTAATAAAAGTTCTGAAGCTGAACCTAGAAGAAGTAAAAGAACAAGAACCATAAAAGATTTTGGTTCATATTTTTGTGCTTTTACTATAGAGGAGGACCCCTTAAACCTCTAAGAGGCCCTATCTTCTTTAGATGTCAATTTTTGGCAAAAGGCTATAAATGATGAGATGGATTCTCTGGAATCCAATAAGACTTGGCATTTGGCAGATTTACCCCCGATTGTAAATCTATAGGCTGTAAATAGGTGCTTAAAAAGAAATTAAAACAGATGGTACTATTGATAAATACAAAGCAAGACTAGTAGCTAAAGGTTTTAGACAAAAAGAAAATATAGATTTCTTTGACACTTTTTCACCTATAACTAGAATAACATCCATTAAGGTATTAATCTCACTTGCTTCCATTCATAATTTACTAATACACCAAATGGATGTTAAAACCGCATTTTTAAACGGTGAATTAGACGAAGAAATCTATATGGACCAGCCTAAAGGATTTGTAGTACATGGTCAAGAACATAAAGTATGCAAATTAGATAAATCATTATATGGTTTAAAACAAGCACCTAAACAATGGCATGAAAAATTTGATAACTTAATCATTTCACATGGTTTTAAAGTTAATGAAAGTGAAAAATGCATTTATTACAAATCTGAGAATGACAATTGCACTATTATATGTCTTTATGTAGATGACCTACTCATCTTTGGGTCAAACATTCATGCCATAAATTCAGTCAAATCCTTAGTAAGTGCCAATTTTGATATGAAAGATCTAGGCGAGGCGAGTGTAATCCTTGGTATTAAGATTACTAGGTCAGAAAAGGGAATTTCTTTGGATCAATCTCATTACATTGAGAAGATACTGAAGAAATATAATTACTTTGAATGTAAACCTGCATGTACACCATATGATCCAAGTGCAAAGTTATTTAAAAACACTGGTGAAGGTGTAAGACAGTCTGATTATGCGAGCATCATTGGCAGCCTTCGGTATGCCACTGATTGTACTAGACCCAACATTGCCTATGTCGTAGGATTATTGTGCAGGTTTACCAGTAGACCTAGTATAGAGCACTGACATGCTATTGAAAGGGTAATGAAATGCCTTAGACGAACTATGAACTTTGGATTACATTATGAGAAGTTTCCAGCTGTACTTGAAGGATATTCAGATGCAGACTGGAATACTTTATCTGATGATTCTAAAGCGACCAGTGGCTATATATTTAGCATTGCTGGAGGAGCTGTCTCTTGGAAATCCAAGAAACGGACTATTTTGGCTCAGTCTACTATGGAGTCTGAGATGATAGCACTAGCCACAGCTAGTGAAGAAGCAGAGTATTTTAGAAATCTGCTAGCTGAGATTCCCTTATGGGAAAAACCGATACCAGCTGTTTTGATACATTGCGATAGTACCGCGGCTATTGTAAAAGTTCAGAACCGTTATTATAACGGCAAGAGAAGACAAATACGTCGTAAGCACAACACGGTTAGAGAACTACTCTCCTCAGGTACCGTTAGAGTGGATTACGTACGTAGTGATGAAAATTTGGCAAATCCTTTGACGAAAGGACGATCCAAAGAGAATGTCCTTAATTCTTCTAAAAGAATAGGACTATTGCCCTTAGATTGTTGAGTCACGCACAATGGTAACCCGACCTAAATGACTGGAGATCCCAAGAAATAGGTTCAATGGGTAAAAACAAGTTGTGTAGTGATAGGAGTTGAACATGCTATTTAATAAACCAAGAAGCATGTATTCCTGAAGTGATTAGAGGATGAGTTGATAAAATCTCTTAATGAGATCTATACTCTATTTGGAGTGGAGTACCTACCTTCAGGAGTACTCTTGATAGACTCACCTATGTGAATGTGGAAATGTGGTCGTTTCCTATGGAGTTTTGGGCAAAACTTCTAGAGCGTTCACTAAACTGGGATAGACGTGCATTGCCATAAATGCATGGGCTTATTTGATTGCACTATAGAAAAGGTTGTGTGTGGTTTGATGTCGGGAATAGAGTTCAAGACTACGTGTCACTCTAGTAAAAACTGAATATTATTCACTTTGAAAAGGTTCAAGTCGGATGACACCTTTGTTTATGCACAATCTTATATATTTTTAGAAACTGCTTGAAGATATTTTTAAAAATTCAAGTGGGGGATTGTTGAAAATAATTTGTGAATTATTAAAAATATTGAAATAAGTGTATGAATGGCTCCTATATGTGAATAGTCCCACATCATGGGATTATAAGAAAGATGCAAATATTTATACTTGTTTCTAAGATGTCATGTTGGGGCCTTGGGCTCCCAATGTATGCTTTGTTGTGAGGAGGGAGACCATGCATCATGAACACCATACACGCGCGCGACCGACCAACTCGACTCGACTCGACCCGACCCGGCCCGGCTCGGTTCAATTCGGGCTGGGCTGGGCTCGGGCTTGACTTTGTGGTGTAAACACTTATAATTTTGGACTAGAATTTTTTTTTCGAACTGTTTTTTTTAATACGAGATATATTTCTGAGCCAACTTTTATTTGAAGCGGTAAACTATTGACCCAGTTATTAGATCAAAATTTGGACCTAACACCCAAATTGTTCTGAATCTTATAGAGTTTCAACTGAAGAATGAGGAAAAAGAAAATAACACACATAATTTATAGTGGTTCGGCGTTAACGAGCCTACGTCCCCTTTATATATTATTGATTATACTTTGAAAGCTAATACAATCAATGATTTCTCTCAATACTCTAGTAGTTTGACAATAATGGCGGATTCAGTACTCAATATTGCCAAAAGGATCCTTAAAAATGCCATGCTCCAGGCTATTTATAGCTGATTTTGTCAGGCGGATCGTAGTAACACGTGGCACGAATCCCAAGGACATCGGATCGCATCGCTGCCATTGAAGAAATAGTCAAATTAGCCGTTGTGGACAGGTGTCACGATCCCCTTGAAAATCGGATCGTGCAGATGGGGAGAATCGGTCAAAATGACGGTTAGGGACACATGTCGCTAGATCCGTGCGTCTCGGATCGCTGAAGACTAGCTCGTGTTTGAACGGGTCAGAGGCTCCGCCATGCATCAGGGGATCGGATCGGTCAATACTGGGCAATAACACATGTATGGATCGAATCGCATAGAGGTGTCGTTTCGCTGATGAAATGGGTGCGATCCGATATGGGGGCGATCCGATGAGGGGCGAGTCAATGGTGCGATCCGTTCCTTCATGTACTTAGAGAATGTGGTTTCATGCTTTCTTCTTATGAATGAACCTGGGTGGCTTGGTCAAAAAGCTAGCCAACATTTTGCCCCCACGAAGTACGTTTTATCGATGATGGAACATGCTTCGAAGCTATAGAACCGTCTTTTCACATCGAGTCGCAAAACAGTGAACGATTCCTTTTCTGGGACTTTTCAGAGTCTTCATCACTGAATCTGTTGGTGATTTATCGATTCGTATCGCATACTCGAGTCGCGGTCCTTTAGCAAGCCATTCGAGCCATTCGTCTCGTTCTTTGGTGAGCGCTTGAGCTTCTTTATGGAACGGAACGAAATGGGCTTCTCTCCGAGACGTGGTGGGCTTTTGATTCGCGGCCCACCTATTTTCGTGGATCGAATAAAACAAAAAAGGGGAGACAAACGGTCGCCCTTTTTCCTATATAAGTCGACCCTCCTCTTCACTTTCTTCCTTCTTTCGTATCGTATCGCCTGCATCACTGAGGAAACACCCTAGTTTTTCAAACCTCCAAAAATCAGACTGTTCTCCCAACTTTTATAAAGGTAATCTATCGAAAGCATCCTTATGCGATATCGCTCTCAATTTTATGAGTTTTTTCGACTGGTTTGAGGGAGAAACGATGGAATTTTGTGATTTTTTGAGGGAACCAGCGAGGCGCCATGGCTGATGGGCTCAGAGGTTGGAGTTCGGAAATGAGATGGAGAGGAGAAAAACGGAGGAGGAAGGAGAAGAGAGAAGGCCGGTTCGGATCGTGGGCAAGGAGAGGAAAGGAAGAAGATGAAGGCCAGTGGCGAGTCGGAGGGTCGTGGTGGCGGCAGCGGCGCGCTTCGTGGGGGACTGCAACGATCCAACAAAGACCCCGATCACTCAATTTCACGATTCGTGAGGGGGGCGATCCCTCTGCCCTGCGATCCGAAGGAGGGCGATCCCTCTACCCTGCGATCCAAAGGAGGGCGATCCCTCTACCCTGCGATCCAAAGGAGGGCGATCTCTCTACCCTGCGATCCGAAGGAGGGCGAACTGTCATACACATCGCGGTCCGACTTGTAGTTCACGATCCAAACCAATTTTTGAACCTTAGACGATGCCTTGTCACCATAAAACTCTGAACAGTTAGGCTAGGGCCTTGATTTGGACTTTCTGGACTAAATGACCATATAATTTAACTGCATATGACGACTAATATTTTGATGATCTTGATAGCTTTTACGCTTTATCTTTAATGCATGCACAAGCACACACACCGGCACTTGCACACACGGGGGGCGGGTAGTTTTAATCTCATTTTTCATGTTTTCTCGCCTAACAGTAATGTCGAATAATCAATCTTCTTCAAAACCCGCTACAGAAACGGAGTCCGAGGTTCCTGAGCGATACAACCCTGAGGTCCCTCCAATTAACCCAGGAGATGAAGATTCTGGCTCTGAATACGAGGCAACGGAATCAAATCCGTCTGAAAGTACTTCATCTAGCGGAGAGTCTGAGATAGACAGGCGAGCTCCCGACGAGATTCCTGGCGCGCTCGGAATAGATAAATTTTCTGATTCTTTAGCATCTAAGCTTGATAATATAAAGCTTAAAAGAATCTGTTTGAGACATGGGATTCCTTGGGATGATGTCATGACCCCCGGTAGCGAAGATAGACCCCACTTAGCTCCGGAAGGATATATGGCAATCAGTCGAACCATGTGCTTGGTAGGAGCTATTCCTCCGTTTCCTCCGATCGCCATCGAGACTTTAAAACGACTGGGTATTGCTCTGATGTAGCTTCATCCTAATGCCTATGCATCTCTATACACTCTATATGTTGCATACGCGGAGATCCTACATACCAAACTTAAATTCAGAGATTTGTCATTCTTCTTTCTTTTCAAGCATCGTTCTTCGGCATCTCCAAATCTCTCTTTCTTTGAATCGGTGGCGAATAGGAAGGTTCTGTACGATGGATATAGCAATATAGGGGATCCTAAGTCTGATTGGTTTTATATAAAGAAACAGGCCGGATGCTCAAGAAGATGGCTCAAATCAAGTAAACTTTAAGCTTTTAATTGAATATCTTGTTCAAAAAGTCGAGGCGTTAACATTCTCCCCCCTTTTTCTTTGTCTTAAACAGATCACGTCTTCCCGAAAATGGAGGGCCCGTTATACAACAATCGATTGTTTATTCTTCTACAAAGAAGTTCCGACTTTCTAAGGATCAAAAAATGCATTACTGATGAAAATCTTAATAAGCATCATCTTCTGGATAGAAGATTTGGACTTGGCGCTGGCGGCAAACCTTATAAGTATGTGCCCCCAACGGAGGGAGAGGGAACTTCGCAAGCGGTAGAAACAACTAAGTTTCGTAAGAGTCCTTCCCCGATAGTCATCCAAGACGATGAGGACATGAACATATACAGAGGGGATGAGGTCCGCAGTGACAAGTCCAAGGAAATCCCAATTTCTACTCCAATCGAAACCGCTGCTCCCGATGATTTGACAAAAGAGCAGTTATTCGACGAGCTGAGCAAAATTCCTCTACCCGATGATGTATACACAGGGAGGGACTTCGAAGGGGAGCCATTCTTCCCTGCTTCTGAAGAGACCATCGCTCCAACTAGAGAACAAGAAACTGGTCAGATGAGCCTGTCTTCAGGCCCGAGTCTGTTAGGGGGAATCTTATGGGATGCACAAATCACACAAACTGTCTGACCCCGCACACTTATATCGTCAATATTCAAAGTTTTAATATGCTCTCTTCTCTTTTGCAGGAAAGATGTCCTGCAGGCGATCTTATTCTTATCGTTCTCTTCGTGAGGGCACACCCAGTCTTAATCCGGGTACTGAGCGCTCTCGCGGCCCTTCTCACAAGCCGACTTCCTCACAACCTCGATCTCCACCGAAATCGACATCTGCCAAGCTTCCTAGTTATCCGGTAGTTCCTGCAGGGGGGAAGAAACTTCCTAAAGAGTTAACTCCTCCGAAAAGTGCACCTTCTCACAGTAGGTCGTCAAAAAGGCATCACGAGTCTAAGGATAAGGGCAAGGATCCAATCAAAGAGTCTGAAAAGGAGAGGAGTGACATCGTCCCTTCCAGCCAGCCAGAGTTGGCTGCCCCCGGGTCACGGGATTACATGCATGGTCCCGAGATTTAAGGTAGGCTGGAAAAGCTGCGGGAACAATTCCCAGACATATTCTTCGACAGGATGACATTTGTTCCAGCCTTGGAACCGGTCCCTAAGAACTGGGATAATGAAGTTGTCGGGCACATCCGCCACATTGCCAGGCAGTATGAGATGATGAAGAAACATGCAGTTAACCTTTTAGAAGTCATACGAATGCTCGAAAAAGAAGCACATAGATCTAAGGCGAAACTTGAAAACAACGAAAGGGCCAGGACAAAGATGGAGAAGGACTTGGAAGATTCTCAATCCCAACTTGCTTTAGCGTGGAGAGATGCCGAAAATTATAAGATTGAATTAGAGAATGCTAAGCAGCGCTTTCATTCGGAACTTGACTCCAATAGCCAAGAGAAAATGGCCTTAAAGAAGGAGGTTGAAGATCTCAAAATGGCCAATATTGAGTTGAAAACAGCACAAGGCCATTTTGAAGCTGAGAGAGCTGCTTGGGAGGCAGAAAAAGCAAGTTTGAAAGAAAGTTTGGCTTTGGCTAAAGCAGAAAAGGTGATTTTGAATGATCAGGTCGTGGATGCGGAGAGACGGGCAGCTCTCGCTGAAAAGAATGTTGAAAGCGCCATTGAAATGGCTACCGCTTCTAACAACAAGCTCCTCGCAAGAGAGAAGGATATTGAGGGATTTGAAGAGATGATTTTTGACTTTCTTGGCCAAGTCCTCAAAACCTGCAACATTTCGTGGATCCCGGATTACCACGTTACTTTAGCCAATTTATGGGATGCCATTGTTGAGGGTGAAAACAGAGATTGGGGGTCGAAGAAATTGATGAAGATGAGTTGATGAAGAGCATCTTGAGGGATAACGAGCCTGAGGACCTGGCAGAGGGACGTCGTCTGATTCTAGCGGAGATGGAAAAGGAGAGGGCCCTGGCTAAGGGTAAAGGCAAAGCTGACGAGGGTTCGAGTTTAGCCGTGGAGCCCAAGACCTCCGGAGTTGAGGAATACCATCCCGATGATCCACTAATCCCTTTGGGCCTAACTCCCGTGGTTGTTGGAGCTCCTGCGGCTACTCAAGAAGGAGGATCTGCGGAAGGTATCTCCCTTTTTTCCCCACAATTTGTCAAAGCAATTATGAATTGTCGTCGTCTGGTAGAACAACCAATTGAATTAGTAATGTGTGTTCCTCATGATACAGGTGGCGAGCCCGTCGACAAGGGTGTTGAAAAAGAAAAAGAAGTGGAGAAGGAAGCTGTCTAGCCAGGTGCCGGTATTGATATATCAAAGCAGGCTGAGGTCACAACAGCAGAAAGAAGCATCCCGGTACCTAGTACTGATGTTCCCAAGGATGCTGAGACCATTGAGGCCTTGAAAGACATGGATGGGCGCCAAGTAGAGGATGAGGAAGATATTATCGGCGCCAAAAAAGCCGACGACGATGACGACGAAACCTTGGCCAGCCGAAAGGCTAGGCAGGAAAAAGAGATGGCTTCGAAGAAGGTGGCAGATGAGGCTTTGGACGTAGTCCCTCTTTCAGAATTCGATCCCAAAACCGGGATGATTTTGAAAATCCAGCCCAAATCCGTCAGCAGACAACTTCATTTTGCAAATCCCGATGACTTCCCGGCTTCCCTTTCTGATAGAAGGAAGAGAAAAGAGGTAGAAGAGGAATCTTCAGAAGAGTCTGATGTTCCTCTCATAGACAAAAGGAAGAGGAAGAAAGGGGATCAGTCCGATGCCGTCAAGGCGAAGCTGGAGAAACAGAAGCAGGAGAAGAGGCCAAAGCGTAAATAGGATATTGTTGCTTGTTGATATTTTGTCTTTAGGTTTTCCACTGGCCAGGAAGTGTAATTGTGAGACTGGCCCTCACTTTCCTCTCTAGGTCGTTTTTCACTTTGTTGGTTCGTAGTATATAAATGAAAGTTTATCTCTTTTTGCATCATTGTGTACCTGTATTCAAATAAACTTTCCATGTTTAGTATCAGACCATCTAATTATATCTACAAATCAATCAAACAACAGAAAGAAAATTTTCGTGCTGCATTGCTGCATTAAAGTTCATGTGTATATACATATGGC
The DNA here is from genome assembly GCA_030737875.1 of Allium sativum. Classification (NCBI taxonomy): domain Eukaryota; kingdom Viridiplantae; phylum Streptophyta; class Magnoliopsida; order Asparagales; family Amaryllidaceae; genus Allium; species Allium sativum. Next base: position 715,449,230 of record CM060921.1, on the reverse strand, counting down.
CCCCAATCAATCGTTAATGTGGCGCTTAACTAGGGCTTATTAAAGACTGATTAGCATTATTCGCATGTTGCCCCCTATTTCTGAATATGGGGGACATAGAAAATTTTATAAGATAACTGTTCTTATGGTACTGAATCTCTTGTGTTGGGCTGTGTTGGCAAATTGAAGGCTGTTTGCCTAGTTGAGATAGGGCTGAAAGCTAAACTCGGCTAGGGTAGCCGCTTGTTTCAGACCCTTTGTTCAAATTCAATAGTTCAGTCGGTTCCCGTTCCTTTAGCAGGGAAGAAGATCTTTCTCAGCGCTCAATCGGAGACGCTTTTATACTCTCTCTCTCTCTCTCTCTGGAGAGTTAGAGTTCGAGCTCAGTGATTCATTCGCTCCCTGATCCTTCAGCGGGGAAGGAGCTCTTTCTCAGCGCTCAATCGGAGACGCTTTTATACTCTCTCTCTCTCTATATAGAGTTAGAGTTCGAGCTCAGCGATTCATTCGCTCCCTGCTCCTTCAGCGGGGAAGGAGCTCTTTCTCAGCGCTCAATCGGAGACGCTTTTATACTCTCTCTCTCTCTCTGGAGAGTTAGAGTTCGAGCTCAGCGATTCATTCGCTCCCCGCTCCTTCAGCGGGGAAGGAGCTCTTTCTCAGCGCTCAATCGGAGACGCTTTTATACTCTCTCTCTCTCTCTGGAGAGTTAGAGTGCTATCAACGATATAATTTACCTTATTGTATCCTCAGAATTTTGACTTGTGATTACATTCCATTCTGATGGAAGGTATTTATGATTATATGCTTCTGGGATCGTTGGATTATTCATAGCGATTTCCATAAAAATAAACAAGCAGATAAATAAAGGTGCAGTAAAGGTAAATGACACACAAGATTTTTATAGTGGTTCGGTCGAATCATGACCTACGTCCACTTTATAATTTTTTGCTTTAAGGAATCAGAATATTCTAGGCAAGTCATGCCTTGTACATGGTTTTCAACAAAGCAAAAGAATAGATTTGAAACTTTTATGTTAAGTATGGCCGTAAATGTTGGGCATTCCACACTCTGGGGATTTCCTTTCCATCTACGGTTGCCAGCTTGAAGGTTCCATTATCAAGCTTGCTCAGAATGGAGTACGGTCCTTCCCACTTCGCTCCCATATGAGTTGGGGGTGGAAAGACACGTTTCAAAACCAAGTCTCCGGGTTGCCAGGTTCGGGCTCGAACCTTTTTGTTGTAATATCGAGCGACCTGCATCTCAAGGCACGCAGGTCTGCTTCATCCCTCTTTTCTTCGATCATATCTAGGGACTCAAGGAGCAATTCATTATTGGTCATCGGATCATAATAAGTCACCCGGTGAGAAGGTACCTTTATCGCAACCGAGATGACTGCTTCCGTTCCAAAAGCAAGGGAGAACGGGGTATGTCCTGTTGCCGATTTATATGTTGTCCTGTAGGCCCATAGTGCCAAGGGCAATTCATCAGCCCACATGGCTCTAGCCCGCTTCAGTCTTCTTTTCAGAATGGACTTAATTACTTTATTTGCCGCTTCGACTTGTCCGTTCGATTGCGGGTGCGCCACAGAGGTGTACCGATTCTCAATGTGGTATTTTTGGCAGAAATTTCTGAATTCAGCGCTATTGAACTGAGTTCCGTTATCCATTATCACAATCTTTGGAATCCCAAATCGGAAAATGATGTTTCGAACGATAAAATTGATCACTCATTTGGTAGTGATTGTAGTTAGTTGTTCAGCCTCGACCCACTTAGTGAAATAATCCACGGGCACAATAGCGAACTTTGCTCCGCCCCTTGCTATGGGGAGACTTCCAATGATATCAATTCCCCACATAGCAAAAGGCCATGGGCTCATCATTGTTTTTAACTGATTAGGAGGTGCTCTAGGTATTTTTGAAAATCTCTGGCACGCATCACACCGTCGTGCGTATCTTGCCGCATCCTTGTTTATGGTAGGCCAGAAATAACCATGCCGCAACACCTTTTTTGCTAAAGTTTGCCCTCCAGTGTGGTCGCCGCATTCGCCTTCGTGAACCTCTCGCAGCACACGCTCGATGTCATCGTGAGCTATACACCGGAGGAGGGGCATCGAAAATCCTTGTCTGTAAAGAACTCCGCCTTGCAGAACGTATCGGGCGGCTTTACGAATTACTTTACGCCTCTCGCTTTTCTTGGTTCGAAGCGCTCCATTCATCAGGAAATTCTTCAGAGGGGTCATCCAGGACTCCCTTTCTGGTTCCGTCTCTAGTATTAGGTCGATTTCCATTTGATCTATGCTAGGGGACCGAAGTACTTCAACGGGGGCTAGCTCGGTCACTTCAGGATCGTCGGAACTAGCCATCTTTGCCAACTTATCCGCCTGCTGATTCTCTGATCGCGGAATATGAAATATGCTGTAGTGATCAAAATCGTTCAGCAACTCTTTCACTTTCTTTAAGTATAAAATCAATCTTGCACTTTTAGCCTGGAATTTTCCAGTAACTTGGTTCACAACTAACTTGGAGTCGCAGAAGATGTTCAGCTTTGTGACCTCTAATTCCTTTGCGATCCTCAATCCGGCTATCAGAGCTTCATATTCGGAATCGTTGTTAGTGGCATGAAACTCCATCCGGATTGCGTAGGTTATCAGTCGTTTCTCGGGAGTTTCAAGCACTATTCCAGCGCCGGATCTTTCGTCATTCCTAGTGCCATCAGTATACAATCTCCAAGTATTGGGATCGAAAAGTAATTTTGAAGGATTAACCTCTTCGTTGGCTATATCTTCCTCCGGTACGGTAAATTCTGCTATGAAGTCGGCTATCACTTGCCCCCGAATTGACCGCCTGGGCTGAAAGTTCAGATCAAATTGACTTAACTCAATGTTCCATTTGAGTAATCATCCAGACGCCTCTGGTCTCTGTAAAACTTGCTTGAGTGGGTGATCGGTGTATACGGTAATGGGATGCGCCTGAAAATAATGTCGAAGCTTTCTAGAGTCGATCAGTAAACTATACGCCAACTTTTCTATCCTTGGATAATTACGCTCTGCTGCCGTTAATTTTTTCTCACGTAATACACAGGTCTTTGGACCTTATCCTCTTCTCTTACCAACGCTGAGCTGATCGCATGGGATGACACTGCCAGATACACGAATAAGTCCTCGTGATCCATTGGCATAGATAATATCGGAGGTTTCTCCAGGTGCCTTAGTAAGTTTTGAAATGCTTCTATGCAGTCGGGCGTCCATTTGAAGTGGCGTTTCCCCCGCTTTATTAATTCGAAGAATGGGATGCACTTATCCGTAGCCCTGGAGATAAATCTGCTTAGTGCGGCCACTTTTCCTGCAAGGCTTTGCACATCCCTAATTTGCCTAGGTTCATGAATGTCTCTGATTGCCGCGATCTGGTCTGGATTAATCTCAATCCCACGGGAACTGACGATGAACCCCAAGAATTTTCCGGAGGCAACACCGAATGAACATTTGGTTGGGTTGAGTTTCATTCCGTACTTTCGAAGAATGCCGAACATCTCTGCCAAGTCAGTAGTGTGTTGGGAAGATTGCTTGGACTTAACCAACATATCGTCGACGTACACTTCCATTGTTTTCCCGATCTGGTTATAAAACATTCTGTTGACTAAATGTTGATATGTAGCGCCCACATTCTTCAAGCCAAAGGGCGTCACCACATAACAATACAATCCCAGATCCGTGATAAAACTAGTGTGTTCTTGATCTGGAACATGCATCGGAATCTGGTTATATCCTGAATAAGCATCCATAAATGAGAGAAGCTCATGACCCGCCGTCGAGTCCACCAACTGGTCAATCCGGGGTAACGGGAAACTATCTTTTGGACAGGCTTTGTTCAAATCCGAGAAGTCGATACACGTTCGCCACTTCCCGTTGGCCTTCTTTACCAGGACTGGATTGGAAATCTAGTCTGGGTAGGTCGAGTCTCTGATAAATCCATTACTCTTTAGCTTTCCAACCTCTTCTTTCAAGGCAGCGGACCTCTCTAGGCCCAACATTCGCCTTTTTTGCTTTACCGGAGGATGTATAGGGTTAATGCTTAATGAATGGCTCATGATTGAAGGGGATATCCCGCACATGTCCGCGTGGGTCCAAGCAAATACATCCAAGTTGTTTTTTAAGAAATTCGTCAATTCTTTAGCGAGATTCGGACTTAACTGGGATCCAATCTTAAGGACCTTCTCCGGGTTACTATCATCGATCGGTATATCCACAGTTGTCTCGTTGGGAGTCGCCATTCTGCCCCCAGGTTCTTGATCCTCTCTGGGATTTATATCCTTGGGCAACTCTCTGGGCGACTTTCCAACGGTTATCCTCTTTAGTTGCTATAAGGTCTCCGCCCTTATAGGGGGAGAAGCGCCCTTGGTTTCTATGTCCCCTCCATTGCGAAGTAACTTTAGCTCGGCAACATAGCATGCTCGTGCAGCAACCTGATCTCCTCTGACGATACCAGTGCCAGCTTCTGTGGGGAATTTCAATAACAAGCACCAAGGGGATATACAGGCTCTAAACTTTGCGAGGGCCGGTCGGCCCAAGAAGGCATTGTAGGGCGATTCAACGTCCAAAACCACGAAGGGAAGGATTCTCACTCTCTGGCGTTCTCCTTCCCCAAGCGTAACCGGTAACTCTACATAACCCATTGGAGCGGTGGATGCTCCGTTGAATCCACGGATCCATCCTTGACAGGGCTTCAAGTCTTTTATTTCGAGGTTCATCTGGTCAAATGTCCTTTTGAAAAGAATGTTGACGGAACTCCCGTTGTCCACTGAAACCTTATGAACAGTGGCTGGTCCAATAGGTACTGTAATTACAAATGGATCTTCAGTCGGAGCATGGACTCCAATGCTTTCTCGTTCTCGGAAAACGACATCGTCGGTCATCATCTTTTGTTGCTTTACCGGGATATTGTCCTCAGGGTTGCTACACTCCCCTACCTCGAGGTGTTGCTTGGCTGCATTGACATATTGATCCAATGCCTTGGAACTTTGCCCGGCAAGATAAAGTCCTCCGATTACGGTATTGATAACAATGTTCTTTCCCTTTTGCTGGGCAGTTGGCCTAGCAGCAAGTTGATTCTGGTTCTGATTTGGGGCCTGTACTGTTTGCCCCCTGTCTCTGGGCGTTACTCTGTATTCATCTAATTTTCCTTCTCGAAGCAGCCTTTCGACTACATCTCTTAGGTGACGACATTCATTTGTCGAATGGCCGTGAATCTGAAGAAAGAGACAAAACTTCCCCGTTTCACGTTCTTTCTCCGTCGACTCTCTGGGAGGTGGCCTCTTATTCTGGAGGACTTCATACGCATCCATGAAGATATTTTCTAGAGTATCATTTATTGGTGTATAACTTTCAAAGGCCCTGGGATGAGTCCTTCTCTGGGAGTCGTTCCCTCGGTTCCTCTTCCGGTTGTTGCCGTTACCATTATTATTGTTGTTCCCTGACTAACGACCACCCTGATTCCGATTTCCAACATTAACCTCGACTTTCCCCGAGCTGTCTCCTGTCTGCTTAATGGCGACATTGCTCTGGATTTCCTCCTTATCAGTTGTTTTTGCCTTTCGATTAGCATATACTTCTTCCCGGCGTAAATGTACGTTAGATTTTTCGTAGAATAACTCTCTAGTATGGGGTGGCTTGCCTGCCAGGTATCTCCCGAATTTAGTGTCTTTATCTACTCTATCAATCAGTGCTGCGACAACGGTTGGTTCATGGGGATCTTTAACTTCAGTAGCGGCTAAGTTGAAACGATCTAGGTACGCCCTCAAACTCTCGCCTGGTCGCTACTGGACAAGGAACAAATCAATCACACTCTTTGTCTTTTGTGCATAGATACGGAATTGTTCTACGAACTTCTCACTCAACTCCCTGAAGCTAGAAATCGATCTTGCTGGCAAGCGAGTAAACCATAACAACGCTACATCCTCCAAGAATATGGGAAATGCTTTGCACTTGACAGGGTCAGAAGCTGCGGCAGCGGTCATTGACCAAGAGTATCTCATCAGATGCTGGACAGGATCAGACCTACCCGCGTATCGGTTCATCTGTGGCATGTTGAAACGCCTCGGGAAAGTCGCATCCAAAATATCATCAGTGAAAGGGGTGTGACTGCGGTTAATTCCCCAATCTTCATTCCGTTGCACACGGCTATCTACCAGAATTTGATGAATCATGGCTGCCACATTTGCACTGGTCAGCGGAGGTTCAGGGTCAGTGCTTCTGGCTCGGCGGGGTTCTCTAGTCTCTCTTCCGGGAGCAGTCACAAAATTTGGGGCTCGGATAGGGCTTCGTTGCCCCCTGTTACCATGAGCACGTGCGCGATGACGGGGCTGAGGTAGTCTGTTCTGTACAGGATTGTCCACATCTCGAGCTCTGGGAGTCGCGACGTGATCGTTCACATTACGGTTTGAGGGCCCCGCCTCCAACGCTTCTTCTTCCCGTGATGGCAGGGTTCCGAACCGAAGTTGCTCTATGTTTTCGGCTCTCTCATATGGTCGCCGCGGAGGTCTCGGCGATTCCTCTGACGGAGAAGAATATCCTGGAGTGAGCGGACGAGCTGGTGGCGTCCTTTGCCTTGCGAGTTCATCAAGCCTTTTATCCATAGCAGTCAAATTTTGTCGCAGGACGGAGCTTTCCTGCCTTTGGGCAGCCAATTCATCAAACAATCTCTCTCACATTTCGGAAAAGCGAGAGAGATCCCCCTCGGTAACGGGAGCAACAGGGTCATATTGGTCATCATCACTTTCTCTTATGCGCAAAGAGCTTGAGCCAGGTCGAGCGGAGGGGCCAGGACGGTAGGAGCGAGCCATAGGCTCCTTTCTAGGTCGAGTTGTAGTCTGGTCATCAATTCGGATCGCTGTGGATCGAGGATGGTGGCTCGCAATGCCCCCCTGGGATCGGTTCGTGGTCACGATGCGCGGAGGATTCGAAGCGTTATCTCTGGATCGAGTAACAACCCCTTCAGCAGTCTGGATCGCCTCGTTCTCGTCGACTCGGAGCGTGGCGTCTTCATCGGATCGGTTCGCCCCCTGCGCTCCGCGATCCAGAGTTTCCTCATTGCCTAGCTCGTGCACACTTTCTTCGATTGTTTCATTGGTTCGTGAAGCTCATGCTTCCTTAGATCTCTTTCCAGCCATGATACCCGAATCGCTGGAATCTTCAAAGAACTGAATAGTGATACTTTAGGACTGTTTTCTCAGTGAAAGCACCAAAATGCTGGATCAAAATTTAGACCTAACACCCAAATTGTTCTGAATCTTATAGAGTTTCAACTGAAGAATGAGGAAAAAGAAAATAACACACAGAATTTATAGTGGTTCGGCGTTAACGAGCCTACGTCCACTTTATATATTATTGATTATACTTTGAAAGCTAATACAATCAATGATTTCTCTCAATACTCTAGTAGTTTGACAATAATGGCGGATTCAGTACTCAATATTGCCAAAAGGATCCTTAAAAATGCCAAGCTCCGGGCTATTTATAGCTGATTTTTCAGGCGGATCGTAGTAACACGTGGCACGAATCCCGAGGACATCGGATCGCATCGCTGTCATTGAAGAAATAGTCAAATTAGCCGTTGTGGACAGGTGTCGCGATCCCCATGAAAATCGGATCGTGCAGATGGGGAGAATCGGTCAAAATGACGGTTAGGGACACGTGTCGCTAGATCCGTGCGTCTCAGATCGCTGAAGACTAGCTCATGTTTGAACGGGTCAGAGGCTCCGCCATGCATCAGGGGATCAGATCGGTCAATACTGGGCAATAACACATGCATGGATCGAATCGCATAGAGGTGTCGTTTCGCTGATGAAATGGGGGCGATCCGATAAGGTGCGATCCGATATGGGGGCGATCCAATGAGGGGCGAGTCAATGGTGCGATCTGTTCCTTCATGTACTTAGAGAATGTGGTTTCATGCTTTCTTCTTATGAATGAACCTGGGTGGCTTGGTCAAAAAGCTAGCCAACACCAGTATTTTAGCAGATTTATCTACTGCCCAGTATTTTCATTCAGCCTTAATCCCCATCTATATATTATCTTTAGTTGTACATGAAAAAAAAAACAGTTTTTACCTCCGCCATTAAAATATTCTTCCTGAAATTTTCGAGTATTTTTTTAATTTTCGAAAGTGCAAATCCGCACTGATTTGTTGTGCAAAGCAAATCAGTTATTATTTCAGAGGCTGTTTTATCCTAGAGGCGGCGGCGAAAGGACAAACTGGTTTTGCACCACCGGTCAGATCGCCGAATTGTCTTCAAGAAAGCGACCAAGTAACTCAGCCATTGTTTCCCAACAGTTGATACAAATAGTTCTCACTGATTTGGGAAAAAAATTGTTTGCATATAATGGTTTCATGTGATATATGCAATGTTTCTATCTTCATCAAAAAAGCCAATCAACGTCCAGTTAGAAATTCTTAAAAAAAAAACTAAAAGTAGAAGTGTAGCAATTATTAATTAGGCAATTGAGATCATTATTTTGTACTGTGCTGGAAATCATAATCCTAAGGATAAACAAATTAGATTAGTATGCTGATGATCGATAGCACAAATTTGGTGAAGTGTAGGATGCATGGATCAGTGCCAACAACATAACTTCAAATCATTTTATTTTGTGATTATAGACTTGTTAATTTTGTGATCATTGAAAGTCTCCAAGGAATTGGTGCCTTCTAGCCATAAGTAGAAAGTTGAAACTCCATAGTCCATACTTCCTAACATCTCCAAATCACTATAATCAAATTACTTTTTGTTGAGGGTTTATATACACTTAGTAGGAGATATATTATTAGGCAATTCCAATCCTATTATGCTTTCACTGCAAATCTACAGTTCCATTTATATATCTTAAATTGTGTAGCATTTTGTTTACACATGTGATAATTCAGTAGTACATAAATAAAATAAATGTAAACAACGTAATGATCCAATCCACCACCAAAAAGTGAAATAAAATACAAAGATACCACAAAGACCTGTTAATATGTATAATCAAAACCAGAAATGAAGATTTTGAACAATGAATACATAGGATCTCTGGAGATTAAATCATGTATAAGTGTGAATAGTTGACAGAGTTTAAACTATGACTAAATTAGGTAATAAAACTACCATGAAAATCATATTATAGATCAATATTACAGTCAACTCTATAAGATATGAAGTTTAACATGGTATCGGATAATGGCTAGAAGAAAAAAAATCTAGTTAACAATGGTTAAAGATTCAAACTGCGTAAAGCAGTCACGTATCAAATCAAAGGCAGTATTTTGGTATCGAAATAGCTACAGTTGTGATACACATACTTATTTCAGCGACTTCATCACATTACACAATGTTGTTATTTTTCAATCTCGTCAGTTGTATTTCTTCTAAAAAGAATCCACATAAATTTTAGCATGCAAACCTTGAACAAAATGTTAAAAGTTAACTATGAATCTGAAAGCATAAGTGCGCATTCTCCATCGCATTATATACACATCCCTTTGTAATGTTATACATTGTCTCATGTAGCTATTTTACTAGATGATTTTAATTGTGTCCCCATATTTGTTTACAAATTTCTAACTATTGGAAAAATGATTCATTTTTTATAAAGATGAATTATTTAAAAAAATTGGATAAGTATGAGGAGACTCATATATGAATAGTCCTACATCATGAGACTATATGAAGAGAAAAAAACAGTTTTTTTTATTTGACTTGGTAAGAAAATTGAGATCCATTTTTTTAGATCTGAACCGACTTCCTCTACATGTATTATCATGTTTATTTATTGCCAAACTACTCAGAAAAAAATAACTTTTTATTCTTATCTCTCTCTTCTTCTTCCTCCACAACTAAAAGTTCTTCAAAAACAAAATTAGAACGAGCAGTTAAATTTAAATCGAAAGTGCAAATCTGAATTGGTTTGTTGTGCAAGCAAATCAATTATTTTTTCTCAGAAGGCTGTTTTATCCCAGAGGCGGCGGCGACAAGTATCAATTGGTTTGCACCACCGACCAGATCGCCGAATCGTCTTCAAGAAAGCAACCTAGTCTGCGACTCAGCCATTATTTCCAAACAATTTGAAGACGATTTCATGAAATAATGGCTTCGGTTACCCTCATTCAGATTTGCCGACCAACAAATCCAGCGCGCTTCAAATCTTTGAAGAAATAGACGTGCCTATTGAGATGGGAAAGAGTTCGACGGATTCAGAGGTGGTTCTGGTCTGGCTTATGATGAGATGGAGCTCGCTTTGGTTTTAGGTTTTCTCGGGTTGAGATCCGAACTTGGGAGGAACAGGATCTTTTCTGAGACTGCCGATACTAGTTCCGCTGCTGCTAAATAAAATGCCTTCATCTCTGGATGGATGCTGGAGAGTTGATTGTCAGGATTTACATTTTATTAAAATTTGATGTCTTTGATTTGTGGCTTGCGAGAAAAACGGATGCAGCTGGGCGTCCAATGGGAATGGCTCCGACTTCTCAAACAAGATGTAGGTTATTTGTATATCGCTGGCTGCTCTCAACCTTGTGGTGTTGAAGTTCTAAGCAAAGAGTGAGGTTATTTATTTATTTACTCTTAATTTTTATTCTACCCATCGAATTCATTGCAAATTGTGAACCTAGCTTATCATGGTGACTTTGACATCTAATAACTCCATGCTTTTAGTAAAACTCATAACCGACTATGGTTAGAACTTCATGACATCAAAGCACTAGGTTCACTACATTTATTTAATAGAAGAAAACATATGTTTATAGTGGTATTTGTAGACTTGCTGTTTAGGGTAGTGTAGAGTCCTAGATGTCATGAAGAAAGTGGATAAATTATGCAGGCTTGTTTTTATATAAAAATATGTTTGCAAACCAATCTAATTAAGCAGTTTGGAGATCACTGATGTAGTGTAAAAGAAATAGAAATGACTAGCTTTTGATATTGCAATTATGATGACAATGCAATAATGGTCAAACAAAGGACGAATTACATTCTATGTGCAAATTCAAATGATTTTTTGTACCATGATAATTTTGTTGAATATATGTATTTAAAATGAATTTTTATGGAAATCTGTGGCATATATTTGCATCTTATACGAAATGTTATTTTGCTTCTAGTCATAATGAAATTGAGCTGGAATTCTCTTTCAGTATGCAATAGAAATTGTTTGATTCAAATTTGTGCCTCCTTGAGCCAAAATCGAAACAACATGCTGAATTTCGAAGATGCAAAAAATAATATTTTATGTGAATAACTTATGTTAGTCTATGAGTATACGTATATTTTTCTATAAGAAAAAAATAAATTTTCAAACATATTAACATGTCAAGCAACAGTAAGCCTCCACAGCCGGTCAGTTTAGAATAGAATGGGAATCCACAAGGAAACCATAAAGGACATCAGCAACCAACCAAAAAGAATGATTCTGGACAGTTGCTTCTATATTACAATTGTGGAAAACCAGGTCATATGGCACGACAGTGCCAGAACAGGTCAAGCCCTGCACCGCAGGCAAACCTGACTGAGAAGCCTTTAACGGCTACGACTACTGAGATTCACTTTGATGGTAGATCAGAGAGTTGGTGGTTAGACACTGGTGTTTCTCGCCATGTCTGCAATATACACGGCTGCTGATGATCAGAAAGTGTTGTTGGGAGATCCTCACACCACTACAACTGTAGAGATTGGTAATGTGAAAATAAAGCTTACAATTAGAAAGACAGTGTTTCTTAAAGTTGTGATGCATTTGACATGTTTGAAACATTAAAAACTGAAATTGAATAATAAGAAAATTAAGAGAATTCATAGTGATAGAGAAACAGAATATGAATCTAGTTTATTCTGATTTTTTTACATGGTATAGTACATGAGAGAACTACACCATATTCACTTGAAATGAATGGTAAAGCCGAAAAAAATAGGACCTTTACCGAATTAGTAATTGCCATTTTATTAAATTTTGGTGCAGCAAAACATTAGTGGGGGGATATTTTAATTGACTGCATGCTATGTTCTGGATAGAATCCCCTAATCTAAGAATAAAATTTCACTTTATGAAATTTTAAAGAATTATAAATCCAGTGTGTCATATATTTTTGAACTTGGGGTTGTTTGGCATATGTTTGCATTCCAGACCCTAAGAGAATAAAATCGGCAAGTAGAGCATATGAATGTGTATTTATGGGCTATGATATTAATAGCAAAGCATACCGATTTTATGACCTAAATGCATATAATATAATTGAATCAAATGATGCCGATTTTTATGAAACAAAAATTCCTTTTAAATTAAGGAATAGTGGGGCACATTAAGTATGCCTTTTAGAACAGAACTTAATAAAAGTTCTGAAACTGAACCTAGAAGAAGTAAAAGAGCAAGAACCGTAAAAGATTTTGGTTCGAATTTTTGTGCCTTTACTATAAAGGAGGATCCCTTAAATCTCCAAGAGGCCTTATCTTCTTTAGATGCCAATTTTTGGCAAGAGGCTATGAGTGATGAGATGGATTTTCTGGAACCCAATAAGACTTGGCATTTAGTATATTTATTCTCTGGTTGTAAATCTATAGGTTGTAAATGGGTGCTTAAAAAGAAATTAAAACCTGATGGCACTATTGATAAATATAAAGCATGACTAGTAGCTAAAGGTTTTTGACAAAAAGAAAATATAGATTTCTTTGACACTTTTTCACCCGTAATTAGAATAACATCCATTCGGGTATTAATCTCACTTGCTTCCATTCATAATTTACTAATACACCAAATGGATGTTAAAACCGCTTTTTTAAATGGTGAATTAGACGAACAAATTTATATGGACCAGCCTGAAGAATTTGTAGTACATGGTCAAGAACATAAAGCATGCAACAAGCACCTAAACAATGGCATGAAAAAATTTGATAACTTAATTATTTCATTTGGTTTTAAAGTTAATGAAAGTGACAAATGCATTTATTACAAATCTGAGAATGACATTTGCACTATTATATGTCTTTATGTAGATGACCTTCTCATCGTTGGGTTAAATATTCATGCCATAAACTCTGTCAAATCCTTATTAAATGCCAATTTTGATATGAAAGATCTAGGTAAGACGAGTGTAATCCTTGATATTAAGATTACTAGGTAAAAAGTGGGATTTTCTTTGGATCAATCTCATTAAATTGAGAAGACTCTAAAGAAATACGATTACTTTGACTATAAACCTGCATGTACACCATATGATCCCAGTGTAAAGTTATTTAAGAACACTGGTGAATGTACAAGATAGTCTGTTTTAGCGAGCATCATTGGCAGCCTTCGGATGCCATTGATTGTACTAGACTCGACATTACCTATGTCGTGGGATTATTATGCATGTTTTCAGTAAACCTAGTATAGAGCATTAACATGCAAATGAGAGGGTTATGAGATACCTATATTAAACTATGAAACTTGGATTACATTATGGAAAGTTTTCAGTTGTACTTGAAGGATATTCTGATACAGGCTGAAATAATTTATTTGATGATTCTAAAGGACCAGTGGCTATATATTTAGCATCGCTGAAGAAGCTATCTCTTGGAAACCCAAGAAATAGACTATTATGACTCAGTCTACTATAGAGACTGAGATAATAGCACTAGCCACAACTAGTTAAGAAGCAGAGAACTAAAGAAATCTGCTATTTGAGATCCCCATAAGGGAAAAACCTACACCAGTGGTGTAATCGATTGCGATAGTACCGCGGCTATTGCAAAAAGTATAGAACCGTTATTATAACGGTAAAAGAGATGACGTCTTAAGTACAATATTGTAAGAGAACATCACATACATAGTGATGAAAATTTGCCGACTATTGAAAGAAGGACAGAACCGATATTACAACGGTAAGAAATGACAGTCGTATTGTTAGAGAACATCTCATATGAAGTGATGACAATTTGGTAGATCCTTTGACGAAAGGACTGACCAGAAAGAAAGCCCTTAATGATTCTAAAAGAATGGGACTATTTCCTAGAGATTGTGGAATCAGGCACGATGGTAACCCGACCTAAATGACTGATGATCCCAATAACTAGGTTCAATGGGTAAAAACAAGTTTTGTAGTGATAGTAGATGAACATGCAAAAATTCTATATTAAGAAGCATGTATTCCTGAAGTGATTAAAGGATGAGTTGATAGAAACTCTTAATGAGATCTATACTCTAATTGGAGTGGAGTACCTATCTTCAGGAGTACTCTTGATAGACTCACCTATGTGAATGTGGAAATGTGGCTGTTTCCTATGGAGGTTTGGGCAAGACTCCTAGAGCGTTCACTAAACTGGAATAGACGTGCATGGCCATTAATGCACGGGCTTATTTGATTGCATTATAGAAAAGGTTGTATGTGGTCTGATGTCAGGAATAGAGTTCAACACTACGTGTCGCTCTAGTAAAAATTGAATCTTATTCACTATGCAAAGGTTCAAGTCGGATGATACCTTTTTTTTGCACAATCTTATGTTTCTAGAAACTGCTCGAAATATTTAAAAAAAATTCAAGTGGGGGATTGTTGGAAAAATGATTCATTTTTTATAAAGATGAATTATTTAAAAAAAATTGGATAAGTGTGAGGTGACTCATATATGAATAGTCCCACATCATGGAACTATATGAAAAGAAAAAAAAACCATTTTTTTATTTGACTTGGTAAAAAAATTGAGATCCATTTTTTTAGACCGACTTCCTCTACATGTATTATCATGTTTATTTCTTGCCAAACTACTCAAAAAAAAAATAACTTTTTATTCTTATCCCTCTCTTCTTCTTCCTCCACCATAAAAAGTTCTTCATAAACAAAATCAGAACGAGCAGTTAAACTTAAATCAAAAGTGCAAATCTGAATTGGTTTGTTGTACAAGCAAATCAATTATTTTTTTCTCAGAAGGTTGTTTTATCCCAGAGGAGGCGGCGACAAGTATGAACTGGTTTGCACCACCGACCAGATCGCCGAATCGTCTTCAAGAAAGCGACCTAGTCCGCGACGCCATTGTTTCCAAACACTAGCACATCTTAGTTTGGCAAAAAAAAAAATTATTTGTTATTTGGATTATATTTATGAATTTTTTTATTTTGTGGAGGTTAAGGGATTATAATCATGTAGTTCGTGGCAATTTATCGATTTTATACCAGTGTATATGAAAATATATGTTAGGACAAATTTATAAATGTAAACATCTAACTTTTGTCTTTTGGTTTTTATATTAAAGAGAAACTGGTTAAATGGTCATCAATCGGTTTAGTTATCAATTTTAATAACCACATAAATTCAATTTCAAATCATCACATCGCATTTATTCACTTTAAACAATGTAGATGGCTAGCAGACAACTTTTAACCATTACGGTGTAGCAATTACAAATGGCGATGTACATGTATTATAAAAATAAATACGAGTATGAAGAAAATTGCAAATTTGAGTTTAAGAATTACATAATTCAAGCATGTACTAACTGATTGCAAAAGCTTATAAAAATAATAATTGAAGTATTGAATGTCACTGTAGATTACATCAACTTACATTTGACATGTACTAAAAATTACATGGAAGTGAATAGCGTAAGTTATACCTTTGTAGGTACATTTGGCCATACTGGAATGTTTACGCCATAGTTTCACCTCATCGAGCTGTTGAAATGTTGAAAGGAAATAAGACAACGTCAAAATCTTGGGACTGTAAAGCATGTTAAAATATAACACAGAAACTAAAAGTAATCATTCCATATTGGGTGTGTACATCACAAATAGGTTCCTAATTTGTTGAACATACGTAAACATACATCAAAGCTATTAAGTTACTGTAATCTACAGTGACAGTAAATTTGAGGTATGAATGATAAACCATAAATGCATTAGTGTAAAACATTGAAATATGAAAAGATTGATTTTGGAATTGGAAAGCAATATACTAAAGATAACATACAAATTAAAAGACAAAAATAAAATGCAATAAATTTTGCAAATTGGAAGCCAACAAATATTTCAATAGTCTGCAAGCTGAAGAACGAATGAATACAGAATTCCAATATAGTGAACTAAATATTTGAATGTAAAAGAGAAATAGAGATGTAGAAATACCTTAAACAATTCAGTAAATGCAATTTTGCACAGTTCAGTTAATTTAATCATTTGCCAATATTGTGGTGGTTTTAAATGAAGGAAAGATGAGTTGAAAAGATGAGATAAGTGGATAAAGAACAAAAGTGGAATAAAATTTGGGGATGAAACTGGAAAAACAGTGGATAATAATTTGAGAACGAATGTAAAAGTGAATTGGGGAGATGTCGTGTAGGGATGTCAACGGATACTTTTGGATACAGATAGTGTTATGCCCGTATCCACGGATACGGACGGATATCGGATATCTGTATCCACGGATACATACGGATATCGGATAATTATCCTATCCGCTAATGATCGATAATTCAAGAAAAATAAATGAAAATTTATAGTTTAACATAAATGTTTTTCAATTTCCTTGATCATAAAGTGTTAAAAATAAGCATATATAATGAAATTAAATAGATTTGAATAGCTAATTTTCATTTAGTGCATAAAATATAAACCTTCGACTTGGTAAAGCAATAACTAAATCTGATTTATTGTACTAAAATACATATAATTTTGAGCATAATGTTAAAAAATTCGGATGGATAATTTTCGGATGTGGATATCTATGTATCTGTATCCGCATCCGTTTTATCGGATATCGGATTTTTATCCGCTTTTCGGATACGGATGCGGATGGATATCGGATATTTTTGGTATCCATTGCCAGCCCTAATGTCGTGGGAATGAAACTGAAATCGAAAGGGGGAAGAAATTAAATTAAAAGATAAAAGTAAGGTTGTCGAATAGAATTCAAATGTATGAGTGTGAAATTAGAGTAGGAAGTTATTGCGAAAGAAAAGAAAAAAAAATAAAAACCGGAAAAGAGGCGAGATAACTTGTGGAAGGTATTGGGCTACCCAGTCCACTACCGCTAGCTTATACAGCTTATTGCAGTTCCCCTTGGACCTCCACTATACCGGGTATAATTTACTTAGGGAATAGTTGCTCAAGGAAAGCCTCGAACTCCAGACCTATTACTAGGTAGGAGCATGCCTTTCCACTGAGCTACTATCGCAGACATACATATATATGTATGTGTGTGTATATTATATATATATATATATTACCAGCATACTCCACAGTTCTGGAGTTAAATTATAGTAAGGATATTATGTACAGTATTGTCATTATGTTGAATATACAAGATAAGATAACTACATGTGCTTGTTAAGAAAACTCAAGGTAAATATACTATATTTAGGCCATCGTGATATGGTAGGGATGGGTGAATAATTTTTTTCGATTTGTTAAATAAACTCAAGGTCGAAATGAGATAACGACAAGGAACCATAGGTTAGGAGTCGCAAGCAATAAAACCGATAAGAAGTTATCCATTGTTTATGGAGCTAAGATTTATTGAGAAAACTCAGGGCTAGAATCATAAGATATATGAGTCATATCACCCATTAGTGAATCGAAAGGTTTATATGTTTTTTCTTAAATTTAGTGAAATGTAAAAGACTAGTGGAAGCCTTAATAAAAAAAACGAAATGATAACAGAATGTAACACCCCGCACTTTTCTAAGCTCGAATTTCGACAAAAATCGAAACTCGAAGCCGTCCAAGCACAGAGAGTACAAATGCAGTACCTACAACAATGAGTATGAGCATAATCAGAGTATAATAAAACTAACTTACAACAGAAACAAGATAAGATAAAAAGTACTGACTTAAGAAACTATCTTAAAAGCAATCATTACATCAATACTGAGCATGAGAGAAAAAGAACCGAAAACCAAACTTGAAAACTTGCTAATACCTATCTTCCCAAGATCAACCTAAGAGTCAATATGAGGAGTGGGGTTAGGACAACAAGCTTTGGTGTATAAAATGTACAACGTTGCCTATAATACAGAAATGTATCCCGTTTGATTTCAATCAAAATCATATGTCTTACAATTCTATTAATTCTAACCTAACCTTACGAAAATTTACACACCACGATTAACTACCATACCCAAATTAGCGCTTTGCCAAGATAATCTTATCGTAGATATCAAGATTGAACTTTACACATACGTTTGAAGCCAATAAACCACCATTTGAACTCATACCCAAAAACTAAGAGGCGGACTCTCCAACTATTCAATACCTTATAAAGGAGGTAGGTTATTCTGTATAGTCACTTATGGCCTCACTCACAGTACAATATAAGGGGGACCTTTATGACCACTTAAGGCCCATGGTGGATCCATTGATCGCTTAATACCTCACTAAGTCGTTTATTATGTCCTAATATAAATTAGAGGACACTAGATACTAAGTCCTACTAATTTAAGGCTTCCGTCATTCACACATATTCCTAAACCCCGCATAAACTTAGAAATAGTAATCAGTCGCTTATTACCACATGACAGGTAGATGACTAACCGTCATTTATGCTATCCCCCTCCCCGATGAACCCCTATGTTACTATCTGGCTTGCCTAATTGGATAATCCCTTAGTCACTCAGTACTACCCGTAGGATAGGCATACCTATGATACCTCGGTAGCGGTCATTTAATACCTTATTCTAAGGCGGACTCTAAACCTAGTAATACCTAGAGAAAGCGGACCAATCACGGAGATCACCGATCTCGTACCAGATTTACCTTCTAGTACTTCTCATAATAGGTTATGCTATGAATTAATTCTTTTTTGGTTTCTTCTTTTGAAAGGGAGGTGTGCCTTATAGCCACTTAAGAGATCAATCTTTAAAGTAAATCTTTTAGGAATAAATCTTGCTATGCAATTTACTATCATCGTGGGTTCTTATGGTTAATGATGTCTCATATAAGTTGTGTATATACTCGACTGGTGGAAAGTACAGACTTCTATTGAATAAGGGAATTGACTTTGCATCATTAACCTACTAAGTTTAGTCCTTAATTCTAATTAAAGATATGAATTCTAGAATAAAACTAAAGTAAAATAAAGGAGACCATATAACTTCCTACCCTAGGGTGTTCAATTATTTATTTCCTTATTGGACTTAATATTTAATTACTACGACAATCAACACCATTAAATTCCCTTACCATTCTATTTAGTGTTATAAAGGTTACCAACCATTAATGACCCTAACGGTCATATTTTCTAAGGCATCAAACAACCTATTAAATGTCATTTATATCAATCTCATTCAAAATCTTAATACAATTGTTGTAACTCTAACATTACTACATTAATTTAATTCCATTTAATTTTTATTGGAATATATATTAATATAAGTTTATTTATTTCCCTAGTTGGAGTTAAAACCACTGTTTATAACAACCATTTAAATTGTAACCATTTTAGCATTTATTTTCTATTCAATTCATTTCTCCAAAACATACATAGTTACAATATTTATTTAATGTAATAGCATACTTGCATAGGTTTATAAGGATAAGACTATATGTATGTATGTATGTATGTATGTATGTACTTTAAGTGCGATGTTGACATAGTTACTAATATTTGTTATTGCTGTTATGATTCTTTTATATTCCGGTCTAAACTAACGACCAGAATATTCCTTTTTTAGCATAATCTTGTTTAAAATTCAAAATCTCGTGGAAAGGTTATTTACCGTAATTATTATAAAAAAATTCCCAAACTATTTTAAAGAGGAAAATTGGCATGTTTCAAATTATAAAGAAATAGGTTAGTATTTTATTTAGAATAGGTATTGCAAACTAAGTACAAATACATGAATTTACACATCTCTTCCTATTTGGTTTATCTATATTCCTTATAGATTTCAAATAATTCCTTTTTATATAAAAAGAGAATAAAGGGAAAATTTGCAAATAAACAAGTAAAAAATTCAAACAAATATCAAACAAAAACAGTTTTGTAATTCTAAAATCAACACTGCAAAAATTGTATATATTTACACCTAGATCCTATGAATCTGAAATGAAAACATTATACATGTTGCAATATTTCAGGATTAATTTCTAGATTTAGGGTGTTTATCATAATCATAAACAATCCAAGATAAATTGTAGGCAATATGATAATATTAAACTGAAAGTCCTAAAAATCCATATCCCAATGTCATACATATTATTTCAAATTTGACATAAGCAAAACATATCTGATAATTTAGGCATACGGCCCAGATTTAACACAAACTAATTATATAAGATATTATAAATAATGGATATATTTTCCACTCACTCAAAAGTTATCCAAATATGAATCTGAACACAGCTTTTAGGCTTACAATTCCCAAATCTCACACATCTATAATTTGTATAGAAAATGGATATACATATACTTATTTTGATTTATAGATCTGAAAAAAGAATTGGAAAAGAAGAAGAGAATTCAAATAAAAGAAATTACCTATTAGAAGGACCAACCCTTTTGAATAAATCTGAATTCAATCCGTTCAACTCTATTTAGTTAGATTTGCATATGCTTATAGTTTAGAAGTTTAGAAGACATTGGAAGATTAGGAATGGCAGAGCTTCGCCGTTGCCTCCATAAAATATGTGAAAAAGAGTGGGGAATAGCCCTTTATTTATAGGCGTAGAAATGAACCTGAACTGTTAAATTTAATTTTAGAAAAATCCATCCATCAATTATAAAAAATTGTATTATAAAACCCTAGTTGCCACTTCCTGAATCGACCAAGAGGTCGATCCAGCCGTCAACCGTTTAGGTCGACCTAGCAGTGGTGGGGGAAGGGAAATAATGGTAAGGTTTATTACCATTTGTATACTATTTTGTTTTATTTATTTTCCGTTCGTTTTCATATTTCATCTATAACTTTTTCATACAAACTCTGTTTGCAAAGTTCCAAGCACGAAAGTTTACCAAATTCCCATCACAAACGCAATGGTCCAAGTTTCATAGTCAAATTTCATTATTTGCAAAAATTCCATTTCTGAAATATAACTAAATTACAAATTTAACTATTGCTAAAATTCGACGTTGTTGCAGTTAGCTTTTTAACATTACCACAAATGTTATAAATAACTACATGATATATGTATGCATTTAAAATGAGTGATAACATGCTTATCAACTAATATATACAAATAAGCTAAACTTAAAACTGGCGTATAGAAATATGTACTTACAAACAAATTATTTATCGCAGGTGATTGTTGTTATACTCATGCAACTACTTAATTTTACAAGTACTTTATATATTTGTAATTGGGTTGCTTACATGTTTATTTGGTCAAGACTATAAACTAGATTTTCTGAACTTTTAACTGTTAAATGCAATACAAGACTATGAATATTTAATCCATATACTATTGCATATAATATTAGCGATGAAAAATCAAAATTCATAATGTATGATATTTATATGAAGCAAGTTCATTGGAAAATAAGATAGTAAATATTATTATGAAATGAAGCATTCAATTTGGTTGATTACACAAGGATCACATTATGTTAAATGTAACACAAAACCAAAATAATCATACAAGTATAAGAACTCAGTCACAAAAATTGCACTTTAATTGGTTGATGTAAAGTGAAAGTATTCGATGTCCTTAAACATTAACGATAATTGAATAAGTTTTTGTCAAGAGTTTGTTATAGTATTGTAGTAGGATTTCTTTTGAATGGTGTAACCATTTAGAAGGACAACGACTTTATAGGAGTAAATGTAGTTTAAGATATAGTTGGGATGAATAGAGCGAATAGTCACTTTTGCTTCATAATTAAACATCAAAAATGAAAATTATTAAAAAAATCATTAGTAGTTAATCTTGTAATAGTAAAATATGATTTCTATTTTGTAATGTATTTTGGTATAAAAAAATATTTTCTATGATACTTATTTCTTTTGGTTCATGTTGTTGGATCACTAAATTCTCCATACAAAGTAGTCACACTATATAAAATAAATAATCTATATGAAGTAAATGATGAATCTCTAAATTTAGTGTTCTAATGTAGCAATGAGGGAAATAATGTAAATGTACCATATAGCACTTATTTATTACATCAAAAATATGAAAATCATTTTCATGAATGTGTCACATATAATTTGCGTTAGCTGAAAAATAAACATAACTATAATTCAATATGAATACTACAGAT
Organism: Allium sativum; assembly: GCA_030737875.1. Classification (NCBI taxonomy): domain Eukaryota; kingdom Viridiplantae; phylum Streptophyta; class Magnoliopsida; order Asparagales; family Amaryllidaceae; genus Allium; species Allium sativum. Next base: position 715,427,070 of record CM060921.1, on the reverse strand, counting down.
ATTTGTTATGAAGTGAATTTGTAACTTCACATTCGTTTTGATGGAAAAAAAATAATGCATTGAAAATATAAATGTATATACAATCATTTTGGAATTATAGATGCCTATTGTTGAGAAATAATTTAGTCATATGATTATGAATCGTATGGTATCGAATAACTATTTATCAAATAATTATACGCAATGCATCCTTCTAGTAGGGGCATTATAGGAGTTGATGCACTTCTCGGATTGATACACATAAAATCACGAGTCTATTAATTCCAAAACAATTCTACGTAGTTGGTTATACTCTTTGATGATTTTAACGTCCACATGGGTATGTGTATTTGTTACACATGTAATATGTTTAAGATAAGATCATAGAATATAACAGGTAAGTAGGTAAAAATAAACATACAATTTGATTGAATCGATGAGAATATATTGAAAAAGTTTCAAACCTATCAAAAATGAATAAATATTCAACATCAAAAGTTACTCCACCTCATTATACATAATAATGTAATAACAAGTAGCAAACTAATTTTGTTAAAATGCAGTATCATTAGTTATGAGTAAAAATAAGTTCACTCCTTTCTATCTTGCCATTAATTTAAAAGTAATACCTAAGGTTAAATTCGATTTCATCTAAATAATACTTCACAATATCACTCAAGATAAGGGTTTAGAATGAAACCCAACATATCCTAGACTACAAAGTTTGTAGGTTGAGTGAGTCAAAAGTCTACACTTAAATAGTTGTTCTTGATAGATTTCGTATAGATCTCCCAAATGGATTTCTGAGAAGGATTGTTGTTGATGACGTATTTATGTTCAGAGCATTAGTTTTGTAAACGATAAATAAACCAGTTTTATATACAAGGCAATTTATAAAATTTTATAAATGCATATTCCATTGCATGGAACAACAATTGTTGACCAACTTTATAGTTAAAATTTTCTTTGAGAAATTCAAAGTAATAAAAATGGAATTTGACATGATTAAAGAAAAAGAATAAAACTGATTACTATAAAGTGAAATGAATATAACCAAACTAAATGAGCACATCACATCAGAATGCCTAATAAGTATTCGCATACATTAAAGAGAAACTACAATATTTTTGCCAATAATGAAAATATAAATAATCCTTGGTTATTCAATCGAACCAATAAGAGTGTTGTCTCTAAAAGATTGCATGATACATGGATCCAAAATAGATTCCAAGTACATTGACGGATTATGATTTTGATAGTTGTATTCAAATGGATACGATCCATTGGTGGAAACATGTCTTTATAGGAAACACAAATGTTGTTTGGATGTTATGAGCTATGTGATGATAATATTATCGTTTTTTAAAATTGGCATAATAGATTCATCATTCTATGTACTTGATTTCATTTAGATTTACTCAAAAAGTTATCGTTTTATATTACTTTGTGTTCTAGTGTATATGTGTTGAAATTGAAAATTATAAATAATTATTTAGAATAGAATGTTTGCATATAACAAAATATCAGGAAGTTAGTAAGAGCAACACTTGTGTTTGAGGGTGATATGATTAAAGAATAGATACATAAGTATTATTTGATAAGAGATAAAATTGAACAAGGGTTTTGATAGAAATTCAAATTGTTTGATTGAAAATCAAAATGCAGAGGAAGTGTGTGGTCATACGAAAGAACATTAAATAGTACATTGATATTGCTAAAGTATAAGTAAATGTCATGTTATTGATTTTAACAAAAATACTTATTGCTTCACCCTACACTTTTTTGAGCCTAAATTTCGACAAAAACCGAAACTCGAACACATCCAAGCATGGAGTTGTAAACCTGGTACCTACAAACAAATGAGCATGATCAGAGTACGATAAAAGAAACTCACATTGCAAACAAAATAGGATAGACTAGTATTAACTTAAGAAACTACCTTTTCAAAGTAAGTCACTTTACCAATACCGAGCAAGAGAAAGAACGAGAACCGAAAGCCAAACCTAAACACCTGTGAGAACCCGATCTTCTCTAAAAACCTGAGTGTTTTAATGAGGATGGGGTCAGAATAACAAGATTCTAGTGAATAGGAAATGTACAACACAGATTATAATACACAAATGTATCTCATTTAGTTCAACCCAAAATGTATGCCTACCAAGGTTAGTGATACTAGCCTAACCTTGTAAATATGATTACGCACGACTCTAACTACCCTTCCCAAGGTGGTATATCCAAAATATGATATCGAGATAGAACGTTTATGCATATATTTATGAAGCCCTTGTACCAGAACTTGGCTGGTTATTTAATCGAGAGTGGACCCCTAATTACGGACTTTCTTTATATATATACTCACACATACATCCTTAGTTATTTAATGCCTCACTATCAAAGGATAGATAAGGTGGATTCTTCTGATCGCTTAAGACCCTAGCTGGACTTGTTGTCACTTATTATTCCTCGATGATTTATTCAACATTAACATAAATTAGAGGGCCCTACTACTTGTTGTCACTAGCTATGGGGCCCTACTAGTTAAGGCTTCCGTCATTCACGCATACCCATACCCCATGTAAGGCGAGAGAAGGTGTTTCGCTTTACCATTTAACCAGCCTGATTTTATAATCTCCTTAGTTGCTTACTACTTCCCGCAGGATAGGTAGCCATATCTGACATTTTTAGATTTCCAAATTTGCGTAGGCCTCACACACATACCATTTCAGACCCTTAGACTGGAAGAACTATTCCCTGGTGGACTCCTCGACCCAAGCCACTTAAGATCCAAGGAAGTGGACTATCGGCAAAGAATATTAAGTTCGTACCCAATTAGCCTTCAACTCTCTTCCTTACTGGAATAAAGAAGACTAGGTTATTGAGTTATTCCCTTTTAGTTCCTCTTCATGGAAATATCATATGTACATAGTTAGTTATCAGCATGAGTTCCTATGGTTAATAATGTTTCTACCAAGTCCAATTCTAACTTTTGATTAGAAGTTCTATATTAACTTGTATAATAAGAAAAGTTATATCCTCCTTACCCTAGGATATTTATTTTATTATTTTCCCTAATTGGATTTAGTAATTTAAACAACCATCAATACCCCTTAATCCCCTTTTTATTTCATTTATTTTTGTTCATATGTTTATTGCCTTTTATAAACATAACGGTCATATTTTCCTAAGGCAACAATTAATCATTAATTTCCTTTTATTACCATTAATTACAGTTAATGTCATTTATGAGACTAATGGCCATAATTTTCCTAAGACATTAATTATCAATGGATATCCTCATCTTATCAGTCCCGAAATATCTGTTTTTTGTACCCCAACAGACATTGCTATTTTTTATTTATTTATTTATTATATGTTTTATATATATATATATACTAGTATCGAACCCGTGCTTCGCACACGGATAGGTAAGGAAGAGTTGGTGTGAAGGAGAAGCAACTTGGAGTTAGGTTATGGTGGTTGTTGGTGTGTACAGGTTGACATAAAATGAATTGATAGGTGTATTGGTTATGGAAGCATGGGTGGGAATTGGTGGTGTAAGAACAAAACTGTTATGTTTTATTTATAGAAATAGCTCTTTGTAACAAAAGGTAAAACAATATTTAATTGTTGGTTATATAATTGGAAATTACTGCAAATTTGTAGTTATATGACGTAGGGTAAAGGGGCAGTAGATATCGTGGTGGGCCGTAAAAGTTGAGTGGGATGTGTTTGCATGTAATGTTAATGGTGCAGTTAAGCAGGAAATTTTAGTCGATTATATAAACGTAGACATAATTTTGGTTGGAAATACATTCGTGCCTTCATTTGGGTCAGTTAAGAGGACATTTGAAAATAGTATTTGAAGCCATGATTTGAAATTTAGTGGAGTGAGGGGTATACAATTTTTTGTGTTGTATTATGTAGAAAACAAAATATAGATTTTTTTTTACTTTTTATAGATCAATTAGCATATAAATATACAGTATAAGGACAAGAGTATACATATGAAGAAACATTCATTAAAGTAGTCGCAAGAAACCACATGTAGGAACTTATTAACGATGATATCATTCTTTACGATCCAGAATTATTTCAACAAATTAAGAAAATTTAACACAAAGAAGAAATGGATATGTAAAAAGGGAATCATTATTAGCTTCACCTTCCCATATGTCCAGAGTTAACAGCAAACGACAATCGGTTGTTATTTCCAGTTTTACCACCATCAAATAAATATGCAATGTTTGGTGACTTGGCTGTTGTGGCAGCTAACTCCCTTCCAAACTGCCAGCACCAACATGTACCCGGGAAAAAGATTTCCTGCAAGTAATATAGTGGTACACAATTTAATCAAAAATATTAAGAACTTTTGAAAGTTCTCTTATGACAGCAAGTACCGGGGAAAGATATGCTTTATTCCAGAATTTAAATACCTACCATGATTAAATAATACAACCAAGAGTAACTATCCGGCTCTAACAGGTAAAAGCAAGAGTGCATAAAAATAATTCAACTAAAAATAGATGAACTATAACATTAAATATAAAAATGAATTTCAAATGTAAAAAGGCAACAAAGGAGTATTATAGATCGCCAATTTCTTTCTTGTTAAATACCCATTTCGTAAAAAACTTAGCATTGAAGCAATACGACATAAATTGTAAGAAAATAAAGATACAGCCGGACATTACCAATGCTTCAAGCGGACTGATCATATGAATCACCCCATGTACAAAACTATGTAGGTTATTCTTACTATCATCAACCACAAAGCTCTGCTTTTCAACAAAAACTTCCATCCATGCTTCTCAGCATGCCACATTATTAACCCATACCGTTAATTCCCACCAATATATAACCTTTAAGCTTGTATATCTCAGAGAAGGTTGTTAAGCTAAGAGAATAAATTCTCCTCCACCAAACAGATATATATATATAGCAAAAATCAAAGAATACAATAAAAAAATACTATTTCAAACATACAATCGATTTGCAAGCCCATTTTGGGTCTGAAAGAAACCGAAGGCACCTTATTCCTCGTCCCATATGTCCAATACTGGAGAGAAGCCCTCGCATATTCAAACAAACTTCAAGTTCGTCTGGATGACCACCACTTATTACCTCGTCTGGGTTGCACACCCCAAATCGAGACATCAAAAATCATCATAATGATGTGAAGATTTTGATCTTCAACCACCTCTTCATATCTACGACTTTTAATCGTCGTATCAGTTATTCAGAATGGGTTAAACCTGGTCTTTCCAAATAGTCCACGCATCTTTAACATCATGTGATATACAAAAATAACACACATTTCATTCCAATCCAAAATATTTTTTTATTCAACTATTCTTTACTCTGAGAAAAGTTGTCGTTAATCTTATCAAATATTTACTTAATTTAAACCACTTGTTTAAATCTTTCATTGGAAACCATTGTAAAAGATTATATAATACCTTTTTACAAACTTAAACCAAATTGTGGTTTATTCTTCTTGTCAAGGTTTACAAGCCTTACCAAAGTAATTGTTTATATCATTATCCCAATCCCACGCTATTCATCCAATGAAGCAAAAATGGTGGTACTCCATATCTAATATCCATCGTGTTATCAGCAAATTTAATTACCATTTCTCGTTCAAAACTAATTAAAGATTCATTAATCGTATGAGTAAAGATAGTGGTACTCCATATCTAACACTACTCGTGTTTGGTAAATTTAATTACCATTTAACTTTGATATCTACTTAAAGATTTGTTAAAACCCTAACTTAGTTTTAATCTCCAAAAATATTACTTAATGATTATTCAACTTTTGGAAATTAATCCTGTCTTTAACTAGGTTAGAGAACAAATGTCATTTAAAACACTGCTCATGATAAACCCAAAATCAACTTCCATTAATATGGAATCTTCACGGAAGTATGAATAATTTATAATCAATTTAAATTTCCTTATCAGGCTAATACTAGAAGTGGAATGGCAACAAAGTCTTTTAAATTCCGTAAATAGTAAAGGCCTTCCTTTATAGAAGCTCATTTCGATTATTATTAAATCGAATTCCATTCAATTCCAATTTATTTAATTCAAGTTTAATTAAACAAATTGAAAATTTTATCTAGACATTAATTAAAAGATTTATTCGATTCACAAATGGGTTCACAAATAGTATTATTGAAGATATCATTCATGACAAACCCAAAATCCACTTCCATTTCCATCCCAATTTTATTTATTAAATTGGAAAGCTTCCATTAAATCTGAACTAAAAGACTTATATCTCAAATTCCATTTTCAACCGGGTTTAAAAATAGTGTTATTAAAGAAACCACTCACAACAAAACCAAAATCCAATTTGATATTAAACATAAAGCTTTGAATAGAAATCGCTGTTAGGGAACTGCGTGTCAATAACCCAATGTTAATGGATCTTAAGGCTACTCAAGCAGTAGAGAGATGAAGTGTATTTACTATATATATATTCAATATTAAAATAGAAAGAAATAAATAATAAAACAAAATGCAGTAAAGTAAATAACACCACGATTTTTATACTGGTTTGGATTAGCTAATCCTTCATCCAGTCTTGCACTTCACCGTGCAGAATTTCACTATAATCCCTTGCTTTCCACGGGTGGAAAAAACACCTTTACAATCTTTATTTCACGGGCTATATGATACACCTTCTCCTTATCAATAGCAATAAACAATGGCAAGTAGTCGTATCTTCAAAATAGATTCTTGTAGATTTGGTACAATGATCCTGTAGACCTTCAATGACACTATATCTTTGAATTGTCTGAGGAAATAGGATAAAATGAGAGAGAAAATGATATGAATTCAAGTATAACTCTCTAATATTGTGTGGCTTGCAAATCAATGAAGAATTGGAATGAAAGAGAGTGGATTTGCAAGAATAATAGGATAGTATTCAATGGATTTGTGTAGAGAATATACAGAGAAGAAGGAATAGAAAAAATGTGAAAATATGGTATGAAAATTCGTTTCCAAGAGCCTTTAGATAGTTTATGAAAGGATGTGTCTTTTGGTAAAAGGGTGGAGGGATATAACTTCTCAGTTTGAATTTTAAAATCTAAAAAACCATTATATGTTGACATACCAAAATGTGTATATTGATATATAAGTGTTGCGAATATGCACAACAACACTTATAAGTGTTTCAATTTTTTTGCACTTTAAATTACCTTATATTTGTGGATTATGGTGATTCGGTTGGGGTCAATGGTTGATTACCTTCAAGTATAATTGCCTTAGGATCTTTAAAAAGATATTCGAAAGTTCAACCAACTCCTCATCACTTCGAACACCTATGTTCTTCAACATTTATCTTTAATAGGTTTTGGTCTTCAGTTGCTTTGATTATCCTTCCTTTGTAATTCTTCATTTGTTTTCTTGTTTATCTTTATAAGTATCTTCATAATATATCTTGTGTAACTGCACAACCTGAAAGATAAGTTAGTAATAATGTTTATATTATTGTTGTCATCAAAATCAATACCAAGAGTACCTAGGGTATTAACAATCTCACCCTTTTTGATGAAGAACCATATAAATATTTGAGAGATAAAATATAATACTTTTTATATTTGGCTCCCCCTATCATTTTGTCTATATTTATACCTTTTCTCCCCTTTTTCCATCAACAAAAAGGTAAAAAGAATTATTTAGTTTACTGCTAGACAATATGTAGAGTTTGTATATGCATATAAATAAAACACAAGTCTGGAAATCAAAACAAGAAATAAACTAAATAATCAGATGAGTTTTAGAGTTACCGACTTTGCTGGTGCCAATAACAAATCCTTTTCATATTTATCTTAGGTTCAATAGATTGCTTGTCATATGCTTTGAGCATCAACTATTTAGTACCTGAAAAATTATAAAATATGCACACTGGTACCCTTTTTATTTTGGGGTCCATGGGGTTAAGTTTTGGGATGCCAAACCCATGAAGAGTTTGAATGCCCTTTCATAATATAATCATTAGATAAACGAACTTTATTAATAAAACTATCAATAAATTTTTCTTTTTCTGTATTATCCAACCATTTTGGAACCCATATGTTAATGAACCTATTTGGAGGATTTAACTTTAATTTCCTAGGTTTTGGTTTGAACTTGGTGGCTTTAACAAACTTAGTACAATGAGTACTATTCTTCTTTGATTTAGTCTTAGGGTTGTAGCCAAATCCATGCTTATTCCTATTGTGTTAAGATGCAGATAATAATTTCTAAAGATTATCCTTTCCTTTGTTAAATTTATCAATATTAGTTTTCATTTCATCAAAATTCTTACCACTATTAATAATGAAATTGTCTAGAGAAGTTATTTTTTCATTTAGATTAGTGATATATGACTTGATCGAAAGATTTTCTAATTTTAAGGACTCATTTTCACTTTTTAGTTTTTCAAAACTTCCAAGTGTTAAATCCTTTCCATTTTTATGAGCATTAAATCTTTCAATTTCATCTTCTAAATATTGGTTGTCTTTACTCAACTTTTCATTAGATATTTGTAATCTATCTATTTCTGTCAAACTATTATTGTACTTTTTCCTAGGTATTTCATAAGCCCGATGCATATCATTTAAAACTTTAGTAATTTCTTTATCAAAATTCCATACCTGGTCATCCATTGCCATGAAGCATACGTTGGCATTTTCTGTTTCTGACTCACTATCACTTGATGATGTATCTAAATCATCCTATGTTGCATTGAATGCTTGTTTCCTCTCCTTTTTGAAAGTATTTGAAAAGTACTTTAGTTTTCTCAAGTTGGGACAGTCTCTTTTCAAATGACTGAGTTTACCACATTTGAAACATTTAAAAACATTTCCATTTTTAGAATTATAATTGTTAGTTTTTCGAAGTTTCTTCGTTATCCAATACTTCAAGAATTTCTTGATCTTCTTGGTAATAAACTCGAAATCATCATCAATAGCATCATCATCTGGTTCATCATCATCGATCATTGCATTAAGTGCCAGTGATTTCTTCTCCTTTCCCTGATTCTCTTTTCTAAACTACAACTTTACTTCATAGGACATTATATTACCAATTAATTCTTCTGTTGACATAGCGTTAATATCATTGGCTTCTTCGATTGCCAGTCTTTTGATCTCATTCACTAGGAAGTGAATTCAAGATCTTTCTTACTTGGTCTTCTTCTTCAGTAATTTTCTTTCCTAATGATATTAAAGCCTATACTATATCTTGAAATCTAGAATTCATAACAGAAATAGAATCATTTGATTTCATTTGAAAGAGGTGAAATTGGTGAGTAATCATAAATATCTTTGTCTATTTTACTTTACTGGTGCCTTCATGTGTGACTTTCAGTATTTTCCAAATTTCACATGCAAAATTACAAATAGACACTCGATTAAATTCATTTCTATCTAAGGAGCAATATAAAATGTTCATGGCCTTAGAATTATTACGTGCTTGTGTCTTTTGGTGTAATATCCATTTTGAATATTCAGTTTGAGGCTTTATGTTATCTACTTGGGTAATATTTCAAATATCTAAACCATTAGACTATAAATAAAATTTTATCCTACAAGCCCAATAAGCATAATTACTGCCATCAATAAAGGAGGTCTAGTGGTAGATTGCCTTATTGCCCTTCTATAAAAGAATTAGCAAAGGTGTTACTAATGTCAGTAGGCATTAATAATTTTCAAAAAAAAAATTATGATAACATTGAAAACCTTGCTTTGATACCAATTATTAGGGAACTAGATGTCTATAACTTAATGTTAATGGATTTTAAGGCTACTCACACATTAGAGAGATGAAATGTATTTACTATATATATTCAATATTTAATTACAAAGAAATAAGTAATAAAATAACATGTAGAATAAAATAACATGTAGTAAAGTAAATAATACCAAGATTTTTATACTGGTTCAGATTAAGCAATCCCACATCCAGTCCTGCACTTCACCATGTAGAATTTCACTATAATCGCTTGCTTTCCACGGGTGGCAAGAACACCTTTACAATCTTGATTTCACGGGCTACATGATACACCTTCTCCATATCAAAAGCAACAAACAATGTCAAGTAGTCGTATCTTCAATATAGATTTTTGCAGATTTGATACAATAGACATCCAATGGAAATATATCTTTGAATCCTTTGAGAAAATAGGATAAAATAAGAGAGAGAATGATATGAATTCAAGTACAACTCTTTGGTATTGTATGACTTGTAAACGAATGAAGAATTGGAATGAATGAGTGTGGATTTGCAAGAATAATAGGATAGTATTCAATGGATTTATGTAGAGAACATATGGAGAAGAAGGAGTAAAAGAAAATGTGAAAATATGGTAAGAATATTCATTCCAGAAGCCTTTAAATAGTGTATGAAAGGATGTGTCTTTTGGTGAAAGGGTGGAGGGAAATAATTTCTAAATTTGAATTTTAAAATCATAAAAATCATTATAAGTCGACATACCAAAATGTGTATGTCGACATAAAAGTGTTGCAAATATGCACAACAACACTTATAAGTGTTTCAAATTTTCTGCACGTCAAATTACCTTATATTTATGGATTTTGGTGGTTCGGTTGAGGTTAGTGGTTGATTAACTTGAAGTATAATAACCAACCCCTCATCACTTCAAATACCTCTGTTTTTCTGCATTCATATTTAATTGGCTTTGGTCTTTAATTGCTTTGATTATCCTTCCTCTGTAATTCTTCTATTGTATTCTTATTTATCTTTATAAATATATTCATAATATATCTTATGTAACTACACAACTTGAAATATATGTTAGTAATAATGATATATGGTTGTTGTCATTAAAACCAATTTCTAGTGTACCTAGGTTATTAACAATCATATCGACTTATATTCAATATCAAATTCTAAAACGAACAAGTATCAAATCAGAATAACGATATTTATATCTTTCAAATTCCTCAACGATATCCGTATAATCGCGGAATATAATACTGAAACATCCGAAGATAATTTATATCAAAAATCCTTTCCAATTTATATGTTGGAAAACTTTAGTTATATCAAAACCACTTTTCAAATCCATTTTATTGTATCAAAACATTAGATTTTCCTTCTAGTTGTAAAACAACACTTTCAGATAAAAATAACATTTATCTTTCAAACCTCGGAATATTTAATCCAAATTGTTCCAAAATTATTTATTATGATTTATCATAATTTATTCATATTTTTATTAAGGCCCTTATAGTCAGTTTTCAATATCGGCCACCGAACTACATTCGTAGTGAACTTTTCCATAATTGATTTTAACATATTTAAAAATCCAACCGTTAGAATTTAAATCTCTCATATTCTTTGAAAGTTCCTTTCGATACGAACCTAATGGGTCTGGTTTTGGGAGAATCCGATGGTCGGATCTCCCTTTACCTCAATTTGAAGTTACAGGTTGAACTTCACGAACTTTCGCTGTGCAACACGTCCTATTCGAATTCGAATTCGATTTAAAAATTATAAAAAAAATCGATACACTTCTAAACCAATTTTATAAATTATATATATGTATATATTCATCTTTAAAAACTCGTTTCAATCGTTTATCTTCAAAATCCTATCCACGCGTCCATCCTAGATCGGACATCAAAATCAAACTTCGACTTTTCACTGAATATTATATTATAAAAATATTCATATTTCCCGGATTGGAATGAAATTCAATCAAACATCATACAGTTTCACTGGCATGAATTTTGTACGTCCAACATTAGTTTTAAACAACTATTATCATCCAAATAACATCCAAAGTGCACTTATATCAATATAAGCCTTACATTAAATATTTAATCCTTATATCAATTTGTCAATCAACCGATTTACCGCAATTACACACAAGGGAGATATGTGAGTCAAATATCATCCCGAGACCCATTTGGGGTTTTCAACCAACAGACAATTAATTTAAATCAACTATTAATTCATGAATTTAATCATAACTAGTTCAATTCAAATTGTTATCAATCTTTCAAAATTAACTTAAACAAGCAATGATAAATTCAATGTTTGAACAATAAATGGATTATTAATCCAATTTCAACTACCACAAATATTTTAACATCATTTAACATGTTAAAAAACTCGAAATCATATGTAAATCATAATACAATCAATCATCCATTCATCCATATGGTTTACAGATAATTTGTGATGTGATTTAACATATATCGTATAATAAATTTGCAATAGTTAATTAGGTAAAAATAAGTATATGCAATCAATATATATTCAGTTATGATTATAATAATTGTAAAAAAAATCAGTTTGAGTGAGAAGCTTTCACATTAGTTGTTTTCTCTGAATAATGTTAAACGGTAGATTGACTAAATCAGACATTTTCTTCTATCAAAAATTGATATGAGCTCCAAATCAGTTTCATTGAAAAGCTCTCGCCGATGTAGTTCCAACACATCTTGAATCGTCGAATTCCGATCGCACACGGAAAAGTTCGATTTTTACAAGTTTGCATATATGCTTAAATCAAACATTTAACAACTTATTTTGATTTTAACTACACAAATTAAATATTTTAAGCGATAAGTTCTCACCACGAGTGTAACGACCCACATTCTTGACCGTTCAAATCGACAATAAACCACACATGTCGACCCAAACAAATCAACAAATGCAAGTAGTTATTGGGTGAAAAGAAGAAAAGAAAGGAAGAAGAGCAAAAAAAAAAACAATCACAGAACCTCACAGCGGAAGGACAACATATAATAACAAAATAACATTTAAAGGCTGTTGAAATATATACAATAGGATATAACAAACACGGATATCAGAGTTATACATTTATAGACTTACATAGCATGGCAGCGGAAACAACTTTGCAGCGGAATATATATACATATATATATATCGATCTTCGTCTTCGATCTCCAAGGCACAATTATCTTTGGCAATTGCAGATGACTGCTGACCCGAGCATATTGCATAAAAGAAAACACAACAAACACTCGGATCAGCACTAAATCATTCTCATATTAGTCAAATTAAAATACAAAACAACTTGAGTATCATGGGTGCAGTAACTCAAGAGATGTTACGGGATTTTTCCATCTCTCAAGGATCCGTTAAACTAATACATACATAGTATAATACGCTATTATGATAGTGTCTATTCAGTAAGGTATAAATACTGAAAATAGCGTAAGCGGGATTACCATATTACCCTTATGCAGTTTATAGGCATCAACGACCTATACAGTACCGTAAATTCACCGTACTGGTGTTATCAGAGGGCACTCCATAGAAAGCAACGCCAAATCAAAATCGTAGGGGCTCGATAAGGATAAATATGACAAGGCACTCGAGACAATGCCCAGGGTAGGATTCTACCAATTGCACTCCCGGACCGGTGGTAACGCATAGCATCCACTACCGCCCACCTCGGAACACGCTCCCATAATCATAAATGGGCCCAAATCATCATCATCACAGTCATATAAATAGCATCGAAGAAGTGTGTCTGATCAAAGGCGCTAACCTCAATTAGTCACGGTATAGCTCATGTTTTAGTCATTTCAATTCTGACCCGAAGGTCAGGGCTATTTCGTCCTCAATCATCTTCTTCGATTCAATAATCGCCTCCAAGTCATCATGCTCAATCTGGATACGTCATAACGTTCACAGTTGTCAAAGTGGTATCGACACTGACAGAGAGTATGCCTTATGTCGACTTCGGTCTCTTTAACAACCAACACTTACAAATTTCACATCGGTTGGTTCTTTTACATTCACAAAGGTTCGTTTCATATCAAAATATCATATTTGTTTCGAACCAAATCTATATCCAAACAAATAAAATTCCATATCGACATATCATAATCATACCCAAACCGATTATATTCTAAAACTAGAATATATTTCATATCATTATATTATAATCATATAATGTTTCAAAAAAAACGACTTATACTCAAATAGAATATATTTTATCCCAATGATTTCAAATTCTCACGTATTCTTATCTCGACTCCATTTGAGCCAATGGTTTAAATCTAACATTTTCCATTCGGAAGGAATTTACTATTCATAAATACTTTTAAAAATAAATGATTATAAGAAAATCTTTATATAAATTAAATAAATAAATATATATATAATATAATAATTAAAAATAAATAAGATGATTTAAATATTATGTACATACACAAAATAAGGTTTATTAAATAGTTTGAATACTAAAATATAAAGGAAACCTTATTTAAAATACAATAATTTGTCGGTTAAAAGTTTGAAATAAAAATTTTGAAAGAAAGGAATAGTTTATTTTGAAATCAAGCAAGGTATGAAAAATATATATATATATATATATAGATAAATTTTAAACCAAAATTTTTCTTCCTTCCGAATTTCCAATACATGAATCTATATCCCAGTTTCAATGGAGTTCATTCAGTTCCATTTCTCATTTTCAAACATCGTTCAACAACCTCCCAATTTAAGGATTCAACCCATATTCAAACTGAGTTAAAACAACTCATAATACCCTTGATACATTTTCCCAAAAATTAGGTTCCATAAGAATTCGTTTCTTCAAATCCACACTTTTAATTTGAATAATTTCAAATCATATTCAGATCCCAATTTAAGTATTTCCACTTTGTTATGGAAAAATTCCCTTAACCCTTTTAAAATAAACATTTCCAATAAAGAAATGAATTTATCGAGTATTGGCCCCTCTCTTTTAAATGAGATTTCCGACCAAATAACATTTTAATATTTAAAATCATTTAACCAACCGATGTTTGTATATAATTATCTATCCAATGGCCAAGTGATTTTAAATTTTATTTCTCGATATTTCAGGGATGGATCTATCATTTCAATCCAAATCAGGGTCACAGAGATTTATCATTTCACTCTGTGTTCTTAATTCATTTTATCGATAAATCCCGGGTTCATTAGATGCCCGTAACATCAAGGGTAAATGGGATTTATCGTCACAATCGACATGCATTTCAATACACTGAAATAAGGAGCATTAAAATGTCACTATAAATTCAGTAATGAATTTCAACCGACATCCATCACAACAATTTCATTCCACTGATCAGCATTAAACTGTTTTCAGGATTTTCAAGGGTTGAATTTCAATTAGAAATTTAAACTAATTTAAATAACTGATTATTAACTTAAATTTGAATGTTAACGCACTTGCATGTCGATTTTTAAACAACACATCAATAATCCAACACAACCATGCTACCAAACTTATTTCATAATTTAATTCAATAAATATGGGAATAATTCTGTATTTCGTGAGTGAGAAAATCACTCACCTTTGGGTCCTTAGTGGATCGAACATCCAAAAGAAGCCCAAAATTTGACAGTCTCCAAACGCAACCAAGTTAGTGCCAAAACATCCGCAATTTGGCCACGATCCTAACGCAACAAACCGCGCGTCAATCCGAGGTCGTATGAAGAAGTTATCAGTGTTTTAGCGTACGGAATTTTAAATATATAAAATATTTTTCTCACCACAAACACTTTGACATGTCAGCTCCCTTCCTCCCGCTCCTTCTTCGTTCTGCTACAGTGACCGAACCGCAATTACCCATTTGCAGGCGAACTTTGACCACTAATAACTCCTAACTCCGGCCGCAATAAAGCCTAAGACCACCACCGTTCTCCTCCCATCCTCGAGGTGCGTCGGCCAGCACCCCCGAGATCCCCTCCGGTCAGCCAAAACGCCGTCCGCCAGCAACCCTAGTTCCGCCGTTTCTGACCTTTAACCACCCAATCCCGACGAATTACACACTTATAAATCACATAACCATCACCAAAAGATTCTCACCGACTATCTCCATCATACCCAGATTGCAATTTCTTCAATTAACTTCGAAATTAAAAACCCCCCAAATTTCACTTTAGGGTTTTCGAAACAGCAACTTTGACCATCCATTTCCGACCACTACAGGCCATGCATGTCGAAACAAAGACCACCCATAGCTTCGTATCATCGAGAGCTTCAGTTTGATATATAATTCGATATAGTTTGAGGAGATTTGAATTTGAAGCTGTATATTTTATTTTGAAAACTAGGGTTTGAATCTTCGTTCTCTGCCATTAGAGATAGAGTCGATGGAGGAAATATACGTATGTTGGAAAATGGCTGAGTGAGGTGGATAAGAGGCTTTACTTATACATATATAGGAGGCTCAATTATTAGAACAAACAATTATCCATTTACAATGCTCTCGTTCACATTTTCTCTCGTACGATCAAACGGTAAGTCGGATTGTAACGCAAATTGAAATCCTATAATAATTCACCGTTCCGGTTCTGATGGCGTCAGTTTCGTCGAATTCCGAGACAGTCGCCAGAACAGTTAATTTCACAGTTAATTTATTAATAAAATATTAGAAATTCAATTAACTATTTTTAATCCAAATTAAATACTAATAAAATTCCATTTTAATCCAATTAAGACTTAAATAAATTTTTATAAATAAATTTCACACATTTCTAAATCTAAATTTGATTTTTTTTTTAATTTTGATTTGAATTTCAGTTATTATATCTCAACTTAGAATTCTTCATTTACCAATTAAATTTGAATTCCCATTTATACTCAATGCAAATTTACTTTATTACTATTACCATAAAAATTTATTTTTAACAACCTTGTAAATATATTTCAAGTATTTAGATTCCCAAAGTTGATATTTGAATTTAGACTTGAATTCCAAATTTTAACTTAAACAACTTAATTTTATTAAATCATTTAAATAAAAATCCCAAATTCACAACCTTTCTAAATAAGACTAGAATTGAAAATCTATATATATATATTCAATTCAAACAATCATCATCATAAATCAACAAGATTTGATTTTTATCCTGTATTATTCCATTTATTTATTTAAAAATCTAAATTTTAAATATACTAAAAAATATGGGATGTTACATCCTCCCCCACTTAAAAATCTTTTCGTCCTCGAAAAGAGAATGAAACGATATTAAGCACATATCCAGTTTAAATTCATACCTAAAATAGCCTTTATAAAATAAGTTATATTTGTAAAACTCATAAATTTTCTCTAACTCCCGAAATCACGGAAAATTTCGGCAGCATCTCCTTTGTACGGGGAGATCCGGAAAATCACGACATGTAAAAATTTCAAATATACATCTCATCATTCGATGAGGCATCCCAAAAAAATGGGGAAAACACAAAATAAAACCCAAAATCAATATGACACTAATTACGTACGTCTTTTAGCATTTATTTTGCGGTTTTTATTTACCTTCGCATTTTAGTTTTAGCGCAAGCGAGCTCCAAGCATACCATCATTCCCTGCACCTACTAAAACACTCAAACATGCATAAGAATCAACATATAACCATACATAGCAATTCCATATGACTTACACAACATAACTCGAACATTTCAACTACAAAAATCAAGATTTTCATAACAGGACAGCGAACAAATCATCAATTATCACTTAATAAATGTTGGAATTTGCTTAAGACACCCCAGGCAAAATTTGTAGGACTCATTTCAGGCTTTCCGAATTGTCCGGATTCATCGAATTCGGATAATCCGTTTGAAAGTTATGACATTTTTAGTGGAAGAAAACGCTTCAGGCCGCACACTGAAAATGCAGACCTGAATTGTTCAAGTCAGTTTTTACCCTATTAAACGTCAGAATTAGGCTTAACACTTTATGAGAAAGTTTTAGTTTACGTCCTGGCCTTTCCGAATTGTACTTGCACATTAAAATCCGACGCTCCGTTAGAGAGTTATGGTCAAAACAATATCGCTATTCAGTTCAGATTTTTATTTTCTGCGCATACAACTACGACTAGTTCTTGGTTTTCAACCTAATAGACTTGGAAACTAGGCAAGGCTTTATTAACACCAAATTTAGCTCAGATTCTAAGGTTTCCAAAAAGTCCAAGATCGTTGAATTCCGATCAGCCATTCAAGAGTTATGGTCATCTTAGTTTTCAACTTATCAATATTTCAGGTTTTCGCATAAACGCCGACTTATTTCATTTGAAGTTTCTAACCATTCGATTCCAATAATTTGGTAATTCTTTAACACTTCAAATTACTTATCATTTCCTTACTCCGATATATTTTCTATCCATTTTCTCATTCCGCTTCATACACTAATCCTAGTTAAAACTTGAGTTAATTTTAACCCCTTTTCGGCTAACTCCATTATATTCCATCATTGATTCATTACCCTTGGTCGATTTACCAAGTTCCATTTCTTATTCTTGTTTATTTCATCCATATTTTATTGGATATCGATTTATTTATCCATATTCGGTTAGCCATTTACTCGAATTAATTTCGATTTTATTCATTCTAATTATGTAAGTTCATCCTCATTTCATTTCATTTATTTATATTTGGTCTAAATCAATCCATTCAAATTTCTCGAATTTACTTCTTATTTATCCTATTTCATTTGACTTAATCGAATCTCGACTTAATCTAATCTACTTAGTTCCTAACTCTTTCAATATTATAACTTGATAAATTAGATTTGGTTTTATAGTTCCTGTACCCTTTTTCCAAGTTTCCAGTTTCTTTCATTCCTCATTGATTTATTTAACTTCAAATCTTTATCCATGGTTAAGATCAGTTATGGTTTTAACCAAATTATTCTATTCCTCTAGTTTTCAAAATTTTATTTTACTTACCTTATACACCGATATATATATATTCTATATCAGCTTATCTAATCCTTCTAAATTAATTTCGCTTCATTAAATCCATCCAATTCAGGTTAAGTTCTATTTCACATCACATTTCAATATCCTAAATTCCCAAACTAGTTCTCGTTCGATTATTATTTTATCCCTAATAAGCCAAATTGATATTTGCATCTCAAATCATATCTTGAATTAAGGATGATTATATAGATCAACTTCCGATTTAGTTCTCAACCCACTATATATTAATAAACTATATATAAATATCTATATAAATTCTATAGCGCTATTTCCAAATTTTAATTTAGTCATAACTTACCATTTATAAATTGGAAATTAAATTTCTTACATTCATTAGAGAGATCTGATCAATTCGATCCTAGCGTTTCTTGTTTTATCCAATTCTGACTTATATTGAATTTTATATATTTAATCAAAGTTAAAAATCGAATTTTCAAACTACCGCGCCATTTCAGGCTCGTAATATAAATTTTTATAAATTTTTGAACTCAAGTCTCGTTTTAAATAAATTTTATTGTAGTTATTAGTTAAAGTAAACTCACTACTTGATTCCGGGTTTACAAACCAAGTTTAAAGTAACATGCATATATACTTATATTAGTTTAGAAAAACATACCATATTAAATTTTAAAACCAAATCTTTAATTAACAAAGAACTCAAAATTTAAATTCTGGTTTAAATTCAAATCCAGCCCTCAAATATTATATATAAATACCTTTATATAAAAATTTTATGCTATATAAAATTAAACCCAAAATTCTTTGTCAAACCCAATTATAATCATCATTAAGTGGTCTCTCCCCCACTTAGACTCTTCAGAATAACCGTCGATAATGCGTGCACTCATTACCAAGGCTATTCTAAGGTCCAAGAAGGGATCACACTAATTCATTTTAAATCCTTTTAAAAAACATACCCTTTTCAATCATACTTATAATACGATATTATTTTCAAAATTCGACAAAACTATTTCATAAGTACCCCAGGATCAAGTTTTTAAGTTCAATTCTATTTCATCGCAACCTTTCTCATCCAATTATTCTCAAAGATATCATTTTTTTTCAAATATATATTCATAGAAATTTCAATTTTTCCTTATGAAATTTATTATCGAATCAACCACAATAGGTAATATCTTAATATTATTACCTACCAACGAACACGTATATACTTGAACCCAAAAATATATATATATTTAATATATTTAAAATATAATCAAAACTCATATTATGTCGATCATTCTGTTCGATTATTTAGGTATCCTTATCGATTCTATGGCGTCCCATATATCGACCAAAATCCATAAATATTCAACAGAACAAATCAACACAATATAAAACCTTTTTATATCAAGATACAAGTACGCTCTCTCATATCACTCAGACTCATTCTAGGGCATTACTACCCCATCTCTAATGAGTTAATTCCCAGCAGAGCCAAGGTTATCGCTAACCATTGCTCTGATACCAACTGTAACGACCCACATTCTTGACCGTTCAAATCGACAATAAACCACACATGTCGACCCAAACAAATCAACAAATGCAGGTAGTTATTGGGGGAAAAGAAGAAAAGAAAGGAAGAAGAGCAAAAAAAACAATCACAGAACCTCACAGCGGAAGGACAACATATAATAACAAAATAACATTTAAAGGCTGTTGAAATATATACAATAGGATATAACAAACACGGATATCAGAGTTATACATTTATAGACTTACATAGCATGGCAGCGGAAACAACTTTGCAGCGGAATATATATACATATATATATATATCGATCTTCGTCTTCGATCTCCAAGGCACAATTATCTTTGGCAACTGCAGATGACTGCTGACCCGAGCATATTGCATAAAAGAAAACACAACAAACACTCGGATCAGCACTAAATCATTCTCATATTAGTCAAATTAAAATACGAAACAACTTGAGTATCATGGGTGCAGTAACTCAAGAGATGTTACGGGATTTTTCCATCTCTCAAGGATCTGTTAAACTAATACATACATAGTATAATACGCTATTATGATAGTGTCTATTCAGTAAGGTATAAATACTGAAAATAGCGTAAGCGGGATTACCATATTACCCTTACGCAGTTTATAGGCATCAACGACCTATACAGTACCGTAAATTCACCGTACTGGTGTTATCAGAGGGCACTCCATAGAAAGCAACGCCAAATCAAAATCGTAGGGGCTCGATAAGGATAAATATGACAAGGCACTCGAGGCAATGCCCAGGGTAGGATTCTACCAATTGCACTCCCGGACCGGTGGTAACGCATAGCAGCCACTACCGCCCACCTCGGAACACACTCCCATAATTGTAAATGGGCCCAAATCATCATCATCACAGTCATATAAATAGCATCGAAGAAGTGTGTCCGATCAAAGGCGCTAACCTCAATTAGTCACGGTATAGCTCCTGTTTTAGTCATTTCAATTCTGACCCGAAGGTCAGGGCTATTTCATCCTCGATCATCTTCTTCGATTCAATAATCGCCTCCAAGTCATCATGCTCAATCTGGATACGTCATAACGTTCACAGTTGTCAAAATGGTATCGACACTGACAGAGAGTATGCCTTATGTCGACTCCGGCCTCTTTAACAACCAACGCTTACAAATTTCACATCGGTTGGTTCTTTTACATTCACAAAGGTTCGTTTCATATCAAAATATCATATTTGTTTCGAACCAAATCTATATCCAAACAAATAAAATTCCATATCGACATATCATAATCATACCCAAACTGATTATATTCTAAAACTAGAATATATTTCATATCATTATATTATAATCATATAATGTTTAAAAAAAAACGACTTATACTCAAATAGAATATATTTTATCCCAATGATTTCAAATTCTCACGTATTCTTATCTCGACTCCATTTGAGCCAATGGTTTAAATCCAACATTTTCCATTCGGAAGGAATTTACTATTCATAAATACTTTTAAAAATAAATGATTATAAGAAAATCTTTATATAAATTAAATAAATATATATATATAATATAATAATTAAAAATAAATAAGATGATTTAAATATTATGTACATACACAAAATAAGGTTTATTAAATAGTTTGAATACTAAAATATAAAGGAAACCTTATTTAAAATACAATAATTTGTCGGTTAAAAGTTTGAAATAAAAATTTTGAAAGAAAGGAATAGTTTATTTTGAAATCAAGCAAGGTATGAAATATATATATATATATATATATATATATATAGAGAGAGAGAGAGAGAGCGAGAGAGAGATAAAATTTAAACCAAATTTTACTTCCTTCCGAATTTCCAATACATGAATCTATATCCCAGTTTCAATGGAGTTCATTCAGTTCCATTTCTCATTTTCAAACATCATTCAACAACCTCCCAATTTAAGGATTCAACCCATATTCAAACTGAGTTAAAACAACTCATAATACCCTTGATACATTTTCCCAAAAATTGGGTTCCATAAGAATTCGTTTCTTCAAATCCACACTTTTAATTTGAATAATTTCAAATCATATTCAGATCCCAATTTAAGTATTTCCACTTTGTTATGGAAAATTCCCTTAACCCTTTTAAAATAAACATTTCCAATAAAGAAATGAATTTATCGAGTATTGGCCCCTCTCTTTTAAATGAGATTTCCGACCAAATAACATTTTAATATTTAAAATTATTTAACCAACCGATGTTTGTATATAATTATCTATCCAATGGCCAAGTGATTTTAAATTTTATTTCTCGATATTTCAGGGATGGATCTATCATTTCAATCCAAATCAGGGTCACAGAGATTTATCATTTCACTCTGTATTCTTAATTCATTTTATCGATAAATCCCGGGTTCATTAGATGCCCGTAACATCAAGGGTAAATGGGATTTATCGTCACAATCGACATGCATTTCAATACACTGAAATATGGAGCATTAAAATGTCACTATAAATTCAGTAATGAATTTCAACCGACATCCATCACAACAATTTCATTCCACTGATCAGCATTAAACTGTTTTCAGGATTTTCAAGGGTTGAATTTCAATTAGAAATTTAAACTAATTTAAATAACTGATTATTAACTTAAATTTGAATGTTAACGCACTTGCATGTGGATTTTTAAACAACACATCAATAATCCAACACAACCATGCAACCAAACTTATTTCATAATTTAATTCAATAAATATGGGAATAATTCAGTATTTCGTGAGTGAGAAAATCACTCACCTTTGGGTCCTTAGTGGATCGAACGTCCAAAAGAAGCCCAAATTTTGACAGTCTCCAAACGCAACCAAGTTAGTGCCAAAACGTCCGCAATTTCTCCACGATCCTAACGCAACAAACCGCGCGTCAATCTGAGGTCGTATGAAGAAGTTATCAGTGTTTTAGCGTACGGAATTTTAAATATATAAAATATTTTTCTCCCCACAAACACTTTGACACGTCAGCTCCCTTCCTCTCGCTCCTTCTTCCTTCTGCTACAGTGACCGAACCGCAATTATCCATTTGCAGGCGAACTTTGACCACTAATAACTCCTAACTCCGGCCGCAATAAAGCCTGAGACCACCACCGTTCTCCTCCCATCCTCGAGGCGCGTCGGCCAGCACCCCCGAGATCCCCTCCGGTCAGCCAAAACGCCGTCCGCCAGCAACCCTAGTTCCGCCGTTTCTGACCTTTAACCACCCAATCCCGACGAATTACACACTTATAAATCACATAACCACCACCAAAAGATTCTCACCGACTATCTCCATTATACCCAGATTGCAATTTCTTCAATTAACTTCGAAATTAAAAACCCCCAAATTTCACTTTAGGGTTTTCGAAACAGCAACTTTGACCATCCATTTCCGGCCACTAGAGGCCATGCATGTCGAAACAGAGACCACCCATAGCTTTGTATCGTCGAGAGCTTCAGTTTGATATATAATTCGATATAGTTTGAGGAGATTTGAATTTGAAGCTGTATATTTTATTTTGAAAACTAGGGTTTGAATCTTCGTTCTCTGCCATTAGAGATAGAGTCGGTGGAGGAAATATACGTATGTTGGAAAATGGCTGAGTGAGGTGGATAAGAGGCTTTACTTATACATATATAGGAGGCTCAATTATTAGAACAAACAATTATCCATTTACAATGCTCTCATTCACATTTTCTCTCGTACGATCAAACGGTAAGTCGGATTGTAACGCAAATTGAAATCCTATAATAATTCACCGTTCCGGTTCTGATGGCGCCAGTTTCGTCGAATTCCGAGACAGTCGCCAGAACAGTTAATTTCATAGTTAATTTATTAATCAAATATTAGAAATTCAATTAACTATTTTTAATCCAAATTAAATACTAATAAAATTCCATTTTAATCCAATTAAGACTTAAATAAATTTTTATAAATAAATTTCACGCATTTCTAAAGCTAAATTTGATTTTTTTTTTAAAAATTTTGATTTGAATTTCAGTTATTATATCTCAACTTAGAATTCTTCATTTACAAATTAAATTTGAATTCCCATTTATACTCAATGCAAATTTACTTTATTACTATTACCATAAAAATTTATTTTTAACAACCTTGTAAATATATTTCAAGTATTTAGATTCCCAAAGTTGATATTTGAATTTAGACTTGAATTCCAAATTTTAACTTAAACAACTTAATTTTATTAAATCATTTAAATAAAAATCCCAAATTCACAACCTTTCTAAATAAGACTAGAATTGAAAATCTATATATATATTCAATTCAAACAATCATCATCATAAATCAACAAGATTTGATTTTTATCCTGTATTATTCCATTTATTTATTTAAAAATCTAAATTTTAAATATACTAAAAAATATGGGATGTTACAACGAGCATCCTAACATTACGACACTTCACCATAGCCACTCTACGCACTTGCCACGTGTAACGTCCCAGAATTTTAGTGACTTGATAATTAATTTATTTAATTATTTAAATAGAGGTATAGTAATTTAAATGATTCAAATTGAAATATTTCGAATATTTAATTAATATAAATATTGGAATAATAAATTTATTCTCCGAAATAGTTGGAAGTTGTTGAATTTGCAATATTGTGCAATTTGGATAATATATGATATTTAATTTAGTTTATATTCGAGTTATAACAACAAATATATTATTTAAACGACGGTTGAACACATCAATTTTAATATAAATTATAATCGAGCTCGTAACATCGCGGTAGTTCGTAAAATCTTTGGAGATACGAACACAAGAATCCATCCACCTCAGAACCTCTTCAGCTGGCCCAGATCCTTTGAATGGTTTTCCTCCTATAGATGTATAATCTTTCCATCGCTTTGCAAAATCCACAGCCCTAGGCAAATGAACTCCAACGTCTACCGTAGCTACCACTAGAGCGGGCACCCTTCGCATGATTGCCTCCATCACGGCTTCAAACATGGCAGGGTTGTCTGGTTCACCGCCATTTACCCCTCCAATATTAGCTCCCCTAGCAGCGTGGATGGTCATCTACTCAATCTAAATATGCAATTTAGAATAATTAGTCACTTCCAAGGAAAATTGCTAAAGGAGAACAAACGCTACCACTATATATGCTAATATATATTAAGTATCCAATTGAAATCTATAAGTACGTCTCTCATACGTAATTACGTTTTTGAACTTTGGCTAAAATCGAAGCCTGAGCTTTGATACTAAATGTGACGACCGCACACAACCCCTGCACTAAACAAGAGGAATAATGCGCTGAAAGGCTTGCCAGGCAACTATGAACGATCATCATAGACAGGTAAACAACATCCGAACCTGTCGTAAATTTCACAGCGCAAGGATAAAATACAATAGAATATATACAATTGGTATTAATAGTGAAGCATCACATAACAAACTTTTAAAACTTTAACAACATCCTGAAATATTATCCGAACACCATAGGAAATATTAAAGTTTGTACATAAGGCCTCACTATAACACTCATAGAGCAACTCAAACAGTGGAAACATAAATACTAGATAGTAATATAACTAGTACGTAAGCCTCTAGCTCGCCTCCAAACTGCAACATCGTCCTTACTAAGCGATCACCTGTCACCTACTACCTAGGCTTCCCATCCACGACCGGATGAACAGCCCAAGGTAATAAGAGAAAACATAAAATCTTGAGTCAGACAACAGTTTTAGTGAGCGATAAAACAGTTAACAAACTTCATCAATAAAGTATACAAGAATAGGTAGATTAACAAACCAATCTTTCAAACATCATAGAAGAACTCAACTCCCGTCTTCCCCACATCGGATAATGATAGCCTTTACATCGAACAATTAAACCGTACACCCGTGGAAACCAGAACACCCATTCAACCATGGTAAAGCACTCATCTCATCCAGATTATATATCTCATGTAAACCATCCTAATCGAGTTCAACATCCCTCAAGCACAAGCCCCAGAGGCCTAAACCAATATCAGACAAGCACCCAAGGAACATCTGCTATGACGCTGGACAATCTAGATAAGATGATACAACAGAGCATCCAAACATAATTTTAAAAGCCCTTTTTGTTCAAATATGAGTCGTACCCAAAACTATAATTTTTTAGAAAACCCTATGCAACGACAGACTCTTCTTCTTGGAGCACTGACCGTTCGACCTTTCCCCATAATACCGATCGCCCTCCTTGGAGCACCGATCGATCCCCTGAAGTACATCACTGCTCGGTCTCTATAAAGCACCATTTCCAACCAGTCTCTGAAGCACACCACCAATCGGTCTCTGAAGCACCTTAAACATAACCAATTGACACTCGGAAGCACCCGAAGCATACACGGATCAGTCTCTTGGAGCACACACTGAAGCATATACCGATCGGTATACTAAAGCACACACTAGCGATCGCCCTCCCTAAAGCCAACCTACCGATCGGCCTCCCTGAACACCCACCGATCGGTCCTTCTCTGGCTTGTTCTCCAAGTCCCTCCACAACCGATCCTTCTCGACTGATCGATCCACTGCACAGCCCCAATCCAACTCCAATTTCGACCAAAACTTCGCCAAACTACAAATTCGATAAAGCCAATTCATCCAATACAGTCATAAGCATGTAATGGAACCACTAACATTATGAATATGATAATTATCATTAAATAATGCAAATTCACCAAAAATCATAATAAATGAACATATGATCTATTTTGCGGATCTAATTTGCATAAACATGTAAAATGGCATAAGAATTATCGGTTTTAAACATGTTAACTAGATCATAGGGTGATTCATATGAAAATTGACTTATCATGGTATAGATCTATGGTAAAACACTTGAATTTGATGAAAAACATGATCAAACAATCATATACTCCATTGAATCCATGTGAGAGATGTAAATCACTCACCTATTCTCCAAAACAAGCTAAAATCAATGAATTAAGATTCCGGACAGTAAGCAATTCGAACCAAACCCTTTGATTCGATGAACTCCCACTTTAATTGATGTAGATCTATCCTCCAATGGTGTAGATCTTTGATTTCCCTCCTTTAGATTTGATTTTTAGTAGTGGAAAGGTGTTAATGGATAGAGGAGCATAGGCTACCAAATAAGAGAATAGAGAAACTAAACCATTTCTCATACCTCCCACCCCCTATTTATACCCTTCCACTAGCCCACTAATGGGCCTCTCCAAATCAGCCCATTATGGCTTAAAAACATGAACAACCAACTGTTAAACCTTAAAATGGTGATTCCTCCCAAACCGCTGAGCCAAATCTTTAATGTAATCACTCTACGGAAAGGTAATTATGACGGCCCGCCCCGCACCAGTCGACATTTCCCCGAAATGCACTGTACCAATGTCTGACTAGCACGGGACGGTCGTTAAGGAAAAGGATTTGAAACTATGAATCACCAAAGAACCTGTAGTATATCTCACAGCGCATGGAATAAAATATAATAATAACACAACTTAGCATAAAACAAGCGAGACAGTGCATAAGCTGAAAACTAAACCATCATAGCAGCGGAATCCAAAATACAGCTTATGATGCAAACCATTATTACAACTTCAAAATATTGTCTCTAAAGCAAAATAGAAAAGGTACACTACTAACCCCCAAAGTAGTGACCAACAACAACATAGGGAGAATATACGTAAACAGTGCATGAAGCCTCCTACTCGTCTATGGATAGCTACTCGTGCATAATTATCTAACATGTCTCTAGTCTCCTCGTTTAGGAGCACCTAGAGTAATAAGAAGAGACATAAAACTCTGGGTCAGACAAAAGTCTAGTATGAGCGATAGCAGCAAAATAAAGCATTAACAAGTATAAATAATCATACCCGAACCTGTACCTATAACCAAAGAGGTAGCACAACTAGATGTACAATAATCTAAGGTAACACTAACATTAAGTGTAAAATGGGAGCATGCATGTCATGGTGATAGCAAACATCAAACATAGCAATCATCCTCACATCTCTCACTTAGTGCGTAAAGCATACGATATCCAGCACTTTGATCACCAAATCCTTTACTACGACTACTTTACTCTTAGGAGTCTTAATGAACCCATTGCAGTGGTCCATAGTCGATAATCCTTTGTTACGATCACCTTGTCCTTGAGAGCACTAATGGCCCCATAGCATTGATTCATAGCCATGCTACGATCACTTTGCCCTTAGGAGTCTTAATGCCCCATTGCGTTGATCCATAGCAATTAACCCACCTCTCAGTGGTGAACATAAGTTATAGATACCAATAACCCCTTTGTACATGTCCCATAGCAAAGCCCAACTTTGGAAGTTAATTTGTTGGTTCCCATCTAGATCCTGAGTAATAACTTCCCATTTGGACTTCCTTTTCATCTCGGGTTAAAGTCGATCTTCAGAAGAGTTCACGATCGTCATCACATAGCTCCAATCCAGTTTGGTTCATGATGCTCCATCCGGGTCGGTTCGTGATCATCATATGGGTTCGGATCGTGTTCTTCCATCAGTTCGGTTCAAATGAAGCATCTGTTCGTGGTTCGTGCCAAACTTCTGGGTTTGCTTCAAGGCTCCATGTTCGGCTTGTGGCCTTCCGGTTCGTGGGTGCATTGTTTTGGGTTCAGAGCAGCTGGTCAGTTCGTGAGTTCGTCTGGGTGGTGCTGCTTACTAGGTCATGGTGCTCACCGGGTTATGGTGCCTCATCGGGTCATGATACATGAGGCGGGTCGGTTCATGGTACATAGAGCACAAGCGGGTCAGTTCGTGCTTCCTCCCTTCGATCCGATCCGATCCAAATTGCTGCTTCTCTTCCAGCAAGCTATTTACGCCACACGACGGCGTTTTTGACCATTCTAACTTTACTAAACAATCATAGAGCATCCCAAACAAAAGTAATAACATGTGTAATCAATCAAAAACATTAAAACATCAATCATGTGTGTTATTTAGGATCAAACATTCCCAAATTCATGATTTTCCCCTTAACCATGTTTAATTATATCTGACAATAAGATTAGCAAACTTAATCCAAATTAACCCAATTTTTAACCAGTAACATAAAATAATATTTCAGAATTTATGCATATTTTTCTATATTTTTCCGAGTCATGATTTCGCTAATTATCACTAGTTACCCCTAATTAGCCGTAATTAGTGTAAAAACATGCTAATCACTCACCTTAGGCACAAATAAATTTCAGATATGAAACTCTAACGGAATTGGCACGGATTCCAATGTATTCCAGTTGCTCTATCTCGATTTCTATGCTAATTTGCCTTAATTTGATGTAGATTTGGCTAGTATGTGATTAGAAAGTGATCAAAGATGAATTTATAAGGTGGAGGCCATTGTTAGGGTTAGAGAAATGTTTGTGGCGGTTGAGAAAATGAAAAGAAACCATTCTCTAACTCTTTTCAGCCCTCCCATAACCCTATCCCGAAATGGGTTATGGGTCGAGCTGCTAATCACCATATTAAGCCCGATTGAGCTGTTTTCCATCTTCCAAACCTTATTCCAGCCATATCTTCCAAACGCTAAGTTCATTTGATTAATGTGACCACTCTAGGGAAAGGTAAACCATCATCCGATCTGATGGAAGTGGTTTCAGGTCAAAACTCCTTACCAATCAAAAGTTATAGGCGAAACAAGATTCGCTAAGGGCAAAACGGTCATTTAAAATTCGGCAAAAATCGTGAAGATGAGAAATGACCCCAATAGTCGTTTCCCAAAGTCACATGACCATACGACTTTGTATGTGAATGAAATAAATATTCTACGATCCTCCGATGCGTAGAATGCGGGTCGTTATACTCTCCCCCCTTAAGAAATTTCGCCCTCGAAATTCCTTAATCAAGAAAACATACAATGGTGGCCTGCATGCCTATCAACCATTTACAAATAATCAAACATACATAATAACATCACCAGCCTATCCTAACATGCAGTTTACTAATAAGGGAATAACTATATCGTGATTAAAATCTTACTAGGCAAAGAGTTCTGGATATGACTCCCTTATGCTCTCCTTTGTTTCCCAAGTACATCATTCTCATTATCACCGCACTGGACCTTAACCAATTTCACCGTCTTCCTTCGAAGTTGCTTCGTATCATATCCGACAATATGAATCGTTCTGTGGCTCCCAACTGCCTCAGATTTCACCTCGATATCATCCAACTGATCTAGTGAAATAGTCATATTAGAATCGTGCACGAACTTCTGTAACTGGGAAACATGAAATACGTTGTGCACTCCCGCCATCTTGTCTGGTAATCCAACTTTATACGCTAAATTCCCCACTTGCTCGAGAACTGTAAATGAACCAACAAACCTTGGTGCCAACTTACCTATCCAGCCAAAACGAATCACACTCCTTAATGGAGAGATCTTGATGAATAACAGGTCGCCAACGAAGAACTTCAATTCTCTTCGTCTTTTATCAGCATAACTCTTCTGCCTATCTAGGGCAGCCTTCATTCACTGTTGGATAACCTTGATTTTATCTAAAGTTTCTCTTATTGCGTCTGGCCCAAGCACAAATTTCTCACCAGTTTCCAACCAACATGATGGTGAATTGCACGGTCTTCCGTACAAAGCTTCAAATGTAGCCATCGCGATACTGGACTGATAACTATTATTATATGCGAACTCAACCAAATGCAAATAGTCATCCCCTGAACCTCCAAAATCCAATATACAAGCTCTTAAGAGATCCACTAATACACGAATCACCCTCTCTGTTTGACCGTCGATTTGAGGATGACACGTGGTACTGAGATGTAATTCTGATCCTAAAGCCTCTTGTACGCTCTTCCGAAACCCACTAGTAAATAATGGATCTCGGTCACTACAATACCTTTAGGTACTCCATGGAATCTCACTAACCACTTTAAATACAATTCCGCTAACTTAGTTGTCGTTCTATTTGACTTGACCGGTATAAACCTTGCATTTTTGGTCAGTCAATTCACAATCACCCAAATACTATCATGGCCCGATCTAGTCCTTGGCAAACCGTCAATGAAATCCATTGAGACTTGTTCCCATTTCCATTCGGGAATTTCCAACGGTTGTAACAAACCACTAGGCTTCTATTGCTCGGCTTTAACAAGCTGGAAGTTCATGCACTTGGATATAAACTCCCAATGTCTCTCTTCATCCCTTCCCAGTAGTAGGTCTGATTCATGTCTCGGTACATTTTGTTACCACCGGGATGTATAGTTAGTTTCGAGTGATGACACTCTCTGAGCACTTTATCTCTTAATCCATTTACGTTGGATACAACCAACCTCTCATTCTTTCGAAGCCATCCTTCTTTATCAAGTCCATACCTTTTCATTTTCTCATCCTCGATACCCATCTCTACCTTAAAGATGATTTCCAATAGGTTAGGATCATCTCTCTGACTGGAATCGATCCGCTCAATCAAAGTGGGTTTGATCGTCAAACTTGCTAACATCTCTGGGTCCAATTTGCACTTAGGTCTGAAATCGTATCCTGCGATATACTCCAGTTTCTTCCATTCCAAGAACATAGCCCCCAAACTGGCATGTCTCCTACTCAATGCATCAGCTACCGCATTTCCCTTCCTGGGTGTGTATGCGATATTGAAATCATATGAAACCAAGAACTCTAACCATCTCTGCAGACGAAGATTTAAATCCTTCTGAGACAAAAGATACTTTAATTACTTATGATCGGTAAACAACTCGAATCTTGCTCAGATAATGTCTCCACATCTTCAACGCGAACACGATCACTGCCAATTCCAAATTATGGGTAGGATATCTTTTCTCATGCGATTTCAGTTGCCGACTAGCATAAGCTACAGCCCTACCTCCTTGCATCAGTACAACATTTAGTCCGGTACCATAGGCATCCGTGTATACCATCATCTCTTCATTCCCTTTACGAATAACTAAAATTGGTGCGCACATTAACTTTTCCTTTAGGCTCTTAAATGCATTCTCACACCTTCCGTTCCAGATGAAAACTTGATTCTTCTTGGTCAACTGAGTTAACGGTGCCGCTATCTTGGAGAAGTCTAGAATAAACTTACGATAATATCCAGCTAACCCCAAGAAAATTCTTACATCTGTTGCATTCTTGGGCGTAGGCCAATCTTGCACCATTGCCACCTTCGCAGGATCCACGGCAATACCATTCTCTGAAACAACATGGCCCAAGAGTCTCACTTCCCTCCTCCAGAAGTGACATTTAGAAAATTTTGCTTTCAATTGGTGTTTCCTCAACACCTCCATCACTGTCCTCAAATGTTCCTTGTGTTCTTCCTTTGTCCTCGAGTAAACCAAGATATCATCCACGAACACAAGAACAAACTTATTTAATTGATCCCTGAATATCCTATTCATAATATCCACAAAATATGCTGGTGCATTGGTCAACCCGTATGGCATGACCAACCACTCATAGAATCCAGACGGCATCCGAAATACCATTTTAGCTATACTCTCAACTGCTACTCGGAGCTGATGAAAACCTGTCGTGAGATCCAACTGGGAAAACGCTCTTGCTCCATTAAGTTGATCAAACAAGTCTTCTATCCGCAGAAGAGGATACTTATTCTTCCTAGTCACCTTGTTCAACTCACGGTAGTCTACACATAATCCAAGGGAACCATTTGCATTAGTGGCAAATACAACTGGTGCTCCAAACTTTGAAACACTCCTTCAGACAAATCCCTTCTTCAAAAGATCGCCCACTTGCACCTTGAGATCTCGCTGTTCCCTTGGCGCCATACGACGAAGAGGCATCACTATAGGCCTGGCATCTTTCACTAAATCAATACGAAACTCGATCTCTTAGTGTGGTGGAAGTCTGGTCACTTCCCCAAAGATGTCTGGATACTTGCTAGCAATAGGCACATCTGACAACTCATCATGCGTGATGTCAAGGGAATTTAGAAAACTAGTCATTACCCCATTACTTGGTAGGCAACCAAATAGTACCCACTGCCCATCATCCGCTCTAATGGTCACCGAAGACCCCTCACAGTCTACCACCACCCTATAACTTTAGAGCCAATTGACTCCTAAAATAATGCCAAACCCAGTAAAGCCCAAAACAAGAAATCACAAGCAAACATACATCCATGACTCGATAAGACCAAATTACGACAAATCATGCAAAGGCTAGTCAAACCACCGATCGAGTTCATCACAACTAAAGGTCTATCGACAATCTCGGGTTCCAATTCCAACCTATCTACCACGTCACTAGATATGAAGGAATTGGAAGCCCCGGTATCAAACAACACTCGAATAGGAACATCATACATAGAAAGCATACCTTGAATAACAACACCTTTTCCCTTATGTGCCGCATTTGGGGCATTCGACAAAGAAAGAACTGCGCTGATAGCATATGCTTTCACAATCTGCTTCTCTTTAGGAGGTTGTGGACATTTGTCCTTGTAATGTCCCACTTGGCTGCAATTGAAGCACTTCCTGTCCATTGGTATTGCTCGACAATCTTTTGCATAGTGGCCCTTCTTACCACAGCTATAGCACTCAACATCTTTCTTATTCTTCTTCTAACTCCTTAGCTTGGTTCTGTTTCCTCTAATTCTGCGAATTATTCTTGCCTCCACCGCTAGCCTGCGGCTTTGGCTCCCCTGAAGATGTAATATCAACCTCAGCCTTTGACTTATAGTAAAGGCTCTCTAACCTCAATGCCTTACTCACTATAGATTCGAAAGTCTCATCGATGTCTTTCCCCCAAGTACTCATCTAAGCCTGTTATGAACTTCTCGTTCTTCTTCTCGGTAGTATCGATAAGAGATAATCCATACTTTGATAAAATATCAAATTCAGTAATATATTCTGAGACTGCCCTACCATTCTGCCTAAGCTCCAAAAATTTCCTAAACAATTCTGATTTATGAGCAATTGGAATAAACTTGTCGCTGAAGCGAGTTTTAAACTGATTCCAAGTAACTTGATCCTCGGGAGTAGCTGCTTTAATGGCATTCCACCAATTCATTGTTCGTCCTTGAAGCTAACGTGATGCTAGATTCCTCTTCATTGCATCTTCAATCCTCAAATCCTCAAAGATGCTATCACAACTGTCCAACCAATCTTGAATCACCGTATCTGATTCCGTTCTATGGGATGACTTCCCACAAAGACTAGTACAATCCTTGTTAATCTTGGCAAAATCGGCTCTAGGCGCCTGCACTACCGCACCACCACCATTAGCAGCATTAGGAACTGTTCCCTGAACATCCGTAAGCATCTCTTGCATGAAGTAGTAAACATTGTCCTCATATCAGGGACATTCCAATCATTGGCCCTTGAACCCGTATGCCTCGAATATCGGCTCATCGTTCAATCTGTAAAGAAAAAACAATTAACCATCTCCATAGTGGTGCCAGTGCAGTGCGACTTCATCCTTAGATATACTAATAGTATATATATAGATTTTCAAAACCAAAATATCACAAATACATGCTTTCATATATGTATACTATCTCTCCCTGATGGCTCCCCTAGGTTAACTACGCAACCTAGGCTCTGAAACCAAGTCCCGCCTTGCACCAGTCGACATTTCCTCGAAATGCGTTGTACCAATGCCCGACTAGCATGGGATGGCCGTCAAGGAAAAGGATTTGAAGCTATGAATCACCAAAGAACCTGTAGTATATCTCACAACATGTGGAATAAAATATAATAATAACATAACTTGACATAAAATAAGCAAGATAATGCATAAGCTGAAGACTAAACCCTCATAGCAACGGAATCCAAAATACAGCTTATGATCCAAACCATTATTACAACTTCAAAATACTGTCTCTGAAGCAAAATAGAAAAGGTACAATACTAATGCCCAAAGTAGTGACCAACAACAACACAGGGAGAATATATGTAAATAGTGTGTGGAAGCCTCTTGCTCGTCTCCGGACAACTACTCGTGCATAACCATCTAACCTGCCTCTAGTCTGCTCGTTTAGGAGCACCCAGAGTAATAAGAAGAGACATAAAACTCTAGGTCATAAAAAATTCTAGTATGAGCAATAGCAAAAAAATAAAGCAATAACAGGTATAAATAATCATACCTGAACCTGGACCTACAACCAAAGGGTTAGCACAACAAAATATACAATACTCTAAGGTAACACTAACGTAAAGTGTAAAATGGGAGTGTGCATGTCATGGTGATAGCGAACATTAAACATCAATGCGTAAAGCATACGATATCCACCACTTTGATCACCAAACCCTTTACTATGATCACTTTTCCCTTAGGAGTCTTAACGACCCCATTGCGCTGATCCATAACCATCAATCCATCTCTTAGTGGTGAACTAAAGCTATGGATACTAATAACCCCTTTGCACACGTCCCGCAGCAAAGCCCAACTTTGGAAGTTAACTCGTTGGTTCCCATCTGGATCCTGAGTAAAAATTTCCCATTTGGACTTCCTTTGCATCTCTGGTTGAAGTTGATCTTAAGAAGAGTTCACGATCGTCAACACATAACTCCAATCCAGTTCGGTTCGTGATGCTCCATTCGGGTTGGTTCGTGATCATCATATGGGTTCGGGTCATTTTCTTCCATCGGTTCAGTTCAAGTGAAGCATCTGTTCACGGTTCATGCCAAACTCCTGGGTTTGGTTCGAGGCTCCATGTTCGGCTCGTGGCCTTCCGGTTCGGTGGTGCATCGGTTCGAGTTCGGAGCAGCGGTTCGTGAGTTTATCCGGGTCGTGGTGCTCACCGGCTCATGTTGCCTCTTTGGGTCATGATACTGGTACATAGAGCATGAGCGGGTCAGTTTATGCTTCCTCCCTCCGATCTGATCCAAATTGCTACTTCTCTTCCAGCCAGCTATTTACGCCATACGATGGCGTTTTTGACCATTCTAACTTTACTAAACAATTATAGAACATCCTAAACAGTAGTAATAACATGTGTAATCAATCAAAAACATTAAAACATCAATCATGTGTGTTATCTAGGATCAAACATACCCAAATTCATGATTTTCCCCTTAACCATGTTTAATTATGTCTAACAATAGAGTTAGGAAACTTAATCCAAATTAACCCTATTTTTAACCAGTAACATAAAATAGCATTTCAGAATTTATGCATATTTTTCCATATTTTTCTGAGCCATAATTTCGCTAGTTATCACTAATTAGTCGTAATTAGTGTAAAAACATGCTAATCACTCACCTTAGCCATAAATAAATTTCAGATCTGAAACTCTAACTGATTTGGCATGGATCCCAATGTATTCTAGCAGGTCTATCTTGATTTCTATGCTAATCCACCTTATTTTGATTTAGATTTGGCTAGCATGTGATTAGAAAGTGATTAAAGATGAATTTAGAAGGTAGAGGCCATTGTTAGGGTTAGAGAAATGTTTGTGGCGGCTGAGAAAATGAAAAGGAACCATTCTCTAACTCCTTGCATCCCTCCCATAAGCCTAATCCCGAAATGGGTTATGGGCCTAGCTGCTAATCACCCTTTTAAGCCCAATTAAGCTATTTTTCATCTTACAAACCTTATTTTAGCCGTATCTCTCAAATAGTACGTCCGTTTTATTAATCTGACCATCTACGGAAAGGTAAACCATCATCCGGATCCAATGGAAGTGGTTTCAGGTCAAGACTCCTTATCAATCAAAAGTTATAGGTGAAACAAGATTCGGCAGGTGGAAAATGGTCATTGAAAATTCGAAAAAAATCGTAAACATGGAAAATGACCCCCGTAGTCGTTTCCCAAAGTCACACAACCATACAACTACGTATGTGAATGAAATAAATATTCTATGATCCTCCGATGCATAGAATACGATTCATAATCATCATTTCCTTTCCAATGGCACAGGTCTCACCATCTGATTTGACCTGAGTCAAAAGTTATGCCCTGTAGAAGACTGATAGGGGAAAATGATCAAAAACAAAATTGGTAAAAATTATGGACATGTCTCACATCTCCATAAGCAATATATTAAAATATGAAAATGATCCAACCCTGAGGGAATAAAATAAAAATATATTACGATCCTCCGATACGTAAAATGCAGGCTATTACATTCTCCACCCTTAAAAATTTCGCCTCTGAAATTCCAAGCAAACACAACAATTCTGCATGCCTATCATCCATAAAAAGCCAATTCTATCATCCAAATTAACAACAATCAAGCCATGGATCCATAGCCTTATCCTAGCACGCGGAATTCTATCAAACAACAACAAGGTACAACGATATAACGATGATACGATATCAAAGGGTCCTACCAACGAAGAGTTCTGGATGAGTCCCCCTCATGCTCTCTTCTGTATCCCACATACAATCGTCACCATCTTCACTCCATTGTACCTTGACTAGCTTAACTTTCTTCCTTCTAAGCTGTTTTGTGTAATTTCCCACAACACGAAGCGGCTTACGAGGTCTCTCAACTACAGTCTCTACTTCAAGGTCTTCATACCACTCTGGAGATACCACAACATTCGAATCATGCATGAACTTCCGTAGAAACGACACATGGAACACATTATGCATGCTCGACATCTTCTCAGGTATCTCCAATCTATATGCAAGCTTTCCAATTCGCTCGATTATCAGAAATGGTCTAACGAACCTACTAGCTAACTTTCCTTTACTTTCAAATCGAACCATATGCTTCAACTGTGAAAACTTCATGAAAACCCTATTGCCGACGTCGAACTCTAAGTTCTTATGACGCTTATCGGTGTAACTCTTCTGACGACCTTAAGCTGCCTTCATTCATTGTCTAACAATCTCGATACAATCCGAGGTCTCTCTAATCATCCCAGGCCCAAGTACCAACTTATCTCCGGTTTCTAACCAATATGCCGGAGAATTACACGGCCGACCATACAATGCCTCATATGGTGCCATCCCAATGCTTGACTGGTAGCTATTGTTATACGCGAACTCAACTAGATGTCGATGGTCTTCCCATGATCCTCCAAAGTCTAGCACATAAGCCATTAGGAGATCTTCCCAAACTCGATTGACTCTCTCGGTCTGACCATCAGTTTAGGGATGATAAGATGTACTCAAACACAACTCGGTTCCCAAAGATTCTTGGAAACTTTTCTAGAATCCACTTGTGAACAATGGATCTCGATCACTCACTATGCTCTTTGGGATACCATGTAATCAAACTATCCACTTCACATAAAGTTCAGCCAATTTCGATGCCGTCCTAGTCAGAACTTGACAAAAATGAACCTTGTACTTTTGGTCAAGAAATCCACGATGACCTAAATCCCTTCATTTCCTGCCATGGTTCTAGGTAGTCCATCGATAAAATCCATCAATATCTGCTCCCATTTCCTCGTAGGAACTTCCAATGGCTGAAGCAATACACTCGGTTTCTTCTGTTTAGCTTTCACCAACTAATAGTTCATACACTAGGAAATGAACTTTTCAATATCCCGCTTCATCCCCTCCCAGTAGTAGACTCGCTTCATGTCCTGATACATCTTATTACCACCAGGATAAATTGTCAACTTTTAGTGATGAAATTCTATCAGAACCTCATCTCTCAATTCGTCGATATCAAGAACAACTAATTGCCCTTGCTTTCGAAGCCAACCTTTTTGATTGACTTCGAACTCTTTATCTTTTGGTTCCAGTTTCTAGATAAACTCGACAACCTTTCCATCTTGCTTTTGGCTCTCGCCAATCCTTTCAATGAGAGTAGGTCTTATCGATAAGCTTGCCAACATTTCAGGTTCCAACTCACACCTTGGCCTAAAATCGAATCTTGCCAAGTACTCAAGGCTCTTCCATTCTGAAAACATCGCCCTCAAACTTGCGTGTCTTCGACTCAACGCATCTGCCACTGCGTTACCTTTGCCCGGAGTAAAGGATGTACCAAAATCATACGACGCCAGAAACTCTAGCCATCTTTGCTGCCGAAGACTCAAATCCTTTTAAGGGAAAAGATACTTCAATGATTTGTGATCTGTAAACAACTCGAATCGCAGTCCTAGTAGGAAATGTCTTCACATCTTCAGAGCAAATACAATCACTGCCAACTCTAAATCATGAGTTGGTTAATTTCTCTCATGCGGCCTCAGCTATCGACTCGCGTAGGCTACAACCTTATCCTTCTGCATTAGCACTGCTCCAAGCCTAGTACCACATGCATCGGTGTATGCTACCATCTCTTCATTTCCATTTGGAATAGTCAAAACTGGAGCACTCATCAACTTCTCCTTTCGGATCCCAAATGCTTGTTCATACTTTGCATCCCATGTGAATACTTGGTTCTTCTTCGTCAATCCTGTCAATGGTGCAACTATCTTGGAGAAGTCCTTGATAAACTGTCGGTAATAGCCTGCCAACCCAAGGAAACTCCGTACATCCATTGCATTCTTAGGTCGATCCCAGTCCTGGACTGTTGCCACCTTAGCGGGATCCACCGCTATCACATTTCCAGAAACTACATGGCCTAAGAACCTTACTTCCTTCTTTCAGAAGTGACGCTTTGAAAACTTAGCTCTCAGCCGATGCTTTTGCAAGATTTATGAAACAACTCTTAAGTGTGTCTTGTGCTCTTCCTCATTCCGAGAGTAAACCAGAATATCATCCATGAACACAAGCATGAACTTATTCAATTGATCTCTGAAAACTCTATTCATAAGATCCATAAAATATGCTGGCATGTTAGTCGACCCGAATGGCATCTCCAACCATTCGAAGAAATCAGATGGTGTCCTAAAAGCAATCTTCAGCACAATATCCTTCGCCACCCTCAACCGATGAAATCCCGTTGCCAAATCCATCTGAGAAAATACTTTGGCTTCGTGGAGCTGATCGAACAAGTCATTAATCCTTTGCAATAGATACTTGTTCTTTTTTCACCTTGTTCAGCTCATGATAGTCCATACACAATCTAACACGATCGGTGCCCCCCATTCAGAAACACTTCTCTGAATGAATCCCTTTCCTAGTAGGTCACGAACTTGCACCCCCAACTCTCGCTGTTCCTTAGGCGCCAACCACCTAAGAGGCATAACGATTGGTCTAGCACCCTCGACCAAATCAATCCTAAACTCGATCTCTCGATGCGGCGGCAAACCTTTGACCTCATCAAAGACATCTTCATACTCATTAGTGATCAACATAGATGAAAAGTTTTCCTATGGAATCCCAAGCGAATATAGATAGCTCATGGAGACCCCCTCTTCGCGCTTACATCTAATCAACACCTTTCGTCCTTCCACATCCCCAACTCTCACCATTAGCTTCTCGCAATTCATCCTTGTCGCATACCTCTTGAGACAATCCATCCCAATGATGGTCCCAAACCCAGCGAAGTTAAGAACAAAGCCATCACATACAAAAGAGCAACCATGACTCGACAACACTAGACCACGACACAACATGCAAAACTGGACGAACCCTCAACTGGATTAGTCACGATCAATGGTCTATCAAAAATCTCGGGGTTCCAAACCCAAGCGACACACAAGCTCATTGCAAATGAACGAATGCGATGCTGCAGTATCAAACAAAAGCCGAAATGAAATACCATTAATTGAAAGAGTACCTTACATAACAACACCCTTTCCCTTCTCCTCTGTAGTAGGAGCTCTTGAAGAAGTTGGCACGACTTCCAAAGCATATGCCTTCACAACTTTCTTCCCCTTAGCTAATTCTGGACAATGTTTCTTCTCATGCCCAGCCTTTCCACACTTGAAGCACTTCTTCTCAGCTTTGGGATTCTTGCACTTATTCGAGTAATGACCTTTCTATTGGGAGTTAAAGCAAACCACCTCACTCTTAGGTTTCTTCTGGCCATCCTTTCCTTTCTGATGTTGTTGCGTCCTCTTCATATTATTACCACCTTACCACAAGAACGAGAAGTTTGTTATGGGGCTGGATACCTATATTGGAAGGCCGTTGGTGGATCAAGCACAGAACGACCATTCTGTTTCAGCTCCACGAACTTCTTGAACAAAGCAGACTTCTGAGCAGTGGAGATAAACTTTGCTTCAAACTTAGCCCGGAATTGCTCCCATGAAATTTCCTCTTTTGGAGTCTCAAGCGTGGTGCTGCCCTGCAGTTGCCTTGATGCAAGCTTTCTCTTGGTTGCACCATGCAAACTCAAGTCTCCGAAGATACGAACACCTCTGAACCTCTTCAGCTGGCTCAGATACTTTGAATGGTTTTCCTCCTAGAAATGTATAATCTTTGCATAGCTTCGCAAAATCCACAACCCTAGGCAACTGAACTCCTATGTCTACTGTAGCTACCACTAGAGCAGGCACCCTTCGCGTGAATGCCTCCATCATGGCTTCAAACATGGTAAGGTAGTCTAGTTCACCGCCATTTCCCCCTCTAGTATTAGCTCCTCTAGCTAGCAGCGTGTCTTGAAGGTCGTCTACTCATTCTAAATCTGCAATTTAGAATAATTAGCCACTTCCAAGAAAAATTGCTAAAGGAGAACAAACGCTACTATATATGCTAATATATATAGGAAGCATCCAATTGAAATCTACAATTACATCTCTCATATGTAATTATGTCATTGAACTTTGGCTAAAATCGTTAACCAAAGTTCTGATACCAAATGTGGTGACAACCCACAACCCCTGCACTAAACAAGAGGAATAATGCGCTTAAAGGTGTTCTAGGCAGCTGCGGACGATCATCATAGATAAGTAAACAACATCAGAACTTGTCATAAATCTCACAGTGCAAGAATAAAACATAATAGAATATATATAACAGGTATCAATAGTGAAGCATCACATAACAAACTTTTGAAACTTTCACAACATTCTAAAAGATTATCCATACATCATAGGAAATATCAAAGTTTGTACATAAGGCCTCACTACAACACTCATAAAGCAATTCAAGCAGCGGAAACATAAATACTAGATAGTAATAGAACTGGTATGTAAGCCTCTAGCTCACCTCTGAACTGCAACATCGTGCTCATTAAGCGATCACCTGTCACCTGCTACCTAGTCTGCCCATCAACAACCGGATGAATAGCCCAAGGTAATAAGAGGAAACATAAAACCTTGAGTTAGACAATAGTCTTAGTGAGCGATAAAACAACTAACAAACTTCATCAATAAAGTATAAGAGAATAGGTAGATTAACCAACCAATCTACCAAGCACTAGAGAAGAACTCAACTCCCGTCTTGTGACGGCCGGGAATTTCGCTCGATCCGAATCAGTCGTTAAACCGATCTAGACCGTTCAAAACCCTTGATCGTTTGAGAATATGACAAATCAGAATGCATACAAAAGAACATTTCATTGTTTATTATAACAATTCCATCAGAATACAAGAATATAAAGAGTATGAATGAATAAATTACATTCGATAAATATCAGAGATTACAATAAATTACATAGCAACGGAAAATAATACAAAGCACAACTGAAGGTGATATACGAATACAGAGCTTTCCGGATATCATTCCAGCTGTAAACCAGGATCCTGTGAATATAAATCTGCAAAACCAAAACTACTAGCTGCCCGTGCGGAAAATAGGGGCACCCAGAGTTTAGGTTAAAACAATAAACTCCAGGTCAGTCATGTGACTGGTGTGAGAACTAAAACAGTTATTTAAAACTTTACTTTAAAAGAGAGTAATTCAAGGGACCACGCCGTATAAAACGGAACGGGTTTCCTCCCAAGAATACCAGTGCATAGAATAAACAACGCAATGCTTTTTCGAAAAATGAAGCTATTATAAGACCCAGGTCCCATCACACAATGCAACGCAAGCCGGAGGATAGGGTTTTCCCTTATAATAGCCAAACATGCTTGGTACGTTTTAAAACAAATCATTTGATACTATAATAAGTGTATAGTGTCAAAACAGTTTCAATCATAAATATAAATCATAGACGACATGGGTACCATATATCATGTCGCCATACTAGTTCTACAATTAAAACCACAATACACGTATTGGAAATTGGATTTCCGTCATGAGTCGAGGCAAGGGGCAAGCTCCTCTCCGCTTTCGAGACACTCTAGCAAATGTCTCAGGACTACACACTCTGGGCAATCCTGGATGCTTCAGGGCCGGTCCTCACTTACGTTAGAGGATTATTTATTCCTGAACACACGTTTCCCGGTCCTTACAGACCTATAATCGAGGCGCCTCATCCAACAACCACATAGGTGAAAAGTATATAAATGTCAGGGCTGGTAAGTCACTGACACCACCAAAGCTAGAAAGAAACGCCGTGCTCTCCCTGCAGTCCTTATCCCGTTTTTAACTCATACCGAGGTGTGAGGCTCGCGAATTCACGTTATACACAAAGCTACGCCACAAAGGCTGTGCTTTGATCATCAACCACAAGAC
Organism: Allium sativum; assembly: GCA_030737875.1. Taxonomy (NCBI): domain Eukaryota; kingdom Viridiplantae; phylum Streptophyta; class Magnoliopsida; order Asparagales; family Amaryllidaceae; genus Allium; species Allium sativum. The sequence continues at coordinate 715,383,524 of CM060921.1, read as the reverse complement.
TTTGCTTTTCAACAGAAGCCTTGATCCATGCAACTCAGCATGCCACACAGGCAATTCATGCCATGCGATTGATATCTATCGATATATAACCTCTAAGCTCGTATGTCTCAGAGAAGGGCGTTAAGCAAGAGAATAAATTCTCCGCCGCCAAACATATATATATTTAACAGAAATCAACCAACACAGAATAAAATCCAATGTCAGACACACAATCCATTTACAAGTTCGTTTTGGGTCTGAACGAAACCGGAGGCACTTTCCTCGCATATCCATCGATCTCCAAGTACGTCTGGACGACCACCAACTATTTCCATCCTCTTGGGTCTACTGCCCAATCAGGATCATCAGTAATTATCCAAATGATGTGAAGACTTCCGGTCTTCAACCACCGTCTTCATCTTCGACATATCGTCGAATCAGTTATTCAGAATGGGTATAAACCCGACCTTTTCGAACAACCCGCGTATATTAAAAACAAATGTTACACAAACACAACATACGCCTCATTCCAATTCATTAGTCACTAACCGTAAGTAAGAGAGTAATTTCCCAAATATTAACCCCGAAGGCCGAAACCAACATCAGATCAATATCCAGGAAACCATTCTTCTTAACTACCCTACCGCTAGTTTCTAAATTCCACATTCTTAGGGAAAGGTTCCCATTAATTTTATCCAAGATAAATTCTTTAAAATTTATCCTTTAATCTTCCTTTGGATGTCGTTTCAAACCAAATTATGGTTTTCCAAACTAGTCGAGATTAGCGAACCACACCGAAGTAATTATTTATTTTATTTCCCAATCCCAACCTATTCATCCCATGAAACAATACTGGTAATACTCCATATCTAACACCATGGTGTTATCGGTAAAATTAATTACCATTTCACGTTCAAATCTAATTAAAGATTTAACTATCGCTTTGGAGCAAAACTGGTGATACTCCATTCTCGCTCAATTTCTAAATTTGATAATTTAAATTATCAATTCGCATTTCAATCTAATTTCAGATTCCTTATAACTCCTTTTTCTGGGTTAAAGAACTAATGTCATTTAAAACACAGTTCACGATAAACCCAAATCACATTCTATTTATAACCCATTTCAAATCCAATTTATTTATTTAAAAATAAATGGATTTTAATTTTAGTTCAAAACTAGTTCGTTTCGATAAAAATCTATTTTTATCTTTTCAAACATGGAGTTTTTCATCCCATTTTTTTCCAAATCATTTCTTATGATTCTACACAAATTATTACTATTTTTAAAATTTTTATCAAGGCCTGTACAGTCGATTTCCACCAACGGCCATCGAACTGCACTTACAACGACCTTTTACAAATTTGATTTGGACGTATCTCCAAATCCAACCGTTAGATTTTGAATTTATAATGTTCGTTAGAAAGCTCTTTTCGATACGAACCCAACGGTTCCGGTTTTAGGAGAATCCGACGGTCGGATCTCCCGTAATGTCCGTTTGAAATAAATGGTCGAAATTCACGAACTGCCGCGGCGCGGCGCGTTCTATTCAGGCCATTATATTATATATATAATATATATAATATGTATTTCATCGATTTCTATTTAAAACGAATTTTATAAATAGTTTTGAATTCGTTTCAAAAACAGTTTCAACCTTTATTTCAAATTCAAATCAAAATTGAATTTTCTATTATAAATCCTTTTTACTTTTATTTCTATTTGATTTCAATTCAAATTCGTTTTCTATTCAAATCAAATTCAATTCGTTTTCTAATCGAATCAAATTCGTTTTCTATTCAAATCAAATTCATTTCGTTTTCTAATCAAATCAAATTCAATTTGTTTTCTATTCTATTGAAATCAAATTCGTTATATATTCAATTGAAATCAAATTCGTTTTCTATTCAAATCAAATTCAATTCGAATTCGTTTTCTTTTCAATTCAAATTCAATTCGTTTTATATTCAATTCAATTCGAATTCGATTTCTTTTCAATTCAATTCGAAATTGATTTTCTATTCGATTCAATTCAAATTGAAAAACGAATATAATCGATATAAATATCGTTCGCGTCAAAATAGCGCATCTCTAACCAATACGGCTTTATATATATTTCAATAACTTCGTGATTCTATTCAACAAATGAATCTATATTTCTTTCAATACATGACTCAATATTTTTGTCAACACACGACTAATCTCAACGAATGAGTATTGTCCACGTGTGACTATTTTTGTTATTTAATATATTTTTTAAATTTTCGTTCAACACATGACTAATCTCAACGGATGAGTACAGTCAACCCATGAACCTTTATTTTATAATATTCTTTATTTTCTAAATTGGAATGAGGCCCAATCAATTACCATATAAAGTTAATTATATGGATTCCATACAACACATGTATATAATAGCAACAACAAATAATCAACCATCATCCAAAGTGCACTACACTGTATAAGCATCAATTATAGATATCTAACGCTTATAACAGCCTGTCAATCAATCGATCGACATACAACTAATTATTGGGATTAGTGTATGTCGTATTTTATCCCAATACCCGTGTGGGGTTTCAAACAATCAAACACAGATTTTTATTTGTGTAGTTGGGCGATGTGTAAAATTTATCGTCCCAATCAATGTCAGTCAAATCAGTGTACATAAGCAAACCGTCCGGTTTGTAAATGAATATTTTATTTTATTCACTTTCACGTTAAAAATTATATTTTTAACGACCAGAATATTTTATTCAAACTATGAATATTCTATTCGGTTCATTTATTCAATAAAATGATATTTTTATTTCTCTAACATATTTTAGAAAGTTTCGGCGGCATAACGGCACGATACTAGAAACGGGACGAGGCCTAGCCTTATCCCCGGTCTAGTGAAGGCCCACGCCATTCACACATCAATCAAATCCATTCCATTTCACCAAACAATTCAATTCAAACCAAATAATCTAACCAACTACACAACCAAACAATTTAACAAACAAGCCATCCATGGTCTGTGGATGACGGGTGTCGGGCGCTACTAAACACCGTCTGCATCCTAGTGTATATATATATATATATATATATAACTAGAAAAAAAGGAATTTTGAGTGAGAAGTTCTCACCAATAGTTATCCAATACCACGACTCTTCATTGATAGGAATCTTCATCGTTCTCGCCTTTTTATCACCTTCGTTGCCCGTATTCTCTACATATGTAAAAATTGAATTTTCACTTCGCTATTCAATATATAAAAATCGAATTTTTACTTTGTTATTCAATATATAAAAATATAATTTTTACTATGCTATTCAATATATAAAAATCGAATTTTTACTATGCTATTCAATATATAAAAATCGAATTTTACTATGCTATTCAATATATAAAAATCGAATTTTTACTATGCTATTCAATATATAAAAATCTCGCCTTTTCTATTATAAAGATTTCGCCTTTCATGTCATAAAAATATCGTCTTTTCTATTATAAAGATTTAACCTTTTCAATTTCATCACTATAAAAATCACATTTTTATTTTGCTAAATATATAAAGATGATATTTTTACTATCTATAAAATATAAAAATTATATTTTTATTATATTTACTATATAAAAATCGTATTTTGATTCTTTTTTTATAATCTTAAAATTATATTTTTATTTCATGTCTAAACATAAAAATCATTTCTTTTGTAAATTAAAAATCTATTCTTTTGTAAATTAAAATCTACATACTAAAAATCAGTTTTTAAACCGATTAACCTAAGTTAAACATTTAAAAAGAATTGAAACAAAACAAAAATAAACAAATAAATGAAATTAAAAAAACTTATAGTGAATATTGGGGGGGGGCTGTCGCGTTCGTCAGTGGATGAGGGGGGGGGGGGGGTTGTCGGCGAGAGGCAGAAGAGGGGGGTCTTCGATTTCGGTGGCGATTTGGTCAAAGGGGGTCTGGGCGTTGCAGCCGAGGAAGAGCAGGGGAGGAGGAGGAAGAAGAGGGGGCGAAGAAGAGGAGGGGGGCGGCATGTGGTTGCTGCGCCGCCCTGGGGCGCGGCGGCTCATCGGGGGGGGGGGGGGGGGGAGGGCATCGATCGCGTCCCCCTTCTGTTTCCTTTTTTCTTTTTAATTTCTGAATTGAAACGTGAAGGGGGGCAACAAGGTAATAGGGAGAGAGGGGTGAGGGTTTTCTATTATAATTTATTTAATTAATTTGTTTTCAAAAAGCAACTTTTTCATACGACCTCTAAACGAGGCCCACCGCCTGTCGTCCATAACGTATTACCCCCATTCTGAACACAATGGGATATATATCGTAAGCTGATTCGATCGTTTCGGTCATTTCGTTAAAATCAACATATAACTCTATGTATTGAAACTAAACGCGCATTTCAATTTACCGAGGTCACGTACGAACTCTATAAATCCCAGAAAAATATTTTCTAGCTTCATATTGACGATACGGTCCTAAAAAAACTAGTTTCGTCGAATTCTGAGACCGTTGGACAAATGGCCAATTTCTAGTCGATTAAAATCAACTGAAACTGGTCAAACACGTTTTCTTTTGCCACGCTCACATATTGATTTGAAAAATTATGAAATTTGGAACCTAGCAATAATTTGACACTGCGAATCCAACAAAAGTGGTTTCGTCGAAATATGAGGTCATTTGCAAAATTCCCATTTTTAAGGGCTTGAATTCCATAGCGACTATTCAGAATTTTCAACTGGACATATCTTTTGATTCCCGCTATGAAATTTCGATTCTTCGAATTCGTTGGAAAGATATTCCCAATTAGATCCTAATGTTTTTGGTTTCACTAAAATCCGGTTTGTTTTGCACCCGGTACATTCAATTGAAGTTTGAAATCGAATTATCGAACTACCGCGCCATTTTCAATTCTATTTATAATTATATATAATTATTTATATTCTAACGACGACGTATAGAATATATACGTTCTAATTATATTCAAAATAAATTTCTCGTCGATATTATTTAAAATAATCCATTTTAAATATGCAAAATTCATTAAATTTGCAAAAATAAAAATTTTAAACTGGCTCGCATTTCCGGGTTATTACACGTCTTCCCCACATCGGACAGTGATAGTCTTTACATTAAACAATTCTACCATACACCCATGGAAACCAGAACACCCATTAAACCATGGTAAAGTACACATCTCATCCAGATTATATATCTCGTGTAAAACATCCTAATCGAATTCAACATCCCTCAAGCATGAACCTCAGAGGCCTAAACTAATATCACACAAGCACCTAAGGAACATCACCTATGACGCTGGACAATATACATGAGACGGTACAACAGAGCATCCAAACATAGATTTAAAATCCCTTTTTATTCAAATCTGAGGCGTACTCAGAAATAATTTTTTCCAGAAAACCTTATGCGACCGACTCATCTTCTTGGAGCATTGACCGACCTTTCCCTAAAATACCGATCGCCCCCCTTGGAGCACCGATCTGTCCCCTGAAGGACGCCACCAATCGATCTCTATGAAGCACCATTTACGACCAGTCTCTGAAGCACATCACCGATCGGTCTTTGAAGCACCTGAAGCATACATTGATCGGCACCGAGAAGCACCCAAAGCACACACCGATCGGTCTCCTGGAGAACACACTAAAACTTATACCGATCAGTATACTGGAGCACACACTACCGATCGGCCTCCCTCAAGCCTACCTACTGATCGGCCTCCCGAACACCTTCCGATCATTCCTTCTCTGGCTTGTTCTCCAAGTCACTCCATAGCCGATCCATCTTGACCAATCGGTCGACTGCACAGCCCCAATCCAACTCCAATTTCGACCAAAACTTTGCCAAATGGTAAATTTGACGAAACCAACTCATCCAATACATCCAATACAATCATAAACATGTTATGGAACCGGTAACATCATGAAAATGACAATTATCATCAAATTATGCAAATTCACCAAAAACCATAATAAATGAACATATGATCTATTTTACGGATCTAATTTGCAAAAACAAGTAAAATGGCATAAGAATTATCGGTTTTAAACATGCTAACTAGATCATAGGGTGATTCATATGAAAATGGACTTGTTAAGGTATAGATCTATGGTAAAACACTTGAATTTGATGAAAAACATGATTAAACATTCACATACTTCATTGAATCCATGTGAGAGATGTAAATAACTCATCGATTCCCCAAACAAGCTAAAATCAATAAATTAATATTCCGGATAGCAAGCAATTTGAACCAAACCCTTTGATCCGATGAATTCCCACTTCAATTGATGTAGATCTTGCCTGCAATGGTGTAGATCTTCGATTTCCCTCCTTTAGATTTGATTTTTAATTGTGGAAAGGTTTTAGAGGAAGGAGGAGCATAGGCCACCAAATGAGAGAATAGAGAAACTAAATCGTTTCTCATACCTCCCACCCCCTATTTATACCCTTCCACTAGCCCACTAATGGGCCTCTCTAGATCAGCCCATTATGGCTTAAAAGTCTTAACAGCCAACTGTTAAACCTTAAAACGGTGATTCCACCCAAACCGCTAAACCAAATCTTTAATGTAACCACTCTACGGAAAGACAATCATCATTTCCTTTTCAATGGCACAACTATTACCACCTGATTTGACCTGAGTCAAAAGTTATCTCCTGTACAAGACTAAAAGTGGCAAAATGGTCACAACAAAATTGGTAAAAATTATGGACATTTCTCACATCACCAAAAGAAACATATTAAAATATGAGAATGATCCAACCCACTGGGAATAAAATAAAAATATTTTACGATCCTCTGATACGTAAAATGCGGGTTGTTACCATATATATATTATAACAAGACTTAGCTCCTCAGGAAAAAAGCTACCGCATATGCTAAGGATGAAACCTGCTTATCTACTCCACCCTAAAATTTCAAATCACCCTAACTTTACGACAAGCCTATCCTATCCTATATTGTACCATTACTTAAGTCATAAGGCTTGATCAATCCTTTCATTGCAAGATTGGTTTCATCTATAAATGTCGATGGGCACTGTCGAAGAGCAGGGTTTAGTTAGAAGCTTCATAACAAAAATTACAGTGAGAATATAAGGGTTTCTTAGTTTCGTTGTTCTTTTTAAAATCATATACATCCCCCAAAATCCCAAAACTAAACCCACTAAAGCCCTATCGAGGTAAGCTTCATTTCAATATACATATGGGAGGGTGTGTACCCATTTACAGAGACTCCAAGTTTTTACAGCGTTCCTAGGGTTAGCTCTCTTGGATGCTTCGTTGATCATCGAGCAAAGCAGAGGTTTGTAGTTGGGTTCTAGAGGGATGTGGAGGCTTGTCGCAAGTATTGGTTGCACATGATGTTAAACGAGGTCGGTGTGTTCCTATAGACGGTGAATAAGGCAGGGAGACGCATTTTGGAAGAGGATGGCGAGATGGCCATGTTACTGATAGTTGTGCATCGGTTGGGGTGTGAGCGTGATAATATGGAGTGGGTAATGTGCATATATGAAAGAAAGAAAGTATGGTGGAGTTGCACGTTAAATGGTAAGAGAGGAGGAGGGTGGATGTTCTGCATGGGAGAAGACTTGTCTAAACGAAAGTGGGATGAGTCTTAAAATGGGTGAGACTGTTTATTTGTTTATGTGAATATAACAAGAGTGGGTTGTTTTGTTATTTGAGGAAGAAGGGTGACTGTTGAAGATGGGTGGGGTAGTGATCTGGGATGGGCCGACGTGGGAGGGAAAAAATTGAGGCTCAGTAAAATGTTTAGTTTATTTAAATATAAGGCTATGGTGTTTACTTTTGGGATGAAGCGAGCTTCAGACATTATAGGCAAAGCAGAACATATGCTGGTCGGTTATCTTGAGCGTATTGACCTGACGTAAAAATGTAAGACCGGTTACAAATTAATTTAGGTTTAAAGGTTTATATCATAACATATTACCTTGTTAATGCAATATTTCATTCATACGGTGTCAGAATCTCGAACGATCTGATCCGTTGGGATCGTATGCTCGTAGGCTACACAATGGAACCAATTTGGAGGACGTTTAAATTATAGCAAAAGACTAAACGCCTGATACGAATCAACTGACGTTAATCATTTTTCAATGATTAACGATCATGGTGAGTAAACTCACTAACTCTGTCCAGTTTTATAATTTTATAAACGTTATTTAATATTGATAAAAATGATTGAATGTTGTGTGTGATGGTTGTTTGGATCATTTGCTAATTAATTGGTCGAAATAATATTTATAGTTATATATACAAATCGTTAATTGAACACTGATTCCGTTTATTATTATATTTCATATTGCTATGAGATTGGTATTATTTATGTTGATTAACATCTGCGGATGCAGGGAGATAGGTTGCAGGGATCCAACTGGGTTCCTCTACAATTTATTGTTTTTTTATATATTGCATTATATGATGTGACAAATAATCTGTGGTTGATTTTTTGTGTGTTTGGGATGTTTGAACAACATTAACCTGAAATAATTAGTATTTAAATACCGTAAAATATATTCGAATATATTAGAAAATAAATTGGGTTTTTAAAAAGGAATTTCTATGTTTTAAAATAAGAAATTGAATTTCGATTTGGATTTAAAAGTAATAACCTGATTTAATTATAATAAAACAAGAAGTTTGATCTATTAATGTTAAATAATCCGTGAATGTCAATTCAAAACAAAGTAACGAATAGGGAAATCGTTGAATTTATTTTGAGGTTCAAAATGTGAATATGAATTGAATAAATCGATAAGGATTTATAATTAGAATTCAACGACGTCGAATGTTTTAAAAATGAACTATCTTTGAAAATTATATATTATATAATTCAGAATTTAACAAGACAATTAATATTCAAATTGAAACCAATATTTATAATCGAATGTAAAATCGAATGAGAACTATAAACTGATTTAAATAGAATAGACTATAAGTTGATTTACAAAAGAGATTTTATAATGAAGTTCGAAAATAACTTGACAAATAGATTTTAGCCTGTAATGGTACTTATAAATATAAATCAAGATTTGATTTGATAAAATGAGTCCAGTTTTATAAAGGAATAAGATTCACATATTAAAGTGGATAATGATTTTTAAAGCAAATAGATTAAATTGGTTATAAAAGGAAATTAGTAAGTAATTGAAATGATAAATTCAAACATGAATTTAGAAATCAAGTTAACTAGAAACGGAGAGTTCATTCCAACGTTCGGAACGTTGTTTGAATATAGAGTATTCAAAAGTGAGTTATATGTTGGAATTCGATTCTATCGATTTTCGGAAAGTACCATTTACTTTCCGATTATAATCAAGATTTATTTATTTATCTAATTAATTATTTATTTGTTTGTTTAGTTAAATAAAAGATATATTTTGACATTAAATATTTTAAAAGCAGAGATTATAATGTTATTGTTATAATCAAAGACTTCCGTAAAGAATTGGATTCGTAAACTGAATAGAGAGCTATGTCAACAGTTTTGTAAATAAGGAATTAAGAAATGGAGTTAATTAGAAACTGAATGGAAATTAGTTATTTTGAATAGTTGTCTGAGTATCGATATGATGTTGATCTCGGCCTTCGGAATTATACTATGGGAATTGTTCTCTTACTAGTTTACAGTTAGGGACTGATGGTTATGGAAGGTTAGTAATGCGTGAATGAGAAATGGAAATGTTTTCCAAATGTACTTAGCATATATTTTCTAGATATAGAAAATAATGAATTATCAATATGGAAATGTTTTTTTCCGCGGATTGTGAGAGACTAAGTGTGTTTAAGAAATATGGAAAATAGGAGATTAAGGAATGAATAAATTAATGATAGATTAATTTAAAGGGGTTGAATGTTGATTAATGATTGATCGATGTAATTTCCATTTGGAAATACAACCGATGTTTATATGTATGTTTCCTTGATAGTAAAATAACCGACTATCAAAGTTTTGACCCTTTACGTTGTCAATACGGAGAGACTGAGATCAGATTTATTATCTAAAAACCACTCTGTATGGGCATTAGCGTTGAGAATCAAATATGATGAAGATAATTGAAGACAGAGTTTGTGCAAGGGTTGTTCTGGCGATCCTAGGTACAAATTAGCTAAGATGGATTTACAGAACGATGCCTTCGGTTTGTCTATTCCCAGGACAACATGTATGGATGAATGTCTGACAGAGTGTATCTAATAGATCGCATAAGTTGATCGCTTCAAACGTATTTACGTTGGTGGTGGAGAAATTCGTTTCTCCTGGCTTTATACCTATGATATTTTTGGGGGAATCAATTTGTGATTTGCCGAGTATGACGATGTGGAATTCAAAGTAAATATAGATATGATATGTATAATTGTACGTTATAACCTCAAGCCTCATCAACCGAAAAATGACAAAAATTGGGCAGGCAACATGGCTAAGTGGGTCGCACCCAATTAGGGTATATTGTCATCATATAAAGAATATTCTTATTTGTTACTTCTTTCAATAGTGTATCTCCCAGGAATGGTTATGTTGATATACCAACCGTAAGGTGATAACATATTCGGAACATTCAAGCGAATGAATGGCTGGTAATGTATGGCCGAGTTACAAGATGTTCTTGTTGAACTCCAATGTATCGCTTCTAGAGTATACTGATCAGAATGTGGTTCCATACCTTGTCATAGTTGGAATCCATTACCCAATAAGAGCCCGCAGTTTTTGATTATATATTATATATGTAGAGTGTGAGATGAAAGCGTTCTGCTAGATTGTTATTTACTTGATTTAGACATTGTTATAATATCATAAAATATTGATCTTAAGAATATTATAGGTTATCATAAGGTAAAAACCATCTATGTTTATGTGTGGATCGGTCTTATGATTATCAATTCTTTTTAAAGGATTTTAAAAGTTAAACCAAGTGATTAGAGTTTACTCACACCAGTCCCTTGACTAACCCAAAGTTTATTTTATTTTGTTTTCCGTAAACTCTTGGGTGCCCAAATTCGTACGGGCAGTCAAGTAGTCGAGATTTTACAAATATACTTGGTCGAGCTTGGAGCAGGAGGCTTCATCAATAGTTATATATTTATAGAGTATATTTCCGTTGTGATATACATGAGATGTACCCTGATAATGTGTATAAGTATAAATACAATTTTGTATTTCAAAATTATGCTATATATTATATTTTATTCGTTCTGCTATGAGATTCATGTTTACTCTGATTTTGTTCTGTTGTAATATTCTTCTTCTATTCTAATTTTCTTTCTTTTCTCACCCTCTAACTTCTTTCTATTAATGATCTAGTATTTTCGATGCTTGAATAGTCAACATGGGTTTTATGTTGATTTTCTGGGTCGAAAATCATCGGGTCGTTTTAGTGGTATCAGAGCTAAAGGTTAAATGATTACCATGATTTTATCGCGTAACTTGATAAAGACCGGATTAGTAATATCCTAGATTGAGTTTGAGTGTATATATATGAGAGAGATTATTTGTAGATTGATTAAAAACCATTTTATAATGCGTAGATTTATTAGTTGAGTGGCATATGAATTCTAATCGATAGTGGGGCACCGTAATGTCGATAGGGGTTTCTAAATACTCGAATACGATAAACCGACACAATACATTTTGAAAAGAGGTAAATGAAATAATTTTACCTAGATTACATTTTTAATATTAGAATTATTGTAATATATTGGATGTGTTGGTTATTTTTATAATCGAATAAGATTATAAATTGAAATGGTTATAAATAACCAATCAAAATTAATGTAAATGTAAAGTATAAATTCAAATGAATTAAAAATTTAAAATAGAATTGGAATTATAATTCTGGAATTTGGTAAAGAATGTGAAAGGAATTTTGGATTATATAAGGAATTTTTAAGATCCTAGGTGATTTGAAAATGTTTTCCAAGTATTGTGAAGAATGTTTTGAAGTAAGTTCAAAATGGAAGTGTTTGAAATTGATATAGTGTGACGACCGCCCATAACCCCCGCACTAAACAAGAGGAATAATGCGCTGAAAGGCGTGCCAGGCTGCTATGGACGATCATCATAGTAAGTGAACACATCGAAACATGTCGTAGAACTCACAGCGCAAGGATAAAATATAATAGAACATATACAACAGGTGATAGTAATGAGGTATCATATAGCAAACTTTTGAAACTCTTTCAACATCCAGAAAGATTATCCAACTGATATCCAAGTTTGTACATAAAGCCTCACTACAACTCTCAAGAAGCTCAAACAGCGGAAACAGAAATACTAGATAGAATAAAACTGGTACGCCAGCCTCCTGCTCGTCATCGCTCAGCTTCCTCGTATCACTAAGCTCCATTACCTGTAACCTGCTACTTAGTCTGCCCATCCACAACCGGATGAACAGCCCAAGGTAATAAGAGGAGACATAAAACCTTGAGTCAGACAATAGTCTTAGTGAGCGATAATACAGCTAACAAAATTCAACAAGAAAGCATATGAGAATGGGTAAATGAACAACTTATCTACCCACATCACCAGAGAAGAACTCAACCTTATCTTCCCCACATCGGACAGTGATAGCCTTTACACCAAGCATTTCAACCATTCATCCATAGAAACCAGAACACCCATTCAATCATAGAGAACACACATAACATCCAGATTATATAAGTCTCACATAGACAACACTAACCGAGTTTAACATTCCTCAAGTACCCTCGCCAGAGGCCTAAACCAATATCACTTAAGCACTCAAAGAACATCTCCCTCGACTTTGGATAATCTATGTGAGATAGTACAAACAGAAGCAAACAATCATCCATAACCGACTCTGGCTATCACCGCCAATCCTGCTTCGAAACCATCATTATCGTATGACGGCCAACCTTGCCATATGTCAAGGGCTAATGATAACCCCAGTTCTAGCATGAACTCCATATGCCCAACCTTGGCAATGTCCAACCTTGACACTAGGCCTTTCCCCAACCAGAAAAACCCAGGGTACTCGACCAACAACCGGTCTTTTGGGCCTTTCAACGATACCCATCATACCCCTGCTTTGAGCCTGCTAGAACTTACGACAACGATGTCTTCTCGGCCTTCGCATCTCTAATCGTCCAACCTTGACGATGTTTCATAGCTCAAGCAACCTTCTCGAGCAGCCATTATCCACCAACTCACGACCTTTAAGTTGTCTCCGCATTCGTTGTTCCACCCGAAAACGTACTTTTTCAGAAAACGACCCTGCCAAAACCGACCAGAACCTTGCTCCAGAATGACCAGCCAAAAACCGACCAGCCTTGCTCCAGAACAACCCGCCAAAAACCGACCAGCCTTGCTCCAGAACGACCCGCCTCCATGCAGCTTTGGATCGACTCGACCTCCTTGCAGCTTTGGATCGACTCGACCTCCTTGGGACCGACCAGCTTTGGATCGACCCCATCAAGACCGACCAGATTTTGCTCCCTCTGACCGACCAGCTCCTTCAGAGCGACCAGGATTTGCTTCCAGTAAAAACCAACCAGAATGCCACCATCTGAAACCGACCAGAATGCCACCATCTGAAACCGACCAGAATGCCACCATCTGAAACCGACCAGAAACACTTCTGCTCCTTCTGGACCGACCAGCTTAAACCGACCAGCCCCCTGACTTGCTTCCCAAGCCATACTATGACCGACCACCTCATTCCAGACCGACCCGACCAACTCCAGGACGACCAGAAACCTGCACATCTCCAATTCGACTCCGATTTCGACCAAAACTTCGCCAAACGACGAATCCGACGAAACCAGCTTATCCGATTCATCCAAACGCAATCACAAACATGTTATGCAACCAACAATATCATCAATCTAACAATTTCCATCAAAACACATAAATTTCCCAAAACATGATAAGTGAATCATATGAACATAAAAACGGATCTAACTTGCATAATCTTGAGAAAAACCATAAAATTAACCATTTAAGTTATCTAGATCAGATCCTAAGGTGATTCATATATAAAATGGACTTAGCATGGTGTGGATCTAAGGAAAATAACATGGAAATGATGAAATTAACAACATAAGACCCATATACTTGCATGCATTCGAATGAGAGATGTAAATCACTCACCAATTATCCAAATCTAAGCAAAAGCAATGAAAACGCAGTCCGGACAGCGAACACTTCGAATCAAACTCTTCAATCCGATGAATTCGCCCTTGAGCCGATGTAGATCTAGCCTCTTATGGTGTAGATCTTCAATTTCCCTCCTTGGATTTTGGAATTTTAATGGTGGAAAGATGTTAGAGGAAGAAGGAGATCAAAGCCTCCTCATAAGAGAATGGAAAATGCCAACCTTTCTCCATACCCCTTTCCCCCTATTTATAGTCTCCATCCACCCTCTAATGGGCCTTCTCCAAATCAGCCCATTAGCCTTCCAAAACCTGAACAGCCAACTGAAAAACCTTAAAACAGCGATTTCTCCCAAACCGCTGAACCAAATCCTTAATGTAACCACTCTACGGAAAGGGAATCATCAATTCCTTTCCAATGGCACAGGTCTCATCCTCAAATTCAACCTGAGTCAAAAGTTATGCCCAGTACAAGACTGATAGGGGCAAAATGGTCACAAACAAAATCGGTAAAAATTATGGATATGTCACACATCCCCATAAGCAATATATCAAAAGATGAGAATGATCCAACCCTCAGGGAATAAAATAAAATTATTTTATGATCTTCCGATACATAAAATGCGGGCTGTTACATATAGTAGTGATCACTAGGAAATAATTTTTATATTGATTGTCACATTATCATTGTTCATTTTCGAGTTTCTAAGTGATGGATTACTACCAAAGATTTTGTTTTTGAATTGTTTTGAGAAAATAAGTTGTTCGGAAATTCAAATGTTTTGAATTGTTATTATTATTATTATATATGATTTCGAACTAATTTGAAATAAACCCCAGGGGCTTGAAATTCTGAAATTAAAATTTAACTTATGAAGTTAAATAAATGGAAATGGTGAAAGTGAATAAATAACTTAGAATTTAACTTAAACTAAGTTAAATAAAATTGGACAAGATTAGAGATAATTTGGAATTAATTTAAGATTGGATTAGAGACAATCTGGAATAAGATTCGGTTGTTGAGTAAGAATTTGAAAATGAGATTGGAACTGGAATTTGAAATGGATTTTGGCTTAGATATGAGCGAATGAGGGGATTTGAGAACAAGTTGATTGGAGATCAATTGGGAATGAAAGGATATACGCTAAAGTGATAGCAAACGGAAGAGATTGATTTGGATAACCGATAAAAAGATACGAGTTTATATTTTATATGGGTATGAGATTTATGGGCCTATTGGGCAAGCCGTTTGGTTGTTTGATTTTCAAAACCGTTAGGCTATTTGCTTTTCTTTTCGATTGGAGATGGCCTAGAGAGGCGGGTTGTAGTTGTACTGACTGAGCCATACAAAGGAGACGTTGGCGAAATTTTTCAAAAATTTAAGGTGTTAGGATTTTTTTTAGAATTTTTGAAAATTGTCGTTAGTAGGAATAAATTGATAATTTAACTGAAATTAATTGGTTCAATTTGAACTGAAGTTAAAAAATAGAATAAAAGATTTTTAACCTTGTTATAATATGGTTTGTAGCATTTTCTTACCTTAGTAATTTCGGGGATGAAATTCTTTTAAGGGGAAAGAATGTAACATCCCAAAATTTTAATGACTTGATAATTAATTTATTTAATTATTTAAATAACGGTTTAGTAATTTAAATGATTCAAATTGAAATAATTCGAATATTTAATTAATATAAATATTGGAATAATAAATTTAATCTTCGAAATAGTTGCAAATAGTTGAATTTGCAATATTGCGTAATTTGGATAATATATGACATTTAATTTAGTTTATATTCGAGTTATAAAAACGTATATATTATTTAAGCAATAGTTGAATGTATTAATTATAATATAAATTATAATCGAGCTCGTAATGTCGCGGCAGTTCGTAATATTTCGATTTGAACTTCAACTGAGTGTGTAGGATTCGTTATAAGTCGGATTTGTTCGAAATAAGAAACATTCGAATTTGTTGAGTTATATTTTTCTAATGGAAATGAAAAATCGAGTTTTCGTGTTATAGATTGTGAGTTATGTCCAAATCAAATTTTCAAAAAAGTCGCTATGGAATCGTTTATAAACCATAACGATTACTTAATTATATTAAAATATTTATTTCAAATTTGGATAAGGTTTTAAAGACGTATTATCAATTTAATTTTTAGAATTTTTTTGCAATTTTTATTTTGGCAAATAAGCAACTTTTTATTTGAAGTATTTTACACCCTAATCCAACATTTTGGGTTTCACGGAATAAGTTATCTTGTTTATATTATTATACTTTCGGGAACATGACACATTTCTCATCTCAACCGTGTTTTTATTTTTGTTCGTAGTAGTCGATAAACAAAACGGAGTTCTTTGAAATCGGTACCGCATTAATGTTAACAAAAATATTTATACACTTAGTTCCATTCCAACATTCTTCATCACATAACCCATCTCCACATAACATATGTAAATTGAAGATACCATAATAATAGGAACTACTTATATATATATATATATATATATATATATTATAACAAGATTTATCTCCTAAGGAAAAAAGCTATCGCACATGCTATGTATAAAACCTACTTATCTACTCGACCCTAAAATTCAAATCACCCAGACATTACAGCAAGCCTATCATATCCTATATTGTACCGTTACTTATATCCTAAGGCTTTATCAAACCTTTCATTGCAAGATTGGTTTCAGCCATAAATGTTGTGGGGCATTATCGAAGAGCAGGGTTTAGTTCGAAGCTTCATAACAAAAATTACAGTGAGAATATAAGGGTTTCTTAGCTTCATTGTTCTTTTTAAAACCATATACATCCCCTAAAATCCCAAAACTAAACCCACTAAAACCATATCGAGGTAAGCTTTATTTCAATATACATATAGGAGGGTGCGCACCCAATTACAGAGACTATAAGTTTTTACAGCGATGTAGGGTTAGCTCTCTTGGTTGCCCCGTTGATCATTGAGCAAAGCAGAGGTTTGTAGTTGGGTTCTGGAGGGATGTGGAGGCTTATGGAAAGTATTGGTTGCGCATGATGTTAAACGAGTTCGGTGTGTTCATGTAGATGGTGAATAAGGCAAGGTGACGCATTTTGGAAGGGGATGATGAGATGGTCGTGTTGGGGATAGCTGTGAATTGGTTGGGGGTGTGATAATATGGCGTGGGTACTGTGCATATATGAAAGGAAAAAAGTATGGTGGAGTTGCGCATGAAATGATAAGAGAGGAGGGCGGATGTTATGCGTGGGAGAAGTCGTGTCTAAATGGAAGTGGACTGAGTCTTAAAATGGGTGAGGCCATTTATTTGTTTACGTGAATATAACAGGAGTGGGTTGTTTTGTTATTTGAGAAAGAAGGTTGATTGTTGAAGATGGGTAGGGTAGTGACTTGGGATGGGCCGAAGTGGGAGGAAAAAATTGAGGCCTAGTAAATTGTTTAGTTTGTTTAAAGATAAGGCCATGGGGTTTTCTTTTGGGATGGAGCGAGCTTTCAGACGTTATAGGTGAAGTAGAACGTATGCGGGTCGGTTATCCTGAGCACATTGGGCTGACGTAAAAATGTAAGACCAGTTACAAATTAATTTAGGTTTAAAGTTTTAATATAATAACGTATTACCTTGTTAATTCAACATTTCATTCATACGGTTTTGAATCACGAATGGTCTGATCCAGTGGGATCGTATGCTCGCAGGCTACACAATGGAACCAGTCTGGAGCGATTTGGAGGACGTTTAAATTTATAGTAAAATTAAATGCCTGATACGGATCAACTGGCATTAATCATTTTTCATTGATTAACGACCAAGGTGAGTAAACTCACTAACTCTATCCAATTTTATAATTTTATAAACATTATTTAATATTGATAAAAATGACTGAATGTAGTGTGTGATGGTTGTTTGGATGATTTGCTAGTTAATTGGTTGAAATAATATTTATATTTATATATACAAATCGTTAACTGAACACTGATTCCTTTATTATTATATTTATATATACAAATCGTTAACTGAACACTGATTAACATCTGTGGATGCAGGGAGATAGGTTGGAGGTGTCCAACTAAATTCCTCAATAATTTATTGTTGTTTTTCATATATTGCATTATATGATGTGACAAATAATCTGTGGTAGATATTTTGTGTGTTTGATATGTTTGAACAACATTGACCCGAAATAATCAGTATTTAAATACCGTAAAATATATTAAAATATATTAGAAAATAAATTGGGTTTTAAAAAGGAATTTCTATATTTTGATATTAGAAATTGAATTTTGATTTGGATTTGAAATAATAACTTGTTTTAATTATAATAAATCAAGTAGTTTGATTTATTAATGATATTTATAAACGGGATAAAATAATTATTTGTTAAATAATTATTATTAAAAAATCTGTGAATGTCAATTCAAAACTAAGTAACAGAAAAAGAAATCGTTGAATTTATTTCAAGGTCCGATATGTGAATATGAATTGAATAAATCCGTAAGGATTTATAATTAGAATTAGACGATGTCGAATGTTTTAAAAATAAATTATCTCTGATAATTATATATTATATAATTCCGAATTTGATAAATTAATTAATATTCGATTTGAAACCAATATTTATAATCGAATGTAAAATTGAATTAGAAATAAAAATTGATTTAAATAAAACAGACTATAAGATTGATTTGCGAAAGAGATTTGATAATGAAGTTCTAAAATAACTTGATAAATAGATTTTAACTTGTAATAGTATTTATAAATATAAATCCAGATTTGATTTGATAAAATGAGTCCAGTTCTGTAAAGGAATAAATTCACGTATTAAAGCGGATAATGATTTTTAAAGCAAACAGATTAAATTGGTTATAAAAGGAAATTAGTAAGTATTTGAAGTGATAAATTCAAACATGAATTTAGAATTTAACCTAAAACAGAGAGTTTATTCCGACGTTCCGAACGTTGTTTGAATAAAGATTATTCAAAAGTGAGTTATATGTTGGAATTCGATTCTATCGAATTTAGGAAAGTACCATTTACTTTCCGATTATAATCAAGATTTATTTATTTATCTAATTAATTAATTAATTATTTGTTTATTTAAATAAAAGTTATGTTTTGAAATTAAATATTTCAAAAGCAGAGATTATAATGTTATCGTTATAATCAAAGAAATTGGAAACGTAAACTGAATAGAGAGTTATGTAAACAGTTTTGTAAAAAAGGAATTAAGAAATGGAGTTAAGAACATTAGAAACTGGCTGGAAAATAGTTATGTTGAATATATGTCTGAGAATCAATCTGATGTTGGTCTCGGCCTTTGGGGTTTATACTTAGGGAATTGTTCTCTTAATAGTTTACGATTGGAGACTGATGATTGTGGAAGGTTAGTAATGCGTGAATGAGAAATGGAAATATTTTCCAAATGTAATTAGCTAATATTTTTTAGATATAGAAAATAAGAAATTGGGGATATTGAAATGTTTTTTGCGCGAATCTTGAGAGACTAAACGGGTTTAAGAAATATGGAAAACGGGAGATTAAGGAATGAATAAATTAATGATAGATTAATTTAAAGGGGTTGAATGTTGATTATTGATTGACTGGTGTAATTTCCATTTAGAAATACGATCTTTGTTTGTATGTATGTTTCCTTTGATAGTTAAATAACTGGTTATCAAAGTGTTGACACTTTTCTGTTTTCGATACGGAGAGACCGGGGTCAGATTTATTATCTAAAAACCACTATGTATGGGCATTAGCGGTTCAAATCAAATATGACGAAGATAATTGAAGACGGAGTTTGTGCAAGGGCTGTTCTAGCGATCCAAGATAGAATGCCTAAGATGGATTTACAGAATAGCGCCTTCGGTTTTTCTAGTCAAAGGACAACGTGTGTGGATGAATGTCAGACAGAGTATGTCTAATAGATCACGTATGTTGATTGCTTCAAGAGTATTTATGTTGGTGGCGGAGAAATTCCTTTTTCCTAGCATTATACCCGTGATATTTTTGGTGAACTCAATTTGTGATTTGGTGAGTATGACAATGTGGCATTCAAAGTAAATATAGATGTGATCTGTATAATAGTACGTTATGTCCTCAAGCCTCATCAACTGGGAAATGACAAAAATCGGGCAGGCAGCATGGCTAAGTGGGTCGCACCCAATTAAGGTATATTGTCATCATCTAGAGAATATTCATATTTGCTACTTCTTTCGGTACTGTATCTCCCGGGAATGGTTATGTTGGTATAAAAACCGTAAGGTGATAATATATTCAGAACATTCAAGCCGAATGAATGGTCGGTCATGTATGGCCGAGTTACAAGATGTTAGTTGAACTCCAGTGTATTGCTTCTAGAGTACACTGATCGGAAGGTGGTTCCGTACCTTGTCATAGTTGGAATCCATTTCCCAATAAGAGCTCGCAGTTTTTGATTGTATATTATATATGTAGGGCGTGAGATGAAAGCGTTCTGCTAGATTGCTATTTACTTTATTTAGACATTATTATAATATCTGAAAATATTGATCTTAAGAAATATTTTGGGTTATCGTAAGGTAAAAAAATGTCTGTATTTATGTATGGATCGATCTTATGATTATCATTTCTTTTTAAAGGGTTTTAAAAGTTAAACCAAGTGATTAGAGTTTACTCACACCAGTCCGATGACTGACCCAGAGTTTATTTTGTTTTGTTTTTCTTAAACTCTAGGGTGCCCAAATTTGTACGGCCAATCAAGTATTCGGGATTTTACAGATATACTTGGCAGAGCTCGGAGCTAGAGGCTTCATCATTAGTTATATATCTATAGAGTATATTTCCGCTGTGATATACATGAGATGTACCCTGATAATGTGTGTAAGTATAAATACAGTTTTGTATTTCAAAGTTATGCTATATAATATATTTTATTCGTTCCGTTGTGAGATTCATGTTTACTCTGATTCAGTTTTGTTTTTATCTTCTTCTTTTATTCTAATTTTCTTTGTTTCTATTTCTCATCCTCTAACTTCTTTCTGTTAACAATCTAGTATTTCCGATGCTTGAATAGTCAACATAGGTTTTATGTTGATTTTCTGGGTCGAAAATCCTTGGGTCATTAACCACGAGTTAAAAATCACGTCTTTTCTCGCCAAATCAACTCCAAACATTGCGCACACACTCAAACGCACACTAACATACACCATAGGGTATAAAGGTGAGTTTTTTTTATAGGTTTGAAGGCTTGTGGGGGCCTATGGGGCTGCTGGCCTGGCTGGATAGCGAGAATAGAGGGCTGTGGTGGTGCTAGTGGTGGTTCCATGGCCATGTGGGGGACACACGAGGTGGTAGGAAGTGTAGATCTCGGGTTTACCACCTAAAAGTGCAACCTTTTCACTCAAAAAGAGATTAAGGAGGAGAGAGGAGGAAGGGAACGATTGTGGGCTGTTGCGTTGTGGCGTAGGGGGAGCGAGAGGTGGGGCCGTGGTAGTAGTGGCTCGGGTGGAGGAGGAAGGGGGAAGCCATGGAAGTAAGGAGGAAGGATGAGGAATTAAGGAAAAGAAGGAAGAAAGGAAAGAAAAAGGAAAGGAGAAGAAAAGAAGAAAAGGAGCTTTTTTGAAAAATGCCCAAGGCCTCACGCGGATCACTGCTTGTTGCAATGTGGGAGCTCGCAACTAAATCACTTCGAGTCGTTGGATGCCCTCCATTTCATTTAAAATTTTATAATTATTTGTTTATAAAAGTGTGCTAGTTCGCCTCCATCTCTTCTGATCACACAATCTTAAATTAATTCCATTTATCATGAAATTTTGGATTCTGACAATAAACGTAATTCTGGATCAACGGAACAGGTTTCGTTGAATTCCGAGTTTGTTTGGACTTCTGTTTTATTTTTCGATCATGTCTCAGCATGATTTTAATGTGCGATTTTAGCATATGTTTTCTTCTCGCACGCCCACACGCTAACTCTAAAAATTATGAAACTTGGGATTCTACCATTACTCGACGCTACAAATACGAGAAAAAACGTTTCGTACGGATTCGAGGTCATCTCAATAACGTTCCTTTGTAAACTGCTCGTTATTATTACATCGAACGACTTTATCTCGCACGGTCGCATACTAAGTCTGTTTGGCACGAAATTTGAAATCTAGCCATGATTTAATATTACGAATCCAACAAAATTGGTTTCATCAAATTCTGAGTTCATTTGCAAAATCTTCTTTTTTAAGGGCTATGTAATATTAAAATATTAATAAATTCCATATCAACTATTTTCATTTTTGAATTGGACATAACTTACATTTTATAATATGGAATCTAAATTTTCCACTTTCATTAGAAATATATTGTTAAATAGATCCTACCATTTTTTATTTTACTGAAATCTAACTTATATCGAGTTATGTACAATCATTTAAAGTTCAAAACATACTATTACAAACTATTGTGACGTTACGAGTTCATTTTAATTAAATTTTAAATTCATACATTCAAACTTCATATTAAAATAAATTTTAAGTTGTTAATTTTCAAAATAAATCATTTAAAATATCAAAATCCATTTAAAATAAATATTAAATTGGTTCCAAAATTCTGGGTTGTTACAATCTCCCTCACTTAGAACTTTTCATCCTCGAAAAAGAAAGGAGCTGAAAGTCATTTACTTAACCAACTCAACCTTCATTATGACCCAATTTCTTTAACTTTTCAGTTTCTAAGAAATTGAGAATTTCTCTGAAATTTGGCTAACGCCTTAAATTTTTGAATTTTTTTTGCCATAACCTCCATTGTACGGGTTGATCTGAACAAATATTAATGGCCTCTATGGGCTCTCATAAACCAATATATCAATATACAAACCAAACAAAACAATTACGACTTATCTACACACAAGGGATATGTGTGAAAAAAATCATCCCTTGACCCGGTGATGGGGATTAGTCGCCATCCATATGCCTTATCTGCATGCAAGAGAGACATGTATATTTCAATCATCTCAAGACCCATGTAGGGTTTATTATTAAATCCTACGATTTATCGTTATATGTTTATTAAGTCCGTAATTAGTGCACAATTCAGTCCTCAATCCAGTCCTCGCCATACAAGCATCAAATAATTACATGCTCACATGGTCATTCAAACCTCGTCATATAAGCATCAAATAATTACATGCTTATATGGATATGCTATGCTATTCCAATAATATATGCTATGTAGTGTAGTCCGAAGTTATTGTTCACTATCCTATGGTGTGTGTTTAATTTCGCACAAGCAACCATCACAGCGCATCCAATTTACACATAGCAATAATTATAACAAAATTGCGCAATCAATATAATAAATATGTACCTTTTTGTCGGGTATGCAATTTCACTCCAGTTCTTAACCTTTATGCAACAACCTGTTTGATATATACACGTGTCTAATCTAAACGAATTTTCAATTCAGTTCAACATTGTATTTGATTTAGCTTGATTTACCTTTCGTTCTTGTATTGGTTTTATTATTCCAATATTTTTATTGGTTAAACTAATTATCACACATCACGACCAACAATCAATTAGTTAATTAACTTTCCAAACATATAACTTTTATATACGTAAAAATATATTTTCAAAATCAGATTATATACATAATAATCACAAATATGTTACTTATAAATGTGTTACTCTCTCATCATAGGGCATTACTAACCCCATCTCTAATAAGTTTCTCATTCTAGGATAGTAATGATCCTATCTTTGATGAATATTCTTTAATAGAACTATCTCTAATGAGTTCTTCCATTTAGTTGTAATGTGTCTTGTTCTCGAGCTTTGTAAATCAATGCTCTGATACCAAGTTGTAATGCTCCAAACTCCCCGCCCGGCCCAGACCATACGAGAAGGCGGATTGTTTGAGAACATGACGCATCGAAACACAGAACAATAGAAATTTTCATTGTTGTTACAACAATTTACATCAGAGTATAATAATATCAGAGTGCGGAAAATAAAATACACAGCAGAAATAAAAATATCAGAGGATAAAATAAACTACATAGCAGTGGAAAATGTAACATGAAAATACAATGTGCAGTGGAAAATCATTAAACAACACAGTTGAAGGAAATAAATAGATACAAAGCTATTTTAGCATAACTCCAGCCGTAATCCAGGATCCTATGAAAATAAAAAACCTGCAAAACCAAAACTACCGACTGCCCATGTGGAAAATACGGGCACCCAAAGTTTAGGTGAAAATAATAAACTCCAAGTCAGTCATGGGACTGGTATAAGAGCTAAAATATTTACTAAGCCTGACTTTAAAAGATTGGGAAATCATGGGACCATGCCGTATAACATGGAACAGGTTTACTCCCATGAATACTTTGAAATAAAACAAATAATAAACAACGCAATGCTTTTTGAAAGAATAAAGCTATTACAAGACTCAGGTCCCATCACATAATGCAACGCAGGCCGGAGGATAGAATTTTACCTTATATTATCCAAACATGCTTGGTATGCTTTAAAACAAATATTCTGGATATCATTATAATTGTAGAGTGCAGAAAACAACTTCGAAGATAAATGTATCTATTATAGATGGCATAGTACTCCATCCTACTATGTCGCCATACTATGCAACTAAAACCGTAAAATCATGTATTGGAAGTTGGATTTCCATCAATGACCAAGGTAGAGGATCTTCCTTTCCGATTCGAGACATCTTTAGCGGGATGCCCGAGGACTCGCGCGCACGTGCACATGGAGAGCCAGGCCACCTCTCTGCGATGGATTAGGGTTACTACTGAATAGTACGTTCCCGGTCGTATGTGATCGCAATCTTAGTTGGTATATTGACCATCATCTGAGGTGCCTCAACCCATCATCCACATATGTAAATTGCCTAGGCTCCGTACAATGACATCACTCTTAGTCAGAATGGAACACATGTCCTTTCTCTGTTGTCCTCATTGTTGAAGAATGGAATTTTGATGACAACAACCTTGTTTCAATTGTTAACATTGCTGAATATAAAATATATACTAACATCTTTATCCAGAATATATATATATATATATATATATATGTAGGAATTATATATAGGAGATATTTAAGACTGTATTGTTAAGAGTTTAAGAGATTCAAAATTTCAAGATTTCAGGACTCATGAGAACCAAGATATCAAGATTTTAAGAGCTTAAGAATATTTAAGTAATATAGTCTAGATAATATAAAAACTCTGGTTAGCACTTTCAAATTCTGTTTTCAAATTCTATTTTCAAATTTTGTTTATAAATCATCTTATTTTCAAACTCCTTTCTAAATGATTTCAATTTTTTTTGGCAAGGCGACTGATTTTTATAGTGATCTGTAACACTCTTTATTTATTACAGAGTAAAAGTACAAAGATGTTCAGGTGATATGCCTGATCTTCCACACATGGAAAAATCCATACCCACGCACAACTTATAGCAGTTATGACATTATAACTTCCTTGCTTGGCATTACAGGTTCCTAACATGACAATATGATAGGAAAAAAGAAAGAAAACAAAACAAGAACCCCTTTCATCAGAGTAGCTCTATTTTCTTGCTTCTCGTTATAGGCGCACTGCCCAAAGTTCCGCTAGAAGTAGAGACTGCTATCGGCGTGTTGATGATAGGATCTGGCGGCGCTTTGTAACCTGGAGGAGGTTTAATATGATCATACGGACCAGGTTTTCTCTTCGTTATTTCTTTTCTACTTGTGATGTGTGTTGTTAGGCTTACATTACATTTCAGTTTTGAAATACTAACTTCCTGTGAGCTTTCTTGGGTACTAGATACCTTATTTTTACAAACATTGAGGAAGCCAGGCTTGAGCGCTGATGGTGAAATCTTGATATTGCTCCTTATAGTTTGAATTAATCCAAACTTCTCTCTGTTTGGACATATCAAAATTACTACACTCAACTACACCCTATTTGTTTACCTCTTTGTATCATATCTCATTTGCAGTGGCCACATATTCATTATCCAATCTAGTGCTATGCTCATCCACGTTGGGTTGTTTAACAACCAAACCTGTTTTACCGTTCGGATTATCGAGATTATCTCTGCAACTTTTCATCTTCTCAATTAAAACTAAGTCATTATGATCAACTATATGTGCCATACTACTAGAGCACGCTTGTTGAAAAGAAGCTGCACCGTCATAAGAGCTCATAAAAGGTGGAAAAGCACGAAAGAGCAGTTCACTCACTTGTCTAATTTCTCCTTTCTCACATTCAGCTTCATCAACATTATCCATTTCTTCTTCATGTAAAGAAGAAAGAATCATAAACTTATTGCTTCTTGTGTCACTTTCATCTGCCTTTTCTTTCCCTTTTTCCAAGGTCGATTCCGAATTATTTTTAGCACCTTGGTTGCTTCTCCCTATTGCTTTCCTCCAAGTAAAGCTAGGGCGAGCTAAGCTAACACCATTACTCACATTACTTTTGGACTGCACACTCACCCCATTTTTATTAGCATGAGCCCTTAACTTATCAGACTTAGAGCTATCTTTTGGAAGCTCCTCCTTATGCTTAGTACAACTGAACGATGAGTGGGCAAAATTATTACATTTAACACATATGGAAGGATTCCATAAGTAGGAGACATGCACAGTCTACTCACTACATCAGGAAATAATGCAGGGAATTTATATGGTAGTTCATCTTTGGGTGTTATCCCCACCATACATTTCGCATATTCTAGTCTTTCAAGCCTCTTTGTAGACAGATACATGTAGAGAAATTTTCCAATATGCATTGCCAACCAACAAATTTCGACTTTAGACAAACAATATAATGGCAAATTTGAGAGTTTGATCCAAACGGGTATTGAAGTAATTGATTTATTCAAATCTCCCAAACTTGTCACCCAAGGTCGCACAATAAATAACTTATTATGAATTAGCAAAGGATCGGACTGCAAAACCTTCTCACGATTCTCTATTCTGTCAAAATAAAAGAAGAAAATCAAACCTGTTAATTTTATTTTAATTACCCCTGAAGGATTCCAAAGCTTCTTCAAACGAGAAGTCAACACTGAATAGGGTAACGGTCGATCCAGAAAGTGGCCAACCAGGTAGCCACTCCACTGCTCCTCTACAGCAGCAAAGATTTGGTCGGTTGGCTACATGGCTTTGCGTTTGAAAAGGAGTTTCATAGGAGGGGGAAAGAAGGATCCAGCGTTTCTTTGCTTTGATTTGAAAAGAGATGACCATTTCTTGGAAGGAGGACCTTCGGCTGAGCTAGGATTACAGGGCGGAGGAATTGGAGGCAGTATAGGTACCGGAGGTGGATCCGGTGGAGGAGAGTAGGTGATGGAGGTCTTGTTTGGAGCGGAAAAGCTAAGTAGGGATTGATTTGGGTGGGAGAGAGTCTAGATGGGAGGTTTGGACGAGCTGTGAAAAACGATGGAGGAAAGGACGTCATTTTCACTTTTAAAACTCGTTATAGAGAGAATTTTTAAGATTCACTTTATTTTTACTTATGTTGTCAAATATATATATATATGTTTATTATATAGTTGTATTATAAAGTTTTATATTTACATTATATATTTATAATTGTAATATACAGTTTTATATCATATATTTATGTTTATGTACGTATGTTTAAATTATATACTAATATGTTTTTATACTTTAGAAAGTACATTTTAAACAAATAGATTTGATTCAAGAAATTCCAGAATATATATTGGCTTAAACACTTGAAAAATGATTTTAAAAATTCAAAATACATATATATATATATCGACATGTATAATTTCTATGTTGACATTAACTATTAGAATATTTTATTTTTCAAAATGAATAAATTTTCATTATTTGAACATTTCAGAACTGTTGCAACCCTTGGGACTCTATATAAAAGGGTCATTTTCGAAGTTTAGACTAACTTTTCTTCTCCTTCTTCATCCTTATTCCTACCACCATTATTCTAACTTAATTTCTTGATTTCTACACTTATACTCTACCGATTTCAATATAAATTATATCATTCTCTTTCTCTTCTCAATCTTTATCAAATGCTCTCTGTTTGGAAGTGCTATTTAAGGGTTCTAGAGTTGTTTGTAATTGTTAAGGAAATGGTGTTCCTTGTTTCCTGTAAATCAAGGAAAGGGAGCTGTGTGAACTTTGTAGACGTGAAAATAAGGGTGTTGAATCGGTGTGAACCATGTAGCCATGAAATCATGGGTGCAGAATCGTTGTTAACCTTGTAGCTATGAAATCAAGTGTGTTATAAGATAGATACTAGCATTGCGTGGGATTGGACGTAGGAGTAATCCGAACCAATATAAAATTCGGTGTGTTCTTTCCTTTTCTGCATTTTTTTTTGTTTTTGCATCCGTGGTTGTTATTATTTTGATATTCATTCTGTGTTTTATACCGTTGTTTGAATATTTGTTAATTGTTTAAGTTTTCCATAATCTCTCTAAAACACTATTCACCTCCCCTCTAGTGCTAATTTTGCCTTAAGATCCGTGATTCTCATCCCTAACAATTCGTATTAAAGCACATGTTTACATAAGTTCATCATTTGAATTTTGGAAATAATAAATGGCAACCAACACTAGAATTGTTAACGATAATAGTTCATTTGTAGAGGGTCAGTCCACCGTTAGACCACCACTATTTAATGGCAGTAATTATTCAAATTAGGCATGCAGGATGAAAATATGTTTGTAATCTATAGGATTAGACACTTGGAATATCACACAGACCGAATATGTTGAACCCACTACAAATTTTGCATAATGGACTAATGAATAAAAGGTTGCTGCACAAAGTAAATTCTAAGGCTATGAATATGATATTCCATTCGTTAGACAAAAATGAATTTAATAGAGTATCGTTTTTTAAATCTGCTCATGATATATGGAAAATATTGCAAGTTGCTCATGAAGGAACTAATAAGTCAAATAGACCAAGATATCAATGCTAACTAGTCAGTTTGAATTATTTAAAATGAATCAAAATGAATCTGTCTCTGATATGTACTGTAGGCTTTAGGAAATTGTGCATTCTTTAGTGGCTTTGGGGAAAACTTATACTAAAGAGGACCAAGTCAGAAAAAATTTCAATTCACTAACTCTAGATTGGGATCAGAAAACACTAATGACTGAAGAAGCAAATAATATCAATGAAATGAAAATTGAGGAATAAATAGGGAAATTGATGTCATTCGAAGTGCAATTACAGAAAAGAAAGTAAAATAAGCCGATAGAAGAGTAATCTATAGCATTCAAAGCAGCGACCGACGACACGGATTCAAGTAGTGAGGATGATAAAGAAATTGCCTTCATGACAAGGAATTTAAGAAAATTTCTAAGATATAAAAGAAGAAATACCTTTAAGATAAATAGTCAAGGAAGTTCAGGAAGAAATGATGATAGATGCTACAATTGCAACAATCCAGGTCATATAAAAAGGTTATGTCCATATCCGGATAAATCAAATCAACAAGCATACAATAATTCATCAAAGAAAAGAAAAAGGGCATACGCAGTAACTTTAGATGACTCAGACTCATCATCAAGTGACATAGAACCAGAAACTGGAAATTCGAATATGTGCTTTACAACGATTTAGAATTCAGAAACTATCGAAGAAATGGATCTAAAACCGGGTACACCGTGTTTGAATTTGAATTTTAAAATTTGAATTTGGAATTTAAATTCTGAAATTCAAATTTAAAACTCAAAATAACAATATAATGATAATAATTAATCTTGATTTATTATTATTAATATTATCTTAGGAAATAATTAAATAGAAAATATAGAAATTAATATAGTAAAACAAATTCAAAGAGCAACTTAAAATTTGAATAGGCATATATATGTCGACATACATATATAGGCATGTCGACATATACACCAGTAAATGAAATTCAAAATTTGAATTTCAAAAGTTTAAACTTTTAAACTTCCCTCCATCTTTTCACCTTCTCCCAATGTATGAAAATGTGTCCTTCTACTCGGAAAGATATGTCCATTTACTCTCTATTTATTTATCTATTCAATTTTATTTTCTCTACCTTTCATTCAAAATTCAAAACCACTTTATTCATTCTATTTTCTTCATATCTACATTCTAATGGCTTCCTCAAGCACACCAAAAACCATGAGATTGACTAAAACTCTCAAAGGTCATCTCTACAATGATCCAGAAGCTATGCAAGCCTATATTGACTATGTTACTAATGGAAAAGTCAATGCGGGAATTTTCGCTATCTTTGAAGATTTTCCTACTTATGATCTTCGTTCTCTTTTTCATTAAAATGAAGTTTTAAGCTTGATAGATTCTCGGAATAACGATGAAGTATGTTACCCGAATCTAGTCAAAATGTTTTATGCGAATTTGAATCATGGCTTTTACGAAGGAAATGAAAATCAAGTTTGGAGTAGCGTAAAAGACACTCAAATTATTTTGGATTTCGATATTTTGGGTACCATTTTAATTGTAAGAGTACGGGCTTGGATTTTTCTAAATTTGAAATTAATGAACAAAATTTGGAAATATTTCGTCACATATTCGAAAGCAATGAACAAATGGATTTTAAAAATCTCTTTTTTCCGCCCAAAAACAAGAGTTGTCAACCTCCCGCTTCAACATACTCTCACTCTTTATTCTGGAAATTTCAATAATCCTACCCTTAAGGTCCAAAAGGATCTTTTAGCCAACTTTGGCAATTATGATATTAATTGGGCCGATGTGATTTTGAAAGAATTTAAACCCAAAGATATGTCCACCAAAGAAAACACTCTTTATCATGGAATTTATCCTACCGGCATCTTTAAATATTTTGGAGTGTATCTCAGAGGAGACGAATTTGTGTCAAGAAATGTTTTTAATTTGGGAAATATATCCCTTATGCAAATTCCACTCTCTTTTAAGCCTTATGAAACTTTTCCCGATAAACAAGCTCGAATGGGACAAGAGGAAAATCCAATGGAAATCGACAAAGAAGAATCCTCTTTGGAAAGTGTAGATTGTCCAACAAATAGTAGAGCTATATCCAAAGAATTGCTTGTTCAAAACCAAGTCAAATTAGCCAAGAATCAAAAGAAGATTAAGAAGACACTCAATAAGATGTCTTCTGAAATGGACAACTTCTCTAGCAAAATAGGAAGAAAACTTGGAATATCATCTTCCTTCTCTTCGTTTGCTGAAATCTAAGCTTATTAGTTTATGTTATCTTTCTTAGTAGCTTGTATTTCCTTTTGTATTGTCATATTTCATACTTCTAGCTTTAAATTTCATGTATCATTTGCTTGTAATCTTTAGTAGTAATTAATGATTATTACTTTATGACAAAACAAGCTCTATACCTCTGTAAAAACACTAAAATTGAATAATATAGTATAGTAACAAACAATTCAAAATTTTAAAAATACCCAAAAATATACATATGGTATGTCGACATTTACATTTTGACATGTCGACATATAACTGCCTAGAATTTAAATTGTTTCAAATTTAAATTTTAAGGCAACTACCTTATGTCTCTTCATTTCAAATGAATTCCAAACCCCATAAATACGTCTTTCTTCCAAAAAAAACTCCATTTTCTCATTCTCTAAATAATCAAATAATGGCCAATCTTATTCACAATCTAAGTGAAAATATTAAAGAAACAATCAATTCTTCAATAATATCCTTTCTATAATTCTCCGTAATTAACGACATCTTGAGTTAACTCAAATAAAGATGATTGAATATCAAGAGAATCACTTTATTGTCATTCTTTTTTTGATTTCTTCTCTTTTTAGAGATGAAGACAACAATATCACTGGAGCATCTCTCACCAAGGAAAACGAAGACTGGGAAGTCATCAAAAAAGATCCAATCTTCAATGGAGATGGATGGGTGGAAGTTCTAAGGGATATATAAATTTGGTTGATTTAGTATGATTTGAAAATTTGTAAATATTGTTTGGTTTAACTGGTTTGGTATGAACAATGATTGATTGTATATTAATTGGTTTAATACAATGATTGCTTGTGTAATGGTGACTTTCTTGTTTATACTCTTATGGTATTGTCGTCTTAGGACACTATTTACATCTAGAATAAGTTAGCTAGTATTAGATTAATTTATGGCATAAATTTAGTGGGAGTATAGATTAAGATAGTTAGTTTAGTATAGTTTAGTATTTGTTGATGACAAAGGGGGAGAAATTATAAAATAGGGTAGTACAGTTAAGATAGGCATAGTTTAAGGAGGAGTTAGAAGGAATGCATGGTGAAAGGGGGAGTATTCAAGGAATTAGATCATTAGGTATACAAGTGATATTGAATATTGTATAGTTAAGAGTTTAAGAGATTCAATATTTCAAGACTCATGAGAACCAAGATATGAAGATTTCAAGAGCTCAAGAATATCTAAGTAACAAAGTCTAGATAATATGTAAAACTCCGGTTAGCACCTTCAAATTCTGTTTTCAAATACTATTTTCAAATACTATTTTCAAATTCTATTTTCAAATCATCTTGTTTTCAAACTCCTTAATAATTTCAAATTATTTTTACTAATGTTTTCAAATATATATGTTTATTATATACTTATATTATAAAGTTTTATATTTACATTATATATATTAATAATTATAATATATAGTTTTATATTATATAATTATGTATATGTTTACATTATACATTAATATGTTTTTATACTTTAATATGTTTATATGTATACAAGTGATACTGGAGCTGCGGATCCATCAGAGAGGCGGGTATCACGGTATGAAGGCGAAAACCTAAGGCCTCCATGAATTCATGGACGATTTGGTCTCCGCCGCCATTCGCCATCGTGCGAATTGGGGTTTTATTTTAATTTTGGAAAGTATGTGTTTGTAAGTGGGATTGTGTTATGAGATTAATTGTATTGCCTTGTATGTGCTATCGCATGTTGCTAGCGCAACAACAATTTTTCTTGGGCCGCCAAAAACCATAATAAAAGTTTACCCACTTTCAAGGAAAAAAATACTTTAAAAAATTCATTTTAAACAACTAGATTTGATTCAAGAAATTCTAGATTATATATATATTGGTTTAAACACTTGAAATATGATTTTAAAAATTCAAAATATGTATATATGTCGACATGTATAATTTGGTATGTTGACATATAACTATTACAAATTTTAATTTTCAAAAGAAATGAATTTTCCTTATTTGAAACGTTTCAGAACTATTACAACCTTTGGAACTCTATGTAAAGGGGTCATTTTCAAATTTTTAACTAATTTTTCTTCTCCTTCTTCATCTTTACTCCTACCACAATTATCTGAACTTAATTTCTTTATGTCTACGCTTATACTTTGATGATTTCAATACAAATTATATCATCTCTTTCTCTTCTCAATCCCTACCAAATACTCTCTGTTTGGAAGTGCTATTCAAGGGTTCTAGGGCTGTTTGTAATTGTTAAGGAAAGGGTGTGTTCCTTGTTTCCTGTAAATAAAGGAAAGGGAGCGATGTGAACCTTGTAGATGTGAAATCAAGGGTGTTGAATCAGTGTGAACCTTGTAGCCGTGAAATCAAGGGTATGGAATTGGTGTTAACCTTGTAGCCGTGAAAACAATGGTGTTGTAAGATTGGTACTAATATTAATAAAACTCTGCGCAATCTAGCGTTGCGTGGGACCGGAAGTAGGAGTAATCTGAACCAGAATCCGGTATGTTCATTCCTTTTTTGCATTTTATTTCTATTTATTTTTGCATCTGTGATAGTTATTGTTGTGATATTCACTTGTGTTTCATACCATTGTTTGAATAATTGTTAATTGTTTAAGTTTTCCATAACCTCTCTAAAACACTATCCCCCTTCTAATGTTAGTCTTGCCTTAAGATCCGTGATTCTCATCACCAACACTCATCCTATTTTAGGCCATTCTGGCTATGAGGCTTACGAATTAAAGCTATACACAAAGCTACTCTATATTAAAGCCACGCTTTGATCATCAACCACAAAGCTCTGCTTCTCAACAAAAGCTTTCATCCATGCATCTCAGTATGCTACATTGTCAACCTATACCACTGATTTCCACCAATATATAACCTCTAAGCTTGTACATATAAGATAAGGGTGTTAAGCTAAGAGAATAAATTGTCTGCCTCCAAACATATATATATTAAGCAAAAATCAACGAATACAACACAAAATACTATGTCAAACATACAATCCATTTGCAAGTCCGTTCTGGGTCTGAACGAAGCCGGAGGCACCTTATTCCTCGTCCCATATGTCCAATAAAGGAGAAAGGCCCTCGCATATCCGGTCGATCTTCAAGTTCGTCTGGATGACCACCACTTATTACCTCATCTGGGTTGCACACCTCAAATCGAGACGTCAACAATCATCAATGTGAAGATCTCCGGTCTTTAACCACCATCTTCATATCTTCGACTTCGTCATATCAGCTATTCAGAATGGGTTGAACCTAGTGTTTCCGAATAATCCACGCATCTTTAACACCATGTGATATATAAAAATAATAAACATTTCATTCCAATCCAAAATATTCTTTTATTCAAATATTATTTACTTTGAGAAAAGTTGCCGTTAATCTTATCAAATATTTTAAATCTTTCATTGGAAACCATTGTAAAAGATTATATAATACCTTTTTACAAACTTAAACCAAATTAAGGTTTATTCTTCTTGTCGAGGTAAACGAGCCTTCCCGAATTAATTGTTTATATCATTATCTCAGTCCCAACCTATTCATCCCATGGAGCAAAACTGGTGGTATTTCATATCTAACATCCATCGTGTTATCGATAAATTTAATTAACATTTCTCGTCCAAATCTAATTAAATATTCATTAATCGCATGGAGTAAAACTGGTGGTACTCCATATCTATTACTACTCGTTTTTGGTAAATTTAATTACCATTTAACTTTGATATTTAATTAAAGATTCATTAAAATCTCAACTTAGTTTTAATCTAAAAAATCATTACTTAATGATTATTCAACTTCAGGAAATTAGTCTTGTCTTTAACTAAGTTAAAGAGCAAAGGTCATTTAAAGCATTGCTCAAAATAAATCCAAAATCAACTTCTATTTATATAGAATCTTCATGGAAATCTGAATAATTTAGAATCGATTTAAATTTCCGTATCAGACTAATACTATAATTGGAATAGCGGCAAAGCCTTTTAAACTTCATAAATAGTAAAGGCCTTCATTTACAGAAGCTCATTTTGATTATTATTAAATCAAATTTCATTCAATTCTAATTTAATTAAATAAATTGGAACCTTTCTCTAAACCTTAATTAAAAGACTTATTCCATTCACAAATGGGTTCAAGAATAGTATTATTGAAGATACCATTCACGACAAACCCAAAATCCACCTCCATTTCAATTCGAATCTAATTTGTTAAATTGGAAAGCTTCCATTAAATCTTAATTAAAAGACTTGTGCTAACGATATTTTTCATCAACACTGGAGATAGGTCTATGGAAGTGGACCTAGGGGGAAAATAGGTTGTTTAGCCTTCGCAAGTTTGAGTTAGTTCACCCTCTCCTAAATATCAAGGTTTAGAATCCAAAAAATAGTTACTCTTCCCTCAATGGGGTGAGCATTACGCTTCAGTGATTCAAGAACCAAAAGTTATCTTGGGATGAGGGATTCCTACGCGCAAACCTTAGAGAATGACTTAACGGTTTGCAAAGAGGGGTTCTACACTGCGCTTGCGGTAGGGTTTAAATTTGTAGAAAGGGAGGTGTTTCACCTAGCTTGCGGAAAGGTTTGGATACAGACTCATGTATACGCGAAGAGTGAACAGTAAGTTGCGGTAATCATGACCAAGAAATCACATGGCAAACCCATAAGGAAATACTCTAAGTATTGATTTACCCTTTATTGGTCTTTCCTTTAGAATACATGAATAGAATAAGAGATCCTTAAATCGATCTAAGAATTAGGGTTCAATCTATAGGAAAAGATATATAAGAATAAGAATGATAAAATCATCCTCAAAATGTGACCCTTGGGGTCTTATTTATAGAGAATTCAAGGCCCTTTTATTGTTGGGCTATTGGGCTTGCAAAGGCCTCTGTCGGTCTCTTTCTCCTTGGTCTCGGATGTTTATCTTCCGGCCACATTTGTGGTG
Source organism: Allium sativum (assembly GCA_030737875.1). Classification (NCBI taxonomy): domain Eukaryota; kingdom Viridiplantae; phylum Streptophyta; class Magnoliopsida; order Asparagales; family Amaryllidaceae; genus Allium; species Allium sativum. Next base: position 715,347,278 of record CM060921.1, on the reverse strand, counting down.
CTGGTTATAGCTTCCGGAGCGAGGATCCCGATCAGTTGAAGCGTCTTTGAGATTGATATGCGCTTGTCAATGTAAATGGCTTTCGAAAGGCATTTGTGCTCCCAATTGTGGATTTCAGGTGTAGGCTTCCGGTTTTCTCATGAATACTTTGAGGAGCTTCCCTCATGATGTATGTTGATAACTGCCGGTTTGGAACCGCTATCGGTGTTGGCACTAGGTAGATTAGTATGGATAAATTGTATCCCTTCTGGGGTTTTGGTTTGCCTCTCGGTGGAGTCTTCATGTATAGCCTAGGTTTCCGGAAGGTAGCTTTCAGTGATCTACTTGTCATATGTTATTGTCACCTTATGGTGTTTATGTAGTAGATGTTTCGGAAGCTAGTTCAAGATAATCTCTGTGTGCTTTAAGCTTGGCATCTTTAATGCCTTTATCTCCTGATGTATCGGTATTAAGTAGGTTAATACCGACAACCCTTCCGTCTTTCTGGGTCTTGATCAACGAAGCTCTTGCCTTCTTCTTTCTTAGCTTCTAACTTGGATGACCTTCCGTCACTCATTCACTATGCCCAGACCATCCTATCGGTACTTCCTATTTTGTATATAACTTGAATCCTTCCTTCCGGGATGGTGTCGGTTGTACACCTTGTGAGTAGTCCCTTATGCTCTCGTTTTCTCTTTGTATTTGGCTTTTACTTTCGGGGGTATCCTTTTGTGGTTGTGTTCATCTGCTACCCCTTCACGATCAGCCTGTTTTGGAGTTAATTTTGGTAGTAACATTTACCTCCTAGTTAAGGCATGTTTTCGACTTTTCAAGTTAAACTTTTAAGAGGATCTGCTATCTCTCTCTTCCAGTATATATACCCCCTCCTTATTGTCTCCTTCCTTTCCTTTATCATTTCCTGGAAAATTTATCTAAAGGAAGTATCAGCTATTTAAATAATCATATAGAAGTTATCCACATTTTTAGTTTCTTTACTACCAATTTTAGGTGAGTAACTCCAAGTTTGATAGCTTAAGTTAGCACTTTCATTTTGCTTTCATCTTTTTGCAGTTGCGTTTGAAAACAAAATATCCTGCTACTTGTGTGTTTTATGTAGAATAACAAAGTTCATACCCTTTCCGATATTGAACTTACCTTGTTTGCATAAAAAATTAACATATCATACCTTGTATTATGGGAAGAAGCATATTGCTTTCATACCTGATAGGAATGGCCCTCTGCCAAATGATCTCTTTGCCTTTATGAAAGTTAGCATTGTTGAGAAGCATTCTTTGATTTTGTCTCAAGATCATGTTAACGATATCCTTTAGGATTTCGGGATTTCAGGTGTTGACGCCATCCTTCCTTGTGAAAAGGACACCATTTCCTCTCCTCTGTAGGGTAACTCACTTATTCTGCGGTTCATATTTGGCATGGAGGTTTCATTCCTTTTCCGAATTTCCTTCATTGTTTTCTACAACACTTGGTAATTGCTCATATTCATCTCTCTCCAAACACCTACACCTACCTGTTGGGCTTGGAACTTTTGTCTTTAGAATTAGGTAATGGCTCTTTAAGTCCTTCCACTCTTGATTACTTGGATCGTCCTTCCAAAATTAGTGGTGCTAATCCTCAGATTTTTCATGCAAATCCTATGAAGAAACTGTTATCCGAAGGAAAGACAAGGTTCAAAGATTGGGAGAATCAGTTTTTCTTCATCTGATTCCCTTCGGATATCATCGGCGGCTTTCACACCTTAAGTATGCATACCCGAAAGTTTTTTTAGTTTGTCATCTTTCTTTCGATATCCTGTCTTCCTTTTCACAGATGTCGTTCCCAAATTACCAAGTTTCACGGATAAGGAGTTAATTAATGCCTTGGGCATCACTTCTAAAAAAATATGGTTACAAGTCTCTGCTTCTTACTTCTTCTATCCTTCGGGGGCATTCTTTATTTCCAGTTCATCAATTCATCATTATGCAACCACCCTTAGTCCTGCTTAGCAAGGGGATCCCGTTTTTGTCATTGAGGAGAGATGCTCCTTTCCCTTCCAATTCTCCTTTCTCCCTTGACAACTTAGGTATGCTCTTTTTTAATCTTTAAATTTTACTTTTTCCTTCTCTTTGTTTCTTCTCATTGTGTATTTTGAAGCTGCTTCACTGTGTCTAATAAGACTAGCTTCGTCTCCTTGGTTTCGAGAGTTGGGGATTCTTCTCTTTAGGATTCATTATTAAAATCCAGAGAAAATGTAAAGAGGAAACTTCTGGTGAAAGGTTTAGAAGATTCTCCATCAAAAAGGTCTAAGGATATGGTAAACCTAACTGCTCATTCCGATGTGGTTCTCAATATCCCGGAGATTACTTCTCCACTGAAGGTTTCTAGCTCGAACACTCGTTGTGTTGGATCTTCCGAAGTTTCCAATGAGTTGCATCACGCGATGGGTTTCTCTTCTTCTTCTGAGGACATCGTCCCTCTTGATTTTATCGATCCTACTAATGGTGGTAATTTTGATGAATTAGTTGGCCAGATTATTTATTCTTCTGCATTTTTTGGTGTTGACTCTTCATTTGATTCCCCTAGAGTTTTTCAAGCTTTGGTCGAGCAATTAACTATGGTATTCTGATTTCCTCTTTCCTATTTTCCTGCCCTTCTTCAAGTATTTTGTTTCCAACTTCTATCCCCTTTGTAGGCTATCAAGCGGTGGTTTGTGACATAAGACAATACTCCATACCCTAATTATGAGCTGTTGAAGCTCAAAAGAGAGAACATGACTTTGAAGAAGGAAAAAAGATGCTCTAGTGCTTGAAAAAGTGGGTTTAGCTGTGCAACAAAAAAGATTGGAGCATGCTTTATCGGAAGCTAGGAGTTCTATTGCCTTGGGAAAAGAATCCCACTTGGCCCTAGTTGAAGGAAATAATGCTTTAAAGATGAATTTGGAGAGATCCAAAGAGGATATCGGCCTGCTCGGTTCTCGTTGTTCCTCCTTTCATGACCAGAATTCCTTTCTGAAAAAAGAGAATGGTTCTCTCAAGTTCAAACTTGGTAAGAAGAAAGCATTGTAGATTAGGTTTTCTAGTGTAGTTAGTGATGCTAAACGAGCAATTTATTGCTTCCTTTAGACCACTTTGGATGAAATCATGGTTAACTCCTTCAAAGATGCTTTCCTGCTTATTTATGCAGATAACATGGATAACTGTTCAGATTTAAACTTTTCTTCTCTTGACGCGTCCTTGGTGGAAAGGCTTATGTCCAGGATATCTTGTATGAGGAAGAAAGAAGAAGTTCCTGCGAGGAGAGAGATTGACATATCTGAAATTTTGTTTATCGAAGATGTTCTTCTCGAGGAGCTATGCATGCCAATGATGAAGGAGGCCTTATCGTGGCATCGTAGCCTGTTTGCATCAATGATGATAACTTCAAGCGTATCAATGTTACTATGGGTGAAGAGGAAGAAAGACGGGATAACTCCACGGGTGTCGGTGGTATTTTTTCGGCTTTTTATACTCTAGATGGAACATACGGCAAGGGTACTAAAACCATTGAAGAAGTCCCTATCTCAGTTGGCCCCTCTGACCTTCCTTATGCACGAAGATGGGGAAAGGCCCAAATTCCCCGGGTTCCCTTTATGTTTAAAATCCACAAGTTTATGTTCCTACTTCTGATGTATGACATCCTCTTTTATAAATATATTCTTTTTCTCTTCTTCGACAATTAACCTATAATCCTTTTCGTCTAGATGGGAGGGAAACAGTTAAGTTTAGGAATTCCATCCTTAGAAAGACTCAGTTGGAAGCGATACGTCTCACTAGGGAACTGGACAAACGAACGAACGAGTATAACATACTGTCCCACAAATATCATCTCCTCGATAGGAGCGCTACGAAGTTACTGCTTTTTAAAGAGAAAGAAGTGGCTCCTAGGCCGCGAATGGCCCGGTTGCGATGTGAGAGGCTCTTAAAGAAAATTCCGAGCTTATGACTTTGTTTTGGATGTTAATCGAAGACAGGGATACATTAGTAAAATTTCCATACCAATTTATCATAGATATGAAACCATGGATTCCTCTTTTTTTTAGGTGATCATAGAGGGGGTCTACTTAGACGTCTTCATAGAAGGTGCCTAGATGAATGTGGCTTAGACCTATACCCAAGCGAATGCTGGAACCTTCCTTGAGTTCTTCCACTCCTAGAAAGTTTTCTTTAGATAAACTTAAATTTATCAAGCATCGATTTGTAATTGAGACCTTTAAGAGATCAGTCTTGTATGAGCAAGAGGAATATCCATGATGAATGTACTTGCTTGCTTGATAGTATAATGATTTGTCTTTTCTCAAATTTCTTCAGAACTTATCTTCTGCCTCGCATGTACTCTCTAGAGCTTTCTTAGAAGATTATGTTAAGATGAAGAGAGACCATCGAGAGAAATTTCCTCTTATTAAATCTTCTTCCTTGGCACGACATTGCTTCTTAAGGGATCCTGAGAAAGTTTACACTTGTTATCCTCGGATTCACCTTGATTTCCTTGGTGAGAATAAGGACCAATTCTTAAGAGATATTCACACATATCGGTCGAGGTTGGTTCGTGGTTATGACAACCCATCCTCCGAAAAGTGGGATTATCGTGTGTCCTCCGGTTCATACACCTGATGGTTTCGAAGTCCCCTTTGATTCCTCACTTTACCTTACTAGTGACATCCTAGATAAAGTGAGGAAGGCTGCTTTCTTATCCTGATACTCATGATAAACACTTGTAATGGTGCTTTTATCAAGAGCTAGATTACGCTCATACGAAAGTTCTAGTATATGGATATGGGTGTTTCCTCCTTTAGAGATGTCTTTATTTTACAATCTTTTCATAAATAATTATGTAAGATGTGAAGTACTTAACATATTGCATGTCCTATGTAATATTCTATAGTGATGGTGCTTATGAACAGAGGTAGGACCTATAACAGTATTACTTAACATGCGGTCACACATTTCAGCATAAACGTTTTTCTTCTTTTGTGGTTTTACCATGACATAGTGCACATATTCGGCGCACTTTGTTAGAAGTTTGCCTTTTAGGCCTTCGTAGAGCATCACTTACTCTCAGTAGGGTTAATAGCATCGAGGTACAGAAGACATGATATGTCTATAGTGCTTACTTGTGTTTTGTGTGTTAGTGCAAACATTTGACATACTCGGATAATAAATTGATGAATGTATAAGTTAAAGACACTTCCCTGAGAAAGTGACAAGGCCATGAATTTTTACCTAGTAATAGTGGAAATGTGATTCCAAGCCAGATTGGGATTAGTGAAAAGGTTGAACAACTCATTCTTGTTTAGATTTAAGATTCTGAATCGATCCAGGTTTAGATATTTTTTATGAGACCAGAACTCCACATATGGTTGTGATTTACACTTCAATCAACCCAGACTTGGGTATTAAGATAGGAGGCCAAAACCCCGCTTCTGGCCTCTGTTGAAAGTCGAATTAACCTAGATTTGGTATTGAGATAAGACTGGGATTCCACTTTCAGCACTTGTGAAGATATGAACTAACCCAGATTTGGGTTATTAAAATAGGAAACCAGAAATCTACTTCTAGTCTTTGTTGAGAGCCGAATTTACCCAGATTCGGGTATTAGAGATTGAGTCCTAGAAATCCACTTCTGGTATTTACGTTTTGGGTATTCTGTTTGGACTTGATTAGTGAAGCAGAGGTTGTACGTGCTTCTTGAGTAACTCACTATGCTTATGATGTCAAAGAAAAGGATGTACGTGCTTTTTGGCCACTCTATGGGGCATGTGTGTCTGGTGCGCTTGGCTAGCTTATCATAAGCAGGGCCCAATGATTTATCCGACCTCCCTCCAGGAAGCACCTTATCCTAACCATCGTAGGTGATGATAAGGTTTTAGAAACTTAAACCAGGCCATCACAGACACGGAATTAAGGTTTACTCTTTTGATGCTCTACACTAACCATTGTAGGTATGATAGAGGCTTACACACCACCCTCATCTAAGAGGTGCCCTATCCTGACTATCGTAAGCGATGATAGGGGTTGGTGTTCCCTTCTGCGGGTAACGCGGAACATAAGCAAAGGTAGGACGTGCTCTTCTGCGAGCAGAGGTAGGACCTTCTTAGTCCATAGCAGAGGCATGGCGTGCTCTTCTACGAGTAGAGGCAGGCCATGCTAATTTTAGACGCTCCATCACGACCATTTCTGGTGTGGAATGGAGGCTTACTCTTTTGATGCTTTAACCTATCCCTCTCTGATTTGGGCATGGAAAAAGACCAACACACCACCCCCTCCGTGGGATGCCTTGCCCTGACCAGTTTGGCGATAACAAGGGTTTTAATCCATTTGTGGTTTGACCCATCTTGGGTTTCTTTAAGCTTTGAAAGGAGGGTTTTTCGTACCCTTGGTTGTGTTTGATAATCCTTTTCCTAAGGACTTTTATTGAACTTGATCTGATTTTTTTAAAAACTTTTGTAATTGGCCTTGCTTGATGAATTTGATGATCATTTCCTTGAGGATTTTGTAGTAGTTAGTTTCATGTCCATTCATCATGTGGTAATGATAGTAGGGTCCTCCTGACTTCCTTTCATATTTGGGTTTTTTCTTTGTGAATGGCCAACAGTTGAGATAGTTCTTGGTTAAGAAGTAGATATTTTCCATCGAAGTGATAAAGTAGTATCCCTTGGGTAATCCTGGTGCAAGCCTCTCTCCTTGCTGTGGGGATTTAACCCTTCTGTTACCAAGTTTTGTTGTTTTACGAATGTTTTTGTTTCTACTTCCCAAGATATATTGAGATTGAGGTGCTATCCTTTTAGACCATCTGTTGGTGAAGTGGTTAAAATCATCCATTATTTCTTGTTCAAACACCATTCCTATGATTTTATTGTGGAGAGTTCTCCTTATGTGAGAGAATATGTTAATATCCATTGATATAGATCCACTTATGGGATATTTTAGGGTTTATCCTATGTGGAAAAGGCTATTATTCCAAGCGTTGGAAGCATCTTATTCTATTTCCCTTTTCCACATTATTATTCGCAAGGCTTCCACTCTCTATCTTTGTTCTTCCGTTACTCTTGGGTCAGTGGTTTATTGTAACGACCTGCAAGAATTTGATGCCCGAATTTTGACAATAATACATAATTCCCATAGTACTTGCCAAAACTCAAGTATCGAAACATAGATAGTTATTAGAAAGAAATTAGAGGGTGAGATAAGAAAGAAAGAAGTATTAGAATAAAAGAAGAAGAACCAACACAACACAGAATCTCATATCATAGTGGAACAAAATATAATATAGAAATAAATCTTTACTGAGAGCTTTAAAAATACTTACAATCATCAGAATACGTCACACATTTGAATAATTATATTAACCTGTCCTTATATTCAAAAAACAGTGGAAAAGTATCAATATAATATCATACGTCTAAACTCTTTTAGCTCATCTCTTCACAACATTCGATAACCTAAACCTGCATAACCTGGTCTAACCCGAGCATTACAAATGTTGGATCAGTCTGGTGAACCAGAGTGAGAAAAGCACATTAAGTTTAAAGGTATCATCCAACTTCATTTTAAAGTCAAACTCTTTTCGAAAGAAAAGAATAATTGTAAGACCAAATCCACACATAAATACAGACGGTTTTTACCTTACGATAACCCAAACATTTATGAAATCAATATCTTTTCTGATATTATAATAGTGTCTAAGTACAACTAAATATCAATCTAGCAGAACGCTTGCATCTCACACTCTACATATATATCAAAACCATAGGCGCTTACTGGAGAGTGGATTTCCTGGCAAGGTATGGGACCACCTTCCGGACAATGTACATCTGGAGATGAATACATTGGGATTCAATAAGAACATCTTACGACCCAAGATAAACATGACCGACCTCTCACTTCTCTTGAGAGTACCAAATATATCGTTACCACGGTTGGGGGATAACCAACCGTACAGATAGCATACATACAAAAATAAAAAGGGAAAACCAAAAGCATTTGATTTTTCTAGATCAGGTAATGATATACCCTTTTGATGGGTGCGACCCACATAGCCATGTGACCTACCCGATTTCGTGCCATTTCCTGGTTGATGAGGCTAGAGGTTAAGCTTATCCTTCAGAACAACATATCTCCATCCACTTTGAATGCCACATCGTCAAATACGCCATAAATCACTAATTGATGCCCACAAAAATACTCTAGTTGTTATGCTAAAGAAGTTTCCCTTCTACGCCACCAACTTGGTACGTATAAAGAAATCGATGTACGCAATCCCTTTTGAAATACACTGTCAAACACTCATCCATACAACTCATCCAGGAACAGGATGAACTGAAGGCACCCTCCTACCACATCCTAGGTATAACTCTATAGATCAATAGCGAGTAGTCTTTGCAATCTGTAGATTTCAACTACGACAGAATCACAGTATCTCTTATTGCAAAGTCAAAGATTTTAAGTAATCCTTCTGCTTATGAAGATTCACGGTCTTCAATGCTCCATCTCCAATCTTCATACTTTCGTATTTGCTGGTTCGGAATGGTTTTCGAACATAAATTCGATTCGGGTCTTTCCGTACCAACAGTCGTATTTGGCCAGGTTTGATAGTCGGTTATTCAATTATCAAATAAACAATCGTGAAAATAAAATGAGTTCATTGGTTTAGCATTCAACATCACTTGGCCTTTTAATTAAAAATAATTAACCAATAGTTAATTTAAAACTTATAAATCTTTTCAATATTTCGGACATCGAATTCCACTTCTTATTTAACATAAGTTTATTCTTAAATTAAATTCATTTATAATACTTAGGAAATCCTATATCATATCTAGTTTTCTATTATCACTTTCAAAACATTAGCCACATTATTATCTAATATTGGGAAATCAATTCAACTTATCACTCGTAAAACGACGTTATGAAATCTCTTTTGTTTCATTACTTGAAAACAATAACCAATACTTGAAATCAAATCATGCAATCTCCTTTTAGTTTTCCTTTTCTTTGGAAATCATATTTACGTAAATTCTCGAGTTCTTTTATTCCCTTTTACTTTGGAAATCGTATTATATATTCTCAAATATTTTATTTACGTTACTTCAGCACTCATCAGTTCCTGACCATAACTTAGTAAGAGAATAATTCCCCAAGAATTAATCTCGAAGACCTAAATCAACATCAGATTAATACTTAGAAAAAATCACTCAACTCAACCAGTCTCCAGTTAGGTTCCAATTCTTATCTTAATTTGTTATCCACCCATTATATTTAATTTTCAATCCATTTAACCATTTCCCTCTTTGAAAATCTTATTTCAATTTCCTCCATTTTACTTAATTTCATTATTAAGAAACGCTAATTTATAATTAACACTTTAACTTCGCATCTCTTTTTACGAACCCTGTTTATATAACTCTAGTTTAATATAAACCATTTTTTTTATCTCAATTTCTCTTTATTAACTTCAATGTTAAGTAAACATTTAGTTTATAGTGTCGTATTCGCTTAAAAATCCCTTTCAAAACTTTATTATAAAAACTCGAGTTTTAATATAAAACCTGTTCATAAATTCCTTTCACAATTCAATTACATTTCATTTCAACTTCGATTATTTAAAAAGTAATTCCTTAAATTATTATTAATTAAAATAATAATTTTCTTCAACCATGAACTACTACAAAAGTAGTTAATTTCTTTATTAACTAAAAAAAATAGTAAATTCTTCTTTTAAATCTTATTAAAATGATATTCGTTTAACTATTTTGTTATATTAATTCAAAACAAACTAATTTAATAATCAATAATAGTTAAAACGGTTGACTTAGTCAACTCAAACACGGTTATCTTGTTAACCAATTTCAATTTATCTTCCTTTAAATTAATTAATAATATAATTAATTTAAATAATTACATTTAATTGTTTTCTTAAAAACAATTATCCAATTCTTAACCATTAGGTTAATTTTTATTCACTTACTTATAGATCTAATTAACATCAACATTTTCTTTATAAAATCATTTTAATAATCACTTATAAATTTAACCAATAAACAATAAATATTTATTCCATTTTAATAACTTTTATTCAAATAATAGATTAAAATCTCTCTTCGGTTATAAAACAAAATTTATAACTTCATTTCGTTGATTTTCCTAAAGGTAAGTAAATATTTGTAAATTTATTGATTTTTTAGGCCATATGTTGCCAATTACTCAACCAATATTGCCTGTTCGTTAATATCATAACAAACGGCGAATTGTGATTCAACAATCCATAAACAAATCAATCATCTAATCAGTTTGGCCAAATAGTTCATATAATTGTGATATGCAAATAAACAATAAAATTGAAAAATCTGGCTGGATTCCTCCAACATGTTCTTCCCTACATTCAAATAGGTCACTCAAAAAAAACAATCCATTTCATACGATAATCTTCGCAATAATAAACATGAACAAACAATTCAAATGATAATGTTCGATCAACAACAATACAAGCATCCAATTAAGTTTAATACGTTTATATTATTATAAACGTAACCAACAAGGTAAGTTACCTCGTTTGAAATAATCATTAAAAATAACGATGAGTTTTGATTAAATTAAATGAATGTTTAATTTAAATCATTGATATGAAAATATTTAGCTTATATTCGCACAATCAGCAAATCATTCAACAACTAGCAACCATAGCACATCGACAATAAAAACCCGACTTATATAAAATATAAGTGGGAAGAACTGAGTGAGTTTAACTCACCTTGATTTCCATTTGTTGATTTAGTGGTTTAGTTCTAGTCAAATTAAACAGACGTTTAATTTACTAGAAATTTCAGTAGCTTCTTTCACCATCCAAACTGTTTCCAGAATGTTGTACTTGGCAATACGGGTCCAATGCAACTAGTTTGGTTCAATTCTGATCACATAGGCATGAGTTATGCAATTTATATGTTATATGATAAAGTTAATTATTAACCCCTTAATTATAATATTATTAAACTAATTTAATTACTTTTCTTAGAATAATTCTGGTCAATATTCCTCTCATAGTTCCTTCGTAACCATATACTACCTCTGTTAGAAACCTAGAGGCCTGCACCATACATGTTCTAACCAATATATATATATATATATATATATATATATATATATATATATATATAAGTTACTGTATTAATTTAATCCATTTATTTCCTTAATTAAATAATCAATTATCTAATTACTTTTTTAAAATAAATAGCTGGTTTTTCTTTGCTTCCAGCTTCCACCGTTCTGCTTTGTGTTTGGACGTACACAGTACCATGCGGTTTTAAGTTGTATCCCTATTCACATAGCCTATCAGCTCAGCTCCTAAATGCATAACTTAACTTAGTTTAAATTAATTACTAAATTAACAGTTTAATTATACATAGGATATAAGGCCCAAATCAAAACACTTCCTCATTACGCGACTGTGTTCCTTCAGCAAGCATCGACCTTGACATTTGCAATAATTTACGGTTTAAAATTTATAACTTATCCTTTTAATTAAATAATTAATTAACATTTACTTTAATTACTGGAAATCAAGCCGATCTGTTTTAATTTCCAAATTCCATCGTGTATCTGCTCTCTTGTCATGTTCCAGAACTTGAGAACACCATGTCGCCCCTCTTTTTAACGCAACCACGCCTCGTTTCCTCCTCCTGCCGTTGATTGGTGACCACAAAAAGAAGCACCAACGTCCCATTAAAGTTCGCCCCCTACAGCTCATCGCTCCAGTTCATCTTGCGCCTTAAAAATCTCCTTGAACAACCACCGTTTCGGGTCGAATTCCAGTCGTTGTGCTCTTCGAAACCCGATCATAGCTACTCAATCGACTGATCTCATTTAGTTTTACATATTTCTAGTTACAAGTATTTCGAATGGATCAATATTTGTGGAGAATTTGGAGGAAGAGAAGTGCGTGTTTTCTGCCATCTGAAAATGGTGGAGGCTGCAATTTGAAGCGTTGACCACACGATAATATTGACCAACAAATTTTAGAGTTAAGCTAAGAATGATTATTTATAGGTGAAGGGTTTAAATAAAATAATATTTTGAAACTTTGCGCTGAAGTAACGCGTAAAACAAGTACATACTATCTTCAATCGAGACGAAGCTCCTAATACTAGCATAGAAAAATATTCCGGACCCAATGTGATAGGTTTCGTCGAATTTCGAGGTTGTTTGTAAAAATTCCTTTATAAATCACAGGCTAAAATCACACATTTAAATTTCCAATCAACTTGAAACTTTGAAATTCTACTAAACCTTTTCCTTACGGATCCAATGAAATTTATTTCATTAAAATTGAAGTTCGTTTGGCCAGTCGTTTATTTCTTTAAAGTTACCCCTGTCTAAATTGTCCAAAATAGTATAACTGATTAACACATTTGTCGTTGCCATGATCAAACGGTAAGTCCGATCGATACAAAAACTCAAATCTTATAATAATTAATCATTACGAATCCAATGGCACAAGTTTCGTCACATTCCGAGACCGTTTCCTAGTACGCTATTTTTATATGGACAAACAACGCAATTTTGGACACCAAATTACCCGATGTCCAAAAATAACAAACTACCTGCCTATTCTAGCTCTAGATGTCGATACGAGCTCAACGAAATTGGTTTCGTGGCTTAATTCGATCGCTGCTCAAGTTACACTCAAAAACCCCTCTTTTAAATTAAATTAAATTAAATTAAATTAATTATGCACTAAAGAAAATGATTTGACGTTTACGGCTGTCGTTGTCAATATGACGTCGATTTGCCATGAAATTTAATACCATACAATAATTTAACTTTATGGTTCCAATGAAACTAATTTCATCGAAAATTGTGCCATTTGCAAAATCGCCATTTTAAAGGCCTAATATTGATTAAAATATTATAAAAATCCAAATAATCTAATTAAATAAAAATAAATTATTATTATCGTAAATATCCAAACAGAATATATCTATACCTTCAAATATAAAATATACAACTCAACATTATCATTTTTGAGTTAAATGGTATCCGAATTATATTAAAAAAAATTAAATTAAATAAATAATTTTTATCGTTTTATTAACGATTTCCATAGTGATTATTTTAAAATTTGAATTGGACATAACTAACATTCTATAACACGAAATATGGATTTTTCTCTTTCATATGAAAATTATAATCCACAAGATTCCAACATTTCTTGTTTCACGGAATTCTGACTTAAAACGGATTTTTTATATTCAATTGAAGCTCAAAACTCAATATTACAAACTACCACGCCATTTTGGGCTCGTTTTATATTATATATAAATTTAACATATAAACTTCGTTATATAATCAAAATTTATATTTTAAATCCATTTAAAATTCCAAATTAATATTTAAAATAATAAATTAAATATTTAACTACCAAAAAATGCGGGACATTACAATCTTCCCCTCTTAATAGAATTTCGTCCCCGAAATTACTAAGGTAGGAAAAATGCTACAAATTCCAATATATTCAAAAATCCAATTTATTTTAAATTGAAACCAATTAATTATTGTAAATAAAAAATTCAAAAATATCAAAAAAGATCTAACACTTTAAATTTCCAGAAAATTTCGGTAGAGTTTCCCCTGTACGGAGTGACTTCTGCGATATCGCAGAAACAAATAATATATATACATCGACCTACATGGTCGGAAAATAAAATTCAAAACCAAAAATTTTATATTTTTGCATAGGCGTGCCTTTTACGAGTGCTATTGAGCATACAACTCAATTTATATGCAATTTACGCAATCAAACTCATTCCTCAAGCCATCTAGTACCCATACTTAACTCAATTTAATATATAAGTAATAGATATATGAAATTTTTAAATAATACTTCATTAATCATCCAATATATCAACACTAAGTCCAAAACCAAATATGAAGCATCCATTCATTTGCAAATACAGGTTTAAATCATTAATTTCAATTCATATGAAGTTTCCTTTTCAGTTTATTATATTGGAATTCATTTCTCTTAGTTTCTAATTCATTTAACTTAATTTAAACCATTGATGAATATATTTCAACCAATCTAACCCACAATCGATAATCAATCAACCATCAATGCATAACCAATTCAATTAAACCAATTGAATTTACACTTAATTTAGTATTTTACTTTGGTTTAAATACCAGTCGATTAATATTCGATTGATTTCTGTTTAATTATTATTTATTCAAATTCCAAATTTTAAATTAATTTATTTCAACATCATTATCAATTTAACTCCACTTAACTAGGTTAAATTCCAATTCAAACCAATTAACTAATAGAATTTTGTAAACAAATTCTGATTATTCAATCTCATATTCACAAACTCTATTCGTGAAATTTATTCTGGTTATATTAAACCATTTCAATTCATAATTCAATTTGGATTTTTTTCAAATCAGCCAACCACATTAAACACATCAATGTCTTAATAGTTTAATAAAATTATTTCTTTTCTATATGTTGGGCTAAATTATTTCAGTTACCATCTTTATAAAACGATATCGTATCAGTTGCCAGTTCTAAATCGAACCGATCAAATAACACAATACAAAACATTTGTATAAAATTTACAAAATACGCTCTCTCATATATTCACCCAACTCAATCTAGGGTATTACCGATCCCATCTCTATCGAGTTATACCAATGATCCAAGGTTATTACTAAACCAATAGTTTTGATACCACTGTAACGACCTGCAAGAATTCGACGCCCGAATTTTTACAATAGTACATAAATCCCGTATTACTTGCCAAAACTCAAGTATCGAAAACACAAATAGTTATTAGAAAGAATTTAGAGGGTGAGATAAGAAAGAAAGAAATATTAGAATAGAAGAAGAAGAACTAGCACAACATAGAGTCTCACATCACAGCGGAACAAAATATAATATAGAAATAAATCTTTACCGAGAGCTTTGAAAATACATACAATCATCAAAGTACATCACACATCTGGACAGTTATTATAACCTGCCCCCATATACAACACACGACGGAAAAGTATCTATTCAATATCATACGTCTGAACTCTTCCAGCTCGTCTCTTTGCAGCATTCGATAACCTGAACATGTACAACCCGGTCTAACCCGAGCATTATAAACGCCGGATCAGTCTAGTGAACCAGAGTGAGAAAAACACACTAAGTTTAAAGGTATCATCCAACTTGATTTTAAAGTCAAACTCTTTTCGAAAGAAAAGGATAACCGTAAGACCAAATCCACACATCAATATGGGCGGTTTTTACGTTACGATAACCCAAAACATTTATGAAATCAATATCTTTTCTGATATTATAATAATGTCTAAATACAAATAAATAAATATCTAGCAGAACGCTTGCATCTCTTGCTCTACATATATAGTATATAATCAAAACTGCAGGTGTTATTAGAGAATGGATTTCCTAGCAAGGTGTGGGACCACCTTCCGGACAATGTACCTCTGGAGATGAATACATTGGGATTCAACAAGAACATCTTGTAACCCAGGCTAAACATGACCGGCCCGTCACTTCTGTTGAGAGTACCGAATATATCATTACCACAGTTGGGGGCTAGCCAACCGAACTAATAGCATACATACAAAAATAAAAAGGGACAACCGAAGGCATTGGATTTCTCCAGATCAGATAATGATATACCTTTTTGATGGGTGCAACCCACACAGCCATGCGACCTACCCGATTTTGTGCCATTTCCCAGTTGATTAGGCTAGAGGTTAAGCTTATCCTTTAGAACAACATATCTCCATCCACTTTGAATGCCACATCGTCAGATCTGCTAGAAATCACTAATTGACTCCCACCAAAATACTCTAATTGTTAAGCTAAAGAAGTTTCCCTTCTTTGCTACCAACTTGGTACGTTTGAAGAAATCAATATACGTGATCCCTTTTGAAATACTCTATTAGACACTCATTCATACATGTCATCCAGGAATAGGATGAACCAAAGGAACCCTCCTACCACATACTAGGTATCACCCTATAAATCAGTAGTGAGCAGTCATTGCAATCCATAGATTTCAACTACGAAAGAATCACAGTATCTCTTATTGCAAAGTCAAAGATTTTAAGTAATCCTTCCGCTTATGAATATTCACGGTCTTCAATGCACATTTTCAATCTTCATACTTTCATATTTGCTAGTTCGGAATGGTTTTCGAACATAAATTTGATTCTGCTCTTTCCATACCAACAAACGTATTGGGTCAGGTTTGATAGTCGGTTATTTAACTATCAAATAAACAATCATGAAAATAAAATGAGTTCATTGGTTTAGCACTCAGCATCACTTGGCCTTTTAATTAAAATAATTAACCAATAGTTAATTTAGAACTTATAAATCTTTTCAATATTTCGGACATCAAATTCCACTTCTTATTTTACGTAAGTTTATTCTTAAAATAAATTCATTTTTAATACTTAGGAAATCCTGTATCATATCCAGTTTTCTATTATCATTTTCAAAACATTAGCCACATTATTATCTTATATTGGGAAATCAATTCAATTTATCACTCGTAAAACAACGTTACGAAATCTCTTTTATTTCATTACTTGAAAACAATATCCAATACTTATTCTTATAGAATAAATTTATTTCAAAAGTCCACTTTTTATTTCCTTTTTACCTTAAAAATATCATTATATTTTCATGCAATCTCCTTTTATTTTTCCTTTTCTTTGGAAACCATATTTACGTATATTCTCGAGTTCTTTTATTCCCTTTTACTTTGGAAATCATATTATATATTCTCAAATCTTTTATTTACGTTACTTCAACATTCATTAGTTCCTAACCGTAAATTGATAAGCGAATAATTCCCCAAGTATTAACCCCGAAGACCTAAATCAACATCAGATTAATACTCAAGAAAAATCACTCAACTCAACCAATCTCCAGTTAGGTTCCAATTCTTATCCTAACTTGTTATCCACTCATTATATTTCACTTTCAATCCATTTAACAATTTCCTGCTTTGAAAATCTTATTTCAATTTCCTCCATTTTACTTAATTTCATTATTAAGTAATGCTAATTTAAAGTTAACGCTTTAACTTCTCATCTCTTTTTATAAACCCTGTTTATATAACTCTAGTTTAGTATAAACCATTTTTTTAAATCTCAATTTCTCTTTACTAACTTCAATGATGTTCGCTTAAAAATCCCTTTCACCACTTAATTATAAAAACTCGAGTTTTAATATAAAATCCGTTCATAAATTCCTTTCACAATTCAATTACATTTCATTTCAACTTCAATTACTTTTTAAATGAATTAAAAAGTAATTCCTTAAATATTATTAATTTAAATAATAATTTTCAACCATTAACTATTATAAAAGTAGTTAATTTCTTTATTAACTGAAATAAATAGTAAATTCTTCTTTTAAATCTTATTAAAACAATATTCGTTAAACTATTTTGTTAGACTAATTCTAAACAGACTAATTTAATAATCAATAATAGTTAATATGATTGACTTAGTCAACTCAAACATGGTTATCTTGTTAACCAATTTCAATTTATCTACCTTTAAATTAATTAATAATATAATTAATTCAAATAATTCCATTTAATTGTTTTCTTAAAAACAATTATCCAATTCTTAACCCTTAGGTTAATTTCTATTCACTTGCTTATAAATCTGATTAACATAAGCAGTTTTTTTATAAAATCATTTTAATAATCACTTATAAATTTAATCAATAAACAGTAAATATTTATTCCCTTTTAATAACTTTTATTCAAATAATACATTTAAAATCTCTCTTGATTATAATTTTTTTTATAACTTCATTTCATTGATTATGCCTGACGGTAAATCAACATTTGTAAATTGATTGATTTTATAGGCCATATGTTGCCAATTACTCAACCAATATTGCCTATTGGTTAATATCATATCAAATGGTGAATTGTGATTCAACAATCCATAAATAAATCAATCATCTAATCAGGTTGGCCAAGCAGTTCATATAATTGTGATACGAAAATAAAAAATATATTTGAAGAATTCGGTTGGATTCCTCCAACCTGTTCTTACCTGCATTCAAATAGGTCACTCAAATAAAACAATCCATTTCATATGATAATATTTGCAGTAATAAAAATGAACAAACAATTCAACTGATAATGGTCAATTAACAATAATACAAGCATCCAATTAAATTTAATACCTTTTATTATTATAAACATAATCAATAAGGTAAGTTACCTCGTTTGGAAATAATCGTTAAAAATAACGATGGGTTTTGATTAAATTAAACGAACGTTTAATTTAAATCACTGATATGAAAATATTCAACATATATTCACACAATCAGCAAATCATTCAACAACTAGCAATCATAGCACATAGACAATAAAAACCCGACTTATATAAAATATAAGTAGGAAGAATTGAGTGAGTTTAATTCACCTTGATTTCCATTTTTTGATTAAGTGGTTCAGTTCTAGTCAAATTAAACGGACGTTTAATTTACTAGAAATTTCAGCAGCTAAATATTCGAAGATTGTTCAAAGCTAGTTAATTGTTGATTAACTATGTTTAAAAATAATTATCAAGGTAATTTCATTAATAAAGTTAATTATTATTTATTGATCTTTTAAAAAGGATTAATTATTTTATTTCTAGTATAATGGGATTAACTACGATTAAAGTGGTTAATGCTAAAGTAAATTATCATTTTAAATAATGGTAATAGAAGTGATTATTTTTAATGGAGAATTAAATTTAAAGTGATCAAATGAAAACAAGTTGATTTCAGTTTAGCAAGGGCTTAAAAGGGATTTATAATCCATGATTATAAACAAAGTATGTAAACGGGAGAGGTAAGCTAGTATGTGAATTTTCAATAAGGTTTTATGTAAGTAAACGAGTATGGTTAAACAAATATTTAAAAGAGGTTTGGTATTGACTCAATGAATTAAGTAAAGAGGTGCTAAGGGGATTACCAAAGGAAGAAGTGGGTTAAAGTACCATATTGGAATCGAAAGGCAAATAAGATTTTGTCGAGCAGTTTGCTTAATCAAGAAATGAGAATTAGAGTGTAAAGTGGGTTTTCAAATGAAATGAAATGATTTATAGAATCATAGTGTATAGAAATGGAAATGAAATATCAAGATTGTAAGTGGTAAACTTTTATTGTCTTGCGATGAGAACGTTGTCGGTCAAGGTCTGAGAGGTAATTAAAATACCCCAACTTGGGCGACTTCACTATTTTCAAAACATGATATCGGTTTGCAATGGTAGAGGATGTTGGGTTTTCATGGGAATGAGCAAGAAAGAGCGATATTGGTTTTGAAATGAAATCGTATATTGAAATTAAAACTATAAGTTTAAAAAGCGCGATTCTTGAAAGTGGATAAACCAGTTTGAAGTTATATTATAAGGAAATATGTCACATGACAATATTATAAACCTATAAGATTTTTAATTGAAATTATACCTTTCGGTAAAGTCTAAATATAAGGATATTCCCAGTGGTTAATGAAACTGAAAGGAGTTTATGAAGCGATAACGATATATTAAGATAAGAAAATAGAAATCGTGTTTTCCCAAGCTAAGGAGAAATAAAGATGGTTTTATTGAAATAAAAGAATATTTCCGAACATTGGAAACAAAAGAAAGCTTGATTAAGAAGTTATTCGAAAGCGAGTATTGATTATATTTTCAAAATAATGAATCAGAAAAGTTTTGTCGAGATAAGATTATGAAATTGATAAAATGGTTTAAATAAAGTATTTTTAATATAAACGACCTGAGCTGCCAATGTGCTTAATATCACTATCAAGATTTGATGTTTAAACAACTGACTATCAAATGAAATGTTCTACTTATGAAGCGACCCGAACTTCCCCGGTCTCCGAAGAGATGAGAAAGAACGAATTACTGTGAGGACAAGACAAATCAGAACGCAGATGGAAGAACATTTCATTGTTATTACAACAATTCCATCAGAATACAAGAATATATAGAGTATGAATAAATATAATACAACAAAGAATATCAGAGATTAAATACAGTATTGCAGCGGAAAAATAATACAAAACACAACTGAAAGTAATACACGGATACAGAGCTTTCCGAGCATCGTTCCAGCTATAAATCAGGACTCTGTGAATATAAATCTGCAAAACCAAAATTACTAGCTGCCCGTGTGGAAAATAGGGGCACCCAGAGCTTAGGTTAAAACAATAAACTCCAGGTCAGTCATGTGACTGGTGTGAGAACTAAAACAGTTATTTAAAGCTTTACTTTAAAAGAGAGTAGTTCAAGGGACCACGCCGTATAACACGGAACGGGTTTCCTCCCAAGAATACCAGTGCATAGAATAAACAGCGCAATGCTTTTTCGAAAAATGAAGCTATTATAAGACCCAGGTCCCATCACACAATGCAACGCAAGCCGGAGGATAGGGTTTTCCCTTATAATAGCCAAACAGGCTTGGTACGTTTAAAACAAATCATTTGATACTATTATAAGTGTATAGTGTCAAAAAATTTCAATCATAAATATCAATCATAGACGGCATGGGTACCATATATCATGTCGCTATACTAGTTCTACAATTAAAACCGCAATATCACATATTGGAAATTGGATTTCCGTCATGAGTTGAGGCAAGGGGCCAGCTCCTCTCCGCTTTCGAGACACTCTAGCAAATGCTCAGGACTACACACTCTGGGCAGCCACTTGGATCGGTTGGGCCGGTCCTCTCTTACATTTGAGGATTAGTTATTCCTGAACACACGTTTCCCGGTCCTTACAAACCTATAATCGAGGCGCCTCATTCCAACAACCACAAAGGTGAAAAGTATATAAATGTCAGGGCTGGTAAGTCACTGACACCACCAAAGCTAGAAAGAAACGTCGTGTTCTCCCAACGGTCCGTATCCCGTTTTTAACTCATACCGAGGTGTGAGGCTCGCGAATCCACGCTATACACAAAGCTGCCACGTAGGTTGTGCTTTGGTCATCAACCACAAGACTTTGCTTTTCAACAGAAGCCTTGATCCATGCAACTCAGCGTGCTACACAGGCAATTCATGCCATGCGATTGATATCTATCGATATATAACCTCTAAGCTCGTACGTCTCAGACAAGAGCGTTAAGCAAGAGAATAAATTCTCCGCTGCCAAACAGATATATATTTAACAGAAATCAATCAACACAAAATAAAATCCAATGTCAGACACACAATCCATTTACAAGTTCGTTCTGGGTCTGAACGAAACCGGAGGCACTTTCCTCGCATATCCATCGATCTCCAAGTACGTCTGGACGACCACCAACTATTTCCCTCATCATGGGTGTACAGCCCAATCAGGATCATCAGTAATCACCCAAACGATGTGAAGACTTCCGGTCTTCAACCACCGTCTTCATCTTCGACTTATCGTCGAATCGGTTATTCAGAATGGGTGTAAACCCGGCCTTTCCGAACAACCCGCGTATATTAAAAACAAATGTTACACAAACACAACATACGCCTCATTCCAATTCATTAGTCACTAACCGTAAATCAGTAAGAGAGCAATTCCCCAAATATTAACCTCGAAGGCCGAAACCAACATCAGATCAATACCCAGGAAACCATTCTTCTTAACTAACCTACAGCTAGTTTGTAAACCTCAATTCTTAGGGAAAGGTTCCCATTAATTTTATCCAAGATAAATTCTTTAAAATTTATTCTTAAATCTTCCATTGGATGTCGTATCAAACCAAATTATAGTTTTTCCAAACTAGTCGAGATTAGCGAACCACACCGAAGTAATTATTTATTTTATTTCCCAGCCTATTCATCCATGAAGAAAAACTGGTAATACTCCATATCTAACACCACGGTGTTATCGGTAAAATTAATTACCATTTCACGTTCAAATCTAATTAAAGATTTAACTGTCGCTTTGGAGCAAAACTGGTGATACTCCATTCTCGCTCAATTTCTAAATTTGATAATTTAGATTATCAATTCACATTTCAATCTAATTACAGATTCATTAAAACTCCTTTTACTGGGTTAAAGAACTAATGTCATTTAAAACACAGTTCACGACAAACCCAAATCATCCTCTATTTATTTATCGGGTTAAAGAACAAGTGTCACTTAAAACACCTTTCACGATAAACCCACATATCAATTCGATTTACAACCCATTTCAAATCCAATTTATTTATTTAAAAATAAATGGGTTTTAATATTAGTTCAAAACTAGTTCATTTCGATAAAAATCTATTTTTATCTTTTCAATTATGGAGTTTTTCATCCTGATTTTTCCCAAATCATTTCTTATGATTTTACACAAATTATTACTATTTTTAATAATTTTATCAAGGCCCGTACAGTCGATTTCCTACAACGGCCATCGAACTGCACTTGCAGCGACCTTTTCCAAATTTGATTTGGACGTATCTCCAAATCCAACCGTTAGATTTTGAATTTCTAGTACTCGTTAGAAAGCTCTTTTCGATACGAACCCAACTTCCGGTTTTAGGAGAATCCGACGGTCGGATCTCCCGTAATGGCCGTTCGAAGTCATTGGTCGAAATTTACGAACTGCCGTGGCGCGGCGCTTTCTATTCCGGCCATTATATTATATATATAATATATATTTCGTCGATTCCTTTTTAAAATGAATTTTATAAATAGTTT
This sequence comes from Allium sativum, assembly GCA_030737875.1. Taxonomy (NCBI): domain Eukaryota; kingdom Viridiplantae; phylum Streptophyta; class Magnoliopsida; order Asparagales; family Amaryllidaceae; genus Allium; species Allium sativum. The sequence continues at coordinate 715,324,570 of CM060921.1, read as the reverse complement.
TAAATTCGTATAAAAAACAATTTCAACTCCCATTTCAAATTCAAATCAAAATTGAATGTTTCCTTATAAATTCGATTTAAAATTCATTTCAATTCAATTCAAATTTCAATTCAATTTGAATTCATTTCAAATCGATTTTTATTCTATTTCAATTCGTTTTCAATTCAATTCGAATTCGTTTTATATTCAATTGGAATTCGTTATATATTCAATTGAAGTTCGAAATCTCTTTTCAATATTCATTATAAAAACGAATATAATCGATATAAATAACGTTCGCGTCAAAATAGCGCATCTCTAATCAACACGGCTTTATATATTTCAATTACTTCGTTATTCTATTCAACAAATGAATCTATATTTTTGTCAACACATGACTAATATCAGCGAATGAGTACTGTCCACGTGTGACTATTTTTGTTATTTAATATATTTTATAAAAATATGGTATCTATCATTTGATATCAAATCAGACTCCAACCGTAAATTAGCAAGAGAACGAATCCCTAAATATTAACCCCGAAGGCCGAAACCAACATCAGATCAATATCCAGAAGACCACTCATCTTATCCATTTTCCAATTAGTTTCTAATTTTATATATGATAAAGAGGTAAATTTTATTATTAAAATATTTCGTTCAACACATGACTAATCTCAACGGATGAGTACTGTCAACACATGAACCTTTATTTTACAAAGATATAAATGTAAATTTGATTGTTAAAATATTTCGTTCAACACATGACTAATCTCAACGGATGAGTACTGTCAACACATGAACCTTTATTTTATAAAGATAAAGATGTAAATTTGATTGTTAAAATATTTCGTTCAACACATGACTAATCTCAACGGATGAGTACTGTCAACACATGAACCTTTATTTTATAATATTCTTTATTTTCTAAATTGGAATGAGGCCCAATCAATTGCCATATAAAGTTAATTATACGGATTACATACAACACATGTATATAGTAGCAACGATAAATAATCAACCATCATCCAAAGTGCACTACACTGTATAAGCATCAAATATAGATATCTAACGCTTATAACAGCCTGTCGATCAATCGATCGACATACAACTAATTATTGGGATTAGTGTATGCCGTATTTTATCCCAATACCCGTGTGGGGTTTCAAACAATCAAACACAGATTTTATTTGTGCAGATGGGCGATGTGTAAAATTTATCGTCTCAATCAATATCCTTCAAATAGGTGTACATAAACAAACCGTCCGGTTTGTAAACGAATATTTATTTATTCACATTCACATTAAAAATTATATTTTTAACGATAAAATATTTTTAACTATATAAATATTTTATTTCCTTTCAACACATTAATTTATATTATCGATTTCACATCAACAACACAAACAAATTTCACCACACATCAATCAAACAAACAAGCCATCCATGGTCTGTGGATGACGGGTGTCAGGTGCTACTAAACACCGTCTGCATCCTAGTATATATTTATAACTAGAAAATAAAATCAAATGTGAGGAGTTCTCACCGATAGCTATCCCAATTCCATGACACTTCTATTGTAGGAAATCATCGCCATTCTCGCCTTTTATCACTTTCGTTGCCCGTAGACACTACATATATAAAAATCACAATTTTATACTGTTGTCTTTAAAAAAATAAAAATCACATTTTTATTTGTTCACTTTCAATTTAAAAATCGTATTTTTATAATTACTCCATATGGAAAAAATTCTATTTTTACAACGGTGTTCATATAATAAAGATTATATTTTTATAACGCTTCTCTCTACATAAAATCGCGTTTTTACTTTGCTATTCAATATATAAAAATCGAATTTTTACTTTGCTATTCAATATATAAAAATCGAATTTTTACTTTGCTATTCAATATATAAAAATCGAATTTTTACTTTGCTATTCAATATATAAAAATCGAATTTTTACTTTGCTATTCAATATTCTTCATTTCTAAAAATCAAGTTTTTAAACCAATACTATTTATTTATAAAATATCAAGCTATAAATTTAAATTCAAGAACAATCCTTATATATTTAATTTTAAACACACTACTTATATTTAAAAACAATATTATTTTATATTGTGTATGTTTATAAAAATCAGATTTTTTCCTTCTTAAATTTATTAAACTAATATAATAAATAAGTTAAAGAAATTTACCTTCTTTCTGTTAATACTTGTAACACGTCGAACCCTGCTCAGTACCTAGGGCTGGGCTTTGCGTTGCTAGCAGCCACTCCCTTGCATTCCGATCTACAGTGGCGCGCCAGGGTGGAGGAGAAGGGGCGGCATGGGGTACGGGTGCTAAGGGCGGTTGCATCGATGGTGCTCGCGGAGGCTGGTCGAGGTCACGGTTCTTGTTGGGGGTGTTCTCGTTCAAGTTGGAGAGGGAGGCGATGAAGCTAGAGGGGAGGAAGAGAGGGTGAGGGCGCGACCATAGGGAGGCGCGCACGCCACTAGCGGCGGCGGTCGGGGCTTGAGCGGGGCGATTTAGGGTTCGACGAGATTTGGCCGGGTTTTTTCCTTGCGTTGACTGAGTGAATAAAGGAAGGGGTGAGGGGCTTTAAGTATTTATATATTTATTTATTAATTTATTTTTGAATTTTGAATTCCATAAAGTACCCTTTCCATTCGAACTCGAAATCGAACCTGCCGACTGTCGTCCCTAGGGTATTACCCCCATTCCGAACACAATGGGATATGTATCGTAGGCTGATTCGATTGTTACAATCAGTTTTCGTCAAAATCAACATATAACTATATATACTGAATTTGAACGCGCATTTCAATTTACCAGGGTCACATACTAACTCTATAAATCACAGAAAAATATTTTCTAGCTTCGTATTAACGATACGGTCCTAACAAAACTAATTTCGTCGAATTCTGAGACAGTTGAAAAAAATGGCCATTTTCCAGTCGATTAAAATCAACCGAAACTGGTCAAACGCGTTTTCCTTTGCCACGCTCACATATTAATTCAAAAAATTTTGAAATTTGAAATCTAGCAATAATTTGATATCATGGATCCAACAAAAGTGGTTTCGTCGAAATTCGGGGTCGTTTGCAAAATTCCCATTTTTAAGGGCCTGAATTCCATAGCGACTATTCAGAATTTTCAACTGGACATATCTTTTGATTCCCGCTATGAAATTTCAATTTTTCGGATTCGTTGGAAAGATATTCACAATTAGATTCTATTATTTTTGGTTTCACTAAAATCCGGATTGTTTTGCACCCGGTACATTCAATTGAAGTTTGTAATCGAATTATCGAACTACCGCGCCATTTTCAATTCTATTTATAATTATATATATAATTGTTTATATTCTAACGACGACGCGTATAAATATATTCGTTCGAATTCTATTCAAAATAAATTTCTCGTCGATATTATTTAAAATAATCTATTGTAAATGTTCAAAATTCGCCAAAATTGCCAAAATAAAAATTTTAAACTGGCCCAGATTTTCGGGTTGTTACAATTTACCTTTTGACGAGTTGTTTTTGAAGAGATCGGGATGGGAACTAGACCCAAAACCACTTCGAATCAACTGTACGTTCGCTACTAACTGGCTGAAGATGAAGATGGAGCATTGAAGACTGTATATCTTCATAAATGGAGGAACCACTAACAATCTCTGAGTCGACGCAGAGATATACTGGGGTTCTGTCATGGTTGAAATATACGGGTTGCAAGGACTTCTCGCTACTGATCCTTGGGGTGATTCCAATATAGAATGTGGTAGGAGAGTGCCTTCGGTTCATCCTGTTCCTGGATGACTTGTATGGACGAGTGTCTGACAGAGTATTTCCAGACAGTCACATATATTGATTTCTTCAACTGTACCAAGAGTGGAACCGGAGGAGGGAAACTTCTTTAGCCAACACGTAATGTATTGTTGTAGACGTCAATCAGTGATTCGATGGATCTGACAATGTGGCATTCAAAGTGAATCTGATGTGATGGTAAAGCGTAGCCTCAAGCCTCATCAACCGGGAAATGACAAAAATCGGGTAGGCAGCATGGCTATGTGGGTCGCTCCCATTAGAGTGTATAATCACCTATCTATAGAAAATTCCTTTTGCTTCTGTAATCTACAGATGCTGTCCCTTTTCGGGAAACGGTGGTTTGAGCCCAACCGTTGGTGATATACATTCGATACACTCAAGCGAAATGAGTTGTCGGTCATGTATGGGCCGGGTTGCAAGACGTTCTTTTGAACCCAATGTATTCGCCTCTAGAGATACACTATCGGTAGGTGATCCCATACCTTGTCATAGTCGGAATCCAATTTTCAATAAGCGCCCGTGGTTTTTGATTATATACTATATATGTAGAGCGTGAGATGCAAGCGTTCTGCTAATTTGTTATTTATTTGTGGTTTGATAGACACTATTATAATATCAGACAAGATATGGTTTCAAAAAAAATGTTTGGGTTATAGTAAGGTTAAAAACCGTCCATGTTTATGTGTGGACTGGTCTTACTATTATCCTTTTAATTCAAAAGGATTTCCAAAGTTAAACAAGTTGTTTGTGTTATGAATTTATCACTGATAGTATTCCAGACTGACCAGGTGAATTTTGTTTTAAATCAAATGTGCTCAGGTCAGACCGAGTATATTACAGGTTAGTTCTCGTTTGGAGTTCAAGGAGCTAGAAGCAGAAGGCTTCACCGTTAGTTATTCAAAGTGTATTTCCGTCTGTGTCTGATATATGATGTACTTTGATGATTGGTATGTATATATACAGTTTTCTTTTTGTAAAGAGATTTGATATATTATATTTATTCGTTCCGCTGTGAGATTCTAATGTGTTCTTCTTCTTTCTTCTATTCTAACATTTCTTTCTTTCTTTTCTCACCCTCTAACTTCTTTCTATTAACAGTCAGGGGTTCGATACTTGGGTTTTTGGCAAGTGATATGGGATTGTGTATCATTGTTGAAAATTCGAGCGTCGAGTTTTTTTTTCCCGGGCCGTTACATTAATGACCCGAGTTTTTACATCAATCATGCACACACATCGTTTGATTTTGAGTATATTTTCACGTACACAATTTTCAATCAAGACTTTAAAACATGTCTAGTCTAAAAATTTGTTTTTTTCTCTTTTGTATATAATAATCTAAATAGTTTAAATTTATATTTTATAGGTATGTTGAATAACACTTATGCATAGAAATTTTAAAGTGCATTCTTTTGCAAATATCTTGTTCACAAAAGGATTTAAAACAATTTTTTTGATAAACCCTTTGTTTTAACTTGAGAGTATCTTTGCCAAAAAGCATGATTTAAACGATCCCTTGATCTAAAAACAAACGCAAGAAAAAGTATGTGAATTTTTATGCATTGTCTAATCCTCTTGTAAGTCATGTATTATCCTTGATCTCGTCAATTACACCTGGACGTGATTGCAACAAAAAGGCACATGCAAATCAAGTGCACTTTTGCATTGAAACAAGAAGACATGAAGTGTCCAACTCTCCTTCACTCATGGTCTCATCCATGAGATTACTTCATGCTATCAACAAAAATCCTCAAGCCAAAGATTTGGCACGGCATGATCATTTTTCAGTTTTGAATTCTTCTCTTTCTTTTCAACATACTCTTGCCTGTCCCATTTTCCAATGCTATAGCTAATTTGTCTAATAAAAACATGCATCAAAAGATTGATAGAATCCTACTTATGCATTATCATTTCATCAACAATGACTGATTTCAACACATAGATATTGCCAAGTATTTTCTATGTGTTTTCCATCCCACAACATAGATTTACATGTACCATATTTTCAGATTTTTGTTCATACTTGGAAGGCAAGTTGATATATAAAATATATTCATGTAAAATCATATTTGACATGTAAAAAATGGGGCTTGAAAGCTCAGCAAAAACTGAACACATACGGTACAATAAAGGATCACAACATTAGAATTAAAAAAAGAAAAGAAATGGTAGAAAGAAGAGTTGTACAAAGAGCAATAAATGTAAGGGTGTTTGTTGGACAATGGGGAGGAGATGTTGTACATGGTATAGGGTATAATTCAGGTAGAATATAGCCTGAAAATACCATGTGAATGTGGAAGAAAATGTGTAGATTTGAAAGAGGAAATCAATTTTTCAAAATGGGTTTTCATTTGTCAAAATAAAAAGCTGCTTGGCTGTTTCATATCAGCATTTAATCCACCCATATTTTATTATTTCTCACCACTATATATAGGCTACCCATGCACACAACTCTCACTCACAAACACACAGCAACTCAAATATTTTAACAAAGAAAAGTAAAGGTTTTTGGAAGCTTGAAAGTGAGTAAAAACGGCACTGTTATTTTCTGTTTTCATACTGCAGTTTTCTATTATAACATGAAGTGATCTTGTATTTTCTGTTATGATCTTGTTCTAATACAATGCTATGTTGTGTTGCTTATTTGTTAATGATGAATTGATCACTGGTTTGGATGTAGAAACCTTAATGGTCCAGATTTAAGATTTTGATTGCCTGCTACTATCACTAGAGAATGTTTAATGGGTTGAACACTTATAGCTTTGGTTAGATTAGTAAAGATAGGTTTGGGGTTTTGAATAGGGTAGTGAACTATGTTTGAAACCTTGGATATAAGGTGTAAATGTTTAAAGAGGAAAGCAAGTTGGCAAAAATTGCATTGTCACTACAAAACTCAAACACAGTAAAAGCTCTCTGTCTCAAGATTTCAAAGTGGTTTTTCAAATTAAGTAAAAATAAGTTGTGATTATATAAACATGATAATGGAACAAAATAATGATTTTTCAAACAAAAATCATGATTTTTAGAAGCATAAATCAAGGGAGAAAGAGGGTTGGCCAGAAGATGGGAAGAGGTGAAATCCCGTCAATCCATGGGTTCAGAGGTGATGGCGCTGGACCTGGAGGAGGGGAAGGAAGTAGAGAAGCTAGGAAAAATACTACCTGAATTTTTAAGTGAAGGGAATTTGTAAAATCAATCAAAATAAGTTTTAAAAACTGTTTTTGGGTTCCATGGGTTGCATCTGAATTTCTCACTGTAAGGGGAGTCAGGGGGTTGCGGTCCAGGGGGGATCTGGGTGTCGGGGTTGGGTGATGATGTGGCCAAGTGATGGTGACGACCGGTGGTCGATGGAAGGAGGTAGGAGGGTTTTTCCTTGGTGATATTTTACTGGAAGAAGAGGCGGCCACGGCCAAATTCCGTTCAGGCAAGGTGGAGGTGATTCTGACGGTCGTGGTGTGGTCTGGTGACGGAGAGGGAGGTGTTCCGACGGTTGTTAGAGATTCAGGTGGGCCCACATGGTTGTGCTCGTGCACAGCCATGGCACGGGTAAGGAGGAAGGATAAGCATGTGTGGCCATCGATAGTTTAGGTGATCGGGCAGTGATTTCGTGGGTGTGGTACTTTAAACGTGGTAGTTTGCCAATGGGAAAAAGTGGTAGTACCAGGCCAAAGTGGTACTTTGAGTTTTCATTAGGTTTTGAGTGATCGGGCAAGGAGGTTATCAAGGACCGAGGCCTTGGTACTTGGCACGGGGTCGAAAACATGTGATTTGGTCTGATTTTCATGTGTGCGTGCTAGGGTTTTAAATCTGGTACTTTACAAAGTCGGTACTTTGCTGTTTTGAGTTAAAACAATGATTTTAAATTGTTTTAAAATTTAAATTAGTTTTCAAATTTAATATTGATTAAAATTTAATAAGAAGATAAATATTTAAATAAAAATAACATTTTTATTTAATTTATTTAAAGGGATGAGTGAATCAGGATTTTGTCAGAAGTTGAAATCAAGGACTGAAACTAATACTTGATAAATTACAAATTTAAATTAGAAACTATTTATGAATAAAATACTTAGATTTTAATCATACATGTAAGAAAAACATGTGTTGGGGTTTTCTGCTAAACTATAATTTTCAAGATACAAGTAACCCGTCAAGCACAGTCCGGTATTTTATAAAACAAGTACTGTGAATCATGTTTGATCGTATTAGATTAATATTTTAAAAAGAAAATTTATTCGCTAAATCACTTCAAAGAGACCAAATTCAAGATTTCACTTTGAATTGATTTTACGCCGTACGCCAAGATTTTAAAGTTGAAGACGGTGTTATACAAGGACTATTTTTAAATAGTACCTTCGGTTTGTTCAAACCCAGAACAACTCGCATGGACGGGTGTCCGACAAAGTAATTCTAACTGGTCACGTACATTGATCTTTTCAAACGTATTTATATGGTGGCAGAGGAATTCGTTTCTCACGCCGTATACCTGTAATATATTTTTGAGGAAGTCAATTAGTGATTGGGAAGTCTTGACGATGTGGCACTCAAAGAAATAAACCAGTAATTGATGACGTAAGTCTAGCCTCAAGCCTCACACCCAGGAAATGACAAAAATCGGGCAAGCAGCTTGGCTTTGTGGGTCTCTCCCATTAGGGTGTAGCATCACCTATCTAGAGAAATTCCTATTGTTTCTTAATCTATCGATTCTGCCCACTCGGGAATGGTTGCCGTACACAACCATTGGTGATATGCACTCTATACACTCAAGGGAAATGGGTAGTCGGTCATGTGAGGGCCGGGTTACAAGGCATTCTTGCTGAACCCAGGTGTATTTGCCTCTAGAGATACATCGTCGGAAGGTGGTCCCATACCTTGTCATAGTTGGAAATCCAATTTCCGTAAGTGCCAAGCAGTTTGTATTTGTATACTATATCGAAAAATGTGAGATGCAAGCATTTTCCTATATTCTAAATTATGTGTGAAAACCAATTTGACATTATAGAAATATCTGGTTTAAAAGTATACAAAAGTGTTTTAAATCTCATAAGGTAAAACCTGTTCCGTATTCACGGCGTGGTCTTATGAGATGTTTTCTTTAAACTGTTTTTAAACTGTTTACTCATACCAGTCCCCTGACTGACCCGGAGTTTATTTTTTTGTGTTTCCCTTAAACTCTTGGGTGTTCATAACACTTGTTATGAACAGACAAGAGAATCAGGATGTAGACACTTAAGAAGCTGGATGAAGATTATCAGTGTGCTGACTTATCTACTTTACCTACTGTATAATTATAAGTCTGCAAGTTAGAAGTGAATGTTATGTATAATTACTGTTGTACTATAAATGGGTTGTACCACTAGACATATGATGTTCTGATGTATCATGTACTGTTGGATAATATTATAAAGTATTATCTTTTGTGAAATTCCGCTGTGAGATTCTAATGTTCTGTGATTTTATCTTCTATCTACCCTTATTTCTCATTAATGACACGACTTCCGATGTGTTCGAAACTTGGGTCATTACAGTTGGTATCAGAGCTTAGGTTACTGATTACCTAGGCTTTGGGTGAGTGTGAGAGAGCGTATTTTTATATAAAAATTAAAATAAATTTAAAACAACTTGGATGTTATACTTAAGTCAGTTATAATCCATCAAAGTCTCGATTGACAACCTGTTATATTCAGGTAATCAAAATGAGTACCTGTGCACGAAGAGGTCGAGCTAGGGGATCTTCCACTGTTACTGGTTGTACTTCTGGATCCCAAGACCAAGGTGAGACAGTAGAGGAAGTCGCACCAGTCCAACAGGATAAGAGCTTTGTGACTGTTTGTAAGGAGTATACAACTCTGGGAGGAAAGGTTTTCAAAGGGACTGAGTCTGTGATGACCACAAACTTCCATGGGATGAAAGTAAAGAATAATCATTTGGAATACAACATGAATACAGTAATACATATCACAAATACAACATAGCATAGGAAATTCATAGAGTAACAACATCATAGCAGCGGAAATATAATGTCATCAACCACAGAAAGTCCACAGTCATAGAATTCTAAATTATTACATCAAGTTTGCTGAAAAAGAAATAAGCTCCAACCCCAACTTAAACAACGTGAAATGAAACAAGTTTAATGTCTAGAATTAAAAAGAGAAAAATGCAATAGTAGCAAATGATAGATGTCTTCAAGCTCCAAGTCATCACCTCTCCACAAAAGCAAATCCAAGGAAGATAATAAGCAGCTCCAAAGAAAAGACTCCAAGCAAAGAATGAACCTGTTTACTTGGCTGCCCGTGTAGAAAGGAGGCACCCGAGTTTGCAAAAGGTAGAAACAAACAATGGGTCAGTCGTGGGACTGGTGTGAGAATTCTTAATTAATTAATCACTATTAATAGGGCAAATTCAAAGACTACGCCGCTAACGCGGAACGGGTTTATTCCAATGGATTGCCGTGCATAAAAGTGTCAGAACAAATAATAAGTAAATCGTACAACAACGTTATTCTTTTGAGAAAAATGGAATCACCATAAGACCCAGGTCCCATCACACAATGCAACACAAACCAGAAGACAGGGTTTTACCTTATAGCGATTAAACATGCTAAATACGGCAAATACGAGTTTAATATTTTTATTAGTATATATCAAAACATTTCAAAACAAATGTATCAATCCTAGGACACATAGATACCATAATACTATGCTTCCATACTAGTAATACAATCAAATCTGTATGTTCGTATTGGAAGTTTGGATTTCCATCATGAGTCAAGGCTAGGGAGGAGCTCCTTACCGATTCGAGACACTCTAGCTAATGTCTCAGGATCCGCCGCAGTGAACCCTTGGATCCTGCAGGGCCGGTCCACACATACAACTTCGTGGATTGGCAATTCCTGAACACACGTTTCCCGATCCTATAGGACCTATCATCCGAGGCGCCTCATTCCATCTTCCACATAAGTAAAATTTCGGGTTGTGTTAAAGCCCAATCACCACTTCTAGCTAGAAAGAAACGTGCTGCTCTCCCTGCGTTCCTTTCTCCCGTTTTAGACTCCGCCGGTGTGTGAGGCTCGCGAAGTCTCGCTACACACAAAGCTATGCCTAAACAGGCTATGCTTTGATCGTCCCACAAGGCCTGCTTTTCAACAAAACCTTGATCCTATGCATCTTAGCATGCCACATCATCACTCCATATCGCACTACCAATCCTTTGAAGAAATATATGGACGGGTGTTAAGCAAGAGAATAAATTCTCCTCCACCAAACATCCATACATTCGACAGAAGATCAATAACATGATATTTGATAGAGTACGATGTCAAACACACAATCCATTTATTAGCTTATGCTCTGCGTCTGAGCGAAAGCCAAACCTGTGAAATCAACATGTACGTTTGGGCAATGACCATGACCCTTGAGTTGGGAGCAAGTCAAATCAGGGCCTCGATCGTTGTCCATTCGAGGGAAGATTTTCGGTCTTCATACGCCATCTTTAAACTTCCATTAGCGTCGTTTGATTATTTGGAATGAGAGAACTCGGACTTCCCAAATAATCCTCGTATATATACATATATATTTAAAATCCTTCTTATTCTTTAATAATATTTTTCTTAACGATTCATTCCTATTTTAATTATTTAAAATAATTAAATTTTAATTAACGACACTTAAGGTCAATGGACGACCCTGGCGCTGCTTTCAACAAATTTTGATTTTCACATTCCTCAAAATCTAACCGTTGGATCATAACGTATCTTATATCGTTGGAAAGAATTTTCCGAGGCGGGCCTAATGTTTTCAGTTTTGGGAAAATCCGACGGTCGAATCTTCCGGTATAATCGTTTAAAGATACGATTTCAAAATGTGAACTGCCGCGCTCGATTCGATAAATTTTAATTATATTTATATATAAATATAATTCTCCTAACCTTTTTATTTTAAAGGTAAATTCCATTTTTACGTTGAATTCATTATTCTAATTACTCTGTAAATTTTCAATGAACATACCTAACTTTTACTTACGTATGAGAATGTAAATTTTATTTCACAATGTAAAAGTTCATTCTTTTGTTGCATATAAAATGCAACTTTATTTGCGACGCCAATTGTCATTTTTATAAAAATGTAAATTGTCTATACAATGCAAAATCTACTTTTTAATTACATCCTAAAAATATAAATTTAATTTCATGTCACATTCCTACATCTTATTAACATATAAAATGTAAATTTAATTTACATGTCAAATTCCTACATCTTATGTTACATATAAAATAAATGAATTTTATTTCTAATGTTCATTCTCATCCTATGTTACATATAAAAAAATGTGAATTCTATCATACGATGTAAATGCATCTTTTAATTACATAGAAAAATGTAATTTTTATCCTACGGTGTAGTTTCCTACATACATTACATATAAAAATGTAATATTTAACATACGATGTAAATTCATATTTTAATTACACAGAAAAATGTAATTTTTATCATACGGTATAATTTCCTATATAATTTACATATAAAAATGTAAATTTTAACATACGATGTAAATTCACGTTTTAATTACATAGGAAAATGTAATTTTTATCATACGGTATAATTTCCCATATAATTTACGTATAAAAATGTAAATTTTAACATATGATGTAAATTCATATTTTAATTACATATAAAAATGTAATTTTTATCATACGGTGTACATTCACTTTTAATTACAAAGAAAAATGTAATTTTTGACATACGGTGAACATTCACTTTTAATTACAAAGAAAAATGTAATTTTTGACATACGGTGAACATTCACTTTTACTTACAAAGAAAAATGTAATTTTTGACATACGGTGAACATTCACTTTTACTTACAAAGAAAAATGTAATTTTTGACATACGGTGAACATTCAATTTTAATTACAAAGAAAAATGTAATTTTTGACACTATGCAAAATCTACTTTATATTTACATCCTAAAAATGTAAATTTTAATTCATAGCCAATTTCTACATCTTATTTACATATAAAAATGTAAATTTAATTTACATGCAAGCTCTACTTTATATTAACATTATAAAAATGTAAATTTATTACATCGTAAGTTCCTACTTTAATTCACATTAAAGTAATGTAAATTTCATAACGATGTAAATCCCTACCTTAATTCACATTAAAATAATGTAAATTTCATAACGATGTAAATTTCATAACGATGTACAAGATGATAGATTTATACATGATTCATATCCACAAGGCATACTCCAACAATTTAAATAAGGTAAAAATCTAATTTTTCCTACCAATCTATAATTTTAATTAACAGATCTATGATTGAAAATAACGGATCTAAAATCATAACATCACAACCATTTGAATCCATAACCCATGGTGACATTCATCGCAGATCTAATTGTGTTTGACTTTCAATTTCACATAACGCAATAATAATTAAATTAATTGAATTAAATTAAAAAATAAATTCTCACCTGGCTCGGGACTAGAATGAAGGTTCAGATTCGATCAGATTTCGTGTTCAAAGTCACGGCAGTTTCAGATCTGAAAGATTTCAAGTTCATACGAATAAATTAGAAATGACTTTTAACAACTGTCGCTGTAACGCTTAAAAACGTGGCAAAACTGAAATTGAATTTACCTTTATAATTCAGAAAAGTTCAAAACTTAGATTCTAAATATCTCGAGCTACGGTGAATGGATTGAGGCGCCGTTTGTCGGAGATGGAAGGCCTAGGGGAGGCGCATCCACGCAAGGAGTATGGGGAGGTGCACCGGCGGCGTGTGGGCCCGGCGGTGGTTCGAAGGCCGCGGCTTTGGGTGCTCGGTTCGAGAGCTACAGGGCGCGAGAGGAAGTGATTCTTGTCGGAGATGGAAGAGGAAGAGAAGAGCTTCAAAAAAGTCCAAAAGAGCCTATGCTAATTCTCCATGGATTTGGAGAAAAGGAAGAGAGAAGTTTTGAATGGAATGGGTTGTGGCAGCGGGTGCTAAACGAAGGGGATGGATGAATAGTACCGTATAGCGTATTTATAAGGGTATTTTCTCCGTATTTTCTATTTTATTTAATTTATTTAATTCCGGAAAATAGGGATTTTCCATACAATCACTAAACGGACCCCAACGACTGTCGAACAATAGGTTTTGACGTCTTCTGAACGCAATGGCGCTAGTGCTGAGGTCTAATTCTGAAGTTTACAGTATGTTTTCTTTATTTTCAAATTAATTCTTTTATTTTTAATTCGAACGTATTTTCTAATTTTACTGGGGTCACATACGAAGTTAGAAAAATCCAGAAAAATTATTTTTGGCTTTCTTATGACGATACGGTCCTAACAAAATTTATTTCGTCGAATTCTGAGACTGTTTGAAAAATGGCTATTTTTCAGTCAATTAATTTTGACCGAGATTGACAAAACGCAGTTTCTTATGCCACGCTCACATACTAGCTTCAAAAATCATGAAATTTGAAACCTAGCAATAATTTTACATTCCGGACTCAACAAAAGTGGTTTCGTTGAATTCCGAGGTCATATGCAAAATGTCGATTTTTAAGGGCGATATATTCTCTATAGCGACCTTTCTGAAAATTCATTTAGCCATAACTTTTGATTCCCGCTATGAAACTTCGATTTTTCATATTCTTTAGAAAGATATTCATTAACAGATTTAAATATTTTTCGTTTCACCAAAATCCGGTTTATTCGGCATCCTGTGTAGTTAGTCAAAGTTCAAGTTTGACTTTTCAAATTACCGTCCTTTTCTAATTCCTTTTGTATTTAAATTAAATATATTCACATTAAATTCAATCAAAATAAATTTCTAGTCATTTTTATTTAAAATAATTCATTTCAACTATTTAAACACCTCTAAAATCTCTAAAATGAAAATTTTAATGTGGCCCAAAATTCCGGGTTGTTAAAATCTCCCCCGCTTAAGAACTTTTCGTCCTCGAAAAGAAAAAGGGAAGAATTGAAGTGTAGGAACCAACATAAAAAATGGGAAATATTTTTAAGCGTACCTCAAAATAAAACTAGTCGGGGATATCCACTCTGCATTTGGGATAGGCTTGTTTGATGCTCTCCTCGGTTTCCCAAGTGCAGTCTCTAGGATCACCGCTCCATTGCACCTTGACTAGGTTGATACTTTTATTTCTCAGCTTCCTAGTCTCCTTGCTAATAATTTTCTGTGGTTCTCTTCTCACTGCAAGGCTAGGGGTAATCTCCAAATCTTGTTGTGTTGCTTCTTCCACAATCAGCTCTCGATCATGGACATGCCTTCGAAGTTGAGATACATGGAATACATCGTGCACTCCGGGCAACCAGTTGGGCATCTGAATTCTGTAGGCTAGGGTGCCAATCTTTTCAAGAATAGGGAAGGGGCCGATGAATCTAGGTGCTAATTTTCCTGTCTTTCCAAAACGGATTACACCTCGCATTGGAGCAACTTTCAGATAGACATAGTCACCCACTTCAAAAGCTAGCTCTTGCCTTCTTACATCTGCATAGCTCTTCTCAGTTCCAGCAGCATTTTGCCTCCTTGCTCTAGCTCTAGCGGCAGCGGTACTCATTTCTAGTTAGTTTTGTACGATCAAGGAAAGAGTCAGAACAACTATAATGGTGATTTGAAGAATTGATCAAGATAGAAGGACGAAAAAAAAGAAAATGATAAAATGACTGACTATTATGTATTCACATGAAATGTTCGCCACAGAATATTGTGATTCTATGTAAACGAATTATCATAAATATGTTATATTCCAAAGCTAATTATAACCAAAGCTCTGATACCAACTGTGATGACCCCAAACTTCCATTGGATGAAAGTAAGGAATAATCATTTGGAATACAACATAAATACAATAATACATATCACAGATACAACATAGCATAGGAAATTCATAGAGTAACAACATCATAGCAGCGGAAATATAATGTCATCAACCATAGAAAGTCCACAGTCACAGAATTCTAAATTATTACATCAAGTTTGCTGAAAAAGAAATAAGCTCCAACCCCAACTTAAACAACGTGAAATGAAACAAGTTTAATGTCTGGAATTAAAAAGAGAAAAATGCAATAGTAGCAAATGATAGATGTCTTCAAGCTCCAAGTCATCACCTCTCCACAAAAGCAAATCCAAGGAAGATAATAAGCAGCTCCAAAGAAAAGACTCCAAGCAAAGAATGAACCTGTTTACTTGGCTGGCCGTGTAGAAAGGAGGACACTCGAGTTTGCAAAAGGTGGGAACAAACAACGGGTCAGTAGTGGGACTAGTGTGAGAATTCTTAACTAATTAATCACTATTAATAGGGCAAATTCAAAGACCACGCCGCTAACGCGGAACAGGTTTATTCCAATGGATTGTCGTGCATAAAAGTGTCAGAACAAATAATAAGTAAATCATACAACAACGTTATGCTTTTGAGAAAAATGGAATCACCATAAGACCCAGGTCCCATCACACAATGCAACACAAATCAGAGGATAGATTTTTACCTTATAGTGATTAAACATGCTAAATACGGCAAATACGAGTTTAATATTATTATTAGTATATATCAAAACATTTCAAAATAAATGTATCAATCCTAGGACACATAGATACCATAATATTATGCTTCCATACTAGTAATACAATCAAATCCGTAGGTTCATATTGGAAGTTTGGTTTTCCATCATGAGTCAAGGCTAGGGAGGAGCTCCTTACCGATTCGAGACACTCTAGCTAATGTCTTAGGATCCCCCGCAGTGAACCCTTGGATCCTACAGGGTCGGTCCACAAATACAACTTCGTGGATTAGCAATTCCTGAACACACGTTTCCCGATCCTATAGGACTTATCATCCGAGGCGCCTCATTCCATCATCCACATAAGTAAAATATCGGGCCGTGTTAAAGCCCAATCACCACTTCTAGCTAGAAAGAAACGTGCTGCTCTCCCTGCGTTCCCTTCTCCCGTTTTAGACTTCGCCGGTGTATGAGGCTCGTGAAGTCACGCTATACACAAAGCTATGCCTAAACAGGCTATGCTTTGATCGTCCCACAAGGTCTGCTTTTCAACAAAACCTTGATCCTATGCATCTTAGCATGCCACATCATCACTCCATATCGCACTACCAATCCTTTGAAGAAAAATATGGATGGGTGTTAAGCAAGAGAATAAATTCTCAGCCACCAAACATCCGTACATTCGACATAAGATCAATAACATGATATTTGATAGAGTACGATGTGAGACACACAATCCATTTATTAGATTATGCTCTGCGTCTGAGCGAAAGCCAAACCCGTGAAATCAGCACGTACGTTTGGGCAATGACCATGACCCTTGAGTTGGGAGCAAGTCAAATCAGGGCCTCGATCGTTGTCCATTCGAGGGAAGATTTACGGTCTTCATACGCCATCTTTAAACTTCCATTAGCGTCGTTTGATTATTTGGAATGAGAGAACTCGGACTTCCCAAATAATCCTCGTATATATACATATATATTTAAAATCCTTCTTATTCGTTAATAATATTTTTCTTAACGATTCATTCCTATTTTAATTATTTAAAATAATTAAATTTTAATTAACGACGCTTCAGGTCAATGGACGACCCTGGCGCTGCTTTCAACAAATTTTGATTTTCACATTCCTCAAAATCTAACCTTTGGATCATAACGTATCTTATATCATTGGAAAGAATTTTCCGAGACAATCCTAATGTTTTCAGTTTTGGGAAAATCCGACGGTCGGATCTTCCAGTATAATCGTTTAAAGATACGATTTCAAAATGTGAACTGCCGCGCTCGATTCGATAAATTTTAATTATATTTATATATAAATATAATTCTCCTAACCTTTTTATTTGCATAAAAAGGTAAATTCCATTTTTACGTTGAATTCATTATTCTAATTACTCTGTAAATTTTCAATGAACATACCTAACTTTTACTTACGTATGAAAATGTAAATTTTATTTCACAATGTAAAAGTTCATTCTTTTATTGCATATAAAATGCAATTTTATTTGCGACGCCAATTCTCATTTTTATAAAAATGTAAATTGTCTATACAATGCAAAATCTACTTTTTATTTAAATCCTAAAAATATAAATTTAATTTCATGTCACATTCCTATATCTTATTAACATATAAAATGTAAATTTAATTTACATGTCAAATTCATACATCTTATGTTACATATAAAATAAATGAATTTTATTTCTAATGTTCATTCTCATCCTATGTTACATATAAAAAAATGTGAATTCTATCATACGATGTAAATGCATCTTTTAATTACATAGAAAAATATAATTTTTATCCTACGGTGTAATTTCCTACATACATTACATATAAAAATGTAATATTTAACATACGACGTAAATAATTATTTTAATTACACAGAAAAATGTAATTTTTATCATACGATATAATTTCCTATACAATTTACATATAAAAATGTAAATTTTAACATACGATGTAAATTCACATTTTAATTACATAGAAAAATGTAAATTTTATCATACGGTATAATTTCCCATATAATTTACATATAAAAATGTAAATTTTAACATTCGATGTAAATTCATATTTTAATTACATATAAAAATGTAATTTTTATCATACGGTGTACATTCACTTTTAATTACAAAGAAAAATGTAATTTTTGACATACGGTGAACATTCACTTTTAACTACAAAGAAAAATGTAATTTTTGACATACGGTGAACATTCACTTTTACTTACAAAGAAAAATGTAATTTTTGACATACGGTGAACATTCACTTTTACTTACAAAGAAATATGTAATTTTTGACATACGGTGAGCATTCAATTTTAATTACAAAGAAAAATGTAATTTTTGGCATATAGTGAACATTCAATTTTAATTACAAAGAAAAATGTAATTTTTGACACTATGCAAAATCTACTTTATATTTACATCCTAAAAATGTAAATTTTATTTCATGTCCAATTTCTACATCTTATTTACGTATAAAAATGTAAATTTAATTTACATGCAAGCTCTACTTTATATTAACATTATAAAAATGTAAATTTATTACACCGTAAGTTCCTACTTTAATTCACATTAAAATAATGTAAATTTCATAACGATGTAAATTCCTACCTTAATTCACATTAAAATAATGTAAATTTCATAACGATGTAAATTTCATAACGATGTAAATTTCATAACGATGTAAATTTCATAATGATGTAAATTTCATAACGATGTAAATGATGATAGATTTATACAAGATTCATATCCACAAGGCATACTCCAACAAATTTAAATAAGGTAAAAATCTAATTTTTCCTACCGAACTATAATTTTAATTAACAGATCTATGATTGAAAATAACGGATCTAAAATCATAACATCACAACCATTTGAATCCATAACCCATGGTAACATTCATCGCAGATCTAATTGTGTTTGACTTTCAATTTCACATAACACAATAATAATAATAATAATTTAATTAATTAAATTAAATTAAAAATAAATTCTCACATAGCTCGGGACTGGAATGAAGGTTCGGATTTGATCAGATTTCGTGTTCAAAGTCACGGCTGTTTCAGATCTGAAAGATTTCAAGTTCATACGAATAAATTAGAACTGACTTT
This sequence comes from Allium sativum, assembly GCA_030737875.1. Taxonomy (NCBI): domain Eukaryota; kingdom Viridiplantae; phylum Streptophyta; class Magnoliopsida; order Asparagales; family Amaryllidaceae; genus Allium; species Allium sativum. The sequence goes on along the minus strand of CM060921.1, from coordinate 715,305,137 downwards.
TAACAACTATCGCTGTAACGCTTAAAAGCATGTCAAAACTGAAATTGAATTTACCTTTATAATTCAGAAAAGTTCAAAACTTTGATTCTAAATATCTCGAGCTACGGTGAATGGATTGAGGCGCCGTTTGTGGGAGATGGAAGGCCTAGGGGAGGTGCATCCACGCCGGGAGTATGGGGAGATGCGGCGGCGTGTAGGCCCGGCAGCGGTTTGAAGGCCGCGGCTTTGGATGCTCGGTTCGAGCGCTACAGGGCGCAAGAGGAAGTGATTCTTGTCGGAGATGGAAGAGGAAGAGAAGAGCTTCAAAAAAGTTCAAAAGAGCTTATGTTAATTCTCCATGGATTTGGAGAAAAGGAAGAGAGAAGTTTTGAATGGAATGGGTTGTGGCGGCGAGTGCTAAACGAAGGGGATGGATGAATAGTACCATATAGCGTATTTATAAGGGTATTTTCTCCGTATTTTCTATTTTATTTAATTTATTTAATTTTGGAAAATAGGGATTTTCCATACAATCACCAAACGGACCCCAACGACTATCAAACAATAGGTTTTGACGTCTTCTGAACGCAATGGCGCTAGTGCCGAGGTCTAATTCTGAAGTTTACAGTATGTTTTCTTTATTTTCAAATTAATTCTTTTATTTTTAATTCGAACGTACTTTCTAATTTTACTGGTGTCACATACGAAGTCAGAAAAATCCAGAAAAATTATTTTTGGCTTTCTTATGACGATACGGTCCTAACAAAATTTATTTCGTCGAATTCTGAAACTGTTTGAAAAATGGCTATTTTTCAGTCAATTAATTTTGACCAAAATTGACAAAACGCAGTTTCTTATGCCACGCTCACATACTAGCTTCAGAAATCATGAAATTTGAAACCTAGCAATAATTTTACATCCCGGACCCAACAAAAGTGGTTTCGTCGAATTCCGAGGTCATATGCAAAATGTCGATTTTTAAGGGCGATATATTCTCTAAAGAGACCTTTCTGAAAATTCATTTGGGCATAACTTTTGATTCCCGCTATGAAACTTCGATTTTTCAGATTCGTTAGAAAGATATTCATTAACAGATTTAAATATTTTTTGTTTCACCAAAATCTGATTTATTCTGCATCCTGTGTAGTTAGTCAAAGTTCAAGTTTGACTTTTCAAACTACCGTCCTTTTCTAATTCCTTTTGTATTTAAATTAAATATATTCGCATTAAATTCAATCAAAATAAATTTCTAGTCATTTTTATGTAAAATAATTCATTTCAACTATTTAAACACCTCTAAAATCTCTAAAATGAAAATTTTAAAGTGGCCCCAAATTCCGGGTTGTTACAGAGTCTTTTATTGAGGTTCAAGCATGGATGAGGTCTTGTGAAAGGATTTTCAAAGGGTTGAAGTTGAATGATGATCAGAAACGTCTTTTAGCTTCATGGCAACTTCAAGGAGCTACTGGGACTGGTGGGACGCTCAAACTGCTAATGTTCCCGAGGAAGATTTTACTTGGGACAAGTTCAAAGAAGCATTTGAAGCACAATTTTTGCCTGCCGCTGGAAAGACGAGGATGTATCGTGATTTTATTGACCTCAAGCAGGGGAATATGAAAGTATCTGAATATGAGAACAAATTCAAATCGCTTTCTTGTTTTGGCCCAGAACTGATCAACACTCCGCTTAAGAAAAATGAAATGTTCATAGCAGGATTGAAGGATAGCCTGCAAGTTCAGATGGTTGGACATCTCAAGATTCCATTTGTAGATTTAGTTGATATGGCAGTTCGTTATGAGGCATTGGAAGGTAAAAAGCAAGTTGCAAAAGCAGCATAGACGGGAGGGCCTAGTGGAGAGAATCCAAATAAGTGGAAGTTCAACCCAAACTGGAACAACAATAACAACAAAGGAGTACCTAAGATGGGAGAAAAGGCCAAAGAACGATTCAAAGACACCAAATGCCACAACTATTTACAGAAAGGACATATTGCCAAATTCTGCACCAAACCAGTAGCAAAGAAACCTCAGCAAAACCAGCAACAACAACCATCTCAGCAACAGTAGCAGAAACCGCAGCAAGGCCCTGGACATGCAATGGTGATGAAGAATCTGTGTTTCAGCTGTCATCAGCCTGGGCACTTGGTTAAAGACTGTCCAATCAGTAAGAGGGCACAGCAACCCAAGGTGTATGCTATCAAAAGTGAACCATCAACCTCCAAAGATGTGAAAGGCAAGGGCATTCTCTAAGGTACTTTTGATTTAAATGGCATAGATGTTCGTGTTTTATTTGACACTGGCGCCTCAAATAGTTTCATTTCTTCTGGCACGGTAGGAAAATTCAGATTTATCCCAAAAAATTTCCCAAACCCAATTTGTGTAACTAATCCTATTGGCGGAAAAACTGAGTTAAAAATGTATTGAGATAATATGGCACTCTCGTACCTTTCGCATTCCTTTCTCTTCGATTTCTATGTTTTGGATTTCAAAGGATTTAATTTTATACTTGGAATAGACTGGTTGAGTAAATTCCAAGCTGAGATTAAATGCGACAAAGAAATCGTAACTCTGGTGACCAATATTGGGAGCAAAGCTAGGATGCCGTGTGGAAAACCCGGTATTCATATGTCTAGTTTCTTGTATGCTTTGGAGGCACCGCAAGAGAATTTGGAGACGTTAGAAGTAGTCCGAGATTTTTCTCACGTATTTGAAGAAGTTAAGAGTTTACCCCCACGTCGAGAAATAGAGTTCCGCATCGATCTAATTCCAGGAGCCAGACCGATCGTTCAACCAAAAAGAAGAATGGCGCCAAAAGAAGTTAAGGAACTTGAGAAGCAAACTCAAGATTTACTGGCCAGAGGATTGATCAGGCCAAGTTTTTTAAGCTGGGGTTCAGCAGTAGTTTTTGTGGTTAAGTCTGATGGATCACTAAGGCTGTGTGTTGACTACATGGAGTTACATAAGGTGACCATCAAGAATAAGTATCCTTTGCCATGAATTGACGATCTTTTTGATTAGTTGAGTGGAGCTACGGTGTTTTCTCAAATGGATCTTGCTACAGGATTCCATCAGTGAAGAATCGCCAAAGATAGTATTCTTTTAACTGCTTTCAGAGGCCCGAATTTCTTTTATGAATGGTTAGTGATGCCATTCGGTTTAACCAACGCACCCGCGTATTTTGTGGATTTGATGAATCGCGTCTTCAGAAAGATTCTGAACAAGTTCGTCCTGGTTTTTATTGACGATATCTTGATCTTTTCAAAGACAGAAGAAGAGCATCGATATCATCTTAAAGTAGTATTGCAGACTCTAAGGACGAATGTTTTGAAGGTGAAGTTTTCTAAATGTCATTTCTGGCAATCTGAAGTTAGATTCTTGGGGCATATCGTAAATGGGGATGGTATTTCTGTAGACCCAATCAAGGTCGAGGCAGTGCAACAATGGAAGCAACCCAGAACACCAACGGAGGTTCGTAGTTTCTTGGGATTAGCCGGATATTATAGGAGGTTTATCCAAGATATTCTAAGATTTCTTCTCATCTGACTAAGCTGACTAAGAAGGGTTAGAAATTTATATGGACTCCGAAGTGTGAAGAATCATTCAAAGAGTTGAAGAAGAAATTGACAGAAGCACCAGTTCTTGCTGTTCCCGATGGGAAAAGTAAATTTGAGGTTTATACTGATGCTTGTGGAGTGGGACTCGGTGCAGTACTAATGCAGAATGGACGTGTGGTTGCATATGCTAGTAGACAATTAAAGATTCATGAGAAGAATTACGCCACACACGATTTAGAGTTATTGGCGGTTGTTTTTGCATTAAAAATGTGGAGGCACTACCTGTTAGGAGGGAAGTTCGAGCTTTTCACTGATCACAAACCACTCAAATATCTGTTTTCTCAAAAAGATCTCAACCTGAGGCAACAGAGATGGTTGGAATTCCTTGCGTCGTATGATTTGGATATTATCTATACGTCAGGGAAAGCAAATGTCGTAGCAGACGCTCTATGCAGAAATGCGATCTTATCTCTTCTAGAAGCTACCCCAGCACTTCAAGGAAGGATAATGGCGAATCAACGGAGAGATGAGAATCTGGAAATTCAAGGAGTTATAAAAGGAGGAGAGTCAGATTTTGAAGTGGATGGCTAAGGTATTCTAAGAATTAATGAAAGATTGTGTGTTCCTGATGTTGATTGATTAAGGCAGGAAGTTTTGGCAGAATGCCATAAATCAAAGATGAGTATTCATCCAGGAGTACACAAGATGTATAGAGATATGAGGCAAGTATTTTGGTGGCTTGGGATGAAGAGAGATATTCTGGCCTATGTAAATCAGTGTCTATGCTGCCAGTAAATAAAGGGTGATAACCAGAAGATAGCAGGACTACTGAAACCTTTGGAGATTCCTACCTGGAAGTGGGAGATGATATCAATGGATTTCGTCGATGGTTTACCCAAGACCAGGAAAGGATGTGAAGGAGTTTGGGTGATAGTTGATCGACTAATAAAGAGTGCGCATTTCATTCCGGTAAAACCAACTCGGACTGCAGCTTCATTGGCCTAGATCTTTATAAGGGAGATTTTGCGATTACATGGAGTCCCTATGAGTATTATAAGTGATAGGGATCCTATTTTTACCAGCAAATTCTGGGAGGCACTCCAAAAAACTTTGGGGACCAAGCTGAATTTAAGTACTCCTTATCATCCCCAAACAGATGGCCAGACAGAAAGGGTAAACAGGATATTGGAGGACCTGTTGAGAGCATGTATTCTGGACTTTGGAGGATCGTGGGAGTATCACCTACATCTAGTGGAGTTCTCCTACAATAATAGCTATCAGGTAAGTATAGGCATGGCACCATATGAAGCTCTCTATGGCAGACCGTGCAGATCACCAACCTGTTGGGTGGAGTCAGGAAATAAACTCATTCTCGGACCATATATGATTCGAGAAGCAACTGAAAAAGTGAAGTTGGTTAAAAAACGAATGAAGGAGGCCCAGGATCGACCGAAAAGCTATGCAGACAAAAGGCGAAGAGATCTGAATTTTTTTGTTGGGGATTTTGTGTTTGTGAAGATTTCACCAATCAAGGGAACAATCAGATTTGGTAAGACAACGAAGTTAGCTCCATGGTATGTGGGAGCTTTCCGTGTTCTTGAGAAGGTTGGATCTCTTGCTTATAGGGTGGAATTACCAGAGAGAATGGATGGGATTCACAATGTTTTCCATGTGTCTCATCTTCGCAAATGTGTTCATGACCCATCTTTGATTCTAAAACCATCGGTTCAGGAAGATCTTGAGATTGAACCAAACTTGACCGTGGTTAGATATCAAGTCTATGTGGTGGATAAAGAAGAAAAGAAACTACGGAATAAGGTCGTGAAGCTGCTCAAGATACAGTGGAGTGAGAATCCATATGACTGTACTTAGGAGACGGAGAAGCACATCAGGGAGTTCTATCCGGATTTTGTTGTGGACTAGATGTTTGTTATCCTATGTTGTTTTCGATATATGATATGTACGATGGTACTGTATGGCTTGTATGGATGTATCTTTTGTCTGGAAATGGAATTGTGGGTTTTCATCTCTACAGATTATGGATGTATGAGGACTCAACATTCGTAGGACTTATGAACTCTTTCAGTTTACTATCACTTGTACTGAAATCTGTTCTTTGTTTCTTTTCCACATGTCACCGATGTTCAAGAGGACCACCAGAAAGAGACTGACCCCGCTACAGAGATTGAGACAGTATACATGCATTAGTATCCATGAGCTTACAGGTTCACAAAAGCATGAGGGTGAGAGGAGATACATCAACTCTGAGGAGTCGGGCATATACCAGAGAGAGTCTTCCATTGAGGAGGACAGTAGGGACTCACCTCAGGAGCATGATTATGCGGGAGATGATGATCAGATAGGGTACTATGTAGGAGAGGGATCAGATGATGGAGATGATAGTGATGATGACAGTGGCGATGACAGAGATGACATGGATGATGAGGAGCCTGAGGAGGATCCAGAGGAGGAGCCCGAGGAGGATCCTGAGGGAGAGCCATAGGAGGACATTCCACTTGAGGATATACCACTTGATCAGCCACAGCCTGAGGGGGATATTCCACTTGCATAGCCAGAGTTAGAGCCATGGGTTCAGGCACCACCAGCACCTATGGATGGACAGTTAGCAGTCCTATTGGAATAGCTAGCTCAGGAGACAGCACAGTATCTGGCTAATGGAGGACATTTGGAGCCACTTATGGATCATGATATGGGGGTACCTATAGACGATGATATGGATTTTGCCTACCCAGATATGATGCTATATCCACCTTCTCCTAATGAGGTCATAGAGCTTTCAGATGATGATATTCCTGAGGAGGTTGAGGAGGCAGTTGAGGTGATCGAGATATCTGACACTGAGGATGTGATTTGTATTTCTGATGATGTGGATGTAGTTACCATCTCGGGCGATGATGAGGTGGTTGTCATTTCTGATGACGAGTATGTCATAGAGATCAACAGCAGTTCTGAGTAGGACAGACAGACTAGATGGTATTGTATATAGTAGTAGTAGTATGATGGATATGTATATTATACTAGTACTAGTATTTTGCTGTGGTCCATAACTCTATACTAGTCGATTATAGTAAGTGTATTTTGCTGTAGCCCGCTTGACGCATGGTATGATATATATTATCTTTTGCTTATCTTATGTCTACAAATTTCGAGGACGAAATTTTTATAAGGGGGGTAGATTGTAATGACCCGAGTTTTTACATCAATCATACACAAACATCATTTAATTTTGAGTATATTTTCACATACACAATTTTCAATCAAGACTTTAAAACATGTCTAGTCTAAAAATTTGTTTTTTTTCTCTTTTGTATATAATAATCTAAATAGTTTAAATTTATATTTTATAGGTATGTTGAATAATACTTATGCATAGAAATTTTAAAGTGCATTCTTTTGCAAATATCTTGTTCACAAAAGGATTTAAAACATTTTTTTTATAAACCCTTTGTTTTAAGTTGAGAGTATCTTTGCCAAAAAGCATGATTTAAACAATCCCTTGATCTAAAAACACACGCAGGAAAAAGTATGTGAATTTTTATGCATTGTCTAATCCTCTTGTAAGTCATGTTTTACCCTTGATCTAGTCACTTACACATGGACGTGATTGCAACAAAAAGGCACATGCAAATCAAGTGCACTTTTGCATTGAAACAAGAAGACATGAAGTGTCCAACTCTCCTTCACTCATGGTCTCATCCATGAGATTACTTCATGCTATCAACAAAGATCCTCAAGCCAAAGATTTGGCACGGCATGATCATTTTTCAGTTTTGCATTCTTCTCTTTCTTTTCAACATACTCTTGCTTGTCCCATTTTCCAATGCTTTAGCTAATTTGTCTAATAAAAACATGCATCAAAAGATTGATAGAATCCTAGTTATGCATCATCATTTCATCAACAATGACTGATTTCAACACATAGATATTGCCAAGTATTTTCTACGTGTTTTCCATCTCACAACATAGATTTACATGTACCATATTTTCAGATTTTTGTTCATACTTGGAAGGCAAGTTGATATATAAAATATATTCATGTAAAATCATATTTGACATGTGAAAAATGGGGCTTGAAAGCTCAGTAAAAACTGAACACATACGGTACAATAAAAGATTACAACATTTGAATTAAACAAAGAAAAGAAATGGTAGAAAGAAGAGTTGTACAAAGAGCAATAAATGTAAGGGTGTTTGTAGGCCAATGGGGGGGGGAGATGTTGTACATGGTATAGGGTGTAATTCAGGTAGAATATAGCCTGAAAATACCATGTGAATATGGAAGAAAATGTGTAGATTTGAAAGAGGAAATCAATTTTTTTAAAATGGGTTTTCATTTATCAAAATAAAAAGCTGCTTGGCTATTTCATATCAGCATTTAATGCACCCATATTTTATTATTTCTCACCAATACATATAGGCTACCCATGCACACAACTCTCACTCACAAACACATAGCAACTCAAAAATTTTAACAAAGAAAAGTAAAGGTTTTTGGAAGCTTGAAAGTGAGTAAAAACTGCACTGTTATTTTCTGTTTTCATACTGCAGTTTTTCTGTTATAACATGAAATGATCTTGTATTTTCTGTTATGATCTTGTTCTAATACAATGTCATGTTGTGTTGCTTATTTGTTAATGATGAATTGATCACTGGTTTGGGTGTAGAAACCTTAATGGTCCAGACTTAAGATTTTGATTGCCTGCTACTATCACTAGAGAATGTTTAATGGGTTGAACACTTATAGCTTTGGTTAGATTAGTAAAGATAGGTTTGGGGTTTTGAATAGGGTAGTGAACTATGTTTGAAACCTTGAATATAAGGTGTAAATGTTTAAAGAGGAAAGCAAGTTGGCAAAAATTGCATTGTCACTACAAAACTCAAACACAGTAAAAGCTCTCTGTCTCAAGATTTCAAAGTGGTTTTTCAAATTAAGTAAAAATAAGTTGTGATTATATAAACATGATAATGGAACAAAATAATGATTTTTCAAACAAAAATCATGATTTTTAGAAGCATAAATCAAGAGAGAAAGAGGGTTGGCCAGAAAACGTGAATGGGTGAAATCACGTCGATCCATGGGTTCAGAGGTGATAGCGCTGGACCTGGAGGAAGGGAAGGAAGTAGAGAAGCTAGGAAAAATACTACTTGAATTTTTAAGTGAAGGGATTTTGTAAAATTAATCAAAATAAGTTTTAAAAACTATTTTTGGGTTCCATGGGTTACGTCGGAATTTCTCACCATAGGGGGAGCCAGCGGGTTGCGGTCCCGGGGGGATCTGGGCATCGCGGTTGGGTGATGATGTGGCCAAGTGATGGTGATGACTGATGGTCGATGGAAGGAGGTAGGAGGGTTTTTCCTTGGTGATGTTTTACTGGAAGAAGAGGGGGCCACGGCCAAATTCCGTTTAGGCCAGGTGGAGGTGATTCTGATGGTCGTGGTGTGGTCTGGTGACGGAGAGGGAGGTGTTCCGATGGTTGTTAGAGATTCAGGTGGGCCCACGTGGCTGTGCACCTGCACAACCATGGCACGGGTAAGGAGGAAGGAGAAGCATGTGTGGCCATCGATAGTTTAGGTGATCGGGCAGTGATTTCATGGGTGTGGTACTTTAAACGTGGTAGTTTGCCAAAGGGGAAAAGTGGTAGTACCAGGCCAAAGTGGTACTTTGAGATTTCATTAGGTTTTAGTGATCGGGCAAGGAGGTTATCAAGGACTAAGGCCTTGGTACTTGGCACGGGGTCAAAAACATGTGATCTAGTCTGATTTTCATGTGTGCGCGCTAGGGTTTTAAATCTGGTACTTTACAAAGTCGGTACTTTGCTGTTTTGAGTTAAAAAAATGATTTTAAATTGTTTTAAAATTTAAACTAGTTTTCAAATTTAATATTGAGTAAATTTTAATAAGAAGATAAATATTTAAATAAAAATAACATTTTTATTTAATTTATTTAAAAGGAAGAGTGAATCAGGATTTTGTCAGAAGTTGAAATCAAGGACTGAAACAAATACTTGATAAATTACAAATTTAAATTAGAAACTATTTATGAATAAAATACTTAGATTTTAATCATACATGTAAGAAAAACATGTGTTGAGGTTTTCTGCTAAACTATAAATTTCAAGATACAAGTAACCGGTCAAGCACAGTCCGGTATTTTATAAAACAAGTACTGTGAATCATGTTTGATCGTATTAGATTAATATTTTAAAAAGAAAATTTATTCGTTAGATCACTTCAAAGAGATTGAAATCAAGATTTCACTTTGAATTGATTTTACGCCGTACGCCAAGATTTTAAAGTTGAAGACGGCGTTATACAAGGATTATTTTTAAATAGTACCTTCGGTTTGTTCAAACCCAGAACAACTCGTATGGACGGGTGTCCGACAAAGTAATTCTAACTGGTCACGTACATTGATCTTTTCAAACGTATTTATATGGTGGCAGAGGAAATCGTTTCTCTCGTCGTATACCTGTAATATATTTTTGAGGAAGTCAATTAGTGATCGGGAAGTCTTGACGATGTGGCACTCAAAGAAATAAACCAATGATTGATGACATAAGTCTAGCCTCAAGCCTCACACCCAGGAAATGACAAAAATCGGGCAGGCAGCATGGCTATGTGGGTCGCTCGCATTAGGGTATAGCATCACCTATCTAGAGAAATTCCTATTGTTTCTTTATCTATCGGTTCTGCCCACTCGGGAATGGTTGCCGTACACAACCATTGGTGATATACACTCGATACACTCAAGAGAAATGGGTGGTCGGTCATGTGAGGGCCGGGTTACAAGACGTTCTTGCTGAACCCAGGTGTATTTGCCTCTAGAGATACTCGACGGAAGGTGGTCCCATACATTGTCATAGTTGGAAATCCAATTTCCATAAGTGCCAAGCGGTTTGTATTTGTATACTGTATCAGAAAATGTGAGATGCAAGCATTTTCCTATATTCTAAATTATGTGTGAAAACCAATTTGACATTATAGAAATATCTGGTTTAAAAGTATACAAAAGTGTTTAAAATCTCATAAGGTAAAAACCCGTTCCGTATTCACGGCGTGGTCATATGAGATGTTTTCTTTAAACTGTTTTTAAACTGTTTACTCATACCAGTCCCCTGACTGACCCGGAGTATATTTTTTTGTGTTTTCCCTTAAACACTTTGGTGTTCATGACACTTGTTACGAACAGACAAGTGAATCAGGATGTAGACACTTAAGAAGTCAGATGAAGATTATCAGTGTGCTGACTTATCTACCTTACCTACTGTATAATTATAAGTCTGCAAGTTAGAAGTGAATGTTATGTATAATTACTGATGTACTATAAATGGGTTGTACCACTAGATATATGATGTTCTGATGTATCATGTGCTGTTGGATAATATTATAAAGTATTATCTTATGTGAAATTCCGCTGTGAGATTCTGATGTTCTGTGATTTTATCTTCTATCTACCCTTATTTCTCATTAATGACACGACTTCCGATGTGTTTGAAAGTTGGGTCGTTACATCTATGAACATCCACACTGTTTCCAGAATGTTGTACTCGGCAATACGGTTCCAATGCAACTAGTTTGGTTCAATTCTGATCACATAGGCATAAGTTATGCAATTTATAAGTTATATGATAACATTTTTTAGTAACCTCTTAATTATAATATTATTAAACTAATTTAATTAACTTTTTTAGAATAATTCTGGTCGATATTCCTCTCGTGGTTCCTTCGTAACCGTATGTTGCCTCTGTTAGAAACTTACAAGCCTGCACCACACATGTTCTAACAAATATATATATATATATATTATTGTTTTAATTTAAACCATTTATTTCCTTAATTAAATAATTAATAGCTAATTACTTTTTTAAAAGAAATAGCTGATTTTTCTTTGCTTCCAGCTTCTACCGTTCTGCTTTATGTTTGGACTTACACTTTACTATGCGGTTTCAAGTTGTAACCCTGTTCACACAGACTATTGTCTTAACTCCTAAATGCCTAACTTCACTTAGTTTAAATTAATTACTAAATTAACAATTTAATTATACTTAGATATAGGGCCTGAATCAAAACCCTTCCTCATTCACGTGACTGTGTTCATTCAGCAAGCATCGGCCTCGACATCTGCAATAATTTACGGTTTAAAATTTATAACTTATCCCTTTAATTAAATAACTAATTAAAGTTACTTTAATTATTGGAAATCCGGCTGATCTATTTTAATTTCTTTGTTCATCATGTATCTTCTCTCTTGTCTTGTTCCAGAACTTGAGGACACCACATCGACCCTTTTTTCAGCGCAACCGCGCCTCGATTCCTCCTCTTGCCATTGATCGATGATCACGAAAAGAAGCGCCGACGTCCCCTCAAAGTTCTCCCCCTACATATCATCACTCCAGTTCATCTTGCGCCTTCAAAATCTTACACAACAACCACCACTTTGGGTCGTATTCTGACTGTTGTTCTCTTCGAAACCCGATCATAGCCGCTCAATTGACTGATCTCATTTAGTTTTATAGATTTCTAGTTATAAGTATTTTGAATGGATCAATATTTATGGAGAATTTGGAGGAACAGAAGTGTGTGTTTTCTTCTGTCCAAAAATGGTTGAGGCGGAAATTTGAAGCGTTGACCACATGATAATATTGACCAGCAAATTTTAGGGTAAAGCTGAGAATGGTTATTTAAAGGTGATGGGTTTAAATAAAATAATATTTCTGAAACTTCACGCTGAAGTAACGCGTAAAAACAAGTACATACGATCTCCAATCGAGACGAAACTCCTAATCCAAGCATAGAAAAATATTCCGGACCCAATAGGCCAGGTTTCCTCCAATTCCGAGGTCGTTCGTAAAAAGTCCTTTATATATCACAGGCAAACATCACGCATTTAAATTTCCCATGATCATAAAATAAATCCAATCAATTTGAGACTTTGAAATTCTACTAGACCTTTTCCTTACGGATCCAATGAAATTTATTTTGTTAAAATTGGAGTTTGTTTGGCCAATCGTTTATTTCTTTAAAGTTACCCTCTCTAAATTGACTAAAATAATATAATTGATTAAGGCGTTTATCGTTGCCATGATCAAACGGTAAGTCCGATCGATACAAAAATTGAAATCTTAGAATAATTAATTTATACAAATCCAATGACACAAGTTCCGTCGCATTCCGAGAATGTTTCCTGGTACACTATTTTTATATGGACAAACAACGCTATTTTGGACACCAAAATACCCGGTGTCCAAAAATAACAAACTACCTGCTTATTCTGACTCTAAACATCGATATGAACTCAACGGAATTGGTTTCGTGGCTTAATTCATTCGTCTTCTCAAGTCACAATCAAAAACCCCTCTTTTAAATTAAATTAAATTAATTACGCGCTAAATAAAATGATTGGACGTTTATGGCTGCCATTGTCACATACGGCATCGGTTTTCCACGAAATTTAATACCGTACAATAATTTAACATTATGGCTTCAATGAAACTATTTTCATTGAAAATTGAGCCCATTTGCAAAATCGCTATTTTAAAGGCCTATATATAATATTGATTAAAATATTATAAAAATTCAAATAATCTAATTAAATAAAAATAAATTATTATTATCGTAAATATCCAAGCTTCAAATATAAAATATAAAACTCAGTATTATCATTTTCGAGTTAAACAGTATCAAATTATATTAAAAATCCTTAAATTTATTAAATAAATTTATTGTTTTATTAACGATTTCCATAGCGACTATTTTAAAATTTGAATTGGACATAACTAACATTCTATAACACGAAATCTAGAATTTTCCCTTTCATATGAAAACTATATTCAACAAGATTCCAACATTTCGTGTTTCACATAATTCTGACTTAAAACGGATTCTGTATATTCAATTAAAGTTCAAAATTCAATATTATGAGCTACCGCGCCATTTTAAGCTCGTTTTATATTATATATAAATTTAACATATAAACTTCGTTATATAATCAAAATTTATATTTTAAACCCATTTAAATTCCAAATCAATATTTAAAATAATAAATTAAATTAAATATTTGACCACAAAAAATGTGGGACATTACGTTTCTGACTTTTCCATTCGAGATTCTGAAGACTCTTGTCGGGACCTCTTACCCATAACTTTGCTTCTTCAAAGCCTTAGTCCGGGATGGAACATAGGTAGATATGTGGTAAGGTTAACTACAGGATCGGAGGTTCAAGCCCTCCTTCTAGTGCCAAAATGTTAACGATATTTTTTTTCAACGCCGGAGATAGGTCAATGGAAGTGGACCTAAGGGGATAATAGGTTGTTTATCCTTCGCAAGTTTGAGTTTGTTCACTGTCTCCTAGATATCAAGGTTTAGAATCCAAAAGAATAGTTACTCTTCCCTCAATGGGGGTGAGCATCATGCTTAAGTGATTCAAGAACCAACAGTTATCTTGGGATGAGGGATTCCCAAGTGCAACCCTTAGTGAATGATTTAACGGTTTGTGAAGATGGGGTTTTGCGCTGAGCTTGCGGAAGGGTCTAAATTTGTAGAAAGGGATGTGTTTCACCTATCTTGTGGAAAGCTTTGGATATAGATTCATGTACATGCAGAGAGCAAACAGTAAGTTGTAGCAATCATGACCAAGAAATCACATAGCAAACCATAAGGAAATATTCTAAGTATTGATTTACCCTTTATTGATCTTTCATTTAGAATACGTGAATAGAATATAAAAAATCTCTAAACCGATATAAGAATTAGGGTTTACTCTATAGAAAAAGAAATACAAGAATAAGAATAAGAAAATCGTCCTCAAAATGTGACTCCTGGGTCTTATTTTTAGAGAATTTGGGGGGCCTTCTACTGTTGGGCCATTGGGCTTGGAGAGGCCTCTGCCGGCCGCTTTTCTCCTTGGTCTCAGATGTTTAGCTTCTGACGTGTTTGTGGTGCTGATTATAGCTTCCGGAGCAAGGGTCCCGGTTAGTTAAATCTTCTTCGAGATCGATATTCGCTTATTGATGTAAATGGCTTTCGGAAGGCATTTGTGCTCCGGGTTGTGGTTTTCGGGTGCAGGCTTCAGGTTTTCTCATGAATACTTTGAGGAGATTGCCCTCGTGATGTATGTTGATAGTGGTCGGTTCGTAACCCCTATCTGTATCGGCACTAGCCAGATTATTATGGATAGCTTGTATCCCTTCTGGGGTTCTAGTTTGCCTCTCGGTGGAGTCTTCGTGTATAGCCTAGTTTTCCAGCAGGTGATCTGCTTGTCATCAGTCAGTGTGACCGTTTCATTGTTTATGCTGTAGATGTTTCGGAAGTTGGTTCCGGATAATCTTTATGTGCTTTAATCTTGGTATCTTTAATGCCTTTATCTACTGGTGTATCGGTATTAAGCAGGTTAATATCGATAGCCCTTCTGTCTTTCTGGATCTTGATCAGCGGAGCTCTTGCCTTCTTCTTTCTTAGCTTCTTACTTAAATGACCTTTCGTCACTCATTTACTATGTTGGGACCATCCTGTCGGTGCTTCCTCTTTTGTATGTAACTTGAGTCTTTCCTTCCGGGATGGTGTCAATTGTACACCTTGCGAGTAGTCCCTTATGCTCTCGATTTCTCTTTGTATCTTGCTTTTGCGTCCGGGGGGGGGGGGTTCCTTTTGTGTTTGTGTTCATCCGTTACTCCTTCACCATCAGCCCATTTCGGAGTTAATTTTGGTAGTAACAACTTATATCTCAAATTCCAGTTTCAACCGTGTTTAAGAACAATGTTATTAAAGACACCATTCACAACAAACCCACAATCCAATTTGATATTAAACATAAGGATTTGAATAGAAGTCGTATCGTCTTATATTCAATACCAAATTCTTAAACCAACAAATATCGTATTGGAATAACAATATTTATGTCTTCAAAATTCCTCAATAATATCTGTATAATCATGGAATCCAATACTGAAACATCCAAAGTTAATTTCTATCCAAATCCTTCCCAATTTATATATTGGAAAACTTTGGTTATATCAAAACCACTTTTCAAATCCATTTCTTTATATTAAAACATTGGATTTTCCTTTTTTTTGTAAAAAAACACTTTCATATAAAAACAAACATTTACCTTTTATATCTCGGAGTATTAAAATCCTAACTCTTCGCAAATCATTTATTATGTTTTATCACAATTTAATCATATTTTTATTAAGGCCCTTACAGTCGATTTCCAATATCGTCCACCGAACTACATTCATAGTGACCTTTTCCAAACTTGATTTTAACATATTTAAAAATCCAACCATTAGAATTTAAATCTCTTATATTCATTTGAAAGTTCTTTTCTACACGAATCCAACGGTTCTGATTTTAGGAGAATCCGACAGTTGGAACTCCCGTTACGTCCATTCAAAGTTACAGGATGAACTTCACGAACTGTCATTGTGCAACATGTCCTATCTAAACTCGAATTTGATTTATAAATTTAAAATTAAATCAGTATACTTCTAAACCAATTTTATAAAATATATATTCATCTTTCAATCGTTTATCTTCGAAATGTTATCCACGCGTCCATCCAAAATCGGACATCAAAATCAAACTTCGACTTTTCATTGAATATTATATTATAAAAATATTCATATTTTCCGTATTGGAATGAAATTCAATCTAACATCATATAATTTCACTAGCATGAATTTTGTACATGCAATAATAGTTGTAAACAACTATCGTCATCCAAATAACTTCCAGAGTGCAGTTATATCCATATAAGCCTTAAATTAAATATTTAATGCTTATATCAGTCTGTCAATCAACCGATTAACCGCAATTACACATAAGGAAGATATGTGGGTCAAACATAATATCGAGATCCGTGTGGGTTTTCGACCAACAAACAATGAATTTAAATCAATATTAATTCATGAATTTAATAATAACTAGTTCAATTCGAATTATTTTTCGATTTAACAAATTTCACTTAAACAAGCGATCATAAATTCATATTTGAACTATAAATGGATATTTAATCCTATTTCAACTACCACAAATATTTTAACATCATTTTAGCATGTTAAATAACTCAAAATTGTATCCAAATCATAATACAATCAATCGTCCATTCATCCATATAGTTTTCAGTCAATTTGTGATGCGAGCAACCATATACTGTATAACAAAATTGTGATAACTAATCAAGTAAAAATCAGTATAGGTAATCAATATATATTCAGTTATGATTATAAAAACCATAAAAAAACATTAGTTTGAATGAGAAGCTCTCACATTGGTTGTTTTCGCTGAGTAATGCTGAATGATCGATTGACTGAATCAGACATTTTCTTATGCAAAAATTGATAAGAGCTCCAAGTTACTAAAAGTCTATTTCATTGCGAAGCTCTCATCGATATGGTCTCAATGCATCTTAAATCGTCGAATTTCGATCTCGCATGAAAAAGTTATGATTTTTACAAGTTTGCATATATGCATAAATCAAACATTTAACAACTTATTTTGATTTTAACTACACAAGCTAAATATTTTAAGTGATAAATTCTCACTTCAAGCATCCTAACATCACGACACTTCACCGTATGCACTCCACACTCTTTCTCCGAGTTAAAAATCCTGCCTTTCCTCGCCAAAATAACTCCAAATCTCGCGCACACACTCATACACACACTAACATACACCGAAGGTTATAAAGGTGAGTTTATTTATAGGTTTGCAGGCTTGTGATGTCCATGTGGCTGCTGACATGGGGTAGGCTTCGAGGATAGAGGGCTGTGGTGGTGCGAGGGTTGGTTCCATGGCCATGTGGGGGCCACACGAGGTGGTAGGATGTGCAGATCTCGGGTTTAGCACCTAAAAATGCAACTTTTTCACTCAAAGAAGAGATTAAGGAGGAGAGAGGAGGAGGAAAGGGGGCGTGGGCTGTTTCGTGGTGGCGCAGGAGGGAGGGAGAGGCGGGGCAGCAGTAGTGGTGGCTCAGGTGTAGGAGGAAGGAGGGTGGAAGCCATGGAAGTAAGGAGGAAGGAAAAGAAGGAAGAAAGGAAAGAAAAAGAAGGAAGAAAGGAAAGAAAAAGAAAGGAGAAGAAAAGAAAAGAAGAGGAGGTGCTTTTGTGAAAAATACCCAAGGCCTCATGCGGATCACTGGGTGTTGCAACGTAGGAGCTCACAACTAAAACACTTCAACCCATTGGATGACCTCCATTTCTTTTCAAGTTTTATAACACTATTCTTATAAAAGTGTGCTAGTTCGCCTCTACCTCTTTTGACCACACGATCTCAAATTAATTCCATTTGCGATGAAATTTTGGATTTCGATAGTAAATGAAATTCTAGATTCAATGGAACAAGTTTCGTCAAATTCCGAGTTCGTTTGATCTTCCGTTTTATTTTTCGATCGTGTTTCAGCTTGATTTTAATATGCGATTTTAGCGTATGTTTTCTTCTCGCACGCCCATACGCTAACTCCAAAAATTATGAAATTTGGTATTCTACCATTATTTGACACTATGAATCCCAAAAAAAAGTTTCATCGTGATTCCAGGTTATCTCAATAACGTTCCTTTGTAAACTGCTCGTTATTATTACACTGAACGGTTTTATCTCACATAGCCACATACTAAGTCCATTTTGGAACGAAATTTGAAATTTAGCCATGGTTTAATATTCCGAATCCAACAAATTGGTTCTATCGAATTCTGACTTTATTTGCAAAATGTTCATTTTTAAGGGCTATGTAATATTAAAATATTAATTAATTCCATAATGACTATTTTGAATTTTGAATTGGTCATAACTTACATTTTATAATATGAAACCTAAATTTTCCACTTTCATTAGAAAGACATTGTTATATATATCCTAACGCTGACTTATATTAAGTTATGTAGAGTCATTTAAAGTTCAAAATATATTATTACGAACTACTACGACATTATGAGTTCGTTTTAATTAAATTTTAAATTCTCACGTTCAAACTTCATTTTAAAATAAATTTTAAGTCATTAATTTTCAAAATAAATCATTTAAAATATTAAAATCCGTTAAAAATACATTTTAATTTGGTTCCGAAATTCAGGTTGTTACACTAGCGGTTACAAACACTAAAAACAACAAAGATAAAAATGCTGGAAACAAAAACATACGATACAAGATACAACATGCACAAGGCATAAACTAACAAAGACTTCCCATTGTAGGTCATTCGAGCTCTACGGCTAAAACCTGATCCATTACCACATCCATAAGAGGAGCGTAGTATGGAGGAATGCAACTAATCTCACATGCCTGACAGTGCTGCTCCTCACAGAACTCTCACAGCATAGCCTGAATGTTGCGGAGTGCGGCGATCTCTGGGCTCTCCTGGCCATGCTGCTGGGGCTGCTGAGCTGGAGCGGCCGGTGCAGTGACAACAACATCGGACAACTGAATGCCCATCTTCCGGAGAGTGTCGCGGCTAATGGCGGTCAGCGCCTTCTTCACCGCTGTTTGTCCAGAAAGTTACACCTGGAAGTGTCGGAGGACACGGGTGAGGAGATGGATATAAGAAAAATGGCTCTGCGGGGTGCCGATGAAGGGTTCATGAAGATGAATCATAAGCACGCGCGCCCTTTTGATGGCTATACCGCCAAGAATAGCATAAGTGGCGCGACGAACAGAAGGATAAATCTACTCCAAACTTCCCGTCTTCAAGATGGTGTTGTGCTATATGATGCACCCAACTACATAGATGATGGGTCGCAGATTGGTGGTGGTCCAGGCTTCGGTGTCCTCAAGGAAGATACGATGAAGAATGTGAGGGTCCTCCATCTCGATAGCATCAAACCCGGCTCCAACCGCCGGGATACCCAAAATCTGAGCTAAATCATCATTGGTGAACTCGATACGAGTACCCATAATCTTAGATCGGATGACGCAAGACCCGTCATCGATGTCAACATCCATTTGGGCATCAAATAGACGGACGCATCGCGGATACATGTCGCGCTCAAAGGTGTCGAAGCGCGGGATTGGTGCTAGGCCTGCGGCAACAAAAAGCTCCTCCAAACCAAAAGCTATGAAATCAGCGAACTTCACCGGTCGACTAAAGTGAAAATCATAATTGGCCATGACCAAGTAGCACTCAATCTTCTCCTCATCGCGGTCTAACCATGCGACTTCATGAGGTGTGAGACCAGGATGTTGAGTGGCTACATTACAAGGAGGTGCCTACGAGGAATCGGCAAATCGGGTGAATGAAATTGCAAATCTGGAGTATAACCGGGTAGAGATTTAACGAGAAGGATTTGGTGGTAATTAGGTATGGAACAGAGCGGAGGTTGCTCAGATTGGAGCTTGGAATGGAGAAGGGTTTGGGTTTGGTGAAAAACGGAGTTTGGGGAAGGAGACGTCGGCTGGAACTATATATATATACACACACATCATTTCAACTAAATTGGGTCGGGCACAAGCCAGTTCGATTTGGGAGGAGCTATCGACCTTGCCCACGAAGGGCGATCGACCACCGTTCAACTGCTTGCCCCTTAAAGGGCACGATACGAACCTTGGCCTAACAGCCCGAATAAATTATATATAAATTAAAATAAAATTCTTATTTCATCGAAACAACTACCGACTCCAACCGAATTCTCGTATCGACTTCCACCACTCGTCGTCGATAAAATTAATTTTTCAATGCCTTTTTCTTTCCTCTAAAAGGTTGTGACCACCGAACAAACTAAAAACAGGAAATCAGTTATAAATTCGAAATAAAATTTAAATGGATTTTCCCCTTAACTAGCTGACATAAAACTGAACGATTCAAAATCAAATACCCCCAAAAACTCAAATGAAGGATTTTCCTTAGCCTTTTCGAAGGAAAATTTAAAACTTTTGTAAAAATGAAGTTTATTACTCTCTCCTTTTTTAAATATAAGATGTTTTAAGAAGTTTGATTTGTTATAAACAATAAGATGTTAAGGTTTTAATGCCCTCTTTATCCATTATTCAAAATAAAGTATGTGACTTTTTATGATTTTATTCATGTTTCAACCAATAGATGCACACGAAAAGAAGCTAATTTAAGAGAGAGACTTATTTTGAGTATGAATTCAAGTACCATTAACTGATTCCTTACTCTTGTGCAAATAAGTAAAACATCTTATATTTAGAATCGGAGGTAGTATAAACTAATGTTTCATATTTATAAATCCAATTTATTATTATTATTATTTCAGTTCATACTATAAACTGAACAACCTTTTCATGTTAAAAAATGTTGGAACTTTTGAAATATTTAATTGTGATAATTTCAATAAATTATCCAATTTATTACCTATGTTAGAAAGAGAAATAGAACAACTGCTGATGTAGATCGTTTAATTTCTTGTAGATCCTACGTGGTGAAGTTGTGTGCAGCCTGTACTTTATGTTGATGCTTGGTGAGATGGTAGCTGTAACAACCTGCATTCTACGCATCGAAGGATCGTAGAAGATTTATTTCTTTCACATACGAAGTCGTATGGTCATGTAACTTTGGGAGACGACTATTTGGGTCATTTCCCATGTTCATGATTTTTGCCGATTTTTAAATGACAGTTTTGCCCCTAGCTGATCTTGTTTCGGCCATAACTTTTGATTGGTAAGGAGTTTTGACCTGAAACCACTTTCATTAGATCTGAATGATGGTTTACCTTAGTGGTCACATTAGCCAAACGGACTCACCGTTTGGGAGATATGGCTGAAACAAGGTTTAAAAGATGAAAAATAGCTTAATTGGGCCTAATTAGGGTGATTATCAAGAGGGCCCATAACTCATTTCGGGATTAGGGTTATGGGAGGGCTGAGATGAGTTAGTAAACCAGTTTTAATTTCATTTCTTAGCCGCCATTTACAACCTTTGAACCTTAGCAATGGCCTCCACTTGCTAAAACACCCCAAATCACCTTTTAATCGCTAATTAAGTCAAATCTACATCAAATCAAAGTGGGTTAGCACAAAATTCGAGGTAGTGCTGCTATAGTGTATTGGAATCCGAACCATTTTGTCCAAAAGTTTCAGATCTGAGTTTATTTGTGGCTAAGGTGAGTGATTTGCATTGTTTTTCACTAATTACGGCTAATCAGGGGTGATTAGTGATAATTAGCGAAATTATAACTTAGAAAAATCTGGAAAAATTTGTAAAATTCTAAAATATTATTTTAGGTCTCCGTTAGGAATTTGGGTTAATTTGGATAAGTTTTGTTAATCCTATCATTAGATTTGCTTAAACATGCTTAAGGGGAAAATATGGGTTTTGGGTATGTTTGATCCATTTTAACATATCATATTGTTGTTTTGGTGTTTATGGTTGATTCTCTATGTTGCTATGATTGTATGGCATGCCTTGTAATTGATTAGAAAAGCTAGAATGGTCGAAAACGTCGTCGTATGGTGTAAAATAGTCGCTGGAAAAGTTGCAGTGAATGTGCAGGGTTCAGATCGGATCGGATATAGGGCTCGGATCAGATAAGGGAACTGAGCAAAGGAATTCGATTCGGATCGGAACTTAGCCTAAGAGAATTGGAAAGAAGGAAGGCCATTCGCTTAGAGTTGGAGTTGGGTCTGGATGGAACAT
Source organism: Allium sativum (assembly GCA_030737875.1). NCBI lineage: Eukaryota > Viridiplantae > Streptophyta > Magnoliopsida > Asparagales > Amaryllidaceae > Allium > Allium sativum. Next base: position 715,283,000 of record CM060921.1, on the reverse strand, counting down.
GGGATCTGATCAGAATGAGTAAGTTGGAGCAAGAAGCACGAACGAAACCAAGGGGCAAAGCACCGTACCGAACCGGATTAAGACCAGGAGTGTCGAACCGAACCGATGTGACATGGGGGACCTCATATATCAAGCCAAACCATATTGATGACCAGGAACTAGAGCAAGACGAACCGAACCAGGGGAGGACAACCGAACCGGATTGGAGCTACGATTACGCGATGACTCTTCTGAAGACCAACTCCAATTCGACAAAACCCGAAAAGCAAAGGTAGTCCAAATAGGAAGTATAACTCAGGATCCAGTTGGGAAACAACGAGTTGACTTCATGAGTTAGGCTTTGTTGCTGTATGTGTGCAAAGGGGTTATCGATGTCTACAGCTTTGATTCACCACCGAGACGGATGCTAGGCTACGTATCAGTGCAGTAGGGTAGTTATTAATCCATAGGCAGAGTGATCGTAGCATGGCTGTGAGCCAGTGAAGTGGAGTCATCATAACTTCATGGGGCAGAGTGGACATAGCAAGGATTAGTGGGTATGGATCAGCGCAGTGGAGTCGTCATGACTCCATGTGGCAGAGTGATCATAGCAAGGATTTGGGTTATCAAAGCGATGGATATGGTATGTTTTACGCATTGAGTGAGAGATGCGAGGATGGTTGTTATGCTCAATTGTTTGACATAACTATGACAAGCACACCCCACCCCCGTATCTGTACACCATATGTTAGTGTCACCTTAGAGTATTGTGCATCTTGTTGTGCTAACTCTTTGGTTGCAGGTCCAGATTTAGGTATGGTTTAGTATACCTGTTATTGTTCTGTTTTGTTTCTTATCGCTCATACCGGACTTTTGTCTGACCCATAGTTTTATGTCTCTTCTTATTACTCTAGGTGCTCTTAAACGGGCGGACTAGAGATATGTTATGTGACTATGCACGAGTAGCTGTGCCGGAGACAAGCAAGAGGCTTCCACGTATGATATATATATAGTTATTCTCCTTGTTTCGCTGCTGGTCACTACTTTAGGTATAGTAGCATACCTTTCTTATTTTGCTTTAGAGACAGTTTTAAAAAGTTGTAATAATGATGATGTGGAACATAAGCTGTATTTTGAACTTTCCGCTCCTATCATGGTTTAGTTTTCAGCTTATGCACTGTCTCGCCTATTTTATGTCAAGTATGTTATTATTATATTTTATTCCATGAGTTGTGAGACATTCTACAGGTTCCTTTCTAGTTCAAATTCCCTTCTTTTCCTTTCTTTGCCGACTGTCCCATGCTAGTTGGACATCGGCACAACACACTTTCATTAGAAATGTCGGCTGGTGCGGGGTAGGTCGTCACATTTGGTATCAGAGCTCTAGGTTGCCTAGTTAACCTAGGGAAGATACTAGAGAGAGATAGTATGTATATGAGAGCGCGTATTTGTGATATTTTGGTTTTCAAAAGCTATATATATATACTATTAGTATATTTAAGGATGAAGTCGCACAGCACTGGCACCACTGAAGAGATGGTTAATAGTTTTCCCCTTACAGATTGAACGATGAGCCGATACACTAGAGGTACTGGTAGAGGAGCTAATAATGGGAATGCTCTTGATATGAGGACGATGTTCACTGACTTCATGAGATGCTTAGAAATGTGCAAGGAGAAGTTCCCAATGCTGCAAATGGTGGTGGTGTAGCGGTGCAGGCGCCTAGGGCCGATTTTGCCAAGCTGTAAGGATTACACTAGTCTTGGTGGGAAGCCGTTCCACGGAACGGAATCGGCTATAGAAGTTCAGGAATGGATTGATAGTTGTGAGCGCATCTTCGAGGACTTAGGGATCGATGATGCAATGAAGAGAAAGCTAGCATCCCATCAGCTGCAAGTACGGGCTATGAATTGGTGGAATGCTATTAAGGCAGCTACTCCAGAGGTTCAAGTTACATGGGATCCGTTTAAGGACCGATTCAGTGATAAGTTTATCCTAGCTGTTTAGAAATCTGAATTGTTTAGCAAGTTCTTGAACTTAAGCAGAATGGTAGAGCAGTCTCGGAGTATATTGCCGAGTTCGATACTTTATCGAAGTATGGATTATCTCTTATTGACACTCCCGAGAAGAAGAATGAGAAGTTCATAACAGGCTTAGATCAGTACTTGGGGGAAAGACTTATTAACCACATCGATGAGACGTTTGAATCGATTGTGGGAAATGCTTTGAGATCAGAGAGTCTATACCCTAAGTCGAAGACTGAGGTTGCATGTGCAGAAGAGCCAAAGCCGCAAGCAAGCGGTGGAGGCAAGAATGATTCTCATAATAAGAGAAAGCAGAATCAGACCAAGGATGGCCAGAAGAAAAAGAGCAAGAAAGATGTTGAATGTTTTAGCTGTGGCAAGAAGGGCCATTATGCTAAAGAATGTCGAGCAAAGCCAGCGGACAGGAAGTGCTTCAACTGTGGCCAAGTGGGACATCACAAGGATAAATGTTTGCAACCCCCTAAAGAGAAGCAGATTGTGAAAGCATATGCTCCTAATGTTGTTCCTTCTTCGTCGAATACCCCAACCGCGGCGGAGAAAGGAAAGAATGTCATCATTCAAGGTATGCTTTCTATTTATGATGTTCCTGTTCGAGTATTGTTTAATACCAGAGCTTCCCGTTCCTTCATATCTAGTGACCTGGTAGATAGCTTGGGATTGGAACCCGAGATAGTCGATAGACCTTTAGCGGTGACGAACCCGATTGGTGGTTCAACTAGCCTTAGCATGATTTATCATAATGTAGTCTTATCGAGTCATGGATGCATGTTTGTTTGTGATTGCTTTGCTTTGGGCTTTACTGGGTTTGGCATTATTTTGGGAGTCGATTGGCTCCAAAGATAAGGGGTGGTGGTAGACTGTGAGGGCTTTTTGGTGACAGTTAGAGCGGATGATGGGCGGAGGGTAGTGTTTGGTGGTCTACCTGGTGATGGGGTAATGGCTAGTATTCTAAATTCCCTCGACATTCCGCATGATGAGTTGTCAGATGTGCCATGGCTAGCCAGTATCCGGACATCTTCGAGGAAGTGACCGGACTTCCACCACACCGAGAGATTGAGTTTCGTATTGATTTAGTGAAAGATGTCTGGCCTATAGTGATGCCACTTCGTCGTATGGCGCCAAGGGAGAAGCGAGAGCTCGGGGTGCAAGTATACGATCTTTTGAAGAAGGGATTTATTAGAAGAAGTGTTTCCGAGTGGGGAGCACCAGTTGTGTTTTCTACCAAGGCAGATGGTTCCCTTCGATTGTGTGTGGACTACCGCGAGTTGAATAAGGTGACGAGGAAGAATAAGTATCCTCTACTGCGGATAGATGATTTGTTTGATCAGTTGAGTGGCGCGAGAGTGTTATCCCAGTTGGATCTCGCGACAGGTTTTCATCAGCATAGGGTGGAAGCTGAGAGTATAGATAAAACGGCCTCTCGGACGCTGTCTGGATTCTATGAGTGGTTGGTCATGCCATTTGGGTTGACCAACGCACCAGCATATTTTATGGATATTCTGAATAGGGTATTCAGGGATCAACTGAACAAGTTTGTTCTTGTGTTCGTAGATGATATCTTAGTTTATTCGAGGATAGTGGAAGAACACTAGGAACATCTGAAGATAGTGATGGAGGTGTTGAGAAAACACCAATTGAAAGCAAAGTTTTCTAAGTGTCACTTCTGGAAGAGGGAAGTGAGATTCTTGGGCCATGTTGTTTCAGAAAATGGTATTGTCGTAGACCCTGCAAAGGTGGCTATGGTACAAGATCGGTCTTTGCCCAAGAATGCAACAGACGTAAGAAGTTTCTTGAGATTGGATGGATATTATTGTAAGTTTATCCAAGACTTCTCCAAGATAGTAGCACCGTTGACTCAGTTGACCAAGAAGAATCAAACTTTCGTCTGGGACGAAAAGTGCGAGAATGCATTTAAGAGCCTAAAGGAAAAGCTGACATGTGCACCAGTGTTAGTCATTCCTAAGAGGAATAAAGATATGTTGGTATACACATATGTATGTGGTACCGGACTAGGTGTTGTATTGATGCAAGGAGGTAGGGTTGTAGCTTATGCTAGTCGGCAACTAAAACCACATGAGAAAAGATATCCTACCCATGATTTGGAATTGGCAGCGATCATGTTTTCATTGTAGATGTAGAGACATTATCTCTTAGGAGAAAGATTCGAGTTGTTTACTGATCATAAATCGTTAAAGTATCTTTTCTCTCAGAAGGATCTAAATCTCCGACAGCAAAGATGGTTAGAATTCTTGGCTTCCTACGATTTCGATATCGCATATACACCAGGAAAGGGCAATGTAGTAGCTGATGCATTGAGTAAGAGACATGCCAGTTTAGGGGCTATGTTTCTAGAATGGAAGCAACTAGAGTACATCGCTGGGTATGATTTCAGACCAAAGTGTGAATTGGATCCAGAAGTATTAGCAAGTTTGATGATCAGACCCACTTTGATTGAGCGGATTGGTTCCAGTCAGCGAAACGATCCTAACCTATTGGAAATCATCTCCAAGTTAGAGATGGGTATCGACGAGGAGATGAACAAGTATGGGCTTGATCAAGATGGATGGCTTAGAAAAGAATGGAAGACTAGTTGTGCCCAATGTCAATGGATTGAGAGATGAAGTGCTAAGAGAATGTCATCACTCGAAACTGACTATACATCCCGGTGGTAACCAAATGTATCGAGGTATGAGGCAGACCTACTACTGAGAAGGGATGAAAAGAGACGTTGGGAAGTTTATATCCAAATGCATGAATTGCCACCTAGTTAAAGCTGAGCAAAAGAAGCCTAGTGGTTTGTTGCAACCATTAGAAACTCCAGAATGGAAATGGGAACAAGTCTCAATGGATTTCATTGATGGATTACCAAGAACTAGATCGGGCCATGATAGCATTTGGGTGATTATGGACCGATTGACTAATAGTGCAAGGTTTATACCAGTCAAGTCGACTAGAACGACAACTAAGTTAGCGGAACTATATATGAAGTGGGTAGTGAGATTTGATGGAGTACCTAAAAGCGTTGTGAGTGACCGAGACCCGTTGTTTACTAGTGGGTTTTGGAAGAGCTTACAAGAGGCTCTAGGGTCAGAATTATATCTCAGTGTCGCATACCATCCTCAAACCGACGGTCAGACAGAGAGGGTGAATCGAGTATTAGAAAATCTCTTGAGAGCTTGCATATTGAATTTTGGTGGATCATGGGATGACCATTTGCATCTAGTAGAGTTTGTATATAATAATAGCTATCAATCCAGTATTGGTATGGCTCCATATGAAGCTTTGTACGGAAGACCGTGCAACTCACCGTCATGTTGGTTAGAAACCGGTGAGAAATTTGTGCTTGGGCCAGATGTGATAAGGGAAACCTCAGATAAGATCAAGGTTATCCGACAAGGAATGAAGGTTGTCCAAGATAGGCAAAAGAGTTATGTTGATAAAAGGAGAAGAGATTTAAAATTCTCCATTGGCGACTTGGTTTTTGTCAGGATTTCTCCGTTAAAGAGTGTGATACGATTTGGTAGGAGAGGCAAGTTAACACCAAGATTTGTTGGTCCATTCCCAATCCTCGAGCAAGTTGGGAATTTGGCATATAAAGTTGAATTACCAGAGAAGAGGGAAGGAGTTCATTATGTATTTCATGTTTCCCAGTTAAGGAAATTCGTGCACAATCCCAATATGACTATTTCACCTGATCAGTTGGATGATATAAAAGTAGAACCCGAGGCGGTTGGGAACCACAAGCCGATTCGTATTCTCGAGCACCATACGAAGAAACTTCGAGGAAAGCGGTGAATCTAGTCAAGGTTCAGTGGGGAGAGGATGAGAATGACTGTACTTGGGAGACAGAGGAGATCATTAAGAAGACGTATCCAAAACCCTTTGCCAGGTAAGATTTTAATTGCGACTGAGTTCTCCGCATGCTAGGATAAACTTGTTTGTTTATTTTTGTATGCTTGATTGTTATGAATGGTTGGTAGGCATGCGGGATCCTTTGCTTGTTTCTTAGTTAAGGAATTTCGGGGGCAAAATTTCTTAAAGGGGGAGGGGGGAATGTAATGACTCGCATTCTACGCATCGAAGGATCGTAGAATATTTATTTATTTCACATACGAAGTCGTATAGTCATGTAACTTTGGGAGACGACTATTGGGGTCATTTCCCATGTTCATGGTTTTTGCCGATTTTTAAATGACTGTTTTGCCCCTAGCTGATCTTGTTTCGGCCATAACTTTTGATTGGTAAGGATTTTTGACCTGAAACCACTTCCATTAGATTTGGATGATGGTTTACCTTTCTGTAGAGTGGTCACATTAGCCAAACGGGCTCACCATTTGGGAGATATGGCTGAAATAAGGTTTAGAAGGTGAAAAACAGCTTAACCGGGCCTAATTAGGGTGATTAGCAAGAGGGCCCATAATCCATTTTGGGATTAGGGTTATGGGAGGGCTGAGATGAGTTAGTAAATCAGTTTTTATTTCATTTCTTAGCCGCCACTTACAACTTTTGAACCCTAGCAATGGCCTCCACTTGCTAAAACACCCCAAATCACCTTCTAATCGCTAATTAAGCCAAATCTACATCAAATCAAAGCGGATTAACACAAAATTCGAGGTAGAGCTGCTGAAGTGTATTGGAATCCGAACCATTTTATCCAAAAGTTTCAGATCTGAGTTTATTTGTGGCTAAGGTGAGTGATTTGCATTGTTTTTCACTAATTACGGCTAATTAGAGGTGATTAGAGATAATTAGCGAAATTATAACTCAGAAAAATCTGGAAAAATTTGTAAAATGCTAAAATATTATTTTAGGGCTCTGTTAGGAATTTGGGTTAATTTGGATAAGTTTTGTTAATCCTATCATTAGATTTGCTTAAACATGCTTAAAGGGAAAATATGGATTTTGGGTATGTTTGATCCATTTTAACATATCATATTGTTGTTTTGGTGTTTATGGTTGATTCTCTACGTTGTATGACTGTATGGAATGCTTTGTAATTGATTATAAAAGCTAGAATGGTCAAAAACGCTGTCGTATGGCGTAAAATAGTCGCTGGAAAAGTTGCAGGGAATGTGCAGGGTTCAGATCTGATCGGATATAGGGCTTGGATTGGATAAGGGAACTGAGCAAGGGAATTCGATCCGGATCGGAACTTAGCCTAAGAGACTTGGAAAGAAGGAAGGCCATTCGGTTAGAGTTGGAGTTGGGTCGGGAATCGGATCGGGTCTGGATGAAACATGGGATTGGATCGGAATGAGTAAGTCGGAGCAAGAAGGACGAACGGAACCAAGGGGCAAAGCACCGAACCGAAACGGACTAAGACCCGGAGTGCCGAACCGAACCGATGTGACATAGGGGACCTCATATATCGAACCGAACCAGATTGATGACTAGGAACTAGAGCAAGCCAAACTGAACCAGGGGAGGACAACCGAACCGAACCGGATTGGAGCTGCGATTACGTGACGACTCTTCTGAAGACAACTCCAATTCGACCAAAAATCGAGACGCAAAGGTAGTCCAAATAGGAAGTAGAACTCAGGATCCAGTTGGGAACCAACGAGTTGACTTCATCTGTTAGGCTTTGTTGCGGGACATGTGCAAAGGGGTTATCGACGTCTACAGCTTTGATTCACCACCGAGACGGATGCTAGGCTACGTATAAGTGCAGTGGGGTAGTTATTACTCCATGGGCAGAGTGATCATAGCATGGCTATGAGCCAGTGCAGTGGAGTCATCATGACTTCATGGGGCAAAGTGGACATAGCAAGGATTAGTGGTTATGGATCAGTGCAGTGGAGTCATCATGACTCCATGGGGCAGAGTGATCATAGCAAGGATTTGGGTGATCAAAGCGGTGGATATCATATGCTTTACGCACTGAGTGATAGATGTGAGGATGGTTGCTATGCTTGATTGTTTGACATCACTATGACATGCACACCCCTACCCCCATACACCATATGTTAGTGTCACCTTAGAGTATTGTGCATCTTGTTGTGCTAACTCTTTGGTTGCAGGTCCAGATTCAGGTATGGTTTAGTATACCTGTTATTGTTCTGTTTTGCTGCTTATCGCTCATACCAAACTTTTATCTGACCCAGAGTTTTATGTCTCTTCTTATTACTCTAGGTGCTCTTAAACGGGCAGACTAGAGACATGTCAGGTGACTATGCATGAGTAGTTGTGTCGGAAACGAGCAGGAGGCTTCCACGTATGATATATATATATATATATATATATATATATATATATATATATATATATATATATATATATATATATATATATATATATAGACACACACACACTCCCTGGGTCGCTGCTAGTCACTACTTTCGGCATTAGTAGCGTACCTTTCTTATTTGCTTTAGAGACAGTTTTGAAAAGTTGTAATAATGATAATGTGGAACATAAGCTGTATTTTGTATTTTCCGCTGCTATCATGGTTTAGTTTTCAGCTTATGCACTGTCTCGCCTGTTTTATGTCAAGTATGTTATTATTATATTTTATTCCATGCACTGTGAGACACTCTACAGGTTCCTTGCTAGTTCAAATTCCCTTCTTTTCCTTTCTTTGGCGACCGTCCCATGCTGGTTGGACATCGGCACAGTGCACTTTCATTGGAAATGTCGGCTGGTGTGGGCGGGCCGTCACAGTACCGTTGTTTGATAAATCAAATCACCCCTTCCCTTCGTTCTAACGGCATCTCCAACAAAGCATCTAAAATCCAAATTTCCGAAATCCAAACCCAAACGTCATCCCAACAGCGTGTACATTCTTCCAGGTGGTTGGATTTCAAGGGGAAAAGTTTCGAATGTGGAAACTCTTAAGGTGCTTGTTCAACAAACATCTGATTTCAGGTGTTTGTTAAACAGACGTTTGTATCCAGGCGTCTCTTGAACAGGCGTCTGGTATCCTTTTAATTACTTTTCACTTCCATGCAGGACCTTTATTTTTGTTCATGCTGAAACTTAATTGGTCCATGTAGCAAATTATTCCCAATGAGAATACTTTTGTACCATATGATGCAAAGTAATTGGTCCACCATATGCTGCAAAGTAGGTCCAGACGGAAAATAATTCACTAGTTCCATGCGTCAACTTGTTGAATTGTTTCTGCTTCATCAAGTTTTACGCAATTTTATTTTGGATGGGTCCACATACCCCACAATTCTTAAAAAAATAGTTATTTAATTTTTTTAATCCTCAGTCATTTGTTCAACAAACGCTTGCCTAAATTTAATTGGGAAAATTTCGGATTTCAACAGCTCGGAGTGCGGAAAAATCCGCATCTGTAACTGTTGGAGATGTTCTAACTAACTTCCTTTGTTTTCAGAGAAAAAACCGTCTTTCGATTCGATGTTGTTCTTCCTTAATTTAGACCACATTCCGGTTCTAATTGGGATAGAATTTCATCAGTATAGTACGTAAAATCAGATCTTCACCCGATCTATTTCCGCCGGTCGCCTTTAATCACCTGAGTTGTTCGACATCTTTCTGTCCTCTTCCGTTCGTTCATTCCATCTCGCTTGAGTGAGGAGTTCGTCGTTTGTATTCCAACCATCTTCTTTTTCCGATGAATGTTACCGTACTGAAGGTTAGTTTTTCTCTAACCTTGTGCCACACTATGTTAGTCATCTCGCCGTAAATTATATGCACGACATGTTTATGTAATGTTTTATCACTGTAGTATGGTTCAAACTTCAAAGTGCTATGCACCAACAGTACCAAGGTTGTCGTAGTGTTGAAATTAGTTTTCAGCAACAGTTTTCACCCCATGTCAATGCTGTTGTTGTTCCAGGACCAAGGATTGCATTTTTTCCATTTTCAAGCTTTGAAACACGTCGCCACTAGTTTAATGTAACTGCAGTCCGTAACTAGACATGGTAGGCTGACCAATAGATTAACTGCAGTCATTATTTGGTGCAAATCCATAGATATCTAGATTTTAATATAGGCCAAGGTTATTAGTGTCGTAGACACTTGTGAGTAGGGAAAGAGAAAAGTATATTATAGGCAAACATTTTGGATATGAAATTCAAAACGTCCAGTAACGTAGTTCATTATCAACTGAATGAAGTTAAAATGACAATAGAAATGTCAACTGATACAGAGACAAGTCACTGGTTTTTTTGTGGTTGGGAGAAAAGTCCATACAATTATTGCAATGAAATTGTAAATCAAGTCCCTGCTTGTCATAATCACAAGGTGCAAACCATGTTGCACTTTAGTGATGGAAAATGTAAGTGAATTGCATTTTAGAACAACTCACTTAGAAAATGTCTTGTCTCTACATTTGCATTAGTTAAGATCAATGTTTTAAAATGCAAAAGGCGTATGTGAGGCGTTTTCGGATCCGTGAGGTGAGGCGTAAGCCTCGAAGCGTTGAGGCGTAAGCCTTTCGGGTAAAAGAAAAGCGCAACACATATACTTAATTTTTTAATATGGAGTAACATTAAACATCAAATAGCAAGTAAAAACCATAAAGCATTCAAAACAATTCAAACAAAATACAATCATCCTTGCACATTTAATATAAATTGCAAAAGATCAAATGATATCTTCCTCCGGTGCATATATGATCACAAAATCCACAGAGTATTTTTTTTGAATTTGTAGAAGAGGTAATTAGGGAGAAGGACAAATTTTGCCGAAAAATTAGGCTGTAGGACACTAAGTTTTATTTTTAGTCTGAAGAACAAACTTTGAACCAAAATTAAGCTGAAGGAAAATGCTAAATGTAATTAGCATTGTATTCAGTTTTTTACACTACATGAAATGCTAGTTTTAACTAACATTATTCAGTTTAACATTGCAGAAAAATGCTAATTATATTTAACATTGTCCTTCAGCTTTATTTTTTAAAGTTTGTCCTTCAGCTTAAAAATAAAACTTGATGTCCTTTAGACTAATTTTTTTTCCAAAGTTTGTCCATATGCCTATTTTCCACTTTGTAGAATTCGGTAAATCTTTGACCCACTTTCATGCAATATCACGTTTGCTCATTTTATATTAACCTAGCCAACAACATAAATGAGGAAACGATTAAAATGGCTTTTCAATGAAACACAACAAACAAAAAAAAAACAGTATAAAAAAGTCTCCTAAACCAGAGTTTTTACGTTTTTTTTTTTTTTCGTTTTTTATGTTTTTTTTTTTTTTTTACTTTTTTTGCGTTTTTTACGCCTCTATTGGTTGAGGTTTAAGCCTCGGAGGTAAAACGCCTCTTGAGATGCGCCTCAAGGCGTTTTTTCCAACGCCTCGCCTCGAGGCGCGCCTCAGGCGCGTTTTTTAGTACACTGGTTAAGATTACTGTTTAATAATACATTTTGTTTGAATGATCATATTTCTTTCAAGACAACCACATGTTATAACTTTGGTGACCTTTTTTTTAAAAGTTGCTAACCTCCTTGTGTTTTTTTATTGCAAATGTGCAAACCACATTACACTTTTTGTTAATAAAAAAGGTTTAATTTCTAACTGTGAACTATCAACAAATCAACATCTGCTCCATCATCATGGTTTGTGTTGTTTTAATTTCTAACAACTATTAAATAAAAAATATCATCTTATTTTTACTCCCTGCTTGAATGTTCATGCTCCCAAAAAATGATGCATTGATGATCAACATATAAACCATCTTTTTTAACTTACCAGATTTCTCATTTCACTGTAGCATTCCATTTGCTACATTCCGTTGCAATCTATGCAGTTAATTCCCCGCTATTACCCCGCTATATCCTGTAGCACATTACCACCACTACGTTTTCCCCAATCAGCCTCTGATATAACCTTTCCGCTTTAAGCCCCGCTATATTCCATTATTCCCGATATATCCAGTTATTTCCACTATATTTATCTATTCCCGATATATCTTTCATGAAAGAAATGAATTCAAAAATGAAATTTACGCCTTTTAAAAATTATGAAACTGGGTTTTAAAATTGTTTTCTTTAATATATATTTTTAGAAACAAAATACCCTAGTATTCAATTAAACTAAATTAATTTAAATGAATGTTTATGTTTATTTATTAATATTTGCACACAATTGTATTTTAAATAAAAAATGTACTAATTGAGTTAAATAAAGTGTTAGTTTTTCACTTAATTACCATCTATATATTCATAACAATATTTTTAAGGAGTTACATGTGTTATTTTAGGGTCATTCGCTATATCCTGCTATTTCCTAGCTATGACTTTTTGGACCTCCGCCGCATTGGATTCGCTAAGCGCTTTAACTTCACAGATTGCAGTACAGATTTTCCTTATTAAAGTTGTTAATATTATATTTTACCATTTCAGGAGTTACATCATTAATTGGGGGTTTTTGAAAAATAAAAATATATATATTCCAATTTATTTAACTTATATTAATGTTTGAAGAACATAAAACATTTAAAATGAATTATATTTAAGTTCTCTGCAATTTTTTTATTTTTTTTGGAAATACTGTATTCTTCAAACTTGAAACTTACACAGAAAAAACAATTGGAAAGTTTGATTTGCTAAACATTACAGTTTTAAGCCTGGGTTCCTTTTCATGGCACTTTGGTTTGATCTTTTATTTCAAAATTTCAAATTTTTTATTTTCCGTCAAATTGTTAATGGAAATGTAGCATAAGGATATTTTAGAAAGTAGTTGTTAGGAAACTTTAACAACATGACTGCTTGAGCATTTTCCCCTTACCGAATAGTTATATCTTTAGTAGAAGTTCCTTAGCGATTCATTCCCTTTAATAAATTGCTTACTTCCTTTTACAATTGCCTAAAAAACTAGCTATACCGATATATGATGTAACACTTAGATATCAAATCAATGTTCAAGATTATTTTGAAATGATGTTCATTAATGGCAACATTTGATATTTAGTTTGTTATGAAATTTTGTTTCTACTTTGTTTGGGCTTACTTATGTCTTGTTAGTTTTCCCATTTTGAAACAAAACTGTTTCTACAAGTTTACATTTTGTTCACATACTGCTATTATTTTCATTGCTTTCATTTTATTTTGCAAGGGCTAAAAATACTCTTCTTCCCAGCTTTTAATGTCATTTGTATGTAATAAAAATATGTTTTATCTGTTATCTTTCCACTTTCCTATCTTTCACTACTGAAGCATAAATAAAGAAAATACAGATGATTATATAATATTTCAGGCTATTACTATTACTATTTCAAATTCTTTACTTAATTATCTAAACGTTCCTATATTTTTACCTTTTTTATGTCAACCTTCTTTGTCAGTTTATTTTATGAATTCGGTTTGCTGGCTGTTACATTATGACTTTATCCTTCATTTATAGTCCTCTACTCTGACCTTTCGCGAGAGAACAATTTGCAGACTTTCTTTCTTGCATACATTTTATGCTAACACTCTGCATTTAATCGTTAAATTCTACTGATGATCAAGGCCGGTTTTAAGGCTAGGTGGGCTAGGTCGCCGAATAGGGCAACCCACCATCAAGGGGCAACGGCAGGGGAGGATTTAGTGGAGGAGATGATGATCAATCAGTTTAATAGTTTCTGAATATCACTAGTGTTCCTCATCAAGAAGTGTTCTAGCTCAGCTGGTTCTAATTATTAATTCTGTTATGTTATCCTTGAGGTATGTGGTTTGATTCCCTCTGCAGTAGGTGATTGATTTTTTGCTTCCTCTACTTCTGCCCACTACCAACATTTTTTGCCCCCTCGCGTTCTTGTCTAGGGCAACTTCTTACTGATTTTTTTAGGTGTTGTTATTGACACTCCAACTATTGTTAAGGGGGGGTCATTTTTTAAGAGCACCCCATTCTTTGAAAAATTGTTAAGGGGCTACACAAACATATTATTTCACACTACTCAATATTCCCGTATTGCCCCTTCAAATTAGATTAAAAAAAGGTATTGGACAAGGAAAACCGAATTAAAATAAGTAGTTCGTCACCACTACGCCGAATGCAACACGTAATCAAGTATGTATGTATTTGACATTGATATGTCGAAAATTAATAATCATTTCAGTGCATTACCTTTGTAATTATAAAATTCAGCATATTTATGTTGATAAAAAAAATAGTTCGATCTTATTCCTCTGAAAACGCTTATCCTTTAGGGTTTAAAAAAATAGATAATTTGGGAGAAGGACAAACTTTGCCAAAAAATTAGGCTGATGGACACCAGGTTTTATTTTTAGTCTGAAGGACAAACTTTGAACAAAAATTAAGCTGAAGGAAAATGCTAAATGTAACTAGCATTATATTCAGTTTTTTACACAACACGAAAATGCTAGATTAACTAGCATTATTCAGTTTTACACTGCAGAAAATGCTAATTAAATTTAGCATTGTCCTTCAGCCTATTTTTTTTTTTCAAATTTGTCCTTCAGTCTAAAAATAAAACTTGACGTCTTTCGGACTATTTTTTTTCCAAAGTTTGTCCTTGTGCCTATTTTCCACTTAAAAAAATTGATATATGCGAATTGAAAAAAAAAAATTACTATGACCCTTGCAATATTTTTTAAGACAACCTTTATTTGTTAAGGGCCTAAATAGGTAATAAGGTAAAATTACATTTATTTGTTAAGGGACAACTTTCACCATTGGTACTCTCCTTAACAATTTTTGAAAAAATAAAAAATTGATCTCCCCTTAACAATATTTGGAGTGTCAATAACAATGCCCTTTTTTCCCGCGTTATTGTCTAGGGCAACCAAATACTCCCAACTGGCCCTGTTGATGATCCCTTTGCTAGCCACTTATCGTTTGTTTTTAATTATCAGTTTAGTACCCATTTAAAATTTTAGGTTTCTGAAATTCGCATTATGGCAATGAATAATTGTTATCTTTGGAAATTTGTGGTAGACTAACATGATGATCCACTGTAAATGAAATGTTTGCTATGGGTTCAGATTCAAATTTCATTAATTTTGGCTTTTAAGGTTAATTTGATGGTAACTATTTGTTAGAATATAACCCTATTTGATCAGTAGTCTTAGAAGATTGATAAAATTAGTGCCTTATATTAGTTATTACTAAGAATTATAGTGTAGTTGCATGTGTAATTGCGTGATACGCTTAATACACTCAGTTGTCTTAGATCCATTATATTCTTTAGTCTAAACTATAAACATAGTACATTCTTTAGTCTAAACTATGAAAATAGTTTTATAAACTGAAAAATCAGGCGTATGATTTAAACCATGATGACTTGAGAAACAAAATAATCCTAGGCATGTGGAAAGTGCCATGCATACAGTTACATTCATTTTTTATTACATCTTTTTTATACTTGAAGACATGAAAGATACCAGAAGTTTAACTAAAGTGTAAAGAAATACAAACTATTTGTATGACTAAAGCCATGATCTTAATAGACAAAGCTTTCAAAGCTAGGTTAAAAGTTGAAAAATGTTTTAAGCTTAGGGGTGCAATGCATATTCAATGTAAACAAAGAAACCAAGAGATAATGGTATAACATAACTGAAAGGGATTATTATAACTTTAAAGGATTATATCGCTACAACATATCCATTTAACTACTATTTTATAGGATTATTGTAATTTTTTATGGGCATAAATGTACCAAAAAAGAAAAGAAATTATCATCTTTTATAAATTCTCTTGCACGTAGCGGGACATGATATTCCATTTGTCTTATTTTTACGAGTACCATAAATATTATTTTAGTTACCTTTTATATTTGAATACGCGTTTGTCTATAAATCAGATGAAACTTTTTCAACAATGTTATCCTATTTTGTTTACTATTATAATCCATTTCAATCGTTATTCCTTCCCATATTATGGTAAAATTTTATTTGTTTTTAAGCTGTCATCCAAATTTGTTTAGTTGTATCATGAAAGTTATAAATGCTTATATAATGCTTGCAAATAAAAATATTTTATTTTCTATGATAGTTTTTAGATACAAATATCCATAACTTTATCAAAAATTATCACTGATACTTTACTAAATCTTCTAAAATTAGTGGATAGTAAGGTTTTTCAGTTATCACAGATTTTACCTCTCAATTTTCGGCCATGTTTAGCCTAGGTTATTTTAACTACTTGTGCTTTGTTATAAATATTAATGTTATCTGAAGATAAACTTGACATAATTTTACGCTGTCACCCTGTATTAATTTTCTCTTTTTTGATTGACTTAAAAAGTTAATTGATACCTCTTAAAAATTTAAATGTGGATACGTTAATAGTGTAAACTTGAAAAGTGACCACTGATAATTATGGTAAACATTTGGTTATGTAATTTGAATTGCGTAAAACATTTCAATATTGAAGAAACAAAACTTCAGCAAAAACAAAAATTGATGTTGCTTTATCTTCGCTTCACCAAACATAGTCTTTCACGTTTTGTTTTGTTGGGAGTGCATAAACACATTTGATAAACAAAGGAACCAAGTTTTGTTTATTTGAGGTGCGTCTGATTGATGTTATGTTTAAGGAATCGATTGTTTCCACTACAACTGAGATTACTTAGGGGATAAACGAGGGTATTACTGCAAAATACAACAAAAAGTGATTTTTGCAGTTAGCGATTTTCTGCAAAAAAAATAATAGAAGGTTTGCTTTCTTGATTGTTACCGTAGAGAGTCGTAGAGAAGAAGAAAGTGATTTTAAATTATATTTGAAAACTTTTATATTTGCATGATGTTAAATTATATTTTGCTGAAATAATTCATGTAGGTCGATTTTTAAGTTTCTGTGTTGTCTGTAAAAGACATGTAATAAATAGTACATCTACGATCATTTATAAAAATATACCACGCATCAATTTTTCCATCTGCTGGAACATAGATTTATCGTGATTATATGTATGCAAATAAAGAAAATGATAATAAATCTCAGTCTGTATTACTGGAGAGAAACGGAAAGGAAATAGGCCTATGTTTATAGACAAATATTGGGATTATCTTTTGATATTCTCTTTTAGCTTCATCCTATGTGTTTGTGTATTTAAAATAGAATGGGATAGATATATGTTAAAATAAATGGATTGAATATCATTTATCCACTCTATGGAAACAATAATTTTCATTTTTGCATTTTCTGTACTTTAGAAATATGCTTTTACTGGTGAGTGGTGACCCTATTAGCAACTACACAACTACAATTTGATATGTAGTATTTTATGTTCTTTAATTATCCTTCAAAATTATAATATGGATATTATATTTATGTACCAATATCAATTGTCTTGCTTGCTTACTGCATGAAATATATACTTTGTCCTCATAGTACATCTAACCTTGACCTTACTTCCAGTAAGCGTTTTTTTAATTACATCTGAATTAATCTTCATCTAAACATACATGTTTTACTGATCTACTGCTCATACTTCAATTGAACATCATGTGCTAACATATTTTCATAATATTTTTCACTACTTTTAATGTGCATGTCAGATCAACTGTCTGTTAAACAATTATAGAGGGAACTGACTCATGTTATTTATGCATTATATTCTTATGGCATAATATGAACATGCTTCATGGGATGTGTTTCCGCTATTAACAAATACAAGATAGGTGGGGCGAGAATTCAAATCTTGCTTTTCTTAAAAAGCATATGGGTGCTATGTTTGATCCAAGAGCAGAACCATGGTATACAAGCATAACTACTGATGACATACATTCTGGAGATTTCTTAACTCTATAAAAAATGAGTGATAGATGGGGAGGTTTTGAGACATTGGAAAAGTGGGTTACAGGTTCATATGCTGGACATTCTGCTGTTTTCCTTAAAGATTCAGAAGGAAGGATTTGGGTTGCAGAACCATGGGAAGACTGGTGAGAATTTGAGCTGAATAAAGATGGCTCTGATTCTCAAATTGCCTTGCTTCCTTTACATCCATACATGAGAGCTAAATTTAATGAGACCGTAGCTTGGGAATATGCAAAAGACATGCCAAGAGCTCCTTATGGTTGTCATAATATGATTTTCACTTGGATAAATATTATATCCTGGAATTATCTGCCTCCCTTAGATGCTCATCTGGTTGCTTCTGTTATGACTATATGGAGCAAAATGCAGCCAGCTTACGCTGCTAACATGTGGAACGAAGCATTGAACATGCGACTTGGAACCAATGGCCTTGACCTTGCTGATATAATAATTGAAGCAGAAAAGCGTGGATTAATTTTTGATAAACTGTTGACAGTTCCTGAGCAAGATAATTGGATATATTCCGATGGAAATCTGCTTCTTGTGTTGCTTATATACTGCAAGGTGGTCTCTTTAGCCCATTTGCCAAGCCTATACAAGTAACCGAGTTCAATATATAGGACGCCTATTCTCTCAAATTCTTCGAGGACAATCCTACACATTTACCAAAATGGTGCAACGATAATGTTGATGTAAGGCTCCCATTTTGTCAAATTATAGAACACAATGGATCCGTGCCCTCATATGGATGAGCATCGCCCTTCTTGAAAAGGTACAAGAAAAGAAAGTCATGCAAGCATCTGAAATTAACGTGGGCTCTGTACGTGCTTTAGGAAAAGGAAGCATGGCTTGCCCAAGTTAATGAAAAAAATTGTCTCAGTGTAATACTTACACAGTATGTGTTAACATATTGGATCTATCTCAATATCAAACCGAACTTATGGATATAAACTGGGTCTTGTATCTGTTATATGGGCCACACTGTCTTAAGCCCATCTTTATTTCTTTTTGCTATTTATACGATTGTAACCGTTTACATTTTATTCTATTCAATTATAATACAATCTCTGTAATATTCTTTACATCATTCAATAAGAATAGTTAAAATACATTTCAATTCATTCACATTTCTTATATGGCATCAGAGCGTAAAACAGCCAAACGACATCATATTCTACCTTTCTCAATTGAAGAGAGGGACATGATTTTGTGAGTCTCCTCAGTTTTAGCATCATCATCGAAAATCATACCTCTCTGATCAATCTAGTATATGTTCTCATCGAAACTGTGCCTTGCCAAGCCAAGAATCAAGATCCAAGGCGGCTGCAGCAGTTTTTGACCATCAGAGATTCAGAATCTCATCATTTGGATAGCCCACAGTGCAGTTTTTGGCAATTCTTGAATCTTTTAAAGTGACAAGAATCACCACCGCATCCTTTTCTGTACAGGCTGCCACTTTTTCTTGCAGTGGCCTCGCCATATACCCATCACTTACCTCTGGACCTGTTTGTATTGAAGAATGACTGGAGGAAGTGTTGATAATTCATCTGCCACCTCAAGAAACGTAACAACTGACCCCACAAATCCATCACCAGTTCTTGTCAAACCAAAAAGCCAGGTGATTACAATTCCATTGGATGAGGATAGCTATTTGTTGTGGAAATTCCAAGTTGAGACAACCTTGAAGGGCTATGACGTTCAAGACTATATCAAATGAACCAAGCCCACACCACCTGCAATGATTGTAAATCAAGATGGAAGCATGGTTAGTAATCCAGCATATATACATCATCAAAAACAAGACAACTTACTATCATCGTGGCTGGTCTCTTCATTAAGTGCAAATCTCTTATCACAAGTAATAGGATGCAACTCATCTTATGAAATTTGGAATACAATTCAATAAATTTGCAGTTCTCAATCATCTGCTAGGATAATGCACTACAGAAGGGAATTTCAGAATACAAGAAAAGGAGAGTTAACCATGAAAGACTACATTGCTAAGGTAAAAACCCTTGTTGATAAACTAAATTCTGTAGGACATCATATTTTAGACAGTGAGCAAATTTGACCTTAACTAATGGCCTCGATGAGGAGTATGAATCACTGGTCACATTTATTGCTACACAACCTACCCTACCAGACATTCAATCAGTATACTCAGCATTATTAGCCCATGAAGGCAGGGTAGAACAAAGAAAGGCTATGTAGAATGAATTCAGTGTAAATCTGGCTTCAAGTTCAAGAAACCAAAATCAGACAAGAAACATACCTGGCTATGGTAGAGGAAATGCACCAGGACAGAGAGGGAATCAGAATTCCAGAGGCAGAGGAAAAGGCAGATTCAACAATACAAACAGAGTTAAATATCAAATATGTGAGAAACCTGGCCATACAGCAAGCAGATGTTATTCAAGATTCAATTCAGATGTTAATAATCCTCAACAGAATCAATCAGGTCAAGGCAGGCTAAACATTAACTTGGCACAAGCTAACAACCAAACCAGGTCAAGTGGTGATGATTCTATAGCCAATCACATTACTAACAACCTTCAAAACCTCAATCTTGGCATTAAAAACTACTCAGGTACGCAAGTTATTCAAACTTGTAATGGTAAAAATATGAATATATCTCATATTGGGGCAGGTGTTGTTAAGGGAAAAAGAAAACTTTACCTCAACAACCTTCTTAGAGTTCCTAGTGTCAAGAAAAAATTAATCAGTTGTCCCAATTTACTAATGATAATAAGGTGTATTTTGAGTTTCACCCAAAATATTGCCTAATTAGAGATGTTCATAATAAGGACATATTGTTACAGGGTAGTTTGGACAATGGGCTATACAAATTCAACAACATGCAGTCAAGATTGGGAAATAGCAAAGATATCTTGTGCTGTAATGCTAATGTTCATTTCAGTTGTGACAATGTTGAGATTAGTTCTGTTAATAATGGCAAAAATTGTACCAGACCAAATATTCCTATTAATTATGACATTATTGATAATGATTCTGGCAGTGACAAAAACAATAACTGCATGAAAAATGATCTTGATATTTGGCATTGTAAATTAGGACATCCCAGATATGACTTGGTATTGAAAGTATTAAAAGATAATAGTATTACTTACAAACTGTAACAACCCGTATTTTCAATAACCTGTAATAACATAAATCGAGGCAGAATTTAATTCTAAAATGGGAATCAAGGGAAACGGGCTATGCCATTGCGTTCGTCTCGGAAAAATACGCGAAATAGAGTCCGAGTTTTCGAAAATCGGAGTCCGTATGACCAAGATATGGCCTCGCGAAGTTTCACGAAAATTCCCAAATTAAAGTATACTTAATTAAGTGAAATGGGTTGTGTAGATATATATATATATATATATATATATTGATATATATATATATATATATATATATAATTGAAAATTTAATAAATAAATATGCAAAAATGCTCAAAACAGCGAATTGGGAGAGGGGAATAACCGAACCGGCCGATTTTTGAAGTCGACCCGAGCCCGCTGGGTCGACTAGGGGTTAATCCAGGGTGTTTGGCTGTCAACCCGTGGGCCGATTCGCTCAAGTGCAGATTTTGCATTTGAATGGTTCTCATGGTCCATCTTTAATCTAAAGGCCCTAGATGGTTCCTACACTTGACTTCTTCCCCAAGACATGCTTTGATGGCTTGGATTGAATCTAGGGTTAATCCTATGGCCTAAAACACTTGCCTAATCTATAAATAAGACCCTAACCTACCCTAATTCATTCATAATTAAACCTAGTGACTAAACTATGGCAAAATGCTAGCTCTCATGGCCTCCACTAATTTTATGAAGAGGGTTGCATACTAATCACTCTCTAATCAACTTCTAATCCCTTCTTAGCATCTTAATCTTCTTCATTTGGTGTTCAAAGTTGCTAGTTGTGAGTTTCTATCACTTTGATGATCTTTTGGTAAACTAATTAGATGAGATGTGATGAGATTTATGGTTTTGTATGTGGGTTAATGAGCTTTGAATCATATGATATGATGTTAGCATTAATCTTATGTTTATGCATGTTGAGTATGTAAGCTTATGCAAGTTTAATATGATGTATGTTATGTTTGCATGATGCTAAATATGCAAGTTGTGGGCTATGTAATCATATGCATGTTATGCAAGTTCATGGTAATACGCTATGCAAGTTACATGTATGTAAATATGCAAGTTACATGTTTGTTAATATGCAAGTTACATGTATGTAAATATGCAAGTTACATGTTTGTTAATATGCAAGTTACATGTTTGTTAATATGCAAGTTACATGTATGTAAATATGCAAGTTACATGTTTCTTTATATGCAAGTTACATGTTTGTTAATATGCGAGTTACATGTATGTAAATATGCAAGTTACATGTTTATTAATATGCAAGTTCATGATGACACATTATGCAAGTCTATAAGCTAATATGCAAGTTTGTTATGCAAAATGAATATGTAAGTTATGTGACATATTATATGCAAGTTATGTGACATGTTATGCAAGTTCATATGCAAGTTATGTGTTTGTTAATATGCAAGATGGCACCTTTGAAACATGTTCATTCATATGCAAGTTGACACCTTTTATATGTGTTATATCATGAACGAAATTACGTGGGAACGATGGGGTAATTAAATGCATAAGTTAATAAGATTGTGTGAAATTAATATAATTATGCATAACACAAAATAAATAAACATAGTATGGGAATTTGCCTATTTGGTTAGGTGTACCCATACTATGTGTTGGGAATTTACCTATTGAGTTAGGTCTACCCCATGGGAATTTACCTATTAAGTTAGGTCTACCCATGTTAAGAAAACTTGATTAATTAGGGATAATTAATTTAAATTATGAGGGTGATTAATTAGGTGTAATTAATTGACTAAGACACGAGGTTGGACTCAGTTGTAGCGTAAAACTGCCCGGACCCAACCGGCTTAACCAGTTGCTACAAATGTTAGCCCAATGTGAGAGGTCTTAGGCACAAACTAAATACGTGATTAATGTAAAGACACGAGGTTAGACTCGGTTATGACATAAGGCTGCCCGGACCCAACCGGCTTAACCAGCGGTCATAAAAGACAGTCTAATGTGAGAGGTCTTTACAAAGGTTACGTTCTTAATTAATTAATTAAGAAACACTTAACCACATTAGCATGTAGAGGGACATGAGGGGTTAAGTGGGTGCCTCGGGTGGCATGAGAAAATCTAGTGTATCCTTGGGTGGCAATAGAAAATACGATTAGAATACTTAACCAAAATGGAACATGTAATTAAAACATGATTAAAGGGTTAAGTGGGATATACTAGAAAAAGGGACAAGCTTAGGTGGGTAGCTTGTGGAGGCCCATTTCAACCAGTAACCCATACGTATCTTTGTGGGCTCGACCCATGTCGAGGACGGGACACGCATACTGGGCTTGACTGTAAGAGGCAAACGGGTTAGCGGTGGCAACGCAAGTCCAACGGGCTTCATATGCGTGAGTGGGCCCGGGCTGGTAGGTAAGCCGTTGTTGCATCGAGTAGATATAAGCCGTGCACCTTTAGTTCCATCAGGTTGCCACATTGGGGAATGATACATCCCACGGTGGGGCCAGCACGGGTATCTACGTTAGGGAGCCGATCGAATGGGAAGTAGTGTGTACACCTAGTGGATTGTAGGGCCCCGTGGCGCCTACTTGGTCACCTAGGGGTACGCAGGTACTAATTAGTAAATTTTATAAGTCCTTGGGTGGGATCAACCTTTAAGTTAGGAACGACTGGTGTGGTGCAGTTTAGTAATTTACCTTAGGGAGGGTAGATGCGTCTTTATCCTTTATCTTCGTTTAGTTGACTGCTTAGGGTAGCCATTCATCCCTATATGTTACCGTATATCAGTTATGTCTTCTCTGGTTACTTTAACGATTGTATTGTTAAAGTTATAGGACTCGCTCAGACTTATGTCTGACCCTGTTGTTTTTATCTTTTTCCCAACCCTCAGGTCCTACGGTGGATCCTAGCAGTAGTGGAGCTTGATCGGATTGCTGTTCCAGTCTTTAGGAGCTTGGATAGATGTAAAGCTCCAGTTATCCAGTTATCTTTTCTTTTGTTTGGCTATTGTATGAGAGTGGGATTATGTACTTCTTTATTTTGATGGATATTGTACTTGACCTTTATTGTGGTTTTATGATGTAACCAGACATGTTTTACTTCCGCTGTTATGAGATGATGTTTTAAAATTTCAAGTACTATTTATATCTGTCTTGTTGTAATTTTTCTGTTCTATATTCACTAAAATACTCCACCGATGCTATGGCATTCCCTTAGTGAGTGATCATAGCGGAAGTGGGGTGTTACACGTGGTATCAGAGCTTAAGGTTACCGGAACAGATAAATTTTTTAGAAAAACTATTTTCTAAGAATATTTTTTTGAGAAAAAAAAAGAAAGTATTTTCAAAAACATGTCTTTTAAGAGAAAAGTTTTTGAAAAAGAAAAGCATAATCCCCAATAGCCATATCGTTATCTTTCGGAATCTCCTTTTTGAATCTTTCCTCTTTCGTTTCAGCATGGCTGAAGATCTTAACATCCCGGAGGGTTTAGTTATACCACTATGGTATAGGAGGTTACAAGAGGCTAGGGCCGCGGCTGCGGGTCCAGCCAATGCTACTACACCAGAGGCAACCGCTCCTCCTCCTCAGCCTAGAGTGGATAATTTTGCTAAGGTTTGCAAGGAGTTCAAGGCTATAGGAGGAAAACCTTTTCTAGGTTCAGAGACTTTCGTAGAGGCTAGAGATTGGCTTAAGGAAGTGGAAGAGTTGCTAGATATCTTTGAAGTGGAAGAGGGAAAGAAAGTCAAGTTGGCGGCTTGGTTAATGAAGGGAGAGGCCTCATTCTGGTGGGAGGTCACTAATGGAGAACGCCCTGTTGACTCTTGGGCAGATTTTAAGCAAAGGTTTGGGGCTAAGTTTCTCTCAAGGGCGGAAGAGAATCTGTTTATGGAGAAGTTCTTGAATTTGAAGCAAGGGAATCTCACGGTGAAAGAATATGTCAACAAATTCAATCAATTAGCAAGGTTTGGCATAGAGTTGGTGAATACACCGGAGAAGAAGGCTTTGAGGTTCGTTAGAGGCTTGAACGAACCATTGCAAGGAATAGCTATGACTCACATTCCT
This sequence comes from Allium sativum, assembly GCA_030737875.1. Lineage (NCBI taxonomy): Eukaryota > Viridiplantae > Streptophyta > Magnoliopsida > Asparagales > Amaryllidaceae > Allium > Allium sativum. The sequence continues at coordinate 715,258,129 of CM060921.1, read as the reverse complement.
ATGGGGGCCACCTTTGAGAAGCTTGTCTACATGGCACTTATGCATGAGGATGATAAGAATTCTAAGGCACCAGAGAAAAAGGGGGATCAGAAGAAACCGCAACAGCAACAACAAGGCAAGGGCGGAAAAGGCAATGGTGACAAAAAGAAGACGAAGAAGAAGTGCTTCAATTGTGGAACACCAGGCCACCTCAGCAAGGATTGTCGCAAAAAGAAGAAGACCGGTTGCTTTCATTGTGGTGAGGCAGGACATCTTGTGAAGGATTGCCCAAAGAAGGGGCAGAAGACGGGGTCTACCTCAGGAGGCCAGGTGCAAGCTCTTATAGCACCACCTCAGTCAGGGGGGCAAGTTCAGGTTCTCTCAGTTCCACCGATTCAGCAGAGAGGTAGAACTATTTCCGTTGAAAGTCTGGTTTTTCTGTTTGATCATCCAGTTCGTACTTTGTTTGACTCTGGCGCATCGCATTCTTTTATCTCATCATCGTTAGTTGAGTCACTGCACTTAGACACCAGTCTAGTTGATGATCCCTTGGTTGTCTCAAACCCAATTGGGGGCTCCATATATCTGTCTATGATATGTTTGGGTTTGAAGATTTCTATACTTAGCGTTGAGTTTAGATGTGATGCTTTTGTATTGGGCTTCACGGGCTATGGGTTGATCTTGGGCATGGACTGGTTATCCAGTAATGGTGCCGTTCTTGATTGCGAAAGGAGAGTTGTCAGGCTCATGACCCGCTTGGGTAACACTCTCGAGATCTCTTGCAATCCCATGGAATCTGTTTTGCTAAGTTATCTTGAATCGCTCGATGCTTCGGTCGAGAGTTTGTGTTCTGTCAGAGTAGTCCGGGAATATCCGGATGTGTTTGAAGAAGTAAAGGGTTTGCCTCCGAAGCGGGAGATAGATTTCCGAATTTATTTGGTGGATAATGCCAAACCAGTGTCTTTGCCAGTACGCCACATGGCTCCTCGTGAGAGAAGAGAACTTCATAAGCAAGTAGGGGAGTTGCTTGAGAAAGGGTTCATAAGGCGAAGTATATCGGAGTGGGGAGCTCCAGTAGTGTTTGCCACAAAGGCGGATGGGTCCCTCAGACTTTGTGTGGATTATAGAGAACTTAATAAGCTCACAAAGAAGAATAGACACCCATTACCGAGGATAGATGATCTCTTTGATCAGTTGGTTGGCGCCTCAGTGTTTTCGCAGATGGACTTGGCTACAGGGTTTCATCAGTTGAGAGTGGCGGAAGACAGTATAGAGAAGACTGCTTTCCGGACTCCGGATGGTTTTTATGAGTGGCTAGTGATGCCATTTGGGTTGACAAACGCCCCCGCATACTTTGTTGATCTCATGAGTAGAGTGTTCAGAGAGTATCTGAATAAGTTTGTAGTAGTTTTTGTGGATGACATCTTGGTCTTTTCCAAGAATGAAGAAGAGCATGCCTTACATCTCAAGGAAGTGTTGGAGACTCTTCGAGCGCATAGTCTTAAAGCTAAATTCTCTAAATGCCATTTTTGGAGAAGAGAAGTGCGATTCTTAGGGCATGTGGTCTCTAAGGAAGGGATAGCTGTGGATCCCGCAAAGATAGTATCTATCCAGGATTGGAAAGTTCCTAGAAATGCTACCGAGGTAAGAAGTTTCTTGGGGTTGGCAGGATATTATAGGAAGTTCATCAAAGACTTCGCGAAGATATCAGCCCCATTAACCCGCTTGACGAAAAAGAATCTGGTTTTCTCATGGGATGTAGATTGTGATGATGCTTTCCGACGGTTAAAGAGAGCTTTGACCACCGCTCCAGTTTTAGTGCTTCCAGATGGGAGTAAGCCGTTTGTTGTTTATACCGATGCTTGTGGGACAGGATTAGGCGCAGTCTTGATGCAGGAGGGAAGGGTAATAGCCTATGGAGGAAGGCAATTGAGAGTGCATGAGAAGAATTACCCTACCCATGATCTAGAGTTGGCCGCGATTGTTTTCGCACTTAAGTCTTGGCGCCATTATCTTCTTGGTGAGAGATTCGAGTTGTTCACTGACCATAAATCATTGAAGTACTTATTCTCTCAGAAGGATTTAAATTTAAGACAGCAAAGGTGGATGGAGTTCTTAGCATCCTATGATTTTGAGATAGCGTATACCCCTGGCAAGGGTAACGTGGTGGCAGACGCCTTGAGTAGAAAAAGGCTATCTTTGAGTCCATTGTTCGTGGAACGACGAAGCTTGGAGTTTCTTTCTTTGTTCGACTTCAGACCTTCTGTTGACTTTGTACCTGGTTTGTTAGCATCCTTGGAGGTTAGACCTACTCTTTTGGGACGGATTGGCGAGGCTCAGCGAGACGACCCACAGTTGGTTGAGTTGGTAGAGAAGCTTATAAGGGGGGAGTCGTCCAGCCATTTGGGTAGATACACCATAGATGATAAGGGATGGTTGCATAGAGACGGTAGACTTTGTGTACCGCAAGATGAGGGTTTGAAGAAGGCTATTTTGGATGATGCACATCGTTCAAGAATGACTATTCATCCCGGTGGAGACAAAATGTACCAAGATATGAAGAGAGTTTTCTTCTGGGCCAGTATGAAGAAAGATGTGGCCGAGTATGTGGCTAGATGCTTAGTGTGCCAACAAGTTAAAGCGGAGCAAAGGAAACCCGGTGGGTTGCTACACCCATTGGAAGTTCCGCAATGGAAGTGGGATAGTGTCTCGATGGATTTCATCGATGGGTTACCGAGATCGAGGAAGGGCAATACGGGAATTTGGGTTGTGGTAGACAGACTTACCAAGAGTGCCCATTTTATACCCGTAAAGAGTAAGAGGACCGCTCCATGGCTTGCTTCAGTCTATGTTAGAGAGATTGTTAGATTGCATGGCGTACCATCCAGCATTGTGAGTGATCGAGATCCTATCTTCACTAGTGAGTTTTGGAGAAGTTTGCAAGAGGCGGTAGGGACTCAGTTGTGTTTGAGCACCGCATATCATCCTCAGACGGACGGTCAGACCGAGAGGGTGAACCGTATCTTAGAAGATCTTTTGAGGCTTTGTATCTTGGATTTTGGAGGTACATGGGAAGAACATCTTCCTTTGGTGGAGTTCGCATACAATAACAGCTTTCAGTCCAGTATTGGTATGGCTCCTTTCGAAGCTCTTTATGGAAGGCCTTGTCGATCTCCTACATGTTGGTGGGAATCTACGGATAAGATCTTGCTTGGGCCGGATATGGTTAGAGAGACTTCAGAGAAGATTGATATGATTCGAAGAAGGATGAAGGCAGCGCAAGATAGACAGAAATCTTATGCGGATCGGAGAAGGACGGATCTTGAGTTTGAGGTTGGGGACATGGTTTTTGTCAAAGTATCTCCGTTGAGAAATGTTATTCGCTTTGGGTCCGTTGGGAAGTTAGCACCAAGGTTTGTTGGGTCATTTCCTATTAAGGAAAGGATTGGACGGATGGCATATAGGGTGGAGTTGCCCAACAGACTTAGTGGTGTTCATGATGTATTCCATGTATCACATTTGAGGAAGTGCTTACATGAGACCGCAGAGGTGGTAGAGCCGAGCTTGCTTAGAGATGTAGAGGTAGAGCGTGATGCGACGATTCGACGAGCTCCTACTCGCATCCTTGGGTCAGAAACTAGGAAGTTGAGGAACAGAGAAGTTCAGCTAGTGAAAGTGCAATGGGGAGATGACGAAAGCAATGCTACTTGGGAGACGGAAGCGAAGATGCGTTCTTTGTATCCATTTCTTTTTGAGAGTATGTCTTTTAACTTCTCCTTTATCGCTTGTCTAGTACTTATCTTATCTTTAGTATATCCTCTCGCTAGTACCTATGACCTTTAGATAGGGTAAAATCTATGGTTGAAACATGTGTTTGAAACATGTTATGGTTGATGGATGCATATGGATGCAATTGTTTGCTAGTGGTTGCTCGTGGATGCATATACACACACATTAGGCACTAGATCGGCTCAGTCACTTCATGTTGCATATTGCATAAATGGATGTGGTAGTTAGATTGATGGATGTATCATGGCTGTGTTATCATATGGATGATGCATTTTTGTGTATGGTTGTGCACGCATGTAGAAATTTGTATGTGTCAATAGGGTTTCGCATACATATTGGATGCATGGCACTATCATGGTTTGCATTAAGGAGGTTTACTGTATCAGTAACCGCCTGATTTTCGCATTAGGTAAGTACATATACACACACTTTTGCATATATCCATCCAGCATTTAGAATCTTGTAAGGACAATGATTGCTCGTGGATGATGCTTTGAGTAGATGGATGATTGGATGGTAGGATACGTTCTTCCTAACTTGAAGATTTCGGGGACGAAATCCTTTAAGGAGGGGAGAATGTAACAACCCGTATTTTCAATAACCTGTAATAACATAAATCGAGGCAGAATTTAATTCTAAAATGGGAATCAAGGGAAACGGGCTATGCCATTGCGTTCGTCTCGGAAAAATACGCGAAATAGAGTCCGAGTTTTCGAAAATCGGAGTCCGTATGACCAAGATATGGCCTCGCGAAGTTTCACGAAAATTCCCAAATTAAAGTATACTTAATTAAGTGAAATGGGTTGTGTAGATATATATATATATATATATATATATATATATTGATATATATATATATATATATAATTGAAAATTTAATAAATAAATATGCAAAAATGCTCAAAACAGCGAATTGGGAGAGGGGAATAACCGAACCGGCCGATTTTTGAAGTCGACCCGAGCCCGCTGGGTCGACTAGGGGTTAATCCAGGGTGTTTGGCTGTCAACCCGTGGGCCGATTCGCTCAAGTGCAGATTTTGCATTTGAATGGTTCTCATGGTCCATCTTTAATCTAAAGGCCCTAGATGGTTCCTACACTTGACTTCTTCCCCAAGACATGCTTTGATGGCTTGGATTGAATCTAGGGTTAATCCTATGGCCTAAAACACTTGCCTAATCTATAAATAAGACCCTAACCTACCCTAATTCATTCATAATTAAACCTAGTGACTAAACTATGGCAAAATGCTAGCTTTCATGGCCTCCACTAATTTTATGAAGAGGGTTGCATACTAATCACTCTCTAATCAACTTCTAATCCCTTCTTAGCATCTTAATCTTCTTCATTTGGTGTTCAAAGTTGCTAGTTGTGAGTTTCTATCACTTTGATGATCTTTTGGTAAACTAATTAGATGAGATGTGATGAGATTTATGGTTTTGTATGTGGGTTAATGAGCTTTGAATCATATGATATGATGTTAGCATTAATCTTATGTTTATGCATGTTGAGTATGTAAGCTTATGCAAGTTTAATATGATGTATGTTATGTTTGCATGATGCTAAATATGCAAGTTGTGGGCTATGTAATCATATGCATGTTATGCAAGTTCATGGTAATATGCTATGCAAGTTACATGTATGTAAATATGCAAGTTACATGTTTGTTAATATGCAAGTTACATGTATGTAAATATGCAAGTTACATGTTTGTTAATATGCAAGTTACATGTTTGTTAATATGCAAGTTACATGTATGTAAATATGCAAGTTACATGTTTCTTTATATGCAAGTTACATGTTTGTTAATATGCGAGTTACATGTATGTAAATATGCAAGTTACATGTTTATTAATATGCAAGTTCATGATGACACATTATGCAAGTCTATAAGCTAATATGCAAGTTTGTTATGCAAAATGAATATGTAAGTTATGTGACATATTATATGCAAGTTATGTGACATGTTATGCAAGTTCATATGCAAGTTATGTGTTTGTTAATATGCAAGATGGCACCTTTGAAACATGTTCATTCATATGCAAGTTGACACCTTTTATATGTGTTATATCATGAACGAAATTACGTGGGAACGATGGGGTAATTAAATGCATAAGTTAATAAGATTGTGTGAAATTAATATAATTATGCATAACACAAAATAAATAAACATAGTATGGGAATTTGCCTATTTGGTTAGGTGTACCCATACTATGTGTTGGGAATTTACCTATTGAGTTAGGTCTACCCCATGGGAATTTACCTATTAAGTTAGGTCTACCCATGTTAAGAAAACTTGATTAATTAGGGATAATTAATTTAAATTATGAGGGTGATTAATTAGGTGTAATTAATTGACTAAGACACGAGGTTGGACTCAGTTGTAGCGTAAAACTGCCCGGACCCAACCGGCTTAACCAGTTGCTACAAATGTTAGCCCAATGTGAGAGGTCTTAGGCACAAACTAAATACGTGATTAATGTAAAGACACGAGGTTAGACTCGGTTATGACATAAGGCTGCCCGGACCCAACCGGCTTAACCAGCGGTCATAAAAGACAGTCTAATGTGAGAGGTCTTTACAAAGGTTACGTTCTTAATTAATTAATTAAGAAACACTTAACCACATTAGCATGTAGAGGGACATGAGGGGTTAAGTGGGTGCCTCGGGTGGCATGAGAAAATCTAGTGGTTGCCTTGGGTGGCAATAGAAAATACGATTAGAATACTTAACCAAAATGGAACATGTAATTAAAACATGATTAAAGGGTTAAGTGGGATATACTAGAAAAAGGGACAAGCTTAGGTGGGTAGCTTGTGGAGGCCCATTTCAACCAGTAACCCATACGTATCTTTGTGGGCTCGACCCATGTCGAGGACGGGACACGCATACTGGGCTTGACTGTAAGAGGCAAACGGGTTAGCGGTGGCAACGCAAGTCCAACGGGCTTCATATGCGTGAGTGGGCCCGGGCTGGTAGGTAAGCCGTTGTTGCATCGAGTAGATATAAGCCGTGCACCTTTAGTTCCATCAGGTTGCCACATTGGGGAATGATACATCCCACGGTGGGGCCAGCACGGGTATCTACGTTAGGGAGCCGATCGAATGGGAAGTAGTGTGTACACCTAGTGGATTGTAGGGCCCCGTGGCGCCTACTTGGTCACCTAGGGGTACGCAGGTACTAATTAGTAAATTTTATAAGTCCTTGGGTGGGATCAACCTTTAAGTTAGGAACGACTGGTGTGGTGCAGTTTAGTAATTTACCTTAGGGAGGGTAGATGCGTCTTTATCCTTTATCTTCGTTTAGTTGACTGCTTAGGGTAGCCATTCATCCCTATATGTTACCGTATATCAGTTATGTCTTCTCTGGTTACTTTAACGATTGTATTGTTAAAGTTATAGGACTCGCTCAGACTTATGTCTGACCCTGTTGTTTTTATCTTTTTCCCAACCCTCAGGTCCTACGGTGGATCCTAGCAGTAGTGGAGCTTGATCGGATTGCTGTTCCAGTCTTTAGGAGCTTGGATAGATGTAAAGCTCCAGTTATCCAGTTATCTTTTCTTTTGTTTGGCTATTGTATGAGAGTGGGATTATGTACTTCTTTATTTTGATGGATATTGTACTTGACCTTTATTGTGGTTTTATGATGTAACCAGACATGTTTTACTTCCGCTGTTATGAGATGATGTTTTAAAATTTCAAGTACTATTTATATCTGTCTTGTTGTAATTTTTCTGTTCTATATTCACTAAAATACTCCACCGATGCTATGGCATTCCCTTAGTGAGTGATCATAGCGGAAGTGGGGTGTTACACAAACACTCACCCATATCAAGCTTTTGTGTACATTGTCAACTTGGCAAAAGCCATAAGCTACCTTTTGGCAGATCAGAAACTGTCTATACTAAACCACTTGAGTTGGTTACAGCAGACCTATAGGGTCCTGCACCATTAAGCTCCAGACAAGGTTACAGGTATTATCTATCCATTGTTCATGCCTACACAAGATATACTTGGATTTTCTTTCTTAAAGCTAAATCTGAGACACATAATGTCGTGTTGCAGTTCATAAAATTTATAGAGAGACAAATGAACAACCACATTAAAATAGTTCAGACAGATGGGAGCAGTGAATTTTTCCCACTCAAAAATTATTTTAATCAAAAAGGCATAATACACAGAAAAACTTGCCCCTATACATTTGAGCAAAATGACATTGTTGAAAGAAAACACAGGCATATCGTAGAAACAGGTTTAACTTTGTTATCTAATTCATCTTTGCCTATGAAATATTGGGATGAGGCTTTTCACACAATAGTTTATTTAATTAATAAAATGCCTACAAAAGTGATGAAATACAAGTGTCCACATGAGGTCATTTTTGGAAATAAACCTGATTATACTATTATGAGAACATTTGGATGCTTGTGTTTCCCATGCCTCAGACCTTATAACAATCACAAACTTGCCTTAAGATCAAGTCCATGTACTTTTCTAGGTTATGCAAAAGACCAAAAGGGGTACAAGTGCATGGATGATAAGGGCAAGATAATTATTTCCAAACATGTTGTTTTTAATGAATGTATTTTTCCTTTTGCAGACAAGGAAAACAAGTTTAATCAAGTAAAGGATCAGTGCAGAAATACATTCTGGAGATTCCTTAACTCTATAAAAAATGAGTGGTAGATGGGGAGGTTTTGAGACATTGGAAAAGTGGGTTACAGGTTCATATGCTGGACATTCTGCTGTTTTCCTTAAAGATTCAGAAGGAAAGATTTTGGTTGCAGAATTCGGAAACGAAAATGACAATGGCGAAGATATAATTATTGTATTACCATGGGAAGACTGGTCAGAATTTGAGCTGAATAAAGATGACTTTGATTCTCAAATTCCCTTGCTTCCTTTACATCCATACATGAGAGCTAAATTTAATGAGACCGCAGCTTGGGAATATGCAAAAGACATGCCAGGAGCTCCTTATGGTTGTCATAATATGATTTTCAGTTGGATAAATATTATATCCTGGAATTATCCTCCTCCCTTAGATGCTCATTTGGTTGCTTCTGTTTTGACTATATGGAGCAAAATGCAGCCAGCTTACGCTGCTAACATGTGGAACGAAGCATTGAACATGCGACTTGGAACCAATGGCCTTGACCTTGCTGATATAATAATTGAAGCCGAAAAGCGTGGATTAATTTTTGATAAACTGTTGACAGTTCCTGAGCAAGATAATTGGATATATTCCGATGGAAATCTGCTTCTTGTGTTGCTTATATACTGCAAGGTGGTCTCTTGGCCCATTTTCCAAGCCTATACAAGTAACCGAGTTCAATATATAGGACGCTTATTCCCTCAAGTTCTTCGAGGACAATCCTACATGTTTACCAAAATGGTGCAACGATAATGTTGATGTAAGGCTCCCATTTTGTCAAATTATAGAACACAATGGATCTGTGCCCTCATATGGATGAGCATCGCCCTTGTTGAACAGGTACAAAAAAAGAAAATCATGCAAGCATCTGAAATTAAAATGGGCTCTGTACGTGCTTTAGGAAAAGGAAGCATGGCTTGCCCAAGTTAATGAACAAAATTGTGTCAGTGTAATACTTACGGAGTATGCCTGCCCAAGTATATTGGTGATATACCAGTTAACATCATGGCTTGCCCATGAATCATTCTGTGCGTTCACTGTATTTTTTTTCTTTTCTTCTGGCTTTAAAGTTTCAAACTATTCCTTTCACTTGCAATAATCCTTGTATGTTATAATGATAAGCAACATGTCGTAAATTGCTGATGCCCGTAATACCTGCTTTTCCAGTTATTTTATGAGCAAATAATTTTCTCTTTTACAGAAACCATGTAAATTGTTTTACGATTTATGGTTGATCTCTTTATACATTGTACAACATGATACGGACTGCGAACCACCGGCTAGAGCCAAACGTATTACACACACCTCAACCAGATACTTGGATTAATATAGCACAACCAAAGGAAGGGATATCACATGCACAAGTGATATAGATAACCGTCTAAAATAATTAAAATGGAAATGATAAAAAGAATGTGTTGTTTTACAGTTGTTTTATGCGTTTTTTTCTGTTACAAAGGACCCACTATCACAAGCAGGGGCAAAATCAGAGCCACCTGGCAACAGTTAGTTATAGAATTCATGATGTAATGCCTATATATTAAGCTAACAGTGCAATGAAAAGGCAGGTTGGAAAAATTAATCTTCCTCTTCTTTGTATCATCATGTTTGCTCTTCACTCTTTTCTCTTCTAAATTTTACTTCTCATCTGTTTGCGTAGTATAGGCCTTATGAATTGGTGCTTTCACCATGACTCGCTTGGACGAACTCGCCTCCCATATCAACGACCACCAAAACTCCATCACCTCCATTACAACCACGTTATCCACACAACAAGCCTCCCTCGTAAACCAAGAAAAGCTCTCACATCCCAGCAATCCGACAATTCTGACATCAAAAACACACACTCCGTCCAATAACTATCCCTCCAACAGCTTTCACAAGCCATCGCAAATCTATCATCTAAATTCATAGCCACACCATCACCAACAACACGTTGAGTCACCTGTTAGACCACCACCTCCTCTACCCCTTCTTTCCACACTACTTCACATGACCTCCTTTTCACATCCCATCCACAAATGAACCCCAAAATGCGAACTAACCAATTTCGATGGCACAAATTCTTTGGATTGAATTTCTCAGGCGGAACGATTTTTCGCTTACCACTCAACACGCAATAAGCAACGAATAAATCTAGCAAGTTTCTACATGGAATCTCAAGCACTAACTTGGTTCCAATGGTTGTTCCATAACAATCAATTTCAATCCTAGCAACACCTAACTCGAGCCATTGAACAACGATTTGGTCCCCCTCTTTCATCAACCCACAAGCCTCGTTATTCAAACTTCGCCAAACAACCACAGTCGAAAATTACCAAGCCCAATTCGAAACCATAAGTAATCGTATCACAAACCTCCCTCCCGATGCACTCCTTAATTGTTTCATTTTGGTCTGAAAACCAATATCAAAAACGAACTACAACCATTTTACCCCAAACCCTTATTTGATGTTATTGACCTCACCAAACACATTGAAGCAAAGTTCAATGACCATAAACAATTCCAAAACCGCCTGCAACTTAATCGTCAACAACAACCTCCCTTATTGTCCTTACCTCCGATTCTAGCCCCATCTTGGCCAACACAAACCAATTACCCCGCTAATAAACTAACCCCCTCTGAATTCCAGAATCGTCAAGCGAAAGGCCTATGTTATAATTGTGATGAGAAGTATTTTCCCGGTCACAAATGCAGTACTAAATTTATATTATTACTGCTACTTGACGATGATGATGATACGACAACAGATCTAGATCCTCCAGCCATCACTCTACAATCTCCCGAATTCGATCCAGCAATTTATTTCCACGCTCTTGTCGGATCTTCCCAACCAGGCAACCACGCTCTCTCCGGTTGCTTGCACGAATTAACAACAAGGACGTAGCTATTTTGGTCGATTCTGGAAGCACGCATAATTACATACATCCGAAGACAACAAAGTTTCTAGGGCTTCGAACAGAGATCCATCGCTAATTCCTCATCACCGTGGGCAATGGTAACAGTCTCCAGTGGTAGCACGCTTGCCGAAATGTTCTGGTGCAAATCCAAGGGTATGACTTTATCACTGATTTCTTTTTAATTCCGATTGTAGGAGCAAAAGAAGTTTTTATGATACAATGATTGAAAAGTTTGGGCCTAATATTATTTGATCATAAACGGTTAATAATGTCCTTTGTTTACAATGGCAAACCCATTGTTTTACCAGGCCGCCAAGCCCAACCCAGCCCAGCCGAAATTTTTGTTCACCAATTAAAACGTCTGCACTCCACGGGCTCAATTTCCTCTTATTTCCAACTCTCTGTTGAGCCCAATAACAACCCAACCTCTATTTTTCCACTAAACCCAAACAATCTGCACCTAGATATTCACCATATCCTTACCAAATATCCTACTCTATTTGACCATCCAAACACCCTTCCACCACATAGAACTTGCGGCCACCATATTACCCTCCACAACAATTCACAACCCATCAACGTTTGACCTTACCGATACCCATATTATCAAAAAATAAGATCGAATCTCAATTTCGAGACATGTTACAAGCCCAAATAATCCAACCATCCACAAGCCCGTTTTCCTCACCCGTCCTCCTTATCAAAAAGAAAGATGGTACTTGGCGCTTTTGTGTTGATTACCGGGCTCTTAATGTTATCACCATTAAAGATAGATTCCATATCCCCACAGTTGATGAACTAATTGACGAGTTTTGTGGCTCTGCCTGTTTCTCCAAACTAGATTTGCGTAGTGGCTATTTCCAAATACGAGTCCACCCACCCGATATTCCTAAAATGGCATTTTGAACTCACGATGGACATTGTGAATTCCTTGTCATGCCATTCGGACTCATGAACGCACCTTTGACATTTCAAGCAACTATGAATGATATTTTTCGGCCCCATGTACGAAAATTCATTCTAGTGTTCTTTGATGAATTCTCATGTATAACAAAACTTGGGATTCCCACCTTTCTCATCTGCAACTCACCCTCGACATCCTCTCTAAAAATCAAATTTATGCCAATCTTTCAAAATGTTGTTTTGGATTGGAGGAACTTTATTATTTGAGCCATCTTGTCTCTAAACATAGCGTGCGAATGAACCCATCAAAGGTTGATGCAGTGATTAATTGGACAATTCCCACCACGCCCACTACTGTCCGCGATTTCCTGGGCCTAATAGGCTACTATTGACATTTTATCCGTTAATGTGCCCAATTGCAAGCCCTCTTACGAAATTACTTAAAAAGGAGGAAACATTAAATTGGCCCAAGCAAGCCCACGAAACCTTCATCACGTTGAAAGCTGCTATCACCTCTACAACAATATTAACCCTCCCCAATTTCTCCCAACCATTCGAGTTACACACAGATGCTTCAGGATTTGCTTACGATGTTGTTCTCTCACAATCGCAGCTACCGATTGCCTTCCACAGTCATAAATTACCATCACGACTCCAGAGTGCCTCCACCTATGCATGAGAAATGTTTGCCATAACTTCCGTCGTTGAGAAATGGCAACACTATCTTCTCGGCCTCCACTTTTCCATAGTTACAGATCACCAGAGTCTACGGCAGTTGCTCTCTCAGACCATCCAAACCCCAGAACAACACAAATGGCTCTCCAAGCTCCTAGGATTCGAATTCACCATCAAATACAAACCAAGATCTGAAAACTTGGTGGTGGACGTTTTGTCACGATGGACTCACGAAGCATTAATGACTGCATTTTTCTCTCCGTCATACACTCTGACAACGGACATCCGCACCGCTCTCCAATCTGACACTACAACACAACGAATAATTACTCACCTCCAAAATGGCACTCCTACTAGCCCATATTTTTCCTTTCAGGATGGATTGTTATTTCGTGGCAAGCAAATATATGTTCCTGGTGATACATCGTTGCAACGTCGTATCTTGGCTGTATATCATTCTTCGAAAATAGGTGGCCACTCAGGGATTAAGAATACTTATGCTTGAATTCATGGCAATTTTCTATTGGCCAAATCTCCTTAAGTCTGTGCAGACATTCATGAAAGAATGTCCAGTTTGTTTGCAAATAAAATCGGAAACTACAGCACCAAAAGGGCTGCTGCAACCACTTCCAATTCTTTATCTGATTTTTGGATACATTTCCATGGACTTCATCACCCATTTACCTCCTTCTTTTGGTAAAACATGCATTTGGGTCATTGTTGACCGACTATTGAAATATGCTCATTTTTTCGCATTGTCTACATCATTTACTATAGTTCATCTCGCGTCATATTTCATTCAGGAATATGCGGGGCTACATGGCTTACCACGACCGATAGTCTTCGATCGAGATCATGTGTTTATAAGCCAGATTTAGAGAGAAATTTGTCGCCTACATAGCACGCAGCCAAGTATGAGCAGTGCCTACCATCCACAAAGCGATGGACAAACTGAAATTGTTAATCGATGCTTGGAAACTTACTTACGTGCTATTTGTGGTGACCTGCCATCTCAGTGGGTTAAGTGTTTGTCGTGGGCTGAATGGTGGTATAATACTTGCTTTCACTCTTCTATCAGGATGACGCCATACCAAGCTGCTTAAGGTCGCAAACCACCCACCATTGCAAACTACTTGCATGACACTGCTGTGTTGCAAGATGTGGAAGACTGGGCCAGCATGCGAGATAAGCTCCTAACAACTATTAAGAGTAACCTCCAACGGGCACAAGAGCGTATGCAGAGTCATGTGAATTATAACATCGTCTTGATAAAAATTCATTGTGGGTTCTTATATCTTTGTCAAGCTCAACCCCTATCGATGACATTCAATGCGCCCAACCCGACACAAGCTCTCCAAAAAGTTCTTTGGACCTTTCTTGATTATTGAGAAAATTGCCACCGTTGCATATAAGCTTTTTCTTCCACCAGATGCACGCATCCATCCAGTGTTTCACATTTCTCTCATCATGATAAGCCCGAATCTAGCCAACATTATGCCAACCCTATTGCCACCAGCTTTGGCTTCACCAACTGACCTTGAGGACAAGTTCAGGTCTTTAAGGGGGGTATTGATTTGGACCGCGAACCACCAGCTAGAGCCAAACGTATTATATGCACCACAGCCAGATACTTGGATTAATATAGCACAACCAAAGGAAGGGATATCACATGCACAAGGGATATAGATAACTGCCTAAAATAATTAGAATGGAAATGATAAAAAGAATATGTTGCTTTACAGTTGTTTTATGCATTTTCATTCTTTTTTCTGTTACAAAGGACGTTGCTATCACATGCAGGGGTAAAATCAGAGCCAGCTGGCAACAGTTAGTTACAGAATTTGTTATGTATTGCCTATATATTAAGCTATAGTGCAATGAAAAGGCAGGCTGGAAAAATTAATCTTCTTCTTTGTATCAACATGTCTGCTCTTCACTCTTTTCTCTTTTAAATTTTACGTCTCCTCAGTTTGTGTAGTATAGGCCTTATCACAACACATTCCAAATATTGAGTCTACCTTCTACAACATCCCACTATTGTGCCTTAAGACGTAAGAACTTAGAAGAGATTCATTGCTTCTATTTTCATGCTACAACCCATCAATTGCCCTTGTACGAAGCACGGGTTCTAACCTAGTATTTGTAGAAAGAGGGATACTAAAAATCACATGGAATGGATTTTTATTATTCTTAAATTTAGTGGCATATTCTTTGTCATTTCAAATTCCTTCCTTCCTACCAATCGGATTATATTTATTAAAATTACACAAAGCCCTAATAACTTTGAAAAACGAATAGATTAAAATTTAAAAACCGTATCTTTATAAAACTAGGTTGTTATAAAACCATTTTCCAAAACCGTGTTTTAAACTTTCAAAACCCATTTTATTTTTCTAAATAGTTTAAAAAAACAAAATTCCCTCGAATACAAGGCCAAGGACTCAGATGAATATTTTCAACGAATGAAGATTCATAAATTCAACGAATTAATGAATGGATATACCTCGTAAATATATTCTGAAATGGATACAACATATTAATGTGAACATTCTCCGTTTTGGATCGAGCAAAGGTCCATAACCTGAACTACCAGCAAAACCAAAAACTAGAAATTGCGACTATCTCGATTGTAGCTAGATTTTTGTCCGGTCTCCAAACTCGAATCAACGGAATACCCCATATGTCGTCGTTATGCTCTTCATGACGAGATCGCCAACGTACTGTGGGGTAAGAAAGAATTGGCTAGAAACTCAAACTCAACATACTTCAACTCTTATTTACTTAAAGCCCATTTTACGTAATCATGTCCCACGACTAATTGTTAACATTCTGATATTATACCATCTCGGCAAAACAAACGTACATGGGCTCAGCACTTGTCTTTCCTATTTATTATCATATGGACCTGGAACTTTAGCCCATCGTCTTATTTCTTTGTCTATTTAAGAATTCAACTTGTACCAGTTATATGATTCATTCGCTCTGTTCTACAGAAATAATTCCTTGTACAAAAACAAAGTTCAGTATCAAATAAAAGGATTATTACAGATTCTTTACAGAAAATTTTATATGCTATCAGAGCAAAGTTGCCCAACGACATTCTATAGATTAATTGTCTCGTTTTGAAGGAATACCGTGTTAGTCTCCTCAGAAAGGCATCATCATCGGAGAGCATCCCCTCTCTGACCGTGTAATCTCTGTTCTTATCTGAAACAGTGCCTTGCCTTGGTCGGAATCAAGATCCCCACCGGCTACAACTGCTTCTTGACCATCAAAGACAGTTCTTCTCTTCATTTGGCTTCCCATTTTGCGGTAACCAGGTTCTTGCGTCTTAAAGAAGATACAAGAATCGCCATAGCATTCTTTCTTTAATCCCTCAGCCAATACAGTGCAGGCTGCCACCACTTGTGCAGTGGCCTCGCCATACATCATTCTCACACTCTCCAATACTGTCTTTTGAACAGTACTGAATAATGGTAGGTGGCAACAACAATTCGTCATATGCAACATCAAGAAATAACATGGTTGAATCAACAACATCCTCTCAGACCCTTATTAAACCAAAAAAAACAGGTTATAACTATACCTCTCGATGAAGAAAACTACCTCTTGTGGAAGTTCCAAGTTGAAACAACCTTGAAAGGCCATGAACTTCAAGATTATATCAAAGGAACCAAACCTGTACCGCCTGCAATGATCCTGGATCAAGAAAGAAACACTGTTAGCAACCCAAAGTTCATACATCATCAAAAACAAGACAACTTACTATCATCTTGGTTGTTATCGTTGATCATTGCAAACCTATTGTCACAAGTAATAGGATGCAACTCATCATATGAAATTTGGTCAACCATACGACAGATTTTCAGCTCTTAGTCATCAGCTAGGATAATTCATTATAGAAGAGAGTTGCAAAATGCAAGAAAAGGTGATATGAGCATGAGAGAGTATATTTCAAAGATTAAGAACTTGTGTGACAAACTTTGCTCTGTGGGGCATCGAATATTAGAAAGAGAACAAGTTCTCACCCTAACTAATGGACTCGACGAAGAGTATGAGTCACTAGTGACCTACCTAGCAACTCAACCCAATTTACCAGACATACAATTCGTGTGCTCTGCTTTATTGGCTCATGTAGGCCGTGTTGAACAAAGAAAGGAAGCACAAAACGATTACAGTATTAATTTTGCATCAAATTCAAGGAACAATAATCAGTCAAGAATTGTTCCTGGTTGGGGGCAGAGGTAACAACCAAGGGCAGAGAGGTAATTCAAATTCAAGGGGTCGTGGACGAGGCAGATATGAAACTGTATACACTAGACCACTTGAATTAGTAACGATAGACCTATGGGGTCCCGCACCATTAAACTCAAGACAAGGTCACAACTACTATCTCTCTGTCATTGATGCATGCACAAGATACACTTGGATTTTCTTTCTTAGAGCCAAATCAGAGACGTGTAATGCAATGTTGCAGTTTATTAATTTCATAGAGAGACAAATGAACTGCAACATTAAAATAGTGCAAACTGATGGGGTTGTGAGTTCTATCCTCTTAAAAATTATTTTAACAAGAAAGGTATAGCACATAGAACCACATACCCTTACACGTCGGAGAAAAATGGTATCGCCAAAAGAAAACATAGGCATATAGTCGAAATTGGCTTAACTTTGTTATCTGGGGCATCTTTGTCTATGGTATATTGGAATGAGGAATTCAACACAGCCGTATATTTATTCAATAAAATGCCAAAAAAAGTTTTAGAACACAAAATTCCTTATGAGATCATTTCTGGTAACAAACCAGATTATAAATCTCTGAGAACTTTTGGGTGTCTGTGTTTTCTGTGCCTTAGACCATACAATAACCATAAGCTTTCCCTAAGATCCAGTCCATGCACTTTTTTAGGGTATGCGGATAAGCAAAAGGGTTATAAGTGCACGGACAGTAAAGGGAAAATACTTGTGTCTAGACATGTTGTCTTTAATGATAGTGTTTTCCCTTTTGCAGAAAAGAAAAACAAAAGCAAGAAAGAACATGATCAGATTAGAACTACTGTGGAAAGCATACCAACTCTGTCAAGATGGAACACTCAAACAAATGAAGAACAACCATCACATCTAGTTTCAGCCACTCCAACTGTGTCAAGCACAAGGTCTGGATACAGTTCAAGTGAAAACTTAAGTGACAATGATCTACCTCAAAACTATGACAGAGATGACATCGATAAGCAGACTCAAACAAATGACAACAACACATCAGATGAAAGCAATGATGAAAATGAAAGGCAACAGGAACAGACTGGGCATCATATGACGACTAGAGCTAAAAGTGGAATTTTAAAACCCAAAATCTACAATGCATTAGCAAACAATAACACTCCTATGGATGAACCAGTATCATATGAGCAAGCCATCAAACATAAGGAGTGGTGCAAAGCAATGAACGAAGGATATGATGCCTTAATCAAAAACAAAACATGGAGCCTAGTCACTGCACCTAAGGACCAGAATATCGTGGGATGTAAGTGGACATACAAGCTAAAAAGAAATGCAGGCAGAAAAATAACCAAGTATAAGGCTAGACTGGTTGCAAGAGGATTCTCACAGCAGTACGGTTTTAATTTTAATGAAACTTTTTCTCCAGTTGTTAAACTGACTACCATCAGAACCATCCTAACAATATCCCTACACAATGGATGGGATATAAGACAATTGGACGTATGTAATGCATTTTTAAATGGGGACTTGCAAGAAGATGTGTATATGGAAAAACCTAAGGGTTACACAAGAAAAGGCAAAGAAAATCATGTGTGTAAATTACACAAAGCTATATATGGCTTAAAACAGGCCTCTAGAGCATGTTATGTAAAGCTGAAACACACACTTTCATGTTTAGGATACAAGGCAACAAAATCTGACAATTCTCTATACACTAAAATTGGCAATCAGACCACAGTGTATGTCTTAGTTATGTGGATGACATTCTTATAATAGGGAATGATGGTCCAGAAATTGACAGAGTGGTGAACCACTTAGAACAGATCTTTTCTATTAAAGACATGGGGAACGTCAATTACTTTTTGGTTATTAATGTGCAAAGAAGATCAAACTCAGAGATATTCCTTTCACAAAAGAAATATATAAATGAAATTCTTGTGAGGGCTAATATGGATAAAGCAAAGTCCCTACCTACCCCATGACTAGTAATCTATGCTTATCAAAATATACTGGCGATGCAATTGACAATTCTAAGAAATACCGGAGTATAGTCGGAGCCTTACAGTACCTAACCATTACTAGACCTGAGATTTGTTTTAGCGTAAACCAGGTCTGTCAAATTATGGCGAATCCATTAAGCAGTCATTGGAGAGCAGTTAAAAGGATACTATGCTATTTACAAGGGACTAAGGAGCATGGATTGTCAATAAAGGCTAGCAAAGACATTAACTTAAATACTTACAACGATGCTGACTGGGCCAATGATCCGAACGATCGAAAATCCACTTCTGGATACTGTGTGTTCATGGGGCCGAATCCCATTTGTTGGTGTATGAAGAAGCAATCCACCATATCTAGGTCGAGTACTGAAGCGGAGTATAGAGCTATGGCATCGGCAAAAGCAGAGGTTATTTGGGTGGAAACCCTAATTCATGAGCTAGGGTTGCAATTTTCCAAAACGCCGACTCTCTGGTGCGATAATCGAAGCGTTGTTTCACTATCCATGAACCCAACACAGCATTCCAGGGCGAAGCACATTGAAGTAGAACTCCACTTCGTCAAAGAGAGGACCGAGTCTGGAAAGCTTCTTGTCAACCACATACCGGCTTTTTATCAAAAAGCTGACGTCTTAACCAAGGCTCTCTCCAGAAGTAACTACGAGAGGCTGAGGAACGAATTGAGAGTTTTCGGTGGTGGCTTGAATGAAGAAAGGAAAACCTAGTTTGTTTTGAGGCAGCGTGTTAACATTCTGATATTATACCATCTCGGCAAAACATGAACGTATATGGGCTTAGCACTTGTCTTTCCTATTTATTATCATATGGGCCTGGAACTTTAGCCCATCGTCTTATTTCTTTGTCTATATAAGAATTCAACTTGTACCAGTTATATGATTCATTCGCTCTATTCTACAGAAATAATTCCTTGTACAAAAACAAAGTTCAGTATCAAATATAAGGATTATTACAGTTTCTTTACAGAAAGTTTTATACTAATTCATAGTCGAAATAAATTAAAGTCGAGTAAGAAAGACGAAGAAAAACAAAAAATAATACAGAATTACATTCTCTCATGAGTCCTAATTTAACTAATTCCTCTGATTGTTTAACCTATTCTTCGATAACCAAATGTAACACCCCACCATTTTCTAAGCTCAAGTTTCGACAAAAATCAAAGTTCGAACATATCCAAGAATGGAGCGTGTAAATCTGGTACTTGAAAACAAATGAGCATGAGCATAATTAGAGTACGATAAAAGAAACTCATAGCAGAAACAAAAAAGGATAAACTAGTATTAACTCAATTAACTACCTTTTTCAAAGTAAGTCACTTTGCAAATACCGAGCATAAGAGAGAACAAGAACCAAAAGCCAAACCTAAAGACCTATGAGAGCTCGACCTTCTCTAAAAAACAGGGAGGTTATTATGAGGAGGGGGTTAGAAAAACAAGATTCTGGTGAACAGGAAATGTACAACACAGATTATAATACATAGATGTATCCTGTTTGGTTCAACCCAAAATGTATGTCTCTTAAGGTTAGTGGTTCTAGCCTAATCTTATAAATACGATTAAGCATGACTCTAACTACCCTTCCCAAGTAGTTTATCCAAAATATGATATCGAGATAGAACGTTATGAAGCCATTATACCAGAACATGGCTGCTTATTTAATCAAGAGTGAACCCCTAATTACAGAGTTTCTTTATATATATATTCACACATACATCCTTAGTTATTTAACGCCTCACTATCAAAGAATAGATAGGGTAGATTCTTCTGATCGCTTAAGGCCCTAGGCGGACCTGTTGGTCACTTATTATTCCTCGATGATTTATTCAACATTAACATAAACTATAGGGGCTAGCTACGGGGCCCAACTATTTAAGGCTTTCTTCATTCACGCATACCCATACCCTGTGCAAGGTGAGAGAAGATGTTTCGCTTTGCCATTTAACTAACCTCATTTGATAATCTCCGTAGTCGCTTACTACTTCCCATTAGGTAGGTAGCCATATCTGACATTTATAGATTTCCAGGTTTGAGTAGGCTTCACACATATACCATTTAAGACCACTACACTGGAAGACCTACTCCCAGGTGGAATCCTCGACCCAAGCTACTTAATACACAAGGAAGCAAACTATACGCGAAGATTATTAAGTTCGTACCCAATTAGCCTTTAGTGCTCTTCCTTATTAGAATAAAACGGGCTACGTTATTAAATTATTCCCATTTAGTTTTTCTTCATGGAAATGTCATACGTACACAGTTAATTATCATCATGGGTTCTTATGGTTAATAATGTTTCTACCAAGTCCAATTCTAACTTTTAATTAGAAGGTCTATATTAACTTATATAATATAGAAAGTTATATCCTCCTCACCCTAGGATATTTATTTGATTATTTTCCCTAATTGGACTTAGTAATTTAAAAAACCATCAATACCCCTTAATCCCCTTTTTATTTCATTTATTCATGTTCATAAGTTTATTGCCCTTTATAACCATAACGGTCATATTTTCCTAAGGAAACAATTAATCCTTAATTTCTTTTATTACCATTGATTATAATTAATGTCATTTATGAGCCTAATGGCCATAATTTTTGTTAATGATATTTTTTGTCAACACCAGAGATAGGTCTATGGAAGTGGACCTAAGGGGAAAATGGGGTTATCTAGCTTCTGCAAGCTTGAGTTAGTTCACCGTTTCCTAGATATTAAGAGTTAAGCCCGAAAGAATAGTTACTCTTCCCTCAGGGTGTGAGCATCACACTTAAGCGATTTAAGAACCAATAGTTATCTTTGGACAAGGGATCCCTAAGCACAACACTCGGTAGAAGGCTAAATGGCTTGTAGGAAGGGATTTTTAATAATGTTGTGGAAGGGCTTAAGCTTGAGTAGGAATCTGAAACCATGTAGGAAGCATAATGTATGTTACATAGGAAATTACTAAGTAAACTCATAAGGAACTCATAAAAAATATACTAAGTGTTGATCCACTATTTATTTATCTTTGATTTGGAGTACATAGATGATTATAATAGAAATCCCTAAATTGATTTAGAAATTAGGGTTTACTCTATAGAAAAAGAGTACAAGAACGAGAAATGAAGAACCTATCTCAAAAATGAGACCCATGGGGTCTTATTTATAGACAAGTCGAGGCCCCTTCTGCTATTAGGCCAACAGAAGCACCTATCGTCTGCTTTTCCCTTTGGTTTGGCTCTTGCTCGCTCTTTTGGCTTTGCTTATTGCTTTTTAGGGTGCTGGTTCCAGCTCTCAGAAGGATGGTCCCGGTCTTCGGAACTTCCTTTTGATTTCATGTCTATCTTCTTTGTATCGATACCAAGTATGTCAAATATGGATAGCTTTAGGAAGGCTTTAAGCTTCCAGATATAGGCTTCCGATCGTAAGCTTTTCGGTCTTGCTATTAATCCCTCGGGAGGCTTACATTCTTGCTTCAAATGTGTTGTTAAAGGTTCTGCCACACCTTCCGACATTGACACTAAGTGAATTAGTGTGGATGGCTTTGTTTCTTGTAAAAGCTTTGACTTGGCTCCGGTTGATCTCCAAAGTGGGTTTCAGACCTTTTGGAATGGTACTTCCAAAGCATAATTAGTTGTTTCCAAAGGCTACCTTTTGGTGATCAACTGCTCTTTTCTAGTCTCGGTAATTGGCTTTTGACATGCTCTTTTTTCCTCTGACACTTCCATTTCCTTTTTGTATTGGTATTAAGCAAGTTAATACCGATACCCCTTCCGCTTTCCTGAACTTCCAATTGTAGTTTCCTCTGGTCTTGAGCTTCTGTTGACAACCTTATGTGACGGGTTACCCTTTTGATATTCTTTCTTTTATCAGGTTCAAGCTTTATCCTTCGAAGAGGGTGCCGGCTGCTTGGCTTTTGGGTTGTTCCCTTACGCACTCGATGTTACCCTGTTCTCGATCTTTGCTTATGGATTATTCTTCTATGCTTATAACGGTTCATCGCCCTTTCACCGATAGCTTGTCTCGGCGTTAATTTGGGTAGTAACATTTGCCCCTAGTGAAGGGGGTATTTTCAGCTTTCAAGTCAAAGTCTTTCGATCTTTGTTCTATATAGTTCTGAATATGCAGGGTTTCCACTTTCCCCCCTTCAGGGCGGATCTGACCCACTGATTCGATCTTACTTGTGCGGTTGGGATTGAAACAACATATTTTTTCGTAAGTTCCTCCTTTCTCTTTTTTCCTGCATACCACATTGCTCAAACAAGGTAACTGTTCTTCAAAATTTCCCAGGCTCTTTTAGGATTTCGAGCTCGATTCCTTGTAAGTACTTTTAATCTAATCGTAGGCATAAGTTTGCATCGTATTTGTAACCTGCTTTAGGAAATTAATCGAAATTTAAAGTTTTTAATACGAGTTAAACCATGATGATAATTAGGATAGCGCCTATTGGCGGACCAGATAAGTTACACTTTCCCCAACACACTTTTAGGGTTTGAAATACAAAATTACATGTAGAAGGTTGTTACTTTCTAATAAACAACATACTAAGCTTTCGGTACGAGTGAACCCCACACCTCTGTCGTTTACTTAATTAGCTTTCGAGTTTGCCGACACCAAGGTTTGTGTTTATTTGGCTTCCGACCCAAAGGGTGCTTGTTTAGTTCCGAAAATGCTAACGAAAAACTTTTTTCCTCTCAGTTTTAGTGCCGTCAAAATTTGAAGCTTTCAAATAAAACATTTTTGGTCTCTAGCATAGGTGGCATATGCATAAGCCTTGTTAATATTGAATTTCACAGTCAACTTTGGTGTTTTAATGGGTTAAATTTCGAACATTAGTAAGCCTCTATGTTACTTATTCGCCTACATGTGATTTGTACATACTCTAATTAAAAGAAAATAGGACTAAACCATATGTTATGGTATGATATCACCTGGCAGTATTATGTCTAAGGAGCAACAACCTAGTAGCTCCAAGCCAGGAAGATCTATTAAACCTCGCCAAAAGAGGGTACCCATTACTCAATGTTCTTTCATTAATTCCCAAGAGGAAGTAAGTGCTATTCTCCGAAGTTCTGGTAACGTCATTATCACTTCCCCCATAAGATATATTCAGAATCCGCCGGAATGGTACTTTGCCTATACTGCCATTCATATCTGGTATGGAGGTTTCTTCCCTTTTCGGAGTTTGTACTTAGGTTTCTTTTATGCTTAGAAATTTTAGCGCTTGAGTCATGTCAAACTTCCCTTTGTAAAGGCCCGCAAATCCGTACTCTTTGAGTTGGTTAATATTACACACGTCCAACCTAAGGTGCACGAAAATACGAATCCTTAATAGAAAGAAAATTAGAGGATGAGAAAAGAAAGAAAGAAATATTTGAATAGAAGAAAAGAAGAAGAATCAACACCACACAGACTCTCACATCGCAACGGAATAAAATATAATAAAGAAACAACTTTATTGAGAGCTTGAAATAATACTTACAATCATCAGAATACGGCAGTCAAGACAATTTGGATAGTTATAACAATCTGTCCTTAGATGCACCACACAGTGGAATAAGTACTATTATCATACATCTGAACTTCTCTGGACTTCACAGCATCCAATAATCTGAACTTGAAATAACTCAGTCTGACCCGAGAATTACAAACGCCACATATTAGCCTGGTGAACCAGCATGAGAAAAAACTCACTAAGTTTAAATAACATCTATATTGATTTAAAGTTTAAAATCCTTTTGAAAGAAAAGGATAATAGTAAGACCAACCTACACATAAACACGGACGGTTTTTTTTTCTTACTATAACCCAAAACATTTTAATATGAAAATCCGGTGATATTATAATAGTGTCTATCAAATAAATAACCAAATAGCAGAACACTTGCATCTCACCCACCGCATACAAAGTATAAAATCAAAAATCGCGGGGTTCTTATTGGAGATTGGATTCCAATTATGACAAGAATATGTGACCACCTCTCGATCAGTGTACTCTAGAGGGGATACACTGGGGGTTCAACAAGAACATCTTGCAACCCAACCACACATGACCGCCTACTCATTTAGCTTGAGTGTAGCGAATATATTATCACGCGATGGTTTTAAGGGCTCACCGTCCATCCGTGGAGATATAGAAATGAATGAAGGACAAATAAGGAATTTCTCTAGATTGGTGATAGTACACCTTGCTTGGGTGCGACCCAACAAGCCATGTTGCCTGCCTAATTTTTGTTATTTCCTAATTGATGAGGCTTTAGGCTACATTTATCTTCTAAAATAGCATGTCACCATTATTGTAACACCCCACGTCCGCTAAGGTCACTCATACCAGGGGAATGCCTTAGTTTCGGTGAAGTATTTTAAGTGAATATAGAACAGTAAAATTACAGCAAGACAGATATAAGTAATACTTGAAAATTTAAAACATCATTCTTCATTGCAACGGAAAGTAATACATGTTTGGTTACATCACAAAACCATAAACCAGAGTCAAGTACATAATATCCATCTTGATAAAATAGAAGTACATAATCCCACTACATAACTAATAGCCATAAAAGGAAAGATAAGCTCGGCTTCACTTCAGAGGTCCAAGCTCCATAGGATAGATACAGCAATCAGATCAAAGTCCACTAGCACCAGGCCCACTCTAATAACCTGGGGTTGGGGGAAAAAGATAAAAACAACGGGGTCAGACATAAGTCTGAGTGAGTCCTATAACCCTAACAATACAATCATTAAAATAACCAGAGAAGACATAAGTTGATATACGGTAACGACTGGGGATGAATGGCTACACTAAGCAGCTTGGTAAACTTAGGATAAACTAAGATCACCGTAAAGACGCATTTATCCACCCAAGGATAATTACTAGATTACACCGCCCCAGACTTATCCACCCAAGAGTAATTCCTACACTGCACCACACCAGTTTTACCTACCTAAGATTAATTCCTACTTAAAGGTTGATCCCACTAAATGTACTTAGTAATTTTTACCCAGTAGTTTCTAGTACCCCTACATAGGTGCCGTCTGCCCCTATCATTACTAGGTGTACCCACTACTCCCAAGCGATCGGCTCCCTAACGTAGATACCCGTGCTGGTCCCACAATGGGGTGTATCATTTCCCCAAAGTGGCAACCTGATAATATCAACGGTGCACGGCTTTATATCTACACGATGTAACAACGATTTACTAACCAGCCCGGGTCCACACACGCATATGAAACCCGTTGGTCCTACGTTGCCACCGCTAACCCGTTTTGGCCTCTTATAGTCAAGCCCAATATGCGTGTCCCGTCACTCGACTTGAGTCGAGCCCACTAAGATACGTTTGGGATATTGGTTGAGATGGGCCCCCACAAGCTACCACCTAAGCTTGTTATTTTTTTATCTAGTGTATCCCACTTAACCCCTTTAACCATGTCTACTTACATGTTATAAATACTTTGGTTAAGTCATTAATCATATTTTAATTACCTTTCAAGGCACCCACTAGATTTCCACATGACACCCAAGTCCTTTACTTAATTCCCACATGCCACCCGAGGCACTTACTTAACCCCTTAATCATGTTTAATTACATGTTCCACTTTGGTTAAGTATTCTAATCGTGTTTTCTATTGCCACCCAAGGCAACCCACTAGTTTTCTCATGCCACCCAAGGCACCCACTTAACCCTCAAGCCCCACTACATGCTTATATGGTTAAGTGTTTCTTAATTAATTAAGACCGTGATCCTCATAAAGACCTCTCACATTAGACTATCTTTTATGACCGCTGGTTAAGCCGGTTGGGTCCGGGCAGCCTTATGTCATAACCGAGTCTAACCTCGTGTCTTTACATTAATCACGTATTTAGTTTGTGCCTAAGACCTCTCACATTGGGCTAACATTTGTAGCAACTGGTTAAGCCGGTTGGGTCCGGGCAGTTTTACGCTACAACTGAGTCCAACCTCGTGTCTTAGTCGATTAATTACACCTAATTAATCACCCCCATAATTTATATTAATTATCCCTAATTAATATCAAGTTTTTCATAACATGGGTAGACCTAACTCAATAGGTAAATTCCCATGGGGTAGACCTAACCCAATAGGTAAATTCCCATGGGGTAGACCTAACTCAATAGGTAAATTCCCACTTATGTTAATTTGTTTTTATGGTATGCTTAATCATACCCAATCATACTTTTATTAACATCTTTATTAACCCCATCGTTCCCCACGCAAATCGTTTTCATTTCACGACATAATAAAAGGGAAGATCCATCACAACATCATGGGTTTAACCAAATCTTAGCATATAACTTTGTCATGGGTTAAGAGAATGTCAACTTGCATACATGAGCATATATTAACCCAACTATATTTAACCCAAACTTGCATATTATCGCACATGACTTGCATAACATATTGCATATGAACTTGCATATTATTATACACATATCTTGCATAACATGTTGAACTTGCATATAAGCATACACATAACTTGCATAACATGTTAAACATGCATTTAAGCATACACATAACTTGCATAAGCATTCACATTCTTGCATAAGCATTCACATACTTGCATATTAACAAACATGTAACTTGCATAGCATATCTTGCATATTAACATACATGTAACTTGCATAGCATATCTTGCATATTAACATACATGTAACTTGCATAGCATATATTATCATACATGTAACTTGCATATGAACTTGTTAAACATGCATAAAACCACTTGTTAAATATGCATAAAACAACTTATTAATCATGCATATTATCACATACTTAGCATGCATAGAATCACATATTCAACTTGCATAATATCATATACTTAGCATGCATAGAATCACATATTAAACTTGCATAATATCATATACTTAGCATGCATAGAATCACATACTCAACTTGCATAATATCATATACTTAGCATACATAGAATCACATACTCATCATGCATAATATCACCTACTTAGCATGCATAGAATCACATATTCATCATGCATAAAACCACATACTTAACTTGCATAAAATCAATTACTTATTATGCATAAACCCACATATCCAACTTGCATAAACTTACATATTCAACATAAACTTACATATTCAACATGCATAAACTCACATATTCAACTTGCATAAACTTACATATTCAACATAGGATTAATATTATACATAGATTAGCATATCATTACAAATGATTCAAACTCACAAATCCGCATTCAAGACCATAAGTCTCATTACACCTAATCTACTTATCTTAACAATTGATCATCAAAGTGATAGAAACTCACCACTAGCAATTTGCACTCAAAATGAAGAAGATTAAGATGCTTAGAATGGATTAGAAGTTGATTAGAGAGGTTGATTAGCTTGCTTTCCTCTTCATTGATTTGTGGAGGCCATGATCAAGTTTCATTTTGCCATAGTTTAGTTACTAGGTTTAATTATGAATGAATTAGGGTAGGGTTGTGGTCTTATTTATAGGATTAGGTTGCATTTTAGACCCTTAGATTAACCCTAGATTAGTTTAGGACCCTTAGATCTCGGAACTCTCCAGAAATCAGCCCTAAGACCAAGCCCAAACCCCAAACTGGTGCACCCAACCACAGAACTCTCTAGAAACTGTGCAGGTTTCTTGGCTCGGCACGGGCGCACTTCCCAAGTGCGCCAGTCTATTTTTGTACTGGCGCACTTCACAAGTGCGCCAGTGCATTTTTGTTCTGGCGCACTTCACAAGTGCGCCAGTGCATTTCTGGCCTGTTCCGGGTTCTTCTGCCTAACTTCGTTCGTCCATATCTCTTTCATACGGACTCCGATTCTCGAAAACTCGGACTCTATTTCGCGTATTTTTCCGAGACGAACGCAATGACGCAGCCCGTTTTTCCCCAATTCTCACATCTGAGATTATTAATTCTGTAATTAGTGAATTTTAGCATTAACCGAAATTCGGGGTGTTACATTCTCCCCTCCTTAAAGGATTTCGTCCCCGAAATCTCTAAGCTAAGGAGAATGCATATCCTACCATCCAAACAACCATCTACTCAATCCATCAAACACGGGCATCCATTGTCCTTAAACAATTTCTAATGATGTATGAGCATATGCGAAAAGTGTGTGTATATGTTTCCTATCTAATGTACGAACATATGCAAACCATGATAGTGCCATGCATCCAATATGTATGCGAGATAACCCTATCGACACATACCGTATCTATATGAGTGCACAATCATTCACCAAAATGCATCATCCATATGATAACACAATCATTATACATCCATCAATATAGCTAACTACACACAATTTTATGCAATATGCAATATGAAGTGATTGAGCCGATCTAGTGCCTAGAGTGTGTATATATGCATCCACGAGCAACCACTAGCAAACACTTGCATCCACTTGCATCCATCAACCATAACATGTCTCAAACACATGTTTCAACCATAGGTTTTCCCTATCTAAAGGTCAAACAGGACTAACGAGAGGACCTACTAAAGATAAGATAAGTACTAGGCAAGCGATAAAGGAGAAGTTAAAAGACATACTCTCCAAAAGAAATGGATACAAAGAACGCATCTTCGCTTCCGTCTCCCAAGTAGCATTCTAACTAGCTGAACTTCTCTGTTCCTCAACTTCCTAGTCTCTGGCCCAATGATGCGAGTAGGAGCTCGTCGAATCGTCTCATCGTGCTCTAACTCTACTTCTTTAAGCAAACTCGGCTCTACCACCTCAGCGGTCTCATGTAAGCACTTCCTCAAATGGGACACATGAAATACATCCGGTACACCACTAAGTCTGTCAGGCAACTCCACTCTATATGCCATCCGTCCAATTCTTTCCTTAATGGGAAATGGCCCTACAAACCTTGGTACTCACTTCCTAACAGATCCAAAGTGAACCACATTCCGTAACGGAGACACCTTGATAAAAAGCATGTCCTAATATCAAACTCAAGCTCTGTTCTCCTCTTGTCCGCATAAGATTCCGCCGCTTTCATCCTTCTTCGAATCCAACCCATCTTCTCTGAAGTCTCTCTAACCATATCTGGCCCAAGCAAGATCTTATCCGTAGATTCCCACCAACATGTAGGAGATCGACAAGGCCTTCCATAAAGAGCTTTGAAAGGAGCCATACCAATACTGGACTGAAAGCTGCTATTATATGCGAACTCCACCAACGGAAGATGCTCTTCCCATGTACCTCCAAAATCCAAAATACATAACCTCAAAAGATGTTCTAGATACGGTTCACCCTCTTGGTCTGACCGTCCGTCTGAGGATGAGATGCGGTGCTCAAACACAACTGAGTCCCTACCGCCTCTTGCAAACTTCTCCAAAACTCACTAGTGAAGATAGGATCTCGATCGCTCACTATACTGGGAGGTACACCATGCAATCTAATAATCCCTTGAAGGTAAACTGAAGCTAGACATGGAATAGTCCTCTTGCTCTTCACGGGTATGAAATGGGCACACTTAGTAAGTCTATCTACCATAAGCCCAATCCCCGTATTACCCTTCCTTGATTTCGGTAATCCAATGAGACACTATCCCACTTCCTATTACGGAACTTCTAACGGGTGAAGCAACCCTCCGGGTTTCTTCTGCTCCGCTTCCACTTGTTAGCACACCAAGCATCTAGCGACATACTTGGCCGCATCTTTCTTCAGATTGGCCAAAAAGAAAATTCGCTTTATGTTTTGGTACATCTTGTCCCTACCGGGATGAATGGTTATCTTCGACCGATGTGTATCATTAAGTATAGCCTTCCTCAAACCCTCATCTTGTGGTACACAAAGTCTACCGTCTCTACACAACCACCCCTTACTATCTAGGGTGTACCTACTCAAATGGCTGGACGACTCCTCCCCCTTATGAGCTTCTCTCATAGCTCAACCAACTGTGGGTCGTCTTGCTGTGCCTCGCCACCCCATCCCAAAAGAGTAGGCCTAACCTCCAAGGAGGCTAGCAAACCGGGTACAAAGTCAACGGAAGGTCTAAAGTCAAACATAGAAATAAACCCTAAGCTCCGTCGTTTAATCGATCAATGAACTCAAGGACAACCTTTTTCTTCTTAAGGCGTCTGCTACCATGCTTCCCTTGTTAGGGGTATACGCTATCTCAACTCATAAGATGCTAAGAATCCTATCCAAAATCGTCACAACTGTCCATCTCTCACGCAGACCACCCTAGACGAATTCGACATCCCCCAAATGCAAGCCCCAAAGGCCGAAACCAATATCAGACAAACACCCAAGGGACATCTCCTTCGAGTTCAGGCAACCTACGTGAGATGATACTAATAATAATAATAATAATGGCTAAACAATTAAGCCTTTGACCAACTTTGGATGTCCTCGCCAGTCTCGCTCCAAAACCACCGTTTATCCTATAACTGGCTTTGCTCACCCTATTGAGCACATACGAAAACTTATTACGCTCCTTGAAAAGACCAAGATGTCATTTACAAAGGCCATCACAAACTTATTTAGGTACTCCCTGAACACCCTTCTCTTCCAATCAACAAAGTATGCGGGGGCGTTCGTCAAACCAAATAGCATCACCAACCACTCATAAAACCATCCGGAGTCCTAAAGGCAATCTTCTCTATACTATCGTCAGCCACTCTCAACTGACGAAACCATGTGGCTTAGTCCAACTGCGAAAATACTGAGGCGCCAACCAACTGATCAAAGAGATCATCAATCTTTGGCAATGGGTGTCTATTCTTCTTTGTGAGTTTATTTAGTTCTCTTTAGCCTACACAAAGTCTGAGGGACCCATCCGCCTTCATGGCAAAAACTACTGGAGCGCCCCACTCCGATATACTTCTTCTTATGAACCCCTTCTCAAGCAATCGCCTACTTACTTATGGAGTTCCCTCCTCTCACGAGGAGCCTTGTGGCACACTGGCCAAGTCACTGGTTTGGCATTGTTTACCAGATATATTCGGAAGTCAATCTCCCGCTCCGGAGGTAAGCCCTTCACCCTCTCAAACACATCCGAGTATTCCCGGACCACTTCTAACAGATCGCAAACTCTCGACCGACGTGTCCAGCGATTTTAGATAACTTAGCATAACAGATTCTATGGGATTACAAGAGATCTCGAGAGTGTTACCCAAGCGGGTCATAAGCCTAACAACTCTCCCTTCAGAATCAAGAACGGCACCCCTACTGGATAACCAGTCCATGCCCCAAAACTAACCCATAGCCCGTGAAGCCCAACAAGCATCACATCCAAACTCAATGCTAAGTATAGAAACTTTCAAACCCAAACACATCATGGAGTCCAATTGGGTTTGAAACAACTAAGGGATCATCTACCAAACTGGTGTCTAAGTGCAGTGACTCAACTAACAATGATGAGATAAACGAACTCGATACATCAGAATCAAACAAAGTTTGGATCGGATAATAAAGAAATCCAAATTCCAACCTAGACGGTCTTATTCCCATCTGGCACCCTAGTCGTGAGGGAATACAACTACCCTCCAGAAGATTCCATACCTTGTCCTTGCTTCTTTGGTCAATCCTAATAAGGTGTCCTATTCCTCCCAAAAGGATAACTACTAGCCTTCTCCTTCCCATTCTCCACTCGTAACCTCCCATCAATGAGGCTTCGTCCTTTATTAACCAAACAACTATTAGAGCCTTCCTCCCATCTTCCATCCAATAAGTACTTACAAGTCCTCCTCCTTCTTGAACCAACTTCTAATCTGATTTACGTCTAATTCCCTTGAAGCGGTTTTCCATCCTTATCTATCTTAGAAAGATCGTCTATACGCGGAGGGGAAACTCAAAATGAGAGAGAGGAAGAGATTCAAAACGGGGAATTCGAAAGATATAGATATGGCTATTGGGGATTATGCTTTTCTTTCAAAAACTTTTCTCTTAAAAGACATGTTTTTGAAAATACTCCTTCAAAAATTTTCTTAGAAAAATAGTTTTTCTAAAGATTTTATCTGTTCTGGTAACCTTAAGCTCTGATACCACGTGTAACACCCCACGTCCGCTAAGGTCACTCATACCAAGGGAATGCCTTAGTTTCGGTGAAGTATTTTAAGTGAATATAGAACAGTAAAATTACAGCAAGACAGATATAAGTAATACTTGAAAATTTAAAACATCATTCTTCATTGCAACGGAAAGTAATACATGTTTGGTTACATCACAAAACCATAAACCAGAGTCAAGTACATAATATCCATCTTGATAAAATAGAAGTACATAATCCCACTACATAACTAATAGCCATAAAAGGAAAGATAAGCTCGGCTTCACTTCAGAGGTCCAAGCTCCATAGGATAGATACAACAATCAGATCAAAGTCCACTAGCACCAGGCCCACTCTAATAACCTGGGGTTGGGGGAAAAAGATAAAAACAACGGGGTCAGACATAAGTCTGAGTGAGTCCTATAACCCTAACAATACAATCATTAAAATAACCAGAGAAGACATAAGTTGATATACGGTAACGACTGGGGATGAATGGCTACACTAAGCAGCTTGGTAAACTTAGGATAAACTAAGATCACCGTAAAGACGCATTTATCCACCCAAGGATAATTACTAGATTACACCGCCCCAGACTTATCCACCCAAGAGTAATTCCTACACTGCACCACACCAGTTTTACCTACCTAAGATTAATTCCTACTTAA
Organism: Allium sativum; assembly: GCA_030737875.1. Classification (NCBI taxonomy): domain Eukaryota; kingdom Viridiplantae; phylum Streptophyta; class Magnoliopsida; order Asparagales; family Amaryllidaceae; genus Allium; species Allium sativum. Next base: position 715,224,356 of record CM060921.1, on the reverse strand, counting down.
AGGTTGATCCCACTAAATGTACTTAGTAATTTTTACCCAGTAGTTTCTAGTACCCCTACATAGGTGCCGTCTGCCCCTATCATTACTAGGTGTACCCACTACTCCCAAGCGATCGGCTCCCTAACGTAGATACCCGTGCTGGTCCCACAATGGGGTGTATCATTTCCCCAAAGTGGCAACCTGATAATATCAACGGTGCACGGCTTTATATCTACACGATGTAACAACGATTTACTAACCAGCCCGGGTCCACACACGCATATGAAACCCGTTGGTCCTACGTTGCCACCGCTAACCCGTTTTGGCCTCTTATAGTCAAGCCCAATATGCGTGTCCCGTCACTCGACTTGAGTCGAGCCCACTAAGATACGTTTGGGATATTGGTTGAGATGGGCCCCCACAAGCTACCACCTAAGCTTGTTATTTTTTTATCTAGTGTATCCCACTTAACCCCTTTAACCATGTCTACTTACATGTTATAAATACTTTGGTTAAGTCATTAATCATATTTTAATTACCTTTCAAGGCACCCACTAGATTTCCACATGACACCCAAGTCCTTTACTTAATTCCCACATGCCACCCGAGGCACTTACTTAACCCCTTAATCATGTTTAATTACATGTTCCACTTTGGTTAAGTATTCTAATCGTGTTTTCTATTGCCACCCAAGGCAACCCACTAGTTTTCTCATGCCACCCAAGGCACCCACTTAACCCTCAAGCCCCACTACATGCTTATATGGTTAAGTGTTTCTTAATTAATTAAGACCGTGATCCTCATAAAGACCTCTCACATTAGACTATCTTTTATGACCGCTGGTTAAGCCGGTTGGGTCCGGGCAGCCTTATGTCATAACCGAGTCTAACCTCGTGTCTTTACATTAATCACGTATTTAGTTTGTGCCTAAGACCTCTCACATTGGGCTAACATTTGTAGCAACTGGTTAAGCCGGTTGGGTCCGGGCAGTTTTACGCTACAACTGAGTCCAACCTCGTGTCTTAGTCGATTAATTACACCTAATTAATCACCCCCATAATTTATATTAATTATCCCTAATTAATATCAAGTTTTTCATAACATGGGTAGACCTAACTCAATAGGTAAATTCCCATGGGGTAGACCTAACCCAATAGGTAAATTCCCATGGGGTAGACCTAACTCAATAGGTAAATTCCCACTTATGTTAATTTGTTTTTATGGTATGCTTAATCATACCCAATCATACTTTTATTAACATCTTTATTAACCCCATCGTTCCCCACGCAAATCGTTTTCATTTCACGACATAATAAAAGGGAAGATCCATCACAACATCATGGGTTTAACCAAATCTTAGCATATAACTTTGTCATGGGTTAAGAGAATGTCAACTTGCATACATGAGCATATATTAACCCAACTATATTTAACCCAAACTTGCATATTATCGCACATGACTTGCATAACATATTGCATATGAACTTGCATATTATTATACACATATCTTGCATAACATGTTGAACTTGCATATAAGCATACACATAACTTGCATAACATGTTAAACATGCATTTAAGCATACACATAACTTGCATAAGCATTCACATTCTTGCATAAGCATTCACATACTTGCATATTAACAAACATGTAACTTGCATAGCATATCTTGCATATTAACATACATGTAACTTGCATAGCATATCTTGCATATTAACATACATGTAACTTGCATAGCATATATTATCATACATGTAACTTGCATATGAACTTGTTAAACATGCATAAACCCACTTGTTAAATATGCATAAAACAACTTATTAATCATGCATATTATCACATACTTAGCATGCATAGAATCACATATTCAACTTGCATAATATCATATACTTAGCATACATAGAATCACATATTAAACTTGCATAATATCATATACTTAGCATGCATAGAATCACATACTCAACTTGCATAATATCATATACTTAGCATACATAGAATCACATACTCATCATGCATAATATCACCTACTTAGCATGCATAGAATCACATATTCATCATGCATAAAACCACATACTTAACTTGCATAAAATCAATTACTTATTATGCATAAACCCACATATCCAACTTGCATAAACTTACATATTCAACATAAACTTACATATTCAACATGCATAAACTCACATATTCAACTTGCATAAACTTACATATTCAACATAGGATTAATGTTATACATAGATTAGCATATCATTACAAATGATTCAAACTCACAAATCCGCATTCAAGACCATAAGTCTCATTACACCTAATCTACTTATCTTAACAATTGATCATCAAAGTGATAGAAACTCACCACTAGCAATTTGCACTCAAAATGAAGAAGATTAAGATGCTTAGAATGGATTAGAAGTTGATTAGAGAGGTTGATTAGCTTGCTTTCCTCTTCATTGATTTGTGGAGGCCATGATCAAGTTTCATTTTGCCATAGTTTAGTTACTAGGTTTAATTATGAATGAATTAGGGTAGGGTTGTGGTCTTATTTATAGGATTAGGTTGCATTTTAGACCCTTAGATTAACCCTAGATTAGTTTAGGACCCTTAGATCTCGGAACTCTCCAGAAATCAGCCCTAAGACCAAGCCCAAACCCCAAACTGGTGCACCCAACCACAGAACTCTCTAGAAACTGTGCAGATTTCTTGGCTCGGCACGGGCGCACTTCCCAAGTGCGCCAGTCTATTTTTGTACTGGCGCACTTCACAAGTGCGCCAGTGCATTTTTGTTCTGGCGCACTTCACAAGTGCGCCAGTGCATTTCTGGCCTGTTCCGGGTTCTTCTGCCTAACTTCGTTCGTCCATATCTCTTTCATACGGACTCCGATTCTCGAAAACTCGGACTCTATTTCGCGTATTTTTCCGAGACGAACGCAATGACGCAGCCCGTTTTTCCCCAATTCTCACATCTGAGATTATTAATTCTGTAATTAGTGAATTTTAGCATTAACCGAAATTCGGGGTGTTACAATTATCTTTGAATGCCACATTGTCAAACCCGCCAAATCACAAATTGATTTCCCTAAAAATTATACAGGTATAAAGCTAAGAGAAACGAATTTCTCCACCACCAAACGTAAATACGTTTGAGGTAATCAACCTGTAATCTATTAGAAATAATCTGTTAGACATTCGTCCATACAAGTCATCTAGGAACAGGATAAACCGAAGGAACCCTCCTACCGCATCCAATGGATCAGTATCGAGTACTCCTTGCAAATCTGAAGATTTCAATTAGGACAGAATTACTGCCAAAATTCCTCCAGTTGCGATCCATAGAAATTTTAACGAGAAATACTTTCGCTCGTGAAGATCCACAGTCTTCAATTGCTCCATCTTCAGTCAGCACCTTTTACGATTTCGTATTCATTGGTTGGAATGGTTTTCGAATATAAATTTGATCCTAGACTTTCCATACCAACGATCGTTGGCCAGATTTTGATAATCAGTTATTTAACTATCAAAATAAAACAACTATTCATCCACAAAAAGAAAATAAATTCACTGATTCAATGCCTAGCATCATTTGACCTATTTAATTAACCATCGGTTAATTAAACTTCTGAAATCTTTAATCTTCCCACATTAAGAAAACATTTACATTTCAATTTTTACTATTCAATTTAAAACAATCTTTAAAACCAATAACACTCATTAGCTTACTTCATTTATCCAACCCTCGCTATCGAACTTGACTATTCCTTAGTCAACAATGAAGCCAATCAAGTTGGGGTATAATTACCTCTCAGACCTTAGCTGAACAATATTATTAACTTCGAAATAGACAAAGTTCACAACTTCGAATACCAACCAACATTTATTTCCTGTAACCCTTGGATTCAGTTTAAGAGATTTTATGAAACAACATTTATTATTATAATATAATCTACGCTTTCCAATTATTTATCTTTAAAAGATACTCTTATTTATAAATCGGAATAAACCAATAAATAAATACTTAAATAAATCATTAAATCTGCTTACTTTATCATTTACTATTATTAAATTAATAAATCTTTTCTTAAAGGTCATTGAAATAAAAATCGACTTTAAAATAGTCAACTAAAAGCATTGTTGATTTATTCACCAAGTCCAATTAACAAAAATAATTAATTTAAACAAATACCATTCAGGTCATTACTTACGTTTAAAGACCATTTATAACTTGTTTCATTAGTTTGAAACATTCACAAATCTTATTTATGAGAATTTGGTTTTCAAAATCTGTTCTATAAACACATTTCCATTTATAATCATTTTAATCAATGGTACTAAAGAGGCAAATGTATACTAAAGTACCAAGCCGTGAAATATCAGACAATTCCATATTCAATAGCAATAATAATCATATTGATAGACATTATCAATAATAGTGAGGAATCCGGTTTGATTCCTCCAACCTGTCCTTCCCTACATCAAAATGGGTTACCTCAATTTCAATACAATAATATATTTATTTTTATTCATCATAATAAAAAGAAATAACCGTTTAATAAATAAGGGTCAACGATCAATTAACAATATCCATTCAAGCATCCAATTATTTATCAAATACATTTATATTTTTATAAACGTAACCTACAAGGTAAGTTACTGCGTTTGGAATATAAACATTAAAATAACGATTTAATCTGATTAAATTAAACATACATTTAATTTAATCAATGAATATTATAAAAATATCCAGCGTTCATGCAAATAGTCATCAAACCATCAATCATTAGCAAACATGACATACAATATAAAAACCCGGCTTATAGAAAATATAAACGCGATGAACTGAATGAGTTGAACTTATTTTGTTTGTTTTATCGTTGAAACAGTTCGGTTTCAATTAAATTAAACCGTCGTTTAATTTAATCGAAAACTTCTGTTGCTTCCAAATCTATCAAAACTGTTACCAAAGGTAACGCTCGAGAATGTGATTCCACCGTCGCTAGTTTCGTTTCATTCCATTATCATAGGCACAAGTTATAAAACTTCATAGTATAGATTAAGATTATTAATAACTTAATTAATCATTTAAACTAATCCCTAATTTATGTTGTAAACAATATGGCTTAGGCATATTTTATTGTTACTACTCCTTAAAGTAATATATTAATATTTACAATTCGGCGCTGTCACTTGGAATTAAACAAATATTAAACTCATTTTTACTAACGCTTGCTTTATGAATCATGGCCCAACTTCTTATTTCCTCCCAGTGTTGCATGCTTAATTTTCCTTTTCTTTGTTTATTTGCTACTCTTATATATATATATATATATATATATATATATATATATATATATATATATATATATATATATATATATATATAAAGCCCGAAAAGCCCATGCCAAGCAAGCCCATGTATATTTTTTTTTTCTTTTCCAGATAATACCTTCTTCTCCAATCTTTCGAAACTTCATGCTCCATTTGTTCACTAAACTCCATGCCATGTTGTGCATGTTCACACCACTCACTGCGCCTGTTTTTCATTCACCACCACGCCTTTATGCACCTGCTCTCCCATTACTGCTGCGCCAACGTCCCTCCCTCCAGTTCGACCTTGACTTACTTCGACCAATGTCCAATCGCTCCAAACCATATGGCTCGAGACATCATCTCCCTCTCTCGAATGTCAGTAACCCCAAATGTGCCACCTCACCTGAAATCCTCTCGCTCCACCGACCTATGTTCACACAGTACCATGCATTACGTTCCGATACACAATTCCTCTAGTTTGCTGAAACCGACATCGCCATCGCCCCCCTCCTGGCGACTGACCTCCTTCCTTCCACTTGCTCTCCTACCTTTGCACCGCCTCGTTCTCTCCTTCACGTCGTGACTCCATGAAACCCAATCTCATGCCAACCATTCAAGTTCCCTCACTGCTCCTCTCCACTGCTTCATGGCTATCGTTCCCATACTGTCTTTTTTTCGAACAAAACTTCCACACCATCGTCTCTTAATTAACCGAAAACTGAGGCTCCCATTCATCACTCTAAAAACTCACACACCGGTTTTAAGGAGAGAACCGACCAACGCACCTTGTTGTTCCCAGTTCGAAAGTTGCTTTGCGTTTTATTTGTGAAAGAACAGTCTTTTTTCATTTTTATTTTTGTGAAGAGAAGTAGTTGCAGTTGTATTTTTTCTGAAATGAAATGGGGTTTATATTCAAAGTGAATCCACATCTATTTGCCGAAGGATGAAGTAAAAAAATTGCAAAAAAAAAATGAAGAGAATGGGCTATATAAAGTGGGAAGTGAAGGAGATAAGAAGAATGTCATGTTCCACATGGTACAATATAGGTGAAGTCTAGGTCGGCTGGTGGCTGTGTGTGCATAGGTAGCAGCGACTTTTCATTTCGGCTGAAGTAAAGTATGGCAGCAATAAACATTTGGGGAAGAAGAAATAGCCTTTGTCTCACGTAGGGTGGCTAAAAAAAATAATACATTGTTATATTGTTTTGGGTAGATAGATTATAGATGTACCATGTGCGAGTTAAATATGAAAAGAAAGGTTAGGGCGGCTGTAAGTTGTTTAGGCGGATATAGGGTAGATTAGATAAAAGTATTCGTAGTAGGTTATATTTATAAAAGGTTACTAAATTGTACCGTCAACAATCGTTTCCCATTTCATTATCACACCACAATATACGAACCCCTAAACACAACGAAATTGGACACACTGTTATGTCTTGACATTACGATCCCAAAGATTATTATTTTTCGTTGAAAGCGGACTTTGTTTGCACAAAGGCTGTATTTTAGTTTATCGTTTCACATTTAAAATGCACTCACAAGTAAAAAAACTTCAATTGTCTCCAAACTGGAAATCTAGCAATAATAAATTATACTTATTCCAATAAAATTTGTTTCATCAAAAAAGGAGGTCGTTTGAAAATTATCCATTTTTACGGCTTATACAATACTATTAAAATAAAAGTAACTCCAAAACAATTAAATTAAATAATAAATTATTATTATCGAACATATCCAAATAAAATAATATACAACTCCAAATATAAAACAATATGAAATCATAGCTCAATATTAACATTTTTCGAGTTAAATGATATCCAAAATCTATTGAAATCCCTATATAATTTATGAAATAAACGTTATCGTTTATTAACGAATCCATATCGGCTATTTAAAAATTTGATTTGGACACAACTGACAATCTATACGATGAGATTTTGATTTCCTTTTTCATTAGAAACATATAATCAAATAGATTCAAACGTTTCTTTTTTCATAGAAGTCCGACATATATCGGATCTTGTATATTCAATTAAAGTTCCAAATTCAATATTATGAACTACCCGCTGTTTCGAGCCCGTTTTAATTATATTATAAATTTAACGTTCAAACTTCGTTTTTAATAAATAAATTCGATATAGAAATCAATTAATACTATCAAATCAATATTTAAAATAAATTTAAATATTCGAAATTAATGTCCGAAAATCTGGGACGTTATACCCTTAATGTCAATCTTTTGCGATTCTTACTTCGTCTTGCCAAAGTGTCGAACTCGCTCATTCTTTGTTCCAGTCCTACGAGGAAATGGGTTAATGACCCCATTAACAAGTCTAGAGATTGGGAAAATCTGTTTTTCTACATCAGGTGTCCTTTTGGCATATCAGGAACTTTCGTTGATCTTGGTAGGTGATCCTTCTCTTTCTTCTCTTCTTTTTTCTTTTATTATCTCTTATCGGTTGTTACTTCTTTCTAGCCTTCATTCCTAAAAAGGAAGAGCTTGAGGGGAGAGAGGTCCAAGTTGTTGATGCCCTTAGCAAAGTATCCAAAGAACTGAGGCAAAGTTCCATTCTACTGACTTTGGATAACTTCCACAAATATGCCCTCTTGCCTCTTGGATAAAAGATTCTGGGACACCCTCCAATCCACTTTCTGGACGCTACAAGCTTGTCTTCTAGTTCAAATGACTTTAATCTTTCATTACCTTTATTTCCAGATTCCTCAGGTAGGTTCATCTTATCATAAGGGTCGCAAGCTTTTCATCCAATGTTTCAATTTTTCTTTATGTTTCCTCTTTTGTAACCAGCTACACCAGGTGCTAATGTATCCATTGCTCTAGCCACCCCCTATCCATCCTAGTGATCTATCCGAGAAAAGTCCATCTTTGACTGTCGACGATGGTCCTTCTAAAAGACACAAAGGTGTAACTTTTGTATCCTATTCCTCTGGCTAAGGAACCGTTGCTTCGCCTAGTGGTCAACCGTTGCTTAGTCCCATTGTCCCTTCTTCTAGCAATACTCCTAATGTGGATTTCTCTCCAGTTGAGACCATAGGAAGTGACACTGTTACAGGCTTTCTAATTTCTGATTCTCAGGAAGTTTTGGATTCGAGAGAACACAAGCCAACCTCACTCCCTTTTCATCGTTATGATGATCCTTTAAGCCTTCCTTTGCCAACTTCTGACTTCGATGGTATTGTTAGATCTCTTCTTCCTTTCGTTGATGTCTCCAACATGCCATAATTTGCCCTTTCAGACTGGTCGGATTTCTGCCTCTATCTCATTAAACAACACCGTTTTGTTTGTCTATTGCTTCCTTTAATTTCTCATTAGACGTTTTCGTATAAGGGCTGACATGACCTTATCCTTTTCCAAATATCCAAAGGTGGGTATAATTTTCAAGCGATGATCACTTCATCATCTAATGAGGTAAGTGAGCTTAAGGAAGAAAATGCTGCGTTAGAATCCTAGGTCGATGAATTAACTATAGCGAAGAGCAAAAGTGATGAGATATGTGAACAGCTGAGAATATCTCTTGGAATAGAAAGGGAAAACAACAATTTCTTGGTTTCCAAGGTTTCGGCTTTTGAGAGTGAGCGGGCAGATATACTGGATGAGCATGCCAAGAAGTTGAGATTCAAGGTAGATGTACTCTCTAACGCTAAGCCAGTAGTTTATGAAGATCAGGATAAGGTTTCTTTGTTTTTGAAAGCATATCTCCCAGATGTGGTGACAGAGTATTATGAGAAGACTCTTTTCCTAGCTTACTGTGGTAATTTCAAAAAGTTTCCAGGAATGGACTTCCCTTCTGCTTCCCCTCTTGTTCAGAGCAGAGGTATGGAGAAAGTAAATTTGGCCAAACAGGGTAATATGGTTACTAGGAAAAACAAGGTGAAGTTCATGGACCTTCTATTCATTGAGGAATTGCCACAATAATGAACCTAACTCTGAGTGCGGACACTGTCGTAATAACAAAGTTGAGTTGATGGCATACTTCCTCTGTCTGTTGGCGATGTCACAGGCTTTGGGGGTGAATGCTGATTCTTCTGTGCCCTCATTACTCCATACAGTGTTAGTACTCCTACTAAAGAGATTGTTTCCTCAAAACCCGATGAAACGGAACAAGCATTGCAATCTGTCTCTCCAATTCCTCAAGTACAAATTTTTGTTCTTGAATTATTTCCTTTACTATATCTGGTTAGTTTACCTTATTTTAGTGCCTATCGATACTTGCAAAATATCACGAAACAAACTTAGGTTTTTGGAGGTAATCCTTCGTCACCTATTATCATTATAATAAAACCCTATTTTAACTAATGGCATTGTTTCCAAGGATGATTTGCATTCGCTATCTAGGTTGATGAGGGAGTTCCTTACAAAACTGCTCTATAAGTCCAACAGGGAACACTTTTTGAAAGAACTTGATCTTATCTATATGAAGTATCCCCAGCTCACTTCTAATTTCTTAGGGGACGATAAGGAGATAATTTTAAAGAAACTTAGGGCTCACCATGCAAATTTGATATGTAGTATGAACAAAGAACGTATTGGAGGGAATGATTAAACTGTTGTGATTTTTGTAATTAATGCTCATTTGGATGGACGTTGAGTAACATTTATACTAACCTTTTTTGAATGATTAGAGCTATTGTTTATTATTATTGTCTACTTCAGAAAATATGTTCTATAAGTACTAGTTTATGTGTTTATAAAACAGGAAATTTCAATCGAAGACCCTCCTTCCCCTATTGGGAAGAACGTGCAATGAACCATGAGTCGGGAAAACTTTTTAGAGGGCTATCCTATTGATACTAATGACGGGTCCGTTTTGTTTGAGGGTCTATCTACGGAGTGTTTGAATGAACAAATAAGTGTTTTATAGGATCTGCTAAGGCAGAAGTATAAAACTATCCTTGAGCTAAAGAGAGAGATAAAGATGAATCCCTCCTTTGACTTTGACCAAGAAATGGACAGGTTACATCGTCAAATCATTGATTTAGAAGTTGAACGTGACAATGCGTTGATAACATGTAAAACTTTGGAATCTATTTTTGGATGTACCACCGAAACCTCTGCGCCCGAGTCTCCGCGAGACACCACAGAGCTTGAGGCCCTAGAATTTGAGATAAGCTATCATATGAGGAATTTTCGCTCTGGGTTAGATAATTCTCTTGTTAATAGGTGGTATCGGAAAATTAAGGCCGACATAAAAAGTTTTTATGATAGAAAGTATAATGAGGACACGCTTCGGTGTATCGACTTTTAGACTTCCAAAGTTAAGCAACTACGAAAGGAAAAACATGCTTTACGAAAGAATGCTTTTATTTTTTAGAAGGAAAATAAAACTCTGTGTGCCATGGGTAGGGCCTATAACCGAGCTTTGAAATTACAACCTAAGCCCTTAGATGACCTATACAAAGTTATGGAAAAGTGGCAGAAGATCAATGAACTTTTGTATATTGCAATTCGTCGTGCTATTACTCCCCCTTGTCTAAGAGCAGGGAGATTTAGGAAAATATATTAAGTATTATCAATTGTCTAACTTTCTTTTGAATAGTTAATAATATTGCCTTGTAATTGAACTTATAAATGGGATGCATACTACTTGATATATGATTCTTACCTATGTTTTGCATGAATAATAGGAAGTTAAATGTAAGGAGTTTGAGAAACTTCCCTGATCGATAAGAATGATCATAATCTTAGTTTGAAGGATTTTAAGTAGTAGAACCATGTTATCGTCTCGGACATTGGTAGTTGATCCCTTCTTCGGGATTAAGAATTTGAATCTGGCATCCCTGATTAGGGGATTGAGGATGGGAGCCAGGAACTCCCTTCTGGTAGCAATATGCCTTTGATCCATCTCCTAGACTAGGGTGTAAGACCACTACAACAAAAACACCCTATTACAACGTCCATTTTACAACAGGCACTGGTCGCCCGTTACAAAACAATGATATTACAACGGTCACTTTACGGATCGTTGTAATAGACGCCAGTATAACACCCTTTTACAACGTGCAAAGATTGCCCGTTGTAATAGAATGTTATTACAACGGCTGTTTCAGGACAGTTGTAATAGATATCATTTACAACGCTCTTTTTACAACGAGTAAAAACTGCAGATTGTAATAGAATGCTATGACAAGGGTCATTTCAGGCCCGTTGTAATAGATGTCAAACGTTTTGTTGTAATAGATGTCTCTGTTACAACGTTCACAAAATGCCCGTTGTAATAGGTGTCAATTTTCGATAGTAAATAATTAATAATTACAATACTTCCACAAAATTAGTACTGATTATTTTTATTCAATTAATCATTAATCATATATTACTAATTATTAACTATAATATTATATTACTAATCACTGATCATTAGTATTATATTATTTATTAATATTTAATAATTAATCATTAATAATATTATATTTAATAATTAATCATTAATAATAATTATTAACAATAATAATATTATATTATTTATAACATCATTATAAAAGTAATAATATCTACAATGCCTACCCAAATAGCTGTAAAAAAAAGTTCTAAAAAATGACATTTTCTTTATATTATTGTATACATATTAGATTTCATTCTATGATGCACCACTAGAATTAGTGAATTCAGTGACGCTGTTTTTTATGGTAGAATTTTCCATCGTTGAATTGCAATGGATTTCCTACGGATAAGCCATGACTTTTATTTGTGGAATAAAAGCTTGAAAGTAACAAGTAACAACGACGAAAATCAATTCGATGGCAAATCCATCGCTAAATTGCTATGAATTTGCTTTGCACCGCTAAACCGTAGCATCAATAAAAAAGTAGCATAAGATTTTCATAGCTAATTCATTGCAAATTAACTATGGATTTGCGATGGAATTTTAAACTGTAGCTAAATTTTGCTATAAAATATGGTAGGAAATATGACTAGTTAGAGGGAACAATTCCATGGCTAATCTATCACAAATTAGTCGCATATTTGCGATGGAATATAAGATAGTGGTTTAATTTAGCTATAAAATATGGAGGAAAATCGAAATAGTTGGAAATGTGGCTAATCCATGAAAAATTAGCTAAGGCTTTTGTGACAGGTTTAATACAATGGCCAAATTTAATTATAAAATGTGACAAAATTAAATATGAGAATTTAATACAACAGTCGACTTAGACGGCTGAAGTCCCGAACGGTGGTCGACCTAGCCGGTTAGGTCGCGGGGGTCTAGGGGGTAGCGCCCCCAGCGATATGCGGGGCAGCGCCCCGTCACGGTATATCTTATTTGATTTTTATTTTAAAATAAACCAAAAAAATTAATGGAATAAATTAAAACTTAAATCAGCTTTTTCTGGTAGTGATGCTATATAAATTATATTATTGCCTTTAACTATAATATTACATTAATGCCTTGGATTAATTCGTTTGTTCTAAAACTTGTTTGTTTCTCTGATTCATTCGTTGATTTTGCCTTGGATAAGATTGATTTTGTCTTAGATAAGATTGCTTTTGTCTAATAATTCAAATATGATTTATATTTACTTATTATTAATAATTTATAATTGATAATTTATTATATAGTGTAATATGTAATGGTGTACAATTTATATTTAGTTTGTAATTATGATGATTAACAAATGTAAGCAATGGACTAATGGTACTGGAGTATTAGACATCTGGGAACGGTTTTTCTCTTTGAAGTATTAACAATTTATATTTAGTTTTTATTTATATTCATTCCCACTACAGGAATTCATTGATTTTCGTGTTTCCTCTGTGTTCCTTCAATTCAAATTGACGTTCAAAAAATATATATACAAACGCATCTTCCCGATCCCCAAATTGCCAAAACCTAAATCTAAATCGACCTCCTTACCTGTAAGCAAATTCCTCCATCGCAACAACCTCTTCGTTCACTTCTCAACCCAAATCAATTCACTTCTTCGGTCCTCGACCTAGCTTTTCCATTTACTGTCAATCCTCCCTGGCTGCTAAACATTCCACTACGATTGCAATTTCCTACTTAGATCTAAGATTCTCAAAATCTGGAAGCTTTCTTCTGGTTGGCATTTTGCATGTGGATGTTTAACGTCTTCAGAGCTGGCTCGTGGGCTACCCCCTTTAATGAGCAACCCCCTATCGCCGAAAAAGAAAAGAAGGAAAAAAAGCCCTAAATCAAAATCGCAAATAAGAGAAGGCGCATGCCAAAAAAAGAGCGAGAGAGAAGAAACAACTCCACGCAGCATGCCCATCGGCTACCGGCGTCTTTGTCAGTGAGCAAGCAGTGACCATCTACCAACATCAATTGCCCCAGCGCAAAGGAGGTTTTAAACAACTGCAGGTTTTCTTTGATTTTACCAGTAAGTTTTAATTTGATTTTTTTGTTGATTTTGGTTTATCTTCGATATATTCGCTGATTTGTAATAGAAAAGAACACTTGGTAATTGAAATAGCAATTTCATATGAATATTTAGTCCTGCAAAAAAGCAAGGAAGGAAGAACAAAAAAAGGAAAAAAAATACGAATAAGTTGAAATCAATGGTTTTCTTCAGAGGGAGAAAGAAGGCAGTGAAATGGTTCATCGAGATGAATGGTCCGACAAAAACGAACAGAGAACGAAACGAAGAGAAAAGAGGGGACGGATTTCAATTGCCCATGCATTATCCATGGTAGAACCGAGCCGACTACGAGCAGATGCCGGAGTGGAGGTTGGATTGCCTTCTCAGGCAATACGGCCTTCCGGTGTATGGCGATGTGGAAGAGAAGAGGCAACTGGCTATTGGTACTTTTACATGGGATGCTAATTGAAACCTGGGGGAGAATGGATTTTAAGGTACTGTTAATTAGGTGGGTTAATTTGATGTTTTGCGGTTGTTGATTTTGGTGTCTCTGTCTTCTATGTTGTACTTTGGTGAATGAAATGAATTAAAGAGGGTCTTTTTTTTATGATTAAAAAAACAATTTCATATGAATACAATACTCATACAATTTATTTCTCCCAATTGTTGTATGTCAAAATGGAACTTTGTATAAACATGGTACTCATCCAGCTGTCAGTTTCAAAACTTTAAACTATAGATTTACTCATGATGGCATTAAAAGATCAAGTTGAATCAAACATTAATTTGTAACTAGACAAACAGCTCTCGCATATATGTAACAAAATGTTGGTAACTGGTTGCAGGTTGTACTTCTTTTTAAACTATATTAGTAATAACTATAAATGTCTCGGTTTATATGTACTTAGAAAAACTGATGAAGTAATAAGTCTAAGTACTCCAAATGATGCAAGTGACTAGCTCCCACAGTAGCTCCAATACTTGGGATTCATCCTTGTCTCTTACTCACTGTCATTTATTAAATGGAATGTAAGGGTAGTGAATTCCCCTACTAGAAAGTTTGATACTTCGAATCATATTAATAATGCTAAGGTGATAGCGGTTTTGGTTCTTGAACATAAATCAAGTGATGAAGATATCAGTTCATTTGTTAGACGTTACGTGTATGATTGGGATTTCAAAACAAATGTGCGCACTAATGAGAAAAGTCCAATTTGTGTCATGTTGGGACTAATCACTATAATTTCCAGTAATCAGCGAGATCTGACAGGTAATCTACATAGTCCATAGTTCTTAAAATTTTGTTCGCTATAGTATATGAATTACTTACTCCGGCTAAGAGAAAAGATATGTGGTATCATATTATTTTTATTTTGCAATGTATTTCTTCAAGTGATTATAATATTGTACTGTATAACATTGATAGAGTGGGTCTCAAGTAGTCTTATTAGAGACGCAGTTGATTAATTTTTCACATTATTCAAACAGTGGGACTAATGGAACAATAAAGGAAGGGTAACAAGTATACTTGGAGAGGTAATAGGAATTTGTTGCACAGAGAAAAATTAATAGAGTATTCATTAACCTATGTATCAAAGTGTTTTTTTTTAAAACATTTGGTATATTCCTTACAATATTCCTCAAGTGATCATTAACCTACCTTTAGTTAGTTTATTAAAAAAAAACTAGGCCTAAAAATATCCGTTTTAAATACAATAACATGTAACCTAATATATCTGGTTACAATGAAGTTGTTATGTGGTTTGGCTCTGTAAATTAGGAAATCGAATTTTCAATACTTGAGCTAAAACAAGTGAAACTATGTCTTAAATAATGATTCTATGAGTTGTGTCGTTAATCAGCTTTGAGAAATTAATTATAGATTCTGCAAGCAAAACTACTTTATTTTTGCCTATTGTAATGCTTATCTGTTTATGGATGAAAGGCTATACATGTAACTTGTTTAACGATGACTATGATGCTAAATTCTTCATTACTAGCTCCAAATTGAATATTTCTTTCCTGTGTAACAATTCCAAATTACATTCGTTCTAGCTTATAGCTAATTTTGAAGAAAAAAATATGGGATCAAATGTTATCAATGATAACGTGCAGCTTTAGGTAAACGGTGACAATCCGGTGCATGAATTGACAAGAGGTGGCGGATTGGTGAATATGCTGTCTGATGTGGGGTTGAGGCAGAGGCAATAAATGGTTGTTGTGCTCATTTGGTGGTGTTTCGATGCTAATGGCTGGGAAACATTGATGCAGCTGGATGTTTGTATAACATGGTGGTATTGTAGTGAGGGGGCTATCATGGGCTCGTTGGAGACGAATTGGCTGGTCGTATGTAGTAGGGAGAAGGTAGATGGTGCAGCAATGGAGATGAGCTAAGGAAGTAATTGTGAGCGGTTAAAAGCATGTTTGAGGTTTGAAATCATATCATTGTTGCTATTATTTTTATGCCACTGCTTTAACTTTTCCTTGAATTGTTTAAGTTTTTGAATAAGATTATTAGTGTAGTCTGCCCATGTAGTTGTAGTAATCCTTAAACAACACAACTCATGTAACCGTCTTAAATACACCAAGTGTTAATATATCTAAAAGGTATATCTTTCACTATCCAGTCAAACTCTACAGTTCATATTTTGGTGATAGCATAAATAACATAGATGCCTGCATGGCAAAACTAGCATGGAAACTTCCTTTCTTCCACAAACTCTACAGTTCATATTTTGGTTGTGTTGAGGATTCAGATCATGATAAGAAGATGCACCATCATCAACATCACTATCGCAAACCCTTCTCTAGTTTGATTAGCATTAGAAGCTCAACCTCGAGCAGCTAAAACTTGTTTAATATTAGCTTGAAGTGTGTGCACTACAGATTCATTATAATGTGCACTATATTTTCAGTTTTGTGCTTCTATGGCTTGTTGTTTGATTCTACCAGCTAGCTCTTTGTTTCTACGATTCATACTGTCAATTTCAAGCTGCCTTTCTTAGATCCTCTGGGATATACCTTTATCGACAACATTCAGGAATGAGAACAAATGCCTTTGTTTTAGTTCTTTCATTCCTTTTATGAATTCTTCCTTCCGTGTTCTAATAAAACAATCAAATCTTCTTTTTCGCTTTCGGTTTCAGTCCTAACCTCATCAATAGAAGAAATAACTGGGAGTGAAGACATGCTTCCACTCGCCGTGGTAATAGATGAGTTGTGGTCATCGTCATCGTACGATAACTTATGACCAGTCGATACGGCATTTGGATTTAGAATGCATGCTAAACTTTCAATTTCATCCCAAAAAATATTTTTTAATGAAATTTGAAGCTTCGGTTGCATCATAATATCGTCAGTCTCGTTAGTCCTCTCGATCATTCTGGTCAGTCTCGTCAGTTAGGTCGAGATTGTGTGGGTACTGGCTTCTGTTATTTGTGTCCATATCATGTAAAAATGTGTTATGTTGTAGTGTAACTCCATTGTTTGTTTACTCTTTGCTTTCTGCATAGTGTGATTGCTTTGATATGTAACTGCATCATATAAAATTATTTCCTAGTTGCATATCTACTCACTGCAACTTTATGCATGCAACATAAATTTTAAATGCAGTTTTGAGTTTGCGCCATGGTGTACATGAATTCCCTATGCATACATAAATTGATTTAACAAGATATAATATAATAAGTATTTGATCAGTTTTATATGTATTCAGCTGAGTTTATAAATACATTTTAGATAAAAGATTCACAATGGTTTTTCAAAGGTGAACTTAGTTCCAGTCTACATCTGCATATATTTGGACTTTCAATAGAAGCCTATTATGTAATTAATTATTCCTTTGGTCATATAATTGTAGAATTAACAGTTCATATATAATGCCAGTTACAAATACAAATATTTTTACTTAAATACAACTGTAAACTGTGGATATGGTGGTGACTAAACTGTGTGTCTAAACTGAAGTAGGAAGACTATGGAACCAAAGGCTAATAAGCTAGACAAGTGTTAACCCCGTTGAACATATACTTCACTAGTATATGTGAAAAGCCCTATGTTTGGCCAAAACCATATGCAGTAACAAGGACATGGTAGGATACTTGTGAAAAGCAACCTTTGAAACTTAGTTATGTTGTTAGGAGACAGTTACCTTTGGAACTTAATTACTATAGTTTGCACTTGTATCCTCTGCTCTACCTTGCTGCTCAAGATGACTTGAAGTTATAATATACTCACATGTTGCATAATAATATCTAGTGATATGTGTACAAAAAATGGGAATAAAACAGTTAACTTTTTGTACATTCCCAATTTAGTGCAATACTATAAGGTTACAGCATTGCAAGACTTAAATGTTGTATAATTAGTTCTGAATGATGTATAATAATATATTCTCTCTACATTCGGTAACTTTTTTTTCTTTTTTTGCAGTCACACCGTGCTAGTAACAATATGCAGACTCAAGATCAACAGGCCGTTGGATCTACCGTCGCATGACACAAAGATTATGTTTCCTTAGTCTAGTGTTGGTACTTATGAAACTAGTTATGTAATTTATGTTAGAACTATATCGACGTAACTTATCTAACCTTTTGGAATGTAAACTTATCTAGTCTTTTGGAATGTAAACTTATCGAACTTTTTGAAATGTGTTGGACTTATATGATTCTTGCTTCAGTCTTTTAGTATGTGTTATTATGTGATTTTGATTGTTGCATTACAATATTTATTGCATGTTAAAATATTAAATATTATTATGGATGTATATCACTGCAGTTATATTTAAATTTGCATTTATTTCGCAAGGGTCAAAAACTGTTGTTATATGATAATTTTACAATGGTCCATGGCCCGTCGTAAAATAGGTTTATCAAGTAGTATATTACAACGGTTGACGACCGTTGTAATATACTATATTACAACGGGAAAAAACCTCTTGTAATTTATTAGCTATTACAACGGGTTAATAACCATTGTCATAGAGTCATTGCACGTGACAGAGCAAGTTATTACAATGGTCATTTACAACAGTCATTGCCCGTTGTCGAATAGTCAGAAGCTATTATGACGATGCATATTAAGACGGGCATATGCCCGTTGTGAAATGCATATTACAATGATTTTTGCCAGTTGTAAAATGACTGTTTTGTTGTAGTGGACCAAAAATCTGCTTTTGGTAGTAATAAAAGTTTGGAACCAACCTAAATTCAGGTTATTAAGAGAACCAAATATGCATTTTTGGCAATAATCGAAATTTGGAACTGACCCAGATTTGGGTATTAAAATAGGATCTGAAATCCACTTTCGGTAATGATTAAGCTCTGAGCCAACCCAGATTCTGGTATTTTGAGTAGGGAACCAGAGACCATTTCTAGTTTTTACTAAAATCTAAACCGACCCAGATTCATGTATTTTGGATAAGGAACCGAAGACCATTCCTAGCATTAGTTTTGTTACCCCTTTTTGGGGTTTAATTTATGAAGCAGAGGATATACATGCTTCGTAAGCCACACCCTGGGCTATTGATTGTCAAAGAAGAGGATGTACGTGCTTTGTTGGCCGCTCTCTAGGCATGTGCGTTCTGTGCGCTTGGCTAGCTCGTCCATAAGCATGGCTCAAGGACTTACCCGACCTCCCTCTATGAGGCGCCTTATCCTGACCATTGTTGGCAATGATAAGGTCTTAGATGTTTAAACGGGGCCAATGTAGACGCAGAATTAAGGCTTACTCTTTCGATGCTCTACCCTGGCTGTTATAGGCAGTGATAGAGGCTTTCACTCCATCCCTTCAAAGGGCTGCCCTATCTTGGCCATCGTAGGCGATGATAAGGGTTTATGTTCCCTTTTGCAGGTAATGCGGAACATAAGCAGAGGTAGGGCATGCTCTTCTACGAGCAGAGGCAGGACGTGCTTAGTTCATAGTAGAGGCATGTCATACTCTTCTACGAGCAGAGGTAGAGCTTGCCAATTAGATGCTACATCACGACCATTTCTGGTGTGGGTCGGAGGATTATGCTTTTGATGCTTTAACCTGTCCCTTTATGATTCGGGCACGGAGAAAGGCTTACACACCACCCCGGGTGCCTTGCCCTGGCCAACTCGATGGTGACAAGGGTGTTTATCCATTTATGGATTGATCCGTCTTGGGTTGCTCCAAGTTTTGAGAGGGTATCCACACCCTTAGTTACGTAGATAATCCTTTTCCTAATGATTTTATTGAACTTAGTCCAATCCTTTTACAAAGTCTTGTAATTGGCCTTGATTGAGGAATTTGATGATAATTCCCTCAAGGGCTTTGCAATGGTTAGTTTCATGTCCATTTATCACATGGTATTACAGTAATTCCATTCCAATTTTCTTTCGTACTTGTGTTTTTTTTCTTTGCAGACAGCCATTAATTGAGTCCTTGCTGAGTTAGGAAGTAAATGTTTTTCGTTGATGTGGTAAGGTGGCATCCATCAAGCATCCTTGATATAAAATCCTTTCCTTGTCGTTGGTGTTTAACCCTGTTGTTATCAAATCCTATTGTTGCACCCATATCCTTGCTTCTTCTTTTTAGGATGTCATGAGACTGAAGCACTATCCTCTTAGTCCAATTGGAGGCAAAGTGTTTAAGATCCCTTATCATTTCTTATTCGAATTCCATTCCTTTGGCTTGCTCATAGAGAACTTCTCTTATATGAGAGAAGGGGTTAAACTTCTTTGATGTAGAACCATTTAGAGTAAATATTGATGTTTGTCCTACGTAAGAAGGTTGTCGTTCCAACAATAAAGATTGTATTGTTCTACTTCCTTTTTCCACTTGATTATTCGTAGGGCTCCCATTTTTAACCTTTGGTGTTATGTCACTCTTGGGTTAGTAGTGCCTGACGTAGCCATTTGAGATCCAGAAGATTCCTGTTGGGATATTTTGCCCATTATATTGCTTCTTCAATGCTTAGTCCAATCCTAGACGGAACATCACAGTTAGATATATGGCTATTAACCACAAGGTCGGAGGTTCAAGCCCTCCTTCTAGCTCCAAAATGTTAACAATATTTTTCGTCAACATCGGAGATGGGTCTATGAAGGTGGACCTAAAGGGAAAAGGGGGTTATCTAGCTTCTGCAAGCTTGATTTAGTTCACCGTTTCTAGATATCAAGGTCTAAGCCCAAAAGAATAGATACTCTTCCCTCAGGGGATGAGCATCACGCTTAAGCGACTTAAGAACGAACAATTATCTTAGGACAAGGGATCCCCAAGCACAACACTCAGTAGAAGGTTAAACAACTTGTAGGAAGAGGTTTTGTAATAACTTTGCGGAAGGGCTTCATCTTGAGTAGGAATCCGAAACCATGTAGGAAGCATAATGTATGTTGCACAGAAAATTACTAAGATAACTCATAAGGAACTCATAAGAAAATATACTAAGTGTGGATCTGCTCTTTATTAATCTTTGATTTGGAGTACATAAATGAATACAACAGAAATCCCCAAATTGATTTAGAAATTATGTTTTATTCTAAAGAAAAAGAGTACAAGAACGAGAAATGAAGAACCTTTCTCGAAAATGAGACCTCTGGGGTCTTATTTATTGACAAATTGGGGCCCCTTTTGTTATTGAGCCAGCAGAAACCCCTGTCGTCCGCTTTTCCCTTTGGTTCCAGTTGCTTTGGCTCTCGGCCGCTCTTTTGTCATTGCTAATTGCTTTTTAGGGTGTCGGTTCTGGCTCTCGGAAGGATGGCTCCGGTCTTTGGAACTTCTTTTTGATGTCATGCCTATCTTCTTTGTATCGATACTAGGCATGTCTGTATGGATAGCTTTAGGAAGGCTTTAAGATTCCGGATATAGGCTTCCGGTCATTAGCATTTCGGTCTTGCTATTAATTCCTCGAGAGGCTTGCCTTCTTGCTTCAAATGTGCTTTTAAAGGTTCCGCCACCCCTTCCAACATCGACACTAAGTGAATTAGTGTCGATGGCCTTGTTTTTCTTAAAAGATTTAACTTGCCTCCGGTAGATCTCCAAAGTGGGTTCCAAACATTTCAGAATGGTACTTCCGGAGCAAAATTAGTTGTTTCCAGAGGCTAACTTTCGGTGATCATCTTTTCTTTTCTGGTCTCAGTAATTGGCTTCTGACATGCACTTTTTTTTCTCTAACACTTCTATTCCCTTTTTGTATCGGTATTAAGCAAGATAATATCGATATCCCTTCCGCATTCCTGAGCTTTCTGTTGTAGTTTCCCTCTAGTCATGAACTTCTGTTGACAAATTTATGTGTCGTGTTACCTCACCGGTATTCTTTCTTTTATCTGGTTCAAGCTTTATCCTTTGAAGAGGGCGCCAATTGCTTGGCTTTTGAGTTGTTCCCTTATGCTCTCGGTGTAACCGTGTGCTCGGTCTTTTCTTACGGATTATTTTTCTATGCTTATGACGGTACGTTGCCCCTTCACTGATACCTGTCTCGGCGTTAATTTTGGTAGTAACAATTTTCCTAAGACATTAATTACCAATGGATATTTTTATCTTATCAGTCCCGAAGTATTTATTTGTTGTACCCCAACACACATTGCTAATATTTATTTATTTATTTATTGTCTGTTATATATATATATATATATATATATATAACAGTCTATGCAGCGGTAAGATCGTATAGTATGGAGTATATGTAAGATAATGTGTAGATAGTAAAGTAGTAGTAGTAAATAAAATGACACAGTAGGTTTTATGCGGGTTCGGACCACTATCCTACTTCCAGTCCCAAACTCCCTTCTGGTATTTCATTAAACAACTACCCTGGCTTCGCCCCGAGGAACAAGTTTATAATTACCCGAACAGTCGAATGGGATTTCTTGCCTCAACTATTAAAGAGAACTTCCACAATACAAAGAATTTGTTGACTAATTGTGTTCTTGATAACAAAGATATGTCATATTAATGTACACCCTTTCTATAATCTTTCCTTGATGATAATAGTGTAGTTTTTGAAAGAATATGGAAGATTCGAATTTATTTGTAATCTTAGAAAAATGGAAAATAGAGTGCTTGAGTGGATCTGAATGCTATAGATAAGATAGAAAGAATTATAGCAAGATTCAGTGAAGAGATCGTTAGTTTGAACACCTTTTATAAAAATTAAATAGATGCAATCATTCGCGAAGAGATTCAAAGAGGAGATATGAATTAAAGGTTGTTACTCTTTATTGAATAGTTGCACCTATTCTTATTCAGATGTCTGAATTAAAAATTCAAATGTATGTTTTTAAATAAAATTCAAACAACAAGGAAATAGGCCATTTCGAGGGTTATTCAGACGTTTGTTTATTTTGATTCAGACGTCTGAATATTATGTTAAAGATAATTTTGTTTCAGCAAACAGACGTCTGACTTATAATAAATAGACGTTTGTTTACTGATATAGACCTACGCCTTATGCATGTCATATATAAAATTATATAACTAAAATGTGTATGTGTGTATCACCAAGGAAGATTTTAAATCTTCAACAATTAATAATAATACTGATAGACTCTAAACACATAAATTTGTGCTCTCGATTCTATTATTGAGTTTCTTCCTGCAAAATGGAGTTAGTTGACAATAATATACATGTACATGTATAGTTGTCATAATCAAAACGCTATTCAACGAGATCTAACATTATCCCCCTTTTTGATAATGACAACTATATATGTAACTCCTCTGGACAGTATGCATATATTATCATATATTTCTCCCCCTTTGTCATTGACAAAAAGGAGATGCTTATGTAAAAAATATACATGAATATGCATAAACACACAAACAAATAATATAGAAACATTCACATATAAGTATTAAAACATCCATCATCATAGTAGGCACATAGTAGAGTTTAGTGCCAAAGTAGATCAAAGTACCAAAATATTACAAACCGTTCGAATAAAAAGTTGCATGATGCAAAATATCATAAAACCATACCACGCTTAACAACTTTCTGAAGCCGTCATGCTTGGGCCAACACTAATGTAATCGTGCTTAGGATCACCATGGTCAGAGCTTCAGTCTGGCACTTCTTCAACAGAGCTAGAAGACCAATGGAATGGAGTGGAATCACGAGCTTGAGAGGACTGAGGTCCAATACATGAAATTTTATCCCAAATCTTGTTAAAAAAACATTTCAAGGAGTTTAATTTCTTGCTGGTTTTGTTCTCAAAGTGCTTGAAATCCTTGTGAAGTTTTGATTGATTACGAGAGAGCATAACCAATGCTTTCTTTGATGAAGATCGGGAGTGACTAGATGAATATCCTCTTCTTATTCTTCATGTATAAGTTGGCTAGGACGATGAGAAGATGATTCCGCTATTATAGTTTGTGGTTGTGATGCAACATGTTCTTTCCATGCTTGAAAGGACATATACTCAAGTGTCGATGGATTGGGATCAATATCCATAAGAGGAAGAGTTTCTGGGTCAATTTTTTTGACGCTTAAAGATAGAGTGTCGGGTATTTGTACTTCGCTTGCAAGAAGGATTCGAGTTATATAAGCACCATAGTGAAGCGTCTTGCATTTCCTTTTTCGTGTTATATCTACCCACTCGAAGAATTATTTTTGCCCAATTCACTTGCTTATTAGAATATAAAACCTATAAGGCTTGAAAGTCGTGCTTACACTTTTTCAAAGCTTCCTTTTTGGTGTTGAATAGTTCGAACCTAGATACAGTTAAGTAGATGTGCTTGTGGATGAAGATGCGTAGATGTAAGCTCTTACATATTAATCAAATTATCGGATACAAACTTATGTGACACCTCATCTCTCTCATTTATGTTAACATCAATGGTGCCAATGTCAATCGTTGAGTGGGAAGCATAATGCATTTCCACAAACCATAGAACACACACAATCTATAGTTAACCTAGGTGCTTGGTGGTCTAAATTCAAATTAGCTAAAAAAAGCTTGACAAGTAATGGATAATTTTAACATTGTTAATATTATAATCAACCAAAGGTTCGAAATTGAAATGCCTAGCATATTTGAGAAAACGATATTGTGAAAAGGCATCAAATACAATGAAAGCACCTTCAAAGAATTTGAACTCTTTATAGCTTTATATCTCACCTTTGCAATGTCAATCCATAGCCCCCTTTGAATTTGATCGTCAGATTGAGTGACTAATTCTTCTACTCTTATGCATTTGGGTCTATTTGCCATGATTTTATGGAGGAGAAAAGTTTGAATTTTCGATTTTTATTGATTAATGGAGGCTAGGGTTTGTGAAAAGGTAAACAGGGAAAATAAATAATGAAGTGTTGTGATGAAGAGGTAGGTAAATAAAAGGAAGCATGCCGTTTTTAAAAAACGTGCCAGACAAAAAACAGGCGTCTGAAAATTAAATTCAAACGTCTGGATTTGTTAAATTTTCAACCCGGACGGATTTAGTTCATTTTAGCCCGTATTCATACGTTTGTTTTATTTAGGTCAGACGTCTGATTATGCTTCAGCAATCAGACATCTGATTATTTTAAGACAAACGTCTGTTGCTTGAAAAAAAATCCTCCTTGCCTTTAGTATTTGAAATTGAAATATATATATATATATATATATATATATATATATATATCATTGTGACTTTATTTTTTTACATTTTAATTTTAAGAGAAACTTAACGATATCAATACAACATTATTGTTGTTACATAAATCAATATACGCAAATGAATTTTGAAGATAATACATCATTAGTTTTAGGAGATGGCGTCTTTTGTGCTGACGACGCTTGACGTCTCTTATTCGCCATGTAGCTTTTGTCCCACGTATTTGGACTATAAGGTGTTCTTTGAGGATAAGCCCGAGGATTCAAAGGATCGTTTGCAGTACGATATGATGCAGATGGATCCAAAGGATCAGTTGGTTTTGGTAATCGTTCAGTTACGTCTTCCATCTTTGTGCCACAAAATTTTGCACCGATTTTTTCAAGAAAAACCAACCGTTTAGCTATGACTTTCTATTCAAAATAAAACTCACACTAAAGGTCTATTTGTTGTTTTTGATAGTGATGCATTTTGATCGATCTTCCTCTTCGTATTTGGAGAAACAAACAGTGCATGTTTGACCTTCTTGGAATCCGGTGTAAGACTAGTTCGATAGTTCTCCCACTTATAGACAGGTTTATGTCTTGGCACTGGTGTTGGAAGACGACGTGTTTCAGCTGAGCTATCGATGGAAAAAGTTATATTGAAGGATGATGATGATTTGCTTTGAGACATTTTTTCTAACAATTTAGAGTTTCTTAAGAGGAAATTTTAATGTATTTTGTTTTTGTTTTGTCATGGTGTATATATAGGTTGAGTATTTGTGAGAATTGTGGTGTAGAATTAATATTAGCTTGGAGCCAAAAATTTATTTATAGGTTAATTATTAATTTAAAAAATGAATGGTCTTGGAGGAATGTTTTAGCTAGTGTAAAAATTATGTAGTCAATTAAGATACATAGCTCAAATGGTTAAAGTGTTCAAATTCATAGTAAAGAGACACATGTTCGAGTCTAATTTTTGACATAAAAATATATTTTATTCTTATGTACTTCATTATTTTTGTTAAAAATATATATATATATATCTTTTACAGGCGTTATGCCTAATTCTCGGCGAAGTTTAACAAATGAATTTTCTTAAAGAGGTTTGGTGAATATATCAACTATTTGATTTTCAGAAGAAATATGTTCTAAATTGATAATCTCTTTTTCTCTATTGTCTCGTAAGAAATGATAACTAAAATCAATATGTTTTGTACGTGAGTGATTTACAGGATTTTTAGGCAGATTTATTGCGCTTGTATTATCGCAGTAAATTGTTAATTTAGATAAATTTATCCCATAATCTCTGAGTGTCTGCTGCATATAAATAACCCGAGCACAAGTTAAAGCTACAGATATATATTCTGCTTCACATGTTGAGAGTGATGTACAAATCTGTTTCTTACTAAACTAAGAGTCAAGTGACTTTCCAATGAAATGGCACGTACCACTTGTACTTTTTCTATCCATCCAAGATCAACCGAAATCAGCATCACTAAATGATACTAATTCAAATGGACATTCCTTCAGATAAAAAAGACCGAAGTCTTTAGTATTATTAAGTTATTGCAGAATTCGTTTCACTGCTTTCCAATGTGATTCTTTAGGATTTGCTTGAAATCTAGCACATAAACATACACTCATTATAAGGTCTGGTAGACTTGTTGTTAAATAAAGTAGTGATCCTATCACACTTCTATATAATTTTTGGTCAACACTTTTCGTATTGTCTTCTCGATCAAGATGAGCTGTACTACTTGTAGGAGTAGGTTTTTCTGAAGTGTTTTCCATTCCAAAACGTTTAATTAAGTTATTACAATATTTTTCTTGATTAGTAAAGATACAATTTGAAAATTGTTTGATTTATAGACCGAGAAAGTATGATAACTCTCTCATATGTGACATTTTAAATTCTTTTGTCATTATAGTAGAAAATTCTTTTCATAATTCTTCATTAGTTGATCCAAAAATGATGTCATCTACATATGTTTGTATAATTAAAATATCTTTATGATCTTAATAAATAAAGTTTCATCAGCTTTTCCGACTTGAAATCCTAAGTTAATTAAATAATGCTTAAGTCTGTCATGTTAAGCATGAGGTGCTCGTTTTACACCATATAAATCTTTAGTTTATATACATAATCTGGATATTTTTCATGAATACATAAAGGAGGTTGTTCACCGTATACATTTTCGTTAATAAATCCATTTAAAATGCACTTTTGACATCAATTTGATAAAGTTTTAACTTATAAAAACATGCGTTGGGTAATAAAATACATATTGCTTCAAATCTTGTAGTAGAAGCAAATGTTTCTTCGTAACCGATTCCTTCTTCTTGATTATAGCCTTGTGCGACTAATCTTGCTTTATTTCTAGTAATGTTTCCTGGTTCGTCTGCTTTATTTTTATATACCCATTTAGTTCCTATAAATGATTGGTCACTAGAACAAGGAACTAACTCCCAAAGATCGTTTTGTTCAGACTGATCTAACTCTTATTGCACAACAACAATCTAGTAGTCGTCTGTAGAATGTTCTTTTAGGTTTTTAGGCTCAACAGTTGAAAGGAAAGCAACATGACCTATTTGTTTTAGTTGACTACTAGTTCAAACTTGGGAATCAATTTCTCCACTTATATTTTATGTAGGATGATCTCATAGGATTCTAGGAGGAGATCTAATTTGACTGTTATTGTCTTAATTAATATTTTCATTATTTTCAAAACTCATGTTTTCTATAATTTCATCATCATCTTTGTAGTGTATTTTCATTAAAGTTTTCACCAAAAGATACATGTAAAGTTTCTTCTATAATATTTGTTCATATATTAAAAACATGACATGCTTTACTTCGTTCTGAATATCCTACAAAATTCCAAGATCGGCTTTTGGATCAAATTTTCCAAGTTGTTCTTTTGTATTAAGGATAAAACATTTTGATCCAAATTTTTTTAAAATAAGAAATATTAGGTTTTCTTCCATTAAAATGTTCATAAGAAGTGTTTTTAGTTAGAGGTCTTAGGGAAATGCGATTTAATACATAACAAGCAGTTGCTACACCTTCTGCCCAAAGGTTCTTTGGTAAAGTACTTTCATTTAATAAAGTTCTTGCGCACTCTTGTAGTGTTCTATTTTTCCTTTCGACAACTCCATTTTGTTGTGGAGTTCTAGGAAATAAAAATTATGATTTATTCCTTTCTTTTTACAAATTAATTCAAATGATTCATTTACAAATTCGTATCCATGATCACTCCTTATGTTTTT
This sequence comes from Allium sativum, assembly GCA_030737875.1. Classification (NCBI taxonomy): domain Eukaryota; kingdom Viridiplantae; phylum Streptophyta; class Magnoliopsida; order Asparagales; family Amaryllidaceae; genus Allium; species Allium sativum. The sequence goes on along the minus strand of CM060921.1, from coordinate 715,195,950 downwards.
GACTTTTAAGTTCTTAAAATTTTGAATTCTTTTAAAAAAAAAATCTTTAAAAGGTCAAAAATATCACTTTCTTTCATAAAAAATGTCCATGTATATCTTGAGAAGTCATCAACTATTACAAAAACATACCGATTATGATTAATGGATTGAGTCTGCGTTGGTCCGAATAAATCCATATGTGATAATTCTAACGGTTACAAAGTTGAAATGACTTTCTTAGATTTAAAAGATAATTTTGTTAATTTTCCTATTTGATAATCTTCACAAGGATTATGTATTTTAAAATTTGTTTTTGGTAAATCTTTTACTAATTCATTTTTAGAAAGTCTTCGAATGGGTTTAAAATTGATATAACAAATTCTTTTATGCCATAACCAAGGATCATTATCTTTGGCTATGAAACACATATCTTTACTATTATTAACTTTCATATTTAAAATTTAAATATTTCTATCTTTATTTCCTTCACAAATATGATTTTGATCTTGACAAAAAATACTACATTCATTTTCATAAAATGTTATTTTAAATCCTTTGTCACATAATGACTAATACTTAGTAAATTATAGTTTAAAATTTTAACTAAAGAAACATTTATAATAAGTGGTAAATTTGATACGATGTAGTTGCACACTTCTCCTTTGCCAATGATAAATCCTTTTGAGTTACCTCCAAAGGAACAGAGCCACCATCAAAGTGTGAAATATTTGTAAGCGTATCGTATCTTTGTCTCAGGTCATATGTTTTGAGCAACTACTATCTAAAATCCTTTTCTCTTCTTGAGTAGGACATGCAAAAAATATTAATAAACACATTGGTTCCCACCGTTTTAATAGGGTCGTTGTGACGACCCCAAAACCCGTACTGCGGTGTTAAGGGTAATCTTTGGAATATAAAACAGAAACAGATAATAGCAGCACATAAATAAATAAATACACCAGATAATGCACAATAGAATATACTGGATAAATGTAATCATCAGAGTTACACAGTATACAGGATCTTACTTAGTACAAATACAGTTCAGCTATACATAAATGACTACAGCGGAAAACTAAACATAATGTACAATAGGAGCTGAACAGCATAAAAAAAAATGATAGAACCCATCTTCAGCTCCAGCTATCCATAAAAAGCCTGCTAAAAACCTGAACACAAGGCTACCTATGTAGAAAAAGGGGCACTCGAGTTTGAAAGTGAAACAAACTACGAGTCAGTCATGGGACTGGTATGAGAAATCTACTTAACACATATATAATTTGGCTAATCACAGGACCACGCCACTTTCGTGGAATGGGTTTACTCCATCGGATTGCCAGTGCTTTAAAACAAACAATTCTTTTAAACATCGCAATGCTTTTTATAAAAATGAAGCCATTATAAGACTCAGTTCCCATCACACAATGCAACGCAAACCGGAGGATAGAGTTTTACCTTATAATGGCCAAAATATGCTTGATACGAATTAAACAAAAGCATTTGATATTATTACTAGTGTTTATAGGTTTCGAAACAATTTCAATCATAACTATCAATCATAGACGGCATGGGTACCATATAACATGTCGCCATATATATATATATATATATATATATATATATATATATACAATCAAAACCACACAGTCACGTATTTGGAAATTGGATTTTCATCATGAACCAAGGCAAAAGATAGTCCTTACCGACTTCGAGACAATCTAGCCCATGTCTCAGGATCAGAGCTCGAGTGACCCTTGGATCGTCAGGGTTGGTCCACCGATGTGGATTAAAATTCCTGAACACTACGTTTCCCCGCCCTATGGGGCGTAAATGAGCCAACGAATGACTCCATTGGTCCCGGATCGACCGATATAACCGAGGCGCCTCGCAACAACAACAACCACATAGGTGTAAATAATATAAATCTCAGCCAGTTTAAGCACCGACACCACCTCTAGCTAGAAGGAAACGCATGCCCTCCCTGAGGTCCTCTCCCGTTTCTGGTTCATACCGGGGTGTGAGGTTCGCGAATTCACATTGTACACAAAGCTACGCCATACAGGCGGTGCTTTGATCATCACCACAAGACTTTGCTTTTCAACAGAAGCCTTGATCATTGACCACTTAGGCATGCCACACTAGCAATTCTTGCCATGTGACTGATGTCCATCGATATACAACCTCTGAGCTCGTGCGTCTCAGAGAAGGGCGTTAAGCAAAAGAATAAATTCTCCGCTGCCAAACAAATGTATATTTAATAGAGATCAATCAACACAGAATAAAATCCAATGTCAGACACACAGTCCATTTACAAGTCCATTCTGGGTCTGAACGAAACCGGAGGCACTATATACCTCGCATACCCATCGATCTCCACGTACGTCTAAACGATCACCACTCATTATCTATATTTCGGGATGCCTCCCAATCAGGACATCAGTTACCATCCAAACGAGGTGAAAATTTCCGGTCTTCAACCACCGTCTTCATCTTCGATTTCTTATCGTCGATTCAGTTATTCAGAATGGGATAAACCCGGTCTTTCTGAGCAACTCGCGTAAATAATGAGCAAGTGCAACACGAACACACGTACGCCATATTCCAATTCATTAGTCACTAACCGTAAATCAGTAAGAGAAAGATTTCCCAAATATTAACCCCGAAGGCCGAAACCAACATCAGATTAAAATCCAGGGAACCATTCGACTTAGCCAACCTTCAGTTAGTTTCTAAATTTCACATCCATATTGTTTATAATATTTTATAACGATTTATCGCTATTTTTATTTATTTTAAAATAGTCAATTTATTCAAACGACGCTTCGGGCCATAACGCGGCCGTGGCACTGTTTTTCTTCAGATTAGATTCACACATATATGAAAATCTAAACGTTGGATCTTCACAAATTTATATCATTAGAAAGATCTTTTCAAAACAAATCCAACGGTCGGATCTCCCGGTACACTCGTTTGAAGTTTCGATTTCAAAATACGAACTGCAGCGTCGTTATTCGATTTAATATAATTATATATATATATAAATATAATCGATTCTGGCGCTGTTTTTTCTTCAGATTTGAAATAAACATTCCAGACAATCCAACCGTTGGATCTTTACAAAGTTGGTGTTATTGGAAAGGTATTTCCAAAGCGAACCCGATGGTTTCGCTCTCGGGAAAATCCGATGGTCGGATCTCCCACACTAATCATTTGAAATCACGGTTTAAAAACACGAACTTCAGCTTCGTTATTCGATATATTTTAATTATATTTATATATATATAAATATAATCGATTCTTCGATTTCAAAACTATATGCTTTTTACACATTTGATAAAAATGATATTTTTATCCAACTGTCTTCTATTTCAACACTTCACTATTTTTAACAATTCATGTATATAATAAAAATGTGATTTTTAATGTAAAACAATTTATTTCAAAACACGACTATTTTATATAGTTCTTGTAGATGATACAAATATGATTTTTGTTATAAAACAATTTCTTCTAAAACTCGAATACCATTCAACACATGAATCTCTATTCAACTACTGAATTTCTATTCAACACATGAAGGTTTTCTATTCAACACACGGATATAGTTTCAACACATGAAAATAGTTCTAACACATGAATATTATTCAAAATTTCGGCAGCATAACGGCAGGGTAGTTAAAACCGGGACCGTCCCTAGTACGGCTCCTCGCTCTACCTTAAAGCCTCGCAGCTTTTGACAATGGGGATTCATGCATCTAGTTCGCACGCAGGCGGCATGTATATTTTTTTCATTTCCACAAACTAATCCTATGTGGTTTCAACCAAATATTTCTCAACCACAAACGGGTATTTTTCAACCACAATCAATCAATTTCAACCACAAACAATTCTAATAAACCATTCGCTATCAATCAATTTTCACACCAATCACAAACAATAAATATCGTCCATGGTTTGTGGACGAGGGGCGTATATATATATAAGCATTTCACTTCTATTTCAACACATATATAATTTTTACAACGCATATATAACTTATATATCGAACGTACAACTTATACAATGCTTATACAAGAGGTGCACAACGCATATATAACCCATACATCGACTATATAATTTATGCATCATCGTTTTCCATATCGCTTATAAATTAGAAGTCTCACATTGGGTTCCACTCCACCAAAAATAGCAGAAGGCTCAGAAAAATATGCGGTCTCTTCTAGAATGTAGAAGGTGTCCACACGAGTCCACTATCTCTTGTTTCACTGAATTTCGTCTAGAAACGAAAAATATATGATTTTTACAATGAAATCAAAAACCGTAGCGCTTTAAACTGCTATAATATAGTTTATATAATTTAACAGTCGTATACCTTCAGTTTTGTTCAAAACTAGGTTTTGAATTAACTTCCAATCCAAAGAACGTTGCGTCGATCAGACTACACAACATCGAAGGGGGTGGAGAAGGCTTCTCGTGCGTGGTGGTGGCGTCGGGATCGAACCACCGTGGAGGGAGAATTTGCGGTCGACGTTGGCGAACTTTGCAGGCCCAGAACTCAATGATGGAGCGATGGAAGGAGGCAAGGTTAGGTCGGATTTGGAGAGGGCTTTTGAATGTGGGTGGTGGCAGGCGGTGGTTCGACGTGGCGCGGCCGGAAAAGAGGAGAGAAGGAAAGAAGGGGGGCCTCGTTCGCTTTATCGGGGAGGGAGAATATCGGGGGGGGGGGGGGGGGGGGTTTCTGATGCGGACCAATCCCTTTTTTTATTTATAAAGTTTTAAAATCCGAAAATACCCCTTGCCTCCTATGAACTCCAATCCAAACCCAATGACTGTCGTCCCTTGCGTTTTACCCCCATTCCGAACACAAATGGGATATGTTTCGTAGGCCCATTCGACTGTTTCAGTCAGTTTTTCTTCAATTTAAAATATATAACATTCAATATTCGATTTGAACGTACATTTCAATTTGCCATGGCCACAAACTAATTCAAAAAATTCTAGAAAAATAAATCTAGCTATGTTTTGACGATACAGTCCCAACAAAACTAGTTTCGTCGAATTCTGAGACCGTATGAAAAATGGCCCATTTCTGGTCGATCCAATTTAACTGTAATTGACCAAAACACATTTTTCTTTGCCACGCTCACATACTAGCTTCAAAAATTATGAAATTTGAAACCTAGCAATAATTTAACATCCCGGATCCAAAAAAAGTGGTTTCGTCGAATTCCGAGGTCGTTTGCAAAATGGCATTTTTCACGGGCTATATAAACTCCATAGCGACCTTTCAGAAAATTCATTTGGCCATAACTTTTGCTTTCCGCTATGAAACTTCGATTTTTCAGATTCTCTAGAAAGGTATTCACTAAAAGATTTAAATATTTTTGGTTTCACTCAAATCCGTTTTGTTTTGCATCCGGTACAGTCAGTCAAAGTTTGAAATGAAAATTTGAAACTGCCGCGCCATTTCAGGCCTTGTTTATAATTAGAATTAATTATATTCGTTTTCCAATGTCGATTCAAACTTACTTTTCACCGTTATTATTTAAAATATTTATTTTAAGTATTTAAAATTCACTAACATAGCCAATTTAAAAAATTTAAATTGGTTCAGATTTTCCGGGTCGTTACAATCTCCGCCACTTAAAACTTTTCGTCCCTGAAAAGGAACAAAGTCGAAAGTGGTTTGATTAATCAATTCTACGTTCAATCTGGCTTCCATTCTCCAACTTTTCTGTTTCTGAGAATTTTCAAATTCTTCAAAAAATTAGCTAGTACCCGGAATTTTCGAAAAATTTCGCCATAACCTCCTTTGTACGGGGAGGGGTTTGGAAATTTATTGGGCCGTATTAGGTACCCAATAAATCCTATAAAGCATACACATATTTATAGTGATATATTCTGGTGTTTACAGGGGAGCGTGCATAGATAATAACTCCAGAGAATAAATTCTCGTCACCCTGTCAAAGCCTGAGGGAGTGTGTATTTTAATTGCTCCAAAGAATAAATTCTCGTCACCTCGTCCCGTGTGGGAAATAAATAATCCATGTGTCGTATCTAATAACTAGAGAGACGTGATTATTGTCAACTCCAGACCCGTGTGGGGTTTTTATTAATCTAGCAATTTATCCTTACAATTTTATATGGTCATATCAGTCATCAGTTCAACTTGTAAAATATAGTCATCGCCATACGAGCCTCTCGCTCGTATGGTAAATCTTCCACTCGTCACACAAGCTCCAAATGCTTATGTGGTATATGATGAAGTATGCCTATCTTCAAGAAGTATGACATGTAGTGTAGTCCAAAATTAATTGTTACTATCCTATGGCGACATTTATTATTACACACAGAATAACCAGCACTCCGCACCCAATGGCATTCACAGGAGTCGATATAATAATATTTCGCATCCAACTCATTAAGGTTTACCTATTTGTCGGGCACGCAAATAAATTCTTTACTCAACAGCTGAGACGACCTGAACTTCCCCGGTCTCCGAAGAGATGAGAAAGAGTGGATAGAATTGATAACACGACAAAACGGAACGCAGACAAAGAACATTTCATTGTATATTACAACAATGCATCAGATTACAAGAATATACAGAGTATAAATGAATATTACATAGAAATATCAGAGATTTAAATTACATTTAAATACATCGCAGCGGAAAATAATACAATACATTTATTACTATTTTTAATAATTTTATCAAGGCACGTACAGTCGATTTCCATCAACGGCCATCGAACTGCACTTACGACGATCTTTTTCAAATTTGATTTGGACATAATTCCAAATTCAACCGTTAGATTTCAAATTTCTAATATTCTTTAGAAAGCTCTTTTCGATACGAACCCAACGGTTCCGGTTTCAGGAGAATCCGACGGTCGCATCTCCCGTAATGTCCGTTTGAAATAAATGGTCGAAATTCACGAACTGCCGCGGCGCGGCGCGTTCTATTCAGGCCATTATATTATATATATAATATATATAATATATATTTCGTCGATTTCTATTTAAAACGAATTATATAAATAGTTTTAAATTCGTTGCAAAAGCAATTTCAACTTCCATTTCAATTCAAATCAAAATTGAATTCTTCTTTATAAATTCGTTTTAAAATTCATTTCTATTCAATTCAAATTTCAATTCAATTTGAATTCATTTCAATTCGCTTTCAATTCAATTTGAATTCGTTTTCAATTTAATTCAGTTCTAAAGTCGTTTTCTATTTGATTCAATTCAAATTGGTTTTCTATTCGATTCAATTCAAATTGGTTTTCTATTCGATTCAATTCAAATTGGTTTTCTATTCGATTCAATTCAAATTGGTTTTCTATTTGAATCAAATTCAAATTGGTTTTCTATTCGATTCAATTCAAATTGGTTTTCTATTCGAATCAAATTCAAATTGGTTTTCTATTCGATTCAATTCAAATTGGTTTTCTATTTGAATCAAATTCATTATATATTCAATTGAAATCAAATTCGTTATATATTCAATTCGAATTCGTTTCCTATTCAATTTAATTCAAATTTCATTTCAAAATATGCGATTTCGAAATCACTTTTCAATATTCATTTTTAAATGAGTAAAATCGATATAAACATCGTTCACGTCAAAATGGCGCACCTCTAATCAACATGGCTTCATATCATTCTATTTTCAAATATTCTATTTCAAATATTTCTATATTAAAATATTTCGTTCACCACATGACTTATCTCAGCGGATGAGTACAGTCAACACATGAACCTTTATTTTATATTGATAAAGATGTAAATTTTATTATTAAAATATTTCGTTCAACACATGACTTATCTCAATGGATGAGTACAATCAACACATGAACCTTTATTTTATATTGATAAAGATGTAAATTTTATTATTAAAATATTTCGTTCAACACATGACTTATCTCAACGGATGAGTACAGTCAACACATGAACCTTTATTTTATATTGATAAAGATGTAAATTTTATTATTAAAATATTTCGTTCAATACATGACTTATCTCAACGGATGAGTACAGTCAACACATGAACCTTTATTTTATAATATTCTTTATTTTCTAAATTGGAATGAGGCCCAATCAATCACCATATAATGTTAATTACATGGATTTTCATACATCACACACGCATATAATAGTATTGCAAAATAATCAACCATCAACCAAAGTGCACTACACTGTATAAGCATCAAATATAGATATCTAACGCTTATAACAACCTGTCAATCAATCGATCGACATATTTAATCAATCAGGATGAGTGAACTTCAAATTTCATCCCAACACCCGTGTGGGGTTTCAAACAATCAAACACAGATTTTAGTTGTGCAGTTGGGCGATGTGTAAAATTTATCGACCCAATCAATGTCCTTCAAATAGGTGTACATAAACAAACCGTCTGGTTTGTAAATGAATATTTTATTTGATTCACTTCCACGTTAAAACTATATTTTTAACGATAAAATATTTTATTTAACTTATGAATGTTCTATTCAGTTCATTTATTCAATAAAATGATATTTTTATTTTTCTAACATATTTTAGAAAATTTCGGCGGCATAACGGCACGATACTAGAAACGGGACAAGGCCTAGCCTTATCCCCGGTCTAGTGAAGGCCCACGCCATTCACACATCAATCAAATTCACCAAACAACCAAATTCACATCAAATCATCTAACTAATCTATGCAACCAAACAAACAAGTCCATGGTCTGTGGACGATTGTGTCGGGTGCTACTAAACACCGTCTGCATCCTAGTATATATATATAACTAGAATAATTAAATTGAAAGGTGAGAAGTTCTCACCGATAGCTATCCAACTTCACGGCTCTTCTTTGACAGAAATCTTCATTGTTATCGCATTTTTGTCATCTTCGTTGCTGTAGCCACTACATATGTAAAAATCGAATTTTTACTTCGCCATTCAATATATAAAAATCGAATTTTTACTTCGCTATTCAATATATAAAAATCGAATTTTTACTTTGCTACTATATAGATAAAAATTCCATTTCAAAAATATAGATTTCACCTTTATAAAAATATAGATTTCGCCTTTATAAAAATATGAAGTTTTCGCCTTTTCTAATATTAAAAATCCGAACTTTTAGATATTGAAAATTCGGACTTCACGAAAGCAAAAATCCTATTTTTTTCTCTAAAAATACACTTTTTCCTATTTAAGCAAAAATCATATTTCTACATCTTCTATATAGTAAAGATTATATTTTTATTACCTTAAAAATATAAAGATCATATTTTTATTACTTTAAAAATACAAAGATCATATTTTTAATCCACTTCATATATAAAAGTTATATCTTTAACCTTTTTATAAATTAAAAACTGATTTTTTTAAAAATAAAAATCTCCTCTTTCTTATAAATAAAAATCGAAACTTTCATTAATAAAAATCCGACCTTTCATAAATAAAACCCTTATCTTTTCATTAGTAAAAATTCAATCTTTCTCCTTATTTAAAAATCAATCTTTTCTAATTTACTTTTAAAAATCCTAATCTGAAAAATAAATAATAAAGTAAATAAAGTAAATAAATAAAAACAAAATTAAATGGAAAGCTTACAGTATTCGATACAGGGGGAAGGGGGTTTGCTGTCGCGGGTTCGGGACTGGGGGAGCTGGCGGCTTGGCGCGGCGGTGCTCATCTGGAGGGGGGCGGCGGATCGTTGGGGAGGGCTGCGGCTAGGGCGGTTTCAGTTGGAGGCGGCGGAGCTCTTGGGTTCGGGTCTGAACGGAGGTGGGGGTTCGTGCGTGGATCGAAGAGGCTAGGGGAGGAGAGAGGAAGGGGACGGCGACGCCTTCGGGGTGAGGTGCGGCGGCCCGTCGTGGTGGGTGGAGGGCGATTCGATTCCTCTTTTTTTTCTTTTCTGTTTAAACGAACGAAGGGGGGGGGCCAGATGTATAAGGGGGTGAGGAGAGAGGGTGTTCTCTATATTTTTTATTTATTTAATTATTTATGAAAAAGTTGACTTTTACATATGACCTCAAAACGAGGCCCACCGCCTGTCGTCCATAGCGTTTCACCCCCATTCCGAACACAATGGGATATGTATCGTAGGCTGATTCGATCGTTTCGAACAGTTTCCGTTGAATTTCCATTTAAATCAATATATTGAAATTTAAACGTACATTTCAAATTACCGGGGTCACATACTAACTCTAAAAATTCTCGAAAAATATTTTCTAGCTTCGTATTGATGATACGGTCCTAACAAAACTAGTTTCGTCGAATTCTGAGACCGTTAGAAAAATGGACATTTTCCAGTCGATTAAAATCAACTGAAACTGTTCAAACGCGTTTTCCTTTGCCACGCTCACATATTGATTCGAAAAATTATGAAATTTGGAATCTAGCAATAACTTGACATCCCGGACCAAACAAAACTGGTTTCGTCGAAATCCGAGGTCGTTTGCAAAATCTCCATTTTCAAGGGCCTGAATTCTATAGCGACTATTCAGAATTTTCAACTGGACATATCTTTTGATTCCCGCTATGAAATTTTGATTTTTCGGATTCGTTGGAAAGGTAACATCAAGTAGATCCTAATGTTTTTGGTTTCACTAAAATCCGGATTGTTTTGCACCCGGTATGTTCAATTGAAGTTTGAAATCAAATTATTGAACTACCACGCCATTTTCAATTCCTTTTATAATTATAAATAATTATTTATATTCTAACGACGACGTATATAATATATACGTTTTAATTCCATCCAAAATAAATTTCTCGTCGATATTATTTAAAATAATTCATTTTAAATAATCAAAATTCGCTAAAATTGCCAAAATAAAAATTTTAAACTGGCCCAGATTTTCGGGTTGTTACAATCTCCCCCACTTAAAACTTTTCGTCCCCGAAAAGGAACAAAGTCGAAAGTGGTTTGATAAATCAATTCTACGTTCGATCTGACTTCCATTCTCCAACTTTTCAGTTTCTGAGAATTTTCAAATTCTTCAAAAATTTGGCTAACACCCTAAATTTTCGAAAAATTTCGCCATAACCTCCCCTGCACCGGGAGCATCGGGGAATTTCAAATAGCTTCCCCGGTCCTTCTAATCTCAAAAAGAAAAAGAAAAAGCCAAGCGGCTAGCCAATAAGTTCATAAAATCATCATCACCCAAACAAAACAGTAAATTATGTAGTAAACATGTACCTATTTGTCGGGCAAACAAATTTTATGCTCTAGCCTCCTTGCTATGACCTGTTCAAGGTAAGTACATATATATGCAAGTAAATGCGGCCAATTTTCAATACAATTCAATATGTGATTCAATTAGGCTAAATGGCTAAAAATTAGCAAACAAATAAACAAACAACACAAACATCAATCAATTAGCGAATTTAGAGTTTCAAATTCATAAATTTTGATACATATACAGAAAATCATGTTTTTGATGCCAATTCACAACAAAGTGTTCTAGCTATATTAGTTTTGGTTCTCACACCAGTCTAATGGAAATATATAGATATCACACCTTCGTTACTCGAACATGAATACTAATGACGACTAGTCAATCATCAGAATCATCTTCGGGCCACTAGAGTATGATTCTACATCTATCCAGTATATTAAAACTTCGAATATACGTTCATGACGCGTATATGCAAAATCTTTATATACTCGATTGTCCATATTCAAAATAAATAAATAAATAATCAAATACGTATAAAACGATTTAAATCTTCAAAACAAAATTGTTTTCATTTGAAAAATATACTCTTCACACCCGTTCTAGGATACTACTGATCCTATCTCTAACGAGTCATTCTAATTGGATATTACTAATCCAATATCTGATGAATTCTTTCGTATGGTTCTAATGTGCCTTGTTCTCGAGCTCTATAAACCAAAGCTCTGATACCACGATGAGACGACCCGAACTTCCCCGGTCTCCGAAGAGATGAGAAAGAGCGGATAGAATTGAGAACACGACAAAACGAAACGCAGACAAAGAACATTTCATTGTATATTACAACAATGCATCAGATTACAAGAATATACAGAGTATAAATGAATATTACATAGAAATATCAGAGATTTAAATTACATTTAAATACATCGCAGCGGAAAATAATACAATACATAACTAGAATGAGATATACGGATACAAAGCTTTCCGGATATCGTTCCAGCTATAATCCAGGATCCTGTGAATATAAATCTGCAAAACCAAAACTACTAGCTGCCCGTGTCAAAATAAGGGCACCCAGAGTTTAGGTCAAAACAATAAACTCCAAGTCAGTCATGGGACTGGTGTGAGAACTAAAATAGTTATTAATCTTTATTTTAAAGTTAGGTAAATCAAGGGACCACACCGTATGACACGGAACGGGTTTCCTCCCAAGGATACCAGTGCATAAAACAAACAGCGCAATGCTAAATGAAGAAAAATGAAGCTGTTATAAGACCCAGGTCCTATCACACAATGCAACGCAAGCCGGGGGATAGGGTTTTCCCTTATAACAGCCAAAGAATGCTTGGTACGTTTTAAAACAAATCATTTGATACTATTATAAGTGCATAGTGTATAAAACAACTTCAAATCATAAGTATCAATCATAGGCGGCATGGGTACCATATATCATGTCGCCATACTAGTTCTACAATTAAAACCGCAAATGTCACGTATTTGGAAGTTGGATTTCCATCTATGAACCGAGGCAAAAGATAGTCCTCACTGAATTCGAGACTCTCTAGCCCGAGCCTCAGGATCAGAACGCATCAACCCTTTGGATCGTCAGGGCCGGTCCACCGATGTGGATTATTATGCCTGAACACTACGTTTCCCCGCCCTTTAGGGCGTAAATGAGCCAACGAATGGCTCCATCGGTTCGAGAACGACCGATATATCTGAGGCGCCTCGCAACAGCAACAACCACATAAGTCAAACTCGTCAGGGCGTGTAAAACCACTGACGCCACTTCTAACTAGAAAGAAACGCAAGTCCTCCCTGAGGTCCGTCTCCGGTTTTTGGTTCATACCGGGTGTGAAACTCGCGAAGTAAACGTTACACAAAGCTATGCCACAAAGGCCGTGCTTCGATCATCACCACAAGACTTTGCTTTTCAACAGAAGCCTTGATCATTTGCCACTTAGGCATGTCACACAGGCAATTCACTCCATGCGTTTGATATCCATCAGTATATAACCTCTGAGCTCGTACGTCTCAGAGAAGGGCGTTAAGCAAGAGAATAAATTCTCCGCCGCCAAACAGATATATATTTAATAGAGATCAATCACACGGACTAAAATCCAATGTCAGACACACAGTCCATTTACAAGTTCGTTCTGGGTCTGAACGAAACCGGAGGCACCTAGTACCCCGCATATCCATCGATCTCCAAGTACGTCTGGACGATCACCAACTGTTTCCATCTTCTTGGGTGTACAGCCCAATCAAGATCATCAGTAATCACCCAAACGACGTGAAGACCTCCGGTCTTCGACCATCGTCTTCATCTTCGACTTATCGTCGTATCAGTTATTCAGAATGGGATAAACCCGGTCTTTCCGAATAACTCGCGTATATTTTAAATAAGTGCTACACAAACACAACATACGCCTCATTCCAATTCATCAGTCACTAACCGTAAATTAATCAAGAGAATATGTAACAACCCGTATTTTCAATAACCTGTAATAACATAAATCGAGGCAGAATTTAATTCTAAAATGGGAATCAAGGGAAACGGGCTATGCCATTGTGTTCGTCTCGGAAAAATACGCGAAATAGAGTCCGAGTTTTCGAAAATCGGAGTCCGTATGACCAAGATATGGCCTCGCGAAGTTTCACGAAAATTCCCAAATTAAAGTATACTTAATTAAGTGAAATGGGTTGTGTAGATATATATATATATATATATATATATATTGATATATATATATATAATTGAAAATTTAATAAATAAATATGCAAAAATGCTCAAAACAGCGAATTGGGAGAGGGGAATAACCGAACCGGCCGATTTTTGAAGTCGACCCGAGCCCGCTGGGTCGACTAGGGGTTAATCCAGGGTGTTTGGCTGTCAACCCGTGGGCCGATTCGCTCAAGTGCAGATTTTGCATTTGAATGGTTCTCATGGTCCATCTTTAATCTAAAGGCCCTAGATGGTTCCTACACTTGACTTCTTCCCCAAGACATGCTTTGATGGCTTGGATTGAATCTAGGGTTAATCCTATGGCCTAAAACACTTGCCTAATCTATAAATAAGACCCTAACCTACCCTAATTCATTCATAATTAAACCTAGTGACTAAACTATGGCAAAATGCTAGCTCTCATGGCCTCCACTAATTTTATGAAGAGGGTTGCATACTAATCACTCTCTAATCAACTTCTAATCCCTTCTTAGCATCTTAATCTTCTTCATTTGGTGTTCAAAGTTGCTAGTTGTGAGTTTCTATCACTTTGATGATCTTTTGGTAAACTAATTAGATGAGATGTGATGAGATTTATGGTTTTATATGTGGGTTAATGAGCTTTGAATCATATGATATGATGTTAGCATTAATTTTATGTTTATGCATGTTGAGTATGTAAGTTTATGCAAGTTTAATATGATGTATGTTATGTTTGCATGATGCTAAATATGCAAGTTGTGGGCTATGTAATCATATGCAAGTTACATGTATGTAAATATGCAAGTTACATGTTTGTTAATATGCAAGTTACATGTTTGTTAATATGCAAGTTACATGTATGTAAATATGCAAGTTACATGTTTGTTAATATGCAAGTTACATGTTTGTTAATATGCAAGTTACATGTTTGTTAATATGCAAGTTACATGTATGTAAATATGCAAGTTACATGTTTGTTAATATGCAAGTTACATGTTTGTTAATATGCAAGTTTCATGTAAGTAAATATGCAAGTACATGTATGTAAATATGCAAGTTATATGTCTGTTAATATGCAAGTTCATGATGACACATTATGCAAGTCTATGAGTTAATATGCAAGTTTGTTATGCAAGTGAATATGTAAGATATGTGACATATTATATGCAAGTTATGTGACATGTTATGCAAGTGCATGTGCAAGTTATGTGTTTGTTAATATGCAAGATGGCACCTTTGAAACATGTTCATTCATATGCAAGTTGACACCTTTTATAAGTGTTATATCATGAACGAAATTACGTGGGAACGATGGGGTAATTAAATGCATAAGTTAATAAGATTGTGTGAAATTAATATAATTATGCATAACACAAAATAAATAAACATAGTATGGGAATTTGCCTATTTGGTTAGGTGTACCCATACTATGTGTTGGGAATTTACCTATTGAGTTAGGTCTACCCCATGGGAATTTACCTATTGAGTTAGGTCTACCCATGTTATGAAAAGTTTGACATTAATTAGGGATAATTAATATGGGGGTGATTAATTAGGTGTAATTAATCGACTAAGACACGAGGTTGGACTCATTTGTAGTGTAAAACTGCCCGGACCCGACCGGCTTAACCAGTTGCTACAAATGTCGGCCCAATGTGAGAGGTCTTGGCCATAAATTAAATACGTGATTAAGGTAAAGACACGAGGTTAGACTCTGTTATGACGTAAGACTGCCCGGATTCTACCGGCTTAACCAGGCGGTCATAACAGCCAGTCTAATGTGGGAGGTCTTTACGGGAAATCACGGTCTTAATTAATTAAGAAACACTTAACCATTATAGCATGTAGTGGGACATGAGGGGTTAAGTGGGTGCCTTGGGTGGCATGTGGAATCTTAAGTGGGTTGCCTTAAGTGGCAATAGAAAATACGATTAGAATACTTAACCAAGAGAAACATGTAATTAAACATGATTAAAGGGTTAAGTGGGATACACTAGATATTGGACAAGCTTAAGTGGGTAGCTTGTGGGGGCCCATTTCAACCAATATCCCAAACGTATCTTTGTGGGCTCGACCCATGTCGAGTGACGGGACACGCATATTGGGCTTGATTATAAGAGGCCAAAACGGGTTAGCGGTGGCAACGCAAGTCCAACGGGCTTCATATGCGTGAGTGGGCCCGGGCTGGTAGGTAAGCCGTTGTTGCATCGTGTAGATATAAGCCGTGCACCGTTGATTATATCGGGTTGCCACGTTGGGGAATGGTACACCCCAAGGTGGGGCCAGCACGGGTATCTACGTTAGGGAGCCGATCGAATGGGGAGTAGTGTGTACACCTGGTGGATTGTAGGGCCCCGTGGCGCCTACTTGGTCACCTAGGGGTACGCAAGTACTATTAAAGTAATTCTATAAGTCCTTAGGTGGGATCAACCTTTAAGTTAGGAACGACTGGTGTGGTGCAGTTTAGTAATTTACCTTAGGAAGGGTAGATGCGTCTTTATCCTTTATCTTAGTTTAGTTAAATGCGTAGTATAGCCGTTCATCCCTATATGTTACCGTATATCAAGTTATGTCTTCTCTGGTTACTTTAACGATTGTATTGTTAAAGTTATAGGACTCACTCAGACTTATGTCTGACCCCGTTGTTTTTATCCTTTTCCCAACCCTCAGGTCCTACGGTGGATCCTAGCGGTAGCGGAGCTTGATCGGAGTGCAGTTCCAGTCTTTAGGAGCTTGGATAAATGTAAAGCTCCAGTTATCCAGTTATCTTTTCTTTTGTTTTGGCTATTGTATGAGAGTGGGATTATGTACTTCTTTATCTTGATGGATATTGTACTTGACTTTTATTGTGGGTTTATGATGTAACCAGACATGTTTTACTTCCGCTGTTATGAGATGATGTTTTAAAATTTCAAATACTATTTATATCTGTCTTGTTGTAATTTTTCTGTTCTATATTCACTAAAATACTCCACCGATGTTATGGCATTCCCATTGTGAGTGATCATAGCGGGAGTGGGGTGTTACACGTGGTATCAGAGCTTAAGGTTACCAGAACAGATAAATTTTTTGAAAAAAAAACTATTTTTTCTAAGAGTATTTTCGAAGAAAGTATTTTCAAAAACATGTCTTTTAAAAGGAAAAGTTTTTGAAAAAGAAAAACATAATCCCCAATAGCCATATCGTTATCTTTCGGAATCTCCTTTTTGAATCTTTCCTCTTTCGTTTCAGCATGGCTGAAGATCTTAACATCCCGGAAGGTTTAGTTATACCACTATGGTATAGGAGGTTGCAAGAGGCTAGGGCCGCGGCTGCGGGTCCAGCCAATGCTACTACACCAGAGACAACCGCTCCTCCTCCTCAGCCTAGAGTGGATAATTTTGCTAAGGTTTGCAAGGAGTTCAAGGCTATAGGAGGAAAACCTTTTCTAGGTTCAGAGACTTTCGTAGAGGCTAGAGATTGGCTTAAGGAAGTGGAAGAGTTGCTAGATATCTTTGAAGTGGAAGAGGGAAAGAAAGTCAAGTTGGCGGCTTGGTTGATGAAGGGAGAGGCCTCATTCTGGTGGGAGGTCACTAATGGAGAACGCCCTGTTGACTCTTGGGCAGATTTTAAGCAAAGGTTTGGGGCTAAGTTTCTCTCAAGGGCGGAAGAGAATCTGTTTATGGAGAAGTTCTTGAATTTGAAGCAAGGGAATCTCACGGTGAAAGAATATGTCAACAAATTCAATCAATTAGCAAGATTTGGCATAGAGTTGGTGAATACACCGGAAAAGAAGGCTTTGAGGTTCGTTAGAGGCTTGAACGAACCATTGCAAGGAATAGCTATGACTCACATTCCTATGGGGGCCACCTTTGAGAAGCTTGTCTACATGGCACTTATGCATGAGGATGATAAGAATTCTAAGGCACCAGAGAAAAAGGGGGATCAGAAGAAACCGCAACAACAACAACAAGGCAAGGGCGGAAAAGGCAATGGTGACAAGAAGAAGACGAAGAAGAAGTGCTTCAATTGTGGGACACCAGGGCACCTCAGTAAGGATTGTCGCAAAAAGAAGAAGACCGGTTGCTTTCATTGTGGTGAAGCAGGGCATCTTGTGAAAAACTGCCCAAAGAAGGGGCAGAAGACGGGGTCTACCTCAGGAGGTCAGGTGCAAGCTCTTATAGCACCACCTCAGTCAGGGGGGCAAGTTCAGGTTCTCTCAGTTCCACCGATTCAGCAGAGAGGTAGAACTATTTCCGTTGAAAGTCTGGTTTTTCTGTGTGATCATCCAGTTCGTACTTTGTTTGACTCTGGCGCATCGCATTCTTTTATCTCATCATCGTTAGTTGAGTCACTGCACTTAGACACCAGTCTAGTTGATGATCCCTTGGTTGTTTCAAACCCAATTGGGGGCTCTATATATCTGTCTATGATATGTTTGGGTTTGAAGATTTCTATACTTAGCGTTGAGTTTAGATGTGATGCTTTTGTATTGGGCTTCACGGGCTATGGGTTGATTTTGGGCATGGACTGGTTATCCAGTAATGGTGCCGTCCTTGATTGTGAAAGGAGAGTTGTCAGGCTTATGACCCGCTTGGGTAATACTCTCGAGATCTCTTGTAATCCCATGGAATCTGTTTTGCTAAGTTATCTTGAATCGCTCGATGCTTCGGTCGAGAGTTTGCATTCTGTCAGAGTGGTCCGGGAATATCCGGATGTGTTTGAAGAAGTGAAGGGTTTGCCTCCGAAGCGGGAGATAGATTTCCGAATTTATTTGGTGGATAATGCCAAACCAGTGTCTTTGCCAGCGCCACATGGCTCCTCGGGAGAGAAGAGAACTTCATAAGCAAGTAGGGGAGTTGCTTGAGAAGGGGTTCATAAGGCGAAGTATATCGGAGTGGGGAGCTCCAGTAGTGTTTGCCACGAAGGCGGATGGGTCCCTCAGACTTTGTGTGGATTATAGGGAACTTAATAAGCTCACGAAGAAGAATAGACACCCATTACCGAGGATAGATGATCTCTTTGATCAGTTGGTTGGCGCGTCAGTATTTTCGCAGATGGACTTAGCTACAGGGTTTCATCAGTTAAGAGTGGCGGAGGACAGTATAGAGAAGACTGCTTTCCGGACTCCGGATGGTTTTTATGAGTGGCTAGTGATGCCATTTGGGTTGACAAACGCCCCCGCATACTTTGTTGATCTCATGAGTAGAGTGTTCAGAGAGTATCTGAATAAGTTTGTAGTAGTTTTTGTGGATGACATCTTGGTCTTTTCCAAGAATGAAGAAGAGCATGCCTTACATCTCAAGGAAGTGTTGGAGACTCTTCGAGCGCATAGTCTTAAAGCTAAATTCTCTAAATGCCATTTTTGGAGAAGAGAAGTGCGATTCTTAGGGCATGTGGTCTCTAAGGAAGGGATAGCTGTGGATCCCGCAAAGATAGTATCTATCCAGGATTGGAAAGTTCCTAGAAATGCTACCGAGGTAAGAAGTTTCTTGGGGTTGGCAGGATATTATAGGAAGTTCATCAAAGACTTCGCGAAGATATCAGCCCCATTAACCCGCTTGACGAAGAAGAATCTGGTTTTCTCATGGGACGTAGATTGTGATGATGCTTTCCGACGGTTAAAGAGAGCTTTGACCACCGCTCCAGTTTTAGTGCTCCCGGATGGGAGTAAGCCGTTTGTTGTTTATACCGATGCTTGTGGGACAGGATTGGGCGCAGTCTTGATGCAGGAGGGAAGGGTAATAGCTTATGGAGGGAGGCAATTGAGAGTGCATGAGAAGAATTACCCTACCCATGATCTAGAGTTGGCCGCGATTGTTTTCGCACTTAAGTCTTGGCGCCATTATCTTCTTGGTGAGAGATTCGAGTTGTTCACTGACCATAAATCATTGAAGTACTTATTCTCTCAGAAGGATTTAAATTTAAGACAGCAAAGGTGGATGGAGTTCTTAGCATCCTATGATTTTGAGATAGCGTATACCCCTGGCAAGGGTAACGTGGTGGCAGACGCCTTAAGTAGAAAAAGGCTATCTTTGAGTCCATTGTTCGTGGAACGACGAAGCTTGGAGTTTCTTTCTTTGTTTGACTTCAGACCTTCTGTTGATTTTGTACCTGGTTTGTTGGCATCCTTGGAGGTTAGACCTACTCTTTTGAGACGGATTGGCGAGGCTCAGCGAGACGACCCACAGTTGGTTGTGTTGGTAGAGAAGCTTATAAGAGGGGAGTCGTCCAGCCATTTGGGTAGATACACCATAGATGATAAGGGATGGTTGCATAGAGACGGTAGACTTTGTGTACCGCAAGATGAGGGTTTGAAGAAGGCTATTTTGGATGATGCACATCGTTCAAGAATGACTATTCATCCCGGTGGAGACAAAATGTACCAAGACATGAAGAGAGTTTTCTTCTGGGCCGGTATGAAGAAAGATGTGGCCGAGTATGTGGCTAGATGCTTAGTGTGCCAACAAGTTAAAGTGGAGCAAAGGAAACCCGGTGGGTTGCTACACCCATTGGAAGTTCCACAGTGGAAGTGGGATAGTGTCTCGATGGATTTCATCGACGGGTTACCGAGATCGAGGAAGGGCAATACGGGAATTTGGGTTGTGGTAGACAGACTTACCAAGAGTGCCCATTTTATACCCGTAAAGAGTAAGAGGACCGCTCCATGGCTTGCTTCAGTCTATGTTAGAGAGATTGTTAGATTGCATGGCGTACCATCCAGCATTGTGAGTGATCGAGATCCTATTTTCACTAGTGAGTTTTGGAGAAGTTTGCAAGAGGCGGTAGGGACTCAGTTGTGTTTGAGCACCGCATATCATCCTCAGACGGACGGTCAGACCGAGAGGGTGAACCGTATCTTAGAAGATCTTTTGAGGCTTTGTATCTTGGATTTTGGAGGTACATGGGAAGAACATCTTCCTTTGGTGGAGTTCGCATATAATAACAGCTTTCAGTCCAGTATTGGTATGGCTCCTTTCGAAGCTCTTTATGGAAGGCCTTGTCGATCTCCTACATGTTGGTGGGAATCTACGGATAAGATCTTGCTTGGGCCAGATATGGTTAGAGAGACTTCAGAGAAGATTGATTTAATTCGTAGGAGGATGAAGGCAGCGCAAGATAGACAGAAGTCTTATGCGGATCGGAGAAGGACGGATCTTGAGTTTGAGGTTGGGGATATGGTTTTTGTCAAAGTATCTCCATTGAGAAAGGTTGTTCGCTTTGGGTCCGTTGGGAAGTTAGCACCAAGGTTTGTTGGGCCGTTTCCTATTAAGGAAAGGATCGGACGGGTGGCATATAGGGTAGAGTTGCCCGACAGACTTAGTGGTGTTCATGATGTGTTCCATGTATCACATCTGAGGAAGTGCTTACATGAGACCGCAGAGGTGGTAGAGCCGAGCTTGCTTCGAGATGTAGAGGTAGAGCGTGATGCGACGATTCGACGAGCTCCTACTCGCATCCTTGGGTCAGAAACTAGGAAGTTGAGGAATAGAGAAGTTCAGCTAGTGAAAGTGCAATGGGGAGATGACGAAAGCAATACTACTTGGGAGACGGAAGCGAAGATGCGTTCTTTGTATCCATTTCTTTTTGAGAGTATGTCTTTTAACTTCTCCTTTATCGCTTGTCAAGTGCTTATCTTATCTTTAGTATATCCTCTCGCTAGTACCTATGACCTTTAGATAGGGTAAAACCTATGGTTGAAACATGTGTTTGAAACATGTTATGGTTGATGGATGCATGTGGATGCAATTGATTGCTAGTGGTTGCTCGTGGATGCATATACACACACATTAGGCACTAGATCGGCTCAGACACTTCATGTTGCATATTGCATAAATGGATGTGGTAGTTAGAATTGATGGATGTATCATGGCTGTGATATCATATGAATGATGCATTTTTGTGTATGGTTGTGCACGCATGTAGAAGTTTGTATGTGTCAATAGGGTTTCGCATACATATTGGATGCATGGCACTATCATGGTTTGCATTAAGGAGGTCGACTGAATCAGTAGACCGCCTGATTTTGCATTAGTATACGGACATATACACACACTTTATGCATATGTTCATACATCATTAGAAGTTTCTAAGGACAATGATTGCTCGTGGATGATGCTTTGAGTAGATGGATGATTGGATGGTAGGATACGTTCTTCCTAACTTGAAGATTTCGGGGACGAAATCCTTTAAGGAGGGGAGAATGTAACAACCCGTATTTTCAATAACCTGTAATAACATAAATCGAGGCAGAATTTAATTCTAAAATGGGAATCAAGGGAAACGGGCTATGCCATTGTGTTCGTCTCGGAAAAATACGCGAAATAGAGTCCGAGTTTTCGAAAATCGGAGTCCGTATGACCAAGATATGGCCTCGCGAAGTTTCACGAAAATTCCCAAATTAAAGTATACTTAATTAAGTGAAATGGGTTGTGTAGATATATATATATATATATATATATTGATATATATATATATAATTGAAAATTTAATAAATAAATATGCAAAAATGCTCAAAACAGCGAATTGGGAGAGGGGAATAACCGAACCGGCCGATTTTTGAAGTCGACCCGAGCCCGCTGGGTCGACTAGGGGTTAATCCAGGGTGTTTGGCTGTCAACCCGTGGGCCGATTCGCTCAAGTGCAGATTTTGCATTTGAATGGTTCTCATGGTCCATCTTTAATCTAAAGGCCCTAGATGGTTCCTACACTTGACTTCTTCCCCAAGACATGCTTTGATGGCTTGGATTGAATCTAGGGTTAATCCTATGGCCTAAAACACTTGCCTAATCTATAAATAAGACCCTAACCTACCCTAATTCATTCATAATTAAACCTAGTGACTAAACTATGGCAAAATGCTAGCTCTCATGGCCTCCACTAATTTTATGAAGAGGGTTGCATACTAATCACTCTCTAATCAACTTCTAATCCCTTCTTAGCATCTTAATCTTCTTCATTTGGTGTTCAAAGTTGCTAGTTGTGAGTTTCTATCACTTTGATGATCTTTTGGTAAACTAATTAGATGAGATGTGATGAGATTTATGGTTTTATATGTGGGTTAATGAGCTTTGAATCATATGATATGATGTTAGCATTAATTTTATGTTTATGCATGTTGAGTATGTAAGTTTATGCAAGTTTAATATGATGTATGTTATGTTTGCATGATGCTAAATATGCAAGTTGTGGGCTATGTAATCATATGCAAGTTACATGTATGTAAATATGCAAGTTACATGTTTGTTAATATGCAAGTTACATGTTTGTTAATATGCAAGTTACATGTATGTAAATATGCAAGTTACATGTTTGTTAATATGCAAGTTACATGTTTGTTAATATGCAAGTTACATGTTTGTTAATATGCAAGTTACATGTATGTAAATATGCAAGTTACATGTTTGTTAATATGCAAGTTACATGTTTGTTAATATGCAAGTTTCATGTAAGTAAATATGCAAGTACATGTATGTAAATATGCAAGTTATATGTCTGTTAATATGCAAGTTCATGATGACACATTATGCAAGTCTATGAGTTAATATGCAAGTTTGTTATGCAAGTGAATATGTAAGATATGTGACATATTATATGCAAGTTATGTGACATGTTATGCAAGTGCATGTGCAAGTTATGTGTTTGTTAATATGCAAGATGGCACCTTTGAAACATGTTCATTCATATGCAAGTTGACACCTTTTATAAGTGTTATATCATGAACGAAATTACGTGGGAACGATGGGGTAATTAAATGCATAAGTTAATAAGATTGTGTGAAATTAATATAATTATGCATAACACAAAATAAATAAACATAGTATGGGAATTTGCCTATTTGGTTAGGTGTACCCATACTATGTGTTGGGAATTTACCTATTGAGTTAGGTCTACCCCATGGGAATTTACCTATTGAGTTAGGTCTACCCATGTTATGAAAAGTTTGACATTAATTAGGGATAATTAATATGGGGGTGATTAATTAGGTGTAATTAATCGACTAAGACACGAGGTTGGACTCATTTGTAGTGTAAAACTGCCCGGACCCGACCGGCTTAACCAGTTGCTACAAATGTCGGCCCAATGTGAGAGGTCTTGGCCATAAATTAAATACGTGATTAAGGTAAAGACACGAGGTTAGACTCTGTTATGACGTAAGACTGCCCGGATTCTACCGGCTTAACCAGGCGGTCATAACAGCCAGTCTAATGTGGGAGGTCTTTACGGGAAATCACGGTCTTAATTAATTAAGAAACACTTAACCATTATAGCATGTAGTGGGACATGAGGGGTTAAGTGGGTGCCTTGGGTGGCATGTGGAATCTTAAGTGGGTTGCCTTAAGTGGCAATAGAAAATACGATTAGAATACTTAACCAAGAGAAACATGTAATTAAACATGATTAAAGGGTTAAGTGGGATACACTAGATATTGGACAAGCTTAAGTGGGTAGCTTGTGGGGGCCCATTTCAACCAATATCCCAAACGTATCTTTGTGGGCTCGACCCATGTCGAGTGACGGGACACGCATATTGGGCTTGATTATAAGAGGCCAAAACGGGTTAGCGGTGGCAACGCAAGTCCAACGGGCTTCATATGCGTGAGTGGGCCCGGGCTGGTAGGTAAGCCGTTGTTGCATCGTGTAGATATAAGCCGTGCACCGTTGATTATATCGGGTTGCCACGTTGGGGAATGGTACACCCCAAGGTGG
The DNA here is from genome assembly GCA_030737875.1 of Allium sativum. Classification (NCBI taxonomy): domain Eukaryota; kingdom Viridiplantae; phylum Streptophyta; class Magnoliopsida; order Asparagales; family Amaryllidaceae; genus Allium; species Allium sativum. Next base: position 715,171,396 of record CM060921.1, on the reverse strand, counting down.
GGCCAGCACGGGTATCTACGTTAGGGAGCCGATCGAATGGGGAGTAGTGTGTACACCTGGTGGATTGTAGGGCCCCGTGGCGCCTACTTGGTCACCTAGGGGTACGCAAGTACTATTAAAGTAATTCTATAAGTCCTTAGGTGGGATCAACCTTTAAGTTAGGAACGACTGGTGTGGTGCAGTTTAGTAATTTACCTTAGGAAGGGTAGATGCGTCTTTATCCTTTATCTTAGTTTAGTTAAATGCGTAGTATAGCCGTTCATCCCTATATGTTACCGTATATCAAGTTATGTCTTCTCTGGTTACTTTAACGATTGTATTGTTAAAGTTATAGGACTCACTCAGACTTATGTCTGACCCCGTTGTTTTTATCCTTTTCCCAACCCTCAGGTCCTACGGTGGATCCTAGCGGTAGCGGAGCTTGATCGGAGTGCAGTTCCAGTCTTTAGGAGCTTGGATAAATGTAAAGCTCCAGTTATCCAGTTATCTTTTCTTTTGTTTTGGCTATTGTATGAGAGTGGGATTATGTACTTCTTTATCTTGATGGATATTGTACTTGACTTTTATTGTGGGTTTATGATGTAACCAGACATGTTTTACTTCCGCTGTTATGAGATGATGTTTTAAAATTTCAAATACTATTTATATCTGTCTTGTTGTAATTTTTCTGTTCTATATTCACTAAAATACTCCACCGATGTTATGGCATTCCCATTGTGAGTGATCATAGCGGGAGTGGGGTGTTACAGAATAATTCCCCAAACATTAACCCCGAAGGCCGAAACCAACATCAGATCAATATCCAGAAAACCATTCTGCTTAGCTAACCGACAGTTCGTTTCTAAATTTCACATTCATAGGGAAAGGTTCCCATTAATTTTATCCAAGATAAATCATTAAAATTTATTCTCAAATCTTCTTTTGAATTTCGATTCAACTAGTTGGGATTAACGAAACTTACCGAAGTAATCATTTGTTTTAATTTTCCAATCCCAACCTATTCATCCCATGAAGTAAAACTGGAAATACTTCATATCTAACACCACGGTGTTATCGGTAAATTCAATTACCATTTCACGTTCAAATCTAATTAAAGATTTAACTATCGCCTGGAGCAAAACTGGTGATACTCCATTCTCGATCATTTCAATCTAATTAAAGATTCATTAAAACTCCACTTAGTTTTAATCGTTAACTGGGTTAAAGAATCCGTGTCATTTAAAACACAGTTCACGATAAACCCAAAGTCACATTCCATTAATTATCGGGTTAAAGAACGAGTGTTATTTAAAACACTGTCCACGATAAACCCAAAAATCAATATCAATTCAATTCTAATTAAATATCATTTAATTGGCATACTTCATTAAATGTAAATAAAAAGATTTAATCTTTTCTCAGCTGGGTTCAAGAACAGTGTTAGTGAAGACACCATTCACGACAAACCCAAATCACATTTGATATTCAATACAAGTCTCTGAATAGAAAATATATCGGCTTATATTCAATATCGAATTCTACGATTAACAAATGTCGTATTGGAAATAACGATCTAAATATATGTATCTTTCAAATTTCCATAACAACATCTGTGTAATCCCGAATTCCAACATCGAAATATTCCGAAGAAAATTTCGATTCAAATCCACTCCAATGCAATCATTGGAAATTCTGGTTATTTTTAAAACCCTTTTCAAATTCAATTTATTTATTTAAAAATAAATAGAATTATAATTCTAGTTCAAAACCAGTTCATTTCGATAAAATCTATTTTTATCTTTTCAAATATGGAGTTTTTCATCCCAATTCTTCCCAAATCATTTCTTATGATTTTACACAATTTATTACTATTTTTAATAATTTTATCAAGGCCCGTACAGTCGATTTCCATCAACGGCCATCGAACTGCACTTACGGCGATCTTTTTCAAATTTGATTTGGACATAATTCCAAATCTGTAGTGACCCAACTTTCCAGTACCTCGGAAGTTGCATCATTATTTAAGAAAAAGAAATAGATAGAAGAATAGAACTAAGAAAAGACATCAGAATCTCATAGCGGAACTTGGGACAATATATTATAACCCAAAATATTACATAACATAAGTCAAATACATTGAAATACTTCATACATAGGGATACATGTCATCACAATTAAATACTTAACACTTGTGATACTAACTTGCAGATAATTCTACATAACATATGATAGATAAGCCAACACTTCAGATCCTGCCATCCAGCTACTCCAAGTTACTTTAAAACCTGGATCACTTGTCTACTCATAATAAATATTATGAGTACCCAAGAGTTTAAGGAAAACACAGAAAATAAATTCCGGGTCAGTCATGGACTGGTATGAGTAAACGATTTATAAACAAGTTTAATAAATCACAATGATTCATAAGACCACGCCGTGAATACGGAACGGGTTTTTACCTTATGAGATCAAAACAGTTTGCATATTTAAACATATATTATGATAATGTCTAGGTGTCCACAAATAATTACAATCTAGTAGAATGCTTTCATCTCACATTCTACTTATAGTATACAAACAAAACCGTTAAGTGCTTATGGATATTTGGTTTCCAACTATGACAAGGTATGGGATCACCTTCCGGAGGTGTATCTCTAGATACGAATACACGGGTTCAACAAGAACATCTTGTAACCCGGCCACACATGACCGACCACTCATTTCTCTTGAGTGTATCGAATGTATATCACCAACGGTTGGGAGCTACCCACCGTTTCCCGAAACGGGTCAGAATCGACAATAGATTTTTAGAAGTAAATAAAACTCTAGATCAGATGATGATACATCCTAATGGGAGCTACCCACATAGCCATGTTGCCTGCCCGATTTTTGTCATTTCTGGTTGTGAAGCTTGAAGCTAAACGTACCCTGACACATGCTTTTTATTTGCTTTGAACGTCACATCGTCAAACCCGCTAATCCACTAATTGACTTCTCCAAAAATAAATTACAAGTATAAAGTAAGAGAAACGAATTTCTCTACCACTTATAACTACGTTTGAAAAGGTCAACGTACGTGATTAGTTAGGAGTACTCTGTCAGACGTTCGTCCATACAAGTTGTCCTGGGACTGGACAAACCGAAGGTACTATTCCGTACAACCATCTTAGCCAATGTTATCTAAGATTTATACAATAGCCCTTGCATTTTACTCCGCCTTCAATATATTCAGCATTTTTGACTCGCAACGCTTATGCCAATACGGAGTGGTTCTTGGGATAATAATTCAACCGGTCTCTCCATATTAACAACGTTAAAATGGTCAAAACTTTGATAGTCGATGACTTAACTATCAAATGAAAATACGTGTGCACACAAATCTTATTTCCAATTGGAATTTCTATTTGATCAATCATCATATATATATTCATATCGCTGTGTTTACGTATCACTATCCTTTCACATCAATCAGTCGCTGACTGTAATCGTTAAGAGAACAACTTCCTAAGTATAAACCCCGAAGGCCGAAACCAACATCAGATAAATACTCAGAAAATCATTTGACTTATTAATTTTAGTCAGTTTCTAATTTTAGTAATTCCATTTGAATTCTTATTTCAAAAATTTCACATTCCTTTAATATTTTTATTTCGAAAATATTAACTTAACCCCTTTATTTCATATCATGTTATACCGTGTGCGGAGCACGGGCTTAAAACCTTTCTCATGTAAAATCTTCTTTTTATAAAACCCGGGGTTTGACATTTGGATCTAATACCGACAGTTAATCCTTTCTTTTGATCTAATCTTATTTTATTTATCGTTTGACTCGATCTAATAAAACAACACTGCCTTATTCTCAGTTTAAATAATCTACACGTCGATTACTATTTTTTTTAATCATGAAATATTCAACAGATTCCCGATCCTTTCTTCTTCTGATTTATCTATTTATTTCTTTATTGGTTTAATTATTTATCATATAAATACGTACATGTTTAACTCCTATTTAAATCGAACTGGTTTGATTAAATAAATAAATACAAATACTTAACTAGTGGTGCTTAAGCTTGCATAACAAACCACTACTCTTTCGTTGCTTCTTCTGCATTTATCGAACATGTTTTTGTTTTAAAATTGTATGATTTAATCAAATACTTCATTCTCTTTCTAATTAAAACTAATGGCCCAAACTCGGCCCATTTCGTGATTTGCTTCTTATTCCCTCCTGTATAAATCTTACTTTTCCTCTTCTTTCAATTGTTATACACATACAATGTTTTTAGTTTAAATTCTAAGATTTAAACCAACCAAAAACCTATTATTAATTTCAGGCCCAATATTTAACTGATTTAGTTTGCAGGCCCAATACCAAAAAGCCCGTCCCATTGTTTAATTAAATTAAGTGATTTTAATGTTACCAAACTGTCAATACCCAACCCCTTAAGATCCGCACTTCTTTATTTTGTCTCCACGTTGCCACGTGGCATTCTCCAGCCACAAATTTGATCCGCTCCAGGCAATTAAGGAACCGAGACCTGCTGCTATTTAACTCCATCATACTTCCCTTCTCTTTATCAGTTCCTTCTCCAATTTTCATGCTATTACTTTATTCCTTCTACCCCTTTTACCTTAAATTACACCTCCTCCTTCCGTGAATCCTACTTGTCCTCCAGCGCCGGTGTTCAACCGTCCATGGTTCCAGGAGTGCACGCAAACTCTTTCGAACGATTGCCGGAAAGCTGCTGTTTTTAATTCCCTTCACGTTTTTTTCATTTGGACTTCCACTTCCAGGCTTACACTTTGAAGCTTTTCCTTCTTTGTCGTGTTTACACTGTATCGCATCCGCACCTTACCGCCATGAACGTCTGCACCTCCTCTTCTTTGCTTTCCATTTTCTTGCACCATACCAGAATAGCCAGCTCCCATGCAAAACCGCCTGCGCCCAAACAAGCACGTTGCGTCCATCTTTTCCTGATCTCCCCTTAGCTTCTGTCGAACTCACCACATCTTCTATCGAAGCCACCCCATCATCTTGAGCCCATGTAGTTAGGTCTGTCAATATCTACTTCTTAATTCTAATGCTAGTATTATATTGGTGGTCAAAAACAACAGTTATCTAATCTGTAATATACTATTTTACACATTTATATATACTAAAAAAAATGGGGTTGTCTATTTGAACTAAATAGTTCGGTCCATTCTTACTAATAATTATCAGGAAGTAATATTACATCCTCATTACATATCACATAGCAGCTTGGGTAAAAATTATTATTTGGACCATCTACTTTCATTTTAATCAATGCAGTTGTGTTATAGTTTGATTACTTAATACATACTCTAACCGTCAAGGAACTACTAAAATCCAATGTTAGCCACAAGACTATACCGCAAACCCATCTCCTCACGAAGACCAAACAAAGGCTATCACGCACTACTGTACACCACTGTGCACGTCCTCTACCGTACGCGTGCACGTATGCATCGATCACTTGGCAGTTGCCGCGCCACTACTGACATGTCCCATTCGCACCCAAGCTCGTCATCGGCTAACCACTTCAACCTCACTTCTTCTTTCCCGAAATCCACTACTCACAATATATTCCCAACCACCCACATATACACACTAGTCACTAGGCGTGGTATATGTGATATGGCACAAGTCCTTCATAGGTTTTCAGTGATGTGTTCGACTAGGTTAAAAAAGGTCGGTCATCATGATTACACAGATGTTATGTATCTTTTTGTATGTGCAGTAGTGTTACTTCACGGTATACAATAGAAGTCCACTTTTCGCTCATTTATGTTATTTTATGTTATACCATTTAAAGTTCACCTTTCACTTTGGTTCCAAAAGAAATGTACCCTCGTATGGTATAATCATGGCATCTACCCTCAGAATATTATCTTTCCCCTTTTCTAGTTTTGCTATTCCTGTTTTGTGTGTTTACCGTTTGGATTTCGAGTTTATATGTTTCAGTTCTGATATGAATCCTTAAATCTACTAACTACACATTCCAGACCATATATGCACAAACATATATATGTATATTCCAATCTAAAAAGTAAATACTTTGAATGGTTTACTCACCTTTGGTTCTCTGTTTTCATGTTTATCATTCACTGTTTTATTTGTTCCAGGTTTCTTACGAGAGGTATAATAAGCACAGCATATACACAAGCATTCATATATGTATAAAAAAAATCAAAAGAAAATGTGAAGTTTACTCACAGTTTAAACAGCAGGCGAATGGTGTGTTTATATTTCCAGATCTCCTTCTCTCTTAGCTCGGTTTATAGGTAAAATGAGAATGAAGATAGTAGCAGCATATTTATAGGCAACTTAAAGCTTTATTATATTAGTTTCTTATTTACTTTAATTAACTAAATCTTTAATTAATCCCATCATTTTATTCGCGCAGAGATTTGTGTACAGAGAATGTTTGTAGGAAGCTAAGTTTGGTCATGGGATGGCTTGCTAAAGTCTTTGCTGTACAATGCAATATACACCCACTTGTTCTCCTATGACAAAAGCATTTAATGTTTGTTGTCTTCCTTCTAGATGAAATCTTTTAATATAATTCTATATTTCTATTGTTGGCTTGCGCAGGAAATGGTTGTGTGGTTCATGACATTACACACATTACCTTTGCATTAACTTAAATCTAAGATAGCTTTTAACTTTAGCATGATTCATCAATACTAGCCTGCACAACAATCTTGTAATACCTTCATTTTCATTTAGTATTAACCCATTTATACATGTCACTTTCACCTATTGTATTTGCAAGCCTTAAACATGAAGTATGGGTTCAAATGGGCTTTGTTTGGGCTTGTGCGTGGGCTGTCTTGGTTGGCAATAAGGTTGGGCTACATGTTGGTTTTTGTTCACATTTGGGCTGATTTATATTTGTAAAGAAAATGCTATTTCTACTAGCATTTTGTGCTGTGTTGATGCATACTTTTTGGGCTGTCTAGTGTTGTGTTTCTTGCGTGAGTTAGGGTCTATAAATCTCAGCAAAACACTTAGTTTCTAGCACCAGAAGTTGGATAAAGTCTGTTCTTCATGTGGCATATTTTCTTAAATTTTTAGCCTAGTCTTTAGCTATAGTTTTTTGTTACATTTTAGCGACGGTTCTTTTTCTAACGCTTTAGCTACAGTTCCTTTAGTAACGTTTTGTCATAGCGCTTCAGAAGTGCTGTCATTATCTCTGTTTAGTTATACTCACGTTGTTCTATAAAAATTGTTATACTTCTGGTCATCGTCACCGAATCTTACTTACAGTTCTGGCCCTGTAATGAATTTATACATTAATAAGTTAGTTTACTAATGTATTATAAAATTTTAAGTTCGTTCGCAAATTTTGTTTTCATTCAGAATTTCCGGGTCATTACAATCTACCCTCCTTATAAAAATTTCTCCCTCGAAATTGTAATTAAAGCGTAAATTCAAGTTATAATCAAAGTTATAAACTTTTATCCATAAATAATCAACACACATCAGCCAATTGTTATTTATCACAGTTATTTCCCTAATATATGTTACTACCGTTTGAAAACATTTCTCATTACTGCATCACTATTTCTCAAAATCCATCAGTTCCTGACCGTAAATTTGTAAGCGAATAACCCTCTAAATACCAACCCCGAAGACCGAAATCAACATCAGATTGATACCTAGAAAGTTCTTCAACTTAATCAATTTCCAGTTAGTTTCTAATTTCTTAACTTCATCTTATCTCAAACATATCATGATTACAATTGGAAAAAAATTTCCAAATCATATATACTTCCTCCATTTTGATTTTGACTTATGCAAATATATTTATCTACTCCGAATTCTCTTTTTACTTGAATCTATATCCAACGATCTCAAGTCCACTTCACTTTACTCCATTAAGTATTTTATTAACTTAAGTCTAAACTTAATTCAGTGAAAATCCAAAATTTTAATTCGATTAATAATCCTAACTTCATTATTAAAAAGAATAAGGTACCTTCCGTGACTCCTCCCACGTCCTCGGAGGTAGATGGCTTATCCATTAAGGCCAAGACTGTTGATTGCGTTCCTTTCTTCATAAGTGGGCAATCGTAAATCATATGTCCAGGCTGATTACACTTATAGCATATATATTGTCGGACAGAAGCATTATCCGATTCCTGTGGCTCTTGCTGAGGTTGCTGTGGCTTTTATGCTGCTGGCTTCTTACAGAACCTAGCAATGTGGCCCTTCTCTTTACAATTGTGGCATATGGTATTCTTGAAACGCTCCTTAGCTTTCTCACCCATCTCTCCTTTTCCCTTCCAGTTCGGATTAAACTTCCACTTCAAAGGATTCTCCCCACTGGCTTCTCCGGTTTGTGTCTTTGCTACTGGCTTCTTCGTGCTTAATGCCTCATAACGAATTGCCATATCGATTATGTCGATGAATGGACTCTTTAGATGTCCGATCACCTTATCCTGTAGATCTTCCTTTAAACCAGCTATGAACATTTCGTTCTTCTTGAGCGAGGTATTGATCAGGTCTGGGCCAAAGCAAGATAGTGCGTTGAACTTATTCTCATACTCAACGATAGACATGTTACCTTGTTTTAGATCGATGAAGTCTCGATACATTCGGGTCTTTCCAGCTGCAGGTAAAAATTGTGCTTCAAACTCTTCTTTGAACTTTCCCCAAGGAAAATCATTCTCAGAAACGTTTGCCGTCTGTGCGTCCCACCAGATTGCAGCTGCTCCTTGTAGTTGCCATGAAGCCAAAAGTCGTTTCTGTTCATCATTCAGATTCTGTCCTTTGAAAATCCTCTCACAGGACCTCAACCACGCTTGAACTTCGATAAAGGATTCAGTTCCTTTAAAAACTTTCCCTCCCAGTGTATTATACTCTTTACAAATTTTTGCAAAGTTTGCCCTTGGTTGGACTGGTGTAGTTGGTGCAACTTCTATAACTGGTGCAACTTCTTCCACGGTTTCTACCGGGATTTGAGTAGTGTTACGACCATTGGCAATGGTGGTTCCACTAGCTCGACCTCTTCGTGCACGGGTAGTCATACTCACTAATCTGAATGTACAGGTTGATATTAAAACTCGATCGGATATTAGGATACTTGGTCTATAAAAAAACTTAGGTCGATCTATCCTAAGTATGTTCATTCTAAATATATATAATAGCATCCAAATTTTTAAAATACGCTCTCTCACACTCACCCAAAGCCTAGGTATACGATAACCTAAGCTCTGATACCAACTGTAGTGACCCAACTTTCCAGTACCTCGGAAGTTGCATCATTATTTAAGAAAAAGAAATAGATAGAAGAATAGAACTAAGAAAAGACATCAGAATCTCATAGCGGAACTTGGGACAATATATTATAACCCAAAATATTACATAACATAAGTCAAATACATTGAAATACTTCATACATAGGGATACATGTCATCACAATTACATACTTAACACTTGTGATACTAACTTGCAGATAATTCTACATAACATATGATAGATAAGCCAACACTTCAGATCCTGCCATCCAGCTACTCCAAGTTACTTTAAAACCTGGATCACTTGTCTACTCATAATAAATATTATGAGTACCCAAGAGTTTAAGGAAAACACAGAAAATAAACTCCGGGTCAGTCATGGACTGGTATGAGTAAACGATTTATAAACAAGTTTAATAAATCACAATGATTCATAAGACCACGCCGTGAATACGGAACGGGTTTTTACCTTATGAGATCAAAACAGTTTGCATATTTAAACATATATTATGATAATGTCTAGGTGTCCACAAATAATTACAATCTAGTAGAATGCTTTCATCTCACATTCTACTTATAGTATACAAACAAAACCGTTAAGTGCTTATGGATATTTGGTTTCCAACTATGACAAGGTATGGGATCACCTTCCGGAGGTGTATCTCTAGATACGAATACACGGGTTCAACAAGAACATCTTGTAACCCGGCCACACATGACCGACCACTCATTTCTCTTGAGTGTATCGAATGTATATCACCAACGGTTGGGAGCTACCCACCGTTTCCCGAAACGGGTCAGAATCGACAATAGATTTTTAGAAGTAAATGAAACTCTAGATCAGATGATGATACATCCTAATGGGAGCTACCCACATAGCCATGCTGCCTGCCCGATTTTTGTCATTTCTGGTTGTGAAGCTTGAAGCTAAACGTACCCTGACACATGCTTTTTATTTGCTTTGAACGTCACATCGTCAAACCCGCTAATCCACTAATTGACTTCTCCAAAAATAAATTACAAGTATAAAGTAAGAGAAACGAATTTCTCTACCACTTATAACTACGTTTGAAAAGGTCAACGTACGTGATTAGTTAGGAGTACTCTGTCAGACGTTCGTCCATACAAGTTGTCCTGGGACTGGACAAACCGAAGGTACTATTCCGTACAACCATCTTAGCCAATGTTATCTAAGATTTATACAATAGCCCTTGCATTTTACTCCGTCTTCAATATATTCAGCATTTTTGACTCGCAACGCTTATGCCAATACGGAGTGGTTCTTGGGATAATAATCCAACCGGTCTCTCCATATTAACAACGTTAAAATGGTCAAAACTTTGATAGTCGATGACTTAACTATCAAATGAAAATACGTGTGCACACAAATCTTATTTCCAATTGGAATTTCTATTTGATCAATCATCATATATATATATTCATATCGCTGTGTTTACGTATCACTATCCTTTCACATCAATCAGTCGCTGACTGTAATCGTTAAGAGAACAACTTCCTAAGTATAAACCCCGAAGGCCGAAACCAACATCAGATAAATACTCAGAAAATCATTCGACTTATTAATTTTAGTCAGTTTCTAATTTCAGTAATTCCATTTGAATTCTTATTTCAAAAATTTCACATTCCTTTAATATTTTTATTTCGAAAATATTAACTTAACCCCTTTATTTCATATCATGTTATACCGTGTGCGGAGCACGGGCTTAAAACCTTTCTCATGTAAAATCTTCTTTTTATAAAACCCGGGGTTTGACATTTGGATCTAATACCGACAGTTAATCCTTTCTTTTGATATAATCTTATTTTATTTATCGTTTGACTCGATCTAATAAAACAACACTGCCTTATTCTCAGTTTAAATAATCTACACGTTGATTACTATTTTTTTTAATCATGAAATATTCAACAGATTCCCGATCCTTTCTTCTTCTGATTTATCTATTTATTGGTTTAATTATTTATCATATAAATACGTACATGTTTAACTCCTATTTAAATCGAACTGGTTTGATTAAATAAATAAATACAAATACTTAACTAGTGGTGCTTAAGCTTGCATAACAAACCACTACTCTTTCGTTGCTTCTTCTGCATTTATCGAACATGTTTTTGTTTTAAAGTTGTATGATTTAATCAAATACTTCATTCTCTTTCTAATTAAAACTAATGGCCCAAACTCGGCCCATTTCGTGATTTGCTTCTTATTCCCTCCTGTATAAATCTTACTTTTCCTCTTCTTTCAATTGTTATACACATACAATGTTTTTAGTTTAAATTCTAAGATTTAAACCAACCAAAAACCTAGTATTAATTTCAGGCCCAATATTTAACTGATTTAGTTTGCAGGCCCAATACCAAAAAGCCCGTCCCATTGTTTAATTAAATTAAGTGATTTTAATGTTACCAAACTGTCAATACCCAACCCCTTAAGATCCGCACTTCTTTATTTTGTCTCCACGTTGCCACGTGGCATTCTCCAGCCACAAATTTGATCCGCTCCAGGCAATTAAGGAACCGAGACCTGCTGCTATTTAACTCCATCATACTTCCCTTCTCTTTATCAGTTCCTTCTCCAATTTTCATGCTATTACTTTATTCCTTCTACCCCTTTTACCGTAAATTACACCTCCTCCTTCCGTGAATCCTACTTGTCCTCCAGCGCCGGTGTTCAACCGTCCATGGTTCCAGGAGTGCACGCAAACTCTTTCGAACGATTGCCGGAAAGCTGCTGTTTTTAATTCCCTTCACGTTTTTTTCATTTGGACTTCCACTTCTAGGCTTACACTTTGAAGCTTTTCCTTCTTTGTCGTGTTTACACTGTATCGCATCCGCACCTTACCGCCATGAACGTCTGCACCTCCTCTTCTTTGCTTTCCATTTTCTTGCACCATACCAGAATAGCCAGCTCCCATGCAAAACCGCCTGCGCCCAAACAAGCACGTTGCGTCCATCTTTTCCTGATCTCCCCTTAGCTTCTGTCGAACTCACCACATCTTCTATCGAAGCCACCCCATCATCTTGAGCCCATGTAGTTAGGTCTGTTAATATCTACTTCTTAATTCTAATGCTAGTATTATATTGGTGGTCAAAAACAACAGTTATCTAATCTGTAATATACTATTTTACACATTTATATATACTAAAAAAAATGGGGTTGTCTATTTGAACTAAATAGTTCGGTCCATTCTTACTAATAATTATCAGGAAGTAATATTACATCCTCATTACATATCACATAGCAGCTTGGGTAAAAATTATTATTTGGACCATCTACTTTCATTTTAATCAATGCAGTTGTGTTATAGTTTGATTACTTAATACATACTCTAACCGTCAAGGAACTACTAAAATCCAATGTTAGCCACAAGACTATACCGCAAACCCATCTCCTCACGAAGACCAAACAAAGGCTATCACGCACTACTGTACACCACTGTGCACGTCCTCTACCGTACGCGTGCACGTATGCATCGATCACTTGGCAGTTGCCGCGCCACTACTGACATGTCCCATTCGCACCCAAGCTCGTCATCGGCTAACCACTTCAACCTCACTTCTTCTTTCCCGAAATCCACTACTCACAATATATTCCCAACCACCCACATATACACACTAGTCACTAGGCGTGGTATATGTGATATGGCACAAGTCCTTCATAGGTTTTCAGTGATGTGTTCGACTAGGTTAAAAAAGGTCGGTCATCATGATTACACAGATGTTATGTATCTTTTTGTATGTGCAGTAGTGTTACTTCACGGTATACAATAGAAGTCCACTTTTCGCTCATTTATGTTATTTTATGTTATACCATTTAAAGTTCACCTTTCACTTTGGTTCCAAAAGAAATGTACCCTCGTATGGTATAATCATGGCATCTACCCTCAGAATATTATCTTTCCCCTTTTCTAGTTTTGCTATTCCTGTTTTGTGTGTTTACCGTTTGGATTTCGAGTTTATATGTTTCAGTTCTGATATGAATCCTTAAATCTACTAACTACACATTCCAGACCATATATGCACAAACATATATATGTATATTCCAATCTAAAAAGTAAATACTTTGAATGGTTTACTCACCTTTGGTTCTCTGTTTTCATGTTTATCATTCACTGTTTTATTTGTTCCAGGTTTCTTACGAGAGGTATAATAAGCACGGCATATACACAAGCATTCATATATGTATAAAAAAAATCAAAAGAAAATGTGAAGTTTACTCACAGTTTAAACAGCAGGCGAATGGTGTGTTTATATTTCCAGATCTCCTTCTCTCTTAGCTCGGTTTATAGGTAAAATGAGAATGAAGATAGTAGCAGCATATTTATAGGCAACTTAAAGCTTTATTATATTAGTTTCTTATTTACTTTAATTAACTAAATCTTTAATTAATCCCATCATTTTATTCGCGCAGAGATTTGTGTACAGAGAATGTTTGTAGGAAGCTAAGTTTGGTCATGGGATGGCTTGCTAAAGTCTTTGCTGTACAATGCAATATGCACCCACTTGTTCTCCTATGACAAAAGCATTTAATGTTTGTTGTCTTCCTTCTAGATGAAATCTTTTAATATAATTCTATATTTCTATTGTTGGCTTGCGCAGGAAATGGTTGTGTGGTTCATGACATTACACACATTACCTTTGCATTAACTTAAATCTAAGATAGCTTTTAACTTTAGCATGATTCATCAATACTAGCCTGCACAACAATCTTGTAATACCTTCATTTTCATTTAGTATTAACCCATTTATACATGTCACTTTCACCTATTGTATTTGCAAGCCTTAAACATGAAGTATGGGTTCAAATGGGCTTTGTTTGGGCTTGTGCGTGGGCTGTCTTGGTTGGCAATAAGGTTGGGCTACATGTTGGTTTTTGTTCACATTTGGGCTGATTTATATTTGTAAAGAAAATGCTATTTCTACTAGCATTTTGTGCTGTGTTGATGCATACTTTTTGGGCTGTCTAGTGTTGTGTTTCTTGCGTGAGTTAGGGTCTATAAATCTCAGCAAAACACTTAGTTTCTAGCACCAGAAGTTGGATAAAGTCTGTTCTTCATGTGGCATATTTTCTTAAATTTTTAGCCTAGTCTTTAGCTATAGTTTTTTGTTACATTTTAGCGACGGTTCTTTTTCTAACGCTTTAGCTACAGTTCCTTTAGTAACGTTTTGTCATAGCGCTTCAGAAGTGCTGTCATTATCTCTGTTTAGTTATACTCACGTTGTTCTATAAAAATTGTTATACTTCTGGTCATCGTCACCGAATCTTACTTACAGTTCTGGCCCTGTAATGAATTTATACATTAATAAGTTAGTTTACTAATGTATTATAAAATTTTAAGTTCGTTCGCAAATTTTGTTTTCGTTCAGAATTTCCGGGTCATTACAAAATCCAACCGTTAGATTTCAAATTTCTAATATTCTTTAGAAAGCTCTTTTCGATACGAACCCAACGGTTCCGGTTTCAGGAGAATCCGACGGTCGGATCTCTCGTAATGTCCGTTTGAAATAAATGGTCGAAATTCACGAACTGCCGCGGCGCGGCGCGTTCTATTCAGGCCATTATATTATATATATAATATATATAATATATATTTCGTCGATTTCTATTTAAAACGAATTATGTAAATAGTTTTAAATTCGTTTCAAAAGCAATTTCAACTTCCATTTCAATTCAAATCAAAATTGAATTCTTCTTTATTAATTCGTTTTAAAATTCATTTCTATTCAATTCAAATTTTAATTCAATTTGAATTCATTTCAATTCGCTTTCAATTCAATTTGAATTCGTTTTCAATTTAATTCAATTCTAAAGTCGTTTTCTATTCGATTCAACTCAAATTGGTTTTCTATTCGATTCAATTCAAATTGGTTTTCTATTCGATTCAATTCAAATTGGTTTTCTATTCGATTCAATTCAAATTGGTTTTCTATTTGAATCAAATTCAAATTGGTTTTCTATTCGATTCAATTCAAATTGGTTTTCTATTTGAATCAAATTCAAATTGGTTTTCTATTCGATTCAACTCAAATTGGTTTTCTATTTGAATCAAATTCATTATATATTCAATTGAAATCAAATTCGTTATATATTCAATTCGAATTCGTTTCCTATTCAATTTAATTCAAATTTCATTTCAAAATATGCGATTTCGAAATCACTTTTCAATATTCATTTTTAAATGAGTAAAATCGATATAAACATCGTTCATGTCAAAATGGCGCACCTCTAATCAACACGGCTTCATCATTCTATTTTCGAATATTCTATTTCAAATATTTCTATATTAAAATATTTCGTTCACCACATGACTTATCTCAACGGATGAGTACAGTCAACACATGAACCTTTATTTTATATTGATAAAGATGTAAATTTTGTTATTAAAATATTTCGTTCAACACATGACTTATCTCAACGGATGAGTACAATCAACACATGAACCTTTATTTTATATTGATAAAGATGTAAATTTTATTATTAAAATATTTCGTTCAACACATGACTTATCTCAACGGATGAGTACAGTCAACACATGAACCTTTATTTTATATTGATAAAGATGTAAATTTTATTATTAAAATATTTCGTTCAATACATGACTTATCTCAACGGATGAGTACAGTCAACACATGAACCTTTATTTTATAATATTCTTTATTTTCTAAATTGGAATGAGGTCCAATCAATCACCATATAATGTTAATTACATGGATTTTCATACATCACACACGCATATAATAGTATTGAAAAATAATCAACCATCAACCAAAGTGCACTTCACTGTATAAGCATCAAATATAGATATCTAACGCTTATAACAGTCTGTCAATCAATCGATCGACATATTTAATCAATCAGGATGAGTGAACTTCAAATTTCATCCCAACACCCGTGTGGGGTTTCAAACAATCAAACACAGATTTTAGTTGTGCAGTTGGGCGATGTGTAAAATTTATCGACCCAATCAATGTCCTTCAAATAGGTGTACATAAACAAACCGTCCGGTTTGTAAATGAATATTTTACTTGATTCACTTCCACGTTAAAACTATATTTTTAACGATAAAATATTTTATTTAACTTATGAATGTTCTATTCAGTTCATTTATTCAATAAAATGATATTTTTATTTTTCTAACATATTTTAGAAAATTTCGGCGGCATAACAGCACGATACTAGAAACGGGACAAGGCCTAGCCTTATCCCCGGTCTAGTGAAGGCCCACGCCATTCACACATCAATCAAATTCACCAAACAACCAAATTCACATCAAATCATCTAACTAATCTATGCAACCAAACAAACAAGTCCATGGTCTGTGGACGATTGTGTCGGGTGCTACTAAACACCGTCTGCATCCTAGTATATATATAACTAGAATAATTAAATTGAAAGGTGAGAAGTTCTCACTGATAGCTATCCAACTTCACGGCTCTTCTTTGACAGAAATCTTCATTGTTATCGCATTTTTGTCATCTTCGTTGCTGTAGCCACTACATATGTAAAAATCGAATTTTTACTTCGCCATTCAATATATAAAAATCGAATTTTCACTTCGCTATTCAATATATAAAAATCGAATTTTTACTTTGCTACTATATAGATAAAAATTCCATTTCAAAAATATAGATTTCGCCTTTATAAAAATATAGATTTCGCCTTTATAAAAATATGAAGTTTTTGCCTTTTCTAATATTAAAAATCCGAACTTTTAGATATTGAAAATCCGGACTTCACGAAAGCAAAAATCCTATTTTTTTCTCTAAAAATATTCTTTTTCCTATTTAAGAAAAAATCATATTTCTACATCTTCTATATAGTAAAGATTATATTTTTATTACCTTAAAAATATAAAGATCATATTTTTATTACTTTAAAAATACAAAGATCATATTTTTAATCCACTTCATATATAAAAGTTATATCTTTAACCTTTTTATAAATTAAAAACTGAATTTTTTAAAAATAAAAATCTCCTCTTTCTTATAAATAAAAATCGAAATTTTCATTAATAAAAATCCGACCTTTCATAAATAAAACCCTTATCTTTTCATTAGTAAAAATTCAATCTTTCTCCTTATTTAAAAATCAATCTTTTCTAATTTACTTTTAAAAATCCTAATCTGAAAAATAAATAATAAAGTAAATAAATAAAAATAAAATTAAAATGGAAAGCTTACAGTATTCGATACAGGGGGTAGGGGGTTTGCTGTCGCGGGTTCGGGACTGGGGGGGCTGGCGGCTTGGCGCGGCGGCGCTCATCTGGAAGGGGGGGGGGATCGCTGGGGAGGGCTGCGGCTAGGGCGGTTTTAGTTGGAGGCGGCGGAGCTCTTGGGTTCGGGTCTGAACGGAGGTGGGGGTTCGTGCGTGGATCGAAGAGGCTAGGGGAGGAGAGAGGAAGGGGACGGCGACGCCTTTGGGGTGAGGTGCGGCGGCCCGTCGTGGTGGGTGGAGGGCGATTCGATTCCTCTTTTTTTTCCTTTCTGTTTAAACGAACGAAGGGGGGGCCAGAAGTATAAGGGGGTGAGGAGAGAGGGTGTTCTCTATATTTTTTTTATTTAATTATTTATGAAAAAGTTGACTTTTGCATATGACCTCAAAACGAGGCCCACCGCCTGTCGTCCATAGCGTTTCACTCCCATTCCGAACACAATGGGATATGATCGTAGGCTGATTCGATCGTTTCGAATAGTTTCCGTTGAATTTCCATTTAAATCAATATATTGAAATTTAAACGTACATTTCAAATTACCGGGGTCACATACTAACTCTAAAAATTCTCGAAAAATATTTTCTAGCTTCGTATTGACGATACGGTCCTAAGAAAACTAGTTTTGTCGAATTCTGAGACCGTTAGAAAAATGGACATTTTCCAGTCGATTAAAATCAACTGAAACTGGTCAAACGCGTTTTCCTTTGCCACGCTCACATATTGATTCGAAAAATTATGAAATTTGGAATCTAGCAATAATTTGACATCCCGGACCAAACAAAACTGGTTTCGTCGAAATCCGAGGTCGTTTGCAAAATCTCCATTTTCAAGGGCCTGAATTCTATAGCGACTATTCAGAATTTTCAACTGGACATATCTTTTGATTCCCGCTATGAAATTTTGATTTTTCGGATTCGTTGGAAAGGTAACATCAAATAGATCCTAATGTTTTTGGTTTCACTAAAATCCGGATTGTTTTGCACCCGGTATGTTCAATTGAAGTTTGAAATCAAATTATCGAACTACCGCGCCATTTTCAATTCCTTTTATAATTATAAATAATTATTTATATTCTAACGACGACGTATATAATATATACGTTCTAATTCCATCCAAAATAAATTTCTCGTCGATATTATTTAAAATAATTCATTTTGAATAATCAAAATTCGCTAAAATTGCCAAAATAAAAATTTTAAACTGGCCCAGATTTTCGGGTTGTTACAACAGCTATCCATTTACCTGTTCAAACATATATAATGCACATGTATATATTTCTATCTATTTTTAGATCAGTTCAATGTGTGATTTAATCGAATAAATTCTACCATTCATCCTCTTATTAATTAAATTAACTATCGTTTTAATAATTTAATTAATCAAATCTGCTATCACACAATGCAAACAACGAGCAATTTGTTTTTAACTTTTCTAAATCATAAAAATTAATTCATACCCTCTTTTTAAATCCATCAGATTATAGAATTAAAAGTTCACATCCATGGAAAGAAAATAACAACAGAGTAGAGAACTAAATGGTAATGCAAAGTATGGTAAATGTACCTTGCGCCGGAGTCAATCAGAGATATCCACTCGATACATAGGATAGGCTTTCTGAATGCTCTCCTCAGTTTCCCAAGTACAATCTCGCGGATCTCCACTCCATTGCACTTTGACTAAGTGAACCTTCTTGTTCCTCAGTTCTTTGGTTTCTTTGCCAATAATCTTGAGCGGCTCTCTTCGCGTAGCCAATTCTGGGGTAATTTCAATATCCTGCTGTGCGGCTTCTTCCACAACCAAGTCTGGGTCATGAACATGCTTTCGAAGTTGAGATACATGAAATACATCATGCACTCCAGGCAACCAATCAGGCAATTGAACCTTGTAAGTGAGAGTTCCAATCCTTTCAAGAATAGGAAACGGACCAATGAATTTGGGCGCCAACTTCCCTGTTATACCGAACCAGATAACTCCTCTCATCGACGATACTTTCAAATATACATAGTCGCCAACAGCAAACGATATATCTCTTCTTCTCTTATCGGCATAGCTCTTTTGTCAGCTTTGAGCGGCGAGTAATCGTTTCTTAATGAAATCGACTTTATCGGCAGCTTCTCGGATCATATCAGGTCCCAATACAAGTCTATTTCCGGGTTCGACCCAACAAGCAGGGGATCGACATGGTCTACCATACAATGCTTCGAATGGCGACATTTTCAGGCTCGCTTGGTAGCTGCTATTATATGAGAATTCAGCCAAATGTAAATGGTCTTCCCATGATCCACCGAAATCTAGAACACAAGCCCGCAATAGGTCTTCTAGTATACGATTCACCCTCTCAGTTTGACCATCTGTCTGAGGATGATAAGAGGTGCTCAAGTTCAGCTTCGTTCCCAGTTCTACTTGGAATGCCTCCCAGAATTTGCTAGTGAATGTTGGATCTCTATCACTAACTATACTAATCGGCACCCCGTGTAGTCTAACAATTTCCTTGAAATAAATCTGCGCCAGACTCTGAGCAGTTCTGTTTGATCTGACAGGTATGGAATGGGCGGTCTTCGTGAAGCGATCTACGATTACCCAAATACTATCATTTCCTTTTTTGGTTCTGGCCAACCCATCTATGAAGTCCATGGAAATATGTTCCCACTTCCAACCTGGAACGTCCAGCGGTTGCAACAATCCAGCAAGTTTCTGTTGGTCGCTTTTGACTAGCTGGCAAGTAGGGCATCGGCTAACATATAAAGAAATGTCCCTCTTCATCGACTTCCACCAGAAAGTGCGTTTGATGTCATTATACGTTTTTCTTACTCCCGGATGGATACTAAGTTTTGACTTGTGGCATTCATCCAACACTTCCTTTCGGAGCTCAGAAATGTTAGGAACACAGATTCGACCCTTTAGCCTTAGAATCCCATCATTATCAACCTGAAAACTCGAGGGCTCGCCTTTCTGAATTATCTCTCTGATCTTCTGAATGAAGTGATCATCCTTCCGAAGAGCAGATATTTTATCTATCAATGAAGTTATGATAATAAAACTGGCGATCATTACATTCTTTCGGCTTAACGCATCGGCCACGACATTGGCTTTCCCTGGAGTGTATAGAATCTCAAAATCGTATGCTGCAAGGAACTCTAGCCAACGTTGTTGCCTCAGGTTCAAGTCTTTCTAGGTGAACAGATACTTTAGCGGCTGATGATCTGTAAACAGTTCAAATTTCTCACCTAGAAGATAGTGTCTCCAGATTTTCAATGAGAATACGATAGCCAACAACTCAAGATCATGAGTGACGTAGTTTTTCTCGTGCAGCTTCAGCTGACGGCTAGCATAAGCTACCACTTGGCCTCTTTGCATCAATACTGCACCAAGGCCTTCTCTAGAGGCATCAGTCCAGACTTTCAAATCCTGATTGCCGTCGATAATCGTTAACACCGGAGCCGTTGTTAATCTTAACTTTAGCTCCTCAAAAGCCTCCTCACATTCTGGAGTCCATTTGAATTTTGAGTGCTTCTTTGTAAGCTTTGTTAAGTGACCAGATATCTTCGAAAAGTCTTTAACGAACTTCCGGTAATAACTAGCCAATCCAAGAAAACTGCAAACTTCTGTAGGAGTACTAGGCTGTTTCCAATTTTGAATAGCTGTGATTTTACTTGGATCCACAGCAATTCCTTCTTTCGATACGACATGGCCTAGAAATTTCACTTCATCTTGCCAGAATATACATTTGGACAGTTTGGCTTTCAATACATTCTTTCTCAGAATTTCTAGAACCTGTTCCAAATGCTTTTCATGTTCGGCTTTTGATTTAGAGAAGATTAGAATATCATCGATAAAAAACCAGAGCAAACTTATTCAGGACTTCTCTGAACACTCTATTCATTAAATCGACGAAGTATGCTAGAGCGTTACATAAGCCGAACGACATTACTAACCACTCATAGAATAAGTCTGGACCTCTGAATGGTGTCATAGGAACACACTCTTCGGCAATTCGAAGCTGATGGAAGCCTGTAGCTAGGTCCATCCTTGAGAATACTTGGGCTCCATTCAGACGATCCAATAAATCATAGATTCGCGGCAATGGATATTTATTCTTTATTGTTTGTTTGTTCAAATCACGATAATCCACACATAGTCGCAGAGTACCGTTAGATTTTGGGACAAACACCACTGCTGCTCCCCAATCAGAGAAACTAGGCCTGATCAGTCCCTTCCATACGAGCTGTCGTGTTTGATTGTCGAGTTCTTCTTTCTCCTTTAGGGTCATCCTCCGAATGGCATGCACTACTGGCCTTGCGTTCGGAATTAAAGCGATCTTGAAATCAATTTCTCTCTACGGAGGTAAGCTGACAACTTCTTCGAACACATCCGCATAATTCTTTACGACTAGAATATCTTTGATGAGGTCGGGAATATTCTCTGTGACTACAGGGATATCTTCTATTTGAGCTGGAGAAACATCGTGAGCTGCCCAGAAGTCTTTTCTATTAGAATTCTGACCTTCACAGGGAATGGTTATATAATCACCTGATTTAATCTTCGCCTTAACGACTCTGTCGGTGCATTTAACCTCAGCTTCATATTTAGTCAACCAGTCTAAACCCAAGATAAGATCAAACTCTATAAAATTCATGACGACCGCGATAGTAGGGAACCGATAACGAGAAAAAGAAACCGGCACTCCACACACCCAACTGAGATCGAGGGAACCCCCAACCGGATTATGGACAGTCATTGGTTCTTTGAGCTTCTTCAAATTCAAATCCAGTTTCTTAACCGCATTCTTTGCAACAAATCTTCGCGACGCGCCTGTGTCAAACAGTACTTTAACTGGAATATCTTTGACAGTAAGCGTGCCTTCTAAAACATCCAGCCTTTCCTGAGCAGACGAAGATGCAGGCACTTCTGCCACTTCATTTACATGTACTATTTCAGGTTTTCTGAATAGCGGGAAGGCCTTTAAAAGATGACCCGTCTGATGACATCCACCACATTTTCTATTCTATTGAAACTTCTCCTTGGATTTAGATTCACTCTTTATTCGCTTTTTCGAGGGTTTGCAATTCCCCTGAAAATGCCCTGGCTTATGGCAGTTATTGCATATGGCAGTCGTTGCTGGTTCTTTTTCAGATCTGGCCCTTTTTCGATTGATTTTAGGCTCCTTACTGACCTCAGACATCGTACTGGCCCCAGGACGATCAGTTTCCGAATCAACTTTATTACTAGAACTGGCTTCCTCTTCGTAGCGTAACATACCTTTCTTGTCGAGATCCTCGTACTGGTAAGCCATGTATATCATTTCAAAAAAAGGGAGCTTCACATTCCTCATTACACTATTCTGATATTTTCTTTGAAGCCCGTTGATGAATCTCGGATTCTTACTCTTTGGATCTCGAATCAGATGCGGGGCAAAGTGAGAGAGCTCATTGAATTTCTTACGATATTCTGGATTGGTCATATCTCCTTGTATCAAATAAGAGAATTCATCACATAATCACTCAGTCGCTTCAGGAGGAGTAAATCTTTCTAGGAAAATCTCTTTGAATTTATCCCAGGTGATATCACCTTCTAGATTATCTTTGACGATTGTTTCCCACCAGATTTAAGCTTCTTCTTTGAGCGCCCAAGATGCTGCTAATCTTTTCTGATCATCTCTCAACTGGATACGCTCAAAAATTCTTTCAACAGAACTCATCCAAGCTTGAGTTTGAATTATAGATTCATTGCCCGAGAATTGTGCTCCGCCCAGATTTCGATATCTCTTTAATAGAGCTTCTAGATCGGGTTCTGCATTCCTTCTGTTTCTGATACTCATTTTCTAGTACTTCTGCAAATAGCAGATCAAGTGTCAGGTCACAGAAAAGGTATTTTAAACATAGAAACATATACTTCAAATGTAAATGTGTCTAGTGGGGTGTATTTCATTCTGCTTTACTCATACTAGGATATTACTGATCCTATATGTATAGAGTTACCCGTCCTAGAACACTACTGGATCTATTTCTGACGAGTTCGTTAATATGTTATATTCCAGCACTAAGCTTAACCAAAGCTCTGATACCACGATGTGACGACCCCAAAACCCGTACTGCGGTGTTAAGGGTAATCTTTGGAATATAACACAGAAACAGATAATAGCAGCACAGAAATAAATAAATACACTAGATAATGCACAATAAAATATACTGGATAAATGTAATCATCAGAGTTACACAGTATACAGGATCTTACTTAGTTCAAATACAGTTCAGCTATACATAAATGTCTACAGCGGAAAACTAAACATAATGTACAATAGGAGCTGAACAACATAAAAATAAATAAATGATAGAACCCATCTTCAGCTCCAACTATCCAGAAAGCCTGCTAAAAACCTGAACACAAGGCTGCCCGTATAGAAAAAGGGGCACCCGAGTTTGAAAGTGAAACAAACTACGAGTCAGTCATGGGACTGGTATGAGAAATCTACTTAACACATATATAATTTGGCTAATCACAGGACCACGCCACTTTCGTGGAACGGGTTTACTCCAACGGATTGCCAGTGCTTTAAAACAAATAATTCTTTTAAACATCGCAATGCTTTTTATAAAAATGAAGCCATTATAAGACTCAGTTCCCATCACACAATGCAACGCAAACCGGAGGATAGAGTTTTACCTTATAATGGCCAAAATATGCTTGATACGAATAAAACAAAAGCATTTGATATTATTACTAGTGTTTATAGGTTTCGAAACAATTTCAATCATAACTATCAATCATAGACGGCATGGGTACCATATATCATGTCGCCATATATATATACAATCAAAACCACATAGTCAAGTATTTGGAAATTGGATTTCCGTCATGAACCCAGGCAAAAGATAGTCCTTACCGACTTCGAGACAATCTAGCCCATGTCTCAGGATCAGATCTCGAGTGACCCTTGGATCGTCAAGGTCGGTCCACCGATGTGGATTAAAATTCCTGAACACTACGTTTCCTCGCCCTATGGGGCGTAAATGAGCCAACGAATGACTCCATCGGTCCCGGATCGACCGATATAACCGAGGCGCCTCGCAACAACAACAACCACATAGGTGAAAATAATATAAATATCAGCCAGTTTAAGCACCGACACCACCTCTAGCTAGAAGGAAACGCATGCCCTCCCTGAGGTCCTCTCCCGTTTCTGGTTTATACCGGGGTGTGAGGTTCGCGAATTCACATTATACACAAAGCTACGCCACACAGGCAGTGCTTTGATCATCACCACAAAACTTTTCTTTTCCATAGAAGCCTTGATCATTGACCAATTAGGCATGCCACACTAGTAGTTCATGCCATGTGACTGATGTCCATCAATATACAACCTCTGAGCTCGTGCGTCTCAGAGATGGGCGTTAAGCAAAAGAATAAATTCTCCGCCGCCAAACAGATGTATATTTAATAGAGATCAATCAACACAGAATAAAATCCAATGTCAGACACACAGTCCATTTACAAGTCCGTTCTGGGTCTGAACGAAACCGGAGGCACTATATACCTCGCATACCCATCGATCTCCACGTACGTCTGGACGATCACCACTCATTATCCATATTTCGGGATGCCTCCCAATCAGCACATCAGTTACCATCCAAACGAGGTGAAAATTTCCGGTCTTCAACCACCATCTTCATCTTCGATATCTTATCGTCGATTCAGTTATTCAGAATGGGATAAACCCGATCTTTCTGAGCAACTCACGTATATAATGAACAAGTGCAACACGAACACACGTACGTCATATTCCAATTCGTTAGTCACTAACCGTAAATCAGTAAGAGAACGATTTCCCAAATATTAACCCCAAAGGCCGAAACCAACATCAAATTAAAATCCAGGTAACCATTCGACTTAGCCAACCTTCAGTTAGTTTTTAAATTTCACATCCATATTGTTTATAATATTTTATAATGATTTATCGCTATTTTTATTTATTTTAAAATAGTCAATTTATTCAAATGACACTTCGGGCCATAACGCGGCCATGGCGCTGTTTTTCTTCAGATTTGATTTACACATATATGAAAATCTAACTGTTGGATCTTCACAAATTTACATCATTAGAAATATCTTTTCAAAACGAATCCAACGGTTCCAGTTTTGGGAAAATCCGACGGTCGGATCTTCCGGTACACTCGTTTGAAGTTTCGATTTCAAAATACGAACTGCAGCGTCGTTATTCAATTTAATATAATTATATTTATATATATATATATATAATCGATTCTGGCGCTGTTTTTCTTCAGATTTGAATTAAACATTCCAGAAATCCAACCGTTGGATCTTTACAAAGTTGGTATTGTTGGAAAGGTATTTCCAAAGCGAACTCGACGGTTTCGGTTTCGGGAAAATCCGATGGTCGGATCTCCCGCACTAATCGTTTGAAATCACGGTTTCAAAACACGAACTGCAGCTTCGTTATTCGATATATTTTAGTTATATATATATATATATATATAATCGATTCTTCGATTTCAAAACTATACGCTTTTTACACATTTGATAAAAATGATATTTTTATCCAACTGTCTTCTATTTCAACACTTCACTATTTTTAACAATTCATGTATATAATAAAAATGTGATTTTTAATGTAAAACAATTTATTTCAAAACATGACTATTTTATATAGTTCATATAGACGATAAAAATATGATTTTTATTATAAAACAATTTCTTTTAGAACTCGAATACCATTCAACACATGAATCTCTATTCAACTACTGAATTTCTATTCAACACATGAAGGTTTTCTATTCAACACACGAATATAGTTTCAACACATGAAAATAATTCTAACACACGAATATTATTCAAAATTTCGGCAGCATAACGGCAGGGTAGTTAAAACCGGGGTCGTCCCTAGTACGGCTCCTCGCTCTACCTTAAAGCCTCACAACTTTTGACAATGGGGATTCATGCATCTAGTTCGCACGCAGGCGGCATGTATATTTTTTTTTCATTTCCACAAAATAATCCTATGTGGTTTCAACCAAATATTTCTCAACCACAAACGGGTATTTTTCAACCACAATCAATCAATTTCAACCACAAACAATTCTAATCAACCATTCGCTATCAATCAATTTTCACACCAATCACAAACAATAAATATCGTCCATGGTTTGTGGACGAGGGGCGTATATATATATATATATTTATATATAAGCATTTCACTTCTATTTCAACACATATATAATTTTTACAACGCATATATAACTTATATATCGAACGTACAACTTATACAACGCTTATACAAGAGGTGTACAATGCTTATATAACCCATACATTGACTATATAATTTATACATCATCGTTTTCCATATCGTTTATAAATTAGAAGTCTCACATTGGGTTCCACTCCACCAAAAATAGCAGAAGGCTCTGAAAAATATGCGGTCTCTTCTAGAATGTAGAAGGCGTCGACACGAGTCCACTGTCTCTTGTTTCACTGAATTTCGTCTAGAAACGAAAAAGATATGATTTTCAAAATGAATTCAAAAACCGTAGTGCTTTAAACTGCTATAATATAGTTTATATAATTTAACAGTCGTATACCTTCGGTTTTGTTCAAAACTAGGTTTTGAAATAACTTCCAATCCAAAGAACGTTGCGTCGATCAGACTACACAGCGTCGAAGGGGGTGGAGAAGGCTTCTCGTGCGTGGTGGTGGCGTCGGGATCGAACCACCGTGGAGGGAAAATTTGCGGTCGACGTCGGCGAACTTTGCAGGCCCAGAACTCGATGATGGAGTGATGGCAGGAGGCGAGGTTAGGTCGGATTTGGAGAGGAAGGAGAGGGCTTTCGAATGTGGGTGGTGGTAGGCGGTGGTTCGACGTGGCGCGGCCGGAAAAGAGGAGAGAAGGAAAGAAGGGGGCGCCGTTCGCTTTATCGAGGAGAGAGAATATCAGGGGGGGTTCTGATGTGGACCAATCCCTTTTTTTATTTATAAAGTTTTAAAAATCCGAAAATACCCCTTGCCTCCTACGAACTCCAATCCAAACCCAACGATTGTCGTCCCTAGCGTTTTACCCCCATTTCGAACACAATGGAATATGTTTCGTAGGCCCATTCGACTGTTTCAGTCAATTTTTCTTCAATTTAAAATATATAACATTCAATATTCGATTTGAACGTACATTTCAATTTTCCAGGGCCACAAACTGATTCGAAAAATTCTAGAAAAATAAATCTAGCTATGTTTTGACGATACAGTCCCAACAAAACTAGTTTCGTCGAATTCTGAGACCGTTTGAAAAATGGCTCATTTCTGGTCGATCCAATTTAACTGTAATTGACCAAAACACATTTTTCTTTACCACACTCACATACTAGCTTCAAAAATTATGAAATTTGAGACCTAGCAATAATTTAACATCCTGGATCCAACAAAAGTGGTTTCGTCGAATTCTGAGGTCGTTTGCAAAATGGCCATTTTCACGGGCTATATAAACTCCATAGCGACCTTTCAGAAAATTCATTTGGCCATAACTTTTGCTTCCCGCTATGAAACTTTGATTTTTCAGATTCGTTAGAAAGGTATTCACTAACAGATTTAAATATTTTTGGTTTCACTCAAATCAGTTATGTTTTGCACCCGGTACAGTCAGTCAAAGTTTGAAATGAAAATTTGAAACTGCCGCGCCATTTCAGTCCTTGTTTATAATTATAATTAATTATATTCATTTTCCAATGTCGATTCAAACTTACTTTTCATCGTTATTATTTAAAATATTTATTTTAAATATTTAAAATCCACTAAAATAGCCAATTTAAAAATTTTAAATTGGTTCAGATTTTCTGGGTCGTTACAGTCGTTAGTGTTAGATCTCAGGAAACAAAACCCAAGTGGGTTCATTATCCATCTTATAAATATAGTTTTTATTGCTATGAACAGTTTCCACAAATAAATTGATATGTTTGTTCCTGATCAAACTATCGTATGTTTTTGGAACCCATATTTTGATTTCCTTTTCTTTTTAGTGTATTTTGGTACACTATGTGTTATCTTGTTCAAAATTATATTACATTTTGAATCATTTTTCCTCTTAAAATTAGTATTTTTCTTTGAAGGAAATTTTGACTCCTGTTTAAAACCTAATCCATTCTTATACGTAGAGGACCGGGAATTTTCTATAATTCTAGATAAATTCTCACTTCCCTTATTAAAATTAGAAACATTTTTAGTAATACTATTCATTCTATTTTGAAAACTAGCATTTTCTAATTCAATTTTTTTTTTTTAGTTTTTGAAATTATGATTTTCATACATAATCTCATCATTCTTTGTTATTTGAGTTTCAATTTCTTGACTCAAAAGTGAAAGTTGACTATCTGAGTTTGAGAGAGATTCTTGAACTTTTCAAGTTCTTCTTACAAGATTTTCTTTTTGTCTTTTAACATATCCCTTTCAAATTCAGCTTTGTTCTGATTTTCATGTGTTTCCTTAAGTTTCTTTTTATGAATTTTTATAGTACTTAAAATTCAGTGTTTACTTCTATTAAATCATCATAAGATAAATCACTAACCTCAGATTCTTGAGACATGAAGCACACATTTTCTTATTCACTGTCGCCATCACTATCACTATCATTATCTGATGAATCCAAATCGTCCCATGTGACAAAGAAAGCCTTATTTTTGAATTTGTCTTTCTTGTTTTTGTCGTTGAAGTTTTTCTGATTCTCCTTCTTTAGTTCCAAATAGTCTTTTACCATGTGACCTTTCTTGTGACAATTGAAACATTCTAAATTTGTCGTTGAAGGTTTATTTGAGAAATTCTTTTCGAAACCACTATTTGTGAACTTTAGAAATCTCTTATTTTTTTGGCAATAAAGGCTAGATCCTCATCTTCTGATTCCGGTTCTTCTTTTTCCACATGAAAAGCTACATTCTTTTTCTCTTGTGCCTGGTCCTTTTTAGCTTGGAGATTTACTTCATAAGACATGAGGTTGTCTATTAGTTCTTCTGGTTCCATTGTTGGTAAATCGTTGGCTTCCTCAATGGCTAATACCTTTCTCTCCCATTCATCGGGTAAGGAATGTAGTACCTTTGATACTATATCAAAGTCATTATATTTTTCTCCTAACCCTATTAAGGCATGAAGTGTTTCTTGAAATGTTGAGTACATGTCGTTGATGGTTTCACTTTGTCTCATTTTGAAAATTTGAAACTAGTTGTTGAACATCGAGATCTGTGTTTGTTTGACCTTTTTTCTACCCTCGTGGATTGTTTTGAGTGTTTCCCATATCTGATGTGTAGTCATTTCTATCCAAAGCACATAATAGCATATTCATAGCTTTGGCATTTGCACTAGCTTCATTTTTCTGAGCTATTGTCCATGCAGAGTATTCAGTTGTAGGTGTTGTAAATTCTATTTGAGTTGCATTCCAAGCATCAAAACCGGTTGCTAGCATATATATATCCCCTTATTCTTGTAGCCCAACAATTGTAATGTGGACCATTTAATAGAGGTGGTCTTTGAGTGGATTCTCCTTCAGCAAATGTAGAGACATTGGTTGTGCTGGTACTTGCATTATTTTCCATATTATCAAAATATCAAATAACGGTGTTATGGTTATAGGATGTCCTTGCTGAAATACCAATTGAAAGAGTCTATAAAGCAGTAGGATCGTATAATAAGGAGATTATGCAAGGTAATGTGTAGGTAGTAAAGTAGTAGTAGTGAATAAAATGACACAATCGATTTTATACTTGTTCGGACCATTGTCCTACTTCCTGTCCCAGACCCCTTTCTGGTATTTCACTAAACAACAGCTACCCTTACTTCACCTTTAGGAACAGGTTTACAATTACCCAAATAACCGAATGGGATTTCTTGCCTCAACCGCTGAAGAGGACTGACACCATACAAAGTATTTGCTGACTACTTGTGTTCTTGATAACATGGATATGCCAAATTAATGTACACCCTTCCTATAATTTTTCCTTGATGATAATAGTGTAGTTCATGAAAGAATACGAAAGGTTAGAATTGAGTTGTAATCTTAGAAAAATGGAAAATAAAGTGCTTGAAAAATGGAAAATAAAATGTTATAGATAAGATAGAAAGAATTAGAGTAAGACTCAATGAAGAAATCATTTGTTTGAACTCCTATTTATAATAATCAAATAGATGCAATCATTCGTGAAGAGATTCAAAGAAGAGATATGAATTAAAGGTTGTGACTCTTCATTGAATAGTTGCATCTATAAGTATTCAAATGTCTGAATTAAAAATTCAAATGTCTTTTTTTAAATAAATTTCAAACAACATGGAAAATTTCCATTTGGGGGATTATTCAGATGTCTGTTCATTTTGATTCAGACGTCTGAATATTATGCTGAAAACAATTTTTGTTTCAGCAAGCAGACTTCTGACTTAAAATAAACAGATGTCTGTTTACTAATACTGGCCTATGCCTTGTGCATGTCATATATAAAATCATGTATACTAAAACGTGTATATGCGTGTGTATCACCAAGGAAGATTTTAACAATTAATATTAATACTAACAGACTCTAAACACATATAATCTTCAATTTGAGCTCTCGAATATGTTATTGAGTTTCTTTCTGCAAAATAGAGTTAGTTGATAATAATATATATGTACATGTACATTTGTCATAATCAAAATGCTATTGAGCGAGATCTAACCGTGTGTGTGTGCGTATATATATAGATTTGTGCACCAGACCTCTCACATTAAGTTGACCACTTGTAGATGATGGATATGTCAGTCGGTTCCGTGCAGGTTTCTACTACAAGTTGAGCTTAACCTCATGTCTTAATGCGATTATAAATTAAATTACCTAATTGGGGCTTACAACATTAATCCTCATAAATCTTAGAATTGTGACAATAAGACCTAATTCCCTTATTAAGTTTTACTTTCCCCAAATCAACATTGGTTATAATTGTTATTTATTTATCTGTGGTCCTATTTATAGCTACCGATCACATTAATTTCTACAATGGTCACCACCAGTATATTAATTTAATATGGATTACATTTACATCTATGATTCCATAAATGAATATCGTTCAAACATTCAATCATTCAATATAACGTATATTTTATCATTTACGTAGATTCGGATGGATAATGTGTATATATTTATTATTTATTTTTGTGCAGTTAACATAGTAATATTCCTTTATTATTATTATTACTAATTTAATATATTGGTTTAATCAATAACCAAACATTCCCTTTTGTATTCAATCTTGCCATAGGGTTCCAAATCTTACAAAATGACCGTTAGCTATAGTTATTGTAAATTATGACTGATACTTGGAATAAATATATTTCAAAACCACAAGAAACAAATATTTTATGTATATTTTGGAATAGTTGATGCAAACTATGCACAAATATATACATATATTTATACATATATTTACACAACTTTTCTCTTTTTCAATCTTTATTACACTTCTTGTGGGTTTTGAAATAATGTCTTTTTGTCTAAAAAGGGGGAAATGGCATATTTATAACAACTAAGCCAAAAACCCAATAATATTGAACAAAAAAGTTCGCATCTTTTAAATCAAAACTATATAACTCATTACTTAACACTGAAACTAGAGATATGGAATATAACTACATTTAAGCAGTGTAATGGGACTGATTTCCAGATCTACAGTGTTTTGCAATAACCACAATATATTTTCCAGCATAATTGTAGGCAATATATATAAATAATTTAGCAAGCCTACAAATAATATTATTCATAACTACAAACCTATACTTTCAAGTTTTGACAAATATTTATAAGAAGATCTAATAAGTGTCATTTCAACTTCAACAATATTATAAACAAATCAGATGATATTAGGCATATACTTTGAGATCTAATTCAAACGAGATATATAGACTATTATAACTTTGTATATAAATTTCCCACTGGTCTGAAAGCATCCAAATCTGAAATCTGAATAATCTTTTAGGTCTACAATTCCCAAATTCTTATAGATCTACAATTAATCTAAAAGGGGTATTTTCAGATCTGTAGATTTGCAAGAAAATAAGATAGAGAAGGGAGAATCAGATGAAGATTAGCTTAGACGTCAATACACCCCCTTTTCCATTTGAATATGATAATCCCTTTTAACT
Source organism: Allium sativum (assembly GCA_030737875.1). Classification (NCBI taxonomy): domain Eukaryota; kingdom Viridiplantae; phylum Streptophyta; class Magnoliopsida; order Asparagales; family Amaryllidaceae; genus Allium; species Allium sativum. The sequence continues at coordinate 715,138,774 of CM060921.1, read as the reverse complement.
CTGAATGATTTATATTTTCTTGATTGTACATGGATATATATTTTGATTAAGAAATTGATTTGAAGAGAAAGGAAAATGGAAGTGCTTCGCTATTGCCTACAGATTTGTGTGGAAAAGAATGAGGCTTTACCCCTTTATTTATAGGAATGGAATTGGCTATAAACCGTTAAATTTATTTAAATATACATCCATTCGCTTTTATAATATAACGTAAATACCCTTAAAAACCTAGCCATCATTGGGCACTTCAAGCCCGAAGCGGTCGACGGCCCCTTAGTGGTGTCGAGCGACCTCTGGTCGATTTTCCCAATGAGGGCTGGTTATATTTGGGAATATATATTATATTTATTGTGTTTATTTATTTCTAAACGTTTTTCTGTAACTTTGTCATATGGACTCTATTCGTGAAACTCCAAACATGAAAGTTGACCAGAATTCCAAGACGAACGCATCAGTTAAAGTTTCATGGTCAAATTCCATTATTTGCAGAAAATCATATTTTTTATATTCTATTAATTAACTTCTATTGTCAAAATTCTGGGTTGTTACACTTATGTTAAGAGAAACCTTAGTTTAACATTGGATTGTAAATAATGTCTTTTATAGTAAGTAAAAAAGAGACTACGATGTTCTGTAGGCAAGGATATCTTATTAAATTGTTTAGTGGGGTACATGTGAGATAAGATCTTAATACATTGGTAGTAAGAGTCAATACATGTTATGTTCTTTATAATATCAAGTTTTGTCTGTGCATTTGTGACATCAAGCATATATAAAGCCATGGCTACTTATGAATAGCTTAAGGCGGACGAATGGTGAAACTCAAGTCCAAGAAGCTAGCGGATCGGTAGGCTTCCAGAGAGACTAAGAAGAAAGTGGAGCTTGAGGCCATGAAATCTCTAGGAGAGGGCAATGTTGTGCTGGCCCTCGCTTTTGGTGCTGCCCCTAAGCCATTACAATATATTACCCCGACGGAGATCACGGAGATTACCAGTGGTGAGGATGAAGGTGGAAGGCGCACCTTTACCTCTCATGACTCCATCGTTCCCCCGAAAGGTAGAGGAGGGAGAAGCGGGAGCGAATCTGGGAAGAAGAGGCCAACCAAGGGAGACCCACCTAGTGTTGAATCTATATAAAAGAAGAAGTAGAAAGAAGACAGATGAGTAGCACTAGTAATTATCATAGATATTACTGGTATTTTGCTTATGTAGGTCGATAGTATACGCGAGTACGACCCTCGCTTTTGGTCCTTGGAGATATAGTGTGGTTTTCATGTATACCCTGTCATCAGAAAGAAAGGATATTAGATAAGTAGTCTGTTTTGGATGTGTAAAAAAAGAAATATAAGTTATCTAAATTGCGTTTAATGTTTAAGTGTTCGAATGTTCGTCTTATGTTTTCCGGTGTCCTGTACTTACACAAACGTACTTATTATTGCAACAATAGAAATGTGATTGGAGACTCTGCTCTGGGGGTGCCCCGGTTGTGCAGAGATCGTGCGTTGGTTCCATTCGTGGGGTTTCCTTTGTTCAAGAATCCTAAAGGGCATGGAATCCAGGCCAGGTGCCTTCTGTCTTGGACTGCCAAGAGTTCATTAGTCCTAAGTCATGAGAAGGCGTGGACGTTGCGATTCTCCCGAATTTTGGCTCTCCCGTCGTTCCTTCGGGTTTAAAGCATGAGGGCATCGTTTATTCGCCAAAGGTTTCCTGGATCCGAACACGATGGGTCGGATGGTGGCCAAGGTGCTGCCCCCAAGCTCGGAGGCTTAGGAGCAGAAATGATTTATGAACCAGTGGGTCGAATGGAGCCATGCGAGTGGTAGGTATCACACTAGTTTGGCTGGTGGGCTGCCCCTAAGTACGAGGACTTGGGAGCAGAACAATTTATACTTAGTCCAGGTGCTGGGTCGAGATTCAAGTAGAGTTATTATACTCGGCCGCGTCACGGACTCGGGACTCGAGATGTGTTATTTATACTCGGTCTCGTCAATGGATTGAGACTCGAGTGGCAGCACCGGCTCCCATGCTTAGGCTGCCGATCCGACGCCATTGGTGTTTGTCCTCGTTGTTGGTTTGAGGCTTGAGTGGTGGTAACGACTCCCATGCTCGGGGTGTCGATCCGATGTTCGAGTGTCTGTGTGTGCAAACCAGCTGTGATGGTCAATCAAACATATCATGTAGGAAGTAAATATGGAGAGGACACAAAAAATTGAACATCATATTTACTAATTACTTTGGCAGTAATAGCCTTTACAATGCCTTGAATTTCAAGAAAACAAAACATCGTTGGAAAGCAAGAAAACTTTATACTAAGTTATGTGAAGTAGTAGCGGATATGTTCACTGTTCCATCCCTTTGGGAGTTCGGCTCCGTCTACGGTTGCTAGCTTGGAAGTTCCATCTTTGAGCTTCTGTTGTATGAAGTATGGACCCTCCCAGTGAGGACCGAAACCAGTCGGTGTAGGAAAGATCCGCTTTAGGACGAGGTCGCTGATACTAAGATCCTTATAGTGGATTTTTTAGTTGAAGTATCAGGCTGCTCATTGACGCGGGAAGCAGCTCTGAGCACAAATTCGCTCCCTTTCTCCTCGAGCAAGTCGATTGATTCCAAAAGTAAGTTTTGGTTGGTTTTCGTCTCATAACAGGTGACTCGGTGAGACTGAAGCTTTAGCTTGATAGGGATGACAGCTTCGGATCCATAGGCAAGGGCGAATGGGTAGTCTAGTAGGCCCATAGGGCCAGAGGGAGTTCGTCTTCCCATAAGCGTCTGGCCTTTTCCTGGTGCTTCTTGATGATAGATTTAATCACTTTGTTAACAACCTCGACTTGCCCATTGGCCTAAGGGTGAGCCACCGTGAGAATCTCTTTTCGATGTTGTGTCGCTGATAGAAAGTCCTGAATTTTGTACTCTCAAACAGGATTCCATTATCTGATAAGATGGCTTGGGGGACTCCATAGCGGGTGACGATATTGCGAACAACAAAGTTAATTACTTTCTTGGTGGTAATAGTAGCGAGAGCTTCAGCTTCTGCCCATTTGGTGAAGTAATCGACCACGATGATGGCATAACGCACCCCGCCTCTAGCCATCAGATGTGTCCCTCCCCACATGGCAAATAGCCAAAGGCTGACCATTTGCGTTAATTTGGTAGGCGGGGCTCTTAGGATCCTTGAGAAGCGTTGGCATTTGTCACACTTACGGGCATAGCTCGCGGCGTCTTGATAGAGTGTGGGCCAGAAGTAGTCGTGCCTGATGATTTTTCTTGCTAGGGTTTTCGCCCAGTGTGGTCACCGCACTCGCCTTCGTGTATGTTTGTCAGCATGCGGTCGACGTCATCGCAGGCTATGCACATAAGTAGTAGGACAGAGAAACCTCTGCGGTAGAGCGCTCCATCCAGAATGATTTAGTGAGATGATTGGAGAGTGAACGATCACCTTTCTTTGTAACGGCCCGGGAGGGTTCCGGTAACACCCCGTATTTCCGGTGGATATTAAAGTAACGAATTAAAGAATACTTAATTTTAAAAGTGGGAATTAAGGGAAATGGGTTACTCCATTGCGTTTGTCTTGGAATTCTGCTTGGGATAGAGTCCGAGTTTGCGTAAATCGGATATCGTATGAAGAAGTTATAAGCCTTAGAAATTTGTATACGCATAAGGAAGTATATATATACCATATAAAATAATTCCAGAAGTCAAAACAGGGTTCAAAATCTCGAATCTATGTCAAAGCAGGCTGAGCGGGAAATTTCCCGCTTAGGGGTGTCGGCCTCCCCCAGGGGGAGTCGACATAGGTGTCGACACCCCTATAGGAGTGTCGACATAGTTGTCGACCCCCTATAGGGGAGTCAACCCCTTTTGGCCCAGATCTGGCTAATGACATGTTTTGCCACGTGTCGCTTTCTGATTCGCTGTGTGACATGGTATTCTGCTCTAGACGATTCTGATGACTTCTAGACTAGCTGAAGGCTCTAAATCTCCCTATACACCTATAAAAAGACCCCTAAACCTATTGTTTTCTACACACGAATTCATAAGCGTTTATATGCTGCTATAACCTGAAGTGACCTAGCCTCCACCATAGTCAATTAAATTAGAGTTTTCAAGTTAACAATCAAATTCTACATCAAAGGAATAGCTAATCAAATTCAGAAATCAGATCCCGGAATTCAAGACCGTTTTGTAATTTGTAAGTTCATGTTACTTTCAGAAATAAAATTTAATTGTGATTCTGACATTGTAATAAATCTGAATCCGAGATTATGCCTTTTTCTATTTGTCTTTCTATATCCATTGTATCTATCTCATTTATGCTATTATGTCCATTCTTTTTCTCTTCTTTCCTTCTTCCCTTTTTGATTTTATAGCCAGGCTACTGTGAGCCTGAGCCAAATCTCATAAGAGATGAACATACGTTGGGAAAATTGGACATAATATATGATTTGGACATGGCCAGCACAAAAATTGGGAAAAATATTAAATTATGTATAATTGGGCATAACTGATTCGTAACGGATTTGAGGACATAACACATGTTGTATTTAAAACATAAAGTGTATCGAACATATGACTTGAGATTTGAGGCATAAAGTATATTGGACATATGACTTGGGATTTGGGGCATAAATTGAACTGTAAACATGTAAGGCATAATACATGTTGTGGTTTAAAACCTAAAATTGGGGCATATATATATGATAGTTTATGACTTGGAAGAAGGAGATTATTGTATATACTAATGTATGGCCAAGGCATGAAAATCTATAGTAAGATAGGGATAACTGTCAAATATGAACACGCCTAAATTGGGATTTTGGGAAATTGACATGCACTAAAATTAAAGGCTATAATTTGGCATGGTTTATATTGTGAATCATGATTGGGGAGTTTTTTGAGAATATTTTGTACGGTGCAATATGACTAAACCTTAGGGCATGTGTTATATTGTGATTTTTGGGGCATGACTATTATTGCAAATTTGGGAAATTTGGGTGTAACCTATTTTGAGTAATAACTTGAATTTGAATTGGTGGGGCATAACCTGCAATCAGCTTTGTTGGGGTATAACTTGAGAATTGGAACATGACTAGTTTTGTAAATTTGGGATGACTAGCATATAAAATCTAGACTTGGACATGTATGGTAAATATGTTAAAATATAAACATGCCTAACCCGAGGTTAGATTGAGTTGCGGTGTAAAACTGCTCGGAACCGCCCGGCACATCCAGTAACCGCAACAACACAGATCTAATGTGAGAGGTTAGCGCATTTAGCCCAAAACCTGATGTTAGAATGAGTTTGCTATAGAAGTCTGCCCGGAACCGCCCGGCATATCCAGCAACCGCAAACAACAGTTCTAATGTGAGAGGTTGGGGTATTAATAAGTTAATTAATGCCAATAAACAGACATGCTAAGGATGGTAAGGTTAGGTAAAATTTAGAACACTTAACCGTTATAACATGTTAATTAGACAAGAAGGTGGGGTTAAGTAAATTTAGAACACTTAACAGTTATAACATGTTAATTAGACAAGTGAGCAGGGTTAAGCAAAATTTAGAACACTTAACCTTTATAACATGTTAATTAGACGAGTGAGAAGGGTTAAGTTAACCAGTACAACATGATGAATGAGTAGGGTTAAGTTAATAAGAAACACTTAACCAATATGACATGATGAATGGGTAGGGTTAAGCTAAAACAAGAGAGCAACACTTAACCAATATAACAGGAAGCGTGGAAGGGTTAAGTTAACACAAGAAGGCAACACTTAACCAATGTAACACGACAAGTGGGTGGGTTAAGTTAACTTGAATTGATTGATGACACTTAACCAATACAGCATGATGAACACGTCGGATTAAGTTAATAAGAAACAATTAACCAATGTAACTTGATGAACGAATGGGGTTAAGTTAATGGGAAATACTTAACCAATATAACATGATGAATGAACAAGGTTAAAGTTAATAGGAAACACTTAACCAATCCAACATGACGAGTGAGAAGGGTTAATAAGAAACACTTAACCAACATGACATGATGAGTAGGTGGGTTAAGTTAACATGAATGGACAACGCTTAACCAATATGACATAATGTGTGGGAGGGTTATGTACATATCGGGTTGGTGGGTAATATCAGTAAATATAGGCCCAAACTTAACCATTAAGTAAACATGTTTGAATCAGTGGGAGGGTTAAGTACATATCGGGTTGGTGGATAATATTAGTAAATATAGGCCCACAGACTTAACCAGTAAGAAACCCTAGTAATGGGGACCCGTTTCAGCAGTAACCCACATAGATGTATCAAGGTACCCTGAAACTAGTCAGGGTGGGGCACGATTACTGAGCTGATTATAAGCGGTCAAAATCGCGGCAGGGCGTACGTCAGTGTAGGTTCCGATGGATTACGGGCGTGCACTTACTCCAAAGTGGGAAAAAGCAGGCACTGGGTACCAGTAATTATACACCGTGCATCTTGAATCATGTCGAGTTGCTATCATAAGGATTTATTCACCTTATAGTGGGACCAACACAGGGTATCTGCACGCAAGAGAGGGCCAATTGACACAGACACATGGAACCTTAACACAAGTAGGGAGCTAATCGATAGGGTAGTAAGGGTATATCTAACATCTTCATGGCAATTAGGCCGATTGAAGTAACGTCCTCATACTAGATGTACACCTGAAGGCTACCACAATTGCGGGGATTGGGATCACATTATCATATGATCATTTTATACAGATTACTAGTTGGGACACTAGTTAGCTGGTGCAGAGATACAGAAATCAGAATAACAGGGTAGTAGCGAAGCAGAGAAAGAGTAGAAGTGCATTCAGTTTATCTTGCCTTATCATATCTATGCTAATCGTATGTTATCTTGTTATCCTTGTTATCACGATATTGTCTTATATTCAGTTTAGTCATGTCATGTTGCTTTTACCTATTTACATGCTGAAAGTCACTGTACTTACCAGACTTATGTCTGACCTAGTTTGTTTCGCCTCTTTTCTTCCATTCCCCCGCCAAGGTTCACAGGGAGGAAATGTTACCACTTAGCTCGGTTTTCTTTCCAAACTCGAAGAGAGTTGATGTATTGCTTTGGACTCTCTCTTCCACTGCTGTGGATGGTTCATGCTTTATTGGGGAATATCATTGTTATTTTTATGCTTCTTTTATACTTGGAAGTTTTTGATTCAAGACAGAAGTTCTATGTATTGCTTTTAAGTATGCTTGAGACAATTGTTGTAAAAGCTTGATTGAACCACATTGTTTATAAAACGACTTTATTTTCCACTGCTTTATTTGTCTGTCTTGTAATTTATCTGCATCTTTTACCTATAACGCTCCACCGAAGTTAAGGCATTCCCTTTGTGAGTGACCTTAACGGAGGTGGGGTGTTTCACTTGGTATCAGAGCTGAAGGTTACTGGATCAGAGAAAAGATTTGAAAAATTATTTTCAAAACGGTTTTAAAAGAAGCATTTTCTAAAGAAAAGTTTTGTTTTAAAGGCATATTTCCCAAAGCTATATGCATTTTCTTTTGGTCCTCTGTTTGAATCCTTGTTTTCCTTATTTACTGAGTCTCCGGGGCTCTTGGCTTTCTGGGAGGTGACCTCATCGCGGCATGGTTCCGTAGGCTTGATGAGACTATGACACCTGTCAAAGGGCGAAGAAGTGCCCAACTTCCATCTATAGCTGCTGTAGTTTCATCTACAGCTAATTTTCTTTCAAGCTTTGTTGGGTTTTCCATGTGATGGAGGCAGCTTTCAAGAGACTTGTCAACATGTTACAGAAAGATGGAAAAGATTAGAATAAGGGGGGGTTGGCTAAGGAACACAACGCAAGGATGAGAAATTCATGGATATGGACTTGGTTCACGAAGGAGGAAAGAATAGAAAAATCTAAGACAAGAGGAAGTGTCGTTATTATGGTATAACGGGTCATATAATTAAGGACAAGGGAAAGAACAAAGGATAGGATTTTCAGGAGGGCAAGTGCATGCTCTCACTGCCAGCGTACCTGAGAGAGAGGTAGTAGAGTTTCTATAGAAAAAGTCTAGTTTTTCTATTTGATCATCTTGTTAGTACTCTTTTGATTTTAGCGCTTTACATTCGTTTATATCTGCTTCCATAGTTGAGTCTCTGCACCCTAGAGCTTGTATAGTAGAGGATCCCATTATTGTCTCTAATCCAATTGGTGGTTCATCTCATTTTTCTTTGGTTTGTAAGGATTTGACAATAGCTATATTAAGTATTGAGTTTAAGTGTAATGCTTATGTTTTTAGTTTCATGGGCTATGGGTTGATTCTAGGCCTGGATTGGTTAGCTAGTAATTGTGAAAGGAGGATGGTTAGACTTTCTACTTGCCTCGGGAATACCCTCGAGATTTCGTGCGGCCCTAAGGGATCAGTTTGTCTTGGCTACCTAGAATCACTTGATGCATCTATCGACAATTTGCGATCCGTTAGAGTAGTCCACGAGTACGCAGATGTTTTTGATCAGGTTAGGGGTTTATCTCCTTAAATGCAAGATAGACTTCCGCATATATCTAGTTGACAATGCAAAGCCAATTACATTACCTATACGACACATGAATCCAAGGGAAAGGAAGGGCTCAGTAAACAAGCAAAAGAGTTACTTGAAAAAGGGTTCATAAGGAGAAGTATTTCTGAATGGGGTGCTCCAGTCGTTTTCGTTACAAAGGCGGATGGTTCACTTCGCTTGTGCATAGATGATATTTTGGAATGAGGAAGAACATGCTTTGCATCTAAGGGAAGTCTCAGATACCCTCCAAGCGCATTAACTTAAGGCGAAGTTCTCCAAAATGTCATTTTTGAAGAGAGGAAGTAAGGTTTCTAGGACATGTGACGCTCAAAGAAGGGATAGCAGTAGATCCTGCAAAAGTAGCTGCGGTGCAAGACTAGAAGGTCCCAAGGAATGCAACAGAAGTAAGAAGCTTTCTTGGACTAGCGGGCTAATATAGGAAGTTAATTAAGGTCTTTATGAAGGTATCGGCCCCACTTACTAGATTGATGGAGAAGAATCTAATCAACTTAGTATATACACTTGGTAACATGGTTAGCATTTGTTTATTTTCAAGAGATAGTTCTGGAAATGTTAGCATGACACGACAGAGGTTGTAGTGCCTAGTATACTATAAGAAGAAAAGGTGGAACAAGAGGCGATAGTGAAATGAGCTCCAATGCATATTCTGGAAACATAAATTAAGAAGCTACGCAAATCGTAAAGTTAAGATAGTTAGAGCAATATGGAGTGAAGCTCAAGAAGATGCGACTTAGAAGACTGAAGACTAGATACGCGCATCATACCCTTTCTGGGGGTATATCCTTGATCTCTCTTTTTTAGTGAAGTTTATTTGCTAGTCTTTATTTTTTAAGTATATCCTCTCGATCCTATCCTTGATCCTTAGGTAGAAGCCAATGGATGTAAACATGTGTTTGAAACATGTTATGTTTGGTGGATGCAAGTGGATGTAAGTGTTTGCTAGTGGTTGCTCGTGGATTCATATACACACATTAGGCACTAGATCGACTCAGTTACTTTCATATTGCATATGCATGAGTGAATTTTTATATATAAGAATTGAAATTGACGTGTATCATATGGATGTTGCATTTGTATAAATGATTGTGCACTCATGTAGAAGTTATAAGGTAAGATTAGGAATAATTGCATACATGATGGACTCATGGCACTGACATAACTCGCATTAAGGAGGTCAACTAAATCAGTGGACCGCCTGATATTGCATTAGATAAGGACATATACACACATTATGCATATGATCATGAAAACATTAGAGACCTTTTAGGGACAATGGATGCCTGTGATTGAATGGTCGAGTAGATGGATGTTGGATGGTAGGATAAACATTCTCCTTGACTTGGCGATTTCGGGGACGAAATCCTTTAAAAGAGGGGATAATGTAACACCCCGTATTTTCGGTGGATATTAAAGTAACGAATTAAAAATTACTTAATTTTCAAGATGGGAGTTAAGGGAAACGGGTTACGCCATTGCGTTCATCTCGGAATTATGCTTGGGATAGATTCCGAGTTTACGTAAATCAGACATTGTATGAAGAAGTTATAAGCCTTAAAATACGCACAAGGAAGTATATATATACATATAAAATAATTCCAGAAGTCAAAAAAGGGTTCAAAATCTCGAATTTGGGTCAAAGCAGGCTGAGCGGGAAATTTCCCGCTCAGTGGTGTCAACCACCCTAAGGGGAGTCGACATAGGTGTCAACCCCCCCATAGGGGAGTCGACCCCTTTTGGCCCAGATCTGGCTAATGACGTGTTTTGCCACGTGTCGCTTTCTGATTCACTGTGTGACGTGGTATTCTGCTCTGGACTATTCTGATGACTTCTAGACTGATCTGAAGGCTCTAAATCTCCCTATACACCTATAAAAAGACCCCTAAACCTATTGTTTTCTACACACGAATTCATAAGCGTTTATATGCTGCTAAAACCTGAAGTGACCTAGCCTCCACCTTAATTAATCAAATTAGAGTTTTCAAGTTAACAATCAAAGTCTACATCAAAGGAATATCTAATTAAATTCAGAAATCAGATCCTAGAATTCAAGACTGTTCTGTAATTTATAAGTTCATGTTACTTTCACAAATAAAATTTAATTGTAATTCTGACATTGTAATAAATCTGAATCTGAGACTATGCCTATTTCTATCTGTCTTTCTATATCCATTAGATCTATCTCATTGATACTATTATGTCTATTCTTTTTCTCTTCTTTCCTTCTTCCCTTTTTGTTTTTATAGTCAGGCTACTGCGAGCCTGAGCCAAATCTCATAAGAGATGAACATACGTTGGGAAAAATTGACATAATATATGTTTTGGACATGGCCAGTGCTAAAATTGGGGAAAGTATTAAATTATGTATAGTTGGGCATAACTAATTTGTAATAGATTTGAGGACATAACACATATTGTATTTAAAACATAAAGTGTAGTGAACATATGACTTGAGATTTGAGGCATAAAGTATATTGGACGTATGACTTGGGATTTGGGGCGTAAATTGAACTGTAAACATGTAAGGCATAGTACATGTTGTGGTTTAAGACCTAAAATTGGGGCATATATATATGATAGTTTATGACTTGGAAGAAGGAGATTATTGTGTATAGTAATGTATGGCCTAGGCATGAAAACCTATAGTAAGATAGGGATATGTGTTAAATGTGAACACGCCTAAATTGGGATTTTGGGAAATTGGCATGCACTAAAATTAAAGGCTATAATTTGGCATAGTTTATACTATGAATCATGATTGGGGGTTTTTTTGAGAATATTTTGTACGGTGCAATATGACTAAACCTTAGGGCATGTGTTATATTGTGATTTTTGGGGCATGACTATTATTGTAAATTTGGGAAAATTGGGTGTAACCTATTTTGAGTAATAACTTGAATTTGAATTGGTGGGGCATAACCTGCGATTAGCTTTGTTGGGGTATAACTTGAGAATTGGAATATGACTAGTTTTGTGAATTTGGGATGATTAGCATATAAAATCTAGACTTGGACATGTATGGTAAATATGCTAAAAGATAAACATGCCTAACCCGAGGTTAGATTGAGTTGCGGTGTAAAACTGCCCGGAACCGCCCGGCACATCCAGTAACCGCAACAACACAGATCTAATGTGAGAGGTTAGCGCATTTAGCCCAAAACCCGAGGTTAGAATGAGTTTGCGGTAGAAGTCTGCCCGGAACCGCCCGACATATCCAGCAACCGCAAACAACAGTTCTAATGTGAGAGGTTGGGGCATTAATAAGTTAATTAATGCCAATAAACGGACATGCTAAGGATGGTAAGGTTAAGTAAAATTTTGAACACTTAACCGTTATAACATGTTAATTAGACAAGAAGGTGGGGTTAAGTAAATTTAGAACACTTAACCGTTATAACATGTTAATTAGACAAGTGAGCAGGGTTAAGTAAAATTTAGAGCACTTAATCGTTATAACATGCTAATTAGACAAGTGAGCAGGGTTAAGTTTACCAGTACAACTTGATGAATGAGTAGGGTTAAGTTAATAAGAAACACTTAACCAATATGACATGATGAATGGGTAGGGTTAAGCTAAAACAAGAGAGCAACATTTAACCAATATAACAGGATGTGTTGAAGGGTTCAGTTAACACAAGAAGGCAACACTTAACCAATGTATTACGACAAGTGGGTGGGTTAAGTTAACTTGAATTAATTGATGACACTTAACCAATACAGCATGACGAACACGTGGGATTAAGTTAATAAGAAACCCTTAACTAATGTAACTTGATGAACGAATGGGGTTAAGTTAATGGGAAATACTTAACCAATATGACATGATGAATGAACGGGGTTAAGTTAATAGGAACACTTAACCAATCCAACATGACGAGTGAGAAGGGTTAATAAGAAACACTTAACCAACATGACATGATGAGTGGGTAGGTTAAGTTAACATGAATGGAAAACGCTTAACCAATATGACATAATGTGCGGGAGGGTTAAGTACATATCGGGTTGGTGGCTAATATTAGTAAATAAGGCCCAAACTTAACCATTAAGTAAACATGTTTGAATCAGTGGGAGAGTTATGTACATATCGGGTTGGTGGGTAATATTAGTGAATATAGGCCCACAAACTTAACCAGTAAGAAACCCTAGTAATGGGGACCCATTTCAGCAGTAACCCACATAGATGTATCAAGGTACCCTGAAACTAGGCAGGGTGGGGCATGATTACTGGGCTGATTATAAGCAGTCAAAATAGCGGCATGGCGTACATCAATGTAGGTTCCGACGGATTACGGGCGTGCACGTACTCCGGAGTGGGAAAAAGCAGGCACTGGGTACCAGTAGTTATACACTGTGCATCTTGAATCATGTCGAGTTGCTATCATAAGGATTGATACACCTTATAGTGGGACCAACACAGGGTATCAGCACGCAAGAGAGGGACAATCGATACAGACACATGGAACATTAACACAAGTAGGGAGCTGATCGATAGGGTAATAAGGGTACATCTAACATCTTCATGGCAATTTGGCTGATTGAGGTAAGGTCCTCATACTAGATGTACACCTGAAGGCTACCACAATTGCGGGGATTGGGATCACATTTTCGTATGATCATTTTATATAGATTACTAGTTGGGACACTAGTTAGGTGGTGCAGAGATATAGAAATCAGAATAACAGGATAGTAACGATGCATAGAAAAAGTAGAAGTGCATTCAGTTTATCTTGCCATATCATATCTATGCTAATTATATGTTATCTTGTTATCCTTGTTATCACGGTATTGTCTTATAATCAATTTATTCATGTCATGATGCTTTTACCTATTTACATGCTGAAAGTCACTGGACTTACCAAAATTATGTCTGACCTAGTTTGTTTCGCCTCTTTTCTTCCGTTTCCCCCCTCCCTTCCCCCCCCCCCCCCAAGGTTCACAGGGAGGAAAGGTTACCACTTAGCTCAGTTTTCTTTCCAAACTCAAAGATAGTCGATGTATTGCTTTGGACTCTCTCTTCCACTGCTATGGCTGGTTCATGCTTTATTGGGGAATATCATTGTTATTTTTATGCTTTTTTATACTTGGAAGTTTTTGAATCAAGGCAGAAGTTCTATGTATTGTTTTAAGTATGATTGAGACAATTGTTGTAAAAGCTTGACTGAACCACATTGTTTATAAAACGACTTTATTTTCCATTGCTTTATTTATCTATCTTGTAATTTATCTGCATCTTTTACCTAAAACGCTCCGCCGAAGTTAAGGCATTCCCTTTCTGAATGACTTTAACGGAGATGGGGTGTTTCAGTTCCATGTTACAAATAGTTCTTAATTGGTGTCATCCAAGACTCAAGTTCAGTTTCGGTCTATGTTGTCATTGCCAAATCAGTCTTTATCTGATCAATGCTCGGAGAGTCGAGTACTTCGTCTGGGGCAAGTCCTGTGAGTTGCGCATCCCCGGAGCTTGCCCTTTTTGCTAGTAAGTCATCCTTTTCATTCTTCTCTCGGGGGATATGCATGATGAAGTAGTGGTTGAAGTTGGTGAGCTGTTCGCGAATTTGAGCAAGGTGGGGGGCAAACCATGCTCCTTTGGCCTGGTACTCTCCCTGTACCTGATGCACGATGACCTGTGAGTTAGAGTAAATCGGGATGGCCTTGATGTTAAGTTTGATCGCGATTCTAAGTCCAATGATCAAGGCCTCGTATTCAGCATCGTTGTTGATAGCAAGGAAGTTGATCCTTAAAGCGTAGTATATTGGGCGCTCCTCTGGAGTGATAAGCATGACTCCGGCACCAGAGCACTTATTGTTAGAAGATCCATCCATGAACAATTTCCATTGAATGTCTGGAGTTTCAGTATCTTTCAGAAGGGGCTCCTCTAGGATGTTGAACTCCACTATGAAATTAGCAAGGGCTTGCCCAAGGATGGCTCGATAAGGGATGAATGTTATCCAACTCACTCGGCTCTATATTCCAGTTTAGTAGTCATCCGGATACCTCAGGTCGTCGCAAGACCTGTCGTAGGCGGTTGATGAGTGTAGTTTTTAATAGGGTGAGACTGAAAGTACGGTCGCAAATTCTGGGATGAGATTAACAAGCAGTAGGCTAGTTTCTCCAGCTTTGGGTAGTTCTTTTCTGCCCTTATTAATCTCATCTAATGTAGTAAATGGGTCGTTGGACACGATCTTTAAGCACCGAGCTAATTGCCTGCATAGAAACAACCAGATAAACATATACGTCCTCGTGGTCCATGGGTTTGGACAAGATAGGTGGTTATTCTAAGTAATTCAGAAGGTCCTTGAATGCAGCGATGCATTTTGGGGTCCATGCAAAGTTGCACTTCCCTTTTCGAAGGAGGTCGAAAAAGGGAATGCATTTTTCTATGGCTTTGGAGATGAATCGACTTAAAGCGGTAGCCTTCCCATTTAAAATTTGAACATTCTTGATGTCCTGATGGGCTTGGATGTCCCGAATAGCTTTGATCTTATCTGGATTGGCTTCGATGCCTCGGGAATTGACGATGAAACCCAAGAATTTTCCCAATGCAATGCCAAAGAGCATTTCAAAGGATTGAGTTTCATGTCACACCAGTGGAGGACATCAAACATTTTGGAGAGTTCATGGACGTGGTCGTTCGATGTTTTTGATTTTACAAGCATATTGCCTACGTATACCTCCATGGATCTCCCAATTTGCTCCTTAAAAATGAAGTTGACCATTCGTTGACAATTGGCTCTTGCATTCTTAAGACCGAAGGGCATGACGCAATTGCAGTAGAGTCCGAGGTCAGTTATGAAAGAGGTATGATCCTGGTCGGGGAGATACATTGGAATTTGATTGTAGCCTGAGTAGGCATCCATGAAGGATAAGAGCTGGTATCCAGCGTTTGAGTCAGAGAAATCGATGCACATTTTCCACTTTCCGTTCGCTTTCTTGACCAAGACCGGGATGGAGACCAATTCGAGATAGTCGGCTTCTTGGATGAAATCGTTGTTGAGGAGTCTGTCTACTTCTTCATTAAGTGCACTCGATCTTTCAATCCCCAAGAATCGACGTTTATGTTTGATCGTAGGTTGCAAGGGGTCGAGAGCTATCCTGTGGCAAACGACCGTCGGTTCAATGCCGCGCATATCAGAGTGGGTCTAGGCGAACACGTCGAGATTAGGCCTTAATAATTCCACAAGATCTCCTCTTACTGCGGGGTGGATTTGCTATCCAAATTTTAGGACCTTTGTTGGGTTGTCGGGGCTGACCAGAACATCCATCATAGGTTCATCTGGGGTAGCCCTCTCGTAGTCGGGCTCTTCGTCCTTCCTTGGATCTAGATCGTCGGAAAGACGACAGTGGCACCTGAGCCAGGTCTCATACGCCTTTGATTGCTATGCTGAGATGGTCTTGGCGCAAGAAGGCTGAGATGGTCTTGGCATAAGAAGGATGAGGCACGGTCTTTCCTTTGTCCTTGTTGTGCACGTTCTTTCGTTCTATTGCGTAACAATCTCGAGCGGTAGCTCGGTCACCTTTAACCGTGCCGATCCCATTCTCTGTCGGGAACTTTATTAGGACATGGTGACATGTAGACCCGGAATTCTGCAAGGAAGGGATGTATGAAGAATACATTATATGGAAAGATGATGTCGATAACCACGAAGGCGAGGATCTGGACCTGGCTCCGATCCCCGTCTCCAAGTTCAATAGGTAGGTCGACCATGCCTATTGGGTGCTGGAAGATATGTTGAAGCCATGATCGTGGCATGGTAGGATTTCAAGTCCTTTATCTCCAACCTCATTTGATCGTAGGCAGCTTTGAAGATGATGTTGACTAAAATCCTCGACTCAATCAATATCCTTTCTGATGGAAGCAGGGCCGATATGAGCTTTGATCACGAGAGGGTCTGTGGTTGGGATCGCGATTCCCATAGACTCTCTTTCGCGGAAGACGATATCGTCCCGCATAATTTTCTGAAGTTTAGCAGGGGTGGATTCGTCCAAAGTGGATCAAGCTTCGTAGGTGGCGTGCTTTATATAGCTTACGTACTCTTCCATTTTTTGGAGGCTTTCGTGTGTAGGTAAGGCCCGCTACAGATAGTGTTAATCACAACGCCCCTTCTTTGGTTGGACGAACCTTGGGCCATGTTAGCAAGTGCTGGAAGCGCGAGTGATGGAGGACCCATGGTCATTTCGAGAGAAATAGGGTCTTGAACTTACTATTCCATGCACTTCTCGCGGATGAGCTTTTCAATTGCGTCCCTGAGTTGGTGACAATCATTAATATTATGCCCATACATGTCATGATACCGGCAGTATCTGCTGGAGTTCTTCTCACAGCCAGTAAACTCCCTAGTGTTTGGTTTCTTATACCAGAGCGTATTACATGTTTCCAAGTAGATTGTATCTAAGTCCTGATTCATTAGAGTGTAGGTCCCATAAATTTGGTAGCGACCGGACTTCTTGGGATCTACTAGAACCTGGTTGTTGTTGCGATCGCCCTGCCTACCATTGTTCAACTTTAGTTTGTTAGGGACTTCTCCTTTAGCTTTGTCAAAGGGTTCTCCAATCTATTTCCCTTTGGTATCGTCGTCGACAGTGCCGTCTTTTGGGTTATTAGAATGGTTGGTCCGAGAGGCTTGATTACGCCTTGCTTCTTTTTGGCTCAAGAATTGTCTAGACTTTTCGTAAAAAGCATCGAGGCTCTTTGGTTGTTTTTTGTCAATCTAAGCACAAAATTTAGAAGTGGGAAAACTCCCTTCGCAAGCCGGAAAAGTATGGTGCGAGGCTCTGGGTCATTGACCTCAGCAAGAGCGGTGTTGAATTACGAGAGGTAGCTCTTGAGTGACTTTGTAGGTCGTTGATAAAGGTTAGAGAGAGTAATGGTGTTCTTCAGAGTCGCAACTAGAGAGAGTGAGGGCTCTCTTCAGAGTCGCGACGTGCATTCTGAATTGCTTGACCAATTATGTGGCTAGTTGGCCGAATTTGTTGACAGAATGGAGCGAAAGGCGAGAGCCCCAGAGTAAAGTTGTGCTTGACAAGAAGACTGGGAAGCATTTTCATTTGACTGCGTCGATGGCCCGACTAGAGTCTATTTTCCATTCTTAGCAGTTTAAAAAGGCACAAGGATTAGTCGTGTCGTCTTAGAAGGCCATTTGTGGCATGTTGAAGCGTCGGGGCCACTCAGCTTCATGTACGATCCTAGTGAAGGGATTACACCTCAAGTGGGCTTCCCACGAGTCGTTGGCGTTCCTGCGTAGATCTCTCATGATCCTTCAGACCATATCGGTAAGATATGTTGGATGGATGTTGTTGGCTAGCTTTTTGACCAAGCCACCCACGTTCATTCACAAGAGGAAGGTATGAAACCATATGCCCAAGTACATGAAGGAGCGGATCACATCATCGACTCGCCAGATGTCGGATCGCACACTATCGACTCGCCCACCATCGGACCGCATCTCGACGGATCGCCCCCATCCCATCAGCGAAACGAATCCTCTATGCGACTCGATCCGAACTTATATTGTTGCCCAGAGTAGACCGATCCGATCCCTTGATGCATGGCGAACCCTCTGACTCGTTCAAGCGTGAGCTAGTCTTCAGCGATCCGAGACGTACGGATCTAGCAACACGTGTCTCTAACCGTCATTTTGACCGATTCTCCTCATCTGCACGATCCGATTTTCAAGCAGATCGCGACACCTGTCCACAGCGGCTAATTTGACAATTTCCTCAACGGTGGCGATGCGATCCGATGTTCTCGGGATTCGTGCCACGTGTTACCACGACCCGCTGACAAAATCAGCTATAAATAGCCCGGAGCTTGGCATTTTTTGGGATCCTTTTGGCAATACTAAGTACTGAATCCGCCATTATTGTCAAACTACTTGATTACTGAGAGAAATAACAATTGTAAAAGTGAGCTTGAGAGAAATCCTTGATTGTAACGACATTCGAAGTATAATCAATAATATATAAAGTGGACGTAGGCTCGTTAACGCTGAACCACTATAAATTCTGTGTGTTATTTTCTTTTTCCTCATTCTTCAGTTGAAACTCTATAAGATTCGGAACAATTTGGGTGTTAGGTCCAAATTTTGATTGGTGCTTTCACTGAGAAAACGATCCTAAAGTTTCACCATTTGCTTCTTTGAAGATTCCAGCGATTCGGAAATCATGGCTGGAAAAAGATCTAAGGAAGCACGAGCTTCGCAAACCAATGAAACAATTGAAGAAAGTGTGCACGAGCTAGGCAACGAGGAGACTCTGGATCGCGGAGCGCAGGGGGCGAACCGATCCGATGAAGACGCCACGCTCCGAGTCGACGAGAACGAGGCGATCCGGACTGCTGAAGTGGTTGTTACTCGATCCCGAGGCAACGTCTCGAATCCTCCACACGCCGCGACCGCGAATCGATCTCAGGGGGGCGTTGCGAGCCGCCATCCTCGAACCACAGCAATTCGAATTGATGATCAGACTACAACTCGACCTGAAAAGGAGCCTATGGCTCGCTCCTACCGTCCTGGCACCTCCGCTCGACCTGGCTCAAGCTCTTTGCGCATAAGAGAAAGTGATGATGATCAATATGATCCTGCTGCTCCCGTAACTGAGGGGGATCTCTCTAGCTTTTCCGAAATGTGGGAGAGACTGTTTGATGAATTGGCTGCCCAAAGGCAGGAAAGCTCCGTCCTGCGACAAAATTTGACTGCTATGGATAGAAGGCTTGATGAGCTTGCAAGGCAAAGGACGCCGCCGGTTCGTCCACTCACTCCAGGATATTCTTCTTCGTCTGTGGAATCGCCGAGACCTCCGCGACGACCGTATGAGAGAGCCGAAAACATAGAGCAGCTTCGGTTCGGAACCCTGCCATCACGGGAAGAAGAAGCACTGGGGGCGGGGCCCTCAAACCGTAATGTGAACGATCAAGCCACAACTCCCAGGACTCGAGATGTGGACAGTCCTGTACATAACAGACTACCTCAGCCCCGTCGCCGCACACATGCTCCTGGTAACAGGGGGCAACGGAGCCCTGTCTGAGCCCCGGATTTTGTGACTGCTCCCGGAAGAGAGATTAGAGAACCCCGCCGAGCCAGAGGCACTGGCCCTGAACCTCCGCTGACCAGTGCAAATGTTGCAGCCATGATCCATCAGATTCTGGCAGATAGCCGTGGACAACGGAACGAAGATTGGGGAATCGACCGCAGTCACACCCCTTTCACTGATGATATTTTGGATGCGACTTTCCCAAGGCGTTTCAACATGCCACAGATGAACCGATACGCGGGCAGGTCTGATCCCGTCCAGCATCTAATGAGATACTCTTGGTCAATGACCGCTGCCGCAGCTTCTGACGCTGTCAAGTGCAAAGCATTTCCCATATTCCTGGAGGATGTAGCATTGTTATGGTTTACTCGCTTGCCAGCAAGATCGATTTCTAGCTTCAGGGAGTTGAGTGAGAAGTTCGTAGAACAATTCCGTATCTATGCACAAAAAACAAAAAGTGTGATTGACCTGTTCCTTGTCAAGCAGCGACCAGGCGAGAGTTTGAGGGTGTACCTAGACCATTTCAATTTGGCCGCTACTGAAGTTAAAGATCCCCATGAACCAACCGTTGTTGCAGCACTGATTAACGGAGTAGATAAAGACACTGAATTCGGGAGATACCTGGCAGGCAAGCCACCCCATACTCGAGAACTATTCTACGAAAAAGCCAACGTACACTTGCGCCGGGAAGAAGTATATGCTAACCGAAAGGCAAAAACGGCCGATAAGGAGGAAATCCGAGCAATGTTGCCATTAAGCAAGCAGGAGACAGCTCAGGGAAGGTCGAAGTTAATGTTGGAAATCGGAATCAGGGTGGTCGTCAGTCGGGGAACAACAACAATAATGGTAACGGCAACAACCGAAAGAGGAACCGAGGGAACGACTCCCAGAGAAGGACTCATCCCAGGGCCTTTGAAAGTTATACCCCAATAAATGATACTCTGGAAAATATCTTCATGGATGCGTATGAAGTCCTCCAGAATAAGAGGCCACCTCCCAGAGAGTCGACGGAGAAAGAACGTGAAACGGGGAAGTTTTGTCTCTTTCATCAGATTCACGGCCATTCGACAAATGAATGTCGTCACTTAAGAGATGTAATCGAAAGGCTGCTTAGAGAAGGAAAGTTAGACGAATACAGAGTAACGCCCAGAGACAGGGGGCAAGTGGTACAGGCCCCAAATCAAAACCAGAATCAACTTGATGCTAGGCCAACTGCCCAGCAAAAGGGAAAGAACATCGTTATCAATACCGTAATCGAAGGACTTTATCTTGCTGGACATAGCTCCAAGGCATTAGATCAATATGTCAATGCAGCCAAGCAACACCTCGAGGTAGGGGAGTGTTGCAACCCTGAGGACAATATCCCGGTAAAGCAACAAAAGATGATGACCGACGATGTAGTTTTCCGAGAACGAGAAAGCATTGGAGTCCATGCTCCGACAGAAGATCCATTTGTAATTACCGTACCTATTGGACCAGCCACTGTTCATAAGGTTTTGGTGGACAACGGGAGTTCCGTCAACATTCTTTTCAAAAGGACATTTGACCAGATGAACCTCGAAATAAAAGACTTGAAGCCTTGTCAAGGATGGATCCGTGGATTCAACGGAGCATCTACCGCTCCAATGGGTTACGTAGAGTTACCGGTTACGCTTGGGGAAGGAGAACGCCAGAGAGTGAGAATCCTTCCCTTCGTGCTTTTGGACGTTGAATCGCCCTACAATGCCTTCTTGGGCCGACCGGCCCTCGCAAAGTTTAGAGCCTGTATAGCCCCCTGGTGCTTGTTATTGAAATTCCCCACAGAATCTGGCATTGGTATCGTCAGAGGAGATCAGGTTGCTGCGCGAGCATGTTATGTTGCCGAACTAAAGTTACTTCGCAATGGAGGGGACATTGAAACTAAAGGCGCTTCTCCCCCTACGGGGGCGGAGACCTTATAGCAACTAAAGGGGATAGTCATTGGAGAGTCGCCCAGAGAATTGCCCGAGGATATAGATCCCAGAGAGGATCAAGAACCCGGGGGCAGAATGGCGACTCCCAACGAGACAACTGTGGATGTACCAATCGATGACAGTGACCCGGAGAAGGTCCTTAAGATTGGATCCCAGTTAAATCCGAATCTCGCTAAAGAATTAACAGACTTCTTAAAAAACAACTTGGATGTATTTGCTTGGACCCACGTGGACATGTGTGGGATATCCCCATCAATCATGAGCCATTCATTAAGCATTAACCCTAAACATCCTCCTGTAAAGCAAAAAAGGCGAATGTTGGGCCCAGAGAGGTCTGCTGCCTTGAAAGAATAAGTTGGAAAGCTAAAGAGTAATGGATTTATCAGAGACTCGACCTACCCAGACTGGATTTCGAATCCAGTCCTGGTAAAGAAGGCCAACGGGAAGTGGCGAACGTGTATCGACTTCTCAGATCTGAACAAAGCCTGTCCAAAAGATAGTTTCCCGTTACCCCGGATTGACCAGTTGGTAGACTCGACGGCGGGTCATGAGCTTCTCTCATTTATGGATGCTTATTCAGGATATAACCAAATTCCAATGCATATTCCAGATCAAGAACACACTAGTTTTATCACAGATCTGGGATTATATTGTTATGTGGTGATGCCCTTTGGCTTGAAAAATGCGGGCGCTACATATCAACGTTTAGTCAACAGAATGTTTTACAACCAGATCGGGAAAACAATGGAAGTATACGTCGACGATATGTTGGTTAAGTCCAAGCAATCTTCCCAACACACTACTGACTTGGCGGAGATGTTCGGCATTCTTCGAAGGTACGGAATGAAACTCAACCCAACCAAATGTTCATTCGGTGTTGCCTCCGGAAAATTCTTGGGGTTCATTGTTAGTTCCCGTGGGATTGAGATTAATCCAGATCAAATCGCGGCAATCAGAGACATTCAGGAACCTAGGCAAATTAGGGATGTACAAAGCCTTGCAGGAAAAGTAGCCGCACTAAGCAGATTTATCTCCAGGGCTACGGACAAATGCATCCCATTCTTCGAATTAATAAAGCGGGGGAAACGCCACTTCAAATGGACGCCCGACTGCGTAGAAGCATTTCAGAACTTACTAAGGCACCTGGAGAAACCTCCGATATTATCTAAGCCAATGGATCACGAGGACTTATTCGTGTATCTGGCAGCATCATCCCACGCGATCAGCTCAGCGTTGGTAAGAGAAGAGGATAAGGTCCAAAGACCCGTGTATTATGTGAGCAAAAAATTAACGGCAGCAGAGCGTAATTACCCAAGGATAGAAAAGTTTGCGTATAGTTTTCTGATCGCCTCCAGAAAGCTTCGACATTATTTTCAGGCGCATCCTATTACCGTATACACCGATCACCCGCTCAAGCAAGTCCTACAGAGACCAGAGGCATCTGGAAGGTTACTCAAATGGAATATTGAGTTAAGTCAATTTGATCTGAACTTTCATCCTAGACGGTCAATTCGGGGGCAAGTGATAGCCGACTTCATAGCAGAGTTTACTGTCCCGGAGGAAGATATAGCCAATGAAGAAGTCGTTCCTTCAAAACTGCTTTTCGATCCCAATGCCTGGAGATTGTATACTGATGGCGCTAGGAATGACGAAAGATTCGGCGCTGGAATAGTGCTTGAAACTCCAGAGAAACGATTGATATCCTATGCTATTCGGATGGAATTTCATGCCACTAACAACGACTACGAATATGAAGCCCTGATAGCCGGATTAAGGATCGCAAAGGAGTTAGAGGTCACAAAGCTGAACATCTTTTGCGACTCCAAGTTAGTTGTGAACCAGGTTACTGGAAAATTCCAGGCTAAAAGTGCAAGATTGATTTTATACTTAAAGAAAGTGAAAGAGTTGCTGAACGATTTTGATCACTACAACATATCTCATATTCCGCGGTCAGAGAATCAGCAGGCGGATAAGTTGGCAAAGATGGCTAGTTCCGACGATCCTGAAGTGACTGGGCTAGCCTGTAACACCCCGAATTTTGGGTTAATACTAAAATTCACTAATTACAAGATAAATAATCTCAGATGGGGGAATTAGGGGAAACGGGCTGCGTCATTACGTTCGTCTCGGAAAAATACGCGAAATAGAGTCCGAGTTTTCGAAAATCGGAGTCCGTATGGCCCAGTTATGGCCCGATGAAGTTTGCAGAAAATTCAAAATTAAAACAGATTTAAAGATTTAAAAATTCAGATTTGGAATGGGTCAGGCGGGAAGATTCCCGCCCTACCCATGTCGACAGGGCTGTCGACAGGCCTGTCGACAGGGATGTCGACTTGCCTGTCGACTTGCCTGTCGACAGGGTCGCGCCGTCCAGAGAACCTGGGTGCACCAGGTTGCACCAGGTTGGGTTCTAGGCTGGCTTGGAGGGCTAGTTCTAGAGATTTCCTAAATCTAAAGGTCCTAATCTAATCTAGGGTTAATCTAAGGGCCTAAAACACTCACCTAATCTATAAATACACCCTAAACCCCCCTTAATCCTTACCAAAAATAGAAATGATGGCCTCATGCCGCCAAATTAAATTCTAAGAGGAGCCTCCACTAATCTAAGAAGAAAGTTGCAAGCTAATCCCTCTCAAATCATTCTCTAATCATCACCATCTTCATATTTAGCAACTAATTCCTCTTCATAAGTTTGCTAATCTTGGTTTTGGTGAGTTTCTATCACTTTAACATTAATTGTTAAAGTAAGTAGATTGGGTGTAATGAGACTTATGGTCTTAAATGCGGATTAGTGAGTTTGAATCATGTATAATGATATGTTACTCTATGTTGTTCCATGTTTATGCATGTTTGATAAGTTGGTTTATGCATGCTTAATAAGTTGATTTATGCATGTTTAGCAAGTTGGTATATGCATGTTTAACAAGTGGATTTATGCATATTTAATGAGTGGAATTATGCATGATTAACAAAGTGAGTTATGCAAGTTAAGCATATGTTTAAATGCAAGTTTAATGTGATATGCAAGTTATGCATGCTTATGCAAGTATATGGATGCTTATGCAAGTCATGTATATGTTTGAATGCAAGATTTATGTGATATGCAAGTTATGCATGCTTATGCGAGTATATGAATGTTTATGCAAGATATGTATATGCTTAAATGACATGATATGCAAGTTATTCATGTTTATGCAAGTATGTGAATGCTTATGCAAGTATGTGGATGCTTATGCAAGTATGTGAATACTTATGCAAGTTATGTGTATGATTAAATGTATGTTTAACATGTTATGCAAGTTATGAGAATGCCTATATGCAAGTTCAACATGTTATGCAAGATATGTGTATGATAATATGCAAGCTCATATGCAACATGTTATGCAAATCATGTGTATGATAATATGCAAGTTTGGGTTAAATGTAGTTGGGTTAATATATGTTCATATATGCAAGTTGACATCCTCTTAACCCATGACAAAGTTCTATGCTAAACCCATGATATTTGTGATGGATCTTCCCCTTTATTTTGTCATGTAATGAGAACGATTTACGTGGGGAACGATGGGGTTAGTAAATATGTTAATAAATGAATGATTGGGTATGATTAAGCATACCATAAAGAAATAAATTACCATAAGTGGGAATTTACCTATTGAGTTAGGTCTACCCCATGGGAATTTACCTATTGAGTTAGGTCTACCCATGTTATGGAAAACTTGATATTAATTAGGGATAATTAATATGGGGGTGATTAATTAGGTGTAATTAATCGACTAAGACACGAGGTTGGACTCATTTGTAGTGTAAAACTGCCCGGACCCGACCGGCTTAACCAGTTGCTACAAATGTCAGCCCAATGTGAGAGGTCTTAGCCATAAATTAAATACGTGATTAAGGTAAAGACACGAGGTTAGACTCTGTTATGACGTAAGACTGCCCGGATTCTACCGGCTTAACCAGGCGGTCATAACAGCCAGTCTAATGTGGGAGGTCTTTATGGGAGATCACGATCTTAATTAATTAAGAAACACTTAACCATATTAGCATGTAGTGGGACATGAGGGGTTAAGTGGGTGCCTTGGGTGGCATGTGGAAATTTAATGGTTGCCTTGGGTGGCATGTGGAATCTAGTGGGTTGCCTTGGGTGGCAATAGAAAATACGATTAGAATACTTAACCAAGTGGAAACATGTAATTAAACATGATTAAAGGGTTAAGTGGGATACACTAGATATATGACAAGCTTAGGTGGGTAGCTTGTGGGGGCCCATTTCAACCAATATCCCAAACGTATCTTTGTGGGCTCGACCCATGTCGAGTGACGGGACACGCATATTGGGCTTGATTATAAGAGGCCAAAACGGGTTAGCGGTGGCAACGCAAGTCCAACGGGCTTCATATGCGTGTGTGGGCCCGAGCTGGTAGATAAGCCGTTGTTGCATCGTGTAGATATAAAGCCGTGCACCGTTAGTATTGGGTAGCCACTTTAGGGGAGTGATACACCCCACTGTGGGACCAGCACAGGTATCTACGGTAGGGAGCCGATCGCTTGGGAGTAGTGGGTACACCTAATGAAGATAGGGGCAGACGGCACCTATGTAGGGGTACACGAAACTACTGGGTAAGAATTACTGAGTACACCTAGTGGAGATAGGGGCAGACGGCACCTATGTAGTGGGCTAGGAGTACATGGAACTACTGGGGAAATTTTCTAAGTCCTTGGAAGGGATCAACCTTTAAGTAGGAATGACTGGTGTGGTGCAGTTAGTAATTATCCTTGGGTGGGTAGATGCGTCCTGACGGTTATCTTAGTTTATTCTAAGTCTACCAAGCTGCTTAGTGTAGCCATTCATCCCCATATATTACCGTAGGTCAAGTTTATGTCTTCTCTGGTTACTTTAATGATTGTATTGTTAAAGTTATAGGACTCACTCAGACTTATGTCTGACCCCGTTGTTTCTATCTTTTTCCCAACCCTCAGGTCCTACGGTGGATCCTAGCAGTAGTAGAGCTTGATCGGATTGCTGTTCCAGTCTTGAGGAGCTTGAGTAGATGTAAAGCTCCAGTTATCCAGTTATCTTTTCTTTCGTTCTGGCTATTGTATTGAGAGTGGGATTATGTACTTCTTTATTTTGATGGATATTGTACTTGACTTTTATTGTGGTTTTATGATGTAACCAGACATGTTTATTTCCGCTGTTATGAGATGATGTTTTAAAATTTCAAGTACTACTTATATCTGTCTTGTTGTAATTTTTCTGTTCTATATTCACTAAAATACTCCACCGATGCTATGGCATTCCCTTAGTGAGTGACCATAGCGGGTGTGGGGTGTTACACGTGGTATCAGAGCAAAGGTTACCGGAACAGATAAAATTTTTAGAAAACTATTTTTCTAAAAACATTTTTTGGAAGAGATATTTTCAAAAACATGTCTTTTAAGAGAAAAGTTTTTGAAAGAAAAGCATAATCCCCAATAGCCATATCTATATCCTTCGAATTCTCCGTTTTGAATCTTTCCTTTTTCGTTTCAGCATGGCCGAGAATCTTAATCTTCCGGAGGGTGTGACGGTACCAGTATGGTATAGGAGATTGATGGAGGCTAGGGCCACCACTACGGGTCCAGCAAATGTTCCTCCACCAACCGTAGCACCCGATCTTCCTCCTCCCCCTCCTCCTCGCACGGATACTTTTGCTAAGACTTGTAAGGAATTCAAAGCTATGGGAGGAAAACCTTTTCAAGGATCTAAAACCTTTGTGGAGGCTAGAGATTGGCTTAAGGAGGTGGAAGAGTTGATAGATATCTTTGAGATGGAAGAAGGAAAGAAAGTCAAGTTGGCTGCTTGGTTAATGAAGGGAGAGGCCTCATTCTGGTGGGAGGTCACTAATGGAGAACGCCCCGTTGACTCTTGGGCGGATTTTAGGCAAAGATTTGTGGCAAAGTTTCTCTCAAGGGCGGAGGAAAACTTGTATATGGAAAGATTCTTGACTCTGAAGCAAGGAAATCTCTCGGTGAAGGAATATGTTAACAAGTTTAATCAATTGGCAATGTTTGGCCTAGACATGGTGAATACACCGGAGAAGAAGGCTTTGAGGTTCGTGAAAGGCTTGAATGAACCGATGCATGGGTTGGCTATGACCCATATCCCTATGGGGGCCACCTTTGAGAAGCTAGTTGACATGGCACTCATGTATGAGGAAGAGAAGGGTCCTAATGCTAATAAGGCACCCGAGAAGAAGGGAGATCAAAAGAGACCTCAGCAACAACAGCAAAGCAAAGGTGGGAAAGGCAACGGTGGCAAAGGCAAGAAGAAGTAGTGTTTCAATTGTGGGACACCTGGCCACCTAAGCAAGGATTGTCGCAAGAAGAATAAGACTGGCTGCTTCCACTGTGGCGAAGCAGGGCATCTAGTGAAAGACTGTCCTAAGAAAGGGCAAAGGACGGGATCTACCTCAGGAGGACAGGTGCAAGCTCTTATGGCACCGAGTCAGGCTAGGGGGCAAGTACAGGCTCTCGCGGTTCCACCGATTCAGGAGAGAGGTAGAACTATTTCCGTTGAAAGTCTGGTTTTTCTATTTGATCATCCTGTCCGTACATTGTTTGATTCAGGCGCATCGCATTCGTTTATCTCATCATCATTAGTTGAGTTACTGCACTTAGACACCAGTCTGGTAGATGATCCCTTGATTGTTTCAAACCCAATTGGGGGCTCCACTTATTTGTCCATGATATGTTTGGGTTTGAAGATTTCTATACTTAGCATTGAGTTTAGATGTGATGCTTTTGTGTTGGGCTTCACGGGCTATGGGTTGATTTTGGGCATGGACTGGTTATCCAGTAATGGTGCCGTTCTTGATTGCAAAAGGAGAGTTGTTAGGCTCATGACCCGCTTGGGTAACACTCTCGAGATTTCTTGTAACCCCAGGGACTCTGTTATGCTAAGTTATCTTGAATCGCTTGACGCTTCGGTCGAGAGTTTGCAATCTGTTAGAGTGGTCCGGGAATATCCGGATGTGTTTGAGGAGGTGAAGGGCTTACCTCCGAAGCGGGAGATTGACTTCCGAATATATTTGGTGGATAATGCTAAACCGGTATCTTTACCAGTGCGCCACATGGCTCCTCGTGAGAGGAGGGAACTCCATAAGCAAGTAGGGGAGTTGCTTGAGAAGGGGTTCATAAGACGGAGCATATCGGAGTGGGGTGCTCCAGTAGTATTTGCTACGAAGGCGGATGGGTCCCTCAGACTTTGTGTAGACTATAGAGAACTCAACAAACTCACAAAGAAGAATAGACACCCATTGCCGAGAATAGATGATCTTTTCGATCAGTTGGTTGGCGCTTCAGTATTTTCTCAGTTGGACTTGGCCACGGGGTTTCATCAGTTGAGGGTGGCTGAGGATAGCATAGACAAGACTGCCTTTAGGACTCCGGATGGTTTCTATGAGTGGCTGGTGATGCCATTTGGGTTGACGAACGCCCCTGCATACTTTGTTGATTTGATGAGTAGGGTGTTCAGGGAGTTCCTTAATAAATTCGTGGTGGTCTTTGTGGATGATATCTTAGTATTTTCTAAGAGTGAAGAAGAGCATGCCCTACATCTTGGGGAAGTGTTGAAGACTCTTCGAGCGCATAGCCTTAAGGCTAAATTCTCTAAATGTCACTTCTGGAGGAAGGAAGTACGGTTCTTGGGGCACGTGGTCTCCAAGGAAGGGATAGCTGTGGATCCCGCGAAGGTAGTATCAATTCAGGATTGGAAGGTTCCGAAGAATGCTACCGAAGTAAGAAGTTTCTTGGGGTTGGCGGGTTATTATAGGAAGTTCATCAAAGACTTCGCGAAAATATCAGCCCCATTAACCCGCTTGACGAAGAAGAATCTTGTTTTCACATGGGACGTAGATTGCGATGATGCGTTGCGACGGTTAAAGAGAGCTTTAACCACCGCTCCAGTTTTGGTGTTGCCAGATGGGAGCAAGCCATTTGTTGTCTATACCGATGCCTGTGGGACAGGACTTGGCGCAGTCTTAATGCAGGAGGGAAGGGTAATAGCCTACGGTGGAAGGCAGTTGAGGGCACATGAGAAAAATTACCCTACCCATGATCTAGAGCTGGCCGCTATTGTTTTTGCGCTTAAAATTTGGCGCCATTATCTTCTTGGTGAGAGATTCGAGTTGTTCACTGACCATAAATCATTGAAGTACTTATTCTCTCAGAAGGATTTAAACTTAAGACAGCAAAGGTGGATGGAGTTCTTAGCATCTTATGATTTCGAGATAGCGTATACCCCTGGCAAGGGTAACGTGGTGGCGGACGCCTTGAGCAGAAAAAGGTTGTCTTTGAGTCCATTGTTCGTGGAACGACGAAGCTTGGAATTTATCTCGATGTTTGATTTCAGACCTTCCGTTGACTATGTACCCGGTTTGCTAGCTTCTTCGGAAGTTAGACCTACTCTTCTGGGGAGGATTGGGGAAGCCCAGAGGGACGACCCACAGTTGGTTGAGTTGATAGAGAAGCTCATAAGGGGGGAGTCGTCCAGCCATTTGAGTAGGTACACCCTAGACGGCAGGGTGTGCTTGCGTAGAGACGGTAGACTTTGTGTACCGCAAGATGAAGGGTTGAGGAAGGTTATTCTTGATGATGCACACCGTTCTAGGATGACCATTCATCCCGGTGGGGACAAGATGTACCAAGATATGAAGAGGGTTTTCTTCTGGGCCGGTATGAAGAAAGATGTGGCCGAATATGTCGCTCGATGTTTGGTGTGCCAGCAAGTGAAGGCGGAGCAAAGGAAACCAGGTGGGTTGCTTCACCCATTGGAGGTTCCGCAATGGAAGTGGGATAGCGTCTCGATGGATTTTATTGACGGGTTACCCAGATCGAGGAAGGGTAATACAGGAATTTGGGTGGTGGTAGACAGACTTACTAAGAGCGCCCATTTCATACTTGTGAAGAGCAAGAGGACTGCTCCATGGCTAGCTTCAGTATATCTTCGAGAGATAGTTCGATTGCATGGGGTACCCTCTAGCATTGTAAGTGATCGAGATCCTATCTTCACTAGCGAGTTCTGGAGAAGTTTGCAAGAAGCGGTGGGGACTCAATTGTGTCTGAGCACCGCATATCATCCTCAGACAGACGGCCAGACTGAGAGGGTGAATCGTGTTCTAGAAGACCTTTTGAGGCTTTGTATCCTAGATTTTGGAGGTACATGGGAAGAGCATCTTCCATTGGTAGAGTTCGCATATAATAACAGCTTTCAGTCCAGTATTGGTATGGCTCCTTTCGAATCTCTCTATGGAAGGCCTTGTCGATCACCTACATGTTGGTGGGAATCTACGGATAAGATCTTGCTTGGGCCAGATATGGTTAGGGAGACTTCTGAGAAGATTGACTTGATTCGAAGAAGGATGAAAGCAGCGCAAGATAGGCAAAAATCTTATGCGGACAAGAGAAGGACGGATCTTGAGTTTGAGGTTGGGGATATGGTTTTTGTTAAGGTATCTCCGTTGAGAAATGTTGTTCGCTTCGGATCCGTTGGGAAGTTAGCACCGAGGTTTGTTGGGCCGTTTCCTATCAAGGAAAGGATTGGACGGATGGCATATAGGGTGGAGTTGCCCGACAGACTTAGTGGTGTTCATGATGTATTCCATGTATCACATCTGAGGAAGTGCTTACATGAGACGGCAGAGGTGGTAGAGCCGAGCTTGCTTAGAGATGTAGAGGTTGAGCGTGATGCGACTATTCGACGAGCTCCTACTCGCATCCTTGGGTCAGAGACTAGGAAATTGAGGAACAGAGAGGTTCAACTAGTCAAAGTGCAATGGGGAGAAGATGAGAGCAACGCAACTTGGGAGACGGAAGCGAAGATGCGTTCATTGTACCCATTTCTTTTTGAGGGTATGTCTTTACTTTCTCCTTTATCGCTTGTCTAGTACTTATCTTATCTTTGGTATGTCCTCTCGTTAATACCTTTGACCTTTAGATAGGGTAAACCTATGGTTGAAACATGTGTTTGAGACATGTTATGGTTGATGGATGCAAGTGGATGCAAGTGTTTGCTAGTGGTTGCTCGTGGATGCATATACACACACTCTAGGCACTAGATCGGCTCAGTCACTTCATGTTGCATATTGCATAAAATTGTGTGTAGGAAGATATATTTATGGATGTACAATGGTTGTGTTATCACATGGATGATGCATTTTGGGTGAATGATTGTGCACTCATGTAGATATTGTATGTGTCGATAGGGTTTTCTCGCATACATAATGGATGCATGGCACTATCATGGTTTGCATATGTTCATACATTAGATAGGGAACATATACACACACTTTTTGCATATGCTCATACATCATTAGAAATTGTTTTAAGGACAATGGATGCCAGTGGTTGATGGTTTGAGTAGATGGTTGTTTGGATGGTAGGATATGCATTCTCCTTAGCTTAGAGATTTCGGGGACGAAATCCTTTAAGGAGGGGAGAATGTAACACCCCAAATTTTGGGTTAATACTAAAATTCACTAATTACAAGATAAATAATCTCAGATGGGGGAATTAGGGGAAACGGGCTGCATCATTACGTTCGTCTCGGAAAAATACGCGAAATAGAGTCCGAGTTTTCGAAAATCGGAGTCCGTATGGCCCAGTTATGGCCCGATGAAGTTTGCAGAAAATTCAAAATTAAAACAGATTTAAAGATTTAAAAATTCAGATTTGGAATGGGTCAGGCGGGGTCAGGCGGGAAGATTCCCGCCCTACCCATGTCGACAGGGCTGTCGACAGGCCTATCGACAGGGATGTCGACTTGCCTGTCGACTTGCCTGTCGACAGGGTCGCGCCGTCCAGAGAACCTGGGTGCACCAGGTTGCACCAGGTTGGGTTCTAGGCTGGCTTGGAGGGCTGGTTCTAGAGATTTCCTAAATCTAAGGGTCCTAATCT
Organism: Allium sativum; assembly: GCA_030737875.1. Taxonomy (NCBI): domain Eukaryota; kingdom Viridiplantae; phylum Streptophyta; class Magnoliopsida; order Asparagales; family Amaryllidaceae; genus Allium; species Allium sativum. The sequence continues at coordinate 715,106,291 of CM060921.1, read as the reverse complement.
AATCTAGGGTTAATCTAAGGGCCTAAAACACTCACCTAATCTATAAATACACCCTAAACCCCCCTTAATCCTTACCAAAAATAGAAATGATGGCCTCATGCCGCCAAATTAAATTCTAAGAGGAGCCTCCACTAATCTAAGAAGAAAGTTGCAAGCTAATCCCTCTCAAATCATTCTCTAATCATCACCATCTTCATATTTAGCAACTAATTCCTCTTCATAAGTTTGCTAATCTTGGTTTTGGTGAGTTTCTATCGCTTTAACATTAATTGTTAAAGTAAGTAGATTGGGTGTAATGAGACTTATGGTCTTAAATGCGGATTAGTGAGTTTGAATCATGTATAATGATATGTTACTCTATGTTGTTCTATGTTTATGCATGTTTGATAAGTTGGTTTATGCATGCTTAATAAGTTGATTTATGCATGTTTAGCAAGTTGGTATATGCATGTTTAACAAGTGGATTTATGCATATTTAATGAGTGGAATTATGCATGATTAACAAAGTGAGTTATGCAAGTTAAGCATATGTTTAAATGCAAGTTTAATGTGATATGCAAGTTATGCATGCTTATGCAAGTATATGGATGCATATGCAAGTCATGTATATGTTTGAATGCAAGATTTATGTGATATGCAAGTTATGCATGCTTATGCGAGTATATGAATGTTTATGCAAGATATGTATATGCTTAAATGACATGATATGCAAGTTATTCATGTTTATGCAAGTATGTGAATGCTTATGCAAGTATGTGGATGCTTATGCAAGTATGTGAATACTTATGCAAGTTATGTGTATGATTAAATGCATGTTTAACATGTTATGCAAGTTATGAGAATGCCTATATGCAAGTTCAACATGTTATGCAAGATATGTGTATGATAATATGCAAGCTCATATGCAACATGTTATGCAAATCATGTGTATGATAATATGCAAGTTTGGGTTAAATGTAGTTGGGTTAATATATGTTCATATATGCAAGTTGACATCCTCTTAACCCATGACAAAGTTCTATGCTAAACCCATGATATTTGTGATGGATCTTCCCCTTTATTTTGTCATGTAATGAGAACGATTTACGTGGGGAACGATGGGGTTAGTAAATATGTTAATAAATGAATGATTGGGTATGATTAAGCATACCATAAAGAAATAAATTACCATAAGTGGGAATTTACCTATTGAGTTAGGTCTACCCCATGGGAATTTACCTATTGAGTTAGGTCTACCCATGTTATGGAAAACTTGATATTAATTAGGGATAATTAATATGGGGGTGATTAATTAGGTGTAATTAATCGACTAAGACACGAGGTTGGACTCATTTGTAGTGTAAAACTGCCCGGACCCGACCGGCTTAACCAGTTGCTACAAATGTCAGCCCAATGTGAGAGGTCTTAGCCATAAATTAAATACGTGATTAAGGTAAAGACACGAGGTTAGACTCTGTTATGACGTAAGACTGCCCGGATTCTACCGGCTTAACCAGGCGGTCATAACAGCCAGTCTAATGTGGGAGGTCTTTATGGGAGATCACGATCTTAATTAATTAAGAAACACTTAACCATATTAGCATGTAGTGGGACATGAGGGGTTAAGTGGGTGCCTTGGGTGGCATGTGGAAATTTAATGGTTGCCTTGGGTGGCATGTGGAATCTAGTGGGTTGCCTTGGGTGGCAATAGAAAATACGATTAGAATACTTAACCAAGTGGAAACATGTAATTAAACATGATTAAAGGGTTAAGTGGGATACACTAGATATATGACAAGCTTAGGTGGGTAGCTTGTGGGGGCCCATTTCAACCAATATCCCAAACGTATCTTTGTGGGCTCGACCCATGTCGAGTGACGGGACACGCATATTGGGCTTGATTATAAGAGGCCAAAACGGGTTAGCGGTGGCAACGCAAGTCCAACGGGCTTCATATGCGTGTGTGGGCCCGGGCTGGTAGATAAGCCGTTGTTGCATCGTGTAGATATAAAGCCGTGCACCGTTAGTATTGGGTAGCCACTTTAGGGGAGTGATACACCCCACTGTGGGACCAGCACGGGTATCTACGGTAGGGAGCCGATCGCTTGGGAGTAGTGGGTACACCTAATGAAGATAGGGGCAGACGGCACCTATGTAGGGGTACACGAAACTACTGGGTAAGAATTACTGAGTACACCTAGTGGAGATAGGGGCAGACGGCACCTATGTAGTGGGCTAGGAGTACATGGAACTACTGGGGAAATTTTCTAAGTCCTTGGAAGGGATCAACCTTTAAGTAGGAATGACTGGTGTGGTGCAGTTAGTAATTATCCTTGGGTGGGTAGATGCGTCCTGACGATTATCTTAGTTTATTCTAAGTTTACCAAGCTGCTTAGTGTAGCCATTCATCCCCATATATTACCGTAGGTCAAGTTTATGTCTTCTCTGGTTACTTTAATGATTGTATTGTTAAAGTTATAGGACTCACTCAGACTTATGTCTGACCCCGTTGTTTCTATCTTTTTCCCAACCCTCAGGTCCTACGGTGGATCCTAGCAGTAGTAGAGCTTGATCGGATTGCTGTTCCAGTCTTGAGGAGCTTGAGTAGATGTAAAGCTCCAGTTATCCAGTTATCTTTTCTTTCGTTCTGGCTATTGTATTGAGAGTGGGATTATGTACTTCTTTATTTTGATGGATATTGTACTTGACTTTTATTGTGGTTTTATGATGTAACCAGACATGTTTATTTCCGCTGTTATGAGATGATGTTTTAAAATTTCAAGTACTACTTATATCTGTCTTGTTGTAATTTTTCTGTTCTATATTCACTAAAATACTCCACCGATGCTATGGCATTCCCTTAGTGAGTGACCATAGCGGGTGTGGGGTGTTACATAGCCCCCTTTTGAAGTACTTCCGTCCCCTAGTATAGATCAAATGGAAATCGATCTAACACTAGAGATGGAACCAGAAAGGGAGTCGTGGATGACCCCTCTAAAGAATTTCTTGATGAATGGAGCGCTTCCTACCAAGAAAAGCGAGAGGCGTAAAGTAATTCGTAAAGCTGGCCGATACGTTCTGCAGGGCGGAGTTCGTTACAGACAAGGATTTTCAATGCCCCTCCTCCGGTGCATAGCTCACGATGACATCGAGCGTGTGCTGCAGGAGGTACACGAAGGTGAATGCGGCGACCACACTGGAGGGCAAACTTTGGCAAAGAAGGTGTTGCGGCATGGTTACTTCTGGCCTACCATAAACAAGGATACGGGTAGATACGCATGACGGTATGATGCATTCCAGAGATTTTCAAAAATACCTAGAGTACCTCCTAACCAGTTAAAAACAATGATGAGCCCATGGCCTTTCGCTATGTGGGGAATTGATATCATTGGAAGTCTTCCCATAGCAAGGGGCGGAGCAAAGTTCGCTATTGTGGCCGTGGATTATTTCACTAAGTGGGTCGAGGCCGAGCCACTAACTACGATCACAACCAAACGAGTGATCAATTTTATCGTTCGAAACATCATTTGCAGATTTGGGATTCCAAAGATTGTGATAACGGATAACGGAACTCAGTTCGATAGCGCTGAATTCAGAAATTTCTGCCAAAAATACCACATTGAGAATCGGTACACCTCTGTGGCGCACCCGCAATCGAACGGACAAGTCGAAGCGGCAAATAAAGTAATTAAGTCCATTCTGAAAAGAAGAATGAAGCGGGCTAGAGCCATGTGGGCTGATGAATTGCCCTTGGCACTATGGGCCTACAGGACAACATATAAATCGGCAACAGGACATACCCCGTTCTCCCTTGCTTTTGGAACGGAAGCAGTCATCCCGGTTGAGATAAAGGTACCTTCTCACCGGGTGACTTATTATGATCCGATGACCAATAATTAATTTCTCCTTGAGTCCCTGGATATGATCGAAGAAAAGAGGGATGAAGCAGACCTGCGTGCCTTGAGATGCAAACAACAGGTCGCCCGATATTACAACAAAAAGGTTCGACCCCGAACCTGGGAACCCGGAGACTTGGTTCTGAAACGTGTCTTTCCACCCCCAACTCATATGGGAGCGAAGTGGGAAGGACCGTATTCCATTCTGAGCAAGCTTGATAATGGAACCTTCAAGCTGGCAACCGTAGATGGAAAGGAAATCCCCAGAGTGTGGAATGCCTAACATTTACGGCCATATTTAACATGAAAGTTTCAAATTTATTCTTTTGCTTTGTTAAAAAACCATGTACAAGGCATGACTTGCCTAGAATAGTCTGATTCCTTAAAGAAAAAGATTATAAAGTGGACGTAGGTCATGATTCGACCGAACCACTATAAAAATATTGTGTGTCATTTACCTTTATTGCACCTTTATTTATCTGCCTGTTTATTTGTTATAAAAATCGTTGTGAATAATCCAACAATCCCAGAAGCATATAATCACAAACGCCTTCCATCAGAATGGAATGTAATCACAAGTCAAAATTCTGAGGATACAATAAAGTAAATTATATCGTTGATGGCGCTCTAACTCTCTAGAGAGAGAGAGTATAAAAGCGTCTCTGATTGAGCGCTGAGAAAGAGCTCCTTCCCCGCTGAAGGATCGGGGAGCGAATGAATCGCTGAGCTCGAACTCTAACTCTCCAGAGAGAGAGAGAGTATAAAAGTGTCTCTGATTGAGCGTTGAGAAAGAGCTACTTCCCTGCTGAAGGATCGGGGAGCGAATGAATCGCTGAGCTCGAACTCTAACTCTCCAGAGAGAGAGAGAGAGAGTATAAAAGCGTCTCTGATTGAACGCTGAGAAAGAGCTCCTTCCCTGCTGAAGGATCGGGGAGCGAATGAATTGCTGAGCTCGAACTCTAACTCTCCAGAGAGAGAGAGAGAGAGTATAAAAGCGTCTCTGATTGAGCGCCAAGAAAGAGCTCCTTCCCCGCTGAAGGATCGGGGAGCGAATGAATCGCTGAGCTCAAACTCTAACTCTCCAGAGAGAGAGAGTATAAAAGCGTCTCTGGTTGAGCGCTGAGAAAGAGCTCCTTCCCCGCTGAAGGATCGGGGAGCGACAAAACAGCTGAGTATAAAAGCGTCTATGATTAAGCGCTGAGAAAGGTGCTGGAGACTCAGCACCTCCATAATTCCTGCTCCGCTGAAGGATCGTTGAGCATATCATGAAGCAAGCTAGAGCTCCTCTCCTGTTGAAGGAACAGGGACCAACTGAATTATTGAGTTTGAACTCTAACCCTGGCGACCGCCAGGAGAGTATAAAGGAGTCTATCATTAGGCACTGAGAAAGGTGTCAGAAGTTCAGTACCATAAGAACAGTTATCTTATGAAATTTTCTAAGTCTCCCATATTCAGAAATAGGGGGCAACGTGCGAATAATGCTAATCGATTTTTAATAAACCCTAGTTAAGCGTTACGCCAATGACTGATTATGGGCCATATGCATATACACATGAATTTTTATGCAGCAATGCAGCATGAAAGTTTTCTCTGTTATTTGATTGACTTGTAGTTATAACTAGATGGTCTGTAACTAACAATGGAAAGTTTATTTGAATACAGGTACACAATGATGCAAAAAGAGATAAAACTTTCCTTTATATACTGCAAGCCTACAAAGTGAGAAATAACCTAGAAAACAAAAGTGAGGGCCAGTCTCACAATTACACTTCCTGGCCAGTGGAAAACCTAAAGACAAAATATAAACTAGAAACAGTATCCTATTTACGCTTTGGCCTCTTCTCCTGCTTCTGTCTCTCCAGCTTCGCCTTGTCGGCATCAGACTGATCCCCTTTCTTCCTCTTCATTTTGTCTATGAGAGGAACATCCGACTCTTCTGAGGATTCCTCTCAGACCTCTTTTCTCTTCCTTCTGTCAGAAAGGGAAGCCGGGAAGTCATCGGGGTTTGCAAAGTGAAGCTGTCGGCTGATGGATTTGGGCTGGATTTTCACAATCATCCCAGTTTTGGGATCGAATTCTGCAAGAGGGACTACGTCCAAAGCCTCATCTCCCACCTTCTTCGAGACCAACTCTTTCTCCTGCCTAGCCTTTCGGCTGGCCAAGGTTTCGTCGTCATCATCGTCGGCTTTTTTGGCGCCGGTAATGTCCTCCTCATCCTCTACATGGCGCCCATCCATGTCTTTCAAGGCCTCGATGGTCTCAGCATCCTTAGGAACATCAGTACTAGGTACCGGGATGCTTTTCTCTGCTGTTGTGACCTCAGCCTGTTTTGATATATCAATACCGGCACCTTGCGTGACAGCCTCCTTCTCCGCCTCTTTTTCTTTTTCGGCACCCTTGTCGACGGGCTCGCCACCTGTATTATGAGGAACACACGTTACAAATTCAATATGTTGTTCTACGAGACGGCGACCATTCACAATTGCTTTTACAAATTGTGGGGAAAAGAGAGAGACACCTTCCGCCGATCCTCCTTCTTGAGTAGTCGCAGAGGCTCCAACGACCACGGGAGTTAGGCCCAAAGGGATTAGTGGATCATCGGGATGGTATTCCTCAACTCCGGAGGTTTTGGGATCCACGGCAGAACTTGAACCTTCATCAGCTTTGCCTTTACCCTTAGCCAAGGCCCTCTCCTTTTCCATCTCCGCTAAAATCAGACGACGACCCTCTGCTAGGTCCTCAGGCTCATTATCCCTCAAGATACTCTTCATTAACTCATCTTCATCAATTTCTTCGACTCCCAATCTCTGCTTCTCACCCTCAACAATCGTATCCCATAAATTGGCTAAGGTAACGTGGTAATCCGGGATCCACGAGATGTTGCGGGTTTTGAGGACTTGGCCAAGGAAGTCGAAAATCATCTCTTCAAACCCCTCTATATCCTTCTCTCTTTCGAGGAGCTTGTTGTTAGAAGCAGTGGCCAGTTCGATGGCACTTTCAACATTCTTTTCGGCGAGAGCTGCCCGTCTCTCCGCGTCCGCGACCTGATCATTTAAAATCACCTTTTCTGCTTTAGCCAAAGCCAAACTTTCTTTTAAACTCGCTTTTTCTACCTCCCAAGCATCCCTCTCAGCTTCAAAATGGCCTTGTGCTATTTTCAGCTCGATGTTGGCCATTTGGAGATCTTCAACCTCCTTCTTTAAGGCCATTTTCTCTTGGCTATTGGAGTCCAGTTTCGAATGAAAGCGCTGCTTAGCATTCTCTAATTCAATCTTATAATTTTCAGCGCCCCTCCGTGCTAAAGCAAGCTGGGATTGAGCTTCTTCCAGGTCCTTCTCCATCTTTGTCCTGGCCCTTTCGTTGTTTTCAAGTTTCGCCTTAGATCTATGTGCTTCTATTTCAAGCGATCGGATGACTTCTGAAAGGTTAACTGCGTGTTTTTTCATCATCTCATATTGCCTGGCCACGTGGCGGATGTGCCCGACAACTTCATTATCCCAGTTTTTAGGGACCGGTTCCAAGGCTGGAACAAACATCATCCTGTCGAAGAATATGTCTGGGAATTGTTCCCGCAGCTTTTCCAGCCTACCTTGGATCTCGGGACCATGGACGTAATCCCGTGACCCGGGGGCAGCCAACTCTGGCTGGCTGGAAGGGACGATGTCACTCCTCTCCTTTTCAGATTCTCTGATTGGGTCCTTGCCTTTGTCTTTAGATTCGTGATGCCTTTTTGACGACCTACTGTGAGAAGGTTCACTTTTTGGAGGAGTTAATTCTTTAGGAAGTTTCTTTCCCCCTGTAGGAACTGCCGGATGACTTGGGAGCTTGGCAGATGTTGATTTCGGTGGAGACCGGGGTTGCGAGGAAGTCGGCTTGTAAGAAGGGCCACGAGAACGCTCAGCACCTGGATGAAGACTGGGTGTGCCCTCACGAAGAGAACGATAAGAATAAGATTTCCTGCGGGACACCGTTCCTGCGAAAAAGGAAAGAGCATGTTAAAATCTTGAATACTGACGCTATAAGAGTGCGGGGTCAGATATTGTGTGTGATTTGTGCATCCCATATAATCCCCCCTAACAGACCCGGGCCTGAAGACAGGCTCATCTGACCAGTTTCTTATTCTCTAGTTGGAGCGATGGTCTCTTCAGTAGCAGGGAAGAAAGGCCCCCCTTCAAAGTCCTTCTCTGTATATACATCATCGGGTAGAGGAATTTTGTTTAGCTCGTCAAATAACTGCTCTTCTGTCAAATCATCGGGAGCAGCGGTTTCAATTGGAGTAGAAATCGGGATTTCCTTGGACATGTCACCGCGGACCTCATCCCCTCTGTATATGTTCAGGTCCTCATCGTCTTGGATGACTATCGGAGAAGGACTCTTGCGAAACTTAGTTGTTTCTACCGCTTGCGAAGTCCCTTCTCCCTCCGTTAGGGGCACGTACTTATAAGGTCTGCCGCCAGTGCCAAGTCCAAATCTTCTATCCAGAAGATGATGCTTGTGAAGATTTTCATCAGTAATGCATTTTTTGATCCTTAGAAAGTCGGATCTGCTTTGTTGAAGAATGGACAATCGATTGTTGTATAGCGGACCCTCCGTTTTCGGGAAGACGTGATATGTTTAAGACAAAGAGAAAGGCGGAAGAATGTTAACGCCTAGACTTCTTGAACAAGATATTCGATTAAAAGCTTAAAGTTTACTTGATTTGAGCCATCTTCTTGAGCATCCGGCCTGTTTCCTTATATAAAACCAATCAGACTTAGGATCCCCTATATTGATATATCCATCGTACAGAACCTTCCTATTCGCCACTGATTCAAAGAAAGAGAAATTTGGAGTTGCCGAAGAACGGTGCTTGAAAAGAAAGAAGAATGTCAGATCTCTGAATTTAAGTTCGGCGTGTAGGATCTCCGCGTATGCAACATATAGGGTGTATAGAGATGCGTAGGCGTTAGGATGAAGCTGCATCGGAGCAATACCCAGTCGTCTTAAAGTTTCGATGGCGATCGTAGGAAACGGAGGAATAGCTCCTACCAAGCACATGGTTCGACTGATTGCCATATATCCTTCCGGAGCTAGGTGGAGTCTAACTTCGCTTCCGGGCATCAAGACATCATCCCAAGGAATCCCGTGTCTCAAGCATATTCTTTTAAGCTTTATATCGTCGAGCTTAGATGCTAAAGAATCAGAAAATTTATCTATTCCGAGCGCGCCAGGAATCTCGTCGGGAGCTCGCCCATCAATCTCAGAATCATCGCTAGATGAAGTACTTTCGGACGGATCTGATTCCGTGGCCTCGTACTCAGATCCAGAATCTTCACCTCCTGGATTAATTGGAGGAATCTCGGGGTTGTATTGCTCAGGAACCTCAGATTCCGCTTCTGTTGTGGATCTTGAAGAAGATTGATTATTCGACATTACTGCTAGGACGAGAAAACATGAACAATGAGATTAATACTACCCGTCCCCCATGTGTGCAAGTGTCGGTGTGTGTGCTTGTGTGTGCATATTAAAAATAAAGCATGAAAGCTATCAAGATCATCAAAATATTAGTCGTCAAATGCAGTCAAATTATGTGGTCATTTAGTCCAGGAAGTCCAACATCAAGGCCCTAGCCTAACTGTTCAGAATTTTATGGTGACAAGGCATCGTTTAAAGTTTGAAATGTCTTTGGATTGTGAACTATGAGTCGGATCGCCATGAAGAGGGATCGCCCTCCTTCGGATCGCCATGAAGAGGGATCGCCCTCCTTCGAATCGCAGGGCAAAGGGATCGCCCCTTCACGGATCGTGAAATTAAGTGATCAGGGTCTTTGCCGAATCGTTGCAGCCCCCCACGATACGCGCCTCTGCCGTCACCACGACCCTCCATCTCGCCACTCGCCTTCATCTTCTTCCTTTCCTCTCCTTGCCCACGATCCGAACCGGCCTTCCCTCTTCTCCTTCCTCCTTCATCTTCCTCCTCTCCTTCTCATTTCCGAACTCCAACCTCTACGTCCATCAACCATGGCGCCTCGCTTGTTCCCCCAGAAAATCGCAAAGTTCCATAGTTTCTCCCTCAAACCAGTCGAAAAAATTCATAAAACAACAGCGTTTACGAATAAGGGTGCTTTCGGTGGAATTACCTTTCTAAAAATTGGGAAAGTGATCGGATTTTTGAAGGTTTCAAAAACTAGGGTTCGTTCCTCAACAATGCAGGCGAAACGATACGACAGAAAAAAGAAGGAAGAAAGTAAAGAGGGGGGGGGGGTCGGCTTATATAGGCAAAAGGGAGACCGTTTGTCTCCCCTTCTTTGTCCTATTCGATCCACGAAAATAGGCGGGCCGCGAACCAAAAGCCCACCACGACTCGAGGAGGAGCCCGTTTCGTTCCGAGGCCCAAATGCACACCAAAGAACGAAACGAATGTCTTGCTAACGAACCGCGACTCGAGCCCGCGATCCAAATCGATAAATTTAGTAATGAAGACTCTGAAAAATCCCAGAAAAGGAATTGTTCATTGATTCGCGACTCGCTGTGTGGGGACGATTCTATAGCTTCGAAGCATGTTCCATCACCGATAAAACATACTTCGAGGGGGCAAAATGTTGGCTAGCTTTTTGACCAAGCCACCCACGTTCATTCACAAGAGGAAGGTATGAAACCATATGCCCAAGTACATGAAGGAGCGGATCGCATCATCGACTCGCCAGATGTCGGATCGCACACTATCGACTCGCCCACCATCGTACCGCATCTCGATGGATCGCCCCCATCCCATAAGCGAAACGAATCCTCTATGCGACTCGATCCGAACTTATATTGTTGCCCAGAGTAGACCGATCCGATCCCTTGATGCATGGCGAACCCTCTGACTCGTTCAAGCGTGAGCTAGTCTTCAGCGATCCGAGACGTACGGATCTAGCGACACGTGTCTCTAACCGTCATTTTGACCGATTCTCCTCATCTGCACGATCCGATTTTCAAGCAGATCGCGACACCTATCCACAACGGCTAATTTGACTATTTCCTCAACGGTGGCGATGCGATCCGATGTTCTCGGGATTCGTGCCACTTGTTACCACGACCCGCCTGACAAAATCAGCTATAAATAGCCCGGAGCTTGGCATTTTTTGGGATCCTTTTGGCAATACTGAGTACTGAATCCGCCATTATTGTCAAACTACTTGATTACTAAGAGAAATAACAATTGTAAAAGTGAGCTTGAGAGAAATCCTTGATTGTACCGACATTCGAAGTATAATCAATAATATATAAAGTGGACGTAGGCTCGTTAACGCCGAACCACTATAAATTCTGTGTGTTATTTTCTTTTTCCTCATTCTTCAGTTGAAACTCTATAAGATTCGGAAAAATTTGGGAGTTAGGTCCAAATTTTGATCTAACAGATGTCTTCTGGAAGAATCCATTGGTTTTGTCGAACTTTAGGAGTTCGGTTTCATGGGCGCCTTCTATGATGCAGATCGGGATCGTCCTCTTTCATGTCATCGGCATCGATGGCCTGGTTTTGGTGTGGCTAGTGAGGTCGAGCAGGTTGATGTGCATCCAGATCCGAAAAGGGCTTGGGTCAGTTGTGTAACACCCCATGATTTTAAATATTTAAAATTAACGAATTAAAGAATACTTAATTTCAAATTTGAGAATTAAGGGAAACAGGTTACGCCATTCGTTCGTCTCGGAATTCTGCTTGAGATAGAGTCCAAGTTTGTGTGAATTGGTATACGTATGAAGAAGTTATGGCCTTCCGAAGTTTCAAAATTCAAATAAATTAAAAACAGTTCGAAATTCAAATTCAGCAGGGGAGCAGGCTGGGTGGGAATTCTCCCGCCCAAGGGCCAAGTCAACCAAGGGTCGACCTACCCATACAGGTCAACCAGGGGGTCGATCTACCCCCCACCCCCGGGCAGATTTGAAAGATGACGCTGTTTTGACTCCTTACTGAGTCATTAGGGCTGAGGTGTTAATCTATCTTGACTGGATGGTCTTAATTGCTTATAGGGTTAATCTGACGGCTCTAAATTAATTAAAATTCTATATAAGCAACCTAACTCTCAACCTAAAATCACACTAATTCATACCAAGAGCCGCCATGCCGTCAATGGAGAACCTAGAGTAGCCGCCGTTCTCTTTCAACTCAAAAACAAGATAGAAGCAAGAATCAATTCAAATCTAAGTTAGGATAACAATTAGTCTACATCAAAGGCGAGCAATTCAGTTTCAGAATACAGATCCCAGAAAAACACGACCATTCTTTTGTTTGTGAGTATAATTTCTTTCACAAATTAATTAATTAATTTAATTGTGATAACGTTATAATTGGGATTACGAGAATATGACTTTGAATCATGTGATTTATCGTTGACAGTTTTGTTATTGTGGATCTATTTCATATGTTGAATTGTACATGTTTAACTTGATTCCTCTTATGCAAGTTTGGGATGTTGAATCATATGTATATGATCATATGTAAGTTTGGGATGTTAAATCATATGCTAGTTTATGAATCTTATGCAAGTCTGTGGTGGATTATACACAAGTTCATATGTGAATCATGTAGATACATATGCTAGTTTATATGCAAACATGTGACATTGATTTACATGTTTAGATCCATATGCAAGTTCACATCTTTGTGTTTAGATCTATATTTATATCCATGGTAGTACATAGTTATGCAAATTTATGATCTATATGCCCACTGCCTATGCTAGTTTTGCATGTGAATCATATGCTAGTTCGAATGGAATTCATATGCAAGTTATAGGAAAAACCATATCCATATATGGAAGTTCATGATTACATGTTTAGATCTATATTTAGACCCATGATAGTTTATGCAAATTTATGTATATCCATTGCCCATGCAAGTTATTGGCTATGCAAACTTATGTCATGAATCTTAGATCTATTTTATGTGTTATGCAAGTTGTGATGTTGCTTTTCTTTTTATAAGTTAGATTATTTGCAAGTCTAACATATGCCATATTAAAACGTACGAATAGCGTGGGGGCAATGGTAAAATATTAAATATACATAATTGATAATAGGCATAAAATGGCCTTAAAGGCATATAATTAATTTGAGATATTAATTGGTATAAATTTATATACCTGAAATTATGGACATAATTTAAGTGACAATTATGGACATAAATTAATTTGGAATTTATTGACAAATTTGAATAGGGATATTAATCCAATTTGGGGTTAAATAATTATGTGTAATAATTAACTGCCTAAGACACGAGGTTAGACTCGTTTTTGGTATAAGACTGCCCGGACCCGCCCGACAAATCTAGCAACCACAAACGGTAGTCTAATGTGAGAGGTCGAAGGCACAAATTAAATGCGTAACAATTGTAAAGACACGAGGTTAGGCTTGTTTGCAGTATAAGACTGCCCGGACCCGCCCGGCAAATCCAGCAACCACAAACGGTAGCCTAATGTGGGAGGTCTTTATAAGATTACGGTTCTAATTAATTAAGTAACACTTAACCAGATAAACATGTGGTGGGACATGGGGGTAAAGTGGGTGGCCTAGGTGGCATGTGAAATACGATTAGAAACACTTAACCAAGTTGGAAACATGTAAGAAGACATGAATAAGAAGGGGTTAAGTGGGAAGTTCTAGTGGGGACCAAGCACAGGTGGAAAGCTTGTGTCAAACATGAGGACCCATTTCAAACTAGTAACCTATTAAGTATCTTTGTGAGCTCGAATTAGATCGAGGACGGGACACACTTATTGGGTTTGATTGTAAGAGGTCAAAACGGGTTAGCGGTGGCAATGCAAGTCGAAGGGGGTCATGTGCGTGCGTGGGCCCGGGCTGGTAGGTAAGACGTTGTTGCATCGTGTAGATATAAATCGTGCATCTTTAGTGGTAACGGGTTGCCACTTTGGGGAGTGATACACCCCACTGTGGGACCAACATGGGTATCTACGAGTTAGGGAGACGATCGCATGGGGGTAGTGGGTATAACTAGTGGAGATAGGGGCAGGCAACACCTATGAAGGCAACTAGGGGTACACGAAACTACCATTATCGTTATTAAACTATGTAGGCGGGATCAACTTTTAGGGTGACTAGTAATGGTGCAGTATGGTAATTATCCTATAGTGATTAGGAACGAGATTAACGCTAGAACATTCCTCATGTTTGCTTTGTCATGACCACTTGTTTCATGGTCATACCTTGTTTTACCAGTTTATGCCTTATCCTAATTACTTTTATAATTATATTGTTAAAGTTATTATACTCGCCAGACTTTATGTCTAACCCCCTTGTTTTCGCCTCTTTTTTCCTCCCCCCCCCCCTCGGCGAGTTCTCAGGGTGGGACTAGTTCTAGTGGAGCTTGATCTTGGATCTCTTTCTCTCACTCTCTCTCTTTTGGAAGTGCTTGGATTGCTGAAAGTAAAGTTCAGCTCATCTCTTTTATGGCTTCTTATGTTGGGGTTATGCTTTTTATTTTATTTACTCAGAAAACAATTTGTCAAGATGGTTACTAAGTGTACTTGGTTTTTCTGTTGGTTTGTGATGTTGTTGTAATCAAACTATTTCTCCGCTGCAATAAATGTTGTTTTGAAAATTTTCAAGTACCAATATATGTATCTGTCTTGTTATATTTTGTTCTATTCACCAATAATACTCCATGAAATTTAATGCATTCCCTTTGAGAGTGACTTTAATGGACGCGGGGTGTTACAAGTTGGGTTGCCAAAAACGCAGGCCCCTAGTTTTGGGAGGCGACAGTTCAGTTCTATCGAGGAGAGGGTCGATTACTCGACCCGGTTCTTCATTGATAATCAACCGGGAGCGGTCACGGTACTGTGTTCCCTCGCTGTAAGTGACGGTAGTTCTATTACCATTCCCATTTCCATTACTATTGCCATTGCCATTGGTATGATCGTTGGAGTGAACGACAACGTTGTTGATGAGGTTGAACCTCCTTCTTTGATGTGGACCCTCAATTCAGAAGAAGAAGTTTATGAGATGGTATGCCATTGTCGGGCATTGTTTTGAGCGAGCTGAAGTCGAGCAACGATGCGTTGACTTTCTTGGAGGCGCATAAGGTCGATGCTATTTTTCAACGCCTGATTGAGTTCAAGAGCTGTACTTTCGTACCTCTTATTAAGTGCGTGGATTTGCGCTTGTGTTGCAGGAGCTTCGGGGTCCACAGGAGGAAGGGTATCGGTTTCGGCTGGGATATCCGCCGGCTGATGTTGCTGAGATGTTCCAGCTTCGGCTACAACAGAAGAAAGAATCATTGCATTCTTTGGTCACTTCACCATCGTAAGTAAACTTGGCGGAAGATTAGAGAAGGAACCTAAAGCATGTTGGAGTCGAGATGGTGATGTGTGACAAAGAAGAAAATCCAAGTTCTCAGTGAAAGCAACAGAATGTTTCAGCATAATATGGCATAAATGTAACACCCCACGTCTATTAATGTCACTCTCAAAGGGAATGCATTAACTTTCATGGAGTATTATTGGTGAATAAAACAAAATATAACAAGACAAATACATATATTGGTACTAGAAAAATTTCAAAACAACATTTATTGCAGCGGATAAATAGTTTGATTACAATAACATCATAAGCCAACAGAAAAACCAAGTACACTAAGTAACCATCTTGACAAATTGTTTTCTGAGTACATAAAATAAAAAAGAATAACCCCAACACAAGTAGCCATAAAAGAGATGAGCTGTACTTCACTTTCAGCAATCCAAACACTTCCAAAAGAGAGAGAAAGAGATCCAAGATCAAGCTCCACTAGAATTAGTCCCACCTAAGAACCTGGGGGGAAAAGGAAGAAAAGAGGAGAAAACAAGGGGGGTCAGACAAAAAGTCAGGCGAGTATAATAACTTTAACAATGTAATTATTAAAGTAATTAGGATAAGGCATAAACTGGTAAAACAAGGTATGACCGTGAAACAAGTGGGCATGACAAAGCAAACAAGAGAAATATTCTGGCGTTAATCTCGTTCCTACTCACTATAGGATAATTACTATACTGCACCATTACTAGTCACCCTAAAAGTTGAACCCGCCTACAGAGTTTAATAATGATAATGGTAGTTTCGTGTACCCCAAGTTGCCTTCATAGGTGTCGCTTGCCCCTATCTCCACTAGTTGTACCCACTACCCCCATGCGATCGGCTCCCTAACTCGTAGATACTCGTGCTGGTCCCACAGTGGGATGTATCACTCCCCAAAGTGGCAACCCGATACCACTAAAGATGCATGGCTTATATCTACACGATGCAACAACGTCTTACCTACCAGCCTGGGCCCACGCACGCACATGACCCCGTTGGACTTGGGTTGCCACCGCTAACCCGTTTTGACCTCTTACAATCAAACCCAGTAAACGTGTCCCGTCCTCGATCTAACTCGAGCGCACAAAGATACTTAATGGGTTATTGGTTTGAAATGGGTCCCCATGTTTGACACAAGCTTTCCACCTGTGCTTGGTCCCCACTAGAACTTCCCACTTAATCCCTTCTTATTCATGTCTTCTTACATGTTTCCAACTTAGTTAAGTGTTTCTAATCGTATTTCACATGCCACCCAGGCCACCCACTTAACCACCATGTCTAACCCATGTTTATCTGGCTAAGTGTTACTTAATTCATTAGAACCGTAATCTTGTAAAGACCTCCCACATTAGACTACCATTTGCGATTGCTGGATTTGCCGGGCTAGTCCGGGCAGTCTTATACTGCAAATGAGCCTAACCTCGTGTCTTTAAAATTGTTACGCATTTAATTTGTGCCTTCGACCTCTCACATTAGACTACCATTTGTGGTTGCTGGTTTTGCCGGGCGGGTCCGGGCAGTCTTATACCACAAACGAGTCTAACCTCGTGTCTTAGGCAGTTAATTATTACACATAATTATTTAACCCCAAATTGGATTAATATCCCTATTCAAATTTGTCAATAAATTCCATATTAATTTATGTCCATAATTGTCACCTAAATTATGTCTATAATTTCAGGTATATAAATTTATACCAATTAATATCTCAAATTAATTAAATGCCTTTAAGGCCATTTTATGCCAATTCTCAATTATGTATATTTAATATTTTCCCATTGTCCCACGCTATTCATACGTTTTAATATGGCATATGTTAGACTCGCAAATAGTCTAACTTATAAAAAGAAAAGCAACATCACAACTTGCATAACACATAAAATAGATCTAAGAATCATGACATTAGTTTGCATAGCCAATAACTTGCATGGGCAATGGATATACATAAATTTGCATAAACTATCATGGATCTAAATATAGATCTAAACATGTAATCATGAACTTGCATATATGGATATGGTTTTTCCTATAACTTGCATATGAATTTCATTCAAACTAGCATATGATTCACATACAAAACTAGCATAGGCAATGGGCATATAGAACATAAATTTGCATAACTATATACTGCCATGGATCTAAATATAGATCTAAACATAAAGATGTGAACATGCATATGGATCTAAACATGTAAATCAATGTCACATGTTTGCATATAAACTGGCATATGTATCTACATGATTCACATATGAACTTGTGTACAATCCACCTACAGACTTGCATAAGATTCATAAACTAGCATATGATTTAACATCCCAAACTTACATATGATTCATATACATATGATTTAACATCCCAAACTTGCATAAGAGGAATCAACTTAAACATGTACAGTTCAACATATGAAATAGATCCACAATAACAAAACTGTCAACGATAACATCACATGATTCAAAGTCATATTCTCATAATCCCAATTATAAGTTATCACAATTAAATTATTTAATTATTTTGTGAAAGAAATTATACTCACAAACAAAAGAACGGTCTTTTTTTTCTGGAATCTGTATTCTGAAACTGAATTCCTCGCCTTTGATGTAGACTAATTGTTATCCTAACTTAGATTAGATTTGATTCTTGCTTCTATCTTGTTTGTGAGTTGAAAGAGAACGACGGCTACTCTAGGTTCTCCATTGACGGCATGGCGGCTCTTGGTATGAATTAGTGTGATTTTAGGTTGAGAGTTAGGCTGCTTATATAGAATTTTAATTAATTTAGAGCCTTTGGATTAACCCTAGAAGCAATCAAGACCATCCAGTCAAGATAGAATAACACCTCAGCCCTAATGACTCAGCAAGGAGTCAAAACAGCGTCATCTTTCAGATCTGCCCCCCGAGGGGGGGGAGGGGGGTAGGTCGACCTGTATGGGTAGGTCGACCCCCTGGTCGATCTGTATGGGTAGGTCGACCCCCTGGTCGACCTGTATGGGTAGGTCGACCCCCTGGTCGACCTGGCCCTTGGGCAGGAGAATTCACGCCCAGCATACTCCCCTGTCTGAATTTGAATTTCGAACTGTTTTTGATTTATTTGAATTTTAAAACTTCAGAAGGCCATAACTTCTTCATACGGAGTCCAATTCACGTAAACTCGGACTCTATCTCAAGCCGAATTCTGAGACGAACGCAATGGCGTAACACGTTTCCCTTAATTCTCAAATTTGAAATTAAGTATTCTTTAATTCGTTAATTTTAAATATTTAAAATCATGGGGTGTTACATTCTCCTCTCCTTAAAGGATTTCGCCCCCGAAATCTCCAATTAAGGAGAATGTATATCCTAGCATCCAACCATCCGTCTACTCAACCATCAAACACAGACATTCATTGTCCTTAGAAGATTTCTAATGCCATATGAACATATGCAAAAAGTGTGTGTATATGTTCCTTATCTAATGCAAAATCAGGCGGTCTACTGATTCAGTTGACCTCCTTAATGCAAATCATGATAGTGCCATGCGTTCGTTATGTATACGAAAGAATCCTAACGATACATATTGTTTCTATATGTGTGCACAACCATTCATCTAAATGCTGCATCCATATGATAACCCAACCACTATACATCCATTAATTTAAATATGCACACACATTTATATGCAATATGAAAGTGATTGAGCTGATCTAATGCCTAATGTGTGTGTGCATGCATCCACGGGCAACCACTTGCAACCACTCACAACCATCAATCATAACATGTTTCAAACACATGTTTACATCCATCGGTTTCTACCTGGGGATAAAGAATAGGACTGAGGAGATATACTTAAAAAGGTAGATATAAGCATGAATAAACTTGTGGAAAAAGAGATCAAGGAGGTACCCTCAAAGAGAGAAGGGTAGGTTGCGCGTATTTTCCTTTCAGTTTCCCAAGTCGTGTCTTCCTCAACATTACTCCATTGAACTTTAACAAGCCTGACTTCACGCTTGCGTAGCTTTTTGACTTTCGTACCCAAGATACGAGTTGGAACTCTTCTCAAAGTCGCTTCTCGTTTCACTTCTACTTCCTCTAGTATATTCGGTTCCACCACTTCTGCAGATTCATGTAAGCACTTTCGTAATTGAGAAACATGAAAAACATTATGAACTCCAGCCAGTCTCTCGGGTAGCTCTACTCTGTAATCTATCGTCCCAATCCTTTCAATGATAGGAAATGGACCTACAAATCTTGGTGCTAGCTTTCCTACGGACCCAAAGCGAATGACATTCCTCAAAGGAGATACTTTAAGGAACACCCTATCTCCAACCTTAAACTCAAGGTCGGTCCTTCTTTTGTCTGTGTAGGACTTCTGTCTATCTTGTGCAGCCTTCATCCATCTTCTTATCAAGTCCACCTTTTCTGAGGTCTCTCTAATCATGTCTGGCCCAAGTACGAGCTTGTCTTTAGACTCCCACCAACAAGTTGGTGATCGGCACAGTCTTCCGTATAAAGCTTCGAAGGGCGCCATTCCTATGGTGTCTTGGTAGCTATTGTTGTAGGCGAATTCCACCAAAGGAAGATGATCCTCCCATGTCCCTCCAAAGTCAAGAATGCACAATCTCAAGATGTCTTCTAATACCCTGTTCACCCTTTCCGTCTAACCATCGGTTTGGGGGTGATAGGACGTGCTTAAGCATAATTGAGCGCCTACTGCCTCTTGCAAACTCTTCCAAAACTCGCTCGTAAAGATAGGATCTCGATCGCTCACTATGGTGGAGGGTATCCCATGGAGTCGAACTATTTCTTTGAGATAAATGGATGCTCGGGATGAGGCAGTCCTTTTACTTTTAACAGGTATAAAGTGAGCGCTTTTAGTGAGCTTGTCCACTATTACCCAAATACTGGTATTGCCCTTCTTGACCTGGGAAACCCATCAACAAAGTCCATCGAAATGCTATCCCACTTCCACTGTGGGATCTCGAGGGGATGAAGCAGACCACCAGGCTTCTTCTGCTCCACTTTGACTTGCTGGCATATCAAACACTTAGCGACGAACTCAGCTACATCACTCTTCATGCCGTTCCAAAAGAAAACCGTTTTTATATCTTTATACATCTTATCTCCGCCTGGGTGTATGGTTAGTTTGGAATGGTGCGTCTCTTCAAGAACCGCCTTCACTAAATCCCTTACTTGTGGGATGCATAACCTTCCATCCCGTCTCAACCAACCCCTATCATCGATGAAGTATCTATTGAGGTGATTAGAAGTCTCACCCTAACTAGCTTTTCCATCACATCAACTAGCTGAGGGTCTTCTCGTTGCGCGGTTCCTATTGAGTCCAAAAGAGTAGGCCGCACCTCTAGTGATGCTAATAGACCAGACACGATTTCAGAGGAGGGTCTAAATTTAAAGTATGTTATATATTCCAAGTTTTGCCTTTCTACAAAGAGAGGACTCAAGGTCAGCTTCTTTCTGCTTAAGGCATCCGCTACCATATTGCCCTTGCCTGGGGTATAGGAAATCTCAAAATCATAAGAGGCTAGAAATTCCATCCACCTTTGCTATCTTAAGTTAAGATCTTTCTGTGAGTAAAGATACTTCAACGATTTATGGTCAGTATACAATTCAAACTTCTCATCTAGTAGAAAATGGCGTCAAGACTTAAGCGCAAATACGATGGCAGCCAACTCTAGATCGTGGGTTGGGTAGTTTTTCTCATGTACTTTTAACTGTCCGCCTCCATAAGCTACTATCTTCCCTTCTTGCATCAAGACAGCACCTAGTCTCGTACCACACGCATCCGTGTATACGGTAAACATCTTGCTCCCATCTGGCAATGTCAGAACTGGGGCTGTTGTTAGAGCCCTTTTCAAACATTGGAAAGCAATATCGCAATCCAAATCCCACGTGAAAGTTAGGTTCTTCTTCGTTTATCTTGTGAGTGGGGTTGAGATTTTAGCAAAGTCTTTAATGAATTTTCGGTAAAAGCCCGCTAGTCTGAGAAAGCTTCGGACTTCGGTTGCATTCCGTGGAACCTTCCAATCTTGCATCGCAACTACTTTTGCGGGGTCCACGGCTAACCCTTCTTTGGACACCACATGTCGAAGAAACCTTACCTCTTCTCTCCAGAAATGGAATTTGGGGAATTTGGCCTTCAGCTGATGTGTACGAAGAGTATCCATGACTTCCCTTAAATGCAAAGCATGATCTTCTTCATTCTTCAAGAAGATCAAAATGTCATCTACGAAGTCCACCACAAACTTATTAAGGAATTCTCTAAACACCCTACTCATCAAGTCAATGAAGTAAGAGGGTGCGTTTGTCAACCTGAAAGGCATGAAAAGCCATTCAAAGAAACCATCCGGGGTTCTGAATGCGGTCTTATCAATTCTGTCTTCAACCACTCTTAGCTGATGGAACCCGGTAGCCAAGTCTAGTTGGGAGAAAACAGACACACCTACAAGCTGATCAAACAAGTCATCTATTCTTGAAAATGGGTGCCTATTCTTCTTGGTCAGCTTGTTTAGCTCCCTATAATCAACGCATAGGTGAAGTGAACCATCCGCTTTGGTTGCGAACACTACTGGAGCACCCCATTCATAAATACTCCACCTTATAAACCCCTTTTCGAGCAGCTCTTTGACTTGCTTACTGAGCTCTTTTCTCTCCCTAGGCACCATGTGTCTAACGAGTAGAGCTACGGGTTTTGCATTATCAACAAGATATATGTGGAAGTCTATCTCCCGCTTTGGAGGTAAGCCCTTCATCTCTTCAAATACATCTGAGTATTCACGGACTACTCTAACAGACTGCAAGTTTTCAACAGACGCATCAAGAGATTCTAGGTAACTAAGCATAACAGAATGTATGGGGTTACAAGAGATTTCGAGAGTGTTGCCAAGGCGAGACATAAGTCTAACCTCTCTCTTTTCATAATCGAGGACGGCACCATTACTGGATAACCAATCCATGCCTAGAATCAATCCATAGCCCATGAAGCCAAGAACGAAGGCATTGCATTCAAACACAATGCTCAAGATAGACACTCTCAAATCCCAACAAATCATTGAAAGATGAGCCGAACCACCAATAGGATTTGAGACTACTATGGGATCCGTAACTAGACTAGTTTTTAGGTGCAGTGTTTCAACTAACGAAGCAGACACAAACGAGTGTGAAGCGCCAGAATCAAATAAAGTACGACCAGGATGATCAAACGGAAAAACAAACTTTCAACAGAAATGTTTCTACCTCTCTCCTGTCCTAGTGCCATGAGAGCCTGAATCTGCCCTCTTGCCTGCCCTGGCACTATGAGAGCCTGAATCTTCCCTCCAGAAGTGGACCCTGTTCTTTTCCCTTGCCCCTGTTTCCTCGGGAAGTCTTTAATTAGATGTCCTGCCTCTCCATAGTGGAAGCAACTAGTCTTCTTCTTTTTTCTACAGTCCCTGCTCAGATGTCCTGGTGTCCCACAATTAAAGCACCTTTTCTTTCCCTTGCTATTGTTATCCTTACCAGCTTTCTTGTTTTGCTGTTGTGTTTTCTTTTGATCCCCTTTCTTCTCCGGTGCCTTATTAGCATTAGCACCTTTCTCCTCTTCATGCATAAGCTCCATGTCAACCAATCTCTCAAAGGTAGCCCCCATCAGAATGTGGGTCATAGCCAACCCATGTAGCGGCTCATTCAAACCCTTAACGAACCTCAGGGCCTTCTTCTTAGGTGCGTTTACCAAGTCTAAACCAAATCTCGCCAACTGATTGAACTTGTTGACATACCCCTTTACTGATAAATTTCCTTGCTTCAATGCTAATAACCTCTCTGTATATAAATTCTCTTCTGCTCGTGAGAGAAATTTCATCTCGAATCTACGCCTGAAATCCATCCATGTCTCTACTGGAAGCTCTCCATTCGTAACCTCCCACCAAAACGAGGCTTCGTAATTCATTAACCAAGCGGCCAATTGGACCTTCCTTCCATCTTCTATCTCAGAAATACCAAATAGATCTTCCACCTCCTTAAGCCAATTTCGGGCTTCAACAAACGTCTCTGATCCGTGAAAAGGTTTTCCACCTATGGTCCGAAAGTCTTTGCATGTCTTTGAAAAAGTATCAACATGGGGAGGGGGAGGAGGAGGAGCGACTGCAGCTGGGGGAGGAGGAACATTTACTGGGCCTGCGGCAGTGGCCCTAACCTCTAGATACCTTCTAAACCAGCCTGGTATCGGTATGCCCTCGGGTATCTCAGGTTCCCCAGACATGCTGAAAAAGAAAAAGGAAGAGATTCAAAATGGAGAATTGAAGGAAAGATACATGGCTCTTGCGGGTTATGTTTTTAAAACAAACTTTGAAAATACTCTCCTTAAAACGTACTTTTGAAAGTATTTCTTTATAAAATGATTTTGAAAAACAGTTTTATTTCAAAATCTTTTATTTGTTCTGTTAACCTTCTGCTTTGATACCACGTGTAACACCCCACGTCCATTAATGTCACTCTCAAAGGGAATGCATTAACTTTCATGGAGTATTATTGGTGAATAGAACAAAATATAACAAGATAGATACATATATTGGTACTTGAAAATTTTCAAAATAATATTTATTGTAGCGGAGAAATAGTTTGATTACAATAACGTCATAAGCCAACAGAAAAACCAAGTACACTTAGTAACAATCTTGACAAATTGTTTTCTGAGTACATAAAATAAAAAGCATAACCCCAATACAAGTAGCCATAAAAGAGATGAGCTGAACTTTACTTTCAGCAATCCAAGCACTTCCAAAAGAGAGAGAGAAAGAGATCCAAGATCAAGCTCCACTAGAACTAGTCCCACCCTGAGAACCTGAGGGGAAAAGGAAGAAAGGAGGCGAAAACAAGGGGGGTCAGACATAAAGTCTGGCGAGTATAATAACTTTAAAGTAATTAGGATAAGGCATAAACTGGTAAAACAAGGTATGACCGTGAAATAAGTGGGCATGACAAAGCAAACAAAAGGAATATTCTGGCATTAATCTCGTTCCTACTCACTATAGGATAATTACTATACTGCACCATTACTAGTCACCCTAAAAGTTGATCCCGCCTATAGAGTTTAATAATGATAATGGTAGTTTCGTGTACCCCTATTTGCCTTTATAGGTGCACCTGCCCCTATCTCCACTAGTTGTACCCACTACCCCCATGCGATCGTCTCCCTAACTCATAGAAACCCGTGCTGGTCCCACAGTGGGGTGTATCACTCTCCAAAGTGGCAACCTGATACCACCAAAGATGCACGACTTATATCTACATGATGCAACAACTACTTACCTACCGGCCCGGGCCCAAGCACGCACATGACCCCGTTGGACTTGCGTTGCCACTGCTAACCCGTTTTGACCTCTTACAATCAAACCCAGTAAGCGTGTCATGTCCTCGATCTAACTCGAGCTCACAAAGATACTTAATGGGTTACTAGTTCGAAATGGGTCCCCATGTTTGACACAAGCTTTCCACCTGTGCTTGGTCCCCACTAGAACTTTCCATTTAACCCCTTCTTATTCATGTCTTCTTACATGTTTCCAACTTTGTTAAGTGTTTCTAATCGTATTTCATATGCTACCCAGACCACCCACTTAACCCCATGTCCCACCACATGTTTATCTGGCTAAGTGTTACTTAATTCATTAGAATCGTAATCTTGTAAAGACCTCCCACATTAGACTACCGTTTACAGTTGCTGGATTTGCCGGGCAGATCCGGGCAGTCTTATACCACAAACGAGCCTAACTTCGTGTCTTTACAATTGTTACGCATTTAATTTGTGCCTTTGACCTCTCACATTAGACTACCGTTTGTGGTTGCTGGATTTGCCGGGTGGGTCCGGGCAGTCTTATACCAAAAACGAGTCTAACCTTGTGTCTTAGGCAGTTAATTATTACACATAATTATTTAACCCCAAATTGGATTAATATCCCTATTCAAATTTGTAAATAAATTCCAAATTAGTTTATGTTCATAATTGTCACCTAAATTATGTCCATAATTTCAGGTATATAAATTTATACCAATTAATATCTCAAATTAATTATATGCCTTTAAGGCCATTTTATGCCAATTCTCAATTATGTATATTTAATATTTTCCTAATGTTCCCACGCTGTTCGTACATTTTAATATGGCATATGTTAGACTTGCAAATAGTCTAACTTATAAAAAGAAAAGCAACATCACAACTTGCATAACACATAAAATAGATCCAAGAATCATGACATAAGTTTGCATAGCCAATAACTTGCATGGGCAATGGATATACATAAATTTGCATAAACTATCATGGATTTAAATATAGATCTGAACATGTAATCATGAACTTGCATATATGGATATGGTTTTTCCTATAACTTACATATGAATTTCATTCAAACTAGCATATGATTCACATACAAAACTAACATAGGCGATGGGCATATAGAACATAAATTTGCATAACTATGTACTGACATGGACCTAAATATAGATCTAAACACAAAGATGTGAACTTGCATATGGATATAAACATGTAAATCAATGTCACATGTTTGCATATAAACTAGCATATGTATCTACATGATTCACATATGAACTTGTGTATAATCCACCTACAGACTTGCATAAGATTCATAAACTATCATATGATTTAACATCCCAAACTTACACATGATTCATATACATATGATTTAACATCCCAAACTTGCATAAGAGGAATCAAGTTAAATATGTACAATTCAACATATGAAATAGATCCACAATAACAAAACTATCAACGATAACATCCCATGATTCAAAGTCATATTCTCATAATCCCAATTATAAGTTATCACAATTGAATTAATTAATTATTTTGTGAAAGAAATTATACTCACAAACAAAAGAACGATCTTGTTTTTTGGGATCTGTATTCTGAAACTGAATTGCTTGCATTTGATGTAGACTAATTATTATCCTAATTTAGATTAGATTTGATTCTTTCTTCTATCTTGCTTTTGAGTTGAAATAGAACATCGGCTACTCTAGGTTCTCCATTGACGGCATGGCGGCTCTTGGTATGAATTAGTGTGATTTTAGGTTGAGAGTTAGGTTGCTCATATAGAATTTTAATTAATTTAGAGCCGTCAGATTAACCCTAGAAGCAATCAAGACCATCCAGTCAAGATAGAATAACACCTCAGCCCTAATGACTCAGCAAGGAGTCAAAACAGCGTCATCTTTCAAATCTGCCGAGAGGGGTAGGTCGACCCCCAAGTTAACCCCCTGGTCGACCTATATGGGTAGGTCGACTCCCAGGTCGACCCCCTGGTCGACCTGGCCCTTGGGTGGGAGAATTCTCGCCCAGCCTACTCCCCTGTCTGAATTTGAATTTCAAACTGTTTTTGATTTATTTGAATTTCAAACTGTTTCGCGTGGAAATGTAAGTGCAGGAAGTAGTAAATAACACAAGAGATTTATAGTGGTTCAGCCCCGTGAGGGGCCTTCGTCCACTTTGGTAGAGTCGCTGGTATTTGTTTGACAATAAAGAGTTACAAGCTTGAGACTATTACATGACATCCCTTTACAAATATTTCTAAGTAATTTGAGGTCATCATTTTCATATAAATATTAGGAAAAAGACATTTTTTCCCTTCTTCTTCCTCAAAGCATGGATGCCATTAAAGAGGTCCCTTGGAGCTCTCAAGAGATGTCAAATCAACCAATTTCCAATCCTTTCGTAGTGTAAGCTTGGGGGTATTTATATTGAAGTGGTTAGTTGGGAGTTGGTAGGAGTAGGGGACCATAACAGTACATCTCGAATCCCAATGTGCAGCCCCCAAAAACTCCAATCCCCCGCATCTATTCTAAAAACTCATATCCCTCACTGGGGTACAAAATTCATACCCCGTAGGGTACGAATTTCGTACACTGCGGGGCACGTTAGATTTCTGAGCACCGGGTTTGAGGCTTGGACGGGGCGAGACTAGAAGGGTCCGAGATTTCGGGTACGAGGCTAGAGGGACTCAAGGTAATGGGGTCCAAAACACATGAGTTCAAGACTATGGGTATGGCATGATTTTGAGGGGTTGTGAGGATCTTGCTCGCAAGACCATTTCCCGGACTGTTACCCTAGCTTTCAAGCAACACTTCAAGCTATAACGTCACCTGATGTGTTGAATCGAGCGTGTCTTGTGTACTTTTGGGAATCAGACCAAAAGGCCGGTTAATAATACCTGTCGTCTAAGGTTGATACATTTATTTGTGAAAATGATTTCCACACTATGCACTAATAGTAATGAAAGAAAACTTTCTGGATCCAGCATGTTTGGCTACCATAAGGAGGCAGCCTCTCCTAATTTGCATTTGTGTGTGTGTATGACGAGAGACCTTATGGCACTTTCATTTTCCAAAAGCATTTCGAGTTGTTTATGAACCAGTATTCATATGGAGGAAACCCAGTCTGTGTTATATGGCATAGTCCTATGATTTACCTAACTTTAAAATGAATTAAAACTGTTTTGTTTCTCATACCAGTCCCATGACTGATCTGGGGTTTATTGTTTTCCCTTAAACTCTGTGTGCCTATAATTTTCCATATGGGTAGTTTATAGTTTAGGTTTTTGCAGATTTAGCAACGGAGTTATTTTTAGAGCAGGATTGTGGATTGAAGCTAGAGTTTAGTCTATAGCATTTGATAGTATTTCACTGCATTAGTTTATGTAATTATGTTTTTATTGTGTATTATAATGTATAGTACTCTGTTATTTTCAACGTACTCTAATATTCTTATACTCTGATGTAATATCCATATGGTATTAATGAAAAAGTATTTTGTTTATGTTTGATGTGTCATATGCCTTAAGTTAATCTCCCGAGGGTTTTTGCAGTTTGGATTATACCTATGTGGTTTACGGTCGACCCAAACTGTGGGGATCTTCGGGCTCGTTACAGATGGCATCAAATTGGTTTATGAAAAGCTCTGGGGTACGACTCATTGGAATAGAAGGAAAAGACTCATCAGAGCTTGGTTTAGTAATATCCTAGAAGAGTAACTCATTGGAGATGGGTTAGTAAAGCCCTAAAATGAGTTAGGAGTATTACGTATACGAGAGAGCGTATTCGGAATAAGGAACTGATTTAAAAAATTGTTTAAAAAGGTTATAGTTTGAATATATAAAAAAATTGCTTAGGGTAAGTATAAAGAATTTGGATTAGAAATAGAAGTTATCGACGATTTTGGACAACCGGTAAGTTCTAAAGCCTGTTAGGTAAGAAAAATCAAATGTATAGGTAGTTACGAATACCTAGTGAATTAAGTTTCACAATTTTAACAAAAAGGTATTTTGTAAATATTTTAAAGGATTATTATAATTAAATTAACTTGCGTCTTCTTTCCTTTTCGAGACGAAAAGTTTTTAAGTAGAGGAGAATGTAACAATCCAAAAATTTTGATATTTTTAATATTTGAGTTTTTAAGAATTAGAATAACTATGCACGGTTCTAGATACATACACTCATATTTAAATATGATTTCAAAAATTATAATGGTCAGATAAGATATTTAAATCAGTTATATCAACTTATCAGTTTAAGCAATTTTGGTCAAGAACACTATTCACCAAAATTGCAAATTTTGAGATTTTGAGTTAAGTATTTGAATACTACTTATTTAATAGTTAAGACAAGGTTAGTAAATTTTTAAAATTAATTAAAAAGTGAAAATTTTGAAAATTAATATTTTAATATTATTTTCATGACCTGAAAAATGACCATTTTTGAAATAGTCCCGGAATCTGACGAAACCAATCTTATTGGATCCATAATGTCGAACTATGGAAGGATTTAAAATTTCAAGTGATTAGAGTTAATGTGTGAGTGTACATAATATAAATGTATATTGAAAAACTACTTAAAATTCGATAAATGCTAGAAATAAGACCAATTTTCAAATGGTCTACGAATTCGACAAAACTAGACTCATTATAACCGTAATTGTGAAACGTAGCAAGATTTCAAAATTTTGTAATTTTTGAAGTTAGTATGTGGTCATGCGACCAGAAACAAGTTAACGTCGTATAATTAATTAAGGGATAATTAACAATCTTATACACTACTTTCAACAAACCACAAGAATTAGACAACTAATGGTACCCTCCAAGACACATATCATTTTCTTCCTAAGAGGTCACTTCTCCATTTTCCTAAGTGCATGTGCCATTTCCTTTTATTTTATTTCCATTTTCTCTTTTCTCTTATCTTCTTCCTTTAAGCACTTAACTCCATTACTCCTCTCCTTCTCCTTCCTACACCCAATGCCTCCATCAACCAACCCTCCACACGGCAGCCACCAGCGTCTCCCCCACAGCCCAAGAAAGACACCACATGCTCTACCCCCTCCTCGTGACTTCAACCACCTCCTAGAGCACTAAAACTACCTTAAAACCATTTTTTTCACCATATCACCGTAAAGCTACCTCCTTTAGCCTCCTCTAAGCCTCACCGTGGACCCCCACCTACTGCATCAATGCCTCAACCCCCTTTCCTTGCTGCCCACGTCAGCACCCCTCTCTATTTCCTCCCTGTTGGACCAACTACCCCTAAAACCTATTAAAACCTTAAGAAGGCCCCACCTTTAGCCTCCTATACCCCCAAACCAGCCCTCCTCTAACCTAGGTGGACTACACCAATGCCCGTCCAGCCTATGTAGACCTCATATCCCCTTGGTCGAGCTTCCCATTGCCAAAGATCCTCCCTTTACCCCCCTTAAACACTTAAAAATGCCACATTTCCACCACTAAACTCAAACATATATATATATATTGTGTTATTTGTAATATTAGGTTAATATAGTGTTAGTTGCTTACTAAGTGGAGCTATAGTAGTCCTATGTGTGAAAGATACGAAGGAGTGAATCCCTCAGTGAGAAACGTGAATTTTAAATTATAGTATGTGTATAACTATAAGTTTAAGTGGTTAAGTATGTTATGATTATTTAACGTTGAATCACATTATGGTTTAATAATATTTGATGAGGTATGAATGTTATTTTAAGTGATAATGATATGTTTGTGTTGAATGTTGTGTTGATATATGCTTGAATATTTGCGGTTAATCTGTTGATTGACAAAAACCTATAAGCATTAAAGTGTTTGTTGCTTATATGTTGTGAATGATGATATGATATGTGTGAATAGATGTTATATTGGCTATGAATGATATGGTATGTGTTACCATGATGAATTATACCCATAAAAGTGAATAATTGGGTATTAAATAATTATGAATAAATTAAATGAATATTTTATTCCTTTAAATAATAATTGAAAAATAAAAATTTAAAATTTGATTTCAAAATGATTTAGAAATGAAGTTAGAGTGCTTATGAAAAACTTTTAAAAGAATGGAAATTTTTTTGATAATTATTTCAAGTATAAATAGTAAGATCAAATTTGAATTTAAAAGTAAATAATAACTTTAAAAAGCGAAGTTCGTTTAGGGTATATAGGAAATGTTTCAAATTCATTTTTTTTCACAAACTATCTTATTTATTTTTACAATGGAGCTCAGGAAAATTTGGGTTTAAAATAATAAGTTTTGAAAAATAATATTATGTTAATATTAAAATAATATTATAATACCCATTTAACATGAATATTAAATTTTGAAGTTATATATTGAAAATTTGTTTTCAAATGTGTTTTAAAGTGATTTATAAACTATTTTAAAGTGCATTGGATAGATTTTGAATTTAAATTATAAAACTGTCTGAATAGGACTTGTTGCACACGATAGTTCGCGAATTTCGACCTGTAACTTTAAATGAGTATACCGGGATATCCGACCATCAGATTTTTCCTAAAACTAAAACCATTTGGTCCGTAATGAAAAGAGCTTTCAAATGAATCTAAGAATGTTAAAATCCAATGGTTAGACTTTGAAATAAGTCCAAATCAATTTTCTAGAAAAATACGGATTTTGCATTTAGTGATATGAAATTAGATTTTTATGAAATAGGCTATTTTTAAATTATTAAAAATAAGGAAAAAATATAATAAATAATAGTTAATTGATTCAAAGCGATTAGAACAAGAATTGTGAAGTTTTGAACTATGATTTGAACTTTGGACTTTTTGATCTGATTTACTTAATATAGTAAATCAATATTTTGAAATTTAGTTTAAACCAAACTAAATGTTTCCAAAACTTAAGTTCATTGGATTTGAATGGAAATAATCTTCGGATATTTCGATATTGAATTCGGTAATTTTATGGGTAACGTTTGTGAAACTGGAAAGATATTTATATCGTTATTCTCTATACCGTATTTGTGGATTTCAGAATTTGATATTAAATATAAGTCGATATGACTTCAATTTAAATCTTATATTTAATATCAACTGAGTCTGGGTTTGTCGTAAACAATGTCTTGAATAACATATGCTCTTTAACCCAGCTAAAAGTGAAGTATGATCTAGAATAAAAAAAATCTTTTAATTAAGATTAAAATGAAGTGTTTCTAAAGTTAAGTTTTCCAATAAATATAATTAAGATTGGAATTGAATGAAAATTTATATTGTGATGATTTATATAAGTATCTATAGATGAAGATATATATTATTTGATGAATTTGAAAGTTTTATTCCGCTTATAATGTTAGTTCAATACAGAATTTATATCGACTGTGAACTAATAAGATTCTGTGAAGATTCCATTTTAATGGAAATATGATTTTGGGTTTACTGTGAATGGTATTTTTAAGTGACATCATTCTTTAGCCCGAGATCAAGTATAATTTGGAATGTAAGATAAAGATAGGATGAATATATCTTTTGATTTAAAGTAAAGGTATCCCAATTTAAATAAGTTGGATTTGAATGGAAAGAATCTTCTTATATTGGATAATGAGCTCCATTATTTAAATGGGTACTATTTGAGGAATTCTGAAGATATTTATATTGTTATTCCACCTATATTTTTTATTGGGTATGAGAATTTGTATTGAATATAAGTTGATATAACTTCTATTTGAATCTTATACTTAATATGAAATGAAACTGGGTATGTTGTGAATGGTGTCTTAAATAACATAGTTCTTTAACTTATTAAGGTTAAGTTGTAATTAAGAACTTAAGAATGAATTAGGCTAATGAAGAAATGCTTAATGATCTTGTGTTATGAATGTATAAAATGTGATTTGAATGTTGGCTTATACACTATAAGTTCTAAAGAATGATTCAATTTGGAAAGACCGGGATCCGATCTACATTCGAAGAGCTTTCCAAATAAAAATACGACAGGATGAAATGATTGTTGAAGACCAGGACCGTTCACATCGAATGGACTACTTACTGAATGTCTCAAATGGTTTAATGGCCATTTGCAGATGGATTCTATATCAGTGGTCTGGACGTATTTGAAGGAATTCTGGATTGCAAGGGCCTCGCTCCTTAATGGACGAGGAATAGGGTGTCTTTGGTTTCGTTCAGACCTAGAACGGGCTTGTATGGATGTGTGTATAACATTATATTTTGTTGTGTGTGATCGGATTTTTACTAAACATATTTTTTGTTGGTGGTTGAGAAGTTATCTCAATTTAACACCCTTCTTTGAGACGTACGAGCTCAAAGGTTATATTGTTAATGGTTACCGATTATATATTACGGATGATAGTGTGGCATTCCAAGTGATGTGCATTGATGATCAAAGCATGGCTAGTGTAGCTTAGCTTTGTGTAATGAGACTTCGACAAGCCTCACACCCCAGTAAGTGAACAAAATAGGAATAATCAGAAAGGTTATGGGTTGTCGTCTCCTATCTAGATAGAAAGGTGTAATATGGTATAGAGCCCAGGTATTACCTTAGAGGCAACTTCTACTTTTATGTGGTTGTTGATGTTGCAGGGCCCCATTGTAAAAGGTTGGTAATGACTGGGGGTTGACATACTTAGGGGTACTCGAATTCTCCAAAGACGGATGGATCGGCCTTGTGTTGGCAGAGAACGGATCTGTGTTCCATAGCTCTCGAGGCATTTTCTAGAGGTGTTCCCATCGGTAAGGAAGTTCTTTAGCCCGGTCATTTGTTGAAAATCCACTCTCTGCTATGAGTTTGTATGGTTTTAGTTGTAAACCTATATAGCGACAAAATATATGGTACCTATGTCGTCTAAGATTGATACATTTATTTGTGAAAATGATTTTCACACTATGCACTAATAATAGATAAAGAAAATTTTCTGTATCAAGCATGTTTGGCTATCATAAGGAGGCAGCCTCTCCTAATTTGTGTTTTCTTGTGTGTGTGACGAGAGACCTTATGGTAGTTTCATTTTCCAAAAGCATTTCGAGTTGTTTATGAACCAGTATTCATATGGAGGAAACCCAATATGTGTTATACGGCATGGTCCTATGATTTACCTAACTTTAAAATGAATTAAATTTGTTTTGTTTCTCACACCAGTCCCATGACTGATCTGGAGTTTATTGTTTTCTCTTAAACTACGGGTGCCTATAATTTTCCACATGGGTAGCTTGTGGGTTAGGTTTTTGCAAATTTAGCATTGGAGTTATTTTTCGAGCAAGATTCTGGATTGAAGCTAGAGCTGTGTCCAAAGCATTTGATAGTCTTCCGCTATGTTAGTTTATGTAATTCTGTTTCCGTTATGTATTGTAATGTATTGTACTTTGTTAATTTCGATGTACTCTGATATTCTTGTACTCTTATGTAATATCTATAAGGTATTAATGAAAAATTATTTTGTTTCAGTCTGATGTGTTATATGCCCAAAGTTAACGTCTCGAGGGTTTCTGCCATTTGGGTCGAACTTGTGTTGTTTACAATCAATCCGAACTATGGGGATTTTCGGGCCTATTACAAGGGATTAAAGAAGAAAGGCTATATTAGAGGCTATTTGGAAAAAACATAGTTGTAATATTTCGTTATGGGATATAGCAGGGTTATAATGGGGTAATAGTGGGGAATTAACTGCATAGGCTGGAACTTTGGGGTGTTAGCTCGGACATCTGACATAAGTGTTAGACATCTGTGTTGGAACTCTGGAATTTTTCCAGAGTCCAGTGACAAACATCTGAACTGAGTGTCATACGTCTGACACATGCACATTCTTATTTCTGGGTTTCTTTGCTTATAACCATTTTATAAACTATTATGTATGCGAATACTTTTCAAGGAGACTATACAAATCATCTACTAAGACTTTACTAAATACTAACTAATATTATGAAGCACTTGTTCTTGTTCTTGTCTTCAAGTCTTCGATTATGATTAAATACCTACATGATATATACATATATATATTGTATATATTGATTATACAGTTGTTCTCATTAAAATAATAAAACATAGATTATAACAATAAATTCATGAAAGAAGGGAGAATATGTTCGAAGGAACATGTGAGCTGAGCATTGAGGATTAAATTTTGACATTGCCACGGAATTAACAATGTGAAATGGATGTTGTGGTTTTGAGAACTAATATGTAATGTTTATTCATAATATATTTATAAATAACATATAACATATTGATTCTATTAGTCATACTATACGTAACTTATAAACTTTTATCAATAGTGTTATAGGCTAGACGCATGCAAAATAGGTATAAAAGAGAATAGGACAATCAGGAGATTGCACAAACGAGTGTTTGGATTATTGATCTTGAATAATGAGACGGGCGTTGTTATATGGAGATGTGCTATTTGCTGGACGAACACATTAGTGTGTGTATGCAACAACATTGTGCATTTCCTTTATCAGCAGGATCCAAAGGTGATGGCGATCATTTTTTTGTTTAAGTTGAGACATTATAAGTATATTCACTTTGAGATGAGTGAGGTAGTTTGACTGTATTA
This sequence comes from Allium sativum, assembly GCA_030737875.1. Classification (NCBI taxonomy): domain Eukaryota; kingdom Viridiplantae; phylum Streptophyta; class Magnoliopsida; order Asparagales; family Amaryllidaceae; genus Allium; species Allium sativum. The sequence continues at coordinate 715,071,277 of CM060921.1, read as the reverse complement.
TGAAGTTGTTTGAGACTTATATTTTGATATGCATGTTTATGATGGATAGATATTGGCAATGGTTGGGATGGATGGTTGCACTTTGCGATGTGATGTTTGATATATTATGAGATTGATTTTTTTAGGTTGGTTTATTATTATTATTAATGTTATGTGATTTGAGATTTGATATATATGATTTATATATGTGAAATTGTGTTGCGATGTATATTGTTATATATGTGTTGATTGTGGATGAATTACTTTCAAAGTAAAAAATAATGCTTCATGATCACCGAGGATGGCGACAAAAAATAGGTGTAAAATTTCCAATGGCTTTCAACCGCCAAGGGAAGAAAATTGGTACAAGCATGACCGATCATATGTACACGACGAGGCATCGAAAGTCATCAATAAAAATGATGATGGAGCTATTGAAAATTCCACCGAAGAATAATTGTTCGATGAACACTCCTTCGGCGGTTATTTCCATCGGATTCTGATGGCTAATAGTTGTCGAAATGGATGATATTTCTTGTAGTGTAAATGTTGACCAAGCATTTTAAAAAGACGTCATGCTTTGGTTTTTGATTATTGGATCACTTAGGACCCGAGCATAGATAGATACGGAAGCTCGCATAAATTCAGAATATTGAATGGATATAAATCAGATTGGTCAAGTGCATTTGCCCTATATCGGCATGCACATTCATCTCATCGCATCGGCTATTGATCTTACCCTCAGATCGGCCTACGTGTTTTCTCTTCGGATCAGTTATGGCATATACCCTCTGATCTGCCACTTCATTCGCAATGGGATCAGTTACAACTTGTAGCACCTTGGTTTGGTGCAATTACACAAATGGATTTCACTCATTTGGATAAAAGATGGATGCAACTTTGTATTTATTCAAGTTTAGGTGCTAGGACTTGGTATGTTTTTGGGTTGGTCCAATCGGATCAGTATCAGTTTGAACCCCAAATTGATATCAATTTGAAGGTATCTTGGTGGATGACCCAACTTTTGGTCTATTGATTTGGCTTAGATCTGGACACTATTTTCTCTCCCGGATTTTAGGTCGATCCGAGCTTCTTTGCAGATATAAATACAACGCTTGGTGGCTCATTTAAGGGATATTTGGGCAATCTTCTGGTGCACTATATAGGAACTATGATGTTGTCAAACTCATACTCTTTTATATCCACATTCTTGTAATAAAATCAACGTTGTATTGTGATATAATTGTATAAATAAGAAATTACCTCACAATGGACATAAGCACATTGCGAATAAATTTGTGTGTTGATTTACTTTTTGTGCACTTTGTGTTTTGGATCAATGTTGTTATACGTAATTATTCACTACCTGAAACAATTTGGGTGTTAGTGACCATATTTTGGTGCCAACATTTTGATGCGCCAGGAAGGGGGTTTTCCTTGGATTTGGATTACTCTAGGAATCGGATATAGTGAGAAGGAAAAAGATCGACGCTCACACTTAGGCTGAAGACATTGGATTGGAAGAGAGTCCAGAGGTTTCCTCCACTAGAAACCCCTTCATCTGTATGACTCAGAAAGATATAGATAGAGAAGTAAAGGAATATGAATCTTGCTTGAAACGACAAGAAGGATTACCTAAACAACAACAGGATCAGACAATTAAATGGAACAGCCTGGAAGACTAGGAAGTCTGGATACAACTATTAGAGCTGGAACTTGCACTACTAAGCAAATCAGACTTGGCTTGTGGTAGTCCCCCATAATAACTCCGGATTGGTACTGATCTGCCTCAGATCAGGGACGTTTCAGATCAAACAAGGGGAAACGCCTAATGGCCAGGATATGGATCGCGATGCTTTAACTCGTGATGATTTGAAACTTGGTGTCGGAAAAACCGTAGGTGCACATGGATTTAGGAAATAAAACAGATCGAGGAAGAGCTTATGCAGCTCTACGAACTCGGGCTGGGCCAAATCCTACTCCTCGGGTCATAACCATTCCAAATACTGATGTCAGGGATCAACGTCCCACATCTACTAGTCATGGTACTAAGGATACTGGTGTTGGTTTATATGACTAAAAGCAACTTACGAATAATGGAAATCGAATTGTGGATGTTTTTCGATGGTTTTCTCAAGGGGGGATGTCTTCAATGAATATGGACTATGTCAATCATAACTCTTTCACCCTGGCGATTGGGAACTGTGGAAACCCACTAGACTTTAAGTTACCAGTTTGGAAAGTTACGATGGTAGGAAGGAACCTACTACCCATCGCATGCACTATATACGTCATATAGAAATACTAGGGCATCGAACGATGTCATTGCTAAGTGCTTCTCGCTATTGCATTGGGATATCACTGTTATGTGGTTTCGGAAGCTGAAATCGGGATCTATCTATAGTTGGAATATTCCGGTGGAAAAGAATATCGAGCAGTTTATGATCTACATCTCATGACTTAACAACACAATGATGATCATGATGATTAAGCAGAGAACTATAAAAACTCTACGAAAATTCTTGGAATGGGTTAATGCGATGGTAGCATCGGTGGATCAACCAGACCCATTTAAAGTACTTATGGTTGTTATTTCAGGCATCATGGATAACTCTGGTTTTAAGGTTTATCTGTAAATGATCCACCAAGGGGCTTTGGTGGATTTTACTATGAAGCTGATAGATTTCTGCGTTAGTAGGATGCGAGCGATTATAGAGAAACTCTCAAGGTTAACACTTAGGCAAAGAAATTTCCAAATTTGTAAAGGACAATGATAAAGGCAATAGAAAGCTGCTACCAAGTTGATTGGAATAAAAAGAAATAGAGTGAATCTATGTTCTATCCATACATGGATTTCAATTCTTATGTGGAAGAAATATACTTGGATGCCCAGGATACAACTCCATTCAGTAGCCTCCCAAGAAGGAGCCAACAGAAAGAGAAAAGGGATTTGGTAAAACTATTTATTCCATGACCTGGATGGTCAAAACACACACGAGTATTGGCATCTTAGGGATATGATTGAAGAACTTGTCAGACGTGGAAAGTTGGCAAGAATTATCAGGAACATGACTTCAGTAGCGGAACATGTGCAGTCTCCTATAGCCTGGAACAGGATGAGCCATGACCTGGCTCGTGTGATAATCATTAGCTAATTTAGATTTTGGATTATGGATGGCTAAGTCTACCTACCCATGTATGGGACTAGGATTTAATCCTTAGGCATGCTCTGCACCCGACGACAAACCATCCAACCACATTATTTAACAAATTTGTAATAAAAGATAGCTTAGTCGTCCCATCCACGTATGAGAGTAAGATTTAATCCACATGCATGCTCTATACTTGATGATAAACCATTAGTTCTCTTTTAGATTTTGTAATAAATTAGGATTTTCGAAATTTATTAAAATAATTTCACTTGTATTGTAATGTCCCATATTTTTGGTAGTCAAATATATTATTTATTTATATTATATTTGGAGTATTTATGGATTTTTAATATTTAATTCTTTTATTAATATGAACTATGAATATAAATATTTATATACAATTATAAACGAACTCAAAATGGCACGTTAGTTCGTAATATTGCGTTTTGAACTTCAATTGAATACACAGGTTTCGAACTTCAAGATTTCGTGTTACAGATTGTTAGTTATGTCCAATTCAAAATTTAAAAGAGTCGCTATGAAATTCATTTATAAACGATAACGTTTATTCAATTAAATAATAGGATTTTTATATAATTTGGATATCGTTTAACTCAAAATGTTAATATTGAATTGTATAATCCATATTGGTTTATATTTGGAGATATATGATATTTCAATTTGGATATTTACGATTATAATAATTTATTATTATTTAATTAAATTATTTGGGAATTTATTTACATTTATTTGGTATTCTATAAGCGTTAAAAATAATCACTTTGGCAAATGGTCTCGGTTTCGATGAAATTAGTTTCATTGGAACCGTAACGTTAAAGTATTGTATGATATTAAATTTTGTGGCAAACCGATGTCATATGTGCCTCCGGTAACCAAAAACGTCCCTGTTTTATTTAATTGTTTTGTCGATTCAATTTGGAAATTAAGAATAACGGATTATCTAACGCGCTCTATTTTCTATGAAATTAATTTTATTAAAACTGTAATGATTTATTTTTGTAGTATTTCAATTTTCAAGTTATTTGGATTTATTTTGTGATCGTATGCAATTTAAATGTGTGTCGATTCACATATGCAAATTATAAAAAGAAATTCACAAACGATCTCGGAATTCGACGAAACCTTTTCCATCGTGTCTGGAATATGGTTTTATGCTAGGATTTCCATTTTCTTTGAAAACGTAGGTCATATGTAGTTGTTTTAACCTATTACTTTGCGGCGAAGTTTGGTTAATATTATTTTATTAATTGGCAACCTATATATGTACCCACCTTTTTCACAAACCCTTAGTTTTCCTTTGTCTATAGTCAACACAAACAAATGCGCCTCCACCCTTACTTTCAATGACCAGAAATACATGACCTTTCTCCGTTCAATTCTTGAAATCCTTGCATCAAAATAAAAAGATCATAACTACAAAAATATTTGTCTCGGTGCGTTCCAGAGATCGACCGGTGGCGATCAAATATGGGGGTTCGTTGAAATGACCCGAAATCCCCCTTACGGGAAATCCCGGATTGCTTTGAGGACAAGACGAATCAGAACACAAACAGAAGAACATTTCATTGTATATTACAACAATTCCATCAGAATACAAGAATATACAGAGTATGAATCAATATTACACATCATAAAATATCAGAGATTACAATACATTATATAGCAGCGGAAAAATAATATAATACACAACTGAAAGAGATATACGGATACAAAGCTTTCTGGATATCATTCCAGCTATAAACCAGGATCCTATGAATATAAATCTGTAAAACCAAAACTACTAACTGCTCATGCGGAAAATAGGGGCACCCAAAGTTTAGGTTAAAACAATAAACTCTAGGTCAGTTATGTGACTGGTGTGAGAACTGAAACAGTTATTATCTTTATTTTAAAGTTAGGTAAATCAAGGGATCACGCCGTATAGCACGGAACGGGTTTCCTCCCAAGAATACCATTGCATAAAACAACAACACAATATTAAATAAAGAACAATGAAGCTATTATAAGACCCAGGTCCCATCACACAATGCAACGCAAGTCGGAGGATAGGGTTTTTACCTTATAATAGCCAAGAATGCTTGGTACGTGAAATTTCATGTTTTATTATTACTATAAGTGTATAGTGTCAAAACAATTTCAATTATAAGTATCAATCATAGACGGCATAAGTGCCCCATACCACTATGTCGCCATATATAGGTTTACAATCAAAACCGCAATTGTCACGTATTGGAAGTTGGATTTCCATCTGTGAACCGAGGCAAAAGATAGTCCTCTACCGATTTCGAGACAATCTAGCCCATGGCTCAGGCAAGTACTCAGTCAAGCCTTTGGATCGCCAGGGCCGATCCACCGATGTGGATTAAAATGCCTGAACACTGCGTTTCCCCGCCCATTGGGGTGTAAATGAGTCCTATGACTCCATCGGCTCCACATAGTTACCGATATATCCGAGGCGCCTCGCAACCCAACAACCACATAAGTCAAATTCATCAGGGCGTGTCAAACCACTGATGCCACTTCTAGCTAGAAGGAAACGCATGCCCTCCCCGAGTTCCTCTCCCGTTTCTGGTTCACAATCAGTGTGTGAGGCTCACGAATTAACGCTACACAAAGCTGTGCCACACAGGCTATGCTTTGATCATCAACCACAAGACTTTGCTTTTCAATAGAAGCCTTGATCAATTGCCACTTAGGCATGCCACATAGGCAATTCACTCCATGCGATTGATATCCGTCAATATATAACCTCTGAGCTCGTATGTCTCAGAGAAGGGCGTTAAGCAAGAGAATAAATTCTCCACTGACAATTAGATATATATTTAATAGAAATCAATCACACAGAATGAAATCCAATGTCACACACACAGTCCATTTACAAGTTCGTTCTGGGTCTGAACGAAATTGGAGGCACCTTGTACCTAGCATATCCATCGATCTCCAAGTACGTCTGGACGATCACCAACTGATTCCCTCCTCTTGGGTGTACAGCCCAATCAAGATCATCAGTGATTATCTAAATGATGTGAAGACCTCCGGTCTTCGACCACCGTCTTCTCCTCGACACATCGACGAATCAGTTATTCAGAATGGGATAAACCCGGTCTTTCTGCATAACTTGCGTATATAATAAACAAGTGTTACACAAACACAACATACGCCTCATTCCAATTCAGAATATTCTTTTATTCAAATATTCTTATACTTTGGGAAAGGTTCCCATTAATTTTATCAAAGATAAATTCTTTAAATTTATTCTTTAATCTTCTTTTGAATATCAATTCAAACCAAATTATGGTTTATCAAAACTAGTTAGGATTAACAAATCTTACCGAAGTAATCATTTGTTTTAATTTCCCAATCCCAACCTATTCATCCCATGAAGTAAAACTGGTAATACTTCATATCTAACACTACAGTGTTATCGGTAAATTCAATTACCATTTCACGTTCAAATCTAATTAAAGATTTAACTATCGCCTAGAGCAAAATCGGTGATACTCCATTCTCGATCATCTCAATCTAATTAAAGATTCATTAAAACTCCACTTGATTTTAATCTTCCCAATAATCACTATCAATGATTATTTAACTTGGGAAATCATATCCTGTCTTTAACTGGGTTAATGAACCAATGTCATCTAAAACACAGTTCACGATAAACCCAAAAATCAATTCAAATTCAATTCCAATTAAATATCATTTAATTGGTATACCTCATTAAATCTAAATAAAAAGATTTAATCTTTTTCTCAACTGGGTTTAAGAACAGTGTTAATGAAGACACCATTCACGACAAACCCAAATCCCATTTGATATTAAATACAAGGATCTGAATAGAAAATATATCGGGTTATATTCAATATCAAATTCTACGACCAACAAATATCGTATTGGAAATAACGATATAAATATATCTTTCAAATTTCCATAACAATATCTGTATAATCACGAAATCCAACATCGAAATATTCCAAAGACAATTTTGATTCAAATCCATTTCCACTTTATATATTGGAAATTCTGGTTATTTTCAAAACCATTCCAAATCCACTTTATTTATTTTAAAAATAAATGGGGTTATAATTATAGTTCAAAACTAGTTCATTTCGATAAAAATCTATTTTTATCTTTTCAGATATGGAAATTTTCATCCCAATTCTTTCCAAATCATTTCTTATGATTTTCCACAAATTATTACTATTTTTAATAATTTTATCAAGGCCCGTACAGCCGATTTCCATCAACGGCCATCGAACTACACTTACAGCGACATTTTCCAAATTTGATTTGGACATAATTCCAAATCCAACCATTAGATTTCAAATCTCTAATATTAAGCTCTTTTCGATACGAACCCAATGGTTCTGGTTTTAGAAGAATCCGACGGTCGAATCTCCCATAATGTCCATTCGAAGTTAATGGTCGAAATTCGCGAACTGCCACGGCGCGGTTCGTTCTATTCATGCCATTATATATATAATATATATATTATATATATTTCGTTGATTTCCTTTTAAAACGTATTTTATAAATCGTTTTAAATTCGTTTTCAAAACGATTTCAACTTCGTATTCAATTTCTAATCAAAATTGAATATTCCATATCATCGATATATAAATGATAATATTTGGAAAACATTATATTTTGAAATCACTTCCTTTTCTATATTCATTATAAAAATTAACAAAATCGATATAAATATCGTTCGCGTCAAAATGGCGTATATCTAATCAACACGGCTTTATATATTTCAATAACTTCGTTATTCTATTCAACAAATGGATATTTTCTTCAACACATGAATATATATTTTTATTCAACACATGAATATTTATTCTATTCAACAAATGAATATTTATTCTATTCAACACATGAATATTTTTATTTTATTCAACACATGAATTTTTATTCTATTCAACACATGAATTTTTTATATTCTAATATTCCTTATTTTCCAAATTGGAATGAGGCCCAATCAATTACCATATAGTGTTAATTATATGATTCCCTACAACACATGTATATAATAGCAATGATAAATCATCAACCATTATCCAGAGTGCACCACACAACTGCATAAGCATTAAATATAAATATTTAATGCTTATAACAGCCTGTCAATCAATCGATCGACATACAACTAATTATTGGGACTAGTGTATGGCCAATTTCATCCCAACACCCGTGTAGGATTTTCAAACAATCAAACACAGATTTTATTTGTGCAGTTGGGCGATGTGTAAAATTTATCATCCCAATCCATATCAGTCAAATGTGTATACATAAAAAAATCGTCCGATTTGTTTATAACTATTTATTTTATATACACATTAAAAATAAATATTTTTAACCATAAAATAATTTATTTCATTCCACTACACACAATCATTTTTCACAACACTTCAATCAAACAAACAAGTCATCCATGGTCTATGGACGACGGGTGTCGGGTGTTGCTAAGCACCGTCTGCATCTTAGTATATATTTCAACTAAAAAACAAAATACAAGTGAGGAGTTCTCACCGAGAGCTAAACCAAACGCCACGACTCTTCATATGTGGGAAATCTTCATTGTGTCTCCAACGAGATCTGCTTCACGCGGTATACGTTAAAAATTATATTTTTAACAACTCTACTTCATATATAAAGATTACATTTTTATGACGCTACTTTCTGTTTAAAGATTCTATTTTTACACCGCTACTATATAAATAAAAATTCTATTTTTATCTTGCTAGTAATATAATAAAAATTGTATTTTTACTTCTCTACATACATAGAAATTATATTTTTACCTCTCTATATATATAAAAATTATATTTTTATTACTCTACATAAATAAATATCATATTTTTATTACTCTACATAAATAAAAATCATATTTTTATATAGGTAAAAACCTCGCCTTCATATAAATAAGAATCTCGTCTTCATATAAATAAAAATATAAGCTTTATTTAAATAAAAATCAAATCTTTGCTTCATATAAAATCCTAATCTTTATTCTCCAATCATATGTATAAAATCCCATTTTTATTACACTGTCTAGATGATAAATATCACATTTTTTTATCATAGAAATAAATAAACAATCAAAGAAAACTTACAGGCTGAAATGGGGGTAGGGATGGCGGTTCAGGCTCGGGCGGGGAGGAGGGCGCAAGGTCTGGGAGCAGTCCATCAGCGGCGGCGGTCTGTGGTGATATCACGGGTCCGGTGATGGCAGCACAGCAGGTTTCAGGGGAGGTTTTGGGCGTTTTACGGCTAGAAGATGGAGGGGAGAGAGGACGGGAGGCGATTGGAAGAGGGAGGGGGAAGCGACGTCGGTGGTGGGCTTAGAGGGGCCGAACGGCGCGTGGGGATGGTGGCGAATGGCATCAGGGAGGAGCAACGAGATTTTTTTCAATTGGGGCTCGGGTTTTGACTGAGAAGGCATAAGGGTTTTGGGCCTAATAGTTTATATTTGTATTAATTATCATTTAATTCATTTCAAAAAGTCAAAACCGTCCCAGATCACAAATCGAACCCAACGACTGTCGTCCCTAGCTAAATACCCTGATCCCAAACACAATGGGATTTGTTTCGTAACCCAATTCGGCTGTTACCATCAGTTTTCGTTTAAATTAAAATTTAAATCATTAAATATTCAATTTAAACGCACATTTTAATTTACTGGGGGTCACATACGGACTCTAAAAATTCTAGAAAAATTATTTCTAGCCTTGTATTGACGATACGGTCCTAACAAAACTAATTTCGTCAAATTCTGAGACCGTTTGAAAAATGGCCATTTTCTGGTCGATCGAAATTGATTGAAACTATTCAAACACGTTTTCTTCTGCCACGCTCACGTATTGATTTCAAAAATTATAGATTTTGAAATCTAGCAATAATTTGACATTCCGGATCCAACAAAAGTGGTTTTGTCGAAAAATAGAGGTCGTTTGCAAAATGGCTATTTTCAAGGCCTTTATATATATATTAAAATAGTGGAAAATAGAGAGAAGGACAAACTTAACACAAATTTTGGTGAAAAGTATGGAAAGTTTAGAATTTAGTGGGAAGGATAAATGTTAGTGTAAATGGAGATAGGATAGTGAACCCCCTAAATTTCACCTTTAGTGTAAATGTGTCTTTCTCCCTAATTTTGAAACTTTCTATACTTTTCACCAATTTTTTTGTAAAGTTTGTCCTTTAAAAGAAAATCCTCTATTAAAAAATATATAAATTCCACAGCAACTTTTCTGAATTTTAAACTGGACATATCTTACACTCTATAAAGTGAAATCTAAGTTTCTTACATCCGTTAGAAAGATATGATTAAACAGATTCAAATATTTATAGTTTCATTCAATTCCGACTTAAAACGAATTCTGTATATTCATTTGAAATTTGAAATCGAATTTTCAAACTACCAAGCCATTTCAGGCTCGTTATATAATTAAAATAAATTTATTCATTTTAACTTCATCGAAAATATATTTTCCGTCATTATTATTTAAAATAATTCATTTTAAATATTCAAAATTCATTAAAATAGCCAAAATAAAAAATTTAAATTGGCTCAGATTTCCGGGTTATTACATTTGTGCTGACCAGATCAAAGCTCAAAAGAGCTGGAGGTTTGTGGGTTCTGAACGACGAATGGTGGCTCATGGCAGGTCGACATTTGGGCTGATGGGAGAGCACACTCAGGTGTCCCGGCCAGTAAAGTCAGATGACGATCTGGGGTTCCGAAAGCGGTGCGGCGGTCAAAGGATGGAAGACAGTGTGGGTTTAAGGTTCTGTCGATGTATGGAACGTTTACAGAGGGGACGAAAGGATTAATCTTACTCGTTATTTCTAGAATAAGGAAGTCGGTCCTGCTATTTGGTTAAGCAGTAGTTAATTAAGTGATTAAAATAATTAAAATTTAATTAGAAGTTAATTATTTGAATTAAAGTATGTATAACTAAAACGTTAACTTTGTTGCAGGCCTGCCGATGAATGAGCGTGCGTAGAAAAAAGGATAGGCCTTTATAAATAAACGTAATTAAGTAATGTGTTTATTAAGATTTATTGCTTTAATTACAAAGGTTATTAATTCAGACATGAATTATATGTGGGCATTATTTCATAATACTAGCATGAACAAACGATGACTCGGAGAGAAGCTTGATCGGTCTGTTCCCTTCATTATTTAATTAGCTTAACGATAAAAATTTAATTAAGAAATAATTAATATATATATATTAATCGTATAATGTATAAGTGTTATAACAAATTCATATGTGATCAAAATCGGAGAAACTAGGCGCCATTGGACTCGCATCAGCGAGATCTATATTTTGGAATGGAATTGGACAGGAATTGGAATCAATCGAGATTTTCGGTTAAATTGAACATTTGGTTAATTTAACTAAAACGAGTGGTTTAAACAATGGAATCAACTCAAGGTGAGTTAAACTCACTCAGTTCTTCCCACTTATATTTTATATAAGTCAGGTTTTATAATTGTTTGCTATGGTTGCTAATAGTGACTATTTGTTAATTATATATTCATATGTTGATTAAACCGCTGAAATTAAACATTGTTTAATTTCAGTGAAAACCAAATCGTTATTCTAAAAATTGGACCCATTGGAGGTAACTTACCTCGTTGGTTATGTTTATATTATAAATGTGTTTAATTTAATGAATTGGTTGAATTGTTTGTTTAATATTAAATAAATTAGGTGACGTTAAACAGTTGTTATTTACGGTTATTGGAATTATTAGTTAAATTTAACTAAATGATTTTATTTGAGGTAACCTATTTGGATGTAGGGAAACAAACAGGTTTGAGGGATCCAACTAGATTCCTCAAATATATAGGATGTTATTTATTCTCATATTATCACTATATGAACTATTATGTTTGGACAATTGATTTGGTTGTTGACTGTTGACCTGAAATTCAACATTTATTTTGTTTAAACCAATGAGTAATATTGGTTGATTAGTTGGTAGTATACGACCTATAAATCAATCGTTTCTAAATATGGATTTACCGTCAGGTGAATCTATAGAAGTGAAGTTATAAATTTTATTTTTTAACAAAATATTTTTAAATCAATTAGTTTAAATAATAGTTTATTAAAAAGAAATAAATGTTTATTATTTAAACTTATAAGCGAGTATTAAATGATTTTATAAAGCAAATTCTGATGTTAATAAGATTTATAAGCGAACGAGCAGAATTTAATCTAGTGGTTAAGGTTTGGATAGCTGTTTTTAAGAAAAAAATTAAATAGAATTATTTAAATTATTATATTATTAATTAATTAAAAAGACGGACCAATTGAATTTGGTTAACGAGATAACTGTGTTTTAAGTTGATGAAGTCAATTGTGTTGAACCAAATTAGATATTTGATTAATTTACTTTTAATTAATATAGTGAAATAGTTTAACGAATATTGTTTTAATTTTAATAAGATCTTAAAAAGAAATTTACTATTAAATTAGTTATTAAAGAAGTTAACTGCCTCTGTAATAGTAATGATGAAGTAAATTATTATTTTAATTAATAATAATTTAAGTGTAACTGTAATTGAATCTAACTTAATTGTGAAAGGAGCTATGAACGGTTTTTATATTAAAAACCCGAGTTTTTATAACGAAGTTATAAAAAGGATTTTAAGCGAATATGATAGTTTAAAATAAACGTTTACTTAATATTTGAACTAAGTAAAGGAAATAAAGATAAAAGGGATTTTAAATTAAACCTAAGTTTTGCAAATAAGGTTTATAAAAAGAGATGTGAAGTTAGAGCGTTAAATTTAAATTAACATTATTAAATAATGGAATTGAGAGAAAGGAACGGAGTCGAAATGAAACGACCCAAAATTCCCCGATCCCCGAATAGACGGAGGAGCCCGGATTGCTTTGAGAACACGACGCATCAGAACACAAACATGAGAACATTTCATTTCTATTACAACAATTTACATCAGAGTACGAGAATATATCAGAGTTCAAATAATATATAACAGAAAAATATCATAGATTTACAAATTACAAAGCAGCGAAAAAATTATACATAAATATGAATTGCAGTGGAAAATATCAACTACCACAAATGAAAGAAATACGCGGATACAAAGCTTTCCGAATATAGCTCCAGCTGTAATCCATGACCCTGGGAAAAGGAATGTCTGCGAAAAACCAAAACTACTAGATGCCCATGTGAAAAATATGGGCACCTAGAGTTTAGGTAGAAACAATAAACTCTAGGTTAGTCATGGGACTGGTGTGAGAACTAAAACAGTAATTAAATCTTTACTTTAAAAGTTGGGAAATCATGGGACCACGCCGTATAACATGGAACGGGTTTACTCCACATGAATCTCAGTTTAAAATAAAACAACGCAATGCTTTTTGAAAAATGAAGCTATTATAAGACTCAAGTCCCATTACACAATGTAATGCAAGCCGGAGGATAGAGTTTGTTAGGGACTGCGGAATGGATCGTTCAAGCAAAGCAAACACTAGAGGGCGGTGAATAGTGTTTGTAAGAATTTAAACAATACTTAAAACTAAAGAGAATTATGGAATGAATCAAACACCACAATCACAGACACAAATTCAAACACAAATGCGGAATAAACAGAAATAAAAATGTAGAAAAAGGAAAGAACACACCGGATTTTATTCTGGTTCAGATCATTCCTACATCCAGTCCCGCACAACGATGGATTGTGTAGAGTTTTATTACTATTTCCAATAGTCAAATACAACATCCTTGATTTCACACAACAACGAGATATCGACTCTTATCCCTTGATTTCATGGCTCAACAAGGGCACACCGACTCCTATTCCTTGATTTCATAGCTACAAGGATATGCCGATTCCTCTTTGACTCATAAACAAGGTTTATTCAACCCAAACAATTACAAAACAGCCCTATAACTCTTCAATAGCACTTGATTCAGAGAGAAGGGAGTGTAGATATCAAAAATGAAGTGAATTCGGCAGAGTATAAGTGTAAGAATCATAAAAATGATTAAGAATAATGGTGGGATGAAAGAATATGAAGTTAGAGAAGAAGATGTGTTAAAAAATCGGTTTTAACCTCTTTTTATAGAGTATGAAGGGTTGCAACGGTTCTGAAGCGTTTTAAATAGTGAAAAGACACTTCCCCTCAAAATTAGAAAAAAAAATAACTGTTATATATCGACATGCTCTTTTTGCTATGTCGAAATATCCATGTACATTTTTGATTTTCAAAGCATTTTCAAGTGTTTTTGATATAAAACTAATTCTGGAAATTCTTAAGTAAAATTCTAGTGTTGTAAATTAATATTATATGATAGAAAAACATATAAAAACATATTTTTAAACTATATAAATATATTTATAAAATTTTAAGGTTTTAAACTATATATAAAGTATAAATATAAAGTATAAAAAATTTAAGTTTGAAAAACAAGGAAGAATAAAAATAGAAACAAATAGAAAAACAAAATAGAGAAGATTGAGGAAAGATAGAAAAACAAAATAGAGAGGATTGATGATAGAATTGAAAATCTGAATTTGAATTTGAATTTGAACCTGGAGTGCTATTTAGATTCTTACAAAATCTAGACTCTATAAGTATATTAATCTTGAACTCTTGAAATCTTGATTACTCATGTGAATTGAATTTGTCTGATCTTTGAATCTTTATTATATTTGTAACTATACAGTCTTCAGTAATATTTCTTGTATATAATTCCTACATATATATGTATATGTATGTAGTATATATGTATATTCTATACAAAAAGTGTTAGTATATATTTTATAATCAATGATAATTGAAATAAGGTTGTTGTCATCAAAACTCCATTCTCCAACAATCTCCCCCTTTTTGATGATGACAACCTTAGTTCATAAAATATCATACCTGTATATACATGTTTGATGATGTTCCTCTTATACTCCCCATGTCTGTAAGGATTCTATAAAACTATGCCTATATTTTATAATTTCTCCCCCTTTGGCATTATCAAAAAGAAAGAGTAAAGATACTGCCCCTAAGCTATACAACTCTAGGATCTAAGTAATATTCCTAAAAATACTCCCCCTTAACTTATTAACTATTTATAAGTAGAATACTATCCTAATCTATTTTAAACTTACAATAATACTCGATCAAAACACAAACCAATCCAAGTATCAGTATTACATATGTTTGTCTATTATACAAACCAAACCAAACTAAATCACACCATATGTCTTAATATATACAAGTTTCAAACAATATAATCTAATTCACACCACACAATACTTTTTTTAAGAATAATTAAACAAATCAATCAAATCGTACCAAACAACCAAAACGTTTCCTGGAACTTCAACCCAAATATCTTCTTAAAAGATAGGATCCTTCTTAATTACTTTCTGATCTTCATCTTCTTTGGTTGGTGGAGCCTTTGCGAGATTATTTTCTTCATCTCTGAAAAGAGAAGAGATTAGCCATCGCATTGTGTCAAAGTGCTTTTGTTGTTGTTCGAACACCTTTATTTGGCTTAATTCAAGATGATGCTAATTTCATAGAACAATAGAGAGGATATTTTTGAATGAATTGAGAGTATCTTCTAGATTTTCACTTAAATTATGGATAGGATTTGTCATGCCTTTGATGTGAAACGATTAAGGAAGAAGGAGTAATAAAATAATGAAGTTTTCTGGAGAAATGGACTTAAATAGGATCTGGAAGACGTTGGATTTTGAATGGACATGAGTAGTTATTTTAATTTTAAATTTGAAAAGATTTGAAAAAAATTCTGTTATATGTCGACATACATGTTTTGTTATGTCGACATACTATAGTATGTTTTTTTTTGAAAATTTAGAATTCTTTTGAACTCATGTAATATTACAATATTTTTTTTGATTTTTCAGAGACATAAAGATGATTTACACAGAAATAAAACTCCATTCATTACTTAATAGAAAGTAAATACATCCAACTAAACAAGACACACTTAAATACAAGATTCGAAAGCAAATACAAAGAAATATATAAAGATAGATTAAACTAGATGGCCTAGTTTTCGGATGATGATGAGGAAAATGAAATTCCAAGCTTTCTTCCTATCTTGACCATGAATTTGGATATTTTGGAAAGCTTCTTGTTAAGCTTCTTTTGATTTTTGACGATTTTCACTTGATTTTGAACAATTGTGTCTTTGATGTTACTCTTTGATGTTGGATACTCAATGCTTTCCATAGAAGTCTCTTCTTTTTTTTCGAATCCTATTGGGTCTTGTTCTTGTTGCAATCGAGCTTGTTCGGCCTCATATGTCTCATAAGTCTTGAAATTGAGAGGAATTTGCATGAGATGAATGTTTGATGCATCAAACACTTTTCTAGGGACAAATTCTTCTCCGTGAAGATCAACTCTAAAGTATTTGAAAATGCGAGTGAGATAAACACCATAGCAGAGAGTGTTTTCTCTTATAGATACATCTAAGGGCTTAAATTCATTTAGAATCATGTCGGACCAATTGATATGGTAATTACACCTAATGGCAAAGAGAGCCTTTTGGACTTTAAGAGTTGGATTTTTGTAATTTTCGGAACGGGGAGTGATGGTGTGTTGAAGGAGGAGGTTGACAATCCTTGCTTTTGGATAAAAGAAATGATTTTTGAAATCCATTTGAGCACCATCTTCGAAGATATCGCGATAGGTTTCCATATCTGTTTCATCAATAGCAAAAGTTGAGAAATTCGTGCCCACGCTTCTACAATTTAGAATTTCGCGTAAAAGTTCGGCATCGAGAATAATTTGAGTTCCTTTGACACTACTCCAAATTTGGTTTTCGTTGCCTTGATAAAATCCGCGGTTGAGGTTCGCATAGAACAACTTCACAAGTTTGGGATAACATACTTCGTCGTTATCACGAGAGTCAATTAGACTCAAGGTTTCATTGCATTGAAAAAGAGAGATGAGATCATAAGATGGAAAGTCGCTAAAGATGGTGAAAGCACCTGTGTTAACTTTAGTATTTGCTAAATAGTTACCATAGGTTTTGATGATCTCTTTGTCACTGTAAAGATAACCTTTTATGGTTTTGGTTATCTTCAATTTCTGAGATGAACTTGAGGAAGCCATTGAGATTAATTTTTTTGTAGAGAATAGATATGAAGAATATTGTTTTGAGTTGTGAATGAAAGGTAGAAAGGATGGATATATATATATATATATATATATATATAAAAAATGAATAGATATGAATTGAATGAATATGAATTGAATAGGCACAACTTTTCATATTGAAAGGACACCTTTTCAGACCTTGGGAGTTGGTGAAAAGATTGGAGGGAAGTTTGAAAGTTTAAACTTTTGAAATTCAAAATTTAAATTTCAAAACTATTGTATATGTTGACATGTATATTTCTGTATGTCGACATATAAGGCTTATTTCAAAAGGATTTTGTATTTTCAAGCTTTGAATTAAATTATCGATTTATATTTCAGGTTTAACGAATTCCTAAATACTTCTAATCCTAATGATCATACAAAAAAATTATTTTATTAATTTATTGGTTATTTAATATTATATTATTATTTTGAGTTTCAAAATTAAATTTCAAATTTGAATTTTAAATTTCAAAAAGTTTATTAAATTTTTAAAGTTTTAAATTCAAACCAAAGCAAACAAACAAAGCAACCATTCAACCAAATAAAATTAAAATTTAATTAATTCGTACCCGATTTTCTGATCCTTTTCTTCATGATCTTTTGAACTCTGAATTGATGTAAAACATATATTTGTATTTCCGGTTTCTGGTTCTTCATCACTTGATGACGAATCTGAATCGTCTAATGTTGTTGCATATGCTTTCTTTCTTTTCCTTGATGAATTTGTGTTGTCCGTTTGTTGAGTAGATCTGTCTGGATATGGACACATTTTCTTTACATGACCGGGTTTGTTGTAGTTAAAACATCGTCCGTCATTCAACTTTAAATTTGCCTGATTATAACCCTTACTTCTGTATTTTAGAAATCTTCTAAAATTATTTGTCATGAGTGTTGTTTCTTCATCATCTTCACTACTCGAGTCAGAATCATTTGTTGTGGCTTTCAGTGCAATTGATTTCTTTTCAATTGATCTATTTTCTTTTCTTTTCTGTAATTGAATTTCATATGACATCAAATTCCCAATTAACTCTTCAATCTTCATTTCATTGACATCATTGGCTTCTTCGATAGCCAAAGTCTTCCAATCCCATTCTTGAGTTAATGAATTTAATATTTTTCTGATTTGATCTGCTATGGAATAAGTTTTTCCAAGTGTTGTTAGTGAATGCACAATCTCTTGAAATCTGCAACACATATCTGAAATAAACTCATTCTCGTTCATTTTAAATAATACAAATTGATTCACTGGCATGCCTATCTTAATATTTTTAACTTTACTAGTTCCTTCCTGAGTAACTTGTAAAGTTCTCCAGATTTCGTAAGCAGTTTTACATACTGATACTCTATTGAACTCATTTCTATCTAATGAACAAAATAACATATTCATGGCTTTAGAATTGCTTTGTGCAACAGCCTTTTGTTCATTTGTCCATTTTGCAAATGCAGTCATGGGTTCAACATATTCATTTTGTGTACTATTCCATGTGTCAAATCCTACAGACTACAAATAAATTTTCATTCTACATGCCCAATATGAATAATTACTACCATTAAACAATGGTGGTCTAACAGTGGATTGACCCTCTATAAAAGAACTATTATTGCTACTAGTGTTGGTTTCCGTTTTACCAAATTTTCAAAAATCAGATTATGAACTTTTTGAAAGACCTTGCTCTGATACCAATTGTTAAGGACTGCGGAATGGATTGTTCAGGCAAAGCAAACACTAGAGGGGGGTGAATAGTGTTTGTAAGAATTTAAACAAACCTTAAAATTAAAGAGAATTATGGAATGAATCAAACACCACAAACACAATCACAAACACAAATTCAAACACAGATGCAGAATAAACAGAAATAAAAATGCAGAAAAAAGGAAAGAACACACAGGATTTTACACTGGTTCGGATCGCTCCTACGTCCAGTCCCGCACAACGCTGGATTGTGCAGAGAGTTTTATCACTATTTCCAATAGTCAAATACAACCTCCTTAATTTCATGGCTCAACAAGGAGACACCGACCCCTATCCCTTGATTTCACGGCTCAACAAGGGCACACCGACTCCTATTCCTTGATTTCATGGTTACAAGGATACATCGATTCCTCTTTGACTCACAAACAAGGTTTTTTCAACCCAAACAATTACAAAAAAACCCTATAACTCTTCAATAGCACTTGATTCAAAGAGTAGAGAGTGTAGAGAGAAGTTTGATAAAAAAAAGAAGTGAATTCGACGGAGTATAAGTGTAAGAATCATAAAAATGATTAAGAATAATGGTGGGATGAAAGAGTATGAAGTTAGAGAAGAAGATGTGTTAAAAAATTAGGTTTTAACCTCTTTTTATAGAGTATGAAGGTTTGCAATGGTTCTGAAGCATTTCAACTAGTGAAAAGACACTTCCCTTCAAAATTAGAAAAAATTGTTGTTATATGTCGACATGCTCTTTTTGCTATGTCGACATACCCATGTACATTTTGAATTTCAAAGCATTTTCAAGTGTTTTTGATATAAAACTAATTCTGGAAATTATTGAGTAAAATTCTAGTGTTTTAAATTAATATTATATGATAGAAAAACATATGAAAACATATTTTTAAACTATATAAATATATTTATAAAATTATAAGGTTTTAAACTATATGTAAAGTATAAATAAAAAGTATAAAAAATTTAAGTTTAAAAAACAAAGAAGAATAAAAATAGAAACAAATAGAAAAAAATAGAGAAGATTGAGGAAAAATAGAAAAACAAAATAGAGAGGATTGAGGATAGAATTGAAAATCAGAATTTGAATTTGAATTTGAACCTGGAGTACTATTTAGAGTCTTACAAAATCTAGACTCTATAAATATATTAATCCTAAACTCTTGAACTCTTGAAATCTTGATTACTCATGAATCTTAAAATTTCTCTGATCTTTGAATCTTTATCATCTTTATAACTGTACAGTCTTCAGTAATATTTCCTGTATATAATTCCTGCACATACATATATATATATATATTCTGTACAAAAAGTGTTAGTATATATTTTATAATCAATGATAATTGAAATAAAGTTGTTGTCATCAAAACTCCATTCTCCAACGGATTTTCCCTTATAATATCCAAACATGCTTGGTATGTTTAAAACAAATCATTTTGATATTACTATAACTGCATAGTGTATCAAACAACTCAAACATAAATGTATCAATCATAGACGGCATGGGAACATATATCATGTCGTTAGTTTACAACTAAAACCGTAAAGTTTCATATTGGAAATTGGATTTCCATCATGAGTCGAGGCAAGGGATGTCTCCTCACCGATTCGAGACACTCTAGCACATGTCTCAGGATCACACATATGGGAACTCTGTGAACGGTAGGGCCGGTCCACACTTACTTTAATGGATTAATTATTCCTGAACAGTACGTTTCCCAGTCCTGTTAGACCTCCAAACAGGTCAGTACGTCGACCCTATGAGCATATAGCCCTATATCTGAGGCGCCTTGCAATCCATCATCCACATAAGTAAAAATGTCTGGGCTCCATTCCATGAAACCACCTCTAGCTAGAAAGAAACGCAAGTTCTCCCTACGGTCGCTATCCCCTTTTTGACTCATCTCGGGGTGTAAGGCTCTTAAATTAACGCTATCGGCAAAGCTATGCTAATTAAAGTTGTGCTTTGATCATCATCCACAAGACTCTGCTTTTCAACAAAAGCCTTATTCGTTTGCATCTTAGCATGCCACATTGACAATCCACGCCATACGACTAATGTCTGTCAATATATAACCTCTAAGCTCGTACATCTTAGAGAAGGGTGTTAAGCAAGAGAATAAATTCTGCGCCACCAAACAGATATATATTTAATAGAAATCAATCAACATAGAATGAAATCCAATGTCAGACACACAACCATTTACAAGTTTGTTCGAGGCACCTTATTCCTCATCTCATATGTCCGAAATAGGAGAGATGCATATCCGGTCGATCTCTAAGTACGTCTGGACGATCACCACTTATTACCTTGTCTTGGGTGTACAGCCCAATCAAGACATCAATAATCATCCAAACGATGTGAAGATCTTCAGTCTTCATCCTCTGTCTTCATCGTCGACTTTTAGTCGCAGTATATTAGTTATTCAGATTGGGATAAAACCGGACTTTCTGAATAACTCACGTATTTTATAATCAATTATCAAGTGCTAAAAGAACACATCATATGCCTTATTCCAATTCAGAATATTCTTTTATCCAAATACTCACGTCTTTAGGGAATGGTTCCCATTAATTTTGTCAAAAATAAATTCTTTTAAATTTATTCTTTAATCTTCCTTTGTATATTAATTTCAAAAGATTTTATTTTATCCTTTAACAATTTTAAACCAAAATTAAGGTTTATAAAACTAGTTGGGATTATCAAGCCTTACCAAAGTAATCATTTATTTTTCCGGTCCCAACCAATTCATCCCACGGAGTAAAACTGGTAGTACTCCATATCTAACACCCACTGTGTTCTGGGTAAAATTAATTACCATTTCACGTTCAAATCTAATTAAAGTTTTAACTATCGCTTGGAGTAAAACTGGTGGTACTCCATTCTCGATTATTTCATGAATTCAATAAATTTAATTACCTCATTCCCATTTCAATCTAATTAAAGATTTATTAAAACTCCAATTTGGTTTTTAATCCCAAAAATCATTCCTTAATGATTATTCAACTTTAGGAAAATTTATATTGTCTTTAAATGGGTTAAAGAACTAATGTCATTTAAAACACATTTCACGATAAACCCCAAAATCACCTTCCATTAGCTATGGAATCTTCATGGAGTATAGATCAACATATAATTGATATAAATTTCCATATCGAACTAATAATATAAATGAAATAATGGCAAAGCCTTTTAAATTCCATATATAGTGACGGTCTTCCATTACAACGGCTCATCTCCATTATTACCAAATTGAATTCCATTCAGTTACAATTTAATATGTTGAATTGGAAAACTTTACTTTGGAAATTTTCCATTAAATCTTTTTATAAATTCCAAATCATATCTTTACTGTTAATTAGGTTAAAGAACAAATGTTGTTTAAAACATCGCTCATGATAAACCCAAAATCCAATTCGATTCCAATTAAATTAGTTTATTAGTAAACTTCTCTAAATCTTACTTAAAAGATTTACTCTTTTCTCAACGGGGTTAAAGAACGGTGTTATTAAAGATGCAATTCAGGACAAACCCCAAAATCCAATTTGATATTAAATACAAGGCTCTGAACAGAAATTAATATCATCTTATATTCAATATATAATTCTAAAACTAACAGATATCGTATTGGGAGTAACGATATCTATATCTTCCAAATTCCTCAACAATATCCGTATAATCACGGAATCCAATATCGAAATATTCCGGAGATAATTTCCATTCCAATTCCATTCCAATTTATTGGTTGGAAAATTCTGGTTATACTGAAACCATTTACAAATTCAATTTATTTATTTAAAAACACTGGATTATTATTTTAGTTAATAACTAGTTCATTCAGATAAAAATATACTTTATCTTTTCAAATATGGAATTTTTTTCATGCAAAATCTATCCAAATCATTTATTATGATTTTACACAATTTTTCCATATTTTTAATAATTTTATTAAGACCTATACAGTCGGTTTCCAATAACGGCCACCGAACTGCAAGCATAGTGACCTTTTCTGAAATTGATTTGGATATAATTTAAAATCCAACCATTCAAATTTAAATCTACTATATTCGTTGGAAAGATCTTTTCGACACGAACCCAACGGTTCTTGTTTTAGGAGAATCTGATGGACAGATCTCCTGTTACATCAATTTGAAGTTAATGGTTAAAATTCGCAAACGATCGCTGCGCGATGCGTTCTATTCAAGCCATTATACATAAATACATACATACATACATATATATATATATATAATCATCGATTTCCACTCAAAACGTATTTTATAAATCGTTTTAAATTCATTTTAAAACGATTTGCAATTCATTTTCAATTTTAAATCAAAATTGAATATTCCATATCATTATAATATTAAAATGATAATATTTTCAAAATATCTGATTTTGAAATCCATTCTTTTCGATATTCATTATAAAATGAATAAAATCGACAGAAAAATCTGTTCGAGTTAAAATGACGTTTACTACTTATCTTGGCTTCACATTTCAATATTTTCGTGTCCATCCAAAATCGAACATCAAAATCACAATTTAATTATTCACCGAATATTGTTTTAAAATATTCGTTATTTTAAAATATTTGTTATTTTAAAATATTCGTGATTTCTGAATCGGAATGCGACTCAATCAATTACCATGTAATTTTTTTTTTGCAAGGCAAGCGGGGTTGAGTGGACCCCTACCACATTTATTATAACGGAAAAGGAAATACAAAAGATACACACCGTCTAGGCAAAACTACAAACAAACACAAACAAAGGAGGAAAAAACACTACAAAAACAAATCAAGCCAAAAAGATACAAAAATACTGGGAAAAGGATAAGAGGAAGAAGAGAGCTCCTTTCTTATCTCGTACTTGAGCAAACGCCATAATTCGTCGCAGCTTCTCCTTTTAGACAAGAAGGCTCTGCCATTTCTTTCATCCCAAACCAGCTTCACATATTTTTTGATGCAAAGCAGGAAAAGGATATGCAATTCTTTTCTCCATCTTGTAGATTTCTATATAACAAGCCATTGAAGGCTAGATGCAGTAAGCAGATCAGTTACTCCAAAATATTGCAGTAGCTTGCACCACATGTAGTAGATTTCGTCACATTCAAAAAAAGATGGGCAACAGTTTCATCGCACATATTACAAAACAGACATTCAGCAGATAGTTGCATACCCATAGTAACAAGTTTCTGCCTAGTAAGTAAAGCACCATGCACTGATTTCCAAAACATGAAATTGTCTGAAGGACCAGAGGCTTTATTCCAAACAAGATCAGACCATTGGCACCTCGGCAGAATTTCCAAGCCCATAAGCAATGAGTAAACACGTTTGATGGAATGATTCCTACCTCCCCAAGTTATGATATCATGTTTTGATGTTTTAGCATACCCTATGAGGCTTTCCCATAAAGTACGAAGTGCAAAATTTGATGTGTATGGCAGAGAAATACTTCCAGCTTGCATGAAAAAAAGATACCAATTCATTTCTACTGATGCGTGATTGAATCATATGATCATGAGGCACTATTTTCGATAAAATTACCCCTTTTTTTATCCATGGCTCATCCCGGAATCTTACCCTTCCTGATATGCTAATGCTGAATTGAATATGTTGTAGAAACCTTCCACGCAACCGTAATAAGGAGCGCCACATCCAACTCCCATTGGCTGGAATATCCATGAGCCAAAAGCTTCTTCTTCTAACATTGTAAAACCAATACCAGTTAACCCATAGACATGCCTTGCGCGTTATGAAAGAATTAAACAGCGAGCTGATAGCAGCTAGATTCCAATTCAACAATGAAAATAGACCTAGGCCACCATTGCATTTTGGTTTTGACATGGACTTGAAAGAGCAGGGAATTGGTTTTGAGTTGTTAATTTGTCCAGTCCAAATAAAACGCAGCAGTGCCGAATTTATCATGGACAGTAGTTTCTTTGGAAGTACAAACGCTCTTGCCCAATACACTGACAAAGAGAAGCCGATGCTTTTAGCCAAAACCAAACGACCAGCTTGCGACAAAAATTTGTTAGCCCAACCATTCAAGGTCTTGGTTATTTTGTTAAATAATGGAGCACAATCCAATTTCGTAATTCTCGACGTACAAAGTGGCAAGCCAAGATACACCGTGCCACGATCCAACGGTTGCATGCCAAGACATGTACAGAGAGACACTGCGTCAGAATCGTTTATACCCGCAAACATGGCATGGGACTTCGTATAGTTAAGTTTCAACCCAGTCATACTGTTAAAAGTCGCCAATGTGTCAAGAATTTGCATTAGTGATGGGACAACAGGTCTTGAAAACACCATGATGTCGTCAGCGAAAAGGAGAGTGGTGGTAGATAGGTCTTTGCACTTCGGGTGATATTGTATTAATCCATCAGCATATTTGTTTCTAAACAAAACAGTAAGTAGTTCCATCACCAATAAAAACAAGTAGGAGGACATCGGATCACCTTGACGTATTCCTTGATTACTTTTAAAATATCTTGTTGCTTTCCCATTGTAAACCAGAGAGAAATGGGTGGTTGATATGCACCGATAAACCCAAGCTACAAATATCTTTGGGAAGTTCATTCTTGCCATGATTCTCACGATGGACGTCCATTGAATTGTATCATAGGCCTTACGAATGTCAAGCTTCAACAACGCAGCAGGCGGAGCGGTAGATCTAGAGTAACCTTTTATTAGTTCATGAGTGAGAATGACGTTATCTATAGTACTACGACTAGGTAAGAACGCAGCTTGGTTATTGGATATCAATGAAGGTAGAACCGCTAGAAGCCTATTCGAGATGATCTTGGATATACACTTGTATGTGACATTACAACAGGAAATTGGCCTAAAGGAGGAGACAGTGCTAGGGTGACTGTTTTTAGGTATTAGGACTAGATTTTTTGCATTAACCTCCTCAAGCATTTTGCATTTGTCGAAGAAGTTATGAATAGCTTTATAAAAATCCTCGGCTACAACATCCCAAGAAGAAAGGAAGAAGTTGACGTTGAAACCATCCGGCCCTCCGCTCGATTTTTTGTTCATAGAAAATAGAGCAGCTTTGATTTCAGAGTCGGAAACTCGCGCAGTTAGGGAGTCGGCTTGGGCAGCAGAGAGAAAAGGTAATATAACATTATCAATTAAATCAAGGTTAGGATCAAAAGCATTACCATTTCCTAGCAAATCCGAAAAATAATGGAGCAATGCAGCATCCACCCCTTCAGGAGTACCATGAATAACACCTTCTTCATCCGTTATATTATGAATATATTCTTTGGACTGTTTCAGCTTGACCGCCGCATGATAAAAGTGTTTATTCCTATCACCTTCCCGCCTCCACTTAAGGTTGAGCTGCTACTTTTCATGGAAGGTTCATTCTCTAGAGCTATATTCAGTTCATTGAAAATTTTTAATTCCTTAATCGCACAAGTCGTATCATCCGGATTATTATTCATATCGTCTTAGGCTCACTGCAACAATACCCTTAACTGTTTCGAAATTTTAGATCCGTTACCAAACTTTAGACAAGCCCAACTTCTTAAAATGTGCTTAGTTTCTTTCAATTTCCTGCAAAGAATGAACATGGGGTTACCATAGAAGTGAAGAGACCAAGAAAATGTAATTTTATCAGAGTACTCAGGATCCAGGATCCATGAGTTAAAAAATTTGAAACTTCTTTTATCTCCTCTCATAGGCGTTCCAGGAGTTATTAGGATTGGGCAGTGATCGGATAGGACTGGATTTGGAAATTTAGCATGAAGACTAGGCCAGGTTAAAAGGGCTTTGTAGTTGATGAAAGCATGATCAATATTAGTGAAGGTTCGTACTCCACTCCTACTACGGTTATTCCAGGAGAACTGAACTCCAGACCTACTCATTAGGAAAAGATCTGAGTCGTTGATGGCATTATTAAGTGGGAAAATATCTCTAGGAAGCAATGGGACACCACCATACTTATCATCAAGGTTAAGACAGCAATTGAAATCCCCAAGGACTATCCATGGATGGGTATTCTGTCTAAAGGCCGACATTGTATTGAAGAGAATTTGCCTTGAAGCACACGAATTTTCAGCATAAATTACAGTGAGGTAATAGGTAGAAAGGTCAGCGCAGTTAGTGACGCAAAAGTGCATAAACTGATTTGAAGACAAAATAAGATTGAGGGGGAGAAAAGAGGGGTTATGAAGAACCAGAATACGTCCGTATGGAGCATGTTCCAGATTGTGATGTGGAATTCAAGAGGGATTGATGTATGTAGCAGAAGATAAGGTAAGTTGGAGATTGAGCTTAGTTTCTAAAATTGCAAATAGATGAAGATTATGTTGATTGATAAGGTATTTAACTTGTTCAAGTTTCGTTGAGCGGTGAGCTCCTCTAACATTCCACGCCGCTAGGTTGTGACATCGCATGTAATTTTAATTATATGGATTTCATACATCGCATGTATTCAACAATAATGATAAATAATCATTCAACATTCAAGCATCATCCAGAGTGCATTCTATAAATGTATAAGCACTAAAATAAATAAATAACACTTACAACAATCGGTCGACATACAACTAAATATTGGGATTAGTGTATGTCAAATTCATCCCAATACCCGTGTGGGGTTTTCAAACAACAACAGTCTATTTAAATAAATCATTGGTTAATAAATTTAACCAATTCTAATTTGGTTTGAATTACTTTTCTACTTATCCAATTTTACTTAGACAAGTAATGAAAATTTACTGTTCAAATATTGAATGGATATTTACATCACATTTCAGCAACCACAAAGTTTATCCACATTGTTTGAAATACGAGTGTCGTGTATTCAAACAATGCTTCTTGTGCAGATGAGTCGTGAATAGTTCATGTGTTGAACTCAAGCAATGTCACATACAACAGATAAAAATCAACACTGGAAATTTCTATATATTTACAGTTATAAAATAAATTAAATAACAATACAAATGTTTTAGTGAGAGAATTCTCACATTCGTTTCCACTCCGTGAGTCTTTATTTCTGAATTCATGTTTTGAATTGAATTAAACAACGTTCAATTGCTCAAAATTTAACTAGCTCCGTTTCCATTTTAGTCAGTTTCATGTTGTAGAGTTTGATCCCACGATTCCAACGCGATTGAAATCGTCGGACTCGGACCTCGTATGAAGAAGACATGAATTTTTATATATTAATTACATTAATTAATATAATTAATTAAATAAATTAATCACTTCTTTAATTATTTTCTCCCCCGATGGTTTTTCTGGAACTCATCGTCCATTTGAGAAACCCGCCGCCGCTAGTGCCAACCCCCCTCCCCGTAAGTCGATCGCCGGCCACCACAAGGAGCATCGGAGCCTCCTCCACCGTCACCACCAGTATGGGCGAACTTGGTGGTCCTACGTGGCCCCAAAATCTGTGTGAACCCGGAGAGTTTGAGTGAAGAATTCAGGCAAAATACACTATGAAAAATCAACATCTTGGTATGGATTTGAAGCTGGGAGAAATCTCTACATTTCATATATAAATCTGGGTTTAATTCGTTGTATTTTGGTCGTGATTTAGGGATTTAATTTCAAGGATTTTCTGCCTTAGGTTAATGAATGACGGCGGCCCCAATTATTGATTAGGTTTTGACCAATTTTGAGGGGTATATATATATAATATTAATTAATTCGAAAAAAGGAGATTTTACATTCGAACCTCAAATCAAACCCAACAACTGTCATTCCTAGCTAAATACCCATGTTTCATACACAATGGAATATGTTTCGTAAGTCAATTCGAATGTTTCGATCAGTTTTTGTCAAAATTAAAATATAAATTAATATACGGTGAATATTGAATTCCAACGTACATTTTAATTTACCGGGCCACATACTAACTCCAAAAATTACAGAAAAATAAATCAAGCTATGTTTTGATGATACAGTCCTAAAAAAACTAATTTCGTCGAATTTGGAGACCATATGAAAAATGACATTTTTCTAATCGACTAAATTTAAATTGAATTGACAAAACACGTTTAAATTTACCACGCTCACATATTAATTCCAAAAATTATAAAATTTTAAACTTAATAACAATTTGACATTTCGGATCCAACAACAGTGGTTTCGTCGAAAATGGAGTTCGTTCGCAAAATGACTATTTTTAAGGGCTATATATATATTAAAAATATATAAAAATTCTATAGCGACTATTCCAAATTTTAAACTGTCATAACTTTCAATTTATACAGTGAAATCTCAGTTTCTTACATTCGTTAGAATATTACAGTTCAAAATATTCCAATGTTTCTTGCTTTACTGAAATCCGATTTATATTTCATTTTGTACATTCATTTTAAGTTCAAAACCAAATTTTCAAACTCCCACCCCATTTCAAGCTCCTTTTATAATTAAATTAAACTCTTACATTCTAATTTCAATTTAAATAAAATTTTAATCGTTAATTCCCAAAATAAATCATTTTAAATTCTTAAAACCCATTAAAATAGTTAGAATAAAATTTTTAAAATGGTTCAGAAATTCCAGGTTGTTACAATATCCCCCACATAAAAAAAAAATCGTCATTGAAAAGGAACGAAGCTAAAAGTTGTTTAACCAACCAACTTAACTTTCATTCTGGCTTCCATTCTTCAACTTTTCAGTTTCTAGGAACCTTCTAATTTCTCAAATATTTGGCTAACACCCTAAATTTTCGGAAAATTTCGCCATGACCCCCTTTGTATGGGGAGGGTTTGAAAATTTTATTAGGTCGTATTATGCACCCAATAAATCAATAAAAAGCATACACAATTTTTGTGACCTATAGCTGCCCAAGGGAGATGTGTAAAAATGTTGAAATCTCATACCTTGCCCCAGTGTTGGAAATAAAATAATCCATGTGCCTTAATAAAAAACAAGAGAGACGTGAATTTTTGTCATCTCCAGACCTGTGTAGGGTTTTTGTTAAATCCTGCCCCGAGCACCGTTACTTGTATTTTATTAAGTCCATAATCAGTCTTCTATTCAACTTTAATTCAGTCCTCGCCATACAAGTGTCTCGCTCGTATGGTAATCCAAACCTCGTCATATAAGCGCCAAATGCTTATAAGGAATAGATATGATATGTTGTTTTCATGTAGTGTGCATGCGGTGTAGTTCATAATTTATTTGTTGTTATCCTATGGCATGGTTTATAATCTCATACAAAACAACCATCACAACGCATCCAATATCATTTACATGAGTTGATATAATAGTAAAGTTGCGCATCCAACTCATTAAGGTGCACCATCTATTTGTCAGGCACGCAATATATTTCTTTACTCAACGCGAAGCCGTTAACCTGCTCAACATACATATATACATATCTATGTATGCAATTACAATTAATTTTCAATTTAGTTTAATATTAAATTCAATTTGGCTAAATTTTACCTTTCATTCACGTATTAGTTTTATCGTTCCAATATTTTTATTAATCAAAATATCCATCACAACCACAATTAATTAGTTAATTAAGTTTCCAAATGTATAACTTTTATATATGTACTCAAAAATCCAATTTTCAGTGTCAAATCACAAACAACAAACTCTAACTAGGTTTTGGTTCTCACACCAGTCAATTGGAAATATATAAATATCCCACTTTCGAAACCAGAACATAAATGTTGATGATGCTAGCAATCATCAGAATCATCTCCGGGAGACTAGAGTGTGATTTTATATCTACCCAGTATATTTGAAACTTCGAATACGCGCTAGCTAGGCATATATGAAAAATCTTCTTATACTCGGTAGTCCAAATTCAATTTAAAATAAAATACTCAAATACGTATAATAAGATATGTTTTTCAAAACTAAATTTGTTTTTTAGAAATAGCACTCTTCAAACTCATTCTAGGGTATTACTAACCCTATCTCTAACGAGTCATTCTTATAGGATGTTACTAATCCTATCTCTAATGAATTCTTTCGTTTGGTTCTAATGTGTCTTGTTCTCGAGCTTTGTAAACCAAAGCTCTAATACCACGATGAAATGACCTAGACTTCCCCGATCCCTGAAGAGACGAAGGAGCTCGGATTGCTTTGAGAAAACGATGCATCAAAACACCAACACGATAAAATTTCATTGTTATTACAATAATTTACATCAGAGTACAAGAATATATCAGAGTTCAGATAATATACAGCAGAAAAATATCAGAGATTTACAAATTACAAAGCAGCAGAAAAATAATACATAAATATAATTTGCAGCGGAAAATATCAATTACCACAACTGAAAGAAATACGCAGATACAAAACTTTCCGAATATAGCTTCAGCTGTAATCCAGGACCCTGGAAAAATAAATATCTACGAAAAATCAAAACTACTAGCTGCTTGTGTGGAAATTATGAGCATCCAGAGTTTAGGTAGAAATAATAAACTCCAGGTCAGTCAAGGGACTGGTGTGAGAACTGAAAAAGTAATTAAATCTTTACTTTAAAAGTTGGGAAATCATGGGACCACGCCGTATAACACAGAACAGGTTTACTCCACATGAATCTCAGTTTTGAAAAAAACAACACAATGCTTTTTGGAAAAATGAAGCTATTATAAGACTCAGGTACCATCGCACAATGCAACGCAAGCCGGAGGATAGAGTTTTCCTTTATAATAGTAAAACATGCTTGGTACATTTAAAACAAATCATTTTGATATTATTATAAGTGCATAGTGTATCAAACATCTTCAAACATAAAAGTATCAATCATAGATGGCATGGGTACCATATATCATGTTTCCATATAGGTTTACAACTAAAACTGAAAAATTTCATATTGGAAATTGGATTTCCATCATGAGTCGAGGCAAGGGATGTCTCCTCACCAATTCAAGACACTCTAGCACATGTCTCAAGATCACACCTACGGGCAACCCAGTGAACGTTGGGCCGATCCACACTTACTTCAGTGGATTAATTATTCCTGAACAATACGTTTCCCGGTCCTATCGGACCTCCAAACAGGTCAGTACGTCGACCCCATGAGCATATAGCCCTATATCCGAGGCGCCTCGCAATCCATCATCCACATAAGTAAAATTATCTGGGCTTCATACCATGAAAACACTTCTAGCTAAAAAGAAACGCAAGTTCTCCATATGGTCACTATCCTAATTTTGACTCATCCCAGGGTGTGAGGCTCGCGAATTAACGCTATACACAAAGCTATGCTAATTAAAGCCATTCTTTGATTATCATCCACAAGACTCTGCTTTTCAACAAAAGCCTTGTTCATTTGCATCTTAGCATGCCACATTGACAATCCACGCCATATGACTGATGTTTATTAATATATAACCTCTAAGCTTGTACGTCTCAGAGAAGGGTGTTAAGAAAGAGAATAAATTCTGTGCCACTAAACAGATATATATTTAGCAGAAATCAATCAACACAGAATAAAATCCAACGTCAGACACGCATCAATTTACAAGTCTGTTCTGGGTCTGAACGAAATCGAAGGCACCTTATTCCTCGTCCCATATGTCCAATATAGGAGAGAGGTCCTCGCATATCCAGTTGATCTCCAAGTACGTCTGGATGATTACCACTTATTACCTTGTCTTAGGTGTACAGCCCAATCAAGACATCAGTAATCGTCCAAACGATGTGAAGATCTCCGATCTTCAACCATCGTCTTCATCGTCGACTTTTAGTCACCGTATCAG
Organism: Allium sativum; assembly: GCA_030737875.1. Classification (NCBI taxonomy): domain Eukaryota; kingdom Viridiplantae; phylum Streptophyta; class Magnoliopsida; order Asparagales; family Amaryllidaceae; genus Allium; species Allium sativum. Next base: position 715,038,571 of record CM060921.1, on the reverse strand, counting down.
CTATTCAAAATGGGATAAACCCGGACTTTCCGAATAACTCGCGTATTTTATAATCAATTATCAAGTGCTGTAAAAACACATCATATGCCTCATTCCTATTCAAAATATTCTTTTATCCAAATATTCACATCTTTAGGGAAAGGTTCCCATTAATTTTATCAAAGATAATTTTTTTTAAATTTATTCTTTAATCTTCCTTTGTATATTAATTTCAAAAGATTTTATTTTATCCTTAAACAATTTTAAACCAAAATTAAGGTTTATAAAAATAGTCGGATTATCGAGCCTTACCGAAGTAATCATTTATTTTTCCAATCCCAACCTATTCATCCCATGGAGCAAAACTAGTAGTACTATATCTAACACTCACTATGTTCTGGGTAAAATTAATTACTATTTCATGTTCAAATCTAATTAGAGATTTAACAATCGCTTAGAGTAAAACTGGTGGTACTCCATTCTCGATCATTTCATGAATTCGATAAATTTAATTACTTCATTCCCATTTCAATCTAATTAAAGATTTATTAAAACTCCAATTTGGTTTTTAATCCCGAAAATCATTCCTTAATGATCATTCAACTTTAGGAAAATTTATCCTATCTTTAATTGGATTAAAGAACTAATGTCATTTAAAACACAATTCACGATAAACTCCAAAATAACCTTCCATTAACTATGGAATCTTCACAGAGAACAGATCAACATATAATCGATATAAATTTCTGTATCAGACTAATAATATAAGTGGAATAACGACAAAGCCTTTTAAATTCCATACATAGTAACGGTCTTCCTTTACAGAGGCTCATCTCGATTATTACCAAATTGGATTCCATTCAATTCTAATTTAATATGTTAAATTAGAAGACTTTACTTTGTAAAATTTCCATTAAATCTTAATAATAAGATTTATAAATTCCAAATCATACCTTCACTGTTAATTCGGTTAAAGAACAAATGTTATTTAAAACATCGCTCATGATAAACCCAAAATCCAATTTGATTCCAATTAAATTAATTAATTGGTAAACTTCTTTGAATCTTACTTAAAAGATTTATTCTTTTCTCAATGGGGTTTAAGAACGGTGATATTAAAGACGCCATTCATGACAAACACCAAAATCAAATTTGATATTAAATACAAGGCTCTGAACAGAAATTAATATCGGCTTATATTCAATATCAAATTCTAAAACTAACGGATATCGTATTAGGAATAACGATATATATATATATCTTCCAAATTCCTCAATAATATCCGTATAATCACATAATCCAATATTTTAACATCCATATTTTTATGGCATAATAATTAATTAATTTAATTATTTAAATAATGATTTAGAGCTTCAAATGGTTGTTTAATTAAATAATATTGAATATTTAATTAAAATAAATAATAGAAAAATGTATTTAATTACAAAATAATCGGGATTAAGTTGAATTGGCAATATTGAGTTTAGTGGATAATTTAAAATATATAATTCAGTTTTTGATTTGAATTATATTAACGAATTTATTTAATAAATGTCAGTTTGAACGTATATTTATATTATGATTATAATCGAGCTCGAAATGGCGCGGCAGTTCGTAATTTGGCGATTCGAACTTTAATCAAATATACAGAATCCGTTTTAAGTCGGATTTCTGGGAAACAAGAAATGTTCGGAGCAGGTGAAGTATATTTTTCTAATGGAAGAGAAAATTCAAGATTTCATCGGGTAGATTTTGAGTTATGTTCAAATCAAATTTTAAAATAGTCGCTATGGAATCCCTTTATAATTTATAATGATTTATTTATAATTAAATGGATTTTTAATATAAATTGAATATCGATATAATCCAGATTTGAAATATCAAGTTATAAATTCTTATATGATTATTTTGAAGCTGTATGATATCGTATGTGAGTATATACGATAATATTAAATTATTATTATTTAATTTAGTTGTTTTTAAATATATCTAATATTTAAATTGGTTATTTTAGAGCTTTAAAAATAGCTATTTTAGCAAACGACATCCTTTTTAATGAAACTAATTTGGTTGGATCCGAAATATTAAATTATTGTTTGATTTGAATTTTCTTGATTTTTGAAATCAGTGTGTGACCGAATGGATTTTTAATGTGAAAAATAATCAGTATTTTAACGGTTAAAAATACGCTGTATGAGCAAACGAAGTCGGAATTAAACGAAACAAGTTTTGTTGGGTCCGTAATGTCGAACTGCAGGTGTATGTCCATTTTCATCGGATTTGGGTATTGTATGTGATCATGGAGATTTTTAATGATAAATACAAATAGCATAGGAGTAAAAATAAATATTTTAATCGAATAGAAAAATATTAAAATTTTCCTATATATAACTCACCCTTCCTAACCCTAATGTTATTCATTCCACAATCAACCAACCTTTCCGCCGCTATCTAAATAATGAAACGAGAGAAATTTCTTACTTTGGAAAGTCAAAACAAATCAGAAAGAATTCCTGTAAATCACCAAAGTGGTATATTTGGATTCAGCAAGTAAAGAGCTTCAAGCTGGTACTCTCGTTTCTAAGTGTATATTGAAAATGGAATACTTATAAAATCAAAGTATTTTATAAAAGGAAATATCAATAAAATCGAAGAATTTTATAAAAGAAATATTTATTTAGAAAATACAAAGAGTTATAAAAGGAATATTTATTTAGTAAATAAATAGAATCATAAAGGAATATTTATTGGGAAAATAAGTAGAATTATACAAAGAAATTTCAAAGTGGATATTGAATTTTAGGATTTTATAAAATCAATGGATTTTATAAAAAGAATTATTTGTAAAACAAATAGAATTGAAAGGGAAAATATTTGTAAAACATTTACAATAGAATTGAAAAGGAAATCTTGGAAAATAAATAGGATAATTAGAAAAGTAATCATTTGGGAAATAATTAGTGTATTATAAAAGGAAGTATTTTATAAAATTTTATAAAAGAGAATAAGTGGAAAAGATTTATTTAAAGTATAATTAAATGGAAAACTGTTTTTAATAGATAAATTGAGAAGATTAATTTATAAACGATGTTTATAAATTAAGAAAAATATTTTTCATTGGATAATTTGAATATATAAATCTGAATTTATATAAAGAAGTTGAAATCGGTTTTAACACCGATAGGTTAATAGAATTTGAATTCAACATTTATAAAAGGGAATTTAAATGAGATTTTAACAGTTAGAAGTTAAAAGGAGGATTTGTGGAAATAATTATACAAATAAAAGTATAAATAGAATTTGGAAATGGAATATTATTTTTAAATACGAAATCAAACTAAATTGATATATATAAGAAATATTTTTAACATTCGATGTGAATAATGATTAAAATAGTTATTTTATAAATTAAAACATTTATAAAGAAAAAATTCGGATTTGAAATAGAAATTCAAATGGGAATTTGAATTAGAGTTAGTCAAATAGAATTAATCAATTAGAGTTATTCGAATAGAATTAATCAATTAGAGTTATTCGAATAGAGTTAATCGAATTAGAGTTAATCAAATAAAGTTAATCGGATTAGAGTTAATCGAATTAGAGTTAATCAAATAAAGTTAATCGGATTAGAGTTAATCGAATTAGAGTTAAGCAAATAGAGTTTATTCGGAAAAGAGTTATCGAATATAGTTATTTGAGAGATAGTTATCGAATAGAGATTATTCGAGAGAGAATTATACATTGAAATTCGATTTTAACGAATTCTGGAAAGTACTATTCACTTTCCGTTTTTAATCAAGATTTATTTATTTATTAATAAATTAGTTGTTTGTTTATTTATCCAAATTAATAAATAAAAGTTATATTCAAGTTATTATATTTTGGAAGCATGGGATTATAACATTATTGTTATAATCAAATGATTTCTGTAAAAGAAGTGGATTCGTAAATAGAATCTGACAGCTACATAAGGAAGTTTGTTAAAGATTTAAAAGGTCAACTTTGTCTATTTCGAGGTTACAAATGTTGTTCAGTTAAGGTCTGAGAGGTGGTTATACCCTAACTTGATTGACTCCATTTTCAACTGAGGAATGGTTAAAGTTCGAAAGTGAAGGTTAGTTAATTGAATTTAGTTAATAAGTGTTAATGGTTCGAGTCGGCGTAGCGCTGTTTTATTTAAATATCTGTTTAAATCCAAATGAAGGAGTTTGGAAATGTTTTCCAAGTAAGAATCAGAAATGGTTTCTAATATAAGGAATAAGAAATGGGAGTAAATATGGAAATGTTTTCCAATGATTAATAACGTATATTTTATAATATAGAAAATAAGGATTTACGAATATATGGAAATGGGAAATCGAGAAATGAATAAATAAATGATAAATTAATTTAAAAGGGGGTCAGTGTTGATTGATGATTGGTCGGTAAGTTTTCCATTTGGAAATACAACCATTGTTTTCACACTTGTTTTCCTTTGATAGTTAAATCACTGACTATCAAAGATTTTTGACCATTTCCGTTGTCAATACGGAGAGACCGGGATCAGATTTATTATCTAAAAACCACTCCGTATAGGCATTAGCGTTGTAAATCAAATATGATGAAGATAATTGAAGAAGGAGTTGTGCAAGGGCTGTTATGGAGATTCCAGGTAGAAATTGCCTAAGATGGATTTACAGAATAGTGCCTTTGGTTTGTCCAGTCCCAAGGCAACGTGTATGGACGAATGTCTAACAGAGTATATCTAATGTATCACGTAAGTTGATCACTTCAAATGTATCCACGTTTGGTGGCGGAGGAATTTATTTCTCTTAGCTTTATACCCGTGGTATTTTTGTGGAAATCAATTTCTGATTTGGCGGGTATGACGATGTGGCATTCAAAGTAAATGAATGTATGATCTGTCAAAAGATACGGTACGACTCAAGCCTCATCAACCGGGAAATGACAAAATCCGGGCAGGCATCATGGCTAAGTGGTTCGCCCCCATTAGGGTGTATTGTCTCCATCTATAGAATATTCATATTTGTTACTTCTTTTCGCTTCTGTATCTCCCAGGAACGGTTATGTTGCTTGCAACCGTATGTGACAATATATTCGATATACTCAAGAGAAATGAGTGGTCAGTCATGTGTGGCCGGGTTGCAAGACATTCTTGTTGAACCCAATGTATTCCTCTCTAGAGATACACTATTGGAAGGTGGTTCCATACCTTGTCATAGTCGGAATCCAATCTCCAATAAGCGCTTGCGGTTTTGATTGTATACTATAAATATGTGGAGCGTGAGATGCAAGCATTCAGCTAGATTGTTAATTATTTGTGATTAGACATTATTATAATATCAAAAAAGTATTGATTTTGAAAATGTTTTGGGTTATCGTAAGGTAAAAACCATCTGTGTTTAGGTGTTTAGGTGTTTGGATTGGTCTTACGATTATCATTTCTTTTGAAAATGATCTTTAAAAGTTAAAGCAAGCGGTTAGAGATTACTCACACCAGTCCCATGACTGACCCAGAGTTTATTTTGTTTTGCTTTCCCTAAACTCTTGGGTGCCCAAAATTTGTACGGGCAGTCAAGTAGTCGAGATTTACAGATACACTAGATGGAGCTTGGAGTAGGAGGCTTCAGCAGCATTCTATAGTTATTGTTTATTTCCGTTGTGATGTAAGTGTTGTACTCTAATATACAAATACAGATTTGTGTTTCAATGTTATTTTGTATACAATATTTTATTCGTTCCGCTGTGAGATTCGTGTTACTCTGATGTTGTTGTGTTCTTCTTCTTCTTCTTCTTCTTCTTCTATTCTTATAGTTCTACCTTATCTATTCTCACCCTCTAACTTCTTATTATTAACTATCCAGTATTTCCGATATCTAAATAGTCGACATTGGTATTTGTGTCAATTTTCAGAGTCGAAAAATCCCCGGGTCATTACAGTGGTATTAGAGCTGAAGGTTAAGTGATTACCTTGGCTCTGTGGCGTAATTCAATAGAGATAGGGTTAGTAATACCCTAGATTGAGGTTGAGTGTATATATACAAGATATCGTATTTGTTATTTAATAAAAAAATTTGTTTTATATTGTGGAGATTTATTGGTTGAGTTATTTATAAATTCCGGTCGATCAGTTTGATCCACTGTATCGGTAGGGGTTTGTAAACACTTGAATACGATGAATTGACATACTATGTTTGAAAATAGGGTAAACAACATAATTTTACCCAAATTATATTTTGATATAAAGAAATGATTAATATTTGAAGTATTATAGTATATTGGATATATTAGTTATTATTATAATCGAATGAGATTATAAAAATAAAATGGTTATATAAATAACCAATCAGAATTCATACACGTGTAATATATGAAATCAAATGAAGTAAATCTGAATTTAAATCAGAATTGAAATTAGAACTCTAGAAACTTAAATAAGTGTTGATAAATGGATTTGGATTAAGTATGTGAGAATTTTAAAATCCTGGGAGATTTTAAATTGTTTTACAAGCATTGAGAAGGATATTTTGAAATAATTTCAAAATAGAAATGATTAAGAAATGGTTTTGGAAAGTGATATAATATTGAACTCACTTCGATCATTGGGAAATAATTATGATGATGCTGGCCACATCATCAGTGTTCATTTTTGAGTTGTGAGTGACGGATTACTACCAAAGGGATAATTTTTGAATTGTTTTGAGAAAAACAAGTTATTTGAATTCCAAAAAGGGATATTTGATTTTAGAAAAGCTAAGTTATTTAAAATTCCCAAGGAAAGATTGTTTGATTTATAACCAAAATTGAATTGAGATTTGTGAAGGCAAATTGAAATCAAATTGAGACCAGTTAAGTGGAAACTGTATTGAAATGGAGTATTATCGAGTAAAATTGGAATTTGGTATATAATTGGACTCGGTTGAGTAAATGGATTGATTTTTGAAATAAAAATCAGAATTTTTGATTTTGGGATGTAGATAAATGACTAGAGGAATTAACTAGTTAATGAAATAGGTGAATGGAACTTAATGAAGTTAAGTAGTTTGAATTGATGAGTTAGGAGTTAGGAATCAAGAATGGAACTTTGGTTTGAAATGGAATTTGGCTTGTATAAGCGTATGATTTGGTTTGAGGTTAAAAATTGATGGGAATTTGATTGGGAAGATATTGGTATATGCAAAATTGGTAATAGATGAAAACGATATAAAGATATGCCCGACAAAAAGGTACATGTTTATTTATATATGAGTTTGGTGATTTATGAGCCGATTTGGCAAGCCACTTGGCTATTTGATTTTCTTTTGGATTGGAGAGAGCCCAGAGAGGCGAGTTGTAGTTGTACCGATTGACCCGTACAAAGGAGGTGCTGGCAAAAAATTTCAAAAATTTCGGGTGTTAGAAAATTTTCAGGATTTATGAAAATTTTGTTTATAGAAATGAATTAATAATTTAATTTAAATAAATTGTTTTAGTGAAACCAGAGTTAAGAAGTAAACAAATAATTTTTAACCCAGTTAATATGGCTTGTTTTCTACCTTTAGCAATTTCGAGGACGAAATTATTTTAAGGAGGGAAGAATGTAACGTCCCGTATTTTTACGGCATAGTAATTAATTAATTTAATTATTTAAATAATGATTTAGAGCTTTGAATGGTTGTTTAATTAAATAATATTGAATATTTAATTAAAATAAATTATAGAAAAATGTATTTAATTCCAAAATAATCGGGATTAAGTTGAATTAGCAATATTGAGTTTATTGGATAATTTAAAATATATAATTCAGTTTTTGATTTGAATTATATTATTGAATTTATTTAATAAATATCAGTTTGAATGTATATTTATATTATGATTATAATCGAGCTCGAAATGGCGCGGCAGTTCGTAATTTGGCGATTCGAACTTTAAACGAATATACAGAATCCGTTTTAAGTCGGATTTCTGGGAAATAAGTAATGTTCGGAGCAAGTGAAGTATATTTTTCTAATGGAAGAGAAAAATCAAGATTTCATCGGGTAGATTTTGAGTTATGTTCAAATCAAATTTTAAAATAGTCGCTATGGAATCCCTTTATAATTTATAACGATTTATTTATATTTTAAATGGATTTTTAATATAAAATGAATATCGATATAATTCGGATTTGAAATAACAAGTTATTAATTCTGATATGATTATTTTGAAGCTGTATGATATCGTATGTGAAAATATACGATAATATTAAATTATTATTATTTAATTTAATTGTTTTTAAATATATTTAATATTTAAATTGGTTATTTTAGAGCTTTAAAAATAGTCATTTTTGCAAACGATCTCCGTTTTCGATGAAACTAATTTTGTTGGATCCAGAATATTAAATTATTGTTAGATTTCAATTTTCGTGATTTTTGAAGTCAATGTGTGGCCGTATGGATTTTTAATGTGAAAAATATTCAGTATTTTGACGGTTAAAAATACGCTGTATGAGCAAACGAAGTCGGAATTTGACGGAATAAGTTTCATTGGGTCCGTAATGTCGAACTGCAGGTGTATGTCCATTTTCATCGGATTTGGGTATTGTATGTGATCATGAGGATTTTTAATGATAAATACAAATAGCATAGGAGTAAAAATAAATATTTTAACTGAATAAAAAAATATTTAAATTTTCCTATATATAACCCACCCTTCCTAACCCTAATGTTATTAATTCCACAGTCAACAAATCTTTCCGCTGCTATCTAAATAATGAAACGATAGAAGTTTCTTACTTCGGAAAATCAAAACAAATCAGAAAGAATTCCTATAAATCACCAAAGTGGTATATTTGGATTCAGCAAGTAAAGAGCTTCAAGCTGGTACTCTCGTTTCTAAGTGCGATCAACATTTCAGAAGTCTGATCCCTTACAGCGTCTTCTAGGGTTTAACTTTTCGAGAGATGAAAGCATCATTTGGATTTTTGAAGTTTATATTTGTATTTGTGGTGGGATTTAGAGTTTGTGTGTAGATTTATGAGAGGATCGATGACAAAAAATCACGCAGTTCCCTGTAGCCGTCGAGGTAGGCTGTCGAATGCAACATGGAGGGATGGCTCGAGTTTGTTATGAATGGTATGAGAAGGAAGAGAATGTGAAGAGAAGATGAATGATGGTATGAGTTTTAAGATTTGTTGAAGGAATGTAGGAGTTAGGGATCGAGGAAGTGGCGTTAATGGGGCATGGTAGAATTTCTGAGTTCGGGAAGAAGAGAAATAAAAGGGGGCGGGTCCGTTTTCTTAGTGGGCCAAAGAAAAAGAAAGGTTAAGGCCCATTAGATAAACAAAAGTTAAGTTTAATTTTTATTTAAATGTACATTAACTTATTAACATCGTAACTTTACCATACGTTATCAGAATTTTGAACAGTCAGATCCATTGGGACCGTATGGACGGTAGCTACGCAACGAAACTGACTAGGAGTGAATTCGAGCTCGTTACAATTTATAGAGAAATAAATTGTCGCATCTGAATCAAATCAAAGACAGTTAATCGTTATTTAACGATAATCGCCCAAGGTGAGTAAAACTCACTAACTCTGTTTAAATTATATTTTTATAAATATAATGTAGTACTGATAAATAATGATTAATTTCTGTGTGATGATTGTTTGGTTGAATTGTTTTTTGGTTGATTGAAATTACAGTTAACGATATACACACATATCGTTAAACAAACATTTATTCTGTTCATCAGAATATGTTATATTGAATTGGAATTGATATGAATTATACTATGTAACATCTGTGGATGTAGGGAAATAGGTCGGAGGGATCCAACTAGATTCCTCAACATTTATTTTACTGTTTTCATATATTGGGATATATGATGTGATATGTAATCTGTTGTTGATTATGTGTGTTTGGATGATATTGATCATTGTTATATGGTATGTTAAATACCATAAGAAATACTGGAATGTAGAAACAGAATTCTCAAAGTGTATATTGAAAAGGGAATACTTATAAAATCAAAGGATTTTATAAAAGGAAATATCTATAAAATCGAAGAATTTTAGAAAAGAAATATTTATTTAGAAAATACATAGAGTTATAAAAGGAATAGTTATTTAGTAAATAAATGGAATCATAAAGGAATATTTATTGGGAAAATAAGTAGAATTATACAAAGAAATTTCAAAGTGGATATTGAATTTTAGGATTTTATAAAATCAATGGATTTTATAAAAAGAATTATTTGTAAAACAAACATAATTGAAAGGGAAAATATTTGTAAAACATTTACAATAGAATTGGAAAGGAAATCTTGGATAATAAATAGGATAATTAGAAAAGTAAACATTTGGGAAATAATTAGTGTATTATAAAAGGAAGTATTTTATAAAATTTTATAAAAGAGAATAAGTGGAAAAGATTTATTTAAAGTATAATTAAATGGAAATCTGTTTTTAACAGATAAATTGAAAAGATTAATTTATAAACGATGTTTATAAATTAAGAAAAATATTTATCATTGGATAATTTGAATCTGTAAATCTGAATTTATGTAAAGAAGTAGAAATCGGTTTTAACAACGATAGGTTAATAGAATTTGAATTCAACATTTATAAAAGGGAATTTAAATGAAATTTTAAAGTTAGAAGTTAAAAGGAGGATATGTAGAAATAATTATACAAATAAAAGTATAAATAGAATTTGGAAATGGAATATTATTTTTAAATACGAAATCAAACTAAATTGATATATATATAAGAAATATTTTTCACATTCGATGTATATAATGATTAGAATAGTTATTTTATAACTTAAAACATTTATAAAGGAAAAATTGGGATTTGAAATAGAAATTCAAATAAGAATTTGAATTAGAGTTAATGAAATAGAATTAATCAATTAGAGTTATTCGAATAGAATTAATCAATTAGAGTTATTCGAATAGAATTAATTAATTAGAGTTATTCGAATAGAATTAATCAATTAGAGTTATTCGAATAGAATTAATCAATTAGGGTTATTCGAATAGAGCTAATCGAATTAGAGATAATCAAATAAAGTTAACCGGATTAAAGTTAATCGAATTAGAGTTAATAAAATAATGTTAATCAGATTAGAGTTAATCGAATTAGAGTTAAGCAAATAGAGTTTATTCGGAAAAGAGTTATCGAATATAGTTATTCGAGAGAGAGTTATCGAATAGAGATTATTCGAGAGAGAATTATACATTGAAATTCGATTTTATCGAATTCTGGAAAGTACTATTCACTTTCCATTTTTAATCAAGATTTATTTATTAATAAATTAGTTGTTTGTTTATTTATCCAAATTAATAAATAAAAGTTATATTCAAGTTATTATATTTCGGAAGCATGGGATTATAACACTATTGTTATAATCAAATGATTTCTGTAAAAGAAGTGGATTCGTAAATAGAATCCGAAAGCTACGTAAGGAAGTTTGTTAAAGATTTAAAAGGTGAACTTTGTCTATTTCGAGGTTAGAAATGTTGTTCAGTTAAGGTCTGAGAGGTAGTTATACCCCAACTTGATTGACTCCATTTTCAACTGAGGAATAATTAAGTTCAAAAGTGAAGGTTAGTTAATTGAATTTAGTTAATAAGTGTTAATGGTTCGAGTTGGCGTAGCGTTGTTTTGTTTCTATTTAAATCCAAATGAAGGAGTTTGGAAATGTTTTCCAAATAAGAATAAGAAATGGTTTCTAATATAAGAAATAAGAAATGGGATCAAATATGGAAATGTCTTCCAATGGTTATTAACATATATTTTCTAATATAGAAAATAAGGACTTACGAATATATGAAAATGGGAAATCGGGAATTGAATAAATAAATGATAAATTAATTTAAAAGGGGGTCAGTATTGATTGATGATTGGTCGGTAAGTTTTCCATTTGGAAATACAACCGTTGTTTGCACACTTGTTTTCCTTTGATAGTTAAATCGCCGACTATCAAAGATTTTTGACCATTTCCGTTTGCAATACGGAGAGACCGGGATCAGATTTATTATCTGAAAACCACTCCATATGGGCATTAGCGTTGCGAATCAAATATGATGAAGATAATTGAAGAACGAGTTGTGCAAGGGCAGTTATGGCAATCCTAGGTAGAAATTGCCTAAGACGGATTTACAGAATAGTACCTTCGGTTTGTCCAGTCCCAGGCAAACGTGTATGGACGAATGTCTGACAGAGTATATCTAATGGATCACGTAAGTTGATCGCTTCAAACGTATCCACGTTTGGTGGGGGAGGAATTAGTTTCTCTTAGCTTTATACCCGTGGTATTTTTATGGAAATCAATTTGTGATTTGGCGGGTATGATGATGTGGCATTCAAAGTAAATGAATGTGTGATTTGTCAAAAGATATGGTATGACCTTAAGCCTCATCAACCGGGAAATGACAAAAATCGGGCAGGCAGCATGGCTAAGTGGGTCGCCCCCATTAGGGTGTATTGTCACCATTTAGATAATATTCATATTTGTTACTTCTTTTCGCTTCTGTATCTCCCAGGAACGGTTATGTTGCTTGCAACCGTATGTGACAATATATTCGGTACACTCAAGAGAAATGAGTGGTCGGTCATGTGTGGCTGGGTTGCAGGATGTTCTTGTTGAACCCAGTGTATTCCTCTTAAGAGATACACTATCGGCAGGTGGTTCCATACCTTCTCATAGTCGGAATCCAATCTCCAATAAGCGCCTGCGGTTTTGATTGTATACTATATGTATGTGGAGCGTGAGATGCAAGCTTGTTAATTATTTGGGATTAGACATTATTATAATATCAGAAAAGTATTGATTTTGAAAATGTTTTGGATTATCGTAAGGTAAAAACCATCCGTGTTTATGTGTTTGGATTGGTCTTACGATTATCATTTCTTTTGAAAATGATTTTAAAAAGTTAAACCAAGCAGTTGGAGTTTACTCAAACAAGTCCCACGACTGACCCATAGTTTGTTTTGTTTTCCCTAAACTGTTTGGTCCCCAAAATTTGTACGGGCAGTCAAGTAGTCGGGATTTACAGATACACTAGATGGAGCTTGGAGTAGGAGGCTTCAACAGCATTCTATAGCTATTGTTTATTTCCGCTGTGATGTAAGTGTTGTACTCTAATATAAAATACAGATTTGTGTTTCAATGTTATTTTGTATATAATATTTTATTCTTTCCGCTATGAGATTCGTGTTACTCTGATGTTGTTGTGTTCTTCTTCTTCTTCTTCTTCTTCTTCTTCTTCTATTCTTATAGTTCTACCTTATATATACTCACCCTCTAACTTCTTTCTATTAACTATCCGGTATTGGAATAGTTGACATTGGTATTTGTGTCGATTTTCGGAGTTGAAAATCCCCAGGTCATTACAAATATCGAAATATTCCGAAGATAACTTCCATTTCAAATCCATTCCAGTTTATTGGTAGTTATATTGAAACCATTTACAAATCCAATTTATTTATTTAAAAATATTGGATTATTATTCTAGTTAATAACTAGTTCATTCAAGTAAAAGTATCTTTTATCTTTTCAAATATGGGACTTTTTCACCCAAAATCTTTCCAAATCATTTATTACGATTTTACACAATTTTTCATATTTTTAATAATTTTATTAAGGCATTTATAGTCGGCTTCCAATAAGGGCCACCGAACTGCATACATAACGACCTTTTCTGAAATTGATTTGGACATAATTTAAAATCCAACTTTTAAAATTTAAATATCCTATATTCATTGGAAAGATCTTTTCAATACGAATCCAATGGTTCCGGTTTTAGGAGAATCTGACGGTCCGATCTCTCGTTACATCAATTTGAAGTTAATGGTTGAAAATCGCGAACAGTCACTGCGCGGCGCGTTCTATTCAAGCTATTATATATATATATATATATATATATATATATCATCGATTTCCATTCAAAATATATTTTCTAAATCGTTTATAAGTTCATTTTAAAACGATTCCACTTCATTTTCAATTTTAAATCAAAATTGAATATTCCATATCATTATAATACTAAAATGATAATATTTTCAAAATATCTGATTTTAAAATCCATTCTTTTCGATATTCATTATAAAATAAATAAAATTAACAGAAATATCCGTTCGAGTTAAAATGGCGTTTACTACTTAACTCGGCTTCACATTTCAATATTTTCATGTCTATCCAAAATCGGACATCAAAATCATAATTTAATTATTCATTGAATATTGTTTTAAAATATTCGTTATTTTAAAATATTCGTGATTTCTGAATTTGATTGCGACCTAATCAATTACCATTTAATTTTAGTTATATGGATTTCATACATCGCATATTTTCAACAATAATGACAAATAATCATTCAACATTCAAGCATCATCCAGACTGCATTCTATAACTGTATAAGCATTAAAATAAATAAATAACGCTTACAACATTCTGTCAATCAATCGATCAACATACAACTAAATATTGGGATTAGTGTATGTCAAATATCATTCCAATACCCGTGTGGGGTTTTCAAATAACAACAGTCTATTTAAATAAATCATTGGTTAATAAATTTAATAAATTCTAATTCGGTTTGAATTACTTTTCTACTTGACCAATTTGACTTAGACAAGTAATGAAAATTTACTATTCAAATAATAAATTGATATTTACATCACATTTCAACAACCACAAAGTGTATCCACATTGTTTGAAATACGAGTGTCCTATATTCAAACAATGCTTCTTGTGCAGATGAGTCGTGAATAGTTCCTGTGTTGAACTCAAGCAATGTCACATACAACAGATAAAAACCAACACTGCAATTTCTATATATTTATAGTTATAAAATAAATTAAATAGCTGTACAAATATTTTAGTGAGAGAATACTCACATTCGTTTCCACTCTGTTAGTCTTCATTTCTGAGTTCCTGTTTTGAACAAAATTAAACGACGTTCAATTTACTTAAAATTCAACTAGCTTTGTTTCCGTTTCGATCAATTCCATGTTGTAGAGTTGGATCCGACGATTCCAACGCGACTGAAATCGTCAGATTCGGACCTCGTATGAAGAAGATATAAAATTTTAAAGATTAATTACATTAATTAATATAATTAATTAATTAAATTAACCACTTCTTTAATTACTTTCTCCCCCGACAATTTTTCTAAAACCCATCGTCCATTTGAGAAACCCGTCGCCGCTGTTGTCAACCCCCCCCCCCCCCCCCCCGTAAGTCGATCGCCGGCCACCACAAGGAGCGTCGGAGCCTCCTCCAACGTCGCCACCAGTATGGGTGAACTCGGTGGTCCCACACGGCCCCAAAATCTGCGCGAACCAAGCGATTTTGAGTGAAGAATTCAAGCAAAATACACTATGAAAAATCAGCATCTTGGTATGGATTTGAGGCTAGGAGAAATCTCTACAGTTTCATATGTAAATCCAGGTTTAATTCGTTGTATCTTGGTCGTGATTTGGGGATTTAATTTTGAGGATTTTCCGCCATAGGTTAATGAACAACGGCGGCCCCAATTACTGATTAGGGTTTGACCAATTTGAGGGGTATATACATATTTTTTTTTAATATGAATTAATTCGAAAAAAAGAGATTTTACATTTGAACCCCAAATCAAACCCAACGACTGTCGTTCCTAGCTAAATACCCCCATTCCGGATATAATGGAATTTGTTTCGTAAACCAATTCGACTGTTTCGATCAGTTTTCATCAAAATTAAAATATAAATTAATATACGGTCAATATTGAATTCCGATGTACATTTTAATTTACCGGGACCACATACTGACTCCAAAAATTACAGAAAAATAAATCTAGCTATGTTTTGATGATACGGTCCTAACAAAATTCATTTTATCGAAATTTGGAGACTATTTGAAAAATGGCCTTCTTCTGGTCGACTAACTGAATTAACAAAACATGTTTAAGTTTATCACTCTCACATATTAATTCCAAAAATTATGAAATATGAAAACTGACAATAATTTGACATTCCAGATCCGATAAAAGTGGTTTCGTCAAAAACGGAGGTCTTTGCAAAATGGCAATTTTTAAGGGCTATATATATTAAAAATATATATAAATTACATAGCGTCTATTCCAAATTTTAAACTGATCATAACTTTCAATTTATACAGTAAAACCTCAGTTTCTTACATTCGTTAGAAAAATACAGTTCAAAATATTCCAACGTTTCTTGATTTACTAAAATCCGATTTATATTTCATTCTGTACATTCATTTAAAGTTTAAAACTAAATTTTCAAACTACCACGTCATTTCAAACTCCTTTTATGATTAAATTAAATTCTTACGTTCTAATTTCGATTTAAATAAAATTTAATTCGTTAATTCCCAAAATAAATCATTTTAAATTCTTAAAATCCATTAAAATGGCTAAAGTAAATTTTTTAAATTGGTTCAGAAATTCTTGGTTGTTACACGAAATGAGATTTTCAAAAAGGAATGTTTAAAAGGGATTTGTAATTGAATTTTGTAAAGGGTTTCGTAATGGAATTTGGTAATAATAATTCGAGTTATAACATAAATTCTTTGAAAGAAGTTAAGTTTAAGAAGTGATTTTTATTGAGAAATTACTTAATAAACATGTTAAGTAATAATAAGTTATATTTAAAAAGAGATATTTTCGAAAGTAAGAAGGTTTTATAAACCATATTTTTAATAAAATAGTTTAATGAGATTTGTTTAATATTTGAACGAATATGGGTTTTTGAGTTACAAATCATATCTATCTTAAGATAAGAACGTTGTTGATTAAGGTCTGAGAGGTAAATAAATACCCCAACTTGAATGAATTCAGGATTATTTGAGGATGATATTAGTTTGTAATGGAAAAGAGGTTATGAATAATTTATTATTTCCATATGAGAAATAATAACACAGCGTTAATTGCAATATTAGAGAATATATAAAAAGATTTCCAAAGTAACGGAAAGATAAAAGGAGACTGTATGAAATTATAACGATATTGGGTTTATTCTAAAAGAATAAGGGTTGGTTATTGTTTTATATAATGAAACAAGAGAGATTTTGTAACGTTGATTTACAAGCGATAAGATGAATCAATTTTCCAATTATAAATAATGAGTAATGGTGTAACAAATGTTTGGAAAATGATAGCAAAATAAAAAATTTGATATGATTATAGGATATTTCCTTAAGTATTTAAAATAAAATAGTTTTGAGAATAATCTTATATTAGATAAGAAGTGGAAAGCTATACTCATTGTATTAAAAGATTTAAGAAGTTTTAAATTAACATTCATTAATTGTTTTAATTTAAAAAGGCTAAGTAATGCTGAGTACTGAATCAGTGAACTCATTTTAATTTTTATCACTGTTTGTTTGATAGTTAAATAACCTACTATCAAAATATGACCTATATGATTGTTTGTACGGAAAGACCGGGATCGAATTTATATTCGAAAACCATTCCGAACCAGCAAATACTTGAAGATGGAGAAATTGAAGGCCGTGAATCTTCATAAGCGGAAGGATTATTTAACGACCAACCTTTTTGCCCGATTTTCGGCGGTAATTAAACCAACTAAAATCGTTCACAAAGACGGATTGTTAGGGGTACTTACACATTTGCACAAAAGTGAAGGAACTTTTCCATTATCATTGCAATAATATTACATCAGAGTTACAAGAGATACATCAGAGTACATTGATTACACATCGAAGAAGATACTAACTTGACGAAAGAATATGAATGCTCCAAGATATAATAGCTCTAGCTAAACAGCATCTTGCTCCAACCAACTCCAAGTCTAAAGCTGCAAACCAAACTACTTGGCTACCCATGTAAAAATTATGGGCACCCATAGTTTAGGTGTGGAAACAATAAACTCCAGGTTAGTCATGGGACTGGTGTGAGAACTCAAAACAGTTGTTTTTAGGGTTCATTTTAAAGTTAGGTAATTCAAAGGACCACACTGTTAATGCGGAACAGGTTTACTCCATGTGGATACCCGTGCATCAAAATTTGTAATGAATTTTTGAAAAATGAAGCTATCATAAGCTCGTCCCACGTCACACAATGCAAGCACACACCAGATGGGCGAGTTTTGCCTTATGATAACCAAAAATGCCTTCATACGTGAAAATCCTCTTTTACTACTATTATATAGTGTGAAAAACCATTTCAAAAGTAAATGTATTAATTCTAGCCAGCATAATGCCCATCCCATTTTACTAACAATCATGCCGGTAACCAGCGGGCTATACAATCAAAACCGTACGGGCTCATAGTGGAAATTGGGTTTCCAACATGATGGTTCCTGGTACGAAAGATCATTCGTCGGCTCACAAACTTTCTTGCGCGCATCATCCCAATACTCACGCATAACGTCCAGACTTGGTTATACTAACCCACCATACATGAATAAGAGTACCCAACAAATAGTGTCCCAGACTGGGGATTTCTTAGTACCCTTTCATCATCACATCCCGGTGCACCGAACATACGAAACGAACATAAAAATCTAACCACCAGTTTACCATCAATCCGGGATGTAAGGTTCGTCGATGTCACAATATACACAAAGCTACGCTTAAATAAGCCATGCTTTGATCATCCATAGCTCATCACATACATTAAGTATGCCACATTGTCAACGCATCACTAACTTCCATCAATATATAACCTCTAAGCTCATAAGTCTTAGAGAAGGGTGTTAAGCAGGAGAATAAATTCTCCACTACCAAGCATATATATATTTAACAAAAATCAATGCTACGTAGTCAATTACAATGTTAGACACATAATCCATACATGTCCATTCTGGGTTTGAACAATCCGGAATTCCTTCACATACGTTCGGGCTTCTTGCCACTTGACTGATAAAAAATCCATCTGTAAATGGGAGCGACCCATTCGAGACATTCAACAAGTCGTCCTTACGATATGAAGGGTCCTGGTCTTCAATACCGTCTTCAATGTCTTCAATTACTCCACAACGGCGTATTATTACTTGGAATGGTTTTCAGACAAAATTCTGACCCTGGTCTTTCCAAATAATAAGCACCATTAAAAACACAAACACACAGGCTTTCAACTAAATCTCCTTCCGTCTTGGATTTTGTTAAATTAAACTTCTATAAAACCATTCTCAAATTGTCTTTAACAAAATCCATATTTTCACCTTTCTTCTTTACAACACATCCTTTAAATTAAAGATAATCTAGCCTCAAAACCTCAACTAACTTTTTGTTAAATAACTCATTATCCTAATCCAGTTTCTTTTGAAAACCCTTAATCCATATTTCAACCATAGTTTCCAATTAAAATGATTTCCTAACATCCAATTCTTTAATCTTAAATAAAAGATTATACTTCCTTCCCAATTCCTTATTTTTTATTTCCTCCATCAAAGATGTGATTAAATCCCCAAATTATGATTTGAATTTCCACAACTCAATCTCATTGGGTTTTCAAGAATGATATTTTTGAAGATACGATTCATGACAAAACCCAAATCAGTCGATATTGAACACAAAGTTACACATAAATTGTATCTACTTATATTCAATATCAATTCTCATAATCAACGAATACTATAAGTAGAATAATGATATAATAATAATATCTTCCAAATTCCTCAAATAGTACATGTTTACACCACGGAATTTCATATCAAATATCCGAAGATAATTTTTGTCCAACTTATCGCAATCAAATTGGGAAACTCGTATCTTAATTAAAAGATTTATACAACTCTTTGACAGTAGATCTGGATAGAAATACCATCAACTTATCCTCAATATTAATCTCCGTATGCAACTCACACTATAAGCGGAATATCGATGAACTACTTTTTGAATTCCTCAAATAGTAAGAGTCATCATATATCGAATTAATATCAAATATCCGAAGATTTATCTTCAACCATATCCAATTTTTCAAATTTGGAAAACTCGTTTGATATCAATTTAACATCCATATAAAATATTTCCAATACTTTTAAACTTTTGGAAACATGCCACAAATCATTTAAAAATATGATTACTTATAGTTCGGAAATAATTTGTCGGTTAAAACTTGAAAATAGATGGTTTTCAAAGAAAGCGTTACAATAGCGTTACAGAATAGTTATCTTAACTACTTTGACCAAAATATCGTTTATCTTAGTCAAAACTTAAATTTTACAATTCAAAACACCTTAACATAATCTATAATGATTTTACAAATTTTTTCCATATTTTTATAACATTAAAAATGTTATTTCATAGTTACGGTCGAAACTGCACTTGCAACATCCTTTTTCAAATGGGTTTATACATAACTTGAAAACTATAAGTTGAAACTAAAATATGCTTTCACTCATTTCAAAGTTGTTGTTAATAGGAATCAAACACTTTCCATTTCGTATAAATCCAATTTAAATTGCAAAAGTTATAAGCATTTAAACTTTGTAACTAAAATACGCGAATTGCCATTATGCGACAAGCTCTATTTTGCCCGTAATACATTATTCTGCGAAACTTCAAAATACCTTAGAAAACCATTATATAATTATACATACACCATTTAAAATCGTTTAAAGTATTTTACATTGGCTTTCCAAATTATTTCGGGTTCAAAATTCAACTTTTATTTTTCACTTTTTTATTAATAAAATATTAAATTAAAAATCCGATTTATTCTAAATTCAAATTAACCATTCCGTCCGTCGGATCAGTAAGGGATATCCAGGGAGAGCAAGAAACTGCATTTTACAAACCCAATCCTATACACTATCCTCTGTGTCATCCTAGAACGTTCAGGTATTTATTTATTCATTTAAAGAAATTTGTCAATATATATAAATTCATGCACATGTGTCTTTTCCAATTATTAACCTTTACTTTCAATAATAATATTGCTTCTAATCTATACTAATATATTATTGCTGGGTTTTCGTTCAAGGACGCACAAGTCATCTAGAGATTCGCAGTGAAAAATTGGATCCGAACAGTCTTTCTCTCCCTTCTCATTCTTCCCTATATTTTCAGCCACCGCGCTGCACCTCTTTCCTTCCACACTGCCAAACTCACCTACGAATCCCTCTCCAACATCTTTTCCCCCCTTTATTTTACCCTCCATCGGTAAGTGGAGCGCTCCTTATTCTCCGTGCATCTCAAAGCCCTAGATTGATTCACCCCTAATTTCATCTGCGTCACCCTCTGTAAGGTACCTGTTCCCTCCTCCTCTTCCTCCTGTTTTTTGGACGTCGATACCTTGATTTGGACATGATTTCCTACTTTAAAAGTTGTCTGCTTTTTTTCCCTCCTCTTGATGCCTTACGATTAGGGTTGTAATACAGAAATAACAGCATCGGATAATTTAAATTATTTAGTCTTATTACCTGGATTCAACTTTATAGGTTTTATTCTTGAATTAAAATGATGCATGGGTTTCAGCGGTACAATGCGATGAAAAGGTGAAGCGGTCAGAATGGTTCACGAAATTTCATTGACAACGGATGTTTGAATATATCTCTACTTGGTAAGGTACTTCTTAATTCCTTCCAGCTTACTGCATAAATTTCAGTAACTACCGAGTAATTGGGTTTCATCTTAATTAATTGTTGTTTATGGATGTATTATAAATTTTTTTGCTACTATCTTGAAATTGAAATTTTAGATCAATAAATTTTCTAAATTGAACCTTAAAACTATGTACATTCTTATAAGGTTGTATCATTCCTCATCTTCCTCATTATTGTTCTTGGATTGTAGAGAGATGTGTAATCATGCACATATAAGGGAAGAATCAACCTGCAACCTGAAAGCCTCATAGCTAAAACTGCACCTTCTACATCAAGCCGGCACTTTTCAGGTACATTTAAAACTTGACATCATTCCATTTATCACCTCTTAACACTCTTCATTTATATAAATATGGATTGAAGAGCATCTCAGTTACTGATCGTGACCAAATATAAATATTAGGTTATGTTGTGCAATGGACAATTTGTGAATATGGATGAATGATCAAAAGAAAACGTGAAATGAAGCATTATGTTTCGATAGATGAGGTACAATTTATTATCCGTAGATGCTTCAAAATATTGTTTCTGATTTAGATACTTAACATAATTTGTTTGTTTTGCCACCGATTGTTTCATATTCAACGCCATTTTTACAGCATGCTTACTGGTCATTCCTTATCATTTATACTGTGTTTATCTAAGTTTGCGTGGTGTTTTTTGTCAATCCTAAATCATGCATTGTGAGATGATACGCAACGTAAGCAATTTTCCTTTCTAAGTCTTTATCAGTGTATAGGCAAAAAGGTGATTGAAACCATTAATTTTGTTAAATTATACATGATTAAATAACTGAAGAATATGACAACTGGCTGCACAACTGTATCCGGAAACCATTTTGATTACACTTTCCCGCCTCTTATATAAGAGATTTTTTCCTGCCACAAATGTAATTCTGTACAATATAATTGCTACCTAACGCTCTTTGGAAGTGTCACCACAGTCGAGAAATATATAGTCAAACGTGGATGCATTTATACCTTTACATTAAAACACACACGCATATCTTATGAGTAAGAAAGATAACCAAAATATAGCATGAAACAATACAAATCTCCATACTTCAATTAAAGTTTACTAAATAATTTTTTTGTAACAAGAAATCATTTGTAAGACCTAAAGGTTATAAGAACAAAAAGATTCAATAAAATCATAGTTGCAAGTAATAATCGTACGAATGATACGAAAGCCTATATGAAATGCTTCTCAATGAGGTGGCTTTTTAGTGAATGATAATTTATGAGATAATTACTCAGATCGCTTTAATTGTCAATCCAAAGTAAGACTTTTTCTGAATTACAGAGCTACACGCCTTTAAATGAATGTAATTTAGCAACTGTATAATTTTGATGCATTTTTAATTGTAATTTGGATATGAATAATAGATCCTAATAGAATTTCTTTTAATTCTACAATACGTGAGTACACCTTAAGATTTAATATAATGAAATGTGTTGTGCTAGAAAATATGACTGGGGAATGTAGCATTAACAACCAAAAGGTCCCAATTGAATTAATTTTACAATTAAGTTCTGAACAATATATGGGATATTATTATCAAAATTTGAAACTTTTATCCTTCTATATAACTTTGACAGGTGGAAAGAATGTAATGCTTCTTGCTTTTATTTGGATTAAATTTGGATTTGTGAAATTCTCAAATTATAAAATTACATAAATTATATAAATTATATATTCCTTTATTTCACCTTTAAATTCTTTCCACTTATTTTTTTTTTCTAAATATCATTGTTTTTGGATTACCATCGTTTTTTTACTTTCTATTTATTTATTTGTTGATTTAGTTATTTGATTTTTCCACATTTTCTTGCAAAGATTGTAGTATTGAATTTGATGATTTTAAGAAAGAACATTTTATGGAAATTGCTATGAATATTTAATGTTAAGTTTAAAGTATAAGGTATAAGGATGAAAGAATCCACAAGCGTACATGCAGATTTTGCGTGCATGCAATTTTTTTCCCTTTTCAAGATACTGTTTAAAAAGCATAATTTCTTTTTCATGTTTTCCACCATTCATTATCCACCACTATCGTTATAGATAAATCGATTAACATCAGGGAGGGTAGGGTGATATTGAACATGATCCATGCCCCTTTGCATGTCGTTACAAAATCTCATCATAATTCTTGAGGCCAATGTTGTATTTATGATATTCCCAAGATACCAAAGGAAAAGCTATCTAGTTGACCATGTTATAATCGTTAGTCGCCAAAAGTCGAGTTTAGCATACCATAGCCCACACATAGCCATTGACATTGCTTATTTGTATATAAGATAAATTACAACCATTATTTAAGTAATAAAGTACTAGGATTTTAAGCTATATATCATTGATTTCTAAACCAATTTGTAATCATTTTGGCAATCAGTAGCTATTGAAGGGTTAAAATTGCATTTGCCTGTTTATGTCCTGGTGGGTCAATTTAATCTCCATCACATGTTATACCTGAGACATCAAAAGTGGGACCAACTAACTATTTCAAGGTACATTATTATTTTTTCCACCTTTTATAACTTTTCCCAAAAAAACCATTTGTTTGGTACAAATGAATAATGTTTTTTTGACGTTCAAATCATGAAAACTTAAAATTAACACATATGATCATAAGTTACAGGAGATCTATTCCATGATCGCAACTAAAATGAAAGTAAGAAAAACGTAGCTACATGATTTTGCCATACAAATGTTTAACTGCAAACTTTTATAGTCTGCAAAAAATTACAACCTTGCCATCAATGATAAGCCAGTCATCCTTAGTGGTTCTATGCTTTGAAACCTCTTCAACGTGAAAGATCTTATATTTAGCCGGCATTTCAGAAAATATGTGATGTAATTTGCTGCAGCTTTTGCCTGTTCAAATCAGTTGCAAGCTTCCATGAATAATGTTAAATACTTTAGTAATTTAATAGTATTTATCAAAACTTGATTTTGAATATTGAATAGCAAATATGTATATTTGTAGATAGTGGATGGATATCCTACATCAGTCTACCTGCATACAATTAGCATGACTTAAAAGATGAATAGAATATATTTTGAATTGGAAATTGTTCCAATAAAAATGTTGGAAAAATGGAGAATATGGCTACCAGCTTTTGAGTAGGAGATATGTTATTCTGTTTAGTATCTTAATAAAACGGTGAATATCAACCATGTTTTATATTAAAGTTCACATGATACAAATAATTATTTTGGTCAAAATTAAACAATAATTATTGGATGCAGATAACACTTTCCTTGCATCGCTATTCTTCGATTTTGGATATTTTCCCCCCTTTTTAAATGCCAAATTAGTTTTGAATTTACACGTATCGATTGAGAGAGCAATTTGATACAAGGTCGTATTATTTCCTTTTTTTATTGAAGATACAGCTCTGACATTTTTTAAATTAAAACATATCCCATTACATTAAAAATCAAAATCAAAATTGGTTGTAACTTTTTGCCTCTTATGTTAATTTACGTTTGGAAGCTCAAAAAATATGTTTCACCATTAATTCAGACTGACTTTTCTCTCATTCAAAATCATTTTGGGATTCTCCTTAGTATAATAATTCTTCATGATATTGCAATATGAGTGTAAAACGAGGATCTGGTACAGCTATTTGAATACTTTGATGGGCTTAGTTGGCCAAAGAACATAAAACAATGCACTATAAGAGGTGCACGTAATAAAGCAACCTTATGATATATATATATATGTATGTAAATGTATGTATGTTGCCATACAATATTTTGTATGCCTACAAGTTTAAAAGAAGATGGATTCATAGGGCATGATGATGACTAAGATAGATTACACACTAAATTTATTCACTCCCAACACATTTTCTGTTTCTCCAACTTGCACTTAATATTTGGTTTTTTGGCTTAAGTTTAGGCATCATACTAAATTTATTCACTCGCAATTGTGCATTCCTTTTTTTTCCTCTAGGTTGCTTTTAGAATTTGGAACCAACTGTACATGAGATGCATTGAATTTTATTATATTTCTACCATTTCAACTTTGTCATCAGTAAAACGAACAGTAAATCAATGTTTTTTTTGCCTGTATACTGCTGGGCTGGCTTTATAATATTTTGTTGATTTCCGTGATATTTTGGCGATGTTAGTGAACTAGCTGTATGATAATCTGAAATTTCTCTTTTAAAGCTTATCTCTATCCGCAAATTAAAATCTTTTACCTGAATGCCATCAACATATTCAATTTATAGATCTCTAGACTATGCGAGGATAAATATTTATCGCTCCATATATTGACTCTCTTTGCCTTGAAAAAAACCACATGCTACTACTTTTGAAATGAACCTGAAACACATGTAACTCATCTTATATATGTATGCAAAAATTTATTTCAACCTATTTCCACTACTACCACAGACGCATCTTCTTCAGTTAGCTACTAATTCTGTTATATTTAAATTTTGTACGTGATATAAATCGGCATGCACAACACTTTTTCCTTTTTGGTTATGAGCTCTATAAATACAGTATTTTTCAAACAGTTGATGTATAAGGAGAAACCATATTTGGCAAACTGTTTTTGCTTGATGAACATAATAACTAGAAAGTAGAAAGATGATATTTCTACTACTTTGGCCTGTATTTATGATAATGGCGGCTTTGAGGAGATAAGTTGTGATAATAGTTTCTTCTCTTACAAATCTATACTACTAGTGAATGATTTCATTATTATATTTAGGAAATCTATATCACAAAGAAAAGTTGAGACTGTGATGAAACTATGGTATAACCTGCTATGTAGGGTTTGAATTAACTTCTTTTGAAGGACTCATCCTCAACTCACGTATTTAGTCTAAGAAAATATAAACAACGTGTTGTCACTACAACAAAACAGTCCTTTTACAACGGGCAAAAACTGTTGTAATATGCATTTCACAACGGGCATATGCCTGTCTTAATATGCGTCGTTGTAATAGCTCCTGATTATTTGACAACGGGCAATGACCATTGTAAAGGACCGTTGTAATATCTTGCTCTGTCACGTGCAATGACTCTGATAATGGTTATTAACCCGTTGTAATAGCTAATAAATTACAAGCGGCTTTTGCCCGTTGTAATACAGTATATTACAACGATCGTCAACCGTTGTAATATACTACTTGGTGAACCTATTTTACAACGGGCCATGGACCATTGTATAATTATCATATAACAACAGTTTTTGCCCCTTGCGAAATAAATGCAAATTTAAAAATAACTGCTATGATATACATCCATAATAATATTGAATATTTTACATGCAATAAATATTGTAATGCAGCAATCAAAATCACATAATAACACATACTAAAAGACTGAAGCAAGAATCATATAATTCCAACACATTTCAAAAAGTTCGATAAATTTATACTCCAAAATACTAGATGAGTTTACATTCCAAAAGGTTAGATAAGTTA
The DNA here is from genome assembly GCA_030737875.1 of Allium sativum. Classification (NCBI taxonomy): domain Eukaryota; kingdom Viridiplantae; phylum Streptophyta; class Magnoliopsida; order Asparagales; family Amaryllidaceae; genus Allium; species Allium sativum. The sequence goes on along the minus strand of CM060921.1, from coordinate 715,011,609 downwards.
CATCGATATAGTTCTAACATAAATTACATGACTAGTTTCATAAGTACGAACACTAAACCAAAGAAACGTAATCTTTGTGTCACGCGACGGTAGATCTAATGGCCGGTTGATCTTGAGTTTGCATATTGTTACTAGCACCGCGTGACTGCAAAAAAAGAAAAGAAAAAAGTTACTAAATGTTGACAGAATATATTATTATACACCATTCAGAACTTATTATACAACATTTAAGTTTTGCAATGTTGTAACCTTACAACATTGCACTAAATTGGGAGTGTACAAAAAGTTAACTGTTTTATTTTCAATTTTTGTACACATAACTAGATATTATTGTACAACATGCGAGCATATTATAACTTCAAGTCATATTGAGCAGCAAGGTAGAGCAGAGGATACAAGTGCAAACTATAGAAATTAAGTTCCAAAGGTAACTGTCTCCTAGCAACATAACTAAGTTTCAAAGGTTAGAATACAAACATTGTTACATGATGATAATAACAGGTAAAAGATTAATCTTGATGAGCATATATCAGTTCATGAAATAAAAATAAAACAACTATTGATTATTGCATTGACCAAAAAGAAAATGGCAACTAAGAATATTATTAAGGTACCTGCATTATGAGATGTAAAATACTTAATTGTTGTGTTAAATCCCACGTCAATGCATGTTTGCATCTGCCATTTAACGGAGCTAGGATGACACAAAACTCATTTTCAGTTTCGCCTTGTACTTTCAAGCTTTGATCTATTTCTTTCTTTGCTTTTTCTAAAATCTTGAAGGTTTCTACAGACCAGCATTTTCAGTTCTATCAAGTTCATAGATTATAGAACCATAAAATACCACATGAATAAATTGGAAACCATGGCCGTAAAGAATTTGAAATAATACCTTGGTAGCACTTAAAGCATCTTCAACCCTTTGTTTCTTCTCTTTCAATTCTTTTTCCATCTGTTCTCCAACCTGTAATAGAGTTTTAAAATAGCTTCAGTCAAACACTTACAACTAGGTCATACCATTATCAAAACTAGCATTCACTTACTTATGAGAATTTAAATCAAACCAGTTTAGTTCTTTTATTTTCCATTTTTATTATATTGCCTTTATTTTTCTTTCAGTTTTGCAGAATAGTGGAGTTTTGAAGATGAACATAAGAAACAAAATATACTATTTAAACGTTTCAATAAAAAAATAGCTAATTTCATATACAACAGTGGTTAATATATTTAAGCAACAGTGTTTCAAAATGTAGAGTGATCATTACTAAAGGCTTAATACGGCGAAAATGCAAAAAAATGTTGTATGTAATAAAGAATATGTATTCATATCCAACCGGCCCTTTAATAACACATTGACTATCAACATCATGTAAGTGAAAATATAGGTATATATAGGATAGAGTTCCAGTTGGCTATAGGACTTAAATATAAATACTGATGCAAGAAACTATTATGATTTTTTCTATTAAAAAGCTATTGTGATTCATAGTGCTTTTTTGGTATGTTTATGTTCTTATTCTTTTGGCCTTTTATAAATCATATTTAAAAAGGCAGCAACGAGTTATGTTTGATTACAGATTAAAAAAAAGAATGCTGAACTAATTAAACAAATCATATTATATACTTTCAACAACTGCATTACTGGAGATAACAATCAGCCAACCGCTATTCTCAGTATTTCACAACTTGTTCTCGAAGGCAAACTCTTTTTTTCTCATACAGGCCATGTTATAAACAATGGTAAACGCGCATATCCCCTCATCTATTATCATTTGTGATCGACCATCATCAAATAAAAGGAATAGAAGTTTTTTTGGCAAGCTTACCAAATATTTCCAAAAATATTCGCTTGATCCTATGTGTGTACATGTAATTTAGGTCAAAGGGTTAATTTTCTTGATGGCTTAAAAAAATCTAGTAATTACATAATCTATGAATTTGAAAACCTGGGAGTCACAGCAAAAGCGTTTATACTTAGTTATATAATTGCTTACATCATGTAATGGTTTCATATATGTATCAGTTGCATTTATGAATCAAAAACCAGAATATACAAAACTACTTAAATAGACTCTGTATATAAATATATAACAAACTAATAGAATTTAATTTAATACTGGAATACTGTAATAGGTTTCAAACTAATAGTACAAACATTACAAAAGAATTAAAAACCAATTTAAACATTACTAGTCTTTTAGATTTCGGGCAAATTACGTTGTAACACATATACATTATACTAATGTATTTTTCGAAAGGCAAGTGAAAACTTTATTATTCACAAAGTCAAGAGTTAATGAATAAGAAATAAAATACACGTACAGACTCTTGTAATTTCTAGCCCTGAATTAGCTAAACAGTGAACAAAATTGCAAAAAAGCACTCATGTATGACCTGCACAAATGAAAACAACATCATCATCAAGGACCAAACTTCCATTAAAAAACTGATGCAATAGCCAAACCGAACTTCATCTGGTTGCCGACAAAACCTTCTCATTCGACTAAAATATGCGCACAACATTACATAAAACATTGTCTCATTGATGATCTAAAGCATAACCATTGTTCCACTGATGCCACTGGTAACCGCAGACATGACCGTGGAAAAGATCACTTGATCCAAATGATAACTCAAAACAGTAAAAGAAACGCAATCATTTGAAAGATGGATCAAGAAGGGGACCAGGATTTTTCTTGGTATGCTTCTTAGAAGATTTTAACTTATAGTTTAGAGGATATACATCCTCTGGCGAAAAGTTCTTACCGTCATCTAAATCAGTTTCATCCCAAAATTTCCCTTTCAGTTTTTTGGTTTTAGATGACGGCTGTGACCCAGAAGATAAGGTGGATGAATGCGTAGACATAGAAGCTTTGATTGGTGGGAAGGTTAAGCCACAACCAGTGACCATAGCGGGAGAAAGAGTGATATTGTGAGGAGGCTTAAGGTGTGCATATGGGGAAACCTTTGCAGATGATGCCGATGAATACTGCAGGTCATTTACAGCTGATGAGGGGGGCAAAGAGTGACTAAATGTCGAAGAACATGACATGGTAAAGCTTGGAGTAGATAAGTCAGTGGAGGACTCATCAGTAGAACCAGAGCTGTAATTAGAGTTAGATATTTGATCATCTTCTTGTGTGTTACCATCAAAGGGGCTTCCAAACATAATTTGACCATCTGTGAGTTGTGCTTCTTCACTTACTTCAATATTGTTAACATCCTTGTCATTTCTGGTTGTCACATGAGCATCTAATCCAACATCAATAACATTGTGTTCCCTTTCATTACTAGTTATCATTTGAGCATCTAACCCAACATCATTTTCATGTGTTGTGCCAATTGTAATATCTGTTACCTTGCTTTGAAGTTGATCAAGTTCACTAGTCTCCTTATCAGTACAATTATCATCTAGAGATGATTCCAAAACATTAAAAGGATTATCATTATCCTTGCCAACGTTATTACTAGTATTAACTGCCTTATCAATGTGTACTCCTTTCTTTCGCCAAAACTTGGCATTTTTTGATCTAGCTGAAATCCAGTTACTATGATTAACGTTAGAAGTAGACTTCGTAAAAAACTGCCGAGGATGTTCATGAATTTTATTATTAAGTAAATCCCCATTATAATTCTCTCCATCTACTTCTGCATTGGTATTAAACTCACAGCTTCCTGTTTCATGACCAAAAATCTTGCAAATAGTGCAAATTTTGTGTCTCTAATCATATGTTAATTTAACCAACGGACAGTCTTTACCTAAACCCCTAACCATTATTTTATCAGAGAGCTCAAATTCAGATGTTAAAGTAAAATGAATTAAAATATTAAGAATCATAATAACAGCTCTATTGTCGACCTAGTTTTCTTCATTAAAGAAAAACACCGAAGAACTAATTTATACAAACTAAATATATAAAAAAAATTGTTGCAATGCAGTAGTGAGAACTACTGCCAAAGCAGCAGCAGCAAGCTTGCTTTTGTGTACAGGAACTAAGGCATGGGCCTAGCCACCTTTTTGGGCACCTGATAGGATCTGAGCTGACCAAGAATGGGTGCACAACCCAGCTTCAGACATGACTGAAATTAAATCTAATATAGATTTATTTTATTTAAAATGAAAAATGAGACCATTAAATCATTTTTAAAAATAATTTTACATTTTTAATGGCAACCTCTCTTCCACGCAAGGCAAATGAAGACATTGTGTATCTACCTAAGGGCTTAGTATCTACATCACATTTCCCTGAAGGTTCAGTATATTGAGAAGAAAGGCATATGGTAATTTTAGATTGTATTTGTTGCTTCTATAGAAGACATTTTCTTATACATAATACCAACTGTAAAACAATATGCCTGGCCTATATATTTTACTTTAAATCAACAAAAAGGGCCATGCTAGTTCAACTAGCGGAAGCGAATACGGGATCATAGCAATTTACAATGGAGGGAGTAAAATAGAAAGGGATGGATAATTCAAGGCACTGATACATTCTGCTGCTACATCTTTACAAGTACTGGATGTCGGATGATCTCATGTGTTTGCTCCTGTACTTCATGTTCATAGTTATTAGCTTCTGATTTTAGTTATTCTACCGAATCAAACACAATCAATAACTTTAATTTTTTAATTAAATTGTTAACGATTGATTACCCAATATTACCTGTGTTAAATAATACTATTTCATTAATGTATTATCCCTACGTTATCATGTTGGAAATGTTGACATTCAAGTCTTACATCCAAAAGTGAAGAGACGTTGAATACTAACTTTCTAACATAGAAGCCAGGATGTTCAAATGTGTTCTTGGTAGTTTTCACTTACAGGAACTTTCAAAATTATGGCATCTCAGCGCTTCAAAAGGAGAACGAGAGAAATCATGGCGACTGGACCAACAATGGATTGGGGAAGGAAGAGGTTTTTGGTGAAGTCTGTGACATGGTTGAAGCTGAATATGATGGTATGAGATAATACTGCAAATAATATTTCCTTCTGCATCGATTATGATGATTTTTGGTGAGAAAACTACTTGTCTTTTCTCCCCTTTGCATTGCTCAAAATTTCCCATTTCCTCCCTTACCATAAATTCCCAAATACCTATTCCTTCTTTGGTATATAGTTATGTTCATACCTTTTTTTTACAATCACTACCTTCGTCAGCATTCATTTACTTTCACTCTCGATCTAAAACCGAAATTATTTGTAAAACAGTTCCTTATTTCCCCTCATTTTACATTTGCCCTATCGTGAACAAGTTTTCTCCTACTTCTTCTAACCACAATTTTTTTGCCTACTGTTCAACTATAAAATTGCATCTGAAACCATATTCATATCAATTTGATTTTTGTTTTTACTTCAAACAATGATTTTCCAGTTGATTTTTCCGTCAAACTAAATCATATGATATCTGTGCTTTTAAACATGAGATTGGTAATGGCAATTATATATCCATCGTATGTTTTGCTTTAAAATTTCTATTATATTTGCTGGCAAACAACAATTAAAACCAAGTAACAGAGTTTTGAAATTGCAAAGGAGAAAATCAATAAAGGTATACTATCAAATAATTAGGACAATTCAATGGGAAACATTAATACCTGAAATTGTTTGAAGTTGAGGCCTGAAATCGTCGGTGTTGAGGGCTGAAATCAAATTGCCAAGAATCAAATCAGCAGATTGTATCTACGACGATGGAAGCAGGATCGAAGGTAGTTGTTCTTCGACAATGAAACTAGGAGCGAAAATGGAGACAATTTGTTCTTCGACCATGACAACAGGAGTGGCGGCTACTACGTACTTCGGCTGACATGCTTGGAATGAGAGATTAGGGTTCGAGAATGATGTTTTAGATTTAGTAGCAAATATAAAATGGAACGAGGTTGAAACTTAGACGGTGGAGCCAAAATTTCCCGGTTTGGAGCCATATGCTTATTGAAACCGCACATGATAGAGTCAAAATTTATAGAAAAAATTATAATTAGACTAGGAAGTATTACACATCTTAAATTAGACTATAAATTGAATCTTTTTAATATTTCAAAGTTTAGAATTTTGATTATTTAGTGTCAAACATATCCAGTGTAACTAGTTTTTTATTTCTGCTTAACATATCAAAGAATCTATATAAACATATATAAATTAAGCAATTGTTTAGATCGATAAATGAGGAGATTTCAACATATACACCAAACATTCCAAACATTAAGTAATGCATCCAAGATAATGATGATTGGTTAAGAGTTGTTGAAAATTGGCACTATTACAAGCGGTAAACTATAAAGGTTGTAATAAATATTATTACAACTAAAAAAAATGTTAAAATAGACATATATTACAATGGACAAATATGAATGAAAATCGAATATAATTATCAAATATAAAAAATGAATTATTGATTATATATAATAACTAGTAATTAGTGATTATTTGTTAATAATCGTTAATTATTATAAGCTATAAATGATTAATACAATATTAATAATGACTAATTATTAAATATTAGTAAATAATATAATATTATTAATGATTGGTAAATTTATTTATTTTCTGAATTTATTAATTATTAAATATTATTAATATCATAAGTTATAAATTTTGATTAATGTATCAAATGTTATATTTATAATTTTTATTTTTTAAATTTTTCAAAATTTCAAATTTTAATTCTAAATTTTTTGAATTAGTAAATTTAACTTGGAAATTTTTAAATTTAATTTTTTTTGGAATATTAAATGTTAAAGATAACAAGTATTTACATGATTAAGTACTAAAAAGGAAATAATAAATATCACTTCTTAATTATTAAAAGTAATAAATTGATAAAAAATTATTAAAAATAAATTATCAAATACATAGTAAATATTAATTCTTTAGTATTTAATAAAAATTATCAATTATTAATTATAAATAATAAATATTAATTATTACTATAAATAACTTAGTATTTATTATTATTTATTTATTATATATTATTAGTTATTAATTATAGTTATATAATATTTTTTTTAAATATAGTCATTAATTATTAAATACTAATAAATAATATTATATTATTAATGACGAGTAATTACTAATGTAATATTATAGTTATAAATTAATAACATATGATTAATACAATATTATCAATGAATAAGTATTAAAAAATAATAAATATTAATTTTAAGGAAGCACTGTGATTATTAATTATAAATTATTGATTTTTGGTACCTACTGCAACAATGATTACGACCTTGTAAAATTAGCACATTTTACAACGGTCATTTTAAGACCATTGTAAAATCGGCACCTATTACAACGTGCATTTTGTGAACGTTGTTAAATTGGCATCTGTTACAATGGGCCAGAATGGACCGTTGTACTTCCCGTTGTAAAAAAGGTGATATATACGGCACCTATTACAACGGGCCTGAAATGACTGTTGTAATATCACTCTATTACAACGGACATAGATCGCCCATTGTAAAAATGGTGTTGTAATAGGGTATTTTTGTTGTAGTGTGTGTTGTGTTTCATGGATATAACTATGGCGATTGTCATCCATAGTTATTGATAGACCAAAAAGTGGTTCTAACACCCAAATTGACTGAAATTACAATAAAATGAGATCAAAACAGAAAAGAGACACATGATTTATAGTGGTTCGGCGTTAAAGAGCCTACGTCCACTTTATATCACTTTGTTTGATGATGTAGATGAAAATACAATGAAAATACAATGAGATATTCACTCAATTTCACTCACTTTTCATATACATTCACTCAATTATCTCAAAATATACTTTGAATGATGATTTGAATTGCTTGGAGTGCTGGAATTCGGTTCTCACAGGTATTCGAACTCTCAGAGTGCCAAAAGATCCTTTCAAACGACCCTTGGGGGTCTATTTATAGGTGAGAATTCCTTCGAGATCCGGTTCGGATCCGGGCCACGTGGCCTCCATCCCATGACTTTCGGGATCAGGTGAGTTCTGGTGAGGACAACACATCTGGTTAGTGGCCATCGTGGGTAGAAAGTGGTTGTAACTGCTCCGAATATCCAGGAGATCGTGGAGTGAAGTAGCAGGGTACACTGGGTTCGGTTCGGATAGGCTAGTAAATGGGGTTCGGATCAGAGCATCCCATCCGATCCGATCCGGCTTGAATTTTGCCTTTCCTCACTTTGTCTCGCTTTGCTTTTCTCTGACTACACCCGATCCAATCCAATTTATAGGCATATTATATTCTAATACTTGATCTTTTAGCTTTGTCTTGCCTCTGTTCCTACCATTGTAATTCTGATCCGAACCGAATGCGTAACAGAGTGTCTTTTGTCTACTTGATCTTCTGACTTCTTGACTTTGTATAGCCTAGTTTACAAAGTAGGCTAACATTTTGGCCCCTCAAAGGATGCTTCTGTTGAAGACGAAGCGTGCTTTGATATCATCTGCTCATTGATCCTTGAGTTTGAGTCGTTGAAAAGTCATTTTCATTGACGTATAGGGATATACTGCTTAAGAAAGTCGCATCTCTTGATGTCTATATATACATCACAAAGCATGCGGACTACTTTCTTCATTTCTAAACAACTTCAAGAGGTCCTTTTAACGTCTAGTGATTCTTCCAGGTAAATTTTTTCTTTATTTTTCTTCGAATTCAACTTGCACGTTAAGCCATTGTGCTTAGTTCCATCCGGTTCGGACCCGAACTGAACTGGGTTTCCCTTTGTATTGCTTAATGCTGGTCCAACAGGCTAGAATGTGTTCGTGGGCCTGTATCCCGGTCCGAGCGGGGGGAAGAAAACTGGGAATACGATTAGTCACTAAGAATACATATATAAACCCATTACCTATTTCCTTCTTCCTCCCTTTCTTTCATTAATCTCGCTCAACGGATCCTACACCGAAACCCTAGCTTTCAGAAAGCTCAAAAACTCTGAAATTCTCTTGTTAGTCTTCAATTTAAACACCTCGGTAGGTTTAAAACTTCAATTATCTTAGTAATAACTGGTTTCAATTGAAATTTGCGGTCGATTTGAGTGATTTGAGTGTGGTTATTGCTCGGCTTCGACGCCATGACTCTCTCCTCCCTCGCCATCGTCGTTGGTGGCTCCGCCATCACCTCGAAGCGCTGGGAGGTGGAAGATGGTATTTGTTCGGTTCTAACTGGGGTTTTGGAGACGGGATTGAGTTCGGTGTTGGTTGAGGAGGAAGAAGAATATGAAGAGCATGGGGGATCAGTTGGGATGAGGAGGTATGGACAATGGAGGAGAAGAAAAGGAAGAAAAGACTCAGAAGGCCAGATCGGGTCGGGGCAAAAGTTGAAGAGGGAGACAGAGCTCACCTAACCGGATCGGGTCGGACAGTACTCTCGCGACCGGATCGGACCGGAAAGTGAAATAAAGGAGGAGAGGGGCATGGTTGCTTAATTCGATCTGGACCGTTCGAGGAGTCTACTTCTGAATCGATCCGACTTTGATCCCTGGGCTTCAATGTTTGTCCGAGTCCAAGGCAGGGCTGTGCCCCCGATCCGATCCCAATGAATGCATCTGAACCGAACCGAAGAGCAGTCCAACTTAATGCATAAGAACTTGCTTAACTGGCCAAATCAACTCTTGGCATAATCTTCAACTTAATGGACAGTTAGGATAGTGCCTCGCGAACATAAACGAACATCAAGAACTATTCTGAACTTCGTTGTTTCTTCAAAGCTTTGTATTACACTTTTAAGTGTTCACTTTACATCTTCTGCACACACTGTACACACTTTAGTTCACACATGTGCATAGGGGGACACGGGATAGTTTACTCTAACTTCTGTTATTACTTCTTGATAGTTTAGCGATCATGGCCGAAAGACATTCTTCTAGACTGGCAGAAAAGAAAGAGATCCCAGAGACATCCACTAAATTCACTCTTGACGACATATCTTCTTCCTCAGAACCTGAATGGGACGACGAGGGATCAGATTATGAAGTAGAGGCGCATAACAGCGAAATGCCTTCTGACAGTGAAGTTTCCCTGGGCTGCGAAAAGGAAGGAGGGGTTGCAGATACTCGAGCTCCTGACGAATTTGAATCTGCCGTCATATTGGAATCACCTCAAGATTCTGTTGAATCGACAATTGACTATGACAGGCTCCTTCGAATATGCTTGAAGTATGGGATACATAAAAAAAGATACCCTGGTGCCGTCTAAAACCGACCATCCTGATAATCCTCCGGAGGGATTTATGGAAATCACTCGGTTGATGTGTATGGTCGGAGCTATTCCACCGTTTTCTCCCTTTGTCGTCGACTTTCTAAGACAGATGCGGATTGCCCCCATGCAGCTGCATCCCAACTCCTATTCTTACCGGCATACCTTATACGTAGCATACCGCGAGATCTTAGGCACAGATCTCACTTTTGATGACGTTCATTTCTTTTATAACTTTAAGCATCGGACTCGAGAAACTCCTTCTTTTTCTTACTTCGAGTGTGTCCCAAAAAGAAAGATAATTTCGGCGCCATTCAGCAGCAAGGCCGGCGACTCCAAGCTGGAATGGTTTTATATAAGGCAATAGCCGGGGTGTGCTAGGAGATGGACAAAATCGAGTAAGGCACTGGTTTTCTAAATCTTAACTCTGAATGTCTACGCCACCACATCAATCCGTTTTCTTTTTGTTTGCAGTTGATAATCCAAAGCAAGTATTGGGTCAAGTGTATTTTGATCGGATGCATCACCTTCTCAATGGTGATAAAAAAATTCTAACTATCGACGAGGTCCTCAAGGACGAATATCTTCATCACCACGGGCTTCTATCCATTACCCGTAGCATAGGTCACGGATCAGGTCCATATGTATATATCCCTCCGGTGGATGTAATTCCAGAAATGGGCGAGAGTTCGAAAGGTCCCACCATGCCACTTCGAACTTCACCTTCTCCAAGTTCGACTCAAGACGATGAGTTGGCTAATTTACCTGAAAAGCACCGAGAGGGGTACATCACTCCTGGGGATGTTGTTTCTCTTGAGAAATCACCATCTCCTAAAGAACAACCAATAGTCGCTTCCGAAAGAGATGCCCCTACTGTTGATGATCGTACATTTCAGGGCTTGGGAGATCTCCCTCTTCCTGACACTATTTACACTTCCGAGGATTTTGGCACAAATCCTTTAGTTTTTACTTCTTCGGAGGAGGCCACTCCAATTAAGGCCAAAGAGCCCTCTCGCACTGGCTCGGCTTCAGACTCTGGTTTGTCGGAGGGGGGACACTACTTAGGATGCACTTAACACAATTGCACCCCACTTCACAGCACTTACGTCTTATGAGAATACTGATTCTGAATTCAACTTGCATTATTGTGTAGGTACAATGTCTCGTGCTCACTATGACATCAAGAAACTACGCCGCAGCATGACCAGACCCCCTCATGATATTGAGTATGATCGTCGTGAAAGCCGCGGTAGGGAGGATAGAAGGCCCTATGATTCTTATCAGTCGCGGTCCTCGCACTCTCGCTCTCCCGTTCGGTCAGATCCAGAGCGATATAAGGGCTACCGAGGTCGTCGAGAAGATGACAGGCCGCAGTCAAAAGACCCAATTTCTTCTCAAGAAAAGCGCAGTAGAGAAAGGAGCCCGCTGAAAGATACCGACTCGCGAAGTAAGCGCAAGGTTCCTGCTAAACGGCCCAGAAAGGGTGAGGAAGCCATTGAGCCCTCCACACATAAGGATACCGAGTTGGCATTCCCCGCACCTCCGCCATTGGACGCTGAAACTGCAATCAAGCGAGCATACCTGGAGGAACAGTTCCCCGATCACTACTTTGAAAACTTGACTTTCTTACCTGCTCTTGAGCCTATTTCCTCGAGGTGGGAAGATGAGGCCAAAGCAAAAATTGACGCGGTCGAGAAACAATATTCAGAGATGTTCAAGTATTCGCGTAACCTTTCCAGAATCATCCGAAATCTAATCACGAATACTAACTCGATGCAGAAAACCGCAGAAGATGATGCAAGGGCCTTAAAAAATTTAGGAAAAGACCTCGACGATACACAGGCTCAACTTGCTATCGCTCAACGGGACGCTGCTAGCTTCAAGCAGCAATTTGAAGATCTACAAAAACGCTATCATGACTTGCTCGAGTCACATACTCAAGAGCGTTCGGAGCTGAAAAAGCAAGCAAAAGACGCCAAGTCAAATGCTGCCAAAATGCAACTTGCTTATGCTGACCTTGAGCGAGAAAAGGCCGAGTTGGCGAAGAAGAACGCCGAATTGGAGAAGAAAAATGCTGACTTGGCTTCCAAGCTGATGGAGGCCGAGAACAGGGCTGCCCTGGCGGAGGGTAATGTTGAAAGCGTCATCAAATCAGCCGAAGAATCCCGCAAGCAGCTGGCGGAGGCCCAGGAGGATGTGTAGGGCTTTGGTGAATTACTGATCGAATTTTTTGCACATATAATCCGTCACCGAAACATCTCTTGGATTGATGATTATCCGACTACCTTGGTTCATGTATGGAGCCAAATTATTGAATGGGAAAAAGAACTCAAGGTAGATTCCATTGACGAGGAAAAACTTGTGGAAAAGTATCTAAGAGATGACGAGCCGGCGAGCCTAGCCGAGGGGCGTCGCCTGATTGCTGCCGCCATGGATGAGGAAAAGCGGAAGGCTAAACAAAAGGACATCTTGGAGGCTGGTTCTTCTTCCACTGCCGCTAAAACTCCTGAAGTAGAGGGATATGATCCCGAAAACCTGGTGATCCCTCAGACATCTCTTTTATCTCCTATTCCTGAATCGGCTTCAGAGGCGGCAGCTACCCCAGCTAAGAAATCATCGGAAGGTATTTCTACCTTTTCACCCCAATTCGTCAAAGCTGTCTCCACTTTCCATCGCATAGTCGGACAATCAATGAAGGACCCTTTATTTTCTCCTAAGTTGATAACTGTTGCTTCTCATTCCGCAGGTGCTGAACCATCCGAGAAGGCAGACGTGCCCCAGGGAACCACTGCCGAAGCAAAGTCAACGGAGAATGATGAAGGAGACAAGGGTATGGCTGACGCTCCTCACGACAACGAGATGATAGACACCTTAAAGGATGATAGTGGCGATGAGGGACATGAGGGAGACCCTGAGGGAGACCCTGAGGTGGCTATAGTTGGGGAGTCAAAAAGCGCCGATGACATTAATTTAGTTGCATTGAAAGCCGAACAAGACAAACGCATGCAGCTTAAAGTTGAAGACCTAGACCCCGAAAGCCTTAAGCCTCTCGTAGTAGTGGATGCTGGATCAAGGTTAGTTGTTAAGCTTTCGACTAGATCTATTACAGAAGAACTTGCTAAAAAGTCTTCACTTGATTCTAGCGTTCTGACTCCCGGGAAAAAATCAACCGATTCCAGCACTTCAGTCTCAGGGAAGAAAAATCCAAGGCGCATCTTAACTGATGCTGAAAGAGAGGAGAAGGATGCTAAGAAGGCTGCTAAAAAATCCAAATCCACTTCAAAGTCTAAGTGATGAAGTGTTTTGCTTTATTTTAGCATTTAATTGGCCCACAATTATTGCAGCGAGTGCGACCCTCACATCTTCTTTTTGCCTGTTTTCCTGTACAAATTCATACATTTGTAAATAAAAATAATTCATTTCCTGCAATGCCCGTTAGTTGTCAGTTCATTACTTATGTAAAAATGCAAATGCATGTCCTACTAAAGTTGTGTAATGGAGTCATAGTGGGGAGGGATATGTGTGTACATATATGCCCCCAGTCAGTCTTGAAAAACTATTCAAGATTAAATTAAAAAGTACGAATGTCCACGATTCTATGACGGGGGTCACATTCCTTTTGTCATTGATGCCTGTTCTTTTCTGGCATCTTTTATACTCTCCTGTCTTATATTCAGGTTAGAGATCTTGTTGAGGCGGTTTCTCATCTGGGTGCACCTTCATGCCTCAGAGGACGTCGTCTTCCCGTCCTTTATACTCTCTCTCAATTCTTGAGAGTTAGAGTTAAGAATGTCGTCTTCCCATTATTTTATGTCTTATTGTACAAACAGTCGTTGTGTTTGTTCCTACATCTAAGCCATCTCCAACTTTTCAGATTTTAATTTAACATCTCGTATTCTACAGTCACAATAGAATAATAGTTGAAGATATAAATAATGCAGGAAAGTAAATGGCACACGATATTTTTATAGTGGTTCGGCTAAGTCGTAGCCTACATCCACTTTATAGTTCTTTGTTCATATTAACAGACTTTTCTAAGGCAAGTTGTGCCTTTTTACAGGGTTCATAAGAAAAACAAAAGAAAATACAACATCCCTAATTCAAATATCGCATCAAGTGTTGGGCATTCCAAGCCGTAGGCACTTCTTCGCCATCTACGGTCGTTAACTTGAAGGCTCCTGTCTCAAGTTTCCGTTGGATGACGAATGGTCCTTCCCACTTTGGACCGAGGTGAGGAAGTGATGGAAAAACTCGCTTTAGCACCAAATCTCCTGGTTCAAAGGTTCTAAAACGAACTTTCTTGTCATAATAGCGTGCCATCTGACGTCGACGTCTTGACGCACGCAAGTCTGCCTCGTCCCTTTTCTCTTCGATTTCATCAAGGGACTCGAGGAGGAGTGCCCGATTCGTCATCGGTTCATAATATGTCACCTTGTGAGAGGGAACTTCAAGCTTTACCGGGATTACTGCTTCTGAGCCAAATGAGAGAGAGAAAGGAGTATGACCGGTAGCTGTTTTAAATGTTGTCCGATATGCCCACAAGGCCAAGGGCAATTCATCCACCCATTTTTCTTTTGCATGTTCCAATCTCTTCTTGAGGATGGACTTTATTTATTCCTTCTACTTGCCCATTCGACGGTGGGTGGGCAACTGCAGTATACTGCTTGTCGATCTTGTATTTCTGGCGGAAATTTCTGAATTCGGCACCATCGAACTGGGTTCCATTATCAGTTATAATGGTCCTTGGAATCCCAAATCGGCATATGATATTTCTAACCACGAAACTTATCACCTTTCTCGCTGTGATTTTTGTTAAGGGCTCAGCTTCCACCCACTTCGTAAAATAGTCCACGGCGACTATTGCATACTTTGCTCCTCCTTTGGCAATCGGTAAAACTCCGATGATGTCAATTCCCCACATGGCAAACGGCCACGGACTCACCATCGACTTGAGCTGGTTCGGTGGTGCTCTGGGTATCTGGGCGAACCTCTGGCATTTGTCGCAACGTCGTGAGTAATCAGCTGCATCTTTATTAATTGTGGGCCAGAAATACCCATACTGCAATACCTTTTTTGCTAAAGTCTGACGCCCCGTATGATCTCCACACTCACCTTCGTGTACTTCCCTTAGTACATGCTTGATGTCGTCGTGTGCTATACATCGTAACAGGGGCATAGAAAATCCTTGCCGATAAAGGGTATCATCTTGAAGGATGTATCTGGTAGCTTTGCAAACTATGGCTCGCCTCTCACTCTTCTTTGGCAGGAGTACTCCATTTCTAAGGAAATTCTTGATTGGGGTCATCCATGACTCCCTCTCCGGTTCTTCTTCGAAAGCTAATTCAATTTCCATTGACTCAAAGCTTGGCGATCCCAACGTCTCAATTGGAACCATTTCAGTTTCCTCCGGATTATCGGAACTAGCCAGCTTCGCTAGTCGGTCTGCCTTCTGGTTTTCAGCTTTTGGGATATGCGTTATGTTATACCGTTCCAAGTTGCTCAACAGCTCCTCCACTTTTCCGAGATAGGTAATAAGTCGAGGTCCCCGGTCCACAAACTCCTTTCGCACTTGGTAGACGACTATTTTGGAGTCGTAGAATATATCCAATGCCTTTATTCCGAATTCCTTAGCAAGTTTCAGCCCGGCAATCAGGCCTTTATATTCAGAGTCATTATTGGTCGCTGAAAATTCTAGTCGCAGAGCATAATATAACGATCGTCCTTCAGGAGTAACTAAGACGACTCCAGCCCCGGACCTTCGGTCGTTCTTGGCTCCGTCTGTGTACAACTTCCATGGATCTAATTTTAATTCCTCTTCTGACTTGACCACCTTGTCGTTGATCATCTCTTCCCCCGGAATTGTGAACTCTGCTATAAAGTCAGCCAGAGCTTGCCCCCTGATCGATCTCCGCGGCTGAAAATTTAAATCAAACTGACTTAATTCAATATTCCACTTGATCAACCGTCCCGATGCTTCGGGTCTTTGCAACACCTGTCTCAGAGGCTGATCAGTGTATATGGTTATTGGGTGAGCTTGAAAATAATGGCGAAGTTTTCGAGAGGCGATTAGAAGGCTGTAAGCAAGCTTCTCAATCCTTAGGTAGTTACGTTCTGCAGCCGCCAATTTCTTACTTACGTAATATACCGGCCTTTGCACTTTGATTTCTTCCCGGACCAAGGCGGTGCTAACGGTGTGAGCAGATACTGCTAGATAAACAAACAGCTCTTCATGATCCACTGGCCTCGACAAAATCGGTGGTCTCTCCAGCACGTCCAATAGATTTCGAAAGGCTTCAACATAGTCCGGAGTCCATTCAAAAATTTTCTTTCCCCTTTTTATCAAGTCAAAAAAGGGGACGCATTTGTCTGTTGCTTTGGAGATAAATCTACTCAACGCAGCTACTTTCCCCACAAGACTTTGGACATCTTTGATTCTCCTTGGTTCCTCAATGTTCCTTATCACTGCTATCTGACTAGGATTAATTTCAATTGCTCGAGAGCTCACGATGAAACCTAGAAACTTTCCAGATGCCACCCCAAATGAGCACTTCAGAGGATTTAGCTTCATCTGATACTTTCGTAGGATACCGAACATCTCTGCCAAGTCTTGCGTATGGCTAGAGGACTGTCTCGATTTGACAAGCATATCGTCCATATAAACCTCCATAGTCTTCCCTATTTGGTTATAAAACATCCTGTTCACCAAGTGTTGGTAGGTAGCTCCAACATTTTCAATCCGAACGGCATGACCACATAGCAATACAACCCCAAATTTGTAATGAAGCTCGTGTGCTCTTGATCGGGCACATGCATAGGAACCTGGTTGTATCCGGAATACACGTCCATGAAAGAAAGAAGTTCGTGTCCCGCCATTGAATCCACAAGCTGGTCTATTCTGGGGAGTGGGAAGCTAGCTTTTGGGCAGGCTTTGTTCAAGTCTGAAAAATCAATACATGTCCGCCACTTTCCGTTTGACTTCTTTACCAAAACAGGATTCGATATCCAGTAGGGATATGTCGAATCTCTAATAAATCCATTCTCTTTCAGCTTCTCCACTTCTTCTTTCAAAGCTGCCGACCTCTCTGGGCCCAGCACACGTCTCTTTTGCTTTACAAGAGGGTGTTTTGGGTTTATACTCAGCGAATGACTCATGATGGATGGTGATATCCTACACATGTCGGCGTGGGTCCAGGAAAACACATCCGGGTTTGCCTTCAGGAAGTCAGCCAGTTCTTTGGCTCGGTGCGGATCCAACTGGGATCCAATCTTCAAAACTTTTGCTGGATCAGCTTCGTCAATGGGTATATCCACTGTCGTTTCGTTAGGAGTTGCCTTTCTATCCTCAGGTTCCTCATCTTCTCTGGGATCCAGGTCTTCGGGCATTCCCTTGGGCAACTCCTTCGGGGATGATCCCTCTAATTGCTACGCCGAACCCTCCTTTGGAGGAGGTGAGGTACCTTTAGTCTCGATGTTGAGTCCCTTCATCAGCATCTTTAATTCAGCAATATAGCAAGCTCGTCCGGAGACTTGATCTCCTCTCATTACTCTTGTTCCGGCTTCAGTTGGGAACTTTAGCAATAAGCACCATGGTGCAATGCAAGCCCTGAACTCTGCAAGGGCAGGCCTTCCTAAAAATGCATTGTAGGGCGAATCTATATCTAGCACTACGAACTGAAGCATTCGTACTCTTCGACGATCCCCTTGTCCCAATGTTACAGGTAATTCTATATACCCCATTGGAGATGTCGATGCCCCATTGAAGCCTCGGATCCAACCTTCACAGGGCTTCAAATCTCCAGACTCGAGTCTCATCTGATCGAATGACTTTTTAAACAAAATGTTGACAGAGCTTCCATTGTCCACTAGTACCTTATGAACCAGTTTCGGTCCAATGGTAGTGGTAATAACCAATGGATCTTTGGTAGGTGACTAGATTCCGGTATCGTCTCTGCTACAGAACACTACATCATCGAACATTGTCTTCTGCTGTTTCACAGGGGTGATGTCTTCCAGATCATCGCACTCATCCACATCTATGTGCTTAACTGCATTAACATATTGGTCCATTGCTCTGAAACTGTGGATAGCTGGATGGAGTCCACCTACTATGGTGTTAATGACAATCTCTTTGCCTATCTGTTGCGCTGTAGGCTTGGGAGCAGACTGATTCTGGTTTGGGGCCTGTCCTCCTTGCCCCCTGTCCCTTGGGGCAGCCTTATACTCATCCAACTTGCCTTCACGCAACAACTTCTCAACCACATCTCTCAAGTGTCGACATTCGTTTGTTGAATGTCCGTGAGTTCCGTGAAATAAACAAAATTTTCCGGTAGCGATTTCTTTCTCTGTTGAATCTCGTGGCGGTGGTCTTTTGTATTGCAAAACATTATACGTGTCCAAATAAATGTTCTCTAACGTGTCATTCAACGGCGAATAGTTTTCAAACGTCTGGAACTGGGGTCTTTTGTCAGAATTACTTCCTCGGTTCATGTTTCTCCTATTACCATTCCCATTACGGTTGCTGTTGCCCCCATTTCCATTGTTATTGTTTCCATTCTTGTTTCCAACATTCACTTTGACTTTCCCAGAGCTTTCTCCAGACTGCTTTACGGCAACATTACTCTGAACATCTTCTTTTGAGGCCGCCCCGGACTTCCTCTTTCTGTTTGCCCTTGCTTCCTCCCGTCTTAACTGAATATTGGCCTTCTCATAAAACAACTCTCTTGTGGGAGGCGGCTTCCCAGAAAGATAATCTCCAAACTCTGAATCAGGATCAACTCCTTCCATTAAGGCCATCAAGATAGTAGGCTCATGCGGGTCGCTGACTTCTGTTACAGCTAAATTGAAGCGGTCTAGAAATGACTTCAAAGACTCACCTGGAGCTTGCTTAATTCTCGATAATTCAATAACATTCTTAGACTTTCGGGCGTGAAGTTGGAATTGATTCATAAAACGTTCACTTAGTTCTTTGAAATTCGATATCGATCGAGGAGGAAGTCGGGTAAACCATAGTAATGCTATGTCTTCTAAGTAAATCGGGAAAGCCTTACACTTCACAGCGTCAGGGGCAGCGGCAACATTCATAAGCCATGCGTATCGCATCGAATGTTCTCCCGGGTCAGTTCTCCCGTTATATCTGTCCACCTGTGGCAAATTAAAACGTCGGGGGAACTGAAAGTCAAGAATGTCATCAGTAAAGGGAGTATGGCTTCGCTCAATACCATAATCTTCATTGGTGTAGTTTCGACTCTCAGACATGATCTGGCGTACCATAGCGCATACGTCAGCATTGGTCAAGGGCCATTCAGGCTCCCTGGCTGTAATGTTCGGGTTTCCTCTGGGCTCCTGATCAGGGGACATCCTCCTTCTTCTAGCGGCTTCTGCTCTGCTTTGCTCCCTACGTTCCCGGTCGATCTCGGGAGGAAGGGGCCGAAGCATTTGTCCCTGAGTGGGATTGGTGAGGTTAGGGTCTCTAGGCAAAACATGGGATCCTCGCATTGGTAATAGCATAGGCTCTCTCAAGCTCGGATCATTGGGTCCTAGTACACGAGCAGTGTCTTCGCAGGATCCCAAAGATCCGAAAGTCATTTGCTCCAAATTCTGAGGTCGTTCGAGCAGCCTTATTTAACGAGGCCGTTCTTCCTCAGAAGAAGAAGACTGATCCATTGCAGTATGATGAACTGGGGAAGGGGTTCTCTGCCTGCGGAGCTCGCCAATTTCCCTATTCATGATTCTCAAATTCTCTTGCATTATAAGATTGGTGCGCTCGTGGATTCTCATAGCCTCCCTAGTGATCTCAAGCATGTCAAGAAGGCGCGAGAAATCTCCTTGGGTGACAGGCGCAGATGGATTGATCTGGTCATTGATCCTGGTGGCTGGAGTCGGAGCATTTGGAGGGGCTCGAGTAGAGGTTCCAGCATCACCTAGTGTCGGATCGGATCGGAGCAAAGTTACCTGGCCGGATCGGTTCGGGTTGGGGGAGTGCACCTCTTCAACGTCTTCTACTTGGTTCGGATTGGAGCTCTCCCTATGTGATCGGTTCAGATTTCCTGAACCTGTCTGATCCGCTCCCGAACTCTGCCCACGAGACCTCGTCACTACCGGATTTTGCTGATCTTCATCAACTTCGTTCCCTCGACTGGTTTGAACTTCCTTGCCTTTTCCTTTGGCCATAATTCTTCGACAATCAACCAACAAGTATTTGAAAGCGTCGAAAATTGGGGATTAACTTCTTTGAACTCAACGGTCCAAAAAGTATAACGATAATCCAAAAAAACAGAGAATTCAGATTGTTCTCAGTGAAAGCACCAAAATGTTAGACCAAAAAGTGGTTCTAACACCCAAATTGACTGAAATTACAATAAAATGAGATCAAAAACAGAAAAGAGACACAGGATTTATAGTGGTTCAGCGTTAAAGAGCCTACATCCACTTTATATCACTTTGTTTGATGATGTAGATGAAAATACAATGAGATATTCACTCAATTTCACTCACTTTTCATATACATTCACTTAATTATCTCAAAATATACTTTGAATGATGATTTGAATTGCTTGGAGTGCTGGAATTCGGTTCTCACAGGTATTCAAACTCTCAGAGTGCCAAAAGATCCTTTCAAACGACCCCTGGGGGTCTATTTATAGGTGAGAATTCCTTCGAGATCCGGTTCGGATCGGGGACACGTGGCATCCATCCCATGACTTTCGGGATCGGGTGAGTTCTGTTGAGGACAACGCATCTGGTTAGTGGCCATTGTGGGTAGAAAGTGGTTGTAACTGCTCCGAATATCCAGGAGATCGTGGAGTGAAGTAGCAGGGTACACCGGGTTCGGTTCGGATAGGCTAGTAAATGGGGTTCGGATCAGAGCATCCCATCCGATCCGATCCGGCTTGAATTTTGCGTTTCCTCACTTTGTCTCGCTTTGCTTTTCCCTAACTACACCCGATCTGATCCGATTTATAGGCAGATTATATTCTAATACTTGATCTTTTAGTTTTGTGTTGCCTCTGTTCCTACCCCTGTAATTCCGATCCGAACCGGATGCGTAACAGAGTGTCTTTTGTCCACTTGATCTTCTGACTTCTTGACTTTGTATAGCCTAGTTTACAAAGTAGGCTAACAGTTATTAACGCTGTACAATGTAAAAAAATGGGCAAAGCTTCCCAGTGTCTTGATGCACGACATGCCAAACGATGCACTTTTTATTATTTACTTTGTGCGTTTAATTTTTATTATAAACTTAATATAATACAATAGATATAAAAACTTTCATAAACATATACAACAATTTTTTTAAGGAATTTTGCAAATAGAACATCATCAAATATAATATCATAAATAAAGATTTTCAAATGTAATAGTTTTCTAAAACCAATATTCAATACAATTAAAAATGTTACTAATAAACTTGAAATTTGAATATGATTCAACAATTATATTTTTAAATCAATATATGCATCATCAGATGCACAAGAATGGGTGTATCCTTCACCTATTGTATTTAGATTTGTTTCTTTCGCATGAAGACGTAAAGAAGCTAAACAGATGCTAAAACCTCTTGATGTGTATGTTCTTCTACTTAGTTATCTAGCTTCCTCTACACTTGCTGTTATCCTAAGCCAAGTCTTCGTTATCATCATCAAATACAAGCACATATTCAGTATTGAATGTGTTCTGTTGTTCATTTATTATAATCACCAATATCCCTCAAGAATATTGGATCAATACGGTGAAAGATGTTGTACCCTCCTTTTAATGCTCCAAAATATGATTAATAACAATCTTTATTTAGTTTGTGTTATAAATTGTTAAATACAAACAAAAATCAATAATACAATAAAAATACGCATCATTTTATGTCTGGCGTTGTTCTTTCTCCATGCATCATTTGCGCCATTTGGCATGGCTTATCATGTGCGCCGCGCCGGAAGAAAGAAAGGCGCTAACACCGCATTGTGCCGTTCGCCTTGGCCGCCTTTCCAAACTATGATGTCCCCTAAATAATTAGAAGTTGTTTAATTTATTTTCTCTCTTGCCTAGTGTCCACTGCAATCATCATATTGATTAGTATTTTTACTTATCCACGAGGGCTATATGCCTACTATGTGTTATTTTAGATATTAACACAAGCTAAATTTATCAAAATAATTTCTCAAATAATTTTTGTCTCTTTGAATCAAAAAAATTCATAATGAATTAACTAATATTTAGATGTTATGTATTTTCTATTTGCATTATCTTTTTTTCTCGTTCATCGTCAGCCAATCTATTTGGATTATCTCTACGATAGTTCTAACCACTTTGAAATTTCCAACTCCTTCAAAATGATATTTGTAATTGGTGCCAAAAACATATTTATTTGATGGCTCTACGCTAATCCATGCTTTTGATGATGATAAATATTTCAACAAAATCTTTATTTTTGGCTATATGATTTTGGTTAAAAATAAGCTATA
The DNA here is from genome assembly GCA_030737875.1 of Allium sativum. NCBI lineage: Eukaryota > Viridiplantae > Streptophyta > Magnoliopsida > Asparagales > Amaryllidaceae > Allium > Allium sativum. The sequence goes on along the minus strand of CM060921.1, from coordinate 714,988,981 downwards.
TTTGCAAATTTTATTTCATATTGAATCATTTGGTAATAAAAATGCAAAATGAGTGAAGAAGCCGTGGATCCTATCTTACATCCAGTACGTGTATAATATAGTTTTCTTTGATTTCTATGAAGAGAAACTTTGAGATTTGTAATGCAAAATAATAGTTATATTCACTAATTTTCCTTCACTGAAAGAAAAAGGTTGAGTTACATGGTTTTTCTACTTAGTAGCATTGTGTGTAATTTTGTATTACCCAAAATTATGAAGTATTAAATTTTCCACTGCCTCGGATTAAACTTTCAAGAATTGGTTATTGTATGACATTTTATCTAAAAAAACAAACAACTTAAGTATTCTAAAACGATACTGATTTGTAGCCTATACAAATTAGACATTGGTACATCATGCTTTCATGTTTCAACCGTGATATAAATAAGTTGGATTATCAAATGTACTTTAAAGTGTATTGGTTGTTGTTATGATTAAGATTTTTTTTTCTTTTCAGACAATGCATCTCCATATAGTCTTTGGACATTTATTCACTATATCACACATTTGATGGTACCCGATGGGAAAGAAATACAGCAGTTGCTTTATCTTGAGTATGCAAGTGAACTTAGAACAATTATCTTCCTCCTGCCCTCACCAGGTCTCTTCCACGCTGTCATCGTGATCATTTGCAATGCTTTGATCAGTTGACAAAGAAGAGAACAAGGAAGAGTCTGCAAATTTTGTTATGTTCCAGGTTTCAAATTTTCTTTGAGATAAAAAGATACATTTCTAAATACTAAATGTAGTTTTTGCAGAATAATGCTTAATAGTAGTTTGAACTTTTGGTTTAGAAAAATGGATATGCAATAATAAAAAGGGATGAAATGGAAGAGGTAATTGGTCTACATATATAGTCCAAATTTACGTCCTATTTTGGTTGCAAATTTAATATCATACATGTTTCTAATATGACGATATTTTTCTTAGTATTAGATTGCAACTGCACATGTATCATGGTCTATATTCTAGCATATTCACATTAACTGCTATCTTTGTTTGACGTCCGTACTTTATAAATGAAAAAACAAAGAAAAGTCATCATTAAAGTTTTAGTCCCAAATGTTTTATTCAGCTGGATGCTCACATTCAGTTTTAAATGATAAATAATGTGTATGGCTTGAAAAAATAGCGTGTTACTTTGGAAAAAAAAATTTGGCAAGGTATAATTTGGAAATTTAAGTTTAGTGTAGAATTTTAATGATATATTCATTAGAATGTTTAAAAATAGTTTCCAAAATTTTGATTATGTTGATAAACAAAAATTTCGGTTTAAAATCCAGTTCTACATAAACATCACTTGGGTGTACTCAATTGAAGTATGATATTTTTGTTACCAACTTGCATCTACAACACAAGTTTTAGTAATTATTAAACACATGGTTGTACTAATCATCTGTAAAATTGAAGAACATCATTTAAAATTACCATTGTTCCAACTAAAATATGGTAAAAAGAAATATTTGGATGAAACAAAAAAATGAGCTAAAAGCAATAACTTACTCTGCCTCTATGTAAGGAATAAGGGTTTTGAAGAATTAGTAGAGAACAACAAATACATGCTTGAGTAAAAAAAATAAACAAGATTCAAATGATGACAGCAAGCTTACCCAAACTGCCAATGATTAGAATGAAGAGAGGGTTGTATGAAGCAATTTATGTTATATTTACTTCACAATTCTTTTAGATATTACTGAGTTTCTTTTCGACAAAGCAGAAGACTTTTTTTCTTATATGAAATCAACAGACGCATGTATTCAGAAATTGAATAGCAAGTTGCTTTTTCCTATTTCCCCTTCTTTGTCCACACTATTTCCAACGTGAATCATGTTCCATTTGACTAAATCAAAATTGCCATTGTTCCCACATTTCTCTTTTTTCCACTTTTTTCCCTCATAAGCATCAATGTTTCTCTTTGTTCACTCAAGCCTTTATCCCAGTTACTCTTCCAAAAACCGATTGCTAATCATACTCTCATTTCTAATCTTTTGACCAGTTAATCAATTTTCTATTTCTTCAATTTGATCTGCTGAACCAATCCCAGTGAATGCACGAAAAAGGTGATATGTGACATCTGCTGTAAATTTCCTTACATTAGGGTTATTACCTTTTTTTCTACTTCCTGCTTTGTTAATATGATGTCGATTCATCCTTGCTTTTAAAGGGAAAATCAATTATGATTCATGTTTTCTCAACTATTTTTTGAACAAAAACATGTTGATTGGGGACCTACACTTACACATTTTTTCACATCCACATTGAAAGCGGATTTCGGATGCTTTATTCAGTTGCACAAAATATTTGGTTTGATGGTTCCTACATACATAGTTCCAGTTTTCTTTTTAATCTTAACAAAGGATGTTGTTTTATTGGATATCATGATATTGTAGTAAATTTGTCTTCTTGGCTTATGGCATCTTTAGGTCAATGTTATGGGTTAGTGTGTTTTCTATTATTAGTGAAACCCAAATGTGTCATTGGTATTAAACTACATATTATGTTTAGTTCTTAATAATAGCTCATCTGAACTATTTTGCCTTACTACTTTACTTTCTACCCCTACAGTATGATATACTATTTATTGAAGCAGCGCATAGAAGTTATGCTTCTGATATATAATTGCATTGCCATTTAACTATGGTACATGAGATAACTTCAGTATAAACAATTACTCGGTGTGAGTACGATTTATTAGAATTAAGATGATCACCATTCAGTTACTTCGAATTTGCTAATCTTTTATCCTTGGTTTATATATTTAAGCTTAAAATATATATTGCAAATCATTTCTTCTCCATATCACCTTTTAACCAACATTTTGTTATTGCTATCAGCAAATTCTTCTGCCTTTCAAAATGGTCAGCAAAGACCATGATAATCAAAGCATTTCCTGCAAGGCTGCATGAGCATCTGCTGCACAGGTAACACTTTGTTGGATTTTTATTTCATATTTGAATTAACCTTAATACTCTCAATATGTATCGAATTTATTGTTTGATGTCATCATTCTAATTTGTGATTTCTTCATTCAATATAGCAGCTCTTTATGTATGTATACCTTCATATAATTATTTGTTAAAATCAAACATTGAAGGTAAAAGATTAGGTTACAATCAAAGCAAAAATAGAAACTAACCAACTAAAGTGTCTGCACAAAAATGTGCTTCTTATGAAAACTTACGAAGGATATAACAATTCATTCCATAACTAAACTTTATGATGCTTTCTTTAGTATATCAATTTTATTATATGAATATATACAGAAGTTCTGACTTTCTAGGATAGGTATAACCATATGTGCATGTCATTTCATTAAGTATATGTTTTTTTTGTGTCATTCTACTAGACCGAACTATTATTTTAATGATGTTCAACAGAAAGCTTCTTAGTCCAAAGTATCGTAAGGGATCAATAGCCAAGAGTAAGGAGCATGATGATCCTTAAATTTAAGATATTTGTATATAGGGTTATTACAAATGAATTAGAAGGTGGCCACGTTGTACTGAAGCTGCAAATTGCCTCAGAGCATCCCATGTGAAGGAGAGGGCGAAAAAAGATTGTACTGCTCAGTGGCAGCTTAGCGTCTAAATATAATATGTACATACTTTGTTTTTTTTTTCGTTTGTAACTTGGGTGAATAAAATTTGATGCTTTACGGATGTGTTATTTACCCAACATGAGAGATCAAGGAGCGTGCTTCAAATATGTAACTATTAACTTTACATGGGCATTTTCAGTTTTGGAAATAATTTTAAAAATATGATCCTAATTACTATAAACATATCAATGTTCTCTCATTATTTATATTGTAAGTGTTATTATATTGTTTAATCTGCAAAATAATATAAATTTTTTTACTTTTACAATGCTAAAGTGGATGAAAATTTTTCTCCTAATACTTTGTCTTACTTCAACGATACTGATTTTTTTAATATGTTTTATGCTTTTTGCGTGGAGTAATATGCACAGGTGTTGTTTGATTGGATATGCTACATAACAATGTGATGCTGCACTTATTATATAATTTTTTGTTGCATCAGCTATGGTGTTATCAGTTCACGATATTGAATCTTTTTTCCTTCTATGTAACATATGATTAACCATAAATCAAAGATATACCCATAATGCTCTAATGTCACTTTTTTCCGATCAATAAAAATTTACAGGTTGTTTGTAATGACCTTCCTGCTATTTTTCACAATAAATGATCATATATTTGAGGATATGAGGTAGGTCTGCTACAGATATCTATTTAGAAACCATTTGACATATTCATCTTTACTTCTTCCATTGTAATTTGTATTTCAAATATCCAAAATCACCATCAAACAAGTTGATATTTATGTCAATTATTTGAGCAAGTCGCCAACCATTAATATTCATAAACTATATCCCGAAATAGACGGTGCATAATATGTATATTACATTACATAAAATTTCCCAATATAAAATTTGATTGATTTTATTGGATTGTTCCGTAAAATATAAAATTCGGGATACAATAAATTTTCCATTATTTGATAAACTTTTTGCACTTGACGATCATCCCCACTGAAAATGCGTTGAGTTTAACGCATAATTGTTTGTTGCTTAATGTTATTTGTTCAACTTTCGTATTTTTTTTACATTACTTTAGCACTATATTTATTTTGCAATGCCTGTGTGCGATGCACGGGTGCGCACTTGCTATGTATACCGTACTATTTTGGTGAAACACAATGTTGTTACTATTAGTTATATGGTAATGATTGCTTCTAATTACGAAGGAGAATTACTGATCACTAATGTGATACCATAATTGCTGTGTCATAGTGTGTGCGAAACAGCATCAACAACCATTATAAAAATTCATAGCAACCATCATCAACATAATTAAATAAATCATAACTGTGAACAAACGTTATAACACTAACGCTTAATAGTATATGCGTGCTAAACTACGCAACCATCATCCATCACAACAAACATCAACCATCATTAACAACTAATAATTCATCACTATATTTAAATTAGTCTAACTAATTATTAAATATATAAATTATGGTTAAAGAGTTCTCACCAAACAGCTTTCCAATCTTCGCGGTAGGTGAGCCTAGCTGGGTGGGCCGTCGGACAGTATTCAAGAGCAGCGTCTTCTTCACCAATATATATATATATATATATATATATATATATATATATACACACACTGTATACTAATATCTCTCTCTCTATTATAAGAGGAGGAGGATGACAAACTTTGGCAAGTTGAAAAAAATGGTAGAAAGGAGGAAGATTTAAGCCATGGAAACCACGGCTTTAAGCTTTAAGAAGAAGAGAGAAAGAAAAGAAGCGATAATGAATGAAACATTGGAAGGAAAGGGTGGTATTTATAGGAAAATTGGAGTAAGGAGATGGTGACACCTAAGGAGGCAAGCGGAAGGCATGTATGAAAGGAGGCATGCAAAATAACAAGTGTCCTAACACTTGTCTTAAAAATAAAAGTGAACTTTTTGGTAGCACTTCCCTTAAAATGCTATGAAAACTAAGGGCAACACTTAATTCTAATGTTACTAATTCATGTAATGGTTTTACAAATCCGAACAATTGACAAATAGTATTAATAAATCCAAACTTATTAAAAATCATTCTCATTTATAATTCAAATAAAATCTATCATTTAACTTATCAAAATTACTATACATTCTTAACCATTTATATTTATTTCAAATTTAAATTCAAATTGAGCAATAAAAATTTCAATTTTAAATTGGTTAAAAATTATGGATCATTACATTCAACCCCCTCCTTTTTAACTTTTCGTCCTCGAAAAGGAAAGGAATCGTAATTTCCCCATTCGACATTTTGTAAATTTTCAAACACAAGATTAAAATTCTTTATACCAAAACTCCTGACCTCATAATGGAAATGCTGGGTAGCATATTTTAACACACATATTTAGGGACAACCATATCTACCATGTCCTTCAACGATAACTTTGAGTTACCCATTATATTCGATTCATCGTTTACTGAATCAATTACTTATACTCAACCATTTATCGCCTTTAAGAAAAGTTAGAGTTATTTATTCTCTTAGATCTTATCTCGCAAATACAATGGTTATGAAACTTACTCCCTCTCAGTTCCCCAAAATTACTATTATTCCTTATACGAAAAGCTTGATCATCTCAGAACTCGGCTTATCTAAACATTTCAGTTTTGTTAATTTCTTCTTACTATTCCCGCTAGCCAAATATCCTTTAATAAAATTGTGAAACTTAATTCACAAGGTATTCATGCTTATTTAAACAGTTCCTTTTTGTTACCATAATCAACTGTCCAAAATCATCGATAATTTCATAGCTTAAATCCTTATATTGTTTAAAATTGGCAATCCTCATTAATTTTTCCAAATTCAAGGTTACAAAACTTATTTCCTTCAAACTTTGGAGAAATCACTTAGATATATCTTTATTAACAGCTTTAACCAATGTAGTCTTTAACTAAAGTATCGTCAAATATCTTACCGTCATATTGTGAAACTGAATTCTCAAGGTATTTGCATCTAAAATAAAAACAATGGGGCAGAATAATTATGAAATATCCCAACTAATTAATTCCAACTTAGCCTTTTAAATCATTTCCCAAACTACCATTTATACTTGGATTGCCTATGCAAATTACAGCCTTACATAGACGTCAAGTGAAATTCTAATCATAAGATATTCGTGCTCAAGTTTAATTTCCAAATATTTTCAAAGACCATTTTCCTTTATATTCAAAATATATTCTTTAAAAATCAATTCCAAAAATCAACTTCAAAGTAATTGCCAATTCTTACTCAAATTTTTTATTTAACTTTCTTAAATTTACCACATATGTATCCTTCAAAACCATTTTTTTGTATTACAAATACATTTTCTTCTTTACTTAATTTACGGGCTTATCCTTACTATAGGTTTACCTAGTATAATTCTTACAACTTTGTCAAATTTTCAGGATCTCGCTTACTTATTAAAATTCACAACAATTTACCAAATATTTTCAAACACTTATCTAAATGGGTTTAAATATATTTTGATGTTTTAAAAGGAATCATATAGTCATCCCACTTTCGAAACTCTAAAATACATACTGATGATGCTGCAGTCATCAATAGAATCATCTTCAAGCAACTAGAGTGTGATTCTATATCTATCTAGTATACTTAAGACTTTGTATATATGTTAGCTAGGCGTATATTCAAACTTGATAGTCCAACCTCAATGCCAAATAAAATACTCAAACTCTTATAATTTATTTTGATTTCTAATCATATTGATTAGTTTCTTTGGAGGAAAATTACCTTAACAAATTTGACCCAAGTTTATCCCTTAACATGAATTCTAATATATTTAATCCCAAACTTAATTCATTTTACTTGAAAGCGCTCTCTCAAACACGGTACTTCTAAAATCTCATTCTAGGGTATTACCAAATCTATCTCTAATGAGATATTATAACTCTGATGAGTCCTTCCTTTTGTTCAAATGAGTCGTACCCCATAGCTTTGTATAAAAAAAAGCTCTGATATCAACTGTAACGACCCGCTTTTTTGGCCGATTTTCGCCGGTAATTAAACCAACGTATATCATTCACAAAGACAGATTGTTATGGGTACTTACACATTTGCACAAAAGTGAAAGAGCTTTTCCATTATCATTACAATAATAATACATCATAGTTATAAGAGATACATCAGAGTACATTGATTACACAGCAGAAAACATACTAACTCAGCGAAAGAATATGAATGCTCGAAGATATAATAGCTCAAGCTAAACCAGCATCCTACTGCAACCAACTCCAAGTCTAAAGCTGCAAACCAAACTACTAGGCTGCCCGTGTAAAAACTATGGGCACTTGAGTTTAGGTGTGGTAACAATAAACTCCAGGTTAGTCATGGGACTGGTGTGAGAACTCAAAACGGTTGTTTTTAGGGTTCATTTTAAAGTTAGGTAATTAACCAGACCACAACGCTAATGCGAAACGGGTTTACTCAATGTGAATACCCATGCAACAAAATTCGTAATGACTTTTTGAAAAATGAAGCTATCATAAGCTCGTCCCATATTACACAATGCAAGCGCACACCAGATGGACGAGTTTTGCCTTGTGATAACCAAAAATGCCTTCGTAGGTGAAAATCCCCGTTTTACTACTATTTTATGGTGTGAAAAACCAGTTCGAAAGTAAATGTATTAATTCCAGCCAGTATAATGACCTATCCCATTATATTGACAATCATGCTGGTAACCAGCAGGTTATATAATCAAAACCGTATGGGCTTGTAGTAGAGATTGGGTTTTCAACATGATGGCTCCTGGTACGAAAGATCATTCGTGGGCTCACAAACTTTCTTGCGTGCATCATCCCAGTACACGCGGATAACGTCCAGACGTTGAATCCGTTATACTAGCCCACCATACATGAATAAGAGTACCCAACAAATAGCGTCCCAGACTAGGGACTTCGTAGTACCCTTTCATCATCACATCCTGGTGCACCGAACATGCAAAACGAACATAAAAAATCTGACCACCGGTTTACCATCAATCCTGAGTGTTAGGTTCGTCGAGGTCACGATATACACAAAGCTACGCTTAAATAAGCCATGCTTTGATCATCCATAGCTCATCACATAACTTAAGTATGCCACATTGTCCATTCACTACGCATCACTGATTTTCATCAATATATAACTTTAAGCTCATACGTCTTAGAGAAGGGTGTTAAGCAAGAGAATCAATTTTCCTCCACCAAGCTGATATATACTTAACAAAAAGCAGTGCTACGTAGTCAATTACAATATCAAACATAAAATCCGTACATGTCCATTCTGGGTCTGAACGAAACAATAATCCAGAATTCCTTCACATACGTTCAGGCTTCTTACCAATTAACTGATATAAAATCCATATGCCAATGGGAGCGACTCATTCGAGACTTTCAGCAAGTCATCCTTACGATATGAAGGGTCCCGATCTTCAATACCGTCTTCAATGTCTTCAATTGCTCCACAACGTCGTATTATTATTTGGAATGGTTTTCAAACAAAATTCTGATCTCGGTCTTCCCAAATAATAAGCGCAATTAAAAACACAATTACGGAAAACACAGGCTTTCAACCAGATCTCCTTCCATTTTGGATTTTTCTAAATTAAACTTCTATAAAACCATTCTTAAATTGTCTTTAACAAAATTCATATTTTAACGTTTCTTCTTTAAAAAACATCCTTTAAATTAAAGATAATCTAGCCTCAAAACCTTAACTAACTTTTCGTTTAATAACTCATTATCCAAATCTAGTTTTTTTTTGTTTTGAAAACCCGTAATCCATATTTCAACCATAGTTTCCAATTAAAACGATTTTCAAACATCCAGTTCTTTAATCTTAATTAAAAGATTATACTTCCTTCCCAATTCCTTATTTTTTATTTCTCCATCAAAGATTTGATTAAATCCCCAAATTACGATATGAATTTCCATAACTCAATCTCGTTAGGTTTTAAGAATGATATTTTTGAAGATACGATTCACGACAAAACCCAAACCAATAGATATTGAACGTAAGTTGCGCAGAAATTGTATCTACTTATTTTCGGTATTAGTTCTCATAAAGTGGAATAACGATATAATAATAATATCTTCTAAATTCCTTAAATAGTACACGTTTACACCACGGAATTTCATATCAAATTTTTAATAACTATTTGACATTAGATCTGGATAGAAATACCATTAACTTATCTTCAATATTAGTCTCCGTATCCAACTCACACTATAAGCGGAATAACGGTGAACTACCTTTTAAATTCCTCAAATAGTAAGAGTCATCATCTACCGAATTAATATCAAACATCCGAAGATTTATCTCCAACCATATCTAATTATTTAAATTTGGAAAACTCATTTAATATTAATTTAATTCCATATAAAATATTTCCAATACTTTTAAACTTTTGGAAACATTCCACAAATCATTTAAAAAAATTATTACTTATAGATCGAAAACAATTTGCCGGTTAAAAATCAAAAATAGATTCTTTTCAAAGAAAGCGTTACAATAGCATTTCAAAAGCATTACAAAACAGTTATCTTAACTTCTTTGATCAAAATATCGTTTAGCGTAGCCAAAACTTAAATTTTACAACTCAAAAAACCTTTACATAATTTATAATGATTTCACAAAATGTTTCCATATTTTTAAAATATTAAAAATGGTTATTTCATAGTTAGGGTCGAAAATGCACTTACAACATCCTTTTCCAAAATGGGCTTATACATAACTTGAAAATTATAAGTCGAAACTAAAATCTGCTTTCACTCATTTGAAAGCTCTTGTAATAGAAATCAAATTCTTTTCGTTTAGTGGAAATCCGATTCAAATTGCAAAAGGTATAAGCATTTAAAGTTTGTAACTAAAATACGCGAATTGCCATTGTGCGACAAGCTCTATTTTGCTCGTAATAAACATTATTCTGTGATACTTCAAAATACCTTAGAAAACCATTATATACTTATATCTACCATTTAAAATCATTTAAAGTAATTTACATTGACTTTCCAAATTATTTCGGGTTCAAAATTCAACTTTTATTTTTCACTTTTTATTAGTGAAATATTAAATTAAAAATTCAATTTATTTCTAAATTCAAATAACTTCAAATTAACCATTCCATCTGTCAAATCAGTTAGGGATAGCCAGGGAGAGTAGGAAACTTTTTCAAACCCAAGCCTAGGCACTATCCTCTCTGTCATCCTAGAACATTCCAGTATTTATTTATTCATTTAAAGAAACTTTATCAATATATCTGAATTCAAACATATGTGTCTTTTCCAATTGTTAATCTTTAATTTAAATAGTAATATTGCTTCTGATTACGAAGGAGATTTACCGATCACCAATGTGAGACCATAATTGATGTGTCATAGTGTTTGCGAAACAACATTAACAACCATTATAAACATCCATAGCAACCATCATCAACATAATTAAACAAGTCATAATTGTGCACAAGCGTTATACCACTAACTCTTAGTAGTGTGTGCGTTCTAAACTATGCAACCATCATCCATCACAACAAACATCATCAACCATCATTAACCACTAATAATTCATCACTATACTTAAATTAGTCAAACTTCTAATTAAATATATAAATTGTGGTAAAAAGAGTTCTCACCAAACAGCTTTTCAATCTTCACGGTAGGCAAGCCTAGTTGAGTGAACTGTCAGACAGTATTTCAGCGCAACGTCTTCTTTACCAATACACACACACACACACACTAATCTCTCTCTATTATAAGAGGAGGAGGATGACGAACTTTGGCAAGGTGAAAGAAAAATGGTGGAAACGAGGAATATTTATGCCATGGAAACCATGGCTTTAAGCTTTAAGAAGAAGAGAGAAATAAAAGAAGTGTAAGTGAATGAAAAAGTGGAATAAAAGGGTGGTGTTTGTAGGAAAAATGGAGTAAGGAGATAATGACACCTAAGGAGGCATGCAAAATGACAAGTGTCCTAACACTTGTCTTAAAAAGAAAAGTGAACTTTTTGGTGGCACTTCCCTTAAAATGCTATGAAAACTAAGGGCAACACTTAATTCTAATGCTAATAATTCATGTAATGGTTTGACAAATCCAATCAAACGACAAATATTATTAATAAATCCAAACTTATTAAAAATCATTCTCATTTATAATTCAAACAAAATCTATCATTTAACTTATCAAATTACTATATATTCTTAACCATATATATTTATTTCAAATTCAAATTGAGTAATAAAAAAAATCCAATTTTAAATTCGTTAAAAATTCTTGATCGTTACAGATTACTTGTCGAATATTCTCTGGTATTGCAACCAAAGGTACTTTGACGTGATTCAGTCATGGTTGAGAATTTACGGATTGCACGGACTACTCGCTACTAATCTATAGGGTGATTCCTTGGAAGTGGTAGGAAGGTGCCTTCGGTTCATCCTGTTCCTGCATGACTTGTATAGACGGATGTCTGATAGAGTATTTCTAAAAGAGTCACGTACGTTGCTTTCTTTAAGCATACCAAAGTTAGTAGCGGAGAGGGGCACTTCTCTTAGCTTACCAACTAGAGTATTTATATAGATGTTAATTAGTGATTTTCTGGCGGATTAGACGATGTGAAATTCAAAGTGAATGATGATATGATGTTCTAAAGGTAATGTTAACCTCAAGCCTCATCAACCGTGAAATGGCATAAAATCGGGCAGATCGCATGCCTATGTGGGTCACACCCATAAAAAGGGTAAATCATTACATAATCTAGAGAAATCAAATGCCTTCGGTTGCCCCTTTTATTTATGTTTATATGCTATCGGTTCGGTTGGTTGGCCCCCAACCGTGGTAATGATATATTCGGTACTCTCAAGCGAAGTGAGGGTCCGGTCATGTTTAGCCTGGGTTGCAAGATGTTCTTGTTGAACCCCAATGTATTCGTCTCCAGAGGTACATTTTCGGAAAGGTGGTTGCTCATACCTTGCCATGGAAATTCATTCTCCAATAAGAGCCCGCGGTTTTGATTGTATACTATGTGGAGCGTGAGATGCAATTGTTCCTCTAGATTGAAATATATTTGTATTAGACATTATTATAATATTAGAAGATATATGATTTCAATAATATTTTGGGTTACCGTAAGGTAAAAACCGTCCATGTTTATATGTGGATTGGTTTTACGGTTATCCATTTCTTTCGAAAGGATTTTTACTTTAAAATCAAGTTGGATGATACCTATAAATTTGGCGATTTTTCTCACTCTGGTTCACCAGACTGATCCGGCGTTTGTAATGCTTGGGTTAGACTGGGCTTTATAGGTACAGGTTATTGGATATTGTGAAGAAACGAGCTGGAATAGTTCAGTCGTATGATATTATATAGTTACTATTCCACTATGTGATTGTACACGAGAACAGGTTATTATAACTTTCCAGATGTGTTGATGTACTCTGATGATTGTAAGTATTTTTCGAGCTCTAAATAAAGATTTATTTCTATATTACATTTTATTCTGCTGCGATGTGAGACTCTCTGTTGTGTTGGTCTTCTTCTTCTGTTCTAATATTTCTTCCTTTCTTATCTCACCTTCTAATTTCTTTTTATTAACTATCTGCTTTTCTATATGATTTGAGTTGACATGGTTTGATAAATGTCAACATAAACTGTACTGAAAAAGTGGGTCATGTATGGATTATGCTTGTGGAATATGGAATCAGATATTGGATTTTGAAACTTCAATAACTAGTACCCAAGTATGGATTATGCTTGGGAGGAACCGGGTCATTTTGTTTGGACTTCTCATGGCCGCTTGGTCGGTCCACGAGTATGGACTATACTTGGGAAAGTTCGGCTTGTTTTGTTAGGATTTGGCAAAGCCGCTTTAATGGATTTTACAAGTATGGATTATATCCACGCAGGATAAGTCTAGAGAGGTCATGGATTTTTGGATTTTATCTTGGATTTTGGATGTGTATTCCATGGATGTTCTTGGAATTTATATTTCTTGAATTTTGTGGATTACAGATTCATCGGATTTATCAATTTTCTGGATTCCTCATATTATTGGATTTGGTCATCACGTTTAGTTTTTTATTATAATTACGATCTGGTGAGATTGTAGTATTTGTGGACTTCACTTATAATATAGTCTGAATAGGTCGTGGGATTCTATTAGGCTTTAAATCAGGGATTTGGCTTATAATACGTTCTAGATTGATCGTGGCTTTCTGGATTTCTTATTATCAACGTCAGGATTTATTATGGGTTCTTATTGGACTTCTTTCGGATTATGGATTTCGTATTTATAGACTTGTGCATCATACAAAATATGTCTTCCATCTAAAAACATGTTTTGAGGGCAAGTATTTACTCGTCTTCTTACAAGGTTGTCACATTTTTGTTACAGATCATTGGATCGATTGGGACTTGAGAACAGATGGATATGGAAGCTCATGTAAACTCGAATATGTTTGACTAATCATGTAATTGGAGTAAATTATGAGTATTGAATGGCTATAATTTGGATGGTCAAGCACATTTGCCTCGGATTGGTATGCAAGTTCATCTCATGGGATTAACTACTAATCTTAGCCTTGGTTGGCCTGCTCCTTTACACTTCGAATCGACCATGTCCTATATAGATTGGCTACTTCATTTGGAATGGGATGGGCTACGACTTGTAGAACCTTGGTTCGGTGCAAGTACGTAATGGATTTAACTTGTTTTTATAAACATGGATGCAACTTTGGATTTACTCAAGTTCAAGTGCTAGGACTTCAATGTGATTGGTTACAACTTGTAGAACCTTGGTTCAGTGCAAGTACATAATGGATTTAACTTGTTTTTATAAACATGGATGCAAATTTGTATTTACTCAAGTTCAAGTGCCAGGACTTCGCTAGTTTTCAGGTCGGCCCAATTGAATCGGTACCAATCTGAACCCTAGATCGCTACCAATCCGAACGTATCTTGGTTGGCAATCCAACTTCTGGCATATTGACTTGGCTTACATGAGGACCATATTCTCCCTTTGGGATTTTAAGCCAGTCTGAAATTCTTTGCATCTATAAATACAACACTTGGTGGCTCGTTAAAGGGATCTTTTGATAGTCTTCTGGATTTACAATGGAGGAAATCTACCCAAACTCCAACTCTTTTATCTCCACATTCTTTAGTCAAATGATGACTATATGATGATCTAATAGTATAAATAGAAAGATTACCTCACAATGTACATATGCACATTTCCCAACCACTATAAATTTGTGTGTTGATTTAATTTTTACGATGTTTATATTCTAGACATGTGTAGTTATATGTGATTATTTGCTACTCGAATAAACTCGAGTGTTACTGACAACATTTTGGTGCTAACGGTAACCATACATGTCTAACCTATACCATATTATTCTCTATTTACTATTTTATCACTTAATTTATACTTAGCATTTCTATTTTTCCTATCATGGCTTTTCAGGCGAGTATGCACGTAACTGCATCCCCATTAATGAAGATAATAGAGCCGTTACAATAGAGCCGTTAGAGTGTGAACACGTTTTTATCATATTTAGCATGCTTTGTCATTATCTACTAGCCGTTAGGCTCATGCATACTTGTTATATTTAGCCGTTAGGCTCATACATATTTGGTATATTTTGTACTAGCCGTTGGGCTCATAGCACTATATATATGTGCTCTTTGTATCATGTTTTGTATCAATAAAAATTGCAATTGTTCCTCTCTAATAACTCTCCTCCTCATCCCTTAATATGGTATCGGAGCCAAAGTGCAGAAAGGCTTAATCATCAAGCAGAAAGTTGTTTTTGTTTTATGGCCAACAACAATGAAGTAACCTCCGCTGTTTCAGGAAGTACGGGGTACAGCGCTCCACCTAACCATCATGATCTGATTAAACCAAAAAGCCAAATTATCACCACATCTCTAGACGAAGACAATTACATTCTATGGAAATATCAAGTAGAGATCGCTTTAAGAGGGTATGATTTACTGCAGTACATTAATGGGACAATAACAGTCCCACCAGCGACGATAACCAATTCGGAAGGAGAAATTGTGGCTAACACAGACTACACAAAGTTTCAAAAACAAGACAGCCTCCTCTCCTCATGGCTTCTATCGTCAGTAAGTTCGAATTTATTATCACAAATAGTTGGATGTAGCACGTCTTATGAAATATGGAAAACAGTTGAACAAATTTTCAGTTCACAATCAGCTGCTAGAATCATGCAATATAGAAGGGAATTACAAAATTCTAGAAAAAAGGAGGCAAGCATGAAAGAATACTTAGGAAAAATTAAAAATCTGTGTGACAAACTAAATGCTGTTGGCCATAAGATTAGCGACAATGAGCAAATCCTATTTATTATTGGTGGATTAGATGAAGAATACGAATCTCTAGTAACCGTGCTAGCCACACAACAAACCTTACCTGATTTACAGTTAGTTCGATCAGCACTCCTTGCTCATGAAGGCAAAATCGACCAAAGAAAAACAGCACAAAATAAGTTCTCTGCCAATTATACCACAGTCAGAAATAAGCAAATACAAGGAGATAACAACAACTATCGTGTGAAATGTCAAATATGCCAAAAGTTTGGTCACATGGCGAACAAATGTTACTTCAGGTATAATTCAGACATAGGTAGACAACAGGCAAGCCAAAATTACTCTTCACAAAGAAGAGCACAAGCAAATATGGCAACAACAGGGAATTCAACTCAAAATAATAATAATGCAAACCGAAGACATAATACTGCAGATGATGATGAAGTAAAAAATGAAGACAATGGCTTCGAAGAATGGTACTCTGACTCAGGAGCAACTCACCACATAACTAGAAATCTTCAAAATTTAAACATTGGGAGCAGAAATTACTCAGGTATGAGAAATTTGCATATGGGTAATGGTAGTACTGCTAGTATCACACACATAGGCAAAGGGACTATTTTTGGGAAAAGACAACTCAAATTAAACAATCTTCTTAGGGTACCTAAGATTAATAAAAAATTGTTAAGTGTATCAAAATTTGCCAACGAAAATAGTGTTTACATTGAATTTCATCCTAAGTTTTGTTTAGTTAAAGATTCCCTAAATCATGAAATATTACTTCGAGGTAACCTATACGATGGTTTATACAAATTCAAGACTGCAAACTCAAGTGGAGAATTCTGGTACAATAATATAGATGCTTGTAGTGACAATGACTGTATTAGGAATAGTTGCAATAACGTTGATTATGACAATAATAGCAGTGAATGTAACGTGATTAATTCTTGGCATGTAAAATTAGGGCATCATAATCTGGAAACTGTTAAGACTGTTCTGCGTAATAATAACATTCATTATAAAAATGTACCTATCAAACACACATGCACGCACTGCCAACTCGGCAAGAGCCACAAGCTCCCTTTTAGTGATTCTGAAACCAGCTATAATGAGCCACTGGAACTTATAGCCGCTGACTTATGGGGACCCGCGCCTCTAAATTCATATCAGGGACACAGGTATTATCTTTCTTTTGTGGATGCTTATTCTAGATATACTTGGATATACATGCTGAAAACTAAATCAGAAGTTTGCAATACTGTTATGCAATTTATAACTCATGTCGAAAAACAAATGAACAGTACTGTTAAGGTTGTTCAGACAGATGGGGGAGCTGAGTTTAAACCTCTAACTAATTACTTTCTCAAAAGAGGGATCAAACATAGATTAACTTGCCCACATACGTCCGAACAAAACGGTTTAGTCGAAAGAAAACATCGACACATAGCAGAGACTGGTCTAACTTTGTTATCACAAAGCTCATTACCCATGAAATATTGGAATGAAGCTTTCTACACATATGTATTCCTCATTAACAAGTTGCCAACCAAAGTTTTAAATAATAAAAGCCCTCATGAAATGATATACAGTGTTAGACCAGAATATGGTTTTCTGAAAGCCTATGGGTGTCTATGTTTTCCATGTTTGAGAGATTATAACAATCATAAACTAAGTATGAGATCAAGCCCATACACATTCATCGGGTATGCACAAAACCAAAAAGGTTATAAGTGCATGGACAAAAATGAAAAAATATATGTTTCTAGACATGTGATATTTGATGAAAACAAGTTTCCTTATGCAGAAAAGAAAATCGGCAAAAAGGATGGGGAACAAAGCATAAACAATAACATACGGTTCGAGCCATTCATTACTGAACCACCTTCAATTGATAGAAATGAAGAGCAACAACGTACAAGCAATTTAAACACCCAGGAAGAAACTATGGATCGAACAAATGAGCAAACCAATGAGACACACAATGACTCAGAAGATACAAACATACATCAAAACATGCAGTATAGTGAAGATACAGAAAACAACAACCATGTTGACACTACTAGCAACAATGATACACAACAGCAAACACCACCACAATCAACTGGACATCACATGATCACCAGGTCAAAGAGAGGAATCTTCAATCCCAAAGTATATAATATTTCTTCCAGTGAGATCGAACCATTGAATTTCACTCAGGCTATAAGATCAAACAAATGGAAGGATGCAATGGACACTGAATATAAAGCTCTCATAAAAAACAACACTTGGTGCTTAGTGACTCAACCAAAACACAAAAATGTGATTGGTTGTAGGTGGACATACAAAATAAAAAGAAAAGAAGATGGATCTATTGACAAATACAAGGCCAGACTGGTTACAAAAGGTTACGCGCAACAATTTGGTTTTAATTTCAATGAAACTTTTTCCCCAGTCATAAAACCCACAACCATCAGAATTATACTAACCATTGCTCTAAACAAAGGATGAAATGTGAGGCAACTGGATGTCAACAATGCTTTTTTGAATGGGGAATTGACTGAAGAGGTATACATGCAACAGCCTGAAGGATATGGTACTGATGATAAAGTATGCAAACTACACAAAGCAATATATGGCTTAAAACAAGCTTCGAGAGATTGGTATGAAAAGCTAAAGTCAACTTTGTCTAACATGGGTTTCTCACAAGTTAAATCGGACAATTCTCTATATATGAAGAAGGGCATACATGGAACTGTGTTCATTCTAGTATACGTTAACGACATGCTAATAACAGGAGACAACAACGAAGAAATAAACAGAATCGTACACAAGCTGGATCAAAATTTCGCCATTAAAGACTTGGGGGAACTAAAAAAATTTCTTGGAATACAAGTGATTAGGAAAAACAATGGTGAATTAATATTATCTCAACAAAATTATATCACTGAAATACTGCAAAAGGCAAATATGCACAAGGCAAACCCATTACCTACGCCTATGATTAGTAACCTAAGACTATCTAAGCATAAAGGAGAAGCTATCGACAATGCCAAACAATATAGAAGCATAATAGGAGCGTTACAATACGCAACTATTACTCGACCAGACATATGCTACAGCGTCAATAAACTCAGTCAATACATGCAGAACCCTTTATCAGAACATTGGATGGCATTAAAGAGAGTGTTACGATACTTACAAGGCACAAAACATTACGGCATACGCCTAAATTCAGAAAAGGAACTTAACTTACAGTGCTTTAGCGATGCCGATTGGGCCAACGATATTGACGATCGAAAGTCTGTCTCAGGATACTGCGTTTACCTCGGTTCCAATATCATTTCCTGGTGTACGAAGAAACAACAGACCACATCAAGATCTAGCACAGAGGCTGAGTACCGTGCACTGGCAAGCGCTACAGCCGAAATCATGTGGATAGAATCACTGATGGAGGAGCTTGGTTTCACTCCAAGACGAAAGCCGGTCATTTGGTGCCATAATAAGAGCACAGTATCTTTATCTCTAAACCCCATTCAACATTCAAGGACGAAACATCTTGAAATTGATCTCCACTTTGTGAGAGAAAGAACGCAATCAGGAAGACTTGCAATATGTCATGTGCCCGCATACTATCAGAGAGCAGATGCTCTCACAAAGGCCCTTTCGACCAAAAATTTTATCAGAATGAGAGAGGAACTTCGCGTTATCAGTGCAGGCGGAAGCCAGAATGAGCAAGGAAACCCTAGTTCGAACTGAGGGGGCATAATGAAGATAATAGAGCCGTTACAATAGAGCCGTTAGAGTGTGAACACGTTTTTATCATATTTAGCATGCTTTGTCATTATCTACTAGCCGTTAGGCTCATGCATACTTGTTATATTTAATACTAGCCGTTAGGCTCATACATATTTGGTATATTTTGTACTAGCCGTTGGGCTCATATCACTATATATATGTGCTCTTTGTATCATGTTTTGTATCAATAAAAATTGCAATTGTTCCTCTCTAATAACTCTCCTCCTCATCCCTTAATACCCATCTTCTCCACTATCCAAACCGCTTGAACCTTCTCCAATAACCTCTAACACTACCTCTCAACTACTGCTTAAGTAACTCATCCACAAAAATCCTACGCTGCCATAGTTCATCAACACACCTCAGTTTCCAATTCCCCATTAGAACAGAACTCCATTACTCCAAATAGCCTACATCTTATATCTTTATTTCTTAATAAATCTGTAACGAATCAAAGAATTCATGGCCACATACCATAGTCCCTCATTAGTAGATTTTAGACTTTTTGTGCAGAAGTTGAAAGATTACATCTGCAAGGTGTAGAACCCAAAAGGAGAATTCTACATGCATATTACTCCAAATTATAGGCATAATGTGAGGTTTGATGATCATATTGACTTTGAGAAAGTGCTTCAAACCTCTACTTATTCATAATTTTGCAAGTTCTTACTGGTTGATGAATGGATTCCAGGCTATAATTATAGTAAATTTAATACTGAAAAACAATTTGGGTACAACTTCACAATCTAGAAATGGAAATGTGGATAATTGACGCATTATCTTTGAAAGCAAATTTTATTTCTAAACCCATACAACTTAATTCTAGGACTGTTGATAAAACATTCACTCATTATGCAAGGCTACAGCTATTGATCGCTACTGATACTGAATTAATAGAGTCATACCCATTCTCCTTCACGACGGTGTTGAAAAAGACATAGTTGTTAAATATGAGTTTGTTCCTCATAAATGTGAAAAATGTAAATTATTTGGGAATGTGCCATCATTGCATGATAAACAAAATGAACCTAAATGGATGCCAAAAGCTTTACATGGTATTCATGGTAGTTCTAATACTGACACAAATGATAACTCTGCTGCTACAAATCAAGAAAACATATCTGCTGCTCCTCAAAAACATAATTCTGATGAGTTAAATTTCTTGAATCAAGACCTTCCTTATGATATGCTCCATGATGATCTAACACATGTTGCTGAAGCCTTGGAGAAGGAACCGCTAGAGGAACAATTTATTGATGCCTTAAATTTGTAAAGAAAAATGATGAATACATGCTAAATCAAAAGGCAAATGAGCAGTAAATAATGCTCCTTCTAAAAGAATTTTGAGGTGCTCCACATCTTCTAAATGATGAATCTCACATGGAATGCCAGGGCATGAATTCACCACAATGCATTTGTGATGTTCACAAGCTCCTGCCAAAGTTCAAACCAACATTAGTAAGTTTGGTAGAAAATAGTTTGTTTGATTCGAGTTTTCTTTTTAGGAAAAAAAGATCCCATCCACATGGGATTTCATAACCAATAACTCAACTCAGTGTGCTTGTAGAATACTACTAGCATGGCATTCTTATAATCTGGAATATATCTACATTTTCCAACACCACACAGCATTTAAAAGTCTACGTTGATAACTCGGGGAGCTTCTTATTGTTTTTACAGTAATTTATGCAAGCAAGTCATATCAAGAAAGACAAGCATTGCAGCAACATATTATTGATGAATCTGCTAGTATAAATATTGGATACTCATGGGAGACTTTAACAATGCTTCATCCTTCTCTAATAAAAAAAGGTGGCTTGCCTATTCCTTTTCAGTATTTGAGATATTTTAACAACTGCCTCTACCAATCGGATTTGAACAATAGATTAGGCCTCTTGGGTTTAATTATACTTGGAGAATAAGAGGGTTGGCTACTAATATTAATAAGATATTGGTTAATAACAGTTGCCTAAATAAATTAATGAATATGAAAGTGCTCTGTTTGTCTTAAATGTCCAGTGATAATAGTCCATCGCTACTTCATTTGGTTCCTACTTCTCATTTAAATTGTTTTCCTTTTAGATACTAAAACAATTGGAATTTTACTGAAGGGTACTTGGAACTATTAAAAAAGGGCTTCAAACACATTCATGGGATTTCCCTTATTATTCCATCCAGTACAAATTAAATGCATGCGAACAAGAACTGAAGCAATGAAACAAATGCATGACAAAAGATAATGAAAATATTCAAGAAATGAAAAAACAAGTTGTTGAGTTAGAACTGACATTTGATCAAGACCCATCTAATTTGGAATCATATGATCGCATGCTTAATGTCAAACATCAACTATGTACACTAGAAAAAAAAATAGATCCTGGAGCTTAAAGCAGAAATCAAAGATCTCATGTTGCAATAGGGGGATTTAAACTCTATGTTCTTTACTTTAACAAGTCTACTCGTAGATCTAGAAAAACCATTAAGGCTTTTATCACTGATAGCAGTGAATTACTCTTCAAGCCTGAAGAAACTGAAATTGAGGCACTTAATTATTTCAATTACCTATTCAATGACATAGGGACCCATGATTTCCCATGATTTGGACCAATATACACCATTAATGAACAAGGTCAGGGCTATTTTATGCAAGACATTACACTACCAGAATTTAAAAGTGTGGTTTTCTCAACTCATGATGACTCAAGTCCTATACCCGATTGTTTAAACTCTAAATTTTACAAGTTACATTGGGAAAAGATCGAGCATGATTTATTATATGCAGTTAGTGACATGTTTCAATCAGCCAAAATCCCTAAAGGAGTTAACCATACTTTTAATACATTAATTCCTAAAAATGGTAGACCTACCAACATGATTGAATATAGACCAATTATATGTTGCAATGTGTATTACAAGATACTCAGTAAAGTGCTGTGTAATAGGCTCAAAATCTTTTGCCACATTTAGTTTCGGAGAACCAATGTGCCTTCATTCAGGGAGATATATTGGTGAAAATATACTTTTAGCACACAAGTTATTAAGAGACTTCAAAAAAAATAGGTAACTCTAAATTCTGTGCAAAAGTAAACTTTAGCAAGGTGTATGATTCTATTAATTGGGAATTCGTTTGTTATATAATGTCGACAATTGGTTTTCTACAGTTGTTTATCAACGATATCTACAAGTATATATCTACGACTACTTTCTTTATCTTAATCCAAGGAATACCAAAGGGTTTATTTCCAGCAACAGTGATATACATCTAGGAGACCCCCTTTCACTCTATTTATTCACTATCGCCATAGAATATTTCACCTTTCTAATGAATGAGGCTACAATTTCCAAAAAATTCCTATCAATTTCTAGAGAAACTCTTATGATATCTCATCTGCTATATACAGATGATTTGATGCTATTTGGCAAGGCAACATTATCGTGCGCTTCCTCTCTCCATTCAGTATTTCAATAGCTAAGTTACTTAAAGGGTTGTCGGTTAATACTTCGAAATCCAGGCTTTTCTTCAACTCGCTGTTACAAACACTGATCGAATTCAAAATGCTTTGGGCTTTCAGAATGGCAATCTTCCTATTAAATACTTAGGGTTCCTCTTTCCTCTACTTATTTACATTATGCAGACTATGAGGCCCTACTATATAAAATTCAAAAGAAAAAGCTATATATTTTAGGGAGTAAGTAAACATAAATGATCTTGGAAATATTTATGAAAACCCAAAATGGAAGGTGGTGTGGGTTTAAAATACTTTCCAGACCCGAAAAAAGTAGCTTTCTGTCAAATTAATGTGGAATTGCTTGACTCGTGATAATCTCTGGTTTAACTGGATAAGAAATAAATATTGTATGGGAGATTTTTTTTTTTGGAATATACGTATAGATAACAATGCTTCAAGTACATGGAAATATATCCTATGACTTAGAGCTACAAGTAAACAATTTTTTAACTAGGTTATCGCCACTGGATCAATCTCTGTTGTTTGATCCATGGATCAATTGCCAATGTTTACTTGATATATTAGGAATTCATAAGCTGATTACCATTGATTATAAAGATGACACTGTAGCATCAATCATTTAAGGAGATAGCCTAATTTCTTTGAATTATATTGCTACTAGAGAAGTGGAAAACGAAATACTTCAGGTTACAACTCAATCATCTCAGCCATCAGATTTCTACTTTTTATTTTCTTATGCATGGGAAAAAAGTTAAGCAATAAGGCATATTTATGGCTCATTACAGAGTTTTATGGCACCTATAAAGCAGTAGACGAATGTCTTTAATAACATACTTAACTATGCTAGATCGCTTAGACACAAAAGTTCAGTTGGCCTCATTTAGTATTTTATCAAACATACATTGTGTCCTTTATGTGACAAGGAAGTTGAAGCATTTAATAATCTATTTTTTAATTGTGATTTCTCCTCCAACATATGGTACTCAATTAAGCTGAAACTTGGTCTTTATCCCTTTATACTTAATTTATTAGACGAAGAAGCATTTTAGATTAATTCAATGTTCAAGAAGAAATATCAACTACAAGATATTTCTTTCGGTCCTATAACATCTATACTCTATTTTTTATAGCAAAAAAGAAATACTCAACATTTTTTTCAGGCAAGAAAACAGATGCCAGCGTAAAATATCAACGGATGTCAAAGAGGTATCTTACCATGTGCGAAATAATGGTATAAAATTGGAGAGAAATGGTAGAGATGTCGAACTTCTGCAATGAATGGGAGTTGATCTCCACGATTCGGTATGATAAGAAGTATTTGCTAGAAAGAGAGAAGCGGGTTTTATATTATGTTTGAATTTGTTATAATGTATTTGCCTTATTTGTTTTATGCGTTTTAGTTGGATGTACTATTAATATATTACATTTACGTGTACTCTTTTCCATTGTAAGGTGCCTGTAATACCCCACCTCCGCTTGGGTCACTCACAAAGGGAATGCACTAGTTTTGGTGGAGTATTATCTAGGTAAACATACACAGAGATATCACAAGGCAGAACAAAAATAAAGCAGCGGTAGAAATTAAAAACCAAATTTTTATTACTTTCAAGAAAAGAGTCAAAACCCCATATATCCAAGGTACAAATTATTCCATTACATCAAGTTCCAAATAAAGAAGCATAAACTTAAGATAACAAAAGTAAATTATTCCCCATAAATAGTAGAAGCAGCCATAGCATAGCTCAAGACCAAACCGTACATGTGCTGTCAGAAAGCAAGCTAAATCCAAGCTAAGAGCTAGTGTTTCCTTCCTGAGAACCGGGGGGGCGGGGGGACGAAAGAAAAAGAGGCGAAAGAAAAAGGGTCAGTCATAAGACTGGTAAGCCCTACTGACTTTCAGTATAAAAACTAGTAAAGATAACATGACATGCGAAAATTGGAATTAAACATAAGGATGATAACAGGACTGATATGATATACAAGATAAGTCAAGTCTAGCATCGCATATTCAAGATTCGCTGCACCAACTGTAATAGTGTTCTAACCCATGTCAAGAATTGATCATGAAATGATCCCTAGGCAAATATCATGAGGTGACCCATTACGGGGTCCCATGGTATGATCTATTAATCGATCGACTCCCTACAAGTTCTATCTCGTCATGTGTCTGTATCATACGGCCCTATCCTGAAATGTAGTCACCTGTGCTAGGTCCACCATAGGGTGTATCAAGCCTAATGGAGCCAACCACCGACACGAATCAAGCACGCACAGTGTAAACCTACGGGTGCCCAATGTCTGCTTTTTCAACTCCGGACTACGTGCACGACCATAGTCCGCCTGAACCTACAATGGCGCACCTACTCAGCTGTCGTTCTGGTCGCTTCCAATCAGCCCAGTAATCGTGCCCCTCCCTGCCTAGTCCCAGGGTATCGTGATACATCTAAGTGGGTTACTGCTGAAAAGGACCGTGTAACTAGGGTTTCTAATGGGTTAAGTGTTGTCATTTTAATTCGTGACTTAACCCTATCCAGATCATGTATCAAGTTGGTTAAGTGTGTTCAAGCAGTTCATGACTTAACCCTATCAAATCATCGTGTCAAGTTGGTTATGTATATTCAAGTGGTTCATGACTTAACCCTATCATGTGGCATTAATTCATTAATGCACCCCAACCTCTCACGTTAGACTAATTGTTGTGGTCACTGGATTTGCCGGGCGGTTCCGGGCAGATTTACACCACAACATAGTCTAACCTCAGGTTTTACGTGCGATATGACCAACTACCCACGTTGGATCCTATTGTTTGCAGTCACTGGATTTGCCGGGCGGTTCCGGGTAGATTTACACTACAAACTCAACCCAACCTCGAGTTGGCCATTTTCAAGTTTATCTAAGTGTCATGCCCATGTTCAAGTTTTCATATCAAAATTCATGTCGAGTTTTCATGTCAGGTTTCATGTAAATTTCATGTCAAGTACTTGTCCATATACAGGTTCAAGTTATAATAACGTTCATGTTCAAAGCCAATTCATGTTTTACCTAATCTACTCAAATCGTATTCCCATCGCATATAAACTCGAATCGATACAAATAAATCTAATTAGGGAATAACATAAGAAGGGACGGGTATAAGGTGGCAAAAGTGATTACTAGAATAGCATAGTATGACTTGAGATAAATGATTATAACGAACTGGCATATGGAATATCGGCCTCAAACATAAAGATTCCAAATCTAGCAAAATAAGGTACTAGTCAAGATAACAGTTGACATAAGGTGATAGTATAGTCATGGTAACGGTTGATATAAGATGATAGTCATAAACTTGTGGCTAATAGCAGATTCAACATTGTAGGCATGATAATATGATGGGTTTTTCTTTTTGATTTACAACATGAATAGGCCCCAAATCAATGTCATAGTAATATACCCGAAAGTCAAGATCCAAGATGAACAAGAATGGATGTAAAACAGTCATCATACACAGGTCCAATTTCAGTTTACAACATATTCATATTGCATTTACAGTTTAAATCTAAAAGTAACTGGGGCTTACAGATCGTGGTTCGAGAATTAGAAAAAGAAAGTCGTTGTTGAATCTTTATATGCTTAGTCAAGTCCTAACAGAAATTCCCAAATCAGCAATTCTCTTAACGTAGTTTCGACATAGAAGAAGTAGTCCCCTTCTCTAACTTTTCAACCAGAATTAGAGCAGCATAAGGTAGGAGAGAATTTTGTGTAGAGAGACTAGTGTTAGGGGTTGTTTATATAGGGTCAGGCCAACGAATGTAGATAGAAACGAGGCCAGAAACATCAAAGTGAATCCAGCTTCAAAAGTGGGCTCGGCCATCAGGTCGACCCCCAGGTCGACACCCAGGTCGACACTATGGTCGACCTGGTCCTGGGCGGGTCGACTCTATGGTCGACCCCCAGGTCGACCTGGTCCTGGGCGGGAAATTTCCCGCCCAGTCTGTTTTGTGGTTTGAATTCGAATTCGAATTCAGGTTGTTACATTCTCCCCTCCCTTAAAGGATTTCGTCCCCGAAATCTCTAAGTTAGGTAGGATGTGTTCTACCATCCATCATCCATCTACTCAAAGCATCATCCACAAGCAACCATTGTCCTTAAAAGGTTTCTAGTGCTGTATGAACATATGCAGAAAGTGTGTGTATATGTACTTATCTAATGCAGAAGATCGGGCGGTTAATGATTCAGTAAACCTCCTTAATGCAAAATATGTTAGTGTAATGAATCCAACATGTATGCAGATTCCTAACATAATTTATAATCTCTACATGAGTGCACATAACATTCATTCATATGCAACATCCAAGTGATAGCATAACAAGTTCCATCCATGTACAAGTATAAGCATTCATGCATATGCAACATGAAAATGTGACTGAGCCGATCTAGTGCCTAATGTGTGTCATGCATCCACTGGAAACCCCTTGCAAACACTTGCAATCATTTGCAAACATCAACCATAACATGTTTCAATCACATGTTTATATCCATATGGTTCTACCTAAGGTTCTCAAGATAAGATCAAGAAGATAACAAGAAAACGTAGATAGCAGAAGCATGATACGAAAAGGTTTTCAAGATTATAAGAAAAAGAGATCGAGAATGTACCCTCAAAAAGAAATGGGTAAAGCGCGCATATCTTCTCTTCGGTTTCCCAAGTTGCGTCTTCTTGGGCTTCACTCCACTGCACTTTAACTAGCTTGACTTCTCGATTCCTTAGCTTCTTAATCTCCGTTCCTAAGATACGAATCGGAACTCACCTCAACGTTGCTTCTTTTTCCACTCCTACGTCTTCAAGGATGCTTGGCTCAACCACTTCGGCTGACTCATGCAAGCACTTTCGGAGATGCGATACGTGAAAGACATTGTGTACTCCAGTCAGCTTCTCGGGTAAGTCTACCTTATAGGCCATCCGTCCAATCCTCTTAGTGATAGGGAACGGTCCTACGAACCTTGGTGCTAGCTTTCCAACTGCTCCAAAACGAACTATATTGCGTAACGGAGAAACTTTTATAAAGACCATATCTCCGACTTCGAACTGTAGGTCTGTCCTTCTCTTACCGCATAAGATTTCCGTCTATCTTGGGCCATTTTCATCCGTCTTCGTATCAACTCAACCTTCTCAGAAGTGTCCCTTATCATGTCGGGCCCAAGTATAAGCCTGTCTGTTGTCTCCCACCAACAAGTTGGCGACTTGCACGGTCTTCCATACAGGGCTTTGAATGGTGCCATTCCGATGCTAGCTTGGTAACTGTTATTATATGCAAACTCCACGAGAGGAAGATGGTCTTCCCAAGTACCACAAAAGTCAAGAATGCATAGCCTCAGGAGATCTTCTAGTACCCTATTTACCCTTTCGGTTGTCCATCTGTCTGTGGGTGATAGGCCGTGCTTAAACTCGGTCATGTACCCATTGCTTCTTGCAGACTATTCCAAAACTGGCTAGTGAAAATCGGGTCACGATCACTAACTATACTAGAAGGAACCCCGTGCAACCGTACTACCTCTCGAAGGTAAATAGACGCTAGCCATGATGCGGTCCTCTTGCTTTTCACCAGAATGAAGTGAGCAATTTTCGTGAGTCTATCAACTATGACCCATATGCTAGTATTTCCCTTCCTTGACCTAGGCAGTCCATCCACGAAATCCATCGAGATACTCTCTCATTTCCATTGCGGAACCTCCAAAGGATGTAATAGCCCACCAGGCTTCTTCGACTCGGCCTTTACTTGTTGGCACACCATGCACTTCGAAACGAACTCTGCCACATCCTTTTTCATTCCAGCCCAAAAGAAAATGCGTTTCATATCTCTGTACATCTTATCCCCTCCCGGATGTATGGTCATCTTCGAGTGATGCGCCTCTTAGAGGACTTTCCTTACTAGGTCTCCCACTTGTGGGACACATAGCCTTCCATCACGCCTTAGCCATCCCTTGTTATCTATGGCATACCTACTGAGGTGACTTGACGTCTCACTACTAATCAGCTTGTCCATGATTTCAACTATCTGTGGGTCTTCCTTCTGCGAAGTCCCTACTTGATCTAGAAGTGTATAACTCAAGAGATGCTAACGTAGCAGTCAATGACTCAACAGCAGGTGTAAAATCAAAGGTTGCTATAAACTCAAGGCTTTTCCTTTCAACAAACAAGGGGCTCAAAGTCAACCTTTTTCTACTTAGCGCGTCCGCCACCATGTTACCTTTGCCAGGGGTATAAGCTATATCGAAGTCATATGACGCCAAGAATTCCATCCACCTCTGTTGTCTCAAATTCAAATCTTTCTGTGAGAAGAGGTACTTAAGTGATTTTTGATCGGTATACAGCTCGGACCTCTCCCCTAGAAGA
Organism: Allium sativum; assembly: GCA_030737875.1. Classification (NCBI taxonomy): domain Eukaryota; kingdom Viridiplantae; phylum Streptophyta; class Magnoliopsida; order Asparagales; family Amaryllidaceae; genus Allium; species Allium sativum. The sequence goes on along the minus strand of CM060921.1, from coordinate 714,959,417 downwards.
TAATGGCGCCAAGCTTTAAGTGCAAAAACAATCGCGGCCAACTCCAAGTCATGCGTGGGATAGTTTTTCTCATGAACTTTAAGTTGTCTGCCCCTGTAGCATATTACTCTTCCATCTTGCATTAGGACAACGCCTAATCCCGTGCCGCACGCATCTATGTACACCGTAAACACCTTGCCTCCGTTAGATAATGCCAAAACTGGAGATGTGGTGAGGGCTCTCTTGAGTCTCTGAAAAGCAACGTCATACTCTATGTCCCATGCAAAAGCTAGGTTCTTCTTTGTTAACTTAGTAAGAGGGGCTGAAATCTTAGCGAAGTCCTTAATGAACTTCCTATAGTAGCCCGCCAAACCGAGAAAGCTCCTCACCTTCGTTGCATTCTTAGGAATTTTCCAGTCTTGTACCGCAACTACCTTTGCGGGGTCCACGGCTATGCCTTGCTTAGAAACTACATGTCCAAGGAACCGAACTTCCTTCCTCCAAAAATGGCATTTGGAGAACTTAGACTTTAACTGGTGTGCTCTAAGTGTTTCCATGACTTCCTTGAGATGTCTAGCATGCTCTTCTTCATCTTTTGGGAAGATCAAAATATCATCCACGAAAACTACCACAAACTTGTTAAGGAACTCCCGAAACACCCTACTCATCAAATCTATAAAGTACGCGGGTGCATTCGTTAACCCAAACGGCATGACGAGCCATTCGAAGAACCCATATGGAGTCCTAAACGCAGTCTTGTCAATGCTATCCTCAGCCACTCTAAGCTGATGGAATCCTGTGGCTAGATCGAGTTGAGAGAAAACAGATGCTCCCACAAGCTGGTCAAACAAATCGTCGATTCTTGGTAGTGGGTGCCTATTTGTCTTAGTTAGCTTGTTTAACTCACGATAATCTACGCACAGACGAAGCGATCCATCCGCCTTAGTAGCGAATACCACTGGAGCACCCCATTCAGAAATGCTTCGTCTTATGAAATTTTTCTCAAGCAACTCGTTAACTTGTTTACTGAGCTCTCTTCTTTCTCGCGGGGCCATGTGCCTAACGGGAAATGAAACTGGCTTGGCATTATCAACAAGATAAATTCGGAAGTCTATCTCGCGTTTAGGAGGTAACCCCCTTACCTCATCAAAGACATCTGGATATTCTCGGACCACTCTTACAGATTGCAAATTATTGACGGACGAGTCAAGAGATTCAAGATAACACAACATGACCGGACCCTTAGGGTTACAAGAAATTTCAAGGGTATTACCAAGGCGAGTCATGAGCCTCACTACCCTTTCTTCACAATCAAGAATGGCTCCATAATTGGACAGCCAATCCATACCTAGGATCAAACCATATCCCATAAATCCGAGAACATAAGCATTACACGTGAATTCTACGCTTAAGATAGAGATCCTCAAATCCATACACATCATAGATAAATGGACGAAGCCCCCAATTGGATTTGAAACTATAACGGGATCCTCAACCAGACTAGTACTTAGGTGCAGATTTTCAACAATATCAGAAGAAATAAAAGTATGTGATGCGCCAGAGTCAAATAAGGTTCGAACAGGAAAGTCAGAAATGTAAACAAGGCTTTCTACGGAAATATTACTACCTCGGTCAAGAGCTGGAGTGGTGTTGAGAGCATGCAACTGCCCTCCAGAAGGTCCTGCTCGCTGGGTCTGCCCTTGCCCATGCCCTTGCTTCTTAGGGCAATCCTTGCTGATGTGTCCAGTATCTCCACAATGAAAGCATTCACCCAACTTCCTCTTCTTCTTTCTACAGTCTTTAGCTAGATGTCCCGTAATACCACAAAATTTGCACTTCCTCGTCTCACGTGGTTTGTTGTTGCTCTTGTTATTCTTGTTGCCCCCCTTCTTGAAGTCAACTTTCTTATTCTGAGTCTCATTAGGCTTAACCTCCTTCTTGCTATTCTTGTCTTCCTCATGAAGTAGAGACATATCCACCAATCTTTCAAAGGTCGCCCCCATGGGTATATGAGTTATGGCCAAACTGTGTAGTGGCTCGTTCAATCCTCGAGCAAAGCGTACAGCCTTTTTCTGGGTTGTGTTGACCAAATCCAAACCGAACCGAGCAAGCTGATTAAACTTATTCACGTACTCCCTAACATACATGTCCCCTTTCTTGAGTGCTAGGAACCTCTCCATCTGAAGGTTCTCTTCTGCTGACGATAAGAATTTAAGCCCAAACCTCTCTCTAAAGTCTGCCCAAGTCTCAACTGGCCTGGTAGCGTTGGTGACTTCCCACCAAAATGCAGCTTCCTCTTTCAACAACCATGCTGCCAACTGAACTTTCCTATGGTCCTCCACATCAAAGATAATGAACAAGTCTTCAGTCTCCTTTAGCCAGTTTCGTGCCTCAACAAAGCTTTCAGATCCAACGAAGTTCTTGCCGCCCATTGCTTTAAAGTCTTTGCATATTTTGGCAAAGGCGTTACCAGGAGGAGGAGGAACCGCGGCCACTGGGGGAGGAGGAGGAGGGATGTCTATCGGGCCCGCGCCGTTGGCCCTAGCTTCTAAGTACCTTTGGAACCATCCAGGTACGGGTATTCCCTCAGGAAGGTTAAGATCGGACATGCTGAAAAACGAAAAGAAAAAGATTCAAACGAGGAAACAAAGGAAAGTGCTAATGGCTTTTGGGGAATAGCCTTTTTTTTAAACATAAAACTTTTCTTGAAAAATGCTTCTTTATAAATGGTTTTGAAAATAGTTTCAGAAGGTTTTTAAAACTTTTGCCCAGCCTGGTAACCTTCTGCTCTGATACCAAATGTAATACCCCACCTCCGCTAGGGTCACTCACAAAGGGAATGCACTAGTTTTGGTGGAGTATTATCTAGGTAAACATACACAGAGATATCACAAGGCAGAACATAAATAAAGCAGCGGTAGAAACTAAAAACCAAATTTTTATTACTTTCAAGAAAAGAGTCAAAACCCCATATATCCAAGGTACAAATTATTCCATTATATCAAGTTCCAAATAAAGACGCATAAACTTAAGGTAACAAAAGTAATTTATTCCCCATAAATAGCAGAAGCAGCCATAGCATAGCTCAAGACCAAACTGTACATGAGCTGTCAGAAAGCAAGCTAAATCCAACCTAAGAGCTAGTGTTTCCTCCCTGAGAACCTAGGGGGGAAAACGAAAGAAAAGGAGGCAAAAGAAAAAGGGTCAGTCATAAGACTGGTAAGCCCTAGTGACTTTCAGTATAAAAACTAGTAAAGGTAACATGACATGCGAAAATTGGAATTAAACATAAGGATGATAACATGACTGATATGATAAACAAGATAAGTCAAGTCTAGCATCGCATATTCAAGATTCGCTGCACCAACTGTACTAGTGTTCTAACCCATGTCAAGTATTAATCATGAAATGATCCCTAGGCCCAATATCATGAGGTGAGCCATTACGGGGTCCCATGGTACGATCTATTAATCGATCGGCTCTCTACAAGTTCTAGCTCGTCATGTGTCTGTGTCATACGGCCCTATCCTGAAATGTAGTCACCTGTGCTAGGTCCACCATAGGGTGTATCAAGCCCTATGGTGCCAACCACCGACACGAATCAAGCACGCACAGTGTAAACCTACGGGTGCCCAATGCCTGCTTTTTCAACTCCGGACTACGTGCACGACCATAGTCCGCCTGAACCTACAATGGCGCACCTACTCAGCCATCGTTCTGGTCGCTTACAATCAGCCCAGTAATCGTGCCCCACCTTTCCTAGTCCCAGGGTATCGTGATACATCTAAGTGGGTTACTGCTGAAAAGGACCGCGTAACTAGGGTTTCTAATAGGTTAAGTGTTGTCATTCAAATTCGTGACTTAACCCTATCCAGATCATGTATCAAGTTGGTTAAGTGTGTTCAAGCGGTTCATGACTTAACCCTATCAAATCATCGTGTCAAGTTGGTTAAGTATATTCAAGTGGTTCATGACTTAACCCTATCATGTGGCATTAATTCATTAATGCACCCCAACCTCTCACATTAGACTAATTGTTGTGGTCACTGAATTTGCCGGGCGGTTCCGGGCAGATTTACACCACAAGATAGTCTAACCTCGGGTTTTACGTGCGATATGACCAACTACCCACATTGGATCCTATTGTTTGCAGTCACTGGATTTTTCGGGCGGTTCCGGGAAGATTTACACTGCAAACTCAACCCAACCTCGAGTTGGCCATTTTCAAGTTTATCTAAGTGTCATGCCCATGTTTAAGTTTTCATGTCAAAATTCATGTCGAGTTTTCATGTCAGGTTTCATGTAAATTTCATGTCAAGTTCTTCTCCATATGCAGGTTCAAGTTATAATAACGTTCATGTTCAAAGCCAATTCATGTTTTACCTAATCTACTCAAATCGTATTCCCATCGCACATAAACTCGAATCGATACAAATAAATCTAATTAGGGAATAACATAAGAAGGGACAGGTATGAGGTGGCAAAAGTGATTACTAGCATAGCATAGTATGACTTGAGATAAATAATTATAACATTACTGACATATGGAATATCGGCCTCAAACATAAAGATTCCAAATCTAGCAAAATAAGGTACTAGTCAAGATAATAGTTGACATAAGGTGGTAGTATAGTCATGGTAACGGTTGACATAAGATGATAGTCATAAACTTGTGACTAGTAGCAGATTCAACATTGTAGGCATGATAATATGAGGGGTTTTTCTTTTTGATTTACAACATGAATAGGCCACAAATCAATGTCATAGTAATATACCCAAAAGTCAAGATCCAAGATGAACAAGAATGGATGTAAAAAAGTCATCATACACAGGTCCAATTTCAGTTTACAACATATTCATATTGCATTTACAGTTTAAATCTAAAAGTAACTGGGCCTTACATATCGTGGTTCGAGAATTAGAAAAAGAAAGTCGTTATTGAATCTTTATATGCTTAGTCAAGTCCTAACAGAAATTCCCAAATCAGCAATTCTCTTAACGTAGTTTCGACGTAGAAGAAGTAGTCCCCTTCTCTAACTTTTCAACCAGAATTAGAGCAGCATAAGGTCGGAGAGAATTTTGTGTAGAGAGACTAGTGTTAGGGGTTGTTTATATAGGGTCAGGCCAACGAATGTAGATAGAAACGAGGCCAGAAACATCAAAGTGAATCCAGCTTTAAAAGTGGGCTCGGCCACCAGGTCGATACACAGGTCGACACTATGGTCGACCTGGTCCTGGGCAGGTCGACTCTATGGTCGACCCCCAAGTCGACCTGGTCCTGGGCGGGAAATTTCCCACCCAGTCTGTTCTGTGGTTTGAATTCGAAATTCGAATTCGAATTCTGAGCTGTTTTGAACTTGAAATTTTCTGAAAACTTCTAAGGGTCATAACTTGGTCATACGGACTCCGATTTTCGAAAACTCGGACTTGTTTCCAAGCAGAATTTCGAGATGAACGCAATGGTGTAACCCGTTTCCCTTGATTCTCATTTTAAAAATTAATTCTGCCTTGATTTAAAGTTATAACACGTTATCAAAATACGGGTTGTTACAGTACCCAATAGGAGATCACAAGGCTTTGATGAAGCATATAGATGAAGTATATGGTTGGTTTTTAATCAAGTGTACCTATTCTCATAAAGAAAAAAATCTGCATAGATTTATATATACATGTACTTATACATATACATATACATATACATACACAAATATGCATATAAAATACATTTTTATTCATTCTTATGTCAATCTAATCATTTGGTTGAGTTTTTATTTTTAATTTTATACGGATCAACCTTTGAATGAATTTAGCATATTTTGTTGTCATTGAGGGATAGTTAATATTAGAGCATACGTAGTGTCAGATCGTTCTTTTATTTTATTATACTTTATAGTCTTTTTATTTACATTATAGTAGGGTTGTCAATGTATATTTGAAAAATCCGAAATTCGCATCCATATCCAAAAAATGGATAAATTTATAACATCTGAAAAAATGAATGTGGATATGGACACATCCGCATTTGAAAATTATCCATCCATTTTTTTCAAGATCACATTTTAAATTATGTGCATTTTATTGCGATAAAAGATATTTATGCGGAGAACGGTTGATTCTACTATTCATTTGGGTGCAAAAGTTTCAATGGATCTAATAGTGTTTTGGGTTATAAATGTTTTACGCGTGATAACAATCTCTTCTCTTGTGATTTTTTAAGTGAAAAAGTGTTCGAACATGTTAGTTTTTTGGGTGATAAATCTTTGAATTATGATGGAAAGAGTTCTCAATTAGTTATCTCTAACTAAGGTTGTGTAGTCCTGCATATGTTGCTGCAGCTCACCCTAACGTTGTACCTTCTAGTGTTGCCCCAAATATGCTTCCCTATTCAAAAATATACCTAAAAATGCCAGAGTTCATGAACCTTTTGAGTTTCTTATATCTGGTCAAGATGGCATTATGGATCGACCTCCTAAAACATACAGTATTGCTGCTGTGTTTTGGGAAAACTATTTAGTTGGTTTATTTTTGGATATTAACCCCCTTTATACGATAGTGAAAGACAAATGTATAAATGCTTAGCAAATTAGGGGTGGCTTACAAGTGCACATGGATAGGTCCATGTAATTTTTTTAAGTTCTAAAATCCTGGAGAACACCTTCATGTGCTTAGGGAAGATCCTATCTTTATTTATGGCAAGCCTTTCATAGTTACCTCTTGGAGCCCTTCAGTTGATCGTGCTAGAGATTCGGCCTTGTCGATGCCATTTTGGGAATATTTTTCTCATATCCCATCTGTGTTACAATCCTTGACTTGTTTAAATTGGCCAGATAATAACATGGGGAAACACATTTGTTTTGAAAACACCACTTTTCCTAGCAAAATCTTATTTATGCAAAGTATCTAATAGAAATTTCACTTGGTATGTCTCTTCTTGATAATATTAAAGAATTGATAGGGGTATATGACTAAAGTAGTGGTTTGTTATAGATGAAAACCGGATGTATGCATGTCAGTCTTTTAGCCATTTGTTTGAGGTTTTTCTATGTGGTTCTAGTGGAGATATCTTGTCTCATGTGCCTCTTGTTGTACGTAAACATCTTCCTACTCCACCGATCTTGAAGTGGGTTCCGAGGGCGAGTCTTCCGAAGACTGTCCCTCCATCCTCTAATGATTCGCATGAAGTCGTCGTCTCGCAATACCTCTTCCAAGTCGACTAATGTTTCTGATGTTTCTGATGTGTCTTGGATTGTGAAGAGGAGCACATTTGGGTTCTTGGTATGTCTGGTATGAGATACTCACCTATTAGTGACACATTTTACAAGTATATCAGTGATGTTGAAGGCGATAATAGGAAATTATTATACCATGTCATGGGAAATAATGTTGACCTAATTATATTAGATGACATTGGAGAGATTAATAAGTCAGAGTTATATGAAAATACATGGGACAAAAATTTTATCTTCCGCCATATTAGTCCATGTTATGTTGCAATAGCACGCCCAATCTTGCACTAGCTTTCTCTGGGTTGTCTTGTATCGTTGACCCGCCTAACGAAGCATGTGGATTCTCCTCTTCTGAGATGGGCTAGTTTGAGTTAGAGAGTTATTTCGATGCTCAACCTTTACTCCTGTTCTTTATTGAATTATTATATAGTGGCGTGGATACTTTAAGCCCACTCATGTCTACTTTTGTACGGTGTACTTGCACTTCAAAGCAGTTTTGGTTGTTCTGTGCTTGTGCAGAACTTTCTTTTCTCTTATCTCACTTTCTAAAAAAGAGTGGCATGGCCCATAAAAAAACTAGCTAGCTTTTCCAAGAAAAGAAATAAATTTATTTACTAATTTATTAATTTGGAAGTTTATATTCAACGCACTAAACATAAGTTAGTTACGTAATATTATTTATAACCATTATATTTGATTTATGTGAAACCAAAATAAAAAATTTATCTTCTTTCATTTTCCGATGTTAGCGGATCAGATAGTTATATGATATTTGTTTGTATCTGCGAATGCGCATATCCGATATTCAAAATTGATTTTGGATGCGAATGCAGATATGATAATATCTACATCCGAAAACATCCATTGATAGACCTACTTTATGGACTTTAGACATTATGACTTGGGGGTGTTCCTAGTTTATTTTGTTATATTGGGGTTTTACTAACCTTTGCACTTGCTGACAATGAAAACACGTGATTGTTGATCCTCTCAACTAAAGGATAACGTAATCTTCTAATAAATTAAAAATAAAATGTAAACTAATGTTGGACGTCATTTTTACAAATATAATACTACATTCGCCGGCACAATATATAATTTTAAAATCAATATGCACCAAAACTAAAGTACTAATAGGTAATGTTCAGGGTCGGCCCTTAGGTTAGGCACAACAGGCAGCCGCCTAGTGCAACCCACCTCAACGGGGGAAATAAACTTGGAATATGGAAATTTGGTGAAAATATCATAGTCTAAATATGTTAGCTTCAAGCCCTTTAATAAGGATGTGTATAGGTTGGTTGGTTCTTTTTAGTATTGCCATATGTGAGGTAGGGAGTTTAATCTTAATGCGGAATGGATTTTTCCTTCCTCCCTACCATTTTGTTGCCCCTCCTTGGGAAATCCACATCGGGGGGCTGAGACCGGTAACATTATGAATATTTAATTGTTTATAACATTGATCTTGTTTAACATGTTATTTCTATTACATAATACAAGTCGTCTTTGTAAAATAAACAATTCAAAAGTTTCAAGTAGCACATTATAAAATAGGACTGTAAAACTAAAACATCGAACATGAAAGTATGACATGATCTTAGAGATCAAATTATATTATTTTTTCTACATCATTTCATCTAATTATACAGTTGTGGACATATTAACAAAAAAAAAATTTAGTGTCACGAGTTTAAATCCTTTGCATGTAATACGTTATATACTTCATAGAATTGTATGTAAGGTACTTAATTTTTTTAAGAAAGAAAAAGCAAAATGAAAATAAAACAAAACATTTTTTTTATATATGCTAAGTAGGCAAACAAGCTGGCCGATAATCCAAGTAAGACCATTTATTATAGAAAAAGCTCAATGTGATTCTCGTTAATTATTCAGCAAGAATAACATATTTTGGTAGGACTCAATACTGTTAAATCAAATTTTTTGTATTGATTTTTTTTTTAAAGGTTTGTTTGGTTTGACATTTTTAATTCTAAGTTTTCGTCCGAGAAATGTGCACACAACGCATATATTTTTGAAAAATGAAATTAATTCATAAAATATAAAATAATTTTATTTTTTTTGTAGTGTTTTAAGAAATAATAGAAGAATGAAAAGAAAACTATCACGTTCATCCTTTCTCGAGTATCTCTGACTCTATCTCACCATAACAGACAAAAAAATTTAAGTTAATCTTATATTAACTAAATATTTTGTAGTAAATTACCCAAAACACAAAATATAAAATGAATCAAACAGACACGTATCTTTTAGATGAAGCATTAATAACCCTTTCTAATGCATGTCTGTAATAGCCCCTACATGCAATACCTTGTACAATGCATAATATGTAGTTCGACATTGTCCACGTGGTTAAAACACTTTGATATGATGTGAAATGTAACAGATTCAAATTCTATTTTACAAGATTTGAGATTACTTGCTATGAGGTGAGATCATGACAGGCCGACCCTAGGGTAAAGCAAGCAAGACATTCGCTTAGGGAAAAAACCAGAGGAGCTGATGGTGGGTTAATTAGTTTGTCAGTTTATTATGATAATAGTACTTTATATCACAAACTTAATAATTAACATTATAGTGGAGTGGTTGTAGCTTTTTATAGTTTATTAGAGAATTGCGCTTCGGGTTTGGTCATAGCTAATTCTTTTTAAGGTCTACAATTTTCCTCTGGGGCAACCGAGGTAGTCAGGCCAGCATTGCTCATGGACCACTTGAAATCCACGCCTATATTCTTTTTAAATTTTATTTCTTTAAATAAAATAGAATGAATAAATGGTGATGATTATATAGTAGATTTATACTTTTTATGATGTAGTATGGTATATATTACGGGTGCATTTCTTTTATTCAAAAGGGAAAAATGAAGGGGCTGAGAAATAGGTAAGTTCACAAAAGGAATTGTGTTTTTTAACGCAAGGGGCAAATATATGATTTTATTGTTTGTATATGTTATTATTTTATTTATATTAACTATTTTTAAATATAGAATACAAAATACATAATACAACATAGGAAATAAAAATTCATAGTTCATAGTTCATAATATAGATGTAGAAATCAAATTACCGAATAACAGATGCCAAAAATAAATTTCTAACGTGACCCAACAACAACAAATTCATTTCGTGTAGTATCTCGAACTAATGTCATAGTGGCGGTTGTTGCATTTGTTTGAACTTGTTCACGATCATTATTTTCACGGTTCGGAATGAAATAATACTCTTTTAGATATTCTTCGGACACCAGATCAGGATTATTGTCATATGCCATAAAGTCAGTATCCTCGGCGTTGTATCCTTGTATACAATTGTGAATAGCTATTGTGGCAATGACAATCTGTACCTGAACATTATATGGATATGTTGGCAAGTCACGTACAAATTTTTTCTTCCAAATGCCAAAAATTCTTTCGACTGTCATACGCAAACTCGAATGGTAGCAGTTGCAAACTTCATTGTCTATCTTTGGTTCCTTCTGTGTATCATTGAAATGTTAAATGGTATCTTATAGTGCGATAAGTTGATAAATAACCCCCCTTTATCGGATACCCTGAATCACTAAATAATAGTGTCCTCTCGGCAGATGCGGAAAATTCAAATTATGAGTATTTATAACTTCACGAAACATTCTAGAATCATAGGAAGTTCCTTCCCACCCTGCTCGGACGAATGTAAATGTTAAGTCCAAAGTGCATACATCTATTATATTTTGTTTAAGCACACCTTTACATCATACGAATCATTGCAGATCTGCCTGAGGAACATGTGCCATTACATGGGTATTGTTAATGACCCAAATACAATTTTTAAAGAATGGGTAATATCGTAGGGAAGAACGAATCTGTTTTGGAATTCTATTAAATTGAGGATGAGTCGGTCTAATAATATACACAGACAATAACAAGACAAAATTCAAAACTGGGTGAAAATAGGGACCAAAATCGTGTTAATTGATCGTAGAAATATTTCAGCAATCTGAAGTACAGGAATAACAAAAACGATTGTATATAAGAAGATGACTACCATCTCTCTAACTGCAATGTGCATTGCTGGCTGCAATCCAAGCAATTCCAACTGCTCACACAAGGACATAAAACAAAACCTCTTCGTTTTGAAATTTCGTTGACACCAATCGGCATGGTCCGTAAGTATTTCATTAACTTAGTTTATATCTGTAACTTCAGAATTCTTTATCCAAGTCGTGTGAAGTCGTCATGTAACAAGGTGCAGTTGAACGAAATGTATGTCTTGCAAATCTTCAACATTAGAATTATCACTTCCTGAGCTTGAATAAGTCATTCGATGTGAAGGAAGAGGTAGAATTGTATGAGATAATGAAAAAAGACGAGAGAATGGTGTATAGGAGGGTTAAATGCTTGGGAGTCGTTCGTATCGGTCCCTTCTGACGCAAACGATTTCTAACCAACGGTTATCTCGAACAAGACAGTTTGGTGCGTCCCACGCCGGACGTGTCGGGCGCGGATTTGAATGTGAACCACCATGCTTGAAAAATGGACCCTACATACATAAGACTTATAGTACTTGTTATGCTACTTGTTAGTTACTAAATAGGTTTTTTAGGCAGCTAAAAGTGGTAGAACACGTCGGCGATTGGTAAGCGATACACGTAGGGGAACTGATAAATGGAGATAATATCTTATCCGAATGTGTTGTATGAGTGATCCTCCCTGATAAACGCTAAGAGCACAGAAGATTTAAAATTGAAAGCAAATCCATAAACCAAACCACTCTCCACCAAACTAATCCAAGTCACCTCAAAGCGCCGTGAAAGCACGGCGAATGTGCGCTGATATTTTTTGTGAAACATCAGGATTGCGTTGAATATTCCGTTAAGTTTTGGAAGTTAGGGTTTTGTTCAATTGCCAGTGCTATTCGTTGTCGATAATCGTTCCATAACTACACACGAGTTGAATGTGCATTTATCACGAATGTGCAGAAGTTAATTACTTAATTATCATGAAGGTTGCACGTGAGTTCCAGATTACGGTGGTTCTTTTGTAGACTGATGATGCATGTGGAATTTTGTACAGAAGCGTTGAAACTGGATATTGGAGGTGATCTGGTAAGCGAAATTTGATGCAAAACTCAGTTCCCGTCTCTAAAAATCTAATGCATTTGCGTTAGGTTTATTTTCTGTTACTGAGTTGGTGCTAACAATGTAAATTCTCTTTTACCAAATGACTCATTCATCTACACACAATTTTGCAACCATTGAACAATACATTTTCTTACCTATGATACTTCTACAACTTCATGTAACTTACCACATAAGTTTATTGTTCTGCATTATATGTCCAGTATTACGTGTTTTGAACAATGCCGTCACCTAACTTCTGAATTGCTGTTGAGTAAGAAAATTTCCTTTCTTCCCGATGCACTAGACATCCCTTTTGGAGTGCTGAAGTTCAATTATTATAAGCTTCCCTCAGTGTGCAGACACCATACCTGAATTTTATTTTGATGTATAATATAATTATTCATTTCTTTGAATGTTGATAATACGTTATAATCATGGGTTTCAAATTTTCGTACTCAAGAGCTTCAATTTCATACCCCAAGAAGTCTTGCGTATAGTCTAGTAATCAGTGATTGCTCTAAGTTCCTTTTTCCTCCTGATACCTCCATGTCATGCTTCTCATTTTGTAAAATCAGATATACTGTTGATAAAAAGTTGAAATTACCAAGCCTACAGTAATTCTTCTTTATTTGACTTAAATTGGGCTATTGTTTAAGAAAGTTGGATGGGTAGGCTTTTTTTCAGTTTTTCCTAATGCTATCTTTATATATTATTCCCTAGTGATATTACAAAGAAAGCGGTCATCAAATGCAGTGGTAGCTAATATTTCACTTTTTTAAAAAAAAATCGTTTTCAATGCCATCTATCTTTTGCAAATTATCCATGTGTTTCACCTTTCAAATGTGAATAGAATTTGACACAGTGGGCCATCCCGTAGCTTGACAGAAAATGGAATTTTATGAGGACAGTTGACTCGGAATTAGTTTTTGATCATTCAATATAATTGTTCTGTTACCTTAATGCTTTGTTATGCTTTTCACTTTCAAAACAATTGACCTGTACGTTTTCAAATTCAGAATAGCTGAAGTTAAAATTTTGTTTTGAACCCCAGTGGTAGCTAACATTCTATGTTATGTGCTGGTACATGCATGGAACCTAATCAAACAGACATTAGAAAAAATTGTCTACTGCAACTTAATAAACAAAATTGTGTGAAGCAGAAAAGGGGAAAAAAAACCAAGTAATATCTCTCCTAAAATCTTTCCAAATTAAGTTACTTATTTCTGTCCATTATTGTCTCTTTGGATTTTCCAATTTTTTTTTCTTTTTCTTAACACGTTCTTACTGGAATTTTAACTAAAATTAATACAAGAAACGAAATTAATATATTTTTTAAACTATATAATTTTATGATCAATTCCCCTGTTTAGGTTATAGTAGTATATTATATGTTGATAAATATAAATAGTTCAATGTATAGAAATTTGCTGTGAGGGAATAATGGCCATAAGTTTTGAATGAACCTTTTCTATTGGATACAAAATGAGGGCAATATGTCACTATCAACATATATTCCTTTTGTTGGACATCAATTTTGCAAAAGACTCGCTATCTTAGTGTACTGAAGCGTATCGGTCACTAGTTAAAAACATTTAATCTTCAATGACCAACCGCATGCCAATTTTGTGTTAAAAATCATAACTCTATATCTAAGAGCATCTCCAGCATGAGATAACATATCACAAATTGTGATATCTGCATTCAACCCTTCTCCAACAGAACGTGCATTTTTGTATGGTGTGGATTTGAGGGGCGATAGTTTGAGGATCGAAGATTGACCGAGACGTTGGTTGAACAGACGCTTGGTAGTCAAACTTTTGTTCGACAAACGCCTCATTTTGCTAATAATATGGGGTGTCTGTTGAACAGATATCCGAGGTTAAGACGTCTGTTCAACAAACGCATAATATTAATAATATATATTTTTTAATTCTCAAGTGTTTGTTAAAGATGTTTCTGGCATTAGGCGTCTACTCAACATGCACCTGATTTCAAACCGGTGAAGAAATTTTTGGGTTACAAAATATAAGTTCATATTTTGTGATTTCTGCATCTATATGGTTGGAGATGCTCTAATATCTGACATATACATATATATACATACATATATATATATATATATATACATATATATATATATATATATATATATACATATACATATATATACATACATATATATATATATATATATTGTGTCCTTTAATGGTTGATACCAATAGGTAGATCTGTAGTAAGAAACAAAAAAGTATTTTCTGGACCAAAGCATAGTGTAAATTGTGCACAGACCCACAACATTATCCCACCTGTGTCTCGCATTCTTGCATTAGCGAGAAAGCTAGGTCTAGAAACCGGCCAGATAAAGGATTTCCTCAAGTGACAATGTAATTAACGTTCCACGATGGACGATGTTGGGTGGACAAAGATCCTCTGCTCTTTGTAGAAGACCAGAGTAGAGGTACTCAGTCTCTGTGGGCACACTGTGCATTTATTTCATGATTGTGATTTGCTCTCCATTCCCTTTTGATTAACATGGCGAGCCTTTATTCATGATATCTATCCATTATCTAATGTGATTTCATGGATGTCAAGAGCAAGCCCTTTGGAAAAATATATCTCACTAGATCAACTAAGTGCCACATGAATTTGTCGAAAATTATTAACATTTCCGTTCAAGTAACGCATTTCAAGATACAAAAATAGGGTTTCCTCTATCTATACAGTCGATGGCTAAACTCAGCATAATATCTGTGTGACTTTTCATATATGAGCTGCTACGAAGTATCAAAATTTTCCATTTAGGAGTTATAACTGGTAAAATGTTATAGGTAGTTTGTATGGACATAGGTGGCAGGCATTGGTTGATGAACTACTCCTAATACACTGCTGTTATACAGTATTGATAACTTAATGTTTGGATTGATCATGTCATGCAACTTAGCCAACTAAAACATTGACTTTATAAGGATTTTACCAACCATAACGTAGGGATCTTTAATGATGGTAGCTTCTATAATTTGTGATAGTTAGTCTTTTGCGGAGAAACTGATACAAGGTTAACTGCATGTGAATTGTACTCTATACTTTAACAACATCAATATTTCAGATGAAAGAAAAAACACAATTTTAAACCACCAAGTTGTGACATGATTGTTCGAATTAAATACAAGGTACGTGTTGTGTTTGGATGAGAGTAATTACAATTAACACAATCTTGACATGTTGTCCCCTTGTTGATTGATTTTGGACCAATCCAAAAAACTCTTTTAAATTTGAAGCTCAGTTTGCATCTCAACAATTCTTGATTTCAAAATTTAATGTTGTATTTGAATATATTTATCTACCTTTTATTCGATTATTCCAGCTATTATGTTGCTGCTACTTGCTTAGCGTATGGTATGGAATTTTTGTCTTAATTCTCTATCAAGAAAGGGAGGAAGGAAGAAAAAATATCTGAGAATATGTGTAATATACCCAAATAAGCGTGAAATTTTCGGTTAATTGAGCGAACTTAATTCTTTAGAACCCATTAGTCAGAAAAATTCTTGATGGAGGTTAATATATTCCCATAATGGCATCCTTGTGACTATTTTGGATTCAACCTTGTTTCTGCAGGTGCACTCACACATTGAGCTTTCTTTTCAGGTTGTCCATGTAAACTCTAGCTAAGTGTGGTTGGTTACTTGGTTAGAGTCTTAGAGACATACTAAGATACAGTTAAACCCACAGAGGTCACTGATTATATGGTCTTCTTTCTTCCGACATGTATCTGAGTTAATATAATTTACTGGTTACCATCAGAAGAAGAAAAGGCCACCTACAAACAGTGGAAGGTTATGTAACAGGACCACATATAAAAGTCCAAAGAATTGTGCTCTGGTGGATCAAATATAATTCACAATATATTCTCAATGATATTAAACTGTAGAGACGTAACTTTATTCTGGTGCACTACTCCTATTCACGGAAAGAAAGCTATGGAGAGCACCAAAAAATAAAATAAAAATATCTGGATATTATTCTTCATTTTTAAATTTATTAGTCTAGCTGATATTTTGGTTCAAATTTTTTCATCATTTTGAGAATTAAAGCTCTGCTTATTATTTAACAACTAGCTCTCCTAAAGTGTACACATGGGGGAATCATTGTACATGGGTTTTGTTTTGATCCATAGCCACCAAAACACGGGTTTGAGTACGAAATATTAACAAACCAAATTCCTTACATTATATGCAGTGTGTACTGTGCTAGAACCCTTCAGATCTGTTAAATGATTGGAGACATATCTCTCATAGAACTAACTTTTGTTTATATATAATCTCTTTATCATGCGTTTTTGTCGCACACAAAAAAAAGGTACCATTTTGTAAGTACTGTATATAAAAGGATTGTAGGTTTATGGAATTGAAAATATTTACATGATATGAAAGGATATTAATTTAACTGATTTTTGTTAAGTTTATAACTAAGAATATCTTGAGTTTTATATGTTAACGTTGCTTAATTATCAACAGAAATTATATTCTTGTATATTCATGATAAATGAATTCTTGTATATTCATGATAAATGACTGAACCGTTCAATTTTTTTCCTCTAATACATTGTATGCATTCAACCAAGTGCTGTAATAAGTCATATGAAGTCGCATTTTAAAAACTTTGATAGATTCTCTTCTACTAACCTTCCAAATTCGTATTTATAAATATGCCTCTTCTTTCAGCAATTAATCTTACAATTCACAAAAAGAAATTCCATGGAAATGGAGTCACATAAAAATAAGGCTGGTCATGCTTTAGACGATGATGGACGGGAAAAAAGAACAGGTACGTAGAAGAAAAGGGGAAAAAAAAAAAAAAAAACTCTGTTGTATAAAACATGGAAATTCCTATATTATATCAGAAAATTATTCAGTTATATCCATATGCAAAATTAATTTGACAGTCTTGTAAACTAATGGTAAATTCCTCTGCATACAGATTACAGACCTTCGGTGTTACCATCTAATCAATCTAATTTCATTACCGAAATCTTTGTATGATGATTCCACTGTGAAAAAAATGTTATAAATTATTTGGATAAATGTAGGTACTGTGGTCACTGCAAGCGCTCACATAATAACTGCAGTAATTGGTTCGGGTGTTCTATCATTAGCTTGGGCAATGGCACAACTGGGATGGGCTCTTGGATTGATTGTTCTTATATCTTTCGCGTTAATAACTTGGTATTGTTCTACTCTTCAAGCTGATTGTTATCGTTCAAGTAATGGCAAGAGGAACTACACATACACCGAAGCTGTTAGATCTCTCCTAGGTAATATTTTTCCTCTTGTGTGTGATTTATTTACATGCATTGATGCAGCTCATTGTTTTCAATCTTTATTGATAGGCGAAATGCATGTAAAAGCATGTGGAGTAGTCCAATTTTCGAATCTAATAGGAGTGACAATTAGCTATGCCATCACAACTGCTATCAGCATGGCGTAAACATACTTTCCAACTACTACTAAATTTGCTTAATGGCCATGATGTATATATTTTATTGCATCTTTTAAATGAACTGCAGCGCTGTCAAGAAATCAAATTGCTTCCACAGAAACGGTCATGATGCGAAATGCGATGAAAATTTGACTGTTTACATGCTGTATTTCGCAATTATTGAGATTGTTTTGAGCCAAATACCTAATTTTCACAAGATTTGGTGGCTCTCCATTGTGGCTGCAGTTATGTCCTTCACTTACTCTTTGATTGGGCTTGGTCTAGCCATTGCAAAAGTAGCAGGTTAGCTAACGTATTATGCAATTTACGTTTTCTGATTTCTAGCTCAAGTTCATACAACATTTAGAGATAACCTGAATATATATTTTTTGTTTTAAATAATTAATTTCAGAGGGTGGTCATGGAATGGTGAGAACAAGTTTAACAGGAGTAAGTGTGGGAGTTGGCTTGTCAATAAGTGAAAAAGTGTGGCAAATGTTGCAATCTCTAGGAAATGTTGCATCTGCTTTTACTTTTTCTTTGGTTCTTATTGAAATTCAGGTATGTGCGATTTTCTTTAAATACACTGAATTTTATTTGGATATGGATATCCAATGTGACCTGGTTGAATTGAACGATGAATGATTAGATTTACATTTTTTAACCTGATTTGAAATCAATGAATAGAACATTTCATTCATGTTTATGTCAAGAAGTTCATATATATTGGAACAAAAATGTTGTACTAACTATTCAGGCACATATTTATGGGTTCAAGTTAACTGATTCCTTATTCCTTGTTTTAGAGTTCATGTATATGTTTATGATAGATGTAGACTGGGACCTCATGATATTTAAAAGTTGGTGGGTTGGTGGGTTGACGAATCAGAGTTCACATGTATATAATTAGTATAACAATGAAACATAATTGCTAAAATGATGCATACTTTAGATTCATGGGCCATGAGGTTCAAACCTGGACAACTTTTAAAGTCTGGGGTATTCTGGTTATTATGTTTTATATTTGGACGGTATACATTTCTGCCCACTCTTCTAAAATACGCTGAAGACTAATAATTAAGCATGAAATAGTTTAAGGGTAGGAATCAATACTTCAATACAAACCAGTCAACTTCAATATACTATCTATTTCGTGGTAAAAGAACAAGCATGCTCAAAAGTACTAGGTGTATGTATTTGTAATAATTGAGAACAGACCATTATAGTTCAGTGGGATTTTCAGAGAATAAAAGAGCTTTCCATGAGAATACGAAGTCATAAAAAAGTGCATTGATATGCCCAGTCGCTCAAACCGGAATGGATGCTTACTCACTGCCATCTGTCTTTTCTGTTTTTCATTTTAGTACCAAACTGATTGTTTGTGCAACTGCTCAAATGTATTGTGGGATGAGATGAAAAATTGAAGGACACCAGCCTGCAAGTAAGCTGCTTTGTCGCCTTGAAGCGACTGACCGTATCAGTTCTCCATTAAAAATACTACACTTGCCATGAGTTGGACTTAGATATGATAATAAGTCAGTTGACCATACCCAGTAGATAACATATAATCGTAATTTTAGTTTTGTATCACGGAGGACCAAGATCACCGTCTTAGTGGGTTTGGGCCAGGCTTTTGTCCACTTGATAATAGGATTGCATGTGGAGAGAATTTGACAGATACAGGTTTCAAGATGTTTATTTGAAATTTTGAATTGGCATTTTCTTTAGCAGTATTAGTTGTTCATTCAGAAGTGGTGATATCAGCACAACGAATGCAGTTACATAGCATAAAACTTTTTGGATTTTTATTCTATGTTACTAATTGAATTATGTATACATAACATATCTTATAGGACACTCTAAAATCAAGTCCACCAGAGAACGTAGTGATGAAGCTGGCATCACTGATAGGAGTGCTAACAACAACTGTTTTCTACATGTTATGTGGTGTTTTTGGATACCTTGCTTTCGGAGATGCCGCACCTGGTAATTTCCTAACCGGTTTTGGGTTCTATGATCCGTTTTGGCTAGTCGATATTGGCAATATCTGCATTGTCATACATTTGCTTGGTGCTTATCAGGTTAGTAATCATAGCTAAGTCATTGGTTCTCTAATTAACAGAAGAAGTCTATTCCTAAATTCTTGTATAACCATTACTGGAACTTCCCACGGTTATAGATAACCTGGATCTCTCTGTTTCCTTCTCTTTTATTTTTTTTTGTCTCGGCACTGATCTCACAACTCATTACAAATAAATTACTAGCTCGGTAACCGCTAATTGCGAGGTTCAAAACCGAACCTTAGACCCGCTGATTATGTTACTTAACAAATGTGATATCTTGCTGAGTACACGTGTGTATATCAGTATATGTCATATATCATATATGGTTGTAATCATTCATTAATCAAAATATTCGTTATAAAAATAGGAAGCATAATGATCCAAATATGTAAAAACCTTGATCCCATAGCTTCGCGAATATGGAACTTTTACATGTTTTGTTTTTTTTAGGTTTTCTGCCAACCCGTTTTTCAGTTTGCCGAAACATGGGTTTCAAGCCTCTACCAAAACAGAAGAAGTAATGTATTAACATCAAATTACACCATTACCCTCCCATTCTACGAATTCGAGTTCAACATTTCAAGGATCATATGGAGAACATTGTACGTGTTAATAACTGCATTTATAGCCGTTGCATTGCCTTTCTTCAATAGCTTCTTGGGAATTATAGGAGGGATTGGCTTTTGGCCATTAACTGTGTATTTTCCTGTTCAAATGTACATCGCTCAAGCTAAAGTGAACAAGTGGACTTTGATGTGGGTTTGGCTAAAGACACTGAGTTTCGTTTGTTTGCTTGTGTCGATCGCTGCTGTCTGTGGATCTGTACAAGGGTTGATTCACGATGTTAGGGCGATCAAGTCTTATAAGATTTTCTAAGGCTTTTCTATGTTTGTAAAATTTTTTTGTGCCAATAATACTTGTGGTTCCTGTTAAATATTAAACTGTATTTTTTTTAAAAGTACTATAGTATAAATGTAAAATATAAAAACTAATGTGCAAAATCAAGTAGGCTGCTATGTTTTGGTATTGCATCCTTGTTCTTTCTGTTCTTTTGCAGCGGTCCTAGTTCATTGTGCACATGTATTCTTTTATGTTTTCCATGTCGGATTTTGGCCAGATCTGATGTCCAAATAACATTTTGCTATGGGTTCTTGCTGAAATTCATTTTGATAGGTCCACACGGAATGCAAAATTCCTTTTTTTTTTTTTTGAATAAGTGTTGTACTTTATTTAAGCAGTTTGTTCATTTTGATGTCTGGGAAATTAGAAGCAATCCAGAGCTTCATATCACTTGTCACTTGAGCTAGCAGTGCTCGGTTGAATTAATCCTTTTTATGAGCTTATTATTGTTTGAATCCTTGTAGAAAAGTGGCATTTTCTAGTACAGAAAACTTGTTATAGAAACAGATTTGTTTCAAAATTAAAGTTGGATTTTCTCAATAGTAATTCCTTACGATCCTTCAAAAGCAAACAAATTATTTACGAGATAGGCTCTGAATAGATCGTAAACGTAAAACAAACGACTTATACAACGGCTCTTTTCATGGCTGACTCTCTCGCGTTTCTCTTCACCTCTTCTCTCGATTGCCTCTGCGATTAATTGCTCTTGTGTTCTCTCTTTTCTCAGCTGATTGTTATACTGCTCACTGTCCTTTTATTGGCTATCGTTCTATCCCTATTTTTTAGGGCGATGTATTAGGCCTGAAGTTAATTCTGCAGTCATTCGGAAAGTGGATGATGAAAGGGGCATTTCATCGAACAGGTGGATGGAAGACACAAACACTTGTAATGCTAAAGAACCGGGTGTTATTCTGATCAGTGATCAGTTGGAGAAGGTGAGAATGACACTGGTGGACTACCAGAAGACCAGAAAGACTCCATTGAAGATCCGGAGGTGAAGTGCACAAGTAATGATGTGCATGTGCACAGATGAAGCAGCAGCAGGAATTAAAGAAGCAGCAAATTTAACTAAAATAAATACCTGGGCTTGTGCGATTGTTTAATTCAATGTAAACTGGGCTAAGGCCCAATTACTGGGTATCACCTGAAGTGTCTAAATAAGCCCATTGTTCATTGTCCGTGCATGTTGAATCATAATAAAGAAATTCTGCTTCTTTCTCGTATTCAATCTCCCTATTATTATTCCAATAACCTTTCTATCTTCCTACAACAATCTAAACTGTTCTCTGCTCCATAAATCTCAGCTATCTTCTTATAATCTGCAATACTACCTGTTATTATTCCTGAATGTTTACAAGACCAATGACAAAGAAATCAGATCATAACAAATAGGTATCAGAGCAATCCTATCCCAAGGAACATATTGATATTTCTGATGATGAAAATCCAGATGAATCTAATGTATATACTTCTGATGAATCTAGGCAAGATCAGATCAATGCCAAAACTGCTTTGCACATAAGGGAGCTCCAAGAAACCTACCAGAATCAACAAGAAAGAACTCAAGATCTCAGCAATAAAATGGATAATATCCATGAATCAATCCAGAGTCTTGCACGTGATATGAAGGAACTTAAGAATCAAAATCAAAGCCCTTACATACCACCTGCTCAAAGAAACTCCAGAAATTCTGCTGGCATTCTAGCAAGTTCACCCAATCAAGTAACAAGCAGCAATTCCACAACTCCAAAATTATTGCAAAACACGGTTATTAAACTGGATTTCCCTAAATATGATGTTGTAGGAAATGTAATTGATTAGACCAACAATGTAGAATAGCTCTTTCAGTATCATAATACCCCTGAAAAAGAATGGGTTCCTGCATGTTCCTTTCATCTCAAAGGAGAGGCACATCCATGGTATGGCCGGTTTACAAAGAAAGTGAGAAACTATGAGCAGTTGGTCATATTTAAAGAAGAGATCACTACAACAAAAAACACTTTTCGCAACAGGCGATACCTGTTGCAGTAGACCTATTGCAACAGGCCTGCGCCTGTTGGTATAGCCGAAGTTGCAAAAAGTCCGCAACATTTTCTGCCTGTTGCAATAAGATGTTGCAGTTTACTTTTTTGCAACAAGCGTTTCCTGTTGCAACAGATCATTTTGCAACAGTGTATGCCTGTTGCAATAGATCCATAAATCTATATAAAAAAAATATTATAGCTTATAGATATTACATATTTAATGTATTCATTTTAGTAATAGTATATATCACAAAATGAAATAAACAAATAAAAATCTTATTTTAACAAAGTTTTAATAGTACAAACAATTACAACAAAAATTTCTACAATTTTCATACACCATTCATGTATAACAATTTCTTCTTTCGCACAACACATTTTTTCGAATAGAGTATTTTCTAATCATATTTCTACTCTATCATACATATACTATAATCAAGAATCATGCTCCTCCGTAGTAGCTTGTGTTGCTGCATTGGCAACATCTGGAACATGGTAATCTCCTTAGTCTCTTTTTCATCTCATCGAGCTCCTACATCTTGGTGATGTCATTGTCAGGATGGTTCGCCATATCTACATCAGTGCCCATGTATGTAAGTCTCTTTGTGGATTTCACCGTCATATACTGCATGCTCTTAATCCTCCATTGGTGCTTCAGGAGTAATTTGTTTATATTTCTCTAATGCCATATTTTGCTGAGACCAGAGAAAAACATGTTTAGAAGTCTAATTTATTCAATAGAGTATATGATGTAAATCATACATCCATTATTATACATAATCTGCATTAAACTGAATTCACATACCTAGTAGAGGGCTGAGAAATGTTAACATTTATTGATCAAGAGTTAGGAAATGAGCTTCAGATGTTTACTACAAATAACCCAGGTTCTTGCATTTTATCAAATGTCCCAAACATCGCCGTGGCCTTCCCAATTTGATGTATTTCTGAAGCTTCCTGTTCTCTGAATGGTTACATTCTCTCTATCGCACCAAAGCCACTAGATAAACTAAATATAACTAGTAAATTTAGTATCATTAACAATGGCTCTGAGAAGGAAGAAAATATGCAATAAAAGATATTTGAATGAAATACACTTTGTTCCAACAGAATCATAAACCTCTTATACTCATCGGCATCTTGCCTTATGCAGTTATGCATCTCCCCTACTGCTTATTCATCTACATAATTAAATCTTTTCCATTCATTCATTGTGTAGCTCATAGTCCCTAATTGTCTAAAGTTAATCTAAAGTTACAATTAAAGCAAAGGAAATTGATATTATTAGCATTAGTGATAGAAATAATAGCTAGAAAAAAGGTAAACTTACAAGAGTAACAAGATTTCCTTTCCAGCAAAATCCGCAACTCAATAGTTGCTAGCAAAGTAAAATCAAGGCAGGCAGGAATGTTACATCCATGCATATCTAAGTGAATTGGGCAATAAATCTATCGAAGACAAGAAATCTGCCTGCAATATAACAGAAAAGAACAATAAGTGTCAATGAGGCATCATCAACATACCAGTCCGTACTAGATCACAAGCTAACCTGCTAACAACTAAGAATTGGTTATGGGGTTTATGAAATGTTAAGCATCTATAAGCAGGTAATGTGCACCTATTACAGACCATTATACAACAGCTATTACAAGTTACAACTATTTGTATACAAATTGTGTTCAAAGCCTTCAAGTTATTTCTTTTATTTTTGTTTTACACCTATCTAACTTATACACGAACATGCTAACTATACATCAATAGCTTTTTTAAAATGCAAAAATTATATATATTATTCTGCACAGGGGAATGGATTTTTGAAGGTTGATAATATATTTCATAAATTAGCAGGAACTAATGCGCTATTTGAGTTCAGGCCCTAAAGCAACTATGAGGTGACAAACACTCCTACCACCTTTGCTGCTAGAAGGGTTATAAGATAGTAGCATTGTTGGAGGAAACTGCTATTTGATCGCATATAATCTTTATATATTATTGTTTTGTTTACATGCATTCAACTAGAAAGAGTATGGTTATTAGCATGGTTACAACAATAATTATTATCTATAATGATAAAACCACCTAAGTACGAAGTTCAACCTTGGAGACCAAGCTTTGTAAGACAGAATAAACCATGCCACTTCAAGTGGCAGTAAAAGAAAATCAAAAGATAACAGAGGTTTAAAATTATCTTTATAGCAGGAACTTTCATGATGATCAACTACATTGTCTGTCCTCTTGTTACAATTAGGAGGAGCAGTTCAATAACACATATTTCCCAAATGTTTAACTTCTGAAAAGGAGTTTTTAAGCAAGTAAGATCATTGTTTACATTTTCAAAAAGTTCACAGTGAACGTCATAGCATTTGTCCTAAAGAAAAGTTAAATCCATAATTGTTCTACCAACCAGTTTGAGATGGTGGAAGCGGTGATATTAAGCTTATTCAGTATTACAGTAACTTATATATTCACTATGATTTTTCACTTTCTCTATGCTGTTTACAATATTTCAACTTAATTAGTTTCTATTTCCTTACTAGTAATTTTCAAATTGTACTAAAGAAGCAATCCAAGCAACCAATTTTTTTAACAGGGTAAATATAGACTCAGTATGACTGATGTTCCTTTTCTTCCTTATTCCCATTTTCAATTGGATTAAGTTTCAATAGCAATTATGCAGTGCAATAGACTTATCAAATCAATTGCCACTAACCTACATTATGTACTTGCCTACTTAGTAATACTAAGTACAAACATTGCCATGGTATAAGATGACTGGAAAAAAAATGAACACTTAAAAGTTATGTTATCACACACACATCTAAGTGAATCGACAGGATCGACCGAAAACAAAATATCTGACTGAAATATACCAAAACAGGAAATCACGTATCAGTGAGACATCATGAACATACTTCCATGGCGACATCATTCCTCTATCCATAACTAAATCTTGCCTGGTCTATTCGATGGCGAATCCAGCTGGGATCCGGCCGATACTTCCATGGGCGACATCATTCCTCTATCCATCGATGGAGTACCATCATCCGAGCTCTTTGGAGTTCAAATTGGCAGGTCTCTCTTCGATTTCGAGTTCGAATTTAGGGAATAGGTTGCGGAAATGGATTGTGGAATTATCTCATGGGTTTGCAAATGAATTTAGGGATCTGGTTTGAGGAGCGTTGTAGCGAAAATTCTAGATACAATAGTATAAGCTAGCGCCGAAGATTTAAGTTAACGGAGCCAAAAATTTGACGTTTGGAGCCGAAAATTCAACGCTTGGAGCCAAAACTTGCTTAGTATACATTTGGAGCCGAAATTTTACGTTTGGTATGACTTAAAGTTGAGTCTTGAACAGTTTTATGAGTCTTGATCCAGGCTATCAAATGAATATACAAGTTACAATTTAGTAATTATGTCGAATTGTAATCTTAATTATTATGTAACTACTAATAGTTAATTATTTAGTAATAATAGTTCATTATTGTGTAACTACTAATAGTTAATTATTATGAGTCTTGAACAGTTTTATTATCAAATAATAATTATATCGAATTGTAATCTTAATTATTATGTAACTACTAATAGTTAATTATTTAGTAATTATTATGAGTGTTTTATTAATAATTTGATATTTGTTGTTAATTAGATTTATTAATCATTAAATATGAATAATAACTGATAAATATAATTTGCACACT
This sequence comes from Allium sativum, assembly GCA_030737875.1. Taxonomy (NCBI): domain Eukaryota; kingdom Viridiplantae; phylum Streptophyta; class Magnoliopsida; order Asparagales; family Amaryllidaceae; genus Allium; species Allium sativum. The sequence continues at coordinate 714,932,940 of CM060921.1, read as the reverse complement.
ATTATTAACTAACCATGATAAATTATTAAAGTAATAATATATATTAACTGATTATTACTACTTAACATTTTTATGTTATAATTGGACATTACTTATTACTTCGTACCATTGTTAATTAACTATTAATTATTATCCATTAGTTTTTATTATTAATTTATTGTTATTTAATAATTATTTATTTATTTTATTATTTTTTAAATTTTAATTATTATTATTTGTTAATGACTAATTATTATTATTTAATTATCAGTTATAAATATCACTTTATAATACTTAAATTTTATTTTTAATTAATAATTATTAAATATTGATCGTAAGTATTATATAATTACAAGTAGTTAATCACTTAATAGTAACTATTTAAAATTAATTATTAAAAGTTAATCATTAAAAGTTTAAACTTATTGTTAGTATGTTTTTTGCAACTGGCTTTACCGGTTGTAGAAAAATACAATAATTGCAAGTGGCAAAAATAGTTGCTAAAGATATTTATTCGCAACTGGCTAGAAAGCGCAGTTGCTAAAAGTATGTTTTTGCAACAGGAAGAGACTCGTAGTTGCTAAAAATATGCTTTTCGCAACAGACAGAAAAGGCATGTTGCTAAATCTTATCTATTGCAACTACTATAATAGGTCTGTTGCTAAATATCATTTACTGCAACTGTAACTTATCGCCTGTTGCAAATACCTAGTTGCTATAGGGTATTTTTCTTGTAGTGGATAATAGTGAGGTTTGCAACCTGAAGATCTTCGCAGACCTTATGGTTCATTTTCTAACACAAATCTCCTCAATACGTGCTTATCTTACCAAATTTGAAGAATTACATGGCTTATGTGAAGCCTTGCCTGATCAATTTCTACTAGAGAAATTCAGTGATGGCCTCAAAGAAGAAATTAGATACGATGTAATAACATTACATCTAGTAGATTTCAGAGAAGCTGTAAGCTTGGAAAAAGCATTTGAATGCAAGAGGGCAAGGAAAAAGAAGGGTAAGGTATCCAATGCAACCAGAGTTCAGTCACAAATCAAGTTTAATAAAGAAAAGCCTACTGATAAGGAAGGTAAAAAATCTGCAATAAAGGTCAAATGGTTAACACCTCAAGAAATCATTAACTGGAGAAGTTCTGTTGTAATTGAAATCTTCTTCCATGTCTCTTTCGTCCTCGATAATCATGTTATGTAAAATAACACATGTGTACATTATCCTAGTCATTTTAACTGGTGACCAAAGTCTACAAGGATTACTGACAATAGCAAATATAGATTGAAGAATGCCAAATTCTCTTTCAACATCCTTTCTTTTTCCTTCTTGCACTGCTGCAAATCTTGCTTGTTTATTGTTTTGTGGGTTCAGAACTGTCTTGACAATGGTACTCCATTTCGAGTATATATAGTCTCCTAGATAATATCCATGTTCGTACGTGTTACCCTCTAAAGTGAAATTACATGGCACTGACCCACCATTACCCAAATCATCCAACAACGTTGAACGTTCAACTATGTTTAAATCATTGTTCGACCCTGACATTCTGAAAAATGCATGCCATATCCATAAGTCACACGACACAACTGCTTCAAGTATAATTGTTGATGTATGAGACTTACCCAAATAGCTCTAGCATATGCTTTTGGACAATTCTTCCACTCTCAATGCATGCAGTCTAAACTACCTAACATTCCAGGCCATCCTCTGCTTACATGCATATTCATTAACATTACTATATCTGCCTCATTTGGTCTACTTAGTTATTGATCGTTGTAAACATCTACGATAGCTTTACAAAAATGGTCCAAGTAATCTAATATCGTGCTTTTCGCCATCTTTAAATTTTCATCTTGCGCGTTAACTGGACTTCCATATGCTATCATACGGAGTGTAGCTGTCATCTTTTGAACTCCAGTGAGGCCCATTATATGACAAGCATTGCTTTTGTAGATAAAGCACGAATCATGTTGTTATATACACTGTAGGATTCGAAGAAACAAAGGTCGCTTCATGAGAAATCTTCTCCTAAAATCTTGATCTGTGTACATTGGATTGGAAACAAAATAGTCTTCCATTAGTCTATCATTGTGCCACGAATGACGTATGTTTTTATATCGACGTCCTATAACAGAACCACCATGTAGTGAACATATCAGCTCCCTATGTCGACAAGAATGATCCTGTACCAAAATATCATATTCTCCATCATTAACATCGAAAAAACTACACTCTTCAAAGGACATTTTTAATTATTGAAATTGTTGAGTTGCTTAGATATTGAATACAATGGAATTTGTTTGAGTAATAAATGTTGTAAGTCTTCATAGTATTATATATCGATTTTTAGGTTACATCACTATAGTTTCCATTGGAAACTGCAGTCACACGGAGTTAAAATAAAAAAAAGTGGCATCAGTGAAGTGTCGTTGTCAAGTGCACTACAACCACGCTTTCTCTTTTGGGTACCCCAATCTCTTTTCTCTTGTAGTCTGCACTCTGGTCTCCATTGGAAACCTCAGCCGCATGGAGACAAAATAGGAAAAGTGGCATCAGTGAAGTGTTGTTGTCAAGTGCACTGCAGCCACACTTTCTCTCTTGGATATCCCAATCTCTTTTCTCTTAGAGTCTGCACTCTGGCCTCCATTGGAAACCACAGCCGTATGTAGACAAAATAGGAAAAGTGGCATCAGTGAAGTGTCATTATCAAGTGCACAGCAGCCATGCTTTCTCTGTTGGATACCCCAGTCACTTTTCTCTTGGAGTCCGCTCTCTGGCCTTCATTGGAAACCGCAGTCACATGGAGACAAAATAGGAAAAGTGGCATTAGTGAGGTGTCATTGTCAAGTGCATTGCAGACACACTTTCTCGCTTGGATGAAATGATTACAACTGGATTATTAAAGAGGAGCTAGCCGCTCTACCCACTTTCATTATTTTTGGTCAATATATCCCTTTTATTTCAAGTTTTCAACTTTCCTCTATGAAAAATGGTTAACTAGGAGTTCGATGATGAAACCAAGGTTCAAATGTACAATGAGTATGAACATAATAAGCAACCTGCCGAAGATGTCGAATTTGTGCTTGAAACACAAGTGGAAGTCCAAATGGAAGCTACAGAAGCGGAGTCCGAACTCTTTAGTGCCACACAACCACACGTTGCCATCCAGCGAATCAGATCATTTCAAAAATCCCTCAATGTTAGGTTGAGAGAAGTAGTTGCTCAACAGAACCCGGATAGGTCAAGCTGTAGCATGACAGGTCATTCAGTCCTATGCTATTACGGTGTTAAATGCAATGTCCTTGTTTCTAAAAGCCAAACGAATGCATTTCGTCGCTTTTATGGTTGCAAAGCATACATTGATGCACAAAATCGCCAAGAATTGCAAATTTGTAATTTTTTACATGAATAGATCCACCATTGACGAAGAGAGGTGTCCAGTACGCACTTGATTAGCAAGCTGAGGTTAGTCGCTTGGAAAGAATGAATGTTGCAGTGAAGGCTGAAATGCTTAATGGGTGTTACGGTTTACCCAGAAACTATAGGTCGTAGTTATAGTGTATTGGGTCGTAGTTATATGTATGTATTCAAATATATGTTTTATTTGGGTCGTAGTTATATGTTGTGTTGAACGATGTTTGTATACTTCGTTGCGTAATTTGGTGTATCATACGATGATGTATTTGGCTCGTAGTTTTATGTTATGTCGAATGATGTTTGTATGCGTTGTTTTATAACTTGGTGTATTAACTATGTTATTATGCAAGTTCCTTTATTTATCTAAGCATTTTAGCTTTTACTACATAGTGTGCCAACCTGACAAATCAGAGCACTGCTTGTGTAGTTTAATTATTATGTCTACGCATTGTGTAGTCACGTTCCCTTATGACAAACCAGAGCACTAGTGGATTGTCTTGACATTTGGATGACAATTGATGTTCGAAACGACAACACATATTTACAGATCAATAGGGGTTGTTTAACATGACTACTTTTGGATATATTTTTTGAAATAATTATATGTGTAGTATTTGCTATAAATAGAATTGCTTATAAATGGTTTTGTTTTTCACTCCAAAATATTATAGTTAAACTCGTAGAAGAAAATGTCAATCCAAAATTGGTCTGCAGCTGAGTTACTAGTACTTGTGGAAGCTTATATCGAGTTTGATAAAAGATGCGAGATTATGCTACAAATTGGTGGAGGATTAAGCCATGAATTGTTTTGGAATTTGATCCAAGACATTTACAACAACGATCCCGACTACCCCTCGTGGAGGTCTACTATAGATGTTCATACAACGCATAGCGCTTTCTGGGCTAAATGTCATCGTCACTGCAAGATTATCGAGATGGTTGAAGATGATTATATATTTCAAGTTTATCGTTCCACTTTCGATGCACGTTTCGTACTAGAACACGGAAGAGAATTCATTGGTCATGAAGTTTTTGAAGTTCACTATAGCTGGCCAACACGCTTCGGATCTGATTGAGCCTTAATGGATTGAATTTGAAGTTGGTCGGATTAAGTATTATTTTATCTTAATTGTATCATGAATTTATCATGCTAGAGTATCGTGAATGTATCGTGTGAGTTTTATATATCTTCTTTATCATAGTATTATTTAACTTATTCAAACAAACTACATAAGCTACGGTGTGTCGCGAATGTATCGTGTGGGTCATCTCTGGTTTAGTTATAATTTTGGGTCGTCCTCGGTTTAGTAAATCAATCAAAAGTTTTGGAAATCGTATCTTAATCAGTGACCGATCACATCAAGGCAGCAGGTAAAGCAGATTCGCTACAGTATAACGTCAGGCGTAGCAGGGCACGCCAGTACGTAAAGCAGATTCACTACAGTATAACATCAGGCATAGCACTGGTTAATAACATCATAACTTGTTTTATTCGATCGATACTATGCGGCTATATATCTCTAAGGGTTTTTCTCACCTCCATCACTCAAACAATTTTTCTTTCTATAAAACCGAGCATACAAACAACAATGCCTTCATGGCCCTCGTCTATGGATTCTATCTTTCCTCGGAATCATCAAGCTCCGACGACTAATTCAAGAACCGATGTTGATTGGATTATCGAATACCAAGAGCAGCACTATGAGGATGTGTGTCGTGAGTACCTAAATCTAAGCCTACTTGAACTTCAGGAACCTATTGTCCATGTCCAGATTTTTGTCATCATGTAGTTCAACCTGTATATGAACAAGACATACGAGCGGTTACTGTCACTCACCCTCCGACTCAAGAAGTGTTAAATCAATTCTCGGTAATTCAACCTCCATATGAAAAAGAGGTATGAGCGGGTTCAGTTACCGAACCTCCTAACAATCAAGCGGGTTCAGTTACCGAACCTCCTAACGATCAAGATGTTAACTCATATGCCATTTGTTGTCGCCTTGGGTACGCGATGGTAGTAATGGTAAGGGCGGACGGAGAAAATATTGGTCGTAGGCTCCAGTTATGCTCATTATGGCTGAAAGGCTGGAATTACTCTGAATGGATTGACGACCGTTTATGTCCAAGGGGTATTTCTTATGCCAACGAGTTAGAACATGAGATTAGGCGACTTAGAACTGCTTTAGAATCCCTTAAGATTGAACGTACCATGTAGTTTGCTTGCATAATTATTTTCCTAGTTAACAACTATTATATCCTACGTTTTAGTAGCTATTTCCTATTTGATATCTGTTGTATCCTAAGTTTTAATAGTTATTTTCTAATTAAGATCTGTTGTATCATAAGTTTAAGTATTTGTTTCCTGGTTAACATCTGTTGTATCATAAGTTTTAGTACCTATTTCGTAGTCAACATCTATCGTAATTATTTATCTAGTTAATTAACAACTGTTGCAATAATTTCCATTGGATCATGAAACATTCTAATTACGTGTTAACCATTAACTAAGTGTTAACAAAGTTTGGAGGAAGTAAGGTATTTGTCAAACAAATGTCAAGATTTTGAACTCGGATGTTTGTTTAACAAACACCTGAGTAGCAGACGTTTGTTGCTGAACAAACGTCTGGTATCAGGCGTTTGTTAAACAAACGCGTGAACGCAAAAACTATTGGGAAGCCAATGTTCCAACTTTTCGGGGTGCGGAAAATTTAAAATCCACACCCTTAAACAGTTGTAGATGCTCTTAAAAAGGATAGTTTTCAATGCAACTATAAAGATGTATAAATCATATAACATGAACTATGTAAATCAACAATAATGATAAAGTTAATTAGTAAATTAGTTACGATTCATCAGGAATTCCTATATGATTTATCATAAAATTCTTAAATTCTGGACATTATTCTACAATACACTAAACGCTAATCATTAAGCATGAAATAGTTTACTACAGGAATCGATACTCTATCAATTCAAACCAGTCAAGTTTAATATACAGTCAGTTTCATGATAAAAGAACCATCGTATTCAGAAGCGTCTGGCATATATATCTATAATCGAGAATAAAGCATTACAGTCTTGTGTGGTTCCCCATAAAACCAAGGAGCCTTCCATGTGAAATTGAAGCCAAGTTAAATACCACACTTTCCATGACCCACGAGTTGAACCAGGATGATGAGAAGTCAGTTGAACATATCAATAGTTTACATGTAATTGTAGATTTTATATCACGAAGGACCAAGGCCAACGTCTTAGTGGGTTTGGGCCAGGCCTTTGTCCACTTGATAATAGGATTGCATGTGGAGAGAATTTGATAGATACATATAGGTTTCAAGATGTTTATTTGAAAATTTGAATTGGCATTTTGTAGCAACCCAAAATTTTCAGTATATTTAAATTTAGATTTAAAATAAATAAATGGAACAATATTAGATAAGAATCAAATTTTGTTGATTTTAATGATGGAGATTGTTTGAATTGAGTATAAATAGATTTTTAAAGCTTGTTTGTTGTAACTTGGAATTTAATATTTTAATAACAAATTAGATTTTAAGTAGGTCAAGTTAAAAGGAATTTCAAATTTAATTTGTTAAATGGCGGAATTCTAAGTTGGGTAATAATAACTGAAATTCAAATCAAATTTCAAATAATCAAATTAAGACTTAAATGTGTGAAATTTTATTTACAAAATTTAATTAAGTTGAAATTGGATTAAAATGGAATTTAATGAATATTTAAATTGAATAAAACAGTTAAATGAATAATCGAATATTTTATTAATTAATTAACTGTGAAATTTAACTGTTTGGCAATTGTCTCAGAATTCGATGAAACTAGTTTCATCCGATCCAGAACAGTGAATTATTTTAGAGTTTCAAATTTCGCTGCAATCGGACGTGTCGTTTAATCGTACGGAATAAAACATGAAAGGAATCAATGTAATGTGATAATGGTTATTGTTCACACTGGACCTTCTATATATACAAATAAACTTCTGTTCCAACCCATCAGCCATTTCTCACTTTACGTATATTCTCTATCTGCCGAATCTTTCCTCTAATGGCAGAAACCATCTCTAAACCCTAGATCAAATAAAAATGCAAACTTTGAAAAATCAAATCTCTCCAAACTATAGCAAATTACCTATCAAAACGAAGAGCTCGGCGATACGAAGCTATAGGTGGCTTTGATTTTGACATGCAGTGAGTGGTTTGGTCAGAAATTGCGGTCAAAGTCTCTGTTTTTCGAAACTCCAGGGCATGATTTAAGGGTTTTCAGTTCTGAAGTTTATTGGCAAATCGGGAATATGGGTTTTGTATAGGTTGACTTGTGGAGTTGAACTATGGTGGTCTGGACGTCTGGAAGTGGACGAGGGGATCGAATTTGGTGGTAGAAGTCTCATTTTGCTGGAATTAGAGCTGGTTTCTGGCGGCGCTACAGTCTACCGGAGGCAATGGCTCCGGTGTCGAGGGATGCGGCTTGGCACGGGGTTTCGAACCAGGGTGGTCTCGAAGCTTATCGTGGCCGGATGAAGGAGCTTTGGCTGGTCAAAATCGGGGCTGCTGGATTCCTTTTCGTATGTTGTTCCTGTAGCAAAACGGAGCGTGAGAAACTATTCGAAGGTGCTGACGTGTCGGCAAGTTATTGGTCGTTATTGGTTTATTTAATTATATATACATATATATATATATAAGTATCGAGCGTTCTAACGTCCATAACTTTCGTATATGAACTCGGATTTGGACGTGGTTGGGTGCGTTGGAATGTGGCGGAATTGCGGACGATTTGAGTCTGGTTTGGCTACGTTTGGAGACAGAAAATTTGTGGGCTTTAGTTTGACGTTCGATCCACTAAACACCCGAAGGTGAGTGATTTTCTCAATCACAAATAATTAAATTATTCACATGTTTATTAAATTAAATTATGAAACAAGTTTGGTTGCAAGCTTGTGTTTGCTTGATGATGTATTGCCTAAAATTAACATGCAAGTGTGTTAACATGCAAATCTAGGTCGATGATTAGTCATTTAATTAAATTTAAATTTCTAGTTGGAAATTCTAATCCTTGTAAATCCTTAAAACAGTTTAATACTGACCAGTTGAATGGAATGGTTAAGATGGATGTTTGGTTGAAATTTATTACTGAATTGAGATTGACACTGCTAATGCTCTATATTCAGTATAGTGTATTTGCATGTTCATTTTGACGATTAATCCCATTTACCCTAAATGTTACGGGCATCGAACAAACCTAGGATTAATCGATTTAAATAAATTAAGAACACAGAGTGAAATGATAAATCTCTGTGACCCTGATTTTGATTGAAATGATAGATCCGTCCCTGAATATCAAGAAATTAAATTTAAAATCACTTGGCCATAGGGTAGCAAATTATATATGGACATCGGTTGGTTAAATGATTTAAATATTCGAAATTCTATTCGATGGTATTTTATTTAAAGGAAAGGTATCGATTTTCGATAAATTTTATTTTTCCTTTAAAACCTGAACCTTGAATGATTATGAATTTGTCAAGGGGATTATCCAAACAAATTTGAGAATTTTAAAAATGGGAATTTTAAATATGACTTGGTGTTCAAAATTTATCGTAAGATGTGGAATTTATAATTCTCTATGAACTAAATTTTGGAAATGAAAGTTATTTGAATGTATTTGGAATTTCTTCGAATTTGATATGAATTTGGGTTGAATCTTATAAATCGAATGGTTGGCTTGAATGGTGTTTGAAACAAGATATTGAAACTATGTAAACTCCATTGAGGCTGGGGTATAAATTCAAGTATTTGAAATTCGGAAGAAAGGAACAATTACGGTTTAAAGAAGTTTATAATTTTTATAAATATTATATATATACACTGCTTGATTTCAAATGACTATTCCTTTTCTTTAAAAAAAAATTATTTAAAAATTTTAACCTATAAAACTATTTTGTTAAAAATAAATTTCCCTTATATTTTATTACTTAAAATTATTTAGTAAAATTTTAATTTATGTATATAAATAGCGATTTAAATTATCTAACTTTATTCTAACTACTACATTCTATATATTTTTTATATATAAAGATTTTTCTTTATAAGCATCTATTTTCATAATTATATTTTATGAATTGTAAATTTCTTCCGAATGGAAAGTGTTTGGATTTAAATCGTTGGTTTGAATGGAGCTCAGATAAAGTATATTCTATTTGAATATGAATCGATTTTAAACCAATTCAATATGGAAATGCAAATTATATCATACTCGAATATAAATGGATCTCCTAAGAGATTGAAATGAGTTGAAGTAAAAATATATATTCAATTTGAATATGAATTTATTTCCGACCTTAAATCGATTTTGAAATAATTATGATCTTTGATATGAAATATATTTTATTTGAGTATAAATCGATTTTGGGATATTATGGAATTATGATGTATGGATCTAGAAATAATATTCTAGTTTGAAATATAAATCGGTTTGGAATGATTATGATATGTTGATATGAAAATTTTATTCTTTTGAATATAAATTGGGTTCGAAACAAAATATGTTATTTGATATGAAAGCGAACCTTTGTGAGAAGTAAAAGAACCGACCGATGTGGAAAATGTAAACGTTGGTTGTTAAAGAGGTCGGGGTCGACAAGTGGCATACTCTCTGTCAGTATCGATACTACTTTAACAACTGTGAATGCTATGACATATCCAGAATGAAATATGATGACTTGGAGGCAATTACTGGATTCGAAGAAAGAGAACGATGATGGAATAGCCTTGACCTTCGGGTCATAATTGAAATGACTAAAACAGGAGCTATACCGTGACTAGTAGAGGTAGCACCTCTGATCGGACGCACTTCTCCGATACTATTTCTATGACTGTGATGATGATTAGGGCCCTTTTGATTTGGGAGTGTGATCCGAGGTGGGCGGTGGTGTCTGCTATGTGTTACCATCGGTCCGGGACTGCAATTGGTAGAATCCTACCCTGGGCATTGCCTCGACTGCCTTGTCATATTTATCCTTATCGAGCCCCATACGATTTTTGATTTGTATCGTACCTATGGAGTGCCCTCTGATGCCACCAGTTATGGTGGGTTTACGATACTGTATAGACTATGGTATTATAAACGGTGTAAGGGAAAATAATGTAATCCTGCTTACGCTATTTTCGTTATGTTTATTTTACTGAATAGACAGTACAAAAATAGTGTATTATACTATGTACGTATTAGTTTAACGGATCCTTAAGAGATGGAAAATCCCGTAAAGTCTCTTGAGTTACTGCACCCATGACACTCAAGTTATTTTGTGTTTTGATTTGACTAATATGAGAATGGTTTAGTGTTGATCTGAGTGTTTGTTGTGCTTTCTTTTTATGTAATATGCTCGGGTCAGTAGAAGTTGCAGTTAGTAAAGATTTCAGTAGCTTGGAGGATGAAGACGAGGATTTGGTATATATATCAATTATAAGTATGTTTTCCGCTGCACTTTAATTCCGCTACATTATTGTATGCATTTGTATAAGTGTAACTCTGATGACTAAGAAAGTACAACTCGAATGCATATGGTTTTTTTAATGCTTTGATCCATTATTTGTTTATTATATGTTATCCTTCCGCTGTGAGATTCTGAGATTGTATTTCTCTTCTTTCTTCTTTTTCCCCATAACTGCCTGTGTTGGTGATTTGTTTGGATTGACATATGTGGTTTATTGTCGATTTGAACGGTCAAAAATTCAGGTCGTTACAGTTGGTATCAGAGCTTTAATTGGCAACAACCTTGGCTCTGTGTGGGAATTAACTTATTAGAGATGGGATTAGAAACGCCCTAAAATGGGTTTGAGTGATATGAGAGAGCGTACTTGTATTTTTGATATAAATTTGTTTTATATTATGTTGACTTGTTATGTTGTATATTTATTGATTCTGGTCGATATATGGGACGCCATAGAATCGATAGGAATTTTTAAATAATCGAACATAATTATCGACATAATATGGTTTTCGATTATATTTTAAAATATATCAAATATATTATTGGTTCAAGTATGTATATATCCATTTTAGTAGGTGGTAATATTAAGTTATCACCTATTATGGTTGATTAAATAATAAATCTAATAAGAAAATTTTAATAAATTTAGGAAATACTTGAAATGAAATGATATCTTTAGGTATAATTGGGTGCAAATGGTTTGCGATTGAAATGGAAATGAACTTGAGGACTTAATTCTGGTGCTTTTGAAAATAGTTTGCCAAAGATTTAAAATAATATAGTATTATAGGTAAGTATTTTTGAAAATGGAAATGATTTCAAATAATTTTTAAACGAAATAAGTGTGAAATCTTTACTTAGACCTTAGAAATAGCCTCGGTAATGAGTGCACGCATTATCAACGTTTATTTTGAAAAGTCTGAGTGGGGCAGACCACTCTATGATTATTATAACTTACTTGACAAAGAATTTTGGATTTAATTCCATATAGTATAAATTCATATAAAAGTATTAGTATTTTTGTTTTAAAGATTGAATTTAAATTTAACCCGAATTTAAAATTTTCTAGGTTCTTTGTTAATTTAATATTTGGATCTAAAATTTTATATGGTATAGTTTCATATAAATTAGTATAAGTATATATAATATTATTTTACTTAGTATATAAAACCGGAATCAAAGTTTTAAGTTTATCTTATTTGAGGATATTAATTTGGGTACTAAGTAACTCAATGCATTAGAATTTTAGATTTTGAAACCAAGAAATGAACTTAAGTATTTAGAGAAGTTTGAAATAAATCACGAAATTAAAATTAACTAAATTAAATTGGAAGATTAGATTGTGTAATAAAAGCGATAACCCATAACTTGGCTAATTAATAAGTATATCAACTTAGTCGAGAAGGAGTTGAAAAAAATATGAAGTTTGTTAATGAAATGTGAATAGTCGATGAATTAGAAATGAAAGAAATCTAAATGAGTAACCCTCATTTGGATAATACCTCGAATGTAAACCTGAGAATGAACAGTGAAATGAATAGAATGCAAATCATTTGTCAAATGAAATATAACTTAATTTGAGTAGAGAAATCGAATTAAATAAACTTTAACATAGGAAATCGAATAAAAATGGTTCGAGAACTAAGTATAAATTAGAGTTATGAACAGTCATTAATTCAATTTATGATTTGTGCGTCGAATAAATAAATTGAGTTAATGGACAAGTTTTAATTTAAAATGAAAATGAGAATAAGTGAATAAGGAAATGGTTAAAGGTATGAATCGAGGTGCCAAAACCAGAGAAATGAGATGCAAATATAAAAATTTGGCTTATTTAGAATAATATAATAGTTAAATGAATTCTAATTTGGGAATTTAATACTTTGAAATGTGATATAAAATAAAAACTTAATCTGAGTGGGATGGATTAATGGGTAAGTAAGTAAATGAAAATTCAGTAATGAGATAAAATAGAATGATTTATATAAAAGCCATGACCGACCTTAATCCATGGTTATAGATTCAAAGTTAACTAATTAGAACAAGGAAATGAAATAAAATGGAATTGGAAATATGAAAGAAGGTATAGGAAATATAAATCCGAAGTCAAATTTATTAAATTAGGATATCAAAAGAATTTGGAATTCAATAAATTCAATTAAGTCAAATGAATTAGAATAATGGAAGTTAACTTGAGAAATTTAATTTGGCCAATTTAGAACCAAATATAAGCGAAATGAGTGAGGATGAACTTAAATAATTAGAATAAATAAAGTCAAATTTAATTCAAATGGAAAGACATTCAGTGTAAATTGGATGAAGTAAACAGATAAGAATGGAATTTTGAAATTTGATCCATATTAATGAATTCAAGATCTAATGTAATCAAGTTCGTTGGAAATTTTAAAAGGTTTCAAGTTTTAATCGGAACTTAACACTTGAAATGAAACCGAAAATTGAATTGAAAGAATATTGAAATAAGGTAAGCAATCGAACGTGAATCCATTCCTTAATAATGAATTAATAATCGATTTTAAGCGTTAAGGATTTACCAAATATTTTGGAATCCTAAAGTTTGAAAACTCCAAATAAATAAATCGATGTTTATGTGAAAACCTGAAATATTAGATGAGCTGAAGCGAAAAGACCGTAACTTTTGAATGGATGATCGCAATTTAACGATTCCAGACTTTTTGGAAACCTTAGAGACTGAACTAAAACTTTTGTCAATGGGACCTTGTCTAATTTTCATATTTATTAGGTTGAAATCCAAGTGTTAGTCGTAGTACTATGCGCAGAAAATTTAAAAACTGAAGTATATATCAATATTGTTTTGACCATAATTTCCTAATGGAGCATCGGATTTCGATGTGAGAGTACAATTCGGAAAGCCCAGGATCTGAACTAAAACTTTCCTTTAATATGCTTTGTACAATTTTGAGATTTAAAGGGTTAAAAACTGGGTTGAACAACTCAGACCTGCATTTTTCAGTGTACGGGCTGAGGTGTTCGCCTTCACTAAAATAGTCATAACGTTTGATCGAATTATCCGAATTTGACGAATCTGGACAATTCGGAAAGCCTGGAAGAAATGCAACAGCCTTTTCCTATTGTACTTCAGTCAAATTCCAACATTTAATGGGTGATAAATTTCAATTTGTTCACTGGCCTGTTATGAATATCTTGGTTTTGTAGTTGAAAATGTTTAATATAGGTTGTGCAAGTTATATACATTCGCTACTTATTATATTTATGTTGAATTCTCGTGCGTATGTGAGTATGTAGCAGGTGTAAGGAAGTCACACTACGTTTGGAGCTCGCTTGCGATAAATACCAAAGCGCTTGGGTAAATAAATTACAAATATAATGCTAAAAGAGGTACGTATTTGTGATACAAGGCTTTGTGGTTGTATATATGTGTTTTTCCCCATTTGGATGCCTCATCAAATGATGAGATGAATATTTGAGTTTTATATGTATTGTGATTTTTCCAGACCTCTTCGTACAAAGGAGATGCTGCCGAAATTTTCTGTGATTTCAGGAGTTAGAAAAATTTATGAAATTTTACAACTACATAACTTATTGTATCAATGCTATTATATAAGTATGAATTTGAAGTTATGATCTGTTTAATACCTCATTTCATTCTCTTTTCGAGGATGAAAAGATTTTTAAGTGGGGGAGAATGTAACAACCCAAAATTTTTAGTATATTTAAATTTAGATTTAAAATAAATAAATGGAATAATATTAGATAAGAATCAAGTTTTGTTGATTTTATTGATGGCGATTGTTTGAATCGAGTATAAATAGATTTTTAAACTTGTTTATTTAGAATTATTGTAACTTGGAATTTAATATTTTAATAACAAATTAGATTTTAAGTAGGTTAAGTTAAAAGGAAATTCAAATTTAATTTGTTAAATGGCGGAATTCTAAGTTGGGTAATAATAACTGAAATTCAAATCAAAATTCAAATAATCAAATTAAGACTTAAAATGTGTGAAATTTTATTTATAAAATTTATTTAAGTTGAATTTGGATTAAAATGGAATTTAATGAATATTTAAATTGAATAAACAGCTAAATGAATAATCGAAAATTTTATTAATTAATTAATTGTGAGATTTAACTGTTTTGGCAACTGTATCGGAATTCGATGAAACTAGTTTCATCGAATCCGGAACGATGAATTATTTTAGAGTTTCAAATTTCGTTGCAATCGGACGTGTCGTTTAATCGTACAGAATAAAACATGAAAGGAATCAATGTAATGTGATAATGGTTATTGTTCACACTGGACCTTCTATATATACAAATAAACTTCTGTTCCAACCCATCATCCGTTTCTCACTTTACGTATATTCTTTATCTGCCGACTCTTTTCTCTAATGGCAGAAACCATCTCTATACCCTAGATCAAATAAAAATGCCAACGTTGAAAAATCAAATCTCTCCAAACTATAGCAAATCACCTATCAAAACGAAGACCTCGGCGATACGAAGCTACGGGTGTCTTTGATTTCGACATGCAGTGAGTGGATTGGTCAGAAATCGCGGTCAAAGTCTCTGTTTTTCAAAACCCTAGGGCATGATTTAGGGGTTTTCGATTCTGAAGTTTATTGGCAAATCGGGAATATGGGTTTTGTAGAGGTTGACTTGTTGAGTTAAACAATGGTGGTCTGGACGTCTGGAAGTGGCCAAAGGGATCGAATTTGGTGGTAGAAGTATCGTTTTGCCAGAATTAGGGCTGGTTTCGGGCGGTGCTACAGTCCACCGGAGGCGATGGCTCCAGCGTCGGGGGACGCGGCTTGGCACGGGGTTTCGAATCAGGGTGGTCTCGAAGCTTATCGTGGCCGGAGGGAGGAGCTTTGGCTGGTCAAAATTGGGGCTGATGGATTCCTTTTTGCACGTCGTTCCTGTAGCAGAACGGAGCGGGAGAAACTATTCGAAGGTGCTGACGTATCGGTTGGTTATTGGTCGGTATTGGTTTATTTAATTATATATATATACACACATACATATATATATATATATATATATATATAAGTATCGAGCGTTCTAACGTCCATAACTTTCGCATATGAACTCGGATTTGGACGTGGTTAAGTGCGTTGGAATCGTGGCAGAATTGCGAACAATCTAATATTGGTTTGGCTGTGTTTGGAGACAGAAAATTTTTGGGCTTTAGTTAGACATTCGATCCACTAAACACCCGTAGGTGAGTGATTTTCTCACTCACGAATAATTAAATTATCCGCATGGTTATTAAATCAAATCATGAAATAAGTTTGGTTGCATGGTTGTATTTGCTTGAGGATGTGTTGCCTAGAATTAACATGCAAGTGTGTTATCATGCAAATCTAGGTCGATGATCAGTCATTTAATTAAATTTAAATTTCTAGTTGGAAATTCTAATCCTTGTAGATCCTGAAAACAGTTTAATACTAACCAGTTGAATGGAATGGTTGTGATGGATGTTTGGTTGAAATTTATTACTGAATTGAGATTGACACTGCTAATGCTCCGTATTCAGTATAGTGTATTTGCATGTTCATTTTGACGATTGATCCCATTTACCATAAATGTTACAGACATCGAATAAACCCGGGATTAATCGATTTAAATAAATTAAAACACAGAGTGAAATGATAAATCTCTATGACCCTGATTTGGATTGAAATGATAGATCCATCCCTGAATATCGAGAAATTAAATTTAAAATCACTTAGCCATAGGGTAGCAAATTATATATGGACATCGGTTGGTTAAATGATTTAAATATTTGAAATTCTATTCGATGGAATTTTATTTAAAGGAAAGGTATCCATTTTTGATAAGTTTTATTTTTCCTTTAAAACCTGAACCTTGAATGATTATGAATTTGGCAAGGGGGTTATCCAAACAAATTTGAGAATTTTAAAAATGGGAATTTTAAATATGACTTAGGGTTCAAAATTTATGGTAAGATGTGGAATTTATAATTCTCTATGAACTAAGTTTCGGAAATGAAAGTTATTTGAATATATTTGGAATTTCTTCGAATTTGATATGAATTTGGGTTGAATCCTATAAATCGAATGGTTGGTTTGAATGGTGTTTGAAACAAGATATTGAAACTATGTAAACTCCATTGAGGCTGGGGTATAAATTCAAGTATTTGAAATTCGAAAGAAAGGAACAATTACGGTTTAAAGAAGTTTATAATTTTTATAAAGATTATATATATACACTGCTTGATTTCAAATAACTATTCCTTTTCTTAAAATTTATTTATTTAAATTTTTAACCTATAAAACTATTTTGTTATAAATAAATTTCCCTTATATTTTATTACATAAGTTATTTAGTGAACTTTTAATTTATGTATATAAATAGCGATTTAAATTATCTTACTTTATTCTAACTACTATATTCTATATATATTTTTTATATAAAGAATTTTCTTTATAACCATCTATTTTCATAATTATATTTTATGAATTGTAAATTTCTTCTGGATGGAAAGTATTTGGATTTAAACCGTTGGTTCAAATGGAGTTGAGATAAAGTTTATTCTATTTGAATATGAATCGATTTTAAACCAATTCAATATGGAAATGCAAATTATATCCTACTCGAATATAAATGGATCTCCTAAGAGATTGAAATGAGTTGAAGTAAAAAAATATTCTATTTGAATATGAATGGATTTCCGACCTTAAATCAATTTTGAAATAATTATGATCTTTGATATGAAATATATTCTATTTGAATATAAATCGATTTTGGGATATTATGGAATTATGATGTATAGATTTGGAAATAATATTCTAGTTTGAAATATGAATCGGTTTGGAATGATTATGATATGTTGATATGAAAATTTTATTCTTTTGAAAATAAATTGGGTTTGAAAAAAATATGATATTTTGATATGAAAGCGAACATTTGTGAAAAGTAAAAGAACTGACCGATGTGGAAAATGTAAATATTGGTTGTTAAAGAGGCCGGAGTCGGCAAGTGGCATACTCTCTGTCAGTGTCGATACCACTTAACAACTGTGAACGCTATGACATATCCAGAATGAAATATGATGACTTGGTGGCAATTACTGGATTTGAAGAAAGAGAACGATGATGGAATAGCCTTGACCTTCGGGTCATAATTGAAATGACTAAAACATGAGCTATACCGTGACTAATAGAGGTAGCACCTCTGATCGGATGCACTTCTCTGGTACTATTTCTATGACTATGATGATGATTAGGGCCCTTTTGATTTGGGAGTGTGATCTGAAGTGGGCGGTAGCGGCTGCTATGCGTTACCACCGGTCCGGGAGTGCAATTGGTAGAATCCTACCCAGGGCATTGCCTCGAGTGCCTTGTCATATTTATCCTTATAGAGCCCCATATGATTTTTGATTTGTATCGTACCTATGGAGTGCCTTCTAATGCCATCGGTTACGGTGGGTTTACGGTAGTGTATAGACTATGGTATTATAAACGATGTAAGCGGAAAAATGTAATCCCACTTACGCTATTTTCATTATGTTTACTTTACTGAATAGACATTACAATAATAGCATATTATACTATGTATGTATTAGTTTAACGGATTCTTGAGAATGGAAAACCCCGTAATATGTCTTGGGTTACTGCACCCATGACACTCAAGTTATTTCGTTTTTTGATTTGACTAATATGAGAATGATTTAGTGTTGATCCGAGTGTTAGTTGTGTTTTCTTTTTATGCAATATGCTCGGGTCAGCAGAAGTTGCACTTAGCGAAAATTTCAATAGCTTGGAGGATGAAGACGAGGATTCGGTATACATATCAATTATAAGTATGTTTTCCGCTGCACTTTAATTCCGCTGCATTACTGTATGCATTTGTACAAGTGTAACTCTGATGACTGAGAAAGTATAACTCGAATGTATATGTTTTTTTTATGCTTTGAACCATTATTTGTTTATTATATGTTATCCTTCCGCTGTGAGATTCTAAGATTGTTTTTCTCTTCTTTCTTCTTTTTCTACTTTTTCCCAATAACTACCTGTGTTGGAGATTTGTTTGTGTCGACGTGTGTGGTTTATTATCGATTTGAACGGTCAAAAATGTAGGTCGTTACACATTTTCTTTAGCAATACTAGTTGTTCATTCAAAAGTGGTGATATCAGCACAACGAATGCAGTTACATAACGTAAAACTTTTTGGGTGTTTATTCTATCTTACTAATTGAATTATGCATACATAACATATCTTATAGGACACTCTAAAATCAAGTCCACCAGAGAACGTAGTGATGAAGCTGGCATCACCATAGTTATGTTATGCATACATAACATAACTTTTTGGATGTTTTCTGCATGTAATGTGGTATTTTTGGATACCTTGCTTTCGGAGATGCTGCACCTGGTAATTTCCTAACCGGTTTTGGGTTCTATGATCCATTTTAGCTCATCGATGTTGGCAACATCTGCGTTGTCATACATTTGCTTGGTGCTTACCAGGTTAGTAATCATAGCTAAGTCATTGGTTCTCTTAACAGAAGAAGTCCATTCATCCAATAGCTTGCACGCATGAAAAATTGTAAGTAATAAAAGTAGCCAAAAATGTTCGCTTTCTACCCTGCGACAACCTAAAAGCTGCTAGCGCCTCCGCCTCTTTTCCGCCTTCTCCCCTAATCGCTGTTCTCTTCTCCTCTCTATGGCCAAGCATAAAAAATCTAATCCCTCTTCATCTACCTTAACCAGATCTGGAAGTCGCAATCTAGCTATCGCCAACCTGTCTGAGTCGGCTGAAGATCCTGAAACTGCTGCTTTAGGTGCTCCGCCACCTCGATCAGTGTACACGTTGCCAGAATCTCACCCTCTCAATGCTTTAATCGCGGAAATAGCTGCTTCTCAACCGTCATCGTTTTTGGATGCCCAATCCTCTGGAAAGTCCCCTTTGGCTCCTTTGCTTGAGCAGGCACCTCCGGCCTGGTCGCTTCCAGGTGAGCCCTCTCTTGTTGCTAGTGATGGCAATATGGGTTTTACTGGTGCCAACTTGGGTACGGTTGTCGCCAATAGGGCTTTGGGGGCATAATTATGGAATTTCCAGCATTAATTGTGAAACTGTATTGGCAAACGAGTTTGGTAGTGCGTTAGGGAATGATGGTAACATGCAATGCACTCCAACTGTTCGATTAAATTCCCCTTCAAGCCAGGAAATCCCCAATGCTGCTCCCACCCGTAACGTAAATTCTGGAAATACTTCGTGGAAATCTTTGTTTGCAACTCTCCCAAATATAGCTGGTGATTATGTTCCAGTTGACTTTACAATTCAACATGACGAATTTGGAGCGAGTTCTCCTCCAGAAGTGCATCAAGAAGCTTCGATGTTTTGGAAGGAACAAGTTGTTGGTTTTTTCTTAGATACTAAGATTCCTGATATTGACATGATCACTGCTTGTCGTAATTCTTGGAGAATTAGAGCGGGTTTGCGTATGATGCGAGTTGATGGTCTTTTCTATATGAAGTTCTCATCTGTTGATGAGCGATTGCGAGTCTTGGAATCAGCTCCTTCAATCATAGCTGGAAAACCATTCATAGTGACTCCATGGAACTCTACTGTTGATAAAGCCAAGGAGCAAGTTCAATCTATTCCCGTCTGGGCTCAGTTTAATCATGTTCCATCTGTCCTGCAACCTCTTCTAGGTCTTAATTGGCTCGCATGCCATATTGGAAAACTAAAATGCTTTGATGCTAACACTGTTGCAAGGAGAAATCTTTCATTTGCTAGAGCTTTGATAGAAGTCACCCCTGACAAACCACTTCCTTCTCAACTTAAGGTACGAATTCATGATCGTCAATATTTGGTTGAAGTGAGTTACAGATGGCAGCCTGACATTTGCACGTTGTGCAAGGCCTTTGGTCATTCCTTGGATTCTTGTAGTGCAGCGCCTGATGCCCCACCCCCTGTTAGAGTTCCCCTACCTAGACCTACTCGTCGGGTTTGGGCTCCTAAACTGAAACAACCTAACCAAACCATTGTCACTTCTGCTGCTATGCCTGTCGTTGACATGGTCGTTGTGCCTGAGGTGATAGTGCCTGTCATTGTTTCTGCTGATGATGAGGATATAGTTGATGTAGTGCCTTTCATGGACATGGTTGATGAGCCGGAGGATTCTATCGGTCAGTCTCGTCAGGATATTGATCCTGATCCTGAATTCTATTGGGCTCCTGAGGACAGAGCGTGGGTTCATGAACCTACTGGTATGCGTCATGACTTTGAGTACTATTTCTACACGCTGGTTGGGCGTAGTTATTTGCACCGCATTTTTTATCAGCCTGTTGACGGTGATCTACAAATATGGGATGAAGGTGAACTTGGTATGGATAACGCAGTTTTGATGCAGGACACTTCCTGGGATCGAAGCACCATTTATTCTAGGAACTCCCCGAACTATGTGAAGGATTTGATAAGACGATTTGCTCATCACATCGCGATTATGACTCCTTTTGCGAGTACTTTCTATGATGAGGTTACATCTTGAGCTGAAATTTGATGCTGTTGTAATATTTTGTTTCTTATTTTGGTACTAGACAGTGACTGGTCACTTCAAACCAGATAATTGTTTCTGCGCTTGTGCAGAACACCTGTTTCTTTCTTTTTATAATAAACAGTGGAACGGCCACTATAATCCGGCTTGCTTTGCAAAAAAAAAAAATCCATTCATTACATTTTATGAAGATCGATTCCTATATTCTTGTATAACCCTTACTGGAACTTCCCAGGGTTATAGAGATAACCTGGATCTCACTCTCTTTCCTTCTCTTTTATTTTTTTGTCTCGGCTCTGAACTCATAAGTCATTTCAAATAAATTACTAACTCGGTAACCGCTAATTGCGAGGTTTAAACCTGAACCTTAGACCCGCTGATTATGCTACATAACAAATGTGATATCTTACTGCCGAGTACACGTGTGTATATCAGTGTATGTCATATATCATATATGCATGTAGTCATTCATAAATCAAAATATTTGTTATAAAAATAGGAAGCATAATGATCCAAATATGTAAAAACCTTGATCCCATAGCTTCTTGAATATGGAACTTTTACATGTTTTGTTTTTTATGTTTTCTGCCAACCCGTTTTTCAGTTTGCTGAAACATGGGTTTCAAGCCTCTACCAAAACAGAAGAAGTAATTAAGTATTAACATCAAATTACACCATTACCCTCCCATTCTACGAATTCGAGTTCAACATTTCAAGGATCATATGGAGAACTTTGTACGTGTTAATAACTGCATTTGTAGCCATTGCATTGCCTTTTCAATAGCTTCTTTGGAATTATAGGAGGGATAGGCTTTTGGTCGTTAGCTGTGTATTTTCCCGTTTAAATGTGCATCGCTCAAGCTAAAGTGAATAAGTGGACTTTGATGTGGGTTTAGTTAAAGACACTGAGTTTTGTTTGTTTGCTTGTGTCGATCGCTGCGATCTATGGATCTGTACAAGGGTTGATTCATGATGTTAGGGCCATCAAGTCTTATAAGATTTTCTAAGGCTTGTGTCGATCGCTGCTGTCTGTGGATCTGTACAAGGGTTGATCCCGAATCAAGTATAATGTCAGGCGTAGAACTGACCGATCACATCATAACTTGTTTTATTCAATCGATACTATGTGGCTATATATCTCTAAGGGTTTTGCTAACCTCTACTCACTCAAACTATTTTTCTTTCTACAAAACTAAGCATACCTTCATGGCCCTCGTCTATGGATTCTGACATTCCTTGGAATCATCAAGCTCTGACGGCTAATTCAAAAACCGATGTTGATTGGATTATTGAATACCAAGAGCAGCACTACGAGGATGTGCGTTGTAAGTACCCAGATCTGAGCCTACTTGGACTTTAGAAATCTATTGCTCATGTTCTAAATTTTGGTCATCAGGTAGTTCTATCTGTATATGAACAAGACGTACGAGCGGCTGCTGTCACTCACCCTCCGACTCAAGAAGTGTTAGATCAATTCTCAGTAATTCAACCTCCATATGAAAAAGAGGCATGAGCAGCTTCACTTACCAAACCTCCTAACGATTAAGGGGTTAACTCATATAACGTTTGTTGCCGCTGTGGGTACGCGGTGGTAGTAGTGGTAAGGGTGGATGGAGAAAATATTGGTTGTAGGCTCCAGTTATGCTCATTATGGTCAAACTGCTGCAATTACTCTGAATAGATTGACGACCGTTTATGTCCAAGGGATATTTCTTATGCCAATGAGTTAGAAGAAGAGATTAGGCGACTTAGAACCACTTTAAAATCCCTTAAGATTGAATGTACCATATAGTTTGCTTGCGTAATTATTTTCCTAGATAACAACTATTGTATCCTATGTTTTAGTAGCTATTTCCTATTTGATATTTGTTGTATCCTAAGTTTTAACAATTATTTTCTAATTAAAATTTGTTGTATCATAAGTTTTGCTACCTATTCCCTATTTAACGTCTGTTGTATCATAGTTTGAGTACCTATTTCGTAGTTAACTTCTGTCGTAATTGTTTATCTAGTTAACATCTAATGCAATAATATCCGTCGGATCATGAAACATTCTAATTATGTGTTAAGCACTAAGTAAGTGTTAACAAAGTTTGGAGGAAGTAAGGCTTTTGTCAAACAAATGTGATCAAGATTTTGAACTCGGACGTTTGTGTTATGGAAACTGCGCCTTTGCGGAAGCGACCAGGTTCTTATTCACCCAATTACTTAAAGATGATTTCTATGGAAACAAACACAGATATGAAATCACACGCGCAAACACAAAATATTCCACTCAACCACCTTTTTTATTGATTCTCAAAAAACAAATTTTGTTTACACTCACTGGTTCAACAACCAACAATAAACAAAATTACAAGAATCAATAATCTTATTGAGAAAGGGAAAGAATATCTAGATGACTAACACTCTTTGTTGGAGAAGGAGAACAATGAAGAACGACGGCTAAGCCTTGGATTAACTGGAGGCACCAATCATCTCTAGGGCACCAAGCCCTAGAGGCACGCAGCCGCCACTCTATTCGGTCATACATTAATCCAACCCAATGTGCTGCTTTTATAGGAGAATAGAAGGCCTAGCCAATTTTCCTCTTAGAGATATATTAGGAATATATCCCCTCAATACTTGCAGATAAGTCACAGAAAGACCGGGTCAAAATCCAGCAATAAATCCGCTGAAATATCAAACTGCTCCTTCTAACCTTCTTTCTGTTGTTGCACCATCTCCTTTACCGCCAAGCACATCCACGCCCCGTCTCTATCAACATATGTGATTTTATGTCACAAATCACAACAGTTTGTTTAACAAACGCCTGAGTACCAGACGTGTGTTGTTGAACAAACGTTTGGTATCAGACGTTTGTTAAACAAACGCTCGAACGCAAAAACTGTTGGGGAAACCAATGTTCCAACTTTTCGGGGGCAGAAAAATTAAAATCCGCACCCCTAAACAGTTGTAGTTGCTCTTAGAAAAAGATATATAGTTTTCAATGCAACTATAAAGATGTATAAACCATATAACATGAATTATGTATATCAACAATAATGACGAAGTTAATGCATAAATTAGTTATGATTCATTTATATCAAAAATTACCATATACTGTATCATAATATTCTTATATTCTAGCCATTATTCTACAATACACTAAAGGCTAATCATTGAGCATGAAATAGTTTATTGTAGGAATCAATACAACTATCAATTCAAACCAGTCAAGTTTAATTTACAGTCTGCTTTGTGATCAAAGAACAAACATATTTAAAAGCGTCTGGCGTATATATCTTATAATAATCAAGAATAAAGCATTATACTCTTGTGTGATTTTTGGAGAACAAAGGAGCCTTCAATGTGAAGCTGAAGTCATATGAAATACTACACTTTCCATGATCAGTTGAACCTAGATATGATAATGAGAAGTCAGCTGACGATACCAATAGATTACATGTAATTGTAATTAAAGATTTTATATCACGGAGGACCAAGGCCACCGTCTTAGTGGGTTTGGGCCAGGCCTTTGTCCACTTGGTAATTGGATTGCGTGTGGAGAGAATATGATAGATACATACAGGTTTCAAGATGTTTATTTGAAATTTTGAATTGGCATTTTCTTTAGCAGTACTAGTTGTTCATTCAGAAGTCGTGATATCAGCACAACGAATGCAGTTACATAACATAAAACTTTTTGGGTGTTTATTCTATCTTACTAATTGAATTATGCATACATATAACATATCTTATAGGACACTCTAAAATCAAGTCCACCAAAGAACTTAGTGATGAAGCTGGCATCACCATAGTTATGTTATGCATACATAAACTTTTTGGATGTTTTCTACATGTTATGTGGTATTTTTGGATACCTTACTTTCGGAGATGCCGCACCTGGTAATTTCCTAATCAGCTTTGGGTTCTATGATCCGTATTGGCAATATCTGCATTGTCATACATTTGCTTGGTTCTTACCAGGTTAGCAGTAATCATAGCTAAGTCATTGGTTCTCTTAACAGAAGAAGTCTATTCATTACATTTTATGAAGATTGATCCCTAAATTCTTGTATAACCCTTACTGGAACTTCCCAGGGTTATAGATAACCTGGATCTCACCATCTTTCCCTCTCTTTTATTTTTTTGTCTCGGCACTGAACTCACAACAACCCGAACCTTAGACCCGCTGATTATGCGACTTAACAAATGTGATACCTTGCTGCTGAGTACACACGTGTATATCAGTGTATGTCATGTATCATATATGCATGTACTCATTCATAAATCAAAATATTCGTTATAAAAATAGGAAGCATAATGATCCAAATATGTAAAAACCTTGATCCCATAGCTTCTTGAATATGGAACTTTTACATGTTCTATTTTTTAGGTTTTCTAACAACCCGTTTTTCAGTTTTCCGAAACATGGGTTTCAAGCCTCTACCGAAACAGAAGAAGGAACGTATTAACATCAAATTACACCATTACCCTCCCATTGTACGAATTCGAGTTCAACATTTCAAGGATCATATGGAGAACATTGTACGTGTTAATAACTGGATTTATAGCCATTGCATTGCCTTTCTTCAATAGCTTCTTGGGATTTATAGGAGGGATTGGCTTTTGGCCATTAACTGTGTATTTTCCTGTTCAAATGTACATCGCTCAAGCTAAAGTGAACAAGTGGACTTTGATGTGGGTTTGGTTAAAGACACTGAGTTTCGTTTGTTTGCTTGTGTCAGTCGCTGCTGTCTGTGGATCTGTACAAGGGTTGATTCATGATGTTAGGGCGATCAAGTCTTATAAGATTTTCTAAGGCTTTTATATGTTATTTTTGTGCCAATAATACTTGTGGTCTTCGTTTAATAAAAGTATTTTAGCATAAATGTCAAATATAAAAACTAATGTACAAAATCAAGTAGGTTGCTATGTTTTGGTATTGCATTCTTGTTCTATATGTACTCTTTTCTGTTTTCCATGTCGGATTTTGGCCCGATCTAATGTCCAAATAACATTTTGCTATGGGTTTTCATGAAGTTCATTTTCATAGATCCACATGGAATGCAAAATTCCACTTTGGGTAGATTGTTCCTTTTTATTGGAATAAGTGTTGTATTTTATTTGATATCATAGAAATTTAAACCAATGGCGTATAAAAATTCAATCTAGAGCTTCATACCCCTTTTCATTTAAGCTAGCAGTGCTCGTTTGAATATTCATTTATATGAGCTTATGGTTGTTTGAGAAAAGAGGTAATTGTTAGTATAGGAAACCTGATACCGAATCCAATTTGTTTCGAAGTTATGGTTGGATCAAAAAACAAACAATATCATGGTGTGATAAAAGTTTGCAAGCATGATTTTGGATAACGTAAGTTTGCACTATCCTAAATCGTGCAGCTACATATATGTGAAGTAACCCTCTTTTTCTACTATATCTACTTCCACTTCATTTACCCCAACATTTTTATTTTTTCTTAAATGACAATTTTTCTAAACTAATTCCATTATGTGGAATCATTCGAAGATTCATGCCAAATCGAGGTATTACATTTTATTAGAGGTATTATTAAAGAAATGTTGATTTTAATTATAAGTTCAGCAATTTTATTTATTCTGTAGAACCATGATTTTTAACTACTACAGTTGTTATTTGTTAACCACAAAATGCTCAACCCTCCTCTCCCTCCCCTCCCAAAAAAATATGGAGCTCTCAGCATAACTCCTAGATTGATTTTGTCATAAATACGTAGATAGGACCTTTGGCTCTGATAGATAGCCCTTAGATCTATCGGGAGAAAGAATCAAACAGACTTCATATAGAAAAAGTGATATTTTGTTAATGAAATAACTTTTTTGGAGTCGAAAGGCGTTTGGATGCTCTAGGTCTTATCAAAAATGGCAAATCAAGTCGAGTGTCTTTGCCTTGGCTAGGAAAAGCAGCACAATAAGCCACAGTTTCGCCTCGAATCTACCTTAGTCAGTCTGAGACGCTTCATTCTTAGAAAGGTTGGCTCAAGGTCCAATATTGAAATCATTTCAGATATTTTGCATCCTTTTTCCCCAGGTCCAATATTGAAATCATTTCAGATATTTTGCATTCTTTTTGGATACTCCAAATCACTTTTTGGATACTCCAAATCAACTTTTTATTGATTATATTGATAAATACAATCGCCTAAAAATTGTACTAAGACAATATCCCGAATTAGAGGTAGAAATTTGGGTTTATTCTCTCTAACTTAAGTACAAGGGTTTAGAGCGATAAAAAATTTGTCCCAGTTAGTACCCCTAGAATTGTATTTATAAATGCAGAATGACCACTTTTCGTCCTGTATCCTTCGCCTCTTTGCTTTAGTGAAATTAAAGAGGGAGACTAGTAATAGTGGCCTTCGATCTTATGTTTTGGGGATCATTGACACAACTGTGGGCAGTAATGCGGTAGCATATCAAAAAGAATATCCAGGTAAGCCTTTGTAACTATCGAAGGGCATTCACAATCTTTCATAGATGCTTGTCGTATTTGAAGGATGATATTTGAGTGTATGAAGCGGAAGTCCTTCTTTGGTGGCCCCAAATCGAAAACCTTCTTTGTGACAATCTTGACTATGTTGGTTCCAAATGATGTATTTGTTGTTAAGTGATTTGATCTATTCGAAGTGGTTGACTATGTGTAACGACCCGTATTTGTAGTCATTTAATTTTGAACATTTAAATTATTTTAGTTGTTGGTGTATTAGTAATATAAAAAGATATTCATAAGGAGTTTATTTATTAAAAACGATGCTCGAACATATAATTTATAATATAAATTCAAAACGAGCTCGTAACATCACAATAGTTCGTAATTTTACATTATGAACTTCATCTGTACAGGATCCAATATAAGTCGGAATTCTTTGAAACAAGAATCTTCTGGATCTATTGGATTATATTTTCCTAATGGAAGAGAAAAAAATTGAGATTTCATCTAATAGATTTTGAGTTATGTCCAAATCAAATTTTTCAGAAAGTCGCTATGGAATCGTTTATAAACCATAACGATTTATTTGATAAATATAAGGGTTTTTATATAAATGGAATATTGGTTTAACGATGAAATTTTATAATATCGAGTTATAATCCAAATATGTTTATTTTGGAGCTACATGGTGTTCTATTCGGATTCATACCATAATAATAATAATAATAACAATAACAATAATAATTTATTATTGCTAAATTGAATTGTTTTTGAATTTATTTATATTTTATCGATTTATTTCAGCCTTAAAATAGCCTTTTTGCAAATGATCTCTGTTTTCATCGAAACTTGTGTCATTGGATCTGTATTAGTAAGTTATTACATGATTGTGATTTTCGTATCGATTGAACTTACCGTTTGACCGTACGAATGGTAAATGCTTAGATTTTTATTTAATCGTTTTATCGATTTAATATGGAAGTTAAGAATAGTCAATTTTCAAACGACCTACGATTTCAATGAAACTAATTTTATTAAATCCGTAATGGTTGATTATTGTAGGATTTCTAGTTTGGAGCCGATTAGAGATATTTTGTGATCATGCGCGAGATAAACGCATATCGATTTACGTTGTGAATAAAAATGGGAGTTTTGCCTAACGTTCTCGGAATTTGACGAAACTGGTCTCATCGTATTCAGAATGTTTAGTTATTGTAGGATTTCAAGTTTCAGGCCAATCAGAATTGTTATATGAGCCTGCGAAAAACAAATGTGAATCAATGAACGAGTTTAATATTCAAAATTTCGCTATTATTGCAAATGGAGTCGAATTTTGACGAAACAAGTTTTTTTAAGACCGCAATGTCAAACTATTGTTGTATGCCTATTGTCGTCACAAACATATTTCATATGTGATCATACGAATTTATAAATGACAAATGGAAATGGCGATATGTATGGATTCATTAAATTCAATAAAATATTCCAATAAAAAAACAATAAACCCATCAATAAAATCATTCCCAACCAGTTCTCAATCCTTTAAGCCAATCTTTCCATTCTTACTTCCAGGCATAAGAGCATCTCCAATGTATAGGACATGTATTGTCAAATTTAATCTGTGTATCCATAATCTTAAACCAATGTAAATAGACAACACTTTAAAAACAAGAAAGAACACTCCAATGCAAATTTCATTCAAAACAATAATTTGACACATGTAGCTAATCAAATTATGACAAATAATAAGTTTATTTCATATAGTTATATTTAATTAATGTGATTGGTTTCACATTGTGAAATACAATGTGTACAACTAGACATTGCAATTGATAATGTCATCTATTTTGTTTGCCACATCATATCAACAATCTATTACACATTAACATTGAAGATAAAAATTTAATTTAAATTATTAAATGCTTACGTGTAATGTATTTAACATGACAACCACAATAGCATTGAAGATGCTCTAATCGATTTCTTTCAGTAAATAACCGAAAATCGGCCATTCAAAAAGTGATTAAAAGTCGAATACTCTACAAAAAAAATCTTGGATTCTTAAATTCCTTGTCTCGAGGGCTTTAACATGGTATGCTTCATGCTGGAGTTCGTGGAAATACTTGATGCATTTTTTTTCACCTACAGTGTCAAAAAATGGTGGCTTTGGCCAGAGCTATGGTGGTTAGGGGATGTCGAGAGGGAGAGCGTGGTGATCAGGGCAGCGGGGCACTTCAGGGAATGAGGTTTTGGAGGCATTTGGCCAAAATATTGTTCGCACTATTTTTCGGTTACAGACCCTGAAGCCGAGGTCAGAACGCACGATAATGGTGCAAGGTGGGGTCTGTGGGGACACGGTGGTAGAGATTGTGGAGGCGGATTTGTCGGGGCTGGCTGCGAGGCGGTTTGACAAACGTGGCGCGGTCAAGGGAGGGTCGACATTGGGTGTGTTTACAGGGCACGAGATTTTATCTGAAGGAGAAGACAAATTAGAGCGGCGATTAATTTAAGAGATTAAAGCCTAATGATGGTTAGTAGATTAATGGAGGATTAATGAGTATTAATATATGTTGGAAAACAATGGCTGAGTCGCGGACTAGGTCGCTTTCTTGAAGACGATTCGGCGATTTGGTCAGAGGTGCAAACCAATTCGTTCCTTCGCCGCCGCCTCTAGGATAAAACAGCCTCTAAAATAGTAACTGATTTGCTTGCACAAACAAATCAGTGCAGATTTGCACTTTCGGGAAAAATACTGCTCGAAATTTCTTAGAAGTTTTAATGGCGGCTGAGAAGAAGAGAATATAAAATTCGGTGTTTTTTTCGTCTCAGATAAAATAGTATATATATATAGAACGAGAATTAGGTTTTGGGAGAAAATATCGGATCTGCTAAAATTTCGGGGGGATTAATTATTTTACCGTTGCAAAAATTTTTCCGTTGCAGAATAAATATCGGTGCGCAAAATAATTTTTCCATAAAAAACGGTTCGAAAACAACTAAGTTTTATGGTCCAAAAATATAAGTGCCTACACCACAAAGCCCAAGCCCGAGCCCGAACCGGGTCGGGTCGGTCGGTCGCGCGCGCGTGTGTGGTGGTCATGATGCATGGTCTCCCTCCTCACAACAATGCATGTATTGGGAGCCCAAGGCCCCAACATGACTTCTTAGAAACAAGTATAAATCCTTGCCTCTTCCCTATAATCCCATGATGTGGGACTACTCAAACATAGGAGCCATTCATACACTTATTCAATCATTTTTAATAATTCACATAATGTTTGTAAAACATTTCCAACAATCCCCCACTTGAATTTTTAAAAATATTTTCGAGCAGTTTCTTAAAAACATAAGATTGTGCATAAACAAAGGTGTCCAAGGACTTGAACCTTTGCATAGTGAGTAAGATTCAGTTTTTACTAGAGTGACACGTAGTCTTGAACTCTATTCCTGACATCAAACCACACACAACCTTTTCTATAGTGCAATCAGATAAGCCCGTGCATTTATGGCCCTGCACGTCTATCCCAGTTTAGTGAATGCTCTAGAAGATTTGCCCAAACTCCATAGGAAACGGCCACATTTCCACATTCACAAAGGTGAGTCTATCAAGAGCACTCCTGAAGGTAGGTACTCCACTCCAAATAGAGTATAGATCTCATTAAGAGTTTCTATTAACTCATCCTCTAATCACTTCAGGAATACATGCTTCTTGGTTCATTAAATAGCATGTTCAACTCAAATCACTACACAACTTGTTATTACCCATTGAACCTAGTTCTTGGGATCTCCAGTCATTTAGGTCGGGTTACCATTGTGCGTGAGTCAACAATCTAGGGGCAATAGTCCCATTCTTTTAGAATAGTTATGGACTTTCTCTCTGGACAGTCCTTTCGTCAAAGGATCCGCCAAATTTTCCTCACTACGTACGTAATCCACTCTAACGGTACCTGTGGAAAGTAGTTCTCTAACCGTACTGTGCTTACGACGTATTTGTCGTCTCTTACCGTTATAATATCGGTTCTGAACTTTTGCAATAGCCGCGGTACTATCGCAATGTATCAACACAACCGGTATCGGTTTTTCCCATAAGGGAATCTCAGCTAGCAGATTTCTCAAGTACAGTACTCTGCCTCTTCACTAGCTGTAGCTAGTGCTATCATCTCAGACTCCATAGTAGACTGAGCCAAAATAGTCTATTTCTTGGATTTCCAAGAAACAGCTCCTCCAGCGATGCTAAATATATAGCCACTGGTCGCTTTAGAATCATCAGATAAGGTATTCCAGTCTGCATCGGAATATCCTTCAAGTACAGCTGGAAACCTTTCATAATGTAATCCAAGGTTCATGGTTCGTTTAAGGTATCTCATTACCCTTTCAATAGCTTGCCAGTGCTCTATACTAGGTCTACTGGTAAACCTGCACAATAATCCCACGACATAGGCAATGTCGGGTCTAGTACAATCAGTGGCATACCGAAGGCTGCCAATGATGCTCGCATAATCAGACTGTCTTACACCTTCACCAGTGTTCTTAAATAACTTTACACTGTGATCATATGGCGTACTTGCAGGTTTACAGTCAAAGTAATTATATTTCTTTAGTATCTTCTCAATGTAATGAGATTGATCCAAAGAAATTCCCTTTTCTGACCTAGTAATCTTAATACCAAGGATTACACTCGCTTCACCTAGATCTTTCATGTCAAAATTGACACTTAATAAGGATTTGACTGAGTTTATGGCATGAATATTTGACCCAAAAATGAGTAGGTCATCTACATAAAGGCATATAATAGTGCAAATGTCATTCTCAGATTTGTAATAAATGCATTTGTCACTTTCATTAACTTTAAAACCATTAGAAATGATTAAGTTATCAAATTTTTCATGCCATTGTTTAGGTGCTTGTTTTAAACCATATAATGATTTATCCAATTTACATACTTTATGTTCTTGACCATGTACTACAAATCCTTCAGGCTGGTCCATATAAATTTCTTCGTCTAATTCACCGTTCAAAAAAGCAGTTTTAACATCCATTTGGTGTATAAGTAAATTATGAATGGAAGCAAGTGAGATTAATACTCGAATGGATGTTATTCTAGTTACAGGTGAAAAAGTGTCAAAGAAGTCTATATTTTCCTTTTGTTTAAAACCTTTAGCTACTAGTCGTGCTTTATATTTATCTATAGTGCCATCAGGTTTTAATTTCTTTTTAAGTACCCATTTACAGCCTATAGACTTACAACTAGGGGGTAAGTCTACCAAGTGCCAAGTCTTATTGGATTCTAAAGAATCCATCTCATCGTTTATAGCCTCTTGCCAGAAATCGGCATCTAAAGAAGATAAGGCTTCTTGGAGGTTTATAGGATCCTCCTCAATAGTAAAAGCACAAAAATCTGAACCAAAGTCTTTTATGGTTCTTGCTCTTTTACTTCTTCTAGGTTCAGCTTCAGAATTTTCATTAAGTTCTGTTCTAATAGGCATATTTGAAGTGCCCCCACTATTCCTTAATTTGAAAGGAAATTTAGTTTCATAAAAGTCGGCATCATTTGATTCAATTATATTATGTGCATTAAGGTCATAAAATCTATATGCTTTGCTATTAATAGCATAGCCTATAAATGCACATTCATATGCTTTACTTGCCAATTTTATTCTCTTAGGGTCTGGAATGCGAACATATGCTAAACAACCCTAAGTTCTAAAGTATGAGACATTGGGTTTATGATTCTTTAAAATTTCATAAGGTGAAATTTTATTCTTAGATTAAGGGATTCTATTCAGAACGTAGCATACAGTCAATAAAATATCCCCCCACCAATGTTTTGCTGCACCAGAATTTAATAATATGGCAACTACTAGCTCGGTAAAGGTCCTATTTTTCCTTTCTGCTTTACCGTTCATTTCAGGTGAGTAGGGTGCAGTTCTCTCATGTACTATACCATGTTGTTTATAGAAATCCAGAATAGAATTAGATTCATATTATGTTCCTCTATCACTACGAAGTCTCTTAATTTTTCTATTTGCTTGATTCTCAATCTCAGTTTTGAATGTTTTAAACATGTCAAAAGCATCACTTTTATTTTTCATAAGATATACATATGTGAAATCAGAGCAGTCATCAATAAAAGTGATAAAATAACGATGTCCCTGTCTAGTTAAAGTGCCATCAAGTTCACATATGTCAGAATGAATCAAGTCTAATGGTTCAGAAACTCTATCAACAGATTTGTGAGGTTTCTTTGTGATTTTAGCTTGTGTACAGAATTCACATTTATCAGATTCAGATTCTGTCATTTTAGGTATCATATCTAGGGTGCTCATATTACGAATAATTCGATTATTAACATGACATAATCTAGAATGCCAGATATTAAAATCACACAACATGTAAGCAGAAGTAGTCACTTTATTAGATTCAACATTCAGTTTAAACATACCCTCACAAGCATAACCCTTTCCCACAAA
The DNA here is from genome assembly GCA_030737875.1 of Allium sativum. NCBI lineage: Eukaryota > Viridiplantae > Streptophyta > Magnoliopsida > Asparagales > Amaryllidaceae > Allium > Allium sativum. The sequence continues at coordinate 714,898,595 of CM060921.1, read as the reverse complement.
AGTTCCCTTATAAGTAAGAGTGTACAAATCAGCCCCAATAACTTGAGTGAAACCAGCCTTATTAAGGAGGAAGCCAGAGACCAGATTCTTTCTTATCTCTGGAGTGTGCATAACATCTTTCAGAATTACAGTTTTTCCAGAGGTGAACTTAAGTTCCATGTTTCCAATCCCCACAACTGTAGTGGTGTGAGAGTCTCCCAACAGCACTTTCTGATTTTCAGCAGCCGTGTATGTAGAGAACATGCCACGATCATAGCAGACATGGCGAGAAGCACCAGTGTCTACCCACCAACCCTCTGATCCACCAACAAGGTGAATCTCAGTAACCATAGCCGTAAGAGGCTCCTCAGTTAGGTTAGCCTGCGGTGCAGAGCTTGGCCTGTTCCGGCACTTTCGTGCCATATGCCCTGGTTTTCCACAGTTGTAACAAAGAAACAACTGTCCAGAGTCATTCTTTTGGGCTGGTTTCTGCTGTCCTTTTGGGTTTCCTTGCGGATTCCCATTCTGTTTGTTGCGCCTGTTCTGATTCTTAAAAGATTTCTGATTTGGTTTCAGAACAGCGGGAGTGGTCTTCTTAGTACTGTTGTTATTCACAATCAGCACCTCTTCTTTCTGGTCCTGCTTGCGTGCCTCCTCCTCAATACGGAGGCGTGTAATCAAGCTTTCTAAGGAAAATTCCTTAGTCTTATGTCGCAAGACATTCTTAAAATCTTTCCAGCCTGGGGGTAATTTGTCAATGATAACAGCAATTTGAAATTGTTCGTCCAAGACCATACCTTCGGAGATGATCTCATGAGCTATTTTCTGCAGCTCATGAGACTGCATCTCTACCGATCTATCATCAGTCATCTGGTATTTTAAATAGCGGCTCACAACATATTTCTTTGCCCCTGCCTCCTCTGTATCATATTTCTTCTTCAGTGCTTCCCAGATCTCTTTTGCTGTCTTTTCATCTGAGTTATAATAATCATACAGATCATCGCTCAGTCCAATCAGTATAAAATTCTTGCATAAGTAATCCTGTTCAGTCCAGGTCTGCAGTTGCTTTGACTGTTCAGTCCATGATGCCATCTTTGCTGCATCAGTCTCGTCAGGCTTTTCTGGTAGCTGCGGTTTTTCAGCAGTCAGAGCAGCCACCACCTTCCTGATCGTGAGGAAGAACTCCATCTTCTGACGCCAGCGCTTGAAATGCAAACCTTCGAACTTGAAAGGAGCAGCAGTCACCAGAGGGCCGTGAAAAGCAGAGGGAGGAGCAGAATCGTCCATGGTTGAGTTCAAGGCCATTGTTTCAGTTCGTCTTCAAATTGTTGGAAAACAATGGCTGAGTCGCGGACTAGGTCGCTTTCTTGAAGACGATTCGGCGATTTGGTCAGAGGTGCAAACCAATTCGTTCCTTCGCCGCCGCCTCTAGGATAAAACAGCCTTTAAAATAGTAACTGATTTGCTTGCACAAACAAATCAGTGCAGATTTGCACTTTCGGGAAAAATACTGCTCGAAATTTCTTAGAAGTTTTAATGGCGGCTGAGAAGAAGAGAATATAAAATTCGGTGTTTTTTTCGTCTCAGATAAAATAGTATATATATATAGAACGAGAATTAGGTTTTGGGAGAAAATATCGGATCTGCTAAAATTTCGGGGCAAAAATTTTTCCGTTGCAGAATAAATATCGGTGCGCAAAATAATTTTTCCATAAAAAACGGTTCGAAAACAACTAAGTTTTATGGTCCAAAAATATAAGTGCCTACACCACAAAGCCCAAGCCCGAGCCCGAACCGAACCGAACCGAACCGGGCCGGGTCGGTCGGTCGCGCGCGCGTGTGTGGTGGTCATGATGCATGGTCTCCCTCCTCACAACAATGCATGTATTGGGAGCCCAAGGCCCCAACATGACTTCTTAGAAACAAGTATAAATCCTTGCCTCTTCCCTATAATCCCATGATGTGGGACTACTCAAACATAGGAGCCATTCATACACTTATTCAATCATTTTTAATAATTCACATAATGTTTGTAAAACATTTCCAACAATATATATTTTTTGGTGGAGCCGACGGGGTTGAGTGGACCTCTACCACTTTTATTGATATGCTAGGATGATTACATAGCAACAAAGCAAGACAAAAAAAAACCAAAAAAGGATAACGGAGGCAACATAGCATATCAACTCCTATTCTAACAGAAACAAAAGAGCAAATATTTACAGAAATGTAACAGAAATCAAGGCACAAAATCCTCAGATAAAACATGAATTTGAGGTACTTAAGCCCATTTCTGATGTCATTCCATAAGTTTAGCTTCCATTGCATGTAGACGAATACATGCTATTGATCGAAGACGCAAGCGTTAGTTCCTGCCATACATTGATGACAACCTTTTTCAAGATGAAATTGAAGAGTCTGGATTTTTCTCTCTTGACTCCTACCTTCTTTCTAATGTAACTCCACTATTCGGTGCTAGTGGACGGAAAATGAACGTGACCTGTTTGCAAAAGTATTTCGGACCAAAGCTGCTTCACCATAGAGCACTCGAATAAGAGGTGCTGTAGAGATTCATTCGCCACCCCACATAGATCACACATGATATCCAGTTGCATGCCAAGCAGAGCAAGTCTCTCCTTAGTTAGTATTGTGTGCTTCAGCACTTTCCAAAGTGTCAAATTTTCCTTCTCACTATTGTCCTGCTTCCAAACCAGTTTGGACCTTCTACAAGCATCAAGATTTGAAGTACCATTCAAAGAGTTGTAAAGATACTTAATTTTGAACTTCTCACATTGCCACATCCAGCTCGTGGAAAGATCAGAGATAGAGAGAGTGTTATTGCTGTCAATCTTGTTCCATATAGCTTAAAGAGAACTACTAGTAGTCACAGGCAAACAAACTTGATTACGCACAAAGTGGTCTCCCACTTTGCTATCAATATGAACACCAGAAAGTTGTTTCTCCATGAAAGAAACATCATGATCAATGATGTAACCATAATCTAACCAAGGATCCTCCCAAAATTTAACTCTATCATAAGTTGCGTGACAAAACTTACAGGAAGGAAGCAATTTAACTTTTAGTTTATTGATACTCTTCCAAGTCCAACTAAAGCCTTAAAGTGAATTCAATGACCAGAAACACTGTTCTTTTAGAACATGCTTCATGGACCAAATCAACCAAAGGCTTTGCTTATTATTTAGTATTCCATCAATGTGTCTGCCAATGGCAGTAGTATTCCATGTTTTAGTATTTACAATACCAAGCCCACCGAATTGTTTTGTCCTTTCAAGTTTAGTAAAAGATATAGGAACAATATATTTAGCATGCATGTTACCTTTCCATAAAAACTTCATAAAAGCGTATCTAATCATACAATATAGTTTGTTAGGAAGTAAATAAGTACGTGACCAATAAACTTGCATAGCTATTATGACAGATTTGATTAGAGTTAGTCTACCATCTTGATTGAGGAGACTAGTAGACCAGCATTCCAATCTTTTGGTGATTTTATCAAATGAGGGAAGGCATTGAGTAGTTGTGATTCTAGAGGTAGCCATACGCAGTCCAAGATAGGATAAAGTAGAGTTATTGCATTTAAGACCAGTGAGGCCTTGAATGTAATCATTGCGAGCTTGGCTAACCCGTGCAAGCATAATATTAGATTTATCATAATTGACTCTCAAGCCAGTAAGATGGCAGATTTTTTTCAAGTGTAGACATGATACTACTCAGCATTGTGTTATCAGGTTTACAGAATATAATTAAGTCTTCATCAAATATGAGAGATATTATACAGGGGTCCTTGCATTTAGGGTGTAACTCAAATTGTTTATTCTCAACAAGTTTATCAAGCATTCTGGTCAACAGTTCCATCACAGTAATGAATAAATATGTATAAATAGGGTCACCTTGCCTAATTCCTTGTTTACTATGAAAACCTACAGGAGATCCGTTGACATTAATTGAAAAGTGAGCAGTACTCAAACATGAATAATTCCAAGAATTAAAGCATGGTGGGAAATTCATGTAGCTTAAAATTCTTATGGCAGAGGTCCGTTGCAAGGTGTCAAGCTTTCCTAATGTCGAGCTTTATCATGGCTCTAGAGGAGATATTTTTAGTTTTATACCCATTAATTAATTCATGTGCAAGAAGAACATTGTCCAAAATGTTTTTATTTGGTAAAAAAATTGGATTGATTGACAAAAATAAGTGTAGGGATAACAAGTTTTGGTCTAGTTGCTATTATTTTAGTGATGCATTTGTAAATAGTATTACAACATTAAATGGATCTAAAAGCACGCACAGAGTTAGCATTTTTAACTTTCGGAATCAAAGCAATAACAGTGTTATTGAATGATTCAAACTTTTTCCCTTCCTTAAAAAATTGCTTAATCGCATTGCAAACATCATTATGAACTGTTTTCCAACAAAATGTAAAGGAAACAACAGTATAACTGTCAAGGCTCCCACAAGATTGTCTATTTAATGAGAATATAGCAACCTTAACTTCATCATTAGTTATCACATTACACTGAAAAGATTTTAGTTCAGGGCTAATCTTAAGCAATAGCATAGGATTAATCTCGTCAATCAGTGGCTCAAAGTTATCCTTATTGCTAAACTGTTCAGAAAAGTAATTAACAAAGGTATTTTGAATGTATTTTGAGTTGTATGTACCTGACCATTGGTGTCACTTATAGAATGAATGGTCTTTTTTGTTTGCTTAGCCTTGATAACAACATGAAAGTAAGCTGAATTTCTGTCGCTATCTTCAAACCATTTAACTCTGGCATTTTGTTTCTTTATCAAGGATTCAGTGAGCAATGTCTCTTTATGTTGCATGAGATGTTGTATTCAAGACTAGATAAGTTTGGGTTAAGAGGCTCATTCTACATTTGTGTCTAAACATGCTCATGCTGCCTTTGTAGTAAGTTGGACTTCGAACTACGGTTCCAAAGTTCTTAGAGGACCAGTCTTTCAGAACATTTTTAAGAGCTTTAAGTTTTTTGAAGAGGACAAACATTGGATTTCCAAAGCAAGGAACATCCCAAGTTTTCTTGACCAATTCTAGAATACTACGATCATTGGTCCAAATATCAAAAAAAATCTAAAACTAAGCAATCTAGCAATAGTCTTATCATTTAAGTGAATAATTTATGGTGTTTGATCAGAGAGGATAGGCTTAGCAAGTTCATTAAAGAGGCTAGGCCAACTATTAAGAGCAACTACATTACTGAAAGAATGGTCCATTTTAGAAAAAGTTCTAGTGCCATTCCTATTACAGTTACTCCATGTGTATTCAGAGCCAAATGTATTAATTTCAACTAATTCAAAGCTAGAAATAGCAAGGTTAATACACCTAATCTCAGACAGTGAAATAACATTACCACCAATTCTATCTGAAAGTTTCATAGGGGAGTTGAAGTCCCCACATACTAGCTATAGGTGTAAATGTTGTTTCAACATGGGTAAGGTTAGAAAAAGTGATTCTCTAGCCGCATTTGTGTTATGTGCATATACGAAAGTAAAGAAATATGTAATAAATGAAGGTACATGTAAGTTTTTTCTATGTATTGACTAAAAGAGCTGATTTTGGTGAAGCTATGAATATTAGGGTCATAAATAAGCAGGATCCTACCATAACTTGCATCACTTAGGTTACTAATCATTACCCAGTTAGAGTTCATATACCTGGTTGCTCTAGCAGATAATTCTTCATTGAGCTTAGTTTCCAACAAATCTAGAGTAGAGAGGTTGTATTTCTTAATAAGTAACTTGCATCTGTCTAGTTTTATATCCATATGTGCTCCTCGAATATTCCAAATGCATATATTTTGTATTGAATTAAACTCGAGATGTTTTCAGCACTTCTTGTCATTGACCTCGTCTTGATCATATTTTGCGTCAATACCACCCATTGCATTTGCTGTCATAGGAGAGTCAAGCAAAGACAATTTGTTGACTTTGGAATTCTTATCACTCTGCATTCCTTTGTTGTTAACATCCTCCTCATAAAGATGAGAATCAACTGCTTCTTTATGACTAGGTGGGGCCGGAATATTGTTATATGCAATCAAATCTGATATGTTAGCTTTTCATCAGCTAGAACATCAACTGGCAGTTTACAAGGTGATTGTTTCTTTTCATTGCTATGATGCTTAACAGTGTCATCATTACCACTAGAATTAACAATGTCATCATTACCACTAGAAATAAGGGTATAGACAGTGGCTACAGTTAACCCAGACATGAGTTGAGGGATTCCAGGTTCAAATTCGGTGGTAGTGAAATCCGAGAGCGCATGAAGACATGTAGTTTCTGAATTGCCTTCCACAGCGATTGCATTAATATAAATACCTTGAGGTAGTGCAACTCGATATATAGAGTTATCTTCATTGTACTATTTTTTCTTTTCTTCACCTCCTTCAGCATGATCAGGAGTTTTGGCCTTATCCCTGTCAGAATTGGTACTAGCTTGGTATGTACCCTCTAGTTTGTTCTTCTCTTCACACTCAAGCAGTGCATTGAAACTGTTTTTAGTGAGTAAGGGGTCTCCCAATATTACATTGTTGTTTTGTTTGGTGGTAACTTTATTCGGAAAATTACCGCTTTTTCGTATTATTTCCCCTTCTTCAACAATAAAGTCTGCCAAACATATTTCCATTATTTTTGTACTAGCCATGTAAGGTGATTAAGATTTCACATTGTAATCAACCCTTTGCATTTTGAAGGTTACTTTTCTCTTGTTTCTTTCAACCTTTTCCCATGTTGATTCCTTGGGTGCAATGTACTTGTTGCTTGTTACTCTTTCTCTTCTGCTGACAGCTTGAGAGGCAGAATTAATAATCTGAACCCTCTCTTTAGCTACAACAGTGCTACTTGCATGAACTCCTTCAATTATTTTCTTGCTTTTACTACTTACCTTCTGAGTTGTTTCCTTTTCTCTACTCACGTCACATTCATCAATATTGTGTCCAAAAATACATCTTTTAGTGCACATAAAGGGCTTTCATAAGTAGCTTACCTTAATTCTTTGCATACCCCCGTCTGTCAACTTAAGTAAAAAAGTCGTTGATAAGCTCTTTGTCAGGTTTAACTTCGATTAAGCATTTGGCGTACTCTAGTCTCTTGTGTTTCTCAGTCATTTCATCTACACATATCAATTTTCCAAGTTTACAAGCTAGCAAATTTATACCAGTATGTGACCAAGCGACAAGTGGAATGTTAGAAAAGTGAACCCATATTGGTATAGATTTTATCATACCACAGACATTACGTACAGTAGGGTCATAGGGCATGATGATAAAAAGCTTATGCTTCGTAATAATCGGATACCCCATAAGAACCTTCGGCCTGTCCTCTTTACATGCAAACTGAAACATGAAAATAACACCAACTGATTTGATTTTTAAATCACCTTTAGGCTTCCAAATGTCTCTGCATTTTTGAATAACAACGACGTATGAGAGAGGCTTGTCAAGAAAGAACCCGATTAGGGTTTCACTCCATACAGTCGAACTATCACTGAAAACTTCAGATGTGGGAATCATAGCTTCATCACAGATAGTAGGAATCATTTCAGTGGGTTTGTACTTCCCCGCATTACGAGGCAAACGTTGGATGAGAGAAGTCCAAACACGTTGATTTTTTAGGGTAGGATTTACTTGGCACGAGCTTGAGGGGATGTTCGATTGGGGTAGAAAAGGGGAAAGAGGATTTCTCTAGGGAGGTGGCGGAGGATCGGTCGATGCTGGTGCTGGATTATTGTCAAGTGGGTTTTAAGAAGGAGGCACTTGATTTGAGGAGGGTTGCGGAAAAGCTGGAGAAGAGGAGCTCGCTGCCATTAAGTTGACCATTAGGATGTTGGTTTTGAAATTAATATATTTTAATTTAAGTGAAATATTAATATAGCTAGAATCGAACTAAATGGGATGTGTGGGGATTGTATGAACAAACACTACGATGTTGAGTTGGTTTGGAATAATTTGAAGGAAGCTGGAATTTTTTACAATTTCAAACGTCCATTTGAAATGGTATAAATCAACCAGATTAGTCAAAATAATAAAATGTGAGTTAACTCTCACACGCTTTCTAAAATACTATGATGTGTTAAATTCATATTTATCATTGATAGCATAAATTATGTGATTGAATGAATTGGACGATTTATTAGTTATTGATTGATTTGGATGTTCATTGTCTAATCGTTGTTTGTTGGGATTTATATTCCGTTATTTAAATAATTTAGAGTAGAATACTATTTCACATGAAGTTATAAAAATGATATTATAATTTGTGATGCAGGGAAGAACATGTTAAAGGGATCCAACTAGGTTCCTCAAATAAATTGTATATTACTTGTTTTTAAATATTTATATATGAATTGTTTATTTCAAGTAATACTAAATATTGTTTGGCTGTTATTGGTTGAATTGGATGTTGATGATCTCTTTGGATTTAATGTTTGATATGTTATTAATCAATAAGTAGTATTGGTTGTGGGATTGGCAGCACATGGCCTTAAATCCATCTTTAAAGGACGTCGATTTGCCATTACGCGAATTGACGAAGTTTGAAGTAATAAAATTTATTTTTATAACTGAAGCAAGGTTTTAACTTATATTTTTATAAGTTATTAAAATTAGTAGTTTATAAAAAAATCGATATTTATACTTGTTTTATAAATTAGTTATAATATATTTTGTATAGCGAATTCTTGTGTTTAATAAATTTTATAAGCATATAAGTCAAAAATTGACCTATGAGTTAATAATTGGGAATAATTATTTCTATGGAACAATTAATCGATATTTTAATTAATTATATTATTAATTAATTCAAGGGAAGGAATTAGTCGAAATCAGTTAACAAGTTAATTGATGAATTTCGAGTTGACCATGTCAACTATTTTGAATTTGAATTGATTATTGGATTAATTTGTATAAAATTGTTCTAATAGAAATGATTTTGACAGATAGTTATTCAAATTTAATAGATGTTATTAAAGGTTAATTAATCTTTAATTAATTGTGTTAAACAAATTATTGAATTGTTATTATATAATAAAGTTAATTGTCATTTTGGTAACTATTTAAAGTGATTAAATATTCTATTTTTTAGTTAATCAAAAATTTAACTACATCCACTGTAGTTAATGTTGAAGTTAATTATTTTTTAATCAATAATAGTTAAAGTGATTACCTTTTTGAATGAATATTCATTTAAGAATGTAATCGATTTATAATGAGATTCTTAATTAAATCTAGCAAAGAGTTTTATGAAAGGATTATATAATAAGCCCAAGTTCTATAAACAAAGTTTATAAAAGATATTTAGAACTAATGAGATGATTTTATCAAACGATTATTTAATAACTAAATTAAGTAAGGTAATGGGAATTTAAATAAGATTTCAAATGTAAAGGCAAAGATTGCTTAAATAGATTTATATAGGAGAATTTGATAAATGGATTGTGTAATTAATACCAGTTGTAGATGAATTTCATAAAGAAGTTCTAAAATGAAAATAGTGTTTTAGTACTAATGAGATGATTTTATCAAACGCTTACTTAATAACTAAATTAAGTAAGGTAATGGGAATTTAAATAAGATTTCAAATGTAAAGGAAAAGGTTGCTTAATTAGATTTATATAGGAGAATTTGATAAATGGATTGTGTAATCAATACCAGTTGTAGACGAATTTCATAAAGAAGTTCTAAAATGAAAACAGTGTTTTAGTAGAGTTTACTTAATAATAAAAATTAAGTAAATGATTTTATTAAAAAGATACTTTTCAATAAATGCAAAAAGGGAAATTTATTTGAAGAAAATATGGCTGAAAGATTTATGCAACTAATTGGGTAAAGGGATTTGAGCAACAATGTCTAAATTTAGTTATATAATAAAATGTTATCGGCTTTGGGTACAAGATTTGGCAAATGGATTTTGTAATTAAATTTGAGCTATAAAACAGATAGTACAAGAGGATTTAGGAATAAACCCGAGTCTTGTAAATAAGGATTTATAAAGAAATATAAAATCAAGGAAATGATTTTAAATGGATGTTAACTTAATAATTAAGTTAAGTAAAACAATGTTTTAAAAGGAAATTTCCAAAGAAAAATGGAAAGGTGTTGAATGGTTTTTATTTGTGAGTTGGGAAATTGGATTTAATCCAAGATGGATTGTGTAAAAGAAAGTACAATGGATTCGTAAGATTCAGTAAACATATTTAAAAATGTAATCCAAGTGGTAATTAGAGTTATAAAAGGAATTTAAGCTAATGCTGGTGTTTATCAAGAGTTTTACTTAATCAGTGAATTAAGTAAAAAATAGTTATATTTGATAGGAAAGTTTTAATTCAGGAGATGGTTTATAAAACCATATTTTAAATGAAATGGTTAAATGAGATTTGTTTAGATATTAGAATTAATATCGGGTTTAGAGTTACAAATTCATATCTATCTTAAGATAAGAACGTTGTCAATCAAGGTCTGAGAGGTAAGTAAAATACTCCAACTTGAATGACTTCACTGTTATTAAGGGATGGTACCAGTTTGTGATGGTAATGATGTTAGAGATGTTTATATTATTTTTGTAATAAAGGTTAAAAATTTATTTGCAAGGTTTGAAATATTATAAAAACTATTGGGTTTATAGTAGACAATGTATAACTCAACATTGTGTGACCCAGATATGTTTGTGAGTTTACTTACACAATTAGGTTAGGTATATAACACTATTTTCTAAGTAATAAAAGTATAAAGTTTTGGAAATATACTTATTCTAAGTAAGAAGTAAATGACAATGATTTTCGAAGATATGAAAAGAGGTTATATTAGTTTGGAAATGGAGTTAGATATGGAAATTTAATGTATTATTTACTTAAGCGTTATGGTAAACTCAAACCTGTAGAGTTTTGAAGTTAAATAAAAACCCACTCGAGGGATATAAAATAAAGGATGTGGTATATGACACTCTTCGGCCATATGAGATTGGTACCTATATTTATACCATTGAAGTTAAATAGACATAACAAGATTTCCAAAATAAAGGAATAGAAAGAGGTTTTGAGAATATATAAGGGGATGTTTCCGGAATAAAGAAAATAAAAAGGAGTTTGGTGAATACATTTATTTGAAAGATATAAGTATTGGCTATTGTTTCCAAAGTAATGAAAACAAGGGAGTTTTGTTAAGAAGGTAAATGGAATCGACTTTTAAGAATTGATAAAATATTTTAATGAATGATTTTTACTTAAAAAGGTCTAAGCTGTTGTAGTACTTGGTCGTATTATTTTTGATTTGATAGTTAGAAAACCACTTATCAATAAATGTTTCTTTTGGACTATTGACATGTTAGTTTGAAGAGACCGGGTGGGAACTAAACCCAAAACCACTTTGAACCAAATTATGTTCGAGAACTGTTAACGATTTTTGTCGTCAACGATGGAGACAGGTCTACGGAAGTGGACCTAAGGGAATTAAAGGGCTATTTACACTCTACATGCTTGAGTTAGTTCACCGTTTCTTAGATATCAAGGTTTTGATCCCAAAGATTAGTTACTCATCCGTCAAGGGATGAGTATCACGCTTATGAGACTCAAAAACCAACAGTTACCTTGGGATAAGGGTTCCCCAAGTGCAAGGCAAGTTAGAAAGCTAAACGGCTTGTAGAAGGGTATTTTTGGTAGTTTGGTTTATGTAGAAAGCACTTCCGTGGAGAAGCATTAAGAAAATATTAGCATAAGCATTAAGTAAATTCACGGAATTAATCTCAAATGTAGATTCTCTCTTTATTGATAACTTTGTTGAGTACATAGAAGTTCCTAAGTAAAATCCCCAAATCGATTTAGAAATTAGGGTTTACTCACTAAGAAAATGATTACATGAATTGAGAATTAGAAAAGCCCCTCAAAATGAGACCCATGGGGTCTTATTTATAGAAAAATCAGGCCTCATTTTGGTATCAATTCAGCAGAAGTCCATTTGGAGCGCTTTCGGCTTCGGAAATGAGAAAAAAACTTGGTGTCGGTCGCTTTTTTGGCTTTCTATGTCGATTATTGAGTTTCGTCCTTCCATACTTTGGACCTTGCTTGTAATGGCGCATTTTGTAAGGTATAATAATTAAGTTATTTAATTATTTAAATAAAGAATATATTAAATAAACGATAGTTGAACGTATAAATTATAATAATTATTATAATCGAGCCCGTAACGACGCGGCAGTTCGTTATTTGGCGAGTTGAACTTCAACTGAATGTACATGATTCATTTTAAGCCGGATTTCTGTGAAACAAGAAACGTGTGGAGCTGATGGAGTATATCTTTCTAGTGGAGAAGAAAAATCGGGATTTCGTCGTGTAGATTTTGAGTTACGTCCAAATCAAATTTCAGAAAAGTCGCTATGGAATTCGTATATAATTCGTAACGCTTTATATACGTTATAAAAGGGAATTTCAATATAAATTGAAATTCGATTCAATCTGAACTTCGAATATCAAACATATAATTTTTCTGGAGTCGTATGGTATTCCACTGTGAATATATACGGTAATATAAATTTATTTATATTTAATTTAATTTATTTAAATATATTTATATATTTAAATGGATTATCCAAGGGTCTAAAAATAGCCACTTTTGCAAACGAAGTCGGAATTCGACGAAACCAGTTTTGTTGGATCCGCAATGTCAAATAGTTGTTAGATTTCTAGTTTCGTGATTTTTAGAGTCACCGTGTGGCCGTACGGATTTTTAGAGTGAGAAACAGTCAGTTTTTCGACAGTTAAAAATACGCTGTGTGAGCAGACGGAGTCGGAATTCGACGAAACCAGTTTCGTTGGGACCGTAATGTCGAACTCTAGCTACATGTCCAGTTTGGTGATTTTTAGATATCGTACGTGTTCGTAGGAATTTTTAGAGTGCTTAAACGGATATAAAATGATTTAAATAAAATAAATAAAAATATTCTAACTCTTTTCTTGGCCAAATTGTAGGCCACGCACCCCTGTATTGCAGCCACAATTCCTACCTACCACAAATCAGGCCTAAGTACCCGTATACACCAACATAGCAAAAGTTTAAAAAACAGAAAATCCAAAAGAAATCAATACAAATTCTATAAATTAAATTATACATGCATTCGGATGTCCAGTGAGAAGCTCTTCTTGTTAGTATCAGTTTCGATGGGTTCTGCCATCTTTTTGTTCGTTGTTTGAGGGACATCGTGTGCCTAAGGCATCACCTCATCGTCGGAGTAAGGTGTATCGAGCTGTTTCAAGGCGACAGGGAAATTCAGGAGGAAAATCGAGTTTGCACCAACATTTTTGAAGGAATCCGACATTGAGAATGTCGCACCACTCCTGTAGCTGGCGAAAAGGGGTTGGACGACGGATTTCCATCGGAGGGTTCGAGCTCAAAGGTGATGGGATAGGGAGGTGCGGCCGGAGAAGAGGAGTTGGTCGGTGGTGTCGACGTATTGAACGGTGGATCGAAATGACAAGGAACGTGGGTCAAACAGTGGTCAAACTGGGTATTTGGTTTTACTGAGATCGAAGTCTCGTTGGAGAAGAAGGGAAGGGTTCGGGTCCTTTAAAAATGCGGGTCTGGGCTTTTTGAACATGGGTTTGGGCCGAGTTGGAGTGGGTAAGGTCAAATGTTTTAATTATTTCAAGTTTGTTTAAAACTAAATGTGTGTATTAACATCGTAATGCCGTATCTTGCCCGTACTAGGTCGGATTCGCAAACCGTAAGTTGCATTGGGATCGTATGGACGGACATTACACCATGGAGCTGACTGGGAGTGAATCCGAGCTCGTTACAATTTATGGCGAAATAAATTGTCCGTCGCAGTCAAATAAACGCAAACCGTTATTTAACGATTAACGCGCTAATGTGAGTAAATCTCACAAACTCTAAACAGTTTTATTTTCACGTTGTATTCTTAGAACTGTTAAAATATTGTCTGTTTGACTGTGTGTTGATTGTTTGATTGAACTGCTAGTCAGTTAGTTAAATTTCTATATTGATTCTGTTTAACAGAATATATCATATGGAACTGAAAGTGATGCTATCTATATTGTCTAACATCTGTGATGCAGGGAAACAGGTTGGAGGAATCTGACTGGATTCCTCAACAGTTATTTTATTGTTTTTCATATATTGTTATATGATGTGATATAAAATCTGTGGCAATTATATGTGCTTGGACGATATTGAACATCGTGATTTGATATGATTGAATATCATAACATACCGAAATGTTGATAAGGGGATTTTCAATGTTTATATTGAAAATGAATCTTATTTATAAAATCGATAGGATTTTATAAAAGGAAAACATTTATTTAATTAGAAAATAAATAAATGAAAAAAAGGAAACATTTATTTAGAAAATAAATGAAATAAAATAGAAACATTTATTTAGAAAATAAATGAATTAGAATATAAAGGAATATTTATTTTAGGGAATAAATAAAGGAATACTTGTTGGGAAAATAAATAGAATTAAACAAGGATAGATTTAAACACGTGCTTCGCACACAGTATAACACGATATGGATTTAAATGAGATATTAAATAGGAAATCTGTTTTAAACAGATAAATTGAAGTAGATTAATTTATAAATAATGTTTTATAAATTAAATAAATTATTTATCGTTGATAAATGGAATATATATAAGTCTGGACTTATATAGAGAAGTAGAAACGTTATTAAAAGGACATTTATAAGGTGAAGAACCGTTACTAAAAGTAAATCTTTATAAATGGATAAACTTGTAAAAAGTAAATCTTTATAAATGGATAAACGTTGTAAAAAGTAAATCTTTATCAATGGATAAACGTTGTAAAAAGGAAATCTTTTGAAATGAATAAACGTTAATAAAAGGAGTTAATCGAATTTAGTTATTCGAAATGAGTTATTCGAATTAGATATTTGAATAGAGTTAAACACATTAGAGTGATTCGAATTACTTATTCGAATAGAGTTAAACAAAGTAATTTGTTAGGTTAACCAAAGCAAGTTAGTCGAGTTAATCAAAGTAATTGGTTAAGTTACCCAAAGTAAATTAGTTAAGATAAACTAAGCGGTTAATCGAAGTGAATTAGTCAAGTTAAACTAATTGGTAAATCAAAGTGAATTAGTTGCGTCAAACTAAGTGACTTAGTTAAGTTAAACTAATTTGTAAATCAAAGTGAATTAGTGGCGTCAAACTAAGTGAATTAGTCAAGTTAAACTAATTGGTTAATCGAAGTAAATTAGTTGGGTTAATCAAAGTGAATTAGCTGAGTTAAACTAAGTAAATCGGTTAGAGTTAATCAAAGTGAATTAACTAAGTTAAACTAAGTGGATTAGTTCAGTTAATCAAGACAAGTAAATCAAGTTAGGTTAAACCATTTAAGTTAACCAGTTAGGTTAAACCATTTGAGTTAACCAGTTAAAGTTTACCAGTTAAAGATAAACAGTTAGAGTTGACCAGTTAAAGTTGACCAGTTAGAGTTGATCAGTTAGAGTTACTCAGTTAAAGTTGACCAGTTAGAGTTGATCAGTTAGAGTTACTCAGTTAAAGTTGACCAGTTAGAGTTGATCAGTTAGAGTTACTCAGTTAGAGTTGACCAGTTAGAGTTGACCCGTTAGAGTTATCCAAGTGGAGTTAATCGAGTAGAGTTGCCGAATATCACTTATTCGAAGTAGAGTTATCGAATATGGTGTATTCGAGGGAAGAGTAATCGAATATAGTTTATTCGAGTGGAGAAATCAAATGTTATTCATTTGAGAAGAGTTACCGAATATTATTTATTCGAAGAGTAGTTATCGAATATTGGTTATTCGAAGTTAGTTAATCCAAAGAAGTTATTCGAAGAGTTAATCCAAAGGAGTTATTCGGAGTTGGTTAATCCAAAGGAGTTATTCGAAGATTAGTTAATCCAAAGGAGTTAGTCGAAGAGTTAATCGAATATAGTTATTCGAAAGAAAGTGTTAATCGAATATAGTTTATTCGAGTAAAGTTAAAAGAGTTAATCGAATATAATTTATTCGAATAAAGTTAGAAAAGTTAATCGAATATAGTCTATTCGAATAGTGTTGGAGGGGATATCGAATATAGTTTATTCGATAGGATAGAAGTGAATATAATTTATCAAATAGTGTAATCGATTAGAGTTGAGTTAATCGATTTGGGTTAAGTTAAGATATCGAGTTAAGATTTATCGAGTTAAGTAATCGAGTTAAGAAATTGAGTTGAGATAATCGAGTTAAGAAAATCAAGTTGAGTTAATCGGATAAGTTATTCGATAAGAGTAAATCCATTTAAGTTAAATCGGATGTTAGTTATTCGATAAGAATTGACACATTTAAGAAAATCGAATATTTGTTATTCGATAAGAGTTAATGAAATAGAGCCAACCAAGAAGAGTTATTCGAATATTAGTTATTCGATAGGAGTTAATCGAAATAGAGTTTATCGAATATCAGTTATTAAAAAGGGAGAGTTAATCGAATAGAGATTACTCGAAAGAGAGTATACGTCGAATTCGATTATAGCGAATTCGGGAAAGTACTATTTACTTTCCAGGGTTTAAATCAAGATTGAGTTATTGATTTAGAAATTAGGTGTCTGTTAAATTATTCGAGTTAGGAGATAAAGTTATAATTTAGGTTAGATATTGCAGAAGTTGGAATTATAACGTTATAGTTAAAATCAAACGTTGTCATAAAAGAAGTGGATTCGTAACCTGAATCCGAGAATTTGCGTAAACAGATGATTGGAAAAAGTGAGTGACGAGCTTCGTCTATTTCACAGTAAAGGACGTTGTTCAATTAAGGTCTGAGAGGTAATTATACCCCAACTTGATTGACTTCAGAATTGACATAGGAATAGTTGTGGTTCGATCTAAAAGGTTGATTTGAAATATAGTTAAGTAATAAGCGATAAATGGATTAAGTGAAACGATGTTTTATACAACGTTCATTGGAAATCCGTAAATGAGTTTTGGAAACGTTTTCCAAATATAGTCAGATATGTTTTCTAAACATAGAAAATGAAATGTTTTCACGATAAGAATTTAAGAAATAGAGTTAAGCAAATTTAGAAACTGACTGGAGAGGGTAAGTTGAACGGTTTTCTAAGTGACGATCTGATGTTGGTTTCGACCTTCCGGATTGATACTTAGAGAATTGTTCTCATACTAGTTACAGTTAGGGACTGATAGTTGCGAAATAACAGTGATGTGGAAATAAGCTATGGAAATGTTTTCCAATGATTAATAACATATATTTTCTAAATAAGGAAATATGAACATATGATGATTGATCGATCGAATTCCCATTTGGAAATAAGATCGTTGTTTGTACACCGACATGTTTTCATTTGATAGTTAGATCACAGACTATCAAAGTTTTTACCATTTTAACGTTGTTAATATGGAGAGACCGGTTGGATTATTATCCAAAGAACCACTCTGTATCGGCATAAGCGTTACGAGCAATATATGCCAAAGATAAATTGAAGATGGAGTAAAGTGCAAGGGCTGTTGTATAAGTCTTAGATAACAGTGACTAAGATGGATATACTGAATAGTGCCTTCGGTTTGTCCAGTCCCAGGACAACGTATATGGAAGAAGGTCTGACAGAGTATATCCAATGGATCGCGTAAGTTGATCTGTTCAAACGTATTCACGTTTGGTGGCGGAGGAATTCGTTTCTCTTAGCTGTATACCCGTGTTATTTTTGAATAAGTCAATTTGTGATTTGGCGGGTATGACGATGTGGCATTCAAAGTGAATGGTGATCAGATGTTCTGAAGATAGACGTAGCTTCTAGCCTCACACCGGGAAGTAACAAAAGTTGGGCTAGGCAGCATGGCTAGTTGGGTCATTCCCAAGCAGGGTGTATTGTCACCGATCTAGGGAATATTCATATTTATACTTCTTTTTGATTCTGTATCTTCGGATGACGGTTTGATGGCCTATAACCGTGGTGGCAATATATTCGCGACACTCAAGCTAAATGAGTGAGCGGTCATGTGTGGCCGGGTTGCAAGACGTTCTTGTTGAACCCTGAGTGTATCACCTCTAGAGTACACTATTCAGAAGGTGCTCCCATACCTTGTCTGTTGGAATCCAATCTTCAATAAGCGCCCTGCGATTTATGATTTTATACTATGTATGTAGAACGTGAGATGCAAGCGTTTCTGCTAGATTGATACCTATTTGTACTTGGACATTATTATAATATCACAATGATATTGCTTGTCAAAGTTGTTCAGATACTCATAAGGGAAAAACCCGTTCCGTATTCACGGCGTGGTCTTATATACCTGTTTTAAACTATTTTACTCATACCAGTCCCATGACTGACCCGGAGTTACTTTTTTGTTTTCCCTAAACTCTTGAGTGCCTAAATTTGTACGGGCAGTCAAGTAGTCGGGATTTACAGATATACTTGGAGAGCTTGGGGCAGGAGGTTGCAAGATTTTATAGCTATAGTTATTTCCGCTGTGTTGTAAGTGTTGTACTCTGATAAGTGCTATTGTATATATATAACTGTTTACTTCAAAGTTATGTTATATATTATATGTTATTCGTTCCGCTGTGAGATTCGTGTTACTCTGATGATTCTGATGTTCTTCTTCTTCTTCTATTCTATTAGTTCTATCTTTTCTTTCTCACCTTCTAAATTCTTTCACTAACGTCTCGGAATTTCCGACTCTCGAGGAGTCGGAAATTTCCAGCCGTTACAGTTGGTATCGGAGCGATGTTAAGTGATTTCCTTGGCTCTGTGGCGTAACTCAGTAGAGATGGGATTAGAAATATCCTAGATTGAGTTGAGTGTATATATATGAGTGCGTATATGTTATTCAATATAAAATGGTTTTATATTGTGGAGACTCATTGGTTGAGTGGCTTATGAATTCTGGTCGATCAGTTGATCCACTGTATTGATAAGGGTTACTAAACACTCGAATACGATGAACCGTCATGGTATGTTTTGAAAGAGGGTAAATGAAATAATTTTTCCCAAAATATATTTTTTATAGAAGAAATATATATCTTGAAATTATTATAGTATATTGATTGTGTTGGTTGTTATTATAATCGAATAAGATTATAAAAGCGTGAAATGGTTATAAATGACCAATCAGAATTCATATGAATGTAATATATGAAATAGTTTGAATTGAATATGAATTTAAATCAGAATTTGGAATTTAAAATAAGGAAATTTTAAGTTCCTGGGAGATTTTGAAAATGTTTTTCAAATAGAAAATGATATAGTATTGAACTCACTTCGATAGCTAGAAAATAGATTCTGATGATGAATCTAGACATCATCAGTGTTCATTTTCGAGTTCTAAGTGACGGATTACTACCAAAGGTTTGTTTTTGAATTGTTTTGAGAAAACAAGTTGTTTAGAAATTCAAAGGTTTTGAATTGGCATTATGATTTCAAATTGATTTGAAAGAAACCCAGGAACTTAAGTTCTGGAATTAAAATTTAACTAATGAAGTTAAATAAAATGAGATGGTAAAAATAAATTGAAATTTAACTTGAACCGAGTTAAATAAAATTGAATTGGAATTAGAGATAATCTAGAATGGAACCAAATTGATAAGTCAATAATTTGGAATTTGATATTAGAGTTCGAATGAAATTCGATTTGGTTTGAGGATATAAACTGAGTGGAATGACCATGATATATGCAGAAGTGATAACAGATCAAAAGGATATAATGATACGACCGACAAAAAGGTACAAGTTTATATTATATATGAGTTTGGATTTTATGAGCCGAATTGGCAAGCCGCTTGGCTGTTTGATTTTCTTTTGGGTTGGAGAAGGCCTAGAGAGGCAAGGGGTGGTTTGTCATATTGACCAATACAAAGGAGGTTATGGAGAAATTTTTCGAAAATTCCAGGCGTTAGAACATTCTCATGATTTATGGAAATTCAGTTAGCCAGAATGAATTAATAATTTAATTGAAAATTTAATGGTTCAGTTGAAACTGGAGTTGATAAGTAAACTAAAAGATATTTGAATCTAGTTAGTAAAGTTGGTAGCATTTTCCTAGCTTAGCAATTTCGAGGACGAAATTATTTTAAGGGGGGAAGTCTGTAATGGAGCGTTTTGTAAGGTATAATAATTAAGTTATTTAATTATTTAAATAAAGAATATATTAAATAAACGATAGTTGAACGTATAAATTATAATAATTATTATAATCGAGCCCGTAACGACGCGGCAGTTCGTTATTTGGCGAGTTGAACTTCAACTGAATGTACATGATTCATTTTAAGCCGGATTTCTGTGAAACAAGAAACGTGTGGAGCTGATGGAGTATATCTTTCTAGTGGAGAAGAAAAATCGGGATTTCGTCGTGTAGATTTTGAGTTACGTCCAAATCAAATTTCAGAAAAGTCGCTATGGAATTCGTATATAATTCGTAACGCTTTATATACGTTATAAAAGGGAATTTCAATATAAATTGAAATTCGATTCAATCTGAACTTGGAATATCAAACATATAATTTTTCTGGAGTCGTATGGTATTCCACTGTGAATATATACGGTAATATAAATTTATTTATATTTAATTTAATTTATTTAAATATATTTATATATTTAAATGGATTATCCAAGGGTTTAAAAATAGCCACTTTTGCAAATGAAGTCGGAATTCGGCGAAACCAGTTTTGTTGGATCCGCAATGTCAAATAGTTGTTAGATTTCTAGTTTCGTGATTTTTAGAGTCACCGTGTGGCCGTACGGATTTTTAGAGTGAGAAACAGTCAGTTTTTCGACAGTTAAAAATACGCTGTGTGAGTAGACGGAGTCGGAATTCGACGAAACCAGTTTCGTTGGGACCGTAATGTCGAACTCTAGCTACATGTCCAGTTTGGTGATTTTTAGATATCGTACGTGTTCGTAGGAATTTTTAGAGTGCTTAAACGGATATAATGATTTAAATAAAATAAATAAAAATATTCTAACTCTTTTCTTGGCCAAATTGTAGGCCACGCACCCCTGTATTGCAGCCACAATTCCTACCTACCACAAATCAGGCCTAAGTACCCGTATACACCAACATAGCAAAAGTTTAAAAAACAGAAAATCCAAAAGAAATCAATACAAATTCTATAAATTAAATTATACATGCATTCGGATGTCCAGTGAGAAGCTCTTCTTGTTAGTATCAGTTTCGATGGGTTCTGCCATCTTTTTGTTCGTTGTTTGAGGGACAACGTGTGCCTAAGGCATCACCTCATCGTCGGAGTAAGGTGTATCGAGCTGTTTCAAGGCGACAGGGAAATTCAGGAGGAAAATCGAGTTTGCACCAACATTTTTGAAGGAATCCGACATTGAGAATGTCGCACCACTCCTGTAGCTGGCGAAAAGGGGTTGGACGACGGATTTCCATCGGAGGGTTCGAGCTCAAAGGTGATGGGATAGGGAGGTGCGGCCGGAGAAGAGGAGTTGGTCGGTGGTGTCGACGTGTTGAACGGTGGATCGAAATGACAAGGAACGTGGGTCAAACAGTGGTCAAACTGGGTATTTGGTTTTACTGAGATCGAAGTCTCGTTGGAGAAGAAGGGAAGGGTTCGGGTCCTTTAAAAATGCGGGTCTGGGCTTTTTGAACATGGGTTTGGGCCGAGTTGGAGTGGGTAAGGCCAAATGTTTTAATTATTTCAAGTTTGTTCAAAACTAAATGTGTGTATTAACTTCGTAATGCCGTATCTTGCCCGTACTAGGTCGGATTCGCAAACCGTAAGTTGCGTTGGGATCGTATGGACGGACATTACACCATGGAGCTGACTGGGAGTGAATCCGAGCTCGTTACAATTTATGGCGAAATAAATTGTCCGTCGCAGTCAAACAAACGCAAACCGTTATTTAACGATTAACGCGCTAATGTGAGTAAATCTCACAAACTCTAAACAGTTTTATTTTCACGTTGTATTCTTAGAACTGTTAAAATATTGTCTGTTTGACTGTGTGTTGATTGTTTGATTGAACTGCTAGTCAGTTAGTTAAATTTCTATATTGATTCTGTTTAACAGAATATATCATATGGAACTGAAAGTGATGCTATCTATATTGTCTAACATCTGTGATGCAGGGAAACAGGTTGGAGGAATCTGACTGGATTCCTCAACAGTTATTTTATTGTTTTTCATATATTGTTATATGATGTGATATAAAATCTGTGGCAATTATATGTGCTTGGACGATATTGAACATCGTGATTTGATATGATTGAATATCATAACATACCGAAATGTTGATAAGGGGATTTTCAATGTTTATATTGAAAATGAATCTTATTTATAAAATCGATAGGATTTTATAAAAGGAAAACATTTATTTAATTAGAAAATAAATAAATGAAAAAAAGGAAACATTTATTTAGAAAATAAATGAAATAAAATAGAAACATTTATTTAGAAAATAAATGAATTAGAATATAAAGGAATATTTATTTTAGGGAATAAATAAAGGAACACTTGTTGGGAAAATAAATAGAATTATACAAGGATAGATTTAAACACGTGCTTCGCACACAGTATAACACGATATGGATTTAAATGAGATATTAAATAGGAAATCTGTTTTAAACAGATAAATTGAAGTAGATTAATTTATAAATAATGTTTTATAAATTAAATAAATTATTTATCGTTGATAAATGGAGATATATAAGTCTGGACTTATATAGAGAAGTAGAAACGTTATTAAAAGGACATTTATAAGGTGAAGAACCGTTACTAAAAGTAAATCTTTATAAATGGATAAACTTGTAAAAAGTAAATCTTTATAAATGGATAAACGTTGTAAAAAGTAAATCTTTATCAATGGATAAACGTTGTAAAAAGGAAATCTTTTGAAATGAATAAACGTTAATAAAAGGAGTTAATCGAATTTAGTTATTCGAAATGAGTTATTCGAATTAGATATTTGAATAGAGTTAAACACATTAGAGTGATTCGAATTACTTATTCGAATAGAGCTAAACAAAGTAATTTGTTAGGTTAACCAAAGCAAGTTAGTCGAGTTAATCAAAGTAATTGGTTAAGTTACCCAAAGTAAATTAGTTAAGATAAACTAAGCGGTTAATCGAAGTGAATTAGTCAAGTTAAACTAATTGGTAAATCAAAGTGAATTAGTTGCGTCAAACTAAGTGACTTAGTTAAGTTAAACTAATTTGTAAATCAAAGTGAATTAGTGGCGTCAAACTAAGTGAATTAGTCAAGTTAAACTAATTGGTTAATCGAAGTAAATTAGTTGGGTTAATCAAAGTGAATTAGCTGAGTTAAACTAAGTAAATCGGTTAGAGTTAATCAAAGTGAATTAACTAAGTTAAACTAAGTGGATTAGTTCAGTTAATCAAGACAAGTAAATCAAGTTAGGTTAAACCATTTAAGTTAACCAGTTAGGTTAAACCATTTGAGTTAACCAGTTAAAGTTTACCAGTTAAAGATAAACAGTTAGAGTTGACCAGTTAAAGTTGACCAGTTAGAGTTGATCAGTTAGAGTTACTCAGTTAAAGTTGACCAGTTAGAGTTGATCAGTTAGAGTTACTCAGTTAAAGTTGACCAGTTAGAGTTGATCAGTTAGAGTTACTCAGTTAGAGTTGACCAGTTAGAGTTGACCCGTTAGAGTTATCCAAGTGGAGTTAATCGAGTAGAGTTGCCGAATATCACTTATTCGAAGTAGAGTTATCGAATATGGTGTATTCGAGGGAAGAGTAATCGAATATAGTTTATTCGAGTGGAGAAATCAAATGTTATTCATTTGAGAAGAGTTACCGAATATTATTTATTCGAAGAGTAGTTATCGAATATTGGTTATTCGAAGTTAGTTAATCCAAAGAAGTTATTCGAAGAGTTAATCCAAAGGAGTTATTCGGAGTTGGTTAATCCAAAGGAGTTATTCGAAGATTAGTTAATCCAAAGGAGTTAGTCGAAGAGTTAATCGAATATAGTTATTCGAAAGAAAGTGTTAATCGAATATAGTTTATTCGAGTAAAGTTAAAAGAGTTAATCGAATATAATTTATTCGAATAAAGTTAGAAAAGTTAATCGAATATAGTCTATTCGAATAGTGTTGGAGGGGATATCGAATATAGTTTATTCGATAGGATAGAAGTGAATATAATTTATCAAATAGTGTAATCGATTAGAGTTGAGTTAATCGATTTGGGTTAAGTTAAGATATCGAGTTAAGATTTATCGAGTTAAGTAATCGAGTTAAGAAATTGAGTTGAGATAATCGAGTTAAGAAAATCAAGTTGAGTTAATCGGATAAGTTATTCGATAAGAGTAAATCCATTTAAGTTAAATCGGATGTTAGTTATTCGATAAGAATTGACACATTTAAGAAAATCGAATATTTGTTATTCGATAAGAGTTAATGAAATAGAGCCAACCAAGAAGAGTTATTCGAATATTAGTTATTCGATAGGAGTTAATCGAAATAGAGTTTATCGAATATCAGTTATTAAAAAGGGAGAGTTAATCGAATAGAGATTACTCGAAAGAGAGTATACGTCGAATTCGATTATAGCGAATTCGGGAAAGTACTATTTACTTTCCAGGGTTTAAATCAAGATTGAGTTATTGATTTAGAAATTAGGTGTCTGTTAAATTATTCGAGTTAGGAGATAAAGTTATAATTTAGGTTAGATATTGCAGAAGTTGGAATTATAACGTTATAGTTAAAATCAAACGTTGTCATATAAGAAGTGGATTCGTAACCTGAATCCGAGAATTTGCGTAAACAGATGATTGGAAAAAGTGAGTGACGAGCTTCGTCTATTTCACAGTAAAGGACGTTGTTCAATTAAGGTCTGAGAGGTAATTATACCCCAACTTGATTGACTTCAGAATTGACAAAGGAATAGTTGTGGTTCGATCTAAAAGGTTGATTTGAAATATAGTTAAGTAATAAGCGATAAATGGATTAAGTGAAACGATGTTTTATACAACGTTCATTGGAAATCCGTAAATGAGTTTTGGAAACGTTTTCCAAATATAGTCAGATATGTTTTCTAAACATAGAAAATGAAATGTTTTCATGATAAGAATTTAAGAAATAGAGTTAAGCAAATTTAGAAACTGACTGGAGAGGGTAAGTTGAACGGTTTTCTAAGTGACGATCTGATGTTGGTTTCGACCTTCCGGATTGATACTTAGAGAATTGTTCTCATACTAGTTACAGTTAGGGACTGATAGTTGCGAAATAATAGTGATGTGGAAATAAGCTATGGAAATGTTTTCCAATGATTAATAACATATATTTTCTAAATAAGGAAATATGAACATATGATGATTGATCGATCGAATTCCCATTTGGAAATAAGATCGTTGTTTGTACACCGACATGTTTTCATTTGATAGTTAGATCACAGACTATCAAAGTTTTTACCATTTTAACGTTGTTAATATGGAGAGACCGGTTGGATTATTATCCAAAGAACCACTCTGTATCGGCATAAGCGTTACGAGCAATATATGCCAAAGATAAATTGAAGATGGAGTAAAGTGCAAGGGCTGTTGTATAAGTCTTAGATAACAGTGACTAAGATGGATATACTGAATAGTGCCTTCGGTTTGTCCAGTCCCAGGACAACGTATATGGAAGAAGGTCTGACAGAGTATATCCAATGGATCGCGTAAGTTGATCTGTTCAAACGTATTCACGTTTGGTGGCGGAGGAATTCGTTTCTCTTAGCTGTATACCCGTGTTATTTTTGAATAAGTCAATTTGTGATTTGGCGGGTATGACGATGTGGCATTCAAAGTGAATGGTGATCAGATGTTCTGAAGATAGACGTAGCTTCTAGCCTCACACCGGGAAGTAACAAAAGTTGGGCTAGGCAGCATGGCTAGTTGGGTCATTCCCAAGCAGGGTGTATTGTCACCGATCTAGGGAATATTCATATTTATACTTCTTTTTGATTCTGTATCTTCGGATGACGGTTTGATGGCCTATAACCGTGGTGGCAATATATTCGCGACACTCAAGCTAAATGAGTGAGCGGTCATGTGTGGCCGGGTTGCAAGACGTTCTTGTTGAACCCTGAGTGTATCACCTCTAGAGTACACTATTCAGAAGGTGCTCCCATACCTTGTCTGTTGGAATACAATCTTCAATAAGCGCCCTGCGATTTATGATTTTATACTATGTATGTAGAACGTGAGATGCAAGCGTTTCTGCTAGATTGATACCTATTTGTACTTGGACATTATTATAATATCACAATGATATTGCTTGTCAAAGTTGTTCAGATACTCATAAGGGAAAAACCTGTTCCGTATTCACGGCGTGGTCTTATATACCTGTTTTAAACTATTTTACTCATACCAGTCCCATGACTGACCCGGAGTTACTTTGTTGTTTTCCCTAAACTCTTGGGTGCCTAAATTTGTACGGGCAGTCAAGTAGTCGGGATTTACAGATATACTTGGAGAGCTTGGAGCAGGAGGCTGCAAGATTTTATAGCTATAGTTATTTCCGCTGTGTTGTAAGTGTTGTACTCTGATAAGTGCTATTGTATATATATAACTGTTTACTTCAAAGTTATGTTATATATTATATGTTATTCGTTCCGCTGTGAGATTCGTGTTACTCTGATGATTCTGATGTTCTTCTTCTTCTTCTATTCTATTAGTTCTATCTTTTCTTTCTCACCTTCTAAATTCTTTCACTAACGTCTCGGAATTTCCGACTCTCGAGGAGTCGGAAATTTCCAGCCGTTACATTGCTATTGGCTTTTGGCCTCGGTGGTAAGATCTAGTTTCAAAAGCCAACTTTGGACTTTATCTTGCTTTCATGACCTTTGGTTTTGGAATCGAGACTAAGCATGTTAGTGTGGATGACCCTTCCATTCTCCAGTTTTGGCTTGCTTTCCTCCTCTAAGCTTTGTTACCGGGTCTCCTTGGCTTTCAGAGCATGGCTTTCGATCCTTAGGGGCTCATGACTCAAGTTCTGCTTTCAATTGCGTATCAATACCAAGTAGATGGGTGTAGATAGCCTCGATAGTAAACCTTTCTTTACTAGCTTCTGATTGCCTTCCAGTGTAGGCATCAATACTAAGCATGTTAGTTTCGATAGCCTTTTTTCGCTCAATCTTGTCTTGGTTCCGTATTCTGTTATCGGACCACCTGCTTTCGGTCATTTCTCGTTATTTTCTTCTAAAGTTGACGCCATGTGAACTGTTCTCGATGCAAAGTTGTCTGCTTTCAGATTCAACTTCTGATGGATTGCTTTCAGTGTTATAACCGCTTTGCCATCAGCTTCTGGTATCGGTACAAAGCCTTCCTACGATAGTCCCTTTATTTGCTCCTGAGTCCTTTTTATATCTCTTAGTTGGTTTCAGAACCAAATCCTTTATCTTTTCTTTGGGTATCGACACCAAGCTAAGTATTTCCAGTACGTTGGCACCGATGGCAAGCTTTCCTTCCTCACACTTTGGTGTCAATACCGAGAATTTGGCCTTTCCATGATGTTAGCGTATACTGATAAGACTCCTGCTCTTCATCATCAACAGATTTCGATATCGATTTCGCACGATACCCTCTTACCTTACCTTTCTTCGTTGTTGAATGGTGCGCTTTCGGTGATGTAGTCCGGTTTCGTGCTTCCGAGACTATCACTTGTTGCTTGTTGTGCTCCAATACCCCTTCGCCTTAATCTAATTTCGGTGCTGAAATTTGATAGTAACATTCCCCTCCCCCTAGTGAAGTGGTATCTTTGACTAAGTCAAACTTTTGGCTTTCGCACTGTACTGTTTTTTGATTTTCTGCCTTTTGAATTTTTTGGTAATAATCTGATATGTTCATCCATGTCCTTCTATATGGCCAGGATTGGAGAACCTTTTAGTACATATTTTCTTCTTGTTTTTCCTCCTTTTCCTTCTACGAAGAAATAAGCTCAAACAAGTTTACTATTTTTCAGGAATCTTCAATTTTTCCAAAATTACAAACTTGATTTCATTTTGGTAAGCATTTAGCTATTTTGAATTAGAATTTGAAAATCATCTTTTTAGCTGGATTACAGGATAGCCTGGGTTTTTATAAATTTTTATAATTAAAACAAATTTTTGTGGTAAGAGTAGTTTATCTTCCCAAAATATCTTTAGGGTTCGAGCTGCAAAATTGTTATATGGATATTGATTTTTACTGTTGAGATGATGTCATGCTTTGATACCGAAATACTCAATTCCAAGCAGTTATTGACTTGTTTTAGTTTTGGTTTTGCCAACACTAACACTATGCTTCTTTTTTTCCCTTGAATGAGTGGGTGTTGAAAGGGTGTGAAAAGTGTTGTTGAGATTTATGAGTTTTGACTTTAGTGTCAGCAAAGTTTGAGATTATTGAAAGATTGTGTACGTGCTAGTAGTACACATGGATCGTGTAATATGGTTTATAATAGACGAGTATGAAATAATAACGGATCACAGATATAAAAGCGGAAAATGCACTAAAAAGGAAAAATCACACCAGGGATTTTTATACTGGTTCGGAGCACCGTCCAACGTCCAGTCCCAGACCTCTCTCTGGATTTTCACTAATCAACAACCTCGCTTCACCCGGAGGAACAGGTTCACAACACACCATTTGATTTCACGGGCTACAAGCTTACCCACTTGATTTCACGGACCACAAGCTTACCCACTTGATTTCACTGGCCACAAGCTTACCCACTTGATTTCACGGGCCACAAGCTTACCCACCTGATTTGAACGGCTACAGGCTTACCGGAATTTCAATACAAAGTAGTTGATGATTGACTATATATTGTGTCTTCAATACACAGACTAGTCACTTGTACTACACCCTTCCTATAACCTTATCCTCGAGTATATACTTTGAATGCGTAAATTTAAGGAAGTAGAATGCTTGTTGAATCAAAAGATATGAAATAATTTCAATGATTCAATAAGCAATTGAAATATTTGAGAGCTTTTAGAATGCAAGAATATTTAGAAAGTAAGATCAGAATTTAGAGCAAGAATCGGTGATTTGAAAGAATGATTTCAAGTCTATTTATAGTATAGAATAGTTGCATTCCTTCATGAAGAGTTTTTACAAAAGATTGCATCCGTTTCCATTGAAAATTGAAGAGAAAACTCTTGATGAATGGAAGCAACCCTTCATAAGAAAGGCTTGCTATTTGGGACCGGTCGACTAGTTGAAAATCACCAGTCGACTGGTCAACTCTCTGGAAATTTAAAGAATAAAAAAATAGCCGTTATGTGCAGAAACAGTAAAACCGGTCGATCGGTCCTTTTTGGGCGGTCGACCGTTTTCTAGCTATGGACCAGAGGACCTCGGTACATAGTCTATATCACTCTGCTTTCTTTCTCGGTCGGAGCCTGGACCTTTTGTGCTTTTTCTGTGACCTTTCAGTTCCTCAAATATAAAGATTTCAGCAACGAAGATATGATATTGTTTTGTGCATTTGTGTTATACTTTGAGGATAGATTTTAACATATTTCTAACACGACTCAAGGTAAAAAAACCTTATCTCTATGAAATGATCTTCATTGCACCTTTATATGTTGGCATCGATCAAAATCTTGTCACAACATTCTCCCCCTTTTTGATTGATGACAACACCTTGGATTTTCTCCCTCTGAATATAAAGCTCCCCCTGAATTTCTGCAACATTTGTTAGTTCATGTTATAAATAATCTTACCTTTTGATTCCTGCATTAACAAATGTTAGCACACATATACTATTACCATGTTAAGCACATAATTTTAAATGATAGTATATGTAACGTGAATGATATGAATAATCATAAGAGAAAATATTTCTCCCCCTTTGTCATCGATTAAAAAGAATAAATACCATAATAAGCATAGTAATCGAGAGTAATAGAGAATACAAATAATTATAGCACCTTTAGTCCAATATCCACTTTCCTCTTTTCTTAAATGGGACTTACAAAAAATACAATTAAATCCATAGTACCCACTTTTTATGGGGTCCTAAGAGTTAGGTCTTAGGAGTCCAAACCCATACGGGTCTGGTATCCCCTTTATATATATAATTAGAATTATGATGCACGGTATTTATGAACTGCTGAACATATTTGTTCCTAATCAAATTGTTATTTGTTTTAGGAACCCACATTTTTATAGATTTGACATTCTTCTTTTGAAATTTCACAATCGGTTTTGGTTTGGAATATAATAAACTAAGATTTTTCTTAGCTTTAGTTTCTCGTAGTTCCTTATTTTTCTTTTTTCTTTTACCAAGATGTTTCTTGATAACTTGTTTCTTATATCCCAAACCTTGTTTATTTGTAGCAGTTTGTGAACATTCAATATTTTTTGTCAAATCTTCTCGACCTTTGTTAAAGTTTGAAACATTTTGAGTAATGTCGTCTAACTTTGTTTGTAAACTAGCTTTTTCAAGATCTAACATCTTGCCTTTTGCCTTAAGCTCATGATTTTCGGTAGTTAGAGCATCATTTTTCTCTTTTTGAGTTTCAATTTCTTGACTCAAAAGAGATAGTTGAGAATCAATATTAGATGATGATTCTTGAGCTTTTTAAAGTTCCTCCTCTAATATTTTCTTCTCATCTTTTAACATATCTCGTTCAAATTCTGCTCTACTTAAATCAGCTTGAGCTTGCTTGCATTGTCGTTTTACATCTTTAAATTTATACATTAACTCAGCATTTATATCTAAAACTTCTTCAAAAGTCGGAATTTGTACCTCATCTTCTTTAGCCATAAAGCATATATTAGCTTGTTCATTGTCTGAGTCACTTTCACTATCAGATGAAGATGAGTCTGAATCATCCCATGTCACTGAGAATGCCCGTTTCTTTTACTTGTCCTTTCTGTGTTTGAACTTGTCATTTTCTGTCTTCTTCTTTTGTTCTGGACAATCCATTTGCATGTGTCCCTTCTTATGATAGTTAAAGCATTCTACATTTGATGATGATGGCTTATTTGATCCGAACTTCTTTCTGTTGTATCGACTAGCTTTTCGTTGCTTTAAGAATTTTTTGAATCCATTTGCAATGAATGCGATTCATTGCTTTAAGAATTTTTTGAATCCTTTTGCAATGAATGCTATTCGTTGCTTTAAGAATTTTTTGAATCATTTTGCAATGAATGCTAGATCTTCATCTTCGGAATTTGAGACGTCTTCATCTTTCTCAGCATGAAAAGCTACATTTTTCTTTTCTTCTTTTTGTTATTTTCGAGCCTGCAAGTTTGCTTCATAGGACATAAGATTTCCTATCAATTCATCTGGCTTCATGGTGGAAAGATCATTAGCTTCTTCTATTGCTAATACTTTTCCTTCCCATTCATTAGTCAGTGAATGTAGGACTGTTGAAACTACATCAAAATCAGAATATTTTTGTCCTAAACCGATAAGAGCATGATGAATGGTTTGAAACCTTGAAAACATCTCATTGATTGTTTCATTCGGCTTCATTTTGAAATTTTGAAATTGACTTTTCAACAAAGCTATTTTTGCTTGTTTAACCTTGTTAGTACCTTCATGAGTGGTTTTTAGTGTTTGCCAAATTTGATATGCAGAGGTACATATACTAACACGGTTATATTCGTTTTGATCTAATGCACAAAACAACATATTTATTGCTTTTGCATTTACAGTAGCTGCGACTTTCTCGGTAGCTGTCCATTCTGCATACTCGGTTGTTGGATTGACTATTTCTTTCTGAGTAGCATTCCAAGCATCATAACTTGTCGATTGCATATAAAAAGCCATACATGTTGCCCAATAGCTATAGTTTAGGCCATTAAAGAAAGGAGGTCTTTGTGTTGACTGACCTTCTGTGTAAGTGGTGTTACTAGTGCTTGCGTTATATGCCATATTACTAGAATATATCAAATAACTGTGTTATGGTTATGAGATAACCTTGCTCCGATACCAATTGAAAAATTGTGTACGTGCTAGTAGTACACACGGATCGTGTAATATGGTTTATAACAGAAGAGTATGAAATAATAACGAATCACAGATATAAAAGCGGAAAATGCAGTAAAAAGGAAAAATCACACCAGGGATTTTTATACTGGTTCGGAGCACCGTCCTACGTCCAGTCCCAGACCTCTCTCTGGATTTTCACTAATCAACAACCTCGCTTCACCCGGAGGAACAGGTTCACAACACACCACTTGATTTCACGGGCTACAAGCTTACCCACTTGATTTCACGGGCCACAAGCTTACCCACTTGATTTCACTGGCCACAAGCTTACCCACTTGATTTCACGGGCCACAAGCTTACCCACCTGATTTGAACGGCTACAGGCTTACCGGAATTTCAATACAAAGTAGTTGATGATTGACTATATATTGTGTCTTCAATACACAGACTAGTCACTTGTAGTACACCCTTCCTATAACCTTATCCTCGAGTATATACTTTGAATGCGTAAATTTAAGGAAGTAGAATGCTTGTTGAATCTAAAGATATGAAATAATTTCAATGATTCAATAAGCAATTGAAATATTTGAGAGCTTTTAGAATGTAAGAATATTTAGAAAGTAAGATCAGAATTTAGAGCAAGAATCGGTGATTTGAAAGTATGATTTCAAGTCTATTTATAGTATAGAATAGTTGCATTCCTTCATGAAGAGTTTCTACAAAAGATTGCATCCGTTTCCATTGAAAATTGAAGAGAAAACTCTTGATGAATGGAAGCAACCCTTCATAAGAAAGGCTTGCTGTTCGGGACCGGTCGACTAGTTGAAAATCACCAGTCGACTGGTCAACTCTCTGGAAATTTAAAGAATCGAAAAAATAGCCGTTATGTGCAGAAACAGTAAAACCGGTCGACCGGTCCTTTTTGGGCGGTCGACCGTTTTCTGGCTATGGACCAGAGAACCTCGGTCCATAGTCTATATCACTCTGCACTCTTTCCCGGTCGGAGCCTGGACCGTTTGGGCTTTTTCTATGACTTTTCAATTCCTCAAATATACAGATTTCAGCAACGAAGATATGATATTGTTTTGTGCATTCGTGTTATACTTTGAGGATAGATTTTAACATATTTCTAACACGACTCAAGGTAAAAAAACTTATCTCTATGAAATGATCTTCATTGCACCTTTATATGTTGGCATCGATCAAAATCTTGCCTCAACAATTATGACATCGGAGTAGTTTGAAATTGATTTCATCGGTACTATGTTTTAAGGTCGGTTAGGTTTTTGGTGATAATACCCCGAAATTTGGCTACGGCTTAACCGAGACCAAGAATTGTTGATATTTTGATTTCTCCAATATTAGCTTTTTGTCATTGTGATTATGATATCAGGGTAATTAGTTAGATTGTCACCAAATACTTAACTGTTCACACACACACACACACATATACATACATACATACATATATATATATAGTGTTTTCCTGTATATGAACTTCCTCAGAATTCTGATGTTAACGATTCATGTGGTGTTTCAACATTCCAAGTTTCAATGTTTTCAAGTTTCCAATGTTGGCTACAAACTTGTGAGTGCCATATGGTAGTTTATATGAAGATATGGTATTAATATGCGTTATGGAATAATATCACTTGGCAACACCATGTCTATGGAACAGAATGTTGGTAAACCAAATTCAAGTAGCTCTACTACACCTCACCCTAAGAAGGCGATTGTTTTCCAGCGTTCCCTCATTAGCACTCAAGACGAACTGGATACCAATCTTAAAGGCTTTGGTATGTCTATAGCTGAGGCCATCCCTGCCCTTATTCAAGACACCATTCAGGATTTGCCGGAGGGATTCTTTGCTTACATGGCCATTCACTTCTGGCATGGGGGCTTCTTCCCTTTCCCTAACTTTATTTTTTTATTGCTTGGGAATTTCCCATATTCAACTGTCTCCAAACACATATACTCTTCTACTTTGCCTTGTGGTTTTAGCATTCGAATCAGGACAGCATTCCCTTAGCGTCAGCCTTCTCCATTATTTGCTACGTTTGTCCAAAGGAGTGGAATTGTCTATTTTTTGTGAGAATCCTACAAGAAAGTTATTTAGTGATAACATTAATAGGTCAAAAGATTAGGAAAACCAATTTTCCTATATCAGGTGCCCCTTGGTATTTCGGGCACTTTTACCGATCCTGGTAAGATTTCTATTGCTCTGAAATTACTATTTCATCTTCAGGTTCTATCTGATTTTTTTTAATTCTCATCTCCTGCCTCCAAGAGGAAAAGTTTAAGGAAAGAGGAAGCTCAAGTTATTGATGTCGTTTATAAGGCAGCTGAAGAGTTAGGACATAGGTCAATCTTCGCAAGCACGCCCTTCTTCCTTTTGGGCAAAAGATTTTGTGGTGACCTGCCCACCATTTTCCTAATGCTAAATACTTATCCTTAGGTTTTGATATCTTTATCTCTCTAACTGTTGTGTTTCCAAGTACTCGACGTAAGATTGTTTTGCTGAAACAATCCAAATTTTGGGTTTATGTTACGGCTTCCCCAACTTTGTTTTCTGATCATAACCGCTTTAATCAGCTTCCCAGGCTTCCAATGAGTTGTCTACCATAACTGCTTTGGCCAAATCTACAAATGTAGGTTAAAAGAGGCCCGCTTCCATTATTGATGACTCAACTCCTAAGAGACATAAGGGTGACACTTCCACCCTCTCCACTTCTAACAAGGTCGTGGTTATAGGAACCACTGAGCAACAGACTCATGGACCTTTTGCTCCTACTGTCGAGACCACTTCAAATGTTAGTTCCTCTCAGGCAGTGACCTCAAGGAGTGATTTTATAGATAATCTTTTGATGTTTAGCCCTTTGGGAACCCCAGGTCAGGTAGAACATAAATTAATTTTGCTTCCGTCTCCTCAACATGCTAGCCCTCCAAGGTCCCTTCTACAGGCTCAAGATTTTGATGAACTTGTGAGACTTGCTCTTTCTTCCGACGACACTGCCAGAGTGTCATTGCCTTATGCACCTTTAGATTTTGTGAAGTCTCAATAGTTTCTTGTCCAACAACAACTTTTGGTATAATCTTGCTGCTTTCTCTATTTTATGCAAATATTAACCTTGCTTTCTGTTTTCAGATTACCAGGAAGTGGTACTCTCTTTTGGATACGATTACCCCGTCCTTCGGAGGTTGTGATACTTGAAAAGGAGAAGGCTGCATTTGATTCCAAGGTTAGGTTTTTGATAGAGGGGCATAGGAAGGAGTGTACGGAATTAAAGGATCTTTAGGAAGGTTGAATCACAGTTGGAGGAGAAGAAGAAGGCTAAGTTCCTTTTGAATGATCAAGTGCTGGTGCTCCAATTGTTTAAGCGGGAAGTTGAAGATGAGAAAGCCAAGACGGTGGCTAATCATACTGAGAGGATTAAAGAGAAAGGCGACCAATTTTCCATAGTGCGGAATGCACTCTCTAATGCTAAGCCATAATTCGTGAAGCCTAGAAAAGAATTACTTTATTTTTGGAGTCTCACTTCCCGAGGGTAAAGCTAAAGTCTCATGAGGATGCTCTTTTACTGGCGTATTCTGACAATTTTCAAACGTACCCAGCAATGACATTCCCTTCAGCTCACCACTCTATTTCAAACCGAGTTATGCGCAAGGTCGAGAATCTTAAGTAAGGTATCCATGTTTCTAAGGAGGGCCCTGGGAAGCTTGAAGACCTTTTGTATATTTAGGACTTTCTGGATGATGATGATTTATGCGAGGAAGAAGGCATAACTACTGATACTGATGATGATTGGGACAAAGAGGAAAGTGATCATAACCTCAAAGGTAAGGAGCTTCTTTTTGACTCGAATGAAGGACGGGTCATTTTTCCTCCTTCTACCTGTGATACTCGTGTTTCTAAAGAAATATCTCTATGTCCTTCAAATGTTCATCTTGACCTAGGCTTAGTGGGAATTTCTTCCAAAGATGGCGATTCCTCAAGCCTAGGCCAGAAAGAATCGGTAAGGCTTGCTCAACCTAAAATGTCTGCTGTTTTGATATGGATCTTATTTTAGCTGTGTTTTTTCTTACTCTTTAAGTTCACAATAACCAGAAAAGGATGTATCTTAGCCCTTGTATTGTAATAGAATCCTTTTTTTACTCGAAGATACACAATCAAGAGACACTTTGCATTTGTATTCTAGCTTTATGACTGGGTGTTTGTCGCAAACTATTCCTCAGGTATCATCCGGGTTTGAAGTGGATCATTTAATATGTAACCTTCGTCATATTTGTGTGATATACGGACTCCCTCTAGGTTGTCCAGGCGATGAACGGGGAGTTGCTTCATAAGAAACTTAGAACTCTAGCTCATTCATTTTAATATATTTAAGATGTACTTTATCCAATGGGGTTACTATTGTAAATCCTGATGTGTACATACTTTTGTAGCAAATTCCTTTGCTAATGAAAATTATTATTGATGAATATTATTCTTTGGAAGTAGAATTGGTAAATGATTGTGTGATTGTGTTGTGTCTTTCATGCGAATAGGGAAGTCAACCTAATATTTCACCTTCTCGACTCAAAGAAGATTCATTAGTAATTGTAAAGCCAAAGAGAATATTTAAAGATGTTCCTATTTCAAAAAGGGGAAAGGATGTATTATCTTCAGAAAGTTTCAATTAGAAATCAGGGTGAGAAAATATCTGCTTTGGAAGGCCAATCGAGAGAATAATAATAAGATTATTCTTGAGTTGGAAAGACGACTAGAGGCTCATCCTTCTATCAACTCGCATGAGGAGATAAGTAGATTGCTCTTGCGAATCAACGAGTTAAAAGTAGAACTGGATGATGCTAAAGCAAACTGTAAATCTTTACAGTATGTTTTAAAGCACCCCGACTCGGGTTAGAAAGACTAGTTATTATGAAAATTTTCTATTTGATAACTATGGAATAGCAGTAGAATAATATTAATGCAAGATACTTGATGTGATGATATTTTGTATGTGGAAAATTGTGGAATGATTTTACAAATAAGTTTATGTGGATATCACCTGACACCTGTTTCTACGCTCTTGCTGATAACTTTCTCTTTTAGGAGTCTTAATGCTCCATTATGTGTGAGGTATTGAGGAAAGCATAGACTTTTGTCAGAAGGCATTAGAACATAGATTCTGAGACTCCATCTCAGGCATTGCTTGGCAAATCTTCTTCCTTCGAAAAAGCAAACTCCGGTCTTGGGACCCAGATTAGGGTAATCGTTGGAGGTTCAGAACTTCTTTTCTGGACGTATGAATAGGATCGCAAAACCAAAATTCGGAAATTTCGTAAGAGAAAACTAGATATTCATATTTAGCGATAGTAATGGGCAACTCCGAGACCCGGATTCAGGTATTTAAGAAGACCAGAAATCCACATCTGGCTTTTTAATTAGAAGGCCCGAACCATATCCTAGATTCAGGTATTCGATATAAGGTCAGAAGTCCTCTTTTGATAATAGAAGTATTGAACCAACCCAGATTCGGGCATTTGATAGAAGACCAGATATCCACATCTGGCATTAATATAAGTCCCGAACCAAACCCAGATTCGGGTATTTGTGTTAGCAGAGGCAACTGCGTTTTTAGAGTGCTCCTCTAGAGCTTTTATTACCTTTTCTCAGGATTGTATGTAAGAAGAGGGTGTACGTGCTTACTTTTCCACTCTCTAGGCTTTTGTTTAGCAATGCAGAAGATGTACGTGCTTTGTTGGCCATTCTCTAGGGTTGTGCGTCTGGTGCGCTTGGCTAGCTTATTCTCAAACAAGGCCCAAGGACATACCCGACCTCCCTCCATGAGGTGCCTTACTTTGGCCATCATAGGCAATGATAAGGGCTTAGATGCTTTAACCGGGCCATCAGAGATGCGGCTTAAAGGCTTACTCTTTTAATGTTCTACCCTGGAAATCGTAGGAGATGATATAAGCTTACACTCGACCCCCTATAAGGAGTGCCTTGCCTTGGACATTGTAGGCGGTGATAAGGATTTTTCGTTCCCTTCTGCGGGATACGAGGAACATAAGAAGAGGTAGGATGTGCTCTTCTACGAGTGGAGGCAGGACATGCTTAGTTCGTAGCAGAGGCAGGGCGTACTCATCTGCGTGCAGAGGCAGGGAATGATAAATTAGATGCTCCATCCTGACCATTTATGGTATGGAACGAACGCTTTCGCATTTGATTTTTGATGCTTAAACCTGGCCCTTTCTGATTTGGGCACGGAGAAAGGCTTACAATTCACCTTCCTCCGAGGGGTACCTTGCCCTAGCCATCTTGGCGGTGACAAGGGTTTTTATCCATTGTAATTTATTTGATCCATTTAGGGTTATTCCAAATTTTGAGAGGGTTTCCGTACCCTTAGCTATGTAAGCACTCTTTCTTGGGAAGACCTTTCTTAGGCTTTGTTTAATCCTTTTATGAAATTATGTAATCGGCCTTGGTGGAAGAACTTGATAATCATTCCTTCAAGAACTCTATAGTGATTGGTTTCATGTCCATTCATCATATGATAGTGGCAACAAGGCCCTCCTGATTTCATTCCATTTTCGGGTTTCTTCTTTGTAGATGACCTGAAATTAAGCTTATGCTTGGTTAGAAAGTAGATATTTTCTATTAAAGTGGTAAGGTAGCATTCTTTTGGTAGCCCTGACGCAAAGTTCTCTTTGTCATTGGAACTTAACCCTCTTATTTCTTATCTTTATTGCTTCACCCATATCTTCGATCCTTCTTTCCAAAGTGTCATGAGATTAAAGTGCTATTCTTTTAGTCCGTTTAGAAGTAATACAGTTGAAGTCTCTCAACGTCCTTTGTTCAAATATGGTTCCTTTAGTTTGTGCATGGATAACTTCTCTAAGGTGAGAGATAAGTTATAGGATAGGGTATTCTCCATTGATGTAGAATCACTTAAGATGAAGATAGGGATTGATCCTATGTATAAAGGTTGTAATTCCAATAATTAGGATCGTATTGTCCTATTTTCTTTTTCCACTTGATGATTCGCAAGGCTTCTATCCTTAACCATTGTTCTTCCTTCACTCTCGGGTCAGTAATATCTGACATAGCCAATTGAGATTTGAGTGATACTTGTTGGGACCCTTTGTCCATGGTTTTTCTTCTTCAAAACTTTAGTCCAAACCAGCACGGAACAACATAATTAGAAATTTGGAAAGGTTAAACACAGGAACGAGGTTCAGACCTCCATCTAGTGCCAAAAAGTTAATGATGTTTTTCATTAACACTAGAGATAGGTCTACGGAAGTGGACCTAAGGGAATTAAAGGGTTATTTAGCTTCTACAAGATTGAGTTAGTTCACTGTTTCCTAGAAATCAAGGTTTTGAGCCCGAAGATTAGTTACTCTTCCCTCAAGGGGTGAGTATCACGCTTACGGGACTCAAAAACCAATAGTTTCCTTAGGATAAGGGTTCCCCAAGCACAATACAAGTTAGAAAGATAAACGATTTGTAGAAGGGTATTTTGGGTAGTTTGGTTTATATAGAAAGCACTTACATGGAGAAGCATTGAGAAAATAAATAGCATAAGCATTAAGGAAATTCATGAAATTAATCTAAAGTGTCGGTTCTCTCTTTATTGATCACTTTATTGAGTACATAGAAGTTTCTAAGTAAAATCCCCAAAACGATTTAGAAATAAGGGTTTTTTCTCTAAGAAAACGATTACAAGAATTGAGAATGAGAAAAGTTCCTCAAAATTAGACCCTCGGGGTCTTATTTGTAGACAAATTGGGCCCCCTTTTGATACTAATTCAACAGAAGCCCGCTTGGAGCACTTTCGGCTTCGAAAATGAGGAAAGAGCTTGGTATGGGCCGCTTCTTTGGCTTTTGGTGCTGGTTATTGAGTTTTGGACTTCCATACTTTAGACGTTGCTATCGGCTTTCGATCTCGGTGGTAAGATCCATTTTTGATAGTCAACTTTGGATTTTATCTTGCTTGCGTGTCCTTTGATTTCGATATCGACACTAAGCATGTTAGTGTGGACGACCTTTCCTTTCACCAACTTTGGCTTGATTTCCTCCTTTAAGTTTTGTTACTGGATCTCCCTGGCTTTCAATCCTTGGGGACATATGACCCAAGTTCTGCTTTAAATTGTGTATCAATACCAAGTAGATGGGTGTAGATAGCCTCGATAGAAAACCTTGCTTTACTAGCTTCTTAGTGCTTTTCAGTATTAGCATCGATACTAAGCATGTTAGTATCGATAGCCCCTTTTCGCTCAATCTTGGTTTGGTTCCATATTCTGTTGTCGGATCATCTACTTTTGGTCATTTATCATTATTTTCTTTTGGAGCTGACGCCATGTGAACTGTTCTCAATGCTGAGTTGTTTGCTTTCGAATTCAACTTCCGATGGATTGCTTTCGGTGATAAAACCGCTTTGCCGTCACCTTTAGGTATCGATACCAAGCCTTCCTATGATAGTCCCTTTATTTGCTTCTGAATCCTTTGTTTTCTCTTAGTTGGTTTCGGAACCAGATCATCTGTCTTTTCTTTGGCTATCTACACCAAGCTAAGTACTTCCAACATGTTGGCACCGATAGCATACTTTCCCTCCTAACGCTCTGGACTCGATATTGACAATTTGGCATTTCCATGATGCTTGAGTATAATGATAATACTCCTGCTCTTGGTCATTATCTATTGCTTTCGGTATCGACTTCGCACGATACCCTCTTACCTTTCCTGACTTCGATGTTGAATGGTGTGCTTTCGGTGATGCGGTGTCGGTTTCGTGCTTTTGAGACTATCATTTATTACTTGTTGTGCTTTGCTACCCCTTCGCCTTAATCTGGTTTCGGTGTCGAAATCCAACAGTAACAAAAACTAACGTTTGCAGGTATGCTTATGAGATTATTTAAAGACATAGATTTTGCAGCGAGAGGTATACTCGCTGTTGTCTCGGGTTAATTACCGAGATTAAACTCGTGGCAGTAACCCTCTTTGTTCTGCGGTATCTTTAGTTTCATTCAGTTTCAGAACAAACTTGTATGGACAAATTTATGATAGAGTATTTCCTAAGATCATGTGTGTTGATTTTTACAAATATACCAAGTATGGTAGCAGAGAAGACTACTTCTCTTAGCTTAACACCCAGAGTATATTTATGGATGTCAATTAGTGATTTGATGGATCTAACAATGTGGCATTCAAAGTTTAATGTGTTGTTCTAAAAAGTAATATAGATCTCTAGCATCATCTACTAGGAAATGACAGAAATCGGACATGCAACATGGCTATGTAGGTTATACCCATTAGGATGTATTATCATCTGATATTAATAAAATTCAATTACTTCTTATTTTATCGTTGCTGTATGCTTTCAGTAACGGTTGCTGATCACAACCGTTAATGATATACATTCGATACAGTCAAGTTGAATGCGTTGTCGGTCATGTGTGACCGGGTGGCAAGATGTTCTTGTTGAAACCCAGTGTATTCTCACTAAAGTACACTGATCGGAAGGTGGTCCCATACCTTGTCATGTTGGAAATCCAAACTCCAATACAAGTCGTACGTTTTTAGTTGTAAACCAACTATGTTGGAAAGTGAGATGCAAGCTTTTCGGCTATATTCCTATTTAATTGTGGTTTTAAGATTTTATTATAATATCACTGGACTTTGATATAAAAAGAGTTTTGGTTATCGCAAGGTAAAAACACATGTCATGTTTATGTGTGGATGTGTCTTTTGAGCGTTTCATTTTTTTTCAAAGGATTTTCTAAAGTTAAGCAAGTTGTTTGTTATTTGAATTTAGCACTGAAAGTATTCCATACCGATCCAGGTGAATTTTTCTTTGCTTAAAATGTGCTCGGGTCAGACCAAGTATATTTCTAGGTTAGGTTTTATTGGGGCTTCAGAAGAGAAGTCAGAGTTGAGACGTATGCTCGTATATTCTGGTATTAATTTATTTATGTTGTGTGAGTTAAATTTGTTTACTATGATGTTGTGTAATCATATATATATATATATATATATATATAGTTTTATCTTTGTGTAAAGAATATTGATTTTTTATATTTTATTCCTTCCGTTGTGAGACTCTAATCCTCTTATTCTTTTATTCTAACGTTTCTTCCTTTTTCTTCTCATCTTCTAACTTCTTTCTCCTAACTACTCAATTTCCTATGCTATTTCAGTTGGATATGAGTAGTTAAATGTCATCTTAAATGGTACAGAAAATTTGGGTCGTCACAATTGGTATCAGAGCTGAGGGTTAAGTAATAACCTAGGCTCTGTGGCGTAACTCAATAGAGATAGGGTTAGTAATACCCTAGGTTGAGTTCGAGTGTATATCTATGAGATTTCGTACTTGTTAATGTTATAAAAAAATGTTTCATATTTTGTCGGTTGGTTTGTTAGGTGGTATACAAATTCCACGTCGATATGTTTAGCTAACGTGGTCGATAGGGATTTTTGGATAAAAATATTGCTTTTAAAATAGGTAAATGAAACAATTTTACCAAAAACTACTTTTGATATAAAAGGAACAATTTTTTGAATTGTTGATGTGATTGTTTGTTATTATTATAATCCAATGAGATTATAATATTGAGATGGTTATATATAACTAAATGGAATTTGTATAGGAATGAAATATACAAATAAGCTGAATTAAAACTGGATTCAGACCAGAATTGAGGATTTAATTCCAGATGTTTAGAAAATGTTTTCTGAAGTATTATAAAGTATTATAGTATTATTTTGAAGGAATTTTTGGATAAAAAATATTTTAATGGATTTTGAAAGTGATTAAGCAATGAACTCAATTCAGTCGCTAGAAAATATTCTGATAATGGACTGCAGCATTATCGGGTTTCTAAGTGACGAGTTGCTACCATAATAGTTTACTAATGAAAAAAAAATCTTGAGATAAACAAGTTGTTTCAAAATTTATGTTTTTAATTGTAATGATTATTATTATATGTGTATGATTACATGACTTCAAAATGATTTGAAATATAAGTCAGCAATTTGAATTCTGAATTTAAATTTAACTTGTCTGTTAAAGAAATTGGAATAATAAAGGTGAATCAAATGAATTGAAGTTTAACTTAAGCTAAAATTAAATAGAATTGCATTGGATTTGAAATTAAATTGGTTATCTCATAAATTGGAAGCAAATAACCTAATTTAAAATCATTTTGGGTGAATATGAATGTTTGTATGTGGATTATGGATTGAATGTGAAAATATGGATTGAGAAAGTGAAAGTAAATCGAAAGGATTAAAATTTAACCAAAGTTTAGTTAAATGGAATGGGATTAATTTAAGGAAACCAGAATATGTTTGAAATCCATTGAAATGGAATTGCAATTGGATGGAAACTTGGCTAAATGAATTTATGAAATGATTCATAAATAAATGATATGATTTGGGTTGTGATTGGATATAAATGGAAGTCAATAAAATTATATAAACCCATGGAAAGTAAATAAATTGGCTTAAAACTAATGTTTGAAATGAATATGAATTGATTGCAAGAATGTTGGTTGTGAATCATTTGAAACAAAATGAAATAGTACGAAAATCAATTAAAATGAATAATTTAATGATAGAATCCTGAGTTTGCTCATAAATATACATGTATGAAGTGTAAACCATAAAAATTATGTGTTCGTTCGAATGAAAGGAATGTATAAATATTTAAACTTCATGTTATGCGACTTACATGGTTTAATTGAGTGAGTACAGGTTCATGAAGCCACTGGCTTGGTTTGGCTACGTAAACAACATATGAATTAAGAAAGTTCACTTAATAACGCTTATATAAGATATGCCTACGTGCGCAAAAATACAAAATTTGGTTTAAGAAACGGGTTTTCCGACCGTGTGGGTCGATGTATACATATTTGTTGTTCCTACGATATCACAGAAGTCCCTCCGTACAGGAAAGACGTTGCCAATTTTTTTTGAAAATTTAGAGTGTTAAAAAATTTCTAGATTTTTTGAATATTTGTCAATGGAAATGAATTGGTGTTTTGATGAAAAACCAATTAGATCGGCTGGGACTAAAAAGTTCATAATGTGGATTTTAACTAAATATATTTTTGAAAAGTTAATGGGTTTGTAGCATTTTTTCTACCGTAGTAATTTCGAGGACGAATTTCTTTTAAGGGGGGAGGAATATAACGACCCATATTTTTAGCCGTTTAATTTGGAACATTTAAATGTTTTAATTGTTGTATTCATAATATAAAATAATATTCGTAAGGAGTTTATTTATTAGAAACCATGTTTGAACATATAATTTATAATAAAAATTTAAAACGAGCTAGTAGTGTAGCGGTAGTTCGTAATTTTACGTTTTGAACTTCAATTGAATGTACATGATCCAATATAAGTCGTAATTCTTTGAAACAAGAATCTTCTAGATTTATTGGATTATATTTTTCTAATAAAGATAAAAAATCAAGATTTCATCTCATAGATTTTGAGCTATGTCCAAATCAAATTGTTCAGAAAGTCGCTATGGAATCGTTTATAAACTATAACAATTTATTTAATAAGATAAAAGGGTTTTTATGTAAACGGAATATCAATTTAACAAACAAATTTTATAACATCGAGCTATAATCCAAATATGTTTATTCTGAAGCTATACGATGTTCTATTTGGATATATACCTGTTGGCTAGCTTTTAGACTAAGCCACCAGGGTTCGTATTCATAAAAACTATAGAGTTTCACACATCTAGATCATTAAGAGCTTGATCGTGATCCCTTTTCTTCCTGGATCGTGATAATGCTTCCATGACCCTCGATCGCGAGTCCCCGTCGCGACCCGTTCCGCCTACT
Organism: Allium sativum; assembly: GCA_030737875.1. NCBI lineage: Eukaryota > Viridiplantae > Streptophyta > Magnoliopsida > Asparagales > Amaryllidaceae > Allium > Allium sativum. The sequence goes on along the minus strand of CM060921.1, from coordinate 714,853,856 downwards.
CAACAGCCTCTCGATCCGACCCCTGAAGACTAAAAAATGAAGGCCACGACCAAGTCAATTACGATTCGGAAATGCAGGTTCTCGCGACACCTGTCCACAACTGTCATATTGACTATTTCTCCATCAAGCTACGAACCAATCCGAGATCCTCGGGATTTGTGCCACGTATCCGCCTATAGAAATCAGCTATAAATAGCCCAGTGCTTGGCATTTTTCAGGATCTTTTTGGGCAATTCTGAGTTCTAAATCCACCATTATTACACCTCTATTATTATTATTCAGAGTTGTCTCGAAATTATTGAGTGAATCAACATTGTAAAAGTGAGGTTGAGGGGTAAATCATCGATTGTACTTGAATTTAAGTATAGTCATAGATATATAGTGGACGTAGGCTCGTTAACGCCGAACCACTATAAATCTAGTGTCTTTCCTGTTTATTCTTGCATTTTTCTGATATTAATCTCTACATAATTGAACAACTTGGGTGATGGAGCCAATTTTGGACCTAACATTTTGGTGCTTTCACTGAGAACAAAGTCTCAGCATATTGTATTGTAGTTCTATTATTCGGACAATCAAGTTCGAAGAAAACAGTCCAAAACTCAGTAGTTTCAACTTTTGAAGATTTCAGCGATACCCAAATATCATGGCTGGAAAGAAGTCTAAAGAATTACGAGCTTCGTAAGCGAACGAAGCTATCGAGGAAGGTGTGCACGAGCAGGTCAAGGAGGAGCTTTCGGATCACGATGATGTGGGGGCGATCCGGACCGAAGAGGGTACCACGACCCGACCTGAAGGGGGCGCCACGATCCGGGTCTCTGAAGGTGTCACGACTCGATCCCAAGCATCTAATGCCCCCGCGATCCGATCTCAGGGAGCCACCACGACCCATCGACACAAGGGTACCGTGATCCGAAAAGATAATCGGACCACAACCCGACCCGGAAAGGAGGTTATGGCTCGTTCTTCTCATGCTGGTACATCTGCTCGACCTGGCCCAAGTTCTTTACGTATAAGAGAGAATGTTGATGATCAATTCGACCCTTCTGCCCTAGTTACCAAAGGACATTTGACTCGAATACTTGAAGCATTGGACATGCAAACCGATGAACTGGCCGTTCAAAGGCAAGAGAGTTCGTTGCTGCATCAAATATTACTTCCTTAGGCAGAAGAATTGACGATATTCAAAGGTAGGTTTCACCACCTCTAGCTCACCCTTTCACTTCGGAACATACGTCGTCATCTGAAGAGCCCCGAAGGAACCGACGATGGCCCCCGTTAGAAAGGGCCGAGAACATAGAACAGCTTCGATTTGGGTCACTTCCGTCTCGTGAAGAAGAGGCATTTAATCAGAGAACTAGTAACCACAATTTAAATGATCCTGTTCTACCACCGAGGAACGACATGCCTCTCGCTCGTCGCGTGATCGACCACGGCAACAGGGGGCAAGGGAGTTTTGCTCAGGGCCCAGATTATGTAGCAGTGCGTCAAAGAAATGCTGGAGGAGGACGTCAGGCAAGAAGTGCTGATCCCGAATCTACCCTGACCCATGCAGAGGTTGGAGCAATGATTAGGCAAGTCATGGTAGATAGTCGTGGACAGAGGAATGAAGATTGGGGCATAGATAGCAGTCACACGCCTTTTACTGATGACATACTGTATGTTACATTCCCGAGGCGCTTCAATATGCCAACCATGAATCGCTATGCGGGCAGGACTGACCCCATCCAACATTTAATGCGGTACTCTTGGTCAATGAATGCCGCTGCAGCTACAGACACGGTCAAATGTAAAGCATTCCCTATATTCTTGGAAGATATGGTGTTATTGTGGTTTACCCGCCTGCCAGCACAGTCAACATCCAGCTTTAGGGAATTGAGTGATAAATTCGTGAACCAATTCCGTCTTCATGCCCAGAGGTCAAAGAATGTGATCGAGCTATCCCTTATTAAACAACGACCGGATGAAAGCCTAAGGTCGTATTTGGATCGTTTTAACTTGGCTGTCACAGAAGTCAAAGATCCGCATGATAAAACTATGTTGATGGCCTTGATCGATGGCGTCGATAAAGATACCGAGTTTGGAAGATATCTGGCTGGCAAACCACCCCCGAACAGAGAAATATTTTATGAAAAAGCCAATGTTCGCCTGCGTCGGGAGGAGATATATGCTAATCAAAAAAGAAAGGAAACTGATAAGGAAGATAACCAAGCAACGTGGCCATCAAGCAAATGGGAGATAGCTCAGGAAAAGTTGAAGTTAACGTTGGGAACAAGAACCAAGGCAGCGGTCGCCAATCAGGGAATAATAATAACAATTATCGGAAAAGAAATTGAGGAAATGACTCTCAGAGGAGATCCCGGCCCAGACCGTTTGAGAACTTCACACTGTTAAATGACACATTGGAGAACATATTCCTGGATGCATATAACTTCCTCCAGTACAAAAGGCCTCCTCCGCGAGATTCTACAGAGAAAGAGCGTGAAACTGGGAAATTCTGTCTTTTTTGTCAGATTCACGGCCATTCCACAAACGAATATCGTCACTTGAGAGACGTGGTTGAAAGGCTGCTCCGAGAAGGGAAGCTTGATGAGTATAAGGTAACTCCTATGGACAGGGGCAAGCCGTACAAGCCCCGAACCAAAGCCAACCTACTGCCAAACCGACAGCTCAGCAAAAAGGGAAAAATATCCTTATCAATACCATAATTGGTGGGCTCTACCTAGCAGGGCATAGTTTCAGAGCTATGGATCAATACATAAATGCGGCTAAACAACATTTCGAAGTGGGAGAGTGTAGTAACCGCGAGGACAGCGCTCCGATTAAGCAACAAAAGACGATGTCCGATGAAGTCATATTTCGCGAGCGAGAGAGTATTGGAGTACACTCCCTAACTGAAGATCCGTTGGTGATCACCATCACCATCGGCCCAGCTATAGTTCATAAAGTCTTGGTAGGTAACGGGAGTTCAGTCAATATTTTGTTCAAGAAAATGTTCGACCAAATGAAACTCGAGCCGAAGGATTTGAAGCCATGTGAAGGTTGGATACATGGATTTAATGGGGCCTCGACCGCTACAATAGGATACATGGAATTATCAGTAACCCTTGGGGAAGGAGAACGCCAGAGAGTGAGGATTCTCCCCTTCGTGGTCCTGGATATTGAATCGTCGTACAATGCCTTCTTAGGCCGACCGGCTCTAGCCAAATTCAAGGCCTGTATTGCACCCTGGTGCCTATTGTTGAAATTCCCAACGGATTCCGGTGTGGGTATTATTAGAGGAGATCAAGTTGTTGCGTGAGCGTGCTGCATTGCAGAGTTAAAATTGCTCCGCAAAGGAAGAGATATAGAGGCGAAAGGTGGTTCCTCCCCTCCAAGGGAGGAATCGTCATAACAACTAAAGGAAGTGCCTATGGGAGGCTCGCCCAGAGAGTTGCCCCAGGAAATAGATCCCAGAGAGGATGAAGAGCTTGGGGACAGAATGGTGACTCCCAATGAAGCAACTGTGGATGTACCAATAGATGATAGTGACCCAGAGAAGGTTCTGAAGATTGGATCCCAGTTGGTTCCCGTTCGAGCTAAGGAATTAACAAATTTTCTGAAAACTAACTTGGATGTATTTTCCTGGACCCATGCGGACATGTGTGGGATATCTCCCTCGATTATGAGTCATTCGCTAAGCATTAACCCGAAACATCCTCCTGTCAAGCAGAAAAGGCGAATGCTGGGTCCAGAAAGGTCTGCCGCATTGAAAGAAGAAGTCGAAAAATTGAAGAGTAATGGATTTATTAAAGATTCGACGTACCCTGACTAGATTTCAAACCCGGTTTTGGTATAAAAAAGGCCAATGGAAAGTGGCGAACATGCATCGATTTCTCTGATCTAAACAAGGCTTGTCCGAAGGATAACTTCCCATTGCCTAGAATCGACCAATTAGTAGATTCAACTGCAGGTCATGAACTCCTTTCTTTTATGGATGCCTATTCGTGGTATAATCAGATCCCATGCATGTCCCAGACCAGGAGCATACCAGCTTCATTATAGATTTGGGATTATATTGCTATGTGGCGATGCCTTTGGGTCTGAAAAATGCCGGCGCTACATATCAGCGGTTGGTGAATAGGATGTTCTACAACCAGATTGGGAAAACGATGGAGGTATACGTCGACGATATGTTGGTAAAGTCCAGACAGTCGTCCGATCATACCAACGATTCGGCAGAGATGTTTCAAATTCTCCGAAAATAAGGGATGAAATTGAATCCTTTGAAATGCTCGTTTGGGGTAGCATTTGGAAAATTCCTAGGGTTCATTGTAAGCTCGTGCGGAATTGAGATTGATCCAGACCAAATTACAGCAATCCGAAATATCCAAGAACCAAAGCAGATTAAAGATGTGCAAAGCCTTGCTGGAAAAGTGGCAGCGCTCAGTAGATTTATCTCAAAAGCTACAGATAAATGCATCCCCTTTTTCGAACTAATAAAGCGAGGCAAGCGCAACTTTAAATGGACTCCTGATTGTATAGAAGCTTTCCAAAATCTGTTGAATCATCTGGAGAAACCCCCGATACTGTCTAAGCCTGTGGATCATGACAATTTATTCATGTACTTGGCAGTGTCATCCCACGCAATCAGTTCGGCTTTGGTAAGAGAAGTGGATAAGGTGCAAAGACCGGTGTACTATGTGAGCAAGAAATTGGAAGCCGTAGAACGAAATTACCCAAAGATAGAAAAGTTCGCGTACAGTTTGATGATCGCATCTAGGAAGATTCGTCACTACTTCCAGGCTCATCCCATCACTGTTTACACTGATCACCCGCGTAAACAAGTCCTACAAAGGCCAGAAGCATCGGGAAGATTGCTCAAATGGAACATTGAGCTGAGTCAATTCGACCTGAACTTCCAACCCCAGAGGTCGATAAGAGGGCAAGCACTTGCAGACTTTATAGCAGAATTTACCATCCCAGAAGATGATGCGGTAACTGAGGAAGACGATCCACCAAAGCTACTCCTCGACCCTAATGCCTGGAAACCATATACCGATGGAGCTAAAAATGACAGATGATCAGGTGCCGGAGTGGTTCTTGAAACTCCAAAGAAATGGCTAATATATTACACTCTTAGATTGGAACTCCACGCAACAAATAATGATTCCGAGTATGAAGCTCTAATTTCCGGGTTGAAGCTTGCAAAGGAACTAGGGATAACAAAGCTAGACATCTTTTGTGACTCCAATTTGGTCGTGAACCAAGTTAATGAAAAGTTTCAGGCTAAGAATCCAAGGTTGATATCATATCTGGAAAAAGTAAGGAAGTTGCTACATGGTTTTGATCACCATAGTATATCTCACATCCCTCGAATGGAGAATCAAAGAGCGGACAAGTTAGCGAAGATGGCTAGTTCCGATAATCCAGAACATACGGAGCTAGTCCCGGTTGAAGTATTACAATTCCCCAGTGTGGATCAGATGAAAGTTGATTCGGTACTGGAGACTAAACCTGAAAGGGAGTCATGGATGAACCCCCTAAATAATTTCTTAATGAATGGAACGCTCCCAACTAAGAAAAGTGAGAGGCGTGCAGTTATATGCGGCTTCCCGATATGTGTTGCAAGGCAAAGTCCTGTACAGACAAGGTTTCTCGATGCCTCTCCTCCGGTGCATTGCCCATGACGACGTCAAGCGTGTGCTGAAGGAATTCCATGAAGGTGAGTGTGGCGACCACACTGGAGGGCAAACATTGGCAAAGAAGATATTGCGATACAGCTATTTCTGGCCCACTATAAACAAGGATGCAACCAAGTATGCACTATGTTGTGATGCTTGCCAGAAGTTCTTCAAAATCCTTAGGGCACCACCAAACCAGTTGAAGACAATGACAAGCCCGTAGCCTTTTGCTATGTGGGGAATTGACATTATTGGGAGCCTCCCCATAGCAAAGGACGGATCAAAGTTCGCTATTGTAGCCATGGATTATTTTACTAAATGGGTAGAAGTAGAGCCTTTGACCACGATCACGACCAAACGAGTGATCACCTTTATCGTTAAGAACATTATCTGTCGGTTTGGGATTCCAAAAGTCATCATAACCGATAATGGGACCCAATTCGACAGCACGGAGTTTCAAGATTTCTGTCGGAAATATCACATCGAGAAAAGATACACCTCTGTGGCACATCCGCAATCGAACGGACAGGTTGAAGCGGCAAACAAGGTGATCAAATCCATTCTAAAGAAAAGATTGAAGAGGGCCAAAGCTATGCGAGTCGATGAATTGCCCCTGGCACTATAGGCCTATAGAACAACTTACAAGTCGACGATGGGTCACACCCCGTTTTCCCTTGCTTTTGGAGCCGAAGCAGTCATTCCGGTCGAGTTAGAAGTACCATCCCATCGTACCATTTATTACGACCCGATGACCAATAATGAGTTACTTCTTGAATCCTTGGACATGGTTGAGGAAAAAAAGGGACGAAACCGACTTGCGTGTCTTGAGGTAGAAACAACAAATAGCTCGGTACTACAACAGAAGAGTCTGAGCTCGGACATTCAAACCCGGAGACTTGGTTCTGAAGCGTGTCTTTCCACCCCCAGTACATATGGGCCCGAAATGGGAAGGATTGTACTCCATTTTACGAAGGCTTGATAATGGAACCTTCAAGCTAGCGACCGTAGATGGAGATGAAATCCCCAGAATATGGAATGCCCAGCATTTGCGGCTTTACCTGACATAAAAGTGCCGGTTTTACTCTTTTGTTTTTAGAACCATGTAAAGAGGCTTGACTTGCCTAAAACAGTCTGGTTATTTGAACAAAAGATTATAAAGTGGACGTAGGTCATGATTCGACCGAACCACTATAAAAATACTGTGTGTCATTTACTTTACTGCACTATTTCTTATCTACACTTTTATTTTGATCAATATATATGCTATTAGAATTTCGAGAATTGTTTTAAATTTATGCAGTAATCCCAAAATAGCTAATTCAAAATGTCGTCCAGCAGATCGGAAAAGTTCATAATAATTAAAGCTCCAAAAGGTGTAGCGGGGTAAATCGCACTACAACTTGCACTCTAATTCCCGAGATCAAGAAGAGAGTATAAAGAACGCGAAGATAACGTCCCCAAGGCGTGAAGGTGCACCATGATTGTAACACCCCGGATTTTTGAATAATCGAATTAACTAAATTAAAGAATAATAAATCTTAGACGTGAGTATTATGGGGATTGGGTTGCGTCATTGTGTTCGTCTCGGAATTCTAGTGAAGATAGAGTCCGAGTTTGCGGGAAACGAGTACCGGATGAAAGAGTTATGGACGAACGAAGTTTGGTGGCAAAGTAGAGAATATATATATATATATATATATATATAAATGCACTGACACACTTGGGAAGTGCGCCAGTACATATTTACACTGGCGCACCTGCCAAGTGCGCCCAGGCCGAGGCTGGAGCCAGCACAGCTTTCTGGTTCAGGCTGACCTGTGTTGTTGAGTCCATTCTGACTCCTTGCTGAGTCATTAGGGCTGACTCATCACCCTATCATAATTGAATGGTTTTGATTAACCCTAAGAACATCCGACGACTTAAATTAATTCATAACTCTATAAAAAGACCCATAGACACAAACCCTAAATCAGAATTAAAACTAAAACTACGGCCGTCATGCTGTTGTCTTGAACCCTAGAGCAGTCGCCACCAAAATTAAGAGGAAGAACAACAACCAAATCAGAACAACAACCCATATGTGAATTTATGAGTTGGACATGAATCATGTTATGTTATTACCTATGTAAGTTTGACCCCTTTAGATATAGGTTTGTGACATACGACGTTTATGCAAGTTTAACCCCTTTGGATATAGTTTTATGACATATGTTGTCTATGCAATTTTTGGCCATTATTTCATCAAGTTCACACCTTTAGATTTGGATCTATGTTATACATGATGTTTATGCAAGTTTGTGGCCAATTTCTCATCAAGTTCACACCTTTAAATTTGGAACCATGACATATGTTGTTATGCAAGTTGTAATCTTGGCCTATGCAAGTTTTAGATGTAGAACATCATTCACGTATGCAAGTTCACCCCTATGTTAGATCTATGTTTTAATTATGTGTATATATGTGATGTTTTCTTTTATTTCATGAGTTAGACTATTCGAGTCTAACGTATATCTTTACGTTAAACGAACAAACGTACTACGTGGGGAAAAAGGGGATAATATTAAAAATGTTTAATTGGCATAAATGCCTTAAAAGGCATAAAATAAAATTGTGGTGAAATTGGTATGCTTTTACATACCATAAATGGATGGACATAATTGAGTCAATTATGGACATCGCTAAATTTGGAATTGATTGATAATTTGAATAGGGAAAGTAATTCAAATTGGGGGTGATTAATTAGGAGTAATTAATCGTCTAAGACACGAGGTTAGACTCTTTTGTGGTGTAAGACTGCCCGGACCCGCCCGGCAAATCCAGCTTCCACAAATGTCAGTCTAATGTGAGAGGTCTTAGGCATAAACTAAATATGTAACAATTGTAAAGGCACGAGGTTAGGCTCTTTTGTGGTGTAAGACTGCCCGGACCCGGCCGGCAAATCCAGTTGCCACAAATGCCAGTCTAATGTGAGAGGTCTTAGGCATAAACTAAATATGTAATAATTGTAAAGGCACGAGGTTAGGCTCTTTTGTGGTGTAAGACTGCCCGGACCCGGCCGGCAAATCCAGCTGCCACAAATGCCAGTCTAATGCGAGAGGTCTTTATGAGGTTATGGTCTTAATGAATTAAGAAACACTTAACCAGATAAGCATGTAGTGGGACATGAGGGGGTTATGTGGGTGCCTTGGGTGGCATGTGGAATCTAGTAGGTGCCTTGGGTGGCATTTGTAAATACGATTAGAAATACAACCAAAATATGAAACATGTAATTGAAACATGAATAAGAAGTGGGTTAAATGGGATGTACTAGAGGGGACCAAACTTAGGTGGATAGCCTGTGTCAAGTGATGGAAGCCCGTTTCAACCAGTAACCCATACGTATCTTTGTGGGCTCGACCCAAGTCGAGGACGGGACACGCATACTGGGCTTGACTGTAAGAGGCCAAACCGGGTTAGCGGTGGCAACGCAAGTCCAACGGGTTCATATGCGTGTGTGGACCCGGACTGGTAGGTAAGACGTTGTTGCATCGTGTAGGTATAAGTCGTGCATTCTTGGTGGTATCGGGTTGCCACTTCGGGGAGTGATACATCCCACTGTGGAGCCAGCACGGGTATCTATGAGTTAGGGAGCCGATCGCTTGGAGTTAGTGGGTACACCTAGTGGAGATAATGGTAGACGACACCTATGAAGGCAGCTAGGGGTGCACGAAACTACCAATATCATTATTAAGTCTGTAGGCGGGATCAATCTTAGGGTGACCAATAGTGGTGCAGTATACTAGTGGCGGTGCAGTTTAGGAATTATCCCATAGTGTTGGTGTAGTTCAGTAATTATCCTATAGTAGTTTAGGTGCGCTTTAACGATATCGTAATTCATCTTGTTTCCTTGTTTACTCTGTCATACTCAATGGTTCATGGTCATTTCCCTATTTTCCAACTTATGCCTTAGCCTAGTTACTTTGTTAATTATATTGTTAGAATTATCGCACTCGCCAGACTTTATGTCTGACCCCCCTTTTCCATCTCTTTCCTTTCCCCCCCTCCAGGTGATCAGTTTGGAACTAGCACCAGTGGAGCTTGATCTTGGACTGCTTTTAGAAGATTTCTTGGACCGCTGAAGTAAAGTTCAGCTTCTCTTTATTTATGGCTATTTTAATGTTGGGGATTATGTCTTTCGGTTTATGTACTTTGTTTTTATCAAGATGGATATGATGTACTTGACTTTGGTTTATGGTTTTGATGATGTAATCAAACATATGGGTTTATCCGCTGCAATGAAATAAAGTTTTAATTTTCAAGTACTGCTTTATATCTGTCTTGTTGTGATTTTCTGTTCTATACTTACTTAAAATGCTCTATGGAAGTTAATTCATTCCCTTTGTGAGTGACATTAATGGAAGTGGGGTGTTACAATGATAAAGCCGCCTTGACAACACTCTAACCCGCTGAAGGATCGGGAGAGTATAAAGGAGCTCGAGACTTAGCCCCCCCCCCCCCCCACCCCCGAACTTCTGTCCCGCTGAAGGATCGGTGAGCAGACCAAAAATCGAGCTCGAACTCTAACCCGTTGAAGGATTGGGAGAGTATAAAGGCGCTAGAGACTTAGTGCCACACGAACTCTAACCCGCTGAAGGAACGGGAGAGTATAAAGGCGCTAGAGACTTAGTGCCACACAAATTCTAACCCGCTGAAGAATCGGGAGAGTATAAAAGCGCTAGAGACTTAGCACCTCAAGAATCATTACCCCATTGAAAGATCGGGATAGTACGAATATAATTCTAATCGATCGCCAATAAGCCCTGGCCAGGCACTATAATGACGATTAATTAGGAATATATACCTGCATCACTACACGTTTACTTAGCACGTGTATTTCCCGATGATTGTTTTCGTTACGATTAATGATCGTTACATATAACTTTAATATTTAACTATGAAAGTTTTAGTTATGATTATTCAAACTCTGCTAACATGATGAATTTGCAGGAACACAATGATGCAAAAGAAGTAGGTCCTTATTTACTAGAAGCAGATTTACAAAAAATGAGAAACTAAACAAAAAGTGAGGGCCAATCTCCCGACTACATCTTTTGGCCAAAGGAAATCCTAAAACTAAAACGTGAGCCAATAGCTGCATTCTATTTGCGCTCGGGAGATGGCTTTGATTTCTTGTCCTTCTTCTGTTTCTCCAACTCCTCTTTATCAGTACCGGAGCGGTCACTTTTTTTTCCTCTTCCTCTTGTCAACAAGAGGCTCCGGAGGAGGACTGGAATGTTTGGAGGCAAGCTGTGAAGTAATCGATTTAGAAGAGAATCTTATAACCAACCCAGTCTTAGGGTCGATTTCAGAAATAGGGGTCACGAACACAGGATTCTGTTCCTCCCTCTTAAGAGCCAACTGCTTCTCCTTCCTAGCCTGTATGTCATCCAAGGTTTCGCTATCATCACCCTTGGCCTCGTCAATGATTTCTACCTCCTCTTCCTCATCTCCATGACCGCCACCTATGTCATGCAGAGCAGTAATGATCTCGGCGTCTTCAGGAGTGCCAGTGCCAGACTCCACGGGCGCTACTGTAACTCTATCACTTGTTGAGCCCTCCGTTTGCTTTGAGACCTCGGAATCTTCGATACCAGAACCCGAAGGAACCTCAACCTTCTCAGCCTCCGCCTTTTCCTCTGCCCCCTTTTTTGACCACTTTGGTACCTACACCATCAGAAGCAAAGGTTAGTGAATTGGGAGGAGATGTGGCCATGTCAGTTGTCTGTCCCATGAGACGATGACAAGTTACGATTGCTTTAATGAACTGTGGAGAAAACGTGGAGATACCTTCGGCCGACTCATCTCCCAGATTTGTACTGGTGGTCCCGACAATTGGAGGAGTAGGTGCCAAGGGGATCAATGGATCATTGGGGTTATATCCCTTAACTTCAGAGGTTTTGGGCTCTACCACCGAGCTTGAGCTCTCGCCAACCTTATCCTTGCCCTTGAGCCTGCTCTTCTCCCACTCCATTTCCTCATGGATAAGGCATCTACCTTCCTCCAAAGCCTCAGGCTCTTCACCTCTGAGAAAGGTTTGCATCAGCTGGCGTTCGTCAATCTCGTCAACCCCCAGTCGCTGCTTCTCACCCTTGACAATTGTGTCCCATACATTGGCCAAGGTAACATGGTAGTATGGAATCCAAGAGATGTCTCGATGCTTGATGACTTGACCAAAGAAATCGAATAACGGTTCCTCAAAACTATCCATATCTTTCTCTCTTTCGGCAAGCTTATCGGCTGCAGCAGCTGCTGACTCAAGAGCGCTATTGGCATTGCTTTCAGCGAGAGCTGCACGCTCCTCAGCTTGAGCAAATTGATCATTTAGAACCTCCTTCTCCTTCTTGGTGAGGGTAAGGCCATCTTTTAAGCTCGCCCTCTCTTTCTCCCAAGCCTCTTTCTAAGCAAAAAAGCGATCCTGTATTGTCTTTAGTTCAGTGTTAACCGCCCTGAGATCCTCTACTTCCTTCTTCAGGGCCACCCGCTCCTGGCTATTTAAGTCGAGCTCGTTGCGAAAACGCTCCCTAGCACTCTCCAACTCGGACCTGTAGTTCTCTGCATCTCGCTGAGCTAAAGCCAGTTGGGCATGTGCATCCTCTAGTTTTTTTTTTCATTTTGCACCTAGCCCTAGCATCATTATCAATCTTTACTCTGGCCGCGTCCGTCTCCATCTTGCGAATGATAGTAGAGAGTGTAGCAGGATGCTTCTTCATTACCCTATATTGTTTAGCTACATGGCATACATAACCTATCACCTCTGTGTCCCAATCCTCGGGGAACGGTTCAAGATCTGGAACGAACACCATCCTCTCAAAGTAAATGTCAGGAAACTGCTTTCGTAAGCGCTCTAGCCTGGCATAATCTCAGAATTGGGGGCAACATCCTTTGCGGCAGTAGTATCCAAGCCATGCTCACTAGAGGAAGTGGGAACTATCTTCCCCTTCTCTATAATCCTGCCCTCATTTTTGTTCTTGTCCTCTATCCCGAGGTGTTTTTTGGAAGATTGGGCGTGAGAAGGAGTGCTTTTTGGAAGGGTTAAATCTCTAGGAAGTTTCTTTCCCCCAGCCGGTAGCAATGGACGACTATGTGGCTTTCCATAACCTTGCTTCGTGGAGATCGAGGTCGTGCAGAATAAGATTGATGAGAATCCCGGGGCCGATGACTATCCCTTCCCCGACTATAGCTACGAGTGTGCTCAGGATCTGGAAGGAGGCTTGGTGTTCCCTCGCAATGGGAATGGAAAGAATAAGACCGTTTGCGAGACATTTTTCCTGCAACGAAAACAAATGCGTGTTAGAACTATGAACCACAGTAGAAAAAGTGTGTTATAATAAATGGTGCATGCGTTTTGTGCGTCCCATGAAATTCCCTTTTTTGAAACGGACCAGGGCCCAAAGTTAGGCTCATTTGGGTGACTTCTTTTTCTCCAACTGGGGCACCCGTCTCTTCGGAGAGGGGAAAAATTGGTTCCCCTACGAAATCTTCTTGAGTATAGATATCATATGGTAAAGGAATTTTATTTAATTCCCTGAGAATCTGTTCCTCTGTTAATTCGTCTTGGGTGACAGACTCAATTGGCGATGAAGTTCTTTAGGGAGACTGCCCCTCGGAGGATGGAACCTCCTTTGGTTGATCAGCTCGTCCCTCATCTCCTTTATACACTTTTAAATCTTCGTCATCCTGATTAATCATCAGCGAAGGACTCTTGCGAAGAGTAGTCATCTCTACAACTTGAGAAATTCCTTCTCCTTCAGTCGGGGGTATATATTTGTAAGGTTAACTGCCCGCCCCAAGTCCGAACCTTATGTCTAAGAGACGGTGTTTATGAAGGTTTTCGTCAGTGATACATTTCTTAATCCTTAAAAAATCTGAGTTACTCTTGAGGAGGCAGGACATTCGATCTTCGTATATCGATCCTTCTGTTCTCTCAAAGTTGTGATCTGTGTGGAACAAAATGATTCGTTAGCACTAAAATTATGGATTCGAATTAAACACAGAAATGTTGTAAACATACTCGCTTGTAGCCACCTCCTCGCACATCCGGCTTGGTGTTTTATATAGAACCAGTCAGACTTGACATCCCATATTTTACTATAACCGTCTGTCAAAACTTTTCTATTAGCGACCGATTCGAAGAAAGAGAAATTGGGAGCTCCTGCGGAACAATGTTTGAAATGGTAATAGAATTTCAAATCTTTAAGAGTAAGTTCGGTCTGCAGAATCTCCATATAAGCAACGTACAGAGTATACAAAGCCACATAAGCATTCGGGTGGAGCTGCATGGGGGCAATGTGAAACTGTCTCAAGAGATCAACAACAAGCGGAGGAATAGGAGGAATGGCCCCTACCCAGCACACGAGTCGACTAACGACCATGTATCCCTCTGAGGCAGAATGAGGTCTATCTTTGTTTTCTGGAACTTTCACGTCGTCCCAGGGAATTCCGTGTCTTAAACATATCTTTTTAAGTTTTATGTCGTCTAGCTTAGAAGGCAAAGAATCAGTGAACTTCTCTATTTCCTTAGCACCTGGAATCTCATCAGGAGCTCGATCATCCTCATCTTCAAGAGGCTGCTCTCGGAAGTTGCCGACTCTATATCAGTGCCTATCTCGTAATCATGATCGGATTTTTCCTCACTTGAATCTGAGTAAAGCACATCAGGGTTATTGTGCATTAATGTCTCTGATTCAGTACTTTCACTTGTTGACTCAGTCACTTGTCTATCTGACATTGTTGTTTTGGCGAACAAAGAAAGATTATAAAAATAATTTCCCTCGGACCCTGTGTATGTGCAAGTGCTTGTGTGTGCAAGTGTGTTTGATACGGGAAAATAAAGTCACGAAGCAAACTGGATAAGCGTAATGAATATGCTGTTAAGTCATGTTGTCAAATCAGTCCAAGAAGTCCGTCTTGGAGGCTCTAACCAAACTATTCAATGTACTGCGATTATGATGCATTGATTAAAATCCATATGTGTTTGGTACTGGCAACTGGGTCAGATCGTTGGAAAAATTGGAGCTCAAATCATGATAAAAGTGCTGATGTGCGGAATCGGATCGAACCAAGGGGATCAGATCTTTGAACTAGGTCCGGCGGATAATAGCAAGACATCGTCTCGCGAGGAAAGATCCCGATCCATCCCCTCCTGTATCTCCATGAGCCCACGCTCCTCGATCCGGTCCGGTGTCCAAAACTGCTCTCTCACTCCCCTCTTTTCTTTCACCACTACCACAACCTGGATCGAAGCCCTATCCACGATCCAACCTGGCCAGCCCTCTCTTCTTTTTCCTCGTCTCTCCTCTCCATTCTTGAACCCACGAAACCAGACTTGATACACTCGTGTTTTCCATACCCAAACACCACAAAACTTTGCCACTCTCTCCTCCTAAATAACAGAAAACTAGAGAAAAACAAAAGTGAAGCATGATTACCTATTTTGCTTAATTTAAATCGGGAAAGGAGGTTATTTTCCGGAGATCGCGAGTTAGGGTTTGAGAGAGAGGATCGGTGGTGGCTGTAGGAAGAAAGAAGAAGGAGAGAAAATGGAGAAAGGATCGGTTTATATAGGCAAAGCCCGCGACCATTAGTATTCTAATTTTTGTCCTATTCGGACCGAGAAAACCAATGGGCCACGAGCCAAATCCCAACATAGAAAAAGAAAGGCCACTCCCTTACGTGGCTCGTGAATTGAAGGCGGGGAAAGCCCATGACGTTTCGTGGAAATGCCCAAATGAAAACCGAACCGAACAGGTACCTCATTCCATGGATTGTGGGGTATTTCAGCGATCCAACACAATGAACGATTGTCGAGACCGAGAACTCAGAAATATCTGTGAAAATTTAAAAGTTTACCTGGCAATTGGACGATGAAGTCTCCAAAAACTCCAGAGATGAGAATTATCCAATGAACAAAGAAATGATTGAAGATTTAACTGGGTATTTATACTGATCGAAGGACACGACTCTTTGAAGCCGTGCGACGTTCCAGATGGACATGGCCTTTTTGACTCATACCGCTTCATGAAAAGATAGTTCAATAATGTCGAAGCATGTTCCATCCTTGATAAAACATTCTTCGAGGGGGTAAAATGTTGGCTAGCTTTTAGACCAAGCCACCGGGGATCGTATTCATAAAAACTACAGAGTTTCACACATCTGGATCATTAGGAGCTTGATCGCGATCCCCTTTTTCTTCCCGGATTGTGATAATGCTTCCACGACCCCTCGATCGCGAGTCCCTGTCGCGACGCGATCCGCCTACTCAACAGCCTCTCGATCCGACCCCCAAAGACTAAAAAATGAAGGCCACGACCAAGTCAATTACGATCCGAAAATGCAGGATCTCGCGACACCTGTCCACAACTGTCATATTGACTATTTCTCCATCAAGCTACGAACAGTCCGAGATCCTCGGGATTTGTGCCACGTATGACTACGATCCGCCTGCAGAAATCTGCTATAAATAGCCCAGAGCTTGGCATTTTTCAGGATCTTTTTGGGCAATTCTGAGTTCTGAATCCACCATTATTACACCTCTATTATTATTATTATTCAGAATTGTCTCGAAATTATTGAGTGAATCAACATTGTAAAAGTGAGGTTGAGGGATAAATCATCGATTATACTTGAATTTTAAGTATAATCATAGATATAAAGTGGACGTAGGCTCGTTAACGCCGAACCACTATAAATCTCATGTCTTTCCTGTTTATTCTTGCATTTTTTCTGATATTAATCTCTGCATAATTGAACAACTTGGGTGTTGGAGCCAATTTTGGATCTAACAATACCATAATAACAATTTATTATTATTAAATTGAATTGTTTTTGAATTTATTTATATTTTATCGATTTATTTCAGCCTTAAAAATAGCCTTTTTGCAAATGACCTTCGTTTTCAAGGAGATTTGTGCCATTAGATCTGTATTAGTAAGTTATTATAGAATTTCTATTTTTGTATCGATCGGACTTACCATTTGATCGTACGAATGGTAAATTCTTAGATTTCTATTTAATCGTTTTATCAGTTTAATACGGAACTTAAGAATAGTCAATTTTCAAATGACCTCCGATTTCAATGAAACCAATTTTGTTAAATCCAAAATGGTCAATTATTGTAAGATTTTCAGTTTGGAGTAGACTGAGATATTTTGTGACCATGCACAATATAAACGCATATTGGTTTACACTGCGAATTAAAAAGAAAGTTTTGCCTAACGACCTCAAAATTTGACGAAATCAATCCCACCATGTCTAGAATATTTAGTTATTATAGGATTTCAAGTTTCAAGCCAATCAGAATTGTTATGTGAAAATGAACGTGAATCAATGAACGAATTCAATATTCAAAATTTTGCTATTATTCAAGACGGAGTCGGATTTCGACGAAACAAGTTTCGTTAAGACCGCAATGTCCAAGTATAGTTGTATGTCCATTGTCATCGCAAACGGATTTGGTATGTGATCATATGAATTTATAAATGACAAATGGAAATGACAATAGGCATAAGTTCATTAATATCAATAAAATATTCCAATAAAAAAAACAATAAACCTATCTATAAAATCGTTCCCAACCCTTACTCAAATTCCTAACCCCAATCTTTCCGTTCTTACTTCCAGGCATTATCGATTCTTTCGGTAAACGGCCGAAAATCATCTATTGCAAAAAGCGATTAAAAATCGAACACTCCTTAAAAAAATAAAATCTTGTATTCGTTGAATTCCTTGTCTCGAGGGATTCAACGTGGTATGCTTAATGCTTGGTTTCGTGGAAATGCTTGACGTGTATTTTCACCTACAGCATCGATAAATGGTGGCATTGGCTATAGCTACGGTGGTTGGGGGATGTCGTGGGGGACATCGTGGTGATCAAGACAGTGGGGCGCTTCAGGGCACGAGGTTTTGAAGGTGTTTGGCGAAAATATTGCTCGCACTATTTTCCAGTTACTGACCTAGATGGTGATGTCGGAACACACGATAATGGTGCGAGGTGGGGTCTGTGGGGACGCCCGTTTGAAATTGTATATATCAACCAAAACTGTCAATCAAAATAAAATGCGAGTTAACTCTTTTTTTTGAAATACTATGATGTTTTAAATTCATATTTATCATTGATAGCATAAATTGTGTGATTGGATGAATTGGATGATTTAATGGTTGTTAATTGCTTTGGATGTTCATTGTTTAATCATTGTTTGTCATGATTTATATTCCGTTGTTTGAATAATTTAGAACAGATTTCTATTTCATATGAAATTATAATACCATATTATAATTTGTGATGCAGGGAAGAACATGTTGGAGGGATCCAACCAGATTCCTCAAATAAAGTGTATATTACTTGTTTCCATATATTTAAATGTTAATTATTTATTTCAAGTAATATTAAATCTTGTTTGGAAGTTAATGGTTGAATTGGATGTTTATGGTTGATTTGGATTTAATGTTTGATATGTTATTAATCAATAAGCAGTATTGGTTAAGGGATTGGCAGTAGGAGCATATGGCCTTAAATCCATTTTTAAAGATGTCGATTTGCCATTAGGCGAATTGACAAAGTTTGAAGTTATAAAATTTATTTTTATAACTAAAGCAAGGCTTTGAATTATATTTTTATAAGTTATTGAAACTAGCGGTTTATAAAAAATCAATATTTATAACTTGTTTTATAAATTAATTATAAAATATTTGTATAGCGAATTCTTATATTTGATAAGTTTTGTAAGCATATAAGTCAAAAATTAACCTATGAGTTAATAATTGGGAATAATTGTTTCTATGGAACAATTAAGTGTTATTTTAAATCAATTATATTATTAATTAATTCAGGAGAGTGAATTAGTTGAAATCAGTAAATAATTTAACTGATGATTTTCGAGTTGTCCAAATCAACTATTTTGAATTGGAATTGATTATTAGATTAATTTGTTTAAAATTAATCTAATAGAAATGGTTTTGACGAATAGTTATTCAAATTCAATAAATGTTCTTAAAGGTTAATTAATCTTTAAATCAATTGTTTTAAAGTAATTATTGAATTGTTTATTATATTATCAAGTTAATTATCATTTTAATAACTATTTACTATCCTATTTTTAGTTAATCAAGAATTTAACTACATCTACTATAGTTAATGTTCAAGTTAATTATTTTTTAAACAATATTAATTAAATTGATTACATCTTTGAACGAATATTCGTTTAAAAAAGTAATCGAGTTACAATGAGATTCTTAATTAGATCTTGTAAAAAGTTTTATGAAAGGATTACATAATAGTCCCAAATTTTATAAATGAAGTTTATAAAAAGATATTTAAAACTAATGAGATGATTTTAACAAATGCTTACTTAATAATTAAATCAGGAAAATGGGTTGGAGGAACTTGTCTTCTATTTTTTTGGGAATCGCGACTTTTTTTTTCGTTTAAAGGAAGCGGTCTTTAACTTTACATTATATGAAAAATACTCATGTTTAAATTTTTATTATTTTCCTCTTAACTTCACTGCCAATCTTTTTCCACCTTCTTTCTCGATTCAAGACACGCCTCTTATTAATTTTATATTCGATTTCTCCATTGTCAGTTGATCTTGATCTTCTTTACTTAATATTGATCTTCATTGGCGATTTCAATCTTCATCAAACAATTTTCTAAATTTGGGTATGTTGCTTTAATTTCTTTCGATTTTTTTTTGTTTCATATAATTGTTGTCGATTAATAAGCACATTTTTGCTCATCTAGGTTATATGGTTTCTCTTCTTCCAGATTTTTATCTTAATTTTGGATTTATTTCTATGGGAAAGTAAGTTTTTAATGTTTATTTTTATATTTCTTCACCAATGTTTATTGTTTTATAGTTTTAGAGCACTCGATCATTCCAATGAATCTTATTTGTGGTTTGCTATTTTATGTTATGTTTATATAACATTCGTTACTGTAGTATTAATGTTTTGTTTTAATCTTACCATGTTATGTTCATTTATCATATTCTTTTTAAATTAATTTATACTGGTTAAATTTAGCACTTAATTTGATTCTCATTTATTATGCTATGTTAATGCAGTATTTTCTGTTGACGTTGTGTTCATTTAAGTGTTCTAGTTGGTTTTTTTATTTCTGCAGTCCGGGTACTGTTAATGATGAAGCAAATAGCATGCCAATTATTTTTGAACATAATGAGAATTGTTATTCTACTCAACTTACCACAGCCTCTTCTTTATTTGGTCTTAAGAGTGAAATCTATGATGTTTAAACTCACCTTAGTCAGTTTTCTATTGCAATATCTTATGTTCTTCAGAATAAGAGTTTAATTATCGACACTGATCCGGACTTGATTATACTTGTATCTTTTCTAATTTTTAAGAAAAGTCCATATTTTAAGTTTAATGTTAAGGAAAATGTTTGTGCTATGGAAGTTGATATTGGTGGCTTTGGTTTTTATTTTAATAAAATTTGAGGAGTTTACGAAGTTCATAATGGCATATCAAATAAAAAATGGTTACGATTTGATTTTCGTTAGAACCTCTTCAGATAGAATTTCAGTTAGTTGCTCTTGGATTAAGGATGTTTGTAAATTTATCTTAATGCTTCATCGGATCTGGGCTTACTCTTTCGGATTTTTGTTAAAATCTATAATTTCAACCATTTGTGTGGATAAGGTCTTAGAGATGTTAATATAGTTAATATTTCAAGTAGATTTGTTAAATCATTGATTGTGGATCAAATTCGAGAAGCTTCTACGAAGAAGCCAAAGGGTATTATGAAGGAATTTAGAAGAGAGTATAATTTCAATCTTTCATATTGTTATGCTTATAGCGAAAAAAAAGTTAGCATTGAAAGAGATATATAGTGATGATGCAATGTCATATAATAATTTACGTTGGTATTCGAAGGCATTGCAAAAGTATAATCCTTGTAGTTCTGCGACCATGGATGTTAATTCTTCAACCAATCAGTTTGAGAGAGTTTGTATTGGTTTTGACGCTTGCTTCCTTGGTTTTCAACACCGTCGAGCATTAATATTTTTAGACGCTGCTTATGTAAAGGGAAGACTTGAAGTTTTGT
The DNA here is from genome assembly GCA_030737875.1 of Allium sativum. Lineage (NCBI taxonomy): Eukaryota > Viridiplantae > Streptophyta > Magnoliopsida > Asparagales > Amaryllidaceae > Allium > Allium sativum. The sequence continues at coordinate 714,833,093 of CM060921.1, read as the reverse complement.
TAGCTGCTACTTCTAAAAATGGTAACCAAGGTATGGGTTTCATTTTACTTTTGTTTTCTTTTTCTTGTTTATTTTTGTAGTTATGATATATGAAACTATCATTGTTCTAAACATTATTTAATTTTAATGCAACAATGCTTACACTAGATTTGTTTGCTTTATTTATTACCGGTCACATTGGAAGTGTTTGTAACATTAATGTTTAGATAGTAAGTTACTAGAAGACTATTATATAATATATGATATATTCATATATCATTTTGAGTCTAATTAAATTGTGCCTGTTATACATTACTATCATTTGATTCAAGTTTTGATGTTTAGTATCATTTAGTCTAATCTACTTTTGTTGCTTTAAACTTAAGTGGTGTCACATCTTTCCTATTTCGTCTATTATTTATTTATACAGAGAGTGTGATATAGATTTTACCAGCAGTTTATGACTTGAATTTTATTTGTTGCTCCTTTGAAAGTTGACTCTACTTAGAATTGAGCATTCATTCCATGATCAAAAGGCTAGTTCACCTCCTGTCGAGATTGGTATGCTTCTTGATTCGACCTAGTAAAAGCATGCTTCTTTATTTTAACTTTATCAACAACCATTAGTTTATTGTTATTGTAGATTTAACTTATTTACATGATGTTAGGTTTTTAATGACATTTTGGATTGTTATATTCGTCTCAGATTTTGGTTTTTTTATTCAACATGATTCTTACTAATAGTGTATTACATATGATATAATCATATATCGTTTTGAGTCGAATTCAATTGTGTCTTTCATACATTCTATCATTTAATTCAAGTCTTGATGTTACTGCAGTTCATGTATCTTTGTATTTATTTTGCAGGTTTCTTTCGTCTTGCTCTGGGTATTGTTTCACATGAAAACAAATCTAACTGGTCTTGATTTTTGTCCCATTTGAAAGAAATGCTAAACGAAGATTAGTCTCTAGTTTTTATGTTTGAATGTCAATGGGGTCTCATTTTAGGTGTTCCTAAAATATTTCCTTCTTCATATCATAGCTACTGTTTACTTCACATGGAACAAAATGTTGGTAGTATTGTGAAGGTAGCTAAAAGTGATTCTTATGTTGTAGAATTATTCAAACTTTGTGCTAGAGCTTCTAATATGTATGATTTTTGAGCGACATCTTTCTAAATTTATGGATATTGAGGTATAGCTGCAGGAAATTTTTATGAGACATACTTTTGACCACTGAGTAGATTTATTTTTTCAAGAAAAGCGATATGGTGAATATTCTTCAAATATTGCAGAAAGTTTCAACTCTTGGATTTTGAAAGATAGAGTAATGCCTATAAATTCTTGTTTGGACGGTATTCGAGTGAAAGTTATGGAGCAATTGGCTAGGCGAAGGGAGGAATGTCGTTTGTGGACAACGACTCTTTGTCCTGTTATTTAGGAACACTTTTCAAATTTAATAGATGATGGCTTTGGTTGGAATGTTTACAAGTCTTCGGACTTTGTGTTTGAAGTTAAATCTCCTAAGTCACATGTTGTCGATCTCAAAAATCATTTATGTAGTTGTAATCAAGGGAGAGTTGCTAGTTTTCCATGTGCACTTGCAATTAAGTGCATTGATAAGTCTAGGTAATTAGTTTATGATTTTATGGAGGAATATTTTATTGTTAGAGCTTCCAGATCTTCATATGCTTATGCTATCAATCCAACTTTGTATTTTGATAAGCCAGTGGTTGTTGAAAATGATGTTTCAATTAAGCCTCCTGAAAAAGTTCGTGGTGCAGGAAGACCATCTAAAAAGAGACATGATGGATTTGGTTATTCTCAAAATAAAAGAAATAGATGCAGTCATTGTAACTAAGTTGGCCACAGTAAAAGGAACTGTCTTGCTTCTTCTAAAAGTTAAAAAAAAATATTATGTTATTTGTTTGTGCAATGGATAACTATAGTAAATTGAAATCAGTATTTGTGAATTCTTTACAAAATAAAAAGTGAAATGTCATGTTGTCTCTTTTGTTTAATTTCTAATGTTAGGTTATTTTTGTTCAGAGAATATCCAAATGTATAATGTCTGTTGCTTTGAAGTCAGTTTTTTTTTTTTTTTTTTTTGAATTTAGGTTATTTTATTCAATGCTAGCCGTACTTTAGTTGAATGCATGAGTTTTGCATTTCAGTATTACCAGTTCCTTTCAATGCTAATTGTACTTAGCATTTCAGTCAAATGTTGTTTGTAACTAGCATTCCATTATTAGTAGTACGCATCTTGTTTGAAATACGATTCATTGATCAGCCAGTAGGCCTAATACTACAAGTTATTATAGCTCATATGTGCTGTTATTAGCAAAACTCTTTTAACTTATAAATTTCCTTCACCACTTGATGCACTAAAACTTTGCCCAGCCATGAAGTGTAGGTTGTACATCAAATCTATTGATTTAGGAAAACTACTGTCCTACTATCCTACTTGAGGTAATTAGTATGACGCATTTGTTTACTATTTCATGCGGCATAACTTCTTGAATGTATATTATCTGTAAGACCAATTATATAAGTCGAATAGTTTGATTTGTTTGATCTCAGTTTGCTTTTACTTCAGATATTGAATTTTAATCTATTAAAACATGGAAATATTATGTAGTTGCCTATGATATAAGAATGAAGGGAAATAAAATATCTTGTAAGGTTCACATGACAATGATGCTTAAGTTGTAATTTGCTGATATGTGGAAATCATGGGAAGCACATTGCTAAAATGAACTAAATCTTTACATTATTTGGGGAATTTAAGGTTATTTTGTTCAATTCTAATTGTAATTTAGTTGAATTCATCAGTTCTGTATTTCAGTACCATCGTTTCTTTTCAGCGCTAACTGTGCTTAGCATTTCAGTCGAATGCTAGTAGTAACTAGAATCCATCATAATTAGTATGCATCTTATCTGAAATACAATTTCAACGCTGAAACTATAATCAAAATTTCTATATACCATAATGGTATTGAAATTTCACATCAAAATTTTATTTTCACATAATGCTAGTTCTATGCATTTCAATATAAATTTCTGCCGCTACATCGAAAATACCGAAAAAGCATCTAAAATCAAGTGACCATTACATTTGCATATACTCTTTGTAGTTTGTACAATAAAACTTTAATCCAACAATTACAATCCCATTTGAGCAGTTCATACAGTGAGAACAAATTAAAATCTTTAGAAAATTTATAAGACTATCTCATTCTTCGCCTCAGTTTAATAGAAATTAGCTGTTACCAGAAGCAGCTTTACTAATCGTTCATAATATTTCTCCAGTGACCAACTGTATTGCCTATCATTTAATACATCAAACATTGTTGTATCTCTTAGCATTCTGATGGACTCTTTTGTGTACTTCTCTGGCATTCTTCTTTGCCCAACTTTTTCATGTTTGCCACTATATAGAAACTACAATCAAGTCTGTTTCAAATGTAGAGATATTAGTTAATATTATAGTATAAACTAATGCTAAAATAAGTTAGCATACTTTATTTCAGAACTGTCATTTTGCATATTTATTCATTACAGTTAATTAAAAAATAGAAATGATATTTTGGCTATCAATTTGAATTTTTATTTAGTCCAGAAGGCGTGAAAAATATGTATGTTAGTATAAACTATCATTTGGATTTTAATAAATTTTTATGCACTAAAAAAGTACAGATGATAGTTTGAACTATCATTACAAATTTTATGCTCATTGTATTTTTCAATTAAAGGTTTAGATATTATTTTGATTATCACACATATTCAGCTGTATTTTACAAAATAAAAACAATAATAGGATAAATATACACTATCATCTAATATTCTCGTATGATGCATGTAAGTCAAATGATATATTGAATTACCATTCAATAACTGTCCATCTAATTATTGTCTACTGTTTATTAAACATTGATATTCTATTTTCATCGATTGTCTACCATTGCATCATAACACGTACAACTAATAAAGTGAGAATAAAAGTAGTTACTTACGGATCGGAATCCTGTGGTGGACTTTTAGGCTGCTGCACTATTGGTTTGTTGAATTGCTTATTCAAGATACCTTGTTTTGCCTACATATCCTTAAAAAACCATTCAATGATTTTTTTCTACCAAATAATAATATTATTGTTGACTTTTACTTCTAGAGTGTTTTAAAATATTATACTTCTCTTACAGTAATGATAGTTTGGTTGTAGTTAAGATTAGATGTCCGTGTTGATTTAGTTTTTGGTTTTGTTGAATCATAATGACCCCACTGCATTGTTTCATAATTTAGCACAAGCAAGGTCCAATGGTATCTGAAATGCAGAGGGAAGAAAATCTTCTCTGAAAACTCATCTTTCACAATTTATGTACTGTCGGTATGACTATGTCATTGATCAATGTTTGTTGATCATTTATTAAAGCATTCCGCATATTCAGATGTATAAGAACATAATATATTATTTTTTAACATTTATAATTGAAGGCTTATGCTTACCATCATAATTGTACTGATGTAATAACTATGTTCGTACATTTCTTGATTATAATAAAACCAGCCAATCAGCTGTTTAACCAACGAAAGAAAGTTATTAATTTTATTGAATAATTTATTTTTCTACATTTTTAAACCAGGGTTTCTAATGCTAGTTTTCAATGTCATTTACTTTTTCACTGCAATGAGTAATGCAAATGATAGTTTAAACTAGCATCTTGGATATTCAATATACTTATATGCATAAATACTAATGCTACTTTTAATTCACATTTTGTTATTCAATACATTTACATTCAATTTGGAAGTCTAAATGCAAGTTTTAACTATCATTCTATCATCCTATACACATATGTAATAAAAACTGTTAATGCTAGTTTTAATTATCATTCTCCCATCTATACATTCATAGGTATTTAAAAAATAGTGATGCTACTTCTAGCTTTCATTCCCCCATTCAATTAATATATATACTAAGAATACTGCTCAAAATCTATGAAAAGGTGAGTGCGTTGCTTACCAATCATACTCATTTGTGCACTTTGTTACTCTTTTTTTACTGCCAAAATTCTAGTTTAATGTATACCTGACCATCAGTAATCCCATAAAAAAGAACATCTTCTAGCATAGATTTCACTATAGCGATTCTTCCTTGATTTCCTTCATCTTTGTGGTATGTTATAGTGCTGCAATTGATTATCAATATTTTATAAATTAGTTTTTTATATTCAAATTTATTTAGTTACAAATATAAAAAAGAAGACAAGTTACAAATCTTACTTCTCATTTTTCCTTGAATTTGAAGAAAGTTATAATTTTTTTGTTCTTCTTTCAATAATTTCATGATACTGTGATATTTTTGCTTTTGTAAACTTTTCTGTTTGCGAATATCTATCAGTATCAATCATCCTTTTTCAGTTGCTTCGGCTTCAGTTTCAGTTTCCTCTTCATAATCAGATTCTTAATTTTTTTTTCCTTCTTTTTCTTGTTTAGTTTGGTCACTTCTTTCATTTTCTTTAGTTTCTTATACTTCTTTAGGTTCTTCAACTTCTTCAGTTTCTTCAAACTCTTTAGCTTTTTTGGTTTCTTCAACCTCTTCAGCTTTTTCACAATCTTCACCTACATTAGCTTCTTTAGCTTCATCATTTTCACCTTCAACAGCTTCTCTATCTTCTTTATTTTCACTTTCTTTTATCTTTTTTTCCTTTGTATTATTTCATACTGGGATTCCAGATCAAATTTACTCCTTCGTTGGTGCTTTTTAACCCTTTGAACTAAAAAACTTGGTTTTTTTTTCTAGTGTTTTGCATGCTCTATCAGGAGTTTTTTTTTTGAACTTTTGTGTTGATCCTCTTGTTTTTTTCTTGTTGTAGCATCAGCATTTGTTGTGTTACATCAAGATCAAATGTTGGTGGTTCTGCTACTTGTACTTGTTTTACTAACAATTTTATTTTCTTTGTTAGCTCTACTACAAGGCCTTTAGTATCCCTTATTTTTTGTTGTTCAATTCCAAATTCTTCTTCTTTCTTCTTCAGCTTCTGTTCCAAATCCTTAACATATTGCTGCAAAGACTCTACTTGTTCTTTCGTTTCTTCTTCCGTATTTTATGTTGATTGCATACCCATATTATCATTGGTTTCAATTTCAAGATGTTTATTTTGGGGTAATTCTTTAAGAAGTGCTTTTTCATCTTCTGATATATCTTTCATTTCAACAAAAATCTGTATAATAAAATAAATAAAAATGATTGTGTAACATCCAATGAATTAACTAATGATATGTAAAATTATCATTTTCCATTTGATGCTATATCTGACTATCATTCTTTACAAATAAGTACATTGAATTGTTTTCTGCAGAAATGATAAATGTAACTACCATTTAGATTATGAATGCATTCTGAATTACGATAACATGACTACTGTCAATATATTCTAAGTTAAGATATATTTATCTACATGTATGTATTTATTTTATAAGTGTGCTAAAATGTACCTTTCCATCATCCATGTTTGCAAAAATTTATCTTGATATAACCTTCTTTAAGCTTGAAATATTCCACCCTCCAAATCTTGGCAATGTAGAACAATAGTTTGGTAACGGTGATATCAAACTAACATGCTCACATAGAAAAAACTACAAAAATTTTTTTGATAAAATATATAATTTGTACAATTTAATTTACAGAAATAAATGCATTAATATGAAGTTAAAATGATGTACTTACCAATGGAGCAACCCGATATGTATTTTGGCTTTGTTTTAAAAGCCATCAAAGATCTAATCAAAGAATAATGGATTGAAACTGACCAAGGTATTGAGTTCATTTTCCTTATACCAATGATATAAGGAATGTATCCCCATGGCAAATATCTTTGGTTATCAGGAAAAAAGAAGGTGATCATTGCAAGAATTAAGACCAGTTTCGGGAAATCGGTTTCATTTTCAGTTTTTTTTTCCAATACATTATTAAATTTAGAAATTGTAAGGTCTTTAGTGATGTGCTCTATGGTACCAAAATTTCTTAAAACAAAGTCTTTACAACTTTCTGGAAGCACTTGCAAACTTACTTTAGGTACTAGAAATAAGTTAATGCCACACATAAGTAATCCCAAAAGAATTGAAATATCTTTTTGATTCATTTTTAGAAACACATTCCCAAATTTAAAAGCTTGTTCCTTAACAAAAAATGTTTCTACCATATCGTCTAAAGTTGAAGTTGATTTAGTGAGAGCAGAAATTGGTAAAATTTGTTTGAAAAAGGCAAGAACAAACTTTTCAAATGGGGTTTGGTTTAAAAATTTCAACTGATTTACAAGATCACCATATTTTTGGAAAATTTTATGGAAATCTTTTATCATAGATAGCAAGCTACAATGATATTGGATTTTGTCTTGAGATTTTTTTTTGTCTTTGTTTTCTTCATTACTTTCACTGTTGATTCCTGCACAGTAATCTTTTTGAATGAATCATTCTATATATAATTAACTTCAATGCTATTCACATCTATCATTAGTAATATGATATATGAAACTATCAATTCAAATATCATGTACATATCGTTAGTAAACAATTTTTTGATATATGAAACTATCATTCTAAATGCCATTCACATCTACCGTTAGCACCCAAGCATATGATATATGAAACTATCAGTTCAATTCACTTACGTCTACCATTAGTACCCAAGTAAATGATAAGTGAAACTACCATTTCAAATGTTATTTATATTTATCATTGGTAAACAAGTATGTGATATATGAAACTATCATTCCAAATGTCATTTACATTAATATTAGAACCCAAGTATATGATGAGTGAAACTATAATTACAAATGTCATTTACCTTTATCATTAGACTAAGTATGTGATAAGTGAAACTTTCATTCCAAATATCGTTTACATCTATCATTAGCACCTAAGTATATAACAAGTGAAACTATCAGTTCAATTCACTTACATTTATCATTGGTACTCAAGTATATAATAAGTGAAAATGTCATTTCAAATGACATTTACATCTATTGTTACTACACAAGTATATGATATATGAAACTATGATTCTAAATGTCATTTACATCTATCATTAGTACCCAAGTATATGATAAGTGAAACTTTCATTCCAGATATCAATTACATCTATCATTAGCACCCAAGTAAATGATAAGTGAAACTATCATTACAAATGTCTTTTACATCTATCAATAACACCCAAATATATGATAAGTGAAATTGTCATTCCAAATTTCATTTACATCAATCATAAACACCATAATATACGACCAGTGAAACTGTCATTTCAAATGACTTACATTCTACCTTAATTGTGTTTTGTGCTTACAATTCTACTTTATGTTTGAATTTGGATGTCCTTTACATCCTTTAAGCACCCACTTAGGTCTAAGTCCGACCATCCTTTACATCTCGTAAATACCCACTTAGTTTGAGTATGGTCGTCCTTTACTTTATTTTAGTTTGTTCGTTTAAACAATATGTTTAGGGCATAGATTGGTTTTCAAAGGTACCGGGTTAGGCTTGATTTTGGCTGTCCTTTAGGTCTCCTAAGTACCCACTTAGGTTTGAGGTTGGTCATCCTTTACATTCTTTTAGTTTGTTCGGTTAACCAATAATTTCCGTCCTTTGCATCTCATAAGTACCCGCATAGGTTTGAGGCCGACTATCCTTTACATTCTTTTAGTTTGTACCGGTTAACCGATATGTTTTGAGTATAGATTGGTTTTCAGAATTACCTGCTTAGGCTTGAGTCTGGCAGTCCTTTGCATCACGTAAATACCCGCTTAGGCTTGAGTCTGGATGTCCTTTACATTCTTTTAGTTTCTTCATTTAAACAGTATGTTTTGGGTATAAATTGGTTTTCAAAGGTACTTAATTAGGCTTTAGTCTGACCATCCTTTACATCTCATAAGTACTCGCTTAGGTTTGAGGCCAGTTGCTCTTTCATTCTTTTAGTTTGTATGGTTAAGCAATATGTTTTGGGTATAGATTGGTTTTCAAAGGTACCTGCTTAGGCTTGAGTTCGACCGTCCTTTGCATCTCGTAAGTACTCACTTAGGCTTGAGTCTATCCGTCCTTTTCATTCTTTTAGTTTGTTCGGTTAACCAATACGTTTTGGGTACAAATTGGTTTTCAAATTTACCTGATTAGGCTTGAATCCGGCCGTCCTTTGCATCTCATAAGTACCCCTTTAGGTTTGAGGTCGATCGTCCTTTGCATTCTTTTAGTTTGTTCAGTTAATCAGTATATTTTTGGTATAAATTGGTTTTCAAAGGTACCCACTTATTCTTGAGTTCGGCCATCCTTTGCATCTGGTAAGTACCTGCTTAGGTTTAAGGTCGGCTATCCTTTTCATTATTTTACTTCGTCCGGTTAACCAATATATTTTGGATATAGATTGGTTTTCAAAGGTACACACTTAGGCTTGAGTCCAACCATCCTTTGCATCTCATAAGTACCCGCTTAGGCTTGAGTCTGGACATCCTTTGCATTCTTTCAGTTTGTTCGGTTAACCAATATGTTTTGGGTATAGACTGGTTTTCAAAGGTACCTGATTAGGCTTGAGTCCAGCCGTCCTTTACGTCTCGTAAGTTCACATTTAGGTTTGAGTCCGTCTATTCTTTGCTTTCTTTCAGTTTTTTCAGTTAAACAATATGTTTTGTTTATAGATTGGTTTTTAAAGGTACCCCATTAGGCTTGATTCCAGCCGTCCTTTACGTCTCGTAAGTACCCACTTAGGTTTGAGTCTGGCCTTCCTTCATTTTGTTCAGTTGACCAACTTGTTTTGGGTATAGATTGGTTTTCAAAGGTACCCGATTAGGCTTGAGTCCTGCTGTCCTTTACATCTCATAAGTACCTGCTTAGGTTTGAGGTTGGTCGTCCTTAGCATTCTTTCAGTTTGTTCGGTTAACCAATATGTTTTGTATATATATTGGTTTTCAAAGGTACCCTCTTAGGCTTGAGTCTAGTCGTCCTTTACGTCTCATAAGTACCCGCTTAGGTTTGAGTCCAACCATCCTTTGCTTTCTTTCAGTTTGTTCGGTTAACCAATATATTTTTGGTATAGACTGGTTTTCAAAGGTACATGATTAGGTTTGAGTCCGGCCATCATATACATCTCGTAAGTACACGCTTAGGTTTGAGTCTAACCGTCTTTTGCATTCTTTCAGTTTGTTCGGTTAACCAATATGTTTTGCGTATAGGTTGGTTTTCAAAGATACCCGATTACGCTTAAGTCCAACCGTCCTTTACATCTCGTAAGTACCCTCTTAGGTTTGAGTCCGACCGTCCTTTGCTTTCTTTTAGTTTGTTTAGTTAACCAATATTTTTTCAGTATAGACTAGTTTTCAAAGGTACCCAATTAGGCTTGAGTCCAGCCGTCCTTTACGTCTCGTAAGTACCCGCTTAGGTTTGAGTCCAACCATCTTTTGCTTTATTTCATTTTGTTCGGTTAAACAATATGTTTTGGTTATAGATTGGTTTTTAAAGGTACCCAATTAGGTTTGAGTCTGGTCGTCCTTTGCGTCTCATAAGTACACGCTTAGGTTTGAGTCTGATCGCCCTTTACATTCTTTCAGTTTGTTCGATTAATCAATATGTTTTGGGTATAGATTGGTTTACAAAGGTACCCTCTTAGGCCTGAGTTTAGTCGTCCTTTGCATCTCATAAGTGCTTGCTTAGGTTTGAGGTCGGTCGCCCATTACATTCTTTAATTAGTTCGGTTAACCAATATGTTTTGGGTATAGATTGGTTTTCAAAGGTACCTGCTCAGGCTTGATTCTGGTCGTCATTTGCATCTCGTAAATACCCGCTTAGGCTTCAATCCTGTCGTCCTTTGCATTCTTTCAGTTTTTTCAGTTAAACAATATGTTTTGGATATAGATTGGTTTTCAAAGATACCCGATTAGGCTTTAGTTCAGTTGTCCTTTGCATTACCACTTAGGTTTAAGTTCATACATGCAACCAAAATCAATGCTAATGTGATCTAGCACTTTCTAAATAACTTTCATACATGCAGCAAAACTTAACGTTAATGTAACGTAGCACTTTCTAAATAAATTTCATACATGTAGCCAAAATTAATGCTAATGTAACCTAAAATTTTCTATATAAATGTCATACATGCAGCAAAAATTAATGCTAGTGTAACCTAGCATTTTCTAAATGAATTTCATACATGCAGCCAAAATTAATGCTAATGTAACCTAGCATTTTCTAAATAACTTTCTGTAATAACTCGCATTTTTATATATCGGAGGATCATAAAATATTTTTATTTTATTCCATGAGAGTTGGATCATTCTCATATTTTGGTATGTTGTTTATGGGGATGTGATACATGTCCATAATTTTTACCAATTTTGTTTGTAACCATTTTGCCCCTATCAGTCTTGTACAGGGCATAACTTTTGACTCAAATCGAATCATGTGCTGAGATTGGTCTCTTTGGAAGGGAAATGATGTTTCCCATTCCATAGAGTAGTCACATTAAAGATTTGGTTCAACGGTTCGGGAGGAATTGTTGTTTTAAGGTTTTACAATTGGTTGTTCAGGTTTTTAAAGCCAGAATTGGGCTGATTTGGAGAGGCCCATTAGTGGGCTGGTGGAAGGCTATAAATAGGGGTAGGAGGCATGGAAAATCGTGTACTTTCTCCATTCTCTCATTTGGAAGAGCTAAAGATCCTCCATTACTCCATCTTCAACACCTTTCCACCATTAGAGCTTAGATCTACATTAGAGAATTGAATATCTACATCGTTTGAAGCTAGATCTACACCTCTGTCAAGAGAGAGTTCATCAGATCGAAGAGTTTAGAGTAAATTCTTCGCTGTCCGGATCTAGATCTAAGTGTTTTTGAGTTCTTTTAGAGATTTGGTGAGTGATATGCATCTCTCACACGGATTCAATCAAGTATATGAGTTGTTTGAGTATAATTTCATCAATCTGAGTCATTTTCTCCTAGATCTACATCATGGTAAGTCTATTTTCATATGATTTGCCATTGGATCTAATTTAGCAAGTTAAAACCGGTAATTTCCATATAGTTTCATATGTTTATGCAAGTTAAATTCATAGTTTAGTTCATATGTTCATTTATCATGATTTTGGAAAAGTTTATATAATTTTTGATGATAATTGTCATTTTCGAGTTGTTAGTGATTTCATAACACTTTTGTGGTTGAATTGGATGTGTTGATTTCTTCGATATAGTTGTTTGGCGAGGTTTCGGTCAAGTTTGGAGATGGTTCGGACCTGTACAAAGGATGGATCGGTCGCATTTTCTGTTATGGATGGTAGGTTGCACTTTTGGATGGATCGGTTGCACTTTTTGATGGATTGGTCGCACTTTTTGTAATGGATCGGTCGGTTGCACTTTTGGATGGATCGGTCGCACTTTCTGTGATGGATTGGTCGGTTGCACTTTTGGATGGATCGGTTGCACTTTCTGTTATGGATCGGTCGGTTTCACTTTTGGATGGATCGGTCGCACTCTCTATTATGGATCGGTCGCACTCTCTGTTATGGATCGGTCGGTTGCACTATTGGACGGATCGGTTGCACTTTCTGATGGATTTGTCGCATTTTCTATGAGGGGTCGGTCGGGCTTACATGATGATCGTGGCTTCATGGCTTATGGGTCGTTCATGGAGTTAGCAGCATGGATCAGTCATAGCTTTAGTCCTATGGATTGGCATATCTGATCCATATTGGATCGTCACGTTTGTGGTAGTGCTTTGAAACGCTGTGGATTGATGAGATACTGAAAGCTGAGGGATTATCATTGTCATAGATTCTAGCGGACTCAAAGCATGGGTTACATGATTTCTTCGTATGGTTGAGTACCCTGGGCAGCTCGAACGGGCCTAGATACGTTTCGTTGTATGTTGTATGGCGTTTTAGCTCGAACCAGGGTTTACCATTGACCCTTGATAATTAATAGCAAACTGTTTATCCAGTCATACGATTAACAATGGTTTCGAAGCAGGATTGGCAGTGATAGATAGAGTCTATCATGGATGATTGGTTTTCTTGTTTGTACCGTCTCACGTGGGTTGTCCAACGTCGAAGGAGATGTTTCTTGGGTGCATGTCTGATATCGATTTAGGCCTTTGGGGCTTATGCTAGAGGGGTGTTGAATTCGATTAGGATGGTTAACATGAGATATATATATATATATATATATATATATATATATATATAATATGGATGCTATGAGTGTTATTGTTGGGTTGCTTTTTATTGCCATGAATGAATGGTTGTGCTGGTTGCCATGGATGTATGGTTGAAATGCTTGTTGTAAAGGCTATCACTATCTGATGTGGGGAAGATGGGAGTTGAGTTCTCCTCTGGGGTTTACGGTAGATTGGTTTGACAATCTTCCTATCCTCATATACTTTATTGATGATGTTAGATAGTTATTTTATCGCTCACTAAGATTGTTGTTTGACTCAAGGTTTTATGCTTTCCTCTTATTACCTTGGGCTGTTCATCCGATTTTTGGATGGCAAGACTAGGTGGCAGGTAACATGTGATATCTTGATGAGGGCGTTGTTGCAGTTTGGTGGCAAGTAGAAGGCTGGCATATTATCTTTTCTACTATATAGTATCTAATTTTCCTCTTCTTGGTGTTCTAATCTGAGTGCTGTAGTGAGGCAAATATGTACAGACATTATGTTATAATCCTGGTGTTTGGACATCCTTTCTAGTTGTTATGAAAATTTGGAGTTTTCTGCTCATATATGCTTCACTATTCTTGATTATTGTATATGTTCTATTATATTTTATCCTTCTGCTGTGAGTAATACCAAAGGTTTCTTTTGTGTTATCTTACCTTAATGATTGTCCATAACTGCCTGGCACACCTTTCAGCGCATTATTTCTCTTGATTAAGTGCAGGGATTATGGATGGTCGTCACATTTGATATCAGAGCTCTGGTTATTGATTTTAGCCAAAGTTCGAAGACGTAATAACGTATGAGATACGTACTTGTATATTTTAGTTGGGTGTATACTATATAGTAGTATATAGTATAGTTGCGTTTGTACTCCTTTAGTAATTTTTCTTGAAAGTGGCTAATCATTCTAATTTGCGAATTTAGAATGATTCGACGAAATTAAAGACATACTGCTAAGGAGGAGGCTATATCTGGAGGAGGAAATGGCGATACACCAGATTACCCCACTATGTTTGAGACCATTATGGAAGCATTTATGAGAACGGTACTCACTCCAGTGGCATCCATGGTAGATATAGGGGTGCAGGTTGCTAGGGTTTTGGATTTTGCAAAGCTATGCAAGGACTACACATATCTAGGAGGGAAACCATTCAAAGGAACGAAACCGACTGAAGAGGTTCAGAGGTGGTTAGATTCTTGTATTCACATTTTTGGAGACTTGGGTATAGAGGATGAAACCAAGAGAAAGCTTGCATTAAGGCAGATGCAGGATAGGGCCATGGAGTGGTGGAATTCGGTTACTCTTGAGACTTTGGAGGAAGAGATAACTTGGGAGCAGTTCCAAGTTAAGTTTGAAACAAAGTTTATCTCCACTGCTCAGAAGTCTGCTCTATTCAAGAAATTTGTGGAGTTGAAGCAGAATCGGAGATCAGTTCTTGATTATGTTTCTAATTTTGAGGCCTTGTCCAGATACGCTTGTTCATACATTGACACACCATATCAGAAGAACGAGAAGTTCGTTATGGGTCTAGATACCTTCAAGGGAAGATTGTTGGTGGAAGATCTTGATGATTCATTTGAGAAGCTTGTGGAAAAATTTATGAGACATGAAAGCTTATTTCCAAAAGAGGAAGTTGTTGTTGCATACAAGGAAGCTCTAAAACCACAGCAGGGTGGTCATAATAACAATAAGAAGAGGAATCAGCAACAAAAGAAAGGGAAGGATAGCCAGAAAAAGCAGAAGGGAGAAGTAATTTGCTACAATTGCTGGCAGAAGGGCCATTATTCCAAGGATTGTAAGAATCCAAAAGTTGAGAAGAAGTGTTTCAAGTGTAGAAAAACAGGGCATGAGAAGAAGGATTGTCCAAAAACGGCTAAGGGTAAGCAGGATGTGAAGGCTTATGCTTTGGAAGTTGTCCATCTTCTTCAAGAGCTCCTACTGCCGAGGAGAAGGGAAAAGGTGTCATCGTCCAAGGTACTCTTTCTATCCGAGGTGTTTCAGTTCGAGTTTTGCTTAATACTGGAGCATCGCATTCTTTCATTTGTAATGAGCTTGTGTGCCGTTTGGGTTTAGCACCTGAGATTTGTGATAGACCTTTGATCGTGACTAATCTAGTGGGGGGTTCGTCCAGCTTGTGTATGCTTTGTCGTGGTCTTGTGTTATCGAGTCATGGTTGCTTTTTTGTATGTGATTACTTTGCTCTTAACTTTGCTGGGTTTGGGATTATCTTGGGTATGGATTGGCTCAGGAGGTATGCGGCAAGAGTGAATTGCGAGAAGCTAGAGGTGAGGGTCGGGGATGTGGAAGGGCGTAAAATGTTGATTCGATGTAAGCCCGAAGATGGTGTCTTCGTGAGCTATTTATATTCATTTGTGATTCCACAGGAAGACTTGTCATCTGTGTTGATTGCTAATGAGTTTAAGGATGTCTTTGAGGAAGCCAAAGGGTTGTCGCCACATTGGGAGATTGAGTTTAGAATCGATTTGGTCGAAGGTGCTAGACCAATCGTTATGCCTCTTAGGTGGATGGCGCCTAAGGAACAACGAGAGTTAAAAGTGCATGTTTGTGACCTTTTAGGAAAAGGATTCACTCGGAGAAGTGTATCCGAATGGGGTACACCAGTTGTGTTTGCAACCAAGGCAGATGACTCGTTAAGATTGTGTGTGAACAATCGTAAGCTGAATAAGGTAACCAAGAAGAATAAGTATCCGTTGCCGAGAATCGATGACTTATTTGATTAGCTTCACAAAGCCAAAGTGTTTTCTCAGATGGATTTAGCAATGGGATTTCACCAGTTGAGGGTGGCAAAGGATAGTATGCCGAAGACTACTTTTAGGACACCATTTGGTTTCTTCGAATGGTTGGTGATGTCATTCGGGTTTACTCTCGGAATAAGAAAGAACATAAGACACACTTACGAGTTGTTTTGAAAATCTTGCGAAAGCATCAACTGAAGGCTAAGTTTTCAGAGTGTCACTTCTGGAAGACTGAAGTGAGATTCGTAGGCTATGTAGTTTTCGGAAATGGAATAGTGGTTGACCCTGCTAAAGTGGCAGCAATCCAGGACTAGGATAGACCTAAGAATGCGACGGATTGAGAAGTTTCCTTAGGTTGGCTGGTTATTACAAACGATTTATCAAGGATTTCTCCAAGATTGTTGCACCATTGACAGGATTGACGAAGAAGAACCAAGTGTTTACATGGGATGAAAAGTTTGAGAAAGCTTTCGGAATCCTGAAAGAGAGACTAACGAGTGCTCCTATTTTGACCATTCCAAGTGGGAACGAAGAGATGGTGGTATACACCGATGCATATAGCACTGGACTTGGAGCAGTGTTGATGCAGAAAGGTAAGGTTATGGAATATGCAATTCGACAGCTAAAGCCACACGAAAGGAATTATCCAATTCATGATTTGGAGATGGCAGCGATTGTGTTTGCTCTGAAGATGTAGAGTCATTACTTGTTGGGAGTTCGATTCGAGTTGTTTACGGATCATAAGTCGTTAGTGTCTTTTCTCCCTAAAGGATTTGAATCTTCAGCAACAATGGTTGTTAGAGTTTCTGGCATTGCATGATTTTGGTATTGCCTATACTCCAGGAAAAGGTAATGCAGTTGCAGATGCGTTGAGTCGAAGACACACAAGTTTGGGAGCAATGTTTTCAGAATGGAAGAGCCTCGAGTATTTGGCAGGGTTTGATTTCAGGCCAAGGTGTGAATTGGAACCTAAAATATTGGCAAGCTTATCGATAAGACCTACTCTTACCGAAAGGATTAGCGAAAGCCAAAAGCGAGATGCGAAGCTTGTCGAGTTCATCCAGAAGTTGGAACAAGAGAATAAAGAGTTTGTGGCCGATCGAGGGGGTGGCTTTGAAAGCAAGGACGAGTAGTTGTTCTTGATATCGACGGACTGAGAAATGAGGTTCTGAGGGAATGTCATCACTCGAAATTGACGATTCATCATGGTGGTAATAAGATATATCAAGACATGAAGCGATCTTACTACTGGGAAGGGATGAAAAGAGATATTGGAAAGCTCATTTCCAAGTTTATGAACTGTCAGTTGGTAAAAGCTGAACAGAAGAAGCCGAGTGGGTTGCTTCAGCCATTGGAAGTTCCTACGTGGAAATGGAAGCAAATACGATGGATTTTATCGATCGGCTACCTAGAACCAATGCAAGAAACAAGGAAATTTAGGTCATTGTCGATTGTTTGACCAAAAGTGCGAGGTTCATTCCCGTCAGATCGACAAGGGTATCATCGAAGTTGACTTAGCTTTATATAAAATCGATAGTTCGATTCCATGGTATCCTGAAGAGTATAGTGAGTGATCGAGATTCATTATTCACGAGTGAATTTTGGAAGAGTTTGCAAAAAGCTTTGGGAACCGAGTTGTGTTTGAGTACGGCTTATCATCCCCAAAACTAATAATCAGACCGAGAGAGTTAATCGAGTTTTAGAAGATCTCCTAAGGGCTTGTGTGTTAAACTTCGCAGGATCATGGGAAGGCCACCTACATCTATTGGTGTTTGCATATAATAATAGCTACCAGTCGAGCATTGTGATGGCACCATACGAGGCGTTGTATGGAAGACCAAGCAATTCTCCAGCTTGTTGGTTTCTAACTGGAGATAAGTTGATACTTGTGATAGAGATGAATCGAGAGACATCGGATTGTATCGAGATCGTTCAGCAATGAACGAAGGCAGCCCAAGATCGTCAGAAAACAGAAAAGTTATGCCGATAAACGTCGTAAAGATTTGGAATTCAACGTAGGTGATCTGATTTTCGTGAAGATTTCGCCGCTGAAGCATGTGGTTAGGTTCGAAAGTAATGGGAAGTTAGCTCCTAGGTTTGTTGGACCATTTCCAATAGTCGAGCGGATTGGAAAACTCGTCCATGGATTGGAGTTACCCGAGAAGATGTCGAGTGTGCGTATGTTTTCCATGTGTTGTTTCTACGGAAGTTCATGCATGATTTGAATGTAGTAATATCTCCAGAGCAATACGAAGACCTAGAGGTCGAGCCCATAGTTACGAGACCTCGTAAGCCGCTTTGTGTAGGAGCAAATGACACGAAACAGGTTAGGATGAAGACGGTTAAGTTGGTCAAGGTACATTGGAGTGAGGATTGTGACGATTGTACATGGAAGACCGAAGAGAGTATGAAGATGACCCATCCAAAGCCCTTCATTGGTGTGACCCATTGGTATCATGTCACCTTACATCGTTGTAACTTGTACTATTGTATTTGTTTTCAAATTCCACGTGCTAGGAAAAGACTATGAATGTATGGTTTGATGGCTGCTAGTCTGGATGATAGAATTGGTTGCTCATCAATGATAGGCATGCAGAATCGTTGTAGTTTTTTATGGTAGTTTGAATTTCGGGAGCAAAATTCCTAAAAGGTGGGGGGAAGGGGGGAGGGGGAGAATGTAGCAGCCCGCATTTTTACATATCAAAGGTTCGTAAAATATTTTTATTTTATTCCCTGAGGATTAGATCATTCTCATATTTTGGTATGTTGTTTATGGGGATTTGAGACATGTCAATAATTTTTACCAATTTTGTTTGTGACCATTTTGTCCCTGTCAGTCTTGTACATGGCATAACTTTTAACTCTAATCCAATCAGGTGCTGAGAGTGGTCTCATTGGAAAGGAAGTGATGTTTCCCATTCCATAAAGTGGTCACATTAAAGATTTGGTTTAGCGGTTTGGAAGAAGTCGCTGCTTTAAGGTTTTATAGTTGGCTGCTTAGGTTTTTAAAGCCATAATAGGCTGATTTGGAGAGGCCCATTAGTGGGCTGGTGGAAGACTATAAATAAGGGTAGGAAGCATGGAGAATAGTTTACTTTCTCCATTCTCTCATTTAGAAGAGCTAGAGGTCCTCCATTACTCCATCTTCTACACCTTTCCACCATTAAAGCTTAGATCTATATTAAAGAATCGATGATCTACATCATTTGAAGCTAGATCTACATCATTCCAAGAGAGACTTCATCAAATCGAAGACTTTAGAGCAAATTCTTCGCTGTCGGGATCTAGATCTAAGTGTTTCTGAGTTGTTTAGAAATTTGATGAGTGATATCCATCTCTCACATGGATTCAATCAAGTATATGAGTTATTTGAGTATAATTTCATCATTTTGAGTCATTTTCTCCTAAATTTACATCATGTAAATCTATTTCGTATGAATCGCCATAGGATCTAATTTAGCAAATTAAAACCGGTAATTTCCATATGTTACATATGTTTATGCAAGTTAGATCCATAATTTAATTCATATGTTCATTTAACATGATTTTGGCAAAGTTTATATAATTTTTGATGATAATTGTCATTTTCGAGTTGTTAGTGATTTTATAACATGTTTGTGGTTGAACTGGATCAGTTGATTTTGTCGGTATAGTCATTTGGCGAAGTTTCAGTCAATTTTGGAGATGGTTCGGATCTGTACAGGGGATGGATCGGTAGCACTTTCTGTTATGGATCGATCGGTTGTACTTTTGGATGGATCAATTGCACTTTTTGATGGATCGGTCACAATTTCTGTGATGGATCGGTCGGTTGCACTTTTGGATGGATCGGTCGGTTGCCCTTTTGAATGATCGGTTGCACTTTCTGTTATGGATCGACCGGTTTCACTTTTGGATGGATTGGTCACACTCTCTGTTATGGATCGACCGGTTGCACTTTTGGATGGATCGGTTGTACTTTCTAATGGGTTGGTCGCACTTTCTATGAGGGGTCGGTCGAGGCTTCATGGCTTATGGGTCGGTCGCGGAGCTAGAAGCATGGGTCGGTCATAGCTTTACTCCTATGGGTCGGCATGTCCGATCCATAGTGGATCGGCATGTTTGTGGCAGCGCTTTGAAACGCTGTGGATTGATGTGAACCTTATGTCAATGATTTTCTTTGGTTCGAGAACGGTGATGACTTCGAAACGAATTCAATGGAGAATGTCGAAGTGATGTGTTCGTTGTTTGTCTAAATGCGATGAATGTAATGACAACTCAAAGGTGTGTTGGGTGGTCGTCGTCAATGACGACTAGAGATACCCAAGGCCGAGGGATTATGGTTGTCGTAGGTTCTAGCGGACTCAAAGCAGGGGTTACACGATTTCGTCGTATGGTCAAGTACCCTGGGCAGCTCGAACAGGCCTAAATACGTTTCGTTGTATGGATATGTGGTTTTAGCTAGAACCAGGGTTTACCATTGACCCTTGACAATTGATGGAAAATTGTTTATCCAGTAATACGATTAATGATGCTTTCGAAGCAGGATTGACAGCGATAGCCAGAGTCTGTCATGAATGATTGGTTTTCTTGTTTGTACCGTCTCACGTAGATTGTCCAACGTCAAAGGAGATGTTTCTTGGGTGTTTGTCTGATATTGTTTTAGACCTCTAAGGCTTGTGCTTAAGGGATGTTGAATTCGATTAGGATGATTTAAGTGAGATATATATCTAATCTGGATGCTATGAGTGCTATTGTTGGGTTGCTTTTGATTGCCATGAATGAATGGTTGTGCTAGTTGCCATGGATGTATGGTTGAAATGCTTGTTGTAAAGGCTATCACTGTCCGATGTGGGGAAAATGGGAGTTGAGTTCTTCTCTGGTGTTTAGGATAGATTGGTTTGTTAAGCTCTCTATTCTCATATATATTTTATTAATGATGTTAGATAGTTGTTTTATCGCTCACTAAGTCTGTTGTCTGACTCAAGGTTTTATGTTTCTCTCTTATTACCTTGGATTGTTCATCCAATTTTTGGATGGGCAGACTAGTTGGCAGGTAACAGGTGATATCTTGATGAGGATGATGTTGCAGTTCGGTGGCGAGCAGAAGGCTGGCGTATTATCTTTTCTACTATATAGTATCTGTTTTTTCGCTGTTTGGTGTTCTACTCTGAGTGTTGTAGTGAGGCAAATATATACAGACATTATATTGCAATCCTGGTTTTTGGACATACTTTCTAGTTGTTATGAAAGTTTGGAGTTTTCTGCTCATATATGCCTTATTATTCTTTACCGTTGTATATGTTCTATTATATTTTATCCTTGCGTGAGTAATACAACAGGTTTCGTTTGTGTTATCTTACCTTGATGATCGTCCATAGCTGCTTGACACACATTTCAGCGCATTATTTCTCTTGATTAAGTGCACGGGTTATGGGCGGTCGTCGCACTTTCATACATGCAGCATAATTTAATGCTAATGTAACCTAACATTTTTTAAATAACTTTCATACATGCAACAAAATTTAATGCTAATGTAACCTAACATTTTCTAAATAATTTTCATACATGCAGCCAAAATTAATGCTAATGTAACTAAGCATTTCCAAATAAATGTCATACATGTAGCAAACATTAATGCTAATGTAACCTAGAATTTTCTAAATAAATGTCATACATGCAGCCAAAATTAATACTAATTAAACCTTGTAATTTCTAAATAACTTTCATGCATGCAGCAAAACGTAATGCTAACGTAACATAGAATTTTCTAAATAAATGTCATACATGCAGCCAAAATTAATGCTAATGTAACGTAGCATTTTCTAAATAAATATCATACATGCAGAAAAAATTAATACTAGTTTAACCTACCATTTTCTAAAAAACTTTCATACATGCAGCAAATCTTAATGCTAATGTAACTTCCCATTTTCTAAATAAATGTCATACATGCAGCCAAAATTAATGCTAATATAACCTACCATTTTTTAAATAAATTTCGTACATTAATCCAAAATTAATGCTCATGTAACCTAGCATTTTCTAAATAACTTTCATACATGCAGCCAAAATTAAAGCTAATGTAATCTAGAATTTTCTAATTAACTTTCATGAATGCAGCAAAACTTATTGTTAACGTAAGCTAGCATTTTCTAAATACATGTCATATATGCAGCCAAAATTAATGCTAATGTAACTAGCATTTCCTAAATAAATGTCATAAATGCAGCCAAAATTAATGCTAATGTAATCTCGTATTTTCTAAATAAGTTTAATATATGCAGCCAAAATTAGTGCTAATGTAACATAGCATTTTTAAATAACTTTCATATATACAGCAAAACTTAATGCCAATGGTAAGTCAAGAGATTGGCCATGGGCTCGGTCAAAGGCTCGGTCATGGGCTCGATCAAGGGCTCGGTCAAGTGCTCAGTCGTGGGCTCTATTATGAGTTTGGTTAAGTGCTTGGTCAAGGGCTCTATTATGAGTTTGGTTAAGTGGTTGGTCAAGGGCTTGGTCCAGGGCTCGGTTATGGTAAATACCATACTAATATAATTTAGCATTTGTACTCAGCTATGGGCTCATGCGTTTGGTTATATGCTTCATAAATATAATGGTAATATAATTTAACATTTGTTTTAAGGTAGTCTACAATAATTTAATCAACAAATATAATTGAATGCTAATTTAATCTAACAGTACTATTAATTAGCATTTCTACAACAAGTTATATTATAATCGAATGCCATTTTAATCTAACAATTTTTTCTTCCTTGAGGTTAATTATATGGTAAGAATGATACTCTTAACTGTCATTTCAACAACAAATTATAATATACTGTTAATTCAATCTAGCATTTTAACAATTTCTAAAAATTTATAACATTAATGTATTTTAGCACCTGCGTTGTGTTGTCTAAATTTAATGCTAACCTAATATAGCATTGTTTTATTGCTATAAACCAGATTTCTACCGTCCAATGCTAAATTAATCTAGCATTTTATAAAAGATTTCTTTTTGTTTTCCCTAATTAACCAGTCACTACAAGAAAATATGATATACATAGCATTATATCACAGCCTTACATTAAAGTGCTAT
The DNA here is from genome assembly GCA_030737875.1 of Allium sativum. Lineage (NCBI taxonomy): Eukaryota > Viridiplantae > Streptophyta > Magnoliopsida > Asparagales > Amaryllidaceae > Allium > Allium sativum. The sequence goes on along the minus strand of CM060921.1, from coordinate 714,810,084 downwards.
AATAAAATAAATAAAATAGTGCATAAATTGTGCTATGTAAAAGAAGCAAAGAAAATAACCAAAAAATTATGCTATGCACTAATATATTCCGTTATATCATCATTGATGGTAGAAAAAGCGGGAGCGAAAAACAAAGGCTGGATAAAATGAAACAAAGGTCGCGAAGTAAAATGTTCCCTCCATCACATTCGCGTTATTCCTAAATCCCTAAAATTTTCGTTTCACTAAAACTTGGCCATCCTTCCATCTCTGATACAATCCAACGTCAAAGTCATTCATCCCCGATCCAGTCAACGGTAAATCCAGAGCACCCGATTCACTCCGACTCTTCCAAATAGATTGTTGGATTTTTTTTGAAATAGGTAATATTATTGCTTTCTTTCTTTTATAAATTCGCCTCACTCGCTATTTATTTTTTGTTATTCAATCGAATCCCGAAGTTGATTTCTCATGATTTGTAATATGTCGGTGTTAGTTTCTAGTCTTTGGCATTATCTAGACCTTGATTCAGATTCCTGGTGCCACCGTTTTAGTGTTATTTACATGTCAATATAATTATGTAGTGATACGTAATTATGCAGTGATTATTTACATTCCCATACAGTAATTATACACTAATATCTTTAGATCTTGGTTCAAATTAGTAATACGTCATTATGCAGTGATATTCACATGCCGATACAATTTAAGAACTTGTACAGTTAAAAATCTTGGGCAAATCGTTATGTTTGTTTGTTAATTTGATAATTCCATGTTAAGTAGATATACTTCCATTTGTTTTCTTCAAGCAGGTTCCATGGAATTTTTTTGACATTATCTTTGACTAAAGAAGTTATGAACTAACTAACAAGTTTATCATTTCATGTTTATCCGTTCATGAATGCTTCTGATACATTTATTGATAATGCAAAGGTAAATTTTATTCTCATCCAAGTTTTTTTCCAGTCGATTCACATTATAATCCTATTAACTTAATCCACAAATTATTTAAGTTAATCCGCATGCGGATTAACTAAAAGAATATGATGAGTCGAAACAATTATAGCTTATATCTACCATCTCTATACGCTTTACGACGATATTACATGTGTAGATTTGTGGAGAAAAAAGTCGTTATTTTCAGAATTCTGGATCATTAGCATATTATCATTTTGGGAGATAGCTCTGTGTATTTGTCCATTGTTTTAAATATAATTAAAAAGTATATATTAGCAGGTCTTTGCTAGAATCTGCCAAAAAAATGGTCAGTTATGATCTTTTTTGTCTACAATTCAGCTTAAATTTTGTTACTTCAAATTAGGTGGTAGTCACCATTTTGGGTGATTTTATTTTCTTTATATAGTACTTTATTATTATGTGTTAAGTATGAAATATAATATGATTAATCTCAGGTGGCTAGCAATCTTGTTGTTGACTCAACTGCATATAAACGTAAACACTGATGTTACCAACAATGTTGAATCAGCTGAGAGCACTGAAAGGAGAAGTGTAAAATTTGATTTGAATATGCCCGCATTGCCTGAAGATGTCGAGTTGTCAGGAGTTTCTATTCCATAAGTTGGCAATTTTGGCTAAAAAGAAGGTTGATTTTAAATGAAAAATGAGTAGAAACTAGGCTATAATTGTTATTTTGTTAGGCTAATTATGTTTAAGTCACATTGTTTCATTTTATTTAGCATGTTTGTTACAGCAGCTGTAGTAGCTTAGGATGGACAGGACAACAGAGTATGAGTTTAGTATGTGTGTAAAAAAAATTTGAACATAAATATTTTAATGATTAGTTGCATGCACTATCTTTGATTTTCATGTATATTGGCAGGACTCGATACACTGACAAACATGGCTCTTGATATGAATGAGGTTGGTGTCATAACTTTGCAGCTTCGTTTCCTCTTTCATCCAATCAGCATTGCTATAATTCAGTTGATTTTTTCCTAAATTTTAACTGATATATGCACAAAATACACTCCAACTTAAACATCATGACAGAAAACTTTTTTCCGTACATGCTCAATATCAAGTATTACTTCTAAGTTTTGGTGATTATATTTTTGGTCACCTTGTGTTTCCCTTTGCATAAGGCATTTTTGCTTTAACATGCTGGCTTCATTTTTGTGCGCCTCATTAAGCTTGATCGTCAACTCCTCCTCCTGTTTAGATATTTTCGTATTTATAGGGATATTAGAAAGCAAAATCTGTATCTGTCTAGCAGATGTTTTATTTGAGTGGACAACTTGTTCCCTCTAACATAAATCTCCCGACTCAAACTTCGTGTGGTTAACCCTATTAGATTATTCAACTAAGTGATGTTATTTTATTTATTTGAGTGGACAACTTTTTCCCAGGAATCAACAACATTGGACATATAGAAAGAGTGGCTAATCTTGTTATATTATTTAGGTAAGTGATGTTTTCAGTTTGAATATGATTTGTAAGTTTGACCACATCTGCATATAGTTTGTAAGTTTCATATAAAATTTAACCATGCTACCTAAGTGAGTTTTCAGTCCGAATTTCCTATATTTTCCTACTACATTGTCATAGATAAGAACAGTAATTTAGCTTTCTAAACCTTATTGCTTGCATGATATTTCAGGTATAATCTTGGTATTGGCAACTAAAGAATCGAACAATAGTAATGTTACTTGTGCTTGTGCTTGTGAACTGTAGGTTCTAGAAATTGGATGAGCTTACAAGCTGAAGACTAAGTGATTTTTCATGTAATCTTGTTTTGAAACGATGTGTGAACAATATGTATGTTGACTTATTTCTATATTTATTAGTAGATTAATTAACTATGACTTTGTAATTGAAATCAAGTATGCTTTTAGTATTAATTTTTTTGCTATTGACAGTTTTGTCTTGTGAATTTATTGCTTAATTGTTTGAACTATGCACAAATTAAATAAGAGATTTGCTATATAAAGATCATAGTTGAAATATGTGTTATACATTAAAATTATTAATAGCGGAAAATTACACTTATGGAAATATAAGATGAAATGCTATGTAAAAAATTAAATTGTACGGAAAACTTTTTCATATCATTGAATGTGTGCTACGAAAAGAATGAAAACGCTATGTATACTACAAATATTCATAGTGGAAAATTCCGCTTATGGAACTAAAATGTAAAATGTTATATAAAATGTAAATTGTTTCGAAAACTTTTCATATCACTGAATATGAGCTATGAAAACGGTGATAATGCTATAAAAAAAGTGAATATTTAACATAGTAAGGTCTGAACGCTATATATCAACGGGGGATTAAATAATAGCGCATTTAGAAAAAATAAAAAGGAAAACATTTTTCATAGCAATAAATATGTGCTATGAAATTATTGATAATGCTATAAAAAATAAGCTGAGATTTTAGTAAGCAAATATAATTGCAAGGTCTGAATGCTATGTAAAACATTTCATGCTGGTGAACATGCGCTATAAAATGCATAATACAATAGCGTTTATATTTGAGCTATAAGATATCATAGAGCTACTATTACATGTCGTAATATAGCATCATCACTAATGCTATGGTAACCTATTATAGCGTTTTTCATGAGCTATTAAATGGTAAATATGTTGTAGTGAGTACAAAATATAAAACTATAGCTGTAATTACTATGTACATTAAATTTAAGCATTTGTGCTAAAATTGTATGAATATTTTTGTACCTGATCTCGTTTTCTTTTCTCAATTTTAGTTGTCTTTTTTGCCTTCATAGCTGCTAGTGACAACTTTGATGAAATAACCTGAGTTTCAGTTTTCATCAACTATCATTATACTATAACAAACATCAAACAATGTGACATATTCAAGTACAACTATGTCATGCTATATTTGTCTATCATTTTTTTTAATGCTGAATTTACTTATCATTTCGTAGCTATCCATCTTGCTTACATACGTGTTTTGACAAGAAATGTTTTGTGTATTTTGAAACTTAACAGGGATCTTTGCCAAACCGCCTTTTTTTGTTTTTTTTCAACAAATGGCGTACTTTATTTATGCAGCCTATTCATTTTGAACCTGGTCAGTGGTTGAATTATTCTTTTATATGAGCTTGTTGTTGTTTTGAACCTTAACAGAAAATTTAGTGTTTTGTTTGTTTGTTGATTAATTAAAAAAGATAATGGGTAATATTTAGTGTTTTGTTTGTTGCTAGTGGCAACATACGCTCTTGCTAAAATGCTTGGCACTTTAAATTCAAGGAGGTATCTAATTCCTGTGCCATGAGGTTAATTTAAACCTGGTCAGTGGTCAACATATAATAAATTCCCAATTTATTCTAATTATTATCGTGAATATTTGGACGGTAAAATTTGTAGCCATTCCTCTACAATATACTAAAGCCTAACCACTAAGCATGAAATAGTTTATTGTAGGAATCGATACTCTATGAATTTAAACCAGTCAAGTTTAATATATGTATTTAAAAACGTCTGGCGTATATATATGTTAGAATAATCGAGAATAAAGCATTATAGTTTTGTGTGGTTTTTGGAGAACGAAGGAGCCTTCCGTGTGAAGCTGAAGTCGTATGAAATACTACACTTGCCATGATCAGTTGAACCTAGATATGATAATGAGAAGTCAGTCGATGATACCAATAGATTACATTTAATTTTAATTATAGTAGATTTATATATCACGGAGGCCCAAGGCTACCGTCTTAGTGGGCTTGGGCCAGGTGTTTCTACATTATTTGTTTTTTTTTGGGATACCTTGCTTCCGAAGATGCCGCACCTGCTAATTTCCTAACCGGTTTTGGGTTCTACGATCCGTTTTGGCTCATCAACATTGGTAATAACAACATTATCGTACATTTGGTGGGTGCATACCAAGTTAGTAATCATAGCTAAATCATTGTTTCCCTTAACAGCTAAGAAGCCTATGCATTATATTTTATGAAGATTGGGTCCTAGCTCATCATTGTGAATTCTTATTTAACTTTTTTTTTTTGGTTGCATACGAAGATGATTATAAATAGAATCTATTAAATAATAGTAAAGCAGAAGCTTTTCAAGCTTTCTCCTTGATTCTCTCAGTTCTCTCCATCCAGCTTAATTCTCTCAGTTTTTTACATCCAGCTTAAAAGTCTCAGAATATATTGCATTTAATTTTAAATTTAATATAAAAAATTCCTCCGTCTTCGTTGAAACTTTCACGTTCACCCCGTTTGTAGTAAGCACAAATCCCACATTTTACCTCAATCCCTCTCGCTTTCCCTCTTTCCCCTCATTTCGTTATTCCATTGTTCTTCCTCTTTTAGAAAGGAAAGGGAAAATTTTATTGCGGGAAAAACTATCTACCAGTGCCTCTCCAAAGTCTTTTCATCTCTCGCTACCTCCGTCTGCATCTCCAAGCCCTAGCTGTGCATCCCTGGCCTGTCTTTTTTACCTTAATATTCGAACAATAATAGGCGATTTAGGGTTTTTCTACCAATCGGGCTTATTTTTCTCAGGTAAAATTATCTGAAATCATAAAATTATAAACTATGATTTCCTATTTGTTTCATTTTTGTAATTGTTTAGAATTATTTTCAATTTTTTGCTGTTTTGTCTATTTGCTTTCTTAGTTTTGATCTTTACAAATTGGAGTTTGTCTCTTAGTTAACTTTGAATCATTAGAATCAGCTTAGGACTGGCTTTGCATCACTAATTAGGAGTTTACTTAGGTTTTAAGCTGGATTGTCATTCAGCCAAACCAGTAATTTGGCTTTATAGTTTGCCGCGATATTGAGATTTTAGTTAGAGAACTGGGGTACAGTGCATTTTTATTACTGTTGGCTTAATGAATTCATTTTTATTTTTTTATTTTTTTATGCCAAAATTTGTGTAGTTATGATCAGCAAATATGGTCACATTTTGTTCCCATTCCCACTATCGTGTATGCTTTTGGCAAATTTGTTGGATGGGTCAACTTGAAAGCCAAGTGAATATTGGGTAAAGATAAGTAACTAATTATATCGATTTAATCAGAAAACTTGGACAATAGAGCCCGCTGCATATTCTCATATTACAGTCTAGATATAATTTAGACTGTAGTGTAGCCGGACATAAGTTTGGATGGTTCTACCTATTCACAGGGAAAAGGCCTTATTTTTCGTTAATTGTGATAAAATTAAAAGATCATTGCACCTTTAGGTTTTTGTGTCCGCTAAATGTTTGAACACCGTAATAATCACATATTCGAGATGCACTACCCAAATTCAGGTTCAGTTGGTCTGCCTTTTTTAACGATGTGATGTGGTGGATGATATTCTGCTCCTTCCAAATTCGGCTGTACTAAAAGATGGGCCGAATGTTAAATATATTATTAATTGGTTGATTCATATTTTAGCTTTCAACCGCTCTTCCCAGATTCATATAAGAAAGTTAAGAATCATGAGAATGCACATATTCATCTCTTGCACACGTTTCTTTTTACAAGGGGAGCACGACATTTATTCCTTTCGCCGACACACGTTTAAAACTCACCTCAAATCAATTAACGGCATCAATTCTTTTTTGCTTATTTCAGTCAGTAATTTAGCCTTTTGTAATTGTACAGGGAGAAGAAAATAGATCAGGATCTTATAATCACTTTGGCATAAAAAACATAGACAGAGATTCATTCGGACAGACAGTTTAAGCTTTGAAAAGGTTTGATACTGTGAGTTTTTTTTCTCATCTTGATAATTTTATTTGTTTTCTAATAGTGACAATCATCCAGCTTCACTATACATGTCTTAAGGTGTGCAATAGTATTGTTTAGTTTTTGTAATCTACCTGTTTGATGAAATGACTGATAGTTCTGACCGGTCGCAAAATGAATGATTGGATTCATTTTGTTTGTTTCTTTGAAATTTTAAATTATATAATTTCTCATCAAAATCTTTTTTTTTTGCGTAGTTGATTCAGTTATGCATATCAAGCACATATATAGTTTTCTGAGGCTTTCATTCTGTATCAGTATTCCCTTTACGAGTTGATAGTCTGTGCAAACAATAATTTTACTAACATATTTTTTCTTTTGTACATCATAAGGTTTTGATAGGTTTATCGACTACCCAGTCTACTTCATTGATGTTTGTGATAATACTAAACTTAAAATGTTCTAGGCTTCAAGTTTCATTGTTTGAAAATATATGAATATACTCACATTTATATGTCATCTGATCCGAAATTATTATTGCTATTATTATCAAGATTGTTGTTCGTGTTATTATTATTGTTTATAAAAGTCAAAAAATAAGCATTGTATTTTATGTGTTCAAAGTCAGTGCTGGAAATTTCAGTTGTCGTTTATCTCTCTGCATGTAAATATCATAAATAACATCCCAGCTTTGATTTATTAAATTCTCTTCATCAAAATCAATATGGGTTGTCATATAAGTCAAAGCAAAGACAACTCCATAGAAAATCTTTATCAGAGTTGATAAAATGTTTGAATCCAAACGGACTGAACAAAAATTCTTCACGGGTCTTTGGAATAATATAGAGAGCAACTGAAAGAAAAAAAATATTCATTTTAACACTTCAAGCTGTGATATATGCACATACTCTATTTTCCATTACCCGTGTTCTTATAACCAGAATTATATAAATACTTCTGAAATTTCAAATGAAAGAAACAACTATTGTTATTTTCCATCATATTTTTGAAACAACATTATGTGATAATAGTTCACTTCTTTTGGATATACCAAAGCAGAGATTCATAGTCTAGCAAATCAGAAGGATATACATTAGAGGTCAAAGTAATAGCATATTGGTAAAAGGATTTGTAAGTTTTACAAGATTTAATTTTAAGTGACAAAAATTGTATGAATAGTGACCATATGCAAAAGTTTTTTAAAATTGCTTTTTCATAAATTACAACTTTTATGTAATGTACTATTTATATACTATGATATGCAACTTAAGAGTATACGATAGATACGATGCATATAATTTTATTTAAATGTATTTTTTAATTGCTCAGGGGAAGAGCGCATGCCACCATATTCATTTTTATTACTTATATTACTTGACTGTCAAATAGTTATGCCTGCAAGACATATAACCTAATAGTCAAATAGTTAATGGAACTTACAGAATGATGGACTAGCACTCTTAAATCCAGTAGTTTTTATTATATGTTTAGTTGTTTACTGCAGCATGTTCATTTGTTGTCCACTGGAAAAAGATACTTTTAAGCATCTACTCTTAAAATATTTCAGGTAATGTACCTAAAAAGCAAAGTTATGTATTGACAAATGTTGAATGATATTCTAAGGCACAATAGTTATGCCTTAGTACATGAAAGTTTGTAGTATTAATTACGAATATTGTTTAATTTATACATTGTTTGCTTGGCTGTGTTCATTTAAAAAAAAAAATCAATCATGCTTTTAAATAATAAATATTTTCTACTCATACAGGAAATACATGGATGGTAAATTGGATCTTGACGATTTAGTGAAGAAAAATTGACCAACATGGATTTTGAGTATCCATGGCATGGCTAGGTATGTACCATTTGATTTCCATTGTCTCTCTCTCTCTCTCTCTCTGTTGGAAATGTTTTATAACATTAAGTGAATTATTAAAAATCTTGAATAAGTGTATGAATGACTCCTATATGGGAATAGTCCCACATCATGGAATTATATGAAAGAAACAAGTATTTATACTTGTTTCTAAGAAATCATGTTGGGGCCTTGGGCTCCCAATACATGCATTGTTGTGAGGAGGGAGACCATGCATCATGACCACCACACACGCGCGCGCGACCGTCCGACCCGACCCGGTTCGGGCTCGGGCTCGGGCTTTGTGGTGTAGACACTTATATTTTTTGGACCATAAAACTTAGCCTTTTTCAAACTGTTTTTTTTATGGAAAAGATTTCTTCAACGGTAAAAATTCTTATCCTTCATTAAAACGGCCCACTAATCAGTAAACCCCAACCCTAATTCTCGTCTTATATATTGTCATTAGCTTCAGACGAGAATACCTACCGAATCACAATTTCTCTTTTTTTTTCTCAGCCGCCATTAAAAATTTTCTCTCAGAAATTTTCGAGCAGTATTTTAATTCAGAAAGTGCAAATCTGCACTGATTTTTTGTGCAAGCAAATCAGTTATTGTTTTAGAGGCTGTTTTATCCTAGAGGCGGCGGCGAAGGAACGAACTGGTTTGCACCTCCGACCAGATCGCCGAATCGTCTTCAAGAAAGCGACCTAGTCCGCAACTCAGCTATTGTTTCCCAACAATTTGAAGACGATCTGAAACAATGGATTCCAACTCAACCCTAGACGATTCTGCACCACCCTCTGCTTTCCAGAACCCTCTCGTGACTGCTGCTCCATTTAGATTTGAAGGCTTGCATTTCAAACGATGGCGTCAGAAGATGGAGTTCTTCCTCACCATCAGAAAGGTTGTGGCTGCGCTGACTACTGACAAACCGCAGCTTCCAGATAAACCTGACGAGGCTGATGCAGCGAAAATGGCATCATGGACTGAACAGTCAAAGCAACTGCAGACCTGGACTGAACAGGATTACCTATGCAAGAACTTTATTCTGAACGGACTGAGCGATGATCTCTATGATTACTATAACTCAGATGAAAAGACAACAAAGGAGATCTGGGAAGCACTGAAGAAGAAATATGATACAGAGGAGGCAGAGGCAAAGAAATATGCTATGAGCCGCTACCTAAAGTACCATATGACTAATGATAGATCGGTAGAGATGCAGTCTCATGAGCTGCAGAAAATAACTCATGAGATCATCTCCGAAGGTATGGTCTTGGACGAACAATTTCAAATTGCTGTTATCATTGACAAATTAACCCCAAGCTGGAAAGATTTTAAGAATGTCTTACGACATAAGACTAAGGAATTTTCCTTAGAGAGCTTGATTACACGCCTTCGTATTGAGGAGGAGGCACGCAAGCAGGACCAAAAAGAAGAGGTGCTGATTGTGAATAACAACAGTACTAAGAAGACCACTCCCGCTGTTCTGAAACCAAATCAGAAATCTTTTAAGAATCAGAACAGGCGCAACAAACAGAATGGGAATCCGCAAGGAAACCCAAAAGGACAGCAGAAACCAGCCCAAAAGAATGACCCTGGACAGTTGTTTCTATGTTACAACTGTGGAAAACCAGGTCATATGGAACGTACGTGTCGGAACAGGCCAAGCTCTGCACCGCAGGCTAACCTGACTGAGGAGCCTCTTACGGCTATGATTACTGAGATTCACCTTGTTGGTGGATCAGAGGGTTGGTGGGTAAACACTGTTGCTTCTCGCCATGTCTGCTATGATCGTGGCATGTTCTCGACATACACGGCTGCTGAAAATCAGAAAGTGTTGTTGGGGGATTCTCACACCACTAGAGTTGCGGGGATTGGCAATGTGGAACTCAAGTTCACCTCTGGAAAAACTGTAATTATGAAAGATGTTATGCACACTCCAGAAATAAGGAAGAATCTGGTCTCTGGCTTCCTCCTTAATAAGGCTGGTTTCATTCAAGTAATTGGGGCTGATTTGTACACCCTAACTTATAAGGGAACTTTTGTGGGAAAGGGTTATGCTTGTGAGGGTATGTTTAAACTAAATGTTGAATCTAATAAAGTGACTACTTCTACTTACATGTTGTGTGATTTTAATATCTGGCATTCTAGATCATGTCATGTTAATAATCGAATAATCCGTAACATGAGCACCCTAGATATGATACCTAAAATGACAGAATCTGAACTTGATAAATGTGAATTCTATACACAAGCTAAAATCACAAAGAAACCTCACAAATCTGTTGATAGAGTTTCTGAACCCTTAGACTTGATTCATTCTGACATATGTGAACTTGATGGCACTTTGACTAGACAGGGACATCGTTATTTTATCACTTTTATTGATGACTGCTCTGATTTCACATATGTATACCTTATGAAAAATAAAAGTGATGTTGTTGATATGTTTAAAACATTCAAAACTGAGATTGAGAATCAAGAAAATAGAAAAATTAAGAGACTTCGTAGTGATAGAGGAACAGAATACGAATCTAATTCAATTCTAGATTTCTATAAACAACATGGTATAGTACATGAGAGAACTGCACCCTATTCTCCTGAAATGAACGGTAAAGCAGAAAGGAAAAATAGGACCTTTACCGAACTAGTAGTTGCCATATTATTAAATTTTGGTGCAGCAAAACATTGGTGGGGGGATATTTTATTGACTGTATGCTATGTTCTGAATAGAATCTCCAAATCTAAAAATAAAATTTCTCCTTATGAAATTTTAAAGAATCATAAACCCAATGTCTCATACTTTAGAACTTGGGGTTGTTTAGCATATGTTCGCATTCCAGACCCTAAGAGAATAAAATTGGCAAGTAGAGCATATGAATGTGCATTTATAGGCTATGCTATTAATAACAAAGCATATAGATTTTGTGACCTTAATGCACATAATATAATTGAATCAAATGATGCCGATTTTTATGAAACTAAATTTCCTTTTAAATTAAGGAATAGTGGGGGCACTTCAAATATGCCAATTAGAACAGAACTTAATGAAAATTCTGAAGATGAACCTAGAAGAAGTAAAAGAGCAAGAACCATAAAAGACTTTGGTTCAGATTTTTGTGCTTTTACTACTGAGGAGGATCCCATAAACTTCCAAGAGGCCTTATCTTCTTTAGATGCCGATTTTTGGCAAGAGGCTATAAATGATGAGATGGATTCTTTAGAATCCAACAAGACTTGGCACTTGGTAGATTTACCTCCTGGTTGTAAATCTATAAGCTATAAATGGGTACTTAAAAAGAAATTAAAACCTGATGGCACTATAGATAAATATAAAGCACGACTAGTAGCTAAAGGTTTTAAACAAAAAGAAAATATAGATTTCTTTGACACTTTTTCACCTGTAACTAGAATAACATCCATTCGGGTTTTTAATCTCACTTGCTTCCATTCATAATTTACTTATACACCAAATGGATGTTAAAACTGCTTTTTTGAACGGTGAATTAGACGAAGAAATTTATATGGACCAGCCTGAAGGATTTGTAGTACATGGTCAAGAACATAAAGTATGTAAATTAGATAAATCATTATATGGTTTGAAACAAGCACCTAAACAATGGCATGAAAAAATTTGATAACTTAATCATTTCAAATGGTTTAAAGTTAATGAAAGTGACAAATGCATTTATTACAAATCTGAGAATGACATTTGCACTATTATATGCCTTTATGTAGATGACCTACTCATTTTTGGGTCAAATATTCATGTCATAAACTCAGTCAAACCTTATTAAGTGTCAATTTTGATATGAAAGATTGAGGTGAGGCGAGTGTAATACTTGGATTAAGATTACTAGGTCAGAAAAGGGAATTTCTTTGGATCAATCTCATTACATTGAGAAGATACTAAAGAAATATAATTACTTTGACTGTAAACCTGCAAGTACACCATATGATCACAGTGTAAAGTTATTTAAGAACACTGGTGAAGGTGTAAGACAGTCTGATTATGCGAGCATCATTGGCAGCCTTCGGTATGCCACTGGTTGTACTAGACCCGACATTGCCTATGTCATGGGATTATTGTGCAGGTTTACCAGTAGACCTAGTATAGAGCACTGGCAAGCTATTGAAAGGGTAATGAGATACCTTGAACGAACCATGAACCTTGGATTACATTATGAAAGGTTTCCAGCTGTACTTGAAGGATATTCCGATGCAGACTGGAATACCTTATCTGATGATTCTAAAGCGACCAGTGGCTATATATTTAGCATCGCTGGAGGAGCTATTTCTTGGAAATCCAAGAAATAGACTATTTTGGCTCAGTCTACTATGGAGTCTGAGATGATATCACTAGCTACAGCTAGTGAAGAGGCAGAGTATTTGAGAAATCTGGTAGCTGAGATTCCCTTATGGGAAAAACTGATACCAGTTGTGTTGATACATTGCGATAGTACCGCGGCTATTGCAAAAGTTCAGAACCGTTATTATAACGTTAAGAGACGAAAAATACGTCGTAAGCACAGTACGGTTAGAGAACTACTTTCCACAGGTACCTTTAGAGTGGATTACGTACGTAGTGAGGAAAATTTGGCAGATCCTTTGACGAAAGGATTGTCCAGAGAGAAAGTCCATAACTCTTCTAAAAGAATGGGACTATTGCCCTTAGATTGTTGAGTCACGCACAATGGTAACCCGACCTAAATGACTGGAGATCCCAAGAACTAGGTTCAATGGGTAATAACAAGTTGTGTAGTGATATGAGTTGAACATGCTATTTAATAAACCAAGAAGCATGTATTCCTAAAGTGATTAGAGGATGAGTTAATGGAAACTCTTAATGAGATCTATACTCTATGTGGAGTGGAGTACCTACCTTCAGGAGTGCTCTTGATAGACTCACCTTTGTGAATGTGGAAATGTGGCCGTTTCCTATGGAGTTTCGGGCAAAACTTCTAGAGCATTCACTAAACTAGGATAGACGTGCATGGCCGTAAATGCACGGGCTTATTTGATTGCACTATAGAAAAGGTTGTGTGTGGTTTGATGTCAGGAATAGAGTTCAAGACTACGTGTCACTCTAGTAAAAACTGAATCTTATTCACTATGCAAAGGTTCAAGTCGAAAGACACCTTTGTTTGTGCACAATCTTATGCTTTTTAAGAAACTGCTCGAAAATATTTTTAAAAATTCAAGTGGGGGATTGTTGGAAATGTTTTATAACATTAAGTGAATTATTAAAAATCTTGAATAAGTGTATGAATGACTCCTATATGGAAATAGTCCCACATCATGGGATTATATGAAAGAAGCAAGTATTTATACTTGTTTCTAAGAAATCATGTTGGGGCCTTGGGCTCCCAATACATGCATTGTTGTGAGGAGGGAGACCATGCATCATGACCACCACACACACACGCGCGACCGACCGGTCCGACGCAGCCCAGTCCGGTCCGGTTCGGGCCCCGGCTTGGGCTTGGGCTTGGGCTTTGTGGTGTAGACACTTATATTTTTTGGACCATAAAACATAGCCTTTTTCGTACTGTTTTTTTTTATGGAAAAGATTTCTGCAACGGTAAAAATTCTTATCCTTCATTAAAGCGGCCCACTAATCCGTAAACCCAAACCCTAATTCTCGTCCTATATATTGTCATTAGCTTCAGACGAGAATACCTACCGAATCACAATTTCTCTTTTTTTCTCTCTGCTGCCATTAAAAATTTTCTCTTAGAAATTCTCGAGCAGTATTTTAATTCAAAAAGTGCAAATCTGCACTGATTTGTTGTGCAAGCAAATCAGTTATTGTTTTAGAGGCTGTTTTATCCTAGAGGCGGCGGCGAAGGAACGAACTGGTTTGCACCTCCGACCAGATCACCGAATCGTCTTCAAGAAAGCGACCTAGTCCGCGACTCAGCCATTGTTTCCCAACACTCTCTCTCTCTCTCTCTCTATATATATATATATATATATATATATATATATATATACACACACACACACACACGAGAAAACTTCCAAATGAAGCTTTTGATATTACGAAATTGCCCGGTTTCAGATTCAGTTATAACTTATGTTTCCGGTAGGTGTTTTGGTTATTCTTCTATGTCACATTTTCATCTGCACGTTCGGTGATCCCTCACGATTTTCACTTTTAGTTATCTTTAAATCCCCTTTGTGGCAAACAATTATTATGCTCAATTCATCAAAATAAATGATTAAATTGCAGAACAATGAAAATGGAAAATGAGAGATCTCAATCTTAAATAGACTTATCAACTGGCATATCACCTTACTGAGCACCAATGGGTCACAACAGTCATCAGCATGTGAGTAGGTAATTTAATTTAGGCTTTTACTCAAGTTTTTTTTTTGCAAATCTGGAGTTTGAGTTGCATCCATTTAGTAGTTTATTTTATTAACTTCATTTTATATTTTGAATTTTTAATTCGTTCAATTTTATTGGCATATTATAATATCATGTCTGATTTAGGGTTTTCTAAAATGATGCATTCTGCTTAGATCTGTACCTATGCCATAAAATGCAGTATCTCATATTCATCATTGATTAATCTAATATTATGTTAGTGTAAATTTTCCAGAATCATTCATGGGAAAATTAGTTATTTTTGGGGTTTGTATCCTAGAAAACATTGTACATTTTTGTGATTATTGTTTGTTTAGAATGGTATAAGCTAAAAGCAATTTGTCTCCTTTATCCTGATGGTGCATATATTTGCTATTTTCCCTGTGAACGTTGGTTTCTTAGGTTAATAACATGTCCGTTTTCTAATTCCTTTTTTAATAATACAACAGATGTTGTCACAGTTGCAACATGAAATACATCCTTGATGGATTAGGAGCCAAATTTGAAGGATTATGGATATAACTGTTCAAAGTTTCATATGTAGCATACATATTTTGGAATCTAAGACTTAACTGTGATTTACTTCATGGGCGTTTTTGTTTTAGCTGTGTAGTGAAGTATTGTTTTGGTTTAGTTTAAGATTGTTGAGGAGGAGAAGGGAAGGATGATTTATTGATGATGCTATGTAGGAGAAGAAAGAGGAGGAGAGCCCAAGTTTGGAAGCGTCCACAATCTTGATTTTGAGTTTTCTTTCTGTGTACAACTGCAAAAATGACATTGTAGAAATTTGAAAACCCATAGGATAATTTTTCAGTTGGCAACCCAGGTTTTTATAACTTTTGGGCATGTCTTCTATTACTACCATATAGGCTAAAATAATCAACTATATTTTCTGTTACAATACTTTTCTTTGACTTGTTTTCTTTCAGCTGCAATTTTCAACAACTGTTCATTATTACACATGTCGATTAGAGTTGTATCAAAGAAAATACTAGGAGTTGACAAAAAAGTTGTGTGAGTTTTCTGTTTCCATGGTGAACCATTCAAATTCATGATGTAGGTTTCCAAATTCATGATGATTAGATCAACAATTTTTTATATTTGTTTCTAAACGTAAGGGAGATGATGTTAGATTCGTGTTGCAATTCCTTTTCAGCGATCCATGCCATAATTCTCTTTTTTCATAATTAAGTTTGTACTCATCTTGCCAGATCACGAAAATACCTGCAGCATTCAACAATTGCCTCTACATCAGGTTTGTATGTCCCTTTTTTGTTTTGCTTTTTTTGCCAAGATCAGTTTGTAATCTATTTGGATCTACGCCAGTTTTCTATGTGCTTTTAATTCTGCTTTTTTCTATGTGAAAAAAATATGCCTCGCTATAATCAGAGAACCCTGCTTTAGGTTAGTAAAAAATTTGATTTGTTTGCTTCTAATTTTTATTTTTCATCATTTTTCTTTTCGACTACTTTACATGTCCCAAATTAATTTTCGATTTAATCGTATCTGTATCCTGTTAATTTACAGTTTTATCAAATTGATTGTTGGGTTCAGATTTGAAAGACCAATTTGGACGGGAAACTCTACCCCTCTTAGGAGTTCGTTCTACAAGTCACAAGCTTCACTAGCGTAGGTCACTTTCTCTAGCTATTATTGAAAATCATTACCACTTTAAATCAAGTCCCCTAATTTGGAATTTCCAATCACATCATTATGCATCGCATAACTTTAGTTGTATCTTCTAAAGGAATGTCTGATTTGCATTATTCACAATGTGCATTTGGTCACAATTTGAAATTTATTTGAACATGCAGAAAATTCCTTTTTATGTACTTATTACATGGTTTGAGAATTTAGTGTTCTTTTATACTGCAACCAAAATATTCACTTTGTTTTCTTTTCTAGATGAACATCAGATTAAATAAAAATTACATGGAGGTAAGGTTCATTCAATAGTTGAGTGAAAAGTGAAGCTTCAATGATTGTAAGATGGATATGCTTCAAGGAAGGCATGCGTGGGCAAAAGATGAAGCAGCGTGATTGGCTTACAAATTGAAGAAGGCTTGCATGATAAATGAAACCGAATAGATCACACTTGCCTCAGTCTAAAGAGAATGTTGTGGCCTGTAGGGTAGGTGACAACATGAAGCCAAGCAAGAACCGACTTTTCATCCTTTTAGGCTATCAATTTCCCTGCATTTTACAATGGCTTTTCTTTACACCTCAGTTTTGTGGACCCTTCATCATTTATTGGTTTAATTTTCGGTATTGGTTGTAATTTTACTCCACAATAAAATTTAATGTATGTTCTCCACTCTACGGTCGCTAATTATTACTTTATGAACTTACATTGATATGAGAAATTGTAAAACTATTGAATGCATGTAAAACAAGAAAATGATTTCTCATTGCCTCTATACTTTACCATTCCCTAACTCTCATTTTCCAATTATATTTCACCGAACTTCAAATTCATTATTTTTTATTGAATAACTAAATCAACTGTGAGTAAGCTATGAATGTTGAGGTTCAAATTGAGGTTACTCATGGCATATTACAAATTGGCATTGGCTTACATGCTAAATGAGGGACAATCTAAGGTATCGTTTGCGTGAATTATTTCATCCGTTATTTTTGCATTTACGTTTGATGCGAATGTAGTGAAATCGTATATTTCACCCATTCATTCCAACACATCAAAATAATGCATTTACGTTCGATGCGAGCATAATTAATTGTTTTTTAACTCTTTAGTTACCCCTTTAACGTTTTTTAACTACTTCTAACTATTAATTATTATATATTACTCTTTTTAGCCATAATACTCCATTCATATAAACCACTCGATACTTTAGCCAATTTACTGTTTAAATAGACAAAAACACATTTTCCATTCAATTCATTTTATCCGCTCAATACTCCACTTAAATCAATCGTTCATTTTAATGTTCGCCATCACCATGAACGAAGCCTAAGCATCTACCAATAACTTTATGACTTTCAACATACACACCCACTAGCATCATCACTTCTATACTTACTCCTATGAGTTATGTGACACTAATCATATTGTTATATAGACATAATCGTTGTTATACTCAATATGAAAATCTTTCTCATAGCGAGCTTATGTTAGCACCCAGCGTATGATTAAGGGGATGCTATAACCACTTTTCACTTACTCTACTATCTAATAAATTCAACCATCACAATAACTATCATATCTAAATTTCAAATTCAGCTTTGGTCAAATTTATCTATGCACACGTCCATCAGACGTGCATGCGTACTCGAAAATTCACTATAGGATGCTTTATGAAAATTCACTACACTCATAAATGATATACATTTATAGTCAAATAATTATGAATTGTATGGCATAAAGTCATATTAATCTATTTTATGTCATTAATCTCTATTTTATATTAATGTTTAGTTCTAATGGCCTTTTACAGGAAAATGTGATGCATGTTGATAATGGTCTTTGACTTCGATATTGATAATAGCGATAAGCAACCTACAACAGTAGGCATGTGATTTGATCAACATTAGAATCATATGAACTGGAATATAAATAATAGTTTATGTTTAATTTGGGTACTTGATTTTGTTAACTTTAATCTTGAGCACATACTTGGGATAGTTTATATTCAATTCAATAGTAGTACTAGGTTGGCTCAGAATCAATCACAAAGGTTGATCAACTCTCGAAGATTTCAGCGCCATAAATGAACCAACATGAATATTTGCTTATCGTAATATGAACTATAAATTATTGTTTTACTTCACCGAAAATATAAGTTACATAACACATACCATATATAAACAATAACAACAATAATAATTAGTTTATCCCTTAACACTTATTTACTATTTCTCTCACATTATATTACTTCTTCTGTTGTTTCACATTTTGATATGAAACATTTCGAAGTTTACACAATTATTTACCAACAGTTAGCTTCTAACGTTTTACATTTAAAACCATGCAATTAAATTAATTACAAAATTCAAATTTTAAGTAATTTAGATAAATTTAATTAACTTATATTTCTTTTAAATACTAAAAGTGACAAAATTATGTTGTTTCGCTCTAAATACCAACACTTAAATTTTTCTTTAATCATTTAAGTCTCTTTCAAGTCTTTTTTAACATTTTACACATTTAGTACCATATTTTTACAATTAATTACATAATATTAAAACTATTAAATAACTTTAGCAAACCATCACTGATTCGCTTAATAAATCATATCAAGTTTGACTATATTCATATTAACAAAAATGGAAAAAAAAAATCAAATACATAAATACGCCAATCACATGTCATAAATTATATATATAATTAACTATCCAAAGTTCAAAATTGAACTCATTTGCGTCAATATATTTGTCGTGTATTGTATTGTAATATTAATGTCAAACGCCTACATTTAAAAAAAAATTGTCATTTACAAAACAGTTCACAATATCACTTAACATTGTACATCTAAGTCAATATGTTTAAATTAGTTATGTGATTTTGAATTTAATAAATGAAATCAATTAATAAATTGTTGTTAATTCATTTAATTAATGTCAAGTGTAATGTTTTAAAACATACATCATGTTCATATTAACAAAAATGACAATTTTTCTTAATATAAAGTTAAAAAGGTTACACAATTTACATAATATATGTAAACAATAATAAAAAAATATATTATATATTTATCTCAGTAGATATATCATAAATAAATAAAAAATTCCATTTTAAATACATGCTTTCTAAAATTTCTATAATTATTTGTTGGACTTCCTCAATTCTTATATTTTATATTTTATTTCACATATTTAAACTACTCATGAAATCTTAAATTGATTTAATAATCTTTAGAGGGTATATAGTGCATTTTTCTAATAAATCTTAAAAATATACACCAATTTTACTATGTATATAATATATTCATGTTACAAATGGTAGTTTTCCATGCAACTATTAATCTGTATAAATCGCATAGCATGAAATCTGTATATCTACAATAATGACAAAGTTAATTTGAAAATTAGTTATGATTTGTTTATATCAAGAATTTATCATATATTATATCATAAAATTCTTTTTGAAGATCAATAATTCTAAAATAATTTTTACATCTTTTGCAAAAATTATTGTCGATTCTTCTTGGTATGCTATACAGTTAAACTAACTTCGTAATTTTACATTTAACTTATCTGAACAAATTATATTAAATAATATTTGCTAATTCATCAAATAAGTTACTAACATTCATCAATTTCAACATGTATAAATTATATTAAATAATATTTGCTAATTCATCAAATAAGTTACTAACATTCATCAATTTCAATATGTATATCTATATTAACAAAAATGAATAAAAAAATCTCAAATACATATACACACATATTTATGTATGTTATAAATAAATAAATAAATAAATAAATAAATATATATATATATATATATAACATAAACATACAAATAATAATAACAATTTTAATTAATGTTTTGTGTATTTCACATTAAATGCCATATATTACATAACAAAATTGTCCTTTTAACATTAAAATAATAAATGTTATTTTTAATATTATCGTGTGCAACGCACGGGTTACACACTAGTTAGATTCTGAAGTTTGGTAGTGTTCTACGTTAAATTTTTATGTTATTTTTTTATTATTTTCGAAAAAAAGATCTAACTTACGTGTATGTGTTTTGATAAGAGATGTTTTGTGTATTTTGAAACTTAACAGTGACCTTTGTCAAATTGCTTTTCTTTTTAATAAATGGTGTACTTTATTTATGCAATTGATTCATATAACCTGCATCTCCCTCTTTCCTTTTCTATTCTTTTTTGGCCTTACCGGCACTGAACTCACAACTCCTATTTCAAATAAATTACTAACTGAGTAACGGTAACATTAATTTAAACGTTAGATTTCAACTAACTACGTATTTAAAACATTGATTTGCCGAGGTCGTTTCATTAAATTTTCAAATTGAGACAATGCAAGAAACTAAAATTGATCCATTAGATCATAAAATATACTTAGCATGCACGTGGCCAACCAACTTTGATTTTAAATTATGTATTTTGTTTGAATGTAAACCTTCAAACTTTTTGTACGAAGGACAATAGTAATAATTATCAATAAATCATTACCACCACAGTTGATCCGGTTGAAATCACCTCGCCCGAAATCCCCTGGCACCCCTGAATCAAAGCAATCCGACCTCCTGATTTCAGGCGGATCCCACTGAATCAATGGATCAGATTGTTTTGATCCAAGAGGAACAGGAAATATGGAACTAGACGATTTGAACCCCAGTTGATCAACAATAAGTATGATTGGTTGTTGGAAATAATAAATGCATCCTAAGACATTGTCACTTCAGCCTATAATAAAACGTACTTAAATGTGAAAACTCTAAACATCAGTAGATGAGCTGTCAGCATCCAACATACAATCGTTATTCTTATCCAGCGTAGCCGAGTACTTTTGGTTCAAATGTATTATGTTAACACTTTAAATATTATGGATTATGTCAGTACACTCATAATAGATGAATAGTATGCATGCAAATGGAAGTACCGCTTGAGGATGATCATTTCAATGCTCATGTAGTGGCTAAATCATTATCAAAATGCTTAGTTTAATGATCAACTGTTTTTTTAGCTTGTTGGCATGGAGATGGTAGAGTTGTAAATAATGTTTCCTATTATTTCGTTTGGGCTTGTTATTTCTTATTGGGCTAAAGCCCAGTTTGTAGGGATTTGTATTTTTGGTATTTGCTACTTTGTAGCTCGATTGGAACTTCAATTTTGTAATAATAGAAATTTTAAGTTTTCTCATTCGAGATCTATTTCATTATGGTATCAGACCGGGCATTCTGAGTTCGAATATTCCTCAAATCTTCTGATCATTCTATTAATTCTTCTTCAAGTATCCAGATTCATTTAGATCTGGACTGGCGAATGTTGGGGTTTTGTGTGCTGCGGAAAGTAGGGCTGCACACAACCCATATCCAATCCGACCCAACCCACCAATCCGACCAAGCCCACATAAACCCAACCCATCCTAGTTCGGGTCGGATATAAGTTACAATTCGTAATCATACTATATACGAATCGGGTTTGATATTTTGTTTAACCCAACTAAACCCTGTATTAAAAAACTAATTTAATATCAGCCCATTTAAAATTAGAATAGTATAATTCTAGAATAACGTTTCTGTATTATATAGTAAATATAAAAAAAAAAAAAAATCATGTCAATCCAAACCAGATAGAATTTGACAAATATATTTTAAAGAGCATTTTAATGTATTTTAAAATGAAACACTTGTTCTACTATGTAGTGAATTAATTCATTATGATGAGTTTTATAACAATATTTTAATATAGTATATCTTATAATGAAACAATTATCTTAGATGCATTATGCTAGCTAAAATTTGATATATTATGCTAAACATTTTAATATTATTTTTAAAAAAAATCCCTCCTATTCTCATTTTTTAATATATTATTATGGCAACCCAACCCAACTCAGCCCTACAAAACCCGACCCAACCCATATCCAACCTCATATAGGGTCAGATGTGGATTGACCTATCTTAAAACCATACCTATTTTAATCGGATGAAGTATTTGGTCTAACCCGACCCAACCCATACTTTGTGCAACCCTAGCGGAAAGAACAAAACACTAGAAAAAACGGATCCGTTTCACCAAATCACTTGGAGATGAATGTGATTGAAAAATATATAACAATACAAACAATATCAGAAATATTAACACACGATATTCCACCCAATCACCCTATTTATTGGTTCACCAAAATATTGTTTACAACCAAACTCAACTATCGCCACAAGCAAGCACAACTAGAACCAATAACCTTACTGAGAAATAGGTAGAGAATATCTAATGGCTAAACAATTTGAGGAGAAAGACAATGATGAAATATGGCACCAACCCTAATGATTCTATTTAATAACCGTCAAATTTTCCACCTTAGGACCATCAGCATTGACCATATTAACCTCTCCACATTACAGTGGATTAGGTTCTTCAACCGTTACCTACCTTCCATTGTCGACCACCGAACCGACCAAATTATATAGGTTTCCATCCTCCAAAACTCTTCGCATCATCACATGACCACCTTCCTTCACTCTTAAAAACCCACCTTGAGTCTCATAAGTGCAATTGCGGTGATCTAGCTGACCGAGAGATATGTGGTTATGCGAACAAGTGTATATGTGCCTCACACTAGCCACTTCTCTCACCACTCAATCATGCACCCAAAACTTAACAACTCCATAAATTGGTAGCTATACTCCATTGGTCATCTTCATCATGCCAACACTCTTCTTATATGAAGAAAAACTTTTCACATATCAAAATATGTGAAAACTTGCTCCTGAATCCATCTTCTAAGGCTTCACAACACAAAATAGTACATTCCATGAAGAATCGCCTTTAATACCTTCAGGAAGACTGCCTGTGCCTCATCATTATTATTATCACCTTGCGCCTTCTTATTCTTCTTCATATCTCGTATATATGAATAGCAATCATTGCGCTTGTGACCTTCCTTCTTGCAATGAAAACAAGTGATTTCACCTCTACCCTTGGCTCCCTTTTTCTTCCAAATTGTATCCTTCGAGTCTCTTGCTACCATCGCCTCACTTTGAACTAATTTCAACTTCGACCCTTTTCTCCTTAGCTCCTCATTCAAAAGACTGCTTCAAACCATTTCTAAAGAGATAGTTCCATTTGCATTGGAATTACTCCATTAAAAACCCAAAGTCTCCCAGCTTTTCGAAAGAGAATTCATCAGTAAGAGAGCCTGCAACTCATCATCAAAATTGACCATCATGTTTGCCAATTGATTGACGACATCCTGAAACTTATTCAAATGCTCTGCAACCGACTTTTCCTTATCCAAACTCGGTTGTAACGGCTTTTGTACTAGAAAAACCTTACTTGTAGCACTCTTTGACTCATATAGCAACACTAGTTTGTCCCACAACGCCTTTGTGAATTCACAACTAGCCACATGGTGGAACACTAAATCATCCAAATATTGGCGAATCAACGCAATTGCCTTTTTTCCATTCTCTTTCACTTTCCCTCATCCATATTCGAGGGCTTCTCCGTATCTCCATCAATGGGATATTGCAAATCATTGAGATATAGAACGTCCTTCATCTTCGGCTTCCATATACCCCAATTCTTCCCATTTAAAATAATCATCTTCGAAAACGTCATCATCTCTGATATCTACAATCTTCAAGCCAACAAACACTCCAAGTTATGCAATGATCTGAGCTCCGATACCAATTCTAATCCTGATTTGTTTGGAACTGCGATTCCATTTCAAACCAACCAGGGAGTAAAATTCAATGATCCATATTATCTTTCAAATTCAGATCATCCAGGTATGCAACTCGAAAATCATATTTTAGCTGGATCAAATTATATTAATTGGTCTAGAACTGTTAAGATGACTTTAATTGCTATAAATAAGCTACAATTATTGACGGAACCCTACCTTTGCCCTTTGTTACTTCACCTGATTATCAAAAATGGATTAGAAACGATTATATGGAGATGTCTTGGATTTTATATTCTATGGATAAGGTTTTATCCGAGAGTTTTATGTTTGTTGATTTTTTTGCACAATTGTGGAGAGAGTTAGCAGGGAGATTTGGTCAAAAAACAGCACCAAGAATTTTTGAACTGCATCAAAGTTTGACTTCTACTCATCAAAATGAGCTTGGTATTATCGAATACTAATCTCATTTAAAGGCTGTTTGGGATCAATTGCAAATGATTGAAGGGTTTCCGAAATGTACTTGTGGCAGTTTAAGGAATTGTTCTTGTCGAATTCTTATGAAAAAACTTGAAAACGATTAGAGAAACAAATTGATGAAACTACTTTCTGGACTTACAAGGGAGTATAATCAAGTTAAACCAAATATTTTAAGTTCTGATCCACTTCCTTCAGTCCATAAAGTGTATTATACTTTACAACAAACATCAAAACAAACTTGGTGATAAAAGTACATAATAACCTGAGATGAATGCTTTTAATGCCGTGAAGACTTTTTTAAGCCGACTGTTCAAGAGATAATAATAGAAAGTAAGAAATAGAGAGTGAGGATTTTTGTGAACGTTGCAAAAGAAAAGGACACTTAACTGAAAAATGCTTCAAACTAACTGGATATCCTGATTGGTGGAACAAGGAATTATTGGAAAAACAAAAGTTATTCAGAAAAACACAAATATGGTTAAAGCTTCTGGAAGTCAAGGAATACTTGGAGTTAAACTAGAATTTGCTGATGATTCGACTGTTCCAACGAATTCTGCTATTTCTCAAAGTGGTTAGTTTGATCCAGTGTTGGTTACTAATTTCTATAATGAAGTCGTGAAGATGGTGCAGAACTCGAATTCCACTATCAATATGGAAGATGATCCACTTGCATCTTCAATCAATTATTCAGGTAATATTTTTTCAACTATTAATGAGAAACCTATCAAGTCTTTTCATCAAAAATTCTGGATAGTTGACATTGGAGCTACTGATCACATGACTTCTGATTTAACACTATTTGCTTCACTTCAAAAAGTAAAAAATCCTATAAAAGTTTATCTGAATAATGGATTTTAAGTTCACATCAGTCATATTGGAAATGTGAATTTAAGTCCAAATTTGCAACTACAAAATGTCTTGTATATTCCTACATTTCAAAATAATCTTCTATTAGTAGGAAAATTCCTTAATCAAAATAATAGTGTAATAAAATTTAAACAATCTTCTTGTTATTTTCAGGATCTTGAATCAAAGGAACTTCAAGCTGTTGGATCAAGGATCTCTGGTCTCTATAAACTTTCTTTTCCATCTATGTTGAACAATGTTCCAGTTCCTTCTTCTATAATACCTATAAATGATTATCTTCTTACTTATATTAATAATACTATAACTTCTTGTAATTGACCTGGCATATGTATTTTACATGCTAGGTTAGGGCATCCTTCTTTTAGGAAATTGAAACACATTCAAAACTTTGTATCAGGCAGAATACTTAATAGAGATTTTACTTATAAAGCATGTGTGTTAGGAAAGCCTCATAAACTTCCAATATATCAGTCTGATTTTTGTACTGAATCTTCATTTGATCTAATACATGTTGACTTGTGGGGAAAATACCATAGACCAACTCTATGTGGTGAAACTTATTTTTTAACTGTTCGTGATGATCATATTAGAATACTTGGGCGTATTTACTGCATTCTAAAGTTCAAGTTGTTTCTACAATTGCTGCATTTGTTGAATGTTGTTCACTCAATTTAACAAGAAGATTAAAGTGATCAGATCTAATAATGAAAATGTAATAATTCAAGATTCATGTATACAACTATTTGCATCAAAGGAAATAATTCATCAAAGGTAAATACCTGGTAATCCTAAAAAAAATATGGTAGAATTGAGAGAAAGCATAGACATTTCTTGGAGTCCGCAAGAACAATTCGAATTCATTCAGATTTTCCTTACCAATTCTTGGGTGATTGTCTTCTTGTTTCTACTTACCATATCAATATTATGCCAAGTTCGATTTTACAATGGAAAACACCGTATGAATTGTTGATGAATAAACCTCCCGACTATCAACATCTTCAAGTTATTGGATGTTTATGTTTCCCTTTTCAAAAATTGCATGATAAATTTGCAGAAAGAGCAAAAAGATGCGTTTTAATTGGCTATCCTCGTGGTCAAAAGGGTTATAAACTTTATGATTTAGATACACACAAAGTTATCTTTAACAAAGATGTTCATTTTATAGAAAACGTGTTTCCCTTCAAATTGAAATTAGCTATTCTTCCCACTGATATTCAGTCTCATGAAGAAATAATGCTTGTTATTATAGCTTTAGATCAAAGTTCTCCTCCAGTTAATTGTCCTGATTCTTTTTATTCCTCAACAAAATATATCTTCTACGCCTTCAATCTCTAATGATCATCTTTTATCTTCTAATGAACATCAATCATTACCTTCAAATTCAAATGATGTTTCTAATTATCCTCAGTTTATGCCTACTAGAACATCTTTTTGAAGTTGCCAAGTGCCAAAGAAATACAATGATTTTGTTATTGAAAAACTGTCATCAAGACAAATCAACAATTCATAAATAGAGGATATTTTTTCTTGCAATATTTTTGCTGAACCATCTCCTGTTCATTTGGATGCTAATGATTTACATAGTCTTGCAAATGTTCTTTCTTCCTTTGAACCTTCTTCTTATCATCAAGCTAAAATGCACCCTAAAAGGGTTCAAGCTATGAATAAGAATTAACTGCTTTAGAAAACTACGATACTTGGGATATAGTTGAACTTCCTATTGGAAAAAAGCCCATAACTTCTAGTGGGTTTTTAAAACACAATTCAAACCCAATGGAGAAATAGATAGATGCAACGCTTGTGTTGTTGCAAGGGGAGATAAGAAAATTTCTGGTAAAGATTATAAATACACTTTCAGTCATGTTGCTAAGTTTACTACAGTAATTATTGTTATGGCCTTAGCTGTTGCAAATAGTTGGGATATTCAACAATTGGTCATAAATAATGCATTTTTACATTGGTATCTTCAAGAAGAAGTATATATGTTTCCTCCTGCATGATATACTAAGGCAAATTCAGGTCAAGTTTGAAGATTGAAGAAATAAATTTATGGCTTAAAAAAAGCTTCTAGATGCTAGAATTAAGAATTAAGTTTTTACTTAATTAGCGTTTTATTCAATCTAAGCAAGATTATTCTATGTTTACTTTGAAGAATAACAATGATTTTACTATTGTGGTAGCATATGTTGATGACTGGAAATAATTCTTCCATTATTTATGAACAGAAGCTTCTTGTACATAAAACTTTTACAATTAAGGATTTGGGTCAAATTAAATATTTTTTCAGTATTGAAGTATCCAGATCAACTTCTGGTATTTTTCTGAATCAAAGAGAATATATTCTGGATCTTCTACGAGATCATAATATGGACGGGTGTAAATCACTACTTTTCCTATGGAAAAAGGATTAAACCTTAGCATACATGAGGGTGATATACTCTTGGATCCAGAGATTTAGAGAAGGCTGATTGGAAAGTTATTATATCTGAATTTAACATGACCAGACATCTCATTTGCAGTTCAGCAGCTAAGTCAATTTCTTCAACTTCCTCGTGTCCCTCATTTTGATGCTACACTTCATGTACTAAGACATTCAAAAGGTATTGTTAATCTGAGTTTATGTTTTTCATCTAAAACCGATTTGATTCTGAATGCATATTGTGATGCTGATTGGGGTATGGGTGATGATACTGGAAAATCATTATATGGTTACTGTGTTTTCCTCGGAAATGCGTTAATTTTAGGGAAAATAAAGAAGCAGAAAGTTGTTTCCAAAAGTAGTACTAAAGCCGAATATAGGAGTATAAGCTATACTACTAGTGAGATTGTTTGGATTGAGAGATTGTTGGTAGATTTACATATTGAAATTCCAACACTATTACACTTTATTGTGATAACCTTTCAGTCACACATATTTCACAAGATCCTTATTTTCATGAAAGGACAACATACGAGAGCTAAGAATCAAAAGCTGGATGTCCACTATGTGCGAGAGAAAGTTCAGTCAAATTTTATAGCTACCAAGTATGTTAAGTCTACGTTGCAAATCGTTGATATTATGACTAAAATGTTTGGAGTTGATCAGCATAAATCTCTGGTATATAAGCTTAGAATGGTGTGTCGGTCTTTGGTTCAAGATTGGCCTTCTCATACGGTCAATCATAAGGGGGGATTATAACAACCCGAATTCCGACATGCCGATTTATTTTTCGAAATTCTAGTATATCAAAACTCGTGTTGGTTTGCTCTGATATCCTGTAGAGAAGACAGAGATATAAAATATATCATAGCTCGGAAAACATCTCACAGCGAAATGGATAAAATACAATTTAATCAAAATATAGCCTTACCGTAGTAATAATACTGCCTAACCAGTATCCAAAGCAATAATATCTCTTCAACAAATCTAACCTGTGAGTATGTTATGAGGAGGGGGTCAGAACACGAGCTTTGGTGATTGGATTTAAACTACACACTTTGGATAACCATATGCCGTTCAATTGCATTTTCTTATTGTTTATTAGGTTACTTGGGTTAACGACACTCAATGCTTACACACATGTTGTACCCATTTATTTTTCAGTGGACTAACCTAATACAGTATATATGTAGCTACCCGCAATATTGAAGTACACCCTATGGTACCCACTAGCACGGTCTCCATTGTAATGCCATAGAAATGTACGCAATCCCTCATACTACACTGGAGTGACATACAGATCTCTATATAACAATGCTACGTTCCATATATATCTGCCATTATTATGCTACGTAAGCATACAGACTGCCACCTTCGATCGAATCAGATTCCATCATAGAGTAAACCCCTCGAGTCTACGATACACCACCCAATGCAGACATGCATGTATCTAGACTTTCCCATGTACGTATCGCCAATCATACTTGATGTCTTAATCGCACATATCCACTACTGTCCACCGAGTTCCGTGGCAGGGCTGTACAAGGGAACTCGGTTGGGAGCTTTTCCATATCTGTATAGGCCCGCCTACAAGAGCCTCAAAATACAGATATCCTTCGGGTCAGTTTTTCAAGGTGGCTATGGCCCCACTTCGGCTCCTCCCTCAACTAGTAAAGACTACAAGAGATAAGCAACTTGCCCCTAACAAACAATCTAAACATCCATTTGGCGTCTTACCTCAACCACTGTACCTCGATAGTGAAAGGTGAATGGTGTCTTGGGTTTAGATCTAGTCTTTTCTCATCCCACTGGCTGCCGATGACGGGTACCCAACGATCTATTATCCTTGTTGGTCGTAACCCCTGCCTCCTTCTTGAGGCGGTTGCCGAATCACTCAAGTGTCACCTTATCACAGCTTTCTGACTACAAAGCTACTTTTACAGTGAAGGATACTCACCGGGTAGTTACGCGCAGACCTAACCTCTATGAGCACAGCCCGAACACTACAGCACTACAGAGGACTACCAGGGGCACCTTCCACATCCCAGGAAGTCGCGTACTTCCCCTTCCAGTCCTTCAGAGCCAATAAAATAATCAGATGAACATGCACTCCCCTCGTGCCTCATGACATCACAATGTTATACCCCGTTGGGTTATTCACCCTATAACGTACAGGCTCGTCCAAGCGCCTTAGTTTAATGTGTTATTAGACCTTATGTCTAAACGTTCAATTATGCACTTGCTCTACCCTATCGGGTTTCCATTTAACTTAGTTATTCACATTCACATTGACTTCTTATTAAAGTTACTAAGTTTCTCTTGTTTATTAATTTCAGTCATATAACTTAACCCATTTAAGTTTATTAATAAGCCCACAACATGTTATTCTCTAGATTGTGATCCAAGGTCTGTAATCCACAATCCCTTTATATTATTGTTTGATTTCATAGTTGCAATAACATGTTCTACTTAATATGTAATTAAGTATATCCTAATTCACATGTTTTCTATTTAACATGTCACCCATTATTTATGGTTAAATATAACTTGTATCATTTCATATGTTTGCCTCATTCTTTCTTATTTAATCATAATTCCATCTTATACTGTCGCTACCACTTATCATTGTTTACTTATTAACTTAATTCTCTTAACTAAGGTTTACTAATAAGTTTCCTTTCCATAAATATAACTTATGTTGTCCTCATCCGTAGATTTCAGATCCTTGTTCTTACAAATAACTTAATTTACAGTCAAGTACAATTTATCTCATTACATAAGTTATTCTTTTTTCTTTATCGTTTATTATAACGTAAGTTATAATTTCCACTTGTCCCTAGGACAAGCCTAGCTATTATATAACATTCTCATTAATGTAATTTATTTATAATAGGTTATTATCAATCCCTGCTCATTCCATTTCTCTTACTGTTGTAACTTCCATTCATTTCCTTGTTCATTTCCATTAATCACAATTAATGCTATTTTATTAATCCTGCTATTTACATATATTTTTGAATATGGATATATGTTTATGCACTAGACCTCTCATATTAAACCTACACTTGTGGATGCTGAACTTGTCGGGCGGTTCCGGGGAGACTTCTACCATAAGTTGACTTAACCTCGTGTCTTAGTAACATTACATGTATATTTACACACTAAACCTCTCACATTAAATTAACAACTTGTGGATGCTGGATTTGCTGGGAGATTCTGGGCAGACTTCTACCATAAATTGAATTTAACCTCGTGTCCAAGTGCAGTTACAGTTTTCTATCTACTGTAAGTTTTCTATATAATTTAGGCATGTCCATTCTTTCAAATTTTTTACTATGATCTATATTTTACATGTCATCGTATTAAGCCCATTTCATGTCGCTTGTTCTTTCTAACATGTAATCATTTAATCATGTAATTGTTCAAATCTAACAAATTAACATGTAATTTTCTCAATTCTACAGTTAATAATTCAAGTACACAATACGCCACAAGTTAATCATGTAATTAGAACATGTATGTATACAATAGTAATCGTTACACATATTTTAACAAGTTTGCATTTCAACATATGAACATTTTAGCATATTAAACAATTCAACATATGAATTTTCCAACATATTAATTTTTTAACATATTAATATTTCAACATGTCATATTAGCATTTCATCACTTTAATTATTCTAGCAGATTTACATTGCATATTAACGGGGAATGTCAAACGATAATATATCATTATCAAAAATGTATAACTTAAATCCACTAACCTAATTTGCTTTCCAAATCCTGAATTTGGTCCAGATCAAGCATTCTTTGGTTCCCCTAACTGGATTTAGAACCTAACAACCATGAATCCACAATTCTTATTAAAAGAAAAAGGGAAGAAAGAGGAGAAATTAAATTGACCAGATCCAAGAAATTACCTTACTTCGAATATGATTCTGAACACCTTCTTTATTTATATTCATTCTTTTCCTCTAGATCTTGAATTGGAATTTTCCTAAACTATTTTTTTCCTTTTCTGAAGAGATTTGAGGAGGAAGAAGAATGACAGAGCTTAGGCAGCTTCTCAGATAATGTGAGATTTAGGCTAGGCTCTGCTAGCCTATTTATAGGTCTTAGGATTTTATCGTACACGCAGCGCTGAGTCAGCATTCGAACTTGGTTAAGGAAACAGTCCGGATTCATCGATGAATCTGGCTGGGTATGGGGTGGATCGACCCCCCTTATGGGTGGGTCAACCCCCCATGGGTCCGACGAGCTGTTTTGGTGCAGAAGTTTATTTGTTTGAACATCTAAATTTCTGGAATTTATTTAACTGTTATATTTACATATAATCTCCTTATATGTATACAAATCTTCTAATGACCATTTTATGCTTATATATATATATATATATATATATATATACGCACAACATTTATTTCGTTTTCAAAATTCAAACGGTGTTGTACCGTTATTTAATTCTTGCCATATTTCTTTGATTGCAGCCTTATCTTGAACTTTATCTCTTGTATATATATTGCTACACATATATACGCGTATATTTACATATACATGTATATGTATATTTTTCTACACTTCCTAATATGTATACTTTTCCTTATGTGTGCGTTTATATATATTTTCTCTTTAGAACATGTGTCATTTTAGTTGTTCCCTTCAAACAAAAATATGACGCCGATGGGGATCGAACTCTGTACCGCTTGTATGCAAGTCTTGTGCACTACCAACTGAGCTACTACAGCTATTGTTAACAAGGCTTAGAACAGTGGTAGTTATTGTTCTCCTCTTATTCCTCTTTTTCATATTTGTTACAATATTTCACTTAAACCATTGCATGAATCTTTTTCTTTTATTTTTCTTTTGTTATTAAAGCATAATATTTGTAAATCAGTGCATACAACCAATTCTTTCTTTCTTTTAATGCATGCATTACATTTTTATTTGCATTAGTCTTCTCTTTCAGTTGCATGTATTTATTACATGCAATCACATATTATCTTTATTTTTTTCTTTTTATATATATATATTTATTTATTTATGTCTATGCATATATATACATATGCATTATTTAATTATTAAATTGTCATAAAATGCGGGATGTTACATTCTCCACCCTTAGGAAATTTCGTCCCCGAAATTTGATAAGGGTAAAAATCAGTTAACCCCTCGCATAATACACATCCATCATGTAGACATCCAATTTTTGCAAACATTATGCATTTGTGCATAGTGAAATACAACATAATAATACATGTATGCCTAAGCGGTACCTCCTATGTGCATGCAAATTTTCCAAAAATTCTTCAAAAACATGATGCTCACATCCTAAATATACTGGCAGTTCTACATGAATGCAATATTTTGAAAATAAAAATACATTTTCATCCAAATTTTCTTACACTCTTGCATAGCAAGAGCGCAGTTCATCCTTTTTTTTGCGTCCAAAATCCTACCAACCAACTTTATTTTTCGAATTTCAGAAAAACCTAATTTTCTAAATTCGATTTCTTATGTTACAAAAAAGTGGAAACAGAAATTTCACATCTTTTGTTTTACTTTTATGTACCTTTTTCCAACCGTACTTGACTTTCATGTAATAATTTATGAAGATTACCTATTTTCCTATCCAAGCACAACCCACATAAGAAATTTTTCCTTGTTACTGATTTTCTTTTTCATCTTATCATTGAAATATTTATTCTTATCCATCTTTTCTCATTTTTTCCATTTTTCTTTAAATGTCATGTTTTTTTGTGCTTCACTGAATTTGTTGTTTCCTTTTTAGTTGTACCATTTCTCTTTTCTTAGCTTATTTATTCATCTGATCTAAGATTAATTTCAAATAAGCCTTCAACTAAAACAGGAAAACATACATTCTACACAGCTACTACTAAGGGCCAAGAACCTCGGAACTCAGTCCTCTTCAGACAGCAAGCTTGAACCACGGGATCAATGACAGGTTTATGTGTTACCCTAACTACCCAATAGGGACAAAATAACAAAACGATCCCAACAGAAATGCATTAACGGGTTATACTCCTAACATGAAAGTTAGCAACAGGATCTAAATACTTACTTGCCCTTTTCTATCTAGTAGTCACCGCTAGTCCTAGTTGTGTACCAACAATTATTTCAAGCAATGTCCTAGGCTTTTCAATGCTTACGCATTCTACGGGAGCTTACCATTATTTCAAGACATTTCTCACTATTTACTTCATAGCCTCAAAACTTTTCCCATCTTCCCTAAGCACTAATCCTTACCTACTGCATACTTTTTAAAACACAGTTTGACCCTTTTTCATTTAAATTTTCTTCCAAAGATTTAAAAGTGTTAAAAATTTATTTTCCTCATGAAAACTTACTTTTGCCAAACCATAAAAACATGTCATTTTAAAAAAATGTAAATCATTTTTTTTTCAAATCACAAAACCTGGAGTAGATAAGGATAACTATTTCTCAATCTGGTTTATAACCTGTTCTTACCTATAAGGTCAGTTTAGTTTCTTACTACAAGGTGCAAACATCTAGTCTATTCTTAATTTCTACAACTTATTTTGTCCACCCAACAAAATTCTCCTGTTAAAACAATTTATCAAAATGATTGTCAAAAGAATAGAGACTTCAAACTTTCTTTATTAAAAATTCTTTTATGCAATATAACAAGAAAACTAGCGAGCTATACATGCTCTATAATATGCACCTTTTACAAAGAGAAATTTACTTTGGACAAAATTTTCGCAAGAAATCATTATTTACAAAATATACCCCATTTTACTTTAAAACTCAATATGTGTACTTTACATATTTTAAAACTATAACTTTTAAGATTAAAACTTGAAAACACCATAAACCATTTTCCTACAACTTTTATAATTTCAAGTTCTTAAAAGTTAACAATGGGGTTAGACTCAAAGCGGGTTTATATTTTTCTAGGCTTTCCTAGACACTCCCACAAAGTCAATTCTCTTAACTATATATATTCCTAATCCATTCTTCTCATTTCAACCTTTTCCAATTTATAAGGTTTTACTTCCAAACCCACTAATATGAAATATTAACATATAGGATCCTTCTTTCTCTATTTCACAATATATATTGTACACTTCCCACCCAAATCACCTAAGGGTTTCAGATTTTCTTATTTATTCCTTTAGTGTACAAAACAATCATCCCAATTCTTACCATATTATACTCTTTCTATTTAGTGGGTTCTTCTATGGATCAAGGTATATATATATAATATTTATATTTTTAAAAATACAAATACATTCACTCATTATCTATACAAGAATCCTAAACCTAAGCTCTGATACTAGATGTAACAACCCAAATTCCGACAGACCGAATTCATTTTTCCAGAAATTCTAATCTATCGAAACTCATGTTGGTTTGCTCTGATATCCTGCAGAAAAGACAGAGATATAAAATATATCAGAGCTCAGAAAATATCTCAGCGGAATGGATAAAATGTAATTTAATCAAAATATAGCCTAACCATAGTAATAATACTTCCCAACTAGTATCCAAAGCTATCGTATCTTTACCACAAATCTAACCTGCGAGTATGTTATGAGGAAGGGGTCAGAACAAAGTTATGGTGACTAGATTTAAAGTACACATTTTGGATAACCTAACATATATCGTTCAATTACATTTTATTATTGTTTATTATGTTACTTGGGTTAACATCACTCAAGGCTTACACGAACGTCGTACCTATTTATTTTCCAGTGGATTAACCTAATACAATATACATGTAGTTAAACCTAATATTGAGGTATACCCCATGGTACCCCACTCGCATGGTCTCGACCGTAATGC
The DNA here is from genome assembly GCA_030737875.1 of Allium sativum. Classification (NCBI taxonomy): domain Eukaryota; kingdom Viridiplantae; phylum Streptophyta; class Magnoliopsida; order Asparagales; family Amaryllidaceae; genus Allium; species Allium sativum. The sequence continues at coordinate 714,774,276 of CM060921.1, read as the reverse complement.
CACAGAATTGTACGCAGTCCCTCGTCCTACGCTGGAGTGATGTACGGATCTCTATATAACAATGCTACGTTCCGCATATATCTTCCATTGCCATGCTATGTAAGCGTACGGACTGTCACCTTCGATCGAATCAGATTCCATCACAAAGTAAAGCCCTCGAGTCTACGATACACCACCCGGAGCAGACATGCATGTATCTAGACTTTCCCACGTACGTGTCGTCAATCGTACTTCATGCTTTAACCGCGCATATCCACTACTATGTACCGAGTTCTGTGGCACGGCTGTACAAGAAACACGGAACTCGGTCGGAAGCTTTTCCATATCTATACAGACCTATCTTTAAGGGCCTCAAAATACAGATATCCTTCAGGTCTGTTTTTCATGGTGGCTACGGCCTCACTTCGGCCCCTCTCTCAACTAGTAAAGACTATAAGAGCTAGGTGACTTCCCCCTAACAAACATTCTAAACATCCATCTGGCTTCTCCCCTCAACCATCGTACCTCGATAGTGAAAGGTGAATGACATCTTGGGTTCAGCTCTAGTCTTTTCGCATCCCACTGGCTGTCAATGACGGATATCCAACGATCTACTATCCTTGTTAGTCATACCCCTGCCTCCCTCTTGAGGCAACCGCCGAATCACCCTGGTGTCATCTCGTCACAGCTTTTTGACTACAAACCTACTTTTGAAGTCAAGGCTACTCACTGGGTAGTTACGCGCAGACCCAACCTCTATGAGCACAACCCGAACACTACACCCCCACAGAGTACTACCAGGGGCACCTTCCACGTCCCAGGAAGCTGCGTGCTTCCCCTTCCAGTCCTTCGGTGCTGACAAAATAATTAGATGAACGTGCTCTCTTGTCGTGCCTCATGACACCACGATGATCTACCCCTTTGGGTTATTCACTCCCTAAAGTACGGACTGGTCCAAGTGCCTCAGTTTAATGTGTTATTACGCCCTATGTCTAAACATTCAATTATGCGCTTGCTCTACCCTATCAGGTTTCCATTTAACTTGGTTATTCCATTCACATTGACCTCTTATTCAAGTTACCAAGTTCCTCTTGCTTATTAATTTCATTAATATTATTCAACCCATTTAAGTTTATTAATAAGCCCACAACATGTTATTCGCTAGATTGTGATCCAAGTGTCTTTAATCCACAATCCCTTTATATTATTGTTTGACTCCATAGTTACAATAACATTTTCTACTTAGTACATAATTAAGTATATCCCAATTCACATGTTTTATGTTTAATATGTCACTCATTATTTATGATTAAATATAACTTATTTCATTTCATATGTTTGCCTCATTCTTTCTTATTTAGTCATAATTCCATCATATATTGTCACTACTACTTATCATTGTTTATTTATTGATTTAGTTCTCTTATCTATGGTTTACTAATAGGTCTCCTTTCCATAAATATAACTTATGTTGTCCTCATCCGTAGTTTCAGATTCTCGTTCTTACAAATAACTTAATTTACAATTAAGTACAACTTATCTCATTACATAAGTTATTCTATTTTCTTTATCGTTTATTATAACCTAAGTTATAATTTCCACTTAGAACAAGCCTACCTATTATATAACATTCTCATTAATGTAATTTATTTATAATAGGTTATTATCATTCCCCATTCATTCCATTTCTCTTACTGTTGTAATTTCCATTCATTTCCTTATTCATTTTCATTAATCACAATTAATGCTTTTCTATTAATCCTGCTATATATATATATATATATATATATATATATATATATATATATATATATGTTTATGAACTAGACCTCTCACATTAAGCCTACACTTGTGGATGCTGGACTTGTTGGGTAGTTCCGAGCAGACTTCTACCACAAGTTGACTTAACCTCGTGTCTAAGCACTGTTACAAGTGTATTTACGCACTAGACCTCTCACATTAAATTAACAACTTGTGGATGCTGGATTTGCAGGCTGGTTCCGGGCATACTTCTATTACAAAATGAATTTAACCTCGTGTCTAAGTACAGTTACAGTTTTCTATTTACTGTAAATTTTCTACATAATTTAGGCGTGTCCATTTTTTCAAAATTTTACTATAATCTATATTTTACATGTCATCGTATTAAGCCCATTTTTTGTCGCATTTTCTTTTAACATGTAATTAATTCTATTTTAACATGTAATCATTTAATCATGTAATTGTTTAAATCTAACAAAATAACATGTAATTTCTCATTTCTACAGTTAGTAATTCAAGTACATAATATGCCACAAATTAATCATGTAATTTGAACATGTACATATACAATAATAATCGTTACACATATTTTAAAAAGTGTGCATTTCAACATATGAATATTTCAGCATATTAAACGATTCAACATATGAATTTTCCAATATAATAATATTTTAACATATTAATATTTCAATATGTCATATTAGCATTTCATCACTTTAATTATTCTAGCAGATTTACATTGCATATTAACGGGGAATGTCAAACGATAATATATCATTATCAAAAATGCATAACTTAAATCCACTCACCTAATTTGCTTTCGAAATCCAGAATTTGGACCAGATCTAGCATTCCATGGTTCCCCTAACTGGATTTAGAACCTAACAACCATGGATCCACAATTCTTACTAAAAGAAAAAGGGAAGAGAGAGGAAGAAAGAGGAGAAATTAAATTGGCCGGATCCAAGAAATTACGTTACTTTGAATATGATTTTGAACACCTTCTTTATTTATATTCATTCTTTTCCGCCAGATCTTGAATCAGAATTTTCCTAAACTAATTATTCTTTTTTTTTATGAAGAGATTTCAGGAGGAAGAAGATTGACAAAGCTTAGGTGGCTTCTCAGAGAATGTGAGATTTAGGCTAGGCTCTACTGCATATTTATAGGTGTTCAGGATCTTATCGTACATGCAGCGCTGAGTCAGCATTCGAACTTGGTTAAGGAAATAGTCCAGATTCATCGATGATTCTGGTTGGATCTAGGGTGGATCGACCCCTGGGTCGACCCCCCTACTGGGATGTCAACCCCTGGGTCAACCCCCCTATGGGTTGGTCAACCCCTAGGTCGACCCCCATGAGTCCCGCGAGCTGTTTTGGCACATAAGTTTATTTGTTTGAATGTTTGAATTACTGGAATTGATTTAACTGGTATATTTACGTATAATCTCCTTATATGTATACAAATATTCTAATGACCATTTTACGCATATATATACACAACTTTTATTTCATTTTCAAAATTCAAATGGTATTGTACCGTTATTTAATTCTTGCCATATTTCTTTGATTGCAGCCTTATCTTGTTCTTTATCTCTTGTGTGTGTGTGTGTGTATATATATATATATATATATATATATATATATATATATATATATATATATATTCCTACACATATATGCGCGTATATTTACATATACATTTATACATATATTTTTCTACACTTCCTTATATGTGTACTTTTCCTTATATGTGTGTTTATACATATTTTCTCTTTAGAACATGTGTCATTAAGCCGTTCCCTTGGAAACAAAAATATGATGTCGGTGGGGATCGAACTTTGTACCTCTTATATGCAAGCCACATGCTCAAACCAACTGAACTACTAAGCCTATTGTTAATAAGACTTAGAACAATGGTAGTTATTGTTCTCTTCTTATTCCTCTTTTTCATGTTTGTTACAATATTTCACTTAAACCACAACATGAATCTTTTTCTTTTATTATTAATGCGTAATATTTGTAAATCAGTGTATGCAACATATTTACACTGCATGCAACCAATTCTTTCTACATGCATTACATTTTTATTTGCATTAATCTTTTCTTCTTTTTCAGTGCATGTATTTATTACATGCATCCACATATTATCTTTATTTTGTTCTTCATAGATATATTTATGCCTATGCATATATACACATATGCATTATTTAATTGTCATAAAATGCGGGGTGTTATAGGTAAAGAGTTTTAAATAATGTTTTCTATTGTTGCGTTTGGGCTTGTTATTTCTTATTATACTAAAGCCCGGATTGTAGGGATTTGTATTTTTGGTATTTGTTACTTCGTAGGTCGACTATAACATCAGTTTTGTGATAATGGCATTTGAAAGCAAGCGATATTTTTTTACTAAATAAGTAAATGCTCCATCAAACATGTAGCATCCTTCAAGAAAATCAAACATAAGACAGCTGGATACAATGTTTTCTAACATCAGTGACTAGCTGTCTAGAAGGATTTATGCAATTATGTCCAACAAAGGACTTTTTGGTTAGTGAATTTTTTTGAAATACAATAATGGACATGAATGGGTTAACGCAATAGTTGATTTAAACCATAAGATATTAACGTATGACTTCCTCACTTGACACTACAAAGAACTTACCATACCACAAAGCCAACTGAAATATACATCTCATATAGTACAATCTATGTTCAAGAATAATTGTTTATAAAAGATAGTTGTATGAAGGCTTTTGGGTTTTGATTAGAGATGTTGAAGTATATTATAAATATTAGACTGCATCTTATTCAACATTATCACAGTACTTTGTTGGGATAAAATAAAAGGAATACGATGATGTATTTTGGTCTACCTCTGATCCTTTAGATAATGTGTTTAGGAATTTTTCTCAGTTATTTGCTGATTTGCACAATTGAAACTCATACTCATGTATACATGGAAAAATAAATGCCAATAGAATGTCGCTACCATTGTTAGATGTTATAAAAAGTCAAAAATGAAACACAAATACACAAAGGTCATTTTTCTTGTTCTAGTATTGTCCATATTCAATTGTTTAGTCAATTCATATTGTCCTTGTTTTTATAAAAATTGTTACCACTAGTTGCGCCTATGAGATCAAGACTTGGGAACATGACCGAGCGGAGATAAAGAAAGACAAAGGAATGAGAGGATAGCAAGACACAAAAAATTGAGAGAAACGAATGGAATACAGAAGGATTGGTGATAAAAGATGATCCAGAAAGGTCTTTCTATCGGTTGGAACACTATCGAAGTTCCTAAAGTTAAAAAAACATCAAGTGCACGGTATACAATCAAAGTACCTATAACTATAAGTCGATCCACAATGTAAGCATTAAATTTCAATATTACTCTATCAATTACGCCAATTTTGTTGAGAATTTTATAAACAAAATTGCTTAATACTTGAAAAGAGTTTTCAATTAAACTATGAGATTAGAAAGTAATTTATAGATAAACGCCTTCTATGATCATACAAATCAACAAAAATGAAGTTATTATCATTTTTGATAATTTGTGTAATTAGTGAATGTATTCATTATAAATATAACCTAAATGCGTTATTAGCTAACATAACTTAAACTGTCAAACTCTAATACAATATCTAACTTTTCAACTCTCATGAAAAATGACATGAAATTAAAACTAAAATTTATTTTAAACATTATCTATTTACTATTTGATTAGTGATATAGGCCACTGTATTTTTTTTTATTCTAGTTCCACTTTCAGTATCAAAATCAAGGTTAGATGAAAATGCAACTTATATTTTTAGTTTTTAAGCAATGCCTATTTGTAATGAGCAATATAAGCTATCAAATTCAATATTAAACAACAAATTTATACAAACATATAAGTTTCCATTGAGCACAAAAAATATGTCATAAATGAAATTACTTATATCAATTTGATATGATTCATGAAAGCTTCATTATCCCTAGATTGAAGGGGTTTAGCTCCTCTTATCATATTTTTAAAAGGTAATATATATAAATACCAAAAGGAGATAATAACACATCTCTGGTGGCTAACACAAATGGTCTAGAAAAAGATTAGGACCCTAAAAAAAGAAATAACAGACCGACATAAACACACTCCCTGCAAAGCACACGACAACCGCAGATCCCCACTCACACCGACAACAACGAACAGACAACAACACAAGCGATACACCAGAAACTAGAAAGCAAAAGCAAGGGAACTCCCACCCGGTCCTTCCAAAAGAAAGCTCCAGAAACTCCGACCATCCGCTAAAAATGACTAACCCTCGTGCTAAAGGAAAGCAAGCTGAGCAGAAACTGACCAACCACCTAACCAAAGTCTGTCATGCTAGCTCCAACTTCGCAAATCCATAAAGATCCCTTAGACTAATAGTGCACGGAGAACCCCACTCAAAGAGAAAACTAATCTAGAACCTGCACACGAAGTGGAAAAAACAACAAGGCCGGAAGGACAATCCAAGGGTACAACACCACCTAGGAATAAAAACCAAGGTAAATCAACCAACACCTGCTCGGGGAAAAGGGCCTAAGAAAACATCGAAAATACGAGCCAACCGCTGAGAGCGAGAATGAATGATACCGAAGAAAGGTCTGCCATGATAAGAAAGGTAAATATCATTCTTAACCCGACGAATGATGGAAGCCGAATTCATGGGAACCTCATCGAAAATAGCCTTATTTGAAGTGCACCAAAGATGCCAACATATCAGGCACGGAATCAGGCGGAAAATGATAGACCGAAGAGACTTTCCGGTAATTCCATCCCACCAGTGGCAAAGTAAATCGAGAAGAGATAAGGCGTTACCTAGGATACTAATGAGAATCTTAAAGTAAGACCAAATAGATCAAGCACAAATACCCTCAAAAACATATGTCATGAAGATTCCAAATCTCCTGGACTACAACACTTGCAACGTGACACAATAGGAATACTAATCCTCCTAAGATTCACATCGAGAGTTAAACCATCATGGAGGGTTATCCACATAAGAATAGGAACCATTGGAGTGGTGTGGGAGTCCCAAATGAAAGCAAATGTCAGAATCTGAGGAAGATGGGTTCTAGCGGAATTCCACGTAGCCCATTAGGAGAAAGAAGCGTCATTCTAGCCAACTCCACCTCCGCGCGATTCGGAGAAGGTCTTCACATATTGCATCTGTTTCCATGCCTCACTAGAATAAAAAGGGGTCCTAGAAAAATCCGTTGGCAAAAGACAACAGTACTTAGCATGAAGAAACGACGCCAGAAGGGATTCGTTCAATCAGAACCGAATCCAGAGGTTGCAAGCATACGCCATGCAAATATCTCTCGGGTTTCAAAGCCCAAAACCATCCTTTCTCTTGGAGAAGCAATGACAACCCAAGAAACCCAATGGTGTCACTTTGCATTATCCTTCTTCGCTCAGAAAAAGGATGAGGCTAAAGAATGGTGAGACCGGAAAAAGGCAGAAGTAGGAGTCATGGCTGCGAAGACATGAGACCCAATGGAATCAAGCACCAACTTTATAAGAAAAAGTCAACCTGCCTGGGAGAGAAGAGAAGCATTCCAACGAATAATCTTACCCCTTGCATTGTCAGTAAGGAGAACGAAGATCGCATTGAGCTTGCGATCTCTGTAGAGAACGATGCCTAGGTAAGGCAAGGCAAGGAATGCAACCTTATAACCAAAGAAGATACCAATTCAAGCATTCCTCTTCTGAGTCACGGTCTTTGAAGGAACGAAACAACTTTTCGACGAGTTGGACATAACACCTCTCGTACTAATGAATGAAACCAAGGAGTCGACGAATGGATCGTCGGTTTCCGTTAGAGAAAATAATGATGTCATCCGCAAAAGACAAGGAAAAGACCATTGGGCAACCAAGAGGGTTACCAAACCGATGGATTTGACCCGCAATCGTGAGTGAATGAACTCCATGCACTAAAGCATTAGTGATGATGACAAATAGAGATAGTGAAAGGGGATATCCAAGGTGAAGCCCTCTCTCTAAATTGAAGAAATCTGTGATTGAGTTGTTGATAAGAACAGAAAACCAACAGTCTGATATGAGTCTCCAAACTAAGTCTATAAGAGGTTCGGGGAAGCCGAACACCCGCATGACTTTAATGATGAAAAACCAAGACAAACGATCATGTGCCTTAGCCATGTCAAGCTTTATTACCACATTAAATCCCAAACCGTGTGGTCGATATGAGAGATAAACTCTTGAGCCAGGAGGATGATATCCGTAATGAGATGCCCTCGAATGAAGCCAGCTTGAGAAGAAGGGATAACACGATCAAGAAAGGGTGGTAGCCTAGCAGTGATCACCTTAGAGATGAACTTGTTAGAAAAATTACACAAGCTAATAGGATGAAAATCCGAGTACGAGCAGGGATTTCACATTTTGGGATAAGAACCAAATTGGTAGAGACCATCCCGTAGGGAGCTTTCCACCTAAGAAGAAGAATTGGATAGCCAAGAAAATTCCAATTGAATGATCGGCCAGACACTACGGTAAAATTCATATTGAATCCGTCCGGACCACTCGCACTATCCTTGCTTAACGAGAAAACACAAGCTCGAATTTCCTTACAAGAAAGAGGGCAGAAAAGAGCTTCACTCTCAATAGGAATAATCAACCTGGGGATAAAGGACATCAACGTCGGGTAAAAGTAATAGACGTAGGGGGCTCTAAGGAAGGTTTGAAACTGAGAAAAGATTGTCCCATTTACTTCCACCGGAGTGGAAGCCAAGGACTGATCCAGATGGAGAACCTGATTAATGGAAAGGAGACTATTCTTCTTTCTAATAGAGGAATGAAGGAATTTGGAATTTAAAAGAATTCAGGTCAAAAGCCGAAAACAAAAAGATCCGAGTGGGAGGAGAAGATAGAAGAAGTCGACAAGGGAGGGTTAATCTTAGACCGACGGGAGTTCTTAGGAAGGCCAGATAAATGAGCATTAATGATCTAAATCTCCTCTTTGCTAAAATCAGGGTGTTGACTAACATTTTGGCAAAAGATGTCACAGTCAATGGATCGAAGCCCAACGTCAAAAGGCTTGCCATCCCATACCGACCAACTCTAGCGAATGGCCTTTAATACCGGAAGGTCCAAGAAGGGCTTGACCTGAACTAGCCCCCTTCAAATAGCAAGATATCTCCATCTTACGTAATCAGTCTTCCGGCCGACCAAGTCAATCTCTCCTCAAGATTCGGATCAATCAGAGTTACTTGGAAATATCCAAATGACTCATCCAATGTCCAGAGAAACCCGATTCTTAAGGCAGTTAAAGTGGTCAATGCGTCCAACCAAAGTTCTACTTTTGATACACCATAGTTCAAGTGCCACGCAAGCCACAATTTCTGAGGGAACTGTTACTCAATAGTAGACTGGGTCCCCCCGCCGTAAGTATTCCACCGGATCGAGCTCCACGTGTCCAAGCTCAATAAAAGAGGCAAGCCATGTGGCACCTTGCTCAGCCCACTTCCTTCATCTGTAAATACACCGTTGCTGAAAATGAAAAGGCATGTTGAATTCTCTACTTCCACCTCATGCTCGGTACACTGGAAATATCCAACCGTGCACTTCAAGCAATATAATAATCCTGTAATCTCTGCTTTTCTCCATCAAAAAGTCGTTGTACTTTGTAATCGAAAAAAAATCAGTGGACGTAGGCACTAACTTTGCCGAACCACTATAAAAACCTTGCGTGTCCCTGTCTTTATTTAGTTTTTGTACTTTGCGATTGTTTCTCGTGTGCAATCAACACACGGTTGGGGGTTGATCGTCACTAGACCAACTTTTCTCGCCAACACTTTGCTGCGCCAGTAAGGGGAACATTCCCAGACACACTCTAGACCTTCGAATGCTTTCAACAATTTCTAAGTCGACCATGGCAAACAACCGGAAGAAGGATGCTTCGACTTGTCAACCTATACCTGTAGATGCAACAGAAGCAGCAGCAGCAGCGGGGGTAAGCCATGAGGCTTCCTCCCATAAAGACACATCCCAATACCTTACCAGGGATGACATGGATAAAATCTAGGATGAATTCAGAAATCATATGGCATCTCAGGGTGAACTTCTCAAACATCAACAGGAGTGATGAACGACCTCCTCGCTCGGATGGAAAAGGGATCTCACATTCCAATATCAATTCGTCCACCGGGTAACGCTGGGGCAACAACCAATCTTAGATCTACGGAAAACCATGCCTCAGATCGGTCCACACCTTTGCTTCCTCCTGGCGCAACTTCACTTCCCGATTGACCACATCCAAGGGAATCACTTCCAGGTTTCAGTGGATCTTTGGTAGCCGCAGATTCTCAGGTCGACCCTAATCAGGTCCAGTATCAATTGACCAGTCTCCCCCTAGTCCAGGGAACAATGCGACTCCTTGGATAACTAGCTCCAGAACAAGCCAACCCGGTGGGTCGGTTAGAACTAGGAATGTTGCTACATCCGGTCCGACCCAACATCTTACTACAAACTCGTCTTATGCCACCTCACCTTCAACGAAGATCTGGTGAAGGCAACCCTCCGTGTCACCATGACCACTCTACCATACCGGTCTCCAACGTGACGGAGGGGAACACTACTGTAGACCCTTTTAACATCACTCCAAGCGGGGGCAATGCCGAGCCCCAGATGGGTACCACTCGCCTGAGCCCATTAGTCTCAACAGGAGAGGATATGGTTCGGTCCAATAATAACCAAACAACTTCAGCTATGACCGAACCAGGTCCCGAGGCTAGGATACACCCTCACCTTCACCTTCACTCAACTCTTGGAGGACAAGCCCAACCGATCGTTGGCCTTCAGAGCATGTTTTCGTTGGATCCTAGCACGGGGATTCTCACCCACGTCCCTAATGCCAAGCTGAATTCATGGCGGTGACTCCTCAGAGATAGAAGCCAACCTGGAAGCATCATTAAACACTTCACCCATTACACTTCTTCTCAGTAGGACGTGGATGACATTCACTGCATTCCATTCACATGGGAAACCAGAAACTCTCGAAACCTACAAACTTCAAGCTTCTGGCCCTGGACCCTACAATGGCTGATCCGAACCGACCATTCACCTCATGCGATATATGCACCACATGGAAGTACTCTCTGCATTGACCAACATCATGGCCAAGTGTTTCCCTCTCTTCCTCACTGACATAGCTGGCATGTGGTTCCGGCAGTAAACAACTGAGTCGATCAACAGCAGAACATATCGGTCACTCGCTTTATCAAGCAGTTCAATGTCCACATCTCCCAAACAAAGATCTTCCTTACCTTCATCAAGCAGCGGTCTGGCGAGACCCTCTGATCCTTCCTAGAGAGATTCAATGCGGTCGTAGCATCAATTGATCGACTCGAGCCATCCATGGTGCTTATGGCCACCATTACAGGTGTTCAAAACCGATCAGAATTTAGGATCTCTTTAACCAGAGACCATCCCAAGGACATCGAAGACTTCTATGCCGAAGCCGATAGGTTCCTCCGACATGAAGACACCGGTATTGAGATGGAGAGCCTCGAGGTGCTTGCCACCAAAGATGGAGGTCCATCCAACACAAATGGTTAGAACAAAGGAAAAGGAAAAGTCTCAGAAAAGAATGATCGCATTGTACGACTCCGGAGAGAGAACAAGTATGATCAATACACCGAGCTCAACTCCTCCCTCCTTGATGTCTACCTTGACATATGGCGATATCTGCCTTTTCCAAAACCTCCTCGAAGGGAACTGTCCCAAAAAGAACTCGACTCTGGAAAGCACTGCATGCACCATAACATGTCGGGCCACAACACCAGTGAATGCAGGCATTTGCGCGATCTCATCAGGGATAGGGTTAGGCGTGGAGAAATACCCGAGTACATCAAGAAACCCACACAGGTCATGCCACCACAATCTTTTGTCCAAGCTCCTCAGGTAGGTCCTCAAGCTCTTGGAAACGAAAAGGACCCTGAGCCCAGCAATCGCGGCATCATCATCAATTAATAAGATTTAGATTTCCTTTCTTTAAGAGATGTATTTTTATTTCTTTCAATATTGTGGGTATGTTGAAGTACACATGTACGGAGTTAGGATTTAGGTCCTAGGCGTGCTATAGATTCAGCTATCGCCCACTTAGAATTTATTATCATTCCCTTGTAATAGCTCTTTAGCAGCAATAAACTTTCTTTGTCGAACATGGATTATTTTTGAATGAATCAAGTCGAGCATGACCTACGCCCGCCACCCTAGTATGGTCAGTGTTAGCCACCGTTCCTAAACTACGATCAATACCTACCATATTTAACCAACTCCACAAGCCGAGTATGGTTAACCCTCTATAAGCCGAGTATGGTTAATACTCGCCGACACCAAAAGCCGAGTATTTTCGATACTCGCCACTTTCTTAATCCGACAGTGATTACCACTCGCCAAACTTCACAAAACCTTGCTAGAACTTAGCAAGTAAAGAGCACGGTTTGCACCTAAACCTTTTGATCCTGCACTGAACATGGTCAAAATTCAACCTCAGAAACCCTGGAACAACCGACTAAACTGTATCACCAGGTAAAGCCGAGTATGGTTTATACTCGCCACCTCCATAAGCCGAGTGTGGTTAATACTCAACACCTCCATAAGCCGAGTATGGTTTATACTCGCCACCTCCGTAAACCAAGCATGGTTATACTCGACATGTCAGTAAGCCGAGAACGGTTAATGCTCGCCATCTCCATAAGTCGAGTATGGTTTATACTCACCACCTCCGTAAGCCAAGTATGGTTAATACTCGCCATTTCCATAAGCCGAGTATGGTTAATATTCGTTATACTCATAAGACGAGTATGATTAATATTTGCCATCTCCATAAGCCGAGTATGGTTAATACTCGCTATCCTCATAAGCCAAGTATGGTTAATACTCTCCATCTCCATAAGTTGAGTATGGTCAATACTCGCCGTCCTCATAAGCCAAGTATGGTTAATACTTGCCATCTCTGTAAGTAGAACATGGATAATGTTCCTTTCCTAGACTTTACCGTCTCAATACTCGCACTCCTAATCTTTACTGATGTCATTTGAGTGGCATCAACTCAGGAGGATCGATTTCTCCACCAACATTCACAAGCTCTCAGTCTTAATACGGTCCTTAATGGTTGTCAGTTTTCCGACCTTAATACGACCTGCACCGATCGTCGGATTTTCGGCCTTAATACAGCCATTAGGATTGTCGGATTTCCAGCCTTAATATGGTTCGATGCAACCATAGCTGCTTGCACGTTGAGCTCCGATACAACATCCAGAACACACCTCCCTTTACCAAGGAAGATGTATTCTAGGAGGCAAAGTGCTGACCAATTTTGTGGCAAAAGCTGTCACAGTTCAACAAACCGAAACCCAATGTCAAAAGGCTCGCTATCCCATACCGACCGACCCCAGCGAATGGTTTTTAATACGGGAAGGTCCAAGAAGGGCTTGCCCAAACTAGCCCCCTTCAAACAACAAGATATCTCCTTCTCATGTAATCATTCTTTTGGCCAACCAAGTCAATCTCTCCTCAAGATTCGGATCGATCAGAGTTACTTGGAAATATCCAGATGACTCATCCAATCTTATAGAAGCCCAATTCTTAAGGTAGATAAAGTGGTCAACGCATCCAGCCAAAGCTCTACTTTTGATATACCATAGTTCAAGTGCCATTCAAGCCACAATTTTCGAGGGAACTAATACTCAGCAGTGGACTGCCCCCCCCCCCCCCCCCCCGCCGGAACTATTCCACCGGATCGAGCGCCACATGTCCAAGCTCTGCAAAAGAGGCAAGCCACATGGCACCTAGCTCATCCCACTTCCTTCAACCTATAAATACACCATTGATGAAAATGGAAATGCATATTGTATTCTCCACTTCCAAATTATGCTTGGTATACTCGAAATATCCAACGTGCACTTCAAGCAATATGATAATCCTGTATTCTCTACTTTTCTCCACCAAAAAGCCATTGTACTTTGTAATCCACAAAATTCAATGAATATAAAGTGGACGTAGGCACCGACTTTGCCGAACCATTATAAAAACCTTGTGTGTTCCCAGTCTTTATTTACTTTTCCATACTTTGTGATTGTTTCTCATGTGTAATCAACACACGATTGGGGGTTGATCGTCATTAGACCAACTTTTGATGTCAAAATAGGGACAGAGTGCGAATAAGAAGAACAGGGAGAAATCAAGGACAGGCATGTAGAAACGCAACATAAGCGCATTTCACCTTGCAGTAAAGATCCTCTCAATGCTGAGTTATCATTAAACTGATAATCTGGCTCGGAGGAAAGCATCCTAAAACGGAAGGGACAAAACCACCGATAGAAATATGGGATACCGTGAATCGCCACAAAAGAATGAGCAGACAAAAGAATAAAGATGCTCATAGCCCTGTATTGCTACCAACAAAGTTGTTCAAAATACGACGATGATGAAGCAAATCCACATCCCTTGCCTAAGACGAATGGACACCAAACAACCCGCCAAGAAAATCTAAAGCCAAATGAAAAAGGACACGAGCAAATCACGAATTGATTTGCAGTGTACACACAACCTTGATTGGCAAATCACCAGTAATGGAAAATCGATGAACCCCTCCAAGCATAACTAATGACCCATCGGATGCCCCGCTAATTGGCGATAACAATGGATGCATCCTGTAAGGCGAAGAGTCCCAACAGTCCTTAGTCCCTGGAAGAGACGAGGCAAGCCACTTCCTCTGTCAACCGCAAACCAGTCTCTGAACCGAAAGCCCATCAAAGAAGTAACGACGAACATCACCGAGCACAACCTTCGACATAACGGATTCCCAACCAACTGTAGGGCAGAGTGGCTGCATCCGTAGAGTCTAAAAGTCCCAATAGTCCACTGATTCTGGTTGAAAAGATTCACGCCACTCCAAATGCCTTCCTAGCCCATGGACAGAGCCTGTAGGAGCTTGCTTAGGGCAACGAAAATCCACAACCAGGGAAATACCAAAGTGAGCAACGAAAAGGGATTATAGGTGGAAATAGGAGGAGGTGGACGAGCAAAATCCAACCCCAAACCATCGGAAACAAGCGACTTTAATGCTGGTACCAAGGCCAGAGCCCCAGATGGTACCGAGGCCCATTCCTCAGCACTAGCCCTACCCATGATAGATGGACGACCCTTAGAGTGCCTACGAAGAAGCCATTCAGAGGCTTCAATCATAGCACCTAGATCTAGCCAATCCCTGACTGATAAAGAACAACAAAGCAAGTGCTTTGGTAGGAACCAAATAGAGGTGTCAAGTCCTCCGGTCCAGTTTCACTGCCACGTGGCACCGCCGAAGGAATACTGTAGGCATTACCTGTAGGGCCGCAACCCAAGAAACCATAACACTACCCACAGGACCGCGACATGCCTCCACCGACACACCTGCCACTGTTTTTGGAGAAACTGTATTGGGTTGGTCAAATCCCTTTTTAGCCAGTGGGTGACGGCCGCCCACACCTCGTACACTAATCCATCGTGTCAAGCCGATATGGGACGATAAACAAGGTAGATAGTCATGAAACATAACCTGTCGTATAACTCACAATGCATGGATAATATATAATAATAAAATATACAATGGGATATAGTAGTGAAGCATAACAGAACAGATGATCTCATTTTCATAAAATCTCAGGTGCAATACATCCTAGTATGAATTCCTGAATACAATATGCCTCACTACATCCCTCAGAGTCTCTAAAAAACAGCAGAAAATTAACATGATAGTATAAAACAATACACCAGCCTCCTTCTCGTAACCGTACAACATCAGTGCCACTAAACATGTAACATGCTACTCAGTCTACTCATCGATCATATCAATGAGTATCCCAAGGTAATAAGAGAAGTCATAAAACCTTAAGTCAGACAACAGTCTTAGTGAGCGATAAAATAACCATCAACAATTATATAAGATAATATGATAATAGACAATTTAGATCTCACTTGAGTCATTTCTGCAACCATAGAGTCAAGACATAACAATCACATTATGATATGATAAAAAAACACAGAATAGACACGAGTCAGAATAGGATTCTCAATCTCGCTTCTCTTTAATATCCTATGGTGATAGCCTACCCAAAGGAAATATAAGAGTACATAAATAGCATCTATAAAAAGCAATAACCAAACTACCACTGACTATAACCTCGAATGCATCGATATCGTATGACTAAACGTTACCATCTTTCAAGAGCTAATGGAAATCCAATTCTAGTCAGACTACTGCACGTCCCATGTACATTTGCTTCCTCGAGACAACTTGATCACTCCCCGAGTGATCCAAGGTATTTGATCTCTCATATCCTAGTAGTCGTCCCCACGATACCCCTTCTTTGAGTCCATTAGAACCTTCGACTATTGACGATTCCTTGGCGCTCCTAATCTCCAAGTCTTCCTCGATGACACCATTCTTGAGTTCGTATCTTAAATCAAATTAATCCATTATTCCTCGTGCTCGAGTCCCACCCGAGTCAACCCATCATCTTATGAGCTCAATTCCCACTTGAATCGGTTGATTACCTTGTTGCATCGTCGCACCATCAGTTGTACCTAAATTCAGCTTCGACCACTCCCGTCTTGGGTTCATAATAAAAGAAAAATCACCTCATCGATAACCACTTCTATCCCATAAAATCTTTCACAATATAATTTCACCAATGAGCTCCAAATGGCCCCTACTTCCTACCAGTCAAGACTAACTCCCTCCGGATAATTTTCTCGGTCGGTCAATCAACCAGAACTGGAGCGATCATACTTCAACCTATCCAATTCCAACCAAACTTACACTGTAGTCTTCTTAGGATTTCATCTTGTTATATCCAAAATTTCGTGTCCAAATGAGTAAATGTCATGGACCTCCGGGAGGTCCATTCCTGTGCAGTTAAAGCGCTTAGTAGTTTTATAGCGGTGGAGGTGCAAAAAGGCGTAGAGGAGATAAAGTGGGGAAATAACAGGGATATAGCATAGACGCAAAAAGGTTTATTAGATGTAAAACCAAATATTTGAAAATTAATCAATCATCTTTCTCGCATTATATATGTACAAGAAAAATATTAATTAATCTTATATAACAAAATCGTGGAATATCATAATTATGCATGCTAAATTTTATGAGTGAAATTGATTTTTACCATATAATAGGCACTTATGCCTTAAATTTACCCCTTTATGTTAGCTTTAATATATTTTTTTAAAAAGAGAATTAGTCAAATCAAGCTCCATATATCAATATTTCTAAAGTGGACGGTAAAAAGCCTTGATTTAGCGGAAAATAGTGGGGATAAAAGCGAATCTACTTTTCATCGACGCTAAATTGAAATAGCAAAGCGGTTGAAGAGAGCTATGATTTATAGCGGGGATCTTACGGTGCTTTAGCAGGGCTTTAACTGCATAGTCCCATCTTTATGGACCGGACTGACAGGAGATGGACCAGATTGGAAGGTGATCTATCCCTTATGGACCGGTACCAATCCATAGCCTTTGGTTATCTTTGGCTCAAATTTTATCTGTAGCTTCCTTGAAGTCCCTAGATCCTGCACACCAAAAATAAAGTCAATCCATGTTGATTTGATGCTTCATAAATGTACGTGTAAATGTTCTATCTCGGTATCGATATTATTGGGAATACTGCCTTGGGTATGGTAGCTAGAGTCGTGGGTAAATGTTTACAAGGTTAGGTTAGAATTACTAGCCTTGACAGACATATATCTTGGTTGAACCAAATGGGATACATCTGTATATTGTAATATGTGTTGCACTCTTCTTGTTTACTAAACTTGTTGTTCTGACCCCGTCCTAACTACAAGCTCTTAGGTTTTTAGAGAAAGTCAGGTTCCCACACGTGTCTAAGTTTGGCTTTCGGTTCATGTTATCTCTCATGCTCGGTATTGACACGATGACTCACTTTTAAAAAGGTAGTTGCTTGAGTTAATAATAAATTATCCTATTTTGTTTCCGTTATGAGTTGTTTTATCGCACTCTAATTATGCTCATGCTCATTTGCAGGTACCAAATTTACACGCTCCATGCTTGGATTTGTTTGAATTTTTTTTTTTGAATTTTGGGCTCATAAAAGTGTGGGGTGTAGCAGGTACCAAATTTACACGCTCCATGCTTGGATTTGTTTGATTTTTTTTTTTTTTTTTTGAATTTTGGGCTCATAAAAGTGTGGGGTGTAGCAGGTACCAATCCATGCACTTAATGATTTTCAAGTGAAAATTCTTAGCAGGCCTCCCGGCATCCTCCAGATCTTCCCCTCCAAATTTCGCTTGAATCTAATGAATTTTAATGGACCTCCAGGAGATCCATCCTATGGACTGGGATGGACTGACTGGAGATCCATCCCCTATGCACTAGTACCAGTCCATAGCCTTAGCACATTTTTTGGATGAAATTTTCTGGGCACTATCTCGATGCTCTTCAGAGGTCCTCCACCAAGTTTTGTCTGAATCTGATCATCTGAGCCTTCAATTTGCACTATTTATTAATTCTAGGCCTACGACACACAACTCTAAGTGATAAAATCAATAAAAATAATAAAATTCAACAAATCAAGTTGCACTTCACTTAATCTCAATCGTGATCAATCGTACAAACATGAACATTCATTTAATATAGCATAAAAACATGAATCTAGCATAGTTAGGATCTAAATAGACATTAATCATGATTAGTTTAACAAATTACCAGTGTATATGATCAAATCAGATTATTTTTGGGTTTTTAATATTGAAATTAACATAGGCGATCTGGTTTTAGGTGAATAAAAAAACATACATGGTGTGAAATAACCTTAAATCTACACATAATATCCATAAATCCATGTGAGAAATATCTATCACTCATCAATACTTAGATCCGATGAATTACTAATGAATTAAGGTCTGGGCAGTAAAGAAACATCGCAGAAACCCTCTGATTTAATGATAATCTACAAGATCTGATCTTCTTTGATGTAGATCTTGCTCTAGATTTTTATTTAGAATGAATTGATAAAGAATTAGGGATTGGGTTGAACCGGAGAATCACAAGCGACCAACCTAATGTTTGAATGAAGAGAGTAACCCTAATTCTCTCCCCAAACACCCCATTTATAGTTGCAAGTGACCAGCCTAATGTGTTACACTAATTATCTTATTAGTTAATAATTAGTTTGTCTAACAAAATCTGAACTTAAAACAATGATTCCTCCTAAACCGTTCAGCCAAATCTTACATTTGACCACTCTATGGAATCATAAACCACCATTCTGATCCAATAAGGCTGATTTTAGCACTTGATTCGATCCCTATCAAAATTTATAGCTAAAACAGTAAAATCAAGGACAAAATGGTCACAAGCTAATTCTCTGAGAATGACCCGACCACCAGGAAATTAAGTATAATTATTTTATGATCCTTCAATGCGTAAAATATAAGTCGTTACATCTCCCGCTTTTAAGAATTTCACCCATGAAATTTTACGCAAACATGAGCAGACAAAGTATCCTGCATGCCTACCATCTACGAGTTGACAATCTACCAAACAATCTAGAATTCATCAACCCATGCAACCAAAATCCTATCCTACATGCAGAATTATAATAGTGCAAGAAACAATGGTATAACAAAGATACGATATATGAGACATATCACACAAAGTGTTCTAGATGGGTCGACCTCACACTCTCTTATGTTTCACACGTACAATCATCCTTGCTCCATTGTACCTTGACTAATTTAGCAACATTCCTCCTAAGCTGTTTCATGTCAATCCCCGCGACACTAAGTGGCTTTCGAGGTCTAGAAACTTCGGGTTCGACCTCTAAATCTTCAAGCCGATCATAAGAGACCACAACACTCGAGTGATGCACAAACTTCCGTAAAAACGATAGGTGAAACACATTATGCACACCTGCCCTCTTCTCAGGTAAGTCCAACTTATAAGCGAGTTTCCCAATGCGCTCGATAATCGGAAATGGCCTAACAAACCTTGGCATTAACTTTCCTTTCTTTCCAAAACGAACCATATTCTTTAAAGGTGAGACCTTCACAAAAACCATATCCCCAACTAAGAATCCCAAATCTTTTCATCCCTTATCATCATAAATCTTCTGACGATCTTTGGCTGCTTTCATTCTTTGTTGAATGATCTCAATATTATCCGATGTCTCTCTTATCATTTTAGGCCTAAGTACCAACTTCCCTCCGGTCACTAACCAAGAAGATGGAGAATTACACGGCCTGCCATGCAACTCCTCATATGATGCCATTCAAATATTCGACTGGTAGCTGTTATTATAAGGAAACTCAAATAAATGCAGATGGTCTCTAACGATCCTCCAAAATCCAATACACATGCTCTTAAAAGGTCTTCCAATAATCGATTAACCTTTCGGTCTGGCCATCTATCTGGGGATGATAAGCCGTACTCATATATAGCTCGGTTCCCAATGTCTCTTGCAAACTTTCCCAGAATCTGCTAGTAAACAATAGATCTCGATCACTAACAATCTCATATGTATCCCATGGAATTGAAATACCCACTTAAGATATAACTCAACCAATTTCGATGTCATCCTAGTCAATCTAATTGGAATAAACCTTGCGCTTTTGGCCAAGTGGTCCATGACGACCCAAATACTATCATTTCCTGCCCTTGTCCTAGGTAATCCATTGATAAAATCCATCGACACTTGCTTCCATTTTCACGTAGTAATTTCCGATTGTTGTAGCAATCCATTCGGCTTCTTCAGCTCAGTTTTAACCAATTGACAATTCATACATTTTGAGATAAACTTCGCGACATCTCTTCATATCTTCTTAGTAGTAAACTCATTTCATATCTCAAACCATCTTATTACCACCAGGGTGAATAGTAAATCTGGAGTAATGACATTCTCTCAAAACCTCATCTCTCAATCCGTCTAAATCAGGAACAACCAATTGTCCACCCTTGCAAAGCTAACCATCTCGATTGACTTCGTAATCCTTTATTTCCTCGGGTTCTACTACCATCTCTAATCTCCTTACTATCTCCATAAGCTTATCGTCTCGCCTTTGGCTTTTGCCAGTCCTTTCGACGAGAGTCGGTCTAATCGACAGGCTTGCTAACATTTCAAGCTCTAACTCATAGCGAGGCCTAAAATCAAATTAGACCAAATACTCAAGATGCTTCCATTAAGCAAACATGGCTATCAAACTTGCATGTATTCTTCTTAACGCATTAGCCACCACGTTACCCTTTCCTGGAGTATAGGCTACACCAAAGTCGTATGATACCAAAAACTCTGATCACCGCTGCTGCCGAAGATTCAAATCCATTTGGGAGAAAAGATACTTCAACGAAGTTTGATCCGTAAACAGCTCAAATCTAATTCCCAATAAATAATGCCTCCAAATCTTCAGAGAAAACACTATCACCGCTAACTTTAATTTGTGAGTTAGGTAATTCCTCTCGTGAGGCTTTAGTTGTCGACTTCCATAAGCCACAACTGTATCTTTTTGTAGTAGCACTACTCTAAGTCCAGTACCACATGCATCGGTACAAACAACCACTAGTTGTTCCCACTTGGAATAACTAATATAGGATCACTTTGTTAATCTCTCTTTCAAGATTCCAAAACATGCTCACACTTTGCATCCCATGCAAGGAATTGATTCTTCTTTATTAATCCAGTTAATGGTGCAACGATCTTTGAAAAGTCATTGATAAATCTCCAATATTATCCAGCTAAACCAAGGAAGCTCCTAACTTTCGTTGCATTCTTAGGCCGATCCCAATTCTGGATTGCTTCCACCTTAGCTAGATCCACCGCTATTGCTTTTCCTAATACGACATGATCCAAGAATCTCACTTCTTCCTTCCAGAAGTGGCACTTCGAAAACTTAGCACTCAGCTGATGCTTCCACAAGATTTCCAAAACAATCCCCAACTGCGTCTTATGTTCTTCCTCTGTCCTAAAGTAAACCAATATATCATCCATGAAAACAAGCACAAACTTATTCATATGATCTTTGAAAACTCGATTCATAATACCCGCAAAGTATGATCACTATACCAAAACAACCAATTTGATGCACCAGGATTCAGAGATTTGATACAGCTTTAAGCTATATCAAATTTTATAGGACTCACTGTATCAAATTTCATTTGCTACAGCTTAACCAATCCGCGTCTTCCTAATCTCGAAAATTTGGCCGTAGATCATTACAGCTTCGGATCATTTCCTTTTGGTACGTCTTTAACCCTTATCAAATCAGCCACATCTTTTTTCCCCCGCTGAATTTTCGTTTCTCACTAACCCAAAAAAGATTGGATGCTTCTTTTCTAATTATCTCAATTTTTTCTCCTTTCCCATCTCCCTCTTCTCGATGAAAACCCTAGAAGTAAAATCCACACTCCAATTGCATAAAGAGAAATCACGGCTCCTACTTTCATCACCTTGCGTCACAACTCCTCTGTAAGAAGACTAGACCTCCACTCCAATTGGCCTTTGATTTCAATTTGAAGACTATTGCAGGCTGTACCTCAAAGGTAATAATAAATTACTGATTTTAATGATAATATCTCAAAATTTTGGTTTATAACTAAAGGAGGAGTCGCGATTCAGCAAGCATAGGTGCAGGTTGTAGATCAGAGTTGTAGGCTGTAGCTCAGAGATGCAAGAAAGAGAACGCAACATATCTCTTCCCAAATAGTCTGAGTCTAATGGTTCTAGGAGGCTTGCTTACTTCAGGTTGATCAATCCTTCAGGTTGACCAATTCTTCCCAGGTAGGCTGATGCATGAAGAATGGATCAGTACGCAGAGGTGGGGAAGTTTCATGTATTGAAGTTGAATCAGTATGCATTATATTTTAAATAATATCAGCATGTGCCTTGTAGATATTTAATAAATGAAGAATTTGATTTACAATTGGACATTCTATTTTGCATTACAGCTATTCGTAATGGGTAGGCAGCAACAATTCAGTTGAAGCAGCGACATTTCGGTTGAAAAGCTTTTGATCAATGCTATGAGCTGTATTTTTCATGTGCACATTAGTAAATTTAAATATTTGGTAATGATACATTTAAATATTTGGTAATGATCAATGCTGTGAGCAAATTGTATTCTATATGAGCAAAGCAATTTTATTTAGACTGTCTATATGTATTGGTTAAGAATCATGTGCAATATTTATTGTATGAATTTGCAGTCCATTATACTCTCTACTTTGCTATAATAAAGCAACAAATTGTATATTTTTTAAATTTGACACGGCCATTAGCCGTATCAAATTGAAAATTTGATACGACTAAAGACCGTATCAAATTGAGAATTTGATATGGCTAATGGCCGTATCAAATTTTCAATTTGCTATGGCTAATGGCCATATCAAATTGACAAAGGCGCCATTTTCTTAAACGACCCAGAGCAGTGCCAAATCAATTTAAATACGGCAATGAGCACTTCCTAATTGGCATTTTTGATGTAGTGGATTGCATATTAGTCAATCCAAATGGCATTACCAGCCACTCATAAATCCGGATAGTGTCCTAAAAGCATTCTTTGACATATTATCCCTAGCCACTCTCAGTTGGTGAAATCCCACTGCCAAATCCATTTGGGAAAACACCTTGGCTCTGTGAAGCTGATCAAATAAGTCATTGATCCTCAGAAATGGATACTTGTTTTTCTTGGTCACCTTGTTCAGCTCACAATAATCCACACATAATCGCAATGACAAATCAGCCTTGGTCGCAAACACAAATGGTGCGTCTTACTCTGATACGCTTCTCCGAATAAATTCTTTTCCCAATAGGTTGTTCACTTGCACTTCTAACTCTAGTTGTTCCCTCAGCTCCATCCGCCTAAAAGGCATAACAATTGGTCTTGCTCCATCCACTAAATCAATCCCAAACTCGATTTACCTTGGTGGAAGTAGTCCATTGACCTCGTCAAAGACATTTGAAAACTCACAAATGATTGGCTTTGATGACAATCCAACCTGTGGAATTGCAAGCGAATATAAAAAGTTGACTACGACCCTGTCCTCTCGCAAGCATCGTATCACAACCATTCGCCCTTCCACATTCCCTATTGTAAACTTGAGCCTCTCGCAATCCACTATGGTCGCATCCCTCTTGAGCTAATCCATTCCCAAAATGATCCCAAATCCAGCGAAGTTCAAAATAAAATAATCACACACAAAAGAGCAATCATGACTCAACAAAACTAGATCACGACAAAGCATACAAAGACTAGACGAACCCCCAACAAAGTTAGTCACAACTAATGGTTTACAAACGATTTTAGGTTCTAAACCTAACTTGCAAACATGTTCAGTACAAATAAAAGAATTCGATGATCTAGTATCAAACAAATCTTGAACTGAAATACCTCGGTCAGAAAGCATACCTTACACAACAACACTCTTCCTCTTCTCCGTAGCAGTCGGACCACTCGAGGCAACATCGCGTCCAACGTATATGCTTTCACAACCTGCTTATCTTTCAGTGGTTCTGGAAAATTCTTATTTAAATGCCCTAGATTATCACAATTATAACACTCCCTCTCCGCCTTTGGAACCTTACAATCCTTGGAATAATGGCCCTTCCCATGACAGTTAAAGTAGGTAACCTCACCCTTAGGTTTCTTCTGGCCATTTCCCCCCTTTTTGTTGTTGCTTTCTCTTTTTATTTCACTTTTTCTTACCCCCACCACTTTGCTACGGTATTGACTCCTCCTTATTCTCAATAATAGTTTCTTCCTTACCAGGGAACAAACCATCATTCCTCAAAGCCTTCTCGACTAGTTTTTCATACGGATCTACAATATGATCCACTAGCTGCTTTCCAAGACACTCATCCAAACCCATGATAAACTTCTCGTTCTTCCGATATGGAGTCTCAATATACGAACGAGTGTACTTCGACAAAGTTTCGAACTTCATCACATACTTAGAGATAGGCCTTCCGCCTTGCTTCAACTCAATAAACTTCTTAAAGAGTATCAACTTCTGGACCATAGAAATGAACTTCTCCTCAAACTTAGTTCTAAATTGATCCCAAGTTACCTGTTCCTCCGAAGTCTCAAGAGTTATAGAGTTCCACCAATCCATTGCCCGCCCTTGCAGCGGCCTTTATGTAAGCTTTCTCTTAGTTTCATAATCAATTCCCAAATCCCCGAAGATGCAAACGCAAGTATCCAACCAATTCTGAATCTCAACAGCAGGTTATGTACCAACATGCGACTTGTCACCTAGAAAAGTATAATCCTTGCAAAATTTAGTGAAATAAACAGCCCTACGTGCTTGCACAGGAGCACCACTTTCTACTTCTGCCTCTAGAGTGGGCATCCTTCTTATGATCGCTGTCATCATGGCCTCGAACATAGCAGGATAATCCGGCATAGCAGCTACAACTCCCGACTGGCTTCCCTTGCCTATCACTCCAGTAGCAGGCTTATCCCTAGCAGCATGTCTTGAAATTCGATGACTCATCTTTACTTTGAAAAAAGAATGATAGTCCATGTCAGAGAAAGGTTGTAATAGTGCTCAAGTGCTTACTAGTCTACTGTACTATACTATATATGTATGTAATACAATAATTACACATTAAAAGTAACAAGTACGTCTCTTATACGCTTTTACGCTTGCGAACTTTGTGTAAATCGATTAACCAAAGCTCCAATACCAAATGTGACGTTCGCCTCCACGCCTCCTACACTAATCCATCATGTCGGGCTGATATGGCACGATAGTTAAGGTAGATAATCACGAAACAGAACTTGTCGTATAACTCACAACGCATGGGTAACATATAATAAAAATAAAATAGGATACAGTAGTGAATCGTAATAGAACAGACGATATAGTCTCCATAAACCATAAAATCTCAGGTACAATACATCCTAGTATGAATATCTGAATACAATATGCCTCACTACACCCCTTAGAGTCTCTCAATAAAATAGCAGAAAGGTATTATTATAATATAAAATAATACGCCAACATCCTACTCGTCACCGTACAACATCAGTACCACTAAACCTATAACCTGCAACTCAGTCTACTCATCGATCACATCAACGGGTATCCCAAGATAATAAGGGGAGACATAATACCTTTAGTCAGACAAAGGTCTTAGTGAGCGATAAAATAATTATTAACAATTACATAGGATAATACGATAATAGACAATTCATATCTCACCTGAGCCATCCTTGCAACCACATAATTAGCACATAATAATCTCATTATAATGTGCTAAAAACACAATATATAGACCCGAGTCAGAAAAGGATTCCCAATCCCGCTTCTCTTTAATGACCTACTGTGATAACCTACCCAGAGGAAATATAAGAGTACATAAAGAACCAACCATAACATCCATAATAATCAATAACCTAATATCATTGACAGCAGCCTCGAATGAATCGATATCAAATGACTGTTTGTTACCATCCACTGAGGGAGAATGGAAACCTAGTTACCATCCAAGCGATCCTAGGTACTCGATCTCTCATATCCTGATAGGCGTCCCCATGATATGCCTACTTGAGTTCGCTAGAACCTTCGACTATCAACGATTCCTTAGCGCTCCTAATCTCCAAGTCATCCTCAACGAATCCATTCTTTAGTTCGTGTCTTAATCATATTAATCCTTTATTTCTTGTGCTCGAGTCCCACCCGAGTCAACCCATCATTTTACAAGCTCTAGTCCCACTTGAGTCGGTTCATTACCTTACTACATCGTCCCACGATCAGTTGTACCTAACTTCAGCTTCGACTACTCTCATCTTGAGTTCACGATCAAAGAAATACCATCTCACTGATATCCACTTTTTTTTGAGCAAAAGATGTGTGTTCTTCCAAAAGGAAGAGAGCACACATATGTATAATAAAAAATAAAATGATACAAATATCCAAATACAGACCCAAAACGGGAGTCTCACATAGTAATGTAAGGGATAATAGATAGATGAGTTCCGGCAAGGCCACCACCCATCATACTTCATTATCGAATTCCGGCAAGGCCACCACCCGATAAGAAGTATATCTATTCCCATACATATACAAACTATGTGCATAAACAAGAGGTGTAACAAATCACCAAAAAATACAAACACCTCTACTCCTAATACTCCAATATATACAAAGCAATTCAAAAATGATCAATCCAAACAGCAACCCCAAGAGCTCCATAGTTTCATCTACAACCTGTAATCTGAAAAACTAAAACAAAATTATCAATAATTTACACATATATATGAGTATATGCCTATATATATATATATATATATATATATATATATATATATATATAGACATGTATCCATATATACATGTATAAAGAGAAGGGCATAAAAAAAAACCAAGCAAGAGGTAAGTGTCAACCCAAGTAACCAGAAATCAGCAACCCAGACGAGGTCTATTACATCTAAAATAGCTATTAATACGAATGAATAGACTCAGATTTAATCTAACCTTAAACAGAAAACGCCCAAATTGCAATTCACCAAATAGTTTATAGTGCGAATTTGACATCCAAAACAGACAGAAATTTACTATGTTGATGATTAAATTATCCTTAGGTACAGAGGTTGAATAAAAGATTCTCTGGTTCCTCTCAACCCAAATGAACCAACTTATGAATATTACTAAAGAATCCAATATGTATTTCTGTCTGGAATTGTATCGTAATCTATGCCAATTCCAATAATCGATACAACTACTAAAGGAATTAAAGCAATCAAAAGTAAAAATCCTAATAATCATATTGAAAATAGAAAAGGTAAAATAACAAGAGAAAAATAAATGATCTACATCCTCCTCTCTAGTATTACAAAAACAACATTTTACATCAAAAATAACATTCTTTCTTTTTAACAGCTCAATCGTATTAAGCTTCTTGTGGATGATCAACCACATTAGGAACTTTGCTTTAGGTGTAGAATTAGATTTCCATAGCAATTTAAAGGGATATAATGAAATACCAGAAAAATTAATAAAACTATACATAGAATTAACAGTGTAAACTAAACTCTTATCTATACCCCAGCTAATAGAATCACCATTCTCGTCCAAGTGGTACAAAGCTAACTTAGCTTTAAGTAAGGCCAATTGTCTTAATAAATCTTCCTCTAAAATATTATCGAAGGAAAACTCCCACGAAGGATCTGAATCTGCTTTGTAAACATCCTTAATTAAAGCATTCTTAAATCTACTAATGTTAAAAAGCTTTCTAAATTCAATTTTTAGTGGCACTATAAATATCCAAGCATCGTGCCAAAAATAATTAAGGTTTCCTGAATGAACTAACACTTTGCATCCTAAGTTAGAAAAGTCAAAACAATTCAAAATAGACTTCCAAAAGTGAGATAGTCTATTTTCCCAACCACCACTATTTTGTATAAAAATCTCTCCTCTTGAATAATAAGATTTGGAAACGATAGACTTCCAAGAAGCCTTCACTTCTGGACATCTATATTTCCATAACCATTTAGCGAGCAAAGCAGAGTTAAAATTATGTAAATTTATGATCCCCAGACCCCCCTCTATCTTAGATTTACAACATATGTCCCAATTAACTAGACATTTATAACCTCTACAACTAGAATCACCATTCCAAAGATAATTCCGCCTAACCCTATCAATCTTCTCAATGACCCATTTAGGAAATCTATGAACTGCCATCCAATAAGAGGGTATAGCCGATAGAACCGAATTGACTAGAACTAATCTTCCTGCTCTAGATAGGAACCTATTGTTCCTGCTAGATAGTCTATTACTAATCTTATCAATGATGACAATCCAATCTTCCTTCTTAAGCTTCGAAGGTCTTATCTTAAAACCTAAATAATCAAAAGGAAATTTCATAATCGAACAGTTCAAAGTGCTGGCTACCAAAGTCTCAACATTGTTAAAATCATTAAGGACCATCACGACACTTTTATCAAAATTTATTCTAGGACTAGATAACATCTCAAAGCAGTAAAGAATAAAATTTAGAGCAATAATATGCTCAGGTAGATGGGAAGAAAATAATAATGTATCATCTTCAAATTGAAGTATCGATAATTCATTATTATATTCCTCATTTCCAACACTACCTAGGACACCTAATCTCCCGGCTCTCTTAATAATTCTAGAGAAGACATCAACCGCTAGGTTAATCAGAAAAGGCGATAAGGGGTCACCTTGTCTAAGTCCCCTCTTGGATTGTATCTTCTTACCCATTACCCCATTCACAACAATGTTAGAACAACCAGACCTAAGCAACAACAAGATCCAATTAGTCCATCTAATACTAAACCCCTTAGCGAGACATAATTCACATATAAAATCCCAATCAATTGAATCAAATGCCTTCTCAAAGTCTAACTTCAAAATGGCACATGATATATTATTCTTACAACAGACATTAATGTATTCCTGCACCGCTGCCACTCCATCCACTATATTTCTGCCTTTAATAAAAGCGGTTTGGGAGCAATCGATAAGGTCGTTCATCTTACTACTAAGCCTATTCGCTAAGACTTTTGAAATGACCTTAACAGAAACATTTATAAGAGAGATAGGCCTAAAATCCTTTAGGGAATTGGCTCCCTCTCTCTTATAAATAAGGATGACGTTTGCAAAATTAAAACTACCTAAACGCAATTCACCACTATAAAATTCATTAAATAAATCAATAATATCAGACTTTAATACTTACCAAAAGTGCTTATAAAAATTAACGGAAAAACCATCAGGCCCAGGAGCTTTGTCACTAGGCATATCACTAATTGCTTTCCAAATCTCCTGCTCAGTAAAAGGTTCATCTAAACTATCAAGATTAATCCTGGTATCATAAGGATATAAATCATTCCATCTAACATTTGTTCTTCTCTTAAACTTAGAACCAAAAATCTGTTTATAGTAACTAGTGAAAGCTTCATTTAAATCCTTTTGTAAAGTCAATTCCACATCATTAACAATAATATAATGAATCCTATTATCGCGTCTCCTTTTATTCGCCACACTATGTAATTTTTTTGTGTTATTATCACCTTCCTTAATCCATTGTATCCGAGATCTTTGCCTCCACATAACCTCTTCTTTTTCTAAAATCAGTTTGAGATCTTGTCTAAGGTTACAATAATTGTCCTTCTCATTAGCATTTAGGATCCTCGACTCACTAATTTTATCTAAATCTAACAACCCACATATAATCTTATTCTTCTTAATTCTTACACTACCAAAGACGAATTTATTCCATCGCTTAAGAAAAAATCTTAACTTACCTAACTTAGCAACAAAACTCTTCGCACTAATGCCATTATATATTCTATTAAAGTAAAACAAGGATTTCCATTTTACAGAAACAAGATTAGAGAAACTAGAATCAAGCAACCACATCTTCTCGAATTTAAAACTACTACTAATAGAGATATCCGAATCACACGTAAGAATGATAGGACAGTGATCAGAATGTATAAAAAGGTAAGCCCTTAACTCTACAAATCGAATATCTATCCTCTACCTCAGAGCTAATAAAAAATCTATCTAGTAAAGCAAAAGAAGGACTATCACGAACATTCAACCAAGTGAACAATCTATTACCCAAAGAAATCTCTATTAAATTATTATCTAAGATGAAGTCATTGAATTCCTCCATATCAAAGAAATCACCTTCACTAGGTGATCTCTCACCTAGAAACCTAGTGACATTGAAATCCCCCCTCCCCCACAATCCAAAGATTTGGGGAAAGAATCCTGAAATTTTAACATTCCTCCCATAATATTCTCCTCTCAATCTTTGTGTGAGGGCCATATACATTAGTGATACCCAATGAAGAATTATCAGTAAGAGATGCCAAAATAATGTGTAAAGAATGTAAATTAGGAAACTCATTTACAAGTCTAAATTGGTTGTCTTTCCAACCAATCATGAGTCCCCCTGCCGTACCGATTGACGGTAAACATGCCCAATTACGAAAAAGGGAACCACCTAATCTAACATAAAAATTAAAATCAGGGCATTCAATTTTTGTCTCTTGAAGCAATACAATATCAATGTGATAATCACTAAAGAAAGTCCTAATTTTTGCACATTTTTTAGGATCATTTAGACCCCTGACATTCCAACTAACAATCCTCATCTACTCAAAGAGGAAACCCTCTCTAATTCCCTACTCCTAATGTAGTCAGTATCTAACTCAATATCAGAAAAAATAAAGGCTGTGTCATTGGCAAGCTGAAACAGCTGGCCAGTCGACAGACTACTCAGTGCATAAGGTGAATAATCACTACCATAAATAGAAGTCATACCTGAGCCCAGATCCGAAATACTATCACTAGTATTTTGTCTCGGGGACCTACCTGAAAAAGAAGAGGAAATAGATCTAATCCTCGCACTGCGACGAATCAATCCCGAACTTGGGACTACTCTCCTACGCCTCCTTCTCGTAGACGAACAAGAAGATAACTGTCCACTGTGAAAAACATCCCCACTAGACCCCATCAAGTCATCACTACTCGAGCATCCAAAATCACCTCCTGGAATAGTCGCTGAACATAAATTCCTCTCATTCGAATCAAGTGTAATGATACTACAGCTCGGCCTCAAGTGTAAGGATGTAAACTTCACATTCGAATCACTCAACACCACCGAACATAAATTCTTGACCCATGAAAAAATGACTACTGTCGCTGAACAGTCCAGACTAGAAATCGGTCTCGCACATACATTACCCATCGTTGCTGAACTACCAATGTCGAATGCACTGGAAACTAAACAAACATCGCCACTCAAACCCTCTACCACCATCCTACCAATGTCAAATGAACTGGAAACTAAACAATCATCACCACTCAAACCCTCTTCCACCATCCTTCTGTCCAACGTTACCTTATTTTGACCTATCCAACCAATCCCTTCCAACCTGCCATTTCCACCACCATAAGACTTTGACTGCTCATCATTTAACAGAACCTCATGGAAGGTAAAGATTGACCTTTTGACCTTACGGTATGAAGCTACCAAACCACCACTCTCAGTAGCTTCCAATGATGGCTCTTTTACCACCTCAGTTCTTAAAACCGATTCAACAGCAATATCCACCAATGGACTGAAACTATTTGATAGATTCACATCCTCCGCCATGAACCAGTCAGCTACCACCGTCTCGCCAGACTTACGATCCATCTCAATGCCACCAACAGTATGACCGCACCGATCCTTCTCCTCCAACCTAGTCATCACATCTATAGTCCCCTCATACAAACTCTCCTTTAACCCAATACCTTCACTGATATTCATGCAAGACTGAACATATGGATCATATAGTATAGTTCCCTTAGCTTTCTCTTTAACGCAATTAGACTCCCTCATCAATTCTCCCTCTTGACCCACTTCGCCCATGTCAATTTCATCCACGTCTATCATCACTTCACTATCCTTGTCAAGCTTGTCACCATTACCATCCTCATCAATCCATGTATCATTCCTGAGTCCCATACATTTCATTACAGCCGGGTCAAACATCATAGGATCACAACACAAAGTCCATCGCAAATCAATATCGTTCAACATTTCCCTTTCAAAACAGATCACCTCTTTCGCTACAATTTTTGCATTCGTACCCATAACCTCCCCTGTCTTGAGATTATTCACCAACCCACCCTATCTCGGAAATTCACAAACAGCAACAGAGTATCACTCCATATCTCTGTTTTCGCTTATAATTGCAGAATTTAAAGCATCGAAGTGGTCTAGTATTCTGTCCAACAACCTAACTACCATTATATTGTTGCTCGTATGCTGATCAGAGAACAATCTCCGTAGCTTAACCAGATTTAAACTGAACGCAAAAGCATGTTCTTTTCTTTTCAGCGGCATTGGCAACGGAGGATAAACCTTCTCTTTTTCAACCTTCTTATTCCATAAGATTCCATCCACCACCCCTTCTAAGTTCCATCCCAACAACAACAATAGGTAGGCACCTTCATTTAAACAGCCCAAAGTGTCCAGAGCGAGTAAATCTAGAAGCTCAATTATAATCAGACAAATTCTCAAACAGTTAAAGTGCATCAGTTCCCACACCGATTTTCCAGTAAAACTCATTGAACAACTTGACTTTCTATGCCCAATTCCACCACAGTTAAAGCATCTCAGACCATTTCTACAATCACTTGCTATATGATTCAATTCCTCACAGCGAAAGCAAACTCTAGTACCCACGTTTTTTCTAATTGGAAATTGTTTAGCCTTAAACGAATTCCAATTTGGCATATTAAGCATAGGTTTCCTCACTATATCAGCAAATGAGTGATTAAAATTTGAAAAAGAATACTACGGATGACTTACAGAGTTGAATGTATAATTTTGCGAAACCTCACACTGCCTAAAAGTCAAGTTAAGTCTCCCCCCATTCATGTTAGTCCTGTTTCTGATCAAATCCGGGGCCGAGTTATTGAAGATACCTGAAACGCCGTGGTAAATTCCTCTTGATTTGCCACCGAATATCAGCACATCTCCTGATTCTAGAATAATATTCCTGACAGTGCTTCCTTCATCTCTATACACGAACTCGGCTGAATCCCCTATCGAAATAGAAACTACAGGAAGACCAAGTGCCAGACTTTCCTTGCTTTCATCCTTGTCCTGATGCATTCCCAATTTCCCATCCCGATTGTAGTAACTGATTATACAAACATCAGGAGTCATGAATGGTAATTCATCAAGTTTTCGACCTTTATCAACTAATTCCCTATGCGCAAAATCCATGGAATCGCATACCAGCTTTTTGAATTCTTCAGGAATTTTTATGGGAATAGAGTCGTCATTATTTCTCCTATCTTCGTAAATTCTGGATTGTGGATTCCAGTTTTTACCCAAACACATCATGAATAGATTTAACAATGCTCCATTTTCGAAGCCCGGTCTATAGAATCCTCCGTCCCCAGTTCCAAGCTCTTGAATTCTTTTAACAATCTGAACTTTCTCATCAAGGCTAATAAAATTCTTTAATAAGATCATACCCGAACTCAGAAGTTGTGCTTCTTGAATCTTTAGCCGATTTTTCCCCAAATCACCTGCCAAATCCGAAATAATCCTCCTTCGATGACCCAATAACCCACCATTGTTACAGTGCCTCGCGAGACGATCACACTCTCCACACCGAAAACAATGCTTCTGAAATCGGATGGAAACCAAGTCTGGTCGAGAGGTAAATCTTGCCTTTTTCCCCTTCACATACGGTTTACTCGACAGAGATTGATTTGAGCAAGATCCATTCAAAGAGAGAGAAGAAAGAGTTTGCCCAGATCCATTCAAGAAAGAAGAAGATAAGAATTCCGCCATTACAGTATTTTCCTTGAAAAAAAGTATCCACTGATATCCACTTCTATCCCATAGAAGTTTTCACAATCTAATTTCACCAATGAGCTCCAAATGGCCCTATTTCCTACTGATCAAGTCTCAAAGTCTAACTCCCCCCGATAATTTTCCTTGTCGGTCCATCAACGAAAACTCGAGTGATCATACTACGACCTATCCAATTCCAACAAAACTTGCACCATAGTCTTCTTAGGACCTTATCTTGCTATAGCCAAAATTTAGTGTCCAAATGAGTAGGTCCATCCCTATGGACCCAAATGAGAGGAGATGGACTGGACTGGCAGGAGATCCATCACTTATGGACCGGTAGCGGTCCTTAAGCTTAGGTTATCTTTGGCTCAAATTTTATCCATAACTTCCTTGAAGTCCCTGTATGTTGCATACCAAAAATCAAGTCAATCCAACAATAGTTGACTCAGGCTTTCTGATCTTGTTTGTCTTTCGAACCAAGAATAGAAGGCAGCTACGAACCTTGAATCAAAGGATGAGTCCTGCCGTTCAAGAGAAAGACTTCACAGAAAGCTTGGTCATTTACATTTTTTTCTTCCCTCGGAAGATTCAGCATCGAAAGCAGTCGTCGCTCACGCTTACTAATAGAATAGGCACTGCTAGTTTCCATTATTCCCCTACACCCGCATATTCCTGAGAATCCGATCCGTCTTGCACAGTAGCACGCACATAATGCCAGAAACCCGGAGAGTTAGCAGCGATCACTCCTTGTTTTATTCCAAATCAGATTTCATTCTAGGTCGGTTGGATAGGTGATTACCAGCACAACTAGAGTTTCGTTTATGACAGTACGCTACTTATATTACTTACAATCATACAGTACCACATCTCTCTTTCTCTCGTCCCCATTTTGAAACTAGTCATGTGCGGTTTGTGCTAACTAAGGCCACCTAAGATTCTTCCCAAAGTGAAATCGCATGAAAAACATGCTTGGATGTTACTAGCTCCAAATAAAGTGGATAATTATTCCATCCTAAAATACAGGGATGACTTGTGGTTTGGGGTGAAAGGCCAACCAAGATCGGATATAGCTAGTTTTCCGCAAAATCTATTTCAGTAGATCATATAATGTCGATGGTGCACTTCCGGAAGATACAGTACAAACTCCTATATTATAGGTCTGGTCTATTCATTAGTTTAAAAAGCTTTCCACAATTTTCCAATGAATGTTAGCTTAGTAATCACATGATCCCATTCTTTCATCAAAAAAATGTTGATTTGATGAATAGGTACCGGTTTATATGGACCAGTACCATCCCATGCACTTAATGAATTTTCAAGTGAAAATTCTTGGGTAGCCTCCAGATTTCCCTTCCAAGTTTCGCTTGAATCCAATGAATTTTGATGGACCTTTAGGTGGTCCATCTTATAGACCAGACCGGTAGGAGATCCATCCCCTATGGACCGGTACCTATCCATAGCCTCAGCACATTTTGGGACGAATTTTCTGGGCACTATCCTAATGCCCTTTAGAGCTCCTCCATCAAATTTCGTTTGAATCTGATCTCGAAACTTCTGATTTGCTCTGCGTACCAATTCTGAGCTTACGACATACAATTTTAGAGGACAAAATCAATCAGAATCATACACTTCGACAAATCAAGCTACACTTCAAATAATCTCAATCATGATCAATCATACAAACATGAACATACATGAAATATAGCATAAAAATGATGGATCTAGCATAATTAGGATCTAAATAGACATTAAACATGATTAATTTAACGAGTTACTAGCGTATATGATCAAATCAAATTATTTAGGGTTTCTAATACTAAAGTTAAAATAGGCAATTTGATTTTAGGTGAATTAAATATGCATGGTGTGAAATAACCCTAAATCAACACATATTATCCATTATATCCGTGTGAGAGATATCCATCGCTCACCACAACTTAAATCCAGTGAATTACTGATGAACTAAGGCCTGGAGAGCAAAGAGACAATGTTGAAAACCTTTGATTTGATGAAAAACAACGAGATATGATCTTCCCAGATGTAGATTTTGATTTAGAATGAATTGATGAAGAAATAAGGATTAGGCTGAAACAGAGAATCACAGGCGCCCAATCTAGTGTTTGAACAAAGAGAGTAATCCTAATTATCTCCCCAAAGCCCCCTATTTATAGTTGAATGTAATCATCCTAATGGGATACACTAATCAGCCCATTAGTTACTAATTAGTCTGTCTAACAAAATCTAAAATTAAACGACGATTCCTCCCAAACCACTGAGCCAAATCTTACAAGTGACCAATCTACGGAATCGTAAACTGCTATTCCGACCCAATAAGGCTAATTTTATCACTTGATTCGATCTTATCAAAAGTTAGCTAAAACAATATACTCAAGGGAAAAATGGTCACAAATTAGTTCAGTAAAAGTCATAAACATGTCTTGCATACTGGTGAACAATATATTAAAAAAAAATCTAAGAATGAACTGACCACCAGGGAATTAAATATAATTATTTTACAATCCTATGATGCGTAAAATACGTGTCGTTATATAGTGTTACCCAAAACATTGGCAAAAAGTTACCAACGAATAGGAACATACGTGACGCTACCAAAACAAACACCATGAGAAGAAGGAACAACTTCAATGCACAAAGCAGCCTCCAATGAAGGCGCCTCATGAAGAAGCAGGCATCCAACTCCAAGAAAACCCCACCAACCATAATATAACAATGTCTGGAAATCACCTCAAACGCTGATAGCGAAGAGATTTGCATCAGAACCAAAGTAATATTAAGCCCTACCGTAACAACCCGAATCCCGACAGACCGATTTTTTTTTAAATTTCAATCCATTGAACCTCGAGTTGGTTTGCTCTAGTATCCTGCAGAAAAGACAGAGACATAAAATATGTTAGAGCTCAGAAAATATCTCACAGCGGAATGGATAAAATATAATATAATCAAAATATAGCCTTACGTATTAATAATACTGCCTAACCAGTATCGAAGGCTATCATGTCTCTGCCACAAATCTAACCTGCGAGTATGTATTGAGGAAGGGGTCAGAACACAAGTTCTGATGACTAGATTTAAATTATACAATTTAGATAATCCTACATATACCTTTCAATCACATTTCTAATTTATTAGGTTACTTAGGTTAACAACACCCAAGACTTACACATACATCATATCCATTTACTTCCTAGTGGATTAACCTAATATAGTATATCTGTAGCTACCCCTCAATACTGAGGTACACCCCATGGTACCCCACTCGCACGGTCTCCACCGTAATGCCATAGAAATGAACGTAGCCCCACATCCTACGCCGAAGTGATGTACGGATCTCTACATAACAATATTACGTCCCACATATATTTGTCATTACTACGCTTTGTAAGCGTACGGACTGCCATTGTCGATCGAATCATGTTTCATACAGGAGTAATGTCCTTAGGTCTACGGTACACCACCCAGAGTCGACATGCATGTATATAGACTGTCCCATATACATATCGTCAATTGTAGCTCGATGCCTTAATCACACGTCCTCTAATGTGCACCAAAACCCGTGGCAGGGCTATACAAGAAACAAAGAACTTGGTCGGAAGATTTTCCATATCTGTATAGGCCCGTCTTTAATAGCCTTTATATATAGATATTCCTAGGGTTTATTTTTCATGGTGGCTATGTGTAACGGCGCGATTTTCGACCCTCCGAAAACCGTGTCATTATTGAAAGAAATTAGAAGATGGGATAGAAAAGATAGAACTAATAGAATAGAAGAATAAGAAGTTATCAGAAATCTCACAGCGGAATTTAAAAAAATACAAATACATTACATCATAGGGTCTGATACATCATAATACATCAACAACTTACATCATCATAGTACATTCACATAATAATACATCATGATATGGAAATACAAATCTAACTGGATACATAGGTGTAGTAAACTACTAGACTTGTCCTGCAACTTGAACTTCGTAAGGTTCCATTTGCCAACCTGAATTACTTGCCTACTCATAATAAATATTATGAGTACCCAAGAGTTTAGGGAAAACACAGAAAATAAACTCCGGGTCAGTCAGGGGACTGGTGTGAGTAAACACAGTTAAATAGATGTAAACAGGGAAATAAGGAATAAGGTGTTCCGTTATTAATAGATTCAATTAATTTAGAAATCTTAAGCCCAATCCATAACTGATATATGGAAAACGACCCTTGTATTTTAAATATCAAAACGTTGGATATTGTTAGATCAAAATTTGGACCTAACACCCAAATTGTTCTGAATCTTATAGAGTTTCAACTGAAGAATGAGGAAAAAGAAACTAACAAACATAATTTATAGTGGTTCGGCGTTAACGAGCCTACGTCCACTTTATATATTATTGATTATACTTTGATAGCTAATACAATCAATGATTTCTCTCAATACTCTAGTAGTCTGACAATAATGGCGGATTCAGTACTCAATATTGCCAAAAAGATCCCAAAAAATGCCAAGCTCCAAGCTATTTATAGCTGATTTTGTCAGGCGGGTCGTGGTAACACGTGGCATGAATCCCGAGAACATCGGATCGCATCACTGCCATTGAAGAAATAGTCAAATTAGCCGTTGCGGACAGGTGTCTCGATCCCCTTGAAAATCGGATCGTGCAGATGGGGAGAATCGGTCAAAATGACGGTTAGGGACACGTGTCGCTAGATCCGTGCGTCTCAGATCGCTGAAGACTAGCTCTTGTTTGAACGGGTCAGAGGCTCCGCCATGCATCAGGGGATCGGATCGGTCAATACTGGGCAATATCACATGCATGGATCGAATCGCATAGAGGTGTCGTTTCGCTGATGAATTGGGGGCGATCCGATAAGGTGCGATCCAATATGGGGCGATCCGATGAGGGGCGAGTCAATGGTGCGGTCCGTTCCTTCATGTACTTAGAGAATGTGGTTTCATGCGTTCTTCTTATGAATGAACCTGGGTGGCTTGGTCAAAAAGCTAGCCAACATTTTGCCCCCTCGAAGTATGTTTTATCGATGATGGAACATGCTTCGAAGCTATAGAACCGTCTTTTCGCATCGAGTCGCAAAACAGTGAACGATTCCTTTTCTGGGACTTTTCAGAGTCTTCTTCACTGAATCTGTTGGTGATTTATCGATTTGTATCGCATACTCGAGTCGCGGTCCTTTAGCAAGCCATTCGAGCCATTCGTCTCGTTCTTTGGTGAGCGCTTGAGCTTCTTTACGGAACGGAACGAAATGGGCTTCTCTCCGAGACGTGGTGGGCTTTTGGTTCGCGGCCCGCCTATTTTCGCGGATCGAATAAAACAAAAAAGGGGAGACAAACGGTCGCCCTTTTGCCTATATAAGTCGACCCTCCTCTTCACTTTCTTCCTTCTTCCTTCTTTCGTATCGTATCGCCTGCATCACTGAGGAAACACCCGAGTTTTTTCAAACCTCCAAAAATCTGACTGTGCTCCCAACTTTTATAAAGGTAATCCATCGAAAGCATCCTTATGCGATATCGCTCTCCATTTTATGAGTTTTTTCGACTGGTTTGAGGGAGGAAACGATGGGAAATTGTGATTCTTGGGGGATCCAGCGAAGCGCCATGGCTGATAGGTTCAGAGGTTGGAGTTCGGAAACTAGAAGGAGAGGAGGAAAACGGAGGAGGAAGGAGAAGAAGAAGGCCGGTTCGGATCGTGGGCAAGGAGAGGAAAGGAAGAAGATGAAGGCCAGTGGCGAGTCGGAGGGTCGTGGTGGCGGCAGTGGCGCGCTTCGTGTGGAACTGCAACGATCCAGCAAAGACCCCGATTACTCGATTTCACGATTCGTGAGGAGGGCGATCCCTCTGCCCTGCGATCCAAAGGAGGGTGATCCCTCTACCCTGCGATCCGAAGGAGGGCGATCCCTCTACCCTGCGATCCGAAGGAGGGCGAACTGTCATACACATCGCGGTCCGACTTGTAGTTCATGATCCAAACCAATTTTTGAACCTTAGGCGATGCCTTGTCACCATAAAACTCTGAACAGTTAGGCTAGGGCCTTGATTTGGACTTTCTGGACTGAATGACCGCATAATTTAACTGCATATGACGACTAATATTTTGATGATCTTGATAGCTTTTACGCTTTATCTTTAATGCATGCACAAGAACACACACCGGCACTTGCACACACGGGGGACGGGTAGCTTTAATCTCACTTTTCATGTTTTCTCGCCTAGCAGTAATGTCGGATAATCAATCTTCTTCAAGATCCGCTACAGAAACGGAGTCCGAGGTTCCTGAGCAATACAACCCTGAGGTCCCTCCAATTAACCCAGGAGGTGAAGATTCTGGCTCTGAATACGAGGCAACAGAATCAAATCCGTCTGAAAGTACTTCATCTAGTGAAGAATCTAAGATAGACAGGCAAGCTCCCGACGAGATTCCTGGCGCGCTCGGAATAGATAAAATTTCTGATTCTTTAGCATCTAAGCTCGATGATATAAAGCTTAAAAGAATCTGCTTGAGACATGGGATTCCTTGGGATGATGTCTTGACACCCGGTAGCGAAGATAGACCCCACTTAGCTCCGGAAGGATATATGGCAATCAGTCGAACCATGTGCTTGGTAGGAGCTATTCCTCCGTTTCCTCCGATCGCCATCGAGACTTTAAAACGACTGGGTATTGCTCTGATGCAGCTTCTTCCTAACGCCTACGCATCTCTATACACCCTATATGTTGCATACGCGGAGATCCTACACACCGAACTTAAATTCAGAGATTTGACATTCTTCTTTCTTTTCAAGCATCATTCTTCGGCAACTCCAAATTTCTCTTTCTTTGAATCGGTGGCGAATAGGAAGGTTCTGTACGATGGATATAGCAATATAGGGGATCCTAAGTCTGATTGGTTTTATATAAAGAAACAGGCCGGATGCTCAAGAAGATGGCTTAAATCAAGTAAACTTTAAGCTTTTAATTGAATATCTTGTTCAAGAAGTCTAGGCGTTAACATTCTCCCCCCTTTTTCTTTGTCTTAAACAGATCACGTCTTCCAGAAAACGGAGGGTCCGCTATACAACAATCGATTGTCCATTCTTCTACAAAGCAGATCCGACTTTCTAAGGATCAAAAAATGCATTACTGATGAAAATCTTCATAAGCATCATCTTTTGGATAGAAGATTTGGACTTGGCGCTGGCGGCAAACCTTATAAGTACGTGCCCCCAACGGAGGGAGAGGGAACTTCGCAAGCGGTAGAAACAACTAAGTTTCGCATGAGTCCTTCCCCGATAGTCATCCAAGACGATGAGGACCTGAACATATACAGAGGGGATGAGGTCCGCGGTGACAAGTCCAAGGAAATCCCAATTTCTACTCCAATCGAAACCGCTGCTCCCGATGATTTGACAGAAGAGCAGTTATTCGACGAGCTGAGCAAAATTCCTCTACCCGATGATGTATACACAGAGAGGGACTTTGAAGGGGGGCATTCTTCCCTAATCTTGAGGAGGCCATCGCTCCAACTAGAGAACAAGAAACTAGCCAGATGAGCCTGTCTTTAGGCCCGGGTCTGTTAGGGGGAATTATATGGGATGCACAATTCACACACACTATCTGACCTCGCACTCTTATATCGTCAATATTCAAAGTTTTAATATGCTCTTTTCTTTTTTGTAGGAAAGATGTCCCGCAGACGATCTTACTCTTATCGTTCTCTTCGTGAGGGCACACCCAGTCTTCATCCGGGTACTGAGCGTTTTCGCGGCCCTTCTCACAAGCCAACTTCCTCGCAACCCCGGTCTCCACCAAAATCGACCTCTGCCAAGCCTTCCAATTATCCGGTAGTTCCTGCAGGGGGAAAGAAACTTCCTAAAGAGTTAACTCCTCCAAAGAGTGCACCTTCCCACAGCAGGTCGTCAAAAAGGCATCACGAATCTAAAGATAAGGGCAAGGATCCAATCAAAGAGTCTGAAAAGGAGAGGAGTGACATCGTCCCTTCCAGCCAGCCAGAGTTGGATGCCCCCGGGTCACGGGATTACATGCATGGTCCCGAGATTCAAGCTAGGCTGGAAAAGCTGCGGGAACAATTCCCAGACATATTCTTCGACAGGATGACATTTGTTCCAGCCTTGTAACCGGTCCCTAAGAACTGGGATAATGAAGTTGTCGGGCACATCCGCCACGTTGCCAGGCAGTATGAGATGATGAAGAAACATGCAGTTAACCTTTCAGAAGTCATACGAACGCTCGAAATAGAAGCACATAGATTTAAAGCGAAACTTGAAAACAATGAAAGGGCCAGGACAAAGATGGAGAAGGACCTGGAGGATGCTCAATCCCAACTTGCTTTAGCGAGGAGAGATGATGAAAATTATAAGATTGAATTAGAGAATGCTAAGCAGCGCTTTCATTCGGAACTTGACTCCAATAGCCAAGAGAAAATGGCCTTAAAGAAGGAGGTTGAAGATCTCAAAATGGCCAATATTGAGTTGAAAACAGCACAAGGCCATTTTGAAGCTGAGAGAGCTGCTTGGGAGGCAGAAAAAGCAAGTTTGAAAGAAAGTTTGGCTTTGGCTAAAGCAGAAAAGGTGATTTTGAATGATCAGGTCGCGGATGCGGAGAGACGGGCAGCTCTCGCTGAAAAGAATGTTGAAAGCGCTATTGAAATGGCTACCGCTTCTAACAACAAGCTCCTCGCAAGAGAGAAGGATATCGAGGGGTTTGAAGAGATGATTTTTGACTTTCTTGGCCAAGTCCTCAAAACCCGCAACATTTCGTGGATCCCGGATTACCACGTTACTTTAGCCAATTTATGGGATGCCATTGTTGAAGGTGAAAAGCAGAGATTGGGGGTCGAAGAAACCGATGAAGATGAGTTGATGAAGAGCATCTTGAGGGATAACTAGCCTGAGGACCTGGCAGAGGGTCGTCGTCTGATTCTAGCGGAGATGGAAAAGGAGAGGGCCCTGGCTAATGGTAAAGGCAAAGCTGACGAGGGTTCGAGTTCAGCCGTGGAGCCCAAGACCTCCGGAGTTGAGGAATACCATCCCGATGATCCACTAATCCCTTTGGGCCTAACTCCCTTGGTTGTTGGAGCTCCTGCAGCTACTCAAGAAGGAGGATATGCGGAAGGTATCTCCTTCTTTTCCCACAATTTATCAAAGCAATTGTGAATTGTCGTCGTCTAGTAGAACAACCAATTGAATTAGTAATGTGTGTTCCTCATGATACAGGTGGCGAGCCCGTCGACAAGGGTGTTGAAAAAGAAAAAGAAGCGGAGAAGGAAGCTGTCTCGCTAGGTGCCGGTATTGATATATCAAAGCAGGCTGAGGTCACAACAGCAAAAAAAGCACCCCGGTACCTAGTACTAAAACACCCCACCTCCGTTAGGGTCACTCTCAAAGGGAATGCCCTAATTTTGGTGGAGGTTTATAAGTATAAGTCACAGATAAACAAGACAGATATAAGAACACATATTTTTGAACAGCGGAAAAACAACAACTTTTATTTCATTAAAAATACGTGTTACAACAACCATACCATAATTGTCTTACAATACTTCCAAAAACATAACATCTTCATAACTATCTTGTTTACATTATTTAAAGAAGCATAAAGAAAACATAAATAAACTGCAAAAGTCCCATAGTTGCTGTCCAAAGCCATAGTCCCAAAAACGAAAAGATCCAAGCAATACATTCTTTCTCTTCAAGCTGGATATGAAGGTTGGTCAAGCTGCGATATTCCCTCCCTGTGGACCTGGGGGGGAAACGGAAGAAAAGAAGACGAAAGAAAAGTAGAGTCAGACGTAAAGCCTGAGTAAGTCTAGGACTATTCAGTCTATGAATAAAGAACTGGGTTTGATGAGTATAAACTAGAAATGGGAAAGCACCATATACTTAGTTAAGTTGTCTAGGGTCGAATATACTGTCGTACCCCATAGTAATCTCTGTACCCAAATAAACTAGTTCCCAACAGGCACCCCATAATCAGGGTGAAGTGATCCATTTTATGATGATCGGCTCCTACTCGCATAGTAACATGTGTCTTACGGCTCTCGATGTTGTAGTTACCTATGCTGGTCCCACCATGGGGTGTATCAAGTCCCATGGTGGCGGCCCGACGCAATCCTAGAATGCACAGGTATGCTACTGGTGCCCAATGCCTTATTTTTCTGCGCCGGAGTGTGTGCACGCCCGCACCCCGTTAGAGACTACACTGCTGCACCACCACCGTCGATTTGACCTCTTACATTCAGCCCAGTAATCGTGCCCCACCCTGCCTAGTTTCAGGGTATCATGATACCTTGTAGGGTTACTGCGAAAAGGGTCCTCCGCTACTAGGTTTTCTATTTCTAGCCAACATGCTAAGTTGGTTAAGTGTTTTATAAACCTAACCCCCCAATCAGTCTGTTTAGTTTAGCATGTTCCATTTTGATTAAGTATTAATATAATTTACTTAATCCTATCAATCCTGACTCAGCCTTAATTGTCTTATTAAAGCCTTGACCTCTCACATTAGACAGGTATTGTTGTGGCTGCCTGTTGCCAGTTGGGTCCGGGCAGTCTTACGCCACAACTCAGTCT
Organism: Allium sativum; assembly: GCA_030737875.1. Classification (NCBI taxonomy): domain Eukaryota; kingdom Viridiplantae; phylum Streptophyta; class Magnoliopsida; order Asparagales; family Amaryllidaceae; genus Allium; species Allium sativum. Next base: position 714,729,563 of record CM060921.1, on the reverse strand, counting down.
AACCTCGGGTCCTTATTGGGCTCCGTGTTTAACCACCCACATTGGATAGGTATTGTTGTGACTACTGGACAGCCGGGCGGTTCCGGGCAAGTTTACATCACAACTCAATCCAACCTCGGGTTAAACACATCGTATTTTTCTACATTTACATATTTTGTCTCTTTTCTTTTTATATGTAAATATTTGCGGCCCATTATTCAAATTCATCTTCATTGGTTAAATTTCATTTATGCCACTTGATTTCTTTTCAAGATTGTTGGCATGCGTTGAACATGCCAACACATATATTCTATATTTTAGCCCAAACGTCATCACCCCCGTTTTACACGTTCGCTCCAATGTAAGGTGTGTTGGGTTTAATACTTAAACCCAATTAAGCCAAATGAAAAGGGAAGGCTTACAACATGGTGTTTATAAGATATCATGAAAAAGGGGAGTGTGAACGCATGAACTTGCAACGAACGATTCAATTAACATAAAATAGGCACATGTGAACTTGCAATTGTAACATCATATAATCATGGCATAACATGAATCATTTTATCCATATAATCATAGCATAAACAATACTTAAACATAAATCATTCTATTCATATGGTTAATGCATAGACAATACTTAAACATGAATTATTTTATTCATATGATTATGGCATAAGCAGTACTTAAACATGCATCGTTCTATTCATATAATCATGGCATAAATAATACATGAATCGTAGGTTCAACTAACCATGTAAACTTGAAATTAAGAATCTAACTAAATTAGATATCATTATTATTGGCACAGGGTCTTGACTAGAAATATAAGCCTATATTTTTATTTAGGCATGATATAAACTAATCGTGTTCATAAAATCACTACATGTTAACAAAAAGGTACTTACTTTTGTCACTAATACAAAAGTATGGTTCAACTAAAATTATCCCAACCTAATTCTTATATGAATCATGGTTTTCATTCTATTCATAGAATTATAGCATAAACATATCTAAACTTACATCATGGTTTTTATTTTATCTATGTAAACTTGCAAGAGGAATGTAATTCTAATGTAATTCTAATGTAACTTATGATAACAACATGAGCCTAAAAACATGTTTTTCCATTGGGCATAATAACGAACATAGTTTAGTCATGTTCATAAAATTAATACAAATTTACAAAGGCGCGTGCTTTAGTCACTATCACAAAAATATGATTTTTATACTTGAACTATGATGCCAATTCCAACATAACTTCATATGAATCATAATACTTAGTCGATTCAATTACACACTAAAAGTGGTCATAAAAGTATGTTCATCATATTAGCATAAAAACGAATCATATACTTGCATGAATTCCAATTAGAATATCATAACATATAGTTGTTAACATGAATCATATACTTGCATGAATTCCAATTAGAATATCATAACATATAGTTGTTAACATGAATCATATACTTGCATGAATCTTAAATAAATTATTTCAACATATAGTTGTTAACATGAATCATATACTTGCAATTATCAAATGGGTGTTGTAAATAACTACCACAAACATGTAGTTTTCAATATGAATCATATGCTCGAACTAAATTTCCACAACATGTGGTTGTCGACATAAATCATATACTTGTATGAATCCAATCGTACACCATAGTATTGCCAAATCGTTAGAATCAAAATAACATACAAATATAGATTATTATCGCCACAATTCCATTTCGCAAATCACGTTCTTGCGAATATCCAATCGTATAACACAATATTCCCAAATCGTTTAGCATCAAAGCATCATACAAATATAAATTATTATCGCCACAATTCCATTTCTTTCTTTACACAAATCAACACAATTATTTAATTCATATCGGAATAGCACTCTACTTACAGCGTATGACGAATCTTCAATTCAGAAATCTGAATTCTGAATTTGGAGATGCTATCCTTTGTTGTAGGCGTTGCTTTGATTGATTTGACGTTGCTTTAAGCTTTTGTTTATTCTCCTAATTGCCTCTCAATTTCCGACGGCTATCTTTAGTCTCTCCTCTGCAACATGACGGTCTCAGCTCCATTTTAGTTTGTGTGAATTAGGGTTAGTCTTAGGTCCTTTTTATAGAGTTTGTGAGTTGATTTAGACCGTCGATGAAGCTTGATTCAATAATAGCCGTTCGTTTGAAGGAGAAACCAACCAGGAGCTGACAACTAGCCCTAGTGACAAGGCAAGGCTCAGAAAATCGACCAAACACAGACCAGGCCAGCCAGGGTGGGCTGGGTTCGACCTGGCTCTGGGGCCAGGTCGACAGCCCAGTCGACACCGTGTCGACTTGGCAGTCGACAGCCCAATCGACCTGGCTAGCCCAGGTCGACTTCCAAGTCGACCTGGGTGCCTTAGGCGGGAATTTTCCCGCCCTGGCCAATTGGGCCCGATTTTGAATTTTAAACTTGTTTTTCTGAGCTGTTTTCGTCTGTTTGAATTTTAACCAGAATTCTGAAACTTCCGGAGGCCATATCTTCTTCATACGGACTCCGTTTTTCGTAAACTCGGACTCAATTTCGCGTATTTTTCCGAGACGAACACAATGGCGTATCCCGTTTCCCTTAATTCTTTGATTTGAAATTAGTTATGCTTTAATTTGTGAATTTCACTGTTATAGAATACACGGGGTGTTACATTCTCCCCCACTTAAAAGGATTTCGTCCCCGAAATCTTCAAGTTAGGAGGAATGTATATCCTAACATCCAATCATCCATCTACTCATCCATCAAACACGAGCATCCATTGTCCTTAAAAGACTTCTAATGCTTCATGATCATATGCGAAGTGTGTGTGTACATGTACATATCTAATGCAAAATCAGGCAGTCTACTGATTCAGTTGACCTCCTTAATGCGAATTATGTATGTGCTATGAATCCATTATGTATGCAAATCCTCCTATTCATGTTTCTACATGAGTGCACAATCATTCATATAAATGCAACATCCATATGACAACACATTAAAGTTCAACCATATACGAATGCAAACATATATGCACATGCAATATGAAGTGACTGAGCCGATCTAAAACCTAGATTGTGTGTGTATATGCAACCACAAGCAACCACTAGCAATCACTTGCAACCATCATCCATAACATGTTTCAACTACATGTTTTCATCCAAAGAGTTTCTACCTAAAAGATAGGGTCGAGGAGATATACCTATGGCTTTGGGGAGGGGACTTTGCCTTTTAAAATAAAATAATATTTTATCTTTTAAAAATGCCCCTTTAAATTTCCTTTTTGAAAATAAATTTTCAAAACTTTTTATCTTATCAGGTAAACCTATGCTCTGATACCAAGTGAAACACCCCACCTCCGTTAGGGTCACTCTCAAAGGGAATGCCCTAATTTTGGTGGAGGTTTATAAGTATAAGTCACAGATATACAAGACAGATATAAGAACACATATTTTTGAACAACGGAAAAACAACAACTTTTATTTCATTAAAAATACGTGTTACAACAACCATACCATAATTGTCTTACAATACTTCCAAAAACATAACATCTTCATAACTGTCTTGATTACATTATTTAAAGAAGCATAAAGAAAACATAAATAAACTGCAAAAGTCCCATAGTTGCTGTCCAAAGCCATAGTCCCAAAAACGAAAAGATCCAAGCAATACATTCTTTCTCTTCAAGCTGTATATGAAGGCTGGTCAAGCTGCGGTATTCCCTCCCTGTGGACCGGGGGGGGGGGGGAACGGAAGAAAAGAAGACGAAAGAAAAGTAGAGTCAGACATAAAGCCTGAGGAAGTCTAGGACTATTCAGTCTATGAATAAAGAACTGGGTTTGATGAGTATAAACTAGAAATGGGAAAGCACCATATACTTAGTTAAGTTGTCTAGGGTCGAATATACTGTCGTACCCCATAGTAATCTCTGTACCCAAATAAACTAGTTCCCAACAGGCACCCCATAATCAGGGTGAAGTGATCCATTTTATGATGATCGGCTCATACTCGCATAGTAACATGTGTCTTACGGCCCCCGATGTTGTAGTTACCTATGCTGGTCCCGCCATGGGGTGTATCAAGTCCCATGGTGGCGGCCCGACACAATCCTAGAATGCACAGGTATGCTACTGGTGCCCAGTGCCTTATTTTTCTGCGCCGGAGTGTGTGCACGCCCGCACCCCGTTAGAACCTACACTGCTGCACCACCGCCGTCAATTTGACCTCTTACATTCAGCCCATTAATCGTGCCCCACCCTGCCTAGTTTCAGGGTATCATGATACCTTGTAGGGTTACTGCGAAAAGGGTCCTCCGCTACTAGGTTTTCTATTTCTAGCCAACATGCTAAGTTGGTTAAGTGTTTTATAAACCTAACCCCCCAATCAGTCTGTTTAGTTTAGCATGTTCCATTTTGATTAAGTATTAATATAATTTACTTAATCCTATCAATCCTGACTCAGCCTTAATTGTCTTATTAAAGCCTTGACCTCTCACATTAGACAGGTATTGTTGTGGCTGTCTGTTGCCGGTTGGGTCCGGGCAGTCTTACGCCACAACTCAGTCTAACCTCGGGTCCTTATTGGGCTCCGTGTTTAACCACCCACATTGGATAGGTATTGTTGTAACTACTGGACAGCCGGGCGGTTCCGGGCAGGTTTACATCACAACTCAATCCAACCTCGGGTTAAACACATCGTATTTTTCTACATTTACATATTTTGTCTCTTTTCTTTTTATATGTAAATATTTGCGGCCCATTATTCAAATTCATCTTCATTGGTTAAATTTCATTTATGCCACTTAATTTCTTTTCAAGATTGTTGGCATGCGTTGAACATGCCAACACATATATTCTATATTTTAGCCCAAACGTCATCACCCCCGTTTTACACGTTCGCTCCAATGTAAGGTGTGTTGGGTTTAATACTTAAACCCAATTAAGCCAAATGAAAAGGGAAGGCTTACAACATGGTGTTTATAAGATATCATGAAAAAGGGGAGTGTGAACGCATGAACTTGCAACGAACGATTCAATTAACATAAAATAGGCACATGTGAACTTGCAATTGTAACATCATATAATCATGGCATAACATGAATCATTTTATCCATATAATCATAGCATAAACAATACTTAAACATAAATCATTCTATTCATATGGTTAATGCATAGACAATACTTAAACATGAATTATTTTATTCATATGATTATGGCATAAGCAGTACTTAAACATGCATCGTTCTATTCATATAATCATGGCATAAATAATACATGAATCGTAGGTTCAACTAACCATGTAAACTTGAAATTAAGAATCTAACTAAATTAGATATCATTATTATTGGCACAGGGTCTTGACTAGAAATATAAGCCTATATTTTTATTTAGGCATGATATAAACTAATCGTGTTCATAAAATCACTACATGTTAACAAAAAGGTACTTACTTTTGTCACTAATACAAAAGTATGGTTCAACTAAAATTATCCCAACCTAATTCTTATATGAATCATGGTTTTCATTCTATTCATAGAATTATAGCATAAACATATCTAAACTTACATCATGGTTATTATTTTATCTATGTAAACTTGCAAGAGGAATGTAATTCTAATGTAATTCTAATGTAACTTATGATAACAACATGAGCCTAAAAACATGTTTTTCCATTGGGCATAATAACGAACATAGTTTAGTCATGTTCATAAAATTAATACAAATTTACAAAGGTGCGTGCTTTAGTCACTATCACAAAAATATGATTTTTAATACTTGAACTATGATGCCAATTCCAACATAACTTCATATGAATCATAATACTTAGTCGATTCAATTACACACTAAAAGTGGTCATAAAAGTATGTTCATTATATTAGCATAATAACGAATCATATACTTGCATGAATTCCAATTAGAATATCATAACATATAGTTGTTAACATGAATCATATACTTGCATGAATTCCAATTAGAATATCATAACATATAGTTGTTAACATGAATCATATACTTGCATGAATCTTAAATAAATTATTACAACATATAGTTGTTAACATGAATCATATACTTGCAATTATCAAATGGGTGTTGTAAATAACTACAACAAACATGTAGTTTTCAATATGAATCATATGCTTGAATTAAATTTCCACAACATGTGGTTGTCAACATAAATCATATACTTGTATGAATCCAATCGTACACCATAGTATTGCCAAATCGTTAGAATCAAAATAACATACAAATATAGATTATTATCGCCACAATTCCATTTCGCAAATCACGTTCTTGCGAATATCCAATCGTATACCACAATATTCCCAAATCGTTTAGCATCAAAGCATCATACAAATATAAATTATTATCGCCACAATTCCATTTCTTTCTTTACACAAATCAACACAGTTATTTAATTCATATCGGAATAGCACTCTACTTACAGCATATGACGAATCTTCAATTCAGAAATCTGAATTCTGAATTTGGAGATGCTATCCTTTGTTGTAGGCGTTGCTTTGATTGATTTGACGTTGCTTTAAGCTTTTGTTTATTCTCCTAATTGCCTCTCAATTTCCGACGGCTATCTTTAGTCTCTCCTCAGCAACATGACGGTCTCAGCTCCATTTTAGTTTGTGTGAATTAGGGTTAGTCTTCGGTCCTTTTTATAGAGTTTGTGAGTTGATTTAGACCGTCGATGAAGCTTGGTTCAATAATAGTCGTTCGTTTGAAGGAGAAACCAACCAGGAGCTGACACCTAGCCCTAGTGACAAGGCAAGGCTCAGAAAATCGACCAAACACAGACCAGGCCAGCCAGGGTGGGTTGGGTTCGACCTGGCTCTGGGGCCAGGTCAACAACCCAGTCGACACCGTGTCGACTTGGCAGTCGACAGCCCAGTCGACCTGGCTGGCCCAGGTCGACTGCCAAGTCGACCTGGGTGCCTTAGGCGGGAATTTTCCCGCCCTGGCCAATTGGGCCCGATTTTGAATTTTAAACTTGTTTTTCTGAGCTGTTTTCGTCTGTTTGAATTTTAACCTGAATTCTGAAACTTCCGAAGGCCATATCTTCTTCATACGGACTCCGTTTTTCGAAAACTCGAACTCAATTTCGCGTATTTTTCCGAGACGAACACAATGGCGTATCCCGTTTCCCTTAATTCTTTGATTTGAAATTAGTTATGCTTTAATTTGTGAATTTCACTGTTATAGAATACACGGGGTGTTACAAGTACTGATGTTCCCGAGGATGCTGAGACCATTGAGGCCTTGAAAGACATGGATGGGCGCCATGTAGAGGATGAGGAAGATATTATCGGCGCCAAAAAAGGCGACGACGATGACGACGAAACCTTGGCCAACCGAAAGGCTAGGCAGGAAAAAGAGATGGCTTCGAATAAGGTGGCAGATGAGGCTTTGGACGTAGTCCCTCTTGCAGAATTTGATCCCAAAATTGGGATGATTTTGAAAATCCAGCCCAAATCCATCAGCAGACAGCTTCATTTTGCAAATCCCGATGACTTCCCGACTTCCCTTTCTGATAGAAGGAAGAGAAAAGAGGTGGAAGAGGAATCTTCAGAAGAGTCGGATGTTCCTCTCATAGACAAAAGGAAGAGGAAGAAAGGGGATCAGTCCGATGCCGACAAGGCGAAGCTGGAGAGACAGAAGCAGGAGAAGAGGCCAAAGCGTAAATAGGATATTGTTGCTTGTTGATATTTTATCTTTAGGTTTTCCACTGGCCAGGAAGTGTAATTGTGAGACTGGCCCTCGCTTTTCTTTCTAGGTCGTTTTTCACTTTGTTGGTTCGCAGTATATAAATGAAAGTTTATCTCTTTTTGCATCATTGTGTACCTGTATTCAAATAAACTTTCCATGTTTAGTAACATACCATCTAATTATATCTACAAATCAATCAAACAACAGAAAGAAAATTTTCGTGCTGCATTGCTGCATTAAAGTTTGTGTGTATATGCATATGGCCCCCAATCAATCGTTATTGTGGCGCTTAACTAGGGCTTATTAAAGATTGATTAGCATTATTCGCATGTTGCCCCCTATTTCTGAATATGGGGGACTTAGAAAATTTCATAAGATAACTGTTCTTATGGTACTGAATCTCTTGTGTTGGGCTGCGTTGGCAAATTAAAGGCTTTTTGCCTAGTTGAGATATGGCTGAAAGCTAAACTTAGCTAGGGTAGCTGCTTGTTTCAGACCCTTTGTTCAAATTCAATAGTTCAGTTGGTTCCCGTTCCTTTAGCAGGGAAGAAGATCTTTCTCAGCGCTCAATCGGAGACGCTTTTATACTCTCTCTCTCTCTCTCTCTGGAGAGTTAGAGTTCGAGCTCAACGATTCATTCGCTCCCTGATCCTTCAGCAGGGAAGGAGCTCTTTCTCAGCGCTCAATCGGAGACGCTTTTATACTCTCTCTCTCTCTGGAGAGTTAGAGTTCGAGCTCAGCGATTCATTCGCTCCCCGATCCTTCAACGGGGAAGGAGCTCTTTCTCAGCGCTCAATCGGAGACGCTTTTATACTCTCTCTCTCTCTAGAGAGTTAGAGTGCTATCAACGATATAATTTACTTTATTGTATCCTCAGAATCTTGACTTGTGATTACATTCCATTTTGATGGAAGGCATTTATGTTTATATGCTTCTGGGATCGTTGGATTATTCGCAACGATTTTTATAACAAATAAACAGGCAGATAAATAAAGGTGCAATAAAGGTAAATGACACACAATATTTTTATAGTGGTTCGGTCGAATCATGACCTACGTCCACTTTATAATTTTTTTTGCTTTAAGGAATCAGAATATTCTAGGCAAGTCGTGCCTTGTACATGGTTTTCAACAAAGCAAAAGAATAGATTTGAAACTTTTATGTTAAGTATGGCCGTAAATGTTGGGCATTCCACACTCTGGGGATTTCCTTTCCATCTACGGTTGCCAGCTTGAAGTTTCCATTATCAAGCTTGCTCAGAATGGAGTACGGTCCTTCCCACTTCGCTCCCATATGAGTTGGGGGTGGAAAGACACGTTTCCGAACCAAGTCTCCGGGTTGCCAGGTTCGGGCTCGAACCTTTTTGTTGTAATATCGAGCGACCTGTTGTTTGCATGTCAAGGCACGCAGGTCTGCTTCATCCCTCTTTTCTTCGATCATATCTAGGGACTCAAGGAGCAATTCATTATCGGTCATCAGATCATAATAAGTCACCCGGTGAAAAGGTACCTTTATCTCAACCGGGATGACTGCTTCCGTTCCAAAAGCAAGGGAGAACGGGGTATGTCCTGTTGCCGATTTATATGTTGTCCTGTAGGCCCATAGTGCCAAGGGCAATTCATCAGCCCGCATGGCTCTAGCCCGCTTCAGTCTTCTTTTCAGAATGGACTTAATTACTTTATTTGCCGCTTCGACTTGTCCGTTCGATTGCGGGTGCGCCACAGAGGTGTACCGATTCTCAATGTGGTATTTTTGGCAGAAATTTCTGAATTCAGCGCTATCGAACTGAGTTCCGTTATCCGTTATCACAATCTTTGGAATCCCAAATCGGCAAATGATGTTTCGAACGATAAAATTGATCACCCGTTTGGTTGTGATTGTAGTTAGTGGTTCAGCCTCGACCCACTTACTGAAATAATCCACGGCCACAATAGCGAACTTTGCTCCGCCCCTTGCTATGGGGAGACTTCCAATGATATCAATTCCCCACATAGCGAAAGGCCATGGGCTCATCATTGTTTTTAACTGATCAGGAGGTGCTCTAGGTATTTTTGAAAATCTCTGGCATGCATCACATCGTCGTGCGTATCTTGCCGCGTCCTTGTTTATGGTAGGCCAGAAATAACCATGTCGCAACACCTTTTTTGCCAAAGTTTGCCCTCCAGTGTGGTCGCCGCGTTCTCCTTCGTGAACCTCTCACAGCACACGCTTGATGTCATCGTGAGCTATACACCGGAGGAGGGGCATCGAAAATCCTTGTCTGTAAAGAACTCCGCCTTGCAGAACGTATCGGGCGGCTTTACGAATTACTTTACGCCTCTCGCTTTTCTTGGTTGGAAGCGCTCCATTCATCAGGAAATTCTTCAGAGGGGTCATCCAGGACTCCCTTTCTGGTTCTGTCTCTAGTATTAGGTCGATTTCCATTTGATCTATGCTAGGGGACCGAAGTACTTCAACGGGGGCTAGCCCGGTCACTTCAGGATCGTCGGAACTAGCCATCTTTGCCAACTTATCGGCCTGCTGATTCTCTGATCGTGGAATATGAGATATGCTGTAGTGATCAAAGTCATTCAGCAACTCTTTCACTTTCTTTAAGTATAAAATCAATCTTGCACTCTTAGCCTGGAATTTTCCAGTAACTTGGTTCACGACTAACTTGGAGTCGCAGAAGATGTTCAGCTTTGTGACCTCTAATTCCTTTGCGATCCTTAATCCGGCTATCAGAGCTTCATATTCGGAATCGTTGTTAGTGGCATGAAACTCCATCCGGATTGCATAGGTTATCAATCGTTTCTCGGGAGTTTCAAGCACTATTCCAGTGCCAGATCTTTCATCATTCCTAGCGCCATCAGTATACAATCTCCAGGCATTCGGATCGAAAAGTAATTTTGAAGGATTGACCTCTTTATTGGCTATATCTTCCTCCGGTACGGTAAACTCTGCTATGAAGTCGACTATCACTTGCCCCCTAATTGACCGTCTTGGCTGAAAGTTCAGATCAAATTGACTTAGCTCAATGTTCCATTTGAGTAATCTTCCAGACGCCTCTGGTCTCTGTAAAACTTGCTTGAGTGGGTGATCGGTGTATACGGTAATGGGATGCGCTTGAAAATAATGTCGAAGCTTTCTAGAGGCGATCAGTAAACTATTCGCCAACTTTTCTATCCTTGGATAATTACGCTCTACTGCCGTTAATTTTTTGCTTATGTAATACATAGGTCTTTGGACCTTATCCTCTTCTCTTACCAACGCTGAGCTGATCGCATGGGATGACACTGCCAGATACACGAATAAGTCCTCGTGATCCATTGGCTTAGATAATATCGGAGGTTTCTCCAGGTGCCTTAGTAAGTTCTGAAATGCTTCTACACAGTCGGGCGTCCATTTGAAGTGGCGTTTCCCCCGCTTTATTAATTCGAAGAATGGGATGCACTTATCCGTAGCCCTGGAGAAAAATCTGCTTAGTGCGGCCACTTTTCCTGCAAGGCTTTGCACATCCCTAATTTGTCTAGGTTCCTGAATGTCTCTGATTGCCGCGGTCTGGTCTGGATTAATCTCAATCCCACGGGAACTGACAATGAATCCCAAGAATTTTCCGGAGGCAACACCGAATGAACATTTGGTTGGATTGAGTTTCATTCCGTACTTTCGAAGAATGCCGAACATCTCTGCCAAGTCAGTAGTGTGTTGGGAAGATTGCTTGGACTTAACCAACATATCGTCGACGTATACTTCCATTGTTTTCCCAATCTGGTTATAAAACATTCTGTTAACTAAACGTTGATATGTAGCGCCCGCATTCTTCAAGCCAAAGGGCATCACCACATAACAATATAATCCCAGATCCGTGATAAAACTAGTGTGTTCTTGATCTGTAACATACATCGGAATCTGGTTATATCCTGAATAAGCATCCATAAATGAGAGAAGCTCATGACCCGTCGTCGAGTCCACCAACTGGTCAATCCGGGGTAACGGGAAACTATCTTTTGGACAGGCTTTGTTCAAATCCGAGAAGTTGATACACGTTCGCCACTTCCCGTTGGCCTTCTTTACCAGGACTGGATTCGAAATCCAGTCTGGGTAGGTCGAGTCTCTAATAAATCCATTACTCTTTAGCTTTCCGACTTCTTCTTTCAAGGCAGCGGACCTCTCTGGGCCCAACATTCGCCTTTTTTGCTTTACCGGAGGATGTTTAGGGTCAATGCTTAATGAATGGCTCATGATTGAAGGGGATATCCCGCACATGTCTGCGTGAGTCCAAGCAAATACATCCAAGTTGTTTTTTAAGAAATCCGTCAATTCTTTAGCGAGATTCGGATTTAACTGGGATCCAATCTTAAGGACCTTCTCCGGGTCACTATCATCGATCGGTATATCCACAGTTGTCTCCTTGGGAGTCGCCATTCTGCCCCCAGGTTCTTGATCCTCTCTGGGATCTATATCCTCGGGCAACTCTCTGGGCGACTTTCCAACGGTTATCCTCTTTAATTGCTATAAGGTCTCCGCCCTTGTAGGGGGAGAAGCGCCCTTGGTTTCTATGTCCCCTCCATTGCGAAGTAACTTTAGCTCGGCAACATAGCATGCTCGTGCAGCAACCTGATCTCCTCTGACGATACCAATGCCAGCTTCTGTGGGGAATTTAAATAACAAGCACCAGGGGCTATACAGGCTCTAAACTTTGCGAGGGCCGGTCGGCCCAAGAAGGCATTGTAGGGCGATTCAACGTCCAAAACCACGAAAGGAAGGATTCTCACTCTCTGGCGTTCTCCTTCCCCAAGCGTAACCGGTAACTCTACATAACCCATTGGAGCGGTGGATGCTCCGTTGAATCCACGGATCCATCCTTGACAGGGCTTCAAGTCTTTTATTTCGAGATTCATCTGGTCAAATGTCCTTTGAAAAGAATGTTGACGGAACTCCCATTGTCCACTAAAACCTTATGAACAGTGGCTGGTCCAATAGGTACTATAATTACAAATGGATCTTCAGTCGGAGCATGGACTCCAATGCTTTCTCGTTCTCGGAAAACGACATCGTCGGTCATCATCTTTTGTTTCTTTACCGGGATATTGTCCTCAGGGTTGCTACACTCCCCTACCTCGAGGTGTTGCTTGGTTGCATTGACATATTGATCCAATGCCTTGGAACTATGCCCGGCAAGATAAAGTCCTCCGATTACGGTATTGATAACAATGTTCTTTCCCTTTTGCTGGGCAGTTGGCCTAGCAGCAAGTTGATTCTGGTTTTGATTTGGGGCCTGTACTGCTTGCCCCCTGTCTCTGGGCGTTACTCTGTATTCATCTAATTTTCCTTCTCGAAGAAGCCTTTCGACTACATCTCTTTGGTGACGGCATTCATTTGTCGAATGGCCGTGAATCTGATGAAAGAGACAAAACTTTCCCGTTTCACGTTCTTTCTCCGTCGACTCTCTGGGAGGTGGCCTCTTATTCTGGAGGACTTCATACGCATCCATGAAGATATTTTCCAGGGTATCATTTATTGGTGTATAACTTTCAAAGGCCGTGGGACGAGTCCTTCTCTGGGAGTCGTTCCCTCGGTTCCTCTTCCGGTTGTTACCGTTACCATTGTTATTGTTGTTCCCTGACTGACGACCACCCTGATTCCGATTTCCGACATTAACCTCGACTTTCCCAGAGTTGTCTCCTGTCTGCTTAACGGCGACATTGCTGTGGATTTCCTCCTTATCAGCTGTTTTTGCCTTTCGATTAGCATATACTTCTTCCCGACGTAAATGTACGTTAGCTTTTTCGTAGAATAACTCTCTAGTATGGGGTGGTTTGCCTGCCAGGTATCTCCCGAATTCAGTGTCTTTATCTACTCCGTCAATCAGTGCTGCGACAACGGTTGGTTCATGGGGATCTTTAACTTCAGTAGCGGCCAAGTTGAAACCTTCTAGGTACGCCCTCAAACTCTCGCCTGGTTGCTGCTTGACAAGGAACAAATCAATCACAATCTTTGTCTTTTGTGCATAGATACGGAATTGTTCTACGCATTTCTCACTCAACTCCCTGAAGCTAGAAATCGATCTTGCTGGCAAGCGAGTAAACCATAACAATGCTACATCCTCCAAGAATATGGGAAATGCTTTGCACTTGATAGCGTCAGAAGCTGCGGCAGCGGTCATTGACCAAGAGTATCTCATCAGATGCTGGACAGGATCAGACCTACCCGCGTATCGGTTCATCTATGGCATGTTGAAACGCCTCGGGAAAGTCGCATCCAAAATATCATCAGTGAAAGGGGTGTGACTGCGGTCAATTCCCCAATCTTCATTCCGTTGCCCACGGCTATCTGCCAGAATTTGATGGATCATGGCTGCCACATTTTCACTGGTCAGCGGAGGTTCAGGGTCAGTGCTTCTGGCTTGGCGGGGTTCTCTAGTCTCTCTTCCAGGAGCAGTCACAAAATCTGGGGCTCGGATAGGGCTTCGTTGCCCCCTGTTATCATGAGCATGTGCGAGTCGATGGGGCTGAGGTAGTCTGTTCTATACAGGATTGTCCACATCTCGAGCTCTGGGAGTCGCGGCGTGATCGTTCACATTACGGTTTAAGGGCCCCGCCTCCAGCGCTTCTTCTTCCCGTGATGGAAGGGTTCCGAACCGAAGCTACTCTTTGTTTTCGGCTCTCTCATATGGTCGCCGCGGAGGTCTCGGCGTTTCCTCTGACGAAGAAGAATATCCTGGAGTGAGCGGACGAGCTGGTGGCATCCTTTGCCTTGCGAGTTCATCAAGCCTTTTATCCATAGCAGTCAAATTTTGTCGCAGGACGGAGCTTTCCTGCCTTTGGGCAGCCAATTCATCAAACAATCTCTCCCACATTTCGGAAAAGCGAGAGAGATCCCCCTCAGTAACGGGAGCAGCAGGGTCATATTGGTCATCATCACTTTCTCTTATGCGCAAAGAGCTTGAGCTAGGTCGAGCGGAGGGGCCAGGACGGTAGGAGCGAGCCATAGGCTCCTTTCCAGGTCGAGTTGTAGTCTGGTCATCAATTCGGGTCGTTGTGGATCGAGGATGGTGGCTCGCAACGCCCCCCTGGGATCGGTTCGTGGTCACGATGCACGGAGGATTCGAGGCGTTATCTCTGGATCGAGTAACAACCCCTTCAGCAGTCTGGATCGCCTCGTTCTCGTCGACTCGGAGCGTGGCGGCTTCATCGGATCGGTTCGCCCCCTGCGCTCCGCGATCCAGAGTTTCCTCATTGCCTAGCTCGTGCACACTCTCTTCGATTGTCTCATTGGTTCGTGAAGCTCGTGCTTCTTTAGATCACTTTCCAGCCATGATATCCGAATTGCTGGAATCTTCAAAGAACTGAATAGTGAAACTTTAGGACTGCTCTCTCAATGAAAGCACCAAAATGTTAGATCAAAATTTGGACCTAACACCCAAATTGTTCTGAATCTTATAGAGTTTCAACTGAAGAATGAGGAAAAAGAAACTAACACACAGAATTTATAGTGGTTCGGCGTTAACGAGCCTACGTCCACTTTATATATTATTGATTATACTTTGAAAGCTAATACAATCAATGATTTCTCTCAATACTCTAGTAGTCTGACAATAATGGCGGATTCAGTACTCAATATTGCCAAAAAGATCCCAAAAAATGCCAAGCTCCGGGCTATTTATAGCTGATTTTGTCAGGCGGGTCATGGTAACACGTGGCACGAATCCCGAGAACATTGGATCGCATCGCTGCCGTTGAAGAAATAGTCAAATTAGCCGTTGCGGACAGGTGTCGCGGTCCCCTTGAAAATCGGATCGTGCAGATGGGGAGAATCGGTCAAAATGACGATTAGGGACACGTGTCGCTAGATCCGTGCGTCTCGGATCGCTGAAGACTAGCTCGTGTTTGAACGGGTCAGAGGCTCCGCCATGCATCAGGGGATCAGATCGGTCAATACCGGGCAATATCACATGCATGGATCGAATCGCATAGAGGTGTCGTTTCGCTGATGAATTGGGGGCGATCCGATAAGGTGCGATCCGATATGGGGGCGATCTGATGAGGGGCGAGTCAATGGTGCGGTCCGTTCCTTCATGTACTTAGAGAATATGGTTTCATGCTTTCTTCTTATGAATGAACCTGGGTGGCTTGGTCAAAAAGCTAGCCAACAGATATTTATGATAGTATTTATCAAATAAATAATCATCTAGTGAATCGCTTGCATTTCACGTTCACGTACATAGAATAAAATCTAAAACCGTCGAGCGTTTATTGGAATTTGGTTTCTAACTGACAGGGTATGGGAGCACCCACCGATCAGTGTATTCTAGAGAGGATACACTGGGGTTCAACAAGAACATCCTGCAACCCGGCCACACATGACCGTCCACTCATTTAGCTTGAGTGTAACGAATATATTACCACCTCCACGGTCGGGAATGACCCACCGATTACCGAAGGTAACAGAAGTGAATATAGATTTAGGAACAAAAGGAACAACTCTAGCTGGTGATAATATACCCTGCTTGGGTATGACCCAACTAGCCATGCTGCCTAACCCGACTATTGTCTTTCCGGGTTGTGAGGTTTGAAGTCACGTTTACCGTTTCACGGATTATTCTTCAACGACTTTGAATGTTACACCGTCCTATCTGACAGATCACTCATTTGTTTCCACAAATATATTTTGGGTATGAGGCTAAAGAAACGAATCTCTCCGCCACCAACATAACACACTTATTTAAAGTCGATGTGTAAAATCTGATCGATATACGTTGTCAGACATCCGACTGTTCGGATCTGTTCTGGGATTGAACAGACCGTAGACACTATTTTGAAATAGTCCTTGCATTCTTCATCTTTATCGATTCCCGGTATACGTCGTAAAATTCGAGTCGAAGTGGAAAGTAAATTCCGGACTCTTCGAAACGATGTACGAATTGTCTTTTGTAGTCGATAATTTATTATCAGCTTACTGTTTTTAATCCAGTTGCTCATCCTGTATTTATAATTATATATACAGTATATAATTCTCTGGTTCATATCTGGATATTTTAAATATCATTTACAAATGTATAGTTAAAGTGTGTGCGACGCACACAAGATGTTATACAATTTTTATCAATATTTGGCAGTGTCAAAAAAAAGCCCGTGCTTCGCACACGGTATTTTATCATGTTGAACATTGATGTTTAGATGATGTTTCACTGCTAAAGTTCTGCTGGAAAATCATTTATTTCCTTCATATTTTACTCAGATAAATTGTTTAATAATTTAATTAAATTAAATTATCTTTGAAACTTAAGTTTCCATCTCGATGAGCTTCATCGGACAACTTCGATTCTCTGAAATTACTGTCATCTTTACTGTTCCACTTGCCTAAGCCAAATTAAATAAAAACTCTATTTTTATTTAATTAATTAATTTCTGATTTATTTTATATTTATTTATTTTATTTAATTAACTTCGACTTAATTAAATTCTTGCCTTGGAAAACTGTTCTCGCTTGTATTTGCCAAGTCGAATCTCGGCATCTCAAAATCAAGTGATCACCACGAGGTGATCACTGATTTTCACTTGCCAAAGCCACGTGCCAAGCCACTCCCTTCCTTCTCCATTTTCTTGCTCTCAAACTCGCCTGTACACCGTGCACGGCTGTGCACGTGCACGCCTCCCCACGCCACCGTGCCACCACCGAACCACCACCCACAAACTCCACTTCCTCCACAGATCCCAACCGATGCCTTGCGACCACCATACGTCGCCTCCTCCTCGATTTCGCCACTGCACCCAACTTCCAGTAAACTGCTTCGAAAAGCAGTCCACCTAAACCGAGCTCGACCCATCGCCTCAGACCGCCGGAGCACCTCTCACCGCCGCCGTCAGCTTCGCCATGTCCCAACGCCGCTCCACGCCCAGCCTCGGCTAACTCGCACCAACGTGGGACCCATACATCGCCTCCAAACCAATGAACCCAATTTGTCTCTCAAAACATAAATCGAGCTCGACAGCTCGAATCACTCACTCGAAAAATCATGGGGCATTTTTCTCGTGTTCCCCGATGTGACCAGCTCCTTCACGCTCCACGCCCCGACCATCATCGTCACCGATCGTCGGAATTTGGTCATAGTGCCATTTTCGGTTGTCCCCTTCTATCTCGCTCATCTAGACAATAAAAACCATGAAATTACTTTTAAAAATCATTATTTAGTGCTACGATTACATCTATAACCCTGTAATTCATTTCTATGATGTTTGAAAATTTGGTGATTAAGTTTGAGACAGAGAACCATATGTTTCTTCTGTTTTCTTGTTTCAAACATATATAGATGAGGTTTGGTTCTTGTTAAAATGTTTATATATATTTTCGTATATGAGTTAACTCATACATATGCTTGTATAGCTTGCATTTGAGATCATCAAGGTATATTTCATTTTACAAGGGTTTGTTTTTGACAGTAAACAAAACTGTCTTGGTTTCTTTGATCAAAAAATTGATGACCTCATTACCATTTCTATTATGAATAACACTTGCATACATAGTTTTACAGATGATCTAAGCAGGGTGTTTTAACATCTATAAGGTGATAACAATCATGGTAAACTTGCAAATGATGATATAAATATGAAACACACAAAATAGTTTACAGTAACTTGCAAATCATCTTGACTTAAGTGAGTGATTACTCACTTGTAAATAAGCTCCTGAATTCTTGTTTGAGATGGATAAAATTTCAGCACTTTCTTGTATTATTTGTAAAAAGAAAATGCATGGAATTGGACGTGTATTTATAGGCAAAGATCTCTAAAGTTTCTACAGCCAACTTTCCTACCTACCCCCCTTTCTCTCTCCTATATTTGTGGTGCAAAATTGTTACAGCAAACATGTAAGTACCCTTCACAAGAGATGATTCCTACCGACCCTTATTTCCCTCTTCAAAGTACATGAGACTATGTTTGCATTTAATGCAAAGCTTACTTTCATTTAATGCCAAGCTCAACCCTTCAAATCAATATACAAGAGAATGGGTTTCCTCTCTTTGATATTTGTTTTGCATTCTTACAAATGCGCAGATATTATGTATGAGGTGATGAGGTGATGTTTAAGTCCAAATCTACTACTAAATGATGGAGTTTGCACTTTCTTTTGTTTTGATTTAAACTCTCTTGTTTGTTGCTAATTGAAATGGTGTATATATGCATATATACATGCATATTTGGCCGTAACATATATATATATATATAAATATATATATATACATATAATTTTTCCATGTTATACTCTTATATATATAAGTGTTAATCTCCTTAAACTTGTTTGCCTTTATTTGCTTTCGATTTAAATCTTTTTTCTTGAATTTGATATCATGTATCATTATATATACATAAGTAGCCATAGTATATGTATATACTCCTTAGTCATGAGACATCACTTATTTATAAACATATATATATATATATATATAAGTGTTAAACTCTTTTAAACTTGAATGCTTATATTTGCTTCTAAAATGATAACTTGCCTATGCTAGTTGTAAAATAGGATTTGCCATATCTATTTCATGTTGCCTATGCTTATATAGGTGATTATATATATTAAAACCGGTTGAACACTCCCGATATATTTTAAATCTCTATATTAAAATAGATATCAGAGGCTTGAAAAATCCCGCCATTACAGTCTACCCCACTTAAAAGAATTTCGCCCCGAAATTACACAAGAAAGGTAGAAAGTTTCCAAAAGAAAATATTTCATAAACTGGTTGCTTTAGTACACATACACATACGACTAGTTCTATACTAACACTAGTCTCGATACATACAATAATACTAGACTTGACTACTCAAGTTCTAAACTGCCCCAAAATATACATATGTAACTATCCTCCTCCAGTCCCTGTCCTACTACTCGTCGTCAGAGATATCTATTATCTCTACGACCTCCTCGTCATCAGATATATTAAGGACCTCAACTACGTTTTCTGCATCAGTCTCCTCCTCATCATCCTCTATATAAATCAGACCCACTGGTGGTATTAAATATAGCCTCACCACGGGGTATCCATACTCACTGAATACTTGTACTCCTCCTCCTGCTATGCAAAACTCGACGAGAACTTGTTCCAATCTATTCCATATCGCTGTCCTTTGGGCTACTTGCTCTTCTTGCTGGTTTCCCGTGGCAATGACTGGGGTTCCCGGAACAACTTGGTCTTCTTCTTCCTCATATTCTTCTTCATATTCTTCCTCGTATTCTTCTTCATATTCTTCCTCTTCTTCGCCACCCTCATCTCCTTCACCATAATCGTCAACACTTCCTTCATCTCCTATCACTTCATCCTCATCAGTAAAGTCTTGGTGTCCTCTATCTTGTTCTATTGGTTCGTTCTTGCCAATCACTGGTCCTTCTGATGATATGTGTGTACCTTCGTCGTCGATGGGTGATCTCTCTCGGTTGTTGTCGGAATCTCCTACTCTTTGTCTCTTTGCTCGTAGTATAAGAAACTGGAGTGGTGTCACCCTCTTTCTTGCCGTGGTCTTCCACACTGGAGCCATCTAACACATAAGCAAGAATATAGAACTCATCGGTGATGTAAACATACAAGAGATTTCATAAGTCCTAATAAACTGAATCCATAAAACACACATGCAAATGCTCACAGAAATGTAGAAATCGAAATTTCCTTACATTTTACCCATACCATAGTAAATCATACCTAACTCGTAGGAAAATCTGGGTATAATTTCTTTATCTGCTTCTCGGTCTCCCACGTACAGTCTTTCAGGTTTTTGCTCCACTGGATCTTTAGTAGCCTCACCACTTTGTTGCGAAGTTGCTTTCCCTCTCGGTCAATAATACTGAATGGATGTCTAATCACTGTCAAGTCTGTCTCAATCTCTATCTCTTGCTGAACAGAGGGTTCCAGAATTAATGATGGATTGTGCATACATTTTCTCAAGTGTGATACGTGAAATACGTTGTGAATTCCCGCCATATATTCTGGTAATTCAACTTTATATGCTTGAAAACCAATTCTTTCTAAGACGCGGAAAGGTCCAACATATCTTGGTGCCAACTTTCCATATTTTCCAAATCTTACTACTCCCTTCATTGGTGAGATCTTCACAAAAACTAGATCTTCTATTTCGAATACTAAATCTCTTCGCCTTTGATCGGCATAACTTTTCTGGCGATCCTGGGCTTCTTTCATTCTCAGTTTCACTAATTCCACTTTCGCTGTCGCTTCTAGTATCATATCCGGACCAAGTACCAATTTGTTTCCGGACTCTACCCAACATGCTGGCGCTTTACAAGGTCTTCCATATAATGCTTCATATGGTGCCATCTGTATACTCGCCTGGTAACTGTTATTATATGAAAATTCTACTAGGTGTAAATGATCTTGCCACGACCCTCCAAAATCTAAAATACATGCTCTTAGAAGATCCTCCAATATACGATTAACTCTTTCCGTCTGACCGTCCGTTTGAGGTTGGTAAGCTGTACTGAAATTTAATCTTGTTCCCAACGTTCTTTGCAAAGCTTCCCAAAATCTACTTGTAAAAATGGTATCTCTGTCGCTTACAATGCTCGTTGGAATACCGTGCAGTCGTACTATCTCTTTCATGAATACTTCGGCTAATGTTATGGCAGTGCGCATTGGTTTCATTGGAATAAAGTGCGCACTCTTAGTTAACCGATCTACGATTACCCAAATCCCCTCGTAGACTCTCCTTGTTCTTGGCAAACCATCGATGAAGTCCATCGATATCATTTCCCACTTCCAGTTGGGAATCCCTAATGGCCGTAATAGTCCAGCAGCTTTTGATGGTCTCCCTTGACTTGCTGACAACATAGACATTCATTTACGAAAGTAATGATATCTTTATTCATTCCTGATCACCAGAATACTCGTCTCATATCGTGATTCATTTTATGAATTCCTGGATGGATGCTCAACTTTGATGCATGGCATTCTTTTAAAACCTCCTGTCTTATCCCATCCACGTTAGGTATGCATAATCTGTCGTTTATTCTCAATACTGCTTGATTGTCCAACTCAAAGTCAGTCTCTTTTCCGTTTGTGACTCCTCGAATAATCTTTTCTAGTTTGGGATCCCTTTTCTGATTACTCATTATCCTTTCTTGGAGATTATCTCTAAGTCCAGCCACAAACATCTCGTTCTTTTTCAAAAGAGTATTTATCAGCTCCGGTCCAAAGATTGAAAGTGCGTTGAACTGGTTTTCTTACTCAGCGACAAACATGCTTTCCTGCTTTAAGTCAATGAAGTCTCGGTACATCCTTGTCCTTCCAGTAGCAGGTAGATATTGACCTTCAAAAGCTTCTTTGAACATGGGCCAAGTAAATTTTTCCTCAGGAGTGTTAGCAGTCTGGGCATCCCACCATATTGTTGCGGCTCCTTCCAGATTCCATGAAGCTAAGAGACGCTTATGCTCGTCATCCAACCTCAGTCCTTTAAAAATCTTCTCACATGATCTAATCCATGCTTGGACTCCAACCAGTGATTCAGTACCTCTGAAAATCTTTCCTCCCAGAGTTGTGTAATTCTTACAGACCATAGCAAAGTTAGGCTGAGTTGGTGCTCGGATTACTTCAGTAGTATCCACTTGGGTCTGGTTAACAGTGTGTCCATTTGTCGTAGTTGCTCCGCTTGCTCCTCGGGCTCTTCCTCCACGAGAACCCATTTTCAACTCCCTGAGTACACGGATTGAAAATAAATGACTCCTCAGAAAAATATGTCAAGGGATTACCTAAGTAACTACGATCTACCTATACTAAAATATAGTTTTTAGTAGAAATACGCTCACTCACTATTCCAAAGCCTAAATGTTTCCGAAGAACATAGGCTCTGATACCAACTGTAACGGCGCGATTTTCGACCCTCCGAAAACCGTGTCATTATTGAAAGAAATTAGAAGATGGGATAGAAAAGATAGAACTAATAGAATAGAAGAATAAGAAGTTATCAGAAATCTCACAGCGGAATTTAAAAAAATACAAATACATTACATCATAGGGTCTGATACATCATAATACATCAACAACTTACATCATCATAGTACATTCACATAATAATACATCATGATATGGAAATACAAATCTAACTGGATACATAGGTGTAGTAAACTACTAGACTTGTCTTGCAACTTGAACTTCGTAAGTTTCCATTTGCCAACCTGGATTACTTGCCTACTCATAATAAATATTATGAGTACCCAAGAGTTTAGGGAAAACACAGAAAATAAACTCCGGGTCAGTCAGGGGACTGGTGTGAGTAAACACAGTTAAATAGATGTAAACAGGGAAATAAGGAATAAGGTGTTCGGTCATTAATAGATTCAATTACTTTAGAAATCTTAAGCCCAATCCATAACTAATATATGGAAAACGACCCTTGTATTTTAAATATCAAAACATTGGATATTTATGATAGTATTTATCAAATAAATAATCATCTAGTGAATCGCTTGCATCTCACCTTCACGTACATAGAATAAAATCTAAAACCGTCGAGCGCTTATTGGAATTTGGTTTCTAACTGACAGGGTATGGGAGCACCCACCGATCAGTGTATTATAGAGAGGATACACTGGGGTTCAACAAGAACATCCTGCAACCCGGCCACACATGACCGTCCACTCATTTAGCTTGAGTGTAACAAATATATTACCACCTCCACGGTCGGGAATGACCCACCGATTACCGAAGGTAACAGAAGTGAATATAGATTTAGGAACAAAAGGAACAACTCTAGCTGGTGATAATATACCCTGCTTGGGTATGACCCAACTAGCCATGCTGCCTAGCCCAACTATTGTCTTTCCGGGTTGTGAGGTTTGAAGTCACGTTTACCGTTTCACGGATTATTCTTCAACGACTTTGAATGTCACACCGTCCTATCTGACAGATCACTCATTTGTTTTCACAAACATATTTTGGGTATGAGGCTAAAGAAATGAATCTCTCCGCCACCAACATAACACACTTATGTAAAGTCGATGTCTAAAATCTGATCGATATACGTTGTCAGACATCCGACTGTTCGGATCTGTTCTGGGATTGAACAGACCGTAGATACTGTTTTGAAATAGTCCTTGCATTCTTCATCTTTATCGATTCCCGGTATATGTCGTAAAATTCGAGTCGAAGTGGAAAGTAAATTCCGGACTCTTCGAAACGATGTACGAATTGTCTTTTGTAGTCGATAATTTATTATCAGCTTACTGTTTTTAATCCAGTTGCACATCCTGTATTTATAATTATATATACAGTATATAATTCTCTGGTTCATATCTAGATATTTTAAATATCATTTACAAATGTATAGTTAAAGTGTGTGCGACGCACACAAGATGTTATACAATTTTTATCAATATTTGGCAGTGTCAAAAAAAAGCCCGTGCTTCGCACACGGTATTTTGTCATGTTGAACATTGATGTTTAGATGATGTTTCACTGCTAAAGTTCTGCTGGAAAATCATTTATTTCCTTCATATTTTACTCAAATAAATTGTTTAATAATTTAATTAAATTAAATTATCTTTAAAACTTAAGTTTCCATCTCGATGAGCTTCATCGGACAACTTCGATTCTCTGACCTTACTGTCATCCTTACTGTTCCACTTGCCTAAGCCAAATTAAATAAAAACTCTATTTTTATTTAATTAATTAATTTCTGATTTATTTTATATTTATTTATTTAATTTAATTAACTTTGACTTAATTAAATTCTTGCCTTGGAAAACTATTCTCGCTTGTATTTGCCAAGTCGGATCTCGGCATCTCAATATCAAGTGATCACCACGGGGTGATCACTGATTTTCACTTGCCAAAGCCATGTGCCAAACATCTCGTGCCAAGCCACTCCCTTCCTTCTCCATTTTCTTGCTCTCAAACTCGCCTGTACACCATGCACGGCTGTGCACGTGCACGCCTCCCCACGCCACCGTGCCACCACCGAACCACCACCCACAAACTCCACTTCCTCCACAGACCCCAACCGATGCCTTGCCACCACCGTACGTCGCCTCCTCCTCAATTTCGCCACTGCACCCAACTTCCAGTAAACTGCTTCGAAAAGCAGTCCACCTGAACCGAGCTCGACCCATCGCCTCGGACCGCCGGAGCACCTCGCACCGCCGCTGTCAGCTTCGCCATGTCCCAACGCCGCTCCACGCCCAGCCTCGGCCACCTCGCACCACCGTGGGACCCATACATCGCCTCCAAACCGATGAACCCAATTTGCCTCTCAAAACATAAATCGAGCTCGACAGCTCGAATCACTCACTCGAAAAATCATGGGGCATTTTTCTCATGTTCCCCGATGTGACCAGCTCCTTCACGCTCCACGCCCCGACCTTCATCGTCACCGATCGTCGGAATTTGGTCAAAGTGCCATTTTTGGTTGTCCCCTTCTATCTCGCTCATCTCGACAATAAAAACCATGAAATTACTTTTAAAAATCATTATTTAGTGCTACGATTACATCTATAACCCTGTAATTCATTTCTATGATGTTTGAAAATTTGGTGATTAAGTTTGAGACAGAGAACCATATGTTTCTTCTGTTTTCTTGTTTCAAACATATATAGATGAGGTTTGGTTCTTGCTAAAATATTTTTATATATTTTCGTATATGAGTTAACTCATACATATGCTTGTATAGCTTGCGTTTGATATCATCAAGGTATATTTCAATTTACAAGGGTTTGTTTTTGACAGTAAACAAAACTGTCTTGGTTTCTTTGATCAAAAAATTGATGAACTCATTACCATTTCTATTATGAATAACACTTGCATACATAGTTTTACAGATGATCTAAGCAGGGCGTTTTAACATTTATAAGGTGATAACAATCATGGTATACTTGCAAATGATGATATAAATATGAAACACACAAAACAGTTTACAGTAACTTGCAAATCATCTTGACTTAAGTGAGTGATTACTCACTTGTAAATAAGCTCCTAATTCTTGTTTGAGATGGATAAAATTTCAGCACTTTCTTGTATTCTTTGTAAAAAAGAAAATGCATGGAATTGGACGTGTATTTATAGGCAAAGATCTCTAAAGTTTCTACAGCCAACTTTCCTACCTACCCCCCTTTCTCTCTCCTATATTTGTGGTGCAAAATTGTTACAGCAAACATGTAAGTACCCTTCACAAGAGATGATTCCTACCAACCCTTATTTCCCTCTTCAAAGTACATGAGACTATGTTTGCATTTAATGCAAAGCTTAATTTCATTTAATGCCAAGCTCAACCCTTCAAATCAATATACAAGAGAATGGGTTTCCTCTCTTTGATATTTGTTTTGCATTCTTACAAATGCGCAAATATTATGTATGAGGTGATTAGGTGATGTTTAAGTCCAAATCTACTACTAAATGATGGAGTTTGCACTTTCTTTTGTTTTGGTTTAAACTCTCTTGTTTGTTGCTAATTGAAATGGTGTATATATGCATATATACATGCATATTTGGCCGTAACATATATATATATATATATATATATATATATATATATATATATATATGTATGTATGTATGAATATATATATACATATACTTTTTCCATGTTGTACTCTTATATATATATATATATATATATATATATATATAAGTGTTAATCTCCTTAAACTTGTTTGCCTTTATTTGCTTTCGATTTAAATCTTTTTTCTTGAATTTGATATCATGTATCATTATATATACATAAGTAGCCATAGTATATGTATATACTCCTTAGTCATGAGACATCACTTATATATAAACATATATATATATATATATAAGTGTTAAACTCTTTTAAACTTGAATGCTTATATTTGCTTCTAAAATGATAACTTGCCTATGCTAGTTGTAAAATAGGATTTGCCATATCTATTTCATGTTGCCTATGCTTATATAGGTGATTATATATATTAAAACTGGTTGAACACTCCCGATATATTTTAAATCTCTATATTAAAATAGATATCAGAGGCTTGAAAAATCCCGCTATTACACTATGTCCCAACCTCGGCCCCTCCCTCAACTAGTAAAGACTACAAAAGCTAAACGAATGGCTCCTAACAAACAATTTAAACATCCACTTGGCATCTTTCCTCAGCCATCGTACCTCGATAGTGAAAGGTGAATGGTCTATTGGTTTTAGCTCTAGTCTTTCCGCATCCCACTGGCTGCCAATGATGGGTATCCGACGGTCTACTATCCTTGTTGGTCGTGACCCTATGCCTCCCAATTGAGACGACCGCTGAATCACCCTGGACTCACCACGTCACTGCATTCTGACTGCAAAGCTACTTTTGTAGTTAAGGCCCACCCACTTAGTAGTTACGCGCAGATCCAACCTCTGCGAACATAACCTAAACATCTGGCACCGCACAGAGGACTACCAGGAGCACCTTACGCATCTCAGGAAGCCTCATGCTTTCCCTTCCAGTCCTTCAGAGCCGACAAAATAATCAGATGAACGTGCGCTGCCATCCTGCCTTATGACACCTCGATGATCTACCCCGTTGGGTTATTCACCCTCAAACATATGGACTGGTCCAAGCGCCTCATTTTAATGTGTCATTGGACCATATGTCTAAACATGCTTTTACGTGCTAGCTTTCCTCACTCGGTTTCCATTTAACTTGGTTATCCCTATTCACATTGAGTTCTTATTCAAGTTACCAAGTTTCTCTTGCTTATTAATTTTAGTCATATAACTTAAACCATTTAAGTTTATTAATGTAACACCCCGTAATTTTAAAAACATAAAAGAGGATAAATTAAATAATAACTAAGTTAATATCTAGGATTAAGGGAAACGGACTGTGCCATTACGTCCGTCTCGAAATTCTGATCAAGATAGACATTTGGTTTGCATAAATGGACACCGTATGAAGAAGTTATGAAGGTTTGAAGTCTGTATACGCGTAAGATAATTATATATATAATTAATTTCGAAAATCAGAAAATAGTTTAAAACCCAAAAATAAAGAGGTGGCAAATTTCCTGCTCCAAGGGAGTTGACCCCTTAAGGGGGGTGTCGACTCCTAGGTCGATCCCTCAAGGGGGTGTTGACTCATGGGTCGACCCCCTAAGGGGGGTCGGGCCCCATAGGGATGAGGTGGCAGGCAAATTCTGGGGGCTGGCAACTATAAATACAGGCTCATTTCTCTTGTTTTCTTCGCTGAAAATCAATGGAGGCCTAAGTGCTGCTGGTGCCTAGACTGAATCAAATCTCTTTCTTCTTCTACAATCAAAGTTTAGAGATTCAAGTGTAGATTTGTGATTCGTCAACTTCTTTTCTCCTTCTGTTGTTCTAAATCCGAACACTGTGAGTTCAAGTTATTTTTAGATTTAAATAACTAAAAGTAAAACATGATATTAATATAATTTGGATCTATCCCTGTAACTGAATCATAACGGATCTATTGTAATTTGTGAATCTATAACTGTAACTTGGATCTCAACCTTTATCATGTCAGATCTACTTTTGATTATGGATCTAATTTGCTCATCTTGTGCCTATCATGTTGTGGTTAATTTAGTTCTGTCATTAGTTGGACATCTAAATCCTTATTTAGATCTAATCATGCCTGTTATGACATCCCTCCTATGTTAGAACCTGTTTTATTATCGCAAGTTCACCGACTGTTCTCATATGTTCATCTTAACATTATGCCAACATATGCTTATATCAGTTTTGCTAGAATAATCATCTCTATCATCTTCCCTTCATCTTTCCCTTTTATTTTATATAGCTAGGCTATTCTCGAGCCTAGGCATGCCGCCAAATTATGCGAATGCGTTAGTTTGGGAACGTGGGAAAAAACATTGAAATTGAGCATAGCTTGAAAAGGGGAAAATGGCATAACTTGAATAATGCTTATGTATATAAATTTGGACATATAATTCATTATGAACATAACTGGGGAAAAGGGGCATGAAACCTATAACCTATAATGACATAGGTAAAATTGGCTAATAATAGAATGCCTAGGATTACAGTAATTAGAAATAGTGATTGTGCCTATGACACGAGGTTAGATTAGACTTGTGGTGGAAGTCTGCTCGGAACTGCCTGTCATATCTAGAGACCACAAGTGGTGAATCTAATGTGAGAGGTCTAGGTACACAAATACGAGACGTGCTAAGACACGAGGTTAAGCCTGATTTTTGGAATAAGTCTGCCCGGACCCGCCCGGCATGTCCAGCATCCACAAATGGTAGGTTTAATGTGGGAGATGTAGCATACTGTAACCATAAATGAAAATATGGTAATAAACCTTGAATACTTAACCTTTTTGAATCCATAGGGATCGTATGAACATGAACTTAAATTGGGGTTAAGTAAGTTTGGTTGAATAGAGGGTGGGTTAAGTAAATCTGAGGGGGTGGGTAATATTTATATATAGGCCCACGCACTTAACCAGACAAGGTTATGTAATTAAAGTCACCTAGTGGTAAGCATAACATGTGAAAATGTTGAAGTTATGTAGTTAAAGACACCTTTTTAGGGTAAGCATAACTGGTAGAAATGATAAGGTTATGTAATTAAGGACACCTAGTGGTATACATAACCGATGGAAATCCAAGTGGGGATACAAGACAAGGGGGGAGCTTGTATCATATTGTGTGGGACCCATTTCAGTTGGTAACCCTTAATAG
The DNA here is from genome assembly GCA_030737875.1 of Allium sativum. Taxonomy (NCBI): domain Eukaryota; kingdom Viridiplantae; phylum Streptophyta; class Magnoliopsida; order Asparagales; family Amaryllidaceae; genus Allium; species Allium sativum. The sequence continues at coordinate 714,700,214 of CM060921.1, read as the reverse complement.
GTATCAAACGAGTACTCCGAACTAGGTCGAAGTTTGGGCACACTTACTGGGCTGATTGTAAGAGATCCAGACGAGGAGGACGGTGTAGGCCGCGCAAATCAACCGAGGACATGTGCGTGCATGGGCCGGGTAGAGGGGGCTAAGACGACCTTGACACCAGTAGATATGGTTGTGCACATCACGAAGGGTTGCCACTTTCGGAAAGTGATACCTCCTACTGTGGGACCGGCATAGGGTATCTACGGAATAGGGAGCCGATCGATTTGGGTAGTAATTAGGTACATCTAGACATATGTCTAAGTCTACCATCTGATAGTTTTTGGGATCATATCATTTCTGGTTATACTAGAATCAGTGCAGAGAATCAGAGTAATCATTAGAGAAGCATGTCCACTCCATCATGTTTACCTTGTCATACCTGCCCTATGTAGTTTTATCTTTCTTATCCACTTTGTATGCCTGTCATGCTACTTTTACTTATTTACTTGCTAAAAGTAACTGGACTTGCCAGGCTTTATGTCTGACCATTTTTGTTTCCTCGTCTTTCTTCTGTTTCCCCGCAGGTTCTCAAGGTGGGAATACTCAAGCTTATTCAAGGCTCGTTATTATCTTGCTAGGAGCTGCTTTTGAAGTATTACTAAAGTTCTCTTCTTCACTACTATGGCTTTGTCTCTTTTTGGGGAATAATTCTTATTATGTATCTGTGTACTCTGATGGTACAAGACAGATACTTTATGCTATTGTAATGGTTTTTATGTAATTCCAAACTTGTGACGTTTTGGACCACGATGTTATGAATTATGTTTTAAACAAAATTTTAAATTCCGTTGTTATCTTTTATATTTATCTTGTAATATTCCATGTCTGTTTACCTATAACGCTTCACGAAACTTATTGCATTCTCTTAATGAGTGGCATTAATAGACGTGGGTTGGTATCAAAGCCGAAGGTTACCGGATTAGATAATAGTCTTTCAAAACTATTTTCAAAAAGGTTTTAAGAAAGCATTTTTCAAAAAGAAAAGTATGATTTGAAAACATATTCCCTAAAGCCATATATAATATCCTTCAATCCTTTTTCTAAATCTCTTTCCTTTTCATTTCAGCATGTCTGGGGAACCTAATATTCCAGAGGGCGTTACGATACCAGGCTAGTTCCATAGGTATCTTGAGGCAACAGCGGCTGCCGATGGTCAAGCTGACGTTCCTCCCCCAGCTGCACTCATCATTCCCCCTCCTCCTCCAAGAGAAGATAATTTCACTATGATCTGCAAAGATTTATGTGCCATGGGAGGGAAGCCATTCCGTGGAACCAAAACATTCGTAGAGGCAAGGAATTGGCTCAAGGAGACCGAGGACTTGTTTATGATCTTTGAAGTGGAAGATCAAAGGAAGACTTAGTTAGTTGCCTGGCTACTGAAAGATGAAGCTTTGTTCTGGTAGGAAGTGACCCAAGTTGGATGTCCGGCGGAAACATGGGACGATTTTAGATAGAGGTTTGAAATGAAGTTTCTTTCCCAAGATGAGAAAAGCATGCGAATGGAGAGGTTCTTGGAGCTCAAACAAGAAAACATGTCTGTTAAAGAACATGTGAACAAATTCAACCAACTAGCAAGGTTTGAATTGGAATTGGTAGATACTCCACATAAGAAAGCTTTGCGGTTTGTTAAATGACTAAATGAACCCCTTCATGGGTTAGCAATGTCCCATATTCCAATGGGAGCTACTTTTGAAAGGCTTGTTATCATGGCCTTGATGCATGTGGAAGACAAAGGAGGTAAGAAGGAAGTTAAAGTTGAGGAAACAACGCAGAATAAAAAGGTATGACCCAAGAAAGGACAACAATAGCAACAACCAAACAAAGGTGGAAAGAATGACAAGGCTAAGGATAAGAGGAAGTGTCACAGTTATGGATGGGAGGGTCACTTGGTCAAAGACTGTAAAAGAAGAAAGAATACCTGCTTCAATTGTTGAAAGGTCGGACACTTTGCTTGGGAGTGCCCGAAGAAACAAGGACAAGGTCAAAGGGCGGGAGCTTCTGGAGGGTAGGTGAATGCTCTCGCGATCAGTGCTCCGATAGAGGTAGGAAAATTTCTTTGGAAGGTTTGATTTCTCTTTCCAGTCATCTAATTAGAACTCTTTTTGATTCTGGAGCTTCACATTCATTTATATATAGTTCCGTGGTTAAATCTCTGCACTTAAATACTAGTATGGTAATGGATCCCGTTGTTATCTCAAACCCCATTGGTTGTTCGACTCACTTGCCTATGATTTTTCGGGGTTTGAGAATATCTATCTTTGGCGTCGAGTTTGAGTGCGACGCTGTAACGACTCGGATTTTTGGTCGGTTAATTTTAGTATTTAATATGGATTTAAATATTGAATTGATAATATAAATCGATTTTTATATTGAGTTATCAATTTATTAATCGAAATACGATTCATTTCAAAAATGTATAATCATCGTAGTACAAAAATGAATTTAGTTGAATTAAAGATTTTAAAACTTGAAAATAGTTCGAATGATCAATACAAACTTCTGTTTGAATTAGATTAATGATATTAATTTATTATCGAGGAATTTATTGTCTTGAATTTAATCTATATCAATTTAAATTAATATCTTCTCCATATGATCGAATAAGGCTTTGAAACCTGTCCCAGTAGGTTCAAAATGGTGGTTTAACCTAAGGAAGGCCTATTGTTGGGCTCAAATGGGAGTTTGAATTCAACGTGATAATTTAAATTAAAGGATACTGGTTTTAATTAAAATTAAAATAAAATAGAATAAAAATAATTATAAAATACAATATCCTTCCTTCCTAAGCATACCAAAGTACTTACCCTACGTTGACAATTTTATTACCCATAATAGTAGAGTACGTAGACCTAAGGAAAATGCCTTAGAGGTTAAGTTATTTCCCTTATAAAACCACGCTATAACCCTTGCCTTTTCCATTTCGTGGTCTTTATAAATGAAATCGAAAATCCCAATACCACCAAATAAAAATAAAAAAAAATTGCAAATGAATCTGGAGTGATCAAAGGCCACAGAATCACGATTTGGAAAACACGAAGTCTCTATGAAGCTAGGGCTTAACAACGTAGTTGAGGGGATTGATAACACGTGGAAGGGGATTCAATGCAATTCATTGTTTCATGCATGTAGCCTAGGGTTGAAGTCGCATATGGTAGAGGCCATCGAGTGGATCTTAAGAGGGCCCGCGAGGTCATTGCGATGTCGAGCAGGGGCATCACGATTTGTTTCGATAAGGTCGGTGAAGTTCTGGGAGTCACTACTATTACCGTAGCTAGTTGAAATTGAAGTGTGATGGGATTCTGGGTGGTCCAGAGCTCCAATAATGGCGATGCTTAGGTCTGTCTTTAGTCAGATCTTGGGGAAAAGATGGCTTGAATGGTTGAGGGCGATGGCCTTTGAGTTTTGAGAGGGTTCGAGTACCAAAACTTCGAGTTGTTTCGAGAAAAAGTATGACGCTCAAGTTTTGTGGCTACAGGAATATATCCTGATATGTAGTGAAAGCTCCAAGCTGTAGATGTTAGGCACGAGTTGTTCAAGAAGTTGGGGTTTAGCAGTTGAAAAATATGTGGAGTTTTGTATGTTTTATTTTTGATTTTGTTTTGTTTTACCTAAACTCTTGGGTGCCCAAATTTGTATAGGCAGTCAAGTAGTTCAGGATTTTACAGATCTATCTAAAGGAGCTTGGAGCAGGAGGCTTCAGTGTTAGATATATAGTATTTTTTATTTTTGTTGTGTTGTAAGTGTTGTACTCTGATAATTATATGTTATACAGTTAAAATTTTATATTTCAAAAGTTATGATATATTATATTTTGTTCCGCTGCGATGTGAGATTTTGTGTTGTTATTTCTGTTCTTCTTCTTCTACCGTTTTCTTCTAAAAAATGATTTGTATTTCTGTAATATTTGGGTTAGAATTGCGATGCATGTAGTCAACTTAGATAATACAGATTTACGGGCCATTGCAGTTGGTATTAGAGCTTAGGTTGAGCAAACCTAGGCTTTGGTGGGTGATTACTCAATTGAGATAGGGTCAGTAGTACCCTAGAATGAGTTGAGTGTATATATACGAGAGCACGTATTTTGTTAATTGATATAAAAAATTGTTTTATATTATGTTGGCTTGTTTGTTGAGTAGTTTATGAATTCTGATTGAATCATGGGATGTCATGAAGTCGATAGGAATTTCTAAACACTTGAACAGAGAAATTTGACACAATATTGTTTTAAGTGGGTAAATGAAATAATTTTACTCAAAATTCTATTTGGTATAAAAGGAATAAATTTCTGAAATTATTATAATATATGGATATGGAAATGTTGGATGTTATTATTATAATCATATAAGATTATAAAATTGGAATGGTTATATATAACCAAATATAATTTGTATGGTAACGAAATGTACAATTGAGATGGATTAAAATTAAATTCAAACAAGAATTCAAAATTTAATCCTGGGAAGCTGGAAAATATTTTCTAAAGTATATTGAAATAACATAGCTTTGTTTTGGAAAGGGTTTGAATAAATACCATTTTTGAATGGATTTTGTAAGTGATAAAGCATTGAGCTCACTTCAGTCGCTGGGAAATAATTCTGATAATGACCGCAGCATAATCAATGTATATTTTTGAGTATATAAGTGTTGGGTTGTTACCTTATAAAAGATTTTGATGGAAATTTGTTTGAAAGAAAACAAGTTGGTTTGAAAATTCAAATGTTTTGAATTTGTGATGGAAATAGATATATGTATATACTTATGGGATTTCAAAAGGATTTGAAATAAAAACCCAAGAATTTGAATTTTGGAATTTAAATTTAACTTAAGCAAGTTAAATAGATCTAAGTGAATAAATTGATTAAAATCAATTTGAATGAATCTGGAATGAGTTTGAATACATGTAAATGGAAACCAAAAGTTTTGGTAGAACTAAAATTTGTTGAAATATGAAGAGTTGAGTTTCAACATAAATGAGTTTTTGGAAAATTAATGGGTTTGCAATATTTTTCTTACTTAGTAATTTCAAAGACGAAATTCTTTTAAGGGGGAAGAATGTAACAACCTATATTTTTGGTCGGTTAATTTTAATATTTAATATGGATTTAAATATTAAGTTGATAATATAAATCGATTTTGATATTGATTTATCAACTTGTTAATCGAAATACGATTTATTTCGAATATATATAATCATCATAGTACAAAAATGATTTAGTTGCATTCAAGATTTTAAAACTTGAAAATAGTTCAAATGATCAATACAAACTTCTGTTCGAATTAGAATAATAATATTAATTTATTATCGAAGAATTTATTGCCTTGAATTTAATTTATATTAATTTAAATTAATATCTTCTCCATATGATCGAATAACTCTTTGAAACCTGTCCCAGTTGGTTCAGAATGGTGGTTTAACCCTAGGAAGGCTTGTTGTTAGTCTCAAATGACAGTTTGAAACCAACGTGATAATTTAAAATTAAAGGATACCAATTTTAATTAAAATTAAAATAAAATAGAATAACAATAATTATAAAATACAATATCCTTCCTTCCTAAGCAAACCAAAGTACTTACCCTACGTTGATAACTTTATCACCTGTAATAGTAAAGTACGCAGACTTAAGGAAAATGCCTTAAAGGTTAAGTTATTTCCCTTATAAAACCATGCCATACCCCTTGCCTTTTCCATTTCTTGGTCTTTATAAATGAAATAAAAATCCCAATACCACCAAATAAAAATCAAAAGAAATCAAAAACAAATTTTGCAAGTGAAACTGGAGTGATTAAAGGCCACATAATCACGATTTTGGAAACACGAAGTCTTTGTAAAGCTAGGGCTTAACAACATAGTTGAAGGGCCCAATAACACATGGAAGGGGATTCGATGCAATTCATTGTCGCACGCCTGTAGCCTAGGGTTGAAGTCGTGAATGGTAGAAGCCACCAAGTTAAGAGGGCACGCGAGGTCATCGCGATGTCGAGCAAGGGCATCACGATTTGTTTTGATGAGGTCGGTGAAGTTCTGGGAGTCGCTGCTATTACCGTAGCTAGTTAAAATTGAAGTGCGATGGGATTCTGGGTGGTTCGGAGCTCCAATAATGGTGATGCTTAGGTCTTTCTTTAGTTAGATCTTAGGGAAAAGCTGGGTTGATTGGTTGAGGGCAATGGTCTTCGAGTTGTGAGAGGGTTCGGGTACCACGAGTTGTGGGAGCAAAAATATGTCGCTTAAGTTTGGTGGCTACGGGAATGTATCGTGATATATAGTGGAAGCTCCAAGCTGTAGATGTTAGGCACGAGTTGTTGAAGAAGTTGGGGTTTGACAATTGGAAAATATGTGGAGTTCTGTATGTTTTATTTTTGATTTTTTTTTTGTTTTACCTAAACTCTTGGGTGCCCAAATTTGTATAGGCCCTCAAGTAGTTCAGGATTTTACAGATCTATCTAAAGGAGCTTGGAGCAGGAGGCTTAAGTGTTAGATATATAGTGTTTTTATTTTCGTTGTGTTGTAAGTGTTGTACTCTGATATTATAGGTTATACAGTCAAATTTTTGTATTTCAAAAGTTATGATATATTATATTTTGTTCCACTGCGTTATGAGATTCTGTGTTGTTATTTCTGTTCTTCTTCTTCTACCTTTTTCTTCTAAAAAAGATTTGTATTTCTGTGATACTTGGGTTGGACGTGTGATGTATGTAGTCAACTCAGATAGTACGGATTTGCGGGCCATTACAAACGCGTATGTGCTAGGTTTTATGGGCTATGGGTGATTCTACGGATAGATTGGCTAACCATGTATGGTCCCATTCTAGATAGCTAGAGGAGGGTCGTTAGACTTTTAACTTTCCATGGGAGGACCCTCAAGATTTATTGTGACCCACAAGGGCCTGTTATGCTTAGATTCCTAGAGTCTCTTGATGCATCTATCGATGATTTGCATTCTGTTCCAGTAGTCCGAGATTATTCTGATGTTTTTGATAAGGTACGAGGATTACCTCTGAGGCACAAGATCGATTTTCGTATATATTTGGTGGACAATACAAAGTAAGTTGCTTTACCTGTGCGCCATATGGCTCTAAGGAAAAGGAGGAATCTTAGCAAGCAAGTAGGAGAGTTACTTGAAAAAGGGTTTATCAATTAAAGCATATCTAAATGGGGTGCTCCAGTTGTATTCGCGACTAAGGAGGATGGTTTGCTTCGTTTGTGTGTGGACTATAGAGAGTTGAACAAACTCACAAAGAAGAATAGGCCCCCACTTTCGAGGATAGATGACTTGTCTGACAGCTTGTTGGTGCCTTGGAATTTTCTCAGTTAGACTTGGCCATGGGGTTTCATCAGTTGAGGGTGGCTGAAGATAGTATAGATAAGACCTCTTTTAGGACTCCAGTTGGTTTCTTTGAATGGATAGTTATCCCTTTTGAGTTGACGAATGCACCCACCTATTTTGTCGATCTGATGAGTAGGGTGTTTCGGGAGTTCCTAAATAAATTTGTTGTGGTCTTTGTTGATGATGTCTTGATCTTCTCAAAGAGCGAAGAAGAGCATGCCCAACTTTTTAGAGAAGTTTCGAAAACTCTACGTGCACATCAGCTTAAGGCGAAGTTCTCCAAATGTCATTTTTGGAAAAGAGAGGTGAGATTCCTAGGGCATGTGGTTTCTAAAGATAGGATAGCAGTAGATCCTACAGAGGTAATTGAAGTTCATGATTGGCAAGTTCCAAAGAATGCAACGGAAATGAGAAGCTTTCTCAGATTGGTAGGTTATTATAGGAAGTTCATTAAGGACTTCGTAAAGTTATCAGCCCCACTCACCAGGCTGATGAAGAAGAATTTGGCATTTTCATAGGATATAGATTGTGATGTTGCTTTCCAATGACTGAACAGGGCTCTGACAACAGCCCCAGTCATGACCTTGCCTAATGGAAATAAAGTGTTTACAGTTTACACTGTTGCATGTGGTACAGGGCTTGGTGCGGTTCTGATGCAAAAAGGGAAGGTAGTGTGTTATGGAGGTAGACAATTGAGAGTTCATGAGAAGAACTACCCTAACCATGATTTAAAGCTAGCTTCCATAGTATTCGCACTTAAGATGTGGCATCATTATTTGCTTAGAGAGAGGTTCGAGTTGTACACTGATCACAAATCTCTCAAGTATTTGTTCTCGTAGAAGGATCTTAATTTAAGGCAACAAAGGTGGATGGAGTTCCTAGCTTCTTATGATTTTGAGATTGCTTATACCCCTAGCAAGGGTAATGTGGTGGCAGATGCACTAAGTAGGCAGAGGATGACCTTAAGTCCTCTGTTTGTGGAGAGGAAAATCTTGGAGTTAATATCGACTTTTGATTTTAGACCCTCCACCGAGTTATTGCCTGGTTTGTTTACATTGCTAGAGATACGACCTACTCTTATGGATCAGATAGGAGCTTCGCAGCGAGATGATCCATGGATTCTAGACGTTTGGAAAGGCTTAGTAAAGGGGAGACTTCTAGTCACCTTAATAGATATTCCATTGATGATAAAGGGTGGTTGCGACGAGATGGAAGGCTTTATGTTTCCCAAACTGGAAGTTTGTTGAAGGCAGTCCTAGATGAAGCCCATCATTCTAAGATGACTATTCATCCAGGCAGTGATAAGATGTATGGGGATATGAAGAGGGTTCTCTTTTGGGCAGGAATGAAGAAAGATGTGGTAGAGTTTGTTTATCAATGTTTAGTATGTCAGCAAGTCAAAGCCGAGCAAAAGAAGGCCGGTGGTTTACTTCATCCTTGGAGGTTCCACAGTGGAAGTGGGAAAGTGCCTCTATGGATTTCATAGATGGTTTTCCTAGATCAAGGACAGGTAACACCAGTATTTGGGTGATAGTAGATAGACTTATTAAGAGCTCTCATTTTATTCCAGTTAAGAGTAAGAGGACGGCAGCATGGTTGGTAGCAACTTATGTTTGTGAGATTGTCCGTCTTCATGGAGTATCTTCCAGCATCATAAGCGATCGTGACCCCATATTCACTAGTGAATTTTGGAGGAGTTTGCAAGAGGCATTAGGTACACAGTTATGTTTGAGCATTGCTTATCATCCTCATACCGATGGACAGACGGAGAGGGTGAACAAAGTTCTAGATGATCTTTTGAGGCAGTGTATTCTAGATTTCGGAGGTACTTGGGAAGAGCATCTTCTTTTAGTAGAGTTTTCCTATAACAACAGTTATCAAGCAAGCATTGGCATGGCACCTTTTGAGGCATTATACGGACGACCCTGTAGATCACCGACTTGTTGGTAGGAATCTACAAAAAGACTATTACCTTGACTGGATATGGTTAGAGAAACGTCCGAGAAGACTGATCTTACTAGACGACGAATGAAGACTACTCAAGATAGGCAGAAATCCTATGATGATAAGAGAAGGACTGAGATTGAATTCGACGTAGGTGATATGATTTTCATTAGAATATCACCTCTAAGGAACGTGGTTCGCTTCGGATTTGTAGGGAAATTGGCTCCAAGATTTGTAGAGCCATTTCCATAACAGAAAGGAGGGGCCAAATCTCCTATTGAGTAAAACTGCCGGAGAGGTTATCCGGCATTCATGATGTTTTCCACATTTCTCACTTGCGGAAGTGTTTACATAATATTGTGGAAGTAGTTGAGCTGAGTGTATTGGAAGAAGTAGAGGTGGAATTGGAGGAGATAGTCAGACGAGTTCCTTTCCATATCCTTGGATCAAAAGTTAAGAAGCTATGCAATAGGGAAGTCCAGTTGGTGAAAGTTCAGTGAAGAGATAACCCAGAGGATGCTACTTGGGAGACCAAAGACCAATTCGTGCTTTGTACCCTTTTCTTTTCGAGGGTATGTTCTAACTCCTTTTTCCAATGTTTTATCTGCGCTTGTTTCTATCATTTAAGTATATTCTATCGATTAAATTTCCGACCTTTAGATAGGAATCCCATGGATGCAAACATGTGTTTGAAACATGTTATGTTTGAAGGATGCAAGTGGATGCAAGTGTTTGCTAATGGTTGCTTGTGGATGCATATACACACACATTAGGCACTAGATCGACTCAATCACTCTCATACTGCATATGGTTGTGTGCGCATTTTTCTTATTTTTATGGATGAAATTAAATGTATCATCATATGGATGTTGCATTTGGACGGATGATTGTGCACCCATGTAGAACTACAAGTCATAAAAGGATTATTGCATACATGTTGGACTCATGGCACTAACATACATTGCATTAACGAGGTCGGCTGAATCAGTAGACCGCCTGATCTTCGCATTAGTATTGGGACATTTACACACACCTTTGCATATGTTCATATCGGCATTAGAAGTCTTTAAGGACAATGGATTCCTGTGACTGGTATACGAGTAGATGGGTGATGGATGGTAGGATAAACATTCTTCTTAGATTGGAAATTTCGTGGACGAAATCCATTGAGTAAGGGAGAATGTAACACCCCGTAATATTAATAACATTAAAGAGGATAAATTAAATAATAATTAATGTAATATTCAGGATTAAGGGAAATGGGCTATGTCATTGCATTCGTCTCGAAATTCTAGTCAAGATAGACATTTGGTTTGCGTAAAACGGACATTGTATGAATAAGTTATGAGGGTTTGATGTTTGTATACGTGCAAGATAATTATATTTATATGTATATAATTAATTTCAGAAATAAAAAAATAGTGTAAAACCCGAAAATAAAGAACCGGCTAATTTCACGCTCAAAGAGAGTCGACCCCTAAAGGGGGGTTTCAACCATGGGTCGACACCCTAAGGGAGGGGGGGTGGAACGCTCTAGGGCTGAGGTGGCATTCGAATTCTGCGGGATGACAACTATAAATATAGGCTCATTTCTCTTGTTTTCTTCACTGAAAATCAATGGAGGCCTAAGTGCTGCCGGTGCCTGGACTGAATCAAATCTATTTCTACTTCTGCAATCAAAGTTTAAAGATTCAAGTGTAGATCTATGATTCGTTAACTGCTTTTCTCCTTCTATTGATCTAAATCCGAACACTGTGAGATCAAGTTATTTTTAGATTTAAATAAGTAAAAGTAAAACCTGATATGACTATAATTTGGATCTATCCCTGTGACTGAATCGTATTAGATCTATTGTAATTTGTGAATCTACAACTGTAACTTAGATTTCAACCTTTATCATATCGGATCTACTTTTGATTATGGATTTAACTTGCTCATCTTGTGGTTAATTTAGATCTGTCTTTAGTTGGACATATAAATCCTTATTTAGATCTAATCATGCCTGTTATGACATCCCTACAACGTTAGAACCTGTTTTATTATCATAAGTTCACTGATCTGTTCTTATATGTTCATCATAACAGTATGCCATCATATGATTATGTCAGTTTTGTTAGAATAATCATCTCTATCATCTTCCCTTATCCTTTCCATTTTATTTTATATAGCCAGGCTATTCTTGAGCCTAGGCATACAGCCAAATTATGCGAATGCTTTAGTTTGGGAATATGGGGAAAAACATTGAAATTAGGCATAACTTGAAAAGGGGGAAAGTGTCATAACTTGAATAATGCTTATGTATATAAATTTGGACATATAATTCACTATGAGCATAATTGGGAAAAAAGGGGCATGAAACCTAGAACATATAACGACACAGGTAAAATTGGCTAATAATGGAATACATAGGATTACAGTAATTAGAAACTGTGACTGTGCCTATGACATGAGATTAGATTACACTTGTGGTGGAAGTCTGCCCGGAACCGCCAGACATATCCAACGACCACAAGTGGTGAATCTAATATGAGAGGTCTAGGTGAACAAATACGAGACATGCTAAGACACGAGGTTAAGCCCGATTTATGAAATAAGTCTGCCCGGACCCTCCCGAGAATGTCCAGCATCCACAAGTGGTAGGTTTAATGTGGGAGGTCTAGCATACTGTAACCATAAATGAAAATATGGTAATAAACCTTGAAAACTTAACCTAGTTGAATCCATAGGGATTGTATGAACATGAACTTAAATTGGGGTTAAGTAAGGTTGGTTAAACAAAGAGTGGGTTAAGTAATCTGAGGGGGTGGGTAATATTTACATATAGGCCCACGAACTTAACCAGATAGGGTTATGTAAATAAAGACACCTGGTGGTAAGCATAACCTATGAAAATGTTGAAGTTATGTAATTTAAACACCTTTTTTATGGTAAGCATAACTGGTAGAAATGATAGGGTTATGTAATTAAAGACACCTTGTTGTATACATAACCAATGGAAATCCTCGTGGGATACAAGACAAGGGGGGAGCTTGTATCATATTGTGTGGGACCCATTTCAGTTAGTAACCCTTAATAGGTATCAAATGAGTACTCCGAACTAGGTCGGAGTTGGGGCACGCTTACTGGGCTGATTATAAGAGATCCAAACGAGGAGAACGGTGTGGGCGGTGCAAACCGACCGGGGACATGTGAGTGCATGGGCCGGGTAGAGGGGGCTAAGACGACCGTGACACCAGTAAATATGGTTGTGCACATCACGAAGGTTTTCCACTTTAGGAAAGTGATACCTTCTACTGTGGGGCTGGCACAGGGTATTTACGGAGTAGGGAGACGATCGATTTGGGTAGTAGTTAGGGTACATCTAGACGCATGCCCAAGTCTACCATCTGATAGTTGTTGGGATCATATCATTTCTAATTATACTAGTATCAGTGCAGAGAATCGGAGTAATCATTAGAGAAGCATATACACTCCATCATGTTTACCTTATTATACCTGCCCTATATAGTGTTACCTTCTTATCCACTTTATATGTCTGTCATGCTACTTTTAGTTATTTACTTGCTAAAAGTAACTGGACTCTCTAGACTTTATGCTTGACCCTTTTTGTTTACTCTTCTTTCTTTCGTTCCCTCCCCCCGGTTTTCAAGATGGGAATACTCAAGCTTAATTAGGACTTAGTTATCATCGTGCTAGGAGCTGCTTTTGAGGTATTGCTCAAGTTCTCTTCTTTACTACTATGGCTTTGTCTCTTTTTGGGGAATTATAATTTTTATGTGTTTCTGTACTCTAATGGTACAAGACAAATGCTTTATGTTATTATAATGGTTTTTATGTAGTTCTAGACTTGTGATATTTTGGACCACGATGTTATGAATTATGTTTTAAATAAAAATTTAAATTCTGCTGTTATCTTTTATATCTGCCTTGTAATATTTTGTGTCTATTTACCTATAATGCTTCACAAAACTTAATCCATTCTCTTAATGAGTGACATTAACGGACGTGGGGTGTCACAATTAATATGCCCACAACATGTTATTCTCTCTAGATTGTGATCCAAGGTCTGTAATCCACAATCCCTTTATATTCTCGTTTGATTTCATCGTTAAAATAATATATTCTACTCAATATGTAATTAAGTGTATCTCAATTCACATGTTTTCTTTTTAACATGTCAGTCATTATTTATGAATAGATATAACTTATTTCATTTCATAAGTTTTCCTCATTCATTCTTATTTAATCATAATTCCATTTTACACCGTGACTACAACTTATCGTTGTTTACTTATTAACTTAGTTCTCTTAACTAAAGCCCATTAATAAGTTTCTCTACCCATTTATTATAACCTATATTATAATTTCCTCTTGTCCTTAGAACAAGTCTAAACATGTTATTCTTATCAGTGGGTTTCAGACTTCCAAGTTTAAAGATTACTTAATTTATAATTAAGTACAACCTTTTATATTTCATAAATTATCCCCCTTTTCTCAACTGGTTTCAGGTTTTCCCCAATTACTAATTACTTAATTTACAATTAAGTGTCCCTATCTCACTTCACCAGTTGTCCCATTTCCTTACTAGTTTATTATAACCTATAAGGTATAATCATCACTTGTCCCTAGGACAAGTCTACCTATTGTACAACATTCTTATCACTTGCCCCTAGGACAAGTTTACCTATTGTACAACATTCTTAAGTCTACCTATAAGGTTATTATCATTCCCCGTTCATTCCATTTCTTTTACTGTTGTAATTATCTTTCATTCAATTCCATTTATTTCCATTAATTTCAATTAATGTCATTTATCAATCCTACCATATACATATATTTATATATATGTTTATGCACTAGACTTCTCACGTTAATCCTACACTTGTGGATGCAGGATTTGTCAGGCAGTTCTGGGTAGACTTCTTCCACAAGTTGACTTAACCTCGTGTCTTAGTACCGTTACATGTCTTTGAAGGTTCTAACTTTACTCTTATTAAAACAGTTCTCATCCTATATGATTATTCTCTAGTTAAGTTGTTCCGGTACACATTGAACCATCAAAAGGAAATGATGCTTAATATTTTGCATTCATTTCATTATATACAAGTTTATATTCATCAAGTATCTTTAGTAACAGTTTCAATACCTTTATTGTCATACTTTTTGATGTAAAAGTAGTTCCCTCTTACATATATAACAATTGACATTAACAAAACCTTAACGAACAATTGCTGTCTCCAGAAGTTTATAAACATGAAAAGCAATGTCTTCATCACAGTTATCCAATATCTAGTGACCATAATCCCTTGCTTCTACACCTTATTCCTACTCACAGATTAAGCAATTTCCATTTAGATATAATAATAAATGGCAATACAAGGAAGGATGTTATGAATGTATTACTAGAGGGCTGCAAGCTGACACAAGGGGATTCCCTAGTTATGTTTTTCAACGTAAATTGACTGGTTGTAAAAATCTTACTTTTTTTTAATACCTGAATGTTAGCGCGAATAGAAGGGAAGAAATGATCTAATGTTGACTTGAGCATCAAAGGAAAAAAGAACAGAAACATAATTTACAAAATAAATCTAAAAAGGTGGTACCTGATTTTAAGGAGAATGTTTCCGTAGTGGATTATTGCATATTTTAGTATACCAATTAGAGAAATATCCATTCAATTAGGGAAAGCATATATTTCCCTGTATCATTTCAGCAGTGAACAATCAATGATATCAGAAAAATCATATAATTAGTTCCTGATCGTGTATTTTCTAAGTTTCATTCACATTATTGCAGATTTTAGTATACCAAATGTGTCATTTAGGCTAATTAAACAATAAACTTGATCAGCCTTATATTTAAATAACAGTGAAGTGGTGAACAAATACAATTTCATATCAAATTCAACAATCCTTTGTAAAAATAATACGACATTTGTACAAACTATTAGTCTTATCAGTTTCAAAACTAACCCAGCTTTTACTTCAAAACAAATAGTTAAACTGTTACCTTTTTATTTTTTTCCCCAAAGCCCAATAATAGTAGTAGTGGTACATTCAAAAATGGGTATATTGATAATTATTTAAGCAGTACAAATTTTACTCTATGTATATGTTTAAATGAATCTCATGTTGCTATTCCTCAAAAACTAAAAATCTATACCTATTTTGTATTAACTTAGATTCATATCTATATATATACATGTACTAACATGTTCACACATTACATCCAAGAACCACTCACTCTTATATACGAAAGAATGGAATAACATCAACAAGGAAAATAAAACAATAATGCCCAAACCTAGGAAAATTATGCATACCTATACGCTGCACCACCAAATGGCAGTAGTCGCAAAGTCCCACTCACGCAGCCTGTAGACGACTTAAGTATGCTACATCATTCTATGCAATTGATTTACCATCTAGATGCATACCTGTAAAGACCCGAAAAATCGAACACTTAATCTTCGAATATCGTAACAATTTGTAATATTGTTAAATGTTATAAATGTGATTTTATAACCTTGTAAAATATCATTTAACAAGTAATTAATGATACTAGATTCATTTTAGAAAAATGCTTTCAAAAATATATTTTTGGTAAAATATTGATAAAATGACCGAAAATCATTTTATTGATAAATGGTCGTTTTCTCAATAAAAGTTGTTGAAAATTTTAGTGGATGTCTAATTATTCATTAGGAAAGTAATTAGTAAATAAAATTATTTTTCATATTTATGGTTAACTATTTTGATGATGTCACCATTTTCAAAAATGAGCATTTAAGGAAAGTTTTGTATTTTGGGTATTTAAATATTCAAATAAGTGATTTATAATTTAAGTATGCTTGTTTTAATTGTTTAAATAAGTTAATGAATTTATTTCCAAGTTTTGTTTACTTGAATAAATCATTTGATAAAGAACTAAAAATATGATCGAGATTCAACTTCCAGATTCGCATCCTATCGTTGAATAGAAGTTGTTTCACATCGTTGCAACGTTGTATGATATATATGCACATACATGCTTATACACATAAATGTATGCATAATTAGTCACATCAAAGGTTTATAAAATATCCTAAGTGTATGCATATAAGCTTCTTATATGTATACAAATGAATGCTTACTTAAAGTCTTTGAAAAAAAAGCAAACTTACCATCTCTTACACATCTTTCACTTCTCTTACACACCTTTTACCATCTCTTACACACCTTTCACTTCTTTCATGAGTACGTTTAGGGTTTTAAGGGCATTTTGGTTTTTTCCCATCCACCTTCTTTTTCCTATATAAGGAGGGGGTATACCTCCTTCTTTCTTACACAAAATTCCTAAGCAAAAGTGAAGCTTTTAATGGCTTATCTTCATCTTCTTCCTCTTCCTTACTAACTTTCTCAAAGTACACTCAAATAAACTTCAAATCAAGCCAAACTTTGAGTGAAGCCTTCCTACACCATTACAAGATCTTCTAGCTAGTTAGAAGTTGAAAAATCGAAGAACCTCTCCATTCTCTATTTTAGGCCGTGAGCTATATACAAGAAGGAAGGAAGGAAAAGCAAGGAAAGGAAGGAAAGAAAGGAGGTTGCTAGTTTGGATCATGGTTCTTATTCTTGGAGCTAGGATTTGCTAAGGATTAAGGTGAGTTTACTCACTATTTAGGACAGCAAACATAAACCCTTTTGCATGTTTTTAACTATGCTTAAAGTTGCTTGAATGTTGGTAACTTATGTTAAAAATGTTGTCTTGATTCTTACTTTAAAAGTAAGCGACATATGTGATCCATGTTAATGGATTGGAATGGACTTGAATGGACTTGGAATTGGACTTGAATTGACTTGTATAACAAGTGGAATGGACTTGAAACAAAGCACATAAGGATTAGTAGGGAATTGACATATTGTGGACTTGAACTTGAAAGTGCACTTATAGCGATAGTCGCTATATATGCAGTTTTAATTGTTGTGTTTTCAATACATTGTATGGAACTTTGTAATGACGTCCTTAGTGATTTCTTATCATATTAAAATGGTTGTTTAACTTGTATGTTAAATTGAAGTAAGTTTGAAAGTGTGTGAAGCTAGAATAGTTATATGAGTGCACTTCCTAATTACTTGTTTATTGAATATCATGGTTACTGTGCTTAATTCTAATAAGCCGACGAGTAGGCTTATCTATCTGTGAGTGTCAAGAATGGGGTGTCTAGGCAAGGGGTGATATGAAACCAGTGCTCTAACTTACCTGGCCTCACTCTTGACCGAGGGATAGTCAAGTTGATAATGTCGGAAACGAGTTAAGTGCACGAAGTGTGATTTCTATAAGCATAAAATGGTTTTGGGTTTGTCGTGACAATATGTTAATTACATTATTCTTTAACCCTCTCAGATTATATCATGGAAGTAAATATAATTGAATCTTTAAACAAACATTTAAAGATAAATTATAAAGGATTGTTTTGGGTTTGTTGTAAACATTGTTTTAGCAACACTTGTTTTAAACCCTTGGAATGTAGTTAAACTGGAATATACGGTTTAATGGTTTTGAATACACTTAGATCTTTAATAATTTATTTTAAAGATAGAGACAAGTATAGAAATCTTTCAGAATAAAGATATTGAATAAGATGTTTAACTTATAAAGAGAAGAGGTTCTTTATTAAACAATGGTTTTAACCTCTTTGATTATATTATAAGAAAAATCTTATAAATTGATTATGGTTATACTTATACCGGAGGGATAAGTATATGAATATGTTTTGTAGTATTGAAGTTATAGAGGGAATCTTAGAAGTGAATTATGGATATACTTCTACAGGAGGGATAAGTATATGAATACGAGTTTAAGTATTCAAGACTATAAAGAGATAGTGAATTAGTAGAATATATACATATACACCTTTTATATGTATAAGTTGAATATATACGCAAGTATATAAAGGAATATTAATCGAGTATGAGTTATTGATTAATAAGCAAAGTCTTGTTAGACAAATGAAGTTTTATTAGATAAAAGAAGTTTACTAATAAAGGAATATTAATCGAGTATGAGTTATTGATTAATAAGGAAGTCTAGTTAGACAAATGAAGTTTTATTAGTTAAAAGAAGTTATACTAATAAAGGAATATTAATCGAGTATGAGTTATTGATTAATAAGCGAAGTCGTATTTGACAAATGAAGTTTTATTAGATAAAAGGAGTTTTACTAATAACAGAAGTTTTAATTAATGAAAGGTTAATTAAATGGGAATGGGATTAGAAGCCGTTTATATGAGTTAACCGTGCTTCAACTGTTTATCATGCTATGTGACTTGATAGTGATTTGATTGTTTAACACGCTTTGTAACCTTCATAATGCCTTGGATGTTTATTCAATTGTTATGGAAATTAAGCGAGGCTGTTTTCCATATACAATCGTCTATTGTGTGAATTGTAGTCAGTTAATTGACTATAGAACTTGACCTTAAATCTAGCAACTAGTTTTGAGGAGACCGGGACTGGTAAGTGTTCTACTTATCGAAAACCACTTCAAAACTAGTATACGTGTTCTATGTTTTGGAAGCGGCTGGGAAGTGAAGGCTATGTGGTGATTCGAGATCTATTGAGATGCTCGAACACATATAGTGATTCTAAGGTCTTTTAAAGAATCTATGTGTGATTCCAAGATCTGTTGATGTATTGGAATCCATGTGTGATTCCAAGATCTGTGAAGAAATCTATGTGTGATTCCAAGACCTATTGAGCTATGGGATTCCAACTGGGAATTCTTGTTTTGTTCGAGTGGTGAAGATTCATGTGAACGATGCTGAACGAAACCTCGACATTGGAAATGGCTAAAAACAGAGTAGCAGCACAATCTGGGGTTTTGCTAACCTACGGCAGGATATATTGACTCCATATCTAGTGTATGCTTATTATTGAATCGTTGCGGGAGCTCTTTGAAGTTGCGCGCGGGAGTTGGGTATATTTGGTTCCACGTGGTGCACTCCGGTGTTTTCGTGCGTGGGCCAGTTGTGTTTACCTTATGGTATATTTCATCTAGAGATTTACGATGCTCGGAGGTACTTTCTGACCCTTGTGCATGGAGTTCGGATCTATATTGAGAGATCTCCGATGGAAAATCCAGTATGCGAACGTGCCTTATCGGTTTTGTTTGTACACTTAATAGTTGTTGAATGTAACCAATGTAACCATTCCTTCTATGTGAATTTATTTATGTTCTACACCCTAGACATTATTTATAATACAACTATACTTCTCATAATAAATGGTTGGTTTCAATTGAGGGGAAAACTGGAGCGGTAATCTGCACAGTTCCCTCAGTGTTGTTACATGCAATATGTATCTTGAGTTTCTCATACCGGACTGATGTCTGACGCTTAGTTTTTGTTTTCCCTAAAACCCTCACGTACTCCTTCGAGTAGACTGAGTATAGCAGGTTTTACTTTGGATGCTTTGGAGCTTCTGGAAGAGAGTTGGAGTTCAACTTACCGTAATTTTCATATCTGCTGCATTATATGTTGTACATCAACAGTGATGAGGACATGTTGTTATGACTGTTCAAGTTGATGATAGGTTGGTCTTCTCTGATAGTTGTAAACATACAGTTTATTTTGTAAAGATCATTCTTTATATTATATGTTATCGTTCCGTTGTGAGATTCTGATATTGTGTCCTCTTCTTCCTTAGTCTATTTGCTTTTTATTTTATTTCACCCTAACTTTTCTTCTTTCCGACACTTGGGTGCTCGGCACGTGAATACCGTGGATGTATTAGTGTCGACATTCGAGGGTCGAAAAGTCGGGTCGTTACAATACCCAACGATAGGTTTGGCTCTCTTTGGCAACATTTCGTAGTCTTGAATAGAGGGTGTAAAGACTTACCAAGGAGCTTCTCAATTTGAAGGTCAGACTGATTCAATATGGAAACAGCAAGCCCAAAGCTTCCAATTATAAACACATACCCTCCTATAGGAAACTGCTAAGATAGTTAATTTCAATCCAAGTTAATTAATGAACATACTTAGCCTTGATCAATACATAATGCTTTTTTGATCCATGAACAAGAACATAATTAGGTTTCTAGTCAAGAAGGTGCAGTCAGCTAACATAAAAACTTAAGTCTTCTACGTATGATTATTTCATAAAAGAGTGAATCTTCGGAAACAAAACAACTCATAACTTACTATATGATGAATCAACACATACCTGCATTTGAATAAAAAAAATCTATGCTTGAGAATCAACGCATACCTGCATTTCATAAATGCACCTCGCCATAGGCCGCAATCGCGACACCAAACGAAATAGACAGCATATTCGCCATGGAAGATGACCTGAGAGTCTCCTTTTCGAAAAGAACCCTGATGTTGTAAAATGCAATAGGCATCAAAGCCTTGAGCATCCGAGTAATCGAAGCAGATAAAGAGATGTAAACTGAATTGGAAAGCCACATGAAGAAGGAGTAGAGAGCGCCGATGGGCATAACAGAAGAGAAGTAGAGATCGCAAGGATGAAGGGAGAGGAGAATTGAAGTAAGAAGGCGGCGACTGTAATCCCTAAATCCATAAATGAAGGTTTTCCTGTGTTTACTAAAAAAGAATAAGCGGCAAACAAAAAGAGGGCGGATCTGAGAATGAAAACAACGAGTCTGTTCCAACATTTTTTTTAATAGATCAGCACATAAAATATATAAAAATTAATCTGACTAGTTGGCCTGCTAAACTGTTCTTGCTTGCATGCGTCCAAATATGTTCAGAGCTCGAATTCTCAAATCAAAGTGCAAAATCGTATTTTTATCCTTTTATAGAAAACACTAAAATGAAATTAAAATGAAATATTATTATTTATAAATTATCATTTATAATAAATTATTAATTATGAATTATTTAATATTAAATATATATTATTATTTATTCGTTTTCTTAATTAATTAACCATAATTATTAATTAGTAAAAATTAATTATCAAATGTTACTTCATATTTGTTAATTATAATTTAACGTTAAATATTAACTGTTAATAATTAATATGTATATATTATTTTAATTTTCAATATTAATTATTATTTTTTAATAGTAATTAGTAATCATAAATTATTAATATTTACTACAAATTATAAATTTTCATATATTTAATATTAATTACTCGATTTTACTTGCTAATAACTGAAAATTAAAATTAAACCTGTTGGAATACTAATTACATAAATAATATAATATTATTTATGATTAGTAATTAGTAATATAATATTATATTTAGTAATTAGTAATATAATATTATAATTAGTGATTAGTAGCATGTGATTAATATAATATTATTAAAGATTAATTATGAAATATTAATAAATAATAAGTAATAGTTTTTAGAAAACATTGTAAAATTGGCATCGCTTAAAAAGGGCATTATATGTCCTTTGTAAAATTGACATCTATTACAACGGGCATTAAACGTTGTAAAATTGGCACCTCTTACAACAAACATTTTGTGACTGTTGTAAAATAGACATCTATTACAACGGGTATGTAACAACCCACTTCCATTAAGGTCATTCGCAAAGGGATTGTCTTAACTTTGGTGGAGTGTTTTTAGTAGACAAAACAAAAATTTACAAGACAGATAAAGTAGTACTTGAAAATTTTATAATTTTATTATAACAGAAACAGAAATAAGTTTGGTTACATCTTTCAGAATCACAATATCGGAATTCAAGTACATAAATATCAGTCTTGTACAAAAGCCTTCAAAATGCATAGTTTTTAAAGCCATAATCCCCAATATAAACTGCCATGGAAAGATAGAGCCAAAACCAAGCAATACTTCAAGCAGAGAGAATCTGAATCAAGCTCCTATGTTTCCACCCTAAAAACCTGGGGGGGGGGGGGGAGGGAGGAAACGAAAAGAAAAGAGGCGAAACAAACTAGGTCAGACATAAGTCTGCTGAGTCCAGTGACTTTCGGCATATAAATAGATAATAGTATCATGACATGTAAATAAAATTGGATGAGAGATAACCGTAACAGGAATAGTAGGTTAAC
Source organism: Allium sativum (assembly GCA_030737875.1). Lineage (NCBI taxonomy): Eukaryota > Viridiplantae > Streptophyta > Magnoliopsida > Asparagales > Amaryllidaceae > Allium > Allium sativum. The sequence goes on along the minus strand of CM060921.1, from coordinate 714,677,873 downwards.
AGAAGAAACACAATGATATAGACTAAGCTAAGCTTTTCACTTCTCTGCACTAATGCTAGTATAACATGATTAGGTGTTACCCTAATGTCTAAACTGAAACAGAAACGGAAACAAAATAATCTCTACAGAAACAAAATGCTAGTAATGGGCCTTTAGCACCTGAATAGACAAAAGGTACAGAAGCAGAATACTAATAATGGGCCTTTACCACCCAACTAATGGGCCTTTACCACCCCAATAGATAGAAGGTACGGAAACAGAATCGGAAATAGAATCAGAGACAAAAACAGAATAATCCCTACGGAAACAGAATGTTAGAATTAGGTGTACACTAGTAATGGGCCTTTACCACTCCAACAGACGGTACCACGCAGAAACATACGGTTCTAACAGAAACAGACAGAACTAGGTGTACCCTAAATCCTACCCCCAAGCGATCGGCTCCCTAATATATAAATACCCTGTGTCGGCCCCACAGTAGGGTGTATCACTTCCTAAAGTGGCAACCTATTGTCACAAACCTATTTACAGATGTCACGGTGTCTTACATCCTCAGAGCAGACCGGATTCATGCACGCACATGACTCGGGTGGAACGCGCCATCAACACCCCTCGCCATTATCAGAATGAACCGCTTATAATTAGTTCAGTAAGCATGCCCGGACCCCTACATAGTGTGGGGTCAAAGTTTTGATACCAGAAAGGGTTACTGACTAATATGGGTCCCAAACAACAAATGACACAAGTATTTCGCCCTCTAACCTTGTGTCCCCAAACTAGCAGATTTCAGATTAACTTGTTTACAAGTTTCAGACAGAGTTCAGATTACTAGTTCACAGATCAGAAAATCAAGTTAACAAGTTTTCAGATTTACAGATCAGATGTACGGATTTAACAGACTTACAGATTGTCTAACCGTATATTGGGCCTACAGATTCACGAAAACGGGTTTATTAGATTCATCAGTCCAGTTGGTTTAACCCTATCCAGCCAACACATTTTTAGGCACCACATTTCTCTTAAATTTGCATTAATTAAATATTAATGCATAAACCTCTCACATTAGGTCGGTAGCTCGTGGCCGCTGGATGTGCCGGGCGGTTCCGGGAAGACTTCTGCCACAAGCCAGACCTAACTTCGTGTTTAAGCATATTTCAGTTATGCCTATGACCTCTCACATTAGACTGACAGTTTGCGGTTTCTGGTTAAGCCGGTTGGTTCCAAGCAGGCTTCTACCGCAAACAGAGTCTAACCTCCTGTCATAGCCAATTCATTCCAATATAGATTATGCAGATATCAGACTAATTCTGTTCATTTAACAGATTAAACTTCTTTACAGGTTATAGCAGATTAATCAAATTTCCATGTTTTACTCAATCTTAGATCGAGCCTACGGATTTTCATACCCAAATTACAATTATTTAGCTTTTAACCGATTAGGCAATTCAACAGATAACAAACCTAGCAGATTAGGTGATTCAACAGATTTAGCAGATAATAGATTTAGCATATTAGGCAATTCAACAGATTTAGCAGATTAGGCAATTCAATAGATTTAGCAGATAACAAATTCAGCAGATTAGGAAATTCAACAGATTTAGCAGATAACAGATTTAGCAGATTAGGCAATTCAACAGATTTAGCAGATAATAGATTTAGCAGATTAGGCAATTCAACAGATTATGTATTTCTAAAACTCTATTTACATATCTTGCCTAATCATAAATTTAGCCTAAACTTACATGCCTAAATCGTGGTCATAATTCATAATACAACATATGCCCAAATCATTAGTTAAACTTTGCACATTACAAAATATTCTCTAAAAGCCCAAATCATGATATACCATATGAATTATGCCAAATTATAGCCTTTAATGCCAAATATCCAAAAATCCACTTTTAGGCGTATTCACATTGATAGTTATCCTATTATAATTCATTTCTCTACGCCTAAGTCACATATTCCTTTTTCAAGTCATGAATCATTACATAAAATTTACCCCAAAAGTCTAGATCTTAAATCATAACATCTCAAAATCAAATATTAATTTTAAACAATGCATTTTGTTCCCAAAGTTTCAAGTCACATGTTATCATACAATGATTCCTCTTCTTCCAAATTACAGAGTATACATAGATCTAGATCTAATTTACAACATATGTCCATTTCTCAAATCAGTCAAAGATCAGTCATGTCCAATTATGCATTATCCATTATTTGTCCTAAAATTTATCGTTCGCGCGTTAATCTCTTATGAGATTAGGCGCAGGCTCGTGGTAGCCTGGCTATAAACAAAAAGGAAGAAAAGAGGGAACAGATACAGAACAGTCACAATCAAGATAGATCCACAGAAAAGTATGCATAACCTTAGATCCAGATTCACAAAAATGTCAAGATAATTATTAAATTTCATATCTTAAAATAACTGTACTCACGATTGAAAAGGTAAATCTTGATTTCTGGGATCTGTATTCTGACACTGAATAGCGCTCCTTTGGCGTAGACTATCGATTAAATTAGAAAATAGGTGTTCTCTTTTAACGCTATTCAGATTGTAAGAAGATGCACTAGTTCTAGTTTTGATTCCAGCAGAGTAGCGATGCGATTTTTATTTTTAATTAGAATAGAGGCAGAGTATAAGCAGAATGGAATTGTGTGGAGAGAAAGCTAGGTTTGCGGTTGTTTAAATAGGTTAGAGCTCACGAATCCGGCCAGAAAGGCGTCCAGGTGCAGAAAAATGGATCTGTCTCCAGATCTGGAAAGGGGGAGGGGAGGTCGACCCTAGTGTCGACCTGTTTACCTAGGTCGACCCTATTGTCGACTTGGGTCCTGGGTGGGAATTTTCCTGCCCAGCCCGGTTGTCTGTTTTGAATTTCGAAATCTGAATTTTTTAATTTCGGGCTGGTTTTTATTGAAACTTCCGAAGGCCATATCTTCTTCATACGGAGTCCGATTTATGCAAACTTGGACTCTATTCCAATCAAAATTTCAAGACAAATGCAATGGCATAACCCATTTCCCTTAATTATTTTGTTACAATTTAATTATTCTCTAATTTGTTACTCTTATGTTCACAGAAAATACAGGGTGTTACAGGGTATGCCCTAAACGTTGTAAAATCGATATCTATTACAACGGGCCTTTAATGACAGTTGCAATAGCATTCTATTACAACAGGTAGTCCTTACCCGTTGTAAAAAGGGCATTGTATGTGAGATCTATTACAACGGTCCAGAAATGACAGTTGTAATAGCGTTCTATTACAACAGGCATCCAATGCCCGTTGTAAAATGGACGTTGTAATAAAGTATTTTTGTTGTAATGTTGAGAACTTTGAACCCAGTATTGAGGCTATAAACCACGTGCACCTCCCCCGTCTTAGTGCTGAACACAGGGAACTCTTATGCTCTACTATCTCTGATAGTGAGATAAAAACTGCGATGTTCTCGATCAATGCTAATTCGAGTGGAGGTCCGGATGGGTTAAACGCTTTCTTCTATCAAAAATGTTGGAACAATGTCTCCGTAGTAGTTACTAATGCTATCAAGAACTTTTTTAAAAAGGGAAAGATGCTAGGATCCTACAATAATACCATTATTGCCCTCATTCCAAAAGTTACAAATGCCTGTAATGTGAATGCCTTTAGGCCTATCTCGTGTTGCAATACCATATAAAAATGTATTACTAAAATTTTAGCTACTAGATTGAAGCTTGTTTTGCCTTCCCTTATATCTGGCAATCAAGCTGCTTTTTTACCGGGCCATAACATTTAAGATAATTTATTACTTGCACATGAACTTCTTAAGGGGTACAACTCGAAACATGTTTCACCTCATGTTATGCTAAAACTTGATATTCATAAAGCTTTTGACACTATTCAATGGACTGCTGTGATTAGAATTTTAAGTTTTATGAAATTCCCTCCTACTTTCAATGCTTGGATTTATTCTTGTATTAGTACTGCGCACTTCTCTATTAACGTAAATGGATCTTCAGTTGTTTTTTTCGAAAGTAGGCAAGGCATAAGATAGGGGGATGCTATCTCCACATATCTTTTTATCATTGTCATGCAACTTCTTACGGGAATGTTGATTGGGCTGGTTGATTCAGGTAAGTTTAAACTTCATCCTAAATGTAGAAAGACTGTTATTACTTCGCCGATGATTTAATTATCTTCTGCAAACCAAATAGTAATACACTGTCTAATATTTTGTCCACTCTTGACAATTTTTATAAAACGACTTGTTTTGCATATTAATTTGGAGAAATATGAATTCCTTGCTGCTGGAATTAGTATGAACAAATCTCTCAAATTACTGTGCAAACTGGTCTCTCTCACAATGAGTACCTTATGACTAATCTTGGGTTACCGCTTGCAACTTCGAGAATTACTACTGGTCAATGTGCCCCCATTATATGCTAGAATCACTGACATACTTGAAGGTTGGTTGACCAGGATGTTGTCTCAGGCGGGTAGAGTAACATTGATCAAGTCTGTAATTATCGCTATGCAAGTGTACTGGGCTCGTACATATATCCTTCCAAAGAAACTGCTTGTAATGGTGAGGATTGCATTCATGCGGTTTCTATGGAAGGGTAATATTCACATGAAATACTTAGCTCTGACTTCTTTCAAAACACTTGAAAATCCCATTAATAAGGGGGGGGGTTAGGTATCACTAATATGTGTATTTGGAATAGGGCTACGCTAGGGAACACTTGAGTGATCTTGTGTCTAAAAAAGATAGCTTGTGTGTTGATTGGTCTTACAAATATGTGCTTAAACCCGATACCTTTAGGACTGTGACTGTAAAAGGTGGTATAAGTTGGATATGGCGCAACTTAATTAAGCTTAGGCATATTTTCCTCCCATATTTCAAGTATGGCCAGATTTCTTTTCCTCGGATAAGCTTTTGGTACGATCCATGGAGTGATTACGGGGTAATTCTTTCGAACTCTGTGACTTACCTAGACATATTACAAAGTGGTATAAGTATTAATAGCAGGATGGTGAGCTTCATACAAAGAGATCAAGTGCAGCTTCCTATCATTGCAAATCATAACGTGGAAACTGTCCGGGCTAAAATTAGAAGCATTTGGAAAGCTCCTGTTGCCGAAACTAGTGCTCTCTGGAATTAAAAAGGTGATCTATATTCAATTAAAAATATGTATATGAAACTTTTTAGTGCTTCGGAGCTTCTTATATGTAGCTGGCATAAAATTGTGTGGAGGAAAGACAACTCGGCTAAGGATAATTTCAACCTCTAGAAAACATTACACAATGCGCTTTTGACTAAGGATAAGCTGCAGCAAAGAGGGATGGTAGTGGATCCTATATGCTGCTTCTGTCGAACTTATGAGGAGATGTCAAGCCATTTATTTTTTAATGAATTGTGATACATTAGCTTTGGACAAATATGCATGCTCAAATTGGAAGGTATAATGCGCAATGCGGCAGCGAGCTTGAGTGGGAAGAAATTAAAGCAAAGGCCAAAGGAAGAACTAACAGAGCAAGGATATATTCTTATGTACTAAAGAAGTTTTTTGATGCATTTGGACTCAGAGAAATATGCAAATCTTTGTTAATGCGAATGCAGTGAATGGAACACAGCTGAAGCAACTCCCTTGGCATGACATGAGAGATGGATTGAAATTTCTGAAATTTGTTTACGATCCAGGAATTTTTGGAAGCTAACTTTTACTACCTCTTGCAGTTTTTGTAATTATGTGTTTTTAGCTTCTATTAGCGTTGATAAACCATGTTGTCTATGTCTTCCTTTTGTTTTTGTATCTATCTTCATTTCTATTTATTCGTCTTCGGTATATTAATAAAAATGGTAGTGGTCCATTCAACCCCATCGGCTATGCCAAAAGAAAAAAGAAAAAAAGAAAGCCATAAAAAATCATCTGAGCACAACTTAACACAATAGATTTAATATGATAACTCATTTACTTTAAATCAACCACTCCTTTAAACAATGACTACAATTTAGGAAACATTTCATAACTATCACAAATGGTTCTCCTTATATACTAGTTACTCTAAAGGTGTTTGTAATTAAAAGTTTCTTTTCATTATTTGTTAGGACAAGTTTTTTCCCGAAAATTTCAATCTAATTACTAAACTTGTATGGTTACCCTATCATGGCTATTCAAAAACCAAATTAATATGCTATCTTTTTAGATTTTGGATCTTTATTATAAGAAAGACGGAAAAATCCAAAACAATATAAATGCTAATAGACATGAGACTTCTTTTCGCACTTGAATTTGACCATGTTCTCACGGTCAATGCATTATGTGATGAGTGCAAAGGAGAAAAATAAATACATATTTACAAAAGAATACTATAATTTCGTACCAGTTAACATGTGGCTCATGAAGAATCATAAGCTCTTCCTCTTGGTAACTTGGAAATTCCAAGTAAGGTTTCAAGCGATGACTGCTGACTTTCAAAATTGATCCATCTTGGGGGTTTTCAAATTCTATAGCACCATGAGGAAAAAACAAACCAAATATAGTTTAGTCTGTCTCTGTTATTTTTGGCAAAGACGACGGGGTTGAATGGTCTCTTATCACTTTATCGATATACCAAAGACGATTACATGGCTAAACAAAGTGAGAAAAACAAGAAAAGAATATAGAGACAACACGGTATACCAATGTGATAACCCCAAACTTCCATGGGATGAAAGTAAGGAATAATCATTTGGAATACAACATAATACAATAATACATATCACAGATACAACATAGCATAGGAAATTCATAGAGTAACAACATCATAGCAGCGGAAATATAATGTCATCAACCACAGAAAGTCCACAGTCACAGAATTCTAAATTATTACATCAAGTTTGCTGAAAAAGAAACAAGTTCCAACCCCAACTTAAACAACATGAAATGAAACAAGTTTAATGTCTGGAATTAAAAAGAGAAAAATGCAATAGTAGCGAATGATAGATGTCTTCAAGCTCCAAGTCATCACCTCTCCACAAAAGCAAATCCAAGAAAGATAATAAGCAGCTCCAAAGTAAAGACTCCAAGCAAAGAATGAACCTGTTTACTTGGCTGCCCGTGTAGAAAGGAGGGCACCCGAGTTTGCAAAAGGTGGAAACAAACAACGGGTCAGTCGTGGGACTGGTGTGAGAATTCTTAACTAATTAATCACTATTAATAAGGCAAATCCAAAGACCACGTCGCTAACGCGGAACGGGTTTGCTCAAATGGACTGCCGTGCATAAAAGTGTCAGAACAAATAATAAGTAAATCGTACAACAACGTTATGCTTTTGGGAAAAATGGAATCACCATAAGACCCAGGTCCCATCACACAATGCAACACAAACCAGAGGATAGGGTTTTACCTTATGGTGATCAAACATGCTAAATACGACAAATACGAGTTTAATATTATTATTAGTATGTATGAAAAACATTTCAAAATAAATGTATCAATCCTAGGACACATAGATACCATAATACTATGCTTCCATACTAGTAATACAATCAAATTTTGTAGGTTCGTATTGGAAGTTTGGATTTCCATCATGAGTCAAGGCTAGGGAGGAGCTCCTTACCGATTCGAAACACTCTAGCTAGTGCCTCAGGATCCTCCGCAGTGAACCCTTGGATAGCTGCAGGGCCGGTCCACCATACGAGTTGCGGATTAGTTATTCCTGAACACAGGTTTCCAAGTCCTATAGGACCTATCATCCGGGGCGCCTCATTCCATCATCCACATAAGTAAAATGCCGGGCTGTGTTAAAGCCCAATCACCACTTCTAGCTAGAAAGAAACGTGCTGCTCTCTGCGTTCCCTTCTCCCGTTTTAGACTCCGCCGGTGTGTGAGGCTCGCGAAGTCATGCTATATACAAAGCTATGCCTAAACAGGCTATGCTTTGATCGTCCCACAAGGACTGCTTTTCAACAAAACCTTGATCCTATGCATCTTAGCATGCCACATCATCACCCCATATCGCACTACCAATCCTTTGAAGAAATATATGAACGGGTGTTAAGCAAGAGAATAAATTCTCTGCCACCAAACATCCATACATTCGACAAAAGATCAATAACATGATATTTGATAGAGTATGATGTCAGACACACAATCCATTTATTAGCTTATGCTCTGGGTCTGAGCGAAGCCAAACCCGTGAAATCAACAAGTACGTTTGGGCAATGACCATGACCCTTGAGTTGGGAGCAAGTCAAATCAGGGCCTTGATCGTTGTCCATTCGAGGGAAGATTTACGGTCTTCATACGCCATCTTTATGCTTCCATTAACGTCGTTTGATTACTTGGAATGAGAGAACTCGGACTTTCCAAATAATCCATGTATATATATATATATATTTAAAATCCTTCGTATCACTTTATAATGATTACATCTTATTTTAATTATTTAAAATAATTAAATTTTTATATAACGACGCCTTGAGTCAATGGGCGACTATGGCGCTGGATTCAAACAATTTTGATTTTTACATTTCTCAGAATCTAACCGTTGAATCTTAACGTAATATATATCGTTGGAAAGATTTTTCCAAGATGGTCCTAACGGTTTCAGTTTCAAGGAAATCGGACGGTCGGATCTTCTTGTATCGTCGTTTAAAGGTACAATTTCAAAACGCGAACTACCGCGCTCCATTCGTTTAATTTTAATTATATATATATATATATATATATATATATATATATATATATATAATCGTTTAATCGTGATAACGTCGTTTGATTTAAACAACGCTCTAACAACTACCGATCCTTATTAAATTTTAGTTCATTTGAAAATGAAGAAAATATTACAACATCCTAAATTCATTCTTTACTTACATTAAAAATGTGAATTCCATTCTTTTCATATTTACATGTAAAAATGTAAATTTTGATGCATTGCAAAATCCTCCTTTTAAATTACATATAAAAATGTAAATTTTAACTTCAATGTACATTTTCATCTTAATTACATAATAAAAAAAATGTAACTTTTATTTGCTGTGTGAATCCTATTCTAAATTTACATATAAAAATGTAAATTTAATTACAATGCAAACTCTACTTCTTATTTACATTGAAAAAATATGATTTTTAATAACAATGCAAACTCTACTTCTTATTTACATTGTAAAAATATGATTTTTAATTGCAATGCAAACTCTACTTCTTATTTACATTGAAAAAATATGATTTTTTAATCCTACAGTGTAAATTCACATTTTAATTACATAGAAAAACGTAATTTTTATCATACGGTGTAAATTCACATTTTTATTACATAGAAAAATGTATTATCATACGGTGTAAATTCACATTTTAATTACATAGAAAAATGTAATTTTTATCATACGGTGTAAATTCACATTTTAATTACATAGAAAAATGTAATTTTTATCATACGGTGTAAATTCACATTTTAATTACACAGAAAAATATAATTTTTATCATACGGTATAAATTCACATTTTAATTACATAGAAAAATGTAATTTTTATCATACGGTGTAAATTCACATTTTAATTACATAGAAAAATGTAATTTTTATCATATGGTGTAAATTCACATTTTAATTACATAGAAAAATGTAATTTTTATCATATGGTGTAAATTCATATATAAATTACCTATAAAAATGTAATTTATATCTTACGGTCCTAATTCTCCTCTAAATAACATATAAAATTGTCATTTTTATTTTACCGTTCTAATTAACATCTAAACAACATATAATAATGTCATTTTTATTTTACCGTTCTAATTTACATCTAAACAACATATAAAAATGTCATTTTTATTTTACCGTTCTAATTTACATCTAAACAACATATAAAAATGTCATTTTTATTATACAATGTAAATTCATTTTCTAATTACATAAAAAAATTGTGTTCTTAATTTACAATGTAACTTATCATTCATAATTGCCAAAAAAAAAAGTGTTCTAAATTTACAAATGTAAAATTCCATTCTAGTTGAATACAAAATTTCATGTCATAGTTCAAATAAAAATGTGATTTTTTTTTTGTATACAAAATTCATGTTACATAGTTCAACTAAAAATGAAATTTTTATTTCTTAACTTGCATACAAAATGTAAGTTTCATTTACAAGGTAAATTCATACTTTTATTTACATTATAAAAATGTAAATTTTGATATGTTAACATAACGCTAGATGTAAGCTTCAATTCACGTCATAACATCATACAATTATAAGGTTCATTTCCATGTCATACCATCATACAAGATATAAGATTACAATCCCAACATCGAACATCGCAAACATACTAATATTCATGTATTCATAAATCTCAAATATGATAATTATTTAACCGTTTCAATTAATTTAAAAATAGAATCTCACCTTGGTATTGCGCGAATCTAAAATCCAAATAAATCCAGAAATTGTCCCAATCAGTTCTAAGACGAAGTATTTGCTATCACGCTTCACACGGATCTGAAATTTTTCAGTTTGGTGTTTGTATGAATTAGATATAAAAATTTTAAACAACAATCGCTTTTCACTACTGCTGCTGTAACATAATTAAGCGTGACAAAATCTGAAATGTTTTTCATGCCTTAAGCCCCTAATTTGTTCAAAACTTCAAATTCAGAATTCGGGAGCTGTAGTCGACGGTTTTGCGAACGGTTTGCGGGAGATTGGAGAGCTAGGAGAGGGCTATCGGCGCCGGGAAGGGGGAAGGGTGCGCACGCTCGTGGGTGGCGCGGTTTGGTGCGTGACGGCGGCGGTTCGGGTGGTCGGGGCGGCGGCTACAGGCGACAAGACCGGGGGAAATTGGTATGGAATTGAAGAGCTCTGAAATCTCTTCGAAACATGACAAACGGCGGAGGTTTTCGTTGAGAAACGAAGGAGGAATCGGTGTTTGAAATTTTGAAGGTTATGGGTTAAGTGGCGGCTGAAGCAACGGCGGGAAGAAGAAGATACTGTAGCGGTCCTTTTATAATATAATATTAGGTTAATCTAATTATTATTTTAATTACCCAATAAAGGCCCGTTTGGCCACTAACTCAGAATTAGGCCCAACGACTGTTGTTCTTACCCATTAGCCCCGTTCCGGACTCATCTGGACCTGTCCCGTTAGCCCAAATGGTCATCTTGACCCCTTTTTTAGTTTTAAAATTTAAGTCCTTTCTTTATAATTCTACCGTACAAATAATTTTACCGGGGCCCCATACCAACCCAGAAAAATTATTTTTGGCTTTCTTATGACGATACGGTCCTAACAAAATTTATTTTGTTGAATTCTGAGACTGTTTGTAAAATGGCTATTTTCTGGTTGATCCAATTTAATTGAAATTGACCAAAACACATTTTCCTTTGCCACGCTCACATATTAACTTCAAAGTAATGAAATTTGAAACCTAGCAATAATTTTACATCCCTGATCCAACAAAAGTGGTTTCGTCGAATTCCGAGGTCGTATGCAAAATGTCTATTTTCAAGGGCGATATGTTCTCTATAGCGACCTTTCTGAAAATTCATTTGGCCATAACTTTTAATTTCCGCTATGAAACTTCGATTTTTCAGATTCGTTAGAAAGATATTCATTAACAGATTTAAATACTTTTCATTTCAACAAAATCATGTTTATTCTGCATTCTGTGTAGTCAGTCAAAGTTCAAGTTTGACTTTTCAAATTACCGTCCTTTTCTTATCCTTTTGTATTTAAATTAAATATATTTGCATTAAATTCAGTCACAATAAATTTCTAGTCATTTTTATTTAAAATAATTCATTTCAATTATTTAAATACCTCTAAAATCTCTAAAATGAAAATTTTAAATTGGCCCCAAATTCTGGGTTGTTACAATCTCCCCCACTTAAGAACTTTTCGTCCTCGAAAAGGAAAAAGGGGAGAATAGAAGGGTAGGAACCAACATAGAGAATAGCAAATATTTTAAGCGTACCTCAAAATAAAACTAATTGGGGATATCCACTCTGCATTTGGGATAGGCTTGTTTGATACTCTCCTCGGTTTCCCAAGTGCAGTCTCTAGGATCACCGCTCCATTACACTTTGACTAGGTTGATACTTTTATTTCTCAGCTTCCTAGTCTCCTTGCCAATAATTTTCAGTGGTTCTCTTCTCACTGCAAGGCTTGGGGTAATCTCCAAATCTTGCTGTGCTGCTTCTTCCACAATCAGATCTGGATCATGGACATGCCTTAGAAGTTGAGATACATGGAAGACATCGTGTACTCCAGGCAACCAGTCGGGCATCTGAATTATATAGGCTAGGGTGCCAATCTTTTCAAGAATAGGGAAGGGGCCGATGAATCAAGGTGCTAATTTTCCTGTCTTTCCAAAACGGATTACACCTCGCATGGGAGCAACTTTCAGATAGACATAGTCACCCACTTCAAAAGCTACCTCTCTCCTTCTTACATCTGCATAGCTCTTTTGTCTACTTTGGGCAGCCAATAGTCGCTTCTTAATAAAGACAACTTTGTCCGAAGCTTCTCGGATCATGTCTGGACCCAACACCAGCCGATTTCCTTTTTCAACCCAACACGCTGGCGATCTACACGGCCTACCATATAAGGCTTCAAATGGAGACATTTTCAAACTTGCTTGATAGCTATTGTTATACGAGAATTCAACTAAATGCAAGTGATCCTCCCAAGAACCTCCAAAATCGAGCATGCAAGCTCGCAATAGATATTCAAGAATGCGATTCACCCGCTCAGTCTGGCCGTCAATCTGAGGGTGATATGCGGTACTGAGATTTAACTTCGTTCCCAACTCATTTTGGAGTGCTTCCCAAAATTTGCTAACAAAGATAGGATCACGGTCGCTATAGATGCTACTAGGAACTCTATTAAAAATAAAAGATTACTATTTAATTTGAAAAAGAAAATTTTCATTTAGATTATGATGAAAAGGAAAGATTTAGTTTTGTTACCCATATAGCCTGACAATTTCTTTGAAATAGATTTGCGCCAGACTTTGAGCAGTTCTAGTGGACTTGACAGGTATGAAATGAGCGGACTTTGTGAAGCGATCCACGATCACCCATATGTTGTCATTTCCTTTCCTAGTACGAGGCAGACCATCTATAAAATCCATGGAGATTTGGTCCCACTTCCAATCTGGAACTTCCAACGGCTGCAACAACCCCGCAAGCCTTTGTTGATCACTTTTTACTTGTTGGCATATGGGGCATCTACTCACATAAATGGATATATCCCTTTTCATAGATATCCACCAAAATGTGCGCTTTAAGTCTTGATACATTTTTCTCACACCGGGGTGGATGCAAAGCTTTGATTTGTGACCTTCATCCAAAACTTCCCTTATGAGGTCTTTGATATATGGAATACAAATCCGCCCTTGAAATCTAAGAATTCCCTTGCCATCTATTTGGAAGTTCGTGTTTTCACCTGCTTCAATTCTCTTGATCATCCTCTGAATGAATTCATCATCCTTTTGAAGAGCAGAAATTTTATCAATCAAGGAAGGGGTAACGATGAAGCTTGCGACAATGACGTTCTTTCTACTAAGCGCGTCTGCCACAGCATTGGCTTTCCCAGGCATATACAAGATGTCAAGATCGTATGCCGCCAGAAATTCTAGCCATCGTTGCTGCCTTAAATTCAGATCCTTTTGATCAAAGAGATATTTCAAAGATTGACGGTCTGTGAATAATTCAAACTTTTCGCCCAAAAGATAATGTCTCCAAATTTTTAAAGCAAAGATTACGGCCAACAACTCTAAGTCATGGACACGATAATTTTTCTCATGCGGCTTTAATTGACGACTCGCATATGCAACAACTTTGCCTCTTTGCATCAGTACCGCACCAAGACCACCACTTTGAGAAGCATCGGTGTAGACATTTAAATCTTGGTTGCCATCGATGATGGTAAGTACGGGAGCAGTGGTCAAACTCACCTTTAGCTTTTGGAACGCCTCCTCACAATCCGATGTCCAATTGAACTTGGCATGCTTCTTGGTAAGCTTTGTTAATGGGCTAGATAGCTTGGCGAAATCTTTGACAAATTTCCTGTAATATCCGGCCAATCCTAGGAAGCTTCTTACTTCAGTGGTGTATTGGGCTGTTTTCCAATCTCGAATGGCGGCAATTTTACTTGGGTCAACTGCAATTCCTTCTTTTGACACAACATGGCCCAAGAATTTTACTTCCTCTTGCCAAAATGAGCATTTAGAAAACTTTGCTTTTAAAACATTTCGTCGCAGAATTTCCTACACTTCTCTTAAATGCCCTTCAAGCTCCTCCTTAGTTTTAGAATAGATTAGAATATCATCAAAGAAGACTAGGAAGAATTTATTTAGGACCTCTCGGAAGACCCTATTCATTAAGTAAACAAAGTAGGTTGGAGCATTGCATAAACCGAACGGCATCACTAACCATTCGTAGAATGTATCAGGACCTCTGAAGGCGGTCAAAGGTATGCATTCTTCAGCTATGCGGAGTTGGTGGAAACCTGTGGCTAGGTCCATCTTCGAGAACACCTTGGATCCATTCAATTGGTCCATCAAATCATCTATGCGGGGCAAGGGGTATTTGTTCTTCAATGTTTGTTTGTTAAGATCGCGGTAATCTACACAGAGTCTTAGAGTACCGTCCGATTTGGGGACAAACACCACAGTTGCACCCCAATTAGAAAAGCTAGGTCGGATGAGTCCTTTCCACAAGAGCTGCTTGGTTTGGGTTTGCAATTCCTTCTTTTCTTTAGGAGTCATCCTTCTGATAGCATGAACTACAGGTCTTGCATTAGGAACAAGATCAATCCTGAAATCGATTTCCGTTCGCGGGGGTAGGCTGTCTACTTCTTCAAATACATCCACGTAATTTTTGACCATGGGAATATTTTCTAAGGAAATAGGAGTGATCTCCAGGGAAGACCAAAATGTCTTTCTATCAGATTTTGGCCCATGGCAAGGTATAGTAACAGTGTTTCCGAAACCTGTTTTCACCTTAACCACTCTTTCTGAACATAGCACTTCAGCGTCATATTTGGTTAGCCAATCAAGACCGAGGATGATATCAAACTCGGAAAAATTCATAATGATCAAGTTAAATGGAAATTGGAAATAGGAGTAAGATACAGGCACTTTACAAAATAAATCTAGAGTGGTGGAACCTCCTACAGGATTATGAACATTTATTGGTTCTTTAAAACTTCTTTGCTTTAGTTTCAATTTCTGGACCGTATTGCTAGAAATAAAGCTTCTTGATGCACCCGTATCAAACAAGGCAGTAATGGGGATGTTTTTAACAGAAATGGTACCATTTAAAACATCAGGCTTACCTGCTCCTTCGAAAGAAGTAGGAGCGGAAGAAGATGATGCACTTGCCTCCTCATACACATGTGCAACCTGTGCTCCTTTCAACAGCGGATAGTTTGGCTTGATATGACCCTTCTTGTGGCAATTATAGCATTCCTTGGTGTCGTCGCTTCGGGCCTTCTTTGGATTTCTGTAGTCCTTGCTGTAGTGTCCAAACTTCTGGCAGTTGTAGCATTGCACCTTTGACTTATCGTAGGTTTTAGCAGCTCCAGAACTGCCTCCTTCAGTCTTCTTCTCGGATTGTTTCCTCTTATTGTTGGCCAAGCTCCTTTCCCTATCTTGTTGGGAATTTTTCCTATCATTCTCCTCATATCGACAAGCAAACTCCACCAGCCTATTGAAAGAAAGGTCGATGTGGACAGTGGCTCTTTCAATATACTTCCTCGCAAGCCCATTTATGAACCTCTTGTTCTTTTGGAAGTCATCCTGAATCAATTCAGGGGCATAGCGGGAGAGGTCTTCAAATCTTCGTACATATTCTGAGATGGTCTTGTCGCCTTGCTTCAGATTGGCGAACTCGTCATGTAGTCTTTCTACCTCCTGCCTGGGAATGTATTTGTCATTGAAAAGCTCCTTAAACCTTGTCCAAGTCAATCCCTCCAACAGTGACTGTGTCCCACCAGTTTTGAGCTTCCTCTTGTAGCATCCATGAAGGCACTAATCATTTCCTATGATCCTCCATCTCTAATCCTCCAAAAATCTTTTCACAGTTCCTCAGCCAAGCTTGAGCTTGTGTCACAGTTTCAGTTCCCTTGAATGGCACTCCTCCCAGGTTTTTGTATTTCTTTGCCACCTTATCCAAATCAAAGGGCTGCGGTGGTGTTGGTTATTGGACAGTAGCCTCCTCAGTTCTAGCAACATTTTGCCTCCTTGCTCTAGTTCTAGCGAATCTAGCGGCAGCGGTACTCATTTCTAGTTAGTTCTGTATGATCAAGGAAAGAGTCAGAACAACTATAATGGTGATTTGAGGAATTGATCAAGATAAAAGGACGGAAAAAGAAGATAATGATAGAATGACTGACTATTATGTATTCACATGAAATGTTCGCCATAGAATATTGTGATTCTATGTAAACGAATTATGATAAATAAGTTATATTCCAAAGCTAAGTTTAACCTGGCTCTGATACCAACTGTGATAACCCCAAACTTCCATGGGATAAAAGTAAGGAATAATCATTTGGAATACAACATAATACGATAATACATATCACAGATACAACATAGCATAGGAAATTCATAGAGTAACAAAATCATAGCAGCGGAAATATAATGTCATCAACCACAGAAAGTCCACAGTCACAGAATTCTAAATTATTACATCAAGTTTGCTGAAAAAGAAATAAGTTCCAACCCCAACTTAAACAACGTGAAATGAAACAAGTTTAATGTCTGGAATTAAAAAGAAAAAAATGCAAAAGTAGTGAATGATAGATGTCTTCAAGCTCCAAGTCATCACCTCTCCACAAAAGCAAATCCAAGAAAGATAATAAGCCGCTCCAAAGAAAAGACTCCAAGCAAAGAATGAACCTGTTTACTTGGTTGCCCGTGTAGAAAGGAGGGCACCCGAGTTTGCAAAAGGTGGAAACAAACAACGGGTCAGTCGTGGGACTGGTGTGAGAATTCTTAACTAATTAATCACTATTAATAAGGCAAATCCAAAGACCACGCCACTAACGCGGAACGGGTTTGCTAATTTGGACTGCCGTGCATAAAAGTGTCAGAACAAATAATAAGTAAATCGTACAACAACGTTATGCTTTTGGGAAAAATGGAATCACCATAAGACCCAGGTCCCATCACATAATGCAACACAAACCAGAGGATAGGGTTTTACCTTATGCTGATCAAACATGCTAAATACGGCAAATACGAGTTTAATATTATTATTAGTATGTATGAAAAACATTTCAAAATAAATGTATCAATCCTAGGACACATAGATACCATAATACTATGCTTCCATACTAGTAATACAATCAAATTCCGTAGGTTTGTATTGGAAGTTTGGATTTCCATCATGAGTCAAGGCTAGGGAGGAGCTCCTTACCGATTCGAGACACTCTAGCTAGTGCCTCAGGATCCCCCGCAGTGAACCCTTGGATAGCTGCAGGGCCGGTCCACCATACGAGTTGCGGATTAGTTATTTCTGAACACACGTTTCCCAGTCCTATAGGACCTATCATCTAAGGCGCCTCATTCCATCATCCACATAAGTAAAATGTCGGGCCGTGTTAAAGCCCAATCACCACTTCTAGCTAGAAAGAAACGTGCTGCTCTCCCGGCGTTCCCTTCTCCTATTTTAGACTCTGCCGGTGTGTGAGGCTCGCGAAGTCACGCAATACACAAAGCTATGCCTAAACAGGCTATGCTTTGATCGTCCCACAAGGACTGCTTTTCAACAAAACCTTGATCCTATGCATCTTAGCATGCCACATCATCACCCCATATCGCACTACCAATCCTTTGAAGAAATATATGAACGGGTGTTAAGCAAGAGAATAAATTCTCTGCCACCAAACATCCATACATTCGACAAAAGATCAATAACATGATATTTGATAGAGTATGATGTCAGACACACAATCCATTTATTAGCTTATGCTCTGGGTCTGAGCGAAAGCCAAACCCGTGAATTCAACACGTACGTTTGGGCAATGACCATGACCCTTGAGTTGGGAGCAAGTCAAATCAGGGCCTCGATCGTTGTCCATTCGAGGGAAGATTTACGGTCTTCATGCGCCATCTTTATACTTCTATTAACGTCGTTTGATTACTTGGAATGAGAGAACTCGGACTTTCCAAATAATCCTCGTATATATATATATATATATATATATATTTAAAATCCTTCGTATCACTTTATAATGATTACTTCTTATTTTAATTATTTAAAATAATTAAATTTTTATATAACGACGCCTTGGGTCAATGGGCGACTATGGCGATGCATTCAAACAATTTTGATTTTTACATTTCTCAGATTCTAACCGTTGGATCTTAACGTAATATATATCTTTGGAAAGATTTTTCCAAGACGGTCCTAACGGTTTAAGTTGCATGGAAATCCGACGGTCGGATCTTCTTGTATCGCCGTTTAAAGGTACAATTTCAAAACGCGAACTACCTCGCTCCATTCGTTTAATTTTAATTATATATATATATACATAATCGTTTAATCGTGATAACGTCGTTTGATTTAAACAACGCTCTAACAACTACCGATCCTTATTAAATTTTAGTTCATTTGAAAATGAAGATAATATTACACCATCCTAAATTCATTCTTTACTTACATTAAAATTGTGAATTCCATTCTTTTCATATTTACATGTAAAAATGTAAATTTTGATACATTGCAAAATCCTCGTTTTAAATTACATATAAAAATGTAAATTTTAACTTCAATGTACATTCTCATCTTAATTACATAATAAAAAAAATGTAACTTTTATTTGCTGTGTGAATCCTATTCTAAATTTACATCTAAAATGTAAATTTAATTACAATGCAAACTCTACTTCTTATTTACATTGAAAAAATATAATTTTTAATTATAATGCAAACTCTACTTCTTATTTACATTGTAAAAATATGATTTTTAATTGCAATGCAAACTCTACTTCTTATTTACATTGAAAAAATGTGATTTTTTAATCCTACGATGTAAGTTCACATTTTAATTACATAAAAAAATGTAATTTTTATATACGGTGAAATTCACATTTTAATTACATAGAAAAATGTAATTTTTATCATACGGTGTAAATTCACATTTTAATTACATAGAAAAATGTAATTTTTATCATACGGTGTAAATTCACATTTTAATTACATAGAAAAATGTAATTTTTATCATACGGCGTAAATTCACATTTTAATTACATAGAAAAATGTAATTTTTATCATACGGTGTAAATTTACATTTTAATTACATAGAAAAATGTAATTTTTATCATACGGCGTAAATTCACATTTTAATTACATAGAAAAATGTAATTTTTATCATACGGTGTAAATTCATATATAAATTACCTATAAAAATGTAATTTATATCTTACGGTCCTAATTCACCTCTAAATAACATATAAAATTGTCATTTTTATTTTACCGTTCTAATTTACATCTAAACAACATATAAAAATGTCATTTTTATTTTACCGTTCTAATTTACATCTAAACAACATATAAAAATGTCATTTTTATTTTACCGTTCTAATTTACATCTAAACAACATATAAAAATGTCATTTTTATTATACAATGTAAATTCATTTTCTAATTACATAAAAAAATTGTGTTCTTAATTTACAATGTAAATTATCATTCATAATTGCAAAAAAAAAAGTGTTCTAAATTTACAAATGTAAAATTCCATTCTAGTTGCATAAAAATTTCATGTCATAGTTCAAATAAAAATGTGATTTTTTTTTTTTTTGTATACAAAATTCATGTTACATAGTTCAACTAAAATTGAAATTTTTATTTCTTAACTTGCATACAAAATGTAAGTTTCATTTACAAGGTAAATTCATACTTTTATTTATATTATAAAAATGTAAATTTTGATATGTTAACATAACGCTAGATGTAAGCTTCAATTCACGTCATAACATCATACAATTATAAGGTTCATTTCCATGTCATACCATCATACAAGATATAAGATTACAATCCCAACATCAAACATCGCAAACATACTTATACTCGTGTATTCATAAATCTCAAATATGATAATTAATTAACCGTTTCAATTAATTTAAAAATAGAATCTCACCTTGGTATTGCGCGAATCTAAAATCCAAATAAATCCAGAAATTGTCCCAATCAGTTCTAAGAGGAAGTATTTGCTGTCACGCTTCACACGGATCTAAAAAATTTCAGTTTGGTGTTCGTATGAATTAGATATAAATTTTTTAAACAACAATCGCTTTTCACAACTGCTGCTATTACAGAATTAAGCGTGACAAAATCTGAAATGTTTTTCATACCTTAAGCCCCCTAATTTGTTCAAAACTTCAAATTCAGAATTCGGGAGCTGTAGTCGACGGTTTTGCGAACGGTTTGCGGTAGATTGGAGAGCTAGGAGAGGGCTATCGGCGCCGGGAAGGGGGAAGGTTGCGCACGCTCGTGGGTGGCGCGGTTTGGTGTGTGACGGCGGCGGTTCGTGTGGTCAGGGCGGCGGCTACAGGCGACAAGACCGGGGGAAATTGGTATGGATTCGAAGAACTCTGAAATCTCTTCGAAACGTGACAAACGGCAGAGGTTTTCGTTGAGAAACGAAGGAGTAATCGGTGTTTGAAATTTTGGAGGCTATGGGTTAAGTGCCGGCTGAAGCAACGACGGGAAGAAGAAGATACTGTAGCGGTCCTTTTATAATATAATATTAGGTTAATCTAATTATTATTTTAATTACCTAATAAAGGCCCGTTTGGCCACTAACTAATAATTAGGCCCAACGACTGTCGTTCTTACCTATTAGCCCCCGTTCCGGACTCATCTGGACATGTCCCGTCAGCCCAAATAGTCATCTTGACCCCCTTTTTTCAGTTTTAAAATTTAAGTCCTTTCTTTTTAATTCTACCGTACAAATAATTTTACCAGGGCCACATACCAACCCAGAAAAATCCAGAAAATTTATTTTTGGCTTTCTTATGACGATACGGTCCTAATAAAATTTATTTCGTCGAATTCTGAGACTGTTTGAAAAATGGTTATTTTCTGGTCGATCCAATTTAATTGAAATTGACCAAAACACATTTTCCATTGCCACGCTCATATATTAACTTCAAAAATCATGAAATTTGAAACCTACTAATAATTTTACATCCCGGATTCAACAAAAGTGGTTTCGTCGAATTCCGAGGTCGTATGCAAAATGTTTATTTTCAAGGGCGATATATTCTCTATAGCGACCTTTCTGAAAATTCATTTGGCCATAACTTTTGATTTCCGCTATGAAACTTCGATTTTTCAGATTCGTTAGAAAGATATTCATTAACAGATTTAAATACTTTTCGTTTCACCTAAATCTTGTTTATTCTGCATTCTGTGTAGTCAGTCAAAGTTTAGGTTTGACTTTTCAAATTACCATCCTTTTCTAATTCCTTTTGTATTTAAATTAAATATATTTGCATTAAATTCAGTCACAATAAATTTCTAGTCATTTTTATTTAAAATAATTCATTTCAATTATTTAAACACCTCTAAAATCTCTAAAATGAAAATTTTTAATTGGCCCCAAATTCTGGGTTGTTACAACCAATGTCGTACATAAGCTACAACAAGACACATATATACAAACAACAACTTAAATGCTTAGCCAAAAATACGGGGGTTAAATGTGATATTAAAGAATTTAAGCCCATCCCTAATGTCATGCAAAAAATAATGCTTCCATTGACTAAACTTCATGGCATTATCTTCATCAAAGACATGAACATTGCGTTGTCTCTATATATTACTAACGATCTTCTTCAAAACATAGCAAAATAATCTTAATTTGACTCTCTTTCCATTAATTTAAATGTAACCTCTCCCATTCATTGCTACTGGTGGAGGCACAAAAAGTGTCATCAATTTGCACCAAGGCATCATTTCACATTTTCTTTGTCTCGTTACACTCAAACAATAGATGATGCACACTTTCATTTTTGTTGATGACAGAACGTACGTGTGAGGTTGACCTCCATCCCATAGTTCACAAGCTTGTCCTTGGTAAATAGAGCACCTATAGTGGCCTTCTAAAGAGTGAGATTCTCCTTTGCACTGTTGTCTGTACGCCAGACAGTTTTGTGCCATTTGCAGTTAATCATTGATGAAGTACCAAGCAAAATATTGTACATTCTTTTTATATAGAACTACTCACCTTTCCACTTCCATAAAGCTAATCCAGTGTCAAAACCTTAATTAGAAACAACATGTAACTTATGCAAAAGAGCACTGACATTTTGGTTAGAAGTATTTGGCAACCTCACCTGGTTATCAACAAATATTTCTTTAACATAGCAAGAGTAGGATATTTCAGTTTGCTACCTTTCCAGAAATGAAATGGAATTTTCAATGATAAGACCAAATTCGACCCAAGGGACTTTCAAGAATAGGGCATGAGAAAAGGAAGCCTGGTCATATTTAAAGCATGGAAGAACAATGCTTTTGAGTTTGATTAAACTCTTCCACATCCAATAATGGTTCTTTATGGCAGTAATGTTTTCTTTCAAGACATGCTCGTATGACCAGAGAACCCATAGGCTTTGTTTCTGTTGTATATAACGGTGTTGTATACACAATTATATGATTTTTGTTTGATGATAACAACCAAATATATTTTATAAATGTGTTTGTTACTGTACTGTTCTATATTTACGTCACAGACAGAAATGTAATATTTATACTTAAATAAAATACATCTATACAGAAATTCAAGCATTTATTGTATTTTATTTAAAATATAAATATTATTTCTAACATTCAAACAGTACATCTTTTCTCCACTATTTAATCACTTCACATATTTGTACTTATAAATAAACAGAATAGAATAGACAAGTCTGTTTGACAACAATGAAATAAAATTTTATTTCAAACAGATTTTGTTTATTACAAATAATTAGTTCAATCACTTTTTCATATACATAAGCTCCTCGCTATATTACTGAATCACTCATACATTCACTCAGTTTTCATTTCAGTATACAGAATTTTTTATTGACACATTCATACAGACTTTTATATTTTCTCCAACACTGTCTCTTCTGCCTTCTGTCTTCTTGTCTTCTGTCTTTCAGTCCAGTCACTTTAGTCCAGTCTCATCTTCTTGCCTGTCACAATAGAAACACACACACAGTATCTGGAACAGAAATAATATTCTAATTTCTAGCAATTTTTTTTTTTAAAAAAAATATATTATTTGCCTCAGCTTTCTGGTGTGTTTTCTCATCATCTTTCATGACTTGATTTGATATTTTTTTAGTACTCACTGATCAACCTCGACATGACCATACTGGTTTGCTGATCAGAACCAGCATCAAACTCAGCTGATTCTGACCAGCCCCAACACAGTACAGTCAGTCTGCTGATTTTTTCTTCAGTATACAAGATAGGTCAAAAATCATGAGAGAAATGGAAGTGCAAAATTTCAGATCAGCAAACACAAGATGGAAAACATAATTGATCAAATACAGCATAGGAGTGGAGCAGCATTGACCAAGTGGTAAACACAACTCAACCAAAACTAACACGAATGGAAGAAAAGATCATTTCAGTCCAACATCAACAAGCATAAAATGAGTCAGCAGTATTCATGAATACGACAAACCATTTAAGGCTCAATACAGGGTGATCTAGTATGAAGTTAAAGGTGAAGCATGGTGCATATACAACAATATGGAGCAGTTCAACTATACACAGTGAAGATGCAACAGCATAGTACACGTACTGTCGTAATAAGGGTTCAAGCTTCAAGTGACAACAACAGGCAAGACAATTATAACAGGTCAAAAGAGAAACATGATATGCCAGCATTACAATTAACATGGCCGAGGCAAGAAAATACCATCATTCTCATACACAAGTAAACAAGACAGTGTGCACAAAGTGGAAGCAATTATAAGCTAAAGCACACATGTATACAGCATGATTCAGGCAGTTTTGTTCAAAGCAGCTGGAAGTTCATGTACACAGTTTCACATAGAGACATTGAACATGAAGTATGACTGTATACAGTGATGAAGAGAAAAGAGGTGCAAACATAAATATGTCAAAGCTTAAAACAGAGCATGGAGAATGGTGCAAATATTACAGGGCAGTTTAAATGTTGTCGAGCAACAATGGATGGATATACATACTGCATGGTGGAGCTACAACATAAATGAAACAGAACAAAGTACCAAGTCACAAATACATGGTGTCATAGCAGCATGGTGAAATTAGTTCAAACACAAGCTAAGTGTACACAAGTGTTAAACCAAAATCACGTTTATACAGCAGCTTCATAGTCTAGCAAACAAGAAGGAAGTACACAATTTGAAACAGTGCAGAATTTCAAGATTTCCAGAAATGGCCGAGATATGTACAAGAAAAGTTTCACATAAATATGGCAATGTGTTAATCAGCTAATTGAAATGCAAGGAACAAATTCAAAGAAAGTTTAAATGTTTCCAGAAATAAGGCAAAGAAGGGACAGATTTTTTTTTTTGCAAGTATGAAATTTCGGGAAAGTATTCATCCAGAAAGTTATTTCAGGAATGTTTCAATTCAGATTTAAATCGAGAAATTCAGACAAGTATTAATTTGTTTCTAGAGTATTTAGCAAAGAACAATTCATTTTTTCTAGGAATCTTCGAGCAAAAAGGGGAAAGAATTTTTCAGCAATAACTTTGTTGTTTAACAATATCGAAATCAAAGTTATATACGGCAAAAATCTTTCCAGGAATGATTCAAGATTTTACAGCAACAAATTCACGCAAGGGGAAAGCAAGGGGCCACAAATTAGATTCCAGAATTACCCAAATTTCATAAAAGCTGATTCAATAATCAAGCAACAATAAATCCACAAAATCACGCGGGACAATCAGATCGAAGTCATATATATGAAATCAGAGTTTAGGGTTTTTGGAGATACCCCATATATACACACACCAAATTCATCATAGGAAACACACAGCAAATCGAAAACCAACCCAACATCTCAAATCGAAAACCCAAGCATCAATAAATCAAAAGGCAGAGCAATTGAAGTTTAAATTCACTTACAACGTTTCATTAAGGTTTCGATCGAGTGCCAGAGAGGGAAGCCAAATCGAAGTTTTTTTAGAACCAGAAATCAACATCAATTCGAAGCCACGATTTGGGGGTTTCAGAAAACCCTAGGAATTCATACATCGCCGCCGCCATTTTTTTTCATAGAAGTAAACAAGTCAAAGAAAGAAAAGTCGGGTGCAAACACAACAAGCGGGCCGGCCATGTTATTTAACTAGTCTATGTTTTTTTTAAAGGGATGACCCCTTTGTTTTAATTCCTTAAGGGTTTAAATTCTTTTTGTTTTGTTTTTATTTTTAATTAGTGTTGTAAAAATCAAACAAACAGGTGTCTAGATCTGAAAAGTCTAGGTAAAATAGTCAGGTTGTTGACTGTCA
Source organism: Allium sativum (assembly GCA_030737875.1). Taxonomy (NCBI): domain Eukaryota; kingdom Viridiplantae; phylum Streptophyta; class Magnoliopsida; order Asparagales; family Amaryllidaceae; genus Allium; species Allium sativum. Next base: position 714,652,403 of record CM060921.1, on the reverse strand, counting down.
GTTTCAGAGTCTGTAAAATTCTGGGATATGGATTACGGGGTTGTAATTCGGGGAATCTGATCGAGGGGACATCGGTCAGTCTAGGGTTTTGAGCGTAGGGTTAGGACAGGAGCAGGCGCAGCGAGTGTACATGGTCTTGTATGCGGGATCTGTTTATAACACCTAGTAGAAACCTTAGGAATGCAGCAGTAGGCAGGGTTTTGCCGAAGCTGGGTATATCTGTGTGTGATTTATTTTCTGCACTTTTATTTCTGGTGCATTCTGTGATCTGTTTATTATTTTGATATTCTGTCAGTTTTTCAATTCAGTTCAAAAACTATGATAAACCCTATTCACCACCCCTCTAGGGTTAATCTAGATCCAACATTTGGTATCAGAGCGAGGTTTTTCTTTAACTCTAGAGTCATGGGTAATCCTAGTCGTCAGTCTAGTGAGAGTCAGTCCAGTTCATCTCCAACTATTTTCACTGGAACAGATTTTTTAAACTGGAAATCCAAAATGAAAGTTTATTTAAAATCTGTTAATATTAAATGTTGGGATGTTGTTATCAATGGGTACGATATGGTAGATAAAGTTTTTAAATCTTGTGCTACACATATTCTATATTCTTATATTGATGATGATCAATACAGTCTGATCTCCCATTGTTTAACTACACAGGAAATCTGGACAGCTCTTAATACAAAGTATGGACAAACTGACAACAGTTGCTCAAAACCCCAGGATGACAACTCAGATTCAGATTTATGCTTAACAAGTCATGTAGATGAAACTTCAGGTGGATCAGATGATGGAGAATCAACAAATGCTGAAACAGAAAATTTCTCATATAAAGATCTGGTTTACATGTGTCTTGATTTAACAAAATCTGTTGATAAACTCAAATTGAGAAATAAGTCTCTGAAATCTAAGAATTTTGAGATGGCCAGCAAAATTGATGATTTGGAATCACAACTTGAATATGTTAAAAATTCTTCAAATTCAGTTTGCAAAAATTGTTTGAAATTGAAAACCAATCTTGTTCGTCTCAATAAAAATATTCAAAAGTTTGAAGATGAAATTCTGATCTTAAATGAGAACAAGGTTGAGTTATCAAATTTGAATAACCTTCTGCAAAAGGAATTTGAAAATTTTAAAACAGATATAAATTCCAAATTTGAAATTGTTGAAAAGGAGAATTTGTTGAAATCAAATCTGATTTTAGAAGAGCTTGAAAATGAGATTGAAAGATTCAAGAAATTTGAGTCTGAAAATCGAAAACATTTTGAATCTGAGATTGCTGGGTCCCAAACAAAAATTAATTTGCTTAAAGATGAAAATTTGTTTTTGAAATACGATTTTGAAAGATGTAAGATCACTGAAAATCGTTGCTTAGATTTATTGAAAGAAAATAGTGATCTTAAAACTAAAATTCAGCAACTTGAAACAACTTTGGCAAAATTTTCTAATGGTGAAAAATCTCTGAATATGTTGTTGAAAAATCAATTTTCATCCGGAAATAAAAATGGACTCGGCTTTGGAAAAAATAACATTTTTGAAAAACGAGATTCAAATGATTTGAAAAGTCCCTCAAACTGCTTTGGAAATAATTGTTTTGATAATTTGAACTTTGATAATTCCAAAGGATTTTTGAATCAAAAGCAAAATGTGAATTTGTTCTGTAATAAACCATTTAAACATTCTTGGAACCTAAAAAGAAATAAAACGGGCTTCGTTAAGTTTAAACAAATTTGGGTTCCTAAGGGTACAAAGGTTAAATCTGATGATTTGTTATACAAACAGGTTTGGGTACCAAAAGTGGTAAACATATTTCAGAGTGGTTTTACAAATTTTGTTAGACCACTTGATCCACTCAATTGCTAGGTACTGGTGATGGTTGAGGAACTGCTATGCTGAAAAGAGGTTGATTTCAAGTTGTTCTATTTTTCTGTATTCTTTACAGTTCCTTGGCCAAGATCTGATGAGTTAGAGATTCTGATTTACACTGGATTCTGGTATGATCTCTAAACTCACCTCTGTAAATATTTTCTGTTTTGATTTTTTTTTGCTTATTTCTTCTTCTCACTTCTATCTCTTTCTTCTATCTTTTCTGATTTGATTTATCACTGCCATATTTTTTTGTGCTTCTTGAATTGCAGTATTCATGATATTCTGGAAATTTGTTTTGTGTGTATAGAACTCTGATACTTTTAATCATGTCCAGATACTAAATTTTTTTTCTGCAATTGTTTTGAATTTTTTTTCTGTTTTCTGAATTCCTAACGGTGTTGACGTATTCTTGTTATATCTTGAACACTGTTAATCTGAATTCTAAATTGTTTTGAAGATCTGAAAATTATATGGAAATTCACACACCTTTGCTGTTCTAAGTTTATTCTAATTCATTTTAGAAAAGCTCAAGATATTATACTCATTATAGCACACTGCTATTTATCAGTTGTGACAATTCCAGTAATTTTCAGATTGGCTTGAATATCTTTTTGAAATGCCTTGTCTTAGTGATACATCTTAAAATTCATTTTAATTCATGATTAGTACAGTTGAAATTAGTTTGTTTGAAATCATCTGAAATTCCTGATATTTTGAATCTCACATACCTCCTAAATTTGAAATTATCAATCTTGTGTGACTGATTCATTATATCCCAGAACTTGACATTGATTCAAGTGATTTCAAATAAATTACTTTAATTTTCTAATTCATGAATACCTCTCAAATTTGATGTAAATGATCTGAATTTAATCCCACACTTGTCAGATACTTGTGAAAATTTCTTTTGTAAAATTGGTCTTAAAATTCTCTGTTATTCTATGATTATTTGGTTTGAATATCTGTTTGTTTAAAATCATTTGAATTTATTGATTTTGCTGAAACTCACACATATCTGGAATATATATATATATATATATAAATCTAGTGTGATCGATTCATTGAATCCTGATATCTTCATCTTGCATCAAATGATTTCAAATAAACAGTGCTTTTAATCTTGGATCATGAATCATATTCTGTGACCATCAGAAATGTCTTGACAAGTGTGCTTTGAAACGATTTTTGTGCCACTCTGATACTGGCGTGAAAATGCTCTAAATGACTGCTTGTATTGAGAAGAGTTGTTTGCTGCTCTGATACTGTTTTTCAAATATTTGCTTGTTCTTGTCTGCAGTTTTGAAAATGTGCAAATTTGTTAAGTCTGTCTGTTTGGGCTTTGTGAATAAAGACATCAAGTGGTATCAGAAGTTCTTATATTTGTTTCACCCATCTGTACTGAGATTCAAATTTTCACCTTGTATAGATCCATACATTTTTTTGCCTTATACAAATAAATGTGCTAAATTTGTCTGGCTGGGTTTGTGTCTTAATTTCTTTAGCTTGAGATGTCCATGATAGTCCATCAGGGTGTAATTAAATTCCTCGATAAGCGAGAACATTTGGTATCCGTCTTTTTCACTCATCTGTTTTTTGAATTATCACCCTGTATAGATTCATTTTTTTAATCAGTTTAATTTCTTCTTGTAATTCTTTTTCAATTTTAAAATTATTTATTTTTTATTCATTCAGAAATTGAAATCAATATCCAATTTGTGCTGTGTTTATAATTCATCAAAATTATTATCAGTTTTTGAAATTGTGATGAATTGTGACTGTAGTGTATTTCACAACAAGAGGAGATTTTATTTGGATTTTCATGATGGTTGAATATTAATTATAATATCTTTGAACTGGAAAATATTCATGACCATCTCCTTTTTCTATCACCCGTCTGCCATCCATCATGATTTTATATTAATATGGAGAGTTTATTTTTTTTAAGAAAAATTATCTTGTTTTAAAACAGTGAAAATATTTGTGATGGAATTGTGGCTATGTTATTATTATTAAGAATTAGTGATAATTGATAATTTTCAATAATCCCAGTACAGTCAAGCATATTTCATAATATAATTAATTTTGAAATTTATTTCACAGTCCATATCTATACCTACCACATTTCTATCATCCATATTTGGTTTTATATACCGAGGAGTTTTTTTTTCTTTTTAAAGCTGAAATGATAAATATATATTTAATACATAAGTTTTGTCTCTAATCTCATTTAAAAATCCAAGCTCTGGTCATGCATGGTTATGAGACGACTTATAATTTAAGTTGCGACTGACCCCATTTAAAAATCCAAGCTCTGGTTATGTGGGTCAGTGTGCTCTTAAATAAAAAATAAATAAATAAAAAGGAAATAAAGTGCTAAAAATAGAAATTAATCTGAAATTCTCCTTAGTATATAAAACCAGCCCATCAATCCATTTTCTAATATGTGAAATGTATTGAAATATTATGACGTATTATGATTTGTTGATTGATAGATATTGGGATTTGAGATTATTCGATCTTGCCACTTAAATTGAATTATTAATTATAGCTCAAATCCATCACTGTTTTTGTGCTTTATTTTTATAAAAATTCTTTGAAAATAATGGGAAATGAATTGTTTTTAAAACTCTCTCCATTTTATGTAAAATTCATCGTATATCTGTCATTTTCTACAATGTGAAATATGCCACATGTTCTTAGAATATTATAATTTTTGTTTGACTGGTTGAAATTTATGATGACCGTTCTTCCTCTTAAGCTGAAATTACATTTTTAGTCAATTTTCATCTGTATTTTAAAATCTGTATCCTTTTGATGATAACAAAAGGGGGAGAATGAATTAGATTTTGATTTATGAGTGAATATTTTATAAATATTTTTACTTTTGAAAATTCATTATCATTCAGTTCAATTCACTCATGCACAGTTATAGGGGGAGTTTTCTGTTGTAGGGGGAGCTAATAAATAGGGGGAGTTCATTTTTCACTGTAAAACACATTTGTTGGATTCAAAATCTTTTATTTGTTTGTCATCATCAAAAGGGGGAGAATGTTGTATATAACGGTGTTGTATACACAATTATATGATTTTTGTTTGATGATAACAACCAAATATATTTTATAAATGTGTTTGTTACTGTACTGTTCTATATTTACATCACAGACAGAAATGTAATATTTATACTTAAATAAAATACATCTATACAGAAATTCAAGCATTTATTGTATTTTATTTAAAATATAAATATTATTTCTAACATTCAAACAGTACATCTTTTCTCCACTATTTAATCACTTCACATATTTGTACTTATAAATAAACAGAATAGAATAGACAAGTCTGTTTGACAACAATGAAATAAATTTTTATTTCAAACAGATTTTGTTTATTACAAATAATTAGTGCAATCACTTTTTCATATACATTAGCTCCTCGCTATATTACTGAATCACTCATACATTCACTCAGTTTTCATTTCAGTATACAGACTTTTTTATTGACACATTCATACAGACTTTTATATTTTCTCCAACATTGTCTCTTCTGCCTTATGTCTTCTTGTCTTCTGTCTTTCAGTCCAGTCTCATCTTCTTGCCTGTCACAATAGAAACACACACACAGTATCTGGAACATAAATAATATTCTAATTTCTAGCAAATATTTTTTTTAAAATATATATATATATTATTTGCCTCAGCTTTCTGGTGTGTTTTCTCATCATCTTTCATGACTTGATTTGATATATTTTTTAGTACTCACTGATCAACCTCGACATGACCATACTGGTTTGCTGATCAGAACTAGCTATAAATAAAAATCATAACTTTACATACTTCATACGTCAAAAACCATAGAAGCTTTAAATCGGAGAAAACTCACATATTTTCTATCGTCCGGATTTGTTGTTCTGGTTCTAGAATTTGCAAACGAGCTCCAATCTTCACACCATTTTTTTTTCTAGCTTAAACGCGCCATTCCGGACAACTTTCGCCTAGTGGTCTTCCTTTCGAAAATGTGCCATTTGGCCGAAAATCGTGAAAAGACAGTATTTGTACAGCAGACTTTGGACGAGTTTTCCGGACAGCTCCGCAATCCAAAATAGGACTTCCATATACCAAATCAAAGAGAAAATCATGCTCTTCGATTTTGGTATTGTGGAGTTTTGGCCAAAAATGGACGGTTTGGGAGTTACTGGCGAAATAGTGACACAAGTTTTTTTGCAAAACGGGAATTTTGTGAAAAATGGATTTTTGGTGATGGGGGGCCCACGGCCGGAGCTGGGTGGCCAGAGGGCAGCGGCGGGACTTGCTGGTGGTAGGGAGGCGCAGGTGGCGGGATGGTGACCGGAGGTGGTAGTGGTTGGCGGATTTGGTGATTTGGGGCCTAGGGTTTTTGCTAATTGAAAGAGGGAAAGAGGAGGAAGAAGAAGAGGAGGAGGAGAGGAGGAGGAGGAGGAGGAGGAGAAGGAGGAGGGGAGATGCCTGAGGTGGTGGTGGTGCACGGGGAGGGTCTGGAGCATGAGCAGTGCGTTTTTTTTTTGTTTCACGGTGGATTGAATTGTGAGGGAGAGAGAAGGTGAGGGTTGACTTTATATAATTATTTAATTCCAAAAAGTTACTTTTTCATTCTTACTCTAAATCAAACTCAACGACTGATGTCCCTAGCTAATTACCCCCATTTCGGACACAATGGGATATGTCACGTAAGCCAGTTCGACAGTTTCCATTAGTTTTCTCAAAATTAAAATATGAATTAATATATTGAGTTTTAACGTACATTTTAATTTACTGGAGCCACATACTGACTCTAAAAATTCCAAAAAAATAAATCTAGCTATGTTCTGACGATACGGTCCTAACAAACTAATTTCGTCGAATTTGGAGGCCGTTTGAAAAACGGTCATTTTCCAGTCGATTAAATTCAAACTGAAATGACCCAACATATTTAAATTCACCACGCTCACATATTAATTCCAAAAATTCTGAAAATTGGAATCTAGAACATAATTTGACATTCTGAATCCAACAAAAGTGGTTTCGTCGAAAACAGAGGTCATTTGCAAAATTGCTATTTTTAAGGGCTATATTTCCATAGCGACTATTCTGAATTTTCAACTGGGCATAACTTTTTATTCCCGCTATGAAATTTGGATTTTTCGGATTCGTTGGAAAGATATTTTCAAATAGATTCTAATATTTTTTGTTTCGCTAAAATCCGGTTTATTTTGAATCCTGTACATTCATTTGAAATTCGAAATCGAATTTTCAAACTACCGCGCCATTTTCAATTCCTTTCATAATTAAAATATATATTTATATTCTAACATCGATTCAAAATTAATATATATGTTCTAATTCTATTCAAAATAAAGTTGTCATCGTTATTATTTAAAATAATTCATTTTAAGTATTCAAAATTCCATAAAATTGCCAAAATAAAACTTTTAAATTGGTTCTGATTTTCCGGGTTGTTACTTTATCTAAAAGTGAGGCATATCATGGTGCCACGCCGTATAAAACGGAACGAGTTTCCTCCACATGAATACCAATGCACAAAATCACCAACTAGGATTCAAAACTTTGAAAAAAATCATGCTTTTAGCAAAATAAAGATATTTAAGACTCAAGTCCTATCACACAATGCAACGTAAACCGGAGGATAGAGTTTCACCTTATTATAGCCAAACATGCTTGATATTTTTTAAAACAAATATTTTGATATTATTGTTATTAATTTCTACATGTGGAAATCACTTTCGAAAATAAATGTATCAATCTTAGCTCGCATAATGCCTCATCCCATTATATTGGTTATATAGTATACAACTAAAAACACAAAGTCTCGTATTGGAAATTGGATTCTAAATATGAACCAAGGCAGAGGACCTTCTTTAACCATTTTTGGAACACTCTAGCAAATGTCTTAGGAATCAACTACTGATCCCTCGGATCGGCAGAGCCGGCTGGCACTAAACATGGCGGATTGGAATATTCCCTGGACATAACGTTCCCCCGATCGTATTTCACCGGCACATAAGGCGCGTCAACAAACATCCACATAAGTAAACTTGCGTGGGCTCCATACCATGACAACACTATTCAGCTAGAAGGGAACGATTAGCTCATATCTTCACTATCCACTATCCTGTTTTCGTCTCATTCCGAGGTGTAAGGCCCTGGAGTCAACGTCCACAAAGCTTTTCTTTTCAACAGAAGCTTTGATTTATCTACCAGTTGCACTCAGCATGCCACATTGTTAATTCACAACATATGATAGGTGTTTATTAATATATAACCCTCTGAATTGAAGTCTCAAAGGATGGTGTTATGCTAGGAGAATTAATCATCCACCACCAACTGATATAATATCAATAGAAACCGGTTGGTTACGTTGTGAAATACAATGTCAGACACACTATCCATCTACATGTTCGTTCTGGGTTTAAACGAAATTGAAGGAACCTTATTCCTCGTCCAACTATGGAGAGAGGCCCTTTCATATCCAGACAATTAGCAAGTACGTCTGGACTACTACCACTATAACCCTTCAATGAGAGCAAACCATTTCAAGGCATCAACAAGAAATCCATTCGATGTGGAGATTTCCAGTCTTCCATAATCTTCGACTTTTAGTCGTCGTATAATTTTTCGAAATGGGTTAAATTCCGGTCTTTTCGAAATAATTAGCTTCTAAAAAAATCCTTATTGGATTATCAAATCGCTAACTAAGTCTTCTTTAATTGGAAATCACTTCATTTACCTTGTAAAAAGGTTTACTGAATGTTAGATTCATTTTAAGAATTTATAACCTTTTATCTCAAACCATTCCTTAAAAATCGTTTTATAGAAGTGTTGTGAAATATAGCTGATTTTACTTAACCAGTTTTTATCATTCAAAACCATGTATATTTGGTTCTAACTTCTTTCTAATCATTTATTATAATTTATAATAATTTTTACCTATGTTTATTTATTTAAAAATAGGTCATTTCATTCCAATTACATTTCAGCTCATTCAACTGCATTGGCATTATTTTTATTCAAACTTGATTTGAGCATATCTAACAATCTAACCATTGGATTTTAAAAATCTGTATATAATTTGAATTCTCTTTTCAAACATTTCTGTTTTTGGGAACACCCGACGGTCGGATCTCTCGGTTTGTCAGTTTTAAATTATAGGTCGAAGTTTGTGAACTGCCGCTGCGCGATGAGTTTTATTCAAAGCAACTTCTATTACATTAAAATTTAATTGAATTGCTTATAAAATAATTTATTAATTATACAAAAAAAATTAGAAATTATATTTTCCATTTTCAACTCAAAATTCAAATATTCCAATAAACGACTATTATAATATTATTTTATTATTAAAATAATATTATTTTTCAAACTTCAATATTTTTCTTTACATCCATTATAAAAATAAAAAATAAAGTTCTGCAAAAGAAATTGTTTCAAAACCTTTCCTGGATAACCTAAACGAACTTCACTTTTTCTGATTACTATTCATTTTAAAATAAAAACTTCAACAGGCCATAACCTGCCGATAATTTCTTCATAATCATTTCTACCTTTTGCAAAAAAAAATATCATATTGAATTATGCTTTACATCCGTCCAATATCGAACATCAAATTTTTATTTTTATTTTTCACCTATTATTATATTAATAAAATATTCGTTAAAAATCATTTTATTGAATGGAGACTTAACCTATGGGCTAATAATTATAATTTTTAGCCACATACAATCATGATAATCGCATATCATATTCTTATCTACGATGATGATATCAATCACGACTATCGTGATATAATTCAACCAATATACGCCTTAAACCATTAACACGTATATGGTTTTGTCAATCAACAAATTAACCACAATTAATCAACACATGTATTCAACATCAATGGGGTTTATACCCATATACAATAACCAATGTCAAGTTTAACTTTAATATCAATGTCCATTTAAGGTTCAAACTCTTCCCAATGTCCACAAAATCAGTTCCTGGGGTCATATATGTAAGTGACAATATAAATCTCACTTAAAGATCTAATCTTTTTCATACTAAGCCACATAACCATTTCAAACATTTTCAAATCACTACATGCACTCATATATGCTATCACCAGTCAAAATATATAAAAATGAGTTCATACACATTAACCAATATATAACTAGTTCTATTTCGTTCATCGTTTCTCACCTTGGTTTTCACTCCACCTAACTTTGATCGTAAGATGTCCTAGCTATCCCAGAAACATTATGTAGCCTTCCAGCGTCACTGAATTATTTCTAAAGAAAATTAGGCAGGCGTTAGATGCTATATGATTTCAGTTTTCATACGAATAAAAGTGGAGCTATAACATGGTTTCCGGATGAACGGAGTATAGTTTTGGGACAAACAAAGTTTTGGTTCTAGGAGGTGGGGCCCTTGGGGTATGGTATGCACGGTTTGGGGGTGGAGGCTGTTGTTTAGGTGCGGGTTGGGTTGGAAAGGTGTAGAAGAGGGATTGCTTTGGGTTCTAAAGTGGAGAAAATAGTGTTTTAATGGAGATTTAAGGGTGTAGGAAGTTTAGGGATGCAAAAGGGGTCCACGTAGGGGCTTGGCTGACATGGAGGGGATGGAGGATGGCTGAGGCTGTTAGTGTAGCCAGCGTGGCTATGGGGGGGTGAAGAAATGAGGGAGAGAAAGAAAGGAGAGAAAGTGAATGTAAAGTAAGAAAAGGTGGAAAAGGAGCTTGTATTTATTGCCAAAATTTGACTACACGGATTAGTGTGTTGTCACTCATCTAACTTAGGGGAGAAAGCACATCTAGTGCCATTGGATGCATGACAATCATAGACAAATGCAAATAATAACTAACTAGATTAAGGTGTGAACACGAATTAAGGTACGAGCAGTTAATATTCGAGCTATTTACTCATGTGATCACATACTGATTCTGTTTTCGAAGAAACTTGGAAACCCAACATATTTTTTGGTTATGGTTCCAACGAAACTGATTTCGTCGAAATCCGAGTTTGTCCACCCAAAATTTTCTTGTTCGATCTCAGTTCGAGTTTAAATTATCGATCAATTTAGACTTAAATTTTGTCATGTCAGATACTAACTTCGAATGACGCGAAATTGGGAATCCTACCATTTTTGACATTCTAGATCCAATAAAAGTGGTTATATCGGATTCCGAGATCGTTTGCAAAAAAATTATTTTCTAGGCTGTAAAATATTATTAAAATATCGATCTTAAACTGACTAAACTCTAATATAAACTATTTAAACTTGAATTTAAAATTGGTTCCAAAATTTCAGGTCGTTACAGATAGAATGAGGATAAGGAAGAAAGATGTACATATAAACAGGTAATAATTGAAAATGAATAGGTAATTGATAGTAATTAAAACAACAATAACATATAAGAATAAACTTATAAACACTGGTACTTTCAGATCCAATATTTTACTGTCAAAAGTTCTTTTTATTTAGCTTACTACAACAACTATTGTATCTATTTTAATAATAACTTAGAAGAAACCTGAAAATCATAGTAATACTCTCGATAGTTGTTGTAGTTCCAAAAAAAGCCTTATAAATAATTATTGTAGAAAAAATTTCCTTTCAATCTGTGTTCTGATAGCACCTCGACATTATCTTAATTTTATTTCAGAACATATCTTGGAGTAAAAAGTTGAAGAAATGCTTGTGTAAGAAAATGGTGAGGTTGCTAGCCTATTTATAGATTTATTAGGACAATATAAACCAGAGGATATTAGGTTTTAAAATCAAACCGTTAAAGACACGTCATGCTAAGTCAGCAAGGAATAAAACACACAAAAAAGTCCAGGTTCATTTAGATTTATTGTCCAGGTTCAACGTATTTTACACATCAGCAATTGTCGACAATAGGCTCAAAGGTGGGTCGACCCACCTTAGACATGGGTCGTCCCATGTGTCGACCTAGTTAAGGGCTAGGTCGCTCATTTACCATTGTTTTATTTCATGTTTATAAATTAAATTCTTTAATTTAATTGCAAACTTCTTTTGATTATAACTTCTTCATTTCTTATCTGATTTACACAAACTAAAAATCTATCTAAATCAGAATTTGGTAACAGACGCAATGGAAAAATCCATTTTATTTATGTAACGACCCAGATTTTTTGGTCGATTTATTTTAAATATTTAATATGGTTTTAAATATTGAGTTGACAATATAAATTAATATCGATTTAATAACCAAAATACGATTTATTTCGAATATATAATTATTGAAATACGGATCTGAAATAATTCAATTCGAAATTTAAAACGGAGTCACAATGATTCAAATGACTAATATAAATTCTATTTGAATATAAACGATAATAATAATAATTTATTATTGAGAAAATGATTAGTTCTGAATTAAAATTATATTATATTAATTTAATATGGTATATACATTCAAATTTAAATTTCAGAATATATACTGTTCAATAGCGTTATAACATTTAAACGCCAGTCGTTATGTTAAAATAGCGGTTCGTGAATTCATGTAAGGAACCCCGAGATAATTTTAGTGGATAAGCTCGAGATCAAATCAGAATCTATATAAAAAGAATAAAAATCGCTTTGTATCAAATCATATTAAATACACATCAAATAATATTAAAGGAAACCTCAAATCACATTAAATTTATATGTACCTTAAGCTACCCCACTATTACATAACACTGAAGTATTCATCTCTATAAAACTGCGCCTCCCATTCTCCATTTTTCTCTTGGCAATTGAACTTGAAAGTTTCATAAACGAAAACAAGAACCTTGCTTCCTCATTTTTAATTCCTATAATAAAAGTCAGTTCCGTCCTTTTTTATTTCTCTTTCAAAATGAAAAATCAAATTCCTATTTCCTCAAATCCTTTCATATAAAAAACTGGGTAGTGAAATATGAAACCGCAAATTCGAAGATGAGTCTCTGAAGCTCGACTTCGACAAAAGTGAGACTTGCGATTTGTTTTCTTGGAATTCGAAACTTAGGGTATCGGGTTTGGGCAGAACCCGGTGAAAATACTTGCGAACTGGGAATCTCGATCGAAGGACCAAGTATCGCGAAAAGCTTTTGAAGCTCGATTCAGACAGGAAACTCGCGATTTGAGTACAATGATGGTGTTTCGATATCTGGGTCGAGCGTGACTTTAGAATGGGATCGAGTGACTGGGTATTGAGTGTGGAGGAAAATTCATGAAGTCGCGATGGGTTCTATGGAGTGATGAGGGTTACAGGATGGTGCTAAGTTCGAAATTGACGATGGAGGAGGTTCGTTTTCTTCTGTATACACTAGAAAAGAAAACTGGATGTCGCTAGTTAGAAAACTTTTGTTTAAAGTCTGGTCCGAACCAGAAGAGGGCAACGATGTTTGGTAGTCACTGGGATGATTTGAGAAACTCTGTAGTGAAGTATGAACTGAAGTTCGATAGCTTGACCTGAATTTTAGAATAATAGAGCTGATGGATTTTGAAGCAATGGTAGTGGTGTTTGTGATCGAAGTTGGTAGTGATGGAGTGTTGTTAGTTTGGTGAACTTATTTGAGAAAATCGATATTTTTGGGGTTGATATTGTAGTGGACTTCCAGTACGTGTTGTAATGGAGTATGCCGAGTTGAAAGCAGAAACGGGAAAGAAGAGGAATATAGGTCTGGGATATTTAGAGAAAGGTGGATGCAGGTATGATGGAAGCAGGAAGTTGAAGCTGGGATGGATTTTTGGTTTATGATCAAGATGGAGGAGTTTGTTTGCTTCAGGAAAGAGCCGCTGGGGATTTTCAAAGTGGGAGAGTTGAGCAGCAGTAAAATCTAAATTTAAAGTATATTACTAACTTGAATAATTTATAATTATTGGAATCTAATAGGGTAGTTACCAAGTTAATTACGCATATTGAACCCAAAAATAAAATAAATGGAAATTTCAATTGTTATAGGGTCAAACATTACGCAAGACAAGCAGAGTTGGAATAACAGCTTTGAGGTTAACACGCAAGCAATTAGACAGGAATAAATTACGAAAACAAAATCATGGTGAGTAAATCTCACTCAATTTATTTATTTTGAATTATTTTTAGTTGTTAAAAATAAATAGATGATTGTTTGGTTGCATTAAAATATTATTGTGGCTATTATTAGATATATGTTAGTTATTTAGGATTGGTGTTTGTGGTTATTATATATATATATATATATATATATATATTGGTGGTTGGATTCCTGCAGTACCATTAGCGGATGCCCGTAGTATCATTAGCGGATGACCCTATACGCCCCACGCTATGATAGTGGATGACCTTCTATACCACGATATCCTATCTCGAAGCAGGATGGGTATTATTTATGTTGGCTAACGTCTGTGGATGCAGGAAAGCAGGTTAGAGGAACCTAACTGATTCCTCAAATTCTATTATTGTTTATTTCCATACATATATGTTTGATCATATATGGTGTGTTGATTGATAATTGGGTGGTTTGATTGTTTAAATAACACTGGGCCCAAAAATGTTGATTTATAAAATTACAGTGAAAAAGATATTTCACGATTTAAAATGAAATGATTCTCATTAGACAATCAGGAAATTGAAGTAAATTTATAAACGGCGCTTATAAATGTAATGGGAAAAATTATCGTTTAGATAATTTGGGAAATGTAAACACGAGTTTGAATTTACAAGGGAAATTTATTTTTCCAAAGTAGAATTTTAATTTCAAATGGAATTGAAATAAAGACTTGTTTTTAAAATATATAAATAGGTAATACAAACAATTTTTATGAAGAAAGGTGGAAAATTATCATTGGATAATTTAAATATTTAAATTCAAATGTGAATTTAAAACGAGGATTGGGAATTTGTGTTAAAAAGGGAAACCAGGAAATTTATTCCGATGTTCGGAATATAAATTGAATTAAAATAAATCCGTAATGATTTATGAATTGTATTCGATTAGTTCGAATTTATTTAAATAAAATATTTCTAGAAAAATATGAGGAATATATTGAATAGAAGTTAAATTTAAATATGAAAATAGATTCTATGTTATATATGGATAAGTTCAAATAAATAAAATATTCCAAAATAAGATTTTGGTTTTAAATAGATTTCTAAATGGAACTTAGTGGAATTTATAAAACAAGTAAATTTTAAAAAAATGTTTATAAATATAGTGAATTAATTATCTGGAGATAATTGGTAATTTTAAATTCAATTATGAATTTAAAATATATTTGAAATCATTTCGAAAAAGGAAACGACAGTTTTATTCCAGGATTCGGAATATAAAATGAATTGAGTCTAAGTAGAATCGAAGTGGAAATTGTTTTAATATATGAAACATGGAAGTTGGATTTATAAATCATATTTATAAATCTAGTAAAATAAATTATCATTAGATAATTTAAAGGTTTAAATTCAGGTATGAATTTGAACATAGAATTTGAAATGGAATCGAAATGGAAATTTGTTTTAAATTATAAAACGAGGAAATTAAATTTATAAATAACCTTTATAAATTAAGGAAAATAAATTATCATTTAATAATTTAGAAATTTAAATTCAAATATGAATTTAACCGTGAATTGGAAATTGAATCAGAAAAGGGGTTTCTAAATTCATATTCGAAATTGAATATGAAACTTGAATTAGAAATGGCATTCGATTGTTTTATAAACAAGTTAAAAATATATTTGAACATGATATGTTTAAATAAAATTATGAAATGGGCAAAAGAGCTAATTAAAGATAACTAAATATAATTGAGATAAAACGACAGATTGAGTTGGAATAAATTAGAAATCTATGCATGTGTGTTAAACAGGTATGGAATGAAGAGAATGAATTTTATAAATTTAGTGCCGGACAAAAAGTTACATGTTTAATTCCATTTGAGGTTTTATGCGCTGAATCGGCAAGCCGCTTGGCTTTTTGATTTTCTTTTTGAATGGAAAGGGCCCAGAGAGGCATTTTATAGTTATACCGAGTAACCCGTACATAGGAGGTTATGGCGAAATTTTCTGAAAATTTAAGGAGTTAGAATATTTTAAGAAGATTTGATAATTATGAATCGATATGTCGATATATATAGAATTTGATAAGGAAACGAAATTAAAATAGAGTGTTATAAACAAAAGGGAAATCTATAATTAAATCTGATAAAAATTAGAAAGAGAAACATATACGGGTTTAAAAATGAATAATTGGTTCTTATGATATTGATTATTCGATATAAGCAGTCTTGTCTGTTTGAAATTAAGAATGTTATTCAGTCAAGGTCCGAGAGGTAGTTATACCCCAACTTGATTGATTTCATTTTAAACTGATAAATAACATGATTCAGTATCGTGGATAAATGTTTGAATAAGATCCGGTTGAATGCAATATTTTGGGTTGTTGTAACGATGTTTTACACAACAATCGTTTTAACCCAAGTAAATGGAATTTTGGAAGTATAATAAATATTTCCTAAGTATAAAAATAACTGAGTTTGGGATTGAGATAAGTAATCGGAATATTTTCCTATTATAAATAGAAGATATTTTCTAAGTATAGAAAATAAAAGAAGGCGATATACGGAAATGTTTTCCAAGTAGCGTAAGAGGCCAAGATGATTATTGAAAATATTTGGTTAACAAATATTGGTAAAGAAATGAAGAAGTGATTTAATTAATGGAATATTAATTTATGGGCCCAGTGATTGTTTGATGTTCCGAATGAATGTTTGTTTTTCTTTGATAGTTAAATAATCGACTATCGAAGTATTTGCCAATATCGTTGTCAACATGGAGAGACCGATTGGATTATTATCTGAGAACCACTCCGTATTGGCAGTAGCATTGCGAATCAGATTATATGAAGATAATCAAAGGAGTAAAGTGCAAGGGCTTTTTCCATTTATGGAAATTGTGCCTTCGGTTTCAATTAATCCCAGAACGAACGTATATGGAAGAATGTCTGATAGAGTATTTCCAATGATCGCATATGTTGTTCTGTACAAATGTATAAGGTGGCAGAGAATTTATTCTCTTAGCATAATATCCAGGATATATTTGTGCAAATCAACTAATGATTAACGGATCTGACAATGTGGCGTTCAAAGTGATTGTGTTATCAATGAATGATAAGTAATCGTAGCCCTGGCCTCAACAACCAGGAAATGACAAATCGGGCAGGCAACATGGCTAAGTGGATAGCTACCAATTATGGTCTATTATCACCTATCTTGAGAAATTCATTTCATTCTTTATTCTATTCGATGCTATTTCATTTGGGAAAACGGTTGCTGATCCCAACCGTTGGTGATATACATTCGATACACTCAAGCGAAATGAGTGATCTTTCATGTGTGGCTGGGTTACAAGATGTTCTTGTTGAACCCAGTGTATTCTTCTCTAAAGATACACTACCGGAAGGTGGTTCCATATCTTGTCATAGTTGGAAATTCATTACCAAATAAGTGCCTGCGGTTTTTATTGTATATTATGTATGTGGAGCGTGAGATGAAAGCATTCCAATAGATTTCTATTTATTTGATTTAGACACTATTATAATATCAAAAGAGTTTTGATATAAAGATTATCGTTTTCTATTAAAAGGATTTTAAAAGTTAATCAAGTGTTTTGGATTCTCGTAAGGGAAAAACCTGTTCCATGTTATACGGCGTGGTCTTATGAGATATCATTTATTTTCTTAAACTGTTTTAAATTGTTTACTCATACCAGTCCCATGACTGACCCGGAGTTGTTTTGTTAGTTTTCCCTAAACTCTAGGGTGCCCAAATTTGTACAGGCAGTCAAGTAGCTCAGGATTTTACAGATCTAAAGGAGCTCGGAGCAGGAGGCTTCAATTTTAGATATATAGTATTTTTATTTCCGCTATGTTGTAAGTGTTGTACTATGACGTTTGTACATTATACAGTTAATTTTTTTTTCCAAAAGTTATGATATATTATATTTTGTTCTGCTGCGATGTGAGATTCTGTGTTGTTATTTCTGGTCTTCTTCTACTTTTTTCTTCTAAAAAAAATGATTCGTATTTTTGTGATATTTGGGTTAGACGTGTGGTGTATGTAGTCAACTCAGATAGTACGGATTTGCAGTTCGTTACAGTGGTATCAAAGCTTAGGTTGAGCGAATACCTAGGCTTTGGTGGGGATGTGCTCATTTGAGATAGGGTCAGTAGTACCTTAGAATGAGTTGAGTTTATATAAACGAGGGCGCGTATTTGCTAATTGATTAAAACAAATGTTTTATGTTGTGTTGACTTGTCTGTTGAGTGGTTTATGAATTCTGGTCGAATCGTGGGACGTCACGACGTCAATAAGAGTTTGTGAATACTTGAACAGAAGATTGAACATGATATTGTTTTTAAGTGGGTAAATGAAATAATTTTACTCAAAACTCTATTTTGATAGAAAAGGAATAATTTTCTGAAACGATTATAATATATGGATATGTTGGTTGTTATTATAAACTAATGCGATATAAAAATTGGAATGGTTATTTATAACCAAATATAACTTGTATATGAATAATATATACAAATGTGATGAACTGAAATTGGATTTAGAATCATAATCAAGAATTTAAAATCCGGGTTGTTTTGGAAAATATTTTCTAAAGTATATTAAAAGAAAATAGTTTTGTTTTGAAAGAGTTTTAAAATAAAGACCAATTTGAATGGATTTTGATAGTGATTAAGCACTGAACTCACTTCAGTGACTGGGAAATAATTCTGATGATGACTGCAGCATCATCAGTGTTCATTTTCGAGTATCTAAGTGATGGATTGCTACCTTAGAAAAGATTTTGATGGAAATTTGTTTAAAAGAAAACAAGTTGGTTTGAATATTCAAATGTTTTGAATTTGTGATGGAAATAAATATATGTATATATTTATATATTATTCAAAAAGGGATTTGAAACAAAAATCCGAGTATTTGAATTTTGGAATAAAATTTAACTTCAACAAGTTAAATGAATCAAAGTAAATAAATTGATTAGAATCAATTTGGATGAACCTGAATGCATAAGAATGAAATGCCGAGTTTCAACATAAATTAGTTTCGAAAGGTTAATGGTTTTACCGCATTTTTCTTACCTTAGTAATTTCGGGGACGAAATTCTTTTTAGGGTGAAACGACCTAGATTTTTTGGTTGATTAATTTTAAATATTTAATACGGTTTTAAATATTGAGTTGACAATATAAATTAATATCGATTTAATAATCAAAATACAATTTATTTCGAATATATAATTATCGAAATACGAGATTTGAAATAATTCAATTCGAAATTTAAAATGGAGTCAAAAGGATTCAAATGACTAATATAAATTCTGTTTAAATATAAACGATAATATTAATAATAATTTATTATCGAGAAAATGATTAGTTCTGAATTTAAATTATATCATATTAATTTAATATGGTATGTACGTTCAAATTTAAATTTCAGAATATATAATGTTCAATTCAGAATAGCGTTATAACATTTAAACGTTAGTCCTTGTGTTAAAATAGCGGTTCATGAATTCATGTAATGGACCCCGAGATAATTTTAGTGGATAAGCTCGAGATCAAATCAGAATCTATATAAAAAGAATAAAAATCGATTTGGATCAAATCGTACTAAATACATATCAAATCAAATTAAAGGAAACCTCAAATCACATTAAATTTATATGTACCTTAAGCTACCCCACTATTCCTTAACACTGAAGTATTCATCTCTATAAAACTACGCCTCCCATTTTCCATTTTTCTTTTGGCAATTGAACTTGAAAGCTTCATAAATGGAAACAACAACCCGCTTCCTCATTTTTAATTCCTATAATCAAAGTCCGTTTTGTCCTCTTTTATTTCTCTTTTAAAATGAAAAATCAAAGTCGTGTTTCCTCAAATCCGTTCACACAAAAAAATGGGAGTGAATGATGAAACTGTGAATTCGAAGATGAGTCTTTGAAGCTCGACTTCGACAAGAGTGAGAATAACGATTTGTTTTCTTGGAATTCGAGACCTAGGGTATCGGGTATGGGAAGAACTCGATGAAGATACTTGCGAACCGGAAATCTCGATCGAAGAACTGAGTATTGCGATAAGCTTTTGAAGCTCGATTCAGATAGGAAACTCGCGATTTGAGTACAATGATGGGGTTTCGATATCTAGGTTGAGCGTGACTGTAGAAGGGGATCGAGTGGCTAGGTATTGAGCATGGAGGAAAATTCATGAAGTCACGATGGGTTCTATGGAGTGATGAGGGTTACGGGATGGTGTTGAGTTCGAGTTTGACGATGGAGGAGGTTCGTTTTCTTCTGTATACACTGGAAAAGAAAACTGGATGTCACGAGTTAGAAAACTCTTGTTTGAAGTCTGGTCCGAACCAGAAGAGGGCAACGATGTTTGGTAGTCACTGGGATGATTTGAGGAACTCGGTAGTGAAGTATGAACTGAAGTTCGATAGCTCGACCTGAATTTTGGGATAATGGAGCTGATGGATTTTGAAGCGATGGCAGTGCTGTTTGGGATCGAAGTTGGTAGTGATGGAATTTTGTTAGTTTGGTGAAATTATTTGAGCAAATCGATATTTTTGGGGTTGATATTGTAGTGGACCTCCAGTACGTGCTATAATGGAGTATGCCGAGTTGAGAGCAGAAACGGGAAAGAAGAGGAATATGGGTCTGGGATATTTGGAGAAAGGTGGATGCACGTATGATGGAAGCAGGAAGTTGAAGCTGGGATGGATTTTCGGTTTATGATCAAGATGAAGGAGTTTGTTTGCTTCAGGAAGGAGCCGCTGGGGATTTTCGAAGTAGGAGAGTTGAGCGGCAGTAAAATCTAAATTTATGGTATATTATTAACTTGAATAATTTATAATTATTGGAATCAAATAGGGTAGTTACAAAGTTAATTACGAATACTGAACCCAAAAAATAAAATAAAGGAAATTTCAATTGTTATAGGGTCAAACATTACGCAAGACAAGCAGAGTTGGAATCACGGCTTTGAGGTTAACACGCAAGCAATTAGACTAGAATAAATTACGAAAACAAAATCACAGTGAGTAGATCTCACTCAATTTATTTATTATGAATTATTTTTAGTCGTTAAAAATAAATTGATGGTTGTTTGGTTGCATTAAAATATTATTTTGGCTATTGTTAAATATATATTAGTTATTTAGGATTGGTGTTTGTGGTTATTATATATATTGGTGGTTGGATTCCCCCAGTACCATTAGCGGATGCCCGCAGTATCATTAGCGGATGACCCTACAGCCCCACGCTATGATAGTGGATGACCTTCTATACCGTGATATCCTATCTCGAAGCAGGATGGGTATCATTTATGTTGGCTAACGTCTGTGGATGCAGGAAAACAGGTTGGAGGAATCCAATTGGATTCCTCAAAATCTATTATTGTTTGTTTCCACACACACACACACACATATATATATGTGTGATCATGTATGGTTTTTTGATTGATAATTGGGTGGTTTGATTGTTTAAATATCACTGGGCCTAAAAATGTTGATTTACAAAATTACCGTGAAAAGGATATTTAAAGATTTAAAATGAAATGATTTTCATTAGATAATCAAGAAATTGAAGTATATTTATAAATGGTGTCTATAAATGAAATAGGAAAAATTATCATTTAGATAATTTGGAAAACGTAAATACGAGTTTGAATTTACAAGGGAAATTTATTTTTCCAAAGTAGAATTTTAATTTCAAATGGAATTGAAATTAAGACTTGTTTTTAAGATATATAAATAGGTAATATAAACGGTTTTTATAAAGAAAGGTGGAATATTATCATTGGATAATTTAAATATTTAAATTCAAATGTGAATTTAAGATGAGGATTGGGAATTTGTGTTAAAAAGGGAAACCAAGAAGTGTATTCCGATGTTCGGAATATAAATTAAATTAGAATAAATTTGTAAGGATTTATGAATTACATTTGGAGAGATCAACTTACGCGATCTATTAAATATACTCTGTCAGACATTCTTCCATACAGGTCGTCCTGAGATTGGACAGACCAAAGGTACTATTCTGTAAACAGGACAACCCTTGCATAACTCCGTCTTCAATTATCTTCATCATATTTGATTCGCAACGCTAGTGCCGTACGGAGTAGTTTTCAGATAATATATCTGATCCCGGTCTCTCCATATTGACAACGGAAAGGGCCGATAGTCGGTGAGTTAACTATTAAAGAAAAACACGTGTGCAAACAACGATATTATTTCTAGATGGAAATTATATCGATCAATCATCATTTAACATTTATCTCTTTAGTACATTAATTTATTCATTTTTCATTTCCTGTTTCCATCTATTCAACATTTCTTATTTTCTATATTAGAAAACATTTCTGATTCTTATTTGGAAAACAATTCCCAAAACTCCTTCATTGGATTTAACCAGATGTTTAAATAAAACATCGCTATGCCAACTCAAACCATTACCTTCATTTACTAAATTTACTTAACTAACCTTAACCATTCCTTAGTTAAAAACGAAGTCAATCAAGTTGGGGTATAACTACCTCTCAGACCTTAACTGAACAACATTTCTAACCTCGAAATAGATAAAGTTCACCCTTTTAAATGTTTAACAAACTTCCTCACGTAACTATCGGATTCTATTTACGAATCCACTTCTTTATTGAAAACATTGATTATAACTATGGCCTTATAATCCCTACTTCTGAAATATCTAGCTTCAAAATATAACTTTTATTTATTAATTTGGATAAATAAACAAAAAACTAATTTATTAATAAATAAATTAATCTTGATTAAAAACGGAAAGTGAATTGTAATTTCCCGAATTTGATATATTCGAATTTCAATGTATAACTCTCTTTCGAATAATCTCTATTCGATAATTCCTTTTCAAATAAACTATATCTGATTAACTCCTTTTGAATAAACTATAATCGATTAACTCCTTTGACTCTATTCAAATAAACCATATTCGATTAACTCCTTTAACGCTATTCGAATAAACTATATTCGATTAACTCCTTTAACTCTATTCAAAAAAACTATATTCGATTAGCTCCTTTAACTCTATTTGAATGAACTATATTTGATTAACTCCTTTAACTCTATTCAAATAAACTATATTCGATTAACTCCTTTAACTCTATTCGAATAAACTATATTCAATTAATTCTCTTTCGAATAACTCTATTTGATTAACTCCTTTAACTCTATTCGAGTAAACTATATTCTATTAACTCCTTTAACTCTATTCGATTAACTCCTTTCCGAATAAACTATATTCGATTAACTCCGTTTTGAATAAACTATATTCGATTAACTCCTTTAACTCTATTTGAATAAACTATATTCGATTAACTCCTTTAACTCTATTCGAATAAATTATATTCGATTAACTCCCTTTCAAATAACTCTATTCGATTAACTCATTTAACTCTATTCGAATAAACTATATTCGATTAACTCCTTTAACTCTATTCGATTAACTCCTTTTCGAATAAACTATATTCGATTAACTCCGTTTCAAATAAACTATATTCGATTAGCTCCTTTTTAAATAACTCTATTCTATTAACTCCTTTAACTTTATTCGAACAAACTATATTCGATTAACTTCTTTAACTCTATTCGATTAACTCCTTTTCGAATAAACTATATTCGATTAACTCCGTTTCGATTAAACTATATTCGATAAATTCTCTTTTCGAATAAACTATATTCTATTAATTCTCTTCTGAATAAACTAATATTTGATTAACCCTCCTTCGAATAAACTATATTCGATAACTTCTTTCGAATAAACTATGCTCAATAACTCTATTTTTAAATTCCTATTTCAAAATTAGTTTCCTTTATAAATGTTGAGTTCACATTCTACTTAACATATTGGTGTCAAAACCGATTTCTACTTCTCTATATAAGTTCAGACTTATATATCCAGTTTATCCTATGATAAAATAATTTTCTTGGTTTATAAAACATATTTATAAATAAATCTTCCCAATTTATCTATTAAAACATATTTCTATTTAATTCCACTTTAGATAAAAAAATTCTATTTCTTTTATATCCTGCCAATTTTCCTTTTATTCTATTTCTTTTCCAAATATTCCCTTTTATATAATTCTATTTATTTTCCAAATAAATATTCCATTTATATAATCCCATTTATTTTCTAAATAAATTCCCTTTATTTATTCTATTTATTTTCTAAATAAATATTCCTTTTATAATTCTATTTGTTTTACAAATAAATTCCTTTTATAATTCTTTTTGTTTTACAAATAAATTCCTTCTATATAATCCTGTGATTTTATTCAATATATACTTTGAAAATTCCTTTTTCATTCCAGTATCACTTACGGTATTCAAAATACCAATGAAAAAGAGCAGTGTCATCCAACCACATTATAATCAATCACAGATTATATATAACACATCATATATCACAATATATGAAAACCGATAATATAAATATTGAGGAATCCAGTTGGATCTCTTCAACCTGTTTCCCTGCATCCACAGATGTTAAATGATATAATAACATAGATTTCATTTCGATATGAAATATTCTGATAAACAGAATCAATATTTGTGTAATAACCCAGAAATCTGAGCCAATTTAAAATTTTTATTTTGGCAATTTTGATGGATTTTGAATATTTAAAATGAATTATTTTAAATAATAACGACAAAAAATTTATTTCGAATAGAATTAGAACATATATATTTATATAGATCGTTGTTAGAACATAAATATTTGTTTTAAATTATAAAAGGAATTGAAAATGGCGCGGTAGCTCGAAAATTCAATTTCAAATTTCAAATGAATGTATAGGATGCAAAATAAACCAGATTTTGGAGAAACCAAAAATATTTGAATCAATTTGAGAATATCTTTCCAACGAATCCGAAAAATTGGAATTTCATAGCGGGGATAAAAAGTTATGCCCAGTTGAAAATTCAGAATAGTCGATGTGGAATTCTAGCCCTTAAAAATGGAAATTTTGCAAACGACCTCGGTTTTCAACTAAACCACTTTTGTTGCATCCGGGCTGTAGAATTATTGCTAGATTCCAAAATTCGTAATTTTCGAATCAATATGTGAGCGTGGCGAAGGAAAACGTGTTTTGACAGTTTCAGTCAATTTCGATCGACCTAAAAATGGCCATTTTTCAAACGTTCTCAGAATTTGACGAAATTAGTTTTTTTAGGACCATATCGTCAATACGAAGCTAGAAATAATTTTTCGGGAATCTTAAGAATTAATATGTGGCCCCGGTAAATTGAAATGTGCGTTCAAATTCGATATATAGATTTATATTTTGATTTTGAAGAAAACTGATCGAAACGAGCGAATCAGCCTACAATACATATCCCATTGTGTTCGGAATGGGGGTAGTTAGCTATGGACGGTAGTCGTTGGGTTTGATTTCGAGTTTGAAATAAAAAGTTACTTTTTGAAATTAAATAATAATAAAAATATATATTATATTATATAATCCCTCTTTACTCTCTCCCCCTTTTTACCATTGACTAGAAAGAAAAAAAGAAAAAGAAAAAGAAAAACATTCAAACCCACGGTCCCCCTTCCTCTTCGACTTCCGCCTCCGCCTGGCACCAGGGTCGTTGCTCCACCATGCGCCGCCCCCCCTGAAGGATCGCCGCCCCTTCCCCTAGCAACTCCGGCCACCCTCAGCCTTCTCCTACATCCCTCCTCCACAAAATCGAGCCCTCACTGTAATAACCCGGAAAATCTGAACCAGTTTAAAATTTTTATTTTGGCCATTTTAGCGAATTTTGATTATTTAAAATAGATTATTTTAAATAATATCGACGAGAAATTTATTTTGAATATAATTCGAACGTATATATTATACGTGTCGTCGTTAGAATATAAATATTTATATATAATTATAAATAGAATTGAAAATGGCGCGGTAGTTCGATAATTCGATTTCAAACTTCAATTGAATGTACCGGGTGCAAAACAATCCGGATTTTAGTGAAACCAAAAACATTAGGATCTAATTGGGAATATCTTTCCAACGAATCCGAAAAATCAAGATTTCATAGCGGGAATCAAAAGATATGTCCAGTTGAAAATTCTGAATAGTCGCTATGGAATTCAGGCCCTTAAAAATGGAAATTTTGCAAACGACCTCGGATTTCGACGAAACCACTTTTGTTGGATCCGCAGTGTCAAATTTTTGCTAGATTCCAAATTTCATAATTTTTCGAATCAATATGTGAGCGTGGCAAACAAAAACGCGTTTGACCGGTTTCAGTTGATTTTAATCGACTGGAAATTGGCCATTTTTCCAACGGTCTCAGAATTCGACGAAACTAGTTTTGTTAGGACCGTATCGTCAATACGAAGCTAGAAAATATTTTTCAGGAATTTTTAAAGCTCGTATGCGACCCCAGTAATTTGAAACGTACGTTTAAAATTCAATATAGTGATTTAAATGTAAATTCAACGGAAACTGTTCGAAACGATCGAATCAGCTTACGATACATATCCCACTGTGTTCGGAATGGGGGTGAAACGCTATGGACGACAGGCGGTGGGCCTCGTTTAGAGGTCGTGTGTAAAAGTCAACTTTTAGAAATTAAATAATATATATAAAAAAATATAATAAAAAAAACCCCTCCTCCTTAAAATCGTTCTGCCCCCCCCCTCTTACTTTTCAAAACAGAAAATCGATTTCAAAAAACAAAACAAAACAAAAAAAAGGGGCGAACGACGATCAGGGAAGACCGCCGCCGCCGCCACCAGGGCCGGCGCACCTCCGGCGCCGCCACCCAAGATGCCCCTGCTCCAGCCTTCCGCCGTTCGATCCCCTCCCCTCCTTCGATCGACGCAAGCACCCATACCCCCCTCCTTTTAATCGTGCCGCCGCCCAGACCCGAAACCCCCCCACTCCATCGCCTACCCCTCCGAGCTCTGACGCCTCCAACCTCCAAATCAGAAAAGCAGTGAAAGGATCGAGAGGAGCTCAGGGATTTTGGTCCAGGAATTGAAGACGACGGCTTAGAGGCCTTAATGACGTGATTAGTGTGTTGAATAGGTAATTAATTAGTTTAATTTCTTTTAAATGTTTTATTTATGTAATTTAAAAGTTTGAAAGGCTATAACTTTTTGTTTGTAAATGCGGATTCACATTTGTTTAAAAATATAATTTTTAAATGGGTAAACATTGAAAAGGTCGTATTTTTAACATTGAAAAGGTCGTATTTTTAACATTGAAAAGGTCGTATTTTTAAACATTGAAAAGGTCGTATTTTTAACATTGAAAAGGTCGTATTTTTAACATTGAAAAGATCGTATTTCTAACACTGAAAAGTTCGTATTTTTTTTTGGGAAAAGCTATGATAACGATGTAAAAATATAATCTTTACGATATGAACATCGATGTAAAAATATAATTTTTATCTATATAGTAGCGGTATAGAAGTTCGATTTTTATATATTGAATAACATAGTAAAAATTCGATTTTCATATATTGAATAGCATAGTAAAAAATTCGATTTTTATATATTGAATAGCGAAGTGAAAATTCGATTTTTAAATATATGAAGCGATTATAAAAATATGATTTTTGAATTGAAAGTGAACAAATAAAAATATGATTTTTATTTTAAAGACATCAAAATATAAAAATGTTTGATTTTTATATATGTAGTGGCTACGGGCAACAAAGATGACAAAAAGGCGAGAACGTTGAAGATTTCTATCAATGAAGTGCCATGAAGTTAGGATAGCTATCGGTGAGAACTTCTCACTCAAAATTTCTTTTTCTAGTTATATATATACTAGGATGCAGACGGTGTTTAGTAGCACCCGACACCACTGTCCATAGACCATGGACTTGTTTGTTTGGTTGTGTAGTTGGTTAGATTATTTGATTTGAACTTGATTGTTTGATGAAATGGAATGAATTTGATTGATGTGTGAATGGCGTGGGCCTTCACTAGACCGGGGATAAGGCTAGGCCTCGTCCCGTTTCTAGTATCGTGCCGTTATGCCGCCGCAATTTTCTAAAATAAGTTAGAAAAATAAAGATATCATTTTATTTAATAAGTGAACTGAATAGAATATTTTCATAGGTTGAATAAAATATTTTATCGTTAAAAATATAATTTTTAACGTGATGTGAATAAAATAAAATATTCATTTACAAACCGGACGGTTTGTTTATGTACACCTATTTGAATGACATTGATTGGGACGATAAATTTTACACATCGCCCAACTGCACAAATAAAATCTGTGTTTGATTGTTTGAAACCCCACACGGGTGTTGGGATGAAATTTGAAGTTCACTCATCCTGATCGATTAAATATGTCGATCGATTGATTGACAGGCTGTTATAAGCGTTAGATATCTATATTTGATGCTTATACAGTGTAGTGCACTTTGGTTGATGGTTGATTATTTTTCAATGCTATTATATACGTGTGATGTATGAAAATCCATATAATTAACATTATATGGTGATTGATTGGGCCTCATTCCAATTTAGAAAATAAAGAATACTATAAAATAAAGGTTCATGTGTTGACTGTACTCATTCGTTGAGATTAGTCATGTGTTGAACGTAATATTTTAACAATAAAATTTATATCTTTATCACTATAAAATAAAGTTTCATGTGTTGACTGTACTCATCCGTTGAGATTAGTCATGTGTTGAACGAAATATTTTAACAAAAATAGTCACACGTGGACGGTACTCATTCGTTGAGATTAGTCGGGTGTTGACAAAAAGAAATATGTGAAATAGAATATTTGAAAATAGAAATATTCGAAATAGAATATTTGAAAATAGAAATATTCGAAATAGAATATTTGAAAATAGAAATATTCGAAATAGAATATTTGAAAATAGAAATATATGAAGTCGTGTTGATTAGATTGACGCCATTTTGACGTGAACGATATTTATATCGATTTTATTCATTTTAAAATGAATATTGAAGGGTGATTTCAAAATCGCATATTTTGAATTGAAATTCGAATTTGAATTGAATATATAACGAATTCGAATCTGAACTGAATATATAACGAATTCGTTCTGAATTGAATATATAACGAATTCGAATTTGAATTGAATATATAACGAATTCGAATTTGAATTGAATATATAACGATTTCGAAATGAATTGAATTGAAAACGATTTCGAAATGAATTGAATATATAACGATTTCGAAATGAATTGAATTGAAAACGATTTCGAAATGAATTGAATTGAAAACGATTTCGAAATGAATTGAATTGAAAACGATTTCGAAATGAATTGAATTGAAAACGATTTCGAAATGAATTGAATAGAAAACGATTTCGAAATGAATTGAATATATAATATAATTTGATTCAAATAGGAAACGAATCGAATTTGAATCGAATAGAAAACCACTTTGAATTAAATCGAATTGAAAACGAATTCGAATTGAATTTAAAACGAAGTGAAATGAATTCAAATTGAATTGAAACTTGAATTGAATAGAAATGAATTTTAAAACGAATTTATAAGGAAAGATTCAATTTTGATTTGAATTGAGATGGAAGTTGAAATGTTTTTGAAACGAATTCAAAACTATTTATAAAATTCGTTTTAAATAGAAATCAACGAAATATATATTATATATATAATATAATGGCCTGAATAGAACGCGCCGCGCCGCGGTAGTTCGTGAATTTCGACCATTTATTTCAAACGGACATTACGGGAGATCCGACCGTCGGATTCTCCTAAAACCAGAACCGTTGGGTTCGTATCGAAAAGAGCTTTCTAACGAATATTAGAAATTTGAAATCTAACGGTTGGATTTGGAGATACGTCCAAACCAAATTCAGAAAAGGTCGGTGTAAGTGTAGTTCGATGGCCATTGTTGGAAATCGACTGTACGGGCCTTGATAAAATTATTAAAAATAGTAGTAATTTGTGTAAAATCATAAGAAATGATTTGGGAAAATTTGGGGTGAAAAACTCCATATTTGAAAAGATAAAAATAGATTTTTTATCAAAATGAACTAGTTTGAACTAAATTTAAAACCCGAATTATTTTTAAATAAATAAATTAGATTTAAAAAGGGGTTTTAAATAATCGGAATTTCTAATATATTTGATTGGATTTGAAATGGGTTTATCGTGAACAGTGTTTTAAATAACACTAGTTCTTTAACCCGATAATAAATAGAATGAGATTTGGGTTTGTCGTGAACTGTGTTTTAAATAACACCTAGTTCTTTAACCCAGTAAAAGGAGTTTTATCGAATCTGCAATTGGATTGAAATGTGAATCCATAATCTAAATTATGAAATTTAGAAATGAGCGGGAATGGAGTATTACCAGTTTTGCTCCAAAGCGATAGTTAAATCTTTAATTAGATTTGAACGTGAAATGGTAATTAATTTTACCGATAGCACCACGGTGTTAGATATGGAGTATTACCAGTTTTGCTTCATGGGATGAATAGGTTGGGATTGGGAAATAAAATAATTACTTCGGTGTGGTTCGCTAATCTCGACTAGATGGAAAAACCATAATTTGGTTTTAAATGACATCCAAAGGAAGATTACAGGATAAATTTTAAAGAATTTATCTTGGATAAAATTAATGGGAACCTTTCCCTAAGAATGTGGAATTTAGAAACTAGCTGTAGGTTGGCTAAGAAGAATGGTTTCCTGGGTATTGATCTGATGTTGGTTTCGGCCTTCGGGGTTAATGTTTGGGAAATTGTTCTCTTGCTAATTTGCGGTTAGTGACTAATGAATTGGAATGAGGCGTATGTTGAGTTTGTGTAACATTTGTTTTTAATATACGCGGGTTGTTCGGAAAGGCCGGGTTTATACCCATTCTGAATAACCGATTCGACGATAAGTCGAAGATGAAGACGGTGGTCGAAGACCGGAAGTCTTCACATCGTTTGGGCAATTACTGACGATCCTGATTGGGATGTACACCCAAGAGGATGGAAATAGTTGGTGGTCGTCCAGACGTACCTGGAGATGGATGGATATGCGAGGAAAGTGCCTCCGGTTTCGTTCAGACCCAGAACGGACTTGTAAATGGATTGTGTGTCTGACACTGGATTTTATTCTGTGTTGATTGATTTTTATTAAATATACATCTGTTTGGCGGCGGAGAATTTATTCTTTTGCTTAACGCCCTTCTCTGAGACGTACGAGCTCAGAGGTTGTATATCGATGGACATCAGTCGCATGGCATGAATTGCCTGTGTGGCACGCTAAGATGCAATGATCAAGGCTTCTGTTGAAAAGCAGAGTCTCGTGGTTGATGATTAAAGCACGCCTACGTGGCAGCTTTGTGTATAACGTGAATTCGCGAGCCTCACACCTCGGTATGAGTTATAAACGGGATACGGACTGCAGGGAGAGCACGACGTTTCTTTCTAGCTTTGGTGGTGTCAGTGACTTACCAGCCCTGACATTTATATACTTTTCACCTATGTGGTTGTTGGAATGCGAGGCGCCTCGATTTTGGGTCTGTAAGGACCGGGAAACGTGTGTTCAGGCATAATTAATCCTCTAACGTAAGTGAGGACCGGCCCTGAAGCATCCAGGGGTTGCCCAGAGTGCGTAGCCCTGGGACATTTGCTAGAGTGTCTCGAACGCGGAGAGGAGCTTGCCCCTTGCCTCGACTCATGACGGAATCCAATTTCCAATACGTGTAATTCGGCTTTAATTGTAGAACTAGTATGGCGACATAGTAGATGGTAGCTATGCCGCCTATGATTTATATTTATGATTGAAATGTTTTGACACTATACACTTATTATAGTATCAAATGATTTGTTTTAAACGTATCAAGCATGCTTTGGCTGTTATAAGGGAAAACCCTATCCCCCGGCTTGCGTTGCATTGTGTGATAGGACCTGGGTCTTATAACAGCTTCATTTTTCTTTATTTAGCATTGCGCTGTTGTTTTATGCACTGGTATTCTTGGGAGGAAACCCGTTCCGTGTTATACGGCGTGGTCCCTTGAATTACTCTCTTTTAAAATAAAGTTTTAATAACTGTTTTAGTTCTCACACCACTCACATGACTGACCTGGAGTTTATTGTTTTAACCTAAACTCTGGATGCCCCTACTTTCCGCACGGGCAGCTAGTAGTTTTGGTTTTGCAGATTTATATTCACAGGATCCTGGTTTACAGCTGGAATGGTATCCGGAAAGCTCTGTATCTGTATATCACCTTTAGTTGTGCTTTGTATTATTTTCCGCTGCTATGTAATTCATTGTAATCTCTGATATTTATCGAATGTAATTTATTCAATTATACTCTGTATATTCTTGTATCTGATGGAATTGTTGTAATAGCAATGAAATGTTTTTCCGTTTGTGTTCTGGTTTGTCCTGTTCTCAAACAGTCAGGGGTTTCGAACGGTCTAGATTGGTTTAACGACTGATTCGGATCGAGCGAAATTCACGGCCGTCACATTTGGTATCAGAGCTTTGGTTTACAGAGCTCGAGAACAAGACACATTAGAACCATACGAAAGAATTCATCAGATATTGGATTAGCAATATCCAATTCGAATGACTCGTTAGAGATAGGATCAGTAGTATCCTAGAACGAGTGTGAAGAGTATATTTTTCAAAGGAAAACAATTTTGTTTTGAAATTTAAACCATTTTAAACGTATTTGATTATTTATTTACTTTGAATATGGACAATCCAGTATATAAAGGTTTTGCATACACGCGTCATGAACGTATATTCGAAGTTTTAATATATTGGATAGATATAGAATCATACTCTAGTGGCCCGAAGATGATTCTGATGATTGACTAGTCGTCATTAGTATTCATGTTCGAGTAACGAAGGTGTGATATCTATATATTTCCATTAGACTGGTGTGAGAACCAAAACTTATATAGTTAGAACACTTTGTTGTGAATTGGCATCAAAAACAAGATTTTTTGTATATATATCAAAAATTATGAATTTGGAACTCTAATTCACTAATTGATTGATGTTTGTGTTGTTTGTTTATTTGTTTGATAATTTTGAAACATTTATGCCTAATTGTATCAAATATTGAACTATATTGAAAATTGGTTGCATTTGCTTGCATATACATATACTTACATTGAATAGGTCATAGCAAGGAGGCTAGAGCAGAGAATAAAATTTGTTTGCCCGACAAATAGGTACATGTTTACTACATAATTTACTATTTTGTTTGGATGATGATGATTTCATGAGCCTATTGGCTAGCCGCTTGGCTTTTTCTTTTTCTTTTTGAGATCAGAAGGCCTATATGGCAATTTCGGGATTTTCCCGTGGCTCCCGGAACAGGGGAGGTTATGGCGAAATTTTTCGAAAATTTAGGGTGTTAGCCAAATTTTTGAAGAATTTGGAAATTCTCAGAAACTGAAAAGTTAGAGAATGGAAACCAGATCGAACGTAGAGTTGATTAATCAAACCACTTTCGACTTTGTTCCTTTTCGGGGACGAAAAGTTTTAAGTGGGGGAGATTGTAATAACCCGGAAAATCTGAACCAGTTTAAAATTTTTATTTTGGCCATTTTAGCGAATTTTGATTATTTAAAATAGATTATTTTAAATAATATCGACGAGAAATTTATTTTGAATATAATTCAAACTTATATATTATACGCGTCGTCGTTAGAATATAAATATTTATATATAATTATAAATAGAATTGAAAATGGCGCGGTAGTTCGATAATTCGATTTCAAACTTCAATTGAATGTACCGGGTGCAAAACAATCCGGATTTTAGTGAAACCAAAAACATTAGGATCTAATTGGGAATATCTTTCCAACGAATCCGAAAAATTAAGATTTCATAGCGGGAATCAAAAGATATGTCCAGTTGAAAATTCTGAATAGTCGCTATGGAATTCAGGCCCTTAAAAATGGAAATTTTGCAAACGACCCCGGATTTCGACGAAACCACTTTTGTTGGATCCGCAGTGTCAAATTATTGCTAGATTCCAAATTTCATAATTTTTCGAATCAATATGTGAGCGTGGCAAAGGAAAACGCGTTTGACCGGTTT
This sequence comes from Allium sativum, assembly GCA_030737875.1. Lineage (NCBI taxonomy): Eukaryota > Viridiplantae > Streptophyta > Magnoliopsida > Asparagales > Amaryllidaceae > Allium > Allium sativum. The sequence continues at coordinate 714,618,441 of CM060921.1, read as the reverse complement.
TAGTTGATTTTAATCGACTGGAAATTGGCCATCTTTCCAACGGTCTCAGAATTCGACGAAACTAGTTTTGTTAGGACTATATCGTCAATACGAAGCTAGAAAATATTTTTCAGGAATTTTTAAAGTTCGTATGCGACCCCGGTAATTTGAAACGTACGTTTAAAATTCAATATAGTGATTTAAATGTAAATTCAACGGAAACTGTTCGAAACGATCGAATCAGCTTACGATACATATCCCATTGTGTTCGGAATGGGGGTGAAACGCTATGGACGACAGGCGGTGGGCCTCGTCTAGAGGTCGTGTGTAAAAGTCAACTTTTAGAAATTAAATAATATATATAAAAAAATATAATAAAAAAAACCCCCTCCTCCTTAAAATCGTTCTGCCCCCCCCCCTTACTTTTCAAAACAGAAAATCGATTTCACAAAAAAAAAAAAAAAAAAAGGGGGCGAACGACGGTCAGGGAAGACCGCCGCCGCCGCCACCAGGGGCGGCGCACCTCCGGCGCCGCCACCCAAGATGCCCCCGCTCCAGCCTTCCGCCGTTCGATCCCCTCCCCTCCTTCGATCGACGCAAGCACCCATACCCCCCTCCTTTTAATCGTGCCGCCGCCCAGACCGAAACCCCCCCCACTCCATCGCCTACCCCACCGAGCTCCGACGCCTCCAACCTCCAAATCAGAAAAGCAGTGAAAGGATCGAGAGGAGCTCAGGGATTTTGGTCCAGGAATTGAAGACGGCGGCTTAGAGGCCTTAATGACGTGATTAGTGTGTTGAATAGGTAATTAATAAGTTTAATTTCTTTTAAATGTTTTATTTATGTAATTTAAAAGTTTGAAAGGCTATAACTTTTTGTTTGTAAATGCGGATTCACATTTGTTTAAAAATATAATTTTTAAATGGGTAAACATTGAAAAGGTCGTATTTTTAACATTGAAAAGGTCGTATTTTTAACATTGAAAAGGTCGTATTTTTAACATTGAAAAGGTCGTATTTTTAAACATTGAAAAGGTCGTATTTTTAACATTGAAAAGGTCGTATTTTTAACATTGAAAAGGTCGTATTTTTAACATTGAAAAGATCGTATTTCTAACACTGAAAAGTTCGTATTTTTTTTTTGGGAAAAGCTATGATAACGATGTAAAAATATAATCTTTACGATATGAACATCGATGTAAAAATATAATTTTTATCTATATAGTAGCGGTATAGAAGTTCGATTTTTATATATTGAATAACATAGTAAAAGTTCGATTTTCATATATTGAATAGCATAGTAAAAAATTCGATTTTTATATATTGAATAGCGAAGTGAAAATTCGATTTTTAAATATATGAAGCGATTATAAAAATATGATTTTTGAATTGAAAGTGAACAAATAAAAATATGATTTTTATTTTAAAGACATCAAAATATAAAAATGTGTGATTTTTATATATGTAGTGGCTACGGGCAACAAAGATGACAAAAAGGCGAGAACGTTGAAGATTTCTATCAATGAAGTGCCGTGAAGTTAGGATAGCTATCGGTGAGAACTTCTCACTCAAAATTTCTTTTTCTAGTTATATATATACTAGGATGCAGACGGTGTTTAGTAGCACCCGACACCACTATCCACAGACCATGGACTTGTTTGTTTGGTTGTGTAGTTGGTTAGATTATTTGATTTGAACTTGATAGTTTGATGAAATGGAATGAATTTGATTGATGTGTGAATGGCGTGGGCCTTCACTAGACCGGGGATAAGGCTAGGCCTCGTCCCGTTTCTAGTATTGCGCCGTTATGCCGCCGAAATTTTCTAAAATAAGTTAGAAAAATAAAGATATCATTTTATTTAATAAGTGAACTGAATAGAATATTTTCATAGGTTGAATAAAATATTTTATCGTTAAAAATATAATTTTTAACGTGATGTGAATAAAATAAAATATTCATTTACAAACCGGACGGTTTGTTTATGTACACCTATTTGAATTACATTGATTGGGACGATAAATTTTACACATCGCCCAACTACACAAATAAAATCTGTGTTTGATTGTTTGAAACCCCACACGGGTGTTGGGATGAAATTTGAAGTTCACTCATTCTGGTCGATTAAATATGTCGATCGATTGATTGACAGGCTGTTATAAGCGTTAGATATCTATATTTGATGCTTATACAGTGTAGTGCACTTTGGTTGATGGTTGATTATTTTTCAATGCTATTATATACGTGTGATGTATGAAAATCCATATAATTAACATTATATGGTGATTGATTGGGCCTCATTCCAATTTAGAAAATAAAGAATATTATAAAATAAAGGTTCATGTGTTGACTATACTCATTCGTTGAGATTAGTCATGTGTTGAACGTAATATTTCAACAATAAAATTTATATCTTTATCACTATAAAATAAAGGTTCATGTGTTGACTGTACTCATCCGTTGAGATTAGTCATGTGTTGAATGAAATATTTTAACAAAAATAGTCACACGTGGACGGTACTCATTCGTTGAGATTAGTCGGGTGTTGACAAGAAGAAATATTTGAAATAGAATATTTGAAAATAGAAATATTCGAAATAGAATATTTGAAAATAGAAATATTCAAAATAGAATATTTGAAAATAGAAATATTTGAAATAGAATATTTGAAAATAGAAATATATGAAGCCGTGTTGATTAGATTGACGCCATTTTGACGTGAACGATATTTATTTCAAATAGAATTAGAACGCATATATTTATATAGATCTTTGTTAGAATATAAATATTTATTTCAAATTATAAAAGGAATATGGCGCGGTAGTTCGAAAATTCGATTTCAATTTTCAAATGAATGTATAGGATGCAAAATAAACCGGATTTTAGCGAAACCAAAAATATTTGAATCTATTTGAGAATATCTTTCCAATGAATCCGAAAAATTGGAATTTCATAGCGGGGATAAAAAGTTAGACCCAGTTGAAAATTTAGAATAGTCGCTGTGGAATTCTAGCCCTTAAAAATGGAAATTTTGCAAACGACCTCGGTTTTCGACGAAACCACTTTTATTGGATCCTGGATGTAGAATTATTGCTAGATTCCAAAATTCGTAATTTTTCGAATCAATATGTGAGCGTGGAGAAGGAAAACGTGTTTTGACAACTTGAAAATGACCATTCTTCAAACGACCTCAGAATTTGACGAAATTTGTTTTGTTAGGACCGTATCGTCAATACGAAGCTAGAAATAATTTTTCGGGAATTTTTAGAATTAATATGTGGCCCCGGTAAATTGAAATGCGCGTTCAAATTCAATATGTAGATTTATATTTTGATTTTGAAGAAAACTGATTGAAACGAGCGAATCAGCCTACGATACATATCCCATTGTGTTCGGAATGGGGGTAATTAGCTATGGGCGACAGTAGGTGGGTTCGATTTCGAGTTTGAAATAAAAAGTTACTTTTTGAAATTAAATAATAATAAAAATATATATTATATTATATAATCCCTCTTTACTATGTCCCCCCCAAGCGCCCCTCAGGTGATTTTCAGTTTATGAAATCAGTTTTAATTTATTTAAATCAGTTTTTAATTTGAATTCAGTTTTAAAAAAAAAACAGTTTTTGTTTTCTAAATTCAGTTTATATATATATGACATATTATAAAATCAGTTTATATAACTAGTATTGGTTTTAAAATAGAATAAAGAGATGATTTTTATAATAAAAAAATATGATTTTTATTATAAAGATATGATTTTGAAAATAAAGGTGTGGTCTTTATAGGTAAAATTAAATAATACAAGAATAAAAATATGATTTTTATATCATAGGAAGAATAAAAATATGATTTTTATTTATGTAGAGTAATAAAAATATAATTTTTATTATATTACTAGCAAGATAAAAATATAATTTTTATCATGGAAGTAGCGGTGTAAAGGAGTGATTTTTACATATGTAGCAGAGTTATAAAAATATGATTTTTATATAGAGAATGGTGAGAGAAAATATGGTTTTATTTATATGAACACCGTTATAAAAATAGAATTTTTATCTATATAGTAGCAGTATAAAAATAGAATATATATATATAGTAGCAGTATAAAAATAGAATTTTTATCTATATAGTAGCGGTATATAAAAAAATTTATCCATATAGAGTGATGTAAAAATATGATTTTTATATTCATAGCAACAATATAAAAATGTGATTTTTATATCTGTAGTGGCTACGGACAACGAAATTGATAAAAAGGCGAGCACGACGAAGTTTTCTACATAAGAAGAGTCGTGGGGTTTGGTTTAGCTTATCAGTGAGAACTCCTCACTTTTATTTTTAATTTCTAGTTGAAATATATACTAGGATGCAGATGGTGCTTAGCAGCACCCGACACCCGTCGTCCACAGACCATGGACGACTTGTTTGATTTTGTGTGTTGTGAAAATTGATTGTGATGTGGAATGAAATAAAATATAAATTCATGTGTTGAATAGAATAAAATTCATGTGTTGAAATAAAATATAAATTCATGTGTTGAATAGAATAAAATTCATGTGTTGAAATAAAATATATATTCATGTGTTGAATAGAATAAAATTCATGTGTTGAAATAAAATATATATTCATGTGTTGAATAGAATAAAATTCATGTGTTGAAGTAAAATAAACATTCATTTACAAATTGAACGATTTGTTTATGTACACCGATTTGACTGACATTGATTGGGAGGATAAATTTTACACATCGCACAACTGCACAAATAAAATATGTGTTTGATTGATTGAAACCCCACACGAGTGTTGGGATGATATTTGACGTACACTAATCCCGATTGTTTAGTTGTAAGTCAATCGATGGGTTGACAGACTGTGTAAGTGTTAATTATTTATATCTAATGCTTATGCAGTTGTGTGGTGCACTCTGGATGATGGTTGATTATTTATCGTTGCTATTATATACATGTGTCGTATGGAATCCATATAATTGACATTATATAGTAATTGATTGGGCCTCATTTCAATTTGGAAAATAAGGAATATTATAAAAGAAAATTCATGTGTTGAATAGAAAGAAAATTCATGTGTTGAATAGAAAAATATATATTCATGTGTTGAATAGAAAGAAAATTCATGTGTTGAATAGAAAAATATATATTCATGTGTTGAATAGAAAGAAAATTCATGTGTTGAATAGAATAAATATTCATGTGTTGAATAAAAATATATATTCATGTGTTGAAGAAAATATTCATTTGTTGAATAGAATAACGAAGTTATTGAAATATATAAAGCCGTGTTAGTTAGATATGCGCCATTTATACGCGAACGATATCGATTATATTCGTTTTTATAATGAATATAGAAAAGGAAGTGATTTCAAAATATAACATTTTGAAAATATTATCATTTATAGAATAATGATATGGAATATTCAATTTTGATTAGAAATTGAATATGAAGTTGAAATCGTTTTGAAAATGAATTTAAAACGATTTATAAAATACGTTTTAAAAGGAAATCGATGAAATATATATAATATATGTATTTTATAGATTAAATGGCCTGAATAGAACGCGCCGCGGCTGTTCGCGAATTTCAACCATTTGCTTTGAATGGATATTACGGGAGATCCGACCGTCGGATTCTCCTAAAACCAGGACCGTTGGGTTCGTATTGAAAAGAGCTTTCTAACGAATATTAGAGATTTGAAATCTACCAGTTGGATTTGTAATTATGTCCAAATCAAATTTGGAAAAGGTCGCTGTAAGTGCAGTTCGATGGCCGTTGATGGAATTCGACTGTACGGGCCTTGATAAAATTATTAAAAATAGTAATAATTTGTGTTAAATCATAAGAAATGATTTGTGAAGAATTGAGATGAAAAATTCCAAATTTGAAAAGATAAAAATAGATTTCTATCGAAATGAACTAGTTTTGAACTAGAATAATTATTTATTTATTTTTAAATAAATAAATTGGATTTGAAAGGGTTTTAAAAGTAACTAGAAGTTTCAATTATTGAATTGGAATGGAATGTGATTTTGGGTTTATAGTGAACCGTGTTTTAAATGACATTGGTTCTTTAACCCAGTTAAAGACAGGATATGATTTCCCAAGTTAAATAATCATTGATAGTGATTATTGGGAAGATTAAAACCAAGTGGAGTTTTAATGAATCTTTATTTAGATTGAAATGATTGAGAATGGAGTATCACCAGTTTTTCTCTAGGCGATAGTTAAATCTTTAATTAGATTTGAACGTGAAATGGTAATTGAATTTACCGATAACACCGCGGTGTTAGATATGAAGTATTACCAGTTTTACTTCATGGGATGAATAGGTTGGGATTGGGAAATAAAATAAATGATTACTTCGGTGTGGTTCGCTAATCCCGACTAGTTTGAATTGATATTCAAAAGAAGATTAAAGAATAAGTTTAAAGAATTTATCTTTGATAAAATTAATGGGAACCTTTCCCAAAGTATAAGAATATTTGAATAAAAGAATATTCTGAATAGGAATGAGGCGTATGTTGTGTTTGTGTAACACTTGTTTATTATATACGTGAGTTATTCAGAAAGACTGGATTTATCCCATTCTGAATAACTGATTCGACGTGGTGTCGAGGATGAAGACGGTGGTTGAAGACCGGAGGTCTTCACATCGTTTGGGTGATTACTGATGATCTTGATTGGGCTGTACACCCAACAGGAGGGAATCAGTTGGTGATCATCTAGACGTACTTGGAGATCGATGGATATGCGAAGTACAAGGTGCCTCCGGTTTCGTTCAGACCCAGAACGAACTTGTAAACGGACTGTGTGTCTGACATTGGATTTTATTCTGTGTGATTGATTTCTATTAAATATATATCTGTTTGGCGGCAGAGAATTTATTCTCTTGCTTAACGCCATTCTCTGAGACGTACGAGCTTAGGGGATATATATTGATGGATATCAATCGTATGGAGTGAATTGCCTATGTGGCATGCCTAAGTGGAAAATAATCAAGTTTTAAATAACTGTTTTAGTTCTCACACCAGTCACATGACTGACCTGGAGTTTATTGTTTTAACCTAAACTCTGGGTGCCCTTATTTTGACATGGGCAGCTAGTAGTTTTGGTTTTGCAGATTTATATTCGTAGGATCCTGGTTTATAGCTGGAACAATACTCGGAAAGCTCTGTATCCGTGTATTACTTCTAGTTGTGTTTTGTATTATTTTCCGCTGCGATGTATTTAAATGTAATTTAAATCTCTGATATTTTCTGTGTAATATTTATTCTTACTCTGTATATTCTTGTATTTTGATGGAATTGTTGTAATTAACAATGAAATGTTCTTCTGTTTTTGCGTTTCGATGTGGCTTGTCCTCAAAGTATCCGGGCTTTCCATATCGGCGAAGTTTCGGGTCCTCACAATTTGATTTACGATTTATATATATATCGTTATCTATAATTTCAACCAATACATAAGCAATTCAACCAAACAATCATCACACAACAGTCAATCAACATTTATCATTACTAGATTATATTTATGAAAATATAAACTGATAGAGTTAGTGAGTTTTACTCACATTGGTCGGTTTATCGTTAAATAACGATAACCATCGGTTTGATTCAGACAGAAATTCTATGATTTGTTACGAGCTCCAATTCACTCTCAGTCAGTTCCATTGTGTAGCCGTCATCTATACGATCCCAACGGATCTTGTTTTGCCAAATTCTGATATCGTCTGATAAAGTTATATATTTTCTAAGCTTGGTTGAATTTAAATTAAACTAAACGATATATATGCACACTTAACTATTGGGCTCTCACTCCATTTCTTGGCCCATTTAGAAAAATACCAACCTGCTAAAACCTATCTTTCTTCTCTGATATCAATTCTAGCTCCAAGACTTTAAAAGATCATCATCGCAAGTGACGCTCCCTCTAACACCTAGATTTCTTCATGAAACTTCAAACGAGAATTACCATTCATCATCTCTTCAAAATCCAACCATTCCTGACACCCACTTGAACACTGCGTCTTCTTCATCATGACAGCAATGAACCTCAGTTCGAGAGCACACAGCAGTATCGTGCGTCACTTTTGGCCGTCGATTCTGCCAAAAAAAAATCGCACACTCTCCAAATCTTACTCTGAGTCCAGATTTAATTCTCAAATCAAATATCCATGTACCCAACAACCCAAAAACAAGAACCCTAAGTGCTGAAACCCAAACCGCTGAACTTAAGACAACGATCACACCTCACAAAAGTCATTCCAAAATGAAGAGAATAACTAAACGAATCCATATATTTTTATCTCCAGATTTTTAGAGGGGTATTATATTTAATATTGATTTTTAAACTTTGCGATTTTTGCTGGTTCATGAAGAAAACAGCGGTGAAAAAATCTTTGAGCACTAAAGTTTCTGTTTAGGGTTCAGAGATGGTGGGGTTATTTATAGGATAAATATAATATTTTTATATTTATTATTATATTTGTTTTTAGTCATGTGCTACTTATATTACTATTTAAAAATTCCTACGATCACGTACAATATCAAAAATCATGAAAATGGGCATGCAGCTAGAGTTTGGCATTACAGACCCAACGAAACTTATTTCGTCGAATTCCGACTTCGTTTGCTCACACAGCGTATTTTTAACCATCAAAATACTGACTGTTTTTCACATAAAAAATCCGTACGGCCACACACTAACTCCAAAAATCACGAAAATTGAAATCTAACAATAATTTAATATTCCGGATCCAAAAAAATTAGTATCATAAAAAACGGAGCTCGTTTGCAAAACTGGCTATTTCTAAAGCTCTAAAAAAACCCATTTAAATATTATTATATTTAAAAATAATTAAATTAAATATTTATAAATAAATATTATTATATATATATTCACATAGAATATAATACAACTCCAAAATATACACATCTGGATTTACAACTCGATATTTCAAAATCCCAGATTATATCGATATTCAATTTATATTGAAAATCCTTTTATAATATAAATAAATTGTTATAAATTATAAAGGAATTCCATAGCGACTTTTCAAAAATTTGTTTTGGACATAATTAAAAATATATACAATGAAATCCTGATTTTTCTCTTCCATTAGAAAAATATACTTCACCAGCTCCTAACGTTTCTTGTTTGACAGAAATCCGGCTTAAAATGGATTCTTTATATTCGTTTAAAGTTTGAATCGCCAAATTACGAACTGCCGCGCCATTACGGGCTCGATTATAATTATAGTATAATTATACGTTCACTTGTCATTTATATGATTTATTCGTGAATATAATTCAACTCTAAACCGAATTATATATTTTAAATTTTCCAATTCACACAATATCGCCAATTCACTATTTCCGACTATTTCAAAAACAAATATATTATTCTATTATTTATATTAATTAAATATTCACTATTATTTAATTAAACGACCATTTAAATCTCTAAATCTTTATTTAAATAATTAAATTAATTAATTATTATACCGTAAAAATATGGGACATTACAAAATCTATTGTTAAATCTGATAAAAATTAGAAAGAGAAACATATACGGTTTTAAAAATGAATAATTGGTTCTTGTGATATTGATTATTCGAGATAAGCAGCCTTGTTTGTTTTGAAGTTAAGAATGTTATTCAGTCAAGGTCTGAGAGGTAGTTATGCCCCAACTTGATTGATTTCATTTTAAACCGATAAATAACAAGATTCAGTATCGAGGATAAATGTTTGAATAAGATTAAGTTGAATGCAGTATTTTGGGTTGTTGTAACGACGTTTTACACAACATTCATTTTAACCCAAGTAAGTGGAATTTTGGAAGTATAATAAATATTTCCTAAGTATAAAAATAACTGAGTTCGGGAAAGAGATAAGTGATTGGAACATTTTCCAATTATAAATAGAAGATATTTTCTAAGTATTGAAAATAAAAAAAGGCGGTATATGGAAATGTTTTCCAAGTAGCGTAAGAGGCCAAGTTGATTATTGAAAATATTTGGTTAACAAATATTGGTAAAGAAATGAAGAAGTGATTTAATTAACGGAATATTAATTATTGGGCCCGGTGATTGCTTGATGTTATGAATGAATGTTGGTTTTTCTTCGATAGTTAAATAACCGACTATCGAAGTATTTGCCAATATCGTTGTTAATATGGAGAGATCGGTTGGATTATTATCCGAGAACCACTCCGTATTGGCAGTAGCGTTGCGAATCAGATTATATAAAGATAATCGAATGAGTATAGTGCAAGGGCCTTTTCCATTTATGGAAATGGTCCCTTCGGTTTCGTTTAATCCCAGAACGAACGTATATGGACGAATGTCTGACAGAGTATTTCCAATGATCGCATATGTTGTTTTGTACAAATATATATGGTGGCAAAGAGTTTATTCTCTTAGCATAGTATCCAGGATATATTTGTGCAAATCAATTAATGATTAACGGATCTGACAATGTGGCATTCAAAGTGATTATGTTATCAATGAACGATAAGTAATCGTAGCCTCTGGCCTCAACAACAAGGTAATGACAAAAATCGGGCAGGCAACATGGCTAAGTGGGTAGCTTCCAATTAGGGTGTATTATCACTTATCTAGAGAAATTCATTTCATTCTTTATTATATTCGATGTTGTCCCATTTGGGAAAATGGTTGCTGATCCCAACCGTTGGTGATATACATTCGATACACTCAAGTGAAATGAGTGGTCGGTCATGTGTGGCCGGGATACAAGATGTTCTTGTTGAACCAAGTGTATTCTCCTCTAGAGATACATTATCGAAAGGTGGTTCCATACCTTGTCATAGTTGGAAATTCTTTACCAAATAAGTGCCTGCGGTTTTGATTGTGTATTATGTATGTGGAGCGTGAGATGAAAGCGTTCCACCAGATTTCTATTTATTTGATTTAGACACTATTATAATATCAAATGAGTTTCGATATAAAGATTATCGTTTTCTTTCAAAAGGATTTTGAAAGTTAATCAACTGTTTTGGATTCTCATAAGGGAAAAACCCGTTCCATGTTATACGACGTGGTCTTATGAGATATTGTTCATTTTCTCAAACTGTTATAAATTGTTTACTCATACCAATCCCATGACTGACCCAGAGTTTTTTTTTTGTTTTCCCTAAACTCTTGGGGGCCGAAATTTGTACGGACAGTCAAGTAGTTCAAGATTTTACAGATCTAAAGGAGCTTGGAGCGGGAGGCTTCAGTTTTAGATATACAGTATTTTTATTTCCGCTGTGTTGTATGTGTTACTCAGAAAATTGTATGTTATACATTAATTTTTTTAAAAAACTTATGGTATATTATATTTTGTTCCGTTGCGATGTGAGATTCTGTGTTGTTATTTCTGTTCTTCTTCTACCTTTTTCTTCTCAGAACAATGATTCGTATTTCTGTGATATTTGGGTTAGACGTGTGATGTATGTAGTCAACTCAGATAGTACGGATTTGAGGTTCATTATTATTTATTTCTCAATATTTTTTTGATTAAAATTTATTATTCCTAAATTAATTAATTATTGTTGTTAAAAAATTTGGGTTGTACCATTCTCTCCTCCTTAAAAGATTTCGTACCCGAAATCTCTAAGGCTGGAAGAATGTTATGAATGCTAACACCCATTTACTCAACCATCATCCACTGGCTTCTACTGTCCTTAGAATTTATAATGCTTTGTATGAACATATGTAAACATGTCATGTGTATGTCCCTAAGCTAATGAAAAAATCAGGCGGCCTACTGATTCAGTTGACCTCCATAATGCAGTATATGTCCGTGCCATGTATTCAATATCTATGCAAGAGAATCTTAGTAGTACATATAAATTTTATATGTGTGCACAACCATTCACCAAAATGCAACATCTATGTGATGATTCAACCATTTCCGTCCATTAAAATTTAAAATGCGCACACATCCATATGCAATATGTAAGTGTTTGAGCTGATCCAGTGCCTAATGTGTGTATATGTGTCCACTGGCAACCACTAGCAAACACTTGCATCCACTTGCAACCATCAAACATAACATGTCTCAAACACATGTTTCAGCCATATCCTATCATCTATAAGCTCAAATCCTAGGATCTACACTTCCCAAGGATATACTAGAAGGAAGTCCACAATAAAGGAAGAAACTACAGATAGAATATCAAAAAGGGAGTACTTATCAAAAGAATAATGGTAAGAAACTTGAATCCTTTGGTGTAGTCCTCTCATCTCACTTAGTTTAGTTAATTCCAGGAGAAACTCTTAAGTGAACCAATCCAAATGCTCATTTTAATCTTTCAAGTAAAGTCACACTTTTCCTCTTTTCCACATTTCTAGTCTTTACTTTACCCATCTTATGTTCCTTGGCTCATCCCACTTATATTATCCAACCCCATAAAGACTTACTTACCACCCCCACTTTATATATATATATATATGTATAATTTTCCATAACCTTTTTGAAAAATTTTAATGAGGCAAAATTATAGTTGTAAAAATTTCTTTTTGAAATATATATAGTTTCTTTTATGAAATTTCCAAAATAAAAATTTCATATCAAAACACATTAGTCTTTCAAAATTCATGTTCTTTAAAACTTTATACATATGGGGTTTCGACTCATAGTGGTTCTACATGTTTCCATGAAACAACTCCTTGTTAGACTATTTTCTAGGAGCATAAATATTTTCAAAAATCCTTTTACTTGGCTTTTTTCCAAAAACTTTTTCATCACAACTGAAGTCCAATTACTTCCTTAAAATACATGCAGAAGGCTCTAACATAAGAGTCACACCATTTTTTTCTTCAAAAGGTAGGGTTTTGGCAGTAAAATATTGCAATCCAACTAATCCTTCACCGGTTAACACTCAAATTCGAGTACCCCTGAGAAAACCCACTTTCCTTCCAAGGTCTGAGACGACTTATTATACTGATATCTTACCGAATATTCCAACCCATCCATTGATGGTATATTCCTGTAGCCAGGAAAAATTCCAATCAAAACCATGAAACTCAATTCCCACTTACACCATGTGCTTTATCCAAAAAAGCTACGAATTCTGCATTGCCACAAATACATATTTGAAAACCAAACCCTCTTTCTCTGCAAGAGAACATCTTTCAATTACTTACCATTTAGAATATATATAAAGCACAAAGAGAGTTGAACCGATACTTCCTAAAGATGCACTGAGAAAAATAGGAATATCAACTTGATTGACCCTTTCGATCACAGAAGTCAAAAATTAGTCCTAGCCCGGCTATTTTCTTCTTGCAGTCAAAATATCCCTAGAAATACTTAACAGTATTATGCCCGTAACTTTTCCCTATAAGTCCATATGTCATATTAAAGCCTAAATTATATTTTAGGCTCGTAATTTACCTCCTCTTTGTAAATCAATATGTCATATGAGGAACAATCATGGCAACCTAATCCATACCTGGAAATATCCAAACATCAAGATTTTAGTTTCAACGCCGACTCACCATAGATAAATAGATAATCAAGCTGATCCCTACCAGAAACTACCACTGGGCCTAAGTGTAAAACAATCATTATTGTTATCATCATACCCTCAGGGATTTACCTTATCTGTAATAGACCACTTATGACGACCCGCCCCGCACCAGCCGACATTCCCCATGAAAGTGTGTTGTGCCAATGTCCAACTAGCACGGGACGGTCGCCAAAGAAAGAAAAAGGAATTTGAACTAACAAGGAACCTGTAGAATATCTCATAGCGCATGGAATAAAATATAATAATAAAATAACTTTGATGTAAAGCAGGCGAGACAGTGCATAAGCTGAAAACTAAACATCATAGCAGCGGAAAATCCAAATACAGCTTATGTTCCACATCATCATTATTACAACTTTAAAACCATCTCTAAAGCAAAGCAAAGCAAAGGTACACTATTGATGCCCAAAGTAGTGACCAACAACGACACAGAGAGAATATATGTAGATAATACGTAGGAGCCTCCTGCTCGTCTTCGGTACAGCTACTCGTGCATACCGCCTAACCTGTCTCTATTCTGCCCATTTAAGAGCAACCAGAGTAATACGAAGAGACATAAAACTCCGGGTCAGACAAAAGTCTGGTATGAGCAATAAGCATAAAAACAGAACAATAACAGGTATACTAAACCATACCTGAACCTGGACCTGCAACCAAAGAGTTAGCACAACATACCGCTCAATACTCTAAGGTGCCACTAATATATGGTGTAAAGAATACGGGGGTGGGGGTGTGCATGTCATAATGAAAGCAAAAAATAAAACATAGCAACCATCCTCACATCTCTCACTCAGTGCGTAAAGCATACGACATCCACCACTTTGATCACCCAATACCTTGCTATGATCACTCTGCCCCATGGAGTCATGATGACACCACTGCACTGATCCATAGCCACAAGTCTTTGCTATGTCCACTCTGCCCCATGAAGTCATAACAACTCCACTGCATTGGCTCATAGCCATGCTACGATCACTCTGTCCCATGGAGTAATAACTACCCCACTGCACTGATACGTAGCCTAACATCCGTCTCGGTGGTGAATCAAAGCCATGGACGTCGATAACCACTTTGCACACGTCCCGCAGCAAAGTCCAACTCATGAAGTTGACCCGTTGGTTCCCAATTGGATCCTGGGTACAAACTTCCCATTTGGACTACCTTTTGCATCTTGGGTTTTGGTCTTCTCCGGATCGGTCTTCATTTAGTTCGTAACCCATGCCTCGCGTTCAAACTTCTGAGTTCGGTTTGTGGTCATCATCCTCTTTCGGATCGGTTCGAGCGACCTGCATCGGACCGGGTTGTGGTGCCCAAGCTCCTGGTCGTGACATCATGCTCCAGTTCAGTTCGCAGGTGATCCCTGCTCCGGGTCGGGTCGTGCCTCCCTGATCGGATCGGCCTCCCTTTGGTTCGAGCTGAGCTTCGGTTCGTCGGACCCCTTAGGATCGGGTCGAGTTCCTTCATTTGTTCGGATCGACTCGTGGATTCCTCCTCAAGGCGGTTCAGATCGGAGGACTTCAGGTCGTGGCCCAAGCATCAGTTCGTGATTGGTAAGCGCGAGTGGTTCAGATTGGAGGTGCCATCATTCATGAGCGGATCGGGGTCGGGTAGGGCGATCCGATCCGGTTCCTGCATAGTATCCTGCAACTTTCCAGCGACTGTTTTACGCCATACGACCGCGTTTCCGACCAATCTAACTTTTCTAATCAATCACAGAGCATACCATACAGTCATAGTAACATATAGAGTTGACCACAAACACTAAAACAACAATTTGATATGTTAAAATGGATCAAACATAGCCAAAATCCTATATTTTCCCTTAAGCATTATTAAGCCAAACTATTGATGGGATTAGCAAAACTTAACTAAACTAACCCAAATTTCTAACATAGGCCTAAAACAATATTTCAAAATTTATAAATATTTTTCCAGAATTTTAACATGTATAATTTCACTAATTATCACTAATTACCCTTAATTAACCATAATTAGTGAGGAACTATGCAAATCACTCACCTTAGCCACAAATAAACTTTCAAAACTGAACTATCCTCTGATTTGGCGCTATTCCCAAGACAACACAGCAATTCTAACCTTGCTTTGGTGCTATTCCCTTTTGATTTGACGTAGATTAGGCTAATACTCGATTAGAAAGTGATTAGAGGTGATTCTGGATGTTGGAGGCCATTGTTAGGGTTCCTAGAATGAAAGTGGCGGCTAGAAAACTGAAATGAAATGAAAACCTAGCTCATTTCAGCCTCCCTATAACCCAAATCCCGTAATGAGTCATTGGCCCATTCACTAATCACCTCATTTGGCCCGGTTAAGTAGTTTTTTCATCTTCCAAACCTTATTTCAGCCATATCTCCCAAAAGGTAAGTCCGTTTTTCATATATGATCACTCTACGGAAAGGTAAACCATCATCCAGATCCAATGGAATTGATTTCAAGTAAAAACTCCTCTCCAATCAAAAGTTATGGCCGAAACAAGATCAGCTAGGGGTAAAATGGTCATTTAAAAATGGGAAAAAAATAATGAATAGGGAAATGACCCCAATAGTCGTCTCCCAATGTTACATGACCATACGACTTTGTATGTGAAAGAAATAAATATTCTACAATCCTTTGATACGTAGAATGCGGGTCGTGACATTCTTCCCCCTTAAGAAATTTTGTCCCCGAAATTCCTCAACCCAAAACATACAAAGGACCTCGCTTGCCTACCAGCCATATACAACAATCAAACATGCAAACAAACAAAACAAACCTATCCTAGCATGCGGAAAGACTAAATCGAAATGGAAATCTTACCAGACGAAGAGTTCTGCATACGTCTTCCTAATGCTCTCCTCTGTTTCCCAAGTACAGCCGTTCTCATTCTCGCCCCATTGAACTTTGACTAATTTCACCGCCTTCCTTCAAAGTTGCTTTGTATTTTTCCCAGCAATATGCATAGGCTTGCGGTTCCCAACCGCTTCGGGTTCAACCTCGATGTCATCCAACTGATTAGGTGAAATAGTCACATCGGGGTCGTGCACGAATTTCCTTAACTGGGAAACATGAAATACGTTGTGAACCCCCGCCATCTTGTCTGGTAATTCAATTTTATACGCCAAATTCCCAATTTGTTTGAGAACTGGGAATTGTCCAACAAATCTTGGTGCCAACTTACCTCTCCTGTCAAATCGAATCACGCTCTTTAATGGAGAAATCTTGACAAACACCAAGTCACCAATGGAGAACTTTAAATCTCTTCTCCTCTTATCAGCATAACTCTTCTGCCTATCTTGGGCAGCCTTTATTCGTTGTCGGATAATCTTGATCTTATCTGAGGTTCCTCTTATTACATCTGGTTCAAGCACAAACTTCTCACCAATTTCTAACCAACATGACGGTGAGTTACACGGTCTTTCGTACAAAGCTTCAAATGGAGCCATACCGATACTGGATTGATAACTATTATTATATGCAAACTCTACTAGATGCAAATGGTCATCCCATGATCCACCAAAATCCAATACACAGGCTCTCAAGAGGTCTTCTAATACTCGATTCACCCTCTCTGTTTGACCGTCGGTTTGAGGATGATACGCGATACTGAGATGTAATTCTGATCCTAATTCCTCTTGTAAGATCTTCCAAAATTCGCTAGTGAACAACGGATCTCGGTCACTCACAATGCCTTTAGGTACTCCATGAAATCTCACTACCCATTTCATATACAATTCTGTTAATTAAGCTGTTGTCCTATTTGACTTGACTGGTATAAACCTTACGCTCTTGGTCAAATAATCAACAATTACCCAAATGTTATCATGGCCCGATCTAGTCCTCGGTAAACCATCGATGAAATCCATTGAAACTTGCTCCCATTTTCATTCAGGAGTTTCTAGTGGTTGCAACAAACCACTAGACTTCTTTTGCTCAGCTTTAACTAGTTAGCAATTCATGCATTTGGATATAAACTTCCCAACGTCTCTTTTCAACCCTTCCCATTAGTAGGTCTGCTTCATGTCTCGATACATTTTGTTACCACCAGGATGTATAGTCAATTTTGAGTGATGACATTCTCTAAGCACTTCATCTCTCAATCCCTTGACATTGGGTACAACCAGTCTTCCATTCTTTCTAAGCCATCCATCTTGATCAAGCCCATACTTGTTCATCTCCTCATCGATATCGATCTCTAACTTGGAGATGATTTCCAATAGGTCAGGATCGTCCCTCTGACTAGAGCCGATCTGCTCAATCAAAGTGGGTCTGATCGTCAAATTTGCTAACATTTCTGGATCCAATTCGCACTTTGGTCTGAAATTATACCCAGCGATGTACTCCAGTTGCTTCCATTCAAGAAACATAGCCCCTAAACTGGCATGTCTTCTACTAAATGTATCAGCTACCGCATTTCCTTTTCCTGGTGTACATGCGATATCGAAATCATAGGAAGCCAAGAATTCTAACCATCTTTGCTGACGGAGATTTAGATCCTTCTGAGATAAAAGATACTTTAATGACTTATGGTCAGTAAACAACTCGAATCTTTCTCCCAAGAGATAATGTCTCCACATCTTCAACGGGAACACGATCGCTGCTAATTCCAAATCATGGGTAGGGTATCTTCTCTCGTGCGGTTTCAATTGCTGAATTGCATAAGCTACAACCCTACTTCCTTGCATCAATACAGCACCCAGTCCGGTACCACATGCATCCGTGTATACCGTCATCTCTCCATTCCCCTTAGGAATGACTAACACTGGTGCACACGTTAACTTTTCCTTTAGACTCTTGAATGCATTCTCACACCTTTCGTCCCAGACGAAAGCTTGATTCTTCTTAGTTAACTGAGTCAACGGTGCTATTATCTTAAAGAAGTCTTGGATAAACTTACGATAATATCCGGCTAACCCCAAGAAACTTCTTATATCTGTTGCATTCTTGGGCGTAGACCAATCTTGTACCGTAGCCACTTTCGCAGGATCCACGGCGATACCATTCTCTGAAACAACATGGCCCAAGAACCTCATTTCCCTCCTCCAAAAGTGTCACTTAGAAAACTTCGCTTTCAATTGGTGTTTTCTCAACACCCCCATCACTATTCTTAAATGTTCCTTGTGTTCTTCCTCTATCCTCGAGTAGACCAAAATATCATCCACGAACACAGGAACAAACTTATTCAATTGATCCCTGAATACTCTATTCATAAGATCCACAAAATATGCTGGTGCATTGGTCAACCCGAATGGCATGACTAACCACTCATAGAATCCAGACTACGTCCGAAATGTCGTTTTAGCTATACTCTCAACTTCCACTCTAAGCTGATGAAAACCTGTCGCGAGATCCAACTGGGAGAACACTCTCGTGCCACTTAACTGATCAAACAAATCATCTATCCACGATAGAGGATCTCGCGGTAGTCCACACACAATCGAAGGGAACCATTTGCCTTGGTAGCAAACACAACTGGTGCTCCCCACTCAGAAACACTTCTTCTGATAAACACCCTCTTCAACAGATCGCTTACTTGCACCCCGAACTCTCGCTGCTCCCTTGGCGCCATACGACGAAGTGGCATCACTATAGGTCTGGCATCTTTCACTAAGTCAATACAGAACTCAATCTCTCGGTATGGTGGAAGTCCGGTCACTTCCTCGAAGATGTCCGGATACTGGCCAGCCACGGGCACATCTGACAACTCATCATGCGGGATGTCGAGGGAATTTAAAAAACTAGCCATTACCCCATCATTAGGTAGACCACCAAACACTACCCTCCGCCCATCATCCGCTCTAACTGTCACCAAAAAGCCCTCACAGTCTACCACCACCCCGTATCTTTGGAGCCTATTGACTCCCAAAATAATGTCAAACCCAGTAAAGCCCAAAACAAAGCAATTGTAAACAAACATGCATCCATGACTCGATAAGACCACATTACAACAAATCATGCTAAGGCTAGTCGAACCACCAATCGGGTTCATCACCGCTAAAGGTCTATCGACTATCTTGGGTTCAAATCCCAACCTATCTACCAGGTCACTAGATATGAAGGAACGGGAAGCTACAATATCAAACAATACTCGAACAGAAACATCATAAACAGAAAGCATACCTTGAATAATGACATTCTTCCCCTTCTCCACCGCAGTTGGGGCATTCAACGAAGAAGGAACAACATTGATAGCATATGATTTCACAGTCTGCTTCTCCTTTTTCTGAGAACCGTTCTTGCCTCCACCACTTACTTGCGGCTTTGGCTCTTCCGCAGATGCAACCTCGGTCTTTGACTTGGGGTATAGACTCTCCGATCTTAAAGCTTTCCCCACAATCGATTCAAATGTCTCATCGATGTAGTTAATAAGCCTTTCCCCCAAGTACTGATCCAAGCTTGTTATAAACCTCTCATTCTTCTTCTCGGGAGTGTCAATGAGGGATAATCCATACTTTGATAAAGTATCGAACTCAGCAATATACTCCGAGATAGCTCTACCATTCCGCTTGAGCTCCAGAAATTTCCTAAACAACTCTGACTTCTGAGCAGCTGGGATAAATTTTTCACCGAATTGAGCCTTAAACTGATCCCATGTAACTTGGTCCTCTGGAGTAGCTGCCTTAATAGCATTCCACCAATTCATCGCCCGTCCTTGTAGCTGACGGGACGCTAGCTATCTCTTCATCGCATCCTTGATACCTAAGTCTTCGAAAATACGCTCACAGCTATCCAACCAATCCTGAACATCTGTGGCCTATTCCATTCCGTGGACCGGCTTTCCACCAAGACTAGTGTAATCCTTGCATAGCTTGGTGAAATCGGCCCTAGGCACCTGCACCGCTGCACCACCACCATTTGCAACATTAGGAACTGCTCCTAGCATATTTCTAAGCATCTCTCTCATGAAGTCAGTAAACATAGACCTCATGTCAGGATCATTCCCATTGTTGGCTCCTCTACCAATACCCCTCGTATATCGGCTCATCGTTCAATCTGTAAAGAGAAACGATTAACCATCCTCTTTATGGTGTCAGTGCAGTGCGACTTCATCCTTAGCTATACTAATAGTATATATATAGCTTTTGAAAACCAAAATAATCACAAATACGCGCTCTCATATACGTATTATCTCTCCCTGGTGTCTTTCCTTAGGTTAACCACGCAACCTAGGGCTCTGATACCAAATGTGACGACCCGCCCCGCACTAGCCGACATTTCCCATGAAAGTGTGTTGTGCCAATGTCCAACAAGCACGGGACGGTCGCCAAAGAAAAAAAAAGGATTTTGAACTAATAAGGAACCTGTAGAATGTCTCACAGCGCATGGAACAAAATATAATAATAAAATAACTTTGACATAAAACAGGCGAGACAGTGCAAAAGAATTTTTTCAAAAGAAATTTTTTAATTGAAAAGACAAAACAATTTACTACAATCATCCTTAGATAATTCAGAATCTCAAATTAATCGTCTCAAAAATGAGAATAATGCATTGAAGGAGGAGAATTCTGAATTAAATAAGAAAATTAATGATTTGAAAAATAGTAAAATTTCTTTTGAAAATATTAATCGTGACTTTGGATTCAAATTTAAAAAACATACAAGTGAGTTCGTGAAATTTAATAAAAGTCAAAATGATCTAAATGTGATTTTATCCAATTTTAGATCTTTACATGACAAAAGCGGTTTAGGATATATTAAAACTGATCATAAAAATAGTACTAAATATGCTTTCATGTATAATAGAAATATCAATGCTAGTACTAAATTTCAAGCAAGTTTGAAAACCATTTTTTATAAAAAAAATCAAGTGTTTTTATGCGTAGTAATATTCATAACATTTCTAAAAGTACAAAATTAGCACTAAATATGAATAAAAATTTCTAAGCATTTGGGTTCCAGTTAATTGGAAAAGTAAAGAGAACTATATCAAGAATTATTTTAATGTGGTTGTTAATAATGAAAATTTTATTTTTAAAGGTTCCATTAAACCCTCTTGGGTATGGTTACCTTCCATCTAACCGCTTGGACCATAACGGAGGAAGTGGATACCAAAATATATAATTTATTTTTTGTAGATACCCAAAAAAAATAAAAATATATACGAATTAAATCAAACAGTTGTTCCTTGCAAAATGAGCATTCATGGATAAGGTATTGCAACAAATTTGGTATATCAAATTCATTTAATTATATGGGGATTGATTTTTAGAATATCACAATGTTTTTTTTTTATATAAATAAAAATTTAGTGTTTTTCAGAAGAAGTCTAAATAAATATACGACCAAAATTCAATTATTATTTTCGTCCTTTTTGTTGATGACAAAGGGGGAGAAAATTGTGCATACAGATAGGGGGAGTATATACATCTTGAAGAAGCAAATATTAAGGAGAAGTAATACATTCTTTTTATTATAAACTCGTATGGTTGTCATCATCAAAAAGTGGGAGAATGTTGAAAATACTATTTAATGTTTTGACGATGATAACTCTACGATGGTTGATGCTAACATGTTTGCTAAGTGGTTTCAAATCTCATAGTCACACAACGGATATAGGAGAAGTTTTAAAAATAAAAACAAAAAGATTTAGGGTTAATATGTTAAAAAAAAAAAAACAACAACAACAACAACATGGGAAGTATACAAAACCTAGATAATTGCTTCATTGAAGCGTGAGGGGAAAAAGGCACAATTCAATGAAAAATGGGATGCTGCTACGAAGGCCGTCACCTTCAATACTAGGAAAAAATAAATAAGTGACAAGCGGAAGTCGAACCAAGAATCACTAGCGATAGAGACCAACGGCTTACTAACTACACCATTGAAGCATTTGTGAATACTCAAAGGCCTGAAACATATTATCCTGAGAAATGCGGAACTTAGAAATTGAAAAACATGAAACGGCATTTGACAGGAGGCCTGAAACATATTATCTTGAGAAGTGCGGACTTAGAAAGTTCTAAACATGAAACGGCATTTGGCAAGCGTTGAACCCTGCACCTCCAAAAATGAAACCACACATCATACCAACTAAACCATGCGCCCATTGATCTTGAAGACCAAACAGAACTATTTATAATTTATTCAAACCAAATACGCAACTGTTAAACGATAAAAAGCTAATGCACACGCCAAGGTTCGAACCCATTTAAGCCAAGCAAAACTTTAATATCAATATTACCGTGTACAATGAAATGAAAACCGATCGCTAAGGTGTTTTAAAAAATGAAAACTTAATTAAAGTAAATTTCACGTAAACCAACTTAAGATAAGAATATACTATTAATGTATTGATTTAAATTAGTTATATATATATATATATATATATATATATATATATATATATATATATATATATATATATACATACATACATACACACATTTTTATTGTATATGTAGGATAATCAATGTAATCTTAATGTTTCATTATTTTGCAACTTTAAACTATTAATGGACTGAAAAAATAAAAAGAGGGAAAAAACAAATATAAGCTCAGTACATATCATCATATCAGTGAATATTTTTTTGAAAAAAAAACGCAGAATAAAAAGTAATAAATAAATTACAAATTATTGAACTAATTTATAATGAATCACTTAAGTACTATTGTTATTTAAAAAACTGAACATACTAAAATAAAAATACAGAGGAAAAAAACTAATTTTTGGAGCCTGCCTTGGATATTTCTTACAACAAAAAGCTTGATTCCGTTGAATATTCAATGGCTGATTGCGATATAACGGTTATCTTCTGCTTCTTTTTCGTTCATATACTCAATTTGAGTAACAACAACCCTAAAAGATGAGGCGTCCATAGCAATTCCCTTAGCTTCTGTTCGTATATATCTTCACCTTCATCTTTCATAATTTTATATAGATCATCGGCACTGTAGCCAATAATTTCTTTGGCCGGTTCATTGAAAGCAGTAACCCGAGCTTCAGCGGTTGAGTCAGAAATCTTCATTAGCATAATATATCTGCATTGTAAAAAAATATAAATACAAATAACAACGTTAAATAAATATGTTTAATTTTAACTGTTTATTAGCTCAAGTTAAATGTATCTTTGTTTTGTTGGCATTCTTCACACCAATAGCCAAATGTTGAAGCTTCAATTACTTTTTTGTTGCAAGTTTTACAGGCTCGATACCATAGTCGTTCAGTCTTAATTTGAGATATGTAAGCAAAAACACTGAAAAAACAGACTATATACAGAGAAAAAATTAACTAATTTACATAGTATTATAAGTATATGTATGATATAAATTGAAATGATTATTACTAACCTTGTCATGATCCAAACCAGGATTGTCTACTATATGAGAAAGCATGACTTTGTCATTAGTAGTAGATTTAATTATGTGCATTCTCGCCTTCAGTATCATACCAAATTTTAACCGTTTTAGATTCTGGTATGTTTGGATTTATAGCTATATTGCTGTTACTCAGTGTAGATAATGACAAACCTAGAGAAATGTATAAAGATGATTACGTGCTAAGAATGTGAAGTTAAGTATATGTTTTTGTACCTTGATAATCTTCAACTCTAACGCATGTAATAGCTACTATAGGAGCTTTGTCGACCGTTTCCATTAGTTCTGATCCCACTTTCATAGCAAGCTCTCCATTTGAATAGTAGAATTTTCCTGTCAAACTTTAAAAGCAATCTAAATCAAGCACAAGTAAACGTACATGTAAATTAGTATATCATTATGAATTTACATAATAAATAAATGTAATTAATTAGCAAGAGTGACAAAATTTTCATAATAAATAAATGTCATTCTAATATTTTAAGGAGATCAAATTTTCATAATAAATAAATAAATACATCTTGGCTTCAAACTATATATAATAAGCGACAGTTAGAGAAAAATTCAATTATATATCTAAAAGTAAAAAAACTACTTCTGACTGATAGCAAGTAAGAATACAGTCATTAGTACTCTTGTCTTGAAGCTTGTTCACTTATTAAATAAGCCAAATCAAGCTCATAACATAGAAATGGAGGTGAAGCTAAAATAAAATAAAAATACAAGAACTTAGGAGCTTAGTTGAACCAATAGATAAAACTCAAGAAAAACTAGGTTCAGATTAAACTGACCAAGCCAAACTTAACTGGACCACTTGACTGTGGCAAACACTGATTTGGCTTATCAAGCAAACAAATAAAACTCATGTCCCAACATTTATTTAATTGCTTATTTTCTGCCCATTCTTAAAATATAATTCAATCAAAATAATATGTAACCTCAGTAAAATATTCAACTATATTAGTGATCCATTTATGTATTTTATTCCCTGCCAAACACTATGAAATTGTGATAATATTTTCTTATTAACCCTATCACTACAAGAGGAATAGGGGTTTCCAACGGCCAGGGGCCGTTGGCGGCCGTTGGAAACCCCGTTGGAAGCCGTTGGTCAATCCGTTGGTATACAGATCAACGGCTTCCAACGACTTCCAACGCAAACGACGCGTAATTTCCAACGGCTTCCAACTGATAAATAAGGACACGTGTATGATGTTTTGAGCAAATAGGCCGTTGGAAGCCGTTTGTATGAAATGACCTGTAAGCCGTCGCTGGCCGTTGGTCGCCGTTGGAAATTTGGGTGTTTTTTTTTTGGCAGATTTTAGATTTACCACTACAAGCCACACAACAAATATAAAACATTCTGAACTGCTCCATTTCGAGCATATAACTCACAATCTCAACCATATATACACCCAAACACAATACGAAATAAAAAACAAACACAAAACACATAAATTAACCAATATTTACATAACATTACCACCAAATTTCACCAAAACAACACCAAACCATCACCATGTCCAAAATAACATAACCATCTCCAAACAACATAACCAACACCATGTCCAAACCGTACCATCACCAAACCATCATAACATCATGTCCAAACCATCATAACAAAATATATACAACTACCATGCATGTAGCAAGCCTCACCAACTCTCAAAACACATCAAAACAAGCTAACCTGATCAACTCTCTCCCCCTGAAGATGAAGGTGTCGTACCGTGCTGGGCAATGTACTCCGCCAATCGCTGGTTAAGCAACTCCATCTGCTCTTCACGGCGACGATCATGTTCATGAAGCTCTGCAATCTGTGCTTTCAACTGTGCGATTTCTTCCTTTTCCTGAGCCTTCTGATACATCTGTTGAGATGCTGTAATCTGTATATAATTTCAGATTTTCAGTATTTCATAATAGTAGTTCGAATACATTTGAGTTTTTATTATAAATTTTAGTATTACCTCTAGATTTCCATAACCATATCGTGTGTTTCGGGTAGCAGGATCCATGACAGCATCAAATATCTTGTCCTCATCTTCCTTGGTCAGCTCAGTCCTCCCTGTAGCTTCCAGTACCTGCGCCCTTTGCCCCTGAAATTTCTCCTGTTAAACAAAAATAAAATAAATTTAGATAACACTATTTTAATTAAATTATAAGTCTACTTAACTATTTTATACTTACATATCTCTCACGCGCCTTATCATCATGGTCCCAAGTGTACGAAACTGAGCCTGTGTCGTCAGTCTGACTCAATGCATGTGTATGCTCGAAAACATCCCAGTACGACACAGGAGCCATACGCGCTCTCTCCTGAAATAAGCATGGACACATGTAAATTAAAACTTAAACTTAAATCAACTATTAATTTTAACTAGTTATGAATTAAAATTTTAAACTATGCAATTACAAAATATACCAGATCCTCACGATGATGCTGAAATGACTTGGACCCACCTCGATGCGTAACCGGATTCTTGCTTCTATTAGCTGCATTTCTCTCAGACGAGGCCTATACATTTAAATTTAAAAAAAAATGTCTTAGCCTAAATCACGTACTAGTTGAATAGAATAATTGAAATTAAAAATATGCAGTAAAATTTACCAGAAATTCCTCATTACTATTCCAATAAGTAAGTAGATCATTCCACACTGACTCGCTCACCCAAGACTGCCTTTACCCACTTGATTTTAAAGTGTTCATTGTTTGTCTGTAATTTGCTGCCACTTTACTGTTTCAGTGGCGCTTAACGAGATCCAAATCCGTCTCGTGGAGATCCACCGCACCCTGCGTTTTTTTTATAAATAGCATACATATAAAGTTATCAAATAGGAGCATGTACTTAATATAAGAAATGTTATATCATACATACGTACCAAAAAATCCTGCCATATGGTCTCCTTAACTAAGTCGGGTATCGAGCTCCAAGTGGGCCAACATGCAGTCATGCGG
Organism: Allium sativum; assembly: GCA_030737875.1. Taxonomy (NCBI): domain Eukaryota; kingdom Viridiplantae; phylum Streptophyta; class Magnoliopsida; order Asparagales; family Amaryllidaceae; genus Allium; species Allium sativum. The sequence goes on along the minus strand of CM060921.1, from coordinate 714,591,649 downwards.
GCTTGATAAGCACGTTTTGATATCCTCAAAACGGTATTGGACGGCTCCAACTCAAACCCCCTGTGTTAAACGGGAAAAAAAAAATACATGGTTGCTAGAACAACAATTTAAATAATTTATTGTACTTAAATTAAATTTATACTAAAAACTTATTTTTTACCCTTTTGATGCTTTTGGCTTAAGCCAGACCACAGGACGAGATAACTCCGACGATGGACCACCCTCCTCGCCACCTGACGCCATACTTGTTACAAACAAAAACATAACATAACATAACATAACTATATGTAAAAACATGGTATTAGATAACATGAGTACTTGATAATAGAAATGTCATAACATGAGTACAAGTTTGTTTCATAGAAATTAATAGGAGGCATATGCCGCTTCGCAGCTTGTACAACAGCTGTAAATCCAGCTTCTGTGAGGTTGTGTTTAGATTTCATCGCAATGTATTCAGTAGTTACTGATAATTGAGTTCCGCTTTCACAGCCTTCCCAAAGGGGTTTTTTTGCGGCATCTAATAAGTCATATAATTTTTTGGATTCAATATTTGGTTCTTCTTCATCATTACCATCGTCATCATTACCAACGTTTTCATTAAATTGTTGAACCGGGAACATAGAACGTGCAGCATCTTCAACCGGGAACATAAAATTTGCATTGACAATGTGTTAAAACAATTTTAGTGATTGATGCATGTTATGTTAATTGATCATTTACTGGTGGGTTATCCTACCTCCCATTACAAATACAATAACGTAATTAAATCGCGTAAATCTTTTCAATTTAAACGATTCAACAAAATTTCGGCAGCACTTCCCTTTAGTTCCCTGAATAGTACACAATTGCGTGTACACAGGGAACATAAAGGAAGTGCTTTTGAAATTTTGAGAACCGTTTAAAATGAAATATTTTACGAGATTTAATTTCGTTATTGTATTCGTAACTTGTCCAATACAAAGGACAAATCCAATAAATATTGTATACAATGAATATAAATGTCCGTTCCACTAATAAAACGAACATCATATAACGATTATATACAATACTTATCAGACGGGGCCAAAAAAACTCTCTAAGGCTTTATGAATATAACATATTATGATTTGCTTTTTTTGTGATTGAAGTGTTTTTTGTACACCTTTGTGCGCCTTAGCGTCATTGTGCGCCTTAGCCCAAAAAACAAAAACTTAAATATTTGTATTTCCACGACACATTTTCGACAAATTAAATATTGTTTTCGATGAATTGGGCCTTAACCAAATAAACAAATGCATAGAGTGTCAACTATATTACGTGTATATATATACATAACACTATATATATGCATATATACATAGTCACCTTTAACTAATCAAACCCTAGATTACCAACATAATCAATGAAATCTATAAACACAATCTCAATAACAACAACTACTTCAACTAACTCAAACCCTAGATCATAATAGCAACTAAGTAATTTATTACTAAAAACCCTAAATTAGTAACTAAAATGATTAAACCCTACATTAGCAACTAATTAACAGCACTACACACACAAACATACCATAATTATGCTTCAACTACACTAAACATAGGGTATTAAACAAAAATTAGGATAAACACATACCTAAAAATCGGAGAGAAAAGGAGAACAGAGAGGATGAGAGAGTGCTTTGATAGAGTCGGAGAGATCCTAGGCGTAAGATGAAGTGGAATAGGCGATTTCAGAAATTAAAGAGGGAAAATTTAGGGATTTGGGGGAAATTTTCATGGGATTAGAGAATGAGGAAGAAGGAGGAAGCTTCGACTGATTTGTGCTCCAGTCCGTGTAACGGAAGGCAACGGCTTCCAACGGCTTAAAAACCAACGGCCGCAAACGATTTCCAACGTCGTATATTTTATATACGGTGTACAGATGAGCATTTTGGCTTCCGTTGGAAGCCGTTGGTCAACCCCCGTTGGAGGCCGTTGGAAGTATCCGTTGCAATACTGTTCAATTCTAGTAGTGTATTCCAGAAATGAAGCTAGAGAATTTGATCGATCTGCCCCGACCAATCTGGCCTCTCACAGTTAGCTTGAGAGAAAAAAAATTACACCTTATATAGTTTGCGAGTGGTCTTTGAGATCTTTACGTTGATGGGTTGAAAACCATCATGTCTATACATGATTTAAATGGTTATATTTGTAAATACTAAATTTTTGATGGTTGTGATATTTATATTAAATGACTTATATATTTGTAACGGTATATGCCCTGCACTAGAATTCTGAAGTTGTAAACTTGGAAGCTTTCAACTTGTCCTACCACTACTATCATTTATATATAAAAAAACTGCATATCATTTAAAAAAAAAAACTGCATATCATTTATAAATAAAAAAGTTGCATATTAATTTCTGTATGAAAAAAGGCTGCATTTCATTTTCAGACAAAAAAACTGCATGTTGATTTTCAGTTTGGAACTACAGTCTGCATTTCATTAAAAAAAAGAAATAGAGAGAACTGAAAACTATTTGCACAAATAAATGATATGCGGTTTTTTTTATTAATAAAGCAGCATTTTTTGTAATAACCTTGGAAGCTTTCAACTCGTACAACCACTACTATCATTTATATATAAAAAAAACTGCATATCATTAAAATTAAAAAAAAAAACTGCATATCATTTATATATAAAAAAGCTGCATATTAATTTCTGTATGAAAAAAGGCTGCATCTCATTTTCAAAAGAAAAAAAACTGCATGTTGATTTTCAGTTTGGAACTACAGTCTGCATTTCATTAAAAAGAAAAAAAAGAAATAGAGAGAACTGAAAACTATTTGCACAAATAAATGATATGCAGTTTTTTATTAATAAAGCAGCGTTTTTTGTAATAACCTTGGAAGCTTTCAACTCGTCCAACCACACCTATGAACACACATACAAGTCAATAACATCTTGTTAAAGTCAACATTTGATATGTCTAATGCAGTTAAAGCAATTTCATCAATTTGTTTTACACTAATTTTGTAAAATTATGTAATATAAGACCTCATTAACTAAAATCATGTATGCAATAATTTCAAGTTTGCAAAGATTGTGGTACAAAAATATTTATGGTAAAAACTGATTCTAGAACCAAAGCAATGTATATATTAAAATATAGATATGTAAACCGAAGAAAAAATTACTGTAAAATAGATAGTTAAATGTTAACAACATAAAAATATAGCTTAAGTCAAAAATGACCAACATTTTATTCTGAACAAATAAATTCAGTTCGTAATGGAATGATCAAATGCAGACAAAATGACAGCATGAAATCACAGTAAAACTGATTATAAAATGAATTCCCATCACAACAATATAATAGAAAGAGCTTTTAACAGAAATAAAAGAATTTTTCCCATGACAGTTAAATTCCCATGTCAGCAATATAACAGAAATAAAAAGAGTTTTTTTTTTTGATAGGAAAATATCAACTTTTAACTGATGCAAACAGTTATTGGAATTTTCTTCATAGCTAGTCTATTAAATGAAGTTTTTTATTTAAAAAACAAAGATATGTACCATAGTATATATAGCTAAAGTTCTAATAGCGTATCAAAAGAATGCATGGCTCAAATGTGTGAAATGAGATTGGTGAGAATTAACAAGTACCTGCTGAAGTCGGTAGGAAGAAGATTGTGGATGGAAGAAGATTACAAATTGCGTTATATTAGAGTATCGGTTTACTTGAGGACTTTATATAGCCAAAGTTATTGAGAAATTATCGGCTATAGCCAGAGTTTTTGAGAAATTATTGGAAAATAAGACTTTTCAAAGTAGCTTATCCCCATAATTATCCGCATAAATAAAGCATTGACTCGGTATATCCCATGAAAATAGCTCCTATTTAAACTCATAATTTGTTTAGATGTTTTAAATAACTTATATGAAAAGTCAGATCTAAAATATAGGACTACTCATGTGTTTCATTCACATTCAAACGAAATGGTTACCTGTTCAAGTATAGAATTTAAATCTCTACCCCTCTCAACTGTATTGTGTCTTATTCTTCTAGCAAGCCTCAACGTTGTCACCATTGACCTTGGTTACCTGTCCATCAATCCAAGTTACATCTGGATCTTCAACCCAAACATGAGATCCTACATTAATATTCAAAGTATTATGTTCAACAAAAAATTTCAGAAGCATGACAATCTAACAATATTTACATATTTTGTTTCCTAAGATATGTGTCTACGTATATAGCATGCAAGCAAAGATATTAACATTGTATCCATGTTAAGAAATTAGAACTAAAAATCGTTCTTACTAAACGAAAGTGATGAACTCGCTAAACTCCTCAGATTCTTTATGTAAGAGAGTGGCTGAACAAACCATTTTTCTATATCGATCAGACAAAGGATCATCAAGTGTATTGTCAGTGGTATATCATTATGATTTTCGATGCGACATTGATATCACACAAAGTTTCACATGCAGCAGTAGCCTACAAAGTTATATCAGTAATGATGACTCTGGTTTAGAACTAGAAGAGGGTATAAACTATCTACAATACATCAAATAAATTTATCAAATACTATTTGTACATAGCCAATTGAAAAGAATTTTTCTAATATATATAAGGTTGTTTGGCCACAATTTTACACTTGAAGGGACCAAATACCAAAGCAACATAATTATTTGGGCATCAATTTCAGATGAGCAAACACATACATTATCTGCAAGTTCTTCAATATCCCTAATGATAAATGAACGACTAGAATGCATCAAAGCGAACCAGCGGTTGTTGTAATCCAACTGTATAATATCGGCCTTCTTATAGGAGTTATCAATATTTGCTAGTCTTTCTTTGAATTCCAAAAGCAACTCCTCACCTAAGAAATCCCGGTATTCAGTACACACGAATGATAGTAGTGAGAAAAGAATGAAATACAAGCAGCATGCATCTTTTGAGATGCAGATCAGAGAGCATTCCTATAGGCAGATCGGGACTATATAGACCCATCTCCATCATAGCATACCTAGTCAATTAGGAATTGTATCAGTAGGTAACATCACGAATGTGAATGGTATAGACGATGTAGAATCAAAGAAGAATAGATTACATAACATACCGATATATTTCTTGGCTGCATAAGACCTTCATCAAATAAGCAATAGAAGAATCAAGCTTGCAATGTGCAGCTGTAGCACCAAGTTGATGTATCCCAAGACGACCATATCGGACATCCATACCATCATCCTGAGACAATACATCAAAAAAATTAGATAACATTAATTAATGATTTAGTCCTAACCATACATATATGATCATATTAAATAAAGTTTATAATGCATGAGTTTATTTGAGCAATTCTACGCATATGAAATCATATATACCATATCAATAGGATAAAACTTGCAGCTCTTCTTGTCAAATTTCTTCTGCCTCTCCCATGGTTCAAATTCATTCCCAGTGAGCTCCTCAAAAAGGCTAATGAATTCTTTTATGGCAGCATTCAAGTTAGGAAACTCTTCCACCCTCTCTTCATCTTTAGGATCATCACCAACCCGTCCTTTCTTGTAGTATAAATGTAAGCGGTTCTCAGGCACCATAATAAGCTTCATTATACAATATCTGAAAGAGAAAAAAGAACAACCCTTGGTAAAGAGAATCTACAGTAGACTTGCAGCGACAATTTACACTAAATAACATAAAAATGGATCCTTTCGAGTTTTGTCTAACAAAAAAAAAACCTCATAATATGAACCATTAATCCCTTATATATTGTGATAAAGATAATCTCATTTATCAAGAGAAACCAATGTCAAACTAGTGTTGTTTTGATCAGTCGTAGGTTTTTTTAAAGCCAAATAGCAATAAGGTCAATATTGGTAATACCCAAATAGGGGCTTTGGGCTTTCCATATCTATACATAAGATTGGTTTAAGCCAAGAAAAGGAATAGTTTTATGTATCTATAAAAATACGTCTTTAAACATAAGTCGTTAAATGCATCCTTACTCATTGAGCCCTTTTACTTGATCACAAATGGAGAATGCACAATGGTAAAGTATCCCATCCTTCTCAAAAATGGAGCCCCCTCGCTTCCTTAGCATGGAATCCTTGTAAACAGCTCTCTTTCCATATAACTTAAGCTGCAAACAAGATTGGTATAATTATATTCCTATATTGTAATGCTTAAATTGAAAAGAAAGTAAATACCAAAGAACATAGGTAAGTTTACCTTAGCATTTAGAGACTCCACTGCTTCATCGCTTGGATCTTGTTTATCCCAAGGGATTCCTCTACCATCAACAGAAATGTCAGATGCTGTATCATACGCTTCCAACGGTTGAGCTTCTTTTTTCTGAATGCTTTCTAGCAACCAAGCCTCACTTACCACAGGTATGTTCATCTCCCTTTATTATATATAAAAATATATGTAAAACTTTCGTAGTATCAATATATGTGTGTTCATCTCCCTGCATTATCTAAAACAAAATTAGAAGCCTATAAAACTTAATAGCTTCAATAACTTTGGAAGAACCACCCCTCTCACGTTCAGCAGGAGAAACAACTAGACTAGTCACACCTGTAGCGCCAAAAGTTAGCAGGCAAAAACTAAATACATACCGCTTACAATGCAGAAGCTTATATGCAAGTCAAAATGTAATGTATTTGTATCAGTGAAGATCAGAAAAACAATAGTACAAAGATTAAGTCCATGGGCAGGCCACTGTTTTACACAAGAGGTTAGTTAGCTTACGATTTAACCTTTATTAAGCGGTCAAGTACACTTAATTAGTAGTGGTATAAATAGGCCAACTCCACCTCCCAGTTGAGATCGGTAGGAGATAAGAGGGACATAGAGTTCTGGTAAAGCTCTTCCACTAGGGATGCTAAATGTAGTAATCAAATATATTTGCTATTGTAGGTTGAAAAATAGAATATAACGTGATGCAAGGCTATGTGCAGAATCTAGTTTTACAATAAGAATGAAATATAAACAAATAAACATACATGACATAAATTTCAACTGTGAAATAAACAAAACAGTCAGAATATTTTTATATTCTTAATATGTTAAACCACATTATATTATCTGTTGGGGAGTTAAATCCATCGACTCTCTTTACTTTATCTGATATGTTGTTAATACCACTTAATTTTCTCCTATTTATTATTAACCATTTTATTGCTATGTAAATCATATGGCATTGATTTGTTTATAATATTCTCAAACTATATAACAGTAGATACGTTAGAATAGAGTTACTTTTTTTTTCCTTACTAGAGATTAACTGTTAATTTGTTTCCAAGCTATCATACCACTTCATTCAGAATATGTTAAGACCACCTTAGACATAAAAACATTGCTCGTCTTGCTGAATTTGGGTCATAAGCTGCAAAATGTTATTAACAACTATAATATTTAAATTTTACCATCTTCCAAAAGTTATTAACTACAAATGCAAAAATGGTTCATAATGAATACAAGGCAATAAACATCCATGCATATTGGCATCACAAAGCTGCAACACAGTATTGAAGTAAAATTGGATAACATAGGTGTTTACCAAGGGAAGAGCTTGATCTTTTGTTTACACTGCTACAAGAAACAGCGAGGAGAGTTGCCATTTGCCAATGTTCAGCTTGAATACAAGATGCTATTAACTAATTGTAATCATTTTTTTTCCTCTGTAACAAACAATAAAAAAATAGTCATATTTTTCAGTAAATTATTCATTGGAATATTAAGCAACAATTTTGCAGTTTGAATCTCGCAATTAAATGAATATGTTTTTTGCCTTGTCAACCAAAAAAAGAAAAAGAAAGAAAGAAAGTGTAACAACCCGGAATTTAGGACCAATTTAAAATTTTCATTTTAGAGATTTTTAAGGTGTTTAAATAGTTGAAATGAATTTTTTTAAATAAAAAATGACTAGAAATTTATTTTGACTAAATTTAATGCGAATATATTTAATTTAATTACAAAAGGAATTAGAAAAAGGACGGTAGTTGGAAAAGTCAAACCTGAACTTTGACTGACCACACATGATGCAGAATAAACCGGATTTTGGTGAAACCAAAATTATTTAGATCTGTTAACGAATATCTTTCTAACAAATCTGAAAAATCGAAGTTTCATAGCGGAAATCAAAAGTTATGGCCAAATGAATTTTCAGAAAGGTCGTTATAGAGAATATATCGCCCTTGAAAATAGACATTTTGCATACGACCTCGGAATTCGATGAAACCTCTTTTGTTGAATCCGGGATGTAAAATTATTGCTAGGTTTCAAATTTCATGATTTTTGAAGCTAGTATGTGAGCGCGGCAAAAGAAACTGTGTTTTGTCAATTTCGGTCAAAATTAATTGACTGAAAAATAGCCATCTTTCAAACAGTCTCAGAATTCGACGAAATAAATTTTGTTAGGACTGTATCGTCATAAGAAAGCCAAAAATAATTTTTCCAGATTTTTCTGACTTCTTATGTGACCCCGGTAAAACTAGAAAGTACGTTCGAATTTAATATTAAAGAATTAATTTGAAAATAAAGAAAATACACTGTAAACTTCAGAATTAGACCTCGGCACTAGCGCCATTGCGTTTAGAAGACGTCAAAACCTATTGTTCGACAGTCATTGGGCTCCGTTTGGTGATCGGACGGAAAAACCCTAATTTTGGATTTAATTAATTAAAAATAAAAAAGAAAATACGTCTACATACTAGTATAAATACGGGCCTCTCTGTACGTCTTCTTCTTCCTCATTTCGAAGACGCACAAAACCCATTACTCTTCAAATTTTCATTCTCTGATTTCTCCCTCGTTTCTCAACGAAAATCTTCATACAAATACACGTTTCGAAGAGAATTCCGTGCTCTTCGATTCCATACCCAAATCATCACCTCTCATCAACTGTAGCCGCCGCACCATCCACCCAAAGCCGCCGCCGTCGCACCCCCCTCGACCACGCCACAGGCGTGCGCACCCTCCCCCCTTCCCGGTGCCAATTCCCCTTTCGTAGCTCTCCAATCTCCAACAAACGGCACCCAAAACCGTTAACTACAGCTCACGAAATGAACGCTTTAGGTATGAAATTTCATTTCAGAATTTGCCAAGCTTGATGTGGCAACTGCAGTTGTAAAAAGTCAGTTTCTAATTTATACATATGAACTTCAAATTTAAATCTTTCAGATCCGAAATCGCTGTGACTTCGAACACGAGATCTGATCGAGTTTGGACCTTCATTTCAGTCCCGAGCAATGTGATAATTTATTTTTAATTAAATTTAATTAATTTAATTATATCCTAGCATTATGTGAAGTTTGAATGGTAAATATCATGCTTGCGATACGGATCTATTTTGTATTGTCATATTTGATGATGGTTGGTATGTGTTTGTGATGGATAGTTAGATCCGTATGATTATCACCTCTTATGTAATCACTTGTATTGATTTGGATTGATCTAATTTATCAATTCAAAATAATAGAAATATAATTGTCACATTCCTATGTTATCGCTTTTGTATGTTTTTGAATTAACCAAACTTATCGATTCATAATAAAAGAGACATGGTTTGCCATCGTTATGTTAGTGCTTTTGTTTTACTTGAATTGATCTAGATTATCAATTCAACATAGAAAATAAAGATTTGTTTTTTTATTTGAATTGATCTAGATTATCAATTCAACATATTAATAAAGTTTACATTTTTTTTATATGATATAAAAAGTAGGATTTGGCGATGTAATAAAATTGACATTTTTATATGATATAAAAGGTAGGATTTGGCGATGTAATAAAATTGACATTTTTATATGATATAAAAAGTAGGATTTGGCGATGTAATAAAATTGACATTTTTATATGATATAAAAAGTAGGATTTGGCGATGTAATAAAATTGACATTTTTATATGATATAAAAAGTAGGATTTGGCGATATAATAAAATTGACATTTTTTTATGATATAAAAAGGAGGATTTTACGACATGATAAAAATTTACATTTTTCTATGTAATTGAAATGTGAATTTACACCATATGAAAAAATTACATTTTTCTATGTAATTGAAATGTGAATTTACACCGTATGATAAAAATTACATTTTTCTATGTAATTGAAATGTGAATTTACACCGTATGATAAAAATTACATTTTTCTATGTAATTGAAATGTGAATTTACATTGTAATTAAAAATCATATTTTTACAATGTAAATTAGAAGTAGAGTTTGCATTGTAATTAAAAATCATATTTTTACAATTTAAATTAGAAGTAGAGTTTGCATTGTAATTAAAAATCATATTTTTACAATGTAAATTAGAAGTAGAGTTTGCATTGTAATTAAAAATCATATTTTTACAACGTAAATTAGAAGTAGAGTTTGCATTGTAATTAAAAATCATATTTTTACAATGTAAATTAGAAGTAGAGTTTGCACTGTAATTAAAAATCATATTTTTCAATGTAAATTAGAAGTAGAGTTTGCATTGTAATTAAAAATCATATTTTTACCATGTAAATTAGAAGTAGAGTTTGCACTGTAATTAAAAATCATATTTTTTCAATGTAAATTAGAAGTAGAGTTTGCATTGTAATTAAAAATCATAATTTTCAATGTAAATTAGAAGTAGAGTTTGCATTATAATTAAAAATCATATTTTTACAATGTAAATAAGAAGTAGTGTTGCATTGTAATTAAAATTACATTTTTATATGTAAATTTAGAATATGATTCACACTGTAAATATAAGTTACATTTCTATTATGTAACTAAGATGAGAATGTACGTTGAAGTTGAAATCTACATTTTTATATGTGATTTAAAAGTAGGATTTTGCAATGTATCAAAATTTACATTTTACATGTAAATAGAAAATAGGAATTTGCATAGGATTTAAATTTACATTTTTTTTATGTAAATGAAAGGAATGGAATTCACATTTTTAATGTAAGTAAAGAATGAATTTAGGATGCGGTAATGTTATCTTCATTTTCAAATGAACTAAAATTTAATAAGGACCGGTAGTGGTTTTAGTGCGTTGTTTAAATCAAACGACGTTATCACGATTAAATGATTATATATATATATATATATTAATACAATTAAAGTTAAAACGAATGAAGCACGGTAGTTCGCGTTTTGAAATCGTACCTTTAAATGACTATACAAGAAGATCCGACCGTTGGATTTTCTTGAAACTGAAACCGTTAGGACCGTCTTGGAAAAATCTTTCCAAGGATATATATTACGTTAAGATCCAACGGTTAGATTCTGAGAAATGTAAAAATCAAAATTGGTTGAATGCAGCGCCATAGTCGCCCATTGACTTAAGGCGTCGTTATATAAAAAATTAATTATTTTAAATAATTAAAATAGGAAGTAATCATTATAAAATGATGTCAGCAAGTATGAAGGATTTTAAATATATATATAATGTGTATATATATACGAGGATTATTTGGAAAGTCCGAGTTCTCTCATTCCAAATAATCAAACGACTTTAATTGAAGTATAAAGATGGCATATGAAGACCGTAAATCTTCCTTCGAATGGACAACGATCGAGGCCCTGATTTGACTTGCTCCTAATTCAAGGATCATGGTCAATGCCCAAACGTACGTGTTGATTTCACGGATTTGGTTTTCGCTCAGACCCAGAGCATAAGCTAATAAATGGATTGTGTGTCTAACATCGTACTCCCTTAAATATCTTGTTATTAATCTTCTGCCGAATGTATGGATGTTTGGTGGCGGAGAATTTATTCTCCTGCTTAACACCCTTTCATACATTTCGGCAGAGGATTGGTAGTGCGATATGGAGTGACGATGTGACATGCTAAGGTGCATATGATCAAGGCTTTGTTGAAAAGCAGGCCTTGTGGGACGATCAAAGCATAGCCTGTTTAGGCATAGCTTTGTGTATAGCATGACTTCGCGAGCCTCACACACCGGCGGAGTCTAAAATGGGAGAAGGGAACGCAGTGAGAGCAACACGTTTCTTTCTAGCTAGAAGTGGTGATTGGGCTTTAACACGACCCAACATTTTACTTATGTGGATGATGGAATGAGACGCCTCAGATGATAGGTCCTATAGGATCGGGAAACGTGTGTTCAGTAATTGCCAATCCACGAAGCTGTATGTGTGGACCGGCCCTGCAGCTATCCAAGGGTTCACTGCGGGGGATCCTGAGACATTAGCTAGAGTGTCTCGAATCGGTAAGGAGCTCCTCCCTAGCCTTGACTCATGATGGGAACCAAAATCCAAATACGACCCTACGGATTTGATTGTATTACTAGTATGGAAGCATAGTATTATGGTATCTATGTGTCCTAGGATTGATACATTTACTTTGAAATGTTTTCCGTATATACTATTAATAATATTAAACTCGTATTTGCCGTATTTAGCATGTTTAATCACCATAAGGTAAAACCCTATCGTCCGGTTTGTGTTGCATTATGTGATGGGACTTGGGTCTTATGGTGATTCCATTTTTCTCAAAAGCATAGCGTTGTTTTACGATTTACTTATTATTTGTTCTGACACTTTAAAATTATGCACGACAATCCATTAGAGTAAACTCGTTCCGCGTTAGCGGCGTGGTCTTTGGATTTGCCTTATCAATAGTGATTAATTAATTAAGAATTCTCACACCAGTCCCACTACTGACCCGTTGTTTGTTTCCACCTTTTTGCAAACTCGGGTGCCCTCTTTTCTACACGGGCAGCCAAGTAAACATGTTCATTCTTTGCTTGGAGTCTTTTCTTTGGAGCTGCTTATTATCTTTCTTGGATTTGCTTTTGTGAAGAGATGATGACTCGGATCTTGAAGACATCAATCATCTGTTGCTTTTGCATTTTTTTTTCTCTTTTTAATTCCAGACATCAAACTTGTTTCATTTCACGTTGTTTAAGTTGGAGTTGGAACTTATTTCTTTTTCTGCAAACTTGATGTAATAATTTGGAATTCTGTGAATTTGGACTTTCTGTGGTTGATGACATTATATTTCCGCTGCTATGATGTTGTTACTCTATGAATTTCCTATGCTATGTTGTATATGTGATTTGTATTATTGTATTTATGCTGTATTCCAAATGATTATTCCTTACTTTCATTCCATGGAAGTTGGGGTCATCACAGTTGGTATCAGAGCTTTGGTTAAACTTAGCTTTGGAATATAACATATTTATAATAATTCGTTTACATAGAATCACAATATTCTATGGCGAACATTTCATGTGAATACATAATAGCCAGTCACTTTATCATCATCTTTTCATTCATCCTTCGATCTTTTCTATATATTTTAATCACCATTACAGTTGTTCTGACTCTTTCCTTGATCGTACAGAACCAACTAAAAATGAGTACCTGTGCCGCTAGAACTACTAAAGTTAGAACAATGGGGCAAAATGTTATTGGAACCAAGGAGCCCGCAGTTCAACAACCACCACCGCAGCCCTTTGACTTGGTGAGGGTAGTGAAGGATTTTAAGAAATTAGATGGAGTTCCGTTCATAGGTACGGAGTCCATGACGCAGGCTCGGGCATGGCTTAAGAATTGTGAAAGGATATTTAGAGCGCTAGAACTGGAAGATCAAAAGAAGAGATTTGTGGCTTCATGGATGCTCCAAGGCGAAGCACAGCTTTGGTGGGAAGAGGTCAATATAGGAGGAGATGAAGAAAATATGACTTGGACCAAATTTAAAGAGATGTTTAATGAAGAGTATATTGCAAGGCAAGAGGTGGAAAGGCTTCATGATAAGTTTGCCTGTCGCTATGAGAAGAAGTCTGAAGAAAGCAGTTCTGGAGCCGCTAAGACTCATGATAAGACTAAGCTGCAATGCTACCACTACCAGAAGTTTGGACACTATAGCAAGGACTACGGGAATCCAAAGAAGGCCAGAAGGGAGGACACTAGAAGATGCTATAACTTCCATAAAAAGGGTCACGTCAAACGTAATTGTCCACTATTGAGGAGTTCCCAAGTTGCCCATGTGTACGAGGGAGCCAGTGCACCACCTTCTTCCGCACCTACTTCTTCTGAAGGAGCAGGTAAGCCTGATATTTTAGGTGGTACTATTTCTGTTAAAAACATTCTTTGTGTCGGTTCCTACTTTTCTATTTTCCTTTTTCCTTTTCGAGGACGAAAAGTTCTTAAGCGGGGGAGATTGTAACAACCCGGAATTTAGGGCCAATTTAAAATTTTCATTTTAGAGATTTTAAAGGTGTTTAAATAGTTGAAATGAATTATTTTAAATAAAAAATGAATAGAAATTTATTTTGACTAAATTTAACGTGAATATATTTAATTTAATTACAAAAGGAATTAGAAAAAGGACGGTAGTTGGAAAAAGTCAAACCTGAACTTTGACTGACCACACAGGATGCAGAATAAACCGGATTTTGGTGAAACCAAAAATATTTAGATCTGTTAATGAATATCTTTCTAATGAATCTGAAAAATCGAAGTTTCATAGCGGGAATCAAAAGTTATGGCCAAATGAATTTTCAGAAAGGTCGCTATAGAGAATATATCGCCCTTGAAAATAGAAATTTTGCATACGACCTCGGAATTCGACGAGACCACTTTTGTTGGATCCGGGATGTAAAATTATTGCTAGGTTTGAAATTTATGATTTTTGAAGCTAGTACGTGAGCGTGGCAAAAGAAACTGTGTTTTGTCAATTTCGGTCAAAATTAATTGACTGAAAAATAGCCATTTTTCATACAGTCTCAGAATACGATGAAATAAATTTTTTAGGACCGTATCGTCATAAGAAAGCCAAAAATAATTTTTTTGGATTTTTCTGACTTCGTATGTGACCCCGATAAAACTAGAAAGTACGTTCGAATTTAATATTAAAGAATTAATTTGAAAATAAAGAAAACATACTGTAAACTTCAGAATTAGACCTCGGCACTAGCGCCATTGCGTTCAGAAGACGTCAAAACCTATTGTTCGACAGTCATTGGGCTTCGTTTGGTGATCAGACGGAAAAACCCTAATTTTGGATTTAATTAATTAAAAATAAAAAAGAAAATACGTCTACATACTAGTATAAATACGGGCCTCTCTGTACGTCTTCTTCTTCCTCATTTCGAAGCCGCACAAAACCCATTACTCTTAAAATTTTCATTCTCTGATTTCTCCCTCGTTTCTCAACGAAAATCTTTATACAAATACACGTTTCGAAGAGAATTCCGAGCTCTTCGATTCCATACCCAAATCATCACATCTCATCAACTGTAGCCGCCGCACCATCCACCCAAAGCCGCCGCCGTCGCACCCCCCCTCGGCCCCACCACAGGTGTGTGCACCCCCCCTTCCCGGCGCCGATTCCCCTTTCGTAGCTCTCCAATCTCCAACAAATGGCACCAAAAACCATTAACTACAACTCACGAAATCACAAATCAAAGTTTTGAACGCTTTAGGTATGAAATTTCATTTCATAATTTGCCACGCTTTTTGATGTGGCAACTGCAGTTGTAAAAAGACAGTTTCTAATTTATACATATGAGCTTCAAATTTAAATCTTTCAGATCTGAAATCGCTCTGACTTCGAACACGAGATCTGATCGAGTTTGGACCTTCATTTCAGTCCCGAGCAATGTGAGAATTTATTTTTAATTAAATTTAATTAATTTAATTATTATCCTAGCGTTATGTGAAGTTTGAATGGTAAATATCATGCTTGCGATACAGATCTATTTTGTATTGTCATATTTGATGATGGTTGGTATGTGTTTGTGATGGATAGTTAGATCCGTATGATTATCACCTCTTATGTAATCACTTGTGTTGATTTGGATTGATATAATTTATCAATTCAAAATAATAGAAATATGATTGTCACATTCCTATGTTATCGCTTTTGTATGATTTTGAATAAACCAAACTTATCGATTCATAATAAAAGAGACAGGGTTTGCCATCGTTATGTTAGTACTTTTGTTTTACTTGAATTGATCTAGATTATCAATTCAACATAGAAAATAAAGATTTGTTTTTTTTATTTGAATTGATCTAGATTATCAATTCAACATAGTAATAAAGTTTACATTTTTTTTATATGATAGAAAAAGTAGGGTTTGGCGATGTAATAAAATTGACATTTTTATATGATATAAAAAGTAGGATTTGGCGATGTAATAAAATTGACATTTTTATATGATATAAAAAGTAGGATATGGTGATGTAATAAAATTGACATTTATATATGATATAAAAAGTAGGATTTGGTGATGTAATAAAATTGACATTTTTATATGATATAAAAAGTAGGATTTGGCGATGTAATAAAATTGACATTTTTATATGATATAAATAGGATTCGGCGATGTAATAAAATTGACATTTTTATATGATATAAAAAGGAGGATTTTACGACGTGATAAAAATTTACATTTTCCTATGTAATAGAAATGTGAATTTACACTGTACGAAAAAAATTACATTTTTCTATGTAATTGAAATGTGAATTTACACTGTCCGATAAAAATTACATTTTTCTATTTAATTGAAATGTGAATTTACACCGTATGATAAAAATTACATTTTTCTATGTAATTGAAATGTAAATTTACATTGTAATTAAAAATCATATTTTTACAATGTAAATTAGAAGTAGAGTTTGCATTGTAATTAAAAATCATATTTTTACAATGTAAATTAGAAGTAGAGTTTGCGTTGTAATTAAAAATCACATTTTTACAATGTAAATTAGAAGTAGAGTTTGCATTGTAATTAAAAATCATATTTTTACAATGTAAATTAGAAGTAGAGTTTGCATTGTAATTAAAAATCATATTTTTCAATGTAAATTAGAAGTAGAGTTTGCATTGTAATTAAAAATCATATTTTTACAATGTAAATTAGAAGTAGAGTTTGCATTGTAATTGAAAAACATATTTTTACAATGTAAATTAGAAGTAGAGTTTGCATTGTAATTAAAAATCATATTTTTCAATGTAAATTAGAAGTAGAGTTTGCATTGTAATTAAAAATTATATTTTTACAATGTAAATAAGAAGTAGTGTTGCATTGTAATTAAAATTACATTTTTATATGTAAATTTAGAATAGGATTCACACTGTATATATAAGTTACATTTTTATTATGTAACTAAGATAAGAATGTACATTGAAGTTGAAATCTACATTTTTATATGTGGTTTAAAAGTATAATTTTGCAATATATCAAAATTTACATTTTTACATGTAAATTGAAAATAGGAATTTGCATAGGATTTAAATTTACATTTTTTTAATGTAAATGAAAGGAATGGAATTCACATTTTTAATGTAAGTAAAGAATGAATTTAGGATGCGGTAATGTTATCTTCATTTTCAAATGAACTAAAATTTAATAAGGACCGGTAGTGATTTTAGAGCGTTGTTTAAATCAAACGACGTTATCACGATTAAACGTTTATATATATATATATATATATATAATTAAAGTTAAAACGAATGAAGCACAGTAGTTCGCGTTTTGAAATCGTACCTTTAAATGACTATACAAGAAGATCCGACCGTCGGATTTTCTTGAAACTGAAACCGTTAGGACCATCTTGGAAAAATCTTTCCAACGATATATATTACGTTAAGATCCAACGGTTAGATTCTAAGAAATGTAAAAATCAAAATTGGTTAAATGCAGCGCCATAGTCGCCCATTGACTTAAGGCGTCGTTATATAAAAATTTAATTATTTTAAATAATTAAAATAGGAAAAAATCATTATAAAATGATGTCAGCAAGTAGGAAGGATTATATATATATATATATATATATATATGAGAATTATTTGGAAAGTCCGAGTTCTCCCATTCCAAATAATCAAAAGACGTTAATTGAAGTATAAAGATGACGTTTGAAGACCGTAAATCTTCCTTCGAATGGACAACGATCGAGGCCCTGATTTGACTTGCTCCCAATTCAAGGGTCATGGTCATTGCCCAAACGTACGTGTTGATTTCACGGATTTGGTTTTCGCTCAGACCCAGAGCATAAGCTAATAAATGGATTGTGTGTCTGACGTCGTACTCCCTTAAACATCTTGTTATTAATCTTCTGTCGAATGTATGGATGTTTGGTGGCAGAGAATTTATTCTCTTTCTTAACACCCTTTCATACATTTCGGCAAAGTATTGGTAGTGCGATATGGAGTGACGATGTGACATGCTAAGGTGCATATGATCAAGGCTTTGTTGAAAAGCAGGACTTGTAGGACGATCAAAGCATAGCCTGTTTAGGCATAGCTTTGTGTATAGCGTGACTTCGCGAGCCTCACACACCGGCAGAGTCTAAAACGGGAGAAGGGAACGCTGGGAGAGCAGCATGTTTCTTTCTAGCTAGAAGTGATGATTGGGCTTTAACACGGCCCAACATTTTACTTATGTGGATGATGGAATGAGGCGCCTCGGATGATAGGTCCTATAGGATCGGGAAACGTGTGTTCAGGAATTGCCAATCCACGAAGCTGTATGTGTGGACCGGCCCTGCAGCTATCCAAGGGTTCACTACGGGGGATCCTGAGACATTAGCTAGAGTGTCTCAAATCGGTAAGGAGCTCCTCCCTAGCCTTGACTCATGATGGAAACCAAAATCCAAATACGACCCTACGGATTTGATTGTATTACTAGTATGGAAGCATAGTATTATGGTATCTATGTGTCCTAGGATTGATACATTTACTTAGAAATGTTTTCCATATATAATAATAATAATAATATTAAACTCGTATTTGCCGTATTTAGCATGTTTAATCACTATAAGGTAAAACCCTATCCTCTGGTTTGTGTTGCATTGTGTGATGGGACTTGGGTCTTATGGTGATTCCATTTTTCTCAAAAGCATAGCGTTGTTTTATGATTTACTTATTATTTGTTCTAACACTTTAAAATTATGCACGGCAATCCATTAGAGTAAACCCGTTCCGCGTTATTGGCGTGGTCTTTGGATTTTCCTTATCAATAGTGATTAATTAATTAAGAATTCTCACACCAGTCCCACGACTGACCCGTTGTTTGTTTCCACCTTTTTGCAAACTCGGGTGCCCTTTTTCTACATGGGCAGCCAAGTAAACAGGTTCATTCTTTGCTTGGAGTCTTTACTTTGGAGCTGCTTATTATCTTTCTTGGATTTTCTTTTGTGGAGAGTTTATGACTCGGAGCTCGAAGACATCTATCATTTGCTGCTTTTGCATTTTTTTTCTCTTTTTAATTCCAGACATCAATCTTGTTTCATTTCACGTTCTTTAAGTTGGAGTTGGAACTTATTTCTTTTTCTGCAAACTTGATATAATAATTTGGAATTCTGTGACTGTGGACTTTCTGTGGTTGATGACATTATATTTCTGCTCTATTATGTTGTTACTCTATGAATTTCCTATGCTATGTTGTATTTGTGATTTGTATTATTGTATTTATGTTGTATTCCAAATGATTATTCCTTACTTTCATTCCATGGAAGTTGGGGTCATCACAGAAAGAACAACATCCAATTATATTCAGGAAAAAAAACTCATTTATTTGTTCTACCTGTCTTCGATCCATTCAACACTATACAAATCTACCAAACAAGTCCAATACTGTTGAGACAAGTCCCACATTGGGGAATTTGTAAAATGAATCCTGTATAAGTATAATGAGTTCACCCTTCACATTGCCAATTGGTTTTGTGATAATTCGGGGTTCTCTAACATGGTATCAGAGAAGGTTTAATTCGTGCGCACAATGCCACACTTATCCACGTCACCCAATATAAAGGTCCACATGTTAGGCTCATGATATGCCACACGTGCGGGGGCGTGTTGAGACAAGTCTCACATTGGAGAATTTGTAAAATGAATCCTGTATAAGTATAATGAGTTCACCCTTCACATTTCCAATTGGTTTTGTGATAATTCGGGGTTCTCTAACAAATACTCTAAAGGTTGACTCATGAGCTCTTCGGGACAGTAAGTTCCCCAACTACTTTCAATAGCATATGAGCTTTTATAAGATCTTATGGCATGTTTATTATTAAGCATATCATTCAAATTGTCAGCGTAAAGCTATGGATAGGTAGGCATACCTGAAAGAAAAAAGCTGCAATTTATATCGATTTTAAAAATTAACATAGAAGATTAAGAATGTTGAAAAGAACAATAGGAATTTATACAATTGATCCTATCACAAGAATATATTAACCATTTACTATAATGACATTGTATCCAAACATTCTTCCTCCGATAATCTAGAAAGCAGAGCTTTGGATTTTCCTATCATTGCAAGTATTTCAAAAGTAAACATAGGGTTGAAAGCAAGATCCTCTAGTTTTCTAGTTCTTGATAGCGCAACAAATGTTAAACCAAGACTTTCTCGATCACCGATATCAATGATTGCTTGATCAAGTGTTAGTCCTTGACTTTTATGTATCGTTATTGCCCAACATAGAACTAAAGGCAACTGAGTTCTAGTACATGCAGTACCGGAAGAAGTTTTCCAATTTACTGTTTGTGGAGTTACCGGAATAATGTTTGTTCCCTCACGAAATGGAGTACTGTGATACTTATCAAAATTGACCATGACAGCTAGAGGTAGATCGTTAGGCGGGCTTGATGACTGTGAATACACAATATCTACAACAGTACCTATTGCATCGTTAACCAATCCATTTTCCACTGAAAGATTAGATCGTAACATCACTCGTGCACCTATAGAAAGATAAATACATTTTTCTAAACCTATTGCATCATCAAAAGTAGCATTAGATGCTTCTACACAGTTATTGAAAGAAGGAATGCGTGCGATTGGTTTTCGAAGTTGAATCAGATGATATTTGTTATGTTCCTTAGCAGCGCTTCTTGTTGGAAAAAGATAAAGAACATTCTTAAAATTTTCCTTCTCTTCACTTGATAAAACTGACAAATCTCTGGTTTTGAAAAGATTCCAATCGTCTAAAGTAGATGCACCTCTACTCAATCTTTCTAAGGCCTCTCGTAAAGGAGCTTGCGCTTCTCCAACTTGGCGAAATATGTACGACAATCTTACACATTTATCAAAACTCATATATGCAAGTCCTCTACGTTGTTGCAAAAGATTACCACATGTCAAGTATAATGAACTATCACACACAGGAGGTAGTTGCCGCATGTCACCGACTAAGACAATAGAAATACCACCAAATAAATCATTTACTGAAAAAATATCGTGACATCGTAAATCAATATTTTCCATCATTGATCTACCAAGCATACTATATTCATCTATTATAATCAATTTTGTATCTTTAAACTCATCTTGCATACGTCGACATTGCTCTCCTGAAATTTGTATATAGGATGATTTTCTTTCTGTAGATATCGAAAGTTCATGATGAATGGTGCTACCACCAATGGTAAATGCAGCCACTCCAGTTGGAGCCATAATGCAAACCACTTTTCTGTTTCCAAAATGAGTAATGATGGTTCTAACAATGGCACTTACAAGAGTTGATTTTCCTGTACCAGCACCACCACATATAATCATTCGAATTGGTTCTCCATTAGATATGGCATTATATATCATGTTGTGTGCTTTCCTCTGTTCTTTAGACAAGTTCTCTAAAGGAACAACAATGGAATCATTTGTAATTTCATTTTTATGTTCTATGTTAGAACATAAATTTGTATGGATAAAAATACGATCAACATCTATATTAGGATATCGCTGAAGTGCTTCATTCCAATTGTGCAAAGTATCAAATTCTCTTAACCCCATTTCTATTTCCTCTCCTGAAACAAACAATGGTCCCATCGATGCTGCTATCATCCATTCTTCTTGTTGATTTTCTTCTATATTGTTGTTAGTGTTATCATCTTCAAAGTCGTCTTCGATAGGATTTGGAAGCGACTAAGGTTCAATAAAACCTAAATTAAAATATCTTTCAGACCATGTATCGAAATTTCCTTTTGCTTCTCTCAAATTTCGATAGTGATGACGTAGTAGTACCTGTATTCATATTTTGTAAATTATAATATTATAGTGTAAAATATAATGACTACTGTCTAATTATTTTATATTTTAAATTGAATGGACAACATTCCTAAAAGCTGAATTAATGACAAATACAAAATTGCAATACCTGTTGTTCGCAAAAAAATTCCCACTTTTGGCTAAATGGAGGAATGTTGGTACTTAAATCTGGTATTACTCAGACAATTGCCTCTGTTCAGAATTTATGCCACCCTTTTTTATAGTAACAAAACTTTTTAGCCTTTTCTAGCAGTGATAGATTTTCATGTTCGCTTGGTCGATCCATATACCTTATAATAAAATTTGGGTCCTATTCCACCGAATCTTCATCCGTCATCGTATTTTGACGTCGAATTATAGTCGATAGCATGGTCTTTTCAGTTACGATAAGTTGCACGATTGTTCTGGATGAACGTACTAGAGGGTAAGACATAAGAAGATGACATACTTCTTGTGCAGAAATATCTCGTTCAGATACGCTCTCAAGAAGTAATTTCTTTATGGCTGAAGCTGATGTTAGACAGGGCCGATGAATGTTGTCAACTATTGTTTTGAATGTGTCTGTAAAGCTCTTTGATACTGGTTCAGATTTTGCAGCGTATTTTCCATTATAATTTACCACGGCATGCACAAATAAGACCGGAGACCAATCAATGTTAGCACGCCAAGCCTGAAGTACTTTTCTGTTATGTGAGCAAACCAAAGGGTCATTGCGTCGAGAAATAAAACGAAAGATTTTACTATTAGGAGGTTCTTCTACAATTTTAGATTGTGGAAGCACGTCAAACAGATAATTAAAGCGACACGTCAATTGTTTGGTTGTTCTATGTACTCGCAAGCAATAGTTTCCACACCTCGAATGGCGCATAACCCACGTAACCAAATTTGCGTAGTCATCATCATCAGCATCCAAATTTGCATCTGGTTGAATAACTTTGGCACATGGATGTTCTTGTTCTTGCAAGGACCCATCCATATTTGGGTTTATTGTACAAATATGATGATCAAAATATTCAATAATTGAAGAATTCTCATAAGGATTATTGATGGCCACAAAAGTTAAATCTAGTGCGTCATGCATCCATAGAAAACCATGGATATGTCCACTTCCACGATTTTGCCATTCAAAACGATACCAATAGTCCTTAACAGAAAATTCTAGTGTCAAACATTCTTTGATAAAAGTTGTAACCCTTGCTTGAAAAACCCATGCAGCAACAAGTGGATTTTCGTTTAACAACCGTGCCTTTCTTTTTCTTTTTTCACTAAGATTCAAATTTTCCATTTCATTTGCTTGATCAAGAAGTCTATAAAGATCTGGCCATTGCAAATCTGCCGAACTTAACGTGAAAAATATAGTTGGAGCACTTAACTGTTTCACCATAGCGGTAAGCTCCTTTAATCTTGAAGACCAATAAGAGCGGCTTCCACGAATGCCCTTTGCGTAGTAAGAAATGCGTTGAGACAACTGTTTATCTCCCGATTTTAACATTTCACAAATATCTTTTATAGACAAATTTCCATCATCTGGATTTTTTTTGTACGTAAATATTACCAATATCTAATGCGCGCCACCTACTAATAGAATTGTAAGCAAAATATCGAAATCTAGAGTCTTTTGCAAACCGTTGATCATGATATTTCATTAAATATTGGAAATATTCCAAGGGTCTAATTTTTCTTGGTCGTGCTTGTCTTAAATCTGCCTTTCCTGATGGAAATAGTGTGGGGAATGCCATTGAAATATATCCAGGAGTATTAAACTCATTAATATCAACAGATGAAATAGGCATTTGAACAACTGTTTCATTGTTTTCTTGGTTTTCTAAAAATGATAATACATATGCTTGTTGGTTCGGTTGTACAGAAGCGGTGGTTGCACCTGATATCTCAAATTCATCGATCGTAGTTGTTTCGCTTTCTAATTCTGGTGGTCCAAGAAAATCATCATTGTTATTTTGAGTTTGCGAATTATCTTGAATATGAGGAAGCTCTGAAGGAATACCGTCCTCTGGTAGCTCATGAAGAGATATTTCATTTATTTGTACATTAGAATAAAATATATTATGGGACTTAAGCCAAAGTAGTGCTTTTCTAACATATTCACGTCTTACACGAAACTCTTTACTTTCATTTGTTCCACTTCTATTGACCACTAATACTGCCGATAAATCATTTAGCCTGAAAGGAAGAGAACGTGCTATTGCATTGATATCTTGAGGGAAATTAATAATGTTTCCACTATATTTATATTGTTGTCCTTTAAAACGATAAACTGACATTACTGGATGAATGCGTGCAATGAGAATTTGCTCTAAATTTGTTAGGCTGGATAATTCAAGTGGAACATCACCGGGCTCCATTAAATTTTGAGAACTAAACTTGTATGGAAGATCATGTTGTGATTTATCAGAGCGATAATCAGAGCACGAACTTGAGGTAATAATTAAATTGGGAAAAGATCAGGAACGAGTCTGACAACTTATCCAATTAACTTGTTGACAAGAGCTTACAAATTTCTGAGCATTTGTTATTTTCAAAACTGGAGATGATAACATTGGAATAGGACTGGATAAGTTGTTGATGTTTGAGCTTTGGGTACGAGCGTATTTTTCTTTATGTCTTGCTGCATCAACCGCTTTTCTACGTTGTTGCTGCTGACTCGTTTCTCTCAAATATTTTGCGCGTTGAGTTGATAAACGATTAGCCATCATTTCATTATATTTACGAAATAT
This sequence comes from Allium sativum, assembly GCA_030737875.1. Lineage (NCBI taxonomy): Eukaryota > Viridiplantae > Streptophyta > Magnoliopsida > Asparagales > Amaryllidaceae > Allium > Allium sativum. The sequence goes on along the minus strand of CM060921.1, from coordinate 714,566,943 downwards.
AGGTAAGTCCCTGTTATTGAACAAGTGCATTCAATTGACAAATAACTCAAACAAAGTGGATGTAATTTTTGATTATATGCACATTATTGGTAAATGTAGTATTATACCTTTGTATGGTGCATGGGTCTAAAGAAAGAAATGCTTTAAATGAATCATTCAAAACATTGTAATTGGAACTGAAAATGGAAGGGATGGATAAATCAAACAGCTTTGATGCATCAGAAGAAACCGAAGAACCATGCGAATTACATGAGAATAACAAAGAATCTTCCATGAATAAAGGTTCGCATTGCACATCATGCGCCATCTATAAAAACATATATTTGATTTAAAAAATAAGAGACAAAATATTGAAGTCCCTGTATAATTGTATATTGCACTGTTATAATTATTCACATTAAAAAATACAGTTAAGTTTAAAACTGAGTTTATTGCGGAAAAAAATACGCCATTGAAGGTACCTGTGATGTTGGCATTTCTTGCATATTACCAACACATCCGATGAGTGATTGCTCCTCATTGTTCAAATGGTGACTTTTACCTTTACTTCGTGTCCTTTCGGAAGTTTCTTTTGATGCTAAATCATTTTCAAGCGATCTTTGATTCTGTATAATAAATGGTTTAATTATTGGTTCAAACGAATCTAAATGTTCAATGCAAACATCATTAAGGGCATTATTTTAGTATTGTCAATTAATAATTTTGCATTGTTCATTTAAACTGAAACATGGTTATGACATAAAAATAAACACATGAATTAGTAGAAAATTGTAACGACCCACATTTTTCAGCGATATAATTAATTAATTTAATTATTTAATTAGTGATTTAGAGAATTAAATGGTCGTCGGATTTAATTATATGGATTATTTAATTAATATAAATAATAGAATAATATATTTAATTTTTGAAATAGTCAGAGATAGTGGAATGCACAAAATAGTGTGAATTGGATCATTTGCGATATTTAATTCAGTTTAGAATTGAATTATAATAAGGAATGTATTATTTGAATGGTAGTTTGAACGTATAATTATATTATAACTAAAATCGAGCTCGAAATGGCGCTGCAGTTCGTAATTTGGCGATTTGAACTTCAACTGAATTTACAGGATTCGTTTTAAATCGGATTTCTATGAAACAAGAAACGCTAGGAGCTGGTGAAGTATATTTTTCTGATGGAAGAGAAAAATCAGGATTTCGTCGTGTAGATTTTGATTTATGTCCAAATCAAATTTTAGAAAAGTCATCGTGGAATTCCTTTATAATTTATATCGATTTATTTATATTTTAAAATGGATTTTTAAATATAAATCGAATATCGATGTAACACTGGATTTGAAATATCGAGTTATAAATCCCAGTGGAGCTGTATGATATTCTATTGTGAATATATACAATAATATTTATTATTAAATATTAAATTTAATTGTTTTTAAATATATTTATATATTAAAATGGATTATTTAGGGCTTTAAAAATAGCCAGTTTTTCAAACGACCTCAGAATTCGGCGAAACTAATTTTGTTGGATCCGCAATATTAAATTATTGTTAGATTCCAAGTTTGGTAATTTTTTTGAGTCAGTGTGTGGCCGTACGGATTTTTAAAGTGAAAAACAATCAGCATTTTGATAGATAAAAATACGCTGGGTGAGCAAACGGAGTCGGAATTTGACGAAACCAGTTTCGTTGGGACCGTAATGTCGAACTCTAGCTACATGTCCATTTTCGTGATTTTTGGGTATTATATGTGGTAGTACGAATTTTTAAGGGATAAATACCTATAGCGATTACTTAAAATTGGATATAATAATCGATTAAAAAAATATTAAAAGAATCCTATATAATATCCTCAAATTTTCTAACCCTAATACACTTTGTTCTTCGGTCATCTCTAAGAGAAAAATGAAACAGTAAAAATCCATTTCTAAAATCCTTCTAAAATGTAATCAAATCCAACAAATCAATAGACATATATTTCTGAGTTCCTATAGGCGAGCTCTTCATTCCTATACCAGTTTCATAGTGTTCGGGGTCGTTTGCATTCGCTGTATATTTTACAGCGTCAGTTCAAAATGGGTTAGGGCTAAGGATTTAAGAAATTGTGGGTATCGATTCGCGAATTGATTACTGTATTTGTGTTTGTGGTAAGGGGAAGGGTTGTTTGGTTTATTTTTTTGAGGAATCCGAAGTTGAAAATGTCGCTACTGTGTAGCAGGGTGCTCGACGATGGAAAACACAGGGGGAGTCGAGTTTCATTTTGAGGGTGTGAATTGGAAGAGGAGGTGAAGAGAAAGGCGATGGTGGTGGTGTGGTGAATTTCCGTTGTGAGATGATGTTCGTAGGGGAGCAAGAAGGTTCGGTAATGGCCTTGAATGGGAGCAACATCCCTTTCCAGTTTGGGAAGATGAAGTTCAGGAGCGGGTTGGGTTTTATAATGGGAAGTTGGGCCTAATAGGAAGGTTAAGCCCAAATCTAAAAATAAACTAAGTGTTTTATTTAATTTATCGTATCCAATTTTGTAAATTAAATATCTTTATCATACTTAATCAGAATTTCGAACGGCTGTATCCGTTAGGATCGTATGGACGGTGGCTACACCATGGAACTGACTGGGAGTGAATCCGAGTTCGTTACAATTTATTGCAAAATAAATTGTCTGTCAGAATCAAATCAAGCGATGGTTATCGTTATTAATGATGATCGTCCAAGGTGAGTAAACTCACTAACTCTTCTCAGTTATATTTTTCTAAAATATTTTTAGAAATGATAAATGATGGTTGTTTGCTATGTGTTGGCTGTTTTGTTGAACTGCTAGTCAGTTGATTGAAAATATAGATAACGATATAAATATAAATCATTAATCAAATATTGATTCTGTTTAGCAGAATATTTCATAGTGAAATGAAATTGATGTTAATTTTAATGTTTAACATCTGTGGATGCAGGTAAATAGGTCGGAGGGACCCAACTGGGTTGCTCAAAATTTATTTTACTGTTTTTTTCATATATTATGTTATATGATGTGATATGAAATCTGTTATTGATTTTGTATGGTTGAATGATGCTGATAATTGTTGTATGGTATGTTAAATACCATAGGGAATACTGGAAAGTTAAAAAGGAAATTTTCAATGTTTTATTGAAAATGAAATATTTATATAATCAAAAGATTTTATAAAAAAGAAAATATTTATCTAGAAAATAAATAGATTTAAAAGGGATATTTATTTGTTAATCAAATAGATAGAATTGAAAAGAAATATTTGTAAACCATTTACAAATTGAATTAAAAGGGAATATTTATTTGAAATAAATAGAATAGAAAGAGGAAATATGTGTAAAACAAATAGAAAGGGAATAGTTAGATTATAAAAGGAATTACTTATAAAATAAATAGATTTTATAAATAGAAAATATTTTATAGAATAAATAGAATTATCAAAAAGGGGATTTAATTTGTAAATAAATAGATTATAAAAGGAAATACTTGAAAAAGTGACTAGAATTGTATAAAAGGAGAATTTTACATTTGAAAGGTTTAGACCCGTGCTTCGCACACTGGTATAACGTGTTATGGATTTAAAGCAAAGATTTTAAATAGAATATATTCTGACCGATAGATTGAGAGGATAATTTATAAATAATATTTTATAATTTGTAAATAATATTTTATAAATTTAATGAAACGTTTATCATTGGATAAATAGGATATATAAGTCAGGACTTATATAGAGAAGTAAGAATCGATTTCAACATTGATATTTAAACTGAATAAATGTAGAGTGAATCAAAGGAGTTAATCAATTAGAGTTAACTAAACATAGTTAATTGAATTAGAATTTATTGAATATTAGTTATTCAATTAGAGTTGATTGAATATAGTTATTTGAGATAGAGTTAGTCAAACATAGTTATTTAGGATGTGTTACCATTTCGTACGACTGCTAGCGTAATTCGCAGGGCTGCAGATAGCCTATGGCAGTCGGATGTTTCCTGAGGGACTCAGGCGTAACCATTGTGATTGCCGCGATCTAGAGTCAAGTGAATGGTGTTAAATTGAATATTAGCCATTCGAAATAAAGTTAAAACAGACATAGTTATTCGAATATAAATTAATCGAATATTAGTTATCAAATAGGAGTGAAATAAGTAGAGTAAATAAGTTGAGTTAATTGAGTTGAGTTAATCAAACTGAGTTAATCCAAATGAGTTAAATCAAAGGAATTATTCGAAACAATTTATCCAAAAAATATTAAGGGAGTTAATCGAATATAGTTTATTGGAAAGGAGATTAATCGAATGTAAATCATTCGTAGAAAGTTAATCGAATGTAAATCATTCGAAGAGAAATTATCGAATATAGTTATTCGAAGAAAGTGTTATCGAATATAGTTTATTCGAAAAAGAGTTATCGAATAGAGATTATTCGAAAAATAGAATTATACACTGAATTCGATTATATCGAATTCGTGAAAGTAATATTTACTTTCCGGTTAAATTGAGATTTAATTATTTGTAGATGAGTGGGTTAGTTATTGAGTTAAATTATGGAATAAAAGTTACATTTTGAAGTTGTATATTTAAGAAGAAATGAATTATAACGCTATAGTTTTAAAATAAAGAAGTGGGTTCATAAATAGGATCCGAGTTACGTAAGGAAGTGTTAAAGGTTTAAAGGGTGAACTTTGTCTATTTCGAGGTTAGAAAGGTTGTTCAGTTAAGGTCTGAGAGGTAATTATACCCCAACTTGGTTGACTTCGTTTTTAACTAAGGGATGGGTAAGGTTCGATAGTGAAGATTGATTAAGTGAATTTAGTTAATGAGTGTAATGGTTCAAATTGGCTTAGTGTTGTTTTATTTAAACATCTATTGAATAAATTTTGGAATCATTTTCCAAATATAATCGGAGATATTTTCTAATCATAGAAAATGAAATGTTAATGAGAAAGAATACTGGAATGACAGTGATACATGTAACAACTCGAATTTTTAGCAACGTGTTAAGACAAGAATCAAGGCAGAATTAAATTATAAAATCTGAATCAGGATAAACGGGTTGCGCCATTGCGTTCGTCTCGGAAAAATACGCGAAATAGAGTCCGAAATTTCGTAAATCGGAGTCCGTATGAAGAAGATATGGACGAACGAAGTTAGGCAGAAAAACCGAAAACAGGCCAGAATGCACTGGCGCACTTGTGAAGTGCGCCAGCACAAAAATACACTGGCGCACTTGGGAAGTGCGCCCGTGTTGAGCCAGAAACCTGCACAGCCTTCTGGCTTGACCCTGGCTGGCCTGGTGCACCTGTTTTGGCCCTTGGTCTTGTTTTGGAGGCTTGTGACGATTTTTGAGGGCTGGGATCTATCCTAGGGTTAATCTAAGGGCCTAAAACTACCCTAATCTCTATAAAAACACCCCTAAGCCTACCCTAAACCCTCATTATTCATTCTTGCAACTAAACTATGGCAAAATTTTCACTCTCATGGCCTCCACCCTCATTCTAAAATTCCTAAGTAAATTTCTATGAGAGGTTTCATGATCATGAGAGTGTTAGAGAGTTTCTATGTTAGTATGAGAGCCTCTCAAGTTGATTTCAAGGCTAAAGCTTTGATCTTTGTTCATAAAGATGGGGTTTTGATTGATTCGGAGTGTTCATCTTTGGGTTTTTGGGTGATGGCATGCATAAGCTTCATCACAAGCTTTAGTTTAATCGATTTAGGCCTTCATAGCAATGTAAGCCCTTCCCTACTCTTAGATATTAACTATGAAGTTAAATGTTCATGTTGAAAGTTTGGGTTTGATTAATTAGAATGATGCATGCTATCATGTTATGCAAGTTTATGAAGTCATTATCTTGATCTTATGAGCAAAAAGCCACAACCTTTATGTTGAAATGTTGCATTATGCAACATGAGAACCTTCATAATCTTTATGTCAACTTGCATATGAAGTCATAACCCTTATATGATGATATATGCGAGTTACTAGTCATCATTCCATGTCTTTTGTCACCATGATTCGTTTATGTGCCAAGTTTGGGTTTATGCATGTTTTTGAGGTGTAAGAATGTAACATGCAAGTTAATGAACACATGTGTGCCTCATTTGCCACCATGATTAACTTGTGGCTTAATATCCATTTTTGTCATGCCTTTGCCAAGTCTCTTCTTTTAATCCATCACGTTGTTGCAAACGTATATGCGAGTTTAAAAAGCGTTGGGGTCACATTATGGGGAAACATAATGACGTGAATATGATTTGGGTATAAACATGACAACATGTAACGTTAAATATGACATGTGTTTATACTTGAAAACACGACTTGAAAGATAACATGGAAGTTGACATGTAAATATGCATAAAAAACATAAGCTTGGGAATTTACCTATTAAGTTAGGTCTACCCATTGGGAATTTACCTATTAAGTTAGGTCTACCCAATTGCTTGAAAACTTGACTATGAACATGACACTAGACTAAACATGAAAGTAGCCAACTCGAGGTTGGGTTGAGTTTGCAACGTAAAACTACCCGGAACCGACCGGCCTAACTAGTAGTTGCAAACAATAGGACCCAATGTGAGAAGTTGGTCATGTTGTGCTTGAACCCGAGGTTAGACCAAGTTGTGGTGTAAAGCTACCCGGAACCGACCGGCTTAACTAGTAACCACAACAAAGTCTAATGTGAGAGGTTGGGGTGCATTAAGTAATTAATGCCACATGATAGGGTTAAGTTAATTTGATTAATGACTCTTAACCAAATATGACATGGGTAAATGGGTTAAGTAAATTGGTTAGGCTAATGATACTTAACAAAACATGACAAGGTTGGGTAGGTTAAGTGATTTGATTTGCCTAATGACGCTTAACCATTTTTATACGACTAGTGGATGGGGATTAAGTTAACCAACACTTAATCAATCCAACATGATAATTTGGCAAGGTTAAGTAAGTTTTCTTAATGACACTTAACCATACAAGATGATTAGGGGATGGGGTTAAGTAATTTACGCTTAACTAATCCGACACGGTAATTAGATGGGGTTAAGTAATCCACACTTAACTAATCTAAACATGGTAATTCGATGGGGTTAAGTTAAACACTTAACCAATTTAAACTCGGTAATTCAATGAGGTTAAGTAACCAATACTTAACCAACTTAACGTGATAACTTAATGGGGTTAAGCAACTTATACTTAACCAATTATACATGATGATTTGATGGGGTTAAGTAACTTACACTTAACCAATCTAATACGCGGACCTGATAAGGTTAAGTCCCAAGACCTTTTTAGAATATACTTAACCATTGTAGTACGATTAGAGGATGGGGTTAAGCCAACCTATACTTAACCAATCCGACTCGATAATTTGATGGGATTAAGATAATCTATGCTTAATCGATCTAGCAAGATAATCCGATAGGATCAAGGTAAGCTAGTACTTGACCAATTTGACTTGATAAGGTTAAGTCATGAGCCTCTGGGTACACTTAACCAACTTGTGGGACTAAGTCTTGAACTTAAATACTTAGCCAATCTTTGACGTGATTTGGGGGCAGGCGGGTTAAGTCATGTACTTGAATGATAACACTTAACCCAATAGACAAACCCTAGCTAGAAGAACTAGGTAGAAAACCGTGGTTAATCAAGGATAACGGGAAAGGAAGCTAAGTGGTAAACCTTAGTTAAGGATAACTAAGTAGTAATTCTTAGCTAAGGACATAGGACTAATTCTCAAAACGATGAGTAACCTGATACGGTAGGTCATCGCTTAGTATACGAGGGGGAGCAAGTTATCTGACTTGGATAAAAGCTCCAGCGCACTGGGTGCCGAAGTGGAAGCTTCGGGGGACGTGAGGATATTCTTGGGATCCCTCTGTGGGCTGCCAGGTAATTATACTAGGCCCATGAGAGGTTAAGGTCTGCGTTAGAAGGACCAAGAGTATGCCTTGGTTGCTATGCGAGCAACCTAAAGACTGGGATGGATTAGCGTGGAGTCGACGATTCTTGTTTTTGCCCTGGATAGCGCATCGCCGACTACCTACCATCTTTAGTCAATCGTGTACGTGCGGAAAGGCAGGGAACCCCCAATAGACCATGTGCTTGCTATCGAGTCATGGGCGAGGTTGGCCCGTAGGAAAGTGGGCTATAGTGGGGCCGGGGAGTGGTTCTTATACATGATTTTTCTTGGATTGCCTTTCAGTAGTTGAGGGAGGGGTCACGTGGGACCATAGCCACGGGTACAAAAACAGACCTTGATATCTGCATCGGCAGACGATTTAAAGCTCCCGACCGAGTTCCGTATTTCTTGATTTGCCCTGGCACGGAACTCGGATGGCACATTGGGGAACATGTGCATCTAGACATGGAAAACGATTCACGATACATACGTGGGATCAAGGGCGCGGTTGACGGGTGGCGTAATCCCTAGTGGTCCTAGGTGGCCAAAACCCAAACCGAGACACGGAAACGTTCATTAGGTAGCATAATCCCTAGCGGTCCTAGGTGGCATAAATCCTAAGTGGACGCGCGACAGTTCATGGTAAGGAAACACAACTAGATCAAGGGTTGCAGTCCAAAACAACTTCAGGGATAAACCGTTTACATGGGAAAGCCCGTACAGCCTACGGCAAAGGACTGAACTTATACATGGAAAGAAACATATGAGTTGAGTTACCTATATATGCGGCATATTAGGTTGACATGGACCATTACACGACTTTTGAGTAAGGGTCATTCACGGATAACACGTAATACAGTTGGGGTACTAGTACGGTAGGTGCAGAGCGGATATACAGGATAGATGCCCTGGGACGTTATACGCGATAGATATCTTGGGATATTATACTTGATAGAAACCTGACAATGTGATACCTTGTTTTATCTTGACATCGTAGTTTATCACGACACCCTAGTTTATCTGAGTTCAGTACTTCATCCTGTTATTTTGATTTAGCTTATCTATCTTGTTATCATGCTTATGTTCATCTCAGCTTCTCATGTCAGTTAACTTCACTAGTTTTTATGCTAATAGTAGATAGGGCTTACTCAGTCTTTTTGACTGACCCGTTTTGTTTCGCCTCTTTTCTTCTGTTTCCCCCCCAGGTTACAGGGAGGAAATACTGTTGTTTAGTTCGGACTTCTCCTGCTTGAAGGTCATCATGGATGGTTTGGACTTTTCTTGGCTATGGCTACTTTACTGTTTTTACTTGGGGAATAATTTATGAAAATGTCTTTATGCTTCTTTACTATTGCAAGACAGGTTTTGATGTACTCTGATGTAAAAGGCTTTAGACCTTATTTATTCATGTTATGAAAGTTTGATTTTACTTCCGCTATTTTATATGTTCTGTCTTGTGATATTTCTGTGCATGTTTACCAATAATGCCCCTCTAAAGCTAGTGCATTCCTTTGCGAGTGACCCTAGCGGAGGCGGGGTGTTACATTTGGTATCAGAGCAGAAGGTTACCAGATTGGGCAAAAGTTTTTAAAGACCTTCTGAAAAATATTTGAAAATCGTTTATAAAGAAGCATTTTTCAAGAAAGTTTTCTTTTAAAAAGAAAAGGCTATTCCCCAAAGGCCATTAGCATTATCCTTGTTTCCTTAATTAAATCTCTTTTCCTTTCTTTCCTCCATCTGTAGTCACAGTGGTTTTAACTGCGACTAGTCTTTTCTATCTACGAAAGTACTTTCCATGCGATGGAGGTGGTTCTCGAGAGACCAATGGCCGCGTTATAAGAAAGGATAGTGAGAAAGAGGATGAAGGATGCGAGTTTAAGGATGAACAACTTGTTGGTATGGCTCAACCCAGAATGAGAGGGAAAGATGAACAATGAAACCCATGACGAGGGAGTACCTTTGACATGGTGAAACGGGGCGGATAGTTAAGTATCATGGGACAAGGACAAGATCATCGGGAGGGCAGCAGTATGCTCCCATTTCTAGGGTACCTCGGAAGGAGGGTAACGATCTTGTTAAAGGTTTAGCTTTTCTTCTCTATCATCACGTTAGGACTTTGGTTTGATCATCGTATCATTTAAGTCTGCTTCGATAGTTGAGTCTCTGCACCTTAAGTACTAGCGTAATAGAGAATCCCATTTTTGTCTCAAGTCCTGTGGAGAATCGGTCCATTTATTCATGACTTGTTTTGGATTTGAGAATGACATGCCTCGGTTATGGATGGATTCTAGGGATGAAGTGGTTATCCAGTAAGGGGTGCCACTCTCGGTTTTGATAGGAGGGTAGTTAGACTCTTGACTAGCCTTGGTAATACCCTCGAAGTCTCGTGGAACCTTTTGGGTTCGGTCATGATTAGTTACCTAGAATCCCTTGATACCTTTATTGGAAATTTGAAGCCCGATCGAGTGGTGTTCGCCGATAAGACGGATGGTTTATTTCACTTATGCATGGGTTATGGAAATTGTAACACCCCACCTCCGCTAGGGTCACTCGCAAAGGAATGCACTAGCTTTAGAGGGGCATTATTGGTAAACATGCACAGAAATATCACAAGACAGAACATATATAAATAGCGGAAGTAAAATCAAACTTTCATAACATGAATAAATAAGGTCTAAAGACTTTTACATCAGAGTACATCAAACCTGTCTTGCAAAAATAAAGAAGAATAAAAACCTTTTCATAAATTATTCCCCAAGTAAAAACAGTAAAGTGGCCATAGCCAAGAGAAGTCCAAGCCATCCATGATGACCTTCAGGCAGAAGAAGTCCAAACTAAACAGCATTGTTTCCTCCCTGTAACCTGGGGGGGAAACGGAAGAAAAGAGGCGAAACAAAACGGGTCAGTCAAAAAGACTGAGTAAGTCCTATCTACTTCCAGTATAAAAACAGGTAAAGGTAACATGACATGCATAAACTGAAAGTAAACATAAAGATGACTACAAGATAGATAAACTAAATCGGGGTAACGGGCTGAACTACTGTAGCAAGCTAAACTAAGGTATCGTGGTAAACCACGGTGTCATGATAAATCAAGGTATCACATCGTCAGATCTCTATAGGGTACATTATCCCAAGGTATCTACCCCGTCTAACATCCCACGGTATCTATTATGTATATTCTTCCTAGTTCTAACATGTATATTTGCTCTGCACCTCTCGTACTAGTATCCCTACCCGCGTCACGTGTTAACATGAATGTCCTGTGCTCAAAGTCGTGTTATGGTCCATGTCAACCTAATATCGCATGTATAGGTTACTCAAATCATATGTTTCTTTCCATGTATATAAGTTCAGTCCTTTGCCGTACCTCGTACGGGCTTCCTCATGTCTTATTATCCTTGAATTCGTTGGACTGTCACCCTTGTTCTAGCTAGGCTCTTCCATATGAATCATCGTTTGAACTACTAGGACTTACGCCACCTAGAACCACTAGGGATTACGCTTACCTATTGCACGCTTTCGTATTTCGGTTTGGGTTAAACCACCTAGGCCACTAGGGATTACGCTAACCTTCAACCGCGCCCTTTTCCCCACGCATTCATCGTGAATCGTTTTTCTATAACTGTATGCACATGTATCACATCGTGCCATCCGAGTCCTGTCACAGGGCAAAACAAGAAATACAGGACTCGGTCGGGAGCTTTAGATTTATCTGCCGATGCAGATACTAAGGTCTGCTTTTCTACACGTGGCTATGGTCCCACGAGACCCCTCCCTCAACTAGTGAAAGGCAACACAAGAGAAAATCTTGTATGAGAACTACACTCCGGTCAGCCCACATCCTACGACCTACCTCACCCATAATTAGATAGAAAATTATGGTCTGTTGGGTGTCCCCTGCCTTTCCGTACGTACACGCTTGACTTAAGATGGTAGATGATCGACGAACTTGCTATCTCGGGCACCGTATGTATCCGCCGACTCACTACTATCCACCCCAGTCTTTAGGTCGCTCGCATAGCAACCAAGGCATATTCTTGGTTCTTCTACCGCAGACCTCAACCTCTCGTGAGCCTAGTATAATGACCTGGCAGCTCACAGAGGGATCCCAAGAATATCCTCACGTCCCCCGAAGCCGCTGCTTCGTTACCCAGTTCGTTGGAGCCTTTATCTAAATCAGATAGCCTGCTCCTACGCGTATACTTAAACGATGACCTACCGTATCGGGTTACTCATCTATCTAAGAAGTGGTCCAGATTTCCTTGACTAAGAATTATTACTTAGTTCCCTTAACTAAGGTTTACCACTTAGCCTTATTTCCATTACCCTTGTTAACTATGGTTATTTACCTAATCCTCCGAATTAGGGTTTATCTAATGGGTTAAGTGTCACTTAAGTTCATAACTTAGCCCGTCTACAAACCATGTCAAAATTGGCTAAGTATCCAAGCAATCCATAACTTAACCTCGTCTAATTATCATTTTAGATTGGTTAATTATATAAATTAACTTGACCTTGTCAAATTACCGAGTCAAATCGGTCAAGCGTATTCAAGTGATTCGTGACCTAGCCTTATCATATTTTTACGTTAGATTGGTTAAGTTTAGATTAACTTAACCTCATCAAATTAACGAGTTCGATTGGTTAAGTATAGGTCACTTAAACTCATCAAATCATCGTGTTAAATTAGTTAAGTGTTTAACTTAACCCCATTAAATTACCAAGTGGGATTAATTAAGTCTAGGCTAACTTAACCCCATCCGATTACCATGTTTAGATTAGTTAAGCCTAATCTTAACCCCATCCATTAATTGTATTATACGGTTAAGTGTCATTAAGAAAATTTACTTAACCTTATCACGTTATCGTGTTGGATTGATTAAGTGTTGGTTAACTTAATCCCGTCCACTAGTCGTATAAAAATGGTCAAGTGTCATTAGGCAAATCAAGTTACTTAACCTACCCAATCTTATCATGTTTTGTTAAGTATCATTAGCCTAATCAAATTACTTAACCCATTTGTCCATATCATATTTGGTTAAGCCTCATTAATCAAATTAACTTAACCCTATTATGTGGCATTAATTTAATTAATGCACCCTCAACCTCTCACATTAGACCTTGTTGTGGTTACTAGTTAAGCCGGGCGGGTCCAGGTAGATTTACACCACAACTTAGTCTAACCTCGGGTCTTAAGCGCGACATGACCAACTTCTCACATTGGGTCCTATTGTTTGCAACTACTAGTTAGGCCGGTCGGTTCCGGGTAGTTTTACGTTGCAAACTCAACCCAACCTCGAGTTGGCCATACTTATATTATCTAAGTTCATCATGTTTCCAAAACATGTTACAAGTTTTCGAGCATTTGGGTAGACCTAACTTAATAGGTAAATTCCCAAAGGGTAGACCTAACTTAATAGGTAAATTCCCAAGCTCATGTTTTTATGCATACTTACATGTCATCTTCCATGTTATCTTTCAAGTCATATTTTCAAGTATAAACACATGTCATATTCAAGTTAAGATTTTGCGACATGTTCATGTTTATCTAACTACCCAAAATCGTGTTTTCCCAACGCAAGCAAAGCGAGTCAACATAGTAAGGATACTATGTCACATATTGGTCTCAAAACATGCATGATGCCAAAAAGGGCTTGGCTTCCACATGCATAACATCATAAAGGGATTGGCCATAAACATGCATAGTGTCATAAGGTAATTTGGCCACAAACATGCATATTATCAAAAGGGATTTGGTCATAAACATGCACAACTTAAAAAGAGGGGATTGGCCACGAGCATGCATAATTTCATAAAGGATTTGGCCACAAACTCGCATGTTACCATAAGGGGTTTGGGTTCATAAACATGCATAAGCCCCAAGATCTTGTCTTAGCCAATGTTTCATAAGTAAAGTGGTTCCTAAAGGTTCATGCTAGCATTTCATGCATAAAGATCCAAACTTGCAAGTTAAACTAGGTTATGCATAACATGAGAGGCATGATTAAGTCACTCACATGGCCTAAGATCATAAATATGAACGCAAGAGGCATGGTAAGGTTCATATAGATTCGCATAATCATGTTTAGCCTCATTTTATCCCATGTCAACATTAAAAATACCGTTTTGATCCAAAAGTAGCTAGAACTTACTTAACATGGCAAGAGGACTAGGAGCATGAATCGTTTTGGCGAAGAAAGGTGGCTCCTTTGATGAAGATCCGCCATGAAACTCGCATAGAAATGTTGATTTGGCCTTGATTTGATGTAGCAAGCTTGCACCTTTTGATTTGAACTTGATTTGGATGCATAGGCTCTAGGGATTTGAGATGGAGGCCATGACCAAAATTGATTTTGGCAGCACTTAGTTGCTAGGTTTAATTTTTAGGGATTTAGGTTAGATTTAGGGTCTTTTTATAGAGATTAGGATAGTTTTAGGCCCTTAGATTAACCCTAGGATAGATTAGGACCATCAGATCTCGGAAGCTTCCAGACCCAGCCCAAGAACAAGACTAGGTGAGACAAACAGGTGCGCCAGGCTATATGCCCCGGCCACCCCCTGTCGACAGGCAAGTCGACAGGGCTGTCGACTTGGTCTGGGCCCAAGTCGACAGGCCTGTCGACAGCCCTGTCGACATGGCCTAGGCGGGAAACTTCCCGCCTAGCCCCAGATCTGATTACCAAAATCTGTTTCCGAAATTCAAATTTCCAGAAATCTTCTTTGGGCCTTTAACGGGTCATACGGACTCCGATTCTCGAAAACTCGGACTCTATTTCGCGTATTTTTCTGAGACGAACGCAATGTCCTAGACCGTTTCACTTGATTCAGAATTTATAATTTAATTCTGTCTTGATTCTTGATTTAACGTGTTATCGAAATACGAGTTGTTACAGAAATCCCCACCTTTTAGGATTTCGTCCCCGAAATCTCAAAGTTTGGAAGAACATATCCCACCATCCATCATCCATCTACTCAAACCATCATCCACAAGCAACCATTGTCCTTAAACGACTCCTAATGCTTTATGAATGTATGCAAAACGTGTGTGTACATGTTCCTTAGCTAATGCTAATGATCAGGCCTGAAAAATCTTTTGAATGCAAAATATGTATAGTGCCATGAATCCAACATGTATGCAAATAGTCCTAGTCATATAGATACTATATGCGTGCACAAACATTCATCCATATGCAACGTCCACATGGTAACACATTCAATTTCATCCATAACAAGTATAAATACTCGTGCATATGCAATATGAAATGTGACCGAGTCGAGCTAATATCTAATGTAAATTCGCGCATCCACGAGCAACCACTTGCAACCATTTGCAACCATATCAACCATAACATGTTTCAAATACATGTTTACATCCATAGGGTTCTACCTAAGATTCCCTGAAACAGGATCGAGAAGATAAACAGGACAAACTCCTTATGGGGTTTGTAACAGAAAATAGGACCGAGAGGATGCCCACAAAAGATAGCCTACAAGTAAGCTCTACAGAAAACAGGGATCAAGGATATACTCCCAAAAAGAGATATCATGCGCGTATCTAGTCTTTGACCATCAAAGTCGTCTTTTAACTTCGCGATTTTGTAGCTTCTTATTCCTGTTTCCATAACATGAGCAGGAACTCATTTCTTCGTCGCCTCTCGTTCCACTTGCACTTATCCTTTTCCTAGAATACTTGACGCAAATATGACAGCGTACTCATGATCTCATGCAAGCTTTCCAAAATTCACTAGTGAATCTCGGACCTCGTACCACAGGGTATTTCTCGTAGAAGAACTTCCTCTTGAAAGTAAACAGATGCCAACCAGGTTATCAAGCGCACTTACTAGGGTGATCTCTATAACCCATGCATAAATGAAGTAAACCGTCCGTCTTATCGGCGAATTCTATTCAAACGGATTACCAACAACTGCATCCTGGGATTCTAGGTAACTAGCCATGATAGGACCCAAAAAGGTTACACGAGACCAAGATGAGTCGAGAATCTAACTACCCTCTTTCCAAAACCGAGAATGGAACCCCTTGCTGGATAACCACTTCATCCCTAGAATCCATCCATAGCTTATAAACATAAGCATTATTTCCATGCTCAACACTTGATATAGACATTCTCAAATCCAAACAAGCCATGAGTAAATGGACCGATCTTCCAATAGGACTTGAGACAAAAGCGGGATTCTCTACTACGCTAGTACTAAGGTGCAGAGACTCAACTATCGAAGCGGACTTAAAAGATGCGGTGATCAAAACAAAGTCCCGACAGGATGATAGAGAAGAAAAGCTAAACCTTTGACAAGATCGTTACCCTCCTTCTGAGGTACCCTAGAAATGAGAGCATACTATTGCCCTCCGAATGATCTTGTCCCTGTTCCATGATACTTAACTATCCATCCCGTTTCACCATGCCGAAGGTACTCTCTCACCATGGGTTTCATTGTTCATCTTTCTCCCTCCCTTGAGGACTAAGCCATACCAACAAGTTGCTCATCCTTAAGCTCGTATCCTTTATCCTCTTCCTTACTATCCTTTCTTATAACGCGGCCACTGGTCTCTCGAGAACCACCTCCATCGTAAGGAAAACACTTTCGTAGGTAGAAAAGACTAGCCGCATTTAAAACTACTGTGACTACAGATGGAGGAAAGAAAGGAAAAGAGATTAAATCAAGGAAACAAGGATGATGCTAATGGCCTTTGGGGAATAGCCTTTTTCTTTTTAAAAGAAAATTTTCTTGAAAAATGCTTCTTTGTAAACGGTTTTTCAAATAATTTTCAGAAGGTCTTTAAAAACTTTTGCCCAGTCTGGTAACCTTCTGCTCTGATACCAAATGTAACACCCCACCTCCGCTAGGGTCACTCGCAAAGGAATGCACTAGCTTTAGAGGGGCATTATTGGTAAACATGCACAGAAATATCACAAGACAGAACATATATAAATAGCGGAAGTAAAATCAAACTTTCATAACATGAATAAATAAGGTCTAAAGCCTTTTACATCAGAGTACATCAAACCTGTCTTGCAAAAATAAAGAAGCATAAAAACCTTTTCATAAATTATTCCCCAAGTAAAAACAGTAAAGTGGCCATAGCCAAGAGAAGTCCAAGCCATCCATGATGACCTTCAGGCAGAAGAAGTCCAAACTAAACAGCATTGTTTCCTCCCTGTAACCTGGGGGGGAAACGGAAGAAAAGAGGCGAAACAAAACGGGTCAGTCAAAAAGACTGAGTAAGTCCTATCTACTTCCAGTATAAAAACAGGTAAAGGTAACATGACATGCATAAACTGAAAGTAAACATAAAGATGACTACAAGATAGATAAACTAAATCGGGGTAAAGGGCTGAACTACTGTAGCAAGCTAAACTAAGGTATCGTGGTAAACCACGGTGTCATGATAAATCAAGGTATCACATCGTCAGATCTCTATCAGGTACATTATCCCAAGGTATCTACCCCGTCTAACATCCCACGGTATCTATTATGTATATTCTTCCTAGTTCTAACATGTATATTTGCTCTGCACCTCTCGTACTAGTATCCCTACCCGCGTCACGTGTTAACCATGAATGTCCTGTGCTCAAAGTCGTGTTATGGTCCATGTCAACCTAATATCGCATGTATAGGTTACTCAAATCATATGTTTCTTTCCATGTATATAAGTTCAGTCCTTTGCCGTACCTCGTACGGGCTTCCTCATGTCGTATTATCCTTGAATTCGTTGGACTGTCACCCTTGTTCTAGCTAGGCTCTTCCATATGAATCATCGTTTGAACTACTAGGACTTACGCCACCTAGAACCACTAGGGATTACGCTTACCTATTGCACGCTTTCGTATTTCGGTTTGGGTTAAACCACCTAGGCCACTAGGGATTACGCTAACCCTCAACCGCGCCCTTTTCCCCACGCATTCATCGTGAATCGTTTTTCTATAACTGTATGCACATGTATCACATCGTGCCATCCGAGTCCTGTCACAGGGCAAAACAAGAAATACAGGACTCGGTCGGGAGCTTTAGATTTATCTGCCGATGCAGATACTAAGGTCTGCTTTTCTACACGTGGCTATGGTCCCACGAGACCCCTCCCTCAACTAGTGAAAGGCAACACAAGAGAAAATCTTGTATGAGAACTACACTCCGGTCAGCCCACATCCTACGACCTACCTCACCCATAATTAGATAGCAAATTATGGTCTGTTGGGTGTCCCCTGCCTTTCCGTACGTACACGCTTGACTTAAGATGGTAGATGATCGACGAACTTGCTATCTCGGGCACCGTATGTATCCGCCGACTCACTGCTATCCACACCAGTCTTTTGGTCGCTCGCATAGCAACCAAGGCATATTCTTGGTTCTTCTACCGCAGACCTCAACCTCTCGTGAGCCTAGTATAATGACCTGGCAGCTCACAGAGGGATCCCAAAAATATCCTCACGTCCCCCGAAGCCGCTGCTTCGTTACCCAGTTCATTGGATCCTTTATCTAAATCAGATAGCCTGCTCCTACGCGTATACTTAAACGATGACCTACCGTATCGGGTTACTCATCTATCTAAGAAGTGGTCCAGATTTCCTTGACTAAGAATTATTACTTAGTTCCCTTAACTAAGGTTTACCACTTAGCCTTATTTCCATTACCCTTGTTAACTATGGTTATTTACCTAATCCTCCGAATTAGGGTTTATCTAATGGGTTAAGTGTCACTTAAGTTCATAACTTAGCCCGTCTACAAACCATGTCAAAATTGGCTAAGTATCCAAGCAATCCATAACTTAACCTCGTCTAATTATCATTTTAGATTGGTTAATTATATAAATTAACTTGACCTTGTCAAATTACCGAGTCAAATCGGTCAAGCGTATTCAAGTGATTCGTGACCTAGCCTTATCATGTTTTTACGTTAGATTGGTTAAGTTTAGATTAACTTAACCTCATCAAATTAACGAGTTCGATTGGTTAAGTATAGGTCACTTAAACTCATCAAATCATCGTGTTAAATTAGTTAAGTGTTTAACTTAGCCCCATTAAATTACCAAGTGGGATTAATTAAGTCTAGGCTAACTTAACCCCATCCGATTACCATGTTTAGATTAGTTAAGCCTAATCTTAACCCCATCCATTAATTGTATTATACGGTTAAGTGTCATTAAGAAAATTTACTTAACCTTATCACGTTATCGTGTTGGATTGATTAAGTGTTGGTTAACTTAATCCCGTCCACTAGTCGTATAAAAATGGTCAAGTGTCATTAGGCAAATCAAGTTACTTATCCTACCCAAGCTTATCATGTTTTGTTAAGTATCATTAGCCTAATTAAATTACTTAACCCATTTGTCCATATCATATTTGGTTAAGCCTCATTAATCAAATTAACTTAACCCTATTATGTGGCATTAATTTAATTAATGCACCCTCAACCTCTCACATTAGACCTTGTTGTGGTTACTAGTTAAGCCGGGCGGGTCCGGGTAGATTTACACCACAACTTAGTCTAACCTCGGGTCTTAAGCGCGACATGACCAACTTCTCACATTGGGTCCTATTGTTTGCAACTACTAGTTAGGCCGGTCGGTTCCGGGTAGTTTTACGTTGCAAACTCAACCCAACCTCGAGTTGGCCATACTTATATTATCTAAGTTCATCATGTTTCCAAAACATGTTACAAGTTTTCGAGCATTTGGGTAGACCTAACTTAATAGGTAAATTCCCAAAGGGTAGACCTAACTTAATAGGTAAATTCCCAAGCTCATGTTTTTATGCATACTTACATGTCATCTTCCATGTTATCTTTCAAGTCATATTTTCAAGTATAAACACATGTCATATTCAAGTTAAGATTTTGCGACATGTTCATGTTTATCTAACTACCCAAAATCGTGTTTTCCCAACGCAAGCAAAGCGAGTCAACATAGTAAGGATACTATGTCACATATTGGTCTCAAAACATGCATGATGCCAAAAAGTGCTTGGCTTCCACATGCATAACATCATAAAGGGATTGGCCATAAACATGCATAGTGTCATAAGGTAATTTGGCCACAAACATGCATATTATCAAAAGGGATTTGGTCATAAACATGCACAACTTAAAAAGAGGGGATTAGCCACGAGCATGCATAATTTCATAAAGGATTTGGCCACAAACTCGCATGTTACCATAAGGGGTTTGGGTTCATAAACATGCATAAGCCCCAAGATCTTGTCTTAGCCAATGTTTCATAAGTAAAGTGGTTCCTAAAGGTTCATGCTAGCATTTCATGCATAAAGATCCAAACTTGCAAGTTAAACTAGGTTATGCATAACATGAGAGGCATGATTAAGTCACTCACATGGCCTAAGATCATAAATATGAACGCAAGAGGCATGGTAAGGTTCATATAGATTCGCATAATCATGTTTAGCCTCATTTTATCCCATGTCAACATTAAAAATACCGTTTTGATCCAAAAGTAGCTAGAACTTACTTAGCATGGCAAGAGGACTAGGAGCATGAATCGTTTTGGCGAAGAAAGGTGGCTCCTTTGATGAAGATCCGCCATGAAACTCGCATAGAAATGTTGATTTGGCCTTGATTTGATGTAGCAAGCTTGCACCTTTTGATTTGAACTTGATTTGGATGCATAGGCTCTAGGGATTTGAGATGGAGGCCATGACCAAAATTGATTTTGGCAGCACTTAGTTGCTAGGTTTAATTTTTAGGGATTTAGGTTAGATTTAGGGTCTTTTTATAGAGATTAGGATAGTTTTAGGCCCTTAGATTAACCCTAGGATAGATTAGGACCATCAGATCTCGGAAGCTTCCAGACCCAGCCCAAGAACAAGACTAGGTGAGACAAACAGGTGCGCCAGGCTATATGCCCCGGCCACCCCCTGTCGACAGGCAAGTCGACAGGGCTGTCGACTTGGTCTGGGCCCAAGTCGACAGGCCTGTCGACAGCCCTGTCGACATGGCCTAGGCGGGAAACTTCCCGCCTAGCCCCAGATCTGATTACCAAAATCTGTTTCCGAAATTCAAATTTCCAGAAATCTTCTTTGGGCCTTTAACGGGTCATACGGACTCCGATTCTCGAAAACTCGGACTCTATTTCGCGTATTTTTCTGAGACGAACGCAATGGCCTAGACCGTGTCACTTGATTCAGAATTTATAATTTAATTCTGTCTTGATTCTTGATTTAACGTGTTATCGAAATACGAGTTGTTACAGAAATCACCCTAGTAAGTGCACTTGATAACCCGGTTGGCATCTGTTTACTTTCAAGAGAAAGTTCTACTACGTGGAATACCTTATGGTACGAGGTCCGAGATTCACTAGTGAATTTTGGAAAGCTTGCATGAGATCATGAGTACGCAGTCATGTTTGCGCCAAGTGTGCGAGTGGAACGAGAGGCGACGAAGAAATGAGTTCCAGCTCATGTTATGGAAACAGGAAATAAGAAGCTACGAAATCGCGAAGTTAAAGGACTGTCAAGGTAGCATGGAATTGAGCTCAAGGAAATACGACTTTGATGGTCAAAGACTAGATACGCGCATGATATCTCTTTTTGGGAGTATATCCTGGATCCCTGTTTTCTGTAGAGCCTACTTGTAGGCTATCTTTTGTGGACACCCTCTCGGTCCTATTTTCTGTTACAAACCCCGTAAGGAGTTTGTCTTGTTTATCTTCTCGACCCTGTTTCAGGGAATCCTAGGTAGAACCCTATGGATGTAAACATATATTTGAAACATGTTATGATTGATATGGTTGCAAGTGGTTGCTCGTGGATGCGCGAATACACATTAGATACTAGCTCGACTCGGTCACGTTTCATATTGCATATGCACGAGTGTTTATACTTGTTTATGGATGAAATTGAATGTGTTATCATGCGGTTGTTGCATATGATTGTGCACGCATATAGTATCTATATGACCAGGACTATTTGCATACATGTTGGATTCATGGCACTATACATATTTTTGCATTAGAAAGATTATTCAGGCCTGATCATTAGCATTAGCTAAGGAACATGTACACACACGTTCTGCATATATTCATATAGCATTAGAAATCATCTAAGGACAATGGTTGCTTGTAGATGATGTTTTGAGTAGATGGATGACGGATGGTAGGATACGTTTTTCCTAACTTGGAGATTTCGGGGACGAAATCCTCTAAGTTGGGGAGGATGTAACAACCCAAATTTTTAGCAACGTGTTAAGACAAAAATCAAGGCAGAATTAAATTATAAAATCTGAATCAGGATAAACGGGTTGCGCCATTGCGTTCGTCTCGGAAAAATACGCGAAATAGAGTCCGAAATTTCGTAAATCGGAGTCCGTATGAAGAAGATATGGACGAACGAAGTTAGGCAGAAAAACCGAAAACAGGCCAGAATGCACTGGCGCACTTGTGAAGTGCGCCAGCACAAAAATACACTGGCGCACTTGGGAAGTGCGCCCGTGTCGAGCCAGAAACCTGCACAGCCTTCTGGCTTGACCCTGGCTGGCCTGGTGCACCTGTTTTGGCCCTTGGTCTTGTTTTGGAGGCTTGTGACGATTTTTGAGGGTTGGGATCTATCCTAGGGTTAATCTAAGGGCCTAAAACTACCCTAATCTCTATAAAAACACCCCTAAGCCTACCCTAAACCCTCATTATTCATTCTTGCAACTAAACTATGGCAAAATTTTCACTCTCATGGCCTCCACCCTCATTCTAAAATTCCTAAGTAAATTCCTATGAGAGGTTTCATGATCATGAGAGTGTTAGAGAGTTTCTGTGTTAGTATGAGAGCCTCTCAAGTTGATTTCAAGGCTAAAGCTTTGATCTTTGTTCATAAAGATGGGGTTTTGATTAATTCGGAGTGTTCATCTTTGGGTTTTTGGGTGATGGCATGCATAGGCTTCATCACAAGCTTTAGTTTAATCGATTTAGGCCTTCATAGCAATGTAAGCCCTTCCCTACTCTTAGATATTAACTATGAAGTTAAATGTTCATGTTGAAAGTTTGGGTTTGATTAATTAGAATGATGCATGCTATCATGTTATGCAAGTTTATGAAGTCATTATCTTGATCTTATGAGCAAAAAGCCACAACCTTTATGTTGAAATGTTGCATTATGCAACATGAGAACCTTCATAATCTTTATGTCAACTTGCATATGAAGTCATAACCCTTATATGATGATATATGCGAGTTACTAGTCATCATTCCATGTCTTTTGTCACCATGATTCGTTTATGTGCCAAATTTGAGTTTATGCATGTTTTTGAGGTGTAAGAATGTAACATGCAAGTTAATGAACACATGTGTGCCTCATTTGCCACCATGATTAACTTGTGGCTTAATATCCATTTTTGTCATGCCTTTGCCAAGTCTCTTCTTTTAATCCATCACGTTGTTGCAAACGTATATGCGAGTTTAAAAAGCGTTGGGGTCACATTATGGGGAAACATAATGACGTGAATATGATTTGGGTATAAACATGACAACATGTAACGTTAAATATGACATGTGTTTATACTTGAAAACACGACTTGAAAGATAACATGGAAGTTGACATGTAAATATGCATAAAAAACATAAGCTTGGGAATTTACCTATTAAGTTAGGTCTACCCATTGGGAATTTACCTATTAAGTTAGGTCTACCCAATTGCTTGAAAACTTGACTATGAACATGACACTAGACTAAACATGAAAGTAGCCAACTCGAGGTTGGGTTGAGTTTGCAACGTAAAACTACCCGGAACCGACCAGCCTAACTAGTAGTTGCAAACAATAGGACCCAATGTGAGAAGTTGGTCATGTTGTGCTTGAACCCGAGGTTAGACCAAGTTGTGGTGTAAAGCTACCCGGAACCGACCGGCTTAACTAGTAACCACAACAAAGTCTAATGTGAGAGGTTGGGGTGCATTAAGTAATTAATGCCACATGATAGGGTTAAGTTAATTTGATTAATGACTCTTAACCAAATATGACATGGGTAAATGGGTTAAGTAAATTGGTTAGGCTAATGATACTTAACAAAACATGACAAGGTTGGGTAGGTTAAGTGATTTGATTTGCCTAATGACGCTTAACCATTTTTATACGACTAGTGGACGGGGATTAAGTTAACCAACACTTAATCAATCCAACATGATAATTTGGCAAGGTTAAGTAAGTTTTCTTAATGACACTTAACCATACAAGATGATTAGGGGATGGGGTTAAGTAATTTACGCTTAACTAATCCGACACGGTAATTAGATGGGGTTAAGTAATCCACACTTAACTAATCTAAACACGGTAATTCGATGGGGTTAAGTTAAACACTTAACCAATTTAAACTCGGTAATTCAATGAGGTTAAGTAACCAATACTTAACCAACTTAACGTGATAACTTAATGGGGTTAAGCAACTTATACTTAACCAATTATACATGATGATTTGATGGGGTTAAGTAACTTACACTTAACCAATCTAATACGCGGACCTGATAAGGTTAAGTCCCAAGACCTTTTTAGAATATACTTAACCATTGTAGTACGATTAGAGGATGGGGTTAAGCCAACCTATACTTAACCAATCCGACTCGATAATTTGATGGGATTAAGATAATATATGCTTAATCGATCTAGCAAGATAATCCGATAGGATCAAGGTAAGCTAGTACTTGACCAATTTGACTTGATTAGGTTAAGTCATGAGCCTCTGGGTACACTTAACCAACTTGTGGGACTAAGTCTTGAACTTAAATACTTAGCCAATCTTTGACGTGATTCGTGGGCGGGCGGGTTAAGTCATGGACTTGAATGATAACACTTAACCCAATAGACAAACCCTAGCTAGAAGAACTAGGTAGAAAACCGTGGTTAATCAAGGATAACGGGAAAGGAAGCTAAGTGGTAAACCTTAGTTAAGGATAACTAAGTAGTAATTCTTAGCTAAGGACATAGGACTAATTCTCAAAACGATGAGTAACCTGATACGGTAGGTCATCGCTTAGTATACGAGGGGGAGCAAGTTATCTGACTTGGATAAAAGCTTCAGCGCACTGGGTGCCGAAGTGGAAGCTTCGGGGAACGTGAGGATATTCTTGGGATCCCTCTGTGGGCTGCCAGGTAATTATACTAGGCCCATGAGAGGTTAAGGTCTGCGTTAGAAGGACCAAGAGTATGCCTTGGTTGCTATGCGAGCAACCTAAAGACTGGGATGGATTAGCGTGGAGTCGACGATTCTTGTTTTTGCCCTGGATAGCGCATCGCCGACTACCTACCATCTTTAGTCAATCGTGTACGTGCGGAAAGGCAGGGAACCCCCAACAGACCATGTGCTTGCTATCGAGTCATGGGTGAGGTTGGCCCGTAGGAAAGTGGGCTATAGTGGGGCCGGGGAGTGGTTCTTATACATGATTTTTCTTGGATTGCCTTTCAGTAGTTGAGGGAGGGGTCACGTGGGACCATAGCCACGGGTACAAAAACAGACCTTGATATCTGCATCGGCAGATGATTTAAAGCTCCCGACCAAGTTCCGTATTTCTTGATTTGCCCTGGCACGGAACTCGGATGGCACATTGGGGAACATGTGCATCTAGACATGGAAAACGATTCACGATACATACATGGGACCAAGGGCGCGGTTGACGGGTGGCGTAATCCCTAGTGGTCCTAGGTGGCCAAAACCCAAACCGAGACACGGAAATGTTCATTAGGTAGCATAATCCCTAGCGGTCCTAGGTGGCATAAATCCTAAGTGGACGCGCGACAGTTCATGGTAAGGAAACACAACTAGATCAAGGGTTGCAGTCCAAAACAACTTTAGGGATAAACCGTTTACATGGGAAAGCCCGTACATCCTACGGCAAAGGACTGAACTTATACATGGAAAGAAACATATGAGTTGAGTAACCTATATATGCGGCATATTAGGTTGACATGGACCATTACACGACTTTTGAGTAAGGGTCATTCACGGATAACACGTAATACAGTTGGGGTACTAGTACGGTAGGTGCAGAGCGGATATACAGGATAGATGCCCTGGGACGTTATACGCGATAGATATCTTGGGATATTATACTTGATAGAAACCTGACAATGTGATACCTTGTTTTATCTTGACATCGTAGTTTATCACGACACCCTAGTTTATCTGAGTTCAGTACTTCATCCTGTTATTTTGATTTAGCTTATCTATCTTGTTATCATGCTTATGTTCATCTCAGCTTCTCATGTCAGTTAACTTTACTAGTTTTTATGCTAATAGTAGATAGGGCTTACTCAGTCTTTTTGACTGACCCGTTTTGTTTCGCCTCTTTTCTTCCATTTCCCCCCCAGGTTACAGGGAGGAAATACTGTTGTTTAGTTCGGACTTCTCCTGCTTGAAGGTCATCATGGATGGCTTGGACTTTTCTTGGCTATGGCTACTTTACTGTTTTTACTTGGGGAATAATTTATGAAAATGTCTTTATGCTTCTTTACTACTGCAAGACAGGTTTTGATGTACTCTGATGTAAAAGGCTTTAGACCTTATTTATTCATGTTATGAAAGTTTGATTTTACTTCCGCTATTTTATATGTTCTGTCTTGTGATATTTCTGTGCATGTTTACCAATAATGCCCCTCTAAAGCTAGTGCATTCCTTTGCGAGTGACCCTAGCGGAGGTGGGGTGTTACAATACATGAAACAGAGAAGGAAATGTTTTCCAATGATTGATGATGTATATTTTCTAAATTTAGAAAATAAGAATTTACAAATACATAGAAATGGGGAAATGGATAAATTAAAGGTAATTTTATAGAAAGAGATAAATGTGGATTGATGATTGATCGATAAAATTTCCATTTGGAAATAATATCGTTGTTTGCACACCTGTTTTTCTTTGATAGTTAAATCACCGACTATCGAAGTTTTTGACCATTTTTCCGTCGTTAATATGGAGAGACCGGGATCAAATATATTATTTGAAAACCACTCTATATGGACGTTAGCGTTGCGATCAAATTCTGAAGATGGAGCCATGCAAGGGCTATCCTGTTTATAGGATAGTGCCTTCGGTTTGTCCAGTTCCAGGACAAACGTGAATAGACGAATGTCCGACAGAGTATATCTAACAGATCATGTAAGTTGATCTCTTCAAAAGTACTTACGTTTGGTGGCGGAGGAATTTGTTTCTCTTAGCTTTATACCCATGGTATTTTTGAAGAAATCAATTTGTGATTTGGCGGGTATGACAATGTGGCATTCAAAGTAAATGAATGTATGATCTGTCAAAGATATGTTATGACCTCAAGCCTCATCAACCGGGAAATGACAGAAATCGGGCAGGCAGCTTGGCTAAGTGGGTCGCTCCCATTAGGGTGTATATCATCTATGTAGAGAAAATCCAATTTATTCTTTTATCTATTATCGATGCTGTCCCTTTTCGGGAAACGGTAGGGTAGCTCCCAACCGTTGGTGATATACATTCGGTACACTCATGTGAAATGAGTGGTCGGTCATGTGTGGGCCGGGTTGCAAGACGTTCTTGTTGAACCCAGTGTATTCGTCTCTAGAGATACACTATCGACGGGTGGTCCCATACCTTGTCATAGTTGGAATCCAATCTCCAATAAGTGCTTGCGGTTTTATTTGTATACTATATACGTGGAACGTGAGATGCAAGCGTTCTGCTAGATTCTAATTACTTGTGATTAGACATTATTATAATATCAGAGAAGTATTCATTTTTCCAAAATTGTTTTGGGTTATCGTAAGGGTAAAAACCATTCGTGTTTATGTGTGGATAGGTCTTACAATTATCTTTTCTTTTGAAAAGGATTTTGAAAAGTTAAATCAAATGATTTAAGTTACTCACACCAGTCCCATGACTGACCCAGAGTTTATTTTGTTTTGTTTTTCCTAAACTCTTGGGTGCCCTAATTTGTACGGGCAGTCAAGTAGTTCAGGTCTTTACAGATATACTTGGAGGAGCTTGAAGCAGGAGGCTTCAGGATTATATAACTATTGTTATTTCCGCTGTGTGTAAGTGTTAACTCTGATAATGCTATTCTATACCTATATACTATTTTATTTCAAAGTTATGTTATGTATTATATTTTATTCGTTCCGCTGTGAGATTTGTATTACTCTGATTCTGTTCTGTAGTGATCTTGTTCTTCTTCTATTCTAATTTTCTATCTTATCTATTCTCACCCTCTAACTTCTTTGTATTAATGATCAGGTATTTTCGATGTCTGAATTTTCAACATGGTAGTTTGTGATGATTTTCGGAGTCGAAACTTCCAGTTCTTTACAAAAATTTACCGTTTCGACGGATGATTGGGATGTTGAAAGCACTTGGACAAGGTCAGAATGATCTTCAGGTAATTGCTCATCATCGCTAGGAATCGGTGTTGTACTCAAATCAATAGGGCATAAACGATGTATCCTATTTTCCTTGAACATGCATAAGAAAATAGTGTGCATAATTAATAACAATGTTATTTATCGTCATACAAAAACTATATTTTCATCCATTCTTTTGCATGTCAACCATATATTTTTATGGCAAAAAGTTCGTAAATACATAATAAATCTATTAATGTTCAAACTATAATTTATCAATTATTATTCATGTAACAATTTCTATTGTAATATATTTTAAAAATAAAATATACAAGTCAGAAAATTTACCATCTGGAAGACTGATGGTGATGATGGAAACACTTGCATATGATCAACATGATCTTCATATATTTGTTCATAATTGTCAGGCGATAGCAGGGCATTCAAATCAATCGGGCATACATGACGTATCCCATTTTCCTGAACATGCAAAAAAAATTTTTATGCATAATTTGCTTATATTGAAATTTTATTGTACTACTACATATATAAGAATAAAACATGCAATTAATAAAAGTGGATAAGGAAAATGATTACCAAATTAAAGGTTGATGGTGTTTCCACATGCATAGTATCGATACGATCTTCAGGTGGATTTTCATCATTGTCTGGTAAGGGCAGTGTATTCAAATCAATAAGATACATATTATTTTTCATATATGTATTTGAAAATGGAAAATGTTAGTAAGCAAAACATATGCATCCATACGTACATTAAGACGATGACAAAGATGATGAAATTTTGATATATTATAATCTCAACGTCTAATTGACGATGAAATGTTGATAACGGACATGCTTCGAAATAGTGTTTTAAGGCAATAGGTGACCTAATTATGGGAATGAACAAAAAAGGTTATTTCCCTAAAATAAACTAATATGGAAATGAACAAAATATGTATTTTCACTTAGTTAAAATAATTAATATTGCATTTTCATTCTTCTAGCAAATAACACAGAAAATACAAATCTAAAGAAGAAAAATCGGTTTTTGCAAGTTTTAGAAGGTTCAGATGTTTAAGACTAACATTCTAAAGTTGAAAGCTGCTTTAAGTTTACCTTTTTTTATTTTGAAACATTAATCTTGATTAAAAACTATTATAATAACAATATAACCACCATAGAATTTTCGCTGTTATATCTAAACTTCAAACCTATAACTTATGCACAACTTTTCTCAATCGTCATAAATTATTCAACAGAAAACATATTCATTCTCTCGTTCTATTAACTCAACTCAACGTGCACAACTCCAACCCACATATTTCTATCTTTGAAGCATAACACTCAAAACTACGCTAACATCAACCGCCCGCATATAAGCAGCAAATTAATGCAGAATGCATTGCATTAGTTCAATATTTTATATTTTATATTCCGCATATAAGAGATGAAGGAATAAAAGTACTTTTAAATGTCACTTAAAATAATGTATACTTTTATAGCATGCATGAAAGGATCAAAATCTTGCTTAGTACCCAAATTATAGTCCTGCACAATATAATGACACCAAAGGAAGGTATGTATACTGATTAGTACCCAAATCCTTGTTAGATCATTTTAAGAATTCATCAACTTCTAACCATTTTTATCATTGTTGTGGCATCATCAACTTGGGTCTTTTTTTCCAAAGAATTAGACGATGCTTGTTTTGTTTGTATGCTTATTTCGGATTTATTTAGAACACAATGAAAACATAACAGACTTAAACATGTGGTCTACTTGACTCCACTGTCATTATGCACGTAAACAAATCATAAGTAAACAGCAGCAAAAGAACAATAATTATTGACATCTTATGAGTAAATGTGTACTTGCATTCCATGCAAGGAGAAAAGCCAGTGTTTTTTCTTTGCTCAACCGAATAAATACATGTTGACAATTACTTGTAGAAAGGCCAAACTATAACCATATATTGATAGTTTTTTTAAAGGCATATTGATAGTGTAGAAATATGGATATCATTCTTAAGAAAAAGGAATAGTCAAGCATCATACCATTTCACTTTCTAAGATATCATCTTGTAAAAGCAGACTAAAAATCAAAAGATAATAGCACAAACAATATTTAGTCGATGTGTTGAAATAGACACAATTTTTTAGATAGATGTAAGAGCAAAAGTGTAACACCCCGCCTCCGCTAGGGTCACTCGCAAAGGAATACACTAGCTTTAGAGGGGCATTATTGGTAAACATGCACAGAAATATCACAAGACAGAACATATAAAAGAGCGAAAGTAAAATTGAACTTTCATAAACATTAATAATTAAGGTCTAAAGCCTTTTACATCAGAGTACATCAAAACCTGTCTTACAATAGTAAAGAAGCATAAAAACTTTTTCATAAATTATTCCCCAAGTAAAACAATAAAGTAGCCATAGCCAAGAAGTGTCCAAGCCATACACGATGACCTTCAAGCAGAAGAAGTCCGAACTAAACAACAGTATTTCCTCCCTGTAACCTGGGGGGGGACGGAAGAAAAGAAGCGAAACAAAACGGGTCAGTCAAAAAGACTGAGTAAGCCCTATCTACTATCAGCATAAAAACTAGTAAAGTTAACTGTCATGAGAAATTGAGATGAACATAAGCATGGTGACAAGATAGATAAGCTAAATCAAAATAACAGGATGAACTACTGAACTTAGATAAACTAAGGTGTCATGATAAACTACGATGTCAAGATAAAACAAGGTATCCCATCGTCAGGTTCCTATCAAATTAATATTCCCAAGATATCTATCACGTATAACATCCCACGGTATCTATCCTGTATTTCTGCTCTGCACCTACCGTACTAGTGTCCCCACCGTATCAGGTGTTAACCCTGAATGACCCTTACTCAAAAGTCGTGTAATGGTCCATGTCAACCTTAATATATCGCATATATAGGTTACTCAACTCGTATGTTTCTTTCCATGTAAATGTTCAGTTCCTTGCCGTAGACCGTACGGGCTTTCCCATGAGGTTCTATATTACTCCAATGTAATTCCATGATCCTTAAGCTCGTTTGGACTGTTACCCTAGACCTAGCTAGGCTTTCCTAACATGAATCATCGTTTGTGCAACTAGGACTTATGCCACCTAGGACCACTAGTGATTATGCTTACCTATTGCACGTTTTCGTATTTCGGTTTGGGTTCAACCACCCAGGGCCACTAGGAATTACGATAACCGTCAACCGCGCCCTTTTTCCCACGCATTCATCGTGAATCGTTTTTCCATGACTGTATGCACATGTATCACATTGTGCCATCCGAGTCCTGTCACAGGGCAGTTCAAGAAATACAGGACTCGGTCGGGAGCTTTCGATTTATCTCCCGATGCAGATGCTAAGGTCTGTTTTTCCTATACGTGGCTATGGTCCCACGAGACCACTCCCTCAACTAGTGAAAGACAAGACAGGATAAATCCTGTATGAGAACACACTACTGGCCAACCCACAATCCTAGCCTTACCGCAACCATAATTAGATAGCAATTATGGTCTTTTGGGTGTTCTCTGCCTTTCCGTACGTACATGCTTGACCAAAGATGGTAGGTAGCCTGACGAAATGCTATCTAGGGCACTACCGTGTATCGTCGACTATCCCCTATCCATCCCCGTCTTTAGATCGCTCGTATAGCAACCAAGGCATACTCTTGGTTCTTCTAACGCAGACCTTAACCTCTCATGAGCCTAGTATGATCACCTGGCAGCTCACAGAGGGATACCAAGAATATCCTCACGTTCCCCGAAGCCGCTGCTTCGTTACCCAGTTCGCTGGAGCCTTTATCTAAATCAGATAACTTGCTCTTACTCGTGTGCTTAAACGATGACCTACCGTATCGGGTTACTCATCCAATTTATGAACTGGTCCAAAATTCCTTGACTAAGAATTATTACTTAGCTATTCTCCAACTAAGGTTTACCACTTAGCTTATTCCCGTTATTCTTGTTAATTACGGTTATCCACCTAATTCTCTGAACTAGGGTTTATATAATGGATTAAGTGTCACTTAAGTTCATGACTTAATCCATCTACAAATCATGTCAAAATTGGCTAAGTATCCAAGTTCAAGACTTAACCCTACAAACCATGTGTCAAGTTGGTTAAGTATATTAAGCAATTCACGACTTAACCTCGTCCAATTATCATTCTAGATTGGTTAAGTATATATTAACTTGACCCTATCAATTTACTTAGTCAAATCGGTCAAGTGTATTCAAGCGATTCGTGACTTAGCCTTATCATGTTTTCACGTTATATTGGTTAAGTATTGGTTAACTTAACCACATCAAATTAACGAGTTAGATTGGTTAAGTATAGGTCACTTAACCACATCAAATCATCGTGTTAGATTAGTTAAGTGTTTAACTTTACCCCCTTAAACTACCAAGTTGGATTAATTAAGTCTAGGCTAACTTAACCCCATCCGATTTCCATGTTTAGATTAGTTAAGTATAAGTTAACTTAACCCCATCCACTAACTGTATTATATGGTTAAGTGTCATTAAGGAAACTTACTTAACCTTATCATGTGGATTAATTACTTAATGCACCTCAACCTCTCACATTAGACTTTGTTGTGGTTACTAGTTAAGCCGGTCGGTTCCGGGTAGCTTTACACCACAACTTGGTCTAACCTCGGGTTCAAGCACAACATGACCAACTTCTCACATTGGGTCCTATTGTTTGCAACTACTAGTTAGGCCGGTCGGTTCCGGGAAGCTTTATGTTGCAAACTCAACCCAACCTCGAGTTGGTCACTTTCATGTTTAGTCTAGTGTCATGTTCATATTCAAGTTTTCTTAAGAATATGGGTAGACCTAACTCAATAGGTAAATTCCCAATTCCATAGTATGGGTAGACCTAACATAATAGGTAAATTCCCAATTTCATATTTTCAAGCATACTTACATGTCAACTTCCATGTTATATTTCAAGTCTTGTTTTTAAGTTATATTTTCATGTCATTAGAAATTACCCATAACGTAACCCAACGCTTTTAAACTCGCATATACGTTCGCAACAACGTAATGGATTAAAAGAAGAGACTTGGCAAAGGCATGACAAAAATGGATATTAAGCCACAAGTTAATCATGGTGGCAAATGAGGCACAAATGTGTTCATTAACTTGCATGTTACATTCTTAAGCCTCAAAAACATGCATAAACCCAAACTTGGCAAATAAGCGAATCATGGTGATAAATGACTTAGAAAGATGGCTAGAAGTTCGCATATGACATTACATGCAAGCTATCATAAGGGATATGATAGTTCTCATGTTTCCAAAATGCAACATTCAACATAAAGCCCAAAGCTTTATGACCACAAGATCAAGATGAAGACTTCATAAACTTGCATGACATGATAGCATGTATTATACTCAATGATCAAACCCAAACTTGCAACATGAACATTTAACTTCATAGTTAATATCTAAGAGTAGGAAAATGGCTTACATTGCTATGAAGGCACAAATCGAAATGCAAAACAAAGATTGAGACGAAGCTCTTATGCAATCAAATAAACCCAATATGAAAGCTCCAAATCAATAAAAACCCTAGCTTTGAAATAGAAATGTTGCAACTTGACTTGAATGCAAGCTAACAACATCCATTCATGCTTGAAAACAATTGAATGAACATGAATCTCTCATAGGAATTTACTTAGGAATTTTAGAATGAGAGTGGAGGCCATGAGAGTAATAATTTTGCCATAGTTTAGTTGCATGAATGAATAATGAGGATTTAGGGGTAGGTTAGGGGCTTATTTATAGAGATTAGGAGTGGTAAGGACCTTAGGATTAACCCAAGGACCAACCTGAACCTTTAAAACCCGTCTCAGGCCACCAGACTAGACCAAAACAGATGACAAGGTGCACCACGCTGTAACACACAGAAGTGTGTTTTTGGGCCCAGTCGACGCCCAAGTCGACAGCCCTGTCGACTTGGGTCCTGGGGTGTCGACAGCCCTGTCGACTCCCCAGTCGACATGGGCTTTGGCGGGAAAATTCCCGCCTACCCCGCCTGGACCAAACTTCTGAGTTTTCGAGCTGTTTCATACTTGAAATTTCCTGAAAATCGATATGGGCCTTAATTGGGTCATACGGGCTCCGATTCTTGAAAACTCGGACTCTATTTCGCGTATTTTTCCGAGACGAACGCAATGGTAAATTCCGTTTAACTTAATTCTAAAAGTATAAACAGAATATCTTTTATTTTCATAGTTCATTAGTTTATACGCTTGCGTATCATCACATACGTACGTAAATTTCTTATTTTTAAAGCGTAAAAATACGGGGTGTCACATTCTCCCACCCTTAAGGAATTTCGTCCCCGAAATTCAATAATAGTAGGATTTATGTCCCCACATTATCATCCATAAGTGTTCAGCCAATTGTTGCAACCATGTGCACATGTGCAAAAGTGAATCACAATATAGAAAAATATGTATGCCTAACTTGTGGTACCACCTATATGAATGCTATTTCTTGAAAATTTCTTTTCTGAAAACATGATGCTCTCATCCTAAAATATACTTGCAGTTCTAAATGAATGCAAAAATTTGAGAAAGCAATTTCATCCAAATTTTCCTGCACTCTTACAAGATAAGAGTGAAGTTCATCCAATTGGCGCATCCAAGACCTTACCATCCATTTTTAATTTAGAAAAAAATCTAATTTTCTAAACTTTATATAACGGAAAGATTTCCCGTTTTATTACTTTCTTGCTTTACTTTGTTTATAAGGCATTATCGTGCAATATTTCATAATTACATTAAGCACAACAGATTTCATAAACAAACAACGTGCAAATATTAAGATAGCTTTCAGTACATCGTTACTACCAGATAACAAAGAAAACAGTACTAAAAAAAATACTATCCTACGGATACACTGATAGAAGTCAACCCTGATGGAAGTAGCCACGGATGAGCTCCTCTAAGCTATCTAACCTCTCTTCATGTCGTCGGTTCCCCTGCCTGACTTCTAACTGTATGTCCTGTATCCCCGCTCCTAACTGATCATAGGAGCTACCCATGTCTTGAAGCATCTGCTGCCGAGTCCGAGCTAGGCCTACATGTGCCTGCAGCATCTCCTGTTGTGACTTCATTATGTCCCGGTGGCTCCTCATTATGCGAGCCTGCTGCTCTGAAACATACCTTAGCTCAGTCCTCCAATCTGGATCCCTAGCAACCCATGG
Organism: Allium sativum; assembly: GCA_030737875.1. Taxonomy (NCBI): domain Eukaryota; kingdom Viridiplantae; phylum Streptophyta; class Magnoliopsida; order Asparagales; family Amaryllidaceae; genus Allium; species Allium sativum. The sequence goes on along the minus strand of CM060921.1, from coordinate 714,531,495 downwards.
ATCCCAGGCACCTGTATCTGAAGCCCCCTGCACCGGGGCCTGATGAGCCCAGGCTCCTTCCCAAGCATGCACTGTCTGTGCCTGCTCGTCCTCATGCTGTGGTGCCTGATAGGGTTCCTCAAACTGTCCGAACCGACCATCATGTGGTTCTTCCTCCTCGTCACCTTCACTCTCTCCCTCATCTAATCCCTCATGCTCCATAGGATGTGGCTCATCTTGCAGATCTTGCATATTTATACCCATCCTTCCTAGTGCAGCCTCAGTGATGATAACAGAGGGATGGTTAGAAAGTTTCAGATAATCCTCATCATGCAAATCAACCCCATATCGGTGAAAAACCGTGGTCCATAAGTTCCCAAAACAAATATTGGCGTGCCTTGCTTCCCTATAAATTTGGTATTGCTGTAAGATGGTCCTTGCCCAGTTCATTTGTATGCCCCCAAAAATAGCATAAGTGGCGGCCTTAACAACGACTGGGACTCTATCAAACCCAGCATTTTGCCCCGCAAGATTATATTGCAATATTCTGACCACAAACCTAGCTAGCGGGCGCAAATGTGTACTATCCCAATGTCTCATCAGTCCATTAAAAAAGATCCTACCCCACACATTCAAATCATTCATCTCAAGATCGTTCGTATCTAGTCCCGTACCACGGATATTCAACATGTCCCCAAACTGGATCTCATTCATAAATATATGGGTACCCTTAACCCTTGAACTATAGGTTATTAACCCATCATTATCCACACCAATTTTCAAATGAGCATCAAAAAGTCTTACCATACGTTTGTAGCCTCTCCTCTCGGCCGTGCGCGTATCCAGAATATGAATCAAACCCGCATTAGCAAACAAATTTTCCATGGCGGTTCCCGCAAAATCCGCAAACCTCACCGGTCGGCCTAAAAGCAAATTCCTATTGGCGATCCGCGCGTAGTGCTCGATTATCTCTTATTGCTCGTCACACCACTCGACCTCTTGCGCGGTTAATTGAGGGTAAAGCTCGTAGAGATTGGGTGGATTAGCCATGGTGATTCGAGCACGAATCAGAAGAGGTAAACTATAGATCCGGGTAGAGAGGGTCTTTAGCTTCGATTTAAGACCAAATTTATGAAGAATAGTGGAGGAACGAGGTGATGGGAGGTGGGGGAAGTGGTGAATTTTCAGGTTTTGGTGGCTGGAAGGGAAGAGGCAAGAGAAATGGGGGTTTGGGGAAGAAAGACGTCGGCTGCGGCTTTATATATTTTTCTCCCCTACAGGCGCCTTGTGTCGACAGGCCTGTCGATAGGGGGGGGGGGGGTAAGTCGACTTCCCTGTCGACAGGCCTTTCGACTTGCCCCTTTATATATATATATTTTTCCTCCTTTGCCCATCTATCCTTCCATTACCATCTTTTCTCCTAACTCAGCTCTATTTCTCTCGAGAACTATCTCCATCGTATAGAAAACACTTTCCTAACTCGGAAACTAATCATAACCAAAACCATCGTGACTACCGATGGAAGAGAGAAAGGAAAAGGGGATTCAACCGATAAAACAAAGACAGTACTAATGGCCTTTGGGGAATAGCCTTTAAAAACAAAGTTTTTCTTGTAAAATGCTTCTTTGTAAACGGTTTTCAAGTAGTTTTCAGAAGGTCTTTAAAAACTTTTTCCCAGCCTGGTAACCTTCTGCTCTGATACCAAATGTAACACCCCGCCTCCGCTAGGGTCACTCGCAAAGGAATGCACTAGCTTTAGAGGGGCATTATTGGTATACATGCACAGAAATATCACAAGACAGAACATATAAAATAGCGGAAGTAAAATTGAACTTTCATAAACATTAATAATTAAGGTCTAAAGCCTTTTACATCAGAGTACATCAAAACCTATCTTACAATAGTAAAGAAGCATAAAAACTTTTTCATAAATTATTCCCCAAGTAAAACAATAAAGTAGCCATAGCCAAGAAGTGTCCAAGCCATACACGATGACCTTCAAGCAGAAGAAGTCCGAACTAAACAACAATATTTCCTCCCTATAAACTGGTGGGGAGGGGGGGAAACGGAAGAAAAGAAGCGAAACAAAACAGGTCAGTCAAAAAGACTGAGTAAGCCCTATCTACTATCAGCATAAAAACTAGTAAAGTTAACTGTCATGAGAAACTGAGATGAACATAAGCATGATGACAAGATAGATAAGCTAAATCAAAATAACAGGATGAACTACTGAACTTAGATAAACTAAGGTGTAATGATAAATTACGATGTCAAGATAAAACAAGGTATCCCATCGTCAGGTTCCTATCAAATTAATATTCCCAAGATATCTATCACGTATAACATCCCATGGTATCTATCCTGTATTTCTGCTCTGCACCTACCGTACTAGTATCCCCACCGTATCATGTGTTAACCCTGAATGACCCTTACTCAAAAGTCGTGTAATGGTCCATGTCAACCTTAATATATCGCATATATAGGTTACTCAACTTGTATGTTTCTTTCCATGTAAATGTTCAGTTCCTTGCCGTAGACCGTACGGGCTTTCCCATGAGGTTCTATACTACTCCAATGTAATTCCATGATCCTTAAGCTCGTTTGGACTGTTACCCTAGACCTAGCTAGGCTTTCCCAACATGAATCATCGTTTGTGCAACTAGGACTTATGCCACCTAGGACCACTAGTGATTATGCTTACCTATTGCACGTTTTCGTATTTTGGTTTGGGTTCAACCACCCAGGGCCACTAGGAATTACGCTAACCGTCAACCGCGCCCTTTTTCCCGCGCATTCATCGTGAATCGTTTTTCCATGACTGTATGCACATGTATCACATCGTGCCATCCGAGTCCTGTCACAGGGCAGTTCAAGAAATACAGGACTCGGTCGGGAGCTTTCGATTTATCTGCCGATGCAGATGCTAAGGTCTGTTTTTCCTATACGTGGCTATGGTCCCACGAGACCACTCCCTCAACTAGTGAAAGACAAGACAGGATAAATCCTGTATGAGAACACACTACTGGCCAACCCACAATCCTAGCCTTACCGCAACCATAATTAGATAGCAATTATGGTCTTTTGGGTGTTCTCTGCCTTTCCGTACGTACACGCTTGACCAAAGATGGTAGGTAGCCTGACGAAATGCTATCTAGGGCACTACCGTGTATCGTCGACTATCCCCTATCCATCCCCGTCTTTAGGTCGCTCGTATAGCAACCAAGGCATACTCTTGGTTCTTCTAACGCAGACCTTAACCTCTCATGAGCCTAGTATGATCACCTGGCAGCTCACAGAGGGATACCAAGAATATCTTCACGTTCCCCGAAGCCGCTGCTTCGTTACCCAGTTCGCTGGAGCCTTTATCTAAATCAGATAATTTGCTCCTACTCGTGTGCTTAAACGATGACCTACCGTATCGGGTTACTCATCCAATCTATGAACTGGTCCAAAATTCCTTGACTAAGAATTATTACTTAGCTATTCTCCAACTAAGGTTTACCACTTAGCTTATTCCCGTTATTCTTGTTAATTACGGTTATCCACCTAATTCTCTGAACTAGGGTTTATATAATGGATTAAGTGTCACTTAAGTTCATGACTTAATCCGTCTACAAATCATGTCAAAATTGGCTAAGTATCCAAGTTCAAGACTTAACCCTACAAACCATGTGTCAAGTTGGTTAAGTATATTAAGAAATTCACGACTTAACCTCGTCCAATTATCATTCTAGATTGGTTAAGTATATATTAACTTGACCCTATCAATTTACTTAGTCAAATCGGTCAAGTGTATTCAAGCGATTCGTGACTTAGCCTTATCATGTTTTCACGTTATATTGGTTAAGTATTGGTTAACTTAACCACATCAAATTAACGAGTTAGATTGGTTAAGTATAGGTCACTTAACCACATCAAATCATCGTGTTAGATTAGTTAAGTGTTTAACTTAACCCCCTTAAACTACCAAGTTGGATTAATTAAGTCTAGGCTAACTTAACCCCATCCGATTTCCATGTTTAGATTAGTTAAGTATAAGTTAACTTAACCCCATCCACTAACTGTATTATACGGTTAAGTGTCATTAAGGAAACTTACTTAACCTTATCATGTGGCATTAATTACTTAATGCACCTCAACCTCTCACATTAGACTTTGTTGTGGTTACTAGTTAAGCCGGTCGGTTCCGGGTAGCTTTACACCACAACTTGGTCTAACCTCGGGTTCAAGCACAACATGACCAACTTCTCACATTGGGTCCTATTGTTTGCAACTACTAGTTAGGCCGGTCGGTTCCGGGTAGCTTTATGTTGCAAACTCAACCCAACCTCGAGTTGGTCACTTTCATGTTTAGTCTAGTGTCATGTTCATATTCAAGTTTTCTTAAGAATATGGGTAGACCTAACTCAATAGGTAAATTCCCAATTCCATAGTATGGGTAGACCTAACTTAATAGGTAAATTCCCAATTTCATATTTTCAAGCATACTTACATGTCAACTTCCATGTTATATTTCAAGTCATGTTTTTAAGTTATATTTTCATGTCATTAGAAATTACCCATAACGTAACCCAACGCTTTTAAACTCGCATATACGTTCGCAACAACGTAATGGATTAAAAGAAGAGACTTGGCAAAGGCATGACAAAAATGGATATTAAGCCACAAGTTAATCATGGTGGCAAATGAGGCACAAATGTGTTCATTAACTTGCATGTTACATTCTTAAGCCTCAAAAACATGCATAAACCCAAACTTCGCAAATAAGCGAATCATGGTGATAAATGACTTAGAAAGATGGCTAGAAGTTCGCATATGACATTACATGCAAGCTATCATAAGGGGTATGATAGTTCTCATGTTGCCAAAATGCAACATTCAACATAAAGCCCAAAGCTTTATGACCACAAGATCAAGATGAAGACTTCATAAACTTGCATGACATGATAGCATGTATTATACTCAATGATCAAACCCAAACTTGCAACATGAACATTTAACTTCATAGTTAATATCTAAGAGTAGGAAAAGGGCTTACATTGCTATGAAGGCACAAATCGAAATGCAAAACAAAGATTGAGACGAAGCTCTTATGCAATCATATAAACCCAATATGAAAGCTCCAAATCAATAAAAACCCTAGCTTTGAAATAGAAATGTTGCAACTTGACTTGAATGCAAGCTAACAACATCCATTCATGCTTGAAAACACTTGAATGAACATGAATCTCTCATAGGAATTTACTTAGGAATTTTAGAATGAGAGTGGAGGCCATGAGAGTAATAATTTTTCCATAGTTTAGTTGCATGAATGAATAATGAGGATTTAGGGGTAGGTTAGGGGCTTACTTATAGAGATTAGGAGTGATTAGGACCTTAGGATTAACCCTAGGACCAATCTGAACCTTTAAAACCCGTCTCAGGCCACCAGACTAGACCAAAACAGATGACCAGGTGCACCACGCTGTAACACACAGAAGTGTGTTTTTGGGCCCAGTCGACGCCCAAGTCGACAGCCCTGTCGACTTGGGTCCTGGGGTGTCGACAGCCCTGTCGACTCCCCAGTCGACATGGGCTTTGGCGGGAAAATTCCCGCCTACCCCGCCTGGACCAAACTTCTGAGTTTTCGAGCTGTTTCATACTTGAAATTTCCTGAAAATCGATATGGGCCTTAACTGGGTCATACGGGCTCCGATTCTCGAAAACTCGGACTCTATTTCGCTTATTTTTCCGAGACGAACGCAATGGTAAATTCCGTTTAACTTAATTCTAAAAGTATAAACAGAATATCTTTTATTTTCATAGTTCATTAGTTTATACGCTTGCGTATCATCACATACATACGTAAATTTCTTATTTTTAAAGCGTAAAAATACGGGGTGTCACAAAAAGGAACAGTTAGCATTCTTTCTTTCCACTATATTTTTTATTTATTTTAATTTTCTTACGTTGAAATAGACACTCCACTGTTTGTCAATTATGTAGTTTATACTCTTTGTGACATAAAAGGAGTGGCACTCCTAAAATAAATGAAAAAAAAACTGTAGTTAAAATACAGGTACTTTTATTTACACCTTCTATGTATAAGGAAGAATATCATATATAGCATTCGGGTTGCCGAATTTTGATAGTCCGCTACTCAGTTTAAAATGTAATTATTAATGTTATTATACAATGATGACCACAGGTTTAGATACAGTAGTAAGAACAAATAAAAAAAGTACGCAAAAACAATTCGTGGGTTTAGTTAAATAGGACTTAAAGGTAGACTGACTGCTTAGCACTGTTTTCAAAGTAAACATTCTTCATAGTAGCATTAACACAGATCAAGCACTTCAGTCTATGAAAATTTGGAAATCTCATCGTAACGTAAATTCATTTTTCCATCTTTAGTCATGCAAGTTAACCTGTGAATTTTGATAAAATGTCAAATGCACATCTAATTTATGGAAGGTTAGTGCTTGATTATCTTTTGCACTGCATTTGACATTTTTCCTAATTTAACGACTAACTACTAAGAGAGTCTAACCTCATATGAGAATTTGATCATTTTAAAATCTGAGGATTGTTATGTTATTGGGACAAAATATGCACAAATAACTCAATGCCACTCCCTCTATCCTGTATTCTAAATTCAGACGCAATATTTAAGATACTCAACTTTCAGTCGGCCACTCTTCTAAATGAAAATTATTTTGACATATTCTTTATATTTCATTTATACCTCATACGTCTTTATAAGACAGAGGTTGCAAATAGCACATGCAGTATAACATCATGCTACAAATTCTTTAGCATACATGAACTTTCACAAGGATTTTAATTTTGAATCTCGATCTTGTAATGCAAGAGGGCTTGAATAACTATCCTCTACCAACTGAAGTAGTCTTTGGCTAGATGATAAAATATTGGTTGAGCATGTAGGGTTGGAACAATGAGCTTTTTTATTACTATGTTTCTCAGTAGTATATTAGAATAAATTTTAGTACTAAAAATGCCAAAAATATCTAACTAAACATGAAAAATCAAATTTTTTTTTGTGAAAAGATTAAGCTTTTTCACACTAAAATATGCAGATAAACCACAACTCCATTATTTGTTATATCTTTCAACTTGGAAAGGAAAAGGATGAGAAATGAGATAATAAATCAACTCAAAATCGTGTATTTTAAATTATCTCTCCTGTTACCAAATCATAAGTCTCCTTGACAGGCTTATCCTTATAAATCGGATGATCAATTTTCGGAAAAGAAACCATTTTTTTTGTTAGAACCATCAGTGTTATAAGGATTTATGAATACGAAGAAGCAAAATCTCAAAATCGTGTATTTTAAATCGACGATACCTGGTTTGATGGATGGTCAACGAAATCGCAGATCGGGCAATCTCATAATTGATCGTTGGCGGCATACGTTTTGAAAGGTAAACGAGAGGATAAATCGGATTTGGAGTGGATAGCGTTGGCGGCATACGTTCTGGAAGGGGAAGGTAAACGAGAGGATAAATCGGATTTGGAGTGGATAGTGGATTCGAAGGTAAATCAGATTTACAATGGTAGTTGATTTGAGGAGAAGGAGAAAAAATGAATAAAAGGAAGGAAAATCAGAAGAAATAGGGATAACGGAGAAGAAACAGGAATAGGAGAAGAAATAGAATGCGACGAGAACAATATGAGTAGAGTGCGACGAGAACGCGCGCATGTTTTGGCTTTAGAGAATTCCTTTTTGGGTAATAGGAGTAAGCAAATCCCCCTAACGGTCGGTTTGAAAAAGGGCAACAACTACGATATATCAATGGCAATTAACAAAGAGAAACTACATGATGACACAAATTTTGAAGAGGCACAAACTTCCAATTGATGCGTATTCTCAAAGGAAAATTTCTGAAGAATTGAAACTATTTAATGGCTTCTCAACATTTCTACATAAAGCGCACATCATCTCCAAATCAATAACAACAATTCTCCTTTCTAATTTGCTCTCTTATTGGTACAACATATTCAAACTCTATATTTATTTCAAAGCAAATATTGGACCAGAACTACATCACTCCATAAATATTCAATACTGGTCAACATTTCTCTTCCTATCCTCTACACACTCAATCTGCATTATTATTGTTAAAGGCTGTAGAAGTTGTACTACACTGCGACTAATTCGTGTATTCTTTCTAATTTGCATTCTTATTGGTACAACATATTCAAACTCTATATTTATTTCAAAGCAAATATTGGACCAGCGCTACATCAGTCCACAAATATTCAATTCTGGTCAACATTTCTCTTCCTATCCTCTGCACACTCAACCTGCATTATTATTGTTAAAGGCTGTAGAAGTTGTACTACACTGCGACTACTTCGTGTATTGAAGACACAATATATAGTCAGTCATCTACTTACTTTGTATTCAAAGTTTTGGTGAGCCTGTAGCCCGCTCAAATCAGGTTTGTAAGCTTGTAGCCCGTTCAAATCAAGTGGGTAAGCTTGTGGCGTATGAAATCAAGTAGTGTTTATAAACCTGTTCCTCCGGGTGAAGTGAGGGTTGTAATAGTTAAAGCCGAAGGGAACCTTCGAAACTCGACATAGGACGGGAAGTCTGAAACAGTATAAATCGAATGTGTGATTTATATTTTCTGCTGCTATTAAAATTATTTTAAGCTGCTGTGGTTACTATGCTTGAAATTATTCATAAATATATTGGCCATCATCGATCCGGTGCGTAGCGAGTATTCAATCATCGCTGCACCCGACTTTTCAACAGTATGAACACACTGGTAAAAAAAATGATTAATGTGTCAGGATATGTAATAAAGCAGGTGGATATGCAATCTAATATCTATTTATTTAATCAAGTAGTATCTTTCATAATAATAATTCTTTAACCAAAACAAATCATCACCACATAAAATGCCCAGATTTATCTCATGCAATTAACAAGTCATACTTAATTTTTTTTAATTTATTATAAAAATAATTTATTGGGACTGCTTTAAAAGACTGTGGATACATATGTGTGTGTGTGTGTGTGTGTGTGTGTGTGTATCTCAAAAGTGAACCTAAACTCAGGAAAGAATACATATACACTCATTATTTTTAAAATTGATCAAACTGATTAAACATGCAATTTCAATTTTCTGACTAACAGAAAATTTACTCAATCCATAACCCCTTTTTAAATTAAACAAGGAATCACAAATCATATTTATTAGAAAATCTTATTTACATCAGTGATACATCATTATGTATCATAGAATTAAAGGGATATTGGATTTGTGATGATCATGGTTATGTAAATTTACAAATATTATAAAAACAGATCAATTATATCTTAGATTTTATTCATGAGTGTATATATAATCTATGTACCGCAGCTATCAAGGGATAAGGCAATTTAGTATCCATTATTTATTCAAATGAACATTTATATTTTGAGTTAAGGAACTGGTCACTGATTTGAAGTTGCCATAGACTAGGATATGTTCTCAACATTACATAACATAATTCTTAAAACATTAAGTCAACTAAATACACTACCAATAATCAAAAAGTTTCTGATTTAGTGATAATAAAAAAAAATAAGATACAAACACTTGTACTTAAACCGTGTGCACCAGTCATAGAACTTTCACAATATTTATGCAAGTATGCTGATGCATTTTTTTGTATATGCTAGTTCATACTTTATTGTTTAATATGGTAAAAACAAGTCAAACTTGCTATGAAACATCAAATCAAAACATACATAACATAGACTCAGTAGGTCTTATGTACTATTCCCTTTTATTTAATGAATTCAATTAATATAAACCTAAGAGGCAGCATATTATATATATATATATATATCATGTTATCTGCCTTGGAGAAGATAAGATTGAAGTAGCAGATTCCCAAAAAAAATCATGTGAATCTGTCTATATTTCATATTGCTCATCAGCACACTCACTAATATTATAAATTCACAGTTTAGGATGCTTCTTTAGATCATACCCAAAGGATATGGTTCATAGATCAATAAATTATGGGGTTTTTAAACCAAACAAATCTTAACACACTAACAGGTCCACATTTTAACTGGTTTAATATTATAAGATTTAACAACATTTACAACAGAATTAATACAAGATGTTAACTCATGATTTCATTCAAAACTTCGTACCAAATACAGTTTTTATAAATCGTCAAGCAATATCACTTCCGAAATTAATTTGCCTCAATTTTTTACCATCTATGTTTATAATGTACTCGTTCAAGCAAGGAATTAAACATACAAGCCAAAACCATGATGAAAATATAGTAATTTTGCAATCCATGCTCTGATACCACTATTAGGTTTAGTTGGTCTAATCACTAACCATAATTTAACAAATTTAACAAATTTTGAATCAGGATCTACATGAATTACTTTAAATCAAAACCATACCTTTTAGTGTTTAAGCCTGTAGCGATGAATCCATGGATTGAAGCAGAAGACGCCGACGTATTGAATCGCTTTGTACAACAAATTGCTGGCCTCTATAGGTATTCAAACGAACGTTTTCCCTTTTGATTGTCTCACTAATCGAATTGAAGAAGGGCTAAGATGCTAACCGCCATTGATTGGGTTAAATAGGTATGCGGTAGGTTTTTTATTTTTGTTCTGATCTTATCTAAAACAATTGTTCACGCGTGTGTCTACTTTAAAGTAAACAAATTGCCCTTTTAAAATTAATCGTGTACCATAAAATAAGTAAACCACCAGCATACCATTTCAACACTAAATAAAGCATCAACATATTTGATATTCTACTTATCCAATAATTTTTTTCCCTTTATAACGTTCTAAGTGTGTGACCCTATAGGTTATTACAATGTTAGCAATGTTTTTAAACCGTATATAAAATCATAAACAGTGATTGACATCTAGCAATATGTCACTTATTTAAACCAAAAATGGTCCAAACATCAAACGTACATAAACCGTACTTCACCAAATGGTAAGTAATAGAAAATGAGACCACAATCACAAAAACTAAGTAAAAACACAAGAATTTTTATAGTGGTTCGATCTATAATAGATCTACATCCACTTTGGTGGCGATTTCATTATCAGGGAGAAATTTACAAAGTACTTTGTTTCATACATCTCATTTATATCACTCATTCTCTCTTTAAAAATGATCTTCTACTTTCTACTCTCATTTACCTTTAGATCTCATGGACTCGGGAAGAAATGGATTAGGTCTCGTGATTAGATGATCTTCCTTGATTTCATCATGATATTAGTGTTAGATCCGAGCTTTAAAGAGGAGTAATGGCGGTTGGAGATTACTTGAATTGAATTTGAGTGAGAATTAATGGTGTTTGGAGAGGATGAGATCCACTTGATGTTGGAGGAAGATGGAGTGAGCTTAAGAAGCCATTAATGGAGCTTGGGAAGCTTGAGAATAGTGGAAATCCGAAATGATAGCCTTTCGGGGTAGCTTAGAACGGTCCCCTGAATGGTTGTGAGGAGGGTATTTATAGGTGAAGCTTATGTGGAGCAAATGGAGTGGAAATGTTGTAATTAAGGGGTGCTGGGCCATGCGAGTACAGCTAGCAAACAACACTTTACTGCTGGACACAACTGTAGTCCGCGTCCAGAAAGCATGAGCGACCTCTACCTGCGCGAGCGACATCTACCAAAAATATGTGGCTCACCCCTCTTCAATGCACGTGCCTTTCTACTTTACCTATATATGCGGGCCTTGTCTTATTCAAAAAGGGAATAATTATTACATGTATGCCATCAGTACTGTGCAAAAAGGGGAACAATAGTTACAGGAATTTCATCTCTTCCTTTTATATGTTTGCTCCTTTTATATGCCCAGATCCTCACATTTGAAGATGCTCGACCTCTCGTGGCAGCTGTGATGCTTGCGTCCTTACACAAGCGGTGCTCAACCTTTCAACGATGTACAGTGCTCGACCAAGATACAACGTGGCCTGCTCGACCACTGATGTGAACGACCCCATGAAGAAGTATTACCGTTTCTTAACCCTAGGACTTTTGCTCGACCTCAGAACGGATCTCTGTCTGACCCTTTCTCCCAAAGGCGCTCGACTAGGTGCTATGGTGACGACCGACCCGTCATTGAGGAAGATTGCTTGACCCTGTTCGGATGAGGCTACTCGTCCCACAACAAGGCATGATGCTTGAGTATGGCGTGGCATGCTCGACCTGCTCATGCATGTGGTGACGCTCGACCCTCTTTAGGTGAGAGCATCTTGGTTACGTATCTTTTATGAACGACATGTTTCATGTTCCGTTGGGTGGAATAAGAGCCATGACTTCATGTAGAGTTATGTAGGGCTTTGCTAAGTCGTTTTGTATCTGACGTGTGCAATGTGTTGAAGCATGCTAATCAATGATTTCATGTCACTTTTTCCTGTGCACATATGAGCTCATATACAGTTATGCTGAACCACGACCTTGCTTGCATGGATGTGTGCTCAACTCCAACGTGGCGAGACGTGTACGCATGAGTTGTAGTGTGCAACTGAGTTGTTGTGCACGACTATATAGAGCTCAATCAGGTTAGTTCTCGTATGCTTTGAGGTGTGTCCGAACATCGTTTTCTAACCCGTGTTAAAAATGGGGTTAACATTTTTCCCTCGAAGCTTGTATTTTTCGCTTGCGAGAAATGCGGGCTTCAAACTGAACATTATAAATTGCGTTGAGATTCTGCCATAGCTCTTTGCTTGCTGCAGCAAACCATGCGTTGACGCTTTTGCCTTGTTGATTCCCAACAATCCAAGTTATGAACTTGTTAACTGGATTCATATGTTTCGTGCCACCTATTCTGTAAACAAAACAAGCACTCACACGATTGTGAACTTATACTTGGTTATTGATCGTCCACATCAATAACAGGTTAGTCAATCGTTAGAGAATGACTTATGGCGAATTTCGTGACTGGGACTGAATAACGTGCCCATACAGGATCATTTTTTTAACTATTTATAGTTAGTTAAAAATTGTCCACATAGATACGATATTCTAACCCAAGTTCGGAACGATACTTGAATTCTGCTAATCAATATGTATAACGATTACAGATTTGAAGCTCTAGTCTTCTAATGACTTATATAATCTTGTACGACGGTTTGCATTTTATGAAATGTGTACCTGTTCAAATTGGAACTCCGGTTTGAGTTCCTGAGGCTAGAGTGACAACAGCTTTTGAATTGTAAATGAATCAATCTTTGGTTATTCCTCTTGACAATTTGCCGGAAAGATGCCATTTTGTGCTAACTCGTTATGTCTTTAACCAAGCGTGCGCTTATTTTGGCATTCCCGAATTTGTCGCAAGATTGCCAGGGAAAGGAGATTTTGCTGACCGTCTATTTTTAGACCTGCTGCATTAGCTCAGTTAGATTTAGAAATTTGAATTTGCTTTGACACCATGGATCATACTGAGATCCATAAAATTCCGAATCTCTGTTTCACGACGACTTGTCCTAATGCATAATTATTGCTCAATCTGTTTTTTGTATCTCGTGTTGAAATGTGAGATATTTATGGTTGGAGATTTGCAGATGAAGGAGCCTTTGTGTTATGATATTCTGATTGGGTTTCCCAAGTTGATCCTTATTGGTGCAGTGAGTTTTATTGGTATATCGATTTTGCCGAGTTTTTCAAATGCCCCGTTTTTTAAAGCAAGTTTAAGCCAAGTGTATTGGCTTCCTTAATGAAAGTATATTGGTTTTTGGCTTGTTGCACTATCGCGATGGACTCACAGTGTTTTCCCAGGCATTATCCAACTCTGTAACAACCTGCTATTTTTAATGATTTAAATCAAATTTTATTTTTAAAACATTATGCAATTTCTTGTAACGGGAATTTGTAATTTGAAATACGTACAGTGAGATGTAGCAACTGTAAAAATTTCATCGAAAAATTTGAATGTTTGTCGATCGCGCATTTTTCAGGGCAAAGCTGCGCATATCAGTTCAAAATTTAACGATTTTAAAATTTCTTCAAAACCAGTTCGGACAAACACGAAAAATATTCTATTCGTTGTCACGAATTCGACGGCGAAATTCGTTTCGCGAAAATCGGACGTTTTGACCTCCGTTTTCCGTCCGCATTTTTACGTCAAAGGGGTCCGTAACGAGCTTTTGAACGGAGCATCCTGACACTGCAAATTATACACCGTTGTGTCCATCTCGTCGAGCTGATTACCAAAATATATTTATTTGTCAGTTTCGGTGCTCGGTTCGCGCTGAAACTGCGAAAAGGCTTGTGCAGTTCATTTTTGAAACAGAGCAATTTGAGTTTAATGTGTCCCTATTTGGATCCTGCATATTTTTCTAATTATTTTGGGTCTGCAAAACTTGTATTTTTATTTTCTAAAATAACCTTTTTTTTTTTTTTGGATGTACTCATTTGCATGCAACGCATAATCATGCATGCATGTACCATTACACTTACATTTTCAAAACCAACACGTTATGTGTATCCATGCATGTTCAATTATTATTTTTAGCAAATGTTCCTTGTTATTTTAGCATGGGGTCTTTTATTTTCCAAGCTATACATATTGTCCCTTACATGCAAACCTTTAACACGTCGTTCCATTTTCCATTTTGAAACCATTCAGCTTTCATACGGTTGCTATTTTATTATTTAAACAGTTCATCTGTATATATATATTTCTTTGGAGTAAGTTCACTTCCCAAACCTTTTGTCCCTTCCCATTTTCGTTTTTGTTTTGTTTCTAAACAGCCACCTTATATTTTCCAACATGTTTCAATGCATCTTTAACTCTACGCTTCCAATTTTCAAGCATCCCTTTTGTTCCATGCATTCACGTTCAACTCTTATATTTTAAGGCATGCATGTTCCCAAATGCCTTGCATTCATTTGGGTTTCAAGAGTCATAAGTATGGTTCTTTACCTTTTGCTTTCATGCAAAAAAAAAAAAGCCATGCCATGATGTCATACGTTCAGTTCGACCGTTTGTTTCTTTATTTACATCAACTTCAAGGATTGTTTTATTCAAAATTCGGTCCAACGTCTACTGATTTAAAAAAGAGAAAAAAAAAAGCAACGAGTTCAAAGTTTGTTGATCTTTTCTCCCTACATTCTCTTTGATGCCGATAAAAACGCGCTGGAATTGCTCCACCCCATATCTTCTTCAATACTGAAATATCCCATAGATTAAACTGCTCACCCATTTCTTTCAGATAAGCCATTTTTGCCTTCTTCCATTTTCGTATGCCTCCCCACTTTAATTCCATTTTGTCTTCATTGTGAAAGGAAATAATTTTCTTCAGTTCTCTCTCTGCCCTCTGCCTAAAACTGCCCGTCTCTCAGCCAAGACCGACACCATCTCCAGCTCGCCCCTCCCCACTCACACTGACCCAGCTCCGACCAGAGCCAACCCACCTGAGCCGCCTTCCCACCTCGAACCCATCATTGGAGCCAACCGATCCTTGCGTCCCCTCTCCATCAGTAGCTCGTCCATGGAAGCACCGAACCCAACGACCTGCCGACCCCATGAAACCACACCCAACGCCATCCGAGCCCCTCCGACTGCCTTCACCAAATTCACCCGAACCTAATGATGTCGAACCCCTTCACCACAGCACCAAACCGCTCCGACTCCCCTTTTCTCTTTTGCGTAAGTTATATACAAACATATATATTTATTGTTTAAGTAAAAGTGTGTATTTTAATATACTGATATTTGTTGTGTTGGTTTGTGCTGTGTGGGTATATTGTTTGTATGTGCGTGAGTTTATATTGTATCTTTCCTATGGCGTGAGTTGTTATGCCTGTGTGGGTTTGTGATGGTGTGAGTTGTGTGAAGTTATTCGGTTTGAAAATCAACATGTACATATATTTTGTGTAAAAGTTTATATATATATATAATGTTTTGTGTGTATTTTCTGGTTATGTATTTATATATGTACAATTTATATTTTATGTATATATAGTTCGGTGTGTGTTGAAATTTGAAATATATATATATATATATATATATATATATATATATATATATATTAATTTCATTGTATGTGTATATAAGTATATATTATTTTTATATATATATATAAAAAAATATTGTGTTTACTTTATTAATCCGAGTTGGTGTTGAGTTCTGAAATCGTTCCCAAACCTGGCCTCCTCTCATAAAAATAAAATAATATTGAGCAGTCATCGAGTTAGATCCACTATGAATCGTGCCTGGAATTCGTCGGTTGATTTGGTGTCAGTCCGTCTGTTTTCTCTATTTCTGTGCCACGAAAGGTGAGTTTATCTCACACCTGACTTACATTTTTCATGGATGTTAGATCAATAATGAACTGTTATATGAAATGTATAGGTTGCTAGTAGAAATTGTTTGATTTGATATGTATGTACATTTCATATGCGACACGATATATTCTTATGACACGTAGTTGCACTGATGATACATTTATTGTGATTGATACTATGTGATTGTTGATACTCTAGTTTTAGGAAATCACTAAGGGTTGAAATGATACATACCCGAACGAACATTAGAATAGGGAAAAATCGTTATCGGTTGAAATGATAGATCTGAACGATTTTTATTGAATTTGGGATCGCGGGTTGGAATGATAGACCCGTAGAAATTTTATCAATTGCGGGTTGAAATGATAAATATCCGTATCACTTGACCATAGGGTAGAAAACTATATACGGACACCGTCGGTCATGTTGTCGAAGTAAAATGAGTTTTATTTTAAATTTTTACTTAAGACTTTATATATTTATATTTTATTTAAATATAAATTGTTTTGTATATTTTAAATTATGTGTTTTAAAATGATTTATTTGTAATTAAGGATTTAAATGTTTATTTAAGATTTTACTTATAAATTTATTTATTTTAAACCATATAATTTATTCCTATAAGTATTTTAATCTTTTTATATTATTGTAAATATTTCTTTAAATCTATTTTTATATTATTTTAAACTTATATGTTTATATTCTATTTATAATTTACTTTAGAATTTTGTAAACTTATATATATATATATATACATATCTATTTTCAAAATTTATTTTTCTTATATATATATATATTTCATAAACTATATAAAGTCAAGATGGATAGGTTAGATTTTGCGATTTAAATTCGAAGTTTAAAGATGTAAATTTGTATAACGATGTTTGAATAATGAATGAACTCATATTATGTTATGAATTGGAACCGATACGAATTTTAGTAGAGATGGACTTGAATTGATAAAATTAAGAAATTAAATTTGATTTGGTTTAAATTACGAACCTTGATAAGAAATGAAAGTGAATTGGGTAAATTGATTTATTTTAATTTATAATCGATATGAATTGAATTCAAGTTTTTATTTGATTAAACATGAATTGGAATATATATATAGATGTTATATGCGGAATTGGTTTTTATATTGTTTGGTTTGAATTAAGAATTTTGTTAAAATGATGCATAAGAATGGTTTTAAATAGTAATTCGTTTGAATGGAAATATAAGATTTTGATTCAAAAATGTAGAAGTAACAATTTTGAACTATATGACTTGAATGATAAAGTATGATAAAATTTGTTTAAATTGAAATGTAATTTTGACTTGAATCGTATATTCGAATTCGAACCAAATGTCGGATTTAAATGAATCGAATTGAAACAATTCCTTGTGAAGGAAAATTTCGAATCACTTGAATGGTTTTAAACTTAAATTTTTGCGAATATAAGCCGAACCAAAATTATAATTGAAGTTAAAGGTTTTGATATTGATTTAAACGGAAATTGAGATATTTAAGATATAACTTAAATATAAGTCGATTTGGGATTTGAAAGTTGTTATGCGATTTTGTCGGAAACTTATATAAAATCTAAGTTAAATAGTATAGTATTTGCTTATACTACATTTTGGAATCTTTTCGAGATGTTTTTTTTTTATTCGATTTGATTTGAGCGATTCTTGTGAGATGTTTTCAAAATTGAATATAATTGAAGTTAGATTTTTAAATTTGATTTCAAATTCGAATATGAGAATTCGTATAAACTATTTTATAAAGTGATTTATAAAACAATGACCACGGTGTGAAAAATGTAAACGATTGGTTGTTAAAGAGACCGGGATCGGCTATTGTCATACTCTCTGCCAATACCGAAAACCACTTTGACAACTGTGTACGTGGCGGAGTTCCAGAATGAAGGGGATGATTTGGCGAACGACTCCATTTTTATTTCATATTAATTACGAGACCCTGACTACCTTGAGTCAGCTTGATGTGGCTAAAACAGGAGCTATGCATGGACCAAGTGAGGTCATACCTCTTATCGAGCACACTTCTTCTATATTATTCTATTACTGTTGAGATTCATTTGGGCCCTTTTGATTATGGGAGTGTGTATCGAGGTGGGCGGTAGTAGCTACTATGCGTTACCACCAGTCCGGCTCTGCAAACGGTGAATCCACCCTGGCATTCCTTGCGTGCCTTGTCACATGCCTTATACGAGCCCACTACGATTTTGTTTTGTACTGTTTTATATGGAGTGCCCTCTGATCAACCTCCAGTTTACGGAGGAATTACGGTACTGTATATACTATGGGAATATATGAACGGTGTAAGGGTAATCATGGTAATCCCGCTTACGCTATTTTGATATTTTACTTTACTGATAGACACTATTGTATATACCGTATTATACTATATAGTATTAGTTTGACGGATCCTTAGAGGATGGTGATCCCAAACATCCTCTAAGTTACTGATTGCATTTCATCGAACATTTCATTTGTGTTGATTTACTTCCATGAGAATGTTAGTCCTGATCCGAGTTGTTTGTTTTGCATTATTGCTCGGGTCAGATCGAGTATTACAGTTTCGAGATTCACTCTTGGAGTTGGAGCTTATGTTGGATTTTTGCTCATCTATATCTACCTGTTCAGTTGATCCAGTTCTAACTATTCTTGTCATTTCTGTTTTTGTAGTTATCTTTCATTTACTGTATTAGTCTTCCGCTGTATTATTTATGTAAACTCTGATGTAAAGCTTCATGAACTACTATTGTATTTTATTTTTTCCGCTGTGAGATATTATATTGCTTTGTATCTGTGTCTGTGATCTGCGATTTGTTCTATTTACCCCAGAAGCTAATAACAATCTGTTGTTTTGGACGTTTCGAGTTGGCATATTTTGTCAATTCGGCACGGTCAAAATGGCAGGTCGTTACAAGTGGTATCAGAGCTTTGGTTTATCAAAGCTTTAGCCTTTGGGGCAAAAGCTCATTAGAGATAGGGTAGTGATACCCTAGAATGAGTGGAATCAGTCGCAGAATCCTTCTTGAGAGAGAGCGTATTTTCAAAGTACAAATGGTTTTTAAAATGATTTTTAAATGTTTTTAAACTAATATTTTGGATACTAAATTTCGTTTAATATTTGAATCCTTTTATGAAATTTCCCTTCCATTTTAAATCCATCTTCCTTTATTGATCCTCTTTGATTAGGTTCCTTCGTTCGTTCATCTTTTAAATCGAATTCTATATCTTATCCTTGTCCATTTCAAGGTAAGAAGTAGAAGAAGAGTATAAGTCTTCTAGCTAGTCCGTCCTTATTATATATTGGTTTGAAATTTATTTATTTTGAAAGATATTATTATATAAGATCTTCTTAATGTAATATTTAATTTGATATTTGTAAATAATTTGGTAATACCAATGGTTTGCAAAGATTTTATTTGCAATGTATTCATATGTTAACTTATAGATTATAAGATTAAATATTGATAACATGAATTTGAAAATATTTAGATACAATATAGAATGATTTTGTTATATATTTGATTTAATAATAATATTGTTGTATATTTATTAAGAATTGTAGTTGAATTTCAATAAATAAATGAGTGGGGAGAGATACATTTTTCCCTACTTAAATTTTAATGATTTGAAATATATTATTTATAGTACATGATTTATTGTTTGGTATATATTCTATTTAAATATAAAAAGATGTTTTGAGTACTTATTTGACGCTAAAATTGACCTATCGAATACTTAGTGATTCGGTGTATACGTCTGATCAACGTATGTGTCAAATCCTATACGTATTAGATAGATATAAAGCCACACTCTAGTCACTTGAAAATGATTTTGGTGATGACTGCAACATCATCATATCTATTTTCGGGTTTCGAAAGTGAGATAGATATATATCGCCAATTGAGACGTCGAGTGAATACTTGAAACCATTTTGAAATATTTGAGAATATATTAACTTTTGATTTATATGTATATTTCAAAATCATATATATGTATGAGAAAAATATGAGCCATTTGGTTTAAATATATTATTTAATTACTATTATTTTCTACCTCGTTCCTTTTCGGGGACGAAAAGTTTTGAGTAGGGGAGATTGTAACAACCTGCTATTTTTAATGATTTAAATCAAATTTTATTTTTAAAACATTATGCAATTTCTTGTAACGGGAATTTGTAATTTGAAATACGTACAGTGAGATGTAGCAACTGTAAAAATTTCATCGAAAAATTTGAATGTTTGTCGATCGCGCATTTTTCAGGGCAAAGCTGCGCATATCAGTTCAAAATTTAACGATTTTAAAATTTCTTCAAAACCAGTTCGGACAAACACGAAAAATATTCTATTCGTTGTCACGAATCCGACGGCGAAATTCGTTTCGTGAAAATCGGACGTTTTGACCTCCGTTTTCCGTCCGCATTTTTACGTCAAAGGGGTCCGTAACGAGCTTTTGAACGGAGCATCCTGACACTGCAAATTATACACCGTTGTGTCCATCTCGTCGAGCTGATTACCAAAATATATTTATTTGTCAGTTTCGGTGCTCGGTTCGCGCTGAAACTGCGAAAAGGCTTGTGCAGTTCATTTTTGAAACAGAGCAATTTGAGTTTAATGTGTCCCTATTTGGATCCTGCATATTTTTCTAATTATTTTGGGTCTGCAAAACTTGTATTTTTATTTTCTAAAATAACCTTTTTTTTTTTTTTGGATGTACTCATTTGCATGCAACGCATAATCATGCATGCATGTACCATTACACTTACATTTTCAAAACCAACACGTTATGTGTATCCATGCATGTTCAATTATTATTTTTAGCAAATGTTCCTTGTTATTTTAGCATGGGGTCTTTTATTTTCCAAGCTATACATATTGTCCCTTACATGCAAACCTTTAACACGTCGTTCCATTTTCCATTTTGAAACCATTCAGCTTTCATACGGTTGCTATTTTATTATTTAAACAGTTCATCTGTATATATATATATTTCTTTGGAGTAAGTTCACTTCCCAAACCTTTTGTCCCTTCCCATTTTCGTTTTTGTTTTGTTTCTAAACAGCCACCTTATATTTTCCAACATGTTTCAATGCATCTTTAACTCTACGCTTCCAATTTTCAAGCATCCCTTTTGTTCCATGCATTCACGTTCAACTCTTATATTTTAAGGCATGCATGTTCCCAAATGCCTTGCATTCATTTGGGTTTCAAGAGTCATAAGTATGGTTCTTTACCTTTTGCTTTCATGCCAAAAAAAAAGCCATGCCATGATGTCATACGTTCAGTTCGACCGTTTGTTTCTTTATTTACATCAACTTCAAGGATTGTTTTATTCAAAATTCGGTCCAACGTCTACTGATTTAAAAAAGAGAAAAAAAAAAGCAACGAGTTCAAAGTTTGTTGATCTTTTCTCCCTACGTTCTCTTTGATGCCGATAAAAACGCGCTGGAATTGCTCCACCCCATATCTTCTTCAATACTGAAATATCCCATAGATTAAACTGCTCACCCATTTCTTTCAGATAAGCCATTTTTGCCGCCTTCCATTTTCGTATGCCTCCCCACTTTAATTCCATTTTGTCTTCATTGTGAAAGGAAATAATTTTCTTCAGTTCTCTCTCTGCCCTCTGCCTAAAACTGCCTGTCTCTCAGCCAAGACCGACACCATCTCCAGCTCGCCCCTCCCCACTCACACTGACCCAGCTCCGACCAGAGCCAACCCACCTGAGCCGCCTTCCCACCTCGAACCCATCATTGGAGCCAACCGATCCTTGCGTCCCCTCTCCATCAGTAGCTCGTCCATGGAAGCACCGAACCCAACGACCTGCCGACCCCATGAAACCACACCCAACGCCATCCGAGCCCCTCCGACTGCCTTCACCAAATTCACCCGAACCTAATGATGTCGAAGCCCTTCACCACAGCACCAAACCGCTCCGACTCCCCTTTTCTCTTTTGCGTAAGTTATATACAAACGTATATATTTATTGTTTAAGTAAAAGTGTGTATTTTAATATACTGATATTTGTTGTGTTGGTTTGTGCTGTGTGGGTATATTGTTTGTATGTGCGTGAGTTTATATTGTATCTTTCCTATGGCGTGAGTTGTTATGCCTGTGTGGGTTTGTGATGGTGTGAGTTGTGTGAAGTTATTCGGTTTGAAAATCAACATGTACATATATTTTGTGTAAAAGTTTATATATATATATATATATATATATATATATATATATATATATAATGTTTTGTGTGTATTTTCTGGTTATGTATTTATATATGTACAATTTATATTTTATGTATACATAGTTCGGTGTGTGTTGAAATTTGAAATATATATATATATTAATTTCATTGTGTGTGTATATAAGTATATATTATTTTTATATATATAAAAAAAATATTGTGTTTACTTTATTAATCCGAGTTGGTGTTGAGTTCTGAAATCGTTCCCAAACTTGGCCTCCTCTCATAAAAATAAAATAATATTGAGCAGTCATCGAGTTAGATCCACTATGAATCGTGCCTAGAATTCGTCGGTTGATTTGGTGTCAGTCCGTCTGTTTTCTCTATTTCTGTGCCACGAAAGGTGAGTTTATCTCACACCTGACTTACATTTTTCATGGATGTTAGATCAATAATGAACTGTTATATGAAATGTATAGGTTGCTAGTAGAAATTGTTTGATTTGATATGTATGTACATTTCATATGCGACACGATATATTCTTATGACACGTAGTTGCACTGATGATACATTTATTGTGATTGATACTATGTGATTGTTGATACTCTAGTTTTAGGAAATCACTAAGGGTTGAAATGATACATACCCGAACGAACATTAGAATAGGGAAAAATCGTTATCGGTTGAAATGATAGATCTGAACGATTTTTATTGAATTTGGGATCGCGGGTTGGAATGATAGACCCGTAGAAATTTTATCAATTGCGGGTTGAAATGATAAATATCCGTATCACTTGACCATAGGGTAGAAAACTATATACGGACACCGTCGGTCATGTTGTCGAAGTAAAATGAGTTTTATTTTAAATTTTTACTTAAGACTTTATATATTTATATTTTATTTAAATATAAATTGTTTTGTATATTTTAAATTATGTGTTTTAAAATGATTTATTTGTAATTAAGGATTTAAATGTTTATTTAAGATTTTACTTATAAATTTATTTATTTTAAACCATATAATTTATTCCTATAAGTATTTTAATCTTTTTATATTATTGTAAATATTTCTTTAAATCTATTTTTATATTATTTTAAACTTATATGTTTATATTCTATTTATAATTTACTTTAGAATTTTGTAAACTTATATATATATATATACACACATATCTATTTTCAAAATTTATTTTTCTTATATATATATATATTTCATAAACTATATAAAGTCAAGATGGATATGTTAGATTTTGCGATTTAAATTCGAAGTTTAAAGATGTAAATTTGTATAACGATGTTTGAATAATGAATGAACTCATATTATGTTATGAATTGGAACCGATACGAATTTTAGTAGAGATGGACTTGAATTGATAAAATTAAGAAATTGAATTTGATTTGGTTTAAATTACGAACCTTGATAAGAAATGAAAGTGAATTGGGTAAATTGATTTATTTTAATTTATAATCGATATGAATTGAATTCAAGTTTTTATTTGATTAAACATGAATTGGAATATATATATATATAGATGTTATATGCGGAATTGGTTTTTATATTGTTTGGTTTGAATTAAGAATTTTGTTAAAATGATGCATAAGAATGGTTTTAAATAGTAATTCGTTTGAATGGAAATATAAGATTTTGATTCAAAAATGTAGAAGTAACAATTTTGAACTATATGACTTGAATGATAAAGTATGATAAAATTTGTTTAAATTGAAATGTAATTTTGACTTGAATCGTATATTCGAATTCGAACCAAATGTCGGATTTAAATGAATCGAATTGAAACAATTCCTTGTGAAGGAAAATTTCGAATCACTTGAATGGTTTTAAACTTGAATTTTTGCGAATATAAGCCGAACCAAAATTATAATTGAAGTTAAAGGTTTTGATATTGATTTAAACGGAAATTGAGATATTTAAGATATAACTTAAATATAAGTCGATTTGGGATTTGAAAGTTGTTATGCGATTTCGTCGGAAACTTATATAAAATCTAAGTTAAATAGTATAGTATTTGCTTATACTACATTTTGGAATCTTTTCGAGATGTTTTTTTTATTCGATTAGATTTGAGCGATTCTTGTGAGATGTTTTCAAAATTGAATATAATTGAAGTTAGATTTTTAAATTTGATTTCAAATTCGAATATGAGAATTCGTATAAACTATTTTATAAAGTGATTTATAAAACAATGACCACGGTGTGAAAAATGTAAACGATTGGTTGTTAAAGAGACCGGGATCGGCTATTGTCATACTCTCTGCCAATACCGAAAACCACTTTGACAACTGTGTACGTGGCGGAGTTCCAGAATGAAGGAGATGATTTGGCGAACGACTCCATTTTTATTTCATATTAATTACGAGACCCTGACTACCTTGAGTCAGCTTGATGTGGCTAAAACAGGAGCTATGCATGGACCAAGTGAGGTCATACCTCTTATCGAGCACACTTCTTCTATATTATTCTATTACTGTTGAGATTCGATTTGGGCCCTTTTGATTATGGGAGTGTGTATCGAGGTGGGCGGTAGTAGCTACTATGCGTTACCACCAGTCCGGCTCTGCAAACGGTGAATCCACCCTGGCATTCCTTGCGTGCCTTGTCACATGCCTTATACGAGCCCACTACGATTTTGTTTTGTACTGTTTTATATGGAGTGCCCTCTGATCAACCTCCAGTTTACGGAGGAATTACGGTACTGTATATACTATGGGAATATATGAACGGTGTAAGGGTAATCATGGTAATCCCGCTTACGCTATTTTGATATTTTACTTTACTGATAGACACTATTGTATATACCGTATTATACTATATAGTATTAGTTTGACGGATCCTTAGAGGATGGTGATCCCAAACATCCTCTAAGTTACTGATTGCATTTCATCGAACATTTCATTTGTGTTGATTTACTTCCATGAGAATGTTAGTCCTGATCCGAGTTGTTTGTTTTGCATTATTGCTCGGGTCAGATCGAGTATTACAGTTTCGAGATTCACTCTTGGAGTTGGAGCTTATGTTGGATTTTTGCTCATCTATATCTACCTGTTCAGTTGATCCAGTTCTAACTATTCTTGTCATTTCTGTTTTTGTAGTTATCTTTCATTTACTGTATTAGTCTTCCGCTGTATTATTTATGTAAACTCTGATGTAAAGCTTCATGAACTACTATTGTATTTTATTTTTTTCCGCTGTGAGATATTATATTGCTTTGTATCTGTGTCTGTGATCTGCAATTTGTTCTATTTACCCCAGAAGCTAATAACAATCTGTTGTTTTGGACGTTTCGAGTTGGCATATTTTGTCAATTCGGCACGGTCAAAATGGCGGGTCGTTACAAACTCTTATGCGGTTATGCTGCCTCGATACCGTCATGAGTTGCAAGAACTCGATGTGATTAGTTTGTCGAGTTTCCCTGATTGTAATTGTCATACTAGAAGCTTTAACTTTGCTAGTTGAAGCTATTCGAGCTTGCAACACGTATGGAGCTTCTGAGCTTTGTCAATACAATAGGTATTCTGATTTTATTGACTAGTTCAGCACTTCTACATGAAGAAGTTTTTATATCATTGTGCCCCTGCAAGGGGAGGTCTTATATATTGTGCCCCCACTATTGGAGGTCTTTGGGTTTAGTGCCCCTCCTCGGGGAGGTCTTTGGATTCAGTGCCCCCGCTCGGGGAGGTCTTTGGATTTTTATACTTCACATCTGATATTTCAGATGCTATGCAAACGGCTTTCATTCTTCACATCTGATATTTCAGATGCTACGTAAATGGTTTTCATTCTTCACATCTAATATTTCAGATGCTACGCAAATGGTTTTCATTCTTCTGATCTAACATTTCAGATGCTACGCAAATGGTTTTCATTCTACACATCTGATATTTCAGATGCTACGCAAATGGTTTTCATTCTTCACATCTGATATTTCAGATGCTACGCAAATGGTTTTCATTCTTCACATCTGATATTTCAGATGCTACGCAAATGGTTTTCATTCTTCGCACCTAATATTTCAGATACTATGCAAATGGTTTTCAGTCTTCACATCTGATATTTCAGATGCTACGCAAATGGTTTTCATTCTTCACACCTGATGTTTCAGATGCTACGCGAATGGTTTTCATTCTTCACAACTGGTATTTCAGATGCTACACAAATGATTTTCATTCTTCACATCTGATATTTCTAATGCTACGAAAATGAGCTAGACGGCTGTTGTATCATTTCACAGGGCAACCATCAGTTCCTTTGTTGGATGCCTAACTTGGCAGGCTATTTTAGTTTAGGAACCGACGCTTTGAACCTCTCACTTGGGGAAATTCTCCATTGACAAAATTTATAGCTCTCGCGTTTGTTTGTCGTGGCGCTTGTTCATTATTTGGATCTTTACTACTTTTCCCATTCACTTTTCAAGGCGGTGCTTTTCTATTTTGCACTTGTTCATGTTGATATTTACAACATTTGGCACATGAACTAGCGTTGTTGGGGTTGCGATGTTACAGGAACAAGTGCTCGACAGATGGCCTGCAATATGAAATCATGTTTTAAACAATTTGTGATTTGATGTAAAATTTTGCAAGCAAGAAAACTATTTTAGTAGATATGCTCTTGGTTACGGAGCTAATGTTCAGTACTTCACTTGCAGTTTATTACAGACAGTTTACAAGAAGTTTCAAGTATAACAGAAAGTTGGATTTGAAGTAAAGCATGAAATAAAGCATGAAATAGAGCATGGATTAAAGTTATGGCGATGTTGATCGCTTATTCTGAGCCATTGAAATTGGAGCACCATCAACGGTTATTATTTGATGACCGGCCTTGGATTGGTTTGAGCATGAGCTTCATTGCTTGGACTTGACTGATCATTTGATGCCCCTTGACCCTGGGGATTTGCAGAAGGATTCATGCCTTGCAGATTCTTTACATATTACTGCATCCTGTTTTCCTGATCAATTCCTCGATGAGGTTCTTCAGGTGTCGATACTCATTAGTGTTATGACCGTGCTGATTGTGAAATCTACAGAGCTTCCCCGAGTTTGCTGCTTTATTGCTTATCCTTATCGAGTTTGGTTCCGCATTCTCTTCAAAATTCTTTGATGCAAGATAGATGTTTTCAGGAGTGTCATTCAAAGGCATCAGCTCTGATAATTTGAAAAGGCGAGACTTCTTATTAGCTTTGTTGTCGTTCCCGTCATTGGCTCGCTTCTGTCCTTGAGTATTCTTCTAACTATGCTGAGTAGCAGCATTTTTGAGAGCTTCAATAAGTTGGTTACCCTCAATGATCTGAAGAGGCACAGGATCATTGTCCACTCTCATATACTCCTCGGCTTTTTTATAGAAATTTTCAAGCGTGTTTGGTTCTTTTATTTTGATCTATCTACCAAATTCACTCTTCTCATCTATGGCGCCGATTAGAGACATGTGGATTATGTGAGGCTCTGGATTCCTTACTTCAGACAAGGAAATATTGAATTAGCTGAGAAAAGTCTTAATGAATTCCCCTGGATTCTGCTTCATTGTTGAAAGTGTTATGGCTTCCTTGGCTTTGGTAGCGTACAAGCGGAACTGCTCCTTGAATTTTTTGGTCAAGTCCGAGAACCGGTCTACGAACTTGGGTGGAGGCTTTGTAAACCATAGTGATGTAGCACCTTCTAGATAGAGAGGGAAATATAAGCACCTCATCTCGTCTGTTGCTTTTACCGCTCATATGCCATTCATACTTGAACAAAAAGTAGTTAGGATCAACAAGGCCATTGTACGGAGGTAAAGTTGGAGGATTGAATTTCTTCAGACACTCTGTTTCTCGGATTCTCTCAGTAAACGGTGTCTTGTCGGGAAAGAAATCCCATTCCTTATCATCATCACTGAGAGCTTGATTCTTCTTCAAGATTTTTTTCTATCGTATCCGAGATGTATTCTTCAGTGGTATGCCGCTCTACGAAGCTGAGCTCTTTACCAAATGTTCGTCTAGGCATGCGTTCCTGGCTAGAGAGCTTAGGTCCTTTACATTCTCGAAGAGGAGGTGCCCCCATGACAGAACTGGTAACCCTTCGAGCTTTCATATCGGAATGATTCTTAGCTTTTGGCTTCAAGTTTTTGACGTTATCCTCGTCTTTGTTGCTCAACCATTCGTTATCATCTTCCATGTTGTTGCGATCATGGTTAGAGGCGGATGAATTGGCATTTTCGTCAAGATCAACATGGACCTTTTGAGGTGGTGGATTTGATCGAACATTAAGGGTGGCGTCAAGTTTTTCCATCATCGCCTTAGTAGAAGCATCCATCCATTGGTCATGTTGGCAATAGCGGTATCCAACTCATTCTTAGTCACATCGGCTCCACTTGTCGAGTTTTCGCCAACTTTAAAACAGTTAGTAAGTGGTGTAACTTCATTGTTAGCAAAATTGTCATTTTCTCCAACGGTTTTTCTTGTGGTCTTTTTAGATTTAGCCATGATCTCGGACAAGGCTTTGAATTTGGAAGAGAGTTCGTCAATTGTCCTAGATCTTAGACTTGTACAATCTATGGTAGAAGTAGGCATAGAACTTCAATAGTAGGCTCTTAAGATTGAGAGAATTGCGAACGTGGCCCCATGGTGGGCGCCAAATGTTTAAACCAAAAATGGTCCAAACACCAAAGGTACGTAAACCGTACTTTACCAAATGGTAAGTAATAGAAAATGAGACCACATTCACAAAAAGTAAGTAAAAACACAAGAATTTTTATAGTGGTTCGATCTAAAATAGATCTACATCCACTTTTGAGGCGATTTCATTATCATGGAGAAATTTATAAAATACATTGTTTCATACATCTCATTTATATCACTCGTTCTCTCTTTAAAAATGATCTTCTACTTTTTACTCTCATTTAGCTTTAGATCTCACTTGGATTTGGGAAGAAATGGATCAGATCTCGTGATTAGATGATCTTCCTTGATTTCATCATGAAATTAGTGTTAGATCCAAGCTTTAAAGAGGAGTAATGGCGATTGGAGATCAGTTGGATTGAATTTGAGTGAGAATTAATGGTGTTTGGATAGGATGAGATCCACTTGATGTTGGAGGAAGATGGAATGAGCTTCGGAAGCCATTAATGGAGCTTGGGAAGCTTGAGAATGGTGGAAAACCGAAATGACAGCCCTTCGGGGTGGCTTAGATTGGTCCCCTGAATGGTTGTGAAAGAGGGTATTTATAGGTGGAGTTTAAGTGGAGCAAATGGAGTGGCAATGTTATAATTAAGGGGTGCTGGGCCATGTGAGTATAGCTAGAAAACATCACTTTACAGCTAAACACAGCGGTAGTCCATGTCCAGAAAGCATGAGTGACCTCTACCTGCGTGAGCGACCTCTACCAAAACATTTGACTGACCCCTCTGTAATGCACGTGCATTTCTACTTCATTTATATATGTGGGCCTTGTCTTATTCAAAAAGGGAATAACTATTACATGAATGCATCAGTACTATGCAAAAAAGGGAACAATAATTACAGGAATGCCATTTCTTCCTTTTATATCTTTGCTCCTTTTATATACCCAGATCCTTGCGTATGAAGATTTCTCAATCGCTCGTGGTAGCTGTGATGCTCGAGTCCTCACACAAGCAGTGCTCAACCCTTCAACGATGTACAATGCTCGACCAATATACAACGTGGCCCGGTCGATTACTGATGTGAACGACCCCATGAAGAAGTATTACCGTTGGTCAACCCCAGGACTTTTGCTCAACCTCAGAATGGATCTCTGTCAGACCCTTTCTCCCAGCGGCCCTCGACCAGGTGCTATGGTGACGACCGACCTGTCATTGAGGAAAATAACTCGACCCTGTTCGGATGAGGCTACTCGTCCCCACAGCAAGGCATGGTGCTCGAGTATGAAGTGGCATGCTCGACCTGTTCATGTACGTGGTGATGCTCAAACCTCTTTAGGTGAGAGCTGCCTAGTTACGTGTCATGTATGAATGACATGTTTCATGTGTCGTTGGGTGGAATAAAAGCCATGACTTCATGTAGCGTTATATAGGGCTTTGCTAAGTCATTTTGTAGTTGACGTCTAAAATGTGTTGAAGCATGCTAATCTATGATTTCATATCACTTTTTCCTATGCACATATGAACTCATGTACAGTTATACTGAACCATGACCTTGCTTGCATGGATGCATGCTCAACTCCGACATGGCAAGACATGTACAAATGAGTTGTAGTGTGCAACCGAGTTATGGTGTGCGACTGTACAGATCTCAATCAGGTTAGTTCTCGTTTGCTTTGAGGTGTGTCCGAACCATCGTTTTCTGAACTATGTTATAAATGGGGTTAACATCACTACTACCTAAGTTATAATAATATCAATGATTCGATACAACCTTTCTGTCACCAGTGTATCAGTGTAATATAATCCTCTTAACCAATATATACCCAGGATTAAAATTGAGGCTTGGAACATATCATCCTCTTTATAATTTAATCCTTTTTTATCTTGATCGATGAGTAAACTATATAAAACAAAGCAATATTTGAGCATAACCATGCATTTCATAGTCTTACTCAATCAAGAGGGCCAAGGATATCAGTACACATGATATACGCGTAAATGTGTATATTTTATCCGCTTATTTATCTTGTTTTCCCTTTAAAATAATTGATATAGTGTATTTATAGGAGTGTTTTCATATTGTTGATAAAAACATGGTTTAGAGCACTTAATGGATTAAGCATGAAAATTTTGGTTAAAAAGAGTGAAGTTTGAAATTACTAAAGCTTGAAGAACGGTTGCAGATAGAGTTCAGCTTGGTAGATTTGGCTCACTGAAGACTCATGCTTATTCATATATCTCATTTGCAAGGCCTCTCACTCTACAACTGCGTTCACACTGTCTTATGTGTTATTTGGGCTAAGTCTTTAGTCACACATTATGGAATTAGTCTTTGTCATATCAGCTATAAATACACTTGTATCTTGTTCATTTATAATGACATTGGGTTTTATTCTGTATAACTTCTCTTGGAATAAAATTCTTCTCCTTCTCTTCTTAGTTGTTATTTTATTTTATTTATGTTTATGTTGTTTATTTTCTTTTCTTTCTCTTCTCTTCTAGCTAATCTCCATTAATTAGGGGGTGATGACGCTTAGATTAGATTCAATGTGAACCACATAGCGAAAGAGATTAGGACTTCATGTATATAGATCTAGAAGGGTTAGATCTGAACCTTCATATTCTGTGTTGTTTAAGAGCTATGCTCCTTCACAGGTTATATTCGAGTTCGATCTAATGCTTATTAGATTTAGATCTAATTTTTAGGGTTTTAGAAATAAAATAGTGAATTTGTCCTGATAGCCTATGGTTGTCTAAGAGCTTAGCTCCTGAATAGACTGTACTTGTCGTTATTTACATATTTGTTACTAGAAACCTAGGTTATCGTTGATTCATGTTTGTGATAGACACATGAATTAGATCTGTATCAATCTGTTTGGTTATTAATTCATGTTAATCTAGTTTATGCCATTGCTCCCAAATTGCTTTTATTTATTATATAAAACTCTCTTCTTTTTGTTTATTTTCTTTTATTTTCAAACAATCAAAATTTCGGAATAACTTGATTGGATTTATTAGTAAAATAATTTTGGTCCTAGAGTTCGACACCCTTTACAACAACCCTTGTTGGTTAAGAAGGCCGAACGAATTAAACAATTATTTACAGTTTTTAATTTGTTTGCAAACAAGTTGGCGCCGTTGTTGGGGATCAAAATAATTTTTATTAGTAAATCCTTCAGATTATATTTTTATTTTCTCATTTTTCATTGAAAAAGAAACACAAAAATATTTTTATTTTTTGATTTCTTTCATATATATAGGAAAAAATATTGATTAGATGATTTGATATTAAAATCTCTAAAATAAGAGAAAAAAAATTGCAAAATTTTATTTGATTTCTTTCCTGATTTCAATACAAGTTCCTCCCTATTTTTTCATTCATTTTTTTCCAATTTTTCAACAAATCTCTTTCCTCTTTTCAACAGTTCCAAAAAAAGGAAACAGATTTTCTTTGAGTCATTTTTCTCTATTTCTTTCTCTGCATCTACCATGTTCAGACATCTCCATCACTAGTACAAAGTACAATCTCCCCAACCATCGCGTTCTCGAACCCCCTCCATCTCAAACTTTTTCCACCCTATACCACATTCAAATTTCCCTATCTAGTTCACACAAACTGCCATTCCCTTCATCAATACTTCAAACAGGCCTCGCCACAACTCAAGTACCCAAATCACTTCACTCCTTAACTGCAGTAGTGACGAACCAGAAAATCCAATAACCCAATATCAACGAACACAATCGATCACTGCAAATTCCTCCAAATAGAAATACAAATTCACCCCATAACCAACTCAAAACCGCTCTGCCTCCTCATCATTCAACCAAGCTCCGAGTCAACCCACCCAGACAGTGCTACCACCGGCATCTACAAATCCGTATTCACAAACGAGCCCTTTACTGTCATCCAAATCTGCTTAACGGTCCATAAACCTATCACACTACAGAGAATCAACTACTCTTGCATCCGACTTTCATTCTCCACTGTCTGACCATCACTCCCTTCACTCTGTATAGCCACAAACCGACAATCACCACTCCTCATTCCAACGACACCTACACTTCATCAAACGTTCAACAAAGAACCACCGCAGTCAACTCCAAATCGCAAATTCCCCAACCCACTTGCTTTGAAACGTAAACACATCCCTCACCTCACCGCAAAAAACTGGTCACCATACTCTTCTGTGAATAACCAACCATCGGAAGCCCAACCCTTTTCAACAATCGAAACTCGCGCCAGTGAGCAATCATGGTATTAACTCTGATTTCAAAAATCTAGTTCGAACAACCACTTCAAACAATAAAAAAAATCAATTTAAAGGCGGAAGCAAAGATAAGAACTCAAGAAATCAATCAAGGAATTTAGAGCCGATCCACAAATCGGACGATTTACGAAGCTCGAGCCGTTCCATACCAAGGGGGGTGTGAACGTGCTAGCGCTACTCAATTGCACTGGACGGACTCCTAGACTTGGTGAGAATTTTCTAAAATCTACAGGGTCTGCTGCTGCTTGAAAGATATATAGAAATTGCTTGTAAAAATCTTCTGCAGGGGCAGCGGCTTGCTTGTAAAATCTTTTAATTTCTACAGTCATTATTTCTGCATCTTTATTCATTCTGTTAAGGGCAATACCCCAATTCACGTAAGGTGAGGGATTTCATAACCCTTTCTTAGCTCACAAATTGCATTTCATCATAGAATCTGACTAATAATAACGGTTAGACGTTGGACTTAAGGGAGTCGCGGGCTCATCTACGGATTAATTGTATTTTGATAGTTGATTTATTTGGAATGAACTATTTCTTGGTGTCTAGACTACGATAGAGAAATAACCATTTATAAATATTATGGTGATTCGTAAATATTATATCGGTTGTTACTCTGAAGGTACTTAAACCTTCGGCTGCATTGCTAGGGTGATTCCCGGTGCAACGATAACTCATGCCATTAACTGGATGAGAAATCTTTTGTTTTAAGTAATCAAACGTGTCACTATGTAATTTTGGGTTAGGAACTATTAAGGACAGAAAAATTCATTGTAGCTAATTTCTGTGTATCTTATTGGTTTGGTGAATTGCAATAAAAAGAAAATCAAAACTCCTCAAAAACGAAAAAAAATTTGAAAAATAAAAAAAATTAACTTCTTTTTTAATTATTTAGCCCTCGTTAATTATTTACGTCGTACTTTAAAAAAAACTCCCATTTTCAAAATTCTTTTCTGGCGAACTCTTTTCTTCTTTTTTCTGGTGCATGCAAACTTGGACCCGTGACCAAGAATCTCATCATTTAGTTCGAATCAGACCACCTCCTCTTTCCCCAAAACCCATTTTACTTGAACAATCCTTAGAAATGATTAACGAATCAACATGTCCTACCCTGATGGACAAAGTCCTTCCCGATAGAGCTTATTCCCCATCTTGCATTCAGTCACCCGATCATATGGGTAACCACTTCGAAATCCGATCGAGTCAGATAAGCATCCTCCCCAAATTCAGTAATTTTTCTCATGACAAACTATATTGTTTCTTAACGAAATTCGAATATGCTTGTGCAACCTTTAAATTACAATAGTTATGTGAGGATGGTATTAAACTTCGTTTGGTTCCATTCGCACTAACTGACTCCACAGAAAAATGGTTCCTCAGGTTGCCTCCGAATTC
The DNA here is from genome assembly GCA_030737875.1 of Allium sativum. Lineage (NCBI taxonomy): Eukaryota > Viridiplantae > Streptophyta > Magnoliopsida > Asparagales > Amaryllidaceae > Allium > Allium sativum. The sequence goes on along the minus strand of CM060921.1, from coordinate 714,496,771 downwards.
AATAAGAAAATGGAAAGAATTTACAGCAGTTTTCCTTAAAAAGTTTTACCTTATAGAAAAACAGCTAGAGTCAGAAATGAAATCACTAATTTACACCAAAACGGGGGAGGGGGAATCTTTTTGTCAATATTTCGAAAGATTCAAGGAACTGTTGTTAAGTTATTCCCATCATGGTTATAAAACATGGTCGGTATGTCAAACTATATACGATAGACTCGACAATGGTTCTAGGCAAATGTTAGACTCTATGTGTCAGGGCAATTTCCTAAAATAGACTGACATAGAAGCATAGGAATTTCTGGATGAGTTTGCAGAAAATTCGAAACAATGGGAACGAACCAATGAAAAATGTATCTATTCGCGTCCAGTAATAATTCTATAGAATCCTTTTCTTCTAAAGCTCTTGAAGGTGCATTAGTGAACGTTGTTAGATCACACACTCAATCTAATAACGTTTCCCAAGCTACGTGTCACATATGTCTTAACTCCAATTATATGGTTGATGAGTGTCCCCCTTGAGCAAGTGAATACCCAAAAACCACCGAAATCTTTCTTATGGTCCAAATAACCCCCTGACGAATAGACCATCGAATAAAGCACTTCCGAGCAATGCTTTGAACAATCCCTTTAGGCAAAATCAGTACAATTTGAACCAGGCGCCTTTCCACAAATCTCATCAAATGGTCGCAACCCAAAATGAAAATTTCCTTTCTACGATTGAGGGGAGCTTATCTAAGGTGGGAAAACTATTAGAGCAAATGACAGAACAAAGTATTGAAAATAAAAACTGGTTACACTCATATATGCAAAACACGAATCAACAAATGCATGAAATTCAAAAATAAATGTCTCAACTTAACGCTAGATTAAGTGAAAGGGAAAAGGGTACGTTTCCCAGTCAACCCATCCAAAACCCTAGAGGACAAATTCAAACCCCCACCAAATTCACATCATTCAAGATTCAAACGTTAGTCACTTGAATGCAGTCACAACTCTTAGATCTAGCAAAATGATTGACAACCATGTGGTCAACCCAAATGATTTATCGGACAATCTTCCAAACCCTACCGAAAATTCGACCAACTCAGATCAAAACATTGAGCCAATTTCTGATCAGGACCATCCTCAAACCCAAGTAGCCTAACCTACTGGTTGTCTGCTCCATTTCCTCATAGACTCCGACCTAGGAAAAAGACCGATTAGCTAGAAAAGATCCTAGAAATATTTAAGCAAGTTAAAGTGAACATTCCTCTTTTAGATATTATAAAACAAATTCCATAGTATGCAAAATTTCTAAAAGATTTGTGCACTCAAAAACGTCATATACAAGTACCTAAGAAAGTGTTTCTAGCGGCAACTCTAAGCGAAGTCTTGTCCTAATCAATGCCAGTGAAATACAAAGATCCTGGCTGCCTCAATAATATCATGTATTATTGGGGACAAGAAAATCGATAGATGCCTGCTAGACTTAGGTGCTAGTGTTAACTTGCTTCCATATTCTGTTTACCGCCAATTAGGACTAGGAGAACTGAAACCCACCAAGGTTACCCTTCAGCTTGTTGATCGTTCAATTAAGAGACCTGTGGGCGAAATCGAGGATGTATTGATAAAAGTTGGCGAATTCATCTTTCTAGTCGACTTCATTATCCTAGAAACTCAATAGGTAAGCAATCCTGCAAACCAGATCCCTTTGATTTTAGGGCGACCCTTCTTAGCAACCTTTAATGCGCTTATCAACTACAAAAATGGGTCTATGAAACTTTCTTTCGGTAACATGACCATCGAACTAAACATTTTCAGAACATAAAACTCTCATGCCTCTGATGTGGACCATTTTTCTAAAATCCATGCGGTCCATGACAATGAACCTGAGCTCGACCATTTAAACAACGAAATTGAATCGAATTACGAAACTTTGTTTCAGGATATCTCCAAAAATGTCCCTGTGTAAATTCCTGTCGAGCCACTCACAATTGAGTCTATCCCTCAACCAATTTCTTTGGTTGAGTCGTCTCCTAAATCTGAACTCAAAGTGCTTCCCAGTCATCTTAAGTGCGCTTACTTAGGAGATAATGACACTCTTCCTATCATCATCGCTTTTGACCTTACTACAGAGCAGGAACAATTGCTCCTTCCCATCCTTAAGAAAATTTAAGGAAGCAATTGGTTAGTCCATGGCTGTTATTAAAGGGATTAGTCCTTCGATAGTCCAACATCGGATCCACCTTATAGACGATGCCAAAACCACTCATGATCCCTAGCATCGACTAAACCCTATCATGAAAGAAGCAGTTCGAGATGAAATCCTTAAATGTCTTGACAATGGAATCATTTACCCAATTTCCGATAGTCAATGGGCTGGTCTGATTCATGTCGTATCTAAGAAATCAGGGATAACCATGATCCAAAATGAAGCTAACGAGTTTATCCCAACCCGCACCCAAACTGGTTGGCGTGTTTGCATTGATTATAGGAAACTTAACGCTGCAACACGTAAGGATCATTTCCCTTTTCCATTTACCGATCAAATGTTAGAATGACTTGCCGTCAAGAGTACTACTGTTTGCTTGACGGGTACTCGAGCAATAATCAAATCCTTATTGCTCTTAAGGACCAAGAGAAGACCACTTTCACTTGTCCCTTCGGTGCATTTTCTACGGTCGTATGCCTTTTGGTCTCTGTAATGCACCTGCAACCTTCCAGAGGTGCATGATTAGCATTTTTTCTGATATGATCAAGCGATTTTTGAAAGTTTTCATGGATGACTTTTCCATCTTTGGGGACTCTTATACTGAATGTTTACATCACCTTGATCTTGTTCTTAACCGTTGCAAAGATAAACACTTAACTTTCAATTGGAAAAATGTCACTACATAGTCAAACATGGCATTGTTTTAGGACATGTCATCTCTAATAAAGGAATTGAGGTGGACAAAGCCAAAATCGAAGTTATCTCTAATCTTCCCATTCCCAAATCCGTTAAGGACATCCGATCCTTTTTAGGTCATGCTGGCTTTTACCGTCGCTTTATAAAGGATTTTAGCAGAATCACTCGACCTTTGACTAATCTTCTTGGTAAGAATGTGCCTTTTGACTTTAATTCTGATTATATTTCATCTTTTGAGCATCTCAAAAATGAACTTGTCTCTGCTCCCATCATCTGCTTTCCCAACTGGAAGCTGCCTTTTAATATCATGTGTGACGCCTCGAATTTCGTTGTAGGCGTTGTCTTAGGAGTACGAATCGATAAAATTCTTCATCTCATTTACTACGCGAGTAAGACTTTGAACGATGCTCAAATCAATTATACGACCACTGAAAAAGAACTTTTGGCAGTCGTTTTCGCTCTAGAAAAATTCAGACCTTATCTAGTTGGCTCACAAATCACTGTTCATACCGATCACTCTGCACTTAGGTACCTTTTCTCTAAAAAGGATGCTAAGGCTCGTCTCATTCGTTGGATCCTTCTACTTTAAGAATTTGACATTACCATTAAGGATAAAAAGGATCCGACAACATTATTGCGGACCACTTGTCTTGCCTTCCAAATGCCCTGTCTTCTTCTCTTCCGATCAATGAGAAATTTCCAAATGAACAGCTCTTTTCTTTATCCACTGATCCTTGTTTCGCTGATGTTGTCAACTACTTAGTTACCTGGCAAACCCCTTCTTTTTGGTCCAAGCAGGATAAAAAAAATTCTTTCCCAAGTGAAACATTTTTTCTAGGACGACCCTTATATTTTCAAATACTGTCCTGACCAAATCATCTGAAGGTGTGTTCCCGACACTGAAACTCGCAGTGTCCTCTCTTTCTGTCACGACCAAGCATGTGGTGGTCACTTCGGTCCTAAAATGACAGTCGAAAAGGTTCTCATCGGGATTTTACTGGCCCAACCTTTTAGAAGACGCTTATGAATTTTGCAAAACTTATGATCGAAGTCAATTTTTAGGGAAAATTGGTAAACGAAATATGATGCCCCTAAACCCCATTCTAGAAGTTGAAGTTTTTGATGTTTGGGGTGTAGACTTAATGGGACCCTTCCCTAATTCTTTCATGAACCTTTATATTCTTTTATCTATTGATTATGTTTCTAAATGGGTCGAAGTTATTCCATGCAAAACAAATGATAACAAGGCTGTTGTGCGCGTCTTAAAAGAAAACATCTTTTCTGGGTTTGGCACCTCGCACAGTAATCATCGACAACAGAACACACTTCTGTAATCATTCTTTTGAAGCCCTTATGAGAAGGTATTCGATAAACAACACGTTATTCACTCCTTACCATCCTCAAACTTGTGGGCAAGTTGAAGTATCGAATAGACAGATTAAACAAATACTTGAGAAAACTGTGAATCAAAATCGTACAGATTGGTCCCAAAAGTTAACTGACACTCTTTGGGCTTACCATACCGCTTTCAAAACAAACTTGGGTATGTCCCCATATCGGTTGATTTTTGGTGAGCCATGTCACTTGCTAGTTGACTAGAACATAGGGCATTATGGGCAATAAAAACTCTAAATCTTGACTTAGAGCAAGCAAATGAACTTAGGAAGCTTCAAATTAATGAACTTGATGAAATTCGAATGATGCCTATGAAAATGAACGAATTTATAAGGACAAAACGGAAGTTTTTCATGATAAATCAATTTTACGTAAAATTTTCACGCCAGGTCAAAAAATCCTATTGTATTACTCAAGATTGCATTTATTTCCCGGTAAGTTAAATTCTAGATGGATAGGACCTTACACTATACGGACTGTTTTTCCGTATTGTGCGATAGAAATTGAGAATCCAACTGATGGGTCATCCTATAAGGTCAATGGTCAACGCCTTAAACCTTACTTGGAACCAATACCCAACCAAGAGGAAGAGCTCATGGTCCTCCATGAGCCATATTACATTCGGTAAGACGCACTAACCCTCTCTTTTGTACATATGTAAATATTCTCTTATTTTTTCCCTTTCACTGAGATATGTTTGATTAACGACTGTGAGGACACTGTCACACTCAAGTGTAGGGAGGAATTTACACTACATCAACAATCAAATTTTGTGAACTAGGTCATTCGTTGAATAAGGACTAACTTAAAATTCATAAATAACACCTTGGTTCTTATTTGATAAGTTGAATTGTTGGGTAATAAGAATGAACATTATTTATTCGTTGAGTCGTAATATGTCATTTTAAGATGCTAGCTTGAGACTGTGCAGACGTTAGTCGTGTTCTAGAGTAAGCGTGTCAACCCTTGTTATACATGTTAGAATGTGCAAGTAAAAATAAAAAAAATGATTTTGCACCTGCATTTGTTGGATTTTCTGAGTTCTTTTTCATGCATAAATTTTTCTCACTCAAAATTTCAAACTTGTAAGTTCTAAATTCCACTTGGCCCACTTAAGAAGAAATGACTCATTGTAGCTTTATACTTCGATACCCCCACATTATTCAAACTCAAGTTTTAGTCGATTTACATTCATGTTTCAACAAGTTTTTCTTATATTGGTATACTCGAGAACCTTTTTACTGATTTATTGTTAAAGGTTAAGGAACACCACTTTTATACCAATATTACTCTACCCACTCCAACTTGTTTTAAGGTAGGATAACCATATACCACATCGTATTTTAAATGGGTTATCTATCTTACAAAACTTTGCTTATCTTTCCTTTTAGCCTTTTATATAACATCAATCTAGACTTTTGTGTTGAATTAGGGTTATAGAAGTAGAGTAACTAAGGCACAAAACTTTCCTTTCATGAAGTGTTGGTTATGATTCGCTTAGTATACGAGGAATAGAATGAAATAATTTAGGATATCATTCCATTCCATCCCCACTCATCACTCATCATGCAAAATGAAAAGAAAGAAGGAAAAAAAATGCAATAAAGAGAAAATATCCAAGAATAAAATAGTCATTCATCATTCTTGACTATAAAACATTCATTTCCATTCCTTCCACATCCATTATACTATACTTAGAAGTGAGGACTGTAGTAGAGAAGATGAAAGGAAATAAAACGTCCATTTGTGCATTAGTATTACTTTATCTTTTGTAGCGTGAAGTTCAACTAATACACTTGCCCTCTCATCCATAATATTCTTAGAACTTACAAAATTCTCCTTTATCTATGCATAACTCACATCCAATATTACAGTTACACTGGTGCAAAAAAATTCAAAGAAAAAAGAAAAAATGGATAAATGATTGGGTGCACATTGTCGTTGTATAGAACTTTGGTTGACACCACACTCTTAACCTTCAAGGCAATTACAGTTTTATCAAGGAATTACGATTCAGCTAGAAATTTTTTATTCATTTTTGCACCAGTAATGCAATGGACAATTTAGGACTAAACCGTTATTATTGAAGTTAGTTAAAGTCTTTGGAATTTGAAAGACCTTAAATATATTATTTGATTAATCCGCGTACATAAGACGCATTGGATTTTGTAGGCAGTATCTGCTGAAAACCCTCACGGGACAACACTCGTCCTATAGGAACACCTAGGAGTTTAATGGCTTGTTGCATACGCTAAATGTAATCGTGTTTCCTACGAAAGTGTGACAAATTCTTAGTTTAGCTTATTCGAGGACGAATAAAAAAAGATAAGTCTGGGTGTACTTGATACACGTAAATGTGTATGTTTTATCCTCTTATTTATCATGTTTTCCCTTTAAAATAATTGATATTGTGCATTCATAGCGGTGTTTGCAGATTATTGATAAAAAGCATGGTTTAGAGCATTTGATGGACAAAGCATGAAGAATTTGGTTAAAAGGAGTGAAGTTTGAAATTACTAAAGCTTGAAGAGCTTAATTAAAGCTTGAAGAACGGTTGCAAATAGACTTCAGTTGGTAGATTTGGCTCATTGAAGACTCATGCTTATTCTTATAACTCAATTGCAAGGCCTCTCACTCTATAGCTGCGTTCACATTGGCTTATGTGTTATTTGGGCTAAATCTTTAGTCCCACATTGCGTAATTAGCCAATTAGTCTTTGTCATATCAGCTATAGATACACTTATATCTTGTTCATTTAGAATGACATTGGGTTTTATTCTGTATAACTTCTCTTGAAATAAAATTCTTCTCCTCCTCTTCTTAGTTGTTATTTTATTTTATTTATGTTTATGTTGTTCATTTCCTTTTCTTTCTCTTCTCTTCTAGCCATGGCTAGCCAATCACTTTTAATTAGGGGATGATGACGCATAAATTAGATTCAATATGAATCACATAGCCAAAGAGATTAGGACTTCATGTATATAGATCTAGATCTGTACCGAAGGTTAAATCTGAACCTTCATATTCTGTGTCGTTTAAGAGCTATGCTCCTTCACAGGGTATATTCGAGTTCGATCTAACGCTTATCAGATTTAGATCTAATCTTTAGGGTTTTAGAAATAAAATAATGAATCTATCCTCATAGCCTATGGTTGTTTAAGAGCTTAGCTCCTGCATAGGCTATACTTGTTGTTATTCACATATTTGTTTCTAAAAACCTAATTATCATTGATTCATGTTTGTGATAGACGCATGAATTAGATCTGTATCAATCTGTTTGATTATTAATTCATGTTAATCTAGTTTATGTCATTGCTCCCTAATTGCTTTCATTTACTAAATAAAACTCTCTTCTTTTTGTTTATTTTCTGTTATTTTCAAACAATCAAAATTTTGGAATAACTTGATTAGATTTATTAGTAAAATAATTTTGGTCGCAGAGTTCGACACCCTTTACAACAACCCTTATTTAGGAAAACTGGACGAATTAAACAATTGTTTACAGTTGTTAATTTGTTCACAAACAACACACCAGAAATCTGAGGTAAATAAAATTTAAAATAAAATGTATTTGCTCGAATTTAAATCTATTTTTGTTCCAGTCTACTATGTGTGTTTCTATAATTGACAGGTGTGCAGATGGCTGGACAGATAGTTATGGAAGCAGTTGAAGACGTTGTATGTCAGAGAGTGTATGTGAGTCTGTATATGAGTGAATCGAGTGACAGTGTAGTGAGATAAATGTATGTAATTATGAATGACTGTGTAATATACTAGTGTAATATTCTAGTGAATGTACAATAGGGGAGTCAGAAAATTTGTACTATTTGAAATGTTGATATAAACTACTGTGTTTGAATACCAATTGTGTCAGTAGTACATTATTCAATAAATATCGTTATATTCAACAAAATGTTGCAGTATGTGATGGTAGATGTTGCAGTATATGGTAGTAGATGTTGTAGTATGTGATAGTAAATATTGTGATAAACTAGCAAAATGCTGTCATTGGATGGTAAATGTGTCACTATAGATAATCTGCGGCCCACCTTTATGTAAAATAAGTATTTGTGACAATATCAAGAAAATGTTGTCATCGGATGGTAAAAATGTTGCCTCTGACTGTAGGGCTACGCGACAAAATGCACCACCAAGAAAATGTTGCATTTGATTGTTTTTTGCCTACAGCAATATTCTGCATCACATCTTCGGGGTTGAAATAGGCCATCTAACCGTAGTGTATCCAACATGCTAAAATCCAAAATGTGAACAATGTACACATCTACATTTGTAATTACAACATGCAAACTTCTTGCCAGTAAGCTATAATGAACTCCATAACCTATAATACTTAAAATTAGATGACGCAATTTCAAAATTGAAAGTTTGGGTTTAGATTTGTACCTATTTCATGTTGTACGCCAGATGTGTTTGCCATTGTATGTTTTTTGGAACAATTAAAAGGAAATATGGATGAAAATGAAGTTGATTTTTTTTTTTTTTTTTTTTTTTTTTTTTTTTTAATTTTGGGCTGGCTGAAAGAGTGGAAAAGCGAAAATGAAGAGAGAGTGGGGAAAAAGGGGCTCTCGGGTTTATGTGTAGCAGGTCTGTGTCGAAGGCGAATTTTTGAATTTCACCTATGTGTGAAGTTTCAAACTTTGTCTTCGTACAGATCAAAACAAGTCTGTACCTGTAATTAAATCTAAAACAGGCCTATACTTGTTATTATTTATATAAACAGGCCTATATGTGTTATTTGCCCTTATAAATATGTCTCACTCTTTCAGCAATTAACTTTAGAATTCACAAAAACAAATTCCATGGAAGTGGAGTCACAACAAAATAAGACTGGTCATGTTTCAGACGATGATGGACGGGTAAAAAGAACAGGTACGCAGAAAAAGATAACAAGAAATCTCACTTGTATAAAACATGGAGATATCTATGTTATATCAGAAAAATATTCAATTACATCCATATGGAAAATTAATTTGACAGTCTTGTAAACTATGTGGTAAATTCCTCTGCATACAGATTACAGACCTTCGGAGTACTTATTCCATTTTGTCATTCTAATTTCATTACAGAAATCTTTGTATCATGATTTAATCAAGAAAAAAATTTATAAATTATTTGGACAAATGTAGGTACTCTGGTCACTGCAAGCGCTCACATAATAACTACAGTGATTGGTTCGGGTGTTCTATCACTAGCCTGGGCAATGGCACAACTGGGTTGGGTTCTTGGATTGATTGTTCTTATATCGTTCGCGTTAATAACTTGGTATTGTTCTACTCTTCAAGCTGATTGTTATCGCTCCAGCAATGGCAAGAGGCACTACACATACACCGAAGCTGTTAGATCTCTCCTGGGTATAAAATCTCATATTTTTTCCTCTTGTGAGTCTGTGTGATTTACATGAACTGATGCAGCTCATAGTTTTCAATCTTTATTGACAGGCGAAATGCATGTAAAAGCATGTGGAATAGTCCAGTTTGCGAATCTAATTGGAGTGACAATCGGCTATGCAATCACAACAGCTATCAGCATGGTGTATGCATACTTTCCAACTACTATTTAATTTGCTTATTAACGGCCATGATGTATATATTTTTTTTTTTTACCATCTTATAAATGAACTGCAGTGCTGTCAAGAAATCAAATTGCTTCCACAGAAACGGTCATGATGCGAAATGCGATGAAAAATTGACTGTTTACATGCTGTATTTCGCAGTTATTGAGATTGTTTTGAGCCAAATACCTAATTTTCACAAAATTTGGTGGCTTTCCATTATGGCCGCGGTTATGTCCTTCACTTACTCTTTGATTGGGCTTGGTCTAGCCATTGCTAAAGTAGCAGGTTAGTTAGAGTATTATGCAATTTATATTTTCTGATTTCTAGCTCAAATTTTTACAACATTTAATTTAGATATAGATAATATGAATGGTTTTTCTATTTTTTCTTTTTAAATAATTAATTTCAGAGAATAGTCATGGAATGGTGAAAACAAGTTTAACGGGAATAAGCGTGGGAGCTGGCTTGTCAATGAGTGAAAAAGTGTGGCAAATGTTGCAAGCTCTAGGAAATGTTGCATCTGCTTTTAGTTTTTCTTTGGTTCTTATTGAAATTCAGGTATGTGTGATTTTCTTCAAATACACTGAATTTTATTTGGATATGGATATCCAATGTGACCTGGTTGAATTGAATGATGAATGAATAGATTTACATTTTTACTGCTATATATTTAATATCAATGAGTAGAACATTTCAATTATGTGCATGTTATGAAGGTTCATGTATATTGGAATTAACAAGTTGTACAATAACTATTGAGGTACGTACATATATATGGTTTCAAGTTAATTGGTTCCTTATTCCTCGTTTTAGAGTTCATGTATGTTTATGATAGATATAGACTGGGACCCCATGATATCTAAAAGTTGGTGAGTATCAGAGTTCATATGTATATAATTAGTATAACGTATGAAGCATAATTCCTGAAATGATGCATGCATTAAATTCATGGACCGTGAGGTCTAAACCTGGTCAACTATTAAAACCTGTGGTTTTTTAGGAATGATATTCAAATTGGGTGTTCCCATGTGCCGGATCAATCTTAACCATTGATTTGCACAAAATCTAATAGTTTTGAGTGGATTGTAAGACCCGTTTATTAGATTATTAATAACATGTGTGATTGATGTGTGATTGTGATTTGTCGGTACACGGAAACATATGAGCTGGGTACAGAAGAATTGACCCATTTTTTTTATTATTGTGTTTTATACATAGTCTTCATAAACTGCATATTGTGGATTGTCAAACAGCAGTGATGTTATCGTTTACAAAAAATTAGCTAAAAATAACACAACTCTGGTCAATTAATTTGATAACATGTTTTATATACCAGTGATGTCTCATTGCTGCAGTGATGTCTCAAACAGCAGTGATGTCTCATTGCTGCAGCAGGTTTCTGTTGTTTACTGAAGGTGAAGCACGAGCTTGCAGCGCAGACATCAAAAACTACATTCAACAAAAAGTAAATAAAAGGGAAAATCACTTACGCCTCCAAAGATTTTGGCCATGCCAACAAGAAAGGTTGACGTTGCCACCAGAACCGAAGACAATTAAGGGCAGAGGCTAAGATTTGATTACAGCTGCAGTTGACGCGCTAAGATTTTTCTCAATTTGGGGCAAAATAATTAGGATTAACAAAACACGGTTCTGAGAAAAGGGCTTTAGGGCACGGTCGAATCGCGATTTCAAGGTCCGGCCGTCGGTCTCTGCACGAAGACGATCTGATTAAACTCCGGGCCAGCGAAGCCAACGGTCGGCGGTTACTGACGGTCGAACCTCGGTCGGGTCCGGTCATGATAACAATAGTTTTATATTTGGACGTGTATATATACATTTCTTGCCATTCTTCTACAATACAGTAATAACTGTGCATGAAATAGTCTAGGGTAGGAATCAATGCTCTATCAATACAAACCAGCCAACTTCAATATACTATCTATTGATTGTTTGTGCAACCGCTCGAACATACTGTTATCAGTGGCGTTGAAGCAACTGACCATACATACCAATACATATAGGCTTGGGCCATACCAATAGAATACGTATAATTATAGATTTATATCACGGTGGCCCAGCCTTGGGCCAGGCCTTTGTCCACTTGCTAATAGGATTGCATATGAAGAGAATCTGATACATACAGATTACAAGATGTATATTTGAATTCAAATTTCCTATAGCAGTATTAGTTGTTCATTCAAAAGTGGTAATATCAACACAGCAAATGCAGTTACATAACATAAAACCTTCGGATGCTCATTCTATGTTACTAATTGAATTATGCATACATAACATATTTTATAGGACACTCTAAAATCAAGTCCACCGGAGAACAAAGTGATGAAGCTGGCATCACTGATAGGAGTGCTAACAACAACTATTTTCTACATGTCATGTGGAATTTTTGGATACCTTGCTTTCGGAGATGCTGCACCTGGTAATTTTTTAACCGGCTTTGGATTCTACGATCCTTTTTGGCTCGTCGATATTGGCAATGTCTGCATTGTCATACATTTGCTTGGTGCATACCAGGTTAGTGGTCATAGCTAAATTGTTGTTTCCCTTAACAGTTAATACGTCAATGGACTATGTTTTATGAAGATTGGATCCTAATTTCTGGTATAACCCTTACTGGAACTTCCCAAGGTTATAGTCTTGTAGATAACCTGGATCTCTCTCTTTCCTTTCCTTTCCTTTCCTTTTCGTTTTTGGTCTTACCAGCAGTGAACTCACAACTCATATTTCAAATAAATTGCCAACTGTTAATTGCGAGGTCCAAACCCAAACCTTAGACCAGCTGATTATGTTACTTAACAAATATGATATTTTGCTGGGTACATATGTGTGTATATGTTTATGCACATGTGTCATATACGCGTGTGCTCATTCATAAATCGAAATAAGAATATTTCGTTATAAAAATAGGAAGTATAATGACCCAAATATGTAAAAACCTTGATCCCATATATAGATTCTCCAATATAGAACTAATTTTTACATGTATTATTTTTTAGGTTTTCTGCCAACCCGTCTTTCAGTTTGCTGAAACATGGGTTTCAAGCCACTACCAAAACAGAAGACGTAACGTATTAACATCGAATTACCCCGTTGCCCTCCCATTCTGCGAATTCGAGTTCAACGTTTCAAGGATCATATGGAGAACTTTGTACGTGTTAATAACTGCATTTATAGCCATTGCATTGCCTTTCTTCAACAGCATGTTTGGAATAGTAGGAGGGTTAGGCTTTTGGCCATTGACTGTGTATTTTCCTGTTCAAATGTACATCACTCGAGCTAAAGTGAATAAGTGGACTTTGATGTGGGTTTGGTTACAGACGCTGAGTTTGGTATGTTTGCTTGTGTCGGTTGCTGCTGTCTGTGGATCTGTTCAAGGGTTGATTCAAGATGTTAGGGCGATCAAGTCTTACAAGATTTTCTAAGGCTGTTTAACGTTTGTATGTGTGCTAATAGTACTTGTGTGGTCCAGCCCATAATTTGTTTTGGTTGCCGTTTAATATAAAAGTGATTTTTTAGGCATAAATGTCAAGTATAAAACTAATGTGCAAGGTAAACTGCTACATTTTGGTCTTGCATTCTTGTTCATTCTGCACTTATGCAGCGGTCCGAGTTGTATTTGCTCATGTATTCTACGTCTGTTTTCCATATTGGATTTTGGCCAGATCTGATATCCAAATAACTTTTGGTATGGGGTATGGGTTTTGGTGAAGTTCATTTGATAGAACTGCATTTGTATTGAGATATATTTAGAAAGAGATAGTGTGAGGAAGAAAGATTTTTGCTTCCTTGCAGTATATTTAGAATTGATGAATATGAAGATTTGATGAATCTTTGCTAGCTTACATTATCATCCATGAACCCATATTTATAGTACAATTACACATGATATCTTTCTTTTCAAATAACATGGAATGACGTGGAAATCCCAGAAAACTAGAAAAAAATAGACAAAATATATAAAGAGATATTTCCTATCCATTTTTCTAAAAATCTTTCTTCCTCACAATATCTTTTTTCTAAATATATCTCAATACCCCCTTCAAGTTGGAGCATGAGATTCAAAAATTCCCAACATGAAAAGAAGAAAATCAAACTCTGACTTGCCAAGTGCTTTAATAAAAATATCTGTCAATTATGAAGATGTTGAAACAAGTGACAAAAAGGCTACATTTTTGATGTCTTATGTTTGTAAGAAAAATTAAACAAATGTCACCGATACCATCAAAAATTGATGAATATGAAGATTTGAGGAATCTTTGCTTATTTACATTATCATTCATGAACCCAGATTTATAGTACAGTTACACAAGATATCATTATCCTCAAATGAGATGGAATGAAGTGGAAATCCAAAAAAACACGAAATAAATAAACAAATATGTAAAGAGTGTTATAATATATATTATTTTAAGGGTGAATACGCTTAATGCAAGGGACATTATTGTAATTGTTGAGACATCTGAAGTCTATAAATAGAGAGCTCATGTATGTTGTAAGGTGATCTGAATGAAAAAAAAAAAAATGTCTGCTCTCTCTCTTTTCTTGTGTTCTTCTTTTATTTTTTAACACGTTATCAACACGATACCATTTAGTTTAAAAGTTTCAAATAATAAACTTCGGTACAATTTTTTTGGATAAATATCTGTTTCATTTTGTACTCGTTTGATTTCTCACCAACCTATTTTTTCGGAAATTTGAACGGGTACACGGAATATTATATTTACACTGTTTTTACTGGTTCCTCCTACTTTTTATACGGCATCTATAAATACTTGGCCTGTTGCGCATCATTTTCTTTAGAAAATAAAGCTATCTACCTCTTTTAGTATTATTTTCTTCACAGGAGACAAGGTAAATGGAAATGGTCACTTCTCTCTACCTATGATGTTATTTAATTCTTCCCTGCTTTTGATTAAATACTTGTATTTTGTGTGATGTCCTTTGTCTTCATTCTCTCTAAAGAAATATGCTTGTAGTTTCTATTGATATTGTACTGTCTATGCTTATTTCGCATATTGGTACTGTCCATTTTTTTTAATATATGGATTGGTGTTCAAGTGCGGTAATTTCAATATCAGATTTACTACTTTTCTCCATAAATAATGGTTATGTCCATTTACCCTACTACTAGGTTATAGCCATGCACTATAATGCTGCACATTAATGTCATTGTTGACATTATGTGCATACGATTATTCTCCACATTGAAGTATGATCTCAATTTTGTTATTGGATACGGTAGTTGTACTGTACTTTCATTGTTTTGTTTATTTATTAATCTGTTAATTCAATTTGATAATAGAATATGTATGTTGATCTGTGAGTATATGTCATCTGTGAAGATAAAAGAATTTGTTGATTATGTTTGTACACAAGGGAATGTAAAAACTGTGATCTGTCTTATTTTATTTTAGTTATTTATTTTTGAATTCTTCTGAATTTTGTTTAATTAAGCATCTACAATTTTTTTTCCTTTGTGTAGCTCACAAAATGTCGAACATTGCTAAGCTTGAATTCAAGGCACTAGACATATCTGGGGATAATTATTTGTCATGGATACTCGATGCCGAGATCCATTTACAAGCACAATGCTTAGAAAACGCCATTAAAACTGGCAATAATTTGTCCTAGCAGGACAAAGCAAAGGCTCTGATATTTTTAAGACGCCATATCCACGATGATCTAAAATCAGAATATTTAACTGAAAAAGACCCTCTCCACCTATGGAACTCCATGAAGGAGCGATATGACCACCAGAAGACAGTCATACTTCCAAATACGAGACAAGAGTGGTTGAACCTATGATTTCAAGATTTTAAAACTGCAAGGGAATATAATTCTGCCAAGTTTAGAATTACTTCTAAACTGAAATTATGTGGAGAAAAGGTAGATGACGCACAAATGTTGGAAAAAACTTTCTCAACATTTCATGCCTCGAATGTGCTCCTGCGGCAGCAATACCGAGAGCGTCATTTTACAAAATATTCTGAACTCATTGAATGTCTATTGATTGCTGAACAAAACAATGAACTGCTTCTTAGAAACCACTCCTCAAGACCAACTGGTTCAGCTGCATTACCTGAAGTTAATGCTAACTTTGCCCACTCCGGAAGAGGTCGTGGCAGAGGAAAAATAAGAGGACGTGGTCGTGGTCGTGGACGTGGATACAACCCAGCAGAGGTGGTTATAGTGGTTTTGGAGTCAACAAAACTACTAATTTTAAGCAGCAAATGAAAAATGAGTCTGGAAATAGCAATAATTCAGCTGCTGAAAATAAGAAGCATTATGAGGACATTTGCTATAGATGCGGGCGCACTGGTCACTGGTCACGCACTTGTAGATCATCAAAGAAAACAATCGAAGAATACCATAAATCGAAGAATATCGAGACAAATAACAATGAGAGATTGTCCGATAACACTGACCTGAAGTTAGATGATTTCTTTTAAGACTATGATGGTAATTTATTCAGCGATGAAAATTTAAATACAATATTCGAAGAAATTGACCGAACCAACCATTGACTAGCCTGAAGCTCATCCTGTGTTTTTTTTATTTTTGTTTCATTTCCCTTCAGCATGTATTATTTTGGAACTTTTATTTGTTTTTCTTTTAGTTTATTCTTATTGAATTGCAGAAATAATGTGTAATGTTGGACTTTGATTAGTTGTTTATTCACATGGATATTTATTTATATTTATGAGTTATTTCCGTTATTGATTGGCTGTATTTATTTCTTAAGGTATGGATCGACAATGTTTAAATGATGATATATGTCTGGTTGATAGTGGAACTACTCACACGATTTTGAAAAACCCGAAGTTTTTCTCTGAATTATCTGAAAATATTTCATATAAAGTTTCAACTATAGTTGGTTCAGCCAATATAATTGAAGGGTCCGGAAGAACCGATATAGTGTTACCAAATGGTACACATATATTCATTCAAAATGCACTATATTCAAGTAATTTTAAAAGGAATCTGCTTAGCTTCAAAGATATAAGAATGAATGGATATCATATTGAAACTATAAATGAAAACAACAAAGTATATCTTTGTGTTATCTCTAAAATTGAAAGCCATAAGCTTATTTTAGAAAAATTTGTTACAATTTCAACTGTTGGATCTAGATTAACCCTAGAGGGGGGGGGGGGGGGTGAATAGGGTTTTTCACAGTTTTAACAAGAATTGAAAAATTGACAGGATATTAAAATAAAAACTGATCACAGAATGCAGCAGAAATAAAAGTGCAGAAAATAAATCACACACAGATATACCCAGCTTCGGCAAAACCCTGCCTACTGCTGCATTCCTAAGGTTTCTACTAGATGATAGAACAGATCCCGCATACAAGACCTTGTACACTCGCGACTCTCGCTCCTATTCTAACTCTACGCTCAAAACCCTAGACTGATTCAAACCCCTGAATCAGAATTTCCCCTAGTTTTACACAGACTAGTCAACTGCCAGTTAAACCCCTAACTGGTTCCCCCTAGATTTTACAAAATCTATAAACTGTTCGGTTTACAAAGAAATTAAAACTGAAACAATACAAAAAAGAAACTAAACCAAAGAAAACCCTAGGAAATAAATAACAAGGGTCATCCCCTTTTAGCCTTTAAACAAGAACGTGGCCGGCCCAATCTCATTTTCATTTCACCCGATCTCTTTATTCTGTGGAAAAAGAAATGGCGGCTAGGGTTTTGCAATTCTCCCCAAATCAATCGGTTTCTGAGCGAGATGATGATTGTTATTGCTTAGATTATCTTGCGCCTTGTTTCTTCAATCTATTGCTCTCTGATTTGAGGGTTGTTCTCTGGTCTGATCGAAACTGTGAGTAATTTTGATTTTGAGTATCTGCTTGAAATTTTTTTTTGCGAGTTGTTGTGTGGTTTCGATGCCTAAACTGCCTGTGATGATGTGGTGTCATATAGGATTTCATATCCTTAACTTGCGCTCTGATTTCTTGAATGATTCGATCTGATTTTGTGGGAATTTGTTGCCTCTGATTTCAATCGATGACTTGGCTGATTCTGTGTATTCCTCTTTTGACTTCTCAGCTTGAAATTGACTCATGAATTTTTTTTAAAATCTTGAAAAAAAAACTTGCGTGATTTATTGATGAACTGTCCCTTGTGAATTTCGATTACTTGCCTTGTTTGGTTTTGTGACATTGAATCGATCCATGATTGATTCCCTTGCGTGAATAACTGCATATTGTATATCTGGAAAAGAATCTTGCCAAAAAAAATATTGTTCATTGAGGATTTTTTTTTTTTTTTTGCCGAGTATTTTGTGAAAACTGGAAATAAACATTGTTTTTCCCTGCGTGATTTTCTGATGAATCTTGATGTGTTCTAGGCCTTGATAACTTTGAGTAATTCTGGAAACAAATAAAGTGATTTTTGTCATTAAAACAAATGTTATTACTTGCCAAAATCATCACCTTAATTTCAAGAGCCTTTTTGCTTGATTGATTTATTTCTTGCTCCTTGCAAAAATACTGGAAAGTTTAAAAACTTTGCCAAAAATTATTTCACTGCATTGTTTGGGAAAACAATTTAAACTTCTGCCAGAAATGATTACATGATATTTCTGGAAACCATTTGCATTAATTTTCTGAAGTAGGCATGTTTTGAATTCTCAAAACATTCAAGATCATTTACTTTTCAATGCTGTTACATTTGATTCACCATGCTCGACCACTGTGAAACCTGGAATTATGCCTCGACCACTTGCACTCTTGATTTGTACACTATGCAAGCTTGAGAACTGTTTTGATCAAAACATGACATAATGAAACATCATACCTTGCCATGATCCATATTTGACATATACATTTGCAAGTTTTGCTGTTGCTGCTCTTGTTTATATTTTGTGTATGTATATGGACTTGAAACATGTTGCACCAGTTTACTTGAAACATGTTTAACTTGTCTTGATCTATGTTGATGTCCCATGCTGATATGAGCCTTTTCATACTACTGTTTGCATTGCTGAACACTTGTAGTTTGCTTACCATCCCAATTCACCAGTATTGTTTGCTTTAGTGATCGGCCATTTGTGTGTTGAAACTGCATGCTTAAAACAGTGAACTTGATATATGTAACCACTCTGAATGTCTTCATTGTTCTTCCATTTGGTATACACTTGCTGACATGTGATACTTGACCTCTTATTTGTTGTGTACACATTCTTGAACATTTTGAACCCTCACCTTTGTAAAACTGCTACTATGTCCATTGTTGCATTGCATCCTTTTCATGTTTGAGTTGCATTATCACT
Organism: Allium sativum; assembly: GCA_030737875.1. Lineage (NCBI taxonomy): Eukaryota > Viridiplantae > Streptophyta > Magnoliopsida > Asparagales > Amaryllidaceae > Allium > Allium sativum. The sequence continues at coordinate 714,477,611 of CM060921.1, read as the reverse complement.
TTGCCATGAACAAATTGCACAATTGACTTCTGGTTTGAGCTTGTCCATACTAGTTTGCTGTTTTTGACTTACATGGGCATTTATGTGTTTGTTCACCTGCATCACTTTTGGGCATTCCTTGACTATAAACTTGCTGTTTTCACTTAAGTAACATGCTATGACCCTTGATCCTTTTGATTTAATTCTGGAACCTAGCTGCATCAATATACACACTGTATATTTGTTGTGTCACCATGAGTATATGTTGTCGAGTACTTGTATGTGCCTGAGTACATGCAGCCATGCTTGTAGTAGCTCTGTTTTGATCCATGCACCACTTGATCATTGCTTTGGCTGCACCATAACTTGAGTTTATGCTGAAAATATTTTGGCTCGGCCATTTTCTTTGAGTTGTGCTGTGTACTTGAATTTGAGCTGCTTCACTGATTTTGTTTCTTGCCTGGGCTGGTTTGAGTTGATTCATGCAAGCTCGACCACTTTTGCACTCTAGCTTGCTTGGCTCGACTCCATGCTTTGACACTTTGAAATTGATTGCTTTCTTTGAGGTTTTGATCATGTTTGTTTGTGTTGACTTTGTTGCTTTTCAAATATGCACTGAGTTGAGAAGGTCCACGTGGCTACTCCTCAGTTGCACGCTGAATTGGCGAGGCAGTACACACGTGTATACACGTGTGTACATGCAGCCATCAGACGAGTTGTCCCTGTCCCTGCATTGAAATATATATATATGTTGTTTGCCTTGTGGTATTTACAGTGTATCACTGTGAATATCACAAGCTGTCTAGACACAGATTGATGGTTTTATAATTCAGATCAAGTCATGAAAAAAGATGAGAAACACACCAGAAATCTGAGGCAAATAAAATTTTAAAAATAAAATTTAAATTTGCATGTATTCTGTTTTATTTCTATTGCAGTGTACTGTGTGTGTGTTTCATGTGTGACAGGTAAGCTGGGATGACTGGACTAATTTTGATGACAGGACTGACAAGCTGAAGACAAGAAGACAGTGTGTGGTGTCAATGAATGTATGAGTCTGTATTTACAAGTGAAAATGGATATATATGAAATGTAAACTGAATGAATGTATGAGTGTTGCTGTGAGGAGCTGTGTATATATGAAATGTACTGATGTCTGTAATAAACAAGTTTGATTGAAATAAAAATCATTTTATTGTTGTCAAACAAACTTGTCTATTTTATTCTGTTTATACAGGTACAAATATTCTGTGAATGTATAAATAGTGGAGTTACAAATAGTTGTACTGTTTGAATATTGAAATAAAATATTCTATTTAAATAAAATACTGTGTTAATATTTGAATTTCTGTACAGTCGTATTTTATTTAAATATAAATATTATATTCATTGCTGTGATGTATATATATAACAGTACAGTACCAAACACATTTATAATAAAATTATATTTGGTTGTTATCATCAAACAAAAATCATATAATTGTGTATACAACTGCGTTATATACAACAATCTCCCCCTTTTGATGATGACAAACAAATAAAAGATTTTGAATATAATAAATGTGTTTGTTCGTGGATATTTGAACTCCCCCTATTTAAATGCTCCCCCTACAACAGAAACTCCCCCTATAACTATGCATGAGTGAAATATATGTATAATTAAATTTTCAAAATTAAAAATATTTATAAAATATTCACTCATAAATCAAAATCTAATCCATTCTCCCCCTTTTGTTATCATCAAAAGGATACAGATTTTAAAATACAGATGAAAATTGACTAAAAATATAATTTCAGCTTAAGAGGAAGAACGATCATCATAAAATTCAATCAGTCAAACAAAAATCATGATAAACTAAGAACAGGGCATATTTCACATTTTAGAGAATGACAGACTTACGATGAATTTTATATAAAATGGAGAAAAAAAATTTCCAAATATTTTCAAAAGAATTTTATAGGATTAAAGCACCAAAAACGGTGATGGGTTTGGATTATAATTAAAAATTCAATTTAAGTGAGAAAATCGAATAATCTCAAATCTCAATATCTATTAATCAACAAATCATAATGCGTCATAATATTTTCAACACATTTCACAGATTAGAGAGATGGATTGATAGGTTGATTTTTACACACCAAGGAGAATTTCAATTTTATTTCAGTTTTTAGCACATTTTTTATTTATTTATTTATTTAAGAGCACACTGACCATGCATAACCAGAGCTTGGATTTTTAAATGAGGTCAGTCGCAGCTTAAATTATAAGTTATCTCTTAACCATGCATGACCAGAGCTTGGATTTTTAAATGAGGTTAGAGACACACTTATATATTTATTATATATATTTATCATTTCACCTTTTAAAAAGAAAACACTCCTTGGTATAAAACCAATATATGGATGATAGAAAATGTGGTAGGTACAGAAATGGACTGTGAAATAAATTTCTAAATTAATTTTATTATGAAATATGACTAACTGTACCGGGATTATTGAAAATTTTCAATTATCACTAATTCTGAATAATAATATAACCACAATTCCATCACAAATATTTTCACTGTTTATTTAAAATGGTTTTAAGAAGAAATTAAACTCTCCACATTTATATAAAATCATAACGGATGGCAGAAGGGTGACAAGTAATGAAGATGGCCGTGAAATAATTGCCAGTTCAAAGATATTATAATAAATATTTAACCATCATGAAAATCTAAATAAAATTCTCCTCTTGTTGTGAAATATACTGCAGTCACAATTCATCACAATTTCTAAATCTGATTATAATTTTGATGAATTATAAATACAGTTTAATTTGGATATTGATTTCAATTTCTGAAAGAATAATCAGTAAATAATTTTAAAATTGAAAATCAATTACAAGAGTAATATGCTGATCTATACATGACAAGAGAAAAAAAAAATATATATACAGCAAAAAAAAATATGCAGCACTTTTAAACTGATACCACATGGTGTCTCTACAAAGTGAAAAATCAGAACAGATGGATGAGACAAATATAAGGCGCTTCTGATACCAAATGTTCTCGCTTTTCGAGGATTTAAAATTGACAATTGAGACGAACAAGAATATCAAAGAGTTTCAAACACAGAGCCCATGCAGACAAGATTTACAAATTTGGCAAGCAACAGACAAATCAAAACAGGCAGTTATTTAATAACAGTATCAGAGCAGCACAAAAATAGTTTCAAAAGAACAAACTTGTCAGAATGATGGTCACGTAAGATGGTTCATGATCCAAGATTAAAAATATCATTTATTTTAAATCATTTGATGAACATGAAATACTCTAGATTCAATGAATCAATCACACCAAATTATTAATGTCAGATTTAAGATATGTGTGTGATTCAATAAATCAATAATTTCAAATGATTTTAAACAAATAAATATTTAAATCAATTAATCATGAAATATCAATGATTTTCAAAGACCATTTTCAAAAAGAACTTTTCAAGAATTTCTCAAAAACTATTTCTTACAAGCCCAATAGAAATATCAGATTATTTACATCAAATCTGAGAGGTATTCTTGATTAAAAAAAATAATTTATTTGAAATCACTTGAATCAATGTTAAGTTTGAGATATAATGAATCAGTCACACAAGGTTGATCATTTCAAATTTAGGAGGTGTGTGATTATCCAGAATATCAATAGTTTCAGATGATTTCAAACAAACAAATTTTAACTATAATGATCATGACTAACTATGATTTTCAAGATGTATCACTGGTTCAAGCCAATCCAAAAAAATACTGGAATTGTCACAACTGATAAATAACAAAGTGCTATAATGAGTATAATATTTTGAGCTTTTCTAAAATGAATTAGAATAAACTCAGAATAGAAAACGTGTGTGAAATTCCATCAATTTTCAGATCTTCAAAAATTTAGAATTCAAATTAATTAACAGTGTTCAAGATATGACATGAATACAACAACACCGTTATGAATTCAGAATTAGGAAAATAAACTTCAAAACAATTGCAGATATTTACACAAATAAATTCAAGATCTGGAAATGATTACAAACACGAGAGTGTTCTACAAATAAAATGAATTTCCAGACAAATATGAGTTTTGCAATTGGAAGTTAATGGAGCACAGAATAAACAAAGATATGGCAGTGACAAATCAAATAAAGACAAATAGAAGAAAATAAAATAGAAAGGGGTAGAAGAAGTAGGAATAAACAATAAAAAATATTTACAAGGTTGAGGTCAGAGATCATACCTGATTCACAGAAAACGTTGTGGATCTCTAACTCGTCAGACTTTGCTAAGGAACAGTAGATGATTCAATGATGTGAAGTAGTTTGAATCAGTTTCTCTTTTCAGCACAGTTGTTCCTCAGCCTCCTTTGGTAGCTAACTGTTTAGAGGATTGAGTGGTCTAACAAAGGCAGTAAAACCACTCACAGTTGTATTTGTTCGTTTTGGTACCCAACCCTGTTTATATAACAAACCATCAGAATAAACCTTTGTACCCTTAGGAACCCAAATCTGTTTGAATTTCACGAAGTTTGGTTTATTTCCTTTTGGGATCCAGGATTGTTTAGAAGGATTATTATAAAACAATTTCTCATTTTGATTTTGACTCAAAAAACCTTTGAAATTATAAGAGTTCAAATTTTCAAATTGATTCTTTTCAAGATTGTTTGAAGAATTTTTCAAATCATTTGTAATTCGTCTTTCAAAAACATTATTTTTCTTAAATCCAAGTCCATGTTTATTTTGAACAGAAAATTGGTTTTTCAACAACATATTCAAAGATTTTTCACCGTTTGAAAAATTAGACAAGATTGTTTCAAGTTGTTGAATTTCAGTTTTAAGATCACCATTTTCTTTCAATAAATCTGAACAACGATTTTTAGTGATCTCACATCTTTTAAAATCAGATTTCAAAACCAAATTTTCATCTTTGAGTAACTTTATTTTGGTTTGGGATTCAGCAATCTCAGCCTCAAAATGTTTTCGACTTTCAGACTCAAATTTCTTGAAATTTTCAATCTCGTTTTCAAGTTCTTTCAAAATCGAATTCGATTTCAACAGATTTTCCTTTTCTGCAATTTCAAGTTTGGAATGAATATTAGTTTTAAAAATTTCAAATTCCTTTTGCAGATGATTGTTCAAATTTGATAACTCAATCTCGTTTGCTTTTAAGACCAAAATTTCATCTTCAAACTTTTGAATATTTTTGTTGAGATGAACAAGATTGGTTTTCGATTTCAAACAATTTTTACAATCTGAATCTGAAAGGTTTTTAAAATATTCAAGCCGTGATTCCAAATCATCAATTTTACTGTTCAACTCAGAATTCCTAGATTTTAGAGTTTTGTTTTTAGATTTGAGTTTATCAACAGATTTAGTTAAATCAACACACATATAAACCAAATCTTCGTATGAGAAATTTTCAATTTCAGTAACCGTTGATTCTCCATCATCTGATCCTTCTGAATTCTCATTTGTAAATCCTGTTGAACAGAATTCTGAGTCTGAATTGACAATCTGGGGTTTTGAGCTGGAGTTGTCAATTTGACCATACTTCGTATTGAGAGCTGTCCAAATTTCCTGCGCAGTTAAACAATGGGAAATCAGACTGTATTGATTATCATCAAGATGAGAATAAAGAATATGTGTAGCACGAGAATTAAAAACTTTATCTACCATATCGTACCCATTGATAACAACATCCCAATATTTAATATTAACAGATTTTAAATAAAATTCCATTTTGGATTTCCAGTTTAAAAAATCTGTTCCAGTGAAAATAGTTGGAGATGAACTGGACTGACTTTCGCTAGACAGACAACTATGGTTACCCATAACTCTAGAGTTAAAAAAAATACCTGGCTCTGATACCACTTGTTGGATCTAGATTAACCCTAGAGGGGGGGTGAATAGGGTTTTTTCACAGTTTTAACAAGAATTGAAAAATTGACAGGATATTAAAATAAAAACTGATCACAGAATGCAGCAGAAATAAAAGTGCAGAAAATAAATCACACACAGATATACCCAGCTTCGGCAAAACCCTGCCTACTGCTGCATTCCTAAGGTTTCTACTAGATGATAGAACAGATCCCGCATACAAGACCTTGTACACTCGCGACTCTCGCTCCTATTCTAACTCTACGCTCAAAACCCTAGACTGATTCAAACCCCTGAATCAGAATTTCCCCTAGTTTTACACAGACTAGTCAACTGCCAGTTAAACCCCTAACTGGTTCCCCCTAGATTTTACAAAATCTATAAACTGTTCGGTTTACAAAGAAATTAAAACTGAAACAATACAAAAAAGAAACTAAACCAAAGAAAACCCTAGGAAATAAATAACAAGGGTCATCCCCTTTTAGCCTTTAAACAAGAACGTGGCCGGCCCAATCTCATTTTCATTTCACCCGATCTCTTTATTCTGTGGAAAAAGAAATGGCGGCTAGGGTTTTGCAATTCTCCCCAAATCAATCGGTTTCTGAGCGAGATGATGATTGTTATTGCTTCAATTCTCTTGCGCCTTGTTTCTTCAATCTATTGCTCTCTGATTTGAGGGTTGTTCTCTGGTCTGATCGAAACTGTGAGTAATTTTGATTTTGAGTATCTGCTTGAAATTTTTTTTTGCGAGTTGTTGTGTGGTTTCGATGCCTAAACTGCCTGTGATGATGTGGTGTCATATAGGATTTCATATCCTTAACTTGCGCTCTGATTTCTTGAATGATTCGATCTGATTTTGTGGGAATTTGTTGCCTCTGATTTCAATCGATGACTTGGCTGATTCTGTGTATTCCTCTTTTGACTTCTCGGCTTGAAATTGACTCATGAATTTTTTTTTTAAAATCTTGAAAAAAAAACTTGCGTGATTTATTGATGAACTGTCCCTTGTGAATTTCGATTACTTGCCTTGTTTGGTTTTGTGACATTGAATCGATCCATGATTGATTCCCTTGCGTGAATAACTGCATATTGTATATCTGGAAAAGAATCTTGCCAAAAAAAATATTGTTCATTGAGGAAATTTTTTTTTTTGCCGAGTATTTTGTGAAAACTGGAAACAAACATTGTTTTTCCCTGCGTGATTTTCTGATGAATCTTGATGTGTTCTAGGCCTTGATAACTTTGAGTAATTCTGGAAACAAATAAAGTGATTTTTGTCATTAAAACAAATGTTATTACTTGCCAAAATCATCACCTTAATTTCAAGAGCCTTTTTGCTTGATTGATTTATTTCTTGCTCCTTGCAAAAATACTGGAAAGTTTAAAAACTTTGCCAAAAATTATTTCACTGCATTGTTTGGGAAAACAATTTAAACTTCTGCCAGAAATGATTACATGATATTTCTGGAAACCATTTGCATTAATTTTCTGAAGTAGGCATGTTTTGAATTCTCAAAACATTCAAGATCATTTACTTTTCAATGCTGTTACATTTGATTCACCATGCTCGACCACTGTGAAACCTGGAATTATGCCTCGACCACTTGCACTCTTGATTTGTACACTATGCAGGCTTGAGAACTGTTTTGATCAAAACATGACATAATGAAACATCATACCTTGCCATGATCCATATTTGACATATACATTTGCAAGTTTTGCTGTTGCTGCTCTTGTTTATATTTTGTGTATGTATATGGACTTGAAACATGTTGCACCAGTTTACTTGAAACATGTTTAACTTGTCTTGATCTATGTTGATGTCCCATGCTGATATGAGCCTTTTCATACTACTGTTTGCATTGCTGAACACTTGTAGTTTGCTTACCATCCCAATTCACCAGTATTGTTTGCTTTAGTGATCGGCCATTTGTGTGTTGAAACTGCATGCTTAAAACAGTGAACTTGATATATGTAACCACTCTGAATGTCTTCATTGTTCTTCCATTTGGTATACACTTGCTGACATGTGATACTTGACCTCTTATTTGTTGTGTACACATTCTTGAACATTTTGAACCCTCACCTTTGTAAAACTGCTACTATGTCCATTGTTGCATTGCATCCTTTTCATGTTTGAGTTGCATTATCACTTTGCCATGAACAAATTGCACAATTGACTTCTGGTTTGAGCTTGTCCATACTAGTTTGTTGTTTTTGACTTACATGGGCATTTATGTGTTTGTTCACCTGCATCACTTTTGGGCATTCCTTGACTATAAACTTGCTGTTTTCACTTAAGTAACATGCTATGACCCTTGATCCTTTTGATTTAATTCTGGAACCTAGCTGCATCAATATACACACTGTATATTTGTTGTGTCACCATGAGTATATGTTGTCGAGTACTTGTATGTGCCTGAGTACATGCAGCCATGCTTGTAGTAGCTCTGTTTTGATCCATGCACCACTTGATCATTGCTTTGGCTGCACCATAACTTGAGTTTATGCTGAAAATATTTTGGCTCGGCCATTTTCTTTGAGTTGTGCTGTGTACTTGAATTTGAGTTGCTTCACTGATTTTGTTTCTTGCCTGGGCTGGTTTGAGTTGATTCATGCAAGCTCGACCACTTTTGCACTCTAGCTTGCTTGGCTCGACTCCATGCTTTGACACTTTGAAATTGATTGCTTTCTTTGAGGTTTTGATCATGTTTGTTTGTGTTGACTTTGTTGCTTTTCAAATATGCACTGAGTTGAGAAGGTCCACGTGGCTACTCCTCAGTTGCACGCTGAATTGGCGAGGCAGTACACACGTGTATACACGTGTGTACATGCAGCCATTAGACGAGTTGTCCCTGTCCCTGCATTGAAATATATATATATATATATATATGTTGTCTGCCTTGTGGTATTTACAGTGTATCACTGTGAATATCACAAGCTGTCTAGACACAGATTGATGGTTTTATAATTCAGATCAAGTCATGAAAAAAGATGAGAAACACACCAGAAATCTGAGGCAAATAAAATTTTAAAAATAAAATTTAAATTTGCATGTATTCTGTTTTATTTCTATTGCAGTGTACTGTGTGTGTGTGTTTCATGTGTGACAGGTAAGCTGGGATGACTGGACTAATTTTGATGACAGGACTGACAAGCTGAAGACAAGAAGACAGTGTGTGGTGTCAATGAATGTATGAGTCTGTATATACAAGTGAAAATGGATATATATGAAATGTAAACTGAATGAATGTATGAGTGTTGCTGTGAGGAGCTGTGTATATATGAAATGTACTGATGTCTGTAATAAACAAGTTTGATTGAAATAAAAATCATTTTATTGTTGTCAAACGAACTTGTCTATTTTATTCTGTTTATACAGGTACAAATATTCTGTGAATGTATAAATAGTGGAGTTACAAATAGTTGTACTGTTTGAATATTGAAATAAAATATTCTATTTAAATAAAATACTGTGTTAATATTTGAATTTCTGTACAGTCGTATTTTATTTAAATATAAATATTATATTCATTGCTGTGATGTATATATATAACAGTACAGTACCAAACACATTTATAATAAAATTATATTTGGTTGTTATCATCAAACAAAAATCATATAATTGTGTATACAACTGCGTTATATACAACATCAACTGGATTATACTTTACCAAAATTGGCATAGTTGAATCTCATTTTATAAACATGAGCCAGAAGCTCACAGATACAAAGAAATTGATTCTTTGGCATGATCGTTTAGGTCATCCTGGATCAACTATGATGCTGAAAATTGCTAAGAACTCAAATGGGCATGATTTACCAAATTAGTTGAATTTACCAAATGATTACATGTGTACATCATGTGCACAAGGAAAATTAATTACTCGACCTTCATACAGTAAGATCACCTCTGAATCTCCAGCATTTTTGCAAAGAATTCAAGGTGATATATGTGGTCCAATTCATCCCCCTTGTGGGCCATTTAGATACTTTATGGTGTTAATTGATGCATCAACTCGTTGGTCACATGTATGTTTGCTATCTACTAGAAACATGACATTTGCCAAATTACTTGCTCAAATAATTAAATTAAGAGCACACTTCCCCAATCATCAAATTAAATCAATACGATTAGATAATGTTGGAGAATTCACTTCTCAAGTATTTGATGATTATTGTTTATCACTAGAAATTGAAGTTGAACATCCAGTAGCTCATGTTCATACTCAAAATGGTCTAGCAGAATCACTAATTAAGCGTTTGCAACTTATTGCAAGACCTTTACTTATGCAAATAAAGTTGCCTGTTACAGCTTGGGGACATGCAATTCTGCATGCGTCCAAATTGATTAAAATTAGACCAACGGTTTATCATCAATTTTCACCATCACAGCTTTTAACTGGATCCCAACCAAATATTTCACACTTACGAAAATTTGGTTGCGCTGTGCATGTACCCATTAGTCCCCCACTTCGTACTAAAATGGGTCCTCGAAGAAGGTTGGGAATTTACGTGGGATTTGACTCACCTTCGATAATTCGTTATCTTGAACCTCTTATGAGTGATGTATTTACTGCAAGATTTGCAGATTGCAAATTTGATGAGTCAAATTTCCCGCCGTTAAGGGGAGAAAAGACCGTTCCAGTAGAACGGCGTGAAATTTCATGGAATAATCCCTCTATGTTCCATTTGGATCTACGTACCAAACAATGTCAATACGAGGTACAAAGAATTTTTCATATTCAAAATATTGCAAATCAAATGCCAGATGCATTTAATGATGCTGCAAAAATAACTAAATCTCACATTCCAGCAGCAAATAGACCGGCTAGAATTGAAATCCCCGAAGGACCAATAGCAGCAAATGAATCTAAAGCTAGACAAAAACGTGGAAGACCGATAGGTTCAAAAGACTTGGCGCCTAGAAAAAGAAAGTCTAATGAAAAATCATCAATTAACAAACCTCCCGAAGAGGTTATAAATGATCCAAAAGATAACTCAAAAGAAAATTCCAATTCTCCAAAAATCAGCGAGGGAACTATTATCCCAGAAGAAATAATAGAAGCTTCCGAAAACAAAATGGTACCTAATAATAATGAGATCTCAATATTCTATATGAATTATGGAGAAATGTGGGATCGAAGTAAAATAACAATTGATGATGTATTCTCATTCGCAGTAGCTACTGAAATAACCGAAAGTCATGACTATAATGAGAATAATGATAATGAACCAACTAGCATAAATGAATGTCGAAAAAGACAAGATTGGCCAAAGTGGAAAGAAGCTATTCAGGTTGAGTTAGATTCACTTCAAAAACATGGTGTATTTGGACCAATAGAGAAAACACCAGAAGGTGTTAAACCAGTCGGTTACAAATGGGTATTCGTTAGAAAACGAAATGATAAAAATGAAGTTGTGAGATACAAAGCAAGGCTTGTTGCACAAGGTTTCCTACAGAGACCAGGGTTTGACTTCAAAGAAACGTACTCTCCTGTTATGGATGTCATAACATTTCGATATTTAATAAGCCTTGTAGTTTCTGAGAAGCTTGACATAAGATTGACTGATGTTGTGATAGCTTATCTATATGGTGAATTAGATACCGATATTTACATGAAAATCCTAGACGGATATAAATTGCCTGAAGCAAAATCAAAGTCAATGTATTCATTAAAATTGAGACGATCACTATACAGTTTGAAACAATCTGGAAGAATGTGGTATAACCGTCTTAGTGAATATTTAGTAAAAGCTAGAAACAAAAACAACCTCATTTGTCTATGTGTCTTTATAAAGAAATCGGTAAAGGGATTTGTTATCTTAGCGGTATATGTTGATGATATAAATTTGATTGGAACTCCAGAAGAGATCAATGAAACAATAGATTACCTAAAACAAGAATTTGAAATGAAAGATCTTGGAAAAACCAAATACTGTCTTGGTCTACAAATTGAGCACAGTAAAAATGGTATATTAATCCATCAACCAAATTACATTGAGAAAATTCTGAAGCGTTTTCAAATGGATAAAGCATATCCACTTAGTACACCTATGGTTGTCAGATCACTAGATATTAAAAGGGACCCTTACCGACCAAAAGAAGATGATGAAAATATACTTGGTCCAAAAGTACCATATCTCATTGCAATTGGTGCATTGTTATATTTAGCCCAATGCACGAGACCAGATATTGCATTTTCAGTCAATCTTCTAGCAAGATATAGCTCTGCACCAACTAAAAGACACTGGAATGGCATAAAACATATCATGAGATATCTGCGAGGAACCACATATTTGGGCTTATTTTATTCTAGCACAGGCAATAATCTGATTCTAGTTGGTTATGCTGATGCAGGTTACCTTTCTGATCCACATAAAGCAAGATCACAAACTGGATATGTGTTTACTAACAGCAATGCAGCTATTTCATGGCGATCTACAAAGCAAACGTTGGTAACAACATCATCTAATCATTCTGAAATATTAGCACTACATGAAGCAAGCCGAGAATGTATTTGGTTAAGATCATTAATCGAACATATTCGACACAAATGTCAACTTCCCTCAACTACAGAGAGGTCAACCATTATTTATGAAGACAATGCCGCATGTGTAGCTCAGATTCAAGCAGGATATATCAAGGGTGACAGGATGAAGCACAATTCTCCCAAATTCTTCTTCACACATGAACTTCAAAAAGAAAATAAGATAGAAGTGAAGCAAATTCAATCTCAAGAAAATCCAGCAGATTTATTCACCAAAGCACTTCCAAAGTCAACATTTCTGAAGATGGTTTATAAAATTGGTATGCGTCGTTTGCATTACCAAACTATTTGAATAATGCGTTACAAATCAGGGGGAGCATATATATAATGCTATAGTGTACTCTTTTCCTTCACTAATATTTTTCCCACTGGGTTTTTGTTAGTAAGGTTTTTAACGAGACATTATTTTGATCCAGAAGTATCAACCCTCATTGCAACATTGTCAATATGTTATCTAAAAATGAAAATTGTACTCTTTTCCTTGTTTATGATTTTTCCCACAGGGTTTTTCATAAAAAGGTTTTTAATGAGGCAATCAATTTTATCATCTTTGCATACGCATATTCAAGGGGGAGTGTTGTAATATATATTATTTTAAGGATGAATACGCTTAATGCAAGGGACATTATTGTAATTGTTGAGACATCTGAAGTCAATAAATAGAGAGCTCATGTATTTTGTAAGGTGATTTGAATGAAAAAAAATGTCTGCTCTCTCTCTCTCTCTCTTTTCTTGTGTTCTTCTTTTATTTTTTAACAAAGAGATATTTCCTACTCATTTTCCTAAATATTTTTCTTGCTCACAATATCTCTTTCTAAATATATCTCAATAATTTATCTTGCATGCAAGATTTCAATTTCGGTAGATTTGTTCTTGTTTCTTAAGAACAATAAAAGTGTTACTTTACGTCTATTAAAAAACTCAATTTTAGAACGTCATACCATTTTACACTTAGCTAGTAGTCATCGGGTGGGTGTTACAGTTATGGTAACTTCATTATTAGCACCAATCATAATCTTAACCGTTGTTGATGATCGTAAATTCTAGCAACCGCCATCAGAATTGTCGTATTTCAAATTTTAAAACATTTGTATATAAGTGTACACGTGTCCCCTTTCTCACACGTGGAAACACAAACAACAGGTGGAAAAAAGGGCAATATTATCTATAAAAATACTTCTCTGTAATACCATTGTTTTAGGTAAATTTTATTTCCATCCCAGTATTCCATCAGTTAATCCATCATTCTATTTTGATAAGTTGGTCCACAACTTTTTTGTAAGTTCATCTAGAGGTGGTTTAACTTAAAGATTTAATGCTTCTTCTTTGAGTATTCTTACCGTCAAAGCTTTTCTTGCTGATGTACAAATTTTTTCTCCTTCTACTTCTCTATTTTCAATTAATCTAAGCACAAGCATGAATCTTAAATACCTGTAGGCTATAGGTCATAATCTAGAAATACCAAGTTCATGAATCATGTTTTCTTCTGTCATGGGTCGATTATATATATATATATATATATATATATATATATATATATATATAGGCGAGCGTTCAATGACACCCCAAATAGTGCATCACCCTTAAATGCTCACTGATTTCCACCACATATCCCGTTTCTCTCTCCCTCCACTCATTCTCTCACCTTCCACTCACTTATTCTAATATAAATGTCTGGTTTATATAGGGGGACAAATGGGGTGCTCACTATTTGGGGTGCCACTGAACGCTCCTCATATACATACATACATATATATATATATATATATATATATATATATATATATAGACACACACACACATACACACAAACCCCAATAGTTGATCATATTTTTCTGTCCTTAAACACATATCCTTTCAAATTTGCTAAATGTGCATAAGTTCAATACCAAAGATTGAGAATAGTTATTTTTGTATTTAAAACTGTTTAGTACAAAATAAAAAAAAGATATGAAAAAAGAACGAGAATGTACTTTTACATCTGAGTTGTTTGTACTTTGCATATTTGTGTGTTAAACCAGCGAAGATATGTCCAAATTAATGAATGTGGTTTGCCCTTTTTTTGGGTTCAACTGCAATGATACAATGAATCTATCTATAGGTGTTCAAATGTAATTTTGTTAAACACTTTCATTGTACATAATCTGTTAGTACAAATTGAATTCAATTGGTACATTATGCATCTACAGTTAGCTGTACCGCATGTTAGTACTGAAAATATAAACATTAGTTTTTGTACATTGATGATCCTTAGTCTATAGCCAAAATTTCAATTTTTTAGTGTTTATAGTTTATGTTTCAATCCAGTAGGCGAACTAAAAATGAAAAAAGAAGAATATAAAAACCAGAAAGAAAAATGGTAGCAAGTAAACGGTGGATGAAGTAAGTAATTTTATAATAACTTCAAGAGTCAGGTATTCCTATTTCATAGGGTGAATAAACTAAACAAAAAAGTGGATAGAAATAAAATTTACCTTATTTTATGCTAATAGTCTATGAAATCATAAAACTGAATTGGTTTGAAGCGTATCCTAATCCGCGTTGGATATATTGACATGGAGAATTACGGGGTGTAAGTTGAGCTTTTGTACCTAACGTTTACAAAACATATGCATTTATTTAGAAGTTATGGTATAACAGTGCATTATTGTCTACGCGTATATTATTTATTGATTTATATTTATTTACTACCATTGGTAGCAAAATAAAATTTATAATCGTGTACAAGAATATGCCACAGTCCCAAAACAATAATAAAATAGACTGGTTAATCGATTCTATAAAGTGTTAAAAGGATTGAATTGCCCTAGAATACGTTAGAAAAATATATGCTTATTTTCCAAACTAAAAATTACAGTAAAATTCAATAAAATATTTTAGGACTGCGTGTAAAGAAACTGAACAATTATTCTAAATCGATATTTAATTATAATTAATATTCAAACACTGATCGTTTTATTAATTATATTGCAAACTGTTTACTGTTTTACTAAAACACATTTTTTTTCTAAATTAATTTAAATCAAAATTTATATTTAACCATAAACAATTTTCAAAATTTTAAATACTTAATCAATCTATATAAAATCTCATATATATATATATATATATATATAACATTTTATATCTTAATATTCAAAAGAGATTTGAAAAATCTTATGTATTATATTAAATAACATTTGAATGAATCATATGAAATAATCACTTATTAAATCTTATATATACATTAAACATATTATTAAATAAGTTTCTTATTACAAAATCATATTTATAAAATAGAACAAAGTATTTACTTAAACTAATATATAAAAGATTATTAATTAATAATTGTATTTATACCATATTAAGTTAAATTTATACTCCGAAAATCCAAATAAATTTCATATATTAAAACGTTGAAAATCTTGGATCGTTACATGCAATGCCATGCGTATGCATTTGCAATATATTATAACATTAAGTTCTGCCAATTATATAATATATCACAATGAAAAAAATATTAAATTTTATAACACTAAATTCTATCTAATTTCAGTAGAGAGTTTACAATTGATTCTTTATTATGGCAAAATTTATGGAGCAGAATGGAGCTACTGGGAAACTGGGTTTGTTAGGATTGTTATTGTGGATGTGATTCATAGGAACAAGACAGATGATCTGGAATAAGAACAATAATGTGAAATCACGGTATAACTTCTTTCTTTAAAAGCTATTATTGTTTTTAAACCATATTTTGGATAATATCCCCATTAATGCCACTGTTTGCTACAATGTTGATGGTTGCCAAGTGCCATTATGTATATTGTTACTAGCGCTTCTATCAACCTATGAATGCTACAGTATTATCTCCTATTTTGTTGAGCAGTCTAGAACCACTTAGCCATGGTTTTTCTGAAGCCAAGTTTCTTGGATCAAATAGTGTCACACCTTTATCGGTATGTGGTGATGTGAGAATATTTCTTTTGCGGGTATATAAATCCAACTCAATCAATATAGGTAAACATTTAAAGTTCTAATAAAACATGGAGAGTTATTACTGATTAATTACTTTCTCGTCCTCGAGTTCATTACTTTCCCGTCTTTAAGTTTATCTGCCAAGTTTTTTTAAATTCAGGGCATTCCATTAAAACATGGTAAATCATTCTTATTAGTTTGTACTAGTTTCAGATGGCTAGTGTACTTTTTTGTACTAAACATTAAACCCTAGCTGTTATGATTTTATGACTAATAGATGAATGCATTTTTTCTTTGAAAGGCGATGTATGATGCTCTAGGTTTACACTATGGTGAAAGACATGAAAAAATATGTTATAGCACTCATTCTCCTTCAAATGTATTTTGCGTCGATGTTCATACATCTTTACTTTTACTATGTATCATTTTGGTTAGCTAGGGTTGTACGAATAGTTCTTTTTAGTATGTATTTTTTTTGTTAGCAACGATTGTAAGAATTGTTACTTTTGATCATAAAAATTTATATGCTTTGAAATTTGTACGACATACTTTTGATCATAAATGTTTATATGCTTAATATTGTGCATGAAATACTTTTAACAATCGCTACATATACTATAGCATTATGCTAGAAAAATATTCTACAATGATTAAAAAACTTTCATGGCAAGAAATAATGCTATAGAATAATAAATTAAAATTTCTATAGTGGTTCTTAGCATTTATAGTTGCTATAATATTCTGGTTATGAAATTTCTGCAGCGTCTGCAGTTGCTATAATAATCAAGCAGTGCTTATCTACAACATTTATAGTTGCTATAAATAGTAATTAAATGATGCCATAAATATTAGCAGCATAAACCACAACTCTGCATAAAAGTTTTACAGCAAGCAACAAACGCTACAAATAAGAATTTGCATGATACAAACGTCCGTTTAATAGAAATTCTGGAACACTATGAGTAACATCATTTATAGCATGTTTTTATGGCTATTATTAGGCTGTTATCATAGACCCCTGACATATTACAACATGTTGATATATAGCATTTATAAAAACGCCATCATGTCATTTCATAGCTTTTTTTAAACGCTATAAAAAGGTCCTTTTCTTGTAGTGCATTTATTCATAAACCACATGTTCAATACACAAAGTACTAAATACCAAATTTATATGTTTACAACGGTACATCATATTTATTCACCATCAAGACCTTCTAAAAATAAAAGAGCAATAACAGCTAATAGCATAATAATAGTATCATTGCATTCTTTAGGCTCCATCATCGTCTCGTCCACCATGCCTACACCCCGCTTACTCATCCGTTGGAAAGGAGAAGGGTTAGAACATAAAGTTCCAGTGACCGAAAATAATATGTATTTAAAGACTATACTCTAAATTTGGCAGATTATATACTTCAAGGTATGTCTACGAAACACACATGCACACACACACAAAGGTATATTTTAATTGATGAGATGGATATCTGAGTCAATCGCTTAAGACATTCATTAATGTATTTAGGGTGGACCGTCGATCATTTAAGACCCAACGAGACGGACATCCTCGGTCACTTAAGGCTCATTTTAGAATATATCTTAAGGGTGGATTTTTATGATCTCTTATGACCCTTAGGCGGCCCCTAGTCACGTAAGACCTCGTCCTAACTCATCAACATCCTATTTGGTTATATAATCTCACTATACGAGAAGTGATACCACACCGCTTAGTATTAGTTTAGGGTGGTCCCGCATATAGCCATTTAAGACCCCCTTCGGTGGATGCCTCATGTTACTACTTAACTGATATTATGGTAGTAGACCTATGTCACTTAAGACTTCCCTTAGATGGTTGGTTAATTAAATTGCATGTTGCACCCCATGTGTGCCAAATCCATCCCTAGGTTGGCCCTCACAAAGCTCCTAGAGGAACTGGATATTCTGGTAAATTACCTTACTCCGTTATCGCCATGACTATACCACTTTAGAGAAGGATGACCTACAGACCACTTCAAATCTAACAATGGAGGGCTCCATGACTTTGGCATAAATCCAAGTAATAAACCTTCGTAACAAATCTAGTCCTAACCACTCAAAAACCAAATCTGAAAAGAAGAAGGTTAGCCACTTAAGATCGTTTCAAGGTGGATAGTAAGCCTACCTATTTTCACATATATTAGGCATATATATACAATAGACCTCCCACAATAAACCAACAACTCATAGATGATGGGTATGTTGGACGGTTCCAGGCAGACTTCTACTACAAGCGGGATTTGGCTCGTGTCATAGTGTATTAATTTTAATGGCCCATGGCACCCGGACCTCTCACCTTAGCCAAACTCACTTATGGTTGCTAGATTTGTCGGTTGGTTTCGGGAAAACTTCTACCACAAATGACGACTAACCTCCTATCTGCATGTCATTATTTAATACACGGTTTTAAATCTCGGATATCGGTCGCGTTTCGTCTCGGGAATTTTATAGACTCGGTCTCGTATCAGGGGAGATCTCAGATGAGATGAGTCTAACTCGGGAGTTCGTTTCGGATTATCATCTCGAGTCTAAAAGTTTATATTGGAACAATCTCGGGGTAAACGATATTTAAAAATGATACTTTAACAAACTGATTTTTATGAATGCTATTAAAAACGTAGTAACTTAAACTTAAAATGAAAAATAATTTTATTATTCTTTATTTTGCTAAAGATCATTTATACTCTAAATCGTAATATGCCTAAAACAGAAATATTGTTAGACAGGAAACATTAAAAGGATCCAAAATATTAAAAAATTAAGCATAAATAGACCATGAAATACATAATTTCATAAGTAACATGTATGTAAAAAGACGAATATGAAAATCATAAGCATTGTAAAACATAAAGGAACATACAATATAGTCATTTAACATGCAAATGTAAAATAACATAAGATTGTTAGGCTAGATTTGAGTTTTCTAATTATAGTTCTAGTTCAGGCACAAATTTAAATTTTAACCAAAAAAACTAAGATCTCCGATGATATTCTAGTATTTCGTCTCGATCGATATATCTTTCGATATTGCAATATCGCGGGCGATATATTCGAAAGGAGATTTAGACTAATATTTGTTGTTTTGTTTCGGAAGGAGACCAAAACGAGATATCGGGGGAGATCTCGAGCGATATTTGCGAGATTTGAAACAGTGATTTAATATACATAAATAAGCCATTTATACATACATAAGCAACAATTCAATTGGGGACATTTAAAATTTTCTAATCTTATTATAATGCTTTTTTATTCCATTATTATATTTGATTATGTTGATTGCGCTATATAAAGATATAATTTAATACGTGTTATAAACGCTAATTTCCATTCGATTTGAGAAACGTTTTAACGGTGAATTTTGTTAATCGTGTTCACGTAAAAGGTATACAAGCCTGATTCCCATATTAAACTAGTCAATTCATGGCATAAAAAATAATAAGCAACAAATGGAAAAAACATCAACATTAATTATTCCATCTTGTATCCTAGGCTTGTTAGAATTATTTAGATAATGGAAGAGAAACAAGGTGTTACGTACATACATACATATTCAGCATATATATATATATATATATACATATACATATATATAAATACATATATACATAAACTTATGATTAAATGAAATTTATCCTTTTTCCATGTAACATTTGGTTATTTCAAATATGAATATGTTCAAATTCTCCATTTTAGAATGGAGATCTAAATCTATCCAAATAATGAAACCAAACCAAATCTTAACACTTTTATACCACAAATACTTTTAATAAAAAGGAGGTAAATCTGATTAAACAAAGCAAGTTCACCAAATTATTCCTCAAACATAACCCAAATAATTCACAAACCCAAATTATTGATTGACAACTTAGCGATAAATAAAGATAGGAGACTTGGGGCTTTTATTATGATGTTATCGTGAAAACCAAAACTCCTTAGGCATACAAATTAGTATGAAATCAAAACATAGAATTTAGTTTAACCAAATATTATTTCCACTCACAGTGATTGAGGCAAAGGAAATAACATTGATTTTGATGTTGTAAATGTCGTTCTTCAGTCTTACTACAAATCTATAAGAGAACTCTATAAATTTGAGTCCCATATATTGGTTATAGATATTCCAGAATAAATTCTAAATAGAAATAGATTAAGGTTAGAAGAAGAAATCTATTTCAATCATATTTCTGGAATACCAACAGTAGAATGGAAGCAGAAAGAATGAGATGGTTTAAGGAATTGTGAGATGGAGGAGGTGGTATTTATAGGAGTGTAAATGGAAGGACCAATAGATTAATATAGATTGATTGTGGTTGTCTAGTTCCTATAAAACCAACATAAACACCGACCTAGACCACTCCTACCAGACCTGGACCATACCAGGCGGTCGACACCCAACTACGAATTAAGGCAGTCTCCTGACGGTTGACCCCTGTGGGTCGACCGCTCTAGGGCGAAAATGCCCAAAGAGCGTAATGGCATGAGTTTTTAATTAATTATATTATTAATTTCCTTATATTACTAATTACTTTCCTTATGTAACATATTTTTTGTCCCCTCGTTCTTATCTAGTAGTTTGAATTTCAAATTCACCTAAAGGAATGTTATTATTGTCTAAATTATGCCATTGTATCCCTTTTATATATATTATTAATTCAAATACACACATACATAAATACATACATACATACACATATATATATATATACACACATTTACCATATGATTTCATTAAATCATTATTTCTTTATACGGACTCTGTTTTTAACATACTAAATACGAAAATGTATTAGAATTTCGTTATGAATTCAAATATAATAGTTTTGTGACCAAATTACTATTTGTCCAAAATTGTCGTTTTCCACTGTTTTATATTAATTATTTATTTAATTCATTAAATGTCTTATTCTATTTACTATATTTTTATGGGGTGTTACATTCTTCCCCTCTTAAAATAGATTTTGTCCCAAAATCTATCTGAAGGGGCGAAAAAACACAACTCGCTCTAAACATCAGTGTTATACACCTATGTTATTTTTAATTCATCCAAAAACATCCATGACTCACGGTAATTATGAACGACAAACTTAATAAAGTGGGCCCAATCCTAACGTCTCTGGGAAATATGTGATGAAGTATGTATGCAAAACATCCAAATATGCATATATTTCTATATGACTGCGTTGTGCAATTGTGTTTCATCCATTTCCCTAACATCCAATCCAGCAACCACGATGCATCCACAAACGTAACTTAGAGGGAAAATTACTCGACAAAAGCTCTGGCTAGCCTCGGTCTTCAAAGTGCTTTCCACAGGGTCATCTACCCACTGTACTCGGACAAGGCGAATAGTCTAACTGCGAAGTCTTCTGATTCCGTGCTCTACTTCTTTGCAGTGGCACAGGCACCCTAGCTCGAAGTCAAGGCTTTTTATATCTCCAATCTCATCAAGATTGAATCTAATAGCAGAATCATGAAGGCACTTTCCTAGATGAGATACATGAAAAACATTACGGATTCCTGATAGGCACTGTGGGAGATCGACTCGATAAGCCAAAGATCCTTTCCTCCTCTTATCTGCATATGATTTCTGACAATCTTGGGCTGCCTTCATCCTCTTCCTAATCAAATAAATCTTTTCTGTGGAATCACGAACGAAGTCTGGTCCGAGTAGAAACTTGTTGGTAGTTTCCCACTAACAAGTTGCCGATTTGCATGGCAGCCCATAATATGCTTCAAAAAAGGCGATTTCACTCATTGCTTGAAAACTATTATTATATGCAAACTCCATAAGTGGCCGGTGCTGCTCCCAAACTCCTCCAAGGTCAATAATCTAGCTTCTAAGCAAGTATTCGAGGATCCGATTGATTCCATCTGTTTGGCTATCGGTCAGTGGGTGATAGGTTGTACTTAAGTTGAGCGTCATTCCCAACCCTACCTGTAAACTTCTCCACAACTCACTTGTAAATAGAGGGTCTAGATCGCTAGCTATGCTAGATGGAACGCTATGTAATCTAACTATTTCTCTAACTTACAACTGGGCCAATGAAGCTGTAGTCCTATTCTTCTTGGCTGGTATAAAGTGAGCACTCTTGGTTAGACGGTCCACTATAACCCAAATAGCCTCATTTCCTCTCCGATTCCTTGGAAGCTCATCAACAAAATCCATGGAAGTATTCTCCTATTTCCACATGGGAACTTCTAAAGGTAACAGTAATCCTCTGGGCCTTCCTTGCTCTACTTTAACTTTTTGACATGTTAGGAACTTGGTCATAAACTTAGTTATCTCCCTTTTCATCCCTTCCCAATGGAGATTTCTCTTCACATCCTTGTACATTTTATCTTCGCCAGGATATATGGTCATTTTCGACCTATGCAACTCTCCTAAATTTTCCTTTCTCAACTCCTCATCCTTAGGGACAAAAAGGTCCATCCCTAAGCCAATATCTAACTTAATGAGGAATAATCTCCTTCTTCCCCACTTCCTTCTTCAAGTTTTTTATCTTCTCATCAAGATCTTGCATACTCTGAATCCTTACCCTTAGATCTGGTCGAACTAGCATAACTCCTAGAAAACCACTATAAGCTAGCCGTGGAGGTTGCGGTTAAAATTGGAGAGAAACTCCAACTATTTCCATTTCAAATATTCATTCAAAGATGCATTCCTTTGAATCAACACATCTGTTATGAAGTTCCCTTTTCCTCGGGTATACTGGATAATGAAACTAAAGGAGGCAATGTATTCCATCCATCATTGTTGTCTTAAATTCAAACCACATTGAGAGAATAAATATTTTACGAATTACGGTCGGTGAAAAGCTCGAATTATTCCCTAAAAGATAGTGCCTCCACATCTTCAAGGCGAACACTACCTCTGCCAACTCTAGGTCATGAACTGGATATCTTTTCTTGTGATCCTTAAGTTTTCTACCAGCGTAAGCAACTACCCTTCCTTCTTGCATGAGAACAGCTCCTAAACCAGTTTCACATGCGTTAGTGCAAACCGTAAACATTCTTGAACAATTGGGTACAAATAGAACTGACGCACTAGTAAATGCTTCCTTTATTTTTCTAAAAGCCACATTGCACTTATCACCCCAAGAAAATACCAAGTTCTTCTTTGCTTGTTGAGTTAAAGGATTATCAATCTTTGCAAAGTCCTTAATAAACTTCCGGTAATATCCTGCTAACCCAAGGAAGCTTCTTACCTACGTAGCGTTTTGAGGTACTTTCCATTCCTTAATTGCCTTGATCTTCGTGGGGTCTACTGCCAAACCTTTTTCCGATACAATATGCCCCAAAAATCTTACTTCTTCTCTCTAGAAATACACTTTGAAAACTTGGCTTTCAACCGGTTCTCTGTCAGTATTCCTATGACCTATCCTAAGTGACTTTCATGTTCTTTATGGTCCTTCAAAAATATAAGGATATCGTCTACAAAAACCACCATGATCTTATTGGAATGCCCCTAAAAACTCCGCTCATAAGGTCAATAAAGAAGGCGGGTGCGTTCGTTAGTCCAAAGGGCATAACTTCCTATTGGAATAATCCATATGGATTCCTAAATGTGGTTTTATCCTTATTATCTTCTGAAGTCCTCAACTGGTGAAATCCAGTCGCAAGGTCTAATTGGGAAAATACTCAAGATCCTCCCAAGTGGTCAAACAGATCATCAATTCTAGGTCAGGGGTTCATATTCTTCTTAGTTAGTTTATTTAGCTCTCTATAGTCTACAAAAAGTCTTGGATCCATCCGCGCTGGTGCCAAACACAACTGGTGCACCCCACCCAGATGTACTTTGTCGAATGAAACCTTTATATAACAACTCCGAAATCTATTTATTTATCTCTCTCCTTTATTTAGGCGCCATATGCCTTAAGGATAAATCTACTGATCTTGTGTCCTTCCCTAGGTCGGTACGAAAAGAGACATCCCTATAGGATGAAAGTCATGTTACTTCCTCAAAGACATCGAAGAATTAACATGTTATAAGGAACAAAGATGGTCCTTCCAAACTAGCAGACAAGGCATATAATAGGGCTTTATCATTGTTTCTAATATCACAAGGGATTCTCAGACTATGTCCTCCTTGGCTTTTAAGATGAATAACTCTCTTATCGCAATCTAGGATGGCTCTATAAAATGATAGCCAATCCATACATAGAATGAGGTCATCCCACATAAAATCCAAAGCATACGCATTGCAGACGAACTAGACATCATCAATATCTAATACTAGGTCTTTACAGATCAACTCGAGATGCTTGGCTCCTCTGATAGGATTGGCTACCTCTATTGGATTACTAGTGATGGATAAGGAAAGGATAACCGAATCAACTAATCTCTTAGAAATAAAAGAATGGGTGAGACAAACAAGGTATATACGAAAATTCCTAAAATAGAAGTTATACCCTCAAGTGCGAGTTAGCCTTGATCTTTCAGCTGTTGGCTTTGTATCGGTGCTGCTTTCAATGCATAATTATGACTATTCTGAACAACTACAAGCTTTGTGCAGTCCTTAGGCAAGTGTCCTTCTTCAACACAATTGAAACACCCCCTTAAACTCATTATTTATTAAATCAGTTATGCAGTCTTTGGCCTCATGGCCCTTACGATTGCACCTTGTGCAAATCTTAGCTTCTTTCATGAACTTACCCGCTTTCTTCTTGTTTTTCCACCATTCTTTCTTCTTGTTCTTTTTAGAACTGGAACTGCCCTCTCCCCTCTCACCACTCTTGTTCTCCTTTGATCCTTCAATCGTGCACAGGGTGGGAATCACCACTAACGTCTCGAGCATTGCTCCAAACTTTACTTGGGCTAGCAAAGTGTCTTCTAGTGGGGAGTTCAGTCCCTTAACAAATTTTAAAGCCTTGTTCATTGGGGTGTCCACCAAACCCCTACCAATAAATTGAAGAATTTAGCTACGTACTCCCGTAGACTCAGATTTCCTTATTTGAAGTAGATAAACTTCTCTAACTGGATTGACATCGCAGCATTGGGTAGAAATTTCGCCTTTAAACGGGTCTTGAAATCGACCTACGTAAATACTCAACCCATGTTCTCTCCATATACTAGCTTTCACCATTCAAGGGCTTGTCCTGTTAATTTCCAGGCCGCAGTTCTCCTCTTAACCTCATTCGACCATCCCATTGGCATCAAAAATCCTTTCGTCCATTATCCAAGACTGACCCCAACAAAACCCTATGTCCCTAATAACGGTTTTCCACCAAGGTTCGCAAAATTCTTATAGAGTCGAGGAAAATCGAAAGCTACCTCAACGGCACGAGTAGTAGGCTCTGTTGGGGCGGGATTGGCAACAGGGACTTGTTCCATAGTACGGAGATACCATTGGAACCAATCTAGCATAGACCAAGGTCTTGCCTGGTTTCCCTGAAGATTGTTATCCATTATGCCATCTGAAAAAGAAAGGATGAATCCTTCAGCGGATATTTCTAGGATAGTATTTATGCTGAAAAGTAAAGAAAACGATAAACTTGCCTAGTATAGATGTTTACGCTTATTGGAGGTAAACATATATATATATATATATATGTATGTATGTATAGTTTGGAAATCGTTTTCAAAATAAAAATATGCCCCCTCATATGCATATTTTATCTATAATCGAGTAACCTATGCTCCGATGCCAAATGTAACAACCCGCTTGAAGTAGGCCTAAATTTTGACCCAACAAAGGCCTATCGAAACTTAGAGGCACTCTAAATAGGTTGTTGGTACCTATAAGGAATTACATTTTCATAGATGTGTGGACGGTTTCTACTCATTGCGGAAACCGGTTTTGTGAGCCGTTGGAGGAAGGCTAGATCCTCCCATTTGTTATGTTATTTGTTTTTGTTAAAAAAATTACATTTTCATAGAATAACAGAATAATATAACGAAATGGAATCCCACACAACATAATGAGAAAAAATAGTAATCAAAATATGTGTACCATTTATTCACCAACCACATGTTTAATATATAAAATATTAAACACCAAATTCATATGTTTACAATGGTACATCATATTTGTTCATTATCTAGTGCTTCTAACAATAAAAGAACAACAACAGCAAATATCATTATAATAGTTTCATTGCCTTCTTTAGGCTTCATCATCTTCTCGTCCACTGTACTTACACCCCACCTACTAACCTATTGAATATGTTAAGGAGAGGGCTCAAAATATAAAGTTTTGGTGACTGAAAATGATATGTGTTTAAAGACTATACTCTAAATTTGGCAGGTTATATACTTTAAGATAACTCTATGAAACACACAGGCACACACACAAGGGTATATTTTAATGAATGAGGTAGATATCCGAGTCAATCATTTAAGACCTTCAATAATGTATTAAGGTGGACATTCTCGATCATTTAAGGCCCATTTTAGTATATTTATTAAGGGTGGATTCTTATGATCTCTTATGACCCTAAGGAGGACGCTAGTCACTTAAGACCCCATCCTAACGTGTCAACATCATATATAGATATATATATATATTCTCACAAGTAATATGAGAAGTCGTACTTCGCCGCTTAGTTAAGGTCTAGGGTGAGCCCGCATATAGCCATTTAAGACTCCTCCAGTGGATGCTTCGTGTTACTGCTTAACTGATATTATGGTTGTAGAGCTATGTCGCCTAAGACTTCCCATAGACAGTTGGTTAATTAAATTGCGTGCTATGCCCTAGGTGTAACAAACTCGTCCCTACGTTGGCCCTCACAAAGCTTCTAGAAGAAATGGACATTATGGTAAACTACCCTGCTCCTCTATCGCCATGACTAAATCAATTTAGAGAAAGAGGACCCATATACCACTTCGTACCTAATAAGGGAGGGCCCCATGACTTTAGTCCAAATCCAAGGAATAAACCTTCGGAACGAACCTAGTCCTAACCACTTAAGGTCCAAACAAGAAAAGAAGAAAGTTAGCCACTGAAGACCTTCACAAGGTGGGTAGTAAGCATACGTATTTACACAAATAATAGGTATATATATACACTAGAGCTCTCACATTAAACTAACTGCTTATAGATGTTGGATATGCTAGGCTGTTCCAAGCAGAATTCTACTACATGCAGGATTAACCTCGTGTTATAGTGTACTAAGTTTAAAGTCACTTTGCACCTAGACCTCTCATATTAGCCAAACTCACTTGTGGTCGCTGGATTTTCCAGTTGGTTCCTAGCAGACTTCTACCACAAATGAGGACAAACCTCGTATCTGTGTGTCATTATTTAATATATATAAGTCATTTATACACATGCAAAAAAAAGTTCATATCGATAAATTTACAAATTTCTAATCTTATTCTAATGCGTTTGTTACGCCATTATTACATTTGATTACGCTATATAAATATATAATTTAGTACGTGCTATAAACATTAATTTTCGTTCGAATTAATAAATGTTTTAAAAGTGAATTTTGTCCATCCTATTCACATAAAAGGTATCCAAGTCTAATTCCCATATTAAACTACTCAATTCTTGGCATACTTAATAACGAGCAGCAAAGGGAAAAAACGTCAACATAACTACTCAAACTTGTGTCCCAGGCTTGGTAGAATTATTTAGATAATGAGAGAGAAAAAAAGTGTTACGTACATATATACATATTCAACATACATGTATACATAAACTTCTATTTAAATGAAATTCATACTTTTCTATGTTACACATAAAAACGTTAACATTTGGTTATTTCAACCTGAATATATTCAAACTCTATTTAAAATGGAGATCTAAACCTATCCAAATAATGAAACCAAACCAAATTTTTACCCTTTTATACCACAAACACTTTTAATAAAAGAAGTAAATATGATTAAACAAAAGCAATTTCACCAAATTATTCCCCAAACATAACCCAAATAATTCACAAACCCAAATTATTGATTGACAACTTTGTGATAAATAAAGATAGGTGATTTGAGTGTTTTATTATAATGTTATCGGGAAAACACAAACCTCCTTAGGCATACAAATCGGTACGAAATGCACAAAACATAGAATTTATCTTAACCAAATATTATTTTCACTCACAATGATTTAGGCAAAGGAAATAACACTAATTTGAATGCTATAAATGTCGTTCTTCAATCTTACTACAAATCTATATAAGAGAATTCTATAAAATTGAGTCCCATATATAGATTGTAGAAATTCCATAATAAAACGTAAATAGAAATAGATTAGAAAAGAAATAGATTAAGGATAGTAGAAGATACCTATTTCAATCTAATTTCTGGAATATAAGCATCATAATGAAGGCACGGAGAGAATGAAAGGGTTTAGGGAATTGTGAGGTGAAGAAGGTGGTATTTATAGGAGTGTAAATGAATGGTAACAGTCAGATTAATAAAGATTAATCATGGTTGTCCATTTCCTATAAAACTAGCCTAGATACCAACATAAACCACTCCCACCATACATGGGCCACACCAGGCGGTTGACACCAAACCACGAAGGGCGGTTGACCCCTGGGTGTTGACCGTTTTAGGGCAAAAATGTCCAATGAGCCTGCTGGCGTGTGGTTTTAATTAATTATACTATTAACTTCCTTATATTACTAATTTCTTTCTTTATGTGATATATTCTTTGTGCCCTAGTTCTTATCTATTAGTTTGAATTTCAAGTTCACCTAAGGGAATATTATTGTTATCCAAACTATGCCGTTATATCCCTTAGATATAATATATATATATATATTGAAAATTGGTTCACTTTTATTATCTAATAAAAAGCAGTACAAAAGACCGGTTAGCATATTAACCATTACAAAAAGATAAAAGCGCAAAACTAACAAGGAAATACAAGCAAATATAAATAAAACTAAGATAAACTAGTCTATGATGTAGACACCGCACACTTATAACTCGCTGCCTTGAGCCAAATGCTCATTCACTACACCACACCATACTTAAATCTTTGATGTATCTTGCCTATTGATACTCCATCAACACCTCTAACTAAAACATCCAAAACTTAACCAGTAATTCCAAATTTCATAAACACTGTAGCTTCTTAAGTTTTCATCCCATGAATAAAATGTAACTCTGAATATAACTATGCAACACTTCAACATAATTGGAACAACACCTTGTTCATAAGAAACCTTCCATCCAAGCATCATGCAACCCTTACAGATATAAGGATACCTTTCAGCATAATGAAATACCAAAAGATAATCAATTCCATTCTCTAAGTCTTGTTGATGAGTCACAGACTCCTATGAATCAATCCTAGTGCTAGAATCGACAGTTTCACATGTAGATTTCATAACTGTAACATATAATTGTAAGCAAAATATATTTGCCCTGTTATGCTAACAGCTACTCATGAACTTGTAACCCAAAGATCATCTAATCAGAGCAGCCTTTCAAACTCAACCGGGTACATGAGGTTGCAAAATGTAAAAAATTGATGAAAAGAAGATTAAAAAGAATATATTCATCCAAACCAAACTGTAAAACCCAATGAAACATCTACAGGAAGTTGCTGGTAGATTTTGATCATCAAACTATAAGAGTGACAGCCAGTCACACCATCACCGTGAAAATCATTTAGGTACTAGATTCACCAGCAACAGCTCAACAGTTAGTCCAAAAACAGACCGTCACCAGACCCTTATAATATAAATCATCCAAATGTTTAAAATCATACCTATGTAACTGGATCTGGTGATAAATATTAGAATAGGAATCATGAAACTCACTTAGGTGAAGCGTTGAATCTATATACTATGAAAACTAGATCTGGTGATATATTTGAAAGTAAGAATCACGAAGCTAATTCCTTAGTGGACATGATGAATCTGAAGCGAGAGATTAATCAATCAGTTAAGGGTATATATTAAATCTGGTATTTCGAATATGGTGTACCAAAAAGGATTTCTAATGGCTTATCAACAAAGAGGATACGATGAAGGTTGATTGAAGAAAATCTGAAGTAAAGGATTGAAAACATTAATTTGTGAAACTCAGATCTAAAAAAAACTATCCAGATCTGACTGAAAAAAAGAAAATGGAAACCAATAGGCTTATCAACGAAATAGAAACGTTTCCCTAAAGGTTGGTAAATGCTTATCAATGAAGGAAATTCGCTGAAGGTTATAGAAGAAAATTGGATGTAAAACAAATAAAATCCATGAATGAGATAGAGCTAATGCATAGCGAAAGCAGGGGAAATTTTTCCTCCTGTCGCCATTAACGAGCTCTCCTATATATATATATATATTATATTTATATTATATATATAACTAATCAAAGCACACACACACACACATACACACACATATATATATACACACACATACACATTTACCATATGATTTCATTAAATTATTATATCTTCATACAGACTCCATTTTCAACATATTATATATGAAAATGTATTAGAATTTCGTCACGAATACAAATATAATAGTTTCATGCCCAAATTCCTGTTTGTTAAAGATTCTCATTTTCCATTATTTTATATTAATTGTTTATTTAATTCGTTAAATCTATTAGTCTATTTAGTATGTTTTTATGGGGTGTTACACAGTCAACCTATCGACTGTAACCCAAATACTGGTGTTGCCCTTCCTCGATCTGGCCAACCCATCTATGAAGCCTATTGAGACGCTCTTCCACTTCCATTGTGGCACATCTAGGGGCTAAAGCAATCCACCGGTCTTCCTCTGCTTAGCCTTCACTCTGTGACAGGTCATACATCTAGCACATACTCGTCTATGTCCTTCTTCATTCCAATCCAATGCAAAACCCTCCTCATGTCTCTATACATCTTGTCACCTCCCAAAATGATGGTCATCCAAGAATGATCGGCTTCCTTTAAAATCGATCTTAACAAATCATCAACTCAAGCAATATATAATCTCCCATCGCAATGTAGCTACCCTCTCTCGTCTGCAGAATACATAGCAAGGTGGCTAGAGGTCTCTTCTCTACTAAGTTGGTCCATGATATCCACTAATTATTGATCCTCGTGCTGACTGGATCTAATTTTATTTAAGAGTGTAGGTCACATGTCCAACGATGGCAATAATCCTAGTGCATAATCCTTAGTCGGTCTAATATCGAACGATGAGATAAACCCCAAACTCTACCACTTCACGAATAATGGACTCAAAGTCGTCCTTTTCCTACTCAATGGATCAGCCACCACATTCCCTTTCCCCGTGGTATATGCTATCCCGAAGTCATGTGATGCAAGAAACTCCATCCTGCTTTGTTGTTGTAAATTAAGATCCTTTTGCGAGAACAAGTACTTGAGACTTATGATCTATATATGGATCAAATCCCCAACCTAATAAATAATGTCTCTAAGACTTAAGCGCAAACACTATCACCGCTAACTCCAAATCATAGGTGGAGTAATTCCTCTCATGTACCCTCAACTGCCTACTTTTGTAGAAGACAACCCTACCCTCCTACATAAGCAGCACTCCTAAAACCATGCCGCAAGCTTCTATATATATGGTGAGTATCTTCATACCATCAGGAAGAGTCAATATTGGAGCTGATGTGAGTGCCTTCTACATTCTCAAGAATGCATCCTCACAATCCACATCCCAAGCATATACCAGGTTTTTCTTCGTAAGGCAGGCAAGTTGAATCGAGATTCACGAAAATCCTTAATGATCTTCCGATGGTAACCTCCCAAACTAAGAACCCTCCTCACCTTGTCGCATTCTTGAGGGCTTTCCAATCCTAAACTGCGACAACCTTAGTGGGATCCACTGCTATACCATCACTAGAGACAACATGGCCTAAGAAGCTCATCTCTTTTTTCCAAAAGTGCAATTAGAAAACTTCGCCTTCAACTGATGTACACAAAGAGTATGGAAGACCTCTCCCAAGTGCAAGGTGTGCTCCTCCTCGCTCTTCGAGAACACCAAGATATCGTCAACAAACACCACCACCAACTTGTTTAGGAACTCTTTAAATTCCTGGCTCATCAAATTTAGAAAATACGTTTGTGCATTAGTCATCCTAAAAGGCATAATAAGCCACTCAAAGAATCCTTCCGGATTCCTAAAGGAAGTCTTGTCTATACTATCATCCATCACCCTAAGATGATGAAAACCTATAGCTAAATCCAACTGTGAGAAAATTGAAGCGCTCACCAACTGGTCAAACAAGTCATCTATCCATGAAAGTGGGTGTCTATTCTTCTTCATGAGCATGTTCAATTCTCTATAATCCACAAATAGAAGAAGAGAGCCGTTCGCCTTAGCTTTGAAGAAGAATGGTGCTCCCTACTCAGAAATACTACATTTAATAAACCCTTTCTTGGATAACTCAGCCACTTGCTTACTAAACTCCTTCATCTCCCTCGAAGCCATGTGACACACTAGCAATGTCACATGCTTAGCATTCTCCACTAAGTACATCCGAAAATCAACATCGCATCTTGGAGGCAGTCTGCTCACCTCCACAAACATATCCGAAAGGTCTGTAACTACGGGCACCGAAATGAGATCGTCTACAGAAGAATCAAGGGATTCAAAGAAACTAAGCATGATTAACCCTCATGGGTCGCAAGAAATCTCGAGAGTCCTACCGTGGAACGTCAAAAGCCTTACTACTATCCTCTCGCAGTCAAGGTTAGCACCATACATTTCCAACCAATCCAACCCCAGAATAAGCCCGTACCCCATAAAAACTAGTACATACGCGTCACACTCAAACTCGATGCAGAGAATAGAAATCCTCAAACCTATAAACATGATAGTTAGGTGAGTCGTACTTCCTATATGGTTTGAGACAACTACTATATCAGAAAATATAGAAGTATCAAGGTGCAGACTGTCAACAATAGAACTTGGTATGAAAGAACGAGAAGCATCAGAATCAAACAAGGTCCTAATGAGAAATTATAAAAGAGAAATCAAACCTTCTGTAGTGACATTCCTACCTCTGTGCTGACCTCTACCATTGGTCTGTGTCGCCTCAAGCGCATGAACTTGTTCTCCGGACGAACATGCTCCACGTCCCTGCTTCTGAGGGCCTTGTCTTCTATAATGTTCCACCTACCCGCACTAAAACAAGCACCCTTCTTAGTTGTCTTCTTGCGATCTTTGACGAAGTGCCTTACCGTACCACATTCATGACACTTCACTTCCTACTTAATTTGTGCTTTATCTGGTATCTCTCCCATTTTCTTTCCACCTTTCTTAGGCCATCACTTTTTCTTCCCAAAACATGTCTTAGCCACCTCAGTCTTAGCCTCATAAGTACTCTCTTTCCCATCACTATGCATAAGAGTTGTCTCCACTAAAGCCTCAAAAATCGCACCCATCAGAATGTGTGTAAATGCTAGCCCTTGGAGGTGTTGATTCAATGCCTTCGCAAATATCAATGCCTTCTTATGTGTAGTATTAAACAGATCCAAGCCTAGTCTTCCCAACTCATTGAAGCTATTCACATACTCCTTAACTGACACATCACCTTGTCCCAGACACAAAAATCTCTCCAACTGCATCCCTTATTCGTCTTGAAATAAGAACTTCTTCTCGAACTTTCCCTTGAACTCATTCCATGTCCTCACGATCTGCTCTACCTCGGCCACTTCCCACCAATATAAAGCCTCTCCTTTCAGTTGCCAAGCGAACAACTGAATCCTTCTCTTGTCTCCAAGTTCTAATAATCCAAATACATGATCGGTCTCTCTAAGACAATTACAAGGATCAACAAAATTATCCGAAAAAAGAAATGGCTTGCCGCCTTTAGCAGAAAAATCCTTATAGAGATTAAAGAAATAATCCAATGGATTCGGTGGAACTACCGTGGCTACAGCTGCAGGTAGGACATTCCCTGCCCTTTGGGAGGCGTTGTAGCTTCAACAAATCTACAGAACCACGCTGGAATGTGAGCACCCTCTCGAAAGTCGGGAGCCCCAGACATGCTGAAAAGAAAGAGACAAGGATTTGAAAAGGAATCAAGGGAATATTGTAAGTGGCTTGAGGAGATATCTTCCAAAAACAAGTTTTACTTGAAAATAATTTACTTTTGAGAACTCATTTTCAAAAACTTTTCTCTGATCTTGTAACCTTAAGCTTGATACCAAATGAAACAACCCACACGCCTTAACGTCACCCACATGGGGATGTGTTAAAGTTTATGAAGCACTTAGATATAAAGTAACAACACATAGACTAAAATTCAAAAGATAGAAATATAAAACACAACGTAAACTTTAAAATGTTATTTAATAAAGCAAGTCGAATGTTGGTACTTATTACATTTCATAAATACAAAATAGTCATCAACATAAAACCAAATACACTCTCATGGAAAACCATAATATCAGAGTACATAAGTAAAACCATCCCTCCCAAATGTCAATACAATAACCATAAAATGATGAAAGAACCAATATATAAGTCTGAAATGAGTTTGAATCCAAGTTGAATAAAAAAGCCAGGAGTCACTTATGAGACCCTCCACCTGCGGATCTAGGGGAGAGGAAGAGAGAAGGAGAAAACAAAATAGGTTAGATATACGTTTGGTCAGTTCTAGTAATTTTTAGTATGAGCATAAATTAAGGAAGCATTAGACATATTAAAAGGACATAAGGCATAAAGGTATAAAAGCAGTAAACAAAGTTAAGCACGAATATAAATTGACTTCTAATTCACATTCAAGAATGTTGCACAAACTACAATGATGATATAATTAGGTTTTACCTAATTTCTACCCGTGATCGGCTCCTATAAACACAATGTGATTACCTACGCAAATTATGGAATTTGAGGTTATCAATCCTGAACCCATCAACTAAAAGGACATTGAAGTAATTCATAAGGGCTACAACGGCTTATCTTCCTCAATCGACATGATGCATGCTCATCGTCCTGCTTGAACACGCCTATACCCACCTCATTTGGACCTCTTACTCTCCAGCGCAGCAAAACGTGCCCTCGCCTCTACCTAGTGTGAAACCTCCCACAAATGATAAAAGGGATACTGCCTGATATAGGCCCCTAACAAAATATTCAGTTGACACAAGTCACCTCCTAGACTATGTCCCCATTTGTTCTATTAAGACACTTAGTTAACCCAGTTAGCCCCACGTTGTCGGAACAAACCTAAATTAGGATTTCATCGTTTTATTAGGCCTCTTTTTTTCCTCAGTCATCCATACATTGCCAGAACGAACCTACGAGCCACTTATTTTCCCGAATCAACCGTCGCGCTGCCGGAACGCGCTCCAACTACAATTTCATTATTTTATTAGGCTTTTATTTACCCCAATCGTCCCCACGCTCCCGAAATGGACCTACGAGCCACTTATTTTCCTTAATCTACCCCGTGCTGCCGGAAAGGACTCCACTATCTTAGCTTATAAATTTCATCTTCAATTTAACTTAAAACAATTTAAGTTTATTAATAAGCCCTAATATAACCTTCTTTTATAAACCTAAGTTGTTTTAAACATTTCTAATTCATGTTTATCTTTTTATACAACCTAACCCTATGTTACTTAACTTCCAACTAAGTTAATCCTATTCCAGTTTACATGTTGTCCAATTACAAATTAAGATTTATCCCCAATTTACAGTCCAATTCTGATTATAATACTTAATCAACTCTAACATGTCCAAAAATTCCTTTTTTCTAAAGTTATTACAATTTAACGCCAAAACGACGATAAAGACCTATGCCCTCTTATAGGCCTAGGCTCATCGCTAAAAGAAAAAGGGAAATAGTCTAGGCTACCCGCAACGCCTAAACTTAAAAATAAACAAAGCAAATAAAATAAGGCATAAGAATAACTATAAATAAAACCACAACAAAGAATGGGATAGAAGAAAGAGTTACTTGTTAACAATAAATAACTAAAATGGAATAGGCATAAACAGTAAACAAATTATAGTAACTTTACAGAAAAACTAAACATACAGATATTATAAATAACTGTAAACATTAAACTTAAGTACTTAAACTATTTAACTGTCTAACACTCCCGACACCATTTTACTAATCTAAAAATTACATGAAAACTCACAGATCTGATTCTCTAATCTAGCAGAACCTCCATCTCCGGAAGTATTTGTAATTGTAAATATTTAAAAATTTTGAACTTCTTTACCCTTGTAAAAGTCTAATTATTTGGCCCTTCCTAATTTTGTGGATAGGCCTGGGAAAGAAGAGGAAGAGAGAATGGATGTGAAGAAATAAGAGAGGCTTTGCTAGCCTATTTATAGGGTTTACTGGATCCCCTTACTGTCCAATTTTAGGACTAAATCTGGACCAGCCATGTCATTGGGTCTATCAGAAAGCGCCACGTTAGCCTTTGGTTCAAAATAAACCAATAAAATAATGCCATACCAGCCAAAGTAATGTTCGAATGAAACAAAACGACTGCTGCAAATGTGTGCACCAAGACGATCGCTTTCAGCGCTTTGGGTCGACCCGACCACGTCTTGGGTCGACACAGGTTCAACCTAAGCAAGTACTAGTCGGCACAAGCTCGACCTAGACGAATTTGGGTTTTCCCATTAGCCCGGTTTATTATATATTAATATGTATATATTTCTGATTTTCAAGTTAAACTTCTTTTATTCATAACTAATTCATTTTAACTTCGATTTTAGCAAACAAAGTGTCCATTTTGATCAAAAAATCATAACAGATCCAATAGTGCTAGTCCCATTGTCTAATTCCAAAGTTTATCTGATTAATATTTTATTTATTACCCTTTTCTACTTAATTATAATTTATTAAAATTCGGGGTGTTACACATATGTAATAAATTACATAGCTGCCCTAAGGGCATATGCCTAACTATATCCTTCTTCCGTTTGCACTTGGGTTTGGTTTTGGAATATAATTCCAACTTCTTTAATTGCCTTCTGAAAACCTGATTGGTCAGTCAGTCAGTGAGCAGGTATTACCTTTTAATTATCTGCTCGATCAATCATTCTCCCACACTAGCAAACGACTTTATCACATGAAATGATTCTGAGTATGTCTCTTAAAATATAGTGAGCTTTAAATTTTATTACAAACCATATATTCACATAATTATGTGTAAAATAGTGTTATGGGATTCTGAATGCTTGGAATCAACATTGGCTTAGTTATAAATTTATGCATTTAAATTTCTAAATACTAGTCTTTTGTTACAACGCTATTCAAGGCAATATATTTAGCCTTTTTCATCGAATCAACCGTTTTGTTTCTTTTTGGAATATTTCCAATTTGAAAATTCTTAACTCAAATTTATCAATGACATGCTATGTTCAATATTAATCATGTAGTTCTGAGTCTAAATATTCCTTCATTAGAAGTTCATGGTTCATGTAAGCGGTTCTTTAGTATTTCATAAATATAAAAGAATACTTCTAACTATCATTCATTATTAACAATTTGAATTCAATATTTGATGCATGTATCAAATACATAGATCAGTTTTGATATCGTAAACTAGATAACATATACAATAATTCCTATTACCAAAACATAAGAAACTTATATCATATGTTCCACATTAAATAATTTAATAAGAGTCATTTACATATTTGGTTAGGACATTCCCGATATGTTTTATACTTACTATAAAAGATATAATTTACGATCCAATGTCGAGAACTAAAACAACGACATTTGATTTCAACACCAACACATTTTTAAAATTAACAGCATATCAATTACTAATAGTTTAGAAATATTTATGTACCTTTTTAGATTATTTCTTTTAAGCACATGCTTATTCCACTTTTTGACTAATAATCAAATAATTTGATATTTCTGTCAAAACATTTTTTTTTCATTTTGATGCCAAATGATACTTTCATATTTTTTCTTTGATTGCATCAAAATAGCCAGAATCAAAGTAACGCTCCCACTGACTTTGTGAAAATGTTAATTGTTATGTGCAAATAATGTAATCAAATTATTATTTAGAATTTCTACTTAAACACTAGTATAAGAAAATAGAAAATAATACAAAGCAATATATTTGTGAGTAGATATAAGTTAATATGGGTACATCTAATGATGACTTTATTGCTTTTGTTTATTTCAACAATTAAAGTTCATAATAATATTCTTATCGGTGTGCTCATTAAATTTATTTTGGCCAATACATTTGGATATAACTATCAAAATCATATTTTTACAAATGTACTCAAAATTTATTTAGATTTTTGCATCATACTGTATCATAGAGTGTGACCCTTAATGGTTCAGTTAAAAAACTGGGGATTACTTATATGTTTAACATTGATAAGAAAACTATAGTTTCTCTTCAATGTACAAGAATATTTATTAGACATTCTAATTCAATATGTTAGTTTAGGTTAGATAATTTTATTTCACCTTATAGTGATTTGATTTATTCTTAAATAATATCCAATTTCACTTCATTATGAAAAAATCTTCATTATGATGTCATTATTTCCTAAAACAACATCGTTTCGTCAAGCAATGCAATAGACATTCAAAACTACATTATAAATTTCTTTCTGTATTTAAAACTAATTTATTATTGTTTATAAAACTTTTGTTCTGAACATAAATATGTTATCCGGTAATCCTTCCCAAAAATCACTTGGGAGATACATACAAAATTCTTTATCAACAATTATTACATGCAACCTTTCGACTCTCTCTACTTGCCGACTTCTTGCCTAGAATATGGCTTGGTATATTATAAACCCTTATGTTTTATGATTTTGTAAACTATTATTTATATGAAATTAATTTTAACCAAGCGTATTATTCTTATATACATGTCCTTACAAAAAGAAGTTACTCAGTTTCACTTATGATTAATCATATTTCTTCTTAAAGCTTCGATTACACCTTATTATTATATCATTATGTACCATAAGGCAGAGTAATTTTGAGGTTGGATCTTTATTCCTTTTAAGTATGTTTGAAGCACTTTCAACTATATGCTCAATTATTTGATCAAATCAAAACATTTTATGTTATTGCATATTATTTTCAGCTATTTTGTTTTATGCTCTGTGATCTAATCGCAAACATACAACATGTGTTTCAAATATACATCCCCGTCTTGATGATAAATCTTTAGTGAATATAACAAAATATATGGGAGATTTTGGTATTTCTAGACTTGTGATTGCATACATCAATATATTAATCCTAAGAGTACATATACTCCTATACCACTCCCACTAGATGTGTGCATTAACCTTAATTGTTTTAGATATATTAATTTAATATAATTCATATAACATAATTATTTCTTAAAACTAGGCTTAGTCTATAATCCTTAAATTATTATGAATAATATAAATGTACTTCAGTATTTTCAGTGCACCACTTTTGTTACTGTAACACCCCGCATTTTTTTGTAACAATTAAATAATGCATACAAGAAAAAGAAAATTTTGAAGAGCTTCCAGAGTTTGGCCACGGGAGTAGCGTCATTACGTTCGTGGCGATCAATTTAGACCTATGGATTGCAGAAAACCGATTTAAGATGAAAAATTACCTTTAAATGAAACATTGCAGCAAAACATGAAAATAAGGTAAAAAGAAGAACAATGAGTACCATTGTTTCTAAACATATTAACAAACGACTTCATAGCTAAGTTGGTTGAGGCATTGGATATGTAACATAGAGGTCGGGGGTTTGAACCCCCCCCCCCCCATGAGATAATTTTTATCTCTGTTTTAGAGATGGCCAACTGAACATACAAATATATGTATAATCATGAACATAAATAAAGGAAAAATAATGGTAATGTGTAATTTAAATAAATACATACATTGAAGAGGAGGAAAATTAGTACAATTTTTAATGCATTAAGAAAGGTAAAAAAATATTTGCAATTAAAGGATGTAATATGGATAAACGCACGCTAATAAATGCAATAAGGAATAAAAAAGGAAGCATTATAAGTTAATGCATCTAGAAAAAAAAAAGGTACATTTGAAAAACCATGCAATAATAATGTGTAGTAATGGCATAAAAGGAACGCACAAGTATATATGTAAGGTATTCAAAATAATAACATTTTTAATACTAAAAAGAGCAATCAATGCAAGCGTTAATAAGAAAAGAAACGTCATGGAAGATAAATGCATGAAAAGGGAAGGTTAATGTGTGAATTACACACAATAATATTGGAAAGAAATGTGTTAAAAATAGAAAATTGAGGCATTAATGAGAAAGAGTTTGAAAAGAAATAAGTCATGTATTAATTAATTAAGACAGGCAAAATTTGGAATAAAATAAAGGTTGTGCACATAAGGAGGCTTTGTAAACGCATAAAGATGTCTTATGTATGAATATAATTCCAATTAAAGACAAGAATACATAAGCGTAAAATATGCAATT
This sequence comes from Allium sativum, assembly GCA_030737875.1. Taxonomy (NCBI): domain Eukaryota; kingdom Viridiplantae; phylum Streptophyta; class Magnoliopsida; order Asparagales; family Amaryllidaceae; genus Allium; species Allium sativum. The sequence goes on along the minus strand of CM060921.1, from coordinate 714,436,874 downwards.
AATTAAAGAAGGAGGATAGGCACAATTAATTTAAAAAGGGAGCAAAACAAGAAGGTTTTTTAAAAGCTACAAAACATTAAAATTATAAGCAGCGTAAAATAAAGTATGAAATGCAAAATGGGCCGTATTCGTAGTTGACTCAGCATTTCATGTACGGTTAGATTGAAAAACCTAATATCTAATGGTTACGGATTGGCTCTGTTAAAATGTAAATAAGGGGCTCTCTCTCCCATTTTATCCACATAATTCTTCAACTCTTTTTCTACCTCCATGACATTCTAAATTAAAAATAAAATGGAGAGATGCTGCTGGAATCTAGATTAACAAAGAAGATTCAAGATTTATAACCAATCTCCAACTCTATAAAGAGATAAAAGTCGGCTTTCTTCTACAAAAATTATTTAGAAGAATTTCTAGATCTGCAAATGAGGTGAGTGGATTTAAGCTATATTATTTTTGATAATGATATATTATCGTTTAAACATTCCCCATTATCGCATAATGTGAATTTGCTAGAATAATTAAAATTATTGAAATGTTATTATGACATGTTTAGATATATGTTGAAATGTTTAAACACGTGTTAGAAAGGATTAAAGTGATGAATATGACAAGTTCGAATATTAATGTGCTAAAGATATTAATATGTTGGAAAATTTGCCAAAACATGCATAGCAATTACCGTTGTTTCAATTCCATGTTACTTGTGACATTTATGCACCTGGACCGTTAATGATAGAAACTGAGATAATTACATGTCAAGTTAGAAAAAGTACATGATTTGGCGATCACAAATTATTGTTAAATTTGAACAATTATCTGTTTAATTGATTAAATGATAGAATAGAATTGATTATATGTGAGAAAGAACATATGACACAAAATAGGCATAATACAATGACCTGTAAATTATAATTTTATAGTGGAAATTTGAAAGAAAGATACATGCCTAGTTTATATAGAAGATTTACAGTAAATAAGAAACTGTAACCGCGCTTAGACATAAGGTTATATTACACTTATCGTAGAAGTCTGCCCGGAACCGCCGACATATCCAGCATCCATAAGTGGTAAATCTAATGTGAGGGGTCTAAGTGCATAATTAAAACATGTAATAGTGCTAAGACACGAGGTTAAGTCGACTTGTGGTAGAGGTCTGCCTGGAACCGCCCGACAAATCTAGCATCCACAAGTGTAGGCTTAATGTGAGAGGTCTAGTGCATAAATAAATACATATATAAATATATGTAAATAGAAGGAATGATAAACAAAATTAATTGTAATTAACGGGAATAAATGGAATTGAAAGAAATATACAAGAGCATAAGAAAATGGGAATGAACGGGGAATGATAATAACCTATTATAAATAAATTACATTAATGAATGTTGTATAATAGGTAGACTTGTCCTAGGGACAAGTGAAGATTATAACTTAGGTTATAATAAACTAGTAAGAAAATGAGATAACTGGTGAAATGAGATAAGTGACACTTAATTGTAAATTAAGTAATAAGTAAATGGGGAAAACTTAAACTAGTTGATAAAAGGGGAAAACTTATAAAATGAAAGAAGTTGTACTTAATTATAAATTAAGTAATTTGAAAACTTGGCAGAACGATATGTTAAGAGTTTTCTAGGGAAAAGTGGGAATTAAAACTTATGTTATAATAAAACAATAAGGAAATGGGAATAACTTATGATATGGGATAAACTGTACTTAATTGTAAATTAAGTTATTTGTGAGAACGAGAATCTAAAATCTACGGATGAGGACAATGTAAGTTATATTTATGGGAAGAGGAGACTTATTAGTGAACCTTAGTTAATAGAACTAAGTTAATAAGTAAACAACGTTAAGTTGTAATGACAACATAAGAGGGATTTATAACTAAATAAAAAAGAATGAGGCAACTCAGGAAATGAGGCAAGTTATATTTAATCATAAATGTTAAGTGGCATGTTAAATAGAAAACATGTGAATTAAGATACACTTAATTACACATTAAGTAGAATATGTTATTATAACCTTGAATCAAATAAGAATATAAAGGGATTGTGGATTACAAACCTTGGATCATAATCTAGAAAATAACATGTTGTGGGCTTATTAATAAACTTAAATGGGCTAAGTTTTATAACCAAAATTAATAAGCAAGAGGAGTCCATTCCTCAGAGATATAAGGGGCTGGGAAGAACTTGGTAACTTGAATAAAAAGTTAAGATAACCAAGCTAAATGGAAACCTGATAAGGTAAAGCAAGCACATAAAATAATGTTTAGACATAGGGTCTAATAGCATATTAAATTGAAGCGCTTGGACCAGTCTGTATTTTTGAGGGTGAATAACCCAATAGGGCAGATCATCGTGGTGTTATAAGGCATGAGGAGAGTGCTTGTTCATCTGATTATTCTGTCGGTTCAAAGGACTGGAAAGGGATGCACGAGGCTTCTTGAGATACGTAAGGTGCTCCTTGTAGTCCTATGCGGGGTGGCATATGTTTAGGCTGTACTCGCATAGGTTGGATCTGCACGTAACTACTAGGTGGGTGGGACTTGACTACAGAAGTAGCTTTGCAGTCAGAATGATGTGACAAGGTGGCACCTGGGTGATTTGGCGGTCGCCTTAATCGGAAGGCAGAGGGTCACGACCAACAAGGATAGCAGATCGTCGAATACCCGTCATCGGCAGCCAGTGGGATGCAAAAAGACTACTGCTAAACCCAATAGACCATTCACCTTTCACTATCGAGGTACGGTTGTTGAGGGGAGATGTCAACTGGATGTTTAGATTGTTTGTTGTTAGGGGAATGTCTCTCAGCTCTTGTAGTCTTTACTACTTGAGGGAGGGGCCGAGGTGAGGCCATAGCCAACATGGAAAACAGACCCTGGGAATATTTGTATTTTGAGGCTCTTAAAGGCAGGCCTGTATAGATATGGAAAAGCTCCTGACCGAGTTCTGTGTTTCTTGTATCACCCTGCCACGGAACTCAGCGCACATTAGAGGACATGCGGTTGAGGCATTGAGCTACAATTAACGGTACGTAAGTGGGATAGTCTAGATACATGCATGTCTGCTCTGGGTGGTGTATCGCAGACTTGAGGGCATTACTCTGGTATGGATTTTGATTCGAACAAAGGTAGCAGTCCGTACGTTTGCGTAACATAATAATGATAGATATATGCAGAATGTAATATTGTTATATAGAGGTTCGTACGTCACTCCGGCGTAGGATGAGGGACTGCGTACATTTCGGTGGTATTATCGCAGAGACCATGCGAATGGGGTACCATGGGGTGTACCTTTATATTGGGGGTAGCTGCATATATACTGCATTAGGTTAATCCACTGAAAAGTAAATGGGTGCGATGTGTGTGTAAAGTCTTGAGTGCTGTTAACCCAAGTAACCTAATAAATAAGAAAATATGATTGAACGGTATATGTAGTGTTATCCAAAGTGTATAATTTAAATCCAGTCAACAGAACTTGTGTTCTGACCCCCTCTCCTCATAACATACTTGCATGTTATATTTGTGGCAGAGACATGGTAGCTTTGGATACTGGTTAAGCAGTATTATTAATACGGCAAGACTATACTTTGAGTATATTATATTTTATCCATTCCACATATTTTATGTCTCTGTCTTTTCTGCTAGATATTAGAGCAAAATAACATGAGTTTCAATAGATTAGAATTTTGAAAAAAAAATGGGTTTGTCGAAATTCGAGTTGTTACATCTGGCATCAGAGCTTAGGTTTAGTACTCCTATATAAATAGTTAGTTAAGAAAGGAATATGGAAATCTGAGACCCTTAGGCAATTTAGGTGGAAAGTGTACAGTGTATTTTGTATGGAAGGAAGGTGAATCCCATATGATTAGTATTTTGGTTTAGTGGGTTTGGCAGTAAAACCTTATAAATTGGAAAAGGTTAAAAGAGAAAGATGGATTAGGAATATATATGGTTAAGAGAATTGACTTTGTGGGAGTGCCTAGGAAAGCCTAGGAAAAATTGGAAATCTGCTTTGAGTCTAACCCCATTGTTAACTTTTAAGAAATTGAAATTGTAAAAGTTTTGGAAAAATGGTTTGTGGTGTTTTCAAGTTTTAATCATAAAAGTTATAGTTTTAAAATATGTAAAAAAAAAAGTACATATTGGGTTTTGAAGTAAAATGGGGTATATTTTGTAAATAGTGATTTCTTGCGAAAATTTTGTCTAAAATAAAATTTTCCAAGATAAGATGGAAAAGAAAATCCGTAACAAAGAAAATTTTCTTATGTAGGCTTTGCTTGGTTAAGGAAAAATAGGGGAATCTTTATAAATAGTTACATCAAATCCAAGTATGGTTAGAAAAAGGTTGAAAAAGAAAAACGGAAGATATGAAATTTTCCCTTTTTTACCTTTTGTAACATAAGAAATCGAATTTAGAAAATTAGATTTTTCTGAAATTTGAAAAATAAAGTTGGTTGATAGAATTTTGGATGCAACAATTGGATGGACTACGCTCTTACTCAATGAGAGTGTGGGAAAATTTGGATGAAACAACATTTTTGATTTTCAAAATATCGCATTCATATAGAACTGCCTGTATATTTAGGATGTGAGCATCATGTTTTAAAAGGATTTTTGAAAAAATTGCATACACATAGGAGGTACCGCTTAGGCTTACATGCATTATTATATTGTATTTCACTTTGCACAAGTGCACAATGTTTGCAAAAATTAGATGCACACATGATGGATTTATATTATGCGAGGGATAAATTGATTTTTTACCCTTATTAAATTTTAGGGGCAAAATTTTCTAAGGGTGGGAGAATGTAACACCCCGCATTTTTTTGTAACAATTAAATAATTTACTAATGCATATAGAAAAAAATTGAAGAGTTACTAGAATTTGGTCACGGGAGTAGCGTCATTACGTTCGTGGTGATTTTCTAGTCAATTTAGACCTATGGATTGCAGAAAGCCGATTTAAGATGAAAAGATACCTTTAAATGAAGCATAGCAGCAAAAGATGAAAATAAGGTAAAGAAGGAGAACAATGAGTACCATTGTTTATAAACTTATTAATAAAAGACTTTATTGCTCAGTTGGTTGAGGCATTAGATTTGTAACATAGACGTTGGGGGTTCGAACCCCGGCCGTGACATAATTTTTATCTTTGTTTTAGGGAGGGCCAATTGAACATATAAATATATGTCATGCATTGAAGAGGAGGAAAATTATTACAATTTTTAATGCATTAAGAAAGGTAAGAAAACACATGCAATTAAAAGAGGTAGTGTGGATACTAATTAACGCAATGACATTATAAGAAAATGGTTAATTTCATACGAGCGTTAAAATGGAACATACACACACACACACATATATATATATCTATGCATGTATGTATAACATAGAGGAAGGTAACGCACGCTAATAAATGCAATAAGGAATAAAAAGAGGAAGCATTATAATTTAACGCATTTAAGAAAAAAAGGTACATTTGAAAAAGCATGCAATAATAATGTGAAGTAATGGCATTAGAAGGAACGCACAAGTATATATGTAAGGTATTCAAAAGAAAACCATTTTTAATATTAAAAAGATCAACCTATGCAAGCATTAATAAGAAAAGAAACGCTATGGAAGATAAATGCATAAAAAGGAAGGTTAATGTGTGAATAATGCACAATAATATTTGAAAGAAATGCGTTAAAAATAGTAAATTGAGGCATTAATGAGAAAGAGTTTGAAAAGAAATAAATCATGTATTAATTAATTAAGATAGACAAAATTTGGAATAAAATAAAGGTTGTGCGCAAAAGGAGGCTCTTTATACGCATAAGGATGTCTTATGTATGAAGATAATTCCAATTAAAGACAAGGATATACACACATGAAAACATGCGATTAATTAAAGAAGGAGGATATACACAATTAATTTAAAAAAGGAGCAAAATAAGAAGGCTATTAAAAGCTGCAAAATATTAAAATTATAAGCAGCGTAAAATAAAGTATGAAATGCAAAATGGGCCTTATTCGTAGTTGACTCAGCATTTCATGTACGGGTAGACTGAAAAACCTAATATCTAAAGGTTAAGGATTGGCATTGTTAATCTATAAAAAGGGGCTCTTCTCCCAATTTATCCACACAATTCTTCATCTCTTTCTCTGCCTCCATGACGTTCTAAATTAAAAATAAAATGGGGAGATGCTGCTAAAATCTAGATTAACAAAGAAGATTCAAGATTTATAACTAACCTCCAACTCTACAAAAAGATAAAAGTCGACTTTCTTCTACAACAACTATTTAGAAGAATTTATAGATCTATAAATGAGGTGGGTGGATTTAAGCTATATCATTTTTGATAATGATATATTATCGTTTAAACATTCCCCGTTATCGTATAATATGAATTTGCTAGAATAATTAAAAGTATTGAATTGTTGTTATGACGTGTTTAGATATGATATATTGAAATATTTAAACACATGTTAGAAAGGATTAAAGTGATGAATATGACATGTTGGAATATTAATTTGTTAAAGATATTAATATGTTGAGAAATTTGCCAAAACATGCGCAGCAATTACTGTTGTTTCAATTCCATGTTACTTGTGACATTTATGCACGTGGACAGTTAACGATAGAAATTGAGAAAATTACATGTTAAGTTAGAAAAATTACATGATTTGGCGATCACAAGTTATTGTTAAATTTGAAAAATTATCTGTTTAATCGATTACATGATAGAATCGAATTGATTATATGTGAGAAAGAACATATGACATGCAAAAGGCATAACATGATGACATGTAAATTGTAAATTATAGTGGAAATTAGAAAGAAATAGACATGCCTAGATTATATAGAAGATTTCAGTAAATAAGAAACTGTAACCTTGCTTAGATACGAGTTTAGATTACACTTGTGGTAGAAGCCTACCCGGAACTGTCCGGCATATCCAGCATCCACAAGTGGTAAACCTAATGTGAGGGGTCTAAGTGCATAATTAAAACATGTAATGGTGCTCCGGAACCTCCTGGCAAATCCATCATCCACAAGTATAGGCTTATTGTGAGAGGTATAAAGCATAAATAAATACATATACAAATATATGTAAATAGAAGGAATGATAAACAATATTAATTGCAATTAATGGGAGTAAATGGAATTGAAAGAAAGATACAACAGTAAAAGAAAATGGGAATGAACGGGGAATGATAATAACCTATTATAAATAAATTACATTAATGAGAATGTTGTATAATAGGTAGACTTATCTTAGGGACAAGTGAAGATTATAATTTAGGTTATAATAACTAATAAGGAAATGAGATAACTAGTGAAACAAGATAAGTGCCACTTAAATTAAGTAAACAGTAAATGGGGAAAATTCGAAACCAGTTGAGAAAAGGGGAAAACTTATGAAATGAAAGAAGTTGTACTTAATTATAAATTAAGTTATTTGAAAACTTGGAAGTACGTTATGTTAAGACTTGTCCTAAGGACAAGTGGGAATTAAAACTTAGGTTGTAATAAAACAATAAGGAAACTGGAATAACTTTTGTTATGGGATAAATTGTACTTAATTATAAATTAAGTTATTTGTGAGAACGAGAATCTAAAATCTACGGATGAGGATCTAAAGGAAAAGTTGACGCATGCACCAGTGTTAGTCATTCCTAAAGGGAACAAAAAGATGACGGTATACACGGATGCCTGTGGTACCGGACTAGGTGATGTGCTGATGCAAGGAGGTAGGATTGTAGCTTATGCTAGTCGGCAACTGAAACCGCATGATAAAAGATATCCTACCAATGATTTGGAATTGGCAGCGATCGTATTCGCGTTGAAGATGTGGAGACATTATCTCTTGGGAGAATGATTCGAGGTGTTTACCGATCATAAGTCATTAAAGTGTCTCTTCTCTTAGAAGGATCTAAATCTCCGACAACAAAGATGGTTAGAATTCTTGGCTTCCTATGATTTCGATATCGCATATACACTAGGAAAGGGCAATGCGGTAGCTGACGCATTAAGTATGAGACATGCCAGTTTAGGGGCTATGTTTCTTGAATGGAAACAACTGGAGTATATCGCAAGATATGATTTTAGACCTAAGTGCGAATTAGATCCAGAAATGTTAGCAAGTTTGACAATCAAACCCACTTTGATTGAGCGGATTGGTTCCAGTCAGAGGAACGATCCTAACCTATTGGAAATCATCTCCAAGTTAGAGATGGGTATCGACAGTGAGGAGATGAACAAGTATGGGCTTGATCGAGACGGATGGCTTGGAAAGAATGCGAGATTAGTTGTACCCAATGTTAATGGATTGAGAGATGAAGTGCTTAGAGAATGTCATCACTCAAAACTGACTATACATCCCGGTGGTAACAAAATGTATAGAGACATGAAGCAGGCCCACTACTGGGAAGGGATGAAAAGAGACGTTGGGAAGTTTATATCCAAATGCATGAATTGCTAGCTAGTTAAAGCCGAGCAAAAGAAGCCTAGTGGTTTGTTGCAACCATTAGAGACTCCAGAATAGGAATGGGAACTAGTCTCAATGGATTTCGTTGATGGGTTACCAAGGACTAGATCGGGCCATGATAGTATTTGGGTGATTGTGGACCGATTGACCAAGAGTGCAAGGTTTATACCTGTCAAGTCGAATAAAACGGCAGCTAAGTTAGCGGAATTGTATATGAAAAGGGTAGTGAGATTTCATGGAGTATCCAAAGGCATTGTGAGCGACCAAGACCCATTGTTTACTAGTGGATTTTGGAAGAGCTTATAAGAGGCTTTAGGATCAGAATTACATCTCAGTACCGCGTACCATCGTCAAACCGACGGTCAGATAGAGAGGGTGAATCGTGTATTAGAATATCTCTTGAGAGCTTGCATATTAGATTTTGGAGGGTCATAGGATAACCATTTACATCTAGTGGAGTTCGCATATAATAATAGCTATCAGTCCAGTATTGGTATGACTCCATTTGAAGCTTTGTACGGAAGACCGTACAACTCACCATCATGTTGGTTAGAAACTGGTGAGAAGTTTGTGCTTAGGCCAAATGTGATAAGAGAAAATTCAGACAAGATCAAAGTTATCCAACAACGAATGAAGGCTGCTAAGGATAGGCATAAGAGCTATGCAAATAAGAGGAGAAGAGATTTAAAATTCTTCATTGGCGACTTGGTGTTTGTCAATATTTCTCTATTAAAGAGCGTAATTCGATCTGGCCGGAGAGGCAAGTTAGCACCAAGATTAATTGGTCCATTCTCAGTTCTCGAGCAAGTTGGGAATTTGGCATATAAAGTTAAGTTGCCAGACAAGATGGCGGGAGTTCATAACGTGTTTTATGTTTCCTAGTTAAGGAAGTTCGTGCACGACCCCGATATGACTATTTCACCGGATCAGTTGGATGACATCGAAGTAGAACCGAGGCAGTTAAGAACTGCAAGCCGATCCGTATTGTCGAGAGTGATACGAAGCAACTTCGAAGGAAGGCGGTGAAACTGGTCAAGGTTCAGTGGGGCGAGAATGAGAGTGACTGTACTTGGGAAACAAAGGAGAGCATAAGGGAATCGCATCCAGAACTCTTTGCCTGGTAAGATTTTAATAGTTATAGTTTCTTCCCTTGTTAGTAAACCGCATGCCAGGGTAGGCTTGTTGTGCTTGTTTTGTATGTTTTATTGTTTGTGAATGACTGATAGACATGCGGAACACCTTTGTATGCTTTTGGTTAAGGAATTTCAGGGGCGAAATTTCGTAAGGGGAGAAATGTAACGACCTACATTCTACGCATCGGAGGATCATATAATATTTATTTCATTTTCATATGAGGTCGTATAATAGTGTAACTTTAGGGAACGACTATTGGGGTCATTTCCCAAGTTCACAATTTTTGCCGATTTTTAAATGACCGTTTTGCCCCTAGTGAATCTTGCTTTGCCCATAACTCTTGATTAGTAAGAAGTTTTGACTTAAAACCGCTCCCATTGGATTCGGATGATGGTTTAGCTTTACGTAGAGTGGTCACGTTAGCCAAACATACCTACTGTTTGGGAGATATGGCTGAAATAAGGTTTAGAAGGTGAAAAAAGCTTAACCGGACCTAGTTAAGGTGATTAGGAGCTAGGCCCATAACCCATTTCGGAATTTGGATTATGGGGGGGGGGGGCTGATAAGATTAGGGAATTCAGTTTTTTTCATTTCTCAGCTACCACTTTTCATCTTTGAAACCCTAGTAATGGCCCTCATCCTCTAAATCACTCTCAAATCACCTTCTAATCACTAATTAAGAAGATCTACATCAAATCAAGTCAAATTAGCATCAAATCAGGGTCCTAGCTGTTGTATTGCATTGGAAAATGCCCCAAAACACTAGAGTTTTAGATCTAAGATTTCATTTATGGCTAAGGTGAGTGATTTGCATTGTTTTTCACTAACTACAGCTAATTAGGGGGTGATTAGTGATAATTAGCGAAATTTTGGCTCTGGAAAATTTGTAAAATCCTTAAATATTATTTTAGGGCACTGATAAAAATTTGGGTTAATTTGGACATGTTTTGTTAATCCTATTGTCAAAACATGATTAAGGGGATTAAGGGGAAAACCATGCTTTTTGGGTATGTTTGATCTAAAATAACCTATATGCTTGATGTTTTGACCTTGTTGATGGATCATATATGTTACTATTGCTATTTGAAATGTTTTCTGATTGATTGCTAAATTTAGAATGGTAGAAAACGCCATCGTATGGGGAGAATGGACGAAAATTAGCTTATTGGAAATGCTGCAGAGATCCGGATCGAATCGGATAGGGGGATTGGATCAGATTATAAGGCTCGGATCGGATAGGAAAACTGGGTAAGGAAATTTGAACCGGTTCGGAACTTGGCACAAGAGGCTTGGCAAGAAGGAAGACCATTTGCATAAGAGTTGGAATTGGGTTCGGATCGGAAGCGAGGGCGTGGAGATCGGATCGGAAGTGGTGAGCACGAACCGAGTAAGAAGGACCGAACCGGCCCGAATGGGGAGAACATGTACACCCAAACCGAACCGAATGGGAAGCCTGAGGTTGATGTATTCGAACCGAACCGACTGAAGCGGATCGAACCGAACCGAATTGAGCTTCCACTACTACTACGTGATGACTCTTTTGAAGACCAACTCCAATTCTACCAAAACCCGAGATGCAAAGGAGGTCCAAATGAGAAGTTAGAACTCAAGATCCAGATTGGAACCAATGAGTTAACTTCATGAATTGGACTTTGCTGCGGGACGTGTGCAAAGGGGTAATCAATGTCTATAGCTTTGACTCACCACTGAGAGACGAATATTGGTTATGGATCAGTGCAGCGGAGTTGTCATAAATCCATAAGGCAAAGTGATCGTAGCAAGGCTATGAGCCAGTGCAGTGTTGTTGTTATGACTCCATGGGGCAGAGTGGACATAACAAAGGATTAGTGGCTATGAATCAGTGCAGTGGGGTCATCGTGACTTCATGGGGCAGAGTGATCATAGCAAAGGATATGACGATCAAAGTGGTAGATATCGTATGCTTTACGTATTGAGTGAGAGATGTGAGGATGATTGCTATATTTGATATTTGCTACCACCATGACATGCGCACCCCCTCCCCATTATTTTCACACCATGTGTTAGTGTCACCTTAAAGTGTTGTACATCCTGTTGCGCTAACTCTTTGGTTGCAGGTCCAGATTCATGCATGGTTATGTATACCTGTTATTGTTCTGTTTTTGCTGCTTATCGCTCATACCAGACTTTTGTCTGACCCAGAGTTTTATGTCTCTTCTTATTACTCTGGATGCTCTTAAACGGGCAGACTAGAGACAGGTCAAGTGATTATGCATGAGTAGTTGTACCAGAGGCGAGCAGGAGGCTCCCCCGTATGATACACACACACACACACACACACACACACACACACACACACACACACTGTTGTAGCTGGTCACTACTTTTGGCATTAGTAGTGTACCTCTTTCTTTTTCTTTGGAGTCAGTATTTCAAAGTTGTAATAATGTTGGTTTGGATGATAAGCTGTATTTTGGATTTCCCCTGCTATGATGGTTTAGTTTTCAGCTTATGCACTATCTCGCCTGTTTTATGTCAAAGTTATATTATTATTATATTTTATCCCATGTGATGTGAGACATTCTACAGGTTCCTTGTTAGTTCAAATTCCTTTCTTTTCATTTCTTTAGCGACCGTCTCGTGCTAGTCGAGTATCGGCACAACGTACTTTCATTGGAAATGTCAACTGGTGCGAGGCGGGCCATCACAAAATAAATTTGTTCACCAATTGTAACTCATATGAGTTTCATACATATGAAAGATACATTGATTCAGATTGTTACAGTTTAGCTCTATAAGTAAAACAAAAAGGTTAATTTTTAGATGCCGATTATACACTTTCAACCAGAAAATGATTGGTAAATTAAAATACACCGATCTATACAACAACAAAAAAGGAATTTCAATCTTCCTATTTTCATTTTCTTTTTGGTTGCCTCTTACCATCGTTTGAGCTATTGCTGTTCTCGTTATTTTTTCCTTGTGAAATTTTGGGGTTTGGAAACCATTGAGAAGGAGCAGATGTGAATCATGTGATGAGTAAATTTTTAGTTTATGAAGAAGGCAGATGTAATTTGAGTATAAACATGGTGGAAAGAGTAAAAAATAAGGCGTCTTTTCTTTTTAAATTATTGGGGTGGTAAGGACGAATATAGGAGTATGAATAGATGACCTATAATTTCAACTGAACTATTGACTTATTAAGAATAGTAGATTGCGAAACTGTAGATCCATTCTTGAGAGTAGCAAGCATCAAGGCAAATGCATCAAAGAATCAGAAGTGGAACTACTTTCAGTATCATATATCCTTGCTATAAAGATCTTATCATCATTCTGCTTCAATTACAAAACGATAAATCTGGTGAGTGCATGCATATAAATACGTCATTCCTAATATACCAAAACAATACAATTAACGGCATATCTTTGATTGATTTGCCCCAAGCACAAAAGACTGGAATAAAAATCCAAGAAAATATGATTGGAATATTTAAAACCCAACTATCAAGATTGGAATGAAAATCCAGGAACACAGGATTTGAACAAAAATCAAGATACTGACATTTAAAATCCAATTGTTCATAATCAAAACAGTGAATATACCTATTTCTTTGCTTATTTTCCTATTTCGGGAAGAAAAAATAGGCTCAAATTCAATTCGATTAGAGTGCACAAGTAGGATAGCCAGAATCTATTCGAAAATTCAGCGAATGAAGCTGTTGGGTTTTTTATTTTGTTAATTAGAGAAGTGAGGGGAAATACTTTATTTTGTGATATCGCTAGAGATGGGAAATCGCTTTAGGGAATTTAGAGAAGGCACAAACTGGTTTTAACGAGCTAAATTTAACTAATTATGCTGGAGGAGTAAATTCGGAAGGAAATGAATTACCGTAAAAAACATTGAAAGCTTCCAGTTTTTTCCATCGACTATCGGATATGGAATTCCTTCTGAAATTTTCTTTTCGGAAAAGCGCGGAAGTTGGATAATCAGGAAAATGATCGGATGGAAACACGGAAACATGAAAAAAAATCCTGACCTATTCCTAAATATCATTGATTAACATTAATCATCAAGAAAATACCAGGACAACATCAATGACTATACGAAAATGCGATCAGCTTCAAATCAGCTCCATTTACTTCAAGACCAGAGGTCCAGAGCACCATACAACAGCAATGATACACAGTTGTGACCAAATCCAATTTCAAGCATCAGCTGTAGTAATCATCACCAATTTCCAAATCCAAGAAGTATACAGCAAACCATTTTCCAAATTATAAATGATACGCATGTAACTTAATACTACAGTACATGCATGCAAGCATCATTCCAAATCTAAGAAGTATACGCATGCAACCATTTTCCAAATCCAAGATGTATATCAGCTGTAGCAATGATACATAGTCACCAGTTTCCAAATTTGAAATGACCAAAGAAGTATACAGAAAACCATCATGCATATGTAAGCAAAGCAAAATATCATGAGCAAATAAGTAATAGCTGATATCACTATAGCAAACAGTACTAAATCCAAGAATTTCCTTGTGTATCTTTAAGAAGACTTCACATGCATAACCAACAACAAGGATTTAGCGCAGCATCAGTGAAGTTTGGCAATCAGATGTATACTTGACAAAACAACTTATTGCACAATACATCAATTCAGTAGGAAAATTCCGAGCAATATGAATTGCTGGTATGCTGACAATCGCAGTGGAAGAAAATTACCCAAATACTCTGCAGAACGACCACCTCCTAAGAAAGTTGAACTCCACCCAGAAACTGTTGAATCCCATCTGTTGCACCTACTCAGGAGCACCAGTAATAACCCCCATTCCTTAACACCTGACAAAATCCCGAACTCATATGACATTATCACCAAGCAATGAAGTAGATCGCACTCGCTTGGAAACTTTGAGAGGCACATTACTGTTAAGGATTGATCTGAAACCCAACACAAGATCTGATAGGCGTTGCAATCGGGACTGCCAGCTTCAGGTAAATACACCATGCCAAGGGAGAGGCGTGTGGACTGTAGTGAGGTAGGTGATGAATGTTTGAAAAAAAAAAAAAACATGATTATCACATAGAACTCTTATTCCGCATGAAAAGAGCGCAATCTTCACCAATTCCATATGTTGCGGCTTATCGAGCTTGACTAGATTTAACAGGAAAACAAATCCTACTATGTATCAATCTTAAAACAATTTTACTATAACCAAAACCCAGTCATCTAAATCCAAATAACATCACTTCAAAAATTGGATCATAAAGTGGAATCAAATTACTATTACTTAGAATCACCTCATCAAGCCTAAAAATGTTACCCTCATTCAGATCATCACACTTAGCTTCAAACTTAAACATTAGCAGCCTCTTTCTTTATTAACCACTAGCAAGCTACAATCATCAAACTCAAGCATCAACAAAGATTGACGTACCTCCGGCCATAGACAGACACCACAAACATAGAGAGCCAAACAAGGGTCCGGCTATTCGCACCCCATGATTTACTCTTCACCCCCCGATCAAAATTTCAGAATTTTATTTCCATAATTACCCCTTAACAACTGATTATATAATATGCCTAATGTTGACATATTGTACAACGATTTAAAAAATATTGGTCATATACATATACGGATGTTCGAGGCTAAATGCAAACAATAATTTAAAATTTTAAAATCAGCATTATATATGATCATTAAAAAATGAAAAATTAAAGATAAAAGTTATAGATAATGATTAAAAAATTAAAACAATGATTAAAAATTTAAAACTAGTACAATTAGCAATGCTTATCATTACGTGTTTTGAGATCGAGACGTTAACAGTATACTGGAATTGCACAAACCTAATCAGTAAGTAGATAAATCATCACTATAAATGATGTTGTTCAAATAAATCGTTGTTCAGATGGAGCGTTGATCACCCTAACCAACATTAGGGAACCATGTCGGTCTATTTCAATCAACAACGTCGTCAACAAAATTTAATTAATTCAATCAAAATTTTTAAGGGGAGAGTAGTAGAAAAAAATTGCAAGTTGGAAACTAGAAAAAAAGAAAAAAAAAATATTGAGAATGAAAATGCGATAAGGACATTTTTGGATTAAACGGGGTGGGAAGAGAAAATTAAGAAGTGCATATTTTATTTTCTAATTAGCGGGGGATGAAGAGCAAACACTGGGTGTTAATAGACGCACCCGCCAAACAAAACCAAATTCATATCCAATAAGACAATCAATCTACAAAAACTCACCAAGCGAGAGAAAAGGAACATAGCCTCTTGGTAAATGACTGAAAGCAAACTAGAAAAGAATCTGGCGTGTCACACAACAATCTGCGATGCATCCTGACTAAGCCAAAAGTACACTATGCAATGAAACTGAGAAGATACCAATTCCAAAGCAAGAAGAACCAAGACCATTCGCTGTTGAATCCCAAAACTCATCACATAACAGGTGCATCATCAGATCCATCTCCTCATGTTGAACCGAACCATATGCGACATTAACCACCAGGCAATGTAGATCGAAAATGCATGGAAACTACGAATGGCGCAGAAACCGGGAAGGGGAGCTTCTCGGCACAAGTATTGTTAAGGCGAGCAGTGAGACTACCAGAAATAGTTAGGACTCCACGCTATAGAAATAGATCTAAGGATTGAAATAAGTTAGCGATAAGAAGAAAGAGAGGCTATGGATCTATGTGGAAGCGAGATAAGAGATTATCAGTCAGATCTGCAATTAAAATTAGGGTTTAGGATAACTCACGCACAACATAAACAAGAAATAGATGGGAGTGCGACTAGGAGAGTGAGATTGAAGACGACGAGGGAAAGAAAAGAGAGAGAGCAAAGACAGAAGAAGAGAAAAAGAAAAAATCGCTTGATTCCATTAATGAGTTCTCCGAAACCTGACCCCTCCAAACTCTTTTCACATTTAGCATTCAAGAATGGAACCGTTTAATCTTCTGATGATTCTTCAAAATCCAATACATAATTTCTTTGAAGATCTTCCAACACTCCAGCTCTTTTAGTCTAACCATTAATTTAGGAGGGATAAGTCGTACTTAGTTTCCACTATCTCTTAAAAACTCTTCCAAAATATACTAGTAAGCAATGGATTTCAATCATTCATTATAGTCTTAGGTATTCCACGGAATCGAGCTATCCATTTAATATACTACTCAACTAATTTAAATGTCGTCTTAGTTGATTTGACAAGAAGTCCCACGCTTTTGATCAAATGATGCACAATTATCCATATACCATCATATCATGTAGTAGTCCTCGGTAATCCATCAATAGAGTCCATTAATACTTGCTCGCACTTCCACGTAGGAACCTCAGATGTGTGCATTAATCGACTTGGATTTTTCTGCTAAGCTTTTATTAATTGACATTTCATACACTTCAAGATGAATCTTCCAATATCCCCTTTCATACCTTCCTTATAGTTAACCTTTTTAATATGTTGACACGTCTTACAACCACCAGGGCGAATAGTCAATCTGGAGTTCCGACATTACCTCAGAACCTCATCTCTTAATTTATTTTCATCAGAACAACCAATCTTCCATCCTTACAAAGCCGACCATCTAGGGTAACTTTTTAACTCTTCAATTCCTTGAATTCGACTCTCATTTCTCATTGCTAAACGATCTCTAAAAGCTTGGCTTCATTACTCTGACTTTCGCCAATCATTTCGATCAAAGTAGGTCTAATAATAAGCTTTCCAACATCTCAGGCTCGAATTCATAATAGGTCTGAAATCAAACCCAACCAAACACTCTAGGTGCTTCCACTCAGTAAATATAGCTCCCAAGCTAGCATGTCTTGTACTTAACGTATTGGCCACTGCTTTACCTTTCCCTGGAGTATACACAATAAAAAATTCATAAGACACTAAAAACTCTAACCACCATTGCCGTCGAAAATACAAATCCTTTTGAAAGAAAATATACTTCAATGACTTATGATTCGTAAATAACTCAAATCTGACCCTAACCGATAATGTCTTCACGTCTTCAAAGCAAACATTATCGCCGCTAACTCTAAATCATGAGTTGAGTAATTCATTCCTTATCTCGACTCGCATAAGACATAACCTTCTCTTTCTGCATTAGCACGACTCCCAATCCATAACCACATGCATCGATATACATAACCATCTATTTGTTTCTCACTCAAAATAACCAACGCAGAGCACTAGTTAATCTCTATTTCAAGATCACAAAAGTTTGCTCACCCTTTGCATCCTATGCGATGACCTAATTCTTCTTTGTCAATCCAATCAATGGGGTAGATATCTTCGAGAAGTTCTCGATAAACCTTGATAATATCCAGCTAAACAAAGGAAACTTTTAACATGTATAGAATTCTTAGATCTATCCCAATTTTGGATTGCTACAACCTTAGCAGGGTTCAATGCTATTCCTCATCCCGATATGACATGACCCAAGAATCTCACTTCTTTCTTCTTGAAGTAACACTTTGAAAACTTAGCTCGCAGTAAATGCTTTCATAAGGTTTCCAAAACAATCCTCAAATGCATATTGTGTTCTTCTTTAGTTTTAGAGTAAACCAATATGTCATCCATGAACACAAACAGAAAAACAAACTTATTCTACTAACCAAATACAAATTTATTCATTAGATCCAAAAATTATGCTGATGCATTATTCAGTCCAAACAATGTCGTCGACCGCTCATGGAATTCGGGTGGTGTCCTAAAAGCAGCCATTAGCACACTATCCTTAAACACTCTCAATTTGTGAAATCCTATTGCTAAGTTAGTTTGGAAAACACCTTAGATTTGTGAAGTTGATAAAAAAGTCATCGATTCTCGATAATGGATACTCGTTCTTCTTGGTCACCTTATTCATCTCACGATAATCCACACACAATCGCAAAGATCCATCAATCTTTGTTGCAATACCATGGGTGCACCCCGCATGGATACTCTTCTCCTAGTGAATCGTTTATTCAAAAGATCGTTCACCTACACCTCTAACTCTCGCTATTTCCTATGCATCGCCCTCCTAAAAGGAAAAATAATAGGTCAGGCTTCGTCCATTAGATCAAAAATCAATCTCCCTTTGCATTGGAAGTTCTTTGACCTCATCAAAGACCTCGAAAACTCTCTAACAATTGACATCGATGACAACCCATCCCATGGAACTCCAAGCAAATATAAGAAGCTGACTAGGACCTTGTCCTCTAGTAGGTAGCGTATCACAGCTGTTCGCCCTTCCATATCCCTAGTTGTCACCTCAAGCTTCTCGCAATTCACTATAGTCGCATGTCTCTTGATCCAGTCGACACCCAGAATAATCCCAAACCGAACAAAGTACAAAAACAAAGCAACCATACACAAAAGAGATACCATAACTTGATAAAATTAGAACAAGACAAAGCACACAATGGTTAGAAGTTCCCACTATGGGGTTAGTCACAACCAATGGTCTATCAATAATCTTAGATTTTAAACATAACTTACACATAAGCACATTACTTAATAAAAGAATGCGATGCTCTGGTATAAAAACACTCTAGCTAAAATACAAAGCATACCTTAAGGCATAACTATATTTCCTAGTCTTATATAGTAGGGTATAATAAGAAATCGAAATAGCTTCCAAAACATATGCCTCCACTAATCATGTATTCTTAGCAAGATCTGGAAAATCCTTCTCCATATTCCCAAGCTTATCACAACTTAAACACTTCATCTTCCTATAAACCTTGCAATTCTCTATCAAATGGCCATTATTATTACACGTTGTACAAACTAACTTGAGTTTCCTTTTCCCCTTTTCTTATCTCTGCTTTCTTGTTTTTCTTCGATTTTTCTTGCTTTCATTACTGTGTAGTGGATTAAGTTCTTTGTATTGTTAATGTTAATGGTATCATTAAGACACACGTTTTCCTGGCATAAATCCTTCTTGAAGTAGCATTAATAATATCCTCCTACCATTTCTTAACT
The DNA here is from genome assembly GCA_030737875.1 of Allium sativum. NCBI lineage: Eukaryota > Viridiplantae > Streptophyta > Magnoliopsida > Asparagales > Amaryllidaceae > Allium > Allium sativum. The sequence continues at coordinate 714,417,288 of CM060921.1, read as the reverse complement.
CGACATCTAAGTTGATTTAAATCAATTATCTTTCTCAAAGTATCATCTTCATCCGAAGAAGAATAATCTTCACCCCGATTAGCAAAATCAGCCCTAGGTGTCTGCACATGAACAGCACCATCTACTTCCACTTCTAGAGTAGGTGTTCTTCTCATGATCGATTCCATCATGGCCTCAAACATAGCTGGGTAATCGGGCATGGCGATGCCAGATCCACAATCTACTCCAATGCCTCTAGAAGGAGACACGTTCCTAGCAGTATTTCCTATATTTTGATGACTCCCTCTTTATTTAGAAAAAGAACGGCCAATCCATACCAGAGAAGAGCCACAATGGTCCTCAAGTGCTTGCCAATATACTATACTATATGCCATATAACATAGTTGTCATCCAAATTAAATTACAACTACGTATCTTATTTACTTTTTTGCTCTTGAACATTAAAGTAAAATCGATTAACCAAAACTCTAGTACCAAGTGTGATAACCGCCCTATACCTCCTGCACTAAACTATAGGAAAAGTGCGCTATAAGACATGCCAGGCTGAAATAGGATGATCACCAAGGAAGATAAACCAAAATAGAACCTATCGTAAAACTTACAGTGCATGGACAAGGTATAATAATAAAATATATAATAGGATATGGTAGTGAAGCATGATAAAGTAGAAATCCCATCCCCATAAAATCTTATATATCACATACAATACATCTCAATATATGATCACATCTAGCCTCACTACAACCCTCATCAAAGTATATAACAATCAAATAGCGGAGTCATCCAAATAGGTATAATAGGATATTAATACATAAGCTACGGCTTGTCACCGCACTGTAGTATCGACATCAAACGTGCTACCTACTACTTAGCCTACTCAACAACATTGTAGAAAAGCACTCCAAGGTAATAAGAGGAAATAAAAAACCTTGAGTCAAAAAAATAGTCTATTATGAGCGATAAAGAAGTATCAACAGCTATATAGAAAAATATGATACTAGACAGCTAAAATCTCAACTGACATGTCCCTGCAACCAAATAGTTAGCACATAGTAATCATATAAAATATGCCACTCAAACAACATAAAAGTAAACATTAGTCAAAACAGAATTTCCAATCCCTACTTCTCTTCAAGTATAGAAGAGAACACACAAGCAATCATAACATCCATAACAAGAAATAACCTATCGACCACCGACTAAAGCCTTGAATATGTTGATATCGAATGACTGGTCGTTGCCATCCGTCAACGGATAATGGAGAACCTAGGTATTAGCCGAACTATCATATGTCCCACGCATGTTTTTCTTCCCAAGACAACTAGATCAATTCCCAAGAAATCTAAGGTACACGGTATCTTAGATCCTGGTATGTGTACCTACGATACCCCTGCTTTGAGTCCGCTAGATTCATTCTAACTATTAATGATACACCGGTACAACCAATCACATATGTATTCCAGAACTACTTCTTCAAGTCGAGCCCTACTTGATTCATTCCATTACCTCACGGCTTCGTTCCATACCGAGATGCCTTCCATAATCAACTTCGACCACTCCCATTAGAGTCGATAATTGAAGAATCAATACCACTTTAATGATAAGTTCCAGCTCATAGATGCTATTGATTAGCCAAGACATCCACCATGATTAGTGTTTATTGGCATCTTGGTCCCGTTACCAGAAGTTGTCCATCCCCACACGACTCGGCACACCGCACGGTTCAACGGCCAAGAAGTGCTGCCAACATTTTCAAGAACCAAGCTAAGACAGGGTCGCACTAGAACGGTCGTGATGGATAGTCAAACTGCTATCGAACGATAGAAGTTGTGAATCAAGTGAACGCACTCAGAATTGTGTGATCATATTGAGCAAATCATGGTTCTGGCACCAGAAGACTCGAGTCGGGTCATTGGTAGAATTGCGTATTCCTCAAATGCGAAAGTCAACAACATTGAAGATCGCTCGCCTAGCACGCGCCGATCACCTACAAAAGCTTGCGCAGTGCGCACCGGTCGGTTCCAGAACCCAGCCTTGGCGCCTCCCAACTTCGGATCCAGCGCCTCGCAATAACGTGCTTCGCATCCCATACCCGACACCCTCTTATGCTTCGCATCTCGTGCCTCGCATCACCATGCTTCGCATCTGGCACCTCGCATCATCATGCTTCGCATCCGACGCCTCGCATCACTATGCTTTGCATCCCGATGCCCTACTTGTTGTATATAACGGTGTTGTATACACAATTATATGATTTTTGTTTGATGATAACAACCAAATAAATATTATTTTAAATGTGTTTGTTACTGTACTGTTCTATATATACACATTCAGACAGGAATATAATATTTAAATTTAAATAAAATACGACTTCACAACGAATTCAAATACTCAACAGTATTTTGTTTAAATTCAAATATTTTATTTCATGCATTCAAACAGTACAACTCTTGTAACTCCTCTATTTGTACATCTCACATTTCAATTTCATTTCTACTCATATACAGTCTCATATACAGTACTCCTCTTTACAGTTCTCACCTCACTCATATACAATTTATATATACATTTACAGACACATTGATACACTGACACTGTCTTCTGCCTTCTTGTCTTCAGTCTTCACTGTTAGTCCAATCTTCACAGTCTTCAAGTCAGTCCAGTCATCATCACCTGTCACATATGAAACACACGCACAGTACACTGCAATAGAAATGAAACTGAATATATGCAAATATAAATTTTATTTGCCTCAGCTTTCTGGTGTGTTTCTCATCATTTTTCATGACTTGATCTGATTTATAAAACCATCAATCTGTGTCTAGACAGCTTGTGATATTCACAGTGATACACTGCAAATACCACAAGGCAGACAACGTATATATATATATCAATGCAGGGACAGGAAATCTCTTTTGTTGGCTGCATATACACACGTGTATAAATATACACGTGTGCACTGCCTCGCCAATCAGTGCGCAACTGAGGAGTAGCCATGTAGACCAGCTCAACCCAGTGCACAATAATAAAAAAAAAAAATGGTCGAGCCATGTACAAGCCAACTCAAGTTGTGGTGCAACAGTGATCAAGTAAGCATGATCAAAAATGTTCAAGTTCAAGTACAAACGTCGAGCGCAAGTCAAAATGGTAACACGACAAAATAAGGTTCAGCAAATAAACGAAGCATGCTCAATGTAAAGCAAGAATGGTGGAACAGCTCAAATCAGAAATGGTGCATGGTCGAAGCATGTGCACATATGTCAAGTGAGCTACACAGCAAGTTCATATGCCCAGAAAAACATGATCAAGGGTTTCAGTTTTTAAAGCATGCTGAAACAGCATGTGCACAAGTGTACAGCAAATGCATGGACTACTCAAACATGGTGGTTCAGTCATGATTACATGCATGGAGCATGTACAAGTGATGATAAAGCAGAAATGTGCATGATCATGCTCCAGTGTATATCAATGCAGCTCAACAACAATAGCAAAGTGTTCACAAGCATGTACAAATGCAAGCAGCAACATACAAAGCCATAAAAGTCAAGTGTCCGAGGATAGTCAATTTCAAAGCATGAATACAAGATGTGGTCAAGTGCAGCACTTAAGTCTACAACAAATTTACAAGGCAACATGGATGGTGCAACAACATACATGGTCGAGGCAGTAGCATAAAGTCAGTGATCAAATTCTTGGCAAGTAATTTTTTTTGGGTAAATTGTTTTCAGAAATTCATCCACAGCAACAAATCAATTTTGCCAATGACAATTTTTTTTTTCTCCGAAATCATTTGGGCTGTTTTAAATTGATTCATGTATGGCAACAAATCAGGAAAGCAATCAAAGCTTTTTCATTTCATTCAAGCAGGCAAAATACTTTCCAGTTTTTCAGAAATCAAAGAAATATTTTTGGCAAAGATTTTACATTCCATATTTAACAAATCAGTATTATCTTTTAAGGAATTGCCCGAGATTTTTATTGGCAATAGTTTTCAAAGGGGCAAAGAATTTATTTCCTAATTTTTCTGCCAAGTTCAAGTTCATATCAAACAATGATCAAGTGGATAAGTATCAAGGGATCCAGCATAGCAGTTCATACATGGAATGGTACTTTAGGATATATCAAACATGGCATGTTTGCAAAGAGACCGCAAATCAAATCATTTCAGCAATTATCACAAATTAGTTTCCAGAAATGATGCAAGAAGTTTTGAGTATCATTCAAAAGGGAAAATCACTTTCTTTTGGGATACATAATTCCTAAAATCATGCTAGGGAATTTCAAGGCAATAATCCAAAAGGGACAAATTCTTGTCTGAATTCATCTATTTAGTCGAGCCAATTCAGGAGCAAGTAGCAACTCATTAATTCGACCAAAGCAAAGGAGGAAAGTTTTTTTTTTTTGGCAACAGTTTTCTTTTGGGATTTCATTCAAAAGGCCATAATCAAATATCCAGATTCACTCAAAAGGAGCAAGTTTTTATTTTTCCAGAATCATCAATCAAAAGTGGAAACCAAATTGAAAATCCCACAAAATCAGGACAGTCATATGTGAAATCAGAGTATCGACTAGGGTTACAAATTACCCTATAAGTTTACACCAAATTCATCATCGGCAGCCATGAAAAAAAAACCCCAACATTCCAGATCGAAAACCAAGCAACAAAACCCTAAAGCATATCAAAGAAAATCATTTCTCAAACTTACAGTTTTTCGATCACCAGAAGCTCAAATTGTTAGCCATCGAAGAATCGAAGAATCGAGCATCGAAGAATCAATCTCCTCAAGAAATTTAAGCAGCGATTTGGAGCAACAGAGAAAATCGTATTCAGAAGCACTCACAGGTTTGTCAGAGATTCGATCGCCAGAAACTGAGAGGGACAACCAAATCAATCGACGAAGAAGAACACATCAGAGAACATGAATTCATCAATCTGAAGCCATCGAGATTCGATTTGGGGATTCAATATTGAAAACCCTAGGGCAACCGCCATTTTTGATTTTCCAGAGAATAAAGAGGATCGGGTGCAAATGAAATAAGAATGGGCCGGCCATTTTTACTTTAAGGGCTAAGAAGAAAAGAAAGATTTAATTTTATTAAGCCTAGGGTTTTTATATTTGTTTTTATTTTATTTTGTATTGTTTCAGTTTTAATTTCTTTGTAAACCGAACAGTTTATAGATTCTGTAAAATCTAGGGGGAACCAGTTAGGGGTTTAACTGGCAGTTGACTAGTCTGTGTAAAACTAGGGGAAATTCTGATTCAGGGGTTTGAATCAGTCTAGGGTTTTGAGCGTAGAGTTAGAATAGGAGCGAGAGTCGCGAGTGTACAAGGTCTTGTATGCGGGATCTGTTCTATCATCTAGTAGAAACCTTAGGAATGCAGCAATAGGCAGGGTTTTGCCGAAGCTGGGTATATCTGTGTGTGATTTATTTTCTGCACTTTTATTTCTGCTGCATTCTGTGATCTGTTTTTATTTTAATATCCTGTCAATTTTTCAATTCAGGTTAAAACTGTGATAAACCCTATTCACCCCCCCTCTAGGGTTAATCTAGATCCAACATTTGGTATCAGAGCCAGGTATTCGGTTAACTCTAGAGAAATGGTGAATCCTAGTTGTCAGTCCATAGAGAGTCAGTCCAGTCATATTCCATCTATTTTTCAATGGTACAGATTTTTTAAATTGGAAATCAGAAATGAAATCTTATTTAAAATCTGTTGATATTAAATGTTGGAATAGTATTAAAAATGGGTATGATATTGTAAGTAGGGTTGATATTGAATTTGATTTACATGCTACTCATATTTTATATTCTTATATTGATGATATTCAATATAGCCTTATTTCCCATTGTTTGACTGCGCAGGAAATCTGGCAGACTCTCAACGCGCTATATGGAAAATTTGACAAATGCTCAAAATCCCAGAAAGATAACTCGGCTTCAGATTTGTGCTTGACAGGTTGTACAGATGGAAATCCAGATGGAGACTCAACAGGAAATATTTCTTTGATTCACCGTTTAAATGGTTTAACTGAATCTGTTGAGAAGTTAAAATCTAAAAATAAACTTCTGAAATCTGAGAAGCTTGAGTTGATCTGCAAAAATAATGTTTTGGAATCAAAACTCAAAAACGTTAAGAATTCTTCAAATTCTAATTGCAAAAATTGTTTAAAATTGAAAACCAATCTTGTTCATCTCAATAAAAATATTCAAAAGTTTGAAAAGGAAATTCTGATCTTAAAAGAAAACAAGATTGAGTTATCAAATTTGAACAATCTTCTACAAAAGGAATTTGAAGTTTTTAAGACTGATATAAGTTCCAAATTTGAGATTGCTGAAAATGAAAATTTGGTGAGAAGTGATTTGATTTTGAAAGAACTTGAAAATGAGATTGAAAAATTCAAGATTTTTGAGTCTGAAAAACAAAAACGATTTGAATTTGAAATCTCGGAATCTCAAGCCAAAATTAGATTGCTTGAAAATGAGAATCTGGTTTTAAAACAGACCAATGCTGAACAGATGATCGCTATAAATAATTGCTCAAATTTATTAAAAGAAAATGGCGATCTAAAATCCAAAATTCAACGATTAGAATCCACTTTGAATAAATTTTCTAATGGGGAAAAATCATTGAATATGTTGTTACAAAACCAAGTTTCTATTGGAAATAAATCGGGTCTTGGCTTCGGAAAAAATGATGTTCTTGGAAAAACAAATGAGTTTGAAAAACGGAATTCAACTGGTTTTAAAAATCCTTCAAATCATTTTGGAAATGTTTGTTTTGAAAATTTGAACTCTAACATTCTCAAAGGATTCTTAAATCAAAAACGTGATGTGATTTTGATTGATAACAAATCATTTAAACAATCTTGGACCCCAAATAAAAATAAAACGACTTCGACTAAATTCAAACAGATTTGGGTCCCGAAAGGTACAAAGGTAGATTTGAATGGTTTGTTATATAAACGAGTTTGGGTACCAAAACAAATGAATACAACTGTGAGTGGTTTTACTAATTTTGTTCGACCACTTGATCATCTCAATCGATAGGTACCAAAGGAGGCTGAGGAACAACTGTGCTGAAAAGAGAAACTGATTCAAACTGCTTCACATTATTGAATCATCTACTGTTCCTTAACAAAGTCTGACGAGTTAGAGATCCACAACGTTTTCTGTGAATCAGGTATGATTTCTGATCTCAACCTTGTAAATATTTTTTTATTGTTTATTCCTGCTTCTTCTACCCCTTTCTATTTTATTTTCTTCTATTTGTCTTTATTTGATTTGTCACTGCCATATCTTTGTTTATTCTGTGCTCCATTAACTTCCAATTGCAAAACTCATATTTGTCTGGAAATTCATTTTATTTGTAGAAAACTCTCGTGTTTGTAATCATTTCCAGATCTTGAATTTATTTGTGTAAATATCTGCAATTGTTTTGAAGTTTATTTTCCTAATTCTGAATTCATAACGGTGTTGTTGTATTCATGTCATATCTTGAACACTGTTAATTAATTTGAATTCTAAATTTTTAAAGATCTGAAAATTGATGGAATTTCACACACGTTTACTATTCTGAGTTTATTCTAATTCATTTTAGAAAAGCTCAAAATATTATACTCATTATAGCACTTTGTTATTTATCAGTTGTGACAATTCCAGTATTTTTTTTGGATTGGCTTGAACCAGTGATACATCTTGAAAATCATAGTTAGTCATGATCATTATAGTTAAAATTTGTTTGTTTGAAATCATCTGAAACTATTGATATTCTGAATAATCACACACCTCCTAAATTTGAAATGATCAACCTTGTGTGACTGATTCATTATATCTCAAACTTAACATTGATTCAAGTGATTTCAAATAAATTATTTTTTAATCATGAATACCTCTCAGATTTGATGTAAATGATCTGATATTTCTATTGGGCTTGTAAGAAATAATTTTTGAGAAATTCTTGAAAAGTTCTTTTTGAAAATGGTCTTTGGAAATCATTGATATTTCATGATTAATTGATTTAAATATTTATTTGTTTAAAATCATTTGAAATTATTGATTTATTGAATCATACACATATCTTGAATCTGACATTAATAATTTGGTGTGATCGATTCATTGAATCTAGAGTATTTCATATTCATCAAATGATTTAAAATAAATGGTATTTTTAATCTTGGATCATGAACCATCTTATGTGACCATCTTTCTGACAAGTTTTTTTTTTTGAAACTATTTTTGTGCTGCTATGATACTGTTTTCAAATAACTGCCTGTTTGGATTTGTCTGTTGCTTGCCAAATTTGTAAATCTTGTCTGCGTGGGCTCTGTGTTTGAAACTCTTTGATATTCTTGTTCGTCTCAAGTGTCAATTTTAAATCCTCGAGAAGAGAGAACAATTGGTATCAGAAGTGCTGATTTTTTTCTTCCCCTCTTGTCCTGTATAGCTTTTCACATTTCCTCTTGTAATTAATTTTCAACTTTACAATTATTTGTTGATTATTCATTTAGAAATTGAAATCAATATCCAATTGAACTGTATTTATAATTCATCAAAATTATTATCAGATTTTGAAATTGTGATGAATTATGACTGCAATATATTTCATAATAAGAGGAGATTTTATTTGGATTTTCATGATGGCTGAATATTAATTATAATATCTTTGAACTGGCAAATATTTCATGACCATCTCCTTTATCTACCACCCGTCTGCCATCCATCATGATTTTATATTGGAGAGTTTATTTTTAAAAAGAAAAATCATCTTGTTTTTAAAACAGTGAAAATTATTTGTGATAGAAATGGGACTATATTATTTTTCAGAATTAGTGTTAATTGAAATTTTCAATAATCCCGGTACAGTCGAGCTTATTTCATAATATAATTAATTTAGAAATTTATTTTCACAGTCCATCTCTGTACCTACCCCATTTTCTACCATTCATATATTGGTTCTACATACTGAGGAGTTTTTCCTTTAAATGCTGAAAATAATAAATATAATCAATATATAAGTGTGTCTCTAACCTCATTTAAAAATCCAAGCTCTGGTCATGCATGGTTAAGAGACAACTTATAATTTAAGCTGCGACTGATCCCATTTAAAAATCCAAGCTCTGGTTATGCGTGGTCAGTGTGCTCTTAAATTAAAAAAAAAAATGTGCTAAAAATAGAAATAAATTTTGAAATTCTCCTCTGAGTATAAAAGCCAGCCTATCAATCCACTTTCTAATCTGTGAAATATGTTGAAATTTTATGACGTATTATGATTTGTTGATTGATAGGTATTAGGATTTGAGATTATTCGATTTTGTCACTTAAATTGAATTATAATTATAATCCAAATCCATCACTGTTCTTTTGCCTCATTTTTATAAAAATTCGTTTGAAAATTAATTGAAATTCATTTTTATATAACTCTCCTCATGTATATAAATTTCATCGTAAATCAGTCATTTTCTGCAATGTGAAATATGCCACTAGTTCTCGGTTTATTATGATTTTTGTTTGATTGATTGAGATATATGATGATTATTCTTCCTCTTAAGCTGAAATTATATTTTTAGTCGTATTTCATTTGTATTTTAAATTCTGTATCCTTTTGATGATAACAAAAGGGGGAGAATGGATTAGATTTTGATTTATGAATGAATATTTTATAAATAATTTTAATTTTGAACATTCATTATTTAGTTCATATATCTCATGCACAGTTATAGGGGGAGTTTTCTGTTGTAGGGGGAGCAAATAAATAGGGGGAGTTCAATTTTCACTGTAAAACACATTTGTTGGATTCAAAATCTTTTATTTGTTTATCATCATCAAAAGGGGGAGATTGTTGTATATAACGGTGTTGTATACACAATTATATGATTTTTGTTTGATGATAACAACCAAATAAATATTATTTTAAATGTGTTTGTTACTGTACTATTCTATATATACACATTCAGACAGGAATATAATATTTAAATTTAAATAAAATACGACTTCACAACGAATTCAAATACTCAACAGTATTTTGTTTAAATTCAAATATTTTATTTCATGCATTCAAACAGTACAACTCTTGTAACTCCTCTATTTGTACATCTCACATTTCAATTTCATTTCTACTCATATACAGTCTCATATACAGTACTCCTCTTTACAGTTCTCATCTCACTCATATACAATTTATATATACATTTACAGACACATTGATACACTGACACTGTCTTCTGCCTTCTTGTCTTCAGTCTTCACTGTTAGTCCAATCTTCACAGTCTTCAAGTCAGTCCAGTCATCATCACCTGTCACATATGAAACACACACACAGTACACTGCAATAGAAATGAAACTGAATATATGCAAATATAAATTTTATTTTTAAAATTTTATTTGCCTCAGATTTCTGGTGTGTTTCTCATCATTTTTCATGACTTGATCTGATTTATAAAACCATCAATCTGTGTCTAGACAGCTTGTGATATTCACAGTGATACACTGCAAATACCACAAGGCAGACAACGTATATATATATCAATGCAGGGACAGGAAATTTCTTTTGTTGGCTGCATATACACACGTGTATAAATATACACGTGTGCACTGCCTCGCCAATCAGTGCGCAACTGAGGAGTAGCCACGTAGACCAGCTCAACCCAATGCACAATAATAAAAAAAAAATGGTCGAGCCATGTACAAGCCAACTCAAGTTGTGGTGCAACAGTGATCAAGTAAGCATGATCAAAAATGTTCAAGTTCAAGTACAAACGTCGAGCGCAAGTCAAAATGGTAACACGACAAAATAAGGTTCAGCAAATAAACGAAGCATGCTCAATGTAAAGCAAGAATGGTGGAACAGCTCAAATCAGAAATGGTGCATGGTCGAAGCATGTGCACATATGTCAAGTGAGCTACACAGCAAGTTCATATGCCCAGAAAAACATGATCAAGGGTTTCAGTTTTTAAAGCATGCTGAAACAGCATGTGCACAAGTGTACAACAAATGCATGGACTACTCAAACATGGTGGTTCAGTCATGATTACATGCATGGAGCATGTACAAGTGATGATAAAGCAGAAATGTGCATGATCATGCTCCAGTGTATATCAATGCAGCTCAACAACAATAGCAAAGTGTTCACAAGCATGTACAAATGCAAGCAGCAACATACAAAGCCATAAAAGTCAAGTGTCCGAGGATAGTCAATTTCAAAGCATGAATACAAGATGTGGTCAAGTGCAGCACTTAAGTCTACAACAAATTTACAAGGCAACATGGATGGTGCAACAACATACATGGTCGAGGCAGTAGCATAAAGTCAGTGATCAAATTCTTGGCAAGTAATTTTTTTTGGGTAAATTGTTTTCAGAAATTCATCCACAGCAACAAATCAATTTTGCCAATGACAATTTTTTTTTCTCCGAAATCATTTGGGCTGTTTTAAATTGATTCATGTATGGCAACAAATCAGGAAAGCAATCAAAGCTTTTTCATTTCATTCAAGCAGGCAAAATACTTTCCAGTTTTTCAGAAATCAAAGAAATATTTTTGGCAAAGATTTTACATTCCATATTTAACAAATCAGTATTATCTTTTAAGGAATTGCCCGAGATTTTTATTGGCAATAGTTTTCAAAGGGGCAAAGAATTTATTTCCTAATTTTTCTGCCAAGTTCAAGTTCATATCAAACAATGATCAAGTGGGTAAGTATCAAGGGATCCAGCATAGCAGTTCATACATGGAATGGTACTTTAGGATATATCAAACATGGCATGTTTGCAAAGAGACCGCAAATCAAATCATTTCAGCAATTATCACAAATTAGTTTCCAGAAATGATGCAAGAAGTTTTGAGTATCATTCAAAAGGGAAAATCACTTTCTTTTGGGATACATAATTCCTAAAATCATGCTAGGGAATTTCAAGGCAATAATCCAAAAGGGACAAATTCTTGTCTGAATTCATCTATTTAGTCGAGCCAATTCAGGAGCAAGTAGCAACTCATTAATTCGACCAAAGCAAAGGAGGAAAGTTTTTTTTTGGCAACAGTTTTCTTTTGGGATTTCATTCAAAAGGCCATAATCAAATATCCAGATTCACTCAAAAGGAGCAAGTTTTTATTTTTCCAGAATCATCAATCAAAAGTGGAAACCAAATTGAAAATCCCACAAAATCAGGACAGTCATATGTGAAATCAGAGTATCGACTAGGGTTACAAATTACCCTATAAGTTTACACCAAATTCATCATCGGCAGCCATGAAAAAAAAAACCCAACATTCCAGATCGAAAACCAAGCAACAAAACCCTAAAGCATATCAAAGAAAATCATTTCTCAAACTTACAGTTTCGATCACCAGAAGCTCAAATTGTTAGCCATCGAAGAATCGAAGAATCGAGCATCGAAGAATCAATCTCCTCAAGAAATTTAAGCAGCGATTTGGAGCAATAGAGAAAATCGTATTCAGAAGCACTCACAGGTTTGTCAGAGATACGATCGCCAGAAACTGAGAGGGACAACCAAATCAATCGACGAAGAAGAACACATCAGAGAACATGAATTCATCAATCTGAAGCCATCGAGATTCGATTTGGGGATTCAATATTGAAAACCCTAGGGCAACCGCCATTTTTGATTTTCCAGAGAATAAAGAGGATCGGGTGCAAATGAAATAAGAATGGGCTGGCCATTTTTACTTTAAGGGCTAAGAAGAAAAGAAAGATTTAATTTTATTAAGCCTAGGGTTTTTATATTTGTTTTTCTTTTATTTTGTATTGTTTCAGTTTTAATTTCTTTGTAAACCGAACAGTTTATAGATTCTGTAAAATCTAGGGGGAACCAGTTAGGGGTTTAACTGGCAGTTGACTAGTCTGTGTAAAACTAGGGGAAATTCTGATTCAGGGGTTTGAATCAGTCTAGGGTTTTGAGCGTAGAGTTAGAATAGGAGCGAGAGTCGCGAGTGTACAAGGTCTTGTATGCGGGATCTGTTCTATCATCTAGTAGAAACCTTAGGAATGCAGCAGTAGGCAGGGTTTTGCCGAAGCTGGGTATATCTGTGTGTGATTTATTTTTTGCACTTTTATTTCTGCTGCATTCTGTGATCTGTTTTTATTTTAATACCCTGTCAATTTTTCAATTCAGGTTAAAACTGTGATAAACCCTATTCACCCCCCCTCTAGGGTTAATCTAGATCCAACACTACTCACCTGTGAATTCGCATCACCAGATCACACCCATCGCAAAACTTGAGCCAAGCACTGAAGCTTCGTGTTCCTACAAGGGATACGAATTTCGTATCCCTACCAGGGGTATGAAACTCATATACCCAAGCGGGGTACGAAATTTCGCATTCCCACCAAGGATGCAAAATTTCGTATCCCAAAGTAGGATACAAAATTTGTATCCCGACTCCCCCTTGGGATGTGATGAAATCCATGCCTTCCATGGTAAGCTCATGACCATGCCAATCAACTATGAAACTCTCCTCTAAACAACACTCGCCTCCTACGTGACTTCGCACCTGCTCCGCTCCAAAAACTCGTGCCATACCCCAAGTTCGTATTCCTACCTACGATGCGAAATTTCACATCCCTCTCTAGGGTGCGAAATTTCGCATCCCCCCTAGGATGCAAAATTTTGCATCCCGCACTTGGGATTCGAATTCCTCACATTTGCCATGGAAAATGTTCTGTTGTGGTGATCACTAAAAATTGATTGCGCACATCGTGTTCTGGAGCTGATTTTTCTTGCCATGGCAAATACTAACATGGCATGGATATTTCCTACTCCTTTTTTCCCTTTTCCCACTCAGGATTTCATGCTCCCATATCCCACCTACTCCACTACCTATAAGTAACTCTACCTCGTTCTTCACAAAGGTTAACATTTAGATTGGCTTGAGACCTTGAGAGCAACTTAGACAACATTAATGGTAGCAAAGCCTTTGGAGAAAAAGAAGACCGCATACCTTCAAAATTTTCGGCATACCCTAGTCTTCCAATTTTCCCGGTACATCCTGGACCTTAGAATGTCCCGACTCCACCTGCACCTAGGAACCTCCCGACTCCTCCAGGACCCCAGAACCCCCCGGCTCTACCCGAACCAGGAACCTCCGACTCTGTCCGGACCTCGGAACCTCCCGGACCTCCGAAGATACCGTCTCCGCCCAGACCCAAACCTCCCGACTCCGCCCGGACCCCAGAACCTCCAGACTCCTCCCGGACCCCAAAACCTCTGATTCCACCCAGACCGTGGAACCTCCTGACTCCTCCCGGACCTCGGAAACTCCGACTCAACCCGAACCCTAGAACCTCCCTACTCCGCGTAGACCCCGGAACCTCCCGACTTTGCTCGGACTCTAAAATTTCTCGATACGTAACAGACCTTGAAAATTCCCGGCCATTCCCAAACAACGGAGAATTTCGACAACAAAGATCAATAGAACTTCATTATCATTGTATTCACTTGTAATGATGCCTACCCTTGTGCTCTCTTGATAAGAATGAAATCTGCAAAGCCTTCAAAATGGACGTTGGTTAAATCCGAACCGAACCACTATAAACTACAATGTTCTTTACTTTCCCGCACATTATTACCGCATCTTGCACACATTTCCGCTATGGACATTTAGTTTCAAATTTTTGGAACTTTCGGGCGTTAGCAACTATTTCGACAATCAACACTTTGGCATGCCAGGAAGGGGAGAGTAAAGCGCGCATCTACGATCGACTTTCTGTCACTTCCTTCAAGGCGTCAAAACCTCGCCTTTCCTTCTACTCAGTCGCCAAGACTTGGGATGCTACTTAAGTCTTCTCAGACTTATCAACCAAGCCTATTAACAATTGTGAACAATGGAAAGAACCCCATGGCCGGACCTTCCATTGTCGATTTTGATTTGGAATTTCCCCCTCGGCCTTGACTCACTGTAACACCCCGAATTTCGGTTAATGCTAAAATTCACTAATTACAGAATTAATAATCTCAGATGTGAGAATTGGGGGAAAACGGGCTGCGTCATTGCGTTCGTCTCGGAAAAATACGCGAAATAGAGTCCGAGTTTTCGAGAATCGGAGTCCGTATGAAAGAGATATGGACGAACGAAGTTAGGCAGAAGAACCCGGAACAGGCCAGAAATGCACTGGCGCACTTGTGAAGTGCGCCAGAACAAAAATGCACTGGCGCACTTGTGAAGTGCGCCAGTACAAAAATAGACTGGCGCACTTGGGAAGTGCGCCCGTGCCGAGCCAAGAAACCTGCACAGTTTCTAGAGAGTTCTGTGGTTGGGTGCACCAGTTTGGGGTTTGGGCTTGGTCTTAGGGCTGATTTCTGGAGAGTTCCGAGATCTAAGGGTCCTAAACTAATCTAGGGTTAATCTAAGGGTCTAAAATGCAACCTAATCCTATAAATAAGACCACAACCCTACCCTAATTCATTCATAATTAAACCTAGTAACTAAACTATGGCAAAATGAAACTTGATCATGGCCTCCACAAATCAATGAAGAGGAAAGCAAGCTAATCAACCTCTCTAATCAACTTCTAATCCATTCTAAGCATCTTAATCTTCTTCATTTGGAGTGCAAATTTGCTAGTAGTGAGTTTCTATCACTTTGATGATCAATTGTTAAGATAAGTAGATTAGGTGTAATGAGACTTATGGTCTTGAATGCGGATTTGTGAGTTTGAATCATTTATAATGATATGCTAATCTATGTATAATATTAATCCTATGTTGAATATGTAAGTTTATGCAAGTTGAATATGAGAGTTTATGCAAGTTGGATATGTGGGTTTATGCATAATAAGTAATTGATTTTATGCAAGTTAAGTAGGTGATATTATGCATGATGAGTATGTGATTCTATGCATGCTAAGTATATGATATTATGCAAGTTTAGTATGTGATTCTATTCATGCTAAGTATATGATATTATGCAAGTTTAGTATGTGATTCTATGCATGCTAAGTATATGATATTATGCAAGTTTAGTATGTGATTCTATGCATGCTAAGTATATGATATTATGCAAGTTTAGTATGTGATTCTATGCATGCTAAGCATATGATATTATGCAAGTTTAGTATGTGATTCTATGCATGCTAAGTATGTGATAATATGCATGATTAATAAGTTGTTTTATGCATATTTAACAAGTGGGTTTATGCATGTTTAACAAGTTCATATGCAAGTTACATGTATGATAATATATGCTATGCAAGTTACATGTTTGTTAATATGCAAGTTACATGTATGTTAATATGCAAGATATGCTATGCAAGTTACATGTTTGTTAATATGCAAGTTACATGTATGTTAATATGCAAGATATGCTATGCAAGTTACATGTTTGTTAATATGCAAGTATGTGAATGCTTATGCAAGTTATGTGTATGCTTAGATGCATGTTTAACATGTTATGCAAGTTGTGAGAATGCTTATATGCAAGTTCAACATGTTATGCAAGTTATGTGAATGCTAATATGCAAGTTCAACATGTTATGCAAGATATGTGTATGATAATATGCAAGTTCATATGCAATATGTTATGCAAGTCATGTGCGATAATATGCAAGTTTGGGTTAAATATAGTTGGGTTAATATATGCTCATGTATGCAAGTTGACATTCTCTTAACCCATGACAAAGTTATATGCTAAGATTTGGTTAAACCCATGATGTTGTGATGGATCTTCCCTTTTATTATGTCATGAAATGAAAACGATTTGCGTGGGGAACGATGGGGTTAATAAAGATGTTAATAAAAGTATGATTGGGTATGATTAAGCATACCATAAAAACAAATTAACATAAGTGGGAATTTACCTATTGAGTTAGGTCTACCCCATGGGAATTTACCTATTGAGTTAGGTCTACCCATGTTATGAAAAACTTGATATTAATTAGGGATAATTAATATAAATTATAGGGGTGATTAATTAGGTGTAATTAATCGACTAAGACACGAGGTTGGACTCAGTTGTAGCGTAAAACTGCCCGGACCCAACCGGCTTAACCAGTTGCTACAAATGTTAGCCCAATGTGAGAGGTCTTAGGCACAAACTAAATACGTGATTAATGTAAAGACACGAGGTTAGACTCGGTTATGACATGAGGCTGCCCGGACCCAACCGGCTTAACCAGCGGTCATAAAAGATAGTCTAATGTGAGAGGTCTTTATGAGGATCACGGTCTTAATTAATTAAGAAACACTTAACCATATAAGCATGTAGTGGGGCTTGAGGGTTAAGTGGGTGCCTTGGGTGGCATGAGAAAACTAGTGGGTTGCCTTGGGTGGCAATAGAAAACACGATTAGAATACTTAACCAAAGTGGAACATGTAATTAAACATGATTAAGGGGTTAAGTAAGTGCCTCGGGTGGCATGTGGGAATTAAGTAAAGGACTTGGGTGTCATGTGGAAATCTAGTGGGTGCCTTGAAAGGTAATTAAAATATGATTAATGACTTAACCAAAGTATTTATAACATGTAAGTAGACATGGTTAAAAGGGTTAAGTGGGATACACTAGATAAAAAAATAACAAGCTTAGGTGGTAGCTTGTGGGGGCCCATCTCAACCAATATCCCAAACGTATCTTTGTGGGCTCGACCCAAGTCGGGTGACGGGACACGCATATTGGGCTTGACTATAAGAGGCCAAAAACGGGTTAGCGGTGGCAACGTAGGACCAACGGGTTTCATATGCGTGTGTGGACCCGGGCTGGTTAGTAAATCGTTGTTACATCGTGTAGATATAAAGCCGTGCACCGTTGATATTATCAGGTTGCCACTTTGGGGAAATGATACACCCCATTGTGGGACCAGCACAGGTATCTACGTTAGGGAGCCGATCGCTTGGGAGTAGTGGGTACACCTAGTAATGATAGGGGCAGACGGCACCTATGTAGGGGTACTAGAAACTACTGGGTAAAAATTACTAAGTACATTTAGTGGGATCAACCTTTAAGTAGGAACTAATCTTGGGTAGGTAGAACTGGTGTGGTGCAGTGTAGGAATTACTCTTGGGTGGATAAGTCTGGGGCGGTGTAATCTAGTAATTATCCTTGGGTGGATAAATGCGTCTTTACGGTGATCTTAGTTTATCCTAAGTTTACCAAGCTGCTTAGTGTAGCCATTCATCCCCAGTCGTTACCGTATATCAACTTATGTCTTCTCTGGTTATTTTAATGATTGTATTATTAGGGTTATAGGACTCACTCAGACTTATGTCTGACCCGGTTGTTTTTATCTTTTCCCCCCAACCCCAGGTTATTAGAGTGGGCCTGGTGCTAGTGGGCTTTGATCTGATTGCTGTATCTATCCTATGGAGCTTGGACCTCTGAAGTGAAGCCGAGCTTATCTTTCCTTTTATGGCTATTAGTTATGTAGTGGGATTATGTACTTCTATTTTATCAAGATGGATATTATGTACTTGACTTTGGTTTATGGTTTTGTGATGTAACCAAACATGTATTACTTTCCGCTGCAATGAAATGATGTTTTAAATTTTCAAGTATTACTTATATCTGTCTTGTTGTAATTTTACTGTTCTATATTCACTTAAAATACTTCACCGAAACTAAGGCATTCCCCTGGTATGAGTGACCTTAGCGGACGTGGGGTGTTACACGTGGTATCAGAGCTTAAGGTTACCGGAACAGATAAAATTTTTAGAAAAACTATTTTCTAAGAATATTTTTGGAAAGGAGTATTTTCAAAAACATGTCTTTTAAGAGAAAAGTTTTTGAAAGGAAAGCATAATCCCCAATAGCCATATCTATATCTTTCGAATTCTTCATTTTGAATCTCTTCCTTTCTCTCGTTTTGAGTTTCCCCTCCGCGTATAGATGATCTTTCTAAGATAGATAAGAATGGAAAACCACTTCAAGGAACTTAGACGTTAATTAGATTAGAAGTTGGTTCAAGAAGGAGGAGAACTTGTAAGTACTTATTGGATGGACGATGGGAGGAAGGCTCTAATAGTTGTTTGGTTAATAAAGGACGAAGCCTCATTGATGGGAGGTTACGAGTGGAGAATGGGAAGGAGAAGGCTAGTAGTTATCCTTTTGGGAGGAATAGGACACCTTATTAGGATTGACCAAAGAAGCAAGGACAAGGTATGGAATCTTCTGGAGGGTAGTTGTATTCCCTCACGACTAGGGTGCCGGATGGGGATAAGACCGTCTAGGTTGGAATTTGGATTTCTTTATTATCCGATTCGAACTTTATTTGATTTGGACGCATTAAGTTCGTTTATCTCATCATTGTTAGTGAGTCACTGCACTTAGACACCAGTTTAGTAGATGATCCCTTAGTTGTTTCAAACCCAATTGGGCTCCATGATGTGTTTGGGTTTGAAAGTTTCTATACTTAGCGTTGAGTTTAGGTGTGATGCTTGTTGGGCTTCACGGGATATGGGTTAATTTTGGGCATGGACTGGTTATCCAGTAGGGGTGCCGTTCTTGATTTTGAAGGGAGAGTTGTTAGGCTTATGACCCGCTTGGGTAACACTCTCGAGATCTCTAGTAATCCCATAGAATCTGTTATGCTAAGTTATCTAGAATCGCTGGACACGTCGGTCGAGAGTTTGTGATCTGTTAGAAGTGGTCCGGGAATACCCGGATGTGTTTGAGAAGGTGAAGGGCTTACCTCCGGAGCGGGAGATTGACTTCCGAATATATCTGGTAAACAATGCCAAACCAGTGACTTGGCCAGTGTGCCACATGGCTCCTCGTGAGAGGAGGGAACTCCATAAGTAAGTAGGCGATTGCTTGAGAAGGGGTTCATAAGAAGAAGTATATCGGAGTGGGGCGCTCCAGTAGTTTTTGCCATGAAGGCGGATGGGTCCCTCAGACTTTGTGTAGGCTAAAGAGAACTAAATAAACTCACAAAGAAGAATAGACACCCATTGCCAAAGATTGATGATCTCTTTGATCAGTTGGTTGGCGCCTCAGTATTTTCACAGTTGGACTAAGCCACATGGTTTCGTCAGTTGAGAGTGGCTGACGATAGTATAGAGAAGATTGCCTTTAGGACTCCGGATGGTTTTATGAGTGGCTGGTGATGCTATTTGGTTTGACGAACGCCCCCGCATACTTTGTTGATTGGAAGAGAAGGGTGTTCAGGGAGTACCTAAATAAGTTTGTGATGGCCTTTGTAAATGACATCTTGGTCTTTTCAAGGAGCGTAATAAGTTTTCGTATGTGCTCAATAGGGTGAGCAAAGCCAGTTATAGGATAAACGGTGGTTTTGGAGCGAGACTGGCGAGGACATCCAAAGTTGGTCAAAGGCTTAATTGTTTAGCCATTATTATTATTATTTTTAGTATCATCTCACGTAGGTTGCCTGAACTCGAAGGAGATGTCCCTTGGGTGTTTGTCTGATATTGGTTTCGGCCTTTGGGGCTTGCATTTGGGGGATGTCGAATTCGTCTAGGGTGGTCTGCGTGAGAGATGGACAGTTGTGACGATTTTGGATAGGATTCTTAGCATCTTATGAGTTTGAGATAGCGTATACCCCTAACAAGGGAAACAGGGTAGTAGACGCCTTAAGAAGAAAAAGGTTGTCCGTTGAACTATAGAGTTTAGAATTTATTTCTAAGTTTGACTTTAGACCTTCCGTTGACTTTGTACCCGGTTTGCTAGCTTCTTTGGAGGTTAGGCCTACTCTTTTAGGCGGATTGGCGGAGCACAGCGAGACGACCCACAGTTGGATGAGTTAGTAGAGAAGCTCACGAGGAGAGGGTCGTCCAGCATTTTGAATAAGATACACCCTAGATGGTAAGGGGTGGTTGCGTAGAGACGGTAGACTTTGTGTACCGCAAGACGAGAATTTAAGGAAGGCTATACTTGATGATACACATCGGTCGAAGATGACCATTCATCCCGGTAGGGACAAGATGTACCAAGGCATGAGGCGAGTTTTCTTTTTGGCCAATATGAAGAAAGACGCGGCCAAGTATGTCGCTAGATGCTTGGTATGCTAACAAGTGAAAGTGGAACAGAAGAAACCCGGAGGGTTGCTTCACTCGTTGGAAGTTCCGAAATAGGAAGTAGGATAGTGCCTCGTTGGATAACCGAAATCAAGGAAGGGTAATACGGGGATTGGGCTTATGGTAGATAGACTTACTAAGTGTGCCCATTTCATACCCGTGAAGAGCAAGAGGACTATTCCATGTCTAGCTTCAGTTTACCTTCAAGGGATTATTAGATTGCATGGTGTACCTCCCAGTATAGTGAGCGATCGAGATCCTATCTTCACTAGTGAGTTTTGGAGAAGTTTGCAAGAGGCGGTAGGGACTCAGTTGTGTTTGAGCACCGCATCTCATCCTCAGACGGACGGTCAGACCAAGAGGGTGAACCGTATCTAGAACATCTTTTGAGGTTATGTATTTTGGATTTTGGAGGTACATGGGAAGAGCATCTTCCGTTGGTGGAGTTCGCATATAATAGCAGCTTTCAGTCCAGTATTGGTATGGCTCCTTTCAAAGCTATTTATGGAAGGCCTTGTCGATCTCCTACATGTTGGTGGGAATCTACGGATAAGATCTTGCTTGGGCCAGATATGGTTAGAGAGACTTCAGAGAAGATGGGTTGGATTCGAAGAAGGATGAAAGCGGCGGAATCTTATGCGGACAAGAGGAGAACAGAGCTTGAGTTTGATATTAGGACATGCTTTTTATCAAGGTGTCTCCGTTACGGAATGTGGTTCACTTTGGATCTGTTAGGAAGTGAGTACCAAGGTTTGTAGGGCCATTTCCCATTAAGGAAAGAATTGGACGGATGGCATATAGAGTGGAGTTGCCTGACAGACTTAGTGGTGTACCGGATGTATTTCATGTGTCCCATTTGAGGAAGTGCTTACATGAGACCGCTGAGGTGGTAGAGCCGAGTTTGCTTAAAGAAGTAGAGTTAGAGCACGATGAGACGATTCGACGAGCTCCTACTCGCATCATTGGGCCAGAGACTAGGAAGTTGAGTAACAGAGAAGTTCAGCTAGTTAGAATGCTACTTGGGAGACGGAAGCGAAGATGCGTTCTTTGTATCCATTTCTTTTGGAGAGTATGTCTTTTAACTTCTCCTTTATCGCTTGCCTAGTACTTATCTTATCTTTAGTAGGTCCTCTCGTTAGTCCTGTTTGACCTTTAGATAGGGAAAACCTATGGTTGAAACATGTGTTTGAGACATGTTATGGTTGATGGATGCAAGTGGATGCAAGTGTTTGCTGGTGGTTGCTCGTGGATGCATATATACACACTCTAGGCACTAGATCGGCTCAATCACTTCATATTGCATATTGCATAAAATTGTGTGTAGTTAGCTATATTGATGGATGTATAATGATTGTGTTATCATATGGATGATGCATTTTGGTGAATGATTGTGCACTCACATAGATACGGTATGTGTCGATAGGGTTATCTTGCATACATATTGGATGCATGGCACTATCATGGTTTGCATATGTTCGTACATTAGATAGGGAACATATACACACACTTTTCGCATATGCTCATACATCATTAGAAATTGTTTAAGGACAATGGATGCCCGTGTTTGATGGATTGAGTAGATGGTTGTTTGGATGGTAGGATATGCATTCTCCTTAGCTTAGAGATTTCGGGGACGAAATCCTTTAAGGAGGGGAGAATGTAACACCCCGAATTTCGGTTAATGCTAAAATTCACTAATTACAGAATTAATAATCTCAGATGTGAGAATTGGGGGAAAACGGGCTGCATCATTGCGTTCGTCTCGGAAAAATACGCGAAATAGAGTCCGAGTTTTCGAGAATCGGAGTCCGTATGAAAGAGATATGGACGAACGAAGTTAGGCAGAAGAACCCGGAACAGGCCAGAAATGCACTGGCGCACTTGTGAAGTGCGCCAGAACAAAAATGCACTGGCGCACTTGTGAAGTGCGCCAGTACAAAAATAGACTGGCGCACTTGGGAAGTGCGCCCGTGCCGAGCCAAGAAACCTGCACAGTTTCTAGAGAGTTCTGTGGTTGGGTGCACCAGTTTGGGGTTTGGGCTTGGTCTTAGGGCTGATTTCTGGAGAGTTCCGAGATCTAAGGGTCCTAAACTAATCTAGGGTTAATCTAAGGGTCTAAAATGCAACCTAATCCTATAAATAAGACCACAACCCTACCCTAATTCATTCATAATTAAACCTAGTAACTAAACTATGGCAAAATGAAACTTGATCATGGCCTCCACAAATCAATGAAGAGGAAAGCAAGCTAATCAACCTCTCTAATCAACTTCTAATCCATTCTAAGCATCTTAATCTTCTTCATTTGGAGTGCAAATTTGCTAGTAGTGAGTTTCTATCACTTTGATGATCAATTGTTAAGATAAGTAGATTAGGTGTAATGAGGCTTATGGTCTTGAATGCGGATTTGTGAGTTTGAATCATTTATAATGATATGCTAATCTATGTATAATATTAATCCTATGTTGAATATGTAAGTTTATGCAAGTTGAATATGAGAGTTTATGCAAGTTGGATATGTGGGTTTATGCATAATAAGTAATTGATTTTATGCAAGTTAAGTAGGTGATATTATGCATGATGAGTATGTGATTCTATGCATGCTAAGTATATGATATTATGCAAGTTTAGTATGTGATTCTATGCATGCTAAGTATATGATATTATGCAAGTTTAGTATGTGATTCTATGCATGCTAAGTATATGATATTATGCAAGTTTAGTATGTGATTCTATGCATGCTAAGCATATGATATTATGCAAGTTTAGTATGTGATTCTATGCATGCTAAGTATGTGATAATATGCATGATTAATAAGTTGTTTTATGCATATTTAACAAGTGGGTTTATGCATGTTTAACAAGTTCATATGCAAGTTACATGTATGATAATATATGCTATGCAAGTTACATGTTTGTTAATATGCAAGTTACATGTATGTTAATATGCAAGATATGCTATGCAAGTTACATGTTTGTTAATATGCAAGTTACATGTATGTTAATATGCAAGATATGCTATGCAAGTTACATGTTTGTTAATATGCAAGTATGTGAATGCTTATGCAAGTTATGTGTATGCTTAGATGCATGTTTAACATGTTATGCAAGTTGTGAGAATGCTTATATGCAAGTTCAACATGTTATGCAAGTTATGTGTGCTTATGCAAGTTATGTGAATGCTAATATGCAAGTTCAACATGTTATGCAAGATATGTGTATGATAATATGCAAGTTCATATGCAATATGTTATGCAAGTCATGTGCGATAATATGCAAGTTTGGGTTAAATATAGTTGGGTTAATATATGCTCATGTATGCAAGTTGACATTCTCTTAACCCATGACAAAGTTATATGCTAAGATTTGGTTAAACCCATGATGTTGTGATGGATCTTCCCTTTTATTATGTCGTGAAATGAAAACGATTTGCGTGGGGAACGATGGGGTTAATAAAGATGTTAATAAAAGTATGATTGGGTATGATTAAGCATACCATAAAAACAAATTAACATAAGTGGGAATTTACCTATTGAGTTAGGTCTACCCCATGGGAATTTACCTATTGAGTTAGGTCTACCCATGTTATGAAAAACTTGATATTAATTAGGGATAATTAATATAAATTATGGGGGTGATTAATTAGGTGTAATTAATCGACTAAGACACGAGGTTGGACTCAGTTGTAGCGTAAAACTGCCCGGACCCAACCGGCTTAACCAGTTGCTACAAATGTTAGCCCAATGTGAGAGGTCTTAGGCACAAACTAAATACGTGATTAATGTAAAGACACGAGGTTAGACTCGGTTATGACATAAGGCTGCCCGGACCCAACCGGCTTAACCAGCGGTCATAAAAGATAGTCTAATGTGAGAGGTCTTTATGAGGATCACGGTCTTAATTAATTAAGAAACACTTAACCATATAAGCATGTAGTGGGGCTTGAGGGTTAAGTGGGTGCCTTGGGTGGCATGAGAAAACTAGTGGGTTGCCTTGGGTGGCAATAGAAAACACGATTAGAATACTTAACCAAAGTGGAACATGTAATTAAACATGATTAAGGGGTTAAGTAAGTGCCTCGGGTGGCATGTGGGAATTAAGTAAAGGACTTGGGTGTCATGTGGAAATCTAGTGGGTGCCTTGAAAGGTAATTAAAATATGATTAATGACTTAACCAAAGTATTTATAACATGTAAGTAGACATGGTTAAAGGGGTTAAGTGGGATACACTAGATAAAAAAATAACAAGCTTAGGTGGTAGCTTGTGGGGGCCCATCTCAACCAATATCCCAAACGTATCTTTGTGGGCTCGACCCAAGTCGGGTGACGGGACACGCATATTGGGCTTGACTATAAGAGGCCAAAAACGGGTTAGCGGTGGCAACGTAGGACCAACGGGTTTCATATGCGTGTGTGGACCCGGGCTGGTTAGTAAATCGTTGTTACATCGTGTAGATATAAAGCCGTGCACCGTTGATATTATCAGGTTGCCACTTTGGGGAAATGATACACCCCATTGTGGGACCAGCACGGGTATCTACGTTAGGGAGCCGATCGCTTGGGAGTAGTGGGTACACCTAGTAATGATAGGGGCAGACGGCACCTATGTAGGGGTACTAGAAACTACTGGGTAAAAATTACTAAGTACATTTAGTGGGATCAACCTTTAAGTAGGAACTAATCTTGGGTAGGTAGAACTGGTGTGGTGCAGTGTAGGAATTACTCTTGGGTGGATAAGTCTGGGGCGGTGTAATCTAGTAATTATCCTTGGGTGGATAAATGCGTCTTTACGGTGATCTTAGTTTATCCTAAGTTTACCAAGCTGCTTAGTGTAGCCATTCATCCCCAGTCGTTACCGTATATCAACTTATGTCTTCTCTGGTTATTTTAATGATTGTATTATTAGGGTTATAGGACTCACTCAGACTTATGTCTGACCCCGTTGTTTTTATCTTTTTCCCCCAACCCCAGGTTATTAGAGTGGGCCTGGTGCTAGTGGGCTTTGATCTGATTGCTGTATCTATCCTATGGAGCTTGGACCTCTGAAGTGAAGCCGAGCTTATCTTTCCTTTTATGGCTATTAGTTATGTAGTGGGATTATGTACTTCTATTTTATCAAGATGGATATTATGTACTTGACTTTGGTTTATGGTTTTGTGATGTAACCAAACATGTATTACTTTCCGCTGCAATGAAATGATGTTTTAAATTTTCAAGTATTACTTATATCTGTCTTGTTGTAATTTTACTGTTCTATATTCACTTAAAATACTTCACCGAAACTAAGGCATTCCCCTGGTATGAGTGACCTTAGCGGACGTGGGGTGTTACACTCACTAAAGCTCCGACCAACGTTAGTGCTTCCAATCTCGACGCATTTGTCGATCAAGCCACTTTCGATGAAACATCAAGAAAGTTCGACGGGACTCGATGATGCCTTATCGAAAAAATCTACCAGAACATCGGATTAACACAACGGCTTTAACAATATGCTCAACGAGAGATTCTACGACTTCAGGTAGACTTGGGCATTTAGCCTCCATTAAACTACATCTCACTGAGCTCCATCCCTATTTTATCTAAGATACCTCCCGTTTTACTCGCTTCTAATTGGGCCTAACTTCGGTCAGTCGGTCAATACTCAACCCATTGTCGTCCAAGGCTGACCCACTTCAGCTCAGAACTTGCCGCCTATGCTATGCATTGCAAACCGGGCACAACCTCCGTATCGTCGGCTACAGGAAAGCCAGACAACCAAAGCCGAAGATTCTTTAGACCAAGACGATGTTCATCCAAGAAGATGTCCAAGGTTGCCCACTCCTGATTCGAATCACGACTGCCGCATCTCAGTGGAGATTCGAACTCCTGTTCTCGCTAGCCTACTTCGAAGCTTCTTGAAAGAATCTAGGGGTTATGTCTCCGAAAACTGGGAAACTAGGGTGAGACGTAACCCATTCACTCAAGACGTGCTCGGCACCGAATGACCCAACATTTCAGTATGCCACAAATAAACCTTATTCTGGGGATCCGGGCCCTTGGGAGTTCATACAACACTACAGACGCCATGAAGTGCAAGTGTTTTCTCATCTTTCTGGAGGGTGTACCCTGCCTATGGTTCAATCGAATTCCACCAAAACTATCTCGGTCTTTTCCCAACTAGTTAGGGGTTCAATCGATCAGTTCGGCACGCATATCCTCCAAGTATCTGATGAAAATCTAACAAGCTATCTCGAGAGGTTCGACAATGCCTTGAGGCTATCTAAGATTTAAGCCCTCAGGCTGTCTTGGATCAACTCGTTAAGGACATAGTCCTCGATTTCGAATTCTAAACATGTGTCGACCACGCATAACCTAAGACTTTGGAGATCTTCTACGAGAAAGCTAATTACTTCCTACGCCAAGAACTAGCACAAAGGAATCGAGCTTCTCGCCTCAACAGCTTACCTCGAGATGAAGCTCAGAGCACCAATGACACTAACCTCATTGCTCTGCGCTATCTTGCTCATACCGACAATGTCAGAGATAATCACTACAATAAGAGGAAGCGGCTTCGACCTCCGTCTTTCCGCAACTGCATTCATCTTAATGATATCCCCGAGAACATCTACCTTACAACTCGCACTATGTTGCAGTATAAAAGGCCAAGGCCTAAGGGCCCAACTAGCGCAGCGAGGGACTCTACAAAATATTGTTGATTCCACAACATCTACTAACACGACACAAACAACTACCGCCCCTTGCAAGATAACACTGAGAAACTTATCCACAAGGGAAACCTTGAGCAATACCAAAAGGGTCCACCATATGAAATTTCTGAGCCACTCAACGCTCATCAAGAGTTTCAACCAATTAGGACTCTATCCAACAACTAAACTCCTCGATATCGTCTTCTCGACTTAGCAATACTGTAGCAATAATGACCAACTAGCATATACGTGTGTGCAACACTAGAACGACACCTCGAAGCTGAGACCGATCCCCAGACTCGAGTCTCAAACCAACGACGAGGCTGAGTATAAATAAACCGACTTAAGCCTCGAAACAATGATGAGGCCGAGTATAAATAAACTGACTCGAGCCTCGAATCAATGATGAGGTCAAGTATAAATAAACCAACTTGAGTCTCGAATCAACGATGAGGCTGAGTATAAATAAACCAACTCCAGCGTCGAATGAACGACGAGGCTGAGTTTAAATAAACCGACTCGAGCCTCGAATCAATGATGAGGCTGAGTGAAATAGACCAACTCGAGTCTCGAATCAACGATGTGGCCTAGTATAAATAAATCGATTGAGTCTTAAATCAACGACGAGATAGAGTATTAATAACCCCATTCCTAAATCTTTGGGCTTGGGGTTGCCCATCAGCTGAATGAATGAAGCATCGATCACCCGTTTGGCACCTCCAACCTGAAGGGTCTGGATCCAGGTAGCCAATGGCAAATCAACAATGCCCTCGAACTCTGCCGGACTTGGTTTCTCGAGAGTGGAGTTTTGACCAACTCAACCTTGAGTGCAATTCCGAGTGATGATACTCGAGCACTTGGGACCACAACTTCTATGGCACACTGGACTCTGAGGTCGTCATAAGAGATACTGGTTCAAAACTCATTTCTACCTTTGCCTCCCTCGTTGGATGTGAAATGGGAATGTAAAGCAAGCCCTCTTCTCCAAAGAACGCCTCCTCTTTGATGTGTCATAGCCCTTTTTCCTCTATCTGATGCTCTGGCCACCCTCCAATTAGCTGTGGGCATGACGGGAAGTACTACCGGTGGCACATTCAGAAGAAGACTCTAGGTTACCAGTTCTCCACCAGTCCGCCAACCATCTCCTACAATGCAGTGGTCTTTGAGGTCGTCATCACATATATTGACGCATGACTCATTCCAACCTTTGCTTCCCATATTAGAAGCTAAACGGAAATGGAAATGGAAAGCAATCGTTCCTCTCCAAAAGACACCTCCTCTTCTCTGTGTCTTATCCATTTTTCCTCAATTTGAAGCTCTGACAACCCTCTAATTAGCTGGTGGCACATCGGGAAGCACTACCAAAGGCACGTTCAAAGGAAGGCCCTGGGAACCATCCCTTCACTAGTTCCCGAATTCTCACCAGTAGCGTCCTCTCCGCTACCTCAGAGCGATCTTTTGGGAGCAAACCAACTGTGCGGAGAAGATGCTCTAAAACCGAAGACTTTGCACTACAAAAGTCATCTACGACATCTCTCAATGCTAAGGCTTCCCATCTACAAGCATACCGGAACACGTGGATAGCCTTTAGTTTTAACGACTAAAACCATAGTCATCACCAACCATCAGCACCATTCTCGGATCGGACCATGATTACGATGTAACTGGATAAAGAATCGAACCCTGACATTGACAACGTAACCATATTTCCACATCTTATGTGCATAAATGAGTTGTCAGTCCAAATAAGTTCGTTTCTTGAACGTTACACCAATCAGCTGTGTTACGTTCAACTTCAATTACAATCCAATCATGCGACGTCGCATGACGATCTGAACTCCCTAACTCATTATTAGGATCAAACAGAATTTAGCAAGTATGCAGTCCCGGGGACAGCCTCCCACCTATTCCTTCCCTAGCTTGGCCATCGCATGACCCGTGGCAGATTCCCACTAGTTCTCGCACTGACATCATCTTCACCGTAGCCCTTAGAGCAACTGTCTTGAAAGCACGTTTACCTCGCGGAGAAGGAAATATAGAACCAAACTCTAGGCCATAGATATCATCAACATTTCATCAGTCTTGAGACTCCACAAAAGCAAACACTTCAGGATGTGATAGAAACCTTTAGTCTAAATAATTAACGCCATGGCCATCACCGACAACCAAAGTGATGCTTGGGTCAAGATGCGACTACGTCGTGATTGGGTTAAGGATCAGATCCTAAAACTGTCTACTCATCTATATGTCCACATCTATGCGCACATCCAATTCGCCTGTTCAAACAAGTCCATTCCTTGATTGTCACACTGCAAGGCCACAACACGCCAATCCCGATCCGATCATGAGATGGTGTGGACCAATTCAAGTTTGCTAGCTCAAGCTTGAGTCAAAGAGGCAATGGAGCTAGGCGGAATCATCATAGTACGAAATTCTGTTTTGTGTTCGTACGCGCTAGCTAAGTTATCATGTCTCTCAAATAAACTTCGAGCCCCTGAATAACATTGAAGATTTACTAAGTATTTGTGATACAAAGTCCAATTCCGTATATGCACATGCTTGGCAGCTTTTCCCCGATCTCCTACTACCATTTCCCAAAATCCACCACTCCACATTCCTAAGTATCGATCCCGGAAACCATCTCACTTTCCATATCTCTCTTTTCTTCTCTCAGAAACCTAAACCACTTGAACATCTGAGGTACAAACGATGCATTTTGTATCCTCCATGCCTTAAGTTGATTTTCTGTTTGGAGAAGAGAAGAGAGGAAGCAAATACAACTCTGGGATCAGCATGCTCCAAATGTACATTTCGGGATCGGAATATGGGATCATACACAAGTTATGGTCATGTTCTCTTGTCTTCGAGGCCTCAACAACCAAATCAATCCCGACTTAACGGCCATTCGTGTACTCACCAAATGTCCAACCATCCGAGTACACGCATATGGCATTTGGGTTTGACCTCGCTTCGAAGGCAAACCATGTGATCATATGCCACAACATATGCTAAGTATTGTCTTTACAGTGACGTTTACGTATGCGAGTTCGTGAAACTTCATCCATTGGAACCCGCTTGGCTCGTTGAATGATTGTGTACTTATGAATCTAAGGGACGATCAAGCTCCAGTTCAAAGATATTTCGATAACTACCTTACATGATCGCACGTCCAAGCTTTGGCTACGACCATGCATACACGCTTTCATAATCTCAACCAATCAAACTGACTCGATCTGTTAACTAATTGTGTCCTCACAGGCTCAAATGACCCAGGAGTGCACATCAAACAATCGAGTCCTGATTTAGCAAATTTACAGAAGATAACTTGGGTGATTGCATGCCTACAACATGTTATTTAATGTCATATTGCTTATTCCAATTCTGATCGCATCACCCAAATCCACATGCAAGCGTGTGAGTGTGTACATGACTCCAACCCGACAACGAACCGTTTGCGCTCCAGTGTGATCGGGATTCAGCCACTAATGTTTAATTTCTTGAGTCGACAAAGATTAGATCTCTTAGACATATTTCAGCACGAGCTACAAGATTCAAGCGATTCGAAACCCTAACCAGTGGTGGAATCCCAAACTCATGCCAATAGTCTTCAATAATGCGTCTCAACCGCTCCGAAGCAGCACACTCCTAGGGTACAACTCAATGGAATGGTTACGACCAATCGCTAAGCATAGCATGGAGATCTTTTCGTCCATCGCAAGGATTGCCTCATTTCAAAGCATATCCTGCTAACACAAGACATACTTTAGGGGGCAAATGTTAACCGACATTTTGGTCCGGTTACAAGAAGTAGTCCAGGCTTGTCTCATTTCAATGGAAAGGTCACGACATACTTTGGAGATCTTTCCACCCGTAATGGCTCATCAAACCGCCCTCGAACAATATAAGCCACGAATCAAATGAACGCACTTAGAGCTGTGTGATCGTATCGAGCAAATCATGGTTCCAGCATAAGAAGACTCGAGTTGGGCCATTGCAGAATTTTGTATCCCTCGGATGCGAAATTCATCAACATTGAAGATTGCTTTCCTGGCACGCGTCGATCACCTCCAAAAGCTTGCGCTGTGTGCACCGATCGGTTCCAAATTCTAGCCATGGCTCCACCTAGCTTCGTATCTGGCGCCTCGCATCACCATGCTTTGCATCCCATGCCCGCCACCCTCCTATGCTTTGCATCCCATGCCTCACATCACTATGCTCCACATCCTTCGCCTCGCATCACCATGCTTCGCATCTGGCGCGTTGCATAACCATGCTTCGCATCCCGATGCCCCACTCTCCCATGAATTCACATCACTAAATCACAACGCGTCGTGCAAATCGTGCTAAGCACCGAAGCTTCATATACCAACAAGGGTACGAATTTTGTATCAGAACATGGGATACAAAATTCATATCCTAATAGGGATACAAATTTCATATCTCCTTGGGATGCGAAGAAATCCATGCTTGCCATAGTAAGCTCATGACCACACCAATTAACTTCGGAACTCTCCCCCAAACAACACCTTGCTTCCTCAATTTCCTTTCGGCATCACTTCGCACCCGCTCCGCTCCAGAAATTCGTGCCACACCCCAAATTTGCAAACCTACTTGAGATACGAAATTTTGCATCCCTCCTGGGGTGCGAAATTCCGCATCCCGCACTTGGGATGCGAATTCCTCACATTTGCGTTGGTAAATATTCTGTTGTGGTGATCACTAAAAATTGGTTGCGCATGCCATATTCTAGATCTAATTTTCATTTCCATGGAAAATGACAACATGGCTTGGATATTTCCCACTCCTTTTTTCCTTTTCTCACTCCTTTTTTCCCAACTCTCATATCTCACCTACTCCCACCTACTCCACTTATTATAAATACCCTCTACCTAATTCTTCACAATGGTTGACATTTTGCTTGGCATGAGACTTTGAGAGCACTGTGGACGCCATTAATGGTAGCATAGCCTTTGAGGAAGAAGAAGACCACAGACCTTTAGAATTCCCTGCATGCCCTGGACTTTCGATTTTCCATGTACATCCCAGGCCCCGAACCTCCCAACTCCACCAGGACCCGGAACCTCCCGACTCTGCCCAGACCCTGGAACCTCTCGAGTCCGTCCGGACTTCAGAATCTCCAACTCCGCCCGAACCTTAAACCTTCTTGATAGCTTTGCATTTGCATTTGGAACCATTGTGAAGCGTTTAGTCACGGTAGGGGAAAGTATTGGTCTCCATAGCTTTGCATTTGGAACTCTCACATCTTCAACCCAAACTTTTATAGCATCATATCCCAATGGGTGATAGTGGACCATCACTATCAGATCATTTTATGCAACAGTTCCTTTAGCCACTACGTCTATTCCACCTGCATCGATCAACTTGCATTTGACATCTTTTTTCATTGTGTGCAATCAGCTGAAAAAAAAATTATTATCCAGAATATATGCATACACATTAAATAAAGTTTCAAAAACAGTTAACTTCTTCAATTTTGAAAATTAATACTTACATGTTGCGATTTTTTCATGAACTTATATGCGGATTTAAAGGGAGAAGTCACATGATTGTCATTATCATGACGACTCCCAGTTAGATTTTTTTACCAGCTTCTACTTTTGATCTTGGCCATGCTACTTTCCTACAACTTCATCTCCAGTGCACGACATATCAGATGTGTGTCACCACAAATAAGCACATTTATTTGTTACGTTGTCCACCCAAATCACAACGGCAGATAGACCGAGCGAAATACCATTAATAGTATATTTTGGATCATTGGCGTAGATTGTTCCTTCGGCAACTACACCTTCACCCTCATGGCAACCACAAATCTTGCAATTTTCTGGGATGTTAGTACTGTAAAAATGATAAGTGTAATTTAAGACTTTAGTATGCTATCTAAAAACAAGCATCCCTAAATCTTGCATTAAACGAAAATGAGAGCAGTGACCAAAACAACAAATATATTTTAAATCTATATTCAGTTCGGGGGTGTGCTCCTAGCATATTAGACATCAATAAGCTTAATAAATATGGATTACATGGGAGGTTCTTGTAGCATGTTGTTTAGTGTCAGCTTCAAAAAATAGTTAAAAATTTACTGTTTAACCGAAAGTTTTGAATATAGTTTTTAGCAGAAAAACCGAATCTTTATCATTCATCTCCTTTACCATCTAGTTAATGTGAATATGAATAAAATTTGAATTTTTTAATAAATATAATCATAAAGATATATACGTGGTACCTTTATTCTATATACACAAAATAGATATAAAAATAGTTTGAATTTGTACAATCAGTTAATGTGAAGATGTACCGCTAAATACATGAAGAAAGATCGTTTCATAGAATTATGACAAAATAAATATAATCTACATTTGTTACAATCTTGACGCTAAAATGGATTAACTTAGAGTACTAATGCCCAAAAATTAAAACTAAAACTTTAGTATGTTCCAAATGAGAAGTGTAACTCAAGAGTTTATTAGGAGAAATGTAAAATTTACCGCACTGGCTTAATTAAAGTTCGTGTGTGTTCGCCGCAGTATCTGGATGCAAACGATGGTCGTACCTTTTTCATAGCGATATTACCATTTCAGATGTAGACCTCCATAAATAAGTATCTGGTTTATCCACGAAATCTTCAAAAAATGCTCCCAGCATTTGGTCTAAGACGAATGCCATTGACAACGACATTTGGGTCGATGGACAACAATCTCCCATAGGCAACAATGCCAGAGGTTCCATACCAATTCAACATCGAACATATTTCATAATCCTCTACAATATTTCAACCAAAAATTATTTCAAATACTAGATTAAAAATTTAAAATCTATTTTTTTTTTGAAAATTGGTATCTATTATTGCAAAACCAATCATATACTTTGCTTATATGCCTCATCAAAACCTTATGCCCCCTAACGTAAATTGCTACCATATAAGGAAAAAGAGCACATATAAACTACATATATTAACAATACAACATCAAACAAAACACATCATAACCTCTTATATACTCTCAGCAAAGACACTAAAGAAATAATACATGGAAAAAATATTAACCAGTGTCTAGCAACTCCACTCCCCATTTTCTTAAAAGAACTTCATTGGCACTTGTTCCTTTCGACATGCTTCCATTCTTATTCACCAGCCATTGGATTTCTTTTTCAATCATCTTCAAGTGTATCTCCTTTGTAATACTTATACCATTAAAAACTCTAGGATTCCTATCTATATGTGATATACAATCACTATATAAGCCGCGCAAGCAACATCCAACAACTGATTTTTACTTTAAAAACTGTTTAGAATCTTCATTGCTTCCTCCTCCATAGAACCAATTCTCAAATAATCAAAACCAAGCTTAGAAACCAGTGAACAACAAATAAACCCAAAATATTCAGACTGAAAGAGAAAATGACTTACACTTTCTTCTTCATCACTGCATAGCAGACATCCATTGTCCTCTACAATCCCAAAACTTCTAAGCCTTTCTCTTATATTTATCCTGTTACTTGCTGCTAGAAAAGTAATTAAATACTTTTTTTTGCATTTTTATTATGCCATATAACTTTAAAGAATTCTTTAATAGGTTTCCTTTGCCTTATCTTATTCCAGGCATTATGAAATGAGAAAGAATCATCACCCCATTCATAGAAATCTTCCTGTGCATCCTTATTAATCTTTATATCATTCATAGTTGACTGAATTTCTAGTGTTGCATGGTGCATACTTCCCAATAATTTCCTCTTATGCATAACACATGAAACATGTTTATCATTTCTACCAAGCAAGTGAAATCTAGAAACACCATTTATATCCACAAGGCACTTGGCATTGATCCAAGGTTTAAACCAAAGTAAAGTAGATGACCTATTAAAAATTGCCATGCTAAACAGCTGTCTACCTGTAGTTCGAAGCCTTAAATAGTTTTCCAAGTACTTGAGGAGTTATCAATATTCATATGCTAAACAAGATTACCACAACGATATTTCCTTTCATCCACAAGCTCCATAGAGAATAACTTGATAAAAACTTCCACATCAATTTTATTCCAACAGCATTCTTTAAGTCTGTAAAGGATATAATACCTATACCACCTTCAAGTTTAGGCAAGCATAACTTTTACCAACTAATTTTATGAGCTGCACCTCCCCAAAAGAAATCATCACACATTGTATGTAGTTTATCAATAATATGTTCGGGTAATTGATAAACATACATCCAATATAAAACAGTAGGTGTTATGACTGATTGAATAAGTTCAGCTCTACCAGCAAAAGTCAAAAAAGTTACATCCTAACTTTGTATTTTAGTTTGTACACTATTAAGCAATGTTGGCATTCATTATAGTGAATATAATTAAAGGACAGTGGGACTCCAAGATATCTTACAGGCAGTTGTCCTCACTGTACCCCTAAAATAGAAGACACTTCACTAATGTTGCGAGAATTTGAACTAAAAAATAACTTTGCTTTATGTTGACTAACAGTAAGTCCAGAATACTGTTTCATGTTTTCAAATATATTCTTCAAAGAGAAGGCACATAGAGGTAAACTTTTCCCAAATATTAATAAGTCATCAGCATATAAAAGGTGTGTCACCATTAGGTCGAAACTATAAATAGGAAAGAATTTCTTTTGTAACACTACTTCATTCATACTAAAGGTGAAAATTTACCTGGCTATAGAAAATAAATATGGGGATAAGGGGTCACCTTGTCGAATGCCTCTATTCGAAGATATAACCCTTTGGTATTCCTCATATCAATATTGAATATGTGGGAGAAGATATACATTCATATATGATATTGATAAATGAATTGGGAACCCCATAATATTCATTAAATGACATATGAATTATCTATTTAACATGTCATAAGATTTATGTAGGTCGACTTTCACACAAAAGTTGTTAACATCAGGCTTGTTAAAATCTCTTAGGAGCTCATAAGCAAGAAGGATGTTATCTCGAATGTATCTAGTAGGTATAAATGCGCTCTGATTTGGAGAAACTAAATAACGCAAATACCATTTGACATAGAATTTTACTGAAGATTTTATAA
Organism: Allium sativum; assembly: GCA_030737875.1. Classification (NCBI taxonomy): domain Eukaryota; kingdom Viridiplantae; phylum Streptophyta; class Magnoliopsida; order Asparagales; family Amaryllidaceae; genus Allium; species Allium sativum. The sequence continues at coordinate 714,380,557 of CM060921.1, read as the reverse complement.
AACATGTTACAACATGCTATTGGCCTGTAGTGGGAAATTTCAGATGGTCTCTCTACCTTAGGAATAAGTGTTAGAAAAGTATGATTGCAGCCTTTAGGTAGTTTAGCAGTATTAAACATGTCTTGCAATGCAGCTAACAATTCCCATTTAATCACTTCCCAATGTAATTTAAAAAAATTGAATTCATACCATCAGGCCTAGGGCTCAAATCTTCATGTACAGAGAAAACTGCTACTCTAGCATCTTCCAAGGTGATATCCTTTAGTAATATCTATTGCCCACTTGAATTAATCACATACGGAGGTTGGAATGAAGGGAACTCAATGTTAATATATCCATTATACAGTGAACAAAAATATGCAATGGCTTCATGAGCCACAACATTCTGCTTATACAAAAAGATCACCATTAGAATTAATTAGAGCCTTTAGATTATTAGTAAACTTCCTATTTGACATTTTTGAATGAAAGAATTTTGAGTTAGTGTCACCATCTTGTAACTATGACACTTTAGCTTTTTGCTTGTAGCTCCAAATTTAATGTGCTTTTGAACAGTTAACGCTTGTTTTTCCTTAAGCATTCTTTCATACAAAACCAGGTTTTCAGGATCCAACTCTTAAGCACTTTCTTTCTCAAAGAAATTAGCTTTTTCCTCTAATAAAAGTTTGTTATCCCTTACTCTGGTTTTATTCCACTTCTTTAGCTCCATTTTACAGGCCTGTAACTTTGATTGAAATGAATTGTTAGGATAACCTTTAACACTTGAATTAAAACAAAAACATTCTTCATACCCTTCCTTTAAGTGCCATTCATTGGAGTATCTAAATGGGAACCCTTTAGTATTTGATGTGAGAATTAAATCTAATAGCAGTGGGTTATGATCGCTAGATAACTGAGCTAAGGAAAAAGCTTTCATATCAGTAAACTTATGCAAACATTGACGATTTACAGAAATCTTATCAATATTATTTGCCATACCTCTCTTTCTCCATGTATAGTTAAATCCTAATGCTTTAATTTCACTCAAGTCTGCCTATGATAAACAATTGTTAAATGCTCTAATCTGTTGAAAATGTATTGGTAATCCCCTTTTTTTATCCAAATGAGATGTTGAGTTATTAAAATCACCCATCAAAATCCATTCTCCATTCATCTGTTCTGATTCTTGAATAATATTCTTGAGTAATATAGTTATTATTTTTACCAATTCAGATGAGCTCCTTCTCGAATTTTCTTTACCCTGCATCAAAGCACACACATCATGATATTTTAATCTCCGGAGCACTCAAGTGGATGCCACAATACTTAAAATGACACATTACTAGATCAAAATTAAAATCTAAATGTTATATGTTGAGTAATATAGTTATTATTTTTATGATTTCATGTGTTCTCCCTTGCAAACTTTCTTTACCCTGCAGTAAAGCACCAAAATGTATTCCTTTTGTACTTTAAATTATAGAGTACCGAATTTTGTATTTTACGAATATAAATTAATTTTAAAAGTTTACCTTCTAATCCATCAAAGTCTGTATCATTCCATTCAGTACTGGTATTTCCTCTCGACAACAAGACATGTGTTTAACTTTGGACTGGGCCACAAATAGCTTGGTTAAAGTGAAACCTCTTCCCAATGCCCTTAACCATCCCGGTCTATCTTGTCCCAACGCATGTACAAGAGAATCTCCATTGACATTCTGTGTCGAGTTGGATTGGAATAGGCTATCAATTTTTTTAATCTCCTCCCATATAAATGAAAACACATAGACGATGTACAATGGTAAAAATATCATAGTTTCAGAAAAAATATCGATAAAATTAAAAAATAAATAACAATAGTATTTGCAACTTTCGTGGTCACAGGTTCACCATCTTTTCTAATGTGAGATTTAGTCTACACATCAACTCTAGTTATGGAAGAAGGATCTACACGTTCATCTTTCTAAATTTAGGATAAGATTGATAAATAAATTGATAGGTATAAAAGAATATTAAATAAAGCAATAGTTAATTAACTAACCAAGTCTTCGGCTATTCTAGCCATTCTCTTACGACCGGTTGTATGTGGAAGTTGTGTGTACCTATGGGCCGAATATTTCTCACTTATTTGTTAGAAATATAGAAAGACGTTGAATTTAACAACCAAAATCATAAAAAGATGTACTCAAATTAACAGAAGCAGAGAAGCCGTGTATAACCAATAATGATAAAAAGGTTTCATTTTTGACCAAAAGGATTTGTATAACCCTATTATTAAACTGATGCAAATTTCTTGTAGAGTGTAAAAAAAGTAAGTATTTTCCCTTAACTTTTCACATTAAATTTCATTTGTCAACCTTCTCACTTTAGCTTTTGCAGCTTTACATTTTTATTAAACAATAAAGATAGACAAACATGTAACTTAAATTTATATTAAAAAAAATGATTTAGAACTACTAATCGACACTTAATTATTATGAATTCATTTTTCACTAGCATAAATAAAAATCTGCATACTAATAGAGATTAGCGTAAATGAAGAAATATATTTGCAAAGAGGGTTGTTGTTCATGTTTAATAATATATTTTTAATATGGATAAAGCTAATGAAATACGGTAAAATATGGATTTCATACATACAAATCACATTGATATATGCGTAAACATGTACAAGGTGGGGATTGCAGAAACATGCCAATGGAGTTCAGTAAACGGTTGCTGGCCTAAAGGTAAAGCTCCAAAACTGACATGTAATAGGAATGATTTGTTGTTGAATGATTGAATTTTATTTCAAATTTACCTTAAACTCTGTGCTTGTTTTCTCCTTCATAAATTTTCTCCATTCGTTCAAGTTTTTGAAGTTGGTATATTTCAGTTTAATTCTTTCCTCTTCATTCTCCCTTTTTTGCAAATTTTGAACCAATTTGCTTTTTGTTGCTCTCTAAAGTACTCCCATTTATTGGAATATGGATTTTCTTTTCCATTCCTCTTCCAATTTAAATCTAACTTGCAACAATATATGAAAACATGATGTAACACCCCATAATTTTAAAGGACATTATAATGGTAAACTAAAGAATACATAATTAAATATTGGGAATTAAGTAAAATGGACCGTACCATTGCATTCGTCTAGGAATTCTGCATATGATAGACTTCGAGAATGTGTAAAACGAACATCGTAATAAGAGGTATTGAGGTTAGAAGTTTGTATACATATAAGGGAAATATATATAAACAAAAATCAGTCCAGAAATACAAAACAATTCAAAATGGAAAGCGGGAGACCAATGCGGGAATTAAGCCTATTGGGGTCGACCCACTCGAGGGTGTGTCGACCCTTAGATCGACCCCTGGGTCGACCCACCCCAGATCTGGCCAGGTTCATTTCCTGAACCTGGACTTGTTTCGGAGCGAGATTCGTTGGCTATAGGCTATATACAGGACCTCATTTCTATTGTTTTATTCACCCAAAAATAATGAAGACAACGAGATGCTGCCTCAGATTGGATTGGATTAGTATATTTTCTTCAACAATAGCCTATATGCATATAAGAATTTCTTCTACAACTTCAACATATTATTCTTTGTTCTTTAGATCCAGTCTCTGTCAGTTCATGTTACTTTTAGATATAAACATTTAACAAGTAATCCTGACATGTTTATAAATATGGATCTAAATCTAGGCCTATTAAGAATCTGATTTGCACCTAAACAGTTCTGCTATCACATGTATTATTCAGTATACCTGATCTGCTATTCAATTCTTATGTGCATATTTCTGATTTTCCTATTTCCGTTATCATATTCATATTTTGTTATTATGCTTATTTCTAATCCTCTTCCTCCTGCATTCCTTTTTTATTTTTATAGCCAGGCTACCTTCGAGCCTAGGTCGATATCGCTGAAATATGCATACAAACGAAACTGGGTTAAATTGGGAATGGTTGGGAATGATAATTTGGGGGCATAACTTGTACTACGAATCATGACTAGAATTTGGGGGGCATAAACCATACTGTGAAATATAACTAAAATTTGGGGGATATATTAGACTGTGAATTATGACTTGTGGAGGGGCATATAAGTCTGTAGGCTTAATTTTAGATTAAGCGTAACATGTTAATGAAACTGTAAGTAACCTGTAAAACTTAACCTGATAAATCTGTTGGGGTTATATACATATAAACCCGTTTAACTGTGGCTTGTTTAATATGTGGATGGGGTTAAGTAAACATGATTGAATTGGTAGGGTTAAGTAAATTTGATAAATATGTGGGGGGCGGTATACGAACCCGATAAACTTAACTTGTGGAAATCCTAGTTGATGGGGATATAAGTCTAGGGGTTGACTTGTATAATCAGTTGTGTGGGACCCATATTAGTCAGTAACCCATTCAAGTATTAAATGGGGGACCCTATACTAAGTAGGGGCCAGGGCACGCTTACCGAGCTAATTATAAGAGGTTCATTTTGGATGGGGTGTTCTAATGGCGCGTTCCAATGGGGTCATGTGCATGCATGGATCCGACTTGCTTGGGAAAATAAGCCGCCATAACACCTGTAAATAGGTCTGTGTCCTTCTAGTGGTTGCCACTTTAGGAAGTAATACACCCTACTATGGGGACGATACAGGGTATTTATGTGGTGGGAAGCCAATCGCTGGGTTAGTAATTAGGGTACATCTAGTCTTGTTTAGGTACCTGTTATTTCTGTTTGGGGTAACACCTGTTATTTCTGTTTTAGGTACTTACGATTTCTGTTTGGGGTAAAATCTGTTACTAGAAGTGCACCTAGGTCTACCATTTATGTTTCCGTTGGAGTCATTCTATTTCTGTTAAGTAATAGGAAAACACTTAATCAAGTATCCTAGTATTGGTGCAAAGAAAGTATTTGAGAAGCATAGTTTATCCTGTTTATTTTGTATATACTGCCCATCTTGTTTATACTTGTTATCTACTATAGTTATCTCCAACCGAGTTTATATATTGTCATGATATTTTTACTTATTTATATGCTAAAAGTCACTGGACTTGCCAGACTTTATGTCTGACCCGTTTTGTTTTCCATCCTCCCCCTAGGTTCTCAGGGTGGGAACGTTCAGGCTTGATAAGGACTCTCTCTTCTGTTTCTGCTTGGATTTGGATTTGCTTTGATGTATCGTTTGACTAATTATCTACTTGTTTATGGCTACTTATAGGGATTATGAGTTTTCAGCTCTGCACTTTGATGGTTTTTAGTGCAAGACAGATGTTTTTATTCGATGTATTTTATTCCAGTATTTCAATCTAATGTTGTAACTGGATTTTGAGACCACGATGTTTTCTGCTGAATAATAAAGTTTTAAATTTCCGCTTCTATTTTATATCTGTCTTGTGATATTCTATTTCTGTCTACCTATAACATTTCACGAAACTTAATGCATTCTGTTAAGGAGTGACATTAACAGACGTGGGGTGTCACATATGATATTAAAACCAAATAAAAACCATATGTATGCATCAAACAATTTTTTTCATCCCTAACTGTAATAACGTGATGTAGATATTCAAATAACATCCATATGCATGCCTAAATATTATGTTGTTCGAATAACTAAACTTCATTCAACATTTTTGAAATATTCAATTCTGAGATATTATTTGAGATATCATGTAATTTTACTTGCATGTTAAAATTTAAGTGACACCGAAAGCAAAATATTTCACAAGGATTTTTTAATTTTATTTTCCAAGGTGATCATAATTAATATTATATATAGTACGATATTAAACTTTAGCGAATCAACATTACATGTAGGCATTTTTAACATGTGATGCCTACAACTCATACAATCTCCCAATATACAAACATTTCTACTTACCTATAACAAACAATAAAATTTTAATTTAAAAGCAAATATATGCTTGCTTTTGAGTTTAAGATATGCGTTAATGATTGTAAAATATGCAGAATGTCGGTCCAATTAGTGGGAACGTACATGTGAGAGGTGCACTTACAGTACCAATTTGCTCATGTGAACTTTCATCGTTTTTCTCATAAATTCACTTTTAAAGGTCTATTTATTAAAGTAAATATGCAAAGCACCTTGTATCTTAATAATAAGAAGATATATCAAATTACATTGTCGTTCTATGAAAAAACTAGATTTTGAAGAAAATGGAGAAACTTATTGTTTATCCTATCCTTTATTTACTTTAATAGGAAGCCTTCCGGTAAGTAATGATCTTGTTTTTCTATTATTACTTCACATTGTTCTTTACAACATTTTTATGTTTATGGTAGTATAACAATTGATATTAATGTTGAAAGCAATGAGCAACCAAAGTATTATAGAATCCAAATACTAATTAATTTAACCATGTACACGCTAAAAAAAATCAAGCACATATTCAAGATTTATAAATAACCAAAATTAAGTAAGAAAAATTAATTAGTGTGACGTCATACCTAAACCAACTACCATAAAACTTCTTTTAACTCATCGCTTATATTCCTCCAATCATCAATAGTGTATGGAACCTTCTCCCACATAAGCGGTCCAAGAAAAGAGGATAAATATACCGACCCTTGCCCTATTGGTATACGTAGATCATTGAACTCAACTTCAATTCGATCCTGACTACATAATGGGAGACTTTTTGCTTTTGTTGGACCTCTACCACCTCTTTTTCGAGACGTACTTCCGGTTTCAGTTTCACTTTGTTTTCCAATTTCCAGCTTAGCATCATCAGTTTGTTCAGGACAAGTTTCATTTTCTAAGCGGAGCCCTTCTTCATTTGGGTCATAGGGGATAAAATGTGTTGGTTGTTCTTTGTCTTCATTGTGAACAATGGCTTTCTTCTTAACATTGACTAGTTGATCTTCGCTTTCGGTTATACAGGTTGGAATGTTACGTTTTATCTTTGAATATTTGTTCTTAGCATTGACTGGTTGTTCTTCGCCTTCTTTGCAAGCATCGGTTGGAATGTTGCGCTTTAGCTCTGACTTATACTTCCAGTTTGGATTATAATTTTGGGATTTCTCTTCAACCTTTTTCTGGTTATGAGTACGTACCAAGCTTGTATACTACTGTTTCTGCAAATGAAACAAAATACGTTATAAACCAATAAGCAACTGGCACTTAAATATGATCTATGTTTAGCTGAATGCACATGTAAACAATGAGGAATGAACTAACGATCTATGTCTATAGTTGTGAACTAAAAAATGGAAGGCATGTGCTCATAGTAGGTAGGTGTCTGATTTCCTCGCTTGCGTTATAATAGCAAGCGCTATTATGTTAAACATTGCCAAAATTGCTTGATCATGTTTATTGATGTACTGATAGCTATGTCTCAACCTCCAAATCACTAGAGGAAGAAATCAACATTAAAAGATCATGGAGCTTAACATGGTTATTTTCTACACACTAAAGAAATCTTTATATATTTTGTTTAAGGATATTTTTCCACTCTCTTTTCTTTAGCAGTTTATGTGTTTCTAGTCAGAGCAATTTTAGTGCTGTTGGATTTTTTTATTGAAAAATGAGTATTATTGTTACTATTATTTTCTAGGAAGGAGCGATTAATTTATAATTAAACTTATAACCAATACCTTGAAATTTAATCTGCTAATTCAAGTGTAATGATTATCAAAATGATAACATGTTAATGATCCTGGTTTTCTTAATTCTTTCAACTTATTTTCAAGATACCATGTATCCACCAAGGTTGATGTTGTTGCAACCAAAATTATAGAGTTGATATTCTAGTAAGCCTATGGAAATATACAAAGATCAAAACAAAAAAATGCCAAAACGAAGAAAATCCTATGAATGCTATGCTTGAAAGAAGTATCATTTTTGTCATAATAAAACATAAAAAATGTATACCTCGGTAAGGTTTGGTTATAGCAAGATAGAGAGCTTGATAGTACAGCAAATGAACAACCAACACTAAAGAAAATTAATACAAGTTCAATGAAATTTCCAAATAGCACGAATTTAATTTATAAGTTCAACCATCACTACAGCAAATGAACAAACATGCTCAAGTAGGACATATAATCTACTCAAGTATACCCTCACAATCCTCTCTAACGTAGCTAACATCTTCACCATCCACTTCGGTTATTTCATCTTTTACCACTTTGAAATCTTCCTCGATGCAATCGGGATCCTTTAAGTCATTGAAACTTCCTGGTGGTGCTTTCAATAAAACATACCAATTAGAAACATCGTTCTCCCTTGGATAAAATGATTATTTTGCTTGAGATGCGAGTACGTATGGGTCACATGAAAATGACGCTTGATGTAGATTAACAAGAGTGAACTCATCATCATCAACTTTTACTCCATGTCCTTTATACGTCCAACGACACTTTAAAACTAGAATATAAAAAAAATGATAATATAATAAAATTATATTTGTCGATATTCCATAATAAGTGACCACATCAACCACTTGGGACATATTTTTTGTACTTTCTCAACACATGGTGGTCGCATCAAAGGTTACCCCACAATTCTGAGGTTCTCTCCCTAAATCTTTTACATGAAAACATTTCTCATTGACGATACATCTTTTGTAAGACATGGCATCGTCCTTCCGACCATAAGCAATCCATTTTAACTTGTCTTTTTGATCTATGGAGGTAATAGGTATCTACAACAAAATTCATTTAGCATGTAAATTTTATAGTAGTATTAATAGTCATATGAGAATATATTTGAAATCTAACTAACCTTCCTTTTAGTCCAATCGGGAAAAAAAAATTGTATGTATTTCCCAAAGTAAGGTCGCAATTTTTTCATGTGCTGGTCTGAACTTTCTAATTCCACCAAATACAAACTAGTATTGAACAATTGATTATAAGTTATACATAGCATTATAATACATCAAAATAATAATAACAATATAACATTAACTTACTCTATAAATGGTTCCACCATGGCCATATTAATTAACACAGCTAAATGGGAACTTTCTTTCTCATCAGCTGACAACGTAATTGTCTTCGATATTGAAATTGGACATCCCTTGAGTATTCCACTGTTTTCATAATCTTCAATTCGAGCTCCTTTCTCCTCTGTATGTCCTGATTTTTTCAAAAATTCATTGAAAAACAACATGCATTCTATTGCAGAATACGATTCTGTAATACATCCCTCTGGTCACGCATAGTGTCTTACGTAATCCTCGAGTATCATTGTATAACTCTTACAAAGGTACATCCAACGAAAATGAACCAGTCCACACATTTTTGCTTCTTTTTCAAGATGAATGGATAAATGTACCATTATATCAAAGAAAGATGGTGGAAATAAATTCAAGCTTGTATAAAACTTCAATAATCTCAACATTGATTTGTTCTATCTTCTCTCTATCAGGAACACATTGACATAATTTGTTGAAAAAGGAACATAAGCGAATTATTGCTTTTCTTGCCTTCTTTACCATTAATCCTCTCAATGCTATTGGCAATAAATGTTGCATTAATATATAGTAATCATGTGACTTAAATCCACTAATTTTGCAATCTGACAACGAAATCTGTTTTTTTTTTAATTTGAACAGTTGCCATTCGGTCCTTTGAAATTGTACAATCTTTTGCAGAATATTTTTCTCTCAGATTTTGACAACACATATGGAGCTGTTGGAAGAAATGTTTTATTCCCACGAGGTTGTATATGAAGCTCACATCGAATTCTCCAATCCTCTAAATCCTTCCTACAGTTATTTCCATCTTTGGATTTAGTACCATGCAACATCGTGCCCAATAGGCTTTCACCAATATTCTTCTCACATGCATCACATTTATATTGTGGCGTAATGGAAGCTCCTGCGAAAACCATAACTCTAACGCATTATTGAGTTTTTCTTGTACTGAAACTATGAAAGATAAATAAATTAACCATTAACCTCACAATAAGGCAAATCAAAGAAAATTGATCTTTTCTTCCACCTTGATATCCCCATTTTTGTAGAAGTGTTAGTATCATCTTATTCATCTTCTTTATCATAAACACAATTTCTCTTATTATTTTTCTCTTCGTTTCCTTTTCCAAAATCATTTGGATAATCCTTAACAATGCATAGATGTTTTTCCCAGTAAGCATTCTAGGACCACTATTTGTCTCTATGGTGTTATCCAACAATGAAATTTGTTTCCTCTGTGAATCTAAAGGAAGTAGAAATCTTATATGACCTATGGAGGCAACATTCGACTATGATTCAACCAACGAGAATGGTTATTGACACCACATAATGGGTAAGATTTTTCCCCTTTCACACGACATCTAGCAAGATTTCCATAAGCATAAATCATTAATCGTCCATGGCAAAACTGCATTCAATTTAAATAACTTTTTACTAAACGCATCATAAGCATTAACTCTATTAGACCACAACTAATGCAAGTCTTCCACCAAAGGTGCCAAATATACATTATTTCGATTCCCGAGTTGCTTTGGACCTAGAATAAGTAAAGTCAACATAATATTTTCCTTGTTCATACGCAACATTGGTGGGAGATTGTATGTCACAAGCATTAATGGCCAGCAACTATATTTCGAACTCAACATGGAAAATGGATTGAATCCATCTATTGCAGGACCAAGCCTAAGATTGTGTGGATAAGATGAAAAAAATTTACACTTTTCATCCACCATTTCCATGTTATAGAATCCATGGGATGACGCATTTTTCCAACGTTACATTTATTATTAAAATGCCATCTTAAATCTTCTTCCATCTTTTGAGATCTATACATTCTTCTACTTCTCGGAATAATGGGGAAATACCTCAATAATTTAACTGGAACACCTTGTATAACCTCTTCAGTATCTTGATTTTTGTTGCATCTCGAAAAACCACATTTTGGACACCTTTCTAAATTTTTGCATTCTTTTCTAAAAAGGCAACAGTCATTCTCACAAGCATGTATCTTTCCAAAACCCATGCCGAACGCTCTAAGAGATTTCATGACTTCATGTAAGTTTTTGGGAAGCATGCTATTCTTCGGCAGAAATAGATGTTGCAGAACTAAAAGCTTATCAAACCCACTATCAGACAAATTGAGTTGCACAAGACGGTGATGGCAGGTAATTTTGTATGATCTATGCAACCAGGATATAATTGAGTTTCTTCATCCTCCTAGTTCTTGATTAACTCGTCCTCTTTTCTTCGAGAATCAATATTATCTTTATCATCATAAAAAAAAATCATTATTCATAAAATCTTCATCTTCATAGTGAATCATCTTGAATATATAATATATGTCAAATGTATTTGTTTACTTCTCTACATTTATCTCTTCACCATGATTAAACCATTCACATCAATGTGTTTAGGATCCATTTCTTTTAAAATTAAATGCTCAAAGATAATTTGTTCATCATGGCAACTAACATTCCTACAATCCCTACAACGACATAATTTTTTTTCTACACTCCTTACAATCTCTTTGCAGCCTGCACAAAACTCATTGCCCTTTGTCGGTACTCTATACTAGTTCTACGACAAAAGTAAAAAACATAAAAAAAATGAGTTTTAATATTGATTATATGTTCTAATTCTCAAAATACATATTAAGTTAAGCATGGTTTTATCGCCTGTTTAAAAAAACCAATCTTTTTCCATCATTTGCATATGAAGGCAAATAAGTTTCCAGTCTTTGACACAGCTCATTTGAAGTCTTCTAAATACCAAACTACAAGGTGGTCATTTAATTATGAGCATCATGGTCGATTATCGAAAGATGGATGAACTAATTATGTCTAACAGTACACAAATCTTGATGTGCTCAGCATCCACTTAGTTTCTAGCAGTATGTCATGGCCACGAACTTTCACATGTAAGAAGAATACAAATGGGTACTATTTTTCCTTTCCTAGTCCACTTATTTTATAATGCTACTATATAAATGTATGTGCACTACACATTTAACATCAATACAAGTAAGTTTCATTCATGGCCTACTCTCCTACTCTAACCTTACCGTCAAAAACTTAGCTTCACCATGAAAAATAACACCATTACTGACTGTAAATTTAATTACTTGTAATACAAGGTGATTTACTTATGAGTGCAGTAAAGCCTCAATGTATGGGTTTAGTTATTCCATAACCGAGACCTAGCAAGATAGGAGACGAGAAAGTCAAAAAGGACATCGTAAAATAGAATAAACGATTGCAATTTGGTTAAAGATTGCAAGTCGGGTTAATCAACGATACCATAACCGAGAGTTAGCAAGATAGGAGATGAAAAACTAGCATGCATTCAAATATTTCACACAAAATCCGATTGAAAACACGAAATGGAGTTAAAGAATTAATAACTAAATTTACCTAAATCGTGAGCGGAGATTTTTGCTGGCTTCCGGGACCCTGTTGAGTGGAGTACGATTGAGTTGACGATGACACGAGGAAAGTTAATTGGTGCGATGAAATTTCTTTGACCGAGCGATTTGGGGGAAAGGGTACGTAGGTTATAAAATTCTAAGTATAAGGGGAGAGGAATAGAAGATAGGTGGTTACATTCATTTTGGACCATGCAGACTATTTTTTCTTAAGCAGAGAAGTGAAATATTTTTTGTCGCGTTCATATTGTGAGTGAAAACACATTTGCTTGCATTTGCGAAGAAAACCACTAATTTTTGCAACAAAAAAAATCAATTTTCTTGTAGTGGACTCCAACGAACATTGATCCAGCTGTTTCCCGATCTTCATTCCAAGTCCTAATTTCAAAGCTTGTAACAAATAAAATCATGTATATTGCACAATCATATAAATGGTAATCCTTGAAATTCAAACATATACAATGAAAAGAACATAAATATGTGAATCACATCATAACATTCGCATATCTAGCATAATTTTACACTAATCATACATCAGTTTCATATTAAACATGATGAATCAAACAAATTACTTATTACATGTCAAAATTAGGTTATCTTAGGATGTCTAGATCTAAAACACACTTGTATGATTCGATTTTAAGGTGTAACATATAACATCTAATTATCCTAATTAACACATATAATCCATGACATTTGTGTGAGAGTCCTCTATCACTATCAAAATCTAGAATCCAATCCTAAATGATGATATAAGTCTCAACAACAATGGAAACACTTGAGTATAATGCAAAATGATGAGATCAAATCTCCATAGATATAGACATTGCTTCCAGATGCAATTTAAAATGATTCGATAAGGAAAAAGGTTATGAGTTCAGGGATAGGTCAAACTAGAGAATCATAGGAACCCAAATTTATGTTTGAAATGAGAAGAAATGACCTAATTCTCTCCTCACGACACTTACTAATCATCCGATTAGCCATTAATTAATATGTCCTGCAAAAATGAAAACTTAAAATAGTGATTCCTCCCAAGTTACTGAGACAAATTCTTAATGTGACTACTCACGGAATGGCCAAATGGCATTCTGATCTAATGAGACCAGTTAGAACCCAATTCAATCTATAGCAAAAGTTATGATTAAAACAGTAAGTTATAGGGAAAAAATTGGTCACAATTGGATTCGACAAAAATCATGGACATGTATCACATCCCCATTAACCACATATCAAAATATAAGAATGATACGACCACTAAAGAATTAAACAAATTTATTTAGCAATCCTCTGATACATAAAATACGGGTCATTACAGTATAGCCAGTCATGTTAGATTAGTATTTACCAAACTTTCCCTATGAATTTATGATGTAACTTATAGAATTTAATGCAATGTGAATTCGGACTATTTTATATTATATTCTCTACTTTCTTTTTATGACCAAACATCTAGCTCTTCAGCACTGGATCTATAGCATGTGATTACCGAGGATGTATTAGTGTTGATTTCTAAAGTTAGGGACTTGTGCGTTTTCATTTTGTATCAAAGCATAGGTTGAGCAAATACCTAAGACTCTATGAGCTCAGCTCAATAAAGATAGGGTTACTACTTCCCTTAAATGAGTTTAGCCTAAGGGAGCACGTACATGCATGCTCTCTAAGACAAATACCTCTTTATTCTAAGGTGTTTTCTTACCATATGAATAACTGGTAGGAATGAACGAAAAAAGAGGAATGAGAGAAGGTAGACACACGACAATCAATGTACAAGTACCCAAGCCACCATTAAAGATGCAGTGGTTGTGATATGGTCCCAAATGCTACGTTATGCAAGAACTATGCTAGCGTGGGAGACTAATCTATTAAGGGAACATACTCCATCGTGGAAGTTTAGGGTTAGGTTCGCCCATGCGAGAAAATTTTCAATGGGCTTGAGATTAAGGATAGTATGAAATTTTTTTGTCCCTATGGTAGCAATAAGAAGAGGCATTGTCTTAGTGGGAAACTGTTACACATGGTAAGTTAGAAGATGTATCACTTGGGATCGATTCAGGGAAGTATTAGGTGAACAGTATATGCTAGATGTTGTAAGGTCTTATTATATCATAGCTTTATGGATTTGAAGCAAGAGGAATGTTGACAAAGGATTACTCAAAAAATTTTAATAAAAAATTCTCATTTTCGACCCAGATTAATTGACATTATGCTCAAAAAATGAGAGGTTAATTGATGGCGTGAAAGAAGCTAGGGCAGAATTAAGTTGGACGAGGAAACCTACACAATGTTTTCACTTTCTTCATTTGCCAAAAAAATTGACATTTTTATACTTCATGCATGTAACACCCCATAATTATAAAGAACATTAATAAACTAAAGAATACTTAATTTAATGTTGGGAATTAAGTAAAATGGATTGTACCATTGTGTTTGTCTTGGAATTCTGGTCCAGATAGACTTCGAGTTTGCATAAAACGGACATCGTATGAAGAAGATATGAAGGTTAGAAGTTTGTATACATATAAGAGAAATATATATAAACAAATTAAACAAGAATTTCAAAAATATTCGTATTCAAGGAGCGAGAGACCAACATGGGATTAAGACCCGTTAGTGGTCGACCCACAACCTAAGGGGTCGATCCACACATGTCGACTCTAGGGTCGACCCACCCCAGATCTGGCTAAGTTCATTTTCTGAGCCCGGACTTGTCTGTTTGCGAGGTTCATTGGAAAAAGTTTATATAAATGCTAGTTTTTCTATTTTTTTCTACACCTAAAACAACGGAGACAAGGATATGTTGCCTCGGCTTGGATTGAATTAGACTATCTTCTTCAACAACATCCAATACACACATCAGAGATATTTCTTTTACTCCGATTCAATCTCTGTGAGTTCATGTTACGTTTAGATATAAAATTTTAACAGTAAACTTGACATGTTAATAAACCGGATCTGAGCCTATGCATGTTAAGAAACTGATTTATATCTAAACAAATCTGCTATAATTACATGTAATTTTCCAAACACCTATTCTGTTGTTCAGTTGTTATTATATGCCTAATTTTGTTTTTATATGCCTATTCTGTTGTTCAGTTGTTATTATATGCCTAATTTTGTTTTTATATGCCTATTTCTGTTCTTCTCCTCTCTTATTCCCTTTTTTATTTTATAAGCCCAGGCTGCCTTCGAGCCTAGACCAATTTCGTAAGAGACATACATATGAATGAAATCGGGAAAAATTGGGGAATAGTTGGAATGAAAATAAAAGAGGGAAATTTGAAGCAAGCTTTACACTGTGGAATATGACTGTAATTTTGGGGTGTATGAACATGTAAATCTGTAGGCTTTATTCAAAGGTTTAGTAGAACATGTTAATGAAACTGCATGACACTTGTGTAACCTGTTAAATCTATGGGGTTAAGTAAACCTGTTTATGCTATTAGGTTTAAGTAAACTTGTTTAATCTGTTGTGGTTGTATGAACACTGTTAACCCATGAAAATTTAACATGTTGAATTTGTGGGGGGTTAGGCTGTAAGACTTAACCTGTGGAAATCTGAGTTGATTGGGGACACAAGTTTAGGATTTTGACTTGTGTCATCTGTAATGTGGGAACCATATTAGTCGATAACCCATTCTGGTATTAAACGGGGACCCCGCACTAGGTAGGGATCTGGGCATGCTTACTGAGCTAATAGTAAGAGGTTCATCAGGGATGGGATGTTCTGACGGCGCGTTCCAACGAGATCAAGTGCGTGCACGGGTATGGCTTGTCTGGAAAATAAGTCGTCTTAACACCTATAAACAGGTCTGTGTCCATCTGTATGTTGCCACTTTAAGAAGCAATACACCCTACTGTGAGGCCCGCATAGGGTATTTATGTGTTAGGGAGCCGATCGCTTGGGGTTGTAATTAGGGCACATCTAGTCCTGTTTAGATACCTGTTATTTCTATTGGGGTAACGCCTGTTATTTCTATTTAGGTACATGTTATTTCTATTTGGGGTAAAACCCGTTACTAGAGGTACACCTAAGTCTACCATTATGTTTCTGTTGGGATCATTCTGTTTCTGTTAAGTACTTGGAAAACACTTAATATGGTATACTAATATTGGAGCAGAGAAAATAGTAGAGAAGCATAGTTAATCTTGTTTATTCTGTTTAACCTGTTCATTCTATTTATACTTGTTATAAATTATAGTTATCTCCCATCCAGTATATTTTACTGTCTTGATACTTTTATTTCTTCATATGCTACTAGACTCGCCAGAATTTATGTCTGACCCGTTTTATTTCCTTTTCCCTCTCTTCCTCCCCCCCAGGTTCTAAGGGTGGGAACGCTCAGGCTTGATTAGGATTCTCTCTTCTGTTTCTACTTGGATTTGGATCTGCTTTGATGTATCGCTTTGACTGCTTGTTTACATATTTATGGCTACTTATAGGGATTATGATTTTTCATTTCTGTACTCTGATGGCTTTTAGCACAAGACATATGCTTTTATTTGATGTATTTTGTTCCAATATTTTAGTCTGATTTTGTAACTGGATTTTTAGACCATGATGTTTTCAGTTGAAAAATAAAGTTCTGAATTTCCGTTGCTAGTTTATATATCTGTCTTCTGAGATTCTGTTTCTGTTTACCTATAGTTCTTTACAGAACTTAATGCATTCTGATAAAGAGTGACATTAACAGTGCAAGAACCCAAGGTATAAAGAAATGGCTGGTGCAAGTACCAAAAACCAAGGCACTTGTCTAGGGATTGCCAAATGACTAAGAAGGGAGAGAAGGTCCTGGTTTTCGTAATTAAGGATGAATCGTCAACCCCAACGGTTGTGAAGGGCAAGGGGATATTAGAAGGTAAAATTTGCGTAAATGGTATTCTAGCTTGATTATTGTCTAACTCTAGGGATTTTATAGATTTATTTTGAAGAATTTAGTTGATAAATTAAACCTTACTGCCATTATACTAGAAATACCAATTAGAGTCACTAACCCCGTTGGTAACAAAATAAATATTGGAATAGCTTGCAAGAAATTACTAATTACCCACCTATTCTAAAACTTCCAACACGACTTAGTTGTCCTAACTTTTTTGGATTTGTGATTATACTAGGCACATATTCGTTTTTATGTACAACACTATACTTGATTGTATTGGAATAACAAAAACATTAAAAAATAAGGGAAGGAAGTATGTCCCAATTAGTTGTAATAAACCCATCCGTATGTGACGAAAGCCACATACCTCTAACATTAATCAGTCGTGACAGGCTAATATTGGATGGTCATCAAGGAAAATAGCCGCAAAACAGAACCTATCGCATAGCTCACAATGCATGGATAACATATAATAGCAAAATTACAACATGATATAGCAGTGAAGCATAACAAAGCAGAAGATCTTGTAACACCCCATGTTCATTCATGTAACTCACTAATGGAATGCATTAAGTTCCGTGAAGCGCTATAGGTAAATAAGAACATAATAGCACAAGACAAACATGTAAAATAGCAGCGGAATTAATAAACTTAAAAAAAAACTTTATTCAAATCAAAACATCATGGTCCCAAATACTGAGTTTACATCATAAGTAACTAATTACATTAATAATCTTTCTTGCCAAAAATATCAGAGTACAAAAGCATAAAACCATGTTTCCCTGTGAAGCTGTAAGAGTTGACAAGAAGTCAAAGCGAAACATCTATATCTAAAATCCAAGCTAAGCTAAAAGAATCCAAATCAACTCTAAGAACTTCCGCCCTGAGAACCTGGGTGAGGGGGAACGGAAGAGAGAGAAGAGGAAACAAAAATGGTCAGACATAAAGTCTGGCGAGTCCAGTTACTTTTAAATATAAATAAATAAAAGTATCATGGCAGGTATATGTAAAACTGGAAGAACAAGATAACAGTAACAATAACAAGTGTGAACTAAGCAAGATAAGATGAACATGATATATTGCGCTTCCTAAATACAGTTCTCTGCACCACGCAGATACTAGTATATTAGAAGTAGAATGATACCTACTAATACCGTTCCATTACATTCTCTTGATTATTAGGTTACTTTGGTTAATAACACTCAAGAATTATACGCGCATCGTACCCATTTACTTTCCCATGGATTCACCTAATACAATATATGTAGCAATCTCTCAATATTGAATACACCCCATGGTACCCCACCCGCACGATCTCCACCGTAATGAACGCAGTCCCTCATCCTACGCCCGAGTGACATACATATCTCTATATAAAATGTTACGTTCCGCATATATCTATCATTACTATGCTACGTACGCGTATGGACTACCATCATCGATCGAATCAGAATCCTTATCGGAATAATGCCCTCTGGTCTACGACACACCACCCAGAGCAGATATGCATGTATCTAGACTGTCCCACGTATGTACTATAATTGTAGCTAGATGCCTCAATCGCACGTCCTATAATGTGCACCGAGTTCCATGGCAGGGATACAAGAAACACGGAACTCAACCGGGAGCTTTTCCACTTGTACAGGCCGCCTTTAAGTGCCTTCAAATACAAATATTCCTCGGGTCTGTTTTCCATGGTGGCTATGGCCCCACCTTGGCCCCTCCCTCAACTAGTAAAGACTGCAAGAGCTAAGAGACCGCCCCTAATACAACCAATCTAAACATCCATGTGGCATCTACCCTCAACTCGGTACCTCATGGTGAAAGGTGAAATGATATCTTCGGTTTAGCTCTAGTCTTTTCGCATCCCGCTGTCTGTCGATGACGGATATCCGACGGTTTACTATCCTCGTTGGTCGTGACCCTCTCTACCTCCTTGTGAGGCAACCGTCGAATCACCCTGGTGTCACCTCGCCATAGCATTCTGACTGCATAGCTACATTTGCAGTCAAGGCCCACCCACCTAGTAGTTACGCGTAGACCCAACTTCTACGAGTACAGTCTAATACATCTGTCACCGCATAGAGGACTACTAGGAGCACCTTACGTACTTTAGGAAGTCGTGTGCTTCCCCTTCAAGTCCTTTGGAGACGTCATAACAATCAGATGAATGTGCACTCCCCTCGTGTCTTATAATACCTCAATGATCTACCTCGTTGGATTATTCACGCTCAAACGTACGGACTGGTCCAAGCGCCTTTCTTTAGTATGTTGTTAGACCCTATGTCTAAACGTTCTTTTACATGCTTGCTTTACCTCACCAGGTTCCCATTTACTTGGTTATTCCCATTCATATTGAATTCTTATTCAAATTACCAAGTTTCTCTTGCTTATTAATTTAAGTCATATAACTTAATCCATTTAAGTTTATTAATAAGCCCACAACATGTTATTTTCTAGACTGTGGCCCAAGGTCTGTAATCCTCAATCTATTTTATGGTTACATCATTTCAATAACATGTTCTACTTAGTATATCTCAATTCACATGTTTCCTAATTAACATGTCACTTACCATTTATGATTAAATATAACTTATTTATTTTACAAGTTTTCCTCATTCTTACTCATTTAATCATAAATTCAATTTACACCGTCACTACAACTTATCATTATTTACTTAGCAGATTATTACGCATATCAAATTCTATCATTTCTATAAGTTATGCTTACCCTACAAAGGTGTCTTTAATTACATAACTTTATTATATTTTCAACCTGGTTATCTATACCACTAGGTGTCTTTAATTACATAACCTTATTATATTTTCCGCCGGTTATGTATACCACTAGGTGTCTTTAATTACATAACCTTATTGGGTTAGTTCGTGGGCCTATATGTAAATATTACTCACCCCCTCTATTTTACTTAACCCACCCACTACCCATCTAATTTCACTTAACCCTAACTTAAGTTCATAATCATACAATCCTTATGGATTAAATTAGGTTAAGTAGTCCAATTCATTACTATGTCCAATTATGGTTATAATGGGCTAGATCTCCCATAGTAGGCCTACAACGTGTGGATGCTGAATATGCCGGTCGGGTCCGGGCAGTCTTATTCCACAGTTGGGTCTAACCTCGTGTCTTAGCCCAATACGTATTTGCGTACTTAGATCTCTAACACTGGGTTCAACATTAGTAGTTGCATGATATGTCGATTGGGTTTGGGCATACTTCCACCACTAATGCAATCCAACTTCGTGCCATAAGTGCAATTAAAATTTCTAATTGTAATCCTAGGCATTTCAGTATTATCCAATTTTATTACCTATGTCCATATAGGTGTTCAAGCTCCTTTTTCCCATATTTAATTATATGCCCAATTCATTATTCAAGTTGTAGAATTTTATGCCCCTTTTTAATTCACCTTTTAATTATGCACCATATGCTTTTTTCCCCAAGTTATAAGTCAAGGCATATACATATATATGTTATGCCCAAACCCAAATCTACATATTTTCCGATTTATGTCCCTAGTCCATATTCACCCATTTCAATACAAGTTATACCCGAATCCATATTCGCATATTTTCCAATGTATGCCTAAAATTCATATTCACATACGTCCTAATTTATTTCCCAAATCAGTACTTACACATGTCCTAATTTATGCTCAAATTATATTTTCCAACGTATGCCTAAATTCATATTATCCAATAAGACATATTTTCCAATATCAATTATGCTCCAAATTATGTATTTCCCCATTATTCCCAATTTTGCACGTTTACATTTTTCAGAATTAGGCCTACGCTCGAAGGTAGCCTGGCTATATAAAAATAAAAAGGGAAAAGAGGGAGAGAAGAGAATAGAGAACATGCATAATAATGAACCAATAATAAACTGATAGAAAAAGGCATAAACTAAATAGGCATATTATGACAAGATTTAATATGGCGGCGGTCTGAACATATAAAAGCAGATCTGATAGTTATGTCATAATAGAACTGATTAGGAATCGATTCAAGATCCAATTTTTACGTACATACCAAGATTACTATTTAAATATTTAGATCTAAAAATAACATGAACACATAGTGAATAGATCCAAGGAAATGGATCCAAATTACTGCGAAGAACATGTTGAATAAGTTGTTGTAGCCATCGCTGAATTTTTATAATGTTTGCTGAATTAGATTTAGAGTAGATTAGGCCATTCAATCTTCGTTGCAGCGGAGCTTCGCCATCACTATTGTTTTTAGATGAATAAAACCTAGGTCTAGGGTCCTTTATATATCCTAGGGTTCATGAATCTAGCTCCAAAATCGTCCAGGTTCACAAAAGAAGTTTCCAGAGCCACGGGTGGGACGACCCCCCCTCAGGTGGGTTAACCCCTCGGTCGACGTTCCTTCATGGATGTCGACCCCTAGGTTGACCCCCATGAGCCTGAGTCGACCCCTAGATCGACCCAGCATGGTCTCGGGTCGACTTCCAAATGTCTGCCCTTCCTCGATTTGCGCCAGATTTCTGGTTTTGCTGATTTTTGAAAATTTTTGAATTTTATATGTGTATATATCTTTGCTATATGCATACAAACTTCAAACCTTAATAACTTCTTCATACGGTGTCCGATTTACGCAAACTAGGTGTCTAATTCCGAGACGGACGCAATAGCGCGGTCCATTTTATTTAATTCTGAATATTTAATTAAGTTTTCCATAATTCATTATTAATAGTGTATTTCACACTAACTATTCTTTAATTCATCATCTTTAGTGTCGTTAAAATTCCGGGGTGTTACATTCTCCCTTTATCAAAGGATTTCATGCCCGAAATTTCTCAGTTAAGAAGAACGTATATCTTAACATTCAACAGTCATACATCCATCTAGCAATCATAGGCATCCATTGTCCTTAAGGAATTTCTAATGCTTTTATGAACATACGCAATAGTGTGTGTATATGTCTGTAAACTAATGCAAAAGATCAGGCGGTCTACTGATTCAATTGACTTCCTTAATGCAATGTATGTTTGTGCCATGCAACCAAAATGTATGCATATCATCCTAGTATAACATGTAAGCTCTATGTGTGTGCACAATCATCCATCCAAATGCAACATCAAGGCAACGATACACACATTTTCATCCATAAAATTTAAAATGTACGCACATCAATATGTAAAATGTAAGTGATTGAGCCGACCTAGTGCGTATTGTGTGTGCGTATGCATCCACGGGCAATCACTAACAAGCACTTGCATCCATCAAACATAACATGTCTCAAACACATGTTTACATTCACTAATTTTCTACCTAAAGACTCAGTCGATAGGAGATATTCAAATGATAGATACAAGTATTAATTCGAAGCTTGGAAAAAGAAGTTAAGAACGTATTCTCAAAAAGGAAAGGATATGAAGCGCGGGTCTTGTCTTCAGTCTCCCAAGTAGCGTTCTTGCGGCCCTTTCCCCATTGAACTCTTACTAGCTTTGCTTCATTGTTGCATAATTTCTTAACCTCCGATCCAATTATGCAAGTCAGAACTTGTCCTATCATTGCTTCCTTCTCTATTTTCATTTCCTCTCGCAAGTTTGGCTCCACTACCTCGAACTCTATACATTTCATCGCCGCTTGGATGAATAGACATCTTAGAATGATGGGGTTCCTCAAGGATTGTCTTCAATAGGTTTCCCATCCCGATATGACTCACCTATCAAACCTCTTCTCAAGTAGATCCCCTACTTGCTTATCAAGTTCCCTCTTTTCTTTTAGGAGTCACATGTCGCAAATCATCAATAGATATATCAAGAGGTTCTAGGAGATTAAGCTTGGCAGACCCATTTGGGGTCATAAGGAATCTCGAGAGTCTTTCTATGGAAAGTCAGAAGTCTAACGACCCTCCTCTCACAATCTAGAATGGCTTCATATATGGTTAACCCATCCATCCTAGAATCAAACCGCATCTTATGAAATCAATAACATATGCATCGCAATCAAACTCGATACCTAACACAGAGATTCTCAAGCCCCGACAAATCATCGATAAATGAGCCGTACCTCCACTGTGGTTTGAGGCAATAATGGGACCCAAAACCATACTAGTATCTTGGTGCAGGGACTCAACTAAAGGATCAGATATAAAGGAATGCGAAGCATCAGAAAAAGGATCCTAATAGGATGATCAGAAATAGAAATCAATCCTTCGATGGAAACTTTCCTACCCCTATCCTGTCCACCGGCTATGAGAACGTTTGCTTGCCTGCTAGAAGTTCCTGCCCTCTGGCCTTGTCTTTGTCTCTTCGGGCACTCCTTAATGAGGTGTCCTACCTTAGCAAAGTGGTAATAAACACTTTTTCTCTTTTTGCAATCCTTTTTCAGATGACCCACCATTCCAAAGTTTTGGTATTTCCTCTTTTCTTCTTTGGGCTGTGCTCCTTAGCCCCAACTCCCTTATTCTCCTTTTTACCATCCTTATGCAACATGCTAACAAGTCTTATGAAAGCGGCCTCCCGGAAATCCTTTCGAGGCTTAAGAGAAAATAAGACGCAGGTGAAACCACTACGGCTAAAGATGGAGGTTGGGCACTTCTCTGCCCTTTGACATGTACCGTAGTTTTAACATGCCTATGGAAGCATGACGAAATAGGGATACCCTTTCGAGATGAAACGGTTCCCTGATAAAAAAGGAAAAGTAATCAAGCGGAGAATCAAGAAGATATTTTTGGCTTTGGGAAATATGCTTTTCAAAAACAGACTTTTTATTTTAAAATACATTGTTTCTGAGACCTTTTTGGAAACCATTTTCAAAATACTTTATCCGATCTTATAACCATATGCTCTGATACCAAATGTAACACCCCATGTTTGTTAGTGTCACTCACTAAGGGAATGCATTAAGTTCCGTGGAGCGTTATAGGTAAATAAGAACATAATAGCACAAGACATACATGTAAAATAGCAGCGGAATAAAAAAAACATGAAAAAAAATATTATTTAAATCAAAAAATCATGGTCCCAAATACAGAGTTTACATCATAAGTAACTAGTTACATTAATAATTTGCCTTGCCAAAAATATCATAATACTAAAGCATAAAACCATATTTCCCTGTGAAGCCATAAGAGAGTTGACCAAAAGTAAAAGCGATACATCTATATCTAAAATCCAAGCTAAGCTGAAAGAATCCAAATCAACTCTAAGCATATCCACCCTCAGAACCTAGGCGGACGGAAGAGAGAGAATAGGAAACAAAAAGGGTCAGACATAGAGTTTGGCGAGTCTAGTTACATTTAAATACAAATAAATAAAAGTATCATGGCAGGTATATATAAAACTGGAAGAATAAGATAACAGTAACAATAACAAATGTGAACTGAGTAAGATAAGATGAACATGATATATTGTGCTTCTTAAATACATTTCTCTGCACCGCGCAAATACTAGTATATCAGAAGTAGAATGATACCTACTAATATTGTTCCATTACATTTTCTTGATTATTAGGTTACTTGGGTTAATAGCACTCAAGACTTATATGCGCTTCATACCCATTTACTTTCCTATGGATTCACCTCATACAATATATGTAGCTATCTCTCAATATTGAGATACACCCCCATGGTACCCCACTCGCACGATCTCCACCGTAATGAATGCAGTCCCTCATCCTACGCCGGAGTAACGTATGGATCTCTATATAAAATGTTACGTTTCGCATATATCTATCATTACTATGCTACGTAAGCATATGGACTGCCATCATCGCTCGAGTCAGATTCCTTATCGGAATAATGCCCTCTATTCTACGATACACCACCCAGAGCAGATATGCATATATCTAGACTGTCCAATGTATGTACTGTAATTGTAGCTAGATGCCTCAATCGCACGCCCTCTAATGTGCACTGAGTTCCATGGCAGGGATAAACAAGAAACATGGAACTCGGTTGGGAGCTTTTCCACCTATACAGGCCGCCTTTATGTGCCTTCAAATACAGATATTCCTCGGGCCTGTTTTCCATGGTGGCTAGGGCCCCACCTTGGCCCCTCTCTCAACTAGTAAAGACTACAATATCTAAGCGACCGCCCCTAATACAACCAATCTAAACATCCATGTGGCGTCTACCCTCAACCCCGTACCTCGATAGTGAAAGGTGAAATGATATCTTGGGTTTAGCCCTAGTCTTTTCGCCTCCAGCTGGCTGTCGATTACGGATATCCGACGGTCTACTATCCTTGTTGGTTGTGACCCTCTCTACCTCCTTGAGAGGAAACCGTCGAATCACCCTGGTGTCACCTCGTCATAGCATTCTGACTGCATAGCAACATCTGCAGTCAAGGCCCACCCACCTAGTAGTTACGCGCAGACTCAACCTCTACGAGTACAGCCTAAGATATCTGTCACTGCATAGAGGACTACTAGGAGCACCTTACATACTTCAGGAAGCCATGTGCTTCCCCTTCCAGTCCTTTGGAAACGTCATAACAATCAGATGAATGTGCGCTCCCCTCGTGTCTTATAACACCTCAATGATCTACCCCGTTAGGTTATTAATGCTCAAACGTACGGACTGGTCCAAGCGCCTTTCTTTAATATGTTGTTAGATCCTATGTCTAAACGTTCTTTTACGCGCTTGCCTTACCTCACCAAGTTCCCATTTACTTGGTTATTCCCATTCAAATTGAATTCTTACTCAAATTACCAAGTTTCTCTTGTTTATTAATTTCAGTCATATAACTTAATCTATTTAAGTTTATTAATAAGCCTACAACTTGTTATTTTCTAGATTGTGGCCCAAGGTCTGTAACCCTTAATCTATTTTATATTCTTGCTTGGTTACATCATTACAATAACATTTTCTCCTTAGTATATCTCAATTAACATGTTTCCTAATTAACATGCCACTTACCATTTTTGATTAAATATAACTTATTTATTTTACAAGTTTTCCTCATTCTTTCTCATTTAATCATAAATTCAATTTACACCATCACTACAACTTATCGTTGTTCACTTAGCAGATTATTACGCAAATCTAATTCTATCATTTCTACAAGTTATGCTTACCCTACAAGGGTGTCTTTAATTACATAACTTTATTTTATTTTCCAACGGTTATGTATACCACTAGGTGTCTTTAATTACATAACCTTATTAAATTTTCCACTGGTTATGTATACCACTAGGTGTCTTTAATTACATAACCTTATTGGGTTAAATTCGTGGGCCTATATGTAAATATTACCCACCCCCTCTATTTTACTTAACCCACCCACTACCCATCTAATTTTATTTAACCTTCATAATCATACAATCCTTAAGGATTATATTTGGTTAAGTAGTCCAGTTCATTACCATGTCCAATTATGGTTATAATAGGCCGGACCTCCCACATTAGGCCTACAAAGTGTGGATGGTGGATATGCCGGTCGGGTCCGGGTAGTCTTATTCCAAAGTTGGATCTAACCTCGTATCTTAGCCCGATTCGTATTTGCACACTTAGACCTCTCACATTAGGTTCAATATTAGTGGCGCTGGATATGTCGGTCGGGTCCGGGCAGACTTCCTCCACTAATGCAATCTAACCTCATGTCATTAGTGCAATTAAAATTTCTAATTGTAATCCTAGGCATTTCAGTATTATCCAATTTTTTAACCTATGTCCATATAGGTGTTCAAGCCCCTTTTTCCCATATTTAATTATATACCCAATTCATTATTCAAATTGGAGACTTTTATGCCCCTTTTTAATTCACCTTTTAATTATGCACCATATGCTTTTTTTTACCAAGTTATAAGTCAAGGCATATACATATATATGTTATGCAGAAACCCAAATCTATATATTTTCCAACTTATGTCCCTAGTCCATATTCATCCATTTCAATACAAGTTATACCCAAATCCAGTTTCGCATATTTTCCAATGTGTGCCTAAATTCATATTCACATATGTCCAATTTATGCCCCAAATCAGTACTTACACATGTCCCAATTTATGCTCAAATTATATTTTCCAACGTATGCCTAAATTCATGTTATCCAACAAGACATATTCCCCCAAATCCATGTTCGTATATTTCCAAATTTATGCTCAAACTTAGGTCCATATTTTCCAATATCAATTATGCCACAAATTATGTCTTCCCCATTATTCCCAATTTTGTACGTTCGCATTTTTCAGCGTTAGGCCTAGGCTCGAAGGTAGCCTGGCTATATAAAAATAAAAGGGAGAGAAGAGAATCGAGAACAAGCATAATAACGAATCAATAATAAACTGATAGAAATAGGCATAAAATGAATAGGCATATTATGACAAGATTTAACATGGCGGCGGTATGAACATACAAAAGCAGATCTGATAGTTATGTCATAATAGAACTGATTAGGCACTGATTCAAGATCCAATTTTTACATACATATCAAGATTACTATTTATATATTTAGATCTAAAAATAACATGAACTCACAGTGAAAAGATCTGAGGAAATGGATCTAAACTACTGCGAAGAACATATTGAAAAAGTTGTTGTAGCCATCGCTGAATTTGTATGATGTTTGCTAAATTAGATTTGGAGTAGATTAGGCCTTTCAATCTTTGTTGCAGTGGAGCTTCGCCGTCACCATTGTTTTTAGATGAATAAAACCTAGTTCTAGGGTGCTTTATATAGCCTAGGGTTCAATGAATCTAGCTCCAAAATCATCCAGGTTCAGAAAAGAAGTTTCCAGAGCCATAGGAGGGTCGACCCCTCTTCAGGTGGGTCGACCCTAGGTCGACCCCCCTTCATCGGTGTCGCCCCCATGAGCCTGAGTCGACCCCTAGGTCGACCCAGAATGGTCTTGAGTCGACTTCAAAATATCGTCCCTTCCTTGATTTACGCGTCGGATTTCTGGTTTTTTTGATTTTTGAAATTTTTTGAATTTTATATGTGTATATGTCTTTCCTATTTGCATACAAACTTCAAACCTTAATAACTTCTTCATACGTTGTCCAATTACGCAAATCAGGTGTCTACCTTGACCCGAATTGCGAGACGAACGCAATGTAGCGGTCCGTTTTACTTAATTCTAAATATTTAATTAAGTTTTCCTTAATTCATTGTTAACAGTGAATTTCACACTAGTTATTCTTTAATTCATCATCTTTAGTGTCGTTAAAATTCCGGGGTGTTACAGTTCTCATCTCCATAAAACTACATAACCTCAAGTACAATGCATCCCATTATATGTATATATGAATACAATATGTTGCACTATATCCCTCAGAGTATCTCAACAAAATAGCGAAATTTTAATACGGTATAAGAAAATAGTACATCAGACTTCTGCTGATCACCGTACAACATTAATGCCACTAAACCTATAACCTGCTACTTAGTCTTCTCATCGACATCATCGTTGACCAGCCCAAGGTAATAAGAGGAGACATAAAACCTTTAGTCATACAACGGTCTTAGTGGGCGATAAAATAACTACCAATGATTGTGCATAATAATATGGTAATAGATAGTTTAGGTCTCACCTAAGTCGTCCCTGCAACCACACAGTTAGCATACAATAATCTCATTATCGTATTCTTTGAACACACAGAATAAACACGAGTAAGAATAGGAATCCCAATCCCGCTTATCTTCAATGTTCTACATGATAGCGTACACAGAGAAAAATAGAAGAGAACATACACAAGCAACCATAGCATCCATAACAAGCAATAACCAAGCTATCATCTCCTAAAGCCTTGAATGCATCGATATTGAATGACTGGCCGTTGGCATCCATCAAGGGTTAACGGAAACCTCAGTTCTAGTCAGACTGCTGCACAATGCATTTGCCTTCTTAACACTACAAGATCACCCCCCGAGCGATCCAAGGTGCACGATCTCTCAGATCCCGACAGGCTTCCTCATGATACCCCAACTTTGAGTCCACTAGAACATTCGACTATCAATGATTCCTAGGCGCTTCCATTTCACAAGTTGTCCTCAACGATTCCATTCTTTCGTTCGTGTACCACTCGAATAAATCCACTATCTCTCCTGCTTGAGTCCTACCTAAGTCAATCATCATCTTACGAGATCGTGTTCCACTTGAATCAATTCATTATCTCATTGCATCATCCCATGAGCAACTGCACATCAGTTCAGCTTCGGTCACTCCCACCACGAGATCACGATTGAAGAAACGACTCCTTGTTGATAACCACTTCCATCCCATAGAATCTCTTCATAATCTAACTCCTTTAACAAGCTCCAAAAGGACAATGCTCCACAACCCTAAAAGCTCGACCTCCATCCATTATCCTTGAGGGATCGGTACTGGTCCATCAGCTACGAACCAGCATCGGTCCATCGACTTAGCCAATTTTTGGCTAACTGCTTGATCAGTGCACTACCTTTATTGAGAACTTCCCTCTGGTCCACTTTCAAAGTAAAACTCCATCCCGATAAAATTTCTAATTGATCCGTCAATGAGAATTCAAGTGATCATAATTCAACCCATACAAATCTTACCAAAATTTGCACAAGACCTTCTTTCTTTCCCATGAACCCACGTCCCAAATTTCAAGTCTTCCCGACCAATCGTCATGGATCAGTACTGATCCATAGGGCATGGACTGGTACTGATCCATGTACTTAGAATATTTATGGATGAAATTTTGTGGGCTCCCCCCAGCAACCTCAATTGTTCTTCTACCAAGTATTGTCAGAGTCCGATCATATGAATATCTGATTTTCTCTATTTACTAATTCTAAGCCTATGGCATACAATTTTAAACAACAAAATCAAGCATAAACATATAATTCAACAAATCAGTCAGTTAATACAAACATGAACATACACGAAATATAGCATAAAAACAATGAATCTAGCATAAGTAGGATCTAAATATACATTAAACATGATTAATCTAATAGCTTACCAATTAATATGATCCATTAGGATTATTCTAGGGGTTCTTATGCTGAAATTAACACAAGCGATCAAATTTTAGGTGATATTAACATGCATGATGTGAACTAATCCTAAATTAATCCATATTATCCATAATATCCGTGTGAGATATCTATCACTCACCAAAATCTAGATCCAATGATTTGGAGGTGACATCAAATTTGGACAAGAAAGAGGCGGCAAAAAAATACTTGATTTCCACATTGAAAATCTTGTTTTCCATGAGTGCGAATTGGCCTGGCACACTTCAAATTTTGTAAGGGTACATGGGTCTTCCAGGATTTTTATATAACCTAGGATACGAAAATATGTATTTTGTATCCCTCACAGGATATTAAATGCGTATTTAGTATCTCTTAGGGGATATGTTGCACTCTAGAATCGGCAGGCTCATTTTAGTTGAGCACATCAACTCAATCACACATTTCTCATGGACTAGCGTGTGTTTTCCTCATTTGGCATCTGGCACGAGTTATGATGTGAATTCCTGAACTTGAATCTAGCAACTCTAAATTAAGTGATCATATGGGAGGCAATGCGGTTTCCTTGGCTGCGCATCATGGCTCTAGGATGTGAAATCCCTACTGGAATTTGGCAATGTAAAAATGGATGATCGTATCGGCTAGGAAATGAAATCTCCAAGGCGCGAGTCGATCAGGCAGGATGCAAAATTCAGCTTCTAGTCTGGGGTTCAAAATATTGGATAATGGCAAATAGTTTTGGCACTTTAGGTTTTACGTGTGAATCAAATAGAATGTACTGATCAGAACACATCTATTAGGAATTTCGGGGATTTGAATTTTCAACATTTCAGCTTGCGATTTTTTGCAAACGACTTGGGTTTTTAGCTATCTTTTTGGGTTGCAAATTTTCCATCCCCTTGGGATACAAAATTTAGGGGATGTGAAATTTGGGCAGGAGCCTTCAAACTCCACCTATAAATACCCCCATGTTTGGCATTCAAAAGGGTTGGTTCTTGGTTGGCATATTTTGACTTTGCCTACACATTGCCAAAAAGGATTGGAGCTCTCAGGCACCATTAATGGCTGCCATCATAATCTTCATGACTTAAGACATCTCCATGGACTTGTAAACACGACATAAATGTTTACTTACAACTTTTGAACATTCAATTCAACTTTTGGCTAGCTTTTGGACATATTCGCATACTTTTGGACATTGGAGCTATTTCTCGGACATTAACACACGCTTTAGCTCAACAAAGAAGAAGAAGGACATTTTGGTCAAAGTTACGAATTTACATACTATTCGTTATTCAACTGTACCACTTTGTATACACAAATTTTTCGAACTTGTAAAAACTTTGTATTCGGCAATTATATGATGAATGACTACTATGAAGTGGAAGTAGGCATCAGTGTCGAACCATAAAAAAGTCGCGTGTTCCCTTTGCATTTCTCGTACTCTGTATATTTGGATTATAAGTTAATGTCCAAACTTACACTTGGGTGTTAGCGCAACACATTGGCGCGCCAGGAAGGGTGGACACACAACTTCGACTTCTTCTGTTGGTTTTGATTTCGGATCTCGACTTTGGTTTCATATTTCAGCTCCAACACCGACTTTATTTTTTCTCATATTTCTCAGAATTCTCTCAGATTCTACAACGGTTAAAAGGAAAGAATCAGATCGCTCAAAAGAGTAGGTATCGAGGAAAGTCAGGAAGTCTCCTTGACCGAAAATCCATTGAACTACATCACTCGAGACGACATCGATGGAATCATCAAAGATTTAACTAAAGATCTCACTTCTCGCTTGGAACAATAGGAAGAGCACTTTTGTTAATAGGAAGCCACTATGAATACTCTCCTCGCCCAACTCGAAGGAATTATGAGGCAGTAGGGCCATGGAAACATCGTTGGAACAAGTGCTAGTGTTCCGCAAGGATTAGCTTGGGACTTAGGGGCAATTCCCAAAGAACAACCCCATGTCGACACCAATCCACATGCAGCTACCAAATCATATAGGCTCGGGAGTAACACCCTCAATCCCGGGTAAGGCTCATCTCAAATTCTAGTCAATCATGTCTTAGGATCAGGTGTTAGGAATATTACTCAAGTGCCAGTGCATGCAGCTTGGGAAACTGGAAATCCTATAGTTTCGATTGCTGGATTTATCCCAGTCGAAGTACCTGGATTAGGTTCGAGCAAGATACTTTCTTGCAGCTCGATAATTCACTAATGTTGGACTTGAGGCTAGGGGAACTAATGTCAACTTACATAATCTGAATCAATTTCTTGACATGGGAATTGAGAATCAAGTCGCCGACATTATTCAACGCCATGCTCGAGGCGGGGCTCCGCATGTATTTTTGGACTGTATTACTCGCAATCTATTTTCCCAAGACATCAGGAATTCTCAAAACTCACAGAATTTCAAATTACCGGTGTTAGAGGATTTCAATGGTAGGAATGATACTACTGTCATCTCATGTGCTACATGCGCCATATGGAAGTACATTCGGCCTCAGATAGTATTATGGCAAAGTGCTTCCTGCTTTATCTTAAGACATTGCTACTTTATGGTTTAGGAAGCTGGAATCTGAGTCTATTAATAGTTGGAACGTCAAGATTAGGAAGTCAGTTGAGTAATTCAAGATTCACATAGCCCAACCAAGGAATGTCATGACTTTGACAGTAGTTAGGTAGAGGACTGGTGAAACTCTGCGCAAGTTCTTGGAAATATTCAATGCGACGGTGGCTTCTATCGATCGGCCAAATCCATCCATGGTTCTAATAGCCCTTATCTCCAGTATTCTTGAAAAAATAAACTTCAAAATCTCATTGCAACAAGACCCACCTAGGGACCTCGCTAAGTTTTACTTCAAAGCTGAAAGGTTTCTAAAGGAGGACTCCCGCGATGAGAAACTTGTGCACCAAATTAACTCCGCAACAAGCTCAGGGCCGTCCATGCTCAAAAAGGGAAAGGATAAATCTTGGGACAATGGGAACTCACGACCCCGCTTCGAGCCAAAGTTACCAACGTACATTGAACTCACTTATAGCTTGGAAAGGATTTACCTTGACATTCACGAAATCGCACCTTTCCAAAAGCCACCTAAGATGGACCCAACACCGAAACAAGCATGCTCTGACAAGTACTTCCTTTTCCATGAACTATGCGATCAAGACATCGACCGCAGTAGGCAATTCTGTGATCTTATCAAAGAACGTGTTAGGTGTATTGAAATACCACAGTACGTCAGAAATCCTACGGCAGCAACACCATATGCTCAACCTCCTACAACATCTCAGGATAGGGGCAGGACTGGACGCCCCCAAGGCATTATCAACAGTTGATCTGTTCCCGTAGATCCCTTTGTATTTTCTAGACTCTGGTCTATTACTTATGTTTGTTCTTGTTGTTGGAGACTTCTCGCCTTTTTTACTTTCTCTACATGGAATCAAAGCGGCAACGCCAGCCCACATGCTCATGAAACGGACTTTTGGTCTTTATATGTGCTTTGGGTTCGCCTATCGACCATTGTACTTCAGTGGCATCAATAAAGATTAGGACTCCAATCCACACTTTATCCGCCAAGTATAAAAAGGGCTTTGGCCCAACAATGGGTCCTTCCAGTATAAAAATAGGGATCCAACCCCACGTTGGATTAGTTCACTATAAAAATAGAGCTTCATCTCCACACTGGATCCGTCCAGTTTAAAAATAGGACTCCGTCTCCACACTAGATTAGGCTAGTATAAAAATGGGCTCCGGACTCACACTGGGTTCGTCCAGTATTAAAGTACGGCTCTGGCTCCACGCTGTATCAGTCTAGTATAAAAACAGGGCGCCAGCACCACACTGGATCCATCCAGTATATAAAGGGCTTTGGCTCCACACTTTGTCCCCCAAGTATAAAAATTAGGACTTCAAACCCACTTGGGCAGTCAACCATAAGCCGCGAACTCTAGTTCGCAACTTTGGACTCCGGCCCACGACTTTCCAGAAAATTGGTCCACCAGTTGTTGAGATCCTCCATACGGGTTTTCCAAGCATAAGAACTACTCGACTCGGTCCACCACGCACAGAAGTTTCTTATCTTAACCCTCTTAGCAAGGGAATCCTAACAACCTACCCAATCAAGTACATAATATCACATAACTTGGTCTGCTAAGTATAAAATCCATTTTCGTAGGTACATACATGCCTCGACAAGATTCAACAAACCGTTATAAATACAATCCCAATGACCGTTGGATTTCTATCTAAGTACGATCCCAACAATCGTCTCATTCCATTCTATTACGATCTCAGTGGTTGGTTCTCTACTCAGATATAATCTCAGTGGTCATTGGATTTCTCTTTCGGCTTTCCATGGTCATCTTGCCCCGACAAGTCCATCTTGGACTATTCTGGCTTGTCCTCGGTCATCTTGCTCGAACATGACCATTTTGGATTTTTCCGTCTTATCCTCGGTCGTCTTGCTCTGACAAAGCTATCTTCAAATTTTCTGTCTTATCCATGGTCGTCTTTCCCCGGCAAGTCCGTCTTGGAATTCTCTGTCTATTCTTAGTCATCTTGCCTTGGCAAGGCCGCCTCGAACTCATCTGGTTATTCAGTTTTCTTGATCACTCTAGATTTTAGGATTTTGGGTTTTCCCAATCTCGTATCTATAGCTATTCTGGTTAGTCGGGTTCCCGGACTCCTGCAGTCCTCGGTTATTCTGGCCACCTGGCCATCCTAGCTATTTCTCAAGGAACGATCTGGAGTGATATCCCAGATATTTCAGGATTTTTTGGTTTTTGGCTTCATACATAATATGATTAGGTATGATCATGGATTCTAGTACATTGGCTATGATTTTCGAGTTAATATGATCTGATGCAATCATGGGTTTTCTATTTTCTACTCCCTCCAGTTCGTAATAATTAACGTTTTGTGAAGTTCTTCATTTTTTTAAATATATGTCGTTCTACAGATTTTCATTTTCCCAATGCAGCAGCTACCTCCAATGCTAGCAGTAAATGACGCTATAATCAATGCAGTTTTAAATCTTGGCCATTAATCCAGCGAGTAGCATTCTAAATCTTGGCAAGCTGTAAAGGGCTTCAACCATAATGGCATAACGCTAGCTATAAATGACGCAGAGTTATGGTTAATTAATGCAGTTTTAACTTTCCTTAATATGTGTAAAAACCTTTAAAACGACTAATATTCCAAACTGGAGGGAGTAGTTATATAGTCTACTTCAGAATTCTTCTAGCTTTGGCTTTTGGAATTCTGGTTTTCTCACAAAGCATGTCTTCCTTCAATCAATAAGGACATATTTTGAGGGGCAAAGTTATGATCAGTTTTTTGGTAAAGCAGTCACACATCAAGATTATGGTTAGTAATGCACTCAAGTCTCGAGAACTTTGTCTGAAAACACAAAGCGATTTAGTTGAAGTTGTGGCATGTTTGGAAAAGGTTGGAAATAACATTGATTCGCGAAATTGTTGTTAATAAAATTGAAAAATCTAGCATGGTAAAAATACATGATCGACTCTATCTGATTAGCTCAAAATCCTTGAGCGCATCGGTCCAATCACATAGTAAAACTTGTCGTGGAGAATATATCAATTTCGGAAAATTCTTGTTTTACGCAGCCAAAAACAGCTGATCGACATAGCATGGTCACTTAAAATGGCTTGCGAAACCCAGGACTTCAAATTCTAGCTTTTGGCAAATTGGTATATCTAGCATGTCATTTTCTGGTGATCGACACGGTGAAAATCTAGTTTTCCACGAGTGCACACCGACCTGATCACTTTAGATCTGGTAAGGACACATGGATCTTTCAGGATTTTTGATTCCCTAGGATACGAAAATATGTATTTTGTATCCCTTTGGGATACAAAATGCATATTTCGAATTCTTTAAGGGATATGTTGAACTCTAGAATCATTAGGCTCATTTTTGGTTAAGAACATCGACCCGATCATGCATTTTTCATGGATCAACGCGTGTTTTCCTCATTGGCATCTAACACGAGTTAGGATGCAAATTCCTAAACTCGAATCTGGCAACTCAAAACTGAGTGATCATACCAGGAAGCAATGTGATTTCCTCGGCTGTGCATCGTGGCTCTAGGTTGTGAAGACTCAGCTTGGCATGGGGATGCGAAATCCATATTGGAATAGGCAATGCGAAAAATGGTTGATCATATCAACCTAGATACGAAATCTCCATTGCGCGAGTCGATGAGGGGGATGAAAAATTCGGCTTCTATCCTGGAATTTGAGATACTGGAAAATGGCAAATGGTTTTGGCACCTCAAGTTTTACTTGCAGGTCACGCATAATGGATTGATCTGTATGCGTCTATCAAGGACTTTGGGGGTCCGAATTTTCAATATTTTAGGATGTGATTTTCTGCATACAACTTGGTTTTTTGGTTTTCTTTTCGAGATTCGATTTTCGCAGCCCTTCAGGAAACGAAATTCGAGCTGAAGCCTCTAATCCACTTATAAATACCCCATGCTTGGCATTTAAAGGGGTTGGTTCTTGGATGGTAT
Organism: Allium sativum; assembly: GCA_030737875.1. Lineage (NCBI taxonomy): Eukaryota > Viridiplantae > Streptophyta > Magnoliopsida > Asparagales > Amaryllidaceae > Allium > Allium sativum. Next base: position 714,343,887 of record CM060921.1, on the reverse strand, counting down.
TTTTGGACTGCATACACATCGACATATGGAATTGGAACTCTCATTAATGGTTGCCATCATCATCTTCATGACTTTGGACATCTTCATGGACTTGCAAACGTTACATAAACGTTTTAAGAAAACTTTTAAACATTCATTTGGACTTTTGGCTTGCTTTTGGATATATTTGCAAACTTTTGGACATTGGAGCTATTTCTCGGACATTGAACACGTTTTGGCTCAACGAAGATGAATAAGGGCATTTTAGTCAAAGTTATGAATTAACAGATTATTTGTTATTTAGTTGTACAACTTTGTATACACATCTTGTCTGAACTTGTAAAGACTTTGTAATCCACAATTATATGATGAATGGCTACTATTGTAACATCCCGTAAAATATACCAAAAATACAAAAAAAAAAAAAATTAATAGAAATGAGCAACGAAATAATTAAATATAAACTTGGTACAAAGTGAAATTTTACAGCATTGGGAATTTAGCTACGAAAATCTTTTATTTGGATTGGTGGTAAAATTGTGATACCTTTTTATATATAATATGTGAAAACGATGCTCGTATAAAAAATTACAGTTCAGTGAAATCATACGGTAAAACATGTATATATGTGGTTAAATTAATATATATATATATATATACACATATATGCCTTAGAGATAAATAAATTTGATAAATATAATATTCTCTTAGGTAGATTTGAATTTCAAATGAAGAGATAAGGATAGAGGGACACGAATAATCCTTATAAAGTAAGAAATAATCTAATTAATTAACATTATATATAATAAACATTTTCATCCCCTCGCAGCGCTTATTGGGCAAAACAACGACCAAAGACTCGACTGCCCTATGGAAGGGGTGTCAACCATGGGTCGACCGCCCTTCTAGGGGGAGGTCGACCACCTGACGCTGCAAATTCCCAATAAGGTTGGGTTTGGGTTATGTTTTTGGGTTAATTTATAAATATGAACAACCAACATTAAATCTTAATAATCTGATGGTTCTTGTTTACACAAACACCTATAAATAACCCTCTAGACTCCATACCTAAACCTAGCCACTCTCTCTATTTGTGCCTCAACTCTACCGCCATTTATTCATGAGAAATTTAAAAATAGGTTTCTTCTTCTTTTACAAATCTATTCTTCTTTCCCTAGTCTTTTCTTATAGAATTTAGATTAGAATGTAGATTTGGAATCACATGATATATATATAAGAATTTTAATCATTTGGTTATTATGTGTATAGATCTCTAGGGGTCAGTGTTCACATCGAATAGGCATAATAACGTCAGATCTATGGCATTTCCAATCACTGTGAGAGGAATTAGTATTTACTTAGGCATATTCTACATTTTTAGATTGTTATATGGATTAGTGTACCTAGGAGATTTGGTATGATGACAATATTAAACTACAAAACCTCCAAATCTCCTATTTTTATGTATTTCACCAGAATTGTCAATTTATATTGGGTTTGTGGATTTTTCTTTAGTAGCGAATGAAGAACAATTAGGTGATGTACTTTTATTTTATTTGTTTTATATTATTTATCTAAATCTTTTGTTGTAATGTAAAAAGGTTTTGATTTGACTAGATATACTATTTGAATAGGTTAGGGTTTCTATTATAATTAGATAATCCGAACGTATTCAGATTTGTTGCCAATAAAATATGAACCTTTTTATGTACAATATAAGAAGGAGTAAATTAGATAAATTAGGGTTTATGCATATGTGTGTGTATATTTACATATATGTATATACATGGACATATACAATATAAGAAATTTACACCCAATCCCTGATTCATTATTAGAATTATCCTTATAAGCCTAGGATGCAAGATTTAATTATATGTTGTATTTTTTCCATTACTGCTATTTGTAATTATGCAAGCCATTATGCCATGAATGTAGCGGTCGGATGTGGGAATCTCCTTGTATGCCATAAATGTAGACCAAGTTTATGAATTTTACCTTGTTAAAATGTTCCCTCGTTCATATGAAAAACTAACGTTATTTATACGTATAAATATTCTACTTATATAGCGTAATTAACAAAATTAGCATAATAATGATGTAGTAAATGCGATAAGGATAAGATTCCAATTTGAAATGTCCCCATGTAATTATTGCTTGTGTGTGCATATAGAATGGATTTTATAAATATTAAATAATGACAAATAGACACAAGGTTAGTCGTCATTTGTGGTAGAAGTCTTCCCGGAACCAACCGACAAATCCAGCAACCACAAGTGGGTTCGACTAATGTGAGAGATCTACGTGTCATGGGCCATTCAAGTTTAGTATACTACGACACGAGGTTAAACTCACTTATACTAGAAGTTTGCCCGGAACTGCCTGACATATCCAGCAGCTACAGATGGACGGTTTAATGTGAGAGGTCTAGTATATATATAAACCTAATGTATGTGAAAATAGTCAGGTCTACTATGACTTGGGTAGGTCTTAAGTGCCTGACTCTCCTCTTATCTGGTTCTTAAGTGGTTAGGACTAGGATCCTCTCTGAAGTTTTATTCCTTAGATAGGTATCAAAGTCATGGGACCCAGTACCCTTATTAGATTCGAAGTAATTATATGGTCCTCCTTCTCTGAAAGTGGTTAAGCATAGCAGTAACTAGGGTAGTTCATAGAGGATGTCCACATCTTCTAAAAGCTTGTAAGGGCTATTATAGGGATATGATTGGTTTATATATGATATGTAGTCATAGCACGCTCACCAACTGTCTAAGGAAAGTCTTAAGTGGCTTAGTGTTCTACCATAATATCAGTTAAGTAGTAACGTTCGAAATACTGCTTCTCATATTACTTGTAATAACTTAAGAACATAGAGGTATTAGGACGAGGTCTTAAGGAGATAAGGTCCTCCTTAGGGCAATAAGATATCATAAGAATCCACCTTTAATACAGGCCTTAAGTGACTGAGGATTCGCATCTCATTGGGTCTTTACCCTAAAAGCAATAACGGAGGTCTAAAGCGATTGACTTGGATATCCACCGCATTGATTATATACTTTATTTGCATGTGAATGCATGTGCGTTTTATATACATAACTTGATATATATATATATATATATATATATATATATATATAACGTGCTAAATCTAGGGTATGGTCTTCAAGTAAACACTATTTTCCATCACATAGGACTTTATGTTCTGACCTCTCTCCTTAACATATCCAACAGGTCAGTAGGTGGGGTAGATTCAATGGACAAAGAAATGATGGAGACTGAAGACGAAAATGGAGATATTATGCTATTGTTATTTATCACTGTTGTAGTGCTTATGGAGATTTTTAATGATGAGTTTATTGATGTACCTATGGAATAATTGTACCATGACAATCTATGTTTGAATTCTATGTGTTTTTTGTAAATGGTACATCATATTTTGGGTATTTGTAACGGCGGGATTTTCGACCCAGAGAATCAACATAAATACACTGTCAGACACTCGAGCATCGAAAATACCGGAACATTAATAGAAAGAATTTAGAGGGTGAGAAAGAAAAGATAGAACTAATAGAATAGAAGAAGAAGAAGAGCACACTGAACAGAATCAGAGTAAAACACGAAACTCACAGCGGAACAAATCAAATGTATTATATAACATAACTTTGAATACAAAACTGTATTGTATATACATACCATTATCAGAGTACAATACATCTTATCACAGCGGAAATAATCTCTAAATACTAAGGGTGGAGCCTTCTGCTTCGAGCTCCTCCAAGTGAAATCTGCAAATCCTGAAACACTTGACTGCCCGTACAAATTTGGGCACCCAAGAGTTTAGGGAAAACAAAACAAAATAAACTCTGGGTCAGTCATGGGACTAGTGTGAGTAAATTCTAACCATACGGTTTTACTTTGAAGAAAATCCTTTTGAAACAAAAGGATAATAGTAAGACCAGCCCACGCATAAACATGGACGGTTTTTACCTTACTATAACCCGAAATATTCTTGATATCAAAAACCAGTGATATTATGATAATGTCTAAACAAATAATTATCCAAGTAGCAGAACGCTTGCATCTCACGTTCCGTATATATATAGTATAAAATCATAAACCGCAGGGCGCTTATCGGAGAATGGTTTTCAACAGACAAGGTATGGGAGCACCTTCTGAACAGTGTACTCTAGAGGGGATACACTCAGGGTTCAACAAGAACGTCTTGCAACCCGGCCACACATGACCGCTCACTCATTTAGCTTGAGTGTCGCGAATCTATTGCCACCACGGTTGTAGGCCATCCAACCGTCATCCGAAGATACAGAATCGAAAAGAAGTATAAATATGAATTTTCTCTAGATCGGTGACAATACACCCTGCTTGGGGATGACCCAACTAGCCATGCTGCCTAGCCCAACTTTTGTTACTTCCTGGTTGTGAGGCTAGAGGCTACGTCTATCTTCAGAACATCTGATCACCATTCACTTTGAATGCCACATCGTCAAATCCGTAATCACATATTGATTACACAAATGCACACTGGGTGTAGAATAAAGAGAAGTTACCTTCTCCCCACCAACTTGGTATATTCGTAAAAATCAACGGCGTGACCGTTGGAAATACTCTGTCAGACACTCGTCCATACAAGTTGTCCTGGGACTGGACAAACAAAAACACACCATTCTATAACTGGACGATCCTTGCATTTAACTCCATCTTCAATTTTCTTCAGCATATCTAATTCGCAACGATTATGCCTATACGGAGTGGTTTTCGGGTAATAACCCAACCGGTCTCTCCGTATTGACAACGACGGTCAAACACTTCGATAGTCGGTTATTTAACTATCGGAGTTAAAACAACATCCATTCTAATGTATAACTAAACATCATACAATCACGGGCGCTTTTTATTTAACATTCGTTATATTTTCAAATTCCCATATCTCACTAGATATTTCTCAAACTCTGTTTTTGCCTTTAACACTTTTGGAAAACATTTCCAATTATTATAAACTTTTATTCTTTCATGTTCCAAAAAATATCCGTTATTAACGTTCGAACTATTTCCCATTACTTTCACATTCTTTATTCCCATACTTGGGTAATCTACCTTATTTACACTGGAAAATATTTCCAAATTCATCTTAACCTTTTAATCGGCCCAACGTTCACTTTTAAAACATTATTCCCTTTGAAATGGGAATACCATCCCTTCTTATAGAAATCTAAACACCTTGATCATATAACTCTTTATTCACGCAATAATCTCCCTTATCTTATTTACCGAAATCTCTTTCATACTTTTTCACTCCTATTCCACTTTATAAACTCTGTCTCTAAGTCAACTTCTTATCTAATTGATATCAAGCTTATAACTAAATACTGACTCCTATCCTGTTAACATTTATTTGTTTAAAACTAAATGTTAATTATTCTATCAGATTATAATCCCTAAAAATAGTTACTTTTAATACATTCGACATCGTCGAATTCTAGTTCCAAACCCTAACGGTTTAATTCTAATCACATTTCGAACATCGAAATGCTGTCATCAGTTTCTAATACGATTCCACAATTCTTTTTCTAAACTCTTTCTTATATTTCTTTGAACAAATGTCGTTACTTATTACTCTAGAATAAATGGATTTCAAACCAAACTGTTACATTTCCTACGAAGTGCTGCTATATATAAAAGTCATGCTTAAGTCAAATCAACAGCAGTTAATTTGTCACTATAGTTCTAAACTTGTCATACGCTGTAATATTCTCCTTATAACTAATTACAGTCACACTTACCTTATCAACAGCGTTATTTTATTGCTATAGTTCAACTTGTCATACGCTGTAATATTCTTTGTTATAACTAATCTTGACATAACAGTCATACTTATCTTATCAACAGCGTTATTTTATCGCTATAATTCTAAGACTTGCATACACTGCCATATTCCTTTTATACTAATCTTGACATCTATTTCCGTCACAAAAATCTTGACATCTCTTTATGTTACAAAAATCTTGACATCTCTTTCCATTACAAAAATCTTGACATCTCTTTCCGTTACAAACTGATATCGTTCCTCGGTAATAGCGAAGCCGTTCAAGTTGGGGTATTTTATTTACCTCTCGGACCTTGATCGACAACGTTCTTACCTTAGAACCGATACAAGTCTGTATTCAAATTCCTTATTACTTAATATATTTATTAAATCGTATTTCCTTGTTGTATTTTGGAATATGGTTTTACAACACCATATTCTTACTTTGGAATCTCTGTGGTTTATACATATTTAATTTAAACATTAACTCTTTGCTTTCTCCATTCCCCAGTTATTATCCATAACTTCTTAAATGGTAATTAACTCTCATTAATTTCGATAAACTTATTTCTAACCTGTTTTCATTAGATTAATTAAAAACCAATTAATCTAATAATCATGTTCCCAAATAACAGTTGATTAAATCAACTTATTTCCATCTGTAAATTCATTAACTGATTTTAATTACTTCTTAACATTATATTAATCTAATTAATCTAATGATATCTCTAAATTATTTATCTTAAATATAATTATCCAAATATTTAATCGTCGAATAGTTTTTACTTTATAAACTTGTTTAAATGTCAACAATCGCTTTTATTTGCTTTATAAATGCGAACTCTAAAATACTGGTTTATAATAGAACTTCTATTATAATTTAAAACTTCACTTTAATTATAAAAATATAATTTCTATAATTAACTTCATTGATTTGCCTGACGGTAAATCAGTTTCTTAACAAAACGATGGTTTTACGGTCGACTGTTAACACTTTCTAAATCGATATCGTTTATTTATTTAATCTAAACAAATGTTGAATTTCCGTTCAACATCAATATTCACACCGGGTTTTAAATATAATTCGGGTTCAAACAGTGCATACAAAACAAACAGTACATATAAATATCGAGGAATCTGGTCGGATTCCTCCAACCGGTTTCCGCATCCATAGATGTCAGTCAACCCAATTTACACTAACTCTATACTAATGGATATTCTAATCGGTGGAATCAATGTCCAATCGATGATGTGTACATATGTAACGGTATATAATATTCAACCTAATTAATTGCAATCTACTTAATCAACCATCACACAGCATTCAAACAACATTAAAATATAATTAAAATATTTTAAAATAGATCAGGGTTAGTGATTTTACTCACATTCGCGCGTTAACCGTTAAATAACGATTTGCGTCGGTTGATCTTGTCAGACGTGAATTTCACCATGCAGACGTTCGTAAATCTTCCTTTTCGAGCGCGCGTCCGCCTCCGCCTGTCAACATCGAACTCGCAGCCACCTCTGTTACTACTTGTATTTCTAACTTCCATTTTCAAGCTGCACATCCTCCATTTTACGTATTGGCGTGACACTCATATTTGATGCTTTTGAAAGCCCTAGCATCATCTTCATTTTTCCTTTCGCAAACATTTGGATCATGTAAAACTAATCAAACTGCTGCATCTCCTGACTACACTCAGCTCGTCGGTCTACTGGGAAAGCCAGCTCTGACCCCATGTTCTTTGTTCACGCATCACCGATCTCAGTACGGCAACCACCATCAAAAAAATAAAACCGCCCAGTAACCAACCTCGTTCACCTTAACACTGCATCACCGGAACCCATCGGGCTGACCCAAACATTTCTAGCGATGCCTATGTTCCCTGAAACACATCATGCACCCAATACTAGGATTCCGACCTTGCTCACTTGCTGCACACTACACAGTAGGAAGAACCGCGACATACACTGTCATGAAAATGCCTCAAACTTCGTCGACATAAACCTTTTTGCCCCATAATTCCAAAGACACACTCAATCGGTCTCAACTCCACGCTTTTCTGCTAACATGCACTACAAATACTCAGAAACTGATCTTGACGTTCATTCGCTAGTTGATCATAAGATGTAATAGAGTCAAATACCAATCTGAAAAACTACATCCTCATCTGTTTATCCAAATAGCATGGGATAAGGCCTTCATTTCACTTCATTAAAAGCTTTGGCACCACAAATAATATAGCAGTACATGCGCAAGTACCACTCCCTGTTCTCCCATACTTCTTCCTTTCTATACAGCCGTTGGCACCAAACAAACAGCTCCCTTAATTATTCAATTGATAGCATCATGCATACTCCACGAAATTAATCGCAGCACAGCTCCCCGCGTTTGCCCCATGCCACAAAACTCCTCGTTTAAACCCACTAACATACTCCTCTATACCATATTCTCCTTCACCATGTTCTACTTTCGATCATGCATGCGTTCAGATCCTGGACCTCCCAAGTGAGTAACAAACTCCCCCCTTCCCTTACACAGCAAATCATCACCGTACCCATCAGCATGGCCTTCCCCTTAAACAAAAGTGGTCATCCTACTTCTCCTAGTTTTCATGTTTCAGCTAGTGTGCCAACTTCACGCTCGTTCCTGGTACACAATCCATGCCGCATGTCCTTCAGGCTCGGTCCATTCGAGCTGTTAGCGACGCCAGTCCTCAACCACTTCGCCTGCTGCCGGAACCGCTATCGAAACGAGCTGTTCAACTCCAAGGCTATGCCAGATCTGAGCTCTACGATTCCGACTTTGTATATATAATAGGAAGTAGGAAACATATGTTGGTTTTCGAATGGACAAGAGAAAAATAGTCGGTCTGCTGGGTTAAAGGACGAAGATATATATATATATATATATATATATATATATATATGCGAGGGATTTCGTTTTTGCAGAGAGTAGAGAAGAGCAAAGCAATATGAAGAAAAAGAAAAAACGAGGTTTTCTAAAAAAAAGAAGAGAAGTGGTTTAAATAGAAGGAGAGGAAACGGACGTCCCTCTCCATTCAGTACAGCTTAAGATTGGGTAGGATTTGATATTTTCAAACTAGCCTTTCAGTAGGGAATGCTCTCCCCTCAGCTAGTACGTGCGTTCATTAATTTGATTAAGACTTGAGTATGGTTTGATCACAGAAAATTCGGCGATGAATGCGGAGCATTTAATTTGGAATTGACGAATGATTCTTCTCCATTTGACTTTTGAATCGAAATACCATGCCGAGCCACGATTTTTGTATCCAACCCATATGCCATGAGCTTTCATTTTCAGATCGTAGGTTATATCTCAAACTAGCGGTGTTTATTTAATACAACATATCCTATTCAATCTTAGGAGATGGGGAAAAGCATGGATTGCGGATGGTATGCATAGTACATCACAGTAGCTACCCTAGTTTCTAGGTAAATGGTCCATTAAATAAGTTTTTGGGTGGTGTGTGGGTTTTTGACATTTTCCTCCCTATAGTGTTACCGCATTTAGGTAGGTAACAATACACCATTGTCCAAATTTGCAACCGATATCTAGTTATATCAAATAAACTGTTACGGTCGATAAGCGATTCTATAGCGACTTTCTGAATATTTGATTTGGACATATCTTGCAGTCTGTATGACAAAATCTTGATTTTTCACTTCTGTTTGAGAAATACAGTTCAGCAGATTCCAACGCTTCTCGTTTCGAAGAAATCCGATTCAAAATGAGTCCGGTACACTCAGTTGAAGTTCAGAACGTTAAATTACGAACTGCAGCGTCGTTATGGGCTCGATTATAATTAATATATATCTTTATACGTTCAACTTCGTTTTAGTTAATATATAAATCCACTTATATTACAAATTCAATATTTAAACTAATTTAAATATTCAAATACCCACCGACAAAAATGCGGGACGTTACAGTATTACACTTTCTCATTCCGTTGTGTGAGATTTCCATAATGCAACGTTTATATATTATTTTGGGCAAATGTAATTCCTTACAGGATCTAATGGCCCATTTAGAGTGGATCTAAGTTTCGATGGGCCTTTTTTAGGTCAAAATTTAGGCCCACTCCGGGCGGGTTGTTACATTTGGTATCAAAGCCTAGGTTACCCGATTATAGAGAAATTATACATATGAGAGACGAAATCGTATTTTGAAAATGGTTTTCATACTATATATATGATATATATAACTATCGCAATAAGCATACTCACCTATACTAGGCAGCTTTATTGTTTTCTTCCCATTTCAGCTGAAATAATATCTCATGAGTATCCACAGAAGGATTCTTCCTTTTCTTTTCAGATAATAGAATGGCTGATAGTCCTTCCAAACATGAAAACCAAGCAGGCCTAGGTATTAGTCAGAATGGTTTTAACAGTATCTTCATACTATGGAACAAGTTCTTGTTGCTAATCCCGCCCCAGCGGTGCCTGCAAATCCTACGGCTGAGGTAGCCTTTGATTTTTTTTGATTCTATAAGAGCTTCGCAAACCTTGGTGGGAAATCATTCTCTAGCGACCAAACTTGGATAACAGACAGCGAAAGGATTTTTGAAGCCACTGGGTGGCCAAACGAAGTAAAAAGGAGAATTATGGCTGGCACTTGAAGGAGGAGTCCTTGAATGGTGGAACTTAGTATCTGGAGAAAACGAGGGCTGAATATTTACATGGGCCCAATTCAAAGCCCGCTTCGAAGCAAAGTTTTTCCCAAAAGCCGAGATGGTGATCCTATTAAAAAAGTTTATCCATCTCAAGCAAAGAAGTTTAATTCTACAAGAGTATGTGTCCAAGTTCATTGAGTTAAGCAAGTTTGGTAAGGGTTTAGTGGATACCCCATGAACAAAGCTTTTAGATTTGTTAAGGGTTGAACTCCATATTGAAGGACACTTTATTAGCACAAGTGACATTCGGAGAAACCTTCAAAACCTTAGTGGAAATGACCATTTTATTCACAACTGAAGAGTCCAAGTAGTATAAGGATGGGGAGAAGTGAGAAGGAAGTTCTAATAAGAATAAGAAGAAGGAATGGTGGAAATATAAGAAGAAAGAGGTTAAATTCAATCAGGAAGCTAAGACTTGTACGAGGTGAAACCGCACGGATCATAAGGCCAAGGATTGTAGGAATTCGTTGGCCAAAAAATAATTTAGAGGGAAGTGTTTCAACTTTCGTGATAAAGTAAACTTGTCTAAGGACTGGCCAAAGCCTAAAGTTATCCGAAGTGGCTAGAATTATGCATTGCAGGCAACATCGATATAGAGCCGACCCCTAAGAGACTAAGGTCAACCCGCACTTGAAGGTATAACTTCTGTTTTAGTAATTTCTATATACACATTGTTCGATTCAGGAGCTATCTATTCCTTTATCGCTAAGAGGCTAATTAACTTATTGAACCTTCCCTTATTCATCTCTAGTAATCCAATAGAGGTGGCCAACCCTATCGGAGGGGCTAAGTATCTTGAGTTGTTTTGCAAAGACCTAGTATTGTATATTAACGATGTTTAATTCCTCGGTGAAGCGTACGCAGTTGATTTTATAGTGTACGACCTTATCCTAGGCATGGATTGGCTATCATTTTATGGGTTCTCCTAGATTGCGACAAGAGAATCCTTCGTCTTAGGAGCCGAGGAGGACATAGTCTAAGTATTCCTTGTAATGTTAGGAACAAGGATAAATCCTTATTATATTCCTTATTTACTAGTTCATAAGGACCATCTTCGGTCCCAATAATATGTGAGTTCTTGGATGTCATTGAGGAAGTCACAGGACTTCCACCCTATAGGGAAATCTCTTTTCGTATTGACCTAGAGAAGGAGGCTAGACCGGTAGCTTTACCCTTGAGGTACATGGCGCCTAAAGAAAAAAGGGAATTGGATAAGCAAATTTAAGAGTTACTACAGAAAGGCTACATTCGATGAAGTGCCACTGAATGGGGTGCACCTAGTGTTTTCCACCAAACTAGACGAATCTCTAAGACTTTGCGTGGATTATAGGGAGCTTAATAAGTTAACCAATAAGAATAAGTACCCCTTACCTAGAATTGATGATCTATTCAACCGCTTGGAAGGAGCCTGGGTATTTTCACAATTAGACCTTGCTACTGGATTTCACTAGATGAGAATTTCAGAGGATAATATGGATAAAACCTCATTTAGGACACCGAATGGATTGTTTTGATGGGAAGTTATGCCCTTCGGACTGACGAATGCACCCACCTTCTTTGTTGACCTCATGAGTAGAGTGTTTAGGGGCATTCTAAATAAGATTGTGGTAGTCTTCGTGGATGATATCCTTATATTTTCAAATGACCATAAAGAGCATGAAAACCACTTCAGACAGGTTCTACGGATGTTAAAAAAGAACCAATTAAAAGTGAAATTTTCGAAGTGCCATTTCTAGAGGAAAGAAGTTAGATTTTTGGGACATATTGTGTTAAGCAAAGGCTTGGCAATAGACCCCGCGAAGATCAGAGCAATTAAGGAATGGAGGATACCTCGAAATGCTACAGAAGTAAGGAACTTCCTTAGATTGGCCAGAAAATATCAAAAATTCATTAAAGACCTCGAAAAGATTGCTGCTCCTTTAACTCAAATGACAAAGAAGAATTTCATATTTTCTTGGAACAATAAGTGCAACGTGGCCTTCAAGAAATTAAAGAAGTATTAACTAGTGCGCCAGTTTTTATTATACCTGATGGTTCGAAATTGTTTATAGTTTACACTAATGCATGTAGAACTAGTTTAGGAGTGGTTCTTAATCAAGAAGGTAGGGTTGTTGCTTACGCCAGTATACAACTCAAGCACCCTGAGAAAAGGTACCCAGTTCATGACCTTGAGTTAGCCGCCATAGTGTTTGCCCTGAAAATCTGGAGGCATTATCTATTAGGGAGAGATTTGAACTTTTTACTGATCATAAATCCCTAAAATATTTATTCTTTCAACGTGACCTATATTTGAGACAGCAACAGTGGATGAAGTATATTGCCTCTTTTGATTTCATGATCCAGTATACCCCAGGAAAAGGAAATGTTGTGGCAGATGTGTTAATTAAAAAACATGCATCCTTGAATGCAATATTGGAATGGAAATAGTTAGAGTTTCTCTCTAACTTTAACTTGCAACCCTCTCCGGTAACTTCTAATGGTTTACTTAGAGCTATGATTGTTAGACCCACTCTAAAAGTGAGGATCCACAGTACGCAAGACCTTGACGAAGAAATAAGGAACTTGAAAGAGAAAGTGGGAAAGAAGGAGACCTTTCCCCATTTGGTTAGATAACAGTTAGGCGATGGAGAAAGTTTACTTAAAAACTAACGACTTTACGTCCCTAAAGATGAAGGAATGAAGAAAGAAATTCTAGAGGAGCGCATAGGTCAAAATGACCATACATCTCGGTGGTGATAAAATGTATAAAGATATGAAAAAGAATCTCCATTAGGAAGGGGAAAAAGGGATGTAGCCGAGTTCTAGCTAATGTTTAACATGCCAGAAAATAAAAGCAAAGAAAGGAAATCCCTGAGGATCGCTATTACCTTTAGAGATTCCCATGTGGAAGTGGGAACATATTTCCATGGATTTTGTTGATGGACTTCCAAAGATCCAAAAGGGAAATGAGGCTATTTGTGTTGTGGTAGATCATTTGACCAAGAGTGCCCATTTTGTACTAATAAAAAAGACTAGGACTACAGCCTCATTGTCCAAATTATATGTAAAAGAAATAGTCAGATTACATGGTATCCCATCTAGTATCGTGAGTGATAGAGACCCCTTATTTACGAGTGAAATTTGGAGAAGCTTTCAAACAACATTGGGAAAACTTAAGTATAGCCTATCACCCGCAAACCGATGGCCAAATCAATAGGGTAAATCAAATCTGGGAAAACTTTCGCATGTTGAATCTCGCTATATAGCATTTTGACTATGACAACTATACACAAGCATATATATCATATCGACTCTATGTTTTGCAGTAAGATATTCGAAAGCAGATTCAGGAACACAAAATGAAGACTATATATGTGTAAGAGTCTACTATTTCATGTTTAAGTCTTCCTTGATGATTACACAAACATATTATATATATTCACATTGAAAAGAGGCAAGAAATAAGTTCTACCCAGAAAACAGACGTTTGAAATAATTCAGACGGGCGTCTGTTTGCTGAGACAAACTTAAATTTTACATTATATTCAGATGTCTGAATCTGCTACGAAATACACTATTTCCATGCTGTTTTATTTTTCAAATCAAAACAGACATCTGAAAATTATTTTCATACATCTGATTACGAAGAGTTGCAACATTTTATGAAAAGTCACAACCTTCTAACACACATCTCTTGATCAAAACTCTTCGTGATCAGTTGTAGCTATTTACATAATATAAATAGAGATTTGATTAAGAAACCAAATCACCAAATTTCGTACTAACTATTTCTATCTTACTCAAAGCTCTCTAACTTCTAAAAGCACAACTATTTACAAATATTTGAGATTATAATCTTCCATAATCTTTCATAAGCTTCACGTTTGTCATCAAGGAAAGACTATAGAAGGGTGTACTACATTTTGTCATATCTGTGTTAACAAGAACACAAACAAACAATCAATTATTCTGTATTGAGGAAGTCCTCTTCAGCAATTGAGGCAAGAAATCCCGTTCGGTTGTTTGGGTAATTGTAAACCTACTCCTCTGGGTAAAGTGAGGGTTTTACTGTTAGTAAAATACCGGAAGGGAGTCTGGGACTGGACGTATGACAGTTTTCTGAACCAGTATAAATCGACTATGTGATTTTTAATTTCTACTCTGCTATATACTTCATCTTATACTTCATTCTACACGATCCTACCGCTGCATAGTTACTTTCAATTGGTGTCTGAGCAAGGCCATCCTATAAACGTAACACCGTTATTTGATACTTTGATAACATGGAGAATAACCCAAGTACTAGCTCAACTACATTTGCCAAAGGAAAATCTAATCAAAGACAACATCTATTCAATGGACTACACTATAACTATTGGGCTACAAGAATGAGGATATATGTATATCCAAGCAAGTGGTTTTAGTGAATGGAATGTTACTCAAAAAGAGTTCCCAACACCCACAACTGAATATTCAGCTTGGACGACAATTCAAAAAGATGAAGGCAATGCAAATGCAAAAGCTATGAATATGCAATATTGTGCCTTAGATAGAAATGAGTTCAATCGAGTTAGCATTTATACACCAGCATATAAAATATGGGAAACACTCAAAACTATCCATGAAGGAACAAGCAAAGTCAAACAAACAAAAATTTCAATGCTCAAAAACCAGTTCTAGAACTTCAAAATGAGTCAAAATGAAATTATCAATGAAATGTACTCAAGATTTCAAGACATTTTACATGCACTAATAGGAGTGGGAGAAAAATATAGTGACTTTGATATTGTATCAAAAGTGCTAAATTATATAACTGACGATTGGGAAAGAAAGGTACTAGCCACTGAGGAAGCTAATGATTTATCAGCTATGAAACAAGAAGAACTCATAGGAAATCTCATTCTTATGAAGTAAATCTTCAAGCAAAAAGGGAATTATCTCACGAGAAAAAGAATGTGGCATTTCATGCTGATAAAGAGGAACCTGAATCAGAAGATGAAGATCTAGCCTTTACTGCCAAAAACTTTGAAAAATTTCTAAAATATAGAAAAGGAAATTTCAAGAAGAACACCTCAAGCAAACCTTCATTCTCAAATTTAGAATGTTTTAATTGTCGCAAGAAGGGTCACATGGTAAAGGACTGTCCAGAAATGAAAGAAAATCAAAAAAAAAACTTTAATAACAAGAAAGAAAAATTCAAAAATAAGGCTTTTTTGTCATATGGGGCGATTCAGATTCAGATTCAAATTCATCAGACGGTGATAGTGAAAGTGTAAATGAACAAGCGAATGTGTGCTTTATGGCCCAAGACTCTAAAGTAAGTGATTTATCTTATTAAGAGTTAATAGAAGTTAATGCTAAATTTTTAAACATTATAAAAACTCTAGAGAAAAAGCCTAAAGAAACTCGTGAAAATCAGAATAAGGATGAATTGGAAAGAGACATGCTAGAAGATGAAAAAATAATCTTAGAAGAAGAACATGAAAAGGTTCAAGAGACTCTTACAAATTCAGATAGTCAGCTTTCTCTTTTGAGTCAAGAAATTGAAACTCAAAAGGTAAAGAATGACAAAATTAGTTCTAAATATCACATGTTGAAAACTAAAATAAAAGAATTAGAATTAGAAAATAAAAGTATTCAAACTAAGTTAGACAGTATCTCTAAAAATGTGTCTAACTTCAATAAGGGTAGAGAAAATTTATCAAGAATTATAGAAAATTCTCGACCATCTTCAAACAAAAATGGTATATGATTTAGAATACAATCAAAAATTCCTCCAAAGAAAAATGCTAAGCTAAAGAGGAAACTTGATTCAAAAATTAAAGATAAACCAAAACCCATCAAAAAGATTAATAAAATCGAGATATGGGTTCCAAAAACTAACAATAGTTTGATTAGGAATAAACATATTAATTCATTTATGGAATCTATGCATAATAACAAAAATTATTCGTACAAAAGGGATACTAAACCCACTTGGGTTTAGTTTCCTAAGATTTAACTCTTAGGATCCTATAAAAAAGTGGGTACCAATGTACTTATTAATATTTTTTGCAGGCCCCACTCAAAAGGAGAAAATGAATCTTGGATAGTGGTTGCTCAAAACACATGACCAGAGACAAAGATATGCTTACCAATATTTCATACTTTGATGGTAGCTCTATTACCTTCGGGGATAACTCAAAAGGGTTTATCATTGGCAAAGGAGATGTGTGCAACTATGGTATTTCAAATTTACCCCTTATTACTAACGTTTCCTTAGTTAAAAATTTAAAACATAATTTAGTTAGTATTAGTCAATTATGTGACAAAGGTTTTAAAATGACATTTTCTGAAAATAAATGTAGTATTATTTTACAAAGAACAAGACCTTATTTTTGAAGGAAATCGAGATAGAAATACATATGTTTTAAATATGAAAGTTAATAATAATAATAATAATAATAATAATAATAATAATAATAATAAAGAAATGTGTTTGATAGCCAATAACAATGATTCTTGGTAATGGCACAAGCGTTTCTGTCACATAAACTTTAAAACTATACAGAGGCTTTTGAAAAATGAGTTAGTAAAAGGTCTACCTAAAATTAATTTTAAAGAAAAAAAAATTTGTGAAGATTGTCAAATATTTAAATTAACCAAATCCTCTTTTAAATCGAAAAAGGTTATTTCAACTTTACAACCATTAGAACTATTACATATGGATTTATTTGGTCCTACTCAAGTTCAATCGCTAAATCATAATCGATATGTATTTGTAATAATTGATGATTTTTCAAAATATTGTGGACAGTTTTTATGAAAAATAAAAGTGATAACTTTGGACATTTTAAAGATTTTATCAAAAGCATTCAAAATTCTAAAGATCTAAAAGTTAAAAACATTCGTAGTGATCATGGTGGAGAAACCAAGAATGAATCTTTTGAACATTTTTGTAAAAAGAAAGGAATAAATCATAATTTTTCTTTTTCTAGAACTCCACAACAAAATGGAGTTGTAGAAAGAAAGAATAGAACTCTACAGAAATGCGCTAGAACATTACTTAATGAAAGTACTTTACCAAAACAATTTTGGGCAGAAGCTGTAGAAACTGCTTGTCACGTGTTAAATAGAATTTATATTTGTCCTCTGACAAAAAATACACCTTACGAACTTTTTAATGAATAAAAAAAAACACTTTTTATTTTAAAAAAATTGGTTCTAAACTTTTTATTCTTAATACTAAAGATCACCTTGGAAAATTTGATGCGAAAATCGATCATGGAATTTTTGTTGGATATTCAGAACGTAGCAAGGCTTATCGTATTTTCAATAAACATACTAATGTTATAGAAGAATCTTCACACCTATTCTTTGATGAAAATTTTGATAAAAATATGAAGAACAAAGATGATGATGAAATCACTGAAAATACTAGTCTTGAAAATACTGAAAATAATTCCATAGAACATATTAGATCACCTCCCAGAATTTTAAGAGACCATCCTACATAAAACATTATTGGTGAAATCGACTCACATGTTTGAACAGGAAATCAATTAAATCAAATGGCTCATGTAGTATTTCTATCAACTATTGAACTCAAAAATCCAAAAAAAGCATCTACGAATGACTACTGGATAATAGCTATGCAAGAGGAACTAAATCAATTCGAACGTAATGATGTCTGGAAGTTAGTACCTTGACCAAACGATCAATCAGTTATTGTTACAAAATGGGTGTATAAAAACAAAACTGATGAACTTGGAAATATTACAAGAAATAAAGCCAGATTAGTAGCTCAAGGATACAATCAAGAAGAAGGTATCGATTATGAAGAAACTTTCGCACATGTAGCAAGACTTGAATCTATACACATTCTCTTAGCACATACGAGCTTTCATAATTTCAAACTTTATCAAATGGGCATTAAAAGCACTTTCTTAAATAGTTTTATTAAAGAAAATGTTTTTGTAGAACAACCACCATTATTTATACATGAAAAATATCCAGATTATGTATATAAACTTAAAAAGGCCTTATATGGTTTAAAACAAGCACCTCGCGCTTGATATGAAAGACTTAAAAGTTATTTAATAAATTCTGGTTTTCAAATAGGAAAAGCAGATCAAATTTTAATAATTAAAAATACAAATAAAGATATTTTAATTGTACAAATTTATGTCGACGATATAATTTTCGGTTCAACTAATGAAAACATATGTAAAGAATTTTCTACAATTATAACAAACGAATTTGAAATGTCTCATATGGGAAAATTATCGTACTTTCTCGGTTTACAAATTAAATAAGTTTCAAGTGGTATTTTTATTTATCAAGAAAAGTATTGTAATAATCTAATTAAACGTCTTGGTTTGGACAAAACTTCCGGAAAACCAACTCCAATGAGTACTACAGCTCATCTTGAAAATGGTGAAAAAGGAAAAAAGTGTTGATCAAAAACTATATAGAAGTATGATTAGTTCACTACTTTATTTAACTACAAGCCGTCCTTGTATAATGATGAGTGTATGTTTGTGTGCACGATTTCAAAAAGATCCAAAAAAGTCACATTTAAGAGCAGTGAAACGGATTCTAAGATATCTTAATAATACTAAGAACTTCGGTCTTTTTTATCCGGAAGGATGTCCATTCGAATTAGTATCTTATAGTGATGATGATTTTGGTGGATCCCGAACGGATAGAAAAAGTACAAGTGGTACATGCCATTCCATTGGAAAATCACTTGTATCTTGGTTTAGTAAGAAACAGAATTGTGTATCACTCGCTAAATGTGAAGCAGAATACATATCTGCTGCTTTAGCTTGCGCATAGGTAATTTATATGCAACAAACACTAAAAGATTTTGGAGTACAATTGACTAAATCAACAATATATTGTGATAATACAAGTGCGATAAATTTATCCAAAAATCCAATAAATCACTCCAGAACTAAACATATAGATATCTGACATCATTTTTTACGTGACAACATAGAAAAGGATATTATCAATTTAGAATATGTTTCAACTGAAAATTAGATTGCAGATATATTCACTAAACCACTATTAGAAAATTCTTTTATTAAACAAAGACGTGAATTAGGGATAATATTTGCTAAAGATATATAGCATAGTATAATATCACTTTAGTTTATAAAGCTAAGTTCCGACTCATAATTAACTCACTAGCTAAATTTAGCATTTTTCCTAAAACCTCTCTTTTTACTAGAGTATTATTCTGGCTAAAACTCTTTTATAATACCAACCACATATTTTTTCTTAACCTCTCCTATATAAACTTATGTCACTTTTCAAAAAGAAAAACGTAAATTATCAAACTCCAAAATCAACAATGTCCTCTAACAACTCAAACACATCGATAAATATTACTTTGACAACAGATGGTTCGTCAAACACTCCACAATTTCCCACTCCAACTCCTAGAAATGAACCACAATATCGATGGGGTAATTATCACACAGGATTTACTCCTGATGCAAAGAAGCAAAAAGATCGCTATTCACATCACCAGAAACGAAAAGGAAAGTGGATTAAATTCATCACCATCAAACGGAACAAATAGAACTCCAGAAAGAACTATATTTTGAACAGAAGGTCACCGCGACACGTTTAAGTCTTCTTGAAAAAATGATTTAAAAATTCTACTGACCAAAAATGAAGGATGTTTCTTCACCTTTGCCAATTCCACCAGACCCAACAGAACCTTCATCATCTTATCGAACCGAGAAAGACCCAATAAATTCTACAATGAAATACTATACCTTCTCTCCTCAGTGACCATCAGATAGTCCAAATTCTTGGGATAAGAATTGTAAAGCTAATAAAGGGAAGAGTTTAAAAACACCAACGAAGACCCCACCATCTAAACATTAAACTCTCATTTAATATTTTTATTTTAATATTTAACTTATTGTCCATTAATATATAAAAATAAATAAAGTTCTTTTTAGAAAAATTTCTAAAAATAGACGTCTGATTTAAATTAAACAGACGTCTGAATACAAGATGTAAAATCTTCCAACCTAGAAAACAGACGTCTGACTCAAAGAAAACAGATGTCTGAAATATGGACAAAATGAAATAAATTCTTGCGGGTTTGAAATTTTTCACAAAAAGACGTCTGACTGAAAATTTTAGATGTCTGATGATACATGGGTCAAAATATTTTTATACTTCCAAAAACAGACATCTGAGCTCAAATAAACAAACATTTGAAATTACCCAAAATTGAACAGTTTTCTTATGGATTCGATCTTAACGAAAAACAGAAGTCTGATTTAATATTTCAGACATCTGAAATTAAACTAACGTGTTTTTTAAAAAAGGATACACATCCTTTACCAACCATCATATCTTTTCATCTTTTTTACTTTTTACCATTTCATCTTTTTACCTCCTATAAAACCCTAGCCCCCAATTCTCAAATTCACCTCAAATATTCAATCTTTTACCGCATAATCATGGAAAATCGAGGTAAATGTACAAAAGAAGAAAAATCAAATCCTCCTTCTGAAGAATTAATTCAAAAAATTGATATGCGATGATACCACCAAGGCAAGATACAGGGAAACGAAGGATTCCAAATTCTTCGAAGGTGCTTTTGTAATTTGATGCTTTCTCAAATTATAGACTACAACAATATGCTAGACACTTTCATTTTGAATCACTAGTTGATTACAATACAAATAATGTCAAAATTTATCCTTTACTAGTGAAATAGTTTTTGAAAAATTTGAACCTTGATCATACTAAGCCTCAAGTAAAAAAGGATTGCATTTTGTCAAGGGTTTGTGGAAAACGTATTCTTCTTTCAATGCAACGATCAGGACAAATTTTGAAATGTGCTTGGCGAGGGCTTTATATCGACATAATAGAAGTGGATATGACAATAAGAGATGAGATATCACACAAATTCCTTTCTAACAATCTCATTAAAATGCATGAACTTACTGCCACTCAACTTCAACCACAAGCTCGCTTACTAAATCGCATATTAGTCTGAACCATTCAACCCCGTAAAGGAAGTTACGAAAATGTCTACAAAAGAGATTTCCAAGCCTTGTACGCCCTACACTCAAATAAGCAAATAAATTGGGCAAAGATCATCATGGATGAATGGACAGATATCACATATTAGCAAAAGTATAAGACCCAACATTATCGCTTATATTACTTGTATCCTTACCGCTTGCGAAATAACCATTCCTAATATTCCTTCGCTAAGCATCAAAGAAATTGGACCGAAGACTTTGAAACTTATGGATATTGATCCTAATCCCGCCACTTTGGAGTATATGTCTCTTGAAACTTCGACTGAACATGTAGCATCGCAACCGAAAGTAATTATAACCAAACCTTCTCACCTCGTCAACTTAGGGAAGAAGAAGAAGACGACGAAATTCAAGTCATCTGTCCCGACACTTCTTCAAAACAGGCTGTGACGGCCCGCACCGGACCAGCCGACATTTCCCTGAAATGCTTTGTGCCAATGTCCGACTAGCACGGGACGGTCGTCAGAATAAAGGGATATGAAACTATGAATCATCGAATAACCTATAGTATATCTCATAGCGCTTGGAATAAAATATAATAATAACATAACTTGATATAAAATAGGCGAGACAGTGCATAAGCTGAAAACTAAACCATCATAGCAGCGAAATCCAAAATACAGCTTATGATCCAAACCATCATTATTCCAACTTCAAAATACTGTCTCTAAAGCAAAATAGAAAAAGGTACACTACTAATGCCCAAAGTAGTGACCAACAACAACACAGGGAGAATATATATAAATAGTACATGGAAGCCTCCTGCTCGTCTCCCGACAGCTACTCGTGCATAACCACCTAACCTATCTCTAGTCTGCTCGTTTAGGAGCACCCAGAGTAATTGGAAGAGACATAAAACTCTGGGTCAGACAAAAGTCTGGTATGAGAGATAACAGCAAAATAAAACAATAACATGTATGAATAATCATACCTGAACCTGGACCTGCAACCAAAGAGTTAGCACAAAAAGATGTACAGTACTCTAAGGTAACACTGACATAAAGTGTAAAATGGGAGTGCACATGTCATGGTGATAATAAACATCAAACATAGCAATCAACCTCACATCCCTCACTCAGTGCGTAAAGCATACGATATCCACCACTTTGATCACCAAATCCTTTGCTACGACCACTTGCCCTTGGGAGTCTTAATGACCCCATTGCGTTGGTCCATAGCCACTAATCCCTTGCTATGATCACCTTGCCTTTGGGAGTCCTAATGGCCCCATTGCACTGATCCACAGCCATGCTACGATCACTTTCCCTTACGAATCCTAATGATCCCATTGCTCTGATCCATAGCCACTAATCCGTCTCTCAGCGGTGAACTAAATCTATAGATATCGATAACCCCTTTGCACACGTCCCGCAGCAGAGTCCAACTCATGAAGTTAACTCGTTGGTTCTCATCTGGATCCTAAGTTCTAACTTTCTATTTGGATTACCTTTCATTTCGGGTTTTGGTCTCCTCCCGTTTGTGGTTTAGTTTCCATTCACTTCGTTCCTGTCCAGGCTCGAAGATCGGCTCGTGATCCCCCTTGCATTGGCTCGCGGTTCGCAGATCTCCCTTCCTGGATCGGCGCGTGATGATGCTCCCCTTGCGGCTCGTGCTACACTACCCGAATCTGGTTCGTGGCATCGTATGGTGGAGCGGTTCATGACTTGCAGTGGCTCGGTTCATGGCTCACTTGGATGGTCGGCTCGTGCTCTTCATTCTGGTTCGTGATGCATGCTTCACGAGTGGGTCGGGTCGTGGTACCCTGGCCACGGGTAGGTCGGTTCGTGGGTGTTTTTCTCGATTGAGGGTGTCTGACCAATTTCCTGCAACTTTTCCACCGAGCTATTTACGCCATATGACGGTGTTTTCGACCATTCTAACTTTTCTATGCAATCACAAACCATTCCAAAAAGTAATAGCAACATATATAATCAACCATAAACACCAAAATAACAATCTAACATGTTAATATGAATCAAAACATACCGAAAACCCATGTTTTCCCCTTAAACATGTTTTAACTATATGATTAGCAAACTTAATCCAAATTAACCCAAATTTCTAGAAGAGGCATAAAATAATATTTAAGAATTTATGCATATTTTTATATATTTTTCTAAGCCATTATTTCGCTAATTATCACTAATCACCCCTACTTAGTCGTAATTAGTGAAGAACATGCTAATCACTCACCTTAGCAACAAATAAATCTTAGATCTGAAATTTTAACTGATTTGACACAGTTCCCAACGCAACACAGCAGCCCTACCTCAACTTGATGATAATTTGCATTGATTTGATGTTGATTAGCTTAATATTGGACTAAAATGTGGTTTCAAGGTAGTTTAGAAGGTGTAGGCCATTGCTAGGGTTAGAGGAAGGTAAATAACGGCTAGAAAAATGAATAAAACTAATTTCCTAAACCCTGTCGGCCTTTGCATAACCTTAATTCCGAAATGGGTTATGAGCTTTGCTGCTAATCACCCGGTTAAGCCCAATTATGTTGTTTTTCACCTTCCAAACCTTATTTCAGCCATATCTCCCAAACGGTAAGTCTGTTTGATTAATGTGACCACTCTACGGAAAGGTAAACCATCAATCAAATTCAATGGAACTGGTTTTAGGTCAAAACTCCTTACCAATCAAATGTTATAGGAGAAACAATATTCGCCAGGGGCAAAATGGTCATTCAAATTTGGCGAAAATCCTGAACATGGAAAATGACTCCAATAGCCGTTTCCCAAAGTTACACGATCATACGACTTTGTATGAGAATGAAATAAATATTCTACGATCCTCTGATGCGTAGAATGTGGGTCATTACACAAGCCTTAGTTACGCTTTCCCGAAATCAATCAAAAAATCATAAAGAGTTAAAGCGTTTTGAAAAACAAACAAAAAAGAAATTTGATTCCATCAAAGGTTTCTTAAACAAAATTAGGGAAGCATTTTCTTTCACCAGCACCTCTTCTAGCCAAGCTCAAACTCCGGCTCCATTTCAATGGTCATCTAGTTCGGCCGAAGAAGTTCCCGATAGTGGACGGAACATGGCTCTCCCAAAGACGGTGGGACAACTATTGTGGCATCTACTTTCGAGGATTGGTAAGCATGATTGGTGGTATGGTAGTCTACATATTTTGACTAGAAACTCTTAAGTTAACTAAATGGTGTGTAATATTTTGGTACTTATCTTTCTATTTTTGCACAAAACTCTAGTATGTGCTGTTGTATGTTATGTCTGATGTTATGCTTGCGTATATTATGTCTATTTCTATGATGTGTTTGTATATCTTACATATATATTTTAACTTTCAATAAGTATTCCTTTTTGTCAAATGACAAAGGGGGAGAAACTAGTAATGATATATGCATATTGATAGGGGGAGCTTATGTAGTTATCCTTAACGATTACACACACATATAATATATATATATATATCACATTGAAAGGAAGTAAGGAATAAGTTCTGCCCAGAAAACAGACGTCTGAAATAATTCAGATAGACGTCTGTTTGCTGAGACAAACTTAAATTTTACATAATATTCAGACGTCTATTTTGAATTTTTCAGACGTTTGAATCTGCTACGTAATACACTATTTCCTTGCTATTTTATTTTTGAAATCAAAACAGATATCTGAAAATTATTTTCAGACATCTGATTACGAAGAGTTGCAACCTATTATGAAAAGTCACAATCTTCTAATCCACATCTCTTGATCAAAACTCTTCGTGATAAGTTGTAGCTATTTACATATTATGAATAGAGACTTGATTAAGAAATCAAATCGCCGAATTTCATTCTAACTATTTCTATCTTACTCAAGGAGCTCTAACTTCTAAAAGCATAACTATTTGCAAAAATTTGAGATTATAAGCTTCCATAATCTTTCACAAGCTTCACGTTTATCATCAAGGAAAGACTATAGGAAATGTGCATTACATATTGACATATCCATGTTAACAAGAACATAAACAAATCATCAATTGTTCTGTATTAAAGAAGTCCTCTTTAGCAGTTGAGGCAAGAAATCCCATTTGGCTATTTGGGTAATTGTAAACCTATTCCTCTGGGTAAAGTAAGGGTTTTAGTGTTAGTGAATGACCAGAAGGCAGTCTGGGACTGGACATAGGACAGTGGTCCGAACTATTATAAATCGACTGTGTGATTTTTACTTTCTACTCTGCTATATACTTCGTTTTATAATCCATTCTACATGATCCCACTACTGCATAGTTACTTTCAGCTCAGAGCTGGCATTATCGACTTTGGAGGAGTATGGGAGTAGCACCTATCGCTTGTAGAGTTTACATATAATAATTGTTTCCAAGCGACGATTGGTATGGCCCCTTTTGAAGCGCTTTATGGGAGGATATGCAAATCGCTAACTAGTTGTTGGGAAACTACCGACAAAGTTCTACTCAGACTAAATTTCTTCCGTGATTCCACGGAGAATATTTCCTTGATTGGGTAGAGGATAAAGGGAGCCCAAGATGGTCAGAAATCGTATGTCGATAAGCAAAGGAGGGAACTTGAGTTCAATATTGGAGACATGGTATTCGTAATGGTATCCCTTCTCAAGAAGACTGTTCAGTTTGGAAAGATTGGGAAGTTGGCTCCCAGATTTATTGGTTCTTTTCGCGTCATCGAGAAGATAGGATTTTTGGCCAATCGAGTAGAACTCCCAGAACGTCTATCGGGAATCCATAATGTTTTTCATGTATCTCATTCAAGGAAATGCCTTCATGATTCGGCTATCAGACTCGAGCTTAATGAAATTGGGGACATAGGAAAACTCGAGTTGGAGTCCAGGGTCCCCCGTGCTACAACGAAGGTTGCAGAACATGAAATCAAGGGACTCCGCATTAAAACAGTTCGCCTCGTCCGAGTATAATGGGGGAGTGATCCAGCGGAAAGCGTATAGGAGACCGAGGATAAGAGGAGACAGACACACCTAGAGCTTTTCTCTGGTATTTTTCCTATAAATTACATTTATGGATGCATTGTAGTTACTAGATTAATGTTAGGAAATCGATGCACCAAAATTGCACAATGCACTCATATAGAAATATATGCATACTAGGATGTTTTACATACATATTGCATCACTTATTACACATACACACTAGAATTGAGCTCATTTTAGTAAGTCTACAGTTCATTATCACTGCGAGTCATAGATGTTCATGGATGAATTAAAAATAACATGGGTGTACAACATAGATGTGTAGAGCGAGTTGTGTTTTTTGTCCCTCTAAACAGATTTCGGGAGGAAATCTTTTTTAAGGAGGGGGAATGTAACACCCCGTAAAATATACCTAAAAATATAAATAATAGTAATTAATAGAAATGAGCAGTTAAATAATCAAATATAAACAGGCTAAAAAGTGAAATTTTGTAGCATTGAGGCTACGAAAATCATTTATTTTGATTCATGGCGAAATTCTGATACGTTTTCATATATAATACGTTGAAAACAGTGCTCATATGAAGAAATTATAGTTCAGTGAAATCAGATGGTAAAATGTGTAGATATATGTGGTTAAATTAATAATATATATCTAAGGCATAGATAAATTAGATAAACATAATATAGCCTTATGTAGATTTGAATTTCAAATGAAGAGATAAGGATAAGGTGATAAGAAAAATCCTTATAAAGTAAGAAATAATCTAATTAATCAACGTATATATAATAAATATTTTCAACCCTTCGAAGCGCTTATTGGGCAAAACAATGATCAATGGGTCGACCACTCTTTTAGGGGGAGGTCGACTGCCTGGTGCTACAAATGCCCAATAAGGCTGGACTTAGGTTAGGTTTTTGGGTTAATTTATACGGATGAACAGCCATGATTAAGTCTTAATAATCCGACAGTTCTTGTTTACACAAACGCCTATAAATAACCTTACAGACTCCATACCTAAACCTAGACCCTATCTCTATTTATGCGACCATTCTACCGCCATTAATTCCAGAGAAATTTAAAAACAGGTTTCTTCTTCTTTTACAAATATATTCTTCTTTCTCTAATCTTTTGCTATAGAATTTAGATTAGAATATAGATCTGGAATGACATGATATATATATACATAATAATTTTAATCATTTGATTCTATATAGATCTTTTGGGATTGGAATTCACATCAAATAGGCAGAACAACGTCAAATTTATGGCATTTCCAATCACTGTGAGTGAAATTGATATTAACTTAGGCATACCCTAGATTTATAGATTATTTTACAGATTAGTATGCCTAAGGAGATTTGGTGTGATGACAATATTAAACTGTAAAACCCTCAAATCTCCTACTTTTATGTGTTCGCAAGAATTATCAATTTATATTGTTTTTATGGATGCTTTAGTTGTAGACGAAGAATAAATGGGTGATGTACTTTTATTTCATTTTATTTATCCTTTTTGTCTAAATCTTTGATTGTAATGTAAAAAGGTTTAGATTTGATTAGATTTATTATTTGAATAGGTTTAAGTTTCTATTATAATTAAATAATCCTAACGTATTCAAATTTGAAGCCAATCTAATACGAACATTTTTATGTACAACGTAAGGAGTAAATTAGATAAATAAAGGTTTATGCATATATGTATATATTTACTTTTTTTTTTGGAAATTGGTAACATATATTAATTAGAAACATTACAACATACTAATTGGATTACAAAACAAAAGCTTACAGACTGAAAAAAAACCACTGAAAAAATCATTCAAGAACACTCCATCTCACCGAGCAACACCACATTCACACCAGAAATCCATGACAGAACATATCGACCAAAAGACGACTTAAGATGGGAGTGAAGTCGAGTTCTATACTGAGAACAATTCAGTTCTCAACTTCCTCAACAAAACCAACACAAACCAAATCAAAGCAAATCCGTCTCAACACTATAACAAAATAGACCAACCTGCCTACCAATATCAGAACAAATTGCACTCTACAAACGAGGAAAGAAAAGAACTTCGAGGTCACCAGAGGATCAGTTGGAGGAGACTGCAACTGAAAAAGCTTCAGTAACCGCCGGCAAGTTTTACATATATGTATTTACGTATATGTATGTATGTATATATATATGGACATATATGATATAAGAAATTTACACCCTATTCTTAACTCATTAATAGAATTATCCTTACAATCCTATGATGAAAGTTTTAATTGTATGTTTTATTTGTCCTATTACTGTGAAATTGTGCCATTATGCCATGAATGTAATGGTCGGATGTGGGAATCTACATGTATACCATAAATGTAGACCAAGTTGGAAAATTTTACCTCGTTAAAATGTTCCCTCGTTCATACTAAAAACTTACGCTATTTATATGAACTAAACATTCTACTTATATAGCATAACTAACGAAGTTAGTGTAATAATGATGTAGTAAACGCGATTAGGATAAGGTTCGAATTTTAAATGTCCCCATATATTGATTGCTTGTATGTACGTATAGAATGGCTTATATAAATATTAAATAATGACATATAGACATGAGGTTAGTCGTCATTTGTGGTAGAAGTCTGCCTGGAACTAACTGACAAATCCAACAACCACAAGTGGGCTCGACTAATGTGAGAGGTCTGAGTGCCGAGGGCCATTCAAGTTTAGCATACTATGACACGAGGTTAAACCCACTTGTAGTAGAAGTCTGCCCAGAACCTCCCAATATATTTAGCATCTACAGGTAGACGGTTTAATGTGAGAGGTTTAGTGTGTGTGTATATATATATATAAACCTATTGTACGTGAAGATAGGCAGGTTTACTATGCCTTGGGAAGGTCATAAGTTATTAACTCTCTTCTTATCTAGTTTGGGTCACTCTTTGAAGGTTTATTCCTCAGATAGGTACCAAAATCATGGGACCCACCCTTATTAGATTCGAATTAAGTCAATGGTTCCTCTTTCTATGAAAGTGGTTAGGCATAGCGGTAACTGAGCAGGGTAGCTCACGGGAAATGTCCACTTCCTCTAAAAGGCTTGTAAGGGCTAATCTAGGGACATGATTGGTTTATATATGATATGTTGTCGTAGCATGCTCACTAACAGTCTAAGGGAAGACTTAAGCAACATAGGTGTTCTATTGTAATATCAGTTAAGTAGTAATGTTTGAAATACTACTTCTTACATTAACTGTGAGAGTATAGACTTAAGAACGTTGACGTATTAGGATGGGATCTTAAGGGACTTGGGTCCGCCTCAGGATTACAAGAGATCATAAGAAGGGCCTTAAGTGACTGAGGATGCCCTCCTAGTTGGTTCTTTACCCTAAATGCATTAATGGAAGTCTTAAGCGATTGACTCGGATATCCACCTCATTGGTTAGATATTATATGTTCATGTGAATGCTTGTGTGTTTTGTAGACATACCTTGATATATATAACCTGCTAAATCTAGGGTTTGTTCTTTAAGTAAATACTATTTTTAGTCACATAGGACTTTAGGTTTTGACCCCTCTCCTTAAAATATCCAACAAGTCAGTAGGTGGGGTAGATTAAATGGACCAATCAATAATGGAGATTGAAGAGGAAAATGGAGATATTATGCTATTTGAGTTATCATTGTTGTATTGCTTATGGAAATTTTTAATGATGAGTTTATTGATGTACTTATGGAATAATTATACCTTGACAATCTGTGTTTGAATTCTGTGGCTTTTAAAAAAAATGGTACATCATATTTTTGGTATTATACTTTCTCGTTCCGCTGTGTGAGATTTCCATAATGCAATGTTTATATATTATTATGTGCAAATGTAATTCCTTACAAAAACCAACGACCCATTTAGAATGTCTCTAAGTTTCGATGGGCCTTTTATAGGTCCAAATTTTGGCCCATTCCGGGTGGGTTATTACAACTACGAAGTGGACGTAGGTTTCAGTGCTGAACCATTATAAAAGCCATGTGTTTCCTTTACATCTCTCATACTCTAGATATTTGGATTACAAGTTTACGTCAAAACTTACACTTGTGGGTTGGTGTGCGCTAATAACCAATTTCCCATGTCAACACAATGACATTGATTTCAGCATCTAATTCGGCCCCCATCAAAACTAATATCTAAAACAGTAAGTACAAGGGCAAAAGGGTCAAAAATCAATTTAGTTAAATCATGGGAATGTCTCACACCTTATGAACAACATATTAAAGTATGAGAATGATGCGAACACTAAGGAATTAAATATAATTATTTTACAATCCTTCAATACGTAAATACGGGTCGTTACATTCTCCCCTACTTAGTAATTTCACCCCCTAAATTCCAAGAAAATGTGAGAAAACGTAGCATCATGCATGCCTACCATCCACAAGTAGCCAATCTACCTTCCAATCTAGTATCAAACAATCCATGCAACCAAAATCCTACCATAGCATGCAGAATTCTAATAGTACAAGACACGATGGTACAAGTCAAATACGATATATAGGACCTCAAAGAATTCTGGATGGGTCGACCTCATACTCTCTTTCATTTCCCATATGCAATCGTCATTGTCCTCACTCTATGGTGCCTTGACTAGCTTAATAACCTTCCTTCTAATTTGTTTCCTGACATTCGCTATGACGCGAAGTGGTTTACGATGTCTAGAAACTACTGACTCTACATTTAAGTCCTCAATCTGATTTGAAGATATCACTATATTTGAGTCGTGCATGACCTTCTGTAGATATAATACACGAAACACATTGTGCATGCCCGCAATCTTC
Organism: Allium sativum; assembly: GCA_030737875.1. NCBI lineage: Eukaryota > Viridiplantae > Streptophyta > Magnoliopsida > Asparagales > Amaryllidaceae > Allium > Allium sativum. The sequence continues at coordinate 714,312,621 of CM060921.1, read as the reverse complement.
TCAGGTAATTCCACTCCATAAGCGAGCTTTCCAATGCACCTGATAATCAGAAATGGCCCAACAACCTTGGGGATAACTTGCCTTTCCTTCCAAAACATACAACATTTCTTAGAGGCGAACCATTTCCAATACCAAGTCTCCAGCTGAGAATTCCAAATCCTTTCTTCTTTTATCGACAAAACTCTTCTAGTGATTTTGGGATGCCTTCATTCATTATCGAATGATCTAGATTTTATCAGTCGTCTCTTTTATCATTTCAAGCCCATGCACTAACTTCTCTCCAGTCTTTATCCAACAAGATGGAGAATTACATAGTCTACCGTACAACGCCTCATACGGTGCCATTCCAATACTCGACTGGTAACTATTATTATAGGCAAATTCAACTAGATGAAGATGGTCCTCCTACGATCCTCCATAATCCAATGCACAAAATCTTAGAAGATCATCTAATATTCTGTTGACTCTCTCTGTCTGACCATCAGTTAGAGGATGATATGTCGTACTCACACATAGCTCGGTTACCAATGTCTCTTGCAAACTCCTCCGGAATCCACTTGTAAAAAATATTGATCACTTACTATACTCTTGAATATTCCATGGAATCGAACTATTCATTTAATATATAACTCGTCCAACTTAGATGTCATTCTAGTCGATTTGACAGGAATAACCCTAAAGATTTTCGTCAAGCGATCCACAATAACCCATAAACCATTGTTTCCTGCCTTAGTCCTCAGCAATCCATCGATAAAATTTGTCGACACTTGCTTCCACTTCCATACTGGGACTTCCAATTGTTATAGTAATCCGCTCGGCTTCCTCTGCTTAGCTTTAACCAGCAGACAGTTCATGTACTTCAAGATAAACCTCTCGACATACCCTTTCATGCCTTCCTAGTAGTAGACTCTCTTCATGTCTCGATACATCTTGTTAGCAGCGGAATGAGCAGTCATTCTGGAGTGATGACATACTCTCATAACCTCATCTCTTAATCCGTCTAATCAGGAAAAATTAGTCATCCGCCCTTGCAAAGCCAACCATCTCGATTGACTTCATAATCCCTTATTTTTATGGGTTCCACTTTCATCTCTAACCTCTATACGTTCACCACAAGCTTGTCGTCTTGTTTTGGCTTTCGCCAATTATTTTGATGAGAGTCGGTCTAATTGATAAAGTTGTTAATGTTTCAAGCTCTAACTCACAGTGAGGCCGGAAATCGAATCTAGCCAAATACTTGAGACGCTTCCATTCTATAAACATGGCTCCTAAACTCGAATATCTTCTTCCTAAAGCATCGCCCAGTGCACTACATTCTCTTGGAGCATAGGATATACCTAAGTCGTATGATGCCAATAACTCTAACCATTGCTACTGCCGAAGATTGAAATCCTTTTATGAGAAAAGATACTTCGATGACTTGTGATTCGTAAACAACTAGAATCTAACTCCCAAAAAGTAATGCCTCCAAATTTTTAGGGCAAACATTATCGTCGTTGACTCCAAATCGTGAGTCGGGTAATTTCCATTCATGCGACTTCACTTGTTGGCTCGCGTAATCTACAACTCTGTCAATCTGCATTAACACTGCTCCAAGTCCAGTACCACATGCATCGGTATACACAACTATCTTGTTGTTCCTGCTCAGAATAAGCAACATAGGAGCACTTGTTAATATCTCTATCAAATACACCTTACATCACGTGCGAATATCAGATTCTTCTTCGTCAATCCAATTAATAGTGCAATGATCTTTGAAAAGTCTTTGATTCGATAATATCCAGCTAAACTAAGGAAACTCCGAACATTCATCGCATTCTTAGGTCGATCCAGATCCTGAATTATTGCCACTTTAGCGGGATCCACCGCTCTTCCTTGTCCCGATACGACATGCCCCAAGAATCTCACTTCTTCCTTCCAAAAGTGGCTTTTTGAATACTTAGGTCTCAACTGATGCTTTTGCAATATTTCTAAAATGATCCTTAGGTGTGTCTTGTGTTCTTCCTTAATTTTGGAATAAACCAATATACCGTCCACAAACTTGTTTAACTAATCCATGAAAACTCAATTCGTAAGATCCACAAAATATGATGGTGAGTTATTAAACCCAAATGGCATCACCATCCACTCATTGAATCCAGATGGTATCCTAAAGCAATCTTCGGCACACTATCCCCAACCACTCTTAGTTGGTGAAATCCCGTTGCTAAATCCATTTGGGAAAACGACTAGGCTTCGTGTAGCAGATCAAACAAGTCATTGATTCTCGGTAATAGATACTTTTGTTTCTTGGTCACCATATTCATCTCACAATAGTCCACACACAATCGCAATGATTCATTGGTCTTGGTCGAAAACGCAGCAGGTGCACCCCACTCGGATATGCTTACTTGAATGAATCATTTTCCCAAAAGGACGTTTACCTCCACCTCTAACTCTCGTTCTTCCTTCGACGCTATATGCGTAAGGGTCATAACAATAGGTCTGTCTCCATCCGTTAAATCTTTCTAAAACCCAATTTCCCATTGCGGCGATAGTCCTTTGACCTCATCAAAAAAAATCTAAAAACTAACGAATTACCGACAACGGTGACAATCTATCCTGCAGAATTGCAACCGAATATAAAAAGCTTAGCAGTACCCCGTCCTCTTGCACGCAGCATATCACAACAATTCACCCTTCCACATTCTCTATTGTAATCTCAAGCCTCTCGCAATCCACTATAGCCTATATTTCTTAAGCCAGTCCATACCCTGAAAGATCCCAAACCTAGGGAAGCTCAAAATAAAGCAACTGCACACAAAAGAGAAAGCATAACTCGATAAGACTAGACCATGACAAAACATACAATGACTATACAAATCCCCAACTGGGTTAGTCGCAACCAATAGTCTATCAATAATCTCAGGTTCTATAACTGTGACGACCCGCCCGCACCAGTCCACATTTCCAATGAAAGTGCGCTACGCTAATGCCCGACTAGCACGGGAGGGTCGCCAAAGAAAGGAAAAGAAAGGAATTTGAACTAACAAGGAACCTGTAGAATGTCTCATAGAGCATGGATAAAATATAATAATAACGTAACTTTGACATAAAATAGGCGAGACAGTGCATAAGCTGAAAACTAAACCATCATAGCAGCGGAAATCCAAAATATAGCTTATCATCCAAACCAACATTATTACAACTTTGAAATACTGTTTCTAAAGAAAAAGAAAGAGGTACACTACTAATTCCCAAAGTAGTGACCAGCAACAATGCAGGGAGATTATATATTTATATATATATATATATATATCATATGTGGAAGCCTCCTGCTCGTCTCCGGTACAGCTACTAATGCATAATTACCTGACCTGTCTCTAGTCTGCCCATTTAAGAGAACCCAGAGTAATAAGAAGAGACAGAAAACTTAGGGTCATACAAAAGTCTAGTATGAGCGATAAGCAACAAAAACAGAACAATAACAGGTATACATAACCATACCTGAACCTGGACCTGCAACCAAAGAGGTCGCACAACAGGATGTACAATACTCTAAGGTGACACTAATAAATGGTATGAAAATAATGGGGAGAGGTGTGCATGTCATGGTGATAGCAAACATCAAACATAGCAATCATCCTCACATCTCTCACTCAGTGCATAAAGCATACGATATTTACCACTTTGATCACCCAATTCTTTGTTACGATCACTCTGCCCCACGGAGTCACGACGGCTCCACTGCACTGATCCGAAACCATTAATACTTTGTTATGTCCACTCTGACCAATGGAGTCATAACAACTCCACTGCACTGGCTCATCGCCCTGCTATGATCACTTTTCCCCATGGAGTCATAACAACCCCACTGCACTGATTCATAGCCATTAATCAGCCTCAGTGTTGAGTCAAAATTATAGACATCGATAACCCCTTTGCACACGTCCCGCAGCAATGTCCAATTCATGAAGTTAACTCGTTGGTTCCATCTGGATCCTGAGTTCTACTTCCTATTTGGATTTCCTTTGCATCTCGGGTTTTGGTTGAATTGGAGTTGGTCTTTAGAAGAGTCGTCACGTGGAAGTAAGAGTATACATTCGGTTCGGTTCGATACTCCATACCCAGTTCGGTTCGGTGATCATAGCACACGTCTTGGTTCAGTTCGAACATGCGTAGTGCTCCAGTCATCATCGGTTCGGTTCGATTCTCTCATTCGGTTCAGTTCGGTGCTCTGCTTCTGGCTCGGTTCGGTGCTCTGGAGGCGATTCGGTTCGGTGCTACTCCAGCTCATTGCTCCATTCAAACTCCAACCCTATTCCAATCCGATCTGATCTGGCGTTCCTTGTTGCCTCTTCATTTGTATAATCCAGAAGATGTCCAGTTACGATCCGAATCGAATCCCCTTGCCCAGTTCTCTTAGCCGATCAGAGCCCCATATCTGATCCGATTTGAAACCCTGCACACTTCCCAGCGAGCATATATCGTCCATATTCGCCATACGACGGCGTTTTCAAACATTCTAACTTTTCTAATCAATCATAAAACATCACAAACAACAGTAACAACATATGGGTTCAATTAAAAAGATCAAAACATCAAGCATATAGGCCATTTAAGATCAAACATACCCCCAAAAGCATGATTTTTCCCTTAATCCCCTTAAATTGTTTTAACAATAGGATTAATGAACTTAGTCAAAATTAACTCAAATTTTTATCAGATCCATAAAATAATATTTCAGAATTTTACAAATTTTTCCAGATTTTTCTGAGCCAATTTCGCTAATTCTCACAAATCATCCCTAATTAGCCGTAAATAGTGAAAAACAATGCAAATCACTCGCCTTAGCCACAAATAAAACTTTAGATCTAAAACTCTACTGTTTTAGGACGATTTCCTATGCAACACAGCAACTCCAACTCTAATTTGCTGTTGATTTGCCTTGATTTGATGTAGATCTTCTTAATTAGTGATTAGAAGGTGATTTGGGATGATTTTAGAAGGTGGAGGCCATGGCTAGGGTTGAAGAGAGGTAAGGGGCAGCTGAGAAAATGAAAAATAAATCGTTTCCTAACTGATTCAGCCTCCTCATAATCCTAATCACGAAATGGGTTATGGGCCTAGCTGCTAATCACCCTAATTAGGCCCGGTTAAGCTATTTTTCACCTTCCAAACGTTATTCCAGCCATATCTCCCAAACGGTAAGTCCGTTTGGATAATCTGACCACTCTACGGAAAGCTAAACCATCATCGAAATCCAATGGAAGTGGTTTCAAGTCAAAACTCCTTATCAATCAAAAGTTACGGCAAACAAGATTCGTTACGGGCAAAATGGTCATTTTAAAATCGGCAAAAATCGTGAACACAGAAAATGACTCTAATAGTCGTTCCCCAAAGTTACACTACCATACAACCTCATACGAAGAAGAAATAAATATTCTACGATCTTTCAATACGTAGAATGCGGGTCGTTACACTCTCCCCCTAAAGAAATTTCGCCCCCGAAATTCTTTAACCAAAAACATACAAAGGTATTCTACATGCCTATCAGCCATTCACAATCAAACATACTCAACAAGCACAACAAGCCTACCCTAGCATGCGGTTTACTAACAAGGGAAGAAACTATCACTATTAAAATCTTACCAGGCAAAGAGTTCTGGATGCGATTCCCTTATGTCTCCTCTGTTTCCCAAGTGCAGTCACTCTCATTCTCGCCCCATTGAACCTTGACCAGTTTCACTGCCTTCCTTCGAAGTTGCTTCATATCGCTCTCGACCATACAGATCGGCTTGCAGTTCCCAACCGCCTCGGGTTCTACTTCGATGTCATCCAACTGATCCGGTGAAATAGTCATATCAGGGTCGTGCACGAACTTCCTTATCTGGGAAACATGAAATACGCTATGAACTCCCGCCATCTTGTCTGGCAACTCAACTTTATATGCCAAATTCCCAACTTGCTTGAAAACAGGGAATGTATCAACAAATCTTGGTGCTAACTTGCCCATCCTGCCAAATCGAATCACGCTCTTTAACTGAGAAATCTTGACAAACACCAAGTCGCCAGTGGAGAATTTTAGATCTCTTCTCCTCTTATCAGCATAACTCTTCTGCCTATCTTGAGCAGCCTACATTCGCTGCTGGATAACCCTGATCTTGTCCGAAGTTTCTCTTATCACATCTGGCCCAAGCACAAACTTCTCACCGGTTTCCAACCAACATGATGGTGAGTTGCACGGTCTTCCGTACAAAGCTTCAAATGGAGCCACACCAATACTGGATTGAAAAATATTATTATATGCGAACTCCACTAGATGAAAATGAACATCCCATGATCCTCCAAAATCCAATATACAAGCTCTCAAAAGATCCTCTGATACACGATTCACCCTCTCTGTTTGACCGTCGGTTTGAGGATGATACGCGGTACTGAGATGTAACTCTGATCCTAAAGCCTCTTGTAATCTCTTCCAAAATCAACTAGTAAACAACGGATCTCGGTCGCTCACAATGCCTTTCGGTATTCGATGAAATCTCACTACCCACTTCATATACAATTCCGTTAACATAGCTGCGATTCTATTCGACTAGACAGGTATAAACCTTGACTCTTGGTCAATCGGTCCACAATCACCCAAATACTATCATTGCCCGATCTAGTCCTTGGTAACCCATCAATGAAATCCATTGAGACTTGTTCCCATTTCCATTTTGGAATTTCTAAAGGTTGCAAAAAACCACTAGGATTCTTTTGCTCAACTTTAACTAGCTGGCAGTTCATGCATTTGGATATAAACTTCCCAACATCTCTTTCATTCCGTACCCAGTAGTAGGTCTACTTCATGTCTCGATACATTTTATTACCACCGGGATGTACAGTCAGTTTTGAGTGATGCCATTCTCTAAGCACTTCATCTCTCAATCCATTGACATTGGGTGCAACCAGTCTACCATTCTTTCGAAGCCATCATTCTCGATCAAGCCCATACTTGTTCATCTCCTCACCGTCGATACCCATTTCTAACTTGGAGATGATTTCTAGTAGACTAGGATCGTCCCTCTGACTGGAATCAATCTGCTCAATCAAAGTGGGTCAGACAATCAAGCTTGCAAACATCTCTAGACCCAATTGGCACTTTGGTCTGAAATCATACCCAGCGATATACTCCAGTTGCTTCAACTTAAGAAACATAGCCCATAAACTAGCATGTCTTCTACTCAATGCATCAGCTACCGCATTATCGTTTCCTAATGTATATGCGATATTGAAATCATAGGAAGCCAAAAATTCTAACCATCTTTATTGTCGGAGATTTAGATCCTTCTGAGAGAAGAGATACTTTAATGACTAATGCTCGGTAAACAACTCGAATCTTTCTCCCAAGAGATAGTTTCTCCACATCTTTATCGTGAATACGACCGCTGCCAATTCCAAATCATGGGTAGGATATATTTTCTCATGCGGTTTCAGTTGCCAACTAGAGTAAGCTATTACCCTACCTCCTTACATCAATACAACACTTAGTACGGTACCGCATGCATCCGTGTATATTGTCATCTCTTCATCCCCTTTAGGAATGATTAACACTTGTGCACACGTCCACTTTTCCTTTAGGCTCTTGAATGCATTTTCACACGTTTCGTCCCAAACGAAAGCTAGATTCTTCTTGGTCAATTAAGTTAACTGTAATGACCCGCACTGTCAGGGGTATTATAATTAATTTATTTAATTATATAAATAGTGGTATAGTGAATTAAATGGTCGTGGAATTAAATAATAGTGAAAAATTAATTAAAATAATAAATTAAATAATATATTTAATTCTGAAATATCAGAATTGGCTGAAATGGCAATATGGTGTGAACTGGATCATCTGTGATATTTAATTCAGTGTAGAATTGAATTTGAATAACGAATATATTATTTGAACGACAGTTTGAATGTAGAATTATAATATAATTAAATTCGAGCTCGAAATGGCGCTGCAATTCGTAAATTGGCGATTCGAACTTCAACTGAATGTACAGGATTCGTTTTGAATCGGATTTCTGTGAAATAAGAAACGTGTGGAGCTGGTGGAGTATATCTTTCTAGTGGAAGAGAAAAATCGGGATTTCGTCGTGTAGATTTTGAGATATGTCCAAATCAAATTTTAAAATAGTCGCTATAGAATCGTTTATCGACCGTAACGGGTTATTCGATATAACTAGAGATCGGGTTTGAATTTAGACAAGTTTTTTTTGGGAAGTAGTGATAATTTAATTTTTAGAATTTTATTGTAATTTTTAATTAATTAAATAAGCAACTTTTTAGTTGAAGTATTTTGCACCCTGTAATCAACATTTTGAGGTTTCACAAAATGAGTTGATCTACCGATGTTATTATATTTTTGAGATCCTGACGCATTGTCAATCACAACGGTATTTTTGTTTGTGTCAATAGTGGTCCCTAAATAATAAAATTTGGTATTGTAAGGTACCCTACGATCTAATACATATATATTTAAATAAATAAAACGAGTACGTGATCAAGCCACCGCCACATCCCTTCTTCAACAAAACGAAAGATCAAAAACTAAACCACGTCTCCACTCATACACCCCTCCTTTACAACCACCCAAACAAATCATGAGTATATAAAACCCCTTAACCTAAGTTTCTATCCACGCTGCTCAAAAATAGGTCCGCCGCCTCCTTTCTAGCTAAAAATGTGAGCAAGACAATACCATCGGTCCTCAAAATGGATTCAAAGAAAATCCACGAAGATGCCTTAAATCATTTTTACAATTTTTTCGTTCCTGCTGGGGGTATTAGCTGGAGGCGGATTCATCTTCGGTGAAGAAGAAGGAACCGCAACGTTGGTTCCATGGTTACTGGAGCATCTCGCGAAGAAAGGAGGGTTGACCTGCGACGTTGGGGAGTTGGTTGTGTGTGGGTTGAGCTGTAGAAGAGGATAGGAGGGAGAATGAAGCACAACGTTTGGTAATTGTATGGGTGTAGATGGGTTAATGTCAGGCGCATGGGTGTTCTTGGATATGGGATGGTGCATGGCACGCATGAAAGTATGAACGTTAAGGGAGCAGGTGGATTGTCGGTTTCTTGGTGGCAGCGTTGGTTTTTGTTTTGGTCGAAGTATGGAAGGACCGAAGAAGTCACGGTGGTCAAAGGATGAAAAGCCTGAAGCTTGCGTTAGGGTGAAACATGAAAGAAATGGGACGGCTACCGTTTTGGAGTGTCTTGGTGAAGTGATGGCATGTGTGATTTTTTTTGGAGGAAAGATTGCACAGTAGAAATGGGAAGCTTCAGTGGGAGCACGCTAGCGTGCGTTTTATTTTGCTTGGAACATTTCAAAACAAAGAAGAGGAGCACGTTACGTATGTTTGAATATACAGGAGGGGCAAGGAGTCACAGGAAGTTGCGGGTATGTGTATTTTGAGGTGCTCGTGTTGTTAACTGGAGAAGGGGATGGTGGCAAGGGAAGTTCGGCCATGATTTATTTGGAGGAGCAGGTCACGGCGAGAAGAGTTTGGGGAAGAAAAAGGGATCGTGGCGTGGGCTTTAACAAAGGTGAATGGGCCAGGGCATAAGTTAAGGCCCAATAAAATTTAGTTAAGCTTTATTTAAATTTAAAGTGTACTAACCTTATTTTTATCGTATCTTTTTCATACGTTATCGAAAAACAAGATCTATTGGGATCGTATGGACGGACACTACCCAATGGAACTGACTGGGAGCGAATCTGAGCTCGTTACAATTTATGGCGAAATAAATTGTCCAACTAAATCAAAGAACGCAAACCGATTATTTAACGGTTAACGCGCCAAAGTGAGTAAATCTCACTAACTCTGAACAGTTTATAATTTCATGTTGTATTGTTAGAACTGTTAGATATTGTTTGATTGACTGTGTGTTGACTGTTTGATTGAACTGCTAGTCAGTTAGTTAAATTTCTATATTGATTCTGTTTAACAGAATATATCATATGGAACTGAAAAGTTATGTTATCTTTATTGTTTATCATCTGTGATGCAGGGAAACAGGTTGGAGGAATCCGACTGGATTCCTCAACATTTATTTTACTGTGATTCATATATTGTGATATATGATGTGTTATATAATCTGTTGTTGATTATGTGTGTTTGGACGATATTTATCGTTGTTATATGGTATATTAAATACCATAAGAAATACTGGATATGGGGAAGGGGATTTTCAAAGTGTATTTTGAAAATGAATTATTTATATAAAATCGATGGATTTTATATTGAAAAGGAAAAGGGTTTTTATAAAAGAAATATTTATAAAATCAAAGGATAAGTTAGAATAAAAAGGAAATCATTTGTAAAGTGAAGAACTGTTACTAAAAGTAAATCTTTATAAATGAATAGTTTATTTGAATAGAATAATGGAGTTAATCGATGTTAGTTAATCGATTAGAGATAAAGTAAAATGAGTTAATCGATGTTAGTTTAGTCGATTAGAGTTAAAGTAAAAGGAGCTAATCGATGTTAGTTAATCGATTAGTGTTAAAGTAAAAGGAGCTAATCGATGTTAGTTTAATCGATTAGTGTTAAAGTAAAAGGAGCTAATCGATGTTAGTTTAATCGATTAGTGTTAAAGAAAGAAAGGGAGTTAATTGATGTTAGTTTAATCGATTAGAGTTAAAGTAAAAGGAGTTAATAGAATATAGTTTATTCGAATAAATTTAGTAAATCGAATATGGGTTAATCGAATAGAGTTAAGTGAAAAGAGTCAGTCGAATATAGCTATTCGAAGGAGGGTTAAGTAAGGAAGTTAGTAAAGGGATATAAAGTGAACTTTGTCTATTTCAAAGTTAGAAATGTTGTTCAGTTAAGGTCTGAGAGGTAGTTCTACCCCAACTTGATTGGCTTCGTTTTTAACTAAGGAATAGTTAAGGTTCGGCAGTAAAGGAAATGGTTTGAGTTGGCATCACGATGGTTTGTTTAAACATCTGTCTAAGTCCAATGAAGAAGCTTTGGAAATGTTTTCCAAATAAGAAACCAGAAATGTTTTCTAATAAAGAAAACAAGAAATGGAAATGTTTTCCATTGTTAATAACGTATATTTTTTCCAAATTTAGAAAATAAGAAATATTGAATATAGGGAAACAGGAGATAGGTAAATTAATGAAATAAGGATAAATGTTAAATGATGTTTGATCGATATAATTTCCATTTGGAAATAATATCGTTGTTTGCACACTTGTTTTTATTCGATAGTTAAATCACAGACTATCGAAGTTTTGACCATTTTAACGTTGTTAATATGGAGAGACCGGTTGGATTATTATCCAAAGAACCACTCTGTATTGGCATAAGCGTTGCGAAGCATATATGCCAAAGGAAATTGAAGACGGAGTTATGCAAGGGCTATCCTGTTTACAGAATAGTGCCTTCGGTTCATCCTGTTCCTGGATGACTTGTATGGGCGGATGTCTGACAGAGTATTTCCAGACGATCACATATATTGATTTCTCTAACCGTACCAAGAGTGGAAGCGGAGAAGGAAACTTCTTTTAGCTAACACATAATGTATTGTTGAGGACGTCAATCGGTGATTTGATGGATTTGACGATGTGGCATTCAAAGTGAATCTGATATGATGATAAAGCGTAGCTTCTAGCCTCATCATCCGGTAAATGATAGAAATCGGGCAGGCAGCATGGCTAAGTCGGTCGCACCGAAGTAGGGTGTATAATCACCTGATCTAGAGTTTCATTTACTTCTAAAAATCTATTGTTGATGCTGTCCCATTCAGGAAACGGTTGTTGATCCCAGCCGTTGGTGATATACATTCGATACACTCAAGCGAAATGAGTGGTCGGTCATGTGTGGCCGGGTTGCAAGATGTTCTTGTTGAACCCAGTGTATTCCTCTCTAGAGGTACACGAGCGATAGGTGGTTCCATACCTTGTCATAGTTGGAAATCCATTACCCAATACGTGCTTGCGGTTTTGATTATATACTATATATGTAGAACGTGAGATGAAAGCGTTTCTGCTAGATGATTATGTATATACTGCAGTTGATAGACATTATTATAATATCAAAGGGTTTTGATATAAAGATATTTTGGATTCTCATAAGGGAAAAACCCGTTCCGTTATACGGCGTGGTCTTATGAGATATCGTTTACCTGTTCGAACTGTTTTAAACTGTTTCACTCACACCAGTCCAATGACTGACCCGGAATTTACTTTGTTGTTTTCCCTAAACTCTTGGGTGCCTAAATTTGTACGGGCAGTCAAGTAGTCAGGATTTTACAGATATAGTTGAAGAGCTGGAGCAGGAGGCTTCAGGATCATATAGCTATAGTTATTTCCGCTGTGTTGTAAGTGCTGTACTTTGATAATTATGTATATTCAAGTACAGATTTGTATTTCAAAGTTATGTTATGAATTATATTATTCATTCCGCTGTGAGATTCGTGTTACTCTGATGTTGTGTTCTTCTTCTTCTTCTATTCTAATTTTCTATCTTATCTTTCCTTACCCTCTAATTTCTTTCACTAATTACCAGGATTTTTCGATGTTTTGGTTATCGACATCGTGTTTATGTCGATAACCAAAGTCGCTAAAAATCCGGGTCATTACATTAACGGTGCCGTTATCTTGGAGAAGTCTTGGATAGACTTACGATAATATCCCACTAATCCCAAGAAACTTCTTATGTCTGTTGCATTCTTAGGCGTAGACCAATCTTGTATCGTAGCTACCTTTGCAGAATCCACAGCAATACCATTCTCTGAAACAACACGGCCCAAGAATCTCACATCCCACCTCCAGAGGTGACACTTGGAAAATTTTGCTTTCAACTGGTGTTTTCTCAACACCTCCATCACTATCCTCAAATGTTCCTTTCGTTCTTCCTCTATCCTCGAGTAAACCAAGATATCGTCCATGAACATAAGAACAAGCTTATTCAATTGATCCCTGAATACCTTATTCATAAGATCCATAAAATATGCTGGTGCATTGGTCAATCCGAATGGCGTGACCAACCACTCATAGAATCCAGACGGCATCCAGAAGGCCGTTTTAGGAATACTCTCGGCTTCTACTCAGAGATGATGAAATCCTGTCGCGAGGTCCAATTGGGAGAACACTCTTGCTCCTTCCAGTTGATCAAACAAATTATCTACCCGTGAAAGAGGATACTTATTCTTCCTAGTCACTTTATTCAGCTCGCAATAGTCCATACATAAACGAAGGGAACCATCTACCTAAGTGGCAAACGCAACTGGTGCTCCCCACTCGGAAACACTTATTCAGATAAATCCCTTCTTCAAAAGATCGCTTACTTGCACGTCGAGCTATCTCTTCTCCCTTGGTGCCATACGACGAAGTGGCATCACTATAGGTCTGGCATCTTTCACTAAATCAATGCGGAACTCAATCTCTCGGTGTGATGGAAGTCTGGTCACTTCCTCGAAGACGTCCGGATACTGGCCAGCAATGGGCACATCTGACAACTCATCATGTGGGATGTTAAGGGAATTTAGAAAACTGGCCATCACCCCATCACTAGGTAAGCCACCAAACACTACCCTCCGCCCATCGTCCGCTCTAACTGTCACCAAAAAGCCCTCACGGTCTACCACCCCCCCATATCTTTGGTGTCAATCGACTCCCAAAATAATGCCAAAACCAGTAAAGCCCAAAACAAAGCAATCACGAGCAAACATACATCCATGACTTGATAAGACCACATTACGACAAATCATACTAAGGCTAGTCGAACCACCAATCGGGTTCGTCACCGCTAAAGGTCTATCGACTATCTTGGGTTCCAATCCCAACCTATCTACCAGGTCACTAGATTTGAAGGAATGGGAAGCCCCAGTATCAAACAGTACTCTAACGGGAACATCATAAACAGAAAGCATACCTTGAATGACGACATTCTTTTCTTTCTCCGCTGCAGTTAGGGCATTCGACGAAGAATTAATATCATGTGCTTTCACAATCTGCTTCTCTTTAGGGGTTGCAGATATTTATCCTTGTGATGTCCCACTTGGCCGCAGTTAAAGCACTTCCTTCCACTGGCTTTGCTCGACATTCTTTGGCATAATGGCCCTTCTTGCCACAGCTAAAGCACTCTACCTCTTTATTGTCCTTCTTTTTCGGACCATCCTTGGCCTGACTCTGCTTCCTTTTATTCTGAGAATTATTCTTGTCTCCACCGCTTGCCTGCGGCTTTGGCCCTTCTACAGATGCAACAACGACGTCAGTCTTGGGCTTATGATAAAGGCTCTTTGATCTCAATGCTTTCCCAACAGTCGATTCAAAAGTCTCATCAATATGGTTTATAAGCCATTCCCCAAGTACTGATCTAAGCATGTTATGAACTTCTCATTCTTCTTCTTGGGAGTGTCAATAAGGAATAATCCATACTTCAAACTCAGCGATATATTCCGAGACTGCCATACCATTATGTTTAAGCTCCAATTCCCAAACAACTCTGAATTCTAGGCAGCTGGGATAAACTTGTCACTGAAGCGAGCTTTGAATTGATTTCATGTAACTTGATCCTCGGGAGTAGTTGCCTTAATAGCATTCCACCAATTCATAGCCCGTCCTTGCAGCTGACAGGATGCTAGCTTTTTCTTCATTGCATCATTGATCCCTAAGTCCTCGAAGATGCACTCACAACTATCGAGCCAATCCTGAACTTCTGTAGCCGATTCCGTTCCGTGGAACGGCTTCCCACCAAGACCAGTGTAGTCCTTACAGATCTTGGCAAAATTGGACCTAGGCGCCTGCACCACCACCATTTGCGGCATTAGGTGCTGCCCTCTAAACATCCCTAAGCATCTCTCTTAGGAGCATTCCTAGTATTGGCTCCTGAAGCAGTATTCCTCGTATATCGGCTCATCGTTCAATCTGTAAGGAGAAAACGATTAACTATCTCTTCAGTGGTGCCAGTGCAGTGCGACTCCATCCTTAGATATACTAATAATATATATATATAACTTTTGAAAACCCAAAATATAACAAATTCGCATTGTCATACACATACTATCTCTCCCTGGTGTCTTTCCCTAGGTTAACTACGAAACCTAGAGCTCTGATACCAAGTGTGATGGCCCGCCCGCACCATCCGACATTTCCAATGAAAGTGCATTGTGACAATGCCCGACTAGCACGGGACGGTCGCCAAAGAAAGGAAAAAGAAAGGAATTTGAACTAACAAGAAACCTGTAGAATGTCTCACAGCGCATGGATAAAATATAATAATAACATAACTTTGACATAAAACAGGCGAGACAGTGTCTAAGCTGAAAACTAAACCATCATAGCAGCGGAAATCCAAAATACAGCTTATCATCCAAACCAACATTATTACAAGTTTGAAATACTGTTTCTAAAGCAAAAGAAAGAGGTACACTACTAATGCCCAAAGTAGTGACCAACAACAACACAGGGAAATTTATATATATATATATATATCATAAGTGGAAGCCTCATGCTCGTCTCCGCTACAGCTGCTCGTGCATAATCACCTGACCTGTCTATAGTCTGCCCGTTTAAGAGCACCCAGAGTAATAAGAGGAGACATAAAACTCTGGGTCAGACAAAAGTCTGGTATGAGCGATAAGCAGCAAAAACAGAACAATAATAGGTATACATAACCATACCTGAACGTGGACCTGCAACCAAAGAGTTAGCACAACAGGACATACAATACTCCAAGGTGACACTAACACATGGTGTGAAAATAATGGGGAGGTGTGTGCATGTCATGGTGATAGCAAACATCAAACATAGCAATCATCCTCACATCACTCACTCAGTGCGTAAAGCATATGATATCTACCACTTTGATTGCCCAATTCTTTGTTACGATCACTCTGCCCCATGGAGTCATGACGGCTTCATTGCACTGATCCGTGACCACTAATACTTCACTATGTCCACTCTGCCCCATGGAGTCATAACAACTTCAATGCACTGGCTCATAGCCCTACTACGATCACTTTGCCCCCATGGAGTCATAACAACCCCACTGCACTGATTCATAGCCACTAATCTGCCTCAGTGGTGAGTCAAAGCTATAGACATCGATAACCCCTTTACACACGTCCCGCAGCAAAGTCCAATTCATGAAGTTAACTCGTTGGTTCCCATCTGGATCCTGAGTTCTACTTCCTATTTGGACTTCCTTTGCATCTCGGGTTTTGGTCGAATTTGAGTTGGTCTTCAGAAAAGTCGTCGCGTAGAAGTAAGAGTATACATTCGGTTTGGTTCGATACTCTATACCCAATTCGGTTCGGTGCTCATAGCCCACGCCTTGGTTCTGTTCGAATATGCGTAGTGCTCCCGTCATCATCGGTTCGGTTCGGGTCTCTCATTTGGTTCGGTTCGGTACTCCCCTTCTGGCTCGGTTCAGTGCTCCTGAGGCGGTTCGGTTCGGTGCTACTCCAGCTCAGCGCTCCATTCAAACTCCAACCCTACTCCAGTCCGATCCGATCTGGCCTTCCCTGTTGCCTCGTCATTTGTACGCTCCACAAGATGCCCAGTTCCGATCCGAATCGAATCTCCTTGCCTAGTTCTCTTATCCAATCCGATCCCCATATCCGATCCGATCTGAGACCCTGCACACTTCCGAGCGAGCATATATCGTCCATATTCGCCATACATCGGCGTTTTCAACCATTCTAACTTTTCTAATCAATCATAAAATATCACAACCAACAATAACAACATATGGGTTCAATTAAAAAGATCAAAACATCAACCATATAGGTCATTTAAGATCAAACATACCCCACAAGCATGATTTTCCCCTTAATCCCCTTAAACATGTTTTAACAATAGGATTAACAAACTTAGTCGAAATTAACTCAAATTTTTATCAGAGCCATAAAATAATATTTCAGAATTTTACAAATTTTTCCAGAATTTTCTGAGCCATAATTTCGCTAGTTATCACTAATCACTCCTAATTAGCCGTAATTAGTGAAAAACAATGCAAATCACTCACCTTAGCCACAAATAAAACTTTAGATCTGAAACTATACTATTTTGGGGCATTTTCCAATGCAACACAACAGTTCCAACCATGATTTGGTGTTGATTTTCCTTGATTTGATGTAGATCTTCTTAATTAGCGATTAGATGGTGATTTGGGATGATTTTTGAAGGTGGAGGTCATGGCTAGGGTTGAAGAGAGGTAAGCGGCGGCTGAGAAAATGAAAACCAAATCGCTTCCTAAATGATTTCAGCCTCCCCCTAACCCTAATCCCGAAATGGGTTATGGGCCTAGCTGCTAATCACCTTAATTAGGCCCAGTTAAGCTGTTTTTCACCTTCCAAACATTATTCCAGCCATATCTCCCAAACGGTAAGTCCATTTGGCAAATGTAACCACTCTACAGTAAGCTAAACCATCATCTGAGTCCAACAGAAGTAATTTTAGGTCAAAACTCCTTATCAATCAAAAGTTATGGGCAAAACAAGATTCGTTAGGGGCAAAATGGTCATTTAAAAATCGGCAAAAATCGTGAACATGGATAATGACCCCAATAGTCGTTCCCCGAAGTTACATGACCATACAACCTCAGATGAAGAAGAAATAAATATTCTACGATCCTTCGATACATAGAATGCGGATCGTTACACTCTCCCCCCAAAGAAATTTCGCCCCCAAAATTCCTTAACTAAAAACATACAAAGGTGTTTTGCATGCCTATCAGTCATTCACAAACAATCAAACATACTCAACAAGCACAACAAGCCTACCCTAGCATGCGGTATACTAACAAGGGAAGAAACTATCACTATTAAAATCTTACCAGGCAAAGAGTTCTGGATGCGATTCCCTTATGTCTCCTCTGTTTCCCAAGTGCAGTCACTCTCATTCTCTCCCCACTGAACCTTGACCAGTTTCACCACCTTCCTTCGAAGTTGCTTTATATCGCTCTCGACTATACAGATCGGCATGCGGTTCCCAACCGCCTCTGGTTCTACCTCCATGTCATCCAACTGATCTGGTGAAATAGTCATATCGGGGTCATGCACGAACTTCCTTAACTGGGAAACATGAAATATGTTATGAACTCCTGCCATCTTCTCTGGCAACTCAACTTTATATGCCAAATTCCCAACTTGCTTGAGAACAGGGAATGGATCAACAAATCTTGGTGCTAACTTGCCTCTCCTGCCAAATCGAATCACGCTCTTTAACGGAGAAATCTTGACAAACACCAAGTCGCCAGTGGAGAATTTTAGGTCTCTTCTCCTCTTATCATCATAACTCTTCTACCTATCTTGAGCAGCCTTCATTCGCTATTGGATAACCCTGATCTTGTCTGAAATTTCTCTTATCACATTTGGCCCAAGAACAAACTTCTCACCGGTTTCCAACCAACATGATGGTGAGTTGCACGGTCTTCCGTACAAAGCTTCAAATGGAGCCATACCAATACTGGTTTGATAACTATTATTATATGTGAACTCCACTAGACGAAAATAGTCATTCCATGATCCTCCAAAATCCAATATACAAGCTCTAAAAAGATCCTCTAATATACGATTCACCCTCTTTGTCTGACCATCGGTTTGAGGATGATACGCGGTACTAAGATGTAATTCTGATCCTAAAGCCTCTTGTAAGCTCTTCCAAAATCCACTAGTAAATAGCGGATCTCGGTCGCTGACAATGCCTTTGGGTATTCCATGAAATCTCACTACCTACTTCATATACAGTTCCACTAACTTAGCTGTTGTTCTATTCGACTTGATAGGTATAAACCTTGCACTCTTGGTCAATCGGTCCACAATCACTCAAATACTATCATTGCTCGATCAAGTCCTTGGTAACCCATCAATGAAATCCATTGAGACTTGTTCCCACTTCCATTTTTGAATTTCTAATGGTTGCAACATACCACTAGGATTCTTTTGCTCAGCTTTAACTAGCTGGCATTTCATGCATTTGGATATAACTTCCCAACATCTCTTTTCATCCGTACCCAGTAGTAGGTCTGCTTCATGTCTCGATACATTTTATTACCACCGGGATGTATAGTCAGTTTTAAGTGATGACATTCTCTAAGCACTTCATCTCTCAATCCATTGACATTGGGTACAACCAGTCTACCATTCTTTCGAAGCCATCATTCTCGATCAAGCCCATACTTGTTCATCTCCTCACCGTCGATACCCATTTCTAACTTGGAGATAATATCTAGTAGACTAGGATCGTCCATCTAACTGGAACCAATTTGCTCAATCAAAGTGGATCAGACCGTCAAACTTGCTAACATCTCTGGACCCAATTGGCACTTTGGTCTGAAATCATACCCAGCGATATGCTCCAGTTGCTTCCTCTCAAGAAACATAGCCCCTAAACTAGCATGTCTTCTACTCAATGCATCAGCTACCGCATTGCTATTTCCTGATGTATATGCGATATCGAAATCATAGGAAGCCAAGAATTCTAACCATCTTTATTTTCAGAGATTTAGATCCTTCTGAGAGAAGAGATACTTTAATGACTTATGCTCGGTAAACAACTCGAATCTTTCTCCCAAGAGATAGTTTCTCCACATCTTTAACGCGAATACGACTGCTGCCAATTCCAAATCATGGGTAGGATATCTTTTCTCATGCGGTTTCAGTTGCCGACTAGAGTAAGCTACTACCCTACCTCCTTACATCAATACAACACCTAGTCCGATACCACATGTATCCATGTATACTATCATCTCTTCATCCCCTTTAGGAATGTCTAACACTGGTGCGCACGTCCACTTTTCCATTAGGCTCTTGAATGCATTTTCACACCTTTCGTCCCAAACGAAAGCTAGATCCTTCTTGGTCAACTGAGTTAACGGTGCCGTTATCTTGGAGAAGTCTTGGATAAACTTACGATAATATCTAGCTAATCCAAAGAAACTTCTTACGTCTGTTGCATTCTTAGGCGCAGACCAATCCTGTACCATAGCCACCTTTGCAGAATCCATAGCAATACCATTCTATGAAACAACATGGCCCAAGAATCTCACATCCCTCCTCCAGAGGTGACAATTGGAAAATTTTGCTTTCAATTGGTGTTTTCTCAACACATCCACAACTATTCTCAAATGTTCCTTTTGTTCTTCCTCTGTCCTCAAGTAAACCAAGATATCATCCACGAACATAAGAACAAACTTATTCAATTGATCCCTGAATACCTTATTCATACGATCCATAAAATATGTTGGTGCATTGGTCAATCCGAATGTTGTGACCAACCACTCATAGAATCCAGACGGCATCCGGAAGGCCGTTTTAGGAATACTCTCGGCTGCTACTCAGAGATGATGAAATCCTGTCGCGAGGTCCAATTGGGAGAACACTCTTGCTCCTTCCAGTTGATCAAACAAATTAACTACCCGTGAAAGAGGATACTTATTCTTCCTAGTCACTTTATTCAACTCGCAATAGTCCACACATAAACGAAGGGAACCATCTGCCTTAGCGGAAAACACAACTGGTGCTCCCTACTCGGAAACACTTCTTCAGATAAATGCCTTCTTCAAAAGATCGCTTACTTGCACCCCGAGCTATCTCTACTCCCTTGGTGCCATACGACGAAGTGGCATCACTATAGGTCTGGCATCTTTCACTAAATCAATGCAGAACTCAATCTCTCGGTGTGATGGAACTCTGGTCACTTCCTCGAAGACGTCCGGATACCGGCCAGCAATGGGCACATCTGACAACTCATCATGCGGGATGTTGAGGGAATTTAGAAAACTAGCCATCACCCCATCACTAGGTAGGCCACCAAATACTACCCTCCGCCCATCGTCCGCTCTAACTGTCACCAAAAAGCCCTCACGGTCTACCACCACCCTATATCTTTGGTGTCAATCGACTCCCAAAATAATGCCAAATCTAGGAAAGCCTAAAACAAAGTAATCACGAGCAAACATACATCCATGACTCGATAAGACCACATTACGACAAATCATACGAAGGCTAGTCGAACCACCAATCGGATTCGTCGCTGCTAAAGGTCTATCGACTATCTTGGGTTCCAATCCCAACCTATCTACCAGGTCACTAGATTTGAAGGAACGGGAAGCCCCAATATCAAACAGTACTCTAACAGGAACATCATAAACAGAAAGCATACCTTGAATGACGACATTCTTTCCTTTCTCCGCCGCAGTTGGGGCATTCGACGAAGAATTAATATCATGTGCTTTCACAATCTGCTTCTCTTTGGGGGTTGCGCACATTTATCCTTCTGATGTCCCACTTTGCCGTAGTTAAAGCACTTCCTTCCACAAGCTTTGCTCGATATTCTTTGGCATAATGGCCCTTCTTGCCACGGCTAAAGCACTCTACCTCTTTCTTGTCCTTCTTTTTCGGACCATCCTTGGCCTGAATCTGCTTCCTTTTATTCTGAGAATTATTCTTGTCTCCACCGCTTACCTGCGACTTTTCCCCTTCTACAGATGCAACAACGACTTCAGTCTTGGGCTTAGGATAATGGCTCTTTGATCTCAATGCTTTCCCAACAGTCGATTCAAAAGTCTCATCAATATGGTTAATAAGCCTTTCCCCCAAGTACTGATATAAGCCTGTTATGAACTTCTCATTCTTCTTCTTGGGAGTGTCAATAAGGGATAATCCATACTTCAAACTCATCAATATATTCCGAGACTGCCCTACCATTCTCTTTAAGCTCCAAGAACTTCCTAAAAACCTCTGACGTCTGGGCAGTTGGGATAAACTTGTCAGTGAAGCGAGCTTTGAATTGATTCCATGTAACTTGATCCTCGGGAGTAGCTGCCTTAACAGCATTCCACCAATTCATAGCCCGTCCTTGCAGCTGACGGGATGCTAGCTTTCTCTTCATTGCATCATCGATCCCTAACTCCTCGAAGATGCGCTCACAACTATCGAGCCAATCCTGAACTTCTGTAGCCGATTCCATTCCATGGAACGGCTTCCCACCAAGACCAGTGTAGCCCTTACAGAGCTTGGCAAAATTGGCCCTAGGCGCCTGCACCGCTGCACCACCACCATTTGTGGCATTAGGGGTTGCCCTCTGAACATCCCTAAGCATCTCTCTCAGGAGCATTCCTAATATTGGCTTCTGAAGCAGTATTCCTCGTATGTTTGCTCATCGTTCAATCTGTAAGGAGAAAACGATTAACCATCTCTTCAGTGGTGCCAGTGCAGTGCGACTCCATCCTTAGATATACTAATAGTATATATATATATAACTTTTGAAAACCCAAAATATAACAAATTCGCGTTGTCATACACGTACTATCACTCCCTAGTGTCTTTCCCTTGGTTAATTACACAACCTAGAGCTCTGATAACAAGTGTGATGGCCCGCCCGCACCAGTCGACATTTCCAATGAAAGTGCGTTGTGCCAATGCCCGACTAGCACGGGTTGATCACCAAAGAAAGGAAAAGAAAGGAATTTGAACTAACAAGAAACCTGTAGAATATCTCACAGTGCATGGATAAAATATAATAATAACATAACTTTGACATAAAACAGGCGAGACGTGCATAAGCTGAAAACTAAACCATCATAGCAGCGAAAATCCAAAATACAGCTTATCATCCAAACCAACATTATTACAACTTTGAAATACTGTTTCTAAAGCAAAAGAAAGAGGTACACTACTAATGCCCAAAGTAGTAACCAACAACAAAACAGGGAGATTATATATATATATATATATATATATATCATAAGCGGAAGCCTCCTGCTCGTCTCCACTACAGCTACTCGTGCATAATCACCTAACCTGTCTCTAGTCTGCCCGTTTATGAGCACCCAGAGTAATAATAAGAGATATAAAACTCTGGGTCAGACAAAAGTCTGGTACGAGCGATAAGCAGCAAAAACAGAACAATAACAGGTATACATAACCATACGTGAACCTGGACCTGCAACCAAAGAGTTAGCACAACATGATGTACAATACTCTAAGGTGACACATGGTGTGAAAATAATGGGGAGGGGTGTGCATGTCATGGTGATAGAAAACATCAAACATAGCAATCATCCTCACATCTCTCACTCAGTGCATAAAGCATATGATATCTACCACATTGATTACCCAATTATTTGTTACGATCACTCTGCCCCATGAAGTCATGACGGCTCCAATGCACTGATTCGTAACCACTAATACTTTGCTATGTCCACTCTGCCCCCATGGAGTCATAACAACTCCAATGCACTGGCTCATAGCCCTACTACGATCACTTTGCCCCTTGGAGTCATACCAACCCCACTGCACTGATTCATAGCCACTAATCTGCATCAGTGGTGAGTCAAAGCTATATACATCGATAACCCATTTGCACACGTCCCGCAGCAAAGTCCAATTCATGAAGTTAACTTGTTGGCTCCCATCTGGATCCTCAGTTCTACTTCCTATTTGGACTTCTTTGCATCTCGGGTTTTGGTCGAATTGGAGTTGGTCTTTATAAAAGTCGTCGCGTAGAAGTAAGAGTATACATTCGGTTTGGTTCGATACTCTATACCCAGTTCGGTTCGGTGCTCATAGCCCACGCCTTGGTTCTGTTCGAATATGCGTATTGCTCCAGTCATTATCGGTTTGGTTCGGATCTCTCATTTGGTTCGGTTCGGTGCTCCCCTTCTGGCTCGGTTCGGTGCTCCTGAGGCGGTTTGGTTCGGTGCTACTCCAGCTCAGCGCTCCATTCAAACTCCAACCCTTCTCCAATCCGATCCGATCTGGCCTTCCCTGTTGCCTCTTCATTTGTACACTCCAGAAGATACCCAGTTCCAATCCGAATCGAATCTCCTTGCCCAGTTCTCTTATCCGATCTGATCCCCATATCCGATCCGATCTGAAACCCTGCACACTTCCCAACGAGCATATATCGTCCATATTCGCCATACGTCGGCGTTTTCAACTATTCTAACTTTTCTAATCAATCATAAAATATCACAGCCAACAGTAACAACATATGAGTTCAATTAAAAAGATCAAAACATCAAGCATATAGGTCATTTAAGATCAAACATACCCCACAAGCATGATTTTCCCCTCAATCCCCTTAAACATGTTTTAGCAATAGGATTAACAAACTTAGTCGAAATTAACTCAAATTTTTATCAGAGCCATAAAATAGTATTTCAGAATTTTACAAAATTTTCCAGATTTTTCTAAGCCATAATTTCGCTAATTATCACTAATCACCCCTAATTAGCCGTAATTAGTGAAAAACAATGCAAATCACTCACCTTAGCCACAACTAAAACTTTAGATCTGAAACTCTACTGTTTTGGGGCATTTTCCTATGCAACACAACAGCTCCAACCATGATTTGGTGTTTATTTCCCTTGATTTGGTGTATATCTTCTTAATTAGCAATTAGATGGTGATTTGGGATGATTTTTGAAGGCGGAGGTCATGGCTAGAGTTGAAGAGAGGTAAGCGGTGGCTGAGAAAATGAAAATTAAATCATTTCCTAACTGATTTCTGCCTCCCCATAAACCTAATCCGGAAATGGGTTATGGGCCTACTGCTAATCACCCTAATTAGGCCCGGTTAAGCTGTTTTTCACCTTCCAAACATTATTTCAGCCATATCTCACAAACGGTAAGTCCGTTTGGCTAATGTGACCACTCTACGGAAAGCTAAACCATCATCCAAATCCAACGAAAGTCGTTTTAGGTCAAAACTCCTTACCAATCAAAAGTTATGGGTAAAACAAGATTCGCTAGGGGCAAAATGGTCATTTAAAAATCGTCAAATATTGTGAACATGGAAAATGACCCCGATAGTCGTTCCCCAAAGTTACATGACCATACGACCTCATATGAAGAAGAAATAAATATTCTACTATCCTTCGATATGTAGAATGCGGGGCATTACAATACCTAACTTGCAAACAAACTCATTACAGATAAAAGAATACAGAGCTACAGTATCAAATTAAACATGAACAAAGATATCTCAAATAGAAAGCGTACCTTGCACTGCAACACTCTTCCTCTATTCCACTGCAGTCGGACCTCTTGAGGAAGACGGCACAACATCCAACGCATACGCTTTCACAACTTGCAATTCCTTTTGTTGTTATATATACTTCATCCTCAAGTTCCCTGGCTTTTCGCAGTTTTAACACTTCCTTTCCCCTTTGGAACCTTACAACCTCGTAATAATGACCCTTCTCATGACATTTAAAGCATGTAAGCTCACCATTAGGTTTCTTCTAATCAATCCCCCCTTAATGTTGTTGTTTTCTCTTTACATTCCACTTTTTCTTATTCCCGTCACCCTACTACGACTTAGAATCTCCCTTGTTCTCAACAACAACCTCTTCCTTAGTAAGGAACAAACTCTCCTTCCTCAAAGCCTTCTTGATTAACTTCTCATATGGATCCTCTACTTGATCCACTAATTGCTTTCCAAGTTACTCATCCAAACCCATTATAAACTTCTCGTTCCTATGGGTCTCAATTTACGAACGAGCTTACTTCGACAAAGCTTCGAACTTACATTGCATACTCAGCGATAGCACTTCTACCTTGCTTCAGATAAATGAAATTCTTAAAGATATTAACTTCTGGAACCTAGAAATGAACTTCTCCTCAGATTTAGTTCTAAATAGACCCCAAGTAATCTAGTCCTACGAAGTCTCAAGAGTGATGGTGTTCCACCAATCCATTGATTGCCCTGAAGTTGCCTCAATGCGAGCTTCCTCTATGTTGCATCGTTAATCCCTAAGCCCCCGACGATGCGAACACAGGTATCTATCTCAATAGTAGGTTCCATACCAACAAACGACTTGCCATCCAGGGAAGTATAATCCTTGCATAGCTTGGGAAATTAACAATCCTAGATGTCAACATAGTAACATCACCCTCTACTGCGGCTTATGGAGTGAGTACCCTTCTCATGATCACTTCCATCACGACCTCGAACATAGAAGGATAATTGGGCATAGCAGCTGCAACTCCTATCTGACTACCCTCCTTACCCCTCTAGTAGCAGGCGCCTCCCTAACAGCGTATTTCGAAGTTTGACAAATCATACTTACTCCGAAACAAAAATTATTAGTTCATGCCATAGAAAGGCCATAATGGTATTCAAGTGCTTACTAACCTACTATAATATATATTATATAGTAATCATCCATTAGAAATTACAAGTACGTCTCTCAAATGCTTTATTGTTTGCATTTTGATAAAATTGATTAACCAAAGCTCTAATACGAAATTTGATGACCGCCTCATACTTCCTATGTTAATATGACATATCAGGCCGATATGGGATGATTATCAAGGAAAATAGCCTCGAAACGGAACATATCATATAGCTCACAATTTATGGATAACATATAATAGCAAAATATACAACATGATATAGCCGTGAAGTATAACAAAGCAGAAGATCTCATCTCCATAAAACCACAGAATCTCAAGTACAATACATAATAGTATATGAATATCTAAATGTAATAATCCTCACTACATCCCTTAGAGTATCTCAACAAAACAACGAAATAGTAATACGGTATAAGAAAATAGTACACCAACCTTCTTCTCGTCACCGTTCAACGTCAACAACACTAAAATTCAAACCTGCTACTTAGTCTGTCCATCGACATCATCAATGAGAAGTCCAAGGTAATAAGAGGAGACATAAAACCTTGAGTCAGACAATAGTCTTAGTGAGAGATAAAATAACTATCAACAGTTACACAAGATAATATGATAATAGCTGTTGACGCCAAAAAGTGGTCATCAACGGCCAAAAGTCGAATTTGAGCATGATATATGAAGAAATATTAGAAAAAGCGAGAAAAAGTAAGACAACAGCGTTTTTATAGTGGTTCGACGTTAACGAGCCTACGTCCACTTTATAATCTCATAAAGTTGGAGATACAATAAATGAGATTGTCAAAATCTCCATTACATAGTCGTTTTTGATGAATATAGAAAGTATTTTGAGGAGTTGATGCGGATGGCTACCATGGCCCTGAAGTCAGGCATGGATCTCAGCCAAAAGTCCACCTCTTTGTTATGTAGCATGGTGTATTTATAGGCGGTAAGCTTCAACAATTCGAGTTGCGATGTGTCGGTTGATCCATGTGAATAGCAGATAATGGAGCTGAGTCTTGATTACGTGGAGAACTTCCCTCTAGTATGTGGCAGCATAAACGTAGCTAGATCCGAGTTTATAGGCTTTAGAATAGGTATTTGGACCAAGTAAGTATGCTATTAAATAGATCTCATGACCAAGTCATTGCTGTAGTGTAAGCTAATCTCTAGACCATCTAGCCTAGGTATTTTGAGCTGAAATATTTCGATCCAAGAGCCCTTGAGCCATGAATGTCTGGGCTTGTCCAAGCCTATGTTCGATCCCTGAGCGATCCTGTGATGGGTCTATGGGTTGATGGACTTGTCAAAAGGCAGGTCAACACTTTGCCCCCCAAAGTACATCGTGTGGCAGAGAGGATGTACTTTGAATAAGCCGAACTGCATCTCTTTGGAATGTCATTCATCTTCGGGAAAGCAATGTTGAATTATCATGTCTTTGGGAGTAGAACTGAAGCTTGAATTCTTTTTTTCTTTTCTTTGTCCAAAAAGCATGCCATGCATCACACCGCCATCTGTGGTACCTATCGAGCCAAAGTTTGAAGTTGGAGTAGTTGAGATGAATAGGTAATCACTTACGCCTCGTCGAGTCAAAAGGTCGAATGAAATCATCATAAGTCAAGCTGGGTTGCTGGCTTCTGCACGTGGTCGTTCATAAATAGGTCATCGCCAAATGGTGACATCTTCTTATGCAAGCCGAGAACATGGTCAAGTGTAAGGTCAAGTCAGACCATTAGTCACTCACAAGTCAGTGCACGGTTCGGTTATCAAAGTCATGAGATAGTGTAGAAAATCAGAAATGGCATGTGAACTTGACAACGCATATGGCTTTTCCTTCTCGAGTCATTGGAATAGTAGTCTAGGAATCCATGATCGCCATATCTTGCCAATTGAAAGCCAGAAAACCACGATCATTCCGGATCGTGTTAACAGAAGACCATAAATCCATGGTCGCATCAGACCATATTTAAAGAAATCCACGATCACTCCGAATCGTTTTTATGGTCCAACGATCACCTACGAGTCAGTACGAGATATTGTTGAAATCATGTGAGCCGATGTCTAGTATGAGCGTCAAAATCATAAGGCATTAGAAAAGTTAGTCTCGCTCTCCATTTAATGTACTTGCGATTTGAGTCTTCTAAGTCATGTATAGCTCATAAGCTGTCTCGCTTGAATGAGTAACATAAGTCTTGTCATAGTCTGAAGGTATAGTATATATCATTTGAATCACATGCCAAGTCAGGAACGTATTAGAAGTCAGTCTGTAACTTGATGCTCATGCACCTAACATCATTTGGAGAGGAGCGAGGTCAATGTTCATGCCCCCAGCGTCGATGGGGGTTTAGTTAAGTCAATCGGACGTCCAGTCCTTAAGTCTTTATACTCTCCGTCGTTGTTTCGGGTTAGAGTTGCAGGTTAGCGATCTTAACCAACCCAAGTCATTTTACTCACTCTCGAGTTAGCGAGATTTAAAGTTGAAGACACGAACGATCGAATCTCATTTGTCTAGGCATCATTCCTTCACTTTAGTCAGAAAGTGAGGATCGGCTCATCGAGCGCTAGTGAACTTAGTTGCTCTTATCATTCGGGCCAGTTAGGTCGAGCCCCTTTGTTCTTGTTTTAGTATAGTCCAAAATGGTTATGACACTCTTGTTGACTCTATTCCTCATGCACGGTTCCTTTTACTTTAACAAATAAATTGTAGACTTGATCACTAAAATTGGTTCTCTCCGGAACCTCATATTCCTATCGTTCGAGATGACCATTGTCCTGGTCATTCTCCTGCCTTACTCACGGATTGTGGAGTGCTGGGCATTTTGATTCCGCGTATGCAATAGCCACCAATCAGACCTGTCCTTTGAAGCTCGATGGTGATCTCTTGCTCAGATGCATACGTGTTAATCTTGAGGAGTCATCCTTTTTGGCCGTAGTCTAGAATCCTACGAAACTCCGAGGAGAGTAAATGCGAATAGTGTAATCGGACAGTTGAATTATGTTTCTCGAAGCTTGAATCCCATGCCCCCAGTCACTAGGGTTTGGCTGAGTAGTAGAGGTCAAATCCATGTCTTTCCTTGCTTTATGCTCTCTCGTCGAATCGTGAATTAGAGTTGGATGCAAAATGATTTGTTGGTATCCAACCCATACTAGTTTCTGCTCTCTTATCCAAGGTCTGAGGATCGAAGTTGGGCTGCAAGAGGTCAGACTGTAGTCATTTTGAATGCTCTCATTCTTCCCCTTTCAATTGGATAATGGGTTGGGATTATCGGTCAATGGATGGTTACTCTACACCCCTTTCGTGGTCCACATGCGGCTTGTCAAGATCAAAGCATAAGTTATGTACACGTAAATAAGTTATTCCACTTGTAAGTACTTTTAATAGTTATGCCCCAGTCCGGGGGTAATGGCAAAAGACAGGTGGTCAGACTACACCCATTTCAAATTTAGACATGCATGCAT
The DNA here is from genome assembly GCA_030737875.1 of Allium sativum. Lineage (NCBI taxonomy): Eukaryota > Viridiplantae > Streptophyta > Magnoliopsida > Asparagales > Amaryllidaceae > Allium > Allium sativum. Next base: position 714,283,061 of record CM060921.1, on the reverse strand, counting down.
AAAAATGTATGGTTGTCAAAGCTTAAGTGATTGTGTCGTCCAAGTGCTCAAGCTATTGCATTTTCTATTCATTGTACTTGCAACGTGAAACTCGTCGTTGCATTTGGGTTATAGTGAGTCAAATATGGGTATGTGTGTCGATTTCAGATATCATTCTTAAGGCCCTCTTTCGGTTATTGCCTTAGGTCGTGTGATGTGTTGATGAATCTCCCACTCTCAATGCCTCCTTTCAGTCGTCGCATTGAGCCGTGTGGGAAGTTTAGAATTAGGGGTCGAATTCATCCCTTCAAACATGACCCTTCGTTGGTGTATGTAAGTGTGGCCCTCACATCTGTGTTTGGTATCTGTACATGAACTTGTAATTCGAAATAGAATAGTTCGCTTAGTCTTGCAAGCTACTAAGTCAGTCTTTAAGTCACAAGAAATTGTAGCTCGAAATGAAAAACATGTTGAGTGCTAATCCATCTAGCATAGAATTATTAAATGTCAAAGTGTCAAGGTACTAAGTGTCGTAGTTTGGAGGTATAATGTATGTGGCCTCCATTTATCTTTGAAACACAGGTTGCATCTAAGACGTGTTTAAAGTTAATTCAGAAGTTTATGCCAGTGCCCCCAGCATCGGTGGGAACAAGGTTAAGTCATCCGGACGTCCGGTCCGTAAGTCTTTTGTATTCCTATCCTCAGTCGGAGGGCAATGAAGATTGTGTGGACGTTGCAATATCGTCCTTTATACTCTCTCCTAAGTCGTGAGAGTTAGAGTTATGGGTTTAGCAGTCTTAAGTCGTGGTGCACCATTTACACTAACTTAATAGGTTTATACTCTCTCTCAAGTCGTGAGATTTTATGGACGTCGTGACTCGTCCTTTATACTCTCCCAAAGTCAGTCTGGATTAGAGTTGTGGACGTCGTTGTTCGTCCTTTATACTCTCCCAAAGTCAGTCAAGGTTAGAGTTATGGATCGAGTGATCTTAAATCTTGGCGCGCCCATCACGCTCGTTGTAGGTTTATACTCTTATCAAGCTCTGAGCATTAGAGTCAGTCGGGCAAACAGTTGGGTCACATTTGCCTTGGCATCGTCCCTTTTCTCCCACGTCAAGGGCAAATGTCTCCATCAGGGATGGTCGGTTCACACCCCTATTGAGTTTATACTCCTCCCTTAGGAAGCATGGGAAAGAGTTAGATACGTCGCTAGAGAGCGGTCGAGTCATACTCATCCTCATCTTAACATTTCTCTTTTGCCCCCACATCGAAGGCAAAAGTTATGTCATTCATGGGATTGTACCCGTCACTGTTGCACTCTTCCCGTTAGATCAAGGAATAGAGTTGTCGATCTACTAAGTGGTTATGTCACACCCGAATACATTTCTATGTCTTGCATAGCAAATCAAAGGCTAGATGCTGAGGAGGCCTCATTAGTATGTCCATATATAGATAACACGTCGAACTCATGAGCATTTATTCTCTTGCCCCGCGTCAAGGGAAAAAAGTCGGTGAATGAATGGTCGAACTTCATTAACTTCAGATTGTTGGCGTCAAACCAAGAGTGAGCAGGTGTATAGACGAATCACGTTCGCCAAAGCTTTACATTCCTACAATTAAACTATGGAAGGAGTGGTCGGTACCAAACCTCGGGTACCTGCATCATTCATATACGAATTTGCATGAGTTAATCATGTCAATAACTCAAGAAGCATGTAAAGTACATGATTGGAAAATAAGTATGTTGATGGGCGATGATGCCTCCTTTATTTGGATCCACGAAATCTGGCGGCGTCAAGCATAGGATCTGGCCATATGGATTGTCGAACCGCGTCCATTCTGAGTCGGATTTGGACTTTGAAAGGCAAAAGTCGACGCATAATTGTCTTGATTTATGCCATATATGAGCCGGGTAGTAGGTGGTCATGTCAGATCCATCTTGAGCTGTATAACTTTTCTCGGACGGATGGCATGGTTCTGTAAATGAGCGCTTCCGTCAGGCTCGTTAGGACAATGCTCTGTAGTTCTGCATGCAAGTATTGGAAGTATGATCAGTACCAGACTCTGGGTACCTGTATCATTCACACATAAATTCATAAGAGTTATTAGTCACATAAATAACTCATAAAGCATGTAAAGATAAAAGATATGGGTAAAAGATAATCATGTTAAGGGAATGAGTATTATTCAGAATGAGAATGGTATCGCATATCCTTTTCCAGTCCATTCTGACTTGTCCCAGCTCTGACAGGTGATGACCGTTGAATCTTTAATTGATGAAGGAAGTCTTTTCAAATCCTCATGGGGCAGCAATGCCACAAATGATCATACCTTGATCGGGGTACTGGGATAATAAAGGCAATCAGGCGGCCTTTGTGGGTGAATGATGAGGGTGTGTTTCCTTTGAATCGTCTTCTTGCCCCCAGTAAAGACTAAAGCAGTCGATTAGGATTGAATAACCTCAGTAAATGAGGGTGATGGCTCTTGGAAGAATCCTGGTCGTTGCCATCTTGCTGTTGATATTCTCGGACTATCCACTGAGTCTTGGATGATAAGTCGTTACGATTATTATTGGCAAAATATATGCCGAGCCGATGGCAAGCCATGCTCCGAGCCAAAGGCGAGCCGTCGAGCGGGTCCGAACGAAGCGCCGGTGGGGGTCTGGAGCCCCACAGTCCTGGTGGCGGTCGAGCCTTCTTTGAGACGATCAGAAAAATGCATTTTTTCTGAAAATGACCCTGTCTCATCTCGATGTGCAGGGCTTCAGCAATGGCTAGTAATCCGAGTTGGTATATTTGGAAGTGTTGGTCAACACGGAGAGTTTCATAAGAGCCAGTCGATCTGGGCTTGAACACCAATATGACGATGGGTGTTCGAACCAATCTCACTACGACCTACGACCTACTCCGGGCCAAGCAACATACTGCGAGCTTTCCAAAGTGAAATTCCTACTGGTTGGTCCTCTAGTCGGGTCGATGTTGACCCAGAAGGGGTCAACCGAACTGGGGTCGAACCTAGAACTGGAAAAAATTGGTTTTTTTTAATGCCAATGTTGCTGCTTTTTCTTTCCAAAGCATATACTTAAGTATTGGAATGGCTGTTGAAGATGACTGAAACTAGGTTGGATTTGGTGATCCAAAAGTTGAACAAAACCCTTAAGACGTTGCGAATTCATTTCTCAGTGAAAGCACCAAACTGTTGACGCCAAAAGTGGTCATCAACGGCCAAAAGTCGAATTTGAGCATGATATATGAAGAAATAACAGAAAAAGCGAGAAAAAGCAAGATAATAGCGTTTTTATAGTGGTTCGACGTTAACGAGCCTACGTCCACTTTATAATCTCATAATAATATCATAAAGTTGGAGATACAATAAATGAGATTGTCAAAATCTCCATTACGTAGTCGTTTTTGATGAATATAGAAAGTATTTTGAGGAGTTGATGTGGATGGCTGCCATGGCCCTGAAGTCAGGCATGGATCTCAGCCAAAAGTCCACATCTTTGTTATCTAGCATGGTGTATTTATAGGCGGTAGGCTTCAACAATTCGAGTTGCCATGTGTCAGTTGACCCATTTGAATAGCAGATAATGGAGCCGAGTCTTGATTACGTGGAGAAGTTCCCTCTAGTATGTGGCAGCATAAACGTAGCTAGATCCGAGTTTATAGGCTTTAGAATAGGTAGTTGGACCAAGTAAGTAGGCTATTAAATAGATCTCATAACCAAGTCATTGCTGTAGTGTAAGCTGATCTCTAGACCATCTAGCCTAGGTATTTCGAGCTGATATATTTCGATCCAAGAGCCCTTGAGCCAAGGAGCTTTGAGCCATGAATGTCTGGGCTTGTCCAAGCCTATGCACGAGCCCTGAGCGATCCTGTGATGGGTCCATGGGTTAACGGACTTGTCAAAAGGCGGGTCAACAATAGCTAGTTCAAGTCTCACATGAGTCTTCCCTACAACCATACTGTTAATGTATAATAATCTCATTATAATATGCTACAAACACACATAATAGACACGAGTAAGAATAGGATTCCCAATTGCTTTTCTTTAATGTACTACATCGATAGCGTACCTAGAGAAAAATAAAAGACAACAAACACAAGCAACCACAACATCCATAACAACCAATAGCCTAACTATCACCAAATAAAGGCTTGAATGCATCGATGTCGAATAACTGGCTATTGCCATCGGTCAAGGACTAATGGAAACCACTGTTCTACTTAGACTGCCGCACATCCCATGCACATTTGCCTTCTCAAGACAACTAGATCACTCCCCGAGAGATCCAAGGTATACGATATCTCATATCCTGATAGGAATCCCCGCGGTACACATGCTTTGAGTCCGCTAGAACCTTCAACTATCGGCGATTCCTAGGAGCTTTCTACTCACAAGCCTTCCTCGATGACTCCATTCTTTAGTAAGAGTCCCACTTGAATAATCCATTATCTCTCATTCTTGATTCCCACCCAAGTCAATCCATCATCTTACGAGCTCGAGTCCCAGTCGAGTCGATTCATTATCTCACTACATCGTTCCATGGCAAACTACACATAAGCTTCGACCATCCCCACCTTAAGATTATGATTGGAGAAACAATGCCTTGTTGATAAGACTTCCATCCCATAGAAGCTCTTCATAATCCAACTCCATCAACAAGTTTCAAAAGGCCAATGCCCCACATCCTCAAAGCCTCGATCCCCATCCACAATCCCTGATGAATCGGTATTGGTCCATCAATAATGGACCACAAAATTGAACCAGTATCGATCCATCAACTTACCCATTTCTTGGAAAAGTGTTGGATCAGTGCACTCTCCTCCTTGATTACTTCCCTCCAGTCCACTTTTGAAGCAAAACTCCATCGCGATGATTTTTCATATCGATCCATCAACAAGAACTTGAGCGATCATACTTCAACCCATTCAAATATTACCAAAATTTGCACAAGACCTACTTTCCTCTCCACGAAACCAGCCCTAAATTTCAAGCCGTCCTGACCAGACGTATACCTACCCATAGGGCATGGATCGGTACCGGTCCATGCACTATGATAATTTCTTGATAAAATATTGTGGGCTCCTCCCCAGCAGCCTGCAGAGTTCCTCCAACAAAATTCTTCTATATCTGATCATTTGAACCTCTAGTTTGCTTTGTTTACCAATTTCAGGCCTACGACATGCAATTCTAAATGATCAAATCAAGCATAATCATTCAATTCAACTAATCAAACATCAATTTAGTCAATTTCAATTTTGATCAATCATATAAACATGAAGATGCATAAAATGTAGCATAAAAACCATGGATCTAGCATAATTAGGGTCTAAATATACATTAAACATAATAAATCTAATATCTTATTGATTAATATGATCCATTCAGATTATTTGTGGGTTTCGGATGTTGAAATTAACATAGCGATCAGATTTTAGGTGATATTAGCGTGCATGGTGTAATAATCCTAAATTAACCTATGTTATCCATAATATCCGTGTGAGACATATCCATCACTCACAAAATCTAGATCTAATGATTTAGGGATTAAATCAAATCTGTACAACGAAGAAAACACTTGATTTGACGCAAAATAGTGAGATCCGGTCTTCCTGGATTAAGATCTTGCCTTAGAATATGATCACTACACCATAGATGGCATACTGCAACACCAGAGGAGTGATGCAGGAAGTGCAAAAAAACGTTGCTATATGCAAAAAATGACCAAAGACAACACTTTGTGGGTGTTGCATTTTGTCGCATTGCCCTAGAGTCAAATGCAACATCTTTGCGACCTAATGACAACATTTTCTTGATGTTGCCGTAAATACTAATTTTACTTAAAAGTGGACTCCACATTATCTATAGTAACACTTTTACCATCCAATGAAAACACTTTGCTAGTTTACCACAACATTTACCATCACATACTGCAACATTTACTATCACATACTGCAACATCTACCATCATATACTGCAACATTTTGTTGAATATAACGATTGAATAATGTACTACTGACACAATTAGATATTCAAACACAGCATTTTATTCAAATAAATATTTTATTTCAACATTCAAATAGTACAAATTTTCTAACTCCACTACTGTGTACTCACTGGTAACAGACTAGAATTAAAAACTGAGAATTTCGCATACCAGAGATCTCGACAAAACTTGTGAGAACCAAAACTATAAACGAATCTGCATATGATAGTTTCAAAAACAATCCTTCATACTTATCCATCAAAGAAAACCAGCCAGAACAAGGTTCCCGTGGGCACAGTAAATTCTTCACATAATCTCATGAAAATATAGTTTATCCTACCATCCATATCATTAGTGAACTAGTAAACTAAACCGCATAGCATTCATCATCGAGCTCACAATTTGCACATGTCCTTCCACCTTGCTGTATTCATGTAGCCTTCCTACTTTTTGTTCATTATCAGCTGAATCAGATGCCATCTACAACTCCGATTCTGGCCTTGCGGTCCCGTGCATGAGGAGAAGGAGCATTATCCATTATTTTTTCTTGAAAAGAATCTGAGCCACATAAATATCGCAAAAAATATAATTTGTATTTCCTCAAAAAAGGAGGGGGGGGGGGGGGGGGGGGGATTAAAGGCATGCTTCATGAATGACCATTAATTACCTTGTCAATGACTCTGAACTCCTGAGCTCTCATCGAGTCCATATAAAATGGCCTTTGCATCACTTTTGATACTGTCTCAACAGACTAATAACTTGTTGTATTAAAATTTGAATTGTTCTTACTTAAATATGATTAAAGAATATCACGTTTTATTCAAACTTACACTTCATATATGTATGGCTAGAAGTTTAACTAGCGTGTCCATGTTTATTATCACCTACATTAAAAAAAGGAGTACTCAAGTCCATAATCGAGTACCTCCAAACCAGTAAATTTATGGAAAATGCACAGAACTAAACTCCTAGTTCTTTGGGAAGTTGATGTGGTTGGTTTAGTGCCATTTGCGGTGTGCTTCTGAACATAGGCAGGATTCAGGGTGACCATACTAGATATGTCAATGACATTTGGCTCACCCAAAGTCTTCTGAATATGTTCTGCAATATTTTCTATGAAATGTCGATTATTGGTTTTATGGCCTTCAAATCGACTTTTTTACGCTTTATACGATATCTGAAATACAACTAGTTCTTCAAACATAAAGCTCATACGGATCATGGATACATACATACACTTGAGCAGTAAAAAGATAAAAAAGGACAAAACTTACTGTCCCAGACTTCCATAAGTGAATAACTCTGTGGTGATATTAATAGTTTTTTTTTTTTGGTCATCTACCCATGAATTATAAAATCTGATTAAGTTATCATGTCTGGCAGATCTCAATAGATGAACTTCATAATACAGCCTCTCAAGAATCTAAGGAGACTACAACATATCATCAATTTTTATTTAATAACACGCAACTTCAATACTATCAATTTCATCAAATGCTTTGTAGCTATGTAATTGAATGATGCACAGATGTAAGCACATATCAATTTATCAAAATAAAAAATAAAAAAATAATCAATGTCATAAAGCCATAATAGATGACTAAAATATCATGAAGCAAAATAGATGGTTTGAGATTACGAAGAAAAAATAATTGATTGATATATCATAAAGCAATATTTTAAGATAAGAAAATGTAGAGTAAGTTCAGAAAACATACACTGTTTTGAATGCCCCTCTCCTTAGAACTTCATCGTACTGTACATATCATAAAAACAATAAATAAATGTGTGTCTAACAACCACTAAAACAGAAATTAGAATAAAAGCTGGATGTTATCATCGCACCCTGGTCAATCAAAAATTATGATGTTCACTGTAATTTACAACGTAAAATGATATTGTCTAATTCTCCATAGTTCTTAATGCATCTATTTCCTGACATTCAATAGGCTGTTTTATTCTCTAAATTTAATCGCATTATTTGAGTTTAGCAATTAATGTTTATTGTGAAGAATATTACTAGCATGGTATTAAGAAAAGTTGGTGCAGACTAAGAGTTGATAAACACTGAAAATTAATTCACCATGTGCTCCATTAGGTTTGGGCAATTAGACATATCAACTCAAATTTAACCGTAGACATTGCTTATTTGATAACTTTGTTAATGGCTACAAATGCATCCAAATGAAATAAACATCTTTATTATAGGTTGACGATTATGGCCTACTTGTTATAAATTAAAGTAATGATCCCTTTAGAAAAAAAATCATATTTCATATTAAGTCATAGTTGGCATCAAAAATTGAATTACAGGACGTTTCATATTTTAGTGAAAATTGTTTTGTCAACATAACATCTTTGTCAAAATAATAATTAAATTGATGTATGTACATGGGACATAAGATTTATGAGCATATCTTCTTCCACAGCTCCACAAAGTATGATGGAATTTGAAGAGGAGCATCTTGTGAGTTATGGTATGTGTATGCAAACATGCAATTGCTACTTTTATCCAAATTTGTAATTATATTACATAGGTCCCCTTAAATGTAAGCACTTTCATGATAATTTTTCTCAAATCTACCCAAACACACTAACGAGCTATCTATATAAACATCTAAGATTGGATATAATAACAAAAAATATTCGCTTTAAACACTAGATAAGAGTCAAAACTTTCAAAAAAAAAAAAAGGGTAAGTAGCAAAAGTTGCATTTCTATACTGACTTGAAAGTTGATCAATCTACAAATACAACTTTGACATTGACAGAAAACATGATATTGTACAAAACGTATCAGCTAAAAAATGGAAGAAATCATACTCGGTATATCTTCCTGTTGGATCAATTTCAACGTAATCAGTGTCTGACTCTTTACCGCCTTCAACACGAGGCCTATTACCTGTAAAATCCATTTACACTCCTGAAACCCAGTAAGCAGAATATTTTTAGAAACTCAAAAAAAAGGAAGGATGAAAGTTGTTCCTTGTTCCCACAACATTTCCCGAACACGATATATCTATGTTTTTCAACAAACTGGAAAAAAAATTCTTGAAAAAATAAATCCTTTCATCCATTTTCATTTATAAATACACATTGAGAGCAACTACTACACAACCTCAAACAGGACAAAATAAATACATTACCAGATGCAGCAGGTACCTTCGTAGAAGACACAGAACACTTAGTTGCTCCATTTCTACTCAATCGCACACTACAACCCTTTTTTCCGTTAGAACCCAATCTTAAGAAACTAATGAAATTACTGCAGCTGGTGAAAAGAAATTCACCTCTACTGTTAAATATCGTAGTGATTGGAGAATTGAGAGGCGAAACTGAAGTAGAGAAATTAATCGCCGTTTCCATTCATTTAGTAAATGAAAACTAGAGATAGGAGAAACGAGGCTCCAAACTAACCAGTCTACGAAATCAAATTAAATCAGAGCAAAAGCCCACAGTATCGAAGATTGAATCCAAGCGAGAAATCAGAGGATCATCTCGAATTAAAGTAGCTGAAGTCGCTATTTGTTGAGAAGGGCAAAACCCTAGTTTTCAAACGGCCATTAAAATGGAAGCCGGTTGTTTTTTCTGAAGTGAAAACAGCGTGAATTGTGTTCTAGCGGGAAAATGAAAATTCGGGGCAAAGTAGCTCAAGTGGTGAAGGAAAATCACATTAATACAAATGGGTAACGTAGATTGTTGAATCGTATTCACGTGTATTGAGAATTTTATTCACGCCGCTACTGCAACAAAGTGTTGAAATATATGCTAACATCTTGAGGCGTGTGTTGTAATAGACAAAAATCAGCATACCTATCGGTACATAGTAGCTAGCAACACCTTGTAATTTCATTGCAGTAGGCCATCTGTAGCATAATGGATTTAGAATAAACGGATTGGATTTAGAATAAATAGATAAAGAGTAAGGATTAGGTATGATTCTGAAGAATCACAGACACGAACCTAATGTTTGAATGGGAAGAGAAAACCTTAATTCTATCCCCAAAACCCATTATTTATAGTTGTATGTTATTAGCAAATGGGCTTGCTAATCATCCCATTAGGAGCTTATTGATCTGCCTGGCAGAAACTGGGACTTTAAATATAGATTCCTCCCAAATCGTTTAGCCAAATCCTGAGTGTGACCATCTACGGAATCGGTAAAGACCATTGCAATCCAATAGGACCGATTTTAGAACTTGATTCTACCCCATCAGAAGTTATGGCGAAAAAAGTAAGTACAAAGGAAAAATGATTACAAACATATTCAGTAAAAATCGTGGATATGTCTCACACGCTATGAACAATACTAAAATATGAGAACGATGCAACCACAAGGGATTTAGATATATTTATTTTACGATCCTTTTATATGTAAAATATGGGTTGTTACACCTTGTAAAAGAGAGCCTCATGTATGCACTAAATTCAGTTCAAAAACATACATAAGAAATAACTATTGTAAACAAATTATATTATGTTTTTGATGAAATAAGCGTTTACCTCCTTATAAGGAAATTGAGCACCGTATTGACATAATTTCCAGTGTTAGACCATTTCCATTCATCTTGAGGGTTGCTTCAAAATAAGTCGATGCATTAAGTAACCAAACCAATGAATTATTACAAAATAGATTGATTATACCAAGTCGCTCAAATTAGAGCTCGATTTTGGTATTTATCATAAAGTAGGATGGTTCCATAAGGTTGTGTGTAGAATACTGGGACATAAGTAAGCCAACCATTGAGGAGTATCCTTTACCCCATATATTTTGATAAACTTCATTGTGCTCATGTATTTTCAAAAGTTGACCTTGCTACATGTTGATGTGGGAAATTGGTCGTTCTCACACACTAATACCCAATGGGTTAGTGTTAAGTGAAATGTCCAAATTGACCAAACAATCCAAATACTGAGTTGCGAAAAAGTAAAGAACACCGAGTATATAGTGGTTCGTCGCTAACGCCTATGTTCACTTTCATGTAACTATTCATCATCATTGTTACAATTACAAAATTTATACTAGTTTTAACATTTTGAGTTTACATTGTTTTGTTAGAGAATAACAAAGTCCTTGTTAATCCCCTATTAAGCCATAACCATCTTCCTCAAGCCAAAAATGTGTGAAATATGCTTCAAGCCCAAATATGTCTAGAAGTAAGCCAAATGTCATCCAAATGCCAAAATATTGAGAGCAAACTTCCATGTGAAATTTATAGGTCTAAAAGACCTTCCAAAGCCATGAACACCATGAAATAAGCCATTAAAAGGCCTCAAGATGAGAGCTCCCACATGCTGGAAATGAGTAGAAAATGGTCCCCCCAAAACAGCCAAGTACCAGGAGTATTTACAAGTGAAGCAGCAGGCCAAAATCCAAAAAATCGTATCTCGAGAGTTGTACCGATCCCGGGATCAGTACCTACCCTGGGTTCGATATGTATCTGACATAGTTAAAATCTAGAGTCATTGCCAAACTGAAAGTGCCAAGCCAAAAAACAAGTGCTCAACCCGTGCTAATCAATCAAAAGCCAATGATCACCTCGGTGTGATCAACTCTTTCGATTTTTCCAAACTCCGGCGTATTTCGTATTCCAAAGAATATGTATCCCAAAAATACCGAGTTCGAAGCATTGTGCCAATCTATGGTTATTGCTAACCACCCTGTGTCGATCCTCCCGATTGAAGGCACCACATGTGTTCAAGTTGCTAAATCCAAATATGTATATATTATATCCGAATTTATACCAATCCTTGACCTTGATGTGCGCATCTCTTTTTGTGTGATCTGCACGTGCTAATCCAAACTTTTGGAACACGAAAAAAGAAACTCCGATCCGGGAATTGGTATCGTCAAATTTTGATGCATGAATATTGATTTTTATTATCTGCATGTAGAGGGCCGATTTTTGAGAGGACCGCTTCGTACTTGGTGGTTACCAGGTGCAAATCTGATCCTGGGATCAAAAGTTTTCCGATGTGCAAGTCCTGAAGTGCAGGGCCTTGTTCTAGGAGATTAGGCCCATGTGCTCACCTATTTTGAGCTGATCAACATGGTGTACTCAAGTGTTTTGTCGTGCCAAATTCTGATGCTAACTCGATGCTAGATCCAAATTTATGGAGGCCCACGGTATGTTCAAGTTTTTTTAGCTGAACCACACATGTTTGCCACATGTTTTGAGGAGATGCCAATTTTAAGAGCTAACCATATTTCAAAACTAATTCTGAGCACTTCACGAATTCAACCAAATTACTATGCGCTTATCTGAGAGAACATACTCGGTTCCAACTTTCGAGTACTTAGACAATCGTGAATTCGTCATGTGACTAATATGCCAAAAATGGGTCTACACTTTGGCTCCCAAAACATGTATTCCTTGAAAAAATGGAGATGTGTTTTGCGATAATCCGAGAATCCAAAAGTTGCAAACTTAAAGAAGTCCTCATAGAAATCCAATAGCTAAGAACCCGAAAACCAATGGCCATGATCGCACCGGATCGCACTAATGGAAAACCAAAAATCTAGGAAACCCAAGAAAACCGAAGATCGCCCCGGATCGTGCTAACCAAGATAACTAGAATAATCGAGTGTTAGGAAAACGAAGTAACCTGAAATCCAGAAAACCAGAATAGCCAGTAACCAAATAACCAAACCAGGTGATCGAACAAATCCAAAAACCAGATTGATTGATAATCAAATAACCAGATGAGTCTGAGACGCCATTGCCATATCTTAACAAGAGTACCAAGGATAAGCCAGAAGAGTCCAAGACGCCCTTGCCAATGTCTGACAAGACGACTAAGGATAAGACAAATGGGTGGGGGCCTTCCCGCCACTAGGCGAGATGGCCTTGCCAAGTTCCGATAAGACAGCATGCTCCTTCCCAAGAGAAATCCATACTTGGGAACCAAGATTTTTATACTTAGTGAGCAAAGTATTTACTACGCCAAGTCCTTAAAGTTAGAAGTTCCAATTCCAGATTTCCTTACTTTGCAAGCAACATCCTGACAAGTGAAGTAATTTTTATTAAAGTTTTCAATAGTTGGAATTTTTAATAAACCTAAAGGAAACATAGTGGTTATTGTCGAGTAGAGATGACGTTAAGGGGTTAAGGCCTAATCCATACGTAGCTAAGTCGACTTAGCCACTACTGATTTCAAGTTCCTTAAGCTTTGTTAAGTTTAAAGAGGGTGGACTAGAATCAAGTAAAGAGCATGCCTAGGAGTCCCACCGGTCCTGTACATGGGTAGGCCCACAGAGTCATCCTTAAGCCAGAGAATGAAAAAGAAACGAAGGACATTGGATGGTTTATCTTTCGTAAAGAGCATGCCAAGGGATTATGGCTGACTAACATACATCGGTTGGCAAGCTTAGCCGTCCAAACTGCCAAGTCTGGTGACCAGTAGTGAGTGGAAGAATTCCAAGGGTTTACCACACGTAAAGAGCATGCCTAAGGATTATGTATTAATCCCGTACATGGATATGCATATTTCACTTGGAAATCCTGAGCCAGATAACCGGAATGAAAGTAAGGGATTAGACGGTTTATCGTCCACAAAGTGCATGCCTAGGTATTAAGGCCTAATCTCGTACATTGGTAGGCAGACCTAGGCCCTTTGAACTCCCAAGCCAGATGCATCTAGAGACGATTGAGGAGACTAGACGGTTTCTCGTCCACAAAGAGTATGCCTAGGGATTAGGGTCTAATCCCGTACATGGGTAGGAGGACTTAGGCCCTCATCCCTCTTACTGCCATGTAAACCAAAGTGATTGTTAATTATGAGGGGGGTGGTTCATAGGGTACAGAGCATGCCTAAGTATTAAGTCCTAATCTTGTATGTGTGTGATCAAACTAAGAGATTTTCATGGTCGATAAAGTAGGGGTGTGATATCCATAAACATAATATCCAGGAGGCCGGAGCCAATAAAACTAGAATCAAGAGATAGAAAATCAGGGTTTTAATCGCTGAATAGCCAAAGCACATAAACCAAAGACCCAGATAAAAGTTGGTTCATATCCACAAGCTAGAAGACCATATAGAAATAACCATAGTCTAAAAGACCCGTACATCAGGAAAGCAAAAGTATTATTGCCAAAATCCAAAAGATAAAATGCTAAACACCAAAGTGTGCAAAGCCAAAGTTAAAAGTGTGGAAAGATGGAAAGCCGATAAACCAAAAACCAAGAAAATCAAAAACAAAGAAATATGAACTCCAAGAGCTGTAAAGCCAGAAAATCCAGAAAGCCACATGAATTGGTGACCAAACCACCGGAACTAGGTCTCCTCCTATCCTGAGTCAAAGTAGGTAACTATGCCTGTCCCAGTACTACAGCTCAATTCTGAATGTACCTCGCCAGCTAGCCATGTATGAAGCTCTCATCAATCATATCCCTAAGATGCCTACAGTCTTAGTATCATGACCATCTAGGTGTGAAACAAACAACTAGAATCCTTCTCCCTTCTGGGCGACGCCTTCGCGGAAGGCTTCCTGAAGAGAGCAGTTAGGTGAACTTCCAGATAATTCTCTTCTAGTGGGCGAGTAATCTCCACGTATGAAGGGAATTCAGGCCGATTCCATGCATTTTGATCATTATGGGGAGAAGCCTTTCCTTTGCCTTTACCAGAATTAGACGATCCTTTGCCCTGAACAGAATTATCCTCGAGAAACTTCTTTTCAGTACTCGCATCCTCATCCCTAAGAAAACGATCAGGTTGAAAATAAAATTCAACAAGGCCCCTTGGTGGATCCCATTGTTGTCTTATCTAGAACACCAGCCATTAAAACATAGAAGGCTCTGTTCGATCAACTGAAGCCACATCAACATTAAACCTTTCTGAAAACTTGTGCAAAGTCTCACCGGTCCTTTGGTTAACCATCATAAGCATCATCAAGTTCTTGGGTCCAGCAATATGAACCCCGAATTGTTCGATGAACTTCCCAGCCAAGATGTTCTAAGAATTAATCAATTCGTTTTCACATTATCGAAACTACATAGGATTAATATTCATAAGATAAAGACGGAAGCACTTCGCCATAACATTTTCCAAAACTGACAGTACTTCCTTATGACGCATGTAGCGCACCAAGTGAACCGTAGGACCCTTCCTACCATCAAAAGCTTCCAAGACCGGCAATTTGAAGTGGGTGGGTTCCGAGAATCTCCAATATCCTGAGTGAAGAGACTATGACTAGCGCAATCCAAATCCAAGAAAGAGGCCCTACCTCGAGTATATCATTGAATAATATCAGCGATCTGAGCTCCATTACCATTACTAAGCCAACGATTCCAACCATTTAAGTCTACATCGGTGCCCTCACTGTCAAGTCTAGTATCAGTGAATTACTAATCCCCAACCAGAATCGGGCTCAACCCAATCCTAAGGTGCCTCAACTGGCATGAATCCAACATTCAAAACTGTGGAAATTACTGCATCTAAAGATGCGCACGTCGGCACTTGATCGATATTACGAACTCCAGAACCCAAAACCTGAGTTGAACCTTTGATGAGATTTTGGGTGATAACCCCGAGCTAAGACGATTTAATACCTGTGTGCGGATTGGCATCGACACGAGGTGGTTCTTCGGGAATTTCCTCGAAGTCCCAAGCTAATCCTTGTGGGACACTAGCATTTGTTCCGATCATGTTACCTTGGCCTTGTGGCCTTCCAAAACCTTCAAGTCGAGCTGGAAGAGTGTTCATAGTAGCTTTATGTCTCCAAAAATGCTCTTCTTGTTGTTCCAATCAAGAAGTTAAATCCTTGGTGACTTCGTCGATATTCTCATGAGTAACGTAATTTGGCGGATGTCCAGTCGAGGAAACTTCCAAGCTTTCTTCAATCCCTGCTCAATCCGAGTAAGCCAAACTTATCTGTTTCATTTTAACTATAATGAAATCCAAGAAGAATCCGAGAGAATTTATTTCCTTAAAATTCCAAAATTTGAAGGCAATCCAACATCCATTGTGATACCTTACATCTCTTAACGTCACCCATATGCGGATGCGTTAAGTTTTATGAAGCTCTTAGTATAAAGTAACAACACAGAGAATAAAATTCACAAGACAAAAACATAAAACACAGTGGAAACTTTTAAAACATTTATTAAAATAAGCAAACCAAGTCATAATGCTTATTACATTTAAAATATCAGATAGTCATCATCATAAAACAAGCATACTATCTCACGGAAAATATCATTGTACATAAGTAACACCAAAAAGTTATCCCTCTCATAAATCAATATGATGATTAAAAGATAAGAACTAGACCAACAGATGAAGAAAGAAAGAGTGTGAATCCAAGCTGACCAAATAGTCAAGAATCACTATTAAGACCCTCCACCTTGTGAACATGAGGGGGTAGAAGAGAGCATGGGGAAATAAACTAGGTCAAACACACATCTTGTGAGTTACAGTAATTTTTAGCATGAGCATAAGATGAGGAAACATTTAGACAGATGAATAGTTCTATGAGCAATGGACATAAAAAGCTTAAATGGAATAGCAGGAAAAAGGTAAATACTAATAAAGATAAGCTTCTCATTCATGTCCGAAATCTTCTGCACCAACTATCAGAATATCACAATTAGGCTTATCTAATTTCTACTCGTTGATTGGCTACTTTTCCCACAATGTAAATAACATGTGCCAGCTATGGAATTTGGGGTTATCAACCCCAAACCCATCAACTAAAAGGACA
Organism: Allium sativum; assembly: GCA_030737875.1. NCBI lineage: Eukaryota > Viridiplantae > Streptophyta > Magnoliopsida > Asparagales > Amaryllidaceae > Allium > Allium sativum. Next base: position 714,266,395 of record CM060921.1, on the reverse strand, counting down.
CAACCGTTAATCACTGGTATTACAGCATCTTATCTTCCCCAATCAGAACGATGCACCCTCGTCGTTCCACCAGAACGCGCCCGTACCCACCTCGTTTGAACCACTTACTATCTTGTTCATTAAAGTGTGCCCTACCCTCTACCTAGTGCGAGACTCTGTGATAACAAAGGGATATTTACTGATACGGGTTCCCAAACAAACATGCAATTGACACAAGTCACCCCTAGGCTTGAGACCAATTCATTACTATGATTTCATTATATTATTAGGCCTCTTATCTACCCTAATCATCCCAGTGTTGTTGGACAGACCTAATCTACGAGCCAGTTATCTTCCACAATCAGCCTTGTGCTGCCATAATGGGCTCCCTCTTTCTTAACTTATTAATCTCATAAATTTAACTTAACATGTTTAAGTTTCATTAATAAGTCTAATATAACTAAATGTTATATCCTAGTTTGTATTTAACATTTCTAATCAATGTGATACTTTTATGCAACTCAACTCCATATTATTCAATGTCAAATTAAGTTCAATCTTTTCCAGTTTACATCTTCTCCAATTACATGTTAAGGTTTTATCCCTAAATTTACAATTTATTATGCTTATAATACTTAATCAGTTTCAATATGCCAAAATTCCCTTTTCAGTCAATTTCAATGTTTTTCCAATTTAACGCGCAATTCATGATAAAGGCTTAGGCCCTTTTCAGGCCTAAACTCAGCGCTAAAAGAAGAAGGGAAACGGTCTAGGCTACTCGTAAGGCCTAACTCAAAATAAACAAAAACAAATAAAGATAGACATACACATAACTGTAAATAAACTATGACAAAAAAGGGGATAAGAAGAAAAGATAATTACTCATTAACAATAAGCAAGAAGAAAGAAATTGACATCAAATAAACTGCAGTAAACTACAGGAAAAACTAAACATATAAATATTGTAACTGCTGTAAACATAAAACTTGCAAATTAAAACAACATAACTATCTAAGTATTCCTACGCAAATAACTAATCTAAAAATTACGTAAAAATCATAGATTTGATGAACAAAAGCATCCCCTGTGGCCTTCTTTTAAAATCTAGCAGAACCTCTGCTTCCAAAGTGTTTTTGTAAAAATAAATACAAAAACTTAAGAACTTCTCTTCTCCCCTTAGAAATTAAATTAAGTGGCCTTTCCAAATTTTGAGGATTTGCCGGGGAAAGAAGAAACGAGAGAGGCTCGGCTAGTATATTTAGATGGATTACCAGATGCCCTCAACCGTTCAAATCTAAGATTAGATCTGGTCTAGCTATGTCATCGGACCAATAAGAGAGCGCCATGTCGGCTCATAAACCAATAAAACAATGCCCATTTAGCTAAAAATTAACAGTGTAAAATAAATAATGTCATTGATTGCATGAAGGCTAAGGCACACGACCTTTCATAGCTGGGTCAGCCTACCCAATATACTGGGTCGAAAAAGGGCCGACCCATGGGTTGACTCACATGTTGATCTAGTTAGCCTGGGTCGCCCAATGAACATTGGTTCTTCTTCTTCTAATTATTTAATTTCTGAATTCTTCATTAATTCATAATTAATTCAATTTAACTCCGATTTTAGAGACCTATGTGTCCATTTTGATCAAAAAATTACAATAGATTCAATGGTGCTAGTCCTTTGTCTACTTCAGAATATTATTCTGATTAATATTTAGTTTATTAGTCTTTTATTTTTAATTATTGTTTATTAAAATTGAGGTGTTACATTCTCCTCTCCTTAGAGGTTTTCGTCCTCGATATCTTTAAGGCTAGAATGTTAGGGAATGTGGAATGGATCGTTAAGGAAAAACTAACACTAGAGGGGGGTGAATAGCGTTTTCAAGGAATTTAAGAAAATCAAAAACTTATATGATCTACTATTTGAATCACGCACCATAGAAACAATCACAGAATTAAACACAAACACAAAAATGAATAGAAATAAAATGCAGAAAAGGAAAGAACACACCGGATTATATACTGGTTTAGATTACTCCTACGTCCAGTCCCACGCAACGCTAGATTGCATAGATTTTTATTACTATATCAATATCCAAGTATAATCTCCTTGATTTCACGGCCAAAATGTTACCACCGACTCCAAACTCCCTTGATTAAGTATATTTCCCTTGATTTCTCCAGCTACAAGGTTACCATCGATTCCTTTCCTTGATTTCAAGGCTACAAGGAACACAACTTTTCCCAAACACTTCCCAAACGATTACAACAGCTCTATAACTCTTTAATAACACTTCGATTCGGAGAGTAATGAGTAGAGAGTGAGAAGAGAAGAAGTTTTATATGATTAGACTAGAAATCGACAGAATATAAAGATAGAAATCATAAAAATATGAAATATTAATGGTGTAATGAAAGGGGGTGAAGATGGAGAAGAAGAATGATAAAAAAAATCGAAATTATCCTTGATTTATAAGATTTGATAGGTTGCAACGCTTCTGAAACGTTTCAAATAGTGAAAAGACACTTACTTTCAAAATCAAAAATGTGACAGTTATATGTCGACATGGCCAATAATGTATGTTGACATATCACTTCATAAATTTGAATTTTTAGCATTTTTAAAGTGTTTTAATATATATATATATATATATATAATTCTAGAAATTCTTGAAATGTAAATAAGTATTATAAAGTAGAAAATCATATGAAATCTTAAACATAAACTACATAAATATATTTATAAAGTTTAAAACTATATAAATATAAAGTATATAACTATATAAAATATAAAAAAAACTTATAATTTAAAACCTTGAGTTTACAATCAAAAGTAAGATAGAAAAATTAATTTAGAATTAGAATAGAATTTGAAAATGAAATTTGAAAATCAGAATTTGAATTTGAACCTAGAGTGCTATTAAGAGTCTTACATAAACTAGACTCTATAACTATATTTATTGTGAACTCTTGAAATCTTGATTACTCATGAGTCTTGAATCTTGAATCTCTTGAACTCTAAATCTGTACAATCTTCAATACTAATACTTATATACAAATCCTGCATATATATATTTATATATTTATATATTCTAGATAAAGGTGTTAGTATATATTTTATAATCAGTTAATATTGAAATAAGGTTGTTGACATCGAAACTCCATTCTCCAATAATCTCCCCCTTTTTGATGATGACAAACTTTGTTTATTAAATATCGTACCTATACATACCTATTAATGATGATCCTTCTAATACTCCCCATGTCTATATGAATCCTTAAACAAAGTCTATATTTTATAATTTCTTCCCTTTTCGCATTATCAAAAAAATTCTAAAGACACTCCCCCTAAATCCAATAACTATCTAAGATATTCCTATACTAAAGTAGAGTACTTCCCCTGGGTCCTAAATCTATATATATATATATATATCCTATAAAATACTCCCCCTAAATTTATGATTATACAACAAACCAATCCAAGTATAATTAATATGTTTTATATCATATATACCAATCAATCCAAGCATAGCACACCAAGTAACATTTACATATGTTTAATATACACATGTTTTAAGTCAAATAATCCAAACAAAACAAAACAAAACAAACGAACCATACCAAATAATTAAATGTTTCTTGGGACTTCTACCTAACCGTCTTCTCCAAAGATTGAATCCTTCGTGATGACCTCTCAATCTTCATCGTCTTTGGTTAGTGGTGCCTTAGCGAGATTGTTATTTTCATCTCCGAAAAGAGAGGAGATTAGCCATCGAATTGCATCAAAATGCTTCTCTTATTATTCAAATATCTTTATTTGGCTTAATTCAAGCTGGTGCTGATTTCATATCATTATAGAGAGGATGTTCTTGAAGGAATTCAATGTTTCTTCAAGCTTTTCACTTAGATTATGAATTGGATTTTCAAAGTGTTAACGAGTTTTTCATCAACACCAGAGATAGGTTTAAGGAAATGGACCTAAGGGAAAAAATGGGATTATTCATCTCTCACGAGCTTGAGTTAGTTCATCGTTTCCTAGATATAAAGGTCTCAAGCCCGAAGATTAGTTACTCTTCCCTCAATGGGTGAGTATCATGCTTCTACAACTGAAGGACCAACAATTACCTTGGGATAAGGGTTTTCTAAGCATAACACAATCTAGGAACCTAAACAGCTTGCGGAATGGTTTCTCAATGACCAAAGATTGTTAGTAAGGTTGGTATGGGAAGGCTTACGTTGAGAAGATAGCATAAGATGTTCAGGAAACTTAGTTTCAAGGATAAAGCTTACGTATGAAACCCCCATCCGAGGGAAAACATAAGACATCTTGGCATCTGTCGAAAGTATTGAGTTGTGAAAAGTTAACTAGCTTAGCACGATAATACACTGTAGAATACATAAATAATAAATAACACAACAATTTATAGTGTTTCGGTTTGGATTGAAACTACGTTCACTTTAAGGGCTTTAATGATTTTATTCATAGAGGAGGTTACATAGGAAAATCCCCAAATTGATTTACAAATTAGGGTTCGTTCTCTAGGAAATGAGAGCAAGGTTAAAGAATGAGAAAAGGTCCTCCAAATTGAGACCCTTGTGGTCTTATTTATAGGCAAATCGGGCCCCTTTCTATTGTGAGCCCAGCAGAAACCTTTCAAGGTTTTTGGACTAAATGTTTCGGCCAATTTTCCTCTTATCGAATGTCCTCATAGATGCTTTCTTGCACCCGGAACATTGGTTTCAAGGAGTGGTTCCGCTGATATATCTCTTGGCAGATCATTTTCCGGTTCCGGGACCACTAGTCTCTGTCCGTATCTGTATCTTCCGACTCTAGCTTTAGGACTTCGTGATGCTTTGACCTTGTGCTTTGAATGCTTTTCATCTTAGAGTCCATTACCCTTTTCGGGATCGACACTGAGCAAGTCGTTGTGGAAGGCTTTTCTTCCCAAAGTTCTTGACTTGCTTTGGATAGGCTTCCGAAGTAGCTTCCAGTTTTCCAGAGGGACATTCCCAGTGCATTTCCTGTTGACTGCTAAAGTTTTTATTTGGTAATCATCAAGATTAGGTCTTGATTGATGGCTTACGGAAGATATCTTCATGTTTTGGTTTCTTGTTTTTTTCGCCTTTGTCTCCTTTTTCTTCCTGGCAACAATTGGTCCCGGTCCATATGCCTTTTGGCAACCTCTTGTCTTCTGCTCTCGGTATTATTTGGAATGCTTTCGAGATTTTTTCTTTGTATCTCAATGATTGTCTGTGCCTCCCTTTTAGGGCCTTCCTCTTTTCCTATCCTTTCGGAATCTTCAATACTACTTTCTGCCTTTAGCTATCGGTATTGGAACGATGTTGTTATGTTCTGATTCTTCTTGGCTGCCGGTATCTGCTTTCGGCTTTTCCCCTTTTGCCTTGTGGCTTTGCTGTTGGCTCTTGGATTTTGCTTTCCGTAACTCCTTAAATTCTCTATTTTCTTAACAAACCTATTTTCGTTGTCTGAAATACATTTACCCTTTCGGATTTAAAGCTTTTGCTTCTTTATATTTGAATGGTAAGAAATTCGGTGTTAATAATAAGCCACCCACCCAGCATGAAGAAGCCTTTGTTCTTTTGGACAAACTTGTGTGATTCCTCTATACCTTTCCTATCACTCAAGAATCATCATAAAAAAATTTTGGTATTAGTTCCGTATTTCCCAAAATATTAATGCGAGGGGGAACATGAACTTTGCTAGTGGAAAGAGTTTGAATATAACTTGCGAGTTATGAAGCCTAGTATGCAAAAAGACAATATGCATTCATCTGGAATTTTATGATTTAAAGTTCAGCATTCTCCTAGCAATGCTAGATGAGCATTACTATTGTTACTTAGACATTCAATTTTCAAGAATTCATTCTTGAAGTGTGATATAACAGATCCAAAATTTACATTTGGATATTTGCAATCAGATGTTCATCATTGATGAATATAATGTATTAATAAAAATAACATGACTTACATAGTGAGTGATATTCCACTTATAATGTGTGAAGCATTGTTTTAAATCCAAACCTATAGCAACAGGATTTGGAATAAGACTAATATAAGTTTAGAAACTTCCCTTCGTTAAGCACTAGGAAACTGTAACCTTTGCTTAGAGATTTCAAGTAAGAGACTAGAAATGCCAATCCGAGTACTTACGATACAAGGTTATAACCCTTCAAACCTAGATTAGTAAAAACCCCAAGATTCATACATGGGTAAATAGGAATTAGCAATCATATCTAAAAATAAGAAAAACCCAAGATTCAAACTTGGGTAAATGAAAGTCAGATATCACATAGAAACCTCGAGACTCATACTTGGGTAAGAAAAAATTAGAAATCATATAGAAACCCAAAGACTCATACTTGGGTAAGCAAAAATATGAAATCATATGGTAACCCGAAGACACACACTTGTGTAAATACAAATCGGAAATCGAATGGAAACCCCAAGACTCATACTTGAGTAAAGCATAAATCAGAAATTCATATCAAAGAATCATATCTATAAATGAGAGTTATTAAAGAATGTCATAGCTAAATAAAATGCCCTAATAAAGGCATAAACGAAAAATAGAAGGTTAATTAAGGATCATCCAACGAAACCATCACAAACCATACATATGTATAGTGTCAACCTATCCAAATATTATTGAAAGTGATCAAGCAACCATAGATTATGTGTGTGTTTCTCGGAGGTTCGCTCAGAGAACATTTGGAAGAAAAAGTCTTAAATATTCCAAGAAGTAATCTTTGGGTGTGTATATATAGAGGACTGCTTTTGTAATAAAATAACCCTATCCTGGGATGATTAGTCATTTAGCGGGAGTTTTTCTCAGTTTTTTAGCCATATGGTATCTAGCGTCTAGCCTTATTCCTAACCCATAGGATATGCAAATGAATAAATGCTCTCTAAGAGAATGACACTATTCCCTTTATGGGTAGATGTATGCATTATAACTTGCCCCACTTAGGAGTCAACTCCACTTGTCGGGGGTGGAAGAATTATCCCTACTTCCTGGGCAGCTCCACTATAGAATCCCAAGATTCTTTTAGCCCTACTCCTAGGGCTGCTCCGTTGTAGAAGCCTAAGAGTGTTTTAGCCTTACTCCTGGGGCGGCTCCTTTGTAGAAGCTTGAGAGTGTTTTAGCCCTACTGCTGGTGCAGCTCCTTTATAGAAGCTGAGAGTGTTTTGGCCCTACTCCTGGGGAAGCTCCATTGTAGAAGCATGTGAGTTTGGTGGCCTTTCTTCTTGAAGGCTTGATTTGCAGCTCCTCTTCTGGAGACTTTTGTTTGATGTTGCTTCACTTCCTGGAAGCTTTGTTTGATGCTCCTCTTCTGGAGGCTTTTGTTTATCGCTCCTCTTCTGGGAGGTTGTGTTTGTTGTTGCTTCACTCTCTAGAATCTTTATTTGATGGTGCTTCTCTCCCTGGCAGCTTAGTTTGTTTATGGCTTCGCTCCCCGGACGCTTTATTTGTTGCGCCTTCTCTTCTAAAGGCTTTATTGATTCAACCTTCCTTCTGTAGACTTTGTTGGATATCCCTCATCAAGGGTATGTTCCACACTATGATTGATGTTTAATCATTCCTTTGTGGCATATTTATCTGAGCAGCTTCCATTGAAGCTTGTTATTAATTGATAGCTTTGTTGTGCACTTATTCATGTATTGGGCTCTTTATGAGCTCCCTTTTGAGTTTTCGTTCCTTTTTATGGGACGAGTCATAGGAGGTGGTTGGGTGCACTTTAGGTGCTCCTCCTGAGCTCTTGTTGTATGCGTAAGATTGAATAGGGTTTAGTTTTTTTACCTGTAATAGCACTCGAACTTAAATTAATATTTTTTTTGACCATAAGTATAATGAAAAAGCTACACGAATAATAAAAGTAATCATTTGAAATGGGACACTTATTGTTAAGTTTTCATTCCCATATAGTAGTGTCTCATAACGCCTTTGTAATGGTTATACCTCAAGCTTCTGGATTAGTCTTTCTTTGTTTCTCGACTTAGTTTCCTTTTCATCAGACTACGACACTGACTAGTTTCATGTCCTGTTATCTTGTGGTAAGAACAATAGTATTTCTCTTTGCTTGATGTTGAAGAAACTTCTACAAAGGGATTTGTTTCAAGATTTTCTTTGTGTTAAGCATCTCTTCCATACAAATGAATTTGTTGGCTTTAGAATAAAGATCACCCAAGCTTTCACATTCTCTTAAGGTAATCTCTTTTAGAAGGGGGATGGTGCTAATAATCCCAACTTCACAGCTATTAGTTTTTTTTCTATCTGTAGCCCTTTGTACTTTGAGCGACTCATTATAAAATTTCTTCAGACAGCGGCTCCTCTAGTCTGTGTATAATTCTGGCTAGATCATAGATGTGATTGTTGAGTCTTTGTGTACACGAAAATATGTGCTAAAAGGGTGGATAATTGTTTCCAAGTAGTGATGACAGGACCACAATAATGTTTATACCATTTGCTAGCCTCTTTACAAAGGGTTGTCATGAAGATCTTGCATTGAAGTGTTTCAGAAACGTTGTACGCAACCATGTAACTTTCAAAGATAGTGAGATGTTCTTCGGGGTCTATAATCCCATCATATGTGAGCTGTGGTACTTCTGTACCAGGTAGAATTTCAGCCATCATTATTTCTTCAGAGAAGGGTATTCCTAGTAACTACCTGTCTTCTAGGTACCCTAGACTTTTGCTTTTTTCTGAACTGGCCACTTCTATTGACGCTTGATTATTTCCCCGTGATAGTGGACTATCTCGTAAACTTGACGAAGGCTTAACTTGGCTATAAAGCTCTCGAGGTGCCATTTTCCTTGATTCTGGTTCATAAGGTTCTACTTTAGAGGACCTTCGGATTAAGTCTTCTTCAATGAATTCTCTAGTTGCATCAATCCAAATAGCCAAACGTACTATTTGCAATTCAGTACTTCCTCTTTTCGTTAAGGTTAAAGTTCCTCTGGTTTCTAGTTTGGCTAAGTTGATGTTGTTTTCTGGAATGGATGACGCGTTGAATCCTTCTTTGCTACTTCTTCCCGATTGAATCATCCTTTAATTGATTCTCATAGTATCTTGTTATGATGGGATGAGAAATAATGTGGGAAGGTTTAAGTTAAGTACGGAGGGTTCTCAATAAGGTTGTAGTTTCAGGGTTAAACTATTCTTCAAATAGCTCTTGGAACTGTGATGTTTGAAGTAGTAACTTGGTATGCATAAGCTCCTTGTTGGGACTTTCTATCTATATTCTTGTTTCTTTAAATCCTATTCCAAACTGGGGCGGAACATCACAATTGGAAACATGGCAATGTTACCTAAAGGTTTAAAGGTAGGAATAGGGGTCGGAGGTTCAGGCCCTCCTTCTAGCACCAAAATGTTAAAGATATTTTCCGTCAACATCGGAGGTCGGTCTAAGGAAATGGACCAGAGGAAAAAAATGGGATTATTCATCTCTCACGAGCTTGAGTTAGTTCATCGTTTCTTAGATATCAAGGTCTCAAGCACGAAGATCAGTTACTCTTCCCTCAAGGGGTGAGTATCATGCTTCTGCGACTCAAGGACTAATAGTTACCTTAAGATAAGGGTTTCCTATGCACAATACAAATTAGGAAGCTAAACAACTTGCGTAAGGGATCCTCAATGATCTAAGACTGTTAGTAAGGTTGGTGCGGGAAGTTTTACGTTGAGAAGATAGCATAAGATGTTTAGGAAACTTAGGTTCAAGGATAAAGCTTACGCATGAAGCCCCCATCCGAGGGAAAACATAAGACAGCTTGACATCCATTGAAAGGATTGAGCTGCAAAACGTTAGCAGTATATCACGATAATACACTATAGAATACGTAAATAATAAAGAACACAATAATTTATTGTGGTTTGGTTCGAATTGAACTTCACTTTAGGGTCTTTGACGATTTTATTCATAGAAGAGGTTACATAGGAGATCCCCAAATTGATTTACAAATTAGGGTTCACTCTCTAGGAGATGAGAGTAGGATTGAAGAATGAGAAAAGGTCCTCTAAATTAAGGCCCCTGGGGTTTTATTTATAGGCAAATCGGGCCTCTTTCTACTATGAGCCTAGTAGAAACCTTTCAAGGATGTTGGACTAAAGGTTTCGGCCACTTTTTCTCATATTGAATGTCTTCTTCGATTCCTTCTTGTGTTCGGAACGTTAGTTTAGAGTTTTCGGGAGTGGTTCAGCTGCTATATCTCTTGGCAGTTCATTCTCTGGTTTTGGGACCACTGGTCTCGGTCCATATCTGTATCTTCCGACTTTAGCTTTAGGACTTCATGATGCTTTGACCTTGTGCTTTGAATGCTTTTCATCTTGGAGTCCATTACTCCTTTTGGGATCGACACTGAGCAAGTCGTTGTGGAAGGCTTTTCTTCACAAAGATCCTGACTTGCTTCGGATAGGCTTCCGAAGTAGCTTCCGGTTTCCCGCAAGGACACTCTTGTGCATTTCCTATTGACTACTAAAGTATTTATTCAGTGATCATCAGACTTAGGTCTTGGTTGTCTTCATGTTTTGGTTTCTTGTCTTTGACGCCTTTGTCTCCTTTCTTTTCCTAGCAACACTTGGTCCCGATCCATATGCATTTCAGCAACCTCTTGTCTTCTACTCTCGGTATTATTTGGAATGCTTTCGAGATTTTTTCTCTATATCTCGTTGAGTGTCAGTGCCTCCCTTTTAGAGCCTTCCTATTTTCCTGTCCTTTCGGAATCTTCAATACTACTTTCTACCTTCAATTGTCTGTAACGGACCGATATTGTTATGTTCTGATTCTTCCTTGGCTGTCGGTATCTTCTTTCTGCGTTTCCCCTTCTGCCTGGTGGCTTTGCTGTTGGCTCTCGAATTTTGCTTCCGGTAACTCCTTAGATTCACTCTTTTCTTCACAAATCTGGTTTCGCTGTCTGAAATCCCTTTACCCTTTTGGCTTTAAAGCTTTCGCTTCTTCATAATTGATTGATACGAAATTTGGTGTTAATACATAGTTTTGGTAAGAAATGAATAAAAGAGAAGGAGAGATGATATAATGAAGTTTTCTGGAAGAAATAGGCTTAAATAGGGCCTGGAACTTGTTGGATTTTGAGTGGACATGAGTTTTTTTTTTTTGAAAAGATTTGTAAAATATGGCAATTATATGTCGAGATAGCATAGTACGTATGTCGACATACTCATTTGAAAATTTTCAAATTTTGAATATTTTGTATGTATATTATATTTTATTTAATTCTAAAGTTTTTACAGTAACTTAAAGATAATTTTTACATAAATAAAACTCCATTAATTACTTCATAAAAAGCAAATACATCCAACTAATTAAGACACACTAAATACTAGATTCGAAAGCAAATACAAGCAAATATTAAAGACAAATTAAACTAGATATTCTAATTTTTAGCGGACGATAAGGAGGAAGACGAAATTCCAAGCTTTCTTCCTATCTTGACCATGAACTTAGTCATTTTGGAAAAGTTCATTTTGAGTTTCTTTTGGATGTTGAAAATTTTCACTTGGTTTAGAAAAATAATCTCTCTGGAAATGGTTCTATTGTTAACTAATCACTCAACACTTTCTAGAGAAGTTTCTTCTTCTTCTTCGACTTCCATAGGTGCTCATTCTTATTGCATTCGAGCTTGTTTGTTTTCGAATGTCTCATACGGTTTGAGCTTGAGAGGAATTTGCATAAGGTGTATGTTTGTGGTGTCAAACACCTTTCTTGGCACAAATTCTTCTCCGTGAAGATCAACTCAGAAAATGCAGGTGAGATAAACTCCTTAGTAAAGAGTGTCCTCACTTGATGAAGTTTCTGTGGGTCTGAATTCTCTTAAGATCATATCGGCCCAATTGATGTTTTAGCCACCAGTAATAGCAGTGGGGGCTTTTTGGACCTTGAGAGTTCGATTATTAAAGTTTTCGGAAAGAGGAGTGATGGTATGTTGGAAGAGAAGGTTTACGATTCTTGTTTTTGGACGGAAAAAGCGATTCTTTAATTTCATTTGAGCATCGCTTTCAAATATGTCGCGATAAGTTTCTAAATCAGTTTCATCGACTTTGAAAATCCGAAAAATCTGAGCCCATGCTTCTACAATTTAAGATATTGCCCAAGATTTCGGCATCTAGAACAATTTGTGTGCCTATGACGCTACTCCAAATTTGGTCTTCATTACCTTCGAAAAATACGCAATTAATATTCGCATAGAACATTTTGGCAAGCTTAGGATAACACACTTCGTCGTTATCCCGAGAGTCGAATAAGCTAAAGATTTCATTGTGGTTGAAGAGAGTGATAAGATCATAGGATGGAAAGTCTCCAAAGACGGCGAAAGAACTCATATTGACTTTAACATTTTCTAGATAGTCAACATAGGTTTTGATAACATCTCTATCATTATGAAGATAACCTTTGATGGTTTCGGTTAACTTCAATTTCTGAGATGAACTTGAGGAAGCCATTGAAGTGATTGTTTTGAAGAGTATAGATATGAAGAATATAGTTTGAATTATGAACAAAAGGTGGAGAAAATAGATGTATATATAGAAATTGAATAGGAATGAATTGAATAAGCACAACTTTTCAAAAATCAATGATGCCATTTTATACCTTGGGAGATGGTGAAAAGTTGGTGGGAAGTTTGAAAGTTTAAAGCATTGAAATTTAAAATTTGAATTTCAAATTAGAGGCTGATATGTCGACACATGTACATATGTATGTCGACATATGTGTTCATTTTTAAAGGACAGTTGGTTTTGTGACTTTTAATTTAAATTATCGATTTATATTTCAGGTTTAACGATTTCCTAAAATAATTCTAATCCTAACGAACATCCAAAATTTTATTTTATTATTTTAATAATTATTAAGTTATTATTATTATTTTGAATTTCAAAATTCAAAATTTGAATTTTAAATTTCAAGTTAAAATTTTAAATTTTAAGTTTTAAAAACAAAACAAAACAAACAATCAAAACAACCATTCAACCAAATAAAATTCAAAAATTAATTAAGGTGTACCCGATTTTTAGATCCTTATCTTTGAAATTTTCTGAATTCTGAATCGTCATGAAGCACATATTTGAGTTTCCGGTTTCTAGCTCTTCATCACTTGATGATGATTCTAAATCATCTAATGTTACTACGTGTAACACCCCACCTCCGCTAGGGTCACTCACAAAGAGAATGCACTAGTTTTGGAGAAGCGTTATCGAGGTAAACAAACACAGAAATATTACAAGACAGAACATAGATAAAACATCGAAAGATTCAAAAGCTAAATTTCATTACTTTCAAAAAGAGTCAAAACCTTTTACATCAAATAGCCAAGGTCATTATTTTCCATTACAACAAATTCTGTCTTGCATAAATAAAGAAGCATAGACTTAAAACAACAAAAGTAGCTTAATTCCCCAAAGGCAGCAGAGATGCAGCCATAGCATAGCTCAAGATCAAACCATACATGAGATGAACCGAAAGCAAGCGAAATCCAAGCTAAGTGCTAGAGTTTCCTCCCTGAGAACCTGGGGGGGAAACGGAACAAAAAGAGACGAAAGAAAACAGGCCAGTCATAAAGACCGGTAAGTCCTAGTGACTTTCAGCATAAAAACAGGTAAAGTTAACATGACATGTACAAACTGAAAATAAACATAAGGATGATGCCAAGATGGGCAAGATAGACTAAGATAACATGATAAATCAAGTATAGCATCACATATTCAAGGTTCGCTGCATCAACTGTACTAGAATCCCAACCCCATGTCTTATATTAATCATGAAATGATCCCTTGGCCCAATATTATGAAATGACCCATTACTAGGTCCAACGGAACGATCCACTAATCGATCGGCTCCCTACAAGTTCTATCTCGTCGTGTGTCTGTGTCATACGGCCCTATCACGAATGTAGTCACCTGTGCTAGGTCCACCATAGGGTGTATCAAGCCCTAGGGTGCCAACCACCGAAACGAATCAAGCATGCACAGGTAAACCTACTGATGCCCAATGCCTGCTTTTTCAACTCCGGACCATGTGCACGACCAGAGCCCGCCTGAACCTACACTGGCGCACCAACACAGCCGTCGTTCTGGTCACTTACAATCATCCCAGTAATTGTGCCACACCCTGCCTAGTTCCAGGGTACCATGATACATCTAGTGGGTTACTGCTGAAATGGACCGCGTAACTAGGGTTTTCGTCCAATAGGTTAAGTGTTGTCATTTAAATTCGTGACTTAACCCTTATCAGTCTAGCATGTCGAGTTGGTTAAGCGTTGTCATTTAAATTCGTGACTTAACCCTTATCAGCCTAGCATGACAAGTTGGTTAAGTGTTGTCATTCAAGTTCGTGACTTAATCCACATACGAATCATGTATCAGGTTGGTTAAGTTTTGTCTTTCATGTTCATGACATAACCCAATCACGTGGCATTAATTCATTAATGCACCTTAACCTCTCACATCAGACCTGTTGTTGTGGTCACTGGATATGCCAGGCGGTTCCGGGCAGAATTACACCACAACTCAGTCTGACTTCGGGTTTTCAAGTGCGATATGACTAACTACCCACATTGGATCCTATTGTTTGCAGCAACTGGATTTGCCGGGCGGTTCCGGGCAGAATTACACTGGAAACTCAACCCAACCTCGAGTTGGCCATTTTCAAGTTCATTCTAGTGTCATGTCCATGTTCAAGATTCATGTCAAGTTCGTGTCAAGTTTCATGGCGAGTTTCATGCCAAGTTTCCTATAATTACCAATTTTTTTCAATGTTACCCCGTCTAAATATAAGGCTAACAATCTTAGCCTAATTTTCTGTCCGCATGATTTTTGACATATAATATTAGGATAAAACTTAGCCTAATTTAACATACACAAAATTTGCATAAAGAAATTCATTAACATAAACATGACATAGGTGTAAACTTGGCATTCTCGGCATAGTCAATAAGAACACCATAGCTGTGTACTTGCAAAATAATCAACATGAATATCATAGGTGTGATCTTGTAACGTAGACTAAATCAACATACATATATGTGAATTTGCAACATAGACTAAATCAACTTACATATATGTGAACTTGCAAATCAATCACGAGCATATGAAAAAGTGTGATCTTGAAATATGACAAAGGTTTAACATATACACATAAACATGTAGATCTAACATGTTACCACATATGTGATATGATTTTACAACCTAAAACTTGCATAACATGATAAACTACACAACTTGTCATAACAGGTTATACTCCAATATACATATGAATAGACTTATTCATCGATTCCCAATTCAACATGATAATAAAATAGAATATCATTTAATTTCACATATAACATAATAAACATTGTTCTATTATCAATTTATTTCCAAGGCATAACATAACTGAATAAATTGAGTAAAACATCGCAGGCATATAGATCTGATAACATTATAAACATAAAAAGGTTTGAATAGTAATCTAGGTTCAAGAATATGGATAGATCTAACTTAAATAGAAAAATCCCCAAAATCAAGATCCAAGGGCAAATAAAGCAAATAGGTATGAATAGAATATCAAGCTTAGATCCATTTTCATAGCCGTAATCCTAGGCAATAACCTCATGGTCATGAATCGTAGGTGATTTAGCCACAATTATCCTTGTCATAGTCATAGGCAATAGTCTTATGTTCACGGTCATAGGCATAGGCATAGTCTTATGTTCGCAGTCATAGGCATAGGCATAGTCTTATGTTCACAGTCATAGGCATAGGCATAGGTATAGTCTTATGTTCACCGTCATAGTCTTAGGCCATTAACAATAGTTTCAACGTCATAGGCATAATAATGTTATGGACATGAAAGAGTCTGATTTACAACAAGAATAGGTTCAAACTTATTTCATAGCAATATTCCCAAAAGTCAAGATCCAAGATGAACAAAAATAGATATGAATCATACATAGATCCAATTCTAATTTATAACATGTCCATATTAAGTTTATAGTTTTTATCGAAAAGTAACTTGAACTTACAGATCGTGGTCTAAGAAATTTAGATGCAGCCAAGTCTAGAAATTTGTCATAGAATTGTTGAATCTTGCTATGATTGTAGAAGAAAATCCCCAATATGAAATTCCTAGCCGTAGTCTTCAAGAAATAATCTTCGCGATTATTTTAATTTAATTTATTTTAGAGGAGGAAGAAGAAGCCATGATCATCAAGAGTTTGTGCAGCATAAGATTATAGAAGAATGGTGTAAAGAGAATGAGGCTAGGAGGCTGTTTATATAGGATTAGGCAGACGGATCTGGACAGAAAACAAGTCTAAATACATCAGAATGCATCAGGTTCAGAAAGTGGGTTTGGGAGGCAGGTCGACCCCCAGGTCGACACTATGGTCGACCTGGTCCCTGGGAGGTCGACACTATGTTTGACCCCCAGGTCGACCTTGTCCCTAGGCGGGAAATTTCCCACCCAGCATGTTCTGGGTTTTGAATTCGAATTCGAATTTTCAAACTGTTTTTTACTCTGAAAATTTCTGAAACTTCGGAGGGTCATATCTCCCTCATATGGACTCCGATTTTCGAAAATTCGGACTCGTTTCCAAGCAGAATTTCGAGACGAATGCAATGGCGGAACCCATTTCCCTTGATTCTTATTTTAAAAATTAATTTTGCCTTGATTTATGGTTTTAACAC
This sequence comes from Allium sativum, assembly GCA_030737875.1. Lineage (NCBI taxonomy): Eukaryota > Viridiplantae > Streptophyta > Magnoliopsida > Asparagales > Amaryllidaceae > Allium > Allium sativum. Next base: position 714,249,720 of record CM060921.1, on the reverse strand, counting down.
GTTATCACAATTTGGGTTGTTACATTCTCCCCTCCTTAAAGGATTTTGTCCCCGAAATCTTCAAGTTAGGAAGAATTCATCCTATCATCCAATCAACCATCTTCTCAACCATCATCCACAAGCAACCATTGTCCTTAAAAGATTTCTAATGCTATATGAACATATGCAGAAAGTGTGTGTATATGTTCCTTATCTAGTGCAAATGATCAGGCCTGATTGATCTTCTTAATGCAAAATATGTTTAGTGCCATGAATCCAACATGTATGCAAATATTCCTAGTCACATAAACACTATATGTGTGCACAAACAAACATCCATCCATATGCAACATTCACATGATAACACATTCAATTTCATCCATAAACAAGTATAAACACTCATGCATATGCAACATGAAAATGTGTCTGAGCCGATCTAGTGCCTAATGTGTGTTATGCAACCACGAGCAACCACTTGCGACCACTTGCAACCATTAGCAAACATCAACCATAACATGTTTCAATCACATGTTTACATCCAAAAAGGGTTCTACCTAAGGTTCTCAGGATAGGATTGAGAAGATAAGCAAGATAAAACAAAGCATCTAGGAGAAGAAGTTAAAGATGTATCACCAGATGGTACTGCCTGCGGGCCTTGCCCTTGCTTCTTAGGGCAGTTCTTGCTGTATGTCCAGTATCACCACACTGAAAGCATGCTCCCATCCTCATCTTCTTCTTTCTACAATCCTGGACTATATGCCCCTCAATACCGCAGAAGTGGCATTTTCTTTTCTCACGTGTCTTGTTATCCTTATTGTTGTTGTTGTTCTTGCCTCCTTTCTCGAAGTCTACCTTCTTGTTTTGAGACTCATTCGCCTTGACCTCCTTCTTGCCATTCTTGTCTTCTTCATTTAAGAACGCCATGTCTACTAACTTTTCGTAAGTAACCCCCATAGGTACGTGGGTCATAGCCAAGCTGTGAAGTGGCTCATTCAATCCTTTGACCAAGTGGAGAGCCTTCTTACGAATGGTATTCACCAAGTCAAGTCCAAACCGAGCCAGCTGATTGAATTTATTGACATATTCCTTGACCATCATACTTCCTTGCTTAAGGGATAAGAATTTTTCCAGCTGTAGACTTCGTTCATCTTGCGAGAGGAATTTCATCTTGAACCTTATTCTGAAATCCATCCATGTTTCAACCGGCCTCTCGGCGTTAGTGTCTTCCCACCAATAGGAAGCTTCGTCTTTGAGCAACCATACCGCCAACTGTACCTTCTGCCTATCGTCCACCTCGAAGATAACGAACAGATCCTCAGTTTCTTTGAGCCAGTTCCTCGCTTCTACGAATGATTCAGTTCCCTTGAAATCCTTTCCACCTATGGCCCTAAAATCTTTACAGATTTTTGAGAAAGCAATTGCACGAAGAGGGGGCGGAGGAGGAGGAACCGCTGCAGCTGGAGGAGGAATATCTGTTGGGCCTGCATCGTTGGCCCTAGCCTCTAAGTACCTCCTGAACCAGCCAGGTATTGGCACGCCCTATGGAAAGTTAAGATTCCCAGACATGCTGAAACGGAAAAGAAGAGGTTCAAATGAGGAAATAAAGATAGTGCTAATGGCTTTTGGGGAATAGCCTTTAAATAAAACAAGACTTTTCTTGAAAAAAAAAATGCTTCTTTGTAAACGGTTTTGAAAATAATTTTAGAAGGTTTTCTAAAAACTTTTGCCCAGTCTGGTAACCTTCGGCTCTGATACCAAATGTAACAACCCACCTCCGCTAGGGACACTCACAAAGGGAATGCGCTAGTTTTGGAGGAGCGTTATCGAGGTAAACAAACACAGAAATATTACAAGACAGAACATAGATATAACAGCGAAAGATTCAAAAGCTAAATTTTATTACTTTCAAAAAGAGACAAAACCTTTTACATCAAATAGCCAAGGTCATTATTTTCCATTACAACAAATTCTGTCTTGCATAAATAAAGAAGCATAGACTTAAAACAACAAAAGTTGCTTAATTCCCCAAAGGTAGTAGAAAGGCAGCCATAGCATAGCTCAAGATCAAACCGTACATGAGCTGAACCGAAAGCAAGCGAAATCCAAGCTAAGTGCTAGAGTTTCCTCCCTGAGAACCTAGGGGGGAATGGAAGAAAAAGAGGCAAAAGAAAACGGGTCAGTCATAAAGACTGGTAAGTCCTAGTGTCTTTCAGCATAAAAACATGTAAAGGTAACATGACATGTACAAACTGAAAATAAACGTAAGGATGATGCCAAGATGGGCAAGATAGACTAAGATAACATGATAAATCAAGTATAGCATCATATTCAAGGTTCGCTGCATCAACCGTACTAGAATCCCCCCTATGTCTTATATTAATCATAAAATGATCCCTTGGCCCAATATCATGAAATGACCCATTACTAGGTCCAACGAAACGATCCACTAATCGATCAGCTCCCTATAAGTTCTAACTCGTCGTGTGTTTGTGTCATATGGCCATGTCACGGCAGTAGTCACCTGTGCTAGGTCCACCATAGGGTGTATCAAGGCCTAGGGTGCCAACCATTGACACGAATCAAGCATGCACAGGTAAACCTACTGATGCCCAATGCATGCTTTTTCAACTCCGGACCACATGCACGACCATAGCCCGCCTGAACCTACACTGGCGCACCAACACAGCCGTCGTTCTGGTCGCTTACAATCAGCCTAGTAATCGTGCCCCACCCTGCCTAGTTCCAGGGTACCATGATACATCTAGTGGGTTACAACTGAAATGGACCACGTAACTAGGGTTTTCGTCCAATATGTTAAGTGTTGTCATTTAAATTCGTGACTTAACCCTTATCGGTCTAGCATGTCAAGTTGGTTAAGTGTTTCATTTAAATTCGTGACTTAACCCTTATCAGTCTAGCATGTAAAGTTGGTTAAGTGTTGTCATTCAAGTTCGTGACTTAACCCGCCTACGAATCATGTAAGTTGGTTAAGTGTTGTCTTTCATGTTCATGACTTAACCCTATCATGTGGCATTAATTCATTAATGCACCCCAACCTCTTACATCAGACCTGTTGTTGTGGTCACTGGATATGCCGGGCGGTTCCGGGAAAAATTACACCACAACTCAGTCTGACCTCGGGTTTTCAAGTGTGATATGACCAGCTTCCCACATTGGATCCTATTGTTTGCAGCAACTGGATTTACCGAGCAGTTCCGGGCAGAATTACACTGCAAACTCAACCCAACCTCGAGTTGTCCATTTTCTAGTTCATTCTAGTGTCATGTCCATGTTCAAGATTCATGTCAAGTTCGTGTCAAGTTTCATGGCGAGTTTCATGCCAAGTTTCCTATAATTACCAATTTTTCCCAACGTTACCCCGTCTAAATATTAGGCTAACAATCTTAGCCTAATTTTTCGTCCGCATGATTTTTGACACATAATATTAGGCTAAAACTTAACATAATTTAACGTACACAAAATTTGCATAAAGAAATTCATTAACATAAACATGGCATAGGTGTAAACTTGGCATTCTCAGCATAGTCAATAAGAACACCATAGCTGTGTACTTGCAAAATAATCAACATGAATATCATAGGTGTGATCTTGCAACGTAGACTAAATCAACATACATATATGTGAATTTGCAACATAGACTAAATCAACTTACATATATGTGAACTTGCAAATCAATCACGAGCATATGAATAAGTGTGATCTTGAAATGACATAGGTTTAACATATACACATAAACATGTAGATCTAACATGTGGTCACATATGTGATATGATTTTACAACCTAAAACTTGCATAACATGATAAACTACACAACTTGTCATAACAGGTTATACTCCAATATACATATGAATAGACTTATTCATTAATTCCCAATTCAACATGATAATAAAATAGAATATCATTTAATTTCACATATAACATAATAAACATTGTTCTATTATCAATTTATTTCCAAGGCATAACATAACTGAATAAATTGAGTAAAACATCGCAGGCATATAGATCTGGTAACATTATGAACATAAAAAGGTTTGAATAATAATCTAGGTACAAGAGCATGGATAGATCTTACTTAAATAGAAAAATCCCCAGAATCAAGATCCAAGGACAAATAAAGCAAATAGGTCTGAGTAGAAAATCAAGCTTAGATCCAATTTCATAGTCATAATCCTAGGCAATAACGTCATGGTCATGAATCATAGGTGATTAGCCACAATTGTCCTTGTCATAGTCATAGGCAATAGTCTTATGTTCACGGTCATAGGCATAGTCTTATGTTCACAGTCATAGGCATAGGCATAGTCTTATGTTCACAGTCATAGGCATTGGCATATGTATAGTCTTATGTTCACCGTCATAGTCTTACGCCATTAACAATAGTTTCAACGTCATAGGCATAATAATGTAATGGACATGAAAGAGTCTGGTTTACAACATGAATAGGTTCAAACTGATTTCATAGCAATATTCCCAAAAGTCAAGATCCAAGATGAACAAAAATAGATGTGAATCATACATAGATCCAATTCCAATTTATAACATGTCCATATTATGTTTATAGTTTTTATCTATAAGTAACTTGAACTTACAGATCGTGGTCTAAGAAATTTAGATGCAGAAGTCAAGTATAGAAATTTGTCGTTGAATTGTTGAATCGTTGAATCTTGCTTTGATTGTAGAAGCAAATCCCCAATATGAAATTTCTAGCCGTAGTCTTCAAGAAATAATCTTCGCGATTTATTTTAATTTAATTTGTTTTAGAGGAAGAAGAAGAAGCCATGATCATCAAGAGTTTGTGCGGCATAAGGTTAGAGAAGAATGGTGTAAAGAGAATGAGGCTAGGAGGCTGTTTATATAGGACTAGGCAGACGAATCTGGACATAAAACGAGTCTAAATACATTAGAATGCATCAGGTTCAGAAAGTGGGTTCGGGAGGCAGGTCGACACTATGGTCGACCTGGTCCCTGGGAGGTCGACACTATGGTCGACCCCCAGGTCGACCTTCTCCCTGGGCGGAAAATTTCCCACCCAGCCTGTTTTGGGTTTTGAATTCGAATTTGAATTCGAATTTTCGAGCTGTTTTTGATTTTGAAATTTTTGAAACTTCGGAGGGTCATATCTCCCTCATACCGACTCCGATTTTTGAAAACTCGAACTCATTTCCAAGCAGAATTTCGAGACGAACGCAATGGCACAACCTGTTTCCCTTGATTCTTATTTTAAAAATTAATTCTGCCTTGATTTATGGTTTTAACACGTTATTAAAATACGGATTGTTACACAACGTATGCTTTCTTCCTCTTCTTTGTTGAATTGCTGTTGTCCATTTGTTGAGTCGATTTATCTGGATGTGGACACAGTCTCTTTATATGGCCTGGTTTATTGCAGTTATAACATCGATCATCATTTCTTCCTGAACTTCCTTGATTATTATATTGAAAATAATTTTTCCTTTTATATCTCAGAATTTAACTAAAATGTCTTCTCATTTGGGTTGTTTCTTCATCGTCTTCACTACTCCAGTCAGAATCATTTGTTGTTGCTTTAAATGGTATGGATTTCTTTTCAGTTGGCTTGTTTTCCTTTCTTTTCTGAAAGTGGACTTCAAAAGACATCAGATTTCCTATTAACTCTTCAATCTTCATTTCACTAACATTATTGGCTTCTTCAATCGCAAATGTTTTATGATCCTATTCTGAAGTTAATGAAATCTACATTTTTCTGATGTGGTATTCTTCAGAATAAGTTTTTCCAAGTACTGTTAATGAATGCACTATCTTATGAAATCTGCAATACATAGCAGAGATATATTCATTCTCGTTCATTTTGAATAACTCAAGCTGATTAACTGACATTGATATCTCTGTTTGTTTAACTTTTCTAGTTCCTTCATGAGTAACTTGTAAAGTTCTCCAAATCTCATAAGCAGTTTTACATACTGATACTCTATTAAACTCATTCCAACTAATCAACAAAACAACATATTCATGACTTTAGAATTGCTTTGTGCAACAGCCTTTTGTTCATTAGTCCATTGTGCAAAATTAGTTGTGGGTTCAACAAACTCATTCCGTGTACTATTCCATGTGTCTAATCCTACTGGTTGTAAATATACTTTCATTCTACATGCCTAATATGAACAATTACTACCATTAATCAGTGGTGGTCTAAAAGTGGACTGATCCTCTACACAAGAACTATTATTATTACCAGTGTTGGATGCCATTTCTAAAAAAAAATTCAAAAATCAGATTATGAACTTTTTGAAAGACCTTACTTTAATACCAATTGTCAGGGAATGCGGAATGGATATTTAAGGCAAAACTAACGCTAAATGGGGTATAAATAGTGTTTTCAAGGAATTTAAGAAAATCTAAAACTTATATGATCTACTATACGAATCACGCATCACAGAAACAATCACAAACATAGAATCAAACACAAACACAAAAATAAAAAGAAATAAAATGCAAAAAAGGAAAGAACAAACCGGATTTTATATCGGTTCGGAATGCTCTTACGTCCAGTCCCACGCAATGCTAGATTGCATAGAGTTTTATTATTACTATATCAATATCCAAGTACAATCTCCTTGATTTCACTGCCACAAGATTACCACTAACTCCAAACTCCCTTGATCGAGTATATTTCCCTTGATTTCCCCAGCTTCAAGGTTACCACTGATTCCTTTCCTTGATTTCAAAGCTACAAGGAACACACCTTTTCCCAAACACTCCCCAAACGATTACAACAATCCTATAACTCTTCTATAGCACTTCGATTCAGAGAGTAATGAGTAGAGAGTGAGAAAAGAAGAAGTTTTATATGATTAGACTTGAAATCGGTAGAGTATAAATGTAGAAATCATATAAATATGAAATATTAATGGTGTAATGAAAGGGATGAAGATAGAGAAGAAGAATGATAAAAAAATCAAAACCATCTCCTGTTTATAAGAGTTGAAAGTTTGCAATGCTTCTGGAACGTTACAAATAGTGAAAAGACACTTCCTTTCAAAATAAAAAATGTGGCAATTATATGTCGACATATCACTTCATAAATTTGAATTTTGAGCATTTTTAAAGCGTATTAACATATATATAATTCTAGAAATTCTTGAATTAAAACATAGTGATATAAATAAGTACTATAAAGTAGAAAATCATATGAAATCTTAAACATAAACTACATAAATATATTTATAAAGTTATAAAGTTTAAAATTATAAAAATATAAAGTACATAATTATATAAATATATATAAAACTAATAGACTTAAAAACTTGAGTTTAAAATCAAAAGTAAGATAGAAAAATTAACTTAGAATTAGAATAGAATTTGAAAATGAAATTTGAAATTTGAAAATCAGAATTTGAATTTGAACCTGCAGTGCTATTCAGAGTGTTACATAAACTAGACTCAATAACTATAATTATCTTGAACTCTTGAAATCTTGATTACTCATGAGTCTTGAATCTTGAATCTCTTGAACTCTTAAACTGTACAGTCTTCAGTATTAATACATGTATACAAATCCTGCATATATGTATATTCTAGATAAAGGTGTTAGTATATATTTTATACTCAATTTATATTGAATTAAGGTTGTTTTCATCAAAACTCCGTTCTCCAATAGAGAAGAATGTTATAAATGTTATTAACCATTATCTACACCCATCTACTAAACCATCAACCATTGGCATCTATTGTCCTTAGATTATCTAATGCTTTTCACGAACATATGCAAAAGTGTTGTGTATATCCCTAAGGTAATGCGAAAATCAGGCAGTTCACTGATTCAGTTGACCTCCTCAATGCAATTCATGTCCGCGCCATGCATCCAATATGTATGCAAAGGAACCCTAACTATACATATGAAGTTCTATATGCCTGCAACAACCATTCACCAAAATGCAACATTCAAGTGATGATTTAACCATTTTTTATCTATGTTTAAAATAAATTAAAATGTGCACATATACATATGTTGTATGTAAGTGTCCTTTTTTAGCTAATCCCTAACTAGTGCCTAGTATGTATATGCATCCACTACTTCCACCAGCAAACATTTGCATCGACGTGAATCCATTCAACCATAACTTGTTTTTACTCATTTTCTACCATCCATATGCTTCTACCTAAGAATCATGATTCAAATGATAGGAAAATAGATTAAAATTCAAAGCTTAGGAAAGGATAAGAGCGTACTCTAAAAAAGAAACAGAAATGAAGCGCATATCCTATATTCAGGTCCCCAAGTTGGGTTGTCACTGTCGTCTCTGAGGTCTCTCTAACTATCTCAGGCCCAAGTAGAAGTCTGTCCATAGATCCCACCAACATGTAGGTGATCTACACGGTCGTCCATACAGTGCCTCGTTGGGAGCCATACCAGCATTCGTCCGATAGCTGTTATTACATGCAAACTGTACCAATGGAAGATGCTCCTCCCAAGTCCCTCCGAAGTCTAGGATACATAGCCGTAATAAATCCTCGAGAATCCTACTAACCATCTCTGTTTGTCCATATGTCTGAGAGAGTTGTATCCCCGATGCCTCCTGTAGGCTCCTCCAAAAATCGCTCATTAAGATGGGGTCTCGTCACTAACAATACTAGAGGGTACTCCATGAAGTCTGACAATCTCTTTAAGATATATAAATACCAACCAATTTGTCGTCCTCTTACTCTTAACCAGGATAAAGTGAGCACTCTTAGTCAACCTATCAATTATAACCAAATATTGGTGTCACCCTTCCTTGATCTGGGTAACTCATCTATAAAGTCCATCAAGACACTATCTCACTTCCACTGTGGCACATCCAAGTGCTGAAGCAATCAACCAAGCTTCCTCTGCTCAGCCTTCACTCACTGATAAGTCATACACTGAGCCACATACTCTGCCACATCCTTCTTCGTCCCTGTCCAATGAAAAACCCTCGTCATATCTCTATACACCTTATCACCGTCCGGATGGATAATCATCTGAGAGTGATGGGCCCCCTCTAAAACCGATCTTAACAAATCATCAAATCTAGAAACACACAATCTCCCATCATGATGTAGCCACCCTTTCTCATCCGGAGAGTATCTAGCAAGGTGACTAGTGGTCTCGCCTCTACTAAGTCGGTCCATAATATTCACTAATTGCTGATCCTCGCGCTGACCGAATCCAATGCGCTCTAAGAGAGTAGGTTACACCTCTAATGATGCCAATAATTTGGGTGCTAAATCCATAGATGGTATAAAATTGAATGACGAGATGAACTCTAAACTCTGTTGCTCTACGACTAATGGACTCAATGTCATTCTACGCCTACTTAATGTGTCCGCTACCACATTCCCCTTCCCTGGGGTATATGCTCTCTCGAAATCATAAGATGCAAGGAACTCCATCTAACATTGTTTTCGTAAATTAAGATCTTTTTCGAGAAAAAGTACTTAAGCGAATTATGTTCTATATAAAGCTCGAACCTCTCACATAATAACTAGTGTCTCCAAGACATGAGCGCAAATACTGTCCTCACTAGTTCCAATCACGAGTAGGGGAGTTCTTCTTACGTACCCTCAACTGGCTACTCCCATAGCAAATGACACTACCTTCCAACATCAACATTTCACCTAAACCCATGCCGATAAACATCTTCGTACCATCAGGAAGAGTCAATACTGGAGGGGATATAAAAGCCTTCTTCAGTCTCAAGAATGCATCTTAACAATCTACATCCCAAGCAAAAACTAGTTTCTTCTTCATTAAGCGGGTAAGCGGAGCAGAGATCCGCTCAAAATCCTTAATGAACTTTCGGTAGTATTGTGCAAAACCCAAGAAATTCCTTACATCTATCGCATTCTTAGGATCTTTCCAATCTTGAACTGCAACAACCTTAGCAGGGTCCACAGCTATACCATTACTAGAGACAACATGCCCCAAGAACCTTATCTCCTTCTTCTAGAAATGGTACTAAGAAAACTTCACCTTTAAATGATGTGCATGAAGAGTACGGAGGACCTCTCCCAAGTGTGAGGCGTGATTTTCCTCGCTCCTCGAGAAAACCAAGATAACATCTAAGAACAACACTGCAAACTTGTCCAAGTACTCCCTAGACACCCAGCTCATTAGATCCACAAAATATCCCATTGCATTTACTATCCCAAAAGGCATAACCAACCACTCAAAGGGTCCATCGGAAGTCCTAGAAGCAGTCTTATCAATGCTGTCGTCTCCTACCCTAAGCTGATGGAAACCTATAGCTAAATCCAACTGCGAGAAAACAGAAGCGCCCATTAACTGGTCAAACAAGTCATATAACCATGGGAGTTAGTGTCTATTCTTCTTAGTGAGTTTGCTCAGCTCCCTATAATCCAGACAAAGATGGAGAGAGCCATATGCCTTGGTCGCTAAGACGGCTAGTGCCCCCCACTTAGAAATGCTCCGCTTAATAAATCCTTTCTCGAATAACTTACCCACTTGCTTATTTATATCTCTCCTCTCTCGGAGCCATGTAGCGCACTGGTAACGCGATTGGCTAAGCATTTTCTACCAAGTTTATATGGAAATCTACCTCGCGCACAGGAGGTAGCCCTCTCACCTCCTCGAATACATTCGGAAAGTCTCTAACTATGGGGTACCAAACTGAGATCGTCAATAGAAACATTTAGGGAATCTAAGAAGCTGAGCATGACTGGCCCTCACGAGTCGTAAGAAATCTCGAGAGTCCTATCATGGCACGTCAAAAGCCTAACAACTCTCATTTCATGGTCAAGGATGCCACCATACATGGCCAGCTAATCCATCCCTAGAATAAACCCGTAACTATAACGACCCGTATTTTTTTAACGAATAATAAATAATTTATTTAATTATTTAAACGATGGTTATATAATTTAAAATGACCAGAATTAAATAATATTGAAAATATAATTAATATAAATAATAGAATAATATATTTAATTTTCGAAATAGTCGGAAATAGTGGAATTCACAATCTTGTGTGAATTGGATCGTTTACAATATATAATTCAGCCTTGAGTAGAATTATATTAACGAATATATTATATAAACGACAGTTGAACGTATAATTATAATCGAGCTCGAAATGGCGTGGTAGTTCGTAATTTGGCGATTCGAACTTTAAATAAATATATAAAATCCGTTTTAAGTCGGATTTTAGTGAAACAAGAAATATTCGGAGCTGGTGAAGTATATTTTTCTAATGGAAGAGAAAATTCAAGATTTCATCGTATAGATTGTGAGTTATGTCCAAATCAAATTTTCGAAAAGTCACTATGGAATTCATTTATAATTTATAATGATTTATTTATATTATAAAAGGATTTTAATATAAATTGAATACTGATTTAACCTGGAATTGAAATGTTGAGTTATAAATTCAGATAGGAATATTTTGGAGCTGTAATATATTTTATGTTAATGTATACTATAATATTAATTTATTAATATTAAATTTAATTACTTTTAAATATATTAATATTTAAATGGGTTTATTTAGAGCTTTAAAAATAGCAAATTTTTCAAACGACCTCCATTTTTGATGAAAATAATTTTGTTGGATCCGAAATATTAAATTATTGCTAGATTTCAGTTTTCGTGATTTCTGGAGTAAGTATATGGCTGTATGGGATTTTAATGTGAAATACAATCAATATTTTGATTTTAAAAATACGCTGTGTGAGCAAACGAACTCGGAATTCAACGAAACAAGTTTCGTTGGGTCCATAATATCGAACTGTAGGTATGTATCAATTTTCATCAGATTTGGGTATCGCATGTGATCATACGGATTTTTAGAAAATAAATATAGTAGCGATACAATATAAATTATTAAAATAATAAATATAAAAACAATATTTTTATCCTATAAATACCTATACATCCTTCTAAAACTAATTTCAATTTTTCCTCTAGTCAAATATTTATGCCGTCAATGTTCTTCATTTTTCAGTAAAACATTCCACCTTTGAAAATCAATAACAATTCAAGAAAAATCTCTAAAATTCTTAAAACAAAATTTATTAGCTCCTTTGACGTTCTCTTCGATTGTATACAAAAATAAGGGGTTCGATCCATTTTTTTTAATCGCTGGATTCATACAGCGTTAGCTAGGGTTAAGGGAATCGAGAGATTCAAACTGTAATATGAGAAACTGTAGTTGTATTTGGGTTTTTTGTTGCAAATCACACCAGTATGGATATTTTTGTGAAGAACGGTGACTAAAAGGGTCGGGTTCTTTTCTAAGCAGTGTTTGACATGGCTGGAGGCGCGGGTGGAATAGGGAGACCGAGTTCAACACTTAGGGGATAGGAAGGTGCAGTTCGAGGAGAGGAGAAGGTTGGCGCTTATGGTTGGTAGAACGGTGGAGTGTGAATGGAGAAAATGACATTGAAAGTTGCAGTAGATTTCATTCACAGGGATGGTCTACCTGATGAAGAAGACGCGGTGTTCAAGGGGGTGTCAGGAATGGTTAGATTTCGATGAAGATCTGTTTGGTGTTTTCGATTTTGAAATGTAAGGGATAACGAAGGAGAGACATTAAAGAAAAAGCATGGTTGTGTGGAAGTTAGGAGCGTGCAACAGGATGTTTTTCCTATAAATGGAGAAGATGGGGTAGTTAGTGGGTCGGGTCTGCTAAATAAAGGTAGCGGGCCGGAGTTTGAAAAGGGTGAGGCCAAATGTGATAAGGGATAAACCAAGTTTTAATTTAGAATTTATTTAAATGTTTACAAACTTAGAAATATATAACTTTATCATACGTTGTCCAAATTCAGCAAAACAAGATCCATTGGGATCGTATGGATGGCGGCTACACAAGGAAATGACTGGGAGTGAATTGGAGCTCATTACAATTTATAGCAAAAATAAATTTCATGATCTGAATCAAAGATAGTTAATCGTTATTAAACGATAACCGTCAAATGTGAGTAAATCTAACAAAAATTTACACGGTTTATATTTTTATAACGTATTTTTAGACTTGATAAATGATGGTTGATTGTTGTGTGTTGACGGTTCGGATGAACTGCTAATTGATTGGTTAAAATTATTGATCTACTAATATATATATATATATATATATATATATATCGTTAATCAAATATTGAGTCTATTTATCAGAATATTTCATATTGAAATGAAGTTGATGTTATTTGTATTGTTTAACATCTGTGATGCAGGGAAACTGGTTGGAGGGATCCAACTGGATTCCTCAATATTTATAATACAGTTTTACATATAATGTGATATGTGATGTGGTATATAATCTGTTATAGATCTTGTGTGTTTGGATGATGATTGATCCTTTCGATTTCGTGTTTTAATACCCTAAGTGGTACGGGAATGTAAAAAGGGAATTTTCAAAGTGTATATTGTAATAAAAATATTTATAAAAAATCATAGGATTTTATAAAAAGGAATTTGTGAAGTTGATATTGAATTTTAGAATTTTATAAAATCAATGGATTTTATAAAAAGGAATTATTTGGAAAATTAAATAAGAACTTCCGTATAAGATTACTAACAGTTATATGAATGTTTTAAAAGGTCGTTTTTGGTTTAAATACTGAATGAAGGTAATAAGAGGTAAATAAATGAGTATATGGAGTAAATATAACATTTGGAGAATTTATAAAGTTATAAGAAGAGAATTATACATTAGGACTAGGTTTAGACCCGTGCTTCGCACACGGGTGTAACATGATAATGATTAAAGGGAATTGGCAAGATATACAAGAATTATGGAAAGATTAATTTAAAGTAGATTGTAAGTAGAAATATGTTTAAACAGATAAATTGGAAAGATTAATTTATTAATAATGTCTTATAAATTAAGTAAATATTTATCATTTGATAAATTGAATATATAAGTCTAAATTTATAAAGAGAAGTGAAAATATGTTTTAACACCGATATTTGAAAATGGAACGTAAACTTAACATTTATAAAGGGAATTATAAAGGATGGAAATATGAATTTGAAATGGGGAAAATCTATTTTAAAAATAGAAATGAAATTTTGAATGGCTAGAAATAAATAACTTGTTTAATAATAAAAACAAGTAGTGTGATTTATAAACAATGTTTATAAATGAAATAGAAATAATTATCAGTGGATAATGTGGATTGTAAATTCAACAATGAATATAAAACAGGAAATTGGTAATTTGTTTTGAAAAAGAAACAATGGAATTTATTTCGATGTTCAAAATATGAATAGGATTAAAATAAAATCCATAAAGATTTGTAATTAGAATTCGAATAGGCCAAATGTTATAAAATAATTTATTTTTATAAATTGTATATTGAATAATTTGGGATTTGAAAAGATAATTAATATTCGGTTGGAAACTAATATTTTATAATCAAATATAAATGTGATAGGGAATTATAAACTTATTAAATGAAATCAACTATGGAGTTGACATGTAAAGAAGATTTGATAAATAAAATGGAATGTGAATAAGAAGTTATAAAATGACTTGATAACTGGAGTTTAAGCCTGTATCAGTATTTAAATTATGAAATCAATTTCTGATTTGATAAAACGAGTCCCGTTTCTGCAAAAGAATAATATTCACGTTTTAAAGTGAATAATGATTTAAAAGCAAACGTTTTGAAGATTTAAAATAGTCATAAAAGGAAACTGATAAATGTTGGAAAGTACAAAATTCAAAAATGAATTTAGAAATTTAGTTGACCTGAAATGGTAAAATATGTTGGAGTTGTAACGTAAATTGAGTATAATTTATTCGAAGAGAATTAATCGAATATAATTTATTCGAAGAGAATTAATCGAATATAGACTATTCGAAGAGAGTTAATCAAATATAACTTATTTGAAGAAAGTTAATCGAATATAAGTTATTCGAAAGAGAGTTAATCGGATATAATTTATTTGAAGAGAATTAATCGAATAATAACTATTCGAAAAGGGAGTTATCGAACAGGAATTATTCGAGATAGAGTTATATGTTGGAATTCGACTATATCGAATGTAGGAAAGTATTATTTACTTTCCGTTTTTAAATCAAGATTTATTTATTCATTAATAAATTAGTCGTTTGTTTATTTATTCAAATTAACAAATAAAAGTTATATTTAAGTTATTATATTTCGGAAGCACGGGATTATAACACTATTGTTATAATCAAATGATTTTTGTAAAAGAAGTGGATTCGTAAATAGAATCCGAGAGTTATGTAAGGAAGTTTGTTAAAGATTTAAAAGGTGAACTTTGTCTATTTCGAGGTTAGAAATGTTGTTTAATTAAGGTCTGAGAGGTAGTTATACACCAACTTGATTGACTTCATTTTATACTAAGGAATGGTTAAGGTCCGATAGTGAAGGTTGGTTAACTGAATTTAGTTATTGAGTGTAATGGTTTGAGTTAGCATAGCGATGTTTTATTTAAACATCTGTTTAAATCCAATGAAGGAGTTTTGGAAATGTTTGCCAAATAAGAATCAAAAATGTTTTCTAATATAGAAAATAAGAAATGAGAGTAAATATGTAAATGTTTTCCAATGATTAATAACGTATATTTTCTAAATTTAGAAAATAAGAATTTACGAATATACGGAAATGGGAATAGGGAAATGAATAATGGAATGACAAATTAAATTAAAGGGGATTAGTGTTGATTGATTATTTGCCCGATAAGATTTCCATTTGGAAATACGACCATTGTTTGTATACATGTTTTCCTTTGATAGTTAAATAACCGACTATTAAAGTTTTTGACCATTTCTGTTACCAATACGGAGAGATTGGGATCAGATTTATTATCTGAAAACCACTCTGTATGGGCACTAGCGTTACGAATCAAATATGATGAAGATAATTTAAGATGGAGTTTGTGAAAGGGTGGTTCTGTCAAAACCTAGGTAGAAATTGCCTAAGATGGGTTTACAGAATAATGCCTTCAGTTTGTCCAGTCTCACGACAACCTGTATGGAAGAATGTCTGATAGAGTATATTTAATATATCGCGTAATTTAATCTCTTCAAACGTATTTACGTTGGTGGTAGAGAAATTCGTTTCTCTTAGCTTTGTGCCCGTGATATTTTTGGGGAAATCAATTTATGATTTGACCGGTATGATGATGTGGCATTCAAAGTAAATGAAATATGATCTGTTAAAGATACGTTATGACCTCATGCCTCATCAACCGGGAAATGACAAAATTGGGCTGGCAGCTTGGCTAAGTGGGTCGCACCCAACTAAGGTATATTGTCACCATCTAGAGAATATTCATATTTGTTACTTCTTTCGATTCTGTATCTCCCGGGAACGGTTATATTGGTATACCAACTGTAAGGTGATAATATATTTGGAACGTTCAAGCTAAATAAATGGTCGGTCATGTGTGACCGAGTTACAAGATGTTCTTGTTGAACTCTAGTGTATCGCTTCTAGAGTACACTGATCGGAAGGTGGTTCCATACCTTGTCATAGTTGGAAATCCACTACCCAATAAGAGTCCGCGGTTTTTGATTGTATATTACATATGCGGAGCGCGAGATGAAAGCGTTCTATTAGATTGATATTTACTTATATTAGACACTATTATAATATTAGAAGACTATTGATTTTAAAAGAATGTTTTGGATTATCTTAAGGTAAAAAACCATCCGTGTTTATGTGTGGATCGGTCTTACTATTATTTTTCCTTTAAAAGGATTTTAAAGTTAAACAAATGGTTGGAGTTTACTCACACCAGTCACGTGACTGACCCAGAGTTTAATTTTTTTTGTTTTCCCTAAACTCTTTGGTGCCCAATTTTGTATGGGCAGTCTAATAGTCGGGCTTTTACAGATAAAATTGGAAATCTGGGCATGAGGCTTTAGGATTATATATCTATTGTTTATTTCCTCTGTGTTGTAAGTGTTGTACTCCAATAATGGTATTGTATACAGTATTGGTTTTATTACCAAATTATGTTATATAATATATTTATTCGTTCGGCTGTGAGATTCATGTTACTTTGATTCTGTTGTTATGTTCTTCTTCTTCTATTCTAATTTTCTATCTTATATGTTCTCTCCCTCTAACTTCTTTCTATTGTTCCGGTTGAATAGTCGACATGGTGTTGTGTATCGATTTTCTAAGTCGAAAATTTTGCGTTCACTACAGTGGTATCAGAGCTGAAGATTAAGTAATTACCTTGGCTATGTGGCGTAACTCAGTAAAGATGGGGTTAGCGATGCCCTAGATTGAGTTTGAGCGTATATATATGAGCGCGTATCTGTTATTTGATATAAAAAATTGTTTTATATTATGGAGATTTATTAATTGAGTTGTTTATAAGCTTTGATCAATCAGTTTGATCCACTGTATCGGTAGGAGTTTCTAAACACTTGAATACGATGAACTGACATAGTATGTTTTGAAGAGAGGGTAAACGAAATAATTATACCCAATTTATATTTTGATTAAAAGGATGTTTAATATTGGAATTATTATAGTATATTGGATGTGTTGGTTGTAGAATAAGATTATAACTAAGATGGTTAGAAATAACCAATCAGAATTTATATAGGTGTAATATACGAAATCAGATGAAGTAAATCTGAATTTAAATCAAAATTGAAATTAAAACACTGGAAAGTTGGAGAAGTGTTTGTAAATAGATTTGGTTTAAATATATAAGAATTTTAAAATCCTGGGAGATTTTAAATTGTTTTACAAGCATCGTGCATGGTATTGTGAACTGATTTCAAAATGAATTTGTATAAATATAAGTTTTGAAAGGTGATATAGTATTGAACTCACTTCAATTACTGGGAAATATCCCAGACGATGCCGGCCACATCATCAGTGTTCATTTTCGGGTTCTAAGTGACGGATTACTACCAAACATACCGTTTTGAATTGTTTTGAGAAGCAAGTTATTTGTAATCCAAAAAGAAATATTTGGTTTTAGAAAAGCAAAGCTGTTTAAAATTCCCAGGGAAAGATTGTTTGAATTAAATCCAAATTAAATTGAAGCCAGTTAAGTGGAAATGAAATTGAAATAGAACGTTATCAAGAAAAATTGGATTCTTGAATAAAATTGGGCCCATGTGAATTGAGTTGATTTTTGAAAAAAAAAAATCAGAATTGAATTATGAGACAAAAATAACTAATTTGAGAAATTAACCAGTTAATGAAATATGTGGATGGAACTTAACGAGGTTAAGTATATTGGATTGGTGAGTTGAGAAGTTGAAAATGAAGAATGGTACTTGAGATTGAGAATGTAATTCAACTTGGATATAAGTGAATACCTGTGTTAAGGATAAATTAATCAGAGTTTGATTGGGATGACATTGGTATATGCTGAATTGGTAGCAGATGAAAGAAATATAATGATATGCCCGACAAAAAGGTGCAAGTTTATATTTTACATGAGTTTGGTGCTTTATGAGCCGATTTGGCAAGCCGCTTGCCGTTTCGAAATTTTTTTTTTTTTGGATTGGGGAAGGCCCTGAGAGGCGAGTTGTAGTTGTACCGATTGAGCCGTACAAAGGAGGTGCTGGCGAAATTTTTCAGAAATTTTGGATGTTAAATTTTTTTCAGAATTTTTGAAAACTTTAGTTAATCGGAAATATTTAATAGAAATTCATTGGTTCAGTTAAAACTGAAATTGATAAGTAAAGAAAATAACTTTTAACCCAGTCAATAGGATTTGCTTTCTACCTTAGCAATTTCAAGGATGAAATTATTTTAAAGGAGGAAGAATGTAATAAATAAGAAATAAGGGTTTCGCGGGCGATATTGACTCTTTCGTTTTCCTGCTTTATTCGAAGGATCATTCCACAACCTCTCCGAGTAAATTTTTTTTTTCAGCTGATGCTTATTCCTCAGATACCGTCATTGCTTCTTCTCTGAGAAAAGAAGTTCATGACCCGTGGGCCTTCTACCTCCATACGGCATTGCTCCGTCAGGCTTTCGCCCATGGCGGAAAATTCCCCACTGCTGCCTCCCGTAGGAGTCTGGGCCGTGTCTCAGTCCCAGTGTGGCTGATCATCCTCTCGGACCAGCTACTGATCATCGCCTTGGTAGGCTATTGCCTCACCAACTAGCTAATCAGACGCGAGCCCCTCCTTGAGCGGATTCCTCCTTTTGCTCCTCAGCCTACGGGGTATTAGCAACTGTTTCCAGTTGTTGTTCCCCTCCGAAGTGCAGGTTTTTGACCAAACAGGATCGTCTAGTTCCTATGAACCCATCACTAAAATACCCCTAGAAGGGGATAGGGCTAAGCGGAGCGAAATGGGTTTTCCATAAGATGGGAAATGAAAACTATTAGCCGTAGTAACGACCCGCATTTTTAACGGATAATAAATAATTTATTTAATTATTTAAATGATTGTTATGTAATTTCAAATGTAAAAAACTAAATAATATTGAATATTTAATTAATATAAATAATAGAATAATATATTTAATTTTTGAAATAGTCGGAAATAGTGGAATTCACAATATTGTGTGAATTGGATCATTTGTAATATATAATTCAGTTTAGAGTTGAATTACATTAACAAATATATTATATAAACTACAGTTGAATGAATAATTATATTATAATTATAATCGAGCTTGAAATGGTGCGGCAGTTCGTAATTTGGTGATTCGAACTTTAAATAAATATACAAAATCCTTTTTCAAAGTTGGATTTTATGAAACAAGAAACGTTCGGAGCTGGTGAAGTATATTTTTCCAATGGAAGAGAAAAATCAAGTTTTCATCGTGTAGATTGTAAGTTGTATCCAAATCAAATTTTCGAAAAGTTGCTATGGAATTCCTTTATAATTTAAGGATTTATTTATACTATAAAAGGATTTTAATATAAATTGAATATTGATTTAATCTGGATTTGAAATGTTAAGTTATAAATTCATATTGGAATATTTTGGAGTTGTAATATATTCTATGTGAATAAAAACTATAATATTAACTTATTAATATTAAATTTAATTATTTTTAAATATATTAATATTTAAATGGGTTTATTTAGAGCTTTAAAAATAGCCAGTTTTGCAAACGACCTCCGTTTTCGATGAAACTAATTTTGTTGGATCCGGAATATTAAAGTATTTCTAGATTTCAATTTTCGTGATTTTTGGAGTTGGTATGTGGCCGTACAGGATTTAATGTGAAATACAGTCAATATTTTGACTTTAAAAATATGATGTGTGAGTAAATGAGCTCGGAATTCGACGAAACAAGTTTCATTGGGTCCGTAATGTCGAACTGTAGGTGTATGTCAATTTTCATCAGATTTGGGTATCGTATGTGATCATACGAATTTTTAGAAAATAAATATAGTAGCGATACAATATAAATTAATAAAATAATAAATATAAAAATAATATTTTTATCCTATAAATACCTGTACATCCTTCTAAATTCAATTTTTCCTCTGGTCAAATACTTACACCGTCGGTGTTCTTCATTTTTCAATAAAATATTCCACCTTTGAAGATCAATAACAATTCAAGAAAAATCTCTGAAATTCCTAAAACAAAATTTATCAGCTCCTTCTAATGTTCTCTTCGTTTGTATATAAATATCAAGGGGTTGATCTGTTTTTTTTTTTTTCAATCGCTGGATTCATACAGCATTGGCTAGGGTTAAGGGTTTCAAGAGATTCAAACTGTAATATGAGAAACTGTAGGTATATTTGGGTTTATTGTTGCAAATCGCACCAGTATGGATATTTTTGTGAAGAACGGTAACTAAAAGGGTCGGCTCCTTTTCTGAGCTCCGTGCGACATGGCTGATACACGGGTGGAATAGGGAGACCGAGTTCAACGTTGAGGGGATAAGAAGGTGCGTTTCGAGGAGAGGAGAAGGTTGGCGCTTATGGTTGGTTGAACGGTGGAGTGTGAATAAAGAAAATGGCATTGAAAGTTGCAGTGGATTTCACTCACAGGCATGGTCTGTCTGATGAAGAAGGCATGGTGTTCAAGAGGGTGTCAAGAATGGTTACATTTCGATGAAGATCTGTTTGGTGTTTTCGATTTAAAATGTAAGGGAGAACGAAGGAGCGACATTGAAGATAAAGCATGGCTGTGTGGAAGTTAGGGGCCTGGAACAAGATGTTTTTCTTGTGAATGGTGAAGATAGGGGTAGTAAGTGGGTCGGGTCTGCTAAATAAAGGTAGCGGGCCGGAGTTTGAAAAGGGTGAGGCCAAATTTGATAAGGGATTAACCAAGTTTTAATTTAGAATTTATTTAAATGTTTACAAACTTAGAAAATATATAACTTTATCATAGTTGTCCAAATTCAGCGAAACAAGATCCGTTAGGATCGTATGGACGACGGCTACACAACGGAACTAACTGGGAGTGAATTGGAGCTCGTTACAGTTTATAGCAAAATAAATTGCCTGATCTGAGTCAAAGATAGTGAATCGTTATTTAACGATAACCGTCCAATGTGAGTAAATCTCACTAACTCTGCACAGTTTATATTTTTATAACGTATTTTTAGACTTGAGAACTGATGGTTGATTGTTGTGTGTTGACTGTTTGGATGAACTGCTAATTGATTGGTTAATTTTTTTTATTTTTAAAATGGGTTCTTTTTTAATAACGAAAAAGAACACTAGGACCCTTGCCTCCTTAAAAAAACTTACCAGCGTAGTAAGGAAAAAGAATGCAGCGAGTTTTATACATTTTCTAACAAACAAAAGATAAAACCGAACAAAAGGCCGAAAAGACAAACACCTCCAAACAAATCTGGAAATCTAACCGGCTCAACCGAATAACGAAACAAAACATACTACCACCCGATCCATATGAAAAGTCAACCTGGATCAAAAGCAATTAACCTTTCTAAAACAGCTGCTTCTCCCTCTTCCAATCGGCGGCCATGAAATGGGCATCGCAAGTCGATTAGGAACAAATTCCATCTCGAATTAACCTCCAGCTCTCTCCCTTCAAAGATCCTCATGTTTCTTTCTCCCCAAATTTGATGAATCAACGTTGAAAAACTGACGAACAACACAGATCGGCGGATCTCTTTTCGATCGAATTTGAGCAGTCCCTCTTCAATTTGATGTTCGAGAGTGATGGAATTTTGCGGTGGAAGACCAACCCTGTCTCTAAACCGAGACAACAGCGAATTACTATACAGGCAGGTAAAGAACAGGTGAGAATGATCATCTTCTGTTGTTTTTCACAGCACACAACTCGCATCCTTAATTAGCCTCCATGACTTGAGTCGATCTCTAGTAGGTAGTTTAGTCAAACAAGCTTTATAAGCTGTAAAACTTATTTTTTGAGCTGTTAAATGATGCCAAACCACTTCACACCAAGCCTGTACCGGGTGTTGGTTAAAATTATAGATCTACTAATATATATATATATATATATATATCGTTAATCAAATATTGATACTGTTTATCGGAATATTTCATATTGAAATGAAGTTGATGTTATTTGTATTGTTTAACATCTATGATGCAGTGAAACAAGTTGGAGGGATCCAACTGGATTCCTCAATTTTATAATACTGTTTTTCATATATTATGATATATGATGTGGTATATAATTTGTTATTGATTATGTGTGTTTGAATAATGATTGATCCTTTCGATTTGGTGTTTTAATACCCTAAGTGATGTAAAAAGGGAATTTTCAAAGTGTACATTGTAGTAAAAATATTTAGATAAAATCAAAGGATTATATAAAAAGGAATTTGTGAAGTGGATATTGAATTTTAGAATTTTATAAAATCAATGAATTTTATAAAAAGGAATTATTTGAAAAATTATATAAGAACTTCTGTATAAGATTATTAACAGTTATATAAATGTTTTAAAAGGCCCTTTTTGGTATAAATACTGAATGAATGTAATAAGAGGTAAATAAATGAGTATATGGAGTAAATATAATATTTGGAAAATTTATAGAATTATAAAATGAGAATTATACATTAGGACTAGGTTTAGACCTATGCTTCGCACACGGGTGTAACATGATATTGATTAAAGGGAATTGGCAAGATATAAAAGAATTATGGAAAGATTAATTTAAAGTAGATTGTAAATAGAAATATGTTTAAATAGATAAATTGGAAAGATTAATTGGTTAATAATGTTTTATAAATTAAAGAAATATTTTTCATTTGATAAATTGAATATATAAGTCTAAATTTATATAGAGAAATGAAAATTGGTTTTAACACCGATATTTGAAAATGGAACGTAAACTTAACATTATAAAGGGAATTATAAAGGATAGAAATATGAATTTGAAAAGGGGAAAATCTATTTTAAAATTTGAAATGAAATTTCGAATGGCGAGAAATAAATAACTTGTTTAATAATAAAAACAAGTAGTGTGATTTATAAACAATGTTTATGAATGAAATAGAAATAATTATCAATGGATAATTTGTATTGTAAATTCAGCAGTGAATATAAAACAGGAAATTGGGAATTCATTTTGAAAAAGAAACAATGGAATTTATTTTGATGTTTGAAATATGAATAGGATTAAAATAAAATCCATAAAGATTTGTAATTTGAATTCGAATAGGCCAAATGTTATAATGTAATTAATTTTAGAAATTATATGTCGAACAAATTTGGGTTTGACAAGATAATTAATATACGGTTGGAAACTGATATTTTACAATCGAATATAAATGTGGTAGAGAATTATAAACTTATTAAATGAAATCAATTATGAAGTTGACATGTAAAGAAGATTTGATAAATAAAAATGAATGTGAATAAGAAGTTATAAAATGACTTCATAATTGGATTTTAAACCTGTGTTAGTATTTAAATTATAAAATCAAGTTCTAATTTGATAAAACGAGTCCTGTTTTTGTAAAGGGATATTATTCACGTTCTAAAGTGAATAATGATTTAAAAGCAAACGTTTTGCAGATTTTAAATAGTTATAAAAGAAAACTGATAAATGTTGGAAAACACTAAATTCAAAAATGAATTTAGAAATTTAGTTGACCTGAAATAGTAAAATATGTTGGAGTTCATAACGTAAATCGAATATAATTTATTCGAAGAGAATTAATTGAATATAATTTACTCGAAGAGAATTAATCCAATATAGACTATTCGAATAGAATTAATCGAATATAAGTTATTTGAAGAGAGTTAATCGAATATAAGTTATCCGAAAGAGAGTTAATCAAATATAATTTATTCAAAGAGAATTAATCGACTAAGAAATATTCAAAATGGAGTTATCGAATAGGGATTATTCATAAGGGAGTTATACATTGGAATTCGACTATATCGAATGTAGGAAAGTATTAACTACTTTCCGTTTTTAAATCCAGATTTATTTATTCATTAATAAATTAGTTGTTCGTTTATTTATTCAAATTAATAAATAAAAGTTATATTTAAGTTATTATATTTCGGAAGCATGGGATTACAACACTATTGTTATAATAAAATGATTTCTGTAAAAGAAGTGGATTCGTAAATAGGATCCGAGAGTTACGTAAGGAAGTTTCTTAAAGATTTAAAAGGTGAACTTTGTCTATTTCGAGGTTAGAAATGTTGTTCAGTTAAATTCTGAGAGGTAGTTATACCCCAACTTAATTGACTTCATTTTAAACTAAGGAATGGTTAAGGTTCGATAGTGAATGTTGGTTAGGTGAATTTAGTTAATGAGTGTAATGGTTTGAGTTGGCATAGCGATGTTTTATTTAAGCAAATGTTTATCCAATGAAGGAGTTTTGGAAATGTTTTCCAAATAAGAATCAGAAATGTTTTCTAATATAGAAAATAAGAAATGAGAGTAAATATGGAAATGTTTTTCAACGATTAATAACGTATATTTTGTAAAATTAGAAATTAAGAATTTACGAATATATGGAAATGGGAATAGGGAAATGAATAATGGAATGACAAACTAAATTAAAGGGGGTTAGTGTTAATTGATGATTTGCCTGGTAAGATTTCCATTCGGAAATACGACCGCTGTTTGTACACATATTTTCCTTTGATAGTTAAATAACTGACTATCAAAGTTTTTGACCATTTCCATTGCCAATACGGAGAGATCGGGATCAGATTTATTATCTGAAAACCACTCTGTATGGGCATTAGTGTTGCGAATCAAATATGATGAAGATAATTGAAGACGGAGTTTGTGCAAGGGCGGTTCTGTCAAATCCTAGGTAAAAATTGCCTAAGATGGGTTCACAGAATAGTGCCTTCGGTTTTTCCAGTCGCAGGATAACCTGTATGGAAGAATGTTTGACAGAGTATATTTAATATATCGCGTAAGTTGATCTCTTCAAACGTATTTACGTTGGTGGCGGAGAAATTCGTTTCTCCAAGCTTTATACCCATGATATCTTTGGGGAAATCGATTTGTGATTTGGCGAGTATGATGATGTGGCATTCAAAGTAAATGAAATATGATCTGTTAGAGATACGTTATGACCTCAAGCCTCATCAACCGGGAAATGACAAAAATCGGGCTGGCAGCATGACTAAGTGGGTCGCACCCAATTAGGGTATATTGTCACCATCTAGAGAATATTCATATTTGTTACTTCTTTCAATTCTGTATTTCCCGGGAATGGTTATGTTGGTATACCAACCATAAGGTGATAATATATTCGGAACATTCAAGCGAAATGAATGGCCGGTCATGTGTGGCCAAGTTACAAGATGTTCTTGTTGAACTCCAGTGTATCGCTTCCAGAGTACACTGATCGGAAGGTGGTTCCATACCTATCATAGTTGGAAATCCATTACCCAATAAGAGTCTGCGTTTTTTGATTGTATGTTATATATTTGGAGCGTGAGATGAAAGCGTTCTACTAGATTAATATTTACTTATATTAGGCGTTATTACAATATCAGAAGACTATTGATTTTAAAAGAAAGTTTTGGATTATCGTAAGGTAAAAACCATCCGTGTTTATGTGCGGATCGGTCTTATGATTATTCTTTCCTTTAAAAGGATTTTAAAAGTTAAACAAATGGTTGGAGTTTACTCACACTAGTCACAAGACTGACCCAGAGTTTATTTTGTTTTATTTTCCCTAAACTCTTGGTTACCCAATTTTGTATGGGCAGTCAAGTAGTCGGGATTTTACAGATAAAATTGGAAAGCTGGTGCAGGAGGCTTTAGGATTATATAGCTATTGTTTATTTTCGCTGTGTTGTAAGTGTTGTACTCCGATAATGGTATTGTATACAGTATTGGTTTTATTTCCAAATTATGTCATATAATATATTTATTCGTTCCGTTGTGAGATTCGTGATTACTCTGATTCTGTTTTTATGTTCTTCTTCTATTCTAATTTTCTATCTTATCTACTGTTACCCTCCAACTTCTTTCTATTAACGTTCCGGTATTTCCGATGCTTGAATAGTCGACATGGTGTTGTGTGTAGATTTTCTAAGTCGAAAATTTCGCATTCGTTAGAGTAACCCACAAAACCAAGTATATACGCGTTACACGCCGAGAATAGAAATCCTCAAACCCTTACATATCATGGATAATTGAACCGTACCTCCTATGGAGTTTGACACAACTACTGGATTACAAACTATAGAAGTATCAAGGTGTAGACTATCAACAACAGAACTGGACATCAAAGAATGAGAAGCACTGGAATCAAACAAGGTCTTAGTGGAAAAGTCTAAATAGAAATAAAAACTTCTGCGGTGAAGTTCCTACCTCTTTTCTGACTACTACCACTAGTATGGGTCACCTTAAGCGCATGAACCAGTGCTCCGGATGATTCTGCCACTAGTTTTTGCTTTTGAAGGCACTGCTTGACTTAATGTCCCATCTGTCGGCATTGAAAACAAGCACCTTTCTTATTCCTCCTACAGTCTTTGATGAAGTGTCCCATCATACCACAGCCATGACACTTTGCCTCCTTCAGTTTCTCTCCTTTCTTCACTACACCCTTCTTGGGCCACCACTTTTTCCTTCCATTACTTGCCTTGGCCTCTTCGATTTTTTCTTCTTGCCTATTCACCTTTCCATCCTCATGCAGAAGATCTATATCCATAAGCCACTCAAATGTGGCTCCGATCGAAATACGTGTCATCGCCAATTTTTAGAGGGGTTGGTTCAGCACAACTACTGGATTACAAACTATAGAAGTATCAAGGTGTAGACTATCAACAACAGAACCGGACATCAAAGAATGAGAAGCACTGGAATCAAACAAGGTCTTAGTGGAAAAGTCTAAATAGAAATCAAAACTTCTACGGTGACCTTCCTACCTCTTTTCTGACTACTACCACTAGTATGAGTCGCCTTAAGCGCATGAACCAGTGCTCCAGATGATTCTGCCACTAGTTTTTGTTTTTTAAGGCACTGCTTGACTTAATGTCCCATCTGTCGGCACTGAAAATATGCACCTTTCTTATTCCTCCTACAGTTTTTGATGAAGTGTCCCATCATACCACAACCGTGACACTTTACCTCCTTCGGTTTCTCTCCTTTCTTCACTACACCCTTCTTGGGCATCACTTTTTCCTTCCATTATTTGCCTTGGCCTCTTCGGTTTTTTCTTCTTTCCTATTCACCTTTCCATCCTCATGCAAAAGATCTATATCCATAAGCCACTCAAATGTGGCTCCCATCGAAATATGTGTCATCGCCAATTTTTAGAGGGGTTGGTTCAGCTCCCTTGCAAATCTCCAAGCTTCTTGTGCGTTATATTAACTAGATCCAAGCCAAACCTTGCTAACTCATTGATGTTATTCACATACTCCTTCACCAACATACTACCTTCCTTCAGACTAAAGAACTTTTCCAATTGCATTCCTTCTTCAGCTTGTGATTAAAACTTCATCTCGAACTTATCCTTGAACTCAACC
Organism: Allium sativum; assembly: GCA_030737875.1. Lineage (NCBI taxonomy): Eukaryota > Viridiplantae > Streptophyta > Magnoliopsida > Asparagales > Amaryllidaceae > Allium > Allium sativum. Next base: position 714,221,897 of record CM060921.1, on the reverse strand, counting down.
CATGTTTCAACGGCACAATCAGCCTCGGTTATCTCCCACCAATATGACGCCGCTTCTTTCAGCTGCCGAGCGGCTAAATGAATCCTCCTCCAGTCACCGAGCTCTAATAATCCAAACACTTGATCGTTCTCTTAACCAATTACGAGCATTCGCAAAATTCTACGATCCATGAAATGGCTTGCTACTGATAGTAGAAAAGTCCTTACAAAGCTTAGAGAAATTAGCCGGTGTATAAGGTGGAACTACTGCGACTGTAGCTGGAGGTGGGGCATTTCCTTTCCCTTCAACAGGCGCCGTAGCTTCAACATATATGTGAAATCATGCCGGAAGGGAGCTCCCTCCGGAAAATTGGGAGCTCCAAACATGCTGGAAAGAAAAGAAACAAGGCTTCAAAAAGGGATCGAAGAAATATTGCAATTGACTTGTGGGTATATTTTTCAAAAATTTGCCTTATTTGGAAAATACTTTTTCAAAAACTTTTCTTTAATCTTGTAACCTTAGGCTCTGATACCAAATGTGACACCCTATATCCCTTAACGTCACCCATATGAGAATGCGTTAAGTTTGGTGAAGAACTTAAATACAAAGTAACAACACAGGTACAAAAATTCATAAGATAGAAATATAAAACACAACGGAAACTTTTAAAACATTTATTAAAATAAGCAAACCATGTCACAACACTTCTTACATTTCAAAATACCAGATAGTCATCATCATAAAACAAACATACTATCTCGTGGAAAATATTAGAGCACATAAGTAAAACCATAAAAGTTATCCCTCTCATAAATAAATACAATATTCAAAAGACAAGAACTGGACCAATACATGAAGAAAGAAAGAGTCTAAATCTAAGCCAAACAAAATATTCAAGAACCACTATTGATACGCTCCACCGTGTGAACCTGAGGGGGGAAGAAAGAGAGAAAGGGAAAACAAACTAGGTGAGACATACGTCTATTGAGTTCTAGTAATTTTTTGCTTGAGCATAAGATATGGAAATATTTAGAAAGATGAATAGTTCTAAGAGAAATGGACATAAAATTATAAGTGAAATAGTAGGACAAAGGTAAACACTAATAAAGATAGGCTTCTCATTCATATCCGAAATTCGCTGCACCAACTACTAAAATATCACAATTAGGCTTTACCTAATTTCTACCCATTGATCGACAACTTTTCCCATAATCTGAATAACATGTGCCAGCAATGGAATTTGGGGTTATCAATCCCGAACCCATCAACTAAAAGGACATAACTATTAATCATAGGCATTACAACGTCTTATCTTCCCCAATCGGAATGATGCACGCTTATCATTTGGCCGGAACGCACTCGTACCCACTTCATTTGAACAACTTATTATCTAGTTCAACAAAGCGTGCCCTAGCCTCTACCTAGTGTGAGACTCCATGATAAATGGGATACTAACTGATATGGGTTCCCAAACAAACATGCAATTGACACAAGTCACCTCTAGGCCTGAACCCCAATTCATTACTAGGGTTTCTTTATATTATTGAGACCCATATCTTCCCCAAACAGCCCTGTGCTGTCGAAATGGATATAATCTATGAGCCATTTATATTCTTCAATCAACCCACGTCCTATGGGAACGGACTCCCTCATTCTTTGCTTATTAATCTCATAAGTTTAACTTAACACATTTAAGTTTCATTAATAATCCCAATATAACCGCATGTTATATCCTAGGCTGTAATTAGCATTTATGAATAACGTAATATTATTATACAACCCAACGCTATATTACTTAAAGTCAAATTAAGTTCAGTTTATTCCAGTTTACATGTTCTCCGATTACATATTAAAATTTTACCCCCAAATTTATAGTCTATTATGTACAGTGCTTAATCAATATCAATACGCCCCAAAATCGCTTTTTAATCAGTTTCAATATTATTCCAGTTTAACACACAATTAACAATAAAGGCTTAGGCACTTTTCAGACCTAAGCTCAGCGCTAAAAGAAAAAGGGAAACGGTCTAAGCTACTCGTAAGGCCTAGACTCAAAATAAACAAAAATAGATAATGATAGGCATAAACATAACTACAAATAAACTGCGACAAAGAAGGGGATAATAAGAAAAGATAATTATTTATATATATTAAGAAAGTGGAAAGAAATAGATAGCAAATAAACTACAATAACTTATAGGAAAACCGAACACATAAATTGTAACGACTCGGATTTTTCAGTCATTTGAATTCAGGTATTTAAATTATATTAATATTATAATTGGAATATAAATGGATTTTAATATGGAATTCATTATATAACGGCAACTAAACATTTATATTTATATTTATTATAAATCGAACTCGAAATGTCGCGGTAGTTCGTAATATTAAGTTTTGAACTACAACTGAATATTCAGAATCCGTTTTAAGTCGGAATTCTGTGAAATAAGAAAGTTAGATTCAGATTGATTATAATTTTACAATAGAAGAGAAAAATCGAGATTTCAGCTTATATATTGTGAGATATGTCCAATTCAAAATTTAAAATAGTTACTATGAAAATTGTTTATAAAATGGTAACATATATTTATTTATTTAATAAAGATTTTTAATATAATTTGGATATGGTTTAACTCGAAATGTTGATATTGAGTTGTATAACCCACAATTGTCTATATTTGGAGTTATATGATATTTCAATTTGGATATTTACGATAATTATAATTTTTTTACTGAATTATTTTGGAATTTAATTAAAATTTATTCGATATTTTATAAGTGTTAAAATATTATTTTTACAAACATTCTTGGTTTCGAATGTGACAACTGTAGCCATAAATGCTCAACCGTTTGCTATAGCGCGCAATAAAAGTTATTTAATTTAAATGGATTGGTATTAGCATATAACTGACAATTTGTTTAGTATTGTTAATGTAAAAAAACCCCAGTTAATCAGGACGCATGTATTTTTTTTGTGTTACGACATTAGCTATAGATATTCTTCATGTAAATCAAAGTACACGTGACAACACGGTTGACGCTACTGATATAATAGATATTATAAATGGGGAAGTTGTTGTTATGTAAGAAGGGACAATAACAATACAAAAATAGAGTAAATGAATTTCTATAATTACAAATGGAGTGGGTTTGAGAACCCATTTACACATAATCCACTTCGAGTATTGGCTTCGCATAATTTGAAAGACGAAAACAATAGAAATGGCCGGCTCTTGACTTGTGATTTTAGCTTATTGCTAGTGTAAGTATAACATGCAAATGTCCATAGCAAGTAAACCAAACGTTGAGTAAACATCAGTTAAATAAAGTGTGCTGCTATTCACACCCCAATTTCCTCTTCTGGCCACCAAAACTAAAGGCCACCATAAAGAATATCATTTTCTTCTTTCAGCTACCGTACGTTAAAAATATTAATATGAACAGACACCCCACTATGGAACGAAAGCTTCGGTTTCTTCCTGCCGAATTTACAATCATATTTCGGTTGGTAGTAGCCGTACGGTTGCTTCCTGCCGAATTCATATTGTTAATTCGGTTGATTATGGCCGAACGAAGAAAAATGATGTGGTGGCCAGAAGTGTAAAAAATATAATCAAGTTTATTAAATTTTGTGTGGTGGCCAGAAGAGTAAATTGGGGTGTGAATAGCAGCACACTAAATAAAAGATATAAACAACAAATTGGCTAAGTAATAATTAATTAAAAGCTTAGACCTTAAGAATAGTACATGAAGCCTTTGCCTATTCTTACTAGGTACAGACCTACATTTCTATCTAAATCAACGCACAGCTACCCACAGATAGAAGCAACCCATCACAGATCTTACTGAAAATACATGCTACCTACATAGCTAATAAAAGAAAGTACACCAACTACTGCCTGCTCCTTACTTGTGCAAACTTCCGCACATGCATTTGTACACCATAAAGCAAGATCAATCACAAGAAATGAAATAAAATGAAATACCACCACATACTATACTTAATGAAAGATTTTCCACGACTGCCTAGATATATGCTATACTTCGGCTATGCAAGGTTGAAAACTGGACACCCTAATTTTGTACCAAACGACAGTTTAGCCTTCACATCGAATGTAAGAAAACCACAGCAGACCTATACTTTAGTTCGGCTACCCTTCTGTTCAATGCCGTGTACCCCAAATTTAAAACTGTGGTTGCCAAATTTTAACCCGTGGTGACCAAAGCACCATGCATATAAATACAGGGCATTCATTTCCTTTCCGGAGCAATTACAGTGAAGAAAATATGTAGTAGAAAGTTTCTTTGAATTTTTAAAAATCTTATACTCAACCTATAATCTCAATATATGATTCAAAATTCTCCGAAAATCCATCTACACCCATTCACAGTCTCGAAATTGCAAATGACATTGTTCCAGTATGGAAGTCACGCGCTAGTTCTTAGGATTTCTAGAGATATAGTGATCGATAAGTGATTTCGAGAGTGGATTAATGATCAGAGAGGTGTGGCGCATAAATCAGAAGTTTTTCATGAATTTTGGACACAATTTTTTTTGCATCTGGGACGCGCTGAGTAACGTCGGTCGACGACAAGTGATGCCGGAGGCAGAGCTGACATGGTCAGCATGTCGACAGTGAGGAGAAGAGTTGAATGGTTTATTTCTTTTGGCGGTTTGATGAATGTTTGGTGGCGTCAGGAAGTCGCGTACATGGGAGATACCAGAGGAATGGGTTCATAAGAGTTATCTTTGGGAAGATGAAGTCCAGTGTTGGGTTGGGAGCGGGTATGGTCTAGCAATGGGCCGACGTAGATTGGGCTGGGCCCTGATATATATATATATATATATCTATATATATATATATATATATATATATAAAGAGGAAAATAGTGTAAGAAGTGGAGGGGCCTTGTTGCGTGGGGTCGTTTCAAATATGGAGCAGGGAAGCTTCAGGCGAGACACTGTTGGGGAATAATGTTGACATGGGCTTTAAATTAAAGATGGGCTTGGTTGGGCTTGTAATTATAAAGTGAAAGGAATTATTGGTGGGGAGAAGTAGGTGCAGAAGCTTCGGTGAAGTAATGTCATGTGGAAAGCAGCAATGGAGGGGTGATATGCCATTCAAACATGATAGGCAGCAAGGATGTTCAAGTGTATGGGGTGGATGGACCAAATGGTATTTACTTGACCCAACCAGTTTAAATGCAGTTAGTGTTTAATTAGGGTAAACAACACAAACGAGCTAATATTAAACAAGGTAACTATTATGGCCCTAGTTTAAAGACATATAAATAACGTTTTAATATATGGATTACATATGTACAAGCCAAAGTTTATTTCCTAATCTAGAAGTGATGGCCGGAGCAAGTTTTGGTAACGGAAAAAAAATATAATACACAAAAGTTAATTAAAGTATAATTAAAACAATAACTATCTAAGTTAATTTACGGTGTTACTTATAATTTTTACAACATGCTCATATATGAACAGAATTGAACAAACCAGGAGATGTTGGAATCACATTGATAAGCGCTTCATTCTGAAACAGATTGGAATGCGTTTGGATGCAGCTGGAATCTCAAGTTAAATTTAAACGCGTGTTTAGCTTCAAAACAGTAGTTATCTCGATGGACGGTAATCAAGCTGAGTCAAACTCGCTCAGTTCTCCCACTTATAATTATTATAAGTCGGGTTTATTATTTATGTGGTATGTTTGCTTATTACCGGTTGATTGACTGATTGTTTGGATGTTGTTAAATATTTTTGTATCGATTTTTTAAATTAAACATTGTTTAATTTAAATAAAATGACATCGTTATTTTTAACGATGATTTCCAAACAAGGTAACTTACCTTGTTGGTTAGGTTTATAATAATATAAACGCATTTAAATTAAACAAGATGCTTAGATTGTTATTATTGGTTGACCACAATGAGTTGAGTTGATTATTTATTTGCATATGATCATTATAGGAACTGTTTAACCAACATGAGTGGATTATTGACTTGGTGGTTGTTTGTTGAATCTAAATTCAACATTTATTTTGTTATTAACCATTGGGTAGTATTGGTTGGAGAACTAATAGCAAATGGCCAAGATATACACCGTTTATAAAGACTGATTTATTGACAGGTAAATCGACGAAAACGAAGTTATAAAATTTACCTTATAATCGAGTATCAATTTTAGAAATCTATTATTCTAAATGATGTTTATAAAAGGAAATAAACCAACCACATATATATTAATTTTTTAAATCCCCAATCACCATTTTTGTACCAAAATCTGACCATGTGCGAAGCACGCGCCTCATCCAAATTATTTATAAGGCTAATTATTTTATACCGTATGCGAAGCACGTTTATCATCTAAATTATTATTATATAACTAAGATGGATAAGCAAGTGAGTGAGGATTAATGTAATGATTAATAATTGGGATTAATGGTTTTAAGAAAATAATTAGAATGGAATTATATTAGATCGATGATTATTTATTAAACAATAATAAAAGAAAATGAGATTATTCAAAATTAATAATATTATTTATTAATTTAAATGGAAAGATGAGTTGGAGTTGATCGATGGGCTAATCATGTTTTAAAATTTACCAAGCCAACTGTTTTAACAAAAATTGATTATTAGTTTAAATAAATTTGTGCCAATTAACCTATTGAAATAATTTAGTGAATGGTGTTTAACTTCATTAGAATAAAAAGGAAATTGGATAATTAATTCAGTTAATGATAAAGTAAATTAATAATAAGGAATCTCTTCTCAAATGAAGTTCATTTATGTAAGTAACCGAAGTTAGTAATGAATATAATTGAATTTTAAAGTAATTTTATAAATGGGTTTGCATTTAAATCAGGGTTGGTAAATTAAGTTATAAAAGGATTTTTAAGCGAGGCGATAAGCTTAAAATAAATGTTACTTAATGTTCGAATTAAGTAGGGGAAATCGAAATGAAAAGGGTTTTATATTAAGCCAGAAATTTTTAAACGAGTTTATAAAAAGAGATGGGAAGTTAAAGCGTTATTTCAAATTAATGTTACTTAGTAATGGTATTAAGTGAAATTGATGAGGTTTAAAGTAAGATTTCCCAGGGGAATGATTGAAAGGAATTTTAAAGAGGGATTATTGTAATTGAATTAGGTAAAAGATCAAGTAATGAGATTTGAAATAAAAATCCAGATAATGAAACAAATAATTTAAAGTCGTTAAAGTTTAGAAGTTGATGTTTTATAAATCTTTTACTAGATCAATAAATAATAATATATTTTAAGGGGAGATTTCAAAAATAAGAATGGTTATAAAACCATATGTTAAATAAAATAGTGAAATGGTAATTGTTGGTATTAGAACGAATACGGGTTTTTGAATTACAATTCATATTTATCTTAAGATAAGAATGATGCCGATCATGGTCTGAGACATAATTAGAATACCCCAACTTGAACGACTTCAGGATTATCGAAGGATGATATTAGTTGTAATAGGGAAGTGCTTTGAGGAATAATAATATAACGTTATTTGGAAATGTTGGAAATATATATATAATGGGATTCCTGATTAAAAGGAATTAAAAAGGAGCTTGAGAAGATAAAGTGATATTTCCATAACTAAAGGAATAAAAGAAGATTTGTGAAAATAGAACGATATTTTCGAAAGAATAAAAAGATGAGATTTAGAATGGGTATTCTAAAAAGATAAGTGAAAATTATGGGGTTAAAATAATGGAAACAAACGAGATATCGTAACAACGGTTTAAAAAGAATAAGTTGAATCGGGTTCCAAATTTAGACAATAAGTAATGTGTAGCAATGGTTTGAAAGGAAAGTTAACGGGAAATTTGGATATGGAATTGGGTATGATTTTAAGATATTTTTCTAAGTATATAATAAAATAATTTGAGAATATTTATATATTAAAACTAATATATTATCTTTTGTATTACAACTGATATATTATTTTAATGGCCAAGTGACGCTGTGTAATAAACCAATGGGTCTATTTTATTTTGGTTGTTTATTTTGATAGTTAAATAACGAATATCAAAATCTAGCCCAACGGTATTGGTACGGAAAGACCGGGATCGAATGTATATTCGAAAACCACTTTGACCAATTAAAACGAATACATGAAAGATGCTGATTGAAGATGGAGCAATTGAAGATCGTAAATATTCATGAGTAGAGGAACTACTGTTAAATACCTCTGGTTGATCCCTAGAGTTAACAATGATTCTGTCGTGATTAAAATCTACGGATTGCAAGGACTATTCGCTACTGATCTATAGGATGATTCCTGGGATGTGGTAGGAGAGTGCCTTCGGTTTGTCCAGTCCCAGGACAACTTGTATGGACAGATGTATGAATGACAGAGTATTTCCAAAGGAATCACGTACGTTGATTTCTTCAAACGTACCAAGCTGTTGGCATAGAAGGGAAACTTCATTAGCTTAACAACAAGAGTATTTTTGTGGACGTCTATTAGTGGTACCTGGCAGATTTTACGATGTGGCATTCAAAGTGAATGGTGTCCAGATGTTCCAGAAAGAAGATTCAAAACCTCATGCCTCATCAACCAGGAAATGACAAAAATCGGGCAGGCAACATGGCTATGTGGGTCGCACCCATTAGGGTGTATAATCACCTATCTAGAGAAATTCCTTTTGTTTCTTTAATCTATCGATGCTGCCACTTTTCGGGAAATGGTGGGTAGCTGCCAATCGTTGGTGATATACATTCGATACACTCAAGCGAAATGAGTGGTCGATCATGTGCGGTTCGGGCTGCTAGACGTTCTGGTTGGACCCAGTATATTCGCCTTTAGAGATACACTATCGACAGGTGGTTCCATACCTTGTCATAGTCAGAATCCAATCTCCAATAAGTGCCTGTGGTTTTGTTTGTATGCTATATATGTGGAGCGCGAGATGCAAGCGTTCTGCTAGATTCTATTTATTTGTATTTAGGCACTATTATAATATCAGAATAATATTGTTTTCAAAAATTGTTTTGGGTTATCATAAGGTAAAAACCGACCGTATTTATGTGTGGGTTTAGTCTTACGATTATCTTTTTCTTTCAAAAGGATTTTGAACTTTAAAATCAAGATGGATGATATTATAAACTTAGCGAGTTTTTCTCACTCTGGTCCACCAGACTGACCCGGTGTTTGTAATGCTCGGGTTAGACCGGACTGTACAGGTTTAGGTTATTGGATGCTGTGAAATCCAAAGACGAGCTGAAGATTTTCAGACATATGATATTATCTAGTATTATTCCGTTGTGGGATGTATATGAGGACAGATAACTGTCCAGGTATATTGATGTACTCTTATCATTGTAAGTTTCTATTTCAAAGCTCTCTATAAAGTTTATTTATATATTATATTTGTTCCGCTACAATGTGAGACTCTGTGATGTGTTAGTTCTTCTTCTTATTCTTCTATTCTTAACTTTCTTTCTTATCTCATCCTCTAATTTCTTTCTAATAATGTTCCGATGTTTTTGAAGATTGAATGTTCGACATGGTGTTTTTGTGTCGATCTTCAAGGATGAAAATCCATGTTCGCTACAATGGTATCAGAGCAAAGGTTTAGTAACAACCTTGGCTCTGTGGAGTAACTCGACAGAGATTGGGTTAGTAATACCCTAGATCGAGTTGAGTGTATACATATGAGAGCATATTTGTAAATTTTATATAAAAATGTTTTGTATTGTGTTGGTTGATGGTTCAAGTGTTGAGAAGCATTGAACTGGTAATGGATACAATATTGTTTTGTAAAGAGGGTAAATGAAATAAATTTACCTAATTATATTTTTGTATAGAAAATAAATAGTTTTATCAAATTATTGATATTGGGTTGTTTGATTGATTTGAACGAATTCGGTTTGGATTATAAATTTCATTGGAATGATATAATCAGATGGACTTCGCATATGGTATTTGTGAAAAAAAAATTAATATGAAAACAAATAAATCAGAATTTAACTTGAGTTAAAGTTAAATATGGAATGATTGGATTTATTCATTGTGATTGATTGTTTGTTGAATAATAGATTGGTTGAAAATGAATTCATCAATAATTAAATAAATTGGAAACTAAGAGAATATATTTCAGTATAATAAATTTGAATAAAATCAAATATAAAATAATTTAATCATGTATCTGTTATTTGCAATATATACCGAGTTTAACTGCAGAATCGGAGAAAGAGTTGTTAGTTGTTGTGCTTCATAGCTAGATCATGGGTTGCCCGACAAATCGGTAAACCTTAACATATTGATTTGATGATTGATTTTATACCCCTGAGATGGGTAGCCGCTTGACTTTGTTCTCTTCTAATTGGTGTGGGCCCGAAGTGGTGAGTTGTAGTGGCTTGAATCGAACAGTATAGAGGAGGTGCGGGCAAATTTTTCGTAAAACTTTACAACTTAGATATTTTCGAGAATATTTTTAATATTAATTGTTTTGATAATAACTGGGTTTTGGATCATGCTTCTTGCTTAGCAATTTCGGGGATGAAATTCTTTTAAGGGGGGAAGAATGTAACGACCCGGATTTTTCAGTCATTTGAATTCAGATATTTAAATTATATTAATATTATAATTGGAATATAAATGGATTTTAATATGGAATTCATTATTTAACGACAACTAAACGTTTATATTTATATTTATTATAAATAGAACTCGAAATGTGGTGGTAGTTCGTAATATTAAGTTTTGAACTTCAACCGAATATTCAGAATCCGTTTTAAGTCGGAATTATGTGAAACATTGATTATAATTTTACAATAGAAGAGAAAAATCGAGATTTTAGCATATATATTGTGAGATATGTCCAATTCAAAATTTAAAATAGTCACTATGAAAATTGTTTATAAAATGGTAACGTTTATTTATTTATTTAATAAGGATTTTTAATATAATTTGGATACGGTTTAACTCGAAATGTTGAAATTGAGTTGTATAACCCATATTTGTCTATATTTGGAGCTATATGATATTTCAATTCGGATATTTACGATAATTATAATTTTTTATTGAATTATTTTGGAATTTAATTAATATTTATTCAATATTTTATAAGTGTTAAAATATTATTTTTAGAAACGATCTTGGTTTTCGAATGTGACAACTGTAGCCATAAATGCTCAACCGTTCGCTATAGCGCGCAATAAAAGTTATTTAATTTAAATGGATTGGTATTAGCATATAACTGACAATTTGTTTATTATTGTTAATGTAAAAAACCCTAGTTGATCATGACGCATGTGTGTGTATATATATATATGTATGTATGTATATATATATTTGTGTTACGACATTAGTTATAGATATTCTTCATGTAAATCAAAGTGCACGTGACAACACTGTTGACGCTACTGATATAAAAGATATTATGAATGGGGAAGTTGCTGTTATGTAAGAAGGGACAATAACAATATAAAAATAGAGTAAATGAATTTCTATAATTACAAACAGAATGGGTTTGAGAACCCATTTACACATAATCAACTTCGAGTGTTGGCTTCGCATAATCTGAAAGACGAAAACAATAGAAATTGTCGGCTCATGACTTGTGAATTTAGCTTATTGCTAGCGTAACTATAACATGAAAATGTCCACAGCAAGTAAACCAAATGTTGAGTAAACATTAGTTAAATAAAAGATATATAAACAACAAATTGGTTAAGTAATAATTAATTAAAAGCTTAGACCTTAAGAATAGTACATGAAGCCTTTGCCTATCCTAATTAGGTATAGACCTACATTTCTATCTAAATCAACACACAGCTACCCACAGATAGAAACAACCCATCACAGATGTAACGACCCACAAATCCGTACTATCTGAGTTGACTAATAATACCACACGTCCAACCCAAATTGCACAGAAATACGAATCATTATTAGAAAGAAGTTAGAGGATGAGAAATAGAAAGAAAGAAATATTAGAATAGAAAAAAACAAAGAGGACAAATCTCACAGCGGAACGAATAAAATATATTATATAACACAATTTTTTGAAATACAAATCAATAGCTTTATATACATACCATCATCAGAGCACAACAGTTATTCCTGGAACAGTTATAAACACATGTTTCCAGATACCACATAGTACACAACGGAAATATAATAGTCTATAGATAACAGGTGAAGCCTCCTGCTTCCAGCTCTTCCAAGCGAATCTGAAAAATCCCGACTACTTGACTTCCCGTACAATATTGGGCACCCAAGAGTTTAGGGAAAACAAATAAAATAAACTCTGGGTCAGTCATGGGACTGGTGTGAGTAAACTCCAACCATTTGTTTAGCTTTTAAAATTCTTTCGAAAGAAAGGATAATAGTAAGACCAACACATACATAAACATGGACGGTTTTTACCTTACGATAACCCAAAACACTTTTGATATCAAATCCAGTGATATCATAACAATGTCTACATCAAATGAATAGAATATAGCGGAACGCTTTCATCTCACGTTCCATATATAATATAAAATCAAAAACCGCATGGCGCTTATTGGAGATTGGATTTTCAAAATGACAAGGTATGGAACCACCTTCCGATAGTGTATCTCTAGAGGGGAATACACTGGGTTCAACAAGAACATCTTGCAACCCGGCCCACATGTAACAACCCGGAAAATGTGAGCCAATTTAAAAAATTTAAATTCGTTATTTCAAAGAAATTTAAACAATTGAAATGGAATATTTCAACAAAATAACGAATTACAAATAGTGCACAGTTTGAAAATTTGAATTCAAACTTTGACTGACTGTACTAGGTGCAAAATAAAACGGATTTTAGTGAAACCGAAAATATTTAAATCTGTTCATGAATATGTTTCTAACGAATCTGAAAAATCAAAGTTTCATAGAGGGAGTCAAAAGTTATCGCCAAATGAATTTTCAGAAAGGTCGCTATAGAGAATATATAGCCCTTGAAAATAGACATTTTGCAAACGACCTCGGAATCCGACGAAACCACTTTTGTTGGATCCGGGATGTTAAATTATTGCAAGGTTTCAAATTTCATAAATTTTGAAGTTAGTATGTGAGCGTGGCAAAAGAAAATGTGATTGGTTAATTTTTGTTAAATTGGATCAACCAGAAAATGACCATTTTTTAAATGATCTCAGAATTCGACGAAACTAGTTTTGTTGGGACCGTAGCATCAAAACATAGCTAGATTTATTTTCTGGAATTTTTCGAATCAGTTTGTGGCCCTGGCAAATTGAAATGTACGTTCAAAGCGAATATTGAATGTTTTATATTTTAATTTGAAGAATAACTGACTATAACAATCGAATTGGCCTACGAAACATATCCCATTGTGTTCGGCATGGGGGTATTAGCTAGGGGCGACAGTCGTTGGGTTTGAATTGGTATCTGTATGGAAAAACACTATTTTAAAATTTTAATAAACCATGGGCCAATAGCATTTTTCCATTCATAATTAAATTAAAAAATATCTCAAAACCCTCGCTCCCTCTCCCCTCTCAACGACGCACATTCGTTCTCCACTTCCTGACCAAATCGCCGCTACCACAGGCGACGTTAGCCTCCGCCACCACCGTTCCTGGAAGCGCCGCCTCCCCTCTTCAAATCAAGACCAACCCCTCCCCTTATCGACGACCGTCGTGCCTGAATCCCCTCCACGAAGTTCCCGACTTCGCCGCGCCGCCATGCGCGCCTCAGGCGATCGGACTCGACCCCTTCCCCATGCGCTGGTGCGCCTCAGACCCCCTTCGACGTCGCACCACCTGATCGACGCGATAATTCCCGGATTTTCTGAAAATTGAAAACCCAAACATTGAAAGGTATACGGCTTGAATTAATTGAATTGAAAATAACACTTTTAAGTATTGCAAACTTTGAAAAATCATATCTTTATCATATGTTAACGAAATTCGATGAAACGGGAAACATCGTGACCTTAAGGACGCTCTCTACAATCTAAAAGAGACCGCATATTTTTTTGAGCTAGTTACGATTTGCAGCATCTCGAAAACCAATGTGAGAAATCTAAATTGAAATGTGAATGAAATCGTGTTGTATAAGTTATATAAGCGAAGTGTAAATTATATACGCATTGTATACCTCATGTACATGTGTTGTATAAGTTATATGAGCGACGTATAAATTATACAAGCGTTGTATGAAACATATATGCTTTGAGTTGTGTTGAAATGGACGTGAAATATACTTATATACGAATATATATATATATATATATATATATATATATACTCCCCTCGTCCACAAACCATGGACGATATTTATTTCTTGTGATTGGCGTGAAAATATATGGTATGACGAATGGTTAAAAATAATTGTTTGTGGTTGATATTGTTGGATTGTGGTTGAAAAATACCTTTGTGTTTGAAAAATACCCTCTTGTGGTCGAAACAAATTAGAATAGGATTGTGGAAATGAAAATAAAACATGTCGCCTGCGTGCGAACTAGAGGCATGAAATCCCCATTGTCAAAAACCGCGAGGTTTTAAGGTTGAGCAAGGAGCCGTACCTCGGGACGGTGCCGGTTTTAACTACCCTGCCGTTTTGCTGTCGAAATTTTCCAAAATATTCACATGTTAGAATTATTTTCATTTGTTGAAATTATTTTCATGTGTTGAAACCGCATTCATGTGTTGAATAGAAATTCATTCGTTGAATAGAAATTCATGCGTTGAATGGTATTCGTGTTTTAAATAAATTGCTTTAACAATAAAAATCAATTTTTATTATATATACGAACTATAGAGAAACATTCATGTGTTGAATAGAAATTCATGTGTTGAATGGTATTTGTGTTTTATATAAATTTCTTTAACAATAAAAATCATATTTTTATTATATATACGAACTATAGTGAAACATTCATGTGTTGAATAGAAATTCATTCGTTGAATAGAAATTCATGTGTTGAATGGTATTCGTGTTTTAAATAAATTGCTTTAACAATAAAAATCACATTTTTATTATATATACGAACTATAAAAAAACATTCATGTGTTGAATAGAAATTCATTCGTTGAATAGAAATTCATGTGTTAAATGGTATTTGTGTTTTAAATAAATTTCTTTAACAATAAAAATCACATTTTTATTATATATACGAACTATAGAGAAACATTCATGTGTTGAATAGAAATTCATTCGTTGAATAGAAATTCATGTGTTGAATGGTATTCGTGTTTTAAATAAATTGCTTTAACAATAAAAATCACATTTTTATTATATATACGAACTATAGAGAAACATTCATGTGTTGAATAGAAATTCTTTTGTTAAATAGAAATTCATGTGTAGAATGGTATTCGTGTTATAAATAAATTGCTTTAACAATAAAAATCACATTTTTATTATATATACGAACTATAGAGAAACATTCATGTGTTGAATAGAAATTCATTCGTTGAATAGAAATTCATGTGTTAAATGGTACTTGTGTTTTAAATAAATTGCTTTAATAATCAAATTTACATTTTTATTGTGAATATGAAGTGCTAAAAATATTCATGTGTTGAATAAATATTTCTGATGATAAAAATATTATTTTTATCATGTATACGCCTCGCTAAAAATACACACATGTTGAAATAAATGTTCGGGTGTTATAAATATTATTCTTAACATGTTTAGGATCTAAATAAAATAGTCAAGAGTTGAAATATATTTTTTGTTCGTCAAAAATATCATTTTTATCCTACGTATGAAGTGTTAAAAATAACTGTGCGTCGAAATAAATAATTGTTCACTAGAACTATTATTATTAGTTTTGTTCTGCATATTTATTTACGTGTGTTGAACAAAGAAAATGGATTAGCTGTTGAGTAAAGAATTTATTTGCGTGCCCAACAAATAGGTAAGCTGCGCAATTTTATTATTATATCAACTCCTGTGAATGCTATTGGTTGCGGAATTCTGGTTGTTCTGTGTGTAATAATAAACATCGCCACAGGATAGTAACAATTAATTATGGACTACACTATATGGCATACTTCTTGACGATAGGCATACTTAATCATATACCACATAAGCATTTGGAGCTTAGGTGACGAGGTTGAAGATTTACCATACGAGCGAGAGGCTTGTATGGCGATGACTATATATTACAGGTTGAACTGATGACTGATCTGGGATTCTGGACTATATAAATTGTAACTGCAAATTGCAAGATTAATAAAAACCTCACACGGGTCTGGAGATGACAATAAACACGTCTCTCTGGTCATTAAGGCACAAAAACCATTTATAGGGTGACGAGAATTTATTCTTTGGAGTTATGACCTATACACACCCCCCTGTGGACACCGGAATATATCACTATAAATACGTGTATGCTTATTAGGATTTATTAGGTACCTAATACGGCCCAATAAATTTCCAAACCCCTTCCCGTACAAAGGAGGTTATGGCAAAAAAAATCGAAATATAAAGGCGTTAGTGAAATATTTGAAGTGAAAACGATATTGAAATCATCGAATGAATTATATTTATATATATATAAATATAAATTAAATTAAAACGAATCGAGGCCGTGCAGTTCGCGTTTTGAAATCGTAACTTCAAAC
The DNA here is from genome assembly GCA_030737875.1 of Allium sativum. Lineage (NCBI taxonomy): Eukaryota > Viridiplantae > Streptophyta > Magnoliopsida > Asparagales > Amaryllidaceae > Allium > Allium sativum. The sequence continues at coordinate 714,205,317 of CM060921.1, read as the reverse complement.
GACCATACCGAAAGATCCGACCGTCAGATTTCCACGAAACTGGAACCGTTAGTTTCGCTTTGGGAATATTCCCAGTGATATAAACTTTGTAGAAATCCAACGGTTAGATTTCCCGATATGTGTAAAACAAATTTGGGGAAAAAAAGTGCCATGGCACGACCTGAAACGTCGTTTAATTAAATATGACCATTTTTAAACAAATAAAAATGGCGAAAAATCGTTATAAAATATTATAAGCGACATGTAATGGAAATAAACCAATTTTACTTGGTTTGCTTGATATTTGATGGTTGAATGTGTTTGACATGAAAATTATACTAAAGAACTGAAATGTGAATGTCGAAAAATTTAACCATGGAAAGAATTGATTTGAATTCTAAATATACGTGAATTATTTGAAAAGGCCGAGCTAATCCTCATTTCAAATAATTGATCGAACGATTCGAAGTTGAAAATATGAAGACGGTTCAAGACCGACAATCTTCGTATCGGATGGATGGGCGCTGCTGAGGTTCCTAATTGGAGTAGCTACTTGAAGGGACAAAAGTAGTAGCCGTCTGGACGTATGTGTTGATTGTACGGATATGCGAGGAATATGGTGCCTCCGGTTTCGTTCAGACCCAGAACGGACTTGTAAATGGACTGTGTGTCTGACGTTAGATTTTGCTCTGTGCTGATTGATATCTATTAAATATATATATATATATATGTATGTTTGGCGGCAGAGAATTTATTCTCTTGCTTAACGACCTTCTCTAAGACGTACGAGCTCAGAGGTTATATATCGATAGAAATCAATCGTATGGAGTGGATTGTCTGTATGGCATGCCAAAATGCAGTGATCAAGGCTTCTATTGCAATGCAAAGTCTTATGGTCGATGATCAAAGTACGGCCTACGTGGCCTGGCCTTGTGTATAGCGTGGATTCGCGAGCCTCATACCTCGGTATGAGCCAAAAACGGGATAAGGACCGCTGGGAGAACACGACGTTTCTTTCTAGTTATGGTGGTGTCAGTGCCTAAACTGGCTGACATTTATATTACTTTCATCTTTGTGGTTGTTGAAATGCGAGGCGCCTCGATTATAGGTCTGTAAGGACCGGGAAACGTGTGTTTAGGAATAACTAATCCTCAAATGTAAGAGAGGACGATTCCAAGGGTTACCCAAAGTGTGTAGTCCTGAGGCATTTGCTAGAGTGCCTCGAAGCGGAGAGGATCTTGCCCCTTGCCTCGACTCATGACGGAAACCCAATTTCCAATACGGGATAACGGATTTGATTGTAGTACTAGTATGGCGACATAGTGGTATGGGACACTTATGCCGTCTATGATTGATATTTATGATTGTATCTAAAATTAGAAACTAACTGGAAACGAGCTAAGACGGATGGTTTCCTGGGTATTGGTCTGATGTTGGTTTCGGCCTTCGGGGTTAATACTTAGGGAATCGTTCTCTTACTAATTTACGGTTGGAGTCTGATTAAGAATTAAACGATAAAATTTACATTTTAAGTGATTTTACTTTACGCGTATTAAGCATATCTTGGTCGTTATAAGGTAAAAATCTATCCTCCGGTTTGTGTTGCATTGTATGATGGGACTTGAGTCTTATATCGGCTTCATTCTTTTTAAAAGCATTACGTTGTTTAAAGGATTTACTTTGTTTTAATGCACTGGCAATCACTGGAGTAAACTTGTTCCGCGAAAGTGGCGTGGTCCTATGATTTGCCTTATTACTGTTGTTTAACCAGTTAAGTAGATTTCTCATACCAGTCCCACGATTGACTCATTGATTGTTTCACTTTGCAAACTCGGGTGCCCTTATTTTCACATGGGCAGCCTAGTTGACAGATGACAGGATATTTTGTCTTAGCACTGCAGCACGGAGTGCGTTTTTGGCTTGATGGCGAGGATTAATTTACTTGTATTTTGGCTATGGACTTTCCGCCATTCTTATCTAATGTATATGATTCCGCCTATGGCGATGTAGACTGATTTACTTCCAGCATGTATTACCTTATGTATATGTACCGCCCCCGGGCGATATAGACTGATATCTTTATTACGTCTCACTGTATGTATATATTCTGCCATGGCGATGTTGACAGATCATTCCCTTTTTATGCACTAAGTTATATCCTACACTCTGCTACTCTGATGTTGTTACATGTCATGATTCCGCTGTCATATCTATGTAAAATTATTCTATTTGTTGTTTATGCTAATGTCTGTACTCTGCTATTGATGATTAGTGTGTTATATTCCAATGGTTATCCTTAACACCGTCATACGGGTTTTGAGATCGTCACACCACACATGACCGACCACCCATTTCGCTTGAGTGTATCGAATGTATATCACCAACGGTTGGGATCAACAACCATTTCCCAAATGGGATAGCATCGAATATTATAAGAAATTAAATGAATCTCTAGATAGGTGATAATACACCTTAACGGGAGCGACCCACATAGCCATGCTGCCGACCCGATTTTTGTCATTTCCCGGTTGTTGAGGCCTGAGGCAACGATTACTTTCTATTCATTGATAGCACAATCACTTTGAGTGCCACATCGTCAGATCCGTTAATCACTAGTTGATTTGCATAAATATATTCTGGATATTATGTTAAGGGGATAAATCCATTGCCACCATATATATATTTATACATACCAACATATTCGATCATTGGAAATACTTTGTCAGACATTCGTCCATATACGTTCGTTCTGGGACTGAACGAAACCGAAGGCACAATTTCTATTAATAGAAAAAGTCCTTGCACTTCACTCCATCTTCGATTATCTTCATATAATCTGATTCACAACTCTACTGCCAATACGGAGTGGTTCTCGGATAATAATCCAACCGGTCTCTCCATATTGACAACGATATTGGCAAACACTTCGATAGTCAGTTATTTAACTATCGAAGAAAAATAAACAAACATTCCATTCATTCATAACATCAATCAATCACTGGGCCCCTAAATTAATATTTCATTAGTTAAATCATTTCTCCATTTCCTGATCAATATTCGTTAACACAATATTTTCGGTGATCTTGTTGGACTCTTACGCTATTTGGAAAAACATTTCCCTGTATCACTTTCTTTTATTTTCTATACTTAGAAAATATATTCTATTTGCAATTGAAAACAATTTCAAATAATCAACATTATAAAAGCCAATTATTCATTTTAAACCCGTAACATTTCTTTCTTCTAATTCTACCAGATTTAATTATAGATTTCCCTTTTTGTTTATAATATTCCATTTTTAAATTTGTTTCCTTATCGAATTCTATATATATCGATACATTTTATTTTTAACTATCAATTTTTCTTAAAAATATTCTAACTCCTTAAATTCCCGGAAAGTTTTTCCATAACCTCCTTTGTACAGGGAGCATCGGGAAAATCCCCAAACTGCCACACAGGCCTCTCCAATCAAAAGAAAAAGAAAAAGGCAAGCGGCTAGCCGATTCGGCGCATAAAATCTCATATGGAATTTAAACATGTACCTTTTTATCGGGCACTAAATTTATAAACTTCATTCTCTTCATATACTTCATTCCATACCTGCCTAACACATGTTCACCTGTTTTCAATTCCATTCAACTCAATCCAATCATTTGAATTCAATTTCGCCCATTTATTCTTTAATTAGCTATTTTGCCTATTCCGCTTCTTTGTTTGAACATAACATATTCAAATAAAATATTTAACTTGCTTATAACCAAATTGAATTCCAATTTCAATTCAATTTCCTTTTTGATTTTGAATATATATTTCCAAATCGAATTCGCTTATTCAAAGCCCAATATCAATTCAAAATCTCATTAGCTATTTACTATTCAAATTAGTTAATTCTATTCAATAATCAAAAATCTGATTTCTGTTTCAAAAATTAATTCATTACTCCACATGAGTTCACATATAATCTACAACTTAAATATGAAATTTTCTAAATAGAAATTCAGATTTTTTTTTGCTTAAAATCCTTTTATAAAATTAAATAAACCGTTATGGTTTTTAAATGGTTATGGCGCTATTTTTCTGAAAATTTGATTTTGACATCAATCAAAATATATATGACAAAATTCAGAACTTTCTCTTCCATTAGAAAAGTATTATCTAATTGGCCCTGACGGTTCTTGTTTCAAAGAATTCCGACTTCAATTGAGTTCTATATACTCAATTGAAGTTCAAATCGCCAATTTACGAACTGCAGCGCTGCGACGAGTTCGTTTTAATTATATTTATATATATAAAAACTTTTAAACTTCGTTTAAAATAAATTCAACACCATCCTGATATATTTTAATATATATCAAATCCATTTCAACATAATATTTCCGATCTTCTAAAATTGTCGATTTTTCCCTAATTCGGAAATAAATTTATTTATACTTCGATCTTCTATATCAAATTCCATTTCAATTCTATTTAAATTTCCTATATTCAATTTCCATTTCAACTCTATTTGAATTCTATATTCAAATTCCCCTTTCAACTCTATTTGAATTTCATATATTCAATTTCCCATTTCAACTCTATTTGAATTCTATATTGAAATTCTATTTCAATTCTATTTCAAATTCTCTATATTCAAATTCTATTTGAATTTCTATATTCAAATTCTATTTGAATTTTCTATATTCAAATTCTATTTGAATTTTCTATATTAAATTCATATTTGAATTTAAATATTCAAATTATCTCTTGATAATTAATTCATTATATTTATAAACACCATTTTATAAATTTTTCCTTGTTTTATATTTAAACAAATCTATTTCGAAATCTATTTAAAACCAAAGTCCCCTTTTGGGAATTTCTATTTATAATAACTTATAACACCCAATTTATTTTCGTATTCAATTTAATTTCTATTTAAATAAATTTGAATTAATCGAATTCAAATCATAAATCCCTACGGATTTATTTTAGTTCAATTTATATTCTGAAGATCAGAATAAATTCCATTGTTTATTTCTTTAAAACGATTTCCCCATTTTTATTTTTAAATTCACATTTGAATTTGAATATTCAAATTATCCAATGATAATTTTTCCACTTTATTTATAAACACCGTTTATAAATTTATTTCAATTTCCTACATTATTTAATTTATGAACATCGTTTATAAATTCAATACTTGTTTTATTTATTCAAAACAAGTTAATATCTTTAGCCCCTTCAAAATTCGAATTCCATTTTTAGAAAAATAAATTTTTCATTTAAAATCTGAAATATCCTTTTCATTATATTTTATATATCAACATTTTTGGGGCCAATGACATTCAACAATTCAAAACACCAGTTTTATCGACCACAGGTTTCAAACACATCATAAATAACAATATATGTGATAACAAACAAACAATAATATTTTTGAGGAATCCAGTTGGATTCCTCCAACCTGTTTTCCTGCATCCACAGACGTTAGCCAACATAAATAATACCCATCCTGCTTCGAAGAAGGATATCGTGGTATGAAGGTCATCCACTGTCATAGCATGGGGCACATAGGGTAATCATCCGCTAATGGTACTGCGGGCATCTGTTAATGATACTGCGGGAAATCCAACCATTAATATATATATATATATATATAATAGCAACCACCACGCCTAAATAACTAATATATTTAAGATGCACAAAAATATTGAATGCAACCAAACAAGCAACAAACAATTATTTTTAACTGAAAAAAAAAAATTAAATAAAAGGCGAGTGAGATATACTCACCGTGATTTTATTGGCTGAATATCCAATGAAGCTTATTATAAAGATTTCACAGTGATTTCTCCAACTGCCTTTCCATAGTTTGATTGCCAGGCAAGATCGATACCATTGCACCAAATGTTACTGTAGACAATATCTTCATTCCTGCATTGTAACATCATCCATACCACCAAAAACAAAGACGAACTTCCTCCAATCCTCATTTCACAAACCGTACAGCCCAATGCCCTATTATTGAACTTCACAAATCACCCTAGTTCCAAACAAATCCTCTCAGACCCTCCTATCGTCAAACCTTTCAGAGTCATCCCCTTTTTCATCCCACAAATTGAACTTCAGTTCGATCTCAACATCGCACCCCCAGAGGTCTTCGCAGTACCCCCATCCTCACTCAATCGAACTCCCTCAAACTCCAACGTCGAACTTCCCTGTTTGAACACCATCGCACTGTCTCTGTCAAGTAACCCTACCAACGAACCCGCCTACTTACTAATCCCCAACCATCACCTCAGTTCGAACACGTCCCTGCTACACGCTCAAGAACATGGTACCAGAAATTCAAATCGCGCCTCCCCTATGATGCCCAAAAACCACATTAACTGTACCAGTTAACGCCACAACCATTGGCGTACCTCCTAACACCCTTGCATCGCTAACCCTAGCTCAACTCTGAAACTATCGAACCCCTCCAGATCTCGTTCCTCACCGCCCTCAAGCCCTAAATCGCACAATGTCTCGACTGTCACATCTTGGTTTGCACGAATTCCACTCTCACTCGCGATCTCCCTTTCTATTTTCGTTCGATTTGATAAAGATACGGTTTTGAGTTCTTTTGAGATGTTGAACGAAATTAGCCTGATGTAAATAAAAGGAAACATGAAAAAATCGGCTTTTGCTTTGGTTTATCTGAGGAACGCTAAATGGGAAGAATAAGAGGGAGGGCAGTCTGTTTATATAACTAGAGAATCCTTTACCATTAAGTAATTTTTGATTTGACCATACATTAATACGATTTGATTTCTATTTAATGTGATTAGACACAAAGGGATTTTTATTTTATCTAAACAGATTCTGATTTGATTTGATCTTATCCATTAATCAAATATTACGGGGTTCACAACTTGAAACTGTGAACCGCTATTTTAATGCACCGACCGACGTTTAAATATCATAGCGTTATACTGAAATCAACAGAATATACTCTAGAATTTAATTTGAACGTATATAGCATATTATATTAATATGATACAATTTAAATTCAGAAATAATCATATTCTTCGATAATAAATTATTTTTATTACCATTTATATTCAAATACTATTTCTAAAAATCATTTGAATCATTTTGACTTTGGATTTAATTTTAAATTAAATTATTTCAGATCTCGTATTTTGATAATTATATATTCGAAATAAACCGCATTTTGATTATTCAATTGATAATTCAAAATAAAAATCGATTTATATTATCAACTAAATATTTAAAATAAATATTAAATATTCAAAAATAAGTCGATCAAAAATTTGGGTCGTTACAACAGACCTTACTAAAAACACATGCTACCTACATAGCTAATAAAAGAAAGTACACCAGCTACTGTCTGCTCCCTACTTGTGCAAACTTTCGCACATGCATTTGTACACCATAAAGCAAGATCAATCATAAGTAATGAAATAAAATGAAATACCATCATATACTATACTTAATGAATGATTTTCCCTGACAACCCAGATATATGCTATACTTCGGCTACGCACATGTAAGGTTGAAAACTGGACCCCCTAATTTTGTACCAAACGACAATTCAGCCTTTACATCAAATGTAAGAAAACCACAGTAGACCTATACTTTAGTTCGGCTACCCTACTATTCAATGTCGTGCACCCCAAATTTAAAACCGTGATTGCCAAGTTTTAACCCGTGGTGACCAAGGCACCATGCATATAAATACTGGGCATTCATTTCCTTTCCAGAGCAATTACAGTGAATAAAATATGTAGTAGAAAGTTCCTTTGAATTTTTAAAAATCCTATACTCAACCTAAAATCTCAACATATGATTCAAAATTCTCCGAAAATCCATCTACACCCGTTCACAGTCCCTAAACTGCAAATGGCAGCGTTCCAGTAAGGAAGTCACGCGCCAGGTCTGGGGATTTCTATAGATATAGTGACCAATAAGTGATTTCGAGAGAGGATTAGTGTTTAGAGAGGTGTGGCGCACAAATTGGAAGTTTTTCATGAATTTTGGACACCAATTTTTTCGCATCTGGGACGTGCTGAGTAACGTCGGTCGACGGCAGGTGATGCCGGAGGCAGAGCTGACATGGTCAGCGTGTCGACAGTGAGGAGAAGAGTCGAATGGTTTATTCCTTTTTGCGGTTTGATGAATGTTTGGTGGTGTCAGGAAGTTGCGTGCACGAGAGATATCAGAGGAATGGGTTCAGGAGAATTATCTTTGGAAAGATGAAGTCCAATGTTAGGTTGGGAGCGGGTATGGTCTGGCAATGGGCCGACATAAATTGGGTTGTGCACTAATATATATATATATATATATATATATATATACACACACACATATACATATACATATATATATATATATAGATACATATATATAAAAGAAAGGAAAATTGTGTAAGAAGTGGAAAGGACTTATTGCATGGGGGCATTTCAAATATGGAGAAGGGAAGCTTCAGGCGAAGCACTTTTGGGGAATAATGTTGACATGGGCTTTAAATTAAAGATGGGCTTGGTTGGGCTTTAAATTATAACGTAAAAGGAATTATTGGTGGGGAGAAGTAGGTGCATAAGCTTCGGTGAAGTACTGTCACGCGGAAAGCAACAGTGGAAGGGAGATATATCATTCGAAAATGACAGGTAGCAAGGATGTTTAAGTGTATAGGGCAGATGGACCAAATGGTATTTACTTGACCCAACCTGTTTTAATGCAATTAGTGTTTAATTAGGGTAAACAACACAAACGGGCTAACATTAAGCAAGGTAACTATTATGGCCCTAGTTTAAAGACACATAAATAACGTTTTAATATAGGGATTACATATGTACAAGCCAAAGTTTACTTCCTAATCCAGAAGTGATGGTCGGGGGTAAGTTTTGGTAACGAGGAAAAATATAATACACAAAAGTTAATTATAATATAACTAAAGCAATAACTATCTAAGTTAATTTGTGGTGTAACTTATAATTTTTACAACATGCTCATATGTGAACAGAATTGAACAAACCAGGAGACGTTGGAATCGCATTGATAAGCGCTTCATCCTAGAACAGATTGGAACGCGTTTGGATGCAGCTGGAATCTCAAGTTAAATTTAAACGCGTGTCTAGCTTAAATACAGCCGTTATCTCGACGGACGGTAATCAAGGTGAGTTAAACTCACTAGGTTCTCCTACTTATAATTATTATAAGTCGGGTTTATTATTTATGTGTTATGTTTGCTTATTACCGGTTGATTGGCTGATTGTTTGGATGTTGTTAAATATTTTTATATCGATTTTTTAAATTAAATGTTGTTTGTTGACCACTATCAGTTGAATTGATTATTTATTTGCATATGATCATTATAGGAACTGTTTAATCAACATGAGTGGATTATTGACTTGGTGGTTGTTTGTTGAATCTAAATTCAACATTTATTTTGTTATTAACCAATGGGTAGCATTAATTGGAGAACTAATAGCAAATGGCCAAAATATACACCGTTTATAAAGACTGATTTACCGACAGATAAATCGACGAAACTGAAGTTATAAAATTTATCTTATAACCGAGTACCAATTTTAGAAATCTATTATTCTAAATGAAGTTTATAAAAGGAAATAAACCAACCACATATATGTTAATTGTTTAAATCCCCAATCACCATTTTTGTACCAAAATCTGACCATGGCGAAGCACGCGCCTCATCTAAATTATTATTATATCACTAAGATGGATAAGCAAGTGAGCGAGGATTAATGTAATGATTAATAATTGGGATTAATGGTTTTAAGAAAATAATTAGAATGGAATTATATTGGATCAATGATTATTTATTAAACAATAATAAAAGAAAATGATATTATTTAAATTAATAATATTATTTATTAATTTAAATGGAAAGATGAGTTGGAGTTGATCGATGGGCTAATCATGTTTTAAATTTACCAAGCCAACTGTTTTAATGAAAACTGATTATTAATTTAAATTAATTTGTGTCGATTAACCTAATGAAATAATTTAGTGAATGGTGTTTAACTTCATTAGAATAAAAGAGGAAATTGGATATTTAATTCAATTAATGATAAAGTAAATTAATAATAAGGAATCTCTTCTTAAATGAAGTTCATTTAAGTAAGTAACCGAAGTTAGTAATGAATATTATTGAATTTTAAAGTAAGTTTATAAATGGGTTTGCATTTAAATAGGGTTTGGTAAATTAAGTTATAAAAGGATTTTTAAGCAAAGGTGATAGGCTTAAAATAAATGTTACTTAATGTTTGAATTAAGTAGGGGAAATCAAAATGAAAAGGGTTTTATATTAAACTAGAAATTTTTAAACGAGTTTATAAAAAGAGATGGGAAGTTAAATCGTTATTTCAATTATCGTTACTTAGTAATGGTATTAAGTGAAATTGATGAGATTTAAAGTAAGATTTCCTAGGGGAATGATTGAAAGGATTTTTAAAGAGAGATTATTGTAATTGAATTAGGTAAAAGATCGAGTAATGAGATTTGAAATAAAAATCCAGATAATGAAATAAATAATTTAAAGAAGTTAATGTTTTATAAATCGTTTACTAGATCAATAAATAATAATATATTTAAAGGGGAGATTTCAAAAATAAGAATGGTTATAAAACCATATGTTAAATAAAATAGTGAAATGGTAACTGTTGGTATTAGAACTAATATGGGTTTTTGAATTACAATCCATATTTATCTTAAGATAAGAATGATACTGATCAAGGTCTGAGAGGTAATTAGAATACCCTAGCTTGAACGACTTCAGGATTATCGAAGGATGATAATAGTTGTAATAGGGAAGTGTCTTGAGGAATAATAATATAACATTATTTGGAAATGTTGGAAATATATATATATATATATATATATATAATGGGATTCCCGATTAAAAGGAATTAAAAAGGAGCTTGAGAAGATAAAGTGATATTTCCATAACTAAAGGAATAAAAGAAGATTTGTGAAAATAGAACGATATTTTCGAAAGAATAAAAAGATGAGATATAGAATGGATATTCTAAAAAGATAAGTGAAAATTATGGGGTTCAAATAACGGGAACAAAGGAGATATCGTAACAATGGTTTAAAAAGGATAAGTTGAATCGGGTTCCAAATTTAGACAATAAGTAATGTGTAGCAATGGTTTGAAAGGATAGTTAACGGGAAATTTGGACATGGAATTGGGTATGATTTTAAGATATTTTTCTAAGTATATAATAAAATAATTTGAGAATACTTATATAATTAAAATTAATATATTTTCTTTTGTATTACAACTGAAATATTATTTTAATGGCTAAGTGACGTGTAATAAACCAATGGATCTATTTTATTTTGGTTGTTTATTTTGGTTGTTTATTTTGGTAGTTAAATAACCGACTATCAAAATCTGGCTCAACGGTATTGGTACAGAAAGATTGGGATCGAATTTATATTCGAAAACCATTCCAACCAATAGAAACGAATACGTGAAATATGTCAATTGAAGATGGAGCAATTGAAGACCGTAAATCTTCATGAGCGTAGGAACTTTTGTTAATTACCTCTGGATGATCCCTAGAGTTAACAATGATTCTGTCGTGATTGGAATCTATGAATTGCAAGGACTACTCGCTACTGATCTATAGGGTGATTCCTAGGATGTGGTAGGAGAGTGCCTTCGGTTTGTCCAGTCCCAGGACAACTTGTATGGATGGATGTCTGACACAGTATTTCCAAAGGAATCACATACGTTGATTTCTTCAAAGGTACGAAGTGTTTGGCATAGAAGGGAAACTTCATTAGCTTAACAACAAGAGTATTTTTGTGGACGTTAATTAGTGGTATCTGGTGGATTTGACGATGTGGTATTCAAAGTGAATGGTGTCCATATGTTCCGGAAAGAAGATTCAAAACCTCATGTCTCATCAACCGAGAAATGACAAAAATCGGGCAAGCCGCATGGCTATGTGGGTCGCACCCATTAGGGTGTATAATCACCTATCTAGAGAAAATCCTTTCGCTTCTTTAATCTATCGATGTTGTCCCTTATTAGGAAACGGTGGGTAGCCCCCAACCGTTGTTGATATGCATTCGATACACTCAAGCGAAATGTGTGGTCGGTCATGTGTGGGCCGGGCTACAAGACGTTCTTGTTGAACCCAGTATATTCTCCTCTAGAGATACACTATCGGCAGGTGGTTCCATACCTTGTCATAGTTAGAATCCAATCCCCAATAAGAGCCCGCGGTTTTGTTTGTATACTATATATGTGGAGCGCGAGATGCAAGCGTTCCTAGATTCTATTTATTTGTATTTAGGCACTATTATAATATCAGAATAATATTGTTTTCAAAAGTTGTTTTGGGTTATCGTAAGGTAAAAACCATCCGTATTAATATGTGGATTTGGTCTTATGATTATCTTTTTCATTCAAAAGGATTTTAAACTTTAAAATCAAGATGGATGATATTATAAACTTAGCGAGTTTTTCTCACTCTGATCCACCAGACTGACCCGGTGTTTGTTATGCTCGGGTTAGACCGAGCTGTACAGGTTCAGGTTATCAGATGTTGTGAAGTCCGAAGACGAGCTGAAGGTGTTCAGACATATGATATTATCTAGTATTATTCCGCCGTGGGAAGTATATGAGGACATATTATTATAACTGTCCAGGTATATTGATGTACTCTGATTATTGTAAGTTTAGCTCTCTATAAAGTTTATTTATATATTATATTTTGTTCCGCTACGATGTGAGACTCTGTGATGTGTTAGTTCTTCTTCTTATTCTTCTATTCTTAACTTTCTTTCTTATCTCATCCTCTAATTTCTTTCTAATAGCGTTCTGATGTTTTCGATGCTTGAATGTTCAACATGGTGTTTTTATGTCGATCTTCAGGCTCGAAAATCCCTGTTTGTTACATAAATACTGTAACTACTGTAAACATAAAAGTTGTAAATTGAAACAACATAACTATCTAAATATTCCTATGCAAATAACTAATGTAAAAATTACATAAATCCTCATAGATCTAATGAATAAAAGCTTCACCCATGGTCTTCTTCTGAAATCTAGCAAACCCTCCATCTCCGGAAATGTTTATAAAAATAAATATAAAAACCTGAAAACTTATCTTTACCCCTTAAAATTATAATTAGGTGGCCCTACCTAATTTTGAGGGTAGGCCTAGGGATGAAGAAAAGAGAGAGAAATAAAATGGATGTGAAGAAATAAGAGAGGATTTGCGGATCAATTTATAGGGATTACTGAATGCCCTCAACCATTCAAATCGAAGATTAGATTTGGTCCAACCATGTCATTGGACCAATAAGAAAGCACCATGTCAGCTTATAAACCAATAAAAATATGCCAACTCAATTGGAAATCAACGGTGGAAAATAAATAACATTGCAGCTTGCGCGCAGGCCAAAGCATGCAGCCTTCTATAGCTGGGTCGAACCACTCGCTATACCAGGTCGACACAAGGGTCGACCCATGGGTCCACATGTGCGTCAACTCAGTTAGCCTGGGTCACCCAATGAACATCGGTTCTGCCTATTTTATTTATTTATTTTTGATTTCTTATTTAATTCATAACTAATTCAATTTAACTCCAATTTTAGCAAACTAAGTGTCCACTTTGATCAGAAAATTACAACGGACTCAATGGTGCTACTTCCATTGTCTAAATTTGAGTGTTATTCTAATTAATGTTTAGTTTATTAGTCTTTCATATTTAATTATTGTTTATTTAAATTCGGGATGATACAGCCCTTTTGACAAGCAAAAATGTTGACATAGGGAATTAGTCGTTCACACCCGCCAACACTCGATGGGTTATTGTTAAGTGAAATATCCAAATTAACCAAATAATCCAAACAAGGAGTTATGAAAAAGTAAAGAACACCGAGTTTATAGTGGATCAACACTAACGCGTACTCCCACTTTCGTGTGACCATTCGTCATCATTATTACAATTACAAGATTTATCCGAGTTTCAACACTTTTACTTTACAAAGTTGTGTTAGAGAATAAAGCCCTTGTTAATCCCTTATTATGCCATAATCATCTTCCTCAAGCCAAAAATGTGTGAAATATGTTTCCAAGTCCAAATGTGTCCAAAAGTGAGCCAAGTGTCAACCCAAATGCCAAAATGTTGAGAGAAAACTTCCATGTGAAGTATATAGGTCAAAAAAAACTTCCGAAGCCATGAAAACCATGAAAGCAACCATTAAAAACCTTCAAGAAGAGAGCTCCCATGTGTTGGAAATGAATATAAAAAAGATCCCCTAAAACGGCCATGTACTAGGGATATTTATAGGTGAAGTAGTGGGAAAAGTCCAAAAATTTGTATCCGACGAGTTTTAATAGTCTCGGGATCGGTACATATCCTGAGACTTTTCCAAAACCCAGAGTCATTAAAAAATGAAAGTGCCAAGCCATAAAATTAGTGCTCAACCCTTGTTTACCAATCAAAAGACAATGATCACCTCGGTGTGATAAGCTCTTTCCCGTTTACCAGACTGTAGTGTATTTCATATTCTAAAGAATACATATCCTAAAAATATCGAGTCCAAAGCATTGTGCTAATCAATGATTTTTACTGATCGCCCCATGTCGATCCTCCCGGATTGAAGGATCTACATGTATTCAAAGATGTTATATCTAAATATGTATATTTTGTACCACAATCAATACCGATTCCAGACCCCTGATGTCTGCATCCACTTTTATGTGTTCTGCACGTGCTAGTCCAGAATATTGGAACACAAAAGGAGGAGCCCCCATTCGAGGATTAATATTGTTGAATTATAATATGCAATTGTTGTTTTTGATGATCTACATGCAGTGAGCAGGGTTTTTGAGAGGACCTCTTTGTACTTGGTGGCTACGAAGTGCAAATCTGATCCTTGGATAGAAAGTTTTGCCATGCGCAAGGCCTGGATTGTGCAGCCTTATTTCTAGGTGATTAGACCGATGTGCTCATTTGTTTTGAGCTGATCAACATGGTGTGCTCAATTGTTTTTGTCATGCCAAATCCTGATGCCAACTCGATGCCAAAACCGAGTTTATGGAGGTGAGCAACACGGTGTGCTCAAGTGTCTTGAGCTGATCCACACGTTTTTGCCACATGTAATGAGGAGATGTTGATTCCAAGGGTTAACCATATTTCAAACCTAATTTCAAACACTTCGCGACTTCAACGAAATCGCTACGCGATCATCTGAGAGAACATACTCGAGTTTCGATTTCTTAGAGAATTGTGAATCCATCGTGTGACTACTTTTCCGAAAAGTAGGTAAACACTACAGGATTTCATCAGTTAAGTATAGTAGAAGAATGCATCCCTTATACCGCATTTAGGGGAGCTAATGAATTTTATGAATGATTGGTTATGCCATTTGGACAAACTAATGTGCATGCTTACTT
Organism: Allium sativum; assembly: GCA_030737875.1. Taxonomy (NCBI): domain Eukaryota; kingdom Viridiplantae; phylum Streptophyta; class Magnoliopsida; order Asparagales; family Amaryllidaceae; genus Allium; species Allium sativum. The sequence goes on along the minus strand of CM060921.1, from coordinate 714,189,911 downwards.
TGTAGATCTTATGTACAGAAGAATTAGAGAAGAGCTCTAAAAATTTGTGTTAGTTTTCATTAATCATATTCTCATGTAATCTAAAACGGAGGAGGAGCATATGAGGCATCTCGAGACCGTGTTGGAAGAATTGAGAAGGAATATGCTAAAAGAAAATGTCCAAGATGCCATTTCTAGGAGGAGAATGTAAGGTTTCTAAGATATATTTTGTCAAAAGAAGGGATCTCAATGGATCCTCAAAAGATTATGGCCATCATAGGCTAGAAACAACCTAAGACTTCGAAGAAGATTCATAATTTCCTAGGGTTAACTAGTTATTATCAGATATTTATCTAGGATTTGTTTAAGATTGCTCATCTTTTAACCAAGCTAACTATGAAAGAAGCAATGTTTGAATGGACATCAAAATGTGAAGAATCATTCCAAGATATCAAGAAGGGGCTGGCTACGGATCAAATCTTAACGATCAATGACGAAAGATGCGGATTAACCTTATAAGCAGATGCTTGCAGGAAAGGCATAGGGCATGTACTCATGTAGATGGAAAGATCAATACATGTGAAAACAAAAAACTAAAGATGCATGAGAGGAACTATGCAACACATCACTTAGAGTTTTTGGCCATGGTATTTGTCCTTAATATGTGGCGGTACTATTTACTAAATGAAAAGTTCGAGCCATTCACAAATCATAAATCTTTGTAAGATTTTATCGCTTAGAATGATTTGAATATGTGGTAGCAATGTTGGTTAGAATTTCTTACCTCCTACGATCTAGATATTATTTATATGGTGGAAAAGCCAACGTTAGTTGTTGCATTTAGAAGAAAGCATGACGTCATAGCTTATTTAGTGGCAATGTTGACGCTTTCAAAGAAGATTATCGATGGTCAAATGGATGATGCAACATAAAAAAGATTCTTAAGGTTATGCAGCAAGGATATGACTCCAGTTTTGAAGTTTACCATAAAGCGAGTATCAAGGAAGAAAGGAAGAAATTGTGTTAGATGAATAACTTACGCCAAGAAGTATTAGCAAAATGCCACCGGTCAAAGTTGAATATCCATCAAGCAATCAACAAGATGTACCAGGATTTGAAGATGACATTTTGGTGGAGAAGCATGGAACAATGTATCTCCATCTATATTAGTAGGCACCTTAATTTCTAACAAGTCAAAAGCGATCAATAGAAGGTTGTTGTATTATGTCAACTGCTGGTTCCCACTTCAAAATGGGATCAGATATCTATGGATACCATCAATGGATTACCTCGACCAAGGAAAGGATACAAAAGCGTTCGGGTTATTAGAGTATAATGGACAACGGTTTTTCTCTGATACAAAATGATTTTCTAGCCAAGTGGGCCTGTATCTTTATTCTTGGGCTGCATTATGTGTTTTTATGCCCAATTACATATTTCTATATAAACTATAGCACAAACCGTGTACATCATTATTCTTACAGTTTTATCCAAACATTTATTTTGCTATCTCTACTTTAATACAAATTTCTACTGTAAGAAATACATAAACTATACTCTGATTTCTTATATGGTATTAGAGCCTGAAAATGCCTAACGGCTACTATTGAGACGCTTTACCACTGATTGAAAGGAGAAGTAACTTTGTTGTGTCCTCAGTTTTTGTTATCATCATCGGAGAGCTACCTTTCCAATCGCACATCGGCTGTTCTTATCAAGATTGTGCGTGCCAGGCCTAATTTGTATTCACGGTGGCTACAACAATCTATTTCTGATCATCGGAGACTGATTATCTCATCATCTGATTTCATGATACAGGAGTATCGATTCTTGCATTCAAAAGAAAGCAAGAACCACCCTTGCATCCTTTTTTCACATCACCTTTGCATAGGCTGCTACTCTTCTATTCAGGTAGCCTCGCCATATGCTTCTTCATCGTCTTCCAACCATGGCTGGATCCAACAATGACCAGTCAACAGCCAGCTCTGGAGTAGGCACTGCCGATCCCACTCCTCCTCCCCCATTCCTGTCAAGCTGAAAAGTCAAGTTATCACTGTCCCTCTTGATGAAGAGAACTTTCTTTTGTGGAAATTCCGAATTGAGACAGCCTTGAAGGGGTATGACCTTAAAGATTATGTCAATGGAACCAGACCTATGCCACCTACCATGACAGTCAACAAAGATGGGTTAATGATTAGTAATCCAGCCTACATCCATCATCAAGAACAAGATAACCTACTGTCGTCGTGGTTACTATCTTCAATTAGTACGAATTTACTGTCACAAGTCATAGGTTGCAATACTTCACATGAGATATGGACCACTATACAGCAGATTTTTAATTCTCAGTCATCCGCAAGAATCATGCACTATAGAAGAGAGTTTCAGAATTCAAGAAAGGGTGATATGTCAATGGAAGAGTACATTTCAAAGGTCAAAACTCTATGTGACAAACTCAAGGCAGTAGGACATCAGATTTCAGATAATGAACAGATTTTTACATTCCAAAATGGGTTTAATGAAGAGTATGAATCACTAGTTACCTTTATTGCTACTCAATCAGTTTTACCAGACATTCAAATAGTGTATTCAGCTTTATTAGCCCATGAAGGCAGGGTGGAACAAAGAAAAGCTATCCAAAGTGATTTCAGCATAAATCTTGCCTCGACTTCAAGAAATACTAATCAACCAAGAAACATACCTGGTTTTGGCAGAGGTAATAACCAAGGACAGAGAGGGAATCCAAACTAGAGAGGGAGAGGAAGAGGCAGATCCAACAATGCTCCAAGAGTCAAATGCCTGATATGTGACAAGCCTAGACATGCAGCAAACAGATGTTACTTCAGATTCAATACTGATGTTAACAATGCACAGCAGTCCCAATTCAATCAAAGGAATGCTAATGTGAATTTGGCTCAAGCAAACCAGATCAGATCCAGTGGAGAAACTTCTGCAAATACACGCAACATCGAAGATTCAAGCAAAATTGAGGATGTCAACAGTGAAGACTGGTTCCCAGATTCTGGTGCAACCAATCACATCACCAACAATTTGCAGAACATAAATCTTGGTAACAAAAATTGTTTAGGTACGCAAGTTATTCATACATGCAATGGTGAAACTATGAATATATCTCATTCTGGAACAGGTTTTGTTAAGGGAAAGAGAGAGCTCTTCCTTAGTAATTTATTTAGAGTTCCAAGTGTCAAGAAAAATCTAATCAGTGTGTCACAATTCACAAATGATAACATGGTATATTTTGAGTTTCACCCTAACTATTGTCTTGTTAGAGACTCTCTGAACAAGAACATATTATTACAGGGTAAACTGGACAATGGCCTATACAGGTTCTGCAATTTGCAATCAAAATCGGAAAATGCCAATAGTAATTGGTGTTGCAATGCTAGTATTCAGTTTTCTGATATCAATAATGTAACTGATGCTGGTAATTCTGATTGTAATACTGCTAGTGATAATGATTCTAAAAATAACAGTGTTTGTAATGATCTTGATATTTGGCATTGCAAGCTCGGACATCCTAGTTATGATATTGTGATAAGAATTCTAAATGATAATGAAATTTCTTATAATCACAAACTTGTTTCTGGCACTTGTACACATTGCCAAATTGGCAAAAGCCATAAATTACCTTTCAGCAGATCAAAAACTTTGTACAGCAAACCACTTGAATTGATAACTGCAGACCTATGGGGTCCTGCACCAATATCCTCAAGACAAGGCCACATGCATTATTTATCTATTGTAGATGCTTATAGTCGATATACATGGATTTTCTTTCTAAAGGCCAAGTCAGACATACATGATGTTATGCTGCAATTCATTAATTTTATTGAGAGGCAAATGAACTACAACATAAAAGTCATACAAACAGATGGGGGGAGTGAGTTCTTTCCCTTAAAAGGCTATTTTAATGCTAAAGGGGTCGTACATAGAACCACTTGCCCTTACACATCTAAACAGAATGGCATAATAGACAGAAAACACAGGCATATAACTGAAACAGGGTTGACTTTACTATCTAAAGCATTCATGCCATTAAAATATTGGGCTAAGGCATTTGAAACTACAGTATACTTTATAAACAAAATGCCAACTAAAGTATTACAATACAAATGCCCTCATGAAATGTTATATGAAAAGAAACCAGAGTACAATATCATGAGAACATTTGGTTGTTTATGTTTCCCATGCCTCGGACCTTATAACACTCATAAACTATCTTTGAGATCAAGCAAGTGCACTTTCATAGGTTATGGGAACAATCAAAAGGGTTACAAATGCATGGATGACAAGGGAAAGGTTGTAATTTCTCGACATGTAGTGTTTAATGAGAGAGTGTTTCCCTTTGCAGAAAAAGGAAACACAAATAAGCAAGCTGATGATCAGGCAAAGATGATGATGAGAAATGAATCAACACTATCAGAATGCACAACACATACAAATGAGGGTGAAGCATCAAAACTAGCATCTGCATCCAACTGTATCCAGCACAAGGTCATAATACAGTTCAAGTGATCACATGACAGATGATGATCAACCACAAAATAATGACATGAACAATCAAGAGAATCATGGGGATGACACTACTACATTTGACGTCAACAGCAGTGATACTGAAGAACCTCAACCACAACCAAGACATCATATGATTACTAGAGCTAAAAGTGGTATTTTCAAGCCTAAGATTTACAATGCAACCATCAAAGACACAAAAGACATCAGACAGACAACTGGGCCAGTTACATATGATCAAGCAGTAAGACACAAAGAATGGTGTGATGTTATGGATGAAGAATACTAAGCCTTAATCAAAAATTAAACCTGGACTTTAGTTGATGCACCCAAAAACAAAAACATTGTGGGATGTAAGTGGACCTAAAAGTTAAAGAAGGATGCTGAAGGAAATGTGTGCAAACATAAGGCCAGACGTGTAGCAAGAGGATTTTCCCAACAATATGGATTTGATTTTAGTGAGACATTTTCATCAGTGGTCGAGCCCACAACCATCAGAATAATCCTAACTGTGGCTCCCTACAATGGATGGAATATAAGACAATTGGATGTATGCAATGCATTCTTAAATGGAGATCTAAATGAAGATGTGTACATGCAACAACTAACAGGTTATATATGCAAAGATAAAGAGAATCATGTATGCAAACTACATAAGGCTATATATGGTCTAAAGCAAGCCTCTAGAGCTTGGTACATGAGACTGAAAAGTACTCTTACAACCATGGGTTACAAGGCAACTGTTTCTGATAGCTCTTTGTACACAAGAATCATCAACCAAAGTACCACATATTTTTTAGTGTATGTAGATGACATATTAATGACAGGGAATGACAAGGCAGAAATTGATAAAGTTGTGACTCAATTGAATTAGGTCTTTGCCATCAAGGACATGGGAGATATAACTTATTTTTTGGGCATCCATGTTCAGAGGAAAACAAAGTAAGAAATATTTCTTTCACAAAATAAATATGCCTCAGAGATCCTAGCAAGGGCAAACATGGAAAAGCAAATTCTATCACTACTCCTATGACAAGCAACTTAAGGTTATCAAAATACGATGGTGAAGCCATGAAAAATTGCAGACAGTATCATAGTATTGTAGGTGCTCTAAAATACTTAACCATAACCGGACCAGAGATTTGTTACAGCGTCAACAAAGTATGTCAATTTATGGCTAACCCACTAACTAAAAACTGGACTGCAGTCAAGCGTATTCTACGGTATTTACAAGGAACCCTAGACTATGGAATCATATACAAAAATGCAAAAACATCAATTTAAATGCTTACAGTGATGCTGATTGGGCAAATGACCCAGATGACCGTCGATCAACTTTTGGATACTGTTTATTCATGGGACCCAATCCAATTTCTTGGTGCACGAAGAAGCAATCGACAGTGTCTTGATCGAGCATTGAAGCGGAGTACATGGCTATAGCGTCGGCAACAACTGAAATTATTTGGGTGGAAGCCCTAATCAAGGAATTAGGGTTGCAACCTTCAATGAAGCCGAGGCTCTGGTGTGACAATAAAAGCACCGTCGCTATCTCAATCAACCCCATCCAGCACTCAAGAACGAAGCACATCAAGATTGATCTCCATTTCGTGAGGGAGAAAACTAAAGTTGGAGAATTAGAGATTAAACACATTCCAGCGTTTCATCAGAAAGCAGATATCCTGACGAAAGCATTATCAAGACCTAATTTTGAGAGATTGAGGAGGGAGCTCAAAGTCTCTAGTGGCAGCGTAGGGGATACTCAAATGAAACCCTAGCTCATTTTGACGGGGGGTATTAGAGTATAATGGACTACGGTTTTTCTCTGATATAAAATGATCTTCTAGCCAAGTGGGCCTGTATCTTTATTCTTGGGCTATGTTGTTTGTTTTTTAAGCCCAATTACATATTGCTATATAAACTATAGCACAAACCGTGTACATCATTATTCTTACAGTTTTATTCAAACATTCATTTTGCTATCTCTACTTTAATACAAATTTCTACTGTAAGAAATACACGAACTATACTTTGATTTCTTACACAGGTTATTGTTGATGTATTAACCAAGTGTCATTTTATCTTGGTAAAATCAACTAGAACTGCAACAAATCTAGTTGAGATATATATGAATGAAATAATAAGATTACATGGTATTCTAAGTGGCATCCTAAGTGATTGAGATTCTACCTTCACAGGCAAATTCTAGGAAGTATTGCAAGCAACTTTTGGAAAAAAGGCTGAATATTAGCACTGCATACTATCCCTAGATGAATGGGAAAATCGAGAGGGTGACTTGAGTATTAGATACCTTTCTCTGAGCTTGTGTGCTAGACTTCGAAGAATAGTGGGAGAACTTTTCTTATTTTGTAAAGTTCTCTTATAATAATAGTTACTAAGCAAGCATCGATATGGCATCATATGAAGCAGCATAGAGCATACGATAGCGCTTGTAGGTCTCCAACTTATTGGATTGAAACAAGTGATTGATTGGTACTTATCCTATAAATGATCATGGAATTTTTAAAGAAGGTCGAGAAAATAAGGAAGAGGATTAAATAGGCACAAAGCAAGAAAAAATATTACATTGAACAAAGGCATAGGAACTTGGAATTTTCCGTCGAAGACCTTGTATTGTTGAAGTTCTCTTTAATGACAGGAAAGTAAGATTTGACCGTACAGGGAAGATGACTTCTCAATATTTCGAACCTTATTCCATTCTGAAGTGGATTGATCCTTTAGCTTACTGAGTGGAGTTACATGAAAGATTGTTGGGTGTGCATATTGTCTTCAATATATGTCAATGACGAAAATATGTGTATGACCCCAAGCAAATAATATAATATGCAGCTCAAGATGATCTTAAGGTAGAACCAAATTTAGTTGTCATTAAACAACTATTCGAATCATAGATCACAGTGAGAAGTGATTGAGGAGGAAGTTTACAAGATTAGTCCAGGTTCAATGGAGTGGCTGGAAATTTCTCGACTTTAGACTGAAATGGAGACAACCCCCTCTACTCTTCCACTTCTTTTTTCTTCATCTTCTTCCCATCTTCTTGTTTCTACTTCTCACCTTTTTCTCTTCGCTTCCATAAACGGTTTCTTCCGTTATTCCTGGTCTAGTGTTGGATCCACTGCGCTTTTCAAACCTTCTGCCCGCTTCTACTTTTCTGATGACCTACAGGCATAATTTCTTGCGAGGAATCTCATATCGCCCTAGAATCTTGCTTGGCCAATCAAATGAACTCCGCTCCCACATACGAGACTGTAATCAACAGCCGTAGGTAAGGAGTTTTTTGGTGTGGGTTTTTGACATTTATCTGGGATGTCCATTGTTGTTGGAAATTCTATTTAACCCAAAAATTTAGTTAGTAGCCCCCAAATCATGAAATAATCGATAAACCCACAAATTTAGTTTGTAGCCCCTTATTTTTTGTTAGTTGCCCTACGTTGATCTTTGCCCTACGTTGGTGATCTCCATGTTAGAAGTCCCCCAAATCATGAAATAATCGCCCAAAATTTAGTTAGTAGCCCCCAAATCATGAAATAATCGGTAAACCCAAAAATTTAGTTAGTTGCCCTACGTTGTTCATCAAAGTACCACATAGATGATCTTCGTGGTTCATTCACGGACCACGTAGGCTTACTATGAGGTACACCGAAAATCCACGTAGTGCAACTACGAAACGTTCAAAAAACTGGAAAAAAAATATAATATAAAAAGGGCATTTTGATCATCATATTTTTTTGATAAAATGAGGGGCTACTAACTAAATTTGTGGGTTGAAATAGAATTTTCCTTGGTTGTTTTAGATCTAGAGTGTTATTTTCATGTTGGTTGCATCTGTTTTTGCCTATATTGTTTGGAGTATTGGTGATGTTTGTGCTTGTTGTTTCACGATGGACCACCACTACTTCGCCAACAAAAATGTGAAACTTTACTCTGGCCTTGTTGGTTTTATGGTGGTGCTCCCTCTTATTTTATCATACATCATCTTCATCATTCTTTGTGGTTATGTGACGACCTAGGTTTGCCATGGCTAATGTGTTAAGCAACCTTGTGTGATGTCCCGTTTCTTATGCATTTTGGTTCATAGTGTCGAAGTTGTTCTCTTTGTGCTTTTGGGATGTTAATATACTAGTTTTCTCCTTATAACATTGTTATTTTATGTTGCTTGCAAGTCTTCCATGTCAAGCTATTTTCAAGTCACTGTTGTTTGCGATTTTTTGGTTCCTTCTTTCTTATGTAATGTTTGCTTTTGCCTTGTCAAATCTAGTTCTATTGTGCTACTGCTTTGTACTTTGGTGTTGCAGAGAGTTATGTAATAATTTTACATATTGTGATGTATGGAATTACTTGTGTATTGTTCCTTTGGTTGTATGAAATTATATCATTGTAGTCTTGTCTTTCAATGTAGTTGTTGCAATTATGTTCCTGTGTGGAGTCAAATGTCATATTGTAGTTTGGATTCCTGTCTAGCTCCTTATAGTAGTCTAGGAATGTGGCCTAGCCCATGTACTGTAAACTAGAATAGTTGGAGTGGACGGTCCACTTTAAAAATTGAAACTAGTAGTTAGTTAATTTGCCTAACTCATATATGTACTGAATTTATCATTTCTTATAGTAAAAAGTGTTACGGACCACTAAAAAAACCGGTCGGTCGTGCCATAAAAACAAACTAAAAATTCAATAATTATTAAATTTTGTTTTCATAGAAAAGTAATTTAACCAAAAACCGAAATGTGACCGATAAACGGATTCCAAATTCTCATCGTTTGATGGATGGTAGTTGTACAAGGTTGTAAATATGGTGTAACACACATATGTACACACACACACGTATGCACACACACACACATGATAACATATTAATGACAAGTCAATGAAAAGATTAATTAAGGTAGGAAATGTTAGAAAAAAGTTAGTAAAGAAAGATAAAAAGAGTTCACTTTAATTTACTAATAGCATACCTCTTACACACACACCATCTCCTTACAACTCCATGCCCTTAACACTATGCCCTTGTACAATGGAAAAGGCATAGCCTTGTGATGTGATCAGACTAAAGTAAAGGAGGGAAGGCATACGGGTTTGACAATTTTCCAAAGTATACTCCGTTCTCTTAAGTTTTTATATAAATACCTCGCCTCTTTGTCTTATTTCTTCACAACAAATTTCTCTTTTCTTCCTCCCCTTAAGCTCTTCATAGCTTCCAAAATCTTAACAAAAATATAAGAAAAAGAAATAAATAAACTCATCACTCAAACAAGTATCCACCAATGTCAAAACTATTGCGAAACTTATTCTCATCGACATTCATTAGAAACCACCACTCAACGAAGCTTCATGACCAAGCTCCATCACTTGGAAAAAATGGAGGCCGACATAAAATAAGGAAAGGAAGGTGTTTCGAGACACTTGGAAGAAACACACTTGTACTAGAAACATTCAGAAGCAGTTAGAGAAGACTGCGAAGTTTCCATTGCGTTTAATTCAAGTTCAGGTGAGAAACAGAACTTAAAATTACCATAATTATTAATATCTTATATTAACGAATATGTTCACTATGATAATGTTTAATGTTGAATATGCTTTCTCTGATGATTGTTTACCAAGTTTGCTTGATAATATTTTCTTGAATGGATCATTTAACAGTCACATTAAATACACATCGACAGATATAAAGGAAATCACGAATAATATGGTGTAATAGAATGATTAAACATCTTGAAAATGGTTTAAAATGTTTTATAAATAAATTATAAACACTTCAAAGTGTAAATATGAAGTTTGGAACAAATATGTAATCTGAACAAATTTTGGTGCGTTGCGTAACGGTAGTTCACGATTATGGGTTTTAAAAGGTTAAGCTTTTGTACACGACAAAATATGAATCCATATTTTTTTTAAATATGATTTTTAGGACTCTTATAATCATAGCTTTTCAATAAATCGAAAATATCAATAATTCATTAGTTAATTTGTTAAATATGTCAGGATAAGTTTTGAAACTCATCGCAGTTTTACAGTTTGAAATCCAGAAAATGCAATTGTTTAAAATTGAGATTTTTAACCTCTAAAAGTATGGAATAAATCCAAACATTTAAAAATACCTAAGTCACATGGATTTCCAAAAGACTAAAAAGTCCTTTTGACCAGTTAAGTTAAAACTGCACTTTTTAAAACACTTTTTCAATAACGATGAAACATGAGTTAAGACTCAATGAATTTTCTTCGAACCTTTTTTAGTGTCTTCGAATGATAAATTAAGTAATTTGAAGATTGTTTAAAATAACAACAACTTATTTAAAGGCGTTTGAATAATTAGTTCAATTCAAAAACTATAATAAGCCAAAAAATTAATCCTGGCTCGAATAGGACGATAAGTACACCTGATTTTTCTATTTATGAGATCCAATAGGGGTTTTAACTAAGGAGATGTTTAGGAAAAAGCAGTGGCCTAGATAAAGTGACTGTTTTGCTAGGCAAGGAATAGATAAGATTGAAATGTTGGGAATAATTAAGTATAAAAGATTAAGTTTTCATAAGCTAAAGGAATCATATTACTCGGTGATGAACTTTTTGTATTTAGTATCAAATTCCATGGAGAGAATCCTCACTATATATGAGAATTTAAAAGGTGTTTATACTATTATTCAACGAATAATAGAGAGTGAATATGAAAATTGATATTGATTAAAATAAGCACTATTTCTTTAGATTTATCTAAAATGGATTTATTATTCATGACTTTACAATGAATGAGCAGTGTTTAATAATTACATGTAACACTACACCAAAAAACACTTTTAACGGCGTGTTAAAAACGCTGTTGTATGATATTACAGCGTTTTGATGAACGTTGTATAACGACATGTTGTCATAGGCCCCTTTTTTCAACAGCGGTAGAAAAAATGCTGTTACATTTCATCTTTTACAGCGTTTTGAACTAGTTGTTGCTATTTTAAAAAATAGACAGCGTTTGACTCGTATTGTCAAAAAATGTACAACTTCACACTTAGACTTTCAACAGCCAATTTTAAATGTTATTACTAATATTTATCAGCATTTTATACATGCTGTAAAAAAGTTCCCTCCCATTTTACCAGCAATCATGAAACGTTGTAAATAATATTTACATAGCATATCATTTATGTTGTAGAAATATGCACAGCATATATTAAATGTTGTTATTAATCTTTGAACAGCGTTTGTTACACGCTGTAAAAGATTAATAAGGTTTTATCAGCATTTATGAAACGCCATCACTAATATTTGCACAACAATTTGTTTATGTTGTCGCCGGATGGTGCCAAATTTATAGCATTCATATCATGATGTTACATTTGCATACATATCATTACCCTAATCTGTACTATTATCATAGTACAGCTGCTTCACCAAAAAATCAAATGAAAAAGAATTATATAAAAACACGACTAGTAGTCGCTTCCATTAGTCAAATTGAACACAATCCATAAACAAAGTTTACAAAGTTCATAAACAAAGACATCCAGTGCATTCCTACTACAAAGCCACCACCAAAATAAAAGTCTTTCCTACTACAAAATAAACTTACTACATGGGTGCCAAAATAAACTTCAAGAAAACATCCTTGCGTTCCTTGCATCAACATTATTCTTCACCTACCTACAAGGATGAAATTTAACGATTAGTGATCAAATATAAATTAACATATCTATTATATTATATGAAAGCACAATCTTTCTCTAAAGACCTTTCAGATCCAGATTCTCCAAAAAATTCACAGACCGACACGTGTGCAATGTTTCGATCTTAGCCTTACATTAGAAAACCGTACTAACTCTTTGATTACCGCTTGGACCCTTCAAAAAGAATTCTCCAAACCCTGGTACCAAAATAACTTCCGCCGCCCTCTACGCTTATCTCTTTTTCGCCATCTTCTGGATCATTCGTGCTTCCTCATTTCATGTCGACCTGATCCGGCTAAAATCCTGTTTGCCTAATAGCTAAATCGCTACTTCTTTCATACGTGTTAAGTTCCCCTTTGTGCCTTTCCTTCCGGTGAAGTTTTCATTTTAGTCTTCAAATTCATCAAATTCTCACTGTTAGCTTACTCATAATATTCTTCAGTCGGTATTTATTCCCCTTGGCTTTTCATACTAGCATTGCTCTGCCTGATTCGACTGGCGTCAGCTTCAATCCGGGTAAGCATCTCAATCCAGGTGAGCATTTCACGATAAATTGCAGTTTGCTTTTTGATTTTATTACTACAGGCCATCTTTTATACCGCTACAGATCATGTCAGTTTCGATTTTATTTTTTAAATTTTTTTTGGGATTCATTTTTGGCTAATTTTCTTTATAGCTATTTACTTACTTTGTTAAGAACTGTTGTTGCAGTTTTTGAAATTTCTACATTTTCATGTCAGTTTCGATTTTATTTTTCTTTGGGGATTCATTTTTTTGCTAATTTTCTTTATAACTACTGCTTACTTCGTTAAGAACTGTTGTTGCAGTTTTCGTAATTTCTACATTTTTACACATCTTATAGGAGGTTTGTTCGATTTCATTTCTATAGCAACCTGTGGAAAAAAAGTACAAATGCACACAAACGCACATGGTGCTCTCTTCTGATTTTGCATTAAATTTACACGTGTTGTGTAATGTAGTTCACAAAATAATTACCAACCCCTGTCATTCATGTTAACACTAGCGACTCACTCAACTATAGTATATAGTTGATTTTCAGTTTGGTCAAAGTGATTATGCATTCTGAAGCATATAAATAAAAACCGAACAGGTGGTCAAAAATTGGTAGCAAAAAAGACTTACATGCAATATTTTATTCTTTAATGTTAATTTTTCTTTATTGCTTTTACTTCTTTAAGCATTTGATCGTCTTTGGCAATAAACTAAAATTTACATATTTTCCTCAAATTAATTTCCTATTATGTGAAGAAAATATATAATTATATTTTTTATCTAAAGCACCTGCTTTTCACTTTTATCAAAAAGGTTTTCATGGAGGTTATGATGCATCTTATTTTCATTTTTTTCCCATGTTTACTTTTTTCCTTTTATGTTAACATTGCATTCGTTTGTTGTTCTTTCCAAATTTTTTAAAATCTCGGCAAACAAAAATTGAATGATAGGAACTTCTTGATGATAAGATGATGATTTGCGTCTTAAAAAAATAGGGCAGTAGCAATTTATAATCGAAATTAGCACATTTTTACATGTTATGTCAAATATTCTTTTATTGAGTTATTATTATTATTATTATTATTATAGTGTACATCAATTGCGTATGAGTCACTTCTAGATTTTACCAATATGATTTTATTAATCCTCTATCTACTAAATTTTGAACTATCTCCTTATACATACATTGAGATATACATGCTACAAAAATGGATGAGTTTTGTTATGTGAATTCTACAAATTACGATTCATTAGGTTTTAAATAACAATATAGGATGTTATTTTATTTAAATTTACCTCATTATACTCTACCATCTATGGATAACATTCGTGGTTTGGTTTCTCATCAGAATTTTGGTGTTTCAACTAAATTGGAATAGGTTTATGATTCAGCTAAAAAAAATTACACTGACAAGTTTATTCATGCATATTATCATATTATATGAAACTATTGGATTTTCTACAGCCTAAATCAAATTTAATGTGAATATTTAGTGTGAGATATGATTGTCATGTTCCACTTTTAAATACCTTCATTTGTATCATAATAACGATGTTGCTTAGTTCATTGCACTCTGAAGATTTATATTTTTATGCATTGGAATTCCATCATCATCATCAGATAATTAAAACCTAGAGGTTTCAACTTAATGATCTGTTAATGATGTTTGGTTAATTTTGGAGTAGTTTTCTTAGCTTATATGCTATAAAAATAATTATAATCTTTGTATAGATTGTAGTATAAAAATTACAATTGAAGAAACATTTTCTATCCATAATAAATACAAACTTTGCAAAACGTAATTTAGTTATCTAGCTTTGGAACTTGAATTATACTTTGTATCAAAATTGAGAAACTATAAAGCCATTTAATTTTTTTGCAATTTCTTTTGTTTGTTTAAATATCAATCATGCGGCTTTGATTATGGAGCCTATGTTTGGAACTTATTCTGTTGTTAGATAGATGTATCATTTGCATCTCTTAACGCATTGCTCTAGAAATAAAGTTGGATTTTTTTAGTTATATCTCATTGTTGACGTTGTGCATTGCTTATGAACTATTTGAAACAAAATACACATTAAGTTTGGGTTTATTTTAAGAGTTGATAAATTTTAAGAGTTGTATTTCCTTATTTTCTATATTTTTAAGGATACTGGAAACAAAATATCTAATTTAGTGCTAATTGATTTATTAGTTGCTATTTTGACTCAAAGGTTATTGTTGTGTTTGTTAGGTTGTATGCATCATCGTTATTATTTTGAGTTTTCTAACAAGACATGTTATGTGAATTTCTAACTTCTACCATTCAAATTATTTTAGAAGCTTCCACTTATTTTTTTTGAAAGAATTTATTCTAACTTTGTGGCGACAATGACAGTTTTCAGGTAAAGCTTACTGCATTTTTGTTACAGTGAAGATGCGGCTCTCATTAGGAATTCCTTCCTTTTTCATCAAAATAAAATATTAATGAAAGTTAATACAACTTCATACATAACTTTTTTAAGCCCTATACACTAACTTGCTTATTACCATATTGTTTTGGATATAACGTAGTTAATTTGTTAGCCTGTTCTATTTTCATTTTTATGTTTTCTTTTCATTCCAATTAGAAACAAACTGAAGAATCATAGAAGTAAATTCTATTAAGAAAACAAGATGATTTGTGAGATTCATTATTCCCTTCTTGAGCATTGGATCTATGATGGATATCCCTGATCAAATATGGAAGTCATCATGGTTCGATCAGAGATTTTGACTTTATGTTTGTATCCATCATTGCTTTATTTTCCATTATTTGAAAAACTTTTTGGTTTCATAGAATAATTCACCATGTTCGAGGCTATCTTCTTATATATATGACATTTGTTTTGTGTAATGAGAAAAAAGAGGATGAAAACAATTAAACGTTTTTTTAGTTGTTATATTGGTTTTCTATTATGAATTAAGAGAAGATATATTTAAGGTGTTTCATAACAATCGTCAAATTTGCTTGCATAGAAAATAGAGGTACATAATTTGTACCATAGTTGAGAAACTCCAAATCATGATTTTTTTAATTTATTTATTTGCTGGATTCTTGACAGTTATATAGATTAATTACTCCTGAGACTAAGCATTGGTGGATTACATTAACCGTATGTGGCTCTTCTAATTGATGTTACAACTTAGGTATGAAATACAATAATCAGGACGAACATATAAATGTACATCCTAATGTTTCCCCATAGCTTTGTGTTAAATTATCGTTAGCTTAAATTTTGTTTCTTTTTAGTGCGATTTAGTTTCTACTTCATCCTTGCTGCATTATGCGTTTTTTCAGATTATGTTGGTAGGTGCGGTAGTTTCTTTTTGTCGATTGCTACGAATTGCAAAATGCTGAGTAACATACAGAGAGGAGAAGCATTAACAGAAAAAACAATGAATATGTGTAGTGTCTAATTCTTTCGGTGTCAAAAACCAGCAACACTATTAAATATTTTATCCCTTCAACGTAAATTAACTTGAAAGCAGCGTCTGACAATCAATCAACATAAACGGTTAAATCTTCGTGAATAAGTAGATTTACCTATCAAATTTGTTACATATAAGTAGAGTAATGAATATAATTGATTTGTATATCATCCACTACCTTCCTTAAGATTAACATCATTCACTACATCATCCCTCCATGATCTAATTTTTTTGTCGTATTCATCTACCTGAATCGCCAATTTCTTATTTTCCGACTGGTAATTCCTATTTTCTTGGTGCTGGAGTTCTATTTCAATGTTATATTTAGATGTTCCTTTTCGGTTCTATCATCAGTAGTTGTTGTTTAGGTATGCGTTCTCTACAAAGTCAAAAAAACCTATATTATGTGATTTTCCCTCTGTTGTCTTAGGCATCTTAAGGTGATTGGCTTGGATGGCCTGTTATCCTTACGTTTTGCATAATTGGATTCTTAGTGCCTCATCTTCCATACTGTTGTTTATTTCGTGTTCTATCATGTACCAAGCATCCAAACCTCTTAATGAACCTTGTATTTTTCTATTGTTTTCTTTTTTACTCATTGTGTTCTACAGGCTTAACAAAAGGTGCTTTCATTTTATTCTCACTTGAACTCATGCTTGCAACATCCGACATACATTGGACCTGTAAGTTATATTCTGCTTCATTTTTTAACAATAGGCTCACACAATCAGTATTTGAATTTGAGATATAACTATGGATTTTTATAAATATATCAGTATATTACAAATAAATTCAGGTTCTGTACAGTATGTCAATGAAGCTGTTGTGCTTGCGTATTTTAAGGAATTTGTCACATACCTATTATTTCCTAAACAATTAAGCTTTTTTAACTTTTAAGTTGGCGAAGATTCCATGTAACATGTCTTCTTTTTGTTAAATTGGCACATTATATGACCAGGAAAGCTCGAGATTGAACAATACATATTAAAAGCGAGGAGTTGCCCAGTTTTTATAGCAAGGTTCTAGACATATCTTATATTTATATATGCCCATCTTTGATCATAAATTTATGTAGGATTGTTGGGTTAAACTAAATTCATGAGCCAGCTATCTATTTGAACCTATTGAAAAAAATACGTATTGCTTTTAAGCTACCGTCAAACTTGCAACCTATAATTGATAGAAGAAGAATACATATATAAAAAACAAAATTATATACATCACCGAAAGAGAATGAGGGTTCAGTTGACTTTTCTACCTTTTTTGCATCAAGACAGCCAACAATTGTAGTACATCAACTTCAATAATAAAGTTTCTCATTATGGAAAATATATGACTATTTTATATCTAAGATAAAGGTGAAGATTTAAAGAAGTTAAATTCTGAAAAGGATTTGAAAGAAGGTTCCATTATAGATTAGGTCATCTTTTATCAGTATGAAAAAATTTATATATCATGGAATCAAATCTTTGATTCTATTTTCAAGTGTACTTAATGCTTATACAATAAATTTCTCTTAATGAAAAGAAAATAAAATGGAATACATGTTGGAACATTATAAAGGTCGCTCTCTACCCTGTACGTTTAAATAGTTACATGCTTAGTACATCTTAATATCAGCCACAAAAAATAACGTATATGTTATCCGCATAAAATGAACTATTGCGTCCGGTTTGGATATAGGGTGCCAGATTCTAATTAAATGGGGATGATATGTTATCGAATTTACCTATTTAAAAGTACATGAAGAAAAGTTTGTCTCGGAAGTATTGGTTTTATATGACGTGTTGTTCTTTTGAACTTAATATGTTTATGTGAGTTTTGTATTTGTTCAATACAAAAAGGTAAAGAGTTACTACTTTAAATGTTTGTGATGTACAAATCATTACGTCTCAATTTGTCCCTACCCTTTGGTCGATTGGATACCATGACATGAACTCCAAATGAGCCTTGATTGCGTAGTTTTATAAAGGTTGATCCTGCAAATCAATGTGCAATAATAAAAAGCCATACCACGAAGCAATAAAATACTCCGATTAGATGCTGGTTACAAGTTAAAAACATACAATTTATCACATTATGTATACAACATGATTCACTTAAAGAGAGAACAAAGGTTTCTAAAAACAATTTCATGATAATGACTAGAGAATCAAGACGAAAGGAAACGAAAAATAATTAGAGGCAATACATGTATATTGTCTACGCAATGCAAAGCCCGAGAGATAAGAAACTTGATATCATATATGTATTCTATTATTTGCACATTGCATCTTAAATAACATATTGACTGCGCAAATAAATCCTATGTTTAACAAGTGTAGTGTGATGACCCAAACTTCCCAGTAAAGGAAAGCCCAGATTGCCTTGAGAACAATACACATCAGGACACAAACTGAAGAATATTTTATTGCTGATTACAACAATACATCAGAGTACAAGAATATTCCAGAGTATAAATAAATAATATACGTTTGAAATACAATATCAGAGTTTAAATTACATTTAAATAGCAGCGGAAAATAATACGAAAATACAACTGAAAAGAATACACTGATACAGAGCTTTCCGAATACCGCTTCAGCTGTAAACCAGGATCCTGTAAATATATCTGCAAAGAGCTACTCGACTGCCCGTGTGAAAAATAAGGGCACCCGAGTTTGCCAGTGAAACAAACTACAGGTCAGTCATGGGACTGGTATGAGAAATCTTAACTGAACTTATCTAATAAGAAGGCTAATCACAGGACCACGCCGCTAACGCGGAACGGGTTTACTCCATTGGATTGCCAGTGCATAATTAAGTAAGTCGTTTAAATAACGCTATGCATTTAAAGAAAAATGAGATCGTTATAAGACCCAAGTCCCATCACACAATGCAACGCACACCAGAGGAAAGGGTTTTTCCTTATAACGATCAAAAGATGATAAATACGTCAAACGTATTACTATTAGTGTGTGTATGTTTTCATAAATCATTCAATATAAATGTATTAATCCTAGACGACATAGGTACCATATATTATGCCGCCGTATATAAGTATACAACTAAAATCGTAATGTCGTATTGGAGAATTGTTTTCCATCATGAGTCGAGGCTAGGGGCAAGCTCCTCTCCGATTCGAGACACTCTAGCAAATGTCTCAGGATCCCCCGCAGTGAACCCTTGGATCTTCAGGGCCGGTCCATACATATGTGTATGGATTAGTTATGCCTGAACACACACTTCCCGGTTCCTTTGAACCTATAATGTGACCACCAACGGCCTATAAACAACGAGGTACCTCAAAATCCATCATCCACATAAGTAAAATGTCAGCGCTGGTAGGTCCCTGACATCACTCTAGCTAGAAAGAGACGTGTGCACTCCCTGCAGTCCGTATCCCGTTTTGACTCATACCGGGGTGTGAGGCTCGTGAGGTTACGCTATACACAAAGCTACGCCTAAACAGGCCGTGCTTTGATCATTATTCACAAGGCCTGCTTTTCAACAAAACCTTGATCATTCGCATCTTAGCGGGCCACATTGACAATTCGTGTCATGCTATCGATAACTACTAACATATACCAGGGTGTTAAGCAGAGAATAAATTCTCTACCACCAAACAAGCATACATTAATAAAAATTGATTTAGTTACACGAAACGAATTCCAACGTCAGACGCGCGTCCATACAAGTCCGTTCTGGGTTTGAACGAAACCGGAGATACCAGAGAGGTTCTCGCTTATCCGGACAATCAACCCATACGACCGGCCAACTACTACATCAACCCTTTCCTGGGAGCAAGTCAGTCCAAGGTATCAATAATCGTTGTCCGTTCGACGTGAAGATCGCCGGTCTTCAACATCGCCTTCTATTATTTCGATTTAAATCGTCGTTTGATTATTTGAAATGAGTTAAACTCGGCCTTTTCAAATAATCATCGCATAATTATCATTTAAATCGTTTCACGTCGTTTATTTTAATTTATAGCGATTTATTTCTATTTTTATTTATTTAAAGATAGTGCGAATTAATTAAACGACGCTTCAGGTCGATAGGCGACCCTGGCGCTGTTTTTACCAAAGTTTGTTTTAGACATATCTTAAAATCTAACCGTCAGATTTTGGTAAATTTTATGTCATTGGAAAGCTCTTTCCAAGACGGTCCTAACGGATCTAGTTTTGGGAAAATTCAATGGTCGGATCTTTCTGTACAACTGTTTAAAGTTATGATTTCAAAACGCGAACTACCGCGCGTGTTTCGCTTAGTTTTAATTTATATTATATATATATATCAAACCATTTGGCGATTTCCATTATTTCAAAATCCATTCTTTTATTTATAACATGATATTTTTGTCCGCCAATTCTAATGCGACAAAAATCCTTGATTTTAACTATGTATATTTCTATATTAAATAAAAATAATATTTTCCCTTATTCTTTTATTTACATATACACTGTAAATGTCATTTTATTCTCTCAACATTGAAAATGTAAAATTCTCTTTTTATTTGTATTTTACATAGAAAATGTAAATGTTTTCTTTTATTTTACATTTACATAGAAAATATAAATATATTTTTATTTTACTTTTTACATAGAAAATGTAAATGTTACTTTTATTTTCTTTTTCATTGAGAAATAATATGACTCTTTTTCTTTACATTAACAAATTGTAACTCTTTATTTTATTTTACATTAGAAAAATGTAACTCTTTAGTTTATTTTTATTTTACATTAGAAATATGTCGTTTTATTTTATTTTACTTTACATTAGAAAAATGTAACTTTTTATTTTATTTTTCTTTACATTAGAAAAATATAACTTTTTAGTTTATTTCTTATACATTGAAACAAATGTAAATGTCTTTTATTCTTTTACATTGAAGCAAATGTAAATGTCTTTTATTCTTTTACATTGAAATAAATGTCTTTTATTCTTTTATATTGCAATAAATGTCTTTTATTCTTTTACATTGAAATAAATGTCTTTTATTCTTTTACATTGAAATAAATGTCTTTTATTCTTTTACATTGAAATAAATGTCTTTTATTCTTTTACATTACATAGTCAATATTACAAAAATAACTATATTTTCAATGCTAATATTTGATTCATTTCAATTATACAACATGACGGTGAAATTTTATGTCATTTCAACTAAATTAACACAACGGTGAATTTTGTGTCATAATACCCACATTAACACAACGCTGGAATTTATGTCATGATGCTTAAATTAACCAACGATGAGATTTGCGTTGTAATACCTAAATTAACACAACGGTGTAAATTGTGTCATCGCAATAATGTTAACCCAATGATGTAAATTTGTGTTATTACAACAATATTAATACGATGATGTAAATTTGCATCATCACAATAATGTTAACACAACATATAGATTGGTGTCATCACAATAATGTTAACACAACACATAAATTGGTGTCGTCACAACATGATTAACGCAACATATAATTTGGTGTGGTCACAACATGGTTAACGCAACATATAAATTTGTGTGGTCACAACATGGTTATCGCAACATATAAATTTGTGTGGTCACAACATGGTTATCGCAACATATAAATTTGTGTGGTCACAACATGGTTATGATTGGGAGTATAATTCCCATGAATCAATATAAGGGTCTCACCTTTATTTTTATTTGTAAATGGAAATAAAGATTAAAATTTACATTTTGTTTTATAAATAAAGATTTAACTTGCATTTTGTAAAATAAAGATAAAAATGGGTATTTTAATCTGTAGACAAGACAAAGATAAAAATTGTCCTTTTATTTGAGTTGACAAACTGAACACAAAAATTGCCCTCATATTTAAGTTAACAAAATGAGCACAAAAATTGTTCTTTTATTATGTTAACAAATGACATAAAAATTTGTCTTTTTATCATGTTAACAAAATAACATAAAAACTTGTCCTTTTTATTTTGTTAACAAAATGACATAAAAATTTGTCCTTTTATTATGTTAACAAAATAACATAAAAACTTGTCCTTTTTATTCACAAACAAAATTAAATGTCAAAACTTGTTTTTAATTTGTAAACAAGATAAACAAACAAGATTAAATGTTTTGATTTTATTTAAGAAAATAAAATGAGAATAAAAATTAAAGTAAAACTTTGTCGTTTATTTTGTAAACCAAATTTATATAAAAAATTTGTCTTTTATTTTGTAAACAAAATAAATGACAAAAATTGTCTATAAATTTTGTTAACAAAATTAAGATCCAAACTTTTCATTTATTATGTTTGCGAATCAAAATAAAGTTCCCATTTTCATTTTATTTAATAAAATAAATTTTCCATTTTCAAAAAAAAAAAAAAGAAAGAATGAAAAGAAATGAGAATAAGATTAATAAAGATGAGGACTTACAGAGATAACATCAGGATGCAGAACTGGACTAACATAGCTATTTCACACAGCATAAGATCATTACAAATCACACAACAATATATATTCTACATTACCACATCGCAAATCCATAATATTAACATACATACAAATCCAAATGATTGCGAATAACAATTTATATTATTTAATTATTAAAATTTAAGAAATCTCACCAATCAATTTGCCAAAATTTAGACGAGCTCTAAATTAGTTCCCGTCAGTTCCATCACGTAGATCTCGGGAATAGGATTCCAACGCAATTCAGTTTGCTGAATTCTGATTTCGATTGCAAAAGATATGATCGTTTTAAGATTTGATTACATTAATAAATAAATAATTTATAATTAAACTTTAATTAGGCCTTAACCTTAATCATCTTTCTATTTGGCCGTTCATCCTCTGATCCAAGGGCCGATACTGCTCCTTCTTCATCGCTCTTTTCTGGACCATTTTGAACCCATTCATCGTTCCTCAATTAACCATCGCACGCTTGGACAATTGCGTAGAGTCGAAGAGGATATTAAGAGCTTTAAAAAGATCAAAAGAAGCATATGTTAATTCTTTGTGGATTTGGAGCTAAGGAGGAGAGAAGGTAGATGAGTTTAGGCGGCTATGGGTTTGAGGAATCGGGGAAGGAAGAAAAGAGGAATGGCGGTTATGGCTTGGAGAAGAAGGAAAGAAGATTTATAAATATAAAGAGAAGAGAGAACAAAGGGGAGTATAGGGAATGTTTTCATACCAAAAAAATAAAATGAAATTGAATGATAAATAAAAGAGGAGGGAGAGTTGAGAATAAATGCACAAGTTATTTTCCCCATATACCTCTTTTTATTTATAAACAAATTAAATGCTTGCTTTATTTTATTTAATTGTTTAAGTAGTGCAACCCTTTTATTTCAAATTTCAAAACACACAACATAGCATATAATAATTTTAGGAACCTATTTAGTTGCAAGAAAGGATAAATAGAAGAGATTATATATACATATAGTTGATTTAAAGGAAAGGAATAAAGAAAGAGAAAAATAAAACGTTGGAAAACAAAAGAAGGGAGAAAAGAGAAAACGGGAATGTTAATTAATACATGAGGTAGAAATGGGAAAGAAAATAAGAGGAGAGAAGGAAGTATGGTAAAGATAAAGACAAATAAAATGAATGCATTTTTATTGCTTGATAGGAAATTGTGAAACTTTTCAAATTTCAAAACATATAATTTAATTTGACACAAACATGTGATTTTATTTTGAAACAAAACATGTAATTTTTGAAACTAGATTACATGAAAACATTTATTAGTTTTAAATTAAAATAAATATTAAAACTTTATTTCCCTTTTCCATTGTTTCATAAAATCAAGTAAAGATCATAACTTTATTTTCTATGTTTCATAAACAAATAAAGATTCAAACCTTATTTCCTATTCCCATGCGTCATAAACAAATAAAGATTCAAACGTTTCTTTTTTTTCCTCAATAAAGATTCCAACTTTATTTCCCTTTCAATGTTTCATAAATAAAGATTCCAACTTTACTTTCAATTTCCATGTTACATAAAAATTCCAACTTTATTTTATAATTGCATCGTTCCATAAAACCAAATAAAGATTGTACTCTATTTTCTCAAATCTCATTGTTTCACAAAACAAAACCAACAAAGATCAAAACTTTTTTTTCATTTTTTTTTGAACGCGTAGTGAGTTAAGAAAATGAAAAGTTACCAGGTTGAAGTAAAGATACATGCAGGCATGATTTGGAAAGAATAAACATGGCATTTATGATATGAACGTGCATGCAAGGTTTTAAATTTTCAAAAGTAGATAACAATGAATGAGAGAGAATGGGGTATTTATGTTATAGTATTTTATTTTTAAAATTAACATGAACGTATTTTCTAATTACATTCATTGACAAATTTATACGTTTCTCAAATTTACATGTACGTATTCTCTAAATTAATGTCAATGACATATTCTCAATTGAATATATTTTCCTAATCAATGCATATATTAGCATACCTACAATCAATGTCAAATGTTATGTTTACTAAATTAATGACATGTTCACCAATCAATATAAATTTTAAGTTTTACTTCAAATAAAAATAAATTTTTAATCGTGATTATTTAAAATAAATTATTTTAAATAGCCAAAACTCATTAAAATTACTTAAAATAAATTTTTAAATTTACCCCAAAATTCAGGGTTGTTACAGTCTCCCCCACTTAAAATCTTTTCGTCCTCGAAAAGGAACGAAGCCTAAAGTTGTTTAATTAACTAACTTAATTAATTTTGTTTATTAGTTTTAATTAATTATCATTCTAATATTTTATTAGTTAAACTAATAATCAGACATCACAACCAGCAATCGATTAGGTGATTAACTTTCCAAATATATAACTTTTATATATATATTCAAAAATCATATTTTTTTGTGCAAATCACAGCAATGTGTCCTAACTAAGTTTTGATTCTCATACCAGTCAATGGAAATATATAGAAATCCCACTTTCGAGACTCGAACATAAATACTGGTGATGGTGCACTTATCACCAGAATTATCTCCGGGCGACTAGAGTGTGATTCTATATCTACCCAGTATATTAAAACTTCGAATATCCGTTAATTACTCGTATATTCGAAATCTTTATATGCTCGATTGTCCACATGAAAGTATAATATACTCAAATACGTATAATAGGATTTAAATTTTCAAAACTAAATTTGTTTTATATTTTTTTTTATTTTAAAGAAAATAATACTCTTCACACTCGTTCTAGGATACTACTGATCCTATCTCTAACGAGTTATTCTTATTGGATATTAAAAATCCAATCTATGATGAATTCTTTCATTCGGTTCTAATGTGTCTTGTTCTCGAGCTCTGTAAACCAAAGCTCTGATACCAACTGTGACGACCCAAACTTCCCAGTAAAGGAAAGCCTAGATTGCCTTGAGAACAATACACATCAGGACACAAACTGAAGAATATTTTGTTGCTGATTACAACAATACATCAGAGTACAAGAATATTCCAGAGTATAAATAAATAATATACGTTTGAAATACATTATCAAAGTTTAAATTACATTTAAATAGCAGCGGAAAATAATACAAAAATACAACTGAAAAGAATACACGGAGACAGAGCTTTCCGAATACCGCTTCAGCTGTAAACCAGGATCCTGTAAATATATCTGCAAAGAGCTACTCGACTGCCCGTGTGAAAAATAAGGGCACCCGAGTTTGCCAGTGAAACAAACTACAGGTCAGTCATGGGACTGGTATGAGAAATCTTAACTGAACTTATCTAATAAGAAGGCTAATCACAGGACCACGCCGCTAACGCGGAACGGGTTTACTCCATTGGATTGCCAGTGCATAATTAAGTAAGTCGTTTAAATAACGCTATGCATTTAAAGAAAAATGAGATCGTTATAAGACCCAAGTCCCATCACACAATGCAACGCACACCAGAGGAAAGGGTTTTTCCTTATAACGATCAAAAGATGATAAATACGTCAAACGTATTACTATTAGTGTGTGTATGTTTTCATAAATCATTCAATATAAATGTATTAATCCTAGACGACATAGGTACCATATATTATGCCGCCGTATATAAGTATACAACTAAAATCGTAATGTCGTATTGGAGAATTGTTTTCCATCATGAGTCGAGGCTAGGGGCAAGCTCCTCTCCGATTCGAGACACTCTAGCAAATGCCTCAGGATCCCCCGCAGTGAACCCTTGGATCTTCAGGGTCGGTCCACACATATGTGTATGGATTAGTTATGCCTGAACACACGCTTCCCGGTTCCTTTGAACCTATAATGTGACCACCAACGGCCTATAAACAACGAGGTGCCTCAAAATCCATCATCCACATAAGTAAAATGTCAGCGCTGGTAGGTCCCTGACATCACTCTGGCTAGAAAGAGACGTGTGCACTCCCTGCAGTCTGTATCCCGTTTTGACTCATACCGGGATGTGAGGCTCATGAGGTTACGCTATACACAAAGCTACGCCTAAACAGGCCGTGCTTTGATCATTATTCACAAGGCCTGCTTTTCAACAAAACCTTGATCATTCGCATCTTAGCGGGCCACATTGACAATTCGCGTCATGCTATCGATAACTACTAACATATACTAGGGTGTTAAGCAGAGAATAAATTCTCTACCACCAAACAAGCATACATTAATAAAAATTGATTTTGTTACATGAAACGAATTCCAACGTCAGACGCGCGTCCATACAAGTCCGTTTTGGGTTTGAACGAAACCGGAGATATCAGAGAGGTTCTCGCTTATCCGGACAATCAACCCATACGACCGGCCAACTACTACATCAACCCTTTCCTGGGAGCAAGTCAGTCCAAGGTATCAATAATCGTTGTCCGTTCGACGTGAAGATCGCCGGTCTTCAACATCGCCTTCTATTATTTCGATTTAAATCATCGTATGATTATTTGAAATGAGTTAAACTCGGCCTTTTCAAATAATCATCGCATAATTATCATTTAAATTGTTTCACGTCGTTTATTTTAATTTATAGCGATTTATTTCTATTTTTATTTATTTAAAGATAGTGCGAATTAATTAAACGACGCTTCGGGTCGATAGGCGACCCTGGCGCTGTTTTTACCAAAATTTGTTTTAGACATATCTTAAAAATCTAACCGTCAGATTTTGGTAAATTTTATGTCATTGGAAAGCTCTTTCCAAGACGGTCCTAACGGATCCAGTTTTGGGAAAATTCAATGGTCGGATCTTTCTGTACAACCGTTTAAAGTTATGATTTCAAAACGCGAACTACCGCGCGTGTTTCGCTTAGTTTTAATTTATATTATATATATATATAAATCAAACCATTTGGCGATTTCCATTATTTCAAAATCCATTCTTTTATTTATAACATGATATTTTTGTCCGCCAATTCCAATGCGACAAAAATCCTTGATTTTAACTATGTATATTTCTATATTAAATAAAAATAATATTTTCCCTTATTCTTTTATTTACATATACACTGTAAATGTCATTTTATTCTCTCTACATTGAAAATGTAAAATTCTCTTTTTATTTGTATTTTACATAGAAAATGTAAATGTTTTCTTTTATTTTACATTTACATAGAAAATATAAATATATTTTTATTTTACTTTTTACATAAAAAATGTAAATGTTACTTTTATTTTCTTTCTCATTGAGAAATAATATGACTCTTTTTCTTTACATTAACAAATTGTAACTCTTTATTTTATTTTACATAGAAAAATGTAACTCTTTAGTTTATTTTTATTTTACATTAGAAAGATGTCTTTTTATTTTATTTTACTTTACATTAGAAAAATGTAACTTTTTATTTTATTTTTCTTTACATTAGAAAAATATAACTTTTTAGTTTATTTCTTATACATTGAAACAAATGTAAATGTTTTTTATTCTTTTACATTGAAACAAATGTAAATGTCTTTTATTCTTTTATATTGCAATAAATGTCTTTTATTCTTTTACATTGAAATAAATGTCTTTTATTCTTTTATATTGAAATAAATGTCTTTTATTCTTTTACATTGAAATAAATGTCTTTTATTCTTTTACATTGAAATAAATGTCTTTTATTCTTTTACATTGAAATAAATGTCTTTTATTCTTTTACATTGAAATAAATGTCTTTTATTCTTTTACATTGAAATAAATGTCTTTTATTCTTTTACATTACATAGTCAATATTACAAAAATAACTATATTTTCAATGCTAATATTTGATTCATTTCAATTATACAACATGATGGTGAAATTTTATGTCATTTCAACTAAATTAACACAACGGTGAATTTTGTGTCATAATACCCACATTAACACAACGCTGGAATTTATGTCATGATGCTTAAATTAATCAATGATGAGATTTGCGTTGTAATACCTAAATTAACACAACGGTGTAAATTGTGTCATCGCAATAATGTTAACCCAATGATGTAAATTTGTGTTATTACAACAATATTAATACGATGATGTAAATTTGCATCATCACAATAATGTTAACACAACATATAGATTGGTGTCATCACAATAATGTTAACACAACACATAAATTGGTGTCGTCACAACATGATTAACGCAACATATAAATTGGTGTGGTCACAACATGGTTAACACAACATATAAATTTGTGTGGTCACAACATGGTTATCGCAACATATAAATTTGTGTGGTCACAACATGGTTATCGCAACATATAAATTTGTGTGGTCAGAACATGGTTATCGCAACATATAAATTTGTGTGGTCACAACATGGTTATGATTGGGAGTATAATTCCCATGAATCAATATAAGGGTCTCACCTTTATTTTTATTTGTAAATGGAAATAAAGATTAAAATTTACATTTTGTTTTATAAATAAAGATTTAACTTGCATTTTGTAAAATAAAGATAAAAATGGGTATTTTAATCTGTAGACAAGAAAAAGATAAAAATTGTCCTTTTATTTGAGTTGGCAAACTGAACACAAAAATTGCCCTCATATTTAAGTTAACAAAATGAGCACAAAAATTGTTCTTTTATTATGTTAACAAATGACATAAAAATTTGTCTTTTTATCATGTTAACCAAATAACATAAAAACTTGTCCTTTTTATTTTGTTAACAAAATGACATAAAAATTTGTCCTTTTATTATGTTAACAAAATAACATAAAAACTTGTCCTTTTTATTCACAAACAAAATTAAATGTCAAAACTTGTTTTTAATTTGTAAACAAGATAAACAAACAAGATTAAATGTTTTGATTTTATTTAAGAAAATAAAATGAGAATAAAAATTAAAGTAAAACTTTGTCGTTTATTTTGTAAACCAAATTTATATAAAAATTTTGTCTTTTATTTTGTAAACAAAATAAATGACAAAAATTGTCTATAAATTTTGTTAACAAAATTAAGATCCAAACTTTTCATTTATTATGTTTGCGAATCAAAATAAAGTTCCCATTTTCATTTTATTTAATAAAATAAAATTTCCATTTTCAAAAAAAAAAAAAAAAGAAAAGAAAAGAAATGAGAATAAGATTAATAAAGATGAGGACTTACAGAGAATACATCAGGATGCAGAACTGGACTAACATAGCTATTTCACACAGCATAAGATCATTACAAATCACACAACAATATATATTCTACATTACCACATCGCAAATCCATAATATTAACATACATACAAATCCAAATGATTGCGAATAACAATTTATATTATTTAATTATTAAAATTTAAGAAATCTCACCAATCAATTTGCCAAAATTTAGACGAGCTCTAAATTAGTTCCCGTCAGTTCCATCGCGTAGATCTCGGGAATAGGATTCCAACGCAATTCAGTTTGCTGAATTCTGATTTCGATTGCAAATGATATGATCGTTTTAAGATTTAATTACATTAATAAATAAATAATTTATAATTAAACTTTAATTAGGCCTTAACCTTAATCATCTTTCTATTTGGCCGTTCATCCTCTGATCCAAGGGCCGATAATGCTCCTTCTTCATCGCTCTTTTCTGGACCATTTTGAACCCATTCATCGTTCCTCAATTCACCATCGCACGCTTGGACAATTGCGTAGAGTCGAAGAGGATATTAAGAGCTTTAAAAAGATCAAAAGAAGCATATGTTAATTCTTTGTGGATTTGGAGCTAAGGAGGAGAGAAGGTAGATGAGTTTAGGCAGCTATGGGTTTGAGGAATCCTGGAAGGAAGAAAAGAGGAATGGCGGCTATGGCTTGGAGAAGAAGGAAAGAAGATTTATAAATATAAAGAGAAGAGAGAACAAAGGGGGAGTAAAGGGAATGTTTTCATACCAAAAATAAAATGAAATTGAATGATAAATAAAAGAGGAGGGAGAGTTGAGAATAAATGCACAAGTTATTTTCCCCATATACCTCTTTTTATTTATGAACAAATTAAATGCTTGCTTTATATTATTTAATTGTTTAAGTAGTGCAACCCTTTTATTTCAAATTTCAAAACACACAACATAACATATAATAATTTTAGGAACCTATTTAGTTGCAAGAAAGGATAAATAGAAGAGATTATATATACACGAGCGTCACGGCACGCGCTTCGCGCGTGGATTTTTATTCCTCATATGTTATGTATTTTACATATCTTTAATAATAGCTGGAAAATATTTTGAAATACGATGACCCAGCAACAAAGGAGGAAACAAATTAGTGTGTACGTAAACAATTTGCGGCAACAAAGGAGGAAACAAATTAGCGTGTATGTAAACAAATTGCATTTATTATCCTAATTACATATGCGTGGAGGAAATTTAGGATATTAGTTTATGGTATAGAGGAAATTTAGGATATTAGTGTGTAAAGGATTTAAAGTCTGCTAATAGTGCGTAAAGGAAATAAATTCTAGTATGCTGGTTATGGTATTCTTGGATAAGATAGAGTAATTAAATGAAACAAATTCTAGTATGCTGATTATGGTATTCTTGGATAAGATAGAGTAATTATTGTCGATGCAATATTATGTTAAATTGAATTATTATGTCGCTGATGCAATATATTACGAAGTCAGTATGATTTTTTTCCAAATATTATAAGGTGCATTTTTATTGTAAGGGGCATTTTCGGTAGTTTGCGTGTACACCAAAAAAGTGTGACACCAAACCTATTCCAACTATTATTAAAGATATAGTTGATTTAAAGGAAAGGAATAAAGAAAGAGAAAAAAAAAACGTTGGAAAACAAAAGAAGAGAGAAAAGAGAAAACGAGAATGTTAATTAATACATGAGGTAGAAATGGGAAAGAAAATAAGAGGAGAGAAGGAAGTATGGTAAAGATAAAGACAAATAAAATGAATGCATTTTTATTGCTTGATAGGAAATTGTGAAACTTTTCAAATTTCAAAACATATAATTTAATTTGACACAAACATGTGATTTTATTTTGAAACAAAACATGTAATTTTTGAAACTAGATTACATGAAAACATTTATTAGTTTTAAATTAAAATAAAGATTAAAACTTTATTTCCCTTTTCCATTGTTTCATAAAATCAAGTAAAGATCATAACTTTATTTTCTATGTTTCATAAACAAATAAAGATTCAAACCTTATTTCCTATTCCCATGCGTCATAAACAAATAAAGATTCAAACGTTTCTTTTTTTTCCTCAATAAAGATTCCAACTTTATTTCCCTTTCAATGTTTCATAAATAAAGATTCCAACTTTACTTTCAATTTCCATGTTACATAAAAATTCCAACTTTATTTTATAATTGCATCGTTCCATAAAACCAAATAAAGATTGTACTCTATTTTCTCAAATCTCATTGTTTCACAAAACAAAACCAACAAAGATCAAAACATTTTTTTCATTTTTTTTTTTTTTGAACGCGTAGTGAGTTAAGAAAATGAAAAGTTACCAGGTTGAAGTAAAGATACATGCAGGCATGATTTGGAAAGAATAAACATGGCATTTATGATATGAAAGTGCATGCAAGGTTTTAAATTTTCAAAAGTAGATAACAATGAAAGAGAGAGAATGGGGTATTTATGTTATAGTATTTTATTTTTAAAATTAACATGAACGTATTTTCTAATTACATTCATTGACAAATTTATATGTTTCTCAAATTTACATGTACGTATTCTCTAAATTAATGTCAATGACATATTCTCAATTGAATATATTTTCCTAGTCAATGCATATATTAGCATACCTACAATCAATGTCAAATATTATGTTTACTAAATTAATGACATGTTCAGCAATCAATATAAATTTTAAGTTTTACTTCAAATAAAAATAAATTTTTAATCGTGATTATTTAAAATAAATTATTTTAAATAGCCAAAACTCATTAAAATTACTTAAAATAAATTTTTAAATTTACCCCAAAATTCAGGGTTGTTACATGTAGATATATTTGGAAGAATCTTCTTATTTTTTATTCCCTCTCTCTTTACAATGGTAGTCTGTTTTATTTCAAAATATGCAATAATGCAAAAGTGAATCTGGAATTAAGTGGATGATTAAAGTTTCTAATATTTGGTGTTTTTCCGGTGAACATTTATCGTACTCTTTATTAGGTATTGGTTCTTGAGACATGCACTCATTTATCTAGGAACAACTGGTACTCAGTTGTAACTATATGATATCCATGTATATGATTACTTGGACATGCATTAGTTTCTCTCATGTAATTAGTAATTAATAATATATGATACTTACGACAAATATTACTATAAGTAGCACTGATCGCAACTGTATTAACATGTCTTCAAACATTTGAAATATTAAGGAGATAACGATTAACCATTAGATGGTCGCTGACCACGTAATTAAGTGCATTAAAAATAATTTAACAAAGATCCAATTTTATTAAAATTAGTTAGTCGACTCCATTGTGCACACTAATGCAGTGAAGTGTCGATGTGATATGTTGAGCATGCATATGTGAAGTGAGTGACTACAGAGGTGTTGACTGATAGTGCAGATCCAGTGTATGTAAATGTTAGGTTAGTTTTGGAACCAATACGTTGTACTATACATTGATTATACAGTCTAATTTTCTTAATCTATTACCATCGTTTGCACACTAATTTGCGTTCTTAACCAATTTTTCTTTGAATTTCTTGCTTTATAATACTATATTTTCAGTTAACTGTTATTAGGAAGAGGTATGTAGTAATAAAATATATTTATCATTCTACCTTTCTTTGATTTATAGTGCTCTGTTTGAAATCCTCAATTTAATATTTATTAGATTAGCATTTTCTATGTTGAAAATTCCAGTCTACTATGCATTGTTCTTTATCTTATGACGAAGCAGTGTGCCTTTTGGTGGCGATTTCTACAGGTTATCAACGTTTCGGTAGTGGAAGTTCGTTATCTGAATTTTTTCTTGAAGACCTGGCCCAAAATGTTGTTTAAATAAAGAGATTAAGTGTTTTTTAAGTAGTTAATGGAAGTTCGAGGCATTTTGTTATGTTTATTATCATCAATTAGTCGTACTGAACTTATCCGTGTGCTTTGAATGTTTAGGAAGTTGCTTGATTTTGGGGAAATATAAAGCACGTTCAGTTTCAGTTTATGTATAATTGGTTAAGCCAGCACACTAGAAAGGAAAAAGTAAGGTAGCTGTTTGATCCTTCAAACAACTTAGGACGGTAACTTTACTGATATTGCTAATATTATTAATTTTTATTTTGCTGTATGTTTTATCTCTAATTGGAAAATATTCTTGATAATCACACAAGATATAAAGTATGGCTGAGATTAAGGGGAGCGTTCACTTGCAATATAAGAGGTGTAGCGGAACGCTCCTTATATATATAGGGATAGGATCTGGGAGCCCCCCTGAATTTTAGCCCCCCATTTGCACCCCAATTTCAGCCACTCATTTATATTAAAAAAAGTAAATGGAAAGTGAGTGAGAGGTGAGAGAATGAGTGGAAGGAGAAAGGGAGGAAATGTGTGGTGGAAAAGTGGTAGGCTAAAAGGGTGCTCACTATTTGGGCTACCCCACACACACACACACACACACACACACACACACACACACATATATATATATATATATATATATATGCAATGACACCTCAAAAATGGAGCATTTCTTTGGCCTCTTTGTTTTTCACCTCTAATTTATATTAATTAAAGTTAGTGGGAGGTGAGAGAGTTAGTGGAAGGAGAGAGAGAGGAAATATGTGGTGGAAAAGTGGTAAGCTAATGGGATGCTCCATTTTTGGGTTGCCATTGAACATGCCTCATATATATATATATATATATATATATATATATGTGT
Organism: Allium sativum; assembly: GCA_030737875.1. Classification (NCBI taxonomy): domain Eukaryota; kingdom Viridiplantae; phylum Streptophyta; class Magnoliopsida; order Asparagales; family Amaryllidaceae; genus Allium; species Allium sativum. The sequence goes on along the minus strand of CM060921.1, from coordinate 714,155,540 downwards.
GTGTGTGTGTGTGTGTGTGTGTGTGTGTGTGTATGTGTGTGTGTGTGTGTGTTTTTCAGGGTTTTAGTGCAAACTTGGGAATATTCTTATAATAAAAACGTTAAATATATTTTGTATAGGATGTAGCTCTCAACTGTCAATTACCAGAATTAATGCTTACCGAGCAAAAGATGTAAGGATGTCACCATATACTTTTACTACCCGTGGGTGCACAATGCAGGATATCAGGTAATTGTTGTTTTATTTTGCATTATAGTTTTGTTTCAACTGTTATACAGTCTGCACATTTGTATCCCTAATTTTCATGTATAAATTTGTTATTACATTTGCTGTTGGTGTTATTGAACTAACCTTTTATTTTGCATCTTTTATGTAGGTCAAAGTGTTGGATGGTACAGCTAGCATTAAATTCCATGAAAATGACAAAGTTTAATATACTTTTTGGAAGATATAGTAGAATATGTTGCTAAATAAATTTGTAATATTATATTGTTATGCACCTAAAGGTTGGATCCGTTTGTATTTTGGTTTACGCAGATTGCTTTAGTTGGTGCTTTTAGATGAATTTTTTGTGTTATTTGCAATGAACATAAGCTGTTATATGCTATGAATTAGCTTTTTAACAAAGCACTTTTTTTAGCTAATTTAGTGTTCGTACATACGCCTATTTTCTGCTTCGCAGTGTTTAGTGTCATGTGGTGTACTGTATATGCAATTAATTTATCTTTTTGTATGCATGCAGTGAATTTAACTTTTAGTATAGTCTCAATTCTAAAGACTAAAATTTTCAACAAATACAAATATTAGAAAATAAAATGTTATATTGTTAAAAATTGTATCATTAAACTCGTGTGCGTAGCATGGGTTCGCAATAGTATAACTAATAATACCTATTACAAAATAATATGAACTCAAATCTACTTTTACTATATCTGTAATCAACAAATTACATCAAAATAATATGAACAAAGAGTGGATGTATTCTTGGGTTGCTGTTTCGAAACAACAAGCCATGGCTTGCTGGAATAGCAAGCTTGAGCTTGCTGCTTCTAAACAACATGCCACGACTTTCTATTCTGAAGCAGCAAGCCATGGCTTATTGGTTCGAAGCAACAAGCCGCGGGTACATCCACTCTTGGCTCAGCAATGTAACATCCCATAATTTTCAGTATAATTAAATTTCAATTTAACATAAATAAATTGGAATATATTGGGGAAGTCCCATTTCTGTTAATTTTAATGATGGTGATTGTTGAATTGAGTATAAATAAATTTTCAAATTTAGCTTTATTTGAAAATGTTGTAATTTTGGGATTTAATATTTAAATGATTTAAATGAAAATTTAGGTTGTCAAGTTAAATTTGGAATTTCAAATTATAATCCAAAAAAATGATTTTGGGAACTTATAATTTATGAAATTTATTTAGGTGTTAATTAGATTTATTGGGAAATTTATAAATATTTAAATTTGAATTAAAACAGTTAATTGAATAATTGAATATTTTATTTATTTAATTTAACTGTGAAAATTAACTGTTTTGGCAACTGTCTCGGAATTCGACGAAACTGGCGCCATCAGAACCGGAACGGTGAATTATTATAGGATTTCAATTTGCATTACAATCCGACTTACCGTTTGATCGTACGAGAGAAAATGTGAACGAGAGCATTGTAAATGGATAATTGGGTATTTCTCATAATTGGGCCTTATAATTTATATAAATAAATTTCCTTTCCTTCATTCACCAACCATTTCTCACTTTACGTATATTTCTATCTGCCGACTCTTTTCTCTAATGGCAGAAAACTTTTTCAAAACCCTAGATCAGAAATAAAAATCCCAACTTTAATTTCAAAACTCCACAAATCCTAGCGTATTATATACCATTTCGAAGAGCTCGACGATACGAAGCCGGTGGTGTCATTTGTTTCGACATGCAGTAAGTAGATTTGACGGAATTCGCAGTCAAAGGCATCTGTTTCGAAACCCATGAAATCAAATTAGGGTTTTTGATTTAGGCTTTATTTGGAGGATTGAAGATATGGGTTTGGTTCGGATTTGTCCCGGGATCGCAACGAGCTGAGTTCCATCTTTTATCATCATGTAGATCGTCGGAATTTGGTGGATTAGGGTTTGAAAACTCGGTTTGGGGCTGACGTCGACTGGAAGGTGTAGGCCACCGTGGTTGACTGGGTTGGGAGAGCTGATGCGCCTCGTCAAGCGGGTCAGGACGCGGGTGATCGGAGGTACTCCGGTGGTCGGAGTCAAGGGGCAGAGGCGGTCAAAATTCTCGTAGCGAATGGTTTTTTTTTGCGTGTACGGGAGTGTGAAAATGACGGAGTGGGAATTTGCGGAAGAGAAGGGGTGACGTGGCAGAATCTTTTTGGTCAGGATATTATTTAATTTATTTCTTATAAATTCAAAAGTCAAATGCTAAAACCCCGATAATTTTCTCATACTAACTCGGATTTGGACGCGGTTGGGTGCGTTGGGATCATGGCGAGATTGCGATCGATCTGAGACTGGTTTCGCTGCATTTGAAGACTGTGAGATTTTTGGCTTTGGTTGGATGTCCGATCCACTAAGGATCCAAAGGTGAGTGATTCTTCGCTCACGAAATACTGAATCATCCGCATATTTATCAAATTAAATTATGAAATAGTTTGGTTGCATGTTTATGATTGGCTGTTGAATTTGGTTGCTTAGATTTGATATACTAGTGTGTTAACATGCAAATTAGATCGATGATTAGTTATTTGATTTAAATTTAAATTTCTAGTTGGAAATTCTAATCCTTATAAATCCTGAAATAGTTGAAACTGATCAGTTGAATGGAATGGTTGGGATGGATGTTTGGTTGAAATTTATTACTGAATTGAGATTGACACAGTTAATGCTCCATGTCCAGTATAGTGTATTTGCATGTCCTTTGTGATGATAAGTTCCATTTACACTTGATGTTACGGGCATCTAATGAACCCGGGATTTATCGATTTAAATAAATTAAGCACACAGAGTGAAATGATAAATCTCTATGACCCTGATTTGGATTGAAATGATAGATCCATCCCTGAATATCGAGAAATTAAATTTAAATCACTTGGCCATAGGATAGCAAATTATATATGGACATCGGTTGGTTAAATGATTTAAATATTTGAAATTCTATTTGAAGGAAATCCATTTAAAGGAAATGTGGCGATTTCGATAAATTTTATTTTTCCTTTAAACATCCGAATATTGAATGTTATTCGAAATGATTAAGGAAATTTTACCAAAGAGAATTTGAAGTTGTAAAGATTCAAAATTTTATATGATTTGGGATTTTTAGGGATTTGGTGGACACGAATTTATTAAATTCTTATTGAATTTAATATTGGAATTAAGGTAATAGAGAATACTCGGAGTTGTCGTCAAACTTTTTAAGAGTATGATTTTGAATCCTTGAATTTGAAAATAGGTTTGAAATGGGATTTGAAACAAGTCCTTTGAGCTAAGCAACTCCATTGAGACTGGAGTTTAGATTCAAGTACTAAAGATCGGAAGAAAGAGTTAATTTTTAGTTAAGGAATTTTCTTATATATATATATATATATATATATATATACATCGTCTGATTTCAAATAACTAACCTCTCTTCAAGAATTTATTTATTAACTTTTATCTATAACTATTTTATTTTAACAAAATTTTCTTACATTCTATTATTTAAAATATTGAGTAAACTTTCGATTTACATATATATATATATATAGTTTTTATAATTTTTATCTTATCCTATTCTAACTATGATATTATATATATATTCTTTTATATATAAGGTTTTCTTTATAAACATTAATTTCGTAGTTATATCCTTTAAAATTTTCATGTCTTCCGAATGATAAGTGTTTGAATCAAAATGGTTGGTTTAAATGGAGTTGAGATAAGAATTCCTTCTATTTGAAGATGAACCGATTTAAATCGATTTTTATATGGATTTATAAATTATATTCTTCTTGAATAAATGGATCTCCTAAGAGATTTAAAATGAGTGGTTATTAAATATATATATTCGAGTTGAATATGAATGGATTTTTTTACATAAATCGATTTGAGATAATTATAATCTTGATATGAAGTATATTCTACCTGAATATGAATCGATTTGGTGAAATATTATATGATTATAATATAATAAAATGAATATATTCTAGTTAGAATATAAATCGGTTTGGAATGATTACGATACGTTGATATGAAATTATATTCTATTTGAATATAAATTTGGTTCGAAACAGAATATGATATTTTGATATGAAACGAACCTTTGAGAAAATGTAAAAGAACCAACCGATGTGGAAAATGTAAGCGTTGGTTGTTAAAGATACCGGAATCGACATAAGGCATACTATCTGTCAGTGTCGATACCACTTTAACAAATGTGAACGTTTTGACGTATCCAGAATGAGGTATGATGACTTGGAGGCGATTAATGAATCGAAGAAGATGATCGATGACGAAATAGCCCTGACCTTCGGGTCAGAATTGAAATGACTAAAACAGGAGCTATACCGTGACTAACTGAGGTAGCACCTTTGATCGGACACACTTCTTCGATAATATTTCTATGACTATGATGATGATGATGATTTGGGCCCATTTACGACTTTGGGAGTGTGTTCCGAGGTGGGCGGTAGTGGCTGCTATGCGTTACCACCGGTCCGGGAGTGCAATTGGTAGAATCCTACCCTGGGCATTACCTCGAGTGCCTTGTCATATGTATCCTTATCGAGCCCATACGATTTTGATTTGTATCGTACCTATGGAGTGCCCTCTGATGCCATCCGTGTTAGGTTGGGTTTACGGTACTGTATAGACTACGGTATTATAAACGGTGTAAGGGTAAAAATGTAATCCCGCTTACGTTATTTTCAATATTTATACTTTACTGAGTAGACACTATCATAATAGCGTATTATACTATCTATGTATTAGTTTAACGGATCCTCGGGAGATGGAAAAATCCCGTAACATCTCTTGAGTTACTGCACCCATGACACTAAAGTTATTTCGTATTTTAATTTTACTAATACGAGAATGATTTAGTGCTGATCCGAGTGTTTGTTGTGTTTTATTTTATGCAATACGCTCGGGTCAGCAGAAGTTGCAGTTAGCGAAGATGGCAATAGCTTGGAGGATGAAGACGAGGGTTTGGTATATATATATATCAAGTATAAGTATTTCTGCTGCATTTATTTCTGCTGCTTATTATGTACATCCGTATGTATATGTAACTCTGATAATCATTGAATGTTATAACCATAGTATACATTTCAACTGCTTTTTAACTGCTATTTGTTTATTATATGTTGTCCTTCCGCTATGAGATTCTGTTATTGTTTTTCTCTTCTTTCTTTCTTTTTCTTCTTTTCCCAATAACTACCTGCATTTGCGATTTGTTCGGATCGACATGTGTGGCTTATTGTCGATTTTAAACGGTCGAAAATATGGGTCGTTACAGCAATTCAACAAGCCGAAGTAGTCGCTTGTCACCAATAGAACATGGCAACAATATGGTATCACTAACCAACACAGAGTCCCCAAGCTGCCTCTGCAGTCACTAGTCATTGAAAAGGCCAGAAACTTCAATGGCAATACAATTCGCAACTGCACTTACATAGACAGGAACAAGACTCATGTTATGAAAATTGCGCCTTTGCGGAAGCACAATAGGCAGGATCTGGATTTGCCAATTGAACACCAATCTAATCTGATAGCAATTATTCTATTACATCAAAAATAGTAAATAACTATAATGGAGAAAAGAGACACAATATTTATACTGTTTCCACTATCATCGAGATAGTGTACGTCCAGTCCAAAAGAGAGAGATTTTATTCCACATGAGAGAATCACAAGAGATTACAAAATAAGAGTTTAAATATCCAAGCCTCAAATAGGCTTAACAAGAAGAGACACCATTGGGGATCACTGGCTCCATGCCAAGATGAGTTTACAAAGAAGTCTATCCCTCAATATATAGGTAGTGCAAATCTATGTGAGTCATCAATCAAACTACCAACATATGGTAATAAATTATGGAGGAAAATTACAATGGCAACAAATGACTCAATAGCAAATATGGAAGAAAACAATCCATGCATCCATCTCAATCAAATGCAATCAATGCATTTATGCATTCCATATTGAATATACTTACCTTCCCATTTTACATATTTGTTCCATCTAATTGTGATTTTGTATCACCTAAATTTAACACTCCACCTTGATGCAAAATCACATATCTTCAACACTCCATCTCCAATCAAATTCTCTTCACATCATAAATCTCTTCAACATAACTCCACCTTAAATCAAAATTTCACAATGAGATAAGAAACAAAAATGAATATTTGCCAAATGGGTTCCAACAAAGCTACCCCCCATCACATCATGTTAACGAGCTCAGACTATGTCCCCGCTCGCCAACAAAATATTGCAAACATCCAAAATCGAAAAAAAGGGCAGATCCTAAAATAATCTCAATACCACCAAGGCCACAAATAATTCTCTCAATTACCAATTAAAAAATCAGAGCCAAAATCCAAATCTCTGTATGCAACATAATTCTCTCTCCTTCCACATATCTGCACGTAGCACCTCCTTTAAGATGGCACCACAAAATCGACATGTTTCACAGTGGCACCAAATCCGCCAAAATCAGCTCCATGAACTGAACTTTCCAATACGGCATCATAAGTCGATAAGCCTCAACGGCATCAAATCCGTCACCAAAATCAGCTACATCAGATATAATTTCTAAACCCAATGGTCCCTTCAACACATTAAGCTCTTTATCTCTCATACAATGCGAGCATTTCTCAACTGAACATGAAGTTATACAGCTCTCAAAGACTTGGAAAGGTCGCTAACACCTCCAGCTGTTCGTCTTTGGTCGCTACCACCTCTAAGAAATTTCTCCAAGTTGTTTTCTACGAAGTCACTTTTCTACGGTTGGGCAGGCCGCATTCTAACATATAACTCCACCTTAATGAGAACCCAAAGCTCAAGCTACGTCAAAGTTCCAAGCCTGGAACGCTCTTCTCTCTCAACATAATCTTCTCCACCAAAGTCTACTTTTCTCCCAAAATAGTAATAGCATAATCACCACTGAATCTACCAACCTTTGTAGAAATAATTGATGCACAATTTAAAACAAATCACCTTGCTCTGATAATAATCTGTTATAAAAATTGCGCCTTTGCGGAAGCACAATAAGCAGGATCTGGATTTTCCAATTGAACACTAATCTAATCTGATAGCAATTATTCTATTACATCAAAAATAGTAAATAACTATAATGAAGAAAAGAGACGCAATATTTATACCGGTTCCACTATCATCGAGATAGTGTACGTCCAGTCCAAAAGAGAGAGATTTTATTCCACATGAGAGAATCACAAGAGATTACAAAATAAGAGTTTAAATATCCAAGCCTCAAATAGGCTTAACAAGAAGAGACACCATTGGGGATCACTAGCTCCATGCCAGGATGGGTTTACAAAGAAGTCTACCCCTCAATATATAGGTAGTGCAAATCTATGTGAGTCATCAATCAAATTACCAACATATGGTAATAAATTATGGAGGAAAATTACAATGGCAACAAATGACTCAATAGCAAATATGGAAGAAAATAATCCATGCATCCATCTCATTCAAATGCAATCAATACATTTATGCATTCCATATTGAATGTACTTACCTTCCCATTTTGCATATTTGTTCCATCTAATTGTGATTTTGTATCACCTAAATTTAACAACTCACATATCAACAACTGGGCATCACCACATGCATTTACACAACACAAAACATCCCTTCAAACAGAAAATAGCAACCATAAAAGTAAAAAGCACTAAATCTACCTAAACAACTATGCAAATAAGTTTGCGAAAGCACCTCCACATAAACTGTATTACAAAAACGTCTATAGACACAAGTTGGAGAGAAGTTGTAGGTAATCATTTCTAGGTTTGTAGTTTTAATCTACAAGTACTTATATGACATAAGATCGAACGAGCTTAAAAATATTTGAAAATATCATATACCTAAATTCATCAAAGCTGCACACAGTTAACAATATTTTGTGTGATAATTTACACACCCCATGGCATGCATGTTGTCATTTGTTTGTCCTACTTTAACGAAAAAATATATCCTTCACTGCCTCCAAAAAATTCTGAAAGAAAGGCAAGCAACAATTTTCATGTATAATTTGGTCCAATGCAACATTTAAATCTATATTTGACAACATATTTGTGTTCTGGTTCACATATTGTCATTTTTTATGTGTATATAGGCATTGCAATACCAAATTTACTACAACTTTTGCATAGTCGTTTGTCTGATCTTCCTTGACAACTCATGCAAAGAATGTCCATGTGGATTTCTATGTGGATATATTAGTAATGCATGTCTAGTTATACTTATGAGCCAAAACATCACAAAATTGCCTAAAACATTGTTATTCATTTGAATCATACTTTGACATTTGTTTATACTCGTATGAGTTTCCTATGAAAATTTCAGGCTTGTATAATTTCAAATACACTGTGGATTAGGATTCATTTTCTTATACATATCGATTAACCAGTACTAATCTCCAATAAATTCAAGATGAACACCACCACAACACTGAAAAACATTTAACTGACAAAATATACCCAAGACGAACACTCTCATAAGAAAATCAACCCACCAGACACCGACATAAGGGAAACTCCAAGATGGTGTATGCATATTTCTAGCTTATTGTATCCTAATTTATTTTCTATGTTTGGTGTAAAGTTTCTCTTTATATGTTATTTCTAGCTTGTTGTATCCTAATTTTAATTTTCTATGTTGGTTATAATGTTTTGTGGGTTATAAAACAAATTTAACTAGTTTTATGGAATTTATATATTTATGTTTGACTGGTTGAAGTGATATAAAGTGACAAAGTGATATGAGTACTCATGTACGATCACTGTAGCACAGTTTGAAATTGCTCACTTTTATTGGGTTTTCATGCTTTACCTTTTTCACAAACATGTATTTCCATTCTTTATCTGCATAGAGGTTCCTCAAGCTTTTTCAAAAACAAAGAAATGCCTTCTTGGCCCTCATCCGCTGATTCCGATTGGATCCCTCCAAGAGCACCTATTGGCAGTCCTCATACGGATGATGACTAGAACATAGAGTACCGAGAGCAACACTACGAATATATGAGGCGTGACTTACCAAATCTGGACCAACTACGTCTGCAGGGTCCCGAAGATTCGAATTACGTCCCCTCATTCAATTGTGCTTTGGTTTCTCCTCCGCCAATTCAACCAGAGACACACCAACCACCGGTTGTACAACCCCCGTACGAACAAGAGGTTGATTCTTATCCAATCAGGTGTCACTGCGGGTCCGAAGTACAGCTTGTAGCTGTGGCGGAGGGTGAAAACATCGGCCGTAGATTAATGATCTGTCGCACTTCACTGAATGGTTGCAATTATTCCGAATGGATGGACGGTTTGTTGTGTCCTCGTGGCATCACATATGCCAATGAGTTGGAAATGGAGATACGTAGGCCCACGAGCGGCTTCGAAGATATTCGGCTTAACCGTATGTAGCGTAATACTGTTTACTTATTATCAGTGTTCCTACTTATTGATTGTATTAGCTGTAATATTATCTTATGTACCATACTAGTCGTGTAACCTATCAGATATGTAATATTATCTTCTGGTACTTTTATAATGCGCATCATATCCATACCACGTACATACATACGTAAGATAATTGCATAGTGTTTAATTACATCATGTCCATACCACATACATACATCTTTTATTTAACAAAACTCGCAATTGTCATTACTTCAAATTCCAACTTTTATGCGTCCAAAATCCAAATAGTAAGTGTTGAAGGTTATATTACTTCAAATAGTTATTGAATGCACAAACAGACCAAGTATATGAAATACACAAACAGATGTAAAAACTGGAATATTAAATGTTAGTGACTGGTTCGTATACACACAAGAGGTCGTGAAAATTACGTAAAAGTTGAATCCAGTCTAACATTTGCAACAGGCCATGCTACCGTCGTACCAAAAGCCTATGATAAGCATTCCATGAATGAGTTAGGCCTCCATAGAGGTGCATTTGGTTCCTTACATTATCTACCCCCAAAACCTTATTGCATTTGGTCCATTGGGGTAGAATGAACCAAAATAGTAGGATCAACTAAAGATACAGTGCCTTCGGTAACTTTTTTTCTAGTGTTCTCCACATCAAGCAGCTTGCATTTGGCATTCACCGGGAAATTTCCACTCTATCGTATAACCAATATTTGTTCATACATAATCAAAAATTATTAAAAAAAAGATACTAGTAATATAAACGTATTACCGTAGCAGATTTAGGAAAATTGCATACGGGGGTAGATGCTGGACTGTTTTCAAAACCCATAACAGATTTGCGTACATTGCTCATGGGGAGTAGATGTTGAAATGTTTTCAAAACCCATAATAGATTTGCAAACATTGCTATTAGGGGTAGATGTCGAACTGTTTTCAAATACCAATTTTTCCCCCGGCCAAGTTATTTTTCTACCAACGGCTTCTCTAATACATCTCATGCCTATTATGGGCCTCTACAAAAAGGAATCTTCTTTTATTGCTTTATCCACCCAAACTATGGAGGCTTCTGGTCTAAGAGGAATATCAGTGATAAGTACATTTGAATCACTCAAATGCACTCGTCCTTTAGCAACCAATTCTTTGCTTCTACCCCAATCGTACAACTTACATTTTCTTTCTGTGCTATTGGTTATGCTCTATCAAAATGACATATATTAATTGATGACTGCCCAATTAAATCAAGCAAGTCTAATGATATTATTGGTAAAGTCAAATATAGTTAGGTACTAACAACCATTTCCAAGTATATATAGCAGATCATGTGTGGAGGAAACAAAACAAACTCTATGTGGTTTAATTGTTCAAAATAAATGCGCGCACACACAGTCCTTTGGAAACCTGTATAGCCTATACATTTCGTATTTTACATGTTTAACCATTTTCTCCATGGCAAAGCAAATGGAACACATATGCTACATAAGGCTACACTAATAATACACATATGGTGGATCTAGTAAATATGATTTAACTGACCTATGGAAAGTACATAATGCAACATAAAATTGAAGCTTAACATATACAGTCAATTAACCTATAAAAAGTTCATATCGTACCTCATTTTCTTTTCCAGACTTCTCGCTTATGCCGATAGCAACTCTATCCACTGGCCATGCCACCGTCTTGTCTATGGCATCTCCTACATACACCAAACCAGGTGAAGGCCACCACAAAAAATCATCGAATTTTCTAGGATGAATTATCAAAACTTTCAAGGCATTTGGACCTAAAGGTACTAGATTGAAAAATTCTTTTGGATCACTCGGTACAATTTTTCCTTCGTCGATAACCTCAACCGTATTCCCATGTCAATTTAATAAAGTACAACTGTCACCTATCTGATTATGTGTACTTTGCAATAATAATAAAAAAATTATATTTATACGTATATTATTTTTTGTTAATGTTGCAAACTTAATATGGTATATTTTTAACATCTGAGATATGTTGTCTTCTCCACAACTTTCTTTACTCTGGTAAATCAATAACACTGGAAAAACATCAAAGACTTGGACTATGGATACTTAGTTATAAAGACAATATTGTCTAGAAGTACAAAAAAGTAAGCAATCTCTACCAATATTAAACATAAACTAAATCATACCTGACATTTCACAAACAGGTGAACAAGCTGCTCTAGCTTGGAAATTCTCTGATGACAATGAGTAATTTCCTTATCTTTGATTTGTGACAAAACTGCCTTGGTCATGGTCATACCTCTTCCCATTCCTCGAAGTCGTCCCGGCCTTTCTTCTCCCAACACTACTGTGAGAGCATCTTCTTTGATCTTACATGAGGAGCTGGACTGTGGGTCCTTTTCTACATTTTTCAATTTCTCCTACAAAAGTGAGTCCAAATTATACTTCATAGAAGAGTACTAAATTGTATCATTTTTAACAAATTACACTTAATCACATCTTCAACCTGTGTGTTCACTGGTTCACCGTTTTTTCGAGTATGAGATTTAATCCAAACCTCAACTCTATAAATGGAAGAGGGCTCGGAACTTTCCTCTTTCTGCATTAAAGAAGCATAACATAGAACAAAACTAACAAATTACACTTACTACAAACGAGATATGTTTACCAGCTATTATATCAAATATTTTTCTCACCAAATCTTCAGTTACTCGGGCCATTCCTCGATGGCTACATGTATGTGGAATTTGTTTTTCCTTCATGCAGTTAAATCTTTCACTTTGTGCCTAGATTAATGGTTTTATCGCATTGGTTAGTTAAATTGCTTGTTATGTACGCTTATGTTGAGTATATGAAAAGATTAAAATTACATTACAATTACTGAAATTCTTTGCTCGTTTTTGACTCAATAAACTGCTTCCACTCCCTCATACTTTTAACGTTTTCTAGTTTTAGTTGAAGTTGTTCCTCCTTGGTTTTTGCTTGTAATATTTTTTTAATGAACTTGCTTTACGAACACCTCCAGATACATCCCATTTTCTGAAAAATGGGGGTCTTTTGCCATTCCTCATCAAGTTTAATTCTAACCTATAACATTTAATAGAACATTAATCGAATTATAACAGGCTAGCACAAAATTAACAGTTTGATGTTGTTCGTATGTACAAGAGATAAAATATTGCAAATATAAAATGAATTTCTATAATATTAAATAAAAACAGGTATAATTACCCAAACGGGTTCCCACAGAAACTTTTTCAAGTCATTACTGAGTTTCCCCCAGTCGTCAAGTGTATATGGAACGTGCTCACGGACAAGTGGCCCTAAATAAGACGATAGTTTCACTAACCCTTTTCCTATCGGTACACCCAATGAATTAAACTGGACACCAGTTCGACGTGCAACCTTTGAAGGAAGCTTTTTCACTTTATTTGGGCCTCTAGTCTTCTTTTTTGAAACCTGATTTTCTTTTGCGTCCTCTACAGTTCTACCTATCTCCACTGCGTCTCCAAAATTTTCATCCCTATTAGTGCAAATGACTGACACGTTTGCATTTTCGACATCCATGTCTTCTGTAGGTAAATCGATATGCTCTTCAGTTGCATTAGATTCGTTGGATGCTTATTTGGATTTTTTAGCTTTTTTATTGCAAGTAAGCTTCATTTTCCTTGTCGTCTGCTTTTTTCCTAGCCATTTTCCGTAGCTATAATAAACATATAGCGCCTGCTACATTGATAGTAAAAATGCTTGAGACTGCTTTCAACACATGCATGTGTGTACAATGATATTTTATCCCCTTGTCACCTGTTGAGAATGAATTGCTTGCAAAGACAAGCCATACACAACAATAATTCTATATTAGCTCAAACGATTATTGATCTCTTTGAAGTTCCATATTTACACTTCATAGAAAAGTTTGTTACGATAATAATAAGCGTGTTTCCATCAACCTTACAATATGATAATCTTTTAACAACAAAATGGTTATTCATGTAAGAATAAAAGGTACATAGAGAACCAACGTAACGTCCCGGGTTTTGATCGAATATGTAATACAATTTATTTTGAATAATAATTGATTTAAATAATAAACAATGAATAATAAATATTAGAGAATTTAAGGTATATTTTTAATAATTTAAATTTTCTTGACCATAGTACATATGTATAAAATGTCGTGTGATTGTTTTGTAGTTTTAACATGTTTTAAACTGTGATTTAAAATATAGACAATATTAGATTTGAATCTTATAAAAAAGTTTAATAAAAATTAGTTAAAAATCTTATGTGCATATTCTTACCTATTGTATTTGTATATACATACAAGGAAGAAGTGTTTTAATGTTTTATTGTATTTATAACTTCTTGTGTATATACATTATATATATATATATATATAAATGTATGCAGGTAAATATATACAACATTTTATTTACTTTAAAACCTGTTTATAACTATAAATAACAATATTTTTCTTTTCCTTTTGCTTTACATCTAAGCATACATAGACATAGTTGTACATATGTTACCCAGCTACCTTCTTTTCAAATCAATTCAAGCAACACCCTTTCACATTTATTTGCCAGCCTAACTTATGTTTTAAACCTATACATTAGCAAAGCTAGGAAAGACAACCCTGTTTTAATCAAAAACAAGACCAGCTGGGCATAGCATTAAACAGAAAGAAAAGGGAAATAAGTCACTACATAACCTACCCTATATTACAATATGAATTTGTGATGTACACTGACATTGGATAGCTCAGGAATCTTGGAGACAAAGGATGTTTTATAAAGCCAATTGCACATGGCCGTATAAAAATGTATACAAATTTGTGTACTTTAATAGGTAAGCCTCACCACATACACCTCTAAGCACGTCACAACAACCAGTATAACCTAGCCTAAGCATATGCATTGCTATAGATATATATAGCTGGAGGAAATCCCTGAGTTATACCATCAGAGTGTCTCTTCAATCAACTTAAAAACAATCTAAACTCTACACTATAGAACCTATAAGCTACATCATATTTTATATATTTGTTCTTGCTATAAATACACACATATAGCCTCTCATATGCACACAAAAATCTCGAGCAAACCAGAGACCAAACTAAAATGGCAGAGGGAGCAAGTTAGAAACTAGAAACTAGAAATACAGGAAACCATTTACAATGTGAGTAAACTCCACTCGCCCATGTTTACTTATTTTGTACATATATAGGTGTTGATATTGTTTCATATTGAGCTTAGACAGTGAACATAAATAGGTGAGTGAATTAATTAATTCTAATCTTTAAATTTAAACAAATGTATTCGTATATTGATGTCATGACTGGATATGCCTGAGATTGTTAAACACATTAAGTAAATAGTTGGAAGCATAAGAGCTTGAACTGTAAACAAAATAAGGTTAGTACAACTCCCCTCTTACACTATCTAAAACTATTGCTATTTGTATAGAAAGGCATATCTGTTTTGAGATGTATTAGATTTAGCAAGTTAGATTTCCATAAAAAGAACTGAAAACTGGAAATGTATGAGACAACATAGGTTATGTAAACCCACTGTTTAACCCATATTTAAAACACTTCATTGATTTCTATCAAATGATGTAAGTGGCTTGAGTGTGTATATACTTATTGATCTGTAGATTGAGTGGGTATGCTCATTGATCCTTCTGTAAATATGTTGACATAGAAACAAAATCTGAAGAACAAAAAAAGTATTAAACCCAAATACAATAAAACAGTAAGCAACTATGAGTGAGTAAACCTTTTTAGATTATTCACTGGTTGTATGTTAAGTAGCTCATATATCTTTATTCAAGTATTCATCTTTGCTTATTAAAACTTGAATAACCAAAACCTGTAAATAAAGAATATCATAAAAATAGTAAACCAATATGGGTAAGCAAACTTTTTTATTGAATCTATCACTTACTGATATATAGAATGAATGCAAATACATGTATATACATTTGTTGGTAGTATGAGATCATCATGAATGAAACACGGGAGAAAATCTGGAAATTTCATAGAGCCTGCAAGTATGAAAGCAGGGCTCTGTTTCTCTGATAACTAATGCCATAAACAATAAAACCCCATAACTCAAAATCTACTGCATTGAAAATTTATTTCAACACAGTAGTTGGTAAGAATTTTGTCAGGTTTATTTTAAAGTTAAGTTGTCCCAAACAAGGAATGCTTTTGAGCAGATATGCATGTATATATATCAGTAAAAGAGTCTTACAACTTCAAAATTTAATCATTTTAAAATTGAAATTAAGATATATGTTTAAGATTGTAATCGAAAACTATGATTTTTAAAAGAAGAATTAAGATTTTAAATAAAGTATATTGTGAGGTTTTGTTTTGATTGGGTTTAGGAAAAAGAAATTAAATTCTCAGGTTTTAGTTGATGATATTCGAAACTAATTTAGTAGGAGGTTCTCGGGGGTTAGATAAGGTATGGATAGGGTGATGCAAGTTCTGGTTGTTGGGGTTGGTCGGAATAGTTGGTTTTAGGTTATGGGTTAACAGTATGGGTATCCGTTTTTGGTCTGTCTCGCGTGGGGTCATTTAATGATCGAGTGACGCCAGGTTTGGCGTGGAGGTGCGCGGAAGGTCGGGAAAGCTAAGGGAGGTGGCACTGGTGGCTCAGGTGGTCAGAGTCGACTGAGAGAGGTTGGGTTTGGGAAGCCCTAGAGCTGTTTATTTCGGTAGAAATGGTGTAGTATGGTATTTGGGAAGGAGAAGTTCGGTGGTTGAAGTGACTAGTCGTGGTGGAGCTGGGGTGGCGATCGGACATACGGGTGGTGGTCTGGCGGCCGTAGGGGGGTCAGATTGACGGTGCACGTGCACCAGTCATGGAGGTACACCTGAATGGCTGAAGAAATAAAAAGAGTGGAAGGGATGAAATCGAATGGGTAAAGAAAAATAAAGGGTGCAAGTTTTTATTTAGGACGTGGATTTTGATACTGGGCTTTGGGCTTGGTCCATACAAAAAGAAAGGAAGGTTAAGTTTTAAAGTTAAAGTTTAAATATTTTATTTATGCAAATATTTATTTCAAATATATATTGGTAAATATATAAATAGATAAATGATGTGCATGGGCTATTTTAACTTGGTTGGCCCATTAAAAGTAAAAGGGAAAAATATATTCTAAGTAACAAAATTTTAATATAAGTAGAATATAGATATTTTGCATATAGTAACGTATATAAATATAGGCTAGATCAAGAACAAATGTTAAAACAAATTTTGGTTCACAGCGTGTATTCGAGTCAAACAATAGTGTATAACTCAACTTGGCTACCGAGTTCCGAAAAATCCAAATTTTAAATGAATTGATTTGCTAAGTAGTCTCGATTAAAATTTATCAAATATAGATTTTGTCGTTGAACTAATTTAAAACATAACTGTTAATAACTAATATATAAAATGATCTGTAAATTCAATAAACTTTGAGTGTTTGTTCAATTATTATTAAATTAATGGAGTGTGTTTAATTTCATTTAGTCATTATATTATATTATATGAACACCCCGTTGGCAGAAATAAACACTGTTCTGCTAGTATATCAGTTGGACATGTTTTATCAGCACGTATATGTGCTGAAAAGTGATATTATCAGTAGAAAATATTGCATTTACATGTGTGTTTTGTGTAACTTAGATTTAACAAGTTGAATGTTATCTGTCATAAGAACTGATATATGCTATAGGAACTGCTAAGTTGTAATTTCTGTAAATCAAAGTCAGAAATAATTACCAGTATCAATAATTAGGAATTAATTATTTATGAGAAACAATTTAATGGATTATATTATTAATTTATCTACATAGGAAAGATCAGTTATAATCAGTTAATCAGGTTGTTTAGAGTCGATTTAAATAACTCGTTAAAAGGGAATTGATATCAAATTAAATTAATATAAGAGTTTTAATAAATTTTTTTGAAGTAAAAGGTAGTGAATCAACATGATTCACGCCTAATATATAACATTAACCGTGCGTATATTTACAAAATATGTACAACCAAAACAGCAAAACAGGCCATCACTACATACGGCCATACAAAAAGGAGCCATACATCAAAGTTAGCATTACATAGCATTAAACATAACAGTAAAACAGCAAGAAACAGTAAGCATCATCGTCAATCATGTGGGCCAGTGATCCGCCCCCTCTTACGAACTCGGTCTGCAATGCTCTCAACATGTCTTTTGCGCTCCATGCCTGCCCAGTCATAGACAAAATTAAGAATAGAGTAAATAATACTGTTAGAAGCTTTCAATTTGCGGTTAAATTTTCTGGAGTTTCGTTCATGCCAGAGCAACCAAGTGTAAGCAAAGTTCAACAAAGCAAAAAGAAGACTATCATGAGAGGCATGCAAGGTCGGGTAAATTGTGTGCCAAAAAACAAATTGGTCTGCAATGAAATCACTCCAGTGCAAGTCGAGGTGAAGCGCAACCAAACATTTTGTCCAAATGTAAAAAGCAAAGTCACAAGCCAAAAATAGATGGTGGTAGTCCTCGTCGTCATGACCACAAAAAACACAACCATCCAGAACATGCACTCCTCTCTGGCGAATTCTGTTAACCGTATTTAATCTACCATGTATCACGATCCACATATGAATTTTGACTTTATCAGGGATTTTGAATCGCCACATAAGCTCGAATCCCTGCCTCCTAACCCCAGCAAAATTAAACAACTTATAGATGCTACGAACACTAAACAACTTCCTTTCCCCCTCCAACATCCAAATAAAATCATCCCGCTCATTATTCAAACTCACCGCTTCAAGCAAATCAAACAAACTGCATAGCTGAATCAATGCATTACCAGCCACAAGTCTTGAGAAATTCAATCTCCATTTGAAACCCGCTGAATCATTATCATACATCTCTCTAACAGTGAAGTTTTTGTTACAAGCAATACCAAAAAGCTCTGGAAACTCCACACTCAAAGGGACATTAATTAGCCAGTTATCCAACCAAAATGATGTGTTGTGTCCATTCTTCACCACAATCTTAGTACCCAGCTTCATCCACTGTGCATGAACCATGACATTGCGCCAAAACACCGAGCATCTTGAAAAATCAGTGTTCCAACCAAAAGTACCATTGTAATACGTACTAATGATCCACTCCTTCCATAAAGCGTGCTTGTCAGAAATCATAAACCACACCCACTTACAAAGAAGAGCCGAATTCATTGTCTTTAAGTTTATAACATCAAGGCCCCCTTGCTCTTTAGATTTGCATACTTGGTTCCACGATATCAAACAGCTTAGCTTCTTCGTCTCTTTAGAGCCAGTCCAGAAAAAGTTATGACGAATTGTGTCAATCTTTTCCACCACCCAGCCTGGAAAGTGATAGAAGGACATCCAGTACAATGGAATCGATGACAGAACAGAATTGACAAGCACAAGGCGACCAGCTCGGGATAATGAGTTGCCTTTCCACCTCGCCAGTCTAGTGTCCACCTTTTCGATCAAGTGCTGCCAGTCTTTCTTCATTAATTTCTTGGGGCGAATGTACATACCCAGATAATTCAAAGGAAAAACTTCAGCCTTGCAATTAAACATTTCAGCACAAGACCTGCGTAAATCATCACTACAACCCAACGTGTAAACACTGCTCTTATGAAAGTTAATTTTTAAGCCAGATAAACTTTCAAAAGCATATAGAATAAATTTAAGTGCAGCAAGGAATTTACAGTCAGGTTTACTGAATATGATGGTGTCATCGGCATATTGCAAAGAATTGATGCCCCCAACAACATGGTCACTGCCAAAACCGCTAATAATCCCCTCTGCACAACCCAGCTTCAGAATTTTGGAAAAAACATCTGCCGCCAAGTCAAAAAGGAGAGGGGAAAGTGGATCGCCCTGCCTCAGTCCACGCCTAGAATGGATGGTAGAGCCAGCAACACCATTAACACAAATGTTGGATCTACTTGATGAAAGAATCGTGGAAATCCAATCAATCCACTTGGTGGGGAAGCCTCTTGCCTTCAGCACCTCAATCATAAATCGCCAGTCAACAGTATCAAAAGCTTTGGCGAAATCCAGCTTAAGGATAGCACAAGGGACGTCAAATCTATCACAATGAGAAATCACTTCGCCAACCAACGCAGCACCATCCAGAATGTTTCTTCCTTTGATAAAAGCAGTTTGGGATATATCAATCAACGAATCCATCTTAGTTTTCAGCCTATTGGCCAAAACCTTCGTGATTAGTTTGAAACTAGTGTTGAGAAGACTAATCGGTCTGAAATCAGCGGCAGAAACATTACCTTCTTTTTTGGGGATTAAAACTACGTTAGCATAGCTAATCAAATCCAACCTCAAAGAACCTTTGTGGAATTCGTCAAACAAACGCAAAACATCATTTTTCAACATGCCCCAGTATTGTTGAAAGAAAAAGGTGGGAAATCCATCAGGCCCAGGTGCTTTGTCACCCGGCATCTCCTTCAAGGCATTCAGAATTTCCTCTTCAGAAAAAGCACTTGCAACATCCGAGAGATCAGTTACATCAGGATACAATTTGCTCCATTCAACAGAAATACGGTTCTCAACACGAGAACCGAAGATGCTTTTATAATATTCAGTGAAAGTATCACTCAAAAGTTGTTGCTCACAAATCTCCACATCATCCTTCCAAATACTGTGAATCAAATTGGTACGGCGTCTACCATTGGCAACCCTATGAAAATACGCTGTATTTCTATCCCCTTCCTTCAGCCACTGAGATCTTGATCGCTGTCTCCAAAAAATCTCTTCCTGATCCAAAACTTTGTTGAGTTCTCGTTCTCGCTGCTGAAGCAAATCTCTTTCAACATCATCGAGTCCTCTTTCCTCTTCCAGAATATTAAGTTCAAGAATCAGTTTTTCTAACCTCTCCTTTTTAATTCTAATATGACCAAACTCCTCAGTATTCCACTTTTTAAGAAATTTCCTCAAAAGTTTAAGTTTATTACAAAGGGTTCTCGCTGCATCGCCACTCTCCCCAAATTCAGACCATTTATTGTACAAAAAATCGGTAAAGTTATCTTCCAAACACCACATTTTTTCAAATCTAAAAAAAGGCTTTTTCCTAATGGCATCTCCAGAATCTAATACAATAGGGCAATGATCGGAAATAACCGTAGACAAGCCTTTTTGGGAGGTTAAAGGATGAAGATCCTCAAAGTGAGCATTGATGAAAAAACGATCAAGTTTCACAAGTGACGGTGGAGTTCTGCCATCAGACCAAGTGAACTTTCTATTAGCAAGAGGGAGGTCAATTAACTCACACTCCCCAACAAACTCACTAAAATCAGCCATTTCACCAAAATGTTTAGCACCAGAGTTACTTCTTTCATAACCAAATCTAGTAACATTAAAGTCTCCTCCAATAACCCAAGGGCCGTACATCAAACTATGAAATTCCATCGCTTCTCTCCACAAAGTTTTCCTTTCACTTCTAGTGTTTGGACCATAGACGTTTGAGAAAAAATAAAGCTCCTTAGTCGTTACACATTCCAATGCAACATGTAGGCAATATGTTTGACAAATCTCTTGTTTAAATGTCCACAAATTACTATCCCAGCCAGTGAACAATCCTCCAGCACTTCCAGTGGCCGGTATAAATCTCCACTCATCAATAACCCCCCAACCCAGAGTTTTAAAAATAAGAAAATCAGGATTTTCAAGTTTAGTCTCTTGGAGCAGCACAATGTTGGGCTTGACCGACTTGAGATAATTTTTAACTCTAAGACGTTTGTCATAATTACCCAAACCTCTAACATTCCAAGTTAACACAATCATTGGGGAGCGTCAGCCCTATCTAACTCTTTACTTCTAATATCACTAGCAACAGAATCATTTAACAAAAAACTAGAGCTACTAGCAACAGCATGCATTTGATCAGGAGATAAAGAATTAAGGATAGCAGGGATAAAAACGCTACCTTCCAGAGGATGAGGAAGGCCACGAGCACTTCTCCTTAGGATAACCACACCGGAGTCCACTGGCATCTTGCCTTTTCTTTTGCTAGTTGCACAGGAGCGTTCGTCGGAATCTGAAACAGCCAAAGCATTACTCCCACCACCAAGATCGTAATCATTATCATCCCCCCCAAGATCATAATCCTCATCATTATCTTCTCCAAATATATTCCTCAAGCCATCGAATCCACTCTCCTCCCTACCAGTATCTTCATTACCATCATCAACAGCATCCGCTTCAAGAGCTTCCACCTTATCCTTAGCAACATTATGATCCATCACATCATCTTCTCTGTCAACAGGAATTTGTGCAAAAGAATTACTGCCCAACCCAACATAAGCCGTGGGAGCGCTAACGCTTCTAGCCTTTAGCACTTTCATCTTGCCATTCTCCCCTCTAACAAACACCGTCTTCCGAAGTTCTTGTCTGTCCACTTCCTCAGAGGATTCACCGTCGACTTTCGTAATAGAGACATTATGGAAAAAGCCCTCAACAGGAACCACAATCGAAGGAGGAAGCTCCAAATCCTCATCAATCCACATCAACGCCTTCAGAGATGAAAAATCGGTTACATTCCACACTCCATGCTGGAGTCTAATCACTTCGCCTACCTCCGCCAACGCCGACTTGAGGGAATCAACACTTCTGCACACTAGTGGAATATTTTTAAGTGAAACCCAGACTTCAATCCTCTTTTTCGCCATGCTCCCAATTTGTGGGCCCCAACGCTTCAAATTAATTACTCCCTTTGAGTCGAAGAGTGAGTAGTAAAATGTTTCAGACAACAAAAAGGGAGGAAATTTCGCTATGAAGTCATCACCAAATCGACGCACCGTCCACACCCAGCCCGGCGCTCGCTTGCCAAAATGAGATCCCAATAGAGTCTCCATTTCATTGATCGAGAAAGCACCACGAGCGATGGAGAGAACAACCATCGATCTAGCCTTTTTAAAATCATCAGGGTAAAACGCCGCTGAAAGAGGAGGGAGCGATTTAGGGTTTTCCATTTTTTTCGGAATTTTGAGATGAAATTTGCAGTTGAAGCCCTTATGCCCAATTTTGTTACAGCGAAAACAAACCATAGGATTTCGACAGCTCCTAGCCCAGTGATCTGGAGAGCCGCATCTGAAGCAACCATTATCCGATTTGATGTTTTTTAATTTTTCGAAGTAATTGATCGAAATACGAGGCGGCGGCTGAGGAGTAAAGCGAGATTTAAATATATTATTTCGAGGAACGTTACGCTTTACACCTGGCCGCAACAAGATCTCCTTGTACGATGGAAGTACACCTTTGTTTTTATCTGATCTGTCGTCTAGTGAAGAAGAAACGTGATTTGAGATAGAGGAAGTGAGGTTATTGATCACGTTTTTGGAATTCTCCATTAGGGTTTTGAAAGTCACCATTAGAGTAAAGCCGAAGAAGTTTACCGATTCCAACTTGTTTTAATAAATGGTTGTTTAAAATTTGAAAATGTTAAATTTCATAGATTAGGTTGGATAATGATGTAGTTAAATAGCAGTTTAAAATTAGATAAACTATATCAGAAGGAAATGTTATAAATATCTTAAATAAGTTTTCAAAGATAATTTGATTATCAGGAGAAATAGCAAATCAAGTCGATTATTTAAATTAAATTTCTGTAATATTTTATTTAATCAAGTCAACTTGATGAATAATCACAGAACAACAACATTGTTTTGAAATGATTTAAGATTTGAAAATCAAATTTGATTTACAAATTCCGGTTGGTCAAATATTTTGGATATCAAACCTTTACGAATCTTGACGATAGGAATGGTTTCGATTAAAGGTCTGAGAGTAAATAAAATACCCCAACTTGATCGATTTCACTATTATCCGATAGATCCTATTAGTTTGTGTTCAAAATGAATATTAGAGTTAAATATCGTCTCAGTTATGAAAGGGATGTTCGAAAGTGAGAATTTCACGTAGGATTCAAAATAAGAGTTTTGTTACTAATTATATTTTCGAATAAATATACATACAAAGTTAACATTTGTATTAAAATAATTAAAATTTTATTTAAATTAATCCTAGCTGGTCTAATGGAGTTAAATCCTTTTCTTTTATTTTATATTTGATAGTTAAATCATCGACTATCAAATCTGGACCTTTTCGTTATCGATTTCGAAGAGACCGAAATCCAATTCCACTTTGATTCTATATACATTTCGAGTTAGAGATTATTGAAGACAAATGAAGATGAAGTTTGTACAAGGGATGTTCTGTTTACAGGATAGTGCCTTCAGTTTGTCCAGTCCCAGTACAACTTGTATGGACGAATGTCTAACAGAGTACGCCTAATAAATTGCGTAAGTTGATTTCTTCAAACGTATTTACGTTGGTGGCAGAGGAATTCGTTTCTCTTAGCTTTATACCTTTGGTATTTTAATTTGTGATTTGGCGGGTTTGGCGATGTGGCATCCAAAGTGAATGAAGACATGTTATATCCAAAGATAAGTTTCAGCCTCAAGCCTCACAACCGAGAAATGACAAAAAATCGGGCAGGCAGCATGGCTATGTGGGTCGCTCCCATTAGGGTGTACAATCACCTTTCTAGAGAAATTTCATTTGCTTCTTTAATCTATCGATGCTATCCCTTTCGGGGAATGGTTGCTGATCCCAACCGTTGGTGATATACATTCGATACACTCAAGTGAAATGAGTGGTCAGTCATGTGTGGGCCGGGTTGCAAGATGTTCTTGTTGGATCCAGTGTATTCCCCTCTAGAGATACACTATCGGCAGGTGGTTCCATACCTTGTCATAGTCGGAATCTAATATCCAATAAGCGCCCGCGGTTTTGATTGTATACTATATATGTAAAGCGTGAGATGCAAGCGTTCCGCTAGATTGCTATTTATTTGTATTTAGACACTATTATAATATCAGAAGATATATTTGATTTCTAAATGTTTTGGGTTATCGTAAGGTAAAAACCATTTATGTTTATGTGTGGATCGGTCTTACGGTTATCTTTTCCTTCAAAACGTTTTTGAAAAGTTAACTAGTGTTTTGGATTCTCATAAGGGAAAAAACCCGTTTCGTTTTTACGGCGTGGTCTTATGAGATATCCTTTACTAACCAAGCTATTAAAAATCGTTTATGTAACACCCCGTATGTTGAATAACTTGTTATAATATAAATCAGGGAAGAATTAAATTTCAAAATCTGAATCAGGGGAAACAGGCTATGCCATTTCGTTCGTCTTGGAAAAATACGCGAAATAGAGTCCGAGTTTTCGAAAATCGGAGTCCGTATGACCTAGTTAAGGCCCGAAGAAGTTTCAGAAAATTCAAAACAGATTTAAATATTAAAATTTCAAATTTCAGAAGAGGCGGGAAAATTCCCGCCAGACAGAGGGAGTCGACACAGGGGTCGGCATGGGTGTCGACCCCCCCCCAAAGTGGTCGACCCCGGGGTCGACCCCCCTGTCGGTCTATGTGACCTGGGTGCACTGATTTGGGATTTGGGCTATGGTTGGTGGCTAGTGACGAGATCTGACGGCTCTAATATGATCTAGGGTTAATCTAAGGGCCTAAACTACATCCTAATTCTATAAATACACACTAAGACTACCCTAATTCATACTAAAAATAGATACAACGTCGTTATGCCTTCAAAATGTAACTTGAAGGAGCCTCCATCAAATTGTAGAAGAAGATAGCTTCTCAAATCAACTTCTAATCAACTCTAGCAACTTAATCTTCTTCATAGGAGTGCTAATCAACAAGTTGTGAGTTTCTATGCCCTTAGCAAGCAATTGCTAAACTAATTATTATAGGATATAATGAGGTTATGGTTATGTATGTGGATCAATGCAAGTTATGTTATCATATGCTTTGTGTTCATGATGTTATGCAAGTTATGCAAGTTATATGCTATGTGTTAATGATGTTATGCAAGTCATATGCTATGTGTTCATGATGTTATGCAAGTTATGCAAGTCATATGCTAAGTGTTCATGATGTTATGCAAGTTATGCAAGTCATATGCTATGAGTTCATGATGCTAGTTGTGCAAGTCACTATGATAAACATTGATCCATTATGACACCATGATTATGCAAGTTTGGTGTTTGATTATATGCAAGTTCATTTATGATATGTTATGCAAGTTTGGTGTTTGATTATATGCAAGTTCATATATGACATGTTATGCAAGTTTGGTGTTTGATTATATGCAAGTAACATGTGCACGTTTACACCTTTGTATGATATGCATACATATGCAAGTTAACCCCTTTGTATGTCATACATACATATGCAAGTTTACCCCTTTGTATGACATAAGTAGCTTATGCAAGTTACCCTCTTTATGACATATGTGATTCATGCAAGTTTGGGTTGATTATTTATGCTAGTTGGGTTTGATGCTATATGCATGTTGACACCTTTGAAACCCATGTTGATGCTAATGTTATGCAAGTTGAACCCATTGTATTTGTGATGAATCTTCCCTTTTAAGTATGTCATGTTAGCGAGTTACGTGGGGAACGATGGGGTTAATATTCATGTTAATGAAATGGTGTGAAGTTGGTATGATTATGCATACCATAAAGTGGATGGACATAATTGAGTCAATTATGTACATCGTTAAATTTGTAATTAATTAGGGATAATTAATACAAATTATGGGGGTGATTAATTAGGTGTAATTAATCGACTAAGACACGAGGTTGGACCCTTTTGTAGCATAAGACTGCCCGGAACCGACCGGCAAATCCAGCGGCTACAAATGATTGGCCCAATGTGAGAGGTCTTAGGCATAAACTAAATACATGACAAGTGTAAAGACACGAGGTTAGACTCGGTTATAGCGTAAGGCTGCCCGGACCCAACCGGCAAATCCAGCTGCCATAAAAGATAGTCTAATGTGAGAGGTCTTTACAACGGTTACGTTCTTAATTAATTAAGAAACACTTAACCAGATAAGCATGTAGTGGGCATGAGGGGTTAAGTGGGTGCCTTGGGTGGCATGTGGAAATCAAGTAAGTGCCTTGGGTGGCATGTGGAAATCTAGTGGGTTGCCTTGGGTGGCAATAGAAAATACGATTAGAACACTTAACCAAGTGGAAACATGTAATTAAACATGATTAAAGGGTTAAGTGGGATGCACTAGAAAAAGGGACAAGCTTAGGTGGGTAGCTTGTGGGGGCCCATTTCAACCAGTAACCCATATGTTTCTTATTGGGCTCGACCCATGTCGAGGACGGGACACGCGTACTGGGCTTGACTATAAGAGGCCAAAACGGGTTAGCGGTGGCAACGCAAGTCCAACGGGTTTCATATGCGTGTGTGGACCGGGCTAGTAGGTAAGACGTTGTTGCATCGTGTAGGTATAAGTCGTGCACCATTGATTGTATCGGGTTGCCACTTTGGGGAGTGATACACCCCACTGTGGGGCCAGCACGGGTATCTACGGTAGGGAGCCGATCGCTTGGGGAGTAGTGGGTACACCTAGTGGAGATAGGGGCAGACGGCACCTATGTAGTCAGCTAGGGGTACACGAAACTACTAGTTAAATTTTCTAAGTCCTTGGGTGGGATCAACCTTTAAGTAGGAATGACTGGTGTGGTGCAGTGTAGTAATTACCCTTGGGTGGGTAGATGCGTCTTTACCGATATCTTGGTTCATCCTATGTGTAGTTGGCTACTTAGTGTAGTCATTTATCACCAGTCATTCCCGTACCAAGTTTATATCATACCCTAATTACTTTAATGATTGTATTGTTAAAGTTATAGGGCTCACTCAGACTTATGTCTGACCCCGTTGTTTTTATCTTTTTCCCAACCCTCAGGTTCTCAGAGTGGGCCTAGCACTAGTGGGCTTTGATCAGATTGCTTTATCTATCTTTTGGAGCTTGGACCGTGATGTAAAGCCCAGCTTATCTTTTCTATTATGGCTATTGTTTATGTAGTGGGATTATGTACTTATGATTCATCAGGATGGATATTTAGTACTTGACTCTTGTTTTAGTTGGTTTTGATATGTAACCAAACATGTTTATCTTCTACTGCAATGAAATGATGTTTTAGATTTCAAGTATTATTTATATCTGTCTTACTGTAATTTTTCTGTTCTATATTCACTTAAAATACTCCACCGAAGTTATGGCATTCCCTTAGTGAGTGACCTTAGCGGGTGTGGGGTGTTACACGTGGTATCAGAGCTGAAGGTTACCGGAACAGATAATTTTTTTAGAAAAACTATTTTTCTAAAAACATTTTTGGAAGAAGTATTTTCAAAAACATGTCTTTTAAGAGAAAAGTTTTTGAAAGAAAAGCATAATCCCTAATAGCCATATCTTTATCTTTCGAATTCTCCGTTTTGAATCTTTCCTTTTTCGTTTCAGCATGGCTGAAGATCTTAACTTTCCGGAGGGTGTGACGATACCAGTATGGTATAGGAGATTGATGGAGGCTAGGGCCGCCACTACGGGTCCAGCAAATGTTCCTCCACCAACAGTAGCACCCAATCTTCCTCCCCCTCCTCCTCCTCGCACGGATACTTTTGCTAAGACTTGCAAGGAATTTAAGGCTATGGGAGGGAAACCTTTTCAAGGATCAGAAACTTTTGTGGAAGCTAGGGATTGGCTTAAGGAGGTGGAAGAGTTGATAGATATCTTTGACATGGAAGAAGGAAAGAAAGTCAAGTTAGCTGCTTGGTTAATGAAGGGAGAGGCCTCGTTCTGGTGGGAGGTCACTAATGGAGAGCGCCCTGTTGACTCTTGGGCGGATTTCAGACAAAGGTTTGTGGCAAAGTTTCTTTCAAGAGCGGAAGAAAACTTGTATATGGAAAGGTTCTTGACTCTAAAGCAAGGAAACCTATCAGTAAAGGAATATGTCAACAAGTTTAATCAGCTAGCAAGATTTGGCATAGACATGGTGAATACACCGGAGAAGATGGCTTTGAGGTTCGTTAAAGGCTTGAAAGAACCGATACATGGATTGGCTATGACTAACATCCCTATGGGGGCCACCTTTGAGAAGCTAGTAGACATGGCACTCATGCATGAGGAAGAGAAGGGTCCCAATGCTAATAAGGCACCCGAGAAGAAAGGAGATCAGAAGAGACCTCAACAGCAACAGCAAAACAATGGTGGGAAAGGCAACGGTGGCAAGGGAAAGAAGAAGTGCTTCAATTGTGGGACACCAGGCCACCTAAGCAAAGATTGTCGGAAGAAGAAGAAGACGGGTTGCTTCCACTGTGGCGAAGCAGGGCATCTAGTGAAGGACTGCCCTAAGAAGGGGCAAAGGACGGGATCTACCTCAGGAGGACAGGTGCAAGCTCTTATGGCACCAGGTCAGGCAAGGGGGCAAGTTCAGGCTCTCGCGGTTCCACCGATTCAGGAAAGAGGTAGAACTATTTCCGTTGAAAGTCTGGTTTTTCTGTTTGATCATCCTGTCCGTACTTTGTTTGACTCTGGCGCATCGCATTCGTTTATCTCATCATCATTAGTTGAGTCACTGCACTTAGACACCAGTCTAGTAGATGATCCCTTGGTTGTCTCAAACCCAATTGGGGGCTCCACTTATTTGTCCATGATATGTTTGGGTTTGAAGATTTCTATACTTAGCGTTGAGTTTAGATGTGATGCTTTTGTTTTGGGCTTCACGGGCTATGGGTTAATTTTGGGCATGGACTGGTTATCCAGTAATGGTGCCGTTCTTGATTGCGAAAGGAGAGTTGTTAGGCTCATGACCCGCTTGGGTAACACTCTCGAGATCTCTTGTAATCCCATGGATTCTGTTATGCTAAGTTATCTTGAATCGCTTGACGCTTCGGTCGAGAGTTTGCGATCTGTTAGAGTGGTCCGGGAATACTCGGATGTGTTTGAGGAGGTGAATGGCTTACCTCCGAAGCGGGAGATAGACTTCCGAATATATCAGGTGGACAATGCTAAACCAGTATCTTTGCAAGTGCGCCACATGGCTCCTTGTGAGAGGAGGGAACTCCATAAGCAAGTAGGGGAGTTGCTTGAGAAGGGGTTCATAAGACGAAGTATATCGGAGTGGGGTGCTCCAGTAGTTTTTGCCACGAAGGCGGATGGGTCCCTCAGACTTTGTGTAGACTATAGAGAACTCAACAAGCTCACAAAGAAGAATAGATACCCATTGCCGAGGATTGATGATCTCTTTGATCAGTTGGTTGGCGCCTCAGTGTTTTCGTAGTTGGACTTGGCCACGGGGTTTCATCAGTTGAGAGTGGCTGATGATAGTATAGACAAGACTGCCTTTAGGACTCCAGATGGTTTCTATGAGTGGCTTGTGATGCCATTTGGTTTGACGAACGCCCCTGCATACTTTGTTGATTTGATGAGTAGGGTGTTCAGGGAGTACCTTAATAAGTTCGTGGTGGTCTTTGTGGATGACATCTTAGTCTTTTCTAAGAGTGAAGAAGAGCATGCCCTACATCTTAGGGAAGTATTGGAGACTCTTCGAGCGCATAGCCTTAAGGCTAAATTCTCAAAATGTCAATTCTGGAGGAAGGAGGTGCGGTTCTTGGGGCACGTGGTCTCCAAGGAAGGGATAGCTATGGATCCCGCGAAGGTAGTGTCCATCCAAGATTGGAAGGTTCCGAAGAATGCTACCGAGGTGAGGAGTTTCTTGGGGTTGGCTGGCTACTATAGGAAGTTTATCAAGGACTTCGCGAAGATATCAGCCCCATTAACTCGCTTGACGAAGAAGAATCTAGTCTTAACATGGGACTTAGATTGTGATGATGCGTTCCAACGGTTAAAGAGAGCTTTAACCACAGCTCCAGTCTTAGTGTTGCCAGATGGGAGTAAGCCATTTGTTGTTTATACCGATGCTTGTGGGACAGGACTAGGCGCAGTCTGTAACAACCCGTATTTTCAATAACCTGTAATAACATAAATCGAGGCAGAATTTAATTCTAAAATGGGAATCAAGGGAAACGGGCTATGCCATTGCGTTCGTCTCGGAAAAATACGCGAAATAGAGTCCGAGTTTTCGAAAATCGGAGTCCGTATGACCAAGATATGGCCTCGCGAAGTTTCACGAAAATTCCCAAATTAAAGTATACTTAATTAAGTGAAATGGGTTGTGTAGATATATATATATATATATATTGATATATATATATATATATATATAATTGAAAATTTAATAAATAAATATGCAAAAATGCTCAAAACAGCGAATTGGGAGAGGGGAATAACCGAACCGGCCGATTTTTGAAGTCGACCCGAGCCCGCTGGGTCGACTAGGGGTTAATCCAGGGTGTTTGGCTGTCAACCCGTGGGCCGATTCGCTCAAGTGCAGATTTTGCATTTGAATGGTTCTCATGGTCCATCTTTAATCTAAAGGCCCTAGATGGTTCCTACACTTGACTTCTTCCCCAAGACATGCTTTGATGGCTTGGATTGAATCTAGGGTTAATCCTATGGCCTAAAACACTTGCCTAATCTATAAATAAGACCCTAACCTACCCTAATTCATTCATAATTAAACCTAGTGACTAAACTATGGCAAAATGCTAGCTCTCATGGCCTCCACTAATTTTATGAAGAGGGTTGCATACTAATCACTCTCTAATCAACTTCTAATCCCTTCTTAGCATCTTAATCTTTTTCATTTGGTGTTCAAAGTTGCTAGTTGTGAGTTTCTATCACTTTGATGATCTTTTGGTAAACTAATTAGATGAGATGTGATGAGATTTATGGTTTTGTATGTGGGTTAATGAGCTTTGAATCATATGATATGATGTTAGCATTAATCTTATGTTTATGCATGTTGAGTATGTAAGCTTATGCAAGTTTAATATGATGTATGTTATGTTTGCATGATGCTAAATATGCAAGTTGTGGGCTATGTAATCATATGCATGTTATGCAAGTTCATGGTAATATGCTATGCAAGTTACATGTATGTAAATATGCAAGTTACATGTTTGTTAATATGCAAGTTACATGTATGTAAATATGCAAGTTACATGTTTGTTAATATGCAAGTTACATGTTTGTTAATATGCAAGTTACATGTATGTAAATATGCAAGTTACATGTTTCTTTATATGCAAGTTACATGTTTGTTAATATGCGAGTTACATGTATGTAAATATGCAAGTTACATGTTTATTAATATGCAAGTTCATGATGACACATTATGCAAGTCTATAAGCTAATATGCAAGTTTGTTATGCAAAATGAATATGTAAGTTATGTGACATATTATATGCAAGTTATGTGGCATGTTATGCAAGTTCATATGCAAGTTATGTGTTTGTTAATATGCAAGATGACACCTTTGAAACATGTTCATTCATATGCAAGTTGACACCTTTTATATGTGTTATATCATGAACGAAATTACGTGGGAACGATGGGGTAATTAAATGCATAAGTTAATAAGATTGTGTGAAATTAATATAATTATGCATAACACAAAATAAATAAACATAGTATGGGAATTTGCCTATTTGGTTAGGTGTACCCATACTATGTGTTGGGAATTTACCTATTGAGTTAGGTCTACCCCATGGGAATTTACCTATTAAGTTAGGTCTACCCATGTTAAGAAAACTTGATTAATTAGGGATAATTAATATAAAATTATGAGGGTGATTAATTAGGTGTAATTAATTGACTAAGACACGAGGTTGGACTCAGTTGTAGCGTAAAACTGCCCGGACCCAACCGGCTTAACCAGTTGCTACAAATGTTAGCCCAATGTGAGAGGTCTTAGGCACAAACTAAATACATAATTAATGTAAAGACACGAGGTTAGACTCTGTTATGACATAAGGCTGCCCGGACCCAACCGGCTTAACCAGCGGTCATAAAAGACAGTCTAATGTGAGAGGTCTTTACAAAGGTTACGTTCTTAATTAATTAATTAAGAAACACTTAACCATATTAGCATGTAGAGGGACATGAGGGGTTAAGTGGGTGCCTCGGGTGGCATGAGAAAATCTAGTGGTTGCCTTGGGTGGCAATAGAAAATACGATTAGAATACTTAACCAAAATGGAACATGTAATTAAAACATGATTAAAGGGTTAAGTGGGATATACTAGAAAAAGGGACAAGCTTAGGTGGGTAGCTTGTGGAGGCCCATTTCAACCAGTAACCCATACGTATCTTTGTGGGCTCGACCCATGTCGAGGACGGGACACGCATACTGGGCTTGACTGTAAGAGGCAAACGGGTTAGCGGTGGCAACGCAAGTCCAACGGGCTTCATATGCGTGAGTGGGCCCGGGCTGGTAGGTAAGCCGTTGTTGCATCGAGTAGATATAAGCTGTGCACCTTTAGTTCCATCAGGTTGCCACATTGGGGAATGATACATCCCACGGTGGGGCCAGCACGGGTATCTACGTTAGGGAGCCGATCGAATGGGAAGTAGTGTGTACACCTAGTGGATTGTAGGGCCCCGTGGCGCCTACTTGGTCACCTAGGGGTACGCAGGTACTAATTAGTAAATTTTATAAGTCCTTGGGTGGGATCAACCTTTAAGTTAGGAACGACTGGTGTGGTGCAGTTTAGTAATTTACCTTAGGGAGGGTAGATGCGTCTTTATCCTTTATCTTCGTTTAGTTGACTGCTTAGGGTAGCCATTCATCCCTATATGTTACCGTATATCAGTTTATGTCTTCTCTGGTTACTTTAACGATTGTATTGTTAAAGTTATAGGACTCGCTCAGACTTATGTCTGACCCTGTTGTTTTTATCTTTTTCCCAACCCTCAGGTCCTACGGTGGATCCTAGCAGTAGTGGAGCTTGATCGGATTGCTGTTCCAGTCTTTAGGAGCTTGGATAGATGTAAAGCTCCAGTTATCCAGTTATCTTTTCTTTTGTTTGGCTATTGTATGAGAGTGGGATTATGTACTTCTTTATTTTGATGGATATTGTACTTGACCTTTATTGTGGTTTTATGATGTAACCAGACATGTTTTACTTCCGCTGTTATGAGATGATGTTTTAAAATTTCAAGTACTATTTATATCTGTCTTGTTGTAATTTTTCTGTTCTATATTCACTAAAATACTCCACCAATGCTATGGCATTCCCTTAGTGAGTGATCATAGCGGGAGTGGGGTGTTACACGTGGTATCAGAGCTTAAGGTTACCAGAACAGATAAATTTTTTGAGAAAAACTACTTTCTAAGAGTATTTTCGAAGAAAGGATTTTTAAAAGCATGTCTTCTAAGAGAAAAAGTTTTTGAAAAAGAAAAGCATAATCCCCAATAGCCATATCTTTATCTTTCGGAATCTCCTTTTTGAATCTTTCCTCTTTCGTTTCAGCATGGCTGAAGATCTTAACATCCCGGAGGGTTTAGTTATACCACTATGGTATAGGAGGTTGCAAGAGGCTAGGGCCGCGGCTGCGGGTCCGGCCAATGCTACTACACCAGAGACAACCGCTCCTCCTCCTCAGCCTAGAGTGGATAATTTTGCTAAGGTTTGCAAGGAGTTCAAGGCTATAGGAGGAAAACCTTTTCTTGGTTCAGAGACTTTCGTAGAGGCTAGAGATTGGCTTAAGGAAGTGGAAGAGTTGCTAGATATCTTTGAGGTGGAAGAGGGAAAGAAAGTCAAGTTGGCGGCTTGGTTAATGAAGGGAGAGGCCTCATTCTGGTGGGAGGTCACTAATGGAGAACGCCCTGTTGACTCTTGGGCAGATTTTAAGCAAAGGTTTGGGGCTAAGTTTCTCTCAAGGGCGGAAGAGAATCTGTTTATGGAGAAGTTCTTGAATTTGAAGCAAGGGAATCTCACGGTGAAAGAATATGTCAACAAATTCAATCAATTAGCAAGGTTTGGCATAGAGTTGGTGAATACACCGGAGAAGAAGGCTTTGAGGTTCGTTAGAGGCTTGAACGAACCATTGCAAGGAATAGCTATGACTCACATTCCTATGGGGGCCACTTTTGAGAAGCTTGTCTACATGGCACTTATGCATGAGGATGATAAGAATTCTAAGGCACCAGAGAAAAAGGGGGATCAGAAGAAACCGCAACAGCAACAACAAGGCAAGGGCGGAAAAGGCAATGGTGACAAAAAGAAGACGAAGAAGAAGTGCTTCAATTGTGGAACACCAGGACACCTTAGTAAGGATTGTCGCAAAAAGAAGAAAACCGGTTGCTTTCATTGTGGTGAAGCAGGGCATCTTGTGAAAAACTGCCCAAAGAAGGGGCAGAAGACGGGGTCTACCTCAGGAGGCCAGGTGCAAGCTCTTATAGCACCACCTCAGTCAGGGGGGCAAGTTCAGGTTCTCTCAGTTCCACCGATTCAGCAGAGAGGTAGAACTATTTCCGTTGAAAGTCTGGTTTTTCTGTTTGATCATCCAGTTCGTACTTTGTTTGACTCTGGCGCATCGCATTCTTTTATCTCATCATCGTTAGTTGAGTCACTGCACTTAGACACCAGTCTAGTTGATGATCCCTTGGTTGTCTCAAACCCAATTGGGGGCTCCATATATCTGTCTATGATATGTTTGGGTTTGAAGATTTCTATACTTAGCGTTGAGTTTAGATGTGATGCTTTTGTATTGGGCTTCACGGGCTATGGGTTGATCTTGGGCATGGACTGGTTATCCAGTAATGGTGCCGTTCTTGATTGCGAAAGGAGAGTTGTCAGGCTCATGACCCGCTTGGGTAACACTCTCGAGATCTCTTGCAATCCCATGGAATCTGTTTTGCTAAGTTATCTTGAATCGCTCGATGCTTCGGTCGAGAGTTTGTGTTCTGTCAGAGTAGTCCGGGAATATCCGGATGTGTTTGAAGAAGTAAAGGGTTTGCCTCCGAAGCGGGAGATAGATTTCCGAATTTATTTGGTGGATAATGCCAAACCAGTGTCTTTGCCAGTACGCCACATGGCTCCTCGTGAGAGAAGAGAACTTCATAAGCAAGTAGGGGAGTTGCTTGAGAAGGGGTTCATAAGGCGAAGTATATCGGAGTGGGGAGCTCCAGTAGTGTTTGCCACGAAGGCGGATGGGTCCCTCAGACTTTGTGTGGATTATAGAGAACTTAATAAGCTCACGAAGAAGAATAGACACCCATTACCGAGGATAGATGATCTCTTTGATCAGTTGGTTGGCGCGTCAGTATTTTCGCAGATGGACTTAGCTACAGGGTTTCATCAGTTAAGAGTGGCGGAGGACAGTATAGAGAAGACTGCTTTCCGGACTCCGGATGGTTTTTATGAGTGGCTAGTGATGCCATTTGGGTTGACAAACGCCCCCGCATACTTTGTTGATCTCATGAGTAGAGTGTTCAGAGAGTATCTGAATAAGTTTGTAGTAGTTT
This sequence comes from Allium sativum, assembly GCA_030737875.1. Lineage (NCBI taxonomy): Eukaryota > Viridiplantae > Streptophyta > Magnoliopsida > Asparagales > Amaryllidaceae > Allium > Allium sativum. The sequence continues at coordinate 714,119,624 of CM060921.1, read as the reverse complement.
TTGTGGATGACATCTTGGTCTTTTCCAAGAATGAAGAAGAGCATGCCTTACATCTCAAGGAAGTGTTGGAGACTCTTCGAGCGCATAGTCTTAAAGCTAAATTCTCTAAATGCCATTTTTGGAGAAGAGAAGTGCGATTCTTAGGGCATGTGGTCTCTAAGGAAGGGATAGCTGTGGATCCCGCAAAGATAGTATCTATCCAGGATTGGAAAGTTCCTAGAAATGCTACCGAGGTAAGAAGTTTCTTGGGGTTGGCAGGATATTATAGGAAGTTCATCAAAGACTTCGCGAAGATATCAGCCCCATTAACCCGCTTGACGAAAAAGAATCTGGTTTTCTCGTGGGATGTAGATTGTGATGATGCTTTCCGACGGTTAAAGAGAGCTTTGACCACCGCTCCAGTTTTAGTGCTCCCGGATGGGAGTAAGCCGTTTGTTGTTTATACCGATGCTTGTGGAACAGGATTAGGCGCAGTCTTGATGCAGGAGGGAAGGGTAATAGCCTATGGAGGGAGACAATTGAGAGTGCATGAGAAGAATTACCCTACCCATGATCTAGAGTTGGCCGCGATTGTTTTCGCACTTAAGTCTTGGCGCCATTATCTTCTTGGTGAGAGATTCGAGTTGTTCACCGACCATAAATCATTGAAGTACTTATTCTCTCAGAAGGATTTAAACTTAAGACAGCAAAGGTGGATGGAGTTCTTAGCATCCTATGATTTCGAGATAGCGTATACCCCTGGTAAGGGTAACGTGGTGGCAGACGCCTTGAGTAGAAAAAGGCTATCTTTGAGTCCATTGTTCGTGGAACGACGAAGCTTGGAGTTTCTTTCTTTGTTTGACTTCAGACCTTCTGTTGATTTTGTACCTGGTTTGTTGGCATCCTTGGAGGTTAGACCTACTCTTTTGAGACGGATTGGCGAGGCTCAGCGAGACGACCCACAGTTGGTTGTGTTGGTAGAGAAGCTTATAAGAGGGGAGTCGTCCAGCCATTTGGGTAGATACACCATAGATGATAAGGGATGGTTGCATAGAGACGGTAGACTTTGTGTACCGCAAGATGAGGGTTTGAAGAAGGCTATTTTGGATGATGCACATCGTTCAAGAATGACTATTCATCCCGGTGGAGACAAAATGTACCAAGACATGAAGAGAGTTTTCTTCTGGGCCGGTATGAAGAAAGATGTGGCCGAGTATGTGGCTAGATGCTTAGTGTGCCAACAAGTTAAAGTGGAGCAAAGGAAACCCGGTGGGTTGCTACACCCATTGGAAGTTCCACAGTGGAAGTGGGATAGTGTCTCGATGGATTTCATCGACGGGTTACCGAGATCGAGGAAGGGCAATACGGGAATTTGGGTTGTGGTAGACAGACTTACCAAGAGTGCCCATTTTATACCCGTAAAGAGTAAGAGGACCGCTCCATGGCTTGCTTCAGTCTATGTTAGAGAGATTGTTAGATTGCATGGCGTACCATCCAGCATTGTGAGTGATCGAGATCCTATTTTCACTAGTGAGTTTTGGAGAAGTTTGCAAGAGGCGGTAGGGACTCAGTTGTGTTTGAGCACCGCATATCATCCTCAGACGGACGGTCAGACTGAGAGGGTGAACCGTATCTTAGAAGATCTTTTGAGGCTTTGTATCTTGGATTTTGGAGGTACATGGGAAGAACATCTTCCTTTGGTGGAGTTCGCATATAATAACAGCTTTCAGTCCAGTATTGGTATGGCTCCTTTCGAAGCTCTTTATGGAAGGCCTTGTCGATCTCCTACATGTTGGTGGGAATCTACGGATAAGATCTTGCTTGGGCCGGATATGGTTAGAGAGACTTCAGAGAAGATTGATTTAATTCGAAAAAGGATGAAAGCAGCGCAAGATAGACAGAAATCTTATGCGGATCGGAGAAGGACGGATCTTGAGTTTGAGGTTGGGGACATGGTTTTTGTCAAAGTATCTCCATTGAGAAATGTTGTTCGCTTTGGGTCCGTAGGGAAGTTAGCACCGAGATTTGTTGGGCCGTTTCCTATTAAGGAAAGGATTGGACGGATGGCATATAGGGTGGAGTTGCCCGACAGACTTAGTGGTGTTCATGATGTATTCCATGTATCACATTTGAGGAAGTGCTTACATGAGACCGCGGAGGTGGTAGAGCCGAGCTTGCTTAGAGATGTAGAGGTAGAGCGTGATGCGACGATTCGACGAGCTCCTACTCGCATCCTTGGGTCAGAAACTAGGAAGTTGAGGAACAGAGAAGTTCAGCTAGTTAAAGTGCAATGGGGAGATGACGAAAGCAATGCTACTTGGGAGACGGAAGCAAAGATGCGTTCTTTGTATCCATTTCTTTTTGAGAGTATGTCTTTTAACTTCTCCTTTATTGCTTGTCTAGTACTTATCTTATCTTTAGTATATCCTCTCGCTAATACCTATGACCTTTAGATAGGGTAAAACCTATGGTTGAAACATGTGTTTGAAACATGTTATGGTTGATGGATGCATATGGATGCAATTGTTTGCTAGTGGTTGCTCGTGGATGCATATACACACACATTAGGCACTAGATCGGCTCAGTCACTTCATGTTGCATATTGCATAAATGGATGTGGTAGTTAGATTGATGGATGTATCATGGCTGTGTTATCATATGGATGATGCATTTTTGTGTATGGTTGTGCACGCATGTAGAAATTTGTATGTGTCAATAGGGTTTCGCATACATATTGGATGCATGGCACTATCATGGTTTGCATTAAGGAGGTTTACTGTATCAGTAACCGCCTGATTTTTGCATTAGGTAAGTACATATACACACACTTTTGCATATATCCATCCAGCATTTAGAATCTTGTAAGGACAATGATTGCTCGTGGATGATGCTTTGAGTAGATGGATGATTGGATGGTAGGATACGTTCTTCCTAACTTGAAGATTTCGGGGACGAAATCCTTTAAGGAGGGGAGAATGTAACAACCCGTATTTTCAATAACCTGTAATAACATAAATCGAGGCAGAATTTAATTCTAAAATGGGAATCAAGGGAAACGGGCTATGCCATTGCGTTCGTCTCGGAAAAATACGCGAAATAGAGTCCGAGTTTTCGAAAATCGGAGTCCGTATGACCAAGATATGGCCTCGCGAAGTTTCACGAAAATTCCCAAATTAAAGTATACTTAATTAAGTGAAATGGGTTGTGTAGATATATATATATATATATATATTGATATATATATATATATATATATATAATTGAAAATTTAATAAATAAATATGCAAAAATGCTCAAAACAGCGAATTGGGAGAGGGGAATAACCGAACCGGCCGATTTTTGAAGTCGACCCGAGCCCGCTGGGTCGACTAGGGGTTAATCCAGGGTGTTTGGCTGTCAACCCGTGGGCCGATTCGCTCAAGTGCAGATTTTGCATTTGAATGGTTCTCATGGTCCATCTTTAATCTAAAGGCCCTAGATGGTTCCTACACTTGACTTCTTCCCCAAGACATGCTTTGATGGCTTGGATTGAATCTAGGGTTAATCCTATGGCCTAAAACACTTGCCTAATCTATAAATAAGACCCTAACCTACCCTAATTCATTCATAATTAAACCTAGTGACTAAACTATGGCAAAATGCTAGCTCTCATGGCCTCCACTAATTTTATGAAGAGGGTTGCATACTAATCACTCTCTAATCAACTTCTAATCCCTTCTTAGCATCTTAATCTTTTTCATTTGGTGTTCAAAGTTGCTAGTTGTGAGTTTCTATCACTTTGATGATCTTTTGGTAAACTAATTAGATGAGATGTGATGAGATTTATGGTTTTGTATGTGGGTTAATGAGCTTTGAATCATATGATATGATGTTAGCATTAATCTTATGTTTATGCATGTTGAGTATGTAAGCTTATGCAAGTTTAATATGATGTATGTTATGTTTGCATGATGCTAAATATGCAAGTTGTGGGCTATGTAATCATATGCATGTTATGCAAGTTCATGGTAATATGCTATGCAAGTTACATGTATGTAAATATGCAAGTTACATGTTTGTTAATATGCAAGTTACATGTATGTAAATATGCAAGTTACATGTTTGTTAATATGCAAGTTACATGTTTGTTAATATGCAAGTTACATGTATGTAAATATGCAAGTTACATGTTTCTTTATATGCAAGTTACATGTTTGTTAATATGCGAGTTACATGTATGTAAATATGCAAGTTACATGTTTATTAATATGCAAGTTCATGATGACACATTATGCAAGTCTATAAGCTAATATGCAAGTTTGTTATGCAAAATGAATATGTAAGTTATGTGACATATTATATGCAAGTTATGTGGCATGTTATGCAAGTTCATATGCAAGTTATGTGTTTGTTAATATGCAAGATGACACCTTTGAAACATGTTCATTCATATGCAAGTTGACACCTTTTATATGTGTTATATCATGAACGAAATTACGTGGGAACGATGGGGTAATTAAATGCATAAGTTAATAAGATTGTGTGAAATTAATATAATTATGCATAACACAAAATAAATAAACATAGTATGGGAATTTGCCTATTTGGTTAGGTGTACCCATATTATGTGTTGGGAATTTACCTATTGAGTTAGGTCTACCCCATGGGAATTTACCTATTAAGTTAGGTCTACCCATGTTAAGAAAACTTGATTAATTAGGGATAATTAATATAAAATTATGAGGGTGATTAATTAGGTGTAATTAATTGACTAAGACACGAGGTTGGACTCAGTTGTAGCGTAAAACTGCCCGGACCCAACCGGCTTAACCAGTTGCTACAAATGTTAGCCCAATGTGAGAGGTCTTAGGCACAAACTAAATACATAATTAATGTAAAGACACGAGGTTAGACTCTGTTATGACATAAGGCTGCCCGGACCCAACCGGCTTAACCAGCGGTCATAAAAGACAGTCTAATGTGAGAGGTCTTTACAAAGGTTACGTTCTTAATTAATTAATTAAGAAACACTTAACCATATTAGCATGTAGAGGGACATGAGGGGTTAAGTGGGTGCCTCGGGTGGCATGAGAAAATCTAGTGGTTGCCTTGGGTGGCAATAGAAAATACGATTAGAATACTTAACCAAAATGGAACATGTAATTAAAACATGATTAAAGGGTTAAGTGGGATATACTAGAAAAAGGGACAAGCTTAGGTGGGTAGCTTGTGGAGGCCCATTTCAACCAGTAACCCATACGTATCTTTGTGGGCTCGACCCATGTCGAGGACGGGACACGCATACTGGGCTTGACTGTAAGAGGCAAACGGGTTAGCGGTGGCAACGCAAGTCCAACGGGCTTCATATGCGTGAGTGGGCCCGGGCTGGTAGGTAAGCCGTTGTTGCATCGAGTAGATATAAGCCGTGCACCTTTAGTTCCATCAGGTTGCCACATTGGGGAATGATACATCCCACGGTGGGGCCAGCACGGGTATCTACGTTAGGGAGCCGATCGAATGGGAAGTAGTGTGTACACCTAGTGGATTGTAGGGCCCCGTGGCGCCTACTTGGTCACCTAGGGGTACGCAGGTACTAATTAGTAAATTTTATAAGTCCTTGGGTGGGATCAACCTTTAAGTTAGGAACGACTGGTGTGGTGCAGTTTAGTAATTTACCTTAGGGAGGGTAGATGCGTCTTTATCCTTTATCTTCGTTTAGTTGACTGCTTAGGGTAGCCATTCATCCCTATATGTTACCGTATATCAGTTTATGTCTTCTCTGGTTACTTTAACGATTGTATTGTTAAAGTTATAGGACTCGCTCAGACTTATGTCTGACCCTGTTGTTTTTATCTTTTTCCCAACCCTCAGGTCCTACGGTGGATCCTAGCAGTAGTGGAGCTTGATCGGATTGCTGTTCCAGTCTTTAGGAGCTTGGATAGATGTAAAGCTCCAGTTATCCAGTTATCTTTTCTTTTGTTTGGCTATTGTATGAGAGTGGGATTATGTACTTCTTTATTTTGATGGATATTGTACTTGACCTTTATTGTGGTTTTATGATGTAACCAGACATGTTTTACTTCCGCTGTTATGAGATGATGTTTTAAAATTTCAAGTACTATTTATATCTGTCTTGTTGTAATTTTTCTGTTCTATATTCACTAAAATACTCCACCAATGCTATGGCATTCCCTTAGTGAGTGATCATAGCGGGAGTGGGGTGTTACACAGTCTTAATGCAAGAGGGAAGGGTAATAGCCTATGGGGGAAGGCAGTTGGGAAAGCATGAGAAAAATTACCCTACCCATGATTTAGAGTTGGCCGCTATTGTTTTTGCGCTTAAGACTTGTCGCCATTATCTTCTTGGTGAGAGATTCGAATTGTTCACTGACCACAAATCTTTGAAGTACATGTTTTCTCAGAAGGATTTGAACTTGAGACAGCAAAGGTGGATGGAGTTCTTGGCATCCTATGATTTCGAGATAGCGTATACCCCTGGCAAGGGTAACGTGGTGGCGGACGCCTTGAGCAGAAAAAGGTTGTCCTTGAGTCCATTGTTCGTGGAACGATGAAGCTTGGAATTTATCTCGATGTTTGATTTCATACCTTCCATTGACTTTATACCCGGTTTGCTAGCATCCTTAGAGGTCAGACATACTCTTTTGGGATGGATTGGCGAGGCACAGCGGGACGAACCACAGTTGGTTGAGTTCGTAGAGAGGCTCATAAGGGGGGAGTCGTCCAGCCATTTGAGTAGGTACACCCTAGACGATAGGGGGTGCTTGCGTAGAGACGGTATACTTTGTGTACCGCAAGACGAGGGTTTAAGGAAGGCTATTCTTGAGGATGCGCATCGTTCAAAATGACCATTCATCCCGGTGGGGACAAGATGTACCAAGACATGAAGCGAGTTTTCTTTTGGGCCGGTATGAAGGAAGATGTGGCCGAGTATGTCGCTAGATGCTTGGTGTGCCAACAAGTGAAAGCGGAGCAAAAGAAACCCGGTGGGTTGCTTCACCCATTGGAGGTTCCGTAATGGAAGTGGGATAGCGTCTCGATGGACTTTGTCGATGGGTTACCGAGATCGAGGAAGGGTAATACGGGAATTTGGGTTGTGGTAGACAGACTTACTAAGAGCGCCCATTTCATACCCGTGAAGAGTAAGAGGACTGCTCCATGGCTAGCTTCAGTTTACCTTCGAGAGATAGTTCGATTGCATGGAGTACCTTCTAGCATAGTGAGTGATCGAGATCCTATCTTCACTAGCGAGTTTTGGAAGAGTTTGCAAGAGGCGGTAGGGACTCAGTTGTGTTTGAGCACCGCATATCATCCTCAGACGGACGGCCAGACCGAGAGGGTGAATCGTGTTCTGGAAGACCTTTTGAGGCTATGTATCTTAGATTTTGGAGGTACATGGGAAGAGCATCTTCCATTGGTGGAGTTCGCATATAACAACAGCTTTCAGTCTAGTATTGGTATGACTCCTTTCGAAGCTCTTTATGGAAGGCCTTGTCGATCACCTACATGTTGGTGGGAATCTACGGATAAGATCTTGCTTGGGCCTGATATGGTTAGAGAGACTTCGGAAAAGATTGATTTGATTCGAAGAAGGATGAAAGCAGCGCAAGATAGGCAGAAATCTTACGCGGATAAGAGGAGGACGGATCTTGAGTTTGATGTTGGGGACATGGTCTTTGTTAAAGTATCTCCATTACGGAATGTTGTTCGCTTTGGATTCGTTGGGAAGTTAGCACCAAGATTTGTAGGACCGTTTCCTATTAAGGAAAGGATTGGACGGATGGCATATAGAGTGGATTTACCCGAGAGACTTAGTGGTGTACATGACGTATTCCATGTGTCACATTTGAGGAAGTGCCTACATGAGACCGCAGAGGTGGTAGAGCCGACCTTGCTTAGAGAAGTGGAGGTAGAGCGTGATGTGACTATTCGACGAGCTCCTACCCGCATCCTTGGGTCAGAGATTAGGAAGTTGAGAAACAGAGAGGTTCGACTAGTCAAAGTGCAATGGGGAGAGGATGAGAGCAATGCTACTTGGGAGACAGAAGCGAAGATGCGTTCACTGTACCCATTCCTTTTTGAGGGTATGTCTTTTAACTTCTCCTTTATCGTTTGTCTAGTACTTATCTTATCTTTAGTATGTCCTCTCATTAGTACCTTTGACCTTTAGATAGGGTAAACCTATGGTTGAAACATGTGTTTGAGACATGTTATGATTGATGGATGCGTGTGGATGCAAGTGTTTGCTAGTGGTTGCTCGCGGATGCATATACACACACTTTAGACACTAGATCGGCTCAGTCACTTCATATTGCATATAATTGTGTGTAGGTAGCTATATTAATGGATGTATAATGGTTGTGTTATCACATGGATGATGCATTTTGGTGTATGGTTGTGCACACATGTAGAAATAGTATGTGTCGATAGGGTTCTTTCGCATACATATTGGATGCATGGCACTATCATGGTTTGCACTAAGGAGGTCAATTGAATCAGTAGACCGCCTGATTTTGCATTAGATAGGGAACATATACACACACCCTTTGCATATGTTCATACAGCATTAGAAACTTTAAGGACAATGGATGCCAGTGTTTTATGATTTAGTAGATGGTTGTTTGGGTTGTAGGATATGTTCTTCTTGATTTAGAGATTTCGGGGACGAAATCCTTTAAGTAGGGGAGAATGTAACACCCCGTATGTTGAATAACTTGTTATAATATAAATCAGGGCAGAATTAAATTTTAAAATCTGAATCAGGGGAAACGGGCTATGCCATTGCGTTCGTCTCGGAAAAATACGCGAAATAGAGTCCGAGTTTTCGAAAATCGGAGTCCGTATGACCCAGTTAAGGCCCGAAGAAGTTTCAGAAAATTCAAAACAGATTTAAATATTAAAATTTCAAATTTCAGAAGAGGCGGGAAAATTCCCGCCAGACAGAGGGAGTCGACACAGGGGTCGACATGGGTGTCGACCCCTCCCTCCCCCCTCCCCCCAAGGGGTCGACCCATGTGTCGACCCAGGGGTCGACCCCCCTGTCGGTCTGTGTGACCTGGGTGCACTGATTTGGGATTTAGGCTATGGTTGGTGGCTAGTGACGAGATCTGACGGCTCTAATCTGATCTAGGGTTAATCTAAGGGCCTAAACTACATCCTAATTCTATAAATACACCCTAAGACTACCCTAATTCATACTAAAAATAGATACAACATCGTTATGCCGTCAAAATGCAACTTGAAGGAGCCTCCATCAAATTGTAGAAGAAGATAGCTTTCTCAAATCAACTTCTAATCAACTCTAGCAACTTAATCTTCTTCATAGGAGTGCTAATCAACAAGTTGTGAGTTTCTATGCCTTTAGCAAGCAATTGCTAAACTAATTATGATAGGATATAATGAGGTTATGGTTATGTATGTGGATCAATGCAAGTTATGTTATCATATGCTATGTGTTCATGATGTTATGCAAGTTATGCAAGTTATATGCTATGTGTTAATGATGTTATGCAAGTCATATGCTATGTGTTCATGATGTTATGCAAGTTATGCAAGTCATATGCTAAGTGTTCATGATGTTATGCAAGTTATGCAAGTCATATGCTATGAGTTCATGATGCTAGTTGTGCAAGTCACTATGATAAACATTGATCCATTATGACACCATGATTATGCAAGTTTGGTGTTTGATTATATGCAAGTTCATATATGATATGTTATGCAAGTTTGGTGTTTGATTATATGCAAGTTCATATATGACATGTTATGCAAGTTTGGTGTTTGATTATATGCAAGAAACATGTGCAAGTTTACACCTTTGTATGATATGCATACATATGCAAGTTAACCCCTTTGTATGTCATACATACATATGCAAGTTTACCCCTTTGTATGACATAAGTAGCTTATGCAAGCTACCCTCTTTATGACATATGTGATTCATGCAAGTTTGGGTTGATTATTTATGCTAGTTGGGTTTGATGCTATATGCATGTTGACACCTTTGAAACCCATGTTGATGCTAATGTTATGCAAGTTGAACCCATTGTATTTGTGATGAATCTTCCCTTTTAAGTATGTCATGTTAGCGAGTTACGTGGGGAACGAAGGGGTTAATATTCATGTTAATGAAATGGTGTGAAGTTGGTATGATTATGCATACCATAAAGTGGATGGACATAATTGAGTCAATTATGTACATCGTTAAATTTGTAATTAATTAGGGATAATTAATACAAATTATGGGGGTGATTAATTAGGTGTAATTAATCGACTAAGACACGAGGTTGGACCCTTTTGTAGCATAAGACTGCCCGGAACCGACCGGCAAATCCAGCGGCTACAAATGATTGGCCCAATGTGATAGGTCTTAGGCATAAACTAAATACGTGACAAGTGTAAAGACACGAGGTTAGACTCGGTTATGGCGTAAGGCTGCCCGGACCCGACCGGCAAATCCAGCTGCCATAAAAGATAGTCTAATGTGAGAGGTCTTTACAACGGTTACGTTCTTAATTAATTAAGAAACACTTAACCAGATAAGCATGTAGTGGGCATGAGGGGTTAAGTGGGTGCCTTGGGTGGCATGTGGAAATCAAGTAAGTGCCTTGGGTGGCATGTGGAAATCTAGTGGGTTGCCTTGGGTGGCAATAGAAAATACGATTAGAACACTTAACCAAGTGGAAACATGTAATTAAACATGATTAAAGGGTTAAGTGGGATGCACTAGAAAAAGGGACAAACTTAGGTGGGTAGCTTGTGGGGGCCCATTTCAACCAGTAACCCATATGTATCTTATTGGGCTCGACCCATGTCGAGGACGGGACACGCGTACTGGGCTTGACTATAAGAGGCCAAAACGGGTTAGCGGTGGCAACGCAAGTCCAATGGGTTTCATATGCGTGTGTGGACCCGGGCTGGTAGGTAAGACGTTGTTGCATCGTGTAGGTATAAGCCATGCACCATTGATTGTATCGGGTTGCCACTTTGGGGAGTGATACACCCCACTGTGGGGCCAGCACGGGTATCTACGGTAGGGAGCCGATCGCTTGGGGAGTAGTGGGTACACCTAGTGGAGATAGGGGCAGACGACACCTATGTAGTCAGCTAGGGGTACACGAAACTACTAGTTAAATTTTCTAAGTCCTTGGGTGGGATCAACCTTTAAGTAGGAATGACTGGTGTGGTGCAGTGTAGTAATTACCCTTGGGTGGGTAGATGCGTCTTTACCGATATCTTGGTTCATCCTATGTGTAGTTGGCTACTTAGTGTAGTCATTTATCCCCAGTCGTTACCGTACCAAGTTTATATCATACCCTAATTACTTTAATGATTGTATTGTTAAAGTTATAGGGCTCACTCAGACTTATGTCTGACCCCGTTGTTTTTATCTTTTTCCCAACCCTCAGGTTCTCAGAGTGGGCCTAGCACTAGTGGGCTTTGATCAGATTGCTTTATCTATCTTTTGGAGCTTGGACCGTGATGTAAAGCCCAGCTTATCTTTTCTATTATGGCTATTGTTTATGTAGTGGGATTATGTACTTATGATTCATCAGGATGGATATTTAGTACTTGACTCTTGTTTTAGTTGGTTTTGATATGTAACCAAACATGTTTATCTTCTACTGCAATGAAATGATGTTTTAGATTTCAAGTATTATTTATATCTGTCTTGTTGTAATTTTTCTGTTCTATATTCACTTAAAATACTCCACCGAAGTTATGGCATTCCCTTAGTGAGTGACCTTAGCGGGTGTGGGGTGTTACAGTTTACTCACACCAGTCCATGACTGACCCAGAGTTTATTTTTCTATGTTTTCCCTAAACTCTTGGGTGCCCAAATTTGTACGGGCAGTCAAGTAGTTCATGATTTTACATATTTATCTGGAGGAGCTTGGAGCAAGAGGCTTCAATATTATTTATATAGAGTTTATTCTGCTGTGTTGTATATGTGATGTATTATGATGATGTATGTATGTTCACATACAATTTGTATTTCAAAAGTGATTATTTATATATTATATTTTATTCCACTGTGATTGTGAGATTCTGTGTTATTGTACAATTCCATCTTCTATCTATTTTCTTCTATTCTAATTTTCTATCTTTTCTATTCCTCATCCTCTAACTTCTTTCTATTAATGATTCGTATTTTCGTGCAATTTGGGCTGGACGTACATTGTATTCAGTCAGCTCAAAAGGTACGGATTTGCGGGTCGTTACAGTTGGTATCAGAGCTGAAGGTTGAGTAGTAACCTTGGCTCGGTGGCGTAACTCGATAGAGATGGGGTTAGAAATACCCTAGATTGAGTTTGAGTGTATATATGTGAGGGTGTATTTATAACTTGATATAACTGTTTTATACTGTGATGATTCGTTTATTGAGTGGTTTAAAATTTCTGGTCGATATAGTCGTCGAACACTGGATCGAAAAGTTTTTCTAAACTCTCGAGCAGAACAATTCGACAAAATATTCTTTTAAGCTGGGTAAATGAAATAATTTTGCTCAAATTTTACATTTTATTAGAAAATAATAATTTTCTGAAATTATTATTATATATGGATGTGTCGATGGGTTTTGTTATAATCAAATAAAGTTATAAACACCGAAATGGTTATATATTGAACCAAATGAAATGTTATAAGAATAAAGTATACAAAGGAGACAAACTAGAAATTTGTTGAGTAAGACAAAATGATTTGGGAAAATTCAAAGGTTTTGAATTTAAAATGGAATCAAGATTTGTGATGTCAAACAAGTTTAGTATAAAAATCGAAAATTTGATTCTAGAATTTGAAAAGTCACTGAAGTTAAGGAATTAGAACCTAACTGGAGATTGGTTGAGATAAATGATTTTCTGCGTATTGATATGATGTTGATTTCGGTCTTCAGGGTTAATACTTAGAGGATTATTTTCTTACCAATTTACAGTCAGGAACAGATGAATATTGAAGACTAGCGATAAATGGAAATGTTTTCCTGCCATAGTAACAGAAATTTCTTGTTATACAAATGATTGTGATGAATAGTTAATTAACTGATGTATTGAACGTCTTGATTGCTGTGAAATATTTTGGGACGCCCTGTAAATTGTGATATGATGGGATGACCCATAAGTCTATAAATATAAATATAATTATAATCTCCTTGATACTCTTTAATTTCGAAGACGAAATTCTTTCAAGGGGGTAGATTGTAACGTCCCGGGTTTTGATCGAATCTGTAATACAATTTATTTTGAATAATAATTGATTTAAATAATAAACTGTGACTAATAAATATTAGAGAATTTAAGGTATATTTTTAATAATTTAAATTTTCTTGACCATAGTATATATGTATAAAATGTCGTGTGATTGTTTTGTAGTTTTAACATGTTTTAAACTATGATTTAAAATATAGACAATATTAGATTTGAATCTTATAAAAAAGTTTAATAAAAATTAGTTAAAAATCTTATGTGTATATTCTTACCTGTTGTATTTTTATATACATACAAGGAAGAAGTGTTTTAACGTTTTGTTGTATTTATAACTTCTTGTGTACATACATTATTTATATATATATATATAAATGTATGCAGGTAAATATATACAACGTTTTATTTGCTTTAAAACCTGTTTATAAATATAAATAACAATATTTTTCTTTTCCTTTTACTTTACATCTAAGTATACATAGACATAGTTGTACATATGTGTACATATACCCGGCTACCTTATTTTCAAATCAATTCAAGCAACACCCTTTCACATTTATTTGCAGACAGCCTAACTTATGTTTTAAACTTATACATTAGCAAAGCTAGGAAAGACAACCCTGTTTGAATCAAAAACAAGACCAACTGGGCACAACATTAAATAGAAAGGAAAGGGAAATCAGTCACTACATAACCTACCCTATATTACAATATGAATTTGTGATGTACACTGACATTGGATAGCACAGGAATCTTGGAGACAAAGGATGTTTTATAAATCCAATTGCACATGGCCTCATAAAAATGTATACACGTTTGTGTACTTGAACAAGTTAGCCTCACCACATATACCTCTAAGCATGTCACAACAACCAGTATAACCTAGCCTAAGCATATGCATTGCTATAGATGTATATAGCTGGAGGAAATCCCTGAGTTATACCACCAGCGTGTCTCTTCAATCAACTTAAAAAAAATCCAAACTCTACACTATAGAACCTATAAGCTACATCATATTTTATATATTTGTTCTTGCTATAAGTACACACATATAGCCTCTCATATGCGCACAAAAATCTGGAACAAACCAGAGACCAAACTACTAAGAAATGGCAGAGGAAGCAAGTTAGAAACTAGAAACTAGAAATACAGGAAACCATTTACAATGTGAGTAAATTCCACTCCCCCTTGTTTACTTATTTTGTACATATATAGGTGTTGATATTGTATCATATTGAGCTTAGACAGTGAACATAAATAGGTGGGTGAACTAATTAATTCTAATCTTTAAATTTAAACGAATGTATTCATATATTGATGTCATGAATGGATATGCCTGAGATTGTTAAACACATTAAGTAAATAGTTGGAAGCATAAGAGCTCGAGCTGTAAACAAAATAAGGTTAATACAACTCCCCTCCTACACTATCTAAAACTATTGCTATTTGTATAGATAGGCATATCTGTTTTGAGATGTATTAGATTTAGCAAGTTAGATATCCATAAAAAGAACTGAAAACTAGAAATGTATGAGACAACATAGGTTACGTAAACCCATTGTTTAACCCATATTTAAAACACTTCATTGATTTCTATCAAATGATGTAAGTGGCTTGAGTGTGTATATACTTATTAATCTGTAGATTGATTGTGTATGCTTATTGATCTTTCTGTAAATATGTTGACACAGAAACAAAATCAGAAGAACAAAAAAAGTATTAAACCCAAATACAATAAAACAGTAAGCAACTATGAGTGAGTAAACCTTTTTAGATTATTCACTGGTTGTATGTTAAGTAGCTCATACATATGTATTCAAGTATTCATCTTTGCTTATTAAAACTTGAATAACCAAAACCTATAAATAAAGAATATCATAAAAATAGTAAACCAATATGGGTAAGCAAACTTTTTTTTATTGAATCTATCACTTACTGATATATAGAATGAATGCAAATACATGTATATACATCTGTTGGTAGTATGAGATCATCATGAATGAAACATGGGGAGAAAATCTGGAAATTTCATAGAGCCTGCAAGTATGAAAGCAGGGCTCTATTTCTCTGATAACTAATGCCATAAACAATAAAACCCCATAACTCAAAATCTACTGCATTGAAATTTGATTTCAACACAGTAGTTGGTAAGAATTTGGTCTAGTTTATTTTAAAGTTAAGTTGTCCCAAACAAGGAATGTTTTTGAGCAGATATGCATATATATCAGTAAAAGAGTCTTATAACTTCAAATTTTAATCATTTTAAAATTGAAATTAAGATATATGTTTAAGATTGTAATCGAAAACTATGATTTTTAAAAGAAGAATTAAGATTTTAAATAAAGTATATTGTGAGGTTTTGTTTCGATTGGGTTTAGGCAAAAGAAATTAAATTCTCAGGTTTTTGCTAATGATATTTGAAACTGTTTTAGTGGGAGGTTCTTGGGTGTTAGATAATGGTATGGACGGGGTAATGCGAGTTCTGGTGGTTGGGGTTGGTCGGAATAGTTGGTTTTAGGTTATGGGTTAATAGTATGTGTATCCGTTTTTGGTCTGTCTCGCGTGGGATCGTTTGGTGATCGAGTGATGCCAGATTTGGCGTGGAGGTGCGCGGAAGGTCGGGGAAGCTAAGGGAGGTGGCACTGGTGGCTCAGGTGGTCAGAGTCGACTGAGAGAGGTCGGTTTTTGGAAGCCCTGGAGCTGTTTATTTCGGTAGAAATGGTGGAGTATGGTATTTGGGAAGGAGAAGTTCGGTGGTTGAAGTGACTGGTCGTGGTAGAGATGGGGTGGCGATCGGACATGCGGGTGGTGGTCCGTTGGCCGTAGGGGAGTCAGATCGATGGCGCACGTGCACCAGTCACGGATGTACACCTGAATGGCTGAAGAAATAAAAAGAGTGGAAGGGATGAAATCGAATGGGTAAAGATAAATAAAGGGTGCAAGTTTTTATTTAGGACGTGGATTTTGGTACTGGGCTTTGGGCTTGGTCCATACAAAAAGAAAGGAAGTTTAAGTTTTAAAGTTAAAGTTTAAATATTTTATTTATGCAAATATTTATTTCAAATATATATTGGTAAATATATAAATAAATAAATGATGTGTATGGGCTATTTTAACATGGCTGGCCCATTAAAAGTAAAAGGGAAAAATATATTCTAAGTAACAAAATTTGAATATAAGTAGAATATAGATATTTCGCATCTAGTAATGTATATAAATATAGGCTAGATCAAGGACAAATGTTAAAACAAATTTTGGTTCACGGCGTGTATTCGAGTCAAACAATAGCGTATAACTCAACTTGGCTACCGAGTTCCGAAAAATCCATATTTTAAATGAATTGATTTGTTAAGTAGTTTCAATTAAAATTTATCAAATATAGATTTAGTCGTTGAACTAATTTAAAACATAACCATTAAAAACTGATATATAAAATGATCTGTAAATTTAGTAAACTTTAAGTGTTTGTTCAATTATTATTAAATTAATTGAGTGTGTTAAATTTCGTTTAGTCATTATGTTATATTATATGAACACCCTGTTAGCAGAAATAAACACTGTTCTGCTAGTATATC
The DNA here is from genome assembly GCA_030737875.1 of Allium sativum. Lineage (NCBI taxonomy): Eukaryota > Viridiplantae > Streptophyta > Magnoliopsida > Asparagales > Amaryllidaceae > Allium > Allium sativum. The sequence continues at coordinate 714,102,874 of CM060921.1, read as the reverse complement.
AGTAGAATATGTTTTATCAACACATATATGTGTTGAAAAGTGATATTATCAGTAGAAAATATTGCATTTACATGTGTGTTTTGTGTAACTTAGATTTAACAAGTTGAATGTTATCTGTCATAAGAACTGATATATGCTATGGGAACTGCTAAGTTGTAATTTCTATAAATCAAAGTCAGAAATAATTACCAGTTCCAATAATTAGGTATTAATTATTTATGAGAAACAATTTAATGGATTATATTATTAATTTATCAACATAGGAAATATCAGTTATAATCAGTTAATCAGGTTGTTTAGAGTCGATTTAAATAATGGTTTAAAGGGGAATTGATATCAAATTAAATTAATATAAGAGTTTTAATAAATGGTTGTTTAAAATTTGAAAATTTTAAATTTCATAGATTAGGTTGGATAATGATGTTGTTAAATAGCATTTTAAAATTAGATAAACGATATTAGAAGGAAACGTTATAAATATCTTAAATAAGTTTTCAAAGATAATTTGATTATCCGGAGAAATAGCAAATCAAGTCGATCATTTAAATTAAATTTCCCGATTTAATATTTTATTTAATCAAGTCAACTTAATGAATAATCCCAGAACAACAACATTATTTTGAAATGATTTAAGATTCGAAAATCAAATTTGATTTACAAATTCTGGTTGGTCGAATATTTTGGATATCGAACTCTACGAATCTTGATGATAGGAATGGTTTCGATTCAAGGTCTGAGAGGTAAATAAAATCCCTTAACTTGATCGATTTCACTATTATCCGATAGATCGTATTAGTTTGTGTTCAAAATGAATATTAGAGTTAAATATCGTCTCAGTTATGAAAGGGATGTTCGAAATTGAGATTATCCCATAGGATTAAAGATAAGAGTTTTGTTACTAATTATATTTTCGAATAAATATACATACAAAGTTAACATTTGTATTTAAATAATTAAAAATTTATTTAAATTAGGCCTAACTGGTCTAATGGAGTTAAATCTTTTTCTTTTATTTTATATTTGATAGTTAAATCACCGACTATCAAATCTGGACCTTTTCGTTATCGATTTCGAAGAGGCCAAAATCTAATTCCACTTCGATTCGATTTACGTTTCGAGTCAGAGATTATTGAAGACAAATGAAGATGAAGTTTATACAAGGTCCGTTCTGTTTAGAGGATAGTGCCTTCGGTTTGTCCAGTCCCAGGACAACTTGTATGGACGAATGTCTGACAGAGTATGCTTAATTAATTGCGTAAGTTGATTTCTTCAAACGTATTTACTTTGGTGGCGGAGGAATTCGTTTCTCTTAGCTTTATACCCGTGGTATTTTTGGGGAAATCAATTCGCGATTTGGCAGGATTGACGATGTGGCATCCAAAGTGAATGATGACGTGTTATATCCAAAGATAAGTTTCAGCCTAAAGCCTCACAACCGGGAAATGACAAAAAATCGGGCAGGCAGCATGGCTATGTGGGTCGCTCCCATTAGGGTGTATAATCACCTATCTAGAGAAATTCCATTTGCTTCTTTAATCTATTGATGTTGTCCCTTTCAGGAAACGGTTGCTGATCCCAACCGTTGGTGATATACATTCGATACACTCAAGCGAAATGAGTGGTCGGTCATGTGTGGGCCGGGTTTTAAGATGTTCTTGTTGAATCCAGTGTATTCCCCTCTAGAGATACACTATCGGCAGGTGGTTCCATACCTTGTCATAGTCGGAATCTAATCTCCAATAAGCGCCCGCGGTTTTGATTGTTTACTATATATGTGGAGCGTGAGATGCAAGCGTTCCGCTAGATTGCTATTTATTTGTATTTAGACACTATTATAATATCAGAAGATATATTTGATTTCTAAATGTTTTGGGTTATCGTAAGGTAAAAACCATTCATGTTTATGTGTGGATCGGTCTTACGGTTATCTTTTCCTTCAAAATGTTTTTGAAAAGTTAAACAAGTGTTTTGGATTCTCATAAGGGAAAAATCCTTCCGTTTTTACGGCGTGGTCTTATGAGATATCCTTTACTAATCAAGCTGTTAAAAATCGTTTACTCACACCAGTCCCATGACTGACCCAGAGTTTATTTTTCTATGTTTTCCCTAAACTCTTGGGTGCCCAAATTTGTACGGGCAGTCAAGTAGTTCAGGATTTTACAGATTTATCTGGAGGAGCTTAGAGCAAGAGGCTTCAATATTAGTTATAAAGAGTTTATTCCGCTGTGTTGTATATGTGATGTATTATGGTGATGTATGTAAGTTCAAATACAATTTGTATTTCAAAAGTGATTATTTATATATTATATTTTATTCCACTGCGATTGTGAGATTCTGTGTTATTGTACAATTTGATCTTCTATCTATTTTCTTCTATTCTAATTTTCTATCTTTTCTATTCCTCATCCTCTAACTTCTTTCTATTAATGATTCGTATTTTCGTGCAATTTGGGCTGGACGTGCATTGTATTCAGTCAGCTCAAAAGGTACGGATTTGCGGGTCGTCACAACTAGCAATTTTAGACAACCATCATGTTAAGTAGTGCCACTCTACAGGTCACTATCACAATGGGTATTGTTATATGGTGCCACTCATGCAGTTCAGATCTTCCATTATAGCTACCATACATACAATATGAAAACACGGAAGAAGCAGACGTCTAAATATTTTAAACAGACGTCTGGATTTTTTCTCAACCTAAACATTGTCCATAGAAGCATTCAATATCATAACGAACAATATATTGGACAAATTGAAATACATGTAGAACACAACGATATATTGGACAACGAGATATACATGTAGAACACAGCGCTATATTGGACAAATTAGAATACAGCGATATATTGGACAACTTGATCAATTAATATCAAAACAAACAATATATTGGACAACTTAATATGTTAAGTTGTATTGCCACAAAGTTTATTTATAGAACCACGTCGATGAGGTTTTCAGTATCTTTAAAATACTGAAAACCCGTTGACATGGATCTGAAAATAACTGCATGATAGCACTAACGTTAACCAAGGCAGCATGGCTTTAATTAACCAACGCAGCATGGCTTGCTCCTAATAGATGCGAGCATGGCATGACTACTTCAGGATTGACATGGTAATAAGGCTTGGGTAAGAGGAAAGAAGTAACTTAAAGACAATAGGACTGTGTCTTTAAGTTACTATGAGTGTGATGAAGATATATATATATATATATATGTATGTATGGTTGAAAGAAGTAAATGTACTGATAAGTTTTAGATAGGAATGAAAGAGCCGGCTCATTTCCGATAAGTTCTAGATAAGGAGATACGTGTATATATATACATACTGAGACATCTTTTATGAACATGGTCCAACTTTTTATGTTTTGGCATATACCCGTGATTCATTGATTCACCTTTTGCGCATACCACAACATAAAAACCATGTGTACATGCAGCAGTGTCAAGCCTGTACATGCAACAGTGTCCAGCCTGGTTTGTAGACTGTTCAAACTGCAATTACAGTTTCTTTATTTAATATTTTGGTTTTGTGACTGCAATTACTGTTCAAACTGCAATTACTATTCAAACTGCAATTACTGTTCAAACTTTTTATGTTTTGGCATATAGCCATGACAAATTTGAAAAACATTTACAACTTAGAGGAAACACAAGACACAAATCAAATATGGTATTAAGAAGATGTTGTTGATACTAGAGAAATTATACTATAAATGGATGATATGATATTGTATTCATCCTAACTTAAGCAAAAATACACTTATAACGATAATACCCAAAAAATTATATCTACAGGCAAGATCATCCCACTTGATTCACTTTCTAATTAATTAAGGAAAAAAATTATGTAAACCGTAAACGTATCCAAAAATCATAATCAAGCTAGTTCAAAGCAAATGTTCAGTAACGATGGTATTAGCATAGTAATACTGCACCATTTCACTAATAAGTGTTAATCGATCGAACTAAATGTACAAGAACTAAGTATGTTAATCAATCGAATTGAAAGACAAATAATTAAATCAATCGAAAACTAAATCGATCGAACTAAATGTACAAAAGACAAATTATAACTAAATCGATCGAAGTAACTGAAAAAGAGGAACTAAGGCACCACGAAATTGGAATCAGGGAAGCAAGGAACGATGAAATATAAAATTGGGTTTTACTGCTAGATGAAATCGAACACAGGAAATGAAATTGAAAGAGGGAAATGAAACTGGATGAAGAGGGAAAGTTTATTTTTTTAGCAGAGGGAAATGAAACTGGAGGCGGGATCGATTAGGGTAAATATTCATCACACGTGTTGTATCAACGTTTCACCAAGGGTTGAAATCATCGGAAGCGTTTCATTGAGTAGTAATTTAGGGGACCAAAATTTTACACCCAAAATGCTGTCTTTGATTGCTGTTGAAAGTGGTTTTTCTTGTAGTGTACATTCCTAAAGAATATTTGAAAGATATAAATCCTTTAAGATGTTTTGTAAGGAAATGGATTAAAAAATAAAGAACACCTAATATTTCTTAAACAATTTTTCCACCAAGATTGATTCGATGAGACCATGATAGGATTTAGGTTGTTCCTATGTAAAACCACTTTGAAACAATTTACGTTTCAAAAAAAAGGAGATTGAAATGAACAAGAGTTATAGAGAGTTAATGAAGGGTTATCATCATTGACCCTCGAGGAAAAATTACCATATTACTACTAGACACTGATTCTACATTCGGGTCTTTGATGCAAGGGTTATTCTCCTTAAGTGATTAAACTTCTAGTCCTTGCTAGTGCTGACTCTCCTAAAGCTTTTACAGTCCATAGGTTCTATTCCTACTCAGTGAAAGCACCAAAAATGTTAGCAATAAAGATGAAAACATCACCCTAACTACCATGAAAGCGGTAGCTCCAACTTTTCGGTCATAGATCTGAAAAGAATAATAATAGAAATCTAATTAGCAACCATAGATCATAGATAAGAAAGTGCGGAAAAGTAAAGAAAACACAAAAGTTACACTGGTTTAGCAATCCTCTTGTGTCCTATATGAGGAAATCTTTTTATTATACTATACTATTACAAATAAAACATTATTTGATTATGAAAATGGAGGAAAAGAATTTGCAGTTAATTCAAAAAATGGTAGAGGTTCTATGTGTTTCCCAAAAGAAGATTTTTTTTCCCATGAGCCATAGGTGATGTATTTATATGTGCGTACAAACTCCAATCAACGCAAAAATTTGCAAGATTATCAGGAAGACTGAGTCGCATGTTCCACCAGAATCTGGACCGGATCGCTTACATTCAGTGATTGAATGGCTATCCATCCTAACCATGATCGACGTCGATCCGTATTTTTTTCGAATTGCTTCACACGATCCAGCATGATTGTCCCTCATTCCAACCGCTCTACATGTCACAATCTTCTATCCATATTGATTTGTCTTTTCAAAGCTAAACTGCCTTCTATTTTAAAAGCTGAAATGGTACTGCTATGATTTAGATACATGCCGATCTATGTTGCACCTAGGTTTATATCGATACTTTTTCAATTCCAAAATGCCATTCAAGTGATTTCGGTACTCCAGGACTCCACATCCTTTTCCCTGCATGAGTTTGGTCTGATCATCTCTCTAGGATATCCCCTATGATGATTAAGCAGTGTGACGACCTAGAAAATTTTTTGGCCGACACGTGGGTATAAAAACAAGTGCAAGCAATAATCATTAATTAGTAAATATTGATATTTCTATATACCAATTTTCAATTCAGTTCAGTTGTATTTCTTAATTGATAAACATTTTATCAATCATTTTCAATGCATAAATTTGTCATTATAGATAATTAAAACATTAAATAACTTATGTTCTTACAATATTAGATATATTAAATGTAGTTATTTCATTTTTCTAATAAGGCTCCAAATATTATTTTGTGTTTACTGACCCTAAAAGAAACATAGAAGTCATTCGACTCACTATTTGGTGTTAGGATTCGTTCATCTTGGGATTTGACCTTGAGTCTACTAAAAAAAATCATATCCAACAAACGTTGAATAACTTCTTATTGTTTGTATCACATACAACTCCAAATCCTTTTGTACCTTTTTGTAATTTTGTTTAATCTTAAGACTACTTCAGAAAGATTTTTTTTTACTTATAACAACCATATCGCAGTAGCCTAAGTATAGTGAACGTACCTTGAGTCTGCTCTATAAATGCATATAGTTATCTTACCTCATCAAATCACTAATAATAATGCTAATCATAATATTGAGTGATATCAACTTATGGAACAATGTGTTTCCTATGAAATACCCTTGCGATTCAAGTGTAAGACACTATAGTAGTCATGGTACATATACATTTACATATGTATTTATTCTTTATTTCTTTGGGGGTTCTTTAATATTCCGTATTTAATTTATGCATTCATATTATACAACTTTTATTATTATATAATAATTTTGCATTTCAATTTACATATATACTCATCTTATGTGAATTATAATCAAATTTTATTAGTTAATTTTAATTAACTAATATTATTTTAATATAATACTTATATTCAAATTTTATTATATACTATAACATTTTTAGTATAGCATGTATATATATGTGTGTGTATGTATTGGTTAAGTAATCAAATTTAGTTAATCTGTTTGATTAATTAACTTTTTTTCTAATTAATTAACTTATTAACCTTTAACTAATTTATTCAGTCAAATAAAATTCAGTTTGATTATACTAATTTTGAAATTCCATTTATATACTTACATGTAAACTTACGTTATTTTAAACATTGTTAATTAACACATGTCACAGTATAATATATGCATATGTTTTTCAATTCGTTAACTTAGTTAGTCTATAAATATTTTATTAATCCTACTAAATAATTATGTATATTTTGAAATTAATTTTCAAATATTTTGAATTTTTTGCAATACAGTTATATTTGTGATATGTGTATATTTATATTTAAATCAAGTTATTAAATTTAGATTTTAAAATTTCAAAACAATTTGGAACTTTAATATTATTCTTATTTTAAACTTAAAAAAATATTATATTATAATAAATAAATATATTTATCATAAATTTTCCATCTAAAATAAATAAGTAAATAATTATTATTGTTCCCATTTTAAATTACCAAAATTAATTTCCATCTACTTATAATAAATTTTATTTCCTCGAGATTATCCTATTATTAAATATAAGAATTCTATTGCACAAAATAATATCTTTAAATTCTTAATTTATTAAATCCCAAAAATCCATTTAAATTCAAATTCAAAAATTAACAATTTTAAATTCCCTAAATACACCTTAAAATTTACACAATTTCAGTTTTTATAATTTATACTAGGTAATCTTAATTTATTACATAGGTGAATCTTTGAATTCCCTTCTTCTGATTAAGATGTGCAATGACAGCAAGGCTTTGCACCAGCAAATATCGTCTTGAAGTGGTGTCTATACACTATATGATAGTTTGTAAACTCGGTAGGACTTAGTATAAGTGTAACGACCCGCAGACCCACACCCTTTGAATGACTATAAACACATAAGTCCAGTCCAAGAAGTAAGCATCCTTTGAATCATGAGATAAACTGAATTTCCGATTTCCGATAATCGATACTTAACACATCCACGGTGTTCATGTACCGGAAAACCAAATATCGCAAACTCCATTCATCTGATGTTTTATTAGAGCAAATACAGCAGAACATAAACAAAAGAGAAGAACAGAATCTCACAACGGAATAGAACAAATACAGTATTCAATATAACTGTACAGCGAAAACTTTTAAATCATAACAACATACCATGGATAGTTATAAACACCATCCCCACATAATACATCCACGGCATCCAAGTATTGATAGTAGAAGCCCTGCCTTCTGACGAAAATCACCATCTTCTATGGAATCATCTGGGAACTCCTCAAATCATGTCTAAACCTGAAATACACTCGGATCTGACCCGAGTGTCAAACACTCGAGTCAGGCTTGGATTAACCATATTGAGAACAAGATAACAAATCATATAAATATCAAACCATCATCAGAAAGGGTTGTTAAAACTTCGTGCATGCTTTTAGAAAATGAAGTTACCGTAAGACTCGCATCTCATCACACAATGCAAATACACATCATCAGAAGCAAGTTTTGCCTTATGATAACCAAATATTCTTGATACGAGATTATCATTTGATATTATTATTAATGTCTATCTTTGAAAATATTTCAAAATAAATGTATCAATTCTAGCAGACGTATATATTACGTCTACATGCATAGAGTACAACTAAAACTGTAAGGCTTTGTATTCAAAGTTGGGTTCTATCAATGACCAAGGCAAAGATTCTTCCTTAATCACATTCGGGAGCACCTCTAGCGGGATGTCCCAGGAGCCAACAAATGATTCCTTTCTGTATCGGCAATGCCGACCTACCTATACCCGATAATGTTCGGGTTTCTCTTGAACGTAACGTCTCCCGATCGTTGTCGACCATTATCTGAGGTGCCTCATTCCATCGTCCACTAAGTAAATTGTCTGCGCTCCATACCATGGCATCACTTTCTTAACTAGGAAACATTAGTCTTTAGCTCTGCGTTACTTCATCCTGTTTCATCTCATTACCGGTTGTGAGGCCCTGAAGTTACACTTCTATGCAGAGCTCTGCTTTTCAAACAAAAGCTTTGATTATCAATAGCTCATAAATTAGCATGCCACATTTTCAATTCATAACAAATAATCGGTGTCTATTAATAAATAACCCTCTGAGTACATAAGTCCAAAAGGAGGGTGTTAAGCTAAAATGATAGGTCCTCCGCCACCAACTGATATATCATCAATTGAAACCATTTTCTTAAGTCATAAAATACAACATCAAACACACATTCATTTACAAGTTCATTCTGGGTTGTGAACGAAACTGCAGGAACTTTATTCCAAGACCCTGCTTGGGTGCGAAAGTCCTTGCAATCTGAATCGTTTCAAGTATAGTCAGATTACTGTCACAACCCCATAATTTGGTGGCCACCCAAGGCATTAACGAGCAATCCTTCTTATGTGAATGTCTTCGTTCTTCAATCACATTCATCATTGTTTTCATTTTCTCTTATCACGTCGTATAGTTATTCACAATGGACTGAAACCCGATCATTCCGAATAACTAGCGAATCATTTAAATCAATAAAGATATACAAAATATAATGAGCCTTATTCCATCTTGGAATATTCTTTTACTCAAATCATTCTTTACGTTGGGAGTTACTCCCTTAAATCTTGTCAAAGATTTAATAATTTAAACTCTTGTTTAAATCTTTCCTTGGAAATCATTTCAATTCATTATAAAATCTCATTTCACATATTTAACTCAAACCAAGATTTCTACTCTTTATCGTGATTACCGAACTTTGTGAAAATGTAATTTATCATTTCAATATCCCATTCCCATCATATTCATCCCATAAAGAAAAATTGGTAGTACTCTATTTATAATTACCACTGCACCATATATGCTAATTAGACTATGTTTTTTGTCGTATCTAAAGCAGTTAGGCACGGTAAAAAGCCGTAACAAAAGATGGCGTTTTAAATTATTAGATATGGCTACAAACCGTATCTCACTACTATTAATATACGGCTTTTAGCTGTATCAAAAGTCTAATTAGACATGGTCTCCGTATCTAATTACATGTGTGTATACATATATATATATATATACATGTGTGTGTGTATATCATAATGTGTATATATATAAAAACAGAAACTGTGGCACATATCTTTCATAACACAGAGCGTATATACCACAAATTATATACAGGAATAACAAAATTTATATATATACTCAAAGCATTACAAGGTTTGTCATAACATAATGTACATACAAACATATACAATAAAAGAAAACTGTCAAAGATTTTCATCACATTACGAACTAACAAAAAATAGGTAAAAACATATCAGCCTAATAAATCTCCAGTCGAGGCTGGGAAGATTGAGCGTGATAGCTAGCTTGGAGTTCAAGTTTCATTTGGCAGCAAAACTAAATCATGTTATATAGCCTGCAACCTGAGTTCCAACAGCACAAAAGCACCATAACCTCCAACAGGACTGCCTATAAAATACAAGAAACAAGTTACAAATACTTCACTGGACAGTAGATCGACATTGTAACTCAACTGTGGCTGATATGCAAACATGAATACAGAGATAAGTGTATGTTAATACAAATATAAAATGAAACTAATTGAGTTTTGTTTTCTAAAGGTTTTTCCTACTGTAGAATCAGTCCAAAATATGAAATATAATGCCTCTTCTTTACAAGATCTGTATTCAGAGTATGCTCAGAATGCGCCATTGAATGTTAATACAGTGAACCGCATATCGTGTCGATCAGTGTGTTTGTGTAATTTAATGGTAGTAGATCAGTGTGTTTGTGTACAAATACTTCACTGGGAACCAATGATAACCTAGTCGATTAGTCGACTAATTTCTACCCATGTGGCCTAAATTCATACAAAAAGCAAGTCGAGACTTCATGTAGATGGTCTGATCTCGATTATTAGACTAGTCGCCAACTAGTCGCGACTAGTTGACGAATAGTCGCGACTAGTCGAGCATCGTCCATGTGTTTGTGTAGTCAATCAATACAAGTCTCAAAAATGAATGCATACACATTGTAAATTGGTTTTGCTATGACCATAGACGTTTAAATGAAATTAACTATACATAGGAGTAAAAAATTGATAGTGATTAAAAATGCAAACCCAAAAGAAGAATCACCTGAAGTGTGGTCCATCTGCAACACCGGTAGTTCATACCCTAGCATACAGAACATCCTCCTGTACACACAAAAAGGAACAAATAAACCAAAATAATATTCAAGAAGTGCACACAAGTACACATCCATTCAATTCTTATGTAAGATACTACGTAGAGATAGTGTAAAATAATACATACCTGCTCCAACGTCTAAATATATCGAATCATCATCGTCGGATGACACACATACTGGACTTTCTGATAAGAATTTACTAGGCGATCCAACAGGTGGCTGCATTTTAGCTCACACGTAGGGTCAGTGATCCATGCTTACTAGCTTTATTCAAATTTCAAATGCCACTTCAATTAACCTTTGGAAAAAGCTGCTTTCACTTGCAACTTTCAGTTTCTTTGAAGCAGACTATGTAGTGCAAGTTAAATTACACTACAGTCTACTACAAAGTAGGGGAAAGTTGATAGTGAAAGCAGCTTTTTACTAAGGATAAGTGCAGCAACATCCGTCATTTGGTTGAAGCTAATAAGCATAGACACCCGACCCTACGTGTGAGCTAAAATTTTCGAGTAATCATTCATCTACCAAAATTTTCAGCAAACCTGTTAATATGTTTCCAGTAAACTTGTTATCTCTCAAAACAGAGTAAACTTGTTATAAGACAACCCAATTTAAATTTCAAGCATAAGGAAAACAAACAGTCATATGATGATGAAATCATAGTTAAATATTGAACTATAATTATCCATTTTCTCAGTTTCTGCCATATCAGGTAATATATTATGTCTGTTTTCCATTTTTGACATTAAAGCTATAATTATATGACTATATTCTTAGCTTGACATTTAGTTTAAGAAATGGACAACAAACAGTCAAATAGTTATTGCAAATAGAATCAGGTTATGGACAATTGACATTAAACATCTTAACATTAGTAAAGGTTGCTGCATCCTTATGACTACTCATTGTTATTTCTTTGTTTCATGGATATACCGCAATCTAAAATTACACCATACATGTTTACAATAGCAATTCAGATGTGTTTTACATTATCATAAAACATGATTCAAAATTGATTTCTTTGATTCCTGGGTATAACCACGGATTCGTCCCTTACACAAAGTAGCAATCAGCTAACACACGTACATACCAGTTCAATTGAAACAGCTAACACACTAACACAAAGTAGCAATTAGCTTACACATAAAGATTTCAACTTGTTCCCTACTATCAGGCATGCAAGCCACAATTCAATTGAAACACATTCCTGTTGTCGAAGTAGAGGGCTAGGGACCAAGGCTTGTTGTGTTTCTGTCGAAGGAGAGGGTTGTTCGTCTCTACCGGAGGAGGAGATTCCACAGAAAGGTGAAGGCACGATTTGGTGACCAAAAACCCTAATTTGGGTTTTCGGTCACCATTAAAGTAACACAAAGGGAAAAGGGAGCGGCCAATTTTTTTATTATGAGTGCCTAATGGGATGCACAATATGATACGTATTTGATTCGGTCCAAAGCCGTATCAAATTAACTGATCCGGAGCTTCCTTGATGGACGGTCAGAGTTGGGGTGTTTAGGGTGGTCCGGATCGCAAAATGTAGTTTGATACAGATCTTAGCACTATCAAATATGATATGGCTAAAACCCGTATTTTATCTCTGTAGTGTTGTGTGCCAAATTGAATGTTATGGTGCAGTATACCCTCGTATTTTAGCAAGTTTGACTGCCTTCTATAATACCAGATCTGATTTAAAGATTTCAATTTTCTTTACGGGAACCATATTTATCCCAAATCCATCTCATTCACTGATCATTGATTAAAGTAGAGTACTTTATATTTTTCTGATCATATTTCTATCCCAAAATCGTATTTATGATTTCTTAATCTTTTCATTAGGGAAAACTCGCTTATCCTTTAACAATCTTTAAATTATGTTTCCATCTTCGTTTGCTAGGGGAAAATCTTTCATTAAATCTTCTATTCAAACTGAATAAAGACTACTCTTCAACTTAACTTGGGAAATCATCTTTTCTTTTAAATGGGTTACAGAACAAATGTTATTTAAGACATCGTTCACGATAAACCCAAAATCATACATTCATTTTCAATGAAATCTTCACGGAAGTCATATCAGCTCATAATTGATATAAATTACCATATCAGACTAATACTATAAACGTAATAACGGCAAAGTCTTTTAAATTCCTTAAATAGTAAAGGCCTTCATCTATAGAGACTTATCTCAATTAGAACCAAATCGATTCCCATTTAATTCCAACTCAATTTGGAAAACTCAAGTTTTGTTTTATAATTTTCAAATCCCAAAATATTTAAGAATCCTCATTATAATTCTTTGGATTGGTTCGCAAATCACTTGGGTATCATTTGCTGTATCAAAACCCTTTTTTAACCTGTTTCAAAAATCGTCGCAAATAGCGTTGCTCAAACCGCTTATTTTAAGAAAATAGTTTTTTAGTTTTTCAAACTTGGTATATTCAATCCAAATATTTTCAAACCATTTGTTACGATTTGTCATAATTTACACCTATTTTTACTAATTTAAAAATAGTTCATTTATGTAAAATCCAATTTCGAGTCACTAACGACACTAGCGTTGTTTTTATTCAAATTTGATTTGAACTTATTTCAAAATCTAACCGTCGAATTGTAAAACTTTATTATGCATTTGAAATCTCTTTTCATTTTAAACCAAACTTTTTCATTTTAGGAAAATCTGACGGTCAGATCTCCCGTTATGTCAATTTAAAGTCAATGGACGAAATTCGCGAACTACTGCTGTGCGACTAGTTCTCTTCAAACCAAATTTTGATATATAATTAAAATCGAATCAAAACAATTTCAAAGTAATTTATTAATTATATAATAACTTTCAAAAAAACTATATTTTCAATATTTAACTTTAAATTCAAATATTACTTTATTTAAATATTATAATATTATTTAAATTATTAAAATAATATTATTTTTCAAACTTTATCTTTTGAAATCCAAACTTTCATGAAATCCATTATAAAATTAAATAAGATGATTCAGATAATAAAATCGAGTTAAAACATTTTCTGGATTTCCAAACCGAATTTCACTTTTCAAAGTTACTATACATTTTTAAATTCAAATTTAAAACATGCCTTAATTACAATTCAAATAAATTTCCATCTTTACGAAAACTATTCATTGTTAGTTAAACCATCTTTCCAAATCATTTCGAATTTAAAATTCAAATTCTTATTTTTCACTTATTATTTTATTTATAAAATATTCAATTAAATTCCAATTTGGAATAAAACTCAATCAATCAACATAATTCAACTTATATGGGTTTAACACATCATTAACGGTCATTAACAATAATTATCTTCCAATTATCACATAATTGCATCATTAACATAAGCGTTAAGGTCATTAACCCTTAATTACTATTTCAAATCAATTTACCTAAATTACTAACCATTATTAACAATTTATTTGCTACAATGAGTAAACCCAATCATGTAAAATTAATGTTGACACACATCAGAGCAAGTTATCAACCAATGTCACATCAAAATTTATTGGGTTACCATTCATCCGTAACATACCAATCATGTTATCAACCAAATTAACCGATTATTTATTTCCAGTTTAACTTCATAATCATTAGGGTATTCACATTAATTACCAAACTGTCAAGTAATTAACTTACTAACTTCCATTAACAACATTAAACCCAAAGTTGCTTAACAACATAGCAATTACAATTCATAAATTTATTAATTCAAATCGTGAATGTTCACTAACTAAACTAATTAACCAACCATGAACAAGGTTTGCTCACCATAGCTTACCCACTCTGCCAAATTTTAACGTAGAACTCTCTAACTTCTCCGCAACGTCAATCTTTACTTTGCAACTAAGCTACCTCCTTTACCACTTCAAACACTCCACAAATACTATATATACTTACACATGTTGTATATAACGTAGTTGTATACACAATTATATGATTTTTGTTTGATGATAACAACCAAATAAATATTATTTTAAATATGTTTGTTACTGTATTGTTCTATATATACACAGGAATATAATATTTATATTTAAATAGAATACGACTATATAGACATTCGTATATTCATACAGTATTTTATTTAAATATAAATATTATATCTCAAACATTCAAATAGTACAACTATTTATAACTCCACTATTTAAACACTTCATAGGAATTTGTACTTGTAAATAAACTGAATAAAATAGACAAGTTTGTTTGACAACAATAAAATAATATTTTATTTCAAACAAATTTGTCTATTACAAATACCAGTACAATTCTCTCATTATACATTCATACACTGCTCCTCACTATAACACTCATCACTCAATACATTCTTTGACATGATTACATTTTATATATACACTCAGTTTATTTTTATATACTTTCCACTGCCAACTTCTGTCTTCAGTCTTCACAGCACTTCATTGTCAGTTCGGTCATCATCTTCTTACCAGTCATATACAGAAACACAAACAGTAATCTTGAACAGAAAAAAATTTATATTCTAGCAAATATAAATTTTATTTTAAAATTTTATTTGCCTCAGTTTTCTGGTGTGTTTCTCATCATTTTTCATGACTTGATTTGCTGTGTCTAGGCAGACAGTTTGTATATGTACAGGGACAGAAAGTTTTCTGATGGTTGCATATACACACGTGTATATATATACACGTGTGCACTGCCACATAAATTCAGTGTGCAGCTGAGGAGTAGCCACGTGGAACATCTCAACTCAGTGAATCACTTAAATATTAATGCAAAACAAGCGTCGAGCCAAGGATGTTAAATCATGTACAAAGCAGCTCAACACAAATGGTCGAGATAATATAAAGTGCAACACAGTTCAAAGTGGTCGAGCAACAATACATAGCAAAGTGGCATGGCACACATACATGGTGCAGCCCACAAATGTATGCACAAGTACAAGTGTGTGCATAATTATATTGACATGCACAGTTTAAATTGGAAGTATATGTGTGGAATAGCAGTTCAAAGGATGGTACGGCTACACAACATGTTCATACAACAAATGTGCAGAGGTGAAACAAAATCAATTCAGTTCGAGTGGCAATACATATGGTGGAAAATGACTCAGCATCTCATGGCATATGTGGTGAATGAAGCAGGCAAGTGGATCAGCATAAAGAAGGATAACATACTTATAGACAGCAAGTGCATGAGTTATAATGGTGCAAGCAAGTGAACATACAAGGCAGCATGAAATTAAGGGAGCTACAACATATGAAAATGACCGGTAACACAATATGGAAAAGCAAAAAAGCAAGAGTAGAGGTGTTGTGTAACAACATGAACCAGTGCAAACAGGATAGTACAAGTTGCATATACATGGCAGGATTGTACAATGGCTATAATCACGTGTACAAATATGGAGACAACATTACAAGGTATGACAGATTCAAGCAACACAGCTAAATGATGTAGGAAACATGATTTTCAGTTCGGCCAACATGCATACATGATCAAAGCAATGCTACACCAACAACTCTGCATGGTGTACAAGTATTTTAAGCAGCAGTCAAGTTCATATTTCAAGTGGAAAAACAAGATTCAAGTGTTCAAGTGTAACTATATCAAAGATGTGCACAAAACTCATATATATATACAGAGGTGTGCCAACTAGATGACATACAACAATGTTGACTTGCAAATGTGAATGGACAGAGCAGTATTTACATGGTGCATGCATTGGTGATACATTGCATTCAAGTGAACAAATAGATGTACAAGTACATGCAGCAACAACTATCAAGCTATCATATTTTAATTGTCAAAGGGGAAACTCTTAATTTGTTTCCAGAAAAGTTCTTTTTTTAAAAGACAAGAAACAATTTTAGAAATCAATTCTGTCTTTTCTGAAATCAACAATGAATTCTAGGCAATCTATGAAGTGATTTACACTTGGACAAACTTGGCAAGTTTTTTATTCACGGAAATTAATCAGAGAAAACTAGAAAGCATTTTTAGTGGGTCTGGCAATTTGTTCGCAATGAAGTCAATTTCACAAAGTTTATATGATTCAAAAAATCGACCAGATCTGTATTTACATGTCTGGATTCAATCACATGAAACCGTCAAGGCAACATTCTTTTCAAAGGGGGGAACTAAATATATTTTTTCCAAATACATAAAGGACGAATTTCATGCAGAATCAAGACTATTTAATTGCCGAGGAAGTCAAGTTCACAATGGTTCAAATATATTGTCCAAAATCATTCCAATCAAATTCATTTATTTCCTTTTTGGATTCATTTCAGAAATACATATATGGCATGGTCAAGGGAGCAAATTTATATGTCCAGGTTCATCAATATACTCTCGCAAGAATCAACAATCAACCCGGGAATTTCTAAAGCAAAAGAGGAAGGGAACACAAATTAGCCAAGCAATCAGATCTTACCATTATTGAAATCAGAGGATTGTTTTAGGGTTTTAAATTTACCCTATACACTCACAACAGGCACATCATCGGAAATCAACAACAAAAACCGCGAGTAAAAATCAGGGTAATATTGTTCAGAAATTACTTACAGTTTTCAATCAGATATATCCCAAATCAGCGATGGGAGAGAGAGAGAGCAAAGCTTTAGCCATTTAAAGCCTCAGAGAGTTCAATCCAAGAATCAATTCAAACAAGCAACAATCGTTCGATTTGGGATTCACAGAGAAACCCTAGTCCAAGCCGTCATTTTTGTTTTCAAGAGAGATCGGGCTAAAAAGAAAAATAAATGGGTGCACGCAAATGCAAACGAGCCGGCCAAACTAATGAGCCATGTTTTCAAATGGAAAGGGGATGACCCCTTATTTTAAATCCTTGGGGTTTTCTCTTTTATTTTATCTTTGTTTGTTTTTTTAATTTGTGTTGTTTATCTGTAAAACAAACAATCAGTTCTAGAGTCTGTAAAATCTAGGTTACTGGTTATAGGGTCGTAATCAGGGGAAATCTGATCGAGGGTATATCGGTCAGTCTAGGGTTTTGATCGTAGGGTTAGAATAGGAGCGAGGAATCGCGAGTGCACATGGTCTTGTATGCGGGATCAGTTCTATCACCTAGTAGAAACCTTAGGAATGCAGCAGTAGGCAGGATTTTGCCGAAGCTGGGTATATCTTGTGTCATTTACTTTTCTGCATTTCTATTTCTACTATAATCTGTGATCTGTGAATATTATAATATCCTGTAGTATTTGAACTCTGCGATAAATTGCTATAAACCCTATTCACCTCCCTCTAGGGTTAATCTAGATCCAACAAGTGGTATCAGAGCAGGTATTTTCTATAACTCTAGAGTAAATGGAGATCCCTAGTTGTCAATCTTTTGAGAGTCAGTCCAGTAATATTCCAATTATTTTTAATGGTATAGATTTTTTAATTTGGAAATCAAAAATGGAATCTTACTTGAAATCTGTTAATTTAGAATATTGGAATATTATTGAAAATTTGAGAGATATGTCAGATAAGAGGAATAAGTTTATAAATGCTCGTGCTACGCATATTATTTATTCCTATATTGGTAATGATCAATCTCATTGTTTAATCGCGCAGGATATCTGGAAAACTCTCAACGTCCTGTATGGAAATGATAACAAATGCTCAAAATCCATGGTTGCCAACTCAGATTTAGATATATGCTTAACGGGAGCTATTAATGATGATTCAGACGATGGAAATTTTTCATATGAAGAATTGGTTTCTCGTTGTAATGATTTAACAAAAACTGTTAATCGTCTCCAAGGGAAAAATAAAACTCTGAAATCTGAAAAATTTTAGTTGCGATGCAAAAATTATATGTTGAAATTAAAATTTGAAAACTCTGATTGCAAGAATTGTTCCAATTTGAAAAATGATTTAGCTCATCTCAATATGAATCTTCAAAAATTTGAAAAATAAATTATCATTCTAAAACAAAATGAAGATGAGTTAATCTATAAAAACGATTCTTCACAAAAGGAGTTGGATAATATTAATTCCAAACATAAAATTTTTGAAAAAGAAAATTTGCTGAAAACCGAATCAATTTTGAAAGATTTTGAAAAGGAAATTGAAAAATTCAAAGATTTTAAAAAAAATCTGAATTCGAAAAGCAAACTAAGTTTGAATCTGAGATTGCTGAATCCCAAGCCAGAATAAAATTGCTTAAAGATGAAAATTTGGTTTTGAAGTTTGATTTTGAAAGATGTAAGATTACTGAAAATCGTTGTTCAAACTTATTGAAAGAAAACAGTGATCTAAAAACTAAAATTCAACAACTTGGAACAACCTTGGAAAAAATTTCAAATAGTGAAAAATCTTTAAATATGTTATTGAAAAAACAATTTTCATCGGGAAAAAGAATTGGACTTGGTTTTGGGAAATCTGAGGTTTATGAAAGGAGAAGTTCAAATGATTTTAAAAATTCTTCAACCTTCTTTGAAAAGAATCATATTGATAATTTGAACTTTGATAATTCCAAAGGTTTTTTGAATCAAAAGAAAAATGTGAATTTGTTTTATAATAATCCATCTAAACAACTCTTGATCCCAAAAAGAAATAAAACAAACGTTGTTAAATTCAAACAGATATGGGTTCCAAAGGGAACAAAGATAAATTCAGATGAATTGTTGTACAAACATGTTTGGGTACCAAAACGAACAAATACAACTATGAGTGGTTTTACTGCTTTTGTTTGACCACTTAATCCTCTAAATAGTTAGGTATCAGAGGAGGCTGAGGAACTGCTTTGCTAAAGAGAAGCTGAATTCAAACTGCTTTATATCATCAGATTATTCACGGTTTCTTAGCCAAGTCTGTTGAGTTAGAGATTCTGGTTTACATCGATTTCAGGTATAATCTCTGAACTCGTCCTTGTAAATATTTTAATTGTTTATTTCTTCTTCTACCCCTTCTATCCCTTTCTTCTATTTATTCTGATTTAATTTATCACTGCCATATTTTTCCTTTTATTCTGGGCTTCCTTAAACTTCCAATTGTAGAATTCATATTTTCTGGAAATTCGCTTTAGTTGAATATAACTATGATGTTTTAATTATTTCCAAATCTTGAATTTAATCTTGTAAATATCTGCAATTGTTTTGAAGTTTATTTTTTGATTTCTGAATTCGTAACAGTGTTGATGTATTCTTGTCATATCTTGAACACTTTAATTTGAATCCTTTTTTTTTTTTGAAGATCTGAATAATAAATGGAATTTCACACATCTCTGTTGTTGTGAGTCTCTTCTAATTCTTTTTAGAAAAGCTGAAATATTATACTCATTACAGCACTCTGTTATTTATTAGTTGTGATAATTTCATTAATTTTCAGATTGGCTTGGATATTTTTTGATCTATCTTGAATCTCAGTGATACATCTTGAAATCCTTCTTATATTCATTATCAGTATCGTTTAAATTTGTTTATTTGAAATCATCTGAAATTCTTGATATTTTGAATTTCACACACCTAATACATTTGAAATTATCAACCTTGTGTGAATAATTCATTATATCTCAAACTTGATATTGATTCAAGTGATTTCAAATAAATTATTTTTAAAATTGTTTAGATCATGAATTTCTCTCAATCTTGATGTAAATGATCTGAAATTACTCCTGTACTTGTCAGAAATACTTGTGAAAATTTCTCTGAAAATATGGTCTTAAGACTCATTGTTATTTCATGATTACTTGATATGAATATTTTTTGTTTAAAATCATTTGAAAATTTTGATTTATTGAATCTCACACATATCTCGAATCAAAAATTTACAATCTGGTGTGATCGATTCATTGAATCCTCATATCTTCATATTCCATCAAATGATTTAAAATAAATAGTATTTTTAATCTTGAATCATGAACCATCCGTTGTGACCATCATCCTATCAAGTCTGAATTGAAATTGTTTGTTGTGCTGTCCTGATATTGATTTGAAAATATTTTGGAAATTGTTTGTTTTCCTGATTGCTGCTCTGATACTGTTTTTCAAATAACTGCCTGTTTTGACCTATTTGTTGCTTTGATAATTATGCCCATTTTGCCATCTTGTCTGCTTGGGCTTTATGCTTAAAATGTTGTGTCTATGATATCTTGGTTTGTCTCCAGTGTCGTCTTATAATCCTCATCATTAATAGAGACACCAGTTGATATCAGTAGTGTTGATTTTTTTGTATATATTCTCAATCCCTCTTGTTTTGTATAGATCTCCATATCCCTCTTATAGTTGATTTTCAATTTTAAAATTATTTGTTGATTATTCACTCAGAAATTGAAATCAATATCCAAATTGAACTGTATTTATAATTCATCAAAATCGTTATCAGATTTTGAAATTGTAATGAATTGTGACTACAGTATATTTCACAATAAGAGGAGATTTTATTTAGTTTTTCATGATGGTTGAATAGTTATTATAATATCTTTGAATTGGCAATTATTTCACGACCATCTCCTTTATCTATCATCATTCCATCCATCATGATAATTTTATATTAATGTGGAGAGTTTAATATATTTTAAAAAAAAATCTTTTTGAATAAATAGTGGAATTATTTATGATAGAAATTGGACTATGTTATTATTCAGAATTAGTGATAATTGAAGATTTTCAATGATCCCATACAGTCGAGCATATTTAATAATATAATTAATTTAGAAATTTATTTCACAGTTCATTTATGTACCTACCACATTTCTATCATTCATATTGGTTGTATATACCGAGGAGTTTTTTTTTCTATTTAAAGTTGAAAATGATAAAATATATAATTAATATATAAGTGTGTCTCTAACCTCATTTAAAAATCCAACCTTTGGTCATGCGTGGTTAAGAGACAACTTATAATTTAAGGTGCGACTGACTTCATTTAAAAATCCAAGCTCTGGTTATGCGTGGTCAGTGTGCTCTTAAATAAAATAAAAAGGAAATATTGTGCTATAAATAGAAATTAATTTGAAATTCTCCTTGGTGTGTAAAAACCAGCTGATCAATCCATCTTCTATTTTGTGAAATGTGTTAATATCTTATGACGTATTATGATTTGTTGATTGATAGCTGTTGGAATTTGAGATTATACGATTTTGTCACTTAAATTAAATTTATAATTTTAGTCCAAATCCATCACTGCTTTTGAATTCAATTTTTTGAAAATCTTATTGGAAAATTATTGGAAATATATGTTTTTGAAACTCTCTCCATTTTTATAAATTTCATCATAAAACCATCATTCTCTGCAATGTGAAATATGCCACTTGTTCTGAGTTTATTATGATTTTTTTTGACTGATTGAGATTTGTGATGACCGCACTTCCTCTGTAGCTGAAATTATATTTATTAGTCAGTTTTTTCTGTATTTTAAATTCTGAATCCTTTTGATGATAACAAAAGGGGGAGAATGGATTGAGATTTTGTTTTATAAGTGAATATTTTAAAAATATTTTCAATTTTGAAAATTCATTATTATTCAGTTCAGTTCACTCATATAGGGGAATTTTCTGTTGTAGAGGGAGTTTAAAATTCACTATCAAACACATTATTGTGTTCAAAATCTTTTATTTGTTTGTCATCATCAAAAGGGGGAGATTGTTGTATATAACATAGTTGTATACACAATTATATGATTTTGTTTGATGATAACAACCAAATAAATATTATTTTAAATGTGTTTGTTACTGTACTATTCTATATATACACAGGAATATAATATTTATATTTAAATAGAATACGACTGTACAGACATTCATATATTCATACAGTATTTTATTTAAATATAAATATTATATCTCAAACAATACAACTATTTATAACTCCACTATTTAAACACTTCATAGGAATTTGTACTTGTAAATAAACTGAATAAAATAGACAAGTTTGTTTAACAACAATAAAATAATATTTTATTTCAAACAAATTTGTCTATTACAAATACCAGTACAATTCTCTCATTATACATTCATACACTGCTCCTCACTATAATACTCATAACTTGGTACATTCTTTTACATGATTATATTTTGTATACTTTTCACTGCCAACTTCTGTTTTAAGTCTAGTCTTCACAGCACTTCATTATCAGTCCCGTCATCATCTTCTTACCTGTCATATACAGAAACACACACAGTAATCTTGAACAGAAATAAATTTATATTCTAGAAAACATAAATTTTATTTTAAAATTTTATTTGCCTCAGTTTTCTGGTGTGTTTCTCATCATTTTTCATGACATGATATGATTCATCTGTGTCTAGGCAGACAGTTTGTATATGTACAGGGACAGGAAATTTTCTGATGCCTACATATACACACGTGTATATATATACACGTGTGCACTGCCATGCCAATTCAGTGTGCAACTGAGGAGTAACCACGTGGACCATCTCAACTCAGTGCATCACTCAAATATCAATGCAAAACAAGTGTCGAGCCAAGGATGTTAAATCATGTACAAAGCAGCTCAACACAAATGGCCGAGACAATATAAAGTGCAACATAGTTCAAAGTGGTCGAGCAACAATACATAGCAAAGTGGCATGACAAACATACATGGTGCAACCCACAAACGTATGCACAAGCACAAGTGTGTGCATAATTATATTGACATGCACAGTTTAAATTGGAAGTATATGTGTGGAATAGCAGTTCAAAGGATGGTACAGCTACACAACATGTCCACACAGCAAATGTGTAGAGGTGAAACAAAATCAATTCAGTTTGAGTGGCAATACATATAGTGGAACATGACTCAGCATCTCATGACATACGTGGTGAATGAAGCAGGCAAGTGGATCAGCATAAAAAAGGCTAACATACTTATGGACTGCAAGTGCATGAGTTATAATGGTGCAAGCAAGTGAACATACAAGGCAACATGAAAGTAAGGGAGCCACAACATATGAAAATGACCGGTAACACAATATGGAAAAGCAGAAAAGAAAGAGCAGAGGTGTTGTGTAACAACATGAACAAGTGCAAACAGGATAGTACAAGTGGCATATACATGGCAGGATTGTACAATGGCCATAATCACGTGTACAAATATGGAGACAACATTACAAGGTATGACAGATTCAAGCAACACAGCTAAATGATATGATTTTCAGTTCGTCCAACATGCATACATGATCAAACCAATGCTACACCAACAACTCTGCATGGTGTACAAGTATTTTAAGCAGCAGCCAAGTTCATATTTCAAGTGGAAAAACAAAATTCAAGTGTTCAAGTGTAACTGTATCAAAGATGTGTACAAAACTCATATATATATCCAGAGGTGTGCCAACTAAATGACATACAACAATGACGACTTGCAAATGTGAATGGATAGAGAAGTATTTACATGGTGCTTGCATTGGTGATACACATCATTCAAGTGAACAAATAGATGTACAAGTACATGCAGCAACAACTATCAAGCTATCAATTTTTAAATTGTCAAAGGGGGAACTCTTAAATTGTTCCCAAAAAAGTTCTTTTTCTAAAAGACAAGAAACAATTTTCGAAATCAATTTTGTCTTTTCTGAAATCAGCAATGAATTCTAGGCAATCTATGAAGTGATTTACACTTGGACAAACTTGGAAAGTTTTCTTATTCACGGAAATTAGCCAGAGAAAACTAGAAAGCATTTTTAGTGGGTCTGGCAATTTGTTTGCAATGAAGGCAATTTCACAAAGTTTATATGATTCAGGAAATCGACCAGATCTGTATTTACATGTCTGGATTCAATCACACGAAACAGTCAATGCAACATTCTTTTCAAAGGGGGCAACTAAATATTTTTTCCAAATACATAAAGGAAGAATTTCATGCAAAATCAATACTATTTAATTGCCGAGGAAGTCAAGCTCACAATGGTTTAAATATATTGTCCAGAATCATTCCAATCAAATTCATTTATTTCCTATTTTGGATTCATTTCAGAAATACATATATGGCATAGTCAGGGGAGCAAATTTATATGTCCAGGTTCATCAATATACTCTCGTAAGAATCAACAATCAAGCCAAGAATTTCTAAAGAAAAGGAGGAAGGGAACACAAATTAGCCAAGAAATCAGATCGAACCATTATTGAAATCAGAGGATTGTTTTAGGGTTTCAATTTACCCCATAAACTCACACCAATACATCACAGGCACATCATCGGAAATCAACAACAAAAACCGAGAGCAAAAATCTGAGTAACATTGTTCAGAAATTACTTATAGTTTTCGATCAGATATATCCCAAATCAGCGACAATAGAGAGGGCAAAGCTTTAGCCATTCAAAGCCTCAGATTGTATAATCCAAGAATCAATTCAAAAAAGCAACAATCGTTTGATTTTGGATTCACAGAGAAACCCCAGTCTAAGCTGTCATTTTTGTTTTCGAGAGAGATCGGGCTAAAAAGAAAAATAAACGGGTGCACACAAATGCAAACGAGCCGGCCAAACTAATGAGCCATATTTTCAAATGGAAAGCGGATGATCCCTTATTTTAAATCCTAGGGTTTTTCTATTTTATTTTATCTTTGTTTTTTTTTAATTTGTGTTGTTTATCTGTAAAACAAACAATCAGTTCTAGAGTCTGTAAAATCTAGGTTATTGGTTACAGGGTCGTAATCAGGGGAAATCTGATCGAGGGGATATCAGTCAGTCTAGGGTTTTGAGCGTAGGGTTAGAATAAGAGCGAGGGGTCGCGAGTGTATATGGTCTTGTATGCGGGATCTGTTCTATCACCTAGTAGAAACCTTAGGAATGCAGCATTAAGAAGGATTTTTCCGAAGCTGGGTATTCTTGTGTCATTTACTTTTCTGCATTTCTATTTCTGCTATAATCTGTGATCTGTGAATATTTTAATATCCTGTAATATTTGAACTCTGCGATAAATTGCTATAAACCCTATTCACCCCCTCTAGGGTTAATCTAGATCCAACAACATATACATTTGTACATGCATTATAGAGATAAATGAAGGATGTTTAACAGTATAAGGGGGTTTAGCGGGGTAGCACCAACGACATAGGGAAGAGGGCTGCTGGTGGGGCCTACGCGTGTGCGGGTAGAATAGGGGAGAGGGTGTATTGGTAGCGTAGTTGTGTTAAAGTGTGTAAAGGAGGTGTTTTTAAGTGTTTAAGGTGGAAAGGAGGAGCTTTGGGTCAAGTGGGGGCCACGTGGGGGGAGGGGCTAGCTGCTGTTATGGTTGCTGGCCAACGGAGGAAGGGAGGTAGGGGAGCTTAAGCTTTGGAGAAGAAGGAGGAAAGAAAGAGAGAAACAAAATGAAATGAAAAAAAATGGAGACAAAATGATTACTTATATTATCTTCATTACTTAGCAAGGAGGCAATGAAAGAGAGTATGACCTGCGGAAGAGGGAAGTAATGAGGTGTCAACAAAATAGCCTAATTAAACAACATTTATACATTTTCAACTTGTACGATCAAACTGTAAGTCGGATCGATACGAAATTTGAAACCCTACTATATTTTATGGATACATATCCAATGAAACTGGTCTCTTCGAATTCGGAGACCGTATGCAAAATGGCCTTTTTCTATGCTATTATTAAATTTCAACTGATTTTTCAACATGCGTTTATATTACGCGCGCTCACATACTAACTCTGATTAATATGAAATCTTACAATAATTTAACGTTTTGGATCCGATGGAACTGGTTTCGTCGAAATCTGAGATCTTTTGCAGAATGTATGTTTTTACTTTCAAAATGATATTAAAATATCGAATTCTAATATTTTTACTTTCAAATTTAATTTTAAAAGTTTATTATCTTTATCTTAACTTCAATAAAATATAAAACAAAGTCAAAATTCATTTTCCCTAATTTTTCAAGTATAGATTCAATATATACTAAATTTGAAATTCAATTAGAATTATCCATTTAAAAAATGCTTTTAAGCATATTTAAATCCATATTTTTAAAGTGACTAAAAATACGGTTCGTTACAATAATGCTTTCTTTGGAGAGTGAAGATACACTTGTAGGTCGGCATTAGATGAAGGTTGTTCTGATCATATGCTTAAACCATATAGATTAAAGAGCAACACCATTTCTTTAATTGGTGATGGTGATTCTTCACTTTGTTGTCAAGATTCGATCTCCATCCACAAGCGGCAATGTTGAATGGAAGAGATGTGACCTCTTTCAGATGGTGGTCAATTGATTTCTTGACCTGGTTGATAAGTTATATGGGCTAACATTTTCTCCTAGCAGATGAAGACTTCGACTTTTAAAGTCAATTTCTTATTGACATTTGCATTGTCACTTTTGCTGATTAAACTGATTGGAATCTTCCATTCAATTTTGGTCGTTCATGTTTTTCTTCTTATCGATAAATAGCTAATCCGTCTTTTCATTCCTTCTTTACTTGCAATAGAAATTTCAAACAAGGACGATCCAAAATTTTCTAAAGAAATTTAAGTTCTCTTTTCACTAAACAACCCAATCTCCATTCAAGTATGAATTTATCTTTAGTATAATACAATGCCATGTGATTAAAGTTTTACGGTCTCATTTCTGATCTCCAACTATAAATCGATTTAATTAATCTAATTTCTAGTCTTATGTTGTTTCATTGATTGAAATTTGTATTAGATCCGTATTCTTAAAGAAGAAGGTACGATTCAATCACTAAAAATTAAATAGATATTGTTTTTGGAAAGAACGATGACATGTCAAACATGACACTTGTTTCGGTTTATAGGATGATTCTTGGAATCGATCCCAAAAACTTCATCCTTATTCCACTAATTTATGTTCTTATAAATGAAGTTGGTATTATATATGTGTGCGCGCTCACGCCACTTTTGACATATTCCCTTCTTAATCTCGTCGTTCGTAATTGAAGATTATAAATGTCGACACCTAATATTGGTCTTTATAAGTACTTTGATTATCATCTCTTATGAGTGCCAACATTCATCTAGGTTTCCTAAAATTGATATCCCTTGGTTGTCGAACTCCGTGATTGTTGATACTCGTTGATATTATTAGTAAAGTTCAATATTTTCCATTGACTCTCCTATGTTTCTACTCATGATTTGATAATTGATGAATGTTGGTACCCAATTTAACTTGAACTGGAGCTCGGTACAAACACCTGAGTGTTCATTCTTTATGCCAATGCTTTCAATGTTTAGAAGTCAAAATATAATGGGTCCTGAAACTCAACTTGTTCCAGTGTTCAAGGCCATCTACTAATATTGACTTTAAAGGATCAAAACTCAAGATTTATGTTTATGCTAATAATATTTTCTTACTCAACCTTAAATGTTATGACCTTAAGTTTGCCACTTTTAAAATCATGTCCTAGACTATTTGGCTTTGTTTACCTGATCTTGTAATATCTAGTCTAAATTTGGAATGATATCACCAAGTAGATAAATAAAATCCAAGAAATTAATATGCAAAAAGTCAACCATGAAACCCATTCCTGGTGCTTAATAACCTTCTTCTGCCAAAATTGGAAGGATCGATTTCTAAGTCGTCATGTGTTAACACTCAGGAAGATGTGAACTCAATTCTAAATTGGTTCGTTATTTGTGAAATAAGGTTATCCTACCATCTGAGAATATCCATTTCGAACTCCTTTGAAGGTATCATACACATTCAGTATTTTCTCAACTCGCATACCTATCTCACTTGCTTAGGAATTTGAGGTTGTAATGCAGGCCTTTCCTCGCTAAGTACAAAGACTGTCCACTTTATGGCTACTCTGGCCTTAACGAAGAAGATGACCATCTATTATATTGGATTCCCCCATCAAAGGAATCTAATTTCTAATATGATTAATAAAGTCAAAAGCAGAAAACTCAACGTTTCTTTGTAAGATGATATTCGAAAATCAATAGCACTTTCTCTAAGGATCGTGCGTTTTTTACTCCTTATACCATCATTCATTTTATTTTGTGGTACCACTATTCACACTCCAGTTTACACTTCCGGAAACCCCTTATATTATTCCATCACTCAGTTATTCACCACCATACTTTTCTTAAGAAAAACACGTACTTCTCTACAATTTCAAACCCTAAACCCAAACAAAAGCAGATCTTCTTTTGTGCCTAATAGGAATGGAAGATGAAGATAAAAAAGATGTTAGAATTGCTTGATTTTTATTGTTTTATATTATGTTATAGAATATGTTAGATTTTTTTTAATGGTTAGGGTTTTCCATTGCGTTTTAGGATATTTTTTCCGCTTTGTGGGAAATTTCAAGTTTGGAATACATAAAATTTGATGACATTGTAATTGAAAATGACAATGTAAATTTTGACTTGTAGGGTTTTTATTTGTATAACTTACGTATCTACAAAATTGATACATTAACTTCTTTTTATCGTTTGATAGATGGAGTATTTGAATGATGATAAATAGAACGATAAACATGATGGTTGTGATAATATAATGCAAGATGTTCGATCAAATGATTCAAAAGTCATAAATGTTGATTTGACGAATCATTTCACAATCGATGAAGTAAGTACTCATTTATAAAAATTAAAATTGCTAATGTGCTTATGGAAATCAATTTTGTTAATTTTTTCTTGAACTGTTTGATTTTAGGGATTCGATTCGTAGAGTACATTGATGCAAGAGAGGAAGGAAACGTTCGTGTAGAGGAAGGAGCTGATGGCCTCTACATTTTTTGGTTATTAATTTAGACGGTGGCCAGCAGAGGAAATTTGAAATATTTGGGGTGCTTTTATTTTTGGTGGCCAAAAGTGTAAATAAGGGTGTGAATATTAGCACCCTTATTTTGTCACTACCATGTACTAAGAATTTTCTTTTTCATCTTTACTCTAAGATTTGTGCCCAGCTGGTCAAAAAATTATAAACATTTTATTTGAGATGTCCCACTCTATAGGAAATAGAGTCCAATTGCTGATTTTATCTAAGCTTATTCAATATTACATTATTTTTTTATCTCGATATAATCTCAAGAGTTAGAGTACCGCCCTTGTTAAAATACATTTCTAAAGGGAAGCTTTCATTAGCGATGGGAAAGTCATCGTCATTTTCTTAGCTATCTCTAATTCCGTACGAGGCTTGTGGGAAGCTAATCCTTTTAGTTTAGTTAAGTTACCTAGTGAATGACTGGTAATTAAATCTATCCTTTATTTGGATCAAACTACTATAATTCCTGCTCCTAACAAGAAGCAAGATGCTGCGAGTGAACCGTTGCAGGGCAAAAGAAAGAAACTGCCTATTCTTCAGTTCAAGATCTCAAATTCGAGGACTTTCTAAATGTTTTCTTGGTTTATTTCAATTTTAGAGAAATAAAATTCAGTGATAGGTCAGCGGAAAAAACAACTCCAGCCAAGAGGCCTAGATTTGCTAGTGAGTACTTTCTAATAATCTAGATGAAAAAGAGCATGTTTATATAACCCAGAGCCCAATAGCTTTGAACCCAGATTTTCCAAGAGATAATCTTCCAAGTAAAGCTGCTATGGAGATGCCATGTCATTAGCTCAAAAATGCTTACATTGCATGGCTTTAAAACCACACACACACAAGGAGTTTGGCTTTCTTGTTTCTTCCAAAGATAAACTACCCTATGAGTTTCCATTATATAGGTCCTCAAATAGTTTTGAAGATCTTGTACATTTAGTGATCTAGTCTCCGTCCTTCATGGACCCTAAGTCTTCCCAAGTTCAGCCCTTATCTCAAGGTCATCAGTTTCCAATTCTGTAACAACCCGAATTTTAATAACTTGTTAAAACCATAAATCTAGGCAGGATTAATTTTTAAAATAAGAATCAAGGGAAATGTGGTACTCCATTGCGTTCGTCTCAGAATTCTGCTTGAAATAGAGTCCGAGTTTGCGTAAAACGGATATCATACGAAGAAGATATGGACGAACGAAGTTAGGCAGAAAAACCAGAAACCAGCAAGAATGCACTGGCGCATTTGAGAAGCGCGCCAGAACAAAATTGCACTGGCGCACTTGGGAAGTGCGCCCATGCAATTTTGCATTGGCGCACTTGGCAGGTGCGTCCAGGCCGAGCAGAAACCTGCTTGGTCAAGCCCTGGCTGGCCTGGTCGAGTTCTAGTCGAATTTCTGACCTCTGGTGTGTCACTAGGGCTGACTTGTCATTTTCTGATTGGCTTTTCTTGAGATGGATGGCCTTGATTTCTTCTAGCTTTATCGACGGCTCTAATTAGTTTGATACCCTATATAAACAGCCTCCTAGCCTCATTCTCTTTACACCATTCTTCTCTAACCTTATGTTGCTCAAACTCTTGACGATCATGGCTTCTTCTTCTTCCTCTAAATTAAATCAATTAAATTAAAACGCGAAGATTATTTCTTGAAGACTATGGCTAGGAATTGGGGATTTGCTTCTACAATCAAAGCAAGATTCAGCGATTCAACAATTCAACGACAAATTTCTAGACTTGAATTCTGCATCTAAATTTCTTAGACCACGATCTGTAAGTTTCAGTTACTTTTAGATAAAAACTATAAATCTAATATGGGCATGTTAAATTGGAAATGATTTATGTATGATTCATATCTATTCTTGTTTTCTTCTTGGATCTGGACTATTGGGAATATTGTCTACGACGTTGAAACTATTGTTAATGGCATAAGGCTATGACTATGCCTATGACTGTGAACATAAGACTATGACTATGCCTATGACTGTGAACATAAGACTACGCCTATGACTGTGAACATAAGGCTATGCCTATGCCTATGACTGTGAACATAAGACTATGCATATGCCTATGACTATGAATATAAGACTATTGCCTATAACTATGACAAGGACAATTGTGGCTAATCACCTATGAGGTTATCGCCTAGGATTATGACTATGAAATTGGATCTAAGCTTGACTTTCTATTCAGACCTATTTTCTTTATTCTTGATTTTGGGATTTTTCTATTCAAGTTAGATCTATCCATGTTCTCGAACCTAGATTATTATTCAAACCTTTTCGTGTTCATAATGTTATCAGATCTATATGCCTGTGATGTTTTAATCAGTTTATTTAGTTATGTTATGCCTTAAAAATAGATTGATAATAGAATAATGTTGATTATGTTATATGTGGAATTGAATGATATTGATTTATGCCTGTGGTACTATTTTCATTATCATGTTGAATTGGAAGTTAATGAATAAGTCTATTCATGTGTATATGAACTTGATGTATAACCCGTTATGACAAGTTGTGTAGTTGATCATGTTATGCAAGTTTTAGGTTGTAAAATCATATCACATATGTGACCAAATGTTAGATCTATTTTTTTATGTGTATATGTTAACCTATGTCATATTTTAAGTTCACACTTATTCATATGTTCGGGATTGGTTTGCAAGTTCACATATATGTATGTTGATTTAGTCTATGTTGCAAGTTCACACCTATGATATTCATGTTGACTACTTTGCAAGTTCACACCTATGATGTTCAAATTGACTATGCCAAAAATGCCATGTTTACCCCTATGTCGTGTTTATGATAATGAATTTCTTTATGCCAATCTTGCGTACGTTAAATTAGGCTAAGTTTTAGCCTAATATTATACGCCAAAAATCATGCGAACGAAAAATTAGGCTAAGATTTTTAGCCTAATATTTAGACGGGGTAACGTTGGAAAAAATTGCAAATTATAAGAGACTTGGCATGAAACTTGCCTTGAAAACTTGACACGAACTCGACATGAAAACTTGAACATGGACATGACACTAGAATGAACTTGAAAATGGCCAACTCGAGGTTGGGTTGAGTTTGCAGTGTAAATCTGCCCAGAACCGCCCGGCAAATCCAATGACTGCAAACAATAGGATCCAATGTGAGTAGTTGGTCATATCGCGCTTGAAACCCGAGGTTAGACTGAGTTGTGGTGTCAACCTGCCCGGAACCTCCCGGCATATCCAGTGACCACAACAACAGGTCTAATGTGAGAGGTTGGGGTGCATTGATGAATTAATGCCACCTGATAGGGTTAAGTCATGAACATGAAAGACAACACTTAACCAACTTGAGACATGATTGGTAGGGTTAGGTCATGAACTTGAACGACAACACCTAACCAACTTGACACGTGAACTGTAGGGCTAAGTCACGAACTTAAATGACAACGCTTAGCCAATTTGACATGCTAGACTAATAAGGGTAAAGTCTCGAATTTAAATGACAACACTTAACCTGCTGGACGGAAACCCTAGTTACGCGGTCCATTTCAGCAGCAACCCACTAGATGTATCATGGTACCCTGAAACTAGGCAGGGTGGGGCGCGATTACTGGGATGATTGTAAGCGACCAGAACGATGGCTGTGTTGGTGCGCCAGTGTATGTTCAGGCGGGCTATGGTCGTGCACGTGGTCCGGAGTGGAAAAAGCAAGCATTGGGCATCAGTAGGTTTATCTGTGCATGCTTGATTCATGTCGGTGGTTGGCACCATAGGGCTTGATATACCCTATGATGGACCTAGCACAGGTGACTACATTCGTGATAGGGCCGTATGACACAGACACACGACGAGCTAGAACTTGTAGGGAACCGATCGACTAGTGGATCGTTTTGTTGGACCTAGAAATGGGTCATTTCATGATATTGGGCCAAGGGATTATTTCATGATTTATATAAGACATGGGTTTGGGATTCTAGTACAGTTGATGCAGCGAACCTTGAATATGTGACGCTATACTTGATTTATCATGTTATCTTAGTCTATCTTGCCCATCTTGACAGCATCCTTATGTTTACTTTCAGTTTATACATGTCATGTTACCTTTATCTGTTTTTATGCTGAAAGTCACTTGGACTTACCAGTCTTTATGACAGACCCGTTTTCTTTCGCCTCTTTTTCTTCCGTCCCCCCCCCCCCCCCCACCCTCAAGGTTCTCAAGGAGGAAACTCTAGCACTTAGCTTGAATTTCTCTTGCTTTTGATTCAGCTCATGTACGGTTTGATCTTGGGCTCTGCTATGGCTGCATTTTCTGCTACCTTTGGGGAATTAAGCTACTTTTGATGTTTTAAGTTTATACTTCTTTGTTTATGCAAGACAGAATTTGTTGTAATGGAAAATAATGACTTTGGCTATTTGGTACTTTGAATGAAAAAGGCTTTGACTATTTTGAAAGTAATGAAATTTATCTTTTGATTCTTCCGCTGTTTTATTTATGTTCTGTCTTGTAATATTTCTGTATTCGTTTACCTCGATAACGCTCCTCCAAAACTAGTGCATTCCCTTTGTGAGTGACCCTAGCGGAGGTGGGGTGTTACATTTGGTATCAGAGCAGGAGGTTACCAGACTGGGCAAAAGTTTTTATAACCTTCTGAAATTGTTTTCAAAACCGTTTACAAAGAAGCATTTTTCAAGAAAAATCTTGTTTTATTTAAAGACTATTCCCCAAAAGCCATTAGCATTATCCTTTGTTTCCTCGTTTGAATCTCTTCTTTTTCATTTCAGCATGTTTGGGAATCTTAACTTTCCAGAGGGCATGCCAATACCAGGCTGGTTTAGGAGGTACTTAGAGGCTAGGGCCAACGATGCAGGCCCAGCAGATATTCCTCCTCCAGCTGCAGCGATTCCTCCTCCTCTGCCCCCTCCTCGTGCAATTGCTTTCTCGAAGATTTGTAAAGATTTTAGAGCCATGGGAGAAAAGGATTTCAAGGGAACTGAATCATTCGTAGAAGCGAGGAATTGGCTCAAAGAAACTGAGGATTTGTTCGTTATCTTCGAGGTGGACGATGGGCAGAACGTACAGTTGGCGGTATGGTTGCTCAAAGACGAAGCTTCCTGTTGGTGGGAAGTCACTAACGCCGAGAGGCCGGTTGAAACATGGATGGATTTCAGAGTAAGGTTTGAGATGAAATTCCTCTCGCAAGTTGAACGAAGTCTACAGCTAGAAAAATTCTTATCTCTTAAGTAAGGAAGTATGACAGTCAAGGAGTACGTCAATCAATTCAATCAGCTGGCTCGGTTTGGACTGGACTTACTAAATATCCCTCATAAGAAGGCTCTCCGTTTTGTCAAAGGATTGAATGAGCCACTTCATAGCTTGGATATGACCCACATACCTATGGGGGCTACTTACAAAAAGCTAGTAGACATGGCGCTCTTAAGTGAAGAAGAAAAGAATGGCAAGAACGAGGTCAAGGCGAATGAATCTCAAAGCAAGAAGGTAGACTCCGAGAAAGGAGGCAAGAACAACAACAACAACAAGAAGAATGATAACAAGACACGCGAGAAAAGAAAATGCCACTTCTGTGGTATTGAGGGGCATATAGCTCAGGATTGTAGAAAGAAGAAGATGAAGATGGGAGCATGTTTCCAGTGTGGTGAAACGGGACATATCAGCAAGAACTGCCCTCAGAAGCAAGGGCAAGCCCCACAGGCAGGACCTTCTGGGGGTACATCTTTAACTTCTTCTCCTAGATGCTTTGTTTTATCTTGCTTATCTTCTCAATCCTATCTTGAGAACCTTAGGTAGAACCCTTTTGGATGTAAACATGTGATTGAAACATGTTATGGTTGATGTTTGCAAATGGTTGCAAGTGGTCGCAAGTGGTTGCTCGTGGTTGCATAACACACATTAGGCACTAGATCGGCTCAGACACATTTTCATATTGCATATGCACGAGTGTTTATACTTGTTTATGGATGAAATTGAATGTGTTATCATATGAATGTTGCATATAGATGAATGTTTGTGCACACATATAGCGTTTATGTGACTAGGACTATTTGCATACATGTTGGATTCATGGCACTAAACATATTTTGCATTAAGAAGATCAATCAGGCCTGATCATTTGCATTAGATAAAGAACATATACACACACTTTCTGCATACGTTCATATAGCATTAGAAATCGTTTAAGGACAATGGTTGCTTGTGGATGATGTTTTGAGTAGATGGATGATTGAATGATAAGATGCATTCTTCTTAACTTGAAGAATTCGAGGACGAAATCCTTTAAGGAGGGGAGAATGTAACAACCCGAATTTTAATAACTTGTTAAATCCATAAATCAAGGCATAATTAATTTTTAAAATAAGAATCAAGGGAAATGGGGTACGTCATTGCGTTCGTCTCGGATTTCTGCTTGAAATAGAGTCCGAGTTAGCGTAAAAAGGATACCGTACGAAGAAGATATGGACGAAAGAAGTTAGGCAAAAAACCAGAAACCGGCAAGAATGCACTAGCGCACTTGGGAAGTGCGCCAGAACAAAATTGCATTGGCGCACTTGGGAAGTGCGCCCATGCAATTTTGCATTGGCGCACTTGGCAGGTGCGCCTTGGCCGAGCAGAAACCTGCTTGGTCAAGCCCTGGCTAGCCTGGTCAGGTTCTGGTCGAATTTCTGAGCTCTGGTGTGTCACTAGGGCTGACTTGTCATTTTATGATTGACTTTTCTTGAGATGGATGGCCTTGATTTCTTCTAGCTTCATCGACGGCTCTAATTAGTTTGATACCCTATATAAACAGCCTTCTAGTCTCATTCTCTTTACACCATTCTTCTCTAACCTTATGCTGCTCAAACTCTTGATGATCATGGCTTCTTCTTCTTCCTCTAAATAAAATCAAATAAATTAAAACGCGAAGATTATTTCTTGAAGACTACGGCTAGGAATTGGGGATTTGCTTCTACAATCAAAGCAAGATTCAGCGATTCAACAATTCAACGGCAAATTTCTAGACTTGACTTCTGCATCTAAATTTCTTAGACCACGATCTGTAAGTTTCAGTTACTTTTAGATAAAAACTATAAATCTAATATGGGCATGTTAAATTCGAATTGATTTATGTATGATTCATATCTATTCTTGTTTTCTTCTAGGATCTTGACTATTGGGAATGTTGTCTACGACATTGAAACTATTGTTAATGGCATAGGACTATGACTACGCCTATGACTGTGAACATAAGACTATGACTATGCCTATGACTGTGAACATAAGACTGCGCCTGTGACTGTGAACATAAGACTATGTCTATGCCTATGACTGTGAACATAAGACTATGCCTATGCCTATGACTGTGAACATAAGACTATTTCCTATAACTATGACAAGGACAATTGTGGCTAATCACCTATGAGGTTATTGCCTAGGATTATGACTATGAAATTGGATCTAAGCTTGACTTTCTATTCAGACCTATTTTCTTTGCTCTTGATTTTGGGATTTTTCTATTTAAGTTAGATCTATCCATGTTCTCGAACCTAGATTATCATTCAAACCTTTTCATGTTCATAATGTTATCAGATCTATATGCCTGTGATGTTTTAATCAATTTATTCAGTTATGTCATGCCTTAAAATAGATTGATAATAGAATAATGTTGATTATGTTATATGTGGAATTGAATGATATTGATCTATGCCTGTTGTTCTATTTTTATTATCATGTTGAATTGGGAGTTAATGAATAAGCCTATTCATTTGTATATGAACTTGAAGTATAACCCGTTATGACAAGTTATGTAGTTGATCATGTTATGCAACTTTTAGGTTGTAAAAACATATCACATATGTGACCAAATGTTAGATCTATATGTTTATGTGTATATGTTAACCTATGTCATATTTTAAGTTCACACTTATTCATATGTTCGTGATTGGTTTGCAAGTTCACATATATGTATGTTGATTTAGTCTATGTTGCAAGTTCACCCCTATGATATTCATGTTGACTACTTTGCAAGTTCGCACCTATGATGTTCATATTGACTATGCCAAAAATGCCAAGTTTACCCCTATGTTGTGTTTATGATAATGAATTTCGTTATGCCAATCTTGCGTACGTTAAATTAGGCTAAGTTTTAGCCTAATATTATACGCCAAAAATCATGTGAACGAAAAATTAGGCTAAGATTGTTAGCCTAATATTTAGACGGGGTAACATTGGGAAACATTGGAAATTATAGGAGACTTGGCATGAAACTTGCCTTGAAAACTTAACACGAACTCGACATGAAAACTTGAACATGGACATGACACTAGAATGAACTTGAAAATGGCCAACTCGAGGTTGGGTTGAGTGTGCAGTGTAAATCTGCCCGGAACCGCCCGACAAATCCAGTGACTGCAAACAATAGGATCCAATGTGAGTAGTTGGTCATATCGCGCTTGAAACCCGAGGTTAGACTGAGTTGTGTAAATCTGCCCGGAACCGCCCGACATATCCAGTGACCACAACAACAGGTCTAATGTGAGAGGTTGGGGTGCATTAATGAATTAATGCCACATGATAGGGTTAGGTCATGAACCTGAAAGACAACACTTCACCAACTTGAGACATGATTGGTAGGGTTAGGTCATGAACTTGAACGACAACACCTAACCAACTTGACACGTGAATTGTAGGGCTAAGTCATGAACTTAAATGACAACACTTAGCCAATTTGACATGCTAGACTGATAAGTGTAAAGTCTCGAATTTAAATGACAACACTTAACCTGCTGGACGGAAAACCTAGTTACGCGATCCATTCCAGCGGTAACTCACTAGATGTATCATGGTACCCGGAAACTAGGCAGGGTGGGGCACGATTACTGGGCTGATTGTAAGCGACCAGAACGACGGCTGTGTTGGTGCGCCAGTGTATGTTCAGATGGGCTATGGTCGTGCACGTGGTCTGGAGTTGAAAAAGCAGGCATTGGGCATCAGTAGGTTTATCTGTGCATGCTTGATTTATGTCGGTGGTTGGCACCATAGGGCTTGATACACCCTATTGTGGACCTATCACAGGTGACTACATTCGTGATAGGGCCGTATGACACAGACACACGACGAGTTAGAACTTGTAGGGAGCCGATCGACTAGTGGATCATCTCATTGGACCTAGAAATGGGTCATTTCATGATATTGGGCCAAGGGATTATTTCATGATTTATATAAGACATGGGTTTGGGATTCTAGTACAGTTGATGTAGCGAACCTTGAATATGTGATGTTATACTTGATTTATACTTAATTTATCATGTTATCTTAGTCTATCTTGCCCATCTTGACAGCATCCTTATGTTTACTTTCAGTTTATACATGTCATGTTACCTTTATCTGTTTTTACGCTGAAAGTCACTTGGACTTACCAGTCTTTATGACTGACCCGTTTTCTTTCGCCTCTTTTTGTTCCATCCCCCCCTCCCCCCCCCCCCCCTCAGGTTCTCAGGGAGGAGACTCTAGCACTTAGCTTGGATTTCGCTTGCTTTTGATTCAGCTTATGTACGGTTTGATCTTGGGCTACGCTATGGCTGCATTTTCTGCTACCTTTGGGGAATTAAGCTACTTTTGATGTTTTAAGTTTATGCTTCTTTGTTTATGCAAGACAGAATTTGTTGCCATGGAAAATAATGACTTTGGCTATTTGGTACTTTGAATGAAAAAGGCTTTGACTATTTTGAAAGTAGTGAAATTTATCTTTTGATTCTTCCGCTGTTTTATTTATGTTCTGTCTTGTAATATTTCTGTATTTGTTTACCTCGATAACGCTCCTCCAAAACTAGTGCATTCCCTTTGTGAGTGACCCTAGCGGAGGTGGGGTGTTACAAATTCCTAAGCACTTTTTGGTGAAATATATGTTAGATGTTGAGTATGTTTTAATTGGTAAATCATCATGTGTGCCTAATAACTAGCGTAAGTATTGGTCTTTCCTAGTTTGTAGGTCAAATAATTAGTTAGTGGTTTATGTCTTAGGTCTATTTAAATACTTGTACTAATAGTCGGATACATACCATTGTTTTACCAAAAGGAGGATATACTTACAAAACCTCTGTCCAAGGAGAATTTCAGTAGATTGAGAGATGAATTGAATGTTGATGAAGCTGATGACAGAACAGAGGCTAATATATATTCTAGATTAATCCCTTGCTTTTGTTCGTAGTAGAGCTGAAGAACGTCTACTAGTGATTGATTCTTCAATTTATCTTCGGATACGTTGTTTTAGCTCGAATCACCATTATGGAGGCCATTGTTCTTTCTTCGTGGCAAACCCTAACCTATGTATGGTTTGAAGGGGGGAATTAAGAATAACGACTGCGTTACTTACCTTATATTAGTTACATTTGTATTGGGCTAGTACCTAGACTCAGCCCATTTTCTTTAGTTTGCTTATATATATATATATATATATATATATATATATATATATATATATATATATATAGTAACATATTGCACAGGCTACAAAATCATTTTGTACATCGTCTGTTTACAAGCAATAAGGAAAATAAATCATTTATATTTCTTTTCTCTTCTGTAAATTCTCTCAATTCATTTTTTTGGCAAATCTCAAGTTGGATACTACCTCTGGCCTCAACGAAGAAGATGACCATCCATTATACTAGGTTCCCCCATCAAAGGAATCTAATTTCTAATATGATATATAAAGTCAAAAGCAGAAAACTCAACATTTCTTTGTAAGATGATATTCGAAAATCAATAGCACTTTCTTTAACGATCGTACGGTTTCTATGTCAAAAAATTATAGACTTTTTATTTGAGATGCCCCACTTTACAGGAAATAGAGTCCAATTGTTGATTTCATCTAAGCTTATTCAATATTACATTATTTTTTATCTCGATATAATCTAAAGAGAACCACCCTAGTTAAAATACATTTCTAAAGGGAAGCTTTCATTAGCGAAGGGAAAGTCATCCTCTTTTTCTTTGCTATCTCTGATTCCATTCAAGGCTTGTGGAAAGATAATCGGTTTAGTTTAGTTAAATTACCTAGTGAATGGTTTGTGAATCTATCCTTTATTCAGATCAAACTGCTATAATTTATGCTCCTAACAAGAAGCAAGATGTTGCGAGTTAACCGTTGCAGGGCCAAAAGAGAAAGAGACTGCCTATTCTTCAGTTCAAGATCTCAAATTCGAGGACTTTCTAAATATTTTCTTGGCTTATTTCAATTTTAAAAAAATAAAGTGGAGTGATAGGTCAGGGGAGAAATCATCTCCAGCTAAGAGGCCTAGATTTGATAGAGAGTACTT
This sequence comes from Allium sativum, assembly GCA_030737875.1. Taxonomy (NCBI): domain Eukaryota; kingdom Viridiplantae; phylum Streptophyta; class Magnoliopsida; order Asparagales; family Amaryllidaceae; genus Allium; species Allium sativum. The sequence goes on along the minus strand of CM060921.1, from coordinate 714,062,093 downwards.
TCTAATATCTGGATGAAGAAGAGCATGTTTATATAACCCTTGGCCCAATAACTTTGAACCCAGATTTTCTAAGAGAGAATCTTCCAAGAAAAGCTGCTATGGAGATGCCATGTCATTAGCTCAAAAATGCTTACATTGCATGTCTTTAAAACCACATAGCCGAGGAGTTTGGCTTTCTTGTTTCTTCCTAAGATCGTCTACCTTTTGAGTTTCCATTATATATGCCCTCAAATAGTTTTGAAGATCCTTTACATTTAGTGATTTAGTCTTCGTCCTTCATGGCCCCTAGGTCTTCGCAAGTTCAGCCCTTATCTTAGATAATCAGTTTCCAATTCTTAAGCACTTTTTGGTGAAATATGTATTCTCAATTCTAGTTCTCCAAGCTTTTCATTGAATACGATTTAATTTATTTTCACCATTTATTCCAGGAAAAGAAGCACATATTTGGGAGTCAGAGTAGTGCTTTAGGATGATCTAGTTATGGCAAATTCTATTTGAACCACCGAAAGTGCTGAGCTCCTCCCTAATTCTGAAAAAATAGAAACACCGTCGTTTTACTGAGTTTCTCCCTATTTTTTAAAGTCGAAAATACCCTCCCTTGCAGTTCAACTGTGTGGTTCCTTCACGTACCACGCAGTACCCTAGGTAACCTCAAAGAGGCTCTATGAGGTTACCTAGGGTACCATGTAGTCCCATTGCGTGGTACGTGAAGAAACCATGCAGTTGAACTGCGAGGTAACCTGAGGACATGAAAAAAATAACACGAAAATGGCAATCTCGTCATTGAAAGTTTTGACTAAAAGGTGGGGGGACTCGGCACTTTCGGTGGTTTAAATAGAATTTGTCTCTAGTTAAATACTCAGGCTTAAAGGAGAAGTCTGCACTCTTGATGCTAATAGTACCAATCTTCAACCCATGAAGGATAAAGATAAGAAAGAAAAGAAGAAAGAATAAGGGCAATTCTGTTTGCACACAGAGAAATGCTGAGTAGCCCTCCATTTCTATTAAAAATATCAACGATAAAACTCGCCCTCTTCAGTAATTTTTATTTATTTTCGGTCTACCTCGTAGTGGCTTTACGTGGAACTGTATGAAACCACGTAGGGCCACTACTAGGTTCCTAACCATACCCCGTAGAGCCCTACTAGGTATGATAAGGAACCACGTAGTGTCCCTGTATGGCTTCCTACAGTATCACGTAGAGCCACTACGAGGAGGGTATTATTGGTTTTTTTTAATTAAACCGGAGGGGGGGGGGTACTCCGAAAAACGATGGGTTTACTTGTTTTTACAGAATTTTAAGGGGTTACTCAGCAATTAGCTGGGTTCAAATAGAATTTGCCAAAGAATAAAGAAAAACATACATCTTCTCAACAAAATCAGCTTCTAAAAGGCAAGTTAAGAGGAAAGAAGAATCTTTTAACTAGATCACCCATCGTGATTAGAGATGCAAAAAAAGTATTCCATCGGTGGCTCATCTCTTTACACTAAAAATTTAACCACAAGGATAAACTTTAATGTAAAGTATAAAATGATAGTGGTCCCCAGGGCCGGACCTGAGTATATATGGGCCCAGTGCAGACCCAAAATTTTGGGCTTTTAATTTTTTTATGAAATTGAACTTAAGTGAAAATGTGTTTTTTCTACTGTGCATCTTCATTGAGAAAATTGTGTTTTTCAGCAAACTCATAAAGTTTTTTCCCACATTTTCAATCTGTCAACTAGAGGTCTACACAAGCCACATGTCCATTTTAATATATTGATTGATGTCGACAAAGTATACAATCATATCTACTTTTGCATAGATAAATTACTATCAAGTATACGCATCCTGACAAGAAAAAGCAGCTCTAGTAAAGGTAATACAGTTTTTTTTGGGCCCCCTGACCTAATGGGCCCTGTGCGGTCGCACGGTTCGCACTAGGCCAGGGCCGGCCCTGGTGGTCCCTTGAATTCCTCTCTTTAAACTAAAAAGTGTCTTGTGGTTAAAATTGTAGTCTTTTGTCCTTATGGATAAATTCTTTGTTGAGTTTGTCCTTGTGCCTAAGCCCCTTAAATTAATTAGGATGTTTAATAATTATTTAAAATAGTGTTCAGTAGTATTTGCTTGAAGAATAAATGTTATGCGCTATATTTGGTATTACAATCTAAATTTTAAGTTATTAAAAAAAGTATTCAAGTGTTGTTAACAAATACTAAATTATAATTTAATTTATAAAGATAAAAAACTTGTTATTTATGGTAAATAACACATTTGTTTGACTTAATTATCTATTTTAAAGTACACAATATGTTATATTAAGGATATATGTACGTAGCGTTTAATTATTGAGTAGTTTGAAATAATTAATATGTAAAATACAGTTTTTATAAATTATTTTTTGATTTTCAAAAGAAAGAAAGAAATATTTTAATGCTAACAGTGAATGTTAAATTATTTAATTACTTATAAAAATGTTGAAATCGATAATTTATTATAAATATAGTACTATGATTGTTACCCAATAGATTTTGTAATGTCTTTTTGTTATTCATTTTTATGCATTGCTTATACAATTTATAAGTATATGCCGACTCGTTATATAGGAACGTCGTTAATATATTTATCTTGCTATTTTGATTTTACTTCGATTGTTACATACTGTTGACAGCAAAAAATGTCATCAACACCTAAGATTCTTAATTACTTAAGAATTTTGATTTCATGCGGAAAAGTAAGTGCGGAAAGCAGTAAATAACACAAGAGATTTATAGTGGTTCGGTCTCGTTAGAGACCTACGTCCACTTTGGAAGAGTCGTTGGAATATTATTAATAACAAAGAGTTACTAGTTACAAGGTTGAGACTACCTCAAGACATCCTTCTACATACATCACTAAGTTATATGAAGTCATAATTGTTATATGCAAATATTAGGAAAAAGACACTTTTTCCCTTCTTCTTCCTCAAAGCATGGATGCCATTAAAGAGGTGGAGCTCTCAAGAGATGTCAAATCACTAAATTCCAACCCCTTTGAAGTGTGAGCTTAAGGGGTATTTATAGTGGAGCGGTTAGGTGGTAGTAGGTAGGAATAGGAGGCCACATCAGAATTCTCGGATCCCATAGTGTAGGCTACTAGAATCTCGGGCCCCTCTATGCCAAACTGCCCATGCCAAAAACTCATACCCTTCCCTTAGGTACGAAATTCCTACCCCTTGGGGTAAAGGTTATAAGAACGGGCACGGGGGAGTCGAGTTTACTGAGATTCACGACTTTCTAGAGTCTGAGGTATTGGTTTGGCGATGTTTGGAGGAGTGACGTGGTTCCTATCGACATGATCTCTTCATGGCTCGTTTCCTTTACTCCTTGGCGACACTCCAGGCGTTAGCTTCATGCGATATGTTGAGTCGAGCGTGTCTTACTTACTTTTGGGAACCGTACCAAAAGGACGGTTAACATTTGCCCCCAAAGTACATCTTGTCTTGACATGATGTGCTTTGCGTTGGGTGAAGTAATTGTTGATTCGTCGATTTTTCCTGTAAACTCATGAAAATAGACGTTAGTTGTTGAGCTTGTATGCGTTGTAATCGTAACCAAGCCGTCGTTGGTATGACATCGTGTTTACGTCCTTAAGTATGCGCAATATATTGGATTCGCGCGCTCGTAACTATTTGTAATTGTTTGTATACACGCACATCGTGTGTATATGTACATGTTTTTTTTTTTTGCTTCTCTTTTTTTTTTTGAACTCGTACCCATGTTTGGGGTATGAGTATTTCGTACCTCAAACGGAGATACAAAATCTCGTATCCTAGTGGGGTATGAAATTTCGTACCCCACTGGGGTACAAGGACTCGTGTTCCACCGAGGAATATGAAAGGTCAGCGGGGTGTTATAAATAACCACCCCCCCCCCCACTTTTTCTCTTCTTCTTGCTTTTACTTTGACCGCCATCGGACTCAAGCTTTGAACCTTAGAATTTGTAGCGCCTAAACACTCAAAACGAACTCAAGTAGGACGAAGGGCGCTCGAGCTTAATCGCACCCGAGCGCGGAGGCGGACGCCATTCCTGACCCCTCCCCCCCTTCGAATCTCAAACCGAGCTCGATTATGCCGCCGGATCCTTCTGGTTATGGATGGGTTGGAGAGAGAGAGAGGCAGGGAGTCGAGTTGCGAACGGAAGAGGCGGATTAAAGGCGAAGTGGAAAGGCATAGTCGAGCTGATCAGAGCTCATACGCCTGGGTGGGGGTACGAAAGTTCGTACCCCATCGTGGAGTACGAGACCCCGTACCCCTCGTAGGGGTTACGAGTTCTCGTACTCCCTCGGGGTACGAAACTTTGTATCCCTCAAGGGTACGAGTTTTCATACTCCCCTTCTGGGGTATGAAACTCGTACCCCTCAAGGGGTACGAGTTTTCGTACTCCCCAGCTTGGGTACGAAACCTCTTACTCCCCCAAGGGGTACGAGATTCCCAAAGGCTTTCCCTTATTCCGTTTTGCCTTTTTCGTTTGGGTTTCGATTTCCGGTCATCTCGTCTTTGAGTTCATGTTGCCTTCGCGACTTCAAGAGATTTGGCTAGGAATTCGCGCTTAGATGTAATGAAATTGGTGATTCAACCCAGCAAGTAGGACTTAGAGCGTATATACTTGGACTATGATTGAACTTATAGAACCGCGGGTCATGTCTCATTGATTCCCAATGTAACATAGTCGCGACTTGACGTGAACCTTGGCAAGTTGGTTGATGACAATGATAATTACGGTCGCACGGACTCATAGTTGTTGCCGCGTCAAACCTTTGACTTTCAAATCGTATAATTCGGACATTGCATCGCACCAGACGTACATGCTATTTTACACCGACATGGTAGGTACACGTTAGTCAACTATGCTGTCTAATGCTAATGTGTTAAAAGGACAGCCAGACATGAAGACAAGATCTATGACAGAGCAAACTTCGGAAGTTGAGACATCGTTATCGTGATCGCGCACTTCTGACTCAACTAGCAATGCTAGCTCGACGGCCAATGAGCTTGAGACTTCCTAGAGATCAACCCCTTCTCAAGCGGCAAGCCTGCCGAAACCGTCTGAGCATGGGGAACAACCTAAAGGGAAACATTCTCCGGTCGTACGCGCCGGTGGCACCAAATACGTTGGTCGATACTGTTATACTTGAAAATCCGTCGGATTTGGTTCCATTGCACATGGACGCGACGGCGGTTAAGAAATTGGCGTTGCGGTTTCGCATTCTCGTAAGTGGCGGTCGCGCACAAAGAGAGGATGGTAGGGCTCACGCACCGCCAGAGGGTTATACTGTCTAGAACTGGTAGGTTTGTATTACTGGGTGCGTGCCCTGGGCCAACAATTTTATTTGGGACATGCTGTATTATTTCGGCCTTGCGCTATCGTAGCTGCATCCAAATGCATATGTTTCCCTCTTAGGTACCTACATTCTCTACCGGGAGTATTTGCAGTTAGAACCCCCCGGAGGGGACATTCGGTACTTGTTTCAATTAAAGAGAAGAGCTAATATATCGCCGTCTCAGTATTTTTTGGAAGCTTTCCTACCACTAAGTTTTTTGTCAGGACGTGGCCCAAAACGATTGTATACAAATATGAATGGTTCTTTGTGCATTGTCCCTTTGGACTCACGAGGAGGTGGCTGGAAAGAAGTAAGCACTCTTAAGCTCCGCGTTTTATTTTAAAGTTCGCAGATTTGATGTATTACGTTTGACTTTGTTTTGACATAATGGGAAACCTGAGGCCCCCACCGGCCTCGAGTACCAAAAACGCCTTGAGGCTTTATGGGTGATATCGGCTGAGTCGTGCAGGACTGCTCCATGACAATCGAGTTGTAATTAGGCCATCGTTGTAGGTGGTGAACAGAAAGAAGAGGCGAGGAAAGACAAAGGGGATCCAGTCTGAAGAGGAAGATGCCCCTACTATGCCTAAACTGCGAAAGGCTGCTAAAGCCTTAGAAGAAACTGGTGGGGCTGAGGTTAGCGACAAGGAGGAAGTTATTGGGGGCGTGGACCCGTTGAACGTTCCTTCTCCACTTATAACTGATGAGGTGGGGGTAGGAGCATCGCCGAAGCCACAATCTCTAGCTGCTACCTCAGAAGCCGCCATCCCACTTGAGAAAGTGGGCCAGTTTGATGATCTCAATAAACTTCCTCTAGACTTGTCTCCTTGGCTTGGTAAGGGTTCACTCCTTCGGGCGAACCAACATCCAGTTTATTGAGAGAACACTTAGGACATACACTCGTAAACACCGAGTAGCATGGAGATCGCTCGTATGCTCAAAGTATTTGACTTTGAACTGTTTCTTTAGCAGGTGACATGGAAGGAGGACATAGAGGATAAGGCTATGGGAACGGAGGTCGCAAATTCCCTAGAAACACTTTTCATGATAGCTTTAGGAGAGGGGCTAGCCTATTTGGTGGACGCTCCGCCTCCACATGACCGCAGCAGTGAACATCGTCATAAAGATAGATCTCGGCGATCTCTAACTCCTCCTACCCGATCATTTGGGGGAGATTCCCGATTCGATGTAGCGAGCCCTCGACAACCTTCATTGATGGCTCCTTCTCATACGGCAGCTTTGGCTCTTGCCCATATATCCACAGGAAGGGAGCATAGAATCAGTCATTCCAAGAAGAAGGAGTTGGCTAAGAAGAAGAAGAAGGAGCTTGTGGCTCCCAAGACCCGAGAGCTTTCCATCGATGAAAGGAAGGCGCTACTAAAGCATGAATTCCCTCAACATTATTTTGACGAGGTGGTATTCCTTCCTGATATCAGTCTGATTCCTATTAAGGATTTCATGGAGATATGGATGCATGTGAAAGTCGTGTATCACCCGATCGAGGAACTCACTAGGTATTCCCTCCATCTCTCGGAACTAATCAAGAGGAAGAACATAGAGATCCTGAATCAAAGGCTGACTGTTGACGCCGAGCGGACCACTGTTCATAACTTGGAGAAGGAAATAGGTAGATCTGCTTCTTACGTCGTAAACATTTCCCCGTTCTCCTTTATGCCTTCGAATGTTAACTTTTAGTATTATTGTTGCAGCGGTGCTGAAGAGACGTATGAGATGCTGAAAAAGGAGGCGAAGCACGCCAGCTCAACTTTTAAAGATACCGCGGCCTTGTTACCTAGTGAGAACATGGCTTTGAAAAGGTACAAGCCGATCTGGAAAAAGTAAACGCTGAACTGGGGAAAGACAACTAGCAGGTATCTCAGCTTCAGAAGGACAACCACTACAAGGATTGAACAGTATAGCAACGGTGGGTTCCAACGGTCTCCAACGGCCATTGACCAACGGCTTCCAACGGAAGCCAAAAATGTGTATTTTATTACGAAAGAAAAATATTGTCCGTTGGAAACCATTGGCGACCATCGGTTATAAAACCGATGGATGCCGTTGGTAGCCGTTACATGAGCCTGCAGCTAAACAGCCAGAAGCTTCTCCTTCTTCCCCATTTTGCTTTCACCACGAATTTCAATCCAAAAACCGCAAATCCCACCCCTTTAATTCTGAAATCATCCTATTCTGCGCCTCCAACCACCAAGGACGTCTCCAAGTCGGTCAAGGAACTCTCTTCTCCTCTCTAATCTTGGATTCTCTCCAATTTGAAGGTATGTTTGTGTGTATTAACCCTAATTTTGTTAATTAGTGTATGTTTGTTTATGTTTGTATGTATGATGCTATTAACTAGTCACTAATGTAGGGTTTAATCATTTAAGTTGCTAATTTAGGGTTTTTATTTATAAATTACTTAGTTGTTAATTAATTTAGGGTTTTAGTTAGTGTAATTGGTTGTTGTTAGTATGTTTGTATTTATAGATTTATTTGATTATGTTGCTAATCTAGGGTTTAATTAGTTCAAGTTGAATATGTATATATGTATACATGTATAGTGATGTATGCATTGAAAAATATATTTAATTTGTTGAAAACATGTGGTGGAAACGCGCACAATTCATTGTTGAAAATATACATGTATAGTGATGTATAGTTCGATTCTATGTTGAAAATATACGCATATATGATAAAATTCATATACGTACAATTCAAAGTAGTTAATTAAGGAGCTAAGGCGTAGAAACGCACACGGTTTGAGCTTTGGCCTTTTTTTAAGTTCTGCAATTGATCGTAAACCTGCAACTATGATTTTGAAATTTTTTTAGGTTGAAATTTCAAAATCAAAGTTGAAAAAATACACTTCAATCACGAGAAAAAACCAAATCGTAATATGTTACATTCATAAAGCCTTAGAGAGTTTTTTTGGCCCCGTCTGATAAGTATTGTATATAATCATTATGTGAATGTTCGTTTTATTAACAAAACGGACTTTTATATTCATCATAACAATATTTGTTGGATTTGTCCTTTGTATTGGATAAGTTACGAATACAATAACGAAATTAAATCTCGTAAAATATTCCATTTTAAACGATTCTCAAAATTTCGAAAGTATATGTTCCCTGTGTACACGCAATTGTGTACTTTTCAGGGAACTAAAGGGAAGTGCTGCCGAAATTTTGTTGAATCATTTAAATTGAAAAGATTTAAGTGATTTAATTACGTTATTGTATTTGTAATGGGAGGTAGGATGACACATCGGTAAATGATCAATTAACATAACATGCATTCGGTAATAAAATTGTGAATATATTTCAACATAACATGCATATATCAATAATAAGGGAATTTTGAGAATTTAGTGACGGACACAAAAATTGTTATAAAAGTAATAAAAATTGTAAATTTTAACATTTTTTCTAATTTTATAGGTACTTAGGAAAAATGGATCGCGATTATTTTAATGATCGAAGTTGGATGTACCATCGAAGAGAAACTGATGGCGCAATAAAGAAATAATTTATTAACTGTGTCAGTGTGTTTATTGATTTCGCATTAAGTAATAACGGAAACGACGTCGAAATCCGTTGTCCATGTAGTAGATGCAAGTTATTGAAGCATTTGATACCATAAATGGTTAGAGTTCATTTGCGTTAGTATGGTTTTGTGCCGAACTATTAAGTTTGGGATCGTCATGCAGAACCATTAGCATCTACTATTACACAAGTTGAGGAGGTAGTGAATAATGAAATTGCTACGACGAATCTTGTAGAACAAATGGTTGAAGATGCTGCACGTTCAATGTTTCCGGTTCAACAATTTAATGATAACGATGGTAATGTTGAAGAAGAACCAAATATTCAAACCAAAACGATATATGATTTATTAGATGTAGCGAAAAAAACCATTTGGGAAGGTTGTGAAAGCGGAACTCAATTATCAGTAACTGCTGAATACATTGCGATGAAATCGAAATACAACCTCACGGAAGCTGCATTTATAGCTGTTGTACAAGCTACGAAGCGGCATATGCCTCCTAATAATTTGATGTGTGAAAATCATTATGAAGTTATAAAAATGATGTCGGCCTTTGGTTTATTGTATCAAAAAATAGATACATGTGTAAAGGGTTGCATGCTATTTTGGAAGGAAGATATCAACCTTAAGAATTGTAGAATATGTAATCAGGAAAGATACAAACCTAGAAAGAAAAAGGGAAAGGAAGTCCCGTATAAACGTATGCATTATTTACCTATTATTTCTAGACTTCAAAGGTTATATGCATCTTCTGTAACTGCGCAACATATGAGATGGCACAGTGTGAGAACACGTGAAGAAGGGACGTTAACACACCCATCCGATGGAGAAGCATGGAAGCATTTTGATCAAAAATATCCCAATTTTGCATCTGAGAGTCGTAATGTTAGACTTGGTTTATGCACGGATGGGTTTTCACCTTTTTTCTCAATTTGGTTCTAAATATTCATCCTGACCTATAATTGTAACACCTTATAATTTACTTCCGTGGATGTGTATGAAAACGCCTTATATGTTTCTCGCAATTGTCGTCCCTGGTCCCGATGATCCGACGCAAGGAATCGATGTGTATTTACAACCGTTGATTGAAGAATTAAAAAAATTGTGGTATGAAGGGGTAGAAACATATGATATTTCACAAAAATAAACTTTTGTATGCGTGCTTCTCTGTTGTGGACAATTAGCGATTTTCCTGCTTATGCAATGCTTTCAGGTTGGAGTACGACTGGTGTAACGACCCGTATTCTACACATCATAGGATTGTAGAATATTTATTTCTTTCCCATGTGAAGTCGTATGGTCATGTAATTTTGGGAAACATCTATTAGAGTCATTTCCCATGTTCATGATTTTTGTCGATTTTTAAATGACCATTTTGCCCTTAGTTAGTACTGTTTTGGCCATAACTTTTGATTGGAAAGGAATTTTGATCTGAAACCACTTCCATTGGATTCATTTGATGGTTTACCTTTCCGTAGAGTGGTCATAATAGCCAAACGGACTTACCGTTTGGGAGATATGGCTGAAATAAGGTTTGGAGGGTGAAAAACTGCTTAACCGGGCCAAATCGGGTGATTAGTGAGTAGGCCCATAACCCATTTCGGGATTAGGGTTATGGGGAGGCTGAAATGAGATAGAGGATCATTCCATTTCAGTTTTCTAGCCTCCACTTATCACCAAGGAACCCTAAAAATGGCCTCTAACCTCTAAATCACCTCCAAATCATCTTTTGGTCAAGCATTAAGCTTAGCAACATCTAATCAAGGAAGATCTACACCAAAGCAACATTGGAGCTGCTGTTTAGCATTGGGATTCACATCAAATCAGAGCTTTATTTCAGATCTTAGTTTATTTGTGGCTAAGGTGAGTGATTTGCATAGTTTTACACTAATTATGGCTAGTTAAGGGTAATTAGTGCTAATTAGCGAATTTAGGCATGGTAAAATTCGGGAAAAATGTTCATAAATTCCTAAATGATGTTTTAGACCTCTGATATGAATTTGGGTTAATTTGGTTAAGTTTTGTTAATCCTATCATTAGTTTCACCTAAACATGCTTAGGGGGAAATATGGGGTTTGGGGTATGTTTGATCCATTTTAACATATCATGTTGATGTTTGTGGTTGATTATGCATGTTGCTATGACTGTATGAAATGCTTTGTGATTGATTTCAATAGTTAGAATGGTCGAAAACGCCGTCGAATGGCGTAAACACTTGCTGGAACAGTTTCAGAAAACAGTGCAGGGTTCGGATCGGATCGGATATGTTGAACTGAGCAAGGAATCTGATCGGATCGGAACCCAACACTTGGGAAAAATGGCAAAAAGGAAGGCCACGCTAGCTGAACTGGGATCGGATCGGATTAGGGAGTAGGGATCGGAGCGGATAGAGGAGGACGGATCGGATCGAAGCATGTAAAGGATGAGGAGGCGGATCGGAGCAGAAGCATGAACTGGAGGGGGAGTGACTCCCGACCCAAACCGAGGAGAAACGCCCGACCCGAACTGATGGAGTGGTACCCGACCCGAACCGCACCAGAAGAAGACCCGACCCGAACAGATGGAGGATACCTGACCCGAACCGATGGCTTGAGAAGGAACCCGAACCGACCCAGTATTGACCAATAACCCGAGATGCAAAGGTAGTCCAATATGGGAAGTTAGAGCTCAGGATCCAGTTGGGAACCGATGAGTTCACTTCATGGTTGGACTTTGCTGCGGGACGTGTGCTAAGGAGTTGTCGACGTTCATAACTTCGATTCACCACTAAAAAGGAATGATGGGATACTTATCAGTGCAGCAGGGTCATTATGACCTGAGGGGCAAGGTGATGGTAGCAAGACTACGTTATCAGTGCAGTAGGGTCATTATGACCTGAGGGGCAAGGTGATGCGTAGTAAGACTATGAGCCAGTGCAGTGGGGTTCTTGTGACTCCATGGGGCAGAGTGGACATAGTAAGGATTAGTAAGGCTATGAGCCAGTGTAGTGGGGTTCTTGTGACTCCATGGGGCAAAGTGGACATAGCAAAGGATTGTGGCTACGTTATCAGTGCAATGAAGCCATTTATGACTTCATGGGGCAGAGTGATCGTAGCAAGGTATGTTGGGTGATCGAAGTGGTGAATATCGTATGCTTTACGCACTGAGTGAGAAATGTGAGGATGGATGCTATGTTTGATTGTTTGCCATCACTATGACATGCACACCTCCCCCACCTCCGTATCTTTATACTGTTTGATATGGTACCTTAGAGTGTTGTACAGTATGTAGTGCTAACTCTTTGGTTGCAGGTCCAGGTTCAGGTATGTTTTAGTATACCTGTTATTGTTCACTTTAGATGCTTATCGCTCATACCAGGCTTTATGTCTGACCCAGAGTTTTATGTCTCCTCTTATTACTCTGGGTGCTCACACAAGCAGACTAGAGACAGGTTAGCTGGTGGTGCACGAGTAGCTGATTCGGAGGCGGGCAGGAGGCTTCCACGTATGATATATATATACACATTCTCCCTGTGTCGTTGGTGGTCGCTACTTGGGCATTAGTAGTGTACCTCCCTTATCTTACTTTTGCTTTGAGACAGTTTGAAAGTTGTAATAAGCTGTATTTTGGATTTCCGCTGCTATGATGTTTAGTTCTGATTTTCAGCTTATGCACTGTCTCTCCTGTTTTATGTCAAGTATATTATTATTATATTTTGTTCTATGCGCTGTAAGACATTCTACAGGTTCTTTGTATGTTCATTTCCTTCTTCCCTTTCCTTCTCACGACCCGTTCCGTGCTAACAGGACATGTGTACATCGCACTTTTGGAGTAAATGCCGGTTGGTGCGGGGCGGGCCGTCACACTTGGTATCAGAGCTCTAGGTTGCGTAGTTAACCTAAGGTAAGACACTAGGGAGGGATAGTACGTATATGAGAGTGCGTATTTGTAATTATTTTGGTTTTCAAAAGCTATATACATACTATTAGTAGTATAAAGAATGAAGTCGCACTGCACTAGCACCACTATGGGGTCGTTAATCGTTTCCCTTTTCCAGATTGACGATGAGCCGAGACACGAGGGGTGCTGGTAGAGGGACCAACCAAGGGAATGCCGCTGACATGAGGGCAATGTTTACTAACCTCATGAGAGACATGCTTAGGGAAGTGCAAGGGGCAGTTTCCAATCCCGGAGTTGGTGTTGGCCTAGTAGTGCAGGCGCCTAGGGTCGATTTCGCCAAGTTGTGCAAGGATTACAGTAATCTTGGTGGAAAGCCGTTCCACGGAACAGAGTCGGCCACAGATGTTCAAGATTGGATGGATAGTTGTGACCGTATCTTCGATGACTTGGGTCTTGAGGATGCGATGAAGAGAAGGCTAGCGTCTCGTCAGCTGCAAGGGCGAGCGATGAATTGGTGGAATGACATTAGAACAGCTACTCCAGAGGATCAGGTTACTTGGGATCAGTTCAAGGCTCGCTTTAGCGAGAAGTTCATTCCAGCTGCCCAGAAGTCAGTATTGTTTAAGAGGTTCTTGGAACTCAAGCAGAACAGAAAGGCAGTTTCTGACTATATTGCTGAGTTCGACACTTTGTCGAAGTATGGACTGTCTCTCATTGACACTCCTGAAAAGAAGAATGAGAAGTTCATTACTGGTTTGGATGGATACTTGGGGGAAAGGCTTATCAACCACATCGATGAGACTTTTGAATCGATCGTGGGGAAGGCTTTGAGATCAGAGAGCCTTTACCATAAGTCAAAGACGGAGGCTGCATTTGCAGAAGGGCCAAAGCCGCAAGCAGGTGGCGGAGGCAAGAATAACTCTCAGAATAAGAGGAAGCAGGACCAATCTAAGGGTGGCCAGAAAAAGAGCAAGAAGGATGTTGAGTGCTTCAGCTGTGGAAAGAAGGGTTATTATGCTAAAGAATGTCGTGCCAAGCCAGCGGAAAGGAAGTGCTACAACTGTGGTCAAATGGGACATCAGAAGGATAAGTGTCCGCAACCTCTTAAAGAGAAACAGATTGTGAAAGCATATGCTCTTGATGTTGTTCCTTCTTCGTCGAATGCCCCAACTGCGGCGGAGAAAGGAAAGAATGTCGTTATTCAAGGTATGCTTTCTATTTATGATGTACCAGTTCGAGTTTTATTTGATACTGGGGCTTCCCGTTCCTTCATATCTAGTGACCTGGTAGATAGGTTGGGACTGGAACCTGAGATAGTCGATAGACCATTAGTTGTGACGAACCCGATTGGTGGTTCGACTAGCCTTAGTATGATTTGCAGGAATTTGGTCTTATCGAGTCATGGATGTATGTTTGTATGTGATTGCTTTGTTTTGGGCTTTACTGGGTATGGCATTATATTGGGAGTCGATTGGCTCCAAAGATACGGGGTGGTGGTAGACTGTGAGGGCTTTTTGGTGACAGTGAGGGCGGATGATGTGCGGAGGGTAGTGTTTGGTAGTCTACCTAGTGATGGGGTTATGGCTAGTTTTGTAAATTCCCTCGACATCCCGCAGGATGAGTTGTCAGATGTGCCCGTGGTTGGCCAGTATCCGGACGTCTTCGAGGAGGTGACCGGGCTTCCACCACACCGAGAGATTGAGTTCCGTATTGATTTAGTGAAAGATGTCAGACCTATAGTGATGCCACTTCGTCGTATGGCACCAAGGGAGCAGCGAGAGCTCAGGGTGCAAGTCAGCAATCTTTTGAAGAAGGGATTTATTAGAAGGAGTGTCTCCGAGTGGGGAGCACCAGTTGTGTTTGCCACTAAGGCAGATGGTTCCCTTCGGTTGTGTGTGGACTATCGCGAGTTGAATAAGGTGACGAGGAAGAATAAGTATCCTCTACCGCGGATAGATGATTTGTTTGATCAACTGGAAGGAGCAAGAGTGTTCTCCCAGTTGGACCTCGCGACAGGATTTCATCAGCTACGAGTAGCAGATGAGAGTGTTCCGAAAACGGCATTTAGGACGCCGTCTGGATTTTATGAGTGGTTGGTCATGCCATTTGGGTTGACCAATGCACCAGCCTACTTTGTGGATCTCATGAATCGAGTATTCAGAGATCAGTTGAATAAGTTTGTTCTTGTGTTCGTGGATGATATCCTTGTTTACTCAAGGACAGAGGAGGAACACAAGGGACACTTGAGGATAGTGATGGAGATGTTGAGGAAACACCAATTGAAAGCAAAATTCTCTAAGTGTCATTTTTGGAGAAGGGAAGTGAGATTCTTGGGTCATGTTGTTTTCGAGAGTGGTATTGCCGTGGACCCTGCGAAGGTGGCTACGGTACAGGATTGGCCTACGCCCAAGAATGCAACAGATGTAAGAAGTTTCTTGGGATTAGCTGGATATTATCATAAGTTTATCCAGGACTTCTCCAAGATAGCAGCACCGTTGACTCAGTTGACTAAGAAGAATCAGTCCTTCGTCTGGGACGAAGTGTGTGAGGATGCCTTCAAGAGTCTAAAGGAGAAGTTGACGCGTACGCCAGTGTTAGTCATTCCTAAAGGGAATGAAGAGATGACGGTATACACGGATGCTTGTGGTACCGGACTGGGTGCTGTATTGATGCAAGGAGGTAGGGTTGTAGCTTATGCTAGTCGACAGCTAAAGCCGCATGAGAAGAAGTATCCTACCCATGATTTGGAATTTGCAGCGATTGTATTTGCGCTGAAGATGTGGAGACACTATCTCTTGGGAGAAAGATTTGAGTTGTTTACCGATCATAAATCGTTAAAGTATCTCTTCTCTCAGAAAGATCTGAATCTCCGTCAACAGAGATGGTTAGAGTTCTTAGCTTCGTATGATTTTGATATCGCATACACACCTGGGAAAGGTAATGCGGTAGCCGATGCCTTGAGTAGGAGACATGCCAGCTTAGGGGCAATGTTTCTTAAATGGAAGCAACTGGAGTATATCGCGGGGTTTGATTTCAGACCAAAGTGTGAATTGGATCCAGTCATGCTAGCTAGTTTGACGATCAGACCCACTTTGATAGAGCGGATTGGTTCTAGCCAGAGGGACGATCCTAATTTATTAGAAATCATCTCCAAGTTAGAGATGAACATCGACGGTGAGGAGATGAATGTGTATGGGCTTGATCGAGATGGATGGCTTAGAAGGAATGGAAGGCTAGTTGTACCCAACGTAAATGGTTTGAGGGATGAAGTGCTTAGAGAATGTCATCACTCAAAACTGACTATACATCCCGGTGGTAATAAGATGTATCGAGACATGAAGCAGACTTACTACTGGGAAGGGATGAAAAGAGACGTTGGGAAGTTTATATCCAAATGCATGAATTGCCAGCTAGTTAAAGCCGAGCAAAAGAAGCCTAGTGGTTTGTTGCAACCATTAGAAATTCCCGAATGGAAATAGGAGCAAGTCTCGATGGATTTCATCGATGGCCTACCAAGGACTAAATCGGGATATGATAGCATTTGGGTAATTGTGGATCGATTGACTAAAAGCGCAAGATTTATACCAGTCAAATCGACCAGAACGGCAGCCAAGTTGGCAGAACTGTATATGAAGTGGGTAGTGAGATTTCACGGAGTACCCAAAAGCATTGTGAGTGACCGAGACTCGTTGTTCACTAGTGGGTTTTGGAAGAGCTTACAAGAGGCTCTAGGGTCAGGATTACATCTCAGTACCGCATATCATCCTCAGACCGACGGTCAGACGGAGAGGGTGAATCGTATATTGGAAGATCTCTTAAGAGCGTGTATATTGGATTTTGGTGGATCATGGGATGACCATTTGCATCTAGTAGAGTTTGCATATAATAATAGCTACCAATCCAGTATCGGTATGGCTCCATATGAAGCTTTGTACGGAAGACCGTGCAACTCACCATCATGTTGGGTAGAGACTGGCGAGAAATTTGTGCTTGGACCAGAGATGGTGAGAGAAACTTCCGATAAGATCAAGATCATTCAGCAACGAATGAAAGCTGCCCAAGATAGGCAGAAGAGTTATGCTGATAAGAGGAGAAGAGACTTGAAATTCTCCGTTGGTGACTTGGTGTTTGTCAAGATCTCTCCGTTGAAGAGCGTGATACGATTTGGCAGGAGAGGCAAATTAGCACCAAGATTTGTTGGCCCATTCCCTGTTCTTGAATTAGTCGGGAATTTGGCGTATGGAGTTGACTTACCAGAGAAGATGGCGGGAGTTCACAATGTATTTCATGTTTCCCAACTAAGGAAGTTCGTTCACGACTCAGATATGACTATTTCACCTGATCAGTTAGAGGACTTCGAAGTAGAACCCGAGGCGGTTGGGAACCGCAAGCCGATCTGTATTGTGGGGCACGATACGAAGCAACTTCGAAGGAAGGCGGTGAAGCTAGTCAAAGTTCAGTGGGGCGAGGACGAGAGTGATTGTACTTGGGAGACAGAGGAGAGCATTAGGAAGGCATATCCAGAACTCTTTGCCTGGTAATATTTACTTTGCGATTTAGTTATTCCGCATGCTAGGATAGACTTATTTTACTTGTTTTGCATGTTTGATGGTTGTTTTATGGTTGATAGGCATGCGGGACCTTTGTGTGTGTTTTGATTAGGGAATTTCGGGGGCGAAATTTATTAAGAGGGGGAGAGTGTAACGACCCGTATTCTACACATCATAGGATTGTAGAATGTTTATTTCTTTCCCATGTCAAGTCGTATGGTCATGTAATTTTGGGAAACATCTATTAGAGTCATTTCTCATGTTCATGATTTTTGTCGATTTTTAAATGACCATTTTGCCCTTAGTTAGTACTGTTTTGGCCATAACCTTTGATTGAAAAGGAATTTTGACCTGAAACCACTTCCATTGGATTCGTTTGATGGTTTACCTTTCCGTAGAGTGGTCATAATAGCCAAACGGACTTACCATTTAGGAGATATGGCTGAATTAAGGTTTGTAGGATGAAAAACTGCTTAACCGGGCCAAATCGGGTGATTAGTGAGTAGGCCCATAACCCATTTCGGGATTAGGGTTATGGGGAGGCTGAAATGAGATAGAGGATCATTCCATTTAAGTTTTCTAGCCTCCACATATCACCAAGGAACCCTAAAAATGGCCTCTAACCTCTAAATCACCTCCAAATCATCTTTTGGTCAAGGATTAAGCTTAGCAATATCTAATCAAGGAAGATCTACACCAAAGCAACATTGTAGCTGCTGTTTATCATTGGGATTCACATCAAATCAGAGCTTTATTTCAGATCTTAGTTTATTTGTGGCTAAGGTGAGTGATTTGCATAGTTTTACACTAATTATGGCTAGTTAAGGGTAATTAGTGCTAATTAGAGAATTTAGGCATGGTAAAATTCGGGAAAAATGTTCATAAATTCCTAAATGATGTTTTAGACCTCTGATATGAATTTGGGTTAATTTGGTTAAGTTTTGTTAATCCTATCATTAGTTTCACCTAAACATGCTTAGGGAGAAATATGGGGTTTTGGGTATGTTTGATCCATTTTAACCTATCATGTTGATGTTTTGATGTTTGTGGTTGATTATGCATGTTGCTATGACTGTATGAAATGCTTTTTGATTGATTTCAATAGTTAGAATAGTCGAAAACGTCGTCGAATGGCGTAAACACTTGCTGGAACAGTTTCAGAAAACAGTGCAGGGTTCAGATCGGATCGGATATGGGGCTCGGGTCGGATATGGCGCTCGGATCGGATATGTTGAACTGAGCAAGGAATCTGATCGGATCGGAACCCAACACTTGGGAAAAATGGCAAAAAGGAAGGCCACGCTAGCTGAACTGGGATCGGATCAGATTAGGGAGTAGGGATCGGAGCGGATAGAGGAGGACGGATCAGATCGAAGCATGTAAAGGATGAGGAGGCGGATCGGAGAGGAAGCATGAATTGGAGGGGGAGTGACTCCCAACCCGAACCGAGGAGAAACGGCTGACCCGAACTGATGGAGTGGTACCCGACCCGAACCGCACCAGAAGAAGACCCGACCCGAACAGATGGAGGATACCCGACCCGAACCGATGGCTTGAGAAGGAACCCGAACCGACCCAGTATTGACCAATAACCCGAGATGCAAAGGTAGTCCAATATGGGAAGTTAGAGCTCAGGATCCAGTTGGGAACCGATGAGTTCACTTCATGGTTGGACTTTGCTGCGGGACGTGTGCTAAGGAGTTGTCGACGTTCATAACTTCGATTCACCACTAAAAAGGAATGATGGGCTACGTATCAGTGCAGTAGGGTCATTATGACCCGAGGGGCAAGGTGATGGTAGCAAGACTACGTTATCAGTGCAGTAGGGTCATTTTGACCTGAGGGGCAAGGTGATGCGTAGTAAGACTATGAGCCAGTGTTGTGGGGTTCTTGTGACTCCATGGGACAGAGTGGACATAGTAAGGATTAGTAAGGCTATGAGCCAGTGCAGGGGGGTTCTTGTGACTCCATGGGGCAAAGTGGACATAGCAAAGGATTGTGGCTACGTTATCAGTGAAATGAAGCCATTTATGACTTTATGGGGCAGAGTGATCGTAGCAAGGTATGTTGGGTGATCGAAGTGGTGAATATCGTATGCTTTACGCACTGAGTGAGAAATGTGAGGATGGATGCTATGTTTGATTGTTTGCCATCACTATGACATGCACACCTCCCCCACCTCCGTATCTTTATACTGTTTGATATGGAACCTTAGAGTGTTGTACAGTATGTATTGCTAACTCTTTGGTTGCAGGTCCAGGTTCAGGTATGTTTTAGTCTACCTGTTATTGTTCACTTTAGATGCTTATCGCTCATATCAGGCTTTATGTCTGACCCAGAGTTTTATGTCTCCTCTTATTACTCTGGGTGCTCACACGAGCAGACTAGAGACAGGTTAGCTGGTGGTGCGCGAGTAGCTGATTCGGAGGCGGGCGGGAGGCTTCCACGTATGATATATATATACACATTCTCCCTGTGTCGTTGGTGGTCGCTACTTGGGCATTAGTAGTGTACCTCCCTTATCTTACTTTTGCTTTGAGACAGTTTGAAAGTTGTAATAAGCTGTATTTTGGATTTCCGCTGCTATGATGTTTAGTTCTGATTTTCAGCTTATGCACTGTCTGTCCTGTTTTATGTCAAGTATATTATTATTATATTTTGTTCTATGCGCTGTGAGACATTCTACAGGTTCTTTGTATGTTCATTTCCTTCTTCCCTTTCCTTCTCACGACCCGTTCCGTGCTAACTGGACATGTGTACAGCGCACTTTTGGAGTAAATGTCGGTTGGTGCGGGGCGGGCCGTCACAGCTGGTCGTCTAGCTTGTCCGTACTGCATGCAAGAAACAAGAGCATTTTCTTTACCTATCGGAAAGAAAATTTCATGGTTTGACTGTCACAGGTGTTTCTTAAAATTAATCATCCTTTTAGAAGAGATAAGAATTTTTTTACGGTCAATAGGCATGAAATTTTGCAACCACATGAAGTATGGACAAGTGAACAAATTTTTGAACTTGTAAAAGATCTTCCCAAGATTCATGAAACCGGAGTACAGGAAGAAATTCAAGGTAAATCAATGACTCATAATTGGTGGAAACAAAGCATATTTTGGGAGTTGCCTTATTGGAAAGATCTTCTGATTTGTCATAATATTGACGTGATGCATAATGAGAAAAACGTTTTTGATAATGTAATCAATACAATTTTGAATGTTAAAGGGAAGACGAAAGATGATTTGAAATCAAGACGCGATATTGAAGTAATATGTAATCGTCCGGAGCTTCATATAAAGCCAAATGACACCAAAAAACCGAAAGTGTGCTATGAATTGGACATTAATCAAATTAAAATATTTTTAAAATGGATGGAAGGATTAAGATTCCCAGATGGTATATCTTCCAATCTTCGTAGATGCATCGACTATAAAAACAACAAACTTAGCGAGATAAAAAGTCACGACTGTCATGTTATGATGGAAAATTTATTGCCCGTCGCTTTCAAAGAACTATTGCTCATAAAAGTTTGGACTGTTGTAACGGAGCTTAGTTTGTTCTATAAAGAGCTTTGTTCTACTACATTAAAACTTGATCGTCTACGTAAACTAGAGGAAGAAATCCCTATATTACTCTGCAAATTGAAAAAAATATTTCCTCCTGGATTTTTCAATGTTATGGAGCATTTACCTGTTCATCTTCCGTTAGAAGCACGCCTTCGAGGGCCTGTGCAATATGGATGGATGTATCTATTTGAAAGGTATATTAATTTTTAGTTAATTTAAATTTTGGTTAATGAAACGTGTAATAAAAATAATTTGCATTAATTATAAATAGGTATTTAAATCATCTAAAGAAAAAAGTGAGGCAGAAAGCTCGAGTTGAAGGTTCTATTTGCAAATCATACGTCGAAGAAGAAGCTTTATTTTTTTTTCTCCCATTATTTTAGTGATCATGTGAACATATCATTTGCAAGTACTGCGCGTAATGATGAAGGAATTGATCAAGATGATTGTCCAGCGACTTTATCAATTTTTTAAAAAACATGGACGGCCTTCTGGTAAATGTGTGGAAGAATGGCTGAATGATACAGATTATAATGCAGCACACACATATATTCTTCTCAATTGCACTGAAGTTGCACCGTTCGTTAGGTAATGAACTTATACATCTATTTATACATGTACTAAATGTTTATTCATAAATGTAACATTTGTCCTATAATTGCAGCATTTATGAATCACAGTATCCAAACGGCGATATCAGCAAAGAATTCGCTAGTTGGTTTATTAATTATTATTTTGATCCAACAAATTGTGTTTTGGACGAAGGTTTGAAACATTTGGCAATAGGACCAAAAAGAAATGTCAGGACATATCCAATTTTCTTTGTTAATGGATATAAATTTAACACTAAAGAATATGGTGCAGAAAAATTAACTGACAATAGCGGTGTATTTTTGAAAGGTAGTGATGATCCGAACGACCATATACATGATTTTTATGGCGTGCTAAACAAGATTCTGCAATTGACATATTTCACATGACCCGCGGAAGAAGTATTTTTGTTTAGGTGCAACTGGTTCAGCAATGTTTCGGGTTCTGGAATAAACGTGCACCCAAAATATAATCTTATTGAAGTGAGACATACTTCCCGTTATTATAAGTATGATCCTTTTGTACTTGACAAACAATCTCTTTAAGTTTATTATGCTCCTTATCCATCTATGAGAAGAGACAAAATAGATTGGTGGGCTGTTTTCAAAACAAAGGCAAGGTTTACTTTTGACGGATGTAATATTATCGACGACAAAGCTTATCAAGCAGATGTCGACGAAAATCCAGAAGTAGTAATAACCAATGATCAAACAGATTTTGGACCTCTAAACGATGAATCGAACACATTAATTGACGTATTTGAGACTACAAATAAAACAAATATGGAGGAGGAAATGGAATCAGAATCTGAAAGTGATGAGGACGACTAACCAATAATCCTCATTTTAAAAAGGTAATTTTATGTCTTTTTTTACCTAGTACGAATCAAATTCATATTTTGTAGGTATTTCTTATGTTATCTATGTACAAGTAACTCGTATGTTAAGTAGACATGTCTATTAACAAGTAACATATAGAATCATAACATTTCCTATTCATGTTATCTCATACCTTGTTTTTACATAGCTATTTCATGTTTATTCTATATACGTTATGTTGTTATCTGTAACATATGATGTCGCAAGGTGGTGATGAGGGTAGTCCTTCGAACTTATCTCGTCCTGTGGTCTGGCTTAAGCCAAAAGCCAGTAGAGGTTAAATACTACGTTTTTAGTATAAATTTACTTCATGTACAATAAATTATATAAATTTTTGTTCGAACGGACATAATTTTTTTTCGTTTATCACAGGGGGTTTGAGTTGGAGCCATCCAACATGGTCTTGAAGATATCTAGACGTGCATATCAGGCTCGCACGACTGCATGTTAGCCCACATGGACGTCGGTACCCGACATTGTGAAGGAGACTATATGGCAGGATTTTCTGGTATGTGTGATATAACATTTATTATGTTAAGTACTCATGCTCTTATTTGATAACATCATCTATGTATGCTATTTTTTTTGTTAAAATGCAGGGTTCAGTGGATCTGCAGGAGACAAATTTGGATCTCGTCAAGCGCCATTGGAATTCTAAAGTGGCAAAAAATTACAGAGAAACAATGAATAGTTTGAAATCAGGTGGGAAAAAACCGAATTGGATAGGCGAATCGGTGTGGGATGAGTTGCTTGCTTATTGGAACAATAATGAGGATTTTCTGGTAAATTTACTGCATATTTAATTTAAGTTATTCTATTCATTTAATATGTGATTTGGAATAATACATTTTTAAAAACAAATTAAATGTATAGGCATCGTCTGAGAGAAATGCAGCTAACAGGAGCAAGAATCTTGTTACGCATCGAGGTGGGTCGAAGTCGTTTCAGCACCATCGAGAGGATCTGGTATATTTAATAATTGCATCGTTTAAATTTAATAGTTGATTTAACTTTAAGTTTTAATTTACAAACACACATATATACGTATATGCATGCTTATTTCAGGAGAGAGCGCGTACGGCTCCTGTGTTGTAGTGGAATATTTTCGAGCATACTCATGCACTGAGTCAGACTGAGGACACAGGCTCAGTTTCGTACAGTTGGGACCATGATGATAAGGAGCGTGAGCGATATGTAAGTATATAATAATTAATTTATAGGTATAATTTAATTAAGATAATGTTATCTAATTTCATTTGTTTTATGTTTAACAAGAGAAATTTCAAGCACATAAGGCGCAGTTACTGGAATCTACTGGTAAGACTGAATTGACTAAGGATGAGGAGGACATGATATTTGATGCTGTCATGGATAAGCCCACCCGGAACAGACGATACGGTTATGGAAATCTAGAGGTAATACTCAAATTATTTTACATCACACATGCAGAACAATTACCTATCAACTCATTTTACATCACTAATACAAAAAATATTGGTGAGGTTAAGAGTATACATTGAGGATAATCATGTAATTTAATTGTATAATTTATTTATTTTCGAAATGTTCATAGTTTTGCTTCTTTCAATTTCGATGTATTCGTTAAATAAGATCATTTAGCATACGTAAAACAAAGACAACAATGTTGTTAATAAAAAATTATGATATAACTAATTATACATCTACTCGTAAATGATACAGGTTAGATCATCTCAGGAGGCGTATCAGAGGGCTCAGGACAAGGAAGTAATCCAACAGCTAAAAGCAGAAATTGTGGAGCTTCGTGAGCGTGAGGATCGGCGTGACCAGCAGATGGAGTTGCTTAATCAGAAGCTAGCGGAGTTCATCGCCCAGCACGGTACGCCACCTTCATCTTCCGGTGGAGAGAGTTGATCATGTTAGCGTTTGGACATGGTTATGTGTGTTTTGAGAGTTAGTGAGGCTTGCTACATGGTTATTGTATATATTGATGGTTTGGACATATTATGGTGCTTTGGTGATGGTGTGGTGTCTTGGTTATGATGTTTGGACATGCCTGTGTTGTTTTGACTACGTTTGGACATGGATTATGATGTTTTGGCGACGTATGTTATGGAAATATTGGTTAGTTAATGTGTTTTGTATTTGATTTTTATTTTTTACTTTGATTGGGTGTATATATGGTTCAAATTTTTAGTTATATGCTCGGATTGGAGAAGTTTCAATGGTTGATTGTGTTGTGTGTGGATTGTAGTGGCAAATCTGAAATCTGTAAAAAAAAAAGACCTAGATTTCCAACGGCGAGTAACGGCTTATTGGTCATCCACAACCAACGGTTTCCAACGGCGAGAAACGGTGTATTTGCAATGGTTTCCATCCTTTTCCAACGTCCCTTCGATCAGAAATATGTGACACGTGGTCAATCTTCCAGTTGGAAGCCTTTGGAAAATGGGCGTTGTTTGCATTAGAAGTCGTTGAAAACCGTTGATCCATATACCAACAGGTTGACCAACGGCCGCCAATGGCCCCTGGCCGTTGGAAACTACTGTTTCTCTTGTAGTGAACAAGGTTCTAAGTGCGGAGAATGAGAGGTTGAGGGCTAGGAATGCGAAGTTGGCTGAGCTGAGAAGGCAGCTAGAGGCGGTAAGGAAGGAAAAAGAGGATGTCGAGGCTATGGAATAAAGGCTGAGCACCTAAGGGAGGTGGAGCAATTGAGGGAGGAGATCAAGGATGCAGATGTTCGGGCGGAGGCGTCCCTAGAGGAGTATATTCGGAACATGTATGTCAAGGTTATAAAGTCCCGCAGAATCTCCTGGGTCGAGGATTACCCCCGGGTGCGGGCGCAAACATGGGAGAGACTGATGCCGTATGAGGCTTATTTACATCTGGTGGATATGGGTACCTCAGATGAGCATCAACTGATGATCGAGCTCCTGACTGACGAGGAGCAGGAGAAGCTGGAGGAAGAGAGAAGATTTCTACAAGAGGATGCAGAGAATGGGAAACTGGCTAGGAGGGATGCCGAGATGGGAAAGTTTGAATGTTATTGTCAGCTCCTCCTTGCTTGTGAAATTGGTGCTTCCTCCTTACAGTGTATCGATACTAGGAAAATTTTGTATTGATAACTTCTTTTGGTTTCTGTGATAAGCCCTGTTTCCGATAGCCAATTAAGGACTTTGCCTTGTTTTTGTGACTTCTGATTTACGTATCAACTCTGCGGCATCATCATTGCTTTGGAAGCTTTAATGATGACTTTGGAGCTGCTTCTTGGTGTCCGTATTGATACCAAGTAAATTGGTATCGATGGCCCTTCTCTCCATACTGCTTGGTTTTGTGCTTCCCTTTCATAGTCATGTTTTTAGGTATCTGATCATATGCCTAATATCATCTCCCGTTATTTTCTTTAGGTGTCAAATTGAATGCTCAGAGTTGATACCAGATTAACTACTAATGGTGTTGAGACCTCTTTGCCTCTATCTTCATTCATATCGGTACCAAGCTTTCCCCTGTTTATGTTGGTTACCGATAGTAAGTAATTTGGTTTGATTTCCTTCTTGCTTTTGGTATCGACAGTCTTGGTGCTTTTGGAATACTCTCTTGACGTCGGTTGTGCTCCGATGCCCCTTCACTTACATTTGGCTTTGATGCCGAAATCTAGTAGTATCAAATACTTTATTGTAAATATGGATTTTAATTGGTTTAAAAAGAAGAGTTAAAAGTGAATTTTAGATCTCCACTTTTCTCTTCCTTTCTTTTTTATATAAATTGGAAACCTCCATCATTTCCAATTTTACCAGCCTCCACTCCCTTTGATCAGAACTAGTAGCCTCCCTCTCCTCTTCATTTCCAATGAAAACAAAAAACTAAATCAAAAGCGGGGTGAGCTCCTGGTTTAGTAGTTTTCTTAGAATGGATTAAGTTCAATTCAGTGAGAATCTCTGATTTTCCATTCGACGTGTTATATCATGGCCATAATCTAGATAATATTTATTTTATATGTATGTATTGGCATGTCAATATACATACACACGGAAAGAGGCCTAGGTCAAGGGAAAGACCTATGAGGCAATCTAGTTAGGAAACCCTACCCCTTCCGGGAAAGGAAGGAGGAAGAAACATAATGTTGTGGTGTATGAAAGAAATACTAATGTATAAACTTTTCTAAATATTTGGTGGCTAGGTGGCTTGTTGCCTCTATTTATACTGGGTGGTAAGCGGTTTGGTTTACATTAGAACTTGTTTTTGGGCATATTCTTTTACTTATATTTGCTTCCTTCTTCTTGGGCATACAAGTTAGCTTAGGGCAACCCACTTAAGTAGGTCAGCCCTATGCGTAGATAACTGAAAGAATTGAGATCAGAGAGAAGAGAGAGAAGAGCAATGAACAATTGCAGACTACATTTTTATTAATTTGTATATCTATTACAAGAGAGATCCTTCTACTTATATATAAGAGAGGAATAATCTAGTACATCATATTCTAGGGAATATTTGGCCTAATTGAATAATACCCAATATAAATCACACTTAATACAATACTGAATATAAGGTAAAGTATTTATTTGTCTTTATTTCCAACATTAACTCAATTATTAATATCATTCCTAATTAACTCATTCTGAATATCTCAACACCCCCCCTCAAGATGGAGCATGCGGATCACAAATGCCCATCTTGGATTGCACCTTGGATTGCATCACGAACAAAATGACAGTCAGCTTCAAATTTCCATACGCCATCAGCAACTCTTCACTTTTAACAAATGGTTTTTAAAGTGGACCAACCACTCATTGGTTTTTAAAGTGGTCCAACCACTCAATGGTTTTTAAAGTGGACCACACTCAATAATGGTTTTTAAAGTGGACCACACTCAATATTCATGGTTTTTAAAGTGGACCACACTCAATGGTTTTTGGTTTTGGGTTTTGATTTTTGGTTTTGGTTTTGGTTTTGGTTTTGGTTTTGGTTTTGGTTTTGGTTTGGTTTTGGTTTGGTTTTGATGGTTTTTAAAGTGGACCACACTCAATGGTTTTTAAAGTGGACCACACTCAATGGTTTTTGGTTTTGGTTTTGGTTTGGTTTTGGTTTGGTTTTGATGGTTTTTAAAGTGGACCACACTCAATGGTTTTTAAAGTGGACCACACTCAATGGTTTTTTGTTTTGGGTTTTGATTTTGGTTTTGGTTTGGTTTTGGTTTGGTTTTGGTTTGGTTTTGATGGTTTTTAAAGTGGACCACACTCAATGGTTTTTAAAGTGGACCACACTCAATGGTTTTTGGTTTTGGGTTTTGATTTTTGGTTTTGGTTTTGGTTTTGGTTTTGGTTTGGTTTTGGTTTGTTTTTGATGGTTTTTAAAGTGGTTTTGTTGACTGGTTGAGAGGGGGGTAGGTGGTTTGTTGGGATTCGGTGTAGGGATCTGGGCTGGCGGCGAGATCTGTTCTGAACTTCGGTGGCGGGGGTGGACAAATGGCGGCAGTGTAGATTGGCTTTAGATTGGCTTTATTTGTTTTCTTTGATGGCTTCAGGTTGGCGCAGTGATTGGCTTCAGATTGGAGCAGTGATTGGCTTCAACGGAGGGACAGCTTGCTTTGAAGATTTCACACGACGGTGCTGCACTGGCTTTAGGGACTGCCGACTCCCCCCCCCCCCCTTTTTTTTTAATATATATATATATATATATACCTCTCCTTCCTTTGACCTGCTCTGATACCATGAAAGAATTGAGATCAGAGAGAAGAGAGAGAAGAGCAATGAACAATTGCAGACTACATTTTTATTAATTTGTATATCTATTACAAGAGAGATTCTTCTACTTATATATAAGAGAGGAATAATCTAGTACAACATATTCTAGGGAATATTTGGCCTAATTGAATAATACCCAATATAAATCACACTTAATACAATACCGAATATAAGGTAAAGTATTTATTTGTCTTTATTTCCAACATTAACTCAATTATTAATATCATTCCTAATTAACTCATTCTGAATATCTCAACAATAACATACACATGTTAAATACAATATATATAGATATATGAATGTATATATGTATATACTTATTTAATATTTTATATATACATGTTTTACATGTTTATTAGTGACGACAATGTAGGTCCTTGTGATGTTAGGTGCTTGAATTATCATGATGACGAGACTGGTTGAAGCTTTATTCTGATGGTGTCTACGGGGAAATTAACAAGTCTATTTTGGATGACGAGTCTTGGGATAGGAAGTTCTTATATGATACAATTATGTTACTCATTCGCCTAATCTCTCCGCTATCTTTGCCAAGTTGTTGCATAACACATGTCCTGGGTCCTCTCCTGCTCATAACTCCTCCTCTTTATCGTCATCTTCTTCCTCCACAGCTTCGGGAGGATAATGCTTGGATCACTAATAGTTAAAGCCTTTTGCTTCACTTATGCTTTCATTGTACAGTGGGTTGGACACTTTAAACCAGCCCGTGCAGTAGTCAGGCAAAATGTCTGTCTCCTGTTTAAACTTGTATTCATTATTTGTTATAATGAAAGTGGTTATGACCATTATAAAAACCGGCTTAGCTTTGTTAAAAATATATAAAATATAAACTAGAATATTATATTAATCTATATTATATAAATTAAAATTTTAATATATTTACATATATGTATAAAAAATATATTTATTACAAAATTAACTCTTTCTAAAAAAATTATATATATAAATATACATATGTGTGTGTGATGGGGGTGTCACTAAACTTCAGGGTGAAATTAAGTTGTGCCTATCTATTTTAACTCATGGCACCTATAATACTCGAACGATGTTTTCTTCGTGAGTGTGTGCATAGAGGACTTGAACCTAAGTCTTTTAATGGATCAAGACATCCGTTTCCACTGCACTTGCAGACAAACGATATATTATTTTAGATCAAAATATATTTTCATCTTTTAATATTTCTTAAGCTATTTATCAAAATCTCTTTTCATCTTTGACTCTTCTTTATGTTTCTTTAAAGTAAATTAACATATAATTATTTACTACTAAAAGTTTTTCATTCGAAAGGTTAATGAGTACAAACTATATATAACCAAGTTTCTAGAGACTTTTTTTTACATTAGATGGCGAGAAAGAGACCTTAAGCCAGGTTATCTTTTTTAACCAGTGGTTTTTCCATTCTCTATCCTATGAGTCCGTTTGGTGCATATGTAAAGTTTGTTGGACAAGAGTAACACCTCGCTTGTTATGGATGGTCTGTTTTGTAATTTGTAGTAGTTAGAGTATTATATATATATATGTGTGTGTGTGTGTAAGACTGATAGGAATGCTAGTTACAACAAGCATTATTTTCAAATTTTACATTATGCAAAGCACTAGTTATGTCTAATGTTATATTCAGTTTACTTGGCACTCTACACTGCCGTTTTGAGAGTCGTTTAATGGGGATTAGGTTTTCCCCACCGCCACCATTCCTTTTACAGATCTCTTCTTCTTCTTCCCCTCCGCCACAAAGAATCGTCTTCCATTCTCTTTATCTCCTCATCCGCTGCTTTCCTTTTTCTTTCTTTTTTACCTTTCGCTAATCTTGACGCCAGTGGTTACAAAACAAGCTTGGTTTTCTTTGGTCATGGGGAGTAGGTTTTCATTTTCTCTTGCCGCATCTTCTCCCACGTCCTCTGGAACTAGCTCGTTACCACCTCAACTCTTTTGTGCCTTCACGATCAGATCTGAATCTCTCGGTTGTCTTCTTCATCCTCTGATGCTCTTGAGCCCCATTTAGTTGGGTTTGCTGATTCAACAATATGAGTAGTCTGGATTTGCAGTTCCTTCATTTCAGATCTGGTTCTTTCTTGAGTTCGTATTGGTTTGCTGCCTTGACGGTCCTCTACCTTGCCCTAATCGATCATCTGTCTGCCCTTCATCAATCTAGAGTTTCATGAAGAGGATGCTCTTGAGCCTTATGTTGTTGTCTGTGTTGAGTACGGCTGCTTCGAGGTAGTTTCTTCCTGGAGTAGTAATTCTCTTCTATGGCCTATGCATTGAATCGACTGACTAGTTGGTGCTTGTTCGGTTTTGCTCTGGTTGGTTCTTTGTTTGTTACATTTTGGGTTGTGAGTGGTTTCTGATCGTGTAGTTGTTTTTGTAATCTCTCTTGACCATGTGATGCCTCTTTTGGCATGGTTGGGTGTTGTCATGCTTTCATGTCTGGTGCTTTGGGCTTGCTTGGTATGGTTCGTTGCCTCTGTTTTGTCATACCCTTTGCTGGGTGTTGCTCTATTATGCTTTTGGGCCCGGTGCATAGTCTATCTAAAGGCTACTGGTTATTCCACCTTCTTGTTCCAGTTTCCAGATTATCTTGAACCCACTCCGAAAGGTCACTTTCTTCGCTTCATGCTTCAGTGTCTCTTCCAATCACTGCGTGGTGGCCATTTCAAGCAATTTCGGGTAAGCGGTCTTCTTATCAACTGTCTAGTTAGGACTGTTTGGTATGATTTTCAATTGGTGGTATTGTCTTGCTTTCAGTTTGGAAGGTTTTGTTTAGAACACGGTGTTTTTTTAGGCATGCAGTAAAGCCTTCTACCGTGGATTGTATAGTGATTCGTCATTCCATGTTTGGCAAGTTGATTCCTGCTCTGAGTATTGTGTTCATTATATTGATCGGTGGGTTATTACTTTTGTCTCGGCTTCAACAATCACTAAGATGGTTATGTTATTATGGTGTGGAGGTATTCAATGTACATTAAGATGTCGTCTTATTTTATGCAAATGAGGATTGTCCTGTGTTTCTGGAGTTTGTAGTGCTTTGTTGCATCTTGGGTTGTCTCCTTTTGAAGTTTGGATCCTCTGCTTCTTCTTTGGATTGTTTGGAAGTCTGTCCTTGTTGGTTCATCTTTGATATGCTATTGGCAACTGGGTCTTGTTTCTGCTTGTGGTTGCTGCTCTTGGTTGTAGGCTTGTTCTTGTAGTGCTATGTTGATAATTGGTGGCATTTTGGTCTTGGTGTGGTGCCCAAGATTGGTGTTAGGTTGTTTGTCTTGTTCTGTCTGTCCTTTGATATATGTTTGTTGTTAAAAATATTTATGTAAATATCTGCGTCATAGGCAGGATAAGGATAATGCTGACTCATACATTCGTAGGATATGGATCATGCTTACTCATACACTTAATGATATCTGCGTCATAGGCAGGATAAGGATAATGTTGACTCATGCATTCACAGGATATGGATCATGCTGACTCATACACTTAATGCTTTCCTCTTATATTATTTTTCCTTTATATCTTATTAAAGGGAAATTGTTATTGCTTGTTTTAACCGCATGTACTCCATCTATATAAAGCACTGTTATGTAAATCAGTGGATCAAGGAATAAGATTACAAAATTTCATCTTTTCTACAATCTCTCATACTATTAGAAATTCTATCATTTGTTATGTTTGTTTTTTGTATTTGTATTGTGTGTGCCATAGTATTTGTAGAACTTTTCTACAAATCTGTTTTTGTAAGTCGTTGGAGGATGACATGATTCTCCCCTTTTGTTATGTATTTCTTTTTTTTAAAAAAAAATTTATATTCAGTTTACACTGTATAAGTTTTATTAATGTTGTCCTTTGGGCTAAAGGTAAAATATGATGTCTTATAGTTTATTTACTTTAAAAGTTGTTCTTATGTTTTTTTTTTTTTTTCAAATTTATTTATTTGTATATATAATGATTATACATGCATATATTATTAGTTCATGAATACAAGTACTATTAATATACGAAGTAACTCTTTGACTTAATTTATCAATTTTTATATTTGAATGTTAAATATTGTATAAAACAATCATTTGTGGTTGGTATGATGATAATCTAATTTTTCAACTGCTAAACATATATATCCATTACCATTATAGATGGTAACCACATAGATGGTTGTTACGGTTGAATGGTTGATGATTCAATCGTAACTGCCTTACTATTTTCCACTTATGTAATTAAGCTCTACTTATGTGCTTCGAAAAAAAATACGATTGACTAAGGAAAGTAGATGAATCATTGCCAATTCTGGCCAGCTTTGACAAAGTTTTTTGTTCTATTTTAGTAGAAACAACAACACGTAATTTAAACTGTTTAAATTAGTATAATTAGTATACACCAATTCACATAATAAATAGTAAATTCAGAATATATAAATGAACCAAATTTCATGACTCGTAATAATCACACAAATACATCTGAACAGGAATGTGAATCGTATATATAGCAAAAATACAATCGTTAGACAAAGCATTTTAAGTTCATTTAATTCGTAGAACATCCATACTTTATACACCCGTATGCTCAAATGTACATATACATACACACACCAAATTAAAGAGAAAGAATGGGAAAAGAAGTATTAAAATAAAAAAATAAAAAAAAAAAAAAAAAAAAAAAAAAAAAAAAACTGAGTAGATGCATGCTTTTAATATGACTCATAAAGAAACAATGTAAACAAAAGAACCCGACGAAGCCATGTGAGGGGGTAATATCTTAAGTCTAAAGTGGAAAATAAGGAAGAAAAAGAAGGGTTTAAAGGTCAATTTTGGTGGAAGTCTGACCTTGTAAACTCCACGATCCTTTGCCAAAAAGCCTATTTCTCTTATATTTCATGCATTTCTTTTGTTGCTTTGCCTCCAAGCAAAGAACACAATTCCCTTTCCTTGTCACCTTATCATATCATATATGCTTAAACTATAAGCCAATCATAACACCGACGCAACACAGCATAACGCTATCACCATCTAATTCCCCTTTTTATTTTATTACTTTAGTGACTACCAGTATCCTCTTAAATGCTATGCTTTGCTTTGTGTTGGTTACGTCATTCTTGATACGATAACGTTATCAAAGACTACTGAAAAAAAAAATATACACAGCTAGTTTTACATATACATTAAGTAATAATCGTTACCTGAGTAGTTGTGTCTTTTGTGGCTATTTATTTGTATACTAATTAAGAAAAGACTCCTATTGTAAAAGCAAAACCAAGATATAAAGAAATCTTCGTTGGGAGATTGATTCTGCAAGCACAAAATAATATAGATAAAAGACTTAACACTTAAGGATTGGCAATAAAATATAACGCCGCGATTATGTATTTAGAAAGAAATGCAGCGACCAACCAGGCATGCGTTTTTATTCAATTTTTGTTTTTGTTTTCATTTTTAATTGGTTTATTTCGCTTACTTCGTATGAACATGGAAAAATTAAACAGATAGCCGCTTTCTTCTTGAATTCTACTAAATAATTTATGACGAATGGATTAAATGAATATTTAAAATAAATTCTTTATATATTATTACGTGATATACGTTACTTATTTCGTTTTGCCATCTTACTGTAATATAGTTCTGACCCTGGGGAGCTGGTCCAAATCCAGCGACTGTGAGGTGAGCAATGAAACAGTGTTTTCAAGCTGGGGATGAAGACAAAAGATTTGGTGGTATGGGACTGTTGGTTATATTTCAACATTCATGACACGTTGCCACAGCATCTATCATGTTCTGCACGGTGTGCGTAAAACGCACGTGGAAACCGCCCAGGAAACCGCCCAGACCAAACCATAAAAACAGTACGGAAAATCGCATCGGAATCTCTCTTTAAAGCAAACAACCCAAACTGAACCGACTCGAAACGATACGGCTCAGTTGCGGTTTGAACTTTTATCAAATCATATTAATCCGAACCGAACCGCATAACTACACCGACATTGTTATAATAAAAAAATTAACAAATTCTTATTTTACTTTTACGATATATATTCTATTTTATATTAATTAAAGATAACACTGTGTTTTAATCTTCAGATGACACAACGTTATACAATCGTAAATTGATTGTTGCTGAAAGTAATTATTTTGTTTTAGATTTAATACGGGTTCAAACCAGACCGAACAAAAATCGGACTGTATTAGATCGAAACCGAACCGTTTGAATGGTTAGTATAATAGTTTGTATTTTTGATCAACAGTTTGATGTGGTGCGGAAGCGGTTTGAGCTTCAAACTTTACCGAACCGAACCGCGTCCACCCCTAATGTTCTGTATTTAAACTGGGAATATTTATTTTAGCGTGCGTTCTTCTTTTATTACAAAGAGGCAAATAAGAAAGATCGCCAAACGGGAAAGCCTTCTTTTACCGAAAAGAGAAAAGGAAAAAAAAAAATGAACAGATTAAAAAACACCATTATATTTAAGTTGGATGTGCAATTTGGCCCGTCGGATTGGACGCTTTCAACGCATCCTACAGGGACGCGGATGTGAACTGCTCAAATTCAAAAAAGAACGTTATCTAAGAGATAATCTGATATGACAAATCTGGATTTCAATTCAACGTTTGTATTTAACAACACATTTTAAAAGGTACACCCAATCCAATCCAAGTTCAATTCATTGATTGAAGTTCACATTTGATCATAGACAATATCAGTAACAATGTACATACTTGTTTTCAGAACGGATTTTTCAGATGGGACTCATTTCAATTGGATTTAAATGAACTTACATAGTATTTTACATCATTTAAACCGATCTAATACTGATTAATGCAATATTCATAGAACTCAAGTTTCAAAAATCATTTTCAATCATGTATACAGTTTTCAAGTCTAACGGCCAGCTCAATATTGTGTTACTTATTCGCGGGAATTGTTATATGTCAAAGTGGTATAGTTTGGTTAAAAATGAGTTTTGGGTTTTAGTTTTCAAAATTAATTACAAAACATAAAAGGTGTGAAAGAAGGATCAACAGATGAAATATGGAGGAGACCGCGGAGAAATGTTGCCGTCATGAAAGAAAGAAATTGCTCTTTCTGTTTCTCTTATTTATCAAAACATGAAAAACAGATGGACGAAAACCCAAAACATGAAAGTTTTTAACATGAAAGTTATCATGAATTATAGACAATCTTAAAACATGAAAGTTTTTTTTTATTTTGTATGTAAACTATATTTTCGAAAATGATTGTTTTCAGTAATATAAATGCATCGTGCACATTTTTTTATGGACGAAAACCCAAAACTTAAAATGATAAACCAAACATTACCCTAGTTTTTAACATCTCATTCACTAGCCGAGGTCCTAAAATACTATGGGATAGGCATAGGATAGACTATATAAAAACTCAACATTGTTCCTTAATGTAACCCTATACCTTAGAATGAGAACTTGATATTACGATAGAAATACATTTAAAAAAATTGCATTTTTGCACATTGCATGTACAATGAGTCTTACTCATAATTTTCATACCGTATGGTGACTCGAACCATGATGAATTAAAATTCAAGTTTTTAATGGTTCAACCGGTCAAACAGTTAAAACTGTGATTTTATTTATTTATTTATGCATTTATCAACAACTTATATGCAGGAATATTGCAATAAAAATGGTATACATATGAATTATAGACAATCTTAAATTTCTATAAATAAATTTGTGTACTGTTGCAGTGTACAACTACATCAATACAACTGCATTATTTACACAGTAGAGCAGTGCACTGTGATAAAAGTTTAATGATGATAAACTTAATAAATTTTATAGTGATATTGGAGAAATTATTATCGGCAAAAATTGAAGTGGTTGAACATGTGGTTAAATTTTAGAACGACGATGATTTTTGTAGTATATTTTTTTTTCTTCTAACTAATACATATAATAAGAATGAAAGAGAATTGCATGGTGAGAAAGTAAAATAAAAATAAAATAACTGTGGTTCAACCATGTAAAATTGATAGTTGAACCGTTGACTTTAAGATTCGACCGAAGTTTATGGATAATTGATTTTTGATTAGGTTTCAGACCGTAGTGATCCATTTGTTCAGAGTTATTCGAGATTGAACCGTAGCTGAATAGGATCATGAAACACTGGTCTTACTTGAACGTTCAATTGTTATGGGCAACAAGTCGAGCAAAGCAACTAATCCATGCCAGCAACTCCATGTTTTATATATTTAAAATATACTACAATGAATTATTAAACTTGTATTCAAGTATCCTTTTTTTTTTTTTGTAAGTCTTACAAGTTTGTCGTTTTCCTGTTCTTTTCTTTATTTGTTTATTTACTATTACACTATATCTATCCTTTTGTTCCGTATGAAGATTTGGTCACCACTTCATGATCATGTCAATTTGTCCCTCCTCCGTTGTGGCACGACTTATATTTAATTGTAAATACTAAGGACGAATCCCAGAAATAAATGATCACGTACCACACATCTCTAGGATATAATCACCTTGTCTGGATTTGCCTGGACCACCGGGTTCAGGCAATTCCGGACCAGAGGAATTGAGCCCCACATCTCTTATTAGCTTTTATTGTAAAATGGGTCTATGGTACTGGCACTGTAACATTCTAATTTTCATGATTTTTTTTCGTTGTTGTCTTAAAAAAGTACAAAAGAAATAATAATCATATCTTACTTATCATAAAATGTATAGACATATTTGCAACTATCCAAAGTATATTACAGATATTGAAAAAGAAAAGACAAACGATTAGATTTCTGCTTTTTTTGTAAAAAAAAAAAAAATGCAGATATATTTGTAATTATTTTCATAGTGTATCACAAGCATGTCCCAGTGTATTAAAAAATTGCGCATATGTCTATTAAAAGTAAAACAATTTTGATTCGTATGCAATTTACATAATTTTTTTAATTTTTTTTTTTTACAATAATATGATGTTGGATGAATATAGATGTTGAATTTGAAATTTTGAAATAATCATAAAAAATTGTGTAAAATCGTTCAAATATCGGTTATAATTGTGATGATTTCTGCCTTTTTAAAAAAAATTATAATTTACCTTGCATATTTTTCTGAATCGTGATTGTTTTTTTTTTTTCAAAGATTTTTTATTTATTTTACTTTGCTTATATCAATACGAAGGTGATTATATATCAAATTAAGTTTTGGAATTTGTTAGGTTTTTACATTAATTTTTTATGTATTCTTGTTGATTTTCAAAAAGCAGCAATATAATTTGTAAATTTTTTAAAGTGTTGTTTTGTTTATCTTGAAATTTTACAGCTACTTTTGGAACTGTCCCTGTTTAATTTTTGTTCACCTCTTAGAGCACACGATTTCCCATGTGGAACAAATATCGTGGACCGTACACGTGATTTACGTAGTATGCCGACCTCATCAATGTTCCAATTTTACTTGATTTGTAAGCTACCTCCTTCTACACACAAAGGGCAAATCCGTCCAACAACAAATTGAGCGAAAAGTTTTCCCCAAGGCATTGAATTTTCATAACCGCCAAAGGAGTTCCACGCAAATAATCTACCCTCTACCATAAATACCTCACAGCTCGCACAAAAATTTCAAACTCTGTCTTCTCATCCTCGGTTTTACATTTAATTGATTCAGCAATCTCGTAACCTTAAATCAACCCAATGATCAAGCAAGAAGCAGCGCCTTGCCTCTCCACCTCCTCTTCCTCCTCCACCACCGATGACTTCGAAACCACGGCCACTTCATCGTACCCGTTATTAGCCATCCACAACATCCAGAAAAGCCATACCCCTTCGCGGATCCTGTTCTTCCAAAACAACACCTGGATCGATTTCCCCGATCCAGCGTTCCAGAAATTGCGAGACGGATTCGTCGCAGGCAGATCGATTCAGGAAATCGAAATCGAAGAAAGGTACTACGCAGTCGACTTTTGCAGAATGGTTCAGATCGATTTGAACACTAGGGTCGCGAATCCAATCGGCTGGATCGATTCTCTCGGCCAGTGCTTTTTTCCAGCAAAAAACGAACGCTTAAATCAAGATATCGTTCCGAAATTTCCAGGAGCAGAAGAATTGAGAAAGGGCGACAAGTTGTACAAGGTCGTCGAGAAGCTGTTTATGAATGGAATGAATAGAGATGCACTGAATAGCGAAGTGCATAAGGTGTATAAATGTATCTATTCAAGCGACCTGAAGAAAATGAGGTTAAAGACGTTTCATATGACGAGTGAAATGATTAGGTCAGTAAGAGGCGATGCAAATGTCCGATTTGGATGGTTCGGAGGATCGAGCGAGGAAATCGCCGAAGCTGTGAAGCATGGATTTGGAAGAAGTAACGACGGTGCTCATGGAGTTGGCGTTCACCTTTCTTCCCCTCATTTCCCTTTCCAAAGGTACTCCTATTTTGTTCCATGGCTAGATCATAAATGTTCAACGATTCTGACCGACGGTGCATTTTAGCGAACTTCGGTTGGCTCTGCTGAAATGCACAATGTATCAGAATCCTGAGCAAACGATTGTGCATGCTCCTGTATCAACGGCAATGACTAAACTTTGTTTGTGTTAATTTCAGTTCCCTTATGTCAGAAGAAGATGAAAACGGAGAAAGACACATGGTTCTGTGCCGAGTAATAATGGGCAAATCCGAGAGAGTAGAAGAAGGCTCTTTACAGTACCATCCGAGCAGCGACGACTACGACAGTGCTGTTGATGATTTGGCTAACCCGAAATGGTACGTAATCTGGAACGCGCACATGAACACACACATTCTACCTGAGTATATCGTCACGTTCAAATCGAACGTCCGCGCTAGGCAAGTGTGTAAGGCTTCGAGAAGAAGGGAGGTTGCACTAGCGGGGCTTTCTTTTCAGAAATTGCTGGTTGAGATTGGAAGCCATTTGCCTTATGCTAAATTGAGATGTATAGAAGGGTTGTATGGTAAGTACAAGACTGGGAGGATGAGGAAAGATGTGTTTATTAGGTACCTTAGATCCATGGCGGGTGATAAGCTGTTGGCTTCAGCGATTAGAAGAATTAGAGGGTGTTAATTGTATCGAGTTTTGACCATCCCTCCTCCTTTTTTTAATGCTCGTTTTGACCCTGAATTTGTAATATTTGTTACGTTGAACATGTCAACGAAAACGTGGTTTATGACCTGTCATAAAAATATATAGCATTCTTATGAACTCTGATATCATAAACGAGTCGACTTTTCTTTTTATATTCGTTGGGATTAATCAGGCCTATTTGCCGCTTCATGTTACATCAAATGGTTGAACCGACATGATCGTGACGTTACTGCTGAGGTTCATAATATCCAGCAAATGTAGTGTTTTTGTAATTTGACAGTGTTGTATCATAATAACTGTGAGGTTAGTGGATTCCTGTTACATAACCACTTATTATCACAAAATCAATTGGTAATTTAATGATGAACTCTCAATATTTATGCAGAATTTATTTTATAAATTTCCCAATGTAGAACTTGTCTCAACACGTCTCCGTACGTGTGATATATCCTGAACCTAACACGTGGATTTTATTGGATGACATGGACAAGTGTGACAGTTATTTGCATACGAAATAAACTCGCTATAATACCATGTTAGATAACTCCAAATTATCATAAAACGAATTATCAATATAAAGGGTGAACTCTTAATCTTTATACGATTTTTATAAATTCACCGATATGGAACTTATCTCAACACTTCCATATCCAATAAAACACTTTTCTCCTGTTGAAAGAATTTGATGAATTTCATTATGCATCCTTCTGAATTTCTCCAACAAAATTCGAGTGTTTTCTTCACACTTTATATAAAAAAAGACGAACAAACTTACTCTCTAATAACATCCCAAGGAGATGGGAACTACTCGTTTAGAACTCATAAGAGTTTGATGGTAAATTTCAAATGAAATGGTTGAATTGCAATTATATGTTTGTGGTTCTGTGGATAAACAGAATATAATGTCAAACAAATGTACGCACGCGATGATTTATTGTTATTCTGACATACATACGCTTGCATATAATTCACAATGATAACGAGTGATACATTATGTTGAATTACACATGTGTGTTCTCTGTAAAGCCAACTGTTGAATGCTACTTTCGTTATGTTTTAATTCTATGATGATGTTATTTATCAGGAATTCCAACTTCCAACTTTAAACGTTCGTTGAAAATTGTGACGTACAACTCTTCTAAATTGTAACGATTATTCTCACAACATTGTAAATTTTTTCATTGTATTTATGTCTCTTTTAATTATGTTTCATAGTTAAGATAGATTTAAAATTATTTATGGCTCTGGTATGGTGTCGATATAGCGACGTCGTGATCATGTTGATCTATTTAGCAACACCAACTTTTCGATGCAAAACTCGCATTGCGAGGGAATCATTAGATTCCCGATGAGTAACAACGGCATCATGACATCGAAATGACATCACAATCATTGCCATGCTAATTTAGCGAGGTAAACAGTAACATCGATAACGGTAAAGTCATTTTCAAAAGAAAAATAATGGTTTTTAGCAATGTCTTAATGGTAGTGTAAATTTCGAAGATAACCAAATGTACTCTCTTTCCAAAGTCCCCCATTTGCATCCGAACCAAAGCTACAAATTTATGCTTAAATATGTTAGTGCAATGAGA
Organism: Allium sativum; assembly: GCA_030737875.1. Lineage (NCBI taxonomy): Eukaryota > Viridiplantae > Streptophyta > Magnoliopsida > Asparagales > Amaryllidaceae > Allium > Allium sativum. Next base: position 714,021,368 of record CM060921.1, on the reverse strand, counting down.
GAGGATGAGTGGAAGGAGAGAGAGTGTGAAATACTTCGTTGTTGTTGAGAGGCTTTTGCGGTGTTGCACTATTTGTGAAGCTGTTGAACCTACCCCATATATATATATATATGTGTATATATATATACATATATATATATATATATATATACCGGCTATTTGGATACAAAATTAAACACAAAGATAGAGACACAAAACATCTACCGTTGGATTTATCTGTCTTTATGTGCTGATTAAAATTCATGGGAGGATCTAGTGGTTGAGATTTATTGTGTGCAATTTTGTGTCTAAACAGATTTTCACTATATATATGTATATATATATATATATTTATATATATATGTATATATATATATATATATATATATATATATATATATATGATTATCCTCTCTATTATTCCCTATATTTCATGTACCCCTATAAATGGTATCAGAGCCTAAAGGATTACTTTGTCCAATCAATATGAATTATAAAAAATTCAATTATTTGAATTTAGAAGTTAGTAATCCAAATAAAAAGGTTATTACTCTAGACAAACAAAAACACTTATGTTATATAAAAGATACTATGTATACACATAAAGTACACTCAGAATCAGAACATATGAACACAATTACAGATTTGATTATAGAATTAAGTGAAAACTTAAATCTTTATAATGAAAAGCACTATAACCTGATGCAATTAGTCCTTGAAGGAATAATTGAGAAAAATAAATTATTGAAACAAATAACAAATAGACAAGATTAATTTAATATATATATATATATAATAAACATTTTGAAAATAACTCTTAAAAAACTAGTAGAAAAATTTAAAGTTATAAAACTAAAAGAATTCCCCAATAAAAATGATATTATAAGACTTAAAAACTTAATAGAAGAAAATAAGCCTAAAGATATTAAAATACATTCTAAAGAATTAATAATGGAATTAAAAGAACAATCTGAAAAAGACAAAAGACAATAATTCGATTTACAGAATATTCAACAAATTGAAAAAATGTTAGAAGAGATAAAAAACTTAATATTAAGTTGACGAGTTACGAAAAAAATATTATCAAGAAGCAACTAAATACGTAAAAACAAAGTACAGACTCAGTGACCCAAATATAAATGTAGGATACAATAAAGATGATATTCCAGGAAAAAGCGATAAGATACAAGTATTGTAAAATAACTTAATAATAGCTACGCTAAGTCAAATTCAAAACGAAATAGACAATATTCAATCACAAATGTTTGACATAGACAAAAACGGTAATGGATAAGAATATGAAATAAATAAACTTACAGATACCTACATAAAATGATTTAGGACCAAATGATCCTACAACACATATTACAAGTACAAAAACTAAAATCAATTTCCTTATGTATAAGAAACTTGACCAAATATGAATAATAGAAGATTATCTTTTACAGGTCCATCTAGAAATATAACAAATAGACCAATAGAATCAAATAGTTTATCATCCATAGGTTGGATTGATAACATGTTAAAAAGAACTAAAAATACACAAGCTCAATTAGAAGAAATAATTGACTTGGACAGAGACATAGAAATATTTTCCAATAATCAACTAAATTTACTAAATCCTAGCAAAATATATAGAATAAGACTATTTACAGCAGTAACAGGACTGTATACACACCATAGGGAAAAAAAATACTTTCTATCCCAGATGGAACACAACAGATAATAAGTTTAATGTCACAAGAAGCCATAAAACAGCTAAAAATCCAGAAATATAAATTAATCCACTTAGGACTAATAGTCATAGGCATAAGAGGATTAGTTAGACAAAAAAACTGGAATAAAACTATTACTAACATTAATTGATGATAGACACCAAGATATGGACAAATCCATATTTGGAATGATGGAAGTTGATATGAACAATAATATAAACATTGTTTATATAGCTCCAAATTTTACTATGACATTAAATGATTTTTACAAACATATAAAAATAATAATACAATCTAAAGGATCTGAAAATTTCATAGGAAAAAATATCTTAATAGATATAATATTTTTGGGAAAATGTATGTCTAAATATACACCAAAAATAAAAATAACATTGGATTAAGTAATAGAAACCTTAAATTCCACAGGAATAAATGGAAATAAAATTTTCTATTATTGCTGGTCATGAATGGAAAATAGAAAATCCTAATAACACAACAACAACACTAAAACCAAATGATGTCGTAACATATAATAATCTAGATAAATCCATATATATAAGATTTAGAGACTATGAATCATCGAATCAACAAGAAATTGAAACTGATGAAGAAACAGAAGAATTAAATAAAAGAATAAATGGATAAAATAATATACCCAAAAGAATTAGGGATGGTTCTTGAACCATGTGAAATATATCAATTGGAACAAACTTTAAGTCAACAAACCAGATAAATGAAGATACATTTGTTTACATTGATGATGAAAATAATATAAGGATAAGAGAAATACATAATCCTGATGATTTTTTAGAAGATTCAAGAGAAAAAATATAAAGAACATAGTAATCTTGAAGATATGATATCAGAATTCACTGAACATATGGAACTAGCTAACCAAGAGCAAAGTGCTAGTTCAGGAATAACATATCCAAATAGAAATCAGGATCAACCAATGCCTTACGATGCAGGACAACCTCCTAGACAACCAAGTTGATCTGTATACAAATGAAAATAAAAATATAAGAACAGCTGGAAAAAGAATACCTAATGAAACATCTTTTTTCAAAAATAATTCAGTTATTCTAAATGAAACCGAATGCCATCCGCAACTATTAAACACTTATCTAGAACAATGGACTGCTGCTATAGTAAAAGACTATATAGCAAGACATACAAATATTAATTCTGGTGAAGAAATGATCAGAATAGCAGAAAATTGCTTAGGAGTCGTAGCTAAAGCTATATGGAAAGCATATAAGAAAAACTTTCCAGAAGAAATAAACATACTAGTAGCACAAGGAAGCAATATATATAATTTTGCCTACTCAATACATAGGATAATAACAGGAAAAGATGTGAATACAGGAACAACAATCAGACTACAAGAAGCCATGCGTGATCTTGAACAAATCCAATTACCAGATTGGAAATACATAATAAAATTCTTAAAATAATTTTTACATTATGCAACTATTTCAGGAAATTACTACAGTACCGAAATAAGAAATAGATTTTTTTTCCAAACAACCAGGTGATTTAGGGAAAGAAATACATAGATCTTGGATAAAATATTATCAAGATAGACCAGAAAATCTCCCTTAAGGATATGATAACATAGGAATAAGAATAACACATATAATCTCAGAATTAAAAAAGAAATGTACATATATACAGATCCAAAGAGAGTTAAAACAGAAAAATTACGGATTTTGTGGACAAATATATACTCCACAACAATATGGAACAAGAAATTATAAGATAGATGACAAACCAAAATTTAAGAAAAGGTATGCTAAAAATTATTATCTAAGAAAATTGAATGTTAAAATACCCTATCTTAATAAAGAAAAACGTGTTAGAAAATACAACCCTAGAAAAACATATACAAATACCATTACATGTTTTGCTTGTAATCAGAAAGGGCATTTATCCTCTTCATGTCCCAAAAATAATAATCTTTTTACACATGAATAAAATCTTGTTGATTCAGTTAAAGAAGACTTACTTGAAATTGCTTCTGATGTCTCAAATACATCAACAATATATTCAATAATATCCCTAGAAGGATTAGAAGAAGAAGAACAAATAATTTCATCAAATTATACACTGATCGATGAATTAACAAATTTCGAAGAAAACACATAAAATGAATACATGTTTAATATAGTTAATAAAGATTTATGTACCATGGGAACAGATACAACAAAATGTGAATTTTGTCCTTGGTATCCTACCTTTGATAAAAGATACAAGTGTACAGATTGCACCATGTAAATATGTTTAACGTCCCGTATTTTCGGTAGTCAGATATTTAATACATTTTATTATTTTAAATATTGATTTGAAATTTTAAATGGATTTAAAATATATAATTCGTCTATATAATGAATTTTAAACGTATAAAGCGATAGAATGAAATGCAGGAATAGAACGTGTTTTTCAATGTGCAAGCTGAGTATATTGTGAAGAACATAAGGATGATCAGGACTGGGTCGGTTTGGAGAGTGGACGAATTGTAGGACTGACGTGCTGAAGCTTGTAACCAGATTTGGGAAAGAGAAAAGATATATAGCTGGCAGAATCCAAAATCGAAGTAAGATGTTGAAGTGGTGAAGTCTTTTAGTTCGCGTATGGAGAAGTGTAGCAGGTAGTTGATGTTCAGGAAGCATGAAATTGAACAGTAGCGTGATGACGTGAAGGGAAAGTAAAGTGAAACAAAGCAAACATGGAGTTCTGTTTTCAAAATGAGGAGCAACTAGTTTCTAACGTGAGGCAACACTTTGTTGCTGAAACAGTAAAATGATTTATATGTGCGTGGAGAACTAAGTGGCGAAGGGTAAGTTTAAATGGAAGATGGTACTTCGTGCGTGAGTTTGGCTTTAACATGGAAGTTAGCTATGTAAGTTTGTGTCTGGCATGAAGGGATGAACAATGGCTTGCGTGTGAAGCATGCCGGTACCAAAGGAGCAAATATATAAAAGGCGGCTCATATTCTTTTTCAAAGCAGTTGGCATATTGAAGATAAAACGAAATAACGTGCATGGAGAATGAAGCAGACGCGAGGAAATAGTTTTTGGCTGCTGTTAATTTTGGGGTAGTAGTTAAGAATCAACACATCTTCTCAAACAAAGAAGCAAATACCGAGTCAAGCAAAACAAAACGTTGGGCATATGTTTGTGCACAGCATAATTGGTCTTTGGTTTGAGAATGAAGGCTTTGGGAAATTAATGTATTCGAAACGAAGCAGAAGTGGAAAGTTGAAAATGTATCGGTTGACTGTTAAGTAGCAGCAATATAAAGAAGGATCAGGCAAGTTGAACGTGCAGATTTCAGTTGGGCAGACAATTTCAAAACTGAGGATAACCAACCATAATTATACCCACCCATATATTTTTAAACCCAACTAATTTGTGTATCAATATTTTATTTAGGAATGTTAATGAATTAATTAAAATAGGTTATATTAAAATATAGATAACTTTTTATCAGAATGGAACAAATAAGCTGCACTGGACCGTATCGATGAATACAACAATATGGCACTGACTTGGACAGAAATGAAGACTGTTAGGAATCTACAGTTAAATTAAATAATGTTTAATTTAACGGTAACTGAATCGTTTCAACAATGAATCAAATCAAAATGAGTTTAACTCACTCAATTTTTACCCACTTATATTTTATATAAGTCGCGATTGTTTTGTTTGTCATGATTGATAATTGTTTGCTGTGTACTGAATAATATTTATATATTGAATGAATTGGTTGAATTAAACATTCCTTTATTTCAAACGAAATCAAATCGTTATTTTAACGATTTATTTCCAAACGAGGTAACTTACCTTATTGGTTACGTTTATAATAATATAAATGTATTGAATTTAAAAATGAGTGCTTGAATTGCTGTTATTGATTGTTTATTAAATATTATATATGTTTATTAAATTAGATAATATTATTTGAAGTAAAGTATTTGGACGTAAGGAAACATGTTGGAAGGATCCAACTGGATTCCTCAAATTTATTATTATTTTCATATTACCATTATATGAACTGTTTACCCAATATGGATTGGACAAATTGATTTAGTTATTGATTGGAATTCAACGGCTGTGTGTTTTTAACCAATGGGCAGTATTAGTTGGGTAATTGGCATCAGGTGGCTTAAAATCAATCGTTTTATAGATATGGATTTACGGTCAGGTAAATCGACAAGAATAAAGTTATAAAATTTATTTTATAACTAAAATAGATTTTTAAATCTATTATTTTGGAATGGAAATTTATTAAAAAGGAAATAAATATTTATTATTTATTAGTTAAATATAATTAATCATTTAATGGTTTTATACCGCAAATTCTTATGTTAATAAGATTTTATAAGCAGATAAGTAAAAATTAGCCTAACGGTTAAGGGTTGGATTAATTGTTCTTAGAAACAATTAAATGGGGATATTTAAATTAATTATATTATTAATTAATTTAAATCAAACATTAATTGGAATTGATTAACGAGATATTCATGGGTTGAGTTTGACTAATCCAAATATTTTATTTGGAATTGGTTATTTGATTAATTTACTTTAATTAATCAAATGGAATAGTAATGAAGAGTTGTTTAATTTTTTATAAGACTTTTAAAGTAAATTTATTATTTATTTTAGTTAATAAAGCAGTGAACTAAATTTACAGTAGTTAATGCTAAAGCAAATTTATTCTTTTAATTTAAGAGATTAGTTTTTAAAGGAAAATGATTTAAGTAATCGAAAGTATAATGAAATATAGTTAAAATGATTAAAAGAGTTTATAATCGGGTATATATTTAAACCTAAGTTTTTGGGAATGAAGTTTTAAAGAGATTTAAGCGGAAACGATAGCTTAAATGAAATGTTTTTACGTAACATTATGATTAAGTAAATAGAAATCGAGATATAAAAAGGATTTACATTAAAACTATTAAATAAGATTATAAAAGAGATATGGAGTTAAAATATCGATTTTTAAGTGGGCAATGCTTAATAATGAGATTAAGTGGAACAAATAGAATTGAAATGAGATTTCAAAGGGGAAAATTGTCGAATGGATTATAAGTGAAATAAAATGGGTTGATGAGGAGTTAAGATCAGAATTTAAAGAATTGGAACCTATCTGGTGATTGGTTGAGTTGAGTGGTTTTCAAAGTGTTAATCTGTTGTTGATTTCGGTCTTCGGGGTTGAGACTTAGGAAATTATTCTCTTTCCAATTTACGGCCAGGAACTAATGAGGGTTAAAGTACAGAAATACATGGATTAGAAAGAAAAAAAGATATTTCTAAGGTATAAAGGGAATAAAAGGTTGAAGTATATATAATGGGATTTCCAAAGTAACGGAAAGGAAAAGATTTGAGAATATAAAATAATATTTCCAATGTAAAGGAAATAAAAGGAGATTGGTGAAAATATAATGATATTTTCGAAGTAAGGAGAAAAGTTTTAGAATGAGTTTATTTTCAATAAATAAGTGATGATTATTGTTTTCAAGCAAAGAGAACAAAAGATATTTTCGAAATGATTATTTTACGAATAATTAGTTAAACTAATTTTCCAGTTTTAGATAATGAATAATGTGGTGAAAATGATAATTAATGGAGAAATTAGATATTGTTAAGATTTAAGAGAAAATTGTTTCGAGGATATACTTATATTAAAATAAGAAGTGAAAAGCTATATTCGAATTATTAAAAGATTTTGAGATTTATTAAACGAATATTTTTAATTAAAGAAGTCAAGTGACGCTGAGTACTGAACCAATAAATTAGTACTGAACCAATAAATTATTTTATTTTTATGATAGAATGGTTGTTTATTTGATAGTTAAATAACCAACTATCAAATCTGGCCAATACGATTGTTGGTACGGAAAGACCGGGATCAAATTTATATTTGAATACCATTCCGACCAGCTAATACGAAAATGTGGAAGATATCAGATGCTGATCGAGACGAAGAAATCGAAGACCGTTGATCTTCATAAAATGGAAGAACCACTTTAATCTCTGATTCGACCCGGAGATATACTGGGGTTTTGTCGTGGTTGAAATCTACGGATTTGCAAGGACTACTCGCTACTGATATATAGGGTGATACCTATGATATAGTAGGAGGGTATCTTCGGTTCATCCTGTTCCTAGATGACTTGTATGGATAAATGTCTAACAGAATATTTCTTAACAATCATGTGCGTTGATGTTTACAAACGTATTTCTGTTAGTGGCAGAGAATGGCCCTTCTTTTAGCTTAACAACCAAAGTATTTTTGTGGACATTAATTAGTGATTTGGCGGATCTGACAATGTGACAATCAAAGTGAATGGTGATGTGATGTTCTAAAGGTAGTGTTAAACGTCAAGCTTCTTCAACTGGGAAATGAAAAAAATCGGGCAGGTAGCATAGCTAAGTGGGTAGCTCCCAAGTAGGGTGTATAATCACCTATCTAGAGAAAATTCATTTCCTTCTTTAATATATTTCGATGTTGTCCCTCGTAGGGCAATGGTGGGTCGCACCTGACCGTTGGTGATATACATTCGATACACTCAAGCGAAATGAGTGGTCGGTTATGTGTGGCTGGGTTGCAAGATGTTGTTGTTGAACCCAGTGCATTCGCCTCTAGAGATACACTATCAGAAGGTGGTTCCATACCTTGTCATAGTTGGAAATTCAATCTCCAATAAGAACCCGCGGTTTTGGATTATATACCATGTATGTGGAACGTGAGATGCAAGCATTCCGCTAGATTGATATTTATTTGTATTTAGACACTATTATAATATCAGAATAAGCTATTATTTCAAAAAGAAATGGTTTGACTTACAAAATCAAGTTGGGTGATGTTTTTGAACTTTGCGAGTTTTCTCACTCTGATTCACCGGACTGATCCGGCGTTTGTAAATGCTCGGGTTAGACCAGGTTGTACAGGTTCAGGTTAACAGATGCTGTGAAGTCCGAAGTTAAGCTGGAGGAGTTTAGACGTATGATATCTAGATTTATTCCGCTGTGTGTTGTATATGAGGACATACTATTATAACTGTCCAGATGTGTTGATGTACTCTGATGATTGTAAGTTTTTATTTCAAAGCTCTCAATAAAGTTTTATTTCTATATTATATTTTATCCCGATGCGATGTGAGACTCTTATGTTGTTGTGTTCTTTTTCTTCTTCTATTCTAATATTTCTTTCTTTCTTATCTCACCCTCTATTTTTTTTCATTTACTATCTGGTGTTTTCGATACTTGAGTTCTAGCAAGTTATACGAGTTTATGTATTATTGTTGGAATTCGGGCGTCGAATCCCTTGGGTCGTTACAGTGGTATTAGAGCATCAGGTTTAGTAATAACCTTGGCTCTGTGGCGTAACTCGATAGATATTGGGTTAGTAATACCTTAGATCGAGTTGGAGTGTATATATATGATAGCGTATTTGTAAATTTTATAAAAATGTTTTTATTGTGTTACTTGATTGGTTCAATTTTGAACTAGAAATGGACACAATATTGTTTTACAAAGAGGGTAAATGAAATAATTTTACCCAAATTATATTTTTATAAAATAATTTTATCAAATTATTAAGATATTGGTTTGTTTGATTGATTTGGATGGATTAATTCAAATTAAAATTTTGAATGGTTAAATATAAACCGAAGAGATTTCACTTATGGAATTTGTGAATGAGAATTTTAATTTGGAATTAAAATGAATCAGAATTTAACTAAAAAAATAATTTAAATAAAATTTGAGGAGTTATTGGATGGTATTTGGAATAAAAATCAGAATTGGATTCTGAAATGAGAGTAAACTAATTTGAAAAATAATTTAGTCAATTGAATATGAATTGGAATTAACTTGGGTAAATGAAGTTAAGAATGAATAATAATTATGGAAATCAAACGAATATTAATCGATTGATAATTATAGTCTGTAAAACCCAAGTAAATGTTAATATTGAATATTAATTAAAGTTAATCAAAGTTGAATGATTGGTTATATTGGGTGTGCATTGTTTGTTGGTTGTTTGTTAGATTGATTGAATATAGAATTTATTGATGGTTTAATAAGAAATTGAATCTTACATAAATTGAAATTGGATGATTTGATCTTTGTTTAGTTTTGGGATTTGTGAATTATACTTGTTGATAGATGAACATTATCTAGAATTACATGTATTTGTTACTTACATGATGAATTGAGTATAGGCGCCAGAAGGCTCTGAGGTTGATTTTTGGTTGAGTATATCACAATAAGTTGGACAAGTATGCTCAATAGCGCTCGCATAAGGTACGCTTATGCGAAAATATAATTTTTGGGCTTTGAGTTTTGTTTTCCGACCGGGTGGGTCGATGTATATATGTTATTTGATCCTGCGATATCGCAGAAGTCACTCCGTGCAAGGGAGACTCTGCCGAATTTTTCCAGGAATTTAAAGTGTTCGAATTTTTTCAATATTTTTGAAATTTTCATTTACAATAATGGATTGGTTTTCAATTTAAAATAAATTGGAGTTTTGAAAAGTTAATGGGTTGTAACATTTCTCCTACTTAGTAATTTCGGGGACGAAATTCTTTTAAGGGGGAAGGAATTTAACGTCCAGTATTTACGGTAGTCAGATATTTAATATATTTTATTATTTTAAATATTGATATGAAATTTTAAATGGATTTAAAATATATAATTCGTTTATATAATGAAGTTTAAACGTATAATTTATATATAAAATATAAAATGAACTCGTAACGACGCGGTAGTTCGTAATATTGAGTTTTGAACTTCAATTGAATATACAGGATCTGATATAAGTCGGATTTCGGTGAAACAAGAAACGTTTGAATCTTATTGATTAAAATTTTCTAACGAAAGATAAAATTCAGATTTCGTGTTATAGATTGTGGGATATGTCCAATTCAAATTTTAAAATAGTCGCTATGGAATTTTTTATTAATTTAATAATTTAATTCGATTTAAAAGGGGGTTTTGTACGTAACTTTAGATAACGATCAAATTAAGCAACAAAACAAATTCCATTAAATTCGTATTGATGTTTATAGTCAGGATAGATATATTATTTGTTATTTTTAGAGACTGGATATTTCCGGTGTCCAAAATAGCATTGTTTTACGCGTAAATTTGAATAACGGATTATCAAATGAACTTCGTTTTCAGTGAAACTAATTTTATTAGATCCGTTATGATGAGGTGTTGTAGTATTTCAAGTTTCAAATTATTTGGATTTATTTTGTGATCGTGGGAAATTTAAACGTGTGTTTTTCACCTATGATTTATAAAGGACTTTTTATAAACGACCTCAGAATTCAATGAAACCTATCCCATTGTGCCTGGAATATTTTTCTATGCTAGGATTAGGAGTTTCATCTCGATTGGAGGTCGTATGTCAGTGTTTTAGCATATTACTTAGTGGTTAAGTTTCAGAATAATATAATATTAATAAAATTCAATCCTATATAAATATACGTTCACATTGCTTAACCTTAAATTCCATAACGAGCGATCAACCAAAAGAAAAGCCGCCACCTACGAAAAAACAAACGATGGAGAATCTCCCCCTTTCTTCCACAAATTCTGTTCAATCCCTTCATTGATTTGCAGAATGTTCAACTACATACGTGATCAGCTCGTGAGGACTTTCAGTTCAACGACTATGATTGGTGGTGGTGTACTGTGCTGGCCGGAGTGACGCCAGGAAGGCGTGGCTTTTGAGGAAGCTTCACAGGAAAACGTCGACACCAGGGCATCCTGGGTTGGGATATGTAACAACCCGAATTTTTACAACACGTTAAATCAAGAATCAAGACAGGATTAAACTTTAAATTCTGAATCAAGTGAAACGGTCTGTGCCATTGCGTTCGTCTCGGAAAAATACGCGAAATAGAGTCCGAGTTTTCGAGAATCGGAGTCCGTATGACCCGTAAAAGGCCCAAAGAAGGTTTCTGGAAATTTGAATTTCGGAAACAGTTTTGGAAATCAGATCTGGGGGCTAGGCGGGCAGCTTCCCGCCTAGGCCATGTCGACAGGGCTGTCGACAGGCCTGTCGACTTGGGCCCAGACCAAGTCGACAGCCCTGTCGACTTGCCTGTCGACAGGGGGTGGCCGGGGCAAGTTGCCTGGCGCACCTGTTTGTCTCACCTGGTCTTGTTCTTGGGCTGGTTCTGGAAGCTTCCGAGATCTGATGGTCCTGATCTATCCTAGGGTTAATCTAAGGGCCTAAAACTATCCTAATCTCTATAAAAAGACCCTAAACCTAACCTAAATCCCTAAAAATCAAACCTAGCAACTAAGTGCTGCCAAAATCAATTTTGATCATGGCCTCCATCTCCAATCCCTAGAGCCTATGCATTCAAATCGGGTTCAAATCAAAAGGTGCAAGCTTGCTACACCAAATAGAGGCCAAATCAACATTGCTATGCGAGTTTCATGGAGGTTCTTCTTCAAAGGAGCCACCTTTCTTCGTCAAGATGATGCATGACCCCTTTTCTAAGCCTTGCCTATGTAAGTTCTAGCTACTTTTGGATCAAAACGGTATTTTTAATGTTGACATGGGATAAAATGAGATAAAGCATAAGTATGCATGTATGTGAACTTTGTCCCTTTTCTATGATCTATGACCTTAGACTAAGATGTAGCAACTTAATCATGTCACTCATGTTATGTTTAGCCTAGTTTATCTTGCAAGTTTGGATCTTTGTCTATGGAAGATTTGCATGAACCTTTGGGAACCATTTGACTTGTGAAACATAGGCAAATACTTGACCTTGGGGCTTATGCATGCATATGAACACAAACCCCTTATGTTTCATGCATGTTTGTGGCAAAAACCTCCTTATGATATTATGCAAGTTTGTGGCCAAATCCTATATGATAGTATGCATGCTTATGGTCAATCCCTATATGACTCTATCATGCATGTTTTAAGGCCAAACCCCCTTATGACGCCATGCATGTTTGGAGCCAATCCCTTTTGTGGCATCGTGCATGTTTTGGGGTCTACATGTAGCCATAATATACCTACTATCTTGACTCGCTTTGCTTGCGTTGGGAAAACACGATTTTGGGTAGTTAGATAAACATGAACATGTCGCGAAATCTTAACTTGAATATGACATGTGTTTATACTTGAAAATATGACTTGAAAGATAACATGGAAGTTGACATGTAAGTATGCATAAAAACATGAGCTTGGGAATTTACCTATTAAGTTAGGTCTACCCTTTGGGAATTTACCTATTAAGTTAGGTCTACCCAAATGCTTGAAAAACTTGTAACATGTTTTGGAAACATGATGAACTTAGATAATATAAGTGTGGCCAACTCGAGGTTGGGTTGAGTTTGCAACGTAAAACTACCCGGAACCGACCGGCCTAACTAGTAGTTGCAAACAATAGGACCCAATGTGAGAAGTTGGTCATGTCGCGCTTAAGACCCGAGGTTAGACTAGGTTGTGGTGTAAATCTACCCGGACCCGCCCGGCTTAACTAGTAACCACAACAAGGTCTAATGTGAGAGGTTAAGGGTGCATTAATTAAATTAATGCCACATGATAAGGTTATGTAAATTTGACTAATGACACTTAACCGATATGACACGAATGGGTAGGTTAAGTGGGACCGGGCTTGATTTCCTTAATGACACTTAACCATGCAAGATAATTTAATGGGGTTAAGTAATTTACACTTAACTAATCCGACTGGGTAATTAGATGAGGTTAAGTAATTAAGACTTAACTAACCTAACCACGGTAATTAGATGGGGTTAAGTAATCCACACTTAACTAATCTAAACACGGTAATTCGATGGGGTTAAGTTAGCCTAGACTTAATTAATCCAACTTGGTAATTTAATGGGGTTAAGTTAAACACTTAACTAATTTAACACGATGATTTGATGAGGTTAAGTGACCTATACTTAACCAATCTAACTCGTTAATTTGATGAGGTTAAGTTAACCTATACTTAACCAATCTAACGTGAAAACATGATAAGGCTAAGTCACGAATCGTTTGAATGCGCTTGACCGATATGACTCAGTAATTAGATAAGGTCAAGTTAATACATATACTGAACCAATCTAAAATGATAATTAGATAAGGTTAAGCCATGAATTGCTTGATATACTTAACCAACTTGACACATGGTTTGTAGGGTTAAGTTTTGGACTTGGATACTTAGCCAATTTTGACGTGGTTTGTAAACGGGTTAAGTTGTGAACTTAAGTGACACGTAACCCATTAGATAAACCCTAATTTGGAGGATTAGGTAAATAACCATAGTTAACAAGGATTATGGAAATAAGGCTAAGTGGTAAACCTTAGTTAAAAGAAACTAAGTAATAATTCTTAGCCAAGGAAATTTGGACCACCTCTTAGATAGATGAGTAACCCGATACGGTAGGTCATCGTTTAAGTATACGTGTAGGAGCAGGATATCTGACTTAGATAAAGGCTCCAACGAACTGGGTAACGAAGCAGCGGCTTCGGGGAACGTGAGGATATTCTTGGGATCCCTCTGTGAGCTGCCAGGTCATTATACTAGGCTCACGAGAGGTTGAGGTCTGCGGTAGAAGAACCAAGAATATGCCTTGGTTGCTATGCGAGTGACCTAAAGACTGGGGTGGATAGCAGTGAGTCGACGAATACATAAGGTGCCCGAGATAGCAAGTTCGTCGATCATCTACCATCTTGAGTCAAGCGTGTACGTACGGAAAGGCAGGGAACACCCAACAGACCATAATTGCTATCTAATTATGGGTGAGGTAGGCCGTAGGATGTGGGCTGGCCGGAGTGTAGTTCTCATACAAGATTTTCTCTTGTGTTGCCTTTTACTAGTTGAGGGAGGGGTCTCGTGGGACCATAGCCACGTGTAGAAAAGCATACCTTAGTATCTGCATCGGCAGATAAATCTAAAGCTCCCGACCGAGTCCTGTATTTCTTGTTTTGCCCTGTGACAGGACTCGGATGGCACGATGTGATACATGTGCATACAGTTATAGAAAAACGATTCACGATGAATGCGTGAGAAAAAGGGCGCGGTTGAGGGTTAGCGTAATCCCTAGTGGCCTAGGTGGTTTAACCCAAACCGAAATACGAAAGTGTGCAATAGGTAAGCGTAATCCCTAGTGGTGCTAGGTGGCGTAAAGTCCTAGTAGTTCAAACGATGATTCATATGGAAGAGCCTAGCTAGAACAAGGGTGACAGTCCAAACGATTTCAAGGATAATACGACATGAGGAAGCCCGTACGAGGTTCGGCAAAGGACTGAACTTATATACATGGAAAGAAACATATGATTTGAGTAACCTATATATGCGATATATTAGGTTGACATGGACCATTACACGACTTTGAGTAAGGGACATTCATGGTTAACACATAACAAGGCTGGGATACTAGTACGGAGGGTGCAGAGCAAATATACATGTTAGAACTAGGAAGAATATACATAATAGATACCGTGGGATGTTAGACGGGGCAGATACCTTGGGATAATGTACTCGATAGAAATCTGATGATGTGATACCTTGACTTATCATAACACCGTAGTCTATCATGATACCTTAGTTTACCTTGCCACAGTAGTTCAACCGGCTACCCTGGTTTAGTTTATCTATCTTGTAGTTATCCTTATGTTTACTTTCAGTTTATGCATGTCATGTTACCTTTACCTGTTTTTATACTGGAAGTAGTTAGGACTTACTCAGTCTTTTTGACTGACCCGTTTTGTTTCACCTCTTTTCTTCCGTTTCCCCCCCTCCAGGTTACAGGGAGGAAACAATGCTATTTAGTTCGGACTTCTTCTGCTTGAAGGTCATCATGGATGGCTTGGACTTCTCTTGGCTATGGCTACTTTACTGTTTTTACTTGGGGAATAATTTATGAAAAAGTCTTTATGCTTCTTTACTATTGCAAGACAGGTTTTGATGTACTCTGATGTAAAAGGCTTTAGACCTTAATTAGTAACGTTTATGAAAGTTAGATTTTACTTCCGCTATTTTATATGTTCTGTCTTGTGATATTTCTGTGCATGTTTACCAATAATGCCCCTCTAAAGCTAGTGCATTCCTTTGCGAGTGACCCTAGCGAAGGCGGGGTGTTACATTTGGTATCAGAGCAGAAGGTTACTAGACTGGGCAAAAGTTTTAAAGACCTTCTGAAAATTATTTGAAAAACCGTTTACAAAGAAGCATTTTTCAAGAAAATTTTCTTTTAAAAAGAAAAAGTCTATTCCCCAAAGGCCATTAGCATTATCCTTGTTTCCTTGATTGAATCTCTTTTCCTTTCTTTCCTCCATCTGTAGTCACAGTGGTTTTGACTGCGACTAGTCTTTCTAGCTGCGTAAGTGTTTCCCGTACGATGGAGGTGGTTCTCGAGAGACCGTTGCAAAGTTATGCATGAAAGGATAGTAAGAACAAAGATAAAGGATACGAGCTCAGGGATAAGCAACATGTTGGTATGGCTGAGTCCTAAAAGGAGGGAGAAAGATGAACAATGAAACCCATGACGAGAGAGTACCTTTGGCATGGTGAAACGGGACGGATAGTTAAGTATCATGGAACAGGGACAAGATCATTCGGAGGGCAATAGTATGCTCTCATTTCTAGGGTACCTCAGAAGGAGGGTAACGATCTTGTTAAAGGTTTAGCTTTTCTTCTCTATCATCCTGTCGGGACTTTGTTTTGATCACCGCATCTTTTAAGTCCGCTTCGATAGTTGAGTCTCTACACCTTAGTACTAGCGTAGTGGAGGATCCCGTTTTTGTCTCAAGTCCTATTGGAAGATCGGTCCATTTACTCATGGCTTGTTTGGATTTGAGAATGTCTATATCAAGTGTTGAGCTTGGAAATAATGCTTATGTTTATAAGTTGTGGATGGATTCTAGGGATGAAGTGGTTATCCAGTAAGGGGTGCCACTCCCGGTTTTAGAAGGAGGGTAGTTAGACTCTTGGCTTGCTTTGGTAATACCCTTGAAGTATCGCGTAACCTTTTGGGTTCTGTCATGATTAGTTACTTAGAATCCCTAGATGCCTTTGTTGGAAATTAGAAACCCGATCGAATGGTATTCGCTAATAAGACGGATGGTTTACTTCGATTATGTATGGGTTATGGGAATTACCCTAGTAAGTGCGCACGGTAACTTGTTTACTTTCAAGAGAGAGTTTTTCTACGTGGAATACCTTATGGTACAAGGTGCAGGATTCACTAGTGAATTTTGAGGGCTCGCATGGAATAATGTGTACGCAGTCCTGTTTGCGCCAAGTATTCTAGAAGGAGAATAAGTGCAAGTGGAACGAGAGGCGACGAGGAAATGAGTTCCAACTCATGTTATGGAAACAGGAAATAAGAAGCTGCGAAATCGTGAAGTAAAAGGGGCGGTCAAGGCACGATGGAACTAAGCTCAAGGTAATGCGACTCAGGAGACTGAAGACTAAATACGTGCATGATATCTCTTTTGGGAATATATCCTCGACCCCTGTTTTTCTGTTGAGCTTGCTTGTAGGCTATCTTTTATGGATATCCTCTCGGTCCTGTCACTGTTACAAACCCCGTACGGAGTTTGTTTTGTTTATCTTCTCGACCCTGTTTCAGGGAATCTTAGGTAGAACCCTGTGGATGTAAACATGTATTTGAAACATGTTATGGTTGATATGGTTGCAAATGGTTGCAAGTGGTTGCTCGTGGATGCATGAATTTACATTAGATATTAGCTCGACTCGGTCACATTTCATATTGCATATGCACGAGTATTTATACTTGTTTATGGATGAAATTGAATGTGTTATCATGCGGATGTTGCATATGGTTGAATGTTTGTGCACGCATATAGTGTATATGACTAGGACTATTTGCATACATGATGGATTCATAGCACTAAACATGTTTTTGCATTCAAAAGATTTTTCAGGCCTGATCATTAGCATTAGCTAAGGAACATGTACATACACGTTTTGCATACATTCATAAAGCATTAGGAGTCGTCTAAG
The DNA here is from genome assembly GCA_030737875.1 of Allium sativum. Lineage (NCBI taxonomy): Eukaryota > Viridiplantae > Streptophyta > Magnoliopsida > Asparagales > Amaryllidaceae > Allium > Allium sativum. Next base: position 714,003,656 of record CM060921.1, on the reverse strand, counting down.
GACAATGGTTGCTTGTGGATGATGGTTTGAGTAGATGGATGATGGATGGTAGGATATGTTCTTCCTAACTTTGAGATTTCGGGGACGAAATCCTTTAAGAAGGGGAGAATGTAACAACCCGAATTTTTACAACACGTTAAATCAAGAATCAAGACAGGATTAAACTTTAAATTCTGAATCAAGTGAAACGGTCTGTGCCATTGCGTTCGTCTCGGAAAAATACGCGAAATAGAGTCCGAGTTTTCGAGAATCGGAGTCCGTATGACCCGTAAAAGGCCCAAAGAAGGTTTCTGGAAATTTGAATTTCGGAAACAGTTTTGGAAATCAGATCTGGGGGCTAGGCGGGCAGCTTCCCGCCTAGGCCATGTCGATAGGGCTGTCGACAGGCCTGTCGACTTGGGCCCAGACCAAGTCGACAGCCCTGTCGACTTGCCTGTCGACAGGGGGTGGCCGGGGCAAGTTGCCTGGCGCACCTGTTTGTCTCACCTGGTCTTGTTCTTGGGCTGGTTCTGGAAGCTTCCGAGATCTGATGGTCCTGATCTATCCTAGGGTTAATCTAAGGGCCTAAAACTATCCTAATCTCTATAAAAAGACCCTAAACCTAACCTAAATCCCTAAAAATCAAACCTAGCAACTAAGTGCTGCCAAAATCAATTTTGATCATGGCCTCCATCTCCAATCCCTAGAGCCTATGCATTCAAATCGGGTTCAAATCAAAAGGTGCAAGCTTGCTACACCAAATAGAGGCCAAATCAACATTGCTATGCGAGTTTCATGAAGGTTCTTCTTCAAAGGAGCCACCTTTCTTTGTCAAGATGATGCATGACCCCTTTTCTAAGCCTTGCCTATGTAAGTTCTAGCTACTTTTGGATCAAAACGGTATTTTTAATGTTGACATGGGATAAAATGAGATAAAGCATAAGTATGCATGTATGTGAACCTAACTTTGCCCATTTTCTATGATCTATGACCTTAGACTAAGATGTAGCAACTTAATCATGTCACTCATGTTATGTTTAGCCTAGTTTATCTTGCAAGTTTGGATCTTTGTCTATGGAAGATTTGCATGAACCTTTGGGAACCATTTGACTTGTGAAACATAGGCAAATACTTGACCTTGGGGCTTATGCATGCATATGAACACAAACCCCTTATGTTTCATGCATGTTTGTGGCAAAAACCTCCTTATGATATTATGCAAGTTTGTGGCCAAATCCTATATGATAGTATGCATGCTTATGGTCAATCCCTATATGACTCTATCATGCATGTTTTAAGGCCAAACCCCCTTATGACGCCATGCATGTTTGGAGCCAATCCCTTTTGTGGCATCGTGCATGTTTTGGGGTCTACATGTAGCCATAATATACCTACTATGTTGACTCGCTTTGCTTGCGTTGGGAAAACACGATTTTGGGTAGTTAGATAAACATGAACATGTCGCGAAATCTTAACTTGAATATGATATGTGTTTATACTTGAAAATATGACTTGAAAGATAACATGGAAGTTGACATGTAAGTATGCATAAAAACATGAGCTTGGGAATTTACCTATTAAGTTAGGTCTACCCTTTGGGAATTTACCTATTAAGTTAGGTCTACCCAAATGCTTGAAAAACTTGTAACATGTTTTGGAAACATGATGAACTTAGATAATATAAGTGTGGCCAACTCGAGGTTGGGTTGAGTTTGCAACGTAAAACTACCCGGAACCGACCGGCCTAACTAGTAGTTGCAAACAATAGGACCCAATGTGAGAAGTTGGTCATGTCGCGCTTAAGACCCGAGGTTAGACTAGGTTGTGGTGTAAATCTACCCGGACCTGCCCGGCTTAACTAGTAACCACAACAAGGTCTAATGTGAGAGGTTAAGGGTGCATTAATTAAATTAATGCCACATGATAAGGTTAAGTAAATTTGACTAATGACACTTAACCGATATGACACGAATGGGTAGGTTAAGTGGGACCGGGCTTGATTTCCTTGATGACACTTAACCATGCAAGATAATTTAATGGGGTTAAGTAATTTACACTTAACTAATCCGACTGGGTAATTAGATGAGGTTAAGTAATTAAGACTTAACTAACCTAACCACGGTAATTAGATGGGGTTAAGTAATCCACACTTAACTAATCTAAACACGGTAATTCGATGGGGTTAAGTTAGCCTAGACTTAATTAATCCAACTTGGTAATTTAATGGGGTTAAGTTAAACACTTAACTAATTTAACACGATGATTTGATGAGGTTAAGTGACCTATACTTAACCAATCTAACTCGTTAATTTGATGAGGTTAAGTTAACCTATACTTAACCAATCTAACATGAAAACATGATAAGGCTAAGTCACGAATCGTTTGAATGCGCTTGACCGATATGACTCAGTAATTAGATAAGGTCAAGTTAATACATATACTGAACCAATCTAAAATGATAATTAGATAAGGTTAAGCCATGAATTGCTTGATATACTTAACCAACTTGACACATGGTTTGTAGGGTTAAGTTTTGGACTTGGATACTTAGCCAATTTTGACGTGGTTTGTAGACGGGTTAAGTTGTGAACTTAAGTGACACGTAACCCATTAGATAAACCCTAATTCGGAGGATTAGGTAAATAACCATAGTTAACAAGGATTATGGAAATAAGGCTAAGTGGTAAACCTTAGTTAAAAGAAACTAAGTAATAATTCTTAGCCAAGGAAATTTGGACCACCTCTTAGATAGATGAGTAACCCGATACGGTAGGTCATCGTTTAAGTATACGTGTAGGAGCAGGATATCTGATTTAGATAAAGGCTCCAACGAACTGGGTAACGAAGCAGCGGCTTCGGGGAACGTGAGGATATTCTTGGGATCCCTCTGTGAGATGCCAGGTCATTATACTAGGCTCACGAGAGGTTGAGGTCTGCGGTAGAAGAACCAAGAATATGCCTTGGTTGCTATGCGAGCGACCTAAAGACTAGTGTGGATAGCAGTGAGTCGACGAATACATAAGGTGCCCGAGATAGCAAGTTCGTCGATCATCTACCATCTTGAGTCAAGCGTGTACGTACGGAAAGGCAGGGAACACCCAACAGACCATAATTGCTATCTAATTATGGGTGAGGTAGGCCGTAGGATGTGGGCTGGCCGGAGTGTAGTTCTCATACAAGATTTTCTCTTGTGTTGCCTTTCACTAGTTGAGGGAGGGGTCTCGTGGGACCATAGCCACGTGTAGAAAAGCAGACCTTAGTATCTGCATCGGCAGATAAATCTAAAGCTCCCGACCGAGTCCTGTATTTCTTGTTTTGCCCTGTGACAGGACTCAGATGGCACGATGTGATACATGTGCATACAGTTATAGAAAAACGATTCACGATGAATGCGTGGGAAAAAGGGCGCGGTTGAGGGTTAGCGTAATCCCTAGTGGCCTAGGTGGTTTAACCCAAACCGAAATACGAAAGTGTGCAATAGGTAAGCGTAATCCCTAGTGGTGCTAGGTGGCGTAAAGTCCTAGTAGTTCAAACGATGATTCATATGGAAGAGCCTAGCTAGAACAAGGGTGACAGTCCAAACGATTTCAAGGATAATACGACATGAGGAAGCCCGTACGAGGTTCGACAAAGGACTGAACTTATATACATGGAAAGAAACATATGATTTGAGTAACCTATATATGCGATATATTAGGTTGACATGGACCATTACACGACTTTGAGTAAGGGACATTCATGGTTAACACATAACAAGGCTGGGATACTAGTACGGAGGGTGCAGAGCAAATATACATGTTAGAACTAGGAAGAATATACATAATAGATACCGTGGGATGTTAGACGGGGCAGATACCTTGGGATAATGTACTCGATAGAAATCTGACGATGTGATACCTTGACTTATCATAACACCGTAGTCTATCATGATACCTTAGTTTACCTTGCCACAGTAGTTCAACCGGCTACCCTGGTTTAGTTTATCTATCTTGTAGTTATCCTTATGTTTACTTTCAGTTTATGCATGTCATGTTACCTTTAACTGTTTTTACACTGGAAGTAGTTAGGACTTACTCAGTCTTTTTGACTGACCCGTTTTGTTTCGCCTCTTTTCTTCCGTTCCCCCCCCCCCTCCAGGTTACAGGGAGGAAATAATGCTGTTTAGTTCGGACTTCTTCTGCTTGAAGGTCATCATGGATGGCTTGGACTTCTCTTGGCTATGGCTACTTTACTGTTTTTACTTGGGGAATAATTTATGAAAAAGTCTTTATGCTTCTTTACTATTGCAAAACAGGTTTTGATGTACTCTGATGTAAAAGGCTTTAGACCTTAATTATTAACGTTTATGAAAGTTCGATTTTACTTCCGCTATTTTATATGTTCTGTCTTGTGATATTTCTGTGCATGTTTACCAATAATGCCCCTCTAAAGCTAGTGCATTCCTTTGCGAGTGACCCTAGCGGAGGCGGGGTGTTACAGGATAGAATGATGAGGAGGCTAGGGCGCGACGATCGATGACTTCTGATGAACTTCGGGTGGACTAACATGGACGTAGCAGCGTCGTGATGAGGATGAACTTATGTGATAGATACCAGGTGTCGGGGAAATTTGTGAACAAAGAGGCATAATGAGATGCAGGAATAGAACGTGTTTTTCACTGTGCAAGCTGAGTATATTGTGAAGAACAGAAGGATGATCGAGACTGGGTCGGTTTGGAGAGTGGACAAAGTGTAGGACTGACGTGCTGAAGCTTGTTACCAGACTTGGGAAAGAGAAAAGATATATAGTGGGCAGAATCCGAAATCGAAGTAAGATGTTGAAGTAGTGTTGTTCTTTAGTTCGCGTATGGAGAAGTGTAGCAGGTAGTTGATGCCCAGAAAGCATGAAATTGAATAGTAGCGTGATGACGTGAAGGGAAAGCAAAGTGAAACAAAGCAAACGTGGAGTTCTCTTTTCAAAATGTGGAGCAGCTAGTTTCTAACGTGAGGCAACACTTTGTTGCGTGAAACAGTAAAATGATCTATATGTGCGTGGAGAACTATGTGGCGAAGGGTAAGTTTAAATGGAAGATGGTACTTCGTGCGTAGTTTGGCTTTAACATGGAAGTTAGCTGTGTAAGTTTGTGTCTGGCATGAAGGGATGAATGATGGCTTGCGTGTAAAGCATGTCGGTACCAACGGAGCAAATATATAAAAGGCGACTCATATTCCTTTTCGAAGCAGTAGTCATATTGAAGATAAAATGAAATGATGTGCATGGAGAATGAAGCAGACGTGAGAAAATAGTATTTGGCTACTGTTAATTTTGGGGTAGCAGTTAAGAATCGAGCACATCTTCTCAAACATAGAAGCAAATACCGAGTCGCGCAAAACAAAACGTTGAGCATATGTTTGTGCATAGCATAATTCGTCTTTGGTTTGAGAACAAAGGCTTTAGGAAATTAATGTATTCGAAACGAAGCAGAAGTGGAAAGTTGAAAATGTATCGGCTGACTGTTAAGTAGCAACAATATGAAGAAAGATCGGGCAAGTTGAATGTGCAGATTTCAGTTGGGCAGACAATTTCAAAACTGAGGATAACCAACCGTAATTATACCCACCCGTATATTTTTAAACCCAAGTAACTTGTGTATCAATATTTTATTTAGGAATGTTAATGAATTAATTAAAATAGGTTATATTAAAATATAGATAACTTTTTATCAGAATGGAACAAACAAGCTGCATTGGACCATATCGAAGAATACAACAATATAGAACTGAATTGGACAGAAATGAAGACAGTTAGGAATCTACAGTTAAATTAAACACTGTTTAATTCAACGGTAACTGAACCGTTTCAACAACGAATCAAATCGAAGTGAGTTTAACTCACTAAGTTTTTACCCACTTATATTTTATATAAGTCGCGATTGTTTTGTATGCTATGGTTGATAATTGTTTGCTGTGTGCAGAATAATATTTATATACTGAATGAATTGGTTGAATTAAACATTCATTTATTTCAAACGAAATCAAATCGCTATTTTAATGATTTATTTCCAAACGAGGTAACTTACCTCGTTGTTTACATTTATAATAATATAAACGTATTGAATTTAAAAATGAGTGCTTCAATTGCTGTTATTTATTGTTTATTAAATGCTGTATCTGTTTAATAAATTGAACAATATTATTTGAAGTAACGTATTTGGATGCAGGGAAATAGGTTGGAGGGATCCAACTAGATTCCTCAAATTTATTATTATTTTCATATTACCATTATATGAACTATTTACCCAATGTGGATTGGACAAATTGATTTAGTTGTTGAATTGAATTCAACGGTTGTGTGTTTTTAACCTATGGGCAGTATTGGTTGGGTAATTGGCATCACGTGGCTTAAAATCAATCGTTTTATAGATATGGATTTGCCGTTAGGTAAATCGACTGGAATAAAGTTATAAAATTTGTTTTAAAACTGAAAATAGATTTTTAAATCTATTATTTTGGAATGGAAATTTATTAAAAAGGAAATAAATATTTATTAGTTAATTATAGGTAATTATTAAATGGTTTTATAATGCAAATTCTTATGTAAATAAGATTTTATATGCAGATACGTAGAAATTAACCGAAAGGTTAAGGGTTGGATTAATTGTTCTTAGAAACAATTAAATGGGGATATTTAAATTAATTATATTATTAATTAATTTAAATCAAACATTAATTGGAATTGATTAACGAGATATTCATGGGTTGAGTTTGAATAATCCAAATATTTTATTTGGAATTGGTTATTTGATTAATTTACTTTAATTAATCAAATGGAATAGTAACGAAGAGTTGTTTAATTTTTTATAAGACTTTTAAAGTAAATTTATTATTTATTTTAGTTAATAAAGCAGTGAACTAATTTTACAGTAGTTAATGCTGAAGCAAATTTATTCTTTTAATTTAAGAGATTAGTTTTTAAAGGAAAATGATTTAAGTAATCGAAAGTATAATGAAATATAGTTAAAATGATTAAAAGAGTTTATAATCGGGTATATATTTAAACCCGAGTTTTTGGGAATGAAGTTATAAAGAGATTTAAGCGGAAATGATAGCTTAAATGAAATGTTTATGTAACATTTGGATTAAGTAAATTGAAATCGAGATATAAGAAGAATTTGTATTAAAACTATTAAATAAGATTATAAAAGAGATGTGGAGTTAAAATGTCGCTTTTTAATTGGGCAATACTTAATATTGAGATTAAGTGGAAAGAATAGAATTAAAATGAGATTTCAAAGTGGAAAATGGTCGAATGGATTATAAGTGAAATAAAATGGGTTGATGAGGCGTTAAGAAAAGAATTTAAAGAATTGGAACCCAACCGGAGATTGGTTGAGTTGAGTGATTTTCAGAGTGTTATTTGATGTTGATTTCGGTATTCTGGGTTGATACTTAGGAAATTATTCTCTTACCAATTTACGGTCAGGAACTAATGAGGGTTAAAGTACAGAAATACATGGATTAGAAAAAAAAGATATTTCTAAGGTAAAAAGGGAATAGAAGGTTGAAGTATATATAATGGGTTTCCAAAGTAACGAAAAGGAAAAGATTTGAGAATATAAAATAATATTTCCAATGTAAAAGAAATAAATGGAGATTAGTGAAAATATAAAGATATTTTCGAAGTAAGGAGATAAGTTTTAGAATGAGTTTATTCTAAATAAATAAGTGACGATTATTGTTTTCAAGCAAAGAGAACAAAAGATATTTTCGAAATGATTATTTTACGAATAATTAGTTAAACTACTTTTCCAGTTTTAGATAATGAATAATGTGGTAAAAATGATAATTAATGGAGAAATTAGATATTGTTAAGTGTTAAGAGAAAATTGTTTCGAGGACATGCTTATATTAAAATAAGAAGTGATAAGCTATATTCGAATTATTAAAAGATTTTGAGATTTATTAAATGTATATTTTTAATTAAAGAAGCCAAGTGATGCTGAGTACTGAATTAGTAAATTTATTTATTTTTATGATTTAATGGTTGTTTATTTGACAGTTAAATAACCGACTATCAAATCTGGCTAATACGATTGTTGGTACGGAAAGACCGGGATCGAATTTATATTCGAATACCATTCCGACCAGCTAATATGAAAATGTGGAAGATATCATATGCTGGTTGAGATGAAGAAATCGAAGACCGTTGATCTTCATAAAATGGAAGAACCACTTAAAATCTTTGATTTGACCCGAAGATATAATGGGGTTCTATCGTGGTTGAAATCTACGGATTTGCAAGGACTACTCGCTACTGATCTATAGGGTGATACCTATGATGTAGTAGGAGGGTATCTTCAGTTCATCCTATTCCTGGATGACTTGTATGGACGAATGTCTGACAGAATATTTCTTAGGAGTCACGTACATTGATTTTTACAAACGTATTCCTGCTAGTGGCTGAGAATGACCCTTCTCTTAGCTTAACGACCAGAGTATTTTTGTGGACGTCAATTAGTGATTTGGCGGATCTGACAATGTGACATTCAAAATGAATGGTGATGTGATGTTCTATAGGTAGTGTTAAACCTCAAGCCTCTTCAACTGGGAAATGACGAAAATCGGGCAGGTAGCATGGCTAAGTGGGTAGCTCCCAAGTAGGGTGTATAATCACCTATCTAGAGAAAATTGATTTCCTTCTTTAATCTATTTTGATGTTGTCCCTTATCGGGAAACGGTGGGTCGCACCCAACCGTTGGTGATATACATTCGATACACTTATGCGAAATGAGTGGTCGGTCATTTATGGCCGGGTCGCAAGATGTTCTTGTTGAACCCAGTGTATTATCCTCTAGAGATACACTATCGGCAGGTGGTTCCATACCTTTTCATAGTTGGAAATTCAATCTCCAATAAGAACCCGCAATTTTTGATTATATACCATGTATGTGGAACGTGAGATGCAAGCGTTCAGCTAGATTTATATTTATTTGTGTTTAGACACTATTATAATACCGAAATAAGCTATGATTTAAAAAAGAAATGGTTTGACTTAAATATCAAGTTGGGTGATGTTTTTAAACTTAGTGAGTTTTCTTATTCTGGTTCACCAGACTGATCCGACGTTTGTAAATGCTCGGGTTAGACCGGTTGTACAGGTTCAGGTTAACGGATGTTGTGAAGTCCGAAGTTAAGCTAGAGGCGATCAGACGTATGATATCTAGATTTATTCCGCTATGTGTTGTATATGAGGACAGATTATTATAACTGTCCAGATGTGTTGATGTACTCTGATGATTGTAAGTTTTTATTTCAAAGCTCTCAATAAAGTTTTATTTCTATATTATATTTTATCCCGATGCGATGTGAGACTCTGATGTTGTTGTGTTCTTCTTCTTCTTATATTCTAATATTTCTTTCTTTCTTGTCTCACCCACTATTTTCTTTCATTTACTATCTTGTGTTTTCGATACCTGAGTTCTGGCAAGTAATAAGAGTTTATGTATTATTGTTGGAATTCGGGCGTCGAATCCCCGAATAACTTTGATTTACAAATTGAGGAAATAAAAATAAAAATCCAAAATATTGATAAAGGAAAAGTACAATAACTAATGAAAAAGAATCAATCGCACATACAAACAATAATCTAAATAATATTGATAAACTAATCAATATTTCCTTGATATGCAATACTGGAAATTTGAATGAATTAAGAGTTCCAACAAAAGTAAATATAAAAGGAATTGAAATACAAGTTTTAGCATTTATACGTACAAGAGCTACTAGTTCAACTATCTGTTCTAGTATAATACCTCTAAAATATGTCACAAAATCCAAAAACCAAAACAAAGTATGCAATTCGACGGAACTACAAGTATATGTAAAAATATAGTGAAAAACATAAATATAAGTTTTACAAATACTTGTGATGAATGGTCACCACAATATAATCTAAAACAATTATGGGTTCTATAACTTGACTTAAATGGAATAAAACTAATTTTAGGATTAGATTTCTTATTAGGTGATAATGGATCTTTTTCATTTAACAAAGATTACATACAAATTTCAAAAAAAAAACTACAATAACCCCAATACTATCAGAATATGCACTTGGGAAGCATGGTGGAGATAAGGATAAAAACAAACAAGAAAATTGCAACTGCCCAATACCAGGATAATGCAAAATATTAAATAAAGAAAAAATTACTAATGTAGAAAGTGAAGAGACATAATTAATCAAAAATTATGAATACAAAAGAAAGGGATTTAATAAAGATATACAACTTATAAATCCAAAAGAAATAAGTAAATTATTATTAACAACCCATGACATAGACCATATTATTTCTAAACTTGAAAAACTAGAAATAACAGGAGAAAAATCGTTGAAATATTGGAATAAAGATTCTATACAATTCAAACTAAATATAATCAATCCAGACTTAACTATAAAATAGGATCCCCTAAATATGACACATGGATCATGGAAGAATTTAAATTGCACATAATAATATTGACAAATCTAAATACCCTAAGAAAAACATATTCTAGACATAGAACAACAACTTTTATTGTACAAAAAGAATCTAAAAAGAAACATGCACAATCTAGAATGGTAACGTATTACACTAGATTAAATGACAATACCCATGAAGATTTATATTGCATACCAAACAAAGAAGTCCTAATAAATAAAATACAAGGAGTAAACTGATTCTCAAAGTTTGATTTAAAATCAAGATTTTGGCAATTTAAAATGCATCCTGACTCTATACCTTGGACTACATTTACATGTAGTGAAGGGCATTATGAATGGTTAGCCATGCCATTTGGATTAAAAAATGCACCACAAATATTCCAACGAAAAATGGATAACGTTTTCCAAAACTGTAACATATATACTTGTGTACATATAGATGATATACTTTTGTTTTTTTTTCAAAACAAAACAAGAACACATTGCATATCTATATACCGTGTTAAAACTAATAGAAGCACATGGTTTAATAGTATCAAAAAATAAGATAGAATTACTGAAAAATAATATAGAATTCCTAGGAGCCAAAATTGGCAAAGGTACCCTAGAATTACAACCTCATATAACAAGAAAAATATTATAATTTCCTGGCAAGTTTGATAATCTAAGATAATTGCAAGCCTTTTTAGGACAAATAAACTATGCTAGACCATATATAAAAGATCTTTCATAATATACTGGTCCTTTATACAATAAAGCAAGTCCAAAAGGAAACAGAGATTTTAACATAGAAGATATAAAACAAATCCAAGAAATAAAAAAGTTTGCCCAAGAATTAAAATCTCTAAACTTACCATTACATACTGATTACTTAATAATCGAAAAAGATGGATCTTCTCTAGGATAGGGAGGAATTTTATTAATAAAAACAACAAATATGATAATAAATCTACTGAAAAAATATGCAGATATACCTCAGGAACATATAAAGAAAAAGGATACATGACATCTCTAGATTATGAAATTTTGGCAATAATATATAGTTTATAATCTTTCAAACTTTTTATAATATCACATAAGGAAATCACACTAAGAACAAATTGTGAATCTATTGTCAAATACACAGAAAACAAAAAGGAAAGAGGAACCATTAATAATAGATGGCTAAAATTTGAACATGCTATATCAAATTGTGGAACTAATATTTGTTGGGAACACATCAAAGGAAAAGAAAATTTCTTACCAGATCAATTGTCAAGAATATTAAGAAAATTATTCAATACTACTGGTTGATTTTGCAGATAATGGAAGAATTAGATCCTACAAAGCATCTGATAACATACAAGACAAATCATTTGGTCACAAAGGCAAAAATTACAGAATAACAACAAATAGTCCTTGACAATATATGGAACATGAAGACTCCCGAAGAGTCAAACAAACAGAAGCTAAGTGTAATATATACCTTAATAGATATATTCACAAAAGCAAAGACTAGATTTCTCTACCATGGACTATTTACAGGTCCTGATGCTGGAATATATACCACATGGAAACAAATGATTATAAAAATAAATTCTTAGAACAAAATCCCAGATATGGGCAACCACTATAAGGATAGAATACATTTGAAGAACCTACAAGTGAGCTTCAACAAAGGTTCGGAAAATACTATGATGTTTCTGAAGATATACAAAGTATCTCACAAATATCCTTAGGAAAACATATTAAATATGAGCTTCTTGAATCCTCATCAGCCATAAGCCTCAGACCACAAAATCTCTCATTTTCCAATATAATAAAAACCACAAAACCCAACAAATTCACAAGCCTTGGAAAACACAAACAACTCATAATAACCAAAATAGCCCAATTTTCAAGAACAACTGACAAGGGAACTATATTTCTTACAACATCCAACATAACTCTCCCCTGGTATCTTCAACAAAACTTGCAAATCCTTTTCTAACATTTCAGGAATGAAGATAAAAGGATTACAAATTGAATGAGAAATCTTAAGGAATACCAATATTCCTTGCACAAAACAATATGAAGGATGCCTCAACACATCAACAAATTACCCTTGTACAATAATTTGTGCAGTACCACAAATTAAACTTAACCTTTTAAATTACAAATAACTAATCCATGAAGGCATCACATATGACCCAAATACTCTCATAAACTATGGCCTAATAAAAAGAATTTATTTTGATGAATGGGCACAAGATGACTTACCGGAACCCATTGGAAGTATAACATAACACCTGACAAATATGTTAGCCACAGATATATACATGTATTTCATATCAGTTCCCCCTTATTTTGGAAAAACAGTATTCGAACCTACAAAACACATGGTTCAAATAAAAACAAAATTCATAGATTAAGATTTTGAAGATTGGAATGCAGATTTTTTTCCAAACAAAACAGAGAGCGTCAAAATAAATGAACAAACATTTGAAAGATATAGAGTAGCCAGGATTGCAGATAGTGAAGAATGGAATAACAAGTTACATTTATATGCAAAAAATCCAGTAACCAAGTTATATATTACTGTCTTTGGAAGAACAAGATTTGGGACATAAAAGTTTTGATATTTATCATCCAAAACCTTCCATGATAAAAAGTTACAAAAAAGGAAGAACTACAAAAAACAATGCCGACAATAAAAACAAAAGAGATGAGGTGGATTCCACTACAATGTCTGCAGATGAATAAAAGAACTAGGACAAAAATAATGAAGATTTGACAAAAGTAAAGCCTATCCGACTTGATAGGAATCTCATAATCAAAAGAAAAATGAAGATTTGACATAAATGAAGACTATCTTACTTAGTGGAAATAACATAAACAAAGAAGACGTAAAGAATGGACAAAAGGGAGCTTATTCCACCTAGTGGGAACTTTATAATAAAAAATATGTGACGATTTGACAGAAGATAGCTTTATTCCACTTAGTGGAAAGTTTATAAATATATGACAAATTGCCTTCATCTGTAGATAGCAAAGGACAGCTGTATGTCCATGTATTGTAAATGCTCAGCCTATATAATGGGCATATGTGCATTGTAAAAATTATCTAATGTTGAGTATTGTATAACCAATATAAGAAATATAAACTTGCTATTTTTAGTGTCTACCTTCTTCATACTTGCTTCTTTTTAAAAAATCATGAGTAGCTAAATATTAAGTCAGAGCCAAGGAAAAAAAGGATAAAAAAACTGCTTAAAGCTATGTAAGTTCTCTTACTTCTTTATTTTAATTCCTGGAAATATTATACTTAATCTATGTTTAGATAACCATATTTATTTTTTTAAAACACCAGTAACTGCATGCTTAATGAGTAAATCCAACAGACGTAAATCCGCTAAGTCGAAAAGAAGTACCGTGTAAGGGAAAAAGTAGACAATTAGGATGACAAGGTGAGGAATAACGATTTAAGAAGTAGGGTTTTGGTAAAATTATTAAAAACAAGGTTATTCTAAACATGTTTTAAGAATAATGACAAAGGATGATTGTGTAAGCAAATATTTTATCTTAGTATTTCCAAAAGCTTTGACTGTGCTCTCAAACAGATTAACCAACCTTATCTAAAATCATAAAGAATTTTCTATGGAAAAACTACAGCAATATTTCGAAAATAAATTCATGATAAATATTATAAGAATCTTAGATAATGATAAAAATATTACAAAAAACCAAAAATATGAAATTATAAATGTTTTTAAACAAAAATATAAAGCATAATTAATAAATATCCTTGACTGTGAAAAAATTTGACAAAAATATACAATAACTTTAACATATGGAGAGAACCTGGTAATATTGTATTAACACCCAGATTTGTTAAATAATTCCACGAAGAGTGGAATAATTACCTAAAAACAATAAATGAGATAGATTATAAGATAACAAAAACTAAGGATTGGAAAAATTCAAATGAGCAATACTCTAAAAATTGAAAACATAGAATCTTTACAAAATCACTTAGAAATGAAGTTTATGACAAAAATTCTTTTTTTCTAAAACATACAGAATTAAACACCAACCAACAATATAATATAGCAAAAATTGTCAAAGAAAATTATATAAAAAGTATTATTGAACTAATAGATGATCCAAAAATATATATTAACAAGATAGTTAAAAGTCTTAATCATACTTTTTATTTGATGGAAAATAATACAAAAACACAAGTAACATATAGAATAATAGATATGGTATGTAATGAATATTACAAAATATTAAAAAAGGAAATAAAATAAGAAAATGATAACTACAAATATTATATATACAACTCATTTGAAATATATGACAATGAAATAAACATCTATAATGAGTATTATTAATAGGGAAAACTACAAGATGTTAAATACAAAATTAGAGGACTCTGAAAAATTATATAAGGACAGGTTCCTAATTCCTAATTTAATAATCTACTTACTGCACCCTTGAGTACTATACTTACAAGTTGCCAGTAAGGTAGTTAAAAACGAATAAACAACATGAAATCCTACAAATATTATACGAAATATTAGAATATACAATAAAATTCATAGTAGGTTTTGCTTTTGGACCGTATTTTATACTGGTTCGGATTGCTCTTACGTTCAGTCCTACGCAACGCTGGATTGTACAGAGTTTTATTACTAGATCAAAATCTCAGTACAATCCCCTTGATTTTACGGCTACAAGGTTAACACCGTTTCCACCACCCTTGATTTCCCGGCTATAAGGTTAACATCGTTTCCTTTCCTTGATTTCATGGCTACAAGGAACACACCATTTCCTAACTATCCCAAATGATTACAACAGCCCTATAACTCTTCAATAGCACTTTGATTCAGAGGGTAATGACTAGAGAGTGTGAAGAGAAGAAGTTTTATTTATTTAGAATAGAAATCGGCAGAGTATAAGTGTAGAAATCATAAAAATATGAAATGATAATAGAGGAATGAAAAGGGATGAAGATAGAGAAGTAGAATGAATAAAAAATTCGAAATAAACCCCTATTTATAAGATTTAAAAGGTTGCAACGCTTCTGGAACGTTACAAATGGTGAAAAGACTTCCTTTCAAAACTGAAAATATGACAGTTTTATGTCGACATCTCTTTATATGTATGTCGACATAAGTGTTTTTAATTTTGAATATTTTTTTAAGTGTTTTACTACATATAATTCTGGAAATTCTTGAATTAAAACATAATGATATAAATAAGTATTATAAAGTAGAAAATCATATGAAACTATAAATATAAATTATATAAACATATTTATAAAATTATAAAGTTTAAAAGTATATTAATATAAAAGTATATAAATATATATAAACTTATAAACTTTAAAACTCAATTTTAAAATCAAAGATAAGATAGAAAACTTAATTAAAATTAGAATTTGAAAATCGGAAATTAGAAATTGAAAAACATAATTTGAATTTGAACTTGGAGTGCTATTCAGAGTCTTGCATATAAACTAGACTCTATTACTATATTTATCTTGGAATCTTGAACTCTTGATTACTCATGAGTCTTGAATCTTCTCTGAATTCTGAATCTCTTGAATCTCTAAAACTCTAAAATTGTATAGTCTTCAGTATTAATTTCTGTATACAAATCCTGCATATGTGTGTGTATATATTCTAGATAGAGATGTTAGTATATATTTTATAATCAATTAATACTGAAATATGGTTGTTGTCATCAAAACTCCATTCTCCAACAATCTCCCCCATTTTGATGATGACAACCTTAGTTTATAAAATATTCATACCTGTTCATACCTATCGATGTTGATCCTTCTAATACTCCCCATGTCAATATGAATCCTATATATTCTACTTAAAACTATGTCTATATTTTATAGTTTCCCCTCATTAGCATTATCAAAATGAAATTCCAAAAATACTCCCCCTAAATTCTATATTTATCTAAATCGTATTATTATTCTATACTAAAGTAATAAGATATATATATATATATATATATATATATGTATATGTATAACATGTGATCAAAATATTTAATGTATATGACTCTCCCTAAATTTGTACTAACAAACTAATAAAATGCTTATAAAGCAAACATTATATTAAACATTGTTTTTCTATACAAGCGACACATCCGAAAGTAAATTACACGAATACTATACACGTAGTACATCGAATAAATGAAAAGAAACCTAAATTCTATTTGTTCTTAACGATAGGAGACTTGTGGGTTGTACAATTTGGGTAATGGAGACAAAAATCCCCATTTCGTTCAATTATATTTCATGTTGATCGAAAGACTTCACCAACACATACAACTTGATCATCCTCGTCCATGACTTCTCGTTGTACCTCTTTTGGTTCCTCTTCTTCCATCATTTCTTCCTCCTCTTCTTCTTCCTCTACTTCTTCTCCATTGCTTGATTATCATATTTCATGATGATTAGATTCACTTGATTATCCATTACAAATTTATAAAGGTTCCACATCATCTTTCCTTGTTTAATACACTCTTGACTTACCCTAATTTGAAGCACTTGAATCTCAGCAAGCATTTGAAGAGTATATTCCATTTTCTCTTCCAATTTGATTACACGAGAGAGGGTAGAACGTTTGAATGGACTATTGGATGGTCCAATGGATGATTCAGGGTTAATTTGGTTGTCATAATTTGTAGAGGCCATGATTTATTTTTGTTTTGAGTTTTTACAGAAGAAAAATAAGAGAATGAAGAAGAAAATTCAAAGTGGAGAGTTTAAATGGTTATTGTAACTAACTTTTTGTGGGAATTAATTTTAAAAATCTGGCAGTTATATGTCGACATAAGCTTCTATGTTTGTCGACATACATGTAGTGTTAATTTTATTTTTCTTATTTTTAATGTTATTCTTATGCATATTAATATATTTAATTATTCTAATTTACTTAATGAACAAATACCTAATTCTCTTCTAAATTTAGTAAACGTTGCTTCATTTAGTGGTTTTGTTAATATATCTGCTATTTGTTTTTCTATTTCTATAAATTCAAGTGAAAATTTCTCTTTACTTACGTTATGTCTTAGAAAATGATGTCGTATATCAATATGTTTAATTCTTGAGTGATGATTTGGATTTTTAGATATATATTTATAGCACTCGTATTATCACAGTATATGGTGATTTATTTATTGTTAATCCAAAATCATTTAGAGTTTGTTGCGTATATATTACTTGTGAACAAGCCAAAGCAGCAGAGATATATACTGCTTTAGTTGTTAACAATTGTAACAACCCAGAATTTTGGAACCAATTTAAAGTTTTTATTTTAGAAATTTTAGTGAATTTTAAATATTTAAAATAAATAATTTTAAATAATAACGATAAAAAAATTATTTAAATCGAAGTTAGAACGAAATTTTTTATTTTAATTATAAAAGGAATTAGGAATAGCGCGACAGTCTGAAATTTTGAATTTGAACTTTGACTGAATGTACATGATCCAAATAAACCGGATTTTAGTAAAACCAAAAATATTAGAATCTGTTTAAAAATATCTTTCCAACGAATCCGAAAAATTGAAATTTCATAGCGGGAATCAAAAGTTATGGTCAGTTGAATATTCAGAATAGTCGCTATAGAATTTTATATAATATATAGCTCGTATAAATAGCCATTTTGCAAACAACCTCCATTTTTGACGAAACCATTTTGGCTGGATCCAGAATGTCAAATTATTGTTAGATTCCAATTTTCATAATTTTTGGAATTAATATGTGAGCGTGACAAATTAAAATGTGTTTTGTCAATTTCAGTCAAATTGGATCGACCAGAAAATGACCATTTTTCAAACGGTCTCCAAATTCGACAAAAATAATTTTGTTAGGACCGTATCGTCAAAACCTAGCTAGATTTATTTTTCAGGAATTTTTGGAGTCCGTATGTGGCTCCGGTAAATTTAAATGTACAATAAAATTAAATAAATAAATGATTTTAATTTTAATTTTAATTTAAAGAAAACAGATTGAAGACAATCGATTGGGCTGACGAGACCTAACCCATTGTGTCCAAAACGGGGGTATTTGCCTGGGAACAACTCTCATTGGGCTGAAATTGGAGCTGGAAAGGATTAACGGGCTTAATCTAATAATTAAGAGATTTGTTAGTATTTTATTATAAATAACCAAACCGTAACCCTAATTGCAAACAAACAAAGCCGCCACTACATTCTTCTACGGCCAGAACACTCCAATTCAAATCCACAAAATTCTCTAAATCTAGACAAGATCAATGAAAACTCCTAAAGACCAAATCAAAGAGCAATTCAAGGTCGTTAATTTAATACGAGTATGATCAATTTTCATGAGGCGGTTTGGGAGAATTAGGATCAAGAAGCTGCGTCGTTCGAGCCTTGTTTTCTGTGCCTAGGTGATGGCGAGCGTGACCGTGCTCAGGTGATGGAGGAGGTGGCAGAGCACTTCGAGTTGGTGGCTTCAGATCTGGTAATGGCGGGTCGTGGTGGGGCGCGCAAGGAGAGAGAAGGATGGAAGAGTGGGTTCGGTGATTATCTGAAGTAGCGTGTTACAGGAAGAAGAAAGGGAACGACTAAAAATGGTTTAAGGATTTTAATTATTTTAATAAGTTAATTAATTATATATTTAAATTACCAAATGTTTAAAATTCTATAACTCGTTCATATCAAATCAGAATCGAACGATTTCAGATGCGTTGGGATTGCATCAGCGAGATCTACATTTCAGAACTGACCGGGGCAGAAACATAGCATGTTGGAAATTCAGACAAAATCGATGTGAGAATTCTATTTATTTATTTATTTAAATTATAAATAACTAATTGTGATTTTGATTTTTCTTCCGATCCGTTGTTAAATTCTAATAGATTGTCATACATGATTTGATCTGTGATTGGTTTGTTCTGTAGATCTGTTAAAATTAACATTTCTAGTTGAATTGTCATTGTTATGTAGATCTATTGATTTGATGATTGTTGTGTTGAAAACAAATATATCATGTTTGTTATAATAAAATAGTTGAAGACAAATATATCATACTTGTTATTATAAAATTGATGAAATCAAATATGTCATTTTGTGATTATAAAATTGATCAAAACAAATATGTCATTTTGTGATTATAAATTGATGAAAACAAATATGTCATTTTGTGATTATAAAATTAATGAAAACAAATATGTCATTTCGTGATTATAAAATTGTTGAAAACAAATATGTCATTTTGTTATTATAAAATTATTGTAAACAAATATATCATTTTTGTTATAATAAAATAGATGAAAACAAATATATCATTTTGTTGTAAAAATAGGATTGAAAACAAAAATATATCATTTTTGTTGTAACCAAATAGTGAAACAAAATTATCAATTTTTGTTGAAACCTAAAAGTTGGAACAAAATTGTCATTATTGCCAAATTGTTAAGTTGAACAAAAATATTCATTTTTGTCAATATAGTTTAGAGAAACAAAAATATTCATTTTTGTCAATATAGTTTAGTTAAACAAAAATATTCATTTTTTTTCAATATAGTTTAGAGAAACAAAAATATTCCTTTTTGTCAATATAGTTTAGTTAAACAAAAATATTCAATTTTGTCAATATAGTTTAGTTAAACAAAAATATTCATTTTTGTCAATATAGTTGTTGAAACAAAATATTCATTTTTGTCAATGTAGTTTAGTTGAACAAAATATTCATTTTTGTCAATATAGTTTAGTTAAACAAAAATATTCATTTTTGTCAAAACACAATAGTTAAAACAAAATATACATTTTTTTCAAAACACATTAGTTAAAACAAAATATACATTTTTGTCAAAACACATTAGTTGAAACCAGATTCGTCACTTTTGTCAAATTATAAAAGCTGAAACCAAATTTGTCACTTTTGTTAAATTATAAAAGTTGAAACCAAATTTGTCACTTTTGTCAAAATGTAATAGTTGAAACAAAATAGTCATTTTTGGTCAAAATATAATATAGTTGGAACAAAAATTACATTTTTGTTAATTAGAATTGAGTTAGAACAAAAAATTACATTTTTGGTTAATTAGAATTTAGTTAGAACTAAAATTACATTTTTGGTTAATTAGAATTTAGTTAGAACAAAAATTACATTTTTGTTAAGTAGAATTGAGTTAGAACAAAAATTACATTTTTGTCAAATAGATTTGTGTCAAAACACAAAATAACATTTTTGTTAAGGAGATTTATGTTAAAACAAAAATTACATTTTTGTTAAATAGATTTGTGTTAAACAATAATATCATTTTTGTTAAATAGAAATTGTAAACAAATAAAATTATCATTTTTATTTGTTATGTTGAATAGAAAAATGTATACAAATAAATTATTATTTTATTTGTCATTATAATACATAGAAAAATATATGCAAACAAATTATTCTTTTATTTGTCATAAGAATACATAAGAAAATGTATGTTAGAAAATATTTTTATTTGTTAAGTTGAATTAGAAATTGTCATTGTTATTGAATTAGGATTGTCAAAATAGAAATTGTCATTGTTATTGAATTAGTA
This sequence comes from Allium sativum, assembly GCA_030737875.1. Lineage (NCBI taxonomy): Eukaryota > Viridiplantae > Streptophyta > Magnoliopsida > Asparagales > Amaryllidaceae > Allium > Allium sativum. Next base: position 713,982,673 of record CM060921.1, on the reverse strand, counting down.
TTGTCAAAATAGAAATTTTCATTTTTATTTAATTAGAATTGTCAAAACATAAAATGTCATTTTGTTGTATTAGAATTGATAAAACAAAATATCATTTTTTGTTGAATTTGGTTATTGTTAACAAAATAAAGTTGTCACTTTTATTCATTTTGTTAAAATAGAATTGTTAACAAAATGAAGTTGTCATATTTTTATTTTGTTAAAATATACATTTTTGTCAAAATATATTAGTTGAATCAATATATACATTTTTGTCAAAATAGATTAGTTGAATCAATATATACATTTTTGTCAAAATATACATTTTTTGTCAAAATAGATTAGTTGAATCAATATATACATTTTTGTTAAAATATAAATTTTTGTCAAAATAGATTAGTTGAATCAAAATATACATTTTTGGTCAAAATAGATTAGTTGAACCAAAATATTCCTTTTTTCAAATTATAATAGTGGAAACAAAATTTTACATTTTGTTAAAATGTGATGGTTGAAAACAAAAATTACATTTTTGTTAAATAGATTTGAGGTAAAACAAAAGTAACATTTTTTGTTAAATAGGTTTGTGTTTGGGCAAAAATATTAATTTTGTTGAAATAAAATTGTCAACAAAATGAAAAGACCATTTTTATTCATTTTTTAAACTAGAATTGTTAACAAAATGAAATTATCACTTTTAATCATTTTGATTAAACTAGATTTGTCAACATAAAAGCAATCATCACTTATATTCATTTTGCTGAACTAGAATTGTTAACAAAATGAAATTATCGCTTTTAATCATTTTGATTAAATTAGAATTGTCAACAAAATGAATGAATCAGTTTTAATCATTTTGTTGAAATAGAATTGTCAACAAAAATGAGTGTGTCACTTTTTATGCATTTTGTTGAAATAGAATTTGTATGTAAATTAAAGCGACATTTTATTGTTAAATTGTACAATAGTATTTGTATGCAAATCAAAGTGACATTTTATTGTCAACTTATACATTAGAATTTGTGTACAAAGTAAAGAGGCAATTTTTATATGTTATGTTATACATTGAAACTATATATACAAATAAAATATTTCTTTTTATTTGTTAAAGTTAAAAATAGAAATTGTATACAAATAATGAAAATAAAAATTATCTTTTTATTTGTCAATAGGAAAGATGTCATGTGAATAAAATACATATTTGGTTGCCATTAGAATAACGTAGAAATGAATGCAAATAAAATACATATTTATTTGACATTATGAACATGTAGATATGATATGCCAATAAAACATTCTTTTATTTGGTGTGTTAAATACGTAAGAGGAATCGTCAAATAATTTATATTTATATATATATATATATAAATAAAAATTAAACGAATCGCGCATGGTAGTTCGCGTTTCGAAATCGTAACTTTAAACAATGATACCGTAAGATCCGACCGTCGGATTTTCCCAAAACTGGAACCGTTAGGTCCGCTTTGGGAAGATCTTTCCAACGATATAAAATTTGTTAAATTCTAACAGTTAGATTTCGAGAAATGCGTAAATCAAATTTAGGTAAAAACAGCGCCAAGGCCGCCTATTGACCCGAAGCGTCGTTAAATTAAATTGGGTTATTTTTATATAAATAAAAATAGCGATAAATCGTTATAAAATAATATTAACGATATGAAATGATTTTAAATTATAATTATTCAAGAATTATTTGAAAAGACCGAGTTCAATCTCATTTCAAATAATTATACGACGATTAAAAGTCGAAGACATTGAAGACGGTGATTGAAGACAGACGATCTTCACATCGAATGGATGACTACTGATGCCCTGGACCGATTTGCTCCCAGGAAAGGGTTACAGTGGTAGTTGTCCAGACGTATTTGTTGATTGTCCGGATAAGCGAGCACCTCTCTTCCGTATTGGACATACGGGACGAGGAATAAGGTGTCTCCGGTTTCGTTCAGACCCAGAACGGACTTGTAAATGGATGTGTGTCTGACATTGGATTTCATTTTATGTAAATTGATTTCTATTCAATATATATCTGTTGGTGGCGGAGAACTTATTCTCTTGCTTAACACCCTTCTCTGAGACGCACGAGCTCAGAGGTTATACATTGATAGTTATCGGTCGCATGGCATGAATTGTCAATGTGGCATGCCAAGATGCAAATGATCGAGGCTTTTGTTGAAAAGTAGGGCCTTGTGGTTGATGATCAAAGCATGGCATGTTTAGGCGTAGCTTTTTGTATAGCGTTACCTCGCGAGCCTCACACCCGGGTATGAGTCAAAAACGGGACAATGGAACGCAGGGAGTGCACACGTTTCTTTCTAGCTAGAAGTGGTATCAGAGTTTTGCAAGCCCTGACATTTTACTTATGTGGATGATGGATTGCGAGACCTCAGTTATATTGATCGACAGTGACCAATTTATAGGTTCAATAGGACCGGGAAGCGTGTGTTCAGGCATAACTAATCCACTAAAGTATATGCGGACCGGCCCTGCAGGATCTAAGGATTGCCCGTAGGTGTGATCCTGAGACATTTGCTAGACTGTCTCGGATCGGTAAGGAGATCGTTCCTAGCCTTGACTCATGATGGAAATCCAACTTCCAATACGACACCATGCGGTTTTGATTGTAGAACTAGTATGGCAACGTAGTATATGGTAGCTATGCCGTCTATGATTGATACATTATGATTGAAATGTTTTTGAAACATATAAGGTAAAACTCTATCCTCCGGTTTTACCGTATATGGTTATATCAAATCCGTTTTATCATATCAAGCATTTTTGACCATTATAAGGTAAAACTCTATCCTCCGGTTTGCGTTGAATTATGTGATGAGACTTGAATCTTATAATGGTTTCATTTTTCTAAAAAGCATTGTGTTGTTTAACGATTTACTTTAAATTATGCACTGGCAATCCAATGGAGTAAACCCGTTCCACGTTAGCGGTGTGGTCCTATGATTAGCCTTATTACTAGTTAAGTTAGGAAAGTTTTCTCATACTAGTCCCACGACTGACTCGTAGTTTGTTTCACTTTGCAAACTCGGGTGTCCTATTTTCCACACGGGCAGTCGAGTAGCTTATTGTAGATATATTGAGCAGGATTCTGGATCGAAGCAAAAAGATGTGTCCAGAGCATTGATAGACTTCCGCTATATCAAATTATTGATTTCGCTGCACTGTATTAAATTCATTGTAAATAATCTTCCGTTGTATTATTATTTATCGATTTACTCTGATATTCTGTACTCTGATGTAACATTAATGTAATGTTTATAAAAGTCTTCTGTTATTTGTTCTGATGTGTTGTATGCCCAAAGTTAATGCATTCGAGGATTTCCAACTTTTGGATCAGACCTGTGTGGTTTATGGTCGATTCAAAGGACGAGGATTTTCGGGTCATTACAGCTGGTATCAGAGCTTTGGTTAGCTCAAATCTTTGGGGTACAACTCGTTAGAACTGAACAAAAGACTCATCAGAGGTAGGATTAGAAATATCCTATAAAGGAATACTCATTGGAGATAGGATTAGTAGTATCCTAGAATGAGAAAACTCGTTAGAGATGGGGTTAGTAATGCCATAGAATGAGTTCAGAGTGACAAGTTATAATTAACGTATTTGTAATTATATATATAATTCGATTTTAGAAAATATGATTTTTGAATATATAACTCGTTCATATCAAATCAGAATCGAACGATTTCAGATGCATTGGGATCGCATCAGCGAGATCTACATTTCAAAACTGACCGGGACAGAAACAGAGCATGTTCGAAATTCAGACAAAATCGATGTGAGAATTTATTTATTTAAATTAAAAATAACTAATTGTGATTGTGATTTTTCTTCCGATCCGTTGTTAAATTCTAATTGATTGTCATACGTGATTTGATCTGTGATTGATGTGTTCTGTAGATCTGTTAAAATTAACATTTCCAGTTGAATTATCATTGTTATGTTGATCTATTGATTTGATAATTGTTGTGTTGAAAACAAATATATCATGATTGTTATAATAAAATAGTTGAAGACAAATATATCGTACTGATTATTATAAAATTGAAGAAAACAAATACGTCATTTTGTGATTATAAAATTGATAAGAACAAATATGTCATTTTGTGATTATAGATTGATGAAAACAAATATGTCATTTTGTGATTATAATTTAATGAAAACAAATATGTCATTTTGTGATTATAAAATTGATGAAAACAAATATATCATTTGGTGATTATAAAATTGTTGAAAACAAATATGTCATTTTGTTATTATAAAATTGTTGTAAACAAATATATCATTTTTGTTATAATAAAATAGATTAAAACAAATATATCATTGTGTTGTAATAAAAGGATTGAAAACAAAAATATATCATTTTTGTTGTAACCAAATAGTGAAACAAAATTATCAATTTTTATTGAAACCTAAAAGTTGAAAGAAAATTGTCATTATTGCGAAATTGTAAAGTTGAACAAAAATATTCATTTTTGTCAATATAGTTTAGAGAAACAAAAATATTCATTTTTGTTAATATTGTTTTGTTAAACAAAAATATTCATTTTTATCAATATAGTTTAGACAAACAAAAATATTCATTTTTGTTAATATAGTTTAGTTAAACAAAAATATTCATTTTTGTCAATATAGTTTAGTTAAACAAAAATATTCATTTTTGTCAATATAGTTGTTGAAACAAAATATTCATTTTTGTCAATATAGTTTAGTTGAACAAAATATTCATTTTTGTCAATATAGTTTAGTTAAACAAAAATGTCCATTTTTGTCAAAACACATTAGTTAAAACAAAATATACATTTTTGTCAAAACACATTAGTTAAAACAAAATATACATTTTTATCAAAATACATTAGTTGAAACCAGATTTGTCACTTTTGTCAAATTATAAAAGTTGAAACCAAATTTGTCACTTTTGTTAAATTATAAAAGTTGAAACCAAATTTGTCACTTTTGTCAAAATGTAATAGCTGAAACAAAATTGGCATTTTTGGTCAAAATATAATATAGTTGGAACAAAAATTACATTTTTGTTAATTAGAATTGAGTTAGAATAAAAAATTACATTTTTGGTTAATTAGAATTTAGTTAGAACTAAAATTACATTTTTGATTAATTAGAATTTAGTTAGAACAAAAATTACATTTTTGTTAAGTAGAATTGAGTTAGAACAAAAATTACATTTTTGTCAAATAGATTTGTGTCAAAACACAATAACATTTTTGTTAAGGAGATTTATGTTAAAACAAAAATTACATTTTTGTTAAATAGATTTGTGTTAAACAATAATATCATTTTTGTTAAATAGAAATTGTAAACAAATAAAATTATCATTTTTATTTGTTATGTTGAATAGAAAAATGTATACAAATAAATTATTCTTTATTTGTCAATAGAATACATAGAAAAATATATGCAAATAAATTATTCTTTTATTTGTCATTAGAATACATAGGAAAATGTATGTTAGAAAATATTTTTATTTGTTAAGTTGAATTAGAAATTGTCATTGTTATTGAATTAGGATTGTCAAAATAGAAATTGTCTTTGTTATTGAATTAGGATTGTCAAAATAGAAATTTTCATTTTTATTTAATTAGAATTGTCAAAACATAAAATGTCATTTTGTTGTATTAGAATTGATAAAACAAAATATCATTTTTTGTTGAATTTGGTTATTGTTAACAAAATAAAGTTGTCACTTTTATTCATCTTGTTAAAATAGAATTGTTAACAAAATGAAGTTGTCATTTTTATTTATTTTGTTAAAATATACATTTTTGTCAAAATAGATTAGTTGAATCAATATATACATTTTTGTCAAAATATACATTTTTGACAAAATAGATTAGTTGAATCAATATATACATTTTTGTCAAAATATACATTTTTGTCAAAATAGATTAGTTGAATCAATATATACATTTTTATTAAAATATACATTTTTGTCAAAATAGATTAGTTGAATCAAAATATACATTTTTGGTCAAAATAGATAGTTGAACAAAAATATTCATTTTTGTCAAAATATAATAGTGGAAACAAAATTTTACATTTTGACAAAATGATGGTTAAAAACAAAAATTACATTTTTGTTAAATAGATTTGAGGTAAAACAAAAGTAACAGTTTTTGTTAAACAGGTTTGTGTTTGGGCAAAAATAACAATTTTTTTGAAATAAAATTGTCAACAAAATGAAAAGACCATTTTTATTCATTTTATAAACTAAAATTGTTAACAAAATGAAATTATCACTTTTAATCATTTTGATTAAACTAGAATTGTCAACATAAAAGCAATCATCACTTATATTCATTTTGTTTAACTAGAATTGTTAACAAAATGAAATTATCGCTTTTAATCATTTTGATTAAACTAGAATTGTCAACAAAATGAATGAATCACTTTTAATCATTTTTTTGAAATAGAATTGTCAACAAAATGAGCGTGTCACTTTTTATGCATTTTATTGAAATAGAATTTGTATGTAAATTAAAGTGACATTTTTATTGTTAAATTGTACAATAGTATTTGTATGTAAATCAAAGTGACATTTTATTGTCAACTTGTACATTAGAATTTGTGTACAAACTAAAGAGGCAATTTTTATATGTTATATTATACATTGAAACTATATATACAAATAAAATATTTCTTTTTATTTGTTAAAGTTAAAAATAAAAATTGTATACAAATAATGAAAATAAAAATTATCTTTTTATTTGTCATTAGCAAAGATGTCATGTGAATAAAATACATACTTTGTTGCCATTAGAAAAACGTAGAAATGAATGCAAATAAAATACATATTTATTTGACATTATGAACATGTAGATTGATATGCCAATAAAACGTTCTTTTATTTGGCGTGTTAAATACGTTAGAGGAATCATCAAATAGTTTATAATTATATATAATTTTTTATATATAAATATAAATTAAAATTAAATGAATCACGCACGGTAGTTCGCGTTTCGAAATCGTAACTTTAAACTATGATACCGAAAGATCCGACCGTCGGATTTTCCCAAAACTGGAACCGTTAGGTGCGCTTTGGGAAGATCTTTCCAATGATATAAAATTTGTTAAATTCTAACAGTTAAATTTTTAGAAATGTGTAAATCAAATTTAGGTAAAAACAGCGCCAAGGCAGCCTATTGACCCGAAGCGTCGTTAAATTAAATTGGGTATTTTTATATAAATAAAAATAGCGATAAATCTTTATAAAATAATATTAACGATATCAAATGATTTTAAATTATAATTATTCGAGAATTATTTGAAAAGACCAAGTTCAATCTCATTTCAAATAATTATACGACGATTTAAAGTCGAAGACATTAAAGACGGTGATTGAAAACCGGCGATCTTCACATCGAATGGATGACTACTGATGCCCTGGACTGATTTGCTCCTAGGAAAGGGTTACAGTGGTAGTTGTCCAGACGCACTTGTTGATTGTCCGGATAAGCGAGCACCTCTCTTCCGTATTGGACATACGGGACGAGGAATAAGGTGTCTCCGGTTTCGTTCAGACCTAGAACGGACTTGTAAATGGATGTGTGTCTGGCATTGGATTTCATTCTATGTAAATTGATTTCTATTCAATATATATCTATTGGTGGCGGAGAATTTATTCTCTTGCTTAACACCCTTCTCTGAGACGCACGAGCTCAGAGGTTATATATTGATAGTTATCGATCGCATGGCGTGAATTGTCAATGTGGCATATCAAGATGCAAATGATAGAGGCTTTTGTTGAAAAGCAGGGCCTTATGGTTGATGATCAAAGCATGGCCTATTTAGGCGTAGCTTTGTGTATAGCGTTACTTCGTGAGCCTCACACCCCGGTATGAGTCAAAAACGGGACAAGGGAACGCAGGAAGTGCACACGTTTCTTTCTAGCTTGAAGTGGTATCAGAGTTTTGCAAGCCCTGACATTTTACTTATGTGGATGATGGATTACGAGGCCTCGGTTATATTGGTCGATAGTGACCAATTTATAGGTTCAATAGGACTGGGAAGCGTGTGTTCAGGCATAACTAATCCACTAAAGTATTTGTGGACCGGCCCTGCAGGATCCAAGGATTGCCCGTAGGTGTGATCCTGAGACATTTGCTAGAGTGTCTCGAATCGGTAAGGAGATCGTTCCTAGCCTTTACTTATGATGGAAATCCAACTTCCAATACAACACCATGCGGTTTTGATTGTACAACTAGTATGGCGACATAGTATATGGTAGCTATGCCGTCTATGATTGATACATTATGATTGAAATGTTTTTGAAACATATATACACTAATAATAATATCAAATCCGTTTTATCGTATCAAGCGTTTTTGACCATTATAAGGTAAAACTCTATCCTCCGGTTTGCGTTGCATTGCGTGATGGGACTTGAGTCTTATAATGGTTTCATTTTTCTAAAAAGCATTGCGTTGTTTAACGATTTACTTTAAATTATGCACTGGCAATCCAATGGAGTAAACCCGTTCTGCGTTAGCGGTGTGGTCCTGTGATTAGCCTTATTACTAGTTAAGTTAGGAAAGTTTTCTCATACCAGTCCCACGACTGACTCGTAGTTTGTTTCACTTTGCAAACTCGGGTGCCCTCTTTTCCACACGGGCAGTCGAGTAGCTTATTTTGCAGATATATTGAGCAGGATTCTGGATCGAAGCTTAAAGCTGTATCCAGAGCATTGATAGACTTGCGCTGTATCAGATTATTGATTCCGCTGCACTGTATTAAATTCATTGTAAATAATCTTCCGCTGTATTATTATTTATCGATGTACTCTGATATTCTGTGCTCTGATGTAACATTAATGTAATGTTTATAAAAGTCTTCTGTTATTTGTTCTGATGTGTTGTATGCCCAAAGTTAATGCATTCGAGAATTTCCAACTTTTGGATCAGACCTGTGTGGTTTATGGTCGATTCAAAGGGCGGGGATTTTCGGGTCATTACAACAATGATACAGTATTTTGCTTTTTACTAAACCACGAGACTTGTGAATGTCCTAAGAAATGACATGTCCCACTAGTACTTTTACGATCATATTTACATCCCGCATAACCAACGTCACAATAAGAAATTAAATCAAATGAATCATCCTGAGGATAAACTAATCCAAAGTCTGATGTATGTTTTTCATATCTTAGAATATGTTTTACGGCTTTTGAATGTGTTTCCTTAGGTTGCGACTGATATCTTTCACAGAGACATACATTATGCATTATATCTGGTCTACTAGCGGTTATATATAATAGCGATCATATCATTCCTCTATATAATTTTTGATAAACATCTTTCGATGTATCATATTTACTTAAGGCTTTATTGGTTGCCATTGGTGCGGGTCTCCCTTTAGTTGTTGTTAAATTATATTTATTAATTAAATCTCTTGCATATTTTTCTTGATTAATAAATATTCCATTCTTTAATTGACGAATTTGTAAGCCTAAGAAGCATGTTAGTTCTCCCATATGACTCATTTCAAATTCTTGGGTCATAATATCTGAAAATTCTTTATTCATCTTATTATTTGATGATCCAAAAATTATATCGCCAACATATATTTGCACTAATTGTATATCCTTATTATTCCTTTAAATAAGCAAGGTGTAATCTAGTTTTCCTATTTCAAAGTAGGATTGTAATAAGTAATTCTTAATTTATCATACCAAGCCCTAGGAGCATGTTTTAATCCATATAATGCTTTCTTTAACTTATAACGTGATTTGGTAATTTTTTGTCTTCAAAAAGAGGTGGTTGCTCTACATATACATCTTCTTTAACAAATCCGTTTATAAAAGCAGTTTTAACATCCATTTGATATAGTTTGAAATTAGTTTGGTTTGCAAGGGCAAGTAATATCCTAATTGCTTCTAATCTAGCTACGAGGGGTAAACGTTTCATCGTAATCTATTCCTTCTTCTAGAGTATAACCTTACGCTACTAATCATCCCTTATTTCATATGACTTCATAATGTTCATTCATTTTATTCTTATAAACCCATTTCGTTCCTATTATAGTTTTATCCTCTGGTCTAGGAACAAGTACTCATACATTATCCCGAGTAAGCTGATTTAATTCCTCTTTCATAGCAAGGATCCATGAATCATCAGATGATGCTTCCTTTGGATTTTTAGGTTCAATAGTTGAAATAAATGCAGAGTTACTCATATTATTTAATTGATTACGAGTCCAAACGACGAATTCAATATCTCCTAAGATAATTTCTAAAGGGTGATCTCTTAGTAATCTAATTCTTTTTTTTGGTTGACTATCTTCATTATTTGTTTCATCAACTTCATTTTCACATTCATCTTCATTATGTTTTGTTATATTTTTATAATTTTCGTTAAAGGAAACTTTTAAGGTTTCTTCTAGAGTATTGGATCTTGAGTTAAAAACTCTATATGCCTTGCTTCTCTCTTAATATCCAATAAAAATTCCTTTATCAGATTTCGAGTCAAATTTATCTAAATTTTCTTTAGTATTAATTATAAAACATTTACTTCCAAATATTTTAAATTATGATACTTTTGGTTTCTTATTATACAAAAGTTCATATGGTGTTTTCTGACTTAAGGGTCTGATTGAAATCCTATTTAAAATATAACAAGCTGTTGCAACTGCCTCAACCCAAAAATTTCCTGGCAGATTACTATCAGACAACATAGTTCTCGCACACTCTTGTATCAATCTTTTTTTACGTTCAACTTCTCCGTTTTGTTGAGGTGTTATAGGACAGAAAAATTATGGGGTTTTCCCTTTTTATTACAAAATTTCTCCAAATTTTTGTTTTTGAATTCTTCTTCATGGTCACTACGTATTGTTTTGATTTTTAAAGATAATAAGTTTTGAATTCTTTTAGCAAAAGTTTTAAATTGATCAAAAGCATCACTTTTATTTTTAAGAAACAAAGTCCAAGTAAATCTAACAAAATCGTCGACTATTACGTAAACATATCTATTGTGATTTATTGATTGGGTTTGAAATTGACCAAATAAATCCATGTGAATTAACTCTAATGGTTTTAGGGTTGTAATTTCCTCTTTTGCTTTAAATGAACTTCTTTTTAATTTCCGGAACTGACAAGCATCGCAAAAATATTTACTTCAAACTTCATTTTGGGTAATCCTCTAATTGAACCTAATTTAGAAATCCTAGAGATGTGTTTAAAATTTATATGACCAAATCTCTTATGCCAGATCCATGGGTCACTGTGTTGGCCACAAGACACAGATTATCGTTGGATATTTTCATATTCAATATATAGATATTTTTCTTTCTATCTCCTTCAAATATTACTTTTGAATTCCTATCTTCTATAAAACATTTATCCTTTTCAAAGTTTACTTTATAACCCTTATCGCAAAGTTGACTTATACATAGTAGGTTGTGTTTTAAATTCCTAATTAATAAAACATCAGAAATTGTAGGAGTTTCAGAATACCGACATTGCTGATGCCAACAATATATCCTTTAGAGTTATCACCAAAGTTCACCATTCCACCATCTTCATAGACTAGATTATTTAGTATTTATGGATTTCCCATCATGTAACAGCCCATATTTTACGTATCGGAAGATCATAAAATATTTTTATTTTATTCCCTGAGGGATGGATCATTCTCATCTTTTAATATGTTGCTTATGGGGATGTGGGACATGTCCATAATTTTTACCGATTTTGTTTGTGACCATTTTGCCCCTGTTAGTCTTGTACAGGGCATAACTTTTGACTCAGGTCGAATCATAGGGTGAGACCTGTGCCATTGGAAATGAATTGATGATTGCCTTTCCGTAGAGTGGTTACATTAAGGATTTGGTTCAACGGTTTGGGAGAAATCGCTGTTTTAAGGTTTTTCAGTTGGCTGTCCAGGTCTTGGAAGGCTAATGAGCTGATTTGGAGAAGGCACATTAGTGGGATGGTGGAGTCTATAAATAGAGGGTGAGGGGTATGGAGAATAGTTTACTTCTCCCATACTCTCATTTGAAGGCCTTGTGTTCCTTCCTATAAACACATTTCCACCATTAGAAATCCAAATCCAAGGCGGGAAATCGAAGATCTACACCAATCAAGGCTAGATCTACATCGTTTCAATGGCAAATTCATTGGATCAAGGAGTTTGGTTCGAAGTATTCGCTGTTCGGATTCTTATTTCTACCATTTTAGCTTGTTTTGGAGAATCGGTGAGTGATTTATATCTCCCACATGAATGCAATGAAGTATATGAGTATTTGTGCACGTTTTGTTCGTATGTTCATTTATCACTAGTTTTGAGTGAATTGGTATAATTTTTGGTGAAATCATCATATTCATGTTGTTAGTGTGTTCATGACATGCTTATGATTGTATCGAATGAGTTAGACGAGTATATTTCGTCAATTCGATCGATTGACGAAGTTTTGGTCGAAATTGGATTTGGTATAGGGCTGTACAGGGGACCGATCGGTCGAAAAACTCATGGCTTGGAGAACAAGTTAGACGGAAGACCGACCGACCAGTGGCAGAAGTAGAAGGCTGACCGACCGGCGTAGTTGCTTTCCAGACCGATCGGTGTAGTGACTGGATAACTTACCAGTGGAGTTCAAAGAAGGACCAACCGGTGGTGACTAGGGAGGGCCAACCGGTGGTGACTAGGGAGGACCGACCGGTGGTGACTAGGGAGGTCCGACCGGTGGTGTTTGGAAGGAACGACCATGAGTGTGTTTGGGAGGACCGACCGGTATGTTTTGGGAGGACCGACCAGTGATGTTTTGGGAGGAGCGACCAGTGATGTTTTGGGAGGACCGACCGACCGGTGTTGATTTCCTGACAATTTTATTTTTCGGGTACGGTTCTGATTGTCCAAACCCATGCCGCAGCGCAATGGTGTAACATAGCTCGGTGATAGTGTAACTTCGAAGTGGTTCAAGTAGGAAGGTTCGAAGTGTTGAAAGGTGCTCATTGATCGGTATAGAACAACGAATGAGGTGGCAACAAAGATCGTGAGTTGGTGGATAATGGTTGCTCGAGAAGGTCGCTTGAGCCCTGAAAAGTCATCAGGTTGGGTGACTAGAGATGTGAAGGCCGAGAGATTATCGTTGTCGTAAGTTCTAGTAGGCTCAAAGCAGGGGTACACTAGAGACGTCTAAAAGACCGGTTATAGGTCGAGTACCCTGGGTCTTGGGGAAAGGCCTAGTTGTCAAGGTTGGACATATGGAGTTTATGCTAGAACCGGGGTTACCATTAGCCCTTGACATATGGAAAGGTTGGCCATCATACGATTAACGATGGTTTCAAAGCAGGATTGGCAGTGATGGCCAGAGTCAGTCATGGATGACTAGTTGTTCTGTTTGTACTATCTCACATAGGTTATCCAAAGTCGAGGGAGATGTTCTTTGAGTGCTTAACTGATATTGGTTTAGGCCTCTGGGGAGAGTACTTGGGGAATGTTGAACTCGATTAGGGTTGTCTGTGTGAGGCTTATATAATCTGGATGTTATGAGTGGTTTCCATGATTGAATGGGTGTTCTGGTTTATATGGATGAATGGTTGAATTGTTTATAGTAAAGGCTATCACTGTCTGATGTGGGGAAGACAAGGTTGAGTTCTTCTCTGGTGTCGTGGGTAGATTAGTATGTTTATCTATCCCTTCTCGTACACTTTATTGTTGAAGTTTGTTAGCTGTTTTATCACTCACTAAGGCTATTGTCTGACTCAAGGTTTTATGTTTCCTCTTATTACCTTGGGTTGTTCATCCGGTTATGGATGTGCAGACTGAGTAGCAGGTGATAGGTGATGCTGTAGTGAGGACGATGATGCTGATCGACGACGAACAGGAGGCTCACGTACCAGTTTTATTACTATCTAATAATTGGATTTCCGCTGTTTTCTTTTCTGAGTGATGTAGTGAGGCAACTTTGTACAAACACTATTTCCAAGTTGTGGATACTACTTTCTGGTTGTATGAAAGTCTTGTGTTTCTACTTCATTATTTCTACCTGTTGTATATGTTCTATTATATTTTATCCTTGCGCTGTGAGTTTACGACAGGTTCTGCTTGTGTTTTCCTACTCTGATGATCGTCCATGACTGCCTGGAACACCCTCCAGCGTATTATTCCTTTTGTATAGTGCGGGGGTTATGGGTGGTCGTCATATTTGGTATGTATCGAACAACCACTATCCACTATCCATTTGTCCTTTTCGATTTCCACCATTTGTTTGCCAGAGTTTGAATTCTCAACAGCCATGTAACACACCATTTCAGAATTTGAATTTTCAACAGCCACTTCACCCATCTTTTTGACTTTTGAATTTTCAATAGCCATATAACATATCTTTTCCTGTATTGGACAACATTTTAGTAGATCACTTGAATTTTCAACATATTTGAATGAAGACTCTTTCAACATTGATGTAATGCATGAATTGACACTAGTGTTAACAATCATTTCAAAATTTTCCATTTAATATTTTCAAAAATAAGATTATGAACTTTTTGAAAGACCTTGCTCTGATACCAATTGTTAGGGAATGGGGAATGGATCTTAAGAAAAAACTAACACTAGAGGGGGGTGAATAGTGTTTTTAAGGAATTTAAGAAAATCCAAAACTAATATGATCTACTATATGAATAGAATAACACGAACTTCCTTAACTGGGAAACATGAAATACGTTGTGAACTCCAGCCTTCTTGTCGGACAATCCGACTTTATACGCTAAATTCCTAACTTGTTCGAGAACTGGAATGGACCAACAAACCTTGGTGCCAACTTACCTCTCCTGCCAAAATGAATCACACTCTTTAACGGAGAAGTCTTGACAAATACCAAGTCGCCAACGGAGAATTTCAAATCTCTTCGCCTTTTATCAGCATAACTCTTCTGCCTATCTTGGGCAGCCTTCATTCGTTGTTGAATAACCTTGACCTTGTCTGAAGTTTCTCTTATTACATCTGGCCCAAGCACAAATTTCTCACCGGTTTCTAACCAACATGATGGTGAGTTGCACGGTCTTCCGTACAAAGCTTCAAATGGAGCCATACCAATACTGGACTGATAACTATTATTATATGCGAACTCTACCAGATGCAAATGGCCATCCCATGGTCCAACAAAATCCAATATACAAGCTCTCAAGAGATCCTCTAAAACACGATTCACCCACTCTGTTTGGTCGTCGGTTTGAGGATGGTACGTGGTACCGAGATGTAATTCTGACCCTAAAGCCTCTTGTAAGCTCTTCCAAAACCCACTAGTAAATAACGGATCTCGGTCACTCATAATGCCTTTAGGTACTCCATGAAATCTCACTACCCACTTCATTTACAATTCTACTAACTTAGTTGTCGTTCTATTCGACTTGACCGGTATAAACTTTGCCCTTTTGGTTAATCGATCCACAATCACCCAAATACCATCATGACCTGATCTAGTCCTAGGAAAACCATCAATGAAATCCATTGAGACTTGTTCCCATTTCCATTCCGGGAATTTCTAACGGTTGTAACTAACCACTAGGCTTCTTTTGCTCGTCTTTAACTAACTGGAAGTTCATGCACTTAGATATAAACTTCCCAACATCTCTCTTCATCCCTTCCCAGTAGTATGTCTGCTGCATGTCTCGATACATCTTGTTACCACCAGGATGTATAGTCAGTTTCGAGTGATGACATTCTCTAAGCACTTCATCTCTCAATCAATTAACATTGGGTACAACAAGCCTCCAATTCTTTCGAAGCCATCCCTATCGATTAAGATCATACTTGTTCATTCTCTCGCCGTCGATACCCATCTCTACCTTGGAGATGATTTCCAACAGATTAGGATCGTCCCTCTGACTAGAACCAATCCACTCAATCAAAGTCGGTCTGATCGTTGAGCTTGCTAACATCTCTGGATCTAATTCGCACTTAGGTCTGAAATCATAGCCTGCGATATACTCCAGTTGCTTCCATTCATGAAACATAGCCCCCAAACTGGCATGTCTTCTACTCAATGCATCAGCCACCTCATTGCCCTTCCCGGGTGTGTGCGATATTGAAATCATACGAAGCCAAGAACTCTAACCATCTCTGTTGATGAAGATTTAAATCTTTCTGAGAGAAAAGATACTTTAACGACTTATGATCGGTAAACAACTCGATTTTTTCCCCCAAGAGATAGTGTCTCCACATCTTCAATGCGAACACGATCGTTGCCAATTCCAAATCATGGGTAGGATATCTTTTCTCATGCGGTTTCAGTTGCTGACTATCATAAGCTACAAAACTACCTCCTTGCATCAGTATAACACCTAGTCCGGTACCACAGACATTCGTGTATACCGTCATCTCTTCGTTCCCTTTAGGAATAACCAACACTGGTGCGCACATTAACTTTTCCTTTAGGCTCTTAAATGCATCCTCGTACCTTCCGTTCCAAGAAAAAGTTGATTTTTCTTGGTCAACTGAGTTAACGGTGTTGCTATCTTGGAGTAGTCTTGGAGAAACTTACGATAATAACCAACAAACCCCAAGAAACTTCTTACGTCTGTTGCATTCTTGGGCGTAGACAAATCTTGCACCGTAGCCACCTTCGCAGGATCTATGGCAACACCATCCTTTGAAACAACATGGCCCAAGAATCTCACTTCGCTCCTCCAGAAGTGACACTTATAAAATTTCTCTTTCAATTGGTGTTTCCTCAACACCTCCATTACTGTTCTCAAATGTTCCTTGTGTTCTTCCTCTGTCCTCGAGTAAACCAAAATATCGTCCACGAACACAAGAACAAACTTATTCAATTGGTCCCTGAATACCCTATTCATAAGATCCACAAAGTATGTTGGTGCATTGGTCAACCCGAATGGCACGACAACCACTCATAGAATCCACACTGCGTCTGAAATGCCATTTTAGGAATACTCTCAGCTGCTACTCGGAGCTGATGAAAACCTGTCGCGAGATCTATGTAGGAGAACACTCTCGCTCCATTCAACTGATCAAACAAATTGTCTATCCGTGGAAGAGGATACTTTTTCTTTCTCGTCACCTTGTTCAACTCGCGGTAGTCCACATATAAGCGAAGGGAACCATCGGCCTTGGTAGCAAATACAACTAGTGCTCCCCACTCGGAAACACTTCTTTTGATAAATCCCTTCCTCAAAAGATCGCCAACGTGCACCCCGAGCTCTCGCTGCTCCCTTGGCGACATACGACGAAGAGGCATCACTATAGGCCTGGCATCTTTCACTAAATCAATCCGAAACTCGATCTCTCGATGTGGTGGAAGTCCGGTCACTTCCCTGAAGATGTCCAGATACTCATCAGCAATAGGCACATCTGACAACTCATCATGCGGGATGTCGAGAGAATTTAGAAAACTAGTCATCACCCCATCACTAGGTAGGCAACTAAAAAGTACCCTCCGCCCATCATCCTCTCTAATGGTCACCGAAGACCCCTCACAGTCTACCACCACCCCATACCTTTAGAGCCAATCGACTCCCAAAATAATGCCAAACCCAGTAAAGCCCAAAACAAAGCAATCACAAGCAAACATACATCCATGACTCGATAAGACCAAATTACGACAAATCATACTAAGGCTAGTCGAACCACCGATCGGGTTCGTCACAACTAAAGGTCTATCAACAATATCGGGTTCCAATCCCAATCTATCTACCTGGTCACTAGATATAAAGGAATGGGAAGCCCCGGTATCAAATAATACTCGAACAGAACATCATAAATGGAAAGCATACCTTGAATGATGACACCCTTTCCCTTCTCCACCGTGGTTGGGAAATTAGACGAAAAAGGAACAACGTTGATAGCATATGCTTTCACAATCTGCTTCTCTTTAGGAGGTTGTCGACATTTATCCTTGTAATGTCCCACTTGGCCGCAATTGAAGCACTTCCTATCCGCTGGCTTTGCTCGACAATCTTTGGCATAGTGGCCCTTCTTGCCACAGCTATAACACTCAACATCTTTCTTATTCTTCTTCTGACCATCCTTAGCTTAGTTTTGTTTCCTCTTATTCTGCAAATTATTCTTGGCTGCACCGCTTGCTTGCGGCTTTGGCTCCCCTGCAGATGTAATAGCAACCTCGGCTTTTGACTTAGGGTAAAGGCTCTCTGATCTCAATGCTTTCCCTATAATAGACTCAAATGTCTCATCGATGCGCTTTATAAGCCTTTCCCCTAGGTACTCATCTAAGCCAGTTATGAACTTCTCGTTCTTCTTCTCGGCAGTATCGATAAGAGATAATCCATACTTCGATAAAGTATCGAATTCAGCAATATATTCCAAGACTACCCTACCATTCTTCTTAAGTTACAAAAATTTCCTAAACAATTCTGATTTCTGAGCAGCTAGGATAAAATTGTCACTAAAGCGAGTCTTAAACTGATTCCAAGTAACTTGATCCTCAGGAGTAGCTGCTTTAATAGCACTCCACCAATTCATAGCCCGTCCTTGAAGTTGACGCGATGCTAGCTTTCTCTTCATTACATCATCGATTTCTAAATCCTCGAAGATGCGCTCACAACTATCAAGCCAAGCTTGAACAACCGTAGCCGATTTCGTTCCATGGAATGGCTTCCCACCAAGGCTTGTATAATCCTTTTTAAGCTTGGCGAAATCGGATCTAGGCGCCTAGACCGCTGCACCACCACCGTTAGCAGCATTGGGAACTGCTCCCTGAACATCCCTAAGCATCTCTCGCATGAAGGTAGTAAACATCGTCCACATATCAGGGACATTCCTATTATTGGCCCTTGAACCTGTACTCCTCGTATATCGGCTCATCATTTAATCTGTAAAGAGAAAACAATTAACCATCTCTATAGTGGTGCCAGTGCTGTGCGACTTCATCCTTAGATATACTAATAGTGTATATATATATATATATATATAGTTTTTTACAACCAAAGTATCACAAATACGCGCTCTCATCTACGTGTACTATCTCTCCCTGATGTCTTCCCCTATGTTAACTACGCAACCTAGGCTTTGATACCAAGTGTAACGGCCCGCCCGAACCAACCGACATTTCCCTAGAAATGCGTTGTACCAATGTCCGACTAGCACGGGACGGTCGTTAAAGGAAAAGGATTAGAAACGATAAATCACCAATGAAGTTGTAGTATATCTCACAGCGCATGGAATAAAAAATAATAACAACATAACTTGACATAAAACAGGCGAGACAATGCATAAGCTGAAAATTAAATCATCATAGCAGCGGGATCCAAAATACAGCTTATGATCCAAATCATTATTACAACTTCAAAATACTATCTCTAAAGCAAAATAGAAAAGGTACACTACTAATGCCTAAAGCAGTGACCAACAACAACATCGGAAGAACATATGTAAATAGTACGTGGGAGACTCCTGCTCGTCTCTGGACAGCTACTCGTGCATACCAGCTAACCTGTCTCTAGTCTGCTCGTTTAGGAGCACCCAGAGTAATAAGGAGAGACATAAAACTCTGGGTCAGACAAAAGTCTGGTATGAGCGATAGCAGCAAAACATAACAATAACAGGTATAAATGATCATACCGGAACCGGGACCTGCAACCAAAGAGTTAGCACAACAAGATGTACAGTACTCTAAGGTAGCACTAACATAAAGTGTAAAATAGGAGTGTGCATGTCATGGTGATACCAAACATCAAACATAGCAATCAACCTCACATCTCTCACTCAGTGCGTAAAGTATACGATATCCACCACTTTGATCACCAAAATCATTTGCTACGGCCACTTTGCCTTTGGGGTCTTAATAACCCCATTGCGTTGGTCCATAGCCACTAATCCCTTGCTACAATCACCATGCCCTTTGGTGTCCTAATGGACCCATTGCACTAATCCATAGCCATGCTACGATCACTTACCCTTGGAAGTCTTAATGATCCCATTGCGCTGATCCATAGCCACTAATCCGTCTCTCAGTGGTGAATTAAGCTATAGATATCGATAACCCCTTTGCATACATCTCGCAGCAAAGCCCAATCATGAAGTTAACTTGTTGGTTCCCATTTGGATCCTGAGTAATAACTTCTCATTTGGACTTCCTTTGCATCTCGGGTTTTGGTTGAATTGGAGTTGGTATTCATAGGAATTGTCGCGTAGAAGTAGTCCCAAATCCGGCTCGGTTTGGTGCTCATAGCCCACGCCTAGGTTCGGTTCGAATATGCATAGTGCTTCAGTCATCATCGGTTCGGTTCGGGGCTCTCACGCCTCGACTCGGTTCGAATTTCATTCGGTTAGTGACTCCCTGATCGGTTCGGTTCGGAGCACTCGGTTCGGTTTGGGGTCATTAGTTCGGCCCGTACTCTCCACTTTGATTTGGCTCTCTGGTTCGTCCCGTCCCCTCCGATCCGATTCCAACCCCAGCTCGATTCGAATGGCCTTCCTTGTTGCCTTATTGCTGAAGATCTTACCACTAATCCAGTTCGGTTCGGATATGTCTGATCCGATCCCCTATCCCGATCCCCTATCCCGATCCCCTATCCCGATCCGATTCGGAATCCAAGCGCTTTTCCAGCAAGTTTGTATCGCCCATTCTCGCCATACGACGACGTTTTCAACCATTCTAACTTCACTAGACAAACATAAAACATTCCAAGCAGCAGTAATAACATGTATAATCAATCATAAACATCAATAATGTGTGTTATGTAGGATCAAAAATACCCAAAACCCATGTTTTCCCCTTAATCATATTTAGTTATATCTAACAACATGATTAGCAAACTTAATCCAAATTAACCCAAATTTTTATCAGAGCCGTAAAATAATATTTCGGAATTTTTACATATTTTTCCAAATTTTTCAGAGTCGTAATTTCGCTAATTATCACTAATCACCCCTAATTAGCCGTAATTAGCGTAAAAACATGCTAATCACTCACCTTAGCCACAAATAAATTATAGATCTGAAATCTCCACTGTTTTGGTTCAAATTCAAATGCAACACAGTAGCTCTACTTCCAATTTGACGTTAATTTGCCTTGATTTGATGTTGATTAGCTTAATAATGGATTAGAAAGTGATTAAGAGGTAGTTTAAAAGGTGGAGGCCATTACTAGGTTTGAAGAAGTGAAAGTGGTGCTAAGAAAATGAAATGAGATGGTTTCCTAACTGATTTCAACCTCCCCATAACCCTAATCCCGAAATGGGTTATGGGCCTATCCACTAATTACCCTATTAAGCCCAATTAACCTGTTTTTCATCTTCCAAACCTTATTTCAGCCATATCTCCCAAACGGTAAGTCCGTTTGATTAATGTGACCGCTCTACGGAAAGGTAAACCATCATCCGAATCCAATGGAAGTGGTTTCAGGTCAAAAATCCTTCTTACCAATCAAAAGTTATAAGCAAAACAAGATTCGCCAAGGGTAAAACGGTCATTTAAAATTTGGCAAAAATCGTGAACATGGGAAATGACCCCAATAGTCGTCTCCCAAACTTACACGACCATACGACTTCATATGAAAAAGAAATAAATATCCTATGATCCTCTTATGCGTAGAATGCTGGTCGTTACACCTGTGCAGCAGAAATAATAGGTTGGACAGAAATTTCTTTACCCTTCGGTTCCGAAGAAACCACCATGGGAGGGATTGCAATTGAATCTTTTGCAGGTGTGGTGCTCAAGGAATCAGTGGTGGTCCCTTCAGCGATAGAAGGAGAATCTCCGCTATTCATACCAGGATCCTCTCGCTAACCTTCCTCTCCTCTTGTCCCCTCATCAACAATCAAATCCTCTTCTTCTTCATTGTCAGAATCCTCAAGAAACTCCTCAATATACAGAAAAGACTCAGGTTTTATCTTGTCCTTGTGAAGGGCTTTACCTTCTCTCTTAACTTGTTGAATTCTTTCCAAAACCCTAGTCTTGGCTGAGGGGGGTGCTGAAGTAAAGTCAATTTCCGGAAATTTCTTATAATTATCATAATAAGCAAGGATGAGAGCATCTTCATAGTATTCCATCACGATGTCATGAAGGAGGACCTTCAGAAAGTCAGATATCCTGTCGCTAGTTTCATAAATTGTCTTTTTGGCGGTAGAAAGCTTGCGAAATGTTAACAACTTCAGGAGACGAGAGAGAAAGACTCACAAGCTTATCAAAATCTAGAGCCAACAGAGGAGGAGCAAGGAAAATAGTATGCTGAGAAGACGAAGGCATAAATGGGCTACGCCCCCAATATTTAGTTCCCTAGGAGAAACGGGTGATGCAGAACCGTTCATAGTTTTGCTTCTTGGATAAGTATCAGGGGAAGAATCAATATCAATATGCTTGTCAACATTTGAAGTAGCGGAGTTAGAAATGGTATGTGTTCTGGTCATGGCAACCACGTCTTTGAAAAAATGGACCATCTCGTCATTCTTTAGCTTTTTGGGCGATGGCTCTATGGTGGAACCAGCAAGCCTTTTTAAAACCTTAACATTAGACTGGGTAAAAACATTAAGAGTAGAAGTGCTCTCCGATGTCGCGGATCCTGAACAGAGAAAGCTATATAAGAAAAATAAGGATAAGAAAGCCAACGAAGGAGAATGGAAAGTCTTCCACAAAGGGCCATACTACCCCATCTAAAATACCTGGGAATATAGGAGATGCCGCATTAAATGTGCTTGAATTCAGTGATAAACCCTTAGAGCCAGCAAACTGAAAGGGCGGCTGTCCCAGAATCTTTTGTCCCAATAGAAGAAGGCCGTACTGACGAAGCACATCAACAGTAAGCAAGGATGACCGATGCTTAAGATTCTCCGATGCACTAAAAATATCCACCACAACTTGAGTTTCCTCATCCGACAAAGTTGCGTCTTTGGAAGGAGGCTCTATGTAAAGTCAAAAATTAAAACAAAGAATACAAGCATAATGTAATTCTTGATAAAAAAACAAGAGGCTTACCACGTTCGACAAATTTTTCCGAAACGCCAGGAGGACATTTAACAAGAAAGAATTAATCCTCCCAAGGTTTAGTCTTGCTAATACTGTCGCTTATCAGCCTCCTTATAGGGTTCGCACGCCAGACAGGTGACTATGCACTTTTAGAAAATCGTATCATGTGGCGAATAAGCTTTGGCTGAGAGAAGGTTGATTTGACGCAAGTGCCAAGACATCTAAGTATAAAAGCAAGGCATAGGTGTTGGGAAAAAGTTGGATAGGGGGGATTCCCAAGTCACACAAAAGCCTGAACATAAAGGGTGGAAAAGGAAGGAAACCACTATGCCAAATATGAATTGCTGAATACGCAAAATACCCTTTGGGAGGATTCTGAAGGGAATCCCGGGGAGAGGCAGCAATGGCATCTATGACAGCTATTCCAAAACTGTTGAGAATGGTCTTCACCTTATCTTGCGAAGTGATTAAAAAAGGCTTTGAAGCAAAATCTATTTTGGCTCTCGGAGTACTGGACCCCTTGGCCTTTAATTTAGTGGGGCTCTTTTTGCTAGACATAACGCTGCTAGGTGATATCATTCCAAAATATATGTGATTAATACTACATTCTTCTTTTATGTAAAAGTAAGCATAGCATTCATAAGTAAGTCTAGCAGCAAATACAATTTGGTAGTGTAAAGGGCATACTTTATTGCATAGTTGATCGATCTTAAAATGTTAGTCTTAGAAGGTCAACATATAGTTAAATGTCCATTTGGAAACAATTAGACCTTTGGTGATGATGTTAACTATCCCAACATCGAAATTTAAGAAGACGAAGGGCATAAGCTCTGGAAAATCGAATCGCCAATGGAACAAAATGATTGTCACCACCAAAAACCTAACTAGTTTCCATACCTAGTATGAGTTAATTTAAAATCCAGACATCCTATGTAATTAGGATACAAGGCCTTTCCGACACCTTCAAATTAACCTAGCACCCCAAAACGGGAGTTGAATAGGAACAAATAACAGTGTCGGCAAAGCCGAGAGCAAAATAAAGTGGCAACAAGGGTGATTAAACTAACTCGTATCGAAGACATGACATTTTTTTCATGAATAGACTGACCCCTTTACATAACCAATTTTGCATGTCGAAATTCTTAAAGTATGCATTTAGAAAACAAATAGCCTATCATTTTAGAAATTAGTTATTATCAGAGCTGTTACTATTAATTGTACCCGTATTAAGTACATCAAAATCTTGATCAATTTTCCAATTGATCCAAATGCATAGTTTAGATTACAACTCATGATAGGAATAAGAAATACTTACAAAGAATCAAATTCGGAGATCTAAGAGGAAAGTTTTGAGTAGTTCTAGAAAGAATTGATAATCTGCTCGAGAATTTGATTTGCAGGTGAAAAGCGGAGAAGAAGAAGTATTTATAATAAATCTCCTTGTAAATTTGAATCGTACAGATGGAAACCCATCAACAGACCCGATCAAAGGATACAGAGACACAGAGCCGACACATTGAATAGACATCAAAGTTTGACTTTAAAAGCCGAAAATACCCCTTCACTAGGGGGACAAATGTTACTACCAAAATTACAACCGGAACAAGCTGACGGTGAAGGGGTAACAAATCGCCACAACTAGAAAGTAGTCTTCCATCAACAAAACCCCGACACAAGAAAAAGCCGACAACATAAGGAAATATTCCGGGAGCTGTGCAACCGACATCATCATTAAAGAAAAGAGCTCAAAACCTATACAAAGAAAGGATACCGGTAGGATATTTCCGACATGAAAGAAAGAAGATAGAAGGACTCCCGGAACCAGAAGCCAACAAGGAGAGAGACAGATAATCCAATAAACTGGGACCCATAAGGAAGAAAAAGCTATCGGTATTAAGTTGCTAATGCTAATACATCAAGAAGAAAAAGCATCAAAAGTACAAAGGAACCATCCGGGAGCCAATTACCAAGACCTCCATTAGTTGGTTCCCGAAAGGTTACCCTAACAAGTAACTATCAAAGCCCCGAAAGCAACATACCGGAAAGGCAAGGATACACTTTCGAAGACTACCAAAATGCAAGCCGAAACCCCAAAGAGAGACAAGCTATCCACACTAATCTTCTTAGTGTCGATACCGGCAGGGTTGGCAAACCCGGCAACCTTTCACTTAAATCACAAAGACAAGCTCCACAAAGTGTTAATAACAAGACCGAGAGTCCACATCCGGAAGCCTACATCCGGAGGCTTACATCCAGAAGCCAAACCCTTTTGAAAACCATTTGCACCGACAAGCTCAGGTTCAAAACAAAGTGGATGAACATGCAATCAAAAAAGAGTTCCAAAGACCGGAACCCTCCTCTCATGAGCACGAACCAACACATCTAAAAGCCATAGAAAAAACCTTCAATATTTAAAGAAGAGGAAGCTGAGAGCCAGGACTTCCAAAACCAAGGGAAAAAGCTAATTGCTTAGTTATTGCCATGTAATTGGGGATTTCGGTTGTAATCACTTGTGTATTCTAAATCAAAGATCAATAAAGGGTGAATCAATACTTAGTACATTTCCTTATGAGTTTCTCATGTAATTGCTTAGTTATTGCCAATGCAACATGTTGTATGCTTTCTATGCCATTACGAGTTCTTACCCAAGTTTGAACCCTTCTGCAAAGTCAGTGCGGAACCCCTTCCTACAATCCATTTAGCCCTTATCGAGGGTAGTGCTTAGGAAACCCTTATCCTGAGATAAATGTTGGTTCTTAAGTCGCTTAAGCGTGATGCTCACCCCATTTAGGGAAAAGTAACTAATCTTTCAGGCTCAAAACCTTGGTATCTAGGAAACAGCAAGCTAACTCAAACTCGTGAAAGCTAAATAAACCTATTTCTCCCTTAGGTCCTCTTCCGTAGACCTATCTCCGGTGTTAACGAAAAATATCATTAACAGAAATTATTAGTTTAAACTGAATAATTCTTATTGAATGATTTAATTTTAGATAACCGTATTAGGATGCATGGAATAACAGATTGGAGGGGTCCAACTGGATTCCTCATAGTAGTTGTTAAATTTTATTATATTATAATAAATATTGAATAATATGAAATAATGATGCAAGGATTGACAGGTTGGAGGAATCCAACAGGATTCCTCACTTATATTGATAATGTTTATCAAATGATCTGTTGTGTTTAATTGGATGTGAAATTGGTTTATATTTCAAGCTTTGGTACTTTAGCAGATATTGACCTCTTTAGTACCGATGATAAAATAAAAGATTTTTGAAATCAATATTACATCGATTGTGAACGTTTTCAAAGTAATATTTGTATATTTGAAATACGATGTTTATTCTAAAAATAAATGTCGAAGATTTATTTATGTTTTTAAAACTATTTAAATTATAAATTAATTAATGGAAATTCCCATATATTAATAAATAAATTGTTAAGCTATATAAACCAATGGAAATTGGAAAATAATTTCGAAGAAGGGGTTAAGTGGCGTAAATGGAATTTTAAAAGATTTTAAGATGTAGGAATGGACTAATTTGAATTGGAAATGTACGTGAATTGAATAAAAAAGAATGAATGGTGGTCTTTTTGTAACTAATGAATGTTTTGCAAACGTTGTTTTAAATATACAAAATGTTATTTAATAACATTTCACGAATGAAATTAGCGGATAAATAGAATTGGAAATGAGCTCTTGTTTTGGAATGTAACTGGAATTGGGAAAATACTTAATATTTAAGTTTCAAGTCAAGATATGCCAAAAGAAGTTATAAATAGAAATACGTATAATTGAGTTATATGGGGAATGTTGTGAAATGGATTTTTATAATAAAGGAATTTGTCGAATGAGAATTTAATATTAGCAAATGGTTTAGAAGATATGCGAAGTGAAGAATATAAGTTATTTTCAAAATATTTGCAATTAGAAAGATTTTATAAATGGAT
The DNA here is from genome assembly GCA_030737875.1 of Allium sativum. NCBI lineage: Eukaryota > Viridiplantae > Streptophyta > Magnoliopsida > Asparagales > Amaryllidaceae > Allium > Allium sativum. The sequence continues at coordinate 713,955,820 of CM060921.1, read as the reverse complement.
GGTTAAGGATTTTATAAACGAATGGCTAAGGATTTTATAAATATACGGTTAATGATTTTATAAATGAGTGATTAAAGAATTTACATATGGATAGTGAAGGATTTTATAAACGTGTGATTAAAGATTTTATAAATGATGGTTAAGGATTTTATAAACGAGTGATTAGGGATTTTATAAATGGATGGTTAAGGATTTTACAAACGAGCGATTAAGGATTTTATAAATGGATGGTTAAGGATTTTATAAACGTGTGATTAAAGATTTTACAAATGAATGGTTAAGGAATTTATAAATAAGTGATTAACGATTTTATAAATGTATGGTTAAGGATATTATAAACGAGTGATTAAGGATTTTGTAAATGGATGGTTAAGGATTTTATAAAAGAGTGATTAAGGATTTTATAAATGGATGGTTAAGGATTTTATAAATGAGTGATTAAAGATTTTATAAATGGATGGTTAAGGATTTTATAAATAAGTGATTAAAGATTTTATAAATGGATGGTTAAGGATTTTTTTAACAAGTGATTAAGGATTTTATAAATGGATGGTTAAGGATTTTATAAATGAGTGATTGAAGATTTATAAATGGATGGTTAAAGAATTTATAAACTAGTGATTAAGGATTTTGTAAATCGAAAGTTAAGGATTTTGTAGACAAATGGTTAAGATTTTTTAAATGAAAGGTTAATGATTTTGAAAATGAAAGGTGAAGGGTTTTTGAAATGGAATCTGTAATATTTATTTACAGAGGTTAAATTGAATAATTTTAGTTAATTTTATGAAATGTTATTTTAAATTATATTGGAAATGATTAGTGAGATTATAAGAAAATATAATCGTTTTAAAAATGGTAAAATGGAATAATATGTGGTTTTTAAAGAAATTGGAACCTGTTGTACGTTGGTTGAGTTTAGTAATTTTCTAGGTGTCAATCTGATGTTGGTTTCGGCCTTCGGGGTTTATACTGAGAGATTTATTCACTTACCAATTTACAATGAGAATCAAATGAAGTGTAAGTGAAATGATAATTGAATATTCTTATATTAAAATAAGAAAAAGGGAATTGTTTTCAGAATTAGCTGTTTTATTATTTAATTACGATAGGTTAATTAAAGAGGTTAAATGATGTTGGGCACTGAATCAGTAAATTTATTTTATTTTTATGGATGAATGGCTGTTTATTTGATAGTTAAATAATCGACTATCAAATCTGGCCTATGCAATTGTTGGTACGGAAAGTCCGAAATCGAATTTATATTTGAAAACTATTCCGAACCAACGAATACGTGGAAAATTCTGATTGAAGATGAAGCGTTGAACACTGTGGATCTTCATGAGTGGAAGAACCGCTTGTTAAATTTCTCTGGTTTGGCCACTAGAGTTATAACGACTTGTGATTCTATCATGACTGATATCTTTGGATTTGCAAGGACTATTCACTATTGATCCAAGGGAGATACCTAGGATATGGTAGGAGAGTGTCTGATGGAGTATTTCCAAAGATTCGCGTACATTGATTGCTACAAATATTTTCTATTGGTGGAAGAGGAATTCATTCTTACTGCTTAGACACCCAGAGTTTTTTGATAGACATCAATTATAATTTGATGGATCTGACGATGTGACATTCAAAGTGAATGGTGGTCAGATGTTCTAAAAAGAAGATTTAAACCTCAAGCCTCATCAACCGGGAAATGGTATAAAATCGGGTAGGTCACATGGCTAAGTGGGTCGGTCCTATTATTGCATATGGATGTTTCACGAAGCTTATCCAATATGTTCGAATATATGGGTCGTGCCACATTGGGCCTCTTCTAATTTGTTTATGGGCTATCGCATATTATCCATTTATTATAATAGGATAGTTTTATTATTAGCATGTATTATTTACAGCATGTTACCATTGCATCTCCTCTATAAATATAGGTCTTTGTATCAATTACAAATTGTACAATCATCACAATATCAATAAAATTACATTGTTGAATAATTTCCAAAACCCTATTTCTCAATTTGGTATCGGAGCTCATTGCCGAAAGGCTTATTCATAATCAAAAGGATCTTTTGTTTTTATTTTTACTCCTCAGAATATATCCTCATCACTGGAGTTTTTGCCGAAGGGACATCCAATCTCCTCTTGATTGCCTTAGATCATCGTTCTGAAATCAAGCCATGTCTAGTTCAAACAACTGGCTGCTTGGATTCTGATCTCATCATTTTCTTAAAGAAGTATTATAGTAGCTACAACATCAGATTTTCTTTCCAAGCACAAAAAGGCAGCTATGAATCCGAGTATTGTCATGCCAAGCATATAATACTCTTTTTATTTCACCCATTGTTCTTTTTGTTTTCGGTTTGAACATGCTACAGTTTTTACTGCCTCGCCATATTCTTGTTTTCTGATCATCGATGACCAATGATAATGAAGCCACGTCAGCTTTATCTAGATGCATGAACAATGGATCTTCACCCAGTTGACAAAACCTGATCAAACCAAAGATTCAGATTATTACCACATCATTAGATGAAGATAATTACATATTATAGAAGTATCAAATCGAAATTGCTTTATGGGGATATGGTATGCAGGAACATATCAATGGAACTATGACAATCCCTTCAGTTATGGTGACACCAGATGGAAACATCTAACCAAATCCAGAACACATTAAGCATCAAAAGCAAGACAGTCTATTATCATCATGGCAATTATAGTCAATTAGTTCAAATATGTTATCACAAATAGGGGGTACAACACATCACGTGAAATATGGATAACTATGGAGCAAATTTTCAGTTCTCAGTCAACAACAAGAATAATGCAATACATGGTAGAACTACAGAATTCAGGAAGGAAGACACCAGCATGAAGGAATACTTAGGTTAAATTAAAGGCATTTGTTATAAGTTAAACGCTGTTGGACATAAAATTAGTGACAGCGAGCAAATTCTTTTCATTACTGGAGGACTTTATGAGGAATATGAATCTTTAGTAACAGTTATTGCTACACAACAAACATTACCTGATCTATAATTTGTTCGATCTGCACTCCTTGCTCATGAAGGCAGAATTGATCAAAAAAGACAACATAATGTGAGTTTTCTACCAATTATGTTGTAGCTAAAAACAAGCAAACACGGGGAAACTACAACAGTAACAATAACTTCTATAGGTAGGAATATCAATACCAAAGAGGGAAACAACCACAAAGAGGAGGATTCTAGACTCAAAGCCTTAGAAGAGGCAGATGGAATAATAACAATCGAGTGAAATGTCAATTATGTCAAAAATTTGGTTATATGGAAAATAAATGTTATTTTAGATATAATTCAGATGGTGGAACACAGAATAATCAAAGTAACTCTGCACTAAAAGGAGCACAAGAAAATAAGGCTACGATGAACTTAAACAGAAACAACAATGATAATAGCAGATATCTGAACATGGCTAATGATGATGCGAGCAAAGGTGATGATAACATTTTTGAGGAATAGTATCCAGATTCAGGTGCAACTCACCATATCACAAACAACCTTCAAAATCTAAACATTGGAAGCAAAAGCTACTCAGGTATGAAATCTTTACACATGGGTAATGGTCATACTGCTAGTATTACACATATTGTGACGGCCCGCCCCGCACCGACCGACATTTACTCCAAAGGTGCACTGTACACATGTCCAGTTAGCACGGAACGGGCCGTCAGAAGGAAAAGGAAGAAGGAAATGAACTAACAAGGAACCTTTAGAATGTCTCACAGCGCATAGAACAAAATATAATAATAACATATTTGACATAAAACAGGAAAGACAGTGCATAAGCTGAAAACCAAAACTAAACATCATGGCAGCGGAAATTCAAAGTACAGCTTATTACAACTTTCAAACTGTCTCAAAACGAAAGCAAGATAAAGGAGGTACACTACTAATGCCCAAGTAGCGACCACCAACGACACAGGGAGAATGTGTATATATATATATATTATACGTGAAAGCCTCCTGCCCGCCTCCGAATCAGCTACTCGCGCATCACCAGCTAACCTGTCTCTAGTCTGCTCGTGTGAGCACCCAGAGTAATAAGTGGAGACATAAAACTCTGGGTCAGACATAAAGCCTGGTATGAGCGATAAGCATCTAAAGTGAACAATAACAGGTAGACTAAAACATACCTGAACCTGGACCTGCAACCAAAGAGTTAGCACTACATACTGTACAACACTCTAAGGTACCATATCAAACAGTGTAAAGATACGGAGGTGGGGGAGGTGTGCATGTCATAGTGATGGCAAACAATCAAACATAGTATCCATCCTCACATCTCTCACTCAGTGCGTAAATCATACGATATTCACCACTTCGATCACCTAACATACCTTGCTACGATCACTCTGCCCCATGAAGTCATAAATGACTTCACTGCACTGATAACGTAGCCACAAATCCTTCGCTATGTCCACTTTGCCCCATGGAGTCACAAGAACCCCACTGCACTGGCTCATAGCCTTACTAATCCTTACTATGTCCACTCTGCCCCATGGAGTCGCAATGACCCCACTGCACTGGCTCATAGTCTTACTACGCATCACCTTGCCCCTCGGGTCATAATGACCCTACTGCACTGATAACGTAGTCTTGCTACCATCACCTTGCCCCTCAGGTCATAATGACCCTACTGCACTGATAAGTAGCCATCATTCATTTTTAGTGGTGAATCGAAGTTATGAACGTCGACAACTCCTTAGCACACGTCCCGCAGCAAAGCCCAACCATGAAGTGAACTCATTGGTTCCCAACTGGATCCTGAGCTCTAACTTCCCATATTTGACTACCTTTGCATCTCGGGTTATTGGTCAATACTGGGTCGGGTCGGGTTCCCTTCAAGCCATCGGTTCAGATCGGGTATCCTCCTTTGGGTCCGTTCTTCTTCTGGTACGGTTCGGGTCGGGTGTTACTCCTCGGGTCGGGTGCCTCACCTCGGGTCAGGTGTCATCTCCCCTTCAGTTCGTGCTTCCGCTCCGATCCGCCTCCTCATTTTTCACGTGCTTCGATCCGATCCGTCCTCCTCTATCCGCTCCGGTCCCTCCTCCTTAATCCGATCTGATCCCAGTTCAGTTATTGTGGCCTTCCTTTTCGCCAATTTTCTTAAGTGTCAGGTTCCGATCCGATCGAATCCCTTGCCCAGTTCAACATATCCGATCCGAGCCCCATATCCGATCCGATCCGAAACATGCACTGCTTTCTGAAATTGTTCCAGCAAGTGTTTATGCCATTCGACGACGTTTTCAATCATTCTAACTATTGAAATCAATCACAAAGCATTTCACACAATCATAGCAACATGCATAATCAACCACAAACATCAAAACATCAATATGATAGGTTAAAATGGATCAAACATACCCCAAAATCTCATACTTCCCCTTAAGCATGTTTAGGTGAAACTAATGATAGGATTAGCAAAACTTAACCAAAATTAACCCAAATTCATATCAAAGGTCTAAAACATCATTCCGAATTTTATAAACATTTTTCCAGAATTTTATCATGTTTAAATTCGCTAATTAACACTAATCACCCCTAATTAGCCATAATTAGTGCAAAACTATGCAAATCACTCACCTTAGCCACAAATAAACTAAGATCTGAAATAAATCTCTTATTTGATGTGAATCCCAATGCTAAACAGCAGCTCCAATGTTGCTTTGGTGTAGATCTTCCTTGATTAGGGGTTGCTAAGCCAAACCCTTGACCAAAAGGTGATTTGGAGGTGATTTAGAGGTTGGAGGCCATTTTTAGGGTTCCTTGGTGATAAGTGGAGGCTAGAAAACTGAAATGGAACGATCCTCTATCTCATTTCCGCCTTCCCATAACCCTAATCCCGAAATGGGTCATGGGCCTACTCACTAATCACCCTATTTGGCCCGATTAAGCAGTTTTTCACCCTCCAAACCTTATTTCAGCCATATCTCCCAAACGGTAAGTCCGTTTGGCTATTATGACCACTCTACGGAAAGGTAAACCATCAAACGAATCCAATGGAAGTGGTTTCAGGTCAAAATTCCTTTCCAATCAAAAGTTATGGCCAAAACAGTACCAACTAAGGGCAAAATGGTCATTTAAAAATCGACAAAAATCGTGAACATGGGAAATGACTCTATTGGATGTTTCCCAAAGTTACATGACCATACGACTTCATACGGGAAAGAAATAAATATTCTACGATCCTATGATGTGTAGAATACGGGTCGTTACACATATTAGTAAAGGAATTATTTCAGGAAAAAGAGAACTCGAATTAAATAGCTTGCTTAGGGTTCCTTCTATTAACAAAAAATATTATGTGTTTCCAAATTTGCTAATGACAACAACGTATTTTTGAGTTTCATCCAAAAAATTCCTTGTTAAGGATTTACTGAGTCCGGAAATATTACTATAGGGTAGTCCACATGATGGGCTTTACAAATTTGGCAACATTAAGTCTGGAAAGGCTTTGAGTGAAGAATTTTGGTGCAACAATGTAGATGCTAGTAGTAATAATAAACATAAAAATGTATTAGAATCTTGTATTAGTAGTAATAATATTAATGTATTAGAATCTTAGCCTGTAAGACTTGGTCATCCAAATTTAGAGACTGTTAAAACTATTTTGAATAATAATAATATTTATTTTAATAATTTATTTAGTAAACACACTTGCACACATTGCCAAATTGGCAAAATTCATAAACTCCCTTTTGGAGATTCTGAAACAACATACAACAAGCCGCTAAAGCTTGAAGTAGATGAATTGTGAGGACCAGAACCATTAAATTTATATCAAGGACACAGGTACTATTTATCTTTTTTTGATGCTTACTCAAGGTATACATGGATATATATGCTTATGAGTAAATCATATGTATGTAATACAGTTATTCAATTCATAACCTTTACAGAAAACAAACCAATTGCATTGTAAAAGTTATGCAAACAGATGGCGGGGGTGAATATAAGCCACTTACAAATTATTTTATCAAAAGAGGCATAAAACATAGATTAACTTGCTTTATACATCAACAAAATGGATTGGTCGAAAGAAAACATAGACACATTATTGAAACTGGTTTAACATTATTAACTCAAAGGGGTTTGACAATGAAGCATTCAACATTTCTGTGCACCTCATTAAAAAGTTACCAACAAAAGCGTTGAATAATAAAAACCTACATGAAATGATTTTTAATGTTAAACCACATTACAAATTTCTCAAGTGCTTTGGGTGTTTATGTTTTCCATGTTTAAGAGATTATAACAGACAAAAATTGAGTATGAGATCAACTCCTTGCACTTTTATTGGATATCCTCAAAGTCAGAAAGGTTATAAGAGCTTAGATAAAAATGGTAGGGTTTTTATATCAAGGCATGTTGTTTTTGATGAAAAAGTTTTCCATATGCCGAAAAGCAAGCCTTAAGAGAAGAAAGTAATCATAATCCAGGCATAAAAATTCTTACTATGCCAAATTTTGCTGAACAACTGAAAAATAGTTTTTATGAAGAAAAAAAAGGATGGAAACAGTGATGACACTCAAAGAATTGTTAGTGATCAAGTTATTACTTCAACAAATGAGACTGATGACAGTAATGAAGAAACACGCAACAATCAAAGCATGCATGAAGCTGCAGAAAGCAATGACATCACAAATGCAGCAAATTCCAATTCCAATGAACAACATCAAATACAACAAATTGGACATCCTATGACTACTAGATCAAAAAGTGGAATTTTAAAACCCAAAGTGTATAATGTATCTGTGAATGAAGTTGAACCAACAAGTTACAATCAGCCATTAAAATCAGAAAGGTGGAGAAATGCTATGGACTGTGAATATGAAGCACTCATAAAAAATAAAACATGGATTTTGGTCACATCACCCAGTAATAAAAATATTATAGGATGTAGATGGGTTTATAAATTAAAGAGGAAAGCATATAGGACAGTTGAAAAATACAAGGCCAAACTAGTTGCAAAAGGATATGCTCAGCAATTTGGTTTTGATTTTAATGAAACATTTTCACCAATCATAAAACCAACAACTATTTGAATTATTTTAATTATTGCTTTATGTAGAGGTTGGAGTATTAGGCAATTAGATGTCAATAATGCTTTTCTAAATGGTGAGTTAATTAAAGACGTTTACATGTATCAGCCAGAAGGATAGGAAACTAACATTGAAGGCAAGCAACTCGTATGCAAAATACATAAAACAATAAATGGTCTAAAACAAGCTTCAAGGGCATGGTATGAGAAATTGAAAATGACTTTGTCATAAATTGGTTTCACACAGACAAAATCAGATAATTCATTATACATGAGAAGAAACAACCAAGGAGTTATCTACATACTTGTTTATGTGGATGATTTTTTGATCACTGTTGAAAGCAATCAAGAAATCAACAAAGTTATACAAATCCTAGATGAAAGTTTTACTATTAAGGATCTGGGTGATTTGAGTTACTTCTTAGGGATTCAGATTACTAGGAAGAATAAGAATGAATTATTTTCGTCTCAACAGAATTATATCACTAAAATTCTATAAAGAACAAACATGCATCAAGCCAAATCACTACCAACACCCCTGAACAGTAATTTACGACTGGCAAAAATTAAAGGGGAAGTTATAAATAATGCAAAGCAGTATAGAAGTGTTATTGGAGCATTACAATATGCTACAATAAGAAGACCATATATATGTTATAGCTTGAATAAGCTTAGCCAATACATGCAAAATCCCCTATCTGACACTGGGTTGTAGTCTAGAGATTTTTACGATATCTACAAGGGACAAAGCATTATGGAACTAATCTAAAGGGAGATAAAAATATAAACTTACAGGGGTTTAGCGATGCTGATTGGGAAAATGATTTAGATGGAAGGAGATCTATATCTGGTTATTATGTTTTTCTCGGCACGAATATTATTTCACGGTGTACAAAAAAGAAAACGACTACCTCAAGATCAAGCACCGAAGCAGAATATCGATCCCTTACAAGCACAGCAGCAGAAATCTCATGATTGAATCGCTTTTGCAAGAATTACGGTTTACTTCCAGAAGAACACTAGTGGCTTGGTGTGATAATAGAAGCACTATATCATTGTTTCTTATTACTTGCCAAAACACAAGGATCGAAAATACCAGATAGTTAATAGAAAAAATTATAAGGTGAGAAAAGAAAGAAAGAAATATTAGAATAGAAGAAGAACCACACAACACAGAGTCTCATATTGCAGCAGAACAAAATATAATATAGAAATAAATCTTTATGAGAGCTTGGAATAAAACTTACAACCATCAGAGTACAACCTGCAGTCAACATATATGGACAGTTATATAAATCTGTCCTTATATACAACACACAACGGAATACACAGTAAATAAATATCATACGTCTGAACTCCTCCAACACGTCTTCTGAAGTTCGCATCATCTAACCCTAAACCTGTAAAACCCGGTCTAACCCGAGCATTACAAACGTTGGATCTGTCCGGTGAACCAGAGTGAGCAAACTCACTAAGTTTATAATATCATCCAACTTGATTTTTTAGTCAAAACATTTCTTTTCGAAAGAAAAGCAAAATCGTAAGACCAATCTGCACATAAACATGGACAGTTTTTACCTTACTATAACCCAAAAACATTTTGAAATAATACATTATTCTGATATTATAATAGTGTCTAGATATAAATAAATAGTAATCTAGCGGAACGCTTGCATCTCATGCTCCACATATGTAGTATACAATCAAAGTCCACACTTGATTTCACGGCTACAAGGTTAACACCAAACCACTAGTGTTCTTCTGGAAGTAAACCGTAATTCTTGATTTCACGGCCAAACCATAATTCTTGATCCCTTGGAATCGGTCTTTATAGCTTTGTACTTTACCATCCATGTCAGTTTTCTTCTTGAAAACCCACTTACACCCGATTGGTTTTACCCCGTCAGGTGGATCAACCAAAGTCCACACTTGGTTGGTGCACATGGAATCCAATTCAAATTTTATGGCTTCAAGCCATTTCTCAGATCTTGGTCCATTCATAGCCTCTTGATAAAAAATGGGATCATTTTGATCTATGAGCATTGCGTCTCCAGTTTGAGTCATAAGATATCCGAAATATCGATCAGACTCGTGACATATTCTACTTGATCTACGAATATCTTATGTAATTTGAGCAGGCATGGTTTCCACAATATCTTGTGGTTCTTGCTCAATTTCAAGTTTAGGCTTAATGATATCTTGTGGTTCCCGAGTTTCTTTAAGTTCTACTTTATTCCCATTGTACTTAGATGTTGGATCTAGATTAACCCTAGAGGGGGGGTGAATAGGGTTTATCACAGTTTTTAACTGAATTAAAAATCTAATGAGATATATAATAATAAACAGATCATAGAATATAGTAGAAACGGAAATGCATAAAATATATCACACACAGATATACCCAGCTTCGGCAAAACCCTGCCTACTGCTGCATTTCTAAGGTTTCTATTAGGTGATAGAACAGATCCCACATACAAGACCATGTACACTCGCAAACCCTGCTCCTATTCTAACCCTACGCTCAAAACCCTAGACTGATCGATATCTCCTCGATCAGATTTTCCCTGATTACGACCCCGTAAACAGTAACCCAGATTTTACAGACTCTGTTAACTGTCAGTCAACACCCTGACTGATTTCCTCTAGATTTTACAGACCTAGAACTGTTCAGACGAATTTCAAAACAAAAAGAAAAATACACTCTAAATTTAAAACCATATGAAATAAAACCCTAGTACTTTATAAAATAGGGGTCATCCCTTTTAAATTCAAGCTTGAATGGGCCGGGCCATTCTAAAATTATGTTGCACCCTTCATTTGTTTTGCCCGTTCACTTTTTGTTCTCTGGAGAAAATTATGGCGGCCGATCTCAAAAAAAAAAAAAACTAGGGTTTTCAATTTGATTGCGATTGCTTGATAAATCGAATCACTGCTGGATAAATCGAAGTTGAAATCTCTGAGGCTCTTCTTCACGTTGTTCCTCTATGATAAATGATTTGGGCTTGTCTCTTTCTCACTGGCGATCGAATCCCTTGTGAGTTCTCTGATTTGAATTTGTTTGCTTGAATTTGATTGTTTGGATTTTCGATTCAATTGTTTGTAGTTTCGATACACCCTCTGTCGATGATGAAATGGTGTGATTAATATAGGGTATCGAAAACCCTGGCCTCTGATTTCAATAAATGACTTGACTGATTTTCGTTGGCTTCCCCTTTTTATTTTGATATATATTCTCGGCTTTGATGGCTCTTGACTTCCTATGTAAATTGCCGCGCGTTTGAGGATGCAAAATGGTAAACAAATCAAACAATCTTCTGCCCATTATTCGTACTGTGATTACTGCTAATAGATTTCTTGCCATATAATCCGAAGATGTTGCCAAATATGACACTATAATTTTCTTGCCAAAAACTTTGTTTTTCAGAAACAAATATAAATTGTTTCCTGAAATATCCTAGCTGAAATTTCACTGATTTGATTCTGAAGAATTTGATTGAGGATCCCACTCTTGCTCATTTTCTGAAATTAAAGCTTTAACGCTAGATCTTTATTGTGAAATCCCCTTTTTGCTTTGCTTGATTGAATGCCATATATCCCTTTATTTCTGGAAAAAAAATATACTTGCCAAAAACATTTTTTGCCGAGTTGTTCTTCTTGCCCAAAACAACATGAATACATCTGGAAATAATTGTTTACAAAAAAAATGATTGATGCTATTAAATCTGAAATGAATTCTTTCCTTGTTTTTGCAATGTGATTTTTGCCAAACATATAAAGTTGAAAAACTGGAGATCTGCATTTGTACTTGAGTATGCTAGCTTGAGTTTTAAAACTTGCTCCATGCATAAATGTATAGTCATCCCATAAGTTTTATTCTTTCCTTTTTACTTGTCCATATGACCTGTCATGACTTAAAGTGTGTTGTTCCTTCACTCGTTAATGCATGCACATATCATTGCTTGTTTGAGAACTGAAGGAATTTCTGACCATTATGTTTAGCTCCATAAACTACTGAGTTTTGTAAACCTGCATATAATTGTGCGCTTTTTCACCAAACATGTTAGTCACATAATTCACTGAATATGTTGCCATGCTTACTCTACACTGTTTATTTCTGGAAAATAATGAAGCCCTTCAATACACTTGCCAAAATTACTTCACTGGCTTTTGAAAATCTTGCTATGCTACCATGTAAGCCTGTGCATATATCCTCTGTCTTTCACCATAGACACATCAAACTGCATCCATTTATGTTACTTGCACTGTCCCAATATTTTGACTTTGTCCATGATTTTGTATGCATTGTCCATTTAATTGCTATACACTTGTGTACATGCCATATTTTCAGAAACAACTTACTTCATGCTAAACACATGCTATGTTGTATCACTTGAAATATTCTACTATATATTTAATCACCCATATTCATGCTTGTTGACCCAAGTGATATTTGTGTCTTGCTGTTCTTCACCATGTTGCATTGATACTTCCCTGCTTTGTATATGCTCCATTGTGTCATTCATTGATCTTGAACATGTATACTGGTGCAGTGTCCTATATTCACATGCTACTGCCACCTTTTTGCACCATTGGTTTGAACCATTTCTGATTTGTGCTATGTGTGCTGAACCTGAAACATGCTCTTTGTATATTGTTGTGTGACCATATTTCCACAGTCTTGATCATATTTGAGCTGCTGCACATTCCAGTAGTTGAGCTCGACCACTTGGCTATTTGCATACACCATGTATTGTTGTGCTTTGTTCTTTGTGCATAAAAATTGTACTTTGTTTTCTACTCGGCCATTTTGAACACTATCCACATATGTTGGCTTGTTGTTGTCTTGTGGAATCACCTTGCATTTGCTGATCATGTTGATTTGAGAGCTTGAACTTGTATTTGATTGTCCCACTATTGATTGTGCACTGAGTCGAGTTGGTCCACGTGGCTACTCCTCAGTTGCACACTGATCGGCGAGGCAGTGCACACGTGTATACTTATACACGTGTGTATATGCAGTCGATCAGAAAATTTCCTGTCCCTGTACATATGCAAACTGTCTGCCTAGACACAGATGAATCAGATCATGTCATGAAAAATGATGAGAAACACACCAGAAAACTGAGGAAAAAAATAATTATTTAAAAAATAAAATTATATTTGCTAGAGTATGAAATTATTTCTGTTCCATATACTGTGTGTGTGTTTCTGTATATGACAGGTATGAAGATGGTGACTGGACTGACAGTGAAGATGCTGTGAAGACAGAAGACTGAAAACAGTGAATGAAGTAGTGTCAGTAAATGTGTCTGTATATGAAAGTGAAAATGTATGTATATATGACAGAGTGACTGTATGAGTGTTATAGTGATTCTGTAGTAAAGGAGCTGTGTATATGAAAAAAAAGATTGTATTGTTTATATGTAATAAACAAGTTTGATTGAAATAAAATATTATTATATTGTTGTCAAACAAACTTATCTATTTTATTCAGTTTATTTACAAGTACAATATTCAGTGAATGTTTAAATAGTGGAGTCACAAATAGTTGTACTGTTTGAATGTTTGAAATATAATATTCAATTTAAATACAATACTGTATGAATATATAAATGTTTGTACAGTCGTATTCTATTTAAATATAAATATTATATTCCTATCTGTGATGTATATATAGAACAGTACAGTAACACATTTAAAATAACATTTATTTGGTTGTTATCATCAAACAAAAATCATATAATTGTGTATACAACTACGTTATATACAACAATCTCCCCCTTTTGATGATGACAAACAAATATTAAGATTTTGAATACAATAAATGTATTTGACAGAGAAGAACATAACTCCCCCTATTTGAAAGCTCCCCCTACAACAGTGCATGAGTGAAATGAATGAATAATAATTTTTCAAAATTAAAAATATTTATAAAATATTCACTCATAAATCAAAATCTCAATCCATTCTCCCCCTTTTGTTATCATCAAAAGGATTCAGAATTTAAAATACAAATGAAAAATGACTAAAAATATAATTTCAGTTTAAGAGGAAGAACAGTCATCATAAATCTCAATCAGTCAAACAAAAATCATAATATTCTAAGAACTAGTGGCATATTTCACATTGTAGATAATGACGGATTTACGACGAAATTTATATAAATGGAGAGAGTTATTAAAAACAAATCATTTCCAATTATTTTCAAAAGATTTTTTATAAAAATAAAGCACAAAAACAGTGATGGATTTTGGACTATAATTAATAATTCAATTTAAGTGACACGAACAATCTTAAATCCCAATATCTATCAATCAACAAATCATAATATGTCATAAGATTTCAACACATTTCACAGATTAGAAATATGGATTGATATGCTGGTTTTTAAACACCAAGGAGAATTTCATATTAATTTTAATTTATAGCACATTATTTCCTTTTTCTTTTTCTTTTTATTTTATTTAAGAGCACACTGACCACACATAACTAGAGCTTGGATTTTTAAATGAGGTCAGTCGCAACTTAAATTATAAGTTGTCTCTTAACCATGCATGACCAGAGCTTGGATTTTTAAATGAGGTTAGAGACACACTTATATATTTATTATATATTTATCATTTTCAGTTCCAAAATGAAAAATTCCTCAGTATATAAAACAAAAAAATGGATGATAGAAATGCGGTAGGTACAGAAATGGTCTATGAAATAAATTCCTAAATTAATAATATTATGAAATACGCTCGACTGTACCGGGATTATTGAAAATTTTTAATTATCACTAATTCTGAATAATAACATAGCCACAATTCCATCACAAATATTTTCACTGTTTATTCAAGAATATTTTTAACAAATATTAAGCTCTCCACAGTAGTATATAAAAAAACATGATGGATGGCAGAATAATGATAGATAAAGAAGATGATCGTGAAATAATTGCCAATTCAAAGATATTATAATAAATGTTCAACCATCATGAAAATCTAAATAAAATCTCCTCTTGTTGTGAAATATACTACATTCACAATTCATCACATTTTCAAAATCTGGTAATAATTTTGATGAATTATAAATACAGCACAATTTGGATATTGATTTCAATTTCTGAATGAATAAAAAATAAATAATTTTAAAATTGAAAATCAGTTACAAGAGGAATTTAGAGAGAGATATATATAAGTCAATGTACAAAAAAATATTCAGCACTTCTAAATTGATACCACTTGATGTCTCTATACATGAGGATTTTAAAAATGATACTGGAGACGAACAAAGATATCTCAGACAACAGAATCTTAATCACAAAGCCTAAGCAGACATGGTTAAGAAAATAACCAAATTAATTTCATCTATCAGAGCATGGTATAAATTTAATACCAAAACAAGCAGTCACCAAATAATATTTTCAAGAACAATATCTGAGCAACACAAAAAACCAGATTCAAATCAGACTTGTAAAGATGACGGTCACATAAGGTGATTCATGATCTAATGAATAAATATACCGTTTATTTGAAATCATTTGAGAAATATGAAACTCTCAAGATTTAATGAATCAGTCACACCAGAATGTAAATTTCATATTCAAGATATGTGTATGATTCAATAAATCAGTAGCTTCAAATGATTTTAAATAAACATATATTGAAATAAAATAATCATGAAAAAACAAAGAGATTTAAGACCAGATTTTCAAAGAATTTTTCACAAGAATTTCTGACAAGCACAAAGAATTTTTTAGAATATTTAAATCAAGTTTGAGTAATAATTCATGATCCAAAAAAAATTTAGAAAATAATTTACTCGAAATCACTTGAATCAATGTCAAGTTTTGGGATATAACGAATCACTCACACAAGATTGATAATTTCAAATTTTAGAGGTGTGTGATATTCAGAATATCAAGAATTTCAGATGATTTCAAGCAAATACATTTCAATAATAATGATTATGAATAAAGATGAATTTCAAGATGTATCACTGATTCTAGACAATTTAAAATTTCCAAGCCAATCTGAAAAATAACGAAATTATCACAACTGATAAATAGCAGAGTGTTGTAATGAGTATAATATTTCAAGCTTTTCTAAAATGAATTAGAAGAAACTCAAAACAGCAGATATATGTTAAATTTCATTAAATATTCAGATCTTCAAAATTTTTGAATTTATACTAACAGTGTTCAAGATATGATATGAATGCTTCAGCACTGTTAGAAATTCAAGAGTCAGAAAATAAACTTAAAAACAATTGTAGAAATATTTACAAATTTTAATTCAAGATCTGGAAATAATTATAATATCAGGGTTCTATTCAAATAAAGTGAATTTCCAAAGAATATGAATTCTACAATTGGAAGTTAATGAAGCCCAAAAAGTTAAAAAGATATGACAGTGACAAATCAAATAAAAAAAACTGAAGAGGTAGGAGGAGAATACAGAGAAAAAGAAAAATATTTACAAAGATCAGTTTAGAGGTTATACCCGAATCCAATGTAAATCAGAATCTCTAACTCAACAGACTAGGCTAAGGAACTGTGGATGATACAGGAATATTGAACAGCTTGAATTGAATTCTCTTTCGCAAAGTAGTTCCTCAGCCTCCTTCGGTACCTAACAATTCAGAGGATCGAGTGGTCTAACAAAGTTTGTAAAATCACTCACAGCTGTATTCATATGTTTTGGTACCCAGACTTGTTTATATAACAAACCATTAGAATTAACTTTCGTATTCTTAGGAACCAAATCTGTTTGAACTTGATGAAGCCCGTTTTATTCTTTGGGATCCAAGAATGTTTAAATGGTTTATTATAAAACGATTTCTCATCACAATTTTGACTCAAAAGACCTTTGAAATTTTCAGTGTTCAAATTTTCTAAGCAGTTCTTTCCAAAGCAGTTTGAGGGATTTTTCAAATCATTTGGATTTTGTTTTCCAAAAACATCATTTTTCCCAAAGCCAAGACCAGATTTATTTCCAATAGAAACTTGGTTTTGTAACAGCATATTCAACGATTTTTCCCCATTAGAAAATTTATCCAAAGTTGATTCGAATCGTTGAATTTTGGATTTTAGATCGCTATTTTCTTTTAGTAAATTTGATCAATTATTTATAGCGATCTTCTGTTCAGCATTGGACTGTTTCAAAACAAAATTCTCATTTTCAAGCAATTTAATTTTGGCTTGGGATTCGAAAATTTCAAGTTCAAATCGTTTTTGTTTTCCAGACTCAAAATTCTTGGATTTTTCAATCTCATTTTCAAGTTCTTTCAAAATCAAACCACTTTTCACCAAATTTTCGTTTTCAGCAATTTCAAATTTGGAATATATATCAGTCTTAAAAATTTCAAATTCCTTTTGTAAAAAATTATTCAAACTTGATAACTCAATCTTGTTTTCTTTTAAGACCAGAATTTCCTTTTCAAACTTTTGAATATTTTTATTGAGATGAACAAGATTGGTTTTCAATTTCAAACAATTTTTGCAATCTGAATTTGAAGAATTTTTAAAATGTTCAAGTTGTGATTCCAAATCATCAATTTTGCTGGTCAACTCAAGATTTTTAGATTTCAAAGATTTGTTTTTAGATTAGAGTTTATCAACTGACTTAGTTAGATCAGCACACATATAAACTAAATCTTCATATGAGAAATTTCCTGTCTCATCGTCTGTTGAATCTCCATCCACTGATCCACCTGAATTTTTCATTTGTAAATCCTATTAAGCAGAACTCTGAATCTGAGTTGATTTTATCGGGTTTTGAGCTGTGGTTGTCAGATCTTCCATACTTCGTATTGAGAGTATCCCAGATTTCCTATGCAGATAAACAATGACAAATAAGATTAAACTGTTCAATAAATGGATAATCAAATATGATTTTCATAGCACGAGCATTGAAAGTAATATCTACACTATTAAACCCACTGATAACAACATCCCAACATTTAATATTAACAGATTTTAAATAAAATTCCATTTTGGATTTCCAGTTTGAAAAATCTGTTCCATCGAAAATAGTTGGAGATGAACTGGACTGACTCTCTATCAACTGACAATTAGGATCCATGATTCTAGGGTAAATGAGATTACCAGGCTCTGATACCACTTGTTGGATCTAGATTAACCTAGAGGGGGGGGGGTGAATAGGGTTTATCACAGTTTTTAACTGAATTAAAAATCAAACGAGATATATAATAATAAACAGATCACAGAATATAGTAGAAACAGAAATGCAGAAAATAAATCACACACAGATATACCCAGCTTCGGCAAAACCCTTCCTACTGCTGAATTTCTAAGGTTTCTACTAGGTGATAGAACAGATCCCACATACAAGACCATGTACACTCGCAAACCCTGCTCCTATTCTAACCCTACGCTCAAAACCCTAGACTGACCGATATCTCCTCGATCAGATTTTCCCTGATTATGACCCCGTAAACAGTAACCCAGATTTTACAGACTCTATCAATTGTCAGTCAACACCCTGACTGATTTCCCCTAGATTTTACAGACCTAGAACTGTTCAGACGAATTTCAAAACAAAAAGAAAAATACACTCTAAATTTAAAACCATATGAAATAAAACCCTAGTACTTTATAAAACAGGGGTCATCCCTTTTAAATTCAAGCTTGAATGGGCCGGGCCATTCTAAAATTATGTTGCACCCTTCATTTGTTTTGCCCGTTCACTTTTTGTTCTCTGGAGAAAATTATGGCGGCCGATCTAAAAAAAAAGAAACTAGGGTTTTCAATTTGATTGCGATTGCTTGATAAATCGAATCTCTACTGGATAAATCGAAGTTGAAATCTCTGAGGCTCTTCTTCATGTTGTTCCTCTATGATCAATGATTTGGGCTTGTCTCTTTCTCACTGGCGATCAAATCCCTTGTGAGTTCTCTGATTTGAATTTGTTTGCTTGAATTTGATTGTTTGGATTTTCGATTTAATTGTTTGTAGTTTCGATACACACTCTGTCGATGATGAAATGGTGTGATTAATATAGGGTATCGAAAACCCTGGCCTCTGATTTCAATAAATGACTTGACTGATTTTCGTTGGCTTCCCCTTTTTATTTTGATATATATTCTCGGCTTTGACGGCTCTTGACTTCCTATGTAAATTGTCGTGAGTTTGAGGATGCAAAACTGTAAACAAATCAAACAATCTTCTGCCCATTATTCGTACTGTGATTACTGCTAATAGATTTCTTGCCATATAATCCAGAGATGTTGCCAAATATGACACTTTAATTTTCTTGCCAAAAAATTTGTTTTTTTGAAACAAATATAATTTGTTTCCTGAAATATCCTAGCTGAAATTTCACTGATTTGATTCTGAAGAATTTGATTGAGGATCCCACTCTTGCTCGTTTTCTGAAATTAAAGCTTTAACGCTAGATCTTTATTGTGAAATCCCTTTTTTTCTTTGCTTGATTGAATGCCATATATCCCTTTATTTCTGGAAAAAAATATACTTGCCAAAAACATTTTTTGCCGAGTTGTTCTTCTTGCCCAAAACAACATGAATACATCTGGAAATAATTGTTTACAAAAAAATGATTGATGCTGTTAAATCTGAAATGAATTCTTTCCTTGTTTTTGCAATGTGATTTTTGCCAAACATAAAAAGTTGAAAAACTGGAGATCTGCATTGTACTTGAGTATGCTAGCTTGAGTTTTAAAACTTGCTCCATGCATAAATGTATAGTCATCCCATATGTTTTATTCTGTCCTCTTTGCTTGTCCATATGATCTGTCATGACTTAAAGTGTGTTGTTCCTTCACTCGTTAATGCACGCACATATCATTGCTTGTTTGAGAACTGATGGAATTTCTGACCATTATGTTTAGCTATATGAACTACTGAGTTTTGTAAACCTGCATATAATTGTGCACTTTTGCGCCAAACATGTTAGTCACATAATTCACTGAATATGTTGCCATGCTTACTCTACACTGTTTATTTCTGGAAAATAATGAAGCCCTTCAATACACTTGCCAAAAGTACTTCACTGGCTTTTGAAAATCTTGCTATGCTACCATGTACGCCTATGCATATATCCTATGTCTTTCACCATAGACACATCAAACTGCATCCATTTATGATACTTGCACTGTCCCATTATTTTGACTTTGTCCATGATTTTGTATGCATTGTCCATTTAATTGCTATACACTTGTGTACATGCCATATTTTCAGAAACAACTTACTTCATGCTAAACACATGCTATGTTTTATCACTTGAAATATTCTGCTGTATATTTAATCACTCATATTCATGCTTGCTGACCCAAGTGATATTTGTGTCTTGCTGTTCTTCACCATGTTGCATTGATACTTCCCTGCTTTGTATATGCTCCACTGTGTCATTCATTGATCTTGAACATGTATACTGGTGCAGTGTCCTATATTCACATGCTACTGCCACCTTTTTGCACCATTGGTTTGAACCATTTCTGATTTGTGCTATGTGTGCTGAACCTGAAACATGCTCTTTGTATATTGCTGTGTGACCATATTTCCACAGTCTTGATCATATTTGAGCTGCTGCACATTCCAGTAGTTGAGCTCGACCACTTGGCTATTTGCATACACCATGTATTGTTGTGCTTTGTTCTTTGTGCATAAAAATTGTACTTTGTTTTCTGCTCGGCCATTTTGAATACTATCCACTTATGTTGGCTTGTTGTTGTCTTGTGGAATCACCTCGCATTTGCTGATCATGTTGATTTAAGAGCTTGAACTTGTATTTGATTGTCCCACTATTGATTGTGCACTGAGTCGAATTGGTCCACGTGGCTACTCCTCAGTTGCACACTGATCGGCGAGGCAGTGCACACGTGTATATTTATACACGTGTGTATATGCAGTCGATCAGAAAATTTCCTGTCCTTGTACATATGCAAACTGTCTGCCTAGACACAGATGAATCAGATCATGTCATGAAAAATGATGAGAAACACACCAGAAAACTGAGGAAAAAAATAAATATTTAAAAAATAAAATTATATTTGCTAGAGTATGAAATTATTTCTGTTCCATATACTGTGTGTGTGTTTCTGTATATGACAGGTATGAAGATGGTGACTGGACTGACAGTGAAGATGCTGTGAAGACAGAAGACAGAAGACTGAAGACAGTGAATGAAGCAGTGTCAGTAAATGTGTCTGTATATGAAAGTGAAAATGTATGTATATATGACAGAGTGACTGTATGAGTGTTGTAGTGATTATGTAGTAAAGGATCTGTGTATATGGAAAAAAAATTGTACTGTTTATATGTAATAAACAAGTTTGATTGAAATAAAATATTATTATATTGTTGTCAAACAAACTTATCTATTTTATTCAGTTTATTTACAAGTACAATGTTCAGTGAATGTTTAAACAGTGGAGTCACAAATAGTTGTACTGTTTGAATGTTTGAAATATAATATTCAATTTAAATACAATACTGTATGAATATTTGAATGTTTGTACAGTCGTATTCTATTTAAATATAAATATTATATTCCTGCCTGTGATGTATATATAGAACATTATTGTAACACATTTAAAATAACAATTATTTGGTTGTTATCATCAAACAAAAATCATATAATTGTGTATACAACTACGTTATATACAACATTAGACACTAGATCTCTTTCTAGAAAAATACAAGTTCGAGCAATAAACATTTTATTCTTGAAAGGTTTGTAGAAATAATATCCTTTTGTTACCTTTGGATATCCCATAAAATAACACTTATCTGATTTGGGTTCAAGTTGGTCAGAAGCAAGACATTTAACAAACGCCACACATCTCCAAATCTTCATAAAAGACACAAAGGGACATCTCCCCGTCCATACTTGATATGGCGTCTTCATACCATTTTAGTAGGAACACGATTAAGTATGATTGCAGTTGTTGCAAGGGGATATCCCCAGAAACTTATTGGAAGTTCTTTATGACTCATCATTGATCGTACCATATCTAATAAGGTGCGATTTCTCTTTCGGATACACTATTCCATTGTGGTGTTCCCGGTGAAGTGAGTTGTGATACAATTCCACACTCTTTCAGATGGTCATTAAACTTTTGGCTTAAATATTCTCCTCTTCGATCCGTTCGAAGAGTTTTTATATTCTTACCAAGTTGGTTTTGAACTTCATTCCTGAATTCATTTAACTTTTAAAAGGATTATGACTTGTGTTTCATAATATACACATATCCATATCTACTGAAATCATCAGTAAATGTAATGAAGTAATAAAACCCACCTCTAGCTGATGTACTCATTGGTCCTCATACATCACTATATATAAGTGGGCAATACATCACTAGCCCACTACGTCCAATGAAAAGAGATTTGTTCATCTTGCTTAATGAAAAAGATTTGCATTCTACATATGATTCAAAATTAAATGAATCAAAAATTCCATTTTTATAGAGTTTCTCGTTTATATGGCCCAAACGACAGTGCCAAAGGTATGTTTTATTTAAATCATTAGATTTAATCCGCTTAGTGTTAATGTTATATACATGCGTATCAAAGCTAAGAACATAAAGACAATTAACTAATTGTGCATTTCCATAAAAAATCTCATTTAAATAAAATGGACAACAACTGTCTTTTATTATAAATGAAAATCCAAGCTTGTCCAAACAAGATACAGAAATAATATTTGTTCTAATGGAAGGCGCATAACAACAATCTTTTAATTGTAAAACAAATCCAGTAGTCAAGGATAAGCGGCAACTTCCTATAGCTAATGCGACAACATTCGCTCCATTTCCCACTCTTAAGTCCACTTCTCCTTTTGCCAAATTTTTACTGTTTTCCATTTCCTGCAAATTGGCACAAATATATTATCCACATCCAATATCTAATATCCAAGATGTAGAAGTAGATAAATTGACATTTATAACATTTAAACCAGAATCGGGTGAAGTCAAACTTCACTTCTTCTTCTTCTTCAGATCTTCTAAATAAGCATAACAATTGCATTTTCAATGACTCGGCTTTCCATAGTAGTGACAATCACCTTCTTTGGGAACCCCTCATGTAAAGGCCCGTAACTTCCCCGGTAAGGAAAGCGCGGATACTTTGAGAACAACACACAAAAGAACGCAACAGAAGAACATTTCATTGCTTATTACAACAATTCCATCAGAATACAAGAATATACAAAGTATAAATCAATATTTCACACTCACTAAATATCAGAGATTACAATACATTACTGCAGCGGAAAAATAATATAATACACAACTGAAAGAGATATATGAAAACAGAGCTTTCCGGATATCATTCTAGCTGTAAACCAGGTTCCTGTGAATATAAATCTGCAAAACCAAAACTACTAGCTGCCCGTGCGGAAAATAGGGCACCCAGAGTTTAGGTTAAAACAATAAACTCCAGGTCAGTCATGTGACTGGTATGAGAACTAAAACAGTTATTAGTCTTTATTTTAAAGTTAGGTAAATCAAGGGACCATGCCGTATAACACGGAACGGGTTTCCTCCCAAAAATACCAGTGCATAAAACAACAGCGCAATGCTAAATAAAGAACAATGAAGCTATTATAAGTAGGGCCGCCAATTTTGTACACAACCCGAAACACGACTCGTAACCCGCACGAAAAAACCCGACCCGACCCATTTATAAACTGGTCAATTTCGGGTCAACCCGCTCTAACCCGTTTAATAAACGGGTGGGTTACGGGTTGACCCGTGAACCCGTTTCTGACCCGTTATAACCCGTTTAATATAAAACATCCAAGCCCAAGCCGTATAAAACCATTTTTATGAAATTCATACGCCCAACAGAGAGGTATTTTTAAGGGTAAAACCATGTATGTTGCCTTTTTAAGTGTTGTGTTTTTAAGCAATGTATTATTCTATTTCAGTATGCTTTTATTTTGCAAAATGTAGGTGATAAAAGGATTTCTGCAAAATTAAACAGGTCAAAACGGGTCGACCCGACCCGACCCGTTTATAAACGGGTAGGGTTCGGGTTGGCATAATATGACCCGTTTATTAAACGGGTTTACCCGACCCATTCAAAAATTGACCCGAACCCGACTTGACCCGACCCGAACCCGACCCGAACCCGACCCGACCCATTGACAGCCCTAATTACAAGACCCAGGTCCCATCACACAATGCAACGCAAGCCGGAGGATAGAGTTTTTACCTTATAATAGCCAAAGAATGCTTGATACATTATAAACAGATTATTTTGATAGTACTATAAGTGTATAGTGTCAAAACAATTTCAATCATAAGTATTAACCATAGACGGCATAAGTGCCCCATACGACTATGTCGCCATATATAGGTTCTACAATCAAAACCGCAAAGTCACATATTCGAAGTTGGATTTCCATCTGCGAACCGAGGCAAGGGATCGTCCTCAACCGATTCGAGAAAATCTAGCCCATGTCTCAGGATCAGAACGCATCGACCCTTGGAGCGACATGGCCGGTCCACCGATGTGGATTAAAATGCCTGAACATTGCGTTTCCCCACCCTTTGGGGCGTAAATGAGCCAAATGACTCCATCGGCTTCACATAGTCACCGATATATCTGAGGTGCCTCGCAACAGCAACAACCACACAGGTGAAGATAATATAAATGTCAGGGTTGGTAGGTCACTGACACCACCCTAGCTAGAAGGAAACACATGCCCTCCCTGAGGTCCTCTCCCGTTTCTGGTTCACAACCAGGGTGTGAGGCTCGCGAATTCACATTACACAAAGCTATGCCACATAGGCGGTGCTTTGATCATCAACCACAAGACTTTGCTTTTCAACAAAAGCCTTGATCATTTGCCACTTAGGCATGCCACATAATCAATTCACACCATGCAACTGATGTCTATCGATATACACCCTCTGATCCCGTACGTCTCAGAGAAGGGTAAAGTAAGGGAATAAATTCCCCTTCACCAGGCAGATGTATATTAAATAGAGATCAATCAACACAGAGCAAAATCCAATGTCAGACACGCAGTTCATACAAGTCCGTTCTGGGTCTGAACGAAACCGGAGGCACCTTGTACCTCGCACATCCATCAATCTCCAAGTACGTCTGGACGATCACCAACTGATTCCCTCATCTTGGGTGTACAGCCCAATCAAGATCATCAGTAATCACCCAAACGATGTGAAGACCTCCGGTCTTCGACCACCGTCTTCATCCTCGACACCACGTCGAATCAGTTATTCAGAATGGGATAAACCCGGTCTTCCTAAATAACTCGTGTATATAATAAACAAGTGTTACACAAACACAACATACGCCTCATTCCAATTCATAATATTCTTTTATTCAAATATTCTTATACTTTGGGAATGGTTCCCATTAATTTTATCAAAGATAAATTCTTTAAATTTATTCTTTAATCTTCTTTTGAATATCAATTCAAACTAGTCGGGATTAGTGAACCACACCGAAGTAATCATTTATTTTATTTCCCAATCCCAACCTATTCATCCCATGAAGTAAAACTGGCCATACTTCATATCTAACACCACGGTGTTATCGGTAAATTCAATTACCATTTCACGTTCAAATCTAATTAAAGGTTTAACTATCGCCTGGAGCAAAACTGGTGATACTCCGTTCTCGACCATTTCAATCTAATTAAAGATTCATTAAAACTCCACTTGGTTTTAATCTCCCCAAAAATCAATATCAATGATTATTTAACTTGGGAAATCACCTCTTGTCTTTAACTGGGTTAAAGAACCAATGTCATTTAAAACACGGTTCACTATAAACCCAAAATCACATTCCATTAATTATCGGGTTAAAGAACAAGTGTTATTTAAAACACCGTTCACGATAAACCCAAATCACATTTGATATTAAATACACGGCTCTGAATAGAAAATATATCGGCTTATATTCAATATCAAATTCTACGACCAACAAATATCGTATTGGAAATAACGATATAAATATATCTTTCAAATTTCCATAACAATATCTGTATAATCACGAAATACAACATCGAAATATTCCAAAGACAATTTCGATTCAAATCCATTCCAATTCAATTATTGAAAATTCCGGTTACTTTTAAAACCATTTCAAATCCAATTTATTTATTTTAAAAATAAATGGGATTGTAATTCTAGTTCAAAACTAGTTCATTTCGATAAAAAACTATTTTTATCTTTTCAAATATGGAGTTTTTCATCCCAATTCTTCACAAATCATTTCTTATGATTTTACACAAATTATTACTATTTATAATAATTTTATCAAGGCCCGTACAGTCGATTTCCATCAACGGCCACCGAACTGCACTTACAACGACCTTTTCCAAATTTGATTTGGACATAATTCCAAATCCAACCATTAGATTTCTAATTTCTAATATTCGTTAGAAATCTCTTTTCGATACGAACCCAACGGTTCCTGTTTTAGGAGAATCCGACGGTCGGATCTCCCGCAACGTCAATTCGAAGTCAATGGTCGAAATTCGCGAACTGCCGCAGCGCGGCGCGTTCTATTCAGGCCATTATATATATAATATAAATATATTATTTATATTTCGTCGATTTCCTTTTAAAACGTATTTTATAAATCGTTTTAAATTTGTTTTCGAAACGATTTCAACTTCATATTCAATTTCTAATCAAAATTGAATATTCCACATCATCGATATACAAATGATAATATTTTCAAAACGTTATATTTTGAAATCACTTCCTTTTCTATATTCATTATAAAAATGAATAAAATCGATATAAATATCGTTCGCGTCAAAATGGCGCATATCTAACCAACACGGCTTTATATATTTCAATAACTTCGTTATTCTATTTAACAAATGAATATTTTCTTCAACACATGAATATTTATTTTTCTATTCCACACATGAATATATATATATATATATCTATTCAACACATGAATTTTTATTCTATTCAACACATGAATTTATATTTCTATTCAACACATGAATATTTATTTTTATTCAACCCATGAATATTTATTTTCTATTCAACACATGAATTTATTTTCAATTCAACATATGAATTTATTTACAATTCAACACATGAATTTATTTTCAATTCAACACATGAATTTATTTTCTATTCAACACATGAATTTATTTTCAATTCAACACATGAATTTATTTTCTATTCAACACATGAATTTATTTTCTAAATTGGAATGAGGCCCAATCAATTACCATATGATGTTAATTATATGGATTTTCTACAACACGTGTATATAATAGCAACGATAAATAATCAACCATCATCCAGAGTGCACCATACAACTGCATAAGCATTAAATATAAATAATTAACGCTTACACAGTCTGTCAACCCATCGATTGACATACAACTAAACAATCGGGATTAGTGTACGTCAAATATCATCCCAATACCCGTGTGGGTTTTCAAATCAACAAACACATATTTTATTTGCGTGGTTGGGCGATGTGTAAAATTTATTGTCCCAATCAATATCAGTCAAATCAGTGTATATAAACAAATCGTCCGATTTGTTTATAAATATTTATTTTATATATACGTTAAAAATCATATTTTTAACTATAAAATATTTTCCACTATAAAATATTTTATTTCATTCCACATCACACAATCAAATTTCACAACACAGCAATCAAACAAACAAGTCATCCATGGTCTGTGGACGACGGGTGTTGGGTGCTGCTAAGCACCGTCTGCATCCCAGTATATATTTCAACTAGAAATCAAAATAAAAGTGAGGAGTTCTCACCGAGGGTTCCACTACTCCATTCTCTATCTCTGAAATTCAGAACAGTCTGGATTTGCCCGTAATGCCAACGCAATCTTCTCTACGCTGTTCATATTAAAAATCACATTTTTATTTCAACGCTATAAAAATCACATTTTTATATCGTGGTTATGTATGTAAAAATCATTTTTTTATATTGTCATTATATATATAAATATAAATCTCTATTTTTATCTTCATAAAAATATTTCAAATATACGATAAAAATCTTGTCGTTACCAATTCACTTTCATTATAAAAATTACATTTTTAGCTTTCTATTCATATGATAAAAATCATATTTTTATACCGTTAGTTCGTATGTAAAGATTATATTTTTATATTGACACTTGTATATAAAAGACCATATTTTTATAATAACACTAGAAGGATAAATATCGTATTTTTAACTTATCAAAGATCGTATTTTTACTTAATCAAAGATCTAATCTTTCCTTACAAAAAAATCTATCCTTTTTATTTTATAAAAATCAAATCTTTTCATATGGAAAAATCATATCTTTTTGTTCTTTTTAATGATCTATTCTTTGTCACAAAAATCAAACCTTTCATTGTTATAAAGATCAAATTTTTATTAATGTACTTGCACCAAAAATCATACTTTTATCGTATTAAAATCTTAGCGTTATTGTGTTAAAAATCATAGCCTTATACAACTTAAAAACTAGATTTTTACAAAGTAATATAAAATTAAAACAAAATCAGAAAACTTACGGGGTTAATCGGAGGAAGGGGGAGGGTTTTGTGCGCTCGTCGGAGGATGGATGGCTTGGCAACGCCGGCGGTGCTCCGGTGGGTGGCGCCTGGGTCTGAGATGGCGCAGGAGGGGGGGGGGGGTGTCTTTCCCGTCGTGGGTGGTGGAGGCGATGGAGGGTCAGCGGTCAAAAAGGGGGGGGGGCGTGGAGGGTTTTAAACGGTTTTGGGGGTCCACGTTTCAGAAAGGGGGGCGGGGGGGCGGGCGTGGAGGGTTTTAAACGGTTTTGGGGGTCCACGTTTCAGAAGGGGGGAGGGGGGCGTGGAGGGGTTTAAACGGTTTTGGGGCTCCACGTTTTAGAAGGGGGGCGCGGAGGAGGGAGAACGGCGGAGGGGTGGCCCTGGCGCGGCGGTGCGATGAACAGAGGGGGGCGCTGAAGCATCAGCGCTTTTTTTTAAAACTGTTTGAAGTCAACGTGGAAGGGAGGGGGAGATAAGGAGAGTATAGGGGGTTTTATAATATTTTATATATTTTATTATATTTAAATTTCAAAAAGCAACTTTCTATTTCGAACTCGAAATCGAACCCACCGACTGTCGTCCCTAGCTAATTACCCCCATTCCGAACACAATGGGATATGTATCGTTACCCAATTCGGCTGTTACGATCATTTTTCGTCAAAATCAACATATAACTCTATATATTGAATTTGAACGCGCATTTCAATTTACCGGGGCCACATACGGACTCTAAATATTCCCGAAAAATATTTTCTAGCTTCGTATTGACGATACGGTCCTAACAAAACTAATTTCGTCAAATTCCGAGACCGTTTGAAAAATGGCCATTTTCTGGTCGATCGAAATTGACTAAACTGTCGAAACACGTTTTCCTTTGCCACGCTCACATATTGATTCAGAAAATTATGAATTTAGGAATCTAGCAATAATTTGACATCCCGGATCCAAAGAAAGTGATTTTGTCGAAAACAGAGATCGTTTGCAAAATTTCCATTTTTATGGGCCAGAATTCCATAGCGACTATTCCGAATATTCAACTGGGCATATCTTTTGATTCCCGCTATGAAATTTCAATTTCTCGGATTCCTTGGAAAGATATTTTCAATTAGATTCTAATATTTTTGGTTTCGCTAAAATCCGGTTTATTTTGAATCCTGTACATTCATTTGAACTTTGAAATCGAATTTTCAAACTACCGCGCCATTTTCAATTCCTTTTATAATTTAAAATAAATATTTATATTCTAACGACGATCTATATAAATATATACGTTATAATTCTCTTCAAACTAAATTTTTCGTCGTTATTATTTAAAATAATTCATTTTAAATATTCAAAATTCGCCAAAATAAAAATTTTAAATTGGCTCAGAATTTCCGGGTTATTATAATCTCCCCCACTTAAAACTTTTCGTCCCCGAAAAGGAACGAAGCCAAAAGTTGTTTAACTAACCAACTCAACTTTCATTGTTTTCATTACGGCTTAAGTTCTTTAACTTTTCAGTTTCTAAGAACTTTTCAAATTTTTCAAAAATTTGGCTAACACCCTAAATTTTCGAAAAATTTCGCCATAACCTCCCCTGCACCGGGGACTTCGGGATATTTCATATAGCCTCCCATGGCTTTCTTCAATCCAAAAGAAAAAAAAAGCCAATCGGCTCATAAAATCATCCAAACCCAAAGAAATACAATAAACATGTACCTATTTGTCGGGCAAACAATTTTATTCTTCTGCTCTAGCCTCTTTGCAATGACATGTTCAATGTAAGTACATGTATATGTATGCAAATGCGACAAATTTTCAATACAACTCACTATTTGGTTCAATTTGGCTAAATGTTCAACATTCAATTAATCAAAACAGTAATCAAACAACACAACTATCAATCGATTTGTTGATTATCATTTCAAATTCATAACTTTGATATATAGCCAAAAATCATGTTTTTGATGCCAAATCACAACAATATCTAGTTTTGGTTCTCACACCAGTCTAATGGAAATATAAAAATATCATGCCTTCGAAACTCGTACATAAATTCTAATGATGTTTCGAACCACCATCAGAACATCCACGGGCGACTAGAGTGTGATTCTATATCTATCCAGTATATTAAAACTTCGAATACACGTGGATCAGATGTATACGCAAAATCTTTATATACTTGATTGTCCAAATCAACAAAAATAAATATTCAAATATGAATAATTGATTTAAATTTTCAAAACAAAAATTAAATTTTCAAAACAAAAATTGTTTTAAATTTTATTTTTAAAAAAACATCACTCTTCACACTCGTTCTAGGATACTACTGATCCTATCTCTAACGAGTCATTCTTATTGGATATTACTAATCCAATCTCTGATGAATTCTTTCGTTCGGTTTTAATGTGTCTTGTTCTCTGAGCTTTGTAAACCAAAGCTCTGATACCAACTGTAAAGACCCGTAACTTCCCCGGTAAGGAAAGCGCGGATACTTTGAGAACAACGCACAAAAGAACGCAACAGAAGAACATTTCATTGCTTATTACAACAATTCCATCAGAATACAAGAATATACAGAGTATAAATCAATATTACACACTCACTAAATATCAGAGATTACAATACATTACTGCAGCGAAAAAAAATAATATAGTACACAACTGAAAGAGATATACGGATATAGAGCTTTACAGATATCATTCCAGTTGTAAACCAGGTTCCTATGAATATAAATCTGCAAAACCAAAAATACTAGCTGTCCGTGCGGAAAATAGGGCACCCAGAGTTTAGGTTAAAACAATAAACTCCAGGTCAGTCATGTGACTGGTGTGAGAACTAAAACAGTTATTAATCTTTATTTTAAAGTTAGGTAAATCAAGGGACCACGCCGTATAACACGGAACGAGTTTCCTCCCAAGAATACCAGTGCATAAAACAACAGCGCAATGCTAAATAAAGAACAATGAAGCTATTATAAGACCCAGGTCCCATCACACAATGCAACGCAAGCCGGAGGATAGGGTTTTTACCTTATAATAGCCAAAGAATGCTTGATACGTTTAAAACAGATTATTTTGATAGTACTATAAGTGTATAGTGTCAAAACAATTTCAATCATAAGTATTAACCATAGACGGCATAAGTGCCCCATACCACTATGTCGCCATATATAGGTTCTACAATCAAAACCGCAAATTTACGTATTGGAAGTTGGATTTCCATCTGCGAACCGAGGCAAGGGATCGTCGTCAACCGATTCGAGACAATCTAGCCCATGTCTCAGGATCAGAACACATCGACCCTTGGAGCGATAGGGCCGGTCCACCGATGTGGATTAAAATGCCTGAACACTGCGTTTCCCCGCCCTTTGGGGGCGTAAATGATCCAAATGACTCCATCGGCTTCACATAGTCACCGATATATCCGAGGCGCCTCGCAACAGCAACAACCACACAGGTGAAAATAATATAAATGTCAGGGCTGGTAGGTCACTGACACCACCCTAGCTAGAAGGAAACGCATGCCCTCCCTGAGGTCCTCTCTCGTTTCTGGTTGACAACCGGAGTGTGAGGCTCGCAAATTCACGTTACACAAAGCTATGCCACACAGGTGGTGCTTTGATCATCAACCATAAGACTTTGCTTTTCAACAAAAGCCTTGATCATTTGCCACTTAGGCATGCCACACAGGCAATTCACACCATGCAACTGATGTCTATCGATATACACCGTATGATCCCGTACGTCTCAGAGAAGGGTGAAGTAAGGGAATAAATTCCCCTTCACCAGGCAGATGTATATTTAATAGAGATCAATCAACACAGAGCAAAATCCAATGTCAGATACGCAGTCCATACAAGTCCGTTATGGGTCTGAACGAAACTGGAGGCACCTTGTACCTCGCACATCCATCGATCTCCAAGTACGTCTGGACGATCACCAACTGATTCCCTCCTCTTGGGTGTACAACCCAATCAAGATCATCAGTAATCACCCAAACGATGTGAAGACCTCCGTTCTTCGACCACCGTCTTCATCCTTGACACCACGTCGAATCAGTTATTCAGAATGGGATAAACCCGGTCTTCCTGAATAACTCGCGTATATAATAAACAAGTGTTACACAAACACAACATACGCCTCATTCCAATTCAGAATATTCTTTTATTCAAATATTCTTATACTTTGGGAAAGGTTCCCATTAATTTTATCAAAGATAAATTCTTTAAATTTATTCTTTAATTTTCTTTTGAATATCAATTCAAACTAGTCGGGATTAGCGAACCACACCGAAGTAATCATTTATTTTATTTCCCAATCCCAACCTATTCATCCCATGAAGTAAAACTGGTCATACTTCATATCTAACACCACGGTATTATCGGTGAATTCAATTACCATTTCACGTTCAAATCTAATTAAAGGTTTAACTATCGCCTGGAGCAAAACTGGTGATACTCCATTCTCGACCATTTCAATCTAATTAAAGATTCATTAAAACTCCACTTGGTTTTAATCTCCCCAAAAATCAATATCAATGATTATTTAACTTGGGAAATCACCTCCTGTCTTTAACTGGGTTAAAGAACCAATGTCATTTACAGCACGGTTCACTATAAACCCAAAATAACATTCCACTAATTATCGGGTTAAAGAACAAGTGTTATTTAAAACACCGTTAACGATAAACCCAAATCACATTTGATATTAAATACAAGGCTCTGAATAGAAAATATATCGGCTTATATTCAATATCAAATTCTACGACCAACAAATATCGTATTGGAAATAACGATATAAATATATCTTTCAAATTTCCATAACAATATCTCTATAATCACGAAATCCAACATCGAAATATTCCAAAGACAATTTCGATTCAAATCCATTCCAATTCAATTATTGGAAATTCTGGTTACTTTTAAAACCATTTCAAATCCAATTTATTTATTTTAAAAATAAATGGGATTATAATTCTAGTTCAAAACTAGTTCATTTCGATAAAAATCTATTTTTATCTTTTGAAATATGGAGTTTTTCATCCCAATTCTTCACAAATCATTTCTTATGATTTTACACAAATTATTACTATTTTTAATAATTTTATCAAGGCCCGTACAGTCGATTTCCATCAACGGCCATCGAACTGCACTTACAGCGACCTTTTCCAAATTTGATTTGGACATAATTCCAAATCCAACCGTTAGATTTCTAATTTCTAATATTTGTTAGAAATCTCTTTTCGACACGAACTCAACGGTTCCGGTTTTAGGAGAATCCGACGGTCGGATCTCCCGCAACGTCAATTCGAAGTCAATGGTCGAAATTCGCGAATTGCCGCAGCGCGACGCGTTCTATTCAGGCCATTATATATATAATATAAATATATTATATATATTTCATCGATTTCCTTTTAAAACGTATTTTATAAATCGTTTTAAATTCATTTTCGAAACGATTTCAATTTCATATTCAATTTCTAATCAAAATTGAATATTCCACATCATCGATATACAAATGATAATATTTTCAAAACGTTATATTTTGAAATCACTTCCTTTTCTATATTCATTATAAAAATGAATAAAATCGATATAAATATCGTTCGCGTCAAAATGGAGCATATCTAACCAACACGGCTTTATATATTTCAATAACTTCGTTATTCTATTTAACAAATGAATATTTTCTTCAACACATGAATATTTATTTTTCTATTCCACACATGAATATATATTTCTATTCA
Organism: Allium sativum; assembly: GCA_030737875.1. Taxonomy (NCBI): domain Eukaryota; kingdom Viridiplantae; phylum Streptophyta; class Magnoliopsida; order Asparagales; family Amaryllidaceae; genus Allium; species Allium sativum. The sequence continues at coordinate 713,921,506 of CM060921.1, read as the reverse complement.
ACACATGAATTATTATTCTATTCAACACATGAATTTTTATTTCTATTCAACACATGAACATTTATTTTTATTCAACCCATGAATATTTATTTTCTATTCAACACATGAATTTATTTTCAATTCAACACATGAATTTATTTACAATTCAACACATGAATTTATTTTCAATTCAACACATGAATTTATTTTCTATTCAACACATGAATTTATTTTTAATTCAGCACATGAATTTATTTTCTATTCAACACATGAATTTATTTTCTAAATTGGAATGAGGCTCAATCAATTACCATATTATGTTAATTATATGGATTTTCTACAACACATGTATATAATAGCAACGATAAATAATCAACCATCATCCAAAGTGCACCACACAACTGCATAAGCATTAAATATAAATAATTAACGCTTACACAGTCTGTCAACCCATCGATTGACATACAACTAAACAATCGGGATTAGTGTACGTCAAATATCATCCCAATACCCGTGTGGGGTTTCAAATCAACAAACACATATTTTATTTGTGCGGTTGGGCGATGTGTAAAATTTATCGTTCCAATAAATATCAGTCAAATCAGTGTATACAAACAAATCGTCCGATTTGTTTATAAATATTTATTTTATATATACATTAAAAATCATATTTTTAACTATAATATATTTTCCACTATAAAATATTTTATTTCATTCCACATCACGCAATCAAATTTCACAACACAGCAATCAAACAAACAAGTCATCCATGGTCTATGGACGACGGGTGTCGGGTGCTGCTAAGCACCGTCTGCATCCTAGTATATATTTCAACTAGAAATCAAAATAAAAGTGAGGAGTTCTCACCGAGGGTTCCATTCCTCCATTCTCTATCTCTGAAATTCAGAACAGTCTGGATTTGCCCGCAATGCCAACGCAATCTTCTCTACGCTGTTCATATTAGAAATCACATTTTTATTTCAACGCTATAAAAATAAAAAATTTATATCGTTGTTATGTATGTAAAAATCACTTCTTTATATTGTCATTATATATATATAAATATAAATCACTATTTTTATCTTCATAAAAATATTTCAAATATACGATAAAAATCTTGTCGTTACCAATTCACTTTCATTATAAAAATTACATTTTTAGCTTTCTATTCATATGATAAAAATCATATTTTTATACCGTTACTTCGTATGTAAAGATTATATTTTTTTATTGGCACTTGTATATAAAAGACCATATTTTTATAATTACACTAGAAGGATAAATATCGTATTTTTAACTTATCAAAGATTGTATTTTTACTTAATCAAAGATCTAATCTTTCCTTACATAATAATCCATCCTTTTTATTTTATAAAAATTAAATCTTTTCATATGGAAAAATCATATCTTTATGTTCTTTTTAAAGATCTATTCTTTGTCATAAAAATCAAACCTTTCATTGTTATAAAAATCAAATTTTTATTAACGTACTTGCACCAAAAATCATACTTTTATCGTATTAAAATCTTAGCGTTATTGTGTTAAAAATCATAGCCTTATACAAGTTAAAAACTAGATTTTCACAAAGTAAAATAAAATTAAAACAAAATCAGAAAACTTACGGGGTTAATCGGAGGAAGGGGGAGGGTTTTGTGCGCTCACCGGAGGATGGATGGCCTGGCAACGACGGCGGTGCTCCGGTGGGTGGCGCTTGGGTCTGAGATGGCGCAGGGGGGGGTGTCTTTCTCGTCGCGGGTGATGGAGGGTCAGCGGTCAAAAAGGGGCGGCACGGAGGGTTTTAAACGGTTTTGGGGGTCCACGTTTCAGAAGGGGGCGCGGAGGGGTTTAAATGGTTTTGGGGGCCCACGTTTCAGAAGGGGGGGGGGGGGGGCGCGAAGGAGGATCGGAGAGAGAGGAGGGAGAACGGCGGCGGGGTGGCCCTGGTGCGGCGACGCGATGAGGGGGGGGGGGGCGCTGAAGCATCGGCGCTTTTTTTTCTTTTTAAAAGCTGTTTGAAGTCAACGTGGAATGGAGGGGGAGATAAGGAGAGTATAGGGGGTTTTATAATATTTTATATATTTTATTATATTTAAATTTCAAAAAGCAACTTTCTATTTCGAACTCGAAATCGAACCCACCGACTGTTGTCCCTAACTAATTACCCTCATTCCGAACACAATGGGATATGTATCGTTACCCAATTCGGCTGTTACGATCAATTTTCGTCAAAATCAACATATAACTCTATATATTGAATTTGAACGCGCATTTCAATTTACCGGGGCCACATACAGACTCTAAAAATTCCCGAAAAATATTTTCTAGCTTCGTATTGACGATACGGTCCTAACAAAACTAATTTCGTCAAATTCCGAGACCGTTTGAAAAATGGCCATTTTCTGGTCGATCGAAATTGACTGAAACTGTCAAAACACGTTTTCCTTTGCCACGCTCACATATTGATTCAGAAAATTATGAATTTTGGAATCTAGCAATAATTTGACATCCCGGATCCAACGAAAGTGGTTTCGTCGAAAACAGAGATCGTTTGCAAAATTTCCATTTTTAAGGGCTAGAATTCCATAGCGACTATTCTGAATATTCAATTGGGCATATCTTTTGATTCCCGCTATGAAATTTCAATTTCTCGGATTTCGTGGAAATATATTTTCAATTAGATTCTAATATTTTTGGTTTCGCTAAAATCCGGTTTATTTTGAATCCTGTACATTCATTTGAACTTTGAAATCGAATTTTCGAACTACCGCGCCATTTTCAATTCCTTTTATAATTTAAAATATTTATATTCTAACGACGATCTATATAAATATATACGTTCTAATTCTCTTCAAAATAAATTTTTCGTTGTTATTATTTAAAATAATTCATTTTAAATATTCAAAATTCGCCAAAATAAAAATTTTAAATTAGCTCAGAATTTCCGGGTTATTACACTTCCTTTACGCTTTTTCTTGCCTTTGCCCTTGGCTTTAGCGGTCCCATTTTGTACCATCATTATGGCAGCATGTTCTGCTTTCTTCATGCTATTTTCAGCAGTTCTTAACATGCTTAATAACTCAATCAACTATTTCTCTATTTCATTCATGAGATAATTCATGACAAATTGAGAATACTTACTGTTCAATGATTGTAAAACAAGATCAGTTTGATCTTCTGGTGCCAACGGAAACCCTAACCTTACAAGATACTCGATGAATCCAATCATTTTCAGCACATGTGAACCAATGGGTTTCTTTTCTCCCATTTTGCAATGATACAGTGCCTTTCTTGTGTCATACCTTTCTTGTCGAGCATGCCCTTCGAACAATTTCTTAAGGTGCTCGATTATCTCATAAGCATCCATGAACTCGTGTTACTTCTGAATCCCCGGAGTCATGGTTTCAAGCATGAGACAACTGACATCAAGAGTATCATCTTGATGCTTCTTTTGGGCATTAATCTCTACACGAGGTGTTGTACTTGGTGGTGCCTTTGGAATAGGCCCATCAAGTACATACAACTTCCTTTCTTGTTTGAGCACAATCCTCAAATTTTGGTGCCAATCAAGGAAATTAATTCCATTCAGTTTTTCTTTTCCAAGAACAGACCTTAGTGACAAATTGTTGGTGTTGCTTTCAATTTCGTATCTATAGGAGATAATAAATAATAAAATATTGATAAATAATTTTGTATGACAAATTTTGACAATCAAAATAATACCAATCATTGCATTATCAATACAAATGTATAAGATAAATATTCTCCCACTCAAATCAGCATCCCTCTATTTTATATATATATATATCATTATATATATATATATTTAGGTGGTCCAAGATCAATATATAATCATGCCTTGACTTAACTTTGGCTAATCCCCAAAACACAAACTTTTAGGTAGACATCTTATTCCAATTATAGTGTGTATATATAACTCTTGGATTGCATGATGAAATTTTTTGTTTAGAATAATTCATTTGCTCAAAAAATATAGAACAATTCATGCTCTTTGTCTCTAAGCACATAATCTTATTATGGCAGCTTAGTTAAGTCAGACCTAACTATACAACTTGAGTATCACTTTTAATCTATCGCGCATAACCAATATAAAAGGTGTGTAATGCTTTGGCATTACCTACATCCAGTGATTCTGGCATTGATGAGTGTATTTATTGGAAGACGTCACCATGACTTAATATAAATTATAGGTCCAAAAGGGATTTAAATCCGAATCGGCAAATCATGTTATTTATCCATCTTTAAAATAAAAATATTGTATATTGGTAATTTAAATTCCACATAATCATAATTAAGAGGATTTAAAACTTTTGGGCATATAGTAGTTTAAATAGCATAAGTGATAAGGAATTAAAACATTGCTTTGAACATTTCAAAATGAAATTTTAGTTCCTTTTAGGTACAGCCAAAATACATATATATAGCATAACAGTTGTTAAAAGAAATTGCTAAATGACTCCAACTCATCTAGTACATAAATAAAACCAGGCCTTACAAGGCGCAATTACTATCATGAAATATGTTTAGCATGTATTCATTTACACTGAAATATATCTTAACAAAACAGCTGTCACGAGAAACAACCTTTCTACAAGTATTTAAATACATCATCACGTACAGGCTTGCATCATATATATATATATACATACAGTCAATTCTCATGCATCAGAATAATTTTCGAAGTAATTAACCAACAAATATCAAATATCAATTTCCAAATATCAATTCAAACAATAACTTCCATGATCAGACATAAATGCAAACATATTCATGGAATAAGCTCAAAGTTAAACTGTACACTTCAGATAATTAATATATCAATATATATGGATGAAATAAAATCATAGATATGGCATTCATGTAAACTTTTTTACATACGAATCGAATGAGTAATAAAAGAATATATACTAACATGCATTAACACACATATATATATATCATAGCATATTTCGAGAACCATTATAGAGAGTTCATTGAACTGATATTGCTTGCAAGTTTTACTCATTATAATACAAGCACAAAATTATCATATAAAGCATGCAGAAACATACATATATAACACCCCATATTAGCTTATACATACAAACCGTATAACTTATATGTTAGTTCATGGAATGTTAGCACATTATTATGAAACTATCATGTATCCAAATCTTTATTTGAAACATATTGTGGGTAACATGCATATAATCAGATTATAAGGTTAAACCAAATGCCCAGACATCAAACAAAATATATCTAAAAAAATTGGTAAATTATATCCAGCAAGTATTTTGTAAAAATCCAGGTTTCAAAGTAACGTAAATTACCCAAATATTTATTTACACAACATAAAAGGGATGAGTTATTTAAATACAGATCGTTTTATATGTCATGTTATCTAGTACGCATATGTGCATACTTGAACATTCGTAGATGACACAATATTATTATAATATTACCAACTGTAACGTATATATAGATTCATCTAAAAGTTAGTGTCTCACAACACTAATGATTGCCCAATTTATAAACATAAGTATATATATTATAGAAACCATTTCTTATATATTCTTAAATAAATTAAAGTGTAGGCATCTGCAATTTTATATCAGATTTGCAAATTGCTTATAACTGGGATGAACAGGGGTTTTATACACAGTTTTTCTAATAACAGATCAACCGATGTTAAAGATTGAATCATTCTGCCTAATTTTTTTTTAATGAAACAAGATCATTTAGTAATCAGAACTTTCTTGGATCAATCATTCGATTTTAAAAAAATTGTTCCCGAAACTAATTTTAACAGGATGATCACAAATGTTAGAAGTCGACCATATACACAATCCAAACACATACAAACATACATACAGTTTACATACTAAACCATGTTCACAGAATCCAATAGAGCACTGTGATTATATAAAACAAAGTTAATTCAAAATTAACCATGAATATATATATATATACAACTATTGATCCGATATAAATTTAAAAATATTACAACTCCATCTGAAACTTACATCAGTGTTCACAACACTGTGAATCTTCGTAAGTTTACATGATCAACTATGCGGTTAGACCCAGCAATTGAATTCAAAATAACTGTAGCTCTGATACCACTGAAAGTATTGGTGGATCGAAACACATCAGATAACATGAAATTCGTCAACTCTAATTACATATTAAAATTCAAAACTGAATTAAAACTGTTTACCTTTCTTCTTGATATCCAAATCGCGAAATTGAACGAGGCTGGATCTGGGTTGAATAAAAAACAAACGCCTGAAGACAATGTCTCTAGAGAAGTCCACAAATAATAATCTCGATAGCTCAAATGAAATCGAAGAGGGTGGATGATTAGTACTATCTGAGATATTGGGGATTTAGGTTTCCAATGATATTCGTTTCGTGATAATACTAAAAGAATGGTCGGTACTATCTTTTATAATATGAAAACAAGATATTATAGGTTATAGGTGGACTGTATAACCCGTTCACCGTTTCAAAGCAAAAGAAAATGTCAACACTTGAATTTCCTTTTATTAAGAATGGCTTTCACCCTATTTAGTGCTCTTATGTGTGACCCTATAGGTTACTATAACGTTGGTAATAATTCAAACAATATTTAAACTATAAACATTGAGCGGCATTTAGTAATACAATGTTGTTACCCAAATTATAAAAAGATCAATGATTCGATACAAACTTTTATGTGACCAGTGCCTCAATGTAATTTAATCCTTTTAACCATTATAAACAAGATTAAACTCGAGGCATGGGACGTATCATCCTCTTTATAATTTAATCCTTTTATCTTGATCAATGAGTAGACTATATAAACAACTCAATATTTGAGCATGGCCATGCGTTTCATAGTCTCACACAATCAAGAGGCCCATGGATATCACTACTTATATTATAGGTTTAAATTCCATTTTGATCATTCATAATTTTCAATTGATTCGAGATGTGTCCAAAAATCACATTTTCGTCCACTCGGTTAAAAGTAACTTTTGATGATATCAAAACACAAATATCCTCGAATAAAATTGTAATGATATCAGGTCTGAGGACCATTACATCACTGTCACTATGAGAACAACTTATCATACTGTTAATTATATTCCATGTAGTTTTCTCATCTTGGGTCAGTCCAATACGCTATTCTCTAATACATATTTATGTATTGAATTAATATCACATATATTAATGGTTAATGATTAATGAGATATGATCACCAGTCAATCAAGATACTAATCTCAATGCTTTATTATTGTCCTATATAATAAATAAACCTTGACTAGGGACATTTAGGAATTATAATACTTATTATTATATTATATAATCTCATGTTCAAGTCGCTTACTTGAACTATATAATTCTATATTATTATTCTAAGGACTTCCATTATTGTAATATTTATATTACATAGTAAATATAATACAACAAAATCTTTTATTCTAAATAAAATAAAACATTAACAATGTCATAATTGTTCACATCAAATAGATTGCCTCTAGGGCACAAACTCTAATAATTACGAATTAATCCAGCCCATGAATAGCTAGTGCAAGTTGTAACTAGTGAATTTGCACAGGTTCATGAGTAGCAACCCAATAAAATTACATCATCTTTCTTATCTTTGCATTCACGTTGCAGACCAGGTCTAGTGAATTAGAGTTAAAACAAAAATATACACCTCATCATCAAACACGAAAGATACAAAACCTCTTCAACTTTTACCACCGTTGAACACCAAATCGAGATGTGTGCTTTTACTTTCCAGCCGGTTCTCCCAATTTTCCTCTTTTTTTAATTTTTCCCTAGACCCTAAAACTAGATTTTTGGCTTATTTTGGTCTGCTCCACGCCGAAACCGGAACAAAATCACCGAGATTCAGATGTACTGGCCGAAAGTTCAAACCTTGGTATATATTATTTGAAAATTGGTACACTTTTATTAACATATGAAATAGCAGTACATAGCCAAACGGGATACAAAAAGAAAAACAATAAAAACAAAGTACAAGCTAATTACACATAAAATAACTGGAGCCAACATTAATACATGCTTCCTAGAATATTTTGCATTCTTTCAATCCCCGTGACCCTTTATCTCCTACTCCTAGAAACGTGCATCATGCATGTGCTTAAATGCTCCAACCTAGTAACTTAATTTCTGATAGTTACAAACCATGATCATTATTGATTGCTTACTTTTGGCACATGGCCAAGCAGGATTTCCTTTTGCATTCGTTTCCAATTCTCCAATGAAAATTGAAATTGACATTATAGTTTATACCTTCAAAGGATCTGTTTAATAAGTCGAGATTTCCAACATAAGGTTGAACTGTGAATATGATTTTGCTGAATCACCCACTTTGGTGGATTGATTATCCGAAATTCGAGAGTCGCCGTTCTTGATCTACTAGAGGGTAACGAATGGAAAATGGAGAATAAGTCGAAGAATGAAGAGGGAATCAACCGAAACTTCCATTTTATGATCTTGAACTAAGTTTGGAGTAATTAGATTGGAATTTTGTACTAAGATTTAGAAACGAGAGTCGCCTTCATTTCACTCCCCATGGGAGAGATAACGGAAGTTTTATATTTATATATATATATATATATATATATATGTGTGTGTGTGTGTGTGTGTGTACGTGTGTGTGTGTGTATGTGTGTGTGTGTGTGAGAGAGAGAGAGAGCGTTCAATAGCACCCTAAACAGTGCTAGCGTCTCTTTGGCCCCTTTGTTTCCCCCCACATATCCGTTTTCTCTCCCACTTCACTAATTCTCTCTCCATATACTACCTTATTCTAATATAAATGAAAGGTGGAAATAAGGGGGCTAAAGAGGTGCTCCATTTTTTGGATGCTATTAAACGTTCCTCATACATACATATGTATATGTATATGTCTACACACACACAAGTTGAGATAACATTTGCGAGAAGATTCCAGAATATATAAATATGCTTTAACATGAACTGAAAAATTGAAAATTTTAGTTACCAAACATCGATGAAATCAGTTGAACTAGTTATATGTTGAAACAACAAATTCACAAGCTACCAGACCCCACTATCATTACCACTCTCGGTATTTACATAAGCTCGACATCTTCATTACTCTCTCCGTCTTATTAAATTCCATCGTCAATTTCTTTTGTAAGAGGTCATAAGTCTTCGGTTTGTTTTACAACTTGTAGTAGCTCATATGATTTTATATTGTTTCATAAGCTCGGTTGTTGGTTTCAATCATGTTTGCATAGTTATTATGTTCTGGTATTATGATTTACCTCTAATAGATGATAATCCTTGTAACAGACCGCATTTTACATATCGCAAGATCGTAATTTTTTTTATTCCATGTGGGTTGGACCATTCTCATCTTTTAATATGTTGCTTATGGGGATGTGAGACATGTCCATAATTTTTACCGATTTTGTTTGTCATTATTTTGCCCCTGTCAATCTTGTACAGGGCATAACTTTTGACTCATGTCGAATCAGAGGATGAGACCTGTGCCATTGGAAAGGAATTGATGTTTGCCTTTCCGTAGAGTGATTGCATTAAAGATTTGGCTCAGTGGTTTGGAATAAATTTCTTTTTTAAGGTTTTTCAGTTGGCTGTCTAGGTTTTGGGAGCCTAATGGGTTGATTTGGGGGAGGCCCATTAGTGGTCCGGTGGAAGGCTATAAATAGGGGATAAGAGGCATGGAAAAGAGTTTACTTTCTCCATTCTCTCATTTGGAAGAGCCAAGGAATCCTCCATTCCTCCATTCCTACATCCTTTCTACCATTAAAGCTTAGAGAATCGAAGATCTACACAATTTGAGGCTAGATCTACACCGTTTCAAGGGAGATTTCATCAAATCGAGTGGATTGAAGCAAGCTCTCCACTGTCGGGATTCATAATTCTTCATTTGTAAGCTAGATCGAAGGATTGGTGAGTGATATGCATCTCTCACGCGGATTCAATCAAGTATATGGGTATTCGATCTTACTTTTCATCATTTAGAGTTGTTTTCACCTTGATCTACATCATGATAAGTATATTTTCATACAAATTACCATAGGATCCATTCTAGCAACCTGAAACCAGTAATTTCTATGTTAATTCACACGTTTATGCAAGTTAGATCCATAATTTAGTTCATATGTTCATTTATCATGATTTTTGGTGAATTTCATATGATAATGATGAATAGGTGTCATTTTGATGTTGTTAATGGTTTCATAAAGTGTTTATGGTTGAATTGGATGATTCAGATGAGTTGCTTGAATCGTTGTTGTCGATTGGTGAAGATTTGGTCAAATTTGGAGCGGTTTTGGTCAGATCTAGCTTTGGGTCGTTGTAACGCCTTAGGTCGTTACAATGCTTTGGGTCGTTGTAATGCCTTAGGTCGTTACAATGCTTTGGATCGTTGTAACCCCTTAGGTCGTTACAATGCTTTGGGTCATTGTAATGCCTTTGGTCGTTACTATGCTTTGGGTCGTTGTAACGCCTTAGGTCGTTACAATGTGTTGGCTCGTTGTAACGCCTTGGATTGTTACAATGCTTTGAGTAGTTGTAACGCCTTAGGTCGTTATAATGTTTTGGATCATTGTAACACCTCGGGTCGTTACAAAGCCTTGGTTCATTACAAAGTTGGGTCGTTATGAGACCTAGGTCGTGAACGACCTAAGAGTGGATGGATGAAGCTTTGGAACTACGATCTGGAGTTGGATCATTGGGTTGTGGAGCTTAGGCCGTTGGAACGACCTAAGAGCTCGGTCTTGTGAACGACCTAGTGAGAGGGAGTTTGGATCACGGTCTAAGGTTTGGGTCGTGGTCAGGAGAATGGTTTGTAGGCCGTTGGAAAACACGACCTAGGTAGGTCATGGGGCATAGGTCGGGAACGACCTAAGGAGGGAACCTAAGTATGTCAATGTCGTATGGCTCGTTAATGGTGTGGCTTTGAAGTAAATTCAAGTTGGAAGGTTCGAGGTGTTGAAAGGTGTTCGTTGATCAGTGTAGAACAACGAATGAGGTGACAACTCAAAGGTCGTGAGTTGGTGGATAATGGTTGCAAGAGAAGGTTGCTTGGGCCATGAAAATTCGTTGAATTGGGCGACTAAGAGATGAGAAGGCCGAGAGATTATCGTTGTCATAAGTTCTAGCAGGCTCAAAGCAGGGGTACGATGGGGGCACCCAAAAGACCGGTTGTAGGTCAAGTACCCTGGGAATCGTTGAAAGGCCTAGTTGTCAAGGTTGGACATACATACATATCGTTGAAAGGCGTATGGAGTTTATGCTAGAACTGGGGTTACCATCAGCCTTTGACATATGGCAAGGTTGGTCGTCATACAATTAACAATGGTTTCAAAGCAGGCGGTGATAGCCAGAGTCAGTCATGGATGATTGGTTGTTCTGTTTGTACCGTTTCATGTAGGTTGTCCAACGTCGAAGGAGATGTTCCTTGGGTGCTTGTTTGATATTGGTTAGGCCTTTTGGGCTTGTGCTTGAGGGTTGTTGAATTTGATTAGGATGGTTTACATGAAATACATATAATCTGGATGTGATGAGTGCTTTACCATGATTGAATGGGTTTTCTAGTTTGCATGAATGAATGGTTTAATTATTTATCGTAAAGGCTATCACTGTCCGATGTGGGGAAGATAGGGTTGAATTCTTCTCTGGTGTTGTGGGTAGATTAGTAAGTTTACCTATCCATTCTCATATACTTTATTATTGACGTTTGTTAGTTGTTTTATCGCTCACTAAGACTGTTGTCTAACTCAAGGTTTTATGTCTCCTCTTATTACCTTGGGTTGTTCATCCGGTTGTGGATGGGCATACTAAGTAGCAGGTTACAGGTGATTAGTGAGGCGATGCTACTGTGCGGAGGCGAGCAGGAGGCTGACACACCAGTTTTATTACTATATAGTATTTTTGTTTCCGCTGTTGAGTGCTCTATGAGGGTTGTAGTGAGGCCTTATGTACAAACTTTGGCATCAGTTGGATAACCTTTCAAGATGTTATGAAAGTTTCAAAAGTTTGTTATGTGATGCTTCACTATTATTCCCTGTTGTATATTTTCTACTATATGTTATCCTTGCGCTGTGAGTTCTACAACAGGTTCCGCTTGTGTTTACCTACTCTGATGATCGTCCTTAGCTGCCTGACACATCTTTCAACGCACTATTTGTCTTGTTTAGTGCAGGGGTTATGGGCAGTCGTCACATTTTGTATCAGAGCTCTGGTTAACGATTTTTGCCAAAGTTCAAAGACGTAATCACGTATGAGATACGTACTTGTAGATTTCATTTGGATTCTTACTATATATATTAACATATATAGTAGTAGCGGTTGTATCTCTTTAGCAGTTTTTCTTGGAAGTCGGTAATTATTCTAAGTTGTAGATTTAGAATGAGTAGACGACCATCAAGACACGCTACCAGCGGAGCTAATACTGGAGGGGTAAATGGTGGCGAGCCAGACTACCCAGCCATGTTCGAGGCCATGGCGGCAGCGATCATGAATAGGGTCCCCGCTCCAGTGGCAGCTACGGTTGATGTTGGAGTTCCAGTGCCTAGGGCTGTAGAATTTGCAAAGTTATGCAAAGACTTTTCTTTATTGGGAGGAAAACAATTCAAGGGCACCGAACCAGTTGAAGAAGTCCAGAGGTGGATGGATACTTGTGTTAGGATCTTCAAGGACTTGGGCATTAATGATGCAACAAATAGAAAGCTTGCATCAAGGCAGTTAGAGGGCAGAGTAATGGACTGGTGGAACTCTGTCGCACTTGAGACCCCTGAAGAGGATATTTCATGGGAGCTGTTCAAAGCTAAGTTTGAAGCGAAGATTATCTCCACCGTGCAAAAGTCTATTCTGTTTAAGAGATTCGTGGAGCTTAAGCAGAATGGTCGGCCAGTTCTTGACTATATTTGTGACTTCAAGGCTTTGTCGAAGTACGCTCGTTCATATGTGGATACTCCTTATCAAAAGAACGAGAAGTTTGTCTTGGGGTTGGATGAATATCTTGGGAATCAGCTTGTGGATCACCTTGATGATAGCTTTGAGAAGATCGTCGAGAAGGCTTTGAGACATTAAAGTCTATTTCCTAAGAAGATGTTTGTTGTTGAACCTAAGGAAGAACAGAAGCCACAACAGGGTGGTAGTAATAAGAAGAGGAAGCAGCAACAACAGAAAGGGAAAAACGACCAAAAGAAGCCTAAGAGTGAGGTGGTTTGCTTTAACTGCCAACAGAAGGGTCATTATTCGAATGAGTGGAAGAATCCTAAAGTTGAAAAGAAGTGCTTCAAGTGTGGGAAGCCTGGGCATGAGAAGAAAGACTATCCAGAATCAGCTAAGGGAAAGCAAGTTGTGAAGACATATGCTTTGGAAGCCATGTCAAATTCTTCAAGAGCTCCTACCGCAAGGGAGAAGGGAAAGGGTGTCGTGGTGCAAGGTACTCTTTCTGTTGATGGTGTTTCAGTTCGAGTTTTGTTTGATACTGGAGCTTCACATTCATTCATTTGCAATGAGCTCGTTTTTCGCTTGGGTTTGGAACCCGATATTTGTGATAGATCATTGATTGTGACTAATTCAGTTGGGGGTTCGTTCAGTTTTTTTATGATTTGCCGTGGTCTAGTGTTGTCGACTCATGGTTGCTCTTTTGTGTGTGATTGCTTTGTTCTTAACTTCGCTGGGTTTGGGAACATCTTGGGCATGGATTGGCTCAAGAGGTATGCGGCAAGGGTGAACTGCGAGAAGCTAGAGGTGAGGGTCGAGGATGTGGAAGGGCGAAAGGTGTTGATTAGATGTAAGCGCGAAGACGGGGTCTTCGTGAGTTATCTATATTCGCTTGGGATTCCATAAGAAGACCTGTCATCAGTGTTGATCGCTAATGAGTATGCAGATGTCTTTGACGAGGTCAAAGGGTTGCCACCGCATCGTGAGATCGAGTTTAGGATCGATTTGGTCGAGGATGCTAGACCAACCGTTATGTCTCTTAGGCGGATGGCACCTAAGGAACAACGAGAGTTAGAGGTGCATGTTAGAGACCAAAGGATTCATTCGGAGGAGTGTTTCCAAATGGGGTGCACGAGTGGTGTTTGCTACCAAGGCAGATGACTCGTTAAGATTGTGTGTGGACTATCGTGAGTTGAACAAGGTGACTAAGAGTAACAAGTATTCGTTCCCAAGGATTGATGACTTGTTCGATTGGCTTCACGAAGCCAAAGTGTTTTCTCAGATGGATTTGGTAAGGGATTTCACCAGTTGAGGGTGGCTAAGGATAGTGTGCCAAAGACTGCTTTTAGGACACCATCAGGGTTTTTCGAATGGTTAGTGATGCCATTCGGGTTGACAAACGCACTAGCGTACTTTGTGGATCTTATGAACAGGGTTTTCAGAGATCAGTTGAATAAGTTTGTGCTTGTGTTCGTGGATGATATTCTGGTTTACTCCCGAAATGAAGAAGAACACAAGACACACTTGAGAGTTGTGTTGGAAATCTTGCGAAAGCATCAGCTGAGAGCAAAGTTTTCGAAGTGTCACTTTTGGAAGAGCGAAGTGAGGTTCTTAGGCCATGTTGTCTCTGAAAATGGAATAGCGATTGACCCCGCTAAGGTGGCAGCAGTCCAGGGCTGGGATTGACCTAAGGATGCGACGAATGTTCGGAGTTTCCTTGGGTTGGCAGGTTATTACTGACGGTTTATCAAAAATTTCTCCAAGATAGTTGCACTGTTAACGGGATTGACGAACCAAGTGTTCACATGGGATGCGAAGTGTGAACAAGCGTTCGGAATACTGAAGGAGAGATGGACGAGTGCACCTGTGTTGGCCATTCCTAGTGGGAATGAAGAGATGGTAGTGTACACCGATGCATGTGGTACTGGACTTGGAGCAGTGCTAATGCAGAAGGATAAGGTGGTGGCTTATGCGAGTAGAAAGATAAAGCCGCATGAGAATAATTACCTAACTCATGATTTGGAGTTGGCGGCGATTGTGTTTTCTCTGAAGATGTGGAGACATTACCCGTTGGGAGTTCGGTTCGAGTTGTTTACGGACCACAAGTCATTGAAGTATCTTTTCTCCCAAAAGGATTTGAATCTTCGACAGCAACGATGGCTAAAGTTTCTGGTATCGTATGATTTTGGTATAGACTGTACTCCTGGCAAAGGCAACACAGTTGCTGATGCATTGAGTCAAAGACATGCGAGTTTGGGAGCGATGTTTTCAGAATGGAAGAGCCTCGAGTATTTGGCAAGGTTTGATTTCAGGGAAGGGTGTGAGTTGGAACCTGAAATGTTGGCAAGCTTATCGATAAGACCTACTCTCATCGAAAGAGTTGGCGAAAGCCAAAAGCGGGATGCTAAGCTTGTCAAGTTTATCCAGAAGTTGGAACCAGAAGATAAAGAATTCGAGGTTGATCGAGAAGGTTGGCTTCGGAAGCAAGGACAAATAGTTGTTCCTGATATCGATGGATTGAGAGATGAGATTCTGAGGGAATGTTATCACTCAAAGTTGACGATTCATCCCAGTGGTAATAAAATGTATTAGGACATGAAGCGAGTCTACTACTGGGAAGGGATGAAGCGAGATATTGGAAAGTTCATTTCCAAGTGTATGAATTGTCAGTTGGTGAAAGATGAACAGAAGAAGCCGAGTGGTTTGCTTCAGCCATTGGAAGTTCCTACATGGAAGTGGGAGCAAGGATGGATTTTATCAATGGACTACCTAGGACGAGGGCAGGAAATGAAGGGATTTGGGTCATTGAGGATCGTTTGACCAAAAGTGCGAGATTCATTCTTGTCAAGTCGACGAGGACGACGTCAAAATTGGCTGAACTTTATGTGAAATGGATAGTTTGATTCCATGGTGTCCCAAAGAGTATAGTGAGTGACCGAGATCCATTATTTACGAGTGGATTTTGGAAAAGTTTGCAAGAAGCTTTGGGAACCGAGTTGTGCTTGAGTACGGCATATCATCCCCAAACAGATGGTCAAACCGAGAGGGTTAACTGAGTTTTGGAAGACCTACTGAGGGCTTGTGTGTTAGACTTCGGAGGATCATGGGAGGATCATCTGCATTTAGTTGAGTTTGCATATAATAATTGCTACCAGTCCATCATTGGGATGGCACTGTATGAGGCGTTGTATGGGAGACCGTGCAATTCTCCGACATGTTGGTTAGTAGCTGGAGATAAGTTGGTACTTGGGCCAGAGATGATAAGAGAGACCTCGAATTGTATCGAGATCGTTCGACAACGAATGAAGGCAGCCCAAAATCGTCAGAATAGTTTCACCAATAAGCGTCGTAAGGACTTGGAATTTGACCTAGGCGATATGGTTTTCGTGAAGATTTCACCGTTAAAGCATGTGGTTCGATTCAGAAGTAAAGGAAAGTTTGATTCAAGGTTCGTTGGACCATTTCCATTAGTCGAGCGAATAGGAAAGCTCGCATATAGATTGGAGTTACCCGAGAAGATGTCGAGTGTGCATAATGTGTTCCATTTGTCATTTCTACAGAAGTTTTTGCATGATTCGAATGTGGTGGTACCTCCAAAGCAGTACGAAGACCCTTGAGTTGAGACTGCAGTTACGATACCTCGTAAGCCACTTCGTGTTGTGGGGAATGACACGAAACATCTTAGGAGGAAAATGTTTAAGTTAGTCAAGGTACAATGGAGTGAAGATGACGATGATTTTACATGGGAGACGAAAGAGAGTATGAAGGCGACTCATCCAAAACTCTTCGTCAGTAGGATCCTTTGATCGTATCATCGTTGTATCTTATTGTCGTTTGATAGAATTCCGCGTGCTAGGGTAAGGCTAAGGATGCATAACTTGATGGTTGCCAGTTTGGATGATAGAATTGGGTTCCCATGGATGATAGGCATGCAGAATTGTTGTGGTTGCTTATGTTTACTTGGAATTTCAGGGGCGAAATTCTTAAGTAGGGGAGAATGTAACAGCCCGCATTTTACGTATCAAAAGATCATAAAATATTTTTATTTTATTCCCTGAGGGTTGGATCATTCACATCTTTTAATATGTTGCTTATGGGGATGTGAGACATGTCCATAATTTTTACCGATTTTGTTTGTGACCATTTTGCCCTTGTCAGTCTTGCACATGGCATAACTTTTGACTCAGGTCGAATCAGAGAATGAGACTTGTTACACTGGAAAGGAATTGATGTTTGCCTTTCCATAGTGTGGTTACATTAAAGATTTGGCTCAGCCGTTTGAGAGAAATCGCTATTATAAGGGTTTTCAGTTGGCTGTCCAGGTTCTGCGAGCCTAATGGGCTGATTTGGGAGAGGCACATTAGTGGGCTGGTGGAAGGCTATAAATAGGAGATAAGAGGCATGGGAAAGAGTTTACTTTCTCTATTCTCTCACTTGGAAGAGCCAAGGGATCTTGCATTCCTCCATTCCTTCATCCTTTCTACCATTAAAGCTTAGAGAATCGAAGATCTACACCATTTGAGGCTAGATCACACCATTTCAAGGGAGATTTCATCAAATCGAGTGGATTGAAGCAAGCTCTCCGCTGTCCGGATTCATAATTCTTCATTTCTAAGATAGATCGAAGGATTAGTGAGTGATATGCGTCTCTCACGCGGATTCAATCAAGTATATGGGTGTTCGATCGTACTTTTCAACATTTAGAGTTGTTTTCACCTTGATCTACATCATGAAAAGTATATTTTCATATGAATCACCATAGGATCCAATCTAGCAACCTAAAACTGGTAATTTCTATGTTAATTCATACGTTTATGCAAGTTAGATCCATAATTTAGTTCATATGTTCATTTATCATGATTTTGGTGAATTTCATATGATTATGATGAATAGGTATCATTTTGATGTTGTTAATGGTTTCATAAAGTGTTTATGGTTGAATTGGATGATTTAGATGAGTTGCTTGAGTCGTTGTTGTCGATTGGTGAAGATTTGGTCAAGTTCGGAACGGTTTTGGTCAAATTTAGCTTTGGGTCGTTGTAACGCCTTAGATCGTTACAATGCATTGGGTCGTTGTTACGCCTTTGGTCGTTACAATGCTTTGGGTCGTTGTAACGCCTTGAGTTATTACAATGCTTTAGGTCTTTTTAGCACCTAAGGTTGTTACAATGTGTTGGGTCGTTATAACACCTTGGATCGTTACAATGCTTTGAGTAGATGTAACGCCTTAGGTCGTTATAATGTTTTGGATTGTTGTAATGCCTCGGGTCGTTACAAAGTTGGGTCATTATGAGGCCTAGGTCGTGAATGACCTAAGAGTGGATGGATGAAGCTTTGGAACTACGGTTTGGAGGTGGATCATTGGGTCGTGGGGCTTAGGCCGTTGGAACGACCTAAGAGCTAGGTCGTGTGAACGACCTAGTGAGAGGGAGTTTAGATCACGGTATAAGGTTTGGGTCGTGGTCAAGAGAATGGTTTCTAGGTCGTTGGAAAACACGACCTAGGTAGGCCATGGGGCATAGGTCGGGAACGACCTAAGGAGGGATGACCTAAGTATGTTAATGTTGTATGGCTCGGTGATGGTGTGGCTTCGAAGTAAATTCAAGTAGGAAGGTTCGAAGTATTGAAAGGTGTTCGTTGATCGGTGTAGAACAGTGAATGAGGTGACAACTCAAATTTCGTGAGTTAGTGGATAATCGTTGCTCGAGAAGGTTGCTTAGGATATGTAAAGTCTTCGAATTGGACGACCAAGAGATGAGAAGGCCGAGAGATTATCGTTGTCGTAAGATTTAGCAGGCTCAAAGAAGGGTTATGATGGGGGCACCCAAAAGACCGGTTGTAGGTCGAGTACCCTGGGTATCGTTGAAAGGCCTAGTTATCAAGGTTGGACATACATACGTATCGTTGAAAGGCGTATGGAGTTTATGATAGAACTGGGGTTACCGTTAGCCCTTAACATATGGCAAGGTAGGCCGTTATACGATTAACGATGGTTTCAATGCAGGATTGGCGGTGATAGCCAGAGTCAGTCATGGATGATTGGTTGTTCTGTTTGTACCGTTTCATGTAGGTTCTCCAACGTCGAAGGAGATGTTCCTTGGGTTCTTATCTGATATTGGTTTAGGCCTTTGGGGCTTGTGCTTGAGGGATGTTGAATTCGATTAGGATGGTTTACTTGAGATACATATAATCTGGATGTTATGAGTGCTTTACCATGATTGAATGGGTGTTCCGGTTTCCATGAACGAATGGTTTAATTGTTTATCGTAAAGGCTATCACTGTCCAATGTGGAGAAGATAGGGTTAAGTTCTTCTTTGGTGTTGTGGGTAGATTAGTATGTTTATCTATCCATTCTCATATACTTTATTGTTGAAGTTTGTTAGTTGTTTTTTCGCTCACTAAGACTGTTGTCTAACTCAAGGCTTTATGTCTCCTCTAATTACCTTGGGTTGTTCATCCGGTTGTGGATGGGCAGACTAAGTACCATGTTACAGGAGATTAGTCAGGACGATGCCGCTATGCGGAGGGGAGAAGGAGGCTGACGTACCATTTTTATTACTATCTAGTATTTCTGTTTCCGCTGTTGAGTTCTCTATGAGGGTTGTTGTGAGGCCTTTTGTACAAACTTTGGTATCAGTTGGATTACCTTCAGGATGTTTCAAAAGTTTCAAAAGTTTGTTATGGGATGCTTCACTATTATTACCTGTTGTATATTTCTACTATATTTTATCCTTGCGCTGTGAGTTCTATGATAGGTTCCGCTTGTGTTTACCTAATCTGATGATCGTCCATAGCTTCCTGGCACATCTTTCAGCGCACTATTTTTCTTGTTTAGTGCAGGGATATGGGCGGTCGTCATAATCCTTATATATACGGTTTATACCATGGTTAGGGATGAGAAATTATTTAGTTCAGTTTGAAACTAATAAAATTTGTTGATATCAAAATAGCCATTCAAAAAACACAAACCAAACCAAATCGATTTTTAAAACCTAAAACCAACAAAATCTATAATATTTGGTTTGGTTTCGTTGGTTTACCTTGAAATCAATTAATCATCTAGTTATTGATATAATATAAGATTAATGCAATTAATTTAATTCATATGCTGCAAGCATTTCGAAAAATACTAATATGAATTAAAAGAAAAATAATATTGTTACTAAAAATTTTAAATAGTAGCACTGTCAGTGGTTATTTTTAACTTTAAACTAACTTAATTTTTAAATTTCATTTAAATAGTTTGTTCGGTTTTCAAACATTGAAAATCAAAACCGACCAATAAATCAAACTAGTATAATATATAAAACCAAAACTAATCAGTTAACTAGTAGAACCAAACCAAATCGACCAAATTTAATTGGTTTGATTAGTTTATTTGGTTTAACCCAATAATTGCTCACCCTACCAACAATCGACCTACAGTTAAACCAATAACATTTGAATAAAACTATTTTCAATACAAGTTTCATGGAGTAGGTTAGTTCATTTACTTCCTCCAATACTCTATGATAGTCCAATATACCATCATCACCATGCCACCTTTACAACGAACCTCTTGATGATACTTGTTTTGTTTTTTTTCATACTCTTATGTGTAACATTTGAGTCTTATCACTAGTGTATGGTTGCCTTAAGCCGATTCGAAAGTTTATCACAGTGGAAATGCATAAAAAACAAATATTATGAAAGGATGGCTCAAACTAAGGATCCCTTTCCTTCATTTCACATTGTGTACCATTCCACCATCCATGGTTTTTGAATATCGTTTGTTTCTTTATCATATCTGTATACAATTACTAATCACCAATCCGCTACCTCCTTTGATGTGCTGCCCTAGGCGGCCACCTCAGCGGCTTAGCCCTGGGTTCGGGCCTTGCTATCACAAACTAGCCCTGGGGTCGGGCCTGCTCATTACAAAATTTATTATGCATATGTTATAGCAAGACCAAAGAACAATAATAGTTTTTTAAGGGAATGTTTATTATTCAGTTATCATCAACCTATTTTTTCAAATAAACATTTAATAACATCTAGCGTATATCGTGTGTATGTCAAAATACTCATCGTATCATATTAGTGTATTTTTGGAAGCATGATGCAAAATGTTTGCTAGTTTCAACATTAATTTAATTTTCTTCTTAATTTTTTTAAATTAATATTAGTAAGTTACAATTTATTTGTACAATTGAAATGAAAAAATATTTGTTTATATATTTTACCTAACAAGATGCGTTATGTCCGACATTGTTGGGCTTTGCTGGGCACTTTGTTTCTCATGTCCGACATTTGACGTCATTTACTATTGTATATGGCGCCAGACCATCTGATGAAGAGCAGTCTAAGGTCACACTGTAGTAGCTAAGATGATTTGGTCTCACTTATGTTTCTCTTCTCGGTAGTTGGACCCTTAGAATCAGTTGTATTTGTAGCAGAAGCACTAAGCTTCTCCCATGTTATGTATTTGTATAGTGTTTCTGGAACTTCAACCAGTTTATAAGTTCTGTGCCTATGTAGAACTTCTTTTTCTTATTTATCCTTCTAATAAACTTTGGCACGACCCACTGTAAAAAACCATCTATCTTTCCAAACAAAAGATGTGTTATGTCATTATAATTGAGAATCAAATTTCCCTAGCTGTAGCGAAATCTTTATCATGAGTGGACTGTTTATCTTTTTTTCATTACCGACTAGATGTCATTATTTCTTAAATATAGGTAAGAAATTATTATTTGAATCATCGTCATTGTTATTTCCATTGTCATGACCTTCTTAAAACTTAATTTAACGTGATCGTCATACTAATGTGCTTACTCTATAATGTATTCTTGACAAACAAAGCCTTCAACACATGCTTTTCTTTTCCCCTTTTCTTCTGGTGTCCTAGATACCTTAATATAAATATTATGATATCGAATATCTATATGTAAGAAGTATATTAAAAACATAACTTGTAATATCTATTATATATTTACATATATACTTCTCAAGATATAACCACCTATATGAACTGGTTCTCACATTAACCCTTCGAATGATAAATGTACTAGGAGATATTCCATGTGATTAAAAACCTAAGAGAAAATATTTCTCCTCGGTTTACGTAACTTCGGTGTATTATAATCGAATATAATTTTTAATGGTGGTTGCACATAGATACATCATACATACATACATATATATATATATATATGTATATATATATATATATGTGTGTGTGTGTGTGTGTGTGTGTGTTTATTTGTAGAATAAAAAACTTTGTATTATTATACAGTTATATACGTGAACGTGTATCTAGGGCAAAATACATTTTATGAAAAATGAAAATAGAGGTAAGTAAGAAGAGATGACATGTTGGAAGAAGGCTAGGATCAAGAGCAAGAGGAAGAGAAAATAACGATTAACTTGTTTGCGTTTACTAATAAGTGTGAAAGGGGAAAGTGTTAGTGCATATTATAGATTGTAGTAAACCAAGATGAGAACAATAGTAATCAAATAAAAAGAGGTTGACGCAAGGCACATCGGTGAAGCTTTCTTTAAGAAGTTATTTTCCGTTTCCGCTTGTGTAAGCAATTAAATTGTACTTATAGATATAGCAAAGCATCTCCTAGAATACAATGGAGCCAAGAAGTAATTCTCTATAATAAACCATTGTGATGCTACCGAAGTTGATATAAACTAGCATATGCATGACTAAAGTAAACGAGAATTTTGAGCTTGTGAACTTTAGTATCACATATAATTATGAATTTTAAAAAGAATCGAGGAGAAGGAAAAACCTAAGAGAATCGATATATAATTGTCAATTTTTTTGAAGAATACTATCTTATGCCTTTAGGTGCCAGGAGTTGCATTTTTTTCATCAAAGGAAGCTTCCACAATCACTAAAGGAAAGAATTCATTGGCCTAAGTTAGCGTTCACTAGCCATAAAAGTCTAATTTCGTACTATTCTTTTCTCGTATAATTTTGCATTCCATATTTTGATATATGAATTATATTAGGCTATAAATGAGCTTAAAACTCAAACCTGGGCCCGACTCAACTTAGGTCAGTGAGGCAGATGATATCAGTCACACATGTATTAATATGCACGATCTTTCTCATTCATTTAAGAGAAAATATTTGGATGTTTAAAGAATCCAATTTTCCTCTTGTAAAAGCTATATTTGAAAAAAAAAGGGTTTAAATATTACATAATGTGGAAGTATTCATTTTCCCACCCTTTTTCTCTCTACTGCTCCAAAACAAAAATTGATACACACCTTTTTTTCTTTTTTTTGAGCAGGACGGTTGTGTAGAGCGGATCTTGTAACGACCTGCCTTTTTGACCGCTCCAAGTCGGTAATTATACCAACGTGAAACATTCAAAACACAGATTGTTATCGCTTACATGGTTTAAAATAGAATCAAACATAGAAACTACAGAATATAATTGCTTGTAGCGAAATAAAGTTTTATACAAATATCAGAGTTTACAAAAATTTTGTACAGCGAAATAATAAAATAGGTACATAAATTTTAAAAATAAATTTTTGTAGTTTGTAGGGCTTGCGTGCGCGTGCGTCTTCACGTGCCTCTCCAGTTTGCGAGCTAAAATATTTAAATCTGTAACACTTGGGGCCTGGCCCTAGCGTTCCATGCAACACATAAAACAGTCGAGTCAGGATTAATCTTTGTTCAAGTAAAACAATTTCAATAACACTTCAAATTATAATAGTATAAATCCAGCCTAGTGTTTTGGTTACAAAATCCTAAATATAAGTCGTATATTCATGGTCTAAGCAAGGTGTTCAGCATGGGTCCAAAGCAGGTACATACAGGAAATTACGCATATAACAAGACATGTATGGTCAAAATACGAGGTTCATTATGTGTTCAAACATGTGCATATAAAAAAATGCATGGATAAGCAGGCCACACACCAGCATAGTTCTTAGTTTTATAAACGAGGTCAGCATGGTAGACAGGAAAAAAAACATGTACTGCATAGTCATAAGTGGAGCTTGAAACACATTTGTTTTTTTCCAAGTTGTACTAGATTTAATGACATAAAGGAAGGTACAAATAACATATTCACATGCAAATAAGACTATTAAATTTATGCATGTGTGTGACAGTTCCTCAGGTTTGCTATACAACTAACATACACTTGAAATTGATGATTACCTTTTTACCGAACTAATGCATTTCTCAAATCTTCACATATACAGGATGACGCTTATACCAAGCTCAGTTGAATTCCCAATTTCAAATACTTATAGCCCATGCATGTTGGAATTAATAAATAATGCTCATATTTTAGTTTTTAATTTAGCAAACTGGTAATTACATGCATCTCCATCTTTGTTCTTTTAAAAGAATATATGTACTAGTCAATGTTCCAGACAATTTATTCCCCCAAACTGGCGTATGCAGACATAAATTTAGAGAGTAGTATGTGTAAACTTAATCCGGTCAAACCAAAAAATATATATGCAAATATCAAAACCGTATACCCATATGTCTATAGCAGATGTGTAGCAATGCAAATCATATGAACAAGAATATGTATGTTCAAGTTTTAACGGCAAGCTCATGTAAAACCGTGTCCGGGCAACAGCTGCAAGGCAAGCAAATAGTAGTAAGAATTAAGCCAATATCATAATTTCTAGTGTAAAATGAAATTAAATTACTTGAATCAATATCATAATTTCTAGTCTAACTAGTTTATTTTTGTTCTTACAGAAATTTAGGCATACGCGGCACCAACGCATGACTACAAATCTCCAATTACCAAATATATACTTGTTTCAACTCCCAGTGAAAATACTTAAAAACTTTTAGAAAAATAGATATGGAAAGTACTTCACTTCCCCCACGGATTGTAGATACATGGCGGTTACGCTACTATCCCAATAGAATCGCTTGTACCCGTAGGTTTCCCACCCCTCGAATTTCGCCATGGTTGTTTGCCGTAGATCGCAGTTACGCGGCGGTTACGCCACTATCCCAATGGAATCGCTTGTTACTGTAGGCATCGCGCCCCCATCGAATTTCACTATGGCGTCTAGATCGCAGTTACGCGGCGGTTGCACCACTATCCCGGCGGAATTGCTTATAACTATAGGCATCACGCCCCCATCGAATTAATGTAACGCACCGGATTTCGCCCGATCCGAATCGATCGCTAAACCGATTAAGACCGTTCAAGAACGCGGATTGTTTGAGAACATGATGCATCGGAACACTGAACAATAGAAGTTTTCATTGCTATTACAACAATTTACATTAGGATACAAGAATATCAGAGTATGAATAAATATTACACAGGGGAAAAATAATATCAAAGTTTAATAATTTACATAGCAGCGGAAATAAAATGCACAATGGAAATATATCAACTACCATAACTGAAAGAAATACACAGATACAACGCTTTCCGAATATAGCACCAACAGTAATCCAGGATCCTATTAAATAGAAATCTGCAAAACCAAAACTATTAGTTGCCCGTGTGGAAAATATGGGCACCTAGAGTTTAGGTGAAAACAATAAACTCCAAGTCAGTCATGGGACTGGTGTGAGAACATAAAACAGTTATTAAGACTTTATAGAAAGGTTGGAAAAATCATGGGACCACGCCGTATGGCACGGAACGGGTTTACTCCACATGAATATCAACTTAAATAAAACAACGCAATGCTTTTCGAAAAATGAAGCAATTATAAGACTTAGGTCCCGTCACAAAATGCAACGCTAGTCAAAGGATAGAGTTTTACCGTATAATAGCTAAACATGATTGGTACATTTTAAAACAAATCTTTTGATATTATTATAAGTGCATATTGTAGAAAACAACTTTGAATATAAATGTATCAATCATAAACCACATAGTACCCCATCCTACTATGTCGCCATATAGGTTTACAACCAAAACCGACAAGTCGTGTATTGTAAATTGGATTCCATCTATGAGTCATGGCAAGGGATCTTCTCACCGCTTTCGGATCACCTCTAGCAACATGTCCAGGATCACACCTATGGGCAACCCTTAGTTAGCGGCAGGGCCGGTCCACACCTAACATTTGTGGATTATTTATTCCTGAACAATACGTTTCCCGTTCCTATCAGATCTACTAGATGCAGTCAGTACGTCGACCGTATGATCTTTTTACAGTCCTATATCTGAGGCGCCTCACAATCCATCTTCCACATAAGTAAAAATGTCTAGGCTCCATACCATGACACCAATCTCAGCTAGAAAGAAACGCATGCACTCCCTGCTGTCCTCATCCCATTTTTGACTCATACCGGGGTGTAAAGATCGTGAATTAATGTTATACACAAAGCTATACAAATTAAAGCTGCGCTTTGATCATCATCCACAAGGCCTTTTTTCAATAAAAGCCTTGATCATTGCATCTTAGCATGCTACATTGTCAATCCATACTATACCATTGATTTCCACCAGTATATAACCTCTAAACTCGTATGTCTCAGAGAAGGGTGTTAAGCAAAAGAAAAAATTCTCCGCAATCAGAAAGATATATATTTAGCGGAGATCAATGAATACAGTGCGAAGTACAATGTCATACATACAATCCATTTACAAGTTCGTCCTAGGTCTGAACGAAACCGGAGGCACCTTATTCTTCATCCCATATGTCTAATACAGGAGAGAGGTCACATATCCGGTCGATCTCCAAGTACGTCTAGATGATCACCGCTTATTATCTCTACTTGGGTGTACTTTCCAAGTAAGACATTAGCAATAGCCCAAATGATGTGAAGAACTCCGGTCTTTAACCACCATCGTCGTTTTTGACTTTTAATCGTCGTAACAGTTATTCAGAATGGGTTAAACCTGGTCTTTCCGAATAACTAGCGCATCTTTATAATTATGTGATAAATAAAGATAACACACATCTCATTCCAATCCAGAATATTTTTTTGTTCAAATATTCACATCTTTGGGGAAAGGTTCCCATTAATTTTATCAAAGATAAGTTCTTTTACACTTATTGTTTAATCCTCCTTTGGATATCATTTTCAAAAGATTTTATTATATAACTCGTCGGAATTATCGAGCCTTACCGAAGTAATCATTCATTTTATTAATCCCAATCCCAACCTATTCATCCCATGGAGCAAAACTGGTGGTACTCCATATTTAACAACTATCGTGTTATCCATAAATTTAATTACCCTTTAACGTTCAAATCTAATTAAAGATTTAACTATCGCATGGAGAAAAACTGTTGGTACTCCATTCTCAAACACTTTTCGAATTTGATAAATTTAATTATCCCATTCACATTTTAATCTACTTAAAGATTCATTAAAACTCTAGTTCAGTTTTAATCTCAAAAACCATTATATAATGATTATTGAACCTAGAGGAATTTATCTTGTCTTTACTTGGGTTAACGAACAAATGTCGTGTAAAAACACCACTCACAATAAACCCAAAGATCATCTTCCATTAAATATGGAACCTTCACGGAAATCTGAACAATTTATAATCGATATAAATTTTCGTATCCAACTAGTACTATAAGTGGAATAACGGCAAAGCCTTTTTTTTAATTCCATAAATAATAAATGCCTTCCTTTACAGAAGCTCATCTCGATTATTATTAATCGAATTCCAATCAATTCCAATTTAATTGAATAAACTGGAAAACTTCTCTAATTCTTATTTAAAAGATTTATTCTTTCACAAGTGGGTTCAAGTACAGTACTATTTAAGATACCATTCACAACGAACCCAAAATCCAATTTGATATTAAATATAAGATCATAAATGGAAATCATGTCGACTTACATTCAATACCAAATTTTGAAACTAACAGATATCGTTTCGGGAATAACGATATCTATATCTTCCAAATTCCTTAATGATATCCGTATAATCACGGAACCCAATATCGAAAATGTCCAAAGATAATTTCCATTTAAATCCATTCCAATTTATATGTTGGAAACTCTAGTCCTTTTAAAACTATTCACAAATCCCATTTATTAATTCTAAAATCATTGAATTTCTAATCTAGTTGTTAACTAGTTCATTCGGATAAAAATAACTTTTATCTTTCATAATATGGAATATTTCATCCAAAATCTTTCCAAATCATTTATTATGATTTTACACAATTTATTCATATTTTTTATAATTTTATTAAGGCATTTACAGTCGGTTTCCACTATTGGCTAGTAAACTGCATCCATAACGACCTTTTCTGAAATTGATTTGGACATATTTTAAAATCTAACCGTTCAAATTTAAATCTCATATATTCATTTGAAAGATCTTTTTGATACGAACCCAACAGTATCGGTTTTAGGAGAATCTGAAGGTCGGATCTCACGTTACGTCAATTAGAAGTTCATAATCGAAATTCGCAAACGAACGCTATGTGACACGTTCAATTCAAGCCACTTATACATATATATAATACCTTTCGTCGATTTTGATTCAAAACGTATTTTATAAAACGTTTATAAATTTGTTTAAAAACGGTTCCAACTTTCATTTTTATTCTAAATTAAAAAATAAAAACCCCATATTATTGTAATCTTAAAAATAATAATATTCTCAAAACATTAGATTTTGATATCAAATATTTTTGATATTCATTATAAAAATATATAAAACGATATAAGGTCCGTTCGAGTTAAAATGGCGTTTATCTACTTAACTCGGCTTCATATATTTCAATATTGTCGTGTCCATCTAGAATCGGACATCAAAACCAAATTTCAAATTTCAATGAAAATTATATTATTATACTATTCATGTTTTATTATGGATTGGAATAATATTCAACCAATATCAATATAAATAAATTCATAGGGATTTCATTCATCATATGCATCCAACAATAGTTGTAAACAACTATCAACATCCAAGATAACATCCACTCCACATATCATGGTACATACTATATAAACATTAAAGAGATAACGCTTAAATGGGTTTGACAATCAATTGATTAACCGCAATATCAATCAATAATTCATCCATTGCCATTTACGGTGCCACAAAGTTTCCATCCACATTGTTTGAAATACGAGTGTCGTATATTCAAACAATGCTTCTAAAAATAAATAAACTTATTGAATAGTTCATGTGTTGAACTCAAGGGATATCGCATGTAACAGATAAAAATTCACATAAGCATTTAATATGTTTCCAACTATAAAAATAAATAACTTTACAAGTTATGAACTTTACAAGTTTGCATATTTACATTAACCAAACAATTTAATCAACTTATTTATGATTTTAACCAACTAATTAACTAATTAAAGTTAAGCAACTCCCACGCAAAGCCATTCCACTCCTCGATACTTCACGGAAGAACACCACGAAATTTCAAGGTCGCTCCTTTTTCACTCAAACTCACCCACAATCGCTCAACCACACTCAAATACTCACACACTTGTGGTTTTAAGCATAAAGCTTGCATTTTTATGGGTTTGCGGGCTTGTGGGGCCCATGGGGATGTTGTCCTGCAGAGGGATGACGTGGCATAGGGATGGGGGAGGGTTGTGGGATCCGGCGTGGTGATGTGGGGCCACTGGTTGGTGGTGTTAGAACTTGATTTAGCACTTAAAGGAGGCACCTTTTACAAATAAGAAGACATGGAGTGATTTTCGGCAAAGGGGAGAGGGGAACCGGCGTGGCCTGACCTGGTGCAGGCGTCGGCAGCCTGCTGTTCGACAACGAATATTCCATCGATTTATAAATCCATTGCGAAGTGTACAAAACCGCAAGCGCACGACGTACACTTGTAGTATGTGTGAATACGGGTCGATCCACAGAGAAAGAAATAATTTTAATTTTATTCAACCAAATTAAAATGAAGTCGAGTGATATTTTAACTATAACTATAACTAAACTAACATAAGCTATCAAACTATCATTCTATTAATTAGCACAGCATAAACTATCAAACTATAACATACCCACTAAATCACCTTACTAGTTCTAATTAAAAATGAACAAGTTGAAATTGAAATATACTTTAAGCATGGCCTATGAACTATTAATTAGAACCATAGACCATCAAATTTGCATTTCAACCTCCACTTAATCACCATCATCATATGTATATGACGAGGTAATTAGTGAACATATGAATAAGCATAGCCTATTTAGTGTCAACAATATAGGTTATCAAATTCAATAATGAACACAAAACCAATAACATCAACATGGCATGAAGCACAAAAAGAGAGCATGAATAAACAAACTATGTTGCATCTACATAATCAAGAGAGCTTCATTACCCCTAAGTTGAAAGGGATTAGCCTCTAATGTATGTAGTAATGACAACAAAGATAGAATATTGCAACATTAAAAATAAAGAAAAAGAGAGAAATAATTAACAAAAAAAAACTAAACTATTTGCATAAAATTAAACAACACTAATGCATAAAGTAAATAACAAGAAATTAAATTGCATTAACATGAAAATTATATAAGAGGGAAATGACTAAGTAGCCATGAAATATAAAAGAGAGCTTTTGATCCTACAAACTAACCAAAGGATAGGATGTACACTAATGTAAAGGGGAGTATATATGCATGATCTAAAACCCTAAAACCCTAATCACTCATAATGAGAAATCCCCAAAATGACCACTTCATTAAGCTATAATCTTGTCTTAGCCACTAATGAGTCATGTAGAATGCATGAAGCCTTTTGTCTCATCCAATTAGTCTCTAATATGAAGCTTAAGAGTAAGTGGGTTATTTGAGAGGTGGGGTCGTCCACTTTCCATAGAATGAATTATTTCTGTGCCTCCATTTGTATATATGCATGCATTTCTTCATATCTTCATGTGCATGCATCATTTTTGCTCCTAAATTCCTACAAGAGACAACAGTAAGGAACAAGTAAATGGTTTCAAAAATTAAAACATGCACAAGTGACCGTATTTTCCCAAAATGAGCGATGATTTTGAAAATATTTACAACATGGTTAGATCATATAAAATATCAAAAAATGTTCATTTATTTAACTAAACAAGAATAAATATGTGAAATAAATGTGCATTTTTACGTACACATCACCTGCTCAGGCGGAGGGAGGCATAAGGAGGCCTCCAAGGGCGGTGGTGGTGGAGCAAACAATGAGGGAGGTTGCCATTATTTAGGTTTTCAAGCTTTAAGGAGTGTATTTGCAAATGAAAGATGTAATTTGTTTTAATTAAAACCACTTAAGGCTAGATCAAATCATGAATGACCAAGAGAGGAAGAATGTGACACGTAGCGGAGAGAGGTAGATGTTTGTCAAGTTATAATTGACCCTACACTGTTCATGAATTGATGTTTAAAGTTGAAGTATTAATTATACCGTGCAAACTTCGTCCTAGTCTCACGGCTGCACTTAAGTCCAAAAATTACAAAATTTGAAATATTGCTATGTTATGGAATTATGGTTCCAACGAACCTAGCCTCATTGAATTTAGAGACCATTGGAAAATTGGCCTTATTTTCAGCTTAAACTAAAAACTGACCGAATTTTCAGCTTACGATTATATACCGCTATCTCACATACAAACTCTGTTGGACTTGAAATTTTGGATTCTACCATATTTCGACATTCCGGTTCTTATAAAAGTGGTCTCATCAGATTCTGAGACTGTCTTTAAAATGGTCCTTTTATAGGTGATCAATATAACTTTTAAATATCGATTTTCAAAAACTGAGTTAATAAATTGATTTAAAAATTTTAATGGCCTTGTTTTAAGTCAAATAAAACATTATAACTAATTTAAAATTATTCTCAAATTTTATTGATCAAAAATCAGCAATTTATATCCAAAATTCACTAAAATAGATTAAATTCAAATTTAAAATTGGTTCCAAAATTCTGGGTTGTTACAATCTCCCTTACTTAAAAAAATTTCGTCCTTGAAAAGGGTATGGCGCTGAAAGTTGTTTAAGTAACCAACTCAACTTTCAATCTGGCTTCAGTTCTTTAACTTTTCAATTTCTAAGAACTTCCTAATTTTTCTGAAATTTGGCTAAGCCTTCAATTTCTGAAAATTTTCTCCATAACCTCCTTTGTATGGATTGATCTAAATAAATAAATATGGCCTTATCTGGCACTCAATAAATTAACACACATCAAACAAAGAAATTTTGACTTATTGACACTTAAGGGAGATGTGTGAAAAATCACCCCTTGACCTAGTGACGAGGATTAGTCATGATCCATGTGTCGTATCTACAACAAAAGTGACGTGTATATTTTTGCCATCTCAAGACTATGTACGGTTTGTTATTTAATCCTTCCAGTTTCGTTATATGTTTGTTAAGTCCATAATCAGTCCTCAGTTCAACCTGTAATTCTGTCCTTGCCATACAAGCATAAAATAAGTGCATGCTCACATGGTAATCAAAACCTCGTCATATAAGAACCAAATAGTTGCATGCTTATATGGAATAAGCTATACTATGTTGCCCTCTGTATATGATATGCGGTGTAGTCCGTACCCTGTTTACTATCCTATGGTGTATGTTTAATTTCACACAAGAATCCATCACAGCATCCAATTCACTCACAATAATATAATAATAAAATTGCGCAACCAACTAAATAAGGTGAACCTATTTGTCGGGCACACAATTTATTTCTCTACTCAGTATCAAATCAATAAACTACTTAACTGTGATGACCACCCACAACCCCTGCACTTAACAAGAGAAATAATGCGTTGAAAGACGTGCCATGCAGCTGTGGACGATCATCGGGGTATGATAACACAAGCGGAACCTGTCGTATAACTCACAACGCAAGGACAAAATATAATAGAACATATACAATAGGTAATAACAGTGAAACACAATTGCGCAGAAACTTAAAACTTCCATAATATCTAGCAGAATATCCATACTTCCTTGTGTTACAACATAAGTGTCTATACAAATTGGCCTCACTAGCGCACTCAGAGCAAATACCAAACAACGAAAGCAGAAATACTAGATAGTAGTAAACTGGTACGTATACCTCTAGATCGCCATCGATCAGCATCATCGTCCTCACTAAGATATCACCTACCACTTACTACTCAGTCTGCCTTCCACAACAGGATGAATAGCCTAAGGTAATAAAAGGGAAACAAAAAATCTTGAGTGAGACAACAGTCCTAGTGAGCGATAAACAACTATCTAACATCATCAATAAAGTATATGAGAATAGGTTGATTGATCAACTAATTTACCAACATCAACAGAGAAGAACCCATATCCATCATCCCCATATCCGACAGCGATAACCTTTACATACAATCATTCAAAAATAACAGTATAATCATAAAAATCAATTATTAAGAATAAACCATTCTAATCGACATTGACTTCTCCCAGGCACAAGCCCTAGAGGACTAAACAAATATCAGACAAGCGCCCAAGAGACATCTCCTTCAACTTCGAAGAATCTGCACAAGACGATACAAGCAAATCAATCAACATCCATGACTCTGGCTATCACCACCAATCTTGCTCTGAAACCATCGCTAATCATATGACCGGCTCAACACTTATCATCCGTTAAGGGCTAATGGTAAACCCCGGTTCTAGCAAAAACTCCATATGCCTTCGCGACTTGTACCTCTAGGCCCATCGTGACTGCCCAGGGTACTTTTAGGCACATCGTGACTTCCAACTATACCCTTGCTTTGAGTCTGCTAGAACCTACGACAACGATAATCTCTCGTCCTTTATCATCTCTAGTCGTCATCACCAGCGACTATTCACAAGCTCAAGCGCCTTCTCGAGTAACCATTATCCACGAACTCACCACCTTGAGTCGTCTACAAATTCGTTGATTTTCATCGATCAATGAACATCTCATCACACTTCGAACATTCCTCCTTGAATATACTTCGAAGTTACATTCATTGCTGAACCAAACAAGATCAATATAAGGTTTATCAAATTCCTTAGGTCGTCCCCCTGCTTAGGTCGTCCAACAACCTATAACTCTTACGGTCTAACCCAACACATCATCACTTGGTTCACTACACCAGGCCATCCCATCCTTAGGTCGTCCCATGACCTACAAGCCACGACCCATCCTCTTGCAAGCCTACACGACCTGACTCCTTCAGGCTCCTAACGACCTAACTTCATCAGACCATCCCCACGGCCTGACTTGCTTTACACGATCAAACCATAACCGACCCAAAGCCATCAATCTGCTTTGCTGTAGCACACTTCGAACTGCCCAGATCCAATGACCTGAGTACGCACGACCTGACCTAGGCTCCACGACCCGTCCTTCCTTCCTTGCCTTCCAAGCCGCTTCTTAACCCATTTTGTTAGGTCGTTCCTGCGACCTGAAAGCTTCCCATGATGCAAGTCCATTTATTGGAGAACAAGACACACGACTTGGCCCAAGAAAAACGACCGACTCCAGATCTGACCAAAACAGCTTTAATCTTTACCAAATCATTGCCAAACGAAAACATCGATTCAAATGAAAATATACTTACCATGACATAAATCTAGGTGAAAATGACTTGAAAATGATGAAATTATGATCGTACAACACATATACTTGATTGAACCTATGTGGGAGATGCTTATCACTCACCAATTCTTCAAAACAACACAAAATCAACGAATGACGAATCCAAACAGCGAAGAACACTCTCCAAACCTTCCAATTTGATAAGATCTTTCAACACTTTGTGTAGATCTAGATTCAAGCGAGGTAGATCTACGATTCTCTTATGTAGATCAAAAATTTTAACGGTGGAAAAGTGTATTTGATTAAGCAAGGAGGATCACGATCTCAACCAAAATGAGAGAATGAAGAAAGTAAACTATTCTCCATGCCTCGAACCCCCTATATATAGCCTCCCACCAGCCCACTAAAGGGCCTCTCCAAATCAGCCCATCAATGGCTCATAAACCAAAACAGAAATTCTGAAACACTAAAATAACAATTACTCCCAAACCGCTGAACCAAATCTTTAATGTGACCACTCTACAGAATTGGCGACAAAATTTTCTTTTCAATGACACCGATCTCAGCACTTAATTCGATCTAAGTCAAAATTTATGCCCTGTGCAAGACTGACAGGGGCAAAATGGTCATAAATAAAATTGGTAAAAATTATGGACATGCCTCACATCCCCATAACCAACATATAAAAATATGAGAATGATCTAACCCTTAGGGAATTAAATAAAAATATTTTACGATCCTCCAATACGTAAAATGCGGGCTGTTACATTAACAAATATATGCATATATATGTCTAATTCGAACTAATTTTCAATTCAGTTCTACACTAAATATGATTTGATTTTATTTCATTTTCATATTGGTTTCATCGTTCCAATATTTTATTAGTTAAATTAATAATCACACATCACAACCAGCAATCAATTGGTTAATTTGCTTTTCAAATATATATCTTTTATATACTTAAAGTCCTATTTTCAAAGCCAAATCATAAACAATAAATTCTAACTAAGTTTTTGGTTCTCACACCAGTCAATTGGAATCATATAGATATCACACTTTCGAAACTCGAACATAATACTGATGATGATGCATCATCATCAAAATTATCCCTGGGCGAGTAGAGTATAATTCTATATCTACCTAGTATATTTATGACTTTAGATATACGTTAATTATGCGTATATTCAAAACCATCTTATACTTGATAGTCCAAATCAAATAAAATATTTAAATCTTATTGATAAGGCATAATTTTCAAAACCAAATTCGTTTTCATAAATAACACTCTTCCAACTCATTCTAGGGCATTACTAACCCTATCTCTAACGAGTTTCTCATTCGAGGATGCTACTGATCCTATCTCTAATTAGTATTCTTAAATAGAACGTTACTAATTATATCTCTGATGAATTCTTTCATTTGGTTATAATGTGTCTTGTTCTCTAGCTTTGTAAATCAAAGCTCTGATACCAAATTGTCACGCACAAGATTTCGCCCGGTACGAATCGATCGCTAAACCGACCAAGACCTTTCGAGAACGCAGATTGTTTGAGAACACGACGCATCGGAACACAGAACAATAGAAGTTTTCATTGCAATTACAATAATTTACATTATGGTACAAGAATATCAAAGTATGAATAAATATTACACAGCGGAAAAATAATATCAAAGATTAATAATTTACATAGCAGCAGAAATAAAATTGTATAAATACAATGCACAGTGGAAATACATCAACTACCAGAACTGAAAGAAATACACATATACAAATCTTTCCGAATATAGCTCCAGTTGTAAACCAGGATCCTGTTAAATAGAAATCTGCAAAACCAAAACTACAAGCTGCCCGTGTGGAAAATTTAGGCACCCAAAGTTTAGGTGAAAACAGTAAACTCCAGGTCAGTCATGGGACTGGTGTGAGAACTTAAAACAATTATTAAGACTTTATAAAAAGTTGGAAAAATCAGGGGACCACCCTATATGTCATGAACCGGTTTACTTCACATGACTATCAGTTTAAATAAAACAACACAATGCTTTTTGAAAAATGAAGCTATTATAAGACTCAGGTACCATCACACAATGTAACGCAAGCCGGAGGATAGAGTTTTACCTTATAATAGCTAAACATGCTTGGTACATTTTAAAACAAATCTTTTGATATTATTATAAGTGCATAGTGTACAAAACAACTTTGAATATAAATGTATCAGTCATAGATGACATAGTACCCTATCCTACTATGTTGCCATATAGGTTTACAGCTAAAACCGACAAGTCGCGTATTGGAAATTGGATTCCATCTGTGAGTCGAGGCAAGGGATCTTCCTCATTGATTTCGGATCACCTCTAGCAAGATGTCCAAGATCACAACTATGAGCAACCCTTGGTTAGCGGTATGGCCGGTTGACACCTAACGTTTGTGGATTATTTATTCCTGAACAATATGTTTCCCGGTCCTATCAGACCCACTCGATGCGGTCAGTATGTCGACTGTACGAGCTTTTTAAAGCCCTATATCCAAGGCGCCTCGCAATTCATCATCCACATAAGTAAAAATGTCTGGGCTCTATACCATGACACCACTCTCAGCTAGAAAGAAACGCATGCACTCCCTGTTGTCCTCATCTTGTTTTTGGCTCATACCGGGATGTTAAGCTTGTGAATTAACGCTATACACAAAGATGTGCTAATTAAAGCCGTGCTTTGATCATCATCCACAAGGACCTGCTTTTCAATAAAAGCCTTGATCATTGCATCTCAGCATGCCACTTTGTCAATCCATACTATACCATTGATTTCCACCAATATATAACCTCTAAGCTTGTAAGTCTCACAAAAGGGTATTAAGCAAAAGAATAAATTATCCGCCACCAAACAGATATATATTCAGTAGAGTTCAATGAATACAGCGCGAAGTACAGTGTCAAACATATAATCAATTTACAAGTTCATCCTGGGTCTGAACAAAACCGGAGGCACCTTATCCCTCATCCCATATGTCCAATACATGAGAGAGGTCCTCACATATCTAGTCGATCTCCAAGTACGTCTGGATGATCACCACTTATTACCTTTACTTCGGTATACTTTCCAAGTGAGACATCAGCAATAGCCCAAACGATGTGATGATCTCCCGTCTTCAACCGCTGTCTTCATTTTCGACTTTCAGTCATTGTAACAGTTATTTAGAATGGGTTAAATCTGATCTTTCCGAATAACTAGCGCATCTTTAGAATCATCTGATAAATAAAGATAACACACATCTCATTCCAATCTAGAATATTCTTTTGTTCAAATATTCACATCTTTGGGGAAAGGTTTCCATTAATTTTATCAAAGATAAGTTCTTTTAAACTTATTGTTTAATCCTCCTTTCGATATCATTTTCAAAAGATTTTATTATATAACTAGTCGGGATTATCGATCCTTACCGAAGTAATCATTCATTTTATTAATCCCAATCCCAACCTATTCCTCCCGTGGAGCAAAACTATGGTACTCCATATTTAACACACATCGTGTTATCAGTAAGTTTAACTACCCTTTTACGTTAAAATCTAATTAACGATTTAACTATCGAATGGAGTAAAATTGGTACTCCATTCTCAAAAACTTTTCAAATTTGATAAATTTAATTATTACGTTCTCATTTTAATCTACTTAAAGATTCATTAAAACCGTAGTTCATATTTAATCTCAAAAATCATTATATAATAATTATTGAACATAGGAATTTATCCTGTCCTTACTTGGGTTAAAGAAAAATTGTCATGTAAAAACACTGTTCAGAATAAACCCAAAGATCATCTTCCATTAAATATGGAACCTTCACAGAAATCTGAACAATTTATAATTGATATAAATTTCCGTATCCGACTAGCACTATAAGTGGAATAACTGCAAAGCCTTTTTTTAATTCCATAAATAGTAAATGCCTTCCTTTACAGAAGCTCATCTCAATTATTATTAATTGAATTCCATTCAATTCTAATTTAATTGACTAAACAGGAAAACCTCTATAAATCTTACTTAAAAGATTTATTCTTTCACAAGTGGGTCAAGATCAGTATTATTAATGATACCATTCACAACGAACCCAAAATCCAATTTGATATTAAATATAAGATCTTAAATGGAAATCATGCCGACATACATTCAATACCAAATTTTGAAACTAACAGATATCGTTTTGGGAATAACGATATCTATATCTTTCAAATTTCTCAACGAAATCCGTATAATCACGGAACCCAATA
Organism: Allium sativum; assembly: GCA_030737875.1. NCBI lineage: Eukaryota > Viridiplantae > Streptophyta > Magnoliopsida > Asparagales > Amaryllidaceae > Allium > Allium sativum. The sequence goes on along the minus strand of CM060921.1, from coordinate 713,882,839 downwards.
TCGAAAATATCCAAAGATAATTTCCATTCAAACCATTCCAATTTACATGTTGGAAACTCTGGTCATTTTAAAACCATTCACAAATTCAATTTATTAATTTTAAAATCATTGGATTTCTAATCTAGTTGTTAACTAGTTTATTCAGATAAAAATATCTTTTATCTTTTCAAATATGGAATATTTCATCCAAAATCTTACCAAATCATTTACTATGATTTTACATAATTTATTCATATTTTTAATAATTTTATTAAGGCATTTACAATCAGTTTCCACTATTGGCCACCTAACTGCATCCATATCAACCTTTTCTGAAATTGATTTGGACATATTTTAAAATGTAACCATTCAAATTTAAATCTCATATATTCATTTTTAAGATCTTTTCGATACGAACCCAACGGTTCTGGTATTAGGAGAATCCGACGGTAGGATGTACCGTTACGTCAATTTCGAATTCATAGTCGAAATTCGCGAACGGTCGCAATGCGACACATTCTATTCAAGCCAGTTAAATATATATAATATATTTCTTCGATTTTCATTCAAAATGTAACAACCCGGAAATTCAGAACCAATTTAAAATTTTTATTTTGGCGATTTTAATGAATTTTAAATATTTAAAATGAATTATTTTAAATAATAGCAATGAGAAATTTATTTTGAATAAAATTAGAACATATATATTTATTTGAATCGACGTTAGAATATAAATATTTATTTTTAATTATAAGAGGAACTGAAAATGGCGCGATAGTTCGAAATTTGAAGTTTCAAATGAATGTATAGGATTCAAAATAAACCGGACTTTAGTGAAACCAAAAATATTAGAATCAATTTGAAAATATCTTTCCAATAAATCCGAAAAATTGAAATTTCATAGCGGGAATAAAAAGTCATGCCCAATTGAAAATTCAGAATAGTCGCTATGGAAATATAACTCTTAAAAATAGCCATTTTGCAAACGACCTCCGTTTTCGATGAAACCACTTTTGTTGGATCCGTGATGTCAAATTATTTCTAGATTCCAAAATTCATAATTTTTGGGATCAATATGTGAGCGTGGCGAAGGAAAACGTGTTTTGACAGTTTCAGTCAATTTGGATCGACGAGAAAATGACCATTTTTCAAACGGTCTCCAAATTGGACGAAACTAGTTTTGTTAGGACCGTATCGTCTAAACATAGCCAAATTTATTTTTTTTGGAATTTTCAGGGTCCGTATGTGGCCCTAGTAAATTGAAATATGCGTTTAAAATTCGATATATAGATTTATATTTTGATTTTTATGAAAATAGATCGAAACAGTCGAATCGGCTTACGATACATATCCCATTGTGTTCGGAATGGGGGTAATTAGCTAGGGACGACAGTCGGTGGGTTCGATTTGGGGTTCAAATGAAAGGGGTACTTTTTATGAAAAGAAATAATAAATAAAATAAATAAATAATAAAAAGTCAACCCTCTTTACACCTAACCCCTCCTTTTCTCTCTTTCCTCAATCCGATCAGCAAAAAGAAAATAAAAAAAGGGAACCACGAAGACGACGGGGCGCCACAGCCCACCACCGCGCGTCACGCTCTGGCCCCGCCCCCACCGGCGATGGCGCCTCCGCCCAGACCCTCCCCTCCGACGCCCTCTCTCCTCGCCTTGCCCCTCCCTTGTCTGAAGCGCGACGGCACCCCCAAACCCTCGAGAATCCGACGCCCCTGAAGCCGCCTCCGTCCAATGCACCACTTCGAGCGCCCCCCTTTTTCCTCCTCCGATCAACGGTAAGCTCTTTTCCCGATTTTGTTTTATTTACTTTATAAAAAATCTGATTTTTATGGTATATAAAATCTGTTTTTTTAGAATATAAGGTTAGGATTTTATAGAGTATAAAGCTATGATTTTTAAAATAAAAAAATACGATTTTTATGCAAATCAAAATACGATTCTTATATATTGTGAACATCGAATAGATTATGGTTTTTATACATGAATAGATACTATTTTTAATTAGGTAAAGTGACAATTTTTAGCTTTAAAAAGTTATGGTTCCTATTTGTATGAAGATATGAGTTTTATTTATATAAAAATATGGTTTTATCATATGAATAACAACAAAAAGATTTGATTTTTTAACAGAAGAAAAATTCGATTTTTACATATATGAAGTAGCGATAAAAATTCGATTTTTACATATATGAAGTAGAAATAAAAATTTGATCTTTATATAAGAAGTAGAGATGTAAAAATATAATTTTTATATAGAAAGAAGCGTTGTAAAAATATATTATTTTCATATATGAAGTGCCATTATAAAAATGTGATTTTTAAAATAAACATCATATTAAAAATGCGATTTTTACTATGAACAACGGGAAAAGATCACGTTGGAATTTTGGACAATTCCGAACCGTTCAGAAATAAAGAATTGCGGAGTGGGAATCCAAAGGTGAGAACTTCTCACTTGAAATTTTATTTTCTAGTTAAAATAAATACTAGGATGCAGACGGTGCTTAGCAGCACCCGACACCCGTCGTCCACAGACCATGGACGACTTGTTTGTTTGTTTGATTGTGATGTGAAAATTGATTGTGTGATGTAGAATGGAATAAAATATTTTATAGTTAAAAATATAAACTTCAACGTGTATATGAATAAATATTTATAAACAAATCGGACGATTTGTTTATGTACACACATTTGACTGATATTGATTGGGACGATAAATTTTACACATCGCCCAACTGCACAAATAAATATGTGTTTGTTGTTTGAAAACCCACACGGGTATTAGGATGATATATGACATACACTAATCCCAATAATTAGCTGTATGTCGATCGATTGATTGACAGTTGTGAAAGCGTTGAGTATTTATATTTAACACTTATGCAGTGTAGAATGCACTTTGGATGATGGTTGACTGTGTTTAATTGTTGTTGTGTACGTGTGTTGCATGAAATCCATATAATCACATTATACTTTAATTGACTTTGTCTGATTCCAGTTTAGAAGAATAAATATTTTAAAAATAACGAATATTTTAAAATAATATTCAGTAAAAGATCAAAAATCTGATTTAGATGTTCGATTTGGGATGGACACGAATATATTTAAATATATAAAGCCGTGTTGATTAGAATAACGCCAATTTGACGTGAACGATATTTATATCGATTTTATTCATTTCTATAATATATATCGAAAAGGAATTGATTTCAAAATATAATGTTTTGAAAATACTATCATTTATATATCGATGATATGGAATATTCAATTTTGATTTGAAATTGAATATGAAGTTGAAATCGTTTGGAAAATGAATTTAAAACGATTTATAAAATACATTTTGAATGGAAATCGACGAAATATATATAATATATATTATATATATAATGGCCTGAATAGAACGCGCCGCGCTACGGCAGTTCGCTAATTTCGACCATTGACTTCGAACGGAAATTACAGGAGATCCGACCGTCGGACTCTCCTAAAATCAGAATTGTTGGGTTCGTATCGAAAAGTGCTTTCTAACGAATATTAGAGATTTGAAATCTAACGGTTGGATTTGGAATTATGTCCAAATCAAATTTGGAAAAGGTCGTTGTAAGTGCAGTTCGATGGCCATTTATGGAAATCGACTGCACAGGCCTTGATAAAATTATTAAAAATATCAATAATTAGTGTAAAATCATAATAAATGATTTGGAATGAATTGGGATGAAAATTTTCATATTTGAAGACATAAATATGTATTTTTATCGAAATGAACTAGTTATGAACTAGAATAATAAATCCAATGTTTTTAAATAATTAAATTGGATTTGAAATAGTTTTAAAAATAAGCAGAATTTCCAATATATAAATTGGAAATGGATTTGAATCGAAATTGACTTCGGAATATTTCGAGGTTGGATTTCGTGATTATACAGATATTGTTATGGAAATTTGAAAGATATAGAAATATCGTTATTCCAATACGATATTTGTTGATTTCAGAAATTGATATTGAATATAAGCCGGTATATTTTCTATTTAGACCCTTGTATTTAATATCATATTGGATTTTGGGTTTGTCGTGAATGGTATTTTTAATAATACTGTTCTTAAACCTAATGGAGTTAAGAAAATTAGAAACTGACTGGAGATTAGTTAAGTTGAATGGTTTCCTGGGTGTTAGACCCAAAAGTGGTTCTAACACCCAAATTGATTAAAAGCAAATAAGATGAGATAAAAAATAAAAATGAACACACAGGATTTATAGTGGTTCGGCGAAGAGATGCCTACGTCCACTTATCTTTCACTATATTCACTGATTCAGTTGTAAATACAATGTAATAGTCACTTGATTTCACTCACAACTCGCTTATATTCACTCAATAGATTAGAACAAATAATGAAAAAAGATTTGGATTTTCTGGGAGCAATGGAGTTTGGATTATGGAGGTGGCTGAATTCTCAAAGTGCTGAAGAAAGATCCTTCTCTTTGTCTCCAGACGGGGTATTTATAGGTGTGAATTTGCTTGAATCTTGATCCGGGTCGGGGCCACATGTCGTCCATCCCACTATCTTCGGGTTCGGATGAATTATTATGTTGACAACGCATCAAAGGAACGGACGTTACGAGTAGGAACTGGTCACAACCGATCCGGATATCCAGGCGCTTTTGTAGGAGAATAACATGGAACATGGACTCGGGTCGGAGACGCATAGACAAGGGGTTCGGATCGGGATATCCGATCCGAACCGGATTGGCTTGGATGCAACGCTCTCTTCTTCTCTAATCTGCTCCGCTCCGATCCATTTTCGTGGCAAACAGGTGGCTTTCCGATCCAATTGAGATCATGTTGCCCTCCGATCCGATTAGATATACCTTACCAATTTCCTCAGCAGCAGTTCACCGATCCGAACAGAAAGCTCTATCCGACCCGAACCGATATGTTGCTCTGACCCGACCCGAACAACTACAGCTATCCAATCTAGATTGTAGTGTCTTCTCCAATCCGAACCGAAGTCTTCTAATTAAAAATGCCCTTCAATGTCTGGTTTCTTGACTTTGTGTTGCCTAGTTCACAAAGTAGGCTAACATTTTGCCCCCTCAAAGGATGCTTCTGTTGTATACGAAGCGTGCTTTGATGTCGTTTAAATGCTAGTCTTTGAATCAGAACAGTCAGAAAGTCACTTCTGTTCGTTTGTGAAGATGCGTTGCTTCATGAAGACATGTCTCTTATCGCTTATATATATGTCGTGAAATACTTGATTCATTTTCTTCATTTTTGAGTCAAGTCCAGAAGTTCTTCTCGACATATAGTATTCTTCTTAGGTATGTTCTTTCCTAGTTTTTCTTTTAAGTCCAATTCGAATGCTAGAGGAATGCACAGATTTCTACCCGGTTCGGTGTCCGACTCGAGCACCTTTTCTTCCTGTTTCGCTTTGTACTGGGTTGATGGGCCAGAAGATGTGGGCTGGCTTGGACTCGGTCCGAACGGAGTAAAATACGGGGAATACAAAGAGCCATCTCACGTCTTATATAAGCCCAACCACCCAAACTCTTCTACCTTTTTTACTCCCACAATTCTTGTTCTCCCAGCTTTATACCGAAACCCTATTTCCTAAAAAATCCAAAAACTCCAAAACTTCTCGTTTCAATCTTCGAATAAGACATCTTGGTATTTTAAATCTCCGATTATTTATGTAATAACTGATTTCAGCTAGAATTTGCGGTTAAATCGAGCGATTGGAGTGTGGTGTTGGTTGAACTCCGACGCCTGGATCTCCTCCACCGTTTGTCATCGTCGTTGATGGCGTCTTCGCCGTCTCGAGGTAGCAACGGGGGTCATTGGGATCCAGCGTTAAACATTCAAGCACATAAACGCTTAACTTTATTTGGGTCTAGTGAAATTTGAAGACGACAAAGGGGAGAATAGGAACTGGATTCGGTTCGGGTAAGGAAGTGCTGAAGCAGCGGAGGGGAGGACAAGTTCATATGTTAAGATCGGGTCGGAATGAAATGCGATGTGGAGAAAGCCATGCTTGCCCGACCAGGTCGGATTGGAGGAAAAGATAGAGAAAGGAAAAGGACGTATGGATCCTTTTGTTTGCTGAACCACTCCGAATGCTTATTCCGATCCGGTTTTAAACTGCCAAATATGAATGTCTTCTCCGAACCAAACAATACGCAGACCCGAGCCGATCCCAGCTATATGCACATCCGATCCGAACCCAACAATAAGCACACCCTACCCGAACTGAATGATATGCATATTCCAACTCAAAGCACAAGACTTTATCCAACCAGGGTTAATCAATGCTTGACATAATCTTCAACTTAATGAACAGTTAGGGTAGTGCCTTATGAATGTAAACGATCATCAAGATTTATTCTGAACATCGCCGCTCCGTTAGAACTTCGCATTATGCTTTTAAGTGTTTTTCTTCTCATGTTTTGCGCACACCACACACACTTTAGCTCACACATATGCACAGGGGGACATGGGCTAATTTACTCTAATCCGTGCTATTGCTTCTTCAATAGTTCTATGACAATGAGGCCCAGACGCTCTTCCCGTCTAGCTGAGAGAAAAGAAGCCCCGGAAACTTCTAACAAAATCACTCTTGATGATATATCTTCTTCGTCTGATCCAGAATGGGACAGTGAGGGTCCAGACTACGGGGTTGGAGATCGAGAAAGCAACGAGGCGTCTTCGGAGAATGAGGTTTCTCTGGGTTTTGAGGATGAAGGAGGGATCGGTGACGATCGAGCCCCTGACGAATTTGACTCAGCTATTATATTGGAATCACCACCAGATTCCGTAGAATCGACAACGACCGACTTGTTCGAATTTGCTTAAAGTATGGAATAATGAAAAGGGACACCCTAGTGCCCTCACGCTCTGACCGTCCCCACAACCCTCCAGAAGGATATATGACGGTCACTCGATTAATGTGCATGGTCGGTGCCATTCCTCCATTTTCTCCATTCATTGTTGATTTTTTAAGACAAATGCGGATTGCCCCCATGCAATTGCACCCCAATTCATATGCCTATCTGCACACCTTGTACATAGCATATCGTGAAATCCTAGGCATAGAGCTCACGTTCGATGACGTTCACTTCTTCTATAATTTCAAGCATCGGACTCGAGAGACTCCATCCTTCTGCTACTTTGAATCAGTCCCAAAAAGAAAGATAATCTCTGCACCATTCAGCAGTAAAGCTGGAGATTCCAGACTAGAATGGTTCTACGTGAAGCAACAGCCTGGATGCGCCAGGAGATGGACAAAATCAAGTAAAGCGTTGATTTTCCAAATCCGGACTCTATACACTTGAATCATCACCCTGACCTGTTTTCCTTTTTGTTTGCAGTCGACAATCCCAAACAGATATCAGATCAGGTGTTCTTTGATCGGATGCACCGACTTCTTAATGGCGATCAAAAATTCTTGACTATCGACGAGGTCCTTAAAGATGAATACCTTCACTTTCATGGGCTGCTATCCGTTTTTCGTAGCATCGGTCATGGGACGGTCCCTTACGCATACATTCCTCCAGTGGAGATAGTTCCAGAGACAGGAGAAGGCTCGGGAATTCCTACAGTGCCTCTTCAGACTTCACCTTCTCCGTCTTCCACACAAGATGATGAATTGGCTAATCTGGCCGAAAAGCATCGTGAAGGGTACATTGCCCCCGAGGAAACTACTTCTCTAGACAAGTCAAAATACTCCCAAGAGTCGCCACTTCATGCTTCCGAAGGGGATGTTCCTAGTACTGATGAGCACATATTTCAGGGTTTGGGGGATCTCCCCTTACCCGAGACTATATATACTTCGGAGGATTTCAGGAAGGATCCTTTAGTCTTCACCTCTTCTGAAGAAACCACTCCCGCTAAGGCCAAAGAGCCTGCCCGCACTAGTCTAGCTTCAGACCCGGGTTGGTTGGGGGGAAACACACCACTTAGGATACACTTTACACCACAGCATTAGCATTCATTGCACTTCTTTCTCCATGAATCCATTAATTCTAAACTTCTTTTATTTTATCGTGCAGGTACAATGTCTCGATCCTACTATGATATAAGAAAACTTCGTCGCAGCATGTCCAATCCTCCTCAGGATGTCGAGTATGATCGCCGGGATGATCGTGGTAGGGAGGAGAGAAGACCTTATGATCCCTATCGTTCTCGACCCTCACGTTCCCGCTCACCAGTTCGACCGGAACAAGAGAAATATAAGAGCTATCAAAGCCGCAGGGAGGAGGACAGACCACCATCTAAAGACTCCACTTCCTCCCATGAAAAGCGGAGTAGAGAGAGAACTCCTCCAAAAGAGACCGGGTCTCGAAGTAAGCACAAGGTCCCTGCCACTAAACGACCTAGAACGGACAAAGAGAGTACTGAATTCTCTTTTCATAGGGACACCGAATTATCAATTCCCGCTCCTCCCCCACTAGATGCGGGAACTGCAGTCAAGCTGGCGTATTTGGAGGAGCAATTTCCTGAGCACTACTTCGAGACTTTGACCTTTCTACCTACCCTTGAACCTATTTCTTCTAATTGGGCAGATGAGGCCAAAGCAAAGATTGATTTGGTGGAAAAACAATATACCGAAATGTTCAAGTATTCACGTAATCTTTCTAGAATCATCCACACTCTAATCACAAATGCCAATTCAATGCAAAAGACCGCAGAGGAGGACGCCAAGGCCTTAAAAGCTCTAGGAAAAGATTTGGAAGACACTCAAGCTCAGCTAGCGGTCGCTCAAAGGGACGCTTCTAATTTCAAACAACAATTCGAGGACATGCAAAAGCGGTATCACGATTTGCTTGAATCTCATACTCAGGAGCGTTCTGAATTAAAAAAGCAAGCTGACGAGGCCAAGTCAGAAGCTGCTAAGACACGCCTTGCTTATGCTGAGCTTGAGCGAAAGAACGCCGAGTTAACAAAGAGGAGTGCTGAATTAGAAAAGAAGAATGCTGACTTGGCTTCAAAGTTGTTGGAGGTAGAGAATAGGGCCGCTCTGGCCGAGGGCAATGTGGAGTGTGCTATTAAATCTACGGAGGAAGCCCACAAGCAACTATCAGAGGCGGAGGCTGATATTCAGGGCTTCGGCGAGCTAATGATTGAATTCTTCGCACACATTATTCATCGTCGAAACATTTCTTGGATCGAGGACTATCCATCCACTCTGGTTCAAGTATGGAATCAAATCGTTGAGTGGGAAAAAGAAGAACTTAAGGTCGATTCCCTCGATGAAGATAAACTGATGGAGAAATACTTGAGAGATGATGAACCGGAGCGTTTAGCTGAGGGGCGCCGCCTCATTGCTGAGGCCATGGAAGAAGAGAGACGGAAGTCTAAACAAAAAACCATTCTCGAAGCTGGTTCCTCTTCTTCTGCTCCTGCAACTCCCGAGGTAGAAGGGTATGATCCCGAAAATCCGGGAATTCCCTGAACAACTCTGCTATCTCCCATTCCTGAAATAGCCCCAGAGGTAGTAGTCACCCCCGCTGAAAAGTCTTCGGAAGGTATCCCTATCTTTTATCCTCAATTTGCCAAAGCTATTACTACTTTTCGCTACGTGATTGAACATTCGATGAGAGACCCATTGTTTTCGCCTGAGTTGATAACTGTTGCTTCTCATTCTGTAGGTGTCGAATCATCCGAAAAGACAGATGTAGCTCAAGGAGCTACCGCTGGGACAAAGCCCGCAGATGGGGCCAAAAAAGGGGAAGACAAGGCTGCTTCTATAGACTTGGGAGAAGGAAATGAGCCAACTAAGGTCTCCACTCCCCATGATGAAGAAATGATAGCGGCTTTAAAGGACGATGGCGGAGACGGGGGGCATGAAGAGGAGCCAGAAGTCGCAATAACCGGGGAGTCGAAAAGCGCTGATGACGTTACCTTGGCTGCCATGAAGGCTGATCAAGACAAGCGCTTACAATTAAAGGCCGAAGAACTAGACCCTGAGGTCCTCAAGCCCCTCGCAGTTGTGGATGCGGGATCAAGGTTAGTTGTTAAGCTCTCAACTAGATCCATTACAGAAGAACTTGCTAAAAAATCTTCTCTTGATTCCAGTGCCCCGCCATCTGGGAAGAAGTCTACTGGCTCCAGTACCGCATCTTCAGGGAAAAAGAAATCAAAACGAATCTTGACTGAAGCCGAGAAGGAAGCAAAGGATGCGGAGAAAGCCGCCAAGAAATCCAAGGCTCATTCCAAATATAAATAGTGGATTGCCCTGTATCTTTTTAGCATCTTTGTAAACCAATAATTGCTGCCACAAAAGCAGCTCCTGCACTTTCTTTTTTTCTTTTTTTTAGCTATCTCCCTGTACAAATTCATTCATTTGTAAATAAAAATAATTCACTTTTTGCAACGTTTATTTGTTAGTAGTTCTGCACTTATGTAAAAATGCATGTCTATAGTTATGAAACGAAGTTGTGGAGGGGGGAAATATGTGTATGCATACGTGTCCCCGGTTAATTCCCACAAATTATCTAATGCTTAATCAAGCAATCTGAATGCCCCCAATTCTCTGACGGGATAGCACTTCCTGTGTCGTCAGTACCTGTCGTTTTTTCTGGCATTTCTTTTATACTCTCCCTCTTTCTCTTGAGAGTTAGAGTTCGAGTTCAGTCATCTGTTTATTCCCCGGTCGTTCAACGGGGAAAAATTTCTTTCTCGGCGCTCAGTCGGAGACGCCTTTATACTCTCTTTCTCTCTGGAAAGTTAGAGTTAGGAGGAGAATTACTTTTTCAGCGCTCAGTCAGAGACGCTTTTATACTCTCTCTCTCTTTCTCTGGAGAGTTAGAGTTAGGAAGAGAATTTCTTTTTCAGCGCTCAGTCAGAGACGCTTTTATACTCTCTCTCTTTCTCTGGAGAGTTAGAGTCAAGAATGTCGTTTTCTCATTCTTTTATGTCTTATTGCATAAATAATCGTTGTGCTTCTTTTTATGTCTAAACTGTTTTCAACCTTTTTAGGCTCTGAGTTATCCTGTACTTTATAATCGCAACAGAATAACTGATGAATGTAAATGCATAAAAATAAATAACACACAATATTTTTATAGTGGTTCGGCTAAGTCGTAGCCTACATCCACTTTATAGTTCTTCATTCATATCTTCAGATTTTCCCGAGGCAATTCGTGCCTTATTACAAAGTTCATTAAAAAAACGACACAAAGTACGACATCTCTAATTCAAATATCGCATTAAGTGTTGGGCATTCCATGCTCTGGGGACTTCTTCGCCATCCACGGTCGTTAACTTGAAGGTTCCTTTTTCAAGTTTCCGTTGAATGACAAAGGGTCCTTCCCATTTTGGACCAAGGTGAGGAAGGGATGGAAAGACTCTCTTTAGCACCAAATCTCCTGGTTCAAAAGTCCTAAGGCGAACTTTTTTGTCGTAATAGCGTGCCACCTGACACCGATGTCTTGCTGCACGCAAATCTGCTTCGTCCCTTTTCTCTTCGACTTCATCAAGAGACTCAAGTAAAAGTGCCCGATTTGTCATCGGGTCATAATATGTCACCCTGTGGGAAGGAACTTCTAGTTCAACTGGAATTACAGCTTCTGAGCCAAAGGAGAGAGAGAAAGGGGTATGACCGGTGGCCGTTTTAAATGTTGTTCGATATGCCCACAAAGCTAGAGGCAATTCGTCAACCCATCTCGCCTTTGCACGCTCTAACCGTTTCTTGAGGATGGATTTTATTACTTTGTTTACTGCCTCTACTTGCCCGTTTGACTGCGGATAGGCAACTGCAGTATATCGCTTGTCTATCTTATACTTCTGACAGAAATTTCTGAATTCAGTACTATCAAACTGGGTTCCGTTGTCAGTTATAATCGTCCTTGGAATCCCGAACCGGCATATAATATTTCTGACCACAAAACTTATCACCTTTCTTGCTGTGATCTTGGTCAAGGGCTCAGCTTCCACCCACTTCGTAAAATAGTCTACGGCTACTATTGCATATTTAGCTCCTCCTTTAGCAATTGGTAGAACTCCAATGATATCAATTCCCCATGTGGCAAATGGACAAGGACTCACCATTGATTTAAGTTGGGTCGACGGTGCCCTGGGGATTTTGGCGAATCTCTGGCACTTATCGCAGCGTCGAGAATAATCAGCTGCATCTTTATTGATCGCAGGCCAGAAATATCCGTATCGCAGTATCTTCTTTGCTAAAGTTTGACCTCCTGTATGATCTCCACACTCACCTTCGTGTACTTCTCTTAGTACACGCTTGATGTCGTCGTGTGCGATACATCGTAACAGGGGCATAGAAAATCCTTGCCGATAGAGAGTATCGTCTTGTATGACATATCTGGTAGCTCTGCGAACTACATCTCTTTTCTCACTCTTCTTTGATGGGAGTGTCCCATTCTTGAGGAAATTCTTAATTGGAGTCATCCACGACTCCTTCTCTGGTTCTGCTTCAAAGGTGAATTCAATTTCCATTGACTCAAAGCTTGGCGACTCCAACGTTTCAATTGGAATTACTTCAGTCTCTTCTGGATTGTCGGAACTAGCCAGCTTTGCCAGTCTATCCGCTTTCTGGTTTTCAATTCTGGGAATATGTGTTATGTTGTACAGCTCTAAGCTATTCAATAGCTCTTTCACTTTCTTGAGGTAGGCGATAAGCCGAGGTCTCGAGCCACGAATTCCTCTCGCACTTGACAAACAAAAATTTTAGAGTCACAAAATATGTCCATCATTTTTACTCCGAGGTCTTTAGCAAGCTTCAGCCCGGCAATCAGGGCTTCCTATTCTGAGTCATTGTTAGTTTCCGAAAATTCTAATTGCAGGGCGTAATATAACGACCGTCCCTCGGGAGTGACTAAGACAATTCCAGCTCCGGACCTTCGATCATTCTTGGCCCCATCTGTATATGGTTTCCACGGATTCATCTTTAGTTCATCCTCGGATTTAACCATTCTGTCATTGATTATTTCCTCCTCTGGAATGGTGAATTCCGCAATAAATCTGCTAGAGCTTGCCCCCTGATTGACTTTCGTGGTTGAAAGTTCAAATCAAACTGACTTAGTTCTATGTTCCATTTGATCAACCTTCCCGATACCTCAGGCCTCTGTAACACCTGCCTTAACGGCTGGTCGGTGTATATGGTTATTGGATGGGCTTGGAAATAGTGACGAAGTTTTCGGGATGCGATCAGGAGGCTGTAAGCAAGCTTCTCAATTTTTGGGTAGTTGCGCTCTGCCGCTGCTAATTTCTTGCTTACATAATACACTGGCCTTTGTACTTTGTTCTCTTCTCGAACCAGGGCTGTGCTGACAGCATGAGCCGAAACTGCCAAGTAAACAAACAATTCTTCATGATCTATGGGCTTTGATAAAATCGGCGGTTTCTCTAGCAGTTCCAACAGATTTCGAAAGGCCTCAACACAATCCGGAGTCCACTCAAAGTTCTTCTTTCCCCTTTTTATCAAATCAAAAACGGAACACATTTATCTGTGGCTTTGGAGATGAATCTACTCAGCGCCGCTACTTTCCCTGCAAGACTTTGGACGTCCTTAATTCTCCTCGGTTCTTGGATATTTCTAATTGCTGCTATCTGGCTAGGGTTGATTTCAATTCCTCGGGAACTCACAATGAAACCAAGGAACTTTCCCGATGCCACTCCAAACGAGCATTTCAGAGGATTCAATTTCATCCGGTACTTTCGCAAGATACCAAACATTTCCGCCAAGTCTTGCGTATGGCTGGAAGACTGCTTTGATTTGACAAGCATATCATCCACATAAACTTCTATAGATTTTCCTATCTGATCATAAAACATTCTGTTTACCAAGCGCTGATAAATAGCTCCAGCGTTTTTTAATCCGAATGGCATTACAACATAACAATATAACCCCAAATTCGTAATGAAGCTCGTATGTTCTTGGTCTGGTACATGCATAGGAATTTGGTTGTATCCAGAATATGCGTCCATGAAAGAGAGAAGTTCATGACCTGCTGTCGAGTCTACAAGCTGGTCAATCCTGGGAAGTGGGAAACTATCTTTCGGGCAAGCTTTATTTAAATCTGAAAAGTCAATGCAAGTCCGCCACTTTCCGTTTGGCTTCTTTACTAAGACGGGATTCGATATCCAGTCGGGATATGTCGAATCTCGAATAAATCCATTCTGCTTCAACTTCTCTACTTCCTCTTTGAGAGCAGCCGACCTCTCTGGGCCCAGCATGCGTCTCTTTTGCTTCACAGGTGGATGCTTCGGATTTACATTCAATTTGTGGCTTATAATGGATGGCGATATCCCACACATATCAGCATGGGTCCAGGCAAACACGTCTAGGTTTGCCTTCAAAAAGTCCGTTAGTTCTTTAGCTCGACGTGGATCCAATTGAGAACCAATTTTCAAAACTTTTGTCGGATCAGCTTCATCAATGGGAATTTCCACTGTCGCTTCATTAGGAGTTGCATTCCTAGCCTCTGGTTCCTCGTCTTTTCTGGGATCTAGGTCTTCAGGTGTTCCTTTGGGCAACTCCTTTGGGGTCAATTTCTCTAATTGCTATGCCGAGTCCCCTTTTGAGGGAGACGAGGCATCCTTACTCTCAGCGTTAAGTCCTTTCATCAACATCTTTAACTCGGCCACATAGCAGGCCCGTCCGGAAACCTGATCCCCCCTCATTACTCTAGTTCCGGCTTCGGTTGGGAACTTAAGTAACAGGCACCAAGGGGCGATACAAACTCTAAATTCAGCGAGGGAAGGTCTCCCCAAAAATGCGTTATAAGGCGAATCTACGTCCAATACTACGAACTGAAGCATTCGCACTCTTCTACGTTCTCCTTGCCCCAGGGTCACGGGCAACTCTATGTATCCCATGGGAGCTGTCGACGCCCCGTTGAAGCCTCTGATCCATCCTTCACAAGGCTTCAAATCTTCGGACTCAAGCTTCATCTGATCAAATGACTTCTTGAACAAGATATTAACGGAACTTCCATTGTCTACTAATACCTTATGGACCAAGGCCGGCCCAATGGTGGTAGTAATAACTAACGGATCATTGGTGGGTGATTGTATCCCAGTATTGTCTCGGCTTCGAAATACCACGTCGTCAAACATGGTCTTCTGTTGTTTTATTGGGGTGACATCTTCCAAATCATCACCTTCATTCACATCTAGATGCTTGGCAGCATTCACATATTGATCCATTGATCTGAAACTTCGGATTGTCGGGTGAGGTCCGCCTACTATGGAGTTAATGACAATTCCTTTATCTTTCTGCTGCGCTGTAGGCTTGGGAGCAGGTAGGATCTGTTTTGGAGTCTGCTCCCCTTGCCCCCTGTCCCTCGGGGCAACCTTGTACTCATCCAACTTTCCTTCACGCAACAGCTTCTCAATCACATCCCTCAAATGCCGACATTCATTGGTCGAATGCCCATGAGTTCCGTGAAACAAGCAAAATTTCCCTGTCGCTATTTCTTTCTCGGTCGAATCACGAGGTGGCGGTCTTTTGTATTGCAACACATTATATGTATCCAGGTAAATATTCTCCAGGGTGTCGTTCAATGGTGTATAATCCTCGTAGTTCTGAAATCGGGGTCTTTTGTTAGGGTCACTTCCCCTATTTCTGTTTCTTCTGTTACCGCTCGAATTACGGTTATTGTTGTTGTTTCCCCCGCTTCCAGCATTGCTGTTTCCACCCTTGTTTCCTACATTTACTTCAACCTTGCCAGAACTTTCCCCAGACTGCTTCACGGCGATATTACTCTGCACATTCTCCTTTGAAGCCATCTCAGACTTTCTCTTTCGGTTTGCCCTGGCCTCCTCTCGTCTTAAATAAATATCGGCTTTTTCGTAGAATATCTCCCTTGTGGAAGGTGTTTTCCCAGAAAGGTAATCTCCAAACTCAGATTCAGGATCAACTCCTTCCTTCAATGCCATCAGAATAGTGGGCTCATGCGGGTCACTGACCTCAGTTACAGCTTGGTTGAAACGATCAAGATATGCCCTTAAAGATTCTCCTGGTGCCTGTTTGATTCTCGATAATTCAATAACACTTTTGGACTTTCGGGCATGTAGTCGGAACTGGTTCATGAAACGCTCGCTTAGTTCCTTGTAATTAGAAATCGAACGAGGAGGAAGTCGGGTAAACCAAAACAATGCCACATCTTCTAGGTAGATTGGGAATGCTTTGCACTTCACTTCATCTGGGGCAGCAGCAGCATTCATGAGCCACGAATACCGCATCAAATGCTGTCCCGGATCAGTCCTTCCGTTGTACTTGTCCATTTGTGGCAAGTTAAAGCGTCGGGGAAATTGGAAGTCGAGGATAACGTCGGTGAAGGGAGTATGGCTTCGCTCAATGCCATAGTCTTCATTTGTATAATTCCGGCTCTCGGACATAATCTGGCGAACCATTGCCTGTACATCAGCATTAGTTAGGGGCCGCTCAGGTTCCCTGGCCCTAGCATCCGAATTCCTTCTGGGCTCTTGCTCAGGAGATGCCCTTCTTCTTCGAGCTGCCTCTGCTCGATTCCGTTCCCTGCGTTCCCGGTCGATCTCGGGAGGAGGGGACTGGAGTCTTTGCCCCCGAGTGGGGTCATTGTTTCCTAATGCTCGTGCGATATCCTCACGAGATCCCAAAGATCCAAATGTCAGCTGCTCCACGTTCTGAGGTCGTTCGAGTGGCCTTCGTTCACGGGGCCTCTCTTCCTCGGAAGATGAAGATTGATCTACTGGTGTGTGACGAACCGGTGATGGAGTTCTCTGTCGACGGAGCTCACTAATCTCCCGACTCATGAGCCTCATATTTTCCTGCATCATGAGATTAGTGCGCTCGTGAACTTTCATGGCCTCCCTCGTGCTCTCAAGCATGTCAAGCAAGCGCGAGAAATCTCCTTGAGTGATGGGCGCAGATGGATTGACCTGATCACCAACCCTGGTGGCTGGAATTGGAGCATTCGTAGGGACTCGAGTAGAGGTTCCAGCTTCACCAAGCATCGGGTCGGATCGGATGTAGGAAGTCGGATCGGTTCGGAGCTGGGGAGCATGGTCGGATCGGTGCGTGGCAAGCAGCTCGGGTCGGTTCAGATTGGGGGAATGCACTGCTTCAGAATCTCCTACCCAGATCGGATCGGAGCTCTCCCCCTGCTGGCGGCTCGGATTTCCTGCATTGGTTCTTCCTGCTGCTGAACTCTGCCCCCGAGACCTTGTTACAACAGCATTTTGCTGATCTTCGCCAGCTCCATTTCCTCGAAAAGGTTGAACTTCCTTGCCTTTTCCTTTGGCCATGAGTCTTTGAAAATCACTTCAACGAATGTAAAAAAGCGGAGGAACTTAAGGATTCACTTCTTTGAACTCAACGGTCCAAAAAGTAGAAAGAGATCCCGGAAAATAAAGAATTTAAATGAGGATTCTCAGTGAAAGCAACAAAATGTTAGACCCAAAAGTGGTTCTAACACCCAAATTGATTAAAAGCAAATAAGATGAGATAAAAAATAAAAATGAACACACAGGATTTATAGTGGTTCGGCGAAGAGATGCCTACGTCCACTTATCTTTCACTATATTCACTGATTCAGTTGTAAATACAATGTAATAGTCACTTGATTTCACTCACAACTCGCTTATATTCACTCAATAGATTAGAACAAATAATGAAAAAAGATTTGGATTTTCTGGGAGAAATGGAGTTTGGATTATGGAGGTGGCTGAATTCTCAAAGTGCTGAAGAAAGATCCTTCTCTTTGTCTCCAAACGGGGTATTTATAGGTGTGAATTTGCTTGAATCTTGATCCGGGTCGGGGCCACATGTCGTCCATCCCACTATCTTCGGGTTCGGATGAATTATTATGTTGACAACGCATCAAAGGAACGGACGTTACGAGTAGGAACTGGTCACAACCGGTCCGGATATCCAGGCGCTTTTGTAGGAGAATAACATGGAACATGGACTCGGGTCGGAGACGCACAGACAAGGGGTTCGGATCGGGATATCCGATCCGAACCGGATTGGCTTGAATGCAACGCTCTCTTCTTCTCTAATCTGCTCCGCTCCGATCCATTTTCGTGGCAAACAGGTGGCTTTCCGATCCAATTGAGATCATGTTGCCCTCCGATCCGATTAGATATACCTTACCAATTTCCTCAGCAGCAGTTCACCGATCCGAACAGAAAGCTCTATCCGACCCGAACCGATATGTTGCTCTGACCCGACCCGAACAACTGCAGCTATCCAATCTAGATTGTAGTATCTTCTCCAATCCGAACCGAAGTCTTCTAATTAAAAATGCCCTTCAATGTCTGGTTTCTTGACTTTGTGTTGCCTAGTTCACAAAGTAGGCTAACACTGGGTATTGATCTGATGTTGTTTTCGGCCTTCGGGGTTAACACTTAGGGAATTGTTCTCTTACTAATTTACGGTTAAAGACTGATGGAATGTGTATTAAGTTTGTTGTGAACTGTGTTTTAGCGACATTCGTTCTTTAACCCGGTTTACAGTGAAATGGGATTTGGAATTTATAAATCTTTTGTTAAGATTTAAAAGAGATTTTCCAAAGTAAAGTTTTCCAATTTAACGTATTAAATTGGAATTGAATGGAATTCGCTTTGGTAATAATCGAAGTAAGCTTCTGTAGAGGAAGACGGTTAATATATATGGAATTTAAAAGGCCTTGTCATTATTCCATTGATATTATGGGTTGGATATGGAAGTTTATATCGATTTGTTTTCCATGAAGATTCCATTGTTAATGGAATGTGATTTTGGGTTGTCGTGAATGGTATCTTTAATAATATTGTTCTTAGACCCAACGGAGTTAAGAAAATCAGAAACTAACTGGAGATCAGTTAAGTTGAATGGGTTCCTGGGTATTGATCTGAGGTTGGTTTCAGCCTTCGGGGTTAATACTTAGCGAATTGTTCACTTGCTAATTTACGGTTAAAGACTGATGGAATGGAATGTGATTTTGGGTTTATAGTGAACCGTGTTTTAAATGACATTGGTTCTTTAACCCAATTAAAGACAGGATATGATTTCCCAAGTTAAACAATCATTAATATTGATTTTTGGGAAGATTAAAACCAAGTGGAGTTTTAATGAATCTTTAATTAGATTGAAAGGATCGAGAATGGAGTACCACCAGTTTTGCTCCAAGCGATAGTTAAATCTTTAAACGGATTTGAACGTGAAATGGTAATTGAATTTACCGATAACACCGTGGTGTTAGATATGAAGTATTACCTGTTTTGCTTTATGGGATGAATAGGTTGGGATTGGGAAATTAAACAAATGATTACTTCGGTAAGGCTCGTTAATCCCGTCTAGTTTGGATAAACCATAATTTGGTTTGAATTGATATTCAAAGGAAGATTAAGGAATAAATTTAAAGAATTTATCTTTGATAAAATTAATGGGAACCATCCCAAAGTATAAGAATATTTGAATAAAGAAATGTTCTGGATTGGAATAAGGGCGTATGTTGTATTTTTATAACACTTGTTTATTATATACGCGAGTTATTCGGAAAGGCCGGGTTTATACCAATTCTGAATAATTGATTCGATGATATGTCGACGATGAAGACGGTGGTTGAAGACCGGAGGTCTTCACATCTTTTGGATGATTACTGATGTCTTGATTGGGCTGTACACCCAAGATGAGGTAATAAGTTGTGATCGTCCAGACGTTCTTGGAGATCGACGGGTATGCGAAGGGCCTCTCTCCTGTATTGGACATACGGGAGAGGAATAAGATGCCTCCGGTTTCGTTCAGACCAAGAACGAACTAGTAAATGGATACGTGCCTGACATCAGATTTCATTCTGTGTGATAGATAGACATTGGTTGCATAGCGTGAATTGCCTGTGTGGCAAGCTGAGATGCAAATGATCAAGGCTTCTGTTGAAAAGCAGAGTCTTGTGGTTGATGATTAAAGCACGGCTTTAATATAGCGTAGCTTTGTGTAGCGTTAATTCGCGAGCCTCACACACCGATGTGAACCAGAAACGGGAGAGGACTTCAGGGAGGACATGCGTTTCCTTCTAGCTAGGAGTGGTGTCAGCGTTTTGCATGCCCTGGCATTTTACTTATGTGGATGATGGATAGCGAGGCGCCTCGGTTATATCGGTCGTTCCGGGGCCGATAGTTTGGTCGGGATTTGACCAGTTGACGCCCATAGGGCGGGGAAACGCAGTGTTTAGGCATTTTAATCCACATCGAGTGGACCGGCTCTGACGATCTAAATGTCACTCGAGCTCTGACCTGAGACATGGGCTAGAGCATCTCGAAGCGGTAAGGCGATCCCTTGCCTTGGTTCACAGATGGAAATCCAACTTCCAATACGTGACAATTGCGGTTTTGATTGGAGAACCTTGTATTGGCGACATGATATATGGTACCCATGCCGTCTAGGATCAATACATTTATATTTGAAGTTGTTTTATACACTATGCACTTATAATAGTATCAAATGATTTGTTTTAACGTACCAAGAATGTTTGGCTATTATAAGGTAAAACCCTATCCCCGGCTTGCGTTGCATTGTGTGATAGGACCTGGGTCTTATAATAGCTTCATTTTTTTAAAAAAGCATTGCGTTGTTTTGTTATATGCACTGGTATTCTTGGGAGGAAACCCGTTCCGTGCTATACGGCATGGTCCCTTGATTTACCAAATTTTAAAGTAAAGTTTTAAATAATTGTTTTAATTCTCACAACAGTCACATGACTGACCTGGAGATTATTGTTTTAACCTAAACTTTGGGTACCCTTATTTTCCACACGGGCAGCTAGTAGTTTTGGTTTTGCAGATTTATATTCACAGGATCCTGGTTTACAGCTGGAATGATATTCGGAAAGCTCTGTATCCGTATATTCTTTTCAGTTGTTTTTTGTATTATTTTCCCCTGCATTGTAACTAGTAAATCTCTGATATTTAGTAAATGAGTAATATTTATTCATACTCTGTATATTCTTGTATTCTGATGAAATTGTTGTAATAAGCAATGAAATATTCTTCAGTTTGTGTTCTGATTCGTCTTGTTCTCAAGGCAATCCGTTCTTCCTCTTCTCCTCGGAGACCGGGGGAAGTTCTGGGTCCTTACAGTGGTATCAGAGCTTTGGTTTACAGAGCTCGGTGAACAAGACACGTTAGAACCAAACAAAAGAATTCATCCGAGATTGGATTAGTAACATCCAATGAGAATGACTCGTTAGAGATGGGATCAGTAGTATCCTAGAATGAGTCGGAAGAGAGTTGTTTTCAAATAAAGATGAAAACAATTTTTGTTTTGAAAATTTAAATCAATTCTTCGTATTTGAATATTATTTTTATATTGATTTGGACAATCAAGTATATAAAGATTTTGCGTATACGTCTGATCCACGTGTATTTGAAGTTTCAATATACTGGATAGATATAGAATCACACTCTAGTCGCCCGGAGATGATTATATTGATGACTACGTAGCATCAGCAGTTTGTGTTCGAGTTTCGAAAGTGGGATGTCTATATATTTCCAATTGACTGGTGTGAGAATCAAAACTAGATAGGGCTTATTGTTGTAAATTTGCATCAAAAACATGATTTTTTTGTATATATGTCAAAATTATGAATTTGAAACATTAATTCACTAATTGATTGATGGTTGTGTTGTATGATTATTTGTTATCTAATAAAACCATTATGTGAAAGAATGGTACATATAACCAAATTGTATCAAATATGGAACTGAATTGGAATTTGTTTGAAAATGCATACATATATATGTATATACATTGAACAGGTCATAGCTGGGAAGCTAAGCAGAGGAATAAAATTGTTTGCTCAACAAATAGGTACATGTTTATTGTATTTCTTGGGGTTTTTGATGATTTTATGAGCCGATTGGCGAGCCGCTTGGTTGTTTCTTTTTCTTTTTGATTGGAGAAGCCTGTGTGGCGGTTTGGGGATTTTCCCGGTGCTCCCGTGCAAAGGAGGTTATGGCGAAATTTTTCAAAAATTTAGGGTGTTAGCCAAATTTTTGAAAAATTTGAAAAGTTCTTATAAATTGAAAAATTGAAGAATTAAGCCATAATGAAAATACTGAAAGTTGAGTTGGTTTGTAAAACAACTTTCAACTCCGTTCTTTTCCGGGGATGAAAAGATTTTAAGTGGGGGAGATTGTAACAAGCCGGAAAATCAGAACCAATTTTAAATTTTTATTTTGGCGATTTTATTGAATTTTGAATATTTAAAATTAATTATTTTAAATAATAGCAATAAGAAATTTATTTTGTATAGAATTAGAACGTATATATTTATTTGAATCGACGTTAGAATATAAATATTTATTTTTAATTATAAAAGGAATTGAAAATGGCGCGGTAGTTTGAAATTTCGCAAATTTCAAATGAATGTACAGGACTCAAAATAAACCGGATTTTAGTGAGACCAAAAATATTAGAATCAATTTGAAAATATCTTTCCAATGAATCTGAAAAATTGAAATTTCATAGCGGAAATAAAAAGTTATGCCCAATTGAAAATTCAGAATAGTCGCTATGGAAATATAGCCCTTAAAAATAGCCATTTTGGAAACGACCTCGGTTTTCGACGAAACCACTTTTGTTGGATCCGTGATGTCAAATTATTTCTAGATTCCAAAATTCATAATTTTTGGGGTCAATATGTGAGCATGGCGAAGGAAAACGTGTTTTGACAGTTTTAGTCAATTTGGATCGACCAGAAAATGGTCATTTTTCAAACGGTCTCCAAATTGGACGAAACTAGTTTTGTTAGGACCTTATCATCTAAACATAGCCACATTTATTTTTCTGGAATTTTTGGGGTCCGTATGTGGCCCCAGTAAATTGAAATATGCGTTTAAAATTCAATATATAGATTTATATTTTGATTTTGATGAAAACAGATCGAAACATTCAAATCGGCTTATGATAAATATCCCATTGTGTTCGGAATGGGGGTAATTATCAATGGACGACAGTCGATGGGTTCGATTTGGGGTTCAAATGAACGGGGTACTTTTTATGAAAAGAAATAATAAATAAATAAAATAAATAATAAAAAGTCAACCCTCTTTACACCTAACCCTCTCCTTTTCTCTCTTTCCTCAATCCGATCAGTTAAAAGAAAATAAAAAAAGGGATCCACGAAGACGACGGGGCGTTCCAGCCCAACACCGTGCGTCGCGCTGTGGCCCCGCCCCCTCCGGCGATGGCGCCTCGGCCCAGACCCTCCCCTCCGACGCCCTCTCTCCTCGCCTTGCCCCTCCCTTGTCTGAAGCACGACGACACCCCCAAACCCTCGAGAATCCGACGCCCCTGAAGCCGCCTCCGTCCAATACACCACTTCGAGCGCCCCCCTTTTTCCTCCTCCGATCAACTGTAAGCTCTTTTCCCGATTTTGTTTTATTTACTTTATAAAAAACTAATTTTTATGGTTTATAAAATCTGTTTTTTTTAGAATATAAGGTTAGGATTTTATAGAGTATAAAGATATGATTTTTAAAATAAAAAAATACAATTTTTATGCAAATCAAAATACGATTTTTATATATTGTGAACATCGAATAGATTATGGTTTTTATACATGAATAGATACGATTTTTAATTAGGTAAAGTGATAATTTTTAGCTATAAAAAGTTATGGTTTCTATTTGTATGAAGATATGAGTTTTATTTATATAAAAATTTGGTTTTATCATATGAATAAAAACAAAAAGATTTGATTTTCAATAGAAGAAATATTCGATTTTTACATATATGAAGTAGCGATAAAAATTCAATTTTTACATATATGAAGTAGAAATAAAAACTCGATCTTTATATAAGAAGTAGAGATGTAAAAATATAATTTTTATATAGAAAGCAGCGTTGTAAAATATATTATTTTCATATATGAAGTGCCATTATAAAAATGTGATTTTTAAAATAAACATCATATTAAAAATGCAATTTTTACTATGAACAGCGGGAAAAGATCGCATTGGAATTTTGGACAAATCCGAACCGCTTAGAAATAAAGAATGGCGGAGTGAAAATCCAAAGGTGAGAACTTCTAACTTTAAATTTTATTTTCTAGTTAAAATAAATACTAGGATGCCGACGGTGCTTAGCAGCACCCGACACCCGTCGTCCACAGACCATGGACGACTTGTTTGTTTGCTTGATTGTGATGTGAAAATTGATTGTGTGATGTAGAATGGAATAAAATATTTTATAGTTAAAAATATAAATTTTAACGTGTATATGAATAAATATTTATAAACAAATCGGATGATTTGTTTATGTACACACATTTGACTGATATTGATTGGGAAGATAAATTTTACACATCGCCTAATTGTACAAATAAATATGTGCTTGTTGTTTGAAAACCCCACACGGGTATTGGGATGATATATGACATACACTAATCCCAATAATTAGCTGTATGTTGATCGATTGATTGACAAGCTGTGTAAGCGTTGAGTATTTATATTTAACGCTTATGCAGTGTAGAATGCACTTTGGATGATGGTTGACTGTGTTTAATTGCTGTTGTGTACGTGGAAATCCATATAATCACATTATACGGTAATTGACTGTGTCTGATTCCAGTTCAAAAGAATAAATATTTTAAAAATAACGAATATTTTAAAATAATATTCAGTAAAAGATCAAAAATCTGATTTTGATGTCCGATTTGGGATGGACACTTATATAAAGCCGTGTTGATTAGATTAACGCCATTTTGACGTGAACGATATTTATATCGATTTTATTAATTTCTATAATGAATATCGAAAAGTAATTGATTTCAAAATATAATGTTTTGAAAATACTATCATTTATATATCGATGATATGGAATATTCAATTTTGATTTGAAATTGAATATGAAGTTGAAATCATTTGGAAAATGAATTTAAAACGATTTATAAAATACGTTCTGAATGGAAATGGACGAAATATATATAATATGTATATATTATATATAATGGCCTGAATTGAACGCGCCGCGCTGCGGCAGTTCGCGAATTTCGACCATTGACTTCGAATGGACATTACGGGAGATCCGACCGTCGGATTATCCTAAAACCAGAACTGTTGGGTTCGTATCGAAAAGTGCTTTCTAACAAATATTAGAAATTCGAAATCTAACGGTTGGATTTGGAATTATGTCCAAATCAAATTTGGAAAAGGTCGTAGTAAGTGCAGTTCGATGGCCATTTATGGAAATTGATTGTACGGGCCTTGATAAAATTAATAAAAATATCAATAATTAGTGTATTGTAACAACCCGAAAATCCGAACCAATTAAAAAATTTTATTTTGGCAATTTTGATGAATGTTGAATATTTAAAATGAATTATTTTAAATAATAATGACGAGAAATTTATTTTGAATAGAATTAGAACGTATATATTTATAAAGATCGACATTAGAATATAATTATTTATTTTTAATTATAAAAGGAATTGGAAATGGCGTGGTAGTTTGAAAATTCGATTTCAAATTTCAAATGAATGTACAGGATTCAAAATAAACGAGATTTTAGCGAAACCAAAAATATTTGAATCTATTTGAGAATATCTTTCCAACGAATCCGAAAAATCAAAATTTCATAGCGGGAATAAAAAGATATGCCCAGTTGAAAATTCAGAATAGTTGCTATGAAATTTTGGCCCTTAAAAATGGAAATTTTGCAAACGACCTCCGTTTTCGACGAAACCACTTTTGTTGGATCAGGGATGTCTAATTATTGCTAGATTCTAAAATTCATAATTTTTGGGATTAATATGTGAGCGTGGCGAAGTAAAACGTGTTTTGACAGTTTCAGTCAATTCGGATCGACCAGAAAATGGCCATTTTTCAAACGGTCTCAGAATTTGATGAAATTAGTTTTGTTAGGACCGTATCGTCAATACTAAGATAGAAAATATTTTTTGGGAATTTTTAGAGTCTGTATGTGGCCCCAATAAATTGAAATGTACATTTAAATTCAATATATACTGATTTATATTTTAATTTAGATAAAAAACTGATTGTAACGGTCGAATTGGCTTACGAAACATATCCCATTGTGTTCAGAATGGGGGTATTTGGTTAGGGGCGATAGTCCTTGGGTTTGATTTGGATTTCGTTTGAAGTTTGAAACTATGACGAAATAAAATTTGAATAAAATAATATTATAAATAATATATATATTTCCCAAAAGAAACCCCAGCCCATTCATTAAAAATCTGGAGCCGCCGTTATTTCCCATCTCGATGGTCACAATCGCTCCAGGCTTCCCCCACCACTATCTCATTATCTACACAACCGTTTCAAGAATACAAAACACGAAATTGTTCATCTCCGCGAGACGAAGGTATTCAACGATCGAGATGGAAAATCGTTGTGGGATTGGCTCGAATTTCGAGCTTCTACACGTCCACTTCGCATTGGATTTCAGAGCGCAGGAGGGCGTCGGACGGTGCGCTGCTACTGGCGATGGCGGCGGGCGACAAGGCGGTTGGCGGGATCATCCTGGATCGGGCTCCGACCATCTAAAAATGCGTGCGCAGGAGGGTTTCCAAGTTGAGCAAATGGGTTTCAACGTTCCTGGTATGAACGCGATGAAGAAGAAAAGTCAGTGGGCTAATTTCTTTAATGAACTATACAAGTGAATTTTGCTTTTGTTTTTTTAAGTATGTTATTTTATTTTTCTTTATGAGATAATAACATAGTTTAAATTCAATTTTTAAAATTAAAAATAACATTTGTTTGTAAAATTAAAAATATCATTTGTTTTTAAAATAAAATTAGCAATACAAAAATATGATTTTTATAATGTAGAGATAATAAAAATATGATTTTTATAATGTAGAGATAATAAAAATATGATTTTTATATATGTGGCGAAATAAAAATCTGATTTTATTATATATATATGTTGAAATAAAAATGTGATTTTTATAGCGTTGAAATAAAAATATGATCTTTATATATAAAAATATGATTTTTATATGGGTAGTGGCGAGGTAAAAATAATCTTTATATAATTATTAGCGATCTAAATATGTGATTTTTACAGATAAATATATGATTTTTATTTATAATAGTAGAACGATAAAAATATGATTTTATTTATATGGTGGAATGATAAAAATTTGATTTTTATATATATAAGAATAGCGAATAAAAATATGATTTTTATCTATATAGCGTTGTATTAAAAATGTGATTTTTAATATAGAAACCGTGTGAAACAGACTGCGATGGAAACGAATGAAAGCGAATGGAATCCAAATCGTTCGGAAATAAAGAATGGCGGAGTGGATCCCTAAGGTGAGAACTTCTCACTTTTATTTTCTAGTTAAAATATATACTAGGATGCAGACGGTGCTTAGCAGCACCTGACACCCGTCGTCCACAGACCATGGACGACTTGTTTGTTTGGTTGATTTTGTTGTGAAAGTTGATTGTGTGATGTGGAATGGAATAAAATATTTTACATAGTTAAAAATATAATTTTTAACATGTATATGAATTAAATAAATATTTATAAACAAATCGGACGATTTGTTTATGTGCACACATTTGACTGATATTGATTGGGATGATAAATTTTACACATCGCCCAACTGCCCAAATAAATCTGTGTTTGTTGTTTGAAAACGCCACACGGGTGTTGGGATGAAATTGGACATACATTAATCCTAATAATTAGATGTATGTCGATCGATCGATTGACAGGCTGTTGTAAGCGTTAAATATTAATATTTGATGCTTATGCAGTGTAGAATGCACTTTGGATGATGGTCGACTGTGTTTGATTGTTGTTGTGTACATGCACTGTATGAAATCCAGATAATCAAATTATATGGTAATTGACTGTGTCTGATTCCAGTTCAGAATTATCGAATATTTTAAAATAATATTCAGTGAATATTGAAATGTGAAGCCGTGTTAAGTAGTTAAACGTCATTTTAACACGAACGGGAATTTTGTCGATTTTATTCGTTTTATAATGAATATCGAAAAATGATTTCAAAATCGAAAATTTTGAAAATATTATCGTTTTAATATTGAAATGATATGTAAAATTTAATTTTTATTTGAATTTGAAAATAGAATTGAAATGAATTGGAATTCAAATTGAATTGAAATGGAATTGAATTGAAATCGATTTAAAATGAATTCAAATTGAATTGAAATGGAATTGAAATCGATTTAAAATGAATTCATATTGAATTG
Organism: Allium sativum; assembly: GCA_030737875.1. Classification (NCBI taxonomy): domain Eukaryota; kingdom Viridiplantae; phylum Streptophyta; class Magnoliopsida; order Asparagales; family Amaryllidaceae; genus Allium; species Allium sativum. Next base: position 713,854,677 of record CM060921.1, on the reverse strand, counting down.
AAATGGAATTGAATTGAAATCGATTTAAAATGAATTCAAATTGAATTGAAACTGAATTGAACTGAAATCGATTTAAAATGAATTCAAATTGAACTGAAATGGAATTGAAATCGATTTGAAATGAATTTAAAACTAATTTATAAGGAAAAATTCAATTTTGATTTGAATTTGAAATGGAAGTTGAAATCGTTTTTGAAACGAATTTAAAACGATTTATAAAATTTGTTTTAATTGGAAATCGACGAAATATATAATATATATATATATATTATATATAATATAACGGTCTGAATAGAACGCGCCGCGCTGCGGCAGTTCGCGAATTTCGACCATTGACTTCGAACGGACATTACGGAAGATCCTACCATCAGATTCTCCTAAAACCGGAACCGTTGAGTTCGTATCGAAAAGAGATTTCCAATGAATACAAGAGATTTGAAATCTAACGGTTGGATTTGGAGATATATCCAAATCAATTTCAAAAAAGGTCGCTATGGATGCAGTTCGGTGGCCGTTATTGAAAACCGACTGTACGGGCGATAATAAAATCTGGAAAAATATGGAAAAATTATGTAAAATCATAATAAATGATTTGGAAAGAGTTGGTATGAAAAATTCCATATTTGAAAAGATAAAAATATATTTTTATCGAAATGAGCTAGTTATTAACTAGAATTATAATCCGATTATTTTTAAATAAATAAATTGGATCGAGAATTGGTTTTAATATAACCATAATATTATATTCACAAGATCCTGGTTTACAGCTGAAGCGATATTCAGAAAGCTCTGTATCCGTGTATCTGTTTTCAGTTGTGTTTTGTATTAATTTTCCACTACGATGCATTCAAATGTAATTTAAATCTCTGATACTTTTCTAATGTATAATATTTATTCATACTCTGTTATATTCGTGTATTTTGATGGAATTGTTGTAATATGCAATGAAATGTTCTTCTGTTTGTGTTCTGATTTGTCTTGTCCTCAGTACAATCTGTGATTTCCCATAAGGGGGATTTCGGGTCGTAACAGTTGGTATCAGAGCTTTGGTTTACAGAGCTCGAGGACAAGGCACATTAGAACCATACGAAAGAATTCATCAGAGATTGGATTAGTAATATCCAATGAGAATGACTCGTTAGAGATGGGATCAGTAGTATCCTAGAACGAGTGTGAAGAGTATATTTTTAAAATGAAAACCAACTTTGTTTTGAAAATTTAAACCTTATTCAACGTATTTGGATATTTTATTTGTATTGAATTTGGACAATCCAATATATAAAGATTTTGCATATACGCCTTGCAAACGTATATTCGAAGTTTTAATATACTGGATAGATATAGAATCACACTCTAGTCGCCCGGGGATAACACTGATGATGATGCATCATCATCAGTGTTTGTGTTCGAGTTTCGAAAGTGGGATATCTATATATTTCCAATTGACTAGTGTGAGAACCAAAACTAGATAGGATATATTGTTGTGAATTGGCATCAATAACATGATTTTCTGTATATGTATCAAAATTATGAATTTAAAACGTTAATTCACTAATTGATTGATGGTTATGTTGTGTGATTATTTATTTAAACCAACATGTGAAAGAAAGGTAAATTTAGGCCAAATTGAACCAAATATTGAACTGTATTGAAAATTGTTTGGAAATGCATGCATGTACATATATATGTATGAATAGGTCATTGCAAGGAGGCTATAGAAGAGGAATAAAATTGTTTGCCCGACAAATAGGTACATGTTTATTGTATTTCTTGGGTTTTGGATGATTTTATGAGCCGCTTGGCTGTTTCTTTTTCTTTTTGGATTGGAGAGGTCGGTATGGCAATTTCGGGATTTTCTCGGTGCTCCCGTACAGGGGAGGTTATGGCGAAATTTTTCGAAAACTTAGGGTGTTAGCCAAATTTTTGAAATTTGAAAAGTTCTTAGAAACTGAAAAGTTGAAGAACTTAAACCATAATGAAAATAATGAAAGTTGAGTTGGTTTGTAAAACAACTTTCAGCTCCGTTCCTTTTCGGGGACGAAAAGATCTTAAGTGGGGGAGATTGTAACAACCCGGAAATCCGAACCAATTTAAAATTTTTATTTTGTGAATTTTGATGAATTTTGAATATTTAAAATGAATTATTTTAAATAATAACGACGAGAAATTTATTTTGAATAGAATTAGAACGTATATATTTATAAAGATTGACGTTAGAATATAATTATTTATTTTTAATTATAAAAGGAATTGGAAATGGCGTGATAGTTTGAAAATTCGATTTCAAATTTCAAATGAATGTACAGGATTCAAAATAAACCGGAATTCAGCAAAACCATAAGTATTTGAATCTATTTGAGAATATCTTTCCAACGAATCCAAAAAATCAAAATTTCATAGCGGGAATAAAAAGATATGCCCAGTTGAAAATTCAGAATAGTCGCTATGGAATTTTAGCCCTTAAAAATAATTTTTTTGTAAATGACCTCCATTTTCGATGAATCCACTTTTGTTGGATCTGGGATGTCTAATTATTTCTAGATTCCAAAATTCATAATTTTTGGGATTAATATGTGAGCGTGGTGAAGTAAAATGTGTTTTGACAGTTTCAGTCAATTCAGATCGACCAGAAAATGGCCATTTTTAAAACGGTCTCAGAATTTGACGAAATTAGTTTTGTTAGGACCGTATCGTCAATACTAAGCTAAAAAATATTTTTCGGGAATGTTTAGAGTCTGTATGTGGCCCCAATAAATTGAAATGTACATTTAAATTCAATATATACCGATTTATATTTTAATTCAGAAAAAAAACTGATTGTAACGGCCGAATTGGCTTACGAAACATATCCCATTGTGTTCGGAATGGGGGTACTGGTTAGGGGCGACAGTCGTTGCGTTTGATTTGGATTTCATTTGAAGTTTGAAACTATGACAAAATAAAATTTGAACAAAATAATATTATAAATAATATATATGTATTTCCCATAAGAAACCCCAGCCCATTCATTAAAAATCTGGAGTCGCCGTTATTTCCCATCTCGATGGTCAGAATCGCTCTAGGCTTCCCCTCCACTATCTCATCATCCACACAACCTTTTCAAGAATCCAGAACACAAAATTGTTCATCTCCGCGAGACGAAGGTATTCAACAGTCGAGATGGAAAATTGTTGTGGGATTGGATCGAATTTCGAGCTTCTACACGTCCACTTTGCATCGGATTTCAGAGCGCAGGAGGGCGTCGGACGGTGCGCCGCTACTGGCGATGGCGGCGGGCGGCAAGGCGGTTGGCGGGGTCATCCTGGATCGGGCTCCGGCCATCTAAAATTGCGTGCGCAGGAGGGTTTCCAAGTTGAGCAAATGGGTTTCAGCGTTCCTGGTATGAACGCGATGAAGAAAAAAAGTCAGTGGGCTAATTTCTTTAGTGAACGATACCAGTGAGTTTTGCTTTTGTTTTTTTACGTTATGTTATTTTATTTTTCTTTATGAGATAATAACATAGTTTAAATTCAATTTTTAAAATTAAAAATAGCATTTGTTTGTAAATTAAAAATATCATTTGTTTTTAAAATAAAATTAGCAATACAAAAATATGATTTTTATAATGTAGAGATAATAAAAATATGATTTTTTTTTGCAAGGCTTACGGGGTTGAGTGGGCCCCTACCACTTTATTAAAGAACCATAGGAAAGAAAATACAACTCACGCAGAAAACATAGAAACAAGGTCCTTCAAACACAAGAAGACAAACACAACGACAAAGAAAACAGATTACATAAGGCGCTGCAATATTCCCGGATCAAAAGTGAAGCCAATTTGCCTTATACCTTCTCTTATTTCCGTCCTCACACTTCTCCTTAACTGGTCATCAGTTTTAATATTACTCCCATTAAACACCCGTGTGTTACGTTCTCGGCAAATACAATATAGAAACTTCTTGAGGACGTAGTTAAGTAGTCTTCCTCTCCTACTTTTCCTGCCAGTTTGGTTGTGTAATATAGACCATTGAATGTTAGTGTTTTGGTTGGCATCAGTTCTGCCAATGTCATTCATAATTTCCTTCCATATGGTGAAGATTAACTGACAGCTAAAGAATAAATGCTCAATGGTCTCCTTACCATTACAGAACATACATGAGTCATCGATAAGCATACCTCTTTGTATTAACTTGTCTTTTGTAAAGATTGCGCTTCTTAAAACTTTCCAGAGCAGCAAGTTTTCACGTTGGCAATTATCACGTGACCAGACTTTCTTACTCCAAGTAAAGACCTGCATAGTATCGATCCCAGCAAGCTTCTCATACATGATTTGAATTTGATACTTACTGTTATTCTCACACCAAATAGTTACATGCGTTCCAGCAATTCCGAGCTTCAGGGAATACGCTTTGTTACAAAATAGGTTAATTCTACTGATAGGGGAATGCGGCAAAAAAAAAATTCCCTTCATGAACAAAATCTGAAACTTTAGCATTACGATTGATGCCAGAGGAGATAATTTCTAGATGTGAGAATTCAGAAGAAAGGATAATACCACTTTGCAACCACGGATCATCCCAAAAAAGAACGTTGGAGTTTTCAGTGATCGGAAATTTGAAGCTTGGAAGGAACACAGATCTTAACTTGAAGATGTTCCTCCAAGTAGAGCTTATCTTTTGAGGCTGTCTCATACTCCAAAAGTTTTTGTCTTTCAACACATTGTGCTTAGACCATTTCACCCATATACTGTCACTGTTGTTGAGAAAATCATCGATATGTTTCAAGAACGCGACTCTATTCCACTGCTTAATGCTAATAATACCCAGGCCTCCTTTAAACATAAGGCATTCAGCTTTCTTAAATGCAATCGGAGCAAGATATCTTCCGTCATTTTTACTTTTCCAAAGATATCGCATGAAAGCTATCTGTATCATCGAAATGAGTTTCGAAGGTAGAATGAACATTCTGGACCAGTAGACCTGCATAGAGAAAATCACTGACTTAATGAGATTTAGTCTCCCCGCCTGACTTAACGTTCTAGAGGTCCAAGAGTGAAGTCTTGCCGTGATCTTGTTGAAAAGAGGAAGGCATTGAGAAACAAAGATCTTCGCAGTGGAAAGAGGGAGTCCTAGGTATGACGTTGTTTGTTGGCTACTGGATAATCCAGTTATCTGCTGTATGTCACGACAATGAAATTCAGAAATTCCTGCGACTTTCATACCAGATTTCTGCAAATTAATCTTTAATCCGGTCATTTGATAAAACACATGAAGAGTTACAAAGATAGTGTTGATAGTTTGAGTTGTCAGTTCGCAGAAAATAACCAGATCGTCAGCGAACATTAACGAAGAGACTCTCGGATTATGACACAGAGGATGCAGTTTAAACGTACCACAATCAATTTTTTGGTTTAACATCTGAGTTAGCATTTCCATCACGACAATAAAAATATATGCAGATATGGGATCCCCATGCCGAATTCCCTGATTACTTTTGAAGTATCCAATGGTAGAGCCATTCATTAGTATTGAAAAGTGAGCAGTCGAGATACACATGTGAATCCAGGCTACAAAATGCTTCGGAAAATTCATATAGCCCAAAATTCTGACAATCGAATCCCATTGTAGCGTGTCGAAAGCTTTCATAATGTCAAGCTTGAACATCGCTCTAGGACTAACGTTGGCATGAGAATATCCATTCAGAAGCTTGTGCGAAAGGAGCACATTATCAAGAATATTACGTCTCGGAAGATACGCTGCTTGATTCAGAGAGATGATTGAGGGAAAAACCTTTTTTAGTCTTGAAGCAATTACCATGGCAATGCATTTGTAAAGAGTATTACAACAGGATATCGGTCTGAAGTCAGTGACACATGCAGCATTTCTGATTTTAGGTATGAGTGCTAAGTTAGTCGCATTGAAGGATGAAAGCAAACTTGACTTCAGGAAGACATGGCGAACAGCCTTGCAAACGTCATAACCAATGAAAGTCCAGCATGTAGAATAAAAGCATGCATTGAATCCGTCGGGGCCACCCGACGTGTTCTTGTTGAGTGAGAGCATCGCATCTTTAACCTCCAAATCGGTAACTTCATTGCACAAAAATTGGAAATTGTTCACAGATGATTTTTATATATGTGGCGAAATAAAAATCTGATTTTTATTATATATATGTTGAAATAAAAATGTGATTTTTATAGCGTTGAAATAAAAATATGATCTTTATATATAAAAATGTGATTTTTATATGGGTAGTGCCGAGGTAAAAATGTAATCTTTATATAATTATTAGCGATCTAAAAATGTGATTTTTACAGATAAATATATGATTTTTATTTATAATAGTAGAGCGATAAAAATATGATTTTATTTATATGGTAGAACGATAAAAATTTGATTTTTAAATATATATAAGAATAGCGAATAAAAATATGATTTTTATCTCTATAGCGTTGTATTAAAAATGTGATTTTTAATATAGAAACCGTGTGAAACAGACTGCGATGGAACCAAATGAAAGCGAATGGAATCCAAATCCTTCGGAAATAAAGAATGGCGGAGTGGATCCCTAAGATGAGAACTTCTCACTTTTATTTTATTTTCTAGTTAAAATATATACTAAGATGCAGATGGTGCTTAGCAGCACCTGACACCCGTCGTCCACAGACCATGGACGACTTGTTTGTTTGGTTGATTTTGTTGTGAAAGTTGATTGTGTGCTGTGGAATGGAATAAAATATTTTATATAGTTAAAAATATTTTATAGTTAAACATATAATTTTTAACGTGTATATGAATTAAATAAATATTTATAAACAAATCGAACGATTTGTTTATGTGCACACATTTGACTGATATTGATTGGGATGATAAATTTTACACATCGCCCAACTGCACAAATAAATCTGTGTTTGTTGTTTGAAAACCCCACACGGGTGTTGGGATGAAATTGGACATACACTAATCCCAATAATTAGTTGTATGTCGGTCGATCGATTGATAGGCTGTTGTAAGCATTAAATATTAATATTTGATGCTTATGCAGTGTAGAATGCACTTTGGATGATGGTCGACTGTGTTTGATTGTTGTTGTGTACATGTATTGTATGAAATCCATATAATCAAATTATATGGTAATTGACTGTGTCTGATTCCAGTTCAGAATTATCGAATATTTTAAAATAATATTCAGTGAATATTGAAATGTGAAGCCGTGTTAAGTAGTTAAGCGTCATTTTAACACGAACGGGAATTTTGTCGATTTTATTCGTTTTATAATGAATATCGAAAAGTGATTTCAAAATCGAATATTATGAAAATATTATCGTTTTAATATTGAAATGATATGGAAAATTTAATTTTGATTTGAATTTGAAAATAGAATTGGAATTCAAATTGAATTGAAATGGAATTGAATTGAAATCGATTTAAAATGAATTCAAATTGAATTGAAATGGAATTGAATTGAAATCGATTTAAAATGAATTCAAATTGAATTGAAATGGAATTGAAATCAATTTAAAATGAATTCAAATTGAATTGAAATGGAATTGAATTGAAATCGATTTAAAGTAAATTAAAATTGAACTGAAATGGAATTGAAATCGATTTGAAATGAATTTAAAATGAATTTATAAGGAAAAATTCAATTTTGATTTGAAATTGAAGTGGAAGTTGAAATCGTTTTTGAAACGAATTTAAAACGATTTATAAAAATCGTTTTAAATGGAAATCGATGAAATATATAACATATATGTATTATATATAATATAGTGACCTGAATAGAACGCGCTACGCTGCGGCAGTTCGCGAATTTCGACCATTGACTTCGAACGGACATTACGGGAGATCCGACCGTCGGATTCTCCTAAAACCGGAACCGTTGAGTTCGTATCGAAAAGAGCTTTCCAATGAATACAAGAGATTTGAAATCTAACGGTTGGATTTGGAGATATGTCCAAATCAATTTCAGAAAAGGTCGCTATGGATGCAGTTCGGTGGCCGTTATTGGAAACCAACTGTACGGGCGATAATAAAAATTGGAAAAATTATGTAAAATCATAATAAATGATTTGGAAAGAGTTGGGATGAAAAAATCCACATTTGAAAAGATAAAAATATATTTTTATCGAAATGAGATAGTTATTAACTAGAACAATAATTTATTTATTTTTAAATAAATAAATTGGATTTGAAATGGTTTTAAAAAACAACCAAAATTCCCAATATACAAATTGGAATGGATTTGAATCGAAATTATCTTTGGAATATTTCGATATTGGATTCCGTGATTATACGGACGTTGTGGAGGAATTTGGAAGATGTACATATATATCGTTATTCCAATACAATATTTGTTGATATCGTATTTTGATATTGAATATAAGCCGATATATTTTATATTCAGAGCCTTGTATTTGATATCGAATTGGATTTTGGGTTTGTCGTGAGTGGTGTCTTCATTAAGACTGTTCTTAAACCCAGTTGAGAAAACAATAAATCTTTTAATTAAGATTTAGTGAAGTTTTCCAATTAATTAATTTTCAATTGGAATGCAATAAAAGAATTGGATTTTTGGGTTTATCGTGAACGGTGTTTTTAAATAACATTTGTTCATTAACCATGTAACGACCCGGATTTTCGGCGACTTTGGTTATCGACATAAGCTCGATGTCGATAACCAAAACATCGAAAAATCCCGGTAATTAATGAAAGAAATTAGAGGGTGAGAATAGATAAGATAGAAACTTAGAATAGAAGAAGAAGAAGAACACAACATCAGAGTAACACGAACCTCACAGCGGAACGAATAACATATAATATATAACATAACTTTGAAATATAACAGTTATGTATACAATAGCACTTATCAGAGTACAACACTTACAACACAGCGGAAATAAACTATAGCTATATGATCCAGAAGCCTCCTGCTCCAGCTCTTCAGGTATATCTGTAAAACCCGACTACTTGACTGCCCGTACAAATTTAGGCACCCAAGAGTTTAGGGAAAACAACAAAGTAAACTCCAGGTCAGTCATGGGACTGGTGTGAGTAAAATAGTTTAACACAGTTTAACATATATATAATATCTCATAAGACCACGCCGTGAATACGGAACGGGTTTTTCCCTTATGAGAATCCAACATCTTTGACAAGCAATATCATTCTGATATTATAATAATGTCTAAGTACAAATATATATCAATCTAGCAGAAACGCTTTCATCTCACGTTCTACATATATAGTATAAAATCAAAACCGCAAGCATGTATTGGGTAATGGGTTTCCAACTATGACAAGGTATGGAACCACCTTCCGATCAGTGTACTCTAGGAATGATACACTGGAGTTCAACAAGAACATCTTGTAACTCAGCCACACATGACCGACCACTCATTTCGCTTGAGTGTATCGAATGTACATCACCAACGGTTGGGATCAGCAACCATTTCCCGTATACATATGAGACAGCATTGATAGATTAAAGAAACAAATGAATATTCTCTAGATAGGTGATTATACACCCTACTTCGGTGCGACGGACTTAGCCATGCTGCCTGCCCGATTTCTGTCATTTACCGGTTGATGAGGCTAGAAGCTACGCTTTATCATCACATCAGATTCACTTCGAATGCCACATTGTCAGATCCATCGAAAATCACTAATTGACGTCTACAACCATACATTACGTGTCAGCTAAAAGAAGTTGCCTTCTCCGCTTCCACTCTTGGTACGGTTGAAGAAATCGATGTACGTGACCTCTCTGGAAATACTCTGTCAGACATTCATCAACACAAGTCATCCTCATTCACTTAGAATGTCACATCGTCATACCCGCCAAATCACAAATTGATTTATCCAAAAATAACACGGGTATACAGCTTAGAGAAACGAATTCCTCCGCCATCAAACGTGAATACGTTTGAACAGATCAACTTACGCGATCTATTGGATATACTCTGTCAGACCTTCGTCCATACAAGTTGTCCTGGGACTGGACAAACCGAAGGCACTATTCAGTATATCCATCTTAGTCACTGTTATCTAAGACTTATACAACAGCCCTTGCATTTTACTCCATCTTCAATTATCTTTGGCATATATGATTCGCAACGCTTATGCCAATACATAGTGGTTCTTTGGATAATAATCCAACCGGTCTCTCCATATTAACAACGTTAAAATGGTCAAAACTTCGATAGTCTATGATTTAACCATCAAAGAAAAACAAGTGTGCAAACAACGATATTATTTCCAGAGGGAAATTATATCGAACAATCATCATTTATATATATATATATTCCCTTATTTTCTATGTTTAGGAAATATGCGTTATTAACACTGGAAAACATTTCCATCTGCTTATTTACAAATCACTACTCTTCCCTAACTATCAGTCCCTGACTGTGAACTAGTATGAGAACAATCCCCTAAGTATAAATCCCGAAGGCCGAAACCAACATCAGATAGACACTTAGAAAACCATTCAATTTACTAATCTCTAGTCAGTTCTAATTTTACTTAACTCTATTTGATTAACTCTGATTGATTAACTCTAACTGGTTAATTCACTCTAACTGGTTTTACTTGGTTTGACTAACTCCATTTATTAACTCGACTGACAAATTCAACTCGATTAACTGAACTAATCACTTTGATTAACTCGACTAATTCACTTTGGTTAACTTAACCAATTCACATAACTAATTCACTTAGTTTAACTTAACTAATTCACTTAACTCCTGTCGAATAAACTATATTCGATAACTCCTCTAACTCTATTCGAATAAACTATATTCGATTAACTCATTTACTCTATTCAAATAAACTATATTCGATTAACTCATTTACACTATTCGAACAAACTATATTCGATTAACTCCTTTTCTCTATTCAAATAAACTATATTCGATTAACTCCATCGAATAAACTATATTCGATAACTCCTTCGATTTAACTAATATTCTATAACTCACTTCGATTAACTAATAATCGATAACTCCTTCGAATAAACTATATTCGATAATCTCCTCTCGAATAAACGATATTCGATAATCTTCCCTTTCGATTTAACAAATCGATAACGCCTTTTCGAATAACTAAATTCGATAAATCCTTTCGATTTAACTAATCGATAACTCCTTTCGATTTAACTAATCGATAACTCCTTTGCGTTTAACTCTATTCGAATAACTAATTCGAATCACTCTTATTTATTTAACCCTATTCAAATAACTAATTCGATTAACTCTATTTAACTCCGTTTAACTCTATTCAAATAACTAATATTCGATAACTCTATTTAACTCCGTTCGAATAACTAATATTCGATAACTCTATTTAACTCCATTCGCTTGACTCTAGATCGCAGCGATCACAATGGTTACGCCTGATTACCTCAGGAAACATCCGACCGCCTTAGGCTATTTACAGCCCTGCGAATTACGCTAGCAGTCGTACGAAATGGAAACTCATTTGGATTAACACTTATTTGATTAACTCTAACTGATTAGCTCTAATTGGTTAACTCTAACTGATGGTTAACTCTAACTGGTTTTACTCTAACTGATTAACTCTAACTGATTTACTCTAACTCGACTAACCCCCTTTCGAATAACATATTCGATTAACTAACTTTCGAATACCAGATTCGATTAACTTACTTTCGAATACCAGATTCGATTAACCTACTTTCGAATACCATATTCGATTAACTCCTTTCAAATTACGTTTATCCATTTAAAAGGATTTCCTTTTTAACATCTTTTTTTCATTTATAAGATTTACTTTTAGTAACGGTTCTTCACTTTACAAATGATTTCCTTTTCAATTATATTTGTAAATGATTTTACAAATATTCCTCTTTCTATTCTATTTGTAAATGTTTTACAAATATTTCTCTTTTTAATTCATTTGTAAATGTTTTACAAATGTTTCTCTTTTGATTTCATTTGTAAGTGTTTTACAAATATTTCTCTTTTGATTCTGTTTGTAAATGTTTACAAATATTTCTCTTTTTTTTCTAATTTATTCTTAAAAATATTCTATCTCCTTAAATTCCCGGAAAAACTCGCCATAACCTCCTTTGTAACGGGAGCATCGGGAAAATCCCCAAACCCGCCACACAGGCCTTTCCATTCAAAAAGAAATTGGTTTGTAATTATTTCCTTTTTGAATATCTCCTATTTATAAATATTCCAATTTATAAACATTTCTTATTTATTAATATTCCACTTTATAAATATCTCTTATTTATAAATATTCCATTTAATAAATATTCTATTTTCAATATCACTTTGAAAATCCCCTTATCAACATTTCGGTATGTTATGGTATTCAATCATATCAAATCACGATGTTCAATATCGCCCAAGCACATATAATCGCCCACAGATTTTATATCACATCATATAACAATATATGAAAAACAATAAAATAACTGTTGAGGAATCCAGTCGGATTCCTCCAACCTGTTTCCCTGCATCACAGATGTTAGACAATAGAATAACATCGATTTCACTTCACTGTTAGATATTCTGATTAACAGAATCGACATATAGATATTTAACAGTTTATATATATATATATACACACATATATATATAATATTTCTACTAACTGACTAGTAGTTCAATCAAACAGTCAACACACAATCAAACAGACAATATTTAACAGTTCTAAGAATACGTTGTAAATATAGAACTGTTCAGAGTTGGTGAGTTTTACTCACATTGACGCGTTAGCCGTTAAATAATCGGTTTGCGTTATTTGACTCAGTTGGACAATTTATTTCTCCATAAATTATAACGAGCTCGGATGGACTTGCGGTCAGTCCCATTGTGTAGTGTCCGTCCATACGATCCTAACGCGACTGATGGTTCGTAAATCTGATATCGTACGAGCAAGTTACGAATTTATAAAGTTTATATATACAAATTTGAATTTAAACTTCATTAAATAAATTGTTTGGGCTTTTACCTTAAACAGGCCCATACCCAAGTTCATATAACCAGACCCGTGTTTACTTCCTCCCCCAAACACATCGTATCAAACTCCAGAGAAAAAAATCCCCCTTTGACCGCACCATTGACCACCATCCACGACTGCTCCGGCCACCAACTCCCATCGCAGACACCACCGAATTAACCTGCGCCACCACCTCTCTCCGCCCTTTCCCATTTCAACCAACTCGAGCCACCCCTTCAACATCGAAACCACCATCGCCAGTCCACCAAATCTCGACATCCATTCCGTCGCTCGACCCCTACTGGTCGATTTCCCCCTCCATCCAACACGAGTGACTTAATCCTTGAATCGCCACACATTATCCTAAGAAAACCGAAACCCTACTTGCGCTGGTGAACTTCGTGCGTGCAAATATGATGTCGAGATGGGTAAAACGCACATAGGAGCGAAGCTGCTACCTTGCTGAACCCAAATCCGACCTTAGTTACTCACTCGAATGCTTCCCAAATCCACCAATTTGAAAACCCAAACTTTGAACCCATGCTGTGTAAATTTTCAGCGAAACAAAAACCCACCGAACTCCACAAAACAGATGTGAGATCGAAGAGAATTGTACAAGGGATTCAAAGACTATTGTTTTATGGTTTTACGATTTTTCTTTGATTTCCAATGATTTTTCTTTTGAGTTTTTGGTGCTGTGTTTTTGTTTGCTGAGTAAAACTTGGTGGCGGCACATTTCAGTTTGACTGAGGAATGAAAATAAATTAGGTTTAGGATGGTTGAAGGGGTATTTATAGAAGCCATAAATATCTAGATATTTTAAAAAGGGAATATTCCAGGTATATGCTCATTTATATATTCATTTTGCTTTCTAAAAATTCTCGTGATTACATACGATACCCAAAAATCACGAAACTGGACATGCAGCTACAACACGACATTACGGTCCAAAAAAAATTGGTTTCGTCGAATTCCAACTTCGTGTGCTCACCCAGCGTATTTTTAAAGCTCTGGATGACCCATTTAAATATATATAAATATATTTAAACATAATTAAATTAAATATAAATAAATATATATTATCGTATATCTTCACATATGATATCATACAACTCCAGAATATCATATCAGAATTTACAGTTTGATATTTTCAGATTCCCGATTACCTCGATATTCAGTTTTACATTGAAAAACCCTTTTATAACGTATATAAAGCGTTGCAAATTATAAAGGAATTCTACAGCGACTTTTCTGAAATTTGATTTGGACGTAAATCAAAATCTACATGACGAAATCCCGATTTTTCTTTTCCACTAGAAAGATATACTCCACCAGCTCCACACGTTTCTTGTTTCACAGAAATCCGGCTTAAAACGAATCCTGTACATTCAGTTGAAGTTCGAATCGCCAATTTACGAACTACAGCGCCATTTTGAGCTCGATTTTAATTATATTAAAATTCTACGTTCAAACTGTCATTTATATAATATATTCGTTATTCAAATTCAATTCCAAGCTGAATTAAATATCACAGATGATCCAGTTCACACCATATCGTCATTTCAGCCAATTCTGATTATTTCAGAATTAAATATATTTATTTAATTTATTATTTTAATTAAATAATTTCCATTATTTAATTCCACGACAATTAAATCCTCTAATTCACCTTTTAAATAATTAAATAAATTAATTATTATCCCGTGAAAGTACGGGTCATTACATTCTTCCCCACTTAAAATAATTTCGTCCTCGAAATTGCTAAGGTAGAGAACGACCCTATCTATTGGAATTCCTAAAATTTGTTTACCCCTTATTTCTGATATTAACTGAACCAATTAATATGGACTAAAATATTAATTCCTTCCGACTAACTAAAATTTTCAAAAATTCTGAAAATTTTCTAACACTTTAAATTTTCGAAAAATTTCGCCAGCACCTCCTTTGTACTGGTCAATATCTCAAACTCCAACTCGCCTCTCTGGGCCTTCTTCAACCCAAAAGAAAATCAAACAGCCAAGCGGCTTGCCAATTCGGCTCATCAAAATCTCAAATCCGTATATAATATAAACTGGTACCTTTTTGTCGGGCACATCAACTCTACCACTTCCATATGCTATCAACTCAGCATATACCAGTGTTATCTCAATCAAATTCCAATCAGTTCATATCCTCAAATCCAAACCGAATTTTATTCGAACCCCAATATCAAATTTCAAATTCTTAACTTATCAACCCAATTCCATAACAGATTATTCTCTAATCCAATTCAATTCTATTTAACTCTGTTCAAGTTAAATTTCAATTTATTTTTACCATCTCATTTTATTTAACTTCATTAGTTAAATTTTTAATTCCAGAACTTAAATTCCTGGGTTTCTTTCAAATCAATTTGAAATTATAATACCAATTCAAAACCTTTGAATTCCTAAACAACTTGTTTTCCTCAAAACAATTCAAAAACAAAACCTTTGGTAGTAATCCTTCACTTAGCAGCTCAAAAATGAACACTGATGATGTCGCGATTCATCATCAGAATCTATTTTCCAGCTATCAACGTGAGTTCAATACTATATCACTTTCAGATTGAAAAACATTTTCAAAATATCCCAAGAACTTAAAATTTCCTTATTTTAAATTCAAATTCTGATTTAAATTCAGATTCAATTCATCTTATTTCATATACTTTACTTATATGAATTCTGGTTGGTTATATATAGCCATTTCACTTTATAATCTCATTCGATTATAATTACAACCAATATATCTAATATATGATAATATATTACATATCCATACTGTGTCGTCCATCGTATTCAAGTATTTATTTACTCCTACCGATACAGTTGATCAAACTGATCGATCAGAACTCATAAACAACTCAGCCAATGAATCTCCACAATATAAAATTATTTTTATATCATATACAAATACGCACTCGTATATATACACTCAACACAATCTAGGGTATTACTAACCCTATCTCTACCGAGTCACGCCACAGAGCCAAGGTAATTCTTAACTTAAGCTCTGATACCAACTGTAACGACCCGGATTTTCGGCGACTTTGGTTATCGACATAAGCTCGATGTCGATAACCAAAACATCGAAAAATCCCGGTAATTAATGAAAGAAATTAGAGGGTGAGAATAGATAAGATAGAAACTTAGAATAGAAGAAGAAGAAGAACACAATATCAGAGTAACACGAACCTCACAGCGGAACGAATAACATATAATATATAACATAACTTTGAAATATAACAGTTATGTATACAATAGCACTTATCAGAGTACAACACTTACAACACAGCGGAAATAAACTATAGCTATATGATCCAGAAGCCTCCTGCTCCAGCTCTTCAGGTATATCTGTAAAACCCGACTACTTGACTGCCCGTACAAATTTAGGCACCCAAGAGTTTAGGGAAAACAACAAAGTAAACTCCAGGTTAGTCATGGGACTGGTGTGAGTAAAATAGTTTAACACAGTTTAACATATATATAATATCTCATAAGACCACGCCGTGAATACGGAACGGGTTTTTCCCTTATGAGAATCCAACATCTTTGACAAGCAATATCATTCTGATATTATAATAATGTCTAAGTACAAATATATATCAATCTAGCAGAAACGCTTTCATCTCACGTTCTACATATATAGTATAAAATCAAAACCGCAAGCATGTATTGGGTAATGGGTTTCCAACTATGACAAGGTATGGAACCACCTTCCGATCAGTGTACTCTAGGAACGATACACTGGAGTTCAACAAGAACATCTTGTAACTCAGCCACACATGACCGACCACTCATTTCGCTTGAGTGTATCGAATGTACATCACCAACGGTTGGGATCAGCAACCATTTCCCGTATACATATGAGACAGCATTGATAGATTAAAGAAACAAATGAATATTCTCTAGATAGGTGATTATACACCCTACTTCGGTGCGACCGACTTAGCCATGCTGCCTGCCCGATTTCTGTCATTTACCGGTTGATGAGGCTAGAAGCTACGCTTTATCATCACATCAGATTCACTTCGAATGCCACATTGTCAGATCCATCGAAAATCACTAATTGACGTCTACAACCATACATTACGTGTCAGCTAAAAGAAGTTGCCTTCTCCGCTTCCACTCTTGGTACGGTTGAAGAAATCGATGTACGTGACCTCTCTGGAAATACTCTGTCAGACATTCATCAACACAAGTCATCCTCATTCACTTAGAATGTCACATCGTCATACCCGCCAAATCACAAATTGATTTATCCAAAAATAACATGGGTATACAGCTTAGAGAAACGAATTCCTCCGCCACCAAACGTGAATACGTTTGAACAGATCAACTTACGTGATCTATTGGATATACTCTGTCAGACCTTCGTCCATACAAGTTGTCCTGGGACTGGACAAACCGAAGGCACTATTCAGTATATCCATCTTAGTCACTGTTATCTAAGACTTATACAACAGCCCTTGCATTTTACTCCATCTTCAATTATCTTTGGCATATATGATTCGCAACGCTTATGCCAATACAGAGTGGTTCTTTGGATAATAATCCAACCGGTCTCTCCATATTAACAACGTTAAAATGGTCAAAACTTCGATAGTCTATGATTTAACCATCAAAGAAAAACAAGTGTGCAAACAACGATATTATTTCCAGATGGAAATTATATCGAACAATCATCATTCATATATATATATATATATTCCCTTATTTTCTATGTTTAGGAAATATGCGTTATTAACACTGGAAAACATTTCCATCTGCTTATTTACAAATCACTACTCTTCCCTAACTATCAGTCCCTGACTGTGAACTAGTATGAGAACAATCCCCTAAGTATAAATCCCGAAGGCCGAAACCAACATCAGATAGACACTTAGAAAACCATTCAATTTACTAATCTCTAGTCAGTTCTAATTTTACTTAACTCTATTTGATTAACTCTGATTGATTAACTCTAACTGGTTAATTCACTCTAACTGGTTTTACTTGGTTTGACTAACTCCATTTAATAACTCGACTGACAAATTCAACTCGATTAACTGAACTAATCACTTTGATTAACTCGACTAATTCACTTTGGTTAACTTAACCAATTCACATAACTAATTCACTTAGTTTAACTTAACTAATTCACTTAACTCCTGTCGAATAAACTATATTCGATAACTCCTCTAACTCTATTCGAATAAACTATATTCGATTAACTCATTTACTCTATTCGAATAAACTATATTCGATTAACTCATTTACACTATTCGAATAAACTATATTCGATTAACTCCTTTTCTCTATTCAAATAAAATATATTCGATTAACTCCATCGAATAAACTATATTCGATAACTCCTTCGATTTAACTAATATTCTATAACTCACTTCGATTAACTAATAATCGATAACTCCTTCGAATAAACTATATTCGATAATCTCCTCTCGAATAAACGATATTCGATAATCTTCCCTTTCGATTTAACAAATCGATAACGCCTTTTCGAATAACTAAATTCGATAACTCCTTTCAATTTAACTAATCGATAACTCCTTTCGATTTAACTAATCAATAACTCCTTTGCGTTTAACTCTATTCGAATAACTAATTCGAATCACTCTTATTTATTTAACCCTATTCAAATAACTAATTCGATTAACTCTATTTAACTCCGTTGAACTCTATTCGAATAACTAATATTCGATAACTCTATTTAACTCCGTTCGAATAACTAATATTCGATAACTCTATTTAACTCCATTCGCTTGACTCTAGATCGCAGCGATCACAATGGTTACGCCTGATTCCCTCAGGAAACATCCGACCGCCTTAGGCTATTTACAGCCCTGCGAATTACGCTAGCAGTCGTACGAAATGGAAACTCATTTGGATTAACACTTATTTGATTAACTCTAACTGATTAGCTCTAATTGGTTAACTCTAACTGATGGTTAACTCTAACTGGTTTTACTCTAACTGATTAACTCTAACTGATTTACTCTAACTCGACTAACCCCCTTTCGAATAACATATTAGATTAACTAACTTTCGAATACCAGATTTGATTAACTTACTTTCGAATACCAGATTCGATTAACCTACTTTCGAATACCATATTCGATTAACTCCTTTCTAATTACGTTTATCCATTTAAAAGGATTTCCTTTTTAACATCTTTTTTTCATTTATAAGATTTATTTTTAGTAACGGTTCTTCACTTTACAAATGATTTCCTTTTCAATTCTATTTGTAAATGATTTTACAAATATTCCTCTTTCTATTCTATTTGTAAATGTTTTACAAATATTTCTCTTTTTAATTCATTTGTAAATGTTTTACAAATGTTTCTCTTTTGATTTCATTTGTAAGTGTTTTACAAATATTTCTCTTTTGATTCTATTTGTAAATGTTTACAAATATTTCTCTTTTTTTTCTAATTTATTCTTAAAAATATTCTATCTCCTTAAATTCCCGGAAAAATTCGCCATAACCTCCTTTGTAACGGGAGCATCGGGAAAATCCCCAAACCCGCCACACAGGCCTTTCCATTCAAAAAGAAAATGGTTTGTAATTATTTCCTTTTTGAATATCTCCTATTTATAAATATTCCAATTTATAAACATTTCTTATTTATTAATATTCAACTTTATAAATATCTCTTATTTATAAATATTCCATTTTATAAATATTCTATTTTCAATATCACTTTGAAAATCCCCTTATCAACATTTCGGTATGTTATGGTATTCAATCATATCAAATCACGATATTCAATATCGCCCAAGCACATATAATCGCCCACAGATTTTATATCACATCATATAACAATATATGAAAAACAATAAAATAACTGTTGAGGAATCCAGTCGGATTCCTCCAACCTGTTTCCCTGCATCACATATGTTAGACAATAGAATAACATCGATTTCACTTCACTGTTAGATATTCTGATTAACAGAATCGACATATAGATATTTAACAGTTTATATATATACACATATATATATAATATTTCTACTAACTGACTAGTAGTTCAATCAAACAGTCAACACACAATCAAACAGACAATATTTAACAGTTCTAAGAATACGTTGTAAATATAGAACTGTTCAGAGTTGGTGAGTTTTACTCACATTGACGCGTTAGCCGTTAAATAATCGGTTTGCATTATTTGACTCAGTTGGACAATTTATTTCTCCATAAATTATAATGAGCTCGGATGGACTTGCGGTTAGTCCCATTGTGTAGTGTCCGTCCATACGATCCTAACGCGACTGACGGTTCGTAAATCTGATATCGTACGAGCAAGTTACGAATTTATAAAGTTTATATATACAAATTTGAATTTAAACTTCATTAAATAAATTGTTTGGGCTTTTACCTTAAACAGGCCTATACCCAAGTTCATATAACCAGACCCGTGTTTACTTCCTCCCCCAAACACATCGTATCAAACTCCAGAGAAAAAATTCCCCCTTTGACCGCACCATTGACCACCATCCACGACTGCTCCGGCCACCAACTCCCATCGCAGACACCACCGAATTAACCTGCGCCACCACCTCTCTCCGCCCTTTCCCATTTCAACCAACTCGAGCCACCCCTTCAACAGCGAAACCACCATCGCCAGTCCACCAAATCTCGACATCCACTCCGTCGCTCGACCCCTACTAGTCGATTTCCCCCTCCATCCAACACGAGTGACTTAATCCTTGAATCGCCACCCATTATCCTCAGAAAACCGAAACCCTACTTGCGCTGGTGAACTTCGTGCGTGCAAATATGATGTCGAGATGGGTAAAACACACATAGGAGCGAAGCTGCTACCTTGCTAAACCCAAATCCGACCTTAGTTACTCACTCGAATGCTTCCCAAATCCACCAATTTGAAAACCCAAACTTTGAACACATGCTGTGTAAATTTTCAGCGAAACAAAAACCCACCGAACTCCACAAAACAGATGTGAGATCGAAGAGAATTGTACAAGGGATTCAAAGACTATTGTTTTATGGTTTTACGATTTTTCTTTGATTTCCAATGATTTTTCTTTTGAGTTTTTGGTGCTGTGTTTTTGTTTGCTGAGTAAAACTTGGTGGCGACACATTTCAGTTTGACTGAGGAATGAAAATAAATTATGTTTAGGATGGTTGAAGGGGTAATTATAGAAGCCATAAATATCTAGATATTTTAAAAAGGGAATATTCCAGGTATATGCTCATTTATATATTCATTTTGCTTTCTAAAAATTCTCGTGATTACATACGATACCCAAAAATCACGAAACTGGACATGCAGCTACAGCACGACATTACGGTCCAAACAAAATTGGTTTCGTCGAATTCCGACTTCGTGTTCTCACCCAGCGTATTTTTAAAGCTCTGGATGACCCATTTAAATATATAAATATATTTAAATATAATTAAATTAAATATAAATAAATATATATTATCGTATATCTTCACATATGATATCGTACAGCTCCAGAATATCATATCAGAATTTACAGTTTGATATTTTCAGATTCCCGATTACCTCGATATTCAGTTTTACATTGAAAAACCCTTTTATAACGTATATAAAGCGTTGCAAATTATAAAGGAATTCTACAGCGACTTTTCTGAAATTTGATTTGGACGTAAATCAAAATCTACATGACGAAATCCCGATTTTTCTTTTCCACTAGAAAGATATACTCCACCAGCTCCACACGTTTCTTGTTTCACAGAAATCCGGCTTAAAACGAATCCTGTACATTCAGTTGAAGTTCGAATCGCCAATTTACGAACTGCAGCGCCATTTTGAGCTCGATTTTAATTATATTAAAATTCTACATTCAAACTGTCATTTATATAATATATTCGTTATTCAAATTCAATTCCAAGATGAATTAAATATCACAGATGATCCAGTTCACACCATATCGTCATTTCAGCCAATTCTGATTATTTCAGAATTAAATATATTTATTTAATTTATTATTTTAATTAAATATTTTCCATTATTTAATTCCACGACAATTAAATCCTCTAATTCACCTTTTAAATAATTAAATAAATTAATTATTACCTCGTGAAAGTACGTGTCATTACAAACCCAATTAACAGTGAAGAATGTGATTTGGAATTTATAGTCTTTTAATTAAGATTTATGAAATTTTCCAAAGTAAAAGATTTCCAATTTAATATATTAAATTGGAATTGAATGGAATTCGATTTGGTAATAATCGAAGTGAGTTTCTATGGAGGAAGATTGTTAATACATATGGAATTTAAAAGGCTTTGCCGTTATTCCATTTATATTATTAGTCGGATACAGAAATTGATATCGATTATATATTGATTTGTTTTTCCGCGAAGATTCCATTAAATGGAATGTGATTTGGGTTTGTCGTGAACTGTGTTTTAAATGACATTAGTTCTTTAACCCAGTAAAAGACATGATTACATGTCTGTCATTGTATTTCGAACTGTATGGTTGATCTCTGCTTAATATATATCTGTTTGGCGGCGGAGAATTTATTCTCTTGCTTAACGTCCTTCTCTGAGTCGTACGAGCTCAGAGGTTATATATCGGCAGAAATCAATAGTACGGTGTAGATTGTCGATGCGACATGTGTGTGTTTCCAAAGTTAAATAATCATTAATATTGATTTTTGAGAAGATTAAAACTAAGTGGAGTTTTAATGAATCTTTAATTAGTTGAAATTTGAATTGATAATTTAAATTATCAAATTTGGAAATGATCGAGAGTGGAGTATCACCAGTTTTACTCCTAGCGATAGTTAAATCTTTGATTAGATTTGAATGTGAAATGGTAATTAAATTTACTGATAACATCGTGGTGTTAGATATGGAGTATTACCAGTTTTGCTCCATGGGATGAATAGGTTGGGATTGGGAAATAAAATAAATGATTACTTCGGTGTGGTTTGCTAATCCCGACTAGTTTGGAAAACCTTAATATGGTTTGATATCCAAAGGAAGATTAAAGAATAAATTTAAAGAATTTATCTTTGATAAAATTAATGGGAACCTTTCCCAAAGGAAAAGAATATTTGAATGAAAGAATATTCTGGATTGGAATGAGGCGTATGATGTGTTGTTATAGCACTTGATTATAAGATACGCGAGTTATTCAGAAAGGCCGGGTTTAACCCATTCTGAATAACTGATTCGACGATAAGTCGAAGTGATTGAAGACAGTGCAAGACCGACGATATTCACATCGAATGGATGGGTGCTACCGATGCTCATGATACGAGTAGCTACCTTGAAGGGGCTACAGTGGTAGCCATCCGAACGTACTTGTTGATTGTACGGATATGCGAGGAATAAGGTGCCTTCGGTTTCGTTCAGACCTAGAATGGATGGTGTGTCTGACATTGGATTTTATTCTGTGATGATTGATCTCTATTAAATATACACCTGCCTGGTGAAGGGGGATTTATTCCCTTACTTCACCCTTCTCTGAGACGTACGGGATCAGAGGTTGTATATCGATAGACATCAGTCGCATGGCGTAAATTGCCTATGTGGCAGGCCTAAGTGGCAAATGATCAAGGTGTCTGTTGAAAACCAGAGTCTTGTGGTTGATGATCAAAGCACAGCTTTAATATAGCATAGCTTTGTGTTGCGTTAATTCGCAAGCCTCATGTAACACCCCGTATTTTCTATGAACGCATTAATAACAAATCAGAGAATAATTAAATTGTAACAGAAGAATTAAGGGAAACGGGTTACACCATTGCGTTCGTCTCGGAATTTTTCTTGGAAACAAGTCCGAGTTTGCAAGAATCGGAGTCCGTATGAGGGAGATATGACCCTCCAAAGTTTCAGAAATTTCCAGAATCGAAAACAGCTCGAAAATTCGAATTCAAAATTCGAATTCAAACCCAGAAGCGGGCTGGGCGGGAAATTTCCCGCCCAGGACCCAGGTCGACTGGGGCGTCGACTGGGTAGTCGACCCCCCCTGACCAGGTCGACTGGGTAGTCGACCTGGGGGTCGACCTGCCCCCCGAACCCATTTCCTGAACCTGATGCATTCTGATGTTTTTGGCCCGATTTTCTGACCAGATTCATGACTCTAAACCTATATAAACAGCCCTCTAGCCTCATTCTCTCTACACCATTTCATTCTGCCTATACTCTGCCTCTGTTCTATTTAAAATAAAAATGGCATTGCTACTCTACTGAAATCTGAACTGGAACTAGGACTAAAGCATCTTCTTCCAAACTGAATAGAATTAAAAGCGAACAACTGCAACTCTTCTTCTTTAATCCAATCAAGGCAAGTGCAGTTATTTTCCGATATAAACTTTAATTTTGATTGTGACATGATTATAACTCTGAATTTGAGGTTATGTATGTTCTGTTCTGTTTGGATCTATCCTATTCTGTATCTCTTTCTTCTTTCTGTTCGATAGCCAGGCTACCACGAGCCTGTGCCAAATCTCATAAGAGATTAATGCACGAACGCTAAAATGTTTGGGACAAATAATGAATGTGGCATAATTGGACATGGCTAATCTATGACTGATTTTAAAAGGACATAGGTTGTAAACTAGATTTAGATCTATGCATATTCTGTGAATTGGAAGAAGAGGAACCATTGTATGTTAACATGTGACTTGAGACATTGGACATAATGCATATTTTGAATTAAGATATGCTATAATTCATGACTTGAGATAAAAAGAGAATATGACTTAGGTGTGAAGGTCTATATTAAGATTTGATAACTATTAAGTGTGAATAACACCTAAGTGGGAGATTTTTGAATATATGACATGCATTGAAATCGATGGCTGTATTTGGTATAATTTATATGTGAATCTTTTGTACTAGGCAAGTTTAACTAAATTTGGGACATGTGTTGTATGGTAAATTATGACCATAATCTGTGCCATGCAAACGTAGGGTATATGATCATATTGTGAATCATGACAACTATTTAGGCATGCAAACTTAGGCCAAATTTATAATTAGGCAAGATATGATTATGAAACTTTAAGGAATGATTAAATCTGTTATACTGCCTAATCTGCTAGTTCTGTTATATTGCCTAATCTGCTAGTTCTGTTATATTGCCTAATCTGCTAGTTCTGTTATATTGCCTAATCTGCTAATTCTGTTATATTGCCTAATTTGCTAGTTCTGCTATAATCTGCTAGATCTGTTCATCTGCCAAATCTGTCATCTGCTAAGTCTGCTGAAAATGCCTAATTTGTTATATGCTAAATCTGCTAAATTGCTTAATCTACTAAATCCGTTAAGTCGCCTAATCCGCGAAATCTGTTGTCTGCTATATCTGTTGGGTTGGTATATTTAGTCTGTTATTGACATAATCTGAATTGTCTATAGTTATGAATAATTGACATGTATATTAGGCGTGGGCATAAATGGTAAACTATTAATTAATTGGCCTCAAAGATAAACATGGCTGACTCAAGGTTAGAATGAGTTTGCGACGTAATCCTGCCCGGAACCGCCCGACATATCCAGTGGCCGCAAACAATAGGTTCTAATGTGAGAAGTTAGTCATAACACGCTGAAACCCGAGGTTAGACTCAGTTTGTGGCAGAAACCTGCCCGGAACCAACCGGCCTAACCAGTAGCCGCAAACTGTTAGTCTAATGTGAGAGGTCTGGGCATTAATATTTAATTAATGAAAATCTGAGATAAATATGATGTCTAAAACGTGTTGGGTGGATAGGGTTAAACCAACTAGACTGGTGAATTTAATAAATCTGTTCCGTGAATCTGTAGGGCCAATTACAAAGTTAGATAAATCTGTAAATCTGTTAAATCCGTATTTCTGATCCGTTAGTCTGAAAACTTGTCTGATCTGTGAACTAGTTGATCTGAATTCTGTATGTCTGAACTTGTATACAAGTTAATCTGAAATCTGTTAGTCTGGGGACACAAGGTTAGGAGGGGAATTACTTGTGTCATATGTTGTTTGGGACCCATATTAGCCAGTAGCCCTTTATGGTATCAAAACTTTGACCCAACAGTAGGTAGGGTCCGGGCACGCTTACTGAACTAATTTTAAGCAGTTCATTCTGATAATGGCGGGGGGTGTTGATGGTGCGTTCCAACCGGGTCATGTGCGTGCATGGATCCCGGTCTGCCTTTGAGGATGTAAGACGCTGTGACATCTGTAAATAGGTCTGTGCCAATTGGTTGTCACTTTAGGGAGTGATACACCCTACTGTGGGGCCGACACAGGGTATTTATGTATTAGGGAGCCGATCGCTTGGGGTAGGGTTTTAGGGTACACTTAGTTCTGTCTATTTCTATTGGTACCGTCTGTTTCTGTTGGGTGGTAACACCTGTCTATTTCTGCGTGGTACCGTCTGTTCGGGTGGTAAAGGCCCATTTACTAGTGTACACCTAACTCTATATTCTGTTTCCGTAGGGATTAAACTGTTTCTGTTTCTGTTGGGGTGGTAAAGGCCCATTACTTGCATTCTCTTCTGTGGAAATTATTATGTTCCCGTTTCTGTTTCAGTATAGACATTAGGATGATACCTAATCCTGTTATACTAGTATTAGTGCAGAGAAGTGTTAAGAAATAGCTTATATCATTCTGTTCTGCTGTTATATCCGCTACACCTGTTACTGTTATCTCTCATCCAGTTTTATTTTCATGTCATGTTATTATTATCTGTTCATAACTGAAAATCACTGGACATGCCAGACTTTATGTCTGACCTTGCTTGTTTTCGCCCCTTTTTCTTCCGTTTCCCCCCAGGTTATCCAAGGAGGGAATACTTTAGCTTGATCTGGATTCCTTCTGCTTGAAGTGCTTAAAGTATGGCTTGGCTCTGTATAGCTTCCGTTCTGTGGGGATTATGATTTTAAAGTTTTGTACTCTGATGGCTTTTGAACAAGGCTGATATATATGTACTTGAGTTTTTGATAAAGTTGTAACCAAACTGATTTATGTCCGCTGCAATAAAGTTATAGAGTTTTTCAAGTACTATTTTTATATCTGTCTTGTAATATTCTGTTCTGTTTACTAAAATGCTCCATCAATGTTAAGGCATTCCCTTTGTGAGTGACCTTAACGGAGGTGGGGTGTTACACCTCACACCCCGGTATGGTGGTAAACTGATGGTTAGATCAGTATGCTTTTAGAGGACGTGCACCTTCGTGGTGTCGTGAATTCGGTCGACCGAGATTTTGTGGGATAGGGCACACCCCCCGATTCCCTAAGGGATAGAGTAAGTGGTGTTTTCTCTCACCGGGACATAAGCCGCAGTGATACTCGATTTCCCAAAAGTGCAGATGTGCATTACGGTGTTTTCTCTCGTTGAGACGTAAGCTATTGTGGATTGCACTACGCGATCGATCTTTCGGATCAGGGGCCACCATGATGGAAATCCAATTTCCAAATACGACATTTTTCAGTTTTGATTGTAGAGCCTAGTATTGGCGACATGATGTATAGTACCCATGCCGTCTATGATTGATACATTTATATTTGAAGTTGTTTTATTCACTTATAGTAATTATAAAAGATGCAATTTCGCGTATCACGCATTATTTAGCTATTATAAGGTAAAACCATATCCTCCGGCTTGCATTGCATTGTGTGATGGGACCTGGGTCTTATAATAGCTTCATTGTTCTTTATTTAGCATTGCGCTGTTTGTTTTATGCACTGGTATTCTTGGGAGGAAACCCGTTCCGTGTTATACGGCGTGGTCCCTTGATTTACCTAACTTTAAAAATAAAGATTAATAACTGTTTTAGTTCTCACACCAGTCACATGACTGACCTGGAGTTTATTGTTTTAAGCTAAACTCTGGGTGCCCCTATTTTCCACACGGGCAACTAGTAGTTGGGTTTTCAAATATTATATTAACAGGATCCTGGTTTACAGCTGAAGCGATATTCGGAAAGCTCTGTATCCGTGTATCTGTTTTCAGTTGTGTTTTGTATTAATTTTCCGCTATGATGCATTTAAATGTAATTTAAATCTCTGATATTTTTCTGATGTATAATATTTATTACTCTGTTATATTCGTGTATTCTGATGGAGTTGTTGTAATATGCAATGAAATGTTCTTCTGTTTGTGTTATGATTCGTCTTGTCCTCAGTACAATCTGTGATTTCCCGTAAGGAGGATATCGGGTCGTAACATGTAAAATCATAATAAATGATTTGGAAAGAACTGGGATGAAAAATTCCATATTTGAAGAGATAAAAATGTATTTTTATCGAAATGAACTAGTTATGAACAAGAACAATAAATCCAATGTTTTTAAATAATTAAATTGGATTTGAAATGGTTTTAAAAATAACCAGAATTTCCAATATATAAATTGGAAATGGATTTGAATCGAAATTGTCTTCGTAATATTTCGATGTTGGATTTCGTGATTATATAGATATTGTTATGGAAATTTGAAAGATATAGAAATATCGTTATTCCAATACGATATTTGTTGATTTCAGACTTTGATATTGAATATAAGCCGATATATTTTCTATTCATAGCCTTGTATTTAATAACAAATTGGATTTATGGTTTGTCATGAATAGTATTTTTAATAATACTGTTCTGAAACCCAATGGAGTTAAGAAAATTAGAAACTGATAGGAGATTAGTTAAGTTGAATGGTTTCCTGGGTATTGATCTGATGTTGGTTTCGGCCTTCGGGGTTAACACTTAGGGAATTGTTCTCTTACTAATTTACGGTTAAAGACTGATGGAATGTGAATTGGGTTTGTTGTGAACTGTGTTTTAGCGACATTCGTTCTTTAACCCGATTTACAGTGAAATGGGATTTGGAATTTATAAATCTTTTGTTAAGATTTAAAGGAGATTTTCCAAAGTAAAGTTTTCCAATTTAACGTATTAAATTGGAATTGAATGGAATTCGATTTGGTAATAATCGAAGTAAGCTTCTGTAGAGGAAGACGGCTAATATATATGGAATTTAAAAGGCCTTGTCGTTATTCCATTGATATTATCGGTTGGATATGGAAGTTTATATCGACTATATATATCGAATTGTTTTCCATGAAGATTCCATTGTTAATGGAATGTGATTTTGGGTTGTCGTGAATGGTATCTTTAATAAATACTGTTCTTAGACCCAACGGAGTTAAGAAAATCAGAAACTAACTGGAGATTAGTTAAGTTGGATGGTTTCCTAGGTATGGATCTGATGTTGGTTTCGGCTTTCGGGGTTAATACTTAGGGAATTGTTCACTTGCTAATTTACGGTTAAAGGCTGATGGAATGGAATGTGATTTTGGGTTTATAGTGAACCGTGTTTTAAATGACATTGGTTCTTTAACCCAGTTAAAGACAGGATATGATTTCCCAAGTTTTGCTCCAGACAATAGTTAAATCTTTAATTAGATTTGAACGTGAAATGATAATTGAATTTACCGATAACACCGTGGTGTTAGATTTGAAGTAATACCAGTTTTGCTTCATGGGATGAATAGGTTGTGATTGGGAAATTAAACAAATGATTACTTCGGTAAGGCTCGCTTATCCCGACTAGTTTGGATAAACCATAATTTGGTTTGAATTGATATTCAATGGAAGATTAAAGAATAAATTTAAAGAATTTATCTTTGATAAAATTAATGGCAACCTTTCCCAAAGTATAAGAATATTTGAATAAAGAAATGTTCTGGATTGGAATAAGGCGTATGTTGTGTTTTTATAACACTTGTTTATTATATACGCGAGTTATTCGGAAAGGCCGGGTTTATACCCATTTTGAATAACTGATTCGACGATGAAGACGGTGGTTGAAGACCGGAGGTTTTCACATCGTTTGGATGATTACTGATGTCTTGATTGGGTTGTACACCCAAGACAAGGTAATAAGTGGTGATCGTCCAGATGTACTTGGAGATCGACGGTTATGCGAGGGCCTCTCTCTCGTATTGGACATACGGGAGAGGAATCAGGTGCCTCCGATTTTGTTCAGACCCAGAACAAACTTGTAAATGGATGTGTGTCTGACATTGGATTTCATTCTGTGTGATTGATAGACATCAGTTGCATAGCATGAATTGCCCGTGTGGCATGCTGAGATGCAAATGATCAAGGCTTCTGTTGAAAAGCAGAGTCTTGTGGTTGATGATCAAAGCATGGCTTTAATATAGCGTACCTTTGTGTAGCGTTAATTCGTGAGCCTCACACACCGGTGTGAACCAGAAACGGGAGAGGACTTCAGGGAGAACATGCGTTTCCTTCTAGCTAGGAGTGGTGTCAGCGTTTTGCACGCCCTAGCATTTTACTTATGTGGATGATGGATAGCGAGGCGCCTCAGTTATATCGGTCGTTCCGGGGCCGATAGTTTGGTCGGGATATGACCAGTTGACGCCCTATAGGGCGGGGAAACGCAGTGTTTAGGCATTTTAATCCACATCGAATGGACCGGCCCTGATGATCCAAAGGTTACTCGAGCTCTGAACTGAGACACGGGCTAGAGCATCTCGAAGCGGTAAGGAAATCCCTGGCCTTGGTTCACAGATGGAAATCCAACTTCCAATACGTGACAATTGCGGTTTTGATTGTAGAGCCTAGTATTGGCGACATGATATATGGTACCCATGCCGTCTAGGATCGATACATTTATATTTGAAGTTGTTTTATACACTATGCACTTATAATAGTATCAAATGATTTATTTTAATGTACCAAGCATGTTTGGCTATTATAAGGTACAACCCTATCCCCCGGCTTGCGTTGCATTTTGTGATAGGACCTGGGTCTTATAATAGCTTCATTTTTCCAAAAAGCATTGCGTTGTTTTGTTATATGCACTGGTATTCTTGGGAGGAAACCCGTTCCGTGTAATACGGCGTGGTCCCTTGATTAACCAAATTTTAAAGTAAAGTTTTAAATAACTGTTTTAGTTCTCACACCAGTCACATGACTGACCTAGAGTTTATTGTCTTAACCTAAACTCTTGGTGCCCCTATTTTCCACACGGGCAACTAGTAGTTTTGGATTTGCAGATTTATATCCACAGGATCCTGGTTTACAGCTGGAATGATATTCGGAAAGCTCTGTATCCGTATATTCTTTTCAGTTGTGTTTTGTAATATTTTCCGTTGCATTGTAACTTGTAAATCTCTGATATTTAGTAAATGTGTAATATTTATTCATACTCATTATATTCTTGTATTCTGATGAAATTGTTGTAATAAGCAATGAAATGTTCTTCTGTTTGTTTTCTGATTCGTCTTGTTCTCAAGGCAATCCGTTCTTCCTCTTCTCCTCGGAGACCGGGGAAGTTCGGGGTCCTTACATTAGTATCGGAGCTTTGGTTTACGAAGTTCGGAGAACAAGACACGTTAGAACCAAACGAAAGAATTCAGCCGAGATTGGATTAGTAATATCCAATGAGAATGACTCGTTAGAGATGGGATCAGTAGTATCCTAGAATGAGTCGGAAGAGTGTTGTTTTCAAATAAAGATGAAAACAATTTTTGTTTTGAAAATTTAGGTCAATTATTCGTATTTGAATATTATTTTTATATTGATTTGGACAATCAAGTATATAAAGATTTTGCATATACGTCTGATCCACGTGTATTTGAAGTTTCAATATACTGGATTGATATAAAATCACACTCTAGTCGCCCGGAGATGATTCTGTTGATGACTACGTAGCATCAGCAGTTTGTGTTCGAGTTTCGAAAGTGGGATGTCTATATATTTCCAATTGACTTGTGTGAGAACCAAAACTAGATAGGGCTTATTGTTGTAAATTGGCATCAAAAACATGATTTTCTGTATATATGTCAAAATTATGAATTTGAAACTTTAATTCACTAATTGATTGATGGTTGTGTTGTATGATTATCTGTTATCTAATAAAACCATTATATGAAAGAACGGTACATATAAAGAAATTGTATCAGATATGGAACTAAATTGGAATTTGTTTGAAAATCCATACATATACATGTATATACATTGAACAGGTCATAGCAGGGAAGCTAAGCGGAGGAATAAAATTGTTTGCCCGATAAATAGGTACATGTTTATTGTATTTCTTGGGGTTTTTGATGATTTTATGAGCCGATTGGCTAGCCGCTTGGCTGTTTCTTTTTCATTTTGATTGGAGAGGCCTGTGTGGTCTTTTGGGGATTTTCCCAGTGCTCCCGTACAAAGAAGGTTATGGCGAATAATTTTGAAAATTTAGGGTGTTAGCCAAATTTTTGAAAAATTTGAAAAGTTCTTAGAAACTGAAAAGTTGAAGAACTTAAGCCATAATGAAAATACCGAAAGTTGAGTTGGTTTGTAAAACAACTTTCAGCTCTGTTCCTTTTCGGGGATGAAAAGATTTTAAGTGGGGGAGATTGTAAAAAGCCGGAAAATCAGAACTAATTTTAAATTTTTATTTTGGCGATTTTAATGAATTTTGAATATTTAAAATGAATTATTTTAAATAATAGCGATGAGAAATTTATTTTGAATAGAATTAGAATGTATATATTTATTTGAATTGACGTTAGAATATAAATATTTATTTTTAATTATAAAAGGAATTGAAAATGGCGCGGTAGTTTGAAATTTCGATTTCAAATTTCAAACGAATGTACAGGATTCAAAATAAACCGGATTTTAGTAAAACCAAAAATATTAGAATCAATTTGAAAATATCTTTCCAATGAATCAGAAAAATTGAAATTTCATAGCGGGAATAAAAAGTTATGCCCAATTGAAAATTCAGAATAGTAGCAATGGAAATACAGCCCTTAAAAATAGCCATTTTGCAAACGACCACCATTTTTGATGAAACCACTTTTGTTGGATCCGTGATGTCAAATTATTGCTAGATCCAAAATTCATAATTTTTGGGACCAATAT
This sequence comes from Allium sativum, assembly GCA_030737875.1. Taxonomy (NCBI): domain Eukaryota; kingdom Viridiplantae; phylum Streptophyta; class Magnoliopsida; order Asparagales; family Amaryllidaceae; genus Allium; species Allium sativum. The sequence goes on along the minus strand of CM060921.1, from coordinate 713,821,860 downwards.
GTGAGCGTGGCGAAGGAAAACGTGTTTTAATAGTTCTTGTCAGTTTGGATCGCCCAAAAATTGGTCATTTTTCAAACGGTCTCCAAATTGGACGAAACTAGTTTTGTTAGGACTGTATCATCTAAACATAGCCTGATTTATTTTTCTGGAATTTTTGGGGTCCGTATGTGGCCCCAGTAAATTGAAATATGCGTTTAAAATTCGATATATAGATTTATATTTTGATTTTGATGAAAACAGATCAAAACAGTCGAATCGGCTTACGATACGTATCCCATTGTGTTCGAAATGGGGGTAATTAGCAGGGGACGGCAGTCGGTGGTTCGATTTGGGGTTCAAATGAAAGGGGTACTTTTTATGAAAAGAAATAATAAATAAATAAAATAAAATAATAAAAAGTCAACCCTCTTTACACCTAACCCCCTCCTTTTCTCTCTTTCCTCAATCCGATCAGTTAAAAAAAAAAAAAAAAGGGATCCATGAAGACGACGGGGCGCTCCAGTCCACCACCGTGCGTCGCGCTCTGGCCCCGCCCCCTCCAGCGATGGCGCCTCCGCCCAGACCCTCCCCTCCGACGCCCTCTCTCCTCGCCTTGCCCCTCCCTTGTCTGAAGCACGACGGCACCCCCAAACCCTCGAGAATCCGACGCCCCTGAAGCCGCCTCCGCCCAATGCACCACTTCGAGCGTCCCCCGTTTTCCTCCTTCGATCAACGGTAAGCTATTTTCCCGATTTTGTTTTATTTACTTTATAAAAAATCTGATTTTTATGGTATATAAAATCTGTTTTTTTTTTAGAATATAAGGTTAGGATTTTATTGAGTATAAAGCTATGATTTTTAAAATAAAAAAATACGATTTTTATATATTGTGAACATCGAATAGATTATGGTTTTTATACATGAATAGATACGATTTTTAATTAGGTAAAGTGATAATTTTTAGCTATAAAAAGTTATGGTTTATATTTGTATGAAGATATGATTTTTATTTATATAAAAATATGGTTTTATCATATGAATAACAACAAAAAGGTTTGATTTTTTAATAGAAGAAAAATTCGATTTTTACATATATGAAGTAGAAATAAAAATTTGATCTTTATATAAGAAGTAGAGATGTAAAAATATAATTTTTATATAAAAAGAAGCATTGTAAAAATATATTATTTTCATATATGAAGTGCCATTATAAAAATGTGATTTGTAAAATAAACATCATATTAAAAATGCGATTTTTACTATGAACAGCGGGAAAAGATCGCATTGTAATTTTTGACAAATCCGAACCGTTCAGAAATAAAAAATGGCGGAGTGGGAACCCAAAGGTGAGAACTTCTCACTTTAAATTTTATTTTCTAGTTAAAATAAATACTAGGATGCAGACGGTGCTTAGCAACACCCGACACCCGTCGTCCACAGACCATGGAAGACTTGTTTGTTTGTTTGATAGTGATGTGAAAATTGACTGTGTGATGTAGAATGGAATAAAATATTTTATAGTTAAAAATATAAATTTTAACGTGTATATGAATAAATATTTGTAAATAAATCGGACGATTTGTTTATGTACACACATTTGACTAATATTGATTGGGACGATAAATTTTACACATCGCTCAACTGCACAAATAAATATGTGTTTGTTGTTTGAAAGCCCCACACGGGTATTGGGATGATATAGCACATACACTAATCCCAATAATTAGCTGTATGTCGATCGATTGATTGACAAGCTTTGTAAGCGTTGATTATTTATATTTAACGCTTATGCAGTGTAGAATGCACTTTGGATGATGGTTGACTGTGTTTAATTGTTGTTGTGTACGTGTGTTGTATGGAATCCATATAATCACATTATATGGTAATTGACTGTGTCTGATTCCAGTTCAGAAGAATAAATATTTTAAAAATAACGAATATTTTAAAATAACGAATATTTTAAAATAATATTCAGTAAAAGATCAAAAATATGATTTTGATGTCCGATTTGGGATGAACACGAATATATTTAAGTATATAAAGCCGTGTTGATTAGATTAACGCCACTTTGACGTGAACGATATTTATATCGATTTGTTTCATTTCTGTAATGAATATCGAAAAGGAGTTGATTTCAAAATATAATGTTTTGAAAATACTATCATTTATATATCGATGATGTGGAATATTCAATTTTGATTTGAAATTGAATATGAAGTTGAAATCGTTTGGAAAATGAATTTAAAATGATTTATAAAATACGTTTTGAATGGAAATCGACGAAACATATATTATATATTATATATATATATATAATGGCCTGAATAGAACGCACCACGCTGCGGCAGTTCGTGAATTTCGACCATTGACTTCGAACGGACATTACAGGAGATCCGACCGTCGGATTCTCCTAAAACCAGAACCGTTGGGTTCATATCGAAAAGAGCTTTCTAACGAATATTAGAGATTTGAAATCTAACAGTTGGATTTGGAATTATGTCCAAATCAAATTTGGAAAAGGTCGCAGTAAGTGCAGTTCGATGGCCATTTATGGAAATCGACTGTACGGGCCTTGATAAAATTATTAAAAATATCAATAATTAGTGTAAAATCATAATAAATGATTTGGAAAGAATTGGGATGAAAAATTCCATAGTTGAAGAGATAAAAATGTATTTTTATCGAAATGAACTAGTTATGAACTAGAATAATAAATCCAATGTTTTTAAATAATTAAATTGGATTTGAAATGGTTTTAAAAATAACCAGAATTTCCAATATATAAATTGGAAATGGATTTGAATCGAAATTGCCTTCGGAATATTTCGATGTTGGATTTCGTGACTATACAGATATTGTTATGGAAATTTGAAATATAAAGAAATATCGTTATTCCAATACGATATTTGTTGATTTCAGAATTTGATATTGAATGTAAGCCGATATATTTTCTATTCAGAGCCTTGTATTTAATATAAAATTGAATTTTGGGTTTGTCGTGAATGGTATTTTTAATAATACTGTTCTTAAACCCAATGGAGTTAAGAAAATTAGAAACTGACTAGAGATTAGTTATGTTGAATGGTTTCCTGGGTATTGATCTGACGTTGGTTTCGGCCTTCGGGGTTAACACTTAGGGAATTGTTCTCTTACTAATTTATGGTTAAAGACTGAGGGAATGTGAATTGGGTTTGTTGTGAACAATTTTTTAGCGACATTCGTTCTTTAACCCGATTTACAGTGAAATGGGATTTGGAATTTATAAATCTTTTGTTAAGATTTAAAGGAGATTTTCCAAAGTAAAGTTTTCCAATTTAACGTATTAAATTGGAATTGAATGGAATTTGATTTTGTAATAATCGAAGTAAGCTTCTGTAGAGGAAGACAGTTAATATATATGGAATTTAAAAGGCCTTGTCGTTATTCCATTGATATTATCGGTTGGACATGGAAATTTATATCGATTTGTTTCCATGAAGATTCCACTGTTAATGGAATGTGATTTTGGGTTGTCGTGAATGGTATCTTTAATAATACTGTTCTTAGACCCAACGGAGTTAAGAAAATCAGAAACTAACTGGAGATTAGTTAAGTTGAATGGTTTCCTGGGTATTGATCTGATGTTGGTTTCGGCCTTCGAGGTCAATACTTAGGGAATTGTTCACTTGCTAATTTACGGTTAAAGGCTGATGGAATGGAATGTGATTTTGGGTTTATAGTGAACCGTGTTTTAAATGACATTGGTTCTTTAACCCAGTTAAAGACAGGATTTGATTTCCCAAGTTAAACAATCATTAATATTGATTTTTGGGAAGATTAAAACCAAGTGGAGTTTTAATGAATCTTTAATTAGATTGAAAGGATCGAGAATGGAGTACCACCAGTTTTGCTCCAGGCGATAGTTAAATATTTAATTAGATTTGAACATGAAATGGTAATTGAATTTACCGATAACACCGTGGTGTTAGATATGAAGTATTACCAGTTTTGCTTCATTGGATGAATAGGTTGGGATTGGGAAATTAAACAAATGATTACTTCGGTAATGTTCGCTAATGCCGACTAGTTTGGATAAACCATAATTTGGTTTGAATTGATATTCAAAGGAAGATTAAAGAATAAATTTAAAGAATTTATCTTTGATAAAATTAATGGGAACCTTTCCCAAAGTATAAGAATATTTCGATAAAGAAATGTTCTGGATTTGAATAAGGCGTATGTTGTGTTTTTATAACACTTGTTTATTATATACGCGAGTTATTCGAAAAGGCCGGGTTTATACCCATTCTGAATAATTGATTCGACGATATGTCGACGATGAAGACGATGGTTGAAGACCGGAGGTCTTCACATCTTTTGGATGATTACTGATGTCTTGATTGGGCTGTACACCCAAGACGAGGTAATAAGTGGTGATCGTCCAGACGTACTTGGAGATCGACGGTTATGCGAGGGCCTATCTCCTGTATTGGACATACGGGAGAGGAATAAGGTGCCTCTGGTTTCGTTCAGACCCAGAACGAACTTGTAAATGGATGTGTGTCTGACATTGGCTTTCATTCTGTGTGATTGATAGACATCGGTTGCAAAGCGTGAATTGCCTGTGTGGCATGCTGAGATGCAAATGATCAAGGCTTCTGTTGAAAAGCAGAGTCTTGTGGCTGATAATCAAAGCACGACTTTAATATAGCGTAGCTTTGTGTAGCGTTAATTCGCGGGCCTCACACACCGCTGTGAACCAGAAATGGGAGAGGACTTCAGGGAGGACATGCGTCTCCTTCTAGCTAGGAGTGGTGTCAGCGTTTTGCATGTCCTGGCATTTTACTTATGTGGATGATGGATAGCGAGGCGCCTCAGTTATATCGGTCGTTCCAGGGCCGATAGTTTGGTCGGGACATGACCAGTTGACGCCCCATAGGGCGGGGAAATGCAGTGTTTAGGCATTTTAATCCACATCGAGTGGACTGGCCCTGACGGTCCAATGGTCACTCGAGCTCTGACCTGAGACACGGGCTAGAGCATCTCGAAGCGGTAAGGACGATCCCTTGCCTTGGTTCATAGATGGAAATCCAACTTCCAATACGTGACAATTGCGGTTTTGATTGTAGAGCCTAGTATTGGCGACATGATATATGGTACCCATGCCGTCTAGGATCGATACATTTATATTTGAAGTTATTTTATATACTATGCACTTATAATAGTATCAAATGATTTGTTTAAACGTACCAAGCATGTTTGGCTATTATAAGGTAAAACACTATCCCCTGGCTTGTGTTGCATTGTGTGATAGGACCTGGGTCTTATAATAGCTTCATTTTTCCAAAAAGCATTGCGCTATTTTGTTATATGCACTGGTATTCTTGGGAGGAAACCCGTTCCGTGTTATATGGCGTGGTCCCTTGATTTACCAAATTTTAAAGTAAAGATTTAAATAACTGTTTTAGTTCTCACACCAGTCACATGACTGACTTGGAGTTTATTGTTTTAACCTAAACTCTGGGTGCCCCTATTTTCCACACGGGCAGCTAGTAGTTTTGGTTTTGCAGATTTATATTCACAGGATCCTGGTTTACAGCTGGAATGATATTCGGAAAGCTCTGTATCTGTATATTCTCTTCAGTTGTGTTTTGTATTATTTTCCACTGCATTGTAACTTGTCAATCTGATATTTAGTAAATGTGTAATATTTATTCATACTTTGTATATTCTTGTATTCTGATGAAATTGTTGTAATAAGCAATGAAATGTTCTTTTGTTTGTGTTCTGATTCGTCTTGTTCTCAAGGCAATCCGTTCTTCCTCTTCTCCTCGGATACCGGGGAAGTTCTGGGTCCTTGCACAAAATGTATTTTATAAAACTTTTATAAATTCGTTTAGAAACGATTCCAACTTTCATTTCAATTTTAAATTAAAAATTGAAAACCCCATATTATTGTAATCTTAAAAATAATAATATTCTCAAAACATTAGATTTTGAAATCAAATCTTTTCGATATTCATTATAAAAATGAATAAAATCGATATAAGGTCAGTTCGAGTTAAAATGGCGTATATCTTCTTAACTCGGCTCGTGTCCATGCAAAATCGGACATCAAAACCAAATTTCAAATTTCACTGAATATTATATTATTATATTATTCATGTTTTATTCCGGATTGGAATAATATTAAACCAATATCCATATAAATAAATTTATAGGGATTTCATTCATCATATGCATCCAACAATAGTTGTAAACAACTATCAACATCGAAGATAACATCCATTCCGCATATCGTGGTACATACCATATAAGCATTAAACAATTAACACTTATATGGGTTCGTCAATCAATAGATTAACCACAATATCAACCAATAATTCATCCATTGCCATTTACGGTGCCACAAAGTGTCCATCCACATTGTTTGAAATATGAGTGTCGTATATTCAAACAACGCTTCTAATAATAAATAAACTTAGTGAATAGTTCATGTGTTGAACTCAATAGATATCGTATGTAACAGATAAAAATCCACATAAGCATTTAATATGTTTTCAGTTATAAAAATAAATAATTGTACAAAATATTTGAGTGAGAGAGTTTTCACCGAGATTTTTGATCGTTATAATAACAATTGCTTTTGGATTAAATTAAATCCGGGTTTAATTTAACCCAAATTTCCAACTAGCTCTGAATTTGACCAAATTAGTTTTGTTGTAAAGCTATCGTCAATACGGTTCCAATGCATCTTGAATCACTGAATTTTTAGTTCGTATGAAAAAGTTATGAACATTACATTTTCGCATATTTACGTTAACCAAACAATTTAATCAATTTATTTATGATTTTAACCAACTAATGAAAGTTAAGAAACTCTCATCAAAGCCATTCCACTCCTCGATACTTCACGGAAGAACACTACAAACTTGCTATGAGCTAAAGGTCGCTCCTTTTTCACTCAAACCCACCAACAATCGCTCAGCCACACTCAAATACTTACACACCTGACGTTTTAAGCATAAAGCATGCATTTTTACGGGTTTGCGGGTTTGCGGGTTTGTGGGGACCATGGGGCTGCTGTCAAGCAGAGGGATGACATGGCATAGGGTTGGGGTAGGGTTGCGGGGTTCGGCGTGGTGATGTGGGGTCCATACAAGGTGGTTGATGGTGGTAGAACTTGATTTAGCACCTAAAGGGGGCACCTTTTACAAATAGGAAGAGATGGAGTGATTTTCGACAAAGGGGAGGGGGAACCAGCGTGGCCTGACCTAGTGCAGGCCTCGGAAGCCTGCTCAGGCGGAGGGAGGAAGAGATTGGCCGCCAAGGGCGGCGGTGGTGGAGCAAACAAGGAGGGAGGTTGCCATTATTAGGTTTTCAAGAATTAGGAAGTGTGTTTGCAAATTGAAGATGTAATTAGTTTTAATTAAAACCACTTAAGACTAGATCAAATCATGAATGACTAAAAGTGGAAGAACACAACATGAGGCGGAGAGAGGTAGATGTTTGTCAAATTATAATTGGTCCAACACTATTCAAGAATTGATGTTTAAAGTCGAAGTATTAATTATACCATGTAAACTTCGTCCTAGTCTCACGGCCACACGTTAACTCCAAAAATTACGAAATTTGAAATCTCGCTATGTTATGAAATTAATGGTTCCAACGAACATAGCCTCTTCGAATTTGGAGACCGTTGGAAAAATGACCTTATTTTCAGCTTAAACTGAAAACTAACTGAATTTTCAGCCTATGGTTATATATCGTTCTCTCACATACGAACTCCGTTAGACTTGAAATTTTGGATTCTACCATATTTCAACAATATGGATCCAATAAAAGTGGTCTCGTCGGATTCCAAGACTGTCTTAAAAATGGTCCTTTTATAGGTGATCGATATAACTTTAATATATCGGTTTTCAAATACCGAGTTAATAAATTGATCTAAAAATTTTAATGACCTTGTTTTAAGTCAAATAAATAATATAACTAATTTTAAAATTATTCCCAAATTTATCGAGCAAAAATTAGCAATTTATGTCCAAAATTCAATAAAATAGATTAAATTCAAATTTAAAATTGGTTCCAAAATTCCAGGTTGTTACAATTACGCTAGAAAATCAATTATAATAATATGTCAAACATGATCTCACCGAGTGAGATTCCAATTTCAATGGATACTTCAATCAATGAAGTTCCAATGTAGCTACGGTTTTCAATGGACCCAAGGTCCCAAACGCTACCTACCGAGTAGGTACGCACTGGAAGGTACTTCCTCATATCTTTGGTTTAGAAAACATAAGATACTATATATGTATAGTACATCATTTCATTTTCGCGTATATCACACTTATATAAATATCAAGTTACATAAGATTCCTTTTCAAATCATGATTTCCAAACATAACACTCTTATATAAATTCCGTTATATAAAATTTCATTTCATGACAATTGCCCTCCAAATCAATAGTTTCTGAATTAATCATCGTTCTTATACAATCTTCCATATGTAAGGTTCGAAAACTTCATATCAAATATTCAAAATCAAATATTCTTGAATTTCCATTTCAATACCAATTCAGTTTTGATTTCACAATCGATTTGAATATTCAATATAATTTCAAATCTAGTTCATATTCACAAATCAATTCAATTTCAAAACGTCATATTTGATTTGGGTTACACATCACAAATATCATTATTCAATTGATTATTTATTGCAATCATTTCGGACTAAACTGCTCGGATCGAAAATAAATATTTTATCTCAAAACAGTTAAATACAAAGTTTATGTAAAATAGTAAGCTTAAAATAAAATAGGTTATGGTAAAATAGGTTTGTGTAAGTTAGATAGGTTTTGATGAAAATAATCTAAAATAAATTAGATAGGTTTATAAATTAGATTTGAATAAATTAAATATATTTTGATACAAAATAGTTTGCAGAATAGTTCAAAAATCAAAATAGATTTGGTATAGAATAATTAAATAACATAGATAAATTTTATACTTCAGTTTACATAAAACAATAGTAAAACATATAATAGTTGTAAAATAATTAATACTAATTTTAAGAAATATTCCAATTTGAATCAATTTCCCGAACTTAACAAAATTTAGCTAACATCGATTCCAATGTCGAAATCAAACTCAAATTTAATTAAAAATTCAATTGGAAACCTTTCAGTTTGAACCAAGTGTTCAAGTTAGAACATAACCCAAAATTTTCATTCCATTTCTCATCTTCGGTTTTCACGTTAAGTTCGAATTTTTCATTCATTCAATGTTCTTGGTTTTAAACCAATTTTCAAATTTCCAAATATTTGGAAAATTAATTTCATTCAATAATTGGAAATCAGAATTTAATCAATTTATAATACAATTTTACTTAAATCAAGTAATGTACAAATTCAAACTTTACAAATATCGAAATCATAGGATTTATAACACGTTTCAATTTATAAGTTAAATCAAGCTTCATGAAAATGATTTCAAATCACTTCGAAATATTCTTGAATTGAGATTTCCAACAATTTCACATAAGATAATATTTTCCAAGGGATTCATAAAGTCGTATACTTTTCCTTTTAAAATTTCATTTCCAAAATTCTTTACAAAATAATATAGGATTTTATTCATTTTGGTTTCAAATATTTAAATCTTGCTTGAAAAAAATTACATTATTCAAATAGTCAGAAAAATACCTTGAAACCATTTTATTTGAAAATATCTTCATGCTTCGTTGCGCTACTCTGATTTAGTATATACGTATTTCAAACTAGTTTTTTTTTCAAAATATTAATCCTAAATATTAGAAATCAATTTCAAAAATATCGGGTACCAAATTCTCAAATAAACATTTCTTTTCAAAATACAACTTATCCATAGATTTGTCAAGGCAAGGCAAGGGATTCGGGGATAAGATTAGACAATTTCTAAAATTCAAGCAAGAATGGTTTGAATAAACGATAAGCAAAGGATAACGACATGTCAAGGGAAACAAAACACATCAGCGAGTGAATGGATAGTATTATATTTTCAAAACATTCGTTACCATTCCAAATTTATTCAAATTATTTCAAATTTCATCATATCATTTGCAAGTTCAATTTATACTTTACAAACAATGAAAATGCCACTTATTTAAATGTCACCTATCTATTCCAACTCGTATTAATTTATCAAAACGTTTACTAAAATTTATCCAAACATTTTCAAACACTTATCTAACGGTTTTAAGTATTTCTCGACATTTCAATCGGAATCATATAGTCATCATATTTTCGAAACTAAAAAATAAATGCCTGATAACGTTTCAATCATCATTAGAATTATCTTCCAGCGACTAGAATGTGATTCTATATCTATTTGGTATATATGTACTTCGTATATATGTTGATCAGGCATATATGAAAAATCTTCACATACTCGATAGTCCAATCTCGGCGTCCAATAAAATACTCAAAACTCCTATCATAAGTTATATTTTAAAATAATTACGCTTTTCGAAATGATTTATTTAATTTTAAAATAATTTATATTTTCAGAATACAGTCTCTCTACAGTGATTCTAGTGTCAATTCCACTGATTCTAGGATATCACTACCCTATCCCTAATGAGATTTTCAAACCCGATAAGTTAAGATTTGTCAAACCAAAGCTCTGGTACCAACTGTAACTACTTGCCTTTGTGACCGCTCCAAGTCGGTAATTAAACCAACTAGAAACTTTCAAAATGACAGACTATTATGGCTTACAGGGTTTAAAATAGAATCAAACACAGAAATCACAGAATATAATTGCTTGTAGTGAAATAAAATTTTATACAAATATCAGAGTTTACAAAAATTTTGTACAGTGGAATAATAAAATATGTACATAAATTTTAAAAATAAAGTTTTACAGTTTGTCGGGCTTGTGCGCGCGTGTGTCTTCACATGTCTCTCCAGTTTGCGAGCTGAAATCTTTAAATCTAAAACACTTGGGGCCTGACCCGAGCGTTCCATGCAAAACATAAAACACTCAAGTCAGGATCAATCTTTGTTCAAGTAAAACAATTTCAATAACACTCAAAATTATAATAGTATAAATCCAGCCTAGTGTTTGCGGTTACAAAATCCTTAATATAAGTCGTATATTCACGGTCTAAGCAAGGTGTTCAGCATGAATTCAAAGCAAGTACATCAGGCAATTACACATATAACAAGACATGTATGGTCAAAATAAGAGGTTCAACATGTGTTCAAACATGTGCATATAGAGAAATGCATGCATAAGCAGGCCACACACCAGTATACTTCTTAGTTTTATAAACGAGGTTGGCACGGTAAACAGGAAGAAAAACACGTGCTGCGTAGTCATAAGTGGACCATGAAACGCATTTGTTTTTTTCCAAGTTATACTAGATTTAATGACATAAAGGAAGGTACAAATAACATATTCACATGCAAATGAGACAATTAAATTTATGCATGCGTGTGACAGTTCCTCAGGTTTGATATACAACTAACATATACTTGAAATTGAAGATTACCTTTGTACTGAACTAATGCATTTCTCAAATCATTCCATATACAAGACGACACTTATACCAAGCTCAGTTGAATTCCCACTTTCAAATATTTACAGCCCATGCATGTTGGAATTAATAAATAATGCTCATATTTTAGTTTCTAATTTAGCAAACTGGTAATTACACGCATCTCCATCTTTGTCCTTTTAAAAGAATATATGTACTAGTCAATGTTCCGGAAAATTTATTCATCCAATCTGGCGTACACAAACATAAATTTAGAGAGTAGTATGTGTAAACTTAATCCGGTCAAACCAAAAAATAAATGCAAATACTAAAACAATGTACCCATATGCACATAGTATATGAGTAGCAATGCAAATCATATGAACAAGAATATGTATGTTCAAGTTTTAACGGCAAGCTCTAGTAAAACCACGTCCAGGCAACAGGCGCAAGGCAAGCAAATAGCAGTAAGAATTAAGCCAATATCATAATTTCTGGTGTAAACTGAAATTAAATTACTTGAATTGGTATTAATTGGGAGCATGAACTCACCTCAAAACGGCTAAGGTGAAGCACGCCGGAGCAGCGGTGCGACAAGCAAACTGGGGGACAAGATCTGACGATAACGAGAGGAGACAGGTGTCTAAGAAGTTCGATTGCTGTTCTCAGGTGGAGTCTTTGGGGACGGCGTGTGTAGTGATGGCGGAGGAGCGATTTCGAATTGAAAATATATAAATAAACTGGAAGCCATTTTCGAATGTTGGAAGAACGAATTGGGGAAAAACGGGGTTCTTTTTCGGTTGATGGAAGAAAAAGGGAGGAGGCAACTATTGACAGGAGTCATGATTTTTTTTTCCGATTTGACAATTTTGATTCGGTTGGAAGCTTTCATGTTCATGGGGGCACGAATAATGCTGCAGGAAAGGAAAGGCAATGCTTAATATAAAGAGATGAACAGTGTGTGCCATGAGTCACTTTATCACATTAGGTATTAGCATGAAAATAGGATCAAATTAGAAAAATTCAAATTTCAAGTTGAACATGCTGAAGTAACGTTGCATTTTAAAGTTCTGAAGACAAACCAAAACAAAAAATATGAATGAAAACAAGAATAAAATAGTAGAACATCTTGGAACATTTTGTGAATTTATTAAAAAAAGAATAAATACAAATTGAGCCGTTATGAGTTAATAACAGTAACATATTTTGTGCCATTTATATATATATATATATATATATATATATATATATATATATGTATGTATGTATGTATGTATGTAAACACATGCTTGCATTTGATTGAGTTGTTACAAAATATAAATAGCATTAACATATTACCATGGATGATAATTTTTTTAATAAATTTATTACCTTTTGTTAATTTTGGAATATATACAGTTTACATTGTCTAAGTTATAATCTTTTGTCTATTTTCATTATTTTAATACATGGTATTAAAATATTGCAATGAATGATAATAAATTAATATTTATTAATGTTAATATATTTTGAAATATATGCAATTTACATGTTAAAAATTGCAATTTTTTTGAACATTTTTTTTTTGTTTAACATGGCATTAATCGTGGTCCAATTTTCCTCCCACTAAAATAGCCACCATTTCTTCTATATTAGAAATTGGTCATAGACAACGAAACATAAAGAATACAGAGAATATTGAAGAAAAAAACCTCTCTCTTCTTCTTCCTCAGAAAGATAAAAAATCATATATTTTTTTATCTTCTCCTCCACCATTCTTTTACAAAATAAAAAAAGAAAAAAAAACCTGAGTAGTTTTATTTTAGAGTGCAAATAGAATCAGCTTCATATGTGCAAATGATTCGATATAGAAACAAAAAACATGGAAGAGCCTGTTTTATCCCAGAGACGGCGGTGAACAGTACGGCCTACTTTGCACCTTGAGCAGATCGCCGAAACGTCTTCAAGAAAGTGACCTAGTCCATGACTCACCCGAACCATTGTTTCCAACAATTTGAAAACGTTGCCAGAAAAACAATGACTTCAACTGCAAATCTGGACGATGCTGCTCCATCATCCATGTTTCAACTTTCAGTGGTCAGTAGAGATGCATCACATGAGCTTCAAAATAGCTTTTGAGATCATCTCCGAAGGTTTGGCTTTAGATGAACAATTTTAGGTTGCTGTTGTAATTGACAAATTGCTCCCAGTTTGGAAAGAATTTGTTTATTATTATTTTGGATTTTGCATTAATTTGTTAATTGAGAAAAAAATCTATTATGAGACCTTTGGAAAAGACAATGAGCCTTGAAATTAATTTTGATTGAAATAAGTTTGATTTGAGTACAATTAAGATTGACCAAATAATATAAATATAATTAGATATTCATGTCATTGTTAGAGATAAAAATGATATCACTAATTCAGGTAGTAAGTTGAAACAATTGCTTTAGGGAACCGTACTTAATTTAAAATGGAAGCATTTGAATTTAATGTTGCATTTACTTTTGAACTAAAGTTACTATTTTGAAAATGTGACTTTGGTATTAGAGAAATGGGACCTTCGAAATTAATTCATGTGAACCATTTAAAATAATGTGTAAAAATAATCTCTACTCTACAAAACTTATTGGCGATTATTCTGATATCACGTATGTACATCTTATGGACAATAAGAATCAAGTGCAAGAAGGTTTTTTTTGAAAATGCCTCTAAATTTGAGATTAATTGAGCAAAATTTGAAAATGCCTTTATTATAAACAGACATTAATTACATCCATTATGTTTTTTGAAAATGTCATTAAGAAATGACATTACTCAAATGACGTAGATTAAGTAATCAATGAGTATATCTTATGTGAAAATGAATAACATTGACTAGACATGGACACCGCTATTTAATCACTTTTATTAACGTTTGTTCTGAGTTCACATATGTATATCTCACGAAAAATAAAAGTGATGCATTTGATATGTTTAAGACATTTAAAACTGAAATTGAAAATCAGTCAAACAAGAAAATTAGAAGACTTCGTAGTGATAGAGGAACAGAATATGAATCTAGTTCTATTCTGCACTACTATAAAGTACATGGCATTATACATGGAAGAACTTCACCTTATTCACGTGAATGAACGGTAAAGCTGAAAGAAATAATAGGACCTCTACCGAATTAGTAGTTGTCATTTTATTAAATTCTGTGTAGCAAAACATTGGTGGGGGATATATTATTAACAGTGTGTTATGTACTAAATTGAATCCCTAAATCAAAAAGTAAAATTTCACCTTTTGAAATTCTGAAATATTACAAACCCAATGTGTCCTATTCTAGAACTTGAGGACGCTCGGCATATGTTCGTTTTCCAGACCTTAAGAGAATAAAATTTGCAAGTAAAGCATATGAATGTGTATTTATTGGATATGCTGTTAATAGCAAAGCATTCAGATTTTATAACATAAATATGTTGTATATAACATTGTTATATATAACAATTATATGATTTTTGTTTGATGATAACAACCAAATATATATTATTATAAATGTGTTTGTTATTGTACTGTTTCATATATACGTCACAGACAGGAATATACATTTACATTTAAACAGAATACTACTATGCACGAATTTAAATATTCAAATAGTATTTTATTTAAATATAATATTTTATTTCAATATTCAAATAGTATAATCTTATAACTCCACTATTTGTACATCTCAGTATCACAATACATTTCATATTTCATTTGTATATAATTCATTTCATTTTCTTATACAAAATTCCTCACTACAACACTCTATCACTCAATCATTCTTTGTGCAATTTCATATATATAGACACTCACTGGTAAATATACTCACTGACACTATCACTTCTGTATACTGTCTTCACAACTTTCAGTCAGTCCAGTCATCCACAACTGTCACACATAGAAACACACACAGTATCTGGAATAGAAATAATTTTAAATTCTAGCAGATATAATTTTTATTTTTAAAAATTTATTTGCCTTAGAATTTTGGTGTGTTTCTCATCATTTTTCATGACTTGATCTGATTTATATATATCGATCTGTGTCTAGACAGCTTGTGATATTCACAGCGATAAACTGTAAATACCACAAGCAGACTGTATACTCTAGTGCTCACACTTCAGTCTCAACACACTTCACTGGTTTGCTGATCAGAACCAGCATCACATTTAGCTGATCCTGAACATCCATACACAGTAATAGCGGTCTACTGATAAAAATATTCATGTCTGTCATTCGAATAGCCGCACATACACACACACACACATATATATATATATATACACACACGTGTATATATACATGTATACACATATACAGTGTCAAAGTGGTCGAGCCAGCATGCACAAGTCAAGCTATTTCATATACAAGTGCTACAAGGAAGGCAACATATCTACTGTGCGAGCAAAGTGCCAAATACAACAAATCAAAGGCCAAACCAACATATGCATGGACAAGATTTACAAGTACAGTTCAAGGGTAAGTGTGCACCAGCAAGAATGGTCAATAACATGAATGCAACCTGGTCCAAATGGCAACAACAAGTCAGAATACGGAAAACAGGAAAGAGTTCAAGTGAATACAAGCTACACAAGTGCAAATACATAAATAACATCATGGCACCAAGCATATATAAGTTGGTGCAACAAGTTTCTGTCAGGTCAATACAAGCATGGCCGAGCAAAAGTGAATGCAACATAGGTCGAGCACAAAGAATGTAGCAACATTTAAATGGAGTAGCTAAAGTGCACAATTTCATTTCAGATTCAATGCAAATGGTACAGTTCAAAGGGAAATGGTCGAGCATATATCCAAGTGTTGCATGGTCAAGAACTAGTTTTGTTTCAGGCATAACAATGATCAGTTCAACCAAGTTCAAGACAGTGGCAAGTAACATATGCACAAACATGGTCGACCACATATGCGTGGCAACATCAAATGGAGAATACATGCATGGAAATATGCCAAGTAGATAATTCAAGCATATATATATATATATATATATATATGGCAAGTGCCACTAAATGGGGGAGCAACATAAGGCAAGTGCAAGAAATCTATTTCTAGAAACAAAACAGTAAAAAATCTTTTTGGCAAAAATCAATTCTAATCTTGCAAGCTTTTTCTTGGGAAGTTTCATCATAAGTAAACAAAAGTATTATCCAATCCATTTTTGTCGAAGTTTTAATGCCGGTCCGAAATCACACAAGATCAATGCAAGTGAAGAAAAATATTTCATTTTGTTTCTAGTATTGGACAAAGGTATAATCGAAAGTTTTAATTCCAGGCATGCAACAAATTCCAAAAGTCAATAGTTTTACTATTCCATTTTTATTATTCACAAAGGGACAGAAGTTCGGCTAGGTTCATCAGCAAATTTAAGAACATTTTTTTTAAATCACAGAGAATATTTTTGGAAAAATATCATTTCAATTAGCCCCGGTATTTCCAGAAATGATTTATTTTTTCGCGGCTTTAAATCAAGGGAACTAATCACGCAAAAAATTATCAAGGGACCACAATTCATTAGTTTCCAGTATTTCATTCACCATTTCAAAGCCGAGGAATTCATTTTAATCAAGGCAAGCAAACGAGGAAATCATGCAAATAATCAGCCAAGTCATATATCGAAATTAGAGATTTAATCAAGGGTTTTATAATCACTATATATACACCCAATTCCTCATTGGCAAAATCATCGAAAACTATGGACACAACTCAAAGAGCAGAAATCGAATAATCAAGTTACTAACATAGTTTTCGATCGAGAGCATCCCAAATCGTTATCGAGCAAGAACAAAGACACGCGAAGATCATCCAAGAACATTTTTCAAGCAATTCGAAGTGACGATTTGGGAATTCACAGAAAACTCTTTTTTGAGTAGTTGTCGCCATTTTTATTTCCCAAAAGGAAAGTGATCGAGAAAATGAACCAAGGGCCTAGTCTATTCTTTGTTAAAAGGGGTTTTCCTTTGGTTTTTGTTTTGTTTTGTTTTAATTTCCTTTGTAAACGATCTCAACGGTTTTCTAGTTTGTCAAACTAGGTGATCTAGTTAGGGTTTTTAACTAGCAGTTTACTAGAGTCTGTAAAAACTAGGGTTTACGGGTTACGGGTTTGTAATCCGGGGAAATCTGATCTAGGGGATATAGACCAGTTTAGGGTTTTGAGCGCAGCAATAGAATAGGAGCAAGGGGTTCGCGAGTTTAAATGGTCTTGTAAGCAGGATCTGTTCAATTACCTAGTAGAAACCTTAGGAATGCAGCAGTATGCAGGATTTTGCCGAAACTGGGTATATCTCTGTGTCATTTACATTCTATATTTTTATTTTTGCTGCATTATGTGATCTGATATTTTCTATATCTCGCTAAAATTCAATAAACCCTATTCACCCCCTTCTAGGGTTAATCTAGATCCAAGAGCTTGGTATTTTATTAACTCTAGAGATGGTGTTCCCTAGTTGTCAGTATAGCGAGAGTCAGTCCAGTGATATTCCAATTAATTTCAATGGGATAGATTTTTTAATGTGGAAATCAAAAATCGAAATCTATTTAAAATCTGTTAATTTTGAATATTGGAATATTATTGAAAATTTGGGAGATATGCCAGATAAGAAAAATAAAGTTGTCAACGCTCGTGTTATGCATATTCTGTATTCTTATCTCAATAATAATCAGCTTAAACTTATCTCTCATTGTTTGACTGCGCAGGATATTTGGAAAAACTCCCGAAAAGTTGTATGGAACAGACAACAACTGCTCAAAACCTCAGAAGGACTACTCAGATTCAGATCTATGCTAAACAGGTCGTTCAGATAAAATTACAGACAAATCGGATGATGGAGACTCAACAGACGATGAAATAGAAAATTTCTCTTACGACGATTTAGTTTATATGTGTGCTGATTTGACTAAATCTGTTGATAAACTCCAACTGAAAAACAAATCTTTGAAATCTAAAATTCTTGAGTTGACCAGCAAAAATAAATGTTTGGAATTAAAACTTGAAAACGTCAAGAAATTTGAAAATTCTGATTGTAAAAATTGTTTGAAATTGAAAACCGATCTAATTCATCTCAATAAAAATATTCAAAAGCTTAAATATGAAATACTGATCCTAAAAGAGAATGAGATCGAGTTATTAAGTTTGAATAATTTTCTACAAAAGGAATTCGAAAATTTTAGAACTACCAAAAATTCCAAACATGAAATTTTTGAAAAAGAAAGCCTGTTGAAAATTGAATCTGTTTTGAAAGAGCTTGAAAACGAAATTGAAAAAATTCAAGAGTTACGAGAAACAACAATTTTAAAAACAAATTCAGTTTCAATCTGAGAATTTCGAATCGAAAACCAAAATCAAATTTCTTGAAAATGAAAACTTGGTTTTGAAACAAAATGATACTGAAAGGAGAAAAACCAGCATTAATCGTTGTTCAAATCTGATGAAAGAAAATTCTGATCTTAAATCTAAAATCAATGATCTTGAATTGAGCTTAAAACGTTTTTCAACCAAAGAAAAATCTTTGAATATGCTGAAAAAAATCAAGTTTCTTCTAGTAATAAAAATGGTCTTGGATTTGGGAAAACAAATGATTTTGAAAAACTCAATTCTTGTGTTTTTAAAAATCCTTCAACCTGCTTTGAAAAGAATCGTTTTGAAAATTTATACTCTGATAATTTCAAAGGATTTTTAAATCATGAACGAAATAAGATTTTGTTTGATAACAATCTGTTTATTCCATTTTGGACCCCAAAAAAGTCAAACATATTTGGGTTCCTAAGGGCACAAAAATAAATTCAGATGGATTGTTATATAAACAGGTTTGCTTACCGAAAGACGTAAACAAAACTGTGAGTTGTTTTATTAATTTTGTTAGACCATTCAATCCCTTAAACTGTTAGGTACTAGAGGAGGCTGAGGAACTGCTTTGCAAAAAGAGAAATGTATCCAAACTGCTTCACATCTTTTAATTATTTAGAGTTCTTTAGCCAAGTATGTTGAGTTAGAGATTCATTTGCTCACATCAAATTCAGGTATGATCTCTAGACTCACATTTTTATTATGAATATTTTTTTGTTGTATTCCTTCTTCTACCCCTTCTATTTTTTTTGTTTTGAATTGAAACTACTAGATTTCTTTCTTTCTTTTTAAGCTTTCTTAACTTGAGATTGCAGAATTCATGATTTTCTTGAAATTCGCTTCATTTGAATAAAACTTGATGTTTTAATCATTTCCAGATCTTGAATTTAAAATCGTAAATTTCTGTAATTGTTTCGAAGTTTGTTTTCTGATTTCTGAATTCCTAACAGTGTTGATGTATTCTTGTCATATCTTGAACACTGTTGATTTGAATTCTAAAATTTTTGAAGATCTGAAAAGTTAATGAAATTTCACACACCTCTGCTATTTTGAGATTCCTCCAATACATTTTGGAAAAACTTGAAATATTATACTCATTACGGCACATTTGTATTTTTTCGTTGTGATAATTTCATTGGTTTTTGGATTGGCTTGAATATTTCCGAACTGAATAACATTTGGCTTGAATCACTGTGTTACATCTTGAAATTCATTTTTATTCATGATCATCTTTTGTTCAACAATTGGTTGTTTGAAATCATCTAAAATATATGATACTTTGAATCTCACACATTTCTTAGATTTGAAATTGTTAATCTTGTGTGATTGATCCATTGTATCCCAAAATTTACATTTATTCAAATGATTTCAGATAAAATGTTTTAATTTTGGATCATGAATATCTCTCAAAGCTTGACGTAAATTATCTGAAAATTTCTCTTGTGCTTGTCAAAAATAAGTGTGAAAATTTATTTGAAAATTTGGTCTTAAAACTCATTGTTATTTCATGATCATTTGATTTAAATATTTTTTTGTTTGAAATTATTGATTTTTTGAATGTCACACACATCTTGGATATGAAAGTTATAATATGATGTGATCGATTCATTGAATCTTGAGATTTTCATATTTCTTCAATTGATTTAAAATAAACTATATTTTTTATTCTTGGGTCATGAATCATCTTTTGTGACTGTTAGAAATATTTGTGAAAAATATTCTTGACAAGTCTGCTTTAAAATTGATTTTTGTGCTGCTTTGATATTGATTTGAAAACATTTTGGTGACTGCTTGTTTTCGATTAAAATTTGCCTTGTTGCTCTGACAAATGGAATTAATATGCTTGTTTATTAAATTAACTGCTTGGGTTTTGTGATTAGTTTTTTTGTTGTTGTCTGAGATACCCTTGTTAACCACAAATGTCATATCAAAATCCCCGTTAACAGAAACAACAAGTGGTATCAGTCTCTCATTTTTTTGCTCACTCGTATGTTTTGAATCTTTACCTTGTATATATTCCACACATTCTTTTTGTCTTGTATAAATCCTTCTGTTTTCCTCTTGTTATTGATTTTAAATTTTAAATTATTTATTGATTATTCATTCAGAATTAAAATCAATAACCAAATTGAACTGTACTTAGAATTCATCAAAAAAAATATCAGATTTCGAATTTTTGATGAATTGTGACTACAATATATTACACAATAAGAGGAGATTTTATTTATATTTTCATGATGATTGAACAGTTGTTATAATATCTTTGAATTGGCGCTTATTTCACGAACATCTCCTTTTACTATCATCCTTCTGTCATCCACCATGATTTTATATTAATGTGGAGAGTTTAATTTTTTTTGTAAAATCATCTTGAATAAACAGTGGAAATATTTGTGATGGAAATGTGACTGTGTTATTTTTTTAGAATTAGTGATAATTGAATATTTCCAATGATTCCAGTGTAGTTAAACATATTTTACAACATGATTAATTTAGAAATTTATTTCACAAAACATTCCTGTACCTACCACATTTCTATCATCCATTTTGGTTTTATATGTTGAGGAGTTTTTCTTTTTGAACAGAAAAAGATATATATATATATATATATATATATATATAATATTCATAAGTGTTTCTCTAACCTCATTTAAAAATCCAAGCTCTGGTCATGCATGGTTAAGAGATTACTTATAATTTAATTTGCGACTGACTTCATTTAAAAATCCTAGCTCTGGTTATGCGTGGTCAGTGTGCTCTTGAATTAAAAAGAAAAAGTTATAAATTACTAAATAAATTTTTATATGTAATTCTCCCTGGTGTGTAAAAACCAGTCTATCAATCCATTTTTTAATTTGTGAAATGTGTTAATATCTTACGATGTATTATGATTTGTTGGTTGATAGCTACTGGGATTTGAAATTATTTGATGTTGTCTTTTAAATTGAAGTTATAGTTGTAGTCCAAATCCATCACTGTTTTATGCTTCATATTTATAAAAATCTGTTTTGAAAATAATTGGAATCGCATTTTTTTAACTCTCCCACTTATATAAATTTCATTGTAAACCCGTCATGTTACAATGTGAAATTTGTCACTAATTCTTAGAATATTATGACTTTTGTTTTACTGATTTAGATTTATGATGACCGTTCTTCCTCCTAAACTGAAATTATATGTTTAGTCAATTTTTCATCATTATTTTAACTTTTGTATCTTTTAATGATAACAAAAGGTGGAGAATGGGATGAGATTTTGATTTATAAGTGAATATTTTATAAATATATTAATATCGAAAATTCCATTCAATTTTCATTCTTTTCACTCATGCACAGTTATAGGGGGAGTTTCTGTTGTAAGGGGAGCATTTAAATGGGAGGAGTTTCAATATTCACTATCCAACACATTTATTATGTTCAAAATCTTATTATTTGTTTGCCATTATCAAAAAGGGAAGATTGTTGTATATAACGTTGTTGTATATAACAGTTATATGATTTTTGTTTGATGATAACAACCAAATATATATTATTATAAATGTGTTTGTTATTGTATTGTTTCATATATACATCGCAAACATGAATAAAATATTTATATTTAAATAGAATACTACTGTACTCGAATTTAAATATTCAAACAGTATTTTATTTAAATATAATATTTTATTTCAATATTTAAACAGTACAATCTTATAACTCTACCATTTGTACGTCTCAGTATCACAATACATTTCATATTTCATTTTCCTATACAAAACTCCTCACTACAAAACTCTATCACTCAGTCACTCTTTGTAAAATTTCATATATACAGACACTCACTAGTACGTACACTCACTGACACAATCACTTCTGTATTCTGTCTTCATAGCTGTCGGTCAATCTAGTCATCCACACCTGTCACATATAGAAACACACACAATATCTGGAACATAAATAATTTTAAATTTTAGCAGATATAATTTTTATTTTTAAAAATTTATTTGCTTCAGAATTTTGGTGTGTTTCTCATCATTTTTCATGACTTGATCTGATTTATATATATCCATCTGTGTCTACACAGCTTGTGGTATTCACAGCGATACACTGTAAATACCACAAGGCAGACTGTATACTCTAGTGCTCACACTTCAGCCTCAACACACTACACTGTTTAGCTGATCAGAACCCGCATCACATTTAGCTGATTCTGAACAGCCATAACGCAGTAATAGCAATCTGATGATAAAAATATTCATGTCTGTCATTCGAATAGCCTCACACACACACACACACACACACACACATATATATATATACACACACACACACACACATACGTGTATATATACATATATGTATACATGGATGCACATATACAGTGTCAAAGTGGTCGAGCCAGCATGCACAAGTCAAGCTATTTCATATACAAGTGCTACAAGGAAGGCATCATATCTATTGTGCAAGCAAAGTGCCAAATACAACAAATCAAAGGCCAAACCAACATATAAATGGACAAGACTTACAAGTACAGTTCAAGGGTAAGTGTGCACCAGTAAGAATGGTCAATAACATGAATGCAACATGGTCCAAATGGCAGCAACAAGTTAGCATGTGGAAAACAGGAAAGAGTTCAAGTGAATACAAGCTACACAAGTGCAAATGCACAAATAACATCATGGCAACAAGCATATATAAGTTGGTGCAACAAGTTTCTGTCATGTCAATACAAGCATGGCCAAGCAAAAGTGAATGCAACATAGGTCGAGCACAAGGCATGCAGTAGCATTTAAATGGAGTAGCTAAAGTGCACAATTTCATTTCAGATTCAATGCAAATGGTACCATTCAAAGGGAAATGGTCGAGCATATATCCAAGTATTGCATGGTCAAAAACTAGTTCAGTTTCAGGTACAACAATGATCAGTTCAAGCAAGTTCAAGACAGTGGCAAGTAACATATGCACAAACATGGCCGACCACATATACATGGCAACATCAAATGAAGAATACAAGCATGGAAATCTGCCAAGTGAACTCAAGTGCATGTATGGAACATATTTAAAGAAGTGTAGCAAATTCAAGCATATATATATATATATATATATATATATATATATATATATATATATATATGGCAAGTGCCACTAAAGGGGGAGCAACGTAAGGCAAGTGCAAGAAATCTATTACCAGAAACAAAACAGTGAAGAATATTTTTGGCAAAAATCAATTCTAATCTTCTAAGCTTTTTCTTGGAAATTTTCATCACAAGTAAACAAAAGTATTATCCAATCCATTTTTGTCAAAGTTTTAATGCCTGTCAGAAATCACACAATATCAATGCAAGTGAACAATAATATTTCATTTTGTTTCCAGCATTGAACAAAGGTATATTGGAAAGTTTTAATTCCAGGCATGCAACAAATTCCAGAAGTCAACAGTTTTGCTATTCCATTTACATTATTTACAAAGGGATGGAATTACGGCCAGGTTCATCAGCAAATCAAAGAACAATTTTTTTTAAACCACAGAGAATATTTTTGGCAAAAGAATCATTTCAATTGACCCCAGTATTTCCAGAAATGATTTTGTTTTTCACGGATTTAAATCGAGGGAACTAATCACGCAAAAAATTATCAAGGGACCACAATTCATTAGTTTCTAGTATTTCGTTCACCATTTCAAAGCCGAGGAATCCATTTTAATCCAGGCAAGCAAAAGAGGAAATCATGCAAATAATCAGCCAAGTCATATATCGAAATCAGAGAGTTAGTCAAGGGTTTTATAATCCCTATATATACACCCGATTCCTCATTGGAAAAATCATCGAAAACCATGAACACAATTCAAAGAACAGAAATCGAATAATCAAGTTACTCACATAGTTTTCGATCGGGAGCATCCCTAATCGTTGACGAGTAAGAACAGAGACACACGAAGATCATCCAAGAACATTTTTCAAGAATTTCGAAGTGACGATTTGGGAATTCACAGAAAACCCTATTTTGAGAAGCCATCGCCATTTTTATTTCCCAAAAAGAAAGTGATTGGGAAAAAGAAACAAGGGTGCACACATACAACAAAGAGGGCCAGCCTAGTCTATTCTTTATTAAAAGGTGTTTTTCTTAGGTTTTCATTTTGTTTTGTTTTAGTTTCCTTTATAGACGATCTCAACTGTTTTCTAGTTTGTCGAACTAGGTGATCTAGTTAGGGTTTTTAACCAGCAGTTTACTATAGTCTGTAAAAACTTGGGTTTACGGGTTACGGGGTTGTAATCCGGGGAAATCTGGTCTTGGGGATATAGACCAGTCTACGGTTTAGAGCATAGGATTCGAATAGGAGGGAGGGGTTCACAAGTTTACATGGTCTTTTAAGTGGGATATGTTCTATTACCTAGTAGAAACCTTAAGAATGCAACAGTAGGCAGGATTTTGCCGAAGCTGGGTATATCTATGTGTCATTTACTTTCTTCATTTTTATTTTGGCTGCATTTTGTGATCTAATTTTTTTATATCTCGCTAAAATTTAATAAACCCTCTTCACCCCTCTCTAGGGTTAATCTAGATCCAACAAAATACACATAATATAATTGAATCAAATGATGCTGAATTTTATGAAATGAAATTTCTTTTTAAATTAAGCAATAGTGGGGGAACATCAAGTAATTTATTACTTGTAAGAACAGAACCTAATGAACATTCTGAAAATGAACCTAGAAGAAGTAAAGAGCAAGAACTGCAAAATAATTTGGTTCAGATTTTTGTACTTTTAATATAAAGGAGGATCCCTTAAACCTCCAAGAGGCCTTATCTTCACTATATGCCGATTTTTGGCAGGAGGCTATAAATGTAGAGTTGGATTCTTTGGAATCCAATAAAACTTGGCACTTATTTGATTTACCACCTAGTTGTAAATCAATAGGCAATAAATGAGTGCTTAAAAGAAATCAAAATATGATGGCACAATTGATAAATATGTAGCCCATTTAATAGCTAATGGATGTAAGCAAAGACAGAATATAGACTTTATTAGCACCATTTCACATGTAACTGGAACACCATTCATTTGAGCATTAACTTCACTTGCATATATTCAAAATTTTACAATGGACGCTAATATTGCATTTTTGAATGGTGAATTGGAACATGAAATTTATATATAGACCAATTTGAATAATTTATAGTTCATGGTCAAGAACATAAAATTTACAAATTAGATAAATCATTATATGGTTTAAAAAAACACCTAAGAAATGGCATGAAAAATTTGATAACTTAATAATCTCATATGGATTTGAAGTTAATGAAAGTGACAAATGCATTTATTACAAATCTAAGAATGACATTTGTATTATTATATGTCTTTATGTGAATGACCTACTCACTTCTAGGTCAAATATTCATGCCATAAACAATGTTAAATATTTGCTAAGTTCCAATTTGATATGAAAGATCTAGGTGAGGCGAGTGTAAACTTTGGTATTAAAATTACTATGTCCGAAAAAGGGACTTTCTTTGGACCAATCTCAAGAAATATAATTACTTTTACTGTAAACCTGCATGTGCACCATATGATCGCAATGTGAAGCTATTCAAAAACACTGGTGAAGGTGTTAGATAGTCTGACTATGCGAGCATCATTGGCAGCCTTCGGTATGCCAATGATTGTATTAGACCTGACAGTGTCGATGTCGTTGGATTATTATGCATGTTTATTAGTAGATCTAGTATAGAGCATTAACATGCCATTGAGAGGGTCATGAGATACCTAAAATAAACCCTGAACCTTGGATTACATTATGAAAAGTTTCCAGCTATTCATGAAGGTTATTCCGATATAGGATGGAATACTTTGTATGATGATTCAAAAGAGACCAATGGCTATATATATATATATATATATATATATATATATATATATATTTATTTATTTAGCATTACTGGAGGAGTTGTTTCTTGAAAATCCCAGAAAACATACTATTTTGACTCAGTCTACTATAGAGACGAAGATAATCTCACTAGCCACATCTAGTGAAGAAGTAGAGAACTAAAGAAATCTACTAGTTGAGATCTCCATATGGGAAAAACCAACACCAGTGGTGTAATTTATTGCGATAGTTCTACCACTATTGCAAAAATTACAAAACCATTATTACAACGGTAGAAGATGACAGTCGTAAGCACAATACTATAAGAGAACATCACATATGTAGTGATGTCAATTTGATGGCTATTGAAAAATGGACAGAACCGATATTACAACGGTAAGAAATGACAGTCGCATGCACCGTATTGTTAGAGAACATCAAATATGAAGTGATGATAATTTGGCGGATCCTTTGATGAAAGGACTGACCAGAAAGAAAGTCCTTAATGATTCTTAAAGAATGGGACTATTGCCCTGAGACTGTGGAATCACACACATTGGTAACCCGACCTAAATGACTGGCGATCTCAAGAACTCAGTTCAATGGGTAAAAACAAGTTGTGTTGTGTTAGTAGATGAACATGTTAAATTTATATATTAAGAAACATGTATTCCGGATGTGATTAGAGGATGAGTTAATAGATACTCTTAATGAGATCCATACTCTATTTTGAGTGGAGTACCTACCCTTAGGAGTACTCATGATAGACTTGCCTATGTGAATGTGGAAATGTAGTCATTTCCTATGGAGTTTTGGGCAAGATTCCTAGAGATTCACTAAACTGGGATATGTGCATGGTCATAAATGCACGGGCTTATTTGATTGCACTCTAGAAAGGTTGTGTGTGGTTTGATGTCAGGAATAGAGTTCAAGACTACATGTCACTCTAGTAAAAACTGAATCTTACTCACTATGCAAATGTTCAAGTCAGAAGACACCTTTATTTATGCACAATGTTATGTATTTTTTTTTGAACTGCTCGATTTATTTTTTAAGAAATTCAAGTAGGGGATTATTGGAACATTTGGTGAATTTACTAAAAAAAGAATAAATACAAATTGAGTCGTTATGAGTTAATACGGTAACATATTTTGTGCCATTATTATTTTGAGAAGTTGCCATTTTACTACAGACAACATATTTATGAGCCATTAATGCATAGAGTCATTGTAAGCTATAAACGGTATTATATTTTGTATAAGTTTTTTCTTTTGGGAGTTGTTACATTTACATAACAATTATATATTTATGCACATGCTTGTATTTGATTGAGATGTTACAAAATATAAATGGCATTAACATATTACCATGGATGATAACAAATTTACTATCTGTTGTTATTTTTGGAATATATACAATTTACGTTGTATAAGTTATAATCTTTTGTCCATTTTCTTTATTTTAATACATGGTATTAAAATATTGCAATGAACGATAATAAATTAATATTTATTAACATTCATCTCTTTTGAAACGTTTGCAATTTACATGTTAAAAATTGCAATTTTTTTGAACGTTTCTTTTATTTAATATGGCATTAATTGTGGTCCAATTTTCCTTCCACTAACATAACTACCATTTCTTCTATATAAGAATTTGGTCATTGACAAGGGAACATACAAAATACAAAGAATATAGAAGAAAAACCCTCTCTCTTCTTCTTCTTCTTTGGAAAGATATTTTTTTTTTAATATATTTTATCTTCTCCTCCATCATTCTTTTACAAAACAGAAAAATAAAAAAAACTTGAGCGGTAGTATTTAGAGTGCAAACAGAATCGGTTTCATATGTGCAAATGATCCGATATAGAAAGTAAAAACAAGAAAGATGTTGTTTTATCCCAGAGGCAGCGGCGAACAATACCACCTACTTTGCACCTTGAGTTGATCCCTGAAACGTCTTCAAGAAGAGACATAGTCCACGACTCAGCTGAACCATTGTTTACAACATGACACATTAATAAATGGAAATGAGTCTTGCGTGCATGCATTCATCCAATTTTCAAGAGTGTGGATCAAAAAAATTCAAATCCAATAATTAGAAATTGATGGTGGCTAAAAGGAAGGCCGGAACATAATGTAGATGTAACAACCCGGAAAATCAGAACCAATTTAAAAAATTTATTTTTAGAAATTTTAACAGAAATTTGGTGAGAATTTAAAAATTGGATTTTTAAATAATAATAAAGCCCTTAAAAATAGCCATTTTGCAAATGACCTCTGTTTTCGTCGAAACCACTTTTGATGGATCTAAAATGTCAAATTATTGCTAGGTTTAAATTTCCATAATTTTTGGAATTAATATGTGAGCGGTGTAAACTAAAACGCGTTTGGTAATTTCGGTTTGAATTGGATCGATCAGAAAATGGCCATTCTTCAAACGGTCTCCGAATTCGACGAAATTAATTTTTTGGACCGTATCATCAAAACATAGGTAGATTTAATTTTCGGGAATTTTTGGAATCAGTATGTGGCCCCGGTAAATTAAAATGTACGTTCAAATTTAATATTGAATGTTTTATATTTTAATTTAAAGAAAAACAAACTGAAAAAGTCAAATGGCTTACAAAACATAGTCCATTGTGTCCGGAATGGGGGTGTTTAGCTAGGGGCGACAATCGTTGGGCTTGATTTGGAGTCCATATGGATTAATGGCCCTTTTCATAATTAAAGAATTAAATATTATAAATATCGTCCAATAAAAAAAATTAGAAGCCCTAATCCTCAAAAACAAACAGCCGCCGCCTTTTTAATGGATGGCTGATTTCAACGGATTTTAGATCCTTCAAATCTCTCAATCAACAAAGAACCAATGAAAACTACCAAAGGAAAAATCAAAGATCTCGTTGAGATTTATATTCTCAACGGTTATGATCTCGAATTTCAACCCGGGGTGGTCGATTTTCTCTCTCAAACTTCGTCGGTTCGAACGAATTTCCTGGGGAATTGCTAAGTTCGAGTTCAACGGGTTCTAGGGTGGTGGAAGAAGGCTCCAAGGCCGACGATGTGGTGAGGTTGGATCGAAGGCGCGGTAGTCGTAGGGGGTGCGGTGCCAAACCCTAATTTCGTGCCTTATGGGTTTAATCGCGGTCTGAAGGCTCCAAGAAGATGAAGATATGAGCGATCTTGTTTTCCTAATCAATGTATTAATGTTTAATTTAAAATTAATTACTTAATTTAATTGTGTAAGTTTATAAAATAAATAACTTATTCATATATCCTCAGAACTGAGTGCCGTTCGAAGCATTGGGATCTCAATGTGAGATCCCAATGTGAGATCTCTAATTTAAAATGAAATTAATTGTGATTGCGATGTGAAATTTATATATATTCGCTATGTAAAATTCATATAAGGGTTGTATAAAATTTGAATTGATTGATTGTGATTGCGATGAATGGCTGAATTGAATTGTTTTTGTGAAAAATATGATTTTGTTTTAAATAAAAAGATTAGACAATAAAAATTATATTTTTATTGTATATTTGATTCATTAAAAAGAATCATGTTTTAAATAAAAAATTAGACAATAAAATTATATTTTTATTGTATGTTTGATTCATTAAAGAGATTTTGCTAAATTAAAATGTAAATCATTTACATGATAGCAAAGTAGAAAACGATCATTTGTTAATGCATGTTTTGTTTGTTAAAATGTAAATCATTTACATGATAGCAAAGTAGAAAATGATCATTTGTTAATATATGTTTTGTTTATTAAAACATTATTATTTGCATGTTAGCGAAGTAGAAAAACAATAATATGTTTTGATTCATTAAAATCATATCATTTACATGTTGGCGATGTTAATAGAAAAATGTTCATTTTCTAAATATGTATTGATTCATTAGAATAATGCCATTTACATATTAGCGAAGTAGAAAAATAATTACATGTTAATATATGTTTTGTCATTAAAAATGACATTTTTAATATGTTAATTTAGAATAAAAAGGAATTTCTGTTAAACATGTTTTGTCATTAAAAATGACATTTTTAATATGTTAAGTTAGAAATAAAAAGATATGTGCAAGGAATAAAAAAAATATGTGATGAATAAAAATATATATATGCAAGGAATAAAAATATATGCGCGATGAATAAAACATATATATAAAATGTGAAGAATATATATATATATATATATATATGAAATAAGAATAAACCATATATATGCGATATATAAAATGGCCATGATATGGAATAAATATTTGTTCGGTAAAAATATTGTTTTTAACATATATATATATATATATAATTGTCATGTAGTGAAATAAATATTGGATTGTTAAAAATATAATTATTATCCATATATGAATATGTGATGAATAAAATTGTCATGTATTGAAATGAATGTTGGATCGTTAAAAATATAATTTTTAACAGGAATATGCGATTAATAAAATTGTCATGTATTGAAATAAATATTGGTTGGTTAAAAATATTATTTTTAACATATATATGGAATGTATAAAGTTGTCATGTAATAGAATATTCAATTTTGATTAAAAATTGAAAATGAAGTTGAAATTGTTTTAAAATGAATTTATAAACAATTTATAAAATACGATTTGAATTGAAATAGACGAAATATATATATATATATTATATATATATATATATATATTTAATGGCCTGAATAGAACGTGCCGCGCAGCGAATGTTCACAAATTTCGACCATTGACTTCGAATTGACATTACAGGAGATCCGACCATTGGATTCTCCTAAAACCAGAACCGTTGGGTTCGTAACGAAAAGAGCTTTCCAATGAATATAAGAAATTTGAAATCTAACTGTTGGATTTGGAATTATGCCCAAATCAAATTTGGAAAAGGTAGCTGTAAATGCAGTTCGATGACCGTTTATGGAAATCGACTGAAAGGGCCTTGATAAAATTATTAAAAATATTAATAATTTGTGTAAAATCATAATATATGATCCAAAAAGAATTTGGATGAAAAATTCCACGTTTTTAAAGATAAAAATGTTTTTTTATCCAAATGAAATAGTTATTAACTAGAATAGTAATCCAATTGTTTTTAAATAAATAAATTGGACTTGGAAAAAAAGGTTTTTTTTTAAAATAACCAGAATTTTCCAATATATAAATTGGAATGGATTTGAGTAGAAATAATCTTCGGAATATTCCGATATTGTATTCCGTGATTATACGGATATGGTTGTGGGAATTTGGAAGATATTGATATCGTTATTCCAATATGATATCCGTTGGTTTCAAAATTTGAAACGGATTATAAGTCGATATAATTTCTATTCTGAGCCTTATATTTAATATCGGATTGGATTTTGGGTTTGTCGTGAACTGTGTTTAAATGACATTGGTTCTTTAACCCAGTTAAAGCAGGACTAATTTCCAGAAAGTTGAACAATCAACAAGAAATGATTTTATAGATTGAAACCAATTGGAGTTTAATAAATCTTTAATTAGATTGTGAATGTATAAATGGTAATTAAATTACCAAAACATGAAATGTGATTGAACCAAATACACTTGGTTGCTGATATTGATTGTGATGGATTGACTGTTTGGATTGTGCTCGACCAGTTTATGAGCAAAATATGCTTTTACATTTAGCATTGGGTTGGGTAAAAATATCTATGTGTTAACACCTTGTGAAACACTCCACGATTTGACAAAAAGGTGTTTAGCGATGTTATTTATTTCAAAATTTAATGAATGATTTTGAAATGATATTTTTCTTAAGTGAAAAGAATAGTATTCCCGATTTTGGATAGGGAACATTTTATAAAATGTTTTATAAAACAGAAAGGATTTCGAGGGCTAAACCCGATGATTTCGAAATGAATTGAAAATGTAAGATGTGTTTTACATTGTGGATCAACGCATAACTGATTAGTTGCTATTGATGATATATCTGTTTGGTGGCGGAGAATTTATTCTCTTGCTCAACACCCTTCTTTGAGACGTACGAGCTCAAAGGTTATATGATTAATAATGACTGATCATATGTGTGAATTGCTGGTGTGAAGTACTATAGTTTGAAAGTACTTGTGATTATTATGTTGTGAAATGATTTTCCCTACTTCGGGATATGAAATGATTTGGTATATGGCCAAAGATGCAGGTGACCTGAGAGCGACTAAAAGTGTGAGGGCGGTGTATGGCTTCCCCCAGAGTGTGGGATGGTGCATCGTCAGTGTAGCCTGCTCCATCGAGGGAGGTGCATATATATATATATATATATATATATATATATATATATATCGAGTTGGTAAGGCGCATACAGCCTTGTCTGAGGGAACATGACTGATATTTGGTTGCATACTTGTTTGTATGCATTGTTATGTTTTGAAATTCATATTTCCAAAGATTTTGGTTTGAGATCCCGAAGTGAAATCTACTTTGATATAAAAGCTAGATATGTATTTCAAATGATTTAAATAAGAATCAGGAAATAAAGTCCAAAGAAATAATTTCTGTAAAGTGAATTGGATTTGGAAAATCTAAGTGTGTGGATTAATCTATATGGGTAGATTGGAAAATTGCATGTTGATTGATGCATTGTAGATCCATATGACTATTATTATTTGTTGTTTATGCACTGGTATTCATGGGGGTAAACCCGTTCCGTGACATGCGGCGTGGTCCCGTGATTTACATTAATTTAAAGTAAAGATTAGTAACTGTTTTGAGTTCTCACACCAGTCCCATGACTGACTCGAGTTTATTGTTTCTACCTAAACTCTGGGTGCCCATATTTTTCACACGGGCAGCTAATAATTTAGTTTTGCAGATTATTTCATTTAGCAGGATTCTGGATCGAAGCGAAAATCTGTGTCCAGTGTATTGATAGTCTTGCGCTGTGTTAGTTTATTGGTTCCGGAGCATTGTAAATTAATCTTCCACTGTAGTATTATTTTTTGATGTACTCTGATATATTCTGCACTATGATGTAACATTATTATGATGTTTGTAAAAGTCTTCTGTTATTTTTTATGATGTGTTGTATGCCCAAAGTTAGCGTATGCGGGATTCAAATGGTCTTGGTCGATTTAGCGATCGATTAGGTCTGAGCGAAATCCGTATCGTTACTGTAGAGCACGTCAACACTCCAAAAAGACACACGTATGGACACAAAACTCAAAAAATTGCATATTGCAAGGGACCGATATAATATAATATGTTGTTTTATTGATACAAATGTCTGTCGGACACCAAAGTGGACAAATGAACATACTATGGTGATCAAAACGATGAGACAAATGCGAGGATGCAAAGATATCAGTGTTGCGACTCTCCTATCAAAACTCCAAATTTTTAATGACGGTACGCTACTAATACGTATGGAAAAATTCAAACGAAGCTAGAAACGTCCAAATTTCGCGAAACGAATTGCGCCGTTGAATTAAGAATGAGCAAAATATTTTTCTTATGTCAGGACACTATAGGTTTTGGAAAAAAATTCATTCGTTCAATATTTGAACCGACCTACGTTGAAATAACGCTACTGAACGAACTTCCGTTTTTTTCTATGAAATTAATTCCTTCGCTATTTCTCGTTAGACGTATCTCAAATATTAAATTTTGGAATTTATCTTAATTTTACATTTTTATTTTTATTTGAGTTGTATCGGTTGCCATTACCTCAAATAATCGTCAAAACCGATTTAAACAGAGTGACTAACTTTGGCACTTTCAATATAAAATTATCCAAATCACTTCCAAACAAAATTAACAAATTTCAAATATCAATATTTCATTATAAATTGATTTCATGATTTAAACCAATACATTCTAAGTTATGTTTATCGTTTAATTCTT
The DNA here is from genome assembly GCA_030737875.1 of Allium sativum. Taxonomy (NCBI): domain Eukaryota; kingdom Viridiplantae; phylum Streptophyta; class Magnoliopsida; order Asparagales; family Amaryllidaceae; genus Allium; species Allium sativum. The sequence goes on along the minus strand of CM060921.1, from coordinate 713,787,308 downwards.
ATTTTAAAACCATTTTAAATCAATAATTAAATTAAGTTTAATAACTTAAATGGTCAAAATTAACGGGATGTTGCAGATCTATACAGCCGGTGCAGAGTTAATATTAAAATAAGATAATATAACGGTCAACAAGCCTGACCGGTGGCATAGCTAGTGCTGTGCAAGCATGCATGCAAACAAAGTACGTAGCGCGAAGCGCAAATATATACATAAATAGGGGTTCATATAATACAACAGTTAGCTGCAAGTAAATCAGCCTACGAGTTGAAGTAAACAACTCCAAAACATTACTATCGACTGCAAACCAGAAGACTGGCATTAGGGTACTGGATGCATAATCACCAGGCGAGCAGGATGAGATTACCATGGGCGGGGGTAGAAGGGACGCTAGCACAGCCCGCCAGATTGATACAAACATTCTAATAAATTTTCGCTGAAAATGCTCCATCAAATTTTAATATAATTTCCATTTATCAAACGCTGTAGGAAAATTCATGAATAAGTATAGATGTCTTGTAAATTTGAATTTATACATATTGATAACCTTTGAAATCATGACATGATTTAAAGGTTTGCTAAGCAGTGAACCATTGATTATATGCATTGTACTGCATGCGTTTCAAACTCATTTTATTTTTTTTCAAATAGTTTGGAAGTTGAAACATATATTAGCCTTATGTTTCAAATTCATTAAATGAACTTAGAGAGTAAGCCTTTGTACTGTAAAAAGAAGAGCCAACTTCACGCATTCATATAGGTAAGTCACCAAAATTGTCCTATAATTATATATTATAACAGTACTTCTTCTATAAACCTGTTAAGTACCAAGTAGTACAACCTTCTTCGTATCACTATAGGTACTAAGCCTTTTTCCTGGCATGAAATATAATTTTAGTTATCTGAGCTAATATCACAGTTCTTCCAATTGATAATGTAATGTATTTCTTTATTAGACTCAAGATAATGAATTTTATTATTTTCAGTTGAGTTTATGTCATAGGCGATTTTTTCACATTTTCTTCAAACTCGACCCTTAATATTTTCAACCAAAAGTCCCATGCAAGTTCATTTTTTAAATGGACATTCCAGGTGTTGGCTTGATCTCATAAAATTTATGTCAATTAAATTATCTATGAGAATTTGTCTTATTACAGTGTACTCTAGGCTAATACGCATAAATTTCAGATTATATACGTGGCTGTAGACTTTTGATAACGTTGTTTACATATTACAATGCATGAATATCAAAGGTATTTTTTTTGGTCATACATGAATTTTGTAACAACCCACCCGTAATTGGCCTTAATCCCTATCCATGTTAGGCCCATCGGAATTTAGTGTCGTTCTAAACGAGTCGTTGGTTCCTATAACGAATACATGAACAAATCCAAACTAAAAATGAAATCAGAATCTCACAGCGGGGATAAATAATAGTAACTGAAAATAAATGTACCATTAAGTAAAACCAAATAATGTTGATTACATCGAATTCGAACTATCATATCAAGGTACATCAATAATAATGTCCCACGAATACAATAAACTACCAAACATGATAGTAATAATAATAAGATATAAAATCTCCTTTACCAGTCTCCAGTCTTTGACTTCATTAATCGAGCGTTTCCACCTACTAACCTGTTGTTAAGAGGTGGTAGGTCAGAACAACAAGTGCCGGTGAATGAAAGTCATATAAGTTTAAGGAACGTCTATTTCCTTTGCTTGATAGTATGAATTCCTAAAATTATGTCTTCGCAAATTCAAAACACAACTAAATATGTCGTACATGTATATATTAGGAGGACTATCCTATAGTCACTTAAGGCCAACATGTTTATATAAGGGTGCTATTATCATTTAATACCCTACGAAGCAGACTACCATTTGGTCACTTAATGCCACTATTTATATTTATGGGCGAATTTTCACTATCACTTAACACGTTATGGCGGACCCTAGTCACTTAAGACCTCATCTTTTAATCATTAAATATATTAAATATACTCTCAATGTAAATCGATAGACAGTAATCTATCACTTAATACCGGGTCTAGATAGAAATTCATCGACATTTGTGAACCTCCCGGTGGACCTATGCGTTACTATCTTGCTGCCATTACAGGTGAACTCCTAGTCACTTAATGCTTTACTTAGACAGGCTCTCCCATTAGCTTTCATAGGAACTATTATTTTCTTATCCCTAGGTATGCCCTCACATAGCCCCTAAATAAGAAGCAGACATCTTCTGAAGAACTACCATACTCATACGTCTATCCTTAAATAAATACCATTTAATACCTTATAAGAGTAAGGCGAACCCAATGACCACTTAAAACCTAATAAGGGAAGGTCCCATTGTGACGACCGCCCATAACTCCTGCACTCAATAAGAGGAAAAATACGCTGAAAACGTGACAGGTAGCTATGGATGATTATCTGAGTAAGATAAACACAAGCGGAACCTGTTGTATAACTCACAACATATGGATAAAATATAGTAGAACATATACAACAGGCAATAGTAGTGAAGCAAAATCGAGCAGAATTTAAACTTTCATATCATCAAGAAAGAATATCCATACATCACTGGATTACAACATCAAATTCTGTACAAGAAGCCTCATTACAATATCACTCAGAGAAGAATACAACAAACATAACAGCGGAAACAACAGATATGTATATAAGAAAACTAATACGTAAGCCTCATGCTTTGAGTCTCACAGTCTTTTAGGCATCCCTATTATACCCCTGCTTTGAGTCCGCCAGAACCTACAACAACGATAATCTCTCAGCCTTCGATATCGCTAGTCATCCAACTCAATGACTATCTATAAGCTCAAACCACATCTCGAGCAAACATTATACATGAATTCACAACTTTGAGTCATCTTCACATTCATTGCATTACGACGATCAACGAACACTTCACAACATTTCGAATATTCCATCTTGAATTTGCTTCGAAGCCACGTCCAAAGTCGAACCAAAACATACTTCATTTGGTCGATATTCGATTCACAGTGTTTCACCCTTTGGTACGAATAACAAACTACAGCGTTCCATTTCCTTTTCACAGTGTTTAAACAGCGCTATGGTCCATCGATGTTCACTCACACCTAATCTATCGGATCACCTGATCCATCGATGCGCCCTTTGCTCGATCAATCATTTTCACATGCTCCCGCCATCATATCATTAGGCTGATCCATCCGACTTTCACCCCGACCCATGCAACTTTTCATTGCTGATCCATCAGCTCCGCATCTTGCCTGATCCATGAAAATGCACTCTGATCCATGAATGTTTGCATGGCCGATCCATCCAAACGCTGTGTTGACCGTTCCGTGCCAATTTTCCAAGTACCGATCCATTGAGTGTTGATCCTTCAAAAGGTGATCGATCCATCCAGTTTTTCTTTGCCAACCCAATAGAAAAGGCTTGCCCGACCCACTTAGTTTTGCTCCGCCGATCCATTAAGAGCCACATGTCCGATCCAAAAGCATTCTAACACTACCGATCCATCAACTTCTATAGCGCTGATCCATTACTTCACCTTGACCCTTTCCAAGAATTTTGGCGCTTTCGATCCATAGCTTTAAAACGTGTCGATCCATCATTCCTTAGCAAACAAGATAGACCAATCCAAACTTTGTGCAATGTTTTCAACCGATCCTTTCATGAAACCAATTTGATTCCAATCTCGTACGTTTCCAAACAACCATTCAATCATCACAATCAAGTAATCATCTATCAAACACTAAAACATCAATTAATCATCAACAACATATGAGATTCACCAAATTACGATTAAACAATAAAAGAATCAAACAAATGGATCTAACATGCATAAAATAGAATTAACACATGAATTTACCGTTATAAGTTGCCAGATTAGATCCTATGGTGATTTGAATTGAAAACATGCTTACATCGATTAGATCTATGTGAAATCAACTTGAAATGATGAAAATAAGATCAAACTACTCATATACTTGATTGAATCCGTGCAAGAGATGCTTATCACTCACCAAATCCACAAAATAGCTTTAAAACGACGATCTACAAATCTAGACAGCGAAGAACGACCACTGAATCAATCACTTTGATGCCTTTCTTCAATGTTGATCTTTAATCATCTAATCTAGATCTATGAAATTAATGGAGTAGAGATGTATTTGATTGGAGTAGGGAGAATCTCCAACCCCAACCAAATAGAGAAATGAAGAAACTAAACTATTCTCCATGCCTCTTCCCCCTATTTATATCCAACAACCCCTAGCCTTAATGGGACTTACTAATCAGTGAACTAATGGCAAATTATTATGTTCAGAAAATGTGTAGCACTAAAACAACGTTTCCTCCCAAATCGCTGAACCAAAACTTTAATGTAACCACTCTACGGAATTGACAACACCATTTGCTTTCTAATGAAATCTATTCAAGCACCTGATTCAATCCCATTTAAAAGTTATTCCCTAAGTAAAAAATACAATGGAAAAATGGTCACAAATAAAACTAGTAAAAATCAGGGCCATGTCCCACACCCTCATGAACAACATATCAAAATATGAGAATGATCCGACCCTTGGGGAATTAAATAATAATATTTTATGATCCTCCGATACATAAAATACAGGTCGTTACATTCTCCCCCTAGGAATTTCTCCCCCGAAATTCCAAGCAAACACAAGAAACCAAAACAAATCCGCATGTCTATCATCCACGAGCTTTCAATTTACCATCCAAACTAGCATCCATCAAGCCATGCATCCATAGCCTTAACCTAGCACGCGGAATTCTAACAACAATAGTACAAGCTACAATGGTGTAAGAGTGACACGATTAATGATCCATACGAATGCAGATTTCTGGATGGGTCATCTTCTTACTCTCTTCCATTTCCCATATACAATCGCCATCATCCTCACTCCGTTGTACCTTTACTAGCTTAACCGTCTTTCTCTTAAGCTGTTTCGTGTCATTCCCCACATTGCGAAGCGGCTTACGAGGTTTCGAAACTACAGACTCAACTTCTAGGTCTTCGTACTGCTCCGGAGATACCATCACATTCGAATCATGCACACACTTGCGTATAAAAGTCATATGAAAAACATTTTGCACACTCGACATCTTCTCGGGTAAATCCAATCTATACGCGAGCTTTCCAATTCGCTCGATTATCAGAAACGATCCAACGAACATAAGGGCCAACTTTCCTTCATTTCTGAACCGAACAACATTCTTCAAAGGAGAAATCTTCGTGAAAACCATATCGCCAATATCGAACTCTAAGTCCTTTCAACGCTTATCGGCGTAACTCTTCTGACGATCTTGGTATGCCTTCATTCGTTGCCGAAAAATCTCGATACAATTCGAGGTTTCTCTTATCATCTCAGGCCCAAGTACCGGCTTTTCTCCAGTTTGTAACCAACATGCCGGAGAATTACACGGTTTACCATACAACGCCTCGTATGGTGCCATTCCTATGCTCGACCGGTAACTGTTGTTATAAGAAAACTCAACTAGATGTAGATGGTCATCCCACGATCCCTCGAAATCCAACACACAAGCTCTAAGGAGATCTTCTAAAACTCGATTAACCCTCTCGGTTTGACCATTAGTCTGGGTATGATAAGCCGTACTCAAACACAATTCGGTTCCCAATGTCTCTTGCAAACTCTTCCAAAATCCACTTGTGAATAATGGACCACGAGCACTTATGATGCTCTTTGGGATACCATGGAATCAAACTTTCCATTTTATATATAACTCATCCAACTTTGATGCTCTCCTAGTCGATCTGACAGGAATAAACCTTATGCTTTTTGTCAAGCGATCCACGATGACTTAAATCCCTTCATTTCCTACCCTCGTTCTAGGTAGTCCATCAATAAAATCCATCGATACTTCCTCCCATTTCCACGTAGGAACTTTCAATGGCTGAAGCAAACCACTCGGCTTTTCAGTTCAACTTTCACTAACTGATAGTTCATACATTTGGAAATGAACTTTCCAACATCCCTCTTCATCCTTTCCCAGCAGTAGGCTCGCTTCATGTCCAGATACATCTTATTACCACTAGAATGAATCGTCAACTTCGAGGGATGACATTCCCTCAGAAACTCATCTCTCAATCCATCAATATCAGGAACAACCAGTGGTACTTTCTTACAAAGCCAAACACCTTGATCAACTTCAAATTTTTTATCCTCTGGTTCCAGCTTCTAGATGATATTGGCAAGCTTTACATCATGCTTTTGGTTCTCGCTAATACTTTCGATGAGAGCAGGTCTTATCGACAAGCTTGCAAACATTTTATGTTCCAACTCAAACCGTGGCCCGAAATCAAATCCTTCAAGGTACTCGAGGTGCTTCCATTCCGGAAATATCACTCCCAAACTCGCATGTCTTTTACTCAACGCATCCTCCATTGCGTTACCTTTACCAAGAGTATAGGATATACCAAAACTGTAAGTTGCCAAAAACTCTAACCACCGCTACTGCCGAAGATTCAAATCCTTTTGGGAGGAAAGATACTTCAAAGACTTGTGATCCGTAAACAACTCAAATCGAACTCCCAATAGGTAATGTCGCCACATCTTCAAAGAAAACACGATCGCTGATAAATCTAAATCATCAGTCGGATAATTCTTTTCATGTGGCTTTAGTTGTCGACTCGCATTTGCCACAGCTCTATCCTTCTACATCAGTACTGCTCCAAGTCCGGATCACATGCATCGGTGTATACCACCATATCTTCATTCCCACTTGGAATCATCAAAAAAGGAGCAATTGTCAGTCTCTCTTTTAGGATCCCAAAAGCTTTCTCACACTTTGCATCCCATGTGAACACTTGATTCTTTTCGTCAATCCTATTAATGGTGCAGCTGTCATGCAGAACTCCTTAATAAACCAACGATAATATCCCGCCAACCCAAGGAAACTCCTAACATCCATCGCATTCTTAGATCTATCCTAGTCTTGGATTGTTGCCACCTTAGCGAGATCCACCGCAATTCCATTTCCAGAAACAACATGGCCTAAGAACATCACTTCGCTCTTCCATAAGTGACAATTTGAAAACTTAGCTCTCAGGTGATGGTTTTGCAAGATTTCCAAAATAACTCGCAAGTGCATCTTATGCTCTTCCTCATTCCGAGAGTAAACCAGAATATCATCCACGAACACAAGCATGAACTTGTTCAACTAATCCCTGAAAACCCTATTCATAAGATCCACGAAATACATTGGCGCGTTAGTCAACCCAAATGGCATCACTAGCCACTCAAAGAATTAAGATGTGTAATAAAAGCAGTCTTCGACACACTATCCTTTGCCATTCTCAACTTGTGATATCCCGTTGCCAAATCCATCTGAGAAAACACTTTGGCTTTGTGAAGCTGATCAAACAAGTCGTCTTTCCTTGGCAACGGATACTTGTTCTTCTTAGTCACCTTGCTCAGTTCACGATAATCCACATACAGTCTTAAAGATCCACCATCTTTGGTTGCAAACACAACTGGTGCACTCCATTCGGACATGCTCCTTCGAATGAATCCTTTTCCCAAAAGGTCACGAACTTGCACCTCCGACTCTCGTAGTTCTCTAGGCGCCATCCTCCTAAGGACCATAATGATGGGTCTAGCACCTTCGACCAAATCGATACTGAAATCAATCTAACGATGCGGCGGTAACCCTTTGACCTCGTCAAAGACAACATCAAACTCACTAGCGATCGGCACAGGTGACAAGTCTTCCCGTGGAATCACAAGCGAATACCAAAAGCTTACGAAGACCCCATCTTCGGGCTTACATCGAATCACAACCACTCTCCCTTCCACATTCCTGACTGTCACCTTGAGCTTCTCGCAATCCACTTTAGCCGCATACCTCTTGAGCTAATCCATACGAAAATGATCCCAAACCCAGCGAAGTTCAAAACAAGGCAATCACACACAAAAGAGCAGCCATGACTCGATAACACAAGACCACAACAAAGCATACAAAGAGCAAAAGAACCCCCAACTAGATTAGTCACAACCAAAGATCTATCACACATCTCGTGTCCCAAACCGAAGCGGCACACTAGCTCATTACAAATGAGAGAATGCGATGATCCAGTATTAAAAAACACTCGAACTGAAACACTTTTGACAGAAAGCGTACCTTGAACAACAACACTCTTCCCTTTCTCATATGGCATAAGATCTCTTGAAGAAGATGGCATGGACTCTAAAGCATACACCTTCACTATCGGCTTTCCTTTAGCTAGTTCTGGACAATCCTTCTTGTCAGGCCCTGGGTAGCCATAATTGAAACACTTCCTTTCATCTTTCGCATTTTTGCAATCCTTGGAGAAATGACCCTTCTACTGGTAGTTAAACAAATCATCCTTGCTTTTCTGTTTCTTCTGGCCATCTTTTCCTTTCTACTGTTGTTGCGTCCTCTTTTTGTTATTACTACCCTGCTGTGGTTTCACTTCCTCCTTGGCTGCAACAACAGTTTCTTCCTTTGGAAACAAACACTAATACAAAAGTGGGCAAATTCAACACAAGTTTTATGTGGCCTTAGATCGAAAAAGCGTTGCATTTTCCCTTTTTTCAAATAGGCAACACCGGAAGGGCGTGGCATCCGCGGCCGTTGCCTTAGCGCTCTAAGGCAATGCTTTTGCCCATCTACTGCCATGGAAAGAAAGTGTTGCATTATAGACGTAATGCAGCACTATTTGCACCTAATGCAACAATATTCAGTGTTGCTTTAGCATTAGTTTGATATTGGTTACTAGGTCACGATAGCGGGTACACGAGTTGCCTACGTGTGACACCCCACATCCGTTAATGTCACTCACTAAGGGAATGCATTAAGTTCCATGAAGCGTTATAGGTAAATAGACACAGAATAATTACAAGACAGATATAAATAAGATAGCAGCATAAATTCAAAATTTTATTTTAAACATAAATCATAACATCGTGGTCCAAAATACCATAAGTCACAAAAACCATTACAATAATATAACTTTTGTCTTGTACCATCAGGGTACATAAATATAAAAAGCATAATAATTCCCCAAGAAAAAGATCTAATCCATAGTAGAGATAAGAACTTGAGCCATACTTCGAAAGCAGCTCCTAGCAAGATGATAACTGAGTCCTGACTAAGCCTGAGTATTCCCGCCATGAGAACCGGGGGGGGGGGGGTGAATGGAAGAAAGAAAAGGAAACAAAATGGGTCAGACATAAAGTGTGGCGAGTCTAGTTACTTTTAGCAAGTAAATAAATAAAAGTAGCATGACAGGCATATAAAGTGGGTAAGAGAGATCACAACATAAATGGCAGGTGTGACAAGGGAGACAGGATAAGGTGTATACGCTTCCCTAATGATTACTTTGCACTATTACTAGTATAACCAGAATGAGGTGATCCCTTACACTTAAAGGTGGTAGACTTAGGCATACGTCTAAATGTACCCTACTACTACCCTAATTGATCGGCTCCCTACTCCGTAGATACTCTGTGCCGGCCCCACAGTGGGATGTATCACGTCCTAAAGTGGGAACCCCTCGCTGATATGCACAACTCCATATCTATAGGTGTCACGGTCTTCTTATCCCCTTTGGACCGGCTCATGCACGCACATGGCTCGGTCGGTTTGCGCCGCCAACACCATCCTCCATGTTTGGATCTCTTACAATCAGTCCAGTAAGCATGCCCCTTCTCCGACCTAGTTCGGAGTTCTCTACTCGATACATACTCCGGGTTACTGACCGAAACAGGTCCCATACAATATGATACAAGCTCTCCCCTTTGTCTTGTATCCCCCACTAGGTTTTCCACAGGATATATTTACCGTAAAGGTGTATTTAATTTTATATAACTCCAATCTTTCTACCGGTGATGCTTACCACTAGGTGTCTTTAATTACATAACCTTATCGGGCTAAGTTTTCGGGCCTATATGTAAATATTACCCACCCCCTCAGATTTTCTTAGCCCACCCACTGTCCGATTAATTTTACTTAACCCTAACTTTAGTTCATAATCATACAATCCCTATGGATTAGATTAGGTTAAGTAGTTCAATTCATTACCATGTCCATTTATGGTTTATAATGGGCTAGATCTCCCACATTAGGCCTACAACTTGAGGATGCTGGATATATCGGTCGGGTCGGGGAAGACTTCTTCCACAAGTTGGGCCTAACCTTGTGTCATAGCCCGTCTCGTATTTGCGCACTTAGACCTCTCACATTAGGTTCAACATTAGTGGTTGCTGGATATGCCGGTCGGGTCCGTGCAGACTTCCACCACTAATGCAACCTAACCTCGTGCCATAAGTGCAATTATAATTTCTAATTATAAACTTAGACATTTCAAAATTATCCAAATTTACCTATGTATTATAGGTGGTTATGCCCTTTTTCCCCATTTGAATTATATGTCCAATTCATATAAACATTATTTAAATTATGCCAATTCTAACCTTTTTCCCCCGTTCCCTAACTAACGCATTCGCATATATTTGGCGACATCTAGGCTAAAAAGTAGCCTAGTCATAAATAATAAAAAGGGAAAGTGACGGGAATATGAGAAAGGTGATTGTTTTGGCATAAACATAAACTAGCATGGTGATAAGGTGAGCATATACATACTGGCATGGACATGTAATTGGCATAATAAATGGACATAAAAACTGATCTAGTAAAAGGGTAATGTTAAAACTAGATCTAACATAATTAGGATGAACATATCCAAATAAGAGTTCACATGTCCAATAATGACAGATCTCAATTAATCACAACTTGATGATCTAGATCTAAACAAAGGTTTTACTGTCCAGATAATGATAATCACAAATTAACCACAAACTTTGAAAAGGGTAAGATCCATATATGTGACATGATAATTTAACCACAAAAGGATTAGATCCATAGATCTAACATGATAAAGTCTAGGATCCAAGAACATTATAGGTTCACAAACTATGATAGATCCAATATAATTCAGTCACAGACATGTATATATCCAAATCACAGTCATGTCACAAATTACTTTTAATCATTTAAATCTAAAAGTAACTAACTCACAGTGTTTGGATTAAAAGAGAAGGTAGAAAATAGCAGAGGTCGGGTCTATGCTTGAATCTCTAAGTTTGATTTGCAAAGTTGATAGTTGTAGGAGATTAACAGATCCAGTTCAGTCACCAGCAGAGTTTGGCCCCCATGGATTCTCAATAAAGAAAACAAGAGAAATGACTATGTATTTATAGCTGCCAGACCCTCTGAAACCGACTGCCACGTCATCCCTAGGGGTGTCGACACCCCTGTAGGTGGGTCGACCCTGGTGTCGACACCCCTTAAGGGGGGTCAAGCCCGGTGTCAACACTTCTCTAGGGTGGTCGACCCCCTAAAGCGAGAACATTTCCACCTTAATATTTTTTCAATTTTGAACGGTTATGGATAGGGTTCTGACTCATATGTATATATATATATTTCTTCTTCATGTATACAAACTTAAAACCCTCATAACTTCTTCATACGGTGTTTGTTTTACGCAAACCAAATGTCTATCTTGACTAGAATTTCGAGACGGACGCAATGGCGCAGTCTGTTTCCCTTAATTCCAAATTTAAATTAATGATTATTTAATTTATCCTCATTTAGTGTTGTTAAAATATGGGGTGTTACAATACGTGTCACACGACACGTCAGCTGCCCACGTGTCACACGCCACGTCAGCTGTGGGGTCTACGTGCCATGTGGAATTACTACTATTTTATGTAATGCAACACCACTGTATTATGGAATGCAACACCATTATATTGAAATACATCAGCAGGAAAAAAGCAAATGCAACAGCAAAAGAAGGCAAATGCAACGCTTTAATTGTAAATTTTGCAATACCAGTTTCGTACATAGAAGAAACACATCCAATATATTCTACATACCATATATACCAATTCTTCAAATATAACACGTACAATCAAATACATAATTTAAAAGTACAATTCAAATATTCTGCATACTGCAAGTGCCAACACATACCACCTTCAATACAAGTGCCAACATATATGATCCAATGCATTCTACAAAGTAACAATGCCATGAACCAGAAACTATATCTGATCTCGACGTCATTTCAGGTTCTCCACTTGCCGGCGGTATCTCTCCTTGTCATTTCAAATCCTGCAATTTGATTGTCACAAGTTATTTGATAAGTGCATTTGTACATGTATATCATATAAATATATCAACAATTAACCATATGGCCATCCTAACTTATAAACCTTATGCTAACAATTGACCATTCACCATTGGTCACTTATGCCACCTCAGAACTGAGTATGCTTCGTCTTTTGTGCAAACATTTCTAGTCTGCATATTTCATGACAACCTATAGAGGGTCCCTCGCATACCCTTTCAAGCTTCAGAACATCATCATCTCCATATCCCCTAAACCCCAATTTTCGAAAGTTTCAAAAAAAATCAATGGAGGACTCGTCGCTATGCATCACACGTTTCAGGCGACTCTGAATCATAATTCATGGCCTATGCGGGTACTACCCAATAAATCTTTTCTAGTATCATGTCCATCTTAAAGTAAGCATGATCATGCGCTAATGTTGAAAGTTTTAACAAAATCTAGAGGTGCTATTTACCTACAAGCACGGTCTGATGAAGAATTTGAGCCTAAACCAGCGTTAGAAGTGGAATCATAAGCTAAAATTAATGGCTTTCCCGAGTTCCTAAAGAAGAATGTTCCTGCTGTTGAAGAAATATTGAAGCCAATAGGACGTGTGCTTGCAATTGATTATTGTAACTGGTTTCATTATGAACACAGATCTTTCTACTTGAAAATGCAATTTTATGAAGGCATTGGAATTATGAATACTTTTGATGCTCAATTCAATAACAAGATTCACCTTATTAAGGTTCAGCGATGTACCCATGCTCATCTTGGAACAAGGCCTGAACTTCTTTTTGTGAGCAATACGGAGGAATAGGTGGTTCCATGCTTGTGTGATGACAGAGTGGAAATGGATGAAGATGAAAGATTTGATGCAACGATAGATGAAGCTGCCTTGCTACCCCCCTTGCCAAGCTTATTTCATGAAGCCACCCTTGACATACATGTTGATAACCAAGCCTCAATGAACCAGAGGAATGATCAACTGGTAGATTTGGAAGTTGGTCTGGAATATGATTGGCCAAACTACCTCACCCCTTGTCCTGATGTTGTGGGTCCATCACATGCGGCTGCTTACTTCGGACTGGCTCTCCCACAGCCGCAAAGCCCTAACGAATCTGTTGGAAGTTCCACAGCCCTGCAAAGCCCTGATCTAGTATGAACTGATACTAGTATAATGCCATTTTTTGGGTGTCCATATGTATGTAATAACTTAACTTTTGTTGCCTTATGATACTTTTGCTGGTTTGATCTGGTATGAACCGATACGTAGTATTATGTATGACTGCTTTGTAATACTTTTGCTTCCCTGAATTGGTATGAACTGATACATAGTATTATGTATGATTTCTTTATGTATGAACTGATACATAGTATTATGTATGATTGGTTTTTGTATGAACTGATCTGGATGCATACCTGAAATTGGTAGCAAAACTGAGCAAAATATGTAAGATTGCTTTATGAGCATAATATGTATGATTGCTCTATGATACATGTGCGTGTAGTTTACAAAATTGAAACACTGAAATTGGTAGTTTACAAAATCAAATGGAAAATACCTATGCGTGTAGCAGATTAGATACAGGTGAACGACTCGTCTGGATTGGGAAATTGGTAGTTTCCAAAGCCTCTACACAAACACACCGCAGTGCAAACACACATTGTAGTAAGTCATAAACATCAGTATCTGCTGACCCATGTATAACACATAAGTTTACTCATATACCATATATAACATATAAGTTTACTCATATACAAATGTTTGGGTTTGAATAATCTATACTATATTATAATTACTGAGTTAGGAATCCTGCGCTCATAGCGATTCTCCCGAAATATAAACTGAACTGTCTCGCAATTGACACACGAATTCGTTCCCCCTAATTCGCCCTTTTAGTTTCGTTCTCCTGGGAACTGTACCACTGGAGTTTCTCTTTTATTCATTCCGGACCTCGCTTTTTCCCTTCTCTCCTTTCCCTTTCACCATTTGTACTTTTCCCTATCTTCATTATATGCCCTATTCTAGCAGTTTTCTACAACAAAAAGGAATTTAGGGAAAAAGAATGATCTACCAAGTATACTGTTGTTCCGCACTTCGTCGTTCGTTATCTGCCCCTTCTCACCATCGTTTTCTTCCCTAGCCTATGGTGGATTGTGATCTTCGTCCGCCTGTTTCCCTGTGCCTAAGAGCCTAAGATAGCTGCTTTTCCTCTTACAGCTGTTAATCAATAATTATTGGTTTATTGATTATCATCGATGGCTAGCACTTTTTTCAACCGTCTGCCAAGAATTTTGCTTGAAAGGGTAGTCGCGTGTAGGTAATATTCATTGTTATTTTTTCCATTGCTCCATTTTTTGGGTTGATTTTTGAACATCTTCAAGAATTGAAATAACTTTTATTTGTTATGAAGCTCCATGGTTATTCTGCTATATAGATAGAAAATATCTAGATTTTCCCTATGTATTTTGTTGATTACTTCACAATTGACTGGATTTGGAGATGCCATCTCCTTCTGTCTTGATGTGTTGAAATTTTTCCAAACACTGATAAGAAAAAAGATATGTTTCTTCGTCTTGCGAGTTAAGTGAAAAGATATCCCTACTTTGTTCAATACGCCTTTATAATTTTTTTAAAACATATGATGGATTTCAGGCATTGAATAAATTTGATATAATACTTAAATTTTCCAATTGATTTCTGAATGGTATATCAAGATTTTAATCTTAATTGCATGCTTTGGTTTTACAAAATAACTTTAAATATTTTGTACAGATGTAGAGATTCCGCATTTTTACATGCATAAATTGTGCCACCATTTATGCTGATATTTTTGCAAAAAATTGGTGTACATTCTATATATACGGATAACTTTAGTAAGTTTTGTGCAAATTTGCAGTTTATGTTACTCATTTTGTATGCTATAATGGTGGTGAATTTGCATTATTTGGTCATATGTCAGATAATTTGTTGCTACTTGATGAGAATAGCTCCTATAGTTTAGTCATTCGTTGTAATATGGTAGAATTTGATGCTTTTGCTAGCTCGCATAATTTAATATTGAGATTTACTGCTATAAATGAAAAGTTAGGGAAGAATAAATGATAATTCATTGAGGAAGACATTATATCTTTCATTTTTTCCTTAATTGATACCTTTTTGTTGAGTAATGTTTACAGGCATATCTTTCTTTTTTAAACTAAGTACGGATTTGGTGAAAGTTAAATGCTTCAGCACTATTTTTCACCTTTAGGTTGAAGCATGATTTGTCTTTCCTCCTTTCACCCACGACTATATTTCAGTAAACCCTTCGTCAATTTTGCATTCATCCATGTTGAAATTGGACTTGAAAGACACATAAATATGAAAACATAAAATAACATTCCAATTTATCAATGACTGTCCAATTTTACGGTTGTTGCTAATATTAGTTTTCCATTTCGTTTGTCTTGGATGTTTAATGCATCAATAAGTGGTTGCTTTTCACTGATTCTGGTAATGGTTTTCTTATTAACAGCAGTCAAAGTGCTCCTTCAAGCACCTCCGCTCTATTTGCCAGTTTTCACCTTATTTTGCTTTCATCGAAGATTGGCCGATTTCATGAAAAAGGTTCTCCACACTTTATGTTTACATTATATAACTTTATACTTTCCTACTGCTGACTGTATTTTGTTGTTTTGAATTTGAAAACATGTTTCATTTCTCAACATCTGTCCATCATAAATTATGTTTATTTTTCTATTAACAGCAGTTTCACTGACATGTGTCATGTATCATGTATCTAGATGAAATAGTGTTCTTATAGGTTAAACATCATAATTTTCTGCGGTTGCTACATCAAAACTTTAGGTCATGTAATTGCACCATCCTTGATTAAAGTTGCAGATTGTTGCATTTTTAGTAGTTTCATAATTAAAGGACACTCTAAGTGGAAAATTTATTTAGTATACTATAATATAGTGGTTGTCATATAACATGTTAGCATTTTAATTTTTAATTTTATAACTTACCTTTAAATCAAGCGATTACATGTATATGCCAAAATATTCAACTGCTAAGAGAGTTGTTAGCATGCAAATTTGTGTCGTCCTTACCAAAAATGACATTGTCAAAGAATTTAGTTAGTATACGATACTTATGTAATGCATTTGAAATTGATTTTGGTTTTGATTTGTGATTTGGCGTATGACGTACACGTATACCTAACTCATAATTTGTTATTATTATGGTATAAAATAATCGTTTACTATTATTATTTAATTTGATTGAAATTGGCTTACTTTGACAAAAACAACTCATGGGTACATGTATTTATCAGTTAGTAGCGTCTTATCCAGTAAGCTCATGAATTGCACAACCGATTAAGAATATGAATGTTTTTCTCTTTTATATTCAACTACAAAGTCTTTTACTCAAACAGTTGCAATGAGCAAATGAAAGTGTGTCCTATATACGTAACCTTACTACCACTTCCATACACTGAAGCAAATTTTACAAATAATCAATATGCACAAATCCTTACATAAGCACATGTTACTATGAATTGACATGTATACTGTAATGATTTTATTTTCCTCTTATGTAATGGGAAGTTTGCATGATGGGTATATTATCAAAAGGAAAGATCATCAGCAACAATAAATCTGAATTCAGTATATATAAACTTCTGATATTCATTGCATGAATATTAATGAAATGGAGAGCAATTATGCAAGAAACATGACCAAATTTGTTATAAGAACATTATAAATTTCTAATTAATTAAGTGAGAATTTGATCAGCAAATATAGCATAATGGAGTAATAAATCTTAAAGTCACTCAGCATAACATTAGTCTGCCCTACTATTTTGGTTTACATTCAAATGCCAGACATTTTGGTTCTCTTAATAAATATTTTAATTATACTCTAACAGAGTATTTTGTGTATACTTTTGTGTCGGAAAGTTCAAGTCTCATGAACTATTAAGAAAATATGGATTTATGTTTTAGGATTTCTTCATTGTCAAATCATGTCAATGCACTTTACAAAACTTCTATTTCTAAACAAATACAAGAGCAACTCTACCTTTTACCATTTTAATCATAGTCATTCTCTACATTGTAAGTAGTAGCAGCATTAGGGCTAGCAATTAGAACCAAGAACCGAAAACCTGAATCGAACCGCCCTGAAAAGACCCGAACCCGAACCGAACCCGAACCGAACCCGACAGGTCTCGGGTTGGGTCTGGGTGATGAAAAATACAATAAAAACCCGATAAAACCTGACCCGACCCGACCCGAAAGACCCGACCAAAAAACATTAAAATATATGTAATTTAAGTGTTATTTCCTACTTGGAGCCGACCCGACCCGAACCGAAGCTCGGGTCGGGTCGGGTCCAGATTTTGGAAATGTATAGTTTAGACCCGACAAAATCCGACCCGCCTAGACCCGAGACCCGTCGGGTCGGGTCTACTTGCCACCTCTACAACATTTGAATGAATTTTATCCGAATGATCCGTTTCTAGATTCTGTGAATAACCCTTTTACTGCAACAACATACACACCAAAATGAATTTTAAAATTAACTTGCCTTCATATCGCAAGGGATTTCTAGATTACTTACAGACGTATCCTTAATCTTGATAGTCGTTTCAAACCATTTTCTACAAATTGTTAAAATATAAGGTAAATATTCATTTTTGTATGTTTCTATATTCCAACGGTTATTTTACTTAATCTTTATTCTATTATTGGTAATGCAACAATATCCATAGTTTATTTTTATAATCGAATAATTGATTCATTCGAATTTAATTTTAAACATTAACCCTGCATTCCGTGATTTGGCCTGAAATCATATATTTCTTTGTTGGGTTGGTAAAAGGCCTTAGTGTCTTGAGATATCTACTATGAGATATCTGCCTTAATTTTGCTGCTTCGAGAGAGGTGGTGGATAAAAACCCTTAAAACAAGAAGCAGGACCCTAAGATCCATTGCGAGACGTCAGCCATTAGTGTCTTGAAAACGAATTATAAAATAATAGGAAAGAAAATCATATCCTGACTACCATTTTGACAATTTATTTGATCATTAATTTGGCTGATCTTATAGGTGCAAAATTTAAGATATAGTCTTTTCAGTTTTATATTATATCATAAAGATCATATCACAACATTTTTAGATCCAGCTCAAGCATATTATTTTTCTACACTAATTTTTTTTACTGATCATATCATATCCATTTTAAATCTAGCAAAAATACATAATTTTCTTCCCCAATGTCATAAATGACTATTTTTGTTAAGCAAGGACAATGATTTACTTATAATGAATGCAAATGAATTAAGTTCTTCCGTCTTCCCTTTATCACGTTTCATTCGAGTTAATTTTACAATCTAAAACCTTAAATGCAGGATATCTTGCATTCTCTTATTATAGATGTTACCATGTCTAATATGCCTTAAATAACATATAGAGCATAAAATTTCACTATTTACATGTTAAATATAAAAAGGAAACCAACTGTGAAGCATCAGTTCAAAACCACTATATCTGCAAACTAAGTAAGAATGAACATTTGCATTACCATGCTTCTAATTAATTTTATAGTGCAACAATAACTTAAATTTGAAGCATAACTGTATACGTAATTGATCCTTAAATGAAAAAGGCTATGTATTAATAATTTGTACCAATGTGTAATTGTATCAGACAATTAATATAAAACTAGAGTAACATTTTCAATATCATTTCTTAGACTATTTTTAAATATTTTTTAGTATCTATACTATATTATGACTACCAAGTTCTATTTCCTTGGTAGTTTGTCAAAGGAAAAGTCATTTTTCCTTTCTCAGTCTGTTGCATCCTTCTGTCCTCCCGGTTATCCTCCCATCCATCTTCTCCTTTATTTTGTCTCTTACCCCATCAAAAATAAGGTTCGATTTTTCATCAAATTTATTTTTGCTATCATCTTTATACAATACTTAATTCCTAATGTTGTTTCTCTTCTTGGTCCAAACTAAGTCTCCATACCTTACTGCAAATTATTTAGATAAAGTCCATCTTAAAATCAAAAACTTATCTATTTTCAAAACACAGATTACTGTAGAAGGAACTCCACTTTCTGGAGAAGCTTTAAAAGCTGAAATAGTTCCACCATCAATCTAGATCCAAACGGATAAGATACTAAATCATCCGATGAAGATGTTAAGGTAATATTATTCAATGATTTGTTAATAATGTGTTGTACTGGTAACTAATTCATTGCGAGTAATTTGTAGTTTTTAACCTACTGTTGCCCCTTTTGAATGTGAATATAATTCGCGGTTGCTTAGATTCGTACATCTTCATAATTTGTGTGCTTCCCTTCATATTTTTCGAATTTGTATGCTTATTTTTCTTTTATTCTCACACATTAATATGGTCCACAACAATATACTATGAACACAATCAAATCTCAGACACCTCGCATATTGATTGCTCATCCATACTCTTGACCTAATCTAATAATGTGTACTTTTGTTCATTTATAATAATTTAGCCACATTAACATTAAGAACAGATTTAAAAATTTCGCGAAGAAGTAGCTTTGTACTACTAATGTTTAGGCATACAAGGATACCTGAAAACATAATTACTGTAGTATTAATCATTAGTTGCACATATAACATGTGCATAACCATAACCATATATCAGCGGATGCTGTTTAGGCTTGGGATTTTGGCAGTCTTTCGTAGTGACATTGCTAATAAATTTGCATAAAAGCAAGGTATACCATATATCACATTTTGCATAAAATTCATGAATTACTATTTATTTTTTGTTGGTGTTTTATGTATCTCCCGCTATGACCATAACAAGTCATATGGGTGCATATGAATCCATGCTGCTTTGAACAATTAAAACCCAATGCCTTAGAATTAAATAAATAATTTCAGCTTCCAGTCCTATGGTGACAACTATTTCCACACGTATTTGGAACGAAAGACAAGCTAGATTTCAAAAATTATCATGCTTAAAACACATCTAATGCTCAGGACACTTTTTAAGCATGTGGTCTTAAACTTAAAAGTAAAATTCATTGAATAATGATTAGCATTAGCTAACTACAACTAATCTTAATATGCCATAAAAATTGTGCAGTCCGATAAAAAAAATTCTCCATGTTACTTATAATCATTCATTTTAATTTTCAGGCCTAATAACAAATACAGTTTAATCTGATACTTCATAAAACTTAAGAACATAACACACGGAGTTTAACATGTTTTTAAATGATAAAAATGTATAGCAAATACCACAGCTTTGGTACTTCCATCTATTTAACTGCATTTCGTTGAACTATGACGGTCCAATGTAAAAATTCTACTGTCGCTGTACATTGAATAACTTGCTCTGCTATATAAAAAAAATTACTGTAAAACCATTCTTTCTAAGCTGATACTTATTTTTTTTCATTCCTTTGGTTTGGCAATATACCTTGCACTATTATACAAAATTTCATTCATTTTATTTTTGGACATGTAGGTAATAAATTCAATCCTAATGTAGAAAATGTGTTGGATTTACTGAGAATATGCATGTAAAGCATGCTTTGATCATTATGTGTTTGTTAACTTGGACTGTCATAGGGATGTAATAGAATTACCTAATTTGTACTTTTTTAACTAATAAGGTTGCAGATGAGAGATCTATTGTTAGTGGTATATAAATTGAAAATTTATAGTGATTTTTTGATCAGGAAAATACATGGTTCAAACTTCAAACATGTCATGACTGTGATGACTAAATTATTGGTTCTGATATAGGTTCTAGGTGAGTTGTGGATAGGTATAAAAAACAGTTACATCTTTGGATGTGCATAGCTACTTTAAATATTACAATTCTGAAAATGTTAAAATATATATATTATTTTTCACTTTGAAGAAAATTATATAATAGCCCAAAGTCAACATGTACAACTAGGTAATGGTTATAATCAGTTGAATCTTTAGGAAAATTGCATCATCAAATTCTACTAATCAACACATTTGTACTACAATTAGTATAATAATGCATTTAATGTATTTAATGTCCGTCCATTAATTTGTATTGAGGAACAACATTTTACACTTTAATGTAATTATATGATATGCAAGATTTCCTAACTTTGGTCCCAATATCTGTTTGTTTAGCATAGATAACAAGCAAGAAGTGCGAGGAAACTTTCAATAAAGAATTAGACTGGGTTGATGCTTTATTTTATGAAATGATATGCTCAGGCTGCAAAAGCAAAACTTCTTGGAGGTAGAACTCTCTAAAGAAATGCTTGGTTCACTTCTGTTGTTTAACCAAAACTATATTTGCATTATCATTGATGAAATTTGATATGTTGAAGCAATGGATTCCTATGATACGAATGTGTTGTCACGTTGAATTTATTAACATTGTTTGCATGGATGAAAACCCCTATGTTGTCTATTCCAGTATCAGTTTAGTGGAAGGAGGAAGAGGTTCTGAGTGTACCTATTTTGGTTTTCAAGATAGAAATGTTGCATGAGTAGTGAGAGAATGGTTAGAATTTTAAAATATTTTCAGATATACTATATGTTGTTGAACCATTAGGTTCAAAAATTATAAAGAAGGTACTCTTTTACTTATTTTTATGTGCAGATTTGGATTTTCCTGAAGCTGTTTGTGCAGAATTGCATAACCGAGTGGAGGAATATAATGGTAATTAAGGTGATAGAAATACATAATACTAATTAAACAGAGAACAACTATTTGTGTGGCCCTTCTGCAAATCCGGTATTGTTTATTTTATAGAGAGCAAGAGATATTGCATTCAAGATGTAGTTAACGAGGGTTCGGTGCTGATTATTTCGTGTCTAGAGCAGCCCTTGAAAGTTTGATGTTCTCTTATGAATAATTATTAATCTTAATATGTTAGGCTAACGAATTGACTCCGTCACCACCTTATTTAATTGTATGATATAAATTTTGTGTTGTTTGCATGCAAGAAACTATGTATATTTTTTGTTCCCATTTAAAATAATGCGAGAATGTCTACTTATGCTCTAAATTTAAAAAATCATGAGATATATGTATCTTTCTACCCGAAATTGTTTTAAAGTAATTGGTTCGTGTGATTCAAAAGCTATGATAATTGAAGGCACTGTTGATTAGGTACACATTATATAAGTTGAACATTAAATGACTGCAAAATTTATTTCAG
Source organism: Allium sativum (assembly GCA_030737875.1). Classification (NCBI taxonomy): domain Eukaryota; kingdom Viridiplantae; phylum Streptophyta; class Magnoliopsida; order Asparagales; family Amaryllidaceae; genus Allium; species Allium sativum. The sequence goes on along the minus strand of CM060921.1, from coordinate 713,764,921 downwards.
TTGTGTTTGTCTAATTTGTGTTGAGAATATTTTTAACAAATATACGGCTGTATAGTTTCAATTAATTGTTATCCATTTTCATATTCCTATTGTGTTTATACACAAGTATCTAATTCATTCATCACTTAATGAAAATGCGTTGCATCTATGGATTTTTAAACCAATTTATTTTGAATGTGTACAAATAATCGAACTAATGCAGATTATGAACAGATAAAATGTAATTTGGTAAGTATAGATTTACCAGTAGCGTTAAATGGCTACATAAAGATTGGGTTTTTTGTTTGTAACTATTTATGCATGTTGCTCTCTCTCTCTCTCTGCGATTAACATAGCTACTTCTGTTCGCATAACTTTGAATGACTGTAATATGGGCATATGGCCATGCAACTTTTTAAGAAATTATAATTTTAACCAATAAAATATAACTAAAAAAATAATTTAAATGTAATACTGAAAAATAAAATTGATCTTCAAAATTAAGGTATTAAACATTGTAATATATTCGTAAAATTCAATTATTTACCTTGAATATATTCAACGTCATAGCTTATGTGATATACTTGCAATGCCCCATTATCACGTATGCTGCCTTCAAAACATAAGTTTCTAAATTCATGCGCTTTAATTTAGTTGTCAGATTACTCTAATTTAGTTCTCCATACATAACTTATTGGCTTCTTTCACAGCTATATCACATAAACATTTTATTTTAAAAAAAAGTATATGCTAACAAATTATAATACTACCACATTTTAATTTAAAATAAAAAATTAACCATTTGTTAACATGTTATTGACTGCATTGTGTCGACAATAATGACACATATCAGCTGCCCTGCCCACTTCAACTTTGTTATATTAATATCACATTACTGCATATTGATACATGTGAACTTGCGTCCTACGATATTCGATTGATTGAAACCTGGATAAAAACACAATCTTTCTTTTAAAATTATTACATAAGCTGAATACTACAAGTAAACCGTAACTTGCAATCTATAAAATTCCTGATATCATAATAAAACATTTAGCACCAATAAAATAAATAACTTTCTTATCCTATTCCAAAAAACTAATATGCTAATATTCTGTTTTTTAAACAATATTGTTGTTTACAATAACACTATGTTGCCTTCGACATTTTTATGCTTTCATTCTCCCTTAGTCGTATTGAAATGGATATGCAATGTTTCTTTCTACATAACTTATTACTTAGTTGTTGTTATCACTACGATATGTATATTATGTCAACCAATAAGACAATGCTTTTACTACATATTAAACCATGCTTCAACAACTACATTTTCAAATTACTACAAAAACCTTTCGGATATTACTACAATTGTTACTTCATATAACCACTGCTTCTGTCTCTGAATCATACGTACCCCATGCAAATCTTCATCGTACACTTTTTGCCCGTAAACATTTTTCAATAATATAATTTTTTTTGTTCAATTATACAAATGACACCTTTTAAACACGCAAAATCAGTCCTATTTTCGTCCATGCTTTTCAAATACATTTAAATTGTAAATAGCAGTTCTTCCCAATTACAACATAATTTCGCATATTATTTACTTTGACCCGTGTGCGAAGCACGGGTTCACACTTGTAAACTATGAAACCTTTGTTCATAAATAGAATGGTTTGCTACATATGTATCTGTATCACAAAACCTCAAGCATACAATTATATGTTAATGTAAATGAACCCAAGTTGAAAATCAATTATGACAATAAAAATACCCTTACTTCAAAGGTTTTTGCATGGTATGTTAGTGTACTTGTCAAGACTCTTCTTATTTCATAATCAGCGTATAAAAAACTGAAAACAAGTTGTTGATAACCACACACTCACCCAAACTACCGAAAACATGGTTCACATTTATGAAATCAACTTCAGGAACAATATCCAGCTCAATGTTAATCCAAAATTCCAAATCAATGGTCAAAGTGCAACTAATTACTCATAATCTAATCTTTCACCGACTAATCATTCATAAGCGAATGGGTTTTCCTAAGTTTGGGATGTCCACGCAATTAATAACTCATAAGCGAACGGGTTTTCCAAAGTGTAACAAATCAACTAATTACTAATTACTCATAATCTAATCTATATAAAGCCCAACTAATTCCCAGTACTATCCAAACTGAACCCGAGGGAAATAACTGGCGATGTCAACACCTTGAGCAATCAAAGCTAGAAAGCATTTCAAAGCTTAAACCTTTTCGAAATAAAATTTGCTGTCGAGGAGAGGAGCGATACTGACGTGAATTTAGGTTTAATTTTTTGTCAATAGTGAAAAGAGGAAAAGAACGATTAGATGATAGAGAAGAAGAACGATTTGTGACAAGATTATTTTTACATTATTTCGTGAAGGGGGGATATCGCGCCAAAATTTTGTCAAAAGAATGCAATGACGTGGCTGTCATTGATTGGATGATGGCTAACATTTAGAATCATCAGAACCATAGATGGTTTGAACCGTTGGATAATCTTGCATCTACGGTTGGGTTTTTTATGTTGATAACGCGGATCGCTGAGCTGGATTGTATATACGTAATGCTATGCTTTTAACTGGTGTTGCACGTCAAAACATTAGAATTCCCACCGCAACAGTGCATTCACGTATAATGCAACAACATATGAATATTGTTGCAGAAGATCAAAGAAAGCATAGCTTTCGCCGCACTTTTCATGCAACGCGCACAAATTAGTGTCGAATATGCCCGCTTTTGTAGTAGTGAAACTCTCGTTTCTCAGAGCTTTTTCCATGATCTTCTCGTAAGAGTCATCCAAATGATCAACCAATGTCCTCCCAATATATGAATCCAAGCCCATGACGAACTTCTCATTCTTCTGATAAGGAGAATCAATATATGAATGAGCATACTTGGACAAAGCTTCGAAATCCAAAACATAATCCAACACTGGTCGACCATTATGTTTCATCTCCACAAACTTCAAGAACAGAATCGACTTCTGAGCGGTTGAAATGAACTTCGCCCAAACTTGACTCGGAATTGATCCCACGTCATCTCATCTTCAGGAGTCTCGAGAGTGACAGAGTTCCACCAATCCATAACTCTGCCTTGTAGCTGTCTCGATGCAAGCTTCCTCTTAGTCGCAACCTCAATACCCAAGTCTCCAAATATCCAAATGCAAGTATCAAGGCACCCTTGAATCTCTACTGTCGGCTCTATCCCTTTGAATGGCTTCCCACCAAGAGAAGTAAAGTCCTTACATAGCTTTCCGAAGTCAACCACCCTTGGTACCTGCACCTGAACCCCAACATCTACCGCGACTGCTCCTAGAGCAGATACTCTTCTCATAATCGCTGCCATCATAGCCTCAAACATAGCTGGGTAATCTAGTATACCGCCATTTCCCTCTCTAGGAACAGTCTCCTCCCTAGCAGTATGTCTTGATGATCAACAACTCAATCTAAATCTTAAAAATAAAATGATTAGTCCACAACTGAGAAAACTGCAATGGAATTCATGCGTTACTATACTATACACTAATATATAGTATACATCTATCAGAAATCTACAAATTCGTTTCTCATACGTTGTTACATCCTTGAACTTTGGCTAAAATTGATTTACCAGAGCTCTGATACCAAATGTGACGACTGCTCATTATTCCTGATCTCAACAAGAGGAAAACTATGCTGAAAGACGTGCCAGGTAGCTATGGACGATCATCTGGGAAAGATAAACACAAGCAGAACCTGTCATATAACTCACAGCGTAGGGATAAAATATAATAGAAAATATACAATAGGCTATAGTAGCGGAGCACAATTGAGCAGAATTTAAACTTTCATATCATCAAGAAAGAATATCCATACATCACTGGATTACAACATCAAATTCTGTACAAGAAACCTCACTACAATATCACTCAGAGAAGCATGCAACAAACATAACAGTGGAAACAACAGATATAAGAAAACTAATATGTAAGCCTCCTGCTTGTCATCGCTCTACAGCATCGCCCTCATCAAGATCTATCACCTGTCACCTGCTACCTAGTCTGCCCATTAATAACAACAATAGATGAACATCCCAAGGTAATAAGAGGAAACATAAAACCTTGAGTCAGACAACAGTCTTAATGAGCGATAAAACAACTATCTACCATCATCAATAAAATACATGAAAAATAGGTAGATTAATCATCTAATCTACCAACATCAACAGAGAAGAAACCCCACCCGTCTCCTCCACATCTAACAGTGATAGCCTTTACAAAAATTAGAAATAAATCATAGCAGACATAACAACCAATTATCTAGCGTAGACCATCCTAATTGACGTCAAAATCCCCCATGCACAAGCCCCGAAGGCCTAAACCAAAATCAGACAAGCACTCAAGAGATGTCCCCTTCACTGTCGAAAAATCTACATTATATGATACAAACAAAACAATCAACACTCATGACTCTGGCTAGCACTGCCTATCCTATTTTGAAACCATCGTTAATCGTATGAATAGCCTAACTTGTCATACGTCAAGGGCTAATGGTAACCCCGGTTCTAGCAAAACCTCATACGCCTTTCCACGATATGTATCTAGGCCTTTCAATGATACCCAGGGTACTCGACTATCCAATATTCTTTTAGGCATCCCTATTATACCCCTGCTTTGAGTCTGCTAGAACATACGATAACGATAAACTCTCAGCCTTCGATATCTCTAGCCATCCAACTCGATGACTATCAATAAGCTCAACCAACTTCTTGAGAAACCATTATCCACGAACTCACAACTTTGAGTCGTCTTCACATTCATTGTATTACGACGATCAACAAACACTTCACAACACTTCAAATATTCCGTCTTGAATTTACTTCGAAGCCACGCTTAATGTCGAACCAAAATAATACTTGGTTTGGTCGATATTTGATTCACATAGTTTCACCCTTTGCTATGAATGACAAACCACAGCGTTCCATTTCCTTTCCACAACCATTCAAAAGCTCTACGGTCCATAAACGTTCACTTGCGCCCGTTCCATCGGATCACTCGATCCATCGATGCGCCCTTTCCCGATCAATCATTTTCACATGCGCCTACCATCAGATCACTCTGCCACTACAAGAAAAGTTGTGTATAGCGGCAAACTTTAAGCAGTAAAAAATTCCATCGCAAATTAGCGATGGATTTTCGTGGACTTTGTAAGGGATAATATTTTGGATTTTATATGTCAACTTATTTTAAATTATTACCGTCGAATCTAATTTCTGTTGCTAAATCATTGGAAATTGCAGCACTTTACCATCATAAAAAATTTAACGGTAAATTCCGTTGCACATAGAGACTGTTCACCATCGTCAAAATTTTAAGGCAATTTTTGTAGTAGTTTTTCAAGAGATTTGAAAAGGACTTTAATATTTATTACTTATAAAATGTTTTACATTTGTATTTTTACTTAGTAATTAATAAGTAAATATAAATTTTAAATAATTATTGTTAAAAATATATTAATAATAAATAATTACTATTAAAAGTAAATAATATTCAATAGTTAGTATTTATTAATTATTAATTACTATAAAACATAGATAAGAGGTAATAATAATTAAAAAAATAAATTAATATTCCTTGTTTAATTAAATTTATTTTGATAATCAATGATTAACATATATTAATTAATAAATAAATAGTAATTAAAAAAAAAGTGTTCAAAATTTAAAAATAAGAAATTGAATAAATATTAAAGAATTTTAAAATTCAAAAAATTCAAACATTACCATATAAGTTATTATTTTTAGAAAATATAAAATTTTATAATATTTAAAAACTTATAAATGATAATTTATTATTTTTGTTTATTATATAAAATAAATTACTACTGTAAATTATTTAATATTACTAAGTTATAACTAATATTTCTTAATTATATTTAATAGTAAATAAACATAATTAATGTTTGATAACTTATATGTTTAAAGTTTACCGCTATGTAATTTTTCAAGCTATTTTGCAGTAGGTTTTCAAGGGATTTGCATGGGATTAGTATGCATATTCATCATAATTTTTTTTACTTTTATGTTTTTACTAAGTATTTGATAAGTGAAAATAATTAGTGTTAATAATAATATACTAATAACGAAAAATATATAATTACTATTAATACTAAATAATGTTCAATAGTTAGAATTGATTAAATAATAATTACTAAATAATTAATAGGTAATAATAATTAATAATATAGATTAATAAGTAATCTTTAATAATCACTGATTAATAAGTATTTTTAATGATTAATAAGTAATTTTTAATGATTAATAAGTAAAAGTTATTATTTAGTATCTAAAATTCAATAATTATAATTGATAATTATTTTTAATACGTATTACTTTTAAAAAATTAATACTTTCGTATTTTATAAAATAAATATAAAGTTTAAATATAAAATTTTGAAATTTTCATAATTTTGAAATGAATATAAAGTTGTAACAAACACAATTTTAACAATAGCGATTTTCCGCTAGTTGCAATAAACGAACTTTTTACAAACTTCATTTTGTTTCCGGTTGCAATAAAGATGTAAATTTACAGCGTTTTTAACAAAAATGTTAAAAAAACTTATGATTTCAAAATATTTTGTTCAAAAATAATGTAAAATATTAACTTTTATAAAATTTTCGTATAACTCAGTATAGCAACAAGTTTTGACAACATTTGTTCCTAATAAGTTACCATGAATTTTTTAGAAGTAAATTTACTTTATACATATGTTTGTGGTAAAAGAATTAAAAATATTTATTATTTATTATAGTAACAAATAGTTTATTGTTAACAACAAATATTAAGTATACAGTTAATTAATTTATAAATGGTAATTAATCATTTATAATTGAAAACTTAAAAGGGTTAATTATTCACAAATTGTAATAAATGATTACAAATAAATAATTCATAATTCATAATTCATAATTATTGTTTATAATCACTAACTAAATTTAAAATAATATTTTATTATGGTTAGTTATGAATAGTAAATCAGACATAATAATTTATACTTTAAATCTTGTTTGGTGCGAGTTAAAGCTTTTGGCTCCAAGTTCAAACTTTTGACTTAAATTTAGGTGGAAAGTGCCAAAATAGTTGGCTCCAGGAAGTGAAACATTTTTGCTTACCACGCTCAAATATAACGCTCCAGATCCATTACCAGCTTTCCCATTTCCTTATTCTTCCCCAAAACAAAATTTCCAACCGAAATCATTTTTTTTCCCAAAATCAAAATTTTCCCTTCGCGTTTTAATGGTCTCGCTCTACCTAAAATTCGTGGACGCCCTCACCACGAAATCAAATGGTTCCTTTTTCAACAATTAAATTCAAAACAGAGTCTTGTTCAGTTGCCATTGCAAATCAAAGCCGCGAGCTCCTTCAAGATCATTGACCCGTCCACGTGAGCCATTGAGCCACAGCCACCTCCACGCGATTCTGAAATCCGTAAAACGCAACTGCTCGAACCACCGTAAATCGAAGATCGATCACTACTCCTTTTCTTTCATCTCCTGTCTCGATTGAACACTGTCTTAAATGTGAGTTTTTGCGTTTTTTCCGTGATTATTTGGTTTGCTTATTTGATTTTTACATTCTGATTTCTTGTGTCTTTTGCTACCTAGGTTTATGAAAAATTGATATGGTATATATATTCTTACCTGTTAATTGGAGAATTTGATAAGGCAAAAACTAGTTTTAAAAATTTGGTAGCTTGGTATATGTATTCTTACCTTATTTGTTTTTATGTTGCTGTAGAGAGAACGTGAGTTTTAGAAAAAAAATTTGGAAAATCTTTAAGGTTAAATACACTAAACGGTTTTCTAAAAAAGATTCATGGATCTTTAGTTTTATTTATTAATGGAATGCAACGATGAGAATCACTTTTTTTCTTCTAAAATTAGTCATGTAGTGAGAATCTATTGTAACAACCCAGAATTTTGACAATAATTAGTTATTAAATTAGAAGCTCAAAAATAGAAATTTCTGCAAATGACAGAATTTGACCATAAAACTTTAACGGTTGCGTTCGTCTCAGAATTCTGGTCAACTTTCATGTTTGGAGTTTCGCGAACGGGGTATGTATGAAAAAAGTTACGGATGAAATACGAAAACGGACGGGAAATAAATAAAATAGAATAAATTATATATAGAAATATATAATTTACGCAGCCACCTCACTGCCAGGTCTACCAAGAGGTCGACCGAGGAGGTCGACCAACGGTCGAACGCTGGCTGCGACCGCTTGGTCGAGCCAGGCAATGACGGCTAGGGTTCTGTCATATAAAATTTATATGAATGGACAGATATAACTTAAAACTAATCCGATGGTTCTCGGTCATTTCCACCCCTATAAATAAAGGGTAGAGCCTTATTCTTTTCCATTCAAATCTATAGAGAGGCAGCGGAGCTCTGCCATTTTTCTTCCTCTTCAAACCTAATTTCTAATATATATATATATATATATATATATGTATGTATGTATATATATCAGATCAAATCAAATTCATAGGCAATTGGGAAGACTAATAGATTTAATGGAAGAGGATGCTCAATGATAGATTCTCCGTTCTCTTCCCTTTTTCTTACATTTCTACCAATCTAGAATTTTCCCCTTTCTAGATGAATTGTAGATCTATAAGAATTTGTGGATTGTAGGCCGAAAGGGTTCAAAACTTAGAATTTGGAGGCTATAAGGTGAGTGAGAAAGTTACTAATGTAGTTATAATGACTTATCTATTTCACTTGAATTGAATCTATGTTTTATGCCTATCAGATCTATTTATTTAAATATTGTGAATTTATTGGCAGCCATCAGATCTGATTATGAATATGGTCAAAAAATTTGTAAATGATAAGTTGTGATTATGTATAACATGAATTATAGGATTCTTAAATATTTTTTCCACATATTCCTACAGTTATTTCATGAAATATGTTGTACATGTTACATAACACTGTGGATGTGGAAATCAGTCCCATTAAAGATAAATTAGTTGTAGTTGCACGTCAGATCTATAGTTCAGTGCTGAAATATGAAATATGTGAATTTGGGTAAAAAGATGAAATTTGTGTATTAGGTGATTGTAAGAATAAAAGAAATATTCTTGTTTATATTCAATATTGTTAGGTTTTGGCTTAAGCATTGTAAAATATGTCGTTTTCCTCCTTTTGAATAAAGAGGCATTATTTTGGAATCACAAGAATTATGATAAAAAGGATTAAAAAGGAAAAGTGGTGCAAAGGTACATATAAATTAAATACATACATGTGTTTGTAATTTGCATCGACTATTCCAATGTGTGTGTGTGTGTGTATATATATATATATTACATATATTTCGTGTGATTTGGAAATATGTCAATTCCACAAAATTGACATTATTTACAATGATCACGGTTAACGGTCCTTTATGAGACTTGAAACCTTTTACACAAGTTTGAATATAAAAAGGAAATGTTTGGTTAATTGATTAGACCAAATCTGAAATTTAGAAAGAAGAATAAAATAAAATATTAATAACTACATTGACCGCATGAAAACTAGAAACAAAAATATAAATATTATATATCCAAATTAACGTAAAACGATAAAATATACATTATATGGAATGTTTGAATGTTCGGATAAAGTTCAATGGTGGAATTATCTGTAAATATAACCCATATTGAATTAATATATTTGGGGTGATCATTTGTAGTATTCAATGTAATTAACTGCTATATATAAGCCCGCATATTAATAAATAACCATTGTAACCAATATTGATTTAGGTAAACTAAACGTGATGGAAAAAATGATTAAAATTACTAAATCAATTAGGATAAATGTTGTGAACCCCAATTAGGAAATTTGAATAATAACTGCATTTAGACACGAGGTTAAGCTCAAATTGTGGTGTAAGCCTGCCCGGAACCGACCAGCAAATCCAGCAATCACAGGAAAGTCGGCTTAATGTGAGGGGTCTAATGCATAAATATAATCGTATTAAGGCACGAGGTTAAGTTCACTTGTGGTAGAAGTCCGTCCGGAACCGACCGGCAAATCAAGCAACCACAGGTAGTAAACTTAATGTGAGAGGCCTGGTACGTAAATACACAAACACACACACACACACACACACACACACATATATATATATATATATATATAACAGCAAACCAATAAATAAACAAGAATAGCAACTGTCTGTTGGGGTACAACAAATAGATAACTTGGAACTGAAAAATAACTGCCTTTGGAAAATATGACCGTTATGGTCATAAAGGGTAATAAAAAGGAAATAAAGGGAAATGGGTGTCATAAGGGGAATTTATGATTATCGTTTAAAACACTAAGTCGAAATTAGGGAAGGTATTAAATAAATATCCTAGGGAAAAAGGAAATATAACCTTCCTTATTTATATTAATGAAAATAGAAAATATAGTTGGACTTAGTAGGTTAATAATATAAGATATCAGTAACCATATAAACCCGTGACAAAAATATATGGCGTAAGTATAGTATTTCCGTATAGTGGGAGTAAACGGGAATGACTTAACAACGTAGCCTACTTTATCCCAATAGGGAAAGATGCTAAAGGCTAATGGGGCACGAACTAATAACCTTCGCGTATAGTCCGCTTCCTAGGTCCTAAAAGGGTAAGTGACTAGGATTGAAGAGTCCATCTGGGAATAGGTCTTTTAGTCTAGGCGTCTTAAATGGAAGGTGTGTGTGGGCCTATCCAAACCTGGAAACTAAAACGTCTGATATGGTACCCATCCTACGGGAAGTAATAAGCGACTAAGGAGGGTATCAAATAAGGTCAGCTAGAAGGTATAACGAACGATAAAATACTATCTATCACCTTATGCGTAGCAAGGGTGCGTGAATGGAGGAAGCCTTAACTAGTAGGGCCCGTAGCTAATGCCCTCTAGTTCTTGTTAACGTTGAGTATATTATCGAGGGTAAATAAGTGACCAATAAGTCCGCCTGGGGTCTTAAGCGATCTGGGAGAATCCACCCTATCTATCATTGATAGTGAGGCATTAAATAAAAAAGGATAGTGAATGGAAGAATATATACATAAACCCCGTAATTAGGGTCCCACTCTCGATATAGTGAACCAGTTAAGCTTTTATATGAAGGCTTCACAAAAATATGTGTAAATGTCCAATCTCGGTAATACAATTTGGGAATACTACTTTGGGAAGAATAGTAGAGTCGTGCATAAACATTAACATAGTTGGTTTAGAACCACTAACCTTGTTAAGCATACAAGTTGGGTTGAACCAAACGGAATATATCTTTGTTATAGTCTGTGTTGTACATTTCTTAGTCACTAGAACTTGTTGTTCTGACCCCCCTTCCTCATTACAACCTCCCAGTTTTCGTAGAGAAGGTCAAGTTCTCATAGATCATTAAGTTTGGCTTTCATTTCTCGTTCTCTTCCATGCTTGGTATTGGCAAAGTGACTTACTTTGAAAAAGGTAGTTACTTGAGTTAATCTAGTTTATCCTATTTTGTTTACGCTATGAGTTAAAGTTATTGTACTCTAATTATGTTCATGCTCATTTATTGCAGGTACCAGATTTACATGCTCTACGCTTGGATGTGTTTGAGTTTCGAATTTGTCGAAATTTGGGCGTAGAAAAGTGTGGGGTTGGTATCAGAGCCTAGGTTAAATGATTAGAGGAATTAGTTAAATTAGGAATCGTAAGAGAACGTAATTCGGTGTTCTTTTCTGTTTTTCTTCGTCTTTCTTACTCAGCTTTAATTTATTTCAACAATGAAATTAGTCGTGGGCCTAATAATACAAATTGGACTTTAAGCGACTAAGGGTTGAAAAATGTTGAGTTCGGGTTTCTAGCCAATTCTATCTTAACCCATAGTACATTGGCGATCTCGTTGTGAAGAGCTTGAGTACGACATATGGTGGATCCCATGGATTCGAACTTGGAGACTGGAAAAAAATCTAGCTACAACCGAGATAGCTGCGATTTCTAGTTTTTGGATTTGTTAGGTAGTCCAGTTAAGACCATTACTCGATCCGAAACGGGGAAAGAGCCCACGTTAGTATGTTGTATCCATTTCTGAAATATAATTATGAGGTGTATCCATTTGTTACTTCATTGGATTTTCGAATCTACCTTTGTTGAAACATTCAGTTGAGTTCTTAGCCTTGTATTCAAGGAAATTTTATTTTAAAACTATTTAGAAAAGTTAAATGGGTTTCAATGGTTTTGAATGACAGTTTCGGAAAATGGTTTTATAAAAGCCTAGTTTTGTAAAGATATGGTTTTTAAATTCTTAATCTATTCGTGTTTCAAATTATAGGGCTATTGTGTAATTTTAATAGATATGGTCTGATTGGTAGGAAAAATGGAATTATAAATTACAAGGAATATGCTACTAAACATGAAAATAATAAATATCTATTCCTTGTGATTTTTAATGTCCCACTTCCTATATATTAGAAAATTTATTGAAATTATCACAATTAATTCTTAAGATTCTAAAGCTCTAATGTCTTTGAACACGAAATGGTTCTTCTAGTTTGAAATATAAAACTGGAACATAAATAGTAGTAATAATATACTTGGTTTATAAATACGAAACCGTTAGTTTATAATATATATACCATTATTGGAAAAGTTTTAAATTATTATTCGGAAAGGCTAAGGAAAATCCTTCGTCCGGATTTTTGGGTATTTCGTGAAACGTCTATTTGTTGTCAGCTAGGTAAGGGAAAAACCGATTTGTATTTATATTATGATTTTCTAACTGAATTAGTTTTGGAATTCGTTCGTTCGTTGTGTGGTCGAAGCATTGTTGTTTAGACTATAAATCCTCGGAGTTGGTTCGGAGTTTAACTACGGTCTTTGAATACCGCGGTGATGAAGATAATTATTTTTCGAATCGCGATGAATCTTAAAAGATGGAACGACCCGATTAATATTTTAATTTGGCCTAATAGGGTCAAGGTCCAAACTCTGTCCTAAGCCCATTTGGTAGTTGACCGTTTAGTGCTTGGACGGTCAATTAGTTGATGAGCTTTGGTACAACTTGGACCTAGGACTCAACCATAATATTTGCATCCAAATTACCCCCTTAACTTCTTCTTTCGTCCTCATCTAGCCGAACCATATATCTATTCTTTTTCTCTTTCCCTCTCTTCGCCTCCCCTTCGCGCTTGTTGGCGCATTAGATCTTTCCTCACTAATACTCCAAGATCTAATTTCTTCTCTCCGACCATTTCTTAGCCTATAATACCTAATTAAGCTATCCGATCTTACTCATACCATTTAAGTCTCAACCTTAGAGAGAGGTCATTTGGTTGGGTTGGGATAAGCAAAAGGGTCTCACCGCTCTAGGGCTAAGAAAATTTGTCAAGGCAATTGGGTTTGCACCGACCCATTGCTTCAAGATCATAGAATAGGGTTGTTGTTTGTGCGGCATCCGTATTTTCTACACCTTGTTGGAATAGGTTCTTTCGAAGGCGGTCGTCGTTTCGGGGATGAAAATAAGCTATCTTTCGATGGTTTTTCTGAGGAGAGTCTCGATGGGATTTTAGAGGAATCCGTGTTGTAAGCGGACTTGTATAGTCTCTTGTTTGACCGGCTTTGGAGATTTTGCAACAAATCTCTTTTTCTTGATGTCGGTTCTTGTGTTTGAGAATTCATGTTCGTACTAGCCATGTAGACATGTGATCCATTTAGCACATCGTTCTAAAAATGGGAAGTTATGACTAGATTTGTCTCATGATGCGGAAATCAATTTTTTGCTTAATCGATGGCGTAACCATCATATAGTACCGCATCATATTTGACTCAGCTTGTAGTTCTTGAGTGTTGTCTCATGGAGTTAGTATCTGTAACTCCACCTATCCGTTTTGTCTTTAGGCAATATTTGGTTGATTTCCATGAGAAGCAGTTTTGTGGTAGGTTTCTTTTCTCACCATAAATTCTCTCTTAGAAGAGATGGTGATGTGGGAACCTCTAAACAACACCAGCTGCGTTGGTAACACGAGATTGAGTATTTTTGCTACCATGATATGGTTGATTGAAGATAATAAATATTAGTTTAAGGTCCAACCGCGGAGCAAGACATCTCGTTGTTTATAGCCATTGTTTTGGGAGTTTTTGTGTTGTTTTGTTGTTATCCCTTTTCAGCATTGGGTTCTTGGTTGTGGTGATTTGTGCTTATGACTGTTAGTGTTGTTTAAATCGCACGACTTAGGTTAATGAGATTTCAATGTTTGGATATGTTTATGTCATTCACGCATGCCTATTTGAATGAAATCTCATTTTCGTATCTAAACTAACAATTGTCCTAGAGCTGGGAAGAATAGAATTCCGTGTTGGATAAAATTTAGCCAAGGACCTGTTTTGCGTTGTTTTCATCACGAGTATATAAATAAATAAATCACTGTTCCTTGTTAAAGTTAAAATTTTATTTGGTCTTTTTGCGTGTAATCTCAGTTTTTGCATTTTTGGCGTAACTGACTTCCTTCTTCACCAACATGTAACTTGAATCGTTTAAGTTTCCACAAAATACATTTTTGAAAGTTTTTGGAAAAGGTTATTTGAAAAAAAACATTTTTATCATTTTCTTATTTTATAAAGAAAGTGAAGCAGTTTTGGAAGGAAATATTCAAAATAAACGCGACAAGTTTTCAAGTGGAAATTTATTTTTATGAAAAATTTCGATTTTTGGTCACAAGAATAGCGTAAAGAAGAGGTTTGGGTGCTTGTTGTGCGCGTTTTAGCGGTGCAATAGGACTGAAAATACGATAAAAACGTTAACGATTACAAGGAAAAGATTGTTTTGGCCTTGGGAACGTTGTTTACATACCATGTCAACGATGCGCGAGAGTTATTAATTAACTCGTTTTATGTTTTAGAGCTTGCTTTAAGCCTCCTTTAATGTCTACAGATGGAATTTTTTGGATTATTTTGGGTAACTGAGGCAAAAATTCCATTGTAGGACGGGAAAGGGAATATTTGGGAACGAAGGAAGTGTTAAAATTCTTCGCCTTAATTTCATTTTTCCTGTTTGGGAGAAATAAAAAGGAAACGATAAGATTGCTTAACGTTTTGGATGGTAGGGTTTGGATGAAAAATTTGTTGCTTCACACTCTTATTCGTAATTGTGTGAAGGTTATGGATTAAAAAGAATTTTCGAATTTTGCATTCATGTAGAACTGCTAGTATATTTAGGATATTTTGCATCATGTTTTCAAAAATATTTCAAAATTTTGTTCTAAACATATAGGAGGATCAGATTAGAATCATATTTCATGCATATTTTATAGTTGGAATTGCATTATGTACACCATGCACATATACACATGGTTGCAAAGTGTATGTACACAAATTGGTTGTGTACGATAAGATAACTAGTCGTTAGAATTTCGGGATGAAATTCCTTTTAAGAGGGGAAGAATGTAACAATCCGGAATTTTGGCAATAATTATTTATTAATTAGAAGCTCAAAAATAGGAATTTATGCAAACGATGGAATTTGACCACGAAACTTTAACCGTTCCGTTCGTCTCGACATTCTGGTCAACATTCATGTTTTGAGTTTCGCGAACGGAGTCTGTATGAAAAAGTTACGGATGAAATACAAAACGGATAGAAAATAAATAAAATAGAATAAATTATATATAGAAATATAAAATTTCCCCAGCCACCTCACTGCCAGGTCGACCAAGCGGTCGACCAGGGAGGTCGACCAGTGGTCGATCGCTGGCTGCGACCGCTTGGTCGTGCCAGACAGTGACGACAAGGGTTTTTGTCATATAAATTTTTATATGAATGGACGGATATAACTTAAAACTAATCCGACGGTTCTAGGCCATTTCTACCCCTATAAATAAGGGGTAGAGCCTCATTCTTTCCCATTCAAATCTATAGAGGCAGTAGAGCACTGCCATTTTTCTTCCTCTTCTAACCTAATTTCTAAAATAAAAATATATTCATATATATCAAATCAAATTCATATGCAATTGGGAAGACTGGTAGAGTTAATGGAAGCGGATGCTCAATGATAGTTTCTCCGCTCTCTTCCCTTTTTCTTACATTTCTACAGATCTAGAATTTTCTCTTTTCTAGATAAATTGTAGATCTATAAGAATTTGGGGATTTTAGGCCTAAAGGGTGCAAAATTTAGAATTTGGAGGCTATAAGTTGATTGGGAAATTTACTAACACAATTATAATGACTTATCTATTTCGTTTGAATTTAATCTATGTTTTATGCCTATCAGATCTGTTTATTTAAATATTGTGAATTTATTGGCAACCATCATATTGATTATGAATATGTCAAAAAAATTGTAAATGATAAGTTGTGATTATGTATAACATGAAGTATAGGATTCTTAAATATTTTTCCCATATATTCTTATAGTTATGTCATGAAATATGTTGTAAATCTTATATAGCACAATGGATCTAGAAATCCCCATTAAACATAAATTAGTTGGAGATGCATTTTAGATCTGTAACACCCCGCCTCCGCTAGGGTCACTCGCAAAGGAATGCACTAGCTTTAGAGGGGCATTATTGGTAAACATGCACAGAAATATCACAAGACAGAACATATAAAATAGCGGAAGTAAAATCGAACTTTCATAAACATGAATACATAAGGTCTAAAGCCTTTTACATCAGAGTACATCAAAACCTGTCTTGCAATAGGAAAGAAGCATAAAGACTTTTTCATAAATTATTCCCCAAATAAAAACAGTAAAGTAGCCATAGCCAGGAAAAGTCCAAGCCATCCATGATGACCTTCAAGCAGAAGAAGTCCGAACTAAACAGCAGTGTTTCCTCCCTGTAACCTGGGGGGGGGGAAACGGAAGAAAAGAGGCGAAACAAAACGGGTCAGTCAAAAAGACTGAGTAAGCCCTATCTACTTCCAGTATAAAAACAGGTAAAGGTAACATGACATGCATAAACTGAAAGTAAACATAAGGATAACTACAAGATAGATAAACTAAACCAGGGTAGCCGGTTGAACTACTGTGGCAAGGTAAACTAAGGTATCATGATAAACTACGGTGTTATGATAAGTCAAGGTATCACATCGTCAGATTTCTATCGAGTACATTATCCCAAGGTATCTGCCCCGTCTAACATCCCACGGTATCTATTATGTATATTCTTCCTAGTTCTAACATGTATATTTGCTCTGCACCTCTCGTACTAGTATCCCAACCCGCGTCACGTGTTAACCACGAATGTCCCTTGCCCAAATGTCATGTAATGGTCCATGTCAGCCTAGTATATAGCATATGTAGGTTTTCCCACTCATATGTTTCTTTCCATGTATAAGATCAGTCCTTTGCCGTAGGCCGTACGGGCTTTCTCATGTAAACGTTTTATCCTTGAAGTCGTTTGGACTGTCACCCTTGTTCTAGCTAGGCTCTTCCATATGAATCATCGTTTGAACTACTAGGACTTACGCCACCTAGCACCACTAGGGATTACGCTTACCTATTGCACGCTTTCGTATTTCGGTTTGGGTTAAACCACCTAGGCCACTAGGGATTACGCTAACCGTCAACCGCGCCCTTTTTCCCACGCATTCATCGTGAATCGTTTTTCTATAACTGTATGCACATGTATCACATCGTGCCATCCGAGTCCTGTCATAGGGCAAAACAAGAAATACAGGACTCGGTCGGGAGCTTTAGATTTATCTGCCGATGCAGATACTAAGGTCTGCTTTTCTACACGTGGCTATGGTCCCACGAGACCCCTCCCTCAACTAGTGAAAGGCAACACAAGAGACAATCTTGCATGAGAACTACACTCCGGCCAGCCCACATCCTACGGCCTACCTCACCCATAATTAGATAGCAATTATGGTCTGTTGGGTGTTCCCTGCCTTTCCGTACGTACACGCTTGACTTAGGATGGTAGATGATCGACGAACTTGCTATCTCGGGCACCTTATGTATTCGTCGACTCACTGCTATCCACCCCAGTCTTTAGGTCGCTCGCATAGCAACCAAGGCATATTCTTGGTTCTTCTACCGCAGACCTCAACCTCTCGTGAGCCTAGTATAATGACCTGGCAGCTCACAGAGGGATCCCAAGAATATCCTCACGTTCCCCGAAGCCGCTGCTTCATTACCCAGTTCGCTGGAGCCTTTATCTAAATCAGATAGCCTGCTCCTACACGTATACTTAAACGATGACCTACCGTATCGGGTTACTCATCTACCTAAGAGGTGGTCCAAATTTCCTTGGCTAAGAATTATTACTTAGTTTCTTTTAACTAAGGTTTACCACTTAGCCTTATTTCCATAATCCTTGTTAACTATGGTTATTTACCTAATCCTCCGAATTAGGGTTTATCTAATGGGTTAAGTGTCACTTAAGTTCACAACTTAACCCGTCTACAAACCACGTCAAAATTGGCTAAGTATCCAAGTCCAAAACTTAACCCTACAAACCATGTGTCAAGTTGGTTAAGTATATCAAGCAATTCATGGCTTATCCTTATCTAATTATCATTTTAGATTGGTTCAGTATATGTATTAACTTGACCTTATCTAATTACTGTGTCATATCGGTCAAGCACATTCAAACGATTCGTGACTTAGCCTTATCATGTTTTCACGTTAGATTGGTTAAGTATAGGTTAACTTAACCTCATCAAATTAACGAGTTAGATTGGTTAAGTATAGGTCACTTAACCTCATCAAATCATCGTGTTAAATTAGTTAAGTGTTTAACTTAACCCCATTAAATTACCAAGTTGGATTAATTAAGTCTAGGCTAACTTAACCCCATCCGATTACCATGTTTAGATTAGTTAAGCCTAATCTTAACCCCATCTAGTTACCGTGGTTAGGTTAGTTAAGTCTTAATTACTTAACCTCATCTAATTACCCAGTCGGATTAGTTAAGTGTAAATTACTTAAACCCATCCCCTAATCATCTTGCATGGTTAAGTGTCATTAAGGAAATCAAGCCCGGTCCCACTTAACCTACCCATTCGTGTCATATCGGTTAAGTGTCATTAGTCAAATTTACTTAACCTTATCATGTGGCATTAATTTAATTAATGCACTCTTAACCTCTCACATTAGACCTTGTTGTGGTTACTAGTTAAGTCGGGCGGGTCCGGGTAGATTTACACCACAACCTATTCTAACCTCGGGTCTTAAGCGCGACATGACCAACTTCTCACATTGGGTCCTATTGTTTGCAACTACTAGTTAGGCCGGTCGGTTCCGGGTAGTTTTACGTTGCAAACTCAACCCAACCTCGAGTTGGCCACACTTATATTATCTAAGTTCATCATGTTTCCAAAACATGTTACAAGTTTTTCAAGCATTTGGGTAGACCTAACTTAATAGGTAAATTCCCAAAAGGGTAGACCTAACTTAATAGGTAAATTCCCAAGCTCATGTTTTTATGCATACTTACATGTCAACTTCCATGTTATCTTTCAAGTCATATTTTCAAGTATAAACACATGTCATATTCAAGTTAAGATTTCGCGACATGTTCATGTTTATCTAACTACCCAAAATCGTGTTTTCCCAACGCAAGCAAAGCGAGTCAACATAGTAGGTATACTATGGCTACATGTAGACCCCAAAACATGCACGATGCCACAAAAGGGATTGGCTCCAAACATGCATGGCGTCATAAGGGGGTTTGGCCTTAAAACATGCATGATAGAGTCATATAGGGATTGACCATAAGCATGCATACTATCATATAGGATTTGGCCACAAACTTGCATAATATCATAAGGAGGTTTTTCCACAAACATGCATGAAACATAAGGGGTTTGTGTTCATATGCATGCATAAGCCCCAAGGTCAAGTATTTGCCTATGTTTCACAAGTCAAATGGTTCCCAAAGGTTCATGCAAATCTTCCATAGACAAAGATCCAAACTTGCAAGATAAACTAGGCTAAACATAACATGAGTGACATGATTAAGTTGCTACATCTTAGTCTAAGGTCATAGATCATAGAAAAGGGACAAAGTTAGGTTCACATACATGCATACTTATGCTTTATCTCATTTTATCCCATGTCAACATTAAAAATACCGTTTTGATCCAAAAGTAGCTAGAACTTACATGGGCAAGGCTTAGAAAAGGGGTCATGCATCATCTTGACGAAGGAAGGTGGCTCCTTTGAAGAAGAACCTTCATGAAACTCGCATAGCAATGTTGATTTGGCCTCTATTTGGTGTAGCAAGCTTGCACCTTTTGATTTGAACCCGATTTGAATGCATAGGCTCTAGGGATTGGAGATGGAGGCCATGATCAAAATTGATTTTGGCAGCACTTAGTTGCTAGGTTTGATTTTTAGGGATTTAGGTTAGGTTTAGGGTCTTTTTATAGAGATTAGGATAGTTTTAGGCCCTTAGATTAACCCTAGGATAGATCAGGACCATCAGATCTCGGAAGCTTCCAGAACCAGCCCAAGAACAAGACCAGGTGAGACAAACAGGTGCGCCAGGCAATTTTCCCCGGCCACCCCCTGTCGACAGGCAAGTTGACAGGGCTGTCGACTTGGTCTGGGCCCAAGTCGACAGGCTTGTCGACAGCCCTGTCGACGTGGCCTAGGCGGGGAAACTTCCCGCCTAGCCCCAGATCTGATTTTCAAAGCTATTTCCGAAGTTCAAATTTCCAGAAATCTTCTTTGGGCCTTTAACGGGTCATACAGACTCCGATTCTCGAAAACTCGGACTCTATTTCGCGTATTTTTCCGAGACGAACGCAATGGCACAGACCGTTTCACTTGATTCAGAATTTATAATTTAATCCTGTCTTGATTCTTGATTTAACGTGTTGTAAAAATTCGGGTTGTTACAAGATCTTTAGTTCAGTGCTGAAATATGAAATATGTGAATTTGGGTAAAAAGATGAAATTTGTGTATTAGTGATTGTGAGAATAAAAGAAATATTCCTGTTTATATTCAATATTGTTGGGTTTTGGCTTAAGCATTGTAAAATATGTCGTTTTCCTCCTTTTGAATAAAGAGGCAATATTTTGGAATCACAAGAAGTATGATAAAAGTGATTAAAAAGGGAAAAGTGGTGCAATGGTACATATAAATATATATACATACGTTTTTATGTAATTTGCATAGACTATTCCAATATATATATATATATTACATATATTTCTTGCGATTTGGAAATATATCAATTCCACAAAATAGGCATTATTTACAATGATTACGGCTAACGGTCCTTTGTGAGACTTGACACCTTTTTGATAAGTTTGAATACAAAAAGGAAATGTTTGGTTAATTGATTAGACCAAATCATAAATTTTAAAAGAAGAATAAAATAAAATATTAATAATTACGTTGACCGCACGAAAATCAGAAACCAAAATATACATATTATCTATCCAAATTAACATAAAACAATAAAATATACGTTGTATGGAATGTTTGAATGTTTGGATAAGGTTCAATGGTGGAATTATGTGTAAATATAATCCATATTGAATTAATATATTTGCGGTGACCATTTATAGCAATTAATGTAATTAACTGCTATAAATAAGACCACAAATTAATAAATAAACATTGTAACCAATATTGATTTAGGAAAATAAATGTGATGGGAAAAATGGTTACAATTCGTAAATCAATTAGGATAAATGTTGTGAACCCTGTAACAGCCCGCATTTTACGTATCGGAAATCCGTAAAATATTTTTATTTTATTCCGTGAGGTTTGGATCATTCTAATCTTTTGATATGTTGCTTATGGCGATGTGAGACATGTCCATAATTTTTACACATTTTGTTTGTGACCAGTTTTCCCCTATCAGTCTTGTACATGGCATAACTTTTGACTCAGTTCGAATCAAAGGGTGAGACCTGTGCTATTGGAAAAGAATTGATGGTTGCCTTTCCGAATAGTGGCTACATTAAAGATTTGGCTCAGCGGTTTGGGAGAAATTGCTGTTTTAAGGTTTTTCATTTGGCTGTTCAGGATTTTGAGCCACTATGGGCTGATTTGAGAAGGCCCAAGTAGTGGGCTGATGGAAACTATAAGTAGAGGGTGAGAGATATGGGAAATAGTTTTACTTCCCCATTCTCTCATTAGGTGGCCTTGAGCTTCTTCTTCCTCTAACACCTTTCCACCATTAAAAATCAAAATCCAAGGAGGGAAATCATAGATCTACACCATTGGAGGCTAAATCTACATAAATTGAGGCAAGGATTCATTGGATTAAGATGTTTAGTGCGAGGTGCTTAATGTCCGGATTCTTATTTCATCAATTTTAGCTTGTTTTTGAGAATCGGTGAGTGATATGCATCTCTCACATAGATTCAATAAAGCATATGAGTGTTTGTTCATGTTTTTCATCAAATGCAAGCGTTTTTCCATAGATTTATGCATTGGTAAGTCCGTTTTCATATAAATCACCTTATGATTTGATCTTGCAAGTTTAGATAGGTAATTTCTATGATATTTCATGTGAATATACAAGTTAGATCTTTAGTTTTGTTCATATGTACATTTATGATGATTTTGGTTAATTTTACAAGATTATTAATGGAATTGCCATATTGGTGTTATTGGTGACTTCATATCGTTTGTGTCACATTGGATGAATTGAATGAGTTGGTTTTGTTGAACGAATCGTTTTAGCGAAGTTTTGGTCGAAACTAGAGTTGCATTGGAGGATGTAGGTTTTGGGTCGTGCAAGGCAGGGTCGGTCGAGCATGCTGGGTCGACCATGGTGTAGGTCGGTCGAACATTGGAAAGGTTTTCTTGGAGAAAAAGAAATGGGATGGGTCGATCTTCCTATGGGTCGGTCGTGTATGGGGAAGATTGGACCAGGGTCGGTCTCGATGAGGGTTGGTCGGTCCTATCAGGGTCAGTAGTTCGTTCGTGAAGCACGGGGGTGAAGTGGACAAGTTGGGTCGGGCACTCCTGGTCGTGTCGGTTGGACTTGGTGATGAAGGCTTGGATGAGATGGGTCGAGCACGCATGTGGTTAGGTCAGTCGAGCCAAGTTGTATGGGTCGGTCGAGCAGGGTCGTGCACACATGTGGTCAAACTTCCAAGACAAGGTCGGTCGAGCTGGGAGTGAGGGTTGGTCGTGATGATTTCAGCAGCGTTTTAGACGCTGTGGTCGACGGCATAAGATCTGTGGTTTGTTTTCTCTGGCAAGTTGATGTGATGCTATAAATTGTTTCGGACCTTATGATTGATGTTTCTTTGGTCCAAGGTTGGTGATAACTTCGAAGAGAATTCAAGTGGGAATATCTGAATGTTGGGGTGTTCGTTGATCAGTGTAGACCAACGGAGAAGATGGCAACTCAAAGGTCGCGAGTTGGTGGATAATGGTTGCTAGAGAAGGTTGCTTGAGTTATGAAGAGTCATCGGGTTGGATGACTAGAGATGCGACAACCGAGAGATTATCGTTGTCGTAAGTTATAGCAGGCTCTCAAAGCAGGGGTATGATGGGGGAACCCAAAAGACCGGTTGTAGGTTGAGTACCCTGGGTATCGTTGAAAGGCATGTTTGTCAAGGTTGGACATACATACGTATCGCTGAAATGCGTATGGAGTTTATGCTAGAACTAGGGTTACCATTAGCCCTTGACATGTGGCAAGGTTGGCCGTCATATGATTAACGATGGTTTCAAAGTAGGATTGGCGGTGATAGACAGAGTAAGTCATGAATGATTGGTTGTTCTGTTTGTATCGTCTCATAGAGGTTGTCCACGTCGAAGGAGATGTTCCTTGAGTGCTTGTATGATATTGGTTTAGGCCTCTGGTGCTTATGCTTGAGGGATGTTAAATTCGATTAGGATGGTTTACATGAGATACATATAATCTGGATGTTATAAGTGCTTTACCATGATTGAATGGGTGTTCTGGTTTCCATGGATGAATGGTTCGATTGTTGCCATAAAGGTTATCACTGTTCGATTTGGAGAAGATATGGTTGAGTTCTTCTCTGGTGTTGTGGATAGATTAGTATGTTTATCTATCCATTTTCATATACTTTATTATTGAAGTTTGTTAGTTGTTTTATCGCTCACTAAGACTGTTGCCTGACTCAAGGTTTTATGTCTCCTCTTATTACCTTAGGCTTTTCATCCGGCTGTTGATGGGCAGACTAAGTAGCAAGTTACAGGTGATTAGCGAGGATGATGCTGGTATGCGGAGGCGAGCAGGAGGCTGGCGTACTAGTTTTATTACTGTCTAGTATTTCTATTTCCGTTATTGAGTGCTCTATAAGGGTTGTAGTGAGGCCATATGTACAAACTTCGGTATTCGTTGGATAACCTTTCATGATGTTGCGAAAGTCTGAAAAGTTTGCTATATGATGCTTCATTACTATTACCTGTTGTATAAGTTATATTATACTTTATCCTTGCGCTATGATTTCTACGACAATTTCCGCTTGTGTTTACCTATCCTGATGATCGTCCATAGCTGCCTGGCATACTTTTCAGCGCATTATTTCCCTTGTTTAGTGTAGGGGTTATGGGCGGTCATCACATTTGGTATCAAAGCTCTGGTCAACGATTTTGGCCAAAGTTCGAAGACGTAATTATGTATAAGAGATTTATTCGTAGATTTCAGTTGGATGCTTACTATATATATTAACATATATAGTAATAGCGGTTGTTTTCCTTTAGCAGTTTCTTGAAAGTGGCTAATTATTTTAAATTGCTATTTTAGAATGAGTAGAAGAACAACAAGACATGCTCCTAGAGGAGCTAATACTGGAGAGGGAAATGGCGGTGAACCAGACTACCCTACCATGTTTGAAGCCATGATAGAGGCATTCATGCGAAGGTTCCCCGCTCTAGTGGAAGCTTCGGTAGACATAGGAGTTCAGTTGCCTAGTGTTGTGGACTTTGCGAAGCTTTGCAAAGATTATACATCTATAGGGGAAAACCGTTCATAGGATCTGAGCCAACTTAAGAGGTTCAGAGGTGGATGGATTCTTGTGTTCATATCTTTGGAGACTTGAGTTTGGGTGGTGCAACCAAGAGAAAGCTTGCATCAAGGCAGGCCATGAAATGGTGGAATTCTGTTACGCTTGAGACTCCAGTGGAAGAAATTTCATGGAAGCAATTCCAAGCTAAGTTTGAAGCAAAGTTTATCTCCACTGCTCAGAAGTCCGTTCTCTTCAAGAATTTTGTTGAATTGAAGCATAATGGCAGATCAGTTCTTGACTATATTTCTGATTTCGAAGCTTTGTCCAGATATGCTCGTTCATACATTGATACACCCTATCAAAAGAACAAGAATTTTTTTATGGGTCTGGATACCTATATTGGAAGGCCGTTGGTGGATCATCTTGATGATTCATTCTAGAAGATTGTGCAAAAAGCTAATCGCTATGAGAGCTTGTTTCCTAAGGAAGTAAATGTTGTCGCTGCAACCAAAGAGGTTCGGAAACCACAACAGGGTGGTAATAATAAGAAGAGGAAGCAGCAAGAATAGAAGGGAAAGGATGGCCAGAAGAAGCCTAAGAGTGAGGTGGTTTGCTTTAACTTCCAACAGAAGGGTCATTATCCGAATGAGTGCAAGAATCCCAAAGCTGAGAAGAAGTGCTTCAAGTGTGGAAAGCCTGGGCATGAGAAGAAAGATTGTCCAGAATCAGCTAAGGGCAAGCAGGTTGTGAAGGCATATGCTTTGGAAGCCGTTCCAACTTCTTCAAGAGCTCCTACTACAGAGGAAAAGGGAAAGGGTGTCGTCGTGCAAGGTACTCTTTCTGTCTGAGGTGTTTCAGTTCGAGTTTTGTTCGATACTAGAGCATCACATTCTTTCATTTGCAATGAGCTTGTGTGCCGCTTGGGTTTGGAACCTAAGATTTGTGATAGACCATTGATCGTGACTAATCCAGTTGGGGGTTCGTCCAATCTTTGCATGATTTTCCATGGTCTAGTTTTATCGAGTCATGGTTGCTCTTTTGTGTGTGATCGCTTTGTTCTTAACTTCGCTGGGTTTGGGATCATCTTGGGCATGAATTGGCTCAAGAGGTATGTGACAAGGGTGAATTGCGAGAAGCTAGAGGTGAGAGTCTAGGACGTGGAAGGGTGAAAGGTGTTGATTAGATGAAAGCGCAAAAAGGATGTCTTCGTGAGCTATCTATATTCTCTTGGGATTCCACAAGAAGACTTATCATCTTTGTTGATCTCTAATGAGTATGAGGATGTCTTTGACGAGGTCAAAGGGTTGTCGCCGCATCGTGAGATCGAGTTTAGCATCGATTTGGTCAAGGCTGCTAGACCAATCGTTATGCCTCTCAGGTGGATGACTCCTAAGGAATAGCGAGAGTTGGAGGTGCAAGTTCGTGACCTTCTAGGAAAGGGACTCATACGGAGAAGTTTTTCCGAATGGGGTGCACCAGTCGTGTTTGCAACCAAGGCAGATGGCTCGTTAAGATTGTGTGTGGACTATTGTGAGCTGAATAAGGTGACTAAAAAGAACAAATATCAATTGCCAAGGATAGATGACTTGTTTGATCAGCATCACGAGGCCAAAGTATTTTCTCAGATGGATTTGGCAACGGGATTTCACCAGTTGAGGGTGGCAAAGGACAGTGTGCCAAAGACTGCTTTTAGGACACCATGCAGTTTTTTCGAATGGTTGGTGATGCCATTCGGGTTGACTAACATGCTAGGGTGTTTCATAGGTCTTATGAATAGAGTTTTCAGAGATCAGTTGAACAAGTTCGTGCTTATGTTCGTGGATGACATTCTGGTTTATTCTAGGAATGAGGAGGAGCACAAGGCGCACTTGAGAGTTTATTAGAAATCTTGAGAAAGCATCAGCTATGAGCTAATTTTTCGAAGTGTCACTTCTGGGAGAGTGAAGTGAGGTTCTTAGGTCATGTTCTGGAAATGGGATAGCGGTTGACCCCGCTAAAGTGACAGCAATCCAGGAATGTGTAGGCCTAAGAATGCGACAGATGTTTGAAGTTTCCTTGGGTTGGCCGGTTAACCGACGGTTTATCAAGGATTTCCCCAAGGTAGCTGCACCGTTGACAGGATTGACAAAGAAGAACCAAGTGTTCACATGGGATGCAAAGTGTGAACAAGTGTTCAGAATCCTGAAAGAGAGACTGACGAGTGCTCTTGTGTTAGCAATTCCAAGTGGGAATGACGAAATGATTGTGTATACTGATGCATGTGGTACTGGACTTGGAGCAGTGCTGATGCAGAAGGATAAGGTTGTGGCCTATGCGAGTCGACAACTAAAGCCGCATGAAAGGAATTATCCAACTCGTGATTTGGAGTTGGCAGCGATTGTGTTTGCTCTGAAGATGTGGAGACGTTACCTATTGGGAGTTCGATTCGAGTTGTTTACGGATCACAAGTCGTTGAAGTATCTTTTCTCCCAAAAAGATTTGAATCTTCGGCAGCATAAATGGTTAGAGTTTCCGGTGTCTTATGATTTTGGTGTAGCCTATACTCCTGGCAAGGGCAACGCAGTGGCAGATGCGTTGAGTCGAAGACACGCAAGTTTGGGTGCGATGTTTTCAGAATGGAAGAGCCTTGAGTATTTGGCAAGGTTTGATTTCAGACCAAGGCGTGAGTTGGAACCAGAAATGTTGGCAAGCTTGTCGATAAGACCTACTCTTATTGAGATGATTGGCGAGAGCCAAAAGCGAGATGCAAAGCTTGTTGATTTTATCTAGAAACTGGAACCAGAAGATAGAGAGTTTGAGGTCGATCGACAAGGTTGGCTTTGGAATCTAGGGCGATTAGATGTTCTTGATGTTGATGACTTGAGAGATGAGGTTCTGAGAGAATGTCATCACTCGAAGTTGACGATTCATCCCGGTGACAATAAGATATACCAGGACATGAAGTGAGTCTACTACTGGGAAGGGATGAAGTAGGATATTGGAAAGTTCATTTCCAAGTGCATGAACTGTCAGTTGGTGAATGCTGAACAGAAGAAGCCGAGTGGTATGCTTCAGCCATTGGAAATTCCTATGTGGAAGTGGGAGCAAGTATCGATGGATTTTATCGATGGACTATCTAGAGCCAGGGAAGGAAATGAAGGGATTTGGGTCATCGTGGATTGTTTGACCAAAAGTGCAAGGTTCATTCCTGTCAAGTCGACAAGGACGACATCGAAACTAGCTGAACTTTATGTGAAATGGATAGTTCGATTCCATGGTATCCCAAAGAGTATAGTGAGTGGCCGAGATCCATTGTTCACGAGTTAATTTTTTAAGAGTTTGCAAGAAGCTTTAGGAACCGAGTTGTGTTTAAGTACGGCTTACCATCCCAAAACTAATGGTCAGACCGATAGAGTCAATCGAGTTTTGGAAGATCTCCTGAGGGCTTGAGTGTTAGACTTCGGAGGATCATGGGAAGGCCATCTACATCTGGTTGAGTTTGCTTATAATAATAACTACTAGGCTAGCATTGGGATGGCACCATACGAGGCATTGATGGAAGACCGTGTATTCTGCAGCATGTTGGTTAGAAACTGGAGATAGGTTGGTACTTGGGCTAGAGATGATTAGAGTGACCTCAGATTGTATCGAGATCGTTCAGCAACGAATGAAGGCGGCCTGGGATAGTCAAAAAAGTTATGCTGATAATTGTCGAAAAGATTTGGAATTCGATGTTGGCGACATGGCTTGCGTGAAGATTTTGCCATTAAAGCATGTGGTTCGATTCAGAAGTAAAGGAAAGTTAGCACCAAGGTTCGTTGGACCATTTCCGATAGTCGAGCGAATTGGAAAGCTCACATATAGATTGGAGTTACCCGAGATGTCGAGTGTGCATAATGTGTTCCATGTATCGTTTCTACGAAAATTCATGCATGATTCGAATATAGTGTTATCTCCAAAGCAGTACGAAGACCTTAAGGTGGAGACCGTAGTTGCGAGACCTCATAAGCCACTTCGTGTTGTGAGGAATTACACGAAACATCTTAGGAGGAAGACAGTTAAGCTAATTAAGGTATAATGAAGCGAAGATGGCGATGATTGTACATGGGAGACGGAAGAGAACATGAGAGCGACTCATCCAGAATTCTTCATCGGTAGGACCCTTTGATATCGTATCATCGTTATATCATTGTATCTTGTTGTTGTTTGATAGAATTACTCATGCTAGGATAAGGCTATAGATGCATGGCTTGATGGTTGCTAGTTTGGGGGATAGAATTGGCTTCTCATGGATGATAGGCATGCAAAATTGTTGTGGTTTCTTATGTTTACTTGGAATTTCGAGGGCGAAATTCTTAAGGGGTGGAGAATGTAACAGCCCGCATTTTACGTATCGGAGGATCATAAAATATTTTTATTTTATTCCCTAAGGGTAGGATCATTCTCATCTTTTGATATGTTGCTTATGGGGATGTGAGACATATCCATAATTTTTACCGATTTTGTATATGACCATTTTGCCCCTGTTAGTCTTGTATAGGGCATAACTTTTGACTCAAGTCGAACCAGATAGTGAGACCTATGCCATTGGAAAGGAATTGATGGTTGCCTTTCCGTAGAGTGGTTACATTAGAGATTTAGCTCAGCGGTTTGGGAGAAATCGCTGTTTTAAGGTTTTTCAGTTGGCTGTTCAAGATTTTGAGCCACTATGGGTGATTTGAGAAAGCCCAAGTAGGAGGCTGATGGAAACTATAAATAGAGGGTGAGAGGTATGGAAAATAGTTTTACTTACCCATTCTCTCATTAGGTGGCCTTGAGCTCCTTCTTCCTCGAACACCTTTCCCCCATTAAAAATCAAAATCAAAGGAGGGAAATCACAGATCTACACATTGGAGGCTAGATCTTCATCAACTAAGGCAAGGATTCATCAGATCAAGGTGTTTGGTGCGAGGTGCTTGCTGTCCGAATTCTAATTTATCAATTTTAGCTTGTTTTGGAGAATCGGTGAGTGATATGCATCTCTCACATGGATTCAATAAAACATATCAGTATTTGTTCATGTTTTTCATCAAATGCAAGTGTTTTTTCCATAGATCTATGCATTGGTAAGTCCATTTTCATATAAATCACCCTATGATCTGATCGAGCAAGTTTAGATAGGTAATTTCTATGATATTTCATGTGAATGTGCAAGTTAGATCTTTAGTTTTGTTCATATGTACATTTATGATGATTTTGGTGAATTTTACATGATTATTGATGGAATTGGTGTTATTGGTGACTTTATATCATTTGTGGTCATATTGGATGAATTGAATGAGTTGATTTCGTCGAACGAATCATTTTGGCCAAGTTTTGGTCGAAATTGGAGTTGGATTGGAGGATGTAGGTTTTGGGTCGTGCAAGGCAGGGTTGGTCGAGCATGGTGGGTCGACCATGGTGTGGGTCGGTCGAACATTGGAAAGATTTTTTTGAGGGATAGAAACGGGCTGGGTCGGTCTTCCTATGGGTTGGTCGTGTATGGGGGAGATCGGACCAAGGTCGGTCTTGTTGAGGGTCGGTCGGTCCTATCAGGGTCGTTCGTTCGTTCATGAAGCACGGGGGTGAAGTGGCATTTTGGGTCAGGCGCTCCTGGTCGGGTCAGTCACTCCGGGTTGGTTGGACTTGGTGATGAAGGTCTATATGAGATGGATCGAACACGCATGTGGTTGGGTTGGTCGAGCAGAGTTGTATGGGTCGGTCGAGCAGGGTCGTGCACACATGTGTTCAAACTTCCAGGACAGGGTCGGTTGAGCTGGGAGTGAGGGTCGGTCGTAATGATTTCAACAGTGTTTTAGACGTTGTGGTGGACGACATAAGGACTGTGGTTTGTTTTCTCTAGAAAATTGATGTGATGTTATAGATTGTTTCGGACCTTATGATTGACATTTTTTTGGTCCAAGGTTTGTGATAACTTCGAAGAGAATTCAAGTGGGAATATCCAAAGTGTTGGGGATGTTCATTGATCGGTGTAGAACAACGAAGAAGATGGCAACTCAAAGGTCGCGAGTTGGTAGATAATGGTTGCTTGAGAAGGTTGCTTGAGCTATGAAGAGTCATCGGGTTGGATGACTAGACACTCGAAGACCGAGAAATTATCGTTATCGTAAGTTCTAGCAGGCTCAAAGCAGGGGTACGATAGGGGCACCCAAAAGACCCGTTGTAGGTTGAGTACCCTAGGTCTCGTTGAAAGGCTGAGTTGTCAAGGTTAGACATACATACATATCATTTAAAGGCGTAAGGAGTTTATGTTATAACTGGGGTTACCATTAGCACTTGACATGTGTCGAGGTTGGCCGTCATACGATTAACGCTGGTTTCAAAGCAGGATTGACGGTGATAGCCAGAGTCAGTCATGTATGATTGGTTGTTCTGTTTGTACCGTCTCATGTAGGTTGTCACACGTCGAAGGACATGTTCCTTAAGCGCTCGTCTGATATTGTTTTAGGCCTTTAGAGCTTGTGCTTGAGGGATATTAAATTCGATTAGGATGGTTTACATGTGATACATACAATCTGGATGTTATAAGTGGTTTACCATGATTGAATGGGTGTTCTGGTTTCCATGGATGAATGGTTG
This sequence comes from Allium sativum, assembly GCA_030737875.1. Classification (NCBI taxonomy): domain Eukaryota; kingdom Viridiplantae; phylum Streptophyta; class Magnoliopsida; order Asparagales; family Amaryllidaceae; genus Allium; species Allium sativum. The sequence continues at coordinate 713,733,418 of CM060921.1, read as the reverse complement.
AATTGTTGTCCTAAAGGTTATCACTGTCCGATGTAGGGAAGATATGGTTGAGTTCTTCTCTGGTATTGTGGGTATATTAGTATATTTATCTATCCATTTTCATATACTTTATTGTTGAAGTTTTTAGCTATTTTATCGCTCATTAAAACTGTTGTCTGACTCAAGGTTTTATGTCTCCTCTTATTACCTTGGGTTGTTCATCTGGTTGTGGATGGGCAGACTAAGTAGCAGGTTACAGGTGATTAGTGAGGACGAAGTTGATGTACAGAGGCGAGCAGGAGGCTGGCGTACCAGTTTTATTACTATCTAGTATTTCTATTTCCATTGTTGAGTGCTCTATGAGGGTTGTAGTGAGTCCTTATGTACAAATTTTGGTATTTGTTGGATGACCTTTCGTGATGTTGTGAAAGTTTGCAAAGTTTGCTATATGATCCATCATTACTATTACCTGTTGTATAAGTTCTATTATACTTTATCCTTGCGCTGTGAGTTCTACAGTAGGTTCCGCTTGTGTTTACCTACTCTGATGATCGTCCATTGCTGCTTGGCATACATTTCAACGGATTATTTCTCTTGTTTAGTGCAGGGGTTATGGGCGGTTGTCACAAACCCCAATTAGGAAATTTGAATAATAACTGTATTTAGACACGAGGTTAAGCTCACCTTTTGGTGTAAGCCTGCCTGGAACCAACTGATAAATCCAGCAACCACATTTAAGTCAGATTAATGTGAGGGGTCTAATGCATAAATATAATCGTATTAAGGCACGAGGTTAAGTTCACTTGTGGTAGAAGTCTTCCTGAAACCGACCTGCAAATCTAGCAACCATAGGTAGCTAACTTAATGTGAGAGGCCCGGTACGTAAATATAAATATAAATATATATATGTACATATACATATAATAGCCAACCAATAAATAAATTAATGAACAAGAATAGCAACTGTCTGTTGGGGTACAAAAAATAGATAACTTGGGACTGGTAAATAGTTGACTTAGGAAAATATGACTTTTATGGTCATAAAGGGAAATAAGAAGGAAATAAAGGGAAATGGATGTCATAAGTGGAATTTTTGATTATCATTTAAAACACTAAGTCCAAATTAGGGAAGGTATTAAATAAATATCCTAGGGAGAAAGGGAATATAACCTTCCTAATTTATGTTAATGAAAATAAAAAATATAGTTGAATTTAGTAGGTTAATAATGTAATGTATTAGTAAGCATATAAACCCGTGATGAAAATAAATGCCATAAGTATAGTATTTCCATATAGAGGGACTAAACGGGAATGAATTAACAACGTAGCGTACTTTATCCCAATAGGGAAAGGTGCTAAAGGCAAATGGGAGACTAACTAATAACCTCCGCGGATAGTCCGCTTCCTGGGTCCTAAAAGGCTAAGTGACTCAGGTTGAAGGGTTCACCTGGGAATAGGTCTTTCAGTTTAGGGGTCTTAAATGGCAGGTGTGTGGGCTTACCCAAACTTGGAAACTAAAACTTCCAATATGACTACCTATCCATCGGGAAGTAATATGCGACTAAGGAGGTTATCAAAAAAGGTCAGCTAAAAGGTATAACGAACGATAAAATACCATCTCTCACCTTATGCGGGGCAAGGGTATATGTGTGAATGATGGAAGCCTTAACTAGTAGCGCCCGTAGCTAGTGCCCTCTAGTTCATGATAACGCTGGGTATATTATCAAGGGTTAATAAGTGACAATAAGTCCGCCTAGGGTCTTAAGCGATTAGGGAGAATCCACCCTATATATCATTGATATTGAGGCATTAAATAACAAAGGATAGTGAATGGGAATATATATAGAAACGCCGTAATTAGGGGCCCACTCTTGATATAGTGAACCAATTAAGCTCTAGTATAAAGGCTTCACAAAAATATGTGTAAATGTCATATCTCAGTAATACAATTTGGGAATACTACTTTGGGAAGAGTAGTAGAGTCTACGTAAACATTAACAAGGTTGATTTAGAACCACTAACCTTGTTAGGCGTACATCTTGGGTTGAACCAAATGGAATATATCTGTGTTATAGTCTGTGTTTTACATTTCTTAGTCCCCAGAACTTGTTGTTCTGACCCCCCTCCTCATTACAACCTCCCAGGTTTCCTAGAGAAGGTTAGGTTCTCATAGATGATTAAGTTTGGCTTTCGGTTCTTGTTCTCTCTCATGCTCAGTATTGGCAAAGTAACTTACTTTGAAAAAGGTAGTTACTTGAGTTAATACTAGTTTATCCTATTTTGTTTCCATTGTGAGTTATATTTATCGTAATTTGATTATAATCATGCTCATTTATTACAAGTGCCAGATTAACACGCTCCACGCTTGGATGTGTTTGAGTTTCGAATTTTTCGAATTTGGGCGCAAAAAAGTATGGGCTGTTACATCTATGGTCATCACATTGGTCCCGCATGATGGCCTAGCACCCCCTTTTAATCATAGTTAAAGTTTAATATACAAGACAAGGCTGTAGACTGTAGTGCAATTTTAGACAATGCTTAATTCAGAGAAAGGGAGAGGAGATTAGGAAAAATTGATCTGTTAGTTCAACCGTCACTTAATGAAAGGGAAAGATTAACAAAAAGGTTTAAGATTTTTGGAATGGTAGGTCATTTGCATTGAGTTGTATTTGTCTCCACAAATATAAAGTAAAACGGTGCAAAGTGCACAAAATTTTCTATCGTAAACATTAGCATCCCGAAGCTATAATTTGTTTAATTATGTATTTAACCTAAAAGTGCATGGTTGTACATTATGTACATATTTTGAAGGGTAATAGGCTAACTACTCTGTTAAAGTGCACGCCATTGCAGTACAAAGAAAAGTTGAAGATAACTAAAAGTCAAAGATTAAGCACTAGATTTTGTTTACCTTGGTTCGCTTTAATCATTATGTTCTTTTGTAGGTTTAGATTTCAACGACCAGTCAATAGTGCATTGCTAAAAAGCTTAATTCAGGTTGGATGGGACGACATGTTCCTTTTTTTGGTTACAACACTTGATTCCTCTCTTGCTTGTTCTTTATTATTTGCACTTACATAATGAATCAACTTTGTAGGATCCGTAACCTTTGGAGTTTTCTATTGGATGTATAAATTGCATATTTAGTGGGACTGCGAGGAATTCATTCAATCAGTGACCATGCTAAATGGGTTCAGGTTGGATATTTGGTTATTATTATCACATCTTGCCTTCTATAAGGCAATTTGGTTAACTTCAAATTGGTCTGTCTGCGATATTTTTTTAGGTTAGTTATTCAAGTTAAGTCAAGTTTGTGTTTTGAAACGTGCAAGTTGTAGGTGGCTACTACTTGGATTTAGTTTCAGCCTTTGTTATTCCATATGCGTATTTATCTAACCATTTTCGATGAACGGCGTTTTGTTATGGGTTTGTAATGTTGTTATTGTTTTATACAATGTATATTCAGTCTACAATAAAAAAATCATTTCTTTGGGAATTATGCATAGGCAGTTACACTTCATTTCCATAGTTACACGAACAAAATAAAGATCGTTTTGGCAGTGGACGAGCTTTCAGTTCCTGATCCTCATCAGCTCTCAGATGATTTGGAACAATCTCTTTAAGAAATGGCAGATGCTAATTTACGGTGAGTGAAGTATATCCCTAAAAAAAGTGAAGTATATTCGTGGATGGTCGAAAAGAAATGGCAGGGATTGTATGGAATGAGTTTGAGGTGAAGGAAGGTTGTGAATAGTGAAGCAGTAGATTTGTTCTGATGAATTGATGATATTGGTTTTCTTGTCATAACATATGTAAATTAAAAAGAGTAGAATAAGAAAAGAAAATATTCTATTTGAAAAAAATGTAATGTTGAATGTTGATTATGAGATGAGTGATTAATATAATACATTGATTATGAGATGTGTATGTTGATATTTATTGTGCTGTATTTACATTAGGATTGTGTATTGAATGGAATGCAAATTGTGTGTGTGATAAGTATGTATGTATGTATATATATATATATATATATATATATATATATATATGTGCAGATCAGAAGGGGAATAGCAGCGGATTACCACAAAAAAGGGAGGTTAAGTTTAGTTCAATTTAATTTTCGTCGCTAATCCCTTGGCAATTAGTAAGGATCTACCAACGCCCTTTATAAATAATAATTTATTATAAATTTACTATCCATCGGTTAATAGTCGGTACATAAATTAGAATTAAATTAATAAATAAAATTTTATTTTTGTTATATAATTAGTAAAACGACGGAAAACTATCGAAAAACTCATGCTAAATTCCGTTGCAAAAATCAAACACAGATACCGTCATGGTTTTTACTGACCACAACATTATGCAGAAAATCCGTCGCTAAGGCCTAATTAGCGACGGATTAGAAGCAGATGCTTCTGCTGCTATATGCGTTTTTTCTTGTAGTGGGCAGATCCGTCTGATTTTCACCCCGATCCCTACAACTTTTCATTGTCGATCCATCAGCTCTGCACCTTGCCCGATCCATGAAAATGCGCTTCAATCCATGAATCTTTGCATGGCCGATCAATCCATATGCTGTGGGACTGATCCTTGCCAATTGCCGATCCACCGAGTGATGATCCTTCAAAAGGTGACCGATGAACTGGTTTTGCTTTGCCGATCCATCAGAAAAAGCTTTCCAGATCCACCTAGTATTGAACCGCCGATCCATCAAGAGCCACACGTCTGATCCAAGCATTATAACGCTACCGATCCATAACTTTGCCTTGACCCGATCCATGAATTTGGGCATGTCCGATCCATAGCTTTAAAATGTGCCAATCCATCATTTCTTGGCAAACAAGACAGGCCGATCAAAAATTTGTGCAACGTTTTCAACCAATCCTTTCATGTAAACCAATTTGATTTCAAACTTGTATGTTTCCAAACAACCATTCAATCATCACAATCAAGCGATCATCAATCAGACACTAAAACATCAATTGATCATCAACAACGTATAAATTCAACAAATTACGATTAAACAATAAACGAATCGAACTAATGGATCTAACTTGCATAAAAACAGAATTAACACATGAATTTACCGTTATAAGTTGCTAGATTAGATTTTTGGTGATCCGAATTGAAAACATACTTACATCGATTAGATCTAGGTGAAATCAACTTGAAATGATGAAAAACGATCAAACAATGTTTGCGAACAAATTGAACAATTGAAACACTTTAAATTCGTTCGGCCTTCCAAAACAACTAGGGTTGTTGTAAAGGGTGTTGAACTCTGGGACCAAAATTATTTTAATAATAAATCCAATCAAGTTATTCCGAAATTTTGATTGTTTGAAAATAACACAAAATAAGCATAAAGAGAGTTTTTAATAATAAATGAAAACAATTAGGGGGCAATGACATAAACTAGATTAATATGAATTAATAACCAAACAGATTGATGCAAATCTAATTCATGTTTCTGTCATAAACATGAATCAACGATAATTAGGTTTATAGAAACAACCATGTGAATAACAACAAGCATAGCCTATGCAGGAGCTAATCTCTTAAACAACCATAGGCTATCAAGACAGATTCACTACTTTATTCCTAGAACCCTAAAAATTAGATCTAAATCTGATAAGCATTAGATCAAACTCGAATATACCCTGTGAAGGAGCGTAGGTCTTAAACGACACAGAATATGAAGGTTCAGATTTAACCCTTGGTTCAGATATAGATATATATACATGAAGTCCTAATCTCTTTGGCTATGTGATTCATATTGAATCTAATCTAAGCGTCATCAGCCCCTAATTAAAGGGGATTTGCTAGACATAGCTAAAAGAAAAGAAGATAAAAATAAAATAAACAACATAAATAAATTACAATAAAAAGTAAAGAGAAAGAGAGAAGAATGATTTTATTCCAAGAGAAAATGTACAGAATAAAACCTAGTGTAATTCTAAGTGAACAAGATACAAGTGTATTTATAGCTGATATGACAAAGACTAATTGGCTAATTACACAATGTGGGACTAAGAATTTAGCCCAAATAACACATAAGCCATTGTGAACGCAGCTGTAGAGTAAGAGGCCTTACGAATGAGCCAATGTGAACGCATCATGAGTCTTTAGTGAGCCAAATCTACATAACTGAACCCTATTTGCAACCGTTCTTCAAGCTTTAAACCCTTCAAGCTTTAGTAATTTCAAACTTCACTCTTTTTAAGAAAATTCTTCATGCTTTATCCATCAATTGCTTTAAACCATGCTTTTTATCAACAATCTGAAAAAACAGCTATAAATACACAATATCAATTATTTTAAAGGGAAAATAAGATAAATAAGCAGATAAAATATACACATTTACGTGTATATCAAATACCCCTACACTTATCTTTTTATTTGTCATCAAATAAACTAAACTAAGATATGTCACACTTTCGTAGGAAACACGATTGCTTTTAGTGTATGCAATAAGCCGTTAAATCCCTCGGTGTCCCTAAAAGGATGAGTGTTGTCTCGTGAGGGTTTTCAGCGGATACCACCCACAAAATCCAAAGCGTCTTATGTACACGAATTAATCAAACAATATATTTAAGGTCTTTCAAATTCCAAAGACTTTACCTAACTTTAATAATAACGGTTTAGTCTTAAATTGTCCATCCCATAATTGGTGCAAAAATGAATAAAAATTTTCAAATTGAATCCTAATTCCTTGATAACATTGTAATTATCTTGAAGGTTAAGAGCGTGGTGTCAACCAAAGTTCTACACATCGACAATGTGCACCCAATCATCTATTCATTCTTTTTTTCTTCTTTTTTTGAATAATTTTGCACCTGTGTAACTGTAATGTATTGGATGTGAGTTATGCGTAGATGAAGTAAAATTTTGTAAGTTCTAAAAATGTTATAGATAAGAGGGCAAGTGTATTAGTTGAACTTCAAGCTACATAAGATAAAGTAATACTAAGGCACATATGAACATTTTTGTTTACTTTCATCTCCTCAGCTACAATCCTCATTTCTAAGTACGGTATGATGGATGTGGATGGAATGGAAATGAATGATTTATAGTCAAAAATGATGGATGGCTATTTTTTCTGAGAGATTTTCTCTTTATTGCATTTTTTTCTTTTTTCCTTTCTTTTTGCATGATGAATGATGAGTGGAGATGGAATGGAATGATACCGTATATTATTTCATTTGATTCCTCCTCTACTGAGCGAATCATAACCAACACTTCATGGAAGGAAAGTTTTGTGCCCTAGTTACTCTACTTCTATAACCCTAATTCAACACACAAGTCTGGATTGATGTTATATAAAAAGCTGAAAGGAATGATAAGTAAAATTTCGTAAGATAGATAACCATATAAAATAAGATGTGATATATGGTTATCCTATCTTAAAACAAATACGGAGTGGGTAGTGTAATATTGGTATAAAAAATGATGTTTTTAACCTTTAAACAAAAGGTTCTTGAGTATACCAATATAAGAAAAACTTGTCGAAACATGGATGTAAATCGACTAAAACTTTGGTTTGAATAATGTGGGGTATCGAAGAAGAATGCTACAATGAGTCATTTCTCCTTAATTGGGCCAAGTGGAATTTAGAACTTATTAGTTTAAGAATTTGAGTGAAAAAATTTATTATGCATGAAAACAAACTCAGAAAATCCAACAAATATAGGTGCAAAATCATTTTTATTTGATTTTTTTTATTTCTTTTTTACTTGCACATTCTAACATGTATAACAAGGGTTGACACGCCTACTCCAGAACACAACTAACGTCGGCATAATCTCAAGCTAGCATCTTAAAAAGACACATTACGACTCAATGAATGAATAATGTTCATTCCCATCACCCAACAATTCAACTTATCAAACAAGAACCAAGGTATTATTTATGAATTTTAAGTTAGTCCTTGTTCAACGAATGACCTAGTTCATAAAATTTGATTGCTGATGTAATGTAAATCCCCCCCCCCCCACACTTGAGTATGACAGTGTCCCCACAGTCGTTAATCGGATATTTCTTAGTGAAAGGGAAATAAAATAAGTGGGTAAGCGTGGCTTACCGGATGCGTGTGTAGAAAATACGTAGTTATCAAATAGATGAATCGGTTCACAATAGACTAATGGATCTGCCTCATTAAGATTATAAGACATAACTGAAGCACAGAAAACCAATTCTTAAAGGATTTTATATTATGCGTCAGATTTGAAAAAAAAAAGTTGTTTTTTCGAAAATTTGAGTTGCTAATTTTAAAATTTTGAGCTTACAATTGATCCTAAAATCGAATTGAATTTCTGTAGCAACTAAAGAGAGGTCATCGAGTCGGGGTTCAGCAAAAGTTTCAAAAACAATGTTTGACTTATTCAGATGATGTATAAATTGAGAGACATGTGCATCATTTTCACCCCCACACTTGTTTTGAGAAATATTATTCAGTTTTTCTTTGATATTTGAAATGCTGTTGACTAAAGGTTCATTCGTAAACCAAAAGTTAAAACCAAACAAATGACTTTTCAGTAAATTCCGAAATCATGTTTTCTCAAAAAGAGTGTTATTCCAAAAAGAGTTCATATACTGCAGAAATTCACCATTGAAAAACAAGTGATCAAAGTGAGGTTCAGTTGAAACGATCAAGTCGCAAGGGGTTTCAACAGTTTTAGAAAAATCGTCATTGTGTTTAAGATCACATTCAGCAGTTTAGTTGTTTTCAACCTCAAGAATTTCAAAATTTTCAAATGTTTCATTTTCAGTTTTAGACCCAACAACATTATTGTCAATCAATTCAAGAAGTTTTCGCTCATCAAAGTCGTCCTCACTTAAACAGCTGTTACCAACTTCATCATTTCTTTCAGATTGACAATTTAAAGTTGCTAAATTTTCAAAAAAAATAGAATTTAAGAGAGGAAGATCAAATTGAAGATTGGCATCTTCGTTTTGAAGAGAATTTAAATTCAAATCAATTACAGAGATTTCAACAACTTTATTAAGATTTTCATCAATTTCAAAAGTTGTTAGTTGAAAATTTTTGATGTTAGTAAGAGTGAATTTTCAGCAGAAGCATCTGTTTGAGTTTGAATTTCAGTTTCACAGAAATTAGTGATTTGCACAAGAGATTTTTCAAAATTTTCATTTTCATCAACAGTCATATAGTCAGAATCATCAATAATCATTATGTAATGTTGTAACGAAGTTACTGGCTGATTATAATTTTCAAAAGATGCGTTGGCAAAAACCTGTTTGTCAATAGATTGGAATTTATAATTGTTGTACAAGTTCATAACTTCAGTTTGAAGAAAAGAAATTGGATAAACGATCCTATGAGATACACTTAGTTTGCTATTGTTTATTCTTTGAACCAGTTTTTCGATGTAAGTCAAGCCAAGTTTCATGGAATCCTCAAATTCATCAACATCATCAACTCCCTCAAGCAACAACTTTTCTAGGTTTTGCAAAAGTTCAGTAGTGTATTGAGCCAATTGTTCAATGATACGCATGTTTTCGATATCTTTATTTTCAGAATCTTGTTTTTCATCTAAAGTTTGTGCCCATTCCTTGATTTCCTCGCTACAATTCCAAATTTCATGCATTAATTGATCGATTGCACTCATGCTGTCTTCAATAAAATTGGTAGACACATCAGACTTCAAATTGTTGTTTTTCAGAGTCGTCATTCCTATGTGTTCCTCACTGGTTGACCTTAAAAATTCATCTAACTCATCTCTTAGAAGTCGTTCATTATTTAATTTCCACCACCAACATCGCCAAAAATTTAGCTTGTTTGCAACACATTTTTCATATTCGATAACCAAACTTATTCCCCTACTTATAATATGAAAATCATTTTGGTTTTCAAAATTTTCGTTGAAACCCGTGTTGAAATTGTTTTGAAATTCCTCATTTTGCTTAGCCATTTGTGCTAAATGTCGACTAACCGCAAATAAATTCTCGTCAATCGAAAAATTTTCAGCTTGAAATTCATTCTGATTTGAATCGTAACCAAATTCAATTAAATTTTGAAAAGAATTGCAATTTTGGTTGTATAGGGGGGAAGCACGCATGTACTAGAGGAAAAGAGTTTTTCATCGAAAAATCAATTCCAAAACTTGTGGCTTTAAAGGAGCTCTTCAAAAATATGCTAAAATTAACAACTTCGGATTATATGAATACAAGTCTAGGACAGGTTCGGATAGGGGTTATTAGTGTGCCACAAATCACCGTAGAAACACAACTGAAGGTTTAAGAACCTGTTTGAGTTCTAGACTCTACTGTTCCTTAGACACCTTAGAGAGTATCATTCCTAATTGTCAATTTAAGAAATATTTTTTCCTATAAGCTTTGGGGATTCCTCCATTTGATTTCAAAAATAATTTATTTCGAAAACAAACTATCCAATTTACCCCACATTCGTTTTAAAATTTCCAACCACACATCAACAGGCAGAATAATCAATCATAGAACAAACACAGAATAATAAATTGCAGAAATAAATTTTTACAAGCAAGCCGCGACACCTGTACAAAATCTTTACAAGCAATTTTTTATATATTTTTCAAGCGGCAACAAACCCTGTAGAGTTTAGAAATTTTTACAGTGGGGTACGGCAGTCCGTCTAGAAAAATTGAGTAGCACTGAATGATTATGTTTGCGAATCACTTGATTGTTGAATTCCCTGTTTATTACTTGAATTCTTCCTTACTTCAGTCTTTGCTCTTTTTTTTTAAAGCAAATAGAAAATAGTAAATAAACAAAAGAAAAGGACTAAATTCGAATTAAAACTAAAACTGGACTAAAAATAAAAATAAGAATAAAAAATAAACTAAACTAAACGACACTAAACTAAATATCAACCAAAAGCCTATTCAAAATAAAACAAAATATACACCCCTCGTAGATTATAATTCGCAACAAACATCCCTTGTTATGCAGAGCTTTCCCTCCTTCTTCTTTAATCTCCTCGTCTTTTTAAAACACCCAACTTTCTCCAATTCTCAGAAAACAGTCAACCCAAAAGTTAAAATCATGCACCCTTTCAGCGACAATTAGGAAATAAATCAAATAGCCAATTTCAGAACAATTCTTTTTTTATTTCAAGTCAGCGAAAATAGTTCAGGAAACAAATCGCGAATTACTTGGGCTCAACAATCGCGAAAATAGCAACACCAAGCAGAAATGGTCAAACCCCAAAATAAACAACCTAAAATTGCACAAATGTGAAGGGCACAATAATGCGCTTAACACACTATAAAGTATAAACACACTCATCATGGCTTGGCAAAAAGGAAAAAAATACAAAAGAAAACAAAATAATCGAACTCAAAAAAGGAAAAAATAAACAAAATCGCCCCCCTTTTTATTTATTTTATGTTCTGTTTTAAGATCCGATTCACAAAAACTTGTTTGACTCGAATGGGTATTTCCTGTTTGAATCGGTTTTGATTGAAGATGTTTGAAGCTCGGACTTGAGTTTTGGTAATTGTGATGTGGGTATGGTCTTGTGGCGTGGTGAAAGGTGATGTCAGAATTGAGGGTACCTGTGACGTGGCTGATTAAACTTGGGTTCGTTGGGGGTTGAAACCGGTTGTTGAGGTGATGGATGTAATGAGGTCGTTGTGATGATGATTGGTGAAAGATGAGGAAAATGAAGGTGCTGCGGCGATTGTTGTGAAGTGGTGAACGGTGGACTTGGTCAGAGGATATGGCAGCAGTTTGGAGTATTTCGGATCTGCGAACTTGGTGTATGATCTATGGTTTTGGGATAAGTGTTGTCGGTGTCGGGATCGCGATCTGGAGTGATGTAATGGAAAGGTGAAGCACGGTTTGCTGAAGTAGGAATGTTATGTCAGGTGAAGGGAAAGTGCAGGCTGATGGTGTATGGATGTGAATTGTATAAATGGTGTTTGTGGAGTTGCGCTGATGGGTAAGTGGAGAACAGGTTTGTGAAGCACTTTTAGGTAAGTGGAAGATTGGATTCTGCCATGCGTGAACCGTGCATGAAGGTGGACAGATGCATGTTGAATCTGTGTAGGTGATGGTTGTAATGGGTTCAGGCGGTGGCTCCTTGGAGCTCGGATTGAGAATTGCTGTTGGTTGGTTTTGTTAAGGTCACGGTGGAGAGGATGAGTGCAAGTGGGGTTTGTGAATGGATGGTGAGGCACTGTGAAATTGGCAGTGTAATTTTGATGGCCTCTGAAGTGGTTTGAGGGATGGACGTTGGATGTGAGTAGTGGTGATGAACGTGGTTTTTTTGGGTGGGGCTTGGTAGTATGATGAAGGTGATTTGTACTCAGGATAGTTGCTGGCTACGGATTTGCTAGGTAGAAGGAAGAGAAAGAAATAGAGAAAAATCACAAAGAAATATTGTTTCCTTTTTTTTTTTTTGAAAAGAAAAGGGAAATGTGTTGAAATTTGTAGAAAGAGAATAAAGAAAACTATGAGAAAAATAGCAAGGAAATTGGAAAAGGAAAGAAATCGAGATGGCAATTTTTTTTCTTGTCTTAGAAAAAGCAAAGAGATCGAGAGAAAATATGGTTCGAAGAAAAATATTTTGTTATGTTTTGTGAAGCAAAACAACAAAATGAAGGCAGAAGAAAAATTACAAAAAAAATTGTTTTATTATTATTATTATTGAAATAAATTGATAACAGGAAAAGAATAGAAAGAAAGAAATTTGGAAAGGGATCAAAAGTGGAAAGAAATCTAAGCAAAATTTGAAAGTTTTTTTTCTTGTTTTGAGATTGTAGTATCAATAAATAATACCAAATCACCAAACAAGAATTTTCTTTTATGTACGAAAGAAAAAAAATGGACTAAAAAAAAATATTTTCGTGCTTTTTTTTTAATGGAAAAATAAGAAAGTAAAACGATAACCCGAAGGATTTACTAACAAAATTATTTTGATCTCCGGCAACGGCACCAAAATTTGTTTGCGAACAAATTGAACAATTGTAAACAACTGTTAAATTCGTTCGGCTTTCCTAAACAACAACAGTGTTGTAAAGGGTGTCGAACTCTGGGACCAAAATTATTTTAATAATAAATCCAATCAAGTTATTCCGAAAATTTGATTGTTTGAAAATAACAGAAAATAAACTAAAAGAGAGTTTTCAATAATAAATGAAAACAATTAGGGGGCAATGACATAAACTAGATTAATATGAATTAATAACAAAACAGATTAATGCCGATGTAATTCATGTTTCTGCAACAAACATGAATCAACGATAATTAGGTTTATAGAAACAAACATGTGAATAACAACAAGCATAGCCTATGCAGGAGCTAAGTCTTAAACAACCATAGGCTATCAGGACAAATTCACTACTTTATTCCTAAAACCCTAAAAATTAGATCCAAATCTGATAAGCATTAGATCGAACTCGAATATACACTGTGAAGGAGCGTAGCTGTAACACACCGTAATTTTAAAAACATTAAAGAGGATAAATTAAATCATAATTAATTTAATATTCAGAATTAAGGGAAACAGACTATGCCATTGCGTCCATCTCCAAATTCTGGTCAAGATAGCCATTTGGTTTACGCAAGACGGACACCGTATGAAGTAGTTATGAGGGTTTGAAGTTCGTATACGCGCAAGATAACTATATATATATGTATATATATATATATATATACATATATAGGGTATATAGGGCCCAAGAATTCAAAATTAGGTCCAGAAAGTTCAGAAATCGTTCAAAAGCTGAAATTCTAGAGGCGGCAAATTTCCTCTCCAAGGGAGTCGACCCCTTAAGGGGGTGTCGACCCATGGGTCGACCCCTCAAGGAGGGTGTCGACCGATGGCTCGACCCTTAAGGGGGTGTCGACCCATGGGTCGACCCCTCAAGGAGGGTGTCGACCGATGGCTCGACCCCCTAAAGGGGGGTCGGCCCCCCTAAGGCTGGCGTGGTAGGTCGGTTTTTGGGGGCTGGCAGCTATAAATACACGCTCATTTCTCTTGGTTTCTTCACTGGAAATAAGTGAAGGCCTAAATGCTGTCGGTGCCTGGACTGAATCAAATCTCATTCTTCTTCTGCAATCAAAGTTTAGAGATTCAAGTGTAGATCTGTGATTCAACCTACGTTTTCTCCTTCTATTGTTCTAGATCCGAACACTGTGAGTTTAAGTTATTTTTAGATTTAAATAACTAAAAAGTATAACATGATATGACTGTAATTTGGATCCGTCTCTATGACTGAATCGTATCATATCTATTGTAATTTATGAATTTATAACAGTAAACTTGGATCTCAACCTTTATCATGTTAGATCTACTTTTGATTATGGATCTAATTTGCTATTTGAATCATCTATTGCCTATCATGTTATGGTTAATTTGGATCTGTCATTAGTTGAACATCTAAATCCTTATTTATATCTAATCATGCCTATTATGACATCCCTACTATGTTAGAACCTGTTTTATTATCACAAGTTCATCGATCTTTTCTTATATGTTCATCTTAACACTATGCCATCATATGCTTATGTTAGTTTTTTTTAGAATAATCATCTCTGTCATCTTCCCTTTGCCTTTCCATTTTTATTATATATAGCCACCCTATTCTCGAGCCTAGGTATGCCGCAAAAATTATGCGAATACGTTAGTTTGGGAACGGGGGAAAAACGCAGAATTTGACATAACTAGAAAAGGGGAAAATTGGCATAACTTGAATAATATTTATGCATATGAATTTGGACATATAATTCACTATGAACGTAATTGGGTAAAAAGGGGCATGAAACCTATAGCCTATAACGACATAGGTAACATTGGATAATAATGAAATGCCTAGGATTACAGTAATTAGAAACTGTAACTACGCCTAGACATGAGGTTAGACTACCTTATGGTGGAAGTCTGCCCGGAACTGCCCGGCATATCCAGCAACCACAATTGGTGAATCTAATGTGAGAGGTCTAGGTGCACAAATAGGAGATGTGCTAAGACACGAGGTTAAGCCCGATTTGTGGAATAAGTCTGCCCGGACCAGCCCGGCATGTCCAGCATCCACAAATGGTAGGCTTAATGTGGGAGGTCTAGCATACTGTAACCATAAATGAAAACATGGTAATAAATCTTGAATACTTAACTAGTTGAATCCATAGGGATTGTATGAACATGAACTTAAATTGGGGTTAAGTAAATTTGGTTGAACAGAGGGTGGGTTAAGTAAATCTGAGGGAGTGGGTAATATTTACATATAGGCCCACAAACTTAACCTGATAGGGTTATGCAATTAAATACACCTAGTGGTAATCAAAACCTGTGAAAATATTGAAGTTATGTAATTAAAGACACCTTTTTTGGGTAAGCATAACTTGTAGAAATGATAGGGTTATGTAATTAAAGACACCTAGTGGTATACATAACCAGTAGAAATCCTAGTGGGGATACAAGACAAAGAGGAGAGCTTGTATCATATTGAATGGGACCCGTTTCAGTCAGTAACCCTTAATAGGTATCAAACGAGTACTCCGAACTAGTTCGGAGTTGGGGCACGCTTACTGGACTGATTGTAAGAGATCCAAACAAGGAGCACGGTGTGGGCAGCGCAAACCGACCGGGGACATGTGCGTGCATTAGCCGGGTAGAGGGGGCTATGACGACCTTGACACTATTAGATATGGTTGCGCACATCACGAAGGGTTGCCACTTATGGAAAGTGATACCTCCAGCTGTGGGGCCGGCACAGAGTATCTATGGAGTAGGGAGCCAATCGATTTGGGTAGTAGTTTGGTACATCTGGACGTATGCCTAAGTCTACCATTTGATAGGTATCAGTGCAGAGAATTAGAGTAATCATTAGAGAAGCGTACACACTCTATCATGTTTACCTTGTCATACCTGCCTTATATAGAGTTATCTTTCTTATCCACGTTATATGCCTGTCATGCTACTTTTACTTATTTACTTGCTAAAAGTAACTAGACTCGCCAGACTTTATGTCTAACCCTTTTTGTTTCCTCTTCTTTCTTCCGTTTCCCCCCAGGTTCTCAGGGTGGGAATCTCAGGCTTGACCGTGATTCTGCTTACATTTAGCTGGAGCTTCTTAGATGTATGGCTCAAGCTCTAATCCTTGTGGCTATGTCTATATTTTGTTTGGGGAATTTTTCTTCTTTTATGTACTCTGATGTTTTAAAGTACAAGACAGTAGTTTTTATGATGTAATGGTTTTTCGTGTATTTCTGACATGTGATGTTTTTGAACCACGATGCTTTATAATTAATAAAGTTTTCAATTCCGCTGTCAATTTATGTCTGTCTTGTAATATTTCTGTTTCTGATTACCTATGATGGTTCACGAAACTTAATGCATTCCCTTAGTGAGTGACATTAACGGACATGGGGTGTCACACTTGGTATCAGAGCTGAAGGTTACCAGATTAGATAAAAGTTTTTGAAAACTATTTTCAAAAAGGTTTTAAAGAAAGCATTTTTCAAAAAGAAAACTCCATTTTGAAAAAACATATTCCCCAAAGCCATATGTAATATCCTTCAATCCTTTGTCTAAATCTCTTTCCTTTTCATTTCAGCATGTCTAGGGAACCAAATATTCCAGTGGGCGTATGATACTAGGCTGGTTCCGTAGGTGTCTATAGGCCACGGCGGCTGCCAGTGGTCAAGCTGACGTTTCTCCCCCAGCTGCACCCATCATTCCTCCTCCTCCAAGAGCAGATAATTTCGCTAAGATCTGCAAAGATTTCTGTGCCATGGGAGGGAAGCCATTCCATGGAACCGAAACAGTCGTAGAGGCAAGGAATTGGCTCAAGGAGACCGAGGACTTAATCTTTGAAGTGGAAGATCGAAAGAAGATTCAGTTAGCTGCCTGGCTACTGAAAAATGAAGCTTCTTTCTGGTGGGAAGTTACCCGAGCTGGACGTCCGGTGGAGACATGGGATGATTTTAGACAGAGGTTTGAAATTAAGTTTCTTTCTCAAGCTGAGAAAAGCATGCAAATGGAGAGGTTCTTGGCGCTCAAACAAGGAAACATGAATGTTAAAGAGTATGTGAACAAATTCAACCAGCTAGCAAGGTTTGGATTGGAACTGGTGGACACTCTGCATAAGAATGCTTTGCGGTTTGCTAAATGGTTGAACGAACCCCTTCATGGGTTAGCTATGTCCCATATTATAATGGGAGCTACTTTCGAAAGGCTTGTTGATATGGCCTTGATGCATGAGGAAGACAAAGGAGGGAAGAAGGAAGTTAAGGCTGTGGAAACAACGCAGAATAAGAAGGTATGGCCTAAGAAAGGACAACAACAGCAATAACAAAACAAACGCAGAAAGAATGAAAAGGCTAAGGATAAGAAGAAGTAACACAGTTATAAAGGGTCACTTGGTCAAAGACCGTAAAAGAGGGAAGATTAATTGCTTCAATTGTGGAGAGATCGGACACTTTGCTAGGGAATGCCCGAAGAAACAGGGACAAGGTCAAAGGGCAGGAGATTTTGGAGGGTAGGTGAATGCTCTCGCGACCAGTGCTCCGGATAGAGGTTGGAAAATTTCTGTGGAAGGTTTGATTTCTATTTCCAATCATCCTATTAGAACTCTTTTTGATTCTGGCGCTTCACATTCATTTATATCTAGTTCTGTGGTTGAATCTCTGCACTTAAATATTGGATCCCGTTGTTATCTCAAACCCCGTTGGTGGTTTGGCTCATTTGCCTATGAATTGTCGAGGTTTGAGAATATCTATCTTAGGCATCGAGTTTGAGTGCGACGCGTATATGCTTGGGTTTATGGGCTATGGGTTGATTCTAGGGATGGATTGGCTTACCATATATGGTGCCAATCTAGATTGTGAGAGGAGGGTCGTTAGACTTTTGATTTGCCATGGGAGTACCCTCGAGATTTCTTGTGACCCACAAGTGTCTGTTATGATTAATTTCCTAGAGTGTCTTGATGCATCTATCGATGATTTGCAATCTGTTCAAATAGTCCGAGATTATTCTGATATTTTTGATGAGGTACGGGATTACCTCCGAGGCACGAGATCGATTTTTGTATATATTTGGTGGACAATGCAAAGCCAGCTGCATTGTTTGTGCGTCACATGGCTCCAAGAGAAAGGAGGGAGCTTAGCATGCAAGCAGGGGAGCTACTTGAAAAGGGTTTATTAGGCGAAGCATATCTAAATGGGGTGCTCCAGTGGTATATGCAACTAAGGCGGATGGTTCACTTTGCTTATGTGTGGACTATAGGGAGTTGAATAAACACACCAAGAAGAAAAGGCACCCACTTCCGAGGATAGATGACTTGTTTGACCAGCATATTGGTGCCTCGGTATTTTCTCAGTTAGACTTGGCCACGGGATTTCATCAGTTGAAGGTGGCTGAGGACAGTATAGATAAGATTGCTTTTAGGACTCCAGATGGTTACTTTGAATGACTTATAATGCCTTTTGGGTTGACGAACGCACCCACCTATTTTGTTGATCTGATGAGTAGGGTGTTTCGAGAGTTTCTAAATAAATTTGTCATGATCTTTGTTGATGATATCTTGATCTTCTCAAGGACCGAAGAAGAGCATACCCAACATTTGAGAGAAGTTTTGAAAACTCTCCTTGTGCATCAGCTTAAGGCGAAGTTCTCCAAATGCCATTTTTGGAGAAAAGAAGTGAGATTTTAGGGCATGTGGTTTCCAAAGATGGGATATCAGTGGATCCTGCAAAGGTGGTTATAGTTCGGGACTGGCAGATTCCAAAGAATGCAACGGAGGTAAGAAGCTTTTTGGGGTTGGCTGGTTATTATAGGAAGTTCATTAAGGACTTCGCAAAGATATCAGCCCCACTCACCAGGATGATGAAGAAGAACTTGGCGTTTTCATGGGATATAGATCGTGATGTTGCTTTCCAACGACTGAAGAGGGCTCTGACAACAGCATCAGTCTTGACCTTGCCCGATGGGAACAAAGTGTTTACAGTTTACACTGATGCATGTGGTACAGGGCTTGGTGTGGTTCTGATGCAAGAAGGGAAGGTAGTGTGTTATGGGGGTAGACAATTGAGATTTCATAAGAAGAACTTCCTTACCATGATTTAGAGTTAGCTGCCATAGTATTTGCACTTAAGATGTGGCGTCATTATTTGCTTGGAAAGAGGTTCGAATTGTACACCGATCATAAATCTCTCAAGTACTTGTTCTCGCAGAAGGATCTTAATTTAAGGCATGGATGGAGTTCCTAGCTTCTTATGATTTTGAGATTGTTTATGCCCCTGGCAAGGGTAATGTGGTGGCAGATGCACTGAGTAGGCAGTGGATGGCCTTAGTTTCTCTGTTTGTGGAAAGGAAAAGCTTGGAGTTCATATCAACTTTTGATTTTAGACCCTCCACCGAGTTATTGCCTGGTTTGTTTGCATCGATGGAGATATGACCTACTCTTATAGATAAGATAGGAGCTTCGCAGCGAGATGATCCACAGATTTTAGAAATCTTGGATAGGCTTAGTAAAGGGGAGACTTCTAGTCACCTCAATAGATATTCCATTGACGATAAGGGGTGGTTTTGACGGGATGGAAGGCTTTGTGTTCCTCAAACTGGAAGTTTGTTGAAGGCAGTCCTAGAAGAAGCCCATCATTCTAAGATGACTATTTATCCAGGAAGTGATAAGATGTATAAGGACATGAAGAGGGTTTTATTTTGGGCCGGGATGAAGAAAGATGTGGCAGAGTTTGTTTCTTAATGTTTAGTATGCCAGCAAGTCAAAACTTAGCAAAAGAAGCCCGGTGGTTTACTTAATCCTTTAGAGGTTCCACAGTGGAAGTGGGAGAGCGTCTCTATGGATTTCATAGATGGTTTGCCTAGATCTAAGAAAGGCAACACATGTATTTGGGTGGTAGTAGATAGACTTACTAAGAGCGCTCATTTTATTCCAGTTAACAGTAAGAGGATGACAGCTTGGTTGGCAGAAATTTATGTTCGTTAGATAGTCCGTCTTCATGGAGTACCTTCCAGCATCGTAATCGATCGTGGCCCCATCTTCACTAGTGAATTTTGGAGAAGCTTGCAAGAAGCATTAGGTACACAGTTACGTTTAAGCACCTCTTATCATCGTCAGATCGATGGACAGACAGAGAGGGTGAACAGAGTTCTAGAGGATCTTTTGAGGTTGTGTATTCTAGACTTCGGAGGTACTTGGGAAGAGCATCTTCCTTTAGTGGAGTTCGCCTACAACAACAGTTATGAAGCAAGCATTGGCATGACACCTTTTGAAGCCTTATACGGACGACCCTGTAGATCACCGACTTGTTAGCGGGAATCTACAGAAAGACTATTACTTGGACCAGATATGGTTAGAGAAACATCCGAGAAGATTGACCTTATTAGATGGCGAATGAAGACCACTCAAGATAGATAGAAATCCTATGCTGACAAGAGAAGAACTGACATGGAATTCAAAGTAGGAGATATGGTTTTCATTAAAGTGTCACCTCTGAGGAACGTGGTTTGCTTTGGATCTGTAGGGAAACCGGCTCCAAGATTTGTAAGGCCATTTCCCATAACATAAAGGATTGGCCAAATGGCCTACAGAGTAAAGCTACCCGAGAGATTATCCGGCATTCATGATGTTTTCCATGTTTCCTAATTGTGGAAGTGCTTATATGATACCGCATAAGTCGTTGAGCCAAGTATATTAGAGGAAGTGGAAGTGGAACGGAAGGAAACAGTCAGAAGAGTTCCTTCCTGTATTGTTGGATCAGAAGTTAAGTGGATACGCAACAAAGAAATCAAGTTGATGAAGGTTCAATGGGGAGATAACCCGGAGGATGCGACTTAGGAGACAGAAGACAAGATTCGTGCTTCGTACCCTTTTCTTTTCGAGGGTATGTTCTTAAATCCTTTTCCAACGCTTTCATTTATGCTTGTTTATATCACTTAAGTATGTCATATCGAGTTAGATAGGAATCCCATGAATGTAAACATGTGGTTGAGACATGTTATGTTTGATGGATGCAAGTGGATGCAAGTGTTTTCTAGTGGTTGCTCGTGGATGCATATACACACACATTAGGCACTAGATTGGCTCAATCACTCTCATATTGCATATGGATGTGTGTGCATTTTCTTTTCTTTTATGAATGAAATTGAATGTATCATCATATGATGTTTCATTTGGACAGATGTTTGTGCACCCATGTAAAACTTACATGTTATAATAGGATTATTACATACATGTTGGACTCATGGCACTATCATACATTGCATTAAGGAGGTCGACCGAATCAGTAGACTGCCTGATCTTCGCATTTCTATTGGGACATATACATACACCTTTGCATATGTTCATATAAGCATTAGATGTCTTTAAGGACAACGGATGCCTGTGATTGATGGATGAGTAGATGGATGTTGGATGGTAAGATGAACATTCTGCTGGACTTGGTGATTTCGGGGAAGAAATCCTTCGAGTAGGGGAGAATGTAACATCTCGTAATTTTAACAACATTAAAGAGTACAAATTAAATAATAATTAATTTAATATTCATAATTAATGGAAATGGACTGCTCCATTGCATCTGTCTCGAAATTCTGGTCAAGATAGACATTTGGTTTGCGTAAAATGGACACCATATGAAGAAGTTATGAGGGTTTGAAGTTTGTAAACACGCAGGGTAATTATATATATATATATATATATATATATATATATATATATATATATATATATATAGGGTCCAAGAATTCAATATTAGGTCCAGAAAGTTCAAAAATCGTTCAAAAGTCAAAATTCCGGAGGCGACAAATTTCCCGCTCCAGGGCAGTCCACCCTTAAGAGGGGTGTCGACCGCTGGATCGACCCCCCTAGGGTTGACATGGCATGTCAGTTTCTGGGGCTGGCAGCTATAAATGCAGCCTCATTTCTCTTGTTTTCTTCACTGGAAATGAATGGAGGCCAAAATGATGTCGGTTCCTGGACTAAATCAAATCTCTTTCTTCTTCTGCAATCAAAGTTTAGAGATTCAAGTGTAGATCTGTGATTCAACCTACATTTTCTCCTTCTATTGTTCTAGATCCGAACACTGTGAGTTTAAGTTATTTTTAGATTTAAATAACTAAAAATTATAACATGATATGACTGTAATTTGGATCTATCCCTGTGATTGAATCATATCAGATCTATTGTAATTTGTGAATTTATAACTGTAAACTTGGATCTCAACCTTTATCATGTCAGATCTACTTCTGATTATGGATCTAATTTGCTATTTGAATCATCTATTGCCTATCATGTTATGGTTAATTTAGACCTGTCATTTGTTGGACATCTAAATCCTTATTTAGATCTAATCATGCCTATTATGACATCCCTACTATGTTAGAACCTGTTTTCACTACAACAAAAACACAATATTACAACTTTAATTTTACAACGGTGGTAAAACCACCGTTCTAATAAATGTTTTTTTACAACTTTTTTCAAGAAAAATTGTAATAAACTTATTTTTAACAACTGTGTTATTTTGGCAGTTGTAATAAAAGCCTATCACAACTTTTATTTTTTGACTGTTGTAATATATGAGTACACTACAACAAAAATACCATATTAATAATTAATAAAAATTTGATAATTAATAAAAATATTAATACTCAATAACTATTGTTTAATAATAATAATAAATAGTTTGTTTGAAAATATGTAATAACTAATATTAATAATTACTTTTTGCTATATAATAATTAATAAATAATAATTATGTATTATTATTAGAAATTAAAAATAAATAAATAAAAATTAGTTTTTAGTAATGAATAATTAATTTTAGTAATCAATAAATAAGAAGTAAGAATCACTAATTAAGAAGTAATAATTAGTAGTATTTAATAAATAGCAATTATTTTTTGATAATGATTTTTAAGTATTTAATAATGAGTAGTTATTAATAAATAGTAATTAGCTTATAATAATTACTATTAAATATTTAGTAATTCATAATATATACATGATTGCTAAATTAAAATAATTAATATTCAATTATAACTTAGATATAAAAATTGATATTAATTAAGAAATAATATTCAGCACTTAGTAAAATTTGTTTTCAGAAACTGATATCATATTTGTTATAAATATTCATTTATTAATTATAACTTATATAATCCAGTCCTTTATTAACTTCTACCAAACAAGAAACATAGGCGGGCTCGCAGGAAAAATAGGCGGGACAGGGAAATATTGGCTCCAAACCTACTCACGTGATATCACTTCCTCACGTATGCCTCCTCGTATCCCCTTCCTTCAGTAAAGTTTCACCTAAAATCGAAATCAATCCCAAAATCGAAATTAATCCCAAAATTTCAAGTTCAAATCATAGATAATTTAATTCAAACTGATCGCCAAGCACTTGGTATGTTGTTCATTCTCAGGTTTACTTACAAGCTGTTTTGGTTGAAATAATTGCTATTGATGAAGTTCTATTTTCTTTTGATTTAGACTTGCAAATCGAATAGGCTGTAAAAGTGGGAAGAAGGAAATGAAAGAAATAGTAGTGAGGTCAGAGATCGGAAGACGAGATGAGTCGCAGGCAGCCACCACCGAGATGGTCGCTCCACTGGCAGCTCTGATCGAGCGCCTCAAGGACTACGACCAAGAAGACGTTTTTGCCTTTTGGGACGTGCTTTCTCCTCAACACAGAGATCTGCTTGTTAAGGACATTCAGAGCTTAGATCTTGCAAGGATTGATAGGATCATTCGATGTTCACTTGGATCTTAAGATGCACTGCTCTTTCTTCAACTGTTTTATATAGAAAACATATGTCTGAATCAGAACTTCTACTAGAACTATGCAATAAACTTACCGCCTTCATTTTGAATAAGAATCATGTTGTGAATAATAAATATTACTTATAATTAATCCCAACATTTATTGTGGTAAGTGACTTAGTGCTTAATGACATAAAGATATTTTCGGATGGGTAAGTGTCATTCTAGTTTGGGCTTATTTGTTCTTGCGGACCAGTGAAGTTAAGAATAGTTGCTTCTTCATATAAGAGCTTACTATACTTTATCCTTCATTTTATTCATCTTTCTCAGCAAAGTACTGTAAAATGCAATCTAAATTTTTGCCTGGTCAAATTATACTGAACAAAAAGATGTGTGTATTTTTATTCAATAATCATTATATGAAATGGGATACTGCCGGCTTAACAAATCTGCAGATGGTCCTTATACAGTTCTTACAAATATTCTATGGGTAGGTGTTGTTATTTCGTTCTGTGAAGCAAAATTTTACTGTGGCTTTGTTATGGATGTCATAGAGTATTTTGCACAACCTTATCATGGTTATTTTCCTATGACATTACCCATCAATTTTCCTTAGATATTACTTCCTTTGTTGTTCAAAAAAAAGAATTGCAAATTGAATATTTTGTAAAAGGTGAATGTTATCAATCTGACCACGAAATAGAGCTTTATGTGTTGTATATTATTTTTGATATATGGTCAGGGGTTCCTATGGCAAAATAAATTTTGTTAAAAATGAAAGTATTGTGTGAATGAAGGAATTCTGTCGTACGATGGTAATTTAATATTTGATCATTTCTAATTCCTTTTGTTGAAATAAGTTGGGTGGATGATATTTGGGAGCTGATACCATCATATTCGCAACCATATCCATATTTTTGCATATCAAATATGTATTCAGAAATTTTGGGTATTTGTTTAGGGTTTCTAGGACTTTGGACATTCCATTTTCCAAAATATTTTCTGAAAATTGGATGTATTATTCGACAGACCCACTGCCTCAATGAATAAGTTGTGCTATTTATGAAGTTGATCAATAATCACAAAATCAGCATTCATATTAATGATGATTTAAAAAAGATGATAATGTCTGTACCGTGAAGTATTTCTACTTAAATAAAGAGAGGGGCCTAAGCAATTATCTCAAGATCTTGAATTATAACCAGTGGATTTTTTTTTAGGTTCTACTGTCTTTTCCCTCTGTAACTATGGACAATTTGCTTGCTTTCGAATCTGCCTTGTCAAATACAAGCAATCCAAAGGAGCAAAAGCAACTTATGAGGAACCTGCTTCAGGTGGCTTTTGGAAATAAACTAAAAGCACTTGCTGCTCAGAAGATTACAAAAGTGATCACTATTGTTACAGGTGACTTGTTTTTGTGTCTAATTTTTTTAAACATTAAAGATTTAGTGTTCATATCTTCTCTCATACGACTACGTTTGTCTACATATTCTTTCGACATTTTTTTTTTGCTTTGATTCTTGTTGAATAAAAATACCAAAATATTTATTTGTATGCATAATTCAACTTTATAGGTTTCAGTGGCTTTCTTGTGGAAGCTGAATTTCGAAATGACTACCGTTGGAGAAGCTGTTGGATCAACTGTGGCTTGGAATAAAAATTACGTTGTCTTTAACTAGAGTGCTTTTGTAGGGTATGCTTATGTATATTTTGTGTTAGAATGATGTATGTATTTAGAAACGGTTATGATTTTTGTGACGGGCTTAGTTGATGATGTACTATGTGTATGTTGATCGAATATTATGTTAATTAATATATATGAATGATTCCGTATAATTATATTTGTTGTATTGAAATATGAATCATATTATTATTAATATATATGAATTCTTTATATTAGTAAGGTGTATATGAGTTACAACAACAACAAAAAGTTGTAATAAAGTTTATTACAACGGTGGTAAAAGTTGTTATACCTATGCTTTGATGTTATAACAGAATATACAACAACGGGGAATAAAAGTTGTATTAAAATTTATTACAACAGTGAGTAAAAGTTGTTAAATACCCTATTTCACAACGGTGTTGCAACGGTGCAGAAACGTTGTAAAAGACATAAGTATATTACAACTTCTTAATACACGACGATGGCTACACCGTTGTAAAAACTTTTTACAACGTTTTTGCACCGTTGTAATATGGTATATTTGTTGTAGTGTTTATTATCACAAGTTCACCGATCTGTTCTTATACGTTCATCTTAACATTATGCCATCATATGCTTATGTCAGTTTTACTAGAATAATCATCTCTATCATCTTCCTTTTGCCTTTCCTTTTTCATTTTATATAGCCAGGCTATTCTCGGGCCTAGGCATGCCGCAAAAATGCGAATACGTTAGTTTGGGAACGGGGGAAAAACGTATAATTTGACATAACTTGAAAAGGGGGAAATTGGCATAACTTGAATTATATTTATGTATATGAATTTAGACATATAATTCACTATGAAAATAACTGGGGAAAAAGGGGCATGAAACCTATAACCTATAACGACATAGGTAAAATTGGCTAATAATGAAATACTTAGGATTATAGTAATTAGAAACTGTAACTGCGCCCACGACACGAGGTTAGATTACACTTGTGGTGGAAGTCTGCCCAGAACCGACGGCATATCCAGCAACCACAAGTGGTGAATCTAATGTGAGAGGTCTAGGTGCATAAATAGGAGACGTGCTAAGACACGAGGTTAAGACCGATTTGTGGAATAAGTCTGCCCGGACCCGCCCGACATGTCCAACATCCACAAATGGTAGGCTTAATGTGGGAGGTCTATACTATAACCATAAATGAAAACATGGTTATAAACATTGAATACTAAACCTAGTTGAATCCATAGGGATCGTATGAACATGAACTTAAATTGGGGTTAAGTAAATTTGGTTAAACAGAGGGTGGGTTAAGTAAATCTGAGGGGGTGGGTAATATTTACATATAGGCACACGAACTTAACCTGATAAGGTTATGTAATTAAAGAAACCTAGTGGTATGCATAACCTGTGAAAATATTGAAGTTATGTAATTAAAGACACCTTTTTCTTAAGATAAGCATAACTTGTAGAAATGATAGGGTTATGTAACTAAAGACACCTAGTGGTATACCTAACCGGTATAAATCCTAGAGGGGATACAAGACAAAGGGGAGAGCTTGTATCATATTGTGTGGCACCCATTTCAGTCAGTAACCCTTAATAGGTATCAAACGAGTACACCGAACTAGGTTGGAGTTAGGGCACGCTTACTGGGCTGATTGTAAGAGATCCAAACGAGGAGGACGGTGTGGGCGGCGCAAACTGACCGGGGACATATACGTGCATGGGCCGGGTAGAGGGGGCTAAGACGATCGTTACACCAATAGATATGGTCCTGCACATCACGAAGGGTTGCCACTTTAAGAAAGTGATACCTCCTACTGTGGGGCCGACACATTGTATTTATGGAGTAGGGAGCCGATCAATTAGGGTAGTAGTTAGGGTACATCTGGACATATGCCTAAGTCCACCATTTGATAGTTGTTGGGATCATATCATTTCTGGTTATACTAGTATTTGTGCAGAGAATCAGAGTAATCATTAGAGAAGCGTACACACTCTATCATGTTTACCTTGTCATACCTGCCTTATATAAGTTTATCTTTCTTAT
Organism: Allium sativum; assembly: GCA_030737875.1. NCBI lineage: Eukaryota > Viridiplantae > Streptophyta > Magnoliopsida > Asparagales > Amaryllidaceae > Allium > Allium sativum. The sequence continues at coordinate 713,706,009 of CM060921.1, read as the reverse complement.
CCACTTTATATGCATGTCATGCTACTTTTACTTATTTACTTGCTAAAAGTAACTAGACTCGCCAGACTTTATGTCTGACCCTTTTTGTTTCCTCTTCTTTCTTCCGCTTCCCCCCCAGGTTTTCGAGGAAGGAATACTCAGACTTGACCGTGTTTCTGCTTACATTTTGCTGGAGCTGCTTAGATGTATGGCTCAAGCTCCTATCCTTGTTGCTATAGCTATATTTTGTTTGGGAATTTTTCTTCTTTTATGTACTCTGATGTTTTAAAGTACAAGACAGTAGTTTTTATGATGTAATGGTTTTTGTGTATTTCTGACATGTGATGTTTTGAATCACGATGCTTTATGATTAATAAAGTTTTCAATTCCACTGTCAATTTATATCTGTCTTGTAATATTTCTGTTTCTGTTTACCTAAACGCTTCACGAAACTTAATGCATTCCCTTAATGAGTGACATTAGCGGACGTGGGGTGTCACAGTAGCTCTTAAACGACATAGTATATGAAGGCTCAGATCCAACCCTTGGTTCAGATCTAGATCTTTATACATGAAGTCCTAATCTCTTTGGCTATGTGATTCGTATTGAATCTAATCTAAGCGTCATAACCCCCTAATAAAAGGGGATTAGCTAGACATAGCTAAAAGAAAAGAAGATAAAAATAAAATAAACAACATAAATTACAATAAAAAGTAAAGAGAAAGAGAGAAGAATGATTTTATTCCAAGAGAAAACGTACAGAATAAAACCTAGTGTAATTCTAAATGAACAGGATACAAGTGTATTTATAGCTGATATGACAAAGACTAATTGGCTAATTACACAATGTGGGACTAAAGATTTAGCCCAAATAACACATAAGCCAGTGTGAACGCAGCTGTAGAGTGAGAGGCCTTGCAAATGAGCCAATGTGAACACAGCATGAGTCTTTAGTGAGCTAAATCTACCGAACTGAACTCTATTTACAACCGTTCTTCAAGCTTTAGTAATTTCAAACTTCACTCTATTTAAGAAAATTCTTCATGCTTTATCCATCAAATGCTTTAAACCATGCTTTTTATCAATAATCTGAAAACACGACTATAAATACACAATATCAATTATTTTAAAGGGAAAACAAGATAAACAAGCAGATAAAATATACACATTTACGTGTATATCAAACAACCCATATACTTCATTGAATTCGTGCGAGAGATGCTTATCAGTCACCAAATCCACAAAATAGCTTTAAAACGATGATCTACAAATCTGAACAGCAAAGAACGACCTCCAAATCAATCACTTTGATGCAATCTACCTTTCGTCGATGTTGATCTTCAGTCTTCTAATCTAGATCTACGAAATTAATGGAGTAGAGATATATTTGATTGAAGTGGGGAGAATCTCAAACTTTAACCAAACATAGAAATGAAGAAACTAAACTATTCTCCATGCCTCTACCCCCTATTTATAGCCAATAATGCCTAGCCTTAATGGGCCTTACTAATCATCCCACTAATGACTAATTAGTTTGTCCAGAAAATGTGTATCATTAAAATAGTGATTCCTCCCAAATCGCTGAACCAAAACTTTAATGTGACCGCTCTACGGAATTAGCACCACCATTTCCTTTCCAATGAAATCGATTCCAGCACCTGATTCGATCTCAATCAAAAGTTATGCGCTATACAAAAATAAACGGGGCAAAATGGACACAAATAAAATTGTTAAAAACCATGGACATGTCCCACACACCCATGAGTAACATATCAAAATATGAGAATGATCTGACTTTCCGGGAATTAAATATAAATATTTTACGATCCTTCGATACATAAAATATGGGTCGTTACACCCATGACTTTGGTCCAAAACTAAGGAGTGAACCTAAGGAACGAACCCAGTCCTAACCGCACTTAATACTCAAACAATGACCTATGTCAGCCACTTAATACCTTTCCGAGGCAGAATTACTTCACACAAACACACACACACACACACACACACACACACACTCTAGGCATCCCACATTAAACAAACCACTTGTATATGCTGAATTTACCGGGCAGTTAAGTGTTGGGTTCTACTACAAGTTAGGCTTACATCACGCCTTTGTGTTTTTATTATAATGGCTTTTGAAACCTATACCTTGCACATTAACCCGACATCCTTGTAAAAAATGGATATGCTGGTTAGTTCCGGGCAGGCTTCTACTATAAGTAAGGGTTGACCTCTTGTTTATGTGTCATTAATATTAATTAATAACCATTAATATCACACACATACAAATTTACGATGGAGACATTTAACATTATATTTCCTAATTAAACATGTTTAATATGCATTTATAATACGTTAGTTACGCTAATAGTGATAAATAAAACCAAATTGAGAATGCATAAAGAAACGTCCTAAAACGTTGAAATACCAGTCCTAACCGAAAGATTAAGGTTTACAAGTTTATTTTTTAACTTCATCAATGTAGCATAAAATGTTCATTCACATCCAATTCAATAAGGGGGAAATAATAGACATATAAAGAATAACTTGCAACCTAGGATTTAAAATTTACTTCAATAATAAAAGAAAGACAAGGTGTAATATGCCAAATATATGTATAATCCCTTTTTGGTACTTCTTCGCTTTTCAAATGATTTTATACAAAAACAAAGACTTTGGCGACTTGTGTTTTAATACGTTCAAACTATCTAATTTTTAAATAGATGCTTAAACCGCACCCAAATCTTATGTTTTTGCACATATATAAGAATTTTACAAGAAAGTAAATCAGAGCATTATCAAAACTATACAACACCCAAAAGTACATCTTTTATCACATTCATAATCAAAATCCAACATACATCAATTGATTACCATTTCCACAATTTGTAAGGGATCTGGAGGATTTGTTTATATTATGTTTTCGTGCAAATCGAAACCCCTTTCGGAATAACAATCTAAATCTACACTTTCAAGACATAGAAAATAACAAGCTCATTAGATTTCCATTTACAATAATAGAAGGAGAAGGATGAAGAGGTCACGTAGAATTTGTTTCTGCATTATGTCCACGCAATTACTGTTTTCCAAACTTCCTTATATGTATATATATATATATATATAAGAATTCAATTGAAGTCTTATATGCATATTAATTCCAATTCCAAATTCTAATGGAAAAACTAGATTAGAAAAGGTAGAGAAATAGGTTAGAGAAGTAGAAGAACCCTAACCTGTCTATTTTTTGAAATTTAAGACAATGGTGGAGAAGCAGAGTGGAGGCCTATAAGAGAATAGAACATATGGTTTAGGGTAGAGGCTAATGCCTTCTTCATAGTTGCTAGAGTATGTGTGGGCCATAGGATTAGTTTTATAAAATATGGACAGTCCGTTCTAGAAAAATATAATAAAAACCCTTAATAAAACTGAACTTTATCCCACCCTCGACCAGAAGGGCGGTCGGCCTTCTTAAGGGAAGCGATCGACCCTCCTTAAGGGGAGCATTCGATGCCCATCATGATTCGAGTGTTGGGAGATTTATTTCCTATGTCAGTTTGTTTTGACTGATTTTTTCCGTTTCTTTTGATTCTTGCCCCCATCTTACATACTTATATATACACACAATTTTGAATCCCCAAGTAATATTCCATTATGGAAAAATTATATTATTTTATTCTAAATTTGTATTCTTACAGTTTGAATTTCAAATCCGGTGTATATACAATTTTCATATAATTTGTTTTATGCATAGCTTTTTCATACGTACTTTGTTTTCGACAAATAAAATATGAAAATGGAATAGAATCTTGCCACAAATACAATTATAATATTTGTAACACCCTAAATTTTCTGTGTTTATTAAGGCAACGAATTAAAGAATACTTAATTTTAAAAGTGAGAATTAAGGGAATCGGGTTACGCCATTGCGTTCGTCTCGAAATTATGCTTGAGATAGAGTCCGAGATTGCGTGAATCGGACTCCGTATGAAGAAGTTATGGAGTTCAGAAGACTACAAGTTTAAACAGAAAATATAAATAATAATTAAATATTCCAAACCAAGTTCAAAATTTGAAATTCAAGCAGAATAGGCTGAGCGGAAAAATCCCTCTCAGGGGTCGGCCCCCCAGGGGGAATCGACTTAGGTGTCGACCCTCATATAGGGGAGTCGACATACCCTGTAGGGGTCGACTCCTGCATTCTGATCCAGACAGTAACGATTTGTGACCTGATGCTAAGTCACTAGGGCATAGGTGGCTGTTTTCTGGATAACTCTATCTTGTCTGGATGGTCCTGATTGCTCCTAGGTTGATCTAACGGGTCACATAAGTCTAAACCTCTATAAAATCAACCCCAACCCTCCACCCTAAATCACACAAAAATTCATTCCAAGAGCCGCCATGTTGTCCATGGTCGACCTAGAGTAGCCGCCATTCTTCTCCAACTAGAAGGCAAACTAGAAAGCAAGATAGAAGCTTCAAACCAAATCTAAATTAGAGAACAAATAGTCTACGTCAAGGGAAAGCTATTCAGTTTCAGAATACAGATCCCAGAAAACAAGACTGTTCTTTTGTTTGTAAGTTTAGTTATCTTTTAGATGCGAACAAATTAAAGTCATGATTTGTAATAAAGTGAAAACTAGAATCGTGCCCAGTTGTATGATAATAGTGATGCTGATTCATGTCTATTCTTGTGACAATTCTATCATATATGCTTGTGAGACTATTGTGGTTTATTGAACCTATCATGTTGCATAGAATTTGGTGAATGAACCTACTATGTTGTATAGAAATTTGGGAATGAAAATATCATGTTGTATGTAAGTTTGGTGATTCGATCATGTTATGTTACATGAAAGTTTATAGGCTAATTCATGTCATGTATGCCTAAATGTTTAGATCCACATGCCTCTATGTTAGATTTAGGTTAAATTGATTCAACCCAAATGCAAGTTCACATCTACATGCCTAATTAAGTTTGTGTAGTTCTATGTAAACTCCTATTTACATACTTATTATTCATGTTGAATGAATCTAAAATTGCAAGTTCATAATTAAATGTATATTGTTCTATGCCAAATTCATATGGCATAGGTTTAGTCGGATCCATATTATGTTTGTTGGAATGTTACATGTTCCTTCTTTTTCCCTTTTGTTTATGAGTTAGGCTAAATTGCGAAGCCTAACATTTTATTTGATTTATGCGAACGTACAACGGGGGTAACGTTGGGAAAATTATTAATTTACATGTTATTGACATAGTTTGGCGGCATGAATGGTATAATTTATATACCTAAAAATTATGAACATGAATTAGGGGATAAATGGGGCATGACTTTATAGACAACAAATTTGTGGATAATTTACATATAAACTAAAAAAGGGTAAATATGTAAATTAAGCAAAAGACGAGTATGCCTAACCCGAGGTTAGATTGAGTTACGGTGTAAGACTGCCCGGAATCGCCCGGCACATCCAGCAACCGTAATAATATAGATCTAATGTGAGAGGTTAGCGCATTAAGCCCAAAAGAACCCGAAGTTAGACTGAGTTGCGGTGTAAGACTGCCCGGAGCCGACCGGCACATCCAGCGACCGCAACAATACCTATCTAATGTAAGTGGTTGGTGCTTTAAAGAATGAATTAAAGCTAAGACATGAATGGTAGGGTTAAGTTAATTAAGGCAACACTTAACCAATACAACATGTTAACTAAACTGATGGGTGGGGTTAGGTTAATTTGAGGACACTTAACCATTTTAACATGTTGATTAGGAAACCCTAGTAACGGGGACCCATTTTAGCAGTAACCCACATAGACGTATCATGATACTCTGAACTGGGCAGGGTGGCATTCCTGGACATCTGATTAAGGACTGTAGAAAAAAGAAAAGGAAGATGGGTGGTTGTTTCCAGTGTGGCGAGACAGGACACATGGCTAAGGACTTCCCAAGAAAGCAATGGCAAGGGCAGATAGCTGGATCTACTTCTGGAGGGTAGGTTCACGCTCTCATAGCACCTCCCTAAGAACGAGGTAGAAATATTTCTGTTGAGAGTTTAGTTTATCTTTTTGATCATCATGTTCGTACACTCTTTGATTCTAGCGCATCTCACTCTTTTATATCTACTGGTTTAGTTGAATCTCTGCACCTAGACACCAGTATAGTAGAGGATCCCTTGGTTGTTTCAAATCCAATTAGGGGCTCGACTTATTTATCAATGATTTTTTTGGATTTGGAAATTTCTATACTAAGCGTTGGGTTTAGATGTAATGCCTATGTTTTGGGCTTCACGTGCTATGGGTCGATTCTAGGCATGGATTGGTTATCTAGTAATGGTGCCGTCCTCGACTGAGAAAAGAGAGTGGTTAAACTCATGACTCGCCTCGGTAACACTCTCGAAATCTCTTGTAATCTCATGAATTATGTTATGCTTAGCTACCTAGAATCTCTTGATGCATCCGTTGAAAACTTGTAGTCTGTTAGAGTAGTCCGTGAATACTCAGATGTATTTGAAGAGGTGAAGGGCTTACCTCCGAAGCGGGAGATAGACTTCCGCATATACCTTGTTGATAATGCTAAACCCGTGGATCTACCCGTTAGACACGTGGCTCCAAGGGAGAGGAAAGAGCTCAGCAAGCAAATTAAAAAGCTACTCGAAAAGGGGTTCATACGGCGGAGTATTTCTGAATGGGGTGCTCCGGTAGTATTCGCAGCCAAAGCAGATGGTTCACTTCGCCTATGCATTGATTATAGAGAGCTAAACAAGCTGACCAAGAAGAATAGGAACCACTTCCAAGAATAGATGACTTGTTCGATCAGCTTGTAGGTGCATCGGTTTTCTCCAAACTAGATCTGGCTACCGGGTTTCATCAGCTAAGAGTGGCTGAAGACAGCATTGATAAGACTGCGTTCAGAACCTCGGATGGTTTCTTCGAATGGCTTGTCATGCCTTTCGGCTTGACAAACGCACCCGCTTAATTCGTTGACTTGATGAGCAGGATGTTCAGGGAATTCCTTAATCAGTTTGTGGTGGTCTTCGTGGACGACATTTTGATCTTCTTGAAGAATGAGGAAGAGCATGCTCTACATCTAAGGGAAGTCATGGATACTCTTCGTGCACATCAGCTAAAAGCCAAATTCTCCTAATGCCATTTATGGAGAGAAGAAGTTAGATTCCTTGGACAAGTGGTGTCCAAAGAGGGGATAGCTGTGGACCCCGCAAAAGTTGTTGCGGTGCAAGATTGGAAGGTTCCACGGAATGCAACCCAAGTCCGTAGCTTTCTCGGGCTAGCGGGATTTTATCGAAAGTACATTAAAGACTTTGCTAAAATCTCAGCCCCACTCACAAGATTGACAAAGAAGAACCTAACTTTCGCTTGGGATTTGGATTGTGATGTTGCTTTCCAACGTTTGAAAAGGGCTCATACAACAGCCCCAGTTCTGACATTGCCTGATGGGAGCAAAATGTTTACCTTATACACAGACGCAGGCGACATGGGATTAGGCGCTGTCTTGATGCAAGAAGGAAAAGTAATTTGTTATGGTGGAAGGCAGTTGAGGGTACATGAGAAGAACTACCCAACTCATGACTTGGAACTAGCTGCCATTGTTTTTGCTCTTAAGTCATGGCGTCAGGACCTACTAGGAGAAAGGTTTGAGCTGTTTATTGACCATAAATCGTTAAAGTACATTTTCTCACAGAAAGATCTTAACTTAGGACAACAAAGGTGGATGGAGTTCCTTGCCTCATGTCATTTTGAGATCTCCTATACCCCTGGCAAGGGCAATGTGGTAGCAGACGCCTTGAGTAGAAATAAGCTGACCTTAAGTCCTCTCTTTGTAGAAAGACAAAGCTTGGAGTACATAGCAAACTTTGACTTTAGAACCTCCTCTGAATTTGTACCTGGTTTGTTAGCATCGCTAGAAGTGCGACCTACTCTTTCGGACTCGATAGGAACCGCACAACGTGAAGACCCTCAGCTAGTTGATGTAATGGATAAGCTAATTAGGGGTGAGACTTCTAGTCACCTTGATAGATACTCCATCGATGATAAGGGTTGGTTGAGGCGGGATGGAAGACTATGCGTCCCACAAGCAAGGGATTTGGTGAAAACGGTTCTCGAAGAAGCACACCATTCTAAGTTAACCATACACCCAGGTGGAGACAAGATGTATAAAGACATAAAAAGGGTTTTCTTTTGGAATGGCATGAAGAGGGATGTAGCCGAATTCGTTTCTAAGTGCATGATATGCCAACAAGTCAAGGCGGAGCAGAAGAAGCCTGGTGGTTTGCTTCATCCTCTAGAGGTCCCACAGTGGAAATGGGATAGCATTTCGATGGACTTTGTTGATGGATTGCCTAGGTCAAGAAGGGGCAATACCAGTATTTGGGTAATAGTGGACAGGCTCACTAAAAGCGCTCACTTTATACCTGTAAAGAGTAGAAGGACTGCCTCATCTTTATCATCCATTTGTCTTAAAGAGATAGTTCGAACCCATGGGATACCTTCCAGTATAGTGAGTGATCGAGATCCTATCTTTACAAGCGAGTTTTGGAGGAGTTCGCAAGAGGCTGTAGGCACACAGCTATGCTTAAGCACTGCCTATCACCCTCAAACCGATGGTCAGACGGAAAGGGTGAACATAGTACTAGAACACCTCTTGAGACTGTGCATTCTTGATTTTGGAGGGACATGGGAGGATCATCTTCATTTGGTAGAATTCGCCTACAACAATAGCTACCAAGCCACCATAGGCATGGCACCCTTCGAAGCTTTATATGGAAGACCATGCCGATCACTAACTTGTTGGTGGGAGTCTACAGACAAGCTCATACTTGGGCCAGACATGATTAGAGAAACTTCAGAGAAAGTGGACTTGATACGAAGAAGAATGAAGACTGCCCAAGACAGACAGAAATCCTACACAGACAAAAGAAGGACCGACCTTGAGTTTGAGGTTGGGGACAGGGTGTTCCTTAAAGTATCTCCTTTGAGGAATGCCATTCGCTTTGGGCCCGTTGGAAAGTTGGCACCAAGATTTGTAGGACCATTTCCTATCATTGAAAGGATTGGGACGATGGCTTACAGAGTAGAGCTACCCAAAAGACTGGCTAGAGTTCATAACGTTTTCCATGTTTCCCAACTACGAGAGTGCTTACATGAGTCTGTGGAAGTTGTGGAGCCAAGCATACTAGAGGAAGTAGAAGTAGAACGACAAGCGACTATGAGAAGAGTTCCAACTCGTATCTTGGGGACAGAAGTCAAAAAGCTACCCAACCGTGAAGTCAAACTTGTTAAAGTTCAATGGAGTGACGCTGAGGAAGACGCGACTTGGGAAACTGAGGACAAAATACGCGCAGCCTACCCTTTTCTTTTTTAGGGTACATCCCTGATCTCTTTTTCCTTAATTTTATGCATGCCTGAATCTACCTTTTAAGTATATCTCCTCGGTCCTATTCCTTATCCTTAGGTAGAAACCAATGGATGTAAACATGTATTTGAAACATGTTATGATTGATGGTTGCAAGTGGTTGCTAATGGTTGCTCGTGGATGCATGTACACACACAATAGGTGTTAGATTGGCTCAGTCACTTTCATGTTGCATATGCATATATGTATTTGTATATGAATTGAAACTTGGGGTGTTATCATATGGACGTTGCATTTCTATGAATGATTGTGCACTCATGTAGAAAGAATGATTAGAAATAATTGCATATATAATGGACTCATGGCATTGACATAATTCACATTAAGGAGGTCAACTGAATCAGTAGACCACCTGATTTTGCATTAGATAAGGACATGTACACACACTATGCATATGATCATGAAAGCATTAGAAGTCTTTTTAAGGACAATGGATGCCTGTGTTTGATGGTTGAGTAGATGGACGATTGGATGGTAGGATATACGTTCTTCTTGACTTAAAGATTTCGGGGACGAAATCCTTTAAGGAGGGGAGAATGTAACACCCTAAATTTTTTGTGTTTATTAAGGTAACGAATTAAAGAATACTTAATTTTAAAAGTGAGAATTAAGGGAAACAGGTTACGCCATTGCGTTCGTCTCGAAATTCTGCTTGAGATAGAGTCCGAGTTTGCGTGAATCGGACTCCGTATGAAGAAGTTATGTAGTTCAGAAGATTACAAGTGTAAAACAGAAAATATAAATAATAATTAAATATTCCAAACCAAGTTCAAAATTCGAAATTCAAGCAGAATAGGCTGAGCGGGATAATTCCCGCTCAAGGGTCGACCCCTCCCCCCCAAGGGGAGTCGACATAGGTGTCGACCCTTCTATAGGGGAGTCGACATAGGTGTCGACCCCCCTGTAGGGGTTGACTCCTGCATTCTGATCCAGACAGTGACGATTTGTGACCTGTTGCTGAGTCACTAGGGCATAGGTGGCTGTTTTCTGGATAACTCTATCTTGTCTGGATGGTCCTGATTGCTCCTAGGTTGATCTGACGGCTCACATAAGTCTAAACCTCTATAAAAGCAACCCCAACCCTCCACCCTAAATCACACAAAAATTCATTCCAAGAGCCGCCATGTTGTCCATGGTCGACCTAGAGTAGCCGCCATTCTTCTCCAACTAGAAGGCAAACTAGAAAGCAAGATAGAAGCCTCAAACCAAATCTAAATTAGAGAACAAATAGTCTACGTCAAGGGAAAGCTATTCAGTTTCAGAATACAGATCCCAGAAAACAAGACTGTTCTTTTGTTTGTAAGTTTAGTTATCTTTTAGATGTGAACAGATTAAAGTCATGATTTGTAATAAAGTGAAAACTAGAACTGTTCCTAGTTGTATGATAATTGTGATGCTGATTCATGTCTATTCTTGTGACAATTCTATCATATATGCTTATGAGACTATTGCGGTTTATTGAACCTATCATGTTGCATAGAATTTGCTGAATGAACCTACTATGTTGTATAGAAATTTGGGAATAAAAATATCATGTTGCATGTAAGTTTGGTGATTCGATTATGTTATGCTACATGAAAGTTTATAGGCTCATTCATTTCATATATGCCTAAATGTTTAGATCTACATGCCTCTATGTTAGATTTATGTTAACTTGATTCAACCCAAATGCAAGTTCACATCTACATGCCTAATTAAGTTTGTGTAGTTCTATGTAAACTCCTATTTACATACTTATTATTCATGTTGAATGGATCTAAAATTGCAAGTTCATAATTAAATGTATATTGTTCTATGCCAAATTCATATGACATAGGTTTAGTTGGATCCATATTATGTTTGTTGGAATGTTACATGTTCCTTCTTTTTCCCTTTTGTTTATGAGTTAGGCTAAATTGCGAAGCCTAACATTTTATGTGATTTATGCGAACGTACAATGGTGGTAACGTTGGGAAAATTATTAATTTACATGTTATTGGCATAGTTTGGCGGCATGAATGGTATAATTTATATACCTAAAAATTATGAACATGAATTAGGGGATAAATGGGGCATGACTTGATAGACAACAAATTTGTGGATAATTTACATATAAACTAAAAAAGGGTAAATATGTAAATTAAGCAAAAGATGAATATGCCTAACCCGAGGTTAGATTGAGTTACGATGTAAGACTGCCCGTAACCGCCCGGCACATCCAGCAACCGTAATAATATAGATCTGATGTGAGAGGTTAGCGCATTAAGCCCAAAAGAACCCGAGGTTTGACTAAGTTGCGGTGTAAGACTGCCTGAAGCCGACAGGCACATCCAGCGACCTCAACAATACCTCTCTAATGTGAGTGGTTGGTGCTTTAGTGAATGAATTAAAGCTAAGACATGAATGGTAGGGTTAAGTTAATTAAGACAACACTTAACCAATACAACATGTTAACTAAACTGGTGGGTGGGGTTAGGTTAATTTGAGGACACTTAACCATTTTAACATGTTTATTAGGAAACCCTAGTAACGGGGACCCATTTCAGCAGTAACCCACATAGACGTATCATGATACCCTGAACTAGGCAGGGTGGGGCATGATTATTGGGCTGATTATAATCGGTCAAAACAACGGCGGGTGGTGCGTCAGTGTAGGTTCCGACGGAGTACGGGCGTGCACGTACTCCGGAGTGGAAAAAGCAGTCACTGAGCATTAGTAGTTATACACTGTGCATCTTGAATTGTGTCGGGTTGCCACCATAGGATTTGATACACCCCATGGTGGGACCAGCACATGTATCTACAATCAAGCGGGGGCCGAATGACACAAGTAGTAAACATATACGAGTAGGAGCCGATCGATAAAAGGGGATCACTTTGTTATGAAAATGTGAGGCTGGCTGAGCAACAGTTAGTAGGTGCAGAGAAATAGAAATGGGTGCGATAGTACACCCAGTTTAAACTGCCTTATCTTGACTTATGTTATCTTGTTATTCTGGTATTGTCCTATTTTCGGTTTATTCCTGTCATGCTCCTTTTTCTTGTTCACATGCTGAAAAATCACTGGACTTACCAGACTTATGTCTGACCCATTTTTCTTTCGTCTTCTTTTCTTTTGTTTCCCCCATAGGTCCGTAGGGAGGGAATACTTCAGCTTAGCCCAGACCACTTCCAGCTTGAAGAGAGTAGATGTATTGCTTGGATTCTCTTTCCTTGGGCTATGGCTTTGGATACACTCTTAATGGGGATTATGCTACTTTATTATCGTTTTATGCTTCTTTGTGTTTAAATCAAGATAGAGATTTTGTTGTAATAATTTGGAAGTTGTTTTGAGACAGTTTGTTGTAATGCTTTGACTAAACCACGTGCTTATGAAATAAATTTAGTTTTTTTCGCTGCTTATATGTATGTCTTGTAAATTATCTGTATCTTTTACCTATAGCGCTCCACCAAAGTTAAGGCATTCCCTTTGTGAGTGACCTTAACGGAGGTGGGGTGTTTCAATATTTTTGTGACCTAATTCTTAATTATCCAATATTCTTATTTTCTTCCCATTAATATTTTATTAATATATTATTGTCTATTTTTAATTTAATTATCTATGTCTATTTAGGGTTTATTTTATGGGCTATTACAAATTTCTAATAGTAAATTCCTTAACAATTATGCTTTTCTACTATTAATAATCATAATAGAATTAACAATACATGATTATTTTATATCGCTTCTCTACCGTGAGCGACTATCCATCTGCCAACAGATTTATTATTATCCTCTCCTCTTTTTTCCTTTGGCATCCATTTTTTAGTTTATTGCACCTGGGTATCCAATGTACAAGATACAACAATCGATGATCCCCATTAAGTATTTTAAAATCCTTTGCATAGTTATCCAACGGATATGACTAGAATTATGGGTGTATCTGCTCATGTTGTCAACAACGTTGATAATATCTAGTCTAGTGCATGATGTGACATATATTATAGTTCTAATAATTTTAGCACATTCTAGTTGGCCTAGTGATCTATCAGCATTAAAATGCATATTTGGGTCAAATACGGTGGTTACAAGCTTGCAATCAAATTGGTTACACTTTTTAAGGATCTTTTAAATGTAACGAGACTAGGTATGAGAAAACTTTTTGATGTTTTCATGATTCTCTTTCCTAAAGTTAGTTCAGCTTCCGTTGCATCCTTCCTCTCAAACAAGATATTATATATATATATATATATATATATATATATATATATTAATTCTTCAATACTCGAGGAATCAGTTTCAAATGTCAACATGTCACCATCATAATGGCATATTATTACTCTTCTACTAGCACAAAATTTGTTATAGACATATTTTTCTAGTTCATGGATCTTAATACCATTTATTACTGTAGTTTTACCATATTTTTTATGTCATCATTTTGGCGCTTACTGAGACTGTAAAGTGATTTAATAAGCCTACATATTTTACATTTTGGTCTAAGCATCATAAAACCTTTTGGTTGTAACTAAATTTCCTTACTTAGTTTTCATTCAAAAGGGAAGTACTGACACCCTATTGATAAATTTTAAGTTTATAAATAGATGTTATACAATTAATGCTCTAGTAATTGAAATTATAGCAATCAAAGCATATGCATCAATATAATTGATTCCTTCATTTCGAATAAATCCTTTAACGACTGATTTGGTCTTAAAATTTTCTATCGCACTGTTTACTCTTGATTTTTTTTCTTAATTACCTAAATACATCCTATTGGTTTAGAAATAAGAATAAGTTTATGAGTTTTAAAGTTTGATTTCCCATAACATAATCAATTTCAATGTTTATAGTTTCGTATGATGAATTTTGAGAATTTGCTACCTTACTATATGTTAAGTGATTAGGCTCTAGGCTTGTAAATAGCACGGCTTGATGTTAATAAATTTGTTAAACCTATCAAATGAATGAAAAAAATTTAGTCTAAATATTTTTTTAGTGCTTGCACCAAAGTTGGCACAAAACACTCAAGAATGAATATATAAATAAAGAAAGAAAGAAAAATAAATGAAAATGAAGTAAATAAATAGTACAACAGTAGGAAAATGGAACTTACAGAATTATAGTGTTCCACATTAAATAGCTTATGTCCATTTTAAGGATCTAATCACTTTGTTATCTAGTTTGATGTTTACAAAATTCAAATCGTCGAAGATCTAGAATACATGATGGAGGGATAAAAATCAATGATTTAAAAGATCCAGATTTCTCCAAGGCAACCGTATTTATAGGAAGAGACAACCTCAAAATAAGATGAAATATTGGTAGAAGAATCTTATGGTGGAGTCGATATCAAGTCATACAACCACCAAATTTACAATGATCGGATCAGTGCCAATCTGGATTCGAATCAACGTCGATCTGATTTTCCTTCGAGTCAGGGTTTACACTTTAGGGCATGAGCTTTCTTTATGATGAGGAATTATTTTTGAAGTTGGTTTGTGTAGTCCCTACAGTAATTGATGTGTATCGAGTGATCTTACTCAAAGTTGAACTATCTTTGATTTGCACTTCTATTCATAGCTGATCTGGTTCACTTGGTGCCTAAGACTTGTGTTTTGAACACACCATCATGTTGTTCTGTTGAGCTTATTCGACTATTGTCTTATGACCTAGTTGGTAATTGATATTTGGGCCTTTGGATTGTCATTTTAGGCTACCTACCTTGATAATCATTGAGTCATGTTGACATAGTCAGTTAGAAGTTGCTAGGTAAAAAGTCTAAGTAGCACTTTCGCCCTAAAGTAGATCTTATTATAAATATGACGTGCTTTGAATCCAAACAAATAGTATTATCGAAAATGACTTTTCTTTGTCTCTGAAATAGTCGATATCATTTCGTAAGTTTCCCCAGAAAAGAGTTGTGTTCTGTTGATTTTTCATGATGCTTGGTAGATATTTATCAATATAAATATGAGATTTCACTTGTCGAAAAGTAGCTTTTCTTCATTCCATCGAGCTCAGTAATTGAGTTAGCAAGTCTTGGCAGTGATTCTCTCTATAGAGTTCACAGTTAATCGTCCATTCTTCGTTGGGTCAATAAATTGAACATTGAATGTATACATGTGCTTTTATAATCACGTGTAGACTTTAGTCATCGGCTCCTAAGTACGTTTAAATGTAAATTGGTCATTGTCGAATAAAGTCATATATAGACATTCGTATAGGATTGCACACATATAACATTGCTTTTTTTGTTTCTTACCTTTCTTATAAAAGCGGGATCAGTACCGATCCGATTTATTGGGATCAATTTTGACCTAGCTTCAAGATTTAGAGAAGTTTGTTAAAAGTACATGCTGGTCGATCCTAATTCGCCTATATATATGTTTTTTTTCGTATTCTCTTTCGGTTTGTCCTTTATCCCTTCATTCTCGAACATGCTTCAACCTCTTCACTATCATCAATCCCCTCAATGAACGACACGCAAGAAAATTATTCGTGTTTCTCCTTCATCTTCGACCGCAATCTCTCTAATGCTTCAAAATGCCACGCCTTTATAGGATTCAAGGTTCATATCCATTTCTTCCAATTGATTCTACTTCAAATATTTGGTTATGACATAGGTGGGTTTCGAACCCTTGTCTAATTTTATTTGCATCTTGATGATGAGACTGAATGTGACAATGATAGAGATGATGTAGTTGGTGAGTTTAAGTTGCATCAGCTTGTGGTTGGACGAATAAGAAGGTGAAGCCATGTCAGTTCCATCATGACTTGGTGTGATTAGTTGAAGTAGCATGTAACACCCTATAATTTTCTGAGCTTGAATTTTGAAAAAAAAAATCGTAACTCAAAACCATCCAAGCATGGAGAGTATAAATCTAGTACTTGCAAATAAGGAGCATGAGCATAATCAGAGTACAACAAAACTAATTTATAGTGGAAACAAGATAGGACAACTAATACCGACTAAGGCTACTTCCCTAAAGCTAATCGTCACGTATGAGAGAACGAAGACCGAAAACTGAACTGAACACCTATTAAGACCTATCTTCCCCAGGATAAACCTGAGAGTTGTTATGTGGAGGGAGATTAGTACAAGAAGTCCTGGTGAGTAGAAAATGCATGACACTGTCTATAATACACAAATGTATCCAATCTGGTCTTAACTAAAATATAATTCTAACAAGGATAGTAATTCTAACTTAACCTTCTAAAGATTTACGCACGGTGAATAACTACCATAACCAAGGTAGTATATCCAAAGACAATGATATCACAATATTGAGATAGAACATTTACACATAAGTATGAAGCCTTTAAACCACCATTCAACCGACTACAAAAAAAAAACTAAGAGGTAGGCTTTTAACTACCCAGTATGAAATAAGGAGGTAAATTACATCTATATAGCCACTTAAGACATCATTATAAATATAAGATGATGACGGATCCTTACGATCACTAAAAACCCAAGGTGGACCTATTGATCACTTAATGAATTACTTAGTGGTTTACCCTACACTAAAATGAATTAGAGGACACTAGCTACTAAGTCCTACTTATTTAAGGATTTCGTCATTCACGCATATACCCATATCTCGCATAAGGCAAGAGGTAGTAAGCAGTCACTTATTATTTACAAGATAGGTTGACGAGATCTCATTTGACGGACCTCAATGTTACTATCTAGATGGCTTTATTAGGTAATCCCCTAGTCACTTAATACTTCCCACAAGGTAGGAAAACATATGGTAACTCAGCAATGGTCATTTAATACCTTATACCAAGGTGGACTCCATCCCCCCGTCACTTACTATCTAGAGGAAGCAGACCATCACGGAGATTACCGATTCACGCCCAATTATCCATTTAATACTTCTTATTTATAGGGAGGCGAGCTACGCGATCACTTAATACTTTTTTAAGGGTGGATCTAACTATTTAATACCTCTAATCCCTAAGCAGGCCAAGCTTACGAATTATTACCATGATGAGTTCAAATAACGGTTTTTTTTATTTCAAAAGAACAAAAGGGCATATTTACAATAACCAAGTAAAACCCCAAACAATTTCAAACATAAACTAGATTACTGTTCTAACTAAAACTGCACAAAACATAAATCGACACCCAAATCCTATGAATCTGGAATAAAATACTACACACCTTATAATAGTTTTGGGACTGATTTCTAGATTTGAGGAGTAAACAATAACAACAAACAATCTAAGAATAGTCGTAACCAAGATGGTGATATTAAATTAAAATACCTACCAATTCATATCTAGTTTACATCTATAATATTTCAAATTTGAAATAAATAAATAAATCTTATAACTTTTAGGCATATAATTCAAATTTAACACAAACAAATTATATACGTTATTGTAGACAATATATATATATATATATATATATATATATATATTCCACACCCATCTGAAAGCAATCCAAATTTGAATATGAATACAGATTTTAGGCTTACAATTCACAAATTTTATAGATCTAAAATTTATTTACAAAGGGGATTTACAAACATAGATTTAGATTTGTAGATCTGAAAGAAGAATATGAAAAGTAGAAAGAAATTCAACAATATAGATTACCTATTCGTAGAACCAACCCATTTGCGAAGATCTAAATTCAATATCTCCAATTCTTGTTTGTTTGATTTCAATAGATTTAGAATTTTAGAAGAGCTTGGAGAATTGGGAATGGCAGTGCTTCAATGCTACCTTCAGAATATATGAGCAAAAGAGTGGGGGTTCAGCCCTTTATTTATAGGCATGAAAATGACACTAGACCGTTAGATTCAATTTTATAAAGATCCATTCATTATTATGAAATTTTATAATATAAATAACCATCTAACCCTATTTTCGTATTTCGTCCATAACATTTCCATACGGGCTCCATTCACGATGTTCCAAACATGAATGTTGACCAAAATTCCGTCATGGACGCAACAGTGCAAGTTTCATGGTTAAATCCCATTGTTTGCTAAAATTCCATTTTTGGAAATCTATTAAATAGAAAAATTGATTATTGTAAAAATTCATTAAAGCTTCGTTGTGTGAGGAACCACCGTTAATGGCGATAAGGAAACTTTCCAATCTTCTTTTCTCTCTCTACTCGTGACCTTTTATTCACTTACTTCTTCATTCCACTCCCTTGTCTCCACAATTCCCTTTCCTTGATTTCGCTTTGCATGGTGGTTCTTCCGTATCTTATAATTTCACCTTCAGGTCTAAGCTTTGTTTGGAATCTGATTTATGCCCCAAATTACCCCAATTTTCCTCTACCTCATCTACTTAGCTAGCATCTCCCATTAATCGAGACTGACAACCTTCCACCCTCTATGGCTCAGCGATATTAGGCAACTACTAGCTTGCTCATTCTACAACTGGTCATCTTGGCTATGGAAGGGTTTTTAACACTGACGCGGAGGTCCCTGGTGAGCAACAACTCCCTAGCGGTATGATTTTTTTTCGCATTTCAACTTATTGTCTGTGATGGTACTTATCGACTGCTTGGGTATTCAATGATTGCCTTGTATCGTCTTGCTGGTAGTTTGAATTTTTTAGTGGTGTTTTCCTGGATGATGTTAGAGTTTCTTAGGTTCTTGGTTCATTTTCTATGGTTCTTTGGAGTTCATCTTGATGATATGCTATGTCGCTGACTGCTTAAGCAACATTTATGTCTGGTGCCTGGTTCGGGTCATCACTTTGAACATCGGCTATACACGAGATGCTTGCACACTGATTTTAGCTATTTTTCAAGGTGGTGCTTGGTTGTCAGTGCTTAATGGTTGATGATTTTGCTTACCAGTACAATTTAAGCTATTCTTTGGTGCAAAACTTGGTTATTGCGAGTTTGGTGATCTCGTTCTTCTATGTTCACATGGTGATGCTCTTGCACTCGACTTTGCTTGATTCACGGTGATAATCATCTCCCCCGCTATGGATAATTGCCAGTTTTGGACCATTTGATGGGACTTCCTCTGAAGCTGTACTTGGTTACTATCAAGCTTCTACAGTTTATGTGGAGCTCAAGAAATTTCTTGCTGTAGCTGTGCTTTCACATCCTCCTACGTTTTTACTTTTCCTGTTGTAGTATGAATAACACATGTTATAGGTACCTATGTAATTTGTTCATGGAATTTACTGTTGTATTTGCAGATGTAATTCACTACCTTGTGTAGTATGAAAAATAATAGGTCATTTCCTCCCTGTGTGTAGCGCAAGTTTGTAGTCTTGTTAATTAGCTAGCTCCAATGCTGTAAGCCTAATTTTGTAGAGTGGACGGAACACTATAAACTCCGTAGGTGGTGGAAGGTCCACCTTAAAAACCGAATAGCTGATTTTCAACTAACAATTACCTATACTATATTGAATTTTTATTATATTATAATAATAGGTGTTTGCTGTCACCTTAAAAACCGGACAGCTTTGCCAAAGAAAATTATTGTAAAAATTTTGGGTTATTACATTCTCCCCTCCTTAAAAGAAATTTCATCCCAAAAATTTTCCAATTACTAAGACATGATGCTGGCACCTAATTGTTCTAAATTGCACAACAAATTAGTATACATTTAATTTTTCAACCAACATGCGCATGTGCACAGTGTACACAATGAATTGCAACCACAAAACATGCATGCATAATGATACAAAATCGGATGCACCTATATATATGCATTTTGTTTTTGAAAACAATGTGCAAACATCCCTACAATATATTGACAGATCTATATGATTGCAAATTTTTGAAAACATCTTTCATCCATAACACCTAAACGACAACAAATAGAAGTATGAAACAACCAATTTTGCATCCCAAACCTACCAACAACAAGTCAAGGCATCTAAACCGTTTTCCATTAATTTCTCCTAATCCGGAAAAAGGAAATCAAAGCAGAGAAATTCAACGTTCCTTCCGCTTACAAATGTTCTAGTTCCCCTGCTACAGCTAAATTTTACCTCAATTGCCCCAAAATACTCCAAATTTTCCATCTGTAGACTGCAAAGGAGGCTTAAAGTTAGCTCTAAAACATAAAACAACTTAATTAATAACTCGGATGCATCATCGACAAGGTACAGAAACAAAGTTTCCCAGCTAAAACAACTTTACTCTTGTTATCATACGTCTTTAATGCATCGTTGTCCCTAATGCGCCGCTAAAACGTACAAATAAATAATCAAAAATCTTCCCTATGCCTTTCGTTGTGACCAAAAATTGGAAATTTTCCATTAAAATAAATTTCAACTTAAAAAATTCTTATGTAGTTTGTTTTTGAAATTCTTTTTTGGTACCCCTTTATTCTCCATATCGGATTTGCACCAAAAATTTTTGGTAACATGCGCTTTATTACATTCAAACTATCAATTTTTATACAAAACATATGTTTAAACATGCATATACTACCGTATCCAAATCCATGTTTTCATATAAATTGGATTAAAAGAAAGTAAATCCGTAAAATATAAAAATTTAAAAACAGATTTTATTAAATGGCATTTGCAAAAGATTTCAAAATATATTTTATTGAAATTTGTACTATTCAAGTCACATGTTGATGTGGAAAGAAGTTGGTCATGCAGAAAAATGTGAAAATCGAAACTACACACAAAACTTAAGAATAGTTTTAGCTTAAAAAGGAATAGGCGAAAAATAATAAATATTCCTGTGACGAAACCACACAATAACCTGTCCTTAGCAAAAATTTATCCACCACAGAATTCTATACTTTCCAGCTCTGAAATAACTATTAGTTAGATAAGAAAATTGAGATTTCATTACTTATTTAAATACAACAGATCATGTAGGATAAACACAACTGATATTCCGTTACATCATTGTGCGATTTATAGGAACAGCCACACTAACAGTTACAAACACAAATACCACAAACAACAAAGATAAAAATTCTAGAAAAGGAAAGTTACACACGACACAAAAGATATGCAAGACATCACCTACAGGCTATGAGAAGATTGAGCGCCGCGACTGAAGCTTGTTCCATTTCTACTTCTGCACCAGGAACGTAGCAAGAAAAAGATGCATTTAATATCGTGCATCTTTCAACGCTGCTTTCTGATGAACCTCGTGGAGCTCGGCCTGGATCTGATGGAGAGCGGCAATCTCGAGGTTCTCCTGGCATGTTGCGGTTGGCTCCTTCTGTTGCTGCTCGACTAGAGCGGGAGGTGCAGGTACTAGAGAAAGAGTTGCAGGCAGTTGGATGCCTATCTTCCCAAGAGAAGAATGATCAATGGCAGCAAGGGTCTTCTTGACCGCCAATTCCCTATGAAGATTCACCTGAAAGTGCCGGAAGACGCGGATAAGAAGATGACTATATGGAAAGTGGGTCCTCAGAGTACCGGCTGAAGGCTCGGAGAGGTTGATCATCAATGCGCGTGCCCAATTGACGACTACGTTGCCAGTATAATAGCATTAGTGGATCGATTCACTGAAAGGTAGATCTGCTCGAGGCTTTTCATATTGGGAATAATGTGTACTAAATGGTGCACAACACAAGACAGTAAATTGGTCACAAATTACCGGTGTCACAAATACCGGCAGCACCAAGAAAGAAGTAAGGGGGAATCTAAGGGTTATTCATCTCTATGTCGTCCAAATCCGCTCCGACTGCTGAAATATCCAAAATCTCTAACAAATCCTGATCTGTAAGCTCAATAGGGGTGCCCTTAGCTTCGGTCTGAATCAACTGGAACCCTAATCAAAATTGATGGCCATCTGGTTGTTAAAAAGATGAATGTAGCATGGGTAGCACTCTCCTGCGACAACAAATAGCTCCTCTAGTTGGAAAGGGGAGAAATCAATGACTTTCACTGGATGTCCTTGGTGAATCTCGAAATTTTCCATTTTCAAATAGGTTTCTATCTTCCTCGGGTTGCAGTCTAACCCTCTTACCTCCTAAGGCATGAGACTGAGATGCTATGTGAGGACATTGGAGGCTCGAGGATAGACCATGGAGAAATCGACAAAGGAAACTGCAGATCTGGAGTATAAGAGAGGCTATATCTGAGACATAAGAATTTTGGTGGTGATTGGAGTAGAAACGAAGCTCATAAGCTCGATTTTTTTTGGGCTTAGAGAAGGTAAAGGAATGAGTGCCGACTGCTGGGTATTTGGGGAGGACAACTTAATGAACGACTTGACTTGGAAGCGACATTGTATATCTCTTCCTAGGTTTGGGTCATGCCCGATAGGGGAGGGCGGTCGACGCCAGGGTAGGAGGGCGATCGATAGCTAGGGGTCGCCCGCTTGCCTCTTTTGGGACGAGACCTGAACATGAACCCAAAAGGGTTGGTTCGATTTCGAAAAATTAAAATAAAGTTATAATAAAATCGTATCGCCTTCCCGACTTCACCCGAAATTTCATGCTAACGTCCACTATCCGTCAAGGCGAGAAATAATTCTCCCTATGCCACTTAATTGCCTTCGAACTGTTGCGACTATCAAGCGAAGGAATGAATTTTTGAAAAGAAAACTCATCTAAAATCTAAAATAAAACAAAACGAATTTTCCCCTTAACAAAATGATAAAGGAAAAGAACGATTTATAAAATGAACTACCCCAAACTGAATAGAATTTTCCCTAGTCTTTTCTGAGAGAAAATTTTGAAAACTTTTTGAAATGAATTATAAACCGAGGGTCTCGAATTATAATTTTTTTTATTAATTTATATTCTAGTTTATATTGCCGACTGGAACAACCTTACGATATTCTAAATTGCTGGGATTTTGGAATCTCTAAAAGGTTAGTTGTAATAATTTCTATAAATCATCTGAAATATCTAAATAGAGAAATATTAAAAATCACAAGGAATGAGTAATTGTAGATTCTGAATTATGAGGCTTATTCCTTTTCATTTTCAAATTCCTTCTTTTTATTAAGGTGGATTATTTTTTAAAATTTCACAAAATCCAAAAATCTGAAATATGATTATATGTTAAATCCTAAAATTTTATTTATTTCACAAATCTTTTTTATCAGGCAATTTCTTGAAAATCTTAATTTAAAACTTTTGAAAACCCTTTATAAATATCGAAAGCATTTTTTAAAATTGAAATTCCTCTGAATATATGACCAATGATTCAAATAAATAGTTCTATCAAAAGATTATCTAGATTTACACAATGAAATAATATATTTCCGGACTATAACGACACATTGGCGTGAATTTATGATTTTAAGACCATGATAGGTTCATCCATTGAACTCCCAAACAAAACCAAAACCAAAAATTGTGACTATCTCAGTTGTAGCTAGATTTCCATCTAGTCATCAAGCTCAAATCAATGCTATTCACCATATGTCAACTTCATCATCAAAATAATACCGCAAACGCACTGTGGGGTAAATCAGGGTTGGCCAAATACTCGAACTCAAAATACATCTAACTCATAGTCATTTTAGAACGTATCTTAAATAAATAGGCTCACTACTATCTCATGTCAAAATTATATAGAGTCAAGTAAGAAAGACTAAAGAAAATAGGAAAATAAAATCAAATATCTTCTCTCACTAATCCTAATTAATTCATCTGATCATCTAAACCTAAGCTCTGATACCAAATGTTACACCCCACACTTTGCTGAGACCGAATTTCAAAAAAAAAAAAAAATCAAAGCCCATCCAAGTATGGAGAGTACAAATTTGGTACCTGCAAATAAGGAGCATGAGCATAATCAGATTACAATAAAGCTTACTCACAACGGAAATAAGATAGGATAACTAATACCGACTAAGTCAGCTACCTTAAAGCTAATTAACATATCAATTTCGAACATGAGAGAACATAGATTAGAAACCGAACCGAACACCTGCTAAGACCCATCTTCCTCATGATAAACCTGAGAGTTGTTATGAGGAGGGGGTCAGAACAACTTGTCCTGGTAAGTAGAAAATGTATGACACTATCTACAATACACAAATGTATCCCGTTTGGTCTCAAATAAAACATATGTCTAAAAGGGCTAGTAATTCTATCCTAACCTTGTAAAGATCTACATATGACGACTAACTATCAAACCTAAGGTAATATCTCCAAAGATAACGATATTGCAATACTGAGATAGAACATTTACGAATAAGTATGAAGCCTCTAAACCACCATTCAACCAACTACTAAAAAACACTAAGAGGCGGAACTACTCAATATGCCATAAGGAGGTAAATTACTTTTATATATCCACTTAAGACCTCATTATCACTATAAGTTAAAGACGGATCCTTTCGATCACTCTTGATCCAAGGCCGACCCATTGATCACTAACTGCCTTACTTGATGGTTTACCCTACACGAAAATAAATTAGTGGACACTAGCTACTAAGTCGGACTAATTTAAGGCTTCCGTTATACACGCATATACCCAAGCACCGCATAAGGCAAGAGATAGTAAGAAATCACTTATTACTTATAGGATAGGTAGATGACATCTCAGCATTTATGACCTTCCCCGACTCCATGTTACAATTTAGCCGACCTCATTAGGTAATCCCCTAGTCACTTAATACTTCCCACAGGGTAGGCAGACCTATGGTATCTCTGTTGCAGTCATTTAGTACCTTATCCCAAGGTGGACTCCATACCTCGATCACTTACTACCAAGAGGATCCGAACCATCGCGGAGATTACTGATCTAACACCCAATTAGCCATTTAATACTTCCTATTTATGGGAAGGTGAGTTACGCGCTCACTTGATACCTTTGTAAGGGTGGATCTAACTAATGCCTCTAATTCGAATTAGGCTACACTTACGAATCATTCCGTTGATGGTTTCTTCTATTGAATGGGAGTCAGGCCCTAAAACACTTAATACCTCAACACTTGTACTAAACCTTACTTTAGGAAATAAATCATGCTAAGAAATCAACTATCGTCACGAGTTCCTATTCTTAATGATATCTCACATCAGTTGTACATATATTCGACTGTTGGAAAGTGGAGATTTCTGTCAAATAAGGCAACTGACCTCGCATCATTAACCTACTAAGTTTAATCCATATTCCAAATTATATTAATTCTAGATTTACTATAATAAAATACAGAAAACCTACAACTTCCTATCCTAGGATATTTAAATGTTTATTTCCTTATTGGACTTAGTATTTACTACTATGACCAATTCCCATAAATCCTCTTTAATTCCATTTATTGTTTCTATTAAGATTTCCTGCCATTTATGACCCTAACGATAATATTTTCAAAGGCATTCATTCACTTATTAATTGCCATTTATGTCAGTCCCATTCTAATCTAATTTTTGTAACTCCCAAGAATTACTTTGTTAATTTAATTCTATTTAATTCTCGTTTGAATATATATATATATATACATATATATATATATATATTGTTGACGTAAAAAGTTGGTCTAGTGACGATCAACCCCCAATGTGTGTTAAATACACACGAGAATATTTATAGAAATGCGAGAAAAATATAAACAAACACAGAAGACACAATATTTTATAGTGGTTCGACTTAGTCCAAGCCTACATCGACTTATAATCTTTGTTTATACTGTCGATTACAAGTTACAGTGATTTTTCTTGTGGAAGAAAGTAGAGAAAGAAGAGATCTAAACACAAAATCCTTGTTTCGAATCTAGAGTATACGGCATGCTATATATGGAGTGCCGAATATAAGTTGTACTTCTGATATTTTTGATGCCTTTTCATTTTGGAGGCAGTTGTATTTATAGACGAGCTAGCAGGCCAAACTTCATGTGGCATGGCACACATCTTTTTTGGCCTTTAACTTGTGTAGCTCGATCCTCCTGAATAGTAGGCGGCGGGTCCCAGTATACTGCTCATGAATAGTTCTTCCTCAAAAAAATGTGGCAAACGTGGAATTTGAAACTTGGCATATAAAAAGAAGTGCTGGTCAAAGCCTATCTATTGCTTCGGCCTTGGGAATAGGACTTCGTTTGATAGCGGATAACTCGCTCTGATAGTTGTTCTGATCCGATACTGTAGGAGATAATTTTTATTGGATATTTCAGCTCTGATATTCCAGCTCGATCCAAAATTTCAAGAGCAGGTCGATTGATTGGTTGATGACTTGAACGGTCGGCTTGGTCTTGCCTTTGGGATAGTCCTCTCGGATTGGCCCATAATTGTTCGACCCAAAACGGAAGTTGGCTCTGTAAGCATAGGACTTGGCTGACATCTGGTAAAGAGTGCTATGATCTTAAGTTATGATGGCTTTTGTTGAAAAGCAGGTCAACACTTTGCCCTCCAGAACATATCTTTTTAGGGAAATGAGATGTGTTTTGGATCTTCCAGAGAATATTGTATAGCAGAAATCTAGGAAACCATGGTTATGCTGAACCATAGTAAGGCCAAAAAACCGATGATCCTTAATGATTGTACTAAGGCTAGAAGTCCGACGATCGATTATATTAAGGCCGAAAAACCTACAATCTAGTGAGGACCATATTAAGGCCGGAAGATTGTGAATGCCAGCAAAATAAGTCAAACATTTTGAGTCGATCTTGGTAGAAGCTGAAGAACCGGGATCCCGCCAAATTAAATGATACCTTCAAAGAACCGAAGTACAAGGATGAACCATGCTCGGCTTTATAGGGTGGGGTATAAACCATACTCGTAGGTCGAGTACAAATCATACTCGATATTACTTGGTAAGACGATATAGTCTTTTATACCATGGTTTTTACATGCCAAATCCTGACAATGCCATTAGAGGTGTTCCAACATAAGCTATGCTTGGATGTGTGTTAGGAGTATAAACCATACTCAATTTATGATTGAGAGGGTATAATCTACACCCAAATTTTCTAGGGGATGCGAGCATGAACATGCTCAGCTTTTGTAAAGGGGAGTATGAACCATACTCAACATGATTTGGAGTTTGAGCATCAGCCATGCTCGTGGCTTTTATTGTGAGGGCGAGTATAAGCCATACTCGGTTTCGTTAAGTTGGCAAGTATTAAGCATACTTGGCTTAAGAGTGGTGGAAAGTATTAACCATATTCGGCTTAAAGAGATTGGCGAGCATTAACCATACTCGTCTTAAGAGGGGTGGCGAGCATTAACCATACTCGACTTAAAGAGATTGGCGAGTATTAACCATACTCGGCTTAAGAGGGGTGGCGAGTATTAACCAAACTCGTCTTAAAGAGATTTGCGAGCATTAACCGCACTCGACTTAGAGGAGTTGTGTAGGGATGGCGGCAGGCGTTGACCATTCTCGGTTTAGAGATGGTGGCTTGCATTGACCATACTTGTGTTGGCGAGCCTTAACCATGCGCGGCTTAGATTGTGGATCCTGCCAAATTATGAAAAGATGCTTGGATCGATCAAACATAATCCATGTTCGTGAAAGAATGTTTATAGCTACTAAGGAGCTATTACAGAAAAAAACAAATCCTAAGAGGTTGATAGTTGAATCCAGAACACACCTAGGAGTTAAATCCTAACCCCGTACGTGTGTACTTCAACATAACCATATTATTCAAAAAATAAAATAAAATTACATTTCTTATATCCTTAGAAATGAAGTGTATCCACAATGATCTTAGCTAGATCAGTTGATGATGATGCCACGATTGCTAGCCCTAGGGTCCTTTCCGTTTCGAGGAGCTCGGGGACCGACCTGAGGAGCTTGGGAAGATGGCTGTGCCGGCGTGGCCGGTACATATTTTTTAACATATACGGGTAGCTCTCTACGTCTAACCCTATCCTCGATGAGATCACGCAAATGCCTGCAGTCATTGGTGTTGTGACCTGCCATGTTATGATACATGCAGTGCTTTCCAGATTCGATTTCTTTTTGGTTTGACTCCCTTCTAGGAGGCTTATGGAATGGTAGAGATTCTCGTACGTCGAGGTTGATGTCTAGCAGGAAGGAGTTGAGCTCAGTGTGTTGATCGTACTTGTTTTCTCTCTAGGATCGTACATTCCGATCGTTCTTTTCTGAGGCTTTTCCTTTTCCTTTGTTCTGGCCGTTGGTGTTAGATGGGCCTCCGTCCTTGGTAGCAAGTGCCTCAGACTTTCCATCTCGTTGCTAGCTTCCTCTTGTCGGAGGAATCTATCAGTTTCGGGATAGAACTCTTCAATGTCCTTGGGGGGTCTCTAGTTAAAGAGATCCTTATATCTAGTCAGTTATGAACACCTGCAATGGCGACCATAAGCACCATCGATGGCATGGGTTGATCGACTAATGCTACGGCTGCGTTGAATCTTTCCAAGAAGGAGCGCAGGGTCTCTTCGGACCACTGCTTGATGGATGTAAGGAAAATGATGCTCTTTGGTTGGGAAATGTGAACTATGAACTGCTTGATGAAGTGGGTGAACAACATATTCCAGTTGTTGATCGACTTGGTTGTTAGCTATCAGAACCACATGTCAGCTATGTAAGTGAGGAAGAGAGGGAAGCTGGAAGCATTTAGCCATGACATTTGTTGATGTTAACATCACTTCCTTGTGTCGCATGTATCGCATGAGATGTATGGTCGGTTCGGTCCTGCCGTTGTATGGCTCCAGGACCGGAAGCTTGAAGTCTATAGCCTTATAATTGGGCTGACATCTGGTAGAGAGAACTTTGATCTTGGGTTATGACGGCTTTTGCCGAAAGGATGGCCAACACACGAACATATACATATATATACATACATACATATATATATATATATATCTAAGTTATTTATTTATTTCTCTAGTTGGAGTTACAATCCCTATTTCTAATTACAATTTAAATTATAACTATTTAGGCTTTTATTTCCTAGTCAATTCATTTCTCCGAAATAGTATTAATTAACTTATTTATGACCTTTTATTAATAACAAATCAATTCCACATTTATTACCACAATGGTCACTATATTTATTTCCATTTAAGATGGGTTATATTTCCATATACATCCCCATAAAACAGAAACTATTTGAATTTAAAGGCATAACACAACCATTTATTTGTATAATACAATAGCGTTATTCATGTAGATTTGGATGGGTAAGATTATAATGTGTATATGTTTATATTTTAAAAGTAGAATCAACGTAGTTACTAATTTCATTTCACTAAAATTTAATACTTGTGTCCTGGTCTAAACTAACGACCAAAACATACCCTTTTTGTGTTTAATATTGTTTTAAGATTCAAAATCTAATAAAAAGGTTGGTAACTATAATTATTGTAAATTTGCCTGAAAACATTTAGAAGAGGAATATCATCATATTTCAAATCACAAGAAATAGGAAATGTTTATTGTTTATATTTCCTGTTGATTTCAAGTAACACCTTTTTATTTCAAAAGAACAAAAGGGCGTATTTACACTAACCAAGTAAAACCCCAAACGATATCAAACCCAAAAAGGTTTATTATTCTGATCAAAACTGCATAAACCATAAACTAACACCCAAATCCTATGAATTTGGAATTAAATACTACACATATAATAATAATTTGGAATTATTTGTAGATCCGAGGTGTTAATAGTAACCACAAACATTCTAAGAATAGTTGTAACCAAGATGGTGATATTAAATTAAAAGGCCAACAAATACATACCTAATTTACATCCACAATATTTCAAATTTGACAAAAATAAACAAATCTGATAACTTTCAGGCATATAATTCAGATTCAACACAAACGAATTATATAAGTTATTATAGACAATATATTATTTCCCAATCACATAAAATCTATCCAAATCTGAATCTAAACACAACTTCTAGGCTTATAATTGCTTAAATTTACATATATAAAATTTATTTACAAAAGGGGTTTACAAACGCTGATTTAAATTTGTAGATCTGAAAGAAGAATAAGAAAAGAAGAAGGAAATTTAATAATATAAATTACCTATTCATAGAAGTAACCCTTTCACGCAAATCTGGATTGAATATCTCCAATTCTAGTTTGTTTGATTTGAACAGATTTATAATTTAGAATTTAAGAAAAGACTAGAGAATTAGGAATGGTAGAGCTTCGCTGCTACCTCTCGAAAATATGAGCAAAAGAATGGGGTTTTATCCCTATATTTTTAGGAATGGAAATGACCCTAGACCGTTATTTAATTTTATAAAGATCCGTCCATTATTATAAAATTTTATAATATAAATAACCATCCAACCCTAGCCATCACTGGGCTAGTATTGATCAGGAGGTCGACATCTAAGTCGACCTGCCCTATTGATAGCATGTTATAAATAGTAATAATATATTATATATTATGTTTATTTATTTCCGTCCATTTTTGTATTTCGTCTGTAACTTTTTCATACGGACTCCGTTCGTGAAGTGCTAAACATGAAAGTTGACCATAATTCCATCACGAACACAAAGGTGCAAGTTCATGGTCAAGTTCTATCAATTGCGAAAATTCCAATTTTGGAAATCTAATTAAATAACTAGATTAATTATTGCCAAAATTTTGGGTCATTACACAACAAGCTCTGAATCGAATCGATTGACGATTTATAGAGCTTTAGGTTCGAATCAATCATGCAGGGTTGAGGCTTTGGATTTAGCTTGTTGTATCCAAGATGGTTGGAAATTTGCTCAAGTGTCTAGACTAAAGACATATGATCAGACATGATCCCATGTTGAAGTTGGCATTTAAGCATTTTTTGTTGTGCCTATCTTGATCTTGACTGCCATCAAACATATGCACATGAACTCGAATGAACTCTGGATCTCGAACATGGATGTTAGACCTTAGATTATTGAAAATCTCTTATTAGCAGTTGAATTAACATATGCCTAAACATATTTGACTGTATATAAAGACTCAAATGTAAATGATTAATTCTTGGATGTAAATGAACAATCCCAAAGTTTAGTGGATGTTACCAACCATTAATGCAAAGGCTGGTGAGACCTTTAGCGATGATAGTCGAACCTGAATCTCGCCATCATTGTCGTTTTTGTATTTCAATTATATCAGTATACTTCACTACACACATTACACTAGTTTACACTTACCACTGGGTTTAAGTTATTTTCTCCAACTAATATTATTTATTGAGTTTCATTACTAATGGATCCCAAATGTTTTGACCTTGTTACAACGATTACTACGAGAATGCCACAAAAGGCATCACTCACGACGACTTCGATGACTAATCGACTTCAGGAACAATATCTGCTAAAATGACCCATGAAACACAAGTCAATTAGCCCAAAATTTTATATAACATTAACGAAGGCATGATAGCAGGATTCCCTCCAGCTTCGGATATTTTAGAAAGAGTTGTGATTTTGGATGATCCAGTAGATTATACACCGTCGATAATGGATGAAGCGGGATTAAAAAGAATTCATGACAAACATTTAATCCTATTTAGGGATATACAGGTTCCTGGTTGTGAGGACAGAGTGCACTTACCTCCAGAAGGATACCTAACATGTAGTCATTACATGTGCATGGTTAGAAATCTACCACCATTCAAATGTGAGATCCTTCATTACATGAGTTTAGTTCCTATGCATTTACACCAAAATGCCTACTTGAATTCGCTCGGCACTATATAATCTTTATACAATGCATTCACCACGAGCCATCGGTAGATGATATTCGATATATGTTCAACTTCTGGCATTGAAGGAATGCTTTGTCACTCAGTTACTTCAAAGCAACTCAAAACATCCACGTAATGATCAAAGGTTGGAACAATCTTAGTAGTTTTAAGCAGGAGTGGTTCTATGTTCGTTGTCCGCCTGATTTCACAAGGTAATGGAAGGACGTAAGTGTTACTTTCAACCTTCTATCGTATTTCCTAATCAATCAAGATTTACTTCTCAATTAATGTGGCATGTTTATCGATGTAGGAAACCCGACAAGACCAGCAGGTCAAGAGTTTGAGTCTACTATAACACCTCTTAAATGTGTCCTCGAGAAGATAAGGGATGCTTGATACTTCACTACCAAAGAAATCCTCAATGACTTTGATTTATCGGATGATCATTGATGTGTCGGCCGTGATGGCAATGGAGCAAAGAGGAGTGCCCAAACTGAAGGAGAAGGTGAAGATAAAGACGATTATGTTGGCTTTTTCGTGGCCTTCTCCCGGAACATGGATTGAAGAGGCTTGGGGTTATATCGGAGCATAAGGTGTGACCGGGCATGGCGACATAGCTCTAAGTTACAAGCCGACGGGTGAGGGAAAAGGAGATATTTGGCCTCATACTCCAGAAACACCTACAGTGGTAAATTCCTCAACGGGACAGACATCTCAATCACAAGCTCCCCACTTTAACGAAAGAAAATGAAATTTGGATCAGCATTGAAGAAATATTCTATAACCTTATTGATTTACCACTCGATACTCCATTCTTCGATTTTGAGAATGTCAATAGCTTCTTTCCTGATATAGAGGGATAACTACTCCTATCAATGTGTGAGAATTTACTCCTTCGAGTTAAGCTCAAAAAGTTGATCCTTTGGGGGGCATTAAGACATTCACAATACAAGCACCGTACTACATAACACTCTCGCACACTTTAGCTTACTGGTTGTTGTACCAACCCAGAATTTTAACAATAAAGTAGTTATTTAATTAGATTTCAAAAATAGGAATTTCTACAAATGATGGAATTTGGCCGCGAAACACTAACCATTGCGTTCGTCTCGGAATTCTGGTCAACTTTCATGTTTAGAGTTTCTAGAACGAAGTCCGTATGAAAAAGTTACGGACGAAATACGAAAAACGAACGGAAATAAATAAACATAATAGAAATAATATATTTTACCATTTATAACTGACCCTCACTGGGCAAATCAGTCGAAGGGTGGTCGACACCTCTATAGGAGCGGTCGACCCCTTCGGGCCTGAAGTGTCCAGTGCAGCTAGGTTAAGATGTTTTAGTTTTATATATATTATGATATAAATGAACAGATGTTTATTTAATCAATTCTAAAGATTTATAGCCAATTTCACTCCTACAAATAAAGGGGTAAGGCCTCATTCTTTTCCACACAAATCTGTCGGAAGTAGAGAAGCTCTGCCATTTCTCTTTCTCTTCTAATCAATTTCTTAATCAAAAATATATTCATATACAATTAATCAAATATAAATCATATAAATTTGAGAGGGATTATTAGATTCAGATGGAAAACAGTGTAAATTGACGCCTAAGCTATGCATCATAAGATTCTCCCCTCTTTTCCTAATTTCTTGAAAATCTACAGATCTGAAAGTATCCCCTTTTCAGAATAATTGTAGATCTGTAAGAATTTTGGAATTGTAGGCCTAAAAGATTATTCAGGTTTGGATACTTTCAGGTGAGTGAGAAAATTACATACAAAGTTATAATAGCCTATTTATCTCGTTCGATTTAGATCTCAAAATATATGCCTAATGTCATTAGGTCTGTTTATGATATTATTGAATTTGAAATGACATCTATCGTATCAGATTATCAATGTTGTCAAAACTTGAAAGTATAGATTTGTGGTTATGAATAGTATTACTTGTAGGCTTACTTAATTGTTTATACATACTTCCTACAATTATGTTGAAAATATATTGCGGTTGTTGCAAAACATTGCAGATCTGGAAACCAATCCCATTAAACACTATTTAGATGTAGTTATATTACAGATCTCTAGTTTCAATGTTAATTTTTGAAATATGTAGTTTTTATTTAAAGATATAAACCTATTTGTGTTCAATGTTGTTAAAATTTTGGCTTAGTTATTTTAAATATGCCTTTTTCCACTTTTTAAACAAAAAAATATTATTTTGAAACCCACAAGAAGTATGATAAAAGATTGAAAAAGGGAAAAGTTGTGTAAATTTACGTATAAATATACATATTTGTGCGTAGTTTGAAACAACTATTCCAGAATACATGAACATATATGTGTGTTTATATATATATATATATATATATATATATATATTGTGGTTTGAAATATGTCTATTCTAATAATCAGGCATAATTTACGATAACTACAGCTAACAGTCTTTTGTAAGATTGGGTACCATATGGCCAGATTGAATGAAAAAAGGAATTTTGGGTTATTGGTTAAACCAAATTATTAAACTTAATGACAAATAATAATAAAGGAAGATAACTACGTTAAGCGCGCAAAAACATAAATATAAATATATATGCATCATCTGTCCAAATCCACGTAAATGACAAAATATACATCATATTGAATGTTTGAATGGTAATCATTTAGGAATTATGCATGTAAATGTAATCCATATTAAATGAATATATTTGTAGTGACCATTATAGCAATTAATATAATTGATTGCTATAAATAAGGCCATAAATAAATAAATAGCCATTATAACCAACGTTGAATTGGGGAAGGTAAATTAAATTGGATAATTAAGTCTAATGGTTACAATTTCTAAATTAGCTAGGATTAATGTTGTAAACCTCTAATAGGGAATTTAAAATATAGCTGCACTAAGACATGAGGTCAAGTTCAACTTGTGGTAGAAGTATGTCCTGAACCGCTTGGCAAATCTAGTATCCACAAGTGGTTAGTATAATGTGAGAGGTCGGGTGCACAAATATACATCTATATATACATACACACAACAGACAACAAATAAATAAATAAACAGAAAAAATATAGTAATGTCTGTAGAGGTACAACAAATAGATATTTTGGGACTGATAAAACAAGATATTTCATTGTAAATTAATATCTTAGGAAAATTAGGACCATTAAGCTCATAAATGACATTAATTATAATTAATGGGAATAAATGGTATATTAAGGATAGTTAATGTCTTAGAGAATTATGACCATTAGGTTCATAAGTGGCATTAATTATTATCAATGCCAGTAAATAACAATTAAAAGATAAATTGCTGCCTTAGGAAAATATGACCGTTATGGTCATAAATGGCAATAACCCTATTAAATAGAAATAATGAAATAAAAAGGGGATTAATGGGTATTGATTGCCATTTTAAATACTAAGTCCAATAGGGAAGAAAATTAAATAAATATCTTAGGCTGAAATGGATATAACTTTCCCTATTTATACCAATTAATCTAAAATTCATAATTAAAAGATAGAGTGGACTTAGTAGGTAAACAATGCTAGAAGCCCATGACGATAATTAATCGTGTATGTATGGTATTTCTGTGAAGAGAAAACTAAATGGGAATAAATCAATAATGTAGCCCTCTATATTCTCATAAGAAGGAGCATTAAAGGCTAATAGGGTACAAACTTAATAATCTTTACGGATAGTCCACTTTTTGGGTCTTAAGTGGCTTGGGTCGAGGAGTCCACCTGAGAGTCGGTCCTAAAGTCTATGGGTCTTAAATGATATGTGTGTAAGGCCTACCCAAAACTAAAATCTCTAAATGTATGATATGACTACCTATCATATGGGAAGTATTAAGCGACTAAGAAGATTATCCAATTATGTCAGCTAGACAGTAAAACAAAACATCATCTTTCACCTTACACGGGGTATGGGTTTATATGCGTGAATGATGGAAGCCTTAACTGGTAGGGCCCTATTGTTAGTGCCTTCTAGTTTATGTTAACGTTGAATAAATCATTGAGGTATATTAACTGACCAGCATGTCCGCCTAGTGTCTTAAGTGATCAGGATAATCCACCTTATATATCATTTGATAGTGAACCGTCAAATAACTAAGGATGTGCGCGTGAATATATATAAAGAAATTCCGTAATAAGGAGTCCACTCTCGATTAAATAACCAACTATGTTCTAGTATAGAGGCTTCATAAAACTATGATGAAGTTTATATCTCAGTATCATATTTTGGGTATACTACCTTGGGAAGGGTAGTTTGTGTAACACCCCGTAAATTATATAATGTTAAACTTCATAAACTAAAGTGTAATTAATTCTAATGAAATAATTAAGGGAAACGGGTTACGCCGTTACGTTCGTCTCGAAATTCTGCTTGAGATAGGGTCCGAGTTTGCGTGAATTGGACTCCGTATGAAGGAGTTATGACCTTCGGAAGTTTCAGAAGTAAATTTAAAATTCAAAACAGCTCAGTTCAACAAATTCGAATTCGAAAACAGATTCAAACTGGGCTGGGCGGGAAAATTCCCACCCAGTGACCAGGTCGACCACAGGGTCGACCATGATGTCGACCTGGTCACCCCAGGTCGACCATAGTGTCGACCTAGGTGTCGACCTGCCAGTCGACCTACCTGGTCGACCTGGCTGGCTGGGTCTGGCTCTGGCTCGAATTTCTGTGGCTCGGTATGTCATTAGGGCTGACATGTCGCCTATTGATTGGCTCTTTGGACTTTGTATGGTTTGGATTCCTCCTGTCTTCATCTGACGGCTCAAAAAAAGTTAAAACTCTATAAATACACCCTAAATCTCAACTGAAATTCACAAAAAAAAATAAGAAAGGAGCCGTCATGCTGCCGGGAAGGAATTGAGCGTAGCCGTCAAGAGAGAGGAGCTTAGAGACGAATCAATTTAAGAAGAAAACCAAAAGCTTAATCAAATCATTCAACGCAACTTTGCTACCCAAAGGAGAGCATCTCCAAATTAGAAAACAAGAATTCATCACTCGTTTTAAGTATAGTGATCTTTTAGAATATGAATAGAAACTGTGACGTGATTCGATGTAAATGAAAATAGAATTGTACTGTTATAACAATGTGAATTTTTTGTATTGTAATGATTCTGTCATGATTTGTGTATTGATATTTGTGGCATAAGTTGATTTGATGCAAGGCTATTAGACATTTGTATATGAAAAACATAGCAATTGCAAGTTTGTGGCAAGAACTAGAATTTAATTCCTTTATGTTTACATCGATAGTATGGACTATATACATCCTTTAAGTCTAAAATTTAGACTTATGTAACATGTTCTAGATTGAGACCTTTATGCCTATGTAACATAAAAGCCTATGTGTTCATCTTATGTTCATTGTAAGTATGATTTGGATCTATGTCAAGTATAGTTTGGGTTGCACAGACTATGCAAGTTCATGTTGAAATAGGGTATATGTTTAGATGTTAAAATTGGACATGATGGTGAATATACAACATGCTAGTTTTGTGGTTGACAGTATGCCAAGTTGAACATGTTTAAACCCAAGTTTGCATAAACCAAATCTATGCCATTTCATATGACACCTCTTTAGTTATATGCCTATCTAAATTGCAAGTTCACACGACCCATTTCTTATGTTAGTTGAATCGCTATATTGCAAGTTCATGCGCCACACACCCTTTTTGCATTGAGAAATATTACATGTTCTTGATTTCCCCTTTTTACATGTTTATAAAGTTGGGCTGAATTGTGTCGAGCCCAACATTTGTTATAACGTTGCGAACGTACATACGGGGGTAATAGCATTGAGTGTAAAACATGAAAAT
The DNA here is from genome assembly GCA_030737875.1 of Allium sativum. Taxonomy (NCBI): domain Eukaryota; kingdom Viridiplantae; phylum Streptophyta; class Magnoliopsida; order Asparagales; family Amaryllidaceae; genus Allium; species Allium sativum. The sequence goes on along the minus strand of CM060921.1, from coordinate 713,668,281 downwards.
GTATATGTTTGCATGTTTGGCACATGCCAACGACTGTGACATTTAATAGGTATGAATTATTATACCCAAGAATAAAGGACATGACATTTACATATAAAATTTAGAAATGATTAGATATGTAAACTTAGAAAATACGATATGCTTAATCCGAGGTTGGATTGAGTTGTGACGTTAATCTGCCCGGACCCGCCCGGCTGTCCAGTAGTCACAACAATACCTATCCAATGTGGGTGGTTAAGCATTTAGCCCAATAAGGACCCGAGGTTAGACTGAGCTACGGTGTAAACCTGCCCGGAACCAACCGACACATCCAGTAACCGTAGCAATAACTGTCTAATGTGAGTGGTCGGTGCTTTAAGAAGCTAAGGACAGATGGCAGGGTTAAGTCAACTGTAAACACTTAACCAAATTCAACATGTTAACAAGAATTGATGGATGAGGTTAGGTAAATATAGACACTTAACCACTTAACATGTTTGACTAGAAAACCCTAGTAACGAGGGACCCGTTTCAGCAGTAACCCAAATTAGGTATCATGGTTCCCTGAAACTAGGCAGGGTGGGGCACGATTACTGGGCTGATTGTAAACGGTCAATAACGGCAATGTTTGGTGCACAGTGTGGGTTATAACGGGGTGCGGGCATGCACACATTCCGGAGCAGACAAACAGCGCACTCGAGGCACCGGTAGTATAACCTATGCCTTCTAGCAGTTGTGTCGGGGTCGCCACTATGGGTCTTGATACACCCCATGGTGGGACCAGCATAGGTATCTACACTTCTTGGGGGAGTCGTAAGACACATGTGCGTGTAGGAGCCGATCTTTAGAAAATCAAAAAGGATCACTTCACCCTCAGCATGTGGTGCCTGTTAAAATAAATTCTAGTAGCTGCAGAGATATAGTGTGGGTGCGATAGTACATTCGACTCTAGACTACACTCCCTTAGCTTATGATAATTTATTGTTTTCAGTTTAAATCTATCTTGCCCTTTTTCTTTATTCACATACTGAAGAGTCACTAGATTTACTCAGGCTTTATGTCTGACCCTATTTTCTTTTCGTCTTCTTTTCTTTCGTACCCCCCCCCCCCAGGTCCACAGGGAGGAAACAACCCAGCTTAGTCAGACTCTTTGCAAGCTTCAAGACTGTAGATGTATGTTTTGGATCTCTTTCGCTTGGATCATGGCTTTGGTTACCACGATGGGGATTTTGTTACTTTAATTATGTTTTATGCTTCTTTAATAATCAAGACAGTATTGAGAATGTAATGTTTCTTGGAAGTATTATGAGACAATTATGGAAATGTTTTGTATGAACACGTATCTTGTGAAATAAAAGTCTGTTGTTTTCCGCTGTTTAATATATATGTGTTTATATCTGTCTTGTGTTTATCTCTGACTTATACTTAAAAACCTCCACCAAAATTAGGGCATTCCCTTTGTGAGTGACCCTGACGGAGATGGGGTGTTTCACTTGGTATCAGAGCATAGGTTTACCAGAGAAGATAAAAGTTTTAGAAATTGTTTTCAAAAGAAAGTTTAAAGAAGCATTTTTTTTAAAGAAAAAGTGTTATATTTTAAAAGGCATAATCCCCCGAAGTCATGTACACTATCTCTCTCTATCCTTCGTTTTGAATCTTTCCTTTTCGTTTCAGCATGTCTGGGGACCTTACTCCCCAGCTACAGACGCTTTTACTCCTCCTCCTCTATGTGAAACAGCGAGCAGAAGAATCGCAGAACAAGAAGACGGATAATAGTCAAGGAGGAACGGACCACAATAATGATAATAAGACACATGAAAAATGGAAATGTTATTTCTGTGGCATTGTTGGGCATTTAGTCCAGGATTGTAGAAAGAAGAAGATGAAGATGGGAGCATGCTTTCAGTGTGGTGATATTGGACATATCAGCAAGAACTGCCCTAAGGAGCAAGGGAAATGCCCGTAAGCAGGACCTTCTGGGGGTACATCTTTAACTTCTTCTCCTAGATGCTTTGTTTTATCTTGCTTATCTTCTCAATCCTATCTTGGGAACCTGATGTTGAAATATTTCTGTAGAAAGCTTAGTTTATCTTTATGATCACCCAATACGCACTCTCTTTGATTCTGGTGCATCACACTCCTTTATTTCATCTGCTTTAGTAGAATCTCTGCATCTAGACACTAGTATGGTAGAGGATCCCTTAGTAGTTTCAAATCCAATTGGGGGCTCCGCTTACTTATCAATGGTTTGTTTGGGTTTGAAAATCTCTATTCTCAGCGTTGAGTTTAGTTGTAATGCCTTTGTTTTGGGCTTCTCGGGATATGGTTTGATCTTAGGCATGGACTAGTTATCCAGTAATGGTGCCATTCTTGATTGTGAGAAAAGAGTAGTTAGGCTCTTGACTCGGCTTGGTAACACTGTAGAAATTTCTTGTAATCCCTTGAATGCTGTTATGCTTAGTTATCTAGAGTCTCTTGATGCTTCTGATGAGAATTTGCAGTCAGTTAGAGTAGTCCGGGAATATCCGGATGTCTTTGAGGAGGTGAAGGGCCTACCTCCGAGGCGGGAAATAGACTTCCGAATATATCTTGTGGATAATGCAAAGCCTGTAGCTTTAGCTGTCAGACACATGGCTCCAAAGGAGAGAAAGGAGCTCAGTAAGCAGGTTAAAGAACTTATCGAAAAGGGGTTCATTAGATGGAGCATTTCGGAATGGGGTGCTCCAGTGTTGTTCGCAACCAAAGTGGACGGTTCGCTTCGCCTTTGCGTCGACTATAGGGAGTTAAACAAATTGACCAAGAAAAATAGGCACCCTCTTCCCCGAATCGACGATTTGTTTGATCAGCTTGTAGGTGCGTCGGTTTTCTCCCAACTTGATCTGGCAATTGGGTTCCATCAGCTAAGAGTAGCTGAAGATAGCATTGATAAAATGGTGTTTAGAACCCCAGACTGTTTCTTCGAGTGGATTGTCATGCCTTTCGGCTTGACAAACGCACCTGCTTATTTCGTAGACCTAATGAGCAGGGTATTTAGAGAACTCCTCAATAAATTCGTGGTGGTCTTCTCAGATGATATCTTGATCTTCTCAAAGAATGAGGAAGAACATGCCCAGCATCTGAAATAAATCATGGAAACTCTTCGAGTTCATAAGCTAAAAGCCAAATTCTCCAAGTGCCACTTTTGGAGAAAAGAAGTAAGATTTCTTGGGCATGTAGTATCCAAAGAAGGGTTGGCCGTGGACCCCACGAAAGTAGTTGCGGTGCAAGACTGGAAGGCACCAAGAAACGCAACCGAAGTCCGAAGTTTTCCTGGGCTAGCCTGTTTCTACCAAAAATTCATTAGGGATTTCGCGAAAATCTCAGCCCCACTCACAAGGCTAACAAGAAAGAATCTAGCATTTGCTTGGGATTTGGACTGCGACATTGCTTTCCAACGCCTAAAAAGGGCTCTTACAACAGCCCCAGTTCTAACTCTGCCTGACAGAAGAAAATTGTTCACAGTATACACAGATGCATGTGGAACGGGACTAGGCGCCGTTCTAATGCAAGAAGGAAGGGTAGTAGCTTATGGTGGAAGGCAATTGAAAGTTCATGAAAAGAACTACCCAACCCACGATCTTGAGTTGGCCGCCATCGTCTTTGCACTTAAGTCTTGGCGCCATTATCTCCTAGGTGAGAAGTTCGAATTATACACTGACCATAAATCATTGAAATATCTCTTTTCGCAGAAGGATCTTAACTTGAGGCAGCAAAGGTGGATGGAGTTTCTTGCCTCGTAAGATTTTGAAATTTCCTATACTCTCGGCAAAGGCAACGTAGTGGCAGATGCGTTGAGCCGAAAGAAACTGACCCTAAGCCTGCTCTTTGTAGAAAGGCAAAGCTTGGAGTATATAGCCAGTTTTAACTTTAGGCCCTCCTCTGATTTTGTACAGGTTTGCTAGCATCTCTCGAAGTACGCCCGACTCTCTTGGACTCAATAGGGGCTGCACAACGTGAAGACCTTCAGCTTGTCGATATGATTGATAAACTTATTAGGGGTGAGACTTCTAGTCACCTCAATAGGTACTCTATCGATGATAAAGGCTGGCTGAGACGCGTCGGAAGACTATGTGTCCCACAAGCAAGGGAGTTGGTAAAGAAGGTTCATGAGGAGGCACATCATTCCAAGATGACAATATACTCAGGCGGAGATAAAATGTTCTAGGACATAAAGAGAGTTTTCTTTTGGAGCGGCATGAAAAAGGACATGGAAGATTTTGTTTCTAAATGTATAATATGCCAACAGGTCAAGGCGGAACAAAAAAAGCCTGGAGGACTGCTTCACCCCCTAGAGGTCCCACAGTGGAAGTGGGATAGCATTTCAATGGACTTCATTGATGGACTGCCTAGGTCAAGAAGAGGCAATACTAGCATTTAGGTAATAGTGGATTGGCTTACTAAAAGAGCCCACTTTATACCCATTAAAAGTAGAAGGACTGCCTCATCTTTAACATCTCTTTATCTCAAGGAAATAGTTCGACTCCATGGGATACCTTCCAGCATTGTTAGTGACCGAGACCCTATCTTCACAAGCGAGTTTTGGCGGAGTCTGCAAGAAGCTGTGGGCACACAGTTATGTTTGAGCACGACCTATCTCCCCCAAACCGATGGCCAGATGGAAAGGGTGAATAGAATTTTAGAGGATCTTTTGAGACTTTGCATTCTTGACTTTGGAGGGACATGGGAGGATCATCTTCCTTTGGTAGAATTCGCCTACAACAACAACTACCAAGCCACCATCGGTATGGCGTCCTTCGAAGCATTGTATGGAAGACCATGCAAATCGCCAACTTGTTGGTGGGAGTCTACAGATAAACTTATACTTGGGCCAGATATGATTCGAGAGAGTTCAGAGAAAGTAGACTTGATACAGAGAAGGATGAAGACAGCCCAAGATAGGCAAAAATCTTGCGTAGATAAGAGAAGGACCGACCTTGAGTTCGAGGTTGGGGACAGGGTTTTCCTTAAGGTATCTCCTTTAAGGAACGTCGTTCGCTTTGGATCCACTGGGAAGCTAGCACCTAGATTTGTAGGGTCGTTTCCTATCATCGAGAAGGTTGGAAAGATGGCCTATAGACTAGATCAACCCGAGAGATTGGCCGGAGTTCACAACGTCTTTCATGTTTCTCACCTTCGGAAGTGTTTACATGAGTCTGCGGAAGTGGTGGAGCCTAGAATTCTAGAAGAAGCCGAAGTGGAATGTGAAGCAACTATAAGGAGAGTTCCAACTCGCATCTTAGGAACTGAAGTGAAAAAGCTACGCAATCGCGAATTCAAGCTCGTCAAAGTTCAGTGGAGCGACGCTGAGGAAGACGCGACTTAGGAAACTGAGGACAGAATACGCGCTGCCTACCCTTTTCTTTTTGAGGGTACATCTTTGATCTCTCTTTTTCCATAAGTTATGCTTTATCTATCTTTTTGGTATATCTCCTCGGTCCTTTTCCTAAATCCTTAGGTAGAAAAAAAATGGATGCAAACATGTATTTGAAAACATGTTATGGATGATGGCTGCAAGTGATTGCTAGTGGTTGCTCGTGGATGCATATACACACATACCCTGAGTCTTAGATCGGCTCAGCCACTTCATATTTGCATATGCATATATGTATTCTCATTTGTACATGGTTGAAACTTGATACGTTGCCATATGGTTGTCGCATTTGTATGAATAGTTGAGCACTCATGTAGAATTATGAGTAGGAAAAATTTGCATACATAATGGATTCATGACACATACATGATTCGCATTAAGGAGGTCAACTGAATCAGTAGACCGCCTGATTTCTGCATTAGATAAGGACATATACACACACCATGCATATAATCATGGAGCATTAGAAATCTTTAAGGACAATGGACACCTGTGTTTGTTGGTTGAGTAGATGGACGATTGGATGATAGGATATACATTCTTCCTAACCTGAAGATTTCGGGGACGAAATCCTTTTAAGGGGGGAGAATGTAACACCCCCCATAAATTCTATAACGTTAAACTTCATAAACTAAAGAGTAATTAATTCTAATGAAAGAATTAAGGGAAAGGGGTTACGCCGTTGCGTTCGTCTCGAAATTCTGCTTGAGATAGAGTCCGAGTTTGCGTGAATCGGGCTCCGTATGAAGGAGTTATGATGTCCGGAAGTTTCAGAATTAAATTTAAAATTTAAAACAGCTCAGTTCAAAAAATTCGAATTCGAAAACAGACTCAAACTGGGCTGGGCGGGAAAATTCCCGCCCAGTGACCAGGTCGACCATAGGGTCGACCATGGTGTCGACCTGGTCACCCCAGGTCGACCATAGTGTCGACCTGCTAGTCGACCTACCTGGTCGACCTGGCTGGCTGGGTCTGGCTCTGGCTCGAATTTCTGTGGCTCGGTGTGTCATTAGGGCTGACATGTCACCTCTTGATTGGCTCTTTGGACTTTGTATGGTCTGGATTCCTCCTGTCTTCATCTAATGGCTCAAAACAATTTAAAACTCTATAAATACACCCTAAGTCTCAACTGAAATTCACACAAAAAAAATAAGAAAGGAGTCGTTATGCTGCCGGGAAGGAATTGAGCGTAGCCGTCAAGAGAGAGGAGCTTAGAGACGAATCAATTTAAGAAGAAAACTAAAAGCTTAATCAAATCATTCAACGCAACTTTACTACCCAAAGGAGAGCATCTCCAAATTAGAAAACAAGAATTCATCACTCGTTGTAAGTATAGTGATCTTTCAGAATATGAATAGAAAATGTGACGTGATTCGATGTAAATGAATAGAATTGTATTGTTATAACGATGTGAATTTTGTGTATTGTAATGATTCTGTCATGATTTGTGTATTGATATTTGTGGCATAAGTTGATTTGATGCAAGGCGATTGGACATTTGTATATGAAAAACATAGCAATTGCAAGTTTGTGGTAAGAACTAGAATTTAATTCCTTTATGTTTACATCGATAGTATGGACTATATACATCCTTTATGTCTACAATTTAGACTTATGTAACATGTTCTAGATTGAGACCTTTATGCATATGTAACCTAAAAGCCAATGTGCTCATCTTATGTTCATTGTAAGTATGATTTGGATCTATGTCAAGTATAGTTTGGGTTGCATAGACTATGCAAGTTCACGTTGAAATAGGATTTATGTTTAGATGGCTAAATTGGACATTTTGGTGAATATACAACATGCTAGTTTTGTGGTTGACATTATGCCAAGTTGAACATGTTTAAACCCAAGTTTGTATAAACCAAAACTATGCCATTTCATATGACACCTCTTTAGTTATATGCCTATCTATATTGCAAGTTCACACGACCCATTTCTTATGTTAGTTGAATCGCTATATTGCAAGTTCATGCGCCACACACCCTTTTATTATTGAGAAATATTACATGTTCTTGATTTCCCCTTTTCACATGTTTATAAAGTTAGGCTGAATTGTGTCGAGCCCAACATTTGTTATAACGTTGCGAATGTACATACGGGGGTAATAGCGTTGGGTGTAAAATATGAAAATGTATATGTTGGCATGTTTGACACATGCCAACGACTGTGAAATTTAAGCGGTATGAATTATTATACCCAAGAATAAAGGACATGACATTTACATATAAAATTTAGAAATGATTACATATGTAAACTTAGAAAATACGATATGCTTAATCCGAGGTTGGATTGAGTTGTGACGTTAATCTGCCCGGACCCGCCCGGCTGTCCAGTAGTCACAACAATACATATCCAATGTGGTTGGTTAAGCATTTAGCCCAATAAGGACCCGAGGTTAGACTGAGCTACGGTGTAAACCTGCCCGGAACCAACCGGCACATCCAATAACCGTAGCAATAACTGTCTAATGTGAGTGATCGGTGCTTTAAGAGGCTTAGGACAGATGGTAGGGTTAAGTCAACTGAAAACACTTAACCAAATTCAACATGTTAACAAGAATTGATGGATGAGGTTAGGTAAATATAGACACTTAACCACTTCACATGTTTGACTAGAAAACCCTAGTAACGAGGGACCCGTTTCAGCAGTAACCCAAATTAGGTATCATGGTACCCTGAAACTAGGCAGGGTGGGGCACGATTACTGGGCTGATTGTAAGCGGTCAATAATGGCAATGTTTGGTGCACAGTGTGGGTTCTAACGGGGTGAGGGCGTGCACACACTCCGGAGCAGACAAACAGGGCAATGGGGGCACCAGTAGTATAACCTATGCCTTCTAGCAGTTGTGTCGGGGCCGCCACCATGGGTCTTGATACACCCCATGGTGGGACCAACATAGGTATCTACACTTCTTGGGGGAGCCATAAGACACATGTGCGTGTAGGAGCCGATCTTTAGAAAATCAAAAAGGATCACTTCACCCTCAGCATGGGGTGCCAGTTAGAATAAATTCTAGTAGCTGCAGAGATATAGTGTGGGTGCGATAGTACATTTGACTCTAGACTACACTCCCTTAGCTTATGATACTTTACTGTTTTCAGTTTATATCTATCATGCCCTTTTTCTTTATTCACATACTGAAGAGTCACTAGATTTACTCAGGCTTTATGTCTGACCCTATTTTCTTTTCATCTTCTTTTCTTTCGTTCCCCCCCCCCCAGGTCCACAGGGAGGAAACAACCCAGCTTAGTCAGACTCTTAGCAAGCTTCAAGACCGTAGATGTATGTTTTGGATCTCTTTCGTTTGGATCATGGCTTCGGTTACCACTATGGGGATTTTGTAACTTTAATTATGTTTTATGCTTCTTTAATAATCAAGACAGTATTGAGAATGTAATGTTTCTTGGAAGTATTATGAGACAATTATGGAAATGTTTTGTATGAACACGTATCTTGTGAAATAAAAGTCTGTTGTTTTCCGTTGTTTAATACATATGTGTTTATATCTGTCTTGTGTTTATCTCTGACTTATACTTAAAAACCTCCACCAAAATTAGGGCATTCCCTTTGTGAGTGACCCTGATGGAGGTGGGGTGTTTCAGTTAGAATCGTGCGTAATTGTTTATAAGGTTAGGCTAGAATTACTAGCCTTAGTTAGCATAAACCTTGGTTTGAACCAAACAGATACATCTATGTATTATAATCTGTTTTGTGCATTTCCTGTTCACTAGAATCTTGTTGTTCTGACTCCCTAACCACCCAGGTTTTCTAGAGAAGATCGGGTTCTCACATGTGTTTAGGTTTGGCTTTCAGTTCTCGTTCTCTCTCATGCTCGGTATTGGAAAAGTGATTTTTCCTTAAAAGGTATTTACTTGAGTTAATACTAGTCTATCTTATCTTGTTTCTGTTGTGAGTTATTTTATCGTACTCTGATTATGCTAATGCTCATTTATTTGTGGGTACCAGATTTACAAGTTGCATGCTTGGATGGGTTCGAGTTTGGATTTTTGTCGAAATTTGGGCTCAAAAATGTGTGGGGTGTTACAATTGGTATCAGAGCATAGGTTAGACGATCATAGGAATTAGTTAAATTAGGACTCGTGAGAGAACGTAATTCGAATTTTCTTTTTTGTTTTCCTTTTTCCTTCTTACTCGACTTAAATTTATTTCAATAATGAAATAGTCATAGGCCTATTTATAATGGGTTTTAAGCGATTGAGAGTTGAAATGTGTTGAGTTCGGTTTCTAGCCAATTCTGTCTTACCCCACAATACATTGGTGATTTCTTTGTGAAGAGCGTGAGGACAACATATGGTGGATTCCACTGATTCGATTTTGGAGACTGGGTAAAAATCTAGCTACAACCGAAATAGTCGCGATTTCTGTTTTTTTGTTTCATTTGGTAATCCAAATCAAAGACCTTTCATCGGTCTGAAACAGGAAATCCATGCTAATATGTTGTATCCATTAAAAAATATCGTTATGAGGTATGACTATTTAATATTTCGTTAAAATTCCGGATATTCTTTTGTTGAAATATTCATTTGAATTCTTGGCCTTACATTCGAGGGAATTTTTTTTTGAACTATTTGGAAAATAAGATGGATTTCAAAAAGTTTTGAAATTAGTGTTTTGGAAAAGTTGTTTTATAAAAACATTGTTTTATGAAGATGTGGTTTTAAAATTTTAATCTATTTGTGTTTCAGAATTGTTGGGCTTTGTGTGATTTTAATAATATTATCCGATTGGTTGAAAGAAGGGAATTGAAAATGACAAGGAATATGCCACTAAACTTGAAAACAATTAATACCGGTTCCTTGTGATTTTTAGTATCCCTCTTTTTGTATATATTGGATGATTTATTGAAATTATCAAAATTTGATATTTTGAAGTTCCAACATTTTTTAACACGAAAAGGTTTTTTAGTTTTTAATAAGAACTGGAATATAAATAAGAAAAGTAATAATAATAAATTGGATTTATAAATACATATCTGTTTATTTATAATAAATTCCATTTTTGAAAAATTTAAATTTTCCTTCGAAATGGCTAAGGAAAATCCATCATCCAGATTTTTGGGGGTTTGATTTTGAATCGTTTGTTTGTATGTCAGCAAATTAAGAGGAAAATCCATTTTAATTTAATTACAGATTTCTAGCTGATTTTCTATTCTAAATTCATTCGTTCGTTTTATAGTCATAGCATCATTGTTGAGACTACTTTAAATCTTTGGAAACGGTTCGGAGTTTGACTGCGGTCTTTGATACAGCCACTACGCCATGGATGGCCTACTGCAACGAAAATCCAAGGTGTTGCCAGCTAAAATATTGCCATAACTATGCTACTTTTGTCTATTGCAACACACACTTCGATGTGTTAACATAGATATCAACCATGTGTTGCAGCAGCCGCGTAAATAAACTTATCAATCCGCATCAACACGATCCAACGGTCCATATTACTGATCCGCGTCATTTTGATCTTCCTTCATCGCCTCACCTCCTTTACCCCAAATTTCATTTTTCCGCTAAACATAATTCACGCTATTTTTCACATGAGAAAAAATACAGCCATTTCCTTTTCAATGGCGATGGAAAATTAGGGTTTTCCTCTTCAACAAATTGTGATTGTTTCTTTAATTTGAGATGAAAAAATCACGACTTCAGCTTGGGATGTAAAAATTGCGACTTCATCTTCTTTAATTCGAAATGAATCTCCTTCAGCTTTTTTAAAGGTGAGTTTTGAAAGTTCCCAAAATCTCAAATTGAGATTAGTTATTTTGTATTTCGAATTTGTTAATTTGTAACTCCTTGAGCTCGAGATGAATTTTTTATTTGCTGAAGATATGATTGCGTACTTGAAATCCAACTATGAAAAAGAGTAGGACTTGGAATTCATGCAAAGATGAATACAACAAGAACGCATGTTGAAGGAAAGCTGTGGTTCAGTGAAATAAATCACAATTGCATTCAACTAATATACAACAATTTACCTTGATTACAAAAAGGTTTTAATCCAAATGGTATTTATTTTTCAGTGCAGTGCTTGTCACTTGTTTTATCCTTGGGGTCATTGCCAGTGCTTTGGGTTGTTTTGGCTCGCTTTAATCGGTAATTAAACCTTTGTACCAATGATGCACAAGCAGCTCAGTTTTGCTTCACAGATTAAATCGATTAAATTGGAAACTGACCAACTCTTTCTGCTTTTGCTGAAACACAGAAACTTTGCAGTTATTTTGCAAAAGAGTGAGACGTCTTCAAACAAGGGTGAGTTTATTTTATTCTTCTTTTTCTTCTAATGATTTAAGTTATGATCCACTATTTTGTTATTTCAAATATTCCAGCAAAAAAGAAGGAAGTGAAGAAGGAGACTGGTCTTGGTTTGTAAAGAAGGATGAGAATTTTGATGAATGGTATTCAAAGGTATTATGGGATGTGGATTACTTTAACTTTTAAGGTTACTATGTTTTTGCTTGTGTGCAAAACCATTCATTGTGTTATTTTAGGTTGTGGTCAATGGTGAAATGATTGAGTATTATGACATATTAAACTCATGTAAGTGTGTTACAAAAGTTGAAATTTTAAAGTTTAATGTTTGTTGTTGTCGTTTAGGCTTTGGGTGATGATGGAATTGGTGTGCAATGTTCCACAGAAATGTTTAAGGTTTGCGCCCGGACATGCTTCTCGGCTCGGCTTAGGTTCGACACTCGGCTCGGCATATATTTATAAGAGTTAGCATCTGTATAAATTGAAACTGCATATGTAATGACTGAACTGAGTGATGTAGTGAGGAATATCTGTTTATGTGAATAATTTGTGTTGTAGTAAATCATTGGGTTGTAAATAGTTGGAGTAAGAAATTTGTACTGTTTCAGTTGTAGAAATAAAATATTTTATTTAATAGAACAGTGTTTAAATTCAAATTGTATGCATTAGTATTCTATTGAATAAATATTTAATCCTATAAAAGTGTTGCCATAGGATGGTAAAACCATTGCCATTGGATGGTAAAAGCGTTACTATAGAAAATGTAGGGCTCACTTTTAAGTAAAATTAGTATCTGCGGCATCACCATGAAAATGTCGCCATTGGCTCGCAAAGGTGTTGCCTTTGACTATATGGCAACGTTGCAAAATGCAACAACGAGAAAGTGTTGCCACAGATCATTTTTTACCTATAGCAACATTTTTTGGCACTTCCTGCATCACTTCTCTGATGTTGCAGTATGTAATCTATGGCAAAGTATGTCGTGATGAGGATTATTGTTTTTCGGATCGCATCAAATTTTAAAGAATGACGCGGGAAGATTAATATTTTAATCCTACCTAATAAGGTCAATGTTCAATCCTCGGCCAAAACCCATTAACATTTGACCGTTTAGTGTTATACCTAGAGTGGTTAACTTGCTGATTTGTTTTGGTACAACTTGGACCTAGGACTCAATCATAAATGTTGCGTCCAAATCACCCCTTAACTTTTTTCCTTCGTCCTTCCTTCCTCATCTAGCCAAACCATATTCTTATCCTTCTTCTCTTTCTTTGTTGCCGCCTCGTCTCCTCTTTTTCCGGGCTTGTTTGCATATTAGATCTTACCCCACTAGTAATCATAGGTCTAATTTCTTCTCTCCGATCAGTTCTTAGTCTATAATATCTACTTGCACTACCTGATCTTTTAGTACCATTTAAGTCTCACCCGTAGGGAGAGATCATTTGGTTGGATCGGGATGAGCATAAGGTCTTACCGCTTTTGGGCTCAGAAAATTTGTCATGGCAGTTGGACTTGCACCACTCCTTTTGGTTTGAGATCTTAGATTAGTATTGTTGTTTGTGTCGCACCCGCCATTCTATATCTTGTTGAAATAAATTTTTAATGAAGGCGATCATCGTTTCGGGGATGAAGATTTGAGCTATCTTTGGATGGTTTTCCTGAGGAGAATCTCGATGAGAGTTTTAGTGGCATCTGTGTTTTATGCGGACTTAAATGGTCTTTTGTTTGACCGACCTTGGAGATTTTGTAGCAAATCTCTTTTTCTTAATGTCGGCTTTTGTGTTCGGAGATCCATGTCAAAACTACCCGTGTTGATGTGTGGCTTATTTAACACATTGTTTCAATAATGGGAATTCGTAAATAGATTTATCGCATGATGCGGAAATCAATCTTTTGCTTGGTCGATGGTGTAACCATCATTTAGTATCGCATCATATTTGATTCAGCTTATTGTTTTTGTTTGTTGTCTCATGGATTTAATTTTTGTAATTTCACCTATCCATTTTGTCTTTAGACAATATTATGTGGATTTTCATGAGAAGCGGTTTTGTGGTACATTTCTTTTCTCATCGCAAAATTCTCTCTTAGAAGGGATGGTGATGTGCAAACCTCCAACAACACCGGCAATGGTTTAACACGAGATTGAGCATTTTTCTATCATGATATGATTAGCCAAAGGTCATAAAAATGTTTTGAACTCCTGTCGTGGGGAAATATATCTTTTTGTTTATAGGCCTTGTTTTGCGAGTTTCGGTGTTGTTGTCGTCTTTGTTGCTTTTCCTTTCCAGTATTTGCTTCTCAGCTTTGTGGTAACTCGTGCTAGTAATTGTTAGTGTTTGTCGCACGACTTTTTAATGAGATATCTATGTTTGGAAATATTTATGTCATTCGTGCATGTTCGTTTGAATGAAATCTTAATATTCTTATCTCACTAACAATTGTCCTAGAGATGGAAATAATAGAATACTGTTTTGGATAAATTTTAGCAAATTACAGGTTTTGCATTGATATCATCACGAGTGTAATTAATCACTTGTTCCTTGTTAAGCTAAAATTTATTATGTTCTTTTGTATGTGATTTCAGTTTTCGCGTTTGTGCATGACTGACTTCCTTTTTCACCAACATGTGACTTGAATCGTTTAAGTTTCCGCAAAATACATTTTTGAAACTTTTGGAAAGCGCTGTTTGAAAAGAAAAAAAACTTTTATTCTTTTCAAAAATCAAATTTTTACTGATATACTTTCTTTTATTTTGGTTTGCGCCAAAACACAGAATTCGGGTACGATAGTTTGCGCATGTTTAAACGTCTGTTTTACATTAAAATAGATTGTTTGAATGACGCAAAGCACATGTTACCAAAATTTTAGTTTTCATGCAGATCAGGCATGGAAAGTAAAGCGGTGTTGGAAACAAATTTTTAAAAAATCTATAAAAAGAGTTTAAAGTGAAAATTTATTTTTGTGAAAAATTTTGATTTTTGGTCACAAAAATTGCGTAAGGAAGATTTTTGATAGATTGGTGTGCGCGTTTTAGCAGTGCAATAGGACCAACGATGCAATAAAAACGTTAATGACAAAAAGGAAAAGGTTGTTCTAGCCTTGGAAACGTTGTTTCCATACCATGTCAGCGATGCATGCGAGTTGTCACCAAACACATTTTACGTTTTAGAGCTTATTTTCAGCCTCCTTTACAGTCTGTAGACGAAAATTTTTGGAGTATTACGGGGAACCGAGGTGAAATTTTCACTGTAGGACGGGAAATGGAATATTTATAAGCGAAGGAAACATTAAAATTCTTCGCTTTGATTTCCTTTTTCCGGTTTAAAAGTAATAAAATAGGAAGCGATTAGATGCATTGATATTTTGGATCGTAGGTTTTGGTTGCAAAATTGTTTGCTTCACACTTTTATTCGTAATCGTGTGAGGGTTATGGATGAAAAAGAATTTTTGAAATTTGCATTCGTATAGAACTACCAGTGAATTAAGGATGTTTTGCATCATGTTTTTAAAAGTGTTTTAAAAATTTAATGCATACAAATAGGAATATCCGATTTAAGCTTATTGTGCATACATGTTTTGTGGTTTAAATGCATTATGTACACTGTGTGCATGCGCAAATGGTTAAAAAGCAGGTGTAAACAAATTGGTTGTGCAGGATAGGACAAATAGGTGTAAGAATTTTGAGACAAAATTCCTTTTAATAGGGGAAGAATGTAACAACCCAGAATTTTGATACTAAATTAGTTATTTAATTAAATTTCAAAAATAAGAATTTCTGCAAATGATGGAATTTGACCATGAAACTTTAACCATTGCGTTCGTCTTGGAATTTTGGTCAGCATTCATGTTTGGAGTTTCACGAACGGAGTCCATGTGAAAAAGTTACGAAATACGAAAAACGAACGGAAATAAATAAACATAATAAATATAATATATTTTACCATTTATAACCGACCCTTATTGGGCAAATCAGCCGAAGGGAGGTCGACACCCCTAGGGGTGCAGTCGACTGCTTTGAGCCTGAAGTGCCCATTGACAGCCAGGTTAAGATGGTTTAGTTTTATATATATTATGATACAAATGGGCGGATGCTTATTTAATCTAATCTAACAGTTCATGGACAATTTCACTTCTATAAATAAAAGGGTAAGGCCTCATTCTTTTCCACACAAATCTATATGCAGTAGCGAAGCTCCGCCATTTCCCTTTCTGTTCAAACCAATTGCTTAGTCAACAATATATTCATATACAACCAATAAAATATGAATCATTTAGATTTGTGAGGGATTATCAGATTCAAGTGGAAAAGAGTGAAAACTCACATTTAAGCTATGCTTCATCAAATTCTCCCCTCTTTTCCTATTTTCTTGCAAATCTGCACATCCGAAAGTTGCACCTTTTTAGAATAATTGTAGATCTATAAGAATTTGGGAATTGTATGCCTAAAAGATTATTTAGATTTCAGATTTGGATGCTTTTAAGTGAGTAGGAAATTTACATACAAAGTTATAATAGCCTATATATCTCGTTTGAATTAGATCTCAAAATATAGGCCTGATATCATCAGATCTGTTTATAATATTGTTGAATTTGAAATGACACCTATTAGATCTGCTTATAAATATTGTCAAAACTTGATAGTTCAAATTTGTGGTTATGAACGATATTATTTGTAGGCTTACTTAATTGTTTATACATATTGCCAACAATTATGTTGAAAATATATTGTGTTGTTGGAAAACACTACAGATCTGGAAATCAGTCCCATTAAACACTGTTTAGATGTAGTTATATGCTAGATCTCTAGTTTTGGTGTTAATTTATGAAATATGTAATTTTGATTTAAAACATATGAACCTGTTTGTGTTCAATGTTGCTAGGGTTTTAGCTTAGTTTTTGTAAATATGTCGTTTTTCTCTTTTTAAACAAAAAGACATTACTTTGAAACCCACAAGAAATATGATAAGAGATTGAAAAAGGGAAAAGCTTTGTAAATGTACGCATAAATATAAATATACATATTTTTGCGTAGTTTCCATCAACTATTCCAAAATTTACATAAGCATATATATATATATATATATATATATATATATATATACACATATACATTTCTTGTAGTTTGAAATATGTATATTCCAATAATTAGGCATTATTTACAATAACTGTAGCTAACGATCTTTTGCAAGACTGGGAACCTTTTTTCAAGATTGAATGCAAAAAGGAATGTTTGGTTATTGGTTAAACCGAATTGTTAAACTTAACAATAAATAATAATAAAGGAAGTTAACTACGTTAACTGAGCAAAAATATGAATATAAATATAAATATAAACATAAATGCACATCCGTTTGGATCTACGTAAATGACAAAATATATGTTATATTGAATGTTTGAATGGTATTCATTTAGGAATTATGCATGTAAATGTAATCCATATTAAGTGAATATATTTGTTGTGACCATTGTAGCAATTAATACAATTGATTGCTATAAACTGGGCCATAAATAAATAAATAGCCAGTGTAACCGACGTTGATTTGGGGAAAGTAAATTAAATTAGGCAATTAAGTTTAATAATTACAATTTCTAAATTGGCTAGGATTACTTTTGTAAACCCCAATTAGGGAGTTTAAAATATAACCGCACTATAGCACGAGGCTAAGTTCAACTTATGGTAGAAGTCTTCCTGGAACCGCGCGGCAAATCCTACATCCACAAGTGGTCAGCTTAATGTTAGAGGTCGGGTGCATATATATATATATATATATACAACAGAAAACAAATAAAAAATTTAGTAACATCTGTTGGGGTACAACAAATAGTTATTTTGGGACTGATAAAATAAGGATGTTTCATTGTAAATTAACGTCTTAGGAAAATTAGGATCATTAGGCTCATAAATGACATTAATTATAATCAATGGAAATAAATGGTATATTAAGGATAATTAAAGTCTTAGGGAATTATGATCTTTAGGTTCTCAAGTGACATTAATTATAATCAACATGACAGTAAATAACAATTAACAGATAAATTGTTGCCTTAGGAAAATATGTATGTTATGGTCATAAATAGCAATAACCCTATTAAATAGAAATAATGAAATAAAAAGGAGATTAATGGGCATTGCTTACCATTTTAAATATTCAGTCCAATAGGGAAGATAATTAAATAAATATCCTAGGCTGAATTGGAGATAAATTTCCCTATTTATACCAATTAATCTAAAATTCATAATTAAAAAATTGAGTGGAGTTAGTAGGTAAATAATTTTAGAAGCCCGTGATGATAATTAATTGTGTACATATTTTATTTCCGTGAAGAGAAAACTAAATGGGAATAACTAAATAATGTAGCCCGCTTTATACGCATAAGGGGGAGCATTAAAGGTTAACTGGGTACGAACTTAATAATCTTCGCATATAGTCCGCTTCCTTGGGTCTTAATTGGCTTGGGTCAAGGACCACCAGGGAGTAGGTCCTCCAGTCTAGGGATCTTAACTGGTTTGTGTGTGAGGCCTACCCAAATATGGAAATCTAAAAATGTCTGATATGACTACCTATTATACGGGAAGTATTAAGAGACTAAGGAGATTATCCAATAAGGTCAGCTAGATGGTAAAACGAAACACCATCTCTCACCTTACACGGGGTATGGGTTTATATGTGTGAATGATGGAAGCCTTAACTAGTAGGTCCCCGTAGCTAGTGCCCTCTAGTTTATGTTAACGTTGAATAAATCATCGAGGTAATTAAGTGACCAACAGGTCCGCCTATGGTCTTAAGTGATCGGGAGAATCCACCCTTTCTATCATTTGATAGTGAGGCATTAAATAACTAAGGATGTGCACGTGAATATATATAAAGAAACTACATAATTAGGAGTCCACTCTCGATTAAATAACCAACCATATTTTGGTATAAAGCTTCATAAAACTATGTGTAAACGTTCTATCTCAGTATCATATTTTGGGTATAATACCTATGGAAGGGTAGTTAGAGTCGTGCATAATTGTTTACAAGTTTAGTCTAGAATTACTAACCTTCGTTGGCATACATCATGGTTTGAACTAAATGGGATACATCTGTGTATTATAATGTGTGTTGTGTATTTCCTGTTCACCAGAATCTTGTTGTTCTGACCCAGTCCTCATTACAACTACCAAGGTTTTCTAGAGAAGGTCGGGTTCTCATAGGTATTTGGGTTTGGCTTTCAGTTCTCGTTCTCTCTCATGCTCGGCATTGGCAAAGTGATTTACTTTAAAAGGTAGTTACTTGAGTTAATACTAGTCTATATTATCTTGTTTTCGGTGTGAGCTATTTTACAGTACTCTGATTATGCTCATGCTCATTTATTTGTAGATACTACATTTACACGCTCCATACTTGGATGGGTTCGAGTTTCAATTTTTGTCGAAATTTGGGCTCAGAAAAGTGTGTGGTGTTACAGTTCTGATTCGTGCTCATATTATTTTGCGAATAGAATGGGTAAGATAAGTGATTCCCAAATCCATCTCGGCAGTAGCATGGTTTAATCTGATAATTCTTTCGGACATTAATCGAAATCCTAGTGTAGTCACCATGATAGTCGCCAAATGGAAGATACAGAACACCGTACTCATGATTTCGAGTTTGGTGGTCATTCCAGATCTTATTACCCTCTTATGGAGTTCTGATAAATCGCTAGCTAGCGTAATTAGTCTTACGGAGCTGGGCAATTACAGGGACCTCTAGTAGTTCCACCGCCACTACCTCATTCTAGTCAACCTCGCTTGGATTCACGCATTGATTCGAAGGGCAAATCTATCAGTCCTCTTGAGAAGATTGTTACACACCATAATGTAATACACCATAATCACATAAAGAAGATAATAAATGAATATTAATTAGTAAAATTTTTAGAACTGAGTAAAACAAACTTTACCGTTGCATTCGTTGCGAAATTCTGTTTTAGATAGACTTTAGTTTTCGTAAATCGGACTGATTATGAAGAAGTTATGAGTAAAAGAAGTTTGAATTAAGTTAAAAAAATTAAATAAATAATTCAAACAGAAGAAACGGTAATGAGTCTACATGGCCCTACATGTTTTGACAAATGTGTCGACCATGGGTCGACACTAGTGTCGACCCAAGTAGAAGGTGGGTCGCCCACCCTCGGCCAGGCAGAAGCCTGAACCTGGACAAATTTTGTGGTTTTGTTCCTTGCTGACTCAGCATGATGTTTCTTTAATGGTTTGATTGTAAAACCTAATATCCTATGGTTTATATTATCCTAACATATCTATCAATATACTTACAACCTCACCATTTTCTTACACAAACATTTCTTCATCTTCTTCCTCATCTAAGTTATATTCTGAAATAAAAACTAAGAAACTGTCGAGGTGCTACCAGAACATAGATTGAAGGGATAATTCTTGTTTTTCTTCTACAACTATTTTAAAAGCTTTTCTGGATCTAATACAAATCACTGTGAGTTTAATGTTATTTTTAGATCTGAAATTTAATAAGGATTTTGATAGTAAATACATATTGGATCTGAAAAGTAACATTGTTGATAAGTTTATTCTTATATTTTGTTCTTTCAATATTGTCAAATACATGTTCATTTTCAGTTATTACCTATCTATATGTACATCTATCTTCCTTGTACCCTTCTTGTCACTGTTTTATTTACAGTCTTATTATGCATATTTTATCAGTTTTTTTATATCTGAGTTTTGTTATATTTCTCTTTTCCCTTTTTATTTTACGCTGAGCCTAGGCCATCGAGAGCCTAGGTGTTTTTCGTTAGAACTGCATAAAATTGGGTTAAACTGGAAAATTATGTAATGACAATAAAAAGGAAATTTTAGCATATTGGAATATGAGAACCATTGACTGTATAATTGGGATAATTATAAAGAAAGAATTGTAAAAATGTTAATCTAAATAGGTTGGACTTAATTTTATATTAAGTAGAACATGTTATAAAAAGATACGTGAATCATATGTAAATTAAGAAAAACATGTTATTGTAATCTATATACATCTGAGCAGGTGCTTGTATGATTTGGGGAAGGGTTGTTACATTTAAGAAATGTCATTTACATCCGAGAAATAAAACATAGGGTTATATGGTGCTTATTAATAAACTTAAACCTTCTATGTTAAACATGTTTAATTAATAAGCTAAGAGGTTCCACTTTTGTTGTTAATATATCTTAGGGGAACTCTTAAATCCTAGTTGACGTAGGGGTATAAGCCTAGGGGTGGCTTGAGTCTATCTGCTGTTCTCTTGGAATCTATATCAATCAGTAACCTCCTGTTATCAAACGAGTCCTGCACTAGGTAGGGAGTAAGGCACGCTTTATTGATGGATGATTGTAAGAGGTTCAAATTCTAAAGGTGGGTACCGACGCATTCTGGAGGAGTCATGAGCGTGCATGGGTCCAATGATTTGGGGAAGGGTAGCGTTGTGTCTTTTAAAATTAATGGGTTCAAGACTGATATCCCCGACTGCCATAGCTGGCATAGGCATTCGCGTCTGTAATGAGACGATCACTAGGTAGTAATTATGGTAATACCTAATCCTGTTATTCTAATAGTTGGTGCAGAAATTCTGTTTTGGGATATGAATGAGAATCTTATTCAATCTTACCTTATCTCCTTTATTTCGTACTTGTGTATTTTACTGTATTTTCATATCCAGTATTATTGATCTGTCTTGATAATTCTTTACCTTATGCTTATGCTAAAAATCACTAGAACTCACGAGACTTTATGTATGACCTATTTTATTTTTCCTTCTCTCTCTTCCTTCCACCCCCCCCACCCCCCAGATTCTTAAGGTGGTGGATTGCAACATTGATCGTGATTCTTTGATTCATCTTGGACTTGGATTATTTCTCACTCGATGTATTGTTTTAGTTTTAGTTTTATGCTTATTGTTATGACTCATGAGGGATATGTTTTTTTATGGTTTTGTATGTGTAATCTGATGGCTTATGTTTCCATGAGACATTTGTTTTATTTGGTATTTGAAAATTGAAATGTTGTACTTGGTTTGAATAATAAAAGTTTAAAAACTTTTTCCCCTGCATTTTACATTCTGTCTTGTGAATTTAGTCTCTGATGTTATTACTTTATACCTATTTCGCTTCACATAACCTAATGCATCCTCATACGGGTGACATTAGGGGATATAGGGTGTCGCATTTGGTATTAGAGCCTAAGGTTACAAGAGTAAAGAAAAAGTATTTTCAAAGTAATTTTTTTTTAGTAAAACCTATTTTTGAAAAATATATCCCCTCAAGACATTTACAATATTCCATCGAACTCTTTTTGAATCTTTGTTACTTCTCTTTTCAGCATGTCTAGGGTTCCTAATTTCCCCCATGGGATTCCTATTCCAACATGGTTCCATAGATATGTTGAGGCTATAAATCCTACCGAAGTGCAAGGAAATGTCCCACCCCTAGCTACAGCCGCTGTAGTTCCATCCAATCTTGCAGTCAATTTCTCTAAGATTTGTAAGGGTTTCTGTGCGATGAAAAGCAAGTCGTTTCATGATACGGAGAGTTTTGTGGAGGTGCGCAATTGACTTAGGGAGACGGAGAATGTGTTTGATTTTTTGCAGCTAGATGATGGAAGAAAGATTCAGTTAACTGCTTGGCAATTGAAAGAGGAAGCATTGTATTGTTGCATTACATGCATATACTGTTGCAATAGGGTTATAATGCAACACTTTCTTTCCATGGTTGTAGATGGGCAAAAGAGTTGCCTTACATGGCTAATGCAACGGCCGCGGATGCCACGCCCCCTGGTGTTGCCTATATGAAAAATGGCCAACGACAACGCTTTTTTGATCTACAGCCACAGAAAAATAGTGTCGAATATGCCCACTTTTGTAGTAGTGTTGGTTCCCTTTTCTTTACGTGTTGCGATTTCCAAAGCATTTGTCAACAATAATGCTCATGTGGATGAGTACGACCCTATTTTTTAACTCCTCTGTGTATTGAAATGTTTAATTTAAACGGGGATGACCCTAGTTTTTAACTCATTTGCATTCATAAATATAAACAATACCTTTAACTTGCGTACAAACTTCGTTCAATATATCAAAATACAAGATACATGATACAGTGAATGTTCGACCCAACATACAACTACGATAAAGTACGACATAACGCGGAATAAAATACATATAATTAAGACATAGTACCATATAACTAAGACCCTAGTTTTGGGACGAACCGTGGAACCCATACAACATTTCAGCCTTTGCTGCAACATTCAACCTTTCCAAGCGACTTACCACTACTTGCATCTCTAAAGCGTACTAGACACCCCTTTTCGTCAGTGGTGGATCGATCCATGAGAAAAAATTACAATGTTCCAACCCTGTCGGTTAAGTGCAGTAATGTACGCTTTGCAACCATAAAAGCGACGACCTGCATTGCCTTGGCTTTTAGAAACAACCACATTACATTCCACTCTGAAGTAGCAAAGTACTGAATGACCCGTCATGCTATAGCTTGACTTATCTGGGTTCTAGCGAGCAAATACTTCCCTTAATCGAGCGTTGTGGGTATTTTGATCTGGTCCAATATGTGGGACGACAACGTTCGGTTGCATGGCACTGAAGAGTTTAGACTCCACTTCTCCAGCTTCCACTTGATCTTCCAATTGTGTTTTGGGCACAAACTCGACTGGTTGCTTATTTCTTTCGTACTGATCGTACATTTGGACCACGGTTTCATCATCCAATTCCCAAGAAGACATTTTGAACTACTCGAAAAGTGGCAGCTAAATAAAATTAGTAATTTGACAAACCTAAGAATTCAAATGTGCTAAATAGAGGAAGAGGGGATGGGTGGTCTTAAAGGTTGCTAAGTTCGCTGATTTCGTGCATTGCTTTATTAAAGTAGTGAACATGTCATCTTTAATTGGTACGACGTTTCAAGTCATGTTGTTTCTATTCGTTGGATAAGCTATAGCACATTACCCAAGTGTTGTAGAGTGTAGTAACATCAACTGTTCTACGACAGAGCGATGACAACTCAGCTATTGAGGACAGAGTGTAGTCATGTCAAATGTCTCTATTATACATCTCGAATATTGATGATAGAGCTTTATCACAAGCGAAACGTTGTGGTACAACTATGACATACAGTATAGGAAGACCTCAACAATCACCCTCACTCGTTTGAATAGTTTATATTTCGTCCTCCAACCATGATTATAATTTATGCGTTCTAGATCAACCACAACATTAATGTGACAAACCATTACTCTTTTTACTTCTACATGTTCAAGTACTTCTTTGTATAGATAATACGTTATTTGTTTCTTTGTAGCTTAAATTGACGATTGGGAAATCAGTGATGAAATCATGGATAAAATGTTTGATGAGTATGAATGGAACAAAGAGGACGAGAAAGAGGGTGGATTCGTTCCAGATACACAAGTATAAGAGGCGGACGAACCGGTTCAAAATGAATTTATTCACGGTACTCAACGAGTAGTTGAAGTTCAGAATCCAAAAGCATGTTCACGAAACAACATGGCGAGACAAATGGTTAACCACAATCGTCACAACCAAAGTAATGCTAGCTCCAGTGCTACTACAACAGAATTTTCTCCTCAAGACTTACTTATACTCGTGAAATCCTATATCAAAGTTAATCGAAGAGATTTGTTACTGATGCAAAATGGAGGGGGTCTAACCCATGAAGAATTTTGGTCCATCATAACAAGATTACATAACAACCATCGTACCTGCACTACTATACAATCTTCTGTTGAAATTCATATGGCTCATTGACGTTTCGTAGAAGCTTGTGAATGATTCCAAATGATTATACAGACAGTTGAAGACGAAGAAATATTTAAACTGACTAAGTCAACTTTTGATTCTCGTTACCTTGCAGAGTACGACAATGATTTTGTTGGCCGCAAAGCCTATAAACTACGTTATAGTTGGTGTTAACGATATTTTTCGTCAACACTGGAGATAGATCTATGAAAATGGACCTAAGGGGAAAATGGGATTATTCAGTTCCTACAGGCTTGGATTAGCTCACCGTTTCCTAGATTTCAAGGTTTAAGTCCGAAGATTAGTTACTCTTCCCTCCAGGGGGCGAGTATCACGCTTCTTCAACTCAGGAGCCAATAGTTACCCTAGAATAAGGGTTTTCTAAACACAACATGAGTGTGGAAGCTAAGAAGCCTACAGGAGGTTTACTTAGGCTTGCTGGAAGGTAGGAAGCTTGTGGTAAGGCTTATCCTATGAGGGAAGCATCAGGTCGCCAATAACCTAACAACTTGTGTGAGGATTTTCTGTTAATACCATAGCATAACAAAATGTGCACAGAAATATATTGAAGAATAACATAGTATGCGGAAAAAGTAAGAACACACAATTTATAGTGGCTCGGTTCGACTTGAACCTACATCCACTGTAAGGGCTTTGATGATTTTATTCATAGAGGAGGTTACATAAGAAATACCGAAAGTGAATTACAAATGAGGGTTTGCTCTTTAAGAAATGAGAGGAAGAATATGGAATTAGGAGCCTCCCTTCTTGTGACCCCTAGGGTCCTACTTATAGAGGTTTTGGGCCCCTTTTGTTGTGGACTTAGTAGAAGGCCTTCTTGAATGAGGAAACAGGGTTTCGGCTGTTCTTTGTGAACTTCGGTTCTGGCAGAAAGGTTTCGGCCGCCTTTCTTACTATTAAATATCTTCACAGATGCTTCTTTGCCTTTAGAATGTCAATTTTAGACTCTTGGGTGTGGTTCCAGTGCCATACCTTCCGACAATTTGGTCTCGGAGGTTAATCTTGGCCTTGGTGGCTTTCGGTTTAGGGACCTCTGGTCTAGGTCCGCCTCTATACCTCTCAGTTTAAGCAACGGACTATGAAATCTTTGGTGGCGGTAAAGGGTGCCGGTTTTGGGTTCTAGCCTATGTATTTTTCTTTAGTTATAAAGGTTGGTCTTCGGAACCTCCTCCAGTGAGTTGAAGGTGCTTCTTGATGTTAGTGTTGGTACCAAGTAGGTATTAGTAGGCTCTTTCCTTCTCGTGCTTACGTTTTAGATTATATGCTTTCGGTAACCCCCTTGTCATTAACTTCCGGTATTAGGTGTAATGCTTTCGAGTTTGCTACTCCGTCTCCCATTTTAGTGTTAGCTAATA
This sequence comes from Allium sativum, assembly GCA_030737875.1. NCBI lineage: Eukaryota > Viridiplantae > Streptophyta > Magnoliopsida > Asparagales > Amaryllidaceae > Allium > Allium sativum. Next base: position 713,642,446 of record CM060921.1, on the reverse strand, counting down.
TATTCTTTCCTTATATTGATCTTGAGCTTCCCTCTTCCATAACCTTGTAGACTATTCAGTATTACGTTTTGCCTTTAGCTGTCGGTATTAGACCGATATTGTTGTGTTATGATTCCTCTTGGCTGCCAGTATTTACTTTCGGCTCTTCCCCTTTGCTATGCGGCTTTGCTATTGGCTTTCGTATTTTGCTTCTCGTAATTCCTTAGATTCACCCCTTTTTCTCCACTAACCTAGTTCTGTTGTCTTAAACCTCTTTACCCTTTCGACTTTATAGCTTCCGCTTCTTCATATTTGATTGGTACGAAATTAGGTGTTAATTAACAGTTAGCCCCCTCCCTCCCCCCCCCCCCCCCGTATGAAGAAGCTTTTGTTCTTTAGGACAAACTCTTGCAATTCCTGTACGGCTTGCCGGTCACTCGAGAATTGTTATGAAAATCTTTAGTATTAGTTCCATATTTTTCAGAATATTAACACGAGGGGGAACATGAACTTTGCTTGTGGAAAAAGCCGAATGTAACTTGCGAGTCATGAACCCCAGTGGGCAAAAAGACAATATGCATTCATATGGAATTTCATGACTTAAAGTTCTGTATTCTCCAAGCAATGTTGATTGAAGAACTCGGTATTGTTATCTGAACACTCCGCTATCGAGAATTTACCATTTAAAAATGTGAAGGGGCAAGTCCAAAAGTTTGTATTTGGATTTTTGCAACAAGTGATTAGAAGCTTACTATTAGCAAGCATAATGTATTAATAGAAGTGGTATTACTTCCACAATGTTTGACACTTGCAGTGTGTACAACATAATTTTGACCATAATTTATGGCAGAAATATTAGGGGTAAATGTGTTAAGAGTTCAGAAAACTCCCTGTACAAGGTGTTGTGGGATCATAACCCTTGTTGATGAACTTTGGATGGTTGCTCCATAGCACCTATTTGCGTTCTATACTAAGAACCCTTATCAAGGAATGAAAGTCCAAGGTTTAACCATTAGTTTATGCAACAGGAATTCGGAAACCTGAGTTAGATAGGATAATGCAACCCTATAAAATAGAAAATCAGATATCAGAAATTCCCATATGCGATTAGTAGGAATCCCGAGACCTATGCCTGGGTAAATAGGAGTCAGAAATCATATTTGAGAATAATGGAAACTCCAAGACTCATACTTGGGCGAATTGAAATCAGAAACTATAGAAAAATTCCAAGACTCATGCTTAGGTAAGCAAAAATCATAAATCACAGAGAAACCCCAAGACTCACACTTGGATGAGTAAAAATCAGAAATCACGGAGAAACCCTAAGACTCATACTTTGAAAATACAAGAAAAGCCAAATTTTGTATCTAAAAATAATAAAGACCAAAAGACTGATGATTGGGTAAGTAAAAATCATAAATCACAGAGAAACCCTAAGACTCATACTTGGGTAAATACGAGAAAAGCCAAATTTTATATCTAAAAATAATAAAGACTCCAAGACTCATGCTTGGGTATGTAAAAATCAGAAACTATAGAGAAACCCTAAGACTCATACTTGGGTAAATACAAGAAAAGCAAAATTTTATATCTAAAAATAATAAATACCCCAAGACTCGTACTTGGTTAAAAAAGAAGAAGCAGGAACCATGCATATTCGCGAGTTTAGCACTCGGGAGAATATACATCACATTTATAAATCAGACTTCGAATAGAACATAAGCAAGGAAGCATAGAGGTTAAGCACATCATGCTAAGGAACACTTAGAAGAATTACTAACTATTATTAAGAAGTTATCAAATAGTAGCGTCACCAATGATCGGAGGTTATTTGTGCATAATGTTGGATAATCTCAATATTCGCGAGAGTAACCAGTTAATATTAAACCATCCATAGAATCCTCGGAGTTTGGCTAGAAGGGATCGTACGAGTGAAAGAGTCATAACTATCCAGAGGAATACCCTCTCGGACACATAGGTAGAGGACTGCTTTCGAAAATAAACTAATCCAATCCTGAGCCAAATGGTCATTCAGTAGTAGTTCCGTTTAGTTTCCAACCATTTGATCCTTCAGCAGTAGTTCCGTTCAGTTTCAAACCATTTGATCCTTCAACAGTAGTTTCGTTCAATCGTTTCATTATATAGCCATTTAGCAGGTAGTTCTGTTCAACCATCCAATCTTCCGATCGTTTGATCGTTCAACAGGTAGTTCCGTTTCGCTATCTAAATCCACAATTGTTCAGCGAGAAGTTCTGTTAGATCAAGCAGTTATCGACCGTTCAGCTAGAAGTTCTGTTAGATCAAGTAGTTATCGACCGTTCAGCGAGAAGTTCCATTTGATTATTTGGCCGTAGGGTATCTAACGTCTAGCCTTATCCTTAACCCTCAGGATATGCAAATGAATGAGTTCTCTCTAAGAGAACGACACAGGTCCCTTTATGGGTAGATGTTTAACTAGCCCCTTCACAAAGGGTCACCAGAGATGCAGGTATATTTAGGCCCACCTGTAGGGCACTCCATTGCTAGAGATGTAAGTATTTATGGCCCTACTTGATAGGCACTCCATTGTAGGAGATGTTGCTTCTCTTCTTGGAAGTTTGTAGATGCTCCACCTATGGAGGCTTTTTGTTGGTTGTGGCTTCTCTTTCGGCAAGCTTTGTTTTATGCTCCTCTTGTAGGAGGTAGTGTTTGTTGGCACTTCTCTCTCTAGAAGCTTTGTTTTGATGTAGCTTCTCCCTCCGGAAGCTTTGTTTTGATGCAGCTTCTTCCTCCGAAGCTTTGTTTTAATGTAGCTTCTTCCTCCGAAGCTTTGTTTAGATGTAGCTTCTTCCTCCGAAGCTTTGTTGATTGCACATTCCATACCTTTTACGAAAGTATTTATGTATGTCAATAAATGAACATGGCGACAGAGTTTTGTGTAAAGTAAAAAAGGATAATGGGGATCGAAAGAATCATATTCATTCTGAAATGGTATTGAGCATTTAATTGACTTCTCTGAAAAACTTTTATCGGAGTTCGTTGCATGTTTATCCGAATAGCTCCCACCGAAGCTTGTCATTGGTTAATAGCTCTGTCGTGCCTATATTCAAGCATTGTTCTCCTTAGGTGCTCCCTTTTGGGCTTTCGTTCCCTTCTATGGGATGAGATATAGGCAGAAGATTCCCACTTTGAGCCTTTGCTGTAAGTACGAGCTTGCACTAGGTTTTGTTTTTACCTGTAAAGACACTTGATCTTGTATTAAAATTTTGTTTGACTACAAACAGGATATATCATGAAAAGACTAAAGTAAAATGGAATAATGAACATAAAACTTATTGTTAGATCCCAAGCCCTTGCTGGATTGTTTTTGGCCGTTTATCTTGTTGGTCGTCTTTCAATCTTCTAAGATGGGCTCTCTTTACTTTTTGGTTTGGATCCTTTTTGTCAAACCTCGACATTGGCTAGTTTTGTGACTTCCTACCTTGTGGTATGAACAGTAGCCTTTCACCCTGTTTGGCTTTGAGGGATCATCTGCTGGGCGATTGGAACTGAGCTCTTCTAGCTTTAGGTTCTGCTCCAAGTTTCTCCTTGTGTTGAGGATCCTTTCCATACAAACAAACTTATCATCTCTAGTATAGAAGTCTTCTAAGCTTTCGCATTTGTATAGGATAAGATTCTACTAAAAAGGTGTGGGTATGAGCAGTCCTGAATGCACAGCTATAAGCTTTTCTCTGTCTGTTGCTCCATTTACTTTGAGCGACTCAATATGAAATCTTTTTAGATAACCATCGAGTGATTCTTTGGGTCTTTTTTCAATTGTGCCTAAATCGTAAATACTACTTACTGGATCCTTCCATACATGGAATTCTATGCTAAAGGCGGCAGATAATTATCTCTAGGTGTAATGACTGGGTCGTAGTGATGTCTACACCATTCGTTGGCTTTCTTACGAAGAGTTGTTAAGAATATCTTGCATCGAAATTCTTCAGGAGTATTATACAAACTCATATAACTTTCAAAAAGGGAAAGGTGTTCTTCAGGGTCCGTAGTTCCATCATATATAATTTATGGTATTCTCATGTCGAATGGGGCTTTGACTGTCATTATCTCTTTGGAGAAGGTGATTACTAACAAGCTTTTGTCTTCTGATGAAACTGGATCTACATCCTTTTCTGAAGTGATCATACCATTAATGCTTGGTTGCTTCCTTGCCACAGTGGGTTATCTTGTGAATTTGGAATGGTCTTAGCTTGGCAATTAAACTCTCATGGTGTCGTTGCTTTTGACCCAACTTCAGAAGGTTCTGATTCAACAGACATTTTGACTATGTCATCTTCAATATTCCTTCTTGCAGCATCAACTCGTAAACCTAAATGTAGGAACTCCGCTTGTTATCCGCTTCTTTCTTTAAATTTAAGGGTCCCCCGTCTTGCAAATCTACCAAGTTGAAATTCGGACGTATACCATCTTCTAGGTTAGACGATGCACTGAAGTCTTGTCCATGACTCTTTCTTGGTCTCACCATCTTCAACGGGTATCAAGAATTCCAAGAATATTTATCTATAATCTTGCTTCTTCAAAGCTTAGTCCAACCCGGGACGGAAAGACACAGTTACAAGCATGGCAAGGTTACCTAAAGGGTAAAGGTAGGACTAGGGATCGTAGGTTCAGGCCCTCCCTCAAGTGCCAAAATGTTAACGATATTTTTTGTCAACACCAGAGATAGGTCTATAGAAATGGACCTAAGGGGAAAATGGGATTATTCAGTTCCTACAGGCTTGGATTAGCTCATCGTTTCCTAGATATCAAGGTCTTAAGTTCGAAGATTAGTCACGCTTCCCTTCAGGGGCCGTGTATCACGCTTCTGGAACTCGAGAGCCAATAGTTACCCTGGGATAAGGGTTTTCTAAACACAACACGAGTGAGGAAGCTAAGGAGCCCGCGGGGGGTTTACCTAGGCTTGTTGGAAGGTAGGAAGCTTGCGGTAAGGCTTATCCCGTGAGGGAAGCGTCAGGTCGCTAAGAACCTAACGACTTATGTGAGGATCGTATGATAATCCCATAGCACAACAAAATGCGCACAGAAATATATTGAAGAATAACATAGTATGCGGAAAAAGTAAGAACACACAATTTATAGTGGTCCGGTTCCAGTTGAACCTACATCCACTTTAAGAGCTGTGTTGATTTTATTCATGGAGGAGTTTACATAAGAAATCCTCAAAGTGAATTACAAATAAGGGTTTTCTCTCTAAGAAATGAGAGGAAGAATGTGGAATCGGGAGCCTCCCTTCTTGTGACCCCTGCGGTCCTACTTATAGATGTTTTGGGCCCACTTTGTTGTGGACTCAATAGAAGGCCTTCTTGAATGCGGAAACAGGGTTTCGACCGTTCTTTGTGAACTTCGGTTCTGCCAGAAAGGTTTAGGTCGCCTTTCTTCCTACTAAATATCTTCACGGATGGTTCTTTGCCTTAGGGGTATTAATTTTAGACTCTCACGAGTGGTTCCAGTGCCATACCTTCCGGCAATTTGGTCTCATAGGTTAATCTTGGCCTTGGTGGCTTTCGGTTTAGGGACCTCTGGTCTAGGTCCGCCTCTATACCTCTCGGTCTATGCAATGAACTATGAAATCTTTGGTGGCGGTAAAGGATGTCGGTTTTAGCTTCTAGCTTTTGTATTCGTCTTTAGTTATAAAGGTTGGTCTTCGGAACATCCTCCGGTGAGTTGAAGGCGCATCTTGATGTTGGTGTTGGTACCAAGTACTTACGGGTAGGCTCTTTCCTTCTCCTGCTTACGTTTTAGATTATATGCTTTCGGTAACCCCCTTGTCATTAGCTTTCAGTATCAGGTGTAATGCTTCCGAGATTGCTACTCCGAGATTTCCATGACCTTTTAGACTCTTCAGTTTTACTTTCTGCCTTCAGCTGTCGGTATTGGCCCGATATTGTTGTGTTACGATTCCTCTTGGCTGCCAGTATTTACTTTCGGATCTTCCTCTTTATCAGGCGACATTGATCTTGGCTTCCGGATTTTGCTTCCAATAATTCTCTAGATTTGCCTATTTTCTCCACAAACCTGGTTCCGCTGTCCGAAACCTCTTTACCCTTTCGACTTTATAGCTTCGGCTTCTTCATATTTGATTGTTACGAAATTAGGTGTTAACATTTGGTTAACCCGCTATGGGGATGAATAGGCCAATGGTTTTGTTTACAAGTTGTTGAACTTTTCTATTATTTAATGATCCTACAAAAAATATGGATTTTTACTAAATTTATACTTTAGTACACAGTATAAAACTATCATCTTAGGGAAATGGTAGCAATATAAATAAAGCACACTGATATACACGTAAATGTGTATATTTTATCCGCTTATTTATCTTGTTTTATCTTTAAAATAATTGATATTGTGGATTTATAGTTGTGTTTCCGGATTATTTATAATGAATGGATTGATGCACTTAATTGTTGAAAAGCTTGAAGAATTGATGCAAGAAGAGTGTTGAATTTTAGAGCTGGATTGAAGCTTGAAGACCAAAAGAAATGTTGTTGTTCAACAACCTTATGTTGCATATTTTAAAGTCAAGATTCAATGTTTTTCATAAAGATCGCTTATCTCGGATAATATGGAGTTCTCATTCATGCTCAAAACAATTGAAATTGATGCTATTTGATGCCCGCAAGCTATAACAATTGCTAATCCTTTCATTCGCGTTCACATTTTGTTAATAGGTTTATTTGTTATTTTGGAAAAGGGCTTTTGTCCCACATTGTGTAATTAGAGTCTTAATCTTGGCTATGGAAACTATAGAAGCACTTGTATCTCTCACATTAGAATTACATTGGGTTTTATTCTATAAATCTTCTCTAGAATAAAACTGTTAAAACCCAAATGAGATTTTGACACCAAAGATACAAAACTAGTACTACACCAATATGGTAAGAGATTATAAGGAGCCACAATCGTAAATGCAAGTAAAAAGACAACTGTTTTAATAGTGGTTCGATCTTTGGAAAGATCTACGTGCACTTTGAGAGAAACTTTCATTATCGTATGCATATTCACAAAGGTTGAATATTCTCTCATTACATAGATTTTCATCCTCACACACTCTTTTCTTGATTTAATCCAAAAAACCAAAAGAAGTAGAGAAATACCCTAAGTATAGAAACTTGAGAAGTAGATCTTTGATTCATCAAGCTTTTAGATGGATTTCCATGATTTGATGGAAATTCAATGTTTGATCTTTGATTGGAGGGGTTAGGAGAGGTAGAAATCACTTAGAATTACTTAGGAAATAGTTGGATATCCCTTTAGGGTCATAAAATTCGGTCCCCATTAAAGGGGGGTTCATCCCCTATTTATAGGAGTGAAGAGGAGGCAAAATATAGTATACAGGCCTCTGGTCGGTTTAGAACTTATTTACGAAAAATGCCACCAACCAACTGTAAACAGCTGTGAATAACTAGCAACAAGACCGATCAGTCTAAATCAGAACTGACCGATCAGTGTTATTTCTCTTCTTTCTTATGAAACCGGTTAGTTGTGGACTACATATCATGGTCGGTCGATTGTACATCTTTCTGACCGACTGGTATGGCAATATTTGAATAAGATATGTTGCTTTAGGGGCGACCGGTCGGTATTATTTTTCCTTTTTGCTAATATAGCCGCCCCTTCTGGAACTCTAGAATATGACCGATCGGCTTTATATCTCTTTGACCGACAGTTATAATGATCATTGACCCCAACATGTATCTTCAGGACTGACCGATCGGTACATATACTTCAGACCGATCGGTGGCATTGAAAGAAAATTGAATTAAAGACTCCAAAAATGATACTGACCGGTCGGTGCCTATGCTCCAGGCCGATCTGTTACAGATTAAACCAAGGAACTTCTGGTCTTTCCCTATGTCTTGATCCGTCAATGTGTGCACGATTTTGAGGAGTAAACATTTGCCCCTCTGAGTTTATAATTTCTAGTTCAAAAAATTGTGAGCTTCGAAATGAACGTTTTTTATGACATATTGATGGGTCATGTACACTGCACTTTATCTTGGATCAGTACGGTATTTATGGGTGATCGGTCTGGTTAGCTCCTTGTGTGACCGGTCGGTTGGTGAACTTAAACATGTTGGGAATAACGAGTTTTTCTTTAACTGGTCGGCCCATCCAACAATTGCCTTTATATTGCACCCCTGTCTTTTACTCTTCCCCTTTTTCTTCATACTTCTAAACCAATCAGGAACTTCCGTTAATGGCGGAATAAAATCTTTCAAAAAGCAATTAGATTTCATTTTAAATTTCCGACTTCATTCTTATTTTAATCTCAGTCGACCTGTACTCCAAGCACTACTCCATTGTTTCGAAGCCACAACCTCTGACTTCACTCCCTGCTGAAGCTCTCGAACCCAAATCTGCCTTTATCACTTAAGCAATTACAGGTATTAATCATCCCAAGATTTGTATCATATATGGTGATTTATGTTTTAAGTTGGATCGGTTTTTGGGCCGAGATGAGTGTTTGGCAAATTTATGGTTTTGGGGTATTAATTTTTATATTGAGATATCTTGAGAGGGGATTGGATTTAATTGTAATGTATTTGTGATTGCGTGTGAGGGTTTTGTTGCACATCGATCATCTAAAACTCCAACTTCCACTATACGCACATAAGGTGTTTGTCAATTTTCCTGACTTATGGATTTCTATCTTTGTATGCTTTTTTCTATGTCGTTGTGACACCATATGTGCTCAATTTGAATGTGATCGCTTGTCTTGAATCTTGCGAGTCTTGTGTACACCATTTCTATCATCGTATTTGTCGATGAATTTTGATGATTCTTGTGAGCACGTTGGGTGTTGCAGGACTTTATGAGTTGCATTATAATTGGTTGGAATTTCACTGGACTAGGGCCTTTAGGAACTCAGTAATGTATTGGGGCTGATCGGCTGTCACAAACCCCTTGGAAATCAACTGTACCGACCGGTCTGTTCTCAGGTACCTATCGGTCAATCGTGAGTCCTTTGGGAGTTGACTGCACCAATCGGTTTATCTTGAGCACCAGCCAGTTAGTTCTGCTCCTTTAGCAGTTTGATTGTATCGGTCGGTTACTATAAACTTTCTGGGAAACTATTCATACCTATCGGTCAATTGTGACATCAGTCTCTTGGGGAATTGGATATTCCGACCGGTCGGTATTGGACACCGATCATCTCACTACACTTTATACCATTCCCGTAACTTTCCCCAACCATTAATCTAAGTGCAATCCTTCTTTTTGCTACCATCAAACATGTAACAAAACACTCATTTTGGGCCATTTATACTTTGTCGTCGACTACCTGTGCCAGCAATAAGTCAGTTAATATTTTAAAGAATTTGTACATGGCACTTTACTACCTATATATGAATGATACATTTGTGCTGAAGTGATTCAGGGATTATTTTTACTTTAATCGCACACTTCTAACACAAATTTTAACATTCAACTATAAGTTTGTATTAGAACTAGAGATTGATCGATCTGTTGCAGATTTCAAATCCCACTTTCATATTGCTACGTATATCACTTCTTACTTTGGGAAAAAGTATGCTTATCTGTGTAGAATGATAAACCGAAAACAATCGCGTGAACAACCTGAGGGAGTATCTAATCCCGCTCAAGTTGGATCTTCCTCTCAGACTGTAATGGCTAATGCCCCTGGATCTGAGATTATCTAAGAATTCCCAGTGCCAAAACCTATTACCATAGCGCCTAATGAAAGGAAATCAATGAAACTTTCTAAGCATGCACATAAGAGCTTTTTTTTTTAAAGAAAAATGTGTGATCTTCTAAAAAGAAGAGAGCACACATATATATAAATGAAAAAAATGATTACGAAAGCAGACTACCAGCCTATAAAAAAAACAAAAAAAATAAAAACAGGAAAAACAACTACACGAGCTAAGACTAGCCTCTCCAAACAAGAACAACAAAAAACAAGAGAAAAGACTATCTCAAAACAAACACTCTAACAAGAGCACAAAAAAACTCCAATGAAAATACCATCTCCAATCCAAAATAGCAAGCTAAAGAGCTCCTCAGCAAAAACTACTACTTGAGTCCCGAGTCCAAAATCGAAACGCTGCTACCAGAATCGGTATAAGATCTAATACGCGCGCTACGACGGACCAAGCCCGATCTGGGATTTACTCTCCTACGCCTACCCCTCCTAGTCAAAGAAATATACAAATCACAAACAGGAGATTTCTCTCCATTATCCTCTTGCAATCCATCCAAATCCGAATCACCAATCTGACTATGAGCCTCAAACACCGGCCTAAACTGATCACAATTCATATAAACACAGTTAGAGTAAGAGCCCGGACTGTTTCTCAACCCTGAAAGCACCGAACCCATGCAAATCCCCTTATTCATAGCCAACCAGAGATCATGCTTCATATCAGAAGAGATTCTTCTCCTCTTAACCATACGATCAACAAATAAAAGCTTTGAAAACGAAAAAACCCCTTTTGACGCCACCAACTTCCCCTGACTTAAACCAAAGTCCCTTGAATTCTCCCCGCATTCCAAACCCAACATACCATTTTTAATAGAAGAATCCATGACAGAAGATTGATAACCCAAAACCACAATACCAGACCCTGCACGTTCTGAAGACTCTAAATCCTTTACTGTAGAATACATTTTGGAGTAACCAACCTCTTCAGACATCCTCGGCATTGACTTCAAAGAAAAATCTTCCGAAGAGCCAATCTCATACATGGCAGTGGTCTTGTTATTACTCTCCTGCACTGTAGAATACAGCTCATACCCATCCGAATCAACCTTTGCAATGCACTCCCCTTCTTCATCAAGATCTAACAAAACATCAAAGCTGTTAAACAGCCTCAAATCATTAGCTATTAACCTCTCAGAACCAAAACCTTCAAAATTAGAAGATTTGGCTATAATAGTAGAGGAATCCAAATGTTTGACTGTTTCAAAACGTTGCAGATCCACAAAATCTATGCCCATCATCATCTCCTTTCCCGTACCATCCCTCGACAACTCAAGCCCCCTACCATCAACTAATAACAACTCAGAATTACCAACACAGTTCTGCACGAAAGGATCAAGAACCATTGGATCTAAATGTTGTGACACCAAGAACCTCTCAGACAAAACCACCATTGCATCTTCACAAAACAACGAACCCTCATATAACTCATTAACCATATCACCCACTAAGTCACAAACTACATCAGTCCTTGATACAACACCCTACTGGTTAAAAAAACTCTCCGGTCTCATAATAAAATCATCATCACTTTTCGAGAAGCCCAAAAAACAGCATCTCCTCGAGCACAATTAACTGCAGTATTAATAATATCGAAATGCATCAGAATATAATTCAAAAGCAGTAACCCCTTCTTCTTATACATTGAAACCGAATCAGTGAATAATCTCCTCAATTTCAAGAAATTAATACAAACGAAATAGCATGCTCCTTCCTCTCAAGCGGACGAGGCAAAGGAGGATAAACAACATTACTTGAAATGCCAAGAACCCTCTTTGGCCACAGCAAACCATCCACTAATCCCTCAAAGTGCCAACCCAACAAATGCATCATATACGCTCCTTCATCCTTCTGATTAGAACTTGCCAATTCAAAAAGAATTATGAAAGAAATAAGCTTCTGACATAATCTCGAATAGATGAAGTGCAAAAAATCTGTTAGACCCAAAAGTGGTTCTAACACCCAAATTGATTAAAAGCAAGATGAAATGAGACAAAAAAAAAATGAATACACAGGATTTATAGTGGTTCGGCGAAGAAATGCCTACGTCCACTTATCTTTCACTATATTCAATAATTCAGTTGCAAATACAATGTAAGATTCACTCACTTCCACTCACAACTCACTTATGTTCACTCAATTAACTAAAACAAAGAATGAAAGATGATTTGGATTCTCCGGGAGTAATAGAGTTCGGATGATGGAGGTAGTTGAATTCTCAAAGTGCTGAAAAAAGATCCTTCTCTTTGTCTCCAGACGGGGTATTTATAGGTGTGAATTTGCTTGAAATTTGATCCGGGTCGGGCCATGTGTCATCCATCGCACTCTCTTCGGGTTCGGATGAACTATCATATTGACAACACATCAAAGGGAAGGACGTTATGGGTAGGAACTAGTCATAGCCGGTCCGGATATCCAGGCGCTTTTGCAGGAGAATAACGTGGATCATGGGTTCGGGTCGGAGACGCGCAGATAAGGGGTTCGGATCGGGATACCCGATCCGAACCGGATTGGCTTGGGTGCGACTCTCCTTCTCTAATCTGCTCCGCTCCGTTCCATTGTCGTGGCAAACAGGTAGCTTTCCGATCCATTCGAGATTTAGTTGCCCTCCGATCCGATTAGATATGCCTTACCAATCTACTCAGTAAGAGATCACCGATCCGAACAGAGGACTCTATCCGACCCGAACCGATATGTTGCTCTGACCCGACCCGAACAACTGCAGCTATCAATCTGAATTGTAGTGTTTTCTCCAATCCGAACTAAAGTCTTCTAATTAAAATTTTCCTTCAATGTCTGGTTTCTTGACTTTGTGTTGCCTAGTTCACAAAGTAGGCTAACATTTTGCCCCCTCAAAGGATGCTTCTGTTGTATACGAAGCGTGCTTTGATGTTGTTTGAATGCTAGTCCTTGAGTCGGAACAGTTAGAAAGTCACTTCTGTTCGTTTGTGAAGATGCGTTGCTTCATGAAGACATGTCTCTTATCGCTTGCATATATGTCGTGAAACACCTGATTCATTTTCCTCATTTTTGAGTCAAGTCCAGAAGTCCTTCTCAACATATAGCATTCTTCTTAGGTATGTTCTTTCCTAGTTTTTCTTTTAAATCCAATTTGAATGCTAGAGGAATGCACAGATTTCTACTCGGTTCGGTGGTGCGACTCGGTTCGGTAGCGCGACTCGGTCCGGTAGCGCGACTCGGTTCGGTATCCGACTCGAGCACCTTTTCTTCCTGTTTCGCTTTGCACTGGGTTGATGGGCCAGAAGATGTGGGCTAGCTTGGACTCGGTCCGAACAGAGTAAAACACGGGGAATACAAAGAGCCATCTCACGTCTTATATATAAACTCGACCACCCATACTCTTCTTCCTTCTTTACTCCCACAATTCTTGTTCTCCTATTTTTACACCGAAACCCCACTTCCTAAAAAATCTAAAAACTCCAAACTCCTTGTTTCAATCTTCGAATAAAACATCTAGGTATTTTAAATCTTCAATTGTTTATGTAATAACTGATTTCAACTAGAATTTGCGTTTAAATCGAGCGATTGGAGTGTAGTGTTTGTTGAACTCTGACGCCTGGGTCTCCTCCACCGTTTGTTATCGTCGTTGATGGTGTCTTCGCCGCTTCGAGGTAGCAACGGGGGTCTTTGGGGTCCAGCGTTAAACGTTCAAGCACATACACATAAACACTTAACTTCGTTTGGGTCTAGTGAAATTTGAAGACGAGAAAGGGGAGAACAGAAATGGGGTTCGGTTCGGGTAAGGAAGTGCTGAAGCAGCGGAGGTGAGGACAATTTCATATGTCAGGATCGGGTCGGAATGAAATGCGATGTGGAGAAAACCATGCTGGCCCGACCAGGTCGGATTGGAGGAAAAGATAGAGAAAGGAAAAGGACGTATGGATCCTTTTGTTTGCTGAGCCGCTCCGGATGCTTATTCCGATCCGATTTTAAACTGCTAAATAGGAACATCTTCTCCGAACCGAACAATGCACAGACCCGAACCGATCCCAACTATATGCACATCCGATCTGAACCCAACAATGAACGTACCCTATCCGAACTGAATGATATGCATATTCCAACTCAAAGCACTAGACTTTATCCAACCAGGGTTAATCAATACTTGACATAATCTTCAACTTAATGAACAGTTAGGATAGTGCTTTGCGGACATAAACGAACATTAAGAACAACTTTGACTATCACTTTTTCTTCAAAGCTTCGTCTTACATTGTTGTACTTTTATTTTGCATTTCCCACATTTGCTGCACACATTTTAGTTCACACACATACACAGGGGGGCACGGGATAATTTACTCTAATCCGTGCTATTGCTTCTTCAATAGTTCTATGACAATGAGGCCCAGACGCTCTTCCCGCCTAGCTGAGAGGAAAGAGGCCCCGGAAACTTCTAACAGAATCACTCTTGAGGATATATCTTCTTCGTCTGATCCAGAATGGGACAGTGAGGGTCCTGACTACGGGGTTGGAGATCGAGAAAGCAACGAGGCGTCTTCGGAGAATGAGGTTTCTATGGGTTTTGAGGAGGAAGGAGGGATTGGTGACAATCGAGCGCCCGATGAATTTGAATCAGCCATCATATTGGAATCACCCTCGGACTCCGTTGAATCAACAATTGACAATGATCGACTTGTCCGAATTTGCCTAAAATATGGAATAATGAAAAGGGACACCCTAGTGCCCTCACGCTCTGACCGTCCCCACAACCCTCCAGAAGGATATATGACGGTCACTCGATTGATGTGCATGGTCGGCGCCATTCCTCCATTCTCTCCTTTCATCGTTGACTTCTTAAGACAAATGCGGATTGCCCCCATGCAGTTGCATCCCAATTCATATGCCTATTTGCACACCTTGTACATAGCATATCGTGAAATCCTAGGCCTAGAGTTCACGTTCGATGACGTTCATTTCTTCTATAATTTCAAGCACCAGACTAGAGAAACTCCATCTTTCTGCTACTTTGAATCAGTCCCAAAAAGGAAGATAATCTCTGCACCATTTAGCAGTAAAGCTGGAGATTCCAGACTAGAATGGTTCTATATAAAGCAACAGTCTGGATGCGCCAGGAGATGGAAAAAATCAAGTAAAGCGTTGATTTTCTGAACCCGGACTCTATACACTTGAATCATCACCCTGACCTGTTTTCCTTTTTGTTTGCAGTCGACAATCCCAAACAGATATCAGATCAGGTGTTCTTTGATCGGATGCACCGTCTTCTTAATGGCGATCAAAAATTCCTGACTATCGACGAGGTCCTTAAAGATGAATACCTTCACTTTCATGGGCTGCTATCCGTTTTTCGTAGCATCGGTCATGGGACGGTCCCTTATGCATACATCCCTCCAGTGGAGATAGTTCCAGAAACAGGAGAGGGCTCGGGAATTCCTACAGCGCCTCTTCAAACTTCACCTTCTCCATCTTCCACACAAGATGATGAATTGGCCAACATAGCCGAAAAGCATCGTGAAGGGTATATTGCCCCCGAGGAAACTACTTCTCTAGACAAGTCAAAATCCTCCCAAGAGTCGCCACTTCCTGCTTCCGAAGGGGATGTTCCTAGCACTGATGAGCACATATTTCAGGGTTTGGGGGATCTCCCCTTACCTGAGACTATATACACTTCAGAGGATTTCAGGAAGGATCCTTTAGTCTTCACTTCTTCTGAAGAAACTACTCCCGCTAAGGCCAAAGAGCCTGCCCGCACTAGTCTAGCTTCAGACTCGGGTTGGTTGGGGGGACACACACCACTTAGGATGCACTTTACACCACAGCATTAGCATTCGTTGCACTTCTTTCTCCATGAATCCATTAATTCTAAACTTCGTTTATTTTATCGTGCAGGTACAATGTCTCGATCCTACTACGATATAAGAAAACTTCGTCGCAGCATGTCCCATCCTCCTCAGGATGTCGAGTATGATCGTCGGGATGATCGTGGTAGGGAGGAAAGAAGACCTTATGATCCCTATCGTTCTCGACCCTCACGTTCCCGCTCACCAGTCCGATCTGAACAAGAGAAATATAAGAGCTATCAAAGCCGTAGGGAGGAGGACAGACCACAATCCAAAGACTCCTCCTCTTCCTATGAGAAACGCAGTAGAGAGAAAAGTCCTCCAAAGGAAACCGGGTCTCGAAGTAAGAAAAAGGTCCCTGCTACTAAACGACCTAGGACAGACAAAGAGACTACAGAATCCTCTTCAGGAAGGGACACTGAATTGACAATCCTTGCTCCTCCCCCACCAGATGCGGGAACCGCCATAAAGCGGGCATATTTGAAAGAGCAATTTCCCGAACATTACTTCGAAACTCTGACTTTCTTACCTGCCCTTGAACCTATTTCGTCTAATTGGGCAGAGGAAGCCAAAGCAAAGATTGATGCGGTGCAAAAACAATATACTGAGATGTTCAAATATTTGCGCAATCTTTCTAAAATCATCCGCACTCTAATCACAAATACTGATTCAATGCAAAAGACCGCGGAGGAGGATACTAAGGCCTTAAAAGCTCTAGGAAAAGATTTGGAAGACACTCAAGCTCAGCTAGGGGTCGCTCAAAGGGACGCTTCTAATTTCAAACAACAATTCGAGGACATGCAAAAACGTTATCACGATTTGCTTGAATCTCATACTCAGGAGCGTTCTGAATTAAAAAAGCAAGCTGTTGAGGCCAAGTCAGAGGCTGCTAAGACACGCATTGCTTATGCTGAGCTTGAGCGGAAAAATGCCGAGTTAGCAAAGAAGAGTGCTGAATTAGACAAGAAGAACGCTGACTTGGCTTCAAAATTGTTGGAGGCAGAGAACAGGGCTGCTCTGGCCGAGGGCAATGTGGAATGTGCTATTAAATCTGCGGAGGAAGCCCGCAAGCAACTATCAGAGGCGGAGGCTGATATTCAGGGCTTCGGCGAGCTAATGATTGAATTCTTCGCCCACATTATTCGTCGTCGAAACATTTCTTGGATCGAGGACTATCCATCCACTCTGTTTCAAGTATGGAATCAAATTGTTGAGTGGGAAAAAGAGGAACTTAAGGTCGATTCCCTCGATGAAGATAAACTGATGGAGAAATACTTGAGAGACGATGAACCGGAGCGCCTAGCTGAAGGGCGCCGCCTTATTGCTGAGGCCATGGAAGAAGAGAGACGGAAGTCTAAACAAAAAACCATTCCCGAAGCTGGTTCCTCTTCTTCTGCTCCTGCAACTCCCGAAGTAGAAGGGTATGATCCCGAAAATCCGGGAATTCCCCGAACAACTTTGCTATCTCCCATTCCTGAAATAGCCCCAGAGGTAGTAGTCACCCCCGCTGAAAAGTCTTCGGAAGGTATCCCTATCTTTTCTCCTCAATTTGCCAAAGCCACTACTACCTTTCGCTACGTGATTGAACATTCGATGAGAGACCCTTTGTTTTTGCCTGAGTTAATAACCGATGTTTCTCATTCTGTAGGTGTTGAATCATCCGCAAAGACAGATGTAGCTCAAGGAGCTGTCGCTGGGACAAAGCCCGCTGATAGGGCCAAAGAAGGGGAAGACAAGGCTGCTTCTATTGACTTGGGGGAATGAAGTGAGCCAACTAAGGTCACCACTCCCCATGATGAAGAAATGATAGCAGCTTTAAAGGACGATGGCGGAGACGGGGGGCATGATGAGGAACCAGAAGTCGCAATAACCGGGGAGTCAAAAAGTGCAGATGACGTTACCTTGGCTGCATTGAAGGCTGACCAAGACAAGCGTTTGCAATTAAAGGCCGAAGAACTAGACCCTGAGGTCCTCAAGCCCCTCGCAGTTGTGGATGCGGGTTCAAGGTTAGTTGTTAAGCTCTCAACTAGATCTATTACCGAAGAACTTGCTAAAAAATCTTCTCTTGATTCCAGTGTCCCGCCCTCCGGGAAGAAGTCTACTGGCTCCAGTACCGCATCTTCAGGGAAAAAGAAATCGAAACGAATCTTAACTGAAGCCGAGAAGGAAGCCAAGGATGCGGAAAAAGCCGCCAAGAAATCTAAGGCTCATTCCAAACCCAAATAGTGGGTTCCCCTGTATCTTTTTAACATCTTTGTGAACCAATAATTGCTGCTACAAAAGCAGCTCCTGCACTTTCTTCTTTAGTTATTTCCCTGTACAAATTCATTCATTTGTAAATAAAAATAATTCACTTTTTGCAATGTTTATTTGTTAGTAGTTCTGCACTTATGTAAAAATGCATGTCTATAGTTATGAAACGAAGTTGTGGAGGGGGGAAATATGTGTATGCATATGTGTCCCCAGTCAATTTCCACAAGTTATTCAATGCTTAACCAAGCAATCTGAATGCTCCCAATTTTCTGACGGGATAGCACTTCCTGTGTCGTCAATACCTGTCGTTTTTTCTGGCATTTTTTTTATACTCTCTCTCTTTCTCTTGAGAGTTAGAGTTCGAGCTTAGTCATCTATTCATTCCCCGGTCTTTCAACGGGGAAAGATTTCTTTCTCGGCGCTCAGTCGGAGACGCCTTTATACTCTCTTTCTCTCTGGAAAGTTAGAGTTAGGAATAGAATTTCTTTTTCAGCGCTTAGTCAGAGACGCCTTTATACTCTCTCTCTTTCTCTGGAGAGTTAGAGTTAAGAATGTCGTTTTCTCATTCTTTTATGTCTTATTGCACAAATAATCGTTGTGCTTCTTTTTATGTCTAAACTGTTTTCAACCTTTTTAGGCTTTGAGCTATCCTGTATTTTATAATCACAACAGAATAACTGATGAATGTAAATGCGTAAAAGTAAATAACACATAATATTTTTATAGTGGTTCAGCTAAGTCGTAGCCTACATCCACTTTATAGTCCTTTATTCATATCATCAGATTTTCCCAAGGCAAGGCGTGCCTTATTACAGAGTTCACAGGAAAAATAACAAAAAGTACAGCATTTCTAATCCAAATATCGCATTAAGTGTTGGGCATTCCATGCTCTGGGGACTTCTTCGCCATCCACGGTCGTTAACTTGAAGGTTCCTTTTTCAAGTTTCCGTTGAATGACAAAAGGTCCTTCCCATTTCGGACCAAGGTGAGGAAGGGTTGGAAAGACTCTCTTTAGCACCAAATCTCCTGGTTCAAAAGTTCTGAGGCGAACTTTTTTGTCGTAATAGCGTGCCATCTGACGCCGATGTCTTGCTGCACGCAAGTCTGCTTCGTCCCTTTTCTCTTCGATTTCGTCAAGAGACTCAAGTAAAAGTGCCCGATTTGTCATCGGGTCATAATATGTCACCCTGTGGGAAGGAACTTCTAGTTTAACTGGAATTATAGCTTCTGAGCCAAAGGAGAGAGAGAAAGGGGTATGACCGGTGGCCGTTTTAAATGTTGTTCGATATGCCCACAAGGCTAAGGGCAATTCATCAACCCACTTTGCCTTTGCACGCTCTAATCGCTTTTTGAGGATGGATTTTATTACTTTGTTTATTGCCTCTACTTGCCCATTCGATTGCGGATAGGCAACCGAAGTATATCGTTTGTCTATCTTATACTTCTGGCAAAAATTTCTGAATTCAGTGCTATCAAATTGGGTCCCGTTGTCAGTTATAATCGTCCTTGGGATCCCGAATCGGCATATAATATTTCTGACCACAAAACTTATCACCTTTCTTGTTGTGATCTTGGTCAAGGGTTCAGCTTCCACCCACTTCGTAAAATAGTCCACGGCCACTATTGCATATTTAGCTCCTCCTTTAGCAATCGGTAAAACTCCAATGATATCAATTCCCCACGTGGCAAATGGCCAAGGACTCACCATTGATTTAAGTTGGGTCGACGGTGCCCTGGGGATTTTGGCGAATCTCTGGCACTTATCGCAGCGTCGTGAATAATCAGCTGCATCTTTATTGATCGTAGGCCAGAAGTATCCGTACCGCAATATTTTCTTTGCTAAAGTTTGACCTCCTGTATGATCTCCACACTCACCTTCGTGTACTTCTCTTAGTACACGCTTGATGTCGTCGTGTGCGATACATCGTAACAGGGGCATAGAAAATCCTTGTCTATAGAGAGTATCATCTTGTATAACATATCTGGTAGCTTTACGAACTACAGCTCTTTTCTCACTCTTCTTCGATGGGAGTGTCCCATTCTTAAGGAAATTCTTAATTGGAGTCATCCATGACTCCTTCTCTGGTTCCGCTTCAAAAGCAAATTCAATTTCCATTGACTCAAAGCTTGGTGACTCCAATGTTTCAATTGGAATTACTTCAGTCTCTTCTGGATTGTCGGAACTAGCCAGCTTTGCCAGTCTATCCGCTTTCTGGTTTTCAATTCTGGGAATATGTGTTATGTTGTACCGCTCTAAGCTATTCAATAGCTCTTTCACTTTCTTGAGGTAGGCGATAAGCCGAGGTCCTCGAGCCACGAATTCCTCTCGCACTTGACAAACAACAATTTTAGAGTCACAGAATATGTCTAACATTTTTACTCCAAGGTCTTTAGCAAGTTTCAGCCCGGCAATCAGGGCTTCATATTCAGAGTCATTGTTAGTTGCCGAAAATTCTAATCGCAGGGCGTAATATAACGACCGTCCCTCGGGAGTGACTAAGACAATTCCAGCTCCGGACCTTCGGTCATTCTTAGCTCCATCTGTATATAATTTCCACGGATTCATCTCTAGCTCATCCTCAGATTTAACCACTTGGTCATTGATTATTTCCTCCTCTGGAATGGTGAACTCCGCAATAAAGTCTGCTAGAGCTTGCCCGCTGATTGACTTTCGTGGTTGAAAATTCAAATCAAACTGACTTAGTTCTATGTTCCATTTGATCAACCTTCCCGATGCTTCGGGTCTCTGCAATACCTGCCTCAAGGGCTGGTCGGTGTATATGGTTATTGGATGGGCTTGGAAATAGTGATGAAGTTTTCGGGATGCGATCAGGAGGCTGTAAGCGAGCTTCTCAATTTTTGGGTAATTGCGCTCTGCCGCTGCTAATTTCTTACTTACATAATACACCGGCCTTTGTACTTTGTCTTCTTCTCGAACCAGTGCCGTGCTGACAGCATGAGCTGAGACTGCCAAATAAACAAATAATTCTTTGTGATCTACGGGCTTTGATAAAATCGGCGGTTTCTCTAGCAGTTCTAGCAGATTTTGAAAGGCCTCAACACAATCCGGAGTCCACTGGAAGTTCTTCTTTCCCCTTTTTATCAAATCAAAAAACGGAACACATTTATCTGTGGCTTTGGAGATGAATCTACTCAGCGCCGCTACCTTCCCTGCCAGACTTTGGACGTCTTTAATTCTCCTCGGTTCTTCGATGTTTCTAATCGCTGCTATCTGGCTAGGGTTGATTTCAATTCCTCGGGAACTCACAATGAAGCCAAGGAACTTTCCCGATGCCACTCCAAATGAGCATTTCAGAGGATTCAATTTCATCCGGTACTTTCGCAAGATACCAAACATTTCCGCTAAGTCTTGCGTATGACTGGAAGACTGCTTTGATTTGACAACCATATCATCCACATAAACTTCCATAGTTTTTCCTATTTGATCATAAAACATTCTATTTACCAAGCGCTGATAAGTAGCTCCAGCGTTTTTTAACCCGAATGGCATTACAACATAACAATATAGCCCCAAATTCGTAATGAAACTCGTATGTTCTTGGTCTGGTATGTGCATAGGAATTTGGTTGTATCCAGAATATGCGTCCATGAAAGAAAGAAGTTCATGACCTACTGTCGAATCTACAAGCTGGTCAATCCTGGGAAGTGGGAAACTATCTTTCGGGCAAGCTTTATTTAAATCTGAAAAGTCAATGCAAGTCCGCCACTTTCCGTTTGGCTTCTTTACTAATACGGGATTCGATATCCAGTCGGGATAAGTCGAATCTCGAATAAATCCATTCTGTTTCAACTTCTCTACTTCCTCCTTGAGAGCAGCCGACCTCTCTGGGCCCAGCATGCGTCTCTTTTGCTTCACAGGCGGATGCTTCGGATTTACATTCAATTTGTGACTTATAATGGAAGGTGATATCCCACACATGTCAGCATGGGTCCAGGCGAACACGTCTAAGTTTGCCTTCAAGAAGTCTGTCAGTTCTTCAGTACGGCGTGGATCCAATTGAGAACCAATCTTCAAAACTTTCGTCGGATCAGCTTTATCAATGGGAATTTCCACTATCGCTTCATTAGGAGTTGCATTCCTAGCCTCTGGTTCCTCGTCTTTTCTGGGATCCAGGTCTTCAGGCGTTCCTTTGGGCAACTCCTTCGGGGTCAATCTCTCTAGTTGCTATGCCGAGTCCCCCTTTGAGGGAGACGAGGCATCCTTACTCTCAACGTTAAGTCCTTTCATCAACATCTTCAACTCGGCCACATAGCAGGCCCGTCCGGAGACCTGATCTCCTCTAATTACTCCAGTTCCGGCTTCGGTTGGGAACTTAAGTAACAAGCACCAAGGGGCGATACAAACTCTAAATTCAGCGAGGGCAGGTCTGCCCAAAAATGCGTTATAAGGCGAATCCACGTCCAATACTACGAACTGAAGCATTCGCACTCTTCTACGTTCTCCTTGCCCGAGGGTCACGGGCAACTCTATGTATCCCATGGGAGCTGTCGTCGCCCCGTTGAAACCTCTGATCCATCCTTCACAAGGTTCCAGATCTTCAGACTCAAGCTTCATCTGATCAAATGACTTCTTGAACAAAATATTAACGGAACTTCCATTGTCTACTAATACCTTATGGACCAAGGCCGGCCCAATGGTGGTAGTAATAACCAACGGATCATTGGTGGGTGATTGTATCCCAGTATTGTCTCGGCTACGAAATACCACGTCGTCAAACATGGTCTTCTGTTGTTTTATGGGGGTGACATCCTCCAAATCATCACCCTCATTCACGTCTAGATGCTTAGCAGCATTCACATATTGATCCATCGATCTGAAACTTCGGATTGCTAGGTGAGGTCCGCCTACTATGGAGTTGATAACAATTCCTTTACCTTTCTGCTGCGATGTAGGCTTGGGAGCAGGTAGGATCTGTTTTGGAGCCTGCTCTCCTTGCCCCCTGTCCCTCGGGGCAACCTTGTACTCATCCAACTTTCCTTCACGCAGCAGCTTCTCTATCACATCCCTCAAATGTCGACATTCATTGGTCGAATGCCCATGAGTTCCGTGAAACAAGCAAAATTTCCCTGTCGCCATTTCTTTCTCGGTCGAATCACGAGGTGGCGGTCTTTTGTACTGCAACACATTGTACGTATCCAGGTAAATATTTTCCAGGGTGTCGTTCAATGGTGTATAATTCTCGTAGTTCTGGAATCGGGGTCTTTTGTTAGGGTCACTTCCCCTATTTCTGTTTCTTCTGTTACCGCTCGAATTACGGTTATTGTTGTTGTTTCCCCCACTTCCAGTATTGTTGTTTCCACCCTTGTTTCCTACATTTACTTCAACCTTGCCAGAATTCTCCCCCGACTGTTCACGACAATATTACTCTACACATTCTCCTTTGAAGCCGTATTAGACTTTCTCTTTCGGTTTGCCCTGGCCTCCTCTCGCCTCAAATAAATATCGGCTTTTTCGTAGAATATCTCCCTTGTGGGGGGTGTCTTCCCAGAAAGGTAGTCTCCAAACTCAGATTCAGGATCGACTCCTTCCTTCAATGCCATCAGAATAGTGGGCTCATGCGGGTCACTGACCTCAGTTACAGCTTGGTTAAAACGATCAAGATAGGCCCTTAAAGATTCTCCTGGTGCCTGTTTGATTCTCGATAATTCAATAACACTTTTGGACTTTCGGGCATGTAGTCGGAACTGGTTCATGAAACGCTCGCTTAGTTCCTTGTAATTAGAAATCGAACGAGGAGGAAGTCGGGTAAACCAGAACAATGCCACATCTTCGAGGTAGATTGGGAATGCTTTGCACTTCACTTCATCTGGGGCAGCAGCAGCATTCATAAGCCACGAATACCGCATCAAATGCTGTCCCGGATCAGTCCTTCCATTGTACTTGTCCATTTCTGGCAAGTTAAAGCGTCGGGGAAATTGGAAGTCGAGGATATCGTCGGTGAAGGGAGTATGGCTTCGCTCAATGCCATAGTCTTCATTCGTATAATTCCGGCTCTCGGACATAATTTGGCGAACCATTGCCTGTACATCAGCATTAGTTAGGGGCCTCTCAGGTTCCCTGGCCCTAGCATCCGAGTTCCTTCTGGGTTCTCGTTCAGGAGATGCCCTTCTTCTTCGAGATGCCTCTGCTCGATTCCGTTCCCTGCGTTCCCGGTCGATCTCGGGAAGAGGGGACTGGAGTCTTTACCCCCGAGTGGGGTCATCGTTTCCTAATGCTCGTGCGATATCCTCACGAGATCCCAAAGATCCAAATGTCAGCTGCTCCACGTTCTGAGGTCGTTCGAGTGGCCTTCGTTCACGAGGCCTCTCTTCCTCGGAAGATGAAGATTGATCTACTAGTGTGTGACAAACCGGTGATGGAGTTCTCTGTCGACGGAGTTCACTAATCTCCCGACTCATGAGCCTCATATTTTCCTGCATCATGAGATTAGTGCGCTCGTGAACTTTCATGGCTTCCCTCGTGCTCTCAAGCATGTCAAGCAAGCGCGAGAAATCTCCTTGGGTGATGGGCGCAGATGGATTGACCTGATCACCAACCCTGGTAGCTGGAATTGGAGCATTCGTAGGGACTCGAGTAGAGGTTCCAGCTTCACCAAGCATCGGGTCGGATCGGAGGTAGGAAGTCGGATCGGTTCGGAGCTGGGGAGCCTGGTCGGATCGGTGTGCAGCGAGCAGCTCGGATCGGTTCAGATTGGGGGAATGCACCGCTTCAGAATCTCCTACCCGGATCGGATCGGAGCTCTCCCCCTGCTGGCGGTTCGGATTTCCTGCATTGGTCCTTCCTGCTGCTGAACTCTGCCCCCGAGACCTGGTTACAACAGCATTTTGCTGATCTTCGCCAGCTCCATTTCCTCGAAAAGACTGAACTTCCTTGCCTTTTCCTTTGGCCATGAGTCTTTGACAATCACTTCAACGAATGTAAAAAAGCGGAGAAACTTAAGGATTCACTTCTTTGAACTCAACGGTCCAAAAAGTAGAAAGAGATCCCGGAAAATAAAGGATTTAGATGAGGATTCTCAGTGAAAGCACCAAAATGTTAGACCCAAAAGTGGTTCTAACACCCAAATTGATTAAAAGCAAGATGAAATGAGACAAAAAAAAAATGAATACACAGGATTTATAGTGGTTCGGCGAAGAAATGCCTACGTCCACTTATCTTTCACTATATTCAATAATTCAGTTGCAAATACAATGTAAGATTCACTCACTTCCACTCACAACTCACTTATGTTCACTCAATTAACTAAAACAAAGAATGAAAGATGATTTGGATTCTCCGGGAGTAATAGAGTTCGGATGATGGAGGTAGTTGAATTCTCAAAGTGCTGAAAAAAGATCCTTCTCTTTGTCTCCAGACGGGGTATTTATAGGTGTGAATTTGCTTGAAATTTGATCCAGGTCGGGCCACGTGTCATCCATCGCACTCTCTTCGGGTTCGGATGAACTATCATATTGACAACACATCAAAGGGAAGGACGTTATGGGTAGGAACTAGTCATAGCCGGTCCGGATATCCAGGCGCTTTTGCAGGAGAATAACGTGGATCATGGGTTCGGGTCGGAGACGCGCAGATAAGGGGTTCGGATCGGGATACCCGATCCGAACCGGATTGGCTTGGGTGCGACTCTCCTTCTCTAATCTGCTCCGCTCCGTTCCATTGTCGTGGCAAACAGGTAGCTTTCCGATCCATTCGAGATTTAGTTGCCCTCCGATCCGATTAGATATGCCTTACCAATCTACTCAGTAAGAGATCACCGATCCGAACAGAGGACTCTATCCGACCCGAACCGATATGTTGCTCTGACCCGACCCGAACAACTGCAGCTATCAATCTGAATTGTAGTGTTTTCTCCAATCCGAACTGAAGTCTTCTAATTAAAATTTTCCTTCAATGTCTGGTTTCTTGACTTTGTGTTGCCTAGTTCACAAAGTAGGCTAACAAAATCAAAATCTGATTTTCCTCTATAAAACTCCAAACAGAAGATCTTTCGATGCCCAAATCCACCGCAATAGAAGCATCGAATCGTATTCCTACAATCTTTCACGATATGGTCTGATCCTCCATATCTGAAGCAAAAACGTCTTCTGGGAAAATTCTAAATAATAGACCGCTTTCTCAAGAACGAATTCCAATAAGAATCACAAAAAGAATTATTAACACCCTGCCTAATCGCATCAGCGTATGAACGCTGGGATACTCTCTTTGAAATAGATAAAGAAGAAGAATAATTCGCTTGAAAGCGGCTAGATCTTTCCAATCTAAAGTCTTGATGAAAAGAAGAAACGGGAGCCGCCATCGAACGAAAGTTTGATCTGGGTGAATTTTGCTTTGCTTCGCATGCATATAAGAGCTTATGTGCTCAGTTTAGAATTTCAGAGGATGATGCTAAACTTCCAGAGGAAAATGAATTTGCTGATTCCCCACCTCCAGGATTTGTTTCCATTAATCGACAGATGTTAGTGATGGGAGTCGTCACTCCTTTTAATCCTTTCTTAGAAATGGTTCTTAAATGCTTAGTCGTTGCCCCCGTGCAGTTACACCCGAATCGTTATACCATTTTAATCGGTTTATATGTGTTTTTTATGAGGGTTAAGCAACGTCTGCCCACTTTCCAAGAGATTTGTTTTTTGTATGCCTTTAAAAAGAGCCCAGGATCAATTCTGTTTATAGAAGCGAGGCATTCACAGATTATCACAGACTTATTGGACAGTACCAAAGGATTTAAAGAAAATTACTGCTTCGTCCGGTGCCCTGACAGATTCTATGGAAGATGGATGGAAGGAGGTAAAGATTTACTTGTTTGAAACTCTTCCATTTCTTTTTACGTTTAAGTCTTGGACTTTATATTCTTTATCTATTATACAGAAATTCCATCTGTCGACCCAGAGGTTGTTGTGAATGAGGATTTAATTGATACTCTAAAATCTGTTGACGAGAAAGAAAGAAGTAGAAAATTCTTGATCATAGAGGAGTTTCTCGTCAACACCACATGCTTGATCCTTCTCGTAACCTTAAACTAGATTTGACTTTTAGAAAGGAAGTTACCACGAAATCCCCGGCGAAGAAAGTTTCTTTAAAGAAATGCGTGGATATTACAGGCAGTAGCAAAACACCTCCTAAGCACAAATCGACCTACGTTAAAAAAGGGAAGTCTAAACATCACAAGGATGAGAGTGAACAGATTGAGAGAGATAACAGAGAGGGCACCGGATCAGAATCTACACATGAAACTGAACATGTTGGAGAAGATGAAATCGCACCAGAGATTGACCCGAATACTAAAACGATGACTGAGAACCCTCTTGTTCAAGGCGCAACAAAGGAAGGTTCCGTAGGTACATTTGACAATTTGGGTGATCTTAACTCGGCTAAGTACCTTAGTCAGGACGACATCGTTACTCAGCCTCTTGATCCTCAGAATACCATCACAACAGCTAGTATAATGGAGGCTCCTATTTCTAAGCCAGGAAAGTTGTTGAAATCTCTAGGAATTTCCTTAGAACCAACTAGGAAAACTGGTTCGTTAATAGTAGCGCTTTAGAAAACATGTCTAATATGCATATATTTTAAAATTCCTTTACAGTTCTTACCATTTGCCCCAGTTCTTTGTAGTCTAAATACTGAAAATTCGCTCCTATCTTATTTCAGGTTCAGATATGCATGGGAAACATTTGTTAGATTTTACGAAGAAAAGTAAAGCATACGATCAGAAGCATTTAATACAATCCAGCTCTTTGCAACAACCGCATCATTCTAAGCAGTCTCGTCCTTCCCCGCCCTTAAAATCTTCTCACGGGACTTCACACGTATCAGACCTGGAATTGACCGATGAGTAAAGGTGAAAGATACGTGAGGAAGAAGATGAGTAAAGAAGAAGACGTGCTTGGCATAGAGATGATTCACCTAATGAAGAAGGTCGCGGGGAGAAGCGAGGGAAGGATAATCAAGGGAAGAATGGCTCACATAAGCGCCCTCGGCTCGAGAAGCTTCCAATTGTTCCCCGATCAGTTCCACCTTCCGGTCCTCCTGCTGAAATCCACTCAATTATACACAAGCCCTGTTATGAAACCGAGCCACCAAACACTACTCTGGCTGGACGATTCAAGGGTTGGAACATGAAAGGGATACTTTTCGCCCTTGGCGTAAACCCAACTGGAATTGATGACATCGCTGAAGCAGTAGATGTTGTAATAAGGCAAACTGATCGTCGCTTTCTAAGAAAATAGATAAGCGCGAATTTTAAATTAAATACTGCAAGCGTACAGGTCGCGTAATATGCAGGTCGAATCACAGGGAGGTGTTTAAATCTTATTATTTATCTATTTTTAGGCGAGTTAGACATATCTTGAAGGTTGGTTTTTGAATTAATGTTATTGAAATTACTACGAATCTGAATCTAATCAGACCGATATCAATTCAACAACTGAAAAGAAAGGTACCAATTACGAGAAAAAGAAAATAATAAGTAAACAACACACAACAAATTAAAAGAAGGATGTGCCGTTGAATCTAATCAAACGGATAGTCCTAACATGCAATAATAAAAGAAAATAACAATATGTATTCTACCAAAACTAATTGGATAGACATACAAATTGTTATGAAAGAAAAGGACAGTAAACTGAAATGAAGAAAACTTTTTATTAATAAATGAGAACCGGAATAGTTCCCTTTACAATGGGATATACATGTGCTTTTATAGGTGAACTGGAAACCCTAATTAAGTCTATGAATAAATGGGCCTCATCATCCATTATATCTCTTGCCTTCCTTGACCAAGCTTGATTGGAAAGCAAATCACGGTGAATATCTTCCAAATCTTCCCTATCTTCCATGTGGCAAATTGATTGATTGATTGATGAGCAGATTCCATGTGATTAATTCTTACAAACAAGGATATTCATTAGACTCCAAAGGCAACAAAGGACAAAATCTTCAAAATTGATCTTTACTTGGCAATAATTCAATCAGAAATTCTTCTAATTGAAATATGAATATTCTGAATTGATTTCCATGACTATTCCTGAAATGTCTATTAGTGAATATCATACATACACATGAATATGCATATATAATATAACACTAATCCATATATTCTTCATAGCAAAGGGGCAGTGTGAATGTTCCGTTCTTTGGCAAAAAGTGAGCTTGACGGGGATCAAACTCAGGTCTCTCAGTACAAATCTCTATGCATTTACCAGTGAGCTACAACGTCTTTTGTAATTAAGATGGATTTAATACGGGGAAGTAGCTTTTTATTTGTAGTCGGCCTTTAATTTGAAATGAAGGAGGCATTACTTGACAACCTGTAAAAACACATAAAAGTACCCAAAGTATCATTTATTTATTTACAAAAGATAAAATATAAGAGCATAAAATAAACACATTTCTATGTTAATCAAATACCCCCACACTTATCTTTTACTCGTCCTCGAGTAAAAAGAAAATAAAAATGAAAAACTAACTAGATAGGTCACACTTTCGTAGGAAACACGATTGCATTGAGCGTATGCAACAAGCCGTTAAACCTCTAGGTGTCCCTAATAGGACGAGTGGTGTCTCGTGAGGATTTTCAGCGGATACTACCCACAAAATCCGAAACGTCTTAAAACGCAGATTCAAACAATATATTTAAGGTCTTTCGCATTCCAAGGATTTTACTCAAATTCAATAAAAACTGTTTAGTCCCAAACTGTCTATCCCATAATTAGTGCAAAAATGAACAAAATTTTCCAAGCTGAATCATAATTCCTTGATAACACTGTAATTGTCTTGAGGGTTAAGAGCGTGGTGTCAACCCAAGTTTTATATATCGACAATGTGCACCCAATCATTTTTTTTATTTTGAATAATTTTTGCACCAGTGTATTGTAATGTATCGGATGTGAGTTATGCATAGATGAAAGAAAATTTTGTAAGTTCTAAAAATATTATAGATAAGAGGGCAAGTGTATTAGTTGAATTTCAAGCCACAAAAGATAAAGTAACACTAAGGCAGATATAGACGTTTTGTTTCCTTTCATCTCCTCAACTACAATCCTCGCTTCTTAGTACGGTATGATGGATGTGGATGGAGTGGAAATGAATTCTTTAGAGTCAAGAATGATGAATGACTATTTTATTTTGAGAGACTCCCTCTTTTTTTTTCTTTTTCTTTTTGAACATTTTTCATAGCTTCATGATGAATCGATGAATGGAGATGAAATGGAATGATACCGTATATTATTTCATTTGATTCCTCCTCTACTAAGCGAATCATATCCAACACTTTATGAAAGGAAAAATTTGTGCCTTAGTTACTCTACTTCTATAACTCTAATTCAACACACAAGTCTGGATTGATGTTATATGAAAAGCTGAAAGGAGAGATAATCGAAGTTTCGTAAGATAGATAACCCATATAAAATAAGATGTGGTATAGGGTTATCCTACCTTAAAACATGTACGGAGTGGGTAGTGTAATATTGGTATAAAGAGTGACGTTCTAAACCTTTGAAAATAAATCAGTGAAAAAGGTTTTATAGTATACCAATATAAGATAAACTTGTCGAAACATGACGTAATCGACCAAAACTTGGGTTTGAATAATGTAGGGTATCGAAGAAGAATGCTACAATGAGTCGTTTCTCCTTAAGTGGGCCAAGTGGAATTTAGAACTTACAAGTTTGAAGATTTGAGTGGAAAAATATTATGCATGAAAACAAACTCAGAAATTCCAACAAATGTAGGTGCAAAATCATTTTTATTTGATTTCAATTTTTTTTTCTCTTTTTTTTTTGATTTATTTTACTTGCACATTCTAACATGTATAACAAGGGTTGACACGCTTACTCCATAACACGACTAACGTCTGCACAGTCTCAAGCTAGCATCTTAAAAAGACACATTACAACTCAATGAATAAATAAAGTTCATTCCCATCACCCAAAAATTCAACTTATCAAACAAGGACCAAGGTGTTATTTATGAATTTTAAGTTAATCCTTGTTCAATGAATGACCTAGTTCATAAAGTTTGATTACTGATGTAATACAACCCCCCCCCCCACACTGGATTGAGACAGTGTCCCAACTGTCTAAGGTATGTAGATAAAAATGGCAGAAAACAAAAAAAAATGAAAAAAATTGAAAAATAAAAATAAAAGAAAAGAACGTGTACCACCTGATTTCATGGTGGATGATCAGGCTCGTGAAGATCGATAAGATCATCTTCATCATATTGCTCGAATTCTAAAAATGGTTTCAGTCGTTGACCGTTTACTTTGAAGATTTTTCCATCCTCAGGATTTTCAATTTCAACCGCTCCATGAGGATATACTGTTTTCACAACATAAGGTCCAGTCCATTGATATCTGAGTTTTCCTGGAAACAAGTGAAGTCTAGAGTTGTATAAAAGAACTTTTTGACCTTCATTGAATTCCTTACGAAGTATGTTTTTGTCGTGTTGGGCTTTGGTTCTTTCTTTGTAGATTTTCGCATTTTCATATGCCTCATTTCTTAATTCCTCTAATTCAGAAATTTGTAACTTCCTATGTGAGTCTGCTTTTTCTAAGTCAAAATTCAAAAATTTTATGGCCTAAAGAGCACGATGCTCCAATTCAAGAGGTAAGTGGCAAGCTTTTCCAAAGACTAATCGATATGGTGACATCCCAAGATTGGTTTTATTAGCAATGCGAAAAGCCCAAAGTGCATCAATCAGTTTTAAGGACCAATCTTTTCTATTGGAATTCACGGTTTTCTCAAGAATCTGTTTGATTTGTCTATTGGAAACTTCTACTTGGCCACTAGTTTGTGGATGGTAAGGGGTCGACAACTTCTACTTCCCCGGCAACGACGCCAAAAACTTGATCGTCGCATTCTAAGTAAATAGAAAAGCGTGAATTTTAAATTAAACACTACAAGCATACAGGTCGCGTAATATGCAGGTCGAATCACAGGGAGGTGTTTAAATCTTATTATTTATCTATTCTTAGGTGAGTTAGACAAATCTTGAAGGTTGGTTTTTGAATTAATGTTATTGAAATTACTACGAATCTGAATCTAATCAGACCGATATCAATTCAACAACTGAAAAGAAAGGTACCAATTACTAGAAAAAGAAAATGACAAGTAAAAACACACAGAAAATTAAAAGAAGGATGTGCCATTGAATCTAATCAAACGGATAGTCCTAACATGCAATAATAAAAGAAAATAACAATATGTATTCTACCAAAACTAATTGGATAGACATACAAATTGTTATGAAAGAAAAAGACAGTAAACTGAAATGAAGAAAACTTTTTATTAATAAATGAGAATCTAGAATAGATCCCTTTACAATTGGATATACATGTGCTTTTATAGGTGAACTGGAAACCCTAATTAAGTCTATGAATAAATGGGCCTCATCATCCATTATATCTCTTGCCTTCCTTGACCAAGCTTGATTGGAAAGCAAATCATGGTGAATATCTTCCAAATCTTCCCTATCTTCCATGTGTTAAATTGATTGATTGATTGATGAGCAGATTCCATGTGATTAATTCTTACAAACAAGGATATTCATTAGACTCCGAAGGCAACAAAGGACAAAATCTTCAAAATTGATCTTTTCTTGGCAATAATTCAATCAGAAATTCTTCTAATTGGAAATTGAAAAATGAATGTTCTGAATTGATTTCCATGACTATTCCTGAAATGTCTATTAGTGAATATTATACATACACATGAATATGTATATATAATATAACACTAATCCATATATTCTTCATAGCAAAGGGGCAGTGTGAATGTTCCGTTCTTTGGCAAAAAGTGAGCTTGACGGGGATCGAACTCAGGTCTCTCACTACAAATCTCTATGCATTTACCAGTGAGCTACAACGTCTTTTGTAATTGAGATGGCTTTAATACGGGGAAGTAGCTTTTTATTTGTAGTTGGCCTTTAATTTGAAATGAAGGAGGCGTTACTTGACAACCGGTAAAAACACATAAAAGTACCCAAAGTATCATTTATTTATTTACAAAAGATAAAATATAAGAGCATAAAATAAACACATTTCTATGTTAATCACAAACGCATACCCAGCTTGATACTGCTAAGAGCCAACTCGACAAGAAGCTGAGTATGATCAGGGACAATGCTAAAAGACAGCTGAGTAGATGGAATAAATTTGGAAACGATCTCCAAATGCGTAATGACATTAATCTTGCTAAGATCGCAGCTTTGGACAGTGAAAAGGCCAAGTGGGAGGAATTCTTAGATTCTCGTGATGCTACAATCGCTTCCCTTACTAAAAGAATTACAGAAATGGAGGGATTGGATACCGAGAATAAGAGACTTAATGAGGAATTGAAGCTGCTAAGAAAAAGGAAAAGGAAGCCCTAGCCGCTAAATGCAACGCTGAAGCTACATTATCTGTGGAAAAGGATTTTTCTAAACAATATCAGGACGAAGATGCCCAAGTTAGAGAATCAATCAATTCCTTACAAGCTTCCAACCATACATTGACAGGTAAGGTTGAATCTCTTGAGGTAGATAAGAAGATTGTTGAGGAAACTCACAAAAAGGCCATGGACGAAGCTGATGCTGACATATTTCGCAATTTTATGTTTTTAGTGTCATGAGCCGTGGGAGTTTACACTATCTAGGAGACAGTTTTCCAACCACTTTAGCACTTGTCTGGGAACAAGTTATTGAAATTAGTGATGGAGATCGCAGTGAAGACGACCTCGTTAATGATCTTTTAGATGACAGGTCCAAGAAGGCTCTAGCTGAGGGAATAGCCCGGTTGGTAGATAATAGGGCTAGTGCTTCCGGAGAGAAGGTTCAGAGTGAAACCAATATTGATCCTCCCATCGATCCTACAACTATTGAAGCTTCTAGTTCACAGATTCATGTGAATGCTCCTATCACTTTAATAGAGAAGGACATAAGCATTGAAAAGTGCACTACTACGGAGAACGTTACAGAGGAACATGATGGAGATGACGAAGGTGATGACGAAAACATAGACAACTGGAGAATTGAGCAGAGAGATGTCCAGGAAAACATTCTAGATGTAGGTAAAATAGAAATTCACTATACCATGTCATACTTAGAATCCATTTTTCATTCGCCTGGGTCTCTTGACTCTTATGCTCATTGCTTCCATAATCTGGTTTAATTTCACCCCTATCTTCTCCCGCTATAGGCAAGGCAACAACACTTGAAGCTGTTATAACTGACTCACCCCAGATGACTATTCCTCTTGCTTATGTTATCACTCCCCCTCCCTCTAGTAACACATCCACGCTTGTCATTACAACTCCCAGGTCACAGGATGATAAAATTGGTGCGCTCTTCAACTTAGAGGATGTCGATTACACTCTTAGTGATGATCCTAGAGCCACAGAAACAAATGAAAGCCCGAAAGATGCTGCTAAGGGTAAAGGAAAGAAAGCTGCCAAGTCCTCATCATCTACGAAGCGACAGAAGAAGAAGAAGCGTGCTATTCATAATATGGAAGCTGTCACTTTGTCCTCTCAAGAAAATCCAAGTGATGTGGCAGAGACTCCTCTTCCACTTAAAAAACCAGATATAATGTCAGGTGACAGGAAGAAGTAGCATTTGGTACCAGCTTATTTTGCTTCTTGATTACTCTCTTTTATATGTTGTATTCAGATCGGTTGTATATGCGGGTGTCGATCCCCGCTTTCTACTTTATGTTACTCTACGTATGAAACTTCTGTATTAGATTCGTGACTTTGTGACTTGACTTGTGATTCTGCGATCTGGTTTGGTGTTGTTGAAATGAAACTGTGTTCTGCGTACTGTACTTAAGCTTTTACTTTTAGCTTTGTCGTACCTTCCTGTTTTGCATTTCACACTTGTTTTCTTTTCGTTCTCACAACACAAATTATTTTATGCCATAAGTCGTTTTTTACTACAATGTTTGGTATTATAATGACCTCGTAGCACATTTTGTAAATTTGTTTTTCAGTTGTAGCCACGAATCATAATTAGCTGGATTTATCTGACTAATTTTACTGAATTTCCTTGATTCTAACCGGGGCAACATTAAAACTTCTTTTCTATGAATAGTCACCTTTGTGCCAGAGTATCGACGTTTTCAGGTTTTCCTTAGCCATTTCAAGGTTTATTTTTTGTTGGTCAGAGTAATCCTTTTAGGTGCCAAATCTTCGGTATGAAGCTGTGACGAACTTATGGTATGTTTAAGTGAGCATTATTAAATTTCCTTAATGCGGTGGTAATGCCCCCATACCAATATTCGTCACGAACTTTAAAGTTGGGCATGACGTTTATGATCGATTATACTTGGAATTCCCTAGACATGTGTTATTTTTCATTTCTTGACTTGCCCATGACCTGAGGGTTCCTGGTTTAATCGATCAAGCTCATACCTTTTAGTGAAGAGGAATCTTTGTTAATGTGCCCCTACTTGAGAGCTCATGTATTCTATCACGTTTAATCATGTTTCTCGCTAACCTGGAAATCCAGGCCCTTCAGAGTTCAGATTTTAACATGTGCCCCCAGAGAGGTCTTGGTTTTCGTGCCTTTGTAGAGGTCTTTTGTAAACCCGTTATTCATTGTGGTTGAACAATTCATCCACTTGTAGAATTTTTAGGGCGCCTTCGAAAAGGTCTTTGGTTTCGTCATTTACCGAGTTTAGAAGATTCGGCTTATCGTCGGATTCCCCCGAAGAGGTCTTTTGAATCTCTTGGTTCGTCGTAATCGGGCCATGTATTAATGACACTGACGATCGACCTGGTGCCCCGCGGGGAGGTCTTTGGTTTAAAGGCCAGTGTTTGTCGCAGTCGGGCCATGTATCAATGGCACCGGCGATCGACTAGGTGCCCCTCGAGGAGGCCTTTGGTTCAAAGGCCCAGTGTTTGTCTCAATCATACCATGTAATAATGGCACCAACGATTAACTGGGTGCCCCTCGGGGAGTTCTTTGGTTTAGAAGCCCATTTTTTGTCGTAGTCGGACCATGTATTGATGGCACTGGCGTCCAACTGGGTTACCCTTGGGGAGGTCTTTAGTTTAGAGTTGCATCATTTCACGGGGCGGACGATAGTTCATTTATCGGGTTCTACCACGATTTAGAACTAAGGTCCTGGACTTTGCAATTATGAAGGCGACCCTTTGGAGAAATTCACAACTTCATTTGTAGTTTGAATGCCACATCATTTGATCGTTCAATTCCTGGTGTCCCTTATTTACAATGTTTTGCTCCACACCTTCGTATTTGCTGCAAATAATGTTTTGAGTATTGAGCAGTGGGCATTTGAGCTATCCCCATCGGGATGTGCTGTAATGGTCACCAGGCTTCATTAGGTCATAGATGCGTCAACGTTCTTTTAGGGCACCTGCAATCAAAATCGAATTTAAGCAACTTGTAAATAAGAGTTTGCAAATGTACGATTTAGGCAAGTAAAGCAATTTCTTTCATTAATATGTACAAAGCTTTAGACAACATTGCATGGTATTTACAATGCATGATGTTTACAACTTATAAAATAAAAGAACTATTAAATGAAGCAATGGCGAAGATGTATGCTATTCCATGCTCTCGGAAGTTGGATGCCAACCGTCGTTTTTAACTCGAACGTGCCATCTGAGAATTTTTGGCTTATCATATACGGCCCTTCCCAGTTGGGTCCAAACACTCCAGTTCTGGTCATAATTCTTTTTAGAACAAGGTCTGCGACTTGGAAGGTTCTCCGTTTTACTTTGACATTAAAGTGGCGGGCTATCCTTCTATGATGTGCAACGATTATGAGTTTCGCCTCTTTCCTTTTTTCTTTGAGTAAATCGAGTGCTTCGAGCTGCAGCTTCTCATTCTCTTCTTAGTTGAAGTGGATTCTTCGGTGAGTGAGAACTTCCAGCTCCAATGGAATCATAGCCTCTGATCCAAATGCGAGTGAGAATGGAGTGTGCCCATTCGTAGTTTTATGAGTTGTACGATATGCCCATAGTGCAAGAGGAAGCTCGTCTACCCAACCACCTTTAGCTTTTTAAGTTGTTCTTGATGGTTAACTTCAAAAAAAATTTGATTGCTTCGACTTGCCTGTTGGCTTGCGGATGAGCGAAGACTGCAAAACTCTTTTTAATCTTGTATTTAGCTCAGAAATTTAGGAATTCATTGCTCTCGAATTGAGTTCCGTTATCGGTGATTATTTTCTTGAGGCACCCCGAATCTATAGATAATGTTCTTGAAGACAAAGTTGATCACCTTTTTCGAAGTAATAGTTGCTAACGGTTCGGCTTCGACCCATTTAGTGAAATAATCAACAGCCACGATTGCATACTTCATACTTGACTTAGCTGTAGGCAATGCGCCCATCAAATCGATGCCCCAGACGGCAAATGGCTATGGGCTGACCATTTGAGTCAGTTCTGTGGGAGGTGCTCTCAGAATCTTTGCAAACCTTTGGCATATATCACACTTCTTGACATAGGTCATTGAATTTAGGTTCATGTCGGGCTAGAAGTAGCCATATCGCAGAATTTTCTTGGCTAGTGTTTGACTGCCTATGTGACCTCCGCATTCTCCCTCATGTAATTCTGCCAAGATTTCTCTGGACTCCTGTTTGGTTACACATCGCAGTAGTGGCATAGAGGAACCTCGTATATATAACCTTCCATCTTGGATAAGGTACAAAGGAGCTTTGAGCAATATTTTCCTCCACTTTTTTGGCTCTTTTGGAAGTGTTCCATTGAGGATATATTCCTTGATTGGAGTCATCCAGGACACAGGTTCTTCAACAGTCTCCATTATCTAGTCAACGTATGCTTCTTCAATTGCGGGAGTCGAAAGGACTTCGATGGGAATCAAACCCAACAATTGTGCATCTGAGGAACTGGCATACTTGGTGAGAGAATCTGCGTTTGAATTTTCTTCCTTGGGAATGTGAGATATAGTGTAGTGGTCGAGGTCGTTGGGAAGTTCCAAAGCTTTGGTAAGATAAGCATGTAAGTTTCTAAGTTTGGTTTGGAATTCCTTTAGGACTTGACATACTACCAACTGCGAGTCACAAAGGATTTGTAAGGTTTTCAGATTTAATTCTTTTGCTAATTTTAGCCCTGTGATTAATGCTTCATATTCGGCCTCATTATTGGTCGATGGGAATTCCAATCCTAAGGCGTAGCATAGAGAATGGCCATCAGGAGTTTCTAGGACAAGTCCGACCCTTGAACAGTAATCATTTCTGGGTCCATCGATGTATAGCTTCCAACTAGCCACCGTCTCTGTTGGTTTCTCTGTTTCCTCTTCCCTATCTATGAACTCGGCGATGAAATCCGCTAAAGCCTGCCCATTAATAGCTCTTCGAGGATCGTAAGTGATGTCATATTGAATGAACTCTATG
The DNA here is from genome assembly GCA_030737875.1 of Allium sativum. Lineage (NCBI taxonomy): Eukaryota > Viridiplantae > Streptophyta > Magnoliopsida > Asparagales > Amaryllidaceae > Allium > Allium sativum. Next base: position 713,604,260 of record CM060921.1, on the reverse strand, counting down.
TTTCATTTCAATAACCTTCCCGAAGTTTCTGGGCAAAAGAGAACTTATCTTAGCGGTTGATCGGTGAGAACCTTTATAGGATGGGATTGGAAATAGGGTCTTAGCTTCTTTGAGGCGATAAGCAGACAATACCCATGTTTTTCTAACTTTAGATAGTTTAGTTCTACCCCCAACAAGCTTTATTGATATAATAATTGGCCACTGAACCATGGCTTCCTCCTGGTCAAGTGCAACACTTAAGGATTGAGACGAGACAGCTAAATATAGGAACATCTCCTCTCCATTCTTGGGCTTAGAGAGCATTTGTGGCGACTCCATGTGCTTAATCAATTCTTCGAAGGCTGTTTGGCATTCAGGCGTCCATTGAAAATCTTTCTTTCCTTTCTTCAAAGCGTCGAAGAGCGGAATGCACCGATGTTGCTTTAGAGATGAATCGATTAAGTATAGCTACTTTCCCATTTCGGCTTTGAAGCTCTTTCTTTGTTCTTGAGCATGCATTTCCCATAAGGCCGTGACTTGAGAAGGATTCGCTCCAATTCCTCTGGCGTTGACTATGAACTCGAGAAATTTTCCTTATGAGACTCTAAATGAGCATTTAAGCGGGTTTAGCTTCATCCCATATTTTCTGAGGATAATAGCTCGTGTCTTGCCGTTGCATCGACAAGTTGATCAATTCTAGGTAATGGGAATCTGTCTTTGGGACATGCCTTTTTAAGGTCCGAATAGTCTATGCATACTCTCCATTTACCGTTGGACTTTTAAACAAGGACCGAATTTGAAACCTAATCGGGATATGTAGATTCTCGTATAAAATTATTCTTGAATAACCTATGTACTTCTTCTTTTAATGCCACATATCTTTCGAATCCTTGAATTCATCTTTTTTGTTTTATAGGAGTTAAAATTCCATTAATATTCAACTTATGCACGATTACATCAGGTGATATTCCGCACATATCGGAATGTGTCCAAGCGAAAACATCTAAATTTGCCTTTTAAAACAAGATTATATCTTTATGCAGCTTAAGGCCTAGCTGAGAACATATTTTCAAGACTCGGTCGGGATCTTTATTATGCACTGGGATGGAGATTGTGGCTTCAGCTGGTGCTGCTCTATCTTCCCCCACACTGGCTTTTCTTGGATCGATCTCCTTCTGAGCTCCGCTGTGCTCGCCATTGTGAGGTCCCCGCCCTAATTTCTATAAGGGGAGTGCATGAATGCGGAGCAGAGGCTCCACATCCTTCTTCGCTTCTTTCTTCCTAGGCTCAACAGGTTCTTCCATATAACATTCCCTTGTTGCCCGTTGGTCGCCTTTAATCACGCCGATTCCATTTTCGGTAGGGAATTTCATTGTTATGCACCATAGAGCCATTGTTATTCTAAAGGCTACGAGGGTTGGTCTTCCAAGGAAGGCATTATATGCCGAAATCTCATCGACTATGACAAAATCTTTCTTTATGGAAACCTGCTTTTCCCCTTCTCCGAGTTCGACGAGCAAGTTGATGATGCCAATTGGTTGAGTGGGTTGCCCTGTGAACCTGTGGATCTTATTTTGGCAAGCCTTCACATCATCCATGGAAAGGTTCATCCTATTGAATGCATTAATGAAAAGGACATTGATGGAAGCCCCGCTGTCAACCAAGACTCTTCTGACTATGGCCAAACCCAAACCTATGGTAATCACCATTGGACCTACCGATGGTGTTAGTAATCCATCTGAGTCTCTTTCTTTAAACACAATATCATCCCATAGAGTCTTTGGCATCTTTGTCGGAAAGACTTTGTTCATGACCATGAGTTCTTCTCCTTTAGGAAGGCTCTTCATCTCATTGGTGTACTTCATAATGTCCCTTAGCTTCTTCCGGCTAGGTGTGGCCCACCTGAAATGGTATTGATGATCACTCTTGGAATGACATCAACCGGAGCGCTTTCATTCTGTTTAGGCTATCCCGTAGATGTTCCTAGTCCTTAAGCGTTTTGAGTGTTCTACGGGTTCTTTGTGTATTGCTGAAGTCTGTTCTTCCTTATCAATTCCTCAGTAAGGTTCTTCAGATGTCTACGCTCATTTCTTTTGTGGCTCGGTTGGTTATGAAACCGGCAGAACCTTCCTGATTTTATCACGACATCATTGACCTTTGCTTGCTTCGGCGTTGGATACTCTTCACTGTCTTTAGTTGCCATGTAGATATTTTCTATGGTGTCGTTCAAAGGAGTCAATTCTGAATTTTTAAAGAAGAGGAATTTCTTGTTAGCTCGATTATCTTTCCCTTCATTGCCCCTTTTTTGATCACCTGGATTCTTCTGGCCACCTTCTTCATCATTATTTTTCTTTACGGGTTGTGCGCTGCTTTCAGGACATCTAGGGCATAGGCCGGATCTTCATCCACACCTATATATTCCTCAGCTTTATCAAATAGTTCCTCAAGCGTACTTGGCTTCTTCTTCTTAATCCATCGTCCAAGCTTGGTCTTTTTGTTTATGGCTCCCTTAAAGCCAAACGAGGCTCGTAATTCCCAACCTCAGCTGTGGCAGTGTTGAAGCAGGTGAGAAAAGCCCTGATGGGTTCTTCTGGCCTTTGCTCAAGCTCATTCAATTCCATGACATCTCACACCTTTGTAGTTTGGAGTCCGAACTGCTATCTGGATAGCTTAGCCAAAGTAGCAAAATCATCCACATACTTAGGTGGTAACCTTGTGAACCAAAGTGAGGCCGCCCCTTCAAGATTAGTTGGAAAGTACAAGCATTTCAGCTGGTCTGTGGCGCATGCTCCGTCCATATGTTGATCAAATTTGAACAAGAACATATTGGGGTCACTAGTCCCATTGTAGGCTTGCACAGTCGGAGGTTTGAACTTATTTGGGTACGGAGCCATCTTGACCCTCTTCGTGAGTGGGGTTTTCGGTAGGAGCGAACCCCCACTCCTTCTCGTCGTCTTGCTTTCTCGAGCTTTTCTCCATGATTTTGCGGACCATTTCTGATATGTTCTCCTCTTCGTTGAGCTGGTCCACGGGGCAGACGCCATCATCCTTGCTGGATGTTTTCCTACGCAAACGGTCATGGTTCAGATTCCAGGGCCTTGGGCCTCCCGCTTGGGGAGGTGCCCCTTTAGTGGTTCCAAGCGCTGTCGAGAGGTTGCTTTATCAGAGTGGTTGCATATAGGAGGAATTGCTTCTTTTCGTGGATCGTTAGGATATGCAACCTCTTGATAGAATTTTCTCGATTTGGACTTGAAGAGGAAGAACTCGCATTTTCTGTATGATCTGTTTGAACAGATTTAGCACGAGCGACATTCATGGTAACTTTTGCCGTAGCGGCTTGCATGGCAAACATGGACTCAAGCTTCCTTAATATGGCATTGTTTGCAATGTCCGTTTGGCTTTTTAAACCCGCAACAACTTCATCCAACTCTCTTCTCGTTATAGCAGTTCCAGGCTTAGAAGTTTCTCCAACTTCGAATTGGTTGGTGAGCGGAGTATTTTCGTTGTTGGCGGCGTTGTCATTCTCTTCGACAGTTTTACTAGTTGCCTTCCTTGATGGTTTACCCATGATTTCGAACAAGGACTTAAATTTGAAAAAAAGTTCATCGATTGGCTTAGAATGTAGTGTTGTAAGATCTACGGTAGAAGTGGGTTTAGAACATGCCTTCAACTTTGTGAGAAGTGTGAGAGAAGGAAGTGCGAATGCAGCCCCACGGTGGGCGCCAAATGTTAAAACCCAAATTAGATTTTAACACAAAAGGTAAAAACTAGTACTTCACCAATATGGCAAGAGATTATAAAGAGCCACAATCGTAAATGCAAGTAAAAAAGACAACTATTTTTATAGTGGTTCGATATTAGGAAAGATCTACGTCCACTTTGAGAGAAACTTTCATTATCATATGCAGATTTACAAAGCTTGAATATTCTCTCATTACATAGATTTTCATCCTCACTCACTCTTTTCTTGATTTAATCCAAAAAGCCAAAAGAAGTAGAGAAATCCTCAACGTATAGCAACTTGAGAAGTAGAACTTTGATTCACCATGCTTTTAGATGGATTTCCATGATTTGATGGAGAATTCCATATTTTATTTTTGATTGGAGGAGTTAGGAGAGGTAGAAATCACTTAGAATTGCTTAGGAAATAGTTGGACAGTCCCTCGGGGTCATAAAATTCGGTCCATATTAATGAGGGATTCATCCCCTATTTATAGGAGTGAGGAGAAGCCAAAATATAGTATACAGGCCACCGGTCGGTTTAGAACTTATTTACGGGAAATGCGATTGGCTAGCTGTAAACAGCTGTGAATAACTGGCAACAGGACCGATCGGTCTAAATCAGAACCGACCTATCGGTCTAAATCAGAACCGCGGTGTTATTTCTCTTCTTTCCAATGAAACCCTTTAGATGTGGACTTCATACCATGGCCGGTTGGTTGTACATCTTTCTGACCGACCGGTATGGCAATATTTGAGTAAGATATGCTGCTTTAGGGGCGACTGATCGGTATTATTTTTCCCTTTTGCTAATGTAGCCACCGCTTCTGGAACTCTAGAATATGACCGATCGGCTTTATATCTCTTTGACCGACCGTTATGATGATCATTGACCCCATCATGTATCCTCAGGACTAATCGATTGGTACATATACTTCAGACCGATCGGTGGTATTGAAGGCAAATTGAATTAAAGACTCCAAAGATGATACTGACCGGTCGATACCTATGTTCCAGGCCGATCGGTTGTAGATTGAACCAAGGAACTTCTGGTCTTTCCCTATGTCTTGATCCGTCAATGTGTGCATGATTTTGAGGAGTATATAAAAACTATTCTTCTCCTTCTCTTCTTAGTTGTTATTTTATTTTATTTATGTTTATGTTGTTTATTTTCTTTTTCCTTATTTCTTATTTTGCTATGTCTTGCTAATCCCCTTTGATTAGGGGGTGATGACGCTTAGACTAGATTCAATATGAATCACATAGCCAAAATGATTAGGACTTTAATTATATAGATATGGATCTGAACCAAGGGTTACATCTGAACCTTCATACTCTATGTCTTTAAAGGGCTATGCTCCTTCACAGGGTATATTCGATTTTGATCTAACGTTTATCAGATTTAGATCTAATTTTTAGGGTTTTAGAAATAAAATAGTGAATCTGTCCTGATAGCCTATGGTTGTTTAAGAGCTTAGCTCCTGCATAGGCTATACTTGTCGTTATTCACATATTTGTCTCTAGAAACCTAATTATCGTTGATTCATGTTTGTGACAGAAACGTGAATTAGATCTGTAATAATCTGTTTGGTTATTAATTCATGTTAATCTAGTTTATGTCATTGATCCCTAATTGCTTTCATTTTTTATATAAAACTCTCTCTTTTTTCATATATTTTCTGTGTTTTTAACCAACCAAACCTTTGAAATAACCTGATTGGATTTATTAATTTAAATAATTTCGGTCCTAGAGTCCGACACCCTTTGCAACAACCCTTATTGTTTAGGAAAGCCGAACGAATTGAATAGTTGTTTACAATTGTTTAATTTGTTCGCTAACAAATTTTGCCGCCATTACCGGGGATCAAAATAATTTTTATTAGTAAATCCTTCGGGTTATATTTTTATTTTATTTTTTCCTTTTTTTTGGAATATTTTTGTTTATTTTTTTCCATTAAAAAAACACATAAAAATATCTTAATTTTATTCCTTTTGTTTTCTTTTTATATATAGAAAAAAAATCTTGTTTAGTTGATTTGGTATTATTGATTGATACCATAATCTCAAGGGCAAGAGAATAAAAAACTTTCAACTTTTGCTTTGATTTCTTTCCACTTTCAACACCTTTACAAATTTATTTATTTCTATTCCTTTCCTGTTTTCAATTTATTTCAAAAAAAATCCTTTGCATTTTTGTTCAATTGCTAATTCTTTTCTGATTTCTTCCCCAGTTTTCTTTTCATTTTCTTCTACATAATCTTTCCTTCCTTCTGTTTACAATTTCGTTATATATATAAGAGAAAAAAAAAATTCCTTTCCAATTTTTTTTCACATGTAATACATTTTCCTTTTCTGCAAAATTTCTAAAAAAAGCATATGTAATCTTTTTGCAATTTTTGTTTCTCTCTCCTACTTGATTTATTTGTTTCTTCTCGGCAGTCTTCATCTTCACCAAACATCCACAACAATTCTGACCATCGGCTCTCCCAACCTTCAGACCAGACAACCTACAAAATCCTCCAACCTAATCATCAACAAACTGCCACTACAATTACCATCAATCCACTTTCTCAATCTTCACCACCTCCTTGTATTGCCACATTTCCATCCAAAGACAATACATACCACATCAATCAAGGAAAACTCCATCATACCCTCACTAACCTTACAGCTACAAACCACTTCACACTACAGCGCCAAACATCAACCATTTCATCCACTTTTGTCTATCTGCCTTCCAGCTCAACAGTCACCAGTCACTGCCATCACCAGTACCTCAAGTACTTGTCACTAGCTTCAGAACTGCCGCCCTCCTTCATTGACAAGCACACCAGCAACTCAAATATCCCGTCCGAACACCTCATGGAACCGCCTTCCTGTCACCTTCTTCATCAACACAGCCTCTTCACAAAGCCACCTTCTCTTCAATCACAGATTCACACAACTCCACCACACCCAAAAACCACATGCATCACCTTCCTGCCTGGAACAGTTCTTTACATTCCACCTTACAATCATCACCACTACCTAAAGACCACCGTTCACATAGTCATAGGAATCAAACCCGGAGCCCTTCTCTTCATGCAACTCCATACCTCTCGCACCGTTCATTACACCGAATTCCCAAACTCCTTCTGCTACCAAAAACCGAAACCCAAAAACTGATACCCAAAACCCTCATCATCACACCTCACTGCTTCAAACAAGCCTCACAAACCCCAATTCGAGGTCCAACAAGAACACATACCGAATTCGAAACTGCTTCAAACGGCATCCACCCAAAACATACAAAGCTCTTGGAATCTCAAACATCTCTTCAACGTTTAAACCTTCACACAGTCCACGTCGGTCTTCAACAGCCATCCAGACCACTTCGAACCCCTTGGAACCTCAAACCAAAATCACCTCAGCAGAAACTCAGATCCACCGTACCGTAGCCCATCTCAAAGCCAAACCATTCACAATCTCCCAAAGCCATACTCTCCTAAACTCATACACAGCCCTTGTTCAAACACACCGAACTACCTGAGTCTCCGCGCACCATCAGACTCCACGATCGAACCAAATCAACTTACCAAAACCAAGTTTCGAAAACCCCAATTCGTAAATAAAAGCACTTCCTCAAATCAATGAATTGACCTAAACCCAATTCGAAAATTAAGAAATTAAATTGAATTAAAAAAAGACAACGGGAACGCGAGATTTGTTTTAGTTTTGGGGTTCGTTTGCTTTTGATTTCTAGGTTCGAATTGTTAAATAATAAGGGGAGTGTTTTAATTGAGAACCGGGTGATATTTGTATTGCGTGGCATTGATTTGTTTCAACCTTATTTTACATTAGTTGTTTTGGAAGAAAATAAAGCGCGTGGTTTGTGGTTTGAGCGGCATAATTGATGCTATATTTGCATTGTGTTCTCCCTTGTTTTTACTGAGTGCGTGAGTCTAGTTTTTTTTAGTTGAGTTATTGAGTCTAGTTTTCTTTATTTTTTTTATTTATTTTCTTTCTCCTTTGAGTTTAGTTTGTTTTTATTTTTATTTTTTTTCTTTCTGAGTTAGTTTTGTTTGTCTTACATGTATTTTGTTCTAGTCTAGTTTAGTTCTTATTTCCCTTCCGATTTAGTTTTTGTTTTTTCTTTATTTTGTTTCCTTCCATAAAAAAACAAAAAAACAAAAAATAAAAAAGGAAATAAATCAAAGGCTAAAGTGAAGAAGAGTTCAAGAAATTCAAGCGGTTGCACACCAAGTGGGGTGTGAACGCGCTAGCACTACTCAGTTGCACTGGACGGACTGTCGATCTAGGTGACAATTTTCTAAACTCTACAGGGTCTGCTGCTGCTTGAAAAATATAAAAAAATTGCTTGTAAATATTTTGTGTAGGTGCCGCGGCTTGCTTTTAAAAAAAATTATTTCTGTAATTTATTATTCTGTGACTGTTCCGTGATTGATTATTTTGCCTGTTGATGTGTGGTTGGAAATTTAAAAAGAACGTGGGATAAATTGAAAATTTTGTTTTTGAAATGAATTATTTTTGAAATCGAATCGAGGATTCCCCAAAGCTCATAGGACAAAATATCTGTTAAATTGACAATTAGGATTGATACTCTCTAAGATGTCTAAGGAACGGTAGAGTCTAGAACTCAAACGGTTCTTAAACCTTCAATCGTGTTTCTACGATGATTCGTGGCACACTGATAACCCCTGTCCGAACCTGGCCTAGACTTGTATTCATATAATCCAAAGTTTTTAATTTTCACATATTTTTTAAGAGCTTCTTTAAAGCCACAAGTTTTGCAACTGATTTTTCGATGGAAAACTCTCTTCTTCTAGTACATGCGCGCTTGCCCTATGTACAACCAAAATTGCAATTCTTTTCAAAATTTAAATGATTTTGGTTTTAATTCAAATTAGAATGAATTTCACGCTGAATTTATTTTGGAATAATTTCCACAAATCTAATCAAACGGTTGCACCCCATTATGAAAAATGCCATTCTACAGTTAATGAGAGTTTATCTGAGGTGTGTAAATTATTAGCGCAAATGACTAAGCAAAGTGCTGAATTTCAAAATAATTTCAACATGGGCTTCAACAAAATTTTTGAAAACCAAAACGATTTTCATAATACGAGTGGAGGTATAATTTAGGTTACCAAATATGAAAAATGTGTTGCGAACAGGCTAAATTTCTGGCGATGTTGTTTGTGGAAAATAAAGAATAGACAACTTTTTAGAGATGAGGTGGATGAATTTTTAAAGTCAACCAGTGAGGAACACATAGAAACAACGAATTTAAAAAACAACAACTTGAAGTCTGATGTGTCAACCAATTTTCTTGAAGAAATCCTAAGTGTAATTGATCAATTAATGCATGAAATTTGGATTTGTCACGAGGAAATCAAGGAATGGACTTGAACTTTAGATGGAAAAAAAAATCAAGAAAATAATGACATCAAAAACATGCATCTCATTCAAGAACATGCTCGATACACTGTTGAACTTTGGAAAAATCTAAAAAGTCAATTACTGGAAAAATTCATAACGTTGATGAATTTGAGGATTTCATGAAACTTGGCTTGACTTACTTCAAAGAACTAGTTCAAAAAGGAAACGATTGCAAACTGAGTTGCATTGAAAGTCCTAGGATAGTTTCCAAATTGATCTTCTTATAGCTAAGGTTACGGACTTGTACAACAACTTTTAATCCCAATCTAGTGACAAACAAGTTTCTGCTAATGCTTCTTTTGAAAACAATAATCAGCCAGTAACTTCGTCACAACATTACATAACGATTATTGGTGATTCTGACGATATGACTGTTGATGAAAATGAAAATTTTGAAAAATCTCTGGTGCAAAACTCTGATTTCTGTGAAACTGAAATTCAAATTCAAACTCAAACTGATGCTTCTGCTGAAAATTCAACTCTTACTGAAATCGAAAATTTTCAACTAACAACTTTTGAAATTGATAAAAAGCTTAATCAAGTTGTTGAAATCTCAGTAATTGATTTGAATTCAAATTCTCTAAAAACGAAGACGTCAATATTCAATTTGATCTTCCTCCCTTAGATTCTGTAAATTTTGAAAATTTAGCAACTTTAGATTGTCAACTTGGAAGAAATGACGAAGTTGGTAACAACTATTTAGGTGAGGACGACTTTGATGAGCGAAAACTTCTTCAACTGATTGACGATAATGTTGTTGGGTCTGAAACTGAAAATGAAACATTTGAAAACTTTAAATTCCTGAGGTTGAAAACAATGAAACTGCTAAAGGTGATCTTAAACACAATGACAACTTTTCTGAAACTGTTGAAATCCCTTGCGACTTGATCGTTTCAACTGAACCTCACTTTGATCACTTGTTTTTCAAAGATAAATTTCTATAATATATGAACTCATTTTGGAATAACATTTTTTTTTTGAGAAAACACGATTTCAAAATTTACAGAAAATTCATTTATTTTGTTCTAACTTTAGGTTTACAAATGAACCTTTAGTCAACAACATTTCAGATGTCAAAGCAAAACCGAACAATATTTCTCAAAACAAGTGTGGGGGTGAGAATGACACACATGTCTCTCAATTTATACATCATCTAAACAAGTCAAACTTAGTTTTTGAAACTTTTGTTGAACCCTGACTCGATGACCTCTCTTTAGTAGCTACAGAAATTCAATTCGATTTAGGATCAATTGTAAGCTCAAAATTTTAAAATTAGCAACTCAAACTTATAAAAAACAAAATTTGTTTTTCCAAATCTGACACATAATATGAAACTCTTTATGATTTGGTTTTCTGTGCTACAGATGTGTCTCATAATCTTAATGAGGCTGATCAATTGGTCCATTGTGGACTGGTTCATCTATTCGATGACTGCGTATTTTTTGCACACGCATCCGGTAAGCCACGCTTACCCACTTATTTTATTCCCTTTCGCTAAGATATGCCTAATTAACGAATGTGGGGACACAGTTACAATCACGTGTAGGGGGAGTTTACATTACAACAGCAATCAAATTTTATGAACTAGGTCATTCGTTGAACAAGGACTAAATTAAAATTCATAAATAACACCTTGGTTCTTTATTGATAAGTTGAATTGTTAGGTAATGGGAATGAACATTATTTATTCAATGAGTCGTAATGTGTCTTTTTAAGATGCTAGCTTGAGACTGTGCAGATGTTACTTGTGTTCTGTAGTAAGCGTGTCAACCCTTGTTATATTTTGCACCTACATTTATTGGATTTTTTGAGCTCTTTTTCATGCATAATATTTTTTCACTCAAAATTTCCAATTCATAAGTTCTAAAATCCACTTGGCCCAATTAAGGAGAAATGACACATTGTAGCGTTCTTCTTCGATACCCCACATTATTCGAACCTAAGTTTTAGTTGATTTACATCGATGTTTCGACAAGTTCTTCTTATATTGGTATACATAAGAGCCTTTTTACTGATTTATTTTCAAAGGTTCAAAAACGCCACTTTTTATACCAATATTACACTACCCACTCCATACTTGTTTTAAGGTAGGATAACCATATACCACATCTTATTTTATAGGGGTTATCTGTCTTACGAAACTTTGCTTATCATTCCTTTCAGCTTTTTATAAAACATCAATCCAGACTTGTGTGTTGAATTAGGGTTATTGAAGTAGAGTAACTAGGGCACAAAACTTTCCTTTCATGAAGTGTTGGTTATGATTCGCTTAGTAGAGAAGGAATCAAATGAAATAATGTATGGTATCATTCCATTCCATCTCCACTCATCATTCATCTTGCAATAAAGAGAAAATCTCCAAGAATAAAGTAGTCATTCATCATTCTTGACTATAAAGCATTCATTTCCATTCCATCCACATCCATCATACCGTACTTAGAAGTGAGGATTGTAGTAGAGGAAATGAAAGGAAACAAAACGTCCATATGTGCCTTAGTATTACTTTATCTTTTGTAGCTTGAAGTTCAACTAATACACTTGCCCTTCTTATCCAGAATATTTTTAGAACTTACAAAATTTCCATTCATCTATGCATAACTCACTTCCAATATATTACAGTTACACAGGTGCAAAATTATTCAAAATAATAATAATGAATAAATGATTGGGTGCACATTGTCGATGTGTAGAACTTTGGTTGACACCACGCTCTTAACCTTCAAGGGAATTACAGTGTTATCAAGGAATTACGATTCAGCTTGAAAAATGTTATACATTTTTTCACTAGTAATGGGATGGACAATTTAAGACCAAACCGTTGATAGTGAAGTTAGGTAAAGTCCTTGGAATGTGAAAGATCTTAAATATATTATTTGATTAATCTGCATACATAAGATGCTTTGGATTTTGTGGGTAGTATCCATTGAAAACCCGCATGAGACAACACTCATCCTACTAGGGACACCTAGGGATTTAACGACTTGTTGCATACGCTAAATTCAGTCATGTTTCTTACGAAAGTGTGATGAATAAAAAGATAAGTGTGGGGGTATTTGATATACACGTAAACGTGTATATTTTATTCGCTTATTTATCTTGTTTTATCTTTAAAATAATCGATATTGTGTATTTATAGTTGTGTTTCCAGATTATTTATGATGAATGGATTGATGCACTTAATTGTTTAAAAGCTTGAAGAACTGATGCAAGAAGAGTGTTGGATTTTAGAGCAGGATTGAAGCTTGAAGACCTAAAGAAATGTTGATGTTCAACCACCTTCTGCTGCATATTTAAAGTCAAGATTCAACGCTTTTAATAAAGATTGCTTGTCTCGGATGATATAAAGTTCTCATTCATGCTCAAAACAATGAAATTGATGCCATTTGATGCCCACAAGTTATGACAATTGCAAATCCATTCACACGCGTTCACATTTTGCTAATTGGTTTATTTTTTATTTTGGAAAAGGGCCTTTGTCCCACATTGTGTAATTGGCCACTTAGTCTTGGCTATGGCAACTATAAAAACACTTGTATCTCTCACATTAGAATTAATTTGAGTTTTATTCTATAACTCTTCTCTGGAATAAAACTATTCTTCTCCATCTCTTCTTAGTTGTTATTTTATTATATTTATGTTTATGTTGTTTATTTTCTTTTTCCTTATTTCTTATTTAGTTATTTCTAGCTAATCCCCTTTTAATTGGGGGTGATGACGCTTAGACTAGATTCAATATGAATCACATAGCCAAAAAGATTAGGACGTTATTTATATAGATTTGGATCTGAACCAAGGGTTAGATCTGAACCTTCATACTCTGTACCCTTTAAGAGCTTCGCTCCTTCATAGGGTATATTCGATTTCGATCTAACACTTATCAGATTTAGATCTAATTTTTAGGGTTTTAGAAATAAAACAGTGAATCTATCCTAATATCCTATGGTTGTTTAAGAGCTTAGCTCCTGCATAGGATATACTATTCACATATTTGTTTCTAGAAACTTAATTATTGTTGATTCATGTTTGTGACAGAAACATGAATTAGATCTGTATTAATCTGTTTAGTTATTAATTCATGTTAATCTAGTTTATGTCATTGCTCCATGTTAACACCAAAAACTGGTTCAACACCCGAAAAGAAGAATTTTGTAGAGAAAAACTGAAGATAAACAATCGTAAACAATGCAAAGAAATTAGAAAAGAATCACACACAAATTTATAGTGGTTCGGCGTTAACGAGCCTACGTCCACTTTATAATCCTTATTTATGATCAACCAAAATGATTACAATAATTCTCTCTTTTTTCTTACGTCGTCTTTTCTAAACTGAAACGTAAGTATTTATAGGTGATATAATACTTGGCTGTTATCAGCACGTGTCATTGGATCCAGAGGAATAGCTGCGGTTGAACGAATCAATATCCGCTGAAGAGTCGGTATTCCATCCCAAATATCTAGTGTGAAATAGCCTGTGATTCGGCTGCTTTAGACAATTTGAATGAAAGGGTTCTGAAATGAGCTATTCTTTAGGCTGGCTTTTCGGGCTTTAAATGAACACATCATAATTGATCAGGTTTAGTCATCTCATGTTCCTTCTGGGTCGTGCCTAATGGAAGAAGTGAACTAACATGATGGGTTTCTCTGTCTTATTTACTTCGAGGACTTTGGGTACGGGTCTACCACGTTATCTTGCCTTGATGGGCGGTCCGAAAGGCCCATCAACACTTTGCCCCCAAAGTACGATTCGCTAAATGAGAAGCGTACTTTGTTGTCTTATATCTTAAATCAAATTCTACACATCGCTTGTCCCACCGGTTACTTTGACTTTCATTCAATAGACATCGCAAGCTGCGTTGAATCCCATCAATCGCTTCAAAATTATGAACGAGTTCAGATAATGATGACGCCTCCCTATCTTCCCATTTCACCAACTGGTCTTTAACTCTCCAACTTCATCACACGTCCGCTTGGTCCAATCATATTAGTCGAATTTGAATGGCCACTCTTCTTTTTCATTATAAAAGTAAAATTCCTATTACCCTTCTCTTTTTACTTTTTACAACTGTTCCAAAAGAGAGACGATTGGTGATTATCATCTTCTCCTAAGATCATCTTTTTCAGGTATGTATCATTCCCCATGTCGAAACACCATTCTTGCACGGGGTCTTTCTTTTTCTCACCATAATCTAGGGTTTAATTTGACCTAATCAACGGAGGTCTTCCGCATCAGACCGCCGGAATCAGCGGCGGTGTGGTTCCCCAAGGTGAAACTACCACCCTTTTGGTAAGACCCGTTGATACCGAATCCCTAATTTTGATGACATTACAAAAAGATCTCGCCTTCCCCCAGCATTCTGTGAATTACAGTGTCTTTGAACCCTAAGGCATGTGACAACGCTCAAAGGGGCGATGGAAGGGATATCAATTTCCGTATAGCTTAAATTATACTATTGGTAATCCATCTTTTATTGGGGCCATGCTCGTAAAAAGTTCTGATTCTTTGTCTTCTTCTGTGTTTCTTTCCCTCTCTTTTTTTCTTAGTGCCACAAGTTCTTTATATGCCAATGGTCTGAACGTGTGACAGCCATCAGCAAGAATTTGGTGGAGAGATACCATTTTCTATTAGAGTGGACAGTTCTTCAGAGTCCTCGAGTCAGTCAGAACCCACTTTTGTTAATGATCCTCGAAGTCGGTCGACGGATCCGTTGCTTGTTCCTCCCATAGCAGTCGAGCTAACCGAAGCAATGCCCATTCCTCTGACACCTGATCTGCTCCCAGACGCAGAGATTTCAAGGGACCCTCCAGAAGCAGAAAAGTCCAACATCACTCTTAAACGACTTCAACATTTAACAACAAAGCACAACATTCCCTTTGACGACGTCCTCGTTCCTGATGAAACCGCTAAACCCCATATTCCTCCGGATGGTTATATGGCAATTTCTCTTCCAATGTGTAATATGGGGCCATTCCCCCTATCCCTTCTGTCATTGTCGATTTCTTGCGCTGGATGAATTTGGCCCCGATGCAGTTTCATCCGATAGCTTATGGCAATTTGCTGTCGACCTGTTATCTATATCTGAAATATCTGGGTTACCCTCCGACCATTAATGATATAGCCTTTCTCTTCAATTTTAGACACAATGAGAGGCAGTCCCCTTCTTTGCTCTACTTTGAGGCTATTAGGGGTTGGAAGATTATTGAGGAAGTTCCCAGCAAGGCGGGTGATCCCAAGCGAGACTGGTTCTGGATTAAGCAGCAGCCCAGGTGTGCTCGATACTGGCTAAAATGTGGTGGGTTCCTCTCTTTTCTTTACATACCCCTTTTCCATTAAAATCTATCGCTCTAATACCTTATTATTATTATCTGTTATAGAGGACGAGCCTATAAGACCTGAGGACGAAGTTTTTAAAGAACGTCATAAGCGATTGATCGAGTTAAAAAAGAAGCGACGAACATTTTGGAATTGTCTGACCGATGAAAACTTGCACCGATATGCTCTCCTCGACCGAAGTAGGACTAGGGGGTCAGTAAAAGAAGGACCTGATCCTGCAGCAATGGTTCAGGATGAGGTGCCCCCAGTCACAAAGAAGTCGGGAGATGAACAGGCGACGCGCTCGATCGGAAGGTCTTCTAGCCATCCCTTGCCTAGGAAGAAAGAAAAATCCGGTCCAAGGCAGCCTGTTTGCAAAAGGCGGGTTCGAAAAGTCAAGTTTCTAGAAGTCGCTCGTGATGAGGTCGGACATCGACAGAGGGAGAAGGTCCCTGTCAAGAGAGCTCCCAAGGTGGTGCAAGGGAAAACAAATGAAGAAGAACCTACTGAGGTTCACCCGAAAGATTCGGGAGTCGAGGATGATTCTCCTTTGACTCATGATCAACAGGAGGGGTGTGGCACCTCCCCTCTTCCAGGATTGGAAAATCTATAAATGCCTAACATTATCCTCTCACCACAAAGCTTAGATCCAAATTGATTCTTTGCCAATCAATCTGAAGGAATGTCCTTCCCAGACAGACAGGATGGTATTGAAGGTATGGTCTCATCATGATTATGAGGTTTATTGCACGTTACAACATCAAAATTTTCATGCATAAATTGAGGATCGCTTGTTTCATTTTTCTTTCCTTGCAGGTGTTGACGAAGAGTTTTACAGAAATTTGTTCGCCTCCTTCCCAATGGACCGTGGGTTGGGTGATTCTATTTTGCCACGTACCGAAAAAGAAAGCAGTGACAAAGACAATGATAACGGAAAGAAGGAAGCAGAGGATGCGAGGAAAGACAAGAGGAAAGGAAAAGATGAAGAAACAAGGAAAGAAGGAAAAGGTGATCTGCCCGAGGGTAAAAATGGGCAGGAAAAGAGACGCTTGAGAAAACATGGTCGAGTACCAGGAGATACGGAAGTGTTGGGCAGTATACCCAAGAAAAGGAAGGGAGATAAATCTCTAAAGTATAAGAAGGGAGGAGGAGTCGAGCTTTCTCGAACAGCAGTACATCATTCTAGGCCTGCGGTAGGAACTTCTTCCGCCGACCGATTCCGAGAACTGGAACGAGATTTCCCCAATCTCATTTTTTCAGAAATTGAACCAGCCCCCGAAATACAATCATTGACCCATAGCTTTCGTCGTCGCATGCGCAATAACCTTGAGTACGCCCTATCTCAATATGATGCCATACGAGAATACGCCGGGCAAGTAAGTGGAGCGTTAAAGGGAAAGCTAGCCGAAATCGCTGGCTTAAAAAGAGACATCGACAGGGGTA
Organism: Allium sativum; assembly: GCA_030737875.1. Taxonomy (NCBI): domain Eukaryota; kingdom Viridiplantae; phylum Streptophyta; class Magnoliopsida; order Asparagales; family Amaryllidaceae; genus Allium; species Allium sativum. The sequence goes on along the minus strand of CM060921.1, from coordinate 713,587,369 downwards.
AGAAAACCTTTGGATTTCTGGAAAAGAAAATCAAAAATCAAGAGTTACAGGCAGTGGTAGACAGAGAAAAGTATGGGAGAGAGGTTGAAGACTTGAACAGTCAGGTTCAACAGAAAGGCCGGGAATGTGATTTAATGAGGGAAGAGATTGAATCTTTGAAGAGGGATAGAGCTCAACTCGATCTTGAAATTCAGAATTTAAAGGCTACCCTCCATTCATCCGAGCTAGCCAAGAATCAGGCTGAAAAGAATACCGCTGCAGCATTCTAGTCTGCTAGTAATCTAAAGCTTCAACACGATATTGAGATTGAGACCATTAAGCCTGAGCACGCCCGAGAGAAAGTTGAATTGAAAAAGGGGCATGCTCGTCAGGTTCTTTTTTTTGCGTGAATTTCCTTCATTACATGGATCTATCTTGGATGCCTGGATATCCCAGGTTGTTAGCTGATGTATGGAAGGTAGTCTTATGGGAGGAGAAGAAAACAACACAGGGCCATCAAGTGGATGAGGCGTCGTTGATGATCCAAATATTGAATGATAAAGAACGAGCCATCGTGGAAGAGGTGCAAAGACAGGAAAAGAAAATAGCAGAGGCAGAACGTCACAGGGTGAAGGGAAAATCGGTTCCTGAAACCGAAGTAGGTGGCAGTTGGCCTTATGCTCCCGCATCTGCTGCACACATGGTTATGGAAAGGGGCTCATCTTCTACCTTTCCATCCGATTCAGTCAAGGCCACGGAAGGGCAGGTGATTGGTTCCAATGTTGAAGGTAAGCTTTTTTGTTGAGTTTGAGTTCCTTATCTCCTCCTAATTTGCATGCATTTCTTCTATAGGGATCTCTTTTGTTGCTGAGAGGGTGGATGAAGGACCTGCTGTCGAGGAAAATGGTATCACCGAAGAAGCAAACAAGACTGCAGGAGTGGAGAGGATTGACTTGGTATCTCCTGAAGACAGGGAAGTCGAGGTTGTCAAGGAGTCCAAAAGAGATGATCGCCCATCCATGGCCGAGATCAAGGATCAGAAGGACAAGGAAATTTCTGCCATGAAGCCTGAGCCTGCTGAAGATCCTCAGAGCATCAAACCTCTCTAGTTCCTTCCTCCGACCATTCTTTCTTCAGCCTCAGCTCCTGTTGCCCCCATTATTCCACAATCTTCTGCCTGAGCTCCTCGTCCTTTTGGTAGCACGCTTGGAGGGTCGAGACGCAGGATGACCACTCAAGAGATGCAGGAGATGATCAAGCAAAAAGAGATGGCTGAAATGGTAGATCAAGGGCCGATGCCACCTCCCTTTTAGGACCTTTCTTTTCTTTGTAATTTTATGATGATGTATCCCCTATGACGCTGTCTGAACAGTACCTATCATGTAGTAGTATTTTGTGATGATGTCAGGATATTTTAAATGGAAATCTACTTATGATGATAACGTGTGTAACAAAGATGTCATGTGAATCTTTTGTTTTGTTTTTAATGTTAATAGTGAATCGCACTTCACCCTTGTCGGAGGTGCTAACTATTTCTTTTGCCCCCGGTGATGGGGTAAATGTTTGAGTGGCAATCTCCCATGTCGAACTCGAGCAGACCCATCCTTAATCAAGGGTTGGATGCAGTCGAGCGGGAGCGCCTCTAGGCTTTTATACTTATCCTTTAGTCAGTAAACGGCAAAGTTTTATTGTTTGAGCGGTCTTGTATCAAGGTGCACCATTCACTCTCTATTGTCATTTATACTCGTCCTCAAATCAATGAGGTTGGGAGTTGAGTCCTAATAGTCAATCAGTATGCCTAGATAGCGTCGACTTTATTCTTGAGTCAACCAAGGCAGAAGTCAAAAAATCAGTCAGTCGATTACAATCGTTAGCTCTTTACAATCACAACATGACAGAGCAGGAACAGAGATTCTTATTAGTACGCTATCGCGACCAATGAAGATCGCTTATTACAATGCCAAAAATAAACTAACAATCTAAATGCTGAAAGAGAGAAAAAACATTAAAAAATTAACGCCTAAGAGAGATAAGGTCGCAAGTGCTCTGCGTTCCATGCTCTTTGGAACAGTTCGCCATCCACAGTTATTAGTCTGAAACTTCCATTATCGAGCTTTCTTTGAATGACATAGGGTCCTTCCCATCTCGGGCCCATGTGTACGGGGACCGGGAAGACTCGTTTCAGAACCAAATCTCCTACTTCAAAAGTCTTTGGTCGTACTTTTTTGTTGTAATACTGAGCGACTCATTGCCTATGGGCCGCGTCACGAAGGTTCGCCTCTTCTTTTTTTTCGTCGACCATGTCCAATGATGTCAGGAGAAGTGCCTTATTAGTCAGGGGATCGTAGTAGGTCGTCCGGTGAGTCGGGGCTTCATGCTCGATCGGGAGAACTGCCTCGGAACCATACGATAAAACGAAGGGAGTATGTCTTGTAGCGGTTTTATGGGTAGTACGATACACCCATAATGCCAGAGGCAATTCGTCGACCCATTTTCCTTTAGCGCGCTCTAGCCGTTTCTTCAAAACGGTTTTAATGATCTTGTTAACTGCTTCAACTCGACCATTGGATTGGGGATGTGCGACTGCGATGTATTTCTTCTCAATATGATATTTTTCACAAAAATCACGGAATTCCAGACTGTCGAACTGAGACCCATTATCTGTGACAATGGTTCGAGGTACTCCATATCGACATACAATGTTCCGGACGATAAAGTTGATGACCTTCTTTGTTGTAATCATAGTCATCTGTTCGGCTTCCGCCCACTTTGTGAAGTAATCTACTGGCACAATCGCGTACCTGGTACCTCCTTTCGAAATGGGCAAGGTTCCGATGATGTCAATTCCCCATACAGCGAACGGCCAAGGACTTGTCATTTGAGTAATCTTTGTTGGAGGCGCTCATGGGATATGCGCGAATCTCTGGCATTTATCGCATCTTTTGGCACAATTAGTAGCGTCTTTTTTGATGGTCGGCCAGAAGTATCCATAGCGTAGTATTTTCCGGGCCAGGGTTTGCCCCCCAGTGTGCGCCCCGCAGTCCCCCTCTATGTACTTCTTGCAGTATCCTCTTGATGTCATCGTTGGCTACACATCGGAACATAGGAACAGAAAACCCTCTTCTGTAGAGCTGGCCTTGCTGAATAAGGTACCTGGAAGTCTGCCGTACTAAGACTCGGTTCTCATTTTTCTTTTCGGGCAGCTGCCCATGGAGAAGGAAATTTTTAATGGGAGTCATCCATGATTCTTCTTCAGGTTCGATGTTAGTCTGGTCGACACCCATCTGATCGATGCTTGGTATTCTCAAGGTTTCTATGGGAACTATCTCTGTTTCGCTCGAGTGATTTGAACAAGTTAGTTTTGCCAGCCTATCTGCTTTCTGATTCTCCTTTCGGAGAATATGAGAAATGCTATATCGGTCGAAGTTCCTTAGCAATCTCTCGACCTCCTTGAGGTAAGAGCTCAGTCGTTCTCCCCGGGTAATGAATTCCTTTCGAACTTGGCATACTACAAGTTGTGAGTCACAATAGATATCGAGTGTTGTTATTTTCAGATCTTTCGCTAGTTTGAGCCCGGCAATCAGGGCTTCATACTCGGCGTCATAGTTGGTAGCCAAAAATTCCATTCTCAAAGCATAATAAACCGAGCGCCCTTCAGGGGACAGAAGTACTATGCCGACTCCCGAGCGTTGTTTATTTCAGGCTCCATCCATGTAAAGCTTCCATACGACTGGCTCTTGACTGGCCTTCATAGGCCAGGGGTTGCCGTCTTGACATTCGTCTTCCGGGGTTGTAAATTCTGCTATGAAATCAGCTAAAGCCTGTCCTTGAATTAACTTTCGAGGAATGAACGTTAGGTCGAACTGGCTCAATTCAATGTTCCATTTCAGGAGCCTCCTGCTTGCTTCTGGTCGTTGCAAAATTTGGCGAAGAGGTTGATCAGTGAATATTTTATTTGGATGAGCTTGGAAATAATGTCGAAGCTTCTTTGACGTAATTAACAAGCTGTAAGCCAGATTTTCGATCTTAGGATAATTACGCTCTTAAACCGGACGTTGTACTCGCTCTTCTTCGTGGACCAGGACCGAGCTAATTGCATGTGCGGATACAGCTAAATAAACAAATAAGTCTTCATGGTCGACAGGCTTAGAGAGAATAGGAGGTTTTTCAAGATGGTCGAGCAGATTTTGGAAAGCCTCGACGCAGTCGGGCGTCCACGCAAAGTTCTGTTTCCCTCTTTTTATCAATTCAAAGAAGGGCAGGCATTTATCAGTAGCTTTCGAAATGAACCGTCCCATTGCTGCTACCTTTCCTGCTAAAATCTGAACATCCCTTATCCAATGAGGTTCTTGAATTCCCTTAAGGGCCGCAATTTGATCAGGGTTGATCTCGATTCTGCGGGAACTCAAGATGAAGCCAAAGAACTTACCTGAAGCTACTCCAAAAGAACATTTTAATGGGTTCAGTTTCATACCGTATTTCCGGATAATGCTAAACATCCTCGACAGGTCACCCACGTGTTCGGATGATTGTTTTGACTTTACCAACATGTCATCTACATATACCTCCATTGTCTTCCTTATTTGATCATGAAACATCCGGTTAACTAGCCTTTGATAGGTTGCTCCTGCATTCTTTAGACCGAAAGGCATCACTACATAATAGTACAATTCGAGGTCGATAATGAAACTGGTACGTTCTTGGTCAGGGACATGCATGGCAATCTGATTGTACCTGGAATATGCGTCCACGAACGAAAGTAACTCGTGCCCGGCGGTCGAATCGACTAGATGATCGATCCTAGGCAATAGGAAGTTGTCCTTAGGGCATGCCTTGTTTAGATCGGAAAAATCAATGCAGGTTCTCTACTTCCCATTAGCCTTCTTCACAAGTACCGGGTTGGCTATCCAGTCGGGATAGGTTGAATCCCGGATGAATCCATTGGCTTGTAACTTCCTGATTTCTTCCTTCAAGGATCTCGACCATTCAGGGACTATAATTCGCCTTTTTTGTTTTACAAGAAAGTATTTTTGGTCGATGCTGAGGGAATGGGTTATAATAGATGGAGATATCCCACACATGTTAGCGTGGGTCCAGGAAAATACATCCAAATTCGCCCGAAGGAATTCACAGAGTGACGGTCCTGGTCGGGGTGTTTTCTGTAATTGCTATGCTTCCTTCCCCTCCCCAAGGGGATAGGATTTTTCAGGATCCTTATTACCAATGCTCTTCAATTCCTTCCATTCTGCCAAATAGCATGCTCAACCTGTTACTTGGTCCCCTCGTACGGTTCCAATTCCACTGTCAGTGGGAAACTTCGGAAGCAAGCACCAGGGGGCGATACATGCTCGGAACATAGCCAAGGCAGGTCGTCCCAAGAAGGCATTATAGTGTGAGGTGATATTCATTACAACAAATGGTAGAATCCTTACTCTTCATCGATCTCCATCTCCTAATTCCACTGATAGCCTGACCTGGCCTATGGGTTCGGTGGAAGCTTTATTGAAACCACGTATTTGACCTTCATACAACTCTAAGTCCTTCGTTTCTAGTTTCATTTGGTCGTAGGTCTGTTTGAATAGGATGTTCACCGAACTTCCATTGTCCACCAAAAATTTTCGGATAGTAGTTGGGCCAATGATAGCGGTTATCACCAACGGATCGACCGTTGGGGTTTCTATACCAATTGGCTCGCGGTCGCGGAAGACAATATCCTTGCCTGTTGTCCTTCTTTGTTTGATGGGACTTGCGGCCTTATGGGGATTCACTTCTTCAACATTGAGGTTTTTTGCGGCGTTAACATATCGTTCCATGGCCCTGATGTTATATCCCGCCGGATGCGGTCCTCCTACAATGGCGGTGATAACAATCCCTTTCCCCTTTTTTTGAGGGGTAGCGCCAGGTGCAGGTTGATTTGGCTTGGGCATCGAAGTTCCTTTCCCCCCGTCCCTTGGAGTTGTTTTATATTCGTCAAGTTTCCCTTCTCAAATTAATTTTTCAACGATGTCCCTAAGATGTCGGCTCTCGTTGGTCGTATGCCCATAAATGTCGTGGAATAGGCAATACTTCCCAGTCGCTCGTTCCTTCTTCGTAGGCTCTCGTGGGGGCGGTTTCTTATATTGCATTGTATTGCAGGTATCGAGATATATGTTCTCTAATGTATCATTTAAGGCAGTATATGTGTCAAACACCTGGAAACGGAGGCGCTTCCGGGAGCTTCCTCTTTGCTTCGAACTCCCGCTGTTCTCTCTTGACCCCTCGCCATTACGTTTGCCACGGTTTTCAACATTTACTTCGACTTTCCCCGCGTTATCCCCAGATTGTTTAACCGCGATATTATTTCGAGTTGACGGATTGAAAGTGTCTTTCGTACCATCTTCCTCTTCTAGCTGCACTTTTTCTTGTCTCAATCGGATGTGAGCCTTTTCATAGAAAGCCTCAATCGTGGTTGGTGGCTTTCCAATCAAATATTTTCCGAACACTGTTCGCTTGTCGATGCCATCGATCATGGCCATCAAGACAGTTTCATGGTTGGGGTTGCTAACATCAGTTGTCGCCCGATTGAGATAATTCCTCAGGGATTTGCCTCTTCCCTGCTTAACTGCTGACAAAGCCATGACATGTTTTGATTTGGTAGCGTGAAGATGGAATTGAGTCAGGAATTTTTCGCTCAGGTCTTTAAAGCTAGGAACTGACTTCGCGGGCAAACGGACAAACCACATGAGGGTTATCCCGCTTAAAAAGATTGGAAAAGCTTTGCATTTGATTGTATCCGGGGAAACTGCAACTTCCATGTGCCAAGAGTATCTCATTAGGTGCTACTGTGGGTCAGAAGTTCCATCGTACTGATTCATTTGGGGCATATTAAATCTCCTGGGAAACTCCGCTTGCAAAATGTCGTCAGTGAATGGTGTATGGCTTCGGTTGATTCCCCAATCTTCGTTCCTATGCCCACGACTATCGTTCATAATTTGTCGTACCATAGCGGCTAAATTTGGTGGAATGACCGTGTCCGGGTAGACCTCATCAACCGATGGACTTCTTCTGGCCCCATCATCAAGAAATATCGTCCGGGCATTTCTTCTTCTCCCCCGGTTTTCTTGGTCAATCACAAGATTCTGGGGAGGATGTACGGGGCCCGATCTCTTCGACCAGTATTTCGATTTATAGGAGGGGACGCCTCCCGATGATGCAGGGCTATGGGATCGACAATTTCTAACTCGATCTGATCAGCATGCTCTTGGTCGCGTTCATCTGGTGGATTCTGGTGTCCCTCTATGCGTGCTTGCCGGACATTTTCAGCTCTTTCTAACGGACGTCGAGGTCGACGTGGGTCTCTGCCTTCCTCTGACAAAGAGGAGCTTTCTGACACTCGGTCCAGCTGAGGAGAAGGGAGTCGATGGCCCCGGGCCTCCTGAGCTTGACTTCTGAATTCGTCCCATTGCCTCGCTATGCGAGTCATGTCTTCACGCATAGCGGCGTTCTCTTGAGAATGGGCCCTTAGGGCATCGGTGGTTTCCTTAAGCCGATCTACCATAACCATGAACTCGTCTCGGGTGGAGAAGGCAGAAGATGGAGCTAAATCCCCTCCAGGGGGTAATGTAGGCTAATCTGAAGTAGCTTCAGGAATGGCCGTCCTGCCAGCTGCTTCCATAGATGTTCCAATCTGCGGATTTTTTCCAGTATTGCGAGCTGTTTTTCCAGCCATTGCTAAATCAATGCAGCAATAAAAACGAGATTTTCATCTTGGACTTGATGATCCAAAAGTAGAGCGAAAACCTGGATTGATCTGAGAAAGTCAGTTCTCAGTGAAAGCACCAAAATGTTGACACCAAAAACTGGTTCAACACCCGAAAAGAAGAATTTTGTAGAGAAAAAGTGAAGATAAACAATCGTAAACAATGCAAAGAAATTAGAAAAGAATCACACTCAAATTTATAGTGGTTCGGCGTTAACGAGCCTACGTCCACTTTATAATCCTTAATTATGATCAACCAAAATGATTACAATAATTCTCTCCTTTTTTCTTACATCGTCTTTTCTAAACTGAAACGTAAGTATTTATAGGTGATACAATACTTGGTCGTTATCAGCACGTGTCATTGGATCCAGAGGAATAGCTGCATCTGAATGAATCAATATTCGCTGAAGAGTCAGTATTCCATCCCAAATATCTAGTGCGAAATAACTTGTGATTCGGCTGCTTTGGACAATTTGAATGAAAGGGTTCTGAAATGAGCTATTCTTTAGGCTGGCTTTTCGGGCTTTAAATGAACACATCATAATTGATCAGGTTTAGTCATCTCATGTTCCTTTTGGGCCGCGCCTAATGGACGAAGTGAACTAACATGATGGGTTTCTCTGTCTTATTTACTTCGAGGACTTTGGGTACGAGTCTACCACGTTATCTTGCCTTGATGGGCGGTCCGAAAGGCCCATCAACACTCCCCAATGGCTTTCATTTATTATATAAAACTCTCTCTTTTTTCATTTATTTTCTGTGTTTATAACCAATCAAACCTTTGAAATAACTTGATTGGATTTATTAATTTAAATAATTTTGGTCCCAGAGTTTGACACCCTTTGCAACAACCCTTGTTGTTTAGGAAAGCCGAACGAATTGAATAGTTGCTTACAATTATTTAATTTGTTCGTAAATACACACATTGCATTTATAAGAAAATCGTTACTACAGTAGGAAATATTACTACATCAACATAATACAAGCAACTAGTAATACAGATAGTAGTGAAAAATCAACTTATAACTGAGGAAACATTGACATTAGAATACGTTGTTTCATTATCATCCAAAATCCCTTCTCCAAGTCAGGCATTCTAGTTAGATCTTTGTTCATGATAGCATTCTCTTCTTATTGTTTCTTATACGGTAACTGGTCCGCTATAATTTGTAGCATCTTCTCTTCTAGATCAGCAAGCCTTTTCATAACATCTATTTTTCCTTAGCTTCTACACGTCTTTCTACATGTCTACGACCGTGTTCTTCGTCGCGTGCATTCACTTTTCCTTCAAGCTCAACCGCAGTTTTGCCCCTTCTTTTCGCAGTTTGACTCCCTCAGGTCTAAAATCTTTGTCAATCGTGGTATTGAACTCATCAAGTAGGTTTTCCCCTACACACTGAGAAATTTTGGCAGTTGACTCGCTTAGACTGGAAGAAAACCCAGATTTTGAAGTTTTTTCTTGCTCTTGCTAGCAGTTTGAACATCGCGAAGGCTCTTAGCAAGTTCTGAGTTCCATTTTGGTTGACTAGTAAGCAAATCATAACAATGCATAAACTGATAATAATGTGGCCTTTTTGCTTCAGTTTCTCTAGCAAAAAGCTTCTTGAACTCCTCGTTTGTTATTCGTTTCTAATAAAAATAGGTAATATGAATCACAAAAACAATCTATCAACCACTAATGTACGTAGTAAGCAAAAAATACCAGATTATCCTCTCATCCCATGCCGCTTGGATTCGCTATCTTTCTTTTGTAAACTTGTGATTCATAAAACGTTGTTCGATGGCTTATTTTGCCGAAACGGCCTTGAATCACCGACAACATCCGTAAGCCTTATGGATGCTTCTCAACGAAGGCGGTCATATTTTTTACCAAAACGTAGCGGTTGATTGATTGTTCTTCGTAGCCGAATCTTGTGAGAAATGACAATAGATGGTGTATAGAATGATGTCCTCTTCGTCTCTCCACGGAATAGTTGCTTGTTCGCTTGATTGAGTACCTAGGACATTGTTTGCATCGGCCTGCGAAAACCGGCTTCCGTCCATCGTCGGATGTGAAAATTTTCTGAATGGTGACGACATTATAGAGTTAGAGTTTGTACAGATTAAAGAGATAGAAAAGAATTGTGAATATGTTGTAATGTAGAATGGTAGAAAGAAACCAATTTATAACTGAAAATATAGCCGTTTGAAAATTTTGACCGTTTTATAGCCGTTGGGAAAATAAGAATGTTTTATTGTTCTTTAGTTAAAATGCAACCGTTAGTAGTCGTTCGAAAATGTTTGCATGTTGATACACCGAATTTATTGGCGTGTCTCGTAGCGCGGCGAATTTATTGGAGCACGCCGAAAAAATCGGCACGCTATGTTACATGCCGATAAATTCGGCGCGCGGGGACAATTCAATATTCAGAATTGACTTTAGTTTTCTCCTGAATATTCAGGGAAAGGATAACCATTGGTGAGCGTTTTAACCTCTAACTCGCAATTCAGGGTAGAAATAGGGAGATGCCCTTACCTGGCATCTTTTTTTTGTTTGTTGAGCAAGAGCCAACTTTTCAACTTGAAAATGAAGAAAACGAAGCACTCCTTCACAATTCCATATTTCAATGGAAGCAATATATCCCATTCCCATCTTTGGGTCTGGCTATTTGCACCCCATTATTTACTCTTCACCCCCCAATTAAAATTTCAAAATTTTATTTCCAGATTTACCATTTAAAAACTGATTATATAATTTGTCTAATGTTGATATGTTATACAATGATTAAAAAAATATCAGTCATATACATATATGGATGTTCGAGTCTAAATTGCAAATAATAATTTAAAATTTTAAAATCAACATATTGTACATGATCATTAAAAAAAGAAAAATTAAAGATAGAAGTTCTAAATATGATTAAAAATATAAATCAATGATTAAAAATTTAAAACAATACAATTAGCGATGTGTATCATTAAGTGTTTAGAGACCGAGACATTAACTATACAAGTGCCCACCCGTGCTTCGCACACGGACATTGCAAAATAATTATAGTTACTACACTTTTAACAACCTTAAAAATACACAAAGTTTGTGTTATTTGGATCTTCGTGGATGAAGTAAAATGAATAACTCATCAAGGAGAAACGCCACTTTGGAAACTACAGTGTTTCTTATCTGAGTAAACCATTAACCGTCCAACCCATAAGCTGCAAATTTTACTAACGCTCGGTATCCCATTATAAAATATAAAAGTGCGGCATACATCATTATCCTCACTTCATTAAGGAAGAAAGAAATCCCATATAACTATTGTTAGAACGCTACAGATAAATAAACCACTGGGCTTTCAAATAAACAACTTATTCAAAGTTGTAAATTTATAAATGATCAGATTAATAGATAAGTTGAATACGAAAATAGAAATAATAACATTCCATTCCAGCGGAGATGTGATTGTAAGAATCCATCTTGCATGAAATCAACTAAACAAATCAAAATACTCTGGATGTTAAAGTGTGAAGACAACAATGAAAATTATTTTCCATCAGCCTCCGTGCAAACTCTCTGTGGAAACCTAACTCCATTTACCCTATAAGGAAAAAGCTACATTGATTTGAGATGAAGCCAAATAATGGTAATATACTAATATTTATAGTTGAGAAAACGCATTGTAACAAATAACCATACTACGATGTAGAAGTGTAGTAACGCCAATACAGCCTGCTATTGTAAAGTACTTGCAAAAACATATACTAACCGCCTAGTCAACAGAAGATATAACCTAAAATGAAGAAATTCCAAAGCGAATTTGTTTACCCCAATCTTCAACTTACTTCTCAGTTGGTTTAGTCATGTAACTCCAAACAATTGCGGAAGTTTTCATATTGCTTCAACAATGAAGTTTACAATTAACCAAAAATCGGATAGAAGTGGTAACTGATGCATGTCAATATTTCATACTGTATAGCTAGGAAATTATCGTTCTTCTGGTTTTGTAATAATAATCATCTTTAAGTTTTTTTTTTTTTTAAAATAGCCCTAAACTCATATTTACCTGCATAATAATAGATAGTCCAAAACATTTGATTTGGACATCATAAAATACTGTTATTTAAGGGGAAAATTAATTTAATTTGGTTATTAGATTTATGTAATTTGGTTCTTTTTTTACAAAGTATTAAAGATTGTTACTTCAATTCTTATGCGGCCTTTCTCCACCGTAGACTGCAGTTACCAAATAGGATCTTACATCTCAAAATTAAGATGTGCTTTGTCTTCTCAAACGGTTTCAACCATAAGTTTATTGTTTTCAAATGCTTATATTATTCAATCAAAATGTTCCTCATCTTCACAAAAGACCTCAGCAATACAATGTTGTTTTATTTCCTACTGATTATTTCATTTCATCGAAATATTATAGTTATGATTCATATGGGCATAAAAATACAGCAAAATTACATACGGCTTAATTAAACAAAATTACATACGACATAATTGAACTCAAGCTGAGTGAATAATGTTATTTAGTAATAAATATGAATCATTAAAATGCCTTGATGGCAGCAACATCAATATTCAGTAGTAGGTTGCTTAATGTTAAGGCATCCCAATATTAAATTAATGCCACATCACACATTTTTATTTCACAATAAAATGTAGGCTATAGTTGTCATCTATGTCAGTTTACAATAATGTGGCCCAAAGTTAATAAATGTGATATTGAGATGCACTAATTTTTTTGTATATAAACAGGAAAGTCATGTATAGTTAAATGCTTAATTATTATTACCATAAATCTACTTCAATCTTTTGTGAATTGAGCAGTGAATATTGCAGCTTCATGCAACCTATAAGGAGAAACTTCGAGCAACTAAAAGAGTGCAACTTGTTTATATAATGAATATGAAGATTTTGAGATGGTCAATAATATAAAGTGTTCTAATACATTTTAATGAGGTAAAGGCTGAATAAGGTCCACATGCAAAAGTGATAACTTTCATAATTCAAATATTAGAACAAAAAAATTGGAAACCAAAATATTTAAATTTAATAAAAAGACCATTTTCCTAAATCCTGTTTAAGCAACCAAAATTAAACATTTTCCTAAATTTAAAGGATGAAATTATAATGTTTGAGACAATAAAATATGCTAGAATAAGTGCAAAACAATTAAAATTAATAATAAATCACAATGTAAGTTTAGATTTATTGAATAATCGGTTGATTTCTTGAAAGTTTAAATCGAAGATAACATGCATCTTGAAAACTAAGATATAAATGGGAGAGCACTCAATTTCATAATGACTAACACAGGAGGCAGAAACTGCAATGTCGATAGTAGATGTAATAATTGGTTCGGTAAAATTTAATATAGACTCAGGTATTCAGCAAAGCTTACACACAAAATATCGATGATGTTTCAAACGATTTGAATGGTAGAATCCAATAAAAAGTGAAAATCTTTGTCAAATTACAACTTTTTGATCTCTTGTTGATTATAAAAACATAGGTTTGGTTATACAAAAATATCTTAAGAGCTATATAATTCTATGAACTGTGATAATCACCACATGGTTTGGTTTATGTACACTGTAATCACATGAATTTAATATACTATGTGCAAAATACAAAAATAAATTACTACAGTAATAGTTTTATTAATATTTTCAAATATGACACACGTTAGTATTCATATACATTTAATTAATTCAAAGCAATTTATTAAATTTCTTGCTTGCACACTATATCGAAGTTACGATGCCATTGGGTAAATTCGTTTAATTGTACTTACACCATGTTATTTTATGTTAATGTAGCTAAAAAATAAAGTAAAAACAATGGCCATACAAAACACACACACTCGCTGGGAACATTTTATATATATATATATATATATATATATATATATATATATATATATATATATATATAAGCAATGAGTGTATAACGTAATTACATACCAACCCATAAAATTATCCTTGTTGATAAAGACTATCAAAATACATTCTGATGCGCCTAATAAACCGAGACATTGACACCTAATTAGCTGTAAGAATTTTTCCCCCTGAAAAGGATAAAAAGTTACCAGGACCTCGATACAGACAATAATAGAAGAATGTTTTTTCATTGTGTTTCTAGTATGCATTATCCATGCTATTGTGTTGGCTTACGAAACCTTGGCTTCACATATCCATTTCGGCTTAAGTATTTTCAGATAAGAGCTCAAAACAAAATATAAAATCAAATATTTTTCTGTACATTGAGACTAAATATTAAGGCTCACGTTGGACATAATGAAGACATAAGCCTGTTTTAAGTACCATGCCTTTTTGTTAAGTGGGTAACATTTCAACACTGCACAAATTTAGTGGAAGTAGTAGTTAGTTCTATATATGTTTACTATCAATAGTCCATCATACAATCGGGTTTAGATATACTTGATTGAGAGTGAATAACCTTTATCTTAAAAGTTGTTCATTGCAATCGTTAAAGAGAGAAGTTCCAATAGATAGCTATACAACTGTTGATGTGTATAAATTAATGAAAGGACTACAGGTTAAAATGATAACAAATCATATTGCATTTTCTGCTCAATTTCAAACGATAAAGACATTGATTACGTGTATCAAATAATGTTACTAAATAAAAAGGATTAATTCAGCTTCCGCAACTGAACAAAAGGACTTTGCATGACATATGCATAATTCTATGAGAATTCGAGAGAACCAAAGCAGGTAGGAAAAAAAACCAAAACTAATAATTTTTACCAGATATGGATTGTTGTACCGGTTGAGGTATTCTGCTAGCCATAGCCAATCAAATCTAACACCTGTCATAGCCAATCAAATCTAACACCTGTCACAGGCATGGAAACAATTACACTAAAAAGTTAAATGATTTGCAGCACCTAGCTAGAAAAATCAAAGAAATTGGTCATTCAGTTTATTGAAAATCAAGAGCCTTGAATAAATGCACAGCTAAAAATAAATTTTCTATTAAAAATTGAAAAAATGATTATCAATAACTACTAAATAGCGGCAAGAACAATGAAAACCAAAGATATTTATGTTTTATACCAAAAACGCAGGTTTGTTGAATTAGGTATAGCAAAGCAGCAAATATTTCTATATAATGGCAAGTGAAAATTTTGCCTTCATAGTAATCTCATAATTAATACCTCCAAAAGCTCTAGGCACAACTCTAAATGAATTATTGAACAATCCAGACAACATTTCAACCTTTTTATTTCATTTGGCTAGGTGAACGATAAAACCCACTGAACCAAAGACCAGAAACTCCACAACTTATCGCTTTCCATATGAATCAACAAAATCAGAATCACTAATACTAAAGTTCCCTGACTTTTGAGTCAAAGCTAAAATAATATAATCAAAGTATACATCCCCTGCAAATGCACAAATCATTAGAAAAATGTATGAAACAAATGAGATAGTCAGCAGTTTATTTTCCCTTGAGCATTTAAGTAAAAACCTATGCAAATATTAATGTGACATAGTATTTAGAATAAACATCACAAATGGCTGAAGTTAGCTTTTTTAAATTAGTTATAAGTGTGAATGTATGTTCAGTAATATTCCTGTGTGTATCATTTAGTCAATACGCAAGTTAAAATCCAAAAGCGTTAGTTTTCACATGAATTCAGTCATGAGTGTATTATAACTTGTACTGATAGAAAATATGAAATTAAAACTTTTGGCTATAGCATTGGCACATTGAAAATTTGACCAAAAATGGGCATTTTTTATCAAGTCAAATTAATACATCCATGTAACCTGATTTAATCACTGAGCAGGTAAGAGAACTTTAGGTATTTATTTTTCCTACTTAAGGATATCTACGACTCCATTGATTTCATGGTAAATGAATTGATAAAGCAAGGACACATAGCAGGACAAAATGCAAAAGCAAGGATACTAAATTGTTGCAGTTCAATGCTATGGAACATGTTAGGAAAAACAGTAATACTTATACCCATTAATATTGCTCCAAACATTAAAAAATATCTACATAATATGACACAATTGGCATTAGAAAATTCATCAAATGTCAGATACCTGTTACAACCATACTACTTTTGCTTTCAAAGGCACGCAATCCAATGATGAACTAAAAGATCTATAAAAATATCATCACACGTATAACTTAGCTTCATCCCAAATGAATATCAACACTGCACTTAAAATAGCACACCAAATTGGAAAATAAATTAGTCATCATAAGTTAACCTAAACAGACTTTTAGAAAATGTGTGTATTAAATTTGATCATCCATGAAAAATCACTTATTCCGGTCGATAATTACTAATATTGGCCAAAAGATATCCAAGCTGTTATATTTCACCTAAAACAATGTTACAAATTATGTTTGCTTCTAGAGACAGAAAGAGATAATAGTATAAATAAGAGTTTCATTTGAAATGGTTTTTATTATTTCGTACTAAAAATGTATCATTTGAAAAAACAGTTTTAACCATCCTAATTAAACCTATATGTATAGCCTTTTCAAAATGTATGTATTAAATTATGTCATCCATATAAAACACAAATTTTCCAAGCAAAGCAGCAGAACAGTGGAAACTATTTGGAGCCTATTCACTGAGGTTTTTTTTACCATATGCTTACATTTGTTGGACATGAAGGATTCTTTTCGGCAAAATGAGCAATTTATAATCCTATTAACTGAGAAACAAATAATATATGTAATCATGTTAACTAAGAAATAAACATTAACAGAAGAACTAATTCACACGATACAAATAATTTGCTATCCTTGACGCAAAAATTTTTATACCTGAATTTTTAAAATATCATTGGTGAAGGTGAAATCAGCTGAAAAAATAAAATGGAGATTTTGATTTTTTTTTAAATCAATATTTCTCGATATCCATATTTCTTTCCCGTTGTTGTTTACTATACTTATGAGTCTAAGACAAAAGTGACTTATACGACAGTTAACAACAAATGGTTGAATTTGTTTTAAGAAAAACTATGTATAAATAGGTAATAAGATTTAAATCAACGTTTAAAAAAGGACCAAACAGAAATGGGTGCTATTTTTGCTGCAATCATCCCGAAGACCATCAGAACACAGAAGCAATAAACCACAGTAAGAGCATATAGTAGAAAAGGAACAAATTGAGTTGATGCTATGTATAACTGTAAAGAAGTGACATATCAAACAATCTGAATTCAGGGTCTCTTACCTTAAATTGAAATTTAACAGATTGCCCCCACAAAATGATAGCGATTGAACGTATAAGCCTAATGCCATGGAGGATACCGCACAGAAAAAATAAAAGGGATACGGTGGAAAAAACCATGCAGATAAACCAACTCCTGATGTTTAGCGACGCTCTGATTGGATGCTCGAAGAGTAATACGGCTCTACCTAATTTAATTTAGGGTTTGAGAAAAAAGCAGTGGAGAGAGAGAGAAAAATAAACGTATTGGTAGTCTCCATTATCATGGTTAGTAAGAATATAAGTAAAATAGTATGGCGACGTTGGGTTTGTGAAAGGAAATTGGAAATAGGAATAAGAGAGAACCAAACGCTTAAGAATGCAAAATGGGAAAGAAGATAGAGGATGGAAATTGAACGGAACAGAGAGATGGGCTCGAATAAAAGAAAATAAAGAGGTGGCATTTGAACAGGCTGAAACGTTGAAAAAATTGTGATGTGTGACTTTTCGTTTTTAGAAAGTGGAGGAGGCCTCAGAGCTCTCCATTTCGAACTCGGTTATTATAATATAGTATAGATATAGATATCATTGGTGAAGGTGAAATCAGCTGAAAAAATAAAATGGAGATTTTGATTTTTTTTAAATCAATATTTCTCGATATCCATATTTCTTTCCCGTTGTTGTTTACTATACTTATGAGTCTAAGACAAAAGTGACTTATACGACAGTTAACAACAAATGGTTGAATTTGTTTTAAGAAAAACTATGTATAAATAGGTAATAAGATTTAAATCAACGTTTAAAAAAGGACCAAACAGAAATGGGTGCTATTTTTGCTGCAATCATCCCGAAGACCATCAGAACACAGAAGCAATAAACCACAGTAAGAGCATATAGTAGAAAAGGAACAAATTGAGTTGATGCTATGTATAACTGTAAAGAAGTGACATATCAAACAATCTGAATTCAGGGTCTCTTACCTTAAATTGAAATTTAACAGATTGCCCCCACAAAATGATAGCGATTGAACGTATAAGCCTAATGCCATGGAGGATACCGCACAGAAAAAATAAAAGGGATACGGTGGAAAAAACCATGCAGATAAACCAACTCCTGATGTTTAGCGACGCTCTGATTGGATGCTCGAAGAGTAATACGGCTCTACCTAATTTAATTTAGGGTTTGAGAAAAAAGCAGTGGAGAGAGAGAGAAAAATAAACGTATTGGTAGTCTCCATTATCATGGTTAGTAAGAATATAAGTAAAATAGTATGGCGACGTTGGGTTTGTGAAAGGAAATTGGAAATAGGAATAAGAGAGAACCAAACGCTTAAGAATGCAAAATGGGAAAGAAGATAGAGGATGGAAATTGAACGGAACAGAGAGATGGGCTCGAATAAAAGAAAATAAAGAGGTGGCATTTGAACAGGCTGAAACGTTGAAAAAATTGTGATGTGTGACTTTTCGTTTTTAGAAAGTGGAGGAGGCCTCAGAGCTCTCCATTTCGAACTCGGTTATTATAATATAGTATAAATACTGGAATTGCAAACATCTAAACAATAAGTAGATAAATCATCACTATAAATGGTGTTGATAAATCATCACTATAAATGTTGTCAAATAAATCGATGTTCAGATGGAGCGTTGATCACGCTAACCAACATTAGGGATGCACATCGGTTATTTCAACCAACGGCGCCGTCTACAAATTTTAATTAATTCAATCAAAATTTTAAAGTAGAGAGTAGTAGGAAAAAATTGCAAGCTGGAAACTAGAAAAATTAAAAAAAGAAAAAAAAAATGTTGAGGATGAAAATGCAATAAGGGCATTTTTGGATTAAACGGGGTGTGAAGAGAAAATTAAGGGGTGCATGTTTTATTTTCTAATTAGCGGGGTGTGAAGAGCAAACATTGGGGTGTTAATAGACGCACGCGCAACACACACACACACACACACATCTTTTATCTGCGCTATGTTCTTGTCCTCAAACTCAATCCCCGAATATTCAATTTTTCCATCAGCGGATCAATATAAAAATTCGAGCTTGGTATTTCGAAATTCGATTTGAGTTTCCTGTGCGCTCGATATTTCAGATCTGCGCCTGCACCCTCCCGATCTAGAGGCGCTTTACTCCTCCCATCCAGGATCCAGATCTCTCAAATTCGGATATGGTTTTTGTAGGAAAACGAGTTTGAATTGTTGCAATTTTTTTTTTTAGATTTTGATGGTCAGCGATTATTGCAGGCTTGCAGCACTGCTACCGCTTGGATTGGCAATTTTTGAACAGTTAAATAACTTTGTGTTTGCATCTTCTAAATTCTATTTTGATGTACCAAATGTCGTTGAGCTTTAGAGCAAGTACAGGCTAAAAGCAAAGGTTGACTGAATTATGGAAAAAAAATGTACTGGTCGCTTGACTGAATTGGTTGCAAAGCTTTTCAACTAGAGCTTCTATTTGTTTATCCTGCTAAAACCTTTCAAAAGAATAACTAAAGTGAAAACATATTTTGTTTCGTGCCTCTTTCCAAGTCATGTATCATCGAATGTCCCACGAAAATGCTTACCTGGAGTACCCTCGGCTAGTCCACTGGCTTTTGTATAATTGTTCTTACCTAGTCATGTTTTTCTTACCTCCTTTGTATGGTGTTTTGTTTCATGTATGATGCCATCTGTTTCATTTGTTTGTTCAATAACTTCAATGTTGAGAACACAATCTTGTGATTTTATTTTGGAATATTTTTAATGATTTCAATAGCGGTCCTTTTATTTACTCCACTTACATTCTGATTGGCGATGTGATTGCAAACACCTTGCGATTATAGTCTTAAATAGCCCTATGATTTCAGTACTAGTAAGTTGACAAAGTCCTTTTATTTTAACTAACTCGGGCAGAAACGTAATGTCAGTTAATGTTCCACGATGGTATGCCTCGACACAACGGTGTACGCAGCTGTACGATTTATAAGTTGATAAAACTGTAGAAAGATAACTTGATACAACAGTACAAACTTGATATTTTAATATTAACATGCAGTATGCTACATGATTGTATATGATCTATATGATCTTTTTGCTTATGGTACAACCGATTTCGCTATCATTTTAAATTTTATTTTCACAGTGGAAAACCATTCTCATGTCAACACAAGAAATATCTTCTTCGGCTTCTAGTCAAATTACAAGTGTTAATGTAGCTTCAACTCCAACTCTAACAAATGCACAAGTAAGTCTGCGCTAGCACCTTTCTTTAGAATTTAGTAAGCTGGTATAGATTTATGTCTGAGTTTGTTTTGTATATATATAGCATGTAACCGTCAATGGTTATATAATTTGACCTCTCCTATTTTGTTGTAATAGGTCAAATAGTGCTTATGGATGTTGCCGCATGTGATAAGGATTAAGGATTGAAGATCTTCCTCATTGAGCGTATGATTTTTGTGTAATTTTTATTAGTGTATCATTTTGGCTGCTTTGCAGTATCCAATATTGTGTGCATCCAAGGATTTTAAGAGTTTAGCCATTTTAAATGATGTATTTGGGTTACAAATGCATGTGCATTGAGTCTAATAATAGGAAACTAATAATAGGAAACTAATGCTGAGCATAAATCTGCAAGTGCTTGAGCATATATGTATGCTATATGAATGTGTTTTGATAGGAAACTAATGCTGAGCATAAATCTGCAAGTGCTTGAGCATATGTGTATGCAATATGAATGTGTTTTGATATTGTCTTATACTAAATTTGTAAGGACTGTTGCTGCCTATGCAAAATGAATGTGTTTTCGGCTACAAGTACATGTTTATATGAATCTGATTAATGTATTTAATCATTGCAAAATTAATGTGTTTTGGTGTTGTTTTTGTAAGGCCTGTAGCTGTAGTTGTAGCAGAATATTAATCTACTTTTGTTAAAGCATGTTGGCATTGTGTTTGTTTTATGTACAAGGTGAATTATATTTAGTTAGTTAAAACAAAATAATCGAACTAACCGACCGAACTAAACCGTTCTAATTTGGTTTGCTTCAAGTTTGATTTCAATTTAAATTGAATTGGTTCAGTTTAGTTAAAACCTTATTTGGTTTTGGAAATTTTATGTAAAACTGAACTGAACCGACCGGTTGCTCACCTCTAGGGCCCGCTTCCCTAAGATATTAGGTAAGTTTCCTTTTAGCTTTTCTTCCATCAAGAATGAATGCAAGGATGACCCCAGGGAGAACGAGGAACTAAAGAAAAGGAATGAGGTATTTATCAAAGAAATTGCAGAGTTCAAGGCCAACCTCGTCTTGTTTGATAAAGCTAAGTTGGATGCTTAGGAAGTGACTCAGTTCACTTGTGCGGAGTTAGTTGATACCAAAATTAGGCACAGAAGGACATAAAGGAGATCAAACATCAAGTCAAAGAGGTTAATGAAGGATTCAATCCAATCATTCTTGGGTTCAACATGCAAATACTTTGTCATCTCAACTTATCATGGTCGAAGATTACCCTTGGACTCTAGTTGATGCATGGGATTGCTTTATTGTGGACGAGAAGCTTATATCCTAAAGCAGTGAAGTTAATAAGGAAGGATGTGGTACCAGCATCATAAAAAAACAGCCATGGCTGCCAAGTCCTTTCTCAATCCTATTTTCGACAACAACCCTAATCAGAAAGGGGTTTCTTCATCACCTCAACCTCCTCCTAATTCCTCAGCTAGCACTCCTCGTCCTCCCCCGGATTTTCTGGTCGATGAGGATGGGTTCACTAGGGTAAATCGAAAGAAAAATCCCAAATCTGTCATAAACCCTAAGAAAGTTATTGGCCAAGGCCAACTCCAACACGGAACTAATGGTTTAAATACACACATCAAGCAAGGGGCAGGCGGATCATCTGAAATCCCTGTTAAAGTAAGGCAAAAACCGTTCCCGGCTTCGAATGGAGAAAGATTTCAATCAAGAAGTGAAACCCAATCCAGAATTATATCAAGAAATGGTCAAGAACCACAACAACAACACAAACAATTCCTGCCTACAGGCTTAAAGGCTTCATCATGGGCGGATATGGTTAAAACTGGAGGACAAGACTCTTCCTTTGATCTTAGTTATATTCCTCCGTTCGAGTCTATTGGAGAAAAGGGGGTTATTGTTTCCGAGGAGGCTAGCTTCAGAACCGAGAGCAAATGGAGGCTCAGTGTTGTCGCCTATGTGTTTGGCAAACGCCCCCCATATCATCATTTTAGGGCCTTCGTTGTACGCACATGGAATCCGACAGGGACATTCGAAATCTTCACGCGTGAAAACGGATTCTTCATTATCCGTTTTACTAACGCTGAAGATTGTGCAAAACTTCTGCAAGGTGGACCTTATTTCATTAATGGTAAACTTATCATCTTAAAGAAATGGACCAAAGAATCAATACTGGATCGTGACATTCTGAACACGATGCCTGTATGGATCCGACTTCCTGAGTTGAACTTACGTTTATGGGATAAGGAGATATTTAGCGGAATAGCAAGCTTAGTTGGCACCCCACTGAAAATGGATGAGCAAACTGCCAAAGAGACACGTTTGAGTTATGCTCGTGTTCTTGTGGAAATTAGAGCGGATGCTGACCTCCCCAATGAGGCAACAGTTTTCATGCCGGATGGGGAAGTCATAACACAGCAGATTTCATATGAGTTAATTCCAGATAGGTGCCAGTCATGTAAGTGCTTTGGGCACTCATTAGAAAATTGTGTTTATAATCAAGATTCGAACAAAGATCCTAAAGAATCAACCAATCTTGGATCGAATCCTGATCATGATGATATTGGAACAAATTCACATGAATCTCCTGATGATTCTTCTAAGCATGCTAGGCCATCAAATGGCATCAACTCTGATGATATGAATGTTGACTCTACTGAGGTTCACATAGCTGATAAGGATTACATGGCTATGCAATCAGCTCAGCAAAGGTATAAAGCAGATAGTTCAACTCAGCAAGCAAAAGCAGCTGCAAGTCCAGATATGAACTTACAAACTGGCTGTAGTCAAAATGAAGCAGAGGAAGGACTAAGCAATACTCCCTCAGTTCATCAAGAAATTATCTCAGAACCAAGCAAACAACACAATAACACAGAGGGGAACAAAAATGAAAAGGTCATTGAGTCCTCCCCCCCAAAGGAGAACCCAAGTTTAATTACAAAAGCTGATAATAAAAATTCAAAAGGAAAAGAGATAGATTGTAGTGAACTCCTAGCCGCTGATCCTATTTTCACTGATTTTGGCTTGCTAGCTTCTGATCTTGCCCCCATAAAGCCATCTGCTATAACTGAAGATAGCATCCAGCAAGCTGTGAACTCAATAGTTGCCCCCAAATCATCAAAACCTGCATCCCCAACAAAAAAGAGGAAGAAAGGCAGGACTAGAAGTTTATCTGAAATAAGCACTGTAGAAGAGACAGAGGATTCTACAGATCAAGATTTCAGGAGAAAGTATATTAATAAAAACACCAAATGGGACAAACAGTTAAAGACTTCTGATTTCACAATTTTCAAAAGAAGTGGTAAACAGAAGGAGGTTAGAGTGGACAATAGAAAGTTCAGTGGTCCACCTTAGAGGTAATATCCTTTTCTCTTTTTCCTTATCTTTTTTATTAATGGATATTATTGCTTGGAATATCAGGGGTCTTAATTCCCCTGAAAGGCAATTAGATTTTGCCAATTTCTTACATGTTCATAAACCCAGTATTATAGGGATACTAGAACATAAACTTAGTGATATCAGGATTAATGAGCTTCAAGCTAGAAGTCTATCAAATTGGAGCATTATCAATAATAATCTGATGGGAGGAAATGGTAGGATTATGGTTTTATATAATCCTGTCATTTGGAATCTCATCAGTTTTTTTATTGATCAGCAGTATGTTCACTGCACATTTCAGAATAAGGGTGGTCTTGTTATAAAGATCACTTTTATTTATGCCTCTAATTTTGAAAATGACAGACTCATGCTATGGAATTGTATTGAGCAAATCAGTTATACTATTAACGTGCCATGGATGTTGATTGGGGATTTTAATACTATATTTCATAATTCTGAAAAAAGAGGAGGGAATCCTGTCCCCTTCTCTAAACTGGAAAAGGTAGCTAAATTTGTAATGAAATCAGGTCTAATAGAGCCTATCATTCATGGTAATAGATTCACTTGGAAATCAGGTGAATTTAGAAATATTCACTGTAAGCTTGATAGGGTCTTATTAAATCAATATTTCATCAATCTCTTTTCAAATGTGAAGTGTAGTACATTGCCTCAAAACACAAGTGATCATACACCTATAATTGTTTCACTCAACACAGGTAAAGGGAACATTATTAATTCCCCCTTTAGATTTGTGAATGGTTGGGTGTATGAGAAAAATTATAGAGAAACAGTGTCTAATAGCTTGTCTAATACTTTGTTTGGAACTGCTCAGTACAAATTCAATAAAACTTTGCAGTTAGTTAAATCTAATCTTAAATCTTGGAATGTTGCTAGAAATAAAAATGATATCAAAGCTATCAGGGATGAATGTGAAGAGCTTCAGAATGATCTTGATAATAATAGTTCAGACAAGACCAAGGCTGAGAATTTTTTTAATGCTCAATCTAAATTGGTCAATGCTCTTCACATTAGCACTATAAATCTTAAGCAGAAAGCTAAAGTTGACTGGCTTACTTCTGGGGATGTGGCCAGTAAATTTTTTTACACTAAAATGTCATGCAGGAAAAATAGAAATAATATTGGTAAGTTAATAGATGTAAATGGTTTGGTAATTAATGAAGCCTCAAAGTTAGAGCAAGAGGCTATTAATTTTTTCACCTCTTTGTTTAACACCAATAATTATCCTTCTTTGTTTCCTGACATTGAATTCAAATTTGTAGCTAACAGAAATAGCTCTGATATTTTATTAGCCCCTATCAGGCAAGAAGAGATTAAGAATATCATTTTCAATGCATGTAATGACAAAAGCCCTGGTCCAGATGGGTTTGGTGCAAAATTTTATAAGACACATTGGGGTGAAATTCACTCTATGTTATGTGATTCAGTATTAGAATTTTTCAATACTGGTAAATTATTAAAAAACACAAATCATACTTTTTTAACACTGATTCCAAAAGTAGAAAACCCTATTGGACTTGATGAATATAGGCCTATAGCCTGTTGCAATTTTATTTATAAAATAATATCTACTCTTCTTTGCAATAGGCTAAAAGGCTTTCTTAAATTCATCATCTCTGAGAATCAGAGTGCTTTTATTCCTGGCAGACTGATATCAGATAATTCTTTATTAGCCCATGAATTGATTAGGAACTTCAATATGAAAAAGAAAAATCTCATGTGTATAAAAATAGATCTGCATAAAGCATTTGATAAGATCAACAGGAATTTTATCATCTACTTAATGCAGAAAATGGGATTTGATACCAGATTTTGTGAGCTGATTAGAGAATGCATTTGTAATGTTACTTACTCTGTAATGGTTAATGGATCCCCCAAAGGATTTATACACAGCAATAGAGGAATAAGGCAAGGTGACCCTCTGTCACCCTACTTATTCTCTATTGTTATGGAATACTTCTCCATGCAAATGGAATTGGAAGTATTAAGGGGAAACATCAAACCAATTAATAGAGTAAAACCTCACATCACACACTTACTTTATGCAGATGATATGCTCTTATTTCTTAAGGCTGACAAAAAAAGTGCCACTGCTGTTTTTCAAATTTTGGAAAATATGGAAAAGTATGCTGGTCTAGCTGTTAATGCTAATAAAAGCAAAATCTATTTCAGCAAAGATGTTTTAATTAAGCATGAAATTCTTCAGCTTTTAAAATTCAAGGAAGGAAATCTTCCTGTTAGATATCTTGGTCTTCCCTTAAGCTCTAATCAGATTAATGATAGAGACTGCTCTAGATTAATTGATATGATTCAAAATAAGCTTAATGGTTGGTCTTGTAAGCTTTTATCCCTAGCAGGCAGAATAGAACTCACTCATACTGTTATTACAGCTATGATCATGTACTGGGTTCAAACTCATAATATCCCTGCTAGTGTCATTCATAAAATTGATAAAATGTGTTCTAATTTCATTTGGAGAGGCAAGCAACATAAAGTTGCTTGGGATAGAGTTTGCAAGCCTAGGAAATTTGGTGGTCTTGGGCTTAGAAAAATTAGTGACATAGCTGATGTAAGCAAGTTGAAATTGTTTTGGAAATTTCTGGATGGTAAATCCCTTTGGGCTAGGTGGATGAATGCAAAATACTTAAAAAAGAAAAACTTTTGGCTGGCTAGAAAGGAAAATCACCATTCAGTTATTTGGAAAAACATTTTAGACTGTAGGGACATGGGAAGGAATTTTATCTACAGGAAAATAAAAGATGGTAATCAAACCAGCCTTTGGTTTGACCCATGGATTAATGGTAATTCTCTAATTAATCTGCTAGGTTGGGGTAATCTTCATGTCCTAGGTGGTGTTACTGATAATGTAAATAAAATAATCATTAACAATGTCTGGAGCTTTCATAACAACACAGCAGCTCTGATCTTTAGAAATGCCATTTCCTCTATTCATATTGATCAAAACTGCTACAAAGATCATTGGGTTTGGAAATTTAGTTCTAAAAATAAATTCTCTTTCAAAAAAGTTTGGGAAGTTTTGCAAGGAGATGAGGTAGAACTGGATTGGCACAAAGTCATCTGGAGCAAGTCAAATTGCCCCAAGATGGCACATTGTGCCTATTTTGCTCTCCTAAATAAATTGCCTACTAGAGATAGGTGTTGTAAATGGAATATAAACTCTGAAAAAATTTGTTTGCTCTGTAAAAGTGAAGTTGAAAGCTCCAAACATTTGTTTTTTGAATGTTTGTATTCTCAGTTCATATGGTTTAATGCAAAAAATATTTTGGGTTTTAATCATCATTTCTCCTCGCTTGACATTAGAGACAGTGTTGAGTATATTCTTAAATTTACTAAGCCCAAGTCCACTAATTTCAAAAAAGCCTGTGTTTTCTTGACTGCTTGTATTTACTATATATGGAGGGAGAGAAATCAAAGATTGCACACTGGTAAGGAAACAAATGGTGTTCAGTTATGGAATTTAATTTTTTATGACAGTAATATTGTTTTAAAAAAAGCTAACAGATGCATGCAGGATAAATTGAACAATCAAAGTTATCATAGTAACAAAAATGATAGTGATAAGCTTGTAGAAGATCTCTTACTTAATGGGAAGCAGAAAATTAACTTGGCAGCCTCAAATCCTCCTACTGGCAAAGCCTATCTCTATGCTACTCCAGGATCTACCAGGAATACAGGGAGTAAACAAGTTACACTTAATTACAATTTAATTAATAATTTGAACATTTATTCCCCTCATTTACCGGATGTAGCCAATAGAGATCAGCTCCCACCCAGTAATGATTTTGAGGCCATGAAAGGTGATTTTGACGAGCCTGACATCCTCGCTGGGGCTTCCATCAACACCGCTCTCAGATCAAAAATCTGCGAGGGAAGTAAACATAATTACTTTTCAAAAGTGCGTAATTTATTGAGTAAATCGAATAGTAATCATACGTTTTTACCTGAAGCAGGTGGAGGTTCCTCCAGGAGTGATCCAGACTCGCTTAATCACCTGGATAAAGGAAAATCGAAAGAAAAGATCAATTTTTTGCAAAAAATTGGGGATAATCACTACAAAAGCTTGCTTAACCACCAGATCTATCACTTATCTATCTGGTCTGATGGCGAGAGTAGCAGAGGTTGCTCCTCCGAAGTCACCACAGACATTTCTAGAAGTAAGAGAAGCTTTGACAGCTTTAAAAAGTCAGATTTGACAGATCCGAACCCCTCGAACTCCGTTAAACACCAGAAGCTCGTTTCAAGCAACTGGAGAAGGTGCCAGAGGGATCACGAAGTAAATCTCAAGCCTGAAACAACTGAGAAGAGTTGCGAAGCCATGGACGTTCTCGTATGGAAGCCGCCTTGAAGGCAGCGCTGCATTTTCTTTTAAGGAGCTCGCCATTTTCAGCTCCTCTTCTTTTTAGGGTTTCGTTGTGTATTGTGAGGCGGCTAGGGTTAGTCACGAATGTGACGGTGTATTACATTGGGTTGTAACCCTCTTTGGGCCTTGGGCCTTTATGTTTTTACCTTTTCAAAAAAAAAAATAAGGAAGGATGAATTAGCGCTTCTTAAAAGATGGTTAGCTAAATGTGCTAAAAAGGCCAATGATCATTGAAGGAAAAGGAGCAAGTAAATGAAGAGGCTGCTAATTAAGTGTTGGAAAAAAAATAAAGAAAAGGTAGGCGAAAGCTGAGGCATAACATTTTGTCTCGATGAGCCAGTTGACGAGCCAAGTGCCCCCATCCTTGACCTTTTCATCCGCAATGTCACCCCTATACTTCTACTACCCAAACTTTTTCTAGTGCTCCAAAATATATTTCAGAGTGTCCTTCCCAACTCCACAACGAATGAAGTGCTGACTCAGATTCAAGAGGTTGATACTCCAATATATGGTAAGAAGAGACTCTTAAAGGTGTCTCTTTGCTCTCCTTAACATTTAAAAAGGTCTTGATTGCGTGTCAAAAAGCCATGGACTTGCCGATTGAGTCTCAAAAAATGTCAAAATGCTGATAGTTTCATCTCTTCCTACTACTGTTACCTAAGCTAGAAAGCATGCAATGGTGGTAGAAGCCATATCTATGTTCAACACTCAAGCGCCATCTGCTGTTACTCCTAGTGATGCAACCTCAATTAGAAAACCAAATGATTGCCGCTTTGATGGATTTAGACGTGAGCAACTCCTATCTCGAAAAGGAAGGAGAAGCGATTATCATAACTGGGGAGACAACTGACAAGGCATTTCAGAAAGGTATATTTGAAAGAAATGGAAGAGAAAATAGGTCTAGATCGGGAGAAGATCATGAAAGAACAGGCTAAAACTTTTGAAACCGATCCAAATGGCGATCCCGGGTGATCTAGAGTAAGGCCACGTAGAAGCCAGTCTCCCATGAGAATACGAGATTGAACTTTCTTTTGCAACCAAACCTACATCAAGTAAAAGCGGCAGTGTTAGTGGGAGAAGTAGCAAAACAAAAGGAAATTTAAAGGGAAGAGTTTCATCGAAAACATGCCCAACAAAACCCAAAAGGGTAAGGACGATAAGTACTAGTTGAGTTAGTCTTGTGTCTGTATAGCAGCATGGCTATTTCCTATCTTTGTTGGCTATTTTTGCATATTGGTTTTGTTTTAGTAAAAAACTTGTACTAGTTTATTTGTAAGTTGTTATGTGAATAAGAGCACGTTTGATTTTGAACGAAAAGAGTTGTAAGAAAGTGAAATTTAAAAGGGGTATTTGAAGAGTAATTATTACAAACGGGAAATGCGCTTTTTCATGAAAGGGACAAATTGGAAGGGATAGAGTTATTATTTTTAATATTTTTGTATTTATTATTTTAATTGTTTTTGTAGTTATTATTTTTATTGTTTTTGTTTCTGTGTGTTTATTGTCGAACAGAATAGCAGAATGCATAATGCAGAATTTAAATTTAATAATAGCAGAATGCAGAATTTAAATTTAATAATTCAAACACCATTACAACGCAGAATACCATTTCATAAAAAGAAACAACAAATACATAAAAAACCTACAGCTGTCCAGTTCTCAGCTTATGAACAAAATAAAGAATACAACGCCTAAGCTATGCGGGATTATCAAGCAGAAAATATAAAGGTTTGGACTCCTTCTATTGTCTAATGCTGGTAGAATAACCACGAGCTCCCACTGCAGATAATCATGTCGATCTTGACGTATTGTCATGCACAAAGCAATCAGCTCTTCTTAATCCATGAAAGGATGAGCAATAGTAAAGGATTGAGTGTGTGATTTTTGGTGAGGAATGAGAATGAATGGGGATGAATGAGAGAATATATAGGGGAAGGAGAGGATAATCGGTGGTTCCAAAATTTTCTGTCGCGTCGGACTCGCGTCGAGTCCGACGCGAAAGCTAACTTTCCAACCATTCGTCTCGGAGGAGCATTTGGGTGGGCCCTACATCTGACGCGTCTGACGTCGACGCAAACTTAAACTGCCCAGACTTGTATCACACTCAACCATTTAAGACTTTATACTCTTGTCCCTTTCACGGTGCGGTCGGGTTAGTGCGAACGTTAGTTTATTGCCCTTAGATTTATACTCAACCATTATTGATTTAGATTCGTCCTTTATGCTCTCCATCGGGTTTCAGGTTAGAGTTAGTAAATGAGCAGTTGGATCACACTCATTCTTGATCTATACTCCTATCCAAGCTCTAAGGATAGGAGTTGGTGTAGAAAGCGATCTGCTCACATTTTCCTTTGTGTTGTTCATTTGCCTCGGTTAGGTACTAAGTTCGCAATACGAGTGGTCGAATCATGCTCATATTAATTTATGCTTCTCCCATCGAGATGTGGGATAAATTTATTGGATGGTCAGACCACATCCATTATTTATAATCAGTCTCGTTGTGTTTTAGGGTGGGGTTGGTAAGTAGATGGTCCATTCACATCTACTTTCTGCTCTTCGAATCGTGAGTGAAAGTTAGTTCAGTTGGTGGTCGATTCATGCCTTTTATTTATATACATAGACGAAATTGGTCGTATAACAAATATTACTCTATATGTTGTCAAGTTATAAATATGAAGAACCAAGAGCTTTTATTGTAACTAAAAGAGAGGTGGCATATCTCATCCCATTAAATTGTTTGGAAATAAATTGTGAAATATCTAAGAGTAAAAAAACAGAATAAGCTCTAGGTGAAATAAAATATGAGATGCCTTCCATTCCATGTTTTTAGCAACTTGGCAACATCAATGGTCATTATCTTAAAGGTTCCCATCTCCAAGTCTTCGCTTAATGGCGTATGGTCCTTCTCATTTAAGTCATATGTGAGTAGGACTAAGAAAGGTCGTACTAAGGACGTGATCATAAGTTCTGTAGGTCCTAAGTTATAACATCTTCCCTTTCGAGCCTCGGTTGTCGACACAAAATATGTCTATAGTATTTAAATGTCAAGCACTAAAGTGCTGGAAAGATAATTGTTTGAGTTAAAAGAAAAATAAAGAAAAGTAAAGGAAAAAACAAAACAACATATTATAATCTCACAGTGGAGAATAAAATATAATATATCAATACTCTTTTTAAAAAAGGCAACTGTACACATACATACATGAATAATCAAAGTACAACACAGGTGAATCAACCTAGACAGTTGTAATAACCCATCTCAGAATTGATAATACATACTACACATCAAATTAGAATGCTTACACAATAACACAATATAGCACAATGGAAAATAGATAATAAAAGAATACAGCATTAGGTCTTGAACCCAAGATCCCCTCCTGAAGCTCTAAGCTATCCAAGATAATCTGGAAAATATACTTGGTCTGAACCATGCATTACAAGAAAATAACACCTGGATTAGTCTGGAATACAAAAGTGAAATAACTCACATCACAAACAACTTTCTCAATTTTATAAAGTAATTTGGAAAGAAAGATATCTCTCGTAAGGCCATGACCACACATAAATATGGCACAGGTTTCTCAATTTTATCGATGAGTAAAACACTTACCAATTCCGATCTGTCCAAGATTGGATCGATTAATCATTTAAGCCAATATTTGATTCGGTTATTTAACTATCAAATAAATAATCAACCAGTGAATATCAATAGATGGAAACTAAGTTCTAATATTCAAGTAACCCCTTTTATCTAATTAATCCTTTTATTAATTAAATCTCTTTTATTATTGAAAGATTTTTTTTCCAATTAAACTTCAATTACTAATCAAAACTTCTAACTAATAAAATTTCATTTATATACTTGTATAAATGTTCAATTGTTCTTCGTAAAATATTAACAGTTGTCTTCTACCATTTCCATATACATATATAACCTTTTTAATAAAAAGAACTCCGGTATAATTATATACACAAATCATTTACACGATTTGCATATTTTACATCATCATAATAATAATTGTTAGTATCTTTAAAATATTTATTTAAAAGATAAAAGTATATTCAAATTCGTTAAACGATATATTCAAGTTTAAAATATAAATTAAGGGTTCAAATGCTAATGTTGCTAAAACACTGCTTACGACAAACCCAAGGCGATTTTGTACTTGTAATTATATTTAAACATTCGCTTTGAAATTCTAAGTATATTTAACAACGTAACGTATTTCTAATTTCTTTTACGAATATATTAACTACAATATATGTATTATAGTTCAAAACCCTTCACTAGTCTTTTATAAAGACTTAACGTATTTTCAAACCTATATCTATTGATAAATAGTTTGAAAATACTACTAGTTTGTTTTCAAGTATTATAACTTGAACACAAGATTAAGTAAGGTTTTAAATAAAAATTTAAATAGTTAAAATAAGGCTGTAATTACTATATAAAACTATAACTTACAAATAGGTTTAAATATTATTTTGAAAATAGGTTTCGAAATAGGTTTATATATAGTTGATAACTGGTTTTGTTATTGTAAGTTAGAACCATAGGTTTTAAACAAGATATAATATTGTAACTTAAAAATAGGTCAAGATAGGTTTTAACTTAGGATTCATATAATATAGGTTCTAACTTAGGTTTTAGTTAAATTAGGTTTTTAACTAAGATTTTAGATAAAAATAGGTTTTTAACTTAATTTCAGATAAAACAATTTTTAACTTAGATAAAGATAGGATTTTTTGTTTAATATTAAATAGAAAAGAGTTTTAATTTAAAATAAGACAGAAATAGCTTTAAATTATTCTAATTTAAAGTTACCATTCTAAAATTAACCAAAAAAAAAAGTAAAAACATGTTTTATAGTTTAAAACCATTTTATAACTTTCAAACTTAATTCTATGTCTCGCGACAAAACATTCCATTTAAAATACTAAATTTTGGTTCCTTTGTCTTATGGAAAATCATTGTATATAAAATACAAATAAATGGGCTCCATTATCTTATGACAAATCATCGTATATTAAATACGAATAAATGGCCAATAGCCTCCAAAACTTAACCAATACAATATATTGATAAATATTATATCAGGATTTTAAATTTAACACGTGCAAATGCCAAATAGCTATCATCGTTCAAAATCAAGTTTTACGTTTAAAGTTCATATGTGAATAATATGAATATAATAACGTAACAATCATATTGAGGAATCCTGTTGGATTCCTCCGATTCGTCTCCCTACATCACAACTCATATGTCAGCAAATACATGCATATAAATTAGATACAAAATCTAATTCATTTAAGATGAACCTTTATCTTTAAGAAAGTAGCGTAAAAGGTTTTCGCTCCAAAAGCAGGAATATATAACAAAAACTAACTGAATAAATAGTAAATCATCCAAGTAGGAAGTTTATATCCCAAATTGGTGAAGTTAATAAGGAAGGATTAATTAAGCTTCTTAAGAGATGATTAGCCAAATATGTTAAAAAAGGCCAACGATCATTGAAGGAAAAGGAGGAAGTAAATGAAGAGGCTGCCAAGTGGCAGAAAAAGATAAAAAAAGGAAGGTGAAAGCTTGGGCATAACATTTTTAAACCTTTTGAAACCGATCCAAATGGCGACCCGCGTGATCTAGAGTAAGGCCACGTAGAAGCCAGTCTCCCATAAGAATACAAGATTAAACTTTCTTCTCCAACCAAACCTACATCAAGTAAAAGCAGTAGTTTTAGTGGGAGAAGCAGCAAGAGCAAAAGGTAATTTAAAGGGAAGAGTTCCATCGAAAACATGCCCAACAAAACCCAAAAGGGCATGGATGAATAAGTACTAGTTGAGTTAATCTTCTGTTTGTATAGCAGCATAGTTATTTCCTATCTTTCTTGGCTATTTTTTTGCACGAGTACAACCCTCGCTATTGGTTTTTGTTTTAGTAAATAAACTTGTACTAGTTTATTTGTAATTTGTTATGTGAATAAAAGATACCTATTGTTCGGCTTTTACTTGTCTTAGTGCTTGATTTTTTGCATTCCATTCAGTGTACTCGCAATTCGTTATTCATCATTAACACTCAAGTTGTATGGAGTCACACGTAAGTTTGAGCGTTGACTTGTGCCACTCTCGATATCTCCTTTTAGTTATGGTCCCAATTCGCATGGTGAAATAAGTTCAGGCTTAGGATCCATGTGTCACACTCAACCATTTAAGTTTTTATACTCTTTTCCCTTTCACAGTGCGGTCGGGTTAGTGCGAACGTTAGTTTATCGCCCTTAAATTTATACTCATCCACTGTTGATTCATATTCGTCCTTTATTCTCTCCATTGGGTTTCAGGTTAGAGTTAGTAAATGAGCAGTTGGGTCACACTCATTCTTGATCTATACTCCTATTCAAGCTCTAAGGATAAGAGTTGGTCATGTAGAAATCGATCTGATCACATTTTCCTTTGCATTGTTCGTTTTCTTTGGTTATGTGCTAAGTTTTGCAATACGAGTGGTCGAATCATGCTCATATTAATTTATGCTTCTCCCATCGAAATATGGGTTAAATTTGTTGGATGGTTAGACCACATCCATTTCATGTTTATAATCAGTCTTGTTTTGTTTTAGGATGTTGATTGGTAAGTAAATGGTCAATTCACATCTACTTTGCAGATTTATACTCTGCTCGTCGAATCGTGAGTGAGAGTTAGTTCAGTTGGTGGTCGATACATGCCTTTATTTATATACATAGATGTAATTGGTTGTATCACAACTATTATTCTGTGTGTTGTCAAGTTATAAATATGAAGAACCAAGAGCTTTTATTGTAACTAAAAGAGAGGTGGCATATCTCATCTTATTATATTATTTGGAAATAAATTGTGAAATATCTAAGTGTAAAAAATGGAATAAGCTCTAGGTGAAATAGAATCTGAGATGCCTGTTATTCCATGTTTTTACTAACTTGGCGCCATCAATGGTTATTATTGTTGTATATAACAGTGTTGTATACACGAATATATGATTTTTGTTTGATGATAACAACCAAATATATTTTATTATTGAATGTGTTTGTAACTGTACTGGTATACTACACAACAGATAGCAATATAATATTTCTATTTGAATAAAATACAACTATACAAAAATTTAAATATTCACACAGTATTTTATTTGAACAAGAATATTTTATTTCAATATTTAAACAGTACAGATTTACAACTTCACTATTTGTATATACATCACTGATATACATTTCAAAATTTTCAATTTTCATACTCAGCTCCTCCCAACAACACTTACACTTTCATATACACTACACTCATTACAGTTTATTCATTACTTATACAATCACTTTATACATTGACACTATCACTTAGTTAACATTTCAAATACAGATACACACTAGCACTGCTCTTGTCTTCATCTTCATTCTTCTGTTTTCACAGCTTTCAGTCGGTTCATCTTCATACCTGTCACATACAAAAGAATACACACAGTAGACTGCAACAAAAATAAAATTAAATAAAAGCAAATAAAAATTTATTTTTAAATTTTATTTGCCTCAGAATTACGGTGTGTTTCTCATCATGTTTCTAGACTTGGTCTGATATGCAGGGACAGGAAAATTGACTGCTGGCTGCATGTACACACGTGTATACACGTGTGCACTGCCTCGCCAATCAGCGTGCAACTGAGGAGTAGCCACGAGGACCTTCTCGACTCAGCGCAAATCAGTGTGCAAGTGGTCGAGATCAAATCAATTTTCAAATAGCACAAACAAGGAAGAGGATACAACAAGAAATGAATTGGGATCATAGAGATACAAATATGATCAACACAGTGGTTCAAGAAGTAAATGAAATATCTGTCCTTATCAGTATAAAAAAGGTTTAAAATGGCCGATCCAAAGTCAAACAGATGGTGAATACAAGTTTGAACACCAACAGGTAAGACATATATGAGATCACAACAGTCAACATGATGATTCAGGTAAACAATATGTTCAACACAGCAACATATACACAGAGGTGTACACTGTAATGTGAAGAGCATATCAAAATTGAGATAAGCATGGTGAAAGCATATGAAACAGACAAGGTCTTGAAACATGAGTAGAGTCAGAACATCAAAATGATGCAGAGCAAAGAATGCTACAACCTTATACAAATCAGTATCATGACAACATTCAGACAAGAGTAAAGCACCAATTCAAGAGTTTTGGAAAATCAAAGGAAATATCTGTTCTTATCGGTTTAAATAAACAGAAGATTTCAAAGTCATGATACAAGTTTCAAGATACAAGATACAAGCAAGGATGACACAGTAGTGAAAGCAAAGCCATACAGGTCCAAAATGGTGCAAGTACAACAAATGATGAAAACAACAAAACTACAAGATCAAATAAAGCATTTGTTCATATCATTTTGAAACCAATTACAAGATCAAGACAGTTTGTATGGCAAGAGCAAGTGGAGTATAGTAGCAGTTTTTTTTTTCAATATAATATTAGTAAAGAAAATTTCTAGGACCACGCAAATCAATGTTCAATATACAACAAGTCAAGCACAAAAGGGAAATACAGACAACATGCTAACAGGAAAACAGTTTGATCAAGGCAGTACCAAAGTTCAAATGTAGCATCTGTTCGTATAAATACACAAGTTACAGGTTCGAGCGTGAAGCAAATGCAAGAATTCAGTGGCCAAACCAAGACAAGTGACACAAGTTCAAGTAAAGGACTTTGCAAATCTATAACTGTTTTTATCTTGTTAAATTCAAGTGTATATCTGATTTTATCAGTTCAAATCAGATTCGGCAAGGTTTTAAACATGGAAGCATTAAAGAGCAGAATCAAGTTCGTGCCGAAGTTTTTAAGTCATGGTAAAAAGGGCATGATATTTAAATACAAATATTTATACACAACTGCAAGTATCAGTTCAATCAGCAGGAAGTTAAACTGAAATTGCATAACAAGTTCGAGCATAGTTTCTGTTCTTATCAAAGATAAGCATCAGTTTAAATACGTTGAAAATCAGGATATACTACCAAGGTGGCAATTCAAGGAAAAATGGTTTTGCTTTGAAAAAAAAATGATTCAAAGATTTTTTTTCAAGACCAATTCAAAGTTCAAGAAGCATACGAGGCAAGGAAGAATTCATCACGCAAAATGATATTAATTAAAGCCCCAGAAAATTAGCTCAAAAGGAATTCATGGATTTTTTTTCGAGATTATTTTTAGTAATACTTAATCCAAAAAGTTTCAGAAGTTAACACAAAATTCAAATCGAAGAAATCTCCATGAGTTCAAGAACTATTCAAAGCCACGAAGAGTTCAAAAGTTCCAATATTTCTGTATATATCATAACCAAAGTATAATACGAAATCAGAGCACAAAATTAGGGTTTCAAAACCCTATAAGAACACCCAGATCATCATCGGCTATAATCATCCTAGTTCAAGCACAATTAAAGTATAAAAATCGAATAGTAAAATCATACCAGAAATCGAGAAAACTTGGATCCAAATCAGAGTCCATAAACTCAATCGAAGACGATACAAGTCACCAGAGATTGAAGCCGAAGAATCGAGTAGCAGACAACTAATTTCCATCAACCAGGCATCTCGATTCAGTGTGTTCAAGAGAAACCCTAGTTTTCTTTTAGCCGCCATTTCAATTTCCAGAGAGAATTAAAGGAAGTCGGGCTCAAGTAAAAAGTGGTGGAGCAAAATAAAAAAGGGACCGGCCAAAGTCTATACCAAAAGACTAAGTTTTTTTTTTTGAAAGAAGGATTTTTTAAAAAACAAATCTAGGGTTTTAAACTAGGGTCTCCATTTTATTTTATTTTTTGTTTGTTTTTCAACTTTGTAATCAGTCCAGAGTTTTCTAGTTTGTCTCTAAAACTAGGGAGACGAATTACTGGGTTTGTAATTCGGGGAAATCTGGTTTTGGGGATAAAAACCAGTGATGGGTTTTGAGCGTAGGGTTAAGAACAGTTGGGAGCGAGTGTCGCGAGTTTACAGGGGATTGTAAGCGTAGAGATTGTTTTAACTCCTAGTAGAAACCTTGGGGAATGCAGCAGTAGGCAGGGTTTTGCCGAAGCTGGGTATATCTGTGTGTTATTTATTTTCCGCATTTACTCTGATTATTATCTGTGCTGTGATTATTTAATTACTCTGTGAAAATCTGCGATAAACCCTATTCACCCCCCCCCCCCCTCTAGGGTTAATTTAGATCCTACAAGTGGTATCAGAGCAGGTATTTTTATTTTATTTTAACTCTAGAATCATGAATTTGTCAAACAACGCTTTTTCTGAGGGTCAGTCCATAGCTAGGCCACCACTGTTTAATGGAACTGATTATGCATATTGGAAAGCTAGGATGAAAATTTATTTGAGTTCTATCGATTATGATGTGTGGGATATTATTGAAACGGGTTATAGATCTCCCACTGTTATTGTTAGTGGTGTTGAAATTCCTAAATCAAAAGATAGGTGGGATGCTAATGATAAAAAATTATTTTCAACTAATGCCAAAGCAATGAATGCTTTAATTTGTGCTCTTGATAAAACTGAATTTAATCGAATTTCTCATTGTGAGACAGCATAGGAAATATGGCATACGTTGGAGGTTACACACGAAGGGACATCTCAAGTAAAGGAATCTCGTCTCGCTCTACTCAGCAACGAATATGAAAATTTCTCTATGCAAAAAGACGAAGATATAAAAGAGATGTATGGACGCTTCTCATCACTGGTCTACAATGCAAAAGCTCTTGGAAAAACCTATACCGAAGTGGAATTGATCAGAAAGATACTGAGAGTGCTACCGATGAATTTTGAAGCAAAGGTGACGGCAATTCAAGAATCAAAAGATCTGAATAAAGTAAGCATGGAAGAGTTGATCGGAAATCTGATAACTTACGAAATGGAGTTAAAAGCAAGAGAAGAACGAAAGGATTCTGAATCAAAGAAAAAGACGATCGCTCTAAATAATTCTGTTGAAAGTAATGATGATAATCCCGCTGAAGAGCTAGCCATGGTTTTGAAAAAGTGGGCCAAAGGAAAATACAAACCACGAAAGAAGAATTCAAAAACCGACAAGTCTGAAAGTTCAGATAGTTCAAACGATGAAGTGTTTTGCTACAATTGCAAGAAACCCGGACATATCAAACCAAATTGCCCACATCTTAAAAATGAAAAGAAGAAGAAGTTCAGAAGAAAGAAGAAAGCCTTTGCTGCTACATGGGATGACGAAGAAGGAGAAGAAGTTTCTGAAAGTGAAGAAGAGGAAGCTAATTTGTGTCTTATGGCTCATTCTGTTTCAGAAAGTAGTGAAGAGGATTCAAGTGAGGTATCGAATTTTACTTATAAAGAATTAATTTTAATGTGTCACGATCTCACAAAAACCGTTGATTCTCTTGAACTAAAAGTTAAGAAATTAAAATCTGATAGGTCAAAACTAGTTCAAGAAAATAACAGTTTAGAAACTAAACTTGAAAAAGTTAAGAATTCACCATTTTCAGAATGCGAAAAATGTCAATCTTTGAGTAACGAATTTTTGAAATTAAAAACTGATCTTGAACTACTTAAAAGTGAAAACATGAATTTGAAAAATGAAAATCATGATTTTGAAAAGGTGATTGAAAAGTTTAGAGAATCTGAAAAACTTGATTTTGAAAAAAGAAAACAATTTGAAATTGAAATTTCCAAGTCCAATGATAGAATCAAAGCACTTAAAAACGAAAATTTGATTTTAAAACAAACTGATGCTGAAAAGAGGAAAATCGCTATTAATCGTTGTTCAAATTTAATGAAAGAAAATTGCGATCTTAAATTTAAAATTCAACGACTGGAGTCAGCTTTGACTAAATTTTCTAAAGGAGAGAAATCGTTGAACATGTTGTTAAAAAATCAATTTTTTGTTCAGAATAAAAAGGGACTTGGATTTGAATCTGATCAAGTTGAAAAACAAAATTTTAATGATTTTAAAAATCCTTTAATTGGCTTTGAAAACGATCAAATTGAATTTTTGAAATTTAATAATTCCAAAGGGTTTTTAAATCATAAACAAATTGATAACTCGTTTAAAAACAATTCATTTAAATCTGTTTGGATTCCAAAAATTAACAAAATAAATTTAAGCCAATCTAAACAAATTTGGGTTCCAAAGGGTACGCTAGTGAATAATAAAGGATTGTTATATAAACGGGTTTGGATACCAAAACGTGTAAACAGAGATAAGAGTGGGTTAGACCACTAGATCATATAAACATTTAGGTACTGTGGGAGGCTGAGGAACAACTGTGCTTAAGTTAGATAAAATTCGAGATGATTCATATATCAAATTATTTGGAGTTCCTTAGCCATAGATTCAGAGTTGGAGATTCATTACATCACGTTGATTATGGTAAGTCAGGTATGATCTCTAAACTCGTACTTTTATTCCTTTTAGTTTATTTTTACTTGGCTGTTTTTGAAATCATTCGTTATGGATTGTTGAAATTCTTGGATTATAAAAAAAAAATTGTTTTTTTTTGGTGATTTCAAAAAATTATCTTCAGATTTGATAAGTTGACTGGTTCTTGAGTTTGCCCAAAAATTCTCTGAAAATAATCTTGTGCTGCTCTGATAAGGAAATTGATCTGATTCATTGGTGATTAAATGATAAGTTGGAAAATCAGTGACTGGATTTAGTTAAAATTCATAGGCAATTTGAATTAAAATTGTTTTAAAAATTGTCTAGGAGCAATCAGTGTTAAAAATATTAGAAAATTTCATTTTTTTTAACTGATTGATTTTTTAAGCTGATTTTCAACTTGCATTTTTCAAAAAACTCCTCTTGAAATTAATATTTTCAATTTTAAAATTATTTTTGATTATTTATTCAAAAATTGAAATTATTGATTAATTTGAACCGTTTTTGGGACTCATCAAAATTATTGATAGATTTATGAAACTGTGATGAGTTGCGACTATGGTATAATTCATAACTAGAAGAGATATTATTTTAAATCTCATGATGATTAGACAAATTTTATAATATCTTTGAATTAGAGCTTATTTCACGACCATCTTCTATATCTACCATATTTCTGTCATTCATCATGGTTTTATTTAATTTGGGGAGTTCTAATTATTCTTAAAATTAAAAAAAAAAAAAAAAAAATAAATAAATAAATAATTTATCCTTGGTATTCACTCCCATTTAAAAATCCTCGCGATTATGCGTGGGTGAATTACCTTAATTTCTATGTGCTTCCATTCTCACTTAAAAGACCTTCGGGCTGTGCATGGATGGAACTCATTAGAGAGGATAAAGTTAAGTTACTACTAACCCCATTTAAAAGACCTTTGGGCTATGCGTGGTTAGAAAGTGCTTAACACATTCTTTTTTGCATATTTAAAATCTTTAAAATTTATATTCAAATATTCAATTTTTATTGAACTCTCCTCATTCGATAAAATCCATCGTAAATCCATTCATTCTGAAAGTGAAATCTGCTTCTGATTTAAAGATTATTATGATTTTTGTTTGATTAAATGGGATTTGCGATATATATTCTCTCTCTTATTTTGAATTTATATTTATAGTCAATATTCATCACTATTTCAATTTCTGTTATCCTTTTGATGATAACAAAAGGGGGAGAATTGTCAAGATTTTGACTGATGAGTATTTAATTCAAAAATATTTTAAGATTGGAAATTAAATATCTAGAGGGAGAATGGTCAATTGGATTTCATCATTTATATTTTTTTCACATATATAGAGGGAGTTCAGTTGTAGGGGGAGCATACAAATAGGGGGAGTAATATATTTCACATTCAAACACATTCAAAATCTTTTATTTGTTTGTCATCATCAAAAGGGGAGATTGTTGTATATAACAGTGTTGTATACACGAATATATGATTTTTGTTTGATGATAACAACCAAATATATTTTATTATTGAATGTGTTTGTAACTGTACTGGTATACTACACAACAGATAGCAATATAATATTTCTATTTGAATAAAATACAACTATACAAAAAATTTAAGTATTCACACAGTATTTTATTTGAACAAGAATATTTTATTTCAATATTTAAACAGTACAGATTTACAACTTCACTATTTGTATATACATCACTGATATACATTTCAAAATTTTCAATTTTCTTACTCAGCTCCTCCCAACAACACTTACACTTTCATATACACTACACTCATTACAGTTTATTCATTACTTATACAATCACTTCATACATTGACACTATCACTTAGTTAACATTTCAAATACAGATACACACTAGCACTGCTCTTGTCTTCATCTTCATTCTTCTGTTTTCACAGCTTTCAGTCGGTTCATCTTCATACCTGTCACATACAAAAGAACACACACAGTAGACTGCAACAAAAATAAAATTAAATAAAAGCAAATAAAAATTTATTTTTAAATTTTATTTGCCTCAGAATTATGGTGTGTTTCTCATCATGTTTCTAGACTTGGTCTGATATGCAGGGACAGGAAAATTGACTGCTGGCTGCATGTACACACGTGTATACACGTGTGCACTGCCTCGCCAATCAGCGTGCAACTGAGGAGTAGCCACGAGGACCTTCTCGACTCAGCGCAAATCAGTGTGCAAGTGGTCGAGATCAAATCAATTTTCAAATAGCACAAACAAGGAAGAGGATACAACAAGAAATGAATTGGGATCATAGAGATACAAATATGATCAATACAGTGGTTCAAGAAGTAAATGAAATATCTGTCCATATCAGTATAAAAAAGGTTTAAAATGGCCGATCCAAAGTCAAACAGATGGTGAATACAAGTTTGAACACCAACAGGTAAGACATATATGAGATCACAACAGTCAACATGATGATTCAGGTAAACAATATGTTCAACACAGCAACATATACACAGAGGTGTACACTGTAATGTGAAGAGCATATCAAAATTGAGATAAGCATGGTGAAAGCATATGAAACAGACAAGGTCTTGAAACATGAGTAGAGTCAGAACATCAAAATGATGCAGAGCAAAGAATGCTACAACCTTATACAAATCAGTATCATGACAACATTCAGACAAGAGTAAAGCACCAATTCAAGAGTTTTGGAAAATCAAAGGAAATATCTGTTCTTATCGGTTTAAATAAACAGAAGATTTCAAAGTCATGATACAAGTTTCAAGATACAAGATACAAGCAAGGATGACACAGTAGTGAAAGCAAAGCCATACAGGTCCCAAATGGTGCAAGTACAACAAATGATGAAAACAACAAAACTACAAGATCAAATAAAGCATTTGTTCATATCATTTTGAAACCAATTACAAGATCAAGACAGTTTGTATGGCAAGAGCAAGTGGAGTATAGTAGCAGTTTTTTTTTTCAATATAATATTAGTAAGGAAAATTTCTAGGACCACGCAAATCAATGTTCAATATACAACAAGTCAAGCACAAAAGGGAAATACAGACAACATGCTAACAGGAAAACAGTTTGATCAAGGCAGTACCAAAGTTCAAATGTAGCATCTGTTCGTATAAATACACAAGTTACGGGTTCGAGCGTGAAGCAAATGCAAGAATTCAGTGGCCAAACCAAGACAAGTGACACAAGTTCAAGTAAAGGACTTTGCAAATCTATAACTGTTTTTATC
The DNA here is from genome assembly GCA_030737875.1 of Allium sativum. Classification (NCBI taxonomy): domain Eukaryota; kingdom Viridiplantae; phylum Streptophyta; class Magnoliopsida; order Asparagales; family Amaryllidaceae; genus Allium; species Allium sativum. The sequence goes on along the minus strand of CM060921.1, from coordinate 713,543,815 downwards.
TTGTTAAATTCAAGTGTATATCTGATTTTATCAGTTCAAATCAGATTCGGCAAGGTTTTAAACATGGAAGCATTAAAGAGCAGAATCAAGTTCGTGCCGAAGTTTTTAAGTCATGGTAAAAAGGGCATGATATTTAAATACAAATATTTATACACAACTGCAAGTATCAGTTCAATCAACAGGAAGTTAAACTGAAATTGCATAACAAGTTCGAGCATAGTTTCTGTTCTTATCAAAGATAAGCATCAGTTTAAATACGTTGAAAATCAGGATATACTACCAAGGCGGCAATTCAAGGAAAAATGGTTTTGCTTTGAAAAAAAAAATGATTCAAAGATTTTTTTTCAAGACCAATTCAAAGTTCCAGAAGCATACGAGGCAAGGAAGAATTCATCACGCAAAATGATATTAATTAAAGCCCCAGAAAATTAGCTCAAAAGGAATTCATGGATTTTTTTTCGAGATTTTTTTTAGTAATACTTAATCCAAAAAGTTTCAGAAGTTAACACAAAATTCAAATCGAAGAAATCTCCATGAGTTCAAGAACTATTCAAAGCCACGAAGAGTTCAAAAGTTCCAATATTTCCGTATATATCATAACCAAAGTATAATACGAAATCAGAGCACAAAATTAAGGTTTCAAAACCCTATAAGAACACCCAGATCATCATCGGCTATAATCATCCTAGTTCAAGCACAATTAAAGTATAAAAATCGAATAGTAAAATCATACCAGAAATCGAGAAAACTTGTATCCAAATCAGAGTCCATAAACTCAATCGAAGACGATACAAGTCACCAGAGATTGAAGCCGAAGAATCGAGTAGCAGACAACTAATTTCCATCAACCAGGCATCTCGATTCAGTGTGTTCAAGAGAAACCCTAGTTTTCTTTTAGCCGCCATTTCAATTTCCAGAGAGAATTAAAGGAAGTCGGGCTCAAGTAAAAAGTGGTGGAGCAAAATAAAAAAGGGACCGGCCAAAGTCTATATCAAAAGACTAAGTTTTTTTTTTTGAAAGAAGGATTTTTTAAAAAACAAATCTAGGGTTTTAAACTAGGGTCTCCATTTTATTTTATTTTTTGTTTGTTTTTCAACTTTGTAATCAGTCCAGAGTTTTCTAGTTTGTCTCTAAAACTAGGGAGACGAATTACTGGGTTTGTAATTCGGGGAAATCTGGTTTTGGGGATAAAAACCAGTGCAGGGTTTTGAGCGTAGGGTTAAGAACAGTTGGGAGCGAGTGTCGCGAGTTTACAGGGGATTGTAAGCGTAGAGATTGTTTTAACTCCTAGTAGAAACCTTGGGGAATGCAGCAGTAGGCAGGGTTTTGCCGAAGCTGGGTATATCTGTGTGTTATTTATTTTCCGCATTTACTCTGATTATTATATGTGCTGTGATTATTTAATTACTCTATGAAAATCTGCGATAAACCCTATTCACCCCCCCTCTAGGGTTAATTTAGATCCTACAATTATCTTAAAAGTTCCATCTCCAAGACTTCGCTTAATGGAATATGGTCCTTCCCATTTAAGGCATAAGTGAGTAGGACTATGAAAGGTTGTCCTAAGGACGTGATCATAAGTTTTGTAGGTCCTTAGTTATAACATCTTCCCTTTCGACCCTCGATAGTCGGCACAAAACATGTTCATAGTATTTAAGTTTCAAGCACTAAGGTGCTGAAAAGATAAATGTTTATGTTAAAAGAAAAAGAAAGAAAAATAAAGAAAAGGAAAAAAAACAAAACAACATATTATAATCTCACAGCGGAATGAATAAAATATGATATATTAATACTCTTTTAAAAAAGGAAACTGTACACATACATGCATGAATGATCATAGTACAACACAAGTGAATCAACCTGGACAATTATAGTAACCTATCTCAAAATTGCTAATACTTACTACACATCACATCGGAATACATACACAACAACATAATATAACACAATGGAAAAATAGATAATAAAAGAATACGGCAATACGCCTCGAACCAAAGCTCCCCTCCTGAAGCTTTAAACAATTCAAAGCTAATCTGGAAAATATACTCGGTCTGACCCGTATATTATAAGAGAATAACATCTAGATCAGTCTGGAATACCAAAGTGAAATAACTCACATCACAAACAACTTGCTTAATTTTAGAATTAATTTGGGAAGAAAGTTATCTCGTAAGACCACAACCACACATAAATATGGCACGGATTTTACCTTATGATAACCAAATATTTTATGGGAAATTTAGTTATATTATTATAATGTCTGTACTGACCCAGATATTTTGGTTATTTGATTTTGAATATTTAAATATGTTTTAAATATTATATTCGAAATATTAACGGATTTAATATAGAATTCATTTGTAAAACGATGACAAAACGTTTATATTTATATTTAATATAAAACGAACTCGTAACGTCGCGGTTGTTCGTAATATTGAGTTTTGAACTAAAATTGAATATACAGAATCTATTTTAAGTCCGAATTCTGTGAAACAAGAAACGTTAGGATCTTATTGATTATAACCTTCTTATGAAAGAAAAAATCGGAATTTTGTCGTATATATTGTAAGTTATGTCAAAATCAAATTTTAAAATAATCGCTATGGAAATCATTAATAAACGATAACGTTATTTAATAAATTAATAAGGAATTTTAATATAATTCAAATACCGTTTAACTCGAAAATGGCGACGTTGAGTTATATTTTTATATTGGTTCATATTTGAAGTGATATATTATTTTATTTGGATATATATATATATTTTTATGATAATAATAATTTATTATTTAGTTTATTTTTTTTGGAATTTATTCATATTTTTATCGATATTATATAAGCATTTTAAATAATTATTTTTCAAACGATCCCGTTATTTGAAGAAACGAATTTTATTGGAGTACATATAGCTAGTTATTGCTAGATTTCCAGTTTGGAGCCAATCAGAGTTGTTTTGTGAGTGCGCGTTATTTTTAAGGTGAACCAATAAATAAATTGGAATTTAAAATAACATACTTGTGCAAATGGAATTGGAATTCAACAAAATTAATTTCATTGGAACCGTAATGCCAAGACATAGCAGTGTGTTTATTTTTGTTGTATGTGGAGCTGGTGTGTGACGATACATATATTTAGCGTGCGACGTTAAATAGTGGTAAAATTTTATTTAACCATAATATATATAAACCTTCTGCCCTAAGCAAACATAAATAAATAAGATGTGTACTAGCCTAACCTTTCCCATATCATAGCCTAATCAAATCGAATTAAAAGCCTTCCTATATTTTCAAATCAAAGCTACCCACACATCTACATGCAGACCTAATAAATGAAACTTCCCAAGCTTGCACAAGCCTACCTGAAAATGTGTACACCCTATTTTGTCATTCTTCCAGCTACCTACTGATTTAAACCTACTCTAACAACACAAACATATAGTAATGGAAATGAAAGACTGCGCACGCTTACATTAAAACAGTCACCATAAAGAAATGATTGGCACATGCACACCGTAAATCGAAAATAAGTCATGTTACATCCTTCTACAAACCTACATTGCACAGCTATCCTCCCTTTAGCTATCCTACATCATACCCTAATGTAAGTACAAACGGGAGGGGATCGTCTAGACCAGGGGGTCCCTGTTCCCCAGGTCCAAACGAATGAAATTGCTCCATTTCGGAGCAATTTACACTTTGCTCCCTGAATTTCATCCGAAATTCGAGTGAAATTCAGGGGCAATGTGCAAATTACCCGAAATAGGGCAATTTTATTGGTTCGGTCCAGCGGTCCACGCGGCAAGCGGTCCAGAGGATCCGCTCCCAGTACAAACCTACCTTTCTTTTGCACAGCTTACGCAAATCAAATTCTTAAGATTCACACATACATGTCCATCAATCACGTACAAACACAGCTACCCTACCCTAGTGTAGGTGATAACCAAGCTGTTGATTTCCTTGTCTGTCAAGATGTTGAAGCCGTGCGTGCCAATCCAGTATTCCGTGGCAGCCAAGCTTCATTATGCTATAAGTAAGAACCCATTGGAAACTTCGTTTTTTTACAGTAAAAATAATGGTGCCCGGACCTTTGAAAAATCAGTGCAACTCGTTTATTCATCCATATATCACGGCATGTGTTTTAAACAACTTCAAATCTCCTCGTCCTTTGTGTGCCGAGCTATCAACCTGGAAGATGGACGGAGGCTCTGGCCGAAGGGAGATGGTCAGGATGGTGGTGAGATGGTATCTGGAAGCTGAAGTTTGTGAGTCGGATTGCTGATGCGTGGTTATAAGAGCATTCACAACCGTTGGTCGGTTGCTTGGCAACCGACCCCAACGGTTGGGTCAGCAGTCCCTTCAGTGTTGTCGTGGCAACACTGAAGGGTGTTGGAGCAACCGTTTGGTTGCTCCAACAGCCGGCTTTGTTAAAGCCGGCTGTGGTTGAAGTGGGGACATTTTCTGTCCCCACTCCCACAGTTGGCTTTAACAAAGCCGGCTATGGTTGAGGTGGGGACATTTTCTGTCCCCACTCCCTTAGTCGGCTTTATGAAAGCCGGCTAAGGGCTTTTTTATCCCAACTCTATTGGGGTGTTGTTCGGGTCAACCGGCTTCGATTTGACCGCGAGCAACACCACACGTCGGGAATGCTCTAAGTGGGTGCGTGGGTATGTTTTCATGCATGGGGATGATGTTGGAGCTATTTAGAAGTTTGGGGAACAATGCAAGAGTGGGAAGGGTGAAAAGTGAATGGTGGTGTGCGTTTTTATCCATGAGCAACTGTCTAATGTGATGGAGAGGAAGTGATACGGGGAAGAGGAGTGACGTAGATAATGAAATATGGGAGCAGGAGGAAATGCGAAGTAACATAGAAGTGGAGAAGGTAGAAGATGCGTGCTTGGTAGACGAAGTGTTATTTGCTTAAGAAGTGGATGGGAGAATTTTCGGTTGACTTAGGGCTGGAGCATGGGCCGTTATTTGAAGAAAAAAAAGGCGGTTGGTCTGGAACAATGGAAGAAATGAACGAGCACATTCTACCTGATGCTGTTTAGCTGGACTGTTGTTTGTCTGAACTAAGGTGAGCGGGAAGAATAAGATTTAAGGTGGCCGATTAGTCCATAATAATATGTGCATAAGTGAACCGTAGTATTATAGGTGGCCATTTAGTTTAAATGTAAAGTTTGCAAAATATGCCGAACCCCTATACTAGTCATGCCTAATCATGGCTTGGTTTACGTGGCCCATTTGTATAAATTATTTTTATGTTCCCACCTATAAGAGTATAAACATATGATTAATTATAAATTAAGATTTAATTTAAGGTTTAATTAGATTAAATTTAAATAGTATGTGTATAATGTATGTAACATTCCCATACGTGCACAGAATCAGATAAATCAACAACGCTGGAACCATATCGGAGAGAACGACATTTTGGAGTTGGTTTGGTCAGCACTGGAAGCTACTGAGATTTATGATAAAATTAAACACGTGCTTAGTTTTATCAAAATAAACCGTTTAAACGAAAAATGGAAACCAAGGCGAGTTAAACTCACTCAGTTCTCCCACCTATATTTATTATAAGTCAGATTTATTATTTGTATCCTATATTTGCTAAGTGTTGGTTGATTTGATGATTATTTGGATGTTCGTTAAATATTTTTATACCGATTATTCAAATTTAACGTTGTTTAATTTAAATAAAATGAAAACTTTATTTTTAACGATTATTTCCAAACGAGGTAACTTACCTTGTTGGTTACGTTTATAATAATATAAAAGTATTAAAATTAATTGGATGCTTGAATTGTTGACCGTTATTAGTTGAATTAATTATTCATGTTTATTTTAGTATGATCATTATATGAACTGTTTAACCAATATGATCGGATTATTGATTTGGTCATTGATTGTTGAATCTAAATTCAACATTTGTTTTGTTATTGACCAATGGACAGTATTGGTTGAGAAATAAATAGCAGATGGCCTAAAAATATATTATTTTATAAAAGATATATTTACCGTTAGGTGAATCGAAAGAAGAAATTGAAGTTATAAAAATATTTATAATTGAAGATGGTTTTTTGAATATATTATTTGAATAAAAGTTTATGAAAAGGAAACAATTATTATATTCATTATTTAAGTTTATATGTAATTATTAAATGATTTCGTTAGGCTAATTCTTCTATCAATGAGATTAAGATGCGAGGAAGCAGGAATTAACATGACAATTAATAATCGAGATAAATTTGTTTTTTAGAAATAATTGAAATGGAACTATATTGAATTGTTTATTATTTATTTAATAATAATCAAAGTATAATGGGGATTATTTAAATTAATTATATTATTAATTAATTTAAATGGGAATTGATTAATGAATCGATCATGTTTAGAGTTGACCAAGTCAACCATGTTAACTGAGATTGATTATTAACTATGTAGTTAGATTTTTGAAATAATTAACGGTGTAGAATTTTTTTTATTTATTAAAGTTGAAATATGATTATTTGTTATTTATTAATAATCGAAATAGCATCTTGGGATTTTAAATGTATTAATGAAGGCTCATGAAGTCTTAAAACACTGTTTATAGTAAAATGATATTTTCAAGCAAGTTTATGTAAATAATAATATAAGTTAAGTTTAAATTAAAGTTTAAATTGAAATTCTTACTTGGATTATATTTAATTAGATTTAATCAAAATCCAAGATATGACTAAGATATAAGAACCCTATATTTATTGAATATATTATTGGGATGAGCTATTAGAAATGGTTTATGAATGAAATAAAAGCTGAAGATATGAAATTAAGAAATTGGAGCCTAACTGGAGATTGGTTGAGTTAAATGATTTTCTGAGTATTGATCTGATGTTGGTTTTGACCTTCAAGGTTGATATTTAGGGGATTATTTCCTTACTGATTTACGAGTAGGGACTGATGAAGGCGTGAAAGGGAAATCGAATCAGAAACCCAAATATGAGTTTCAAGTGGTTAGGCAAGTTAAGTTAGTGGAATGCGATCTAAATTCTCTATATTAAGTGAGAGAGATGAGGTTTTATCGCGATATAACTAAATTGGGTTTGAAATAAACTTATCAGAAGTTTACTAAAAAGTTCTATTAAAAATGGAATCAAGGTTTGTATTTATGAATTTTAAAATATTGTTAAGGTTAACATAAAAAGGTTTTGTATAATAATTCACATAATATTTAAATTAAGTAAATGTGGTTAAGATGTAAGTAAGGTTTCAAAAGAGAATATGGTATTATAAAATATAATTCGAAAGGTTTTTATAAATTGAATAGAAGTGTTTGAGTATAATATTGTTTTTGAAAAGAAGCAAAAAGTTGTGTTTTAAAATATCGGAAGATTTAAAGGTTTTGATTAATGAATGAAAATTAAAAAGGCCAAGTGATGCTGTGTATCGAAACAATAGAGCTATTTTATTTTTATGTCTGCTTATTTTGATAGTTAAATAACCGACTATCAAAATCTAGCCAAATGCGTTGTTGCTACGGAAAGACCGGGATCGAATTTATATTCGAAAACCATTCCGAACCCACAAATACGTTATTGTCAAAGATGTTGATCGAGATGGAGCAATTGAAGACTGTAAATCTTCATGAGCGGAAGAACTATTGTTGATTTTCTCTAGCTGATCCCTAGAGATATATATTTGACAATGCGTCTGTCGTGATTGGATTTTACGGATTGCAAGGACTAGTCGCTATTGATCTATAGGGTGATTCCTGCGATGTGGTAGGAGGGTGCCTTCAGTTCATCCGATTCTTGGATGACTTGTATGGACGGATGTTTGACAGAGTATTTCCAAAGGAGTTATGTACGTTGATTTTTAAAAACGTATTCCTATTGTCGGCAGAGAATGGCCCTTCTCTTAGCTTAATAGGTAGAGTATTTTTATGGACGTCAATTAATGATTTTCTGGTAAATCTGACGATGTGACATTCAAAGTAAAGGGTGGCCAGATGTTCTACAAAAGAAGATTTAAACCTCAAGCCTCATCAACCAGGAAATAACAAAAATCAGGTTGGTCGCACGGCTATGTGGGTCGCTTTCATTAGGGTGTATTGTCACCATCTAGAGAATATTCATATTTGTTCTTCTTTTCGGTTCTATATCTCCCAGGAATCTTTATGTTGGTACCAACCGAAGGGTGACAATATATTCAGAACATTCAAGCAAAATGAATGGCCGATCATGTTTAGCCTAGGTTGCAAGATGCTCTTGTTGAACCCGATGTATTCCTCTCTAGAGACACATTGTCGGAAAGGTGGTCCCATACCTTGCCAGGAAATCCATTCTCCAATAAGAGCCCGCAGTTTTGATTGTATACTATATATGTAGAGCGTGAGATTCTAGCGTTCTGCTAGATTGATAATTATTTGTATTTAGGCATTATTATAATATCAGAAGAGATATATGATTTCAAAATATTTTGGGTTATCGTAAGGTGAAAAACGTCCATATTTATTTGTGGATTTGGACTTACGATTGCCCATTTCTTTCGAAAAGACTTTGACTTTAAAATCAAGTTGGATGAAACCCTTAAACTTATTGAGTTTTTCTCACGCTGGTTCGCCAGACTGCTCCTGGCGTTTGCAATGCTCGGGTCAGACGGAGTTGCTCGGGTCAGACCGAGTTTTACAGGTTCAGATTATCGGATGCTGTGAAGTCCAGAGATGAGCTGGAGAAGTTCAGACGTATGACATATAGTTATTATTATGCTCTATGATGTATATGAGGACATATATTTATAACTGTCAAGATGTATTGACCTACTCTGATGTTTGTAAGTATATTTCAAAACTATCAATAAAGATTTATTTTTATATTATATTTTGTTTCGCTGCGATGTGAGACTCTGTGATATGTCGGTTCTTCTTCTTATTCTTCTATTCTTACATTTCTTTCTTTCTTATCTCACTCTCTAACTTCTTTCTATTAAAGATTCGTAATTTCGTGCAATTTGGGTTGGACATGGGTTGTAATTCGTCGACTCAAAGGGCACGGATTTGCGGGCCTTTACAATGTCTAATGTTGAGAATATAAATATTAATTATAGCTAAAATACTCGTATCTCACATTCTAACATATTTTGTATACAACTAAAACCACTAAGGTATATTCACATATAGATTTTCCATGAAGACCTCCGCAGTAAACTGAGACCGATCTCCTATGACGAAGGTCAGAAGTTACCTTTAGAGCACCCTATATTTCTGAATACAATATAGCGTACACTCAAAGGAGAGAACCCCAATCACATGGAAATTCAACAACATCACTCCTACCGGCCAATATATAGATAATGGAGTTAAAACACCTATTTGCATTCACAAAACCTCTGGATTGTGCATCCTACTCTACCTTTAGTCATTCCTCGATGTCGATGCTTTGTTCGGCTTCTTTATACAAGTATTCATTACTCGAATAAAGCTTGAATCCCCAATTGGATTCTAGCATCACCAATAGCTTCACTTCTAGAAGATAAAACGCGTATCTCAGTCATGAAGTGGTATCGATGAGTAGAACACTTACCAATTCTGTTCTCTCCATGATTGGATCGATTAATCATTTAGGCCAAGATTTGATTCGGTTATTTAACTATCAAATAAACAATCAAACAATGAATAGCAAGTGATGGAAACTAAGTTCTAATATTGAAGTAACCCTTTTTATCTAATAAATCCTTTTATTAATTAAATCTCTTTTATTAGTAAAAGATTTTTATCAAATAAAACTTCAATTACTAATCAAAACTTCTAATTAATTAAATTTCATTTATACTTGAATAAATGTTCAACTATTATTCATAAAACATTAACAGTTGTCTTCTACCCTTTCCCTATACATTTATAACCTTTTTAATAAAAATAACTCTGGTACAAGTATATACACAAATCATTTACACGACTTGCATATTTTGCTTCATAAGAATAATAATTGTTATTATCTTTAAAATATTTATTTAAAAGATAAAAGTATATTCAAATTCGTTAAACGATATATTCAACTTTAAAATATAAATTAAGGGTTTAAAGGATAATGTTGCTAAAATACTGCTTACAACAAACCCAAGACAAATTTGTACTTGTAATTATATTTAAACATTCGCTTTGAAATTATAACTATATTTAACAACGTAATGTACTTATAATTTATTTTACGAATCTATTTACTATAATATATGTATTATAGTTCAAAACCCTTCATTTGTCTTTTATAAAGACTTAATGTATTTTCAAACCTATATCTATTGATAAATAGTTTGAAAATACTACTAGTTTGTTTTTAAGTACGATAACTTGAACACAAGTTTTTTTATAACAAAAATGTGTGATCTTCTAAAAAGAAGAGAGCGTGCACACACACACACACACACAGGTATATAAATATATAAAGAAAAAATTTAGTCCACAATAGCTGCCAACATGCCTGGCTGGTAACCAAAAATACATAACCACCTCAGACTATGACCTTATGTATAGGATGGTAGATATATGAGCTTCGGATAAATCGCCGCCCGTCATACTTTAAAATCGAGTTCCGGCAAGGCCACCACCCAATAGTGAAGTATATCTATTCCTACACAATACAATTATCTCTACAAAAAAAAGAATTATAACAAAAAAATACATGTGTATAGAACATCACAATGTAAAAAAGGACTCTCCAGATCTTCTCTCCAGTAAGCTCCATAGCGTAAATCAACTATCTGTAAGCTGAAAATGACTAAACAAAAGTAAGCGAACAACACACACTCACACACACACACACACATATATATATATATGTAATATATATCCATATATATATGTGAATAAAATAATACCATAGGATAGCAAGAGACAACTATAATACTCATTAAAATCAGATATCAATAACAAATGCAAATTCTATTGAAACTAAAGTACTTATTAATCCTAATAAACAAACTCAAATTATTTCTAATTTTAACTAGAAATCTTTCACACATAGAATCACTAATTAACTTATACTGAGGGTTGGACATCCAATATAGACTAAAAGTTACGATCTTAATAATTAATTTATCTATATTAACAGAATTAGAATGAAACATTCTCTGATTTCTATCAAACCAAATAAACCAACTAACAATAGTTACTAATGAATCTAGTACATATCTATATTTAAAACTAAAACTAAATCTAAAACAATTCCAATAGTAATCACAATTCCTAAAAATATTGAAACAGTTAAAAACAAAAATTCTTAAAACCAATTTTAATATATATAATGTTTTAGTACAAGAGAAAAGTAGATGATCAACATTTTCATCAGATATACTATAGAAACAAAACTTAGAATCAAAAATAATATTTTTCTTACTTAATTTCTCTACAGTATTTAGTTTTTTATGGATAATCGGCCACATATGAAACTTGGCTTTAGGTGGAGCATTAGTCTTCCAAATAAAGTTAAATTTTAAAATTGAGATACTTGTAAAATTAAGGAACTTATACATAGATTTATAATTGTATTTTAAACTCTTATCAAGACCCCAATAAATGTTTTCACCATTATTATGAAAATGATACATTGACAACTTAGCTCGTAATAAGGCAAATTGTCTAAATACTGTGCCATCTAAAATATTCTCAAATGTAAATTACCAGGGGGGATCTAAACTTCCTCCATATACTTCCTTAATTAATTCATTCTTAAAGCAATAATTCTCGAAAAGTTCTTTAAATTCTATTTTAAAGGGCACTCGAGTAATCCAAGAATCATGCCAAAAAATGTACTATCTCCTGAATGGACTTCCAACTTACAACCTAAGTTAAAAAAATAAAAACATTTCAATATGGAATTCCAAAAAGAAGATAATCTATTAGTCCAAATATAACTAGTATCAAATTTAATTTTGTCCCCATCATAATAATATTTAGATACTATTTGCTTCCAAGTTGCTGAAACTTCTGGATTTCTATAATTCCTCAACCATTTAGCTAACAACGAGGAGTTAAAATTATATAGATTGATAACCCCAAGATCCCCATCCTTCCTGGATCTACAACAAACATGCCAATTAACTAAACATTTGTAACCTCTACAAATGTTTTCTCCACTCTAAAGAAAATTACATCTAATTCTGTCAATTTTTTCAATCACCCATTGAGGAAAACGATGAACAACCATCCAATGTGCAAGAATTGCAGACAACACAGAGTTAATAAGAACAAATCTATCTACTCTTAATAAAAATCTGCTATTCCAACTAGATATTATATTACTAATTTTATCAATAATAATCAACCAATCATCATGTTTAAGTTTTGAAGGCCTAATCTTAAAACCCAAATAATCAAAAGGGAAATTCATAGTAGAATAGTTTAATTTGATTCTTAACATTGTTAAAATCATTTAGAACCATAACCGAACTTTTATCAAAATTAATTCTGAGTCTAGAAAGCATTTCAAAACAATACAGTCTAAACTTCAAAGCTATAATATGTTTGGGTAAGTGAGAGGAAAATAATAGTGTATCGTCAACAAATTGAAGTACAAATATTTCATTATTAAAAATCTCATTACCTACATAACCTAAAATTCCTTTCCTCTCCGCTCTCTTTATAATTTTGGTGAATACATCAACAATGAGATTAAACAGAAGAGGTGATAGAGGATCTCCTTGTTTATGACCCCTTTTAGATAGAATTTTCTTTCCTACAACCCCATTAACTATAATATTAGAATAACCAGATTTGAGTAAAAGCATGATCCAATTAGTCCATCTTGTACTAAAACCTCTAGCTGATAATAATTCACAAATAAAATCGCAATCAACAGAATCGAAAGCCTTTTCAAAATCAATTTTCAAAATAGCACAAGGAAAATTATTCTTACAACATAAATTAATATATTCTTGGACAGAGGCTACACCATCAACTATGTTTCTATCTTTTATAAATGCAGTTTGGGAAAAATCAATTAGATCATTCATCTTTAGACTAAGTCTATCCACTAAAGCTTTAGTAATAATCTTAACAGAACATTTGATTAAGGATAGTGGTCTAAAATCTTTTAATTTATTAGCCGCTAATTTCTTATGAATAAGAATAACATTTGCAAAGTTAAATCTACCTATCTGCAAATTCCCATTATTAAATTCATTGAATAAGTTAATTATATCATATTTCGAAACATCCCAAAATTGTTTATAAAAAAGGATAGAAAAACTGTCCGGATCGGGAGCTTTATCACTAGGCATATCATTGATAACCTTCCAAATATTCTGTTCGTAAAATGGCTTATCTAAATCTACTAAATCAATCTTAGAATAAGAAGTATAGATGTCATTCCATCTAAGATTGATCCTCCTCTTAAATTTTGATCCAAAAATCTGTCTGTAATAGCTAGTAAAAGCTTCATTTAAATCTTTTTGAGCAATCAATTCTGTGTCATCAACAAAAATAGAATGAAAGAAATTGTTATGTCTTCTCTTATTAGCCACACTATGAAAAAATTTCATAATATTATCCCCCTCTTTAATCCATTATATACGATCCCTTTGCTTCCACATGACTTCCTCTTTTTCTAATATCAACTTAAGATCATTATTAAGGCTACAAAGTTTATCACGCTCATTAGGATTAAGTATCATGTTCTCACTAATCTTATGTAAATCAGACATCTCACACATATCTTATCTTTCCAAATTCTAACACTACCAAATACATACTTATTCCAATGTTTAAGAAGAAAAAAATCTAAGCTTTCATAACTTCACAACAATAATCTTAGATAAATTGCCCACATAAAAATTATTAAAATAAAATAAGGTATTCCATTTAAAAGCAACTAAATTAGAAAACAAGAATCGAAAAGCCACATTTTTCCAAATTTAAAACTATCGCTAATTGATAAACTTGATTCACATGAAAGAATTATAGGACAACGGTCTGAATATAAGAAAGGCAAACATTTTACTCTATAAACAGAGAACCTATCCTCTAACTCATTACTAATAAAAAAATTGTCTAATAGAGTGTTGACAAACTTTTTGGCAAAAGCTGTCACGGTTTAATAGATCGAAGCCCAATGTCAAAAGGCTCACAAATCAGCGTCGACCGACCCCAGCGGACGACCTCTACTTTAGAAAGCCCGAATAAGATTTGGCCCGAGACGGTTTCCCTCGAGCTGCGACATTTGATACCCCGACATAATCGCTCTCCCAGACCAACTGAGTCAACCATTCCTTTAAAGATCGGATCGTCGGATAACTTTGGACCAACGTGGAAATACCTAAATGAGTTATTCATTGCTTAGCCCCATTCTCAAGGCATTAAAGGCGGCCAAACACTTCTGGCCAAAGCTCTACTCTTGATACACCTCATCTCGAGTGCCACACAAACCACAATTCTCGAGGATACTATTAATCAGCAGTAGACCAAGTCCCACCGTCACAACTATTCCAAAGGATCGAGCTACCCGTGTCTGGGCTCCGCAAAAGAGGCAGGCCACATTGCATATCGCTCAACCCACTTTTCCACCTATAAAAACCTCTATGCCCGGATGGAAAGGGACTTCTTCTCCGACTTCGACTTCTCTTTGAAGAACTTCCTCTCTCAAGTTCAAACTCCATGGCTAACTCCAAAAATAGGCAATCCTTTCTCTGAAACGCAACGATTTTGTGTTCATTCCCACTTTCTTCGAAAGGAAAATAGATTGTACTTGTAACCGAAAGCAAATCAATATATATAAAGTGGACGTAGGCATCATCTCTTGCCGAACGACTATAAAAAGTATTGTGTGTTCCCTATTTTACTTACATTACCGAACTCTATGATTATTTTTCGTGTGTTGTACACACGATTGGGGGTTGACTGTCACTAGTGACCAACTTTTGATGTCAACCCTTTGGCATGCCAGGTAGGGGCACGCACCGACACACCCTGCGGCCTTATGCTACTTCGGATCGATGGCGATCAAAAGGAAGAAAGATGCAACATCTTCTCATCCTACATAGGCCGATGCAGAAGAGACACACGCTGCAGAGGAAAATCAGGAAGCCTCCTCTCATGAAGACACGTCCCGATATCTTACTAGGAACGACATGGACAAGATTCTGACCGAGTTCATGGGTCAGATAACATCTCAGGGTGAACTCCTCAAACAGCAGCAGGAAGCGATGAATCACCTTCTCGCTCGGGAGGATAAGGGAGCTAAAATTCCAGTTTCATTTCCTACACTGAGCAGGACTGGGGCAATAACTGATCTTTGGCCTATACAGATACAAGCCGTAGATCAGACCATCCCTTTGCTATTAGGGAATGCAGAATGGATCGTTAAGCCAAAACAAACACTAGAGGGGGGGGGGTGAATAGTGTTTGTGAGAATTTAAACAAAATCTTAAACTTATGTGAACTACGGGTGAATTAAGCACCACAAACACAATCGCAGACATAGATTCAAACACATATGCAAAATAAATAGAAATAAAGATGCAGAAAAGGAAAGAACACACCAGATTTTATAATGGTTCGGATTGCTCCTACGTCCAGTCCCGTACAACGCTGTATTGCTTAGAGTTTTATTACTATATCAATAGTCAAGTGCACCCTCCTTGATTTCACGGCTACAAGAGATACCACCGATTTCTACTTCCCTGATTTCTCGGCTACAAGGAAACACCGATCCCTACTTCCTTGATTTCTCGGCTAAAATGATACCACCGATTCCTCTTTTACTCAGCCTAAACAATTACAAATAGCCCTAGAACTCTTCAATAGCACTTGATTCAGAGAGAGAGGTGAAAAGAGAGTGTAGAGAGAAGGAGTTTGATCAAAACAGAATTGAATTCGGTAGAGTGTAAGTGTAGAAATCATAAAAATGATCAAGAATGATTATATAATGAAAAGGGATGGAAGTGGAGAAGAAGATATGTTTAAAAATTTGGTTTAACCCCTTTTTATAGTGTGTGAAAGATTGCAACGTTTCTGAATCATTTCAAATAGTGAAAAGACACTTCCTTTCAAAATTGAAAAAGTGACAGTTATATGTCGACATGGTGTGTTTGTTATGTCAACATACCCTAGTGTATTTTTGAATTTTAAAACATTTTTCAAGTGTTTTGATATAAATATAATTCTGGAAATTCCTGAATCAAAATATAGTATTGTAAATTGATATTATAAAGTAGAAATCATATGAAAACATAATTTTAAACTATATAAACATATTTATAAAATTATAAGGTTTTAAACTATATAAATATAAAGTATAAGAATATAAATATATAAAATTTAAGTTTGAAAAACAAAGAAGAATAAGAAAGGAAAAAATTAGAAAAGATAGAAAATAAAATAGAGAGAATTGAGGATAGAATTAAAAATCAAAATTTGAAAATTAGAATTCAAATTTGAACCTGGAGTGCTATTTAGAGTCCTACACAATCTAGACTCTGTAACTATATTAATCTTGAACTCTTGAACTCTTGAAATCTTGAATACTCATGAGTCTTGAAATTTCTATGATCTTTGAATCTCTATCATCTTTAAACTGTATATAATTCCTGCATATACATACATACATATATATATATATATACACATACATACATATATATATATATATTCTATAAAAAAAGTGCTAGTATATATTTATAATCAATGATAATTGAAATAAGGTTGTTGTCATCAAAACTCCATTCTCCAACAATCTCCCCCTTTTTGACGATGACAACCTTAGTTTATAAAATATCATTCCTATATATACCTATTGATGATGATCCTTCTAATACTCTCCCTGTCTGTAAGAATCCTATAAACTATGCCTATATTTTATAATTTCTCCCCCTTTGGCATTACCAAAAAGAAATTCTAAGGGTACCCCCCCTAAATTGTATAACTTCCTGAATAGAACTTAAGTAACTATCCCAATAAAAATACCCCCCCTTAATCTATTAACTACTTCTAAGTAGAATACTCTCCTTAATCTACTCAAACTTAGAATAATAATGTCTAGCAATATGATGATTAAGTACAAACCAATCCAAGTGTTATCATTACATATGTTTGTTTGAAATATATATACAAACCAAATCAAATCACACCATAAGTCTTAATATATACAAGTTTCAAACAATAGAATCCAAATCACACCACATCGTATGTTTTAGAATATTTAAACAAATCAATCAAATCGTACTGAATAATTAAACATTTCTTGGAACTTCAACCCATTCATCTTGTCCAGTAATTGGGTTCTTCTTGATGTCCTTCCACTCTTCTTTAGTGTTATATGATTTTTGGTTGTTTTCATTTCTGAAATGAGAAGGGATATCCCAACGAATCACATCAAAATGTTTTTCTTGATATTCAACCATCCTTATTTGAATTAACTCTAGTTTGCGTTGATTACGTAGTACTATGGAGAGAGTTTTCTTGAAAGAATTCAAAGAATCATCAAGATTTTCACTTATGTTATAGATAGGATTTGCCATTGATTTAATGAGAAATGATTAAGGAAGAAGAAGGAATAGAATAATGAATTTTTCTAGAAGAAATAGACTTAAATAAGGTCTGGAATTCGTTTGATTTTGAATGGACATGAGTAGTTATTTTAGTTTTTAAAATTTGAAACAATTTGAAAATCGGTCAATTATATGTCGACATACTCTTTTTGCTATGTCGACATATTATAGTATATTTTTTTGAAATTTTGAATTCTTTTGAACACTATTATATTATAATTAGTTTTATAGTTTTTTTCAGAAACATAAAGATGATTTTATCATAAATAAAACTCCATTCATTACCTGATAGAAAGAAAATATATCCAACTAATCAAGACACACTTTAAATACAAGATTGGAAAGAAAATAAAGGAAATAGATAAAGACAGATTAAACTAGATGGCCTAGTTTTCGGATGATGACGAGGAATATGAAATTCCAAGCTTTCTTCCTATCTTGACCATGAATTTGGATATTTTGGAAAGTCCCTTGTTATGATTCTTCTGATTGTTGACGATTTTCACCAGATTTTAAACAATCGTATCTTTATAAATACGCTTAGAAGTTGGATACTCATTACTTTCCATAAAATCTCCTTCTTCTTCTTCTTCGACTTCCATTGGCTCTTGTTCTTGTTGCATTCGAGCTTGTTTTGCCTCGAATGTCTCATATGGTTTAAAAGTAAGAGGAATTTGCATGAGATGAATGTTTGCTGCATCAAACACTTTTCTAGGGACAAATTGTTCTTCATGAAGATGAACATTAAAGTATTTGAAAATGCGAGTGAGATAAACACCATAGTAGAGGGTGTTTTCTCTTGTAGATAAATCTATGGGCTTAATTTCATTTAGGATCATTTCGGCCCAGTTAATAATATATCCACCCATAATAGCAAAGAGAGCCTTTTGAACTTTGAGAGTTGGATTGTTGAAATTTACGGAATGGGGAGTGATGATATGTTGGAGGAGAAGGTTGACAATTCTTGTTTTTGGACGAAAGAAACGATTTTTGAATTCCATTGGAGCACCATCATCGAATATGTCGTGAAATGTTTCTAAATCGGTTTCGTCGATAACAAAATTTGAAAAATCCAAGCCCACACTTCTACAATTTAGAATAGTGCCTAAGAGTTCGGCATCGAGAACAATTTGAGTGCCTTTGACACTACTCCAAATTTGATTTTCGTTGCCTTCGTAAAATCCGCAATTGAGTTTTGCATAGAACATCTTCACGAGTTTGGGATAACATACTTTGTCGTTATCACGAGATTCAATTAGACTCAACACTTTATTATGTTCAAAAAGAGAGATGAGATCATAAGAGGGAAAGTCGCTAAAGACGGCGAAAGCACCCGTGTTAACTTTAGCATTTGCTAAATAGTTACCATAGGTTTTGATGGCCTCTTTGTCATTGTAAAGATAGCCTTTAATGGTTTGGGTTATCTTCAATTTTTGAGATGAACTAGAGGAAGCCATTGAATTGATAGTTTTGAAGAGAATAGATATGAAGAATATTGTTTTGAGTTGTGAATGAAAGGTAGAAAGGATAGATGTATATATAGAAATTGAATGGACATGAATCAAATGGATATGAATTAAATAGACACAACTTTTCAGATTGAAATGACACCTTTTCAGACCTTGGGAGTTGGTGAAAAGATTGGAGGGAAGTTTGAAAGTTTAAAGTTTTAAAATTCAAAATTTAAATTTCAAAACTGGTTAGATATGTCGACATATATTTTTCTGTATGTCGACATACTTGACTCATTTCAAAGGAAATTGGATTTTTATGTTTTGAAATATATCATCGATTTATATTTCAGGTTTAACAATTTCCTGAAATAATTCTAATCCTAATAAACAAACAAACCAATTATTTTATTAATTTATTGGTTATTTAATATTATATTATTATTTTGAATTTCAAAATTAAAAATTCAAATTTCAAATTTGAATTCCAAATTTTAAAAGTTTGTTTTTAAAGTTTTAAATTAAAACCAAAACAAACAAACAAAGCAACCATTCAACCAAATAAAATTAAAATTTAATTAATGCATACCTGGTTTTTTGATACTTTTCTTCATGATTTTCTGAACTCTGAATTGCCGTAAAGCATATATTCATATTTCCGGTTTCTGGTTCTACATCACTTGATGACGAATCTGAATCATCTAATTTTGCTGCGAATGCTTTCTTTCTTTTCCTTGACGAATTGCTGTTGTCCGTTTGTTGAGTCGATTTGTCTAGATATGGACACATTTTCATTATATGGCCTGGTTTGTTGCAGTTAAAACATCGACCATCGTTAATTTTTGAATTTCCTTGAATATTACTATTCCTTCCATATTTTAGAAATTTTCTAAAATAATTTGTCATATGCGCTGTTCTTCATTATCTCCACTACTCGAGTCAGAATCATTTGTTGTTGCTCTCAATGCAATAGATTTCTATTCAGTTGATCTATTTTCTTTTCTTTTCTGTAATTGGACTTCATAAGACATCAAATTTCCAATTAACTCTTCAATCTTCATTTCATTGACATCATTGGCTTTTTCAATAGCCAAAGTCTTCTGATCCCATTCTGAAGTTAATGAATTCAATATTTTTCTGACTTGGTCTGCTTCAGAATAAGTTTTTCCAAGTGCTGTTAATGAATGCACTATCTCTTGAAATCTGCAATACATATCTGAAATAAACACATTCTCGTTCATTTTGAATAATTCAAACTGATTAACTAACATGGCTATCTTAGTTTGTTTAACTTTACTAGTTCCTTCATGAGTAACTTGTAAAGTTCTCCAGATTTCATAAGCAGTTTTACATACTGATACTCTATTAAACTCATTCCTATCTAATGAACAAAATAACATATTCATGGATTTAGAACTTCTCTGTGCGGCAGCCTTTTGTTCATTTGTCCATTGTGCAAATGCAGTTGTGGGTTTAACATATTCATTTTGTGTACCATTCCATGTGTCTACACATACCAACTGTAAATAAATTTTCATTCTACATGCCCAATATGAATAACTACTACCATTAAACAATTGTGGTCTAACAGTGGATTGACACTCTATAAAAGAACTATTATTGTTACCAGTGTTGTTTTCCATTATCACTATTTTCAAAAATCAGATTATGAACTTTTTTTAAAGACGTTGCACTGATAACAATTGTTAGGGAATGCAAAATAGATCGTTAAGGCAAAACAAACACTAGAGGGGGAGGGGAATAGTGTTTGTGAGAATTTAAACAAAATCTAAAACTTATGTGAACTACGGGATGAATCAAACACCACAAACACAATGACAGACACAGATTCAAACACGAATCCAAAATAAACAGAAATAAAGATGCAGAAAAGGAAAGAACACACCAGATTTTATACTGGTCCAGATTGCTCCTACGTCCAGTCCCGTACAACGCTGGATTGCGCAGAGTTTTATTACTATATCAATAGTCAAGTACACCCTCCTTGATTTCACGGCTACAACGGATAGCATCGATTTCTTCTTCCCCGATTTCTCGGCTACAAGGAAACATCGATTCCTACTTCCTTGATTTCTCGGCTATAAGGATACCACTGATTCCTCTTTTACTCAACCCAAACAATTACGAATAGCCCTAAAACTCTTCAATAGCACTTGATTTAGAGGGAGATGAGAAGAGAGTGTAGGGAGAAGAAGTTTGATCAAAGCAGAATTGAATTCGGCAGAGTATAAGTGTAAAAATCATAAAAATGATTAAGAATGGTTATATAATGAAAGAGGATGAAAGTGGAGAAGAAGATATGTTTAAAAATTCGGTTTTAACCCTTTTATAGTGTGTGAAAGATTTTAACGTTTCTGAATCATTTCAAATAGTGAAAAGACACTTCCTTTCAAAATTGAAAATGACAGTTATATGTCGACATGGTGTTTTTGTTATGTCGACGTACCCTAGTGTATTTTTGAATTTTAAAAAAAATTCAAGTGTTTTGATATAAATATAATTCTGGAAATTCTTGAATCAAAATATAGTATTGTAAATTAATATTATAAAGTAGAAAATCATATGAAAACATAAATTTAAACTATATAAACATATTTATAAAATTATAAGGTTTTAAACTATATAAATATAAAGTATAAGAATAAAAATATATAAAATTTAAGTTTGAAAAACAAAGAAAAATAAGAAAGGAAAAATTAGAAAAGATAGAAAATAATATAGAGAGAATTGAGGGTAGAATTAAAAATCAAAATTTGAAAATTTGAATTTGAATTTGAACCTGGAGTGCTATTTAGAGTCTTACACAATCTAGACTCTGTAACTATATTAATCTTGAACTCTTGAAATCTTGAATACTCATGAGTATTGAAATTTCTCTGATCTTTGAATCTCTATCATCTTTAAACTGTATATAATTCCTGCATATATATATATTTTATACAAAAAGTGTTAGTATATATTTATAATCAATGATAATTGAAATAAGGTTGTTGTCATCAAAACTCCAATCTCCAACATTTGCTTCCTCCTGGCTCGACTCGACCCCCTGATCGACCACTGCCAGGAGTGTCACTTCCTGCAACCAACATCGCCGCAACTGCAGATTCTCAGGAGGCCCGCGTTCAAGATCTAGGTCGTTCGACCATTTTGCCTCCACTTCCGGGGACAACTCGACTCCCTGGACCAACCGAACAACAGCTGGGTCAGCCGGGATCATCGCCATTTCCATTACAACCCAACATCTTACAACAGACTCGTCTTATGTCGCCTCTCCTCCAACAAAGAGCTGGTGGAGCCTTCCCTTCGAACTAGGAAGACCAACCTACCATACTGGTTCTCAGCATGGTGGAGGAAAACGCTACTATAAAACCTTCTAACATCGCTTTGGAAGGGGGCACTGAAGAATCTCGAACATCACATGATATGCTGGGTCGGCTGGTGCTAACCAAACTCGGACTAACCCAGTAGGGATGGGTATGGTTCAGTGCAATAACGATCGAGCAATCCCAACAGCGATTGAAACGGTCCCCAAAACTGCGACGGACCCTCGCCCTCACCTTCACTCAACTCTCGGAGGTCGAGCCCAACCCATGGCCACCCTTCCGAGGATGCTTTCGGCGGATCCTAGTACTAGGATTCTCCCCAATTCTGAGTTGGATTCATGGAAACGACTCGTCGAAGATGGAAGCCAGCTTGCAACCATCATTAGACACTTCACCTGGGACACTTCTTCTCAACTTGATATAAATGATATCCACCACAGCCCCTTCACCGGGGAAATCAGAAACTCCCGCAATCCTCCAGACTTCAGGTTCCCGACCATAGAGCCCTACAACGGTCGGACCGACCCGACTATTCATCTCATGCGATTCATGCGCCACATGGAAGTACTCTCTCCATCAACCAATGTCATGGCCAAATGTTTCCCTCTCTTCCTCACTGACATATCTGACATGTGGTTCCGACTGCAAACAACTGATTCGATCAGCAGCTGGAATATGTTTGTCACTTGCTTCATCGAGCAATTCAGAGTTCACATCTCCCCACCAAAGAGCGTCATGTTCCTCGCCTTAATCAAACAGAGACCCGATGAAACCCTCCGGTCCTTCCTTGAAAGATTCAACTCGGCCGTAGCATCAGTCGTTCGACCCGAGCCATCGATGGTGCTTATGGCCACCATCGTGGGTGTTCAGAACTGATCATAGTTCAGGATCTCTTGAACCAGAGAACCTCCAAAGGATATTGAAGATTTGTATGCCGAGGCCGAGCGATTCCTCCGACAAGAAGACGCCATCATTGAGATGTAGAGCCTCGAAGTTCTTGCCACCAAAGATGGAGGTCCATCCAACACCAATGGCCAAAATAAAGGAAGAGGAAAGGTCTCGGAAAAGAATGAACGTAACGTACGACTCCGGAGAGAGAACAAGTACAACCAATACACCGAGCTCAACTCCTCCTTTCTTGACATCTACCTTGACGTACAAAGATCTCTTTCCTTCCCAAAACCTCCTCGAAGAGAACCAATGCAAAAGGAGTTAACTCTGGAAAACACTACATGTTCCACAACATGGAAGGTCACAACACTAGTGAATGCAGGCACTTATGCGATCTCATTGGTCAGGCATGGAGAACTGCCTGAGTACGTCAAGAAGCCCACACTGGCCTTCCCGGCACACTCTTCCGCCCAAGGTCCTCAGGCCGGTCCTCGAGCTCCTAGAAACGGAAAGGACCTTGAGCCCAGCAATCGCGGCATCATCATCAATTAAACAAGATTTAGATTTCTTCTTTCAAATGTATTTTTATTTCTTTCAATAATATGGGTATGATGAAGTACACACGTACAGGGCTAGGATTTAGCTCCCAGGCGTGCTCTGGTTTCAGTTATCACCCATTTAGAATTTATTTGTAATAGCTCTTTAGCAGCAATAAATTTTATTTTTCAAACAAAGATTGTGTTTGAACGATTTAAGCCGAGCATGACTGACGCTCTCCGACCCTAATATGGTCAGTGTTAGCCACCGTTACTCAAATACGGTCGATACCTACCACCATATTAAACCAACTCCATAAGCCGAGTATAGTTAAATTTCTCTAGCTGAGTATGGAAGATGCTCGCCCCTTCTTTAAGCCGAGTGCATTATCCACTCGCCAAACTACACAAGTTCTCACGTATTACCCATCATCACATACAACTTACTCCATTACCCGAGTATAGATAAGCTTATGTAAGCCGAACATGGTTAACACTTGCCAAAGCCGAGTATGAATAATACTCGCCACCTCCATAAGCCGAGTATGGATATACTCGCCACCTCCGTAAGCCGGGTATGGATAATACTCACCACCTCAGTAAGCCGAGTATGGATAATACTCGCCACCTCTCTAAGCCAAGTGTTATTACTGTTCACCAACTCTTTAAAGCTGAGTACGGCTAATACTCGCCCAGACGAGCTTACAATCATCTCTAAACCGAGAATGACTTACAATATCCCTGCAGGCATTGGATATGGCTACAAGGACTAATTTTGTGATACTCTCGTTCGTAATACTATCTTCGGTGGTTGTCGGTTTTCTGGCCTTAATATGATCTACACCGATCGTTGGAGTTTTGGCCTTAATACAACTACCAAGATCGTCGGATTTCTCGCCCTAATATGGTTCGGCGCTACCATAGCCATCCATGCATTGAGCTTCGACACAATATTCAGAACACATCTCCTTTACCAAGAAAGATGTATTCTGAGGAGCAAAGTGTTGACCAACTTTTTGGCAAAATCTGTCACGGTTCAATAGATCGAAGCCCAATGTCAAAAGGCTCACAAATCAGCATCGACCGACCCCAGCGGACGACCTTTACTTCAGAAAGCCCGAACAACATTTGGCCCGAGCCGATTTCCCTCGAGCAGCAACATTTGATATCTCGACATAATCGCTCTCCCAAACCAACCGAATCAACCATCCCTTAAAGATTAGATACCTTTGGAA
Source organism: Allium sativum (assembly GCA_030737875.1). Taxonomy (NCBI): domain Eukaryota; kingdom Viridiplantae; phylum Streptophyta; class Magnoliopsida; order Asparagales; family Amaryllidaceae; genus Allium; species Allium sativum. Next base: position 713,518,840 of record CM060921.1, on the reverse strand, counting down.
CTACGTGGAAATATCCAAATGAGTCATTCATTGCTTAGCCCAATTCTCAAGGCATTAAAGACGGTCAAACACTTCCGGTCAAAGCTCTACATTTGATACACCTCATCTCGAGTGCCACGCAAGCCACAATTCTCGAGGATACTATTAATCAGCAGTAGACCAGGTCTGACCGCCGCAACTATTCCAAAGGATCGAGCTCCACGTGTCCGGGTTCCGCAAAAGAGGTAGGCCATGTTGCATATCGCTCAACCCACTTTTCCACCTATAAATACCACTATGCCCAGGATGGAAAGGGACTTCTTCTCCGACTTCGACTTCTCTTTGAAGAACTTCCTCTCTCAAGTTAAAAATCCAATGCTAACTCCAAAAATAGCCAACCATTTCTCTGAAACGCAACGATTTTGTGTTCATTCCCACTTTCTTCAGAAGGAAAATAGATTGTACTTGTAATCAAAAGAAAATCAATATATATGTAAAGTGGACGTATGCATCATCTCTTGCTGAACCACTATAAAAAGTATTGTGTGTCCCCTATTTTACTTACTTTACCATACTCTATGATTATTATTCGTGTGTTCTACACACGATTGGGGGTTGACTGTCACTAGTGACCAACTTTTGGCGTCAACATAGAGCAAAAGATGGAACATCTCTCACATTAGACTAAGTAAATGATCTATTGTTTAATGGTGTTTCAATCAAATTATTATCTAAAACAAAATCATTGAATTCCTCCATATCAGAGAAACCACCTTCACGAGGCGATCTCTCCCCTAAAAACCTTGTAACATTAAAATCTCCTCCCATAATCCATTGATTTGGGACAAGATTTATGAACTCTGTACATTTATCCCATAATATTCTCCTCTCTATTTATGTTTGAGGACCATATACATTAGTAATACCCAAAATAGTATCATCTACTAAGGAGAATAATAAGATATGAAGGGAATAGTTTTTAGGATTATCACAGTTAAGCCTAAATTGATTTTCTCTCCAACCAATCTTAATCTTCCTGCACTACCAATAGCTGGTAGACAAGCCGAGTTACGAAAGTGTGAACCACCTAACCTCATATAAAATCTTAAATCAAGGTTTTCAATTTTTGTTTCCTGTAATAATGCAATATCTATATGATAATCTTTCAAAAAAAGATCTTATTTTATCACATTTATGGATCCTTAAAACCCCTAATGTTCCAACTAACTAGTCTCATCAGCTTAAAAAATTAACCCTCACTAATTCTCTACTCCTAATGAAATCAACATCCAACTCGGTATCCGTAAAAATAAATGTTGTATCATCCACTAAATTACATAACTGACTATTGGATAAGCTACCTAAAGAAAATGGTGTATAGTCATTGCTATAAACAAGAATCATACCTGAGCCCAATTTCGAAGTGCTACTATTAGCACTAGAATCCGGGACCTATCATAAAATGATGAAGGGTTAGATATAATCCTAGCACTGCATCTGACAAGTCCAGTAATGGGAGTCCCCTTCTTTCGTCTACCTCTTCCAATCGATGCAGAAGCCACACCACTAATATGAGGAAGCTCCAAACTGTCCTCTATCATACCAACCTCATCTATATCACTTACCTGCCTAAGTGAGTCCATAACACTCTGCCCCATCTCACTACTGCACTGATGCAAATAAAAACAAGGTCTCGGCATCGATGATATGACTCTCAACCCCATCTTTCCGGAAAACAATGTACATCCAAAATTATCCACCAAAATATCCCTCCTGTTCGATTCCATTACACTATCACACGTCTCTTTATCTAACAAAATATATTGCGCTGCAAAGCCATCATCAGTACTATCACTATCTCTGTCCATACCAACAATAGAACTATCATAATCTACCAGCCTACAAACAACATCACTATTGTCACAAACTGAATTAACTCTACTAAAATGACCCAATTTGTTCACACCCAAACCATACATCAATATTTTTGATAACATACTTACAGTGATATAACTTTCCCTTTAAAAGTCCCTCTACAATATTTCAAAAGCATATTACCAGATCTGCATATCATGTTTACCGAATTTTAGTGTTTATTAACTTAGTTCCATTGTTGTATTCTATTACCTCCTTCCCCTTTATATTCTCCCCATTCAAATTCCTGTTTCTACCATTTATTCCATCATACAACCTATCATTCATTCCATATTGTATTTCCATCCGACTATCCATAACAGCCTCCTTAGTAAGCATCACATCATCAATAAATATTATATTAGTTTGCCCAACCATATTATCTGCAATATTAATACCCTGCAATAACTCAAGAGCACACTGATCATTCTTCAACCCACATGAATTTGCTTTCAGCCTTTGCCTATTTACTTTTGCTCAGTTCCTACACCATGCCAATTACCATTACCCATTTCAGATAAGTTATTTCCATCAACCTTCTCAATATACTCCTCACTATCTCCATATACTCCTAATATCCCAAAACTATTGTATAAACGCAAGTCACCAGCTACTCGCCACTCCTCAATTTCCTCTCCGTACATATCAGATGTTGCCAAAACGGGATTATATTCAATAAATTTGTCCGTTTCAAAGTTTTGAAAGTCAACACTGTCAATTTATGTCATCAGATCTACCCTTACATTTTACCTCAACATCTTTGAACCAATATCGGATTTTACACATGGCTTTGAATCAAAATCTAAACATGCCTGCACAGATAGGTCAAGCAACATACAATCTACCTTTTGATTATCCATTAACCACATCGTATAACCCATCAACTCATCATCATCAAAACTAGAACCACCAATTTCATTACTACTCATCACTACAAAATTTTCAAATTTTGAATCATATTGATATGTAGATACAACAGGTTTACAATTAACTGTGGTATTAATGATATCAAAGTGCTTCAGAATCTCGTCTAACAAAAATAAACCCTTCATCTTATTCTTCGACTTCGAATCAATGAAAATCCTCTTTAGTGTCAGAAAATTCAAGCAGAATGAGAGAGCATGTTCTCTCCTCTCTAATGGACGCGGTAAAGGAGGGTAGATACATGTTCTTGATTCACAAGAATCTCTCTTTTGCCAAAGAATACCGTCCACTAGCCCTTCGATATGCCACCCCAACATCAATAATATATACGCCCCTTCCTTTTTCTACTTTGATTCCATCAATTCATACAAATTCACGAAAGAAATAATCTTCTGGCGAAATTGTGAGTAGTTATATTGTAGTAGATCAAAAGCCGATCTGCCACTATAAAATTCTGGACATCCAATTTTATGATGCCCAGATCAACCACACTCGAAACATCGAATCAAATTTCTGCAAACTTTTGCTATATGATTAGAATCTCCACAACGGAAACATTTTCGATTGAATTTCCGATTTATCTTTGATCGATTTCGAGTAGAACAATCCCAGTTTGAAGAATACAAAGAATTAGGGTTAATGTTAGACTCTAATAACATCAGCATATGATCAATAGAACACTAGCCTCGAATACGCAAAATTAGAAGAAGGAATCGATGGAAAATTCATGCATTTTCCTTTCGAAAATCATGTCGCAAAGATGAAGAAGGAAAGAAATCGACCACCATTTTTTCAAATTTTCAACTTGAACACAAGTTCAAATAGGGTTTTAAATAAAAATTCAAATTGTTAAAAATAAGGTTGTAATTACTATATAAAACTATAACTCACAAATAAGTTTAAATATTATTTTGAAAATGGGTTTTCAAATAGATTTATATATAGTAGGAAACAATTTTTGTTATTGTAAGTTAGAACCATAGGTTTTAAACAAGATATAATATTATAACTTAAAAATAGGTCAAGATAGGTTTTAACTAAGGATTTGTATAATATAGATTCTAACCTAGGTTTTCGTTAAATTAGGGTTTAAATTCGATTTTAGATATTAACTTAGATTTCAAATAAAATATGTTTTAACTTAGATAAAGAAAGGAATTTTTTTTAAAAATAAGGTTGAAAAGTTTTTTAATTTAAAATAAGATAGAAATGTATTTCAATTATTCTAACTTAAAATTACTATTTTAAAATTAACCAAAACAAAGTAAAAACACGTTTTATAGTTTAAAAACATTTTATAACTTTCAAAATTAATTCTTTGTCTCGCGACAAAACATTCCATTTAAAATACTTTATTTGGGTTCCTTTTTCTTATGGAAAATCATTGTATATAAAATACAAATAAATGGGTTCTTTTGCCTTATGACAAATCATCGTATATAAAATACGAATAAATGGCCAATAACCACCCAAACTTAACCAGTACCATTTATTGATTAATACAATATTAGGATTTAAATTTAACACGTGCAAATGCCAAATAACTATCATCGTTCAAAATCAAGTTTTACTTTTAAAGTTCATATGTGAATAATATGAATATAATAACATATCAATCATATTGATGAATCTTGTTGGATCCCTCCGATCTGTCTCACTGCATCACAACTCATATATCAACAGATACACACATATAAATTAAATATAATATTTAATTCATTTAAGATGAACCTTTTGCTTTAAGCAAAAAGCATAAAAGGTTTTTCCTCTACTGGTGAGAATATATAACCACAACCAACTGAATAAATAATAAATCATCCAAACGACCAATCACACAATTCAATATAAAATCAATAATAAATATTATTATATAGTACAACAATATTCCAAATATGTGAGTTTTAACTCATCTTCCATCATCCAAATAAGTTTTCATGTTGTTTTATTTAATTTCAGACAACCGTTAATTAGCTAACGTAATTAATTAGTGACCTAATTAGTTTACACTAAACCTGCCACTAATCTCATCTTCTCAAACCGAAGAATACGAAGCCCCGCTCGACCCTAAACCAAACCGCACCACCACTAAACATTGACTGGATCACCATCCATTGCGGCCTTCAGTCATCCAGCCTCCAAGCTAGCCACATCAGCAACGGTGAGGTGAATGAATGATCATAGCGGCCAAAAAATGCAAAAATAAAATTTTCGTTCAACCCTAGATATCTCCGCCTATACGCCACTTTAGGCAACCATACCACCACGCGCACCTTCGGCATCCTCCTCCAAAACTTGACGTAGGCGACGCAATTAATTAAAGAATGAAACTATGGTAGTTTTTATTTTTGGCGATTTCCCATTGTGTTAGAGCACCAATCGATGAACGACTAGTGTAGATGTGTTTGTACTATCGATACAGACAACTTACATATTGGTCTTCTTCTTTTTTACAAATTATGGACAAACTGAATTGACAAATTATGGTTGTTGCTTTTGGTGGCGGCTATGTATTCATTCTAGAGTTTGGTGAAATTATAGTGGCTATTCATAGGAAAATGTGAAAGCACTATTCATCGAGTCTGAAATTTTTCGAACTTGAATCGAGACTTGCTCACTGTCCTCCACAGGTGATAACCCACATTCTGAACATAATAGAACTAGTTTCGAGAGCAAATTTTATGGTATGTAAAATCCAGCTTTTGAAATCATTTGTAAAATTATAATTTTAAATTGTTTATCGATATACATTCATATCTCGTACAATTACACCACAATTCTAATCGATATAAAATTTGAAATCGTACAATAATTTACTATTTATGTTTCGATGAACGAAATCCAAGATTGTATGCAATGACTATTTTTATGTGTTAATAAAATAAAATTATTATAAATCAGTTTCCAAAGGCTTCAGTTTCACGATAATAGTTTTTTTTTAAACAAGATTACAAATAGACTTAAACCAATTTAAATTTTGTTTTATATTCATTATTCACAATTTCTGTCATTCTAATATTAAATTCTTACATAAATTTAAGTAATTATGGCGTCCCAGATCTATCTCTTCTTGCGCCTCCTTTCCTGTTAATCTCCGCACAACCTCTTGTTGCCTCTCACATGGTCAAGAATCGCAAGACATAGCCCCAATTTAGATCATCAATCGCCACAAGATCTGGTCATGCTGTTATGCACCTGCAACGATTTGCCATCAATTCAGAGAAGAAAACATCTTTGGGGAAGAGTTTTGGAGGTGTTTTTTCTAATGAAAAAGGAGCAGGCAAATCATCGAACACTTATTAATCACACACCATAATTGGAAGCGACACGTTACCAACAGTTCATGCAGATAGATGGCCGCCCAGAACAGTGTAAGGGGACCCCTTGGTTGAGTTCATGTTGAAAGAATTCTGATCATGCAAAGGGATCGAAGGTGCACCTGCACATGTGAACGATATATCAGTTAAGATTATTCGAATAGGACAATTATGTTTTTGGGATTTATGATTTAGGCCCAGTAACTGTTACTAAGTGGTGGTGTATTTAAATATTGGGTGAAGCCCTTAGTTGGTTCGTGTTGAGTTTGTTTGGGAGATATCTCTCATAAATCCTCAAATTGTTATTTCATCAAGTATTCGTTAAAATAAAGAATTTTAGTTTATCAGTCCACATTCGTTCACTGTTTTCTTCTGCAATTATTCTCATTTACTTCCTGCGTCTTCTCTAATCTGATAATCTGTTGATTACTCCTGGATACTGCTTGTTAACCGACCTTTTGGTCCGGTCACCAAAAGTACTCAAGACACGCTCGACTCAACTCATCGCGTGAAGCCAAGGCCAAGGGCAGAACTCAGGAAGTGCAGGAGAAAAGACCGAAGAGAGATCACGACCAGAAGGACCTCGCACCTTCCCCTTTACAACACCGCGCCAATGGAGCCAACCAGCCTCGACAAAGCCTCTCGCCGAAATCCATTTCGCACATGGCAGGTGCGAAATTTCGCACCTATCAGGTGCAAAATTTCTAACCTTACCCCAGGTGCGAATTTCCGAGGCCCGACAGCTAGAGGTGCGAATTTCTGGAAGATGTTCCCCATTTCTACCTACTCCTACCTAACCACTTCCTATAAATCCCCATGGCCTTACACTTCAAAAGGGTTGGATTCTTGAGCTTTGAGACCTCCATAAAGCTTCATTAATGGCATCTCCTCTTTGAGGAAGAAGAAGGACAAAATTGCCTTTTTCCTTATTATTCAATATATGATAATAATGACATCATATATCATGGAACATGAATGTAATGAGATGTCATGAGATAGTCTCAACCTTGTAATTCTTCCAAGTGATTAATAATATTCCAACGACTCTTCAAAGTGGATGTAGGCCCTCACTGAGGCGGAACCACTATAAATCTCTTGTGTTATTTTCTGCTTATGCTTTATTTATATTCTTGTCTGTGCGACCATATTTATAATTCCTAGTAATTGGAATATTGGGTGTTTGCGACATTTTTTGCCATCAACATTTGGTGCTCATATTTCTTGCACATTACCATCCTGACTTCGCCGAGCTTAAGGTTCCTTGCTCAACCTGCTGTCGAGTCCGCTTACGGTGGTAAAAACGTCAAAGAACGCAATGATCGACTCTTCAGCCGACACCGAGGCCGGTACATCTGAACCGGCGGATATCCCGGCCACTAATGAAATCGAACCTCCAATTGTGGATCCTGAAGCGCCCGTAACACAAGCGCAAATCCGAACGCTTAATGAAAGATATGAGAATACAACCGTCGAGCTTAATCAAGCACTAAGGAATAACATCGACCTTATGCGCCAACTTTAAGAAAATCAGCGCGTCGTCGCTCGACTACAACTAGCTCGGAACAATGCTCGACCTCGACCACCAACATCGGAAACTTCCTCTTCCGAATCAAGGGGCCCATACCAGAGAAGGAGGTTTAGTCTCATCAACAATGTCGCCATCCGAACTAATGCTCTCGACAAAGGCAATGGCAATGGGTATGCCAATGGTAACGGCGACCGGACCACGGTTACCTATAGCGAGGGCGCCCAACATCGGGACCGTTCTCGCCTAGTCATCAATGAAGGACCCACTCCTACTAACCAACCTCTTCCTCGACAAGACTCAACGGCCGCCCTTCGAGACAATGAACCCACTATTCAGGCGGCCCGTGCTTTTCCAGAACCGGATCCGCGTGACCCTGCCCCACATCGTCACGTGCACCAGGCTCTCGTTATAGATGTCGAGGACATGGAAGAAGACGACCTAGACATCCACCCTAGAAGACGCCCTCGTGTCAGAACTCTGGAACCTCGCCAAAACCCATGGGTCCCGATGGCGGACCCTCACCCGACCTACCTTTCCGACATGGTCCGAAGGATCATGAGGGAGATGCAAGGAAATGTGCATGATTCATGGGAAGCGCACATTAGGCGCAACCCTTTCATTCGAAGAGTCAATGAAGCTGAATGGTCGCAACGCTTTAGCCTGCCTCAGATGCCGCTCTACGACGGCACCGCTGACCCTTGTGCTTTCTTAAACCGGTATGAATGGCAAATGGACTCGAGCCGAGGCGACGATCCAGTTAAGTGCAAATGCTTTCCGGTCTTCTTATCGGGGACCGTTCTATTATGGTTCTCTCGCCTTTTGCTTAATTCCATCAATAACTTCGGCCAATTAGCGACATTGTTGGTCAAGCAGTTCAGAATGCACATCCCGACTCCGAAGAACGCCCTTACTCTTTCCAACTTATACCAAGGACCTGCGGAATCACTTAAAAGCTACCTTTCCAGGTTTAACATCGCCCTAGCCGAAGTCGAGGATCCGGATCCGCGCACCATACTCTTCCAACTAGCTAAAGGCGTCCTTCCTACTTCCGAATTTAGGGCATGGATTGACCGAAAGTAACCAAAAAGCCTCGATGCTTTCTATGAGAAAGCGGGGCAGTTATTATGCCAAGAAGAAGCAAGACGGAACCACGTCTCCGACACCAGTCACCCCGTTAACCCTCAAGCCGACACCGCAAATAACCGCCCTAGGGGGCGAGAAGCAGGAGGACCTTCCAATCTGAACACGGGGGCAGGACCCCCCAGACAAAGACCAAGCAACGGTGGACAAGGCGGCCGGGGAACCAATCAGGTCCAAACAGAGCCAAGGAGGCCCGGCCCGTACCAAGCTTACGAGACATATACTCCGCTAAATGAAGATCCAGAAACTGTCTACTTGGAAACATGCAACACTTTTCCATATCCGAAACCCCGCGTCAGGGAGTCGACCGATTCCGAGAAGAACTCGGGGAGATACTGCCAATATCATGACATGTATGGATATAACAAGAATGAATGTCGATAGCTTCGAGACGCTATTGAAAAGCTCATCCGTGAGAAGCGGCTTGAACGATATGTTCAAGAGCCCTTTGCACCCGAAGCCAATCCAAAACCTCCAGCGCCAACTCCTCAGACGGCCGCCAAGACAGCCCCTGGACCGTCTAACGCGAGGCGAGGGATCGTGATTAATACTATATGCGGCAGGCCCGGCCCTGCGCATGACAACTTTCGAAAGATAGAGGAATATATAGGTTTCATTAAACATTCAACCTACTAGTCTTGCTCTGCTCCCGACTAGTCTATCCCGGCCAAGCTCCGGAAAACCATGCGGGACGACATCATTTTCCATGAAAGAGAGTCCACGAGAATCGAAATCCCGACCACCAATCCCCTTTGGTTATCACGGCCCAAATTGGCGCTGCAACTGTTCTAAATATATTGGTCGATTCAGGAAGCTCGGTCAACATCATTTTCAAAGCCGCCTACGATCAGATGAAGCTAGAGGCAAGAGATCTTAAACCATGCCACTCCACAATCCACGCTTTAATGGGGCATCCAGCTGTCCAGTAGGAGTCATCGACCTACCCATCGAACTTGGTACGGGGGATCGAAGCCGAGTCTGAATCCTTACCTTCATGGTTATCGACGTTGTCTTGTCATACAACGTCTTCCTCGGACGCCCCTTCCTCACAGAATTTCACGTTTGCTTATCGCCATGGTCTCTCCTAATGAAATTTCCAATAAAAAATGAGATCGCAACAGTCGGAGGCGACCAAGTCAATGCTAGAGAATGTTACGCAATGGAATGGAAGAACGCGCGCAATAAGGACAAGGGCAAGGCAGTCCCCGTAGCCTTTTGCGCCAAGACCACCTCCACATAGCAATCAACGGCGTCTGGGCCCTGGCTCAGACGCCACTCCTGTCTTTCCGACGACCTCGACCCAAGGAAAGACGAAGAGCTCGAGTGCTAGAGACCTACTCCGGTCGAGCCCACAATATATGTACCCGTCAGCATCAACAATCCAGCGCGAGTATTGAAAATAGGGTCACACCATCACCCAGCAGTCAAAGATGATCTTGTGGGTTTCTTAAAATCAAATTTGGACGTATTCGCATGGACTAATTCCGATATGAAAGGCATCGACCCTGCAATCGCCTGCCATTCTTTAGGCATAGACCTTACGATGCATCCAGTCAAGCAGAAGCACCGCTTCCTGGGGCCCGAGAGATTCAAGGCACTCGAAGATGAGGTTGATCGCCTGCTAAACAACAAATTCATCCGTGAAGCCTACTACCCCGAGTGGGTCTCCAGTCCAGTTTTGGTCAAAAAGGCCAATGGTAAATGGCGGACATGTATCGATTTCTCTGATTTGAACAAAGCTTGTCCGAAGGACAACTTCCCGCTCCCGAAGATCAACCGGCTAGTCGACTCAACCGCCGGATACCAACTGCTTTCTTTTATGGACGCCTACTCCGGTTACAACCAGATCCCGATGAACCTCCATGACCAGGATCATACCTCCTTCATAACCAACCTTGGACTTTACTGCTATCGCGTCATGCCTTTCGGCCTCAAAAATGCCCGTGACACATATCAGCGGATGGTTAATCGACTCTTCAAAAATCAAATCGGGAAATCCATGGAGGTGAATGTGGATGACATGCTAGTTAAATCGAAAGTGTCTAGCGATCACGTCCATGACCTCTCCGAAATGTTCGATGTCCTACGTCAATAGGACATGAAACTCAATCCTCTAAAATGTTCTTTCGGCGTCGCTTCAGGAAAATTTCTGGGTTTCATTGTCAACGCCCGGGGCATCGAAGCTAACCCCGAGAATATCCAAGCCATTCGGGACATCCAAGTCCCAGAGAATATCAAGGATGTCCAAAGTTTAAACGGAAAGGTCGCCGCTTTAAGTCGATTCATCTCTAAGGCCACCGACATGTGCATTCCTTTTTTCGATTTATTTCGAAAAGGGAAACGCAATTTGAAGTGGACCCCGAATGCATTTCCGTATTCAAGGAACTCTTGAATCACTTAGAGCGACCACCCATCTTATCTAAGCCTATAGACCATGAGGACTTATACGTTTATTTGGCTGTTTTTTCACAGGCAATCAGCTCGACGTTAATACGACTCGAGGATCGCATCCAACGACCTATTTACTACATAAGAAAACGACTGACGGGGGCAGAAAAGAACTACATGAAGCTCGAAAAACTGGCATTCTACTTACTAATCTCCTCCCGGAAGCTTCGGCCATATTTCCAGGCTCATCCCATAAAAGTCTTCACCGACCAACCGCTGCGTCTGGTCCTACAATGACCTGAGGCATCCAGCCGTTTGCTGAAGTGGAGTATAGAACTAAGTTAGTTTGAGATAACGTTCATTCCCCTTCGAGCCATCCTCGGACAAGCCCTCGCCAACTTCATAGTAGAATTCACGGCCCCTGAGGAGACCTCTGCGGAAGACACTGAAACCCCCGACAATGAGTGGAAGTTGTTTATGGATGGATCCTCCAACATCAAGTGATCGGTAGCCGGTATCGTACTCATCACTCCCGAGGGGCGCCATATACACTATGTGCTAAAGCTAAATTTACCTGCTACCAGTAACGACGTAGAGTACGAGGCGTTGATAGCTAGACTAAGGATCGCGATCGAGCTCAAGCTAAAGGTTATTCATATTTTCTATGACTCGCAACTCGTCGTACGCCAAGTGACAGAAGAATATCAAATAAAGGGTGAACGGCTCCCTCTATACTTGGCTCAAGTTCAGAAACTGATCACTCACTTTGATCACTTCACCATCACTCACATTCCGCAAGAGCAAAATGAAAAGCCGATTCATTGGCCTGATTGGCAAGTTCTGAAGATCCGCAGCTTTTGGGGTTCGCCCCCATCGAAGAACTCAGCTCTCCCAGTATAAAGCCAATTCAAACCGGCACAGTCAGGAACGCCGAACTAGAGACGGAATCATGGATGACGCCAATCAAGAGCTACCTGTGACATGGGATCCTCCCCGAAAACCGTAAAGAAAGGCGAACGCTCACCCGCCAGTCAGCCAGTTATCTCCTTATGGACGGAATACTCTATCGAAGAGGCTTCTCTGTCCCCTTGCTTAGATGTGTGGCCCATGATGATGCAATAAAAATTCTGACCAGCGTGCATGAAGGAGAATGCGGCGACCACACAGGGGGGCAAACACTAGCCAAGAAGATACTCCGACACGGTTACTTCTGGCCCACGCTCGACCAAGACGGCACTGATTATGCTCGCAAGTGCGACAAATGCCAACGCTTCTCAAAGATCCCAAGAGCCCCACCAACAGAACTGACACAGATGACCAGCCCATGACCATTCGCCATGTGGGTAATCAACATTATTGGAACCGTTCCCATGGCCAGGGGTGGGGCACGATACATTGTTGTAGCCGTTGCTTACTTTACCAAATGGCGGAGGCCGAAGCCCTCGCCACAATCACCACCAAGAAAATGATCAACTTCGTGGTACGCAACATCATCACCTAGTACGGGGTCCCTCAAGCTATCATTTCAGACAATGGCACTCAGTTCGAAAGCGCGGAATTCAAATCCTTCTGCCAGCGGCACGACATCGAAAAGAGATTCTCGGTCGTGGCTCACCCCCAGGCTAACGGACAGGTTGAAGCAGTCAACAAAGTCATCAATTCCATCATCAAGAAGCGCCTCGAGAAGGACGGGGGCATGTGGGCAGACGAACTTCCTTTAGCACTATGGGCCTACCGAACAACCCACAAGACAGCAACCGGGCATACTCCCTTCGCCCTCGCTTACGGGTCCGAGGCCGTCATCCCCATCAAGCTCGAGCTTCAGTCTCATCGAGTTACCTACTTTGATCCAAAGACAAATCAAGACTTTCTTTTGGGGTCACTTTATTTGCTAGAAGAAAAAAAGGAACGAAGCCGATCTACGGGCCATTGCCCAACGACAACAAGTCGCCCGGTACTTCAACTCTCGAGTCCACCGCAAGGACCTCAACATCGGCGACCTTGTCCTAAAACGGGTCTTCCCCCCACCAACAGGCCTCGCTCCTCGTTGGGATGGGCCGTACTCTATATTGCGAAGACTCGGCGATGGAACTTTCAAGCTCGCAACCGTGGACGGAGCTGAACTACCAAGGGCTTGGAACAGTGAACATCTCAACCGATACTTCACATAACTTAGCACATGGTTGTTTACGCTTTCCAGCAATGTTTTGTTTCACAGTAATTCAAGGCATTGTAAAGGCTATTCATGCCAAAAGTTATTAGTGGAAATGATGTTCATCTTTCTATCTCCTTACTTTGTGTTCATTCCTCACATGACATGTTTAGCTAATCCTGACAGCTAGCTTCTATACACAACCGACTGCCGTACCAATTCCTAACATTGGGGTCGGCACCGCCATCTCAACCACGAACCAAACCCGCGGCCTAATCACACTGGCAACGACCAACACCCTAAACACGGGACCTGGCCACGCTACTCGAGTCGCCAGCCCGCGGCGCGACCGAGTATAAATAACCTCTGACTCGAATCTTGGCCCAAGATCAAGGCCGAGGATAAATCGTTCAACCACCCAACAGCTAGACGGGGCGATACAAACTCCCCCTGAACTACGGGTGTCGGTCGGACTTTGGCGCAGCACCAAAACTGACCCTTAAATCGTCACATCCCCGAAGCTCTCAAGGCTAAGGGGTAGCCCACGGCCACGATCGGACCTTATGAGCTGATGATACGGGCTTCTATTTCTAGGCGGACGACGACTCCCTCAGGCTCGCCTCAACCAGATGAACGACGGGAGAGCCTACACCAGACGGACCGCATAACGCGACGTCATATGCCTTCGCTACTCTTGAGGTTAATCCCAGGCAACCCAAGAAAAAATAGCAGGCGCTCTAGCCGGGCCTCGCAAACTATGGGTTTCCTGAGCTGAGGGAGACCTACTAGAAGCCTGCGCACTGTTTCGCCCCTCTGGAACAACGACTCAGAGCGCATCTCTCAATTACACCCCCTGGAATCACCAGCCTCGGGCACAACACTCACAATCACTTTTTTGCTAAATGAAACGATAGGTATGCCTATGCAAGTACGGGACGCCCGAAAACATGGGGGGAACATCCGAACAGTTAACATAAAATGTGATCTTTACTAATTCATTTCTCATTACAACACATACACCCATTACAACCTACTACACTACTAATATCTTTCTTTCTAATGGCAGGGTGTACATGAGAACCACACCATGCTTTGAAAAACCAAAAGCGAGGGCCGAACTCGCGTAAACAATCGGCCTACACTACCAAAATGATCGCTAGACTCATACCTAAGCGACTAATGCTAATCATGCTTCTTTTTGTCTTTGTGCTTCTTTCTTGCAGATTCAGCACTCGACGGCTCATCCGTGGATCCGGGCCTCTTCTTGCTAGACCCTCCTTTCCCACTTCGGCTCCCTTTAGAAGTGGTTGACCCGTGAGAAGTAGAGAGATGCCTCTCGCCCGCCTTGTCACCACTGGAGATCTCAGTAGCATCAGCAGGGGCAACTAGCGGCACAGGCGAGGGGGAACCTCCGGCAGGAAGACCGATCACAGCTGCGCTCACCTCCGGAATCTTTTTCTTGTCCCGCTTAGCTTTCTCCTTGGCCTCTTTAGCGGCCCGACGATCAGCGAGTTTCTGGGACCTATGCGTTGAGTCACCACCCCTGGTTTTCTCAAGAGTTTCAATAGCCCTTCGCTGGGCCTCTTCATCCTCCCGCTCCTTCTGAGCCTCGACAGCCACCTTTTTCCTCTCGACTTCCTCATCAGTCTGCTCCTGGACGATAGTCGCAGCGGCCCTCTCCGTAGTATCCTCCGCGGCCATTGTTACGACCTCCTGCCGGGAAGCGTCGTCCTGCCTCATTCTTTCCTCCGACGGACCTCGGGCAGTCCCACTTTGCCCATCTACTTCCTCTCCATCGTCATCAATAAGGCCTTCGTAGAGGCTGGGAGTTATCCTTATCCCAGAGAATGCGTCAAGCTGATCCCCGCTCTCTCCGAACTGAATCCCCTCAAGTCCTGGCCCAGACTCAACCACTTGAGGAATCGCGGGGGCTGGGTCCACTACTGTGGTCACTCCAAAGGGGGCTGCATGATGGAAACATAATCTTTTTAATCTCCAAATTCAATAATCACGTCATCCTCAGGGATGCATGGCAAAGGGAATTTACCTCCAACCAAGGACGACGTAGGAAGAGCCGAAGGAACACCCGGCCCACCTGGCAGTAGGAGTTCAGTACCTCCTAGTTGGGAATGCTCGATATCGTGCTCAGTTGAAATTCGGGTCGAAGCAGTCGGGCCAATCGCAATGACCGGCCCAGGAGCAGGCGACCGATGAGAACTTCCCTCCGCGGGATCCACCGCCACCACAACACTCCCAGGCACGACACACTTCCCCTTCGCAGCAGCAAGCCTCTCTAACCTCTATTTCTCCGCGTCCTCCTACAACAGCCTTTTACCCTCCTCCAGCTTCTCGCGTTCCTCCACAATCAAGATGTCAATCATAAGTTGTCGCTCGTCCAAAGTCCCGACATCCACCCGACGCAAAAAGGCCTCATATGGAACCAACCTATCCCAGGTTCGAGCTAGCTCACGGGAATAATTTTCCATCCAAGAAATTCCACGGAATCTTAGAACCATGACAAGTATGTCCTTAATACCTTCCTCCACCAGCGACTGTGCCCTGATTTCTGCTCCCGCTAGCTCGTCCCTTAGTCGCTCCACCTCTCTTAGGCGCTCGGCTTGTGATCCCTCTACGGTGCCCAACACATCAGGATTGTTGGCTTCCGCATCCTCTTTCGCCTACCTCGCCGCCTCTAGCTCCCTCCTTAGGCGGTCGTTCTCCGCTTGCAAAGCTTTATTATCTTCCTGAAGTTGGAAAATCTTGGCATTCTCTCTCTCCAACTCAATGCAAAATTGATCCAAGTCAGCCTTCTCCTTCCTCAGGGTCGTATTCTGGAAGGTCAAGTCAGCTATAGTCTCTGTAAACATAGAGCGAGAATCCTCGGCCTCCCTTTTTAGTATCTCATACCCCTGCTTCAGCTCGGCTGAAAAACCACGAACTCCATGATTTTGTATTTAAAGGTACAAAAGCAAATGACTCCCAACAAACATAAAGAAGGGAAGAGGAAAACCTACCGATTTCAGTATTTAGGTTGGTAACGGAAGTCTTCTCAGCATCTATGATCGTTTTCTGGTTCAAAAGATGCATGTTCTTCACCCTGACCAGATCTGATAGATGATGGGAGTATTGGGTGAGCTCATTGACCTGGTGATACGCGTCTCTCACATGTGTCCATATCTCTCCGAACGCCCTATTAAGAGGCGGACGAAGATCAGGGAGAGATGGTAGCTCTTCGAAGTAGAATCGAGGCAAATGATGCATCAAAAACGTTTTCTTCTACTCCGGGGAAAACTCCTAGACTTGGGACTCTGTCATGTTTTCCGTCTCTATCTTACTCAACCTACTCGTTCTCGGCTGGGCCGGCGGTGCCCCTTTCCCCTTCGTAGTCTGAATAGGAGCAGACGGGGCGGCGATGGACGGAGTCGCTAATGACGTATGACTTGACCCCCCTAGATGAAGCCGTGAATCCCTACTGGACACTTGAATAAGAGGAGTAGGAGGAGGAAGAGACATAGAAGACGGAGACCTATCTTGGTGACAGCTCCCGCTACCATGACCTCGCGGTGGTGGGGCATCGCCATATAGGCTGGCTCCCCTCCTGAAGTAGCTAATAAAAATACTTTCTGGACGGTGGCGATCTTCGTGACCTCGTCCTCCGCTTCCTTTGGCTATATCACATGTCAAAGAAGTAAAGCAAAGTCAATTAAGCAGCACACGCAGACACTCTTCTATGCGATTTAGCGTGTATATGAGTGTCCTAAGTGCTCTCTTAACAGACCAGATTGTCCCTCAGTCGAAGGAATAAGCCCCTCCGCGGCACGAGCCAGATCCTCCATACTAACTGCGCTCGGCTACAAAGACAAGTCAACAGGAACGACACTCAGACCAGCAAACAGATCTACTCTTTCGAGGGTGGTGGTAGCTTCTAGGGAGGTTACAAGAGAGTGAGGGCTAGCCAACGCTTCCTCCCCCGTCCCTCCCATCGGGGGCGGGGCAGAAGCGTCAAAAAGTCCCTCGTCCCAAGCAACCGCCTCCGCACTACCATCCTTGCTACCACCAACATCTTCCTGGAACTTAACAGCCTTTTTTGGTCTGAGCCAAGCAAGAGCTATCTTCCTCTTTAGAACGGAGGCAGTAAGGCTTTTAGTCACTTTCTCTGGTACCCCACTCGCCACAGCAGGCCTGATTATAGCCCTGTTGGCCGGGAGCAACCCAATACGCCGAAGGCGGTCCTGATCCACTATAGAATCCGTCTTATGGGAGCCCTCAGGAATGGCTCGCAAAGCATCAAGACGATGTCGATACTCCTCGCTAGTAGGTGCCTTGGGATTCCCTGCCACAATTAAAAACAATCAGTCACAAAGCCCGACAACTTGTAGAGAAAGGAGACGAAGATTAAAGATACTCACTCCCTTCTATCCATCTCCTCGCAAATCCGGGAGGGAAGCGAACAAAGAACCAATCGTGCTTAATCACCGACGGTCAGGGCCACTTTCCGACAAAAAATCTAGTGGCGGGAGGTGCTTCCAAGAACCATTGTGAGGACGATGCGCTAGTCGACCACCTAAAATGGAAGAGGTACCGAATGTCCTCTCCGGTGGGATCCCGATGCAGGAACTCTCAAAAAAGAACGCAAGTACCCAAGAGCGAAGAATAGGAATTCGGGTGCAGTTGTGAGGGTGCAAGGCGGAAATAGAATAACATTTCCCGTATGAATTCATTAGCCGGAGGCACGCACCACGCAACACAAGCATGTCGATTCCAAGTAGTGAAGCCCTCTGGCGGCACATGTTCCCTTTCGCCCGTCCCAGGGGCATGAGCATCCTCGTCCGGAATATTAAACCGCACTGACAGCTTTCTAACCACCGCGGCGTCCAAGCGCGTTGGCACCGAGTCCGGAGGGTTGTCCAAGATAACTGCGTCAGGAAGCATGTCCGGAGAAACTGGGACAGGAAGCTCACCACCCCCCATAATGTCTACATGCCCCATCTCGGTATGTATAACGGGAGAATTTAGCCTTTCGATATGTTCCCCGTGCTCAGACACCTCAGGCGAACTCCCCGATTGAGAAGGAGTCGACTCTTCGGTAGCCTCGGACTCGCTGCTTCCCGAGCTGGCATTGCTCGTAGAATCAGAAGAGTTAGACGATGGAGGGGAAGCCTTGGCTTTCAGAAGTTTCCCTGTCCTCGATCTTGTGTGAATGGCTCGCTATACTTTAATATACCAGTATTAGACATCGCAATGGAATAACCTGTACCCCTCGCGTTGGTGAAAGTTTGCAAGTGTGTGCAGTGTCATGCGAAGATCAGAATGTAAATAGAAGCTTTAAAGATCCTAACAATTCGGTTACAGTCCAGATATATGCTCTATCCTATGTGAAAGATTCAAGTCCCTGTCCATACGTTTATCATTGTGCGCAATGGTACATTCGTGCAATCAAACAAACAGTGTATAAGTCCAAGGGTAGGCAGTCAGGAAATCAAAGTTCGAAGTGGCGAAAATTGGCATTCGGCGAAGGCAATGCGCTCAACCATGACCCGGGGCACGAAGTTCCCAGAGACACCCAAGATCGGACCCGGGCGGCTCGAAAAACTCGAACCCCTTGGGGTTCGAAAGCTCGAACCACCGTGGCACGAAAATTCGTACCCCTTGGGTTCGAAAATTCAAGCCCTGATGGTTCGAAATTTCGAACCCCATGGGGGTCGAAAGCTCGAACCCTCGAGGTTCGAAGGTTCGAACCCCAGGGGATCGAAGCCTCGAACCCATCGGGGTTCGGAAATTTGAGCCTGGGGGTTCGAAATTTCGAACCTTGTAGGGTTCGAAGATTCAAGCCCAATCTGGTTCGAATTTCCGAACCTCCCCTTCGGGCTCGAAACCTCGAGCCTCCTCCATCGTACCTTGACCTCCTTTCTCCCTTCTCTCTACTCAACCAAGTCCATTACCTCAGAAATTTTTTAAGTCAAAGTTGTCGAGAAACGAAGCTTTCAGAACAATGGCAGTCGACACGAAATAGAAGAAGGCAGAAAAATGAGGGGGAGGGGGCCTATATATAATGAAAAGGAAAAACCCTTCGTATTCCCAGCCTAGGCTCGAAATTCGAGCCTATGGGGTCGAAATTTCAAACCTCCTTGGTTCGAAAGGAGGTCCGAAATTTCGAGCCTCATAACTCGAATTTTCGAGCCGCTACGGGCCGAAGACTCGAACCTGTAAGGTTAGAAATTTCGAACCCCGGTAGTTCGAAATTTCGTACCTCCAAAAAAAAAATCTTCTCGACCGCGCATGCCCATTTCCCACCAAGGACCAGTCTCCTAAAACGTGCGATGATGGCACCATGCGAATATTTAGCTGCGCGGGCGCAATACCAATCCAACAGCGGCTCGCCCACAGTTCCACAACGAACGAGCCCGCTAGCCAATACATTTTCTCTAATAATTTGCAGGATAAATCCGTAACCCAACTACCATCTTAACTTTCATTCCAAAGCACATCATGTCAAGACAAGACGTCAAGACAAGACGTACTTTGGGGGGCAAATGTTAACCGGCCTTTTGGTCCGGTCACCAAAAGTACTTAAGACACGCTCGACTCAACTCATCGCGTGAAGCCAGGGCCAAGGGCGAAACTCAGGAAGTGCAGGAGAAAAGATCGAAGAGAGATCATGAACAGAAGGACCTCGCACCTTCCCCTTTACAACACCACGCCAACGGAGCCAACCAACCTCGACAACGCCTCTCGCCGAAATCCACTTCGTACCTGGCAGGTGCGAAATTTCGCACCTCACACCAGGTGCTAATTTTCGAGGCCCAACAGCTAGAGGTGCGAATTTCTGGAAGATGGTCCCCATTTCTACCTACTCCTACCTAATCCCTACCTAACCACTTCCTATAAATACCCCATGGCCTCATACTTCAAAAGGGTTGGATTCTTGATCTTTGGGACCTCCATAAAGCTTCATTAATGGCATCTCCTTTTTGAGGAAGAAGAAGGACAAAATTGTATTTTTCCTTATTATTCAACATATGATAATAATGACATCATATATCATGGAACATGAATGTAATGAGATGTCATGAGATAGTCTCAACCTTGTAATTCTTCCAAGTGATTAATAATATTCCAACGACTCTTCAAAGTGGACGTAGGCCCTCACTGAGGCCGAACCACTATAAATCTCTTGTTTTATTTACTGCTTATGCTTTCTTTATGTTCTTGTCTGTGCGACCATATTTATAATTCCTAGTAATTGGAATCTTTGGTGTTTGCGACATTTTTTGCCGTCAACACTGCTTCTTAATGGATTCAAGAATCCTGAGAAGTCAAGCAAAAAATTCTCGGCCTAACACGTGCCCATACTGTTCAATCTCCCTTCATTTGGATCCTAAGGTTGGATCGAAAACTATCACAACTCCTCAAGTACCTGGATATGAGATCCTTTCCTCTCACCCTTTAAAAATGTTCCTTAAAGATTTATTAGACGCTTCTCCTCATATAGTTTCGCAGCCATCACATGCTGCAGGCCAGTCTCCCTTAACCTCGATGCTAGCAGCATCGCCTCCTGTTTGGCCTGAGCCAGGAGCTGGCGTTGTTGGAAACACTATGGAACTAATACTGGGTTCTCCTGTAGAGCCAACTATTAGTTTTGGTAATATGTGTAACTCTATTAACGTTGATGATAGTTTGGGTAATATTGGTTTCAATGCTTATGTAAGCAACGACGGTGTTAGTGGGGCTGTGAATGTTAGGACTGTGGGTGCAGCTGGCTTTCCCCTATATCCTGATTGCACTCGAGATGATAGCGAAAATTTCTCTTCCAAATATATAACCCCAAAAAAGATGAATTGGTCTTCATTGTTTACCTCTCTCCCAAATGTCGCAGAAGATTACACTCCTGTTGATTTCGTTAACCTGATAATGAGAATGGCTCTATCTCTCCTATCAAAATCCATAATGAAGTGGCTATCTTTTAGAAGGTTCAACTAGTTGGCTTCTTCCTTGATGCTAAGCTTCCAACTATTTATATGCTCACTACTTGTCGTAATTCTTGGCATATCCGTGCAGCCTTGTGCATAACCTACGTTGATGGCCTATATTACCTAAATCTTCATTTGTTGGAGGAAGATTGCGTGTCCTAGAGGTTGTTCCATCCATAATTGATGGCATGCCTTTTATCGTTAGGACTTGGAGTGCGTCTATCGATAGGGTCCACAAACATGTACTTTCAATCTCGGTATGGATACAGTTTACCCACATACCCTCGGTACTTCAGCCTCTTTTTGGTATGAACTAGGTTGCTTGTCACATCGGCAAGCTCAAATGCTTTGACGCCAATATCGTTACTAGGAAAATTCTTGTTTTCGTGTGTGCACTGACTGAAATTATACCGGATAGGCCTTTGTCTTCTCAGATCAAAGTCCGATTAGACAACCGTGATGTTTATGTGGATGTGAAATACAGATGGAAACCTGATATTTGCACAACTTGTAAGTCTTTTGGGCACTGTAGTGATAATTATGAACTTGAAGCCAAGCATCCCCTCCTTATTAAAAACCCTCTTCCCTGGCCTCCTGTCAGAACATGGGTTTAGATTACTAGGAAGGTTGTGCTTAATAAAGTTGTTCTTCGTAATAATGACTCTGTTGTTGATTGTGAAGTTACTCATGATCCTGGCATCTCTTGGGTGGATCATGAGAAGGCTTTGGTGCATGAGGCCTCGGGGATGCATTTAGATTTTTAGAATTATATCCATAAGTATGTTGGGGATGCTGGTGACACTCGTCACCTATTATATCGGCCTTTTGGCAATGATTCAGTGTGTGTGATGAAGGAGAAATTGGTGAGGATAATATGACACTTCTGCAAGATCCTACATGGGAACAAAATTTTAAGTTTTCTGTGGATTCTTCTTTCTATGTGGAAGAGTTAGATTATCACTTCTATGTCCATGCTCATTTTTTAAACTTCTTATGGTCAGTAAGGACGGCTACGACAAGGATGAATTGTATCTTTTTTCCTTGGTCCTTTATTTTAATTCTCTTATGTATTTGTTTCATTTGATAGTGCTTAGACACTTCAAGCCAATAAGTCACTCTGTGAGCACTTGTTTTTTTATTTCATAAAAGCATGGAACGACAACTATAATCTAGCTTGTTGTGCCAAAAATATTTAAGTATTAAATATCCATTTCATTCCTTTGTATTATTTAAATCAATTAAATAATTAAGTGCCAAATATATGGGTTGTTACATTCTCCCATCCACAAATGGATTTCGTCTCCAAAATCACAACCAAGAAGAATGCCCCAAACCACATAATTTTGTTTTAGAAATACTTCAAAATCATATTAAATTTTCGTAACACTTGAAATTATGAAAACTTTCGGTAGTACCTCTTTTTGTGTCGCTAGATCCAAAAATATCACAATATCAATATAAGCTCAATCCGGGTTGTTACAAACTCCCATCCATAAAAGGATTTCGTCTCCAAAATCAAAACCAAGAAGAATACCCCAAGCCATATAATTTTACTTTAGAAATAATTCAAAATCATGTTAATTTTTTCTAACACTTGAAATTGATAAAAATTTCGACAGTTAATCTTTTGTGAGGCTAGGTCCAAAAAATCATAATATTGGTATAAGCTCATTTCTAAGACCTCCCATATCTATGGCAATAATAAACATTATATATTACATATGTGTACATCCTATAACATACACACCCACTAACCGTAAGCACATACCATTTGTCGGAAAAAGAATCATTACCTATGAAACCAAAATCCGTAAGCAAACCAACAAGCTTTTGCTTTCATATACCTTTATATACTTAGATTATCTAAAAGAGAGTTAAGTAAATAAACAAGTAACATAATAATTACAACATATGCACAAATAAACATAACAATCATATGCAACAACCAAATATGATGCAACTAGAAATAATGATGTAAATATGCAAACATGGCAAATGCGACAAAATGTCACATGCAACCATCACATAACAACATAATATAGTGTCAGGACTACTAATAATCATAACTTATGATTAACTCAGGTTTGGAAATCTCATTATTGCGCAAGGATGACAAATAATCTATTAAATGTTACCATAGGCTCAGCAGCCTCAGGTAATTACTTAACCGATCATTCGTGTTACCTCAAACACTTCAAATATTCGAATCTTAAATTAACCACAAGTCAATGTATCTAGCACGTTTTTTTAATATACCTAGCATGTATATTTTTTCATGGCAATTCATGTTTTAGTTTCTCAAAATCTTCTATTTCAATTAATTTTATTAATTTGGTTTATAAATTTCCAAACCGCGAGTTTTCTTTAAATTTGATTTTGACATATCTCAAAATCTACAAGATGAAATCTTGATTTTTTTTCACTTTCATTTGAAAACTATATTCCAATAGTTCCGAAATATTCTGGCTTTATAGAATTTCGATTTATTTGGAATTTTTATATTAATTTAACTTTAAAGTAGAAAATTACGAACTGCCGCTACGCGACAAGCCATTTAATTTATTAGTTTAAGCTTTCTTAAATTCACAAATTACAAACTTTTTTCTCATGTTTTCATGTAAACTTAACTAAATACCTTCAATTTCAACTTCAAAATTTTGACTATGATTTATGTTTATGCTCATTCTTGTTTAAATTCATTACTAAACAACTACATGGAAGTTAAATTCTTAACCAATCTTTAGTGAATGCTTTATAATCAAATTGTGAAACTGAATTTACAAGGTGTTTGTTTCCAAGGTTCTTATAATTTGTAGTGAATGACTTATAAGATAATTATTAGGGTTTCTCTATCTTTTTAAATTTATTCACTATTACTTACAATTTTTATTATTGAATATTAAATTCATGTATAAATAACTTCATAAATTACTTATTTATTTTAGGGACTTATCGTTACTTGTAAAATCCTACTTAATTTTTAATTAATTCATAAGTCATTACTTTAGTTATGGAGTATTAGTTCAGTTAATATTCTCTTATACTATTTAAGCTGCTTATAAAAAAAAACCTAAGCTTATATGCTACATTATAACACTTAACTTATTTATAAGCATTTGTTCAAACAGAGTTCCACTTCAAATTATTCTAAAGCCTATATTCAAGCTTGTACAATACTCTACTAAATCCAAAGAGAAGATACCAAATTTATTTATTTTTATTTAACTTATTAAAATTTAAATGAAGCTTCAAGAAAATTTTGTTTCTTCTATATGTATAATTGTCAATTTATAAACATCGTTATCCACGGGGTTAAGCAAGTAGCTAGTAATAGTAGGACTTGAGTATCCAAACTAGTGAATAGAATCTACATTCCTTAGACAACCCAAAATAAAGAAGTGTATTAATTGGCTCAATGACATTAGTTGTTCTACCTGATCAATATGTTTAATCAACTTAAATATTATTAAATTTATACTATCTTTTAATTTTAAGACTTATAAAATTCAACTTCTTTTTATATCATCACTACATATTTATTTTAATTCCTTATCTAAATTTTCAAATTACTAATTAAACCTTCAAATTGGTGCATAACCAAACTATTATAATGCTTAAACTACATGCATCCATAATATATCTTAACCAAAACTTAAGAATTAAATATTGTGCATTATTTCAATCATTTGAAATAATATACACACACGCGCACACACACACACACACACACACACACATATATATATATATATATATCGTTTGAATATAATCGTAGTCTTATATAAAACTTTGTTTCATTAAAACAACTTTGTGGCAAAGTACCGTAGTAACATTCCCCACTTAAAACTCAAAAATGAAAGTCGATGATGTTGTAATCATTAACGAAAAAAAATTCCAGTGAGAGAAGTGAGTTTAATACTTGTAGATATTACTTTCTGGACTAAACCAAAATTATTTAAAGCGAGATCGTATATTTAACAAATATAAATAAGTACCATGAGTTTC
Source organism: Allium sativum (assembly GCA_030737875.1). Classification (NCBI taxonomy): domain Eukaryota; kingdom Viridiplantae; phylum Streptophyta; class Magnoliopsida; order Asparagales; family Amaryllidaceae; genus Allium; species Allium sativum. Next base: position 713,493,526 of record CM060921.1, on the reverse strand, counting down.
TCAACTAAAACCTTAGAAAGTTAAATTCTAAAACACCAAGATTTAAATCTTTAAATTCTTAGTTTAAATAATTTATATTTACAATCACACTTATAAATTAAATTTATGTAAATCACTTTTTTATTTGATTTATTACATAAGAGGTTTTTTAAAAATGTCTTACTTATGAAATAGCAAATATGATAATAATCGAATATTACCCTAACAAACAAACCTATCATAATAAACTACAACAATTTTAATTAAAAATTATCCTTTTTACATGTAAAATATAATCAAGGGTAAATTTGTATCGTTTACCAACTTAAACTAATAGTATGTCAAATTCCTCCGTTTAAGTGGTTAGAAATCCCTATCAATAGCTTTAGCAAGACATATTGATCAGAATCCATAAACCACTCAACAAACAACCAAACACGAAATTTTACAACACGGGCAAATACGCCCTCGTATATATATAAATATATGGTATATATATTCATATTGTAACAACACGAATTCCGACAGACCAATTTTTTCTTCAAATTATAATCTATTGAAACTCGTGTTGGTTTGCTTTGGTATCCTACAGAAAGACAGATATATAAAATATATCAGAGCTCAGAAAAACATCTCACAACGGAATGGATAAAATATAAATAATCAAAATATAGCCTTACCATAGTAATAATACTGCCTAACCGGTATCCAAAGCTATAATATCTCTGCCACAAATCTAACCTGCGAGTATATTATGAGGAGGGGTTCAAAACACAAGTTCTGGTGACTGAATTTAAACTATACACTTTGGATAATCCTACATATACCATTCAATCACATTTTTTTATTTATTAGGTTACTTAGGTTAACAGCACTCAAGGCTTACACATACATCATACCCATTTACTTCGTAGTGGACTAACCTAATACAGTATATATGTAGTTACCCCCGATATTGAGGTACACCCCATGGTACCCCACTCGCACGGTCTCCACCGTAATGCCACAGAAATGTACGCAGTCCCTCATCCTACGCCCGAGTGACGTACAGATCTCTACATAACAATGTTACATTCTGCATATATCTGTCATTACTATGATATGTAAGCGTACGAACTGCCACTTTCGACCGAATCAGATTCCATCATAGAGTAATGCCCTTGAGTCTACGATACACCACCCAGAGCAGACATGCATGTATCTAGACTTTCCCACGTACATATCATTAGTCGTATTCGATGCCTTAACCGCACATAACCTCTAATGTGCACTGAGTTCCGTGGTAGGGCTATACAAGAAACACGAAACTCGGTCGGGAGCTTTTCCATATCTGTACAGGTCCGCCTTTAAGGGCCTCAAAATACAGATATCCCTCGGGTCTGTTTTTCATGGTGGCTATGGCCCCACCTCAACCCCTCACTCAACTAGTAAAGACTATAAGAGCTAAGTGACTTGCCCTAACAAACAATCTAAACATCTAGTTGGCGTCTCCCCTCAACCATTGTGCCTCGATAGTGAAAGGTTAATGGTATCTTGGGGTTAGCTCTAGTCTTTTCGCATCCCACTAGCTGCCGATGACGGGTACCCAACGATCTGCTATCCTTGTTGGTCCTGACCTCGCCTCCCGTTAAGGTGATAGCCGAATCACCCTAGTGTTACGTCGTCACAACATTCTGACTGCAAAGCCACTTTTGCAGTCAAGGCCCACCCACCTGGTAGTAACGGCAGACCCAACCTCTACGAGCACAACCTAAACATCTGCCACCGCACAGAGGACTACCAGGAGCACCTTCTATATCTCAGGAAGCCGCGTGCTTCCCCTTCCAGGGAGACGACAGAATAATCATATGAACGTGAACTCCCCTCATGCCTTATAACACCACGATGATCTACCCTATAGAGGACTACCAGGAGCACCTTACGTATCTCAGTAATCCGCGTGCTTCCCCTTCCAGTCCTTCGGAGCCGACAGAATAATCGGATGAACGTGCGCTCCCCTCATGCCTTATGACACCACGATGATATGTCCCGTTGGGTTATTCACCATCAAATGTGCGGACTGGTCCAAGCGCCTCACTTTAATATGTTATTAGACCCTATGTCTAAACATTCTTTTATGCGCTTGCTTTACCTCATCAGGTTTCCATTTAACTTGGTTATTCCCATTCACATTGACTTCTTTTTCAAGTTACCAAGTTCCTCTTGCTTATTAATTTAAGTCACATAACTTAACCCATTTAAGTTTATTAATAAGCCCACAACATGTTATTCTCTAGATTGTAATCCAAAGTCTGTAATATACAATCTCTTAATATTATTCATAGTCCAATAACATATTCTTACTTAATACGTATTTAAGTATATCTCAATTCACTTGTTTTCTATTTAACATGTCCCTCATTATTTATGATTAAATATAACTTATTTAATTTCATAAGTTGCCTCATTCTTTCTTATTTAGTCATAATTCCCTCTAATACTTTCATTACAACTTATTGATGTTTACTTATTAACTTAGTTCTTTTAACTAAGGTTTACTAATAAGTTTCCTTCCCATAAATATAACTTATGTTGTCCTTATTAGCATATTTCAGATTCTCGTTCTCACAAATAACTTAATTTACAATTAAGTACAACTTATCTTCTTACATAAGTTATTCCATCTCCTTTATCGTTTATTATAACCTAAGTTATAATTTCCACTTGTCCTTAGGACAAGCCTACCTATTATATACCATTCTCATTAATGTAACTTATTTATACTAGGTTATTGTCATTCCACTTCCTTTACTGTTGTAATTATCTTTCATTCATTTCCTTATTCATTTCCATCAATTACAATTAGTGCCATTTATCTCTATCCTGTATTCATATATTTATATATATGCTTATGTACTAGACCTCTCACATTAAGCCTACCACTTGTGGATGCTGGATTTGTCAGGCGGTTCAGGGTAGACTTCTTCCATAAGTTGACATAACCCCGTGTCTTAACACCGTTACATGTTTTATTAAGGCACTAGACCCCTCACATTAAATTAACAACTTGTGGACGCTAGATATCTGGGCAGACTTCTACCACAAGTTGAATTTAACCTCGTGTCTAGGTACGTTATAGTTTTTTATTTAGTGTAAATTTAGGCATATTAATATTTCCACATTTTTAATGAACCTATTTTACATGTCATCATATTATGCCTATTTTATGTCATATGTTCTTCCTAACATATAATTAATTTCAATTCAAAGTAACATGTGATCGTAAAATCCTGTAATTATTCTAATTTAACATGTGATGATTCCAATTTCTACAGTTAAAGGTTCAAGTACATAAATGTCACAAGTTAACATGAAATTAGAACAACAGTAATCGCTATACATACATTAACAAGTTTATATTTCAACATATGAACATTTTGGCACATCAAACGTTCCAACATATGAATTTCTAACATATTAATATTTTAACATATTAATATCTCAATATGTCATATTAACATTTCAACACTTTTAATCATTGTAGCAGATTTTCATTACAGGTTAAAGGGGAATGTTAAACGATAATATATCATTATCAAAAATTATATAACTTAAACCCACTCAAATTGATATGTTGATCTAGAAGAGAATCGCTTTAGATTGGTTGCAGATGGAGAATCATGAGTTTGTATTGTCGTTGTAGTTGAAAACGCCTTAGTTTCTGAATTTGTCGTTGTTGACGATGAATTTTTCTTTTTAATCTTCATTTGGATAGCGCTCCAATATTATAATAAATAATTTTATTCAGAAATTACACGGAGGAAGAAGAAGAGAGTGAAGAAACAACAAATGATAATGGAAAGCTATAGGGTACTTTATATATGAAGCTCAAATTGACATTGACCGTTTATTTTCCCTGATGAAATCTATTCTCTCCATGTTATAAGGCCAATAGGAAGTTGCTAAGTCAATATAATTTTTGAATTGGACTAATAGAATAAAACCAACAAGGCATGCATTGTCATTTCATGACAATTAAATGTGCCAATTAGGCGCCACATTAATTTTCTACCGTTATGCACATTAATTCCTTTTTATCTTTATTTATTATGTGCATACATTCTTCATATGTTTCTAAGTATACATACATACATACATACATACATACATACATACATACATACATATATATATATATATGTATATATGTATATATATATATATATATCCCCTTTCAACTAATTCATTTTATCAATTCCTTGATTTACTCCTTTTAAATTGATTATGCACCTATTTTCCTTTTTTTCCTCTATATTTGCATGCATATTTTGTATATATGCATATAACCTTATAAATTGTTCCTTGTTTAACTTTTCTCTTTCCATCAACACTTATTGTTTACCTTTTATTGTCTATCATTAATTCTTTTACTTTTGAATTATATTCATATATAAGGTCCTTATATGTATACAAAACCTATATTGACCATTTTACGCGTATATATATACGCACAACTTTTGTTTCGTTTTCAAAATTTAAACGGTGTTGCACCGTTATTTGATTCTTTCCATATTTCATTGATTTCAGCCTTATCTTGAACTTTATCTCTTATATACACATATTTTTACACATATATACATATCTTTACTAATAATACAAATACCTGAGTGTAGTGAAGCTTTTCTGAACTTCCCAATCAGCCCTTTTGATGTTGTCATGAAGAATTCGGTAGAAAAATAAGTTATGGTCAAATGCGTCGGTTCTTATACCCATATTCTTCTAGCCACCAAAAGTTGCACGACGTGGCCAGTTAACTCACGATTTCCTTTTTTTTTCTTCAACTGTTCAAGAGTCAAAAGCCTCTCGCTATTTTCTGTTCAAACGGAGCACTTCACGTTCGAACAAAGTGATGTTGATGACAACGAACAAAATGATGGATCAAACGAGCTCTCTTCTTTCTCAAGCTTGATCTGGCTACATATTGAAACTGGGTTCTTCTCTCCTCTTCCTCCAATTTGATGATTTACTATGTTATTTTGTAAATTTGGGGTTAAATAAATTGGGGAGAAACGACCAAATTGAAGGTTCTTAGAATTTTAACTTCTCTTAAATGTTTGATTTCACTTCAATTTCATTTCATTTTCTACTGTATAATTTGGGGTTAAATAAATTGAGACAGGCATGAATATGGTGAGCATTTAAAACAAAGGTGCATTTTTCACATCCGAACAAAGTGATGTTGATGGCACCGACCAAAATGATGGATATACGACGGTCATGCGTAATTCCTCTGATAGATATACGATGGTTAGGCATTACGATGAGAGAGATTAGCGAAGGTTATTCTTTTCTAATCAACGAGTCTGATTAAAGTCTTTTTACTTTTTTGTCTCTTTTTGTTCATTGAACTAAAAAATATTTGATAAACTCTCACCCTGATTTTGAGAATAGTTTTCGGCATACAGGTTATTCTCCGATTTGGGTTGAAGAACGACGACAAAGGTACTGGACAAGGTTTTCTCTCGCACTTTTCTTATGGTTCCATTTTATATTACAAAACTGACTTTAGTTTGAGATTATATTTCTTCCAGTTTTGTATTTATGTTAGTTGTTGATGAAGAATGCTCAGACCTCTCTTCATCAAATATTTTTGGCTCAAAAGCTGAAAAACGAAACAGAGGTAACTGATTTTCTCCTGCTTTATTTGTTATCTCTCTTATTTTTCTGTTTGAATTGGTTTTTTGGCCCTCTTACTGCTGATAGATGAACTCTAAATCAATTTCACTTTCTTTATTTTTACCTTCGCCCTAACTAAATATAGCTGCCATCAATTTCATTTTTACAGATAACATTAATCAAACAGATATTAATATGTTGTTGTTTGCATAAAGATTAAGCAGGTCATTAGTGATGTAAACTGTGACAGAAATGGAAATTCTTCCACTATCAACTTCATGTTCAATAGATTAAATGTTCATGCAAAATATGATGTAAGTCTTCTCATATATTTCTTCTTCTCTTATACATTCAATATTGTTGCATCAAGGTTTCTTATGAGTCTGTTGTTTTAAAGAAAGAAATTGAAATATATATAATGCTGCAAAGTGAGATAACTAACCTGCACCCTTGCTTGCCATGCTTTACAAATAAATGATACTGACGTTTTCTTTGAGCTTCAGTCTGTGCAGTAAGACTACAAAAGATAGAGAGTGTATCAACCATTTACCTACCGTAAACATTCCCACAAAGAAGAGGTATTTTTAAATCCAAAAATTTATTTGATTTCTCTGTGGAAATGTTATAAAAATTTAAGTATGTCATTTGAATGGAAGAGAGATGATTCAGCTTAAATGTCTACCGGTAAGATAGTGTCATCGTGTCAACCAAAACTATATACATCTTTTAAAATTTCTAACTAAATACATAATTCCTGACGAGGCAAAAAAAAATTGACTTCCTAATAATTGGGATATTGATTTTATTACCTTTTATTTTGTTTCAAACATCCCTATATACATGCAGCGTTGCTTATTTATATATTTCTTTCACCGTATTATTACTACATGGATTGTATTCTGACTGAAGTAGTGTGGTTAGTATTCCAAGGTTGATTTATTTTGTTATTTGTCAGTTTATACATATTATTAGTTATCAAAACAAATACCGGTCATTCAATTTTGACATGATTTGCTTTCAGTTTACTATGCTTGCTGCCAAAAATACAAGAATTCCAGTTTTAGCGAAACAAGCACAAAGTTGTGAAAGATATTAAAGTCAAACTATGAGGTAGGTGCATTCAATTTTCCAATGATTATATTTGACTATTATCCATAATAAGTATTCGAGTCCTAACTTTTGATAATATTATTTTTATTGTTTCCCTGCTATATTGTACGGTTGAAAGTTGATTAATTTTAGATGAAATCAAAAGGAAAATGCAGATGTATATATGTTATTCGTTTAGCATTTTGTAATTTTATATATTACTATGTTTCGCTTTCAACTAAAAAGTTAATCATGGAGCATGCTCATTTTCTGACGTAGATGGAAATTTGTTGGCAATGTAGACTAAACAATATATAGCTTACCCTATGTACATTATTTTCATATTTAGTTGCAAAATTAAGCATAGATTAATTTAATCAAAAAATTTATCAAGATTGTTGATTTGTTCACTGTTTCAAACTTTGACATAAACAGAGGTGGTGTAAATTGTAACTGAGTTCAAATTTATATTTTACATATTGTTTTTAAGTAATCTGAATTTGTAAAACTGATATTTAGGTTGTTCGTGATGTTAAAAATTAGGCATGTCTCTTATGAAACCATTATTTTAAGCGCCTTTAATTTTGGTTTGTTTGTCACACATATCTCCAAATCATGTTGTTCTCGTCAATTATAAAAGAAACAGAAGTCCTTAATCAACGGGTTCCTACACTGCTAATATTTCTGCATAAAGGTACATAGTTTCACATTTAACTATTTTGTCTCCTTTTTACTCATAGATTTATAATTCAGAATATCTGATATTTTTTAATATTTGATTCAACGAGTACTTTCATTTTAATTCAGTTTGTAATATTTTTTTATATTGTTGACAAAGAACTGCACCTATGAATGTTATTTTAGGTTTTACCGTGGATAAGCTGTTTGATGAAATGTGGATGTAAAATAAAATAAAACAATTTATTCATCTTGCCACTGATCTTCCAGTGTTCTATATGTAGTAAGCTCATTATTTGGCTCTTTCTTTTAATGAATTATCTTTATTGTTCTTGATCATTCTCATAATATTTTCTAGATATTACACAATACACTCCATGAGAAGTGGTCATGGTAGTTACGTTGGTTTTCAAGCCAGGTACGTTGTTAGCTGAGATGATTAAATGAAAAAGAAAAGAATTCAAACCATTATTGACCAACCAATGCAATTTGTGTTTTAAGTGTTCATGCTTGCCAAAACCAACATTCTATATGTATTTCTGTGTTATGCTGGACTATATGTTACATGTTCAACTTCTGTGTAATCCATAATTTGCAACAACCGAGCTGTTAAGCAGTTCTTAAAATAGTTCGGGTTTTGAGGTATATTTTTCTTTTTCCTTTTTCAATCATCAGTGTCAAATGAACTAAATATTCACAAGAATTGTTGTTGTATACTCCTTTATCTATTACACCCAACTATGTTAGACCATGAATTACAATGCCAAAAAGGTTTTGTATCAAATCTTTGCACTTTGATAATGTGTTCTATTACAAGTTTTTATATTTTCTAATACTGGCATTTTCCTATCTAAATCATTTTAGTTTTGATTACATATTCAACCAAAGTGAAAAATATAATATTTCAATTATTAGATTTGTTTATTTATATAGCATAGTTAATAATATTTTTTTTTTACGTTAGGAGTATCATGCCAAATTATTTGTTCAATAATGTTGTATCTTAGGGGTCTACTATCTTTATTCTTAAATATAAGGAATGAAACGACCCAAACTTCCCCGTAAAGGAAAGACTGGATTGCTTTGAGAACAATACACATCAGATCACAAACTGAAGAACATTTTATTGTTGATTACAACAATTACATCAGAGTACAAGAATATAACAGAGTATGAATATTTATTACACAATAGAAATACAATGATATCAGAGATTTAGATTACATTTAAATAGCAGCGGAAAAATTACAAATACACAACCGAAAGTAATACATGGATAAAGAGCTTTCCGAATATCGCTTCAGCTATAGACCAGGATCCTGTAAATATATCTGCAAAAAGCTACTCGACTGCCCGTATGAATATGGGCACCCGAGTTTGCCAGTGAAACAAACTACAGGTCAGTCATGGGACTGATATGAGAAATCTTACTTAACTTATCTAATAATAAGGCTAATCATAGGACCACGCCGCTAACGCGGAACGGGTTTACTCCATTGGATTGCCAGTGCATAAAATAAAGTAAATCGTTTAACAATGCAATGCTTTTTAGAAAAATGAAACCATTATAAGACCCAAGTCCCATCACACAATGCAACGCAAACCGGAGGATAGGGTTTTACCTTATAATGGTCAAAAGATGCTTGATACGATAAAACGGATTTAATATTAGTGTGTATATATATGGGTATATATATTTCAAAAACATTTCAATCATAATGTATCAATCATAGACGGCATAGTACCCCATCCTACTATGTCGCCATACTAGTTCTACAATCAAAACCGCAAGGTCGTATTGGAAATTGGATTTCCATCATGAGTCGAGGCTAGGGGCAAGCTCCACTCCGATTCGAGACACTCTAGCAAATGCCTCAGGATCACACCTATGGGCAACCCTTGGAGCGGTAGGGCCGGTCCCCGCCTATCTGCAGTGGATTGGTTATGCCTGAACACACGCTTCCCGGTCCCTTTGGACCTATAGTATGACCACTAACGGCCTATAAAAAATCCGAGGCGCCTCAAAATCCATCATCCACATAAGTAAAATGTCAGCGCTGGTAGGTCCCTGACATCACTCTAGCTAGAAAGAAACGTGTGCACTCCCTACGGTCCGTATCCCGTTTTTGACTCATACCGGGGTGTGAGGCTCGCGAAGTCACACTATACACAAAGCTATGCCATGATAGGCTATACTTTGATCATCCCACAATGCCCTGCTTATCAACAAAAGCCTTGATCAATTGCATCTTGGCGTGCCACATTGACAATTCACGCCATGCAATCAATCCCTATTAATATATAGCAGGGTGTTAAGCAGAGAATAAATTCTCCACCACCTATCAGATATACATTAATAAAAATCAATTTAATTCACATGGAACGAAATCCAACATCAGACACGCATCCATTTACTAGCTTATGCTCTGGGTCTGAGCGAAAACCAAATCCGAACAATCAACAATAGTCCGGACGGCCACCACTGAAACCCCTTCAAGGTAGCTACTCCCATCATGGGTCTCAGTAGCAACACATCCATCCGATGTGAAGATCGTCGGTCTTCAACCACTGTTTTCATCTTTGACTCTTCATCGTCGTAGTAATTATTCGAAATGGGTTAAACCCGGTCTTCCCGAATAACTCACGTATTTTTATAATTAAGAATCAAGTACTATAAAAACACATCCAACGCCACATTCCAATTCAGAATATTCTTTTAAATAAAATATTCACTTTATTCTATCAAAGATAAATTCTTTAACTTTATACTTAAATCTTTCTTTTAAAAAATTCATTAAAACCCCAATTTGGTTTTAGATATCAAAAATCATTATTCAATGATTATTTAAATTCAAGAGATTAATCTTATTCTTAACTAGGTTAAAGAACTAATGTCATTTAAAACATAGTTCACGGTAAACCCAAAGTCATCTTCCATAAGATATGGAATCTTCACAGAAATAAAATCAATATATAATCGTTATAAATTTCAGTATCCGACCAATAATATAAATGGAATAACGGCAAAGCCTCTTAAATTCCATATGTAGTATCGGCCTTCTTCTACAGATGCATATCTCGGTTATTATTAATTCGAATTCCACTCAATTCCAATTTAATATATTAAATTGGAAAACTTGGCTTTTGGAAAATTCCCATTTAAATCTTAATAAAAGATTTATAAATTCCAAATCATATTTTCACTGTCAGTTGGGTTAAAGAACACATGTCACTTAAAAACACAGTTCACAATAAACCCAACTCACATTTCATCTTATTTCAATTACTGAATATACTTGAAAGCTTTAATAATCTGAATTAAAAGATTATTCTTTTCATACGGGGTTTAAGAACAGCGTTATTTCAGACACTATTCACGACAAAACCAAAATCCAATTTATTTAATTTAATTTCAATTAAATATTAACCAATTGGAAAACTTCATTAAATCTAAATTTAATGATTTATTCTAGTTAATATCTAGCTCATCTCAATAAATAAATATATTTTTCTAAAATATATTCCTTTTTCTAATTATTCTTTTTCTAAGATGTTTTCAAAAATATTCTTTTCCTCGAATATTCTTTATTGGAATGTGACTCAATCAACAACCATATATTGCATGTAATCAACAATCATGATAAATAATTATCAAGCATCCAAATAACACCCAAAGTGGATTCTACACTAAATATTGGGACTAGTGTAGATCAAATATCATCCCAACACCCATGTGGGGTTTCATCCAACAATCAAATAATAAATTATTTGTGCACTTGGGCGATGTGTAAAAATTATCGACCCAATCACATAAACAAGTCGGATGACTTGTAAATGGAAGTGTAATATTCAGTTTGAATGTACTAACAATATATTTAACACATCAAAATACAACATCACATACGAACATCTCAATTATTTTTATTGTGAACAAATAACAATAAAAATCTAGGCTCTTATTTCCATTCTTTTTAATGTATAGAAATATACATCCTTAACTCATTCTTTTTAATGTACAAAATATGTACATTATTAGCTTCTTCCTTTTAATGTACAAAAATATACATTTTTAGATTCTTCCTTTTAATGTACAAAAATGTTTATTTGGGTTTAACTCTATTTAATGACCAAAGATGATTATCTTGGTTTAACTCTTTTTAATGACCTATTTTAATTCATTTCTTTAAAATAACAAGAATGTCCTTTTATTTTAATTTACATTTTCTATCTGAAATGTACTTTTTATTCTAATATACATTTTCTAGCAAAAATGTATATTTTATTCTAATTTTCATTTTCTAACAAAAATGTATATTTCAATCCAATTTTCTAATGTAACAAAAATGTACATCTTTATTTTCATTCTTTTAAGGCGATAAAAATGTCCATTTTCACTTCATTCTTTCAAAGTGGTAAAAATGAATGTTTTTTAATTCATTTTTATAAAGTGACAAAAATGAATGGATTTACTTCATTCCTTTTAAAGTGACAAAAATGTCTCTTTTACTCTGATCCTTTTAATGTACAACATATGATAATTTTGTAAAATTACTTTTAATGTACAAAATGTGATACTTTTGTTTAATTCTTTCCAATGTACAAAAATATGATAATTTTGCCTAACCTTTTCAATGGGACAAAATATGATAGTTTTGTCTAACTCATCTTTAATGTACCAAATATGATAATTTTGCTTAATTTTTGCAATGGTCAAAATATGCATTCCTAGTTCATTCTTCTTAATGTACAAAAATATTCATTTTTGTATAATTCCTTTTTAAAGTACAAAATATCCAATTTTGTATAATTCCTTTTAACTAATCAAGTTTTGACAAAAATGTTATTCTTTTCACAAATCATGTTTTGACAAAAATTGTGTCTTTTATTTCTATAAACATCTTTGAACAAAAATGTGTCTTTTATTTTAATATTCATTTCTAGTAAAAATGTACTTTTTATTCTAATACTTTTTAATGTATAAAAATATACATTTTCAATTCATACTTCTTTAACGTATGAAAATATACATTTTCAATTAATACTTCTTTAATGTATGAAAATATACATTTTCATTTCATACTTCTACATATGACAAAAATGAGTCTTTTTATTTCTATAACTCTATTTGACAAAAATGTGAATTTTTGTCTAGTCTTTTAAATAAACAAAAATGTGAATTTTTTGCTTCATTCCCTTTAAATTTACAAAAATGTCCATTTTATCATCATTAACATTTCTAAACAAAATGTTCCTTTTTATCACATTTAGCATTTCTAAAGAAAATGTTTTCTTTTAAAGTAATTAAAATATGAATTTTGATATATCCTTTTTAATGTAATCAAAATGTGAATTTTGATATATCCTTTTTAATGAAACAAAATATGATTATTTTGTCCCCTTCCTTTTTAAATGTATAAAAATATACATTTTATTTCATTCATCTTAGATGTACAAAAATATCCTTTTTTTACTTCATTTATTTCAAAGTGAAAAAAATGTTGATTTCTTTGCTAATCTTTCTTTTTGACAAAATGGTTATCTTCTTTGCAAATTTTCTTTTTGACAAAATGTTGTTCTCTTTGCAAATTTTCTTTTGACAAAAATGTTGTTCTCTTTCGCTAATCAAATTCTAATCAAAACTGTTGTTCTTTTTCACTAATCAAATTCTAATCAAAACTGTTGTTCTTTTTCACTAATCAAATTCTCTTAACAAAATGTGAATTTTGTATTGACATAAATTCTCTTAACAAAATGTGAATTTTATATTGACATAAATTCTCTTAACAAAATGTGAATTTTGTATTGACATAAATTCTCTTAACAAATTGTGAATTTTGTATTGACAATTCTAAATTTAGCAAAAGTGACCATTCTAAATTTAACTTAAGTGACAATTCTAAATTTAACATAAGTGGCAATTCTAAATTTAACATAAGTGGCAATTCTAAATTTAACATAAAAATGATAATTTTATGTGATAGTTTCATTGATCAAAATGTTTACAAGTAAAAGAGAATTTTTATTGTAAACAAATCTAACCCATATATGATTAAACAATTTCTAATCAATCCAATTTCATTCCACGTATCATCACAAGCAAATAAATCAATTCACATCACATACATCTGATTTCAAACTCAAACATCACAGATCTGATTTTATAATCATACATACAAGGATTTAAATGGCAATAAAAATAATTAAATTTTAATTATTAAATAAATCAGAATTCTCACATTGCTTTAATTCAGATCTGAAATTCCATGAATTTCCAACATGCTCGGTTTCAACTCTAGTCAGCTCCATGTCGTAGATCGTGAAAATACGATTCCAACGCTTCTTGAATTTCTGAATTTCGTTGTTGTATGGACGAGTTACGATTTTACGAAGGTTGTTAATAATTTAAATATAATAAATTAATTAATTTAATTAAGAGTTTTCACCTTCTCCTCTTATCTGTAAAACGGCCGACACCTTTCAGTGGAGGCCCGATACTAGGGTTCGAGTCTGCTCTTGACTCGGGACACGGGATGAAGATCAGACAGTGGCACGATGAAGAGGACAGATCGGCGCGCCAGGGGGACCCACCAATGGCCAGCTCGCATGCAGCATGGCGGCGCTCAGGTGATCGAGACATGCTGACTTCGGGCGCGTGGTTCGGCGTGGATAAGCAACTAACAGCGATCAAATCCGTATGGATTTAACGACCTCACTTTCCTCTTAAATTTTGTATTGAATTGGGATTCTTATTTGCAGTGGATTGGGAGTTATTGGATGAAGAGGATCGGAGCACGGAGGCCATTGGTTTCCTTGGAACGATGGCGGCTTCTGTAGAATACGTATTCTAGGGTTAATACGTACAGCGTATATATATAAAGGTGTATTTTCCATTTGTATTATTTATTAATTAATTCTGTTTAATTCAAATAAGGTCCATCCATTCATACGAACTCTGATTCAAACCCAACGAGTGTCGCCCCTAGCTAATAACCCCCGTCCCGGACACAATGGAATATGTTTCGTAACCCAGTTCGGCTGTTATGATATGTTTTTCTTTAAATTAAATTATAAATTATTTAATATTAAATTCAAACGTACATTTTAAATTACCGGGGCCACAGATGGACTCTAAAAATTACAGAAAAATTATTTCTAGTTATGTTTTGACTATACGGTCCTAACAAGACTAATTTCGTCGAATTCTGAGACTGTTTGAAAAATGGCCATTTTCTAGTCGACCCGATTTGACTGAAATGGACAAAACACGTTTTCCTTCGCCACGCTCACATATTTATTCGAAAAAATAAACTTAACAATAATTTGACATTCCAGTTCCAACAAAAGTGGTTTCATCGGAAACAGAGGTCGTTTGCAAAATGGCTATTTTTAAGGCCAATGTATTATATTAAAAAATATATAAATTCTACAGCGACTTTTCTAAATTTTGAACTGGCCATAACTTTAGAATTATAGAGTGAAATTTTAGTTTTTCAGATTCGTTAGAAAGATATGATTAAACAAATTTAAATATTTCTGGTTTCGCTCAATTCTGATTTAAAATGAATCCTTTAAAGTCAGTCAAAGTTCAAATTCAAATTTTCAAACTGCAGCGCTGTTTTAAACTCCTTTTATAATTAAATTAAATTTATTCGTTTTAAAATAAATTTTTAGTCGTTCTTATTTAAAATAAACTATTTTAAATATTAAAATCCATCAAAATTTCTAAAATAAAAATTTTAAATTGGCCCCAAAATTCCGGGTCGTTACAATCGCCCCCACTTAAAATCTTTTCGTCCTCGAAAAGGAACGAAGCTAAAAGTTGTTTTAATTAACCAACTCAACTTTAAATTTTCCTTTATTGGTTAAATTAATTATCATTCTAATATTTTAATTAGTGAAACTAGTTATCAAACATCACAACCATCAATCAATTTGGTGATTAACTTTTTAAATATATATAACTTTTATATATAGTCAAAAATCATACTTTTTAGTGCAAATCACAGCAATGTATCCTAACTAAGTGTTGATTCTCATACCAGTCAATGGAAATATATAGAAATCCCACTTTCGAAACTCGAACATAAATACTGGTGATGGGGCCCCATCATCAGAATTATCTCCGGGCGACTAGTGTGTGATTCTATATCTATCCAGTATATTAAAACTTCGAATATCCGTTAATTACTCGTATATTCGAAATCCTTATATACTCGATTGTCCACATTAAAATATAATATACTAAAATACGTATATTAAGATAAAATTTTCAAACCTAAATTTGTTTTTGTTTTTAGAAAATAATACTCTTCACACTCGTTCTAGAATACTACTGATCCCATCTCTAACGAGTTATTCTCATTGGATATTGCTAATCCAATCTCTGATGAATTCCTTCGTTCGGTTCTAATGTGCCTTGTTCTTGAGCTCTGTAAACAAAAGCTCTAATACCAAATGAAACGACCCAAACTTCCCCGTAAAGGAAAGACTGGATTGCTTTGAGAAAAAAACACATCAGATCACAAACTGAAGAACATTTTATTGCTGATTACAACAATTACATCAGAGTACAAGAATATAACAGAGTATGAATATTTATTACACAATAGAAATACAATGATATCATAGATTTAGATTACATTTAAATAGCAGCGGAAAATTTACAAATACACAACCGAAAGGAATACACGGATAAAGAGCTTTACGAATATCGCTTCAGCTGTAGACCAGGATCCTGTAAATATATCTGCAAAAAGCTACTCGACTGCCCGTGTGAATATGGGCACCCGAGTTTGCCAGTGAAACAAACTACAGGTCAGTCATGGGACTGGTATGAGAAATCTTACTTAACTTATCTAATAATAAGGCTAATCACAGGACCACGCCGCTAACGCAGAACGGGTTTACTCCACTGGATTGCCAGTGCATAAAATAAAGTAAATCGTTAAAAACGCAATGCTTTTTAGAAAAATGAAACCATTATAAGACCCAAGTCCCATCACACAATGCAAGGCAAACCAGAGGATAGGGTTTTACCTTATAATGGTCAAAAGATGCTTGATACGATAAAACGGATTTAATATTAGTGTGTATATATACGGGTATATATATTTCAAAAACATTTCAATCATAATGTATTAATCATAGACGGCATAGTACCTCATCCTACTATGTCACCATACTAGTTCTACAATCAAAACCGCAAGGTCGTATTGGAAATTGGATTTCCATCATGAGTCGAGGCTAGGGGCAAGCTCCTCTCCGATTCGAGACACTCTAGCAAATGCCTCAAGATCACACCTATGGGCAACCCTTGGAGCGGTAGGGCCGATCCCCGCCTATCGGCAGTGAATTGGTTATGCCTGAACACACGCTTCCCGGTCCCTTTGGACCTATAATATGACCACTAACGGCCTATAAAAAATCCGAGGCGCCTCAAAATCCATCATCCACATAAGTAAAATGTCAGCGCTGGTAGGTCCCTGACACCACTCTAGCTAGAAAGAAACGTGTGCACTCCCTACGGTCTGTATCCCGTTTTTGACTCATACCGGGGTGTGAGGCTCGTGAAGTCACGCTATACACAAAGCTATGCCATGATAGGCTATACTTTGATCATCCCACAAGGCCCATCTTTTCAACAAAAGCCTTGATCAATTACAACTTGGCGTGCCACATTGACAATTCACGCCATGCTATTAATCCCTATTAATATATACCAGGGTGTTAAGCAGAGAATAAATTCTCCACCACCTATCAGATATACATTAATAAAAATCAATTTAATTCACATGGAACGAAATCCAACGTCAGACACGCATCCATTTACTAGCTTATGCTCTGGGTCTGAGCGAAAACCAAATCCGAACAATCAACAATAGTCCGGACGGCCACCACTGAAGCCCCTTCAAGGTAGCTACTCCCATCATGGGTCTCAGTAGCAACACATCCATCCGATGTGAAGATCGTCGGTCTTCAACCACCGTTTTCATCTTCGACTCTTCATCGTCGTAGTAATTATTCGAAATGGGTTAAACCCGGTCTTCCCGAATAACTCACGTATTTTTATAATTAAGAATCAAGTACTATAAAAACACATCCAACGCCACACTCCAATTCAGAATATTCTTTTAAATAAAATATTCACTTTATTCTATCAAAGATAAATTCTTTAACTTTATACTTAAATCTTTCTTTTAAAAGATTTATTAAAACCCCAATTTGGTTTTAGATATCAAAAATCATTATTCAACGATTATTTAAATTCAAGAGATTAATCTTATTCTTAACTAGGTTAAAGAACTAATGTCATTTAAAACATAGTTCACGGTAAACCCAAAGTCATCTTCCATAAGATATGGAATCTTCACAGAAATCAAATCAATATATAATCGTTATAAATTTCAGTATCCGACCAATAATATAAATGGAATAACGGCAAAGCCTCTTAAATTCCATATGTAGTATCAGCTTTCTTCTACAGATGCTTATCTCTGTTATTATTAATTCGAATTCCACTCAATTCCAATTTAATATATTAAATTGGAAAACTTGGCTTTTGGAAAATTCCCATTTAAATCTTAATAAAAGATTTATAAATTCCAAATCATATTTTCACTGTCAGTTGGGTTAAAGAACACATGTCACTTAAAAACACGGTTCACAATAAACCCAACTCACATTTCATCTTATTTCAATTACTGAAAATACTTGAAAGCTTTAATAATCAGAATTAAAAGATTATTCTTTTCATACGGGGTTTAAGAACAACGTTATTTAAGACACTATTCACGACAAACCCAAAATCCAAAATTTAATTTCAATTAAATATTAACCAATTGGAAAACTTCATTAAATCTAAATTTAATGATTTATTCTAGTTAATATATAGCTCATCTCAATAAATAAATATATTTTTCTAAAATATATTCCTTTTTCTAAATATTCTTTTTCTAAGATGTTTTCAAAAATATTCTTTTCCTAGAATATTCTTTATTGGAATGTGACTCAATCAACAACCATATATTGCATGTAATCAACAATCCTGATAAATAATTATCAAGCATCCAAATAACACCCAAAGTGGATTCTACACTAAATATTGGGACTAGTGTAGATCAAATATCATCCCAACACCCGTGTGGGGTTTCATCCAACAATCAAATAATAAATTATTTGTGCACTTGGGCGATGTGTAAAAATTATCGACCCAATCACATAAACAAGTCGGATGACTTGTAAATGGAAGTGTAATATTCAGTTTGAATGTACTAACAATATTTTTAACACATCAAAATACAACATCACATACAAACATCTCAATTCTTTTATTGTGAACAAATAACAATAAAAATCTAGGCTATTATTTCCATTCTTTTTAATGTATAGAAATATACATCCTTAACTCATTCTTTTTAATGTACAAAATATGTACATTATTAGCTTCTTCCTTTTAATGTACAAAAATATACATTTTTAGATTCTTCCTTTTAATGTACAAAAACGTTTATTTGGGTTTAACTCTATTTAATGACCAAAAATGATTATCTTGGTTTAACTCTTTTAAATGACCTATTTTAATTCATTTCTTTAAAATGACAAGAATGTCCTTTTATTTTAATTTACATTTTCTATCCGAAATGTACTTTTTATTCTAATATACATTTTCTAGCAAAAATGTTTATTTTATTCTAATTTTCATTTTCTAACAAAAATGTATATTTCAATCCAATTCTTCTAATGTAACAAAAATGTACATCTTTATTTTCATTCTTTTAAGGTGATAAAAATGTCCATTTTCACTTCATTCTTTCAAAGTGGCAAAAATGAATGTTTTCTAATTCATTTTTCTAAAGTGACAAAAATGAATGGATTTACTTCATTCTTTTTAAAGTGACAAAAATGTCTCTTTCACTCTGATCCTTTTAATGTACAACATATGATAATTTTGTAAAATTACTTTTAATGTACAAAATGTGATACTTTTGTTTAATTCTTTCCAATGTACAAAAATATGATAATTTTGCCTAACATTTTCAATGTGACAAAATATGATAGTTTTGTCTAACTCATCTTTAATGTACGAAATATGATAATTTTGCTTAATCTTTTCAATGGTCAAAATATGCATTCCTAGTTCATTCTTCTTAATGTACAAAAATATTCATTTTTGTATAATTCCTTTTTAAAGTACAAAATATCCAATTTTGTATAATTCCTTTTAACTAATCAAGTTTTGGCAAAAATGTTATTCTTTTCACAAATCAAGTTTTGACAAAAAATGTGTCTTTTATTTCTATAAACATCTTTGGACAAAAATGTGTCTTTTATTTTAATATTCATTTCTAGTAAAAATGTACTTTTTATTCTAATACTTTTTAATGTATAAAAATATACATTTTCAATTCATACTTCTTTAATGTATGAAAATATACATTTCCAATTCATACTTCTTTAATGTATGAAAATATACATTTTCATTTCATACTTCTACATATGACAAAAATGAGTCTTTTTATTTCTATAACTCTATTTGACAAAAATGTGAATTTTTGTCTAGTCTTTTAAATAAACAAAAATGTGAATTTTTTGCTTTATTCCCTTTTAATTTACAAAAATGTCCATTTTATCATCATTAACATTTCTAAACAAAATGTTCCTTTTTATCACACCTAGCATTTCTAAAGAAAATGTTTTCTTTTAAAGTAATTAAAATATGAATTTTGATATATCCTTTTTAATGTAATCAAATTGTGAATTTTGATATATCCTTTTTAATGAAACAAAATATGATTATTTTGTCCCCTTCCTTTTTAAATGTATAAAAATATACATTTTATTTCATTCATCTTAGATGTACAAAAATATCCTTTTTTACTTCATTTATTTCAAAGTGACAAAAATGTTGATTTCTTTGCTAGTCTTTCTTTTTGACAAGAAGGTTATCTTCTTTGCAAATTTTCTTTTTGACAAAATGTTGTTCTCTTTGCAAATTTTCTTTTGACAAAAATGTTGTTCTCTTTCACTAATCAAATTCTAATCAAAACTGTTGTTCTTTTTCACTAATCAAATTCTAATCAAAACTGTTGTTCTTTTTCACTAATCAAATTCTCTTAACAAAATGTGAATTTTGTATTGACATAAATTCTCTTAACAAAATGTGAATTTTGTATTGACATAAATTCTCTTAACAAAATGTGAATTTTGTATTGACAATTCTAAATTTAGCAAAAGTGACCATTCTAAATTTAACGTAAGTGGCAATTCTAAATTTGACATAAGTGGCAATTCTAAATTTAACATAAGTGGCAATTCTAAATTTAACATAAAAATGATAATTTTATGTGATGGTTTCATTGATCAAAATGTTTACAAATAAAAGAGAATTTTTATTGTAAACAAATCTAACCCATATATGATTAAACAATTTTTAATCAATCCAATTTCATTCCACGTATCATCACAAGCAAATAAATCAATTCACATCACATACAACTGATTTCAAACTCAAACATCACAGATCTGATTTTATAATCATACATACAAGGATTTAAATGGCAATAAAAATAATTAAATTTTAATTATTAAATAAATCAGAATTCTCACATTGCTTTTATTCAGATCTGAAATTCCCTGAATTTCCAACACGCTCGGTTTCAACTCTAGTCAGCTCCATGTCGTAGATCGTGAAAATACGATTCCAACGCTTCTTGAATTTCTGAATTTCGTTGCTGTATGGATGAGTTACGATTTTACGAAGGTTGTTAATAATTTAAATATAATAAATAAATAAATTTAATTAAGAGTTTTCACCTTCTCCTCGTATCTGTAACACGGCCGACACCTTTCAGTGGAGGCCCGATACTAGGGTTCTAGTCTGCTCTTGACTCGGGACACGGGATGAAGATCAGACAGAGGCACGTTGAAGAGGACAGATCGGCAAGCCAGGGGGACCCACCAATGGCCAGCTCGCATGCAGCACGGCGGCGCTTAGGTGATCGAGACGTGCTGACTTCGGGCGCGTGGTTCGGCGTGGATAAGCAACTAACAGCGATCAAATCCGTATGGATTTAACAACCTCACTTTCCTCTTGAATTTTGTATTGAATTGGGATTCTAATTTGCAGTGGATTGGGAGTTATTGGATGAAGAGGATCGGAGCACGGAGGCCATTGGTTTCCTTGGAACGATGGCGGCTTCAGTAGAATACGTATTCTAGGGTTAATACGTACAGCGTATATATATAAAGGTGTATTTTCCATTTGTATCATTTATTAATTAATTCTATTTAATTCAAATAAGGTCCATCCATTCATACGAACTCCGATTCAAACCCAACGAGTGTCGCCCTAACTAATAACCCCCGTCCCGGACACAATGGAATATGTTTCGTAACCCAGTTCGGCTGTTACGATGTGTTTTTCTTTAAATTAAATTATAAATTATTTAATATTAAATTCAAACGTACATTTTAAAATACCGGGGCCACATATGGACTCTAAAAATTATAGAAAAATTATTTCTAGTTATGTTTTGACTATACGGTCCTAACAAGACTAATTTCGTCGAATTTTGAGACTGTTCGAAAAATGGCCATTCTTTGGTCGACCCGATTTGACTGAAATGGAGAAAACACGTTTTCCTTCGCCACACTCACATATTTATTCGAAAAATTCTGGAAAATAAACTTAACAATAATTTGACATTCCGATCCAACAAATGTGGTTTCATCGGAAACAGAGGTCGTTTGCAAAATGACTATTTTTAAGGCCAATATATTATATTAAAATATATATAAATTCTACAGCGACTTTTCTAAATTTTGAACTGGCCATAACTTTAGAATTATAGAGTGAAATTTCAATTTTTCAGATTCGTTAGAAAGATATGATTAAACAGATTTAAATATTTCTGATTTCGCTCAATTCTGATTTAAAATGAATCTTGTACAGCCAGTCAAAGTTCAAATTCAAATTTTCAAACTGCAGTGCTGTTTTAAACTCCTTTTATAATTAAATTAAATTTATTCGTTTTAAAATAAATTTTTAGTTGTTCTTATTTAAAATAAATTATTTTAAATATTAAAATCCATCAAAATTTCTAAAATAAAAATTTTAAATTGGCCCCAAAATTCCAGGTCGTTACAAGGAACATGAGCCAACATAGTAATCTAACATGTAAGGTTGAAAATGAAGTCGGTTCTCTTGCTGTTCTTAAATGAAAAGATGATCAAAGACTATCTAAATCAAGGAGTGAGTGAAAACATGCATGTTTAATTTATTTAAACTTACGTGCCTAATTATATGCTCTTTTGCTGTATTAGTTTACAGATTAATAATGAGTTTCCTTTTTCGACAAAAAGCACATCCATGTCTATGGCTCCTTTTGAGGTGAAAATGGTTATTAGTATACTAATAACAACAAGATAATCTCCACTTAGTCATACATTGGCATATTAGGCTTCCATCTTCCAATTATACCAACATGCAACAGCTCCATAGATGGTATATGAATTGAAATCTGATGTAAATTAAATATTAAACATTGACATAATCTGTTGCTAAATTGACAAATTATTTCTCATGCTCATATGTACTATCTTTTGAATAATGTCATCTTTCATTAGTTTGTCGTATAATCCAATAACATGTGTACCGTATACATCCATAAGCCCATCCATTCCTCTTCCTTTCACGCAATGCACACTGCATGCAAGTAATAATAGTGTTATTTCCGATTGGAAACATGTCTTCTTCAATACTTTTTGTTTATTAGCAATTGTGGTGATTTACATGTAAGAGCGGTCAAGAGAGCTTGCCGAATATTACTGAAGTATTAAAAAAAAAGCCGTGCAGAAAAGCTTGAAGGACAGTTGAATATGTAAATCTAGGGATCATCCTATCTCTGTTTAGATAGTGAATCCCAAATAAATTGCACCATTATCAACTGGACTATAGCAATCAAGCATGATTTTCATGCGAACTAGCTAGATTGTCACATCTTAATAGCAAAAATTTCTCATAAAACGTTTTTGACTCTGCCATCAAAATATTGTTAATATAAGTCTTAAACCCAAAATAAGGAAAAGAGAAAATGATTATTGTAAGTGTGCTCAATTCCTATAGATTACTTCTAATGTATTGTTGTGATTACAACCAACAAAAAAATAAGAGAAGAATAATTACATTAATTTAAGTCATACATAATTTTATTACACTATTGAGGTAAACGATGATTCAAAATTGATACATTCGCGTCAAGTAATTTTGTTCTTCAACAAGTACTGAGCATTCTTAAGAAAAAGAGTATAATGTGAGTTATTATCCTTGTAGCTGAAAAGAAAAATTCCTTATATATTAATAGGATGACATGTTACGTTTTATAGTAGCCAATGCAAGTTATTTAAGTTCTAAACTACTGAAAGTGCTAATTTTAATATTTATTATATTTCTTTAGATATTGATGTATTGGTTGATTACTCTCTTTATTTAATTAATTATTCCTAACATAACTGATGAAATATTTCAAGATTTGATAAATGATATATGCATATCCAAAATATAACGTTTCATACACAGCAGGACATTCTGTTCGATTAAAATAATGTAACGTACATTTTATACAAAAGTCATTTCGTATAATTATATACTCATTTTACAATATCCTAAAGTCTTAGACACACAAACCGCCACAACAATTGTCCATTTTAAACTTCATCTCCATCTTTGGTCAAATTCATCAATGCACACGCCCATCGAGCGTGCATGTGTACTCGTATATATATACACACACACACACATATATTTTCCTTACTTCCTTATATGTATTTTTTTTTCTTATATGTACGTTTATGCATATTTTCTCTCATGAACATGTGTTATTTTGGTCGTTCTCTTGAAACAAAAATATGACGGCAGCGGGGATCGAACTCTGCACCTTTTGTATGCAAGCCACATGCTCTAACAAACTAGACTACTAAGGCTATTGTTAACAAGGCTTAGAACAATGGTAATTATTGTTCTCTTCTTACTTCTCTTTTTTATTGTTTGCTATAATATTATATTTAACCCATTGCATGAATCTTTTTCTTTTATTTCACTTTTATTATTAATGCATAATCAGTGCATGCAACATATTTACACCGCATGCAACCTATCCTTTCTTTCTTTTAATGCATTAATCTTTTCTTCTTTTTTAGTGCATACATGCAATCACATATTATCTTTATTTTATTTTAAATGTTTATGTCTATGCATATGTATATATACACACACACACACATATGCATTATTTAATTGTTACAAAATGCGGGGTGTTACACATGCACACACACACACACACACACACATATATATATATATATATATATATAGCGACCTCATCCGTCCTCCCTGAAACCCTAGACGGCGATAAAGACGACGATAATGGAGGTGGGTGGCAAAAGGCTCGACGCAAAGGGAACCAATCTTTTGTTGAAGTGATCCGACAATCCCCTCGTGTTTCCCAAAGGCCCAATACTCAAAATCCTAGAAATTGGGTTGATTCTTTTGACTCGAAAATCTAGATCTCTGGCGATCCACAGTACTTCAAACCATTGCAAACAGGCGACGCCAAATATTAAGTCATTGACGACCTTGACTATGCTGAATCCAACAAAATATGAGAAAATTCGATCTATGTTTATATGGTAGGTAAAATAACATATTTTGTTTATTTTAATGCCTACATTAAGAGGACCTGGAAGCCCAAAGGGGCTTGGGATGTTTATCCCGGAGAAAACAGTTTCTTCCTCATCAAGTTTCAGCTCAAAGAGGATTACGAGAGGATTTTGAAAGGTGGTCCATGGTTTATGGATTGTAAAATCATATTTATGCGCAAATGGATAGCTGATTTTAATTTTGAAAAAGCTATGCTAACTTCATACCGAATACGGGTCAAATTCCCAAACCTTAACCTAGCTTTGTGGAATACCCGATGTATTAGCAAGCTTACGAGTATCATTGGAAAACCGCTGGAGATCGATGAAAACACTAAAATAGTAAGAAAATTAGTTTTGCCAAAGTACTTATCGAAATCACTGCAGATTCAGAGCTACCTAAATTTATCAAAGCTTATGATAAGCATGGTAATACATATAAGCAAGCAGTAGAATACGAGTTTGTCCCACCTAAATGAACTACTTGCAAATGTTTTGGGAATTTAGATACATATTTTACAACAATTATACCAAACAAAATGTGGGTTAAAAAGCATAATATCACCAAAGTTAGCACTTCCAAAAATCTAGCTTCGCCAAAAAGTGTTGTACACATTAAAGCTGGGGCGACTACAATACCTATAGCTAGCCTTACCATCATTGTACCTCCACCACCTAATGTGGAGGACTCTGAATCATCTGTATCATCTCGTAAAGGTCCAGATCAAAATCAGGCATAGGCTCAGGCAGTGGAAAATGTTCTATGTCCAGCTGGTCAACATGTGGAGTCCAATCAAGTGGAGGAGGTGGATAAGGAACCAAACTCTCTGGAAGATATTCAGCATTTGGAAACCCATCTTAAGGATTCTGAGTAAGAAAGCACGGATGAACCAAATGTTAGTGGTCTCACTGATGTTAATGAGAAATATAATGCACAATTTAAACAAGAAGGTAAGAAAGTAACTTCTATAGGGGATTTGGTTGGTGCTGCTCCATTCACAAGCAGCAAATCCACCAAACAAAAATGCCTATCTTATGCTGGAATGTTAGGGGTCTAAATAATGACACACGTCAATTAGACTTCTATAACTTTAGGGATAAGTATAAGCCTACAATATTTGTGGTTTTGGAAAATAAGTTCTCTCAGGACAACTTAGATTATTTCAAAACTCGCATGGGAGACATATGGAACATGTGAGAAAATTTAAATTCTTCTCAAAAAGGCCGTGTTGCTATTTTTTGGGGACGTCTCATGTTGGAAGTATGTTATTATGAACTATGACAATCAACAAGTAACTATTCTTGCAACTAATGTTGGTGGACTTGACATTTGCATTTCTTTCATTTATGCTAGTAATTTGGCATCAGAAAGAGTGTTGCTTTGGAATACTATTATTGATAATGCCAAAAACATACAGTCAACATGGCATGTTTTTGTTGATTACAATTCAGTTCTTCGTACCACTGAGAAAAGGGGGGACTTACCCTCAAGCTTTCCTAAGTTTCAGAGTTCAACAATTGCGTATTGGCAAGTGGATTATCAGAGATCCCCCAATCTGGTCTGCAGTTCACATGGAGAAGTGGTAAGTCTAAGAAAATATCATCAAGGCTTTACCGAGCACTCGCAAATGCAAATTTGTTAAACCAGATCATGGTCTCAACGCTACTGTCTTAGCCTCGTCCACCAGTGACCATTCCCTTTTGCTTATCCTCTTTAATGATGCCATGTGTACCAAGGGTAAACCATTTAGATACGCAAACCATTGGCATTTAATTCAGGGGTACTACGATGCAGTCAACTTCAATGAGATACCCATTCCGGATGGCAATAATATGTTCAAGTTAGTGTTGGTATTAAAACAATGGAAATTTAGATTGAAAGAATGGAACAAAACACGTCCTAAAGAGGGAGACTACATTCAAGGACTCCAAAACCAACTTGAGCATACCCAAATGCTTCTTGATGCAGACTCTATGAACGATGTGCTTAATTGTTATTTCTACGACATAAAGAGACAATTGAAGGATGTCTTATCAAAAAATCAGTGGAGATCAAGCAAAAAGCCAAAGAGAAATGGCTAACACAGGGAGATGAATGCAATAATTTTTTTATACCAAAATGTCACAAATAAAACATTATAACAATTTGCCTAACTGTTTTAAACGAACAGGGAGACTCAACACATCAGATCAAACAACTTGAATATGCTGCTATTGCCTGCTACTCAGAGTTGTTTAATGGGGAGTATGATGAAAACTTACCTAACATTGAGTGTCATAGGCAACTCTCTACTGAGGGGATGATGATGCTGGGTGGTGACATTAGCAAGCAGGAAGTGAAGAAAGCCTTATTCTCCATTCACAACGACTCCAACCCCGGCCCTGGCGGCATGGGGGCAACCTTCATCAAATTGAATTGGAAACACCTGAAAAATCACTTATTAGCAGCTTATCAAGAGGCTTTGAGCTCAGGTGAATTCATTAGATAAATTAACCACACTTTTATTTCACTAATTCCCAAAGTTCAAAACCTAACTAGAATTGAGGATTATCGACCAATTGCGTGCTGCAATGTGGTTTATAAAGTTTTGAGCAAAATCATTAGCAATCGTCTGAACAGTGTGCTACTAGCCTTAATTTCACAATATCAAAGTGCTCTTATAAAGGGTCGATTTATTTCTGAAAACTCCCTTATGACTTATGAACTTGTTCGAGAATTTAATAAAAAGGGTGCTGACAAGTTATGTCTTAAAATAGACTTGCACAAAGCATATGATAGAGTTAACAGAGATTTTATTATTCACATGCTTAGATCAATGGGTTTACCTGCCAACCTCTTAAAATTAATTTGGTTTTGCCTGAGTTCTCCTACTTACTCAGTTTTGATTAACGGGTAACCGAAGGGTTACATTAACAACACAAGGGGAATTAGGCAAGGGGACCCACTCTACCCATATTTATGCGATGTGGCAATGGAATGGTTCACGTTACAAATGGAATTGGCTACTGAACATAATCTCATAATGCCTGTCTATAGCCATCTGCCCAAAGTCACCCATTTGATATACGCAGATGACTTATTAGTGGTGTTTAAAGCTTCCACTACATCTATTACCCATTTAAAACACATTTTTTATAATCTGGAAAAATGAGTCAAGCTCAAGATTAATGATCTCAAAACCAAATGCTATTTTAACATGTTCTACAGCCACAAACAGGAGTTCCTAGAAGTAATTGGAGTTCAGGAGGGTACACTTCCAGTCAAGTACTTGGGTGTACCACTGTCCAACAACACGATAACTGGTAGGTGACATTCATGAGAAATTACAAGGATGGAGATCCAAACTCTTGTCGTTTGCTGGAAGAGTGGAATTAGTACACATTGTAATAACTTCGAAGGTCAGATTTTGGTTGTAGACTTTCCAAATCCCTGACTGTTTGATTGCTAAAACTAATACAGTGGGAGCAAATTTTATTTGGAAAGGTGGGCTACATAAGATAAGTTAAAAAAAATTATGTAGGGCCAAAAAAGAAGGGGATGTTGGGTTGAAAAATCCATTCGAGCTAAAAAAGGCCCATGGGCTTAAAATGGCTTGGAAATTACTCTCCTTTGAAAATTTGTGGGTCGTGTGGATGCGGGCTAGACATATGAAAAACAATTTCTGGACATCAAATGTAGACAACAAATCTTCGGTGACATGAAAGAATTGTATGAAACTTAGACATGAACTCAAGGGAAGAATTCAGAGAGAGATTGCCAATGGGAACTCGACAGACCTATGGCGTGACCCATGGCTCAATGGCAAGAGCCTAATTGACAGGCACGGTTGGGATAGCTTCTCAGCCCATAATGCACCAAATGTTATAGTGAACTCTATAATTTCAAACAATTCATGGGATTGTAACAACAATCTGGTGGCACGCAATTTGGCTGACGAACTAGCTGATAAACCAATTTTTCCAAACAATATTTAAGACTCCTGGAAATGTGCTGAGGGTAACTTCAAATTCAAAAATGTTTGGGAATGCATCAGATAAGAACATCCTAAAGTTACCTGGAGCACATGGTTTGGGCTAAATCATGTCCACCTAAAATGTTGCAAGTATTATTCAAGACCATATTAGACAGATTACCTACGAAGGAAAGACTGCACAGTTGGGGAATTATTGAAAATGACAGATGCTTGTTATGCAATAGAGCACCTGAAACCCTAAATCATTTATTTTTCGATTGCCAATATAGAACAAGACTCTGGGCCATACAAAAGCTTAAATGTTTCAATACGGACCAAATTGGGAACTTAAAGGAAGAAATTAACTACCTGCACGATGGGCGACACGTGTCTCAGTTGATGATAGAGATCGGCAAGGTTGGCCTCGCAGCCATAGTGTGGCATACAAGGAGAGAAAGAAACTCTTGTGCTTTCAAGAAGAAAGAGAAAGATGTGTTAGTTAATTCAGGTGCGATCAACAGAGAGATCGCAGTAATTATTGGGAGGATTAAATGGAAATTGCTCACCAGTGCAACAGAACGAGAAATATTGCTATTGGAGAAGTGGAACTGGAAGGCAATGACTAGAGGAACCAGATGAGCGAACCTACGGCCGCCATGAACTTGTTGTGCCCTAGTATCACTTTCGTGCTTTTCCTTTACTTTTGCAAAGAATGTGGAAGGAAGGAAAACGCGCGTTGTTGGATGTATTATGTTTACCTGTAGTTTATAAACGGGTTGTGTAACATTGGGCCGAGTCGGCTTTTAGGCTGAAATAAAAATTTATCCACTTTCAAATATATATATATATATATATATATAATACACTCAAACTCATTCTACAGTATTACTAACTCTATCTCTAATGATCCATACCCACCAAGGCCGAGGTGTTTGTGAAATCTAGAGTTCTAATACCAAAATAGAGCATATATATGCTCTTTCGACCCTTGAACGTCGACACAAAATATGTCTATAGTATTCAAGTGTTATGCACTCAAATGCTAGAAAGAAAAAATATTAAGGTAGAAAGAAAAAGAAAAATAATAATAGAAAAATGGAAAAACAAAACAACATATCAGAATCTCACACCATAATGAATAAAATATAATATATCAATACTCTTTTATAAGGAGAAATCTATATGCACACATACATGAATAATCAGAGCATAACACAAATGAATCAGTCTGGGCAGTTATAATAATCCGTCTTAGAATTTCTAATACATAAAACACATCATAATGGAATACAAACACAAAAACATAATATGACATAGCAGAAAAATGGATAATAAAAGAATACGGGAATATGTCTCAAGCCCAAGCTCCCCTCCTAATGCTCCAAGCTAACCAAAGCTAATCTGGAAAATAAACTCGGTCTGACCCGAGCATTATAAGAAAACAACATTTGGATAGTATGGAATACCAGTGTGAGAAAACTCACATCATAAATAACTTACTTAATTTTAGAAGGTAATTAAAAAATGATATATCGTAAGACCATGACCACACATAAACATGGCACGGGTACCTTACGATGACCAAATCATTTTATAGGAAAATTTAATTGCATTATTATAACATCTAATGTTGAGCATATAAATATTAATCAAAGCTGAAATGCTTATATCTCATATTCCAACATATTTGGTATATAACTAAAAATGCAAAGGAACATTCACATATGAATTTTCCATAAAGATATCCCCAATAAACTGAGACAGATCTGCTATGACAAGGGTCTGAAGTTACCTTTCAAGCATCTTATATCTCTGGATAAAGTATAACGTATGGCAAATACATTGTCCCAATGCCCGAACGAGCGAACCCAAATCATGTGCAAACCCAACATCATAACTCCAACCATCCAATATATAGATAAGCATACTCTGGATAATAGAGTTGAGATGCCCCTCTAGGTTTGCTACATCCTACTTTATGTTTAGTCATTTCCCTATGTTAAGGCTACGTTCGGCAGCATCATATGAGTATTCATTACTCGAATAAATCATAAATCCCCAATTGGATTCCAGCATCACCAATGGTGTAACACCCCGCATTTTAATTAATAAAAGTTTCAAAGTAATTTCATAGATAACGTGCGTTTGAAATTCGAAAACAACCATCTGTTATAAAATGAGCAATAAATAAAAGTTTACCATTATGAAAATATAATGTTTCAATGGTATATATATAATTAAATAAAAAGAAATAGAAGAACGAATGGAAGTTAATAAATGGTACGTTATAAAATTTTCTGAAAATATATACACACATTAATCTAATAAACAATATGCGTTTTAATTTGGAAGTAATGAAAGGTTATTAACGTTAACATATTAACAAACTTAACCATTTAATAATATAGGAAAACAAAAGTGTATAATAGAAATGATTAAATCAAGAAATGGAAAGTAATTAATATTAAAAAGACAATATCTTCTTTAAATTGATAGTGCATGTAAATTAAGGACATTAGAAGAGGAATAATGGATATAACATCAAAACTTAAAAATACATAACTAATTCTGAAATGTGAACACATATATACATATATTTAATATAAATATATTTAGACATAAATTATACAAGTAACGCACAAAATAAACGTGCTCATAAATGGTATAAAGTCGTGTAATAAAAGGAAGTTGAAGTGACGTTAATTAAGTAATGTTTTAATTTAATTGGGTACACGCGTATTTATAATATGCGTTAGAAATTGAAAGTAAATGCATGTTAAAATGGTAGAAATAAATGTTAAATGTTCATGGAATTAAAATAATTAAACACACAACAACTTAAAATTGGAAGAAAATTTATGCGTATATTAATTACGCATTTGAAATTCGAAATATATGGACAATAAAAACAGAAAGAATAAATGGAAATGGTTAAGAAATACAATGATAAAGACAACGTTTAAACAAAATACAATTCGTGCATCAAAAATTGACCTGATATACGCTTTTTATGATGTGTATGGGGCAACCCAGGCATGGGGTGGGTCGACCCATTGGTGGACCCACTTATAAGATATGTCGACCCAGGGGTCAACCCAACTGAAGCATGGGTCGACCCACTTCGGTCCAAAAATGGCGTGTTTTATATTTTTGAATGGGTCAGATTTATGTTTGAAAATTAGATAAACGTGGTTCTTCTAGGCAACTATAAATAAACTTGCAAGGCCTAGCTTCCAATTCATATTTTCTAAGTGGGCGCCAAAGCTCCGCCATTTCTTTTCTCCACTAAACTCTTCAGAAATAAATTATATTTTAGATTTAGGATTTTTGGTTCAAAAACTAAAGAAAATATAGTAGATTCATGATATAGACGCCTAGATCCCCTATCCAAATAGATCTGTAGGTCCGAATTGAAAAGAAAACAGAAAGTAAACGCAGATCCAAATTAGATCCAAAACTTAGAGCCTAAATCCCAGGTGAGTGAATTTAAATTATATATTCTTTTAATGGTATATGACATTGTTTAATTCCTGTAAAATTATAATATGTTCTCTTTTCCTCCTTTCTACGTCAGAATATATAGTTTTATGTTGAATTATGGCTATGCGCAAAATATACATAAACTTGAAATGTTGAATTGTGCGCATGATTTATATGATTGATTATAATCATTTTTGTTTGTGCAAACTGGAAAAACATAATTTAATTAGAAGTGTGAACAAAAGAGGATTTGATAATTATGGGTGTGGCATAAGTTATATTATGGACAACAAATTTACAACTAAATGGTGAATCTTAGAATTTCTATGTTTGTTGAAAAGATTAGCTTTCAAATTTAAAATGGAATGAATATAGAAATTGTTGGAATTGAAAAAGGTATATAACCCAATTGTATCCAAAATTACAGTATTATGTTAAAAGTAGGAAAATAAGTTAAAAACAGGAGTTAATGTATACCAATTAAAATATGAAGTTAGAAGTAGCCTAGATTGATTGGTTAGGAAAAAGAGAATATATTTCCATATTTTGGTTTGAAAAAGAAGTAGAAAACATATTTGCAAGTTTACAAATAAATAAAGGTGTGGATTAGTGCGAAATAATGATTTAGTGTAACGACCTGGTTGAAATTCAACTCCCGAATTTCGACAATAATACATAAACCCGTATTACTTGCCAAAACTCAAGTACCGAAAACACTAGATAATTATTAAAAAGAAATTAGAGGGTAAGAAAAGAAAGAAAGAAATGTTAGAATAGAAGAAGAAGAACCAACACAACACAGAGTCTCACATCGAGCGGAGCAAAATATAACATAGAAATAAATCTTTATTGAGAGCTTGAAATAAACATACAATCATTAGAGTACATCACACATATGGACAGTTATATCAACGTGTCCTCACATACAACACACAACGGAATAATAACTATATAATATCTTACGTCTGAACTCTTCCAGCTCGTCTCTTCATAGCATCCAATAACCTAAACCTATAAAACTTGGTCTGACCCGAGCATTGCAAACGCCAGGATCAGTCTGATGAACCAATGTGAGAAACCCACTAAGTTTAAAGGTATCATACAACTTGATTTTAAAGTCAAATCATTTCGAAAGAGAAGGACAATCGTAAGACCGATCCACACATAAACACGGATGTTTTTTACCTTAAGATAACGCAAAACATTTTGAAATCATATTTATTCTGATATTATAATAGTGTCTAAACACAAATAAATAACAATCTAGCGGAACGCTTGCATCTTACGCTCCACATATATAGTATACAATCAAAATTGCGGGCTCTTATTGGAGAACGGATTCCAACTGGCAAGGTATGGGACCACCTTCTGATAGTGTATCTCTAGAGAGGAATACATCGGGTTCAACAAAAACATCTTGCAACCTAGTCTAAACATGACCGGCTATTCACTTCGCTTGAATGTTCCAAATATATTGTCACCTACGGTTGCTAGCAACATAACTGTTCCCGGGAGATACAGAGGAGAAAAGAAGAATAAATATGAATATTATCTAGATGGTGACTATACACCCTAAAGGGAGCGACCCACATAACCATGCGACCTACCTGATTTTATACCATTTCCCGGTTGGTGAGGCTTCAGGTTTAAATCATCTTTTTAGAACATCTGGTCACCATTCTCTTTGAATGCCACATTGCCAAATCTGCCAGATATCACTAATTGACGTCCACAAAAATACTCCAGTTGTTAAGCTAAGAGAAGTGCACTACTCCGCCATTAACTAGGGTACGTTTGAAAAAAAATCAACGTATGCGATCCTTTTGAAAATACTCTGTCTGACATTCATCTGTACAAGTCATCCAGAAACGGGATGAACCGAATGCACCCTCCTACCACATCCTAGGTATCGCCCAATGGATCAGTAGCGAGTAGTCCTTACAATCCGAAGATTTCAATCATGATAGAATCACTACCAAAATATCTCTGGTGTCCCTAGAGAAATTTAACGAGTAGTCCTTCATCTCATGGTGATCAACGGTTTTCAATTGCTCCATTTTCAATCAGCATCTTCCATGTTTACATATTCGTTGGTTCAGAATGGTTTTCGAATATAAATTCTATCCCGGTCTTTCTGTTCCAACAATGGTATAGGCCAGATTTGATAGTCGGTTATTTAACTATCAAATAAACAACCATCCATCCATGAAAAAATAAAATAAATTTACTGATTCAGTAGCCAACATCATTTAGCCTCTTTAATTAACCAGTCGTTAATTAAATATTAAAATCTCTAGTTCGGAAAATATTTCCCTTTCTTAATTAATATAAGGATATTCAATTATCATTGCACTTTTACTCATTGGCTTCTCATTGTAAATTGGTAAGTGAATAAATCTCTCCGTATCAACCCCGAAGGCCAAAACCAACATCAGATTGACACCTTGAAAGTTCTCCACGCAACCAACGTACAACAGGTTCCACTTTCTTTAAAAAAACCACATCATATTCCATTTTACCATTTTAAAAATGATTATGTTCCTTTATAATCTCGCCAATCATTTCCAATTCTATTTAAATATCATTTCATAAAATTAACTAAAATAATACCATTTAGCTTCTATAACAAATATAATAAATTCCATTTCAAACATTTCACCTTTCATTTATAAAAATCTTTAATCTTCTATTTATAATTTATAAAATACTTTACCATTTATTCATAAATAACTTGACCATTTATTTATAAATATCTTAAAACATTCATTTATAAATATCTTCACATTTATCAATATTTAACTCAGTTCGACAAATTCCTGTATTTTATAAAATCCATTCCACAACTCTGTCCATATAACTTAGTTTATATGAATTTCCATTTGTAACTCTTTTTGACAATCTTGCCTTAAAATCCCATTTATTAGACATTCGTCTCATTACCCAATTTACGCCAAATATTCATATTCTATTTTCAGTTCCATTTATTCACTAATCTCATTCACGAATGCGATTTAATCACATTTCATGTATTTAAAAACAATGTTTGTAAAATACGTGAAACACCCCACCTCCGTTAAGGTCACTCACAAAGGGAATGCCTTAATTTTGGTGGAGGTTTATAGGTAAAAGTCACAGATAAAACATGAGACAGATATAAACACATATAAATAAGCAGCGGAAAAACAAATAGACTTTTATATCAAAAATGTGTTCATACAAAACATTTCCAACATTGTCTCAAAACAAACTTCCAATTATTACAATCATAGTACTGTCTTGGTTTAAAACTTAAAGTAGCATGAAACATAAATAAAACTGCATAATCCCCATAAATGATATCCAAAGCCATGGTCCAAACGAAAGAGATCCAAGCAATACATTCTCTCTCTCTTCAAGTTGGATGAAAGTCCTAATGAGCTGCGGTGTTTCCTCCCTATGGACCTGGGGGGGGGGACGGAAGAAAAGAAGACGAAAGGAAAACAGGGTCAGACGTAAAGCCTGAGTAAGTCTAGCTAAATTTCTAGTATGGAAATAATAAAAAGATCATGACTCACATAAAGTGAGAACAGGACGATGTCAGAATAATAATCTAACCTAGAACTAGATAAGGTGTCCTAAACCGAATATCCTTTCGTACCCCATTTTATATCTCTGCACTATCCGACTAGTATTCCCACTAGTAATCTGTATAAAATGATAACACTGCAACGTGATCCCAGTCCCCGTGGTTGTGGTAGCCTTCAGGTATACATCTAGTATGAGGATTCCACCTCAACCAGTCCAATTTCCGTGAAGATGATAGATGTATCCTTACTATCCTATCGATCGATTCCCTATCTGTACGCTTGTGTCGCGTGTGCCATACGGCCCTATTAGATTGTGGATACCTATGCTGGTCCCACCATGGGGTGTATCAAGTCCCATGGTGGCGGCCCGACACACAATTTCTAGAATGCATAGGGTATACTACTGATGCCCCATGCCCTGATTTGTCTGCTCTGGAGTGTGTGCACGCCCGCACTCCGTTAGAACCCTCACTGTGCACCAACCACCGTCTCTTTTGACCGCTTACAATCAGCCAAGTAATCGTGCCCCACCCTGCCTAGTTTCAGGGTATCATGATACACCTTATTGGGTTACTGCTGAAATGGGTCCCCGTTACTAGGGTTTCCTACGGGTTAAGTTTGTGGGCCTATATATACAGATATTACCCACCTACCCGTGCTGTACTTAACCCTCCCACCGATTCAAGCATGTTCATTAATGGTTAAGTTTGTGGGCCTATATTTACTGATATTACCCACCAACCCGATATGTACTTAACCCTTCCACATATCATGTCAAAATGGTTAAGTGTTTGTTTATTCCTGTTAACTTAACCCGCCCATTCCTCATATCATATTGGTTAAGTGTTTTAATTGTTAACTTAACCCCACGTGTTCCTCAGGTTGTTGTGGTTAAGTGTCATTAATAAATTCCAGTTAACTTAACCCTCCTACTTATCATGTTACTCTGGTTAAGTGTTGCCTCTTGGTGTTAACTTAACCTCACCATCTGTTTAACTAACCTGTTACAGCAGTTAAGTGTTTCCTGTTAACCTAACCTCAGTCACCCATCTTGTTATACTGGTTAAGTGGTCTTAACCACTACACCAGAAACGCTGTTTCGCAACGACTTTAGGCCGATGCAAATTGATTTTGCAACGGCTCTGAGCCGTTGCTATTGCAGGAGTGGCAAATATTTTGCAACGGCCTAAGTCCGTTGCAAATTTTACTTTTGCAACGGTTAAAGACCGTTGCTGTTTTTAATTTAGCAACGGCTTTTAGCCGTTGCAAATTGATTTTATTTCAAAAAAAAAAAATCTACATCTCACTTCTTCGATTCTTCCTGCTCAGTACAAATGTTTGCAGTTTTGACATAATATCAGAAAGAAGTATCAATAAACTGAAAATTACCAATAGATTCAAAATAAAGACCAAATTTAACAACAAACTTTTAAAGTTCAACAATACATTACAAACTAAAAACTTCTAATAGTTTACAGTAACAAAAATAATATTACCGTGCATTCTAAAGTTCAATAGCAGTAGACAAAATAATACTAAATTATCTTACAATATTAATTGTTCAAATATCTGATACATTACTGTTGCTTTCTTCTTGAGCTAGCATGTCTATGGCGCTATCATAACCTCCCTGCATAAAATCTACACCATATGAGTAGTAATATGTCAATGAGGCACCCACTCAATGGTTAAACGCAAAATCTGCATCAAATAACTAAAATAAACCTAAACATAGTCAAACTGAAACTAATATAAAGCCCAAAAATAGAAATACTTAATATACACTCAATCATAGTTAATTAGGCACCCACTCAACATTTTCTATACAATTATTGCATGATATGGTTTGTAGTTTTAAAGAGATTTCTTTCAGTGTATTGTCTAGTAACACTTAAAACTAATTGCACTTAAAAATAATTTTATGCAACTTAATATGATATTTTTAAAGAAATCCTTGTAAAAATTAGTAGAATATATGTTCTGGGAAAGTTGTTAAGGAAATATAAATTACCCATAAGATCACTTTATCCATAGTGAAATTTTAAGCAAATATGATCTAAATGGATACAGAAATCTCCATGTTTTTACAACTAAGTTTACTAAAAATCAGACTGAAATAAAAAAAAACTCAACTAAATTAACTTTCGGCTATCACTGAACTCAAAACACGTACATGTGAAAGACGCAAGATCTGCTTGTTTCTTTTCTCAACTAAAACTAGTGGAAACATCAAATGGATGTGATGCATGGTCATTCTTCAACAATCAAATTCTCACATGACACTTTGTCATTTGAATTATGGTAATTTTCAGTTCTTTTGGTAACAATATTTCAAATAATAAGCAGATATATGAAAATAGTTATGAATGATAATCATTGTCATCTCTTCCAATTATAGCTTGGTTTAACCTCCACTGGGAATTGAATATATTTCGTGGAAAAAATTATTTGGGCTAAAAGAAGAATAATTATTTGTAGGAAAGACATAATTACGATGCAAAAACACAAATATGATAGATAAATTATCTCAGAAATAGACGTACAATTTTTCATCTCTTGGCTGGCAAAACTCTTTGGCTATCTCGCCTGCAAATCAAGGAACTTAATGTGAATGATAACTGGATCAGTGCTGCATGTAAGAACGTGTACTAAGACACTACCATTAACCTAAAGTTGTGAATTAGGCATGCATATGCATGTTATCTCTTGTATGTTCCCCTACATGCTTACATGCAAATCAGTATCTGGCTAGATGTATTCTCTGCCCTTTTATATTATTACAAGTGCGAACCCGTGTGTTGCGCATGGGCAATGAATAACCGCTGTTGCAAGGACCTTGATTTAATTATATGCATACATGTTGAAGTTGTAGAAAATTATCCATGTCTAAATCCAAACTACTCATCCAGTGTGAAACCAAACAAACCAGACTACCAAACTTAGCATCCATTCGCACAGTCTGAAATTCAACAAAACAAACTAACCAAATTCTTGTAATGGCTTCATATATATCATTTAGGATCAAAATACAACACCTACAGCCAAAATCATTTCATAAAAGTAAATATATTTCTTTCCAAATAAATATACAATTTTGAAGAATAACTTGTGATACCAATTTTACATGAAATATTTTCCTATATGCGGCCATTTTCAGTAGTACAAAACATGAAAGGAACATATAACAACAATCATGAGTGAAAGCTTTTCCACTCTTGCTATTAACACAATTGATAATAGAGTAGACAAACTTCAGCTGGCTTATTCCTCTACTTTATCCGCGATAACTCGACGGTTATTATACCCGATGA
This sequence comes from Allium sativum, assembly GCA_030737875.1. NCBI lineage: Eukaryota > Viridiplantae > Streptophyta > Magnoliopsida > Asparagales > Amaryllidaceae > Allium > Allium sativum. The sequence continues at coordinate 713,454,121 of CM060921.1, read as the reverse complement.
CTGATTCAAGGTCCAAGCCCCTTACATCTGTCGCTCTATAAAAATTTGTATAACCAAAGTTCTTTCTATAATAAAATCTTAACACGGTGGCAGTGTTAAGGTTCTTCTAGTGCTTTTTCTGCAAGTTCCTCCATTTGTGCTATATTTAACCAATCATAATTGAAAGCTAATTGGTATAAAGATATGAATAGTTTACATGAGGTATTAGGTGGTTATTTGAGTAAACGATTGCAATACATACTTTTAACCAACTGGTCCGAATCAGCTAACCGCATAATCCCTATTAGGGTATGAATACAAATCCTATAAGAGAAAAACCAAAAATTACATAACCATATAAGTACAAATCTTGTTCGCTTGTCTAAATCATGTACAACATAACCTAAAAAAGCCATAAGCACTGTTATATTTGCCTTTAGGAAAACCAGCATAGCAAAGTAACGTAAATTATCTTCCTCAAAAAAGTAACGTAAATTATGTTCATGCCTTTGGGTTTTGCTTTATTGATATGCATAAGTGATGAACTTGTCTAAATGATTTAATAAGTGATGAAATATTTGTTGGATCCAACAATGAATATCAAAACTTTCAGATGAAATTCTTACATTGTCATTCAATAACAGAATGAGATGTCTGCATTTCTCCCATAAAAAGTCATTGACTGCCATGTAGTGTTTTAATAACTTAAACCCATTGGTACGTTGAAAATGATCAATATAGGTAAATTAGCAAACGTTCCTAATTAAGGATGAACAAATTTAATTAATAATAGTTTGTTTCCAGAATATACACACAGCCATACTGCTATGTCAGTAACGTTAACCTATCATAATAGTTTGTTGCTATGGGGCTACCATTTTCTTTGTGCGGTATCCTACACTTTTCGTTTAAGCACAATTAATGCCTATAGAATCCACCTAACTAATGTCATTGTTAAAGTGAACTTAATCATTATTCATTTCCATGTATTATCCTCCTAAGTACCATATATTTAGTTGGTTACAGTAATTTTATTCTTTATCATGAACTAAATTTATGGTGGAACCAAACTGACAATTATGTATTAGTGAGATGTACTGAAGTTACACTGTTAGTCAGAAAGTCACATTAGCAAAGTATTTGGTAGGACTTTCATTCCATTTTAAGAAAATAAGAAGTGCTGGACGAAACAGTCATGATGCTAATCATTTTTTGTCATCAAGAAAAGAAATAAATAAATCATATGCGTTTGGATATAATTTATAATAAGAAATATACATCCATAAAACACTTACATACATACATACTTACATATTTATGTGTGTGTGTGTGTATACACACACACACACTCTGAGAATTGCTATTTTGGACAGATTTGATAAAATAAGGGAATATTAAATGAGGAAAACAGGTGATATGCTAGAATAACTCAGAATTGGATTAATATTTTTCAACAATTCTCCTTTGCATATTAATCAAGCAACGTGTTGCTAGAATAACATGTATTGTTTGCAAAGAGAACCAATGTACATCTGAGAAAGGAACTTACCTAAAATTAGGTGCAATTTGAAAACTCTACATCATTTCATTAAAGTGGAGCGTGGTAATTCATTAATGTGAGCAAAAAATGTTATAATTGTCAAACTAACCAAAAACGATTTAATCATCAAATCAAATTTAGTAAACTTTCCGTCAATTCAGTAAAACCCTTTGGCACACATAAAATCAAGATAAGTATTAATCTTGCTAAATGTTGGTGTAAGGAAAAGAACTACAAACTATTTGTTAGGCTTCCATTACCAATCATGACTGTCTATACTTCAAATTCTAAGCCACTAATGGTATTAGACCTAACCGATATCTTAATTGAGAAGTGACAGAATATGAAACATTTAAGGTATTTATGTAACTTTAATGATAGTTGAAAATGGAAGACCGGTGAACTTCTATACAACTAAGCCCTGCCAGTGAACTTCTATACAACTAAGTTCTTTTATTGATATCAAAGACAAATATAATCAGAAGAGAACAAAAAACCTTCGCCAGTGAAATGATGACCTGAACCAACTAAATTGGGAATTATACCTCCACCACATCAGGCCTTGACGATATTTGCTTCAATTCTGTTGTTTTCATTCTTCTTCGAAGCTACAAAATATCTATTAAAAAATGTGTTCATAAAAAATATAAACAACATAATTCCCTGAATTTGAATATCACCAAAATTACCTTTTTCTTCTTATTGGAAATTTCCTTCTCCTTCTGCTATGTATCTTGCTCTTCCCCGTCGGAATCAGATTCGCTTTTCTTTTTTGCTGCAGCGTCTGCAGCTGATTTATCCTTTGTATCGTAATCCTGCAGCAACAAACTAAATGAAACAGAAATGTTTAATACATATTGTTCCGAGAATAAAATCACAGTGGTTCTTATTCATACCTCAACATCAGCAGCATATTCTTTAAAGGTAAATTTCTCAAAAACATTTTTAAACTCCTCAACAAAGGCATCTTCTATTTCTGTCTTTTCTGGAACATATTCAATTTCAACAGCCTCAGCAACCTGCCAAATAAGAAATGATTTGGTGAAAAGATAATTTCACAAAACAGTTGCTATATATTGGCCAGTGCACGGGTCAACTCTGAGAAAAGTGATCGTCTGCGATAGCACAATTGCATGGTAAGATGTGGTTGGGAATATCACACATCTAGGGAAACGATGGTCATTGAAAGCTTAATGAAAACCCGGGTTTAAAATATGAATGCATACGTATATGGAAATACAGACCTGTCATATATACTCACAAATGCATGGCTAAATAATAACATGCATCTTGAGAAACAATAGCCATTTGGAAGCATATAATGGAAACCATGATTTGAAATAATGGTTATTTGGAAGCATAAGGAAATATATACCTGACATTTATACTCACAAAGCCATAAATTTCTATGGTAATGAAAGATGAAAGTCAGATCTAATTCCAATGCTTTGCATAAAAGTGGAATGGTATTGGTTTTGGATTGAAATCGTGCAAATTTGGGAAAAACCAGATAAGCGAAGGGTTTTTTGAAAAATACAGTTTGCTATGAAGAATGCAAATTATAATTGTGAGAACATTTATTACCGCACTGTTTTAGCATATTCAAAAAAAAAAAGCCAGGAAGCCCCTAGGCATTCAATTATGTTAACCTGCTCATGCCATTTTGGTCAAGGCAAAAAATAGAAGTATTATTTCTTGTAAATATATGATATAAAGCAAAGTCGTGTTACTGATGTATGACAGTGCTGACTGGCATTAAACAGGGAGAAAGCAATGGAAACTGTTGATGATGATTCAATTGAAGAACAATAGAAATCGGCATTTGACCAAGCTCGTACTCAAATAAAATAAAATAAAAGTCACATTTGGTGAAACCACAATATTCATATGTAAAGCTGTTTGTAAACAAAATATTCATATGTAAAGCTGTTAATGTCTAGAATAGCATTTGAAATTCAAGTGGATTAACTATATAAATAATAAATTTTATATGTAGCAATTATAAAGCTAAACAGAGATGGAAACTTTGATAAGTGATGAAAGCTGTTCTGTGAAACTACTACCTAGATAATAATGTTGCCAGTGAATACAAACCTTTTTTTTTTAAGCAATGTATGTATATTACTGTCGGTCTAATTTTTTATGAAACAAAGTAAACTGCAAGAGTCTCACATCATTTTACCGGTGGCATATAGCTGCTTTTGGATGAGACTGCCAAGCACATCAAATCTAATTATGTTGAAAGTTTTGAAGACATATAAGCATATGCATAAATATAAATATGCATGCATTTGGGTAAAGAGTAACACTTGTAACAGTCTTATCCAACTCCAGTCTGATACATTATAGGATTATCAGATGCAAATATGTTTATTTGTACTTACGTGATTAATGCATGTGTTAGCAATAGGAAGAACTTTTAATCAAGTTCTTGACCCATTTGTCATGAATGAAACTTATATTTGTATGGCTAAGTTTATGTTTTGGATTTTGCCTTCGGCATGAAATTTAGTTACAATAAGGATAAAGTTTCACCATTATCTTAAGACTTTAAGTCTTTTAACACCTAAAAAATAATAGACTGATACTTCTTGTTGCAAAATCAAGAAGCTACAATAGAACATATGTTGTTTATGCTACCCGTAACCCATTTAGGGACATTTTGATAAATCAATGAAATAATCTGTACGGGATATGAAAATATGTAATTAAATAATCCTTTTTTTGGATGAAGTGATCTCATATGATGATTTTGCAATAATAACCATATGAGGCAGATCACACTAGATAATAATCCTCCTTTAGTACTCAAGCCTGATATAAAATGAATCCTCTTATAATAGGCTTCATAGTAATTGAAAGACGAGTTCTATTCATTGAAGGGAAAAACAAAGATGTCATATAACAGTCATGACGCAATCACTATTCTGCATATCATACATGTTTTAGAACCAATAATAATTGTTTTGTTGGAAAATGGATAATTTGAAAGCATTTATAACCCAGAAATCATACATAAGTGTTATAATTAATAGTTGAAAGCTATAAAATCAATTATTTACGTAGCAAAATTACATACCTGCATATTTTTCCCGAATGAAATTATGAAACTTGCTTGATTAAGGCAATATGGCGACAGTCTTATATGGTATTAACTATTAATATTGTTTTTTAGTATTAATAGAAAAATGGCATTATACTTTTATCTCATGCTTATTCGATAAATTCAAAGTTCAACGTCCGTTTTAGAGAATATGGTATCAAACTCATTGTAATCCTAAAATGTACACTCTAGAAGTCTTGAGCATATTGGCAAAGTGCGGAACAATGTTTGGAATATCAAAACTTTGGAATTTCGTTTAAATTATACAAACTGGTATGAAGGAAAACAGTATAATCAAGGTCAGTAAGAAATTTGTGTGCCAAATTATGTATAGAAGGAATCAGAATAATTACTCACAGTTTTAATTAGGAGTATTCGCTGCCTAATACCTTACACTAGTGCTATGTGGCCCGAAAATAGTGACAAAATTTTGTGTGGAAATTAAATGAGGAAATCAAGTAGCAGCACAGAAACAAGAAGCACATCTAGACATTGAAATTTAAAGCATGCAAACAATACTTATGCATTAGTTTCTCCCATCATCTTCCCATTCTAGAGGACCACATGGCAATAACATTTTCAGCATAAACAAAAGAAAAAATCCTATTGCAAGTTCACTCTCAAACTACACATATTCCCACCTTTTAACCTTTTTTCCTTACATCCATTTATGGTGACAATGCCAGAAGTATCATGCATCCCTTAGTGGATAAACTCCCTCTCCTTCATACTTCCAATTTCCCATTATTACCTTTGGTGTTTTTAATAACATGTGTTTCTCTTCTGAGAAATTAGGAGGCGATCCTTTGCATATCAGCGACGCACAACCTCCAAATAACTCAATTTACCCAGCTAACTTAGACAAGGCTCCTCTATCTCTTTTCATGAAGCAACAATAACAGAACAACCCAAAAAAAACCTATTGCAAGTTAGACAAATCCTACCTCACTGCTAGTGCTTTCAGTCTTTGGTCATAGCTTGTTGCCTTATTTCCACCTCCAAAACTCTCTGATCATAGTCCAATTATCCTAACCTGAGGCATAGCTGATTCTAGACGTCTCTCTGTTTTCTTTTTCTTTTCTTTTTTAATTCTTGGACTGATGATTTTTAGTTTTTCTCTTTATTAACACAGGTTTGCAATGAAGATTTGATTAGAAATCCAGTGTACGTACTCCAAACGAAAATCAAACTTTGATGTTGCCGTTAAAGAATGGTCTATGAAGTAATTTGGTTCTGACTGCTCTTAGTTCATTGGTATTCGTGAAAAACTCATGATTCGTCATGAACTAATTCTTGATAATCCAATAGATCATGCTATATCTTCTGTTGAACACAATCTCTAAGCTAATTTAACCGATTCTATCAATATGATGCTTCAGATGATGAAACAAAAGTATGTTAAACTGGATAACTCATGGACATAGGAATATTAAAAAAAATCATTATTGAATAAAATGTATAAAAAAAAGTCAAAACTATTATCCTTATAATTCCTGATCGATTTGGTTAATACTATTATGATACTGCTCAAGAATGGCACACTTAATTCTAATCAAAATCCAATAAAAATAATATTATTGATTCATTCTAGGTGCTTATAAAGTTGTATGTACTTAGTTTTGGCAACTGCTTTAACTTTAAAGCCCACCAGCTACAAAATACAATATATTCATATAATTTATAATATATATCGATATCAATGTTAATTTCCTTATAAATACATGATTTTTTCTCGGTGCTTTAAATAAGTTTATCCTGGAGATAGTAACAAGTATTAAATTATGAACGTAATGCTAGTAGCGACATTCTTTAAAACAAGGTCAAAAGGCAAATTATTATGTAGTAATGAGTCCAGTTATAATGAGATTTGGTCTAGAAGGAAAAAAACTTAGCAAGAGAAGAACAAGAAGAGATTACTCTTATGAGCATATCAATTCACATTTATATATCACTTTCAAAAAATATTAAATGATTTTGGCTTTTTCTAATTTTAAACCATTGTTCTAATTTGTTTAAGTATAAGACCAATCTGGCAACAGTAGTGCGGGTCAATGATTTATTAGGCTATAGGAAATTAAGATAAGACTAGAACCGAGTATTGCTTGCAAGAATTTACAGGGTAGACAAATGAGTTGTCAATTAATTCTTGGAATATAAATCATGAAGACAGAGACATAGTTTTCTGTTTCAACCCATTATCAATGTCAAGGGAATGGCTTGGTCTGTGCTAGATATTATAATTTGGAAAGTGAAAATGAAACGATATAGGGACTTAGGCAAATCATTGACTTGTAAGTTTTAACTTAAGACTCAAAAGAATGAATTAGGTGCTTTATCCTGCTGCTGATGCTTCTATTTTCAATTACAATCATAGTTGGACCACCTTTTTTTATTTGGTCAAATCAATATGTTAAAAACCAAGTAGCATGCACCTCCACGAAGTTGCCAAGCAACACTTGGATCAATTATGACTTTTACTTATTGCATAATTAAGCACGAATGACATTGTCAACTAGCTTGTGTTTTCTCCTCTTCTGTGCTCTAAATTTTACAACTAGCTTCCATCCATCCTAGGACATTTCACGCTACATTATAATTTCAACAATAAACTACAGAATTATTCGTAAAACCTCTCTGTTTGAATATAAGTTCTATGCAGTCATTGGATCTTCCAGTTCCAACTTAGACTAGTTAACTTTTTCTTAAATGCAAATAAATGTTAGCAATGCTACAGCTCATTTTTACCTAACATCAATAATTTCAAAACTTTAAAGTTTGACCGATTCCCTTATTTTACTTGTGTACTGATAAAATTTACATTTTTGTTATATATTCCCATAGTATACACTCCTTTGAGACTATTATACCACAAAGTTGACATTTTTGTTTACAAAATTTTAAACGGACCAAACATAAATCATCTTGATGACAATCTAAAAATATGCAATCAAATGCAAAGGAACAGTACAAAGCCAATATAATGTTACCATGGTTTTCAGAAACTAAAAAGTAGAGGAATGTCTGTTTTTTGTATCTTATTAACTAAATGCATACTGCCCATATGGATTCATTACAAAGTGGTGATTCTATTGCTCAATCAGAATATGAACCTTTTCCTTTTTGGTAATCTATATGTAAAAAATTGAAACATGGATGTTTTAGATGTAATATTCACAAACTATATAAAACAAGGTATAAATTAGTTTCTAAAAGTTCTATGTTGGGCTAACATTAATGTGATAACTGGCATTTTAGGCTTGAACAGATTTTTCAAGTAATAATAATAATACCTTTTTAGTAGATACCTTTCCAACAATGGCTGAAAGGTGTTGGTGATGTTATATATAATTCCTCATACATTAGTGGTAATCGTACTGAAAAGATATTAAAAAATAATAGGTTTGCATGGGATATCCATCAGCAATACAAAATATATAAGGTCCTTGAAATTTCCACATTTCTTACAATAGGCCAACAAGAATAACTTCCGCCTTCTATTCTAAACTAAAATCACCCAGTATTCTAAATATTGCGATATTAACTAAAAAGCACTGCTAAGTTTAAACAGTAGTTACTGGTAAAGAGGAATCTGAACCATGCCAATCCTCAAAACATTTTTAACAAATACATCAGTAGGAGTTTTAAACAGCAAAATATTTCACGTTTTATGAAAAAAAAGCAAGATAGATCAAATACTGACACTAGCCATGAATCAAAAGAAACTTATACTAAATGCAAAACAGGCAACTAATGAAATCGACTGACTTCGATTTCTATGATACTGAATAAACGATAAAACAACGAAAACCAATTTTTGCATACCTAGAGTCGATCGATTTCGATTTGAAATCTTGGGAAGTTTGCAATCTGGAAAAAAACCACTTGGAGAGCTTTCGATCTGGAAAACCCACATGGAAAAATCAATTAGGCAATAGTTGCCGATCTGAAACAAAAAGATTTGGACGAAAAAAGGATTTGGATCTAGTTTTATATCTTCGAAATATTCTTTAATGTAGAAGGGGGAAAATAAAAGTGAAAGCGTACTTGATACCGGATTGGAGAACGAAGGGTGTATGGAAGGGTGTACTTGACCAAAGAACGGTCTTAAGCCGTTGCACAAACCAAAACGGATATTGACCGTAGTAATAAATCTTGCAACGGGTTTTAGCCGTTGCAATTTAGCAACGGCCTTAAGCCGTTGCTAAATGTCTGCATCTGGCTGTTGCAAAACAGCCTGTATGGTGTAGTGAACCCTAGTCATTCATGTTATATTGGTTAAGTGTTCTAACTTACTTAACCTAACCCACTTGTCAAATTAACTTGTTATCATGGTTAAGAGTTCTAACTTTACTTAACCTCAATCACTTGTCTAACTAACATGTTTCTATGGTTAAGTGTTCTAATTAACTTAACCTCGGTCACTTGTCCAACTAACATGTTTCTATGGTTAAGTGTTCTAATTAACTTAACCTCGGTCACTTGTCTAACTAACTTGTTTCTATGGTTAAGTGTTCTAATTAACTTAACCTCAGTCACTTGTCTAACTAACATGTTTCTATGGTTAAGTGTTCTAATTGACTTAACCTCGGTCACTTGTCTAACTAACATGTTTCTATGGTTAAGTGTTCTAATTAACTTAACCTCGGTCACTTGTCTAACTAACATGTTTCTATGGTTAAGTGTTCTAATTAACTTAACCTCCGTAACTTGTCTAACTAACACGTTGAATTTGGTTAAGTATTCATTAAGTTGACTTAACCCTATCAGTCCTAACTCAGCTCTAATTGTCTTATTAGAGCACCAACCTCTCAGATTAGACATATATTGTTGTGGCTGCCTGTATGCCGGTTGGGTCCGGGTAGTCTTACGCCACAACTCAGTTTAACCTCAGGTCTTTATTGGGCCCCATGCCTTAACCTCTCACATTGGATAGCTATTGTTGTGACAACTGGACAGCCGGGCGGGTCCGGGCAGGTTTACGTCACAAATCAATCCAACCTCGGGTTAAGCGCGTTAGTATTTTCTAATTTACATTTTACTTATGTAAATTATTCAAATTCAAATTACTGCCACACTTATTTCCAATTAATCTCATTAATTTAGGTAATTAATACCATTCATGCCATAAATCACTTATTGTGATTAATGACCAATTTATGGCAAATTTCCTAAGATTACTAATTTTACCCAACGTTACCCCGTTTAATATTAGGCTAACCATCTTAGCCTAATTTTACGTTCGAATTCTTTTTGGTACAAAGTATTAGGCTAAAAACTTAGCCTAATTTAATGTACACAAATTGGCCTAAATTACATAAACACGACATGGGTATAATTATGGCATTGATGGCATAATAAATATGAACATAATGGGGTGAACTTGCAAAATGACATCATGAACATTACAGGGGTGAACTTGCAAAATTACTAACATGAACATTACAGGGGTGAACTTGCAAAATGACTAACATGAACATTTTAATGTCATAAGTGTGAACTTTGCAATTATAAGCTAATTCAACATATATGTGTATCTTAACATAGGCTATATTAACAACATACATGAGAATTAGCAATGTGAACTAATCCATATACATATGTTAATTTGCGACATAGGCAAATCAACATACATATATGTGAGTTAGCAACATAGGCTAATCAACATATACATGTGTTACTTGGTAACGTAGATTAAACATACTTGCAAATAAATCAGAAATATATGATAAGTGTGACATAGGTTTTTCCTATACATAAACATGTAGATTTGACAATTAGTCGCACGAATCTACAACATAAACTTGCATAATAAACTACACAATTTTTCATAAGATGTTACAATCCAAGTTCATAATTCATACGAATAAACTTATCAATAATTCCCAATTAAACATGATAATATAATCAAATCACTGGCATATTATACAACATGATAAACATTGTACTCAATAACTCCCAATCCAACATGATAATAGAATCAAATCACAAACGTATATAAATAACATAACGAGTATCATACTATTATCATTTCATCACAAACATGATATTCATCTTATTTGCATTCCACAAATATAGCTAAACTTACTACGTAAGACGGTCTTGTCTTTCTGGGTTCTGAAATTCTGAATTTGCAAAGCTTTCCTTTGGGAAGACGTTGCTTTGATTTTAATTTGTTGTAGCTTTTAATCTTTAATTTGTATTAGCTTTGTTGTTCGTCTCTTTTCAAGTGGAGGCTCCCTCTAGTTCTCACCCGACAGCATAGCGGCTCCAGTTCTTATTTTCATATGAATTTTTAGTTGAAGACCTTGGGTCTTTTTATAGAGTTGCAAGTTAATTTGAGCCGTCGATGAAGCTAGGTTAAACCAGAGCCGTCCATTATAAAGAGAAGCCAATTATGCTCACAATTACTTTTTTAATGTGCATTATCAACATTTACTATTATTTGACAATCCATATAAATACCTACACATTAGATACATCTCCCCTTTACACATTTATTATTATTTTATTATGCACATTAGATACATCTCCCCTTTACTCACTTATTATTATTTTTGTATGCACATTAGATACATCTCCCCTTTACACACTTATTATTATTTTTGTATGCACATTAGATACATCTCCCCTTTACACACTTATTTTTTTTTGAATGCACATTAGATACAGCTCCCCTTTACACATTCATTTTTAAATTAGCAACCTTAGTGTTAACAGAAATTCGGGGTGTTACATTCTCCCCACCTTAAAGGATTTCGTCCCCGAAATCTCCAAGTCTAGGAGGATGCTTATCCTACCATCCAATCGTCCATCTACTCAGACATCAAACACAGGCATCCATTGTCCTTAAGTGCTTCTAATGCTTTCATGTTCATATGCAAGATATGTGTACATGTCCTTATCTAATGCAAAATCAGGCGGTCCACTGATTCAGTTGACCTCCTAAATGAAAATTATGTTTGTGCCATGAGTCCAACATGTATGCAACCATTCCTAATAAACTTTATAATTTCTACATGAGTGCACAATCATTCATTCATATGCAACATTCATATGACAGCATATCAAATTTCAATACATATACAAACATATGCATTTGGATCCATATGCAATATGAAAAGGTGACTGAGCCGATCTAGTGCCTAAAGTGTGTAAATGCATCCACGAGCAACCACTAGCAAACACTTGCAACCATTTGAAACCATCGAACATAACATGTCTCACACACATGTTTCAACCATAGGTTTCTACCTAAACATCGGGGATATGACCTAGAGGATATACCTAGAAGGATGGAAACAAGTACACATAAAAATCCCAGCAAAGAGATCAAAGATATGCCCAAAAAGAGTATGACGCGCGTATCTAGTCTTCAATCTTCTATGCGCCATCTTCCTTGGCTTTACTCCATTGAGCTTGGCTTCATGGTTGCGTAGCTTCTCGTTCTCCATTTTCAAAATCCACTGGTAAGGATACTTGCTATGCTAGAGGGTATCCAATGTAGTCGAACTATTTTTCCAAGATACCTAGTGTATACACTAATGATGATTGGAGGTTTCTCCTTTACTTTATCCATCATGTTACAAATCCGAGGGTCAAAGGCTAAAGGTTGCTTCTTCCCTTACTTAAGGTGAGTCCGCTCCTACTCAGGGGGCTTGCCACAACTATTCATCTCTCACACAAACTATCCTAGTAGAATTCGACATCCCCCAAGTACAAGCCCCAAAGGCCTAAACCAATATCAGACAAGCACACAAGGGATATCTCCTCCGAATTTGGACAACCTACGTGAGGTGATTCTAGCAAAATAATCAATCAATTGAGCACTTTAACCGACTCTGGCTATCCTCGCCAATCTTGCTCTAAAACTATCTTTGATCGCATAATCAGCTTTGCACCATCAACTGGATATATGCCAAAGTCTACCTCGGGTTTTAGGGGTTAAACCCCTAACCTAATCAAAAACATCTGCGTACTCATGGACTACTCTAATGGATCGCAAACCGTCGATAGATGTATCAAGTGATTCTAGGTAGCTAAGCCAAACTGATCCCTTAGGATCTCACGAAGTCTTGAGGGTATTCCCAAGGCAATCTAAAGTCTAACTACCCTCCTCTTACTAGCTAACCAGCCCATGCCTAGAATCGTCCTATAGCCCATGAAACCAAAAGCATAAGCATTATGCTTAAACTCAATACTTAACGTAGCCATTCTCAAATCCTTACCAACCAAGACAAATGAGGCGAACCACTAATTGGATTTGATACATAAATGGGATCTTTTACTATACAAGTTCTAAGGTGCAGAGACTCAACTATGGTAGTGGATATAAACAAATGCGAAGTGCTAAGATCAGAAGAGTACTAACTGGTGGGTCAAAACGAAAAGCTAAACTTTTCCAATAGAGACTTTTACTATCTTCTCTCTCAGGTATTCCGGTGGTGGAAGTATGCACTCGCCCTTCTGAAAATCCTGTCCCTTGTTCTTGCTCTTGTCCTTAATTATATGCCCTATTATACTATAGAAAAGCTACTTCTTATTGTATTAGGTTTTATAATTCCTTCCTCCTTCGTGAGCTAAGCCCATATTCATGAATTCTTCATCCCTGGGTTGTGCTCCTTAACAAAACTACTCATCCTCTTCCTTGTGTAATCATGCTGGCAAATCTCTCGAAAGCTGCTTCCATTGTACAGAAAACCCTTCAAAGCTTGAAAGAAAACTAGCTTCATGTGAAACTACTATGGCTACAAATGGAAGTCGGGCACTACTTTGCCCTTCGATAGGTATCGTAGTCTTGTCAAGCCAACAGAACCGTGCCGCGATGAGGTTACCTACCAGAAAGCCAGGAGCCCCAGAGACTCAAGAAAGAAGGAAACAAGGATTCAAGCAGAGGATCAAAAGATAGTGCATATGGCTTTTGGGGAATATGCCTTTAAAACAAAACTTTTTCTTGAAAAATGCTTCTTTAAACTTTGATTTGAAAATAGTTTCAAAAACTTTTTATCTGGTCCGGTAAACCTATGCTCTGATACCAAGTGAAACACCCCACCTCCGTTAAGGTCACTCACAAAGGGAATGCCTTAATTTTGGTGGAGGTTTATAGGTAAAAGTCACATATAAAACACAAGACATATATAAACACATCTAAATAAACAGCGGAAAAACAAACATACTTTTATATCATAAATGTGTTCAAACAAAACATTTCCAACATTGTCTCAAAACAAACTTCCAATTATTACAATCATAGTACTGTCTTGGTTTAAAACTTAAAGAAGCATGAAACATAAATAAAACTGCATAATCCCCATAAATGATATCCAAAGCCATGGTCCAAACGAAAGAGATCCAAGCAATACATTCTCTCTCTTCAAGCTGGATGAAAGTCCTACTGAGCTGCGGTGTTTCCTCCCTGTGGACCTGGGGGGGCGAGGGGGGAAACGGAAGAAAAGAAGACGAAAGGAAAACAGGGTCAGACATAAATCCTGAGTAAGTCTAGCTAAATTTCTAGTATGGAAATAATAAAAAGATCATGACTCGCATAAAGTGAGAACAGGACGATATCAGAATAATAGTCTAACCTAGAACTAGATAAGGTGTCCTAAACCGAATATCCTTTCGTACCCCATTTTATGTCTCTGCACTATCTGACTAGTATTCCCACTAGTAATCTGTATAAAATGATAACACTACAACGTGATCCCAGTCCCCGTGGTTGTGGTAGCCTTCAGGTATACATCTAGTATGAGGATTCCACCTCAACCTGTCCAATTTCCGTGAAGATGATAGATGTATCCTTACTACCCTATTGTAACACCCCGTATTTTCTGTGAACTTAAGAATTAAAAATCAGAGTGTAATTAAAATTTAATATAAGAATCAGGGAAAATGGGTTGCGCCATTGCATTCGTCTCGAAATTCTGCTTGAGATAGAGTTCGAGTTTGCGTAAATCGGAGTCCGTATGACCAAGTTATGACCCTTCGAAGTTTCAGAAAATTCTAGAAACCAAAACAGCTCGAATTTGAATTTGGAATTCAAATTCAAACCCAGAAGCGGGCTGGGCGGGAAATTTCCTGCCCAGGACCCAGGTCGACTGGGTAGTCGACCTCCCCCTGACCAGGTCGACTGGGTAGTCGACCTGGGGGTCGACCTGCCCCAAAATTCCAGATCCAAGGCTGAGTTCATTTCTGCGTATCTAGACCGATTTCTGGACCAAATTCGTGACTCTAAACCTATATAAACAGCCCCCTAGCCTCATTCTCTCTACACCAATTCTCTCTAGCCTTATGCTGCTCAAATTCTAATTAAAATTAAAAGAAAAAGGACAACTTCTTCTCCATCAAGACTACGCATAGAGATTTGCAAATTTGGGGGTTTTCAACTAGAACAAGACTAAACAAATAGAGACTCAACAACTGCAACTCTTCTTCTATAATCCGATCGAGGCAAGTGCAGTTATTTTCCAATATAAACGTTAACTATAATCTTGACATGGTTTTAAATCCGAATCTGAGGTTATGTATATTCTTATCTGTCAGATCTGTTTTTCTGTGACTATTCTCTTTCTTTCTGCTTTCTGTTTCTATAGCCAGGCTACCACGAGCCTGAGCCAAATCTCATAAGAGATTAACGCATGAACGCTAAATTTGGGACAAATATTGAATGACGCATAATTAAACATAACAGATTTGAGGACTCAACATATGATTAGATCTGGATTTGGACATACTTTATAACGATTTGTGATCTAGAAGAAGAAGGATTATTGAATGATGACATTTGACTTTTAATTTAGGGGCATAATGTATATTATAATGCAAGATCTAATTTTGAGGACATAGTATGTGTTGTAAGTGAAGATCTAGATTTGAGGCATAAATTATGTTGGACATATGACTTAGGAATTGGGAGTAAATTTGACTATAGGCATGTAACTGGTTTAGATGCACATTACATGTTGTAATCTAGATCTGTAACTAATTTAAGAAAAGAACATATGTTGTAAACTAGATCTGGATCTGAGCAAATTATGTATAATAATCTGTGATTTGGGGACATAATTCAATATCTGATTTTAAGTATATGAAAATGATTAAAATTCTAGATTTGTGGCACATTTTAAGAAAAGGAAGATATGTAACTTAGGCGCAAAGATCTATAGGATAACTAGTAATGTGAATACGCCAAAAAGGGGACTTTTGGATATTTGGCATCAAAGGATATAGTTTGGCATAATTCAAATTGTTTATCATGATTTATGTGTTTTTGAAAATATTTTGTACTATGCAATGTTTTACTAAAAGTTAGAAGCATATGTTGTATTATGAATTATGACCATAAATTGGCATGCAAGTTTGGACTTAATTTATGATTAGGCAAGATATGTAAATAGAACCTTTAGAAGTATTAAATCTGCTAAATCTGTCATCTGCTAAGTCTTCTGAAAATGCCTAATCTAAATTTGTTGAATTTCCTAAACTAAATCTGTTGGGATGCCTAATATGTTATATACTAAATCTGCTAAATTGCTTAATCTGCTAAATCCGTTAAGTCGCCTAATCTGAAAACCTGTTATCTGCTATATCTATTGAGTTGATATAATTAGTCTGTTATTGATATATTCTGAATTTGGCTATGAATAATTGACATGTGTATTAGGCGTGGGTATAAATGGTAAGTTATTAATTAATTGGCCGCAAAGATAAAAATGGCTAACTCGAGGTTAGAATGAGTTTGCGACGTAATCCTGCCTGGAACCACCCGGCACATCCAGTGGCCGCAAACAATAGGTTCTAATGTGAGAAGTTAGTCATAACATGCTTGAAACCCGAGGTTAGACTCAGTTTGTGGCAGAAACCTGCCCGGAACCAACCGGCCTAACCAGTAGCCGCAAACTATCAGTCTAATGTGAGAGGTCGTAAGCATGACTAAAATATGCTTAGACACGAGGTTAGGTCCGGCTTGTGGTAGAAGTCTGCCCGGAACCGCCCGGCCCATCCAGCGGCCACAAGCTAGCGACCTAATGTGAGAGGTATGTGCATTAATAATTAATTAATGCAAATCTGAGATAAATATGATGACTAAAACGTGTTGGGTGGATAGGGTTAAACAACCTGGACTAATATATTTAATAAACCCGTTCGTGAATCTGTAGGCCCAATACAAAGTTAGACAAATCTGTAAATCTGTTAAATCCGTATATCTGATCCGTTGGTCTGAAACGTGTTAACTTGACTGTCTGATCTGTGAACTAGTTGATCTGAACTCTGTATGTATGAACTTGTAAACAAGTTAATCTAAAATCTGTTAGTCTGGGGACACAAGGTTAGGAGGAAAATTACTTGTGTCATCTGTTGTTTGGGACCCATATTAGTCAGTAACCCTTTCTGGTATCAAAACTTTGACCCAATAGTAGGTAGGGTCCGGGCATGCTTACAGAACTAATTATAAGCGGTTCATTCTGATAATGGCGAGGGGTGTTGATGGTGCGTTCCAACCGGGTCATGTGCGTGCATGGACCCCGGTCTGCCTCTGAGGATGTAAGACGCCGTGACATCTGTAAATAGGTCTGTGTCATTCAAAGGCTGCCACTTTAGGGAACGATACACCCTTCTATGGGGCTGGCACAGAGTATTTATGTATTAGGGAGCCGATCGTGTGAGGGTAGGATTAGGGTACACTTAGCTCTGTCTGCTTCTGCGTGGTACCGTCTGTTGGGGGTGATAAAGGCCCATTTACTAGTGTACACCTAACTCTACATTCTGTTTTCGTAAGGATTATTCTGTTCCCGTTTCTGTTTCAATTTGGACATTAGGGTAACACCTAATCCTGTTATACTAGTACTAGTGCAGAGAAGTGAAAAGTAATAGCTTATATCATTCTGTTTCCTCTGTTTAACCTAAGTATATCTGCTGCTCCAGTTACTGTTATCTCTTATCCAGTTTTGTTTTCATGTCATTATTATTATTATCTGTTCATATGCTGAAAGTCACTGGACTTGCCAGACTTTATGTCTGACCTTGCTTGTTTTCGCCCCTTTTCTTCCGTTTCCCCCCCAGGTTTTCCAAGGAGGGAAATACTTTAGCTTGATCCGGATTTCTTCTGCTTAAAGTGCTTGAAGTGCTTAAAGTATGGCTTGACTTCTTATGGCCTCTTCTGTGGGGATTATGATTTTAAAATTTTGTACTCTGATGACTTTCTGAACAAGACTGATATTTACGTACTTGAGTTTTTGGCAAAGATGTAATCATACCGATTTCTGTTTTTCCGCTGTGATAAAGTTATAATATTTCAAGTATTGTTTATCTGTCTTTTAATATTCTGTTCTGTTTTCTAAAACGCTCCACCAAAGTTAAGGCATTCCCTTTGTGAGTGACCTTAACGGAGGCGGGGTGTTACACTTGGTATCAGAGCTGAAGGTTACCAGATTTGGGTAATGTTTTTGAAAACTATTTTCAAAAAGGTTTTAAAAGGAAGTATTTTCCAAAATAAAGTTTAAATTTGAAAAACATAATCCCCAAAAGCCATATATCTTTCCTTCGATTCTCCATTTTGAATCTTTCCTTTTTCGTTTCAGCATGGTTGATGATCTTAACCTTCCGGAGGGTGTAACGATACCAGGATGGTTTAGGAGGTACTTGGAGGCTAGGGCCACCGTCGCAGGTCCAGCAGATGTTCCTCCACCCCCAGTCACACCCGCTCCTCCTCCTCCCCCTCCTCGCGCTGATACTTTTGCAAAGACATGCAAGGATTTTAAGGCTATGGGCAGAAAAACTTTTCAAGGTTCAAAAACGTTTGTGGAAGCTAGAGACTGGCTTAAGGAGACGGAAGAATTGCTTGGAATATTTGAAGTAGAAGACGGAAGGAAAGTCCAATTAGCAGCTTGGTTAATGAAGGGAGAGGTCTTGTTTTGGTTGGAGGTCACTAATGGGGAGCGTCCTGTTGATTCTTGGGCGGATTTCAGACATAGGTTTGAGGCAAAGTTTCTCTCACGGGCAGAGGAGAATCTATATATGGAAAGGTTCTTGACATTGAAGCAATGAAATCTATTGGTGAAAGAGTACGTCAACAAATTCAACCAATTGGCAAGGTTTGGCTTAGACTTGGTGAACACGTAGGAGAAGAAGGCTCTGAGGTTCGTTAGAGGCTTGAATGAGCCGTTGCAAGGGTTGGCTATGACCCACATCCCTATGGGGGCCACCTTTGAGAAGCTAGTAGATATGGCGTTCATGCACGAGGAAGAGAAAGGCACTAATGCTAATAAGGCACCCGAGAAGAAAGAGGCAAAGAAGGAAGAACCACAGAACAAGAAAGCATGGCCCAAAAAGGAAACCCAAAGGAAAGATAAGGAGTCTGAAGATAAGAAGGAGAAAAAGTGCTTTACTTGTGGAAGCTCGACTCATCTGAACAAGGATTGCAGAAAGAGGAAGGGCACTTGCTTCAACTGTGGTGAGAAGGGACACTTCACTAGGGACTGCCCGAAGAAACGAGGGCAAGGGAAGAGGGCAGGACCCACTTCGGAAGGGCATGCAAACACTCTCGAGGCTAGTGGATAGGATAGAAATAGGGAAAATTTCCGTAGAAGGCTTAATTTTCTTATCTGGTTATGGAGTTAAGACTCTTTCTGATTCTGGCATTTTGATTCTGTAATTGATACTCTGCACTTTAATACTAGTATTGTTTCTGATTCCGCTGTAGACTCAGACCCATAAGGGTTATGACTCATCTGTTTGTGATAAATTGGGGTTTGAGAGATATCGGTGTTAGGCGTCAAGTATGACGCATACATTCTGAGTTTTTGTGGGATATGATTTTATCATGCTTAGCTTCCAAAGAATCATTAGGGAATCTGATATGTACCAGTAGTCTGTAAGTATCTGAATATTTTTGATAAGGTTAAGGTTTCTTGTTTTGACATTGTCTAAAGAGGGTAATCCTCTGGGTGTCAATCTGATGTTGATTTCGGTCTTCGGGGTTGATACTTAGGGGAATTATTCTCTCAACCAATGTCTAATGGGAACTAGGTTTTTGTTTTATCTGTACTCGCTTCCATCACTCGACTGTATCTTATCGGCCGAGTCTTCGACTGATAGATAGGAATCCTATGGATGTAAACATGTGTTTGAGACATGTTATGTTTGATGGTTGCAAGTGGATGCAAGTGGTTTCTAGTGGTTGCTCGTGGACGCATATACACACACTAGGCACTAGATCGGCTCGAAAACACTCTCATACTGCATATGGATGTGTGAGCATTTTAAATTTTTATGGATGCAAAATGGTTGACTCAGCACATGGATGTTGCATATGAATGAACGGTTGTGCACTCGTATAGAAATGATATGTATCAAATAGGAAAATTGCATACATGTTGGACTCATGGCACTGACATAATTCGCATTAAGGATGTCAACTGAATCAGTAGGCCGCCTGATCTTTGCATTAGATAAGAAACATATACACACATTTTTGCATATGTTCATACAACATTAGAAGTTTCTAAGGACAATGGATGCTTGTGGGTGATGTTTGAGTAGATGAGTGATTGGATGGTATGACACATTCTTCTTAACTTGGAGATTTCGGGGACGAAATCCTTTAAGGAGGGAAGAATGTAACACCCCGTATTTTCTGTGAACTTAAGAATTACAAATCAGAGTGTAATTAAAATTTAATATAAGAATCAGGGAAAATGGGTTGCGCCATTGCATTCGTCTCGAAATTCTACTTGAGATAGAGTCCGAGTTTGCGTAAATCGGAGTCCGTATGACCAAGTTATAACCCTTCGAAGTTTCAGAAAATTCTAGAAACCAAAACAGCTCGAATTTGAAATTCAAATTCAAACCCAGAAGCGGGCTGGGCGAGAAATTTCCTGCCCAGGACCCCGGTCGACTGGGTAGTCGACCTGGTGGTCGACCTACCCCGAAATTCCAGATCCGAGGCTGAGTTCATTTCTGCGTATCTAGACCGATTTCTGGACCAAATTCGTGACTCTAAACCTATATAAAAACCCCCTAGCCTCATTCTCTCTACAACAATTCTCTCTAGCCTTATGCTGCTCAAATTCTAATTAAAATTAAAAGAAAAAGGACTACTTCTTCTCCATCAAGACTACGCATAGAGATTTGCAAATTTGGGGGTTTTCAACTAGAACATGACTAAACAAATAGAGACTCAACAACTGCAACTCTTCTTCTATAATCCGATCGAGGCAAGTGTAGTTATTTTCTGATATAAACGTTAATTATAATCTTGACATGGTTTTAAATCTGAATCTGAGGTTATGTATATTCTTATCTGTCAGATCTGTTTTTCTGTGACTATTCTCTTTCTTTCTGCTTTCTGTTTCTATAGCCAGGCTACCACGAGCCTGAGCCAAATCGCATAAGAGATTAACGCATGAACGCTAAATTTTGGACAAATATTGAACAACGCATAATTAAACATAACTGATTTGAGGACTCAACATATGATTAGATTTGGATCTGGACATACTTTATAACGATTTGTGATCTAGAAGAAGAAGGACTATTGAATGATGACATATGACTTTTAATTTAGGGGCATAATGTATATTATAATGCAAGATCTAATTTTGAGGACATAGTATATGTTGTAAGTGAAGATCTAGATTTGAGGCATAAATTATGTTGGACATATGACTTAGGAATTGGGCGTAAATTTGACTATAGGCATGTAACTGGTTTAGATGCACATTACATGTTGTAATCTAGATCTGTAACTAATTTAAGAAAAGAACATATGTTGTAAACTAGATCTGGATCTGAGCAAATTATGTATAATAATCTGTGATTTGGGGACATAATTCAATATCTGATTTTAAGAATATGAAAATGATTAAAAATCTAGATTTGTGGCACATTTTAAGAAAAGGAAGATATGTGACTTAGGCGTAAAGATCTATAGGATAACTAGTAATGTGAATACGCCAAAAACTGGACTTTTGGATATTTGGCATCAAAGGATATAGTTTGGCATAATTCATCTTATTTATCATGATTTATGTGTTTTGGAAAATATTTTGCACTATGCAATGTTTTACTAAAAGTTAGAAGCATATGTTGTATTATGAATTATGACCATAAATTGGCATGCAAGTTTGGACTTAATTTATGATTAGACAAGATATGTAAATAGAACCTTTAGAAGTATTAAATCTGCTAAATCTGTCATCTGCTAACTCTTCTGAAAATGCCTAATCTAAATTTGTTGAATTTCCTAGACTAAATCTGTTGGGATGCTTAATCTATTATATACTAAATCTGCTAAATTGCTTAATCTGCTAAATCCGTTAAGTCACCTAATCTGAAAAACCTGTTATCTGCTATATCTATTGAGTTGATATAATTAGTCTGTTATTGACATAATCTGAATTTGGCTATGAATAATTGACATGTGTATTAGGCGTGGGTATAAATGGTAAGTTATTAATTAATTGGCCATAAAGATAAAAATGGCTAACTCAAGGTAAGAATGAGTTTGCGACGTAATCCTGCTCGGAACCACCCGGCACATCCAGTGGCCGCAAACAATAGGTTCTAATGTGAGAAGTTAGTCATAACGTGCTTGAAACCCGAGGTTAGACTCAGTTTGTGGCAGAAACCTGCCCGGAACCAACCGGCCTAACCAGTAGCCGCAAACTGTCAGTCTAATGTGAGAGGTCGTAAGCATGACTAAAATATGCTTAGACACGAGGTTAGGTCTGGCTTGTGGCAGAAGTCTGCCAGGAACCGCCCGGCCCATCCAGCGGCCACAAGCTGGCGACCTAATGTGAGAGGTCTGTGCATTAATAATTAATTAATGAAAATCCGAGATAAATATGATGTCTAAAACGTGTTGGGTGGATAGGGTTAAACTAACTGGACTAATATATTTAATAAACCCGTTCGTGAATCTGTAGGCCCAATACAAAGTTAGACAAATCTGTAAATCTGTTAAATCCGTATATCTGATCTGTTGGTCTGAAACGTGTTAACTTGACTGTCTGATCTGTGAACTAGTTGATCTGAACTCTGTGTGTATGAACTTGTAAACAAGTTAATCTAAAATCTGTTAATCTGGGGACACAAGGTTTGGAGGGAAATTACTTGTGTCATCTGTTATTTGGGACCCATATTAGTCAGTAACCCTTTCTGGTATCAAAACTTTGACCCAACAGTAGGTAGGGTCCAGGCATGCTTACTGAACTAATTATAAGCGGTTCATTCTGATAATGGCGAGGGGTGTTGATGGTGCGTTCCAATCGGGTCATGTGCGTGCATGGACCCCGGTCTGCCTCTGAGGATGTAAGACGCCGTGACATCTGTAAATAGATCTGTGTCATTCAAAGGCTGCCACTTTAGGGAACGATACACCCTTCTGTGTGGCTGGCACAATGTATTTATGTATTAGGGAGCCGATCGTGTGGAGGTAGGATTTAGGGTACACTTAGCTCTGTCTGCTTCTGCGTGGTACCGTCTGTTGGGGTGATAAAGGCCCATTTACTAGTGTACACCTAAATCTACATTCTGTTTCCGTAAGGATTATTCTGTTCCCGTATCTGTTTCAATTTGGACATTAGGGTAACACCTAATACTGTTATACTAGTACTAGTGCAGAGAAGTGAAAAGTAATAGCTTATATCATTATGTTTCCTCTGTTTAACCTAAGTATATCTGCTGCTCCTGTTACTATTATCTCTTATCCAGTTTTGTTTTCATGTCATTATTATTATTATCCGTTAATATGCTGAAAGTCACTGGACTTGCCAGACTTTATGTCTGACCTTGCTTGTTTTCACACCTTTTCTTCCGTTTCCCCCCCCAGGTTTTCCAAGGAGGGAAATACTTTAGCTTGATCCGGATTTCTTCTGCTTAAAGTGCTTGAAGTGCTTAAAGTATGGCTTGACTTCTTATGGCATCTTCTGTGGGGATTATGATTTTAAAATTTTGTGCTCTGATGACTTTCTGAACAAGACTGATATTTATGTACTTGAGTTTTTGGCAAAGATGTAATCATACTGATTTTTGTTTTTCCGCTGTAATAAAGTTATAATATTTCAAGTATTGTTTATCTGTCTTGTAATATTCTGTTCTGTTTACTAAAACGCTCCACCAAAGTTAAGGCATTCCCTTTGTGAGTGACCTTAACAGAGGCGGGGTGTTACACCTATCGATCGACTCCCTATCTGTACGCCTGTGTCGCGTGTGTCATACAGCCCTATTTGATTGTAGATACCTATGCTGGTCCCACCATGGGGTGTATCAAGTCCCATGGTAGCGGCCCGACACACAATTTCAAGAATGCATAGGGTATACTACTGATGCCCCAGTGCCCTGATTTGTCTGCTCCGGAGTGTGTGCACGCCCGCACTCCGTTAGAACCCACACTGTGCACCAACCGTCGTCGCTTTTGACCGCTTACAATCAGCCCAGTAATCGTGCCCCACCCTGCCTAGTTTCAGGGTATCATGATACACCTTATTGGGTTACTGCTGAAATGGGTCCCCATTACTAGGGTTTCCTACTGGTTAAGTTTGTGGGCCTATATATACAGATATTACCCACCTTCCTGTGTTGTACTTAAACCTCCCACCGATTCAAGCATGTTCATTAATGGTTAAGTTTGTGGACCTATATTTACTGATATTACCCACCAACCCAATATGTACTTAACCCTTCCAAATATCAAGTCAAAATGGTTAAGTGTTTGTTTATTCATGTTAACTTAACCCGCCCATTCCTCATATCATATTGGTTAAGTGTTTTAATTGTTAACTTAACCCCACGTGTTCCTCAGGTTGTTGTGGTTAAGTGTCATTAATAAATTCCAGTTAACTTAACCCTCCTACTTATCATGTTACTCTGGTTAAGTGTTGCCTCCTGGTGTTAACTTAACCTCACCGTCTGTTTAACTAACCTGTTACAGCGGTTAAGTGTTTCCTGTTAACCTAACCTCAGTCACCCATCTTGTTATACTGGTTATGTGGTCTTAACCCTAGTCATTCATGTTATATTGGTTAAGTGTTCTAACTTACTTAACCTAACCCACTTGTCAAATCAACTTGTTATCATGGTTAAGAGTTCTAACTTTACTTAACCTCAATCACTTGTTTAGCTAACATGTTTCTATGGTTAAGTGTTCTAATTAACTTAACCTCGGTCACTTGTCTAACTAACATGTTTCTATGGTTAAGTGTTCTAATTAACTTAACCTCGGTCACTTGTCTAACTAACATGTTTCTATGGTTAAGTGTTCTAATTAACTTAACCTCGGTCACTTGTCTAACTAACATGTTTCTATGGTTAAGTGTTCTAATTAACTTAACCTCGGTCACTTGTCTAACTAACATGTTTTTATGGTTTAGTGTTCTAATTAACTTAACCTCGGTCACTTGTCTAACTAACATGTTTCTATGGTTAAGTGTTCTAATTAACTTAACCTCGGTCACTTGTCTAACTAACATGTTAAATTTGGTTAAGTATTCATTAAGTTGACTTAACCCTATCAGTCCTAACTCAGCTCTAATTGTCTTATTAGAGCACCAACCTCTCAGATTAGACAGATATTGTTGTGGCTGCCTGTATGCCGGTAGGGTCCGGGCAGTCTTACGCCACAACTCAGTTTAACCTCGGGTCTTTATTGGGCCCCATGCCTTAACCTCTCACATTGGATAGCGATTGTTGTGACAATTGGACAGCCGGGCGGGTCCAGGCAGGTTTACGTCACAACTCAATCCAACCTCGGGTTAAGCGCGTTCGTATTTTCTAATTTACATTTTAATTATGTAAATTATTCAAATTCAAATTACTGCCACACTTATTTCCAATTAATCTCATTAATTTAGGTAATTAATACCATTTATGCCATAAATCACTTATTGTGATTAATGACCAATTTATGGCAAATTTCCTAAGATTACTAATTTTACCCAACGTTACCCCGTTTAATATTAGGCTAACCATCTTAGCCTAATTTTACGTTCGAATGGTTTTTTAACAAAGTATTAGGCTAAAAACTTAGCCTAATTTAATGTACACAAATTGGCCTAAATTACATAAACATGACGTGGGTATAATTATGGCATTGATGGCATAATAAATATGAACATAATGGGGTGAACTTGCAAAATGACATCATGAACATTACAGGGGTGAACTTGCAAAATGACTAACATGAACATCACAGGGGTGAACTTGCAAAATGACTAACATGAACATTTTAATGTCATAAGTGTGAACTTTGCAATTATAAGCTAATTCAACATATATGTGTATCTTAACATAGGCTATATTAACAACATACATGAGAATTAGCAATGTGAACTAATCCATATACATATGTTAATTTGCGACATAGGCAAATCAACATACGTATATGTGAGTTAGCAACATAGGCTAATCAACATATACATGTGTTACTTGGTAACATAGATTAAACATACTTGCAAATAAATCAGTAATATATGATAAGTGTGACATAGGTTTTTCCTATACATAAACATGTAGATTTGACAATTAGTCGCATGAATCTACAACATAAACTTGCATAATAAACTACACAATTTTTCATAAGATGTTACAATCCAAGTTCATAATTCATACGAATAAACTTATCAATAATTCCCAATTAAACATGATAATAGAATCAAATCACTGGCATATTATACAACATGATAAACATTGTACTCAATAACTCCCAATCCAACATGATAATAGAATCAAATCACAAACGTATATAAATAACATAACGAGTATCATACTATTATCATTTCATCGCAAACATGATATTCATCTTATTTGCATTCCACAAATATAGCTAAACTTACTACGTAAGGCGGTCTTGTCTTTCTGGGTTCTGAAATTCTGATTTTGCAAAGCTTTCCTTTGGGAAGACGTTGCTTTGATTTTAATTTGTTGTAGCTTTTAATCTTTAATTTGTATTAGCTTTGTTGTTCGTCTCTTTTCAAGTGGAGGCTCCCTCTAGTTCTCACCCGACAACATGGCGGCTCTAGTTCTTATTTTCATATGAATTTTTAGTTGAAGACCTAGGGTCTTTTTATAGAGTTGCAAGTTAATTTGAGCCGTCGATGAAGCTAGGTTAAACCAGAGTCGTCGATTATAAAGAGAAGCCAATTATGCTCACAATTACTTTCTTAATGTGCATTATCAACATTTACTATTATTTGACAATCCATATAAATACGTACACATTAGATACATCTCCCCTTTACACATTTATTATTATTTTTGTATGCACATTAGATACATCTCCCCTTTACTCACTTATTATTATTTTTGTATGCACATTAGATACATCTCCCCTTTACACACTTATTATTATTTTTGTATGCACATTAGATACATCTTCCCTTTACACACTTATTATTATTTTTGAATGCACATTAGATACATCTCCCCTTTACACATTCATTTTTAAATTAGCAACTTTAGTGTTAACAGAAATACGGGGTGTTACAATACGTTTATTAATTACAAAAATCACTTTTCAACTCTTTTAAACCAATTCCCGTATATTTCTAATTCAACCAGTCCATTTCAATATTCAAAGAACTTTTAAAATTCTATTAATTAAAATAATTTAAATAGTTTTAAAAACATAAATATATCTTCAACGTTTATTTTTTTAAATAAACATCGTATTTCAAATTTATAAATATAACTTTGAAAACGTTCACAATCGATTTAAAAATCTTTTCTTTTATCGTCAGTACTAAAGAGGTAAAAGTACCAAACCGTGAAATATAAACCAATTTCACATCCAAATGAACACAATAAATCATATTGATGAACATTATCTATATTAGTGAGGAATCTTGTTGGATTCCTCCAACCTATCGATCCCTGCATCAGAAATTCATGTCTCAACATATATTATAATATAATAAAATTTAACAACCACTGGTGAGGGATCCAATTGGTTCCCTCTAACTTGTTATCCCCGGTATCCAAATACGCTACCTCAATAAAATCATTCAATACGAATTATTAAATTTTAAACTTATAATTTATATAACAGTCAAAAATAATAATTTAACACAACAACAATAATTCAAACAATTTATTATATTAAACACGTTTATTTTATAAACGTGGCCAACAAGGTAAGTTACCTCAATTGGTTCCAATCGTTAAAATAGCGATTTGGTATTTCACTGAAATTAAACAAACGTTTGATTCCATTGGTTTAATCCATATATGAATATAATTAACAAATAACCAACCATTAGCATCCATAGCACACAATTATAAAACCCAACTTATATAAAAATATAAGTGGGAAGAACTGAGTGAGTTTAACTTGCCTTGATCTGATTCGCTATTTAAACGGCTCGGTTCAATTAAATAAACAAACATTTAGTTTAACTGAAAAATACAATTGATTCCAATCCTATCCAATTATGTTCCTGAATATAGTGCTCGTCGATGTGATTCTGACGACACCTTGTTTATCTGATTCTGATAACATATGAATAAGCTATAAATATTTTAATTAAACGATTTAATTAAATAATTAACTCTTAACCACTTTTATTTAAAACTTAATTACATTAGTTTAGTGGAAAAACTGGGTCGACACTGTTTGGTTTCTTGTCGTTCGTTCTTGTTGCCTTTAGTTCAAGCTCCAATATCAGAATAAATATGTCATGATTTTACACAAAGAAATTAACTTAATTATTAAACTTTAATTACGTTTTTAAATATATAAGGCCGAAATAAAATCCATTCTCTCTTGTTACTCTTCTCCTGCAGCAATAACGAACCCGTCCCAGTTCTCCCATGACCGCTTCTTCTAGCCCATCTCCCTTCCTTTTCACTTCCTTTAAAATCAAACAAAAAAACACTATAATTTTCCTCATCAATTTCTCTGCCTATCCATATCCTTTCTGCATAGTTCGAAGTGTTGTTTCCTCTGCATCGCTCTACTCTTCGCCGCCAACAACAGTGAACCCACGCCTAAAAGCTATCACAAAGTTTCACCAAAAATCCATACCCCATACTAAATCCAATGCTACGCTCAGCTACATGCTTCAATCGAACACATACCCCACGAATTCGAAGGAGGTTGGAACCCTAGTTGTTGGGATGAAAATTT
Organism: Allium sativum; assembly: GCA_030737875.1. Lineage (NCBI taxonomy): Eukaryota > Viridiplantae > Streptophyta > Magnoliopsida > Asparagales > Amaryllidaceae > Allium > Allium sativum. The sequence continues at coordinate 713,425,384 of CM060921.1, read as the reverse complement.
AGTTCCAAAATAGACGTCGCACCAAGTAAAAGCAGTACCACTATGAAGCTCACAGTCTCTAGAATTCAAAGTAATTAACATTGGGATTTTAGGATTTTTTTTGATTTGTTTCAATTTTTAAACTTGCGTTTTTCATTAGGAGAAGAACAGCAGTGGCAGCTCCTGTTTTCATTGACCATGCAAAAGAAATTTTTGGGTTAGTTGACTTATGTGGGTATATATAGGTGAGGATCTATATTATAATAACATTATATAAAACTTCGTCATAAAGTAACATGCTAAAACCCCTACATACGACCCCCGTTCAAGAGGAAAGTGCAAATCCTAGCAAAAAACAATATTCCAGACACGATGGAAAAGGTTTCATCGAATTCCGAGGTTATTTGTGAAAATTCCTTTATAACTTATATATGTTAATCGACACACATTTAAATTGTGTACGATCACAAAATAAATCCAAAGAACTTGAAAATTGAAATACTACAATTATAAATCATTATGGATTTTATAAAATTAATTTCGCTGAAAATGGAATTCATTAGATAATCATTTATTCTTAAATATCAAATTAAATCGACAAAACGATTAAATAAAAACTGAGACGTTTACGGCTACCATTATTACATACGACATCAGTTTACCATGTAATTTGATTTTCAATAATTATTTAACATTACGGTTCCAATGAAACTAATTTCATCGAAAACCGAGGCTGTTTGCAAAATGGCTATTCTTAAGGTTTATAAAATATCGATAAAATATTAATTAAATTCCAAATAATTTAATTAAATAATAATAAACTATTATCGTAAATATTCAAATGGAAATATCATATAGCTTCAAATATAAACTAATATGGATTTATACAACTCAATATTAACATTCTGAGTTAAAACGGTATCCAAATTATATAAAAACCCTTTTAAATTTATTAAATTAACGTTATCGTTTATTAATGATTTCCATATCGATTATTTGAAAATTTGAATTAGACATAACTAACAATCTATAACATGAAATCTCTAATTTTCTCTTCCATATGAAAATTATAATCAATCAGATTCAAATATTTCTTGTTTCATGGAAATCCGACTTATATCGGATCCTGTATATTCAATTGAAGTTAAAAACTCAATTTTACGATTTAGTGCGACGTTACGAGCTCGATTTATAATTAAATATATATTTATATATGTTTAAACTTCGTTTTATAAACTAATTCAATATTAGAATCTAGTAATATTCCAAATATAATATCTAAAATAATTTAAATATCTGATTACCAAAAATATGGGATGTTACATTTAGCTGTATTGCGTGCTATTCAATAGCCTAAAAATATTAGAAAAAGATGTCTAGCAATTATGGATTTCAACTGCAGTAATTACCTTAAGCTATGAAAATAGATTTTTGTACAGTTTTAATAACCAATCAATTAGGAATATGTCTAATTTCCTAAAAAGTAAATTGTGAAGACGAAAAGAAAAAGGTAACATAATTGAAAGACGTTATGAAGGGTAAAAAGAAAAAGGTAACATAATTGAAAGACGTTATGAAGGGAAATCATAATAAATAGACACGGTTCATTTACAAATATGAATATGACAGGAACTGGTTAAAAGAACAGTTAGGCTTTAATATGGATATATTAACTTTAATAGGTTAAGTCACGAGACTAAAAGGTGTTAGGCTTTAATATGAATATATTGATTTACAAAGTGTAAGTTATGTGCCTAAGATTCTATGGTAACTAATAAAGTTAATTTATAAATAAATAATATTCGATTAAATAGATTAATGAATTTTGTAAATCAACAAAAAAGAGAAAAGTGGAACATATAATAGTAAATTAGACATAGTGTCTAATTAGAATAACGACGCGCATTGGACTAGTCCGTGTGAATAAAGAGCCCAACAGGGTAAATCATCGTACGTGTCAGAAGGCACGGTGGCAGCATGTCCAGCTTATTTGACGGGACTGGAAGGAAGTGCTAGACTTCGACAGGACGTAAGGATACTCTATGATGGCTTTTTGTGGTAGGCCTAACGAAGATATACCTATAGAGGCATAGTCAATATTTGTCCCATCTGGTGAGTATGCCTTGGCCACGTCTATGGTTGAGGGTAGCCAAAAGACTTATTGCGATGATTTTAGGATGATTCAGAGGCTGCCTCAGCGTAGGATGCTTTGTGGTCGGGACCCAAAAAAGATACTAGGTCGTCGGATGCCTATCATTGCCAATCAGAGCGTTTACAGGAAAGACTAGAGCTAAACCAAGAGGCTAATGATATTTTACTATCGGGACATTAGATGAGGGACAATGCCAATTTGGATGCTTAGATTGTTTGTTAGGGACACGATCACTTAGCTCTGTGGATGATCTTTCATTAGTTAGGGGCCAGGTGGGGCCAAAGCCACAGAAAGAAATAGATAATTCATTTATATATGTATTGTGGGCCTAACGAAGTCATTCTTGATAGATATAGAAATCCCCCGACTGAGTTCCGTGGAATAACTAAGGTTTTGGGAGCCTTTATGGTGTAGTGGTAGGAACTTATTCGCTTTCGTGGCATAATGATGGAGGCATAGTGCGTTTTCGCAGAATGGTCTAGTTTGCTTTCGTAGCGTGACGATGGAGGTCTTGTACATTTTCGCAGTACAATGATGGAGACCACTCGAGTGGTTACCATGGGAAGTACCTCGATATATTGGGTAAATAGCTGCATATTTATGTTTTATTAGGTTAATCTACTTGGTAGTAGACGGGTACGTACGACTTATACGTGAAATCAAAAGTGTATTGTGTAATAAACCCTAAATAACTTAATAAAGGTAAAACAATGATATAACAATATATGTAACGTTATTTATAGAAAGTATAATTTATCCATTCACCAGTACTTTTGTTCTGACCCCCTCCACATAACAAAACTACAGGTTAGACACGTAGTAGAGATTATTCAGCTTAGAGACACTTGTTAGGTAGCGTCATTATAAGAATATGTATTTACTATTATATTTTATTCATTCCGTTGTGAGATATTTTATTATGAGCTATAATATATTTTATCTTTGCCTTTCTGCAGAATATCAAAAAAATCAACTCGGGTTTCAGTAGACTTGGATTTTTAACATTTTGCGAAAAATTCGGGCTTACTAAAATTTAGGTCGTTATAACTAGGATCAGAGCCGGGTTTAGGATTCCTGTATAGATGGTGAGTGAACGTATTTGTATTATATATATATATATATATATATATATATATATATATAGACACACACACACACCTATGTCTATAGAGGAACCCACTAATTAAGTATAGAAACAAATGGAGAAAGTTGGAATACTAGTTTTGTACACTAAGGAAATGGTTATGGAAATTTGAGAATAGTAGGCCCATGAGTGGATGGAGAAAAAAGTGTACAATATGTTTTGGAAAAGGAGAAGAGATTTCATGTGTTAATATCCGAATTTTTGGTTTTTAGATTAGTGGATTGGGGATAGGGCCTAGAAAATTGAGAAATAATAAGAAAAAAAATGGATTAAGAATATATATATATATATATATACACACACACACACACATACACACATTTGGCGCAAAAGTGACACTAGTCTTATTTTCAGTTTAGACATAGTTTTGGAGGAATTCGTGTGAAAGAGAAATTTTGGAAGAAGAAGTATAATTTCGCGCAAAGGATTTGGGAATAAAAATTAATAAACTACCTTGTACTTAACCCCACAATTACAACTTAAAAAAAAACTTGAAAAAAAGGATTTAAATTAGGAAAAGATTTCTAGAAAAGTTTTCAAGTTTCAAATTGAAAAGTGTACAATTTTAGAAATTCACTGGTTTGTAATGTTAAGAGTTACATTAAAATAACTTTTGAAAGAAAAATTACGCAAATTTGTTTTCATAAGAATAAAGTGTGTAAACAAGTTGTGCGGTTAAGCGATATAAGTGGCAAAGAGAAACATGATTATAAATTAATTAACCATATGTGGTGCATAGAGGACCTTGAGTGAAATAAAGTATAAAAGTTTCATAAAGGATGGATTATGAAACACTTAACTTGTTGGAATAAGAAGAATTATAAGATAAGTTTGTATGAATCAATAAGTTTGTAAGTAAACATGTTTTGTTAAAGTGATAAGGAAATGTGCAGTGAAAGAGGTGTACAAAATTTAAGTGAAGCACCACATTTGTGCTACTATTTCAACAAAGAAATGGATTTTTTGACGTTTCCTTGTTACTTTACACAGAACACAAAAGCCCTCTTTAGAAAAGATTCATACAAACTTAATCATATTAATTCCTCTTGAAAAACAAATATATATTAAATATATAAGAGCTCCAACTATGTAAAAGTGCATAATCCTATTTTCCCAAGTTTTAGTTTTTGAGAGAATTTTTTAGAATATAAAAATTTATTTAATTAAAGATAATTTAGTGAGAGTGATCCCATTAATGTGCAAGAGGATTAGTAGCAAGAAAGAGAAATGGTAAACACTCAAAGGCTATGCAGTTATACAAGTGGATTGAGAAAAAAGAAATTTTGAAAAATGTTTAAAGTGGTTAATGTTTGATAGAAAGAAGTTATAGGAAATAGTAAAATTTGCAAGGTTTAAGGGAAGGGGGTAAAAAGGAATTTAATAGGAAAGAGCAAGTTGATATTTTTATAAGTGAAATCATGACATGGTTTGTAGTTAATGGAAATCTTTTTTCATCACTTCTTGAGGAAATAGGTAGGTTTGACATGGTGTCTGTAATAACCCGGAAATGCGGGCCAATTTAAAAATTTTATTTTGGCAATTTTAGCGAATTTTGAATATTTAAAATAGATTATTTTAAATGATATCGACGATAAATTTATTTTGAATAGAATTCGAACGTATATATCATATACGTCGTCGTTAGAATATAAATAATTATATATAATTATAAATAGAATTGAAAATGGCGCGGTAGTTCGATAATTCGATTTCAAACTTCAATTGAATGTACCGGGTGCAAAATAAACCGGATTTTAGCGAAACCAAAAATAATGGGATCTATTTGATAATATCTTTCCAACGAATCCGAAAAATCAAAATTTCATAGCAGGAATCAAAAGATATGTCCAGTTGAAAATTCTGAATAGTCGCTATGGAATTCAGGCCCTTAAAAATGGAAATTTTGCAAACGACCTCGGATTTCGACGAAACCACTTTTGTTGGGTCCGTGATGTAAAATTATCGTTAGATTCCAAATTTCATAATTTTTCAAATCAATATGTGAGCGTGGCAAAGGAAAACGCGTTTGACCAGCTTCAGTTGATTTTAATCGACTGGAAATTGGCCATTTTTTCAAAGGTCTCAAAATTCGACGAAACTAGTTTTGTTAGGACCGTATCGTCATTACGAAGCTAGAAAATATTTTTCGGAAATTTTTAGAGTCCGTATGTGACCCAGTAAATTGAAATGCGCGTTCAAATTCAATATATAGAGTTATATGTTGATTTTGACGGAAACGGATCGAAACGATCGAATCAGCTTGCGATTCATATCCCATTGTGTTCGGAATGGGGGTAATTAGCTATAGACGACAGGCGGTGGGCCCCGTTTCGAGTTCGGGTTAAAAGTCAACTTAAAAAAGATTTAAAAATAACTAAATAATTAAATATATAAAAACCTCTCTCTCTTCTCCTTAAATCCCTCTGCCCCCCCCCCCCTTCCGTTCGATTCATAACAGGAAGAAAAAATATATACAACCCACGATCGATACCCCCCTTTTTCGCCGCTGCTCGACATCGCAGAGCCTCCCCCACCTCCGACAACCTCCTCCGCCGTCCCTCCTCCACCTCCGCCCAGACCCCCTCGTCCACCTTCATCCGTGAGCCCTTCCCCTTCCACAAATCGAGCACCGCTAGAAGCCCTAGCCCCCTTTTGAAACCGCAACCAGCCGAACCCCCAACCACCCCTCCAAACTCCGACGAACCTCCAGCGCGCCCCCTCCAATGACGCAGACAGCACCCGACGCCCTCATTCCCCCTTGCGCAGTGAGTTTTCTTCCCCTTTCTTTATTTTATTTTATTTTATTTTAAAAACAAAAAATAAAATGATTTTAATACGGAAATTAATGTGATTTTAAAACTGAGATTAGTATTGTTTTAAAATATATATACATAGTATAGAAAGGCGGGATTTTTAATTTATAAAAGTGAAAAGACGATATTTTTAAAAGTGAAAAGACAATATTTTTAAAAGTGAAAAGACAATATTTTTAAATATGAAAAGACGATATTTTTAAATACGAAAAGACGATATTTTGATATAAGTAGTGAAGTAAAAATATGATTTTTATAATATAGAAGGGTTAAAAATATAATTTTCAAATTTGTGGAAGGATAAAAATATGATTTTTACATAGTAGGAATTATAAAAATATAATCTTTATCGATACGAACACTGTTATCAAAATATGCGAAAGGTTTGATTAGTGAAATAGAAAGAGATTTGAATTTTTATAAGAGGAAAAGATGAAATTTTTATATTTAAAAAGATGAGATTTTTAGAAATAGAAAGGCGAAATCTTTAGAGATAGAAAGGCGAAATCTTTATATAGAGAATAGCGTGATAAAAATATAATTTTATCTATATAGCATCGATGTAAAAATAGAATTTTTATATAGAATAGCGATGTAAAAATAGAATTTTTATCCATATGGAGTGATTATAAAAATATTATTTTTATATACATAGCAACAATATAAAAAAATGTGATTTTGTTATATTGAATAACAATATAAAAATTTTATTTTTATATATTGAATAGCAAAGTTAAAAATTCGATTTTTACATATGTAGTGAAAGCGGGCAGCGAAAGTGACAAAAGGCGAGCACGACGAAGATTTCTACGCATGAAGTGTCGTGGAGTTGGAATAGCTATCGGTGAGAACTTCTCACCTTTTAAATTTTCTTTTTCTAGTTATATTATAATATATACTAGGATGCAGACGGTGTTTAGTAGCACCCGACACCCGTCATCCACAGACCATGGATGGCTTGTTTGTTTGATAGATGTGTTGTGAAAATTGTTCGTGATGTTGATGTGAAATGGAAAATAAAATGTAGATGGTTGAAATAAATAAATTATCGTTAAAAATATAATTTTTAACGTGAATGTGAATAAATGAATATTTATAAACAAATCGGCCGATTTGTTTATATTCACTGATTTGACTAATATTGATTGGGACGATAAATTTTACACATCGCCCAACTGCACAAATAAAATCTGTGTTTGATTGTTTGAAAACACACACGGGTATTGGGATAATATATGACATACACTAATCCCAATAATTAGTTGTATGTCGATCGATCGATTGACAGGCTGTTATAAGTGTTAGAGATTTATATTTGATGCTTATACAGTGTAGTGCACTTTGGATGATGGTTGATTATTTATCGATACTATTGTATACATGTGTTGTATGGAATCCATATAATTAACCTTATATGGTAATTGATTGGGCCTCATTACAATTTAGAAAATAAAGAACATTATAAAATAAAGGTTCATGTGTTGACAGTACTCTTCCATTGAGATTAGTCATGTGTTAAACGAAATATTTTAATAATAAAATTTACATCTTTATATTATAAAATAAAGGTTCATATGTTGACAGTACTCATCCGTTGAGATTAGTCATGTGTTGAACGAAATATTTTAACAATAAAATTTACATCTTTATCTTTGTAAAATTAAGGTTCATGTGTTGATCGTACTCATCCGTTGAGATTAGTCATGTGTTGAACGAAGTGTTTTAATAATAAAATTTACATCTTTATCATATATAAAATTAGAAACTAACTGGAAAATAGATAAGATGAGTGGTCTCCTGGATATTGATCTGATGTTGGTTTCGGCCTTTGGGGTTAATATTTAGGGAATCGTTCTCTTACTAGTTTACGGTTGGACTCTGATTTGAAATCAAACGATAGATACCATAATTTTTGTAAAATATATTAAATAACAAAAATAGTCACACGTGGACAGTACTCATCCGTTGAGATTAGTCATGTGTTGACAAAAATATAGATTCATGTATTGAATAGAATAAATATTCATTTGTTGAATAGAATAACGGAATTATTGAAATATATAAAGCCGTGTTGATTAGAGATGCGCTATTTTGACGCGAACGATATTTATATCGATTATATTCGTTTTATAATGAATATTGAAAAGAGATTTAAAAATCGAATAAATAGAAAACGAATTTGATTTGAATTGAATAGAAAACGAATTTGATTTGAATCAAATAGAAAACCAATTTGAATTGAATCGAATAGAAAACGAATTTGAATTGAATCGAATAGAAAACCAATTTGAATTGAATCGAATAGAAAAACCAATTCGAATTGAATTGAAAACGAATTCGAATTGAATTGAAAACGAATTGAAATGAATTCAAATTGAATTGAAATTTGAATTGAATAAAAATGAATTTTAAAATGAATTTATAAGGAAGAATTCAATTTTGATTTGAATTGAAATGGAAGTTGAAATTGTTTTTGAAACGAATTTAAAACGATTTATAAAATTCATTTTAAATAGAAATCGACGAAATATATATTATATATATTATATATATATAATATAATGGCCTGAATAGAACGCGCCGCGCCGTGGCAGTTCGTGAATTTTCATTTATTTTCAAACGGACATTACGGGAGATCCGACCGTCGGATTCTCCTAAAACCGGAACCGTTGGGTTTGTATTGAAAAGAGCTTTCTAATGAATATTAGAAATATAAAATCTAACTGTAACACCCCACGTTCATTAGTGTTACTCACAAAGGGAATGCACTAAGTTCTGTGGAGCATTTAGGGTAAAAGATGCAGATAAATTACAAGACATACCGAATTTAAACAGCGGAAAATAAAACTTTGCTTTATTAATAAAATAGTTTGTACAAAGATTTCTTTACAATATCAGAGTGTCATCTGTCTTACAAAATAAAGAAGGATAAAAATACATTTATATTCCCCAATGTGGCAAGAACCAGCCATAGCATCTGAAAAGAGAATCCAAGCAAAACTTCGACAAATCTTCAAGTTGGGAAAGGGTGACCTTCCGTCTTAACCTGAGCTATACTATTCCCTCCTCTACTACCTGGGGGGGGAGGGGAAACGGAAGAAAAGAAGACAAAAGAAAAACAGAGTCAGACATAAAGCCTGAGTAAGTTCAGTAACTTCTAGCATGTGAACATGGAAAAACAAAACGACATGAATTAACTGAATACAAGATTACACCATGATGATAGGGTCAACAAGATTAGACAAGGTAATCACAAGATATGCTAAGATAAGACTAACTGGAAAATGCTTTAGTACTTTCGCCGCTTCGCTATTTCCATGTTATACTATATCCCTGCACCGCCGATCTAGTGTCCCAACTAGTAACGATAACGTGATCCCAATCCCTGTATTTTCCATTGCCTTCCGGCATACATTCATTATTTATTACCTAGATCAAATCTAGGGTTTTCTATCAAGTGCTTTCTAGATTTAACTAGAGTTTTACACTATCTGCTGAACGTTTTTCGAGTTTAGGGTTTATGCCACCTAGTCCAACTAGGGATTACGCTACCTGTCGAACGATGCCCCCAAGTCTAGGACACACTACCTAGAGTGGTATATGTTCCTATACTTCCCCACGCATGTATCGCGAATCGTTATCGCTTGCATAGAGGCACATGTCCTGTAATGTGTGGTCCGAGTCCTGTGACAGGGCAAATCAAGGAATACAGAACTCGGTCAGGAGCTTTCAGATATCTGCCGAGGCAGATGCTAAGGTCTGTTTTTATTCCAGTGGCTATGGTTCCACTTGACCCCACCCTCAACTAATGAAAGGCACACCTTGTAAAATGAGAACTATACGCCGGCCCCCGGTGCCCCACTATCCTATGGCCATCCGCAAACATAACTAGATAGCAAGTATATGGTCTTTTGGAGTTCTCCGCCTTTCCGCTTCACGTATCTCGATTGACTCAAGATGGATGGTAGACGACGAGTTGCTATCACAGGGCTACCGTCTTCTCGCCGAATCACGTTGGTCCATCCTGGTCTTTAGGTTGCCATGTATTGCAACCAAGGCATACTCCTAGTTCTTCTACGCAGACCTTAACCTCTGTGAGCCCAGGAGAATCATCTGCAGCCTCAGAGAGGGATACCAAGAGTACCCTCACGTCCCCTCGAAGCCTCGGGCTTCGTAACCCCATTTCGTTGGAGCCTTCTTCGGACATTCGCTCCTTCCCGTGTTATACTAAGAATTACTACTTAGTTTTACTAACTAAGATTTACCACTTAGTTTCCAGAATCGTTGTTTTCTTAACTAAGGTTTACTACTTAGTTCCCTTTCCCGTCAATTTGGATTGGTTAAGTGTCATTAGTCAATTCAAGCCGACTTAACCCTCTTCATTTATCCTGTCAAACTGGTTAAGTGTTATCAGTAATTCATGTTGACTTAACCCCACCACAAACCAAGTTATATTGGTTAAGTATTTCTTATAACTTAACCTTACCAATTCACCCTGTATTGGTTCAGTGTTCCTTTTTAACTTAACCTTGACCGTCTGTTTTAACTAACCTGTTATTAACGGTTAAGTATTATCCCTTCATGTTTTAGACTTAACCCTATTCCTTTATCAAAATCTGATGGTTAAGTGTTCAAGTTTACTTAACTCTATGGTCTAGCCCAGCTAACATATCGAATTGGCTAAGTGTATTAAATCTTTCTTAACCCCAACCTCTAGTCTAGTTAACATGTTAATTTGGCTAAGTGAATTAACTTTACTTAACCCCACTTTCTAGACTAGTTAACATGTTAATTTGGCTAAGTGTTTTCTTAGTTACTTAACTTCTACAAATCTTGTCTTGTTACTATGAGTTTGGTTAAGTGTCCCTGTGGACTTAGCCCTCCGTTCTACCTTAAATGTGCTTAAGTTGGTTAAGTGTTCCTATGGACTTAACCCTCCCATTCTAGCTTAACTGTATGAACCTAACCCCACCTACCAGTCTTGTTATCATGTTGAGTTGGTTAAGTGTCTTAGTTAACTTAACCCTAGCATTCTTGTTCTAGCTTTAACTAAATTAAAGCCACGACCACTCACATTAGACATATATTGTTGCGATTACTGGATGTGCCGGTTGGATCCGGGCTGGTTTACATCGCAACTCAGTCTAACCTCGGGTTAGGCCTATTCGTGTTTTCTAGTTCAAAGGGTTTTGATTAATTTTCAAATCAGGTTTTGAAAGTAACCATCCCGTCCGTCGGATCAGTTAGGGATAGCCAGGGAGAGAAGGAAACTTGTATTTTCCAAACCCAAGCCTAGACATTATCCTCTCTGTCGCCCTAGAACTTTCTGGTGTTTCATTAAAAGAGATGTCGTTAATAAATCTTTAATTTGTCTAAATTAGTATTTCCTCATTTAGGACAAATTCTATAAGTAAATTATTCCTAATTTACTTACTTCCCAATTACTCTTTTTATGTAAATTGTCAACATTTATTCTTATGGCCCATTCTCCCCTCTATATCATATTTATGCCCTTTTGGTATGTAAACTATACCAAATTAAGTGTCACTAACCATGATTTTGCTAAACCTCATAGTTATTCCCAAATATGGCCAATTTCACATTTATGCCAATACTTACCGTGCCAAATTAGCTAATCCAATTCCGATTCAACATTCTAATTCACGTCAAACTAGACTTATTACACCAGTTCACAATTCATGTAAATGCTAGATTTACACGCCAATACTAGATTCAAATTACACATCCTATAATTCATGTCAAATTTATCCAATTTCATGTCGTAATGCATGTTCCCAATTTATGCCAATTTCCAAGTTAACAACTACGCTTTAGTAAATTTCATATTTTGCCCCATATCGCATTCCCATCGTCCGTATAATCGTGATTCAGTCTAGATTTATAAATAAAGCTAGGTTCATAGAAAATAGGGAATGAACCAAAGATGCTATGCGAAAGATAGACATACTAACTGGCATAAAAAGGGTTGAATAACGACGTCGGTTCAAGAACATGGGTAGACCTAACTTAATAAGTAAATTCCCAAGGTCTAAAACCAAAGAAAACGAAGAATAGACAGAATAGAGACGTAGGTTCAAGAACATGGGTAGACCTAACTTAATAGGTAAATTCCCAAGGTCTAAACCAAAGAAAACTAAGAATAGACAGAATAGAAAGATCAGGTTTAGACCCGATTTCATAGCAACCCTTTCCTAGTCAGAAATCATGGGTGTTTAGTCACAGTTGTCCTTGTTATGTCATAGGCAATAGTTTATGTTTCCAAATCAAAAGCATAAGCTTAGTCAAGGAAATAATTCTCATAGTCACAGTCACAGTCATAGGCAATGTCCATAGTCATAGGCAATGTTCATAGTCATAGGTAGCGTTCACAGTCATAGGCAATGTCCATAGTCATAGGCAATGTTCATAGTCATAGGCAATGTTCACAGTCATAGGCATACAGTCTTATTTGTCCTTGAATCATAACAGTTCTTGATTAGGTCCAAGAATATAGGCACTGAGAGAAAGATTTGGCATATTCTTTTATTCCTTTAATTTCATGTCACAAACAAAGAAAAACGTTCAAATCTAAAAATAACTGACTTACAGAGATTAGATTAGAACAGAAAGATGGCTTTGCCAAGATTCGTAGAAAAACAGTCGTTGAAGTCGTTTGAACCTCCTCTTGAATCCTAGCTTGACTTGAACCACTTCTTGAAAATCTTTTTGCAGCATTTCCTCGTCTTGGTTTATTTTATATATATTATTTTATTTATATATTTTGGAGGAGGAGGAGAAGCCATGTCTAACAAGAATCTTTGCAGCATAATGGTAGAAAAGAGTTGTGAATAGAGAAGAAGATCAGGGCTGTTTATATAGTGTTAGGCGGACGAACCTGGTCAGAAAACGTGACCAAATACAGTAGAACGAACCAGGTGCAGAAAGCTGGAAAAAGCGGGCAGGTCGACACCCATGTCGACTGGGCAGTCGACATGGGGGGGTGTCGACTGTGCAGTCGACACCCCTGTCGACTTGACCTGGGCGGGAATTTTCCCGCCCTGCCCCCTGCGCGTTTGAATTCGAATTTAACTCTAGTTTAAACTGTTTTGAACTTGGAATTTTCTGAAAACTTTGACGGGCCATATCTTGGTCATACAGACTCCGATTTTCGAAAACTCGGACTCTATTTCGCGTATTTTTCCGAGACGCACGCAATGGTGTAGCCCATTTCCCTTGATTTTGATTTTAACTTATAATTCTTCCTTGATTCGTGAACCTTAGTGTTACAGAATTACGGGGTGTTACACTAACGGTTGGATTTGGAGATATGTCCAAATCAAATTTGGAAAAGGTCGCTGTAAGTGCAGTTCGATGGCCATTGTTGGAAATCGACTGTACGGGCCTTGATGAAATTTTTAAAAATAGTAATAATTTGCGTAAAATCATAAGAAATGATTTGGGGGAAAATTAGGATGAAAAACTCCATATTTGAAAAGATAAAAATAGATTTTTATCGAAATGAACTAGTTTTGAACTAAAATTAAAGCCCATTTATTTTTAAATAAATAAATTGGATTTGAAATGGGTCGTAAATAGAATTGATTTGTGGGTTTATCGTGAAGGGTGTTTTGAATGACACTTGTTCTTTAACCCGATAAATAAATAGAATGTGATTTGGGTTTGTCGTGAACTGTGTTTTAAATGACATTAGTTCTTTAACCCAGTAAAAGGAGTTTTAATGAATCTGCAATTAGATTGAAATGTTAATTGATAATCTAAATTATCAAATTTGGGAAATGAGCGAGAATGGAGTGTCACCAGTTTTGCTCCAAAGCGATAGTTAAATATTTAATTAGATTTGAACGTGGAATGGTAATTAATTTTACCGACAACACTGTGGTGTTAAATATGGAGTATTACCAGTTTTGCTTCATGGGATGAATAGGTTGGGATTGGGAAATAAAATAAATAATTACTTCGGTGTGGTTCGCTAATCTCGACTAATTTGGAAAACCATAATTTGGTTTGATACGACATCCAAAGGAAGATTAAAGAATAAATTCAAAGGATTTATCTTGGATAAAATTAATGGGAACTTTTCCCTAAGAATATGAAATTTATAAACTAGCTGTAGGTTAGTTAAGAAGAATGGTTTCCTGGGTATTGATCTGATGTTGGTTTCGGCCTTCGGGGTTAATATTTGGGGAATTGCTCTCTTACTGATTTACGGTTAGTGACTGATGAATTGGAATGAGGCGTATGTTGTGTTTGTGTAACATTTGTTTATAATATACGCGGGTTGTTCGGAAAGGCCGGGTTTATACCCATTCTGAATAACCGATTCGTCGATATGTCGAAGATGAAGATGGTGGTTGAAGACCGGAAGTCTTCACATCGTTTGGGTGATTACTGATGATCTTGATTGGGCTGTACACCCAAGATGAGGGAATCAGTTGGTGGTCGTCCAGACATACTTGGAGATCGATGGATATGCGAGGAAAGTGCCTCCGGTTTTGTTCAGACCCAGAACGAACTTGTAAATGGAATGTGTGTCTGACATTGGACTTTATTCTGTGTTGATTGATCTCTATTAAATATACATCTGTTTGGCGGCGGAGAATTTATTCTCTTACTTAACGCCCTTCTCTGAGACGTACGAGCTCAGAGGTTGTATATCGATGGACATCTGTCGCATGGCATGAATTGCCTGTGTGGCACACTGAGTTGCATGGATCAAGGCTTCTATTGAAAAGCAAAGTCTTGTGGTTGATGATCAAAGCACAGCCTACGTGGCAGCTTTGTGTATAACGTGAATTCGCGAGCCTCACACCTCGGTATGAGTAAAAAACGGGATAAGGACTGCAGGGAGAGCACGACGTTTCTTTCTAGCTTTGGTGGTGTCAGTGATTTACCAGCCCTGACATTTATATACTTTTCACCTATGTGGTTGTTGGATGAGGCGCCTCGATTTTAGGTCTGTAAGGACCGGGAAACGTGTGTTCAGGAATTGCCAATCCTCAAACGTAAGAGAAGACCGGCCCTGATGATCCAAGGGTTACCCAGAGTGTGTAGTCCTGAGGCATTTGCTAGAGTGTCTCGAAGCGGAGAGGAGCTTGCCCCTTGCCTCGACTCATGACGGAAATCCAATTTCCAATACGTGTATTTCGGTTTTATTTGTAGAGCCTAGTATGGCGACATGATAGATGGTACCCATGCCGCCTAGGATTGATATTTATGATTGAAAATGTTTTGACACTATACACTTATTATAGTATCAAATGATTTGTTTTATACGTACCAAGCATGTTTGGCTATTATAAGGGAAACCCCTATCCTCCGGCTTGCGTTGCATTGTGTGATGGGACCTGGGTCTTATAATAGCTTCATTTTTCGAAAAAAGCATTGCGTTGTTTTCTCTATGCACTGGTATTCTTGGGAGGAAACCCGTTCCGTGTTATACGGCGTGGTCCTTTGAATTACTCTCTTTTAAAGTAAAGTTTTAAATAACTGTTTTAGTTCTCACACCAGTCACATGACTGACCTGGAGTTTATTGTTTTAACCTAAACTCTGGGTGCCCTTATTTTCGACGGGCAGCTAGTAGTTTTGGTTTTGCAGATTTATATTCACAGCTTCCTGGTTCACAGTTGGAATGATATCCGGAAAGCTCTGTATCCGTATATCACCTTCAGTTGTGCTTTGTATTATTTTCCGCTGCTATGTAATTTATTGTAATCTCTGATATTTATCGAATGTAATTTATTCATTCATATTTTGTATATTCTTGTATTCTGATGGAGTTGTTGTAATTAACAATGAAATGTTCTTCCGTTTGCGTTCAAATTTGTCCTGTTCTCAAAACGATCAGGGGTTTCGAACGGTCTAGATCAGTTTAACGACTGATTCAGATCGAGCGAAATTATCAACCGTCACATTTGGTATCATAGCTTTGGTTTACAGAGCTCGAGAACAAGACACATTAGAACCATACGAAAGAATTCATCAGATATTGGATTAGTAATATCCAATTAGAATGACTCGTTAGAGATAGGATCAGTAGTATCCTAGAACGGGTGTGAAGTGTATATTTTTCAAATGAAAACAATTTTTGTTTTGAACTTTAAACCATTTTATACGTATTAGAATATTTATTTATATTGAATTTGGGCAATTGAGTATATAAAGATTTTGCATATACGCCTCATGAACGTATATTAGAAGTTTTAATATATTGGATAGATATAGAATCACATTCTAGTCGCCCGGAGATGGTACTGATGATAGCACATGCATCATCAGTATTTATGTTCGTGTTTCGAAGGTGTGATATCTATATATTTCCATTAGACTGGTGTGAGAACCAAAACTTATATAGATAGATTTATTTGTTGAAATTGGCATCAAAAACATGATTTTTGCATATATATCAAAATTATGAATTTGAAACGTTAAATTCACTAATTGATTGATGTTTGTGTTGTTTGTTTATTTGTTTGATAATTTTGAACCGCTTAGTCTAATTGAACCGAATATTGAATTGTATTGAAAATTGGTCGCATTTGCTTGCATATACATATACTTAAATTGAATATGTCATAGCAAGGAGGCTAGAGCAGAGAATAAAATTTGTTTGCCCAACAAATAGGTACATATTTACTATAATTTACTGTTTTGTTTGGGTGATGATGATTTTATGAGCCTATTGGCTTTTTTTTTTTTTTGAGATCAGAAGGCCTGTATGGTAATTTCGGGATTTTCCAGTGGCTCCCGGTGCAGGGGAGGTTATGGCGAATTTTTTCGAAAATTCCGGGTGTTAGCCAAATTTTTAAAGAATTTGAAAATTCTCAGAAACTGAAAAGTTGGAGAATGGAAGCTAGATCGAACGTAGAGTTGATTAATCAAACCACTTTCGACTTTGTTCCTTTTCGGGGACGAAAATTTTTAAGTGGGGGAGATTGTAATAACCCGGAAATGCGGGCCAGTTTAAAATTTTTATTTTGGCAATTTTAGCGAATTTTGAATATTTAAAATAGATTATTTTAAATGATATCGACGATAAATTTATTTTGAATAGAATTCGAACGTATATATTATATACGTCGTCGTTAGAATATAAATAATTATATATAATTATAAATAGAATTGAAAATGGCGCGGTAGTTCGATAATTCGATTTCAAACTTCAATTGAATGTACCGGGTGCAAAATAAACCGGATTTTAGCGAAACCAAAAATAATGGGATCTATTTTATAATATCTTTCCAACGAATCCGAAAAATCAAAATTTCATAGCGGGAATCAAAAGATATGTCCAGTTGAAAATTCTGAATAGTCGCTATGGAATTCAGGCCCTTAAAAATGGAAATTTTGCAAACGACCTCGGATTTCGACTACACCACTTTTGTTGGGTCCGTGATGTAAAATTATTGTTAGATTCCAAATTTCATAATTTTTTGAATCAATATGTGAGCGTGGAAAAGGAAAACGCGTTTGACCAGTTTCATTTGATTTTAATCGACTGGAAATTGGCCATTTTTCCAAAGGTCTCAGAATTCGACGAAACTAGTTTTGTTAGGACCGTATCGTTAATACGAAGCTAGAAAATATTTTTCGGAAATTTTTAGAGTCCGTATGTGACCCCAGTAAATTGAAATGCGCGTTCAAATACAATATATAGAGTTATATGTTGATTTTGACGGAAACGGATCGAAACGATCGAATCATCTTGCGATACATATCCCATTGTGTTCCGAATGGGGGTAATTAGCTATGGACGATAGGCGGAGGGCCCCGTTTCGAGTTCGGGTTAAAAGTCAACTTAAAGAAGATTTAAAAATAATTAAATATATAAAAACCTCTCTCTCTTCTCCTTAAATCCCTCTACCCCCCCTCCGATCGATTCATAACAGGAAGAATAAAAAATATACAACCCACGATCGATACCCCCCCTTTTTCGCCGCCGCTCGATATCGCAGAGCCTCCCCCACCTCCGGCAACCTCCTCCGCCGTCCCTCCTCCACCTCCGCCCAGAACCCCTCGTCCACCTTCATCCGTGAGCACCTCCCCTTCCACAAATCGAGCACCGCTAGAAGCCCTAGCCCCCTTTTGAAACCGCAGCCACCCGAACCCCCAACCACCCCTCCAAACTCCGACGAACCTCCAGCGCTCCCCCTCCAGTGACGCAGACAGCACCCGACGCCCTCATTCCCCCTTGCGCAGTGAGTTTTCTTCCCCTTTCTTTATTTTATTTTATTTGATTTTAAAAACTAAAAATAACATGATTTTAATACGGAAATTAATGTGATTTTAAAACTGAGATTAGTATTGTTTTAAAATATATATACATAGTATAGAAAGGCGGGATTTTTAATTTATAAAAGTGAAAAGACGATATTTTTAAAAGTGAAATGACGATATTTTTAAAAGTGAAAAGACGATAAAGACGATATTTTTAAAAGTGAAAAGACGATATTTTTAAAAGTGAAAAGACGATATTTTTAAATATGAAAAGACGATATTTTTAAATATGAAAAGACGATATTTTGATATAAGTAGTGAAATAAAAATATGATTTTTACTTCGATAAAAATATAATTTTTATAATATAGAAGGGTTAAAAATATAATTTTCAAACTTGTGGAAGGATAAAAATATGATTTTTACATAGCAGGAATTATAAAAATGTAATCTTTATCGATACGAACACTGTTATCAAAATATGCGAAAGGTTTGATTAGTGAAATAGAAAGAGATTTGAATTTTTATAAGAGGAAAAGATGAAATTTTTATATTTAAAAAGATGAAATTTTTAGAAATAGAAAGGCGAAATCTTTAGAAATAGAAAGGCAAAATCTTTATATAGAGAATGGCATGATAAAAATATAATTTTATCTATATAGCATCGATGTAAAAATAGAATTTTTATATAGAATAGCGATGTAAAAATAGAATTTTTATCCATATGGAGTGATTATAAAAATATGATTTTTATATACATAGCAACAATATAAAAATGTGATTTTTGTATATTGAATAACAATATAAAAATGTGATTTTTATATATTGAATAGCAAAGTAAAAAATTCGATTTTTACATATGTAGTGAAAGCGGGCAGCGAAAGTGACAAAAGGTGAGCACGACGAAGATTTCTACGCATGAAGTGTCGTGGAGTTGGAATAGCTATCGGTGAGAACTTCTCACCTTTTAAATTTTCTTTTTCTAGTTATATTATAATATATACTAGGATGCAGACGGTGTTTAGTAGCTCTCGACACCCGTCATCCACAGACCATGGATGACTTGTTTGTTTGATTGATGTGTTGTGAAAATTGTTCGTGATGTTGATGTGAAATGGAAAATAAAATGTAGATGGTTGAAATAAATTAATTATCGTTAAAAATATAATTTTTAACGTGAATGTGAATAAATGAATATTTATAAACAAATCGGCCGATTTGTTTATATACACTGATTTGACTGATATTGATTGGGACGATAAATTTTACACATCGCCCAACTGCACAAATAAAATCTGTGTTTGATTGCTTGAAACCCCACACGGGTATTAGGATAATATATGACATACACTAATCCCAATAATTAGTTGTATGTCGATCGATTGATTGACAGGCTGTTATAAGCGTTAGAGATTTATATTTGATGCTTATACAGCGTAGTGCACTTTGGATGATGGTTGATTATTTAACGATGCTATTGTATACATGTGTTGTATGGAATCCATATAATTAACCTTATATGGTAATTGATTGGGCCTCATTCCAATTTAGAAAATAAAGAACATTATAAAATAAAGGTTCATGTGTTGACAGTACTCATCCGTTGAGATTAATCATGTGTTGAACGAAATATTTTAATAATAAAATTTACATCTTTATATTATAAAATAAAGGTTCATGTGTTGAACGAAATATTTTAACAATAAAATCTACATCTTTATCTTTGTAAAATAAAGGTTCATGTGTTGACCGTACTCATCCGTTGAGATTAGTCATGTGTTGAACGAAGTGTTTTAATAATAAAATTTACATCTTTATCATATATAAAATTAGAAACTAACTGGAAAATAGATAAGATGAGTGGTCTCCTGGATATTGATCTGATGTTGGTTTCGGCCTTCGGGGTTAATATTTAGGGAATCGTTCTCTTACTAGTTTACGGTTGGAGTCTGGTTTGAAATCAAACAATAGATACCATAATTTTTGTAAAATATATTAAATAACAAAAATAGTCACACGTGGACAGTACTCATCCGTTGAGATTAGTCATGTGTTGACAAAAATATAGATTCATGTATTGAATAGAATAAATATTCATTTGTTGAATAGAATAACGGAATTATTGAAATATATAAAGCCGTGTTGATTAGAGATGCGCTATTTTGACGCGAACGATATTTATATCGATTATATTCGTTTTATAATGAATATTGAAAAGAGATTTAAAAATCGAATAAATAGAAAACGAATTTGATTTGAATCGAATACAAAACCAATTTGAATTGAATCGAATAGAAAACGAATTTGAATTGAATCGAATAGAAAACCAATTTGAATTGAATCGAATAAAAAACCAATTCGAATTGAATTGAAAACGAATTGAAATGAATTCAAATTGAATTGAAATTTGATTTGAATAAAAATGAATTTTAAAACGAATTTATAAGGAAGAATTCAATTTTGATTTGAATTGAAATGGAAGTTGAAATTGTTTTTGAAACGAATTTAAAACGATTTATAAAATTCGTTTTAAACAGAAATCGACGAAATATATATTATATATAATATAATGGCCTGAATAGAACGCGCCGCGCCGCGGCAGTTTGTGAATTTCGACCATTTATTTTCAAACGGACATTACGAGAGATCCGACCGTCGGATTCTCCTAAAACCGGAACCATTGGGTTCGTATCGAAAAGAGCTTTCTAATGAATATTTGAAATTTAAAATCTAACGGTTGGATTTGGAGATACGTCCAAATCAAATTTGGAAAAGTTCGCTGTAAGTGCAGTTCGATGGCCATTGTTGGAAATCGACTGTACGGGCCTTGATGAAATTATTAAAAATAGTAAAAATTTGTATAAAATCATAAGAAATGATTTGGGGAAAAATTAGGATGAAAAACTCCATATTTGATAAGATAAAAATAGATTTTTATCGAAATGAACTAGTTTTGAACTAAAATTAAAGCCCATTTATTTTTAAATAAATAAATTGGATTTGAAATGGGTCGTAAATAGAATTGATTTGTGGGTTTATCGTGAAGGGTGTTTTTAATGACACATGTTCTTTAACCCGATAAATAAATAGAATGTGATTTGGGTTTGTCGTGAACTGTGTTTAAAATGACATTAGTTCTTCAACCCAGTAAAAGGAGTTTTAATGAATCTGCAATTAGATTGAAATGTGAATTGATAATCTAAATTATCAAATTTGGGAAATGAGCGAGAATGGAGTATCACCAGTTTTGCTCCAAAGCGATTGTTAAATCTTTAATTAGATTTGAATGTGGAACGGTAATTAATTTTATCGACAACACTGTGGTGTTAAATATGGAGTATTACCAGTTTTGCTTCATGGGATGAATAGGTTGGGATTGGGAAATAAAATAAATAATTACTTCGGTGTGGTTCGCTAATCTCGACTAGTTTGGAAAACCATAATTTGGTTTGATACGACATCCAAAGGAAGATAAAAGAATAAATTCAAAGGATTTATCTTGGATAAAATTAATGGGAACTTTTCCCTAAGAATATGAAATTTAGAAACTAGCTGTAGGTTAGTTAAGAAGAATGGTTTCCTGGGTATTGATATGATGTTGGTTTCGGCCTTCGGGGTTAATATTTGGGGAATTGCTCTCTTACTGATTTACGGTTAGTGACTGATGAATTGGAATGAGGCGTATGTTGTGTTTGTGTAACATTTGTTTATAATATACGCGGGTTGTTCGGAAAGGCCGGGTTTATACCCATTCTGAATAACCGATTCGACGATATGTCGAAGATGAAGACGGTGGTTGAAGACCGGAAGTCTTCACATCGTTTGGGTGATTACTGATGATCTTGATTGGGCTGTACACCCAAGATGAGGGAATCAGTTGGTGGTCGTCCAGACGTACTTGGAGATCGATGGATATGCGAGGAAAGTGCCTCCGGTTGCGTTCAGACCCAGAACGAACTTGTAAATGGATTGTGTGTCTGACATTGGACTTTATTCTGTGTTGATTGATCTCTATTAAATATACATCTGTTTGGCGGCGGAGAATTTATTCTCTTACTTAACGCCCTTCTCTGAGACGTACGAGCTCAGAGGTTGTATATCGATGGACATCTGTCGCATGGCATGAATTGCCTGTGTGGCACACTGAGTTGCATGGATCAAGGCTTCTATTGAAAAGCAAAGTCTTGTGGTTGATGATCAAAGCATGGCCTACGTGGCAGCTTTGTGTATAACGTGAATTCGCGAGCCTCACACCTCGGTATGAGTAAAAAACGGGATAAGGACTGCAGGGAGAGCACGACGTTTCTTTCTAGCTTTGGTGGTGTCAGTGACTTACCAGCCCTGACATTTATATACTTTTCACCTATGTGGTTGTTGGATGAGGCGCCTCGATTTTAGGTCTGTAAGGACCGGGAAACGTGTGTTCAGGAATTGCCAATCCTCAAACGTAAGAGAGGACCGGCCCTGAAGATCCAAGGGTTACCCAGAGTGTGTAGTCCTGAGGCATTTGCTAGAGTGTCTCGAAGCGGAGAGGAGCTTGCCCCTTGCCTCGACTCATGACGGAAATCCAATTTGCAATACGTGTATTTCGGTTTTATTTGTAGAGCCTAGTATGGCGACATGATAGATGGTACCCATGCCGCCTAGGATTGATATTTATGATTGAAAATGTTTTGACACTATACACTTATTATAGTATCAAATGATTTGTTTTAAACGTACCAAGCATGTTTGGCTATTATAAGGGAAAACCCTATCCTCCGGCTTGCGTTGCATTGTGTGATGGGACCTGGGTCTTATAATAGCTTCATTTTTCGAAAAAGCATTGCGTTGTTTTCTCTATGCACTGGTATTCTTGGGAGGAAACTCGTTCTGTGTTATACGGCGTGGTCCCTTGAATTACTCTCTTTTAAAGTAAAGTTTTAAATAACTGTTTTAGTTCTCACACCAGTCACATGACTGACCTGGAGTTTATTGTTTTAACCTAAACTCTGGGTGCCATTATTTTCGATGGGCAGCTAGTAGTTTTGGTTTTGCAGATTTATATTCACAGGATCCTGGTTCACAGCTGGAATGATATCCGGAAAGCTCTGTATCTGTATATCACCTTCAGTTGTGCTTTGTATTATTTTCCGCTGCTATGTAATTTATTGTAATCTCTGATATTTATCGAATGTAATTTATTCATTCATATTCTGTATATTCTTTTATTCTGATGGAGTTGTTGTAATTAACAATGAAATGTTCTTCCATCTGCGTTCAAATTTGTCCTGTTCTCAAAACGATCAGGGGTTTCGAATGGTCTAGATCAGTTTAACGACTGATTCGGATCGAGCGAAATTCCCGGCCGTCACAGTTTTTGAATTTACGATGGAATGAGAACTACAAATATGCACCATGAGTTTGTAGAGATTAGTAGATAGAAAGGAAGAGCGCTATGGTTGTCTAGTTTCAGTGATGAGGACCTTTTTATGATAGTGGGATGTGGTCCTAGACCTCCTAGTCCTTGTAGATAGCTACATTTAGCCGTTGTATCTTTTGCCTAGTAGTGATTGCAGTAACAAGTTTTCTTTTTGTATAGATTTTCACTCCTATGTTGTGTTTTTCGTTATTATAAAAAATAGAATAATTTAGTTGATATTTTCATTCTAGGTGTTTGTGATGATCACCGGAAGAGAATAAGAATATAGGATATTACAAATAAAATGAAAATGAAAGCAAAAGATGAACAACTTGAATAAAAACAAGCAAACTTTGCAAAAGCAACGAAGACGGCAACTGCAATAAATGAGAACAACAAAAGAAAATAAATTCTTCCAAGGCAAGTATGGAAAACTGAAAATGAATTCCTTCTTATGTGAAATGTGCTTGGAATAGAAAATAAGAATTTTACTAAGATTAGCGATAAAGATTTCCAAGTATGGGAACAAGGTGCGTAAAAGTGGGACGAAAAATGTAAAATTTTCCATTTTCTACCATTTTCTAACTTAAGAAAACGAATTCAAAATATTAGTTTTTTTTGGAATACGAAAAAATTAAATTTGGTCGGTAGGGTTTGGATGAAATATTTGGATGAATTACATTCTAACTTTGTAAGAGTGTGGGGAAAATTGGATGAAAAAGTACTTTTGATTTTCAAATTATTGCATTCATATAGAAATTGCCAGTATATTTAGGATGTGTGCATCATGATTTCAAATTTGCATTCATACAGAAGGTACCTTAGGCATTCATTGCATTCATGTATTTTTATGATGTGTTACACTTTGCACAAGTACACAGATGGCTGAAAAATTGGATGTACACATGATGTATGTAAATTTTGCGAGGGGTTATATAATTTTACCTCTACAAAATATCAATGGAGAAATTTCTGAAAGGGTGGGAGGATGTAATACCTGCATTTTAATTAATGAAGTTATCAAAGTAATTTCATGACTAATGTGCATTTGATATTCAAAAACAAATGCATGTTATAAAATGAGCAATTAATAAAAAATTGCAATTATGCTAATATTACATTACAATGATATATATAAAATTAAATTAAAAAATAGAAGAATGAATGGAAGTTATTAAATGGTACATTATAAAATAATCAGAAAATATATACGTACATTAAACTTGTAAACAATGTGCGTTTGAATTTGAAAGTAATAGATGATTATTAACATTAACATATTAACAAACTTAATCAGTTAATAAAATAGGAAAACAATTGTGTGTGATGGAAATGATTAAATCAAGAAAGGGAAAATAAGTAATATAAAATGGCAACATTTCCTGTAAATTGACAGTGCATGTCAATTAAGGACATTAAAGGAGGAATAATGGATATAACGTCAAAATTTGAAAACATATATCTAATTCTGAAATGTGAAAACACATATATATATAATTAATATAAATATATTTAGACATAAATTACAAAAGTAACGCTCAAAATAAACGTGCGTCATAAATGGTATAAAACCATGTGATAAAATGAAGTTGAAATAATATTAATTAAGTAACGTTTTAGTTTAATTGGGTGTGGCGCATTTATAATATGTATTTGAAATTGAAAGTAAATGTGTGTATAAATGGTAGAAATAAATGTTAAAAATAAGTTGTTCATGGAATTAAAAGAATTAAACACACAAGTGCTTAAAAACGAAAGAAAATTTATGCGTGTATTGATTATGCATTTGAAATTTGAAATAGATGGACAACAAAAATAGAAAGAATAAATTAAAATGGTTAAGAAATTCAAAGCTAAAGGCATCATTTAAACACAACACAAATTATGCATCAAAAATTAACCCGATATTCGTTATTATAACATGTATGGGTTGATCCATGCATGAGGTGGATCGACCAATGGTCTACCTACTTATGAGTTGTGTCGACATAGGGGTCGACCCAACTGGAGCATGGATCGGCCCATTTCAGGCCAAAGATGACGTGTTTTATATTTTAGAATGTCTTGGATTTTATGTTTGTAAATCGAACGGACGTGGTTCTTCTGATCAACTATAAATACACCTACAGGACCTTGCTTCCAACTCATATTTTCTAAGACGGTGTCGGAGCTCTGTCATTTCTTTTCTCTTCCAAACTCTTCAAAAGTAAATCATATTTTAGGTTTAGGGTTTCTCATTCAAGAATTGGAGGAAAATATAGTAGATTTAAGGTGTAGATATTAAGCACAGATCCAAATAAATCCAAAACTTAGAGCAAAAATCCGAATTGAAAAGGAAACAGAAATTAAACACAGATCCAAATTAATCCAAAACTTAGAGCACAAATCCTATGTGAGTGGACTTAAATTAATTTTTCTTGTTATGGCATATGATATCGTTTGATTCCGGTAAAATTATAATATGTTCTCTTCTTCCTCTTTTTCCCCTTTCTACGTCGGAATACATAGTTTTATGTTGAATTTTGGTTATGCGCAAAATATACATAAACTTGAAATGTTGAATTGTGCGCCTAATTTATACGACTGAGTATAATCCTTTTTGTTTGCGAGCGTTGGAAAACGTAATTTAATTGGAATTATGAACAAAAGAGGATTTGATAATTATGGACGTGGCATAAGTAATATGGTTGAGGAACATTAATCAGGGCGGTGGCGGAGATAGTTGGGGAACTTCCTAATTCTGACCCTACGTCATGAGCCACATACCTCTGACGAATACCTCCGAAGTTGGCGTCCAAGGTTCTAGGGCTAGAGAACCACCAGGTTTGTAGAGGAAGTAGTGTTGAAGAGAAGCAAAGAAGAGATCGGATGAGTGAAAGTGGATGAAGAACTGATGGTCAATGATGATGTAAACCGTCCAATCCAGCCCATGGAAAGCATCTGTCAATGAGGAACAGAGGGTGTGCAGGTTCCAATAGCCTACGACGATGGAAGCTTTGACTAAGTTGGCAATGTTAGGATGAAGCACCATCGGTTGAAGAGGAATAGAGGACTGAGAGTTGGGAGAAAAAGTGGAACGAGAGTGAAACTTAGAAGGGGGTAGAGGGTTTTTGTTGATCAATGATGCATGGCAAGAGAGAGGGAAAGATTTGACTGAAAAATCATGATTGGAAGAGGAAGGGGAAGAGGTTGCTTTGGTTTTGAGATAGAAAGTGCCTTTTGTTCTTTCATTCTATGTGAACAGTTTTGGGTGGAGTGCCCAAAAAATCCACAACAGAAGCATATCTTCTGATTCCTACATGCACATGCCACGTGTCCCGGGCAAGCACAGTGAAAGCAACGGTTTTTGGATTTCAAAAATTCAAGAGTGCACGGGATGGAAACGAAAGGAGAGGGTAGCCCTCGCTTTACCAACGATAAAGACAGAGGTCGCGACGACCGACGGAATACAGGAAAGCGAGAAGCCACCACCACAGCGTAGACCGATCAAATAGCTGGGAATCAGGAGGAGGGGTAAGTGTGGAGGAAGAGAAACATCGCAATGATGTTGAGCCAATATAAGAGACTCAACGATTATCGGGTCGTCAGCGGCCGATGCGGGATGTTGAGACTATGTCGAAATCTAAGCGACAAGTTCAAGTAGAGGAGAGGAGGAAGAACCAGACGGATCAAAGGGAGTGAGAGAGAAGCTGGAGGCCACTGAAAGAGAAGAAAATTGATTGTAATTGTTGTATGTGGGGACCTCGATCGCTTCCTAGACCTAATCCTTCGATCATAACTTTCACCGCCATTGCCTCCTTTCTGGTTATCATTCCAGTTACATTGCCTAGAATATTGACTTAATCTGCTCGTAGTCTATACCTAGAGCTTATTCAGTGAGTTGTTTCTCGGTGCGGTTTCTCTTTTCCACGTTCTTCTCGGCTCCTCTTTTCCCACAAATTAGGTCGCTTCGTTGTAAAACAATTCAATGAGGATGGAGGCTCTCCAGCTAACCAATCATCGAAATTAGATTCGGGTCTGATACCTCTAATGAGTACTGTTAAACTAGCTTCGTTATTTGGATTGCAAACCTCAGTGACAACAATACTGAATCCTCCTAGAAAGTCTTTATGCAGCTCGCTCGGTGCCTAGTGAAAATTAGACAGTGTTATTACATGCTTGGGGCAAGCCGCATAAATACCAAATTAGTTCATAAATTTCCTTAAATGAAGAAATTGATTTTGATGTTAGCTTGGTAAACCACATTATCGTCACATCCTCTGGATAAATTGAAAAAGCATTGCACTAGATCGTTTTAGTGTTTGAGGCAGGTCTATGTACCACTACTACCATATAAGAGCCCATGTGAGTTCAGTCTTCCTCAAGTATTAGTCATTTTAGTTAAGGTGAATCTTCACAGCCATACCGCATTCAATATGGTCTCAATAAACATAGCGTGGCTTCTTTCTACTCCCTAGTATTTATTAGAGTAGCCTTGGGTATCCCTCATAATTCTCCTAACCATAGTTATTAGGTCCAAGGTCTGGATATTCATGGTATGTTGACGGTCATGTTCTACCCTAGCTCTATATCTCTTCTGTTCTTTAATGTTTTCAGCAGAGTGTTCCTGGCTCCCAATGACCTAGATGGTCATAGTACAAGTAGGAAGTGAGGAACCGATGCGCTGTAACAACCAGGTATTTTGGCGATAATTAAATTAGTTATTTAAATAGTCTAAAAATATAATTTTTGCAAATGATGGAATTTAACCATAAAAATTTCACCATTGCGTTGACAACGGAATTCTGGTCAACTTCATGTTTGGAACTTCGTTAACGGAGCCCGTGCGAAAAAGTTACGGATGAAATGCAAAAATAAACGAAAAATAAATAAAACATAATATTGATATATATATATATATATATATATATATATATATATATATAGTAATAAATATTCATGTCCCCCTCCACTACCAGGTCAACTCAGGTGGTCAACCGGGCGATCAACCGAACTGTCGATCGTTAGATCGACCCTGCTCGATTTTGGCCGTAGCAGGTAGGGTTTTTAAAATATAAAATTTTATATCGTTGAGAGGATTTTTCTGAAATAAAATCTAATGGTTTGGGGTCATTTCTACGCCTATAAATAAAGAGCTAGTCCCATAATCTTTTCTCATATTTTTAAGAGGCAACAGCGAAGCTCTGCCATTCTCGATCCTCCAACCACTTCTAAAACTCAAATTGTAAACCTATACAAATCTAATCAACAAGAATTAGTGAGACTGGATTCAGATTTATGAAAAAGGTTTGGTTCTTCAAATATGTAATTCTTTTATTTTAAATTTCCTTCTTCTATTCAATTTTTTTTACTGCTACTTAGTATTAGCAATGGGTCTCTTTCAGATCTATTAATCTAAATAAGTGTATGTATATCCCTTTTTTATAAAAATTATAGATCTGTGAAACTTGAAAATTGTAAGCCTAAAAGCTGTGTTCAGATTCAATTTGGATAGCTTTCAAGTGGTTAGGAAATATATTCATTGTTTATAATATCCTATATGATTCATTTGGGTCAAATATGGATTGCATGCCTAAAATTCATCAGATTTGTTTTGTTATTGTCAAATCTGAAATAATATGTATGAAATTTGGATATGGATTTGCAGGACACTTATTTTAATATTCTCATATTGCCTACAATTTATCCTGAATTTTTTGTGGTTATGGTAAACACCCTGAATCTGTAAATCTGTCCCAAAATATTGTTAGGTATGTAGTATTGTTATTCTAGATTCATAGGATTTTGGTGTAAATATAAGATTTATGCTTTATTAATTTTTGAATTATAAACATGTATGTATTTGGTATTTTTACTTGGTTGCTGTAAATTAGCCCTTTTTATATAAAAAGGCGTTATTTGAAATCTAAAAGGAACATAAACAAACCAAATAGAAAGAGATGTGCAAATTCACGTATTTTGTATGTAGTTTGCTATATTTATTCTAAATAAAATATTAACCCATTTCCTTGTGATTTGAAATATGCTAACCTTTCCTCTTTTTAAATAGTTTGGACAAAATTTATAATAATGACTGTAAATAACCTTCTCATGAGATTTTGAATCTTAAACAAAATTAAACACAAAAATGATTATTCTAGTCGTTCGTTTATACTAAAATATAAAAGAATAACAATGATAATAAAATATAATTAGGAACTACATTGACGTCGCGCTAAAAAATATAAATATATAACTATCATAATATTGTCCATCCAAACCTACGTAAATAACGCTGCTGTATTATTATTAAATGTAATTCATGTTGTGTGTTTGAATTTGAAAGGTTTCCATTGTGTGGGAATTTACAGTGATAATTCCCACAATGAATGGAAATAAATATTTGTGATCGTTGTGGTAATAAATGAGGAATTGATTGTTATAATAAAAAAGGGTCATGAATAAGGTAATTAATTATGTAACCATGTATGCTTTTGTGGAATGAATTGTATATGGAATAAATGCCAGGGAATGAACTGAATAAGGAATAAATGCCAAATTGGTTACAATTTAAATTATGACTAGGAACAAGAGTTGTAACTCCAACCAGGGAAATAAATAATTAATAAACTTATATATATTCAAAAAAGAATTAAATGGAATTAAATTAATATATTAATGTTTGGGGGTAATAACAATTAGATTAGAATTATAATGAGACCGGGGTAAATGATATTTAAAAGGTTGTATGTTGCCTTAGGAAACATGACTATTAGGGTTATTAATGGCACAAGACAATTAGAGAATTAAGTCAATTGAGTGTCCATTTCCTTAGGAAATATAATCAGTAGGGTCATTATTGGCATGTGACTGTTATAATAATAAATGGAATTAAAAGAGACTCAATGGGTGTTAATTTCCGTAGTAAATATTATGTCCAATAAGGAAGTAAATAATTAAATGTCCTAGGGGAGGAAGTTATAAAGAATTATATTTTAGTTTAAATCTAGAATTCATATTTTTAATCAGATTTAAGGATTAGACTTAGTAGGTTAATGATGCAAGGCCAGCTTCTTTATTCGACAGAAGTATGTACTTTCCAGTTGTCGGGTATATGTACAACTGATGTGAGATATCCTTAACCATAGGAACTCATGACGATAGCTAATTGCTTAGCGAGAATTATTCCTAAAAGGTTTACTTCAAGTATTGAGATGTTAAGTGGTTGTAGTGCCCGCCTCCCTTTCGAAAGAAGAAACCAAAGAGGAAATAATGCGTAACATAACCTACATAGTGAACTATTAGAATGACTAATTGGGTGCAAGACTAGTAATCTCTGAAATGGTTCGTCTCCTCGCGGCTGTAAGTGGTTGGGTTTGAGTCCGCCTTGGGATAAGATATTAAATGTCCATGAGACTACCTACCTTACGTGAAGTATTAAGTGACCGGGGGATTATCTAATAAGGCCAGCTAGATAGTATATTAGGGGTCCTCCGGGGGAAGGTCATAAATTACGTTACTCGTCTACCTATCCTGTAGGTCATAAGTGTCCGCTTACTATCTCTTACCTTATGCGGGGTTTAGGTATATGCACAGATGATGGAAGCCTTAAATTAGAAGGACTTAATAGTTGACGTCCTCTAATTTATATTAAGGTTTAGTAAAACACCTAATATGGTATTAAGTTATCAATGGATCTGCCTTAGGCTATAAGTGATCGTAGGGATCCACCATTATGTTATATTATGAGTGATGCCATAAGTGGCTATATAGAATGACCCACCTCCTTTATAGGGTATTGAGTAGTTGGAGAGCCCGCTTTTTTTTGTATTTTTTTGAGTGGTGGTTTAAAGGCTTCATACTTATGCGTAAAAGTTCTATCTCAGTACTGCGATAACTTTATCTTGAGGAGTGCTACCTTGGGTATGGTAGTTAATCGTCGTGCGTAAATTCTTACAAGGTTAGGTTAGAACAACCTGCCTTGTTAGATAAACGATTTTGTGTGAAACAAAACTAGATACATTTAAGCATTGTTATACATTTTCTAGTCACCAGGACTTGTTGTATAGACCCAATCTTTATAAAAACTTTTAGGCTTATCT
The DNA here is from genome assembly GCA_030737875.1 of Allium sativum. Classification (NCBI taxonomy): domain Eukaryota; kingdom Viridiplantae; phylum Streptophyta; class Magnoliopsida; order Asparagales; family Amaryllidaceae; genus Allium; species Allium sativum. The sequence continues at coordinate 713,393,579 of CM060921.1, read as the reverse complement.
CGGAGAAGAGAGCTCCTTGCATGTGTTCAAGTTTGGTTTTTCTATTCGTGTTATCTTATGCTCGGTATTGATGTAACGATTCACTTTTAAGGTAGTTGCATAAGTCGATACTTTTTATCCTATTTCGTTTTTATTGTGAGTTAGTTTTATTATACTCTGATTATGCTCATGCTCATCTTTGCAGATACTAGATTTATACCCTCCATGCTTGGATGAGTTCGGGTTTCAATTTTTATCGAAATTTGGGCTCAGAAAAGTGTGGGGTGTTACATCTGGTACATAGCTTAGGTTTAGATGATTAGAGGGATTAATAAATTAGGACTAGTAAGAGAATGTATTTGAATTTCCTTTGTTTTTCTTACTTTACTCTAAATTACCTCAACGTTGAGATAGTCGTGAGCCTATTTATTTAAGATAGGTTTAAAACGACTAGGAGTTAGGATTATTCTGAGTTCGAGTATTTGGCCAACCCCGACTTACTTCACGATGTGTTTCGCGACTTTTTTTGAAGAGGATGAGGACAACATATGGTGAATCCCATGTGTTTGAGCTTGTTGACTGGTCGAAAAGCTGGCTACAACTGAGATAGTTGCGATTTTCGGTTTTTGGTTTCATTGGAGTTCCAATGATGACCTTTTCTTGGTCTTGAATTTAACGGGAAATTCATGTTAATATGTCGTATCAATCGAAAAATATAATTAAGAGGTACATCCATTTAATACTCCTTTTTTAAATCCAAATATTCTGTTCTTATTTCTTTGAATCCTTGGTCTTAAATTCGAAGAGAAATCAAAATTTTAAAACTATTTAAAAAAGAAGAAGAAGGGTTTCGAAAGTTTTAAATTATGGTTGGGAAATTGTTTAATACATAAGATTTGTGAAAGTTAATAAATTTTAATATTATTTCGGGTTGATCGAGTTTTGTATAATTTTAATAAATAATCCTTTGTAGGTAAAAATGCGAAATTTAAAAATAACAAGGAAAATATATAAATCCAAAATTATTATTATGCTCATTCCTTGTGATTTTTAATATTTTTCTTTTTGTTATTTTGGTTGATTTATGGAAATATTATAAATAACCTTCTACAGATTTAAAAATCTCGATGGTTCAGAACATGGAAGGATTATTCCAATCAGTAATATGAATTGGAATATAAATTAACTAAAATAATAAAATAGATTTATACTGCGAAACCCTCAGTTTATAAATAAAGTTAAATTTCGAAAAGTTTTCATATTTTTTAAGTCAATTGGACTGAGGATATTTTTTATTCAGCTTGGGGTATTTGATTTCTTAAATCGTTTGATTTTCTTGTCAGCTAAGTATGGGGGAAATCCATTTTAATTTTATTTCGGAATCTAGCTGAATTTTCTATATGGGAATTCGTTCACTTGCTTGATGGTCGCAGTTATTTTGAGGTGAATAAGTAGCGTTAAAGAAATTATTTCTCGACTAGATAGATGGTGGACGTCAGCACGAGATTGTCAAAGAAGTTGGGAAGGCGATGCAATTTTATAACAATTTTTCGAAGTTGAACAGGCCCGTTTGGGTCCAGGTTTAGGCTGCGCCCCGAAAGGGATAGGCGATTGACCCCTAGCAGTCGACCTTCCTCCTTCCTAGGTGTAGACTGCTCCCCTCATTAGCGATATATGATATCGCTTCTAGGTCGAGCAACTCATTTCCTCGATCTTCCTCAAATTAAAACAACCGTAACCAAACTCCACCACCTCTCCAAGCTCCAAACTCGAGCCACCAACCTCGGTCTCTCCTCTAATTACTACCAAAATTTCTATGTCGTAGATCTATCCCCTCCTATACTCTAGATCTGCATTTTCCTTCTCCGTTTTCGTTGATTTTTCATGGTGCCCCCTCGAGCTTCTAATATTCTTGCGCAACACCCTAATCTCACGCCTCAAGAGGCTACATGGCTTAACCACAATAAAAGGAAAATAGACGCTACTTGGGAATGGAAAATTATGAATATGTCCAAGGGGGTCCAGTGAAATTTCCTAATTTCGCTCCTTTCCAACTTGAGGAGCTGTTTGTCGCTATAGGCATAACACCGATCTCGCATAATGACACTTTTGGGCATGAGTCTTACCAGCGTTGTATTCGTATTTTCGATGCCCAAATAGCTACCAATTTTTATAAGAGCGTTAGTTTGATTCGGTCCGAGGTGAAAGAGTCCCAAATCGAGTTCACTGAACATTATCTATATGATATTTTGGGGATTTCCACTGTCGGAGCGGATTCAGATGATATAGAGATGACGAATCCTCAGAATCTATGTCGCACTTTTCTTGGAGCTACGGTGTCCGGAACACCTAGCGAATTATTGTCTGTCTTGTTGTCCGTATCATTCAACACAACATCATTTCCAAGACTGAGAGCCTCAAGCAGATTTATACTTAAGTACATCAAGCCACCTACGCTATCATTAGTAGCCAAGTCGTCAATTGGGTGCATGCACTAATGATCCACTTCGCCTAGCCCGTGGCCTGTACTCCGAGGACCCATTTCCTGTACAATCATCTCCTCACCCATGACTTTCAACACTTTCAGGTGAGTCTTTGGGGGAAATCTGTGATCTAGAAGACCCATGCCTCCACGGTCATGCCTCTCTCCGAAGGATCGGCATTCAGCTTCCTGCAGCTCCCGCCCTAGCTTATACTCCAGCTCCAATCCAACAGCCGGCTGTAGTAGGCCAGGAGAGCCTTGAGTTTGACACTCTCCGCCAGTTCCAAGCTGGACTTCGTGAGGTTCGCAGGGATTAGCGTCGATAGGCGCACATAATTGGATGCATTCTTTCATTGCTACATTCCTGGCGCAAACATGGCAATGTCGAGTTGCAATCGCAGAGCTCGACCTTCTCGTTTGTATCTTTCCCTTTCCAACATTTTAATCTTTGTTGCTTGTTGTAATTATGCATGTGACTGTTAGTGTTGTTGTTTCTGAAAATCGCACGATGATGTAATGGGACTTCTGTTGTTTGTTTGTCATTTGAATTAGAAATGAAATCTCATTTTCTTTATCTAACTAACAGTTGTTTCAGAGCTGGAAAGAATGGAATTCTGTAGTGGATAAATTTTAGCGGAGGGCAGGTTTTGTGTTATTTTTTCGTGGGTATATTTCTTGTTTGTTGCCTATTCCTTTTAAGTTTAGATTTAATTTTTTGTTTTTTTGTGTGTGATTTTGGTTTTCATATTTTTCTGCATAACCGACTTCCTCCTACGTTGAAATGTGACATCACTCGTTTAAGTTTCCGCAAAATATATTTTGAAACTTTTTTGCAAATGTAGTTTAAAAAAAATCCTTTTGGAAATTTAAATATTGGCTTGATTAACTTTCTTTTCGCTTTATTCGATTTATGCAAAAAAAAAAGGACTTGGGTACGGTAAATTTACATATGTTTAAGTATATTTTTGTATAAAAATAGATAGTTTTGGTAGTAGAACACACGTTACCAAAATCTTAGTTTTTGTGCAAATCTCATATGAAAAGTAATGCGGTACCAAAAAGGAATTCCAAAATTTACAAGAATTTTTAAAGTAGCGAAAATTTATTTTTATGGAAGATTTCGATTTTATGGCCATTTCTCAAGCGTAAGGAAGATTTTAGATGATTTGTTTGCACGTTTTAGTGGTGCGTTAGTGATGACGATGCATTAAAAACATTAATGATAACAAGGGAATGACTGTTTTAGCCATGCATACAATGTTTGCATATCTTATCGACAATGCGCGTTAGTTATTATTTAACTTATTTTATGTTTTAGAGTTTGTGTAAGACCTCTTTTGTAGTCTACAAATGGAAAGTTTTGCAGTATTTTTCAGAATTGAGGCAACTCCACTATATGATGGGAATTGGAACATGTATAAACCAAAAGAACGTTGAATTCCTCCGCTTTAATTTCCTTTTTATAGCGTAGGAGAAATTAATGGTAAAAGATTTAGATAGGTTGACAAGTTGGATGATAAAGTTTGGATGCAAATTTGGTTGCTTCACACTTCTATTCATAGTCATGTGAGGGTCTTGGATGGAAAACGCTTTCAAAAGCTGCATTACTATAGAACTGCTAGTATATTTTAGGGTGTTTTCTTCATGTTTTCAAAAAGTATTTTGAAAATGAAATGTATAAATATGGGAATGTCCATTTTAGAATCATTTTGCATACATATTTTGTGGTTGTCATTCATGATGTACACTGTGCACATGCGCACATTTAGTTGCAAAATTGGATGTACACTAATTGGTTGTGTAGTTTAGGACAATTAGGTGCCAGCAACATGACTTATTCATTGGTAAAATTTCGGAATTTCTTTTGACAAGGGAAAAATGTAACAACTTGGATTTTTGGCAATAATTAAATTAGTTATTTAATTAGATTCTAAAAAAGGAATTTTTACACATGATGGAATTTAACCATGAAACTTGCACTATTGCGTTCGTAATGGAATTTAGGTCAACTTTCATGTCTTGAACTTTGCGAACGGAGTCTTTATGAAAAGGAAAAGGATGAAATATGAAAACGAACGGAAAATAAATAACTGAATATTGATATATGTAATAATAAATATCCTTGTCCTCCCCGCCACTGCCTGGTCGACCCATGCGGTCAACCGAGCAGTCGACCGCTGGTCGATTTTGGCAGTGGCAGCTAGGGTTTTTATAATATAAAATTTTATATCGCTAGACGGATTTTTCTGAAATAAATCAAATGGTTCAGAGTCATTTCTACGTCTATAAATGAAAGGCTAGACCCTACTCTTTTCTCATATTTTTTAGAGGCAGATGCGAAGCTCTTCCATTCCCAATCCTCCAACCTCTTCTACAACTCAAAATGTAAACCTATACTAATCTAATCAATAAGAATTGGAGAGACTAGACACAGAATTATGAAAAAGGTTTGGTTCTTCAAATAGTTAATTCTTTTTGTTTAAATTTCCTTATTCTCTTCCAATTTCTCTTTTACATCTACAAATCTAAATAAGTATATGTATATATATCACATTTGTATACAAATTATAGATTTGTGATATTTGGAAATTGTACGCCTAAAAGTTGTGTTTAGATTCAGACTTAAATAGCTTTCAGGTGAGTGGGGAATATATTCATTGTTTATAATATCTTATATAATTCTTTTTGTCAAATCTGGATCGTGCCTAAAATTCAACAGATTTGTTTTGTTATTGTCAAATCAAAAATAATACGTATGAAATTTGGATGTGAATTAGTAGGCCTCTTAGTTTAATATTCTTATATTTCCTACAATTTATCTTGGATTATTTGTGTTTATTGTAAACACCCATATCTGGAAATCGGTCCCAAAATGTTTTTAGACATTTAGTGTTGTTATTCCTGATTCATAGGATTTTGGTGTAAATATAGGATTTGTGCAGTATTGACTTTTGAATTATAAACCTATTTTTGTTTGATATTGTTTGGAATTTTTATTTAATTGTTGTTAATTAGCCCTTTTTGTAGGGGTGAGCATTAGGTTAGTTTAGTTTATCCGATATGAAAATTGTCAAACCAAACTAAAACCAATAAAAATGAAAACCAAACCAACCAAATTAAGTTTGGTTGGTTCGGTTGGTTATCCAATTTAACCAAACTAAAAATATTTTAGACCTTATGTTTATCTTATTAACTATAATTTGAAATAAATCATAAATATATGATTAGTATATTATTATTTATGATTCTTATGCTTTTTTAAAGTAATTTTGACACATACGTAATGATTAAAATTTTCCTGGATAATTAGTGTAACCTAAAATATTTATTATGATATCAATAATTTTGAAAATATAATAAAAGTATGGTTAATTTGGTTAAACCGATAACCAAACTAAATATTTTTCCAAATGGATTACAAACCGATCTAATTTCAAAACCAAACCAAACCGACTAAACTAAATTGGTTTGGTTGGTTTATTTGGTTTAATCAAATAATACTCACCCTACCTTTTTTCCCTTTTTATATAAAAAGGCATCACTTAAAATCTACAAGGAACATAAACAAACCAAATAGAAAGAGATGTGCAAATTCATGAATTTTTACGTAGTTTGCAATATCTATTCTAAATAAAATATTAACCCATTTCTTTGTAATTTGAAATATGCCAACTTTTCCTCTTTTAAATAGTTTGGGCAAAATTTACAATAATTGCTGTAAATAACCTTCCCATGAGATTTATCTTGAACAAAATTAAACACAAAAACGACTATTCTAGTCGTTAGTTTAGACTGGAATATAAAAAATAATAGCGCTAATAAAATACAATTAGTAACTACATTGACATCGCACATAAAAATAAAAACATATAACTATTATAATTATGTCCATCCAAACCTACATAAATAATGCTAATATATCATTAATAAATGGAATGCATGTTATTTTGTTGAATTTGAAAAGTTTCCATTTTGTGGGAATAAATATATGGTAATAATTCCCATGATGAATGGAAATAAATACTTTGACCATTGTGGCAATAAATGGGGAATTGATTGCTATAATAAAAAAGGTCATGAATAAGGTAATAAATATTGTAACCATGTAAGCTTATGAGGAATTAATTGAGTAGGGAATAAATGCCAAATTGGTAGCAATTTGAATTATGACTAGGAATAGGAGTTATAACTCCAACTAGGGAAATAACTGAATAATAAACTTATATATATTTTCAAATAAGAATTAAATAGAATTCAATCAATATAGTAATGTTTGGGAATAACAACAATTAGATTAGGATTATAACGGGACTGATGTAAATGATATTTAAAATGTTTTCTCTTGACGTAAGAAACATAACTATTTGGGTCATTAATGGCACGAGACAATTAGGAAACTAAGTTATCCGAGTGTCCATTGCCGTAGAAAATATGACCATTACGGTTATTATTGGCCTGAGACCATTATAATAATAAATGGAATTAAAAGTGATTTAATGGGTATTAATTCGCGTAGTAAATACTAAGTCCAATAAGGAAGTAAATAATTAAATGTCCTAGTGGAGGAAGATATAGAGAATTATCCTTAGCTTATTCTAGTTTAAATCTAGAATTAATATCTTTGATTAGATTTCACTATTTGACTTAGTAGGTTATTGATGTGATGTTAGTTGCCTTATTCGACAGAAGTCTGCACTTTCCAATTGTCTGGTATATGTACAACTGATGTGAGATATCAGTGACCATGTGAACTCATGACGTTAGCTAATTGCATAGCGAGAATCATTCCTTAAAGTTTTACTTTAAGTGTTGAGGTATTAAGTGGTCGTAGGGCCCGCCTCCCTTTCTAAAGAAGAAATCAAAAAGGAAATAATGCATATCATAACCTACTTAGGGAATTATTAGAATGGCTAATTGGGTGCAAGACTGGTAATCTATAAAACAATTTGGTTCCATGAGGTAGTAAGTGACTGGGTTAGAGTCTACCTTGGGATAAGGTATTAAATATCCATGAGACTGCCTACTCTATGGGAAGTATTAAGTGACTAGGACATTATCTATAAGGCCAGCTAGATAGTAACATAGGGGTCCAACGGGGGAAGGTCATAAATGATGTTAGTTTTCTACCTATCTTGTAGGTCATAAATGACTACTTTATATCCCTAACCTTATGCAGGGTTTAGGTATATGCATGAATGAAGTAAGTCTTAAATTAGTAGGACTTAGTAGCTAGTTTCCTCAAATTTATAATAGGGTTTAGTAAACTACCTAATAAGTTATTAATTGATCAATGGATTCAACTTAGGCCTTAAGTGATCATTGGGATCTTCCTTTATGCTATATTATGAATGAGGTCATAAGTGGCTATATAGAATAACCCGCCTCCTTTATAGGGCAATGAGTAGTTGGAGAACCCGCCTCTTAGTTTCAGCATTTGTTTGAGTGTTGGTTTAAAGGCTTCATACTTATGCACAAAGTTCTAACTTAGTATTGCGACAACGTTATCTTTGGGGAATGCTACCTTAGGTACGGTAGTTAATCGTCTTGCATAAATTCTTACAAGGTTAGGTTAGAACTACTATCCTTGTTAGGTACATGATTTTGGGTAAAACCAAATGAAATACATTTGTGTACTGTGGATAATGTTATACATTTTCTACTCCTTAGGACTTATTGTTATGACCCCCTCCTCATAACAACTATTAGGTTTATATTGGGAAAGAGCGGTCTTTGCACGTGTCCAAGTTTGGTTTTTCTGTTCTTATTCTCTCATGCTGTGTATTGGCATGTCGATTCTCTTTTGAGGTAGTTGCCTAAGTCGACACTTGTTATCCTATTTTGATTCCGCTGTGATTTAGTTTTATTGCACTCTGATTATGCTCATGCTCATTTTTGCAGATACTATATTTATACTATCCATGCTTATATAAGTTAGGGTTCCAATTTTTATTGAATTTTGGGCTCAAAAGAGTGTGGTGTGTAACATGCGATGGGCCTACATCTCCCCGATTCGGATCAGTGATCATCCCCAAATTCAGATTGATGTACCTCCTCTGGTTCAACTCGATGTGCCAACCTTGACCTGGTACGACATCGATCTGTGTGTTTTGGCCAACTATAGTGTGGATGTTGTCTACTCCTTTTCTATGAATTAGTAAAGTGCAATTTTATTATAAACTACTGTAAGCGCATATGTGCTTAGTATGAAGGTCGCAAACAAGGATTTGGTTTAAAATTGCAAAATTTTGATTTTAAAATCTTAAGCGAGTTATAAAATATTTTAAATGATGGTGGAGATTTTTTTGAAATAGAAATTGAAATTTAGCTTTAATAAACAACTTAAAGGAAAATTTCAATTTAAAAATGAGTAATTTAAAATTCCAATCTATCTGAATCAGCAAAGATTACTGGAGAAGTTAAACTACTTAGCTATTGTATAATACAAACATAAACAAAAAAAATCTTAAAACTGAAAGAATATTAGCTGAATAAAAAAATACTAAAAATAAAAAAATGAAAAATAGAATTAAATAAAAAGAAAGTCAAAATTAGGATTATGGTTATATCTAATCAAACAATCAATTACTAATAAGAATATTAAATGAAATAGCAATTTATTTTATATCTAATCTAGTTGATTAGACAACACAAATTTCCATGAAAATGAAAAAAATAAAGAAGGAAAGCTAAGCTTTATTAATGGAGAAGAAAATAAAAAGTTACAACTTCTTACAATGAAGACATTGGGTATTTATAAGGGATGGAGTCTCCTCTCTACCGAATATGTGACATAGATAAAATCTCCAAAAATATTTTTTTTTCAAAAAAAGAAATATTTAGATATTCATTTAAGATCCCTTTCTTATAATTATTGACATATAGTAATCATCAATGGTGCAAACCAAGATGTGATCTCCTTTAATATGGAAAGTAAATATGAATGATTTGATTTGTTTCCCAAAAGAAAATATGCCAAATTTCCAATATCTCAATTAATTTATATTTATACATACCATGAATATACACACGTATATATACCATATCATTGGTATCCATATATTCGTCAGATCACAAGAGTCAGGTATGCAGTGTTAAACTTTCCTTTCTTTACAAAAATAAGGTGGTAGCAGGGGTCGAACTCAACACACTGTATCCAAATTTTTAGGCCTTTACCAATGGGCTGCAATATCCATTGAGATTAAACCAGAATTCATACAGAGAAGTAGCTTTTCTTTGCTATTGGTCTTTAATTGAGATGAATGAGACTTTTATTGAAGAATATGTGAAAACACATAAAAACACTTAAATTAAATTTTTTTTTTTTTTGAAAATTTGTTCACTTTTATAAACAACTAGAAAAGTACATAATAAGGTTAGCATACTAACCTAAATACAAACTGAAAAGCATAAAATAAAATACATACGAAGTACTAAATTATATCCTAAAAGAGAGTTTTGAACCCATGATGAGGTTACCAACTCCATAGCAAGTGTGATCCCGCTGCACTTCTAAAACACAGAGATTAAAACAGTTTGCCACCATTCTGTTGCTTTGTTACGAACGGGTACAACCCAACCTATCATGCATTACTTTCTCCGATCATAGTACATCGCTCCATGTTTGGGAGAAAAAACAAGCAGGAGGAAGGTAAACCCGATATGAAATAAACTAAAAGCAGCCCAGCTTCAGATAGTGGACCAAACTGGTCCACACTTTGGCAGTTACGCGCGACCCTTAATCGACTAAACCATCTTCATGTAGGATCCCTAAACTTGTCAAACTGCTCTACACATTTAACCCACGTTCTTCTATCAAATGGAACCAGCAATACAATTCCATCAACAACTGAATTTCAACAACCTCTTAATATCTACACAATCCACGGACTATCCTATTACTGATCACCTGTATTATGTCTGATATATACTTGCTTAACTGCATGTGAAAACCAAGTGGTTAACCAACTCTGAACATTATCGGAACATTAAACCCTTCAGATCTTTTTTCATGAAACTTGATAGCATAATGTGATGTTTAATAACCTATAATTGATTGAATCACTTCTATTTTCTGAAAAGAAAATTGTATCTAACTGCAAGTGAAAATCTATCAACCATCTCAAAAGACTTCCAACCTGTTTCTTAAACTCGTAATTTGGAACACATGAATCTGATTAACAGTTGAAGAAATATCATGAGAATACTTCTGATTTTGAGTAATCCATGAGCATCGTCCTAAGGAAATCTATATGCAATCCTTGATAATACAATTCAGTTTTCCTTGGGAACCTTCATAGAAAAGTTAACACAAACTCTTCCAAAAAAAATCATTCTAAGCGTGTTTCTTCATTTACATACAGCGAATGCTGAAAATGTAAATCTTCTTATCAAAATTCCTTTTCCAATAATTTGCAAAGGCATCAGCGAATCGCCAAAGAAGACAATAAAAGCCCGAACAACTGATAGTTGAATTCAACAAGCCAATAATATTGAATTGTTTACATCCAGTAATGATTGATTGAAGATGAAAAACGTTTCGACTGAAACAGCATATCTTCTTTACAGTGTATACGAAATTGCCATTAAATTAATATTTATTTATATATGATAATATAAGACATATGCATAAAAATAAACACATTTACATGTTTAATCAAATACCCTCACACTTATCTTTTACTCCTCCTTGAGTAAAGAAAAAAATTAAAACTAAACTAGATAGGTCCCTTTTTGTAGGAAACATGGTTGCATTGCGAATATGCAACCAAAAGTTAAACCTCTAGCCACTAGGTATCCCTAGTAGGATGAGTACTATTTCATGAGGGTTTTCAGCGGATAATACCCACAAAATCAAAATGATGATGTGATACGCTAATGCAGTTATGTGAATGCACTAAAAAGAAAATTGAAATCTGTGGCTACAATCTCTTAAGTTGACAAGGACTCATCTTATTACAGTCGTCACTTGTTAAGATCACTTGTTTTCAATCTACTTTGGGCGCAAGAATGATCAAAAACTTTTTAGCTGAAATATAATTTCCTAATAACTGTAATCACCAGAAGGTTAGGCATGCATATCAACCACATTTTCGTACTTAAGAACATGTACCCAATCTTTGTCTTCATTTTTCATCTTTTTTAATTTAGTTGCACAAATATATGAAGTGTGCTTGGAAAAATGAGATATGCATTGGTAAATGAAAATTTCCAAGTTCTAAATATTTAGATGAGAGGGCAAGTGAAAATATTAAATCTTTGAAAAATAAGAAATAAGAAATACCAAGGCATTACTATAAATGTTGTTTTCCTTTCAGTCTACTCTTCATGAGACAACACTTCATGGAACAATGATCGGGTGGTGAATGGTCAATTTTGATGATGAAAATGATGATATTTTTGTTGATTTAATCTTTCATGCGAAAACTTCTTGGTGCTTCAATTTTACATGCACTTATTTTTTTCCTCCCTTTTTTGTTTTTTTGTTTGTTTTTGGTGCATCAGATTTACGTGCTTTTTTATTTTTTCAACAAATGAAAAGTGGAAGGAATGGTGGTAGCGACAATATGGTATGTGGTCTTTCCTCTCCCCAATTAGTCATTATCTCACTTCATGAAAGGAACTCTTTATTTTGCCTTAGTATTCCTACTCTTATCATTTTGTAATCTTACTAAAAAGGATAAATGGAAATATAAGCAATATTTTGTAAAATAAGCAACTCATAACAATAATATTTTTGCATATGGGTATTTATTTCAAAGCCAAGAACAAAAACTGGGAGGATAATACTGGTATTTATTCATGAAGTGCATAACCTTAGAATCATATGATAAGTAACAAGGTTATGTATGTATGCCAATAAGAGATTTTTTTTTCAAAACATAGAAGAAATCGACTTCACTTGAATCGGATGAACAAGGGTAATTTTAAGAAGAAAGCTACTAGAGTTATTTCTTCTTTTTGGCCAAGTTGATTTAGAACAAGATGTCACTAAAAGAAAATGGTATGCATAATAGTAACTCATTATAGAAATTTCCAACATGTGCATTTCAAAAATTCCATTTTCCTTTATTTGTTTATTTATTTTTTCTTGCACATTCAAAGTTATGTCAACATGATCGACACTTAGCTCCTAGCATTAATCTTATTAAAATATGACTAGCTTTTGCACTAGTATCAAGCTAGCATCTTCAAAGACACATTATACTCAAAGAATAGTTTAAATTCATTCCCATCACCCAAAATTTGATATTTATTCAAATGAGCTAATTCGTGATTCATGATTTTCGAATTAACCTTATTTTGATAATTGATTGTGGCATTGAAAAAATGATTTTTCTTTTTCAAAAAAAGCATGTTGCTACGGCATATAGTGCAAGAGGCTCTCATCTAAAGTGCATGAAAATTGTAACACCCCAAATTTTAATATACAATAGTTATATAAGGGAGATTAATAAAATGAATACTAATTAATAAAATATTCAAAACTGGATAAAATGGACTATACCGTTGTGTTCGTTATAGATTTCTAATATATGTAATATAAATAAACTAACGTAGAAAAGAAACGGTTAGATGTCGACCAGACACAACATGTGTCGAACCCTGTGTCGACCACAGGGTCGACACTAGTGTCGAACCGGGTAGTAGGTGGGTCGAGCTACCTTCGGCCAGGAATGTGAATGAATCTGGACTTATTTTCTTGTTATATTCATATGCTAGCTCAGCATGACATGTATTTAACGGTTTGATTTGAAAACCTAATATCTTATGGTTTATATTATCCTAACATATCTGTATAGGCTAGCAACCTCACCATTTTCTTACACAAACATTTCTTCATCTTCTTCCACATCTAAGTTATGTTTTGAAATAAAATAAGAAAAGGTTTAGGGTGATGCCAAGATATAGAATGGAAGGATAATCCTTCTACAACAATTTCAAAGCCTTTTCTGATCCATTACATATCACTGTGAGTTCTACGTCATTTTTAGACACGTAATCTAAATAAAAATGGATCATTGACATTGAATTATATTGAACCTGAAAGTCAGTACTTATATTTTTATCTTCAACATGTTATTATCCATGTTAATTACTATCAGTTACCTATTTCCTTTTCAGTTATCACCTGATTATGTGTACTCCTTTCTTTCTTATACCTTTCTGTCATAGTTTGATCTACAACCTTATTATTATGCCTATTTGTCCTATTAGTTCTAAGTTTGGATCAATTCTCCTTTTTGTCCATTTTGCGCTGAGCCTAGGCCAACGAGAGCTCAGGCCTATATCGTTTAGGATGCATAAATATTGGGATAATTTGGGTTAATAATAAAAAGGGGATTTTGGCATGTTAGAAATTGTAAAACTTGGGCTGTAGAATTGGAATAATTCGAAAGGAAGAGTATGTTAAAAAGTGAACCGAAATAGGTTGGACTTAATTAGATATTAAGTGGACATGTCATTGGAGAAAAATGTACTTAATTATTCATTAAGTGAAACATGTAACTTGTAAACATGTAATTGGACAACAAATTACGTAGTAATAATGTGAAAAGATTGTAGATTACTTTCGTTAATTACAATCTAGGGTATAACATGTTATAGCTTATTAATGAACTTAAAAAGGTAAGGTTAAACACTGGATTAATATTCTAGAAAAGGGATTGTAGATTACTTTCATTAATTACAAACCGAGGGTATGAAAGATTGTTGATTACTTTCGTTAATTATAACATAGGGAATAACATGTTATAGGCTTATTAGTGAACTTAAAAATGTTAAGTCAAACACTTGATCAATAAGCTAGGAAAATGGATTGTAGATTACTTTCGTTAATTGCAATTCAAGGGTATAAAGGATTGTATGTTACTTTCGTTAATTACAATCTAGGGAATAACATGCTAGAATGCTTATAGATGAACTTAAATAGGTTAAGTTAAACACTGGTTTAATAAGCAAGGGAAAGGGGTTGTAGATTACTTTCGTTGATTACAATCTAGAGTATAACATGTTATGGGCTTGTTAATGAACTTGAACGGGTTAAGTTAAAACACTGGGTTAATTACCTTGAGGAAAACCTAGTTAGCTTGGGGACCAAGTCTCGGGGAGGCTTGTGTCATATGCATTTTACGTGGGATCTGTAGTCAGTATTCCTTGATTATTAACGGGGACTCGCACTAGGTAGGGGTCAAGGCATGCTTATACTGAACAGGGTAGTAAGAGGTCCAAACGTGAGCTGGGTACAGGCGCGTTTCGGTACAGTCATGAATGTGCATGAGTCCAAAAGTGGAAGACAAGATGCCGTAACACCTGTGATTAAAGCTGTGCCTCTCTTAGTCGACGGGTTCAGGAGTGCCAACCTCGAACGCCATGGATGGCACAAATTATTCACATCATGTTTAAGAAGGCGATCACTGGGTAGAAATTAGGTAAGGCCTAATCTTTGTGATATGATGGTTGGTGCATAAATTCTGAGATATGAATGAGATGCTTATCTTATCTTATTTTTCCATGTTCCCCACTTTACTATATTTTCATATTCAGTATTATTGAAATGTATTGATACTTCTTTTCTCATTGCTTATGCTAAAAATCACTGGAACTCGCCAGACTTTATGTTTGACCTATTTTGTTTTTCCTTCTCTCTCTTCCTTTCCCTTAAATGTTCTCAAGGTGGTGGATTACAGCAGTGACCGTGATTCTTTGATTCGGCTGGGACTTGGACTATTTCTTACTCCATGTATTATTTCAATTTCTATTCTATTGTTATGACTTTTGAAGGATACAATTTTTATGGTTTTGTAGTTCTACTCTGATTTACCACGAGATAGATATTTTATGACTATGATTTGTGGTATTTCAAATTGTAATGTTGTATTTGGTTTAATAATAAAAGTTTGAAAATTTTCCGCTGCATTTTATATTCTATCTTGTACATTTTAGCCTCTATGTTATCACTTTATACCTATTGTGCTTCACAAAACTTAACGCATCCTCATATGGATGACATTAAGGGATGTGGTGTGTCACATTTGGTATCAGTGCCTAAGGTTACAAAATCTGAGAAAAAGTTTTGAAGAATTATTTTCAAAGCAAAAGATTTTCAAGTAAACCCAATTTTGAAAAATATATCCCCTTAAGTCAATTACAATATTCCTTCGATCTCCTTCTGTATCCTTATTTCTTCTCTTTTCAACATGTCTGGGGATCCTAATTTCCCCAAGGGCATTCCCATTCCAACATGGTTCCGTAGATACATAGAGGCTACGACACCTGCCAAAGTGCAAGGAAATGTCCCATCCCCAGCTGCAGCCGCAGTAGTTCCACCCAATCCTATATTCAACTTCTCTAAGCTTTGTAAGGATTTCTGTCAATTGGGGGCAAGCCGTATCGTGGTACTGAGAGTTATGTGGAGGCTCACAATTGGCTTAGGGAGACGGAGAATGTGTCTAATCTGTTGGGGCTAGACAATAGGAGGAAGATTCAGTTGGTCGCTTGGTAAATGAAGAACGAAGCATCTTATTGGTGGGAGGTGACTCAAGCAAGGCAAATGGCAACCACATGGGATGATTTTAAGTTGAGGAAGGAATGCAAAATGGAGAAATTCTTAAGTATGAAACAAATAAGTATTACAGTGAAGGAATATGTCAACAACTTTAATCAATTGGCAAGATTCGGCTTGGATTTAGTAAACACTCCTCACAAGAAGGCTTTATGGTTAGCGAGAGGGTTGAATCAACCTCTCCAAGGATTGGCAATGAGGCATATCTCTATCGGAGCTACATTTGAGAGATGAGTGGATATGGACTTGATGCATGAGGATGGGAAAGAGGACAACCAAGAAGCTAAGACTAAAGAGGCCAAGCCTAATTCAAGGGGAAAAAAGTGGTGGCCCAAAAAGGGTGCAGCAAAGAAAGGAGGAAACCCCGAGAAATCACAAATCAAGGTAGAGGTTAAGTGTCATGGTTGTGGAAAGGCGGGACACTTTGTTATAGATTGTAAGAAGACAAAGAATGCTTGTTTAAACTGCGGACGGAAGGGACACTTTAGCAAACAATGCCCTTAAAACAAGGTCAGGGTGCAGGATCATCCGAAGCACAAGTTCATGCGCTAGAGGCTGGAGCCAGGACCGAGGTAGGAATGTCACCATGGAAGGTTTGATTTCTCTTTTTGACTCTCCTATTAGGGTTTTTTTCGATTCTGGTGCTTCTCATTCATTCATATCCATTTTTGTTGTTAATAGTCTGCACATATATACTTGTATATTTTTTGATTCGGTAGGGGTCTAAAACCCATAGGAGGTATGGCTCACCTGTCTATGATATGTAGGGGTTTGATAATTTCTATTCTTGGCATCGAGTTTGAGTGCGAAGCATATATTCTAGGATTTATGAGTTACGGGCTTATTCTAGGAATGGATTGGCTAGCCATGTACGATGGCATCCTTGATTGTGATAGGAGAGTTGTTAGGCTATGACATGCCATAGTAGAACTCTAGAGATTTCTTGTGACCCACGGTGGTTGGTTATGCTCAGTTTCCTAGATTCCCTTGATGCTTCTGCTGACAATCTAAGACCAGTACCGATAGTCAAAGATTTTCCGGACGTGTTCGATGAGGTAAGAGGACTACCTCCCAGGCGAGAGGTAGATTTATGAATATATCTAGTAGAGAATGCAAAGCCTGTTGCTTTACCAGTGCGCCACATGACTCCTAGAGAGAGGAGGGAGCGCAGTAAACAAGTGAGCAAGTTATTAGAGAAGGGATTCATTAGACGGAGCACTTCTGAGTAGGGATCTTCAGTCGTCTTTGCGACCAAGGCAGACGACTCTCTCTGTATATGCGTGGACTATAGGGGGTTGAATAACGTCACCAAGAAGAATAGGCACCCACTCCCACGCATTGATGACTTGTTCGACCAGCTAGTACGCGCTTTGGTTTTCTCACAATTGGATCTAGCCATGAGATTTCATCAGCTGAGAGTAGCAGATGACAGTATTGTAAAGATGACTTTCAAGACTCTGGATGGATTCTTTGAGTGGTTGGTCATGCCTTTTGGGCTGACCAATGCACCCGTGTATTTTGTAGATTTGATGAGTCGGGTGTTTAAGGAGTACCTGAATAAGTTTGTTGTGGTTTTCATGGATGATATTCTAATTTTCTCGAGGAGCAGGGAAGAGCATGCCGTACACTTAGGAGTTGTTTTTTGCACTCTCAGATCGCATTAGCTTAAGGCTAAGTTCTCTAAGTGTCATTTCTGGTGTAAGGAAGTAAGGTTCCTAGGGTATGTTGTCTCCAAAGATGGAATAGCTGCGGACCCCGCTAAAGTTGTCGCAGTTCAATATTGGAAAGCCCCTAAGAATGCGACAGAGGTTAGGAGTTTCTTGGGATTGGTGGGTTATTACAGAAAGTTAATTAAGGACTTTGCGCGGTTCTCAGCTCCGCTTACCCATCCGACGAAAAAGAATCTGGTTTTCGCTTGGAGCATAGATTGCGAGGATGCATTCCAGAGGTCAAAGAGGGCTCGGACATCAGCCCCTGTTCTTGATCTTCCTGATGGTAGCAAGGTATTTACTGTCTACACATGTGCTTATGACATGGGTTTAGGTGCTGTGTTGATGTAAGAAGGTAGGGTATTCTGCTATGGAAGTAGACAATTGAGGGTTCACGAAAAGAACTACCCCACCCACGACTTGGAGTTGGAATTAATAGTGTGCACTTAAGTCTTGGCAACACTATCTACTCAGTGAGTTGTTCGAGCTTTACATGGATCATAAGCCGCTCAAGCATTTGTTCTCTCAAAAAGATCTCAATTTATGCCAGCAACGTTGGATGGAGTTCCTTGCATCCTATGATTTTGAGATAGCTTATACCCCAGGCAAGGGGAATGTGGTTGCGGACACATTGAGCAGGCAGAGGATAACCTTGAGTCCTCTATTCATAGAGAGGCAGCGCTTGGAGTTCATATCGTCCTTTGATTTTAGGCCATCTACGGATTTTACGCCTAGTTTATTGGCATTATTGGAGGTGCGACCTACTCTTTTGGAGCGCCTTTGATCCACGCAGCGAGAGGATCAACAGTTAGTGGATATTTTGGATAGATTCAACAGAGGAGAGACCTTTAGTTACCTTTGCTAAATATTCTATGAGCGAGAGAGGGTGGCTATGTCGAGATGGAAGATTGTGTGTTCCCAGAGTTGGAGATTTGTTAAGATCAGTTCTTGAGGAAGCTCATCACTCTCGGATGACTATCCATCCAGGTGGTGACAAGATGTACCGATATGAAGACAGTTTTTCATTGGACTGGTATGAAGAAGGATGTAGCAGAGTTTGTAGCCCGGTGTTTGATATGTCAGCAAGTAAAGGCTGAATAGAGGAAACCTGGCGGATTGCTTCAGCTTTTAGTTATTCCAAAGTGGAAGTGGGAAAGCGTCTCTATGGACTTTATTGATGGTCTGCCCAGATCGAGAAAGGGAAATGCTAGTATTTGCATTATAGTTGACAGATTAACTAAGAGCGCTCACATTATTCTAGTCAGTAGCAAGAGGACAACTGCTTGGCTAGCATCGATATACCTTAGGGAGATCGTCCGACTTCACGGGTACCTTCCAGCATTATTAGTGACTGTGACCACATCTTTACGAGTGAGTTTTGGAGGAGCTTACAGAAGGCACTAGGTATACAGTTACAACTTTGTACAGCCTATCACGCTTGAACCGATGGATAGATGGAGAGGGTCAATAGGGTTCTCGAGGATTTATTGAGACTGTGTATCCCAAACTTCGGAGGACTTGGGAGGAGCATCTCCCATTGTTTGAGTTTGCCTACAATAATAGTTATCAGACAAGTATTGGTATGGGTCCCTTCGAGGCACTTTATGGACGACCCTACAGATTACCTACACGTTGGTGAGAGTCTACAGACAGACTTCTACTTGAGCCTGAGATGGCCAGAGAGAATTATGAGAAGGTAGACCTTATTCATAGATGGATGAAAGCAACTCAGGGTAGGAAGAAGTCGTACGTTGATTATAAGAGGACTGACTTAGAGTTCGAGCTAGGAGATATGGTCTTTATCAAGGTGTCACCATTGTGGAACGTTGTTCGCTTTGACTTGGTAGGGAAGTTGGCATCAAGTTTGGTAGGACCATTCCCCATAGTTGATAGGATAGGTCAGATAGCCTACAGAGTTAGAATAACAGAGAGACTGGCTGGAGTTCACGATGTGTTTCATGTTTCCCACTTAAGGAAGTGTCTACATGATTCAACAGAGGTAGTAGAGCTGAGTACACTTGAGGATATTGAAATTGAAAAGAGGCACCCATCAAAAAAGTCCCTACCCATATACTTGGATTGGAAGTTAAGAAGCTACACAACAAGGAGATCAAATTAGTAAAAATGCAATGGGAAGAAGAGCATGACGATGCGACATGGGAACCCGAAGACAATATTCGCGCGTCTTACCCTTTTCTC
This sequence comes from Allium sativum, assembly GCA_030737875.1. Lineage (NCBI taxonomy): Eukaryota > Viridiplantae > Streptophyta > Magnoliopsida > Asparagales > Amaryllidaceae > Allium > Allium sativum. The sequence goes on along the minus strand of CM060921.1, from coordinate 713,373,649 downwards.
TTTGAGATCACGTTTTTAATTTCTCTTTAAACTTTTGAGTTTGAATCTATTTTTCCTATCGTTTGAATTTTGATTCTTAGGTAGAAACCTATGATGATATTAATGGTTGGAAACATGTGTTTGAGACATGTTATGTTTGATGGTTGCAAGCGGATGCAAGTGTTTGCTAGTGGATGTAGTGGATGCATATACACACACTAGTCACTAGATTAGGGATCAGCTTAACTATAGCACATACATATTGCATATGGATGTGTGTGCATTTTAATATGGATGGAAATGGTTGAATCATCACTTGGGTGTTGCATTTTGGTGAATGGTTGTTGCATACACATAGAACTTATAAGCATCATTAGGATTCTTTTGCATACATATTGGATACATGGCATAGACATATATTGCATTAAGGGGGTCGACTGAATCAGTGGACCGCTTGATTTATGTGTTAGCTCGGGGACATATACACAACACCGTTGCATATGTTCATACAAAGCATCAAAAATTTTAAGGATAATGGATGCTAGTGGTTGATGAATGAGTAGAAGGGTATAGGTTATGATTGATAGATTTAATAACATTCTTCTTAACTTGAAGATTTCGGGAAATTCTTTAAAGGGGAGAATGTAACACCCCAAATTTTGGCATGCAATAGTTACATAAGAGAGATTAATAAAATGAATATTAATTAATAAAATATTCAGAACTAGGTAAAATGGACTTTACCATTGCATTTGTTACGAAATTCTGAGTTAGATAAACTTTTGGTTTACTTAAATCTGACAAGTGTGAACAAGTTATGGCCAAAACAAGTTTGAATTGAAACTAAAATAATATATATATATATAATATAAATAAATTAACGCTAAAAAGCAATGGTAAGGAGTCGACCCGACCCAACATAGGTCGACCCCTGTGTTGACCATAAGGTTGACACTAGTGTCGACCCAGGTAGTAGGTGGGTCGACCCACCTTTGGCCTTGAACATGAATGAATCTGGACTTATTTTCTGGTTATATTCATATGTTGACTCAGCATGACATATGTCTAATGATTTGATTTTAAAACCTAATATCATATGGTTTGTATCATCCTAACATATATATAAATAGGCTAGCAACCTCACCATTTTCTTACATAAACATTTCTTCATCTTCTTCCTCCTCTAAGTTATATTCTGAAATAAAATAAGAAAAGGGTTAAGGTGCTGCCAAGATAAAGATCGGAAGGACAATTCTTTTACATCAATTTCAATTGCTTTTACGGATCTATTGCATATCATTGTGAGTTCTGCGTCATTTTCAAACTTGTAATCCAAATAAAAAGGGATCATTGACAATGAATTATATTGAACCTGAAAGTCTGTACTTATATGTTCATCTTCAACATGTTATTATCCGTGTTAATTGCTATCAGTTACCTATTACCTTTTCAGTTATAACCTGATTATGTGTACATCTTTCTTCCTTACACCTTTCGGTCATAGTTTGGTCTGTAGTCTTATTATTATGCCTATTTGTCATATTAGTTCATTTATGAGTTTGGTTTTGTTCTTCTTTTTCTTTATTTTGCATTGAGCCTAGGCCAACGAGAGCCTAGGCCTTTACAGTTTGGGATGCGTAAATATTGGGATAATTCGGGTTAATAATAAAAAGGGGATTTTGGCATATTAGAAATTGTAAACCTAGGGCTGTAGAAATGGAATAATTAAAAAGGAAAAATATGTTAAAAAGTGAACCGGAATAGGTTGGACACAATTAGATATTAAGTGGACATGTCATTGGAGAAAAATGTACTTCATTATTCATTAAGTAAACCATGTAACTTGTAAACATGTAATTGGATTGAAAATGACATAGTAATAATAAGAAAAGATTGTAGATTACTTTCGCTAATTACAGTATAGGGTATAACATGTTATAGGCTTATTAATGAACTTTAAAAGGTTAAGCTAAACATTGGATTAACAAGCTAGGAAAAGGGATTATAGATTACTTTCGTTAATTACAAACCGAGGGTATAAAAGATTGTTGATTACTTTCGTTAATTACAATCTAGGGAATCACATGTTATAGGCTTATTAGTGAACTTAAAAAGGTTAAGTCAAACACTTGATTAATAAGCTAGGAAAATGGACTGTAGATTACTTTCGTTAATTACAATTCGAGGGTATAAAAGATTGTATATTACTTTCGTTAATTACAATCTAGGGAATAACATGTTAGAATGCTTATTGATGAACTTAAATAGGTTAAGTTAAACACTGGATTAATAAGCAAGGGAAAGGGGTTGTAGATTACTTTCGTTGATTACAACCTAGAGTATAACATGTTATGGGCTTATTAATGAACTTAAACGGGTTAAGTTAAAACACTGGATTAATAACCTTGTGGAAAACCTAGTTAGCTTAGTGACCAAGTCTCGGGGAGGCTTGTGTCATATGCATTTTATGTGGGATCTGTATCAGTCAGTATTCCTTGGTTATCAATGGGGCCTCGCACTAGGTAGGGGTCAAGGCATTCTTATACTGAACTGGGTAGTAAGAGGTCCAAACGTGAGGTGGGTACAGGCATATTCTGGTGGAGGAACGAGCATGCATGAGTCCAAAAGTGGAAGATAAGACGTTGTGACGCTTGTGATTAAGGATGTATCTCTGTTAGTCGATGGGTTCAGGAGTGATAACCACAAACGCCATGGCTGGCACAAATTATTCACATCCTGTTTAAGAAGTCAATCACTTAGTAGAAATTAGGGAAGGCCTAATCTTTGTGATATGATGGTTGGTGCGTAGATTCTGGGATGTGAATGAGAAGCATATCTTACCTTATCTTTCCGTGTTCCCTACTTTACTGTATTTTCTTATTTAGTATTAGTGATCTGTATTGATACTTCCTTTTCTCATTGCTTATGCTAAAAATCACTGGAACTCGTCAGACTTTATGTCTGACCTAATTTGTTTTTCCTTCTCTCTCTTCCTTTACCCTAGGTTCTCAGGGTGGTGGATTACAGAAGTGACCGTAATTCTTTGATTCATCTTGGACTTGGACTATTTCTTACTCCATGTATTGTTTCGATTTATATTCCATTGTTATGTCTTATCAGGATATGGTTTTTATGGTTTTGTACTTGTACTCTGATTTACCATGAGACAAATGTTTTATGCTATGACTTTATGGTATTTGAAATTGTAATGTTATATTTGGCTTGATAATAAAAGTATGAAAATTTTCCGCTGCATTTTATATTCTGTCTTGTACATTTTAGCCTCTGTGTTATTACTTTATACCTATTGCGCTTCACAAAATTGTATCCTCATATGGGTGATATTAAGGGATGTGGGGTGTCACAAAAATGAAAAAAATAAATAAAGAAAAAGAACGAAATACGGACTCCCCCGTACTAGATTTAGACAGAGCCTACACTGTAAACTCGTTTTCTAAGCGTGGAGGAGACTATCCAAAGATGGATTAAATGCAGATTGGTTTGTAACATGGAATGAAATTCAACAACTAAATGCATATGAAATTTATAAAAAAAATGAGATCTACTAAGATGACAAAGTGAAGAACGATATTTCCTTCCCCTCCCCCTACAAACATGTTCCTAAAAGCAACTAGGGGTGAGAAAAAGGTCGGTTCAGTTCGGTTTTGTATAAAAATTCAAAAACCAATTTAAAACCAAATAGTAGTTTACCCAAACCAAACCAAAATGAACCAATTTATCTTAGAACCAAACTTGAACCGAACCAAATTAATTCGGTTCGGTCGGTTAATTTGGTTGATGTAAATTAACAAAGCTAATGTATATATATATATATATATATATATATATATATATATATGTATATATATATATATATACACACACACACACGTATATGTGCGAGGTAGTTCCGCATCAACTAATATATTGACAAATATGCTAGATTATGATCATAAATACAGGCTAATTGTTTGTGCTACAAAAGTTGCACTATGCATTCTAATCACCATGCAGTGCGATATAACATACAAGATACTCAAATGCCTAAGTAATCCATTTAAAAGCAACTAAAATATAAACAAAATTACATGAAACGTAAAACAATACTAAGACAGGCAGTAAAGAACATACACAGAAACAAAAATCTCTAAACTTCATAACTGGAAAGCATGGCTCCACTAATCCAGACTTGTCGGACTTTGCACGATTGGGAAGCAGCATAAACGACAAACAAAGTTAGCAGCTATAGGAGTTGTAAGCACCCTACAGTCTATAATACTCCATGCTCTAGAAACATGACAAAACCGACTACTCAGTTACACAAAGTAGTATGTAAATGACTATAGGAGCAACAACCTGGCCATCAACTAAAAACACCAAGACCTAGGAGCTTCTAGCTTACATCAAGAGCATTCCGAACTAATTGTTCTGAAAACCCACTTCACTAAAAACAGATTATACACCAAGACTAGGTAACAGCCTTTAACACTCCACAGCAATAGGAAAAACCTTCATTTGAGATAAAAACAACCCACAACCATACCCAAAATCTGACCAGTAAGCAACAATCATGGATAAAATTCATCATCGAAAAACAACCAGAAACACAAGACATTACATCCACTGCATCACTATCCAGAAAACACAAAGTGAAAACCAATCACTCACCAAATCATGTTAAGCAAAGCTTGATCCAAAACCAAGACGAAACTCAAATAAATGAGCCTGTTAAGGCAAGGAGATGATTAGAAGGATGGTGGCTCGCTTCTTGCAGCGAACAATGAGGCAAGCACAGTGAATATGAGACTGAGAGACGAAAAGGGGAAGTACCTAAAAAAAAATATTTTAAGAGGGATCTATATCTGGATGCGCCTCTTACTTTCATGAAAATCTAAGATGGATGATTCGTATTCTTCAACCATGGTGGAAAATATGAAAGTGGGTCAGTATAATAACGAGAAACAAAAAGCAAAAAAAATGTATGGTTGAATAATCGGTTATTTCGGTGAAACGGAACCATTATGATTAAATCCAGACCCAACCAATAAACCAAATTCAATCAAAAATAAAATCCAAATCCAACCACAACGTCAACCGAACTGAACCAACCAAACTAATTTGGTATGGTCGGTTAATTCGGTTTGAACCAAATAATGCTCACCTCTAAAAGCGATGCATGACGATTTCTTACCGATTTGTAAGGTACAACAGATATGTCACTGAATCCAGAAATCAAAATCCTCCCTATGAAAACTGTATTGTTACAGTGATTTGTACTATTCAATATAAGATTAATAAGATTCCAAAAACTTGAGTGTTTAACCATAATTTTTTTAGTGATATGGAACTAAGATTATCTTTAAGGCATTCTCTAAATTCATTCTCATCGTTTATGAAATTAAGCTCATCTTCAAATAGTTCTTCAAAAAATATAGTAGATACGTCTTTTGAAGTGAGAGATGCTTTTTGAAAAGATAAATCTGACATGTCATCTGCAACTAATTTTGTCATGTCAGCTTCTATTTCAAAGGGTTGTCAGGACTACCGACATTGTTGTCAATCCCCTTTCTAGACATATGGGTGGTGACAACATTGACCGATTTTCAGTTTTCGTCCTCACAAGAATTTATAGCATGAGAATTATATTATGGATTCACCTCGGGTTGACTAGCCAATTTTCCTTTCTCGTTACTTTTCATTAACTCCGTCATCATATCCATTAATTGCTCAATTTGAAGCCTCTTAATAGTTTATTTGTTTCTCTAATCGAACAATTTCTTGTAAAGGTTGAGAAGATTTAGGAGACTTAGTTGGTGAGTGCAAGTTTGAATGCCTATATGGCTGGATCGAAGGCTTGGACTGAGGATCAACTTGAGAAGTTTGGGGAACATAAAATGGAGCTTGGTAATTCGGATTTGGAATTATGGGTTGCACTTGAGACGGACTCTCTCAATTATTAGGATTGGACTAAGAAAATTTTGGAGGATGCCTCTAGTTGAGGTTATACGTGAATGACTAAAGACTATTTTGAGCTATAGCATTGATTTGTTCTTGAGAGGTATAATGGGTAGGCCTTCTCCTATTTGTGGAGTTTGAGTTCCTAAGGCAAGATGATATGGATTCACTACATGCACTCCTCTTGTAGAAGCATGGATAGGAACATGAGTTGACTTCCATTTCATGTCCTTTTCAGAATAATCCTCTAAGAATTCCCAAGCTTCATTGGATGTTTTAGACCTAAATTCTCCTTCACAGATTGATTCTAGCTGTGCTGTAGTTTGATAGTTTAGGTCTTCATATGCAATTTAGCAAATGTGATGTTTAAGGATTGCATGATGAGGACTACTACATAGTAATAGGTTGAATCTGTCAAAATATCTTGAAAATTTTCCCTCTCATTCTGAGAGAATTAATTTATTGCAGTTCCGATCTTTAAAATTTTATGAAATGGGAAAACCTTTTCAAGAATATAGTGAAAACTCATTCCAACTTCTTATTGAATATTGTGGAAGAGAAGTTAGCCATCTTTTAGCACTTTCAAGTAGTGCAAATGGAATTAGTCTTAGCTTGATCGATTCACTAGATAATTGTTACATTTATTTGTGGGTGTATATAGTTCAAATTCACTCAGAAAGTCATAGGAATTTTCAAAACTTGTGAATTTTAGTACCTTTTGAAGAGAAGAATGTTTAAGTTCAAATTCACTCAGAAAGACTACGACAGAAGATTGAACAGTCCTAGTTGGACTGCATCGATTTCAAAGAGATAAGGGTATATCTTCTCCCATGTCGTGATTCAAAAATGGATCTTTTTTCATTTTATCTCATTTGAAATGTTTTGGTTCATTTGAGATCCGCTAGGAGAAGCCTGGTGATTAAAGATTTTTTTCACTCATTGTTATGAAATGCAAACAAATAAAATTCTAGACTTAAGGTGGACACAATTAGTTATTATTCAAAAAGGATAACATACTCAAGTATATCTTACTAGTTGATAATCTTGATTTGCAGGGGGAAGATGGTCTTATAGCCGTTCGCAAAAGGATACAACTATTGTTTTACACGTACTATACACCCCTTTTGCCAGTAGTTCAGTTACTTCTATATATCTACAATCAAACCCTTAAGAGAATCAGTTTCATAAAATACACTCTTTTAGTTAAATATTTTGCAAATCAAATTAAGTAGATAAATTTAAAAAAATTAATTTGGTTATAAAAATTGGTAGTATATCGGTAAATTCCTAATGTTATACATATCACTGTCCTTTATAAAAGAATTTTCAATGAATATTCTCACAATAAAATAATCAAAATAAAATTTTAAATCTTTGATATTTAATCAAATTGTTTGTCCTAATAAGCATGGGTTTTGATCCTAAGGCCAACATCTAAACAAATTTTATTTAAGTCCAAGATGTATGCAAATAACAGAATTTAATTGTTCTGGAGTCAAGGAAAGGTAATGACTTCTTCACCTTATGTTTGTTTAGGTCTTTACTCAAAACTAAGTTTATTTCAAGATATAAAAAACATATTCAAACAATAATCACAACATTAAATTTTACAAGCAAACAATTTTTTTTACAGTACCAACCACCTCTATTTTATAATCAGTTTTCTTTTTTTAGCAGTAGAGAATCTGTAGAGAAAAAGAAATTTTACAGTGGGGTATGACAGTCCATCTAAAACAACTAAGTAGCGCTAGCAATTCAAACTCCATTATTTGCAACCGCTTGACTACTGGATCTCAGTTTTATTTTCTTGATTGTGTTCTTCACGTTGGTGTTTGATTTGGCTTCTCTTTTTCACTCTTTTTTGAATTGAACTTGAAAACGAAACAAAAAAACAATATTAAAAAAAACTAAATAATCTTATGTACCTGAATCAAAAACCTAATTACCAACTCAGTTAAAGAAGAAAAATCAAAAAGTTGAAGCAACAGAAATAAAGGGAAAAGAAATAAAATAAATGAAATACAGAACGCACTATGACCCCACCAATTTAAGTACCATTTTGGTTCTTAGTAACCAATCACACGCTCACACAATACCACGCTAACATAAATACGCAATTCAAATACCTAAATACCCAATTCAAACGCAGAATGAAACTAACACGCTTAAACCAAATCTACTAAAATAATGAGTTATGCGAAACAAACCAATTCAATCGGTGATTGATTGGGTTGTTGGGGTTTGGCTCGGTCAAAGCTTGTTGCTTCGAATCAAACTCTGGGCTTCGCGAATCGTATTTTGGGTTTTGGGTCTTTGAGTCTTCGAATCCGATTTGGGTATTTGGGTTTGGATTGTGCTAACCTTCCTTTCGACAAGGTCGTCAAAGACACGAGTGTTCGCGATCATAGTGCTTTGACCTGAATGAAGCATGTTCAGGTAACTATAAGATCAGGCAAGCTCAGTGTGGTTCCACTCTCGGTTTGACGTAGTCCCGGGTCGACCAAGACGGGTTTTGGGAAACTCCGATTCGATGTGTTCTCGGTTCGACTAAGAAGGTGAGAAGCAATCTTCAGCTCAATGGAGATAGAAGCTCTAGATCGACCAACATCCAGCTCGACTATGTCAATCCCGACACAATTGAGCCGGGTAGATATTTTCCTTCAGAAGTGCTCCAACAGCGAGAAGACCATGTCCACGAACTCCGCAAGCCTCGGATCGACCTCCACGTACCCCTATCGAACCAGACATGACCCTATGCTATAAATAGCCCTCCAAAGCATTAAAGGATGGACTTTTAACTTCTCTTTTGAACTTTTACTTTCAACAACAATATTGTGCTCGAGATTATTTGATCTCCTTGCATTGTAACCAATTTTTTTGAGTAATAGTAAAGAGAATTATAAAGTGAACGTAGGCAATTCGACACTGAACCACTATAAATTGTTTGTGTGCTAGTTTTTCCACATTTTAATTTACTAGTCTTCATTTTATATCTTCATATAATCTTTTTGGGCATTTATGTAACTTTTTGGCTAAACAAATTATGAGGATGGATGCGAGGTTATGTGATTTTGTGGTGATGAACGGTGGTTCTTAAGTGTGGTGATGCCAAACTATGAAGCAAGCGGTTGTGGTTTAGTTTCTAAGTCTTGGGCCTGCCTCAACTTGGTTGTGAATCGAAGTTAGGGGTTCCGGGTAGGTTGATTAGAGGCCATGATTTGCTGACAAAGATGAGGGGCTATAGGTCTGTGCTGATTCGTAGGTGGTTGGTTAGAAGGGAAGTTGACGGTATTGGGTTTTGGAGGGGAGATTGTGCAGGCCCGCTGTTAGTTGTGTAAATGAAAGGTGGTGGGAAAATCTACGAACGGGTATGATTTGATCGGGTCTGGATCTGTGAAAGAGGGTTGTATGGTTGTGGTTGGTTGTCAGATGAGGCCAATGAATGTCAGATGTTTGGGCATAGGTGGAGAAACTACGATTTGGAGGTGTAGTTTGGTGAAGTTGAGTTGATTAAGTAGCTAAGAGATGAAAAAATCGCTACAATAATGAAGTTTGTTTATGATGGCTGTTTGACTTATTTATTTGATAATGGTGAGGATTTTCGATGACTTCATAAAAGGAAGATTGAAGTTTTTTAGAAGGATTTTTTAAAAGCTTGTAAAAAGGAAAAGAAATAAATGAAAAAGGAATTAAAATTGTAAATAAACGAAAGGAAAGTTGAAAGATCGAAAGAAATCAAAGAAAAATTAGAAGTTTTTTTTAAAAAAAATCCCCATCTAGAAGACTATAGTGTAAATAAGTAATACCAAACCGACTAATTATTTTTTTTCAAAACTAAAAGAGAATGAGAATAAAACAAAAATAAATATAACATGAATAGATTTTAAAGTAAAATTTCAAAACTTCAAAAATCAAATCCCAACAATGGCACAAAAAACTTGTTTGCTCCTTTTCTATGAATTAAGAAAGTGCAAATTTATTATAAATTACTACAAACACACATGTGTGTAGTATGTTGGTCGAACACAAAGATTTGGTTTCAAATTTGTTTACCCCAAATTTGGGATCAAACACCAAAGATGTGAAAGTTACACTTCACCGATTCGGTATGGAAATGGAACCGCGTAATCTCAAAATAAACGAATAAAAATTAGTAAGAACACAAAAGAATTTTTATAGTGATTCGATTCAATATGAATCTACATCCACTTTCAATCCATTCTCATTACAATATTTGAGTTTACAACACATGAAATTTCCCTCATTACAATCATTTCTCTCTCTAACTCTATTTTAGATCTAACTCCACTCGAATTTGGCGAAGAAAATGAAGTGATCTTTTAGCTTTGTGATGAATCTTCGATCACTTATCCGCTTTGAACCTTTTCCATGATTCCTATAAGTGTTTTGCGTTAGATCCGGATTTAGAGTGGATTAGAGAAGATGTGAGAATGCTTGAATGATGTTGGAGCGATTCATCTTCTAGCTTGCATAAGATTGAAGGCACTTAGATTCAATTGGAGAGAATTTTTATAATCCTTCACTTGAATTTGATCTTCATGAAGTTAGAAAAGTGTGGATGAATCCATGGAAGTCATTAGAGAAGTGGTAGATCAGCTTTGAATTTGGTAGAGTCTCCCCCTTGGAATGATTTTTCGGTCCCCCTTTAATGAAGAAGTGAGGGGGTATTTATAGGTGATTTTAGCCCAGGTGGCAATTCTGTAATTATGCCGAAAATGCCATGACTCAATTTCGACATGACTTCATCTCGCCATGACTCAACCCGACATGACTCAATTTTGCCATGAGTGGTCTCGCCATGGTGAGATGCGACATGACTTTCGGTGGCATTTAGGTAAATATGTGTGGTACAATTTGGACTGCGACATGACTTTAACACCATGACTATGGTGTGCTTTAACATTAATGCTTCAGAATACAGTATACGACTTAAAGTGTAAATCATTCCGCATAGGGACCTTCGTTACGACATGCACTGATGGTCCATTATATAAACGAGTTGATTGGTCCATGCTTTTGTATCTGCACAATCGTATTGTCGCTGTCTTATTTCTCAGACAGTCAGCCTTCTTTAAAGAGCTATGACCTGATACAAAACATGATTTATCAACAGACCGACCTGAGCTTTCTTATTCATATTTGTTCCATACAGCTGTCAAGTGCGAACTGCTTGGTACTAGCAAATAACGACATGGTCTTGCCCACTTTGTTTTGTGGTATGACTTCCTAAATAGTTTGGACAACATGGATTGTAATACCGGCATGACTCTATTCATGAAATTGTGTCCCACGTGGCCACCTGGAATGTAAGCTTTATGAATAATGACTTGCGTGCAGATGCCTTAATATCATCCCATGTCGTCCTGCTCATCAAGTCGTGTATGCATTATGGCCTTTCAGAATCCACGGCTCGACTTCTTCATCTCAACACGTGGTGATAATGAGATTTATCCTTGGCAACTGGTTTAACCGTATTAAACATGTCCAGCGACATGATTCAATGAACGACATGATTGTATTAGCGGCCTTCAGCATGAAACATTCTGGTGCTTGCGACTTGCATGGATGCAGCACCTTGGTGTCACTCTGTCGATTCAGCCCTGAGCTATTGTTTGTTCAACGCCACGTGAGCACTTCTGAGGTTGTCCATTCTAATGCCACCTAGCCATATTATTTTATTCCATGTAGTGAGAACCATTCGGCATGACATAACACACGACATGGGTGATGTGAAGTAAACTGCTTGCGACATGGACGAGTGAAATGATTTGAATGCTTCCATGATCTCAGAATGATCCACGTGTATCAAGCAGGTGGTTTCATATGGTGCGAGTTGCTTGATTCATGCAGTACGATTTGGTATACCACATACTTTGAATCATAACAACTTGATATATATATCTGTCTGCATGTACTCATATCACTTCTCACACTCTTCATATAATATTAGTTGCTTGAAGCTCGGCAACGACATGGTTATATGAACGATACGACTGTGCATGAGTGGATTATCGACATAAGTCGACTAACAGTACGAATGGGACGCCATTATCTAACCACCGACATGAGCACTTGTATAGCTGGTTTATATGTCGCCTTTTCACCATGTCGTGGAAACGACTTGTTTGGTCCCAACGATTTGAATGGGTACGGCACATGCCGTGTCGCTTTAACGACTTATGGCTTAGGCTATAACCAACCTAGAACCCTTTGAGCCGCGTTGTAATAACGGTGTTAACATTTGCCCCTCAAAGCTCGTATTTTTCGCTTGCGAGAAATGCGGGCTTCGAAATGAATACAATTTGCGTTGACATTTTGTCGCAGCTTTTTGTTTGCTATGGCAAATCATGCTCTGAATTTCGTGATACCTATTCTGTAACAAGTATTTGCACAATTATGGACTTATACTTTGTCATTGACTGTCCATATCAATAGTAGATAAGTTAAACGTTAGAAAATGAATCATAGTGAATTTTATTTTGAATTGAATAAAATATCTGCACAGAATTTTCCTACTCAGCGGTTTATAACTCACTGAATACTGTTTGTACAAATACGATATTCAAATTCGAATTTGCATTAATGCTTATAATCGGTTAATCGACCGAGTCGATTGCAGATTCTGAACATTATCGCTTTATAACTTATATGAAGGTATACAATATTTCACATTTGAAAAATACGCATCTGTGATTATTTTCTGTTTCTCTTTGTAGAATCTTTGATTATCTGTTCCCCAGCTCTGGAGGTCGTCTTTAGTCTTCGTTATGAGAAGGTTTTTTTTTCTATAGATCAATTTTTGTTTGTCGTGCTGATCAGTTTCGACGTTGGAGACTCTATTGGATGCCCCTTGTTTTAGTAAGGTCAAGTTTGGTTGATTCATAGAGCGGGCTTGAAGCACCTAGACCTCCATGAACCATGAGGTAAGGTTACGGACCCATGGAGTGGGCATCAGTCATCGGCTGTAGTCACTTATCGTCATAAGCGCTCGCATCCTGAATGAAGGAGCCTAGACCTCCGTGAACCATGAGGTGAAGGTTTGAATCCAAAGAGCGGGCATCAGTCATCGGCGAAAGTCACTTACCGTGGTAAGTGTTGCATCCCGACTGAAGGAGCCTGGACCTCTGTGAACCATGAGGTAAAGGTTTGAATCCACAGAGCGGGCATCAGTGATTGGCGAAAGTCACTTACCGTGGTAAGTGTTGCATCCCGACTGAAGGAGCCTGGACCTCTGTGAACCATGAGGTAAAGTTTTGAATCCACAGAGCGGGCATCAGTCATCGTCAAAAGTCACTTACCGTGGTAAGTGTTGCATCCCGACTGAAGGAGCCTGGACCTCTGTGAACCATGAGGTAAAGTTTTGAATCCACAGAGCGAGCATCAGTCATCGGCGAAAGTCACTTACCGTGGTAAGTGTTGCATCCCGACTAAAGGAGCCTGGACCTCTGTGAACCATGAGGTAAAGTTTTGAATCCACAGTGCGGGCATCAGTCATCGGCGAAAGTCACTTACCGTGGTAAGTGTTGCATCCCGATTGAAGGAGCCTGGACATTTGTGAACCATGAGGTAAAGTTTTGAATCCACAGAGCGGGCATCAGTCATCGGCGAAAGTCACTTACCGTGGTAAGTGTTGCATCCCGACTAAAGGAGCCTGGACCTCTGTGAACCATGAGGTTGTGACGGCAAAGAATTTCGCTCGGTCCGAACCAGTCGCTAAACCGATCCAGGCCGTTCGAAACGCCCTATCGTTTGAGAACACGACAAAACAGAACGCATACAGAAGAACATTTCATTGTATATTACAACAATGCATCAGAATACAAGAATATACAGAGTATAAATGAATATTACACAGAAATATCAGAGATTTAAATTACATTTAAATACATAGCAGCGGAAAATAATACAATACACAACTAGAAAGAGATATACGGATACAAAGCTTTCCGGATATCGTCCCAGCTGTAAACCAGGATTCTGTGAATATAAATCTGCAAAACCAAAACTACTAGCTGCCCGTGTCAAAATAGGGGCACCCAGAGTTTAGGTTAAAACAATAAACTCCAGGTCAGTCATGTGACTGGTGTGAGAACTAAAACAGTTACTAATCTTTATTTTAAATCATTAGGTAAATCAAGGGACCACGCCGTATAACACGGAACGGGTTTCCTCCCAAGAATACCAGTGCATAAAACAAACAGCGCAATGCTAAATAAAGAAAAATGAAGCTGTTATAAGACCCTGGTCCCATCACACAATGCAACGCAGCCGAGGATAGGGTTTTCCCTTATAACAGCCAAAGAATGCTTGATACGTTTAAAACAAATCATTTGATACTATTATAAGTGCATAGTGTATAAAACACTTCAAATCATAAGTATCAATCATAGGCGGCATGAATGGCCCATAACACTATGTCGCCATATATAAGTTTACAATCAAAACCGCAAATGTCGTATTGGAAGTTGGGTTATCATTTATGGTATGAACCGAGGCTAGGGGCAAGATCCTCACTGATTCGAGACTGCCTAGCCCGAGTCTCAGGAACAGCCGCAACTGCCCCATGGATCGTCAGGGCCGGTCCACCGATGTGGATTATTATACCTGAGCACTACGTTTCGCCGCCCTTTGGGGCGTAAGCGAGCCAACTAAATGACTCCATCGGTTCGAGAACGACCGATCAATCCGAGGCGCCTTGCAACAGCAACAACCACATAAGTCAAACTCGTCAGGGCGTGTAAAACCACTGACGCCACTTTTAGCTAGGAGGAAACGTAGGCCCTCCCTGATGTCCGTCTCCCGTTTTTGATTCATACCAGGTGTGATACTCGCGAATCAACGTTACACAAAGCTACGCCCCAAAGGCCGTGCTTCGATCATCAACCACAAGACTTTGCTTTTCAACAGAAGCCCTGATCATTTGCTACTTAGGCATGCCACACAGGCAATTCACTCCATGCGATTGATATCCATCAATATATAACCCCTGAGCTCGTACGTCTCAAAGAAGGGCGCTAAGCAAGAGAATAAATTCTCCGCCGCCAAACAGATATATATTTAATAGAGATCAATCACACGGACTAAAATCCAATGTCAGACACACAGTCCATTTACAAGTCCGTTCTGGGGCTGAACGAAACCGGAGGTACCTAGTACCCCGCATATCCATCGATCTCCAAGTACGTCTGGACGATCACTAACTGTTTCCATCTTCTTGGGTGTACAGCCCAATCAAGATCATCAGTAATTACCCAAACGACGTGAAGACCTCCGGTCTTCGACCATCGTCTTCATCTTCGACTTATCGTCGTATCAGTTATTCAGAATGGGATAAACCCGGTCTTTCCGAATAACTCGCGTATATTTTAAATAAGTGTTACACAAACACAACATACGCCTCATTCCAATTCATTAGTCACTAACCGTAAATTAATCAAGAGAATAATTCCCCAAATATTAACCCCGAAGGCCGAAACCAACATCAGATCAATATTCAGAAAACCATTCTGCTTGGCCAACCGACAGTTAGTTTCTAATTTCACATTCATAGGGAAAGGTTCCCATTAATTTTATCCAAGATAAATTCCTTGAATTTATTCTTAAATCTATTTTTGAATATCAATTCAAACAAGTCGGGATTAGCGAACCTTAACGAAGTAATCATTTGTTTTAATTTCCCAATCCCAACCTATTCATCCCATGAAGTAAAACTGGTTATACTTCATATCTAACACCATGGTGTTATCGGTAAATTCAATTACCATTTCACGTTCAAATCCAATTAAAGATTTAACTATCGCCTGGAGCAAAACTGGTGATACTCCATTTTCGATCATTTCAATCTAATTAAAGATTCATTAAAACTCCACTTAGTTTTAATCTTCGACTGGGTTAAAGAATCAGTGTCATTTAAAACACGATTCACGATAAACCCAAAATCACATTCCATTAATTATCGGGTTAAAGAACAAGTGTTATTTAAAACACTGTTCACGATAAACCCAAAAATCAATACCAATTCAATTCCAATTAAACATTATTTAATTGGTACACTTCATTAAATCTAAATAAAAAGATTTAATCTTTTCTCAACTGGGTTCAAGAACAGTGTTAGTGAAGACACCATTCACGACAAACCCAAATCACACTTGATATTCAATATAAGGCTCTGAATAGAAAATATACCGGCTTATATTCAACATCAAATTCTACGACTAACAAATGTCGTATTGGAAATAACGATATAAATATATATCTTTCAAATTTCCATAACAACACCTGTATAATCACGAATTCCAACATCGAAATATTCCGAAGACAATTTCGATTCAAATCCACTCCAATGAAATCATTGGAGATTCTGGTTATTTATAAAACCCTTTTCAAATTCAATTTATTTATTTAAAAATAAATAGAATTATAATTCTAGCTCAAAACTAGTTCATTTCGATAAAAATCTATTTTTATCTTTTCAAATATGGAGTTTTTCATCCCAATTCTTTCTAAATCATTTCTTATGATTTTACACAAATTATTACTATTTTTAATAATTTTATCAAGGCCCGTACAGTCGATTTCCAACAATGGCCATCGAACTGCACTTACAGCGACCTTTTTCGAATTTGATTTGGACATAATTCCAAATCCAACCGTTAGATTTCTAATTTCTAATATTCTTTAGAAAGCTCTTTTTGATACGAACCCAACGGTTCCGGTTTTAGGAGAATCCGACGGTCGCATCTCCCGTAATGTCCGTTTGAAACAAATGGTCGAAATTCGCGAACTGCCGCGGCGCGGCGCATTCTATTCAGGCCATTATATTATATATATAATATGTATATTATATATATCGTCGATTTCTATTTAAAACGAATTATATAAATAGTTTTGAATTCGTTTCAAAAACATTTTCAACTTCCATTTCAATTCAAATCAAGATTGAATTCTGCTTTATAAATTCGTTTTAAAATCCATTTCTATTCAATTCAAATTTCAATTCAATTCATTTCGAAATCGTTTTCAATTCAATTTGAATTCATTTCCAATTCAATTCATTTCGAAATCGTTTTCAATTCAATTTGAATTCATTTTCAATTCAATTTGAATTCATTTTCAATTCAATTCATTTCGAAATCGTTTTCAATTCAATTCATTTCGAAATCGTTTTCAATTCAATTCATTTCGAAATCGTTTTCAATTCAATTCTTTTCGAAATGAATAAAATCGATATAAATATCGATTCACGTCAAAATGGCGTCAATCTAATCAACACGGCTTCATATATTTCTATTTTCAAATATTCTATTCCGAATATTTCTTTTTCAAAATAGTTGTCAATACTAAAATATTTCGTTCAACACATGACCAATCTCAACGGATGAGTACTGTCAACACATGAACCTTTATTTTATAATATTCTTTATTTGTCAAACTGGAATGAGACCCAATCAATTACCATATAAAGTTAATTATATGGATTTTCATACAACACATGTATATAATAGCATTGAAAAATAATCAACCATCAACCAAAGTGCACTACACTGTATAAGCATCAAATATAGATATCTAACGCTTATAACAGCCTGTCAATCAATCGATCGACATCTTTAATCAATCAGGATGAGTGAACTGCATATTTCATCCTAACACCCGTGTGGGGTTTTCAAACAATCAAACAAATGTTTTATTTGTGCAATTGGGCGATGTGTAAAATTTATCGACCCAATCAATGTCCTTCAAATAGGTGTACATAAACAAACCGTCGGGTTTGTAAATGAATATTTATTTATTCATATTCACGTTAAAAATTATATTTTTAACGATAAAACTTTTATTCAACCTACGAACATTCTCTTCGGTTCATTTATTCAATAAAATGATATTTTTATCCTAACACCTTATTTTTCTA
The DNA here is from genome assembly GCA_030737875.1 of Allium sativum. Classification (NCBI taxonomy): domain Eukaryota; kingdom Viridiplantae; phylum Streptophyta; class Magnoliopsida; order Asparagales; family Amaryllidaceae; genus Allium; species Allium sativum. The sequence continues at coordinate 713,355,783 of CM060921.1, read as the reverse complement.
ACTTATTTTAGAAAATTTCGGCGGCATAACGGCACGATACTAGAAACGGGACGAGGCCTAGCCTTATCCCCGGTCTAGTGAAGGCCCACGCCATTCACACATCAATCAAATCAATTCGTTATGTAAACCACAAAATTTGGAGTAAGAGTCTAACCTAGCCTTACTCCTTCGCCTTATAACGGCGCACGTCTAATCCTAACCAATTTATCGATTCGATTTTTTTCACACCACAAACCACATTCAAACCAATATCGCAATCAATCACCAAACAGCCAAACAAACAAGTCCATGGTCTGTGGACGATTGTGTCGGGTGCTACTAAACACCGTCTGCATCCTAGTATATATATATAACTAGAAAAGAAATTGAAAGGTGAGAAATTCTCACCTTTGGGATCCACTCCTCCATTCTTTCTTTCTGAACTGTTTGGATTTGTCCGAAATTACAACGCATCCCTTTCCCGCTGTTCATATATAAAAATCATATTTTTAACACGGTGATTATATTTTAAAAACCCATGCTATATATATTTTAAAACAATGATTTTTATATTTTTAAAACAACGGTCTTTTTTATTTTTATTTAAAATGGCATATATATAAATTTCATATTTTTAATCTAAAACTATTTTATCTAAAAATTCAAATCTTAAAATCAATGTTAATTTATTTAAAATATGAAAATAAAACAATGTTCTTTATATAAAATTCCTCCTTTAAAACAATGCCAATTTCTATTCCATAAAGTAGCTATTTTTATTTTAAAAAACATATGTATGAAAATCATATTTTAAAAGTATATATATATAAATTAAAAAAACCATAATTTTATTTTATATATTTTAAAAACTGGTTTTATAAATGCTACTGTATAAATTAAAAACTGAATTTAAACAATGTGTTTTATAAATTAAAACTGAATTTAAACACTAATCACCATGCTTAATTACCCCAAGAAGAAGTCGGTCGCATCCTCCTTTTCCAGTTTCTAACCGAACCCCATCGCAGAAATGCTCCACCCTAGGTTTAGAAACCACCATCAGCCGGAGCCACCAGGTTCTAATCGGAGTTCGCCACATAAAAGAGCTCTACGTCATCGTTCCACCTTGCAACCGCGCCACGCTCGGCGGCGTCACCATCGCCAGAAATGGCCTCGAACCCAACGCGTTTGGGAGCAGATTCCTCGCTAATCTCAATGCTGAAGATGATCAAAGTGATACGATTTGGAAGGTCTTACGTTGCCCTCCCTTTTTCACTTTGGAAATTCCTTGAATTAATGAATGAATCTAAAGTTATCGGGGGAGAAACATACGAAAAGCAACCGCCGTTCTTTTTACTTGGAGGCGGAAATTAAATGCCCGGTTGACCAGTGAATGATGTGGACCAAGGAATTAGGGTTATATAATATAGTTTTATTTATATTTAATTCCACTTTTTCTTGTTTAACACTGCGAACTCCAAATCATACCCGATCACTATCGTCCCTAGGTAATTAACCCCATTCCAAGCACAATGGGATATATTTCGTAACCCAATTTGGCTGTTATGCTAAGTTTCCGTCAAAATTAAAATATAAAACAATATATATTTAATTTAAACGCACGTTTCAAATTACCGGGGTCACATACTAACTAGAAAAATTCCAGAAAAATATTTTCTAGCTTCGTATTGACGATACGGTCCTAACAAAACTAGTTTCGTCGAATTCTGAGACCGTTTGAAAAATGGCCAATTTCCAGTCGATTAAAATCAATTGAAACCGGTCAAACGCGTTTTCCTATGCCACGCTCACATATTGATTCGAAAAATTCTGAAATTTGAAATCTAGCAATAACTTTACATCCCGGACCCAACAAAACTGGTGTCGTCGAATTCCGAGGTCGTTTGCAAAATTGCTATTTTTAAGGGCCTTATATATATAAAAATATATATAAATTCCACAGCGACTATTTCTAATTTTAAACTGGACATATCTTATCATTCCCAAGATGAAATCTCAGTTTGTTAACTTCGTTACAAAGATATAGTTATACAGATTCAAATATTTCTTGTTTCGTTCAATTCCGACTTATATTGAATTCTGTATATTCATTTGAAATTAGAAATCGAATTTTCGAACTACCGCGCCATTTTCAATTCCTTTTATAATTATATATAATTATTATATATTCTAACGACGACGTATATAATATATACGTTCTAATTAGATTCAAAATAAATTTCTCGTCGATATTATTTAAAATAATTCATTTTAAATATTCAAAATTCGCTAAAATTGCCAAAATAAAAATTTTAAACTGGCCCAGATTTTCCGGGTTATTACAATCTCCCCCACTTAAAACTTTTCGTCCCCGAAAAGGAACAAAGTCGAAAGTGGTTTGATTATTCAGCTCTACGATCGATCAGGCTTCCATTCTCCAAATCTTTAGTTTCTGAGAATTTTCTAAATTTTCAAAAATTTGACTAACAACCTAAATTTTCGAAAAATTTCGCCATAACCTCCCCTGCACCGGGAGCATCGGGGAATTTCAAATAGCTTCCCCGGTCCTTCAGATCTCAAAAAGAAAAAGAAAAAGCCAATAGGCTCATAAAATCATCATCACCCAAACAAAACAGTAAATTATGTAGTAAACATGTACCTATTTGTCGGGCAAACAAATTTTATTCTCTGGCTCTAGCCTCCTTGCTATGACCTGTTCAATGATATATATGTATATGCAAGCAAACGCAACCAATTTTCGATACAATTCAATATTTGGTTCTGTTAGGCTAAATGGCTAAAAATTAGCAAACAAATAAACAAACAACACAAACATCAATCAGTTAGTGGATTAGAGTTTCAAATCCATAAATTTGATATATATACAAAAATCAGATTTTTGATGCCAAATCACAACAATAGGCCCTATCTAATTTTGGTTCTCACACCAGTCAATAGGAAATATATAGAAATCACACCTTCGGAGCACGAACATAAACATTGATGATGCCATGGTCATTATCAACATCATCTCCGGGCGACTAGAGTGTGATTCTATATCTATCCAGTATATTAAAATTTCAAACACACGTGGATCAGACGTATACGCAAAATCTTTATATACTGGACTGTCCAACTCAATATAAATAGAAAATCAAATACGAATGATTGATTTAAATTTTCAAAACAAAATTTGTTTTCACTTGAAAAATATACTCTTTACACTCGTTCTAGGATACTACTGATCCCATCTCTAACGAGTCATTCTAATTGGATATTACTAATCCAATATCTGATGAATTCTTTCGTATGGTTCTAATGTGCCTTGTTCTCTGAGCTTTGTAAACCAAAGCTCTGATACCAACTGTGACGGCAAAGAATTTCGCTCGGTCCGAACCAGTCGCTAAACCGATCCAGGCCGTTCGAAACGCCCTATCGTTTGAGAACACGACAAAACAGAACGCATACAGAAGAACATTTCATTGTATATTACAACAATGCATCAGAATACAAGAATATACAGAGTATAAATGAATATTACACAGAAATATCAGAGATTTAAATTACATTTAAATACATAGCAGCGGAAAATAATACAATACACAACTAGAAAGAGATATACGGATACAAAGCTTTCCGGATATCGTCCCAGCTGTAAACCAGGATCCTGTGAATATAAATCTGCAAAACCAAAACTACTAGCTGCCCGTGTCAAAATAGGGGCACCCAGAGTTTAGGTTAAAACAATAAACTCCAGGTCAGTCATGTGACTGGTGTGAGAACTAAAACAGTTACTAATCTTTATTTTAAATCATTAGGTAAATCAAGGGACCACGCCGTATAACACGGAACGGGTTTCCTCCCAAGAATACCAGTGCATAAAACAAACAGCGCAATGCTAAATAAAGAAAAATGAAGCTGTTATAAGACCCAGGTCCCATCACACAATGCAACGCAGCCGAGGATAGGGTTTTCCCTTATAACAGCCAAAGAATGCTTGATACGTTTAAAACAAATCATTTGATACTATTATAAGTGCATAGTGTATAAAACACTTCAAATCATAAGTATCAATCATAGGCGGCATGAATGGCCCATAACACTATGTCGCCATATATAAGTTTACAATCAAAACTGCAAATGTCGTATTGGAAGTTGGGTTATCATTTATGGTATGAACCGAGGCTAGGGGCAAGATCCTCACTGATTCGAGACTGCCTAGCCCAAGTCTCAGGAACAGCCGCAACTGCCCCATGGATCGTCAGGGCCAGTCCACCGATGTGGATTATTATACCTGAGCACTACGTTTCGCCGCCCTTTGGGGCATAAGCGAGCCAACTAAATGACTCCATCGGTTCGAGAACGACCGATCAATCCGAGGCGCCTCGCAACAGCAACAACCACATAAGTCAAACTCGTCAGGGCGTGTAAATTCACTGACGCCACTTTTAGCTAGGAGGAAACGTAGGCCCTCCCTGATGTCCGTCTCCCGTTTTTGATTCATACCGGGTGTGATACTCGCGAATCAACGTTACACAAAGCTACGCCCCAAAGGCCGTGCTTCGATCATCAACCACAAGACTTTGCTTTTCAACAGAAGCCCTGATCATTTGCTACTTAGGCATGCCACACAGGCAATTCACTCCATGCGATTGATATCCATCAATATATAACCCCTGAGCTCGTACGTCTCAGAGAAGGGCGTTAAGCAAGAGAATAAATTCTCCGCCGCCAAACAGATATATATTTAATAGAGATCAATCACACGGACTAAAATCCAATGTCAGACACACAGTCTATTTACAAGTCCGTTCTGGGGCTGAACGAAACCGGAGGCACCTAGTACCCCGCATATCCATCGATCTCCAAGTACGTCTGGACGATCACTAACTGTTTCCATCTTCTTGGGTGTACAGCCCAATCAAGATCATCAGTAATTACCCAAACGACGTGAAGACCTCCGGTCTTCGACCATCGTCTTCATCTTCGACTTATCGTCGTATCAGTTATTCAGAATGGGATAAACCCGGTCTTTCCGAATAACTCGCGTATATTTTAAATAAGTGTTACACAAACACAACATACGCCTCATTCCAATTCATTAGTCACTAATCGTAAATTAATCAAGAGAATAATTCCCCAAATATTAACCCCGAAGGCCGAAACCAACATCAGATCAATATTCAGAAAACCATTCTGCTTGGCCAACCGACAGTTACTTTCTAATTTCACATTCATAGGGAAAGGTTTCCATTAATTTTATCCAAGATAAATTCCTTGAATTTATTCTTAAATCTATTTTTGAATATCAATTCAAACAAGTCGGGATTCGCGAACCTTAACGAAGTAATCATTTGTTTTAATTTCCCAATCCCAACCTATTCATCCCATGAAGTAAAACTGGTTATACTTCATATCTAACACCACGGTGTTATCGGTAAATTCAATTACCATTTCACGTTCAAATCCAATTAAAGATTTAACTATCGCCTGGAGCAAAACTGGTGATACTCCATTTTCGATCATTTCAATCTAATTAAAGATTCATTAAAACTCCACTTAGTTTTAATCTTCGACTGGGTTAAAGAATCAGTGTCATTTAAAACACGATTCACGATAAACCCAAAATCACATTCCATTAATTATCGGGTTAAAGAACAAGTGTTATTTAAAACACTGTTCACGATAAACCCAAAAATCAATACCAATTCAATTCCAATTAAACATTATTTAATTGGTACACTTCATTAAATCTAAATAAAAAGATTTAATCTTTTCTCAACTGGGTTCAAGAACAGTGTTAGTGAAGACACCATTCACGACAAACCCAAATCACACTTGATATTCAATATAAGGCTCTGAATAGAAAATATACCGGCTTATATTCAACATCAAATTCTACGACTAACAAATGTCGTATTGGAAATAACGATATAAATATATATCTTTCAAATTTCCATAACAACACCTGTATAATCACGAATTCCAACATCGAAATATTCCGAAGACAATTTCGATTCAAATCCACTCCAATGAAATCATTGGAGATTCTGGTTATTTATAAAACCCTTTTCAAATTCAATTTATTTATTTAAAAATAAATAGAATTATAATTCTAGCTCAAAACTGGTTCATTTCGATAAAAATCTATTTTTATCTTTTCAAATATGGAGTTTTTCATCCCAATTCTTTCTAAATCATTTCTTATGATTTTACACAAATTATTACTATTTTTAATAATTTTATCAAGGCCCGTACAGTCGATTTCCAACAATGGCCATCGAACTGCACTTACAGCGACCTTTTTCGAATTTGATTTGGACATAATTCCAAATCCAACCGTTAGATTTCTAATTTCTAATATTCTTTAGAAAGCTCTTTTCGATACGAACCCAACGGTTCCGGTTTTAGGAGAATCCGACGGTCGGATCTCCCGTAATGTCCGTTTGAAACAAATGGTCGAAATTCGCGAACTGCCGCGGCGCGGCGCGTTCTATTCAGGCCATTATATTATATATATATAATATATATATTATATATATCGTCGATTTCTATTTAAAACGGATTATATAAATAGTTTTGAATTCGTTTCAAAAACATTTTCAACTTCCATTTCAATTCAAATCAAGATTGAATTCTGCTTTATAAATTCGTTTTAAAATCCATTTCTATTCAATTCAAATTTCAATTCAATTCATTTCGAAATCGTTTTCAATTCAATTTGAATTCATTTCCAATTCAATTCATTTCGAAATCGTTTTCAATTCAATTTGAATTCATTTTCAATTCAATTCATTTCGAAATCGTTTTCAATTCAATTCATTTCGAAATCGTTTTCAATTCAATTCATTTCGAAATCGTTTTCAATTCAATTCTTTTCGAAATGAATGAAATCGATATAAATATCGATTCACGTCAAAATGGCGTCAATCTAATCAACACGGCTTCATATATTTCTATTTTCAAATATTCTATTCCGAATATTTCTTTTTCAAAATAGTTGTCAATACTAAAATATTTCGTTCAACACATGACCAATCTCAACGGATGAGTACTGTCAACACATGAACCTTTATTTTATAATATTCTTTATTTTTCAAACTGGAATGAGACCCAATCAATTACCATATAAAGTTAATTATATGGATTTTCATACAACACATGTATATAATAGCATTGAAAAATAATCAACCATCAACCAAAGTGCACTACACTGTATAAGCATCAAATATAGATATCTAACGCTTATAACAGCCTGTCAATCAATCGATCGACATCTTTAATCAATCAGGATGAGTGAACTGCATATTTTATCCTAACACCCGTGTGGGGTTTTCAAACAATCAAACAAATGTTTTATTTGTGCAATTGGGCGATGTGTAAAATTTATCGACCCAATCAATGTCCTTCAAATAGGTGTACATAAACAAACCGTCGGGTTTGTAAATGAATATTTATTTATTCATATTCACGTTAAAAATTATATTTTTAACGATAAAACTTTTATTCAACCTACGAACATTCTCTTCGGTTCATTTATTCAATAAAATGATATTTTTATCCTAACACCTTATTTTTCTAACTTATTTTAGAAAATTTCGGCGGCATAACGGCACGATACTAGAAACGGGACGAGGCCTAGCCTTATCCCCGGTCTAGTGAAGGCCCACGCCATTCACACATCAATCAAATCAATTCGTTATGTAAACCACAAAATTTGGAGTAAGAGTCTAACCTAGCCTTACTCCTTCGCCTTATAACGGCGCACGTCTAATCCTAACCAATTTATCGATTCGATTTTTTTCACACCACAAACCACATTCAAACCAATATCGCAATCAATCACCAAACAGCCAAACAAACAAGTCCATGGTCTGTGGACGATTGTGTCGGGTGCTACTAAACACCGTCTGCATCCTAGTATATATATATAACTAGAAAAGAAATTGAAAGGTGAGAAATTCTCACCTTTGGGATCCACTCCTCCATTCTTTCTTTCTGAACTGTTTGGATTTGTCCGAAATTCCAACGCATCCCTTTCCCGCTGTTCATATATAAAAATCATATTTTTAACACGGTGATTATATTTTAAAAACCCATGCTATATATATTTTAAAACAATGATTTTTATATTTTTTAAACAACGGTCTTTTTTATTTTTATTTAAAATGGCATATATATAAATTTCATATTTTTAATCTAAAACTATTTTATCTAAAAATTCAAATCTTAAAATCAATGTTAATTTATTTAAAATATGAAAATAAAACAATGTTCTTTATATAAAATTCCTCCTTTAAAACAATGCCAATTTCTATTCCATAAAGTAGCTATTTTTATTTTCAAAAACATATGTATGAAAATCATATTTTAAAATATATATATATAAATTAAAAAAACCATAATTTTATTTTATATATTTTAAAAACTGGTTTTATAAATGCTACTGTATAAATTAAAAACTGAATTTAAACAATGTGTTTTATAAATTAAAACTGAATTTAAACACTAATCACCATGCTTAATTACCCCAAGAAGAAGTCGGTCGCATCCTCCTTTTCCAGTTTCTAACCGAACCCCATCGCAGAAATGCTCCACCCTAGGTTTAGAAACCACCATCAGCCGGAGCCACCAGGTTCTAATCGGAGTTCGCCACATAAAAGAGCTCTACGTCATCGTTCCACCTTGCAACCGCGCCACGCTCGGCGGCGTCACCATCGCCAGAAATGGCCTCGAACCCAACGCGTTTGGGAGCAGATTCCTCGCTAATCTCAATGCTGAAGATGATCAAAGTGATACGATTTGGAAGGTCTTACGTTGCTCTCCCTTTTTCACTTTGGAAATTCCTTGAATTAATGAATGAATCTAAAGTTATCGGGGGAGAAATATACGAAAAGCAACCGCCGTTCTTTTTACTTGGAGGCGGAAATTAAATGCCCGGTTGACCAGTGAATGATGTGGACCAAGGAATTAGGGTTATATAATATAGTTTTATTTATATTTAATTCCACTTTTTCTTGTTTAACACTGCGAATTCCAAATCATACCCGATCACTGTCGTCCCTAGGTAATTAACCCCATTCCAAGCACAATGGGATATATTTCGTAACCCAATTTGGCTGTTATGCTAAGTTTCCGTCAAAATTAAAATATAAAACAATATATATTTAATTTAAACGCACGTTTCAAATTACCGGGGTCACATACTAACTAGAAAAATTCCAGAAAAATATTTTCTAGCTTCGTATTGACGATACGGTCCTAACAAAACTAGTTTCGTCGAATTCTGAGACCGTTTGAAAAATGGCCAATTTCCAGTCGATTAAAATCAACTGAAACCGGTCAAACGCGTTTTCCTATGCCACACTCACATATTGATTCGAAAAATTATGAAATTTGAAATCTAGCAATAACTTTACATCCCGGACCCAACAAAACTGGTTTCGTCGAATTCCGAGGTCGTTTGCAAAATTGCTATTTTTAAGGGCCTTATATATATAAAAATATATATAAATTCCACAGCGACTATTTCTAATTTTAAACTGGACATATCTTATCATTCCCAAGATGAAATCTCAGTTTGTTAACTTCGTTACAAAGATATAGTTATACAGATTCAAATATTTCTTGTTTCGTTCAATTCCGACTTATATTGAATTCTGTATATTCATTTGAAATTAGAAATCGAATTTTCGAACTACCGCGCCATTTTCAATTCCTTTTATAATTATATATAATTATTATATATTCTAACGACGACGTATATATTATATACGTTCTAATTAGATTCAAAATAAATTTCTCGTCGATATTATTTAAAATAATTCATTTTAAATATTCAAAATTCGCTAAAATTGCCAAAATAAAAATTTTAAACTGGCCCAGATTTTCCGGGTTATTACAGAGGTAAAGTTTTGAATCCACAGAGCGGGCATCATTCATCGGCGAAAGTCACTTACCGTGGTAAGTGTTGCATCCCGACTGAAGGAGCCTGGACCTCTGTGAACCATGAGGTAAAGTTTTGAATCCACAGAGTGGGCATCAGTCATCGGCGAAAGTCACTTAACGTGGTAAGTGTTGCATCCCAACTGAATGAGCCTGGACCTCTGTGAACCATGAGGTAAAGGTTTGAATCCACAGAGCGGGCATCAGTCATCGGCGAAAGTCACTTACCGTGGTACGTGTTGCATCCCGACTGAAGGAGCCTGGACCTCTGTGAACCATGAGGTAAAGGTTTGAATCCACAGAGCGGGCATCAGTCATCGGCGAAAGTCACTTACCGTGGTAAGTGTTGCATCCCAACTAAAGGGAGCCTGGACCTCTGTGAACCATGAGGTAAAGTTTTGAATCCACAGAGCGGGCATCAGTCATCGGCGAAAGTCACTTACCGTGGTAAGTGTTGCATCCCGACTGAAGGAGCCTGGACCTCTGTGAACCATGAGGTAAAGGTTTGAATCCACAGAGCGGGCATCAGTGATTGGCGAAAGTTACTTACCGTGGTAAGTGTTGCATCCCGACTGAAGGAGCCTGGACCTCTGTGAACCATGAGGTAAAGTTTTGAATCCACAGAGCGGGCATCAGTCATCGGCAAAAGTCACTTACCGTGGTAAGTGTTGCATCCCGACTGAAGGAGCCTAGACCTCTGTGAACCATGAGGTAAAGTTTTGAATCCACAGAGCGGGCATCAGTCATCGGCGAAAGTCACTTACCATGGTAAATGTTGCATCCCAACTGAAGGAGCCTGGACCTCTGTGAACTATGAGGTAAAGTATTGAATCCACATAGCGGGCATCAGTCATCGGCGAAAGTCACTTACCGTGGTAAGTGTTGCATCCCGAATGAAGGAGCCTGGACCTCTGTGAACCATGAGGTAAAGGTTTGAATCCACAGAGCGGTCATCAGTCATCGGCGAAAGTCACTTACCGTGGTAAGTGCTGCATCCCGACTAAAGGAGCCTGGACCTCTGTGAACCATGAGGTAAAGTTTTGAATCCACTGTGCGGGCGTCATTCATCGACGAAAGTCACTTACCGTGGTAAGTGTTGCATCCCGATTGAAGGAGCCTGGACATTTGTGAACCATGAGGTAAAGTTTTGAATCCACAGAGCGGGCATCAGTCATCGACGAAAGTCACTTACCGTGGTAAGTGTTGCATCCCGACTGAAGGAGCCTGGACCTCTGTGAACCATGAGGTAAAGTTTTGAATCCACAGAGCGGGCATCAGTCATCGGCGAAAGTCACTTACCGTGGTAAGTGTTGCATCCCGACTGAAGGAGCCTGGACCTCTGTGAACCATGAGGTAAAGTTTTGAATCCACAGAGCGGGCATCAGTCATCGGCGAAAGTCACTTACCGTGGTAAGTGTTGCATCCCGACTGAAGGAGCCTGGACCTCTGTGAACCATGAGGTAAAGGTTTGAATCCACATAGCGGCCATCAGTCATCGGCGAAAGTCGCTTACCGTGGTAAGTGTTGCATCCCGACTGAAGGAGCCTGGACCTCTGTGAACCATGAGGTAAAGTTTTGAATCCACAGAGCGGGCATCAGTCATCGGTGAAAGTCACTTACCGTGGTAAGTGTTGCATCCCAACTAAAGGAGCCTGGACCTCTGTAAACCATGGGGTAAAGTTTTGAATCCACAGAGCGGGCATCAGTCATCGGCGAAAGTCACTTACCTTGGTAAGTGTTGCATCCCGATTGAAGGAGCCTGGACCTCTGTGAACCATGAGGTAAAGTTTTGAATCCACAGAGCGGGCATCGGTCATCGGCGAAAGTCACTTACCGTGGTAAGTGTTGCATCCCGACTGAAGGAGCCTGGACCTCTGTGAACCATGAGGTAAACTTTTGAATCCACAGAGCGGGCATCAATCATCGGCGAAATTCACTTACCGTGGTAAGTGTTGCATCCAGACTGAAGGAGCCTGGACCTCTGTGATCCATGAGGTAACGGTTTGAATCCACAGACCGGGCATCAATCATCAGCGAAAGTCACTTACCGTGGCAAGTGTTGCATCCCGACTGAAGGAGCCTGGACCTCTGTGAACCATGAGGTAAAGATTTGAATCCACAGAGCGGGCATCAGTCATCGGCGAAAGTCACTTACCATGGTAAGTGTTGCATCCCGACTGAAGGAGCCTGGACCTCTGTGAACCATGAGGTAAAGGTTTGAATCCACAGAGCGAGCATTAGTCATCGAAGAAAGTCACTTACCGTGGTAAGTGTTGCATCCCGACTGAAGGAGCCTGGACATCTGTGAACCATGAGGTAAAGGTTTGAATCCACAGAGCAGGCATCAGTCATCGGCGAAAGTCACTTACCATGGTAAGTGTTGCATCCCGACTGAAGGATCCTGGACCTCTGTGAACCATGAGGTAAAGTTTTGAATCCACAGAGCAGGCATCAGTCATCGGCGAAAGTCACTTACCGTGGTAAGTGTTGCATCCCGACTGAAGGAGCCTGGACCTCTGTGAACCATGAGGTAAAGTTTTGAATCCACAGAGCAGGCATCAGTCATCGGCGAAAGTCACTTATCGTGGTAAGTGTTGCATCCCGACTGAAGAAGCCTGGACCTCTGTGAACCATGAGGTAAAGTTTTGAATCCACAGAGCGGGCATTAGTCATCAGCGAAAGTCACTTACCATGGTAAGTGTTGCATCCCGGCTGAAGGAGCCTGATCCTCTGTGAACCATGAGATAAAGGTTTGGCTGATCCATGGAGCGAGCTCGAAGCACTTGGACCTCTATGAACTATGAGGGATGAGGTTTTAAATCCGGTATAGCTTGTTGCTCTACTCGTTGTTTGATTGATTGGGACTTCCTTGATCGACCGTTGAGTTGGTATTATCAGAGTTGCCTCATTTTGTCGGATGTTGAGGAAGCAAATGCCTACGGAGTAGCCTACAATGAGAAAATCGTCTTTTAGCATATTTTATATATGTTTTGCAAGTCATAGATTTACACAAGCAGGTGACATTTTACTCGTAGTACTTTTGTTTTGTACAATGCATGTAAACCATTATAGACTTTTTACAGGAAAGTAAAGCATAGTAAAGAGTAAAGTAATGCAGAGAAGCAATAGCGATCGCTTATTTTGAGCTGTGGATATTAGATCATCATCAACGGTTGTCAATGGATTATCGGCCTTGGAATAGCCTGAGCAGAAGCTACGTTGTTTCGACTGGATTGGTCATTGGATGCCCCTTGCCCCTAGGGAGCCGCAGGAGGATTTGCATCTTGGGAGTTCTTCCCAAATTGTTGTAGACGGTTCTTCTTAATCAACTCTTCGATCAATGATCTCAGCTGCCTGCACTCGTTGGTGTTATGGCCCGGCTGATTATGATACCGACAAAACTTCCCAGATTTGGTCAGATGGTCATTCATTCTTATTGGTCGAGGTTCTGGATAATCTTCTGCGTCCTTTGTGGCAAGGTAAATGTTCTCAGGAGTATCATTCAGAAGTGTTAGATCAGATGAACCAGCAGGATGAAACCTTTTATTAGTTTGGTTGTCATTTCTGTCATTAGCTCGCTTCTACCCCTGAGTATTCTTCTGATTGGACTGAGTAGGTGCACTTTTAGGAGCTTCTATGAGTTGATTACCGCCAATGGTCGAAAGAGGTATAGGATTATCGTCCACTCTCATGTACTCTTCTGCTTTTTTATAGAACTTATCAAGCGTAGTCGGTTCTTTCATCTTAATCCATCTACCGAATTCGCTCTTCTCATCGATAGCGCTGAGTAGAGACATGAGGATTATGCGAGGTTCTGCGTTCTTCACTTCAGACAAGGCAACATTAAATCGGCTAAGGAAGGCCTTGACTGTCTCTCCTGGCCTCTGTTTCATTGCCGAGGGCGGTATAGCATCCTTGGCTTTGGTAGCATACAAGCGGAACTGCTCTTTAAACTTTTTAGTCAGGTCGGAAAATCGATCGATGGATTTGGGAGGCAACTTTGTGAACCACAATGATGCAGCACCTTCTAAGTAGGGAGGAAAATATGTGCATCTCATCTCATCAGTTGCTTTAGCTGCACTCATATGCCATTCATATTTGAATAGGAAATAGTTTAGATCAACTAGGCCGTTGTACGGAGGCAAAGCCGGTGGATTGAACTTCTTAGGGCATTCTGCTTCGTGGATTCTTTCGCTGAACGGGGTCCTGTCAGGAGAGAAGTCCCATTCTCTTTCATCGTCTTGGCGAGGTTGATTCTTTTTCATGGCTCGTTCTATCATATCTGAGATGTATTCTTCAGTGTTATGGCGCTCGGTGAAGCTGAGCTCTCTACCAAATGTCCGCCTAGGCATTCGAACTTGATTAGTGGGTTTTGGCTCTTTGTCTTTTCGACGAAGAGGTGCCCCCGTGACAGGATTGGAGGGTTTTTCAGTATTCACTTCGGAATGGCTCTTAGCTTTTGATTTCAAATTCTCGATGTTAGCCTCATCTCTATCACTTGCCCAATCATAATCATCTTCCATAATATCGTTGCTGTTATGATCGGAAACGGGCGATTTGTCGTTTTCGTCGAAATTAACATGGACTTTCGGAGGGGCTTGAATTGGTTGAGCATTTAAAAGAGCGTTCATTTTCTCCATTAGAGCATCATTAGCATCCATCAAAGTTTTATTTGAAGTTTCTATTCGGTGGTTCACATTGGCAATAGCGGCATTTAGCTCATTTCTAGTCACAACGGCTCCGCTTTACGAGTTTTCGCCAACTTCACAGCGGTTTGTGAGTGGTGTTTCTTCGTTAGCGACATTACCTGCATCTAACATGGTTTTGTTAGTAGTCTTCTTAGTTTTGGCCATGATTTTCGGAGAAGGATGCAACTTAGGGCTTTAATGCAAGGTTTTCAACTTTGGGAGAATGCGAGATAAGGTAGGAGATGTGAGCGCGGCCCCATGGTGGGCGCCAAATGTTTACCCCAAATTTGGGATCAAGCACCAAAGATGTGAAAGTTACACTTCACCGATTCGGTATGGATGTGGAACCGCGTATTCTCAAAATAAACGAATAAAAACTAGTAAGAACACAAAAGAATTTTTATAGTGGTTCGATTCAATATGAATCTACGTCCACTTTCAATCCATTCTCATTACAATATTTGAGTTTACAACACATGAAATTTCCCTCATTACAATCAATCCTCTCTC
Source organism: Allium sativum (assembly GCA_030737875.1). NCBI lineage: Eukaryota > Viridiplantae > Streptophyta > Magnoliopsida > Asparagales > Amaryllidaceae > Allium > Allium sativum. The sequence goes on along the minus strand of CM060921.1, from coordinate 713,340,661 downwards.
TAACTCTATTTTAGATCTAACTCCACTCGAATTTGGTGAAGAAAATGAAGTGAACTTTTAGCTTTGTGATGAATCTTCAATCACTTGTCCGCTTTGTACATTTTCCATGATTCCTATAAGTGTTTCGCGTTGGATCCGGATTTAGAGTGGATTAGAGAAGATGTGAGATTGCTTGAATGATGTTGGAGTGATTCATCTTCTAGCTTGCATAAGATTGAAGGTACTTAGATTCAATCAGAGAGAATTCTCATAATCCTTCACATGAATTTGATCTTCATGAAGTTAGAAAAGTGTGGATGAATCTATGGAAGCCATTAGAGAAGTGGTAGATCATCTTTGAATTTGGTAGAGTCTCCCCCTTGGAATGATTTTTCGGTCCCCCTTTAATGAAGAAGTGAGGGGGTATTTATAGGTGATTTTAGCCTAGGTGGCAATTCTGTAATTATGCTGAAAATGCCATGACTCAATTTCGACATGACTTCATCTCGCCATGACTCAACCCGACATGACTCAATTTCGCCATGAGTGGTCTCGCCATGGTGAGATGCGGCATATCTTTCGGTGGCATTTAGGTAAATATGTGTGGTACAATTTGGACTGCGACATGACTTTAACACCATGACTATAGTGTGCTTTAACATTAATGCTTCAGAATACAGTATACGACTTAAAGTGTAAATCATTCCACATAGGGACCTTCGTTATGACATGCACTGATGACCCATTATATAAACGAGTTAATTAGTCCATGCTTTTGTCTCTGCACAATCATATTGTCGCTGTCTTATTTCTATGACAGTCAGACTTCTTTAAAGAGCTGTAACCTGATACAAAATATGATTTATCAACAGACCGGCCTGAGCTTTCTTATTCATATTTGTTCCATACATCTGTCAAGTGCAAACTGCTTGGTACTAACCAATAACGAAATGGTCTTGCCCACTATGTTTTGTGGTATGACTTCTTGAATAGTTTGGACGACATGGATTGTAATACCTGCATGACTCTATTCATGAAATTGTGTCCCATGTGGCCACCTGGAATGTAAGCTTTATGAATAATGACTTGCGTGCAGATGCCTTAATATCATCCCATGTCGTCCTGCTCATCAAGTCGTGTATGGATTATGGCCTTTCAGAATCCACGACTCGACTTCTTCATCTCAACACGTGGTGATAATGAGATTTATCCTTGGAAACTGGTTTAGCCGTATTAAACATGTCCAGCGACATGATTCAATGAACGACATGATTGTATTAGCGGCCTTCAGCATGAAACATTCTGGTGCTTGCGACTTGCATGGATGCAATGCCTTGGTGTCACTCCGTTGATTCAGCCTTGAGCTATTGTTTGTTCAACACCACGTGAGCACTTCTCAGGTAGTCCATTCTAATGCCGCCATGCCATACTATTTTATTCCATGTCGTGAGAACCATTCTGCATGACATAACACACGACATGGGTGATGTGAAGTAAACTACTTGCGACATGGACGAGTGAAATGATTTGAATGCTTCCATGATCTCAGAATGATCCACGTGTATCAAGCAGGTGATTTCATATCGTGCGAGTTGCTTGATTCATGCAGTACGATTTGGTATACCACATACTTTGAATCATAACAACTTGATATATATATCTGTCTACATGTACTCATATCGCTTCTCACACTCTTCATATAATATTAGTTGCTTGAAGCTCGACAACGACATGGTTATATGAACGATACGACTGTGCATAAGTGGATTATCGACATAAGTCGACTAACAGTACGAATGGGACGCCATTATCTAACCATCGACATGAGCACTTGTACAGCTGGTTTATATGTCGCCTTTTCACCATGTCGTGGAAACTAATTGTTTGGTCCCGACGATGTGAATGGGTACGGCACGGGCAGAGTCGCTTTAACGACTTACGGCTTAGGCTATAACCAACCTAGAACCCTTTGAGCCGCGTTGTAATAACGGTGTTAACAAAATTGTAAAATTTTGATTTTAAAATATTATGTGAGTTATAAAAGGTTTCAGATGATGGTGGAGATTTTTGTACTAGAAATTTTACTTTTAATTTTAAATTTGAATCAACAAACAAAAGGCAAATTTCAATTTAAAGATATGTAATTTAAATTTCCAATTTATTTGAATCTAATCAGAAAAGATTACTGTAGAAATTAAACTACTTAACTATTGTCAAATGCAAAGATAAATAAAAAAACTAAAAACTAAAAGAATGGTAGCTAAATAATAAAAGAAAATACTAAAGAATAAAAACCTGTAGAACCGAATTAAACAAGAAGAGAGTAAAAATAGTGTTATTGTTGAATCTAATCAAATGTTCAATCGCTGATAAGAAAATTAAATAAAATATCAGTTGTTTTCTATCAAATCTAGTTGATTAGGTAACACAAATTGCCATGAAAATGCAAAAAAGTAAAAGAAAAGCGAAGCTTTATTAATGAAGAAGAAAAGAAAGAGATACATCTTTTTACGATGAATACATTGGGTATTTATAGAAGATGGAATCCCCTCTCAACATGAATATGTGGCCTAGATAAAACCTTAAAAAATATTTCTTTACAAAAAAAAGAACTACGATGATGGATTTGAGATATTCATTTGAGATCTCCTTCTTCTGATTCTTGACATGTAGAAATCATAATGGTGCAAATTAAGATGTGATATCCTTCTATATGGCAAGTAAATATGAGTGATTTGAATTGTTTTCTATAAGAAAACATGCTTAACTCCCAATATCTCTATTAATGTGTGTGTGTGTGTATTTATATATATATACACGTACATAAGAACATACATACATACATACATACATACATATATATATATATACACACACACACTATATCACTAGATTCCATATATTTTTCAGATCACAAGAGTTATGTGTGCAATGTCTAGCTTTCCTTTCTTCAAAAAAAATAAGGTGGTAGCAGGGAATGAGTTCAACACACTATACCGAAGTTTACGGCCTTTGCCTGTGAGCTGCAGCATCCTTCAAGTTTATACTAGAACTAATACAGGCAAGTAGCTTTTTTCTTTGTCATTTGTCTTTAATTGAGATGAATGAGACTTTTATTGAAAAATTTGTAAAGACACACAAAAATACTTAAAGTATTATTTATTTATATACGATAAGATAAGATATGAGCATAAAAATAAACACTTCTGTTGTTATTCAGATGCTTTATATAGCGTCACATTATCTTTTTTCTCCGACATTACTTCAATATATTTTGTCTGACAATAAGCAGTATTCAGATTCATAGTATGTAGTGTATGAGATCCCTTATTTTATCAATCCATTCAACATTCATCTAATTGACTCGATTTCTTAACATCTGTTGGGTTTCTTCATGATTTTTCATTAAATTCATCTAATCTACTCGAATGACTGGACCCGATTTAGCGGGAGTAGCAGTATCATAATAGAAACAATGTTTTGATTATCCTATTGATTGCTATTATTATCTTGATGTTTACAAGCATGTGATGTGGATGTTCCTTTCTTTCTAGCCATTGTTGTAAGCTTTTCTTTTTAGATATTTTGCAAATATGAGTAGGAAATAGGAAAAATGGTAGTTATGAGTCGGGTATATCCTACAGAAGAAACCAAGAATTCAATTCCGAGTGGAAGTATCAAAATATTTGCACTAAATTTAGCACAAATACCCAAATGAATTTGTTTAGAAATAATGGTATAAAAGTAGATGAAAACAAAGGAAATCAATTGTAAAACAACAAGAAAATAGAACACGAAGATTTATAGTGGTTCGACATTAAGTAACATACATCCACTTTAAGGATTTAATCACTTTAATGATGAATTTGATGTTTACAAAATTCAGATCATCGAAGATCTGGAGCACACAGTGGAGATAGAAAATTCAGTGAGCTAAAAGATCTAAGGTAGTGTTTGGTTTATTTTGTGTTTTGAGTTTTTAGTTTTTAGCGTTTATTATGAAATTGGGAAGATTTGAAGTGTAGAGGAGGTAATGGACCAAAGATGTAGGGAGTGACGGAGAAAACAGCGGGATGGTAAATACATGAATTTATTATCATTTTTCCGTTATTTCTAAAAATATGAAAAATAGTAAAAAAATTGTTTTTGGTTTTGTGTGTTAATTTCGTTTTGTTAAACGATCGTTTTTCATGAAATGTGTGTGTCGTCGGTACTTTTGTATGTGCGAGAACTCAAAATTGAAAAATGTAAACCAAACGCACTCTAAATTTCTCTAAGGCAACTGATATTTCTTGTCCAATATAACCTTGGATTGGGCTAAAATTTTGGTAAGAGAATCTCAAGGTAGAGTCGAGTACGTCATACGAAGGTAGGCCCCTAAGTTAATAGTGATCTAGGCTGATACTGATCTGAATTCAAGTTGGTACCGATATGGCTTTCAATTGATATGAGGTCCATACTTTGAGGTGTAAGCTCTTCTTTATGTTGAGGATTTGGTTCTGAAGTCGATTTATGTAATCACTCTAGTATTTGATGGATATGAAATGATCTTACTTGAAGTTAAACCAGATGTGATGTACACTTCGGCTCGTAACTAACCAAATTCACTTACTAATTGAGACTTTTGTTCTGAACGCGCCATTATGTTTTTTTGCTAAGCTTATTTGACTGCCCCTTATAGCCTTGTCTGTGCTTGATATTTGGGCCTTTCAATTGTAATTTTGGTTTGTCTGCCTCAATAAACATCTTGTCACGTTGACATAATCAGCCAAAGTAGATAGGTCAAAAAGTCTGGTAATATTCTATCCTCATTCTTTTACTTCTTTAAAATAGTTCGCTATTTTTATTTCTATTTTTCCAAATGTTCTCAATGAATACGTTCATTGGTCCCAGCATTTCAAGAATTGGTGTAATAAGTCCTATTTTTTCATTAATAGATGGAGTAGACATGAATATATTTCCATACAATGCTACATCTCTTGCTAATATTATTGTATTTACCACAACTAAATTGTTAGGTTCAATACACTTTTTCTTAATTTCTTTAATTTCCTTTCATGTAATCAAATAACTTCCCTTTAACACTAAACTTCAAAGCAGTTTAGATTTGGCTTTCTTTTCTTCTTTTCATACGAAACTACTTTAATTTTCTTGTGAGGGAGACTGTTTAATATACAACATGAGTTTGCTATTGCTTCACCTAATGAACTAGAATAAATCCATAACTGCATAATATAACATTGGTCATTTTAATGAGGGTCATTTTTTAAAATGGTAGGACGATGAATTACCATGTACTACTTTTATGAGAATTATGTTCAAGGCACGACTCGAATCTGGGTCTGTTACCAGACCTATGCACCAATTTTCCATTGCACTGCACCTACTAATTGAGTTCCCTATATTTTGTTTTGCTACTCCATTTTGTCGTGGCATATAAACTATATATTTTTCATGTATCATTCTTGCAGATTCACAAAATGTAGGAAAATTGTATATACGAAATTTATCAAACTAAGATTATTAATTTCATAAGCTTATTATTAGGTCATATCAATTTTATACCTCTTTTTTATAGGTCAAATATTATTTTAATACTTATTTTTGACATAGATTAGTTAAACATAACAATACTTTTAATAATCATCTATAAAGGTAGTAAAATACATCTTTCCTTCTTAAGTAGACATATTACACATATCATAAGTATCACTGTTACTTAGTTGTAACAAGTTAGCGGCATAAATAGATTTTAGTGGAAAATTACTTATTATTTTTATTAAAAAGCTTATCGTAACTAATCGTCAGCTTTCTTTGAACGTACTTAGGTATCTTATTTAATGAAATCACACCATTCACCAGTCTGATATTAATATGTCCTAATTTACTATGCCATAAAAAAAGAAGTCAACAATATAAGAAACCACAAATTTATTAACATTTAATTGAACATTGCATCATATATGTATCCTTTGTCCACAAATGCACCTCCTTTAGAGCACAACCAACAATGGCTTGTTCAGTTACTAAACAAGCCACCGATCAACCAGGCGTGGCTTGTTCAGTCACCCGTGGCTAGTCTGTGGCTGGTTTGGAGCTCGTTCGTGGCTGGTGGACTGAACAAGGGTTGACGCTTATAATGGAAAAGTGTTCGCCGTTATATGTTTATAACGGCAAACTCTTTGCCGTTATAATCTTGTAACGGCACAGAGTTTGCCATTATAAACTTGTAACGGCGAACACTTTGCTGTTGTATTTCATAGCCGTTGCACCCCAACGGCTAGTGTATTCCACCACCTATATACCCACTTACCTCCTTCTTCTTCCACACAACCACACCACCTTCTCAACTTCAACTTCCACAACCAAAAAAATGTCTTCTTTGGCACCCAAGCGAATCGGAAAAACAACTATAACAAAGAAGAAAACCAAGTCCCAACCGCATTCGTCATCATATGCCATGCAACGTCCAGTCCAACAGCAGCAATCGGTGCAGCCATCTCATGAATATGGCTACTCGCCATATTCAAATTATCCATACCGACCACCTTACCAACCGCTCGCGCCTCCTAATTTTCCTCCCATCCATTCTACCGCCCCGCCACAGTTTTATCAACGATGGCCCGTGGTAGGCATGTACGACGATCATTCGCCGTATATGTCAATGATGATGCAGACCGATCAAAGCCAATAACCTCACCTAACTCCGCAACAGACCGATCAAAATCTATAAAGACAGTTTTCATACGGGTATGTCTCTCCCACTAACGAAGAAAATGTCGAAACTTCAACGGAGGAGGCGGAGGAGGAAGATGCAAACGAGGATGCGAATGTTACGAATTCTGAAGAATGGAATCAAGAATACGTCGCACCTACCAGTCCCGAATATAACCAAAAGAAGACGAAGTGGAAGTCTTTAAGCGGAATTTTCAGTAAACGACACCAAACCGAAGTTGAATCGGAGGCGGATCGCGGATTAGAAGATATTGAGGAAGAACAAGCTGAAGGGGAAGGAGCAGCAGCGGATGACAAAAAAAAACAATGTAAGTTTACTTCCGAGCAGTACGTTTCACTTGCAAAATCGTGGATACGCATTTCACAGGACATCATTATTGGGAATAATATGAAAGGTCGGAAATTTTGGGAAAGAGTTGCAGAGTTTTACAATTCGTTGGAAGCGATGAGGAGAACATGGGGATCACTTAGAGACAGTTATAGAGTTATGAATGCCGCATGTCAGAACTATCTGGCAATATCGACAAGTTTGCAGAACAAGTAGCAAAGAGGTGCTGCACCTTATGACGTTGTAAGTACCGTAGATTATTTTAAAAAATAACATACTATACTATGAGTAGTTGAGAAATGTCATATACTCATACAACTTCGACTTTGTATTACAGATTGAAGAGTCACGAAAGGCCTACCAACAAAAGTATGGACATCCATTTAAATTTTAGGACTGCTTCGAGCTTCTATCTAGTTTGCCGAAGTGGAAGAACCCAAGCAACTTAATTTTTGAGCAGCATAACAAAGCTAAAAGGATGAACTACTCTAATTCTAGTCCAGGAAGTGACCCGAGTTCGCAAGAAAGAAACACGTTATTTGGAACTAGTGACGAACGACCTATTGGTAGAGCCAAGTCAGTTCAGCTGGAGCAACGCGGTGCAGAGTTTGCTAGATTTATGGAAACAATGGAGAATTCAGCTAAGGCGACAAAAGAGCGTAGAGTTAATTTTTCGGCGCAAAGAAACTGCAGCGACGAAGAGTTCCAAAAGATAGTTCGGGATGATCGAGAGCTCCGCAGACAAGCACAGATGGAGAAACAAGTCATGCTACGAGAGAAGAAGGAGGGGAAGAAAGCTATGCTACGAGAAGTGCAGGAGGAGAAGAAAGCTATCATGCGAGAGAAGAATTATATTAAAATGATTACATGTGATTTTAGTAAGCTTTCCCCTCTACAGCAAGAACTATTAACCGAGCAGCTTGGAGAGTACAGAAAAAAAGGAAGCAGATATTCCAGCGGAAGTGGTAGTGGTTCGTATAATAAGGACTAGCTTTGTATGTTGGGTTGAGTTGTAATATTATTGTGAACTGTTTGTAGTGTTTATGTACTAGTTGGTGTTTATGTACTAGCTATATATGTTGGGTTGAGTTGTAATATGATTGTGACCTGATTGTAGTATTTATGTACTAGTTGTTGTAATATTGATACAATTAACAATATGATTGGAAACCAGATTTATTGACCCAACTGCACACTGATACATAGTACTCTGATACATAGTACACGACTACACACTGATACATAGTACACGACTTGAATTGACCCAACACTGACGAGATATTTAAGTTAATATTTAAGTTCTAGTACCAACTAATGATTCCGACTATTCCTTCCTTTATGCGCCCACAAATGTTCCACCAACTGGTCACGCAATTGGAAGTGCGCAGATTGATCTTCTATGTGTTGAACCATATCAACATATTCTTCCATTGAGTTGATATCTTTATGGGGTTTTGCATTTGACCCCGTAAACATGTCAGGATAATTGGTCTTTTGATTCTTATAGCCGCCTCTTTCAGACTCCACAATCATGTTATGTATTATTATACAAGCATATATGATTTCTGATAGCACTCTTGCATCATGAAAACGAGTAGGATTTCGTAAAATATGAAATCGGGCTTGTAAAACACCAAATGTACATTCGATGTCCTTTCTGTAGCTTGCTACTTTTTCAGTGAAATAACTCTCTTTATCATTTGATGGTACTCTGTATCCTTGTATCAAAGTTCTCCACTTTGGATATTCCATCCACTAGGTAATATCCAGTTTTGTGTTCGATATTACCAACTTTATACGAAACATCTGTTGACAGTCCGTTAGCAAGTTCTATGAAAAGATATGATTGTTTTGAAACATTTATATCATTCAATGAACCTGGCACTCCAAAAAAAGCATGCCAAACCCATAAATCGTCTGTTGCTACTGCTTCAAGGATCATTGACGGCACATTTTCATGTCCGGTGAACATTCCTTTCCATCCCATTGGGCAGTTTTTCCAAGGCCAATGCATGAAATCTAAACTTCCAATCATACCTGGAAATCCTCTAGCTTCTCCCCTGTGTAGTATCCTGCTTATATCATTTGGTCCAGGCGTCCGTAGATACTCCTCCCCGAACTGTTCGACAACTGTTTTACAGAATTCTTTCAGACACTCTATTGCTGTTGATGATGCGATTTTGAAATATTCATCCATTTGGTCGCCAGATGTTCCATAGCTTAACATCCTCAACGCCGATGAAATTTTGATGTGGGGCGAGTGGCCGATTTATTGTGCTTCGTTCAGTCTATAAGTGAAATATGGGTTTGACTGATTAAGTTTAAGTAAAAAATTTGAGAAAATTGCCGGACTCATACGATAACGACGGCGGAACAACGTTGTATCGTAGGTTGGATTGTCGATGAAGTAATCCCTCATTTGTCGTTCATGTCCATCCTTGTAGTCTCTCTTATACCGCCGGCTAATCCGGCTGTGCATACTACCTCGACGGTTGCTCATTGAGCCTTCAAAAAAAAAATTTGGAATACCCAACCATTGCGTGCTGCTGCATCCCTTCCTCCGTGTCTTCCTCCATTTCTAGCTCAGCATCGTCAGTTTGATTCATGACTTCGTAGTAATGGTAGTATAGATTTGGATCCATTTCTTGCTTTTGTATATATTTAGTTTCGTTGTTCTCCTTTAGTGTAAACGTAGGACATATATATATATATATATATATATATATATATATATATATATATATATATATATATATGTATGTATATGTAGGCAAGGATGGTTGGCATAATATCTCTGTCATTGACCAGTCAATTCGGACAGTTGTGGTGATGAGAAAGGTTGGCAATAATGGTTGGCAATACATGTCGGAAAGAAAGGTTGGCAATAATGGTTGGCATAATATCTCTGCATTGACCAGTCAAATTATTCTTGCCATTTTTTTGGGCAATAATGGTTCCGACATAATGGTTTGGATGATAATGGTTCTGTCATTGAGTAGTCAATTCGGACAGTTGTGTTGATGTGAAAGGTTGGCAATAATGGTTGGCAATACCTATAGGCAATAATGGTTGGCAATAATGGTTGGGATGATATCTTTGCATTGACTAGTCAAATTATTCTAGCCATATTTTTTGGCAATAATGGTTCCGACTTAATAGTTGGGATGATAATGGTTCTGTCATTGAGTAGTCAATTCAGACAGTTGTTGTGATGTTAAACGTTGGCAATAAAGGTTGGCAATACCTGTAGGCAAGAATGGTTGGGAATAATGGGTGGGATGATTCTCTGCATTGAGTAGTCAATTCCGACATAAATGACAGCAGTATATGAAATTAATAGTGACTGCCAACGTTATTGTGATGTGAAAGGTCAGTGTAGGGAATCTAAAATAATGTCACGAGATAATGGAGAATATAATATCTCTGTCATCTTCACGTGTAGGTTAGGTACCGGTATGTCCTTTAGAAATTTGGTTTAAAATGATATCCAATTGTATAGAAATTCCTTTATATTTATTTAATAAACGTTATCGTTTATTAATGAAATTCCATAGCGATTATTTAAAAATTTAAATTGAACATAACTAAGAATCTATGTCACGAAATCTCAATTTTTTTCCCCCAACAGATAATTTTATTCAAATTGACCTGGACGATTCTTGTTTCAAAGAATTACGACCAATATCAGATCCGGTATATTCAGTTAAAGTTCGTATTGAAAATTACGAACTACCGCGGCATTTCGGGATCGTTTTAATTATATTATAAACTATATATATATATTCAAACTTCATTTTATATAATAAACTCGATATAAAATCAATTATATCTCCAATAGAATATTAACGAGAACATCATGGCTTCAGGGTTCACCATCATGGCTACGGTGTACGCTACATGAGAGTAATTTGTCACAGTGGAGTAGGATAAGGAGAAACAACCATAAGCATTAAGATACAATAGTTTATAAAGACACAACAACTGACGATAGAACATGCGAACTAGCTCAAACAAAGCATGGAGTAGGAATTAGCAACTTCATTACAATCCATTTTACAGAATTGTCTTACGGGCGTCGCATGATGTTCAATCACAACTGGTCTATTCTCTCGTTCGAGTTCGTTAGCATATGCTATTCCCCGAGGACACAAAGGTTGGTCTATCCATTCTGTGTAATTGCAACCAGTTGGATAGGCTGGACGTCGCTGAATGCGCTGACCTATATCGTTGCCCTCTCCTCGAACCACAACTTCAACCGCGTACCCGTAGTAGCAACGAACTGGATATGAATCAACTACATGTTCGTGCAGTGGTACACGAAAGAACTCTGCCTCCTGCGTTGACTGAGTGACTGCTTGTTCAGATGATACTTGGACAGGTGGGACTGGCATTTCATGTGGAGGTTGAACGTTCACCCATTCGTAAAACGGTTCATTTTGCAGTCTCATTTGGTTTAGGAACTGGAGTTCGTCTTCAAGCTCCTGTAGCCTCATGTCTTTGTACGCATGTTCCTCATAATCCGTAGATGACGACGACGAAGACATCTTCTGTGAGTTCTAATAGAATGATATGCTCTAAGAATGGGAACGAAGTTGTTTGAGTGCGGTAAGTTGTAAGTTAACATATGTATATATAGCTGCAAGTTTGGTAATGGTGTGAACGGTCACTAGCTATGCGAACTCTCGAAAACCACAAAAGAACTGCACTATATTCCAAAAAACTCTCGAAAAAAGTGACATGACTCCACTGTGACATAAAAGATGACTGCACAATGCGAACTGTGCAAGAAGTGACCAGTCAATGTGCTACAGTTGGTTGACCCGCTACAGATGGTTACAAAGCGCATAAACTCCGCTACATTTGTGTATTTAATTTGATGTTCGTATGTAGAATTTGGAGTCATCTGCAAATCTTGTTATGTTGGCGGCTTATTTAAGAATTTTGCATTTGTAAAAGAGAAGATGACAATCTTGTTCAAGATCAAATTCGAACGTTAATACATTCCAAACAACACACACAGGAACTAGAACAGCAGAACAGAGAAACATCAAATTCAAAGTACAATAATAAAACTTCTTTCCAAGAAAAACCAAATACTAATGATTTCTGAGATAACCAGCTCTAGTTGCCTCCGCAACAATCTTGTTCAACTGCCTTATTTCGGCTTGTGCTTCCAGTGCATATTGAAGTCCACGTTGGCACACCGGGGGGTATATCCAATGCATAAAATTACAACATTGAACATCATTGGGGAAATACTTGTGGTCTTCGAAGGCAGGACATCCGAAGAATCGGCATCCAGCATTTTTTTTTAGTTTTGGCAACAACAACAACCGATTCATCTCCACAACAACAAATAGGGTAAGCTCCACTAGGTAGCGTAGGACCGATAGGATGTAGGGGCTCGATTTCATGTCCTTCGTATATGATCTTCTTACCAGGTCTTTGATTTGCTACAACTTCGCGCAATCAAGCATTCAAAGATTTTGTTCTCGGCTTCACTGATTTAGACTGAACTTGTGCTCCTTCACCGAATTCCACCGTAGGCCTATTGTGTTGTACACTATTCTGTGACCGTTCAAACGCTTCATAACAATTATTCATTGTTTCATCGTCAATCCCCAAGTTGTCCATAACTGCAATTGAAAACAAAACCTTAAAAAATTTGAAATGAATACAATGTGTATGGAATTTTTGTTCTGCTAGAGAGATAAACCTGGTGCATATATATTGCTGCTTTTGAATAAAAAGCAGGGCTATATTTGTAAAAAGAAATGTTGCAATCTCTGACATAGACACAAAGTAGGTGATACCCGTGATAAATTTACGGTTAAGATACAACGACGAATTAATAAAGTGAAAAATCAAAAAATGATATCATATTTATTTGACAGGAATCTACACTATACACTAAGAAGGGACTACAGTTTGCACTGTATCACTGTTTCCATATAATGCATCAAGTTTATCAATAACATAATTACTGATATTGTATCATAGTATACTGTATATTGTGTCACTGTTTGCACTGTACACTGTTTCACTGTTTCCATATAATGCATGAGCTTTAACAGTTTTAACTCGTACTTGTACTGAAAAGGTTAATGCACCCGAGAATGACCCCTTTTTTGACTCTTACTGGTATAGAATTGAGTACCGCACCTGGGGAGGACCCCCTGTTTTTACTCCTACGTGTATTGAAATGGTTAGTGCACCCGAGGATAACCCCTGTTTTTAACTCGTACTTGAATTGAATTGTTTAATGCACCTGGGAACGACCCTTACACATAGGTTACATAAGTGATAATAAGTTACAAATATGATATATTACACAAATGGTAAATTAGTAAAACAGTAGGTTCCACAATTAAAATCAGGTACATAACCTAAACGTTACACAACTATTGGGTTACATACTTCGCTCGAACTTCAGTGAAGGATTCCAACTAAAATAAAGCATAAAGATACAAGAGATACGACGCGTAACGATACAGTACATAATACGCATAACAACAAATTGTTAAATCCTAATTTAACCCACGTTGCGGGTGATAATTTGCATTACTTAGGATGTTTACTTGATTTCGCAGCTTTCTTATTTCTTCCTCTAGTTCCAAAGCATACGTAATTGCTCGACAGGGAAAACGATCATCTATCCACTGTCCAAACTCGCATCCGTTGGTACGTACTGGACAACTATAATATCGACGTCCAACGTCGTTTCCATGACGGACGACTAATTGTGGTGCTTCAAAACCACAAAAGCATACAATATTTGCGGATTGCACCTCGCCTTCTTCTACCGTGGCTTTAACATGAGGAATTACAAGGTTAGACCTGCGGTCACGTTGTCGATTTCGATTGTCTTGCTGAAGTCGTATTTCCATTTCATGCATTCCTGCTTCAAGTTCTAATTGTCACACCTCATCGTTGTGTCGCTCTTCCATTTCTATATACCACTCAGTTGGTTCTCTGGGTGTGGACGGATTAGGGTTTGATGGTCCGGAGAGAAGGTCCGTGTAATTGTGAGAAGATGGATACGAAATTGGCATTTATCTTCGTTGAGATATAATTTTGACTCATTATGGATCGAGTATTACGGAAGCAATGTTAGATATATATAGGAGGAGATTTAGTTACCACTGCATAAGGAAATTACTTCCCGTTTTCAAAAGACACGGAATGTGAAAACCAATTGACAACGGGTAATGTTTACGTTGGACTGTTTACTGCATACTGTGCACTGTTTACTACATACTGTGCACTGTTTACTACATACTGTGCACTATTTACTGCATATTGTGCACTGTTTACTACATCATGTAGCTACATTGGGAAATGCGTTCTTAACTTTAGGAAAAGAGTGACATGACTACACTCTGGTCTGAAAACTGTAGAAAAAGAGTGATAGGCCTACACACTAGGAAAAGAGTTTTCCTGTATACAAATATAACGGCAAACTGTTTGCCGTTATATTTTATAGCCGTGGTACCACAACGGCTACTGAAACGGTCGCATTCCCTCCCTTTATATACCAACATATCTCCTCCTTCTTCCACACAACCACACCACCTTCTCAACCTCATCTTTGACAACCAGAAAAATGTCTTCATCAGAACCCAAGCGTACCGGAAAAATCTGCAAGCAATAAACCCATGTCCCAAGCGCACTCGTCATTATATGCCATGCAACGTCCAGTCCGACACCAGAAATCGTTTCACCCAACTCACAAATACAGATACTCACCGTATTCAAACGACGACGCCTCTTCCATTCATCAAAGATCTGGAAAAGAAATTGTCCTTGAAGGGAAGGTTTCCGAGCCACTACGGACGATTGGATCCAACTCTATTTGCCATTGTGGACAAGAATCGGTCGTAGTTGTTGACGAGACCGAAACAAATGCTGGTCATCGATTTTTCGGCTGTCAGGCCTACAATGACCACATAATTATCCTGAAGACATTGATTGTTGTTGCTTTAAGCAGTGGATTGACCCTCCCTTGTGCCAACGTGGACGTCGGTATGCACTGGAAGCGCAAGCAAAAATAAGACGCTTGAGCAAGATTAATGCCAGTAAAACTAGAGATGGTCCTTTCCCCAGGCCATGGTAGGTGTATGTGTTTGAATTTAATGCTTGAGTGCTCAGTTGATGTAGTTTGTATGATTATGGTTTGGCATTTCTTCCTGTTGTTCTAGTTGTCGTTGTTGCAGTTCTTATAATTGCTCAATTGTTGGAGTTGTTATAATTGTTTAGTCATGTAAGCTTCTAAGTTATGTAAGGCACCTGGGAACGACCCATTTTTCTTAAATCCTTCGTGAATTGAAAAAGTTAAAGCACTCGAGGGCGACCCCTATTTTTTAAGTCATACAAATACAATACTTGACACTATGACAAAACAATTCAGAATAATGTTTCCCAAGCCTGGTACAGTCAATGAAATGACTGGACACTGAGCCATACAACAATATTACATATTGCAATATCACTGTGAATTTAATATGAGTCACGTTTATGTAGATTGTACCCTTTCACATGCGTGTATGACATGATTAGACCATTCACTGAGAAGAAAACATTACAGACGCGTCTCCATCATTCTTAGCTGGGATTCCAATAAACGTCTCCATCATTCGCAGACTGCATTGAGTAATCTCTTCCGAATTAAATGACAATAGTGTACGAAATTAATAGTAACTGCCAACATTTGTTGTGATGTGAAAAGTGACTGTAGGGAACCTAACATAATATCACTAGACTAATATTTGATCATCCATCTCATGCATGTTGGTCGTACATTTCCCTTATAAGTACTCCATATTTGATAATCCATCTGATACCTTTTATAGCTTCAAGCAGCACCGTTCCAGGCTCAAGTGAGAAAATTTATTTCCTTGTTTTCTTAAAGGTAACGTTTATTATCAACAAAATTCGTACTTCTACTAACTCTACTTATTCTACTGACGCATAGGTTACATGAACGATTCAGAAATAAGTGATGAACAAATGGGAAGGATGTTTGATGAGTACGAACGAAACTTAGTCAACGATAACGAAGTTGGATTAGTTCATGATACATAAATTGAAGAGGTGCCTGTCGCGATTCAGCATCGAGTAGTTACAGCTCTGCATCCTTCTCCAGTAAATCAACGACCTAGTAATAGTGCTCAAACATTGAACTCTCCTACTCCAGATTTTCTTCAAAGGATTTGCTGGCCCTCGTAAAATCCTATATTGAGGTTGAAAAGAGAGATGAGTTACTAATGAAAAGTGGAGGGGGTTTAACATATGAAGAAAGATGGGCAATGAACACGAGGCTATACAACAACCATCGTTCCCGGCCCACTAGACGAACATCGGTTGAAATCCAAATGGCTAATCGTCATTTTGCAGACGCTTGTGATCGGTACACAAAGATTATCGAAACTGTTGAAGACGAGAACATATTTAAAACAAATCAAGCAACATATGATTCTCATTACCTTTTCGAGTATGGTGAGGAGTTTGTTGGTTACAAAGCGTATAAACTCCTCTACAGTTGGTTGACCCGCTATGGAACTGAGTAGGCTAATGGTATTGTGATTTTATTGTTGTTTTACTATCTATTTAATTTGATGTTTGTCCGTAGAATATGGAGTTATCTGTAAACCTTGTTATGTTGGGGTGCTGTTTAAGAATCATGCATTTCTAGATGAGAAAAGGGAAATCTTGTTCAACATCAAATTCAAACGTTATTACATTCCAAACAACACTTACAAGAACTATAACAACAGAACATACTATCCCATGTTGCCTCCGCAACAATCTTGTTCAACAAAATACAGCGACAATACATAACCAGAACGAAATACAGTCCCTACACAGAAACAGAACCAGAACGTAAACAGAATACATAGAAAGCACATAATAGTGGTATTCAACAAATACATAAGGCCTACTCAAACAATAGGAATATACAACTGACAACTGAGAAAAAGTAATACATAAAAATTACATAATAGTGGTAGTCAACAAATGCAGAACGTCTACTCAAACAATAGGAACATACGACTGACAACTAAGAAAACGTAACATAGCATAATTACATAATAGTGGTAGTCAACAAATGCAGAACGTCTACTCAAACAATAGGAACATACAACTGACAACTACGAAAACATAACACAACATAATTACATAATAATGGTAGTCAACAAATGCAGAACGTCTACTCAAACAACAGGAACATACAACTGACAACTGTGGAAGTACATAATAGTGGCAGTAAGTCACTGGTCCGATCATTCTGTACGTGGACGTACAGGGCGCCGACGACGTCTCTCATCATCATCATCATCTGGAGGATGATTCGATCCAGCAATAGACATATGCTAGTAATACATCTGCATGTCCTGAAATCTCTTGCGCTCTGCCTCAAGCTGGACCTCTAAATGCGCCTGATGCTTTCGTGCCTCCTCTGCAACACGATGCAGCTCACCATCATAGTAATCTAGGCTACACCTATGCTCTATGTAGCCCGTATGCATAATCCCCATCTGCATGTCATACAGATCATAATATGATATATGTGAAGAATCCGGGTAATCATCATGGACCGGAGGATGAAACATGTCAACGTATCGATCTGGTCCAATAGTAGGCACTGCCATGGTCCAACCAAAATGACTAGCGGCCGCCACATGATCAGGTGCACGAAAACCCTGGCAGGGTTGGGTAATATCCTCAATAACAGGTGGATGTATGCCGTGTCGTATAGCAGATGGCCCTACTAAATCAATCGACGCTGCATGTGTGATCATGTCCGAGGACCCGGTGAAAAATCTACGTCAGAAATCAACGTATGACTGTCCGGTGATAACAAAGCTCTCGGCCGTCCACCAGCCTGCTTGCCTGGCAAGATCTAGCTGATCGGTCGGGTAAATCGTACACCGATAAGTATGCGGGTGTGGATCATCGGGAATAGCGTCGAAGTCATACAACTGTCTCCAGCACCTCTCACCAAGAAACCAATAAGCACCTACTACCGAGGGATAAGATATAAGTGGAAATCTCTGTCCGGCAAGCATCCTAGCAATCTGTATAATATCAAGACCAAATGATGTACTCTGCTCAAATGGATGCCATAAAATCTGATCCCTATACATCCTCAGGTCGATCTGGTTGCGGGCAACTGGATACACATGGCGTGACTAGTTATCCCTGGACCCCCGGTTGTCCGCAGTCCAAAAGTGTATACGGGGGAAAAAGGTCGACGGGTCTGAAGTACGGGTGGCAAAATGAAAGTTCCTAGAGTACTCAAAATACCAATACTATAACAACTCCAAGAAACTGTACAAAGAAACCTGAGAATCGGAGATGGTGCACTGCAAGTCGAGACTTCTATATAGGTATGCAAGGATAGGTGTGCCCCAATCATATAAAATCGCCCCATCTAGATTTAACTCAGCCGCGACTGCAACAAATCCGACAGGCAAACTACTGCTCGTAGAACTAAAGAATAGGTTACCCATAAGGTATAACACAAACAATCGAGCAAGCTCCAAGTCGTCATCAACAGAATACTGAGCGAATATGCTATCCATGGCCGCACGGATGGCGCTAACTCTGATAGCGCCTTCTGCCTGATACGAATTATCAGAAACGTCAATATGAGGCAGTAGATCATGAAGACGTGCACGATCACGCCATTGACCATCAACAAAAGGCAGTGGGGGATAAGAAGTTACTCCAATACTAATACCAGTAAACATGGAGAAATCAAGCGGTGTAAGTCCTAACACCCCACAAGGAAAGTGAAACGTGTGGGTGGTTTTGTGCCACCGTAGAACAATGGCCGCACACAATTGAACATCAGCATTTATAACATGGTTTATTCCTAAAATTGTAAAGGGCACAATAAGATAAACTAGGACTAATAAATTACCCACTTATTTCATTAAAAGGTCTTTAATATTACCTAGAAAAAAATGAAACCCAAGAGCATGTAATATTGCTGCAACCGCCTCCTTATCGGCCAAATGTGCATGATAATATCTAAGTGTGGCCGCTAACATACCACGTGAACGTATATTCCGCGACTGTCAACAGTTCAATAAAATGTTATACTATCTACTCAATGTCTAATACCCAAATAATTTTATTTAAATAATACTAAAAATACTTACAGCCAAACTCGACTGCATGCTAACGTGCACTTGGCCTTCTGGAAGAATGCGAAAGTTGGATAGCATAGGAAGCTTCGCGGCGCTGAGGTTCGGATCAATATAACCATCGAAATCGGCCTGTCTAGCGGAAACCGATCCCACACCCCTATGCGGCCTGCTCACTCTTCCTCCCTTACGGCCACCGCGTCCACGACGACTGCCTTCCTCGTGCGCCCCTTCGTCTTGGTTCTCCATATTTTCGGCGGCTGCAAGCATGTCTTCTATTCCAGGCACGTACGGTGAAACGGGTTGTTCGCCACTACCACCTACACCATTCCCGCCTACGCCACTACCACAGGTGCCACCATCGTCGTCGTGCATGAATTTTTTGGCGAATTTTTTTAGTAATTTAGCCATATTTTCGAACGAATATCTCAAATACGGTAGTTAATTTGGTTAAAAGCTGACGGATTGGTGGTAAAATTTTGGTGAAAAATGGGGTTTGATATTGGGTTTTCGGGTTTGAAAATGGGGGAAGAAGAATGGAGAGGATGGCGGGGGGCTAGGGGTTTTCTGGTATAAGATTATAACGGCAAACACTTTGCTGTTATAAGCTTATAACGGCAAAGTGTTTGCCGTTATAAGATTACAACAGCAAAGACTTTGCCGTTGTAATCTTATAACGGAAAACACTTTACTGTTATAAACCCCCCCATGGCTAGCACGCGGCTGCTTCCCCCCTTCTGGTTGCTCAGCTCGTTGGACCAGTTGCAAAACAAGAGAGAGAATAACTGAACAGAACGGATTGTTGGTTATGGTCTTAGTTGATACGTATTTATGTCAGAGTTTTTTCTTTTTCTAAAAAAAACCATTGACACTCCAATGGTGTCCTCTATTCTGCTTCAGTAAGTGATTTTATTTCTTTTTCTCAGATCTGTTCTTAAGCTCTTCTTATTAGGGCTCTTTTGTGCTCTTTCGCCTTGTTACGGATTTCCAAGCTTTTTGGCTACTTGTATGTTTCTTTTTGAGGTGTTTTCTGGTTACGGTCCCTAGTGATTTCTGACTAGGGTTTATTTCATGTGGCAATTTTGTGGGCTTGTGTCCAGATCCGGGTGAGATTGTGTCAGTCATGGAAGCTTGTTTGGGAGTCCTGGCCTCGATTTGTGACATTGGAGCCTCGTCGGTCCTACTTCGAGTGTCGGATGTTTGTGAGTTTGAGGTGTTAGTGCGCCATCGCTTCATGCTTATTAGATCGGCTTTTTGTGAAGTAACGCCTTGCCACTTTTTCTTGGTGGATTTTGTTTATGGTACTTCACCTTTTCTGATTCGACCGGTGTTGGGTGCAACTGGTATTTGCTTGTGTGAATCGGTCATTGGTGATTTTTCCTTGTGAGGGTTTTTTGATGAGGTACCTGTTGCTCCTCCTATTCGGTTCTTTTCCCACTCAATTCTTGACGTGCCTCTTCCTCTAAGAATTGGCCAACTTTGTGTTCATCATCCACCTTTTCGACAGGCAATTTTAAGAGGCGTAGGCCTCGAGGACCACGACGAGTGAAAGAGAAGATTGTACGGGCCTCGTGCTCGGTAAATCACCAGGACCAGTCACTTAAATATGATGTGGCCACAGGTGTGTAGTCGGTGCTAGTTTCGGCTTCTGTGGAGGTTTTTGAAGTAAGTGGGGCTGCTTTTGTGAATGTTGGTGCACTTTCATGTGTGCTTCCGCCTCTATGTGCTTCCAACATATTTGATCTGCTAGGCTTTGATGTTAAGGCGGAGGACTTGGATCCCGTGCCTGTAGTTGGTGGTCAGGGAGTTTGCCCAGCAGCCTTTAAGAATAGGTTGTGGTTGTGAGGTTTTGATTTTAAGCAAAGCTTGGCATCTACGTGAGCTTCGGAAGGAAGTGTTGGTTTGATTTCTTCTTCCCAGAAGCAGCCGGCACCACTGGTGCTTGGCGAGGCAACTGGGAAGGAGGAGGCTAATCGTGTGGAATTCTCTGATCGAGCTGCTTTCTGAGTTTTGCATGGCCTTTTCCAGGGGTGGCAGGTATGCACTTTGCTTTCCTGGTACTGCTTACTTACGTTCTATTATCTAGCTTTTGTGGATTGGGTTGTTTTTTGCGGCATTGATTATTGTGTTATTGATGGGAGTCGTGGTTTGTTAGAAAGTGGAGTGGTTGGTGTTGTTAGGGCCGTTACGGTAACGGTAAATTTACCATTACCATACCATTACCAGTCAATCGGTAACCATTTTTGATTGAAATCGGTATACCAGTTAAAACGGTATGGTTACGGTAAATTTACCCTTTTTAACGGTAAATTATCGGTAACGTTTCTTCAATACTTGCGGTAACGGTAATTTTACCAGTTAATTCAAAACATAAGTATACTCATCTGATATGCTTTATTACATGCACGTAGAACCAAATAAATGATTATATTTAGTTTAATAATTAGATAAAATAATTCCAGATACACTTATTTTTTTTTCATTTGTGTTTTTTATAAACTAACACCACATATAGTATAAAAAAAATGCACGGTGTACAAAAAAATATGTTGAGATATAAATTTTGATCGACAAACGGTAATTTACCATTACCAGTGTAACGGTTACTAGATTATCGGTATACCAGTCAGCGGTATACCAGTCGATCGGTAACGGTAAGCAATTCTGGTTTACCAGTAAAAACGGTACGGTAACGGTATTTGCCAAACGGTAACGGTAACCATTACCATAACAGCCCTAGGTGTTGTTGTTAATGTGTGCTTAGCTAATGAGGCCATCGTAGAAGATTATACTAGTACGTTGGTAACGTCGTGGGTGATGGGGTTTAAGCACCCATCACAAGTGACAGAGCCTGCGTATTCTGGTTTTATTTATTATATTTGGTGGCCGGAAGAGTTAGCTTTTCCTTCGTGTTCTGTATGCGTTGCATTGGGCTTTGCCCACACCTTTATTGCTAGGGAGGGTCCTGGCCTTTAGTTTTTTTGGCTAGTTGGTTTTTGTTGGTCAATTGTTTGTGGGTCTTTTTTGGTGTTGTGCGGGACTGTTGATTCTTCTTTTTTGTGGAGCTGCTGGTCGCATTTTGAGTGGAATAGCTGCAATCCAGTTTTAGTCATTTGGCTTAGCTTCTTTTTTTGTGGTGCTCCAGCATGTCTGTTAGTGACATGGTGTTGGCATTGCTTTGTGTGGGGATAATTCAGGCCGTTGTTTGGTTCGACTTTTCTTCTGTCTCCTTTTCTAGAGCTCTGGAGTTGATTTTGTCTACTTCGGCAAACCAATTGCAGTAGATCGTTTCGCTGTTTTCTGTGTCAGTTTCTTTGCCTTCCGTGCCTTCGTTGCTTCATGTGGTCTTGCCCCTGCCCGCTCAGCTCAGGTTTCTTGATTGATGGATTTCCCCTTGTGCGTAGGAGTGTCAAATAGATGACGATTCTGTAATACGAAATCCACACAACAATTAGTGACGTCTGTTTCAGATGCCACGACTTGCCCCTCTGCTCTTCCTCGTTTTTCGCATTCGCTTCCGCTTCCTAGTGCGTCCGAGATAAAGATAATTAATGATCGTTTATCTCAATTAGCTAAGAACTCGTTTGAGTGTAGAGTCAATCAATTCGCCTCTGGTAGGTGAAAAAATGGATCGTCGGTCTAGGTAGGTGCGGATTCTGCAACATATGTTATGGAAACTATAACAGGTCCCCGATCCTGCTCTTCGAGGAGGAGTGTACCGTTTGAGCCGCGTAATCCTCACACCATATGAACCCGATCACTTTTTGTGACTGAGAAAATAGACAGGTATACTCGTCGCACTCTTTATCCGATCTGAGTTTTCCTTTTGTTGATGTTTTTTTCCGTTTGCCATTTTTTTTGGTCGCATCTTTTTAACTTTCTTAGCCCTTTATAGTGAACTGCATTTTTGTAACATCAGGGGTATTGGAAATGATGCTTCTCTTTCGTGTCTTAAACGCATTGTCAAGAAACATTCTATTTGTTTAATTGCACTTCAGGAACCAGTCATGGGGACGGAAGTGCTATTTGGTTTAGTCCTTCTATTGAATTTCGAAGCCAGTATTCTTAGTGTTTCCAACAAGGTTTGGATTCTTTGGGTGAAGAATTTTTTTTGTGCGCCTCCTCTTTGTTTCGGCTCAATTTCTTTCGGTTAAGTGCTTGGGTCCTTTGTTTCCTTTTCCCTTTTCTTTTCCACTGTTTACGCTAGATGCGGCTGCATTGAGCGGCAACAGCTATGGAGTGATATTCTTTCCTTTTTTGCTCACGGTAGTGGCCTCTGTTTTAGGAGGGGATTTCACTGTTGTTGCTTGTAAAGGGGAGAAACGTGGTGGTCCTTCTATCAACTGCGTCGCAGTGGAAGACTTTAACTCTTTTATCGTCCATTCTGGTCTATTGGGAATGTCATTTGTTAGATCTGTCTTTACTTGGTGTAATAACTAAGAGGGACCAATAGGATACTCTCTCGTCTAGACCGGGTTTTGGGATCGAAGGGCTGGTTTAGCCTTCCATTCTCTTTCTCGGTTGCCCACATTCACTGAACTAACTTGGATCACACTCCAATGATTCTGAGTTGCTTACCCTTTTCTCTCTCGGGTCCCTCTTCATTTAGATTTTAGTCCATATGTACATCTATACACTCTTTCGTCCAGTTGGTGGAGGAGTCTAGGTTTATCACTACAACTGGTTATCCTAATGTAGTTTTCTCTATTAAACTTACGCACCTTAAATCTTGTCTAAAGATATGGAACACGCGTTGTTCAAGAATATCTTTTACATCGTCCATTTGGCGGAAGAATCTCTTATCTTGGCGGAGGCATCCTATGATGCAGACCCGTTGGTAGCTAACCGGGCGGAATAGGTAGAAGCCTAACCTGTTTTCAAGTCAGAACTTTCTATTGATAACGATTTCCTTCGTCAGAAGGTAAGAATCAAGTGGGTCATTAATGGCGACTCCAATTAGAAATTCTTTCATCCGACCATTCGGAAGAAGAACAAGATTATTACTATTTGCCAAATCATTTGTCCTGATCAGACTTTGACTTTATCCCCCTCTGAGGTCGAAGAGATGGTCGTTTTTGCTTCCAGACTTTTTTGAAATCCGTCTGCCGAGCTATTTGATCCAATCATTCTTTTTATATTCCTCGGTTGGTTATGCTGACGGAGACTCCTTTTTTTGGCACACTTCCTTGGACAAGATTCATTCTTGCGTCTTTGCGCTTAATAAAGATAGTGCGACTGGTCCAGATGGTTTCAGTGGGGTCTTTTACAGGACTGTCTGGTCGATCATCCAGGTTAATTTCTCCTTCGCTATCCAATTTTTCTTCTCGGTTGGCACGCTCCCCAAGTATTGGATGTTAACTAATCTAGTGCTCATCCCTAAGAGCGGGAAATTCGTGTCTTGCTGTGACTTCAGGCCGATCAGTTTGTGCAACTTCTCAAATAAGGTCATTTCTAAGATCTTATCATCTAGACTCGCTCCCATCCTTGATCGTATTATCTCCTCATATGAAGCGGGCTTTGTAAAAGATTGCCCAATCATGGACAATGTCATTCTCACCCAAGAACATATATCTCAAATCGACCGAAAGAGCAGGAGCTCTAATGTGGTAATAAAGCTAAACATGGCAAAAGCCTACGACCACATGTCTTGGTTTTTCATCATCAGGGTTCTTCATGCATTCGGTTTTCCTAACCCTCTTATTGACATGATTTGGAGGCTCATCTCTAACTACTAGTTTTCTATTATCCTGAATGGAGTTGCAAAAGGCTTTTTAAGTCGATAAGGGGTCTCCGTCAAGGCGATCCCCTCTCCCCTTCTTTTTTTGTCATTGCTGCCGAGGCTCTCATTAGAGGGGTCCACTCCCTCACAATAGCAGGGTAGATTCACTGCTTTGGTATTCCAAGCTATTGCCCTATTATCTCCTTTTTGTCGTATGCAGATTCCATAGTCTTCTTCACTGATGGTAACCGGTGTTCCTTTCAACAATTTCTATCTTTCCTTTATCTTTACCAATCATGCCCGGGGAAATTAGTTAATGCTTCGAAGAGATGCTTCGTTTAGGCTAAGTCAATGGACCCTAGAAGTAATTCATGGATCGAAACCTTCTAGGGGTTTAGGGTTGGTTCTCTCCCTCTCCCCTTACTTGGAATTGTTCTATATCCCCGTCGCAATCTAAATGCGATTTTCGATCCCTTAACTGATAAGGATAGGGGTAAGATTCTTAGGTGGAACTCAATTCTCATTTCCCAAGATGACAAACTAGTTCTGATCAAGTACGTCTTCGATTCTCTAAGGTTGCTGGTTTTCAAAGCCGTGACACCCACTGCTTCTTTTTTATGTTCATATCGTTCTCTGGCTTCGTCAACAAGGATGACACTAAGAGGCATCATTGGGCTTACTGGGATATCATATGTCGTCCCAGGCATGAGGGAGATCTTGGTCTACGGAATCCTAGGGATGTTTGTAAGGCTTACGCCTGTAAGCTGTGGGTTAGGTTCCATGACAACGATTCCCTATGTGCGTCGTTCCTACATGCTAAGTAACGCCATTTTTTAACCTTGGACTACACTGGTTTCCCTTCTTACGCAAGTGAGACATTGAATCGGATGCGGTCGGTTAAGGATTTCTCGGACTCGCACAGAGGGGTCATGGGTGAAGCGGGAGACATTTCTTCCTCAGGGCTGCCATGAATTCCGCCAAGCTTCCGGTTCCTAGAGTTCCTGTTTTCTCTTTCATATGGGACAAGTGCATCCCTCCTAAAGTTTCCATTCTTATGTGGAATTTTTTTGATGAGGATCTACCACTGAATGTGAATCTGATGAGTATCGCATTCCTCTTGTGTCGCGATGTCGGTGTTGCAGGTCAGGTTCTTTGGAGTCTTTTGTTAACTTATTTATGATCGGTGAGTGTGCGAGAGCTGTTTGGTCTTTCTTTGGGCACTTAGTCGGTCTTCAGGGATATATTTTTTCTTTGGTCGAATTTTTTTTGTTTTTGGCGGGATAAGGAACTTGGTAAGGATCTAAGATTGATCCTTTTCAGGCTTATCCCTTGCCTCATCTACCAGCACCTATGTTGTTCTCTAAACAAGGCTGTTTTTGATGAAATGCTCTCTTCATCCATCATTCGTCGGGTCAATGATGATATCTTCTTCGTTTTCGAGGTAGGCCCTACATGGGACACCTCAATCTCCAATTGATTTCCTTGTCACATTTTCTCTTGATTACACGAGGTTCTCATCCCCGGGAGGAGGTGGGATAGTTTTTTTTCCTTCTTTTGGCCTTGGTGTCGGCCCGTTGCTTGTGCTAGGCAGTCGTGATCTATTTCTTTGCTTTAGGGTATTTTTTAGCTCTAGAGGGAAGGTAAAGCACGATGCTTTGATCCTTCTTGGTTTCTTTCTGGATTTGGAGGTTTTTTTGATTTGGTTTACTGGATAGGTGGATTGATGGTTTGTTTTGTCAGCTGTCTAGTTTTTCTGATGAGTGTATGTATTGGGATTTGCTTTGCCGGTTGTATTATTGGTACTATGGATTGTTTGGAGGTGTTCGTTGTATTGTTCCACAGACATGTTTGCGCTTTGGCACTGTTGTTTAGTTTTTGTGAACCATTGGAGATAGGTTGTTTATCTTCGTTTTTGGTAGATATGTATGATTATTTGAAAAAAAACGTATTTATGTTACTCAAAGGCCTATTTGATACTAACTTTATTTAAAAGAACACCAAAAACAAGGTTCTTTCTAGCTTTTGGCATATAGTATACATTACTTAGCATTTGACTATTTCTAGATGTGAACACAAAGTTAATGTATCCTTAACTATTACTTTGGCTGGATTCCCCATATAGAGATAGCTTACATCCTCAAATAAATCAACTTTCTGAACTGACTCTTCCTATTGTAAATATGCTTAGTATAGCATAAATGATCATAAAGATCCTCTTTTTCAATCATATTGATTGTAATATAACTGGCACAAAACTATCTTTCGACAGTTGATGCTCCCTTTAAAGTAAATGATTATCTCCTCCAAAGTGATCAAATTTTCCCCTATTGTAATAGTGATTCACTCTCTTAACTTTGTTGTTACTAAAGTTGTTTGTATTCTAATTTTTTTATGATTAAAAGAGTGCTCAATGGCATTACTTGCCACCTTATCTTCTACCATGTGAATTTTTAATGAAATACATTATTTATTTATTACATTTTCCCTACATCAATTATTCATCAACAAGTCGATTGTCCAGACTCATTTCCTCATCCTTGTATTTTTATATTTTTCTTTGATCTTTCTAAGAAAGAGGAAGTTTTTGTATTACGGGCGAGACTTTAGTTTTGTCAGTCATATTCATATTGTTCTAGTTAAATTACTTCAGGATTTGCTAATATCATTGAGTTACTCTACCATTGACCTATCATCAGTATTTTGAAATTAATACAATTTGTTTCTAATTATTTCGTACATATTCCATCATCCATTTGACACTTGGCTTCTAGTGCATCCCAAACATCCTTTAAAGTCTGTTTGCTATAGTACATATCAAAATAATATATCCCTTGTTGCATTCTATATATGTTGCTTGCAAATGCAGTCATCATGTTCCCATTTAATCGTGATATAACATTCGAAATTGGTGCATTCTCCGCCTCTTCTAGTTTTAGCATGGTAAACAAATAAACAATCTTTAATCCAACTAATAAGAAGTGTATTTCGTTCTTCCAACGAACGTAATCTGCTATACCAAATCTTTCTAATTCGATGAAATCAGAAGCTTGCTCTCTTATATTATGAGGTACCACTATCTAGAATAAGATCTTAAATTTCCAAAAGTGAGACTTATGGTTTATTCATTGTTGGTCTTCTAGTTTTGTCATCTATTAGTCTTATTTAGGAAAAATATGTGTCTTTATGTTTTATATCTTTAGTTTGTACAATGTTTTTCAGTACGGTGAGTTTTCAAGAGAGTGTTGTATCACATATTTTGAAATTATACGACTAGAGTTGTAAAATTCTCTCTTTCTCTCTCTCTATATATATAGTACCAATTTTCTATAAAAAATATTAAATTTTTCTTGAATATTTTAAATTCTGATAAAATGAGACAATAGTTATAGTATCAAATAAATAGAGATCACTTCAAGGTATGTTGCTAATGCTTTGTTTAAGATGTTATTTTGCATCTTTACTTGTTTAAGCCTTACCAGTGGATGCTTAATATTATGAAAAATCATTTAACAAGATAAAATGAAGGTGTTAACTATATTTTTCGTTAACATTGGAGATATGTCTAAGGAAATGGGCCTAAGGTAAAAATGAGATTATTCAGTTCTTACAAGCTTGAGTTAGTTCACCGTTTCCTAGATATCAAGCTCTTAACCCCGAAGATTAGTTACTCTTCCCTCAAGGGGTGAGTATCACGCTTACGAGACTTAACAACCAACGATTACCTTGGTATAAGGGTTCCCTAAGCACAACACAAGATAGAAAGCTAAATAGTTTGTAAAAGGGATATTTCAAAGAACTTGAGGAAGGGTTTAGGCCTGTGTAGGAAACCTTTGTCATGTAAAAAGCGTAAGGTAGTGTGTAAAGGAAGTAGCTAAGCAACTCATAGAAATTAAGCTAAGTGTCAATTCACTTTTTATTGCTCATCGACTTTTATACATAAGTGTTTACAAATGAAATCCACATATTGATTTAGAAATTAGGGTTTACTCTACGAGAAAGGAGTACAAGATTGAGGAATGAGAATTTAGCCTCCAAAATGTGGCCCCTAGGGTCTTATTTATAGACAAATCGGGAAACCTTTTGTAACAACCCGAATTCTGATAGACCATTTTTTTTAAATTCTAATCCATCGAAACTCGTGTTGGTTGCTTTGGTATCCTGCAGAAAAAACATAGATATAAAATATATCATAGCTCAGAAAATATCTCACAGCGGAATGGATAAAGTATAATATAATCAAAGTATAGCCTTACCGTATTAATAAAACTGCCTAACCAGTATCCAAAGCTATCATATCTCTGCCACAAATCTAACCTGCGAGTATGTTATGAGGAGGGTGTCAGAAAACAAGTTCTGGTGACTGGATTTAAACTATACATTTTGGATAATCCTACATATACCGTTCAGTTACATTTTCTTGTTTATTAGGTTACTTGGGTTAATAACTCTTAAGGCTTACACACACGTTGTACCCAACTACTTCCCAGTGGATTAACCTAATATAGTATAATGTAGCTACCCCAATATTGAGGTACACCCCATGGTATCCCACTCGCACGGTCTCCACTGTAATGCCACATAAATGCACACAGTCCCTCATCCTACGCCGGAGTTATGTACGGATCTATATATAACAATGTTACGTTCCGCATATATCTGTCATTACTATGCTACGTAAGCGTACAAGCGGCCACCTTCGATGGAATCAGATTCCATCACAGAGTATTGCCCTCAAGTCTACGATACACCACCCAGAGCAGACATGCATGTATCTAGACTTTCGCACTTACGTATCATCAATCGTATTCGATGCCTTAACCACACATAACCTCTAATGTGCACTGAGTTCCGCGGCAGGGCTGTACAAGAAACACTCAACTCGGTCAGGAGTTTTTCCATATCCGTACAGGCTTGCCTTTAAGGGCCTCAAAATACAGATGTCCTTCAGGTCTATTTTTCATGGTGGCTATGGCCCCACCTCGGCACCTCCCTCAACTAGTAAAGACTACAAGAGCTAAGCGACTTTCCCCTAACAAACAATCTAAACATCCAGTTGGTGTCTCCCCCAACCGTTGCGCCTCGATAGTAAAGGTGGATGGCGTATTGGGTTTAGCTCTAGTATTTTCGCATCCTACTGGCTGTCGATGACGGGTAACCGATGATCTACTATCCTTGCTGGTCGTGACCCTTGCCTCCCTCTTGAGGCGACCGTCGAATCACCTAGTGCCACCTTTTGCAGTCAAGACTACTCACCGGGTAATTCCACGCAGATCCAAGCTCTGTGAGCACAACCTGAACACTGCACCACCACAGAGGACCACCAGGAGCACCTTCCACATCCCAGGAAGCCGCGTGCTTCCCCTTCCAGTCCTTCGGAGCCGACAGAATAATCAGATGAACGTGCGCTCCCCTCGTGCCTCATGACACCACGATGATCTACCTTGTTGGGTTATTCACCATCAAACGTACTTACTAGTCCAAGCGTCTCAGTTTAATGTGTTATTAGATCCTATGTCTAAATATTCAATTATGCGCTTGCTCTACCTTATCTGGTTTCCGTTTAACTTGGTTATTCCCATTCATATTGACTTTTAATTCAATTTGCCAAGTTCCTCTTGCTTATTAATTTCAGTCATATAACTTAACCCATTTAAGTTTATTAATAAGCCCACAACATGTTATTCTCTAGATTGTGATCCAAGGTCCGTAATCCACAATCTCTTTATATTATTGTCTAATTTCGTAGTTACAATAACATGTTCTACTTAATATGTAATAAGTATATCTCAATTCACATGTTTTCTGTTTAATATGTCACTTATTATTTATGATTAAATATAACTTATTTCATTTCATAATTTTGCCTCATTCTTTCTTGTTTAATCTTAATTCCATCTTATACTACCACTACCACTTATCATTGTTTACTTATTAACTTAGTTCTCTTAACTAAGGTTTACTAATAAGTTTCCTTTTCATAAATATAACCTATATTGTCCTCATCCGCAGACTTCAGATTCTCATTCTTCCAAATAACTTAATTTACAATTAAGTACAACTTATCTCATTACATAAGTCATTCATTTTCTTTATCGTTTATCATAACCTAAGTTATAATTTCGACTTGTCCTTAGGACAAGCCTACCTATTATATAACATTCTCATTAATGTAATTTATTTATAATAGGTTATTATCATTCCCCGTTCATTCCATTTCTTTTACTGTTGTAACTTCCATTCATTTCCTTATTCATTTCCTGTAATCACAATTAATGCTATTTTATCAATCCTGCTCTATATATATATATATATATATATATATATATATATGCACTAGACCTCTCACATTAAGCCTACATTTGTGGATGCTGGACTTGTCGGGCGGTTCCGAGCTGACTTCTACCATAAGTTGACTTAACGTCGAGTCGTAACACCATTACATGTTTTATTTATACACTAGACCTCTCACATTAAATTAGCAACTTGTGGATGCTGGATTTGTCGGGCGGTTCCGGGCATACTTCTACCAAAAATTGAATTTAACCTCATGTCTAAGTGCGTTACAGTTTTCTATTTACTGTAAATTTTCTATATAATCTAGGCGTATCCATTTCTTTCAAATTTTTACTGTAATCTACATTTTATATGTCATCATATTAAGCCCATTTTATGTTGCATATTCTTCCTAACATGTAATTAGTTCTATTCTAACATTTTATCATTTAATTGGTCAAATCTAACAAATTAACATGTAATTTTCTCAATTCTACAGTTAATAACTCAAGTACATAACATGTGTTGACGTCAAAAGTTGGTCACTAGTGACGGCCAACCCCTAATCACGTGAACAACACGCGAACAAAGATTATAAAATGCAGAAAACAATAAAGAACAGGGGAGCACACACAAAATTTTTATAGTGGTTCGGCAAAAGACGGTGCCTACGTCCACTTTATATTTTATATCTCTTTTTTGTAGATTACAAGTACAATGCTTTCTTGCTATTTTTTAAAGAGGAAGAAGGCGGTATGCTTCTTCTTCCTTTTTGATGAGGTTAAAGAGAAGTTGATGAAGAAAACTTGGAGATAGAAGTCTCCAAAAGAAATCCCGTTGTGAAGAGAAGTCAGGTGGAAAGAAGCCGTCCTTTTCTTCTTCAAACTTGGTAGTATTTATAGGTGGAGGATGCGCCTTGGGCTACTGAGATATGGCCCGGCCATTTCGGGAAAGCCCGGACACGTGTCATCATTTGCTTGGGGAGAATAGCGGCTAGCAGACTGATTCTCCTATTCATAAATAGTATCCTCGGAAGTTTCTGCTGACGTGGCATCCGCTGTGAGCAATATCAAAAGTAGAGCTTTGTCCAGATATGGTTGACCACTTTTATTGCCTTGAACGCTGGGATATTGGGTGGAAGAAATCCGTAGAAGATATCCACGCTGACCCGGAATAATCGGTCGATTCGCTCCAAAAATCTCGGTCGGCGAGGAGACCTATTTTCCTGGAGCGAGCCGTTGTATGCTGAAGCTCAATCTGGACTGATATGAGGCTGTTCGAGCCCTGTGCTTGTTAATTCTGGATGCGGCTTACGTCTGGTCGCGCGTTTGGGCTTTGGGTTGGCCTGATGAGACTAATGCCAAAAAGAGGGCTTACACTTTGCCCCTCAGCTGTGCTTGTTAATTCTGGATGCGGCTTACGTCTAGTCGCGCGTTTGGGCTTTGGGTTGGCCTGATGAGACTAATGCCAAAAAGAGGGCTTACACTTTGCCCCTCAGAACGCATCTTCATTAGCAAAAGGAGGTGTGTTCTGAAATTCAGACCAGAGCACAAACGCTTGAGCTTGCTATGGTTGCGCCGGACCATATTAAGGCCAGAAAACTGACGGTCTCGAGGTTGTATTAAGGCCAGAAAACCGACGACCGTGCCAGGTCGTATTAAGACCAGAAAACCGACAACCATCGAGTACCGTATTAAGGCCGAAGTGATGATCGCCATTTGTATGAGAGTTCCTACAAATACAAATTAAACTATGGGTCGAGCATTTTACTTGGCTTACTGGCGAACATTAACCATGTTCGGCTTAATGGCGAGCGCTCATCAGGCTTGGCTTAATGGCGAGCGGTCATCAGGCTCGGCTTCGAGAGGGGGCGAGTATTAGCTATACTCAGCTTAGGGCAAGTGTTTTTCATGCTCGACTCATAGTAGGTTAGTTTGTCCAGCGAGCTATGAACGCCCGTGGTGTAAGAAAGAAAAAATAGAAAAAAGAGTGACCTTACTCGCTCATCGGAGTAAGTGTATAAGATGGTGGTGGGCTTTTGCGCTGACCACACAAGGAATAGGGGCGAGCATTATCAGTGCTCGGCTTAGAAGTTTTCTGAACATGATCCATGTTTACAACAGAAAAATTCATAACTACTAAATAACTATTACAAAGAAAAGAAATTCTAAGATGACAGCTATTGATACCAAAGCATGCCTAGGAGCTAAATCCTAGCCCCATACATGTGTAGATCAAGGTGTCTTTATTACTAAAGAAAATACATAAAGAAAATCAAAGAAACTAATTAATGATAATGTCGCGGGTGCTAGTCTCAGGGTCCTTTCCATTTCTAGGAGCTCGAGGACCAACATGAGGAGCTTGGGCAGAGGATCGCGGCGGCTTGGCCGGGGCGCGACCTTTGACATACTCGGGGAGCTCGCCCTTCCTAATCCGTCCTTCGATGAGATCGCGCAGATGTTGGCATTCATTGGTATTATGTCCAGCTACGTTGTGGAAAATGCAATGTTTGCCGGAATCAAGTTCCATCTGGGTCGGTTCTCGTCGAGGCGGCTTTGGAGTAGGCAGGGACCCTTGTATGTCGATATAGATATCAATCAATGGTGCATTGAGTTCATTGTACTGATCGTACTTATCCTCATTTCGGGGTCTCACATTGCGCTCATTTTTCTCTGGGGCCTTTCTCTTCCTTTACTTTGGCCGCTGCCGTTGAATGGACCTTGTTGTTTGGCTGCTAAAACTTCGAGGCTCTCCATTTCAAGGATGGCATCCTCTTGTCAGAGGAATCTCTCGGCCTCGGAGTAGAAATCATCTATGTCTCTGGGGGGATCTCTGGTTAGGGAAATCGAGAATTCTGATCGATTCTGGACTCCCGCTATGGCGGCCATGAGTACCATCGATGCCTCGGGCCGATCGACTGATGCTACGGCCGCGTTGAATCTTTAAAGGGAGGATCTGAGCGTCTCTCTAGATCGCTGCTTAATTGTTGATAAAAACAGGACACTCTTTGGTCGAGAGATATGCACTCTGAACTGCTCAATGAAACGGGTGACCAGAGTGTTCCAACTGCTGATCGACTCCGTTGTTAGCTGCCGAAACCACATGCCAGCTATATCTGTAAGAAAGAGGGGGAAGCACTTCGCCATGACGTTGGTCGATGCACCGAGTACTTCCATGTGTCGCATGTATCTCATGAGATGAATGGTCGGATCCGTGCGACCATTGTATGGCTCGATTGCTGGGAACTTAAAGTCCGGTGGGTTTCGGGAATTTCTGATCTCCCTGATGAAGGGGCTGCTATTGACATTATCTATGTCTTGCTGTGAAGAGGTGCCCCGAGTAAAGCGTCGGATGATGCTCGCAAGCTAGCTCCCATCTCCGAGGAGTCGCTGCCATGAACTTAGTTCCACATTCTGAGGGGCTAATATGCGAGGATCGGGAAAAAGCATGCGCGGAAGGGCAGCCGTTGGCTGGGCTCGTCCTTAGAGAGTTGAGTGAAGGTGTGAGGGAAGGTGAGATCTGGAAGGTGGTTCTAGGAAGAATGGTCCCTCTGGAACCTGATGAGTCGTGGGTCGAACTGATCCTACAGCTGTGGGGTTAGGCTGATCCAGCATAGTATGTGATGTTCGGAGTGTTTCACTGCCCCGAGCCGAGGAGACATTAGGAGGATCTGCGGTAGCGTCTTCTTCTGCTACGGTTCAGGCCGGTATGGTAGAGCGGTCGCTCTCGTTCGAAGGGAAGGCCGCTCCAGCTCTTCGTTGGTGAGGAAGAGTGGTTAGATTGGTCTGCGATAAGATTCCGGGTTGTAATGGGAATGGCATTGATTCTGAAGGACCCGATGGCAACTCGACTGCTCCAACAGATCGAGCTGTCCCCAAGAGTGGGAGCAAAGTGGTAGACCGACCTAGATCTTGATCGCCGGCCTCATGCGAATCTGCAGCTACGACCACGCTGGTCGCTGGAAACGATACTGCTGGCTGTGGTCGATCGGTCGGTGGGACCTAACTAGGATGAAATAAAGGTGTAGCCTGATCAGTGGCCTGATTCTCTGCAGACCAAAAATCATTTGTTGCCCCAGCCCCGATCGGCGGAGGAATTGATGTTGAAGCATTCAATCCCGTCTCCACTCGACCGAGAAGGTGATCCATCAACTGCTGCTGTCGTTCGAGGAGTTTACCCTGAGATGTCATATGGCCTCTGAACTCGGTCATGATCTTATCCATGTCGTCCATGGTAAGGGATCGAGACATGTCATCGTGAGAAGAAACTTCGTGACTGACTTCTGCAGCTTCAGTATCGGTTGCATCTGTATTTGTTGGATGAGAGGATGTTGCATCTTTCTTTCGTTTGATTGCCATGATCTGAGATAAGCAGAAGCTCGATGGCGATGTCGGTGCTCGCCCCCTACCTGGCGCGCCAAAGTGTTGACGTCAAAAGTTGGTCAGTAGTGACGGCCAACCCCCAATCGCGTGAACAACACGCGAACAAAGATTATAAAATGCAGAAAACAATAAAGAATAGGGGGGCACACACAGAATTTTTATAGTGGTTCGGCAAAAGACGGTGCCTACGTCCACTTTATATTTTATATCTCTTTTTTGTAGATTACAAGTACAATGCTTTCTAGCTATTTTTTTGAAGAGGAAGAAGGCGGTATGCTTCTTCTTCCTTTTTGATGAGGTTAAAGAGAAGTTGATGAATAAAACTTGGAGATAGAAGTCTCCAAAAGAAATCCCATTGTGAAGAGAAGTCAGGTGGAAAGAAGCCGTCCTTTTCTTCTTCAAACTTGGTAGTATTTACAGGTGGAGGATGCGCCTTGGGCTACTGAGATATGGCCCGGCCATTTCGGGAAAGCCCGGACACGTGTCATCATTTGCTTGGGGAAAATAGCGGCTAGCAGACTGATTCTCCTATTCATAAATAGTATCCTCGGAAGTTGCTGCTGACGTGGCATCTGCTGTGAGCAATATCAAAAGTAAAGCTTTGTCCGGATATGGTTGACCACTTTTATTGCCTTGAACGCCGGGATATTGGGTGGAAGAAATCCGTAGAAGATATCCATGCTGACCTGGAATAATCGGTCGATTCGCTCCGAAAAACTCGGTCGGTGAGGAGACCTATTTTCCTGGAGCGAGCCGTTGTATGCTGAAGCTCAATCTGGACCGATGTGAGGCTGTTCGGGCCCTGTGCTTGTTAATTCTGGATGCGGCTTACGTCTGGTCACGCGTTTGGGCTTTGGGTTGGCCCGATGAGACTAATGCCAAAAAGAGGGCTAACAACATGCCATAAGTTAATCATGTATTAGAACATGCATGTATATAATAGTAATCGCTACACATATTTTAACCAGTTTACATTTCAACATATGAACAACTCAGCAAATTAAATGTTTCAACATGTGAATTTTTCCAACATATTAATATCTAAACATATAAATATTTCAACATGTCGTATCAGCATTTCATCACTTTAATCATTCTAGTAGATTTACATTGCATATTAATGAGGAATGTCAAATGATAATATACCATTATAATAAATGATATAACTTAAATCCACTCACCTACTTTGCTTTCCAATTCCTGAACCTGGTCTAGATCTAGCATTCCTTGGTTTCCCCTAACTGGATTTAGAACCTAACTACCATGGATCCAAAATTCTTACTAAAAAGAAAAGGGAAGAAAGAGGAAGAAAGAGGAAGAAAGAGGAGCAAACTGAATAGACCAGATCCAAGAATTTACCTTACTTCGAAATATGATTCTGAACACCTTCTTTATTAATTTACATCCTTTTCCTCCAGATCTTGAATCAGAATTTTTCTGAACTAATTATTCTATTTTTTTCTCTGAAGAGATTTGAGGAGGAAGAAGAATGGCAGAGCTTGGGCGGCTTCTCAGAGAATGTGAGATTTAGACTAGGTTCTGCTAGCCTATTTATAGGTGTTCAGGATCTTATCGTACACGCAGCGCTGAGTTAGCATTCAAACCTAGTTAAGAAAACTATATAGATTCATTGATGAATCTGGCTGGATCTGGGGTGGGTCGACCCTTAGGTCGACCCCATGGGTCCTGCGAGCTATTTTTACGTAGAAGTTAAATTTTCGAATGTTTGAGTTTCTGGAATTTATTTAATTGTTATATTCACATATAATCTTCTTATACGTGTACAAATCTTCTAATGACCATTTTATATGTATATATATGCACAACTTTTATTTCATTTTCAAAATTCAAACGGTGTTGTACCGTTATTTAATTCTTTCCATATTTCTTTGATTATAGCCTTATCTTGAACTTCATCTCTTGTGTGTATATATATATATATACATATATATTTCTACACATATATACGCGTATATTTACGTATACATGTATACATATATTTTTCTACACTTCGTTATATGTGTACTTTTCTTTATATGTGCATTTATACATTTTTTCTCTTTAGAACATGTGTTATTTTAGTCGTTCCCTCAAAACAAAAATATGGCGCTGGCGAGGATCGAACTACGCACCTCTTGCATGAAGGCCACATGTTTTAATCAACTGGACTACTAAGGCTTTTGTTAACAAGGCTTAGAACAATGGTAGTCATTGTTCTCTTCTTATTCATCTTTTTCATTTTTGTGTTAATATTTCATTTAAACCATTGTGTGAATCTTTTTCTTTTATTTTTCTTTCATTATTAATGCATAATATTTGTAAATCATTGCATGCAACATATTTACACTGCATGCAACCAAATCTTTCTTTCTTTTAACGTATGTTGCATTTTTATTTGCATTAGTATTTTCTTCTTTTTCAATTCATGTTTTTATTTCATGCAATCATATATTATTTTTATTATATTCTTCATATATATTTATGTCTACGCATATATATACACATATGCATTATTTAATTATTAAATTATCATAAAATGCGGGGTGTTACATTCTCCCACCCTTAGGAAATTTCGTCCCGAAATTTGATAAGGGTAAAAATTAATTAACCCCTCGCATAATATACATCCATCATGTGTGCATCCAATTTTTGCAAACATTATGCACTTATGCAAAGTGAAATACAACATAATAATACATGTATGCCCAAGCGGTACCTCCTATGTGTATGCAATATTCAAAAATGCTTTAAAAACATGATTCTCACATCCTAAATATACTAGTAGTTCTATATGAATGCAATATTTTGAAAATCAAAAATGCTTTTTCATCCAAAAATTTTCCACACTCTTACTGAGTAAGAGCATAATTCATCCAATTTTTGCATCCAAATCCTGCCAAGCGCTTTATCTTTCGAATTTCAGAAAAATCTAAATTTTCTAAATTCGATTTCTTATGTTACAAAAAGGTGAAAAAACGGAAAAATTAACATCTTCCATTTCTCTTTTCAACATTTTTTCTAACCGTACTTGGACTTTATGTAATTATTTATAAAGATTCTCTATTTTCCTATCCAAGCACAACCCACATAAGAAAATTTTCTTTTTTACTGTTTTTCCTTTTCAACTTATCTTGGAAAATTTTACTCTTATTCATCTTTTATCATAATTTTCCTTGTTTTCTTTAACTATCATGTTTGTCGCTTTACTGAATTTGTTGTTTCCTTTTTAGTTGTGCCATTACTCTTTCCTTATATGCGCATTTAACTTAATCCTCTGATCTAAGTTTAGTTTCAAATAAGCCTTCAAGTTCTTCAACTAAAACAGGAAAACGTACACTCTACACAGCTACTACTAAGGGACAAGAATCTCAGGATTATGTCCCCCTCAGACAGCAAGCTTGAACCATGGGATCAACGATATGTTTAGGTGTTACCCTAACTATCCAACAGAAACAAAATAACAAAACGATCCCAACATAAATGCAATAACTGGTTGTACCCCTAACATGAAAATTAGCAATAGGATCTAAACACTTACTTACCCTTTTCTATCTAGTAGTCATCACTAGTCCTAGCTGTGTACCAACAGTCATTTCAAGCAACACCCTAGGCTTTTCAATGCTTACGAATTTACGGGA
This sequence comes from Allium sativum, assembly GCA_030737875.1. Lineage (NCBI taxonomy): Eukaryota > Viridiplantae > Streptophyta > Magnoliopsida > Asparagales > Amaryllidaceae > Allium > Allium sativum. Next base: position 713,301,458 of record CM060921.1, on the reverse strand, counting down.
ACTTATCGTATTCCAAGACAAGATAATTCTTTCTATCCAATTCATAGCCTCAAAACTTTTTCCCGTCTTTCCTAGGCACTAATCCTTACCTACTCCATTTTTTTTAAAACACGGTTGACCCTTTTTCATTTAAATTTTCTTCCAAAAATTTGAAAGTGTCAAAACTTTATTTTCCTCATGAAAACTTACTTTTGCCAAACCATAAAACCATGTCATCTTAAAAAAAATGTAAATCATCATTTCTTTTTCAAATCACAAAACTGGAGTAGGTACGGACAATTATTTTTCTCAGCCAGGTTTACGACTTGTTCTTGCCTATAGGGTCGGTTCAGTTTCTTACTACAAAGTGCAAACATCTACTCTATTCTTAATTTCTACACTTATTTTGTCCACCCAACAAAATTTTCACTTTTAAAACAATTTATCAAAAATGATTGTCAAAAAAATAGAGATTTCAAAACTTTCTTTACCGGAAATTCCAGTTTTCAACAAAATGCAACATTTCCTAAGGTTTGCTTTTTAATCCTTTCATGCAATATAACAAGAAAACTAACGAGCTATACACACTCTATAATATGCACCTTTTACCGAGTGAATTTTATTTTAGACAAAATTTTCACAAGAAGTCACTATTTACAAAATATACCCATTTTACTACAAAACCCAACATGTACTTCTTTACATATTTCAAAATTACAACTTTTAAGATTAAAACTTGAAAACACCATAACCATATTCGCAAAACTTTTACAATTTCAAGTTCTTAAAAGTTAATAATGGGGTTAGACACAAAGCCGGGTTCAAATTTTCTTAGGCTTTCCTAGACACTCCCACAAATTCAATTCCCTCAACTATATATTATATATTCCTAATCCATTTTTTCTTTTTAACATTTTCCAATTTATATGGTTTTTCCGCCAAACCCACAAACCCAAAATACCAATCATATGGGACTCACCATCCTTCCATACAAAGTACATTGTACACTTTCCACCCGAATTACCTAAGGGTCTCTGATTCCATATTCATTCCTTTAGTGTACAAAACGAATATCCCAATTCTTATCACATTATACTCTTTCTATTTATTGGGTTGCTCTATGGATCTAGGTATATAATATATTTATATTTATATTTTTCAAAAATACAAATATGCTCATTCACTATTTACACAAGAATCCTAAACCTTAGCTCTGATACCAGACGTAACAACCCGAATTCCGACAGACCGATTTTTTTTCAAAATTCTAATCCATTGAAACCCATGTTGGTTGCTCTGGTATCCTGCAGAAAAGACAGAGATATAAAATATATTAGAGCTCAGAAAATATCCCATAGTTCAATGGATAAAGTATAATATAATCAAAGTATAGTCTTACCGTAATAATAATACAATCTAACCGGTATCAAAAGCTATCATATCTCTGCCACAAATCTAACCTGCGAGTATGATATGAGGAGGGGGTCAGAACACAAGTTCTGGTGACTGGATTTAAACTATACATTTTGGATAATCCTACATATACTGTTCAGTTACAATTTCTTGTTTATTAGGTTACTTGAGTTAATTTCTCTCAAGGCTTACACACACGTCGTATCCATCTACTTCCCAGTGGATTAACTTAATACAGTATATATGAAGCTACCGCCCCAATATTAAGGTACACCCCATGGTACCCCACTTGCACGATCTCCATGTAATGCCATAGAAATGTACGTAGTCCCTCATCCTACGCCGGAGTGATGTACGAATCTCTATATAACAATATTACGTTCCGCATATATCTGTCATAACTATGCTACGTAAGCGTACGGACTGCCACCTTTGACCGAATTAGATTCCATCATAGAGTAATGCCCTCAAGTCTACAATACACCTCCCAGAGCAGACATGCATGTATATAGACTTTCCTACGTACGTATCGTCAATCGTATTCGATGCCTTAACCGCACATAACCTCTAATGTACACCGAGTTCCGTGGCAGGGCTGTACAAGAAACACTGAACTCGGTCGGGAGCTTTTCCATATCTGTACAGGCCCGCCTTTAAGGGCCTCAAAATACGGATATCCTTCTGTTCTATTTTTCGTGGTGGCTATGGCCCCACCTCGGCCCCTCCCTCAACTAGTAAAGACTACAAGATCTTAGTGACTTGCCCCTAACAAACAATCTAAACATCCAGTTGGCGTCTCCCCTCAACCATTGTGCCTAGATAGTAAAGGTGGATGACGTCTTAGGTTTAGCTCCAGTCTTTTCGCATCCTACTGGCTGCCGATGATGGGTATCCAATGATCTACTATCCTTGTTGGTCGTGACCCTTGCCTCCCTCTTGAGGAGACTGTCGGATCACCCTAGTGCCACCTCATCACAGCTTTCTGACTGCAAAGCTACTTTTGTAGTCAAGGCTACTTACCAGGTAGTTCCGGGCAGACACAACCTCTGTGAGCACAGCCCGAACATTGCACCACCACAGAGGACTACAGGGAGCACCTTCCACGTCCTAGGAAGCCGAGTGCTTCCCCTTCCAGTCCTTCGAAGCAAATAGAATAATCAGATGAACGTGCGCTCCCCTCGTGCCTAATGACACCATGATGATCTACCCCATCGAGTTATTCACTATCAAACGTATGGACTGGTCCAAGCGCCTCAGTTTAGTGTGTTGTTAGACCCTATGTCTATATATTCAATTATGCGCTTGCTCTACCTTATCGGGTTTCCATTTAACTTGGTTATTCCCATTCATATTGACTTCTTATTCATGTTACCAAGTTCCTCTTGCTTATTAATTTCAGTCATATAACTTAACCCATTTAAGTTTTATTAATAAGCCCACAACATGTTATTCTCTAGATTGTGATCCAAGGTCCGTAATCCACAATCTCTTTATATTATTGTCTGATTTCATAGTTACAATAACATGTTCTACTTAATATGTAATTAAGTATATCTCAATTCACATGTTTTCTGTTTAACATGTCACTTATTATTTATGATTAAGTATAACTTATTTCATTTCATAAGTTTGCCTCATTCTTTCTTATTTTATCATAATTTCATCTTAAACTGCCACTACCACTTATCGTTGTTTACTTATTGACTTAGTTCTCTTAACTAAGGTTTACTAATAAGTTTCCTCTTCATAAATATAACTTATGTTGTCCTCATCCGCAAATTTCAGATTCTCATTCTTACATATAACTTAATTTACAATTAAGTACAACTTATCTCATTACATAATTTATTCCATTTTCTTTATCGTTTATCATAACCTAAGTTATAATTTCCACTTGTCCCTAGGACATGCTTACCTATTATTTAACATTCCCATTAATGTAATTTATTTATAATAGATTATTATCATTCCCCATTCATTCCATTTCTTTTACCGTTGTAACTTCCATTCATTTTCTTGTTCATTTCCATTAATCACAATTAATGCTATTTTATCAATCCTGCTATATATATGTATATATATATATATATATATATATATTTATGCACTAGACCTTTCACATTAAGCCTACATTTCTGGTTGCTGGATTTGCCGGGCGGTTCCGGTCAGACTTCTACCACAAGTTGACTTAACCTCGGGTCTTAGCACCATTACATGTTTTATTTACGCACTAGACCTCTCACATTAAATTTTGTGGATGCTAGATTTTCCGGGCGGCTCCGGGCAGACTTCTACCACAAATTGAATTTAACCTCATGTCTAAGTGCGTTGCAGTTTTCTATTTACTGTAAATTTTCTATATAGTCTAGGCATATCCATTTCTTTCAAATTTTTACGGTAATCTATATTTTACATGTCATCATATTAAGCCCATTTTATATCGCATGTTCTTCCAAACATGTAATTAGTTCTATTTTAACATGTTATCATTTAATCATTTATTTGTTCAAATTCAACAAATTAACATGCAATTTTCTGAATTCTACAGTTAATAACTCAAGTACATAATATGCCATAAGTTAATCATGTAATTAGAACATGTATGTATACAACAGTAATCGCTACACATATTTTAACCAGTTTACATTTCAACAAATGAACATCTCGGCATATTAGATGTTTCAACATATGAATTTTTCCAACATATTAATATTTCAACATGTCATATTAGCATTTCATCACTTTAATCATTCTAGCATATTTACATTGCATATTAACAAGGAATGTCAAACGATAATATATCATTATCAAAAATGATATAACTTAAATCCACTCACCTACTTTGCTTTCCAATTCCTGAACCTGGTCCAGATCTAACAGTCCAGGGTTTCCCCTAACTGGATTTAGAACCTAACAACCATGGATCGAAAATTCTTACTAAAAGGAAAAGGGAAGAAAGAGGAGAAAATTGAATAGACCAGATCCAAGAATTTATCTTACTTCGAAATACGATTCTGAACACTTTCTTTATTAATTTACATCCTTTTCCTCCAGATCTTGAATCAGAATTTTTCTATACTAATTGTTCTATTTTTTTCTGAAGAGTTATGAGGAGGAAGAAAAATGGAAGAGCTTAGGCGGCTTCTTAGAGAATGTGAGATTTAGGCTAGGCTCTGCTAGCCTATTTATAGGTGCTCAGGATCTTATCGTACACGCAACACTGAGTCAGCATTCGAACTTGGTTAAGAAAGCAGTCCAGATTCAACGATGAATCTGGCTAGATCTAAGATGGGTCGACCCCTGGGTCGACCCCCCATGGGTCCCGCGAGCTGTTTTGGCACAGAAGTTAAATTTTAGAATGTTTGAATTTCTGGAATTTATTTAACTGTTATACTCATATATGATCTTCTTATACGTGTATAAATCTTCTAGTGACCATTTTATACGTATATATATACGCACAACTTTTATTTCTTTTTCAAAATTCAAACGGTGTTGTACTGTTATTTAATTCTTGCCATATTTCTTTTATTGCAGCCTTGCCATGAACTTCATCTCTTGTGTATATATATATATATATATATATTTCTACACATATATACACGTATATTTACATATACATGTATACATATATTTTTTTACACTTCCTGATATGTATACTTTTCCTTATATGTGCGTTTATACATATTTTCTCTTTAAAACATGTGTTATTTTAGTCGTTCCCTCAAAACAAAAATATGGCGTTGGCGGGGATCGAACTCCGCGCCTCTTGCATGAAGGCCACATGTTCTAACCAACTAGACTACTAAGGCTTTTGTTAGCAAGGCTTAGAACAATGGTAGTCATTGTTCTCTTCTTATTCCTCTTTTTCATTTTTGTTATAATATTTCATTTAAACCTTTGCGTGAATCTTTTATTTTATTTCTCTTTTATTGTTAATGCATAATATTTGTAAATTATTGCATGCAACATATTTACACTGCATGCAACCAAATCTTTCTTCCTTTTAACATATGTTGCATTTTTATTTGCATTAATATTTTCTTCTTTTTCAATGCATGTATTTATTTCTTGCAATCGTATACTATCTTTATTATATTCTTCAAATATATTTATGTCTATGCATATATATACACATATGAATTATTTAATTATTAAATTGTCATAAAATGCAGGGTGTTACTCCTTTTGTTATTGGTCAGCAAAAGTCTCTTTCGAGTGCAACAGCTATGTATCGGCTGCCCTTTATCTTTCTGTTTGGGTTGCCTTGCCTTTCAGCCGATCTTTTGGCATTGCTAATAGATATAACATGGCCTTTGGTGTGTTGGTCTTGGCTCTCGAAAAGCGGGTCTCGGTCTTCAAAGCCTCTCCTTGATGTTTCTTCTTCCTCTCGTATTAATACCAAGCCCATTGGTATAGATAGCTTTTAGAAAGGCTTTCTTCTTTCGGTCAAACGCTACTGGTCTTGTCGTCAAGTCTTCACAGTATTAGTGTTTGTGAATCAACTTCCCATGTCCCTGGAACCGTCACCCCTTTCGGTATCGACACTAAGCAACTTAGTGTGGATGGCTCTTCTTTTCAGAAACTTTGGTTTTCTCCCGGTGAATTTCTGGAGTGGGTTTCGGTCTTTCGAAGAATGCTTTCGGTGTATTACTTGTTGATTTCTGAAGTTGTTCCTCGGTGATCATCAACCTTAGGTTCCGATAACTGGCTTTTGGGAGGTTCTACTTATGTTTTGGTTTCTTACGCCTTTGGCTTCTTCATCTCCTTTTGTATCAACATTAAGCAAGTTAATGTCGATGGCCCTTTCATCTTCCTTTTCTTTGTTTGATGTTTCTCGTCAAGTCATTGGTCTCGGATCGTAGGCTTTCGAAACTGGATTCATGTTAGCTGCCTTAAATTTTGGTTCCACCCTGTCGGTATCCCTTTTTCTTGTTGGTTCCAAGTTTTCTCCTTCCAGGATGGTGACGGTTGCTTGTGGTTTTAATTTTCCCTTTTGTACTTTTGGCCATAACTTGGTACCGGATCAAAGCTTTCAGTTCCCTCTTCCACGCTTGTAGCAGTCCGATGCCCCTTCACTGTCGGCCTGTTTCGGCATTTAATTTTGGTAGTAACATTTGCCACTCCTTGTGAAGGGGTAATTTCAACTTTTCAAGTCAAACTTCAGCTTATGTAACCGCTTCTTTCCACCTATATATATCCTTTGCATTTCCCTTTATCATCTCCTTACGTCTTCTTCATCATTGCGTGCATTTGAAAATTTTCCTCGAAAAAGTATCAGTTGTTCAAATTTCTAAACTTGATTTATTTCAAGTATCACTTTGATTCTTTCGAAATAGTTTTAAGTGATTCTATCTGATCAGTTTTGCAATTTCTATTAATGGTGTAACTAGTATGGAGGTACAATATGAATCTTTATTTGGCTTCAAACAAGCATATTTAGAGAAATTACTTACACTTATTGCATTGATTATACAGTTGAGAATTTTATTATTCCTCGTCCACCCGAGTTGATGGATTATCAGACTTTTTTGTCGTGAATTGGTTTCGGCCCTTACAGTCAAAACAATTTCCTGGAAATCAATCTCGAGTTGACTTAGTAGTTTCACTAGGCATTTTCATGTTCTCTTTTATTCTATTCTCCCGAGGATGCATAGGTGATAACCTATTGTTATCATTAGAATACTCCTAGGAAAGTAGAAATTGCCTATTCTTTGCATTATTTTACCTTGGTTTATAAAATATACTGATTATACCTAGCAGTATGGGAAAGAAACACATTGCTTCCAAACCTAACAGAATTAGTCCTTTGTCGAGTGATTTCTCTTTTCTGAAGGAGATTGGCGTTGTCGAAAAGCGTTCTTTGATTCTTCAGGACTTTAACATATCTAGCATTGAAGCCATTCCTCCATATGAAACAGATACCATCTCCTCTCCCCCGGAAGGTTACTTTGCCTACTCCGCTATTCATATTTGGCATGGGGTTTTTATCCCTTTCCTTTATCTTCTTGATTACCTGGTTCGCCCTTCCAAGCTTAGTGATGTGAACCATCAAATTTACCTTGCGAACCCCATAAAGAAACTGTTATCTGAAGGAATAGTGAGATTCAAAGATTGGGAAACCCAATTTTTCTTCGTATGCTGTCCTTTTGGCATTTCCGGTAGCTTCCGCACTCCAAGTATTAAACTCTAATACATTCTTTTCTCGTTTTTATCATAGATGGTTAACCTTTATTTCATGTTTGTTTTTATTGCAGATGCTGCCCCTAAACTTCCGGGCTTTTCGGATAAGGAGTTGATAGACCTCCTTGGCGCTGTTTCTGAAAAATTAGGCAACTGGTCCTCGTTACTGACCTCCGCTATCCCACGAAGTCATTCCCTTTTGCTGCCTGGCCAATTCATTATTGGGCAACCTCCCCTGTTTCACTCAGTACAAGGATTCTTTCTTTGTCACTAGGAAGAAAAGCTCCCCCCAATTCTCCTTTGTTTCTAGACAACCCAAGTACGCTCCTTGCATGACGATCCGAAATTCAGTAGCTTATTTTTTTTTTGTTCATTCAGCTTTTTACCATACATCATAGGCTATCCGTACTTAGTCTGGTAAAACGGGTTCGTCTTCCTTAGTCCCCAGGGTTGGGGTTTCCTCTCTTGGGGATGCTTTGTTCAATTTTGGAGAAAACATAAAAAGGAAACTCGTGGATATGAACTCCGAGGGATCTTTGCAAAAAAAGTCCAAGAATGCGGTGGGTTCAACTCCCTGTCTTAATGCGATCACTGATTCTCTATTGGCCATCTTCCCAAAGATGGTTCCTTACTCAAATGTTCACCTTGTTGGGTCTTCTGAACTTTCAAATGAGTTACATCATGCGATGCGCTTTGTAACACCCCACACTTTTCTATGCCCAAATTTTGGTAAAAATTAAAACTTGAACACATCTAAACATGGAGCGTGTATATCTGGTACCTGAAATAAATGAGCATGAGCATAATCAGAGTACGATAAGATAACTCACAGCGGAAACAAAATAGGATAAACTAGTATTACCTCAAGAACTACCTTTTTCAAAGTAAGTCACTTTGCCAATACCGAGCATAACAGAGAACAAGAACCTAAAGCCAAACTTAAACATCAATGAGATCCCGACCTTCTCTAGGAAACCTGGGAGGTTGTAATGAGGAGGGGGTCAGAAAAACAAGTTTTGGTGACTAAGAAAGGTACAATATAGACTATAATACACAGATGTATCCTGTTTGGTTCAACCCAAGATGTATGCCTAACAAGGTTAGTGATTCTGACCTAACCTTGTAAATGTTTACGCACGACTCTACTACTCTTCCACAGTGGTATTTCCCAAAGTATAATACCGAGATAGGACGTTTATACATATTTTTGTGAAGCCTTTATACCAGAGCTTGGCTGGTTAATAAATCGAGATTAGACCCCTAATTACGGAGTTTCTATATCATATGATTTCACTCACTTATCCTTAATCATTTATTGTCTCACTATCTATGATAGATAGAGTGGATTCTTCTTGATATCTTAAGACCCTAGGCGGGCCGATTCGTCACTTATTATTTCTCGATAATTTACTTAACGTTAACAAGAACTAGAGGGCAGTAGCTATGGGCTCTACTAGATAAGGCTTCCGTCATTTACGCATATACCCTTGCACCGCATAAGGTGAGAGATGATATTTTATCGTTCGCTATACCTTCTAGCCGACCTTATTAGATAACCCCCATAAATGCTTATTACTTCCCGTAGGATAGGCAGCCATATCTAACAGTTTTAGTTTCTAGGTTTGGGTAGGCCCACACACACTTGACATTTAAGACCCCTAAAATGAAAGACCTACTCCCAGGTGGACTTTTCAACCCTAGCCGCTTAAGACCCAGGAAGCGGACTATGCGCGAATGTTACTGGTTCGTACCCCGTTTGCCTTCTATACCTTTCCCTGTTTGGGATAAGGCAGGCTACGTTATTAATTCATTCCCGTTCAGTCCCTCTACACGGAAATTCTATACGTACACCGTTCATTTTCATCACGGGTTATTTTGGTTAATAATATTTTCTATTATTAACCTACTAAATCCAACTCAATTTTTAATTATAAGTTCTATGTTCATTAACATAAATAAGGAAGGTTATATCCTCTTTTTCCCTAGGATATTTATTTGATTTCTTCCCTAATTTGGACTTAGTATTTAAACGAAAATCACAAATTCCCTTATGACACCCATTTCCTTTTATTTCTACTTTTATTGCCCTTTATGATCATAACGGTTATATTTTTCCTAAGGCAACTATTTATCAGCCCCAAGGTATCTACTTGTTGTACCCCAACATGCAATTACTATTCCTATTCATTTATTTATCTATTTATTGATTTATTGGTTGAATGTTATATATATATGTGTGTGTGTGTGTGTGTGTGCACTAGGCTTTTCACATTAAGTTGACTACCTGTGGATGCTGGATTTGCCGGTCGATTCCGGGCAGACTTCTACCACAAGTTGAACTTAACCTCGTGCCTTAATACATTTATCTTTACGCATTCGACCCGGTACATTAAGCTGACTACCTTTGGTTGCTGGATTTGTTGGTTGGTTCCAGGCAGATTTATACCACAAGTTGAGATTAACCTCGTGTCTAAATGCGGTTATAATTCAAATTTCCTAATTTGGAGTGTACAACATTTATCCTAATTAATTTAGGAATTGTAACCATTATCCTATTATATTTACTTTCCCCCAATCAACATTGGTTACATTTGTTAATTATTTATTTATGTCCTTATTTATAGCAGTTAATTAAACTACTTGTTATAATGGTCACCATAAATATATTCATTAAGTATGGAATATAATTTACATGTATGACCCCATAAATGAATACAGTTCAACATTTCAAACCTTCAAACATTTAATACAATGTATAATTTACCGTTTTACGCTAATTTGGACGGGTAATATGTATAGATTTATTTTTATGTTTTCGTGCGGTCAACGTAGTTGTTATTATTTTTATTATTATTCTTGTTTTTTTAATTAATGGTTTGTTCTAATCAGTTAACCAAAAAATTTCCTTTTTATATCCAATCTTTGCCAAAAAGGTTTCAAATCTCGCAAAAGATCGTTAGCTGTAATCATTGTAAATAATGCCTAATTATTAAGATTGAATATTTCCAAATCACAAGAAATATACACTACAACAAAATGACCCTATTACAACGGTGGAACACCGTTGTAATATATATTTTACAATGGTGGGCAAACCGTCGTGTATTAAGAAGTTGTAATAGCCTAATATCTTTTACAACTTTTCTGCACTGTTGCAACACCGTTGTAATATGTATATTTTACAACTTTTTTCCACCGTTGTAATAAGTTTATTACAACAGTTATGCACCGTTGTTGTTTTAATTTTTACAACTAATTATAACCGTTGTGATATATTTTATCACAATTTTTATATTTTACAATTGTAATATATCCACAAATTATAAACATATTACTAATAAAAGAATTCATTGTAGAACATATTATCTACAAAACTGAAGATATCAAACAAACTTAAAACATAAACCAAAACAATATATTATTAATTTCAAACTCATCATTTTTTTTACATAATACACTGACAAAATTGAAGATACAAAGACTTTATAACAGTTCTAACTTTCTTCTGCTCCTGTTAATCTCCTTGTGCTCCTTTTTCTCCTTAATATCCATTCCTAAGAAAGAAATTATCAAACTGTTAGTGCTGCAGTATAGATTTATGCATGTAACGAAAATTGAAAAAATGTGAGTGCACAAAATAAACAGCTAACAAGCACGTGATAATATCACCTAACAAGCAGTCCACACATTCTACTTGTAGCATCCCACATATTTACATCAACCACAACTAATTTGGACTCATTTAATAAGTTTTCTTTATAAATGAACTTGATTGAACAAGAACTATATAAGCGATCTTAGTTGAACTGAAGCTGTACAAAATGATAGATTTGAAGTTGGACTGAACGTGACAAGAAATGATACAAATCCAAATGTCCAAGGCTAATTGGCAGATATCCAAACTAGGAAGTTCAGTATAAGATCTGGCTTGACCGGAATCACTAAATATTAGCTTTTATTACTCGCTTAGATAAATCTTACACTATTTCTGTAATGAACAGATAATTTACAAGGAGTTTGAAAAGAGTAGACGAAATAAAAAGAGATTGGATGAAGCACTAGCCACATATCAAATAGTGTACAATCATGTTAGCTCTTTTATAACAAATTATTTCAACTCATGTAGCGATTTTGTTAACTGGATTACGTATGTGGATGAAGATAACTCATAATTTTGCACATCAACAAAATTATATAGCTTATGGTTTCATATCCATACCTTCAAATAGAGCTTTGTGACCATGACTCATCTCTGCCAAGAACCAATCCTTTCTGATATTTGTAAACTTGAAATGATTTGATCACTTCCTATCAAAATGATAGCAAAAATTATTACTATTATTATAAACAACTGGAGACGTAAAACAAAATCAACCACTAAATGAAAGCAATCAATGAAAGAAATCTCTTTCCTGCAACCAATCTTGAACAATGAGTAATTTTCTTTTAACACCATTGTAGTTAATAAAAAACAATACTTTTTTTCAGCTCGTGTAAAGAGAAAGCATAAATTCTGTTGAAAAACTGAACAAGAATATTGAACGTAACACAATTTTCTCAAAAGCAACGACACATAATTGAGGTCATCACTTGGTTTTGAATGTTTACAGGTTTTCCCCTATAAAAATTATTTACATTAATGCAGAATCCAGTTCCAAATATAGTTGCATCTAAATCGGTATTGTGCACCAACCATCACCTGATCCAAATAAATCATGTTTGAATAAAATATCTTCCTCCGGCGACAGACAGTGCTAACAATTGTTGGAAAAAAACACGAATTCAACGACAATAATCAAGTGGTAATTATTTTTGACTACCGCATTTTATATCCTTCCTATATTTTCTGATCGTGGAGTCAAAAAAAGTTATATTGCTACACAACCATAGGTACATCCCTGTTTTATGAGTGAGCACAAACCATACAGAAAGGTATGTTTTAACACAACATATATGAGGGATACACCATCCATATCATGTTAATATAACTATTCAACAATTTTCCTATTGCTAAAAAAAATTCAATACCCAGTGTATGCAATATTCTACTAGGAAATGGACGTGAACATTGTGATTTGAGGTAACATTATTCTGCCATGATAATTTCAGTTCAAAAATCTGTTTACCTTTTCATTGTTGTATACTGATGGTGAAGCAAGAAAAGATAAGAAATTAAAATGAAAGTAAAGGATATATATTTTTGTTTATTACAGGTTTGGTTTCCTTACACATGGGGATATTAAATTTTGTTTCACAACCATTGCTTTGCAACCTTTTCTGCTACCCCATATATTGTATACCGTCTATTTCAGTTTCAGTCAACTATTGTCACTGCAAATCATTACATTCTTTAACCAAGACAGGGTGACAGATACACATGCTGGCATACGAGAAAGTTCTGAATTAATTTACATTTACTCCATTCTTTAAACCTTGACAGAATATTGCATCCATCACATATTATAACAGCAGGCCATACGAAAACAATATTGCATCCATCACAGAGATCAACTCAAAAGAATAACATGTAAATCAAACATTCAACATACGGGTTTCACTAAACAAGCATACTGGAAGATGTACAAACAACATGGCTGCCTACAGAGGACTTAATGCCAAAGGTAAAGGGGAAAATACACTCACCGTGGGTTTAATCTCGATTTCATCCCTTTTGAGATCTCGATTTGGCCGCGAGATCCTCCTAGACTAGCTGCTCTCGCCCTCGAGTTCGTCTCCATCACGAATCCAACTACAAATCTGGTGCGAGGCATCGGATTGATCGATTTTCCCCCAATTTCCTGTCGCTAGGGCTTGGGCCATTATTGTTGCCTTTTATTTTGAACGAGATAAATGAAATATGACGACTCGTTTCTCCTTTCTTACATTAACAAGGCTAGGGTTATTTTCCTGCCAAATGACAGCTTTGGCCCTAGGGTTTTATTGGGCTTTATAACCCTTAAGCCACTTTATAATACTTAAATCAATATTTACAACACTTGGACTAATTTCCATGTCGCACACACACACAATATACAAATTAGCATGTATATTTGTTCACAATTTTAAAAATGTACAATTTTTATATATTCAATATGTACATAAATAAATGATTTATTTATTTATTCATTTATCCACCCTAAATATATATATACATATATATATATATATATTTAATTGAGATCAATATTATAAATTAACTATCAAATATAATCTTAGTTATTAATCTCTTCTTCTTAATTATTAATCTCTACTTCTTAATTATCAATAGCAATCATTGATTATTCATGATTAGCATTAATTATTATATTTTAATTATTAACTATTTAGTAGTAATTATGTAATATTAACTATATTTTTTAATTATTCTTCTTAATTGCTAAGTAATGAATATTACAGAGATTGATTATTAATTATTACTTCCTAATTGATTATTAATAACTATTGATTATTAATTATAAATAATCAATATAAATGTATTAAATATTAATTATTAGTTGTTAATTATATTAAAATATAGTCATATATTACAACAGTCAAAAAATAAAAGTTGTGATAGGATTTTATTACAACTGTCAAAATAACACAGTTGTTAAAAATAAGTTTATTACAACTTTTCTGGAAAAAAGTTGTAAAAAACATTTATTACAACGGTGATTTTACCACCGTTGTAAAATTAAAGTTGTAATATGGTGTTTTTGTTGTAGTTACAACGGTGTTTATACCACCGTTGTAAAAAACCATTTATTACAACGGTGCTTTTACCACCGTTGTAAAAACCCATTTATTACAACGGTGCGTTTAACACCGTTGTAAAATTAAAGTTGTAATATGATGTTTTTGTTGTAGTGATATGTACATATATATATTTTGGATTAGTCGATGCTAATTACATACAAATATATGTATTTACATTTATATGTACATTTGCATCACTTTTCAATTTTTAATCCTTTTTATCATATCTCTTGTGATTTCAAAATAATGCATTTTTATTCTAAGGAGGAAAACGACATGTTTACAATGATTAAGCAAAAATCCAACAATATTGAATATAAACATGCATATTTCTCTTTAAATTACAATCACATAATTTACCAATTTCATCTTTTTACCCAACTTCACATATTTTTATTATTCGGCACTGAACTAAAGATTTGTAATGTAACTACAATCTAATTGGTGTTTAATGGGATCGATTTCCAGATCCACAGTGTTATGCAACATATACAACATATTTCATGACATAGCTGTAGGAACATGTGTGAACAAGATTAAGAATCCTACAATTTATATTATACATAGCCACAACTTATAATTCACAATTTATAACCATATTTATTATCAGATTTGATGGTTGCCAATAGATTCACAATTTTTAAATGAATAGATTTGATAGGGATTAGGCATAAAAACAAATATTAATTCAAACGAAATAGATAAGTTATTATAACTGTATTCATGAATTTCCCACTCACCTTATAGCCTCTAAATCCAAAGGTTTAACCCTTTAGGCCTACAATTCCCAAACTCTTATAAATCTACAATTTATCTGAAAAGGGGAAAATTCCAGGTCCGTAGAAACTAGAGATATAAGAAAGCAGGGAGAGATAGGAGAATATGATTTGGAGTGTCACTTTGCACTCTTTTCCTTTGGATTTTCTTATCCTCTCAATTTCATATGAATTGGATTTGATTTGTTATGTATGAATATATTTTTATTTTAGAAATTAGGTTTGGAGAAGGAGGAAAATGACAGATCTTCGCTTCCACTGCAGATTTATGTGGAAAAAAATTGAGGCCTTACCCTTTATTTATAGAGGTGGAAATGACCTAGGATCATTGGATTAGTTTAAAGTTATATCCGTCCACCCATATATAATTTTATAAACGTAAAACCCTAGCCGTCACTGCCTGGCTCGACCAAGCGGTCGCAGCCAGCGGTTGACCGTCGGTCGACCGCCCCAATCGACCGCTTGATCGACCTTGCAGTGAGGTGGTAGGGTAATCATTTATTACTATATATATATATTATTCTATTTGATTTATTATCCGTTCGTTTTCGTATTTCGTCCGTAACTTTTTCATACGGACTCCGTTCGTGAAACTCCAAACAAGAAAGTTGACCAGAATTCCGAGACGAACGCATCGATTAAAGTTTCATGGTCAAATTCCATCGTTTGCAAAAATTCTTATTTTTGAGATTCTAATTAAATAACTATTTACTGTTGAAATTCCGGTTGTTACATTCTTCCCCCTTAAAAGGAATTTCGTCCCGAAATTCTAACACCTTGTTATCATATGTTACACAACCAATTTATGTACATCCAATTCGCAACCATGTGTATATGTGCATGGTGTACATAATGCATTTCAACCATAAAATATGCATGCAAGATGATTCTAAATCGGGCCCTGTACATGCATGCAATAAATTTTTAAAACACTTTTGAAAACATGATGCTTAACATCCTAAATAAACTGGCAGTTCTATATGAATGCAAAGTTTGAAAATTCTTGTTCATCCATAGCTATCACACCACTATGAATAGAAGTGTGAATCAACCAATTTTGCATCCAAACCCTACATCCAAAACGTCACGCAATCTAATCGTATCCTATTTAATTTCTCCTAAGTTGGAAAAAGGAAATCAAAGCGAAGAACTTTAACATTTTTCCGGCTTACTATTGTTCCGTTTCCCTCCCTATAGTGGAATTTTCACCTCAGTTACCCAAAATACTCTAAAAATTTCCATTTGTAGACTGTAAAAGAGACTTAAAGTAAGCTCTAAAACGTAAAACGGGTTAATTAATAGCTCGCGCGCATCGTTGACAAGGTATGAAAACAACGTTTTCAAGGATAAAAAAAACCTTTTCCTTGTTGTCGTTAACATTTTTATAATATCGTCGGTCCTATTGCACTGCTAAAACACGCACACAAAGCATCCAAAAAATTTCCTTATGCTATTTGTGTGACTAAAAATCGAAATTTTTCATAAAAATAAATTTCGACTTAAAACCTTATCATGTTTATTTTGAAATTTTCATTTTAAAACCGTTTCACTTTTCTATAAATATAAGAAAATGATTAAATTTTTTTTCAAATATCGTTTTCCAAAAATTTCAATAATTGTATTTTGTGGAAACTTAAACGATTCAAGTCACATATCGGCGAAGAAGGAAGTCAGTCACGCCAAAAGTGCGAAAACTGAATTCACACACAAAAGACCGAAATAAATTTTAGCGTTAACAAGGAACAATGATTTATTTATTTATATACCCATGACGAATACAATGCAAAACTGGTCCTTTGCTAAAATTTATCCAACACGGAATTCTATTATTTCCAGCTCTAGGACAACTGTTAGTTTAGATGAGAAAAATGAGATTCCATTCAACAAGCATGCGTGAATGAGATAAATGTTCCAGACATAGAAATCTCATTAACCTAAGCCATGCGATTTAAACAACACTAACAGTTACAAGCACGAATCTCCCCAAAGGCAAGAACCCGATGCCGAAAAGGGAAAACAACAAAGACAATGACAAAACAACAACACCAAAACTCAAAAAACAATGGCTATAAACAATGAGATGTCTTGCTCCGTGACAGAAGCTCAAACCATTTTTTATGATTTTTAATTAACCATATCATGGTGGAACAATGCTCAATCTCGTGTTACAAACACTGCTGGTGTTGTTGGGGGTTCCCACATCACCATCTCTTCTAAAAGAGAATTTGGGATGAGAAAAGAAACCTACCACAAAACTGCTCCTAATGGATACCCACTAATATTGTCTAAGGACAAAATGGGTAGGTGAAATTACATAAAGTAACTCCATGAGACAACACACAAGAACAACAAACTGAATAAAATATGATGCGACATTAAACGTTGGTTACGCCATCGATCAAAAAGATAAATTTCCGCATCATGAGACAAATCTAGCCATAACTTATCATTTGTAGAACGATGTGCTAAGTGGGTCACACGTCTATCTGGGCAGTTCGAACATAGATTCCCAAACACAAAAACTGACATTGAGAAAAAGAGATTTGCTGCAAAAATCTCCAAAGCTGATCCACAAAAGACCATACAAATGTGCATAAAACACAGATGCCTCTAAAACCTCTTCGAGATTCTCCTCCGAAAAACCATCCAAAGACAGCTTAATCTTCATCTCCGAAACGACGATCGCCTTTGAAAGAACCTATTCTAACAAGGTATAAAAAAGGCGGATGCAGCACAAACAACATATCCTATTCTACGATCTCGAGTAATGGATCGGTGCAAGTCCAACTGCCACGACAAATTTTCTTAGCCCTAAAGCGGTGAGGCCTTTTTTCTCATTCCAACCCAACCAAATGAACCTTCGCTAAGGATGAGACTTAAATAGTACGAGTAAGATCGGATAGCACAATTAGGTACTATGAACTAAGAAATGGTCCGAGGAAAGAAATTAGGTCTTGGAGTATTAGTGAGGCTAGATCTAATGCGCAAACAAGTGCGAAGAGGAGGAGGCGAGGCGATGACAAAGAAAGAGAAGAAGAATAGAGATATGGTTCGACAAGATGAGGAAGAAAGGTCGAAAGGAGGAAGTTAAGGGGTAATTTGGATGCAACTTTTATGGTTGCGTCCTAGGTCTAAGTTGTACCAAAACTCATTAACTAGTTGACCATTCTTATATTACACCAAACGGTGAATTATAAGATGGGCTTTGGACAAAGGTTGAACCTTGTCCTTATTAGGCCAGATAAAAATATTAATCCTCCCGCATCTTCTTTTAAAATTTGACGCTATCTGAAAAATAATTATCCTTGTCACCACAGTATTTAAAAACCGTAGTTAAACTCCGAACCAACTCTAAGGATTTATAGTCTCAACAATGATGTTGCGACTACACAACGAACAAACGAACTTCCGAAAATAATTCAGTTAGAAATCCGTAATATAAATTAAAATGGATTTCCCCCTTACCTAGCTGACAATAAACAGACAAGTCACGAAATCAAATACCCCAAAAATCAAAATGAAGGTTTTTCCTTAGCCTATCCGAAGTAAAATTTAAAACTTTTCAAAGATGGAATTTATTATAATACAAACGGTTTCGTACTTATAAATCCAATTTACAATCACTATTATTAATATTCCAATTTTATATTTCAAACTTGAAAAACCTTTTCGTGTTCAAAGATATTGGAGCTTAAATACAATTAAGATTTATTTTGATAACTTTAATAAACTTTCCAATATATATAGGAAAATGGATATTAAAAATCACAAGGAATGGATATTTATTATTCTTGAGTTTTTAGTGGTGTATTCCTCATCATTTTTAACTCCTTTCTTTCTACCAATCGGATTACATTTATTAAAATTACCGAATATCCCCTATTTTTTTAAAAACACGAATAGAGTAAAAATTTAAAAACTGTATCTTTACAAACTATTTTCCGAAACTATGCTTCAAAACCTCTGGAATCCATTTTTATTTTTCAAATAGTTTTAAAAACAAATTACCTCGAATACAAGTTCAAGAACTCAATTGAATATCTCAACAAAGGTAGATTCAGAATTTTAGCGAAGTAACAAATGGATACACCTCGTAGTTTTATTTTCGAAATGGATACGACATATTAACGTGGGATTTAACCGTTTAGGATCGAGTAATGTCCTTAACAGGAACTACTAAGGAAAACAAAAACCAGAAATCGCGACTACCTCGGTTGTAGCTAGTTTTTTGTCTAGTCTCCAAACTCGAACCAACGGATTCCACCATATGCCGTCCTCATGCTCTTTACGACAAGATTGTCAACGTACTGTGGGGTAAGACAGGATTGTCTAAAAACCTGAACTCAACTTATTTCAACTCTTAATTGCTCAAAGCCCATTTTATATAATTAGGCCCACGACTAAATTCATTGTCAAAATTAATTAAAGTCGAGTAAGAAAGATGAAGAAAACAGAAAAGAAAATCGAATTACGTTCTCTCATAAGTCCAAATTTAACTAATTTCTCTGATCGTTTAACCTAAGCTCTAACACCAAATGTAACACCCCACACTTTTTTATGTCCAAATTTCGACAAAAATCAAAACTCGAACACATCCAAGCATGGAGCGTGTATTTCTGGTACCTGAAATAAATGAGCATGAGCATAATCAGAGTACGATAAGAGAACTCACAACGGAAACAAAATAGGATAAACTACTATTAACTCAAGAACTACCTTTTTCAAAGTTAGTCACTTTGCCAATACCGAGCATGAGAGAGAACGAGAACCGAAAGCCAAACTTAAACATCTGTGAGAACCCGACCTTCTCTAGGAAACCTGCGAGGTTGTAATGAGGAGGGGGGTCAGAACAACAAGTTCTGGTGACTAAGGAATGTAAAACATAGACTATAATACACAGATGTATCCCGTTTAGTTCAACGCAAGATGTATGCCTAACAAGGTTAGTGATTCTAACCTAACCTTGTAAATGTTTACGCATGATTCTACTACTCTTCCCAAAGTAGTATTTCCCAAAGTACAATACCCAAATAGGACGTTTATACATATTTATGTGAATCCTTTATATCATAGCTTGGCTGGTTAACAAATCAAGATTAGACCCCTTAATTATGGAGTTTCTATATCATATGATTTAACTTGCTTATCCTTAATCATTTATTACCTCACTATCTATGATAGATAGAGTGGATTCTTCCCCATTGCTTAAGACCCTAGGCGGACCGATTGGTCACTTATTATTTCTCGATAATTTACTTAACGTTAACATGAACTAGAGGGCACTAGCTACAGCCCAACTAGTTAAGGCTTCCGTCGTTCGTTATACCTTCTAGCTGACCTTATTAGATAACCCCTTTAGTCTCTTATTACTTCCCGTAGGATATGTAGCCATATATGACATTTTTGGTTTCCAAGTTAGGTAGACCCACACACACCTTCCATTTAAGACCCCTAAACTGAAAGACTTATTCCCAGGTGGACTTCTTAAACCTCGCCTCTTAAGACCCAGGAAGCAGACTATATGCGAAGGTTATTGGTTCGCACCCCATTTGCCTTATATACCTTTCCCTATTTGGGATAAGGTGGGCTACGTTATCAAGTCATTCTCGTTTAGTTCCTCTACACGAAAATGTTATACGTACACGGTTCATTTCGTCACGGGTTATTATGTTTAATAATATTTTCCATTATTAACCTACTAAGTCCAACTCTATTTTTAATTATAAGTTATATATTCATTAATATAAATAAGGAAGGTTATATCCCCTTTTTCCCTAGGATTATTTGATTTCTTCCCTGATTTGGATTTAGTATTCAAACGAAAATCATAAATTCCCTTATGACACCCATTTCCTTTTATTTCTATTTTTATTGCCCTTTATGACCATAACAGTCATATTTTTCCTAAGGAAACTATTTATCAGCCCCAAGGTATCTACTTTTGTACCCCAACAGGAAATTATTATTCTTATTCATTTATTTATTTGTTGACTGTTATATATATATATATATATATATATATATATATATATATATATGCACCAGGCCTCTCACATTAAGTTGACAACCTGTGGATGCTGGATTTGCCGGTCGGTTCTGGGCAGACTTATACCACAAGTTGAACTTAACCTCGTGCCTAGTACATTTATCTTTACGCATTCGTCGCCCCATATTAAGCCGACTACCTGTGGTTGTTGGATTTGCTGGTCGGTTCCAGGAAAGCTTATACCACAAGTTGAGCTTAACCTCGTGTCTAAATGCGGTTATATTTCAAATTTCCTAATTTGGGGTATACAACATTTATTCTAATTAATTTAAGAATTGTAACGATTATCCTATTATATTTACTTCCCCCAACCAACATTGGTTACAATTATTAATTATTCATTTATGGCCTTATTTATAGCAATTAATTACACTAATTGCTACAACGGTCACCATAAATATATTCATTAATTTTGAAATATAATTAACATGTATGATTCCATAAATGAATACCATTCAACATTTCAAACCTTTAAGAACTTAATACAATGCATAATTTACTGTTTTACGCTGATTTGGAGGGATAATATGTATATATTTATGTTTATGTTTTCGTGCGGTCAACGTAGTTATTATTATTTTTATTATTATTCTTGTTTTTAAATTAATGATTTGTTCTAATCAATTAACAAACATTTCCTTTTTATATCCAATCTTTGCCAAAAAGATTTCAAATCTCACATAAGATTGTTAGGCGTAATCATTTTAAATAATGCCTAACTAGTAAAATTGACATATTTTCAAATCACAAGAAATATATGTAAATATATATTTTGGAATAGTCGACGCAAATTACGTACAAATATATGTATTTACATTTATACATACATTTGCACCACTTTTCCCTTTTTAATCATTTTTATTATATCTCTTGTGATTACAAAATAACGCTTTTTTATTTAAAGGAGGAAAACGACATGTTTACAATAATTAAGCCAAAACCCAACAATATTGAATACAAACAGGCATATTTCTCTTAATATTATAATCACATAATTTACCAATTTCATCTTTTTACCCGAATTCACAAATTTTTATTATTCAGCACTGAACTAAAGATCTGGAATGTAACTACAATTTAATTGGTATTTAATGGGACTAATTTCCAGATCCATAGTGTTTTGCAACATATACAACATATTTCTTGACATAACTGTAGGAACATGTGTTAACAAGTTTAAGAATCCTACAATTTATATTATACATAGCCACAACTTATAATTTACAAGTTTTAACCATATTTATAATCAGGTGAGATGGTTGTCAATAGATTCACAATATTTAAATGAACAGATCTGATAGGGAATAAGCATAAAAATATAGATCTAATTCCAATGAAATATATAAGTTATTACAACTATATTCATAAATATCCCACTCACCTTATAGCCTCCAAATCCAAAGTTTGAACATTTTAAGCATACAATCCCCAATTTCTAATAAATCTACAATTTATCTAGAAAATGGGAAATTCCAGATCTGTAGAGATGTAAACAAACAGAGAGAGAGAGGGGAGAATAAGATTTGGAGTGGCACTTTGCACTTTTTTCCATTAGATCTACTTATCCTCTTAATCTCAGATGAATTGGATTTGTTATGTATGGATATATTTTTATTTTAGAAATTAGGTTTAGAGATAGAGGAAAGTGGCAGAGCTTCGCTGCCACTGCAGATTTATGTCGAAAAAGAATGAGGCCTTACCCTTTTATTTAAATGTGTGGAAATGCCCTAGGATCGTTGGATTAGTTTTAAGTTATATCCATCCATCCATATATAATTTATAAACTTAAAATCCTTGTCGTCACTGCCTGGCTCGACCAAGCGGTCGCAGCCAGCGGTCGACCGCCCCTGTCGACCGCTTGGTCGACCTGGAAATGAGGTGGATGGGTAATCATTTATTACTATATATATATATATATTATTCTATTTGATTTATTATCCGTCCGTTTTCGTATTGCGTCCGCAACTTTTTCATACGGACTCCGTTCGTGAAACTCTAAACATAAAGTTGACCAGAATTTCGAGATGAACGCAGCGGTTAAAGTTTCGTAATCAAATGCCATCATTTGAAAAATTCCTATTTTTGAGATTATAATTGACTATTTATCGTCAAAATTTCGGGTTGTTACAGGGTTTTCCTCTTCTTTCGAGTATTTTAATTACCCTCCCCTGGATTTCTCTAACCCTCCTACCGGCGATCGGTTTGAAGAACTGGTTAAGCAAATTATTTCTTCTTCCACATTTTCTAAAATTAGTCTTCCAAGTGATTCTCCCCGTCATTGTCGTACTTTGATTGGACAGCTACTCTTGGTATGAGTTTTATCTTTCTCGCTTTTCCGAACTTTTTCAATCGTCTTGCTTGTGACTGTTGTATTTTTTTGCTATTGTTAGGCTATTAAGCGGTGGTTTCTAATGCAAGACGACGTTTCCTAACCTTCTTCTGATTTGTTAAGGCTTAAAGAAGAAAACTTGTCTTTGAGGAAGGAAAATGGTGCTTTTATTCATGCTAAGGAAGGTTAGGGAGAGAAAGAGTTTGGAGTCTGCTCTTGCTGAAGCCAAAAATTCAGTTATTATGGAGAAGGAACCCAACTTGGTCTTGTCCGAAGAGATTCAGGTTCTGAAGGGGGCATTGGAGAAGTCTAAAGAAGAGGTTAATGTGCTCGACACTCGTTGTTCTTCCTTACAGAAGTAAAATTCTCTTTTGGATGAAAGAGTTATTCTCTTAAGGTCGAGCTTGATAAAAAGAAAGCTTTATTGATCAAGGCTGCTGAAGTAGTGAGCGATTCTATGCGAATAGTTTCTTGTTTCCTCCAGACCAACCTGGATGAAACTATGGTAAACTCTTTTGAGGATGTTTTCTTTCTTTTCTATGCAGACAACATGAACAGATGCCCGAACTTAGACGTTTCTTCTCTCGACCCTTCCTTGGTGGAAAGATTTATGTCTAGAATAACTTGTATGAAGAAAGGGGATGTTGTTCCTAAGAGGGAAGAGACTAGCGTGGCCAAACTTATGTTTATAGAGGACAATTCTTTAGATGAACCACATGCTGATGATGGCGCCAAAGGTTGCTTATATCGGTGATGATAATCACAAGCTCACAAACGTTACTAAAGGAAGGGATGAACACGGTGGCGGTTCCACTGGCGTCGATGGTACTTCCCTGGCCCTTCATGGTCAAGTTGAAGCGCACGACAAAGATTCTGAAACCTCCGAACGTGATCTAGTTCTGGTTGAAACTTCTAACCTTCCTAGGACACAAAAGATAAGAAAAGGTCCATGTTCTAAGAACGCTGCTTCTGCTGAGACTTTACAAGTTTCTGCTCCTGTTTCTGAGGTATGATAAACTCTAGATATCCATTTTGCTTCTTCGTTCAATAATTGGTCTCCCTTCCTTTTCGCATAGACGAAAATGAGAAGATTAGGTATTAGGTGTTCCCTCCTTGGAAAGGCTCGATCGGAAGTGACTCATCTTACCAGAGAGCTGAACAGACAAACGAGTGAATATAACATCTTCTCCACCAAATATCACCTTCTTGATAAAAGTGCTGCGAAATTATTGCTTTTCAAAGAGAGAGAAGCCACACCTAGGCTGAAAACTGCTCGACTACAATGCGAAAGGTTTTTGAAAGGTAATACTGAGCTTATGACCTTGTTCTGGATGTTAATTGAGGATAGGGACATACTAGTAAACTTTTTGTATCAAATTTACAGTAGATATGAAATAGTGGATTTTCCCTTTTTAGGTTATCATAGCGGGAGCTTGCTTAGGCATCTCCATATAAGATTCTTAGACGAACGTAGCGTTGACCTTCATCCTGGTGATTGCTAAAACCTCCCACGAGTTACCTCTATTCGCAGAGAGCTACCATTAGACAAACTTAAGTTTAGTAAGCATCGATTTGTATTTGAAACCTTTAAGAAATCCATTTTGTATGAACAAGAGGATTGTCTGTAGTGCGTGTATTTTCTCAATTTCTAAGTAATGAATTGTCCTTCTAATTCCTTTAATATTTTCTTAAGAATATGTGCTACAAGTTTGCTTTATAGGGATTTCCTAGGGATTACATTAAGTTGAAAATAGAATATCGAGAGAAGTCTTTTCTCGTTAAGTCTTCCTCATTGGCGCGGTATTGCTTCCTAAGGGACCCTAAGAGGGTTTACACTCAATATCTACGGATCCGCCTTAACTTCCATGGCGAAGAAAAGAACTAATTTCTAAGAGAAATCTACGTATATCGGTCGAGGCTGGCTTGAGGATACGACAGTTCACCGGCTGAGAAATCGGATTACCGCAAGTGTCCTCCGGTTTACACACCCGAGGGATTTGGAATTCCATTTGAATCCTCACTTAATATTTCTGTTAATACTTTGAAAAAGGTTAAAAGTGCCTCTTCCTGTCCTGAAAATTATACTAGCCACCTGTAATTGTGCTTTTTAGAACTTGATTATGGTTACATATAAGTCGTGATATTAGAACTTGGTTGTCTTTCTTATCGGAGACATAATTATTTGAAAATTATTTGTAAGTAAATATGCAGAATGGAAGGTACTTGATACTATTTTCATATACAACAATCTGCAGCAATAGTACCATAGACAAAGTTTGTGAATTGTAGAGATATCACCTGATGTGTAGTCACAGCCCACGACGAGGACGCTCTTCTCCAAGAGTCCTGTCGTACTGTCCTGCACACACCGTTTGGTGCTAACCTTATATGATACGTATGATGATTTCTCTGTTGTCCATGAGACTATGTTTATGTAACGAATGCATGATGAAATGATGGACTTATTCATATTTTACATATTAAGGATAACAACCTTAGATAGGTTTTCTCAAAGAACCTCCCTAATGAGGTGTTTGAGAAAAGCATAGCCTCTGTCATAAGGCTCTATTATGGAAACTTAAAATACTTACTTGAGCTCATGCTCTTGTGTAATGTGGTTATTCGCATCATACATTTGGAATAATGAGTAATGACTTGTCATGTAAATAAGTTAAGTGAATCTCCCTGAGCAAGATGGAAGACCACAATCTTTGTCTGAAGGCTTTTAGGTAGTAGAATCAAGTCATTACTCTGAGTGTTGATAGTAGATCCCTTCTGTTGGGATAAGAATTAGAACCTTGTGACCCGGATTTGGGTATTAATAAGAGAAGTCTAGATTCTTCCCTTTGGTGAGTAATTAGGAGCCCTCTATCGACTTAGATTTAGATATTCGTTATGTAATGTCTTGTATTTTTGGTAATCAAATATTTAATTTATTATTTTTAATATTATATTTGGAATACTAATGGATTTTAATATTGAATTCGTTTATTAAAACGAAGTTTAAATGTTAAATTTATATATAATTTAAAACGAGCTCTAAACGGAACTGTAGTTCGTAATATTGAGTTTTGAACTTCATTTGAATATACAGAATCCGTTTTAAGTCGGAATTCTGCGAAACGAGAAATGCTTGAATCTTGTTGATTATAATTTTCATATGGAAGAGAAAAATCTGGATTTCGTGTCATAGATTGTTAGTTATGTCCAATTCAAAATTTAAAATAGTTGCTATGGAAATTGTTATTAAAATATAACGTTTAAAAAGGGTTGTAGTATAATTTCGATATGATTTTAAATCGAAATTGATATTGAGTTGTATAATTTATATGTGAAGCCATATGATAAATTTATTTAGATATACGATAATAATAATTTATTATTATTTAAATTGAATTGTTTTGGATTTAATTATATTATACCCGATATTATACAAGCTTTAGAAATAGCCGTTTTTGAAACGACCAACGTTTTCAGCGAAACAAATATTTCTGGGACCGGAACGTTAAGATGTAGTGGTACATCCAATTTCATCGCATTTACTGGTAGTGTATGTCGACACAAATATTCAACGTTCAACGTAAATAATGTTGAATACCGATAGTATTTAGTAATCGCTATAAATGCCAATTCAAAGCAAAATATAAAAATATAATCAAAACCATTGTTTATAAATCTAAGGAATGAAATGCACGTGCTACGTTAAAAATTGTCCTACGTATGGTGCAAACCGTACCTAAACATTGGAAAACATGCCTACCCAAATAATTACATAAAACTAAGCAAATACAGATGCCTTCTGTACAAAGGAAATAGACTGCTATCCTAGCCTAAAATTTACGCAGAAAAGAAAAGCAAACCGAAAAAAATATGCACAACTTCATGCTTAAGTTAATTGTATAGTACACACACATCACAAGCCTACCCTATTTTCTCTACAACTACATTGTGAAAAACCACACCTAATACTGTACCATACACCTTGATGCCCACGTTACCTTCCACTTATAAATATTCACGCATTACATCTTCATTTTTTCTTTCTTTGCCTACCTCGTTCTCCATTCTCTCTGTAACTAGAAAAATAATAATTTGAAGCTCATTGTTTACTTCATGAAAAAAAATTCTCAAATTCGTTTTATTAAACTTGCCCGGATCTTCTATTCTAGTATATATTGTTTTCATGTAACTCGATCCCTATATTTTCGAACTGGAAATTCATGGCAGTAAGCTTCTGGGCGATGGATTTTTAACGAAAGGATGGGTTTGAGTTTAGTTACTGGAAGCCGGGTGGTGGACTTCGGGTCTGGTGGTGGCAAGGGAAGATGGTCGGAGAGAGGTCCGACGCGAGGCCAGTAGTGGTGATGGTTGAAGCAAGAGGCGGGTTCGAACAAAGAATGGAGAAGCCTGTTTTGAAAATGAACAAGAGGAGGGGCTGCGTTTCTTTCTGGTTCATGATGGAGTTGGTTGTGTAGATCGAAGCGCAGGGCGAAGGGGCTGGGCGGTGTGTCCGGGTGGTTGCTGATCAAGATCGGGTCGAGGTATAGGCTGCGATAATGGATGATGGAAGTGCCGTAATATTAAAGTGGGTTATATTTTATATTTGGATTCAGCATGAAATCTTAGTTAAATTAAACGATTGTTTAATTTAATTAAATCGAACTGTTTCAATGAAACAAAGATCAAGATGAGTTAAACTTACTCAGTTTTTCCCATTTATATTTTATATAAGTCGGGTTTTATAACTTGTGTGCTATGGTTGCTAATGGTTGACTGTTTGCTGTTTGTTAATTATATATTCATATATAGACTGAACCAATGAAATTAAACGTTGTTTAATTTTAGTGGAAAAACTGAATCATTATTTTATCAATTGGACCCAATAAAAGTAACTTACCTTGTTGGTCACGTTTATAAAATAAATTTGTTTAATTATTTGAATTGTTTGATTTGTTTTGTTAATTGGATGATGTTAAATAGTCGTTATTTACCGTTTTTGGAATTATCAGTTAAATTGAATTGAATAATATTATTTGAGATAATCTATGTGAATACAGGGAAGAACAGGTTGTAGGGATCTAACCGGATTCCTCAAATATATTAGATATTATTTATTCTTATATTATCATCATATGAACTGTTCTGATTGGACGATTGATTTGGTCATTGACCGTTTACCTGAAATTCAACATTTGTTTTGTTTAAACCAATAGGTGATATTGCTTGAGTAATTGGCAGTATATGGCATGTAAATCAATCGTTTTCTAAATATTGATTTACCGTTAGGTGAATCGATAAGATCGAAGTTACAAAATTTATTTTATAACTGGAGATAGATTTTTTAAATATATTATTTTGAATAAAATTTTATTCAAGGAAATAAGTATTTATTATTTATTATTTAAGTTTTTAAATAATTATATATTGATTTTACAAAGCAAATTTCTGATATTAATCAGATTTATAAGCAAGAGAGTAAAAAATTAACCTAACGGTTAAGATTTGAATACTTGTTTTGAGAAACAATTAATGAAATTGTTTAAATTAGTTATATTATTAATTGATTTAATGGAAGGACTATAATTGGAATGGGTTAACAATTAACCATAGTTTGAGTTGACTAGGTCAAATAAATTAATTGGAATTGGCTATTGGATTAATCTAATGAAATAATTTAACGAATGTTGTTTTAATTTTAAAAAGATATTAAAAATGAATTTGCTATTTATTTTAGTTAATAAAAGAAGTTTACTATTGGTACAATAGTTAATGATTGAAGTAAATTATTATTTTAATAAGTAATAATTTAGGACATTGTTTTTATTTGAAATTCATTTAAATAGTGATCGAAGTTGAAATGGAATCTAATTTAATTGTGAAAGGAGCTATGAATGGTTTATATTAAAACCGGAGTTTTTATAACGAAGTTATAAAAGGGATTTTAAGCGAATACGATAGCCTAAACAAATGTTTACTTAATATTTGAATTAAGTAAAGGGAATAAAGATAAAAGGGGCTTTATATTAAACCTGACAGTTATAAACGAGGTTTATAAAATGAGATGTGAAGTTAAAGCGTTAATTTTAAATTAACATTGCTAAATAATGGAATTGAGAGAAATGAATGGAGTCGAAATGGGATTTTCAAAAACGAAGATTAAAAGAGATTTGTAATTGAATTTAATAAAGGATTTAGTAATGGACTTTGGTTATAATAATTCAAGTTTTAATAATGAATTTTGGAAAAGAGTCAAGGTTAGGAAGTGTGTTTTATTAAGAAATTACTTAATCAACATATTAAGTAATACTAGGTTATATTTAAAAAGAGATATTTCCAAAAGTAAGAAGTGTTTTATAAACCATATTTTAAATAAAATAGTTTAATGAGATTTGTTTGATATTAAAATAAATATCGATTTTTGAATTACAACTCATATCTATTTTAAGATAAGAACGTTATTGATCAAGATTTGAGAGGTAAATAAATATCCCAAATTGAACGACTTCAGGATTATCTGAGAATGATACTAGTTCGTAACGGGAAAGAGGTTAAGAATAATTTATTATTTCCATATGTGAAATAATAACGAAATGTTAATCGCAGGATTTGAGAATATATATAATGTAATTTCCAAGCTAGAGGAAATGAGGAGAATCGAGAATATGTGTAATAATATTTCTGAAGTAAAGGAATAAAGGGAGACGGTGTGAAACTATAACGGTACTTTCGACGTAAAAGAAATGATAATAGAATAGAAACTGGATGATAATAGGATATTTTCCTAAGTATTAAAATGAAACAGTTTTGAAATTAATCTTACGTTAAATATGAAATAAAAGCTATATTCGAAATATCGAAATAGTTAAAGAGTTTTAAATTAACATCGTTAATTGTTTTAAATTAAAGAGGCCAAGTAATGTTAAATACTGAATCAGTGAACTCATTTTATTTCCATCACTATTTATTGATAGTTACGACTATCAAATCTGACCTATACGATTATTGGCACGGAAAAACCGGGATCGAATTTATATACGAAAACCATTCTGAACCAGCAAATACGTGAAGACGCTGATTCAAGATGGAGCAATTGAAGACCGTGGATCTTCCTAAGCGGAAGTATTATTTGTCGAATATTCTCTAGATCGTACACAGAGATATTCTAACGTGATTCAGTCGTGGTTGAGAATTTACGGATTGCAAGGACTACTCGCTACTAATCCATGGGTTGATTCCTAGTAGGGATGGCAATGTGGCGGGGCGGGTGCGGGTAGTACCACCCCATCACCCGCCCGTTGTGTGATTTTTTGCCCCGTGCCCGCCCCATACCTGCACGGGTACCCATTAAACGGGTTTTAAACAAGTTGCGGGTAATGACGGGTATTCGTGGGTATTCGTTATGTTTATTCAAATTAATTTTTAGCCGTTTATTGAAATTATTCAAAAGTACATTTGGTAAAAACAAATTCGACCAACACTCAAATGCTAACCTTAAAATACCAATACATATTTGAACCAACATATAGAAAAGAAGAGACAACAACAGAAGTATCCTTCAAAATATCAACAGCCAGTTATAAATTGTTGAGTAAAGGCATGCACACAAATACCGAATAGCTAACAGGAATGTTTTTTGTATTGACTATTGATAATAAATCACATTCAATACGGGCACGGGTACCCATGGACATGGATATCTTACTATCCGTACCCGCCCTATTAATTAACGGATATTAAAAATACCCGTTTACTTTACCTACAGATACCCATTTAACTATTTGTTTCATGTCCGTGACGGATTTTACTCGCGGATAACTGCGGGTATGGATTTTTTTGCCATCCCTAACTCCTAGGATGTAGTAGGAGGGTGCCTTCAGTTCATCCTGTTCCTAGATGACTTGTATGGCCGGGTGCTTGAAAGAGTTTTTCCAAATGGGTCACGTACATTGATTTCTTCAAACGTATTTTTGTTGATGGCGGAGAAGAGTACGCTTCTCTTAGCTTAACAACTAGATATTTTTGTGGACGTCAATCAGTGATTTGACGGATCTGACGATGCGACATTCAAACTGAACGACGATATGATTTTCTTAAGGTAATGTTGACCTCAAGCCTCATCAACTCGGAAATGGCAAAAATCGGGTAGGTCGCATGGCTATGTGGGTCTCTCCCATCAAAAGGGTATATCATTACCTGATCTAATGAAATCAAATGCCTTCGGTTGCCCCTTTATTTTAATTGTATGCTATTGGTTCGGTTGGCTGGCCCCCAAACCTTGGTAATGATATATTCGGTACTCTCAAGCGAAGTGAGGGGCCGGTCATGTTTAGCCTTGGTTGCAAGATGTTCTTGTTGAACCTCAATGTATTCATCTCCAGAGGAACATTGTCAGAAAGGTGGTTGCCCATACCTTGCCATGGAAATCCATTCTCCAATAAGAGCCCGCGATTTTGATTGTATACTATATATGTAGAGCGTGAGATGCAAGCGTTCTGCTATATTGGTATTTATTTGTAATTAGACACTGTTATAATATCAAAAAAGATATTGATTTCCAAAATGTTTTAGGTTATCGTAAGGCAAAAACTGTCCGTATTTATGTGTAGATTTGGTCTTACGATTATCCTTTTCTTTCAAAAAGATTTTGAATTTAAAATCAAGTTGTGTGATACCATTAAACTTAGTGTGTTTTTCTCACTCTGGTTCACCAGACTGATCCGGCGTTTGTAATGCTCGGGTTAGACCGGGTTGCACAGGTTTAGGTTATAGGATGTTGTGAAGAGACGAGCTGGAAGGATTCAAGCATATGATACTATAATTATTATTCCGCTGTGTGATTGTATATGAGGACAGATTATTATTACTGCCCAGATGTGTGATGTACTCTGATGATTATAAGTATTTTTAAAGCTCTCAATAAAGATTTAATTCCATATTATATTTTGTTCCGCTGCGATATGAGACTCTGTGTGTAACAAACAGGGTTTTTCGACCCCGGAAATCGACACAAAAACACCATGTCGACATTCAAGCACCGAAAATACTGAAACGTTATGAGAACGAAATTAGAGGGTGAGTAAGAAAAGAAAGAAATATTAGAATAGAATAATAAGAACATCGGAGCAGAATCCCATAGCGGAACGAATAAAATATAATAGATCAAATCCCTTTATACAAAAAGAAACTGCATATACATACCAATCATCAGAGTACTTCATATATCAGACACATCGGAAATAAACTCTAAAAACTAACGGTGGAGCCTCATGCTTCCAGCTTCTAAACTCCAAGCGGAACCTAACCTATAAATATACTCGGTCTGACCCGAGCACATTTGAAGCAAAGCAAAATTCACCCGGATCAGTCTGGAATACTTTCAGTGGTAAATTCACAAGAAGCAACTTGCTTAACTTTAGAAATCCTTTTTTTTGAAAGAAAGGATAATAGTAAGACCAGCCCACACATAAACACGGACGGTTTTTACCTTACTATAACCCAAAACATTTTGAAATCATATCTTATCTGATATTATAATAGTGTCTAAATTCAAGTAAATAGAATCTAATATAACGCTTGCATCTCACGCTCCACATATATAGTATACAATCAAAACCGCAGAGCTTATTGGAGATTGGATTCCGACTATGACAAGGTATTGATCCACCTAACGATAGTGTATCTCTAGAGAGGAATACATTGGGTTCAACAAGAACGTCTTGCAACCCGGCCACACATGACCGACCACTCATTTCTCTTGAGTGTATCAAATATATTGTCACCTAAGGTTAGGACCACATAACCGTTATCCAAAGATACAGAAGCGAAAGAAGAACAAATATGAATATTCTCTAGATGGTGACAATACACCCTAATGGGAATGACCCACATAGCCATGCTGCCTGCCCGATTTTTGTCATTTTCTGGTTGTGAGGTTTGAGGTTATAATCGCTTCCAGAACATCTGGCCACCATTCTCTTTGAATGCCACATCTTCCATACACATTGTCTTGGGACTAGACAAACTGAAGGCACCCTCCTACCACATCCTAGGAATCACCCTATAGATTAGTAGCGAGTAGTCCTTGCAATCCACAGACTCCAACCATGACAGAATCACAGTTTGTCTCTTGGAGCTAACCAGATATTATAAGCAGTACTTCCATTTATGAAGATCTATGGTCTTCAAACGCTCCATCTTGATCATCGTCTGACCTCTTCCACGATTAGGTATTTGCTGATCGGAATGGTTTTCGAATATAAATTCGATCCCGGTCTTTTCGAACCAACAATCGATAATTGGCCAGATTTGATAGTCGGTTATTTAACTATCAAATAAACAAACATTCTTCCATAAAATAAAAATGAATTCACTAGTTAAGTATCCAACATCATTTGGCTTCTTTGATTAACCAGACATTAGTTTAAAACTCTTATATTTCCAGTATTAGGAAAACATTTCCCTATTCTTATTAATATAAGAATATTTTAATTTTCATCTCATTTCTACTCTATTAGTTCCTCATTATAAATCGGTAAGTGAATAATTATCTAAGTATCAACCCCGAAGGCCGAAACCAACATCAGATTGACACCCCGAAGGTTACTCAACTCAACCAACGTACAACTGGTTCTAATTCCCTTAAAACTATATCTATTTCCTTCTCATATTTTATATATCTTTTTAAACCATTTAAATAAGCCATGATTCAAATATGAATATGAATCAAATATAATATAAAAACTTCATTAAAACTTACTTTGACATAATTTGGTTATATCTTAACTAAACTCCATTTCTTGTTTACAATACGCGATTTTTAATCGACTCCTTGTCTTAATTCGCCCAACCAACTTCAATTTGCTTTGGTTCCTATCTCGATTCTCGTTTCATATCCTATACTTCTAATATTTCATTTATTTTATAAATCATTTCAAAGTTTACAACTTATTTAATTTATTTCCATAACTATAGTCTTCACGATATTATCAAATACACTTGGTTTGAAATATCTTTGCCATATCTTGCATTTTGCGAAATCCAATTAAAGAGAATTCAAATTTAAACAAACATATATATTATTGTTAATATAAACTTGCTTAAAACTCATTTAACTAATAACCGGGTTTTAACGCTTTATAAAATTCCATTTTTATCCCACGATCATCACTTTGATAATTATTAAATAATAATAATAAAGCTTCAATATTATAAAAATATTTACTTTAATAATTTATATTTAGACAAATTTAATGATCCACCACCATTTAAGCAGTTGACTTATTCAACTTAACATAACTAACTTGTTAACCCGTCCCAGTTGATCCTACCAGTTTAATTAATAAATAATTTAAATTAATTTCGTTTACCTTGATTATTATTTAATAAATAATAATCAATTTCCATATAATCCCAATCTAACAATTTATAAATTCATATAAACTTAAATATTAAATTTTTATTTCCATCTAATAAACTTTATTTCGAATATAGATTTAAAAAAATATCTTCAGTTATAAAATAAATTTATAACTTCATTTCCGTCGATTCACCTAACGGTAAATCAATATTTATAAAACAAGGGATTTTTAGGCAATCCGCTGTCAACTACTCAACCAATACCGCCCATTGGTCTAAAACATCACATCAACGTTCAATATTCAATCAATATCATCATTTGGGGTAAACAGTTCCATATTTAAATAATATAACAACATTAATGTATTTGAGGAATCTGGTCGGATCCCTCCAACGTCTTCATCTTCATTGCTCACGCCATGACTGTGCAGAACTCCAACCCCGACCTTGGCTTCTCCTAACGCTAATAAACCACTCAACTCCCTTCGTCAGAACTTGACCACCGTCGGAGATCAGCCTATCACCTCGAGAAGACCGCCGTTGACTGGCCTTTTACGACGATCCCACCAGACTTCGACTCGAGCCATACTGCATCTCCCCCATCCATCGTTCTCGACTTGCTGTCCGCACTACTCCACCCCTCATCGTGCTTTGGACTGCATATTCCTTCTCTTTGCCATGTACTGCGTCATCTCCAAGCGCCTTGCTTTTGTTCAGCGGTGGACGAACAACAGTCAGGTGGTGTTTGGCGTTTAGTGGAACTCAGGTGGATAGACGACACTTCAAAGCATAGGAAACGGGAATAGCAAATATTTGGAAGTGGTTTGTTTCGAATGGATGGAGTTTTCAAACAATACAATGAGGCAGAGCAGATCTATTTTGTTTTCCATTAAAATTGAAGAGGAGCAAGTTTCAGAAAGATAGAGTGTTTTAATTTTAGAAAAGAAACAGAAGGAGTGTGGCAAGAAGGATTTTGGTTTGGAAAGAAAGTGAGGCGATGGGTGTGTATATATACAGGAAACATACCAGACACACCAGACATGTTCGTTCGGAAAATCATGCGCGAATTCAGGAAATAGGGGATGATTTTTCCTAATAGGTTAATGCGTGCTTTACCATAGGAAAGTGGGATGCGTGATTTTTAGTGTATTCGATTTAACATTTTGTTTTATTACGGTAAATAATTCGACCACTCTTAACCCCAACGTTAAATAAATGCACCGTCTGCACTAGCTCCAACTGGTATATCATCAAGTACCTGTCATTGTTAGTCAGAGTGGGTAGGTGAAAGACTGGAGCTAAACCAACAGGCCTGTGGTTTTTCACCATCGGGACATTTAATGAGGGACAATGCCAACTAGATGTTTAGATTGTATGCTAAGGGAACGGTACTTAGCTCTTGAAATGTTTTTACATTAGTTTAAGGAGAGGGGGCTGAGTGGGGCCATAACTATCAAGAAAAAGAGATAGGTCTATCTGTATTGTAGGCCTAACGAAGCAGTCCTTTACAGATATAGAAATCTCTCGACTAAGTACCGCATTAGGGTTTGGCCTGATAGTAGAGATCAAATAGTAGAATATATGATTGGGGGTAGGTCCTCATTGTACGCATTGGGTGGTGCATCGTGGACGTCCAAGTATTAGAGCGCTTTCATAGCGTTGAAATGGATACCTAGTGTTCTTTCATAGCGTGACGATGGAGACTTAGTGCGCTTTCGTAGCGTGGCAATGGAGGTTTAGTACGCTTCCATAGCGTGACGATAAAGACCTTTCGAGGAGGGCACTATGGGTATACCTAGATACATTGGGCATATAGCTACATATATATGGATTATTAGGTTTGATCTATGGGGAGTAGATAGGTACGAAGTACCCATAGGGGCAAGAGTGTTATAAACCCTAACAACGTAATAAAAGTTAACTAATGATAGCACGACATATGTAATGTTTGTTGGAGAATGGAGTCTTGATGACAACAACCTTATTTTAATATTAATTGATTATAAAATACATACTAACACTTTTACCTAGAATATATATATTCATATGCAGGATTTGTATGCAGGAATTAATACCGAAGACTATACAGTTTAAGAGCTTTTAGAGATTCAGAATTCAGATATGATTCATGACTCATAAGTAATCAAGATTTCAAGAGTTCAAGATAAATATAGTAATAGAGTCTAGTTTATGTAAGACTCTGAATAGCACTTCAGGTTCAAATTCGAATTCAAATTCTGTTTCTGATTTTCAAATTTTTAATTCTATTTTCAAATTTAATTCTGATTTGCAAATTCCATTTTCAATTTAATTCTAATTCTAATTAATTTTTTTATTTTAAACTTAAGCTTTTAAGTTTATAAGTTTATATATATTATATACTTTATATTTATATAGTTTTAAAACTCTATAATTTTATAAATATGTTCATATATTTTATATTTATGTTTTCACATGATTTTATACTATAATACTTATTTATAATACTATGTTTTAATTCAATAATTTCCAGAATTATATATATATATACACTAAAACACTTCAAAAATGCTCAAAACTCAATTTTGTGAAGGGATATGTCGACATACATTTATAAGGATGTCGACATATAACTGTCATATTTTTGATTTTGAAAGGATGTGTCTTTTCACTATTTGTAACGTTCCAGAAGCGTTGCAACCTTTCAAATCTTATAAATAGGGGATGGTTTCGAATTTTTTCATCATTCTTCTTCTCCATCTTCATCCCCTTTCTTTACACCATTAATATTTCATATTTTTATGATTTCTACACTTATACTCTGCCGAATTCAATTATATTTATATAAAACTTCTTCTTTTCTCACTCTCTACACATTACTCTCTGAATCGAAGTGCTACTGAAGAGTTATAGGGTTGTTGTAAATGTTTGGGAGTGTTTGGGAAAAAGTGTCTTCCTTATAGCCTTGAAATCAAGGAAACAGAGCGGTGTTAACCTTGTAGCCGGGACATCAAGGGAAATATACTTGATGAAGGGTGTTTGGAATCAGGGGTAACCTTGCGGCCGTGAAATCAAGGGTGTTATACTTGGATATTGATATAGTACTAAAACTTTGCGCAATTCAGCGTTGCATGGGACTGGACGTAGGAGTAATCCGAACCAATATAATGTCCAGTGTGTTTTTTCCTTTTCTGCATTTTATTTTTGCTTATCTTTGTGTTTGATTCTGTGTCTGTGATTATCTCTGTGGTGCGTGATTCATATAGTAGATCATATAAGTTTTAGATTTTGTTAAATTTCTCAAAAACACTATTCACCCTCTCTAATGTTAGTTTTGCCATAACGATCCATTCCGCAATCCTTAACAATGTTATTCTTAGGAAGTGTAATTTGTCCATTCACTGGAACTTTTGTTCTGACCCTCTCCTCATAACAAACACGCAGGTTAGACATGTGTCAGAGAATTCATAGCTTAGAGACATTTACTAGTCAGTGTCATTATTACGGTAAGCATTTACATGTTTTATTTTACTCGGTTCCATTGTGATATATCTATTCTGAGCTTTGATATATTTATATTTGCCTTTCTGCAGGATACCAGACAAACCAACTTAGGTTTCAGTGGACTTATTATCGTGTGCTTCTCCATTGAACGAAATAATGAAGCGAAACGAAGCGAATGTCAGGAAAAGTAAAGCATTGATTTGCCATGCGGCAGAGCCGTTATTTCTTAAAAACTGCAATTTTTCTTGATAATTTAATACTTATCACCAAACCCTTATTATTTGGCAAATTTTGAATGGTCAATAATTTCTTTTAGATTTATGTCATGGTTTTGAGAATTAGAAAAAAACAAAATATAAGCAAATCCCTTAATTATGTTGCATTAATTAATTATTTACATAAGCCTATCTAACTTAGAAAATTCATATTAAATCATAAAAACATGGTGACAATCTAAAAAATCATGATAAATCCTTTTATACATTTTTAGGATAATTCAGACATAAAAGCGCTATTACTTAAAATAATTAAAGTTTGAACTATAAGCATTTTTTGTAGTAATCCAAATTCCATTGTGCCTGAACTTTCGCAAGTTGCTAAATATCCAAGTCCATTGAAATCCGAGTTGATTGTCTGGCATCCTGCAGAAATGAAATGATAAAATATATTAGAGCTCAAATAAATATCTCATAGCAGAAATACCATGATGATGACACTGCCTAGCAAGTGTCTCTAAGTTTTGAAATTCTCTATCGTTTGTCCAAGCTGTGGGTTTGTTATGAGGAAGGGGTCAGAACTAAAGTTCTGGTAAATGGAAAAATTATAATTTTTAAGAATAACACTATATATACCGTTCTATCACTAGTTTACTTTTTATTAAGTTATTAGGGTTTATAACACTATCGCGT
This sequence comes from Allium sativum, assembly GCA_030737875.1. Taxonomy (NCBI): domain Eukaryota; kingdom Viridiplantae; phylum Streptophyta; class Magnoliopsida; order Asparagales; family Amaryllidaceae; genus Allium; species Allium sativum. The sequence continues at coordinate 713,262,251 of CM060921.1, read as the reverse complement.
CTATGCATAAATCGTACCCATCTACTCCTAAGCAAATCGTACCTAATAATCAATATATATGTAGCTATATGCCTAATATATCTAGGTACTACCCACAGTACCCTCCTCGATAGGTCTCCATCATCACGCTACGAAAGAGTACTCCAACTACGTCTGTAAAGGACAACGTTGTGAGGCCTACAATATAGATGATCCATCATATTATTAGAAAATATGAATCTACATCAGCACGCTCTAATGCTCGGACCCTCACGATGTACCACCTAGTGCATATATCGAGGACTTGCATGTAATCGCACTGTCTACTATTGGAGCTCCGCTCACAAGGTCTACTCTTATACGAAACTCAGTCTCAGATTTCTATATCTGTAAAAGACACTTTTGTTAGGTCTATAATACATATATCTAGTTTGATATGTCTCTTTTCCTGTAGCTACGGCTCGATGCAGCTCCCCTCAACTAATGAAAGACCAATCAAGAGCCAAGTGACCGTGCCCTATTGCAAAAAATTTAAAGGAACAGTTTGGCTCAGGTCCAGTTTAAGTTTCAAAATACAAAAAAACTCCTTGTCTTAAAACTTTATAAATTAGGTCTCTGTTTTTCGAAAATCATAAAAAAAACAACATAAAATTTGTCAAACTTCATATTTTAATTCAACACATTATCATCATCATATTCATGCAAGGAAACTATAAAATAAATGATTCAAAAATAAAATAATAAAAAATATGCACGTTCCAGCGAATATCAGCAATTTTCCGAAAAATTGCTGACATCATAGCAATTATATCAAAAATTTGCAGAATTTCATGCAACTTTTGCTGATTTTCATTAAAAATTCGAACTCAAAACCTATACTTGTTCAAACATTCATGTATTGCAGAAAATCATCAAAAAAATGATTAAAATTGCATATATGTGAGAAAAATTTCATTTCCAACAAAACTACAGAAAAAGAAGCCATTATTGGAAAATTTGCAGAAATTTCTGCAACTTTTTCATATAGTACGCATATATACAATACAATGTAATATAATTGCAGATATGAATGCAATTATTTAGAACAATTGCAGATACTGCTGCAACTATTTGTTTCATTTCTAATACCAGCAATACACTGGGTGAATAATTGCAGAAATGTCTGCAATTATTCATAAAAAGTACTGATATTTCAGCAAATTTTTTTTGCAAAATCCTTCCGTGAATATTTACAATTTTTAAAAAAATTTAGACAGCAGCGTAAAAAAACACAAAAGTATGATACTATAGTAAAACAGGGACCAGATTTAAATGTAAAGTTACACAGGGAGCCGCTTTGAATGATCTTTGGAAATAGGGATGCCTCCCTAATCACTACTAGGAAAACTACATATGACATTAATTTTAGCTGATGTATGAAAGAATTTCGACCGATGTCTTCGCATGTATAGAGAAAAATCAGGGTCTTTCACATCGCTTTTTGGTCGATGTCTAAGATGGCTTTATACTACGTTTTTATTAAGATATCCGATGATTTACGACCGATGTCTTCACACAAATTCTACATCGGTTATTTATAAAGAACCACTATTGAAAAGATGATTACATCATTCACTCTAAAGGAACCGATGTTACTTGTTGTTATATACATCGGTTTTCTACAGCAAGCAATGTAAAAGACGGTTGATTACATCATTTTTTTTGAATGCCTGATGTTATAGGATCCTTATTACATCAGTTTGTTTAAACATAACTGATATTAAATAATGATTCTATTGCAAAGAATTTAAATCTTCAAATAGTATTTTTTGTTCAATAAAATATTTAATACACCACTGTACATTACACTGTTATTCTTACATTCTATTTCATATACCTTACATCTCTCACTATAATACACTCAATGTCACTCAATTTATACACAGATTCATATACACTGAGTCTTTTTTGCTTCCAGTTCAGTCCAGTCACAAGTATACCTATCACAGAAAAAACCAAACAATTCAGGTTCTTAAGTCGTGGAAAAAGAAATTAACGAAGCATGCACACAACACCAAAATTGTGCACACAACAGAAATGTTATTGTTGTATTTGTGTTCCTTGTGGACACAACAAAACTAAATGGCTCAGATCACAAAAATGGATAAGGCAGTCATACATAAAGCACAACAAAAGCAATGGGGCAGTTGCACAAATGGTATAAGACAGTGTAAGACAGGGTAGGTTTGTTGTATATACGCATGTTTTCAATACGTATATACGCATGCTGCCGATACGTATATACGTAAACAAAATGTTTACATATACACGTATGTGCGGCAGCCACCACATATACACATTCCAATTCAAAACTAAGAAAGTAAAGCAAACTAGATATGATTATAACCCGATAAATAGAAATGCAGTAGTATGAATAAAGCATGGGCCAAATGCATGCAACAACTAAAGGTCAGATTCAATTCCAGTTTAAAATGAAACAAGTACAAATATGCATAAAGTCAATGTACATCCTGCAACAGTAGTGCAAACCCAATCAAGTACAGTATATTTTTTTTCTTATCAAAATCAAATGTCAAATTATAAGTGGGTCATCAAGTGAATAATTCTGTTCTTATTTTAGTGTATGCAGCAAAATAACAGTGGCAACATTCACAAAGCAAAGCATATATAGCAAGGCAACAATGACCTAAAAATAACTTGATGATCAAATGGAAAGGGGCAGGTAAAAGATAGTACTATGTTTTAGTCAACTAATGTAATCATATGAGTTTAGATGCCTAACCGTTTAAGTTCAGATCTCTTGACTGGGGTTCACAACTGCAAACAACAAATGGGGTGACCATTGAGCACATTTTTTTTTACACATAATTCTCATGCACCAATACACACACATATACATATAAATATGTGTATACATATATTGACACACGTTAATACAAGTGAAAAATACATGAACTTATCAACGTGGGGAAAGACTAATATACTATTAACATTCCATGAAATACACAACTCAATGTATAGAGGAGGCATGGACATGGCAATGTATGATGTAATAATGGACAGTATAAAGCATTTATCACAAGTGTGATCAGCGAACCAAAATTCTCACATTATTGAGATATTGATGGGTTTTATATGTCTGGTTGGCTTGAATGAATTTAAATTAGATTAAAACTTGAATTGAAACTTAATTTGATTAATTGGAATTAAAATTTAGAATTAAATTAAGAAATGAGGTTATAAATTAAATTTGGGATTTGGAAATCGATGGATAATAAGGGAATCAATCAGATATTGATCGATTAATATTAATATATGTAAAACCAAAATGAATGCCGAGCAGTTGAATATAATTCAAATGATTGGTTGTTTGTTATTTAGATATTGGATTAGACGAGTTAATAAGGAATTGAAGGAATTGGAAGCAAGGAAATATGTTCCAGTATAATAAATTGAAAATAAAACCTGGTCATGTAATGAATTAACACAGTAACTGTTACTTGCATTGAAAGTTGAGTTAAGTACAAATTGCAGAAGGCTACGGAGTTGATTTGGAAATGAAGAGCAGTTAGTGGATTTACTTCGGAATTGGAATTGAGTTGCCCAACAAATAGGTAAACCTTAATATTACTGGTTGATGATTGATTTTATACCCTTGAGTTGGGTTCGCCATTTGGTTTTTATTTTCTTTTAGAGAAGTTAAGTCCCGAAGTGGCAGTTGTAGTTGTACCGATCGAACCATGCAGAAGACGTGTTGGCAAAATTTTCGAAAAAAATCAAGAGTTTGAATTTGTTTTGATGACAATACAAAAATAATTATTTTAAAATAGTTGGGATTTGGATCATTCTTCTCACGTTGAAATTTCGGGGACGAAATTCTTTTAAGGGGGGAGAATGTAACGTCCCACATTTTTCTACCATTTAATTTGGAAAATATAAATCAGTTTATATATTATATTAGAAATATAATGGATTTTTATTGAATTTTATTTATTAAAACAGAGTTCAAATGTATATAATTTAAAATAAAATATAACTTCACACCGTAGCAAATAAATTCATGTGCGACTTTCCCCAGAGGCAAATGTAGTTTTTTTCTCATTATGTTTAACCGAGTACACAAAGAAATCCCATAGTAATGCATCTATTTTTGTTCGTGGATGTCAGAAAAATTTAACGGTTCACATCAAATTGCGGTAGTCATATAAAAACGAATCTACCCTAACTCAAAATTAATTAAATAAAAAGGGAACGCTCTATTTCACTCTCCAGTGCCATATACACGTGTCTCTTTTAACAGCTAAGTATGGAACCGTGCCACCAAATTAAAAATAAACAATTCAATTCCTTGGGAGACAAATTTCCTTACCGTGCTTCCCACGTAACCGTGCTCCCCACGTTTTCTCCTTTATATAAATCCTATCTCTTCCTTTTATTTTTCAGAACAGAAATCTCTCTTCCTCTCAACTGGGGGAAATCGAACCCAAATTAAACATATATAATATATATATACCTCCAAGAATCTCTTTCCGCAGTTCTACCTATTTTCATCGTCACATTCACAGACTACGGTGGAGGCAACGGGCCCAGCGGAGGCGGATTCAGCGGAAGGTGGAGCCGCCGGGAAGGTCGGCGGTGAGGATCCAGGTTGACGGTGCTGGGTTCGAAGGATGGGGCGGTTCTGGCGTACTGTTCTGCGCTGAGTGGATGGTATATTGGTGTTTTGGCGTGAGATGGTGGGAGTCTGATGTACGGTGAAGCCAGGGAGGTCTGACGTCAGGCAACTGGCGGTGGTAATCTCTGACAGGAGCAGGTTCGAATCTAGTTTGATGGAGAAGGGAGTTTTTGGTATAGGGTGTCGAACTGGCCAGCAGGGGACGGCGGGGCTGATGGCACTTCGTCAAGAGCAGTGTTGGTGCACTGGTCAGTGAGGGAAATGGAAGCAAGATGGGTAGGGGTTGTGCACGAAGTGAATGAAATGAGGTGAAGGGGAAGCATAGATAGAAGAAGGTGAATAGTAGAAGTTGCATGAATAATAAAGGAGCAGGTGGAATAAGAATCAGTTGTTTAAACTGGTGGGACAAGAAAATGAAGACGAGACGGGTATGTAGGACTGCGGCCATAATGGTTGAAGTATATGGTAAGATGAAGAAGAAACCGAAGTGCAGGAGAACCAAAGAGCAGTAGCAACAGTTGGAATGGAAAGATGGTGTAGTATTCAAGTGGGAATGAATTAGAGTACGGGGAGCATGCTATTGTTTGCAAAAATGGAACATGAGGGTCAATGAAGTTTTATGAACGCGTGGATGAGGAAGAGGATATGGCCTGCTGACCGTAATTTGAAGTAAATTGGTAAATACAGTTAACGTTAACAAAGGAAATAGTAATTAATGGATTGGTTAATTATCATCTCAATTGTTATCGGAAATGGGAACAAGGTTTTGGCATGCTAAAGGAACATGACAGGAGGAACGAAATGTGAATGGTTAGTCGAGCCTGGTATTATAACTAAAAGTATTTAGATTAAATTAATGTTAATTAGTTTAATTGAAATCATTATACTAAAAAATAAATAATATATGTGTCAGGTTTTGAAACCAACTGACAGCATGGGTTCAAAGGTTTGAACAGTCGGTGATGAAGAGGAATGAGCACGAAACAGTGGATTATTCTCAAATCAGATGTTTTACGAGAACCAAAGCAAACAATAGAAAACGGAACATGAGGAAATATGGATCGAATGGTAACCGTGCTTTCAATAATAACGAATTAGAAGTTTTGTCGGCTTGCGAATTTAGTTTGGCGGTATAATTAAGTAGTTATTTCCACCTAAATGATTAATTTGAAACTAGTATGGTAATTAATAACAAAAACATTTAATTAAATTATAATTGTTCGCAGAGGGAATCAGAGGACAAAGGAATTAGGCTATTCTTGTTGGTAAAGAAGTCGACCGTAGTTCTCAGAATCAAAGTATTGACCTTTTTAAGTTAACTGAGTAATTAGTATAGTTTATTATTAATTAAGAAAATATTATTAAACTATATGAACTTATAAAAATTATAATTCATACGTATGCGACAAGAATGGAATGAAACAAGAGATACTGGAACCATATGGACAAGCACTACAGACTGGAACTGATTTGGGAAGAGTTCGAGTCGACCCGGAATTTAGTTAAATTAAACAACTGTTTAATTTAACTAAAATGAACTGTTTTAAACAGTGAATCAAATCAAGGTGAGTTAAACTCACTCAGTTTTCCCCACGTATATTTTATATATAAGTTGGATTTATTTGTTTATGTGCTATGGATGATTATTGAATTATATATCCATATGTTGACAGAATAGTTAAGTTAAACGCTCATTTAACTTAGTTAAAATAAAATCGTTATTTTTAACGATTGAATCCAATTGAGGTAACTTACCTCAGTGGTTACGTTTATGATAATATAAACGTTATGTAAATAAATGGATGCTGGAATTGCTGTTATTTGCTGATTGTTGTCTGTTACCGTCCGTTATTAACTGTTATTATTAAACTATTTATTTCATCTGTTTAGATGAAAATGAATATTAATTATTCCCATTGAACTGATTTATTCGAATTGAGGTAGTTCATTTTGTAGGAATCGACAGGTTGGGGGAATCCAATAGGATTCCTCACTGATATTGATAATGTTATCAATATGATTTGTTGTGATTGTTTGGATGTGAAATGGTTTAATATTTCACGGTTTGGTACTATAGTAGATATTTACCTCTTTAGTACTGTCTATAAAGAAATGATTTTTGAAATTGAGATCAAATCGATTTCAAACAATTTCGAAGATGTAATATAACTATATATGAATTTGAAATAAGGTTTGATTGTAAACATAAATATCAAAGCTTAATTTATTGGTTTTATAATTATTTAAATATTATAATTAACAGGGATGCAGAATATTATTAAATGAATAGTTAAACGATATGAATTCATCGTATATGTTATCAAAAGGTACAAAATAGTATGCAAAGGCCTTAACAGGTGTAAATGAAGTTTTAAATTGATTTCATATTATTGGAATGGAATCATTGAATCGTGTATTTACAAATATATATAAAAGAGATTTGAAAAGGTGATTACAATAAGATTTGAAAAGGCGTTTACATTAAGATTTGAAAAGGTGTTTACATTAAGATTTGAAAGGGTGTTTATATTAGAGGTGTAAAGCATAATTATATATTACTGTAATCAATAATTAATGATTATTGCGAATGTTAGTAAAATATATTTTAAAGAAATACGGGTGAAAATTATAAAGGATTCGATTTATAAGTAAATCGAGGCTCGTGTATTATACTGTAAGTTTTTTTTAAGAAATGAAGAAAATTATAAATAAAAGTTTACTTAATCAATTAAGTAAACGTGTTTGGGATTTTAAATGGAGTTTTTAAAAGAGAAACATATGTGTTGATAAACTTATATCTGTTTGAAGATATGATTGTTGTTGGTCAAGGTCTGAGAGGTAAATAGAATACCCCAACTTGAACGGCTTCATGATTATCCAAGGATGGTATTAGTTTATAAATGAGTGGAGTTAGGGGAATATAAGCTATGATTTCCACGAATGAATTTATAAACTGTATTAGAAAAGTTTATAAGTTGAATGAATGGTTTTAAGAATATTCTTATTCGATAATAAAGAGTAAATGCAATATTCCAATATTGGAAGATTTATAAGAAATTAATTAACAGACGGTTAATTAAAGAGGCAAAATGATGCTGGGTACTGAATCAGTGGAGTCATTTTATTTCTATGGATGAATGGTTGTTTATCTAAGTTTGTTTGATAGTTAAATAACCGACTATCAAAATCTGGCCTATACGCTTGTTGGTACGGTAAGACCGGGATCGAATTTATATTTGAAAACCATTCTGACCAACAAATACGTGAAGATATTAGAAGATAATGGAGATGGAGCATTGAAGACTATAGATCTTCATAAACGGAAGAACTACTAATAATCTCTGGTTTAGCGGCCAGAGATAAACTATGGTTCTGTCGTGGTCCAAATCTACGGATCTGCAAGGACTTCTCGCTACTGATCTATAGGGTGATTCCTAGGATGCAGTAGGAGGGTGCCTTCGGTTCATCCGGGAGTATTTTCAATGGGGTCACGAACATTGATTTCTTCAAACGTGTCATAGTTGGGTAGCTCCCAACTAGGGTATTTTTGTGGACATCAATTAGTGATATCCAGCGGATCTGACGATATAACTTTCAAAGTAAATGGTGGTCAGATGTTCTAAAGGTGAATTCAAACCTCAAGCCTTACAACCAGGAAATGACAAAAATCGGGCAGGCAGCATGGCTATGTGGGTCGCTCCCATTAGGGTGTATAATCACCAATCTAGAGAAATTCCTATTGCTTCTTTAATCTATTTCGATGTTGTCCCTTTTCGGGAAACGGTGGTTTCAGCCCAATCGTTGGTGATATACATTCGATACACTCAAGCGAAATGAGTGGTCGATCATGTGTGGGCCGTGTTGCAAGACGTTCTTGTTGAACCCAGTGTATTCGCCTCTAGAGATACACTATCGGCAGGTGGTCTCATACCTTATCATAGTTGGAATCCAATCTCCAATAAGCGCCCGCGGTTTTGTTTGTATACTATATATGTGGAGCGTGAGATGCAAGTGTTCTGCTAGATTCTATTTATTTGTATTTAGACACTATTATAATATCAGAAAAGATATTGATTTTCAAGAATGTTTTGGGTTATCGTAAGGTATAAACCGTCCGTATTTATGTGTGGATTTGGTCTTACGATTATCCTTTTCTTTCAAAATGATTTTGACTTTAAAAATCAAGTTGAATGATTCCCCATAATACTGTGTGAGGTTTTCTCACTCTGGTTCACCAGACTGACCCGGTGTTTTGTAAATGCTCGGGTTAGACCGGGGTGTACAGGTTCTGATTATTGGATGTTGTGAAGTCCAGAGATAAGCCTGAGAAGTTCATACGTATTGAACATATGATGTGTATTCGCTGTGTATTATATATGAGGACAGGTTATTATAACTGTCTAGATGTGCCGATGTACTCTGATATTGTAAGTATTTTCAAAAGCTCTCAGTAAAGATTTATTTTTGTATTATATTTTGTTCTGCTGCGATGTGAGACTCTGTGATTATGGGTTGTGTTGGTTCTTCTTCTTCTATCCTAATATTTCTTCCTTTCCTATCTCACCCTCTAATTTCTTTTTAATAACGTTCCAGTGTTTTCGGTATTTTGAAGGTCGGCATGACTTACGGTAAAGGTATTTATGTCGATTTTCAGGGCCGAAAATCCTTGGGTCGTTACAGTGATATCAGAGCTATTGGTTTAGAAATAACCTTGGCTCTGTGACATAACTCGATAGAGATTGGGTTAGTAATACCCTAGATCGAGTTGTGTATATAATGAGAGCGCGTATTTGTAAATTTTATGTACAATTGTTTTGTATTGGGTTGTTTGATCGGTTCAATTGTTGAAAAGCGTTGAACTGGCAATTGACACAATATTATTTTGTAAATAGGATAAATGAAATAATTTTTCCTGAAATGTATTTTTGTATAGAAAAGAAAAAAGAAAAATTCTCACATTATTGAGATATTGGTGGGTTTTATATGTTTGGTTGGCTTGAATGAATTTAAATTAGATTAAAACTTGAATTGAAACTTAATTTGATTAATTGGAATTAAAATTTAGAATTAAATTAAGAAATGAGCTTATAAATTAAATTTGGGATTTGGAAATTGATGGATAATAAGGGAATCAATTAGATATTGATCGATTAATATTAATATATGTAAAACCAAAATGAATGCTGAGCAGTTGAATATAATTCAAATGATTGGTTGTTTGTTATTTGGATATTGGATTGATTGGATAAAACTCATCAAACGAGTTAATAAGGAATTGAAGGACTTGGAAGCAAGGAAATATGTTCCAGTATAATAAATTGAAAATAAAATCGGTTACGTAATGAATTAACACAACAACTGTTCTAGTATAATAAATTGAAAATAAAATCGGTTATGTAATGAATTAACAAAGTAACTGTTACTTGCATTGAAAGTTGAGTTAAGTACAGATTGCAGACGGCTACGGAGTTGATTTGGAAATGAAGAGCAGTTAGTGGATTTACTTCGGAATTGGAATTGAGTTGCCCGACAAATAGGTAAACCTTAATATTACTAGTTGATGATTGATTTTATACCCCTGAGTTGGGCTCTCCATTTGGTTTTTATTTTCGTTTAGAGAAGTTGAGGCCCGAAGTGGCAGTTGTAGTTGTACCGATCGAACCATGCAGAAGAGGTGTTGGCCAAATTTTCGAAAAAAATTTAAGAGTTTGAATTTGTTTTGATGACAATTCAAAAATAATTATTTTAAAATAGTTGGGATTGGATCATTCTTCTCACCTTGAAATTTTGGGGACGAAATTCTTTTAAGGGGGGAGAATGTAACGTCCCACATTTTTTTGCCATTTAATTTGGAAAATATAAATCGGTTTATATATTATATTAGAAATATAATGGATTTTTATCGAATTTTATTTATTAAAATAGAGTTCAAATATATATAATTTAAAATAAAATATAACTTCACTCCGTAGCAAATAAATTCATATGCGACTTTCCCCAGAGGCAAATGTAGTTTTTCTCTCATTATGTTTAACCAAGTACACAAAGAAATCCCATAGTAATGCATCTATTTTTGTTCGTGGATGTCAGAAAAATTTAACGGTTCACATCAAATTGCGGTAGTCATATAAAAACAAATCTACCCTAACTCAAAATTAATTAAATAAAAAGGGAACGCTCTATTTTCACTCTCCAGTGCCATATACACGTGTCTCTTTTCACAGCTAAGGATGGAACTGTGCCACCAAATTAAAAATAAACAATTCAATTCCTTGGGAGGCAAATTTCCTTACCGTGCTTCGCACGTAACCGTGCTCCCCACGTTTTCTCCTCTATATAAATCCTATCTCTTCCTTTTATTTTTCAGAACAGAAATCTCTCTTCCTCTCAACTGGGGGAAATCGAACCGAAATTAAACATATATAATATATATACCTCCACGAATCTCTTTCCGCAGTTCTACCTATTTACTTCGTCACATTCACAGACTACGGAGGAGGCAACGGGCCCAGCGGAGGCGGATTCAACGGAAGGTGGAGCCGCCGGGAAGGTCGGCGGTGAGGATCCAGGTTGACGGTGCTGGGTTCGAAGGATGGGGCGGTTTTGGCATATTGTTTGGTGCTGTGTGGATGGTATATTGGTGTTTTGGCGCGAGATGGTGGGAGTCTGATGTACGGTGAAGCCGGGGAGGTCTGACGTCAGGCAACTGGCGGTGGTAGTCTCTGACAGGAGTAGGTTCGAATCCAGTTTGATCGAGGAGGGAGTTTTCGGTATAGGGTGTCGAACTGGCCAGCGGGGGACGGCGAGGCTGATGGCACTTCGTCAAGAGCAGTGTTGGTGCACTGGTCAGTGAGGGAAATGGAAGCAAGATGGGTAGGGGTTGTGCACGAAGTGAAAGAATTAAGGTGAAGGGGAAGCATAGATAGAAGAAGGTGAATAGTAGAAGTTGCATGAATAATAATGGAGCAAGTGGAATGAGAATCAGTTGTTTAAACTGGTGGGACAAGAAAATGAAGACGAGACAGGTATGTAGGACTGCGGTCATAATGGTTGAAGTATATGGTAAGATGAAGAAGAAACTGAAGTGCAGGAGAAACAAAGAGCAGTAACAACAATTGGAATGGAAAGATGGTGCAGTATTCAAGTGGGAATGAATTAGGGTACGGGGAGCATGTTATTGTTTGCAGAAATGGAACATGAGGGTCAATGAAGTTTTATGAACGCGTGGATGAGGAAGAGGATACGTCCTGCTGACTGTAATTTGAAGTAAATTGGTAAATATAGTTAACGTTAACAAAGGAATTAGTAATTAACGGATTGGTTAATTATCATCTCAATTGTTATAGGAAATGGGAACAAGGTTTTGGCATGCTAAAGGAACATGACAGGAGGAACGAAACGTGAATGGTTAGTCGAGCCTGGTATTATAACTAAAAGTATTTAGATTTAATTAATGTTAATTAGTTTAATTGAAATCATTATACTAAAAAAATAAATAATATATGTGTCAGGTTTTGAAACCAACTGACAACATGGGTTCAAAGGTTTGAACAGTCGGTGATGAAGAGGAATGAGCACGAAACAGTGGATTATTCTCAAATCAGGTGTTTTAGGAGAACCAAAGCAAACAATGGAAAATGGAACATGAGGAAATATGGATCAAATGGTAACCGTGCTTTCAATAATAACGAATTAGAAGTTTTGTCGGCTTGCGAATTTAATTTGGCAGTATAATTAAGTAGTTATTTCCACCTAAATGATTAATTTGAAATTAGTCTGGTAATTAATAACAAAATCATTTAATTAAATTATAATTGTTGACAGATGGAATCAGAGGACAAAGGAGTTAGGCTATTCTTGTTGAGAAAGAAGTCGACCGTAGTTCTCAGATTCAAAGTATTGACCTTTTTAAGTTAACTGAGTAATTAGTATAGTTTATTATTAATTAAGAAAATATCATTAAACTATATGAACTTATAAAAATTATAATTCATACATATGTGATCAGAATGGAATGAAACAAGAGATACTGGAACCGTATGGACAAGCACTACAGACTGGAACTGGTTTGGGCAGAGTTCGAGTCAGCCTGGAATTTAGTTAAATTAAACAGCTGTTTAATTTAACTAAAATGAACTGTTTTAAACAGCGAATCAAATCAAGGTGAGTTAAACTCACTCAATTTTCCCCACGTATATTTTATATATAAGTTGGATTTATTTGTTTATGTGCTATGGATGATTATTGAATTATATATCCATATATTAACTGAATAGTTAAGTTAAACGTTCATTTAACTTAGTTAAAATAAAATCGTTATTTTTAATGATTGAATCCAATTGAGGTAACTTACCTCAGTGGTTACGTTTATGATAATATAAACGTTATATAAATAATTGGATGTTGGAATTGCTGTTATTTGCTGATTGTTGTCTGTTACCGTCCGTTATTGACTGTTATTATTAAACTGTTTATTTCATCTGTTTAGATGAAAATGAATATTAATTAGCCCCATTGAACTGATTTATTCGAATTAAGGTAACCCATTATTTTGTAGGAATCGACAGGTTGGGGGAATCCAATAGGATTCCTTACTGATATTGATAATGTTATCAATATGATTTGTTGTGATTGTTTGGGTGTGAAATGGTTTAATATTTCACGGTTTGGTACTATAGTAGACATTTACCTCTTTAGTACCGTCTATAAAGAAATGATTTTTGAAATTGAGATCAAATCGATTTCAAACGATTTCGAAGATTTAATGTAATTATATATGAATTTGGAATAAGGTTTGATTGTAAATATAAATATCAAAGCTTAATTTATTGGTTTTATAATTACTTAAATATTTTAATTTACAGGGATGCAGAATATTACTAAATGAATAGTTATACGATATGAACTCGTCGTATATGTTATCAAAATGTACAAAATGGTATGCAAAGGCCTTAACGGCTGTAAATGAAGTTTTAATTTGATTTCAAATTATTGGAATGGAACCATTGAATCGTGTATTTATAAATATATATAAAAGAGATTTGAAAGGGTGATTACATTAAGATTTGAAAAGGCGTTTACATTAAGATTTGAAAAGGTGTTTACATTAAGATTTGAAAGGGTGTTTATATTAGAGGTGTAAAGAATAATTATATACTATTGTAATCAATAATTAATGATTATTGCAAATGTTAGTAAAATATATTTTAAAGAAATACGGGTGAAAGTTATAAAGGATTCGATTTATAAGTAAATCGAGGCTCGTGTATTATACTGTAAGGTGTTTTTAAGAAATGAAGAAAGTTATAAATAAAAGTTTACTTAATCAATTAAGTAAACATGTTTGGGATTTTAAATGGAGTTTTTAAAAGAGAAACATATGTGTTGATAAACTTATATCTGTCTGAAGATATGAATGTTGTTGGTCAAGGTCTGAGAGGTAAATAGAATACCCCAACTTGAACGGCATCATGATTTTCCAAGGATGGTATTAGTTTATAAACGAGAGGAGTTAGGGGAATATAAGCTATGGTTTCCACGAATGAATTTATAAACTGTATTAGAAAAGTTTATAAGTTGAATGAATGGTTTTAAGAATATTCTTATTCGATAATAAAGAGTAAATGCGATATTCCAATATTGGAAGATTTATAAGAAATTAATTAACAGACGGTTAATTAAAGAGACTAAATGATGTTGGGTACTGAATCAGTGGATTCATTTTATTTCTATGGATGAATGGTTGTTTATCTAAGTTTATTTGATAGTTAAATAACTGACTATCGAAATCTGGCCTATACGCTTGTTGGTACGGTAAGACCGGGATCGAATTTATATTTGAAAACCATTACGACCAACAAATACGTGAAGATATTAGAAGATAATGGAGATGGAGCATTAAAGACTATAGATCTTCATAAAAAGAAGAACTACTAATAATCTCTAGTTTAGCGGCCAGAGATAAACTGTGGTTCTGTCGTGGTTGAAATCTACGGATCTGCAAGGACTTCTCGCTACTGATCTATAGGGTGATTCCTAGGATGCAGTAGGAGGGTGCCTTCGGTTCATCCGGTTCCTGGATGACTTGTATGGACAAATGTCTGATAGAGTATTTTCAACGGGGTCACGAACGTTGATTTCTTCAAACGTGTCATAGTTGGGTAGCTCCCAACTAGGGTATTTTTGTGGACATCAATTAGTGATACCAGCGGAACTAACGGTGTGGCATTCAAAGTAAATGGTGGTCAGATGTTCTAAAGGTGAATTCAAACCTCAAGCCTCACAACCAGGAAATGACAAAAATCGGGCAGGCAGCATGGCTATGTGGGTCGCTCCCATTAGGGTGTATAATCACCTATCTAGAGAAATTCCTTTTGCTTCTTTAATCTATTTCGATGCTGTCCCTTTTCGGGAAACGGTGGTTTGAGCCCAACCGTTGGTGATATACATTCGATACACTCAAGCGAAAGGAGTGGTCGGTCATGTGTGGGCCGTGTTGCAAGACGTTCTTATTGAACCCAGTGTATTCGCCTCTAGAGATACACTATCGGCAGGTGGTCCCATACCTTATCATAGTTGGAATCCAATCTCCAATAAGTGCCCGTGGTTTTGTTTGTATACTATATGTGTGGAGCGTGAGATGCAAGCGTTCTGCTAGATTCTATTTATTTGTATTTAGACACTATTATAGTATCAGAAAAGATATTGATTTTCAAAAATGTTTTGGGTTATCATAAGGTAAAAACAGTCCGTATTTATGTGTGGATTTGGTCTCACGATTATCCTTTTCTTTCAAAATGATTTTGACTTTAAAAACCCAGTTGAATGATTCCCCATAATACCGTGCGAGTTTTTCTCACTCTGGTTCACCAGACTGACCCGGTGTTTTGTAAATGCTCAGGTTAGATCGGGGTGTACAGGTTCAGATTATCGGATGCTGCGAAGTCCAGAGATGAGCTGGAGGAGTTCAAATGTATTAAACATATGATGTGTATTCCGTTGTGTATTGTATATGAGGACAGGTTATTATAACTGTCCAGATGTGCCGATGTACTCTGATATTGTAAGTATTGTCAAAATCTCTCAGTAAAGATTTATTTTTGTATTATATTTTGTTCTGCTGCGATGTGAGACTCTGTGATTATGGGTTGTGTTGGTTCTTCTTCTTCTATTCTAATATTTCTTCCTTTCTTATCTCACCCTCTAATTTCTTTCTAATAACGTTCTAGAGTTTTCGGTATTTGGAAGGTCAGCAAGAGTTGCGGTAAATGTATTTATGTCGATTTTCAAGGACGAAAATCCTTGGGTCGTTACATACACATACATGCGTATGTATGTATGTATGTATGTATGTATGTATGTATGTATGTATGTATATATGTATAAATTGAGTGTGTGTAAATTTATGCAGTAAACAAGGTGACCAGCAGCCATCAAATGTAACGTAAAGTATAAATTCATGTCTAAAGTATTTAGCATACCTGAAATAACTGTGCTCCCTTTTCAAGGTAGGGGTGAGGCTTAAGCTTGGGGTCTTATAGAGTTGTCCAACAACAACAGGAACATCATTCGAAGTTGGTGGGATTAGAGTAATCAAAAGCGTCCACTTTTGACTAGCCTTATCCCACCAACTCGTACGATGTTCCTATTGTTGCGAACAGCTCCACCGAAACCACAAGTTCATGTGATAATTCCAAAAGATCAAAATTTTAAAAGGTGTTGTTGGTAGCACAAGTAATAATTTTTATGCTAGAGACCTTAAAGTCCTTCAAGTAAGAAGCACTCTAGGGTAGCATACAAATTATTACTTGTGCAACCAACTACACCTCTGGAAATTTTGGTCTTTTGGAAATTATTACTTATGCCTCACCCCTAACTGGTGCAAAAACCACTACGTAGATCAACTTATAATCTTCAAGTAAGAGACATTCATCAGAAACCACTAAATGTAACTCAAAATAAAAATTCATGTATAAAGGGTCAACATACCTACAGTAGCTGTGCTCCCTTTTCAAGCTAGGGGTGAGGCTTAATCTTGTGGTTTCGGTGGAACTGTCTAACAACTACATGAACATCGTCAAAAGTTGGTGGGATTAGACTAATCAAAAGAATCCCCTTTTGACCATCCTTATCTTACCAAGTCGGATGAAGTTCAATTATTGCGAACAACTCAACTGAAACCACAAGCTCAAGCCTCACCCCTAACCGGTGCAAAAACACTAAGTAGATCAACCTATAATCACAAGAGACACTAAGCAGAAACCACTAAATATAACTCGAACAAAAAATAATATATTTTATATATTGTTGCCTTAGGTATTTGGGTTGTCCATCATCTTTTGATTCTGTATTATCCGTTCTTATTAGTTTGGACCAAGTGTAGTATCTGTTCATGTCAATTTTGAGCAAGTGAACGTATGCTAACGATCTGTATATACATGCAAATACTAAGTCATGTTTCCAAGCATGCAACATCAAATAAGGCATAAAAGCAACAAGGAGCAGCTGAGTACCAAGCATGCATGGATGCTAGACATGCAAGAATCAACACGTCACGACAATAGGAGTGTATGAGCTATCACATATAAAAAACTCACACATATATAAACCAAATTCAAAGCAACTATGCAAAATATCATGAATAGAATACAAGTTCTGCAAGAAAAAAATTCTTATCAGTATAGCAACAACCATTAAATTATATAAACTTCCATTTAAGCTAAGAATTATATAAACATTTATACAAATACATTTTTCTGAGTGAATGTATGAACTGAGCGACATACAACAAATTAAAATTACTTGAGTCGATCAATCAAAATCATGCTAGAAAATAGGAGTTTTAAATCCTATTTAAAGCCCAATCATCGTTGGCATACGAGTGTATTCGAGTCGAAGATTAAACATAAACCATGCTCGAGATAAGAGGACAGATCGAGCAAAGCAATAAACAAAATCACTTAAAATTTTCCAATTACTACCGCGCTCGAGATATGTGGACGAATTTTAAAGCAAAGCATCAGTTCATATCAAAAACCATAATTTGAAGGAGGAAAACACGTCCACTTCCATCCATGATCGAATACTAGCGGTGGGTTGCGATTTGGTGGTGGTAGTAAGGCGATTTGGAGGTGGCTAGGCGAGGCGATTGAGGAAACGACAGAGGGTTTTGTCTTCCATTTTTTATTTTCATTTTTTAAAGAATAGAAGGCACAAGAAATGATTTTTGGAGATGCGTTTTTACGCGACCGAAGGTAATAGTTTTTTTTTAAAAGATAGACATCGGTTGTTTTAACAACCTATGTTTAAAAAACCATTTATCATCGCTTTAAAATTTACCGATGTTAAAAGAACTTTTAACATCAATGGTTTTACAAACCGATGTTAAAAGGGTGTTGTCTATTCCACTTTATCTAGTAGTATGTTTCCACTAATCTATATATACAATTGGCGTTGTCCCTCATCCAATGTCTCAATAGTGAAAGATCATTGGCCTGTTGGTTTAGCTCCTATCTTTTCCATACTCATTCTGACTGATGATGATATGTATCCAAATGATTACTTTCCTTATTGGGTCCTGACCACGAAGCCTACTCTCCGAGCCACCTCGATATAAATAAACCCAAGGCATACTCTCTTGATGAAACCAACACAAACCCGCCTTTAGGTTACAGCTTTGCTAGGCCTACCCCAGAGGGTCATCCTAGAGTACCTTTATGTCCCATAGAAATCTTGAACTTCTCTTCGGCCATGATGAAATGATAAGGTGGACATGCTCCGACTGTCTACGATGATCGTGCTTCATTAGGTTCTCCATCTAGATTCCATTTGAACTGCTCCAAACAAGTCTTGCTATGTTATTAGGCCCAATGTCCAATCTTTCATTATGCGTTTTAATTACTTTTTTCTTCTTTTAGTATAATTCTAATTTGTGTCATTTGTTCGGTTTGTCTAATCAAAATCTTATTTATTAGTTTATTAACATGGTCACTTATTTTCCTCAATTAGCCTTTGCTGTCGGAACGGACTACTATTGTTACATGCTTATTAAACTTAATCCCAAATATAATTTTATTTATAATATGCTATTCTTAACTCATTTTTCTTTTAATTATAGCTCTCATATTAGAATTTTATTCGCAAACACATCTAATCTGTCTATCATGATTTATTTATGTGCCTCTGCAATGATCATAATATTATTCTTACAAATATGTTCGATGTGTCTATTATGACCTATATGTGTGTTTATACAATTACCATAATAGGTTATATTCTTTTTTGGCTATCAAGTGTTTAACTTGATTTCTTGCTCGTTTTCTTTTCATGACGCTTTTCAGTTATATTACTCCTTTTCTTAACGTCTTTGTAAGTTTATCTTTTTGGAAGTTATACTTGTTCTTAATTGATTGGTTACTAAAAATATGCAAAAATCTACTTCCGTAGTCTAAAACAATTGTATCACTAGAAATCCGTAATTGGAAGACATTTCTTTTAACTACTTCCATACTGTTAAATAGTGCGCAATATGGTTAAATCTCAATTTCGTACTAATCCGTTTCCTTTTTCTTTTATTCTTGCAATTTTGTTTTCTGCTTTACTTACAAATGAAAATACATAAATTGTTAATCCACTAAAAAACCATGTATAAATATGATGGATCATGCATAGGTCACATATATGGGTCGTATACAAAATAAAATTATGGGTCGGCTTCATTTTACAGAGGATGGGTTGGCTACGTTTTAACAAAGAACTGTTGGATCGGGCAAAAGACGAAGTCTATGGGTTGGATCGTGTAAGATAATTGATGGTTCATGTCAATATTGGGTCAGGTCGTTGGCAGCTAGGTCGTGCTCAACTAAAGTGTAAAACACATCTATGGGTCAGTTACAAATAAGGCGAGTCGTGTACCAATGGGTCGCCAAAACATGGGTCGGCTCGATGAGTATGTAGGTCAGGTCGGTGAAACAAGGGTCGTTAGCACTCGGGTCGAGTGGATAAAGCTTATACACGGGTCGTTCAAAGTCGGGACGTCCGCTCCATGCGCTTCAAAGTAAGCAAGCCATTTCAAGCTAGGTCGCATATAACCCATGGTGTCGGGTCGCTGGCTGACCCAGGAAGATGCACACACCACTTTTCAAGCCTCCACTCCACTTCAAACTACACCTACAAATACTCCACCCTCTCCCACATTAAAAGAAGCGAATTTTCTACTCTCGAAGGACTGCTATTTTTGATCTTTAACACTTAAGCTTCTCAAACTCCATTAAAGCTTTCTCAAGAGTCATCTAAGCTTCTCCAACATCATTTTCATCCATAAATCAACGAAGATCATCACCGAGCTCGATTACCAAAGGTCTAACTCGATAATTGCCGCTACTAGTGAAGATCCGACCATTTATACTCTAGATTTCCAAGGATATTCGAGAAGTAGAGAGAGAATTATTATAAAGAGATAGAAGAATGTATAAAATGAGATCATATGTGTACCTTGTGATGAAGAGAATAACTAAATCGTCATTAAAAGTGGACATAGGCCAAAACTGAGGCCGAACCACTATAAACTCTTCTCCGCTGTTTGCTATTTTCTGCATTTATTTGCTCTTAACCTTGCTATTTGCGATTTTACGGTGTTAACACACCTCTCGGGGTGTTACTGCCATTTTTGGTATTAACATTTTTGGCGCCCACCGTGGGGCTCGAACCCATGACCACAAGGTTTAGAGCCTTGCTGGGGGAAGTTATCGAAGCTTGATCTTTCACTATAGATCCATGAAGTTTAAAAGTCAAGCCTGTTGAAAGAATCTCTATGAAGTTCAGAAAGTCATCTGATATAATGGCACCTTCAAAGAAAGGAAGTAAATCGGCAAGAGGTTCTGGAAATGCTGCTAATGGTGCTAATGCTACTCTGCAAATCAATAATCTAGCTATTTCACAAACTCCAGGAGAAGGTGTGACTCGGTATGAGTTAGATGCTGTTGTAGTTGGGTTGAATCACTAAATGGAAGCCTCAAATAAATCTCTGTTGGATAAGCTGGATGCTCTCATTTTTGCTCAAGAAAATCCGGTGCCTCGTAGGGTGGAGATTGACTTGGAAGAGAATGCACACTCATCAGCATCAGATCGCAATCGTGATAACCATGGTGAAAAGGTGTATGATGTGTCAAGTGGTAGAAATGATGCAAACGTCGAGGATTCCAAAGCAATTTCTAAGAATCATTCTGCAAATCATACTTCTCGTAAAGTTGCTAGTCCAACCAAAGGGGCACCTCCCCAAAGTGGAGGTCCAGGGCCTCGGTTCTTTAACCGAAATCGCTTGCCAAGACAAGCATCCAGTAAAGGAACCGGCTTCCGCCCCGTAGAACAACAAAATGATGAGGAGTATCTTTCGGAGCTGATTAAGCAAATCATGAAAGGGAGTATGGCTAGAAATGGTGATGAGAGAGAATGGGATTTTTCTCTAAGTAAAACTCCGTCTATTGAAAAAAATCTAGAAGGCTGAGTTTCCAAAGAAATTTGTCCCTCCAACAATGCCAACTTATGGTGGAACCGGTGACACTAATGTGTTTTTGTACAAGTATGACCAGCACATGAATGGCGCAAGTGCGATAGATGAAATCAAGTGCTTGTACTTTCCTATCTACTTGGAGGGAGTAGCATCATTATGGTTCACCAGACTACCATCGAAATCCGTGGATCAGTTTTCTAATTTGGCAAAGAAGTTCAGGGAGCAGTTCAGGTTGTACACTACGAAAGCCAAAGACATAATGTCATTGTCAGGTTTGGAGCAAAACCCAGAAGAATCGGTGAAAGCCATTCTTACTCGTTTTATGCTGCTGTAACAGAAGTGGGGAATCCAGATCCTCGGATAGTATTGATGGCATTATACCGAGCTGTGGACAAGAAGACCGAGTTTGGGAAATGGGTGAAAATGAAGTAGCCCAACACTCTTGAGAAGTTCTATAAGAAGGAAGAAGAGTTCATTAAAGTGGAAGATGACCCTTCTCTTGCCTAAAATGTCGCTGAAAGTAGTATTATGCCGAAGAAGAAGGATCATGATGTTTAGGGAAGTCAGAAGAATCCCGAGGGATAAAAGAGAGGAAATGATGGGAAGGATAACTGGAATTGCAAGAGGATTCACTTTTTCAAACCCGCTAAATTAACTCCTTTGATAGATACCCCGAAGAATATTTACTTTGCCAATAAAGAAATAGAAGATTATCCGGATCCGCGACCACAAAGAGTGGGAATTAGAGAAGAGAAGTCAGGGAGATTCTGCCATTTCCATAACCAGCCTGGTCACAACACCAATGAATGTAAGCATTTGAAGAGTTTGATTGAAGAATTGATAAGGAAGAACATGTTGCGTCTGTATGGAAGGAGGCCTCTACAAATCCTTTTAAAACTCCTCAGGGGTAGGGTGCAACTACTAATAAATCGGGTCCAATCAATGGAGCTCAAGCGCAAGCTAATCCAAGGCCAGTGATTAATACCATTTCTGGTGGTCTTAATTCGGCAGGCAACAGCTGGGGAGAGATTGAAAGGTACTAAATTCTCTGAAGTATGTTGCAAAAGAGGAAAGGTGCTTGGTTCTCAGCAATACCATACCACGAAGCAGCAGAAAATCTCTCATGGTGATATTGCATTTGGAGAGTATGATGCAGAAGTTGTGTTTGCTCCAACTCAAGATCCAATGGTTGTTACAATCGGGATATGCCCAGCTGTGGTCAGAAGGGTGCTTGTTGATTGCGGCGCCTCTGTTAATGTCCTATTCCGAAAGACCTTAAACCAGATGAATCTCTCAATGTTAGATGTTCAAGCTTGTCATACAAAGATCAAGGGTTCACGGGAGAGCTGAAGCAACCAATCGAAACTATTAACTTTCTTGTAGTGTTGGGGGAAGGAGAAAGTAGAGTTGTCTTGAAGCGGACCTTTGTACTTGTTGATGAAATTTCCACTTACGATGCATTCTTGGGCATACCTGCATTGGCTGATTTCAGAATCGCATTGGTGCCATGGTGTTTGACTATGAAGTTTCCCATGGAGAAACGCGTCAGTGTAGTGAAGGGGGATCGGAGTACTACTAGAGAATGTTATCTTACAGAGCTGCGTGAAGCTAAGAAGAAAGACAAGGGGAAGAATGTGGAGGGCCCCCTCCGCATTTGTGAACCTTCATTATAGCAAGTAAATCACGAACCCTGCACTGGAGAGCATATTGGGGCTTAAAAGGAGACGGATCCACGAAAGTCCAGTGCAGGGGAGGGGAGAATCTAGCGGTGCCAGCAGAGATCACAATTCCAATATTAGTTCATCCAAAAGATCATGACCGAGTGTTGAATGTAGGATCTCAGTTGGGCCAGAAGTTGCAGAGAGAGTTGATTATGTTTCTTAAAGCTAATTTGGATATATTCGCGTGGAGTCATGTAGATATGTGCGGAATATCTCCAGAAGTAGTAGTGCATGCATTAAATATTGACCTACACATTTCTCTAGTAAAGCAAAAGAGAAGGATACATGGCACCGAGAGATCGATGGCTCTCAATGAAGAAGTAGATCGGTTGATGGAGAATCGCTTCATTAGAGAGTTAATGTATCCAGATTGGGTGTCCAACCCCGTTCTAGTAAAGAAACCCAATGACAAGTGGCATGTATGCTTTGATTATTCAGAACTCAACAAGGCATGCCCAAAAGATAACTTCCCATTACCCATAATTGATCAGCTTGTGGAATCAACAGCGGGGCATGATTTGTAATTGTTTGTGGATGCTTATTCAGGATACAATCATATAATGATGCATGAGCTGGATCAGGAGAGTACGAGTTTTGTCACATATGTGGGTTTATACTGCTACAAAGTCATGCCATTCGGGTTGAAGAATGCAGGAGCTACTTACCAACGTCTTGTCAATGCAATGTTCAAGTCCCAGATTGGCAATGCAATGGAAGTCTATGTTGATGACACGTTGGCCAAGTAAAAGAGAGTGGCAGACCACATGGAAAATCTTGCTGAAATGTTTGATATTCTAAGAAGGTACAACATGAAGCTTAATCTGCTTAAGTGTTCGTTTGGAGTCGCATTTGGGAAATTCTTGGGCTTCATGGCTAATGCTAGGGGCATCGCGGCCAATCCTACCCAGATTTCAGCATTGAGAGAATTGCAGGCTCCTAGAACAAAGAAGAGCTTCAAAGTATTAATGAGAAGATCGCTGCTTTGAGTAGAGTCATATCCAGAGCAACTGACAGATGTATTTCGATCTTCGTTGCTTTGAGAAATGGAAAGAAGGATTTCCAGTGGACTTCAAAATTCCAAGCAGCCTTCGAAGATCTAATCAAGCACATGGAATACCCTCCAATGCTTTCAAAGCCAGGTGATGGTGGGGATTTATTTTTACATTTGGCTGTGTCATCCCATGCTTTAAGTGCAGCTTTGGTTCGAGAGGATGCGAAAGTTCAAAGGCCTGTATACTACATCATCAAAAGGCTTACTAGGGTAGAATTGAACTATCCGAAGCTAGAGAAGCTTGCATATTGTCTTCGCATCGCCTTGAAGAATCTCAGGCCATATTTCCAAGCCCACTCAATCAAAGTGTTGACGGATCAACCACTAAAGCAAGTCCTGTTTCACCCAGAGACTTTAGGAAGATTGTTGAAGTGGAATATCGAGCTCAGTCAGTACGATATCACCTACCATCCCCGAAGAGCAATAAATGGACAAGATTTAGCAGATTTCATTGTCGAGTTCACTGACAGAGGTGATGAGAAGGAAGAGATTGTACGTCTAGTGGTCCAATAGAAGTTGTTTGTTGATAGAGCCATGAATGAGTACTGTTCAGGGGCAGGAGTAGTGCTAGAGGCTCCAAAAGGTCGTTCAGTATGTTATGCATTAAGTCTAGAGTTTCTATCAATGAACAATGAAGCAAATTATGAGGCATTGATAGCTAGATTGAAGATAGCAAAGGAGTTAAATTTGAAAGCTTTGCATATTTTCAGTGATTCACAGCTAGTGGTGTGCCAGGTGTGCAGAGAATTTCAAGCTAAAGGAGGAAACTTGCCAGCTTATCTATCCAAAGCTTGGAAACTTCTCAACAACCTCGACTACTACACCATCTCTCATATCACCAGGGAAGGGAATATGAAGGCGGACTCAATAGCCAAATATGCTAGCACTGGAGATGCTCAGCCGTTGGGATTAATGCATGTTGAAGTTCTCTCCAATATAAGTACTAAAGAAGCTGATGTCAATTGGATCATGGAGACTGCTCAGGAGCTAAAATCATGGATGACTGCAATCAAAGATTATCTTCTTAATGCAGTGATCCCCACAGATCTGAAGAAGCGAAGAAAGCTATTGAGAAAAGCCCTTGTGTATCTTATGCAAGAAGGTCGGTTGTATAGGCGAGGCTTCTCTATGCCTTTGTTGGTATGTGCCTCCAGAGAGGAATCTAGAACGATTTTGGAGGAATTGCATGAAGGAGAACGCGGAGGTCATATGGGTGGTCAAACATTTGCTAAGAAGATTCTGCGATATGGTTATTCTGGCCCGACTTAAACCGAGACTCCGCAGTATATACTAGGAAGTGTGATAGATGCCAGAGGTTCGCAAAGATTCCATGAGCACCATCCGTAGAATTGACTCAAATGGTCAGTCCATGGCCGTTTGTTGTCTGGGGCATTGATTTGACAAGGGCATTGCCAACTGCAAAGTCAAACATGAGATATGCCATTGTTGACGTTGATTATTTTACCAAGTGGGCCAAAGCGGATCCAGTAGCACCATCACCTCAAAGAAAGCTATCAATTTTGTGCTGAAGAATATTATTTGTAGGTTTGGTGTTCCGTAGAAAATAAAAACTTACAGTGTGACTCAATTCGGGAGAGGAATTCAAAGCCTTCTGTGCCAAGTATAAAATCCAAAAAGGTTTTGTAGTTGTGGCCCATCCGCAGGCAAACAGGCAAGTGGAAGCAGTCAACAAGATCATAAAGTCAACGCCTTGAGAAAGCTAAAGGTGGTTGGGTGGATGAGCTCTCTCTTGCACTATGGGCGTATCGAACGACTCACAAATCTGCGATTGGGCACACACCAATTTCCTTGGCCTTTGGCTCCGAAGCTGTGATTCATGTAGAGTTTGAAGTTCCCGCTCATCGCAGAAATCACTTCAACCAAGCGAAGAACGAGAAACTACAACTTGAAGCACTCGATCAGTTTAAGGAAAGAAGAGATGAAGCAGAACTTCGAATCGCTGCACACCAAAGGAGGATAACCAGGCACTTCAATAGTAAAGTCCGGCAGAGAACTTTCGAAGTGGATGACCTTGTACTAAAGAGAGTAATGACTGCCACGGGAGTGTTTGGGCCAAATTGGGAAGGTCCATACATTATCATCCAGAAGCTTTTAGATGGCACATACAAGCTATCGACAGCTGATGGATACCTAGATCTTGGAACAACGACCACCTGCGTCGATATTTTACTTGAGGCTTTGTTCAATTTCTTGTAAAAAGTGTTGTAAATAATTTTGCAAGCATTGTAATTGAACACTATCTCTGTGAATGAAAGCATGCCTGCTTATCTCAATCATATATATTTGCAAATTTTTGTTAGATAATTCAAAAATTGCTTTAAAACCGATTTAAAATTTGCAGGCTACCTAAAGCGCGCATGCTTCATCAAAATCCAACAAAACCCGATGACTCAAGCAGCGCATCCCAACAGAAATAGCTCAAGTATCAAGTGCCACAAACATCAGTCTACACAAATGCGAGAATGTAGTGCACTGCCTTGGAGATCAAAAAGGAGGAGTAGCAAGAAGTCAAGTAGTGAAGAGCATGACAAGTGAGCACGAAGCAAAGAATTGCAAGTTCCACCAAAGGGGCACCTCTCCAAGTGTGAGGTTCAGGTCCCTAGTTCTCTAACCGCGATAGCTTGCTAAGTCAAGCATCCGGTAAAAGGGCCAACATCCGCTTCGCAGAACGACGCAATGAAGAAAAGCTTCCAAAAAAGAGCAAAGACCAAAAGGTTGTAAGTTTCACCAAAGAGGCACCTCCCCAAGGTGGAGGTCAAGGGTCCTGGTTCTATAAAATGTGATCGCTTGCCAAGTCAAGCATCCGGTAGAAGAACCAACGTCCACCCCGTTTAATGATGCAATAACAAAAGCCTCTCATAGCGAAGCTTAAATCCTCTCATAGCGAAGCTAAAAGCCTCTCAAAGTGAAGCTTAAAACATAAATACCAGCCCAAAAGGGGTGTCCAATTTAATCTCCGAAGGGTCTAGATTACCAGGCTAGAGTAGATGAACGTTGGGCAAAATATAAGACCTCCCACGTAGGTGTAGAAAAAATAAGACCTCCCCAAGCGTGGGTACAAAAAACTAATGACTTCTCTAAGAAGAAGAACAAGATCAGCCAATAAAGTCGGGTTTCCTAGACGTAGTGGCAAGCTCATAAACTCTCAATCCACTGGCAAAAGAAAAAAGACTTTGCCAACAAAGTGAAAGCTTTGAGTGCCTTTGTCAAAATCAAAGAAACTCGGAAAAAATGATCACACCCAGCTTATGCAATTCATGATGACCTATGGTATGAGGCAACACAACCACATTGAGATGGAATAATGCTCAGAAGACATACCAAGCAAGTACGACGAAGTTAAAGTAAGAGCTAAAGTACAACAAATCAAAAGTAGAATTATTACACCCAAGCAAGTTTCAAAAGCAAGTCTTTACAAATTCAAAAGCGAGTGTTGACGCTCGCATAACATCCGGTCTAAAGAAACAATAAGTAAGAAAGCTAAACAAGTGGAGTGAGCAGTCCAACACATCAATCCTTCTTCCTCCCGCCTTTGGAAGAGCTGGTAGACCTAAGTGTGAGTTTGCCAACTCTTGTTGGAGGAGATGTAATAGAGGGCTGAGTCTCATCCTTAGGAACAACAAGGAATGGCGAAGCAAGGACTTTCTTACGAGCACTACGCTTTTTCCCACGCCTTCTTATTGGAGATTTGGCATCTTTGCCTGAGCGATCTTTGACATCTTTCTCCAGTCTCTCTTCTAGGTCTTCCAGTCCTCCTCTAAACAAGCCAGTCTGGTCATCTAAATCGCGAAGTGCATCAATCTACTTTGATTGTGACCCAGGCTGAGAAGCAGAAGCGGGGGTAGACTGGAGAGCTAAGGAAGGATCGCCTGGTGGAGAGTAGCAACCAAAGCGCTTGTCACCGCGTGAATGGAAGGAGTAAAAATGGCTCCAGTTCCAATTCTAGTTACTTTAGGCATGGCTGGAGAAGGATTCGAAGTAACCATGCCTAATTCAAATGAATGATAATAAAGGAATTCAATGTATCCATATAAAGAGAAAAAGAAGTCCAAGTCCTGTAAGACTGAATCAATGTCAGTTTTTCCTAAGGCGGAAGAGCTTCTAAGCTTTACTTCAAAAGTGCTTGGGTCATCATTGTTGCCATCGTCACCTTCTGAGTGCTCCTCAGTAGCCTCGTCCTTTTAATCAGGATTAGCAACGGGCTATGCGGAAGGCACAACGGGAGACTTGGGATCATAAACGATAGCTTCAGCCAAAGTAGCCTCGGCAGCGGTAGTGGCTGTGATAGTGATATGCTTCTGAGAAGGTCCAGCTCCAATCTCAAAGCCACACACTCTTCTGAGTCCTTCTTTTCACTTAGGAAGGGCAGCGCGGCTTTCATCGTCCAAGTAATGCTTTAAATTCTCCTCCTCCGTGTAACTGCTTCCATCGAGATATGCAAGAAAAGACTCTCAAACCTCAGTCAAAGTGATCAGAAATGCATCTTGCAGTAAGGATAAGCTCCCTCATCCCATGGCACTGCGAGCATAGAATCTAAACAAAGTATCATTGAAGCCGGCCTTGGTACTTGCATGTGCTTGCTCAGCAATGGTCTTATCAGAAAGGGCTTGATTTCTTTCTTGCTCCAGTTCCTCCACACTAGCTCTAAGCAAAGAAATCTCCAAGTCCTAAGAGCTAACTCTTTCCTTTAAGCGGGCGGTGCTTTGCTACTCCACAACCAACCTGTCTTCAGCATTCTTTTGAGCAGAATAAGCATCTTTAACTTGAGCAGTTAGCAATGCTTCCTTTTTTTATGAGAGGAACTTGCAGCAGTAAGATCTTCTTTAAGCCTTCTGTTTTCAGCTTCTAACTCTTCGTTCTTCTTGGAAAGAGATTTAATGCGGGCATCAAGCGCTTAGAGATTTTTATCCCACTCATCCTTATCATTCTCCATGGTCAGCATAGCTTCAATATTACATATGTTGATTCTTTGGAGTTTATCAACTAGCTTTTGCCAATAAGACGGCTTTTCAATGTCGGCCTTCACCATGTCAAGATTCCTAAGCATGGCTTCTTTGTCTATTGGAGTTATGTCTAGATCAAAACGAGCTCCTTACAAGAGCCAGTTGGGAAAACGAGAAGAGAGTGTGCTAGGTGCTTGCGGGAAAGAGTAAGGTGGTCTTCAAATGATTTATTGAATATCAACGGGGAAGAAGTAATCGCTGAAGGTCCAAAGAGTATAAGGCTCGCGTAAGTTTGAACAGCGGGAGCAGGATATTTGTCTGTTCTAGAACACTTTTATGAATCATCACTATCATGTTCCTTATCCCTATCATCACTGTCTCTCTTCTTCTTCTGATCATCCATACCCCGCCTGTCCCGGTCATAATAATTATCACGGGTTTGCTTACCCCTCTCATCTATATCCTGTTGATCCCGTGCCTCCTGATCTTTCCTCGCTTTTCTTTTCTCATCAGTTTCTCCATGTATGAGTGACTCATGGTTTGAACTAAAACAAAGGAAAATGAGAGTTTAGTCTTTAAAGCAGGAAGCCTTGGGGCTAGACAGAACATATATGCAAGATACTAAAAACTCTAAGTGTGTGTTGTGTGTGCTCTATGCACATCAAGCATCAAACACGCTCGTTGTTATCGGAGATAATGTAGTTGCGATCTCAGGAATGGGTATTTGAGATAGAGTTAGTGCCAATTCAGAAGACATCTTTAAAACCAATGTAGAAAGTTTGGAAGTTATGATATCGCTCGTAGCAAGCTCGCTTGATGTAACGTTAAGATTGCTCAAACCCCCGTATACATCCAAAAATTCATCCTCAATGGAGGTCGGAAGCATGGGGTTAGCATCATCTCTTTGATTAAAAGAATTGCCTTTGCTCATGATCTCTCCTTCTTCAAGTTTTTCACCAGTCGTTGCGGGACTTTTAACCTCGCGATGTATAATTTCTTCCTCTTCAGTGGAAGGTAATTGAGGCTAGCCAGATGACTTAGCTCCACCAGCAGGACTTATGAATTTCTTTAAAGCAGGTTCCTCAGTGGATTCTTTCAAAGTAACATCCTCTCCGGAAGATGGGGCACCCGATGCTTTAGGTGAAAAGTGAGAAGTAGAAGTTTCTTTAGAAAGAAAAGATTGGGTAGGATCAAGAAATTTAAATTGGCGAAGAAATCCTTCAGTGATTAGAAACTTCTTAGTTCACTCTTCGTCTTTGACAACCCTTAAGGACTTGAGAGTAGACTAAAAAGAACAGAGTCTTTGATAGGAGATGGTATTTCTGCAAAAGAAAGGAAATATTTAATGATTGAGTCTTAGAAAAAAGCTTGATAAAAAGCTCAGAGCAAATATTTTCACCTCCTTCCATCCAGATTCCATAAAAGCTGTCGGGGAATCGAGCTTAAAAGAATTGTTTTAAAAATCCTGAAGCGCTATCTGATAAGTCAAGGATAAGCTTGCGATTTCAAGCGCCTTCGACAAATATTATAGAAGTGTGGTCCTTCCTCCTCTTAAATGAGCACAAATAGTAGATATACTGAAAAGTAGGCATATAATGCCTTGTCTTCATAAAAAGCACGCAAAGCCCAACTGAAATGACGTAGCCGTTTGGGTGTAGCTGGAATGGGGCAATCATTAGGTGTCAAAGGTCCATTTGTAGAAATGCATTGAAAGGAGGAATGGCCTCGCTCATTAACATATGACGGTTAACTGCTACAAAGCCAAAGGGCGAACAATCAGCAGTTTTATCCTTCCCCGATAATCTAACATCAGCTTTAGGAATGCCAAACCGAGCACATAACTGCTTAAAATAACGCTAATTAAGTGTTTTAGAGCATCTCTCCGGTGGCGTATTACTTAGTGGACGGGGTCCAGGAACATGCTGATTCGCTTTATTCCCAGGAGCTGCAGTCGTCATAGCTCAAGATACTTGAGTAGAAGTAGTTCCAGCTCGAACAGAAGCGGCCACATCTTCGAATTGATGGCGAACCTTCTGTTGATTATCCATTCTACACAAACAATCCTGTGTATTTAAATAATTTACAAGTGCGCATTTCCTAAGTGTGAAGTGTTGTGCAAAACTATACAAGTCATTAAGAAAAACTAGGCTCGAAATCTACAGTCGGCATGCGTTGATTAGTTGATCTCAAGCATCATTGCGAATTCGAATTAAAATGGTGTGCTTATGCAGGCAATGTTCGACAAGTTGTAAATGGTTAAATGAAATGATTTTGTATAAGTACTTCATTCAGTTCGAATCATGAAATCCATTGTGGTTCATTTTTAAACGATTAAACTAATTCATCGTCGATGTGGGCAATCAACGGCAAAAATAATTACCCAAAAAAGTGCAAGTGTTCGTGTTATAACAGGACATGTAGCATGGAAAATATACATTTTTTCAAGTCGCAAACTTGGTTGTTTAAGGTTTGGGTCACATTTACTTCAGGGTTGCTAGATTGTTGTGGACCTAAAAGATGCGCTCCAATAGCTAGAAGTATGGGTCGTTCACCGACCCAAGTGCATGGGTCGTTCACTATCCTTAGGTACACAAAAAATGCAAGCTGAATGGATCCATTTATGTAGGCAACCGATAAAGGAAATTCATGTTCACGAGCAACTCAAGTTCTAAGTCATAAGGATAGATCCATACTCCACATCACGAAGACTAATCAGCGTATTAAAAACACGAAATTATTACATAGATCCAAGGCACAATTCATCCAAAACGTATGACCAATACAGGAATCCACAACACAAGATATCATCGTCGAAACCGATTAGAAGAAAAGTTCACCAACGTACAAATTGCAAAGCTCGAGTTCAAGCACAAAATTACAATCAATTAGGGGAACAATAACATGTCATTCAAAACCCTAAGTTCCAATCTGGAATTCGATCAATCAGAGCGTACAAGCCAACCAAGACCGACTACCTAAAGACCTAAAACCTTGAGTACTTGGGGCATTAAAATTAGTTTAGTCTGAAAATTAAAGGAGTAATCGACACCTACAACAATCGAATAAGATCAGAGATGTTCAGAATCTAGTGATAGGGGCTTCCAAGGACTCGGCGACGTCAAGGTAGCTAAGATCTGACGGAATCGGCTGCAAATTGGGTCGAGTTGGTTGTAATCGGGATGGAGATTGGATTCAGATGGGGCTATAAGCTTTGATGAACGGCGATGGCACATATCCAGTCGGTGATGAAGTCGATTGGATTTGATGTACAAAAATTCGAGTCGGAACGATTTTTCTCAGAAGAATTTTTCCACCATTAAAATACTTTTCGGTAGGAAGAGATAAAAGTATAAAATGGAGACCTAAACGAAAATATAAAGAGGTTTAGAAAGGGGGCTTCTACGACCCATCGAATGGTCCCATCACGACCCATTGCAATTCAAATGGGTCGGCCCCTTAAAAGCATAATTTACGGCCCACTAGAAAAATATCAAGACCATCTAATTCGAAGCCCACATTATTTCCAATAACATGAACTTCGAGGGAAAAATGTTAATCCGCTAAAAAACCCATGTATAAATATGATCAGTCATGCATATGTCATATATATGGGCCGTATACAAAGTAAAATTATGTGTTGGCTTCATTTTACAAAGGATGGGTCGGCTACATTTTAACCAAGAACTGCTGGATCGGGCAAAAGACAAAGTCTATGGGTCAGATCATATAAGGTAATTGATGGATTGTGTCAATATTGGGTTAGGTCATTGGCGGCTAGGTCGTACTTAACTAAAGCGTATATGGGTCGGTTTCAAATAAGGCGGGTCATGTAATAATGGGTCGGCTAAACATGGGTCGGTTCGACGCGTATGAAGGTCGGTTTAGTGAAACAAATGTCATTGACACTCGGGTCGAGCAGATAAAGCTTATACGCGGGTCGCTCAAAGTTGGGTCGTCCCCTTACATGCGCTTCAAAGTAAGCGAGCCATTTCAAGCTGGGTCACATACGACCCATAGTGTCGGGTCGCTGGGCGACTCAAGAAGCTGCACACACCTCTTTTCAAGCCTCCCCTCCACTTCGAACTACACAAATAAATACTCCACCCTCTCCCACATTAAAAATACTAAATTTTCTCCTCCCGAAGGGTTGCCATTTTTGATCTTTAACATCCAAGCTTCTCAAACTCCATTAAAGCTTTCTGAAGAGTCATCTAAGCTTCTCCAACATCATTTTCATCCATAAATCGATGAAGATCATCACCGAGCTCGATTACCGAAGATCTAACTCGATAATCGTCGCTACTAGTAAAGATCCGACCATTTCTACTCTCGGTTTCCAAGGATATTCGAGAAGTAAAGATAATTTGAGAGAAGTAGAGAGAGAATTATTGTAAAACAATATAACAATGTATAAATTGAGATCATATGTGTACCTTGTGATGAAGAGAATAATGAATTTGTCATTCAAAGTGGATGTAGGCCAAAACTGAGGCCGAACCACTATATAATCTTCTCTACTCTTTGTTATTTTCTGCATTTGTTTGCCCTTAACCTTGCTAATTGCAGTCTTACGGTGTTAACACACCCCTTGGGGTATTAGTGCCATTTTGGTATTAACATAAATATATCCCTTTTTCTTAACCAATAAATATTGGTTATTTCTATCTTCCTATTTTAGTAGGTATCTTTTAATTCCTGTTAGTAATTTATTTCCCAAATTTGACATAATTATCGTAAATTGAACATAATTGGGCACTATAAAAGCTAATACAAAAGTTCTTTAGCACAGTTGGTTAGTGCATTGTGCTGCTTTATGAGAGGTCAAGGTTTAAGTCCCACTGTTGTCATAATACCCTTTATTTAATTCCCTTATTTCAACAATACTTATATTTTCCAAATATTACTTCTAAACAATTAATTTCTGTATATAAATACAACGTTCTCAAATTTACATTTTAATCATATAAATACTGTAAATGATCCTAATTATTTTGTGTCAAATTAAGTTACATTAGGAATTAAACTACTGTAAATTAACCTAATTAAATTGTACCTATGTTTAATTAGGAAATAAACTACTACAATAATTCTAAATTAATAGGAATTAAATGATAATATATATCATTATCAAAAAGATATAATTTAAATCCACTTACCCGTCGTCCTAAGATTTATTCTTTGGTTGTTGCCGGTCACGCCTCAAAATAGGATTATATAAATATTTATTTAAATAAACCTTCTCTCCAATAAAAATTTAGGTCTGTTCCATCTCAAAAAGATATAACCCGAAGGGGAAAAGATTGCGTTTCGAGGAATTTGCTAGGCCTAAGGGTCTATTTATAGGTTAAGCTAGGGATCTTAGATCATTGAATTCCTTGATTAAATCTTATCCAGACACGTCATTTAACCATGAGGAGTTCTCTACTATAGCATAAATTTCAAAACTGATGAAAAAAACTATGCTATGTCAAAAAATGGAGTGATAGAGCGCCATTCACAATCTTAGACTCGTGCCTAGAGCAAATCATGCCCAGTCCAAATAGGCGGGTCGACCTGGGCATAGCGCGGGTCGATCCAACCAGGCTCTGAGTCAACCTGGCAATTATATATATATATATATATATATATATATATATTCCCATTTTGTTTTCGAAACATGTTTTCGCGATATCTCCTATGTTTTAACTCCATTTTCTGCAAACCATTGGTCTAAATTAATTAGAAAATTGCCACGAACACAATGGTGCTGGTCTTGGAACAAATTCTGAAGATCCAACAAAATTTATTCTATTATTCAATTAAAAATTCAGGGTGTAACATTTTTTTATCTTAACAAATTCACCAAATGTTCATACTTATCATTGAGAGAATATGGGATTTCCCGAAAATGGTGCGATCAACAAATCGCAATATACCTTCTTTCTGATGATACTATGATGAAAGACTGATCCCTAACAGATAATTTTAAGTCCTTCCATCATCTATTTGCATAATTTTTCTACCTAGACCGAGCCTATCTCATTTTATCCTGAATCAGCTTAATCTTTCCCATGTCCTCTCTTACCATATCTTGTCGAAGCACTACTCTATTCTCAGTCTTTGTCCAACAAACTGGCGATTTACACTATCTATCATACAATACCTCAAAAGGTGTTATTTCTATACTAGTCTAAAAACTGTTATTACTCCACGAGATGTAGGTTACCTTTTTATCAGCCACCAAAATCTAATGCGCAAGCTATTAGTAAATCTTCCAAGACCTTGTTATCTCTATCTATCATCCCACATGTCGGAAGATGACAGGCGATACTCATTCTGGAGTGCATGGATATCAAATCAAATTTCCAAATTTGAGATCTGGAGGCTGAAGTAATCCACTCAATTTCTAATGCTCAACTTTCACGTGCAGACAATCCAAACATTACCTTACTCATAAGCCAACATCTTTTTTCATTCCTTCCCAAAAGAAACTTCTCTTCATATATTAATACATCTTAGTTCCTTACGAATGAGTACTAAACTTTAATAGATGATACTCATTAAGAACTTCCCTCCTTAGGTTTCCAAAGTTAGGAATGCACAATGGTCCTTTCTTATTTAACCATCTTATATGGTCAAGACAAAAAAAATTCAAGTCATCATCAAATTCATTTCCATCTCTAAGCCTTCTGATCCTTTCATCTAATATTGGATATTCCTCTTGCTCAAAATCAATCCATTATATTATCTCGTTGAACTTCAACACATGACATTTTGGCAGTACACTGGCTCAGACTTCCAATCGATCTCAACCGCATATCATAAGTAGTTAATGCTCTAAGTCTTTCCATTATTCCATCATGGATAATACTGTTTGTTGGTGCTTTATGCTAAGTGCATCTACAACTATATTCTCCTTGTCATATGTATACTCAACTCCAAAATCGTAGGTAGTAATGAACTATAATTATCATTGTTGTCTCATGTTCACCTCTTTCTGGGAGAACCAATACTTTAATGACTTATTGTAACAACCCGGATTTTTAGCCATTAATTTTAAGTATTTAAATTTGTTTTAAATGTTGTATTAGAAATATAAATGGAATTTTTTATGGAATTTATTTAATTAAACGACGCTTTAACATAAAATTTATAATTTAATTATAAACGAGCTCATAACATCGCTGTAGTTCGTAATATTACGTTTTGAACTTCAATTGAATATACAAGATCCAATATAAGTTGGATTTATTTGAAACAAGAAACGTTCGATCTATTTGATTATATTTTTCTAATGAAAGTGAAAAATCAATATTTCCCCTTATAAGTTATTTTCAAATAATCGCTATGAAATCGTTTATAAATTATAATGCTTTGTTTTATAATATAAATCAATTTTAAATAATTCGAATGTCGTATTAAATTGAAGTATCGAGTTTAAAATTCAAATATGTTATTTTGGAGCTATATGATGTTCTTTTCCGATATATACGATAAAAATAAATTGATTTTATTATATTGAATTATTTTTGAATTAATTAATATTTTAATCGATTTGTTGAAGCCTTAAAAATAGCATTTTTGCAAACGATCTCCGTTTTCGATGAAATCAGTTTCATAGGATCCACAGTGTTAAATTATTATATGAAAATAAATTCTATGGCAATTCGATATCGTATGTGGTAGTTTAAACATGTTACTTGGAAGATAAGTTTCGTTAATTAATATAATAATCAAATCAAATATTTTATAATCTACCATGTCTAGTCACTTTAAAAATCAGTCCAGCTACGTAATCCGGTCATCCTAAATATTTAATGTGCAGACCTGCCTAATATGAAAAATCAATGCGAACGTAAAGGCTAGGATGAAAATTACACCATCTACAGTGTACGAATATAAAGAGACATTTCCCCTATTTTATTTTATTCTATAAATCATGCCTTTCTCTCGTTCACAATACAGAAGTCTTCTAAAGTTTTTATTCCTTTCTCTCGTTCTGTTCACAAATGAATAAAAACTTCCGACTTAAAATTCTCCAACAATTCAAATTAAATCTAATAAAATATTATGCTAGCTTCTTTGAGATCGCATAGGATAGATCTTCAAATTCGTACCCACCTTGTGATGTTCGATCCTTTTTCTAGAGCTCGGAAATAAAGCAGCCAGTGATTTTGGGGTTTTATTGAGATAATGGTGAAATCGAAGCTTGGATTCATGATTTCGGGAGCAAGTCGCTTCTTTATGAAAATTTGGGGAATTTTTCGTGTATATGGGTGTCGTTTTTTATGAGGTACATCATAGTTTTGTACCATAGTCTCAACCACATGGAGGTGTTCGAGTCTAACTGTCAGGGGATGAGGCGATGGGGGTTGTAATGAGTACTGAAATGGAATTTTTTGTTAGTTTAAGGGTGGACTAAAGGAGGAGTTTGGGTATTAGGAAGATGGCTAGGAGCTAAAGCATTTGGGTGGGTTTATGGGTTTGTGTATCTGCACATGAAGAAGAAGGAAAGGGGTATGGATGCGTGAGGCACAATTAGATTTGCAACTTGTTGTTATCGCGTGAAGATCTCGATCGGTTGTTCTAGGGTACATACCAGTCGTGATGGAGTTGTGGTCATTGTAAGCGAGCATGCCAATAGCTATGGTAATGATGCTTGGGTTGATGTCATAGGTAGGAGCTGGTGCATTCTCGAGGTAGTTGGCATTTGAGAACGTGAAGAAGCAAGGTGGGGTTATGGTGCACAGTTGGTGAATGGAAGTTAAGTGAGTGATGATTTTTTAGTTAAGGGTGAGGGTCAAACTTGGTTGTACAGTGTTGCGTGTTTTATGAGGAAGGGGGTAGCTGTTAAAAATATTTCATGGGGAAGGAAAGTTAAAATTTATTCAAGGGCCAACTGTCATGAATTTAAATTGATGATTAAATTTGCAACATCATTTGCTAAGAGACTAGCTCGTGGTGAATTATTGGTGAAATGAAGGGAAACATATGATAAAGGTGGAAG
This sequence comes from Allium sativum, assembly GCA_030737875.1. Classification (NCBI taxonomy): domain Eukaryota; kingdom Viridiplantae; phylum Streptophyta; class Magnoliopsida; order Asparagales; family Amaryllidaceae; genus Allium; species Allium sativum. Next base: position 713,224,365 of record CM060921.1, on the reverse strand, counting down.
AAAACCCTCAGCTGGTGAAATTCAAACAAAAAGAGGTTTAAATATTGATTAAGGGTAATAAACAATTAATTAATAGTTTATTGTGTTAATGACATTTAATTGTATAGAAACCTTTAACAATTATAATAATTTCAACTGTAAACATAATTGAACAAAGCCAGTCACGTCAGGAGCGTAATGATGGAATTTATATTATGGAACAAACGTGGCTGAAAACTGAGCTACTAGAATTTCAAGGAAAAATCAAACGTCTGTTTGATTTTAAACGAAACAAAAGCGGAATCGTCAACTGCAAAATCGATGCGAGTAAACTCACTAACTTTGACTCGTTTATATTTTTATATAAACGAGATTTAAATTTATATATAGTAATTTTATACTGCATGTTGGTTGTTTGGATGAATGGTTGATAAATTGGTTGAAATGATTGATTGGTTATATATATTGTTGATTGAATATTGATTTTGTGTACCGTGATATCATATATTGAAGTGAAATTGATGTTATTTATGTTGATTAACATTTGTAGATGCTGAAAAACAGGTTGGAGGGATCCAACTGGATTCCTCTATAATTTCTAGGGGTGACTACCTAGGTAGTGTGAAGGCGTTGAAAAATCGGGGTATATCACTACCCGTGGGGTTTACTAAGACTGACAAACAATGACTTGAGTGAAGTCTTAGGTTCCACACGTAAATCAAAAAACTGGATTCCTCTGTACGGTAATTAGGATCTAATCCACAATCCAATTCGATGATTTAACATGTTTAAATCTTAGATCTATGTAATAAAACAAATCGAAAATTAAACTAGATCAGAAATTATACCTGTCGCTGCTTAAAACCAAAAAAGGATCGATCGAGCCTCAAATTGTACGAGCCTGGGAGATTCGAATCGCAGCATGTCAATTGCCATGCCTTTTTATGTATCCACAAGAACAGTTTCCTCTTGAATCGAATTGAAGAGGAAGGGGGAGAGAACAGTACTAGCTGCCACCATTGTTTTTTAGGGTTTTGGACAATAGAATTATATGGGGCCGATCTTTCTTTTCTGAATAAATATAAGTAGGTATACACGAGTATATTTAAAAGAAAACAAATATCTCTTTTAAACATAAACGTTCGCCATATATAGATATCGACCCGTTTACTAATTCCAATTTTAAATAAAATATCAACAAATTGATGTTTTATTTGACCCAAAGAAAACAATTTCTCCTTCGTAACGTTCTAGCTATGTGACCCTATAGGTTATTACAACGTTGGCAATAATTTAAATCGTATTTAAATTATAAACAGTGAGCGGCATCTAGCAATACATCGCTGCTACCCAAGTTATAATAAGATCAATTAACGATTCGATGCAAACTTTCGTGACCAGTGTAACAATGTAATATAATCCTTTTAACCAATATATCCAGGATTAAACTCAAGGAATGGATCGTATCATCCTCGTTATGATTTAATCCGTTTATCTTGATCGATGAGTAGACTGTTTTAAAACAAATCAATATTTGTGCACGGCCATGCATTTCACAGTCTTACTCAATCAAGAGGCCCAGGATATCACTACGAATATATCGTAGGGTTAAATTCCATCTAGATCATTCATAATTTTCATTCGACTCGAGATGTATCCAATAATCACCGTTATCATTATTCTGTTACGGGTAATTTTAGATGATACCAAAACACAAATATCCTCGAATAAAATTATAATGATTTCAGGTCTGAGGACCATTACATCACTGTCACTATGAGAACAACTTATGATACTGTTAATTATATTCCATTTAGTTATCTCACGGTGGGTCAGCCCAATACGTTATTCTCCAATACGTATTTATATCTTGACTTTAATATCATGTATATTAATGATCAATGAGAAGTGATCATCAGTCAATCAATATACTAGTCCCAACATTTTATTGTTGTCTTATATAAACAATAAAACTCGACTAGGGACATTTATGAATTATAATACTTATCATATTATATAATCTCAAATTCAAGTCTTAATCGAATTATATAATTCCGTATTATAGTTCTAAGGACTTCTATTATATTAATATTTATATTACACAGTAAATATAATATAATATAATAGAATATTATTTTATTCCAAATAAAATAACAACAACAACAACATTGTTATCAATCTCATCAAATTGATTGCCCCTAGGGCATAAACTCTAACATTCTCCCACTTGCACAAGAGTCAATCATTCATGTATCATATACTCATGAAACTAGTGTGACTATTAAACTTCTGCTGCGATAGAGTTTAATTCAGTCGGTCTGCAACATTACAACTTTTGCAACTTTGCAGATATGTTCATTTCTTCTGTGAACAATTTCACATAAGAATTATATTTCTCAAATATATGTTTCCGAGATAGTGAGTTTAACGTTTTTGGCCTGAGCAATAGCTACACTGTTATCGCAATGTAAATCATTGGATCAACAATGAATTAAATTCAATCACGAACTTCTTAATCCAAACATTTTCTTTCTTGGAATCAATATTTATTTCTTGTTTTTTAAAACTAACATTATTCACAATAATTAATGTGTTATCAAAATATACAACATTAGAATTATTTTGTCACTCCCACTCAATTTCTCGTTTATACAAGATTCAATGGCATTTTGCGTTTTCCGAGACATTTCGAATTCTATTTCGTTCCCATCGGTATCTTAGAGACTGTCTCTCCTTTAAATGAATACCAATTCGAGCAATAAGCATTTTATTCTTAGAGGATTTATTAAATTAATATCCATTTGTCTCTTATGGATATTACACAAAATAGTTATCTGATTTCAGTCCGATCTTATAAGAGGAAGGACATTTAACAAACGCCTTTCATCCCAAATCTTCGTATTAGACACACTAGGACATTTCCTAGTCCATATCTTGTATGGCGTCTTTAAATCATTTTAGTGGGATTTAATAGAGTTGTTCTATATTTAATTTATTGGAAGATCTATATGACTTATCATAAATCGTACTATATCATATAAGGTGCGATTTCTCCTTTTAGACACACTATTTCAATATGGTGTTCTAGGTGGAGTGAGTCGTGAAACAATTTCAAACTTATCTGGATAGTCATTAAATAGTTGGCTTAAATACTCCTTTTCGATCTGTTCGAAAAGTATTTATTTTCTATTAAAATTGGTTTCTATCTCCACTTTGAATTCTTTGAACTTTTCAAAGGGATTCTGATATGTGTTTCATAAGATACACATATCTGTATCTACTGATATCATCAGTAAATATAATAAAGTAATAAAACCTACCTTTAGTTTATGTATTCATTGCTCCATATACATCATTATGTACGAGACCCAATACTTATCACTCATTCACTGTGTCAAGTGAAAGGTGATTCAGTTATTTTGCCTAATAAACATGATCTGTATTCTTCATATAATTCAAAATCAATTGATCTCAAAATGCCATCATTATGGAGTTTTGATATACTTTCTTGTTTATTTGGGCTAATTGGTAGTACTAAAGGTATATTGGATTTAAATCACTAAATATAATCTAGTCATTATTAATGTCATGTACATTATAGATAAGGATTTACATATAACATTAACTATTTGTGAAATTCCATATGATATTTCATGTAAATAAAATGAATAATAATTATTCTTTTATTAAAATTGAAATTCAAAACTTGTCCGAACAAGATATATTATAACATTTATTTTAAGTGTAGTTTCATAATAACAATTATTTTGTTTATTTAATTAAGCCAGTATATTCAACAAGAATCAACTTATTATTGATAATCCAGCAGTATTTGCTTCATTTCCAATCGTAAGTCCACTTGTCCTTTTATCAGATTTCTACTTAGTCTGCAATTTTTGTAAATCAACATACATTTATGTGATTTATACCTAGTACCAATACTAGAAATGTATAAGTAGAATATTATAACATTTATATTTTATTCAGTTGAAGTCACACTTTAACTTATTTTAGATCCTCTCTTTATTTCTAAAACAATTACGTTTAATTTGTTTGAGGACAATCCTCAAATTTCAATGCCAGTTAATAAATTTGTTTTAATTCAATTTATCCTGCTTAAGGATTAATTAAAATTACCGGAGTTATTTATTATTTAATATCTATAGTAGGTAATAAATAATAACAGATTCTTTGATATTTATTTAATATAAATTTTGACAATCAAAATTTTATGTTAACATAAATGTGTAATTTAAACTAAAATACGCTCCCACTCAAATTAATATCCCTCTATTTATATAAATATATCAGTATATATATAATGGTGTTCCAAGACCCATATCTAATCATGCCTTGACCAAGCTTTGGCTAATCCCCAAAACACAACCTTTTAGGTAGACATCTTATGTCAATTATATTGTGATGACCCGCCCCGCACAAGCCGACATTTCCTTTGAAAGTGCGCTGTACACATGTCCAGCTAGCACGGGACGGTTGTCAGAAGAAAAGAAAGAAGGCGAAGAACTAGCCAAGAACCTGTGGAATGTCTCACAACGCATGGAACAAAATATAATAATAACATACTTGACATAAAAAAGGCGAGACAGTGCATAAGCTGATAACTAAACCAACATAGCAGCGGAAAATCCAAATACAACTTATGATCCAACATCATTATTACAACTTTAAGACTGTCTCTAAAGCAAAAGAAAGCTAAAGCAGAAGATGCACCACTAATGCCCAAGCAGTGATCTTCAACAACATAGGGAGAATATCTATAAGTATCATACGTGGAAGCCTCCTGCTCATCTCCGGATCAGCTACCCGTGCATACCACCTAACCTGTCTCTAGTCTGCTTGTGTGAGCACCCAGAGTAATAAGAAGAGACACAAAACTCTGGGTCAGACAAAAAGTCTGGTATGAGTGATAAGTAGCAAAACAGAACAATAACAGGTATACTAAACCATACCTGGACATGCAACCAAAGAGTTAGCACTACATACCGTACAATACTCTAAGGTGCCATTAAACAGATGGTGTAAAGATAACGGTGGAGGGGGTGTGCATGTCATAGTGATAGCAAACAATCAATCAAAGAAACCATCCTTACATCTCTCACCCAGTGCATAAAGCATACGATGTCCACCACTGTCAATCACTAGACCCATCGAAGTAGTGACGGAGTTCGACTTGTACAACTACTGCTACTGCCAAGCTTACCCCATGGAGTCATGACCAAATCTTTACAAATGACCCCACTTCATTGGTCTATAGCTCCTTAGTCGTACCTAGGCCACTGTGGCCCTGAATCCGTTCACGTACCTCCCATACATAGTGATCCAAAGTCATAGACATCGACAACCCCTTAGCACATGCCCCGCAGCAAAGCCCAACTCAAGAAGTGAACTCATTGGTTCCTAATTGGATCCTGAGCTCTAACTTCCATTTGGACTACCTTTGCATCTCGGGTTTTAGTCTTCTCCTCCGGATCGGTCTTCATTCAATGTAGAAGCAAACTTCCTCTCGGACCGGTTCTCTTCTCCTTGTTCAGCTCCTGGTCATCACCCAAGTCAACTCTTCTGGTTCGGATCGGAATACCCTACGCGGGTAGGGTCGTGGTGACCCTATCGGATCGGGCCGTGCTCCAAGGCTCGTGACGCTCCCCTGGGATCATGATGCTCCTCCCCCTTCGGATTGTGGATGTGCTTCGGTTCAGAATGGCACCCTGGTTCAGATCGTGACACATAGGTCAGCTCGTGGTTCGAGGCACAGCTCGATGCATCAGTTCGTTCAAGCTCCATGGTTCGGGTCGTGCTTTATGCTCCAGCTCGTGGTGAAGGTTGGGTGGCGCGAACGGGTCGGGTCGAGGTTGAGGGGGGCGATCCGATCCGGTTCAGCTAATTTCCTGCACTTCATTCCAGCGACTGTTTTACGCCATTCGACGACGTTTTCGACCGATCTAACACTTCTAGACAATCACAAAGCATATCATATAGTCATAACAACATGTATAAACATTCACAAACACCAAAACAATAATTTGATAAGTTAAAACGGATCAAACATAGATATTTTCCCTTAAGCATGTTTAGGAAAAACTAATCATATGATTAACAAAACTTAACCAAATTAGCCTATTTTTCTAACAGAGGTCTAAAACAATATTTCAAAATTTATAAATATTTTTCCAGAATTTATTTATGCATAAATTTGCTAATTAACACTAATCACCCAATTAACTGTAATTAGTGTCAAAACAATGCTAATCACTCACCTTTGCCACAATTAAACTTTAGATCTGAAATGGATCTCTGCTTGGCATGAATTCCAATATCTAACAGCAGCTCTAACCTTGCTTTGGTGCTATTTCTTCTTGATTTGATGTTGATTAGCCTAATCTTCAATTAGAAAGTGATTTGGGGTGTTTTAGATGTTGGAGGCCATTGTTAGGGTGTGTAAGAATGAAAGTGGCGGCTGGAAAATATCTAAAGAAATGTTTTCTAACCCTAATCAGCCCCTATATACCCCTAAACCCAAAATCCCCCATTGGGCCTAGCTGCTAATCACCCAGTTCAGCCCAAGTAAGCTATTTTTAACTCTCTAAACCTTAATTCCGCCATATCTCCCAAACGGTAAGTCCGTTTGGCTAATGTGACCACTCTACGGAAAGAAAAACCATCATCCGAAGCTGATGGAAGTGGTTTCAGGTCAAAACTCCTTACCAATCAAAAGTTATGGACGAAAAAAAAATCAACTAGGGGCGAAACGGTCATTTAAAAATTGGCATAAATCATGAACATGGGAAATGACCCCACTAGTCGTTTCCCAAAAGTATACGACCATACGACTTACCAAGAAAAAGAAATAATTATTCTACGATCTTTCAATGCGTAGAATGCGGGTCGTTACATTCTCCCCCCTTAAGAAATTTCGTCCCCGAAATTCCTCAACCACAACATACAAAGGTACCCCGCATGCCTACTAGCCATTTATAAACAATCAAAAATACATAGCAAACAAAACAAGTCTATCCTAGCATGCGGAATAACTAACGAAGGAATAATATACTGATATAAAAACCTTACCAGGCAAAGAGTTCTGGATACTTCTTCCTTATGTCCTCCTCTGTTTCCCAAGTACAATCTTCCTCATTCTCACCCCATTGGACATTGACTAGTTTCACCGCCTTCCTTCGAAGCTGCTTCGTATAGTTCCCAACGATACGCATAGGCCTGCGGCTCCCAACCGCCTCAAGTTCAACCTCGATATCATCCAACTGATCAGGTGAAATAGCCACATCGGGGTCATGCACAAACTTTCTTAACTGGGAAACATGAAATACGTTGTGAACTCCCGCCATCTTGTCTGGTAATCCAACCTTATATGCTAAACTTCCAATTTGTTCGAGAACTGGAAATGGACCAACAAACCTTGGTGTCAACTTCCCTCTTCTACCAAAATGAATCACATTCTTTAGCGGAGAAATCTTGACAAACACTAAGTCTCCCGTGGAGAATCTCAATTCTCTTCGTCTCTTATCAGCATAACTCTTCTGTCTATCTTGAGCAGCTTTCATTCGTTGTTGAACAATCGTGATCTTGTCTGAAGTTTCTCTTACGACCTCTGGTCCAAGCACAAACTTCTCACCGGTTTTTAACCAACATGATGGTGAGTTACACGGTCTTCCATACAAAGCTTCAAATGGAGCCATACCAATACTGGATTAATAACTGTTATTATATGCAAACTCAACTAGATGTAAATGATCATCCCATGATCCTCCAAAATCCAATACACAAGCTCGTAAAAGATCATCTAACACTCGATTCACCCTCCCTGTCTGTCCGTCGGTTTGAGGATGATACGAGGTACTGAGATGTAATTCTGATCCTAACGCCTCTTGTAAGCTCTTCCAAAACCAACTAGTAAACAATGGATCTCGGCCACTCATAATGCCTTTTGGTACTCCATGAAATCTCACTACCTACTTCATATACATTTCTGCTAACTTAGCTGCCGTTCTATTTGACTTGACTAGTATAAACCTTGCACTCTTGGTCAAACGATCAACAATCACCCAAATGCTATCATGGCCCGATCTAGTTCTCGGTCGACCATCGATGAAGTCCATTGAAGCTTGTTCCCATTTCCATTCGGGGATTTCCAACGGTTGTAACAAACCACTAGGCTTCTTTTGATCAACTTTAACTAACTGGCAATTCATGCACTTTGATATAAACTTCCCAACGTCTCTTTTCATCCCTTCCCTGTTGTAGGTCTGCTTCATGTCTCGATACATTTTATTACCACCGAGATGTATAGTTAATTTTGAGTGATGACATTCTCTAAGCACTTCATCTCTCAATCCATTCACATTGGGTACAACTAACTTCCCATTCTTTCGAAGCCATCCATCTCGATCAAGTCCATATATGCTCATCTCCTCACCGTTGATGTCATTCTCTAACTTGGAGATGATTTCCAAAAGATTAGGATCGTCCCTCTGACTAGAACCAATCTGTTCGATCAAAGTTGGTCTAATCGTCAAACTCGCTAACATTACTGGATCCAACTCGCACTTTGGTCTGAAATCATACCCTGCGATATACTCCAGTTGCTTCCATTCCAGAAACATAGCCCCCAAGCTGGCATGTCTTCTACTCAAGGCATCAGCTACTGCATTGCCCTTTCCTGGAGTGTATGCGATATCAAAATCATATGAAGCCAAGAACTCTAACCATCTTTGCTGACGGAGATTCAGATCCTTCTGAGAGAAAAGATATTTCAACGACTTATGATCAGTAAACAACTCAAATCTTTCTCCCAAGAGATAATGTCTCCACATCTTCAATGCGAACATGATCGCTGCCAATTCCAAATCATGGGTAGGATATCTCTTCTCGTGCGGTTTCAGTTGCCTGCTTGCGTAAGCTACTACCCTACCACCTTGCATCAGTGTAGCACCTAGTCCGGTACCACAAGCATCTGTATATATCGTCATCTCTTCACTCCCCTTAGGAATGACTAACACTGGTGCACTTGTCAACTTTTCCTTTAGACTCTTGAATGCATCCTTGCACTTTTCATCCCAAACGAAAGCCTGATTCTTCTTGGTCAACTGAGTCAACGGTGTTGCTATCTTGGAGAAGTCTTGGATAAACTTACGATAATATCCAGCTAATCCCAAGAAACTTCTTACGTCTGTTGCATTCTTGGGCGTAGACCAATCCTGTACCATAGCCACTGTAGCAGGACCCATAGCGATACCATTCTCTGAAACAACATGGCCCAAGAATCTCACTTCCTTCCTCCAGAAGTGACACTTCGAAAACTTTGCTTTCAGCTGGTGTTTCCTCAACACCTCCATCACTGCCCTCAAATGTCCCTTGTGTTCTTCCTCGTTCCTCGAGTAAATCAAAATATCATCCACGAACACAAGAACAAACTTGTTCAATTGATCCCTGAATACTCTATTCATAAGATCCACAAAATATGCTGGGGCATTGGTCAGTCCAAATGGCATAACCAACCACTCATAAAATCCAGACGACGTCCGAAATGCCGTTTTAGCTATACTTTCAGCTTCCACTCTAAGCTGATGAAAACGAAAACACTCTCGCTCCACTCAACTGATCAAACAAATCATCTATCCGCGGTAGAGGATACTTATTCTTCCTCGTCACCTTATTTAATTCGCGGTAGTTTACACACAATCGAAGGGAACCATCGGCCTTGGGAGCAAACACAACTGGTGCTCCCCACTTAGAAACGCTTCTTCTGATAAATCACTTCTTCAAAAGATCTCTTACTTGCACCCCGAGCTCTCGTTGCTCCCTTGGCGCCATACGACGAAGAGGCATCACTATAGGTCTGGCATATTTCACTAAATCGATACGGAACTCAATCTCTCGGTGTGGTGGAAGTCCGGTCAATTCCTCGAAGACGTCCGGATACTGGCCAACCACGGGCACATCTAACAAATCATTATGCGGGATGTCGAGGGAATTTAGAAAACTAGCCATTACCCCATCACTAAGTAGACCACCAAACACTACCCTCCGCCCATCATCTGCTCTAACTGTCACCAAAAAGCCCTCACAGTCTGCCACCACCCCGTATCTTTGGAGCCAATCGACTCTCAAAATAATGCCAAACCCAGTAAAGCCCAAAACAAAGCAATCACAAACAAAACTGCAACCATGACTCGATAAGACCACATTTCGACAAATCATGCAAAGGCTAGTCGAACCACCTATTGGGTTCATCACTACAAAAGGTCTATCGACTATCTCGGGCTCCAATTCCAACTTATCTACTAGGTCACTAGATATGAATGAACTAGAAGCTCCGGTATCAAACAAAACTCTAACAGGAACATCATGAACAGAAAGAATACCTTGGATAACAACATTCTTTCCCTTCTCCGCCATAGTCGGGGCATTCGACGAAGAAGGAACAACACTAATAGCATATGCTTTCACGATCTGCTTCTCTTTAGGGGGTTGTGGACACTTATCCTTGTGATTTCCCACTTGGCCGCGGTTAAAGCACTTCCTATCCGCTGGCTTGGCCTGACACTCTTTAGCATAGTGGCCCTTCTTACCACAGCTGAAGCACTCAACATCTTTCTTGTTCCTTTTCTTTTGGCCATCCTTGGTCTGATTTTGCTTTCTCTTATTCTGAGAACCATTCTTGCCTCCACCGCTTGCTTGCGACTCTGGCTCCTCGGCAGATGTAACCTCAGTCTTCGACTTAAGGTAAAGACTCTCAGATCTTAAAGCTTTCCCCACAATCGATTCAAAAGTCTCATCGATGTGGTTAATAAGCCTTTCCCCCAAGTATCCATCCAAACCAGTTATGAACTTCTCGTTCTTCTTCTCAGCGATATAAATCAAAGACAATCCATATTTTGACAGAGTATCCAACTCAGCAACATACTTTGAAACTGACCTTCCGTTCTGCTGAAGCTCCAGAAACTTCCTAAATAATTCTGACTTCTGAGCAGCTGGCATAAACTTATCGGTAAAGCGATCCTTAAACTGATCCCATGTAATCTGATCCTTTGGAGTTGCTGCCTTAATAGCATTCCACCAATTCATTGCCCGTCCTTGCAGCTGACGGGATGTTAGCTTCCTCTTCAACACATCTTCAATACCCAAGTCTTCGAAGATACACTCGCAGCTATCCAACCAATCCTGAACAACCGTAGCCGACTCCGTTCCGTGGAACGGCTTCCCACCAAGACTAGCATAATTCTTGTTAAGCTTGGCGAAATCGGTCCTAGGCACCTGCACCGCTACACCACCATTAGCAGCATTAGGAGCTGCTCTCTGGACATCCCTAAGCATCTTTCTCATGAAGTCAGTGAACATAGTCCTCATCTCAGCAGCATTCCCATTATTGGATCCTCTGCCAGTACCCCTCGCATATCGGCTCATCGTTCAATCTGTACAGAGCAAACGATTAACCATCTTCTTTATGGTGTCAGTGCAGTGCAACCTTATCCTTAGATATACTAATAGTATATATATATAGCTTTTGAAAACCAAATAATCACAAATACGCGCTCTCATATACGTATACTATCTCTCCCAGATGACTTCCCTGGGTTAACTACGCAACCTAGAGCTCTGACACCAAATGTGACGGCCCGCCCCGCACTAGCCGACATTTCCTTTGAAAGTACGCTATACACATGTCCAGCTAGCACGGGACGGTCGTCAGAAGAAAAGAAAGAAGGCGAAGAACTAGCCAAGAACCTGTAGAATGTCTCACAGCGCATGGAACAAAATATAATAATAACATACTTGACATAAAACAGGCGAGACAGTGCATAAGCTGATAACTAAACCAACATAGCAGCGGAAAATCCAAATACAGCTTATGATCCAACATCATTATTACAACTTTAAGACTGTCTCTAAAGCAAAAGAAAGCTGAAGCAGAAGATGAACCACTAATGCCCAAGCAGTGATCTTTAACAACATAGGGAGAATATCTATAAGTATCATACGTGGAAGCCTCCTGCTCGTCTCCGGATCAGCTACTCGTGCATACCACCTAACCTGTCTCTAGTTTGCTCGTGTGAGCACCTAGAGTAATAAGAAGAGACATAAAACTCTAGGTCAGACAAAAAGTCTAGTATGAGTGATAAGCAGCAAAACAGAACAATAACAGGTATACTGAACCATACCTGAACCTGGACCTACAACCAAAGAGTTAGCACTACATACCGTACAATACTCTAAGGTGCCATTAAACAGATGGTGTAAAGATAACGGGGGAGGGGGTGTGCATGTCATAGTGATAGCAAACAATCAATCAAAGCAACCATCCTCACATCTCTCACCCAGTGCATAAAGCATACGATGTCCACCACTGTCAATCACTAGACCCATCGAAGTAGTGACGGAGTTCGACTTGTACAACTACTGCTACTGCCAAGCTTACCCCATGGAGTCATGACCAAATCTTTACAAATGACCCCACTTCATTGGTCTATAGCTCCTTAGTCGTACCTAGGCCACTGTGGCCCTGAATCCGTTCACGTACCTTCCATACAAAGTGATCCAAAGTAATAGACATCGACAACCCCTTAGCACACGTCCCGCTGCAAAGCCCAACTCATGAAGTGAACTCATTGGTTCCTAATTGGATCCTGAGCTCTAACTACCATTTGGACTACCTTTGCATCTTGGGTTTTAGTCTTCTCCTCCAGATCGGTCTTCATTCAGTGTAGAAGCAAACTTCCTCTCGGACCGGTTCTCTTCTCCTTGTTCAGCTCCTGGTCATCACCCATGTCAACTCTTCTTATTCGGATCGGAATACCCCACGCGGGTCTGGTCGTGGTGACCCTATCGGATCGGGTCATGCTCCAAGGCTCGTGACGCTCCCCTGGGATCATGATGTTCCTCTCCCTTCGGATCGTGGATGTGCTTCGGTTCAGAGTGGCACCCTGGTTCGGATCGTGACACATAGGTCAGCTCGTGGTTGGAGGCACAGCTCGATGCATCAGTTCGTTCAAGCTCCATGGTTCGGGTCGTGCTCCAGCTCGTGGTGAAGGTTGGGTGGCGCGAACGGGTCGGGTCGAGGTTGATGGGGGCGATCCGATCCGGTTCAGCTAATTTCCTGCACTTCTTTCCAACGACTGTTTTACGCCATTCGACAGCGTTTTCGACCGATCTAACACTTCCAGAAAATCACAAAGCATATCATACAGTCATAGCAACATGTATAAACATTCACAAACACCAAAACAATAATTTGATAAGTTAAAACGGATCAAACATAGATATTTTCCCTTAAGCATGTTTAGGCAAAACTAATCATATGATTAACAAAACTTAACCAAATTAGCCAATTTTTCTAATAGAGGTCTAAAACAATATTTCGAAATTTATAAATATTTTTCCAGAATTTATTTATGCATAAATTTGCTAATTAACACTAATGACCCCAATTAACTGTAATTAGTGTCAAAACAATGCTAATCACTCACCTTTGCCACAATTAAACTTTAGATCTGAAATGAATCTCTGTTTGGCACGAATTCCAATATCTAACAACAGCTCTAACCTTGCTTTGGTGCTATTTCTTCTTAATTTGATGTTGATTAGCCTAATCTTCAATTAGAAAGTTATTTGGGGTGTTTTAGATGTTGGAGGCCATTGTTAGGGTGTGTAAGAATGAAAGTGGCGGCTGGAAAATGTCTAAAGAAATGTTTTCTAACCCTAATCAGCCCCTATATACCCCTAAACCCGAAATCCCCATTGGGCCTAGCTGCTAATCACCCAGTTCAGCCCAAGTAAGATGTTTTTAACTCTCTAAATCTTAATTTAGCCATATCTCCCAAACGGTAAGTCCGTTTGGCTAATGTGACCACTATACGGAAAGAGAAACCATCATCCGAAGCTAATGGAAGTGGTTTCAGGTCAAAACTCCTTACCAATCTAAAGTTATGGACGAAACAAAATCAATTAGGGTCAAAACAGTCATTTAAAAATTGGCAAAAATCATGAACATGGGAAATGACCCCACTAGTCATTTCCTAAAAGTACACGACCATACAACTTACCAAGAAAAAGAAATAAATATTCTACGATCTTCTGATGCGTAGAATGCGGGATGTTACATTCTCCCCCCCCTTAAGAAATTTCGTCCCCGAAATTCCTCAACCAAAGCATACAAAGGTACCCTGCATGCCTACCGGCCATTTATAAACAATCAAACATACATAGCAAACAAAACTAGTCTATCCTAGCATGCGGAATAACTAACGAGGGAATACTATACTGATATAAAAACCTTACCAGGCAAAGAGTTCTGGATACTTCTTCCTTATGTCCTCCTCTGTTTCCCAAGTACAATCTTCCTCATTCTCACCCCACTGGACTTTGACTAGTTTCACCGCCTTCCTTCGAAGCTGCTTCGTATAGTTCCCAACGATACGCATAGGCCTGCGGCTCCCAACCGCCTCAGGTTCAACCTCGATATCATCCAACTGATCAGGTGAAATAGCCACATCGGGGTCATGCACAAACTTTCTTAACTAGGAAACATGAAATACATTGTGAACTCCCACCATCTTGTCTAGTAATCCAACCTTATATGCTAAACATCCAATTTGTTCGAGAACTGGAAATGGACCAACGAACATTGGTGTCAACTTCCCTCTTCTACCAAAATGAATCACATTCTTTAGCAGAGAAATCTTGACAAACACTAAGTCTCCAACGGAGAATCTCAATTCTCTTCGTCTCTTATCAGCATAACTCTTCTGTCTATCTTGAGCAGCTTTCATTCGTTGTTGAACAATCTTGATCTTGTCTGAAGTTTCTCTTACAACCTCTGGTCCAAGCACAAACTTCTCACCAGTTTCTAACCAACATGATGGTGAGTTACACGGTCTTCCAAACAAAGCTTCAAATGGAGCCATACCAATACTGGATTAATAACTGTTATTATATGCAAACTCAACTAGATGTAAATGATCATCCCATGATCCTCCAAAATCCAATACACAAGCTCGCAAAAGACCTTCTAACACTCGATTCACCCTCTTTGTCTGTCCGTCAGTTTGAGGATGATACGTGGTACTGAGATGTAATTCTGATCCTAACGCCTCTTGTAAGCTCTTCCAAAACCCACTAGTAAACAATGGATCTCGGTCACTCACAATGCCTTTTGGTACTCCATGAAATCTCACTACCCGCTTCATATACAGTTCTGCTAACTTAGCTACCGTTCTATTTGACTTGACTGGTATAAACCTTGCGCTCTTAGTCAAACGATCAACAATCACCCAAATGCTATCATGGCCCGATCTAGTCCTCGTTAAACCATAGATGAAGTCCATTGAAACTTGCTCCCATTTCTATTCGGGGATTTCCAACGGTTGTAACAAACCACTAGGCTTCTTTTGCTCAACTTTAACTAACTGGAAATTCATGCACTTGGATATAAACTTCCCAACGTCTCTTTTCATCCCTTCCCAGTAGCAGGTCTGCTTCATGTCTCGATACATTTTATTACCACCGGGATGTATAGTTAATTTTGAGTGATGACATTCTCTAAGCACTTCATCTCTCAATCCATTCACATTGGGTACAACTAACTTCCCATTCTTTCGAAGCCATCCATCTCGATCAAGTCCATATTTGCTCATCTCCTCACCGTCGATGTCCTTCTCTAACTTGGAGATGATTTCCCAAAGATTAGGATCGTCCCTCTGACTAGAACCAATCCGTTCGATCAAAGTTGGTCTAATCGTCAAACTAGCTAACATAACTGGATCTAACTCACACTTTGGTCTGAAATCATACACTGCGATATACTCCAGTTGCTTCCATTCCAGAAACATAGCCCCCGAGCTGGCATGTCTTCTACTCAAGGCATCAACTACTACATTGCCCTTTCCTGGAGTGTATGCGATATCAAAATCATATGAAGCCAAGAACTCTAACCATCTTTGCTGATGGAGATTCAGATCCTTCTGAGAGAAAAGATATTTCAACGACTTATGATCAGTAAACAACTCAAATATTTCTCCCAAGAGATAATGTCTCCACACCTTCAATGCGAACACGATCGCTGCCAATTCCAAATCATGGGTAGGATATCTCTTCTCGTACGGTTTCAGTTGCCTGCTCGCATAAGCTACTACCCTACCACCTTGCATCAGTATAGTACCTAGTCTGGTACCACAAGCATCTGTATATACCATCATCTCTTCACTCCCCTTAGGAATGACTAACACTGGTGCACTTGTCAACTTTTCCTTTAGACTCTTGAATGCATCCTTGCACTTTTCATCCCAAACGAAAGCCTGATTCTTCTTGGTCAACTGAGTCAACGGTGTTGCTATCTTGGAGAATTCTTGGATAAACTTACGATAATATCCAGCTAATCACAAGAAACTTCTTACGTCTGTTCATTCTTGGGCGTAGACCAATCCTGTACCATAGCCACTTTAGCAGGACCCACAGCGATACCATTCTCTGGAACAACATGGCCCAAGAATCTCACTTCCTTCCTCCAGAAGTGCACTTCGAAAATGTAACACCCCACGTCCATTAATGTCACTCGCAAAGGGAATGCATTAACTTCCATGGAGCATTTTTAGTGAATACTGAACAGAAAATCACAACAAGACAGATATAAAGCAGTACTTAAAAATCCCAAACTTTATTTATTGCAGCAAAAGTTAAAAATGTTGGGTTACATCATCAAAAAAAAACCATAAACCAGAGTCAAGTACAATATCCATCTTGATAAAACAAAGTACATAATCCCACTACTACAAATAGCCATAAAGAAAATGATAAACTGGACTTTACTTCAGCGGTCCAAGCTTTTCCAAAAGAGAGATAAAGCAATCCGATCATACTCCACTCGTGCTAGGTCCACCCTGAGAACCTGGGGGGGAAAAAGGATGGAAACAGAGGGGGTCAGACATAAAGTCTGGCGAGTGCGATAATTTTAACAATACAATTATCAAAGTAACTAGGCTAAGGCATAAGCTGGAAAATAAGGAAATGACTATGAACTATTGGGTATGGCAGAGCAGACAAAGAAACAAGATGAAGAAAGATAACGTTAGAGGCACACCTAAATTACTAAAGAATAATTACAACACTCTACCGTACTGTACTGTACTAACACTAACTGCACCCATACTAGTCACTCTAGAAATTTGATCCCTCTTGGCTAATTAAAATGATGATAGCTTCGTGTACTACTAGATGTACCCACTATCCTCCATGTTTGACTATATATCTCTAGTTGCTATCATAGGTACCCAACGTGTACCTATCCCCACTAGACGTACCCCCTTAATAATGGTAATTCCACATACTCCTAGCTGACGTCATAGGTGCCGCCTGCTCCTATCTCCACTAGGTGTACCCCCTTAATAATTAATTAATAATAGCTTCATGTACCCCTAGCTGACCACATAGGTGTCGTCTGCTCCTATCTCCACTTGGTGTAGCCACTACCCTGCCCCATTCGATCGGCTCCCTAATTCATTGATACCCGTGCAGGTCCCACAGTGGGGTGTATCACTCCCCAATATGGCAACCTTATACCATGCAAGGAATGCATGGCTTATACCTACGCGATCCAACAACGTCTTACTTACCAGCCCGGGCCCACGCACGCACATGACCCCGTTGTACTTACGTTGCCACCACTAACCCGTTTGGACCTCTTACAATCAGGCCCAGTAGGCGTGTCCCGTCCTCGACTTGGGTCGAGCTCACAAAGATACTTATTGGGCTACTGGTCTGAAATGGGCCCCCACCAAGCTTCCCACCTAGGCTTGGTCCCCTCTACTACATCCCACTTAACCCCCTTCATGTCCCCTTACATGTTTTATATTTGGTTAAGGGTTTCTATTAGTAATTCCACATGCCACCCAAGGCACCCACCCCTATGTCCCACTTACGTGTTTTACTTTGGTTAAGTGTTACTAATCGTATTTTCTCATGCCACCCAAGGCACCCACTTAACCCCCATGTCCCACCACATGTTTAAGTTGGTTAAGTGTTACTTAATTCATTAAAGCCGTAACCCTTGCAAGACCTCTCACATTAGACTGACATTTGTGGTTGCTGGATTTGCCGGGCGGGTCCGGGCAGACTTCTACCACAAACGAGTCTAACCTCGTATCTTTGCAACTGGTTACGCATTTAATTTATGCCTAAGACCTCCCACATTAGACTGACATTTGTGGTTGCTGGATTTGCCGGGCTGGTCCGGGCAGACTTCTACCACAATCGAGTCTAACCTCGTGTCTTAAGCGATTAATTATACATAATTAATTTTCCCCAAATTTGAATTAATTTCCCTATTCAAATTATCAATCATTTCCATATTTATTTATGTATAAATATGTCACCTTAATTATGTCCACTATTTATGGTACATAAATTGTACCAATTTACATCACAAATTAATTTCATGCCTTTTTAGGCATTTATGCCAATTCTCAATATTTAATATCCCTATTCAAATTCAAATTAGTTTATGTCCATAATTAAATTATGTCCATTACTCCACATAAATTTTCCAATTAATGCCTTAATTAAATTTTCCGCCTTTTAAGGTAATTTGTATTAATTAATACCTCAAATTAACGATGTCCATAATTGACTCAATTATGTCCATCAATTTATGATATGCAAAATCATACCAATTTCACCATAATTTATCATATGCCATTAAAGGCATTTTTTCTCAATATTAAATCTTTTAATATTATCCCCTTACCCCACGTTGTACGTTCGCTTGCTTAGCGTGAAATATACGTTAGACTCGAATAGTCAAACTCATAGAATTAGGAGAAATCATTACAACATACATACAACTAAAAATAGATCATAAGGGGTGAAACTTGCATGTGTGATCTATGTTCTACGTTTAAAACTTGCATAGGCCAAAGCTACAACTTGCATAAAACTACATATGTCATAAATCCAAATCTAAAGGTATAAACTTGTTTAGATAATGGTCACAATTTACCTAAATCATGTATGTCATAGATCTACATCTAAAGGAGTAAACGTGCATAGGCAATAACATGATTCATAACCCAAATTCATATATTTATATAATCTTGCATATGTGATTTATGCAACATAACAATGGTGTAAACTTACGTCTAAACATATAACTAGCATGTAAAACTCACACATGTCATAGCCTAATTTTTAGATCTAAAATAGATGTCATAATATTTACTAACTTGTATGTAATTCATGTCTGAACTAATATCCAACTTGCATACATACACATGATCTATCATATGAATCAACATAACCAAGCTAGCGTTAAACAACATGATGATTTGATTATATAATTACAACATAGATGATAGCATAATAATTCTACAACATAGATGATAACGTAACATCATAACATAGAATTTACAACATGTATCAAAATTTTACAACATACGGTCAATAATTCACATCATATCCAAATAATCCACATCATAACTTAGTCTAATTAAATTGTTAATTATCTTATTAAAATTATCGAACTCACAATAATAAAAGAGAGTCTTGTGTTCTGATTTCTGATTTCTGAAATTGATTTAGCTTTCCTTTGTAGTAGATTCGTTGTTAGAGTTGAATAGAATTGAATTTGATTTGCTTTCTTCCTCTCTAATTAGCGGCGGCTATTCTAAGTTGCAAGGCGACGACATGACGACCATGATCTTAATTTTTGTTGGATTTTAGAATGTGAGTCTACCCATGTATATATAGAATTTAGGATTTGTTTAGACCGTCCGATCAACGCAGAATTAACCTGAACCGTCAAAACAGCAACCTCAGCCCTAGAGACACATCAGCAGCTCAAAATTGGGCTCGACCCAAACCTGGCCGAGTGGACCAGGTCGACACCCTGGTCAACACCCTAGTCGACCTGGGGAGGGAGGGGAGGTCGACATTAGTGTCGACCCCCTGTTCGACCTGGGTCTGGGCGGGAATTTTCCCGCCCAGCCCGCTTCTGCACTTTCGGTTAGAAATTTAAATTTTTCTGCGAGCTGTTTTGAATTTTCTGAAACTTCCTATGGCCATAACTTCTTCATACGAAGTCCAATTCACGCAAACTCGGACTCTATCTCAACCAGAATTCCGAGACGAACACAATGGCGCAACCCGTTTCCCTTAATTCTCACATCTGAGATTAGTTATTCTTTAATTTGTGAACATTAATATTAACAAAAATACGGGGTGTTGCATTCTCCCCTCCTTAAAGGATTTCGACCCCAAAATCCTCAAGTCAAGAAGAATGTATATCCTACCATCCAATCATCCATCTACTCAACCATCAAACACAGGCATCCATTGTCCTTACAAACTTCTAATGCTTTCATGTTTATATGCACAGTGTGTGTACATGTCCGTATCTAATGCAAAATCAGGCGGTCTACTGATTCAGTTGACCTCCTTAATGCGAATCATGATAGTGCCATGCGTCCATTATGTATGCAAAAGATCCCTAATGCTATATATTATTTCTACATGCGTGCACAACCATTCATCTGAATGCAGCATCCATATGATAACACAATCATCATACATCCATCTTACTAGATACATCCATTTATATGCAATATGCAATATGAAGTGACTGAGCCGATCTAGTGCCTAAAGTGTGTGTATATGCATCCACGAGCAGCCACTAGCAAAACACTTGCATCCACTATGCATCCATCATACATAACATGTCTCAACACATGTTTCAACCATAGGATTACCCTAACTAAAGGTCAAAGATACTAGCGAGAGAGCATACTAAAGATAAGACAAGTATAAGATAAGCGATAAAGGAGAAATTAAAAGACATACCCTCGAAAAGAAAAGGGTACAATGAACGCATCTTCTCTTCCATCTCCCAAGTAGCGTTGCTCTCATCACCTCCCCATTGTACTTTGACTAGTTTGACCTTTCGATTCCTCAACTTCTTAATCTCCGACCCAAGAATGCAAGTAGGAGCTCGTCGAATCGTCGCATCACACTCTATTTCCACCTCTCTAAGCAAGCTCGGCTCTACCACCTCCGCGGTCTCGTGCAAGCACTTCCTCAAATGTGGTATATGGAATACGTCATGTACACCACTAAGTCTCTCAGACAACTCCACTCTATACGCCATCTGTCTAATCCTCTTCTTAATAGGAAACGGCCCTACGAACCTCGGCGCTAACTTTCCTCCGGATCCAGGGGAACATCATTCCTTAGTGGAGGCTCCTTGATGAAGACCATGTCCCCAATGCTGAACTCAAGCTCGGTCCTCCTTTTATCAGCATATGACTCTTGCCTGTCTTGCGCCGTTTTCATCCTCCTTCGAATCAAGTCGATTTTCTCCGTAGTCTAAGAAACATAACCTCGAAAGGACCTTCGGCATATGATTCACCCTCTTGTTCTGGCCGTCCATCTGAGGATGATATGCGGTGCTCAAACATGACTGAGTCCCCACCGCCTGTTGTAAGCTCTTCCAAAATTCACTAGTAAAGATAGGGTCTCGGTCGTCCACTATGCTGGATGGAACATCGTGCAATCGAACTATCTCTCGATTATAAACAGAAGCTAACCATGGAACAGTTCTCTGACTCTTTATGGGAATGAAATGGTCGCTCTTAGTAAGCCTGTCTACCACAACCCAAATCCCCGTATTACCCTTTCTCGATCTTGGCAACCCATCAGGTTTCCTTTGCTCCGCTTTTACTTGTTGGCACTCCGAACATCTAGCGACATATTCAGCCACATCCCTCTTCATACCGGCCCAAAAGAAAACCCGCTTCATGTCTTCGTACATCTTGTCCCCGCCGGGATGAATGGTCATCTTCGAACGATGTGCATCATCAAGGATAGTCTTCCTCAAGTTCTCGTCCCGTGATACACAAAGTCTACCGTCCCTACGCAACCAACCCTTATCATATAGGGTATACCTACTAAGATGGCTTGATGACTCCCCTCTTATGAGCCCCTCTACTAACTCAACCAACTGTGGGTCATCTCACTGTGCCTCTCCAATCCATCCCAAAAGCATAGGTCTGACCTCAAAGGACGCTAGCGAACCAAGTACAAAATCAATGGATGGTCTAAAGTCAAAGGTAGGGATATACTCTAAGCTACGCCTCTCAACAAACAAAGGACACAATGTCAATCCTTTCCTACTTAAGGCATCCACCACAACGTTACCCTTTGCCAGGGGTGTATGCTATCTCGAAATCGTAGGACGCCAAGAACTCCATCCACCTCTGCTGCCTCAAGTTCAGATCTTTCTGAGAGAACAAATACTTTAGCGACTTATGGTCTGTAAGCAACTCAAACTTCCCGCCAAGACTTGAGCGCAAAAACTATGGCAGCCAATCCTAAGTCGTGGGTAGGGTAATTCCTCTCTTATGGACTTTCGATAGTCTTCCCCCATAACACATCTCCCTTCCCTAGAGACTACCCCAAGATGTAGGGCCTGCTCTACTCCGCTTCTAGAGAAAACCAGGATATCATACCATGTGAACTCATCACAACTATCCATCTCTCCCGCAAACCATCCTAGTCAAATTCGACATCCCCCAAGTGCAAGCCCCAAAGGCCTAAATCAATATCAGACAAACACCCAAGGGATATCTCCTCCGAATTTAGATGGCCTACGTGAGATGATACTAGCAAAACAGCCAAACAATTGAGCACTTAACCGACTCTGGCTGTCCTCGCCAGTCTTGCTCCCCAAACCATTGTAGATCACATTACTGGCTTTGCAATATCCATTAGGCACACATGAAAGCTTACTTCACACCTCTAGGTAAACCCCGCACTTCATCGAAGACGTCCCCATACTCACGGACCACACAAACAGATTCCAAATCATCGTCGGATGCGTCAAAAGATTCTAGGTAGCTAAGCATCACTGAACCCCTAGGGCCACAAGAAATATCGAGGGTCTTTCCATGATGAATCAATAGTCTAACTACCCTTCTTTCCCAATCTAGGATGGCACCACGCCTGGCTAGCCAATCCATCCCTATAATCAAACTACAGCCCGTGAATCCAAGAATGAAGGCGCTGCATTCAAAACCCAACGCCCAAGATAGACACTCTCAAATCCCGACAAACCATTTAAGGATGAGCCGAACCACCAACATGATTTGAGATTAGGATGGGATCCCTAACTAGACTAGTATTTAGGTGCAGTGTTCCAATTAACGAAGCAGATACTAACGAGTATGAAGCGCAAGAATCAAACAAAGTTCGAACAGGTTGATAAAGGAAACCAAATTTCAACCTAGACGGTCCTACCCCTATCAGGTATACCAGCCGTGAGGGAATACAACTACCCTCCCGAAGATCCTGTACTTTGTCCTTGCCTCTTTGGACAATCCTAATAAGGTGTCCTATTTCTCCAAAAGTATAACTACTAGCCTTCTTCTTCACATTCTCCATTCGTGACCTCCCACCAAGGTGAGGTTTCATCCTTCATTAACCAAACGGCTATTTGAACCTTCCTCCCATCATCTATCTTAAAAGTACCAACAAGCCCTCCACTTCCTTGAACTAACTTCTAGCCCGACAAACGTCTAAGTCCCTTGAAGTGGTTTTCCGTCCTTCATACGGAAGTCCGTATCTATCTTAGAAAAAGCATCTATACGCGGAGGGGGAAATTCAAAAAGAGAAAGAGGAAGAGATTCAAAACGGGGAATCGAAGGAAGGATATATGGCTCTTGGGGATTATGTTCTTAAAATAAACCATTCTTTCAAAAATACTCTTCTACAAACATATTTTTGAAAGTATTCTTTATAAAAATGCTTTTGAAAAATAGTTTTTCAAAATATCTTATCTTTTCTGGTAACCTTCAGCTCAGATACCACGTGTAACACCCCACGTCCATTAATGTCACTCGCAAAGGGAATGCATTAACTTCCATGGAGCATTTTTAGTGAATATAGAATAGAAAATCACAACAAGACAGATATAAAGCAGTACTTAAAAATCCCAAACTTTATTTATTGCAGCAGAAGTTAAACATGTTGTGTTACATCATAAAAAAAAACCATAAACCAGAGTCAAGAACAATATCCATCTTGATAAAACAAAGTACATAATCCCACTACTACAAATAGCCATAAAGAAAATGATAAACTGGACTTTACTTCAGCGGTCCAAGCCTTTCCAAATGAGAGATAAAGCAATCCGATCAAACTCCACTAGTGCTAGGTCCACCCTGAGAACCTGGGGGAGGGAGGGGGGGGGGGGGGGAGGATGGAAACAGAGGGGGTCAGACATAAAGTCTGGCGAGTGCGATAATTTTAACAATACAATTATCAAAGTAACTAGGCTAAGGCATAAGCTGGAAAATAAGGAAATGACTATGAACTATTGGGTATGGCAGAGAAGATAAAGAAACAAGATGAAGAAAGATAACGTTAGAGGCACACCTAAATTACTAAAGAATAATTACTACACTCTACCGTACTGTACTGTACTAACACTAACTGCACCCCTACTAGTCACTCTAGAAATTTGATCCCTCTTGTCTAATTAGAATGATGATAGCTTCGTGTACTACTAGATGTACCCACTATCCTCCATGTTTGACTGTATATCTCTAGTTGCTATCATAGGTACCCAACGTGTACCTATCCCCACTAGACGTACCCCCTTAATAATGGTAATTCCACGTACTCCTAGCTGACGTCACTGGTGCCGCCTGCTCCTATCTCCACTAGGTGTACCCCCTTAATAATTAATTAATAATGGTAGCTTCGTGTACCCCTAGCTGACTACATAGGTGTTGTCTGCTCCTATCTCCACTAGGTGTAGCCACTACCCAACCCCATTCGATCGGCTCCTTAACACGTAGATACCCGTGCAGGTCCCACAGTGGGGTGTATCACTCCCCAATATGGCAACCTTATACCACGCAAGGAATGCACGGCTTATACCTACACGATGCAACAACGTCTTACTTACCAGCCCGGGCCCACGCACGCACATGACCCCGTTGGACTTGCGTTGCCACCGCTAACCCGTTTTGACCTCTTACAATCAGGCCCAATAGGCGTGTCCCGTCCTCGACTTGGGTCGAGCTCACAAAGATACTTATTGGGCTACTGGCCTGAAAAGGGCCCCCACCAAGCTTCCCACCTAGGCTTGGTCCCCTCTAGTACATCCCACTTAACCCCCTTCATGTCCACTTACATGTTTTATATTTGGTTAAGGGTTTCTATTAGTAATTCCACATGCCACCCAAGGCACCCACTTAACCCCTATGTCCCACTTACGTGTTTTACTTTGGTTAAGTGTTACTAATCGTATTTTCTCATGCCACCCAAGGCACCCACTTAACCCCCATGTCCCACCACAAGTTTAAGTTGGTTAAGTGTTACTTAGTTCATTAAAGCCGTAACCCTTGCAAGACCTCTCACATTAGACTGACTTTTGTGGTTGCTGGATTTGCTGGGCGGGTCCGGGCAGACTTCTACCACAAACGAGTCTAACCTCGTGTCTTTGCAACTGGTTACACATTTAATTTATGCCTAAGACCTCCCACATTAGACTGACATTTGTGGTTGCTGGATTTGCCGGGCGGGTCCGGTCAGACTTCTACCGCAAACGAGTCTAACCTCGTGTCTTAAGCGATTAATTATACATAATTAATTTTCCCCAAATTTGAATTAATTTCCCTATTCAAATTATCAATCAATTCCATATCTATTTATGTATAAATATGTCACCTTAATTATGTCCACTATTTATGGTACATAAATTGTACCAATTTACATCACAAATTAATTTCATGCCTTTTTAGGCATTTATGCCAATTCTCAATATTTAATATCCCTATTCAAATTCATATTAATTTATGTCCATAATTAAATTATGTCCATTACTCCACATAAATTTTCCAATTAATGCCTTAATTAAATTTTCCGCCTTTTAAGGTAATTCACATTATTTAATATCTCAAATTTAACGATGTCCATAATTGACTCAATTATGTCCATCAATTTATGATATGCAAAATCATACCAATTTCACCACAATTTATCATATGCCATTAAAGGCATTTTTTCTCAATATTAAATCTTTTAATATTATCCCCTTACCCCACGTTGTATGTTCGCTTGCTTAGCGTGAAATATACGTTAGACTCGAATAGTCTAACTCATAGAATAAAGAGAAATCATTACAACATACATACAACTAAAAATAGATATGATAATAAGGGGTGAAACTTGCATGTGTGATCTATGTTCTGCGTTTAAAACTTGCATAGGCCAAAGCTACAACTTGCATAAAACTACATATGTCATAAATCCAAATCTAAAGGTATAAACTTGTTTAGATAACGGTCATAATTTACCTAAATCATGTATGTCATAGATCAACATCTAAAGGAGTAAACTTGCATAGGCAATAACATGATTCATAACCCAAATTCATATATTTATATAATCTTGCATATGTGATTTATGCAACATAACAATGGTGTAAACTTACGTCTAAACATATAACTAGCATGTAAAACTCACACGTGTAACACCCCACACCCGCTACGGTCACTCACTGAGGGAATGCCATAACATCGGTGGAGTATTTTAAGTGAATATAGAACAGAAAAATTACAACAAGACAGATATAAGTAATACTTGAGAATTTAAAACATCATTTCATTTCAGCGGAAAGTAAAACATGTTTGGTTACACCAAAACCATAAATAAGAGTCAAGTATATAATATCCATCCTGATAAAAACAAAAGTACATAATCCCACTACATAACCTAATAGCCATAATAGAAAAGATAAACTGAGCTTTACATCCACGGTCCAAGCTCCAAAAGATAGATAAAGCAGTCTGATCAAAGCCCACTAGTGCTAGGCCCACTCTGAAAACCTGAGGGTTGGGAAAAAAATAAAGAAACAACGGGGTCAGACATAAGTCTGAGTGAGTCCTATAACCCTAACAATACAATCATTAAAGTAATTAGGGTATGATATAAACAAGGTACGGTACCTCTGGGGATAATGACTACACTAAGTAGCCAACTAAACATAGGATGTACTAAAATAACCGAAAAGACGCATTTATCCACCCAAGGATAATTACTAGATTACACCACCCCAGATCTACCCACCCAAGGGTAATTCCTACACTGCACCACACCAGTTCTACCCACCCAAGGGTAATTCCTACTTAAAGGTTGATCCCACTAAGTGTACTTAGTAATTTTACCCAGTAGTTTCTTGTACCCCTAGCTGACTACATAGGTGCCGCCTGCCCCTATTTCCACTAGGTGTACCCACTACCCCCCATTCGATCGGCTCCCTAACGTAGATATCCGTGCTGGTCCCACAGTAGGGTGTATCATTCCCCAAAGTGGCAACCTGATAACAACACTGATGCACGGTTTATACCTACATGATGCAACAACGTCTTAGCTACCAGCCCGGGCCCACACACGCATATGAAACCCGTTGGACTTGCGTTGCCACCGCTAACCCGTTTTGGCCTCTTATAGTCAAGCCCAATATGCGTGTCCCGTCCCCGACTTGAGTCGAGCCCACTAAGATACGTTTGGGATATTGGTTGAAATGGGCCCCCACAAGCTACTACTTAAGCTTGTCATTTTATCTAGTGCATCCCACTTAACCCCTTTTATAATCATGCCCCCTTACATGTTAAGGTTTTGGTTAAGTCATCTAATTATATTTCAATTGCCACTTAAGGCACCCACTAGATTTCCGCATGCCACCCAAGGCACTTACTTGATTCCCACATGCCACCCAAGGCACTTACTTAACCCTTTAATCATGTTTAATTACATGTTCCACTTTGGTTAAGTATTCTAATCGTATTTTCTATTGCCACCCAAGGCAACCCACTAGTTTCCTCATGCCACCCAAGGCACCCACTTAACCACTCATGTCCATCTACATGCTAATATGGTTAAGTGTTTCTTAATTAATTAAGACCGTGATCCTCATAAAGACCTCTCACATTAGACTATCTTTTATGACCGCTGGTTAAGCCGGTTGGGTCCGGGCAGCCTTATGTCATAACCGAGTCTAACCTCGTGTCTTTACATTAATCACGTATTTAGTTTGTGCCTAAGACCTCTCACATTGGGCTAACATTTGTAGCAACTGGTTAAGCTGGTTGGGTCCGGGCAGTTTTACGCTACAACTGAGTCCAACCTCGTGTCTTAGTCGATTAATTACACCTAATTAATCACCCTCATAATTTATATTAATTATCCCTAATTAATTAATCATGTTTTCAAGAATATGGGTAGACCTAACTCAATAGGTAAATCCCAACTCCATAATATGGGTAGACCTAACTCAATAGGTATATTCCCAATTATGTCCATTTAATTTATGTTATGCTTAAGCATACCCATTTCACACCATTTTATTAACATGCATATTAACCCCATCGGGTAAATTCCCAATTATGTCCATTCACTTTATGTTATGCTTAAGCATACCCATTTCACACCATTTTATTAACATGCATATTAACCCCATCGTTCCCCACGTAATTCGTTCTCATAACATGACATAATAAATGGAAGATTCATCACAAATGCCATGGGTTTAACTAACATAGCATATAACTCTATCATGGGTTTAAAAGGTGTCAACTTGCATATATGAGCATACATTAAACCCTACTAGCATTTAACCCAAACTTGCATGAAGCACATATGTCGCAAAGGGGGTAACTTGCATAATTGTTCATGTCATAGACCTAACATAAAGGTGTCAACTTGCATACATGTTATAGGTCTAAAAGGGATGAACTTGCACATGTACTTATGTCATACATAGAGGCAAACTTGCATATGAACTTGCATCATAACTTGCATATGAACTTGCATCATAACTTGCATATGAACTTGCATAATAACTTGCATAATAACTTGCATATGAACTTGCATCATAACTTGCATATGAACTTGCATATGAATTTGCATCATAACTTGCATATGAACTTGCATAACATGCCATACTTTAGAGGCAACTTGCATATATTATGCATATCATAAAAAGAGACTAACTTGCATAAAACCAAACACTTAGTATGCATACAACCAAATGCTTAGCATGCACAAAACCAAATACTTAGCATGCATAAAACCAAATGCATAACTTGCATAACATGTTACATACAACTTGCATATAATCTCATATATAGTTTGCATAACATGTTTCATATAACTTGCATATAATCTCACGTATAGTTTGCATAACTTGTTACATATGCATAAATGTTCAACATAGTGTTTTGCATAGTGAGCATCATAAAACATAGCATTAAACTTGCATATAGCATAAAACTTGCAAAACACACAACATACACTATACTAAACTTGCATAAGCACATTTATCCACAAACATAGCCATATCTTATCATATCCTATCATAATCAATTTAACAATTGATTATTAGGGCTATAGAAACTCACCACTAAGCTCCCATAAGCAAACCCTTGCCAAAAACCACCCAAAAACTCTAGCCTTGAATCATAAAGCTTGCAACTTGATGATGAATGCAAGCTAATGATCACTCATACAACTCAAAGATGCTTGTATGAATATGAAAGCCTTCATAGAAATAGTTTAGAAATAGGATGGAGGCTAGCCATTTGAGTGGAGGCCATGATCATAGAAAATTTTGGCATAGTTTAGTTAGGAGATAGGATTATGATCATTTAGGGCTAGCTTAGGGTCTTATTTATAGGATTAGGCAAGTGTTTTAGGCCATTAGATTAACCCTAAATTAGATTAGGACCATCAGATCCCGGAAGCTTCTAGAGAATAGCCCAAAACACAACCAAACCCTAAAATGGTGCACCAGGTTAAACTGGACGAGCACCCCCTGTCGACACCCAAGTCGACAGGGCTGTCGACTTGGTCTTAGCCAAGTCGACTGCCCAGTAGATAGGGCTGTCGACTTGGTTAGCTCGGCGGGATTTTTCCTGCCTGGGCCCAATGGCCCCAATTTCGAAATTTGAACCTAAATTTCAAATCTGTTTTGAACTTTGAATTTTCTGAAAACTTCATTAGGCCATAACTGGGCCATACGGACTCCGATTCTCGAAAACTCGGACTCTATTTCGCGTATTTTTCCGAGACGAACGCAATGACGCGGCCCGTTTCCCCCAATTCTCACATCTGAGATTATTTATTCTGTAATTAGTGAATTTTAGCATTAACCGAAATTCGGGGTGTTACATTCTCCCCTCCTTAAAGGATTTCGTCCCCGAAATCTCTAAGCTAAGGAGAATGCATATCCTACCATCCAAACAACCATCTACTCAATCCATCAAACACGGGCATCCATTGTCCTTAAAACAATTTCTAATGATGTATGAGCATATGCAAAAAGTGTGTGTATATGTTCCCTATCTAATGTATGAACATATGCAAACCATGATAGTGCCATGCATCCATTATGTATGCGAGAGAACCCTATCGACACATACAATATCTACATGAGTGCACAATCATTCACCAAAATGCATCATCCATATGATAACACAATCATTATACAACCATAAATATAGCTACCTACACACAATTATATGCATTATGCAATATGAAGTGATTGAGCCGATCTAGTGTCTAGAGTGTGTGTATATGCATCCACGAGCAACCACTAGCAAACACTTGCATCCACATGCATCCATCAATCATAACATGTCTCAAACACATGTTTCAACCATAGGTTTACCCTATCTAAAGGTCAAAGGTACTAACGAGAGGACATACTACAGATAAGATAAGTACTAGTCAAACGATAAAGGAGAAATTAAAAGGCATATCCTAAAAAGGAATGAACGCATCTTCTCTTCCGTTTCTAAAGTAGCGTTGCTCTCATCTTCTCCCCATTGCACTTTGACTAGTTGAACCTCTCGATTCCTCAACTTCCTAGTCTCTGACCCAAGGATGCGAGTAGGAGCTCGTCGAATCGTCTCATCACGCTCTATCTCTACTTCTTTAAGCAAGCTCGGCTTTACCACCTCAGCGGTCTCATGTAGGCACTTCCTCAAATGTGACACATGGAATATCATGTACACCACTAAGCCTGTCGGGCAACTCCACTCTATATGCCATCTGTCCAATCCTTTCCTTAATAGGAAACGGCCCAACAACCCTTGGTGCTAACTTTCCAACAGATCCAAAGCGAACCACATTCCGTAACGGAGATACCTTGATAAAACCATGTCCCCAACATCAAACTTAAGCTCTGCTTTCCTCTTGTCCGCATAAGATTTCTGTCTGTCTTGCGCCGCTTTCATCCTTCTTCGAATCAAATCAATCTTTTCCGAAGTCTTTCTAACCATATCGGGCCCAAGTAAGATATTATCCGTAGATTCCCACCAACATGTAGGTGATCGACAAGGCCTTCCATAAAGAGCTTCGAAAGGAGCCATGCCAATACTAGACTGAAAGCTGTTATTATATGCGAACTCCACCAATGGAAGATGCTCTTCCCATGTACCTCCAAAATCCAAGATACATAGCCTCAAAAGGTCTTCTAAAATACGATTCACCCTCTCGGCCTGGCCGTCCGTCTGAGGATGATATGCGGTACTCAAACACAACTGAGTCCCTACCGTCTCTTGCAAACTCTTCCAAAATTCTCTAGTGAAGATAGGATCTCGATCGCTCACTATACTGGAAGGTACACCATGCAATCTAATAATCTCTCGAATGTAAACTGAAGCTAGCCATGGATCAGTTCTCTTACTCTTCACGGGAATACAATGGGCGCTCTTAGTAAGTCCGTCTACTACAACCCAAATTCCCGTATTACCCTTCCTCGCTCTCGGTAATCCATCGAGACACTATCCCACTTCCATAGCGGAACCTCCAATGGGTGAAGCAACCCACCGGGTTTCTTCTGCTCCGCTTTCACTGGCTAGCACACCAAGCATCTAGCGACATACTCGGTCACATCTTTCTTCACACCGGCCCAAAAGAAAACTCGCTTCATGTCTTGGTACATCTTGTCCCTACCGGGATGAATGGTCATCTTTGAACGATGTGCCTCATCCAAAATAGCCTTCCTTAAACCCTTTGTCTTGCGGTACACAAAGCCTACCGTCTCTACGCAACCACCCCTTACCATCTAGGGTGTACCTACTCAAATGGCTGGACGACTCCCCCTCCTCATGAGCTTCTCTACTAACTCAACCAGCTGTGGGTTGTCTCGCTGTGCTCCGCCAATACGCCCCAAAAGAGTAGGCCTAACCTCCAAGGAGGCTAGCAAACCGGGTACAAAGTCAACGGAAGGTCTAAAGTCAAACATAGATATAAACTCTAAGCTCCGTCGTTCAACGAACAATGAACTCAAGGACAACCTTTTTCTACTTAAGGCGTCCGCTACCACGTTACCCTTGCCATGGGTATACGCTATCTCAAACCCATAGGATGCTAAGAATCCCATCCAAAATCATAACAACTGTCCATCTCTCACGCAGACCACCCTAGTCGAACTCGACATCCCCCAAATGCAAGCCCCAAAGGCCTAAACCAATATCAGACAAACACCCAAGGGATACCTCCTCCGAATTCAGATGACCTACGTGAGATGATACTAGTAAAAACAGCTAAATAATTAAGCCCTTGTCCAACTCTGGATGTCCTCGCCAGTCTCGCTCCAAAACCACCGTTTATCCCATAACTGGCTTTGTTCAACCTATTAAGCACACACGAAAACTTATTCCGCTCCTAGAAAAGACCAAGATGTCATTTACAAAGACCATCACAAACTTACTTAGGTACTCCCTGAACACCCTTCTCATCAATAAAGTATGCGGGGGCGTTCGTCAAACCAAATGGCATCACCAGCCACTCATAAAAACCATCCGGAGTCCTAAAGGCAGTCTTCTCTATACTATCCTCAGTCACTCTCAACTGACGAAACCCCGTGGCTAAGTCCAACTGCGAAAATACGGGGGCGCCAACTAACTGATCAAAGAGATCATCAACCCTTGGCAATGGGTGTCTATTCTTCTTTGTGAGTTTATTTAGTTCCCTTTAGCCTACACAAAGTCTGAGGGACCCATCCGCCTTTGTAGCAAAAACTACTGGAGTACCCCACTCCGATATACTTCGTCTTCTAAACCCCTTCTCAAGCAAATCGCCTACTTGCTTATGGAGTTCCCTCCTCTCACGAGGAGCCATGTGGCACACTGGCCAAGATACTGGTTTGGCATTGTCTACCTGATATATTCGGAAGTCAATCTCCCGCTCCGGAGGTAAGCCCTTCACCTCCTCAAACACATCCGAGTATTCCCGGACCACTCTAACAGATCGCAAACTCTCGACCGACGTGTCAAGCGATTCTAGATAACTTAGCATAACAGATTCCATGGGATTCCAAGAGATCTCGAGAGTGTTACCCAAGCGGGTCATAAGCCTAACAACTCTCCTTCCACAAACAAGAACGGCACCCCTACTGGATAACCAGTCCATGCCCAACACTATCCCATAGCCCGTGAAGCCCCAAAAAGCATCACATCTAAACTCAACGCTAAGTGTAGAAACTTTCAAACCCAAACACATCATGGAGCCCCAATTGGGTTTGAAACAACTAAGGGATCATCTACCAAACTGGTGTCTAAGTGCAGTGACTTAACTAACAATGATGAGATAAACGAACTCGATACATCATAATCAAATAAAGTTTGAATCGGATAATAAAGAAATCCAAATTCCAACCTAGACGGTCTTATCCCCATCTGATACCCTAGTCGTGAGGGAATACAACTACCCTCCAGAAGATTCCATACCTTTCCCTTGCTTCTTTGGACAATCCTAATAAGGTGTCCTATTCCTCCCAAAAGGATAACTACTAGCCTTCTTCTTCCTATTCTCCACTCGTAACCTCCCATCAATGAGGTTTCGTCCTTCATTAACCAAACAACTATTTGAGCCTTCCTCCCATCGTCTATCCAATAGGTACCTACCAGTCCTCCTCCTTCTTGAACCAACTTCTAATCTGACTAACGTCTAAGTCCCTTGAAGTGGTTTTCCATTCTTATCTATCTTAGAAAGATCATCTATACACGGAGGGGAAACTCAAAACAAGAGAGGAAGAGATTCAAAACGGAGAATTCGAAAGATATAGATATGGCTATTGGGGATTATGCTTTTCTTTCAAAAACTTTTCTCTTAAAAGACATGTTTTTGAAAATACTCCTTTCAAAAATATTCTAAGAAAAATAGTTTTTCTAAAAATTTTATCTGTTCTGGTAACCTGGCTCTGATACCACGTGTAACACCCCACACCCGCTACGGTCACTCACTAAGGGAATGCCATAACATCGGTGGAGTATTTTAAGTGAATATAGAACAGAAAAATTACAACAAGACAGATATAAGTAATACTTGAGAATTTAAAACATCATTTCATTTCAGCGGAAAGTAAAACATGTTTGGTTACACCAAAACCATAAATAAGAGTCAAGTATAAAATATCCATCCTGATAAAAACAAAAGTACATAATCCCACTACATAACCTAATAGCCATAATAGAAAAGATAAACTGAGCTTTACATCCACGGTCCAAGCTCCAAAAGATAGATAAAGCAGTCTGATCAAAGCCCACTAGTGCTAGGCCCACTCTGAAAACCTGAGGGTTGGGAAAAAAATAAAGAAACAACGGGGTCAGACATAAGTCTGAGTGAGTCCTATAACCCTAACAATACAATCATTAAAGTAATTAGGGTATGATATAAACAAGGTACGGTACCTCTGGGGATAATGACTACACTAAGTAGCCAACTAAACATAGGATGTACTAAAATAACCGAAAAGACGCATTTATCCACCCAAGGATAATTACTAGATTACACCACCCCAGATCTACCCACCCAAGGGTAATTCCTACACTGCACCACACCAGTTCTACCCACCCAAGGGTAATTCCTACTTAAAGGTTGATCCCACTAAGTGTACTTAGTAATTTTACCCAGTAGTTTCTTGTACCCCTAGCTGACTACATAGGTGCCGCCTGCCCCTATTTCCACTAGGTGTACCCACTACCCCCCATTCGATCGGCTCCCTAACGTAGATATCCATGCTGGTCCCACAGTGGGGTGTATCATTCCCCAAAGTGGCAACCTGATAACAACACTGATGCACGGTTTATACCTACACGATGCAACAACGTCTTAGCTACCAGCCCGGGCCCACACACGCATATGAAACCCGTTGGACTTGCGTTGCCACCGCTAACCCGTTTTGGCCTCTTATAGTCAAGCCCAATATGCGTGTCCCGTCCCCGACTTGAGTCGAGCCCACTAAGATACGTTTGGGATATTGGTTGAAATGGGCCCCCACAAGCTACTACTTAAGCTTGTCATTTTATCTAGTGCATCCCACTTAACTCCTTTTATAATCATGCCCCCTTACATGTTAAGGTTTTGGTTAAGTCATCGAATTATATTTCAATTGCCACTTAAGGCACCCACTAGATTTCCGCATGCCACCCAAGGCACTTACTTGATTCCCACATGCCACCCAAGGCACTTACTTAACCCTTTAATCATGTTTAATTACATGTTCCACTTTGGTTAAGTATTCTAATCGTATTTTCTATTGCCACCCAAGGCAACCCACTAGTTTCCTCATGCCACCCAAGGCACCCACTTAACCCCTCATGTCCATCTACATGCTAATATGGTTAAGTGTTTCTTAATTAATTAAGACCGTGATCCTCATAAAGACCTCTCACATTAGACTATCTTTTATGACCGCTGGTTAAGCCGGTTGGGTCCGGGCAGCCTTATGTCATAACCGAGTCTAACCTCGTGTCTTTACATTAATCACGTATTTAGTTTGTGCCTAAGACCTCTCACATTGGGCTAACATTTGTAGCAACTGGTTAAGCCGGTTGGGTCCGGGCAGTATTACGCTACAACTGAGTCCAACCTCGTGTCTTAGTCGATT
Organism: Allium sativum; assembly: GCA_030737875.1. Classification (NCBI taxonomy): domain Eukaryota; kingdom Viridiplantae; phylum Streptophyta; class Magnoliopsida; order Asparagales; family Amaryllidaceae; genus Allium; species Allium sativum. The sequence goes on along the minus strand of CM060921.1, from coordinate 713,188,412 downwards.
AATTACACCTAATTAATCACCCTCATAATTTATATTAATTATCCCTAATTAATTAATCATGTTTTCAAGAATATGGGTAGGCCTAACTCAATAGGTAAATTCCCAACTCCATAATATGGGTAGACCTAACTCAATAGGTAAATTCCCAATTATGTCCATTTAATTTATGTTATGCTTAAGCATACCCATTTCACACCATTTTATTAACATGCATATTAACCCCATCGGGTAAATTCCCAATTATGTCCATTCACTTTATGTTATGCTTAAGCATACCCATTTCACACCATTTTATTAACATGCATATTAACCCCATCGTTCCCCACGTAATTCGTTCTCATAACACGACATAATAAAGGGAAGATTCATCACAAATGCCATGGGTTTAACTAACATAGCATATAACTCTATCATGGGTTTAAAAGATGTCAACTTGCATATATGAGCATACATTAAACCCTACTAGCATTTAACCCAAACTTGCATGAAGCACATATGTCGCAAAGGGGGTAACTTGCATAATTGTTCATGTCATAGACCTAACATAAAGGTGTCAACTTGCATACATGTTATAGGTCTAAAAGGGATGAACTTGCACATGTACTTATGTCATACATAGAGGCAAACTTGCATATGAACTTGCATCATAACTTGCATATGAACTTGCATCATAACTTGCATATGAACTTGCATAATAACTTGCATATGAACTTGCATAATAACTTGCATATGAACTAGCATCATAACTTGCATATGAACTTGCATAATAACTTGCATATGAATTTGCATCATAACTTGCATATGAACTTGCATAACATGCCATACTTTAGAGGCAACTTGCATATATTATGCATATCATAAAAAGAGACTAACTTGCATAAAACCAAACACTTAGTATGCATACAACCAAATGCTTAGCATGCACAAAACCAAATACTTAGCATGCATAAAACCAAATGCATAACTTGCATAACATGTTACATACAACTTGCATATAATCTCATATATAGTTTGCATAACATGTTACATATAACTTGCATATAATCTCACATATAGTTTGCATAACTTGTTACATATGCATAAATGTTCAACATAGTGTTTTGCATAGTGAGCATCATAAAACATAGCATTAAACTTGCATATAGCATAAAACTTGCAAAACACACAACATACACTATACTAAACTTGCATAAGCACATTTATCCACAAACATAGCCATATCTTATCATATCCTATCATAATCAATTTAACAATTGATTATTAGGGCTATAGAAACTCACCACTAAGCTCCCATAAGCAAACCCTTGCCAAAAACCACCCAAAAACTCTAGCCTTGAATCATAAAGCTTGCAACTTGATGATGAATGCAAGCTAATGATCACTCATACAACTCAAAGATGCTTGTATGAACATGAAAGCCTTCATAGAAATAGTTTAGAAATAGGATGGAGGCTAGCCATTTGAGTGGAGGCCATGATCATAGAAAATTTTGGCATAGTTTAGTTAGGAGATAGGATTATGATCATTTAGGGCTAGCTTAGGGTCTTATTTATAGGATTAGGCAAGTGTTTTAGGCCATTAGATTAACCCTAAATTAGATTAGGACCATCAGATCCCGGAAGCTTCTAGAGAATAGCCCAAAACACAACCAAACCCTAAAATGGTGCACCAGGTTAAACTGGACGAGCACCCCCTGTCGACACCCAAGTCGACAGGGCTGTCGACTTGGTCCTAGCCAAGTCGACTGCCCAGTCGACAGGGCTGTCGACTAGGTTAGCTCGGCGGGATTTTTCCCGCCTGGGCCCAATGGCCCCAATTTCGAAATTTGAACCTAAATTTCAAATCTGTTTTGAACTTTGAATTTTCTGAAAACTTCATTAGGCCATAACTGGGCCATACAGACTCCGATTCTCGAAAACTCGGACTCTATTTCGCGTATTTTTCCGAGACGAACGCAATGACGCAGCCCGTTTCCCCCAATTCTCACATCTGAGATTATTTATTCTGTAATTAGTGAATTTTAGCATTAACCGAAATTCGGGGTGTTACAACACATGTCATAGCCTAATTTTTAGATCTAAAATAGATATCATAATATTTACTAACTTGTATGTAATTCATGTCTAAACTAATATCCAACTTGCATACATACATATGGTCTATCATATGAATTAACATAACCAAACTAGCATTAAACAACATGATGATTTGATTATAAAATTACAAAATAGATGATAGCATAATAATTCTACAACATAGATAATAACATAACATCATAACATAGAATTTACAACATGTATCAAAATTTTACAACATACGGTCAATAATTCACATCATATCCAAATAATCCACATCATAACTTAGTCTAATTAAATTGTTAATTATCTTATTAAAATTATCGAACTTGCAATAATAAAAGAGAGTCTTGTGTTCTGATTTCTGATTTCTGAAATTGATTTCGCTTTCCTTTGTAGTAGATTCGTTGTTAGAGTTGAATATAATTGAATTTGATTAGCTTTCTTCCTCTCTAATTAGCGGCGGCTATTCTGAGCTGCAAGGCGACGACATGACGGCCATGATCTTAATTTTTATTGGATTTTAGAATGTGAGTCTACCCATGTATATATAGAATTTAGGTTTTGTTTAGACCGGCCGATCAACCCAGAATTAACCTGAACCGTCAAAACAGCAACCTCAGCCCTAGAGACACATCAGCAGCTCAAAATTGGGCTCGACCCAAACCTGGCCTTGTGGACCAGGTCGACACCCTAGTCGACCTGGGGGGGGGGGGTGGAGGACGACACTAGTGTCGACCCCCTGGTCGACCTGGGTCTGGGCGGGAATTTTCCCGCCCAGCCCGCTTATGCACTTTCGGTTTGAAATTTAAATTTTTCTGCGAGCTGTTTTGAATTTTCTGAAACTTCCTATGGCCATAACTTCTTCATACGAAGTCCAATTCATGCAAACTCAGACTCTATCTCAACCAGAATTCCGAGACGAACAAAATGGCGCAACCCGTTTCCCTTAATTCTCACATCTGAGATTAGTTATTCTTTAATTTGTGAACATTAATATTAACAAAAATACGGGGTGTTACAGAAAACTTTGCTTTCAGCTGGTGTTTCCTCAACACCTCCATCACTGTCCTCAAATGTCCCTTGTATTCTTCCTCGTTCCTCGAGTAAATCAAAATAACATCCACGAACACAAGAACAAACTTGTTCAACTGATCCCTGAATACTCTATTCATAAGATCCACAAAATATGTCGGGGCATTGGTCAGTCCAAATGGCATAACCAACCACTCATAAAATCCAGACGGCGTCCGAAATGTCGTTTTAGCTATACTTTCAGCTTCCACTCTAAGCTGATGAAAACGAAAACACTTTCGCTCCACTCAACTGATCAAACAAATCATCTATCCGCGGTAGAGGATACTTATTCTTCCTCGTCACCTTATTCAATTAGCGGCAGTTTACACACAATCGAAGGGAACCATCGACCTTGGTAGCAAACACAACTATTGCTCCCCACTCAGAAACGCTTCTTCTGATAAATCCCTTCTTCAAAAGATCACTTACTTGCACCCCGAGCTCTCGCTGCTCCCTTGGCTCCATACGACGAAGAGGCATCACTATAGGTCTGGCATCTTTCACTAAATCGATACGGAACTCAATCTCTCGGTGTGGTGGAAGTCCGGTCACTTCCTCGAAGACGTCCGGATACTGGCCAACCACGGGCACATCTAACAACTCATCATGCGGGATGTCGCGGGAATTTAGAAAACTAGCCATTACCCCATCACTAGGTAGACCACCAAACACTACCCTCCGCCCATCATCTGCTCTAACTATCACAAAAAAGCCCTCACAGTCTACCACCACCCCGTATCTTTGGAGCCAATCGACTCCCAAAATAATGCCAAACCCAGTAAAGCCCAAAATAAAGCAATCACAAACAAAACTGCATCCATGACTCGATAAGACCACATTACGACAAATCATGCTAAGGCTAGTCGAACCATCTATTGGGTTCGTCACTACTAAAGGTCTATCGACTATCTAGGGCTCCAATTCCAACCTATCTAACTGGTCACTAGATATGAATGAACTGGAAGCTCCGGTATCAAACAAAACTCTAACGGGAACATCATGAACAGAAAGCATACCTTGGATAACAACATTCATTCCCTTCTCCGCCGCAGTCGGGGCATTCGACGAAGAAGGAACAACACTAATAGCATATGCTTTCACGATCTGCTTCTCTTTAGGGGGTTGCGGACACTTATCCTTGTGATGTCCCACTTGGCCGCAGTTAAAGCACTTCTTATCCGCTGGCTTGGCCCAACACTCTTTAGCATAGTGGCCCTTCTTACCACAACTGAAGCACTCAACATCTTTCTAGTTCTTTTTCTTTTGGCCATCCTTGGTCTGATTTTTCTTTCTCTTATTCTGAGAACCATTCTTGCCTCCACCACTTGCTTGCGACTTTGGCTCCTCTGCAGATGTGACCTCAGTCTTCGACTTAGGGTAAAGACTCTCAGATCTTAAAGCTTTCCCCACAATCGATTCAAATGTCTCATCGTTGTGGTTAATAAGCCTTTCCCCCAAGTATCCATTCAAACTAGTTATGAACTTCTCGTTCTTCTTCTCAGCGGTATCAATCAAAGATAATCCATGTTTTGACAGAGTATCGAACTCAGCAACATACTCTGAAACTGCCCTTCCGTTCTGCTGAAGCTCCAGAAACTTCCTAAACAATTCTGACTTCTGAGCCGCTGGTATAAACTTATCGCTAAAGAGAGCCTTAAACTGATCCCATGTAATCTGATCCTTTGGAGTTGCTGCCTTAATAGCATTCCACCAATTCATTGCCCGTCCTTGCAGCTGACGGGATGCTAGCTTCCTCTTCATTGCATCTTCAATACCCAAGTATTAGAAGATACGCTCGCAGCTATCCAACCAATCCCGAACAACCGTAGCCGACTCCGTTCCGTGGAACGGCTTCCCACCAAGACTAGCATAATCCTTGTTAAGCTTGGCGAAATCGGTCCTAGGCGCCTGCACCGCTACACCACCATTAGCAGCATTAGGAGCTGCTCTCTGGACATCCCTAAGCATCTCTCTCGTGAAGTCAGTGAACATAGTCCTCATCCCAGCAGCATTCCCATTATCGGATCCTCTTCCAGTACCCCTCGCATATTTGCTCATCGTTCAATCTGTACAGAGCAAACGATTAACCATCTTCTTTGTGGTGTCAGTGCAGTGCAACCTCATCCTTAGATATACTAATAGTATATATATATAGCTTTTGAAAACCAAAATAATCACAAATACGCACTCTTATATACGTATACTATATCTCCCAGATGACTTCCCTAGGTTAACTACGCAACCTAGAGCTCTGACACCAAATGTGACGGCCCGCCCCGCACTAGCCGACGTTTCCTTTGAAAGTGCGTTGTACACATGTCCAGCTAGCACGGGATGGCCGTCAGAAGAAAAGAAAGAAGGCGAAGAACTAGCCAAGAACCTGTAGAATGTCTCACAGCGCATGGAACAAAATATAATAATAACATACTTGACATAAAACAGGCGAGACAATGCATAAACTGATAACTAAACCAACATAGCAGCGGAAAATCCAAATACAGATTATGATCAAACATCATTATTACAACTTTAAGACTGTCTCTAAAGCAAAAGAAAGCTAAAGAAGAAGATGCACCACAAATGCCCAAGCAGTGATCTTCAACAACACAGGGAGAATATCTATAAGTATCATACGTGGAAGCCTCGTGCTCGTCTCCGGATCAGCTACTCGTGCATACCACCTAACCTGTCTCTAGTCTGCTCGTGTGAGCACCAAGAGTAATAAGAAGAGACATAAAACTCTGGGTCAGACAAAAAGTTTGATATGAGTGATAAGCAGGAAAACAGAACAATAATAGGTATACTAAACCATACCTGAACCTGGACCTGCAACCAAAGAGTTAGCACTACATACCGTACAATACTCTAAGGTGCCATTAAACAGATGGTGTAAAGATAATAGGGGAGGGGGTGTGCATGTCATAGTGATAGCAAACAATCAATAAAAGCAACCATCCTCACATCTCTCACTCAGTGCATAAACCATACGATGTCCACCACTGTCAATCACTAGACCCATCGAAGTAGTGACGGAGTTCGACTTGTACAACTTCTGCTACTGCCAAGCTTACCCCATGGAGCCATGGCCAAATCTTTACAAATGATTCCATTTCATTGGTCTATAGCTCCTTTGTCTTACCTGGGCCACTGTGGCTCTGAATCCGTTCAAGTACCTCCCATACATAGTGATCCAAAGTCATAGACATCGACAACCCCTTAGCACACGCCCCGCAGCAAAGCCCAACTCATGAAGTGAACTCATTGGTTCCTAATTGGATCCTGAGCTCTAACTTCCATTTGGACCACCTTTGCATCTCGGGTTTTATTCTTCTCCTCCGGATCGGTCTTCATTCAGTGTAGAAGCAAACTTCCTTTCGGACCGGTTCTCTTCTCCTTGTTCAGCTCCGGGTCATTACCCATGTCAACTCTTCTAGTTCGGATCGGAATACCCCACGCGGGTCGTGTCGTGGTGACCCTATCAGATCGGGTCGTGCTCCAAGGCTCGTGACGCTTCCCAGGGATCATGATGCTCCTCCCCCTTCGGATCGTGGATGTGCTTCGGTTCAGAATGGCACCCTGGTTCGGATCGTGACACATGGGTCAGCTCCTGGTTGGAGGCATAGCTCGATGCATCAGTTCATTCAAGCTCCACGGTTCGGGTTGTGCTCCATGCTCCAGCTCGTGGTGAAGGTTGGGTGGCGCGAACGGGTCGGATTGAGGTTGAGGGGTGTGATCCGATCCGGTTCAGCTAATTTCCTGCACTTCTTTCCAGCGACTGTTTTACGCCATTCGGCGGCGTTTTCGACCGATCTAACACTTCTAGACAATCACAAAGCATATCATACAGTCATAACAACATGTATAAACATTCACAAACACCACAACAATAATTTGATAAGTTAAAACGGATCAAACATAGCCAAAATCCCATATTTTCCCTTAAGCATGTTTAGGCAAAACTATTCATACGATTAACAAAACTTAACCAAAGTAGCCAATTTTTCTAATAGAGGTCTATAACAATATTTCGAAATTTATAAATTTTTTTCCAGAATCTATTTATGCATAAATTCGCTAAATAACACTAATCACCCCAATTAACTGTAATTAGTGTCAAAACAATGCTAATCACTCACCTTTTGCCACAATTAAACTTTAGATCTGAAATGAATCTTTGTTTGGCACGAATTCCAATATCTAACAGTAGCTCTAACCTTGCTTTGGTGCTTTTTCTTCTTAATTTGATGTTGATTAGCTTAATCTTCAATTAGAAAGTGATTTGGGGTATTTTAGATGTTGGAGGCCATTGTTAGAGTGTCTAAGAATGAAAGCGGCGGCTGGAAAATGTCTAAAGAAATGTTTTCTAACCCTAGTCAGCCCCTATATAGCCCTAAACCCGAAATCCCCCATTGGGCCTAGCTGCTAATCACCCAGTTCAGTCCAATTAATCTGTTTTTAACCCTCTAAACCTTAATTCAGCCATATCTCCCAGACGGTAAGTCCGTTTGGCTAATGTGACCACTCTACGGAAAGAGAAACCATCATCCGAAGCTAATGGAAGTGGTTTCAGGTCAAAACTCCTTACCAATAATAAGTTATGGACGAAACAAAATCAACTAGGGGCAAAACGGTCATTTAAAAATCGGCAAAAATCATGAACATGGGAAATGATCCCACTATTTATTTCCCAAAAGTACACGACCATACGCCTTACCAAGAAAAAGAAATAAATATTCTACGATCTTCCGATGCGTAGAATGCGGGTCGTTACATATATCGTATGTATAATTCTTGGATCATATGATGAACATTATGTTCAGTATTATTCATTTTCTCAAAATATAGAATAATTCATGCTATTGTCTCTAAGTCCATAATCCTATTATGCAGCCTTAGTTAAATCAGACCTAATAATACACTCAAAGCACCACAATTACTCCTACCGCATATAACCAAAATAAGAGGATGCACAACGCTTTGGCGTTACTTACATCCAATGAGATTGGACATTGATGGGTGTACTATTGGAAGACTTCACCATGATTTAGTATAACAAAATTTGCTTTAAAGGGAATTTATAATTCGTAGTGGCAAACAATATTAGAGTTACGTACATATATCTAAATATATGTATTTTATATTCATAATATAAATTGGATTTAAATAATATATGTATAGATATGTATTTACATATATATATATATATATATTTATTTAAATTCAGTAATATATAGGAATTATGCCTATATATCTTTAGAACATTTCAAAATAATGGTAATCAAAATCCAAAATTTTGCATTGCTTCTCACAAATATAAACTTGTAAATAGTATTTATGAATAAACTATTTCTAATGCATTGAGTGTCACTATTATATATATATGCATCAATAAGCAAGTTAATATTACCTAGTATTTCAAGAAATACAGATTCATTTACATATAGAATCAATATATGCAGCCATATATCTATATACATAACTCATACACCATATTCAAAACGTAAATTACATTTATCTCGGGTCAGACCCCGTTCCATATAATAAGTCACCATATTAAAGTTACAGGTTTACAATCTATTCGTATTAACATTTGTCCCTAGTATATCAATCAGCCATGCATTATCATATAAAATTTGCCTCTAATATTATAACATTACAGAACTGTCCTGCAATAATTCGTATTTGCACATATCATTAAGTATTACATACAAGTTCAAAGCTTATACATATATAAAATATTTACAAATATTGGCTTTCACTGTCTTGTACAATATCAACCAAAAATAGAAAAATGTAATGTCTACTACTGCGGAATCATGCCCTTTCGAGTTGATTCTTTTGCTGAGCTGAAACAATTTCAGCAACCATAAATCCTGGATGTTTGAAACAGTTTTCAATCTATGGTTATAAGAGCATAGTTAAACACATCATGTGTATTTTAATATTTTGCATTTATTTATATACACATCAAATGTATATATAACCTCTATATGTATTGAGTCAATGGCCAATGTATTTAGCTCAGTTCTTTAGAGTTCAAGATTTTTGTGAACATATATGAACCAGGCAACAAACATGTGAATAACATTTAAAAGGAAACCAAATTCATATTTATGTGGATCATGTTTTAAAATTAACGATGAAATATTAGCAAGTCATACTTGCTATGAACAGTGCACCCAGAACTAGAATATAGCATATAAAACTATATATATACACCCATGTATATAACAATACATTGTATGTCCTCCACAAGTATCACTTGCAAATAAAATTTGCAGTGATCTATTTAAATAATAACAGTATGCGTTGAAAGTGCAACATTACATCTGATATGTATAAGTATATTGGAATGAACTAATTTCATGTCTAGTTTTATGTTATAACAAATATATCATATCACACATAACATGTTAGATGTGTATATGCAGACATAGCTACATATTCAATCTGGCACAAGAGATTTGTAATCTGGACAGTTCCAGATTCTAAACAGTTACTATATAAATTATATATATATATATATATATATATATATTCATATACCATGTGGCTAACTGTAATTTCAATGTATAATATACATCTACTATGTAAATCTTTGTTTACATAATGGTTTGCATAACATTTAGATATGCATCATCATTTTTCAAGTTAAGATCATAAACATAATTAGTTTACTTTATAAAATTCTGCAATGATTCAAAATCATTTAGAATATTCCTTGAAAGTTAATGATATTTAGATATTTGATCTAAATCAATTATTTGCTTGTAACAGAGTCACGCTCTGCATTTATCGTGTATTCGTATCAAAAGCAAAAGATTATAACATACCCAATATTATCATTTCAGTATTAATTTCTACTACTGGTTAATCAACATATCATAGGATGACTAGACATAATATGGTTTAAGAAATCAGTGTTTATAATGACTTGTCATTATAGATCAATTAAAACATGGTTTTTGGCATACGGTAGGATTCCTATTTTAATCAAGAAAGCAACAACAATTTGCAGTTTATTCGATTTTCAGACTTAACCAACAAAAACAGGTTATAAAACTGTCAAACACTTTGATAATGTGTGGCATTTTAAATATCCAACAAAGTCTGTAATAACCTAATATACATAAATCGAAGTCTAACTTTATACTGATAACATACTAGTTTATATGTATTGAGTTTAAATTTTTTAAGTTACTGTCAAACAGATCTTATATTAGTCCTGAAACCAATTATGTACATTAGAACAAAACCATACATAGATAACAATTAATCAATATGTTTCAGGATATAAAAGGTAAAATAGGCAATACTTGCATCATTATTAATATCGAATATTAATATATATATGTATATATGTATACATATATATTATCCTATCAGATCATTTCATATCCATGTATAACAATGTAATTACACATTGTAACATTGTTAAAATAACACAAACATATATATTTGTACTTATAGGATATATTTCATTTTTGATGAATTATATTCATCAATAAATCACATCTGATATGTGACAAGCACTGATTACAGTTTTTATATATGTATATATATATATATATATATATATAGTAGGAGGTTGATAAAGGATATATATATATATGTATACCATATATCAAAATGATCACCATGTTAAAGATTTAAACAAGATTTTAAATCCAAAAGATTGTACACAACATATGCCACAATATGTATATAAAATAAAATTTACAGAACAGATTTGAGATATACAATCATTTGTTTATCTAGATATAAAAGATGATGATATAATCAAATTCAAGTACGCTATTTTGAACCTGTTTCGAAAACAGTTCACTATACATTAGCACAAAAAAAATATGTATATCTTTATATACCAAATAGGCCCATCTTAATTGGCAAAGTAATGGGTATGCATTCAAGTATACATTTCTTATCTCAAACACTTTTACAGATTCAATCACATTGATCTGTCAACATATAATGTTTAAGAAAATAAAACTCATATTCAATCAACTATTGTTATAATATAGATCTGCATACATATATTAAAAAGAATACAAGTCCAATCCAATATTGATTCAACATTTTTAATTAATCAAAACTAGCTTTTGATTAACTCACTGGGTTCAACAATTTATCAAAATCAACTAGAACTCATAAAGACAAATAAATAAAAATATATCCAGTATCATTTACAAATATTAAATAAAAATGAGACAATTTCAATGTCATGAATTTAATTTACATAAATCAAACAGGTTTTGATTTTATTTCCAGATTTAAACGATCGAACTCGAAAATTTTGAGTCATCAAATTTTCATATCAATGATTTCATTAAATCAAAATAACATGAAAACCATGTTACTGACTTGTAATCAGTAAAATTAATTTTAATCCTGAGATTAAACTATATGAAATACTCGAGTCATACTTATTGTGAATCAAACGTTTTTGATAACGAGGTCTCTGTACTTATACAAACAGATCAATTTATTGTTTGATACCAAGTCCATATTTTTTAAGATTTAATTGTTTAAAACCCAGTAAAATCCAAGTAGAATTAATATCATATATTAATTTGTATCGGAATGAAACCTTTTGTTTCACAAACAAAACGTATAACATTCCAAATTAATAAAAACCCCTAATTTCTATATCCTGTATCATCGTTCAATTAGGAATTCAAACAAATATAAATCTAAATTAGAATTCGAGATAGAATTTATTGCAAGCCTAGCTCCAATACCACTGTAGGGTAATTAGGATCTAATCCACAACCCAATTCAACGATTTAACATGTTTAAATCTTAGATCTATGCAATAAAACAAATTGAAAATTAAACTAGATCAAAAGTTTTACCTGTCGCTGCTTAAAACCAAAAGGGGGTCGGTCGAACCTCAAATTGTATGAGCCTGGGAGAATCGAATCGCATCATGTCAATTGCCATGCCTCTATATGTATCCACAAGAACGGTTTCCTCTTGAATCGAATTGAAGAGGGGGGAGAGAACGGTACTAGCTGCCGCCATTGTTTTTTAGGGTTTTGGACAATAGAATTATATGGGGCCAATCTTTCTTTTCTGAATAAATATAAGTGGGTATACACGTGTATATTTAAAAAAAATCTCTTTTAAATATAAACATTCGCCATATAATAGATATCGACCCGTTTACTAATTCCAATTTTAAATAAAATATCAACAAATTGACGTTTTATTTAACCCAAAGAAAACAATTTCTCCTTCGTAACGTTCTAGCTGTGTGACCCTATAGGTTATTACAACGTTGGCAATAATTTAAATCGTATTTAAACTATAAATAGTGAGCGGCATCTAGTAATACATCGCTGCTACCCAAGTTATAATAAGATCAATTAACGATTCGATGCAACCTTTCGTGACCAGTGTAACAATGTAATATAATCCTTTTAACCATTATATCCAGGATTAAACTCAAGGCATGGATCATATCATCCTCTTTATGATTTAATCTGTTTATCTTGATCGATGAGTAGACTGTTTTAAAACAAATCAATATTTGAGCACGACCATGCTTTTCACAATCTCACTCAATCAAGAGGCCCATGGATATCACTACGAATATATCGTAGGGTTAAATTCCATCTACATCATTCATAATTTTCATTCGACTCGAGATGTATCCAATAATCACCATTATCATTACTCTGTTACGAGTAACTTTAGATGATATCAAAACACAAATATCCTCGAATAAAATTATAATGATTTCAAGTCTGAGGACCATTACATCACTGTCACTATGAGAACAACTTATGATACTGTTAATTATATTCCATGTAGTTATCTCACGGTGGGTCAGCCCAATATGCTATTCTCTATTATGTATTTATATCTTAACTTTAATAACACATATATTAATGATCAATGAGATGTGATCATCAGTCAATATACTAGTCTCAATGCTTTATTGTTGTCTTATATAAACAATAAAACTCGATTAGGGACATTTAAGAATTATAATACTTATCATATTATATAATCTCAAATTCAAGTCTTACTCGAATTAAGCAATTCCTTATTATAGTTCTTAGGACTTCTATTATATTAATATTTATATTACGCAGTAAATATAATATAATAGAATATTATTTTATTCCAAATAAAATAATAACAACAACATTGTTATCAATCTCATCAAATTGATTGCCTCTAGGGCATAAACTCTAACATCCTCAACATTTATATTATTGTTTTTCATTTGTTGTGATATATGATGTGATATATAATTTGTGATTGATTATGTTGTGTTTGAATTACACTGGCCCAAGAATTTTATATTTAAATACCATAAAATATTTTCGAATGTAGAAAAGGAAGTTGGTATTTAAAAAGGGAATTTATTTCAAAAAAGAAATTTAAACTTTGAATGGATTTGGAAATAGAAACTTGTTTTAAACAAATAAAATAAGAATTTGATTATAAACGACATTTATAAATTTAATAAAATAGTTATCTTGGGAAAAACTGAAACATAAATTCAATTCTGAATTTATATAGGGAAGTGGAAATCGGATTTGAAATCAATAATTGTAATTGGATTTGAAGTTAGCATTTATAAAGGATACTATAAACGTGATTATAAATGTTCCAAATAAAAATGAGAGTTTACCTGAATAATCCTACCAATAGAAATGGTACTTGGATTTGAGATAGCATTTTATGAAATCAAATAGATTTGATTATAATATTCACGATTAAAGTGAATAATGGTTTAAGAAAATATTTTGTGAATGGAAATAATATAAGCCAAGTTGAGTTAACTTGAAATGGTAGGTTTATTCCAATGTTCAGAATATTAATCGAAGATAGATTATTCGAAAGACGGTTATTTATTGATATTCGGCTATGTCGAATTCTAGGAAAGTACTTTAATCAAAATTTGATTATTTAATTAATTGTTTATTTACCTTTTATTTATTTATTTATTTATTTTTATTCAAGTAAATGAATTAAGATTATATCTTAAATTTTAATATTTCGGAAATAGGGATTTTAACATTATTGTTATAATCATTGTTTTCCATAAAAGAAGCAGATTCTTAAGTTGAATCCGAGAATTTCGTAAGAAATGTTTTGGTGAAATTTGAAGTTCTAAGCCTTGTCTATTTCGAAGTTGAGAATGTTTTTCAGTTAAGGTCTGAGATGTAATTATACCCCAACTTGATTGACTTCATGATTAGCTGAGAAATGGTTAGGGTTCGGTAGCTAGGGTTGGTTAGTGATATGTTTAGTTAATGAAAGATAATGGGTTGAGTTATAATAACGATGTTTTATATAATATCGGTTAAATTCAAATAAATGGATTTTGGAAATGTTTTTCAAATAAAATTAGAGATGTTTTCTAAGTATATAAAATGAAATGATGTGGTTAATGAGAAGTTTGAAAATGGAAATGTTTTCCAACGTTAATAACGTATATCTTCTGAATATAGAAAAAATAGAAATGTGAAGAGATGGAAAAGTTTTTCGACGTCAATAACATATATTTTATAGAATATGGAAAAGTAAGAGTTATAATATTTGGAAATGTTTTCCAAGAATCGTGAGAGGCTAAAATGGGTTTTGAGAAATATCTGGGAAGATATAGGAAGTTGAGAAATTAATAGTTTAATAGAAATTTGATTTAAAAAGGGGCCAATGTTGTTTGATGGTCGATCGGTAGATTTCCATTTGGAAATAGGTTTGTTTGTTGTATGGATGTTTCTTTTGATACTTAAAACACCGGCTATCAAAGTTCGATTTATTTTATACCTCCGTTGTCAATATGGAGAGACCGGGATCAAATTTATTATCTGAAAACCACCCGTATAGGCATAACCATTGTGAATCGAAATACGTCGAAGGTAATTGAAGACAGAGTAAAATGCAAGGGTTGTTATGTTAATCTTAGGTAGAAATTGGCCAAGATGGATTAATAGAATGGTGCCTTCGGTTTGTCCAGTCCCAGGACAACGCATATGGACGAATGTCTGACAGAGTATTTCTAAATGTTCACATACATTGATTTCTTCAAATATACCAAGTTTGGTGGCGAAGAAAGAAATTTCTCTCAGCTCAACACCCAGAGTGTATTTGTGGACGTCAATTAATGATTTGATGGATCTGACGTTGTGGCATTCAAGTAAATGGTGGCAAGATGTTCTAAAAAGGAAATCGTGACCTCAAGCCTCATCAACCGGGAAATGACATAAATCGGGCAGCCAACATGGCCAAGTGGGTCATTCCCATTAGGGGTATTGTCACCTGGTCAAGAGAAATTCCATTTGCTTCTTATTTTATTCGCTGTTGTATGCTTCCGGTAATGATTGCTGATCACAACCGTTGGTGATAATATGCTCGGTATACTCAAGTTAAATGAGTGACCAGTCATGTTACAACCCGGAAAATCTAAGCCAATTTAAAATTTTTATTTTTGCTATTTTAATGGATTTTGAATATTTAAGATGGTTTATTTTAAATAATAAAGACGAAAAAATTATTTTCGACGGAGTTAGAATGAAAAAAATTATTTTAATTATAAAACGAGCTTGAATTGGCACGGTAGTTCGAAAATTCGATTTCTAATTTCAAATGAATATACAGAATTCAATATAAGTTGGAATTGAACGAAACAAGAAATATTTGAATCTGTTGATCAATATCTTTTTAAAGAAGTCAAGAAACTGATATTTCACTTTAAAAATGATAAGTTACGTCCAGTTTAAAATTCAGAATAATCGTTATGGAATTTATATATATTTTATATAATATATAGCCCTTAAAAATAGCCATTTTTCATACGATCTTCAAATTTGACGAAATTAGTTTTGTTAGGACTGTATCGTCAATACGAAGCTAGAAATATTTTTTCTGGAATTTTTAGAGTTAGTATGCAGCCCCGGTAAATTAAAATGTACGTTAAAATCAATATTGACCGTTCTAATTATTCGTATTTTAATTTCAATGGAAACTGGTCATAACAGTCGAATGGGCTAGCCGGACATACCCCATTGTGTTCGGAATGGGGGTAATTAGCTAGGGGTGACAGTCGTTGGGTTCGATTTGGGGTTCGAAATAAAAACTAACTTTTACGGGATTTAAAATAAAATTAAATATAAATATATATTTCCTTTCAAAAAATATAAATATATATTTTCCTATCAATGCCCTTATCCCCTTTCTCCCTTCAACCATTTATAACAGTCAACGACAGAAAGGAATAAAAAAAATCGCGATGAAGGAAAACGCGGAAGCCTTCGCCGTTGCAGCCACCGCCGCGCCCTCCCTGGAGTTCGCCATCGCCGGAGTTCAGCCCCCTCTCTCGATGCTATCTCCTCCCTCTCCTCTCTAAATCCGCGCGCCACCATCCCAAACCCTCCGCCTCGTTCTTCAGCCGCACCCCCAAACCCTCCGCCTAGTTCATCAGCACCCCAACTCCGCCGCGAACAGGAAACTTCAACTCCGTCGAACCCCAAGCAAGCCCTCCTCCATTCGAAGAAACATGAGTTTGCTTATTTATTTAAGTTTAAATAAATTTTATTAAATAAAATCAGTTCGTTTGTTTACATATAAAGGATTAGTTTAGTTTACATACGAAAGATTATGTTTGTAGAGGAGTAAAGTTTTGATTTTTATACAAAAAAGAATAGATTTCTGATAAGAGAAAAGTTATGATTTCATATAGAAAAGAGTTGATTTCTAGTATATGAAAGATACGATTTTTAGTTTTATAAAAATACGATTTTTAAGCGTATAAAAATGTAATTTTTCATCGTATAAAAATATGATCTTTAGTTGTGTAAAAATATGATTTTTACTTTGATAAAGACTTGATTTTTTGTAACGAATCGGATTTTGCCCAGACTTAATCGATCGCAAAATCGACCAAGACCGTTCAAATCCCGCATACGTTAACTTTGGGAATACAATACGTTAGAAAATATAACAACAGACTTTTATTACATCATGATAATATAACATCAGAGTACATAATATATCAGAGTACATTGAAAATAATACAGCGGAAGGTAAATTACAATGAATTAATACAATACACAGCGGAAGACTTCAATGCTCTGGACATAGCTTTAAGCTTCAATCTAGGATCCTGCTAAAGAGATAAAGATATCAGCAAAAAGCTACTTGGCTGCCCGTGTGGAAAGAGGGCACCCGAGTTCGCAAAGTGAAACAAACTACGGGTCAGTCGTGGGACTGGTATGAGAAATCTAACTTACTTAACTAATAAGAAGGCTAATCACAAGACCACGCCGCTAACACGGAACGGGTTTACTCCATTGGATTGCCAGTGCATAAAATAAGTAAATCGTCAAATCACACAATGCTTTTTAGAAAAATGAAACCATTATAAGACCCAAGTCCCATCACACAATGCAACGCAAACCGGAGGATAGGGTTTTACCTTATAATGATCAAAAGATGATAAATACAAAAAAACGATATTACTATTAGTGTGTATATGTTTTAATAAAACATTTCAAAATAAATGTATCAATCCTAGACGGCATGGGTACCATGTACCATGTCGCCGTACTAGTTATACAAACAAAACCACATGGGGCGTATTGGAAATTGGGTTTCCATCATGAGTCAAGGCTAGGAACGATCTCCTTACCGATTCGAGACACTCTAGCAATGCCTCAGGATTCGGACGCTGGCGAACCCTTGGATCCTGCAGGGCCGGTCCACAAATACTTTAGTGGATTAGTTATGCCTGAACACACACTCCCCGATCCTATTGGACCTACAAATCAGCCATTGGCGACCGATAAGAATAAACTGAGGCCTCAAAAATTCCATCATCCACACAAGTAAAATGTCAGCCAGTTTTAAGCACCGACACCACTTCTAGCTAGAAAGAAACGTGTGCACTGCCTGCGTTCCCTTGCTCCGTTTTAGACACTACCGGGGTGTGAGGCTCACGAGGTCACGCTATACAAAGCTATGCCAAAATAGGCTATGCTTTGATCATCCCACAAGGCTTGCTTTGCAAGAAAGCCTTGATCATTTGCATCTTGGCTTGCCACGTTGACATTTCACGCCATGCAATTCATAACTATTAATACACAACCTCTAAGGGTGTTGAGCAAAAGAATAAATTCTACGCCACCAACGGTTGTATATTAATAGAAATCAATTTACATAGAATGAAATCCAACGTCAGACATGCATCCATTTATAAGCTTATGCTCTAGGTCTGAGCGAAAGCCAAATCCGTACAAATCAACACTACGTCCGGATAACTACCATCTTAGCCCCATCTTGGGAGCAAATCAATCAAGGGCCTCAACACTAGTTACCCATTCGATGTCAAGATCGTCGGTCTTCGACCACCGTCTTCATCTTCGACTCTTCATCGTCATAATAATTATTCGAAATGGGTTAAACCCGGTCTTTCCGAATAACTTGCGTATTTTATAATTGAAAATCAAGTGTTATAAAACACATCCAACGTCTCATTCCAATTCCAAATATTCTTTTAATAGGATATTTATGTTACTAGGGAAAAGTTCACATAAATTAAATCAAAGATAAATTCTTATAAATTTATTCTTTTAAACATTCATTAAAACTCCAATTTGATTTTAATATCAAAAATCATTATTTTATGATTATTCAACTCTTAAGGAATTAACCTTGTCTTTAATTGGGTTAAAGAATCAATGTCATTTAAAACATTGTTCACGATAAACCCACAATCATCTTCCGTTAAATATGGAATTTTCACAGAAATTAAGTCAATATATAATCGATATACATTTCTGTATCGGACCAATAATATAAATGGAATAACGGCAAAGCCTTTTAAATTCCATATATAGTATCAGTCTTCTTTTACAGAAACCTATCTCGATTATTATCAAACCGAATTTCCACTCAATTCCAATTTAATTTATCAAATTGGAAAACTTGTCTTTAGAAAACTTCTTTTTAAATCTTAATAAAAGATTTATAATATCTAAATCATATTATCATTGTAAATTGGGTTAAAGAACAGTGTCATTTAAAACATAGTTCACGATAAACCCAATTCACATATCAATTTATTTCAATTACAAAATATAACTGAAACTCTAAAAATCTTAATCAATAGATTTATAATTTAATACTGTTTTAAGAACAGTGTTATTTAAAACACCATCCACGACAACCCAAATTCTAATTCTTTTATCTAATTCCAAATAAATATTAAATAAATTAGAAGACTTCATTAAATCTTAACTTAAAAGATTTATCCTAGTTATTAACTAGTCTACTTTAATAGAAATATATTTCCTATCTTTTATCCATCCAAGAACGGACATAGAAATCATCATTTTATTCTTTGTTAAAAATTATTTAAAATTATTCATTATTTTAAAAATATTCTTTATAAAAAGATTCTTTATATAAAATATCCTTCATAGTACAGTATTCTTTATTTTAAAAGATATTATTTTACAATGTTCTTTATTTCAAATATTCCTTATTTTAAAAAGATATTCTTGATTTAAAAGAAATCCTGAATAGGAATGTGACTCAATCAGTTACCATATAACTTTGGTTATATGGATTTCACACATCGTATGAATATGACAACAAATGATACATAATTATCAAACATCCATTCACATGCAAAGTGAAGTTTATAACTGTGTGAGTATTAAAATGAAATAACAACACTCATCGCAGACTGTCAATCTATCGATCGACATACGACTAAATATTGGGACTAGTGTATGTCAATTCATCCCAACACCCGTGTGGGGTTTTCAGCCAACAACAATTCATACAAATAAATGATTGGTTAAGAATTTAACCAATTCAATACTACTAACATGTTGATGATAATGGAATAACATGTTATTTATTTCTAATGCCGAATAAAAATGTATTTTTATTCGTATAATTTCCCTATATATTTCTAAGGTCAAATAAACTATAATTTATTCACATGTTATTATTGTTGATGACGAATGAAAAGGATAATTCCTATTTTCTTTTATTTGTATGCGAATAACTTTAACTTTAACACATAAAAGGGATAATTTATGTGTATGTGTTTAAATGTATAATCTACATATGTAAATGTTTATTTACATTGCATACAAATCCTAATGTATGCATAAACACATAAAGATATCATTTTACCTTCCTGTATATTCTAATGTATGTTTTAACCAATAATATGATTCTTATATTTAAATATATTTTCTAATGTAAATTTGCAAATAAAAGAAATGATTTTTATATTTGCTTATAAATTGTACTTCACGTTATGCAACCATCTTAATTTGACAAGATGTACAATTTTCCTCAACTAATATATTTGACAAAAATGCATATTTTGATTCATTAATCTAATTTGACAAAAAAGCATATTTTGTTTCAAATAAAATAATTCGACAAAATTAATGTTTTTGCTTCAACTAATATAAATTGACAAAATTTGCATATTTTGTTTCCACTAGTATAAATTAACAAAAGTGTTTGTTTTGTTTCAACTAGTATAATTTAACAAAAGTGAATAATTTCTAACCAATGAAAATTGACCAAAGTGAATATTTTGTTTTAACTAGTATAATTTGACAAAAGTGATTATTTTGTTTTAACAAGTGTAATTTGACAAAAATGATTATTTTGTTTAAACTGACAGAAATGATTATTTTGTTTAAATTGACAAAAATGATTATTTTGTTTAAATTGACAAATATGATTATTTTGTGTTTTGTTTGCATCTAAAATTGCAAACAAAAATGTAACTTTTATTTTTGATGTTGTATTTGCATTGATGAATGCAAATAAAAGAATAAATTTTGTTTTCAATATATTTTTGCATTGGTGAATGCAAATAAAAGAATAAATTTTATTTTCAATGTATATTTGCATTGGTAAATGCAAATAAAAGAATAAATTTTATTTTCAATGTATGCTTGCATTAGTGAATGCAAATAAAAAGGACAAAATTCATTTCAATGTATATATGCACTAGTGAATGCAAATAAAAAGGACAAATTTCATTTCAATGTATATATGCATTAGTGAATGCAAATAAAAAGTACAAATTTCATTTCAATGTATATATGCATTAGTGAATGCAAATAAAAGAATAAACTTTAATTTCAATGTATATTTACATTTGTGAATGTAAATAAAAGAACAAGTTTTATTTTTAATGTATATATTTGCATCTGTAAATGCAAATAAAAGAACAAGTTTTATTTTTAATGTATATATATTTGCGTCTGTAAATGCAAATAAAAGGACAAGTTTTATTTTTGTTGTACATATATTAGCATCTGTAAATGCAAATAAAAGAACAAGTTTTATTTTTATTGTATATATATTTGCATCTGTAAATGCAAATAAAAGAACAAGTTTTATTTTTATTGTATATATATTTGCATCTGTAAATGCAAATAAAAGAACAAGTTTTTTTTGTATTGTATATATATTTGCATCTGTAATGCAAATAAAAGAACAAGTTTAATTTTTATTGTATATATATTTGCATCTGTAAATGCAAATAAAAGAACAAGTTTTTTTTTTATATATTTTCATTTGTAAATGCAAATAAAAGAACAAGTTTTATTTTAAGTTAACAAGTTTTACAAAAATGTTACCAAATCAAATAGGGGCACTTTTGTTCATATATATATAAAATAAAAACATGGTTTTTATTATTTTATTTACAAATTTTGACACACGTGAATATAAAATATTCTATATATACAATAATATATGATTTTATCGCGTATACTAAAGTCTAAAAAACATGAATACAAATCAAAATCAATCGTTCATCTCAACCATAGCACAATCAACGTTGAAAATAAATATATACATACAACATGAATTTCATACTAAATGAATATGTAAATTACACAATTAAATAAATAATTTATTTTAATTTGGAAAATAGAAATCTCACCCATAGCTATCCATTTTTCCAAAATTTAGAAAAGCTCTAAATCAGTTCTCGTTAATCCCATCGCGTAGATCTTGTCACTGCGATTCCAACGCATTCAGTTTCGTGCTATTCTGATTAGATTTGAAAAAGATATGACCATTTGAAATCTAAATATACTAATTACATCATTAATTTAATAATTTAATTAATTAACCTATCCTTAATACATCTTCCTCATCGTCACTTTACTGGAACCCGTAACCCAAACTTCCACAGTCTTCCTTTCTGCGCGCACGCCCAACCAGAGCACTGGAATCCGATCTAACACCACCACTCCGTCGCCCTAACCGCCTCCATCCTACGCCTGGCCACCACTTCCCACTCGTGCCCCCCTAGGAGGCACAAACCACCCCAAAACGCAGCACCTTTGACCTCCCCTCTCGGCCTCCACGTCGAACGAAATCAAATCGCCACCGCACGGATTAAAGCTCTCTGAATGCTCTTTAATTTGGTATATGGAAATTTGAATTTTGTTGTGTGAATTAGATGAATGAAGAGGAACAAATTCGGAGCATTCTGGCCATTGATTAAAGAGGTGGTGGCTGGTTCATTTTCGATAAGGGTTTAGCAAATGATTTTCCATCCTTTTTTATATTATTTTAATGTAATTATTGCAAATAAATCCATATGTTTCAAACTAAACCATTTTCAGTCCAACTGAAGTCTACCCCACCCTATAGCCCCCATTCCGGATCCAATGGGCTAGGTCCCGTGAGCCCAATCGATCATCTACAACATGTTTTATTTAATATAATATTTAAATTATTTATTTAATTAATTCAATCTTACATTTAAATTCACCGGGGCCACATGCGACCTCTAAAAATTACAGAAAAAATATATTTCTGGCTTTGTTTTGATAATATGGTTCTAACAAGACTAATTTCTTCGAATTCTGTGACTGTTTGAAAAATGGCTATTTTTAAGCTTATTAAATTTGACCGAAACTGACAAAACACAGTTTCTTTTGCCACGCTCACATACTAATTCAGAAAATTATGAAAATTGAAACCTAGAAATAATTTGAAATTCCGGTTCCAACAAAAGTGGTTTCGTCGAAAACGAGGTCGTTTGAAAATTGACTATTTTCAAGGCTAATATATTTAATTAAAATATATATAAATTCTATAGCGACTTTTTAAAATTTTAAACTGGACATAACTTTTTATTTCCAAAACAAAATTTCAATTTTTCAGATTCGTTAGAAAGATATGATTTAACAGATTCAAATATTTCTTGTTTTACTCAATTCTGATTTATTTTGAATCCTGTACATTCAGTTAAAGTTCAAAATCAAAATTTCAAACTACTGCGCTATTTCCAACTCCTTTTATAATTAAATAAAATTTATTCGTTTTAACTTTGATTAAAATAAATTTTAGCCATTATTATTTAAATAGATTATTTTATATTCTCAAAATTCATTAAAATTTTCTAAAATAAATTTTTTAAATTGGTTTAGAATTTGCGGGTTGTTACAGTCTCCCCCACTTAAAATCTTTTCGTCCTCGAAAAGGAAATGAGATGAAAGTTGTTTATTTTACTAATTTAATTTTCATTCTATTATTGTTTTCCAAAATTTTATTAGCCGAACTAATATTCATACAACACAATCATCAATCAATTAGTTGATTAATTTTTTAAATATATATAGCTTTTATATATTCAAAAAACATATTTTCTAAATCGAATTATATATATAATTATAAGTGCGTTAATTATAAACTTTTCACTCTGAACTCATTCTAGGGCATTACTAACCCCATCCCTAATGAGTTTTCTCTTTCTACGATACTACTGATCCTATCTCTAATGAGTATTCTTATTGGATATCACTAATCCAATCTCTGATGAGTCTATTGTTCAGTTCTAACGAGTTGTGCCCCAAAGATTTGAGCTAACCAGAGATCTGATACCAACTGTAACGAATCGGATTTTGCCCGGACTTGATCGATCACAAAATCGACTAAGACCGTTCAAATCCCGCATACGTTAACTTTGGGAATACAATACGCTAGAACAGATAACAACAGACTTTTATTACATAATGATAATATAACATCAGAGTACAGAATATATCAGAGTACATTGAAAATAATACACCGGAAGGTAAATTACAATGAATTAATACAATACACAGCAGAAGACTTCAATGCTCTGGACACAGCTTTAAGTTTCGATCCAGGATCCTGCTAAAGAGATAAAGATATCTACAAAAAGCTACTTGACTGCCCGTGTGGAAAGAGGGCACCCCAGTTCGCAAAGTGAAACAAACTACGGGTCAGTCAGGGGACTGGTATGAGAAATCTAACTAACTTAACTAATAAGAAGGCTAATCACAGGACCACGCCGCTAACGCGGAACAGGTTTACTCCATTGGATTACCAGTGCATAAAATAAGTAAATCGTCAAATCACGCAATGCTTTTTAGAAAAATGAAACCATTATAAGACCTAAGTCCCATCACATAATGCAACGCAAACTGGAGGATAGGGTTTTACCTTATAATGATCAAAAGATGATAAATAAGCAAAAACGATATTACTATTAGTGTGTATATGTTTTAATAAAACATTTCAAAATAAATGTATCAATCCTAGACGGCATGGGTAACATATATCATGTCGCCATACTAGTTATACAATCAAAACCACATGGGGCATATTGGAAATTGGGTTTCCATCATGAGTCAAGGCTAGGAACGATCTCCTTACCGATTCGAGACACTCTAGCAATGCCTCAGGATTACTGGCGAACCCTTGGATCCTGCAGGGATGGTCCACAAATACTTTAGTGGATTAGTTATGCCTGAACACATGCTCCCCGATCCTATTGGACCTACAAATCGGCCATTGGCGACCGATAAGAATAAACCGAGGCCTCGAAAATTCCATCATCCACATAAGTAAAATGTCAGCCAGTTTTAAGCACCGACACCACTTCTAGCTAGAAAGAAACATGTGCACTCCCTGCGTTCCTTTGCTCCGTTTTAGACTCTACCGAGGTGTGAGGCTCGCGAGGTCACGCTACACAAAGCTATGCCAAAATAGGCTATGCTTTGATCATCCCACAAGGTCTGCTTTGCAACAAAGCCTTGATCATTTGCATCTTGGCTTGCCACGTTGACATTTCACGCCATGCAATTCATAACTATTAATACACAACCTCTAAGGGTGTTGAGCAAAAGAATAAATTCTCCGCCACCAACGGTTGTATATTAATAGAAATCAATTTACATAGAATGAAATCCAACGTCAGACATGCATCCATTTGTAAGCTTATGCTCTGGGTCTGAGCGAAAGCAAAATCCGTACAAATCAACACTACGTCCGGATAACTACCATCTTAGCCCCATCTTGGGAGCAAATCAATCAAGGGCCTCAACAATAGTTACCCATTCGATGTGTAGATCGTCGGTCTTTGACCACCGTCTTCATCTTCGACTCTTCATCGTCGTAATAATTATTCGAAATGGGTTAAGCCTGGTCTTTCCGAATAACTTGCGTATTTTATAATTGAAAATCAAGTGTTATAAAACACATCCAACGTCTCATTCCAATTCAAAATATTCTTTTAATAGGATATTCATGTTACTAGGGAAAAGTTCCCATAAATTAAATCAAAGATAAATTCTTGTAAATTTATTCTTTTAAACATTCATTAAAACACCAATTTGATTTTAATATCAAAAATCATTATTTTATGATTATTCAACTCTTAAGGAATTAACCTTGTCTTTAATTGGGTTAAAGAATCAATGTCATTTAAAACATTGTTCACGATAAACCCATAGTCATCTTCCATTAAATATGGAATTTTCACATAAATTAAGTCAACATATAATTGATATAAATTTCTGTGTCGGACCAATAATATAAATGGAATAACGACAAAGCCTTTTAAATTCCATATATAGTATCGGTCTTCTTTTACAGAAACCTATCTCGATTATTATCAAACCGAATTTCCACTCAATTCCAATTTAATTTATTAAATTGGAAAACTTGTCTTTAGGAAAATTTCTTTTTAAATCTTAATAAAAGATTTATAATTTCTAAATCATATTATCACTGTAAATTGGGTTAAAGGACAATGTCATTTAAAACGTAGTTCACGATAAACCCAATTCACATATCAATTTATTTCAATTACAAAATATAATTGAAACTCTAAAAATCTTAATTAATAGATTTATAATTTAATACTGGGTTTAAGAACAGTGTTATTTAAAACACCATCCACGACAACCCAAATACTAATTCTTTTATCTAATTCCAAATAAATATTAAATAAATTAGAAGACTTCATTAAATCTTAACTTAAAAGATTTATCCTAGTTAATAACTAGTCCACTTTAATAGAAATATACTTCCTATCTTTTGTCCATCCAAGAACAGACATAGAAATCATCA
This sequence comes from Allium sativum, assembly GCA_030737875.1. Taxonomy (NCBI): domain Eukaryota; kingdom Viridiplantae; phylum Streptophyta; class Magnoliopsida; order Asparagales; family Amaryllidaceae; genus Allium; species Allium sativum. The sequence continues at coordinate 713,161,869 of CM060921.1, read as the reverse complement.
TTTTATTCTTTGTTAAATATTATTTAAAAATATTCATTATTTTAAAAATATTCTTTATAAAAAGATTCTTTATATAAAATATCCTTTATAGTACAATATTCTTTATTTTAAAAGATATTATTTTACAATGTTGTTTATTTCAAATATTCCTTGTTTTAAAAAGATATTCTTGATTTAAAAGAAATCCTGAATAGGAATGTGACTCAATCAGTTACCATATAACTTTGGTTATATGGATTTCACACATCGTATGAATATGACAACAAATGATACATAATTATCAAACATCCATTCACATGCAAAGTGAAGTTTATAACTGTGTGAGTATTAAAATGAAATAATAACACTCATTGCAGACTGTCAATCTATCGATCGACATACGACTAAATATTGGGACTAGTGTATGTCAATTCATCCCAACACCCGTGTGGGGTTTTCAGCCAACAACAATTCATACAAATAAATGATTGGTTAAGAATTTAACCAATTCAATACTACTAACATGTTGATGATAATGGAATAACATGTTATTTATTTCTAATGCCGAATAAAAATGTATTTTTATTCGTATAATTTGCCTATACATTTCTAAGGTCAAATAAACTGTAATTTATTCACATGTTATTATTGTTGATGATGAATGAAAAGGATAATTCCTATTTTCTTTTATTTGTATGCGAATATCTTTAACTTTAACACATAAAAGGGATAATTTATGTGTATGTGTTTAAATGTATAATCTACATATATAAATGTTTATTTACATTGCATACAAATCCTAATGTATGCATAAACACATAAAGATATCATTTTACTTACCTATATATTATAATGTATGTTTTGACCAATAAAATGATTCTTATATTTAAATATATTTTCTAATGAAAATTTGCAAATAAAAGAAATGATTTTTATATTTGCTTATAAATTCTACTTCACGTTATGCAACCATCTTAATTTGACAGGATGTACATTTTGCCTCGACTAATATATTTGACAAAAATGCATATTTTGATTCAATAATCTTATTCGACCAAAAAGCATATTTTGTTTCAACTAAAATAATTCGACAAAATGAATGTTTTTGCTTCAACTAATATAAATTGACAAAATTTGCATATTTTGTTTCCACTAGTATAAATTAACAAAAGTGCTTGTTTTGTTTCAACTAGTAAAATTTAACAAAAGTGAATAATTTGTTCTAACCGATGAAAATTGACCAAAGTGAATATTTTGTTTTAAGTAGTATAATTTGAAAAAAGTGATTATTTTGTTTTAACAAGTGTAATTTGACACAAATGATTATTTTGTTTAAATTGACAAAAATGATTATTTTCTTTAAATTGACAAAAATGATTATTTTGTATTTTGTTTGCATCTAAAATTGCAAACAAAAATGTAACTTTTATTTTTGATGTTATATTTGCATTGATGAATGCAAATAAAAGAGTAAATTTTGTTTTCAATATATATTTGCATTGGTGAATGCAAATAAAAAAATAAATTTTATTTTCAATGTATATTTGCATTGGTAAATGCAAATAAAAGAATAAATTTTATGTTCAATGTATGCTTGCATTAGTGAATGCAAATAAAAAGGACAAATTTCATTTCAATGTATATATGCATTAGTGAATGCAAATAAAAAGGGCAAATTTCATTTCAATGTATATATGCATTAGTGAATGCAAATAAAAAGGACAAATTTCATTTCAATGTATATATGCATTAGTGAATGCAAATAAAAGAATAAACTTTAATTTCAATGTATATTTACATTTGTGAATGTAAATAAAAGAACAAGTTTTATTTTCAATGTATATATTTGCATCTGTAAATGCAAATAAAAGAACAAGTTTTATTTTTAATGTATATATATTTGCATCTGTAAATGCAAATAAAAGAACAAGTTTTATTTTTGTTGTATATATATTAGCATCTGTAAATGCAAATAAAAGAACAAGTTTTATTTTTATTGTATATATATTTGCATCTGTAAATGCAAATAAAAGAACAAGTTTTATTTTTATTGTATATATATTTGCATCTGTAAATGCAAATAAAAGAACAAGTTTTTTTTGTATTGTATATATATTTACATCTGTAAATGCAAATAAAAGAACAAGTTTAATTTTTATTGTATATATATTTGCATCTGTAAATGCAAATAAAAGAACAAGTTTTTATATATATATATATATATTTTCATTTGTAAATGCAAATAAAAGAACAAGTTTTATTTTAAGTTAACAAGTTTTACAAAAATGTTACCAAATCAAACAGGGACACTTTTGTTTATATATATATATATATAATAATAACATGGTTTTTATTTTATATACAAATTTTGACACACGTGAATATAAAATATTCTATATATACAATAATATATGATTTTATCGTATATACTAAAGTCTAACAAACATGAATACACAAATAAAATCAATTGTTCATCTCAACCATAGCACAATCAACGTTGAAAATAAATATATACATACAACATGAATTTCATACTGAATGAATATATAAATTACACAATAGAACAAATAATTAATTTTAATTTGAAAAATAGAAATCTCACCCATAGCTATCCATTTTGCCAAAATTTATACAAGCCCTAAATCAGTTCCCGTCAGTCCCATCGCGTAGATCTCGTAACTGCGATTCCAACGCATTCAGTTTCGTGCAATTCTGATTAGATTTTAAAAAGATATGACCATTTGAAATCTAAATATACTAATTACATCATTAATTTAATAATTTAATTAATTAACCTATCCTTAATACATCTTCCTCATCGTCACTTTACTGGAACTCGTAACCCAAACTTCCACAGTCTTCCTTTCTACGCGCACGCCCAACCAGAGCACCGGAATCCGATCTAACACCACCACTCCGTCGCCCTAACCGCCGCCATCCTATGCCTAGCCACCACTTCCCACTCGCGCCCCCTAGGAGCCACAAACCACCCCAAAACGCAGCACCTTTGACCTCCCCTCTCGGCCTCCACGTCGAACGAAATCAAATCGCCACCGCACGGATTAAAGCTCTCTGAATGCTCTTTAATTTGGTATATGGAAATTTGAATTTTGTTGTGTGAATTAGAAGAATGAAGAGGAACAAATTCGGAGCATTCTGTCCATTGAATAAAGGGGTGGCGGCTGGTTCATTTTAGATTAGGGTTTAGCAAATGATTTTCCATCCTTTTTTATATCATTTTAATGTAATTATTGCAAATAAATCCATATGTTTCAAACTAAACCATTTTCAGTCCAACTGAAGTCTACACTACCCAATAGCCCCCATTCCGGATCCAATGGGCTAGGTCCCGTGAGCCCAGTCGATAATCTACAACCTGTTTTATTTAATTTAATATTTAAATTATATATTTAATTAATTCAATCTTACATTTAAACTCACCGGGGCCACATACGACATCTAAAAATTACAGAAAAATTATTTTTGGCTTTGTTTTGACGATACGGTTCAAACAAGACTAATTTCATCGAATTCTAAGACTGTTTGAAAAATGGCTATTTTTAAGCTGATTAAATTTGACCGAAACTGACAAAACACAGTTTCTTTTGCCACGCTCACATACTAATTCAGAAAATTATGAAAAATGAAGCCTAGCAATAATTTGACATTCCGGTTCCAACAAAAGTGGTTTCGTCGAAAATAGAGGTCATTTGAAAATTGACTATTTTCAAGGCTAATATATTTAATTAAAATATATATAAATTCTATAGCGACTTTTCAAAATTTTAAACTGAGCATAACTTTTTATTTCAAAAACAAAATTTCAATTTTTCAGATTCTTTAGAAAGATATGATTTAACAGATTCAAATATTTCCTGTTTTACTCAATTCTGATTTATTTTGAATCCTGTACATTCAGTTAAAGTTCAAAATCAAAATTTCAAACTACCGCGCTATTTCCAACTCCTTTTATAATTAAATAAAATTCATTCGTTTTAACTTTGATTAAAAATAAATTTTAGCCATTATTATTTAAATAAATTATTTTATATTCTCAAAATTCATTAAAATTTTCTAAAATAAAATTTTTAGATTGGTTCAGAATTTGCGGGTTGTTTCATTTTTTATCGCACGAGCGGATCCATAAAGATGAGATGATTAACCTCATAAAGATGAGATTTTTAACCTTATGAAGATGAGATGATTAACCTCGTAAAGATGAGATTTTTTAACACAAACCGCGTGAAACAGATCTCGTTGGAAACAGGGCGAAGATTTTCTACATACGAACAGTCGCGGTGTTTGGTTTAGCTCCTAGGTGAGAACTCCTCACTTTAAAATTTATTTTCTAGTTAAATATATACTAGGATGCAGACGGTGCTTAGTAGCACCCGACACCTTTGTTTGAAACCATGGATGTTTGGTTGATTTGTGGATTGAGTGATTTGGGTGAATTTGATTTGGAAAATGAAATGAATTGATTAGAATTTGGTTTGCGTATGACGTGCGCCATTATGTGGCGAGGGATAAGGCTAGACCTTATCCGGTTTGAGTATCGCGCCGTTATGCCGCCGAAATTTTCTAAAATATGTTAGAAAAATAAAAATATTATTTTTATTAGATAAATGAATAAAATAAATATTCATTTGCAAATCAAAACGATTTGTTTATGTACACCCATTTGACTGATATGGATTGGGTCGATAAATTTTACACATCGCCCAACTGCACAAATAATATTTAGTATTTGTTGATTGAAACCCCACACGGGTGTTGGGATGACATTTGACGTGCACTAGTCCCAATTGTTTAGTTGTATGTCGATCGATAGGTTGACAGACTGATGTAAGCGTTAATTATTTATAATTAATGCTTATGCAGTTGTGTGGTGCACTCTGGATGATGGTTGATTATTTATCATTGTTGTGATATACATGTGTTGTAGGAAATCCATATAAATCACTTTATATGGTAATTGGCTGTGTCTGATTCCAATTCAGAACTGAAGAATATTTTAAAATAATGAATATTTTAAAATAACGAATATTTTAAAATAATATTCTGTAAAGGATTAAAATCTGATTTTGATGTCCGATTTTGTATGGACACGAATTATTGAAATAAATATAGCCGTGTTGATTAGATATGCACCATTTTGACGCGAACGATATTTATATCGATTATATTCGTTTTTATAATGAATATAAAAAAGGAAGTGATTTCAAAATCTAATATTTTAAAATATTATCATTTATATATTAATGATATAGAATATTAAATTTTGACTTAAAATTGAAAATGAAGTTGAAACCGTTTTTAAAACGAATTATAAAATACGTTTTGAATTGAAATCGACAAAATATATATAATATATATTATTAATATATTTAATGGCCTGAATTGAAGGCGACGCGCCGTGGCTGTTTGCGAATTTCGACCATTGACTTCGAATCGACGTTACGGGAGACCGACCGTCGAATTCTCCTGAAACCAGAACCATTGGGTTCGTATCGAAAAGGGCTTTCAACGAATATAAGAGATTTGAAATCTAACAGTTGAATTTGGAATTATGTCCAAATCAAATTTGGAAAAGGTCGCTTTAAGTGCAGTTCGATGACCGTATATGGAAATCGACTGTACGGGCCTTGATAAAATTATTAAAAATCTTAATAATTTGTTTAAAATCATAATAAATGATTTGAAAAGAATTAGAATGAAAAATTCCATATTTGTGTAGATAAAAATATATTTTTATCAAAATGAACTAGTTATTAACTAGAATTATAATCCATTATTTTTAAATAAATAAAAGGGATTGAGAATGGGTTTTAATATAACCAGAATTTCCAATATATGAATCAGAAAGGATTTGAATTGAAATTATCTTCGGAATACTTCGATATTGGATTTCGTGATTATACGGATATCGTTATGGAAGTTTGAAGACATATATATATATTGCTATTTCCAATACGATATTGGTTGGTTTCAGAATTTGGTATTGAATATAAGACGATATATTTTCTATTCAGAGCCTTGTATTTAATATCAAATTGGATTTGGGGTTGTCGTGAACGGCGTCTTCATTAACACTATTCTTAAACCCAAGTGTGAAAAGAATAAATCTTTTTATTAAGATTTAAAGAAGAGTTACCAATTAATCAACATTTAATTGGAATTGAAATGGAATGTGAATTGGGTTTATCGTGAACTGTGTTTTAAACGACATTCGTTATTTAACTCGATTAACAGTAAAATGTGATTTGGAATTTATAAATCTTTTTATTGAGATTTAATGGAAATTTTCCAGAGTAAAATTTTCCAATATATAAATTGGAATGGAATGGAATTCAATTTGGTAATAATTGAAGTGAGCTTCTGTGGAGGAAGACCGTTACTATATATGGAATTTAAAAGGCTTCGCCGTTATTCCATTTGTATTATTGGTTGGATACGGGAGTTTATATCGATTATATATATTGATCTGTTTTCCGTGAAGATTCCATAATTAATGGAATTAGATTTGGGTTTGTCGTGAATGATATCTATAATAATACTGTTCTTAAACCCAATGGAGTTAAGAAAATTAGAAACTAACTGAAGATTAGCTAAGTTGAATGGTTTCTTGGGTATTGATCTGGTGTTGGTTTTGGCCTTCGGGGTTAATACTTAGAGAATTGTTCTCTTACTAATTTACGGTTAGAGACTGATGGAATGTGATAACTAAAATTATCAATTCAAGAAAATGATCGAGAATGGAGTACCACCCGTTTTACTCCAGGCGATAGTTAAATCTTTAATTAGATTTGAACGTGAAATGGTAATTAATTTTACCGGTAACACCGTGGTGTTAGATATGGTGTATTACCATTTTTGCTCCAGGGGATGAATAGGTTGGGATTGGGAAATATAATAAATGATTACTTCGGTAAGGTTCGTTAATCCCGACTAGTTGGATAAACTTTAATATGGTTTGAATTGATATTCAAAGGAAGATTAAAAATAAATTTAAAAGAATTTATCCTTGATAAAATTAATGGGAACCTTTCCCTAGAAATTAGAATATTTGAATAAAATAATATTCTGAATTGGAATGAGGCGTATGTTGTGTTCGTGTAACAATTGTTTATTAAATACGCGAGTTATTCGGAAAGACCGGGTTTATACCCATTCTGAATAACTGATTCGACGATAAGTCGAAGATGAAGACGGTGGTTGAAGACCGGAGGTCTTCACGTCGTTTGGATGATTAATGATATCCTGATTGGGCTTTACACCCAAGACGATGGAAAAAGCGGTGATTGTCCATACGTACTTGGAGATCGACCGGATATGCGATGTAACAACCCGTATTTTCAATAAACTGTTATAACATAAATCGAGGCAGAATTTATTTTAAAAATCTGAACCAAGGGAAACGGGCTATGCCATTGCGTTCGTCTCGGAAAAATACGCGAAATAGAGTCCGAGTTTTCGAAAATCGGAGTCCGTATGACCCAGTTAAGGCCCATGGAAGTTTTCAGAAATTTCCATAATTAAAAACAGATTTAAAATTTAAAATTAAAAAGAAGGATTGGGCACAGCTGGCGTCAGCGGGAAAAATTCCCGCCAAGACCCCCAAGTCGACAGGCATGTCGACAGGGGTCTAGGGGAGTCGACTGCCCTGTCGACAGCCCTGTCGACAGGGGGTAGCCAGGCATAATTGCCTGGTGCACCATTTTGGTTTGGGCTTGGTTGTGTGGCCTGGTTCTAGAGCATTCCGAAATCTGACGGGCCAAAGTTCACCTAGGGTTAATCCTAGGGCTTAAAACACTCTAATTCCCTATAAATATACCCCTAATCCTACCCTAAAGCCTCATTAATCAATCTAGCAACTAAACTATGCCAAATTGAATCCTCAAAATGGCCTCCACCTAAAATCCCTAGCCTCCACCTTCCTCAAAGTTTAATCCTATGAAGATATGATGATCATACAACTTTTTCTATGTTGTATGAATGCTTAATAACTTGCATACTTCATTAAGTTGCAAGTTTGATTTGCTAAGTTTGTGTTTTTGGGATTTTGCAAGAGGGTTTTCTTATTTGAAGCTTTGTTTTGGGTTTTTAAAAGGGCTTCTTCATCTTATTTGGTGGATTTGTGGCTTGTTTATATTTGTAAGCCCTCTTACCTTCACTTTACAAACTTTAAAGTTATCATGTGGTGAAAGTTGAGATTTATGTGAGTTTATTTGATTATGCATGCTTATGCGAACTCACTATGTTATGTTTTACATGTTTCATAAGTTATGCATGCTTATGCGAGATTTCTATGCCATGTTAAACATGTTTCACAAGTTATGCATGCTTATGCGAGCTTATTATGTCATGTTCTACATGTTTAATGGATTATGCATGCTTATGCAAGTTCACCTTACCATGTTATACATGTTTTATGGATTATGCATGTTTATGCAAGTTCACCTCACCATGTTATGCAAGTTTAATGGGTTATGCATGACTATGCAAGTTCACCTTACCATGTTATGCACATTTAATAAGCTATGCATGTTTATGCGAGTTCACTATGACATGATTTGCAAGTTTAACATGTATGCATATTTATTATGATATGTGAAGTTCATCATGTATGTTATGCTAAGTTACCTTCTATACCCTTATGCGTTATGACGAATATGTAAGCGAGATAATGACGTTGGGAGGGTTTGGGTAAACTTAAAAATACATGAAACTAAAAGATTGGGAATTTACCTATTAAGTTAGGTCTACCCCTTGGGAATTTACCTATTAAGTTAGGTCTACCCAAGTAAATGTTAACTTGTAAATATGTTTTAAAGTGGACATGACATTAGATAACATGATATGGCCAACTCGAGGTTAGACCTAGTTGTGGTGTAAATCTTCCCAGGTAACCACAACGTGGGGTCTAATGTGGGTAGTTGGTCATGTTGCACCATAAGACCCGAGGTTAGACCTAGACGTGGTGTAAATCTTCCCAGGTAACCACGGATGTCTAAGGTGAGAGGTTGGGTGCGTTAAGTAATTAATGCCTCATGATTAGGGTTAAGTCATGGCCCACTAATACTTAACCAATAATGGGGATGCGAGGATTAGATGGGGTTAAGTGGTTACACTTGACTAATTTAATCCAGGATTAGTGAGGGGTTAAAACCACACTTAACCCTCTTAGAAACCCTAGCAGCGTGGTCTGTTCCAGCAGTAATCCCAGTTTGGTATCATTCACAACCCTAGGGGCTAGGCTAGGGCGGGCACGATTACTGGACTGATGTAAGCGACCAAAGCGACGGCTGAGTGGTACAGCGGTGCGGGTCCGGCGGGCTACGGACGTGCACGTAGTCCGATGTTGGACAAACTCGAGGCACGGGTACCAGTAGGCTTAGACTGTGCATTATTGCTTAGGTGTCTGGGGTCGACACCTTAGGGCTTGATACACCCGAAGGTGGACCCAGCACAGTCTGACTACATCCATGTGGGCCGTATGGACACCAACACTTGACGTGTTAGGTTTATAGGGAGCCGATCGACTAGACCGTTGGGCTGGACCTTATACTAAGGTCACTTCATGTTATTGGGCCAAAGTGTGGGCTAAGGGATCAAGATCTGTTTTGTGGGTTTGCTAGTACACTGTGGTGCAAAGTTTAATCTCGTCTATGTGATGTCACCTTTGTCTATGGCCAGTATGTTCATCTCAGTTTCCATCATGATGTTAACTTTATCAGTTTATAGATTGATCGTAGTAGGGCTTACCAGTCTTTTTGACTGACCTGTTTTCTTTCGCTTCTTTTCTTCCGTTCCCCCCCCCACAGGTTCTCAGGGAGGGGCTACATCTGCTTAGTGGATCTTTGGCTTGCTTGTTGGATAGCTCATGTATGGATCTGAGCTAGCTGTGGCTTATCTTTTATTTCTGGGGATTAGTACTGATGTTTTACCATGTATTTTGTTATCACGTATCTAGACTTAAGTTGTATTTTGGATCATGACATTTTGATATTATGTACTTGACTATGTTGGTTTTCTGAGATGATGATGATGGGTTTTTATCTGCTACGGCTGCTTTACTTATATTTATTTTCATATATTCTGTCTTGCGATATCTCTGTGCATGTTTACCTTCACAATAACGCCCCTCCAAAGCTAGTACATTCTAAGGAGTGATCCTACTGGAGGTGGGGTGTTACATTTGGTATCAGAGCACGAGGTTAACAAGATTGAACAAAACTTTTGAAAAAAAAAACCCCTTTTGAAAAAAAAACTATTTTCAGAAACCTACTAAGTATTTTCCAAAATAAAGTCTAGATTATTTTAAGGCTAATCCCCAAAAGCCATCAGCGTTATCCTTCGTTCCCTTGACCTAATCTTATCTTATCTTTCGTTTCAGTATGGCTGAGAATCTTGACATCCCAGATGGAGTGAACGTACCACTCTGGTATAGGAGACTTCTAGAAGCTAGGGCGGCAGCTGGTCCCGCCAACCCTACTCCCACTCCTCCTCCTGTAGTTGAGAATCCTATCCCTAATATCCCTCCTCCGGTGGTTCCTGCTCCCCCTCCTCCAGCAGTTAATATTCCCCCTCCCGTTGCTAATGTTCCTCCCCCTCCCGTTGCTGAGGCTCCTCTTCCTCCTCCTCCCCCTCAGCATCCTCAGATTGAGTTTACGAAGGTTTGTAAAGACTTCAAGGCAATGGGAGGCAAGAATTTCCTAGGCACGGAATCTTTTGTTGAAGCTAGGAATTGGCTGAAAGACACGGAGGACTTGTTTGCTATCTTTGGGATTGATGACGAGAGGAAAATCCTATTGACAGTATGGCTTTTGAAGGATGAGGCGGCCTATTGGTGGGAGGTCACCAATGGGACGAGGCCCGTTGAGACTTGGGCCGATTTGAGGGCTAGATTTGTGACTAAGTTTCTATCTTCAACTGAGGCGAATTTACAAATAGAGAAGTTCATTGCACTAAAGCAAGGTGATATGTCTGTCAAGGAGTATGTGAACAAGTTTAACCAGCTGGCCCGTTTTGGTCTGGATATGGTGAACACTCCGGAGAAGAAGGCTCTTCGATTTGCTAGGGGGTTGAATGAGCCGCTACAGGGCTTGGCGATGTCACATATTCCGCATGGAGATACTTTTGAGAGTTTGGTCAATATGGCTCTGCTTCAGGGAGATGGAAAGAAAGAAGTCAAGTCGAGCGATACCCAAGCAAAGAAGACTGATTCTCAAGGCAAAGGCAATCAAGCTGGTCAAAGCAGCCAGGGGAATCAGGGCAAGAACAAGAAGGGGAACAACAACAACAACAAAGGCAAGGGAAAATGCAATTACTGTGGCATAGCTGGGCACTTTGCTAAGGATTGCAGGAAGAAGAAAAGGAAGCTTAGTGGTGGATGCTTTTCTTGTGGAGAGACTGGGCACTTCAGCAAAGAATGCCCAAAGAAGAAAGGACAGGCTGGATCTTCAGGAGGGCAAGTTCATGCTCTCAATACCGCTTCAGTTCCCGAGCGAGGTAGTGTTTCTGTTGAGAACCTTGTTTATATCTCTGATCTTCCAGTGCGTACCTTGTTTGATTCTGGTGCATCACATAGCTTTATTTCATCTGATCTTGTGGATAGCTTGCACCTTAGTACTAGCTTAGTAGATGATCCCGTTTGTGTTTCGAATCCCATTGGGGGTTCTGCTCATCTATCTATGATATGTGAGGATCTGAGGATCTCTATACTTAGCGTAGAGTTCTTGTGTAGTGCATATGTTCTAGGCTTCAGGGGATACGGATTGATCTTGGGCATGGATTGGCTGTCTAGATATGGAGCCATTCTGGATTGTGAGCATAGGGTTGTAAGGCTTGTGACTCGCCTGGGCAACACCTTAGAGATTTCATGCAATCCGAAGAATCCCGTCATGTTATGCTATCTAGAATCTCTCGACTCATCAGAGGAGGCCCTTCAGTCTGTAAGGGTGGTCCGAGATTATCCAGACGTTTTTGAAGAAGTTAAGGGGTTGCCCCCTAAACGAGAGATTGATTTTCGTATCTATCTGGTAGATAATGCTAAGCCTGTTTCTTTACCCGTTCGGCATATGGCTCCGCGTGAAAGACGGGAGCTGAGCAAGCAAGTAAAAGAATTACTTGAGAAGAACTTCATCAGAAGGAGTATATCCGAATGGGGAGCGCCTGTGGTGTTTGCAACTAAGGCAGATGGTTCTCTTCGGCTCTGTGTGGACTATAGAGAATTGAATAAGCTGACTAAGAAGAACAGACACCCATTGCCGAGGATCGATGATCTCTTTGATCAGCTTGTTGGTGCATCTGTTTTCTCTCAGCTTGATCTTGCTACGGGTTTTCATCAGCTCAGAGTGGCTGAAGATAGTATAGACAAGACTGCATTCAGAACTCCAGACGGATTCTTTGAATGGCTTGTTATGCCATTTGGTTTGACGAATGCACCCGCGTATTTTGTGGATTTGATGAGTAGGGTGTTTCGGGAGTTCTTGAATAAGTTTGTCGTGGTCTTTGTGGATGATATCCCGGTCTTCTCCAAGGATGAGGAAGAGCATGCGAGGCACCTAGTAGAGGTGATGGATACGCTCAGAGCACACCAGTTAAAAGCCAAATTCTCCAAGTGCCATTTTTGGAGAAGGGAAGTCAGATTCCTTGGGCACATCGTATCCAAGCAAGGCTTAGCGGTAGATCCCGCTAAGGTGGTTGCATTTCAGGATTGGAAGACTCCAAGGAATGCAACCGAGGTGAGAAGCTTTCTGGGTCTTGCGGGTTTTTACCGGAAGTTCATCAAGGATTCGCGAAGATATCCGCTCCTCTTACTAAGTTGACAAAGAAGAACTTAGTCTTTGCTTGGGATATGGATTGTGAGCTTGCTTTTCAAAGGCTCAAGAGAGCCCTCACCTCAACACCAGTTCTAGCTTTACCCGATGGTGGTAAGATATTTACCGTGTACACTGATGCTTGTGGCACGGGATTGGGCGCCGTTCTGATGCAAGAGGGCAAAGTTATATGTTTTGGTGGGAGGCAACTTAAGGTGCATGAGAGGAATTATCCCACTCATGATCTAGAGCTGGCGGCGATTGTATATGCACTCAAGGCTTGGCGTCATTATCTTCTGGGAGAGAGATTTGAGCTATATACTGATCATAAGTCTTTGAAGTATCTCTTTTCGCAGAAGGATCTGAACTTAAGGCAGCAGAGATGGATGGAATTTTTGGCTTCCTATGATTTTGAGATATCCTATACCCCTGGCAAGGGGAATGTTGTAGCGGATGCGTTGAGTAGGAAAAGGTTGACACTAAGTCCTCTATTTGTTGAGATGAAGAATTTAGAGTTCTTGGCGACCTTTGATTTCTCTTTGGCAATGGAGTCGGTGACCGGTTCCTTGGCATCTTTAGAGCTCAGGCCTACCCTTCTGGATCAAGTCGGGGCTTCACAAAAGGAAGACCCTCAGATAATCGAGATCATGGATAAGCTGGTTCGAGGGGAGACATCTAGTCACCTTGCTCGATATTCTATAGACGATAAGGGTTGGCTAAGGAGAGACGGAAGGCTTTGTGTTCCGATGGTAGAAGACTTGGTGAGGAAAGTTCTTGAGGAAGCACATCGCTCCAAGATGACTATACATCTAGGCGGTGATAAGATGTATAAAGACATGAAGCGCGTTTTCTTCTGGCCTGGAATGAAGAAGGATGTGGCCGAATTTGTCTCGAGATGTGTTATTTGTCAGAGAGTAAAAGCTGAGTCGAAGAAGCCCGGTAGGCTATTACATCCGCTAGAGGTCCCGCTATGGAAGTGGGAGAGCATTTCTATGGACTTTATTGATGGGCTTCCAAGGTCCAGGAAGGGGAATACGAGCATATGGGTCATTGTGGATAGGCTGACGAAGAGTGCTCATTTTATCCCAGTAAAGAGCAAAAGGACCGCATCTGGACTAGCATCAGTATATCTTCGTGAGATAGTACGACTACATGGAGTCCCTTCCAGCATAGTCAGTGACCGAGACCCCATCTTTACTAGTCAATTCTGGAACAGTTTGCAGGAGGCTATGGGCACAAGGTTGAATCTGAGTACAGCTTATCACCCACAGACGGATGGCCAGACCGAAAGGGTGAATCGAGTGCTTGAGGACTTGTTGAGACTTTGCATCTTGGATTTTGGTGGTACTTGGGAAGACCACCTTCCTCTTGTAGAATTTGTTTATAATAACAGTTATCAGGCGAGCATCGGTATGGCACCGTTTGAGGCTTTATATGGGAGGCCATGCAAGTCACCTACATGTTGGTGGGAGTCTACGGATAAGCTTATACTTGGACCTGACATGATTAGAGATACATCCGAGAAGGTCGAGTTGATCAGAAGACGAATGAAGGCAGCCCAAGACAGACAGAAATCTTATGCTGACAGGCGAAGGTCCGAATTGGAGTTTGAGGTTGGGGACAGGGTTTTCGTAAAGGTTTCTCCTTTACGGAATGTGGTCCGGTTTGGAGCTGTTGGGAAGTTAGCACCGAGATTCGTTGGACCCTTCCCCATCATAGAGAGAATTGGGAAGATGGCTTATAAAGTGCAATTGCCCGAAAAGTTGTCCGGAGTGCATAATGTCTTTCATGTCTCGCATCTCCGAAAGTGCCTACATGAGTCCGCTGAGGTAGTTGAACCTAGCATTCTTGAAGACGTGGAAGTGGAGAAAGAGGCAACTTTAAGGAGAGCTCTGATTCGTATCTTGGGGACAGAGACCAAGAAGCTAAGGAATCGTGAGGTCAGATTGGTGAAAGTTCAATGGGGTGAAGCCGAAGAAGACGCAACTTGGGAAACCGAGGAGAAGATGCGTGGGCTTTATCCATTCCTTTTTGAGGGTACACTCTCAATCTCTTTTCTTTGTTTAGCACATCTTTCTCTTTGCCATCCATGTTTATCTAGTCATCGTGAAAAATCTTGTCATGAGAACCTTAGGTAGAAACCCTTTTGGATGAAACATGTGCTTGAGACATGTTATGTTTGATGGTTGCGAGTGGTTGCAAGTGTTTGCAAGTGGTTACTCGTGGATGCATGATACACATTAGGCACTAGATCGGCTCACACACTCCTCATATTGCATGTGCATGGGTGTTTATGCTTATTCTTGGATGAAATTTGTATGCAATCACGTGGATGTTGCATATGGATGTATGATTGAGCACGCATGTAGATATTATACATTATGTTAGGGATTTGCATACATATGGATACATTTCACTAACATATTTTGCATTGATCTTTGCATTAGATAAGTACATATACACACACTTTTGCATATGTTCATACAGCATTTAGAATCTTTTAAGGACAATGGTTGCTCGTGGATGATGTTTTGAGTAGATGGATGTTGGATGGTAAGATATGTTCTTCCTAACTTGAAGATTTCGGGGACGAAATCCTTTAAGGAGGGGAGGATGTAACAACCCGTATTTTCAATAAACTGTTATAACATAAATCGAGGCAGAATTTATTTTAAAAATCTGAACCAAGGGAAACGGGCTATGCCATTGCGTTCGTCTCGGAAAAATACGCGAAATAGAGTCCGAGTTTTCGAAAATCGGAGTCCGTATGACCCAGTTAAGGCCCATGGAAGTTTTCAGAAATTTCCATAATTAAAAACAGATTTAAAATTTAAAATTAAAAAGAAGGATTGGGCACAGCTGGCGTCAGCGGGAAAAATTCCCGCCAAGACCCCCAAGTCGACAGGCATGTCGACAGGGGTCTAGGGGAGTCGACTGGCCTGTCGACAGCCCTGTCGACAGGGGGTAGCCAGGCATAATTGCCTGGTGCACCATTTTGGTTTGGGCTTGGTTGTGTGGCCTGGTTCTAGAGCATTCCGAAATCTGACGGGCCAAAGTTCTCCTAGGGTTAATCCTAGGCCTTAAAACACTCTAATTCCCTATAAATATACCCCTAATCCTACCCTAAAGCCTCATTAATCAATCTAGCAACTAAACTATGCCAAATTGAATCCTCAAAATGGCCTCCACCTAAAATCCCTAGCCTCCACCTTCCTCAAAGTTTAATCCTATGAAGATATGATGATCATACAACTTTTTCTATGTTGTATGAATGCTTAATAACTTGCATACTTCATTAAGTTGCAAGTTTGATTTGCTAAGTTTGTGTTTTTGGGATTTTGCAAGAGGGTTTTCTTATTTGAAGCTTTGTTTTGGGTTTTTAAAAGGGCTTCTTCATCTTATTTGGTGGATTTGTGGCTTGTTTATATTTGTAAGCCCTCTTACCTTCACTTTACAAACTTTAAAGTTATCATGTGGTGAAAGTTGAGATTTATGTGAGTTTATTTGATTATGCATGCTTATGCGAACTCACTATGTTATGTTTTACATGTTTCATAAGTTATGCATGCTTATGCGATATTTCTATGCCATGTTAAACATGTTTCACAAGTTATGCATGCTTATGCGAGCTTATTATGTCATGTTCTACATGTTTAATGGATTATGCATGCTTATGCAAGTTCACCTTACCATGTTATACATGTTTTATGGATTATGCATGTTTATGCAAGTTCACCTCACCATGTTATGCAAGTTTAATGGGTTATGCATGACTATGCAAGTTCACCTTACCATGTTATGCACATTTAATAAGCTATGCATGTTTATGCGAGTTCACTATGACATGATTTGCAAGTTTAACATGTATGCATATTTATTATGATATGTGAAGTTCATCATGTATGTTATGCTAAGTTACCTTCTATACCCTTATGCGTTATGACGAATATGTAAGCGAGATAATGACGTTGGGAGGGTTTGGGTAAACTAAAAAATACATGAAACTAAAAGATTGGGAATTTACCTATTAAGTTAGGTCTACCCCTTGGGAATTTACCTATTAAGTTAGGTCTACCCAAGTAAATGTTAACTTGTAAATATGTTTTAAAGTGGACATGACATTAGATAACATGATATGGCCAACTCGAGGTTAGACCTAGTTGTGGTGTAAATCTTCCCAGGTAACCACAACGTGGGGTCTAATGTGGGTAGTTGGTCATGTTGCACCATCAGACCCGAGGTTAGACCTAGACGTGGTGTAAATCTTCCCAGGTAACCACGGATGTCTAAGGTGAGAGGTTGGGTGCGTTAAGTAATTAATGCCTCATGATTAGGGTTAAGTCATGGCCCACTAATACTTAACCAATAATGGGGATGCGAGGATTAGATGGGGTTAAGTGGTTACACTTGACTAATTTAATCCAGGATTAGTGAGGGGTTAAAACCACACTTAACCCTCTTAGAAACCCTAGCAGCGTGATCTGTTCCAGCAGTAATCCCAGTTTGGTATCATTCACAACCCTAGGGGCTAGGCTAGGGCGGGGCACGATTACTGGACTGATGTAAGCGACCAAAGCGACGGCTGAGTGGTACAGCGGTGCGGGTCCGGCGGGCTACGGACGTGCACGTAGTTCGATGTTGGACAAACTCGAGGCACGGGTACCAGTAGGCTTAGACTGTGCATTATTGCTTAGGTGTCTGGGGTCGACACCTTAGGGCTTGATACACCCGAAGGTGGACCCAGCACAGTCTGACTACATCCATGTGGGCCGTATGGACACCAACACTTGACGTGTTAGGTTTATAGGGAGCCGATCGACTAGACCGTTGGGCTGGACCTTATACTAAGGTCACTTGATGTTATTGGGCCAAAGTGTGGGCTAAGGGATCAAGATCTGTTTTGTGGGTTTGCTAGTACACTGTGGTGCAAAGTTTAATCTCGTCTATGTGATGTCACCTTTGTCTATGGCCAGTATGTTCATCTCAGTTTCCATCATGATGTTAACTTTATCAGTTTATAGATTGATCGTAGTAGGGCTTACCAGTCTTTTTGACTGACCTGTTTTCTTTCGCTTCTTTTCTTCCGTTCCCCCCACAGGTTCTCAGGGAGGGGCTACATCTGCTTAGTGGATCTTTGGCTTGCTTGTTGGATAGCTCATGTATGGATCTGAGCTAGCTGTGGCTTATCTTTTATTTCTGGGGATTAGTGCTGATGTTTTACCATGTATTTTGTTATCACGTATCTAGACTTAAGTTGTATTTTGGATCATGACATTTTGATATTATGTACTTGACTATGTTGGTTTTCTGAGATGATGATGATGGGTTTTTATCTGCTACCGCTGCTTTACTTATATTTATTTTCATATATTCTGTCTTGCGATATCTCTGTGCATGTTTACCTTCACAATAACGCCCCTCCAAAGCTAGTACATTCTAAGGAGTGATCCTAGTGGAGGTGGGGTGTTACATGCGAGGTACAAGGTGCCTCCGGTTTCGTTCAGACCTAGAACAGACTTGTAAATGGATTGTGTGTCTGATATTGGATTTCATTCTGTGTGATTGATAGACATCGGTTGCATAGCGTGAATTGCCTGTATGGCATGCTGAGATGCAAACGACCAAGGCTTATGATGAAAAACAGAGTCTTGTGGTTGATGATCAAAGCACGGCCTTTGTGGCATCGCTTTGTGTAGCGTTAATTCGTGAGCCTCACACCCCGGTGTGAACCAAAAACTGGAGAGGACGTCAGGGAGGGCATGTGTTTTCTTCTAGCTAGGAGTGGTGTCAGTGCTTGAACTGGCTAACATTTTACTCATGTTGATGATGGATAGCGAGGTGCCTCGGATATATCGGTCGATCCGGGATCGATGCAGTCATTCGTTGGCTCATTTACGCCCCATAGGGTGGGGAAACGCATTGTTCAGGCATAATAATCCACTCCTTGTGGACCGGCCTTGAGGATCCAAGGGGCAGTTGCGGCTGTTCCTAAGACACGGGCTAGAGCGTCTCGAAGCGGTGAGGACTATCTTTTGCCTCGGTTCACAGATGGAAATCCAACTTCCAAATATGACATTTTGCGGTTCTGATTGTAGAACCTAGTATGGCGACATAATATATGGTACCCATGCCACCTATGATTGATACATTTATATTTGAAGTTGATTTCTTCACTTATAGTAATAATAAAAGATTAAATTTCACGTATCAAGCATTCTTTGGCTATTATAAGGTAAAATCCTATCCTCCGGCTTGCGTTGCATTGTGTGATGGGACCTGGGTCTTATAATAGCTTCATTGTTCTTTATTTAGCATTGCGCTATTTGTTTTATGCACCGGTATAATTGGGAGAAAACCCTTTCCGTGTTATACGGCGTGGTCTCTTGAGTTACCTAACTTTAAAATAAAGATTAATAACTATTTTAGTTCTCACACCAGTCACATGACTGACCTGAAGTTTATTGTTTTAACCTAAACTCTGGGTGCCCTTATTTTCCACACGGGCAGTTAGTAGTTGGGTTTTGCAGATATTATATTCACAGGATCCTGGTTTATAGCTGAAGTGATATTCGGAAAGCTCTGTATTCGTGTATTTCTTTCAGTTATGTTTTGTATTATTTTTCCGCTGCAGTAATGTATTTAAATCTCTGATCATTATCAAATGTGTAATATTTATTCATACTCTGTATATTCTTGTATTCTGATGGAATTGTTGTAATAAGAAATGAAATGTTCTTCTGTCTGTGTTCTCATGTGTGTTGCTCTCATTACAATCCGTTCTTTCTCTTCTCTTTGGAGACGGGGAAGTTCAGCTCGTTACAAAGTGGTATCAGAGCATTGGTTTCAGAGCTCGAGAACAAGACACGTTAGAACCAAATGAAAGAATTCATCAGAGGTTGGATTAGTAATATCCAATAAGAATGACTTGTTAGAGATGGGATCAGTAGTATCCTAGGACAAGTGTGAAGAGTGTTATTTTTGAAATAAAAATGAAAACCAATTTTGTTTTGAAAATTTAAGTCTTGTTATATGTATTTCAATATTATTTTTATACTAATTTGGATAATTGAGTATATAGAGATTTTGTGTATACGCCTAGCTAGCATGTATTCGAAGCCTCAAATATACCGGATAGATATAGAATCACACTCTAGTCGCCCGAAGATGGTCCTGATGATTGCTATAGTCTGGACATCATCAGAATTTATGTTCGAGTTTCGAAAGTGGGATATCTATATATTTCCATTAGACTGGTGTGAGAACCAAAACTAGGTAGGATTTATTGTTGTGAATTTGCATCAAAAACATGATTTTTTTTCTATGTATCAAAATTATGAAATTGAAAAGCTAATCAACTAATTGATTGCTGGTTGTGTTGTATGATTATTCCTTTAAAACAATAAGAGAATGAAAGGTTAAAATTAGCCTGATTGAACCAAATCTTGAACTGAATGGAAAATTGCTTGAAATTGCGTATATATACGTGTATATCTATTGAACAGGTCATAGCAAGGAGGCTAAAGAAGAGGAATAAAATTGTTTACCCGACAATTAGGTACATGTTTATTGTATTTCTTAGGGTTTTGATGATTTTATGAGCCGATTGGCTAATTTTTTTTCTTTTTGAGATGAGAGGGCCTGTATGGCGGTTTGGGGATTTTCCCGATGCTCCCGGTGTAGGGGAGGTTATGGCGAAATTTTTCGAAAATTTAGGGTGTTAGCCAAATTTTTGAAAAATTTGAAAAGTTCTTAGAAACTGAAAAGTTGAAGAACTTAAGCCACAATGAAAATAATGAAAGTTGAGTTGGTTAGTTAAACAACTTTCATCTTCGTCCCTTTTCGAGGACGAAAAGATTTTAAGTGGGGGAGATCATGTAACAACCCGGAAAATCTGATCCAATTTAATAATTTTTTTAGCTATTTTAATGGATTTTGAATATTTAAGATGGTTTATTTTAAATAATAAAGACGAAAAAAATTATTTTCGACGAAGTTAGAACGAATAAATTTATTTTAATTATAAAACGAGCGTGAAATGGCGCGGCAGTTCGAAAATTCGTTTTCTAATTTCAAATGAATATATAGAATTCAATATAAGTCGGAATTGAACGAAACAAGAAATATTTGAATCTGTTGAACAGTATCTTTCTAACGAAGTCAAGAAACTGATATTTCACTTTACAAATGATAAGTTACGTCCAGTTTAAAATTCAGAATAGTCGCTATGGAATTTATATAATATATAGCCCTTAAAAATAACCATTTTTCATACGGTCTTCAAATTTGGTGAAATTAGTTTTGTTAGGACCGTATCGTCAATACGAAGTAAGAAATATTTTTTATGGAATTTTTAGAGTTGGTATGTAGCACCGGTAAATTAAAATGTACGTTAAAATCAATATTGACCGTTTATTGATTCGTATTTTAATTTCAATGGAAACTGGTCGTAGCAGTTGAATGGGCTAGCCGAACATATCCCATTGTGTTCGAAATGGGGGTAATTAGCTAAGGGCGATAGTCGTTGGGTTCGATTTGGGGTTCGAAATAAAAATTAACTTTTTGGGGATTTAAAATAAAATTAAATATAAATATATATTTTCCTCTCAAAGCCCTTGTCCCCTTTCTCTCTTCACCCGTTCATAATAGTCAACGACAGAAAAAAAAATCGCGATAAAGGAAAATGCGGTAGCCTCTACCGTTGCACCCACCGCCGCGCCCTTCCTGGAGTTCGCCATCGCCGGAGTTCAGCCCCCCTCTCTCGATGCTCTCTCCTCCCGCTCCTCTCTAAATCCGCGCGCCACCATCCCAAACCCTCCGCCTCGATTGTCAACCGCACCCCAAACCCTCCGCCTATTTCATCAACAACCCACCTCCGCCGCGAGCAGTAAACTTCAACTCCGTCGAACCCCAAGCAAGCCCTCCTCCATTCGAAGAAACGTGAGTTTGCTTATTTATTTAAGTTTAAATAAATTTTAGTAAATAAAATCAGTTCGTTTGTTTACATATAAACGATTAGTTTAGTTTACATATGAAAGATTATGTTTGTAGAAGAGTAAAGTTTTGATTTTTATACAAAAAAAAAAATAGATTTTTGATAAGAGAAAAGTTATGATTTCATATAGAAAAGTGTTGATTTCTAGTATATGAAAGATACGATTTTTAGTTTTATAAAAATACAATTTTTAAGCGTATAAAGATATTATTTTTCATCGTATAAAAATATGATCTTTAGTTATGTTAAAATATGATATTTACTTAGATAAAGACTTGATTTTTTATCGCACGAGCGGATCCATAAAGATGAGATGATTAACCTCATAAAGATGAGATTTTTAACCTTATGAATATGAGATGATTAACCACATAAAGATGAGATTTTTTAACACAAACCGCGTGAAACAGATCTCGTTGGAAACACGGCGAAGATTTTCTACATACGAAGAGTCGTGGTGTTTGGTTTAGCTCCTAGGTGAGTGTAACGACCCAGGGATTTTCGGCCCCGAAAATCGACATAAATACCTTTACCCTAACTTATGTCGACCTTCCAAATACCGAAAACACCGGACGTTATTATAAATAATTTAGAGGGTGAGATAAAAAAGAAAGAAATATTAGAATAAAAGAAGAAGAAGAAGAACCAACACACCACAGAATCAGAGTCTCACATCGCAGCGGAACCAAATATAATATAGAAATAAATCTTTACTGAGAGCTTTAAAATACTTACAATCATCAGTGTACATCACACATCTGGACAGTTATAATAACCTGTCCTCAGATACAACACACACCGGAATAGTAGCTATATAATATCACAAGTCTGGACTCTTCCAGCTCGTCTCTTCACAGCATTCGATAACCTGAACCTGTACACCCCGTGCTAACCCGAGCATTTACAAAACACCGGGTCAGTCTGGTGAACCAGAGTGAGAAAACTCGCACAGTATTAAGGTATCACACAACTTGATTTTAAAGTTCAAAATATTTTCAAAGAAAAGGATAATCGTAAGACCAAATCCACACATAAACACGGACGGTTTTTACCTTACGATAACCCAAAACAGTTTTGAAACCAATATCTTTTCTGATATTATAATAATGTCTAAATACAAGTAAATAACAATCTAGTGAAACACTTGCATCTCACACTTCACATAAATAGTATACAAACAAAACCGCGGGGGCTTATTGGAGATTGGATTCCGACCTTGACAAGGTATGGGACCACCTGCCGATTGTGTTTCTCTAGAGGCGAATACACTGGGTTCAACAAGAACGTCTTGCAACCCGGCCCTCACATGACCGACCACTCATTTCGCTTGAGTGTATCGAATGTATATCACCAACGGTTGAGCTCAAACCACCGTTTCCCGAAAAGGGACAGCATCGATAGATTAAAGAAGCAATAGGAATTTCTCTAGATATGTGATTATACACCCTAATGGGAGCGAACCACATAGCCATGCCGCCTGCCCGATTTTTGTCATTTCCCGGTTGATGAGGCTTGAGGTTTGAATTCCCTTTTGAACATCTGGTCATCATTCACTTTGAATGCCACATCGTCAGATCCACCAGATATCACTAATTGACATCCACAAAAATACTCTGCGGTTAAGCTAAGAGAAGGTGTACGGCCTTCTCCACCATCCACAGAAATACGTTTGAAGAAATCAATGTATGCGATCCCTTTGGAAATACTCTATCAGACATCCGTCCATACAAGTCATCCTGGAACAAGATGAACCGAAGGCACTCTCCTATTGCATCCAATATAGGAATCACCCCATGGATCAGTAGCGAGTAGTCCTTGCAATCCGTAGATTCCAATCATGACAGAATCACAGTATATCTAGGGCCGCTAAGCCAGAGATTATAAGTAATCCTTTCGCTTACGAAGATCTACGGTCTTCAATGCTCCATCTCGACCGTCTTCTGATATCTTCACGTATTTGTTGGTCGGAATGGTTTTCGAATATGAATTCGATCCCGGTCTTTCCATACCAACAATCGTATTGGACAGATTTGATAGTCGGTGATTTAACTATCAAAATAATCAGTGTTTCAATCATGACAATCCAATGAGTTCACTGGTTCAGTATTCGGTCTCACTTGGCCTTTTAATTAAACAAATATAAATTTAAAACTCTAAAATCTTTCGATACTAAAAATATAGTTTTCTCGCTTTTTATTTATCATAAGATTTTTCTTTAAAAACATGTTCAATTTATTACTTAGGACAATCCTATATCATATTCACTTGTCTATTTTCACTTTCAAACATTAACCACGCTATTATGATATTGGAAAATCATTTCAACTTATTTATATAAAACAACGTTACGACATACCTTTTATTCATTTACTTGAAAACGATAATCCCTGCTTATTCTTATAGAACAACACTCATCTTTTACATTTCCTTTTTAAACCTCGACAATATTGTTATAATTCACACAACCCCTTTTTATTTCCACTTTGGAATCCTCATTATATATCTATTCCAAATCTTCATTAACATGTTGCGTTATTATTTCCCTAATGAAATAATAAATCTTTACTATCCTCCTTTACCATTACAACTAATATTACCTTCAGATACTCCTGCTGTCGTTCAAGTTGGGGTATTTTAATTACCTCTCAGACCTTGATCAACAACGTTCATATCTTAAGGTAGATACAAGTTGTAATTCAAAACCAATATCTCATTCTAATCTCAACACAAATCCCATTTAACTATTTTATTTAAAAATACGGTTTCATAAACCTTCTTCTTTTTTTGAAGATCCCAATCTCGGGTATAACCATTTATTTCTTAAATTAATAATTAAGTAATATCTGATAAAACCTCACTTTATAAATTCCATTTTATAATTCGAAGTCTTAAATAAATAAAATATTTATTTACTTCCCTTTAATAATCTTTATTCAAAATAATACATTTCAAAATCTATTTCCAGTTATAAAATAAATTTTATAACTTCAGTTCTATCAATTCACGTAACGGTAAATCAATATAAACAAAACAAATTTACTTCTAGTCCATTCACTGCCGATTACTCAACCAATATAGCCCATTGATTAAGACACAACACAGGTTGATTTTCAAATAAATGATCAACACTCAAATCAATCACCCAAACATAACAGATCATATGATAATATGAAAATAAATAATATGTTTGAGGAATCCGGTTGGATTCCTCCAACCTGTTCTTCCCTGTATACAAATGGTTATCTCCAAACAGATCGTTCAGTTCCATTTAACTGATAATAATAAATAACGACCACTTAATCCCAACCACAAGCAATTGAAACAATTCAACCAATTAAACACGTTTATTTTATAAACGTGACCAATAAGGTAAGTTACCTTTATTGGAACCAATCGTTAGAATAACGATTTGGTATTTCACTGAAATTAACCGACAGTTTAATTTTATCAGTTAAATCAGCAAATAAATATATAATTAGCAAACAGTCAACCATTGACAAGAAGAGCACACAAAAATCAAAACCCAATTTATATAAAATATAAATGGGTAAAACTGAGTGAGTTTAACTCACCTTGATCTGATTTGTTGTTCAAACAGTTCATTTCAGTTAAAATTAAACTAGCGTCTAATTTAACAGAAAGTCCAGCTGATTCCATTTGAGTCTAGATTTGTTCCATAGCGTAGTCCTCATCCATACGAACCCAACGGTTCTTGTTTTGGTGAATTCTGGTAACAGATGTGCAAGCTATGAGTTATACGAGTTATTAACTAATTATTAATTTAAAGTAAATTGTTTTAATTACTTAGATTAGTTAATAATTACTTTAATTATAAGGCCGCACATCCTCTCTGTTCTTGTACTGCCATGTTCCATACTCATTATCCAATGTAATGCCTGCAGAAACTTACAAATTAGTTTATTATTTAGTAAAATAATTAACTCCTTGAACTAAATTAAATTATCTAACTAATGAATTACTTTATCTAATTCGGCTGTTTCACTATCTAACTCAACTAACTTCCGAGGCCGTTCTTCCCGAATGTGTTTGAACGATTATCCTGCACAATATTAATGTTCACAGTTAATAGAGTTTTTAATTTAAGGGTTATCACTAAATCACTTTAATCCTTCACTTAATTAGTTTTGGTTAAAATCAACATCGCGGATCCGATTACTCCATCACGCCGACTTCTCAGTCCTACACCATCCAAAATGAATACACAATTATTTTAGATAATTATCCCCTTAATCATTGTATGAATATATACCTAGTTTACTAATTATATTCTTAATTATAAACCTAGGTTTAAGGAGGTAATTATGGTTAAGATGGAAGATTCATGCGGTTCCATTTCCTTACGGCCTTACTGTGCATCGTTCATAACCTTCACTCGTCCTCCACCTGTATCATTCAAAATAGGATTCAATGTACTACCTGTAACGACCCGGATTTTTGGCTAATTTATTTTTAAATATTTAGTATGGTTTAAATATTTATTCAAATATAAATGGATTTAATTATTGAATTAGAACGATAATATTAATTTATTTTCAATAAAATTAACTGTTTGGGATTGAATTATATTTTTAAATCAAATTTTGGTTAAACCCTTAAATGAGCAGTATAGATTCTATTTCAATAGACAATAATAATTTATTTTTAAGAGATTTATTTGTTTAAGTTAAAATTATATTATATTGGTTATTTTATATTACGTTCAAATTAAATTGTTTAACCTATTCAAAATAGCAAAATGACTTGGAGACATCAGGTGTTATAGTTAAAAGGGGTTTAGGATTTTAAATTAGGGACACGAGACAATGGTGTTATTTTATTTAAAACAAATCTACTCAAGATCCTTTCAGTATAAACATCAGCCGACCTAAAAACTGAAAATCGCGCAGACCTATTTTATACATCGAGCAACGATTTCTGCCTCCCACCTTCAATGTCTAGCAGACATAAAATTTAATGGCCTCGTACCCTTTTGTTCCCTTGTTCGCGTTATAAATAAACCCATCGGCCTTCACAATTTTCTCCATCCTCAAAACCACGAAGAAATTTTGATCCAATTTCCGTCGTTCCTCCCCAGTCCTTCAAAAATCGAAGTTCACCGAGTAAATAAAAGATGGAAAAAATCGTGATTAACAGAATCAACGAGCTCGACATCAGAAGGGAGGCGCTCAGTTTCAGGTACACTCGAAGTTGAAGCTTCCGATAGGGTTTGGTATGAGTCGTGATTTGGGGGTTCCGAAGTGGAGCATTTAGGGGGTCGCGAGTCCTATTTGGTGGTGTTTGGGTCACCACGGTGGATCAAAAGGGGATGTGTGGTGTCGCGATGTGATATGTGGTGGTTCGAAGTTCATCTGGGTTCGAACGGAGGGTGGAGGATTGAGGAATGGTTCGGTCTCTGGTCAGTGAAGAAGGGTAGCTGCTGGGAATAGCGCAAGGAGGAGATTGGTACAGTAATTGAAGTTCGGTAGTGAAATGTAGGGTTCAACAGAGCTAAAGCAGGAAGGGTTCGAAGGTAGCTCGTTTTTAAGGAGCACTAGGTGTTCGATTTAATTACTCAAAGAGAATTCAAAAACCGGGAAGAAGAATTTAAAACAAGGATAAGGTAAATTTTATTTTAATAGATTTAGTAATGTCTATATATTAAAACAAATTAGTTAGAATTTATTTAGTAAGTATATAATTTAAATAAAATGCTAATCGATGAATAAATGATCGTAGGAGCTTGATAAAATTCGAGACCAGTCAAGTTGATACGTAGACGCGGTTATGGAATTTTAAATACTTAGCAAAGGAAAAACCCTGGTGAGTAAATCTCACTCACCTTTAGAATTATTTTTATTTCATTAAAAATAATTGTTTGTTGCTTGTGTGAATGCTTTCTGCTTATTTTATAGTTATTTAGGCTATATATATATATATATTGGGTTGGTTGATTGGTTGGATTCCCGCAGTCTCATTAGCGGATGCCCGCAGTTTCATAGCGGATGATTACCCTATACGCCCCACGCTATGATTAGTGGATGACCTTCTATACCGCGATATTCTGCCACGAAGCAGAATTGGTATTATTTATGTGCTAACATCTGTGGATGCAGGAAACAGGTTGGAGGGATCCAACTGGATTCCTCAAAAAAAAAAAATTTATTTTATCTGTTTGTTGTTTGCTGATTTCATATATATATTCATATATGATGTGTTAAAAACCAAATGATTGAGAATTGGGTGATTTGATTGTTTTAAATATCACTGGGCCGATTAAAAGGAGATTTGAGATTTAAAAAGGAAAGATTCTATCTTTATATAGAATTTGAATTTTAAATGGAAATAGAATTTTAAACTTGTTTTTTTATAAAAACCAAGTAGTTCTTTTTAAACGAAGTTTAGGAATAATTCTTTTATAACGAAGTTATAAATAAAGTGGAAAGAATTATCCTTTGATAATTCAGAAATAGAAATACAAGTGCGAAACTGGAATTTGAAATGAAATTTCAAAATAAGATGTGTAATGAAATTTTTAAATGAAGTTGAGTATAACATTTGAATTTTTAAAAAGGAATTTAAATATTTGAATTTTTATAGAAAAGAAAAGGAGTTTGAATATTAGAAATTCAAATCGAAGTTCAAATGGAATTTGAATAGACAAAATTACAAAGAAAAAAAAAAATAGAATTTGAATTCGGGAGATTAAAATAAAATTTGAATTCAAAGGAATTCGAATAAAGAAATTCAAATAGATTTGAAATATAGAATTTCAAAGAAGAATTGAACAGACTTTGAAATATAGAATTTCAAAGAAAAATTGAATAAGATTTGAAATATAGAATTTCAAAAGAAGAATTGAAATATGAAATTTGACTAGAATTTTGAAATGAAATTCAAATATGGAATTTGAATAGAGATTTGAATGGAAATTCAAGTATTGAATTTGAACATGGGATTGAATATATAAATTCAAATAGAGATTTGAATATCGAATTTGAAAATAGAATTTGAAATAAACTTCGAAATTAGGAAATCCAAATAAATTTTGAAATGGAATTTGAATTTTAAAGAAGTTCAAATGGATTTGAAATAAGGAAAATTCAAATGGATTTAAATAATGGGTTTAATAAAGAGGATTTAAATATAAGAATTTAAATAGAATTCAAATGGTGTTAAATATAAATTCAAACAAAACTCAAATGGAGTTTAAATAGAAGAAATTTGAATAAGAGGAATTTGAAACATGGTATTTGAATTCAAAGGAAGTAAATGCGGTACTTGAAGTTCAAAGTAAAAATGAGTTTAAATATTTGAAGTTCAAATAGATTAAAAATGGAATTTGGATTCAAATAGTTGAAATAGAATTTGAATATAGAATTTGAATTATAATTGAATTGGGATTTGAATATAGATTTCAAATATAAATGAAATAGAAGATCAGAAATATTTGTTGAGTTGAAAAAAATGGTTTGATATATATTTAAAATATATCAGAATGGAGTTGGATTTATGTAAACGAAGTTTAAAAGTTTATATTTATAAATATAATTAAAACGAACTCGCCGCAGCGCTGCAGTTCGTAAAATAGCGATTCGAACTTTAATCGAGTATACAGGACTCAATTGAAGTCGAAATTCTTTGAAACAAGAAACGTCAGGGCCGATTTGATAATAGTTTTCTAATGAAGGAGAAAAATCTGAATTTCGTCGTATAGATTTTGAGTTATGTCAAAATCAAATTTTCAGAAAAGCAGCGCCAGAATCGTTTTAAAACCATTATGGTTTATTTAATATTATAAAAGGATTTTAAGCAAGAAAATCCGAAGTTTCTATTTAGGAAATTCCAGAGCCGAGTTGTAAAATATATGCGAATTCAAGTTGTGTAAATGAATATGATTTTTGAAACAGAAATCAGATTTTTGATTATTGAATAGAATTAACTAATTCGAATGGTAATTAGTTAATGAGATTTTGAATTAATATTGGGCTTTGAATAAGTGAATTCGATTTGAAAATTTATCTTCGAAATCGAAAAGGAAAACTAGAATTGAAATTGAAATTCAATTTGGTTATGAACGAGTTAAATATTTTATTTGAACATGTTATGTTCAAACAAAGAAGTGAAATAGACAAAATGGCCGATTTAAAGAATAAGTGAGCGAAACTGAATTCAAACGATTGAATTGAGTTAAACTGAAATGTAAAACAGGTGAACATGTGTAAGCAGGTTTGGGATGAGGTATATGGAGTTTATAAACGTAATGCTCGACAAAAAGGTACATGTTTAATTCATATATGAGGTTTTATGCGCCGTATCGGCTAGCCGCTTGGCTTCTTCTTTTTCTTTTTGAGATTAGAAGATACCGGGAAGCTATTTGAAATTTCCCGATGCTCCCGATACAGGGGAGGTTATGGCGAATTTTTCCGGAAATTTAAGGAGTTAGAATATTTTTAAGATATTTTGATAATTTGAAATCATTGTATCGACGTATTGAATTCGATAGGAAAGTGAATATAAAATCGAATGTGGTAAACAAAAAGGGATAAAGATAAGGGATTGAAATTTGTTTTCAATTGCAAATAGAGATTTTTCTAATATATAGAAAATAAAAGAAGTTGATATTTGGAAACGTTTTCCAAATGGCATAAGAGGCCGAGATGATTATTGAAAATATTTGGTAAACAAATATTGGTAAGGAAATGGAGAAGTGATTTAATTAATGAAATATTAATTTAAAGAGCCCAGTGATTTGGTTGATATGTTGATTGAACACTTGTTTTTATTCGATAGTTAAAACACAGACTATCGAAGTTTTTGACCATCGTTGTCAATATGGAGAGACCGGTTGGATTATTATCCGAAGAACCACTCCGTATCGGCATAAGCGTTGCGAACCAAGTATGCTGAATATATTGAAGACGGAGTGAAGTGCAAGGGCTTTTCTATTTATAGAAATGGTGCCTTCGGTTTCGTTCAATCCCAGAACGAACGTAAATGGACGAATGTCTGACAAAGTATTTCCAATGATCAAATGGGTTGGTCTGTATGAATATATATGGTTGCAACGGATTTATCCCTTAGCATAATATCCAGAATATTTGTGCAAACTCAACTAGTGATTAACGGATCTGACAATGTGGCATTCAAAGTGATTGTGCTATCAATGAATGGTAAGTATGCGTAGCCTCAGGCCTCAACAACCGGGAAAGGACAAAAATCGGACAGGCAGCATGGCTATGTGGGTCGCACCCATTAGGGTGTACAATCACCTATCTAGAGAAATTCCTTTTGTTTCTAGATCTATCGATTCTGCCTATTCGGAAAACGGTGGTTTGAGTCCAACCGTTGGTGATATACATTCGATACACTCAAGCGAAATGAGTGGTCGGTCATGTGTGGGCCGGGTTGCAAGATGTTCTTGTTGAACCCAGGTGTATTCGCCTCTAGAGATGCACTGTCGGAAGGTGGTTCCATACCTTGTCATGTTGGAAATCCAATCTCCAATAAGCGCCATGCGGTTTTTGATTTTATACTATATATGTGGAGCGTGAGATGCAAGCGTTCTGCTAATTGGTTATTTATTTGATGTAGACATTACTATAATATCACTGGATTTGATATCAAAGTGTTTGGGTTATAGTAAGGTAAAAACCGTCCGTGTTTATGTGTGGGCTGGTCTTACTATTATCCTTTCTTTCGAAAAGAGTTTTGAAAGTTAAACAAGTGGTTGGAGTTTACTCACACCAGTCCCATGACTGACCCAGAGTTTGTTTTGTTTTGTTTTCCCTAAACTCTTGGGTGCCCAAATTTGTACGGGCAGTCAAGTGTTTCAGGCTTTTACAGATACACTTGGAGGAGCTTGAAGCTGGAGGCTTCAACGTTAGTTATTTAGAGTTACTTCCGCTGAATCAAATGTTATGTGTACTCTGATGATGGTATGTGTATATGTACAAAACAGATTGTATTTCAAAGCTTATGTTATATAATATACTTTATTCGTTCCGCTGTGAGTTGTGATCTTCGTTTTTCTCCTATTCTAAGTTTTCTATCTTATCTATTCTCATCCTCTAACTTCTTTCTAATAATGAGTCGTATTTCTGTGTTATTTGGGTTAGACATGTGTTGTATTTAGTCAACTCAGATAGCCGGATTTGCGGGTCGTTTCAGTTGGTATCAGAGCTTAGGTCGAGCGAATACCTAGGCTTTGTGGAGTTGTGCTCATTAGAGATAGGGCCAGTAGTACCCTAGAATGAGTTGAGTGTATATACGAGAGAGCGTATTTGTAATTTGATATTAAAATTGTTTTATATTGTGTTGGCTAGTCTGTTGAGTGATTTATGAATTCTGGTCGAATCGTGGGACGCCACGAAGTCGATAGGAATTTCTAAACACTTGAACAGAAAATACGACACAATATTGTTTTAAAGTGGGTGAAATAATTTTACCCAAAATTTCTATTTTGATATAGAAAGAATAATTTTCTAGAATTATTATTATATGGATGTGTTGATTGTTAGGATTATTAATCAAATGAGATTATAAAATTAGAATAGTTATATATAACCAAATAGAATTTGTATATGAATAAAATATACAAATGAGATGAACTAAAATTGAATTCAAAACAGAATTCAGAATTTAAAATCCTGGGAAGTCTGAAAAATATTTTTAACATATATTAAAATAAAATAGCTGTGTTTTGAAAGGGATTTTTGAATAAAAATCATTTTGAATGAGTTTTGAAATTGTTTAAGCACTGAACCCACTTCAGTGGCTGGGAAATAATTCTGATGATGATTGCAACATCATCAGTGTTCATTTCCGAGTTTCTAAGTGATGAATTGCTACCTTAGAAAGTTTTGATGGAAATTTGTTGGAAAGAAAACAAATTGGTTTGAATATTCAAATGTTTTGAATTCGAGATGGAAATAAATATATGTATATATTTATGGGATTTCAAAAGAATTTGAAAAGAAAACCCAGGAATTTGAATTCTGGAATTGAAATTTAACTTGAACAAGTTAAATGGTTCGAGGTGAATAAATTGACTTGAATCAATTTGAATAGGTTTAATGGAATATAGATTGGATATAAATGGATTGATCGTGGATCATTCGAATTGAATGAAGGAAGACCAAAAGTTTTGGTGGAATTAAATTTGTTAAAATATGAGGAGTTGAGTTTCAACATAAGTGAGATGTGGAAAAGAAATGGATTTGTAACCTTTTTCCTATCTTAGCAATTTCGAGGACGAAATTATTTTAAGGGGGGAAGAATGTAACGACCCGGATTTTTGGCTAATTTATTTTTAAATATTTAGTATGGTTTAAATATTTATTCAAATATAAATGGATTTAATTATTGAATTAGAACGATAATATTAATTTATTCTCAATAAAATTAACTGTTTGGGATTGAATTATATTTTTAAATCAAATTTTGGTTAAACCCTTAAATGAGCAGTATAGATTCTATTTCAATAGACAATAATAATTTATTTTTAAGAGATTTATTTGTTTAAGTTAAAATTATATTATATTGGTTATTTTATATTACGTTCAAATTAAATTGTTTAACCTATTCAAAATAGCAAAATGACTTGGAGACATCAGGTGTTATAGTTAAAAGGGGTTTAGGATTTTAAATTAGGGACACGAGACAATGGTGTTATTTTATTTAAAACAAATCTACTCAAGATCCTTTCAGTATAAACATCAGCCGACCTAAAAACTGAAAATCGCGCAGACCTATTTTATACATCGAGCAACGATTTCTGCCTCCCACCTTCAATGTCTAGCAGACATAAAATTTAATGGCCTCGTACCCTTTTGTTCCCTTGTTCGCGTTATAAATAAACCCATCGGCCTTCACAATTTTCTCCATCCTCAAAACCACGAAGAAATTTTGATCCAATTTCCGTCGTTCCTCCCCAGTCCTTCAAAAATCGAAGTTCACCGAGTAAATAAAAGATGGAAAAAATCGTGATTAACAGAATCAACGAGCTCGACATCAGAAGGGAGGCGCTCAGTTTCAGGTACACTCGAAGTTGAAGCTTCCGATAGGGTTTGGTATGAGTCGTGATTTGGGGGTTCCGAAGTGGAGCATTTAGGGGGTCGCGAGTCCTATTTGGTGGTGTTTGGGTCACCACGGTGGATCAAAAGGGGATGTGTGGTGTCGCGATGTGATATGTGGTGGTTCGAAGTTCATCTGGGTTCGAACGGAGGGTGGAGGATTGAGGAATGGTTCGGTCTCTGGTCAGTGAAGAAGGGTAGCTGCTGGGAATAGCGCAAGGAGGAGATTGGTACAGTAATTGAAGTTCGGTAGTGAAATGTAGGGTTCAACAGAGCTAAAGCAGGAAGGGTTCGAAGGTAGCTCGTTTTTAAGGAGCACTAGGTGTTCGATTTAATTACTCAAAGAGAATTCAAAAACCGGGAAGAAGAATTTAAAACAAGGATAAGGTAAATTTTATTTTAATAGATTTAGTAATGTCTATATATTAAAACAAATTAGTTAGAATTTATTTAGTAAGTATATAATTTAAATAAAATGCTAATCGATGAATAAATGATCGTAGGAGCTTGATAAAATTCGAGACCAGTCAAGTTGATACGTAGACGCGGTTATGGAATTTTAAATACTTAGCAAAGGAAAAACCCTGGTGAGTAAATCTCACTCACCTTTAGAATTATTTTTATTTCATTAAAAATAATTGTTTGTTGCTTGTGTGAATGCTTTCTGCTTATTTTATAGTTATTTAGGCTATATATATATATATATATATATTGGGTTGATTGATTGGTTGGATTCCCGCAGTCTCATTAGCGGATGCCCGCAGTTTCATAGCGGATGATTACCCTATACGCCCCACGCTATGATTAGTGGATGACCTTCTATACCGCGATATTCTGCCACGAAGCAGAATTGGTATTATTTATGTGCTAACATCTGTGGATGCAGGAAACAGGTTGGAGGGATCCAACTGGATTCCTCAAAAAAAAAAATTTATTTTATCTGTTTGTTGTTTGCTGATTTCATATATATATTCATATATGATGTGTTAAAAACCAAATGATTGAGAATTGGGTGATTTGATTGTTTTAAATATCACTGGGCCGATTAAAAGGAGATTTGAGATTTAAAAAGGAAAGATTCTATCTTTATATAGAATTTGAATTTTAAATGGAAATAGAATTTTAAACTTGTTTTTTTATAAAAACCAAGTAGTTCTTTTTAAACGAAGTTTAGGAATAATTCTTTTATAACGAAGTTATAAATAAAGTGGAAAGAATTATCCTTTGATAATTCAGAAATAGAAATACAAGTGCGAAACTGGAATTTGAAATGAAATTTCAAAATAAGATGTGTAATGAAATTTTTAAATGAAGTTGAGTATAACATTTGAATTTTTAAAAAGGAATTTAAATATTTGAATTTTTATAGAAAAGAAAAGGAGTTTGAATATTAGAAATTCAAATCGAAGTTCAAATGGAATTTGAATAGACGAAATTACAAAGAAAAAAAAAAATAGAATTTGAATTCGGGAGATTAAAATAAAATTTGAATTCAAAGGAATTCGAATAAAGAAATTCAAATAGATTTGAAATATAGAATTTCAAAGAAGAATTGAACAGACTTTGAAATATAGAATTTCAAAGAAAAATTGAATAAGATTTGAAATATAGAATTTCAAAAGAAGAATTGAAATATGAAATTTGACTAGAATTTTGAAATGAAATTCAAATATGGAATTTGAATAGAGATTTGAATGGAAATTCAAGTATTGAATTTGAACATGGGATTGAATATATAAATTCAAATAGAGATTTGAATATCGAATTTGAAAATAGAATTTGAAATAAACTTCGAAATTAGGAAATCCAAATAAATTTTGAAATGGAATTTGAATTTTAAAGAAGTTCAAATGGATTTGAAATAAGGAAAATTCAAATGGATTTAAATAATGGGTTTAATAAAGAGGATTTAAATATAAGAATTTAAATAGAATTCAAATGGTGTTAAATATAAATTCAAACAAAACTCAAATGGAGTTTAAATAGAAGAAATTTGAATAAGAGGAATTTGAAACATGGTATTTGAATTCAAAGGAAGTAAATGCGGTACTTGAAGTTCAAAGTAAAAATGAGTTTAAATATTTGAAGTTCAAATAGATTAAAAATGGAATTTGGATTCAAATAGTTGAAATAGAATTTGAATATAGAATTTGAATTATAATTGAATTGGGATTTGAATATAGATTTCAAATATAAATGAAATAGAAGATCAGAAATATTTGTTGAGTTGAAAAAAATGGTTTGATATATATTTAAAATATATCAGAATGGAGTTGGATTTATGTAAACGAAGTTTAAAAGTTTATATTTATAAATATAATTAAAACGAACTCGCCGCAGCGCTGCAGTTCGTAAAATAGCGATTCGAACTTTAATCGAGTATACAGGACTCAATTGAAGTCGAAATTCTTTGAAACAAGAAACGTCAGGGCCGATTTGATAATAGTTTTCTAATGAAGGAGAAAAATCTGAATTTCGTCGTATAGATTTTGAGTTATGTCAAAATCAAATTTTCAGAAAAGCAGCGCCAGAATCGTTTTAAAACCATTATGGTTTATTTAATATTATAAAAGGATTTTAAGCAAGAAAATCCGAAGTTTCTATTTAGGAAATTCCAGAGCCGAGTTGTAAAATATATGCGAATTCAAGTTGTGTAAATGAATATGATTTTTGAAACAGAAATCAGATTTTTGATTATTGAATAGAATTAACTAATTCGAATGGTAATTAGTTAATGAGATTTTGAATTAATATTGGGCTTTGAATAAGTGAATTCGATTTGAAAATTTATCTTCGAAATCGAAAAGGAAAACTAGAATTGAAATTGAAATTCAATTTGGTTATGAACGAGTTAAATATTTTATTTGAACATGTTATGTTCAAACAAAGAAGTGAAATAGACAAAATGGCCGATTTAAAGAATAAGTGAGCGAAACTGAATTCAAACGATTGAATTGAGTTAAACTGAAATGTAAAACAGGTGAACATGTGTAAGCAGGTTTGGGATGAGGTATATGGAGTTTATAAACGTAATGCTCGACAAAAAGGTACATGTTTAATTCATATATGAGGTTTTATGCGCCGTATCGGCTAGCCGCTTGGCTTTTTCTTTTTCTTTTTGAGATTAGAAGATACCGGGAAGCTATTTGAAATTTCCCGATGCTCCCGATACAGGGGAGGTTATGGCGAATTTTTCCGGAAATTTAAGGAGTTAGAATATTTTTAAGATATTTTGATAATTTGAAATCATTGTATCGACGTATTGAATTCGATAGGAAAGTGAATATAAAATCGAATGTGGTAAACAAAAAGGGATAAAGATAAGGGATTGAAATTTGTTTTCAATTGCAAATAGAGATTTTTCTAATATATAGAAAATAAAAGAAGTTGATATTTGGAAACGTTTTCCAAATGGCATAAGAGGCCGAGATGATTATTGAAAATATTTGGTAAACAAATATTGGTAAGGAAATGGAGAAGTGATTTAATTAATGAAATATTAATTTAAAGAGCCCAGTGATTTGGTTGATATGTTGATTGAACACTTGTTTTTATTCGATAGTTAAAACACAGACTATCGAAGTTTTTGACCATCGTTGTCAATATGGAGAGACCGGTTGGATTATTATCCGAAGAACCACTCCGTATCGGCATAAGCGTTGCGAACCAAGTATGCTGAATATATTGAAGACGGAGTGAAGTGCAAGGGCTTTTCTATTTATAGAAATGGTGCCTTCGGTTTCGTTCAATCCCAGAACGAACGTAAATGGACGAATGTCTGACAAAGTATTTCCAATGATCAAATGGGTTGGTCTGTATGAATATATATGGTTGCAACGGATTTATCCCTTAGCATAATATCCAGAATATTTGTGCAAACTCAACTAGTGATTAACGGATCTGACAATGTGGCATTCAAAGTGATTGTGCTATCAATGAATGGTAAGTATGCGTAGCCTCAGGCCTCAACAACCGGGAAAGGACAAAAATCGGACAGGCAGCATGGCTATGTGGGTCGCACCCATTAGGGTGTATAATCACCTATCTAGAGAAATTCCTTTTGTTTCTAGATCTATCGATTCTGCCTATTCGGAAAACGGTGGTTTGAGTCCAACCGTTGGTGATATACATTCGATACACTCAAGCGAAATGAGTGGTCGGTCATGTGTGGGCCGGGTTGCAAGATGTTCTTGTTGAACCCAGGTGTATTCGCCTCTAGAGATGCACTGTCGGAAGGTGGTTCCATACCTTGTCATGTTGGAAATCCAATCTCCAATAAGCGCCATGCGGTTTTTGATTTTATACTATATATGTGGAGCGTGAGATGCAAGCGTTCTGCTAATTGGTTATTTATTTGATGTAGACATTACTATAATATCACTGGATTTGATATCAAAGTGTTTGGGTTATAGTAAGGTAAAAACCGTCCGTGTTTATGTGTGGGCTGGTCTTACTATTATCCTTTCTTTCGAAAAGAGTTTTGAAAGTTAAACAAGTGGTTGGAGTTTACTCACACCAGTCCCATGACTGACCCAGAGTTTGTTTTGTTTTGTTTTCCCTAAACTCTTGGGTGCCCAAATTTGTACGGGCAGTCAAGTGTTTCAGGCTTTTACAGATACACTTGGAGGAGCTTGAAGCTGGAGGCTTCAACGTTAGTTATTTAGAGTTACTTCCGCTGAATCAAATGTTATGTGTACTCTGATGATGGTATGTGTATATGTACAAAACAGATTGTATTTCAAAGCTTATGTTATATAATATACTTTATTCGTTGCGCTGTGAGTTGTGATCTTCGTTTTTCTCCTATTCTAAGTTTTCTATCTTATCTATTCTCATCCTCTAACTTCTTTCTAATAATGAGTCGTATTTCTGTGTTATTTGGGTTAGACATGTGTTGTATTTAGTCAACTCAGATAGCCGGATTTGCGGGTCGTTTCACTACCCATTCTCATATATAAGATTAATTACTAATTCATGTTTACTATGTTGACCTTGGCTTCAAAAAAAACAAAGGCCTTTCCTCCTTTACTCCTCTCGTTTCCATTCTCCAGCAATAAGGCACGCACAACACAGAACCACCCTCGACACGATGACCCAACGGAACCCCTGAGCCTTGTCCAAGACCGCTGCTCCGACCCCGCTAGCATCGCCGACCCTCGGCTAAGTCGCGAGCCACCTCCCTCATCATCAGCCGGAACCAAGGCCAGCTCGACATCACCCAGCGCCGACAAAATCCAATAGACAACAGCCCCTTCTCGACGTGGATCCGGTCGCTGCAGCACTCCAGATTCGATCGTAACCGTTTTAAGTTGAAGATCTCACCAGACATAACTATTTTATAGTTGAAGATTTTGTATATAAGTGATTGGATCGAGTGAAAATTTAGGGAGAAAGTGGTTGAAGTTTTGTCGTTCATTGCAAATGGTGGCGGCAGATATCAGTTTAGGGTTTAACCATCGCTGAGAGGGTATTTATTGGGTGTTTCGATTTATAAAATATTATTATACGAAACTTCGTCCTAAAGTAACGCGGCAAAATTGCTACAAACGATTTCTGTCTTCTGATAAAAAGGCTAATCTTGGTGTAAAAAGGTATTCCGGACCCAAATGGGACAAGTTTCGTCGAAATCCGAGGTCTTATGAAAAAAAATTCCTTTATAAAAGCAGAAATGAACATGCGTTTAATTTTTTCGCCGATCACCAGATAAATCAAATTAACTTGAAACCTTGAGTTCCCAAAATAATTCTCCAATACGAACCCAACGATACCAGTTTCGTCGCATTCTGAGACTGTTTCCCCGGTAAGCTACTTTTACGCCCACCCCGATGCCATTTTAGATGCCAAATTACTCGATCTCTAAAAATAACAAACTATATACCTATCCTGATTATAATCGACGATACGAACTCAACGGAATTGGTTTCGCGGCCTAATTCGATCGTCTGCTCAAGTTACGCTCAAATATCTATTTATTAAATTAATTACGCGCTATAGAAAATAACTGGCTATTTTAAAGGCCTATTTTACAGTTACACTCGAAAACGAAGATCATTTGAAAAATGGCTATTTTAAAGGCCTATAATTTAATAATGATTTTCACAGCGACTATTTTAAAATTTGATTTGGCCGTAACTAACAAATTATAAAACGAAATCTGAATTTTTCTCTTTCATATGAAAATTATCATCAACACAGTTCCAACGTTTCTCGTTTCACAGAAATCCGACTTATATTGGATCCTGTACATTCAATTGAAGTTCAAAACTCCAACTTACGAACTGCCGCGCCATTTCGAGTTCGTTTTATATTATAAATAAATATATAAAGTTCGAACTTCGTTTTAATAACGAATTCAATATTAAAATTCATTAATATTCCAAATATAATATTTAAAATAATAAATTAAATAAAATATTTGGCTACCAAAAATACGGGACGTTACAGTGAGAACTCCTCACTTTGAAGTTTATTTTCTAGTTAAATATATACTAGGATGCAGACGGTGCTTAGTAGCACCTGACACCTTGTTTGAAACCATGGATGTTTGGTAGATTTGTGGATAGAGTGATTTGGGTGAATTTGGTTTGGAAAATGAAATGAATTGGTTAGAATTTGGTTTGGGTATGACGTGCGCCATTATGAGGCGAGGGATAAGGCTAGGCCTTATCCCGTTTCTAGTATCGCGCCGTTATACCGCCGAAATTTTCTAAAATATGTTAGGAAAATAAAAATATTATTTTTATTAGATAAATGAATAAAATAAATATTCATTTGCAAATCAAAATGATTTGTTTATGTACACCCATTTGACTAATATGGATTCGGTCGATAAATTTTACACATCGCCCAACTGCACAAATAATATTGAGTATTTGTTGATTGAAACCCCACACGGGTGTTGGGATGACATTTGACGTACACTAGTCCCAATTGTTTAGTTGTATGTCGATCGATAGGTTGTCAGACTGATGTAAGCGTTAATTATTTATAATTAATGCTTATGCAGTTGTGTGGTGCACTCTGGATGATGGTTGATTATTTATCATTGTTGTGATATACATGTGTTGTATGAAATCCATATAAATCACTTTATATGGTAACTGGTTGTTTCTGATTCCAATTCAGAACTGAAGAATATTTTAAAATAACGAATATTTTAAAATAATATTCTGTAAAGGATTAAAATCTGATTTTGATGTCCGATTTTAGATGGACACGAATTATTGAAATAAATAAAGCCGTGTTGATTAGATATGCGCCATTTTGATGCGAGCGATATTTATCTCGATAATATTCGTTTTTATAATGAATATAGAAAAGGAAGTGATTTCAAAATCTAATATTTTGAAAATATTATCATTTATATATTAATGATGTAGAATATTAAATTTTGATTTAAAATTAAAAATGATGTTGAAACCTTTTTTAAAACGAAGTTAAAACGATTTATAAATAAGTTTTGAACTGAAATTGACGAAATATATATATTATATATATTTAATGGCCTGAATAGAACGCGCCGCGCTGCGGTAGTTCGCGAATTTCGACCATTGACTTCGAATTGATGTTAGGGAGATCCGACCGTCGGATTCTCCTGAAACCGGAACCATTAGGTTCGTATAGAAAAGAGCTTTCCAACGAATATAAGAGATTTCAAATCTAATGGTTGGATTTGGAATTATGTCCAAATCAAATTTGGAAAAGGTCGTTGTAAGTGCAGTTCGATGACCGTATATGGAAATCGACTGTACGGGCCTTGATAAAATTATTAAAAATCTTAATAATTTATGTAAAATCATAATAAATGATCTGAAATGAATTGAAATGAAAAATTCCATATTTGTGAAGATAAAAATATATTTTTATCAAAATGAACTAGTTATTAACTAGAATTATAATCCATTATTTTTAAATAAATAAAATGGATTGAGAATGGGTTTTAATATAACCAGAATTTCCAATATATGAATCGGAATGGATTTGAATCGAAATTATCTTCGGAATATTTCGATATTGGATTCCGTGATTATATGGATATCGTTATGGAAGTTTGGAAGATATATATATATATATATCGTTATTTCCAATACGATATTGGTTGGTTTCAGAATTTGGTATTGAATATAAGCCGATATATTTTCTATTCAGAGCCTTGTATTTAATATCAAATTGGATTTTGGGTTGTTGTGAATGGCGTCTTCATTAACACTATTCTTAAACCCAAGTGTGAAAAGAATAAATCTTTTTATTAAGATTTAAAGAAGAATTACCAATTAATCAACATTTAATTGGAATTGAACTGGAATCTGAATTGGGTTTATCGTGAACTGTGTTTTAAACGACATTCGTTCTTTTACCCGATTAACAGTAAAACGTGATTTGGAATTTATAAATCTTTTTATTGAGACTTAATGGAAATTTTCCAAAGTAAAGTTTTCCAATATATAAATTGGAATGGAATTGAATTCGATTTGGTAATAATCGAAGTGAGCTTCTGTGGAGGAAGACCGTTACTATATATGAAATTTAAAAGGCTTCGCCGTTATTCCATTTGTATTATTGATTGGATATGGGAGTTTATATCGATTATATATATTGATCTGTTTTCCGTGAAGATTCCATAATTAATGGAATTAGATTTGGGTTTGTCGTGAATGGTATCTTTAATAATACTGTTCTTAAACCCAATGGAGTTAAGAAAATTAGAAACTAACTGAAGATTAGCTAAGTTGAATGGTTTCTTGGATATTGATCTGATGTTGGTTTCGGCCTTCGGGGTTAATACTTAGGGAATTGTTCTCTTACTAATTTACGGTTAGAGACTAATGGTACGTGCTAACTAAAATTATCAATTCAAGAAAATGATCGAGAACGGAGTACCACCAGTTTTACTCTAGGCGATAGTTAAATCTTTAATTAGACTTGAACGTGAAATGGTAATTAATTTTATCGGTAACACCGTGGTGTTAGATATGGAGTGTTACCAGTTTTGCTCCAGGGGATGAATAGGTTGGGATTGGGAAATATAATAAATGATTACTTCGGTAAGGTTCGTTAATCCCGACTAGTTGGATAAACTTTAATATGGTTTGAATTGATATTCAAAGGAAGACTAAAGAATAAATTTAAAAAAATTATCTTTGATAAAATTAATGGGAACCTTTCCCTAGAAATTAGAATAAATAAAATAATATTCTGAATTGGAATGAGGCGTATGTTGTGTTTGTGTAACACTTGTTTATTAAATATGTAACGACCCAAAAATCCGGTAGAATTTGAGCTGACCAAAAACACAAGTCCAACCCCAAATAACACAGAAATTCGAACCATTAATAGAGAGAAAAGTTAGAGGGTGAGGAAAGATAAGATAGAAACTTAGAATAGAAGAAGAAGAAGAACACAACATCAGAGTAACACGAATCTCATAGCGGAACGAATAACATATAATATATATAACATAACTTGAAATATACATCTGTACTTGAATATACATCAATATCAACGTACATCACTTACAACACAACGGAACCACTATAACTAGATAACGCTGAAGCCTCCTGCTCCAAGCTCCTTTAGATATATCTGAAAAATCCTGAACTACTTGACTGCCCGTACAAATTTAGGCACCCAAGAGTTTAGGTAGAACAAAACAAAATAAACTCCGGGTCAGTCATGGGAC
The DNA here is from genome assembly GCA_030737875.1 of Allium sativum. Classification (NCBI taxonomy): domain Eukaryota; kingdom Viridiplantae; phylum Streptophyta; class Magnoliopsida; order Asparagales; family Amaryllidaceae; genus Allium; species Allium sativum. The sequence goes on along the minus strand of CM060921.1, from coordinate 713,118,327 downwards.
TGGTATGAGTAAACAGTTTAAAAACAGTTTCAGAAAACTAAATGATATCTCATAAGACCACGCCGTATAACACGGAACGGGTTTTTCCCTTATTCAAATTCCAAACATTTGACTTATCTTTATATCAAAACTCTTTTGATATTATAATAATGTCTAAATCAAGTAAATAACAATCTAGTGGAACGTTTGCATCTCACGTTCCACATATATATACAATCAAAACCGCAAGCACGTATTGGGTAATGGATTTCCAACTATGACAAGGTATGGAACCACCTTCCGCTGGTATATCTCTAGAGGAGAATACACCGAGTTCAACAAGAACATCTTGCAACTCAGCCACACATGACCGACCCCTCATTTCGCTTGAGTGTATCGAATGTATATCACCAACGGTTGGGATCAGCAACCGTTTCCCGAATGGGACAACATCGACAATAGATTTTTAGAAGTAAATGAAACTCTAGATCAGGTGATTATACACCCTAATAGGTGCGACCTACATAGCCATTCTGCTTGCCCGATTTCTGTCATTTACCGGATGTTGAGGCTAGAAGCTACGCTTTATCATCACACCAGATTCACTTCGAATGTCACATCGTCAGATCCATCGAAAATCACTAATTGACGTCTACAACAGTACATTACGTGTCAGCTAAAAGAAGTTTCCTCCTCCGCTTCCACTCTTGGTACAGCTGAAGAAATCAATGTACGTGACCTTTCTGGAAATACTCTGTCAGACATTCATCCATACAAGTCACCCAGGAACAGGATGAACTGAAGGCACTATTTCTATTAATAGAAAAAGTCCTTGCACTCTACTCCGTCTTCGATTATCTTTATATAATCTGATTCGCACGCTACTGCCAATACGGAGTGGTTCTTCGGATAATAATCCAACCGGTCTCTCCATATTGACAACGATGGTCAAAACTCCGATAGTCTGTGATTTAACTATCGAATAAAACAAGTGTTTCGATAGTCGATGATTTAACTATCGAATAAAACAAGTGTTTCGATAGTCGATGATTTAACTATCGAATAAAACAAGTGTTCATCCAATCATCCAACAATCGGTGAGCCATTAATTAATATTCCATTAATTAAATCTCTTCTCTATTTCTTTATCAATATTTGTTAACCAAATATTTTCAATAACCATATTGGCCTTATACGTTCTTTGGAAAACATTTCCATATATCGCCTTCCTTTATTTTCTATACTAGGAAATATTCATTATTCTATTTCCAAGCTTTGCACATATTTGGGTTAAAACAGATGTTGTGTAAAACATCGTTACGACAACCCAAATACAGTATTTAACTAATTCTTATTCCACATTGATCTTCGAGCCTGAATCTTGCTACTTATCGGTATATCATGAAATCAACCAAGTTGGGGTATAATTACCTCTCAGACCTTGACTGAATAACATTTAACGTCAAAACAGACAAGACTACTTACTCGAATAATCAATACCATACAACTACTTCTTCACTTTTAAACACATATATACTTTCTCTTTCTATTCCTACGAGATTTTATTCTTATACTTCCTTTTTGATTATACTATTCTATTTCTACGTTCGTTTTCTTATCGACTTCTATATATTTTGATATGTAAATTTCTAACTATCAAATTATCTTAAAAATATTCTATCTCCTTAAATTCCCGGAAAAATTCGCCATAACCTCCTTTGTACCGGGAGCATCGGGAAATTTCAAATAGCTTTCCCGGTCCTTCTCATCTCAAAAAGAAAAAGAAAAAGCCAAGCGGCTAGCCGATACGGCGCATAAAATCTCATATGGAAATTAAATACGTACCTTTTTGTCGGGCATTTTATTTATTTCACTTCTATACTTTATTCCATACCTGTCTCCTGTATGTCTATACCTGTTCAATCTATTTTAACTATACCAATCGTTTTAACTTAATTTGTTAATTAAATCTGTTACTTAACTTTTCAGTCTATTTCACCTTCATATTTGAACACGACATGTTCAAATATATTTTAACTGCATATTAACAAATTCTAATTATACTCATACTCTTGTTTCCTTATCGACTTCTTATTCAAATTCCAATTCAATTCTATTGAATTTTCTTTATTTAAACTTCATTTGAATTCTATTATCAAATTTTATAGTTTAAAGTCCATTTGAATTATCTATTCAAATCTTTAGTTTAAAGTCTATTTGAATTTCTATATTCAAATCGTTTAAAGTCCCTTTGAATTTCTATATTCAAATCTATAGTTTAAAGTCTATTTGAATTTCTATATTCAAATCTATAGTTTAAAGTCTATTTGAATTTCTATATTCAAATCTATAGTTCAATTCCTTATATTCAAAGTCCATTTGAATTCTCGGCATTATTTATAAACAACGTTTATAACTTCAATTCAAATCCCACCTTTCCATTTATAAACAACTTTATAAATTCGATTCAAATTCCATCCTTTCATTTATAAACAACTTTATAAATTCGATTCAAATTCCATTCTTTCATTTATAAACAACTTTATAAATTCGATTCCTTGTTTATATATATATTCAAAACAAGTTAATGTTTCTATACTTCATTTCAATTTCAATTTCTATTTATAAAAATAGAATTCCCCTTTTAAATTTCCAATACACTTTTTGATATTTTTATAAATCAATATTCAAGCTCTAGTGGTATTTTCAACAATCAGATCAACCAATTTTCAATCACTTGATTTTTAACACATCATATAGGAATATATATGAAATCAAACAAACAAACAGATAATATATATTTTTGAGGAATCCAGTTGGATTCCTCCAACCTGTTTTCCTGCATCCACATACGTTAGTCAACATAGTAATACCCATCCTGCTTCGAGGCAGAATATCGCGGTATAGAAGGTCATCCACTAATCATAGCGTGGGGCGTATAGGGTAATCATCCGCTATGAAACTGCGGGCATCCGCTAATGAGATTGCGGGAATCCAACCAATCAATCAACCCAATATATATATAATAGTCCTAAATAACTAATATATTTAAATCAACCAAACAATATTCAAACAAGCATAGCAATTATTTTTAACAACTAGAAATAATTCTAATTAAATGGTGAGTGAGGTTTACTCACCGAGATTTTTAATTAGTCGAATATCCATTCTGATTCCATTCCTGCATCCTCTCTGCTCAACCTACAGACCACCATTGGACTCCAATATGTATTCTAACCCTTTCCGTGCTTTACCACATCCAACAACCTTCACCGGCCAATCGAACCAGACCATCCTCGTCGCTCCATCCAGTTTTCCCTTCGAACCATCACTCAGACTCCCTGGAAGCCTTTGAACTTCGGATTTCAGAGCACCGCACCCTCCTCACCTCACAGATCCGCACTTCCTATTTCCGCTTCCAGTTCGAACTCGACAATACCCAGAGCGACTCCTCTCCTGCCAACGCCAACACCGCTCCAATCCCTGAAGCCTAAGTCGAGTTCGACACTTGCCCAGAAACCAGTCGCGCGCCCCAAATCTGAACACGTCGCACCCAATTAACGAAGTCCGCAACCCTAATTCGACCCTGGAGATATCGAACTCACGGTGGACTGATTGCTTTTAGGAATTGCTGAAGGAATTATGAAAGGGGCAGAATTCGATTTCGATGGTTTTATAAAGGAGGGGGTGGAAGAAAGAAGGCCACGTTCATTTTGATTTTGTGGCTAATAAGGAAGCACGGTTTTTGTTCGGTTTGTGGAAGAAAAGGAGGCACCGAGTTTTATTTCTGTCCACCCAAAAGAAAAGAGAGAATTTTATTTGTTTTTTTATTAATTTAAATTTAATTAAACCGGTATCCTTAAAAATTAAATAACCCTGATGCCGAACTCCTTTCTGAACCCAACAACTGACAATTCTAGGGTAATACCCGTATTCCGGACACACTGGGATAGGTCACGAAGTCGGATTCGATCGTATATGAAGATATTAATTTAAATTGATATAATTTAAATTTCAAACTATTTATTCTCCTTGATAATATTCAAATATTATTACCGTTAAAATTTCATATTAAATTCTTGAACTGTTTTCAATTCAAATTAAAAATTTGAATTCAACTAAATCCATTTTCTTATTCCGATAATTTAATATTTTCAATATTAAATTGAAATTGATTTTTAAATCGATAACTCCCTATAAAAATTGATTTATTTACTTAACTCAATATTTAAATCCATATTAAATATTTTAAAATTAAACCATAAATATCCGGGTCATTACAATCTTCCCCACTTAAAATAATTTCGTCCTCGAAATTGCTAAGGTAGAAAAAGTGCTACCGACCCATTTTCTTTTCAAAACTTATTTATGTTGATACTAAACATTTCAAACTTCAATACGTAACTCTCTGTCGAATAAATCCCTATTCGATAACTCCTCCCTTCGAATAACTATATTCGATAATCTATCTTTCGAATAACTAGATTCGAAAACCTTTCTTCGAATAAACTATATTCAATTTACTCTATTCAATTTACTCTTATCAATTAACTCTATTGGATTTAACTCTTTTCGATTAACTCCATCGAATAACTAAATTCGATAACTCCTTCGAATAACCAATATTCTATAACTCACTTCGAATAACTAATAATCGATAACTCCTTCGATTTACTAATAATCGATAACTTCTTTCGAATAAACTATATTCGATAACTCCTTTAATTCTATTCGAATAAACTAATATTCGATTTAACTCCACTCGCTTGACTCTAGATCGCAGCGATCACAATGGTTACGCCTGATTCCCCCAGGAAACATCCGACCGCCCTAGGCTATCTGCAGCCCTGCGAATTATGCTAGCAGTCATACGAAATGGCAACTTATCCTGAGTAACTATGTTTGACAAACTCTATCTCAATAACCATATTCAATTAACTTTAATTGGATAACTAACATTCACTTACATCATAATCCGATTAACAAGTTCAATTAACTCTATCTGGTTAACTCTAACTTGAATAACAAATATTCGATAAATTCTAATTGAATAACTAATATTCAATTAACCCTACGGATTAACCCTAACTGATTAAATCTAACTGGTTAATTCCTACTCTAATCGACTTATTCTAACTCTAATCGATTATTTCTAACTCTAATCGACTTCTCCGATTCGAATAACTCCTATTGGATCACGTTTATTCATTTATAAAGGTTTACTTTTAGTAACGGTTCTTCACTTTATAAATGTTCTCTTTAATAACATTACTTCACTTATACAAGTGTTGTGTACCCCATCTATTTAAAACTATCGGTGTTAAAAACCAATATCTCTTCTCTATATAAGGTCAGACTAACTTATATTTTCCATTTATCGAGTGATAAATATTTAATTTATAAACTGTTTTTTATAAATTAATCCTTTCGATTTATCTGTTAAAACAGATTTCCATTTTCTATTCATCTTCTAAATATTCCTTTGATTAAATTCTATTTATTTAACAAATAAATATCTCATTTAAAACATTCTATTTATTTTCTATAAATAAATATTTCCATTTAATCCATTTGTAAATGTTTTTACAAATATTTCCTTCTAAATTCTATTTGTAAATGTTTTTACAAATATTTCTCCTAATATTTGTTTGCACATAACTTCCTTTGTATTTGTGTTACAAATATATTTTCTTTTTAACTCTTTTGGGTTTTTCCTTAATTCACACCCAAAATTTATTTCATTCACATTGATTTTACTCAATTTATTCATTTCGATCCATTTAACTTACTTAAGTTAAATTTAATTTCAATCATTCAAATTCCCATTAACTAGTTGCTAATTAACCGTTTTTCCTATTTCACCCTTTTTATTTGAATATAACTTGTTCAAATATATGTCAACTAAATTATAAAGTAATCTAATTATATTTTCAACTCGAGTTATATATTCGATTTCGAATATAAATTCTCAATCTCTTTCACTTATCCAAAAACCCAATTTCGATTCAAATTTCCTTTAACTAATTATTCTCCCATTTAGTTAATTCTATTTAACCATTTAAAATATGATTTTTGTCTTAAAAAAAAATCATTTCACTTACTTCACTGGAGTTCATATTTATTTTATATCTCCAGTCTAGATTTTTCTAATGCCAATTCGGATTTTATTTACTTTAAAAATCCTTTTACTTATATATATAAACCATTGTGGTTTTTAATGGTTTATGGTGCTGCTTTTCTAAAAATTTGATTTTGACATAACTCAAAATATATACGACGAAATCCAGATTTTTCTCTTTCGTTAGAAAACTATTGTTCAACCGGTCCCGACGATTCTTGTTTCAAAGAATTCCGACTTCAACTGAGTTCTGTATACTAAATTGAAGTTCGAATCGCCAATTTACGAACTGCCGCACTACGACGAGCTCGTTTTAATTATATTTATAAATATAAACGTTTTAACTTTGTTTATAATAAACTCAACTCCATCCTGATATATTTTTAATATATATCAAATCCATTTTTTTCATTTCAACATAATATTCCCGATCTATTTCACTTCTAATCAATTTCTATTTGAATTTTCTTCTATTCAATTTCTATTTGAATTTTCTTCTATTCAATTTCTATTTGAATTTCTTCTATTCAAATTCTATTTCAATTTCTTATCTTCAAATTCTATTTGAAATCCTTCATTCAAAAACCCATTTCAAATCCCTTATTCAAATTCCATTTGAAATCCTTTATTCGATTTCTATTTAAATTCCTTTGTTCAATTTCTATTTGAAATCCGTTGAATTTAAATTCTATTTTAACTCCTTTGAATTCAAATTCTATTTAAACTCCTTTTATTTAAAATTCTATTTAATTTCACTTTGAATTCTAATATTCATCCTCCACTTTATATTCTCTTTGAAATTCTATTTAACCAAATTCCATTTGAATTCTAATATTCAAATCTCTATTTGACTTTTCTTTATTCAAATCCATTTGAATTCCTTTGAATTCAAATTCCATTTCAATTTTTCTTATATAATTTCTATTTAAATTTTCTTTATTCAAACTCATTTGAATTCCTTTGAATTCAAATTCTATTTCACTTCTATTTGAATTATATTCCAATTCCCATTTCAAAATTTCTTTTGAAGTTATATAAATATATACATATATTTATATCTATCTCAAATTCAAAATATTTGAATTTTCAAACAACTTGTTTCTTTCAAACAAATTTCCATCAAAACTTTTCTAAGGCAGCAATTCGTCACTTAGAAACTCGAAAATGAACACTGGTGATGTTGCGACCATCATCAGAATTATTTCCCAGCTACTGAATGAGTCCAGTGCTATATTTCTTTCAAAATCCATTTAGAAAAATATTTTCCAAACTCCCAGGATTTTAAATTCTTAATTCTGGTTGGAATTCAATTTTAATTTATCACATTTGTATTTGATTTCATATACAAATTCCATTGGTTATATATAACTATTTCAGTTTTAAAATCTAATTCGATTATAATCCTAACAATCAACTTAACCATTTAAAAACAATATCGTGTTCAATCTTCTGTTCCAGTGTTTATAAACTCCTATCGACATCGTGGCGTCCCACGATTCGACCAAAATTTATAATCCACTCAACAGACTAGTCAACACAATATAAAACAGTTTTTATATCAAATAACAAATACGCTCTCTCGTATATATATATATATACACTCAATTCATTCTAGGATGCTACTGATCCTATCTCTAATGAGCACATTCCAACAAGCCTAGGTATTTGCTTGTAACACCCCACGTCCATTAATGTCACTCACAAAGGGAATGCATTAACTTCCATGGAGGTTTTAAGTGAATATAGAACAGTAAAATTACAACAAGACAGATATAAAATAGTACTTGGAAATTCAAAAACTTTATTTCATTGTAGCAGAAGTCAAAACATGTTTGATTACATCATAACACCACATTCAATGTCAAGTACAATATCTATCTTGATAAAACAAGTACATAATCCCATTACATGAATAGCCATTAAAAAGAAAGATAACAAGCTGGACTTTACTTCAGCAGTCCAAGCTTTCCAGAAGATAAGCGATCCAACTAGACTCCACTAGAACTTGGCCCAACCTGCGGACCTGAAGGGAGAAAAAGGATGGAAAAGAGGGGGTCAGACATAAAGTCTGGTGAATATGATAATTCTACAATACTATTACCAAAATAACTGGACTAAGGCATAAGCTGGAAAACAAGAAAATGTCTATGAAGAGCAGATTAAGGACATAAACAATCGCTAAAGGCAACGTTATAGGCGCTCCTAAATACTAAAGGATAAACACTATACTGCACCACACCAGTCACCCTAAAGATTCATCCCACTTAGCTTCACTTAGAAACTTTCCCAATGGCTTTACGTACCCCTAGCTGACTACATAGGTGCCGCCTGCCCCTATCTCCACTAGGTGTACCCTACTTCCCATTATTCGATCGGCTCCCTAACTCGTAGATACCCGTGCTGGCCCCACAGTGGGGTGTATCACTCCCCTAAAGTGGCAACCTGATACAACGGACATGCACGGCTTATACATATACGATGCAACAACGTCTTACCTACCAGCCCGGGTCCACACACGCATATGAAACCCGTTGGACTTGCGTTGCCACCGCTCCCTGTTTTGGCCTCTTATAGTCAAACCCAGTATGCGTGTCCCGTCCTCGACTTGGGTCGAGCCCACAAAGATACGTTTTGGGATACTGGTTGAAATGGGCCCCCACTATTTACCCCAAGCATTCCACCTAAGCTTGTCCCCATTAGTCCATCCCACTTAACCCACTTAGTCATGTTCATTTACATGCGTGTTTGGTTAAGTCTAATCGTATTTCAAATGCCTCTAAAGGCAACCACCAGATTCCTCATGCCACCCAAGGCACCTACTTAACCCCCATGTCCCACCTTACATGATTATCTGGTTAAGTATTTCTTAGTTCATTAAGGCCATAACCTCATAAAGACCTCTCACATTAGACTGGCATTTATGACAGCTGGATTTGCCGGGCGGGTCCGGGCAGTCTTACACCATAAAAGAGTCTAACCTCGTGTCTTTACAACTGTTATGCTTTAGTTTGGGCCTAGGACCTCTCACATTGGGCCGACATTTGTGACTACTGGATTTGCCGGGCGGGTCCGGGCAGGTTTACATCACAAACGGGTCCAACCTCGTGTCCTAAGCATTGATTATTAATAATAATCCACTTTCCCCCAATTTTAATAATTCCCTACTTGAATTATTAATTACTTCCAATTTTTAACAATGTCCATAATTGACTCAATTATGGACATCCATTCATGGTATGCAAAATCTTACAAAATTGCACCCAATTTATTAATTCCTAATATTACCCCTACCCCACGTTTGAACGTTTATTCGCAAAATATATGTTAGACTCGAATAGCCTAACTCATAGCATAAAAGAGATTATCATAATAACAACATGTATATGTGACCAAATGAATCATAATAAGGGGTGAAACTTGCATACGTCCAACTTGCATAGATTATACATGTCATGGACCTAAAGGTGTCAACTTGTTCAAAATTCACCTAATATAATCTCAATCAATTTTCATAAACTTACATATGAACATGTGTGAATCAACATCATCTAATTTTTTAACAACATAGTTTTATATGGGTACACCTAACTCAATAGGAAAATTCCCATAATCAAGTTTTATTTAATTATAGTTTCAAGTTTATGGGTACACCTAACCTAATAGGCAAATTCCCATAAACAAGATCCATTTAAATTAAGAAAAAAAAACATAACTTTAAGCATGATCCAACAACATCATGATTTTTCAACATAATATAGCATGATTTATAACCTGGCATAGTATGATAGTATAACATAGCTTGACATGATTCTCAACATAGCACGACATAGCATAAGAGAATTTACAACATAGCATGACATAGCATATATAATTTACATCATACGACAACATAATAACATAATAAGAGAATCCACAATATATAGAATTTACAATTACAAATCACATCACTTTCTTGTGATCCATTCATAACTGAGTCAAATTAGTTTGTAATAGTCTTGTGAGAATCATCATACTCACCAACAAAAGAAGAGAATTAGAGAGAGAGTTCTTTGGTTTGATTTGTTTTGTTGAGTAGAATTTAGTTGTAGTAGATTAGGCTTCCTCTTCTTAGTTTGTGACGGCTACGCTGAACTCCATGGCAGCAGCATGACGGTAGCTTCTCTAATTTTACAAGTGATTTAGGTTTAGGGTCTACCCACTTATTTATAGATTTTAGAATGCATTTAGGCCATTAGATTTAACCTAGAAATAACCGCAGCCGTTCAGACAAGATGGGGTTTATCTTGTTGACTCAGCAATGAGTCAGAAGTGACTCAGCAAACACTCAGCATATTAATAAACTTCTATTCATGTCATAAATATATATATATATTTTCTACAATGTACATATTAGATACATCCCCCTTTACTTATTATTGTTTTTATATATATATTAGATACATCCCCTCTCTCACACACTTATTAATATTTTTATATTCATATTAGATACATCCCCTCTCTTACACACTTATTAATATTTTAGCAACTTTAGTGCTAATAGAAAATTCGGGGTGTTACATTCTCCTAGGGGTGAGCGTTTGGTTGGTTTGGTTTATCCGATGATAATTTTTTCAAACCAAACTAAAACCAATAAAAATGAAAACCAAACCAAACCAACCAAATTAAGTTTGGTTGGTTCGGTTGGTTATCCGATTAAACCGAACTAAAAATGTTTTACACTTTGTGTTTGAAACATTCACTATAATTTGAAACAAAATATAAATATATGATTACAATATTATTATTATTGATTTTTATGCTTTTTAATATTAAATTTGACACATAGGTGATGATTAAAATATATTTAAATAACTAAACTAAACTAAAATATTTATTATAATACCGATACTTTTGAAAATATAGTAAAAATTCGGTTAATTTGGTTAAACCGATAACCGAACTTAATTTTTTTTCGGGCCGATTACAAACCGATTTAATTTCAAAACCGAACCAAACCGACCAAAATAAATTGGTTTGGTTGGTTTATTTGGTTTAACCGAATAATGCTCACCCCTACATTCTCCCCTCCTTTTAGGATTTCGTCCCCGAAATCTTCAAGTCTGGAAGAATGTATATCCTACCATCCAAACGTCCATCTACTCATCCATCATACACAGGCATCCATTGTCATTAAAAGACTTCTAATGCTTTATGATCATATGCAAAGTGTGTGTACATGTCCTTACCTAATGCGAAATCAGGCGATCTACTGATTCAGTTGACCTCCTTAATGCAAATTATGTAAGTGTCATGAATCCATTATGTATGCAAAAGATTCTTAATGCTACATAATACTTCTATATGCGTGCACAACCATCATCTGAATGCAGCATCCATATGATAATACAACCATCGTTCATCCATTTTACTAAATACATCCATATATATGCAATATGCAATATGTAGTGACTGAGCCGATCTAGTGCCTAAAGTGTGTGTATATATGCATCCACGAGCAACCACTAGCAAACACTTGCATCCATTTTGCATCCATCATACATAACATGTCTCAAACACATGTTTCAACCATAGGATTATCCTAACTAAAGGTCAAAGATACTAATGAGAGGACATACTAAAGATAAGATAAGATAAGCTAAGCGATAAAGGAGAAATTAAAAGACATACCCTCAAAAAGTAAAGGGTACAACGAACGCATCTTCTCTTCTGTCTCCCAAGTTGCGTTGCTCTCATCATCTCCCCATTGCACTTTAACCAGTCTGACCTCTCGATTCCTCAACTTTTTGATCTCCGACCCAAGAATGCATGTAGGAGCTCGTCTAATTGTTGCATCACGCTCTATTTCCACCTCTTTAAGCAAGCTCGGCTCTACCACCTCCGCGGTCTTGTGCAAACACTTCCTCAAATGTGATACATGGAATACGTCGTGTACTCCACTAAGTTTCTCAGGCAACTCCACCCTATATGCCATCTTCCCAATCCTGTCTTTTACAGGAAACGGCCCTACAAACCTTGGTGCTAATTTCCCCACGGACCCAAAGCGAACAACATTCTGTAACGGAGATACTTTGATAAAAACCATGTCCCCAATGTCAAACTCAAGATCTGTCCTCCTCTTATCAGCATACGATTTCTGCCTATCTTGTGCTGCTTTCATCCTCCTTCGAATCAACTCAATCTTCTCCGAGGTTTCCCTAACCATATCGGGCCCAAGTAGGATTTTATCGGTAGATTCCCACCAACATGTAGGCGAACGGCAAGGCCTTCCATAAAGAGCTTCGATCGGTGCCATGCCAATACTAGACTGAAAGCTATTATTATATGCGAATTCTACTAACGGAAGGTGCTCTTCCCATGTACCCCCAAAGTCTAGGATACAAAGCCTTAAAAGATCCTCTAGAATGCGATTCACCCTCTCGGTCTGGCCGTCTGTCTGAGGATGATATGCGGTGCTCAAACATAGCTGAGTCCCTACCGCCTCTTGTAAACTCTTCCAAAATTCGCTAGTAAAGATGGGGTCACGGTCGCTTACTATACTAGAAGGAATACTGTGCAAACGAACTATCTCCTTAATGTATACAGAAGCCAACCACGGAGCAGTCCTCTTACTTTTCACGGGAATAAAATGGGCGCTTTTAGTAAGTCTATCTACTATAACCCAAATCCCCGTGTTACCCTTCCTTGATCTTGGTAATCCATCCACAAAATCCATTGAGATGCTTTCCCATTTCCATAGTGGAACTTCTAATGGGTGAAGCAACCCACCGGGTTTCTTTTGTTCTGCTTTAACTCGTTGGCACACCAAGCATCTAGCGACATACTCGGCCACATCCTTTTTCATACCGGCCCAAAAGAAAACCCGCTTCATATCTTTGTACATCTTATCCCCGCCGGGATGAATGGTCATTTTTGAGCGATGAGCATCATCAAGAATGGCCTTCCTTAAGTCTTCGTCTTGTGGTACACAAAGTCTATTATCCCTTCGTAACCAACCCTTATCGTCTAGGGTATACCTACGAAGATGGCTTGACGACTCCCCCCCTTTGAGCTTTTCTACTATCTCAACCAACTGTGGGTCGTCTCGTTGTGCCTCACCAACCCGTCCTAGAAGTGTAGGTCTAACCTCCAAGGATGCTAACAGACCGGGTACTAAGTCAACGGAGGGTCTAAAGTCAAACATAAAGATGAATTCTAAGCTTTGTCGTTCAACAAACAACGGACTCAAGGACAACCTTTTCCTACTTAAGGCGTCTGCCACCACGTTACCCTTGCCTGGGGTATATGCTATTTCAAAATCGTAGGAGGCTAAGAATTCCATCCACCGTTGCTGCCTTAAATTCAAATCCTTCCGAGAGAATAAGTATTTTCATGATTTGTGGTCAGTGAACAGTTCGAATTTCTCACCAAGAAGATAGTGACGCCAAGACTTAAGCGCGAAAACAATTGCGGCTAGCTCTAAGTCATGCGTGGGGTAATTCTTTTCATGAACCCTCAACTGCCTTCCACCATAGGCTATTTCTCTTCCCTCTTGCATGAGGACCGCGCCAAGTCCCGTCCCACAAGCATCAGTATAGATGGTAAACGGTTTATTCCCGTCTATTAGCACTAAGACTGGGGCTGAAGTTAAGGCTCTCTTTAAACGTTGGAACGCATTATCGCAATCTTTGTCCCACGTAAAAACCAGGTTCTTCTTCGTTAACCGTGTTAATGGAGCTGATATTTTTGCGAAGTCTTTGATAAACTTCCTATAATAGCCAGCCAACCCCAAGAAACTTCTTACTTCGGTTGCATTTTTAGGGACCTTCCAATCTTGGATGGCCACCACCTTTGCGGGATCCACTGCTATCCCTTCTTTGGAAACCACGTGCCCTAAGAACCGTACTTCCTTCCTCCAGAAGTGACACTTAGAAAATTTTGCCTTAAGGTTATGCGCTCGTAGGGTTTCCAACACTTCCCTAAGATGTAGGGAGTGCTCTTCTTTATTCTTAGAAAAGACTAAGATGTCATCCACAAAGACTACCACAAATTTGTTAAGGTATTCCCTAAACACCCTACTCATCAAATCAACAAAATATGCAGGGGCGTTTGTCAAACCAAAGGGCATCACTAGCCATTCATAGAATCCGTCAGGAGTCCTAAAAGCAGTCTTATCTATACTATCCTCAGCCACTCTCAGTTGATGAAAGCCAGTGGCTAAGTCCAACTGCGAAAACACTGAGGCGCCAACTAACTGATCAAAGAGATCGTCAATCCTCGGCAGTGGGTGTCGGTTCTTTTTAGTAAGCTTGTTTAGTTCTCTATAGTCCATACAAAGTCTAAGAGACCCATCCGCCTTTGTGGCAAAAACTACTGGAGCACCCCACTCCGATATACTACGTCTTATGAACCCCTTCTCAAGCAACTCCTTTACTTGCTTATTGAGTTCCCTCCTTTCACGAGGAGCCATGTGGCGCACTGGCAAAGATACGGGTTTAGCATTATCCACAAGATAAATTCGAAAGTCTATCTCCCGCTTTGGAGGTAAGCCCTTCACCTCCTCAAACACATCCGGATATTCCCGGACCACTTCTACCGATCGCAGGTTCTCTACAGACGCGTCAAGCGATTCAAGATAACTTAGCATAACGGAATTTATGGGATTACAAAAGATGTCGAGAGCATTACCAAGGAGAGTCACAAGCCTAACTACTCTCCTTTCACAATCAAGAATGGCCCTATTTCTAGACAACCAATCCATTCCTAAAATTAGCCCATAGCCCGTGAAGCCCAATACATAAGCATCACATCTAAATTCAACGCTAAGTATAGAGATTTTCAAATCCAAACATATCATGGTCAAATGAGCCGAACCCCCAATTGGATTTGAAACGACCAAGGGATCCTCTACTAAACTGGTGTTCAAGTGCAGTGATTCAACTAATGATGCAGAGATAAACGAATGAGATGCGCCAGAATCGAATAAGGTACGGACAGGATGATCAAACAGAAAAACTAAGCTTTCAACAGAAATTGTTCTACCTCTTTCTTGCAGCGGTGGGGCCGCAATAGCCTGAACTTGCCCCCTTGCCTGCCCTGGTGCCATAAGAGCCTGCACCTGTCCTCCCGAGGTAGACCCTGCCCTCTGCCCCTTCTTTGGACAGTCCTTCACTAAATGTCCCGCATCTCCACAATGAAAACAACCAGTCTTCTTTTTCTTTCTACAATCTTTGCTGAGATGGCCAGGCGTCCCACAATTGAAGCATTTCTTCATCCCTTTGCCATTATTGTTTTTACCACCCTTCTTATTTTGCTGTTGGGGTTTCTTCTGATCCCCTTTCTTTTCAACTGCCTTATCCTCATGCATAAATGCCATTTCTACTAGCTTTTCAAAGGTGGCTCCCATAGGGATGTGGGTCATAGCCAACCCTTGCAACGGTTCATTCAAGCCTCTAACGAACCTCAAAGCTTTCTTCTCTGGCGTGTTCACCAACTCCAAGCCAAACCTTGCTAACTGATTAAATTTATTGACATATTCCTTTACTGATGAGCTCCCTTGCTTTAGTGCCAGGAATTTTTCCATATTTAAGTTCTCCTCTGCCCTTGAAAGAAACTTTGCCTCAAACCTTCGTCTGAAATCCGCCCATGAATCCACTGGACGTTCCCTGTTAGTGACCTCCCACCAAAACGAGGCCTCTCCCTTCATTAACCAAGCAGCTAAACGGACTTTCCTCCCATCTTCCACTTCAAAGATATCCAACAATTCCTCAGTCTCCTTAAGCCAATCTCTGGCCTCCACAAACGTCTCAGTCCCTTGAAAAGTTTTTCCTCCCATAGCCTTGAATTCCTTGCACGTCTTTGCAAAAGTGTCAACACGAGGAGGAGGAGGAGGAGGAATGGGTGCAACTAGGGGTGGAGGAGTATCCGCTGGGCCTGCAGTGGTGGCCCTAGCCTCCAAGTATCTCCTAAACCACCCTGGAATCGTCACACCTTCTGGGAGATTAAGATCTTCAGCCATGCTGAAACGAAAAAGGAAAGATTCAAAATGGAGAATTCGAAAGATAAAGATAAGGATGTGGCTATTTGGGATTATGTTTTTCATAAAAACTCTCTTTAAATAACATGTTTTTTTTTTTTTGAAAGCACTTCTTCCAAAAATACTTCAGAAAAAAAAAATATTTTTCTAAAAAAAAAAAAAAATTTATCTGTTCTGGTAACCTTATGCTCTGATACCACGTGTAACACCCCACGTCCATTAATGTCACTCACAAAGGGAATGCATTAACTTCCATGGAGGTTTTAAGTGAATATAGAACAGTAAAATTACAACAAGACAGATATAAAATAGTACTTGGAAATTCAAAAACTTTATTTCATTGTAGCAGAAGTCAAAACATGTTTGATTACATCATAACACCACATTCAATGTCAAGTACAATATCTATCTTGATAAAACAAGTACATAATCCCATTACATGAATAGCCATTAAAAAGAAAGATAACAAGCTGGACTTTACTTCAGCAGTCCAAGCTTTCCAGAAGATAAGCGATCCAACTAGACTCCACTAGAACTTGGCCCAACCTGCGGACCTGAAGGGAGAAAAAGGATGGAAAAGAGGGGGTCATACATAAAGTCTGGTGAATATGATAATTCTACAATACTATTACCAAAATAACTGGACTAAGGCATAAGCTGGAAAACAAGAAAATGTCTATGAAGAGCAGATTAAGGACATAGACAATCGCTAAAGGCAACGTTATAGGCGCTCCTAAATACTAAAGGATAAACACTATACTGCACCACACCAGTCACCCTAAAGATTCATCCCACTTAGCTTCACTTAGAAACTTTCCCAATGGCTTTACGTACCCCTAGCTGACTACATAGGTGCCGCCTGCCCCTATCTCCACTAGGTGTACCCTACTTCCCATTATTCGATCGGCTCCCTAACTCGTAGATACCCGTGCTGGCCCCACAGTAGGGTGTATCACTCCCCTAAAGTGGCAACCTGATACAACGGACATGCACGGCTTATACCTACACGATGCAACAACGTCTTACCTACCAGCCCGGGTCCACACACGCATATGAAACCCGTTGGACTTGCGTTGCCACCGCTCCCTGTTTTGGCCTCTTATAGTCAAACCCAGTATGCGTGTCCCGTCCTCGACTTGGGTCGAGCCCACAAAGATACGTTTTGGGATACTGGTTGAAATGGGCCCCCACTATTTACCCCAAGCATTCCACCTAAGCTTGTCCCCATTAGTCCATCCCACTTAACCCACTTAGTCATGTTCATTTACATGTGTGTTTGGTTAAGTCTAATCGTATTTCAAATGCCTCTAAAGGCAACCACCAGATTCCTCATGCCACCCAAGGCACCTACTTAACCCCCATGTCCCACCTTACATGATTATCTGGTTAAGTATTTCTTAGTTCATTAAGGCCATAACCTCATAAAGACCTCTCACATTAGAATGGCATTTATGGCAGCTGGATTTGCCGGGCGGGTCCGGGCAGTCTTACACCATAAAAGAGTCTAACCTCGTGTCTTTACAACTGTTATGCTTTAGTTTGGGCCTAGGACCTCTCACATTGGGCCGACATTTGTGACTACTGGATTTGCCAGGCGGGTCCGGGCAGGTTTACATCACAAACGGGTCCAACCTCGTGTCCTAAGCATTGATTATTAATGATAATCCACTTTCCCCCAATTTTAATAATTCCCTACTTGAATTATTAATTACTTCCAATTTTTAACAATGTCCATAATTGACTCAATTATGGACATCCATTCATGGTATGCAAAATCTTACAAAATTGCACCCAATTTATTAATTCCTAATATTACCCCTACCCCACGTTTGAACGTTTATTCGCAAAATATATGTTAGACTCGAATAGCCTAACTCATAGCATAAAAGAGATTATCATAATAACAACATGTATATGTGACCAAATGAATCATAATAAGGGGTGAAACTTGCATATGTCCAACTTGCATAGATTATACATGTCATGGACCTAAAGGTGTCAACTTGTTCAAAATTCACCTAATATAATCTCAATCAATTTTCATAAACTTACATATGAACATGTGTGAATCAACATCATCTAATTTTTTAACAACATGGTTTTATATGGGTACACCTAACTCAATAGGCAAATTCCCATAATCAAGTTTTATTTAATTATAGTTTCAAGTTTATGGGTACACCTAACCTAATAGGCAAATTCCCATAAACAAGATCCATTTAAATTAAGAAAAAAAACATAACTTTAAGCATGATCCAACAACATCATGATTTTTCAACATAATATAGCATGATTTATAACCTGGCATAGTATGATAGTATAACATAGCTTGACATGATTCTCAACATAGCACGACATAGCATAAGAGAATTTACAACATAGCATGACATAGCATATATAATTTACATCATACGACAACATAATAACATAATAAGAGAATCCACAATATATAGAATTTACAATTACAAATCACATCACTTTCTTGTGATCCATTCATAACTGAGTCAAATTAGTTTGTAATAGTCTTGTGAGAATCATCATACTCACCAACAAAAGAAGAGAATTAGAGAGAGAGTTCTTTGGTTTGATCTGTTTTGTTGAGTAGAATTTAGTTGTAGTAGATTAGGCTTCCTCTTCTTAGTTTGTGATGGCTACGCTGAACTCCATGGCAGCAGCATGACGGTAGCTTCTCTAATTTTACAAGTGATTTAGGTTTAGGGTCTACCCACTTATTTATAGATTTTAGAATGCATTTAGGCCATTAGATTTAACCTAGAAATAACTGCAGCCGTTCAGACAAGATGGGGTTTATCTTGTTGACTCAGCAATGAGTCAGAAGTGACTCAGCAAACACTCAGCATATTAATAAACTTCTATTCATGTCATAAATATATATATATTTTCTACAATGTACATATTAGATACATCCCCCTTTACTTATTATTGTTTTTATATATATATTAGATACATCCCCTCTCTCACACACTTATTAATATTTTTATATTCATATTAGATACATCCCCTCTCTTACACACTTATTAATATTTTAGCAACTTTAGTGCTAATAGAAAATTCGGGGTGTTACATCGCTCAACCTAAGCTCTGATACCAACTGTAACGACCCAAAAATCCGGTAGAATTTGAGCTGACCAAAAACACAAGTCCAACCCCAAATAACACAGAAATTCGAACCATTAATAGAGAGAAGTTAGAGGGTGAGGAAAGATAAGATAGAAACTTAGAATAGAAGAAGAAGAAGAACACAACATCGGAGTAACACGAATCTCACAGCGGAACGAATAACATATAATATATATAACATAACTTGAAATATACATCTGTACTTGAATATACATCAATATCAACGTACATCACTTACAACACAACGGAACCACTATAACTAGATAACGCTGAAGCCTCCTGCTCCAAGCTCCTTTAGATATATCTGAAAAATCCTGAACTACTTGACTGCCCGTACAAATTTAGGCACCCAAGAGTTTAGGTAGAACAAAACAAAATAAACTCCGGGTCAGTCATGGGACTGGTATGAGTAAACAGTTTAAAAACAGTTTCAGAAAACTAAATGATATCTCATAAGACCACGCCGTATAACACGGAACGGGTTTTTCCCTTATTCAAATTCCAAACACTTGACTTATCTTTATATCAAAACTCTTTTGATATTATAATAATGTCTAAATCAAGTAAATAACAATCTAGTGGAACGTTTGCATCTCACGTTCCACATATATATACAATCAAAACCGCAAGCACGTATTGGGTAATGGATTTCCAACTATGACAAGGTATGGAACCACCTTCCGCTGGTATATCTCTAGAGGAGAATACACCGAGTTCAACAAGAACATCTTGCAACTCAGCCACACATGACCGACCCCTCATTTCGCTTGAGTGTAACGAATGTATATCACCAACGGTTGGGATCAGCAACCGTTTCCCGAATGGGACAGCATCGACAATAGATTTTTAGAAGTAAATGAAACTCTAGATCAGGTGATTATACACCCTAATAGGTGCGACCTACATAGCCATGCTGCTTGCCCGATTTCTGTCATTTACCGGATGTTGAGGCTAGAAGCTACGCTTTATCATCACACCAGATTCACTTCGAATGTCACATCGTCAGATCCATCGAAAATCACTAATTGACGTCTACAACAGTACATTACGTGTCAGCTAAAAGAAGTTTCCTCCTCCGCTTCCACTCTTGGTACAGTTGAAGAAATCAATGTACGTGACCTTTCTGGAAATACTCTGTCAGACATTCATCCATACAAGTCACCCAGGAACAGGATGAACTGAAGGCACTATTTCTATTAATAGAAAAAGTCCTTGCACTCTACTCCGTCTTCGATTATCTTTATATAATCTGATTCGCACGCTACTGCCAATACGGAGTGGTTCTTCGGATAATAATCCAACCGGTCTCTCCATATTGACAACGATGGTCAAAACTCCGATAGTCTGTGATATAACTATCGAATAAAACAAGTGTTTCGATAGTCGATGATTTAACTATCGAATAAAACAAGTGTTTCGATAGTCGATGATTTAACTATCGAATAAAACAAGTGTTCATCCAATCATCCAACAATCAGTGAGCCATTAATTAATATTCCATTAATTAAATCTCTTCTCTATTTCTTTATCAATATTTGTTAAAAAAATATTTTCAATAACCATGTTGGCCTTATACGTTCTTTGGAAAACATTTCCATATATCGCCTTCCTTTATTTTCTATACTAGGAAATATTCATTATTCTATTTCCAAGCTTTGCACATATTTGGGTTAAAACAGATGTTGTGTAAAACATCGTTACGACAACCCAAATACAGTATTTAACTAATTCTTATTCCACATTGATCTTCGAGCCTGAATCTTGCTACTTATCGGTATATCATGAAATCAACCAAGTTGGGGTATAATTACCTCTCAGACCTTGACTGAATAACATTTAACGTCAAAACAGACAAGACTACTTACTCGAATAATCAATA
Source organism: Allium sativum (assembly GCA_030737875.1). Classification (NCBI taxonomy): domain Eukaryota; kingdom Viridiplantae; phylum Streptophyta; class Magnoliopsida; order Asparagales; family Amaryllidaceae; genus Allium; species Allium sativum. The sequence goes on along the minus strand of CM060921.1, from coordinate 713,097,198 downwards.
CCATACAACTACTTCTTCACTTTTAAACACATATATACTTTCTCTTTCTATTCCTATGAGATTTTATTCTTATACTTCCTTTTTGATTATACTATTCTATTTCTACGTTCGTTTTCTTATCGACTTCTATATATTTTGATATGTAAATTTCTAACTATCAAATTATCTTAAAAATATTCTATCTCCTTAAATTCCCGGAAAAATTCGCCATAACCTCCTTTGTACCGGGAGCATCGGGAAATTTCAAATAGCTTTCCCGGTCCTTCTCATCTCAAAAAGAAAAAGAAAAAGCCAAGCGGCTAGCCGATACGGCGCATAAAATCTCATATGGAAATTAAATATGTACCTTTTTGTCGGGCATTTTATTTATTTCACTTCTATACTTTATTCCATACCTGTCTCCTGTATGTCTATACCTGTTCAATCTATTTTAACTATACCAATCGTTTTAACTCAATTTGTTAATTAAATCTGTTACTTAACTTTTCAGTCTATTTCACCTTCATATTTGAACACGACATGTTCAAATATATTTTAACTGCATATTAACAAATTCTAATTATACTCATACTCTTGTTTCCTTATCGACTTCTTATTCAAATTCCAATTCAATTCTATTGAATTTTCTTTATTTAAACTTCATTTGAATTCTATTATCAAATTTTATAGTTTAAAGTTCATTTGAATTATCTATTCAAATCTTTAGTTTAAAGTCTATTTGAATTTCTATATTCAAATCGTTTAAAGTCCCTTTGAATTTCTATATTCAAATCAATAGTTTAAAGTCTATTTGAATTTCTATATTCAAATCTATAGTTTAAAGTCTATTTGAATTTCTATATTCAAATCTATAGTTCAATTCCTTATATTCAAAGTCCATTTGAATTCTCGGCATTATTTATAAACAACGTTTATAACTTCAATTCAAATCCCACCTTTCCATTTATAAACAACTTTATAAATTCGATTCAAATTCCATCCTTTCATTTATAAACAACTTTATAAATTCGATTCAAATTCCATTCTTTCATTTATAAACAACTTTATAAATTCGATTCCTTGTTTATATATATATTCAAAACAAGTTAATGTTTCTATACTTCATTTCAAATTCAAATTCTATTTATAAAAATAGAATTCCCCTTTTAAATTTCCAATACCCTTTTTGATATTTTTATAAATCAATATTCAAGCTCTAGTGGTATTTTCAACAATCAGATCAACCAATTTTCAATCACTTGATTTTTAACACATCATATAGGAATATATATGAAATCAAACAAACAAACAGATAATATATATTTTTGAGGAATCCAGTTGGATTCCTCCAACCTGTTTTCCTGCATCCACAGACGTTAGTCAACATAGTAATACCCATCCTGCTTCGAGGCAGAATATCGCGGTATAGAAGGTCATCCACTAATCATAGCGTGGGGCGTATAGGGTAATCATCCGCTATGAAACTGCGGACATCCGCTAATGAGATTGCGGGAATCCAACCAATCAATCAACCCAATATATATATATAATAGTCCTAAATAACTAATATATTTAAATCAACCAAACAATATTCAAACAAGCATAGCAATTATTTTTAACAACTAGAAATAATTCTAATTAAATGGTGAGTGAGGTTTACTCACCGAGATTTTTAATTAGTCGAATATCCATTCTGATTCCATTCCTGCATCCTCTCTGCTCAACCTACAGACCACCATTGGACTCCAATATGTATTCTAACCCTTTCCGTGCTTTACCACATCCAACAACCTTCACCGGCCAATCGAACCAGACCATCCTCGTCACTCCATCCAGTTTTCCCTTCGAACCATCACTCAGACTCCCTGGAAGCCTTTGAACTTCGGATTTCAGAGCACCGCACCCTCCTCACCTCACAGATCCGCACTTCCTATTTCCGCTTCCAGTTCGAACTCGACAATACCCAGAGCGACTCCTCTCCTGCCAACGCCAACACCGCTCCAATCCCTGAAGCCTAAGTCGAGTTCGACACTTGCCCAGAAACCAGTCGCGCGCCCCAAATCTGAACACGTCGCACCCAATTAACGAAGTCCGCAACCCTAATTCGACCCTGGAGATATCGAACTCACGGTGGACTGATTGCTTTTAGGAATTGCTGAAGGAATTATGGAAGGGGCAGAATTCGATTTCGATGGTTTTATAAAGGAGGGGGTGGAAGAAAGAAGGCCACGTTCATTTTGATTTTGTGGCTAATAAGGAAGCACGGTTTTTGTTCGGTTTGTGGAAGAAAAGGAGGCACCGAGTTTTATTTCTGTCCACCCAAAAGAAAAGAGAGAATTTTCTTTGTTTTTTTATTAATTTAAATTTAATTAAACCGGTATCCTTAAAAATTAAATAACCCTGATGCCGAACTCCTTTCTGAACCCAACAACTGACAATTCTAGGGTAATACCCGTATTCCGGACACACTGGGATAGGTCACGAAGTCGGATTCGATCGTATATGAAGATATTAATTTAAATTGATATAATTTAAATTTCAAACTATTTATTCTCCTTGATAATATTCAAATATTATTACAGTTAAAATTTCATATTAAATTCTTGAACTGTTTTCAATTCAAATTAAAAATTTGAATTCAACTAAATCCATTTTCTTATTCCGATAATTTAATATTTTCAATATTAAATTGAAATTGATTTTTAAATCGATAACTCCCTATAAAAATTGATTTATTTACTTAACTCAATATTTAAATCCATATTAAATATTTTAAAATTAACCCATAAATATCCGGGTCATTACAAAATACGCGAGTTATTTAGAAAGACCGGGTTTATACCCATTCTGAATAACCGATACGACGATAAGTCGAAGATGAAGACAGTGGTTGAAGACTGGAGGTCTTCACGTCGTTTGGATGATTACTGATATCCTGATTGGGCTTTACACCCAAGACGATGGAAAAAGCCGTGATTGTCCAGACGTACTTGGAGATCGACCAGATATGTGAGGTACAAGGTGCCTCCGGTTTCGTTCAGACCCAGAACGGACTTGTAAATGGATTGTGTGTCTGACATTGGATTTCATTCTGTGTGATTGATAGACATCGGTTGCATAGCGTGAATTGCCTGTGTGACAAGCTGAGATGCAAATGATCAAGGCTTATGTTGAAAAGCAGAGTCTTGTGGTTGATGATCAAAGCACGGCCTTTGTGGCATCGCTTTGTGTAGAATTAATTCGCGAGTCTCACACCCCGGTGTGAACCAAAAACTGGAGAGGACGTCAGGGAGGGCATGTGTTTTCTTCAAGCTAGGAGTGGTGTCAGTGCTTGAACTGGCTGACATTTTACTCATGTGGATGATGGATAGCGAGGTGCCTCGGATATATCGGTCGATCCGGGGCCGATGGAGTCATTCGTTGGCTCATTTACGCCCCATAGGGCGGGGAAACACATTGTTCAAGCATAATAATCCACTCCGTGTGGACGGGCCCTGAGGATCCAAGGGGCAGTTGCGGTTGTTCCTGAGATACGGGCTAGAGTGTCTCGAAGCGGTGAGGACTATCTTTTGCCTCGGTTCACAAATGGAAACCCAACTTACAAATACGTCATTATGCAGTTTTGATTGTAGAGCCTAGTATGGCGACATGATATATGGTACCCATGCCGCCTATGATTGATACATTTATATTTGAAGTTGATTTCTTCACTTATAGTAATAATAAAAGATTAAATTTCGCGTATCAAGCATTCTTTGGCTATTATAAGGTAAAACCCTATCCTCCGGCTTGCGTTGCATTATGTGATGGGACCTGTGTCTTATAATAGCTTCATTGTTATTTATTTAGCATTTAGCTGTTTGTTTATGCACCGGTATTCTTGGAGAAAACCCATTCCGTGTTACACGGCGTGGTCCCTTGAGTTACCTAACTTTAAAATAAAGATTAATAACTATTTTAGTTCTCATACCAGTCACATGACTGACCTGGAGTTTATTGTTTTAACCTAAACTCTGGGTACCCTTATTTTTTACATGAGCAGCTAGTAGTTGGGTTTTGCATATATTATATTCACAGGATCCTGGTTTATAGCTAAAGTGATATTCGGAAAGCTCTGTATCCGTGTATTTCTTTCAGTTATGTTTTGTTTTATTTTTCCACTGCAGTAATGTATTTAAATCTTCGATCATTATCAATGTGTAATATTTACTCATACCCTGTATATTATTGTATTCTGATGGAATTGTTGTAATAAGCAATGAAATGTTCTTCTGTCTGTGTTCCGATGTGTGTTGCTCTCATTACAATCTGTTCTTTCTCTTCTCTTCGGAGATGGGGAAGTTCGGGTCGTTACAAGTCATGTGGTGCAGAGTTGCAAGATGTTCTTGTTGAACTCAGTGTATTCCTCTCTAGAGATTCACTATCGGAAGGTGGTCCTATACCTTGTCATAGATGTAAATCATTCTCCAATAAGTGCCCTGCGGTTTTTGATTATATATTATATATGGAGTGTGAGATGCAAGCGTTCCGCTAGATTTCTATTTATTTGATTTAGACACTAATATAATATCACTGGATTTGATATTAAAAATATTTTTGGTTATCGTAAGGTAAAAACCATCCGTGTTTATGTGTGGATCGGTCTTATGATTATCCTTTCTTTCAAAAAGATTTTGGAAAGTTAAACAAATGGTTGGAGTTTACTCACACCAGTCCCATGACTGACCTAGAGTTTATTTTGTTTTGTTTTACCCTAAACTCTTGGGTGCCCAAATTTGTACGAGCAGTCAAGTAGTCGGGATTTTTCAGATACACTTAGAGGTGCTTGAAGCAGAAGGCTTCACCAGTTAGCTGTAGACTATCATATTTCCATTGTAATACTATGTTGTATTTGGAAACAAGTGTTTATAACTGTTCCAGGAATAGCTGTTGTGCTCTGATGATGGTATGTATATACAAAACAAATTTTTATTTCAAAAAGTTGTGTTATATAATATATTTTATTCGTTCAGCTGTGAGATTTGTGATATTCGTTTTCTTCTATTCTAATGTTTCTTTCTTTCTATTTCTCACCCTCTAACTTCTTTCTATTAATGATTCGTACTTCTGTGCAATTTGGGTTGGACGTATGGTGTAATTAGTCAACTCACACAGTATAGAAATTTGGGCCATTACACTTATGATCTATAGACAACTCAATTCTTTCTCCTAATAAGTAACATTTCCAAATCATTAAGGCAAATATAACAACGACTGACATCAAACCTTTAGTTAGACATCCGACTTTATGGGTTTCCAACTTCATGTGGTATAAGCTGCTGAGAATCATAAATAATAGCCTTACCATGTTGCATCAACATAACTTCTGATTTTGTTCCATATGCATATATATAAACAATTAAATCCAGTCCTCTTCAGGTACAAGTACCACAGATGCAATGCCAATAAATGTTCCAGTTTTTGAAATGCTTTCTCACATTTGTCAGTATAAAGAAAGTTTACATCATTTCTAGGTAGCTTATCCATCAAAGCTGCTATATAGGAGAATTTTTTGATTAATCTCCTATAGAAGCCAACTAATCCACAGAAAACTTTTGATTCCAGTAAACTCCTCAGGTATCCTCCAATAATTAACAACTCCGATCTTGACTGGATCTACTGCTAATCCTCTCTCTAAAACTACATATGCAAGAAGCTTCACTTCCATCTCCCAAAATTGACACTTTGAAAACCCTAGCTTTCAATTTATGTTGTCTCGAGGTCTTAAGCACTATTCTAAAGTGGAATTCATGATCTCTCTTATTCTTTTAATATATCGATATCCCATCATTGAAACCAATATGAACATATCAAAGTGCTCTCGGAAAATCTGGATCATCAAGTGTATAAAGAAAGCATATGCATTAAAATCCAAATGGCATGACAAACCACTCGTAAGACACTTATCTAGTTCTAAACGATGTAAATAGAATACTATCTTTCGCAACCCTCAATTGGTTGAACCCTATCGACAAATCCAATTGGGAGAACACTTTGGCTCCACTCGATTGTTCTAACAAGTCATCCATTATTGATAATGACATATATTCTTTACCATCTTCTTATTCAAATTATGCAGTCAATATGTAACCCTAGCAATTATTCGGACTTCCTCACAAATATTACAACGCTTCCCTAAGACGAATTGCTTGGACTTATAATGATATTTCCCTTAAAATCCACTAGTTGCACCTTTAAATCCATCTTGGTTTATGTCATCCTACTAGGTGGTCTACTCACGGGCTCCACTCTATATACCAGATCGGTTTTGAACTCAACAACTCTCTTTGGTGATAACCTCATAAGTGGATCAAAAATATATGCAAACTCCTTTACGATAGGAATTTGACTTACCCCAACATCCGATTCCATTATTCCCAATAATGCATAAGTCTCTAAACTTGCATTCTCAACTAATTATATAATTCAATTACTATAACTATGGTGTTTCAATGATATTTCCTAACGTGGAAAAATATTCTAACATCATATACTAATCCATAGCTAAAATGATCTCAAAGACAATAAAATCAAACACATGTAAATTATAGGTGAAAAACATAACCTAACAACTCAAACTCGAGATTGCCATATCACATTCTTGAAAAAAGTGCTAGAGTAGGACCGAGTAATATGGATTGATATGGATATGCAGAAGATTAGATAATGCGATATATTAAACTTATGCAAGTAAAACGTTATCATAGATAAGCAGTATGTAAATGCAATAAAGTAAAATAAATGACACCAGAGATTTTTATACTGGTTCGGAGCACCGTCCTACGTCCAGTCCTAGACTTCTTCTGGATTTTCACCAGCAACACTCTCACTTCACCCGAAAGAATAGATTAACAAAAAACTTGCCAAACCACAATGGGATTTCACTCCTGGGGAAACCGAACAGGGCTTCAACACAACGCCTGAGAGACTGACTTCAACAATACAACAAGAGTTTTGACTTCTGTACGTGTTCTACGAAGCACTGATTTGCCAAGAATTTGAGTACACCCTTCCTAAAATCTTATCCTCAGATATTGAATGTGTTTTTGAAGATTTGAAGGAAGTAGAATGCTTATTGAATCATTAAATATGAAATAAATTCAATAATTCGAAAGCATTTTGAATATTTTAAAGTGCTTTTAGAATGCAAGAATATTCAGAAGTTAAGATCAGAAAATAGAAGAAGAATCAGTGATTTGGAAATCAAGTTTGTGATGTATAAATAATAGTTGAAGAGCTGTAACCTTTCATCAAAAAATATGATGAAAAAAACAACCATTTCTATTCAGAAATGAATAGAAAACTGTTCACAAAAGGAAGTGTCTTTTCATAAAAATGACCGTTATAGTCGGGTCAGTCGATTGGTAAAAAATTCACCAGTCAACTGGTTAAAAATGAAATGTGTATATATATATATATGTATATATTTAGATATGCACACAAATGCCAAAACTGGATGGTTTTTACCCTACTAGATGACTGGTCAATTTTGAACCAGTCAACCGATAGGTGTAATCATCTCCAGTCAAGGCACTTGTGTACCTTCAACATATATATCGTTTTTCGCTTTTTTTGTTTGTGTTCTTGTGTTAATATATAAGCATAGATTTTGACAAATTATAACACAACTAAAACACAAATAAATATACTAACTAACTCCTCGTTTGATCTACATTTCTTCAAAGTTGTGAATCAAAAATCTCATGAATCAACATTCTCCATATTTTTTGATTGATGACAATCTCTTGCAATCTTGTAGAAAATTTATTTTCTCCCCCTGAATGTATGTTGTATATGTATTATCTTATCTCCCCCTTAATGTATGACTATATCTTTCATGTGGTCATTTGTTAGTGAACTTACCATTTTCTCCCCCTTTGTCATCGATTACAAAGATTAATTAACATGATAAATAAAGTGAGTTCATAAGTTCATTCTACTTAATATTCATAAGCCAAAATAAAGAGAGTTCAAAAACCATAGGGGACTATCGACTATAAGTCTCATAAAAGTTCTCCCTTTGTTATCGAAAAAAATGTGGTAACTATTAAAGAGTGTGTGCATTGTTCTTGGATTAAATTATAGGAAAAACTAAAGCATACACGAATTAATTTTATATGCATGACTTGTGATTATATTAAGTAAATGATTAAATTATAGAAAATCATCACGTGTTTAATATCAACAAGATCATGGCATATAGTAATAATTTTATTTCTTTCTTTAATCAATATTACCATATGGTAGCATAGAAATGATAATATAGTGCCATTTATTATCGTATTATGCCATAGTCAATATCTTGAATGAATATCAATTAAATCTAAACAATATAAATTCTTCCCTTTATATTTATACTTTTCCTATCGATATGATCTCCCCATGTCGATATGACTGTATTTTCTTTACACTGAAAGGAAGATGAATATCAATCGGTGTAATGTAAGGTTTTAACTTATGGAGATGAGTTGGATTTTAAAAATAAGACATAAAAATAAAAGATTACCTGATTCTCTGATTCAGTTTTGAGCTCTGTTTCCAAAGATACTGAAATAACCTCCTTTTTGTTGTGGAGTACCTACAACAAAAATTATATATACTTTGGTACCTGTAACACCCCGTAATTCTGTTAATATTAATAGCCACAAATTAAAGAACAACTAATTACAGATGTGAGAATTAAGGGAAACGGGATTCGCGGTTGCGTTCGTCTTGGAAAAATACGCGAAATAGAGTCCGAAATTTTGTAAATCGGAGTCAGTATGACCGAGATATGGCCTTCAGAAGTTTGACGAAAAATCAGAAAAAAACGAAACAGATTTCAAAAATGCAGAAAACGAGCCAGGCGGGAAAATTCCCGCCCAGACCAGGTCGACCTGGGGGTCGACCTGGGAGTCGACCTGGAGGGGACCAAGTCGACATGGGTGTCGACCCTAAGGTCGACCTGGGGGTCGACCTCCCTGGTCGAGCCAGGTCGGCCTGGGTGCATCTGGATGGGTTTTTGGGCTGTTTTGGTGAGCCTGTGACGAATTCTGACGGTTCTGATCTGTTTTAGGGTTTATCTAAAGGCCAAAAACAACTAAACACACCTATAAATACATCCTAAGACCTAGCCTCCTCTACACACAATTCTATTCTGCTTCTTCTCTGCCTCTGTTCTAGTAAAAATTAAAATGGCGTCGCTACTCTGCAGGGATCAAAACTAGAAGCTAATCAACATCAACCTAAGAAATTCAATTCAAATTTGAGATAAAAGCTTCTGCAACAATTCTGTAACAACTAAAGTTCTTTCTTTAATCCAATCAAGGCAAGTACAGTTATTTTCTGCTATAAACATTAATTATAATTCTGATATGCTTTTAAATCTGAATCTGAGATTGTATATCTGTCAGATCTGTTTTTCTGTGACTGTTCTGTATCCCTTTCTGCTTCCTATCTGTTTCTATAGCCAGGCTACCATGAGCCTGTGCCTAATCTCATAAGAGATTAACGTATGAACGCAAATTTTGGGACAAATAATGAATGATGCGAAATTTGACAAGACTGAATTGAACGTATGACTTTAGATCTGGGGCATAAAATATATTGACATATGACTTGGGATTGGATGCATGAATTTGACTGTAAACATGTAATTTATATACGTTGTATGCATAGTGTACATTGTAATCTAGATCTGTAACTAATTAGAGAAATGAACATATGTTATTTAGATCTGTAATTAATTAGAAAAATAAGCATATGTTGTAAACTAGTTTTAGACCTATGCATATTCTGTGATAAAAGAAGAGAGGAACCATTGTAAGATTACATATGATTTGAGACTTTGGACAAAATGCATATAAAAGTCAAGATCTCATTTTTAGAAGATATGATTTAAAGATTTATATTGTTGGGTATAGTTTGCATAATGATTCATGACTTAAAAAGAAGAAGATATGGAAACTTAGGTGTAAAGATTTACATTAATTAGGATATCTATTATTGCGATTACACCTAAATAGGGATTTTTGGATATATGGCATGCATTGTATTTAACGGTTATATTTGGTATAATTTATATGTGAATCTGCTGTAAAATGCTAGTTTAACAAAAAAATTGGAACATATGTTATATGGTAAATTATGTCCATATTCCGCGCTATGTAAATTTATGCAAACATGGAGTATATGTTCATATTGTGAATCATGACAATTATGTAGGCATATGAATTTACGCCTAATTTATGATTAGGCAAGGCATGTAAATAGAACCTTTAGAAATATTAAATTTGCTAAATCTGCTAATTTGCCAAGTTGCCTAAACTGCTAGTTTTGTTATATTGCCTAGACTGCTAATTAGATTGAAGTGCCTAGTCTGTTAAATTTGTCGGTTTAAATGCCTAACCTGTTATATGCCAAAATCTGCTAAGTTGCTAAATCTGTTAAATCTGTTAAGTCATATAATCTGGAAAATCTGTTATCTGCTGTGTTGATTTAATCATCCTGTTATTGATATAATCTGAATTGGCATATATATTGGGCGTGCGCATAAACGGTAAATTATTAATTAATTGGCCGCAAAGATAAACATGACTAACTCGAGGTTAGAATGAGTTTGCGGCGTAATTCTGCCCGGAACCGCCCGGCACATCCAACGGCCGCAAACAATAGGTTCTAATGTGAGAAGTTTGTCATAACCTGCTTAAGACACGAGGTTAGGTCTGGCTTGTGGCAGAAGTCTGCCCGGAACCGCCCGGCCCATCCAGCGGCCACAAGCTAGCGACCTAATGTGAGAGGTCTGGGCATTAATAATTAATTAATGAAAATCTAAGATAATAATGACGTCTAAAACGTATTAGGGGAAATAGGGTTAAACCAACTGGATTAATAGGTGTAGTAAACCCGTCCATGAATCTGTAGGCCCAATACAAAGTTAGACAAATCTGAAAAATCTGTACATCTGAACTGTTAGTCTGAAAACTTGTTAACTTAATCTGTGAACTAGTAAATCTGAATTCTGTATGTCTGAACTTGTAAACAAGTTAATCTGAGATCTGTTAGTCTGGGGACACAACGTTAGGAGGGGAATTACTTGTGTCATCTGTTGTTTGGGACCCATATTAGTCAGTAACCCTTTCTGGTATCAAAACTTTGACCCAACAGTAGGTAGGGTCCGGGCACGCTTGCTGAACTAATTATAAGTGGTTCATTCTGATAATGGCAAGGGGTGTTGATGGTGCGTTCCAACCGGGTCATGTGCGTGCATGGATCCCGGTCTGCCTCTGAGGATGTAAGACGCCGTGACATCTATAAATAGGTCTGTGCCAATTGGTTGTCACTTTAGGGAGTGATACACCCTACTGTGGGGCCGACACAGGATATTTATGTATTAGGGAGCCGATCGCTTGGGGTAGGGTTTTAGGGTACACTTAGTTCTGTCTGTTTCTGTTGGTACCGTCTGTTCGTGTTGGGTGGTAACACCTGTCTGTTTCTGCGTGGTACCGTCTGTTTGGGTGGTAAAGGCCCATTACTAGGGTACACCTAATTCTACATTCTGTTTCTGTAGGGATTTATCTGTTTCTGCTTCTGTCTATTTCTGATCGGGTAGTAAAGGCCCATTATTAGCATTCTGTTTCTGTTAAATTATTCTGTACCCGTTTCTGTTTCAGTTTAGACATTAGGGTGACACCTAATTCGGTTATACTAGTATTAGTGCAGAGAAGTGTAAAGCAATAGTTTATGTCATTCTGTTCTTCTGTTATATCTGCTACACCTGTTACAGTTATCTCTCATCCAGTTTTATGTTCATGTCATATTATTATTATCTGTTCATATGCTGAAAGTCACTGGACTTGCCAGACTTTTTGTCTGACCCTTGTTGTTTCGCCTCCTTTCTTCCATTTCCCCCCCAGGTTATCCAAGGAGGGAATACTTTAGCTTGATCCGGATTTCTCTTTGCTTGAAGTGCTTAAAGTATGGCTTGGCTCTGTATAGCTTCCGTTTTATGGGGATTATGATGTTAAACCATGCATTTTGAAGGCTTTTGTACAAGACTGATATTTTGTACTTAAATTCTGAGATTTGAAAGGGTGTAACCATATTGATTTCTGTTTCCGCTGTAATAAAGTTAAAAATTTTCAAGTACTGTTTTATCTGTCTTGTAAGTTTCTGTTCTGTTTACTAAAATGCTCCACCAAAGTTAAGTAATTCCCTTTGTGAGTGACCTTAACGGAGGTGTGGTGTTACACTTGGTATCAGAGCTGAAGGTTACCGGATTTGATAAAGAATTTTTGAAAACTATTTTCAAAAAGGTTTTGAAAAGGAAGTATTTTCAAAAGTAAAGCTTATTTTGAAAAACATAGTCCGCTAAGCCATATATCTATCTTTTGATCCTCTACTTGAATCCTTGTTTCCTTCTTTCTTGAGTCTCTGGGGCTCCCGGCTTTCTGGGAGGTAACCTCGTCGAAGGGCAAAGTAGTGCCCGACTTCCATCGATAGCTGTAGTAGTTTCACCTGCGGCTAGTTTTCTTTAGAGCTTTGAAGGATTTTTCCGGGCGATGGAGGCAGCTTTCGAGGGATTGGTCAACGTGTTACCCAAGGATAGTAAAGATGAGAATGATGAGGTTTAGCTACGGAGCACAACCCAAAGGTGAGAAACTCATATAGACTTAGTTCACAATTGAGGCAAAAGGGAAACACAAAAGAAGGAAGGAAAGTTTGAAGATAAGGAGGAGGAAAGTGTTTTACTTATGGAAGCTCGACTCATCCGAATAAAGATTACCGAAAGAGGAAGGGGAGGGTGCTTGCTTCAACTGTGGTAAGATGGGGCACTTTACTAGGGACTGCCCGAAGAAACGAAGGGAAGGACAGAGGACAGGACCAACTTCTGGAGGGAAGGCAAACACTCTCAAGGCTAGTGGATAGGATAGAAATAGGGAAATTTTTTGTAGAAGGTTTAATTTTCTTATCTAGTTATGGAGTTAAGACACTTTCTGATTCTGTACTTGATCCTCTGCACTTGAATACTAGTATTGTTTCTGATTCTGCTGTAGACTCAGACCCATAAAGGGTATGACTCATCTGTTTTAAGTTAAGGTTTGAGGGATATCTGTGTTAGGCGTCAAATATGACGCATATATTCTGTGTTTTTGTGGGATATGATTTTATCATGCTTAGCTTCCGAAGAATCATTAGGGAACCTGATCTGTACGAGTAGTCTGTAAATATCTGAATACTCCTGATAAGATTTCCAGTTTTGACATTGTATAATGAGGGTAACGCTCTGGGTGTCAATCTGATGTTGATTTCGGTCTTCGGGGTTGAGACTTAGGGGAATTATTTTCTCAACCAATGTCTGATAGGAATCAAGTTTTTGTTCTATCTGTAGTCGCTTCCATCACTCGACTGTATCCTATCGATCGAGTGTTCAACTTATAGATAGGAATCCTAATGGGTGTAAACATGTGTTTGAGACATGTTATGTTTGATGGTTGCAAGTGGATGCAAGTGGTTGCTAGCGGTTGCTCGTGGACGCATACACACACACTAGGCACTAGATCGGCTCGAAAACACTCTCATACTGCATATGGATGTGTGAGCATTTTAAATTTTTATGGATGCAAAATGGTTGAATCAGCACATGGATGTTGCATATGAGTGGATGGTTGTGCACTCATATAGCAATGATATGTATCAAATAGGAAAATTGCATACATATTGGACTCATGGCACTGACATAATTCGCATTAAGGAGGTCAACTGAATCAGTAGACCGCCTGATCTTTGCATTAGATAAGGAACATATACACACACCTATGCATATGTTCATACAACGTTAGAAGTTTCTAAGGACAATGGATGCCAGTGATTGATGATTGAGTAGATGGATGTTGGATGGTAGGACACATTCTTCTTAACTTGAAGATTTCGGGGACGAAATCCTTTAAGGAGGGGAGAATGTAACACCCCGTAATTCTGTTAATATTAATAGCCACAAATTAAAGGAAACTAATTACAGATGTGAGAAATAAGGGAAACGGGTTTCGCGGTTGCGTTCGTCTTGGAAAAATACGCGAAATAGAGTCCGAAATTTCGTAAATCGGAGTCAGTATGACCGAGATATGGCCTTCATAAGTTTCACAAAAAATCAGAAAAAAACGAAACAGATTTCAAAAATGCAGAAAACGAGCCAGGCGGGAAAATTCCCGCCCAGACCAGGTCGACCTGGAGGGGACCAGGTCGACATGGGTGTCGACCTTAGGGTCGACCTAGGGGTCGACCTCCCTGGTCGAGCCAGGTCGGCCTGGGTGCATCTGGATGGGTTTTTGGGCTGTTTTGGTGAGCCTGTGACGAATTCTGACGGTTCTGATCTGTTTTAGGGTTTATCTAAAGGCCAAAAACAACTAAACACACCTATAAATACATCCTAAGACCTAGCCTCCTCTACACACAATTCTATTTTGCTTCTTCTCTGCCTCTGTTCTAGTAAAAATTAAAATGGCGTCACTACTCTGCTGGAATCAAAACTAGAAGCTAATCAACATCAACCTAAGAAATTCAATTAAAATTTGAGATAAAAGCTTCTGTAACAATTCTGTAACAACTAAAGTTCTTTCTTTAATCCAATCAAGGCAAGTACAGTTATTTTCTGCTATAAACATTAATTATAATTCTGATATGCTTTTAAATCTGAATCTGAGATTGTATATCTGTCAGATCTGTTTTTCTGTGACTGTTCTGTATCCCTTTCTGCTTCCTTTCTGTTTCTATAGCCAGGCTACCACGAGCCTGTGCCTAATCTCATAAGAGATTAACGTATGAACGCAAATTTTGGGACAAATAATGAATGATGCGAAATTTGACAAGACTGAATTGAACGTATGACTTTAGATCTGGGGCATAAAATATATTGACATATGACTTGGGATTGGATGCATGAATTTGACTATAAACATGTAATTTATATACGTTGTATGCAAAGTGTACGTTGTAATCTAGATCTGTAACTAATTAGAGAAATGAACATATGTTATTTAGATCTGTAATTAATTAGAAAAATAAGCATATGTTGTAAACTAGTTTTAGACCTATGCATATTCTGTGATAAAAGAAGAGAGGAACCATTGTAAGATTACATATGATTTGAGACTTTGGACAAAATGCATATAAAAGTCAAGATCTGATTTTTAGAAGATATGATTTAAAGATTTAGATTGTTGGGTATAGTTTGCATAATGATTCATGACTTAAAAAGAAGAAGATATGGAAACTTAGGTGTAAAGATTTACATTAATTAGGATATCTATTATTGCGATTACACCTAAATAGGGATTTTTGGATATATGGCATGCATTGTATTTAACGGTTATATTTGGTATAATTTATATGTGAATCTGCTGTAAAATGCTAGTTTAACAAAAAAATTGGAACATATGTTATATGGTAAATTATGTCCATTTTCTGCGCTATGTAAATTTATGCAAACATGGAGTATATGTTCATATTGTGAATCATGACAATTATGTAGGCATATGAATTTAGGCCTAATTTATGATTAGGTAAGGCATGTAAATAGAACCTTTAGAAATATTAAAGTTGCTAAATCTGCTAATTTGCCAAGTTGCCTAAACTGCTAGTTTTGTTATATTGCCTAGACTGCTAATTAGATTGAAGTGCCTAGTCTGTTAAATTTGTCGGTTGAAATGCCTAACCTGTTATATGACAAAATCTGCTAAGTTGCTAAATCTGTTAAATCTGTTAAGTCATATAATCTGGAAAATCTGTTATCTGCTGTGTTGATATAATCATCCTGTTATTGATATAATCTGAATTGGCATATTTATTGGGCGTGCGCATAAACGGTAAATTATTAATTAATTGGCCGTAAAGATAAACATGACTAACTCGAGGTTAGAATGAGTTTGCGGCGTAATTCTGCCCAGAACCGCCCGGCACATCCAACGGCCGCAAACAATAGGTTCTAATGTGAGAAGTTAGTCATAACCTGCTTAAGACACGAGGTTAGGTCTGGCTTGTGGCAGAAGTCTGCCCGGAACCGCCCGGCCCATCCAGCGGCCACAAGCTAGCGACCTAATGTGAGAGGTCTGGGCATTAATAATTAATTAATGAAAATCTAAGATAATAATGACGTCTAAAACGTATTGGGGGAAATAGGGTTAAACCAACTGGATTAATAGGTGTAGTAAACCCGTCCATGAATCTGTAGGCCCAATACAAAGTTAGACAAATCTGAAAAATCTGTACATCTGAACTGTTAGTCTAAAAACTTGTTAACTTAATCTGTGAACTAGTAAATCTGAATTCTGTATGTCTGAACTTGTAAACAAGTTAATCTGAGATCTGTTAGTCTGGGGACACAAGGTTAGGAGGGGAATTACTTGTGTCATCTGTTGTTTGGGACCCATATTAGTCAGTAACCCTTTCTGGTATCAAAACTTTGACCCAACAGTAGGTAGGGTCCGGGCACGCTTACTGAACTAATTATAAGTGGTTCATTCTGATAATGGCGAGGGGTGTTGATGGTGCGTTCCAACCCGGTCATGTGCGTGCATGGATCCCGGTCTGCCTCTGAGGATGTAAGACGCCGTGACATCTGTAAATCGGTCTGTGCCAATTGGTTGTCACTTTAGGGAGTGATACACCCTAATGTGGGGCCGACACAGGATATTTATGTATTAGGGAGCCGATCGCTTGGGGTAGGGTTTTAGGGTACACTTAGTTCTGTCTGTTTCTGTTGGTACCGTCTGTTCGTGTTGGGTGGTAACACCTGTCTGTTTCTTCGTGGTACCGTCTGTTTGGGTGGTAAAGGCCCATTACTAGTGTACACCTAATTCTACATTCTGTTTCCGTAGGGATTAATCTGTTTCTGCTTCTGTCTATTTCTGATCGGGTAGTAAAGGCACATTATTAGCATTCTGTTTCTGTTAAATTATTCTGTACCCGTTTCTGTTTCAGTTTAGACATTAGGGTGACACCTAATTCGGTTATACTAGTATTAGTGTAGAGAAGTGTAAAGCAATAGTTTATGTCATTCTGTTCTTCTGTTATATCTGCTACACCTGTTACAGTTATCTCTCATCCAGTTTTATGTTCATGTCATATTATTATTATCTGTTCATATGCTGAAAGTCACTGGACTTGCCACACTTTTTGTCTGACCCTTGTTGTTTCGCCTCCTTTCTTCCGTTTCCCCCCAGGTTATCCAAGGAGGGAATACTTTAGCTTGATCCGGATTTCTCTTTGCTTGAAGTGCTTAAAGTATGGCTTGGCTCTGTATAGCTTCCGTTCTATGGGGATTATGATTTTAAACCATGCATTTTGAAGGCTTTTGTACAAGACTGATATTTTGTACTTAAATTCTGAGATTTGAAAGCGTGTAACCATATTGATTTCTGTTTCCGCTGTAATAAAGTTAAAAATTTTCAAGTACTGTTTTATCTGTCTTGTAAGTTTCTGTTCTGTTTACTAAAATACTCCACCAAAGTTAAGGCATTCCCTTTGTGAGTGACCTTAACGGAGGTGTGGTTTTACACTTGGTATCAGAGCTGAAGGTTACCGGATTTGATAAAGAATTTTTGAAAACTATTTTCAAAAAGGTTTTGAAAAGGAAGTATTTTCAAAAGTAAAGCTTATTTTGAAAAACATAGTCCGCTAAGCCATATATCTATCTTTTGATCCTCTACTTGAATCCTTGTTTCCTTCTTTCTTGAGTCTCTGGGGCTCCCGGCTTTCTGGGAGGTAACCTCGTCGAAGGGCAAAGTAGTGTCCGACTTCCATCGATAGCTGTAGTAGTTTCACCTGCGGCTAGTTTTCTTTAGAGCTTTGAAGGATTTTTCCGGGCGATGGAGGCAGCTTTCGAGGGATTGGTCAACGTGTAACACAAGAATAGTAAAGATGAGAATGATGAGGTTTGGCTAAGGAGCACAACCCAAAGGTGAGAAACTCATATAGACTTAGTTCACAATTGAGGCAAAAGGGAAACACAAAAGAAGGAAGGAAAGTTTGAAGATAAGGAGGAGGAAAGTGTTTTACTTATGGAAGCTCGACTCATCCGAATAAGGATTACCGAAAGAGGAAGGGGAGGGTGCTTGCTTCAACTGTGGTGAGATGGGCCACTTTACTAGGGACTGCCCGAAGAAACGAAGGCAAGGATAGAGCACAGGACCAACTTCTGGAGGGCAGGCAAACACTCTCAAGGCTAGTGGATAGGATAGAAATAGGGAAATTTTTTGTAGAAGGTTTAATTTTCTTATCTGGTTATGGAGTTAAGACTCTTTCTGATTCTGTACTTGATACTCTGCACTTGAATACTAGTATTGTTTCTGATTCTGCTGTAGACTCAGACCCATAAAGGGTATGACTCATTTGTTTTAAGTTAAGGTTTGAGGGATATCTGTGTTAGGCGTCAAATATGACGCATATATTCTGAGTTTTTGTGGGATATGATTTTATCATGCTTAGCTTCCGAAGAATCATTAGGGAACCTGATCTGTACCAGTAGTCTGTAAATATCTGAATACTCCTGATAAGATTTCCAGTTTTGACATTGTCTAAAGAGGGTAACCCTCTGGGTGTCAATCTGATGTTGATTTCGGTCTTCGGGGTTGACACTTAGGGGAATTATTTTCTCAACCAATGTCTGATAGGAATCAAGTTTTTGTTCTATCTGTACTCGCTTCCATCACTCGACTGTATCCTGTCGATCGAGTGTTCAACTTATAGATAGGAATCCTAATGGGTGTAAACATGTGTTTGAGACATGTTATGTTTGATGGTTGCAAGTGGATGCAAGTGGTTGCTAGCGGTTGCTCGTGGACGCATATACACACACTAGGCACTAGATCGGCTCGAAAACACTGTCATACTGCATATGGATGTGTGAGCATTTTAATTTTTTATGGATGCAAAATGGTTGAATCAGCACATGGATGTTGCATATGAGTGGATGGTTGTGCACTCATATAGAAATGATATGTATCAAATAGGAAAATTGCATACATATTGGACTCATGCCACTGACATAATTCGCATTAAGGAGGTCAACTGAACCAGTAGACCGCCTGATCTTTGCATTAGATAAGGAACATATACACACACCTTTGCATATGTTCATACAAACCTTTGCATATGTTCATACAACGTTAGAAGTTTCTAAGGACAATGGATGCCAGTGATTGATGATTGAGTAGATGGATGTTGGATGGTAGGACCCATTCTTCTTAACTTGAAGATTTTGGGGACGAAATCCTTAAAGGAGGGGAGAATGTAACACCCCGTAATTCTGTTAATATTAATAGCCACAAATTAAAGAACAACTAATTACAGATGTGAGAATTAAGGGAAACGGGTTTCGCGGTTGCGTTCGTCTCGGAAAAATACGCGAAATAGAGTCCGAAATTTCGTAAATCGGAGTCAGTATGACCGAGATATGGCCTTCATAAGTTTCACAAAAAATCAGAAAAAAAACGAAACAGATTTCAAAAATGCAGAAAACGAGCCAGGCGGGAAAATTCCCGCCCAGACCAGGTCGACCTGGAGGGGACCAGGTCGACATGGGTGTCGACCCTAAGGTCGACCTGGGGGTCGACCTCCCTGGTCGAGCCAGGTCGGCCTGGGTTCATCTGGATGGGTTTTTGGGCTGTTTTGGTGAGCCTGTGACGAATTCTGATGGTTCTGATCTGTTTTAGGGTTTATCTAAAGGCCAAAAACAACTAAACACACCTATAAATACATCCTAAGACCTAGCCTCCTCTACACACAATTCTATTCTGCTTCTTCTCTGCCTCTATTCTAGTAAAAATAAAAATGGCGTCGCTACTTTGCTGGAATCAAAACTAGAAGCTAATCAACATCAACCTAAGAAATTCAATTCCAATTTGAGATAAAAGCTTCTGCAACAATTCTGTAACAACTAAAGTTCTTTCTTTAATCCAATCAAGGAAAGTACAGTTATTTTCTGCTATAAACATTAATTATAATTCTGATATGCTTTTAAATCTGAATCTAAGATTGTATATCTGTCAGATCTGTTTTTCTGTGATTGTTCTGTATCCCTTTCTGCTTCCTTTCTGTTTCTATAGCCAGGCTACCACGAGCCTGTGCCTAATCTCATAAGAGATTAACGTATGAACGCAAATTTTGGGACAAATAATGAATGATGCGAAATTTGACAAGACTGAATTGAACGTATGACTTTAGATCTGGGGCATAAAATATATTGACATATGACTTGGGATTGGATGCATGAATTTGACTGTAAACATGTAATTTATATACGTTGTATGCATAGTGTACGTTGTAATCTAGATCTGTAACTAATTAGAGAAATGAACATATGTTATTTAGATCTGTAATTAATTAGAAAAATAAGCATATGTTGTAAACTAGTTTTAGACCTATGCATATTCTGTGATAAAAGAAGAGAGGAACCATTGTAAGATTACATATGATTTGAGACTTTGGACAAAATGCATATAAAAGTCAAGATCTGATTTTTAGAAGATATGATTTAAAGATTTAGATTGTTGGGTATAGTTTGCATAATGATTCATGACTTAAAAAGAAGAAGATATGGAAACTTAGGTGTAAAGATTTACATTAATTAGGATATCTATTATTGCGATTACACCTAAATAGGGATTTTTGGATATATGGCATGCATTGTATTTAACGGTTATATTTGGTATAATTTATATGTGAATCTGCTGTAAAATGCTAGTTTAACAAAAAAATTGGAACATATGTTATATGGTAAATTATGTCCATATTCTGCGCTATGTAAATTTATGCAAACATGGAGTATATGTTCATATTGTGAATCATGACAATTAGGTAGGCATATGAATTTAGGCCTAATTTATGATTAGGCAAGGCATGTAAATAGAACCTTTAGAAATATTAAATTTGCTAAATCTGCTAATTTGCCAAGTTGCCTAAACTGCTAGTTTTGTTATATTGCCTAGACTGCTAATTAGATTGAAGTGCCTAGTCTGTTAAATTTGTCGGTTGAAATGCCTAACCTGTTATATGCCAAAATCTGCTAAGTTGCTAAATCTGTTAAATCTGTTAAGTCATATAATCTGGAAAATCTGTTATCTGCTGTGTTGATATAATCATCCTGTTATTGATATAATCTGAATTGGCATATATATTGGGCGTGCGCATAAACGGTAAATTATTAATTAATTGGCCGCAAAGATAAACATGACTAACTCGAGGTTAGAATGAGTTTGCGGCGTAATTATGCTCGGAACCGCCCGGCACATCCAGTGGCCGCAAACAATAGGTTCTAATGTGAGAAGTTAGTCATAACCTGCTTAAGACACGAGGTTAGGTCTGGCTTGTGGCAGAAGTCTGCCCGGAACCGCCCGGCCCATCCAGCGGCCACAAGCTAGCGACCTAATGTGAGAGGTCTGGGCATTAATAATTAATTAATGCAAATCTAAGATAAGAATGACGTCTAAAACGTATTGGGGGAAATAGGGTTAAACTAACTGGATTAATAGGTGTAGTAAACCCGTCCATGAATCTGTAGGCCCAATACAAAGTTAGACAAATCTGAAAAATCTGTACATCTGAACTGTTAGTCTGAAAACTTGTTAACTTAATCTGTGAACTAGTAAATCTGAATTCTGTATGTCTGAACTTGTAAACAAGTTAATCTGAGATCTGTTAGTCTGGGGACACAACGTTAGGAGGGGAATTACTTGTGTCATCTGTTGTTTGGGACCCATATTAGTCAGTAACCCTTTCTGGTATCAAAACTTTGACCCAACAGTAGGTAGGGTCCGGGCACGCTTACTGAACTAATTATAAGTGGTTCATTCTGATAATGGCGAGGGGTGTTGATGGTGCGTTCCAACCGGGTCATGTGCGTGCATGGATCCCGGTCTGCCTCTGAGGATGTAAGACGCCGTGACATATGTAAATAGGTCTGTGCCAATTGGTTGTCACTTTAGGGAGTGATACACCCTACCGTGGGGCCGACACAGGATATTTATGTATTAGGGAGCCGATCGCTTGGGGTAGGGTTTTAGGGTACACTTAGTTCTATCTGTTTCTGTTGGTACCGTCTGTTCGTGTTGTGTGGTAACACCTGTCTGTTTCTGCGTGGTACCGTCTGTTCGGGTGGTAAAGGGCCATTACTAGTGTACACCTAATTCTACATTCTGTTTCCGTAGGGATTAATCTGTTTCTGCTTCTGTCTGTTTCTGATCGGGTAGTAAAGGCCCATTATTAGCATTCTGTTTCTGTTAAATTATTCTGTACCCGTTTCTGTTTCAGTTTAGACATTAGGGTGACACCTAATTCGGTTATACTAGTATTAGTGCAGAGAAGTGTAAAGCAATAGTTTATGTCATTCTGTTCTTCTGTGATATCTGCTACACCTGTTACAGTTATCTCTCATCCAGTTTTATGTTCATGTCATATTATTATTATCTGTTCATATGCTGAAAGTCACTGGACTTGCCAGACTTTTTGTATGACCCTTGTTGTTTCGCCTCCTTTCTTCCGTTTCCCCCCAGGTTATCCAAGGAGGGAATACTTTAGCTTGATCCAGATTTCTCTTTGCTTGAAGTGCTTAAAGTATGGCTTGGCTCTGTATAGCTTCCGTTCTATGGGGATTATGATTTTAAACCATGCATTTTGAAGGCTTTTGTACAAGACTGATATTTTGTACTTAAATTCTGAGATTTGAAAGGGTGTAACCATATTGATTTCTGTTTCCGCTGTAGTAAAGTTAAAAATTTTCAAGTACTGTTTTATCTGTCTTGTAAGTTTCTGTTCTGTTTACTAAAATGCTCCACCAAAGTTAAGGCATTCCCTTTGTGAGTGCCTTAATGGAGGTGTTACAGTACCCACTCCTCCGTTGGAGTCCAGGGGTTAGATGGAAGGTAACCATACCCAAGAAGGTTTAATGGTACCTTTGAAAATAGTTTTTTTTATTAACTTCTAAATCAAAATAATCATCGGTATATTTTTCCCTGTTTTTCCAACTTATAGGAACCCAAATACTTAAATAATTTCTGTAAGTATTTCTTTTCATACTTCTCGGTTTATTGTAAATAGCTCTAGTCATAGAAATGTTCGAATTTCTATATAAGAATCTTCGATTTACTCGAGGTTTAGTACTAGCAGTGATATTTTTATTATACATAAAAGCATATGTAGTACTATTTCTATGATTAGTTCTATTATATCCTAAACCACTTTTGTCATGTAAAGGTCTTGTAACGACCCGTATTTTCAGCGATATAATAATTAATTAATTTAATTATTTATATAGAAATTCAGAGAATTAAATGGTCGTTAAATTTAATTATATGGAATATTTAACTAAACTAAATAATAGAATGATATATTTAAATCAGAAATAATCAAAAATAGTGGAATTCACAATACAGTGTGAATTGGATTTTATATAAGGTATAATTCAGTTTAGAGTTGAATTATATTCACGAATATATTATTTAAAAGAAGTTTGAACGTAGAATTATAATATAATTATAATCGAGCTCGAAATGGCGCGGCAGTTCGCTATTTGGCAATTTGAACTTCAACTGAATATACAGAATCTGTTTTTAAGTCGGATTTCTGTGAAACAAGAAACGCACAGACCTGGTGAAGTATATTTTTCTAGTGGAAGAGAAAAATCGAGATTTCGTCATGTAGATTTTGATTTATGTCCAAATCAAATTTTAGAAAAGTCACTATGGAATTCCTTTATAATTTATAACGATTTATCTATATTTTATAAAAGGAATTTCATTATAAATCGAATATCGATTTAATCGGGATTTGAAATATTGAGTTAGAAATTTATATAGGAATATTCTAGAGCTGTATTATATTCTATGTGAATATATGCTATAATATTTATTTTTAAATATTAAATTTAATTATATTTAAATATATTTATATATTTAAAAGGGTTATTTAGGGCTTTAAAAATAGCCAGTTTTGCAAACGACCTCTGTTTTCGACGAAACTAATTTTGTTGGATCCACAATGTTAAATTATGGTTAGATGGCAAGTTTCGTGATTTTTAGACTCAGTATGTGGCCGTACGGATTTTTAATGTGAAAAACAGTCAGTATTTTGACGGTTAAAAATATGTTGTGAGAGCAAACGAAGTCGGAATTCGACGAAACCAGTTTCGTTGGGACCGTAATGTCGAACTGTAGCTGCATGTCCAGTTTCGTGATTTTTGTGTACCGTGTCGGATCATAGGAATTTTTAATAGCAAATATAGAGAGCGTTGGAATATAAATTAATATAAAATTATATATTTACCCTATATATACCCTTACAATCTCCCTAACCTAATTTCATTTTCAAAGTCAACAGAAAAGGAGCCGCCTCCGTTCTTTCTTCCAAACGTGGAAACCCTCTTTCAAAAATCAAACAAAAATCAAAGGAAATGTTATAAATTCAAATGTGTATGTAGTTGGATTCAAGAATGAATTCTCTTAAATTTTGTACTCGTTTTGTCGAGATCGACGCTTGGATAAGTTACTGTGTCTTTATCACAACGCGCTAGGGTTTCGATTTGCAGAGGTGATAGGCGGAGCTGGGTTGATTATAGGTCGGCGCAGCGTTCAGGGTGTGGAGGCGAGGTCATTGACTCAATTGTGGGGTTTCCGGTGATCACCTGGGTTATGCGATGAGTACTGTTGCACGAACCTGGTTGTTCATCGCTTGTGAAAAGTGGAAGCCAAGCTGTGCAAAAATGGTACTGGTGGTGTGCAAATTGAAGAGGATGGACTGAGATGATTTTTCGTGAAGTTTGTGTGATTTTAAAATGAGTATGGTATGGAGCGAATACAAGAACTTGCGATTTGTTGTTTGGGGAAGAAACAGAAGGGTGGGTCTGGGTTCTAAGGGTTTGGGCTGGCGCATGTTAGTTGGGCTGAGGTAAATAGTTTAAGTTAAAGCCCAATAGAAAATAAAATCCTTGTTTTATTTAAATTAAATATTCATACCAACTTGTAAATATCCGAGTTATACGATATCGAAATTCAGCGAAACAAGATCCGTCAGGACTGTAGAGACGGACACTACAACATGGAACTGACCGGGAGTGAATCGAAGCTCGATACAATTTATAGAAAAATAATTTGTTGGTCTGAATCAAGCAATGGTTATCGTTATTAACGATGATCGTCCAATGTGAGTAAGTCTCACTAACTCTGATCAGTTTATATTTTTATAACGTATTTTTAGAACTGATAATTATATGTTGATTATAGTGTGTTGATTTGGTTGATTGATTGTAGTGTGTTGATTTGGTTGATTGAACTGCTGGTCAGTTAGTTGAAATTATATATATATAAATCGTTAAATAAATATATATATATATATATTGATTCTGTTTATCAGAATAATTCGTACTGAACTGAAATTGATGTTGATTTTATTGTGTAACATCTGTGGATGCAGGGAAACAGGTTGGAGGGATCCAACTGGATTCCTCAATATTTAAAATACTGTTTGTTTCATATATTGAATATATGATGTGATATATAATATGTTGTCGATTATGTGTGCTTGGAAAATATCGACCTTGTTAATTGGTAATTTAAATACCATAAGATATCGGAATGTGGAAAGAGGATTTTCAAAGTAATATTTAAAATAATATGTATAAATGAAATATTTATAAATGGAATATATAAGTCAGGACTTAAATAGAAAAGAAGGAATCAATTTAAACATCGAGGTTTGAAACTTGAATATGAACGTAGAGTTAATCTGTTGAGCCAACCAGTTAGAGTTAATCAGTTAGAGTTAATCAGCCAGAGTTAATCAGTTAGAGTTAACCAGTTAGAGTTAATCAGTAGAGTTAACCAGTTAGAGTTAATAAGTTAGAGTTAACCAGTTAGAGTTAATCAGTTAGTGTTAACCAGTTAGAGTTAACTAGTTAAAATTAACCAGTTAGAGTTAATCAGTTAGAGTTAACCAGTTAGAGTTAATCAGTTATTGTTAATCAGTTAGAGTTAACCAGTTAAAGTTAACCAGTTAGAGTTAATCAGTTAGAGTTAACCAGTTAGAGTTAATCAGATAGAGTTAATCAGTTAGAGTTAATCAGTTAGAGTTAATCAGTTAGAGTTAATCAGTTAGAGTTAATCGATTAGAGTCAAATTGAACTAGAGTTATTCTCGATGAGTTGCCATTTAGCACGACTGCTAGCGTAATTCGTAGGGCTGCAGATAGCCTACGGCGGTCGGATGTTTCCTGAGGGAATCAGGCGTAACCATTGTGATCGCTGCGATCTAGAGTTAAGCCAATGGAGTTAATCGAATATAGAGTTAAAGATATAAAGTTAAGAAAAATTAGAAACTAACTAAAATTAGTAAGTTGAATGATTTTCTGAGTATCGATCTGATGTTGGTTTCGGCCTTCGGGGTTTAGACTTAGGAAGTTGTTCTCTTGCTAGTTACAGTTAGGGACTGATAGTTGTGGAAGAATAGTGATACATAAATAAGTTGTGGAAATGTTTTCCAATGTTAATAACATATATTTTCTAAACATAGAAAATAAGGAAATATATAAATATATATATATGTGGTTTATGATTGGATCGATAATTCCATTTGGAAGTAAGATCGTTGTGTGTACACGGACATTTTTCATTTGATAGTTAAATCACCGACTATCAAAGTTTTGACCATTTTAACGTTGTTAATATGGAGAGACCGGTTGGATTATTATCCGAAGAACCACTCTGTTTTGGCATAAGCGTTGCAAACCAAGTATGCTGAATATATTGAAGACGGAGTAAAGTGCAAGGGCTATTGTATAAATCTTAGGTAGAGATTGCCTAAGATGGATGTACTGAATAGTGCCTTCGGTTTGTCCAGTCCCAGGACAACTTGAATGGATGAACGTCTGACAGAGTATATCTGGTAGATCGCATAAGTTGATCCTTTCAAACGTAATTACGTTGGTGGCGGAGGAATTTGTTTCTCTTAGCTTATACCCGTGGTATTTTTGGGGAAATCAATTTGTGATTTGACGGGTATGATGATGTGGCATTCAAAGCAAATGAAGACGTGATCTGTATAGAGATACGTTATGACCTCAGGCTTCATCAACTAGGAAATGACAGAAATTGGGCAGGCAGCATGGCTAAGTGGTTCGCAACCAAGTAGGGTATATTGTCACCATCTAGAGAATATTCATATTTGTACTTCTTTCAATTCTGTATCTCCCGGGAAAGGTTATTTTGGAATACTAACTGAGGGGTGGCAATAAATTCGGCACTCTCAAGCGAAATGAGGGGCCTGTCATGTGTGGCCGAGTTGCAAGATGTTCTTGTTGAACTCCAGTGTATCGCTTCTAGAGTACACTGAGCGGAAGGTGGATCCATACCTTGTCATAGTTGGAAATCAATTACCCAATAAAAGCCCGCGGTTTTGATTGCATATTATATGTGTAGAACGTGAGATGCAAGCGTTTCTGCTAGATGATTATTATATTGTGGTTGATAGACAGTATTATAATATCAAAGAACTTTGATATAAAGATTAGTTTTGATTCTCATAAGGGAAAAACTCGTTCCGTTATACGGCGTGGTCTTATGAGATATAGTTTTATTGCTCAAGCTGTTTTAAATTGTTTTACTCACACCAGTCCCATGACTGACTCGGAGTTTATTTTGTTTTGTTCTCCCTAAACTCTTGGGAGCCCAATTTTGTACAGGCAGTCAAGTAGTCAGGATTTTATAGATATACTTGGAGAGCTTGGAGCAGGAGGCTTCAGGATTTTATAGCTATTGTTATTTCCGCTGTGTTGTTAAGTGCTGTACTTTGAAATGGTATGTATATATATATACAAGTATATATTTCAAAGTTATGTTATATTTTATTCATTCCGCTGTGAGATTCGTGTTAACTCAGATGATGATGTTCTTCTTCTTCTTCTTCTTCTTCTATTCTAATAGTTCTATCTTATCTATTCTCACCCTCTAATTTCTTTCATTAACTATTCGGTTATTTTCGATCCTTGGATGTTCGATATGTGCTGTATATCGGATAACCAAGATCGTCAAAATCCGGGTCGTTACAATTTGTATCAGAGCTTAAGGTTAAGTGATTACCTTGGCTCTGTGGCGTAACTCAGTAGAGATTGGGTTAGTAATACCCTATATTGAGTTTGAGTGTATATATATGAGCGCGTACTTGTTATTTAATATAAAATGAGTTTATATTGTGGAGATTTATTGGTTGAATGGCTTATGAATTCTGGATGATCAGTTTGATCCACTATATCGGTAGGGATTTCTAAATGCTTGAATACGATGAGCCGACATGGTATGTTTTGAAAGAGGGTAAATGAAATAATTTTACCCGAACTATATTTTGTTATTAAGGAAATATATATCTTGGAAATATATTGGATATGTTGATTGTTATTATAATCAAATAAGATTATAAAACGTGAAATGGTTATAAATAACCAAGCAGAATTCATATAATTATAATAAATGAGAATTTTAAAATCCTGGGAGATTTTAAATTGGTTTTACAAACATTGGAATGATATTTTGAACTGATTTCAAAATGGAAATGTTTAAGAATGGTTTTGAAAGAAATATAGTATTGAACTCACTTCGATCGCTGGAAAATAAGTTCTGATGGTGAAGTCGACCATCATCGGTGTTCATTTTCAAGTTGTAAGTGACGGATTACTACCAAAGATTTTGCTTTTGAATTGTTTTGTGGAAAACAAGTTGTTTTGGATTCCAAAAAGAGATTTTTGACTTTTGAAAAGCTAAGTAATTTGAAATCCCCTGGGAAAGATTGTTTGAATTAAAACCAAATTGAATAGATTATAATGATATCGAGTAAGTTGGATTGATGTTGTAAGAATTGGAATCGAGAATGAAACTCGAGTTTGAAGTGATATTTGGCTTGATTATAAGCGAATGGTTGTGTTGGAGATAAAAATTGATTGGAGTTTGATTGTAATGGCATTTGTATGTGCTGAATTAGCAGAAGATATAAAGGATATAATGATATGCCCGACATAAAGGTATAAGTTTATATTATATATTGGGTATGAGATTTTGTGAGCCGAATTGGCAAGCCGCTTGGTTGTTTGATTTTCATTTGGGTTGGAGAAGGCTTAGAGAGGTGAGTTGGAGTTTGAGCTATTTACCAGTACAAAGGAGGTGCTGGCGAAATTTTCCGAAAATTTAAGGTGTTAGAAAATTTTCAGAATTTTTGAAAATTATAGTTAGTCGGAATTAATTAATATTTTAACTGAAATAGATTGGTTCAGTTAAAACTGAAATTAATAAGTAAACCAGAAGATATTTGAATCTAGTTGGTAGAGTTGATACCATTCCTCTAGCTTAGCAATTTCGAGGACAAAATTATTTTAAGGGGGGAGAATGTAATGACCCGTATTTTCAGCGATATAATAATTAATTAATTTAATTATTTATATAGAAATTCAGAGAATTAAATGGTCGTTAAATTTAATTATATGGAATATTCAATTAAATTAAATAATAGAATAATATATTTAATTAAGAAATAATCAAAAATAGTGGAATTCACAATACTATGTGAATTGGATTTTATATAAGGTATAATTCAGTTTAGAGTTGAATTATATTCACGAATATATTATTTAAAAGAAGTTTGAACATAGAATTATAATATAATTATAATCGAGCTCGAAATGGCGCGGTAGTTCGCTATTTGGCAATTTGAACTTCAACTGAATATACAGAATCCATTTTAAGTCGGATTTCTGTGAAACAAGAAACGCACGGAGCTGGTGAAGTATATTTTTCTAGTGGAAGAGAAAAATCGAGATTTCGTCGTGTATATTTTGATTTATGTCCAAATTAAATTTTAGAAAAGTCGCTATGGAATTCCTTTATAATTTATAACGATTTATTTATATTTTATAAAAGGAATTTCATTATAAATCGAATATCGATTTAATCAGGATTTGAAATATTGAGTTAGAAATTCATATAGGAATATTATAGAGCTGTATTATATTCTGTGTGAATATATACGATAATATTTATTTTTAAATATTAAATTTAATTATTTTTAAATATATTTATATATTTAAAAGGGTTATTTAGGGCTTTAAAAATAGCCAGTTTTGCAAACGACCTCTGTTTTCGACGAAACTAATTTTGTTGGATCCGCAATGTTAAATTATTGTTAGATGTCAAGTTTCGTGATTTTTAGAGTCTGTATGTGGCCGTACGGATTTTTAATGTGAAAACAGTCAGTATTTTGATGATTAAAAATATGTTGTGAGAGCAAACGAAGTCGGAATTCGACGAAAACAATTTCGTTGGGACCGTAATGTCGAACTGTAGTTGCATGTCCAGTTTCATGATTTTTGGGTACCGTGTGTGATCATAGTAATTTTTAATAGCAAATATAGAGATCGTTGGAATATAAATTAATATAAAATTATATATTTACCCTATATATACCCTTACAATCTCCCAAACCTAACCTAATTTCATTTTCAAAGTCAACAGAAAAGGAGCCGCCTCCATTCTTTCTTCCAAACGTGGAAACCCTCTTTCAAAAATCAAACAAAAATCAAAGGAAATGTTATAAATTCAAATGTGTATGTAGTTGGATTCAAGAATGAATTCTCTTAAATTTTGTACTCGTTTTGTCGAGATCGACGCTTGGATAAGTTACTGTGTCTTTATCACAACGCGCTAGGGTTTCGATTTGCAGAGGTGATAGGCGGAGCTGGGTTGATTATAGGTCGGCGCAGCGTTCAGGGTGTGGAGGCGAGGTCATTGACTCAATTGTGGGGTTTCTGGTGATCACCTGGGTTATGCGATGAGTACTGTTGCACGAACCTGGTTGTTCATCGCTTGTGAAAAGTGGAAGCCGAGCTGTGCAAAAATGATATTGGTGGTGTGCAAATTGAAGAGGATGGACTGAGATGATTTTTCGTGAAGTTTGTGTGATTTTAAAATGAGTATGGTGTGGAGCGAATACTGGAACTTGCGATTTGTTGTTTGGGGAAGAAACAAGAGGGCGGGTTTGGGTTCTAAGGGTTTGGGATGGTGCATGTTAGTTGGGCAGAGGTAAATAGTAAAAGTTAAAGCCCAAATAGAAAATAAAATCCTTGTTTTATTTAAATTAAATATTCATACCAACTTGTAAATATCATCACTCGGTCATACGATATCGAAATTCTGCGAAACAGATCCGTCAGGATCGTAGAGACCGACACTACAACATGGAACTGACTGGGAGTGAATCGAAGCTCAATACAATTTATAGCAAAATAAATTGTCGGTCTGAATCAAGCGATGGTTATCATTATTAACGACGATCGTCCATTGTGAGTAAATCTCACTAACTCTGATCAGTTTATAATTTTATAACGTATTTTTAGGACTGATAATTATCTATTGATTGTTGTGTGTTGATTTGGTTGATTGAACTGCTAGTCAGTTAGTTGAAATTATATATATATAAAAACCGTTAAATATATATATATATATTGATTCTGTTTATCAGAATAATTCGTACTGAACTGAAATTGATGTTGATTTTATTGTGTAACATCTGCGGATGAAGGGAAACAGGTTGGAGGGATCCAACTGGATTCCTCAATATTTAAAATACTGTTTGTTTCATATATTGAATATATGATGTGATATATAATCTGTTGTTGATTATGTGTGCTTGGATAATATCGATCCTTGTTAATTGGTAATTTAAATACCATAAGATACCGGAATATGGAAAGAGGATTTTCAAAGTAATATTTAAAATAATATGTATAAATGAAATATTTATAAATGGAATATATAAGTCAGGACTTATATAGAAAAGAAGGAATCGATTTTAACATCGAGGTTAGAAACTGAATATGGACGTAGAGTTAATCAGTCAGAGTTAACCAGTTAGAGTTAATCAGTTAGAGTTAATTAGCCAGAGTTAATCAGTTAGAGTTAACCAGTTAGAGTTAATCAGTTAGAGTTAACCAGTTAGAGTTAATCAGTAGAGTTAACCAGTTAGAGTTAATAAGTTAGAGTTAACCAGTTAGAGTTAATCAGTTAGTGTTAATCAGTTAGAGTTAACTAGTTAAAGTTAACCAGTTAGAGTTAATCAGTTAGAGTTAACCAGTTAGAGTTAATCAGTTAGCGTTAATCAGTTAGAGTTAACCAGTTAAAGTTAACCAGTTAGAGTTAATCAGTTAGAGTTAACCAGTTAGAGTTAATCAGTTAGAGTAAATCAGTTAGAGTTAATCAGTTAGAGTTAATCAGTTAGAGTTAATCGATTAGAGTTAATCAGTTAGAGTTAATTAATTAGAGTCAAATCGAACTAGAGTTATTCAGGATGAGTTGCCATTTAGCAAGACTGCTTGCGTAATTCGCAGGGCTGCAGATAGCCTACGGCGGTCGGATGTTTCCTGAGGGAATCAGTCGTAACTATTGTGATCGCTGCGATCTAGAGTTAAGCGAATGAAGTTAATTGATTATAGATATAAAGTCAAGCAAAATTAGAAACTGACTAAAATTAGTAAGTTGAATGATTTTCTGAGTATCGATTTGATGTTGGTTTCAGCCTTCGGGGTTTATACTTAGGAAGTTGTTCTCTTGCTAGTTACAGTTAGGGACTGATAGTTGTGAAAGAATAGTGATACGTAAATAAGCTGTGGAAATGTTTTCCAATGTTAATAACGTATATTTTCTCAATATAGAAAATAAGGAAATATGAATATATATATATATATATATATATATATATGTGGTTGATGATTGGATCGATAATTCCATTTGGAAGTAAGATCGTTGTGTGTACACGGACATTTTTCATTTGATAGTTAAATCACCGACTATCAAAGTTTTGACCATTGTAACGTTGTTAATTTGAAGAGACCGGTTGGATTATTATCCGAAGAACCACTCCGTTTTGGCATAAGCGTTGCAAACCAAGTATGCTGAATATATTGAAGACGGAGTAAAGTGCAAGGGCTATTGTATAAATCTTAGGTAGAGATTGCCTAAGATGGATGTACTGAATAGTGCCCTCGGTTTGTCCAGTCCCAGGGCAACTTAAATGGACGAACGTCTGACAGAGTATATCTGGTAGATCGCATAAGTTGATCGTTTCAAACATATTTACGTTGGTGGCGGAGGAATTCGTTTCTCTTAGCTTATACCCGTGGTATTTTTAGGGAAATCTATTTTTGATTTGACGAGTATGATGATGTGGCATTCAAAGTAAATGAAGATGTGTTCTGTATAGAGATACGTTATGACCTCAGGCCTCATCACTAGGAAATGGCAGAAATCGAGCAGGTAGCATGGCTAAGTGGTTCGCAACCAAGTAGGGTATATTGTCACCATCTAGAGAATATTCATATTTGTACTTCTTTCAATTCTGTATCTCCTGGGAACGGTTATGTTGGAATACTAACCGAGGGGTGGTAATATATTCGGTACTCTCAAGCGAAATGAGGGGCCGGTCATGTGTGGCCGAGTTGCAAGATGTTCTTGTTGAACTCCAGTGTATCACTTCTAGAGTACACTGAGCGGAAGGTGGATCCATACCTTGTCATAGTTGTAAATCAATTACCCAATAAGAGCCCACGGTTTTGATTGTATATCATATGTGTAGAACGTGAGATGCAAGCATTTCTGCTAGATGATTATTATATTGTGGTTGATAGACACTATTATAATGTCAAAGAACTTTGATATAAAGATTAGTTTTGATTCTCATAAGGGAAAAACCCGTTCCGTTATACGGCGTGGTCTTATGAGATATCGTTTTATTGTTCAAACTGTTTTAAATTGTTTTACTCACACCAGTCGCATGACTGACCCGAAGTTTATTTTGTTTTGTTTCCCCTAAACTCTTGGGTGCCCAGTTTTGTACGGGCAGTCAAGTAGTCAGGATTTTACAGATATACTTGGAGAGCTTGGAGCAGGAGGCTTCAGGATTTTATAGCTATTGTTATTTCCGCTGTGTTGTTAAGTGTTGTACTTTGAAATGGTATGTATATATATATATATATATATATATATATATATATATATACACAAGTATATATTTCAAAGTTATGTTATATTTTATTCGTTCCGCTGTGAGATTTGTGTTAACTCTGATGATGATGTTCTTCTTCTTCTTCTTATATTCTAATAGTTCTATCTTATCTTTTCTCACCCTCTAATTTCTTTCATTAACTATTCGGTTATTTTCGATCCTTGGATGATCGATATGTGTTGTATATCGGATAACCAAGATCGTCAAAATCCGGGTCGTTACAGGTCTAGAACTAGATAAAATCATATTTAAATCATTTTGACCTTTATTAAATTTCACTCGCTTGCTTGTACATTTTCAAATTTGATTCTACAGTTGCGATTCATATTTTCAAAAGAAATTTTGTTATCAATATCCTTATTTAATTCAGAATTCTTCGTTTTTAAAGTAACATTCTCATTTTCGGGACAACAAATTTGAGATTCTGAATTATCTATAGATGATTGTAATTTTTCAACATTTTCTTTTGATTTAGGAATCGGTGATTTGGAAATCATGTTTGTGATGTATAAATAATAGTTGAAGAGTTTTAACTTTCAGGAAAAAATCTGATGAAAAGAAGCAGCCCTTTCTGTTCAGAAAAGGCTAGAAAACTATTCATGAAAGGAAGTGTCTTTTCATAAAAATGACCGTTATACGGTGCAGTCAACTGGTCAAAAATTCACCAGCAACTCGTTAAAAATGAAACGTGTGTGTATATATATATATATATATATATATATGTATGTATGTGTATGCACACAAATTCCAAAACTGGATGGTTTTACCCCCACCAGTCGACTGGTCAATTTTGAACCAGCCGATTGGTGGGTGTAAACACCTCCAGTCAAGGCACTTGTGTGCCTTCAACATATATACCGTTTTTCTCCTTTTGTGTTTGTGTTCTTATGTTAATATATAAGAATAAATTTTGACAAATTCTAACACAACTAAAACACAAATAAATATAATAACTAACTCTTCATTTGATCTCCGTTTCTTCGTTGTTGTGAATCAAAAATCTCGTGAATAAATAATTCCTAGAGCCTCATAGCCTCTTATAAGATTAATCACCCTAAAGAAACTAACAAGGTTTTATGGTTTTAAAGATAATCCATCTACCGAACATTAGGACATAAAAGAATGTGATGCACCAGTATCGAATAATACTATAACAAGTATGCTATGAATCAAAAACATACCTTCCATCATAGTTTTTCCCTTTCCTATAAAATTTTGTTTAGAAGATGATGGCTTCAAAGCAAACACCTTCCCATTAGCTTCCTTTGCTGCTTTGGGGTACTTATTTTTGTAATGTCCAACATAATGACAACTAAAGCACTTAAATAACGACTGCCTTCCTATCTTTGGAGCGGCATTCACTAGCATAGTGTCACTTCTTATCACATTCATATCATGCGATATTTTCCTTCCCTTTTTTAGTGGTTTCACTCTTTTAAGCTCCTTTCTTAGGATACAATTCCATTTTCTGATCTTACCCACTTTGATCTCCTTTAGTCTTATTACTATGGAAAGCAAACATCTCCTAGTTTCTTAGCTCCTTTTCCACTACCATATCACAATGTGCGGCAAACTCGCCTTACCAAGCTCTGGTCTCAATCCCCAAATTGACTTCTTATTTCTCTTAATTACTATGTCCACAATAGCATGTCTATAACGAGATAGCTCCTCAAACTTTGTGGCATACTCAAGCATATATTCATCTTCATACTTCAATTTTGCGAACTTATTAAGAAAGGAAGAATTAGCAGCTTTTAAAATAAATATTTTCTTAAAATTCTTGTAGAATTCTGCCTACATCATCCAGAATAGTGCAACTCTCGGCGGTTGCCTAGATGCGAATCTTCTCTTTTACTCATTATTTTGCCCTAGATCAAGAATGATTCTATCATAATGAAGTAGTCAATTCTCCACTTTTAGAGTGTTTTTCGTTCCAATAATAGGTTTTCCTCTAAGTATAACATAACCTCAACTCAAAGTAGTATAATTGTTAACAAGAACCTTGGGTTTTGCTCAACCAATATTACCTACACTTTGTCCAGCAGCAGCTTTTTCTTACATCAAGTCTACAAAGAACTGATACATAACCCCTATAACTGCTAGCAATGCTCTGACAACCATGCTAGAATTAGCAATAGGATGTCAATGCTGGTTTCTACAAGCATTGGATGATGAAAAATCCATTAGTTGTGATGCTTCCTCTACCGTGGTTCATTCTACTATTGTCTTCCTACGTATTTTACGTCCTTGAATCTACATCCAAATCTTGGTAAGATACGGAAAAGCCAAAAGAAAAAGAAGAATAGATATATGATCTATATACTTATATAGTACGTATATGAACACTTTCCTATAGCGTTATCTCGTACCCTAATTTTTTCCTTGATTCATTAGGATTATGTTTTCGAAACCGTTCTAAAGTTTAATATTTTAAAATTTTCCTATAGCCTTATTTTAACATCCCAACAAAAATTCGATGCTCGAATTTTGACAATAATACATAATTCCGTATTACTTTCCAAAATCCAAATGTTGAAACACCAGATGGTTAGTAGAAAGATATTAGAGAATGAGAAAAGAAAGAAAGAGATATTAGAATAGAAGAAAACAAGAAGGATCAAACTAACTGTAACAACACAGAGTTTCACATCGAAGTGGAATAATATATAACATAGAAATAAGTCTTGAAAAAGAACTCGTATAAATACTTCAATTCATCATATTACAGATTACAACCAATATATCTGGACAGTTATGACAACCTGTCCTCAAATACAACACACAACGAAATAAATACTAGGTACGTATCATACGTGTGAACTCCTCCAGCACGTCTTCTGAGGTCCATAGCATAATTAAATATTCCAGACACGATGGAACAAGTTTTGTCTAATTTCGAGATCGTTTGTAAAATTTCCTTTTTAATTTGACAACGTGAATCGATATGCGCTTATATTGCGCACGATCACAAAATAAATCCAATTGACTTGAAATTTGAAATCTTACAATAATTAATTATTATGGACTTAATAAAATTAGTTTCTTTGAATTCCGGGTTAGTTTGAAAATTGGTTATTCTTAAGTTTCATATTAAGTCGATAAAACGATTAAATAAAAGTCTTGGCGTTTATTACTGGCATGATCAAACGGTAAGTCCCATCGGCACGAAAATCGAAATCCTAAAATAACCTACTAATACGGATCCAACGACACAAGTTTTGTCGCATTCCAAGATTGTTCTCTCGAAATCATATTTTACACGTAAAACGGAGCTATTTTGGACACAAAATTACCTGATCTCCAAAAATAAAAAATCATATATATCCTAACACTATACGTCAATACGAATTCAATGAAACTGGTCTCGCATCTTAATTCTATCGTTAGCTCAAGTTATACCCAAATTCCTTCTAATCAAATTAAATTCATTTAATTAATTGTTACGCAATCTAGCTGCGCATTTATGGCTATCAAAGTCACGTATGACATCAGATCTCCATAGAATTTATTTTCACATAATAATTTAGCACTACAGATCCAATGAAACTGATTTTGATGAAATCCGTGTCTATTCTAGAATTGGCTATTTTTAGCTTGATTAAATTAATATAAAATACTCATTTTTGTCAAATCAATATTAAACTACTTATTTTAAGGCATTATTAACTTCCATTATATTCCAATAACATATACAACTATTTAGAAACCATTTATAGATTAAACCGATATTTAATTGTATTAAAAACCCTTTTATTTTATTAAATTATCATTATGGTTTATAAACGATTCTATAGCGACTTTCTGAAAATTTGATTTTGACATAACCCAAAATTTAAAAGGTGAAATATTGATTTTTCTCTTTTACTAGAAAATTATGATCCAACAGATTCGGGCGATTCTCG
Organism: Allium sativum; assembly: GCA_030737875.1. NCBI lineage: Eukaryota > Viridiplantae > Streptophyta > Magnoliopsida > Asparagales > Amaryllidaceae > Allium > Allium sativum. The sequence continues at coordinate 713,059,217 of CM060921.1, read as the reverse complement.
ATTCATAGAATTCCGACTTATATTGGATTCCGTACATTCAATTGAAGTTCAAAACATAATATTATGAACTACAATGACGCTGTAGGCTCATTTTAATTTAAATATAAATTATACGTTAAACTTCATTTAATTAATACATATAAATCCATTTATATTTCCAAATCAACATTTAAACATATTTTAAACGTTTAATTTAATGGTAAAAAATATGGGTCATTACATTCCTTTCCCCTTAAAAGAACTTAATCCCTGAAATTACTAAGGTAGGAAAAATGCTATAAATCCATTATCTTTACAAAATCCCTCTTAGTTAAAATATTTCATTCTATTTTTCTAAACTTATTGCTTTCAACTAATACAACTAGTTTTAATATAAAACCAATTCATTTATGTTAATAAAAATCTCAAAAATATTCTTACACTTTGAATTTTCGATTTTTTTTGGCAGCGTCTCCTCTGTATGGAGGGACATCTGCAATATTGCAGGAACAACAAATATATATATATATATATATATATACATCGACCCACACGGTCAGAAAACATAATTCATATACCAAAATTTATATTTTTGTGTAGGCATACCTTATACCAGCGCTATTAAGCATACATGCTTAATTTATATGCAATCTATGCAACTAGAATCAATCCTTATAACTTTTTGGTACTTGTACTTAACTCAATTTATCAAGTAAGTATCAATTACATGAAATTTTAAATAACACTTCATTCATCAAAAAGTGTAACCAAACATGTAGCATCATTCGTTTTAAAAGGTATATGCAAATTTAATTTCAATCCGTTAGTGGTTTCATTCGAATTTATTATACTGGAATTTATTTTCTTAGCTTCCAATTCATTCAATCTTTATAAATCTATTGATGAATTATATTCAACCATCTAACATACAATTATCAATCAATGCACAAATAACTTAACCAAATCAATTTAATTTATATTCAACATTAATATTTACTTGTTTACCTTTGCTTTGGTTTAACATATTTGAACATCAATTGGTTAATATCTAATTGATTCCATTTAATCATTATTTATTTGATTTTCCAAATTTGTAACACCCCGTAATTTTAAAGAACACTATAATGATAATCTAAAGAATAATTAATTAAATATTGGGAATTAAGGGAAATGGACTGCACCATTATGTTCGTTTCGGAATTCTGCTTAAGATAGACTCTGAGTTTGCGTAAAATGGACAACGTATGAGGAAGTTATTAAGCTTAAAAGTTTGAATACATATAAGAGAATTATATATAAACAAATCAAGTCCAGAATTCAAAATAATTCAAAAATCAGAGGGGAAATCAAAGCGGGATTCTGGCACGTTGGGGGCCGACCCACACCCCATGGGGGTCGACCCTAGGGTCGACACACACAAGGGGGCGTCGACCCCGGGGTCGACCCACCCCAGATCTGAGCCAGATTCCTACCCTGCACTTGGACGTATTTCTGAACGAGATTCGTTGGCGATAGGCAATAAATAGGACTACATTTCTATTGTTTTATTCACCCAAAACAATGGAGACAACGAGATGCTGTCCCAGCTTGGATTGAATTAGCCTATTATTCTGCAACAACGACTTATACGTATTTAAGAATCTTTGCTTCAACATCAACATTCTTTTCTCTGTCCTTTAGATCCAGTCTCGGTGAGTTCCTGTTATTTTTAGATATAAACATTTAACAAGTAATCCTGACATGTTTATAAATCTAGATCTAAACCTATGTCTGTTAAGAATCTGATTCATACCTAAACAGATCTGTCATTACATGTATTCCTCTGTACACCTGATCTAATGTTCAGTTCTTATATGTCTATTTCTGATATACCTATTTCTGTTATCATGTTCCTATCTTATGATTATGCCTATTTCTGTTCTCTTCTCTTCCTCTTTCCTTTTTCTATTTTTACAGCCTAGGCTACCTTTGAGCCTGGGCCTGTCGCCGAAATATGCGAACGGACGAAATTGGGAATGGTTGGGAAAGATAAATTGGGGCATAACTTGTATCGTGAATTAGGACTGGGATTTTGGGGAATAACCTGTGTTTAACATGAGTAATTGTTTAAGAATGAATAGGCCTAAATTTACAGTAAATAAAAATTGTAACCGCACTCAGACATGAGGTTAAATTCGACTTGTGGTAGAAGTCTGCACGGAACCACCCGACAAATCCAACATCCACAAATGGTTAATTTAATGTGAGGGGTCTAGTGCATAAATGTACAAGTAACGATGCTAAGACACGCGATTAAGTCCAGCTTGTGGTAGAAGTCTGCCCTGAACCGCGCGGCGTATCTAGCATCCACAAGTGGTCAACTTAATGTGAGAGGTCTGGTGCATTAACATACATGAACAAGGAATGATAATAATATGTTAACATGTAATATTAAACCTATTTAAATCTGTGGGGTTATATGAACCTGTCAAATTGTGTAAGGGTTAAGTAAACTTGTTTAAATAAATGGCGGGTTAAGTAAATCTATTAAATCTGTGGGGGGTTATACGAACCCAACAAACTTAACCTGTTTTATATGTTAGGGTTATGTGGGCTTGTTAATCTGTTAGGCATAACCTATCAAAATCCTAGTAGTGGGGATGCAAGCCTAGGGGGTGGCTTGTATCATCTGTTGTGTGGGACCCGTATTAGTCAGTAACCCATACTGGTATCCAAAGTTGGACAATGAACAAGGTAGGGATCAGGGCACACTTACTGAGCTAATTATAAGAGGTCCATATGGTTGGAGTTGTCTGATGGTGCATTCCAACAGATTCATGCGCGTGCATGGATCCGCCTGCTCGGAAAAATAAGACGCTATAGTACCAGTAAATATGGCTGTGCTTATCTGGGGGTTGCCACTTTAGGAAGTGATACATCCTACTGTGGGGCCGGCATAGGTATTTACGGAATAGGGAGCCGATCGATTGGGGTAGTAATTAGGGTACATCTAGTCATGCCTGTTTAGGTGACTGTTATTATCCTTTGGGGTAATACCTGTTATTTCTATTAGGTTGCCTGTTATTATCGTTTGCGGGTAAAAACCGTCACTAGAAGTGCACCTAAGTCTACCATTATGTTTCTGTTGGGATCATTCTGTTTCTGTTATTCTAGTATTGGTGCAGAGAAAAGTATTTGGGAAGCGTAATCTATTCTTCTCTGTTTATTCTTCTTATCCTGCTCAGCCTGTTATACCTGTCTTATGATATTGTTATCTCTCTCATCCAGTTTATATGCCTGTCATGATGCTTTTACTCATTTATATGTTAAAAGTAACTGGACTCCCCATGCTTTATGTCTAACCCGTTTTTTTTCCGTTTCTCTCTCTTCCTTTTTTCCCCAAGGTTCTCAGGGTGGGAATACTCAGGCTTGATTTGGATTCTCCCTTCTGTTTCTCCTTGGAACTGCTTAAATGTACCACTTTGTTTACCTGTCTACCTTGCTATGGCTACTTTTGGGGACTATGATTTTATGTTACTGTACTCCGATGATTTGAGTAAAAGGTAGATATTTTAATTTGATGTAATGGGTTTTCTGTATTTCAGACTTATGTTGTAAATGGATTTTGGACCACGATGTTTTCTGTTTGAAGAATAAAGTTTTAAATTCCGCTGCTATTTTATATCTATCTTGTGAGGTTTCTGTTTCTGTTTACCTATAACGCTTCACGAAACTTAATGCATTCTATTAGAGAGTGACATTAGCGGACGTGGGGTGTCACAAAATTCCAAATCTATTTTATTTAATCATATCTCCATCTCCATTCTTAAATTAACTCGACTTGACCAAGTTAAGTCATATTTCCATTTCATATGATTCTTTTCGATTCCAAGTTAAATTTTTACATTATAGTTTTTATTTTCAAATTTCATATTTGAAATTACCCTTTTGGTTAAATTATTCCAAATCCTATTTAAATTCCATTCAAATCAATCAAGCAAACCAATACTATCATAATTTGAGAAAATTATATCTATATAAAATTATAATTTGGATAAAGTTATATCATTTACCCTCTTTTACTTAGGTATGGGCAAAAATAATTGAAAAATAATTTTATATTCAATTACAAATACGTGCTCTCATATATACACACTCAAACTCAATTTAGGGTATTACTAACCCCAACTCTATTGAGTTACGCCATGGAGCGAAGGCTATCACTAAACCTTATGCTCTGATACTACTGTAATACTCTGACGAAAATTCGATGCTCAAATTTCGATAATAATATACAATTCCATATTAATTGCCAAAATCCAAATATCGAAACACCAGATGGTTAATAGAAAGAAATTACAAGAGGAGAAAAGAAAGAGATTTTAGAATAGTAGAATAGAAGAAGGATCAAACTAACCCTCACAACATAGAGTCTCACATCGCAGCGGGATAAATTATAATATAGAAATAAATCTTTATAAAGAATTGGTATAAATACTTACATTCATTAGAGTACAGTAGACAACCAATATATCTTGACATTTATAACAACCTGTCCTTATATACAACACACAACGGAATAAAAACTAGGTATGTATCATACGTCTGAACTCCCCCAGCACGTCTTCTGAGGTCCATAGCATAATTAAATATTCCGGGTACGATGGAACATGTTTCGTCTAATTCCGAGATCATTTGTAAAATTTCCTTTTTAATTTCACAACGTGAATCGATACATGTTTAAATTGTGCGCGATCACAAAATAAATCCAATTGACTTGAAATTTGAAATATTACAATAATTAATTATTACGGATTTAATCAAATTAGTTTCGTCGAATTCTGGGTTCGTTTGAAAATGGGTTATTCTTAAGTTTCATATTAAATCGATAAAACGATTGAATAAAAATCTAGGCATTTATTATTTGCATGATTAAACAGTAAGTCCAATTGATACGAAAATCAAAATCCTATAATAACTTACTAATATGGATCCAACTTCACTGGTTTCATCTCATTCTGACTCATGGAATAATATTTCAGACGTAAAACGACGCTATTTTGGACACTAAATGACATAATCTCCAAAAATAATGAATCATACATATCCTGACTCTAAACGTTAATACGAATTCAACGGAACTAATTTCGCATCTTAATTCGATCATTAGCTCATGTTATACACAAATTCATTCTAAGAAATTTAAAGTCATTTAATTAACACTACGCAAACTAGCTACGCGTTTATGGCTGCCAAAGTCACATATGATACCGGATCGCCACAAAATTTATTTTCACACAATAATTTAACATTACGGATCCATTGAAACTGATTTCATTGAAATCCATGATTATCTCAGAATTGGCTATTTTTAACTTATAATTAATATAAAATCATCATTTTTGTCAAATCAATATTAAACTAATTATTTTAAAACTCTATTAACCTCCATTATATTCCAATAGCATATATAACTGTTCAGAAACCATTCTGATAAAATTCTAGATCAAAACGATATTTAATTTTTTTAAAAACCCTTTTATTTTATTAAATAATCCTTATGGTTTATAAATGATTTCATAATGACTTTCTGAAAACTTGATTTTGACGTAACTCAAATATACCGGATGAAATCTTGATTTTTCTCTTTCACTAGAAAATTATGATCTAATAGATTCGGACGATTCTTGTTTCATCGAATTCCGACTTATGTTGGATTATGTACAATCAATTATAGCAAGGCCCAAAACTATGTTCTAAAGATGTTGCAGTCATATATAGTATTAATTTTCGACAATTAAATTTGGATATGTTAATGACATCAATACCAATAGCAGATGAATTTGAAACAAAATTTATTTTAAACACAATTTCCAAGACCTTGGCTCATTTCATATTCATTACATACATAATCCCATAATCGTTTCTTAGGTTTTAATAAGATTTAAATACGTAAATACTTCAAAAGTAACATGTGGAGATGGCCCCTTGATTGATCAAAGTACAAAAATAGCAACAATTTTTAATATAACAACAATAAGACATTACCGACTCCAAATTACTGCTAAATAACAAATGAAGCTTCATACATATTTTTGCAAGCTTTATTTTCTGTAATGACCCGTCTTTTTGCCCGGTTTTTATCGATAATTAAACCAACTTAAACCGTACATAAAGTCGAATTGTTATGGGTACTAACATATATTGAACAAAATAATAGAACTTTTCATTTCATAGTACAAATGTTACATCAGAGTTACATGGGATATCATAGTTACAACATAATACACAGCGAAAAAGAGATATACTTTCAGTGGAAGAATCAAGATGGTATGGCGGAAGATCCAACTTAAGCTCGAAGCTCCAACCACGTTCGTGCTACGACTAGCAAGCAAGCAAGCTCGATGTTAAAAGTAACTAGACTCGCCAGACTTTATGTCTGACCCGTTTTGTTTCCTTTTCTCTCTCTTCCTTTCCCCCCAAGTTTCTCAGGGTGGGAATACTCAGGCTTGATTAGGATTCTCCCTTCTGTTTCTCCTTGGAACTGCTTAAATGTACCACTTTGTTTACCTGTCTACCTTGCTATGGCTACTTTTGGGGACTTTGATTTTATATTACTGTACTCCGATGATTTGAGTACAAGGTAGATATTTTAATTTGATGTAATGGGTTTTCTGTATTTCAGACTTATGTTGTAACTGGATTTTGGACTACGATGTTTTCTATTCGAAGAATAAAGTTTTAAATTCCGCTGCTATTTTATATCTATCTTGTGATGTTTCTGTTTCTGTTTACCTATAACGCTTCACGAAACATAATGCATTCTATTAAAGAGTGACATTAACGGACGTGGGGTGTCACAAAATTCCAAATCTATTTTATTTAATCATATCTCCATCTCCATTCTTAAATTAACTCGACTTGACCAAGTTAAGTCATATTTCCATTTCATATGATGTAACAACCCGAAAATCTGGGCCAGTTTAAAATTTTTATTTTGCCAATTTTGGCGAATTTTGAACATTTAAAATAGATTATTTTAAATAATATCGACGAGAAATTTATTTTGAATAGAATTCGAACATATATATTATATAGTTCGTCGTTAGAATATAAATATTTATTTATATTTATAAAAGGAATTGAAAATGGCGCGGTAGTTCGATAATTCAATTTCAAACTTCAATTGAATGTACCGGGTGCAAAACAATCCGGATTTTAGTGAAACCAAAAATAATGGGATCTAATTGTGAATATCTTTCCAAGGAATCTGAAAAATCAAAATTTCATAGCGGGGATCAAAAGATATGTCCAGTTGAAAATTCTGAATAGTCGCTATGGAATTCAGGCCCTTAAAAATGGGAATTTTGCAAATGACCTCGGATTTCGACGAAACCACTTTTGTTGGGTCCGTGATGCTGAGCGTAGCAAAGGAAAACGTTTTTGACTAGTTTCAGTTGACTTTAATCGACTGGAAAATGGCCATTTTTCTAACGGTCTCAGAATTCAACGAAACTAGTTTTGTTAGAACCGTACCGTCAATACGAAGCTAGAAAATATTTTTCGGGAATTTTTCGAGTTAGTATGTGACCCCGGTAATTTGAAATGTACGTTTAAAATTTAGTTTAATGATTTAAATGTAAATTCAACGGAAACTGATCGTAACGATGGAATTGGCCTAGGATACATATCCCATTGTGTTCGGTATGGGGGTAAAACGCTAGGGACGACAGTCGTTGGGTCTCGATTTGAGTTCGAAAGAAAAGTCAACTTTAAGTAGACAATTAAATAGTAAAATAATTAAAATATTTATTATAATTAGCCCTCCCCTTTACCTTTCTCCTTCCTGTTCAGGTTGAAATAAAAAAAAACGCGCAAACCCTAAATCGCCCTCCCCGTCGCCTCCCACCGTCGCAGGTGGCCACCGTCGCTCCCTCCTCAGGTGGAGCGCCGCCATAACCCGACCACCCCCGCTTCTCCACCTCCTTCCTCCTCCTCCCTATGCTCGTTTCTCCCTCCTCTGCTGAATTGAACCGCCGCCACCCTGAAGACCTGGCGCCGCCACTCTAGAAGGCCGCAGCACCTCCCCCACCACCTGCGACTGCACCAACGGGCCCCCCTTCCTCCATCGACCGTAGGCAGCACCCCCTTGCTCCGGCGACCTCGAATTCAGGTGAAAATAAAACAGCGACTTCCCTTTTTAGTTTTAATGTTAATTGGCAGTGAATTTATTTATTTACATTGATATTTTTATTTTATTTTATTTTATTTTCAGATCTTTATTAATTTAAAGTTAAAATTTTTAGTGATGAAAAATATAGCCTTTAGTAATAGAAAAGATTAGATTTTTTAAAATAGGAAAAAATCCGATTTTTAACATGAAGTTAAAGCGATAAAAAATCCGATTTTTAACATGATGTTAAAGCGATAAAAATCCGATTTTTTTAAAATGAAGTTAAAGCGATAAAAATTAGATTTTTATATATTGAATAGCGAAGTAAAAATTCGATTTTTATATATTGAATAGGATTTTTTATATATTGAATAGCGAAGTAAAAATTCGATTTTTATATATTGAATAGCGAAGTAAAAATAGGATTTTTTATATATTGAATAGAGAAGTAAAAATTCGATTTTTATATATTGAATAGCAAAGTAAAAATTCGATTTTTATATATTGAATAGCAAAGTAAAAATTCGATTTTTATATATTGAATAACATAGTAAAAAATTCGATTTTTACATATGTAGTGGCTACGGGCAACGAAGAGGACGAAAAGGCGAGAACGACGAAGATCTCTACAAAATGAAGTGTCGTGAAGTTGGATGGCTATTGGTGAGAACTTCTCACCTTTCAATTTAATTTTTCTAGTTATAAATATATACTAGGATGCAGACGGAGTTTAGTAGCACTCGACACCCGTCGTCCACAGACCATGGACGGCTTGTATGCTTGTTTGTTTGATTTTGATGTGTAGTTGATTGTGTGATGTGATGTGAAATAAAATAAAATATTTATATAGTTAAAAAAATTTTATAGTTAAAAATAGAATTTTTAACGTATATATGAAATGAAATAAAAATAAACAAATCTGACGATTTGTTTATATACACACATTTGACTGTTATTGATTGGGACGATAAATTTTACACATCGCCCAACTGCACAAATAAAATATGTGTTTGATTGTTTGAAACCCCACACGGGTATTGGGATGATATTTGATGTACACTACTCCCGATTGTTTAGTTGTATGTCGATCGATTGATTGACAGACTGTTATAAGCGTTAAATATTTATATTTGATGCTTATACAGTGTAGAATGCACTTTGGATGATGTTTGATTATTCATCGTTGTTATTGTATACATGTGTTGTAGAAAATCCATATAATTAACATTATATGGTAATTGATTGGGCCTCATTCCAGTTTAGAAGTAGAAATATTTGAAAAGAAATATTTGAAATATAATATTTGAAATAGAAATATTTGAATAGAAATATTTGAAAAGAAATATTTGGAATAGAATATTTGAAATAGAAATATTTGAAATAGAAATATTTGAAAGGAAATATTTGAAATAGAATATTTGAAAATAGGAATATATGAAGCCGTATTGATTAGATTGACGACATTTTGACGTGAACGATATTTATATCGGTTTTATTCATTTTATAACGAATATCGAAAGTGATTTCAAAATCTGATATTTTGAAAAGAATTGAAATTCGAATTAAATTGAATATAATTGAATTCGAATTGAAATTGAATAGAAATGAATTCGAATTGAATTTGAATATAAACGAATTCGAATTGAAATCGATTTGAAAAGAATTTAAAACAAATTTATATTGGAATATTCAATTTTGATTTGAAATTGAATATGAAGTTGAGACCGTTTTGAAAACGAATTTAAAACGATTTATACAACACGTTTTAAAAGGAAATCGACGAAGTATATATTATATATATTATATATATAATATAATGGCCTGAATAGAACGCGCCGCGCCGCGGCCGTTCGCGAATTTCGACCATTGACTTCGAACGGATATTACGGGAGATCCGACCGTCGGATTCTCCTAAAACCGGAACCGTTGGGTTCGTATCGAAAAGGGCTTCCTAACGAATATTAGAAATTTGAAATCTAATGGTTGGATTTTGAATTATGTCCAAATCAAATTTAGAAAAGGTCGCTGTAAGTGCAGTTCGATAGCCGTTGATGGAAATCGACTGTACGGGCCTTGATAAAATTATTAAAAATAGTAATAATTTGTGTAAAATCATAAGAAATGATTTAGAAAGAATTGGGATGAAAAACCCCATATTTGAAAAGATAAAAATAGATTTTTATCGAAATGAACTAGTTTTGAACTAGAATTATAATTCTATTTATTTTAAATAAATTGAATTTGAAATGGTTTTTAAAATAACCAGAATTTCCAATGATTGCATTGGAATGGATTTGAATCGAAATTGCCTTCGGAATATATCGATGTTGGATTTCGTGACTATACAGATATTGTTATGGAAATTTTAAAGATATAGATATATATATCGTTATTTCCAATACTATATCTGTAGGTCGTAGAATTTGATATTGAATATAAGCCGGGATATTTTCTATTTAGGGCCTTGTATTTAATATCAAATGTGATTTGGGTTTGTCGTGAATGGTGTCTTGACTAACACTGTTCTTGAACCCAATTGAGAAAAGATTAAATCTTTTTCTTTAGATTTAATGAAGTGTACCAATTAAATGATATTTAATTGAATTGATATTGATTTTTGGATTTATCGTGGACAGTGTTTTAAATAACACTCGTTCTTTAACCCGATAACTAATGGAATGTGGTTTTGGGTTTATCGTGAACCGTGTTTTAAATGACACTGATTCTTTAACCCCGTTAAAGATTAAAACTAAGTGGAGTTTTAATGAATCTTTAATTAGATTGAAATAATCGAAATGGAGTATCACCAGTTTTGCTCCAGGCGATAGTTAAATCTTTAATTAGATTTGAACGTGAAATGGTAATTGAATTTACCGATAACACCATGGTGTTAGATATGAAGTATAACCAGTTTTACTTCATGGGATGAATAGGTTGGGATTGGGAAATTAAAACAAATGATTACTCCGGTGTGGTTTGCTAATCCCGACTAGTTTGAATTGATATTCAAAGGAGATTAAAGAATAAATTTAAAGAATTTATCTTTGATAAAATTAATGGGAAACTTTCCCAAAATATAAGAATATTTGAACAAAAAGAATATTCTGAAGTGGAATGAGGCGTATGTTGTGTTTGGGTAACACTTATTTATAATATGCGCGAGTTATTCGGAAAGACTGGGTTTATCCCATTCTGAATAACTGATACGACGATATGTCGAAGATGAAGACGGTGGTTGAAGACCGGAGGTCTTCACGTCGTTTGGGTGATTACTGAGGATCTTGATTGGGCTATACACCCAAGAAGATGGAAACAGTTGGTGATCGTCCAGACGTACTTGGAGATCGATGGATATGCGGGGTACTAGGTGCCTCCGGTTTCGTTCAGACCCAGAGCGAACTTGTAAATGGACTGTGTGTCTGACATTGGATTTTAGTCGGTGTGATTGATCTCTATTAAATATAAATCTGTTTGGCGGTGGAGAATTTATTCTCTTGCTTAACACCCTTCTCTGAGACGTACGAGCTCAAGGGTTATATATTGATGGATATCAAACGCATGGAGTGAATTGCCTGTGTGGCATGCCTAAGTGGCAATTGATCGAGGCTTCTGTTGAAAAGCAAAGTCTTGTGGTGATGATCAAAGCACAGCCTGTGTGGCACAGCTTTATGTAACGTGAATTCGCGAGCCTTACACCCTGGTTGTGAACCAAAAATGGGAGAGGACCTCAGGGAGGGCATGCATTTCTTTCTAGCTAGGGTGGTGTCAGTGACCTACCAGCCCTGACATTTATATACTTTTCACCTGTGTGGTTGTTGCTGTTGCGAGGCGCCTCGGTTAGATCGGACGATCCGGGTCCAATGGAGCCATTCGTTGGCTTATTTACGCCCCAAAGGGCGGGGAAACGCATGTTCAGGCATTTTAATCCACATCGGTGGACCGGCCCTGACGATCCAAGGGTCACTCGAGCTCTGATCCTGAGGCTCAGGCTAGAGAGTCTCGAATCGGTTGAGGACTATCTTTTGCCTCGGTTCATAGATGGAAATCCAATTTCCAAATACGTGACATTTGCGGTTTTGATTGTAGAGCCTAGCATGGCGACATGATATATGGTACCCATGCCGCCTATGATTGATACTTATGATTTGAAGTTGTTTTATACACTATGCACTTATAATAGTATCAAATGATTTGTTTTAAACGTATCAAGCATTCTTTTGCTGTTATAAGGGAAAACCCTATCCCCCGGCTTGCGTTGCATTGTGTGATAGGACCTGGGTCTTATAACAGCTTCATTTTTCTCTATTTAGCATTGCGCTGTTTGTTTTATGCACTGGTATTCTTGGGAGGAAACCCGTTCCGTGTTATACGGCGTGGTCCCTTGATTTACCTAACTTTAAAGTAAAGTTTTAAATAACTGTTTTAGTTCTCACACTAGTCACATGACTGACCTCGGGTTTATTGTTTTAACCTAAACTCTGGGTGCCCTTATTTTGACACGGGCAGGTAGTAGTTTTGGTTTTGCAGATTTATATTCACAGGATCCTGGTTTACAGCTGGAACGATATCTGGAAAGCTTTGTATCCGTATATCTCCTTCAGTTGTGTATTGTATTATTTTCCACTGCTATGTATTTACTTGTAATTTAAATCTCTGATACTTCTGTGTAATGTATATTCATTTATACTCTGTATATTCTTGTAATCTGATGCATTGTTGTAATATACAATGAAATGTTCTCCCATCTGCGTTCTGTTCTGTCTTGTTCTCGACTCAATCCGCTCTTTCTCTTCTCTTCGAAGACCGGGGAAGTTCGGGTCGTCTCATCGTGATATCAGAGCTTTGGTTTACAAAGCTCAGAGAACAAGGCACATCTAGAACCATACGAAAGAATTCATCAGATATTGGATTAGTAATATCCAATTAGAATGACTCGTTAGAGATGGGATCAGTAGTATCCTAGAACGAATGTGAAGAGTATATTTTTAAAAATGAAAACAATTTTTGTTTTGAAAATTTAAATCAACTATTCGTATTTGATTATTTATTCTATATTGATCAGGACAATCCGATATATAATGATTTTGCATATATGTCTTGCAAACGTGTATTCGAAGTTTTAATGTATTTGATAGTTATAGAATCATACTCTAGTTGCCCGGGGATAATTCTGGTGATGGGGCACCGTCGCCAGTATTTATTTTCGAGTAACAAAAGTGAGATTTCTATATATTTCCTATTGACTGGTGTGAGAACCAAAATTAGATGGGGCCTATTGTTGTGATTTGGCATCAAAAATGTGATTTTTGACTATATATCAAAGTAATGAATTTGAAATGATAATCAACTAATTGATTGATGGTTGTGTTGTTGATTATTGGTTGATTAATTAAAATTTGTACTGTATAGCCAATTTGATCAAATAGTGAATGGTATTGAAAATTAGTCGCATTTGCTTGCATATACATGTACTTACATTGAACAGGTCATAGCAAGGAGGCTAGAGCAGAGAATAAAATTTGTTTGCCCGACAAATAGGTACATGCTTACTATAATTTACTGTTTTGTTTGGGTGATGATGATTTTATGAGCCTATTGGCTTTTTCTTTTTCTTTTTGAGATCAGAATGCCTGTATGGCAATTTCGGGATTTTATCGTGGCTCCCGGTGCAGGGGAGGTTATGGCGAAAATTTTCGAAAATTTAGGGTGTTAGCCAAATTTTTGAAATTTTTGAAAATTCTCAGAAACTGAAAAGTTGGAGAATGGAAGCCAGATCGAACGTAGAGCTGATTAATCAAACCACTTTCGACTTTGTTCCTTTTCGGGGAAGAAAAGTTTTAAGTGGGGGAGATTGTAACAACCCGAAAATCTGGGCCAGTTTAAAAATTTTATTTTGCCAATTTTGGCGAATTTTGAACATTTAAAATAGATTATTTTAAATAATATCGACGAGAAATTTATTTTGAATAGAATTCGAACATATATATTATATAGTTCGTCGTTAGAATATAAATATTTATTTATATTTATAAAAGGAATTGAAAATGGCGCGGTAGTTCGATAATTCGATTTCAAACTTCAATTGAATGTACCGGGCGCAAAACAATCCGGATTTTAGTGAAACCAAAAATAATGGGATCTAATTGTGAATATCTTTCCAAGGAATCAGAAAAATCAAAATTTCATAGCGGGGATCAAAAGATATGTCCAGTTGAAAATTCTGAATAGTCGCTATGGAATTCAGGCCCTTAAAAATGGGAATTTTGCAAACGACCTCGGATTTCGACGAAACCACTTTTGTTGGGTCCGTGATGCCAAGTTAATGCTAGGTTTCAAATTTCATAATTTTTCGATTCAATATGTGAGCGTGGCAAAGGAAAACGTGTTTGACCAGTTTCAGTTGATTTTAATCGACTGGAAAATGGCCATTTTTCTAACGGTCTCAGAATTCAACGAAACTAGTTTTGTTAGGACCGTACCGTCAATACGAAGCTAGAAAATATTTTTCGGGAATTTTTCGAGTTAGTATGTGACCCCGGTAATTTGAAATGTATGTTTAAAATTCAGTTTAATGATTTAAATGTAAATTCAACGGAAACTGATCGTAACGGTGGAATTGGCCTAGGATACATATCCCATTGTGTTCGGAATGGGGGTAAAACACTGGAGACGACAGTCGTTGGGTCTCGATTTGAGTTTGAAAGACTTAAGTAGACAATTAAATAATAAAATAATTAAAATATTTATTATAATTAGCCCTCCCCTTTACCTTTCTCCTTCCCGTTCAGATTGAAATAAAAAAAAACGCGCAAACCCTAAATCGCCCTCCCCGTCGCCTCCCACCATCGCAGGTGGCCACCGCCGCTCCCTCCTCAGGTGGAGCGCCGCCATAACTCGACCACCCCCGCTTCTCCACCTCCTTCCTCCTCCTCCCTGTGCTCGTTTCTCCCTCCTCTGCTGAATTGAACCGCCGCCACCCTGAAGACCTGGCGCCGCCACTCCAGAAGGCCGCAGCACCTCCCCCACCACCTGCGACTGCACCAACGGGCCCCCTTCCTCCAGCGAGCGTAGGCAGCACCCCCTTGCTTTGACGCCCTCGAATTCAGGTGAAAATAAAACAGCGACTTCCCTTTTCAGTTTTAATGTTAATTGGCAGTGAATTTATTTATTTACATTGATATTATTATTTTATTTTATTTTCAGATCTTTATTAATTTAAAGTTAAAATTTTTAGTGATGAAAAATATAGCCTTTAGTAATAGAAAAGATTAGATTTTTTAAAATAGAAAAAAATCCGATTTTTAACATGAAGTTAAAGCGATAAAAATCCGATTTTTAACATGAAGTTAAAGCGATAAAAAATCCGTTTTTTAACATGAAGTTAAAGCGATAAAAATCCGATTTTTTTAAAATGAAGTTAAAGCGATAAAAATTCGATTTTTATATATTGAATAGCGAAGTAAAAATTCGATTTTTATATATTGAATAGGATTTTTTATATATTGAATAGCGAAGTAAAAATTCGATTTTTATATATTGAATAGCAAAGTAAAAATAGGATTTTTTATATATTGAATAGCGAAGTAAAAATTCGATTTTTATATATTGAATAGCAAAGTAAAAATTCGATTTTTATATATTGAATAGCAAAGTAAAAATTCGATTTTTATATATTGAATAGCATAGTAAAAAATTCGATTTTTACATATGTAGTGGCTACGGGCAACGAAGAGGACGAAAAGGCGAGAACGACGAAGATCTCTACAAAATGATGTGTCGTGAAGTTGGACGGCTATTGGTGAGAAATTCTCACCTTTCAATTTAATTTTTCTAGTTATAAATATATACTAGGATGCAGACGGTGTTTAGTACCACCCGACACCCGTCGTCCACAGACCATGGACGGCTTGTATGCTTGTTTGTTTGATTTTGATGTGTAGTTGATTGTGTGATGTGATGTGAAATGAAATAAAATATTTATATAGTTAAAAATATTTTATAGTTAAAAATAGAATTTTTAACGTATATATGAAACGAAATAAAAATAAACAAATCTGACGATTTGTTTATATACACACATTTGACTGATATTGATTGGGACGATAAATTTTACACATCGCCCAACTACACAAATAAAATATGTGTTTGATTGTTTGAAACCCCACACGGGTATTGGGATGATATTTGACGTACACTAATCCCGATTGTTTAGTTGTATGTCGATCGATTGATTGACAGACTGTTATAAGCGTTGAATATCTATATTTGATGCTTATACAGTGTAGAATGCACTTTGGATGATGGTTGATTATTCATCGTTGTTATTGTATACATGTATTGTAGAAAATCCATATAATTAACATTATATGGTAATTGTTTGGGCCTCATTCCAGTTTAGAAGTAGAAATATTTGAAAATAAATATTTGAAATAGAATATTTGAAATAGAAATATTTGAATAGAAATATTTGAAAAGAAATATTTGAAATAGAATATTTGAAATAGAAATATTTGAAAGGAAATATTTGAAAATAGGAATATATGAAGCCGTATTGATTAGATTGACGCCGTTTTGACGTGAACGATATTTATATCGATTTTATTCATTTTATAACGAATATCGAAAGTGACTTCAAAATCTGATATTTTGAAAAGAATTGAAATTCGAATTAAATTGAATATAAACGAATTCGAATTGAAATTGAATAGAAATGAATTCGAATTGAATTTGAATATAAATGAATTCGAATTGAAATCGATTTGAAAAGAATTTAAAACGAATTTATATTGGAATATTCAATTTTGATTTGAAATTGAATATGAAGTTGAGACCATTTTGAAAACGAATTTAAAACGATTTATACAGCACGTTTTAAAAGGAAATCGACGAAGTATATATTATATATATTGTATATATAATATAATGGCCTGAATAGAACGCGCCGCGCCGCGGCAGTTCGCGAATTTCGACCATTGACTTCGAACGGATATTACGGGAGATCCGACCGTCGGATTCTCCTAAAACCGGAACCGTTGGGTTCGTATCGAAAAGAGCTTCCTAACGAATATTAGAAATTTGAAATCTAACGGTTAGATTTGGAATTATGTCCAAATCAAATTTAGAAAAGGTCGCTGTAAGTGCAGTTCGATAGCCGTTGATGGAAATCGACTGTACGGGCCTTGATAAAATTATTAAAAATAGTAATAATTTGTGTAAAATCATAAGAAATGATTTAGAAAGAATTGTGATGAAAAACCCTATATTTGAAAAGATAAAAATAGATTTTTATCGAAATGAACTAGTTTTGAACTAGAATTATAATTCTATTTATTTTAAATAAATTGAATTTGAAATGGTTTTAAAATAACCAGAATTTCCAATGATTGCATTGGAATGGATTTGAATCGAAATTGCCTTCGGAATATTTCGATGTTGGATTTCGTGACTATACAGTTGTTGTTATGGAAATTTGAAAGATATAGATATATATATCGTTATTTCCAATACGATATATGTTGGTCGTAGAATTTGATATTGAATATAAGCCGGGATATTTTCTATTCAGAGCCTTGTATTTAATATCAAATGTGATTTGGGTTTGTCGTGAATGGTGTCTTGACTAACACTGTTCTTGAACCCAGTTGAGAAAAGATTAAACCTTTTTCTTTAGATTTAATGAAGTGTACCAATTAAATGATATTTAATTGAATTGATATTGATTTTTGGGTTTATCGTGGACAGTGTTTTAAATAACACTCGTTCTTTAACCCGATAATTAATGGAATGTGGTTTTGGGTTTATCGTGAACCGTGTTTTAAGTGACACTGATTCTTTAACCCCATTAAAGATTAAAACTAAGTGGAGTTTTAATGAATCTTTAATTAGATTGAAATAATCGAAATGGAGTATCACCAGTTTTGCTCCAGGCGATAGTTAAATCTTTAATTAGATTTGAACGTGAAATGGTAATTGAATTTACCGATAACACTGTGGTGTTAGATATGAAGTATAACCAGTTTTACTTTATGGGATGAATAGGTTGGGATTGGGAAATTAAAACAAATGATTACTCCGGTGTGGTTCGCTAATCCCGACTAGTTTGAATTGATATTCAAAGGAGATTAAAGAATAAATTTAAAGAATTTATCTTTGATAAAATTAATGGGAACCTTTCCCAAAATATAAGAATATTTGAATAAAAAGAATATTCTGAAGTGGAATGAGGCGTATGTTGTGTTTGGGTAACACTTATTTAAAATATACGCGAGTTATTCGGAAAGACCGGGTTTATCCCATTCTGAATAACTGATACGACGATATGTAGAAGATGAAGATGGTGGTTGAAGACCGGAGGTCTTCACGTCGTTTGGGTGATTACTGATGATCTTGATTGGGCTGTACACCCAAGAAGATGGAAACAGTTGGTGATCGTCCAGACGTACTTGGAGATCGATGGATATGCAGGGTACTAGGTGCCTCCGGTTTCGTTCAGACCCAGAGCGAACTTGTAAATGGACTGTGTGTCCGACATTGGATTTTAGTCCGTGTGATTGATCTCTATTAAATATATATCTGTTTGGCGGCGGAGAATTTATTCTCATGCTTAACGCCCTTCTCTGAGACGTACGAGCTCAAGGGTTATATATTGATGGATATCAAACGCATGGAGTGAATTGCCTGTGTGGCATGCCTAAGTGGCAACCGATCGAGGCTTCTGTTGAAAACAAAGTCTTGTGGTGATGATCAAAGCACAGCCTGTGTGGAACAGCTTTGTGTAACGTGAATTCGCGAGCCTCACACCCCGGTTGTGAACCAAAAACGGGAGAGGACCTCAGGGAGGGCATGCGTTTCTTTCTAGCTAGGGTGGTGTCAGTGACCTACCAGCCCTGACATTTATATACTTTTCACCTGTGTGGTTGTTGCTGTTGCGAGGCGCCACGGTTAGATCGGACGATCCGGGTCGAATGGAGCCATTCGTTGGCTCATTTACGCCACAAATGGCGGGGAAACGCATGTTCAGGCATTTTAATCCACATCGGTGGACCGGCCCTGACGATCCAAGGGTCACTCGAGCTCTGATCCTGAGGCTCGGGCTAGAGAGTCTCGAATCGGTTGAGGACTATCTTTTGCCTCGGTTCATATATGGAAATCCAATTTCCAAATACGTGACATTTGCGGTTTTGATTGTAGAGCCTAGTATGGCGACATGATATATGGTACCCATGCCGCCTATGATTGATACTTATGATTTGAAGTTGTTTCATACACTATGCACTTATAACAGTATCAAATGATTTGTTTTAAACGTATCAAGCATTCTTTGGCTGTTATAAGGGAAAACCCTGTCCCCCGGCTTGCGTTGCAATGTGTGATAGGACCTGGGTCTTATAACAGCTTCATTTTTCTCTATTTAGCATTGCGCTGTTTGTTTTATGCACTGGTATTCTTGGGAGGAAACCCGTTCCGTGTTATGCGGCGTGGTCCCTTGATTTACCAAACTTTAAAGTAAAGTTTTAAATAACTGTCTTAGTTCTCACACCAGTCACATGACTGACCTGGGGTTTATTGTTTTAACCTAAACTCTGGGTGCCCTTATTTTGACACGGGCAGGTAGTAGTTTTGGTTTTGCAGATTTATATTCACAGGATCCTGGTTTACAGCTGGAACGATATCCGAAAAGCTTTATATCCGTATATCTCCTTCAGTTGTGTATTGTATTATTTTCCGCTGCTATTTATTTACCTGTAATTTAAATCTCTGATATTTCTGTGTAATGTATATTCATTTATACTCTGTATATTCTTGTAATCTGATGCATTGTTGTAATATACAATGAAATGTTCTCCCGTCTGCGTTCTGTTGTGTCTTGTTCTCGACTCAATCCGCTCTTTCTCTTCTCTTCGGAGACCGGGGAAGTTCGGGTCGTCTCATATGATTCTTTTCGATTCCAAGTTAAATTTTTACATTAAAGTTTTTATTTTCAAATTTCATATTTGAAATTACCCTTTTGGTTAAATTATTCCAAATCCTATTTAAATTCCATTCAAATCAATCAAACAAACCAATACTATCATAATTTGAGAAAATTATGTCTATATAAAAATATAATTTGGATAAAGTTATATCATTTACCCTCTTTTACTTAGGTATGGGCAAAAATAATTGAAAAATAACTTTATATTCAATTACAAATACGCGTTCTCATATATACACACTCAAACTCAATTTAGGGTATTACTAACCCCAACTCTATTGAGTTACGCCATGGAGCGAAGGTTATCACTAAACCTTATGCTCTGATACTACTGTAACGGTCTGACGAAAATTCGATGCTTGAATTTTGACAATAATATATAATTCCATATTATTTGCCAAAATCCAAATATCGAAACACCAGATGGTTAATAGAAAGAAATTACAGGAGGAGAAAAGAAAGAGATTTTAGAATAGTAGAAAAGAAGAAGGATCAAACTAACCCTCACAACATAGAGTCTCACATCACAACGGGATAAAATATAATATAGAAATAAATCTTTATAAAGAATTGGTATAAATACTTACATTCATTAGAGTACAGTAGACAACCAATATATCTTGACAGTTATAACAACATGTCCTTATATACAACACACAGCGGAATAAAAACTAGGTATGTATCATACATCTGAACTCCTCCAGCACGTCTTCTGAGGTCCATAGCATAATTAAATATTCCGAGTACGACGGAACATGTTTCGTCTAATTCCGAGATCATTTGTAAAATTTCCTTTTTAATTTCACAACGTGAATCGATACACGTTTAAATTGTGCGCGATCACAAAATAAATCCAATTGACTTGAAAATTGAAATATTACAATAATTAATTATTACGGATTTAATCAAATTAGTTTCGTCGAATTCTGGGTTCGTTTGAAAATGGGTTATTCTTAAGTTTCATATTAAATCGATAAAACGATTGAATAAAAATCTAGTCATTTATTATTTGCATGATCAAACAGTATGTCCAATTGATACGAAAATTGAAATCCTATAATAACTTACTAATATGGATCCAACGACACAAGTTTCATCTCATTCAGACTTCTGGAATGATATTTTACACGTAAAACGACGCTATTTTGGGCACCAAATGACATAATCTCCAAAAATGATGAATCATACATATCCTGACTCTAAACGTTAATACGAATTCAACGGAACTAATTTTGCATCTTAATTCGATCATTTGCTCATGTTATACACAAATTCATTCTAAGACATTTAAAGTCATTTAATTAACACTACGCAAACTAGCTGCGCGTTTATGGCTACCAAAGTCACATATGATACCGGATCGCCACAAAATTTATTTTCACACAATAATTTAACATTACCGATCCATTGAAACTGATTTCATTGAAATCCATGATTATCTCAGAATTGGCTATTTTTAACTTATAATTAATATAAAATCATCATTTTTGTCAAATCAATATTAAACTAATTATTTTAAAACTCTATTAACCTCCATTATATTCCAATAGCATATATAACTATTCAAAAACCATTCTGATAAAATTCTAGTTTAAAACGATATTTAATTTTATTAAAAACCCTTTTATTTTATTAAATAATCCTTATGGTTTATATATGATTCCATAATGACTTTCTGAAAACTTGATTTTGACATAACTCAAATATACCGGATAAAATCTTGATTTTTCTCTTTCACTAGAAAATTATGATCTAATAGATTCGGACGATTCTTGTTTCATAAAATTCCGACTTATGTTGGATTATGTACAATCAATTATAGCGAGGCCCAAAACTATGTTCTACAGATGTTGCAGTCATATATAGTATTAATTTTCGACAATTAAATTTGGATATGTTAATGATATCAATACCAGTAGCAGATGAATTTGAAACGAAATTTATTTTAAACACTATTTCCAAGACCTTGGCTCATTTCATATTCATTACATACATAATCCCATTATCGTTTCTTAGGTTTTAATAAGATTTAAATACGTAAATACTTCAAAAGTAACATATGGAGATGGCCCCTTGATTGATCAAAGTACTAAAAATAGCAATAATTTTCAATACAACAACAGTAAGACATTACCGACTCCAAATTACTCCTAAATAACAAATGAAGCTTCTTGCATGTTTTTGCAAGCTTTATTTTCTGTAATGAACCGTCTTTTTGTTCAGTATTTGCTGGTAATTAAACCATCTTAAACCGTACATAAAGGCGAATTGTTATGGGTACTAACATATATTGAACAAAATAATATAACTTTTCATTTCATAATACAAATGTTACATCAGAGTTACATGGGATATCATAGTTACAACATAATACACAGAGAAAAAGAGATATACTTTCAGTGGAAGAATCAAGATGATATGGTGGAAGATCCAACTTAAGCTCGAAGCTCCAACCACGTTCGTGCTACGACTAGCAAGCAAAGGCGCTCCATATCTTGCTCCAAGGGTCTATAACTGTAAAACTAAACAACTAGCTGCCCGTGTCGAAAATTAGTGGGCACCCAGAATTTAAGAAGGAACGATAAACTCCAAGTCAGTCATGGGACTGGTGTGAGAACATAAAACAATTATTTTCATTAGTGTTTATTTTAAAGTTGGGAAATTCACCGGACCACGCCGCTAATGTGGAACGAGTTTATTCCATGTGAATGCCCGTGCACATAAAACCGCAATGACTTTTAAAAAATGAAGCTATCATAAGCTCGTCCAACATCACACAATGCAAGCGCACACCAGATGGGCGAGTTTTACCTTATGATAACCAAACATGCTTTCATACGTAAAATCCTCTTCCATATTATTATTAGTGCATAGTGTGGAAAAGAATTTCGAAAATAAATGTATCAATCTTAGACGGCATAGTATCCCATAATACTATGTCGCCATATATATATATATATATATATATATATATATATATATACACACACACACACACACACACACACACAAACAAACAAACCGTGAGGCATGTATTGGAGATTGGCTTTCCAACTTGATGATTCCTGGCATGAAAGATCAATCGGAATACAAACAAAGTGTAACACGGATTTTCCGTCCAGACTTCGGACACCAACTACAAATCGCAAGGTAGATCAACGGTTTTCTTCCAGACAACGGACCCCCGAACAAACCCTATTCCCAAAATTCAAAAGAGGTACCTCCACCGTAGCTATCAATCATAAAATCCTGTATATATGTCAACCGCCAGTTTCTCACCATCCGGGGTGTGAGGCTTGTCGATGTCACGGTATTAACAAAGCTTTGCTTAAATAAGCCGTGCTTTGATCATCATTAGCTCATTCCATAACTTGAGTATGCCACAGTGTCAATCTTCCACATGTCACTGATTCAAATCAATACATAACCTTTAAGAACGTAACTTAGAGACGGGAATAATCAATTGCCACAAATACGATATAAATTCACAGGAATCAGTGCTACGTGGTCAAATTACAATGTCAGACGCACCATCCATACAAGTCCATTCTAGGTCTGAACGGAACAAAATCCGAAAATCCTCAAATATATTCAGACCTCATGCCACTTATAAGCTTGTACCAGGTGATCGACCTGATTCAAGACATAGGCGATCAATCCAAAAAATCCAAAGATTCCTGGTCTTCACTTGCCATTTCCAAGTCTTCAAATAGCATCGTATTATTACTTGGAATGGTTTTCGGATATAAATCTGATCCCAGTCTTCCCAAGTAATAAGCGTACTTTAAAACAAGGCTATGGACTATATCGGTTCCAATTCAAATCTCCTTCGAGTGGTTATCAAGTCATTTATAATGAGATTAAATTCATTACAAGTTCTTTAAATCCCATTATTATCTCTTTGCAAATCTCATATTCATAATTTCCATTTATTGTTATCATTTACGCCAAAATCTAAATTTTGATTTATAGATTCATTCACGACATTTATCATTTTGAAACTTCCCAAAATATTTATGAAGCCCCTTTTGAAAGATAGTCCTTGTTTCTTACATTTTATAAATCAAAATTTTCATGGAAGTGCTAAATCGTTACTTGAGTGCTATAAAATATTCACTTAACTAATTTGGTTCAAAAACCATTTAAAATTCCAAAACTATGCTTATTAAATTCCAAGATTGTTCAAATTTTTATAAGCATCAAATTAAATTCCAAATTCATCCTCAATTCAAAGGATTTTAATTAACTTCAAATTTAGTTTTGAAATAACCATCCCGTCCGTCGGATCAGTTAGGGATAGCCAGGGATAGCAGGAAACGATATTTTCCAAACCCAAGCCTTAGACACTATCCTCACTGTCACCCTAAACTTATGGGAAAATAATTTAATTATTCATGACTTATTTTTTTGTTTAAATTCAAGAGTTAACCTTTTAAATTTTATTCAAAAAAAATCGCTATTCATGGAAGAAGGAGATCCAAATCGACTACCCATATACTCTACAACCATGGTGTGTGACACAACCAAAATCAATCCATATACTTAAGAATTCATCCATTAGCATACAAAATCAAACAACTAAACTGTGCTCAAGTGTTACGTTAAATAACGCTTAGTGTTTGGTGTTCTAACTTACACAAAACATCCATTCAACATGTCACAACCATAGAAATCATTCAAAGGCAATCGGGGTTCATCACTAAATAAAATTTACGGTTCCTACTTATTTCCAAAAATAAATTTAAATAAATGTTCTCACCAAACTTGCTGTCCAATTTCCATTGTCAAAATTTGCCAAATAAACACCTGCGACGTGCACACGTATTTCTATCATATGTCTTTGCATGTACTCCTTTAACACCAACGTTGCTTCCTTTTCTCCGCATGCATGCATCAGTATACACCTTATTTGCAATACCCCCATTAACTCATGTAACATGATTCCGACCACGAACCAAATTCGTCATCGTTTCGTACTTATAGATAAGGATATATATCAAGGCATGAAGGGGCAAAGCCTGAGGTTCATAATTTGAGGGGAGTTCTGGTCGGTGGCGTGGACCAGAGAAGAGAGAGCAAAAGTAGTAAGAGGGGAATTTGCATTCGGTTTTCATAAGGAGGCCGAAGTATGGATTCACGACTGGAGCGGAACTACGTGCTATGGTGGAGCAGAAGCGGGTGGACTGTGGGTATGAGTAGGTGGTTGCGAATTTGCGGAGCATGTGGTGGTTGAGGCCAAGTGGTCCATGAAGTGATGGGAGAAGGTAAATTGTTGTTTTGGCGTGATAGGGGTGAAGGCGTGCATAATTGAAGTGGGTGTCTAGAGTCGCAGCAATCAGCGGGTGAAGTGACGGACTAGTGGCGATCTGGGTGCAGAGGAGTGATTCTTGTGTAGCGGACCGGAACCAGGTAGTGGAGGAAAGGAAATGCGGTGTAGTGTGGTCTTGTCAATGGGGTAAGACTGGAGTTCTTGAAGAAGGCGGAGCCGTTGGTTACATGCAGACGAATGGGAAGGTGTGGTGCTTGTGTTGGAGAGGGAGAGATGGTCAGTGCAACTATGTGGCGGTGGAGGGTGTAAAGCTAATCGGATTTAGTGGGGGAAAGGCAAGGCTGTGAGCATTTTATGATGGATGGGAGGAGCAAGATGTGGTGGAGCTGAGGGAGTACTGACGGTTGCGAGTGAGGCGGTGGTGGCGGAACAGTTGTCACCGCAGATGGCGGGTGGATGTAAACCGCAGATGGAAGGGACTGACTGGTTTGAGGAGGCATCAACAGTTTCGAGGGGAAAAGAACAGTGTTGTTGAAGGGAAGAGACGGTTTTATTGTGGAGTGCGTTGGTCTGCTTGCAGCAACATGGGGGGGGGGGGGGGATTTACGCGAGGCAGTCACATTTTACATAAGGAAGAAAAGGGATATATGGACATGAGGAGTGGTGGATGAGAATGGGTGGTTTAGGAGGGGGAAGACGGGGGTTTCATGAAGAAAGAGTTCACAGGGAATATGAAGGGAGAAAGTTGCAGATGACTAACTAAAGTGTGCATGCCTTTTTATAATTGGAAGAGAAGGGTGTCGGAAGCGAAGGAATAAAACAACAGGCGCAAGCGGACAAGTATACAGTGTTGATTCCTGTACACAAGAACTGTTCAAATCTATTGGTACTGTTTCTAAAATCTTGGCACAGATATGGTAGGATTTTAAATTAGATTTTCTCTAGATATTGTTGGATAAACATTGGGCTGAAGAGGTAAGTGGTTTCGAACTAACATTAGAGTTGAAATAGGAAGTATGCGCTTTGAACGGTAGACTGGGTACGCACACGGACTGATAACAACGTTGTTAACGTTATTTCCAAATGTTACAGATTTAACCGCTATGAGCCGTGAATTAAATTCAACCGGTAACGCAAAATATACAAATTAATTACACAAATTTTTCTTCTTCTTTTATAACTCATTTTATGAATATGCGTTATATATGTTTTTAGTTTAATTTTTCCGTTTGTATTTCAAAATTCATTCCGTGTGTCACAACTAATACCGTAATGGTTTAGACTTAACAGTTTATTCAAAACAAAATTTACCCCTGTTTAAATTAAAAATTCAAACTTGTATTCTAAAATTAAATTATCGTTTTTATATCATTTCTTTATTACTTAACGGTTTGATTCTGGGAAAAATGAACCTCAATGTTCTGCAACTAAGTTTTCATTCAAAATAAATAAGTTCTTTCTTACTAGATTCAAGATTTTTTCAAGGTTAATCTTATTTCATTATTACAGTTCGAACTTGTAATACCATTAGGTCTCGGCAAAATGTGTGAACATCATCTCATTTTTAATAGTGAATGTTGTGTAAAATAAAATAAAATAAAATAAAAGTCCATGTTCGCATTAAACATATATTCTTCTTAAGTCAAATTACAAGGTCAAAATTAACATAATTCATTTCTCAATGTTATAAATTTACAACGGTAATAAATAATGTTCATATTAAACAATAAGAAATCTTAACGTTGCCGATTCAAACTGGTTAGTACCGTGAATCTTATTCATCCGACACAATGTTTATAAATTCATGGTAATGGTTTACTTGAATAATGTTTGAACTAGACAAATTCCAAATATAAATATTTATTTTAATTTAAATCTTAACTTAATTTGTGTTTCAAACGTCAAAATTTCTAGTTCGTTACAGCCTCCCCCACTTCAAGCTTTTCATCCACGAAAAGGAGAGCTGTCAAGTTTTTCTTAGGTAAATAATTTAAGGCCAACCGATATATAAAACTCTATTAAGTAAAACACTTTACAACTGCTTATAAGCTCGAAAATTGATCAAAGGTTATTAATAGATCAAACACAAAATTTGTCACATATTAAATTGGTAAAGATATCAAGTAAAACTTAAATCATCGTATAAGAGATGCATAAGGGAACTTACTATGTAAAAGGGAGCTATGCTCAACGTATAGTTTAAAAATGGTAAAGTTATTTTGAAGTATGTAATCTTTTTTAAAAATAGGTTTAACAAATTCAAGGGTTTAATATAAGATAGCCATAACGTTATAGAAATTTAGAAACTTGGTAGAAATTAAGTAATTTAACAAAATAGTAAACAAATACATGTAAAAGAACTTGAAGTACAAATGCAAATATAGTAGTTTAGCGGGAAAATAGATAAATGAATAATTATATAAGTTAAATTAAAGTGTTATTTAAATTATTATTTTTCAGAACTTTTGGAAGCCTCTAAATGATGGTTTAGAATCCTGTTTTATTTCAAACCATTGAAGTACTACCTACTTTCTCTCATAATAGAAAATCATACTTTACTTCGAGATTTCAAAATCAAAAGTTCAAACATTCTATAATGAATTCAAGTCAACTACATACAAATATTAGTTCGAAAAGTTCTCCCACATGACGGTCTACTAAGTATCACCCATACACATAATCCAATATAACCTTAGTTTTGCCATGGGTTACTCGAACAAATTCAAATAATTTCATATCCCGAAGTTGTAAATCATTTTACAACCATAATTTACAAATATTTGTTGTTTCAAAATATCGGGATTCTAGTCGGCGAAACCACTGTTTATTATAAACATTTTATAATCCATTTATCATATCCAAAATGGTTGAGAATCAAATAAAATTTCCATGCAACTTATGTCGTTGAAACATTTCAAGTATTTTATTCAATTCAAACACAAGTTGACTTTTCATATTGTCATACATTGGAAAATTCATCCTAACCATTTACACTTCTTCTTACATAATATTGTTTCAAGCATTTCAAGACTTCCATACTCTCATAATACTTCCCAAGGGTCTAATTCCATAATTTGGAAGTCATATATATTCGAACAACTTTTCTTTTTGTTTGAATTTCAAGATCGACGACTTTTATTCATTCTTGTTTCAAGTTTCAAATCTTGTTTAAAAAGTTACTTTATTCAACAAGTCGAGAGAAAAATCTTTAAAATATTCCTTTCAAGTTACCACTACGCTTTTGCTGCGCTACTCGGATTCGTCATATTTGTTCTAAAATGTTAGTCAGAAATTCATTTAAAATTCCGGAACCAAACCTTCAAGATTAATGTTCTAAATCCCATATTTCCTTACATATGTTAAATTCTATATTCATACCATTTTTAGCGCAAAGCTTAATTGGTGAAGTTTTGTTAACATATGGTTTTAGACAAATCACTTTTATCTACTTCAAATCAGATCTCAGTTTCTCGGCACAAGAGTTATACACACATGAAGCAAGTCAAATCCCATGTTTTCGCGTCAAGTAGGGATGCATAAATAAAGGTTCCATATCAAAGAAGCACCACAAGTATGAGGGTCCAAATCGGTTTGAATTCAAACAATGGAACTAACTAGGCCAAGATAGGAAAGTCGAGTGCACCTAAGGATACGATTATAGATAGTCCAATTAGGGGTACTTTATCTCTTATTTCGATATTTCGTTTTCCCTTTTGCGTTATAAGCGGTTGTTCGTTAAAAAATTTCCATTCCACTCATACGGTTTTAATAGGGGAAAAGAAGTTTCTCCCCTACTTAGAAGTTTGTCACACTTTGATTAACTACCCCTGTCAAAAATTCGAAATATAGTGAGATTTTTCTTCTAAAATACATCTTTTTCACACATAGTTTGATTTGCCCTTATCAATTCTCGTTCATATAAATTTATTGAACGGTTTATTTATACAACACTTATCTAAAGTATTTCTCGACGTTTCGATCAGAATCATATAGTCATCCCACCTTCGAAACTCGAAAATAAATATCTGATGATGATCGATCAATCAACAGAATTATCCTCAAGCGACTAGGGTGTGATTCTATATCTATTGATAAGACTTCGTACATACACTGGCCAGACATATATTCGAAATCTTCTCATACCGATAGTCCAATCACGACGTCGAACAAAATACTCGAAAATTCTTATTTCAAATTGTATTTCAATAATTATACTTTTCAAAATCTTTTACTTAGTTTTAGAATAATTTATTTTCTTCAATTACGCTCTCTCAACAAAATATTCCAAAATATCATTCTAGGGCATTCCTAACCCTATCTCTAATGAGATATTATAACTCCAATGAGTTCTACCCTTTTGTTCAACATATGTCGTACCCCATAGCTTTGTATAACCAAAGCTCTGATACCAGCTGTAACGACCCGTCATTTTGTTCGGTTTTTGCCGGTAATTAAACCAACATAAACCGTACACAAGGCGAATTATTATGGGTACAAACATATATTGAACAAAATAACGGAACTTTTCATTTCATAATACGAATGTTACATCAGAGTTACATGGGATATCAGAGTTACAACATAATACACAGCGGAAAAGAGATATAATTTCAGCGAAAGTATCAAGAAGATATGGCGGAAGATCCAACTTAAGCTCGAAGCTCCAACCACGTTCGTGGTACGACTAGCAAGCAAGGGCGCTCCATATCTTGCTCCAAGGGTCTATAACTGTAAAACTAAACAACTAGCTGCCCGTGTCGAAAATTAGTGGGCACCCAGAGTTTAAGAAGGAACGATAAACTCCAAGTCAGTCATGGTGAATGCCCGTGCACATAAAACCGCAATGACTTTTAAAAAATGAAGCTATCATAAGCTCGTCCCACATCACACAATGCAATCGCACACCAGATGGGCGAGTTTTACCTTATGATAACCAAACATGCTTTCATACGTAAAATCCTCTTCCATATTATTATTATTAGTGCATAATGTGGAAAACAATTTCGAAAATAAATGTATCAATCTTAGACGGCATAGTACCCCATAATACTATGTCGCTATATATATATATATATATATATATATATATATATATATATACAAACAAACTGTGAGGCGCGTATTGGAGATTGGGTTTCCAACTTGATGATTCCCGGCACAAAAGATCAATTGGAATACAAACAAAGTGTAACATGGCTTTTCTGTCCAGACTTCGGACACCAACTACAAATCACGAGGTAGATCAACTGCTTTCATCCAGACAACGGACCCCCGAACATACCCTGTTCCCAAAATTCAAAAGAGGTACCTCCGTCGCAGCCATCAATCACAAAATCTTGTATATATGTTAACAACCTAACCACCAGTTTCTCATCATCCAGGGTGTGAGGCTCGTCGATGTCACGGTATTCACAAAGCTTTGCTTAAATAAGCTATGCTTTGATCATCATTAGCTCATTCCATAACTTAAGTACGCCACAGTGTCAATCTTTCACATGTCACTGATTCAAATCAATACATAACCTCTAAGAACGTAACTTAGAGACGGGAATAATCAATTGCCACAAATCCGTTATATATTCATAGGAATTGGTGCTACGTAGTCAAATTACAATGTCAGACACACCATCCATACAAGTCCATTCTGGGTTTGAATGGAACAAAATCCGAAAATCCTCAAATATATTCATACCTCATGCCACTTATAACCTTGTACCAGGTGATCCGCCTGATTCAAGACATCAGCGATCAATCCAAAAAATCCAAAGATTCCCGGTCTTCATTTTCCATTTCCGAGTCTTCAAATAGCGTCGTATTATTACTTGGAATAGTTTTCAGATATAAATCCGATCCCGGTCTTCCCAAGTAATAAGCGTACTTTAAAACAAGGCTGTGGACTATATCGATTCCAATTCAAATCTCCTTCGAGTGGTTATCAAGTCATTTATAATGAGATTAAATTTATTACAAGTTCTTTAAACCCCATTACTATCTCTTTACAATTCTCATATTCATAATTCCCATTTATTATTATCATTTACGCCAAAATATAAATTTTGATTTAGAGCTTCATTTACGACATTTATCATTTTGAAACTTCCCTAAATATTTATGAAGCCCCTTTTGAAATATAGTCCTTGTTTCATACATTTTATAAATCAAAATTTTCAAGGAAGTGTTAAATCGTTACTTGAGTGATATAAAATATTCACTTAACTAATTTGGTTCAAAAACCATTTAAAATTCCAAAACTATGCTTATTAAATTCCAAGATTGATTAAAATTTTATAAGCATCAAATTAAATTCCAAATTCATCCTCAATTCAAAGGATTTTATTTAACTTCAACTTTAGGTTTGAACTAACCATCCCGTCCGTCGGATCAGTTAGGGATAGCCACGGAGTGCAGGAAACTATATTTTCCAAACCCAAGCCTTAGACACTATTGTGACACCCCACCTCCGTTAAGGTCACTCTCAAAGGGAATGCCTTAACTTCGGTGGAGCGTTATAGGTAAAAGATACAGATAATTTACAAGACAGACATATAAACAGCGGAAAGACTAAAATAATTTCATAAGCAGAATGGTTCAATCAAAACATTACATTCATTGTCTCAAAACCCAACTTCTACATTATAAAATAAAACCTCTGTCTTGTTTAAAAACTTCAAGTATATAAAGAAACATAAAATAGTAGTAAAAGTCCCCACTTTAACCACAACCATAGCCCAAGAAAAGAGAATCCAAGCAATACATCTACTCTCTTCAAGTTGGAAAAGGTCTAAACTAAGCTGAAGTATTCCCTCCCTGCGTGCTTGTAGTGGGGAGAAATGGAAGAAAAGAAGACGAAAGAAAACAGGTCAGACAATAAGTCTGGTTAGCTCAGTGATTACTAGCATTTAAACAGGAAAAAAGATCATGCCATGAATAAACTAAATATAAGACAATACCACAGTAGCAAGGTAACCTAAGACAAGATAAACTGAACATACTATCAAACCTATTTCTATTTCTCTGCACCTACTATCCATTATTTCAACCAGCCTCATGTGTTCATAACGAAATGATCCCCTTATCGATCGGCTTCTAATCGCATGCATTCTTTACTTGTGTCGTTCGGCCCCGCTTGATTGTAGATACCTGTGCTGGTCCCACCATGGGGTGTATCAATCTGTATGGTGGCA
Organism: Allium sativum; assembly: GCA_030737875.1. Taxonomy (NCBI): domain Eukaryota; kingdom Viridiplantae; phylum Streptophyta; class Magnoliopsida; order Asparagales; family Amaryllidaceae; genus Allium; species Allium sativum. Next base: position 713,026,659 of record CM060921.1, on the reverse strand, counting down.
ACCCGACACTATTCGAGATGCACAGTGTATAACTACTAATGCCCAGTGCCTGCTTTTTCCACTCCAGAGTACGTGCACGTCTGTACTCTGTCGGAACCTACACTGACGCACCACCGCTGTAAAGACCCGCAACCTCCCCGTAAGGGAAAGCGTCGGATAGTTCGAGAACAAGCCACAACAGAACGCATACAGAAGAACATTTCATTGAATATTACAACAATGCATCAGATTACAAGGATATACAGAGTATAAAGGAATATTACACAGAAATATCAGAGATTTAAATTACATTTAAATACATAGCAGCGGAAAATAATACAATACACAACTAGAAGTAGATATACGGATACAAAGCTTTCCGGATATCGTTCCAGCTGTAAACCAGGATCCTGTGAATATAAATCTGCAAAACCGAAACTACTAGCTGCCCGTGTCAAAAATAGGGGCACCCAGAGTTTAGGTTAAAACAATAAACTCCAGGTCAGTCATGTGACTGGTGTGAGAACTAAAACAGTTAATCTTTATTTTAAATCATTAGGTAAATCAAAGGACCACGCCGTATAACACGGAACGGGTTTCCTCCCAAGAATACCAGTGCATAAACAAACAGCGCCATGCTAAATAAAGAAAAATGAAGCTGTTATAAGACCCAGGTCCTATCACACAATGCAAACGCAAGCCGGGGGATAGGGTTTTCCCTTATAACAGCCAAAGAATGCTTGATACGTTTAAAACAAATCATTTGATACTATAATAAGTGCATAGTGCATAAAACAACTTCAAATCATAAGTATCAATCATAGGCGACATGAGCGTCCCATGCCACTATGTCGCCATATATAGGTTTACAAATAAAACCGCAAAGTTACGTATTTGGAAATTGGATTTCCGTCTATGAACCGAGGCAAAAGATAGTCCTCAACCGATTCGAGACTGCCTAGCCCGAGTCTCAGGATCAGAGCTCGAGTGACCCTTGGATCCTCAGGGCCGGTCCACACGGAGTGGATTAAAATGCCTGAACATGCGTTTCTCCGCCCTATGGGGCGTAAACGAGCCAATTAAATGACTCCATCGGTTCGAGAACGACCGATCAATCCGAGGCGCCTCGCAACAGCAACAACCACATAAGTCAAACTCGTCAGGGCGTGTAAAACCACTGACGCCACTTCTAGCTAGGAAGAAACGCATGCCCTCCCTGACGTCCTCTCCCGTTTTTGGTTCATACCTGGTGTGAAACACGCGAGGTAAACGTTACACAAAGCTACGCCACAAAGGCCGTGCTTTGATCATCACCACAAGACTTTGCTTTTCAACAGAAGCCTTGATCATTTGCATCTTAGCATGCCCCACAGGCAAACCATCCTATGCAACCGATATCAGTCACACAGAATGAAATCCGATGGCAGACACACAGTCCATTTACAAGTCCGTTCTGGGTCTGAACGAAACCGGAGGCACCTAGTACCCCGCATATCCATCGATCTCCAAGTACGTCTGGACGATCACTAACTGTTTCCATCTTCTTGGGTGTACAGCCCAATCAAGATCATCAGTTATCACCCAAACGACGTGAAGACTTCCGGTCTTCGACCATCGTCTTCATCTTCGACTTATCGTCGTATCAGTTATTCAGAATGGGATAAACCCGGTCTTTCCGAATAACTCGCGTATATATTATAAAAGTGTTACACAAACACAACATACGCCTCATTCCAACTCATTAGTCATTAACCGTAAATTAATCAAGAGAATAATTCCCCAAATATTAACCCCGAAGGCCGAAACCAACATCAGATCAATATCCAGAAAACCATTCTACTTAGCTAACCGACAGTTAGTTTCTAAATTTCACGTTCAAATCTAATTAAAGATTTAACTATCGCCTGGAGCAAAACTGGTGATACTCCATTCTCGATCTTTTCAATCTAATTAAAGATTCATTAAAACTCCACTTAGTTTTAATCATTATCTGGGTTAAAGAATCAGTGTCATTTAAAACACGATTCACGATAAACCCAAAATCACATTCCATTAATTATCGGGTTAAAGAACAAGTGTTATTTAAAACACTGTTCACGATAAACCCAAAAATCAATACCAATTCAATTCCAATTAAATATCATTTAATTGGTACACTTCATTAAATCTAAATAAAAAGATTTAATCTTTTCTCAACTGGGTTCAAGAACAGTGTTAGTGAAGACACCATTCACGACAAACCCAAATCACATTCCATTAATTATCGGGTTAAAGAACAAGTGTTATTTAAAACACTGTTCACGATAAACCCAAAAATCAATACCAATTCAATTCCAATTAAATATCATTTAATTGGTACACTTCATTAAATCTAAATAAAAAGATTTAATCTTTTCTCAACTGGGTTCAAGAACAGTGTTAGTGAAGACACCATTCACGACAAACCCAAATCACATTCCATTAATTATCGGGTTAAAGAACAAGTGTTATTTAAAACACTGTTCACGATAAACCCAAAAATCAATACCAATTCAATTCCAATTAAATATCATTTAATTGGTACACTTCATTAAATCTAAATAAAAAGATTTAATCTTTTCTCAACTGGGTTCAAGAACAGTGTTAGTGAAGACACCATTCACGACAAACCCAAATCACATTCGATATTCAATACAAGGTTCTGAATAGAAAATATATCGGCTTATATTCAATATCGAATTCTACGACTAACAAATGTCGTATTGGAAATAACGATATAAATATATATCTTTCAAATTTCCATAACAACACATGTATAATCACGAATTCCAACATCGAAATATTCCGAAGACAATTTCGATTCAAATCCACTCCAATGCATTCATTGGAAATTTTGGTTATTTTCAAAACCATTTCAAATTCAATTTATTTATTTAAAAATAAATAGAATTATAATTCTAGTTCAAAACTAGTTCATTTCGATAAAAATCTATTTTTATCTTTTCAAATATGGAGTTTTTCATCCCAAACTTTCACAAATCATTTCTTATGATTTTACACAAATTATTACTATTTTTAATAATTTTATCAAGGCCCGTTCAGTCAATTTCCAACAATGGCCATCGAACTGCACTTACAGCGACCTTTTTCGAATTTGATTTGGACATAATTCCAAATCCAACCGTCAGATTTCTAATTTCTAATATTCTTTAGAAAGCTCTTTTCGATACGAACCCAACGGTTCCGGTTTTAGGAGAATCCGACGGTCGGATCTCCCGTAATGTCCGTTTGAAATAAATGGTCGAAATTCGCGAACTGCCGCGGCGCGGCGCGTTCTATTCAGGCCATTATATTATATATATATAATATATATAATATATATTTCGTCGATTTCTATTCAAAACGAATAATATAAATAGTTTTAAAATCGTTTCAAAACCTATTTCAACTTCCATTTCAATTCAAAGCAAAATTGAATTCTTCTTTATAAATTCGTTTTAAAATTCATTTCTATTCAATTCAAATTTCAATTCAATTCAAATTTCAATTCAATTTGAATTCATTTTCAATTCAATTCACTTTGAATTCGTTTTCAATTCAATTCATTTCGAAATCGTTTTCAATTCAATTCATTTCGAAATCGTTTTCAATTCAATTCATTTCGAAATCGTTTTCAATTCAATTCATTTCGAAATCGTTTTCAATTCAATTCATTCCGAAATCGTTTTCAATTCAATTCATTTCGAAATCGTTTTCAATTCAATTCATTTCGAAATCGTTTTCAATTCAATTCTAAATGAATAAAATCGATATAAATATCGTTCACGTCAAAATGGCGTCAAACTAATCAACACGGCTTCATAAATTTCTATTTTCAAATATTCTATTTCAAATATTTCCTATCATCAAAAGATTTGTTATTATCAAAATATTCTTTATTTTCACGATTGGAATGAGGCCCAATCAATTACCATATAAAATTAATTATATGGATTTTCATACAACACATGTATATAATAACATTGAAAATAATCAACCATCAACCAAAGTGCACTACACTGTATAAGCATCAAATATAGATATTCAACGCTCATAACAGCCTGTCAATCAATCGATCGACATATTTAATCAATCAGGATGAGTGAAATTCATATTTCATCCCAACACCCGTGTGGGGTTTCAAACAATCAAACACAGATTTTAGTTGTGCAGTTGGGCGATGTGTAAAATTTATCGTCCCAATCAATGTCATTCAAATAAGTGTACATAAACAAACCATCTGGTTTGTAAATGAATATTTATTTATTCACTTCACCATTTTCGTATTCACGTTAAAAATTATATTTTTAACGATAAAACATTTTATTTCAACCTATGAATTTCTATTCAGTTCATTCTTCAAATAAAATGATATTTTTATTTTTCTAACTTATTTTAGAAAATTTCGACGGCATAACGGCACGATACTAGAAACGGGACGAGGCCTAGCCTTATCCCCGGTCTAGTGAAGGCCCACGCCATTCACTCATCAATCAAATCAATTTCGTTTTTCAAACCACAAAATTTGGAGTAAGGGTCTAACCTAGCCTTACTCCTACGCCTTATAACGGCGCACGTCTAATCCTAACCAATTTATCGATTCGATTTTTCACACCACAAACCACATTCAAACCAATATCGCAATCAATCACCAAACAGTCAAACAAACAAGTCCATGGTCTGTGGACGGTTGTGTCGGGTGCTACTAAGCACCGTCTGCATCCTAGTATAAATATATAACTAGAAAAGAAATAGAAAGGTGAGAAATTCTCACATATTAGCTATCCTAGCTCCACGGCACTTCATTTGCAGAAGTCTTCGTCGTTTCGCCTTTTTGTCACCTTCGTTGCCCAAGGCCACTATATATATAAAAATCGAATTTTTATTTCAAAGTTCAATATATAAAAATCAAATTTTTATTTCAAAGTTCAATATATAAAAATCATATTTTTAATTCGAAGTTCAACGTATAAAAATCATATTTTTCTATCGAAGTTCAATATATAAAATTCTATTTTTCTATCGAAGTTCAATATATAAAATTCTATTTTTCTATCGAAGTTCAATATATAAAAATCGAATTTTTAGTTCAAAGTTCAATATATAAAAATCGAATTTTTAGTTCAAAGTTCAATATATAAAAATCGAATTTTTAGTTCAAAGTTCAATATATAAAAATCGAATTTTTAGTTCGAAGTTCAATATATAAAAATCGAATTTTTAGTTCAAAGTTCAATATATAAAAATCGAATTTTTAGTTCAAAGTTCAATATATACAAATCGAATTTTTAGTTCGAAGTTCAATATATAAAAATCGAATTTTTATTTCAACATTCAATATATAAAAATCGAATTTTTAGTTCAAAGTTCAATATATAAAAATCGAATTTTTAGTTCGAAGTTCAATATATAAAAATCGAATTTTTAGTTCGAAGTTCAATATATAAAAATCGAATTTTTATTTCGAAGTTCAATATATAAAAATCGAATTTTTATTTCGCCATTCAATATAAAAAAACTAATTTTTATTCTTCGCTTTCATATATAAAGATCTAAATTTTCTCCTATGTAAACAATATAAAGATCATATTTTTATTTCGATTTAAACAATACAAAAATTATATTTTCAAAGCAAATTCATTTTTAAAAACCATAAAGTAAAATCAGTTATAAACCATAAAGTAAAATCAGTTTTTAAAATCATTAAAAATTCAGTTTTAAAAATCAAATAAAAAAAACAGTTTTAAACTTAAATTAAAAAAAAACAGTTATAAACTAAAATTAAAAATCAGTTTTAAAAATTAATAAAACTCAGTTTAAAAAAAATAAAAGTAAACAGTTAAAAAAAAAAAAATAAAAAAAAAAAAAAAAGTAGAATAAATAAATTTAAAAACTTACGGGGGGGGGTTTGTGGGAGCGTCGGCCTTCAGGTGGGAGGCGGGGAGTGGCTGCGTCGGAGGAGAAGAGGGAGGAAGAGTGGCGGCGTGCGGTGGCTCGTGCAGCGGAGGGGGGGGGGTTTCGTGGGGGGGGGGCGGCTGGGGTTCGGAGGTCGCTCGTGAGGAGAAGCAGGAAGAGGGGAGAAGCTGGAGGAGGGGGGGGTTTCGCCAGCAAACGGCGGCGGTCGAGGCAACGGCGGAGGGGGGGGCGATCGCAATTTCCGTTTTCTTCTTTTTTTTTTCTTTGAAATGATTTTTAATCGGGGGGGGGGGGGGCCTGGGTTAAAAGGGGAAGATAAAAATTTTTTATTAATTTAATTATTTAATTATTTTATTTTAATTCAAAAAGTCAACTTTTTCAAACGACCTCTAAACGAGGTCCACCGCCTGTCGTCCATAGCGTTTCACCCCCATTTCGAACACAATGGGATATGTATCGTAAGCTGATTCGGCTGTTACAATCAGTTTCCGTTAAATTTACATTTAAATCACTATATTGAATTTTAAACGTACATTTCAAATTACCGGGGTCACATACTAACTCTAAAAATTCTCGAAAAATATTTTCTAGCTTCGTATTGACTATACGGTCCTAACAAAACTAGTTTCGTCGAATTCTGAGACCGTATGAAAAATGGCCAATTTCCAGTCGATTAAAATCAACTGAAATGGTCAAAACACGTTTTCCTTTACCACGCTCACATATTGATTCGAAAAATTATGAAATTTGAAACCTAGCAATAGTTTGACATCACGGACCCAACAAAACTGGTTTCGTCGAAATCCGAGGTCGTTTGCAAAATTGCTATTTTTAAGGGCCTTATATTATATTAAAATATATATAAATTCCACAGCGACTATTTCTAAATTTCAACTGGACATATCTCATCATTTATAAAGTGAAATCTCAGTTTCTCAACTTCGTTGGAAAGATATTCACTATTAGATTCCATTATTTTTGGTTTCACTAAAATCCGGATTGTTTTGCACCCGGTACATTCAATTGAAGTTTGAAATCGAATTATCGAACTACCGCGCCATTTTCTATTCTATTTATAATTATAAATAATTATTTATATTCTAACGACGACGCGTATATAATATATACGTTCGAATTATATTCAAAATAAATTTCTCGCCGATATTATTTAAAATAATTCATTTTAAATAATCAAAACTCGCTATAATTGCCAAAATAAAAATTTTAAACTGGCCCAGATTTTCCGGGTTGTTACAATCTCCCCCACTTAAAACTTTTCGTCCCCGAAAAGGAACAAAGTCGAAAGTGGTTTGATTAATCAGCTCTACGATCGATCAGGCTTCCATTCTCCAACTCTTTAGTTTCTGAGAATTTTCAAAATTTCAAAAATTTGGCTAACACCCTAAATTTTTGAAAAATTTCGCCATAACCTCCCCTGCACCGGGAGCATCGGGGAATTTCAAATAGCTTCCCCGGTCCTTCAGATCTCAAAAAGAAAAAGAAAAAGCCAAGCGGCTAGCCAATAGGCTCACAAAATCATCATCACCCAAACAAAACAGGAAATTATGTAGTAAACATGTACCTATTTGTCGGGCAAACAAATTTTATTCTCTGGCTCTAGCCTCCTTACTATGACCTGTTCAAAAGATATACATGTATGCAAGCAAATGCGACTAATTTTCAATATAATTCAATATTTGGTTCAACTAGGCTAAATGGTTCACAATTATCAACCAAATAAACAAACAACACAAACATCAATCAATTAGTGAATTAGAGTCTCAAATTCATAATTTTGATACATATACAAAAATTTATGTTTTGATGCCAAATCACAACAATGTATTCCAACTATATTAGTTTTGGTTCTCACACCAGCCAATAGGAAATATATAGAAATCTCACTTTCGTCGCTCGAATATAAACACTGATGATGATGCCTCATCATCTGAATCATCTCCGGGCGACTAGAGTGTGATTCTATATCTATCCAGTATATTAAAATTTCGAATACACGCGGATCAGACGTATACGCAAAATCTATATATACTGGATTGTCCACATTCAATATAAATAATCAAATACGAATAATTGATTTAAATTTTCAAAACAAAACTTTGTTTTCATTTTAAAAATATACTCTTCACACTCGTTCTAGGATACTACTGATCCCATCTCTAACGAGTCATTCCATTGGATATTACTAATCCAATATCTGATGAATTCTTTCGTATGTTTCTAATGTGTCTTGTTCTCTGAGCTTTGTAAACCAAAGCTCTGATACCACGTGTAAAGACCCGCAACCTCCCCGTAAGGGAAAGCGTCGGATAGTTCGAGAACAAGCCACAACAGAACGCATACAGAAGAACATTTCATTGAATATTACAACAATGCATCAGATTACAAGGATATACAGAGTATAAAGGAATATTACACAGAAATATCAGAGATTTAAATTACATTTAAATACATAGCAGCGGAAAATAATACAATACACAACTAGAAGTAGATATACGGATACAAAGCTTTCCGGATATCGTTCCAGCTGTAAACCAGGATCCTGTGAATATAAATCTGCAAAACCGAAACTACTAGCTGCCCGTGTCAAAAATAGGGGCACCCAGAGTTTAGGTTAAAACAATAAACTCCAGGTCAGTCATGTGACTGGTGTGAGAACTAAAACAGTTAATCTTTATTTTAAATCATTAGGTAAATCAAAGGACCACGCCGTATAACACGGAACGGGTTTCCTCCCAAGAATACCAGTGCATAAACAAACAGCGCCATGCTAAATAAAGAAAAATGAAGCTGTTATAAGACCCAGGTCCTATCACACAATGCAAACGCAAGCCGGGGGATAGGGTTTTCCCTTATAACAGCCAAAGAATGCTTGATACGTTTAAAACAAATCATTTGATACTATAATAAGTGCATAGTGCATAAAACAACTTCAAATCATAAGTATCAATCATAGGCGACATGAGCGTCCCATGCCACTATGTCGCCATATATAGGTTTACAAATAAAACCGCAAAGTTACGTATTTGGAAATTGGATTTCCGTCTATGAACCGAGGCAAAAGATAGTCCTCAACCGATTCGAGACTGCCTAGCCCGAGTCTCAGGATCAGAGCTCGAGTGACCCTTGGATCCTCAGGGCCGGTCCACACGGAGTGGATTAAAATGCCTGAACATGCGTTTCTCCGCCCTATGGGGCGTAAACGAGCCAATTAAATGACTCCATCGGTTCGAGAACGACCGATCAATCCGAGGCGCCTCGCAACAGCAACAACCACATAAGTCAAACTCGTCAGGGCGTGTAAAACCACTGACGCCACTTCTAGCTAGGAAGAAACGCATGCCCTCCCTGACGTCCTCTCCCGTTTTTGGTTCATACCTGGTGTGAAACACGCGAGGTAAACGTTACACAAAGCTACGCCACAAAGGCCGTGCTTTGATCATCACCACAAGACTTTGCTTTTCAACAGAAGCCTTGATCATTTGCATCTTAGCATGCCCCACAGGCAAACCATCCTATGCAACCGATATCAGTCACACAGAATGAAATCCGATGGCAGACACACAGTCCATTTACAAGTCCGTTCTGGGTCTGAACGAAACCGGAGGCACCTAGTACCCCGCATATCCATCGATCTCCAAGTACGTCTGGACGATCACTAACTGTTTCCATCTTCTTGGGTGTACAGCCCAATCAAGATCATCAGTTATCACCCAAACGACGTGAAGACTTCCGGTCTTCGACCATCGTCTTCATCTTCGACTTATCGTCGTATCAGTTATTCAGAATGGGATAAACCCGGTCTTTCCGAATAACTCGCGTATATATTATAAAAGTGTTACACAAACACAACATACGCCTCATTCCAACTCATTAGTCATTAACCGTAAATTAATCAAGAGAATAATTCCCCAAATATTAACCCCGAAGGCCGAAACCAACATCAGATCAATATCCAGAAAACCATTCTACTTAGCTAACCGACAGTTAGTTTCTAAATTTCACGTTCAAATCTAATTAAAGATTTAACTATCGCCTGGAGCAAAACTGGTGATACTCCATTCTCGATCTTTTCAATCTAATTAAAGATTCATTAAAACTCCACTTAGTTTTAATCATTATCTGGGTTAAAGAATCAGTGTCATTTAAAACACGATTCACGATAAACCCAAAATCACATTCCATTAATTATCGGGTTAAAGAACAAGTGTTATTTAAAACACTGTTCACGATAAACCCAAAAATCAATACCAATTCAATTCCAATTAAATATCATTTAATTGGTACACTTCATTAAATCTAAATAAAAAGATTTAATCTTTTCTCAACTGGGTTCAAGAACAGTGTTAGTGAAGACACCATTCACGACAAACCCAAATCACATTCCATTAATTATCGGGTTAAAGAACAAGTGTTATTTAAAACACTGTTCACGATAAACCCAAAAATCAATACCAATTCAATTCCAATTAAATATCATTTAATTGGTACACTTCATTAAATCTAAATAAAAAGATTTAATCTTTTCTCAACTGGGTTCAAGAACAGTGTTAGTGAAGACACCATTCACGACAAACCCAAATCACATTCCATTAATTATCGGGTTAAAGAACAAGTGTTATTTAAAACACTGTTCACGATAAACCCAAAAATCAATACCAATTCAATTCCAATTAAATATCATTTAATTGGTACACTTCATTAAATCTAAATAAAAAGATTTAATCTTTTCTCAACTGGGTTCAAGAACAGTGTTAGTGAAGACACCATTCACGACAAACCCAAATCACATTCGATATTCAATACAAGGTTCTGAATAGAAAATATATCGGCTTATATTCAATATCGAATTCTACGACTAACAAATGTCGTATTGGAAATAACGATATAAATATATATCTTTCAAATTTCCATAACAACACATGTATAATCACGAATTCCAACATCGAAATATTCCGAAGACAATTTCGATTCAAATCCACTCCAATGCATTCATTGGAAATTTTGGTTATTTTCAAAACCATTTCAAATTCAATTTATTTATTTAAAAATAAATAGAATTATAATTCTAGTTCAAAACTAGTTCATTTCGATAAAAATCTATTTTTATCTTTTCAAATATGGAGTTTTTCATCCCAAACTTTCACAAATCATTTCTTATGATTTTACACAAATTATTACTATTTTTAATAATTTTATCAAGGCCCGTTCAGTCAATTTCCAACAATGGCCATCGAACTGCACTTACAGCGACCTTTTTCGAATTTGATTTGGACATAATTCCAAATCCAACCGTCAGATTTCTAATTTCTAATATTCTTTAGAAAGCTCTTTTCGATACGAACCCAACGGTTCCGGTTTTAGGAGAATCCGACGGTCGGATCTCCCGTAATGTCCGTTTGAAATAAATGGTCGAAATTCGCGAACTGCCGCGGCGCGGCGCGTTCTATTCAGGCCATTATATTATATATATATAATATATATAATATATATTTCGTCGATTTCTATTCAAAACGAATAATATAAATAGTTTTAAAATCGTTTCAAAACCTATTTCAACTTCCATTTCAATTCAAAGCAAAATTGAATTCTTCTTTATAAATTCGTTTTAAAATTCATTTCTATTCAATTCAAATTTCAATTCAATTCAAATTTCAATTCAATTTGAATTCATTTTCAATTCAATTCACTTTGAATTCGTTTTCAATTCAATTCATTTCGAAATCGTTTTCAATTCAATTCATTTCGAAATCGTTTTCAATTCAATTCATTTCGAAATCGTTTTCAATTCAATTCATTTCGAAATCGTTTTCAATTCAATTCATTCCGAAATCGTTTTCAATTCAATTCATTTCGAAATCGTTTTCAATTCAATTCATTTCGAAATCGTTTTCAATTCAATTCTAAATGAATAAAATCGATATAAATATCGTTCACGTCAAAATGGCGTCAAACTAATCAACACGGCTTCATAAATTTCTATTTTCAAATATTCTATTTCAAATATTTCCTATCATCAAAAGATTTGTTATTATCAAAATATTCTTTATTTTCACGATTGGAATGAGGCCCAATCAATTACCATATAAAATTAATTATATGGATTTTCATACAACACATGTATATAATAACATTGAAAATAATCAACCATCAACCAAAGTGCACTACACTGTATAAGCATCAAATATAGATATTCAACGCTCATAACAGCCTGTCAATCAATCGATCGACATATTTAATCAATCAGGATGAGTGAAATTCATATTTCATCCCAACACCCGTGTGGGGTTTCAAACAATCAAACACAGATTTTAGTTGTGCAGTTGGGCGATGTGTAAAATTTATCGTCCCAATCAATGTCATTCAAATAAGTGTACATAAACAAACCATCTGGTTTGTAAATGAATATTTATTTATTCACTTCACCATTTTCGTATTCACGTTAAAAATTATATTTTTAACGATAAAACATTTTATTTCAACCTATGAATTTCTATTCAGTTCATTCTTCAAATAAAATGATATTTTTATTTTTCTAACTTATTTTAGAAAATTTCGACGGCATAACGGCACGATACTAGAAACGGGACGAGGCCTAGCCTTATCCCCGGTCTAGTGAAGGCCCACGCCATTCACTCATCAATCAAATCAATTTCGTTTTTCAAACCACAAAATTTGGAGTAAGGGTCTAACCTAGCCTTACTCCTACGCCTTATAACGGCGCACGTCTAATCCTAACCAATTTATCGATTCGATTTTTCACACCACAAACCACATTCAAACCAATATCGCAATCAATCACCAAACAGTCAAACAAACAAGTCCATGGTCTGTGGACGGTTGTGTCGGGTGCTACTAAGCACCGTCTGCATCCTAGTATAAATATATAACTAGAAAAGAAATAGAAAGGTGAGAAATTCTCACATATTAGCTATCCTAGCTCCACGGCACTTCATTTGCAGAAGTCTTCGTCGTTTCGCCTTTTTGTCACCTTCGTTGCCCAAGGCCACTATATATATAAAAATCGAATTTTTATTTCAAAGTTCAATATATAAAAATCAAATTTTTATTTCAAAGTTCAATATATAAAAATCATATTTTTAATTCGAAGTTCAACGTATAAAAATCATATTTTTCTATCGAAGTTCAATATATAAAATTCTATTTTTCTATCGAAGTTCAATATATAAAATTCTATTTTTCTATCGAAGTTCAATATATAAAAATCGAATTTTTAGTTCAAAGTTCAATATATAAAAATCGAATTTTTAGTTCAAAGTTCAATATATAAAAATCGAATTTTTAGTTCAAAGTTCAATATATAAAAATCGAATTTTTAGTTCGAAGTTCAATATATAAAAATCGAATTTTTAGTTCGAAGTTCAATATATAAAAATCGAATTTTTAGTTCAAAGTTCAATATATACAAATCGAATTTTTAGTTCGAAGTTCAATATATAAAAATCGAATTTTTATTTCAACATTCAATATATAAAAATCGAATTTTTAGTTCAAAGTTCAATATATAAAAATCGAATTTTTAGTTCGAAGTTCAATATATAAAAATCGAATTTTTAGTTCGAAGTTCAATATATAAAAATCGAATTTTTATTTCGAAGTTCAATATATAAAAATCGAATTTTTATTTCGCCATTCAATATAAAAAAACTAATTTTTATTCTTCGCTTTCATATATAAAGATCTAAATTTTCTCCTATGTAAACAATATAAAGATCATATTTTTATTTCGATTTAAACAATACAAAAATTATATTTTCAAAGCAAATTCATTTTTAAAAACCATAAAGTAAAATCAGTTATAAACCATAAAGTAAAATCAGTTTTTAAAATCATTAAAAATTCAGTTTTAAAAATCAAATAAAAAAAACAGTTTTAAACTTAAATTAAAAAAAAACAGTTATAAACTAAAATTAAAAATCAGTTTTAAAAATTAATAAAACTCAGTTTAAAAAAAATAAAAGTAAACAGTTAAAAAAAAAAAAATAAAAAAAAAAAAAAAGTAGAATAAATAAATTTAAAAACTTACGGGGGGGGTTTGTGGGAGCGTCGGCCTTCAGGTGGGAGGCGGGGAGTGGCTGCGTCGGAGGAGAAGAGGGAGGAAGAGTGGCGGCGTGCGGTGGCTCGTGCAGCGGAGGGGGGGGGGGGGTTTCGTGGGGGGGGGCGGCTGGGGTTCGGAGGTCGCTCGTGAGGAGAAGCAGGAAGAGGGGAGAAGCTGGAGGAGGGGGGGGGGGTTTCGCCAGCAAACGGCGGCGGTCGAGGCAACGGCGGAGGGGGGGGCGATCGCAATTTCCGTTTTCTTCTTTTTTTTTTCTTTGAAATGATTTTTAATCGGGGGGGGGGGCCTGGGTTAAAAGGGGAAGATAAAAATTTTTTATTAATTTAATTATTTAATTATTTTATTTTAATTCAAAAAGTCAACTTTTTCAAACGACCTCTAAACGAGGTCCACCGCCTGTCGTCCATAGCGTTTCACCCCCATTTCGAACACAATGGGATATGTATCGTAAGCTGATTCGGCTGTTACAATCAGTTTCCGTTAAATTTACATTTAAATCACTATATTGAATTTTAAACGTACATTTCAAATTACCGGGGTCACATACTAACTCTAAAAATTCTCGAAAAATATTTTCTAGCTTCGTATTGACTATACGGTCCTAACAAAACTAGTTTCGTCGAATTCTGAGACCGTATGAAAAATGGCCAATTTCCAGTCGATTAAAATCAACTGAAATGGTCAAAACACGTTTTCCTTTACCACGCTCACATATTGATTCGAAAAATTATGAAATTTGAAACCTAGCAATAGTTTGACATCACGGACCCAACAAAACTGGTTTCGTCGAAATCCGAGGTCGTTTGCAAAATTGCTATTTTTAAGGGCCTTATATTATATTAAAATATATATAAATTCCACAGCGACTATTTCTAAATTTCAACTGGACATATCTCATCATTTATAAAGTGAAATCTCAGTTTCTCAACTTCGTTGGAAAGATATTCACTATTAGATTCCATTATTTTTGGTTTCACTAAAATCCGGATTGTTTTGCACCCGGTACATTCAATTGAAGTTTGAAATCGAATTATCGAACTACCGCGCCATTTTCTATTCTATTTATAATTATAAATAATTATTTATATTCTAACGACGACGCGTATATAATATATACGTTCGAATTATATTCAAAATAAATTTCTCGCCGATATTATTTAAAATAATTCATTTTAAATAATCAAAACTCGCTATAATTGCCAAAATAAAAATTTTAAACTGGCCCAGATTTTCCGGGTTGTTACAATCGCCGCTGTTTTGACCGCTTATAGTCAGCCCAATAATCGTGCCCCACCCTGCCAAGTTCAGGGTACCGTGATATATCTATGTGGGTTACTGCTGAAATGGGTCCCATTACTAGGGTTTCCTAACCAACATGTTATAATGGTTAAGTGTTCTCCAATTAACCTAACCCCACCCACTTGCTTAAATTAACATGTTGTATTGCTTAAGTGTCACCTATTCATATGATACTTAACCTCATCATTCCTAGAATGTTTGTTCATTGGCATTAATTAATTTTTAATGCACCAACCTCTCACATTAGAACTGTTGCTTGCGGTTGCTGGATGTGCCGGGTGGTTCCGGGCAGACTTCTACCGCAAACTCATTCTAACCTCGGGTCTTTCTGGGTATGATGCGCTAACCTCTCACATTAGACCTGTTGTTGTGGTTGCTGGATTTGTCGGGCGGTTCCGGGCAGTCTTACACCATAACTCTGTCTAACCTCGGGTTAGGCATATTCACCTTTTGTCTAATTTACGTGTTTACTATTCATGTCCAATTTTATATGTAAATTACCCACAAATGTTGTCAATTCAAATAATGTCACATTTACCATTTAAATTATGTCCATAACTCAAGGTATAAAAATTATACCTTTTCATGCTACTAATCATTTACATGATTATGAGCCAATCTATGCCAATAGCATGTAATTTCATATTTTCCCAACATTTCCCATGTTATTCATTCGCATAATTCACATAGAACGTTAGGCTCGCAAATTAGCCTAACTCATAAACAAAAGGGAAAAGAAAGGGACATGCAACATTCCAACAGGCATATAATAATATATATCTAACTAATCATGTGTAATTTGGCATAGAACAACATCAATTTAAATTAAGCACATAAATGTGAACTTTCATTTAAGTTAGATCTAATTAACATGCGTACTGGTATAGATCTAACATATAAACATGTAGGTCTAACATATAAACATATATGAACATGATTTAACATATTAACTTGCATAAATCAAAACATAATAGAGCCACAAATGTAATGCACAACATGATAGGTTCCATTGTATCAATCACAATAGTCTCAAAGGCATAGGTAATTTCACATAAACATGAATCAGAATTGATTATCTCACAATTAGGTACAATTATAGATTCGATTTATTACAAGTCATGATTTCTATTAAGAAAGGTATTTAAATCTAAATAATGACTGAACTTACAGAAAAAGAACGGATCTTGTATTCTGGGATCTGATTTCTGAATTTGTTAGGCTTATCCTTTGATGTAGACTATTGATTTGAAGTAGAAATCCCTTACTTGTAAACAAAAACCTTTTTCTATAACTTGAAGCTTTCTAATTAGATTTATAATTTGTAGAAGAAGAAGGTGGCTAGACTAGATTAGAAATGGACAGCATGGTGGCTTCATAGAATGAGGTTAGGGCCAAGGTTATAGGTGTTTATATAGGTGCATGTGATTATTCATAGCCCTTAGATCAACCTAGAGTCCATCCTAGCCATTCAATAAGAAAAATCGTCATCAGCCCAATCAGAAGTCGCTATGTAGCCCTCCAACTCAAAAAATGTCATTGGACAAAACAGTCCAGATCTGGCCAAGGGGGTCGACCCCTACAGGGGGGTCGACACCCCAGTCGACACCCCTCTTGGGGGGTCGACACCTATGTCGACCTCCCCTGGGGGGAGTCGACCCCTATGAGCGGGAATTTTCCCGCCCAGCTGATTTTCGGGATTTTGAATTTTGAACCTGTTTTGATTATTTAATTATTATTTTTATTTAATTTCTGTTTAAACTTGAAATCTTCAGAACTCCATAACTTCTTCACACGGAGTCCGATTTACGCAAACTCAGACTCTATCTCAAGTAAAATTCCGAGACGAACGCAATGGCGTAACCCATTTCCCTTAATTCTTCTTCTAAAAATTAAGTGTTTAAATTTATTAATTTAATATTCATAGATAATACAGGGTGCTACATTCTCCCCTCCTTAAAGCATTTCGTCCCCGAAATCTCTAGGTTAAGAAGAATGTATCCTAACATCCAATCGTCCATCTACTCAACCATCAAACACAGGCATCCATTGTCCTTAAAAGATTTCTAATGCCGAATGAACATATGCAAAGAGTGTGTGTATATGTTCCTTATCTAATGCAAAATCAGGCGGTCTACTGATTTAGTTGACCTCCTTTAACTTTTACATGAGTGCACAATCATTTATACAAATGCAACATCCATATGATAACATATCAAGTTCCAATCCCTATGCCAACAAATATATGCATATGCAATATGAAAGTGACTGAGACGATCTAGTGCCTAATGTGTGTATATGCATCCACGAGCAACCACTTGCAACCATCAATCATAACATGTTCCAAATACATGTTTACATCCATTGGTTTCTACTTAAGGTCCAAGATTAGGACCGAGAAGATATACTTAAAAGATAGATACAAGCATTCATTAACTTATGGAAATGAGGTCAAGGATGTACCCTCAAAAAGAAAAGGGTAGGCTGCACGTATCTTGCTTCAGTCTCCCAAGCCGCGTCTTCTTCAGTGTCACTCCATTGTACTTTAACTAGCTTGACCTCACGATTGCGTAGCTTCTTGACTTCTGTCCCCAAGATACCATTGCGTAGCTTCTTGACTTCTGTCCCCAAGATACGAGTTGGATCTCTCCTCACCGTCACCTCTCGTTCCACTTCTACTTCCTTTAGTATGCTTGGTTCTACAACTTCTGCTGACTCATTAAGCATTTCCGTAGATGAGAAACATGAAAAACAGTATGCACTCCAACCAAACTTTCGGGCAGCTCTATTCTATAAGCCATCATCCCAATCCTCTAAACGATAGGAAATGGCCCCACAAATCTTGGTGCCAATTTTCAATACGGACCCAAAGCGAACGACGTTCTTCAAAGGAGATACTTTAAGGAAACCCTATCTCCAACCTCAAACTCAAGGCCGGTCCTTCTTTTATCCGCGTAGGACTTCTGTCTATCTTGTGCGGTCTTCATACGTCTTCGTATCAATTCCACCTTCTCTGAAGTTTCTCTGATCATGTCAGGCCCAAGTACGAGCTTGTCTGTAGGTTCCCACCAACAAGTTGGTGAGCGGCATGGTCTTCCATATAAAGCGTCAAAGGGTTCCATGCCTATGGTGGCTTGGTGGCTATTGTGGTGGGCGAACTCCACCAAAGGAAGATGATCTTCCCACGTTCCTCCAAAATCAAGAATGCACAGTCTAAAAAAATCTTCCAACACTCTGTTCACCCTTTCCGTCTGACCATCGGTTTGAGGGTGATAGGCAGTGCTTAAGCATAGTTGTGTGCCTACAGCCTTCTGCAAACTCTTCCAAAACTCGCTCATAAAGATTGGAACTCGATCGCTTACTATGCTAGAGGGTATCCCATGCAGTTGAACTATTTCTTTAAGATAAAGGGATGCTAATGACGAGGCAGTCCTTCTACTCTTAACAGGTATAAAGTGAGCGCTTTTAGTGAGCCTGCCAACAATTACCCCAATACTGGTATTGCCCCTTCTTAACCTAGGCAACCCATCTATAAAGTCATCGAAATGCTATCCCACTTCCATTGTGGGACCTCCAGAGGATGAAGCAGACCACCAGGCTTCTTCTGCTCCGCCTTGACTTGCTGGCATATTAAGCACTTAGAAACGAATTCAGCTACATCCTTCTTCATGCCATTCCAAAAGAAAACTCTCTTTATGTCTTTGTACATCTTGTCCCTACCTGGGTGTATGGTCAACTTAGATTGGTGTGCCTCTTCAAGAACTGTCTTCATCAAATCCCTTGCTTGTGGGACACATAGCCTTCCATCCCATCTCAACTAACCCTTATCATCTATGGAGTATCTACTGAGGTAACTAGAAGTCTCACCTCTAATTAATTTCTCCATCATATCAACTATTTGAGGGTCTTCAGGTTGCGCGGCTCCTATTGAGTCCAAAAGCATAGGCCGCACCTCTAGCGTTGTTAACAAACCAGGTACAAACTCAAAAGAGGGTTTAAAGTCAAAGGCTGCTATGTACTCCAAGTTTTGCCTTTCCACGAAGAGAGGACTTAAGGTCATCTTTTTCCTACTCAAGGCATCTACTACTACATTATCCTGTTGCATATAACGGTGTTGTATACACAATTATATGATTTTTGTTTGATGATAACAACCAAATATATATAATTATAAATGTGTTTGTAACTGTATTGTTTTATATATTCATCACAGAAAGGAGTACGATATTTATATTTAAACAGAATACACAAGTACAGAAATTTAAATATTTACACAGTATTTTGTTTAAATATAATATTTTATTTCAATATTTAAACAGTACAATTTGATAACTCCACTATTTGTTTATCTCAGTAATACATCACATTGCGTGTACATTTCATTTATAGATTAGTTCCTCTCTATAAACACTCTATAACTGGCACTGTTCATGACTTCAGTCTTCTGTCTTCACAGCTCTCAGTCAGTCTAGTCATCATCTGCTTACCTGTCACAAGAAACACACACACAGTACACTGCAATAGAATTTAAACTGAATATATGCGAATATAAATTTTATTCTTAAAATTTTATTTTCCTCAGAATTTTGGTGTGTTTCTCATCATTTTTCATGACTTGATCTGATATGTATATATTTCCAGTACCCACTGATTAGCCTCAACAAACTACATCGGTTTGCTAATCAGAGCTTGATTCTGAACAGCCACAACACAGTGTAGCGGTCTGCTGATATATATTCGAATAGACACATATATATACATACATACATATATATATATATATATATACACATACATGTATATATACATATATGTATACATAAAGGTCAACATGGTCAGCGTAGCAGTGAAATGGAGCAAAATGAAGCAAGCAACCCAAGCGTCGAGCAATGCAATTTCAAGTCAAAAATGGACACAAATTTCAACCCAAACAGCAAAGAAAAACATGTTCAACTCAAATGGCCGAGCAATATATGTATGTACATATACACACAGTGCAGGAACAATACAAGTGTATACAAGCACATTGATACATCATAAGTCAAGTCAGAAAATGGTTCGGTATAGCCAATATGTTCAACACAGTAAGTACATGTGTGACTTGTCAATACATGGTATAGCATGTGTGAATTTGGTGCAAGTATAAGAGATGGCCAAACCAGCATGGCACTGGCAGTACAAGTCAAAGCATGTAGTGCTAATAGCAGCAAAGTCCAATAATTTTTCATTACGGAAAAGCGAAACTGCATATGTACATGCGACATAGCTCAAGCATAGAGAATACAGGCAGCAATGTGATCATACATGCAAATCTGGTAGAGCAGCATATCATATATACATGCATGCAGTTTCAATTGATCAAGTGCACATACAAGCTCGAGTAAATGTATAAATGAAAAAATGGAGTTAATGCATAGATGGAGTGATTAATTCGAAGACCACAATTGTTTTAGGAAAGAAATTATTCTGCTTCTCATAGGTTTCCGGAAATCAATCATTAAGGAAATGAGCAAAACTTTTGGCAAGTAATTACATCTTTCTAGCAAAGCAATCAAGGCAAATGCAAGGAATATGGTTTCCAGAAATGAGCAACATCGTTTTACTTAAAAAGACAACATCTCAGAAAATCAAGCAAGGTTTTAATTCTTTTACAAGGCAGCAACATATTTTTCCAAATTCATTTAAAGGAAATCATAAGTGGCAAGTTTTCTGTGTTTCCAGAAATTATACAAAAGACCCAATCAATTTTTTGGCAATGGATTTTCAAAGTGGCATGGTTTCTTTCATTCATGGCATGTTTTCAAAACAATCAGTTTTTGGACAAAGAAAAGCATTTAATTGTTTTCAAAAATTACATTTTTTCTCGGGAAAATTAGTGCTCATATTTTTGGCAAGTTTTATATATGTTTCCAGATTTTTGCAAATCTGTACAGCTTTATTATTTTGGAGAATCATGCACTTCATTTAAGCCGAGGAAACAAATGTTTGTAAAAGGAAAAAGCTTATCAACAAATTGCCAGTTTCAAGAATTCAGAGAAGCATATTTGGCAACTGTTTTCAATCAAGCAATCAGGGAGCAATTATTTTCCAAGACAATCATATCCCTCTTAATCAATTCATTTCAAGAATACACAGAATAACAAAAGGGGGTTGTTTTCATTTTTGGCAAATATTAAATGTAGAAATCGAATTGTGTCAAAGTTCAGTATGGTTTATAAAATCATCCAGGTTCCTTATACAATCAAGAAATTTTTTCAAGCCGAGGATATCATTGCCAAATGAGGAAAATCAACCAACATCATTTCAGGAACTCACGCATGCAAAAGAGGAAAAACCGCAAAAAATCAGCCAAGGAAGCAAAAGGGGAAACACGAAAATCAGTCAAGTTAATATGGGAAATCATAGCGTTAATTAAGGAGTTTATAATCCTATATTATACACCTATCATCATCGGCTTTAGGCGCATTGAATCCACACAACAACAAATACAAGCATAGAATTAACTCAGAGAACTCATAATATTTTCTAGGGATTCGATCAGCACCAAATCTGATCAAGCAAGACAGAGTAAGCAACGGTGTAACCATCGAAGATAAGGAGAACCATTTCCAGAAGCCGTTCATCAAAACATCGATCTGATTTGGGGATTAAAAGTGGAAAACCCTAATTTTTCTTTGAAGCCGACGCCATTTCATTTCCAGAGGAAAAAGAGAAATCGGGTTTGCAAATGAAAGCACAATGGGCCGGCGTTCTTTAGTCTAAGTGAAAAAAGGGGATTTTTCCTTTTAATATTGTTTTGTTTTTATTGTTTTGTTTTTAATTTCTTTTGTAACCAACTCGATCAGTTCTAGAGTCTGTAAAATCTAGGTATACAGTTAGGGTATTAACTGGCAGTTTACTAGAGTCTGTAAAAATTAGGGTTACTGGTTATAGGGTCGTAATCAAGGGAAATCTAATCTGGGGGATTAGATCAGTCTAGGGTTTTGAGCGTAGGGTTAGGACAGGAGCAGGCGCTGCGAGTTTACATGGGGTTGTAAGCGGGATCTGTTTATAACGCCTAGTAGAAACCTTAGGAATGCAGTAGTAGGCAGCTGGGTATCTCCGTGTGTTATTTACTTTCTATATTTTTATTTCTGCTGCATTTTGTGATCCATGAATATTTTAATATCTCATAATATTTAAACTCTGCGATAATTTGTAATAAACCCTATTCACCCCCCCTCTAGGGTTAATCTAGATCCAACAAGTGGTATCAGAGCCTGGTAATTTCATTAACTCTAGAGTCATGGGTAACCCTAGTTAGCAGTCCACCGAGAGTCAGTCCAGTAATATTCCACCTATTTTCAATGGATCGGATTTTTTAAATTGGAAATTAAAAATGAAAATTTATTTAAAATCTGTTCATATTAAATATTGGAATATTATTATTAATGGAGGAGATCTGTCAGATTAAAAGTGTAAAGCGATCAATACTCGTGTTATGAACATTATTTTTTCTTGCCTTAGTATTGGTCAATTTAAACTTGTCTCCTGTTGTTTAACTGCGTAGGAAATATGGAGAACTCTCGATGCAAAATACGGACGAAATGACAGAAATTACTCAAAACCCCACAAGGACAACTCAAGTTTAGAATTTTGCCTGACTGGATTTACCAAGGATGAATCTGGAGATGGAGACTCAACAGACAATGAGACAAGAGATTACTCATATGAAGATTTGGTTCATTTTTGTACTGAATTAACAAAAGCTGTTGATAGTCTCAAATCTAAAAATAAAACTCTGAAATCTGAAAAACTTGAGTTGATCACCAAAAATAACATTTTGGAATTAAAGCTTGAAAATGTCAGAAATTTATAAAATTCCGGCTGCAAAAATTGTTTCAATTTCAAATCTGATTTTGTTCATCCAAATGAAGATCTGAAAAACCTAGAAAATGAAATCATGCTTTTGAAAGAAAAGGAGAATGAACTAATTTGTAGAAACAATATTTTGCAAAAGGGATTAGATAATCTCAAGACATCAGAAAATTCCAAAATTGAAATTTTTGAAAGAGAGAGTCTGTTGAAAACTGAATCTATTTTGAAAGAACTTGAAATTGAGATTGAAAAATCAAAACCTTTGAAAAACTTGAATCTGAAAAGAAAAATCATTTTAAACTTGAAATTTCCGAATCCCAAGCCAAAATTAAATTACTTGAAAATGAGAATTTGGTTTTGAAACAGTCCAATGCTAAACAGGAGATCGCTATAAATAATTGCTCAAATTTAATAAAAGAAAATAGCGATCTAAAATCCAAAATTCAACGATTAGAATCAACTTTGGATAAATTTTCTAATGGGGAAAAAACGTTGAATATGCTGTTGCAAAACCAAGTTTCTGTTGGAAATAAATGTGGTCTTGGCTTTGGGAAAATTAATGTTTTTGAAAATCGAAATTCAAGTGATTTGAAAAATCCTTCAAACTTCTTGGAAAAGAATCGATTGGATAATTTGAACTCTGATAATTTCAAAGGATTTTTGAATTATAAACGTGATGTGAATTTGTTTGATAACAATCCATTTAAACCATTCTGGACCCCAAAAAGAAATATAGTGAATTCATTTAATTTCAAACAGATTTTGGTCCCTAAAGGTACTTTGGTAAATTCTGATGGATTGTTATATAAATAAGTTTGGGTACCTAAAGCTATGAACAAAACTGTGAGTGGTTTTATAAATTTTGTTAGGCCACTCGATTCTCTAAACTTTTAGGTACCGGAAGAGGCTGAGGAACTGCTAGGCAAAAGAGATTTGGATTCAAGCTGCTCAATACTTTTGTAATCAATCACAGTTCCTTAGCCAAGACTGTTGAGATAGAGATTCATTTGCTCACATCATTTTTAGGTATAATCCTAGACTCACAATTTTTGTATATTCTTTGTTTTTACTCTTTTGTCTGATTTTTTTTCTTCTACCCCCTCTATGTATTTTTTTCTGTTTTGGTTTATCACTGTCATATCATTGTAACTTCTTCTGGGCTTCATTAACTTCAAATTGTAGAACTCATATTTTCTGGAAATTCACTTTAGTTGAATATAATTTTGATGTTTTAATTATTTCCAGATCTTGAATTTAAATTTGTAAATATCTGCAATTGTTTTGAAGTTTATTTTCTGTTTTATGAATTCATAACAGTGTTGATGTATTCTTGTCATATCCTGAACACTGTTGATTTGAATTCTAAATTTTTGAAGATCTGAATATTTAATGAAATTTCACACACCTCTGCTGTTTTGAGTTTCTTCTAATCAATTTAGAAATGCTTGAAATATTATACTCATTACAACACTCTGTTATTTATCAGTTATGATAATTTCATTATTTTCCAGATTGGTTGGGATATTTTGAATTGCATTGAATCAGTGATACATCTTGAATTTCACCTTTATTTATGATCATTATGGTTGAAATTTGTTTGCTTGAAATCATCTGAAATTCTTGATATTTTGAATATCACACACCTCTTAATCCTGCAATCATCTTCTTGTGTGAATGATTCATTTTATCTCAAACTTGACATTGATTCAAGTGATTTCAAATAAAATATTTTTAATTTTCTAGATCATGAATACCTCTCAAATTTGATGTAAATGATTTGAAATTTCTCTTATACTTGTCAGAGATAATTTGTAAAAATTCTTTGAAAAATTTGGTTCTTGAAATTTATTGGTATTTCATGGTTATTTGGTTTGAATATCTGTTTGTTTAAAATCATTTGAAATTATTGATTTATTGAATCTCACACATATCTCGAATCAAAAATTAATAATCTGATGTGATCGATTCATTGAATCTTGAATTTTTTCATATTCCTCAAATGATTTCAAATAAACAGTATTTTTAATCTTGGATCATGAATGATCTTTTGTGACCACCATCCTGACAAGTCTGATTTAAACTGATTTTGGTGCTACTCTGATACTGTTTTGAAAAAATGTTTCTTTTGGAATCATGCTGCTCTGATTAAAAGAAATTGATTTGTAAATATTTTTTTAGGACTTCTTGATTTGGTATCAAAGGTTTACCATGCTCTGATAAATGGAATATGTGTTCTTGAGTTTCTTACTTTGTAATTAAATTTTTTGTTGACTAAGATACCCTTGTTTAGCCACCAGTGTCATTTTAAAATCCTCATTAATAGAGACACCAATTGGTATCAGATGTGCAGTTTTTTGTCTTGTTGTATATATTTTTGAATTCCCTCTTGCTTTGTATAGATCGTTCTTATCCCTCTTGTAATTAATTTTCAATTTGAAAATTATTTATTGATTATTCATTTAGAAATTGAAATCAATATCAAAACTGTACTGTATTTATAATTCATCAAAATTATTATCAGATTTTGAAATTGTGATGAATTGTGACTACAGTATATTTCACAACAAGAGGAAATTTTATTTAAATATTCATGATGGTTGAACATTTATTACGATATCTTTGAATTGGGAATTATTTCACGACCACCTCCTTTATCTATCATCACTTTGCTATCCATGATAATTTTATATTTATGTGGAGAGTAAATATTTTTTTTTAAAAAATTCTTTTTGAATAAACAGTGGAAATATTTGTGATAGAAATTGGGCTATGTTATTATATTATTCAGAATTAGTGATAATTGAAAATTTTCAATGATCCCGTACGGACGAGAATATTTCATAATATAATTAATTTAGAAATTTATTTCACAGTCCATTTCTGTGCGTACCACATTTCTATCATTCATATTGGTTTTATATACCGAGGAGTTTTTTCTTTTGAAGCTAAAAATGATAAATATACAATTAATACATAAGTGTGTCTCTAACTTTATTTAAAAATCCAAGCTCTGGTGATGCATGGTTATGAGACAACTTATAATTTAAGCTGCGACTAACCCCATTTAAAAATCCAAGCTCTGGTTATGCATGGTCAGTGTGCTCTTAAATAAATTAAAATGAAAAAGAAAATATTGTGCTATAAATTGAAATTAATCTGAAATTCTACTTGGTGTATAAAAACTAGCCTATCAATCCATCTTTCTAATCTGTGAAATGTGTTAATATCTTATGACGTATTATGATTTGTTGATTGATAGCTATTGAGATTTGAGATTATTATTATTATTTCGCTTAAATTGAATTTATAATTATAGTCCGAACTCGTCACTGTTTTATGCTTCAATTTTATAAAATTCTTTTGAAAATAATTGAAATTCATATCTTTATAACTCTCCTCATTTTTATAAATTTCATCGTAAATCTGTCATTACCTACAATGTGAAATATAACACCAGTTCTCAATTTATTATGATTTTTGTTTGACTAATTGAGATTTATGATGACCGTTCTTCCTCTTAAGTTGGAATTATATTTTCTAGTCATTTTTTCATCTATATTCTAAATTCTGAACCCTTTTGATGATAACAAAAGTGGGAGAATGGGTTGAGATTTTGATTTATGAGTGAATATTTTATAAATATTTTTAATTTTGAAAATTCATTATTATTCAATCCATTTCACTCATGCACAGTTATAGGGGGAGTTTCTGTTGTAAGGGGAGCTTTCAAATAGGGGGAGTTCAGTTCTTTACTGTCAAACACTTTTATTGCATTCAAAATCTTAATATTTGTTTGTCATCATCAAAAGGGGGAGATTGTTGTATATAGCGGTGTTGTATACACAATTATATGATTTTTGTTTGATGATAATAACCAAATATATATTATTATAAATGTGTTTGTAACTGTACTGTTTTATATATTCATCACAGAAAGGAGGATGAAATTTATATTTAAACAGAATGCACCAGTACAGAAATTCAAATATTTACACGGTATTTTTTTTTAAATATAATATTTTATTTCAATATTTAAGCAGTATAAATTGATAACTCCATTATTTGTTTATCTCAGTGATACATCACATTGCGTATACATTTCATTTACAGATTAGTTCCTCTCTACAAACACTCTTTAACTGGCACTGTTCTTGACTTCAGTCTTCGGTCTTCACAGCTCTCAGTCAATTTAGTCATCATCTGCTTACCTGTCACAAGAAACACACACACAGTAACTGCAATAGAATTTAAACTGAATATATGCGAATATAAATTTTATTTTTAAAATTTTATTTGCCTCAGAATTTTGGTGTGTTTCTCATCATTTTTCATGACTTGATCTGATATGTATATATTTCCAGTACCCACTGATCAGCCTCAACACACTACACCGGTTTGCTGATCAGAGCTTGATTCTGAACAGCCACATCACATTGTAGCGGTCTGCTGATATATATTCGAATAGGCACACACACATATATATATATACACACACACATATATATACACATACGTGTATATATACATATATGTATACATACAGGTCAACATGGTCAGCGTAGCAGTGAAATGGAGCAAAATGAAGCAAGCAACCCAAGCGTCGAGCAATGCAATTTCAAGTCAATAATGGACACAAATTTCAGCCCAAACAGCAAAGAAAAACATGTTCAACTCAAATGGCCGAGCAATATATGTATGGACATATACACACAGTGCAGGAACAATACAAGTGTATACAAGCACATTGATACAGCATAAGTCAAGTCAGAAAATGGTTCGGCATAGCCAATATGTTCAACACAGCAAGTACATGTTTGACTTGTCAATACATGGTATAACATGGGTGAATTTGGTGCAAGTATAAGAGATGGCCAAACCAGCATGGCACTGGCAGTACAAGTCAAAGCATATAGTGTTAACAGCAGCAAAGTCCAACAATTTTTCATTAAGGAAAAGCGAAACTGCATATGTACATGCGACATAGCTCAAGCATAGAGAATACAGGCAGCATTGTGATCATACATGCAAATCTAGTAGAGCATCATAGCATATATACATGCATGCAGTTTCAATTGTTCAAGTGCACATACAAGCTCGAGTAAATGCAGAAATGAAAACATGGAGTTAATGCATAGATGGAGTGATTAATTCGAAGACCACAATTGTTTTAAGAAAGAAATTATTTTGCTTCTCATAGGTTTCCAGAAATCAATCATTAAGGAAATGAGCAAAACTTTTGGCAAGTAATTACATCTTTCCAGTAAAGCAATCAAGGAAAATGCAAGGAATATGGTTTCCAGAAATGAGCAACATCGTTTTACTTAAAAAGACAACATCTCAGAAAATCAAGCAAGGTTTTAATTCTTTTACAAGGCAGCAACATATTTTTCCAAATTCATTCAAAGGAAATCATAAGTGGCAAGTTTTCTGTGTTTCCAGAAATTATACAAAAGACCCAGTCATTTTTTTGGCAATGGATTTTCAAAGTGGCATGGTTTCTTTCATTCACGGCTTGTTTTCAAAACAATCAATTTTTGGACAAAGAAAAGCATTTAGTTGTTTACAAAAATCACATTTTTTTTCTCTGGAAAATTAGTGCTTATATTTTTGGCAAGTTCTATATATGTTTCCTGATTTTTGCAAATCTATACAGTGTAATTATTTTGGAGAATCATGAACTTCATTCAAGCCGAGGCAACAAATGTTTTAAAAGGAAAAAGCTCATCAACAAATTGCCAGTTTCAAGAATTCAGAGAAGCATATTTAGCAACTGTTTTTTAATCAAGCAATCAGGGAGCAATTATTTGCCAAGACAATCATATCCTTCTTAATCAATTCATTTCAAGAATACACAGAATAACAAAAGGGGGATGTTTTCATATTTGGAAAATATTAAATGTAGAAATCGAATTGTGTCAAAGTTCAGTATGGTTTATAAAATTATCCAGGTTCCTTATACAATCAAGCAAATCTTTCAAGCCGAGGATATCATTGCCAATTGAGGAAAATCAACCAACATCATTTCAGGAACTCACGCATGTAAAAGAGGAAAAACCGCAAAAAATTCAGCCAAGGAAGCAAAAGGGGAAACACGAAAATTAGTCAAGTCAATATGGGAAATCAGAGCGTTAATTAAGGAGTTTATAATCCTATATTATACACCTATCATCATCGGCTTTAGGCGCATCGAATCCACACAACAACAAATACAAGCATAGAATTAATTCAAAGAACTCACAATTTTTTCTAGGGATTTAATCAGCACCAAATCTGATCAAGCAAGACAGAGTAAGCAACGGTGTAACCATCGAAGACAAGGAGAACCATTTCCAGAAGTCGTTCATCAAAACATCAATCTGATTTGGGGATTAAAAGTGGAAAACCCTAATTTTTCTTTGAAGATGACGCCATTTCATTTCCAGAGGAAAAAGAGAAATCAGATTTGCAAATGAAAGCACAATGGGCCGGCCTTTTTTAGTCTAAGTGAAAAAAGGGGGGTTTTCCTTTTAATATTGTTTTGTTTTTATTGTTTTGTTTTTATTTTCTTTTGTAACCAATTCGATCAGTTCTAGAGTCTGTAAAATCTAGGTATCCAGTTAGGGTGTTAAATGGCAGTTTACTAGAGTCTGTAAAAACTAGGGTTACTGGTTATAGGGTCGTAATCAGGGGAAATCTGATCTAGGGGATTAGATCAGTCTAGGGTTTTGAGCATAGGGTTAGGAAAGGAGCAGGCGCTGTGAGTTTACATGGGATTGTAAGCAGGATCTGTTTATAATGCCTAGTAGAAACCTTAGGAATGCAACAGTAGGTAGGATTTTGCCGAAGCTGGGTATCTCCGTGTGTTATTTACTTTCTGTATTTTTATTTCTGCTGCATTCTGTGATCTGTGAATATTTTAATATCCCGTAAAATTTAAACTCTACGATAATTTGTAATAAACCCTATTTAACCCCCTCTAGGGTTAATCTAGATCCAACATACCCTTGCCATGGGTGTAAGCAATCTCAAAATCATATGAGGCAAGAAATTCCATCCACCTCTGTTGTCTTCAGTTAAGATCTTTTTGTGAGAAAAGGTATTTTAATGATTTATGGTCAGTAAACAATTCAAACCTTTCTCCTAGTAGGTAATGACGCCATGACTTAAGAGCGAAAACAATGGCAGCTAGTTCTAAATCATGAGTTGGGTAATTCTTCCCATGTACCTTCAACTGCCTTCCTCCATAACAAACCACCTTGCCTTCTTGCATCAAGACAGCGCCTAATCCAGTGCCGCATGCGTCTGTGTATACAGTAAACATCTTACCCCCATCAGGCAATGTCAGAACTGGGGCTGTTGTAAGAGCCCTTTTCAAATGTTGGAAAGAAACATCACAGTCCAAATCCCAAGTGAAAGGTAGGTTTTTCTTCGTCAATCTTGTAAGTGGAGCTGAGATCTTCGCAAAGTCTTTAATGAAATTTTTGTAATAGCCCACTAGCCCGAGAAAGCTTCGTACTTCGGTTGCATTCCGTGGAATCTTCCAATCTTGCACCGCAACTACTTTTGCGGGATCCACAGCTATGCCTTCTTTGGACACCACGTGTCCAAGAAATCTTACTTCTTCTCTCCAAAAATGGCATTTGGAGAATTTTGCTTTCAGCCGATGCGCTCGAAGAGTTTCCATAACTTCCCTTAAATGCAAAGCATGTTCTTCCTCATTTTTTGAGAAAATCAAAATGTCATCCACGAAGACCACCACAAACTTATTAAGGAACTCCCTAAACACCCTTCTCATCAAGTCTACGAAATAAGTGGGTGCGCTTGTCAAGCCGAAAGACATGACAAGCCATTCGAAGAAACCATCCGGAGTCTTGAACGCAGTCTTATCTATGCTGTCTTCAGCCACTCTTAGCTGATGAAATCCGGTAGCCAGATCTAGTTGGGAGAAAACTGATGCACCTACAAGCCGGTCGAACAAGTCATCTATTCTTGGAAGTGGTGCCTATTCTTCTTGGTCAACTTGTTTAGCTCCCTATAATCCACGCAAAGGCGAAGTGAACCATTCGCTTTGGTTGAAAATACTACTGCAGCACCCCATTCAGAAATTCTCCGTCTTATGAACCCCTTTTCGAGAAGCTTTTTAACTTGCTTGCTGAGCTCCTTCCTTTCCCTTAGAGCCATGTGTCTAACGGGTAAAGCAACTGGTTTAGCATTATCAACCAGATAGATACGGAAATCTATCTCCCACTTTGGAGGTAAACCCTTCACTTCTTCAAAGACATCCGAGTACTCACGGACTATTCTCATAGATTGCAAATATTCAACAGACGCATCAAGAGATTCTAGGTAGCTAAGCATAACAGAATTCATAGGATTACAAGAGATTTCGAGAGTATTACTAAGGCGAGTCATTAGTCTAACTACTATTTTTTCACAATCGAGGACGGCACCATTACTGGATAGCCAACCCATGCCTAGAATCATCACATAGCCCGTGAAGCCCAAAACATAAACATTACACCTAAACCCAACGCTTAGAATAGAAATTTCCAAATCCAAACAAATCATTGATAAATAACCCGAACCCCTAATTGGATTTGAAACAACCAAGGGATCCTCTACTATACTGGTATCTAGGTGCAGAGATTCAACTAAAGCAGTAGATATAAAAGAGCGCGAGGCACCAGAATAAAAAAGAGTGCGAACAGGATAATCAAAAATATAAACTAAACTCTCAACATAAATATTTCTACCTCTTTCTTGCGTAGATGCTGTAAGAGCGTGAATCTGCCCTCCAGAAGTAGATCCGGTCCTCCGCCCTTGCCCTTGCTTCCTTGGGCAGTCCTTGGCCATATGTCCTATTTCGCCGCATTGAAAGCAACCACCCATCTTCCTTTTCTTCTTCCTGCAGTCCTTAATCAGATGTCCAGGTATGCCACAAAAGTTACACTTCCTCTTGTCACGGGGTTTGTTGTTCTTCCCGCCCTTCTTGGAGTCCGTCTTCTTATTATGCGATCCCTCCACTTTCTTTCGTAGATGTTCTTCCATCTTTCCTCTTTCTTTCCATCCTTGTTTTCCTCCTGTAACAGTGCCATGTCCACCAATCTCTCATAGGTCGCGCCCATAGGTATATGGGACATAGCTAGGCCTTGTAGTGGCTCATTTAACCCTTTAGAAAAACGGAGAGCCTTCTTATGTGGAGTGTTTACCAAATCCAGTCCGAATCTAGCCAGCTGGTTGAACTTATTGATGTATTCCTTAACCGATAGGCTTCCCTGTTTGAGTGCTAAGAACTTCTCCACCTGTAGGCTTTGTTCAGCTTGCGAGAGGAACTTCATTTCAAACCTCATTCTGAAATCCTCCCAAGTCTCAACTGGTCTCTCAGCATTAGTAACTTCCCACCAGAAAGAGGCTTCATCCTTAAGTAACAATATAGCCAACTGTATCTTCTGCCTATGGTCCACTTCGAAGATGACAAACAAATCTTCTGTCTCCTTGAGCCAGTTTCTTGCTTCCACGAATGATTCAGTCCCATTAAAGTTGTTTCTGCCCACAGCTCGAAAGTCTCTACATGTCTTCGAGAAAGCATTCACACGCGGAGGAGGAGGAGGAGGTACGATGGGTACAACTTGTAACACCCCACATCCGTTAGTGTCACTCACAAAGGGAATGCACTAAGTTCTGTGGAGCATTTAGGGTAAAAGATGCAGATAAATTACAAGACAGACAGAAATTAAACAGCGGAAAATAAAACTTTGCTTTATTGATAAAATAGTTTGTACAACGATTTCTTTACAATATCCGAGTATCATCTGTCTTACAAAATAAAGAAGCATAAAACAACATTTATATTCCCCAATGTAGCAAGAGCCAGCCATAGCATCTGAAAAGAGAATCCAAGCCAAACTTCGACAAATCTTCAAGCTGGGAAAGAGTGACAGTCCCACTTAACCTGAGCTATACTATTCCCTTCTTTACTACCTAGGGGGGGGGGGATGAAAAGAAGACGAAAGAAAAACAGAGTCAGACATAAAGCCCGAGTAAGTTCTGTTACTTCTAGCATGTGAACATGGAAAAACAAAACGACATGAATTAACTGAATACAAGATAACACCATGATGATAGGGTCAGCAAGATTTGACAAGATTAACACAAGATATGCTAAGATAAGATAAACTGGATATGCTCTAATACTTTCGCCGCTTCGCTATTTCCTTGTTATACTGGTTTCTATATCTCTGCTCCACCTAACTAGGGTCCCAACTAGTAACGATAACGTGATCCCAATCCCTGTAGTTTCCATTGCCTTCAGGCATACATTTATCATTTATTACCTAGATCTAATCTAGGGTTTTCTATCAAGTGCTTTCTAGATTCAACTAGAGTTTACGCTATCTGCTGAACGCTTCTCGGATTCAGGGTTTATGCCACCTAGTCCAACTAGGGATTATGCTACCTGTCGAACGATGCCCCCTAGTCTAGGACACAATACCTAGAGTGGTATATGTTCCTAGACTACCCCACGCATGTATCGCGAATCATTATCGCTTGTCTAGATGCACATGTCCTGTAATGTGCGGCCCGAGTCCTGTGGCTGGGAAAATCAAGAAACACAGAACTCGGTCAGGAGCTTTCAGATATCTGCCGATGTAGATGCTAAGGTCTGTTTTTATTCCAGCGGCTATGGTCCCACTCGACCCCTCCCTCAACTAATGAAAGGAACACCTTGAAAAATGAGAACTATACGCAGGCCCCGTATGCCCCACTAACCTATGGCCATCCTCACCCATAACTAGATAGCAAGTATATGGTCTTTTGGAGTTCTCCGCCTTTCCGCTTCACGTATCTCGATTGACTCAAGATGGATGGTAGACGATGAGTTGCTATCACAGGGCTACCGTTTTCTCGTCGAATCACGCTGGTCCATCCTAGTCTTTAGGTTGCCATATATTGCAACCAAGGCATACCCCTGGTTCTTCTAACGCAGACCTTAACCTCTGTGAGCCCAGGAGGATCATCTGCAGCCTCACAGAGGGATACCAAGAGTACCCTCATGTCCCCTCGAAGCCTCGGGCTTCGTAACCCAATTCGTTGGAGCCTTCTCTTTACTCAGACGGACGTTCGCTCCTTCCCGTGTTATACTAAGAATTACTACTTAATTTTGCTAACTAAGGTTTACCACTTAGTTTCCAGAATCGTTGTTTTATTAACTAAGGTTTACTACTTAGCTCCTTTTAACTAAGGTTTACTACTTAGTTCTCTCTTCTCGTCAATTTGGATTGGTTAAGTGTCATTAGTCAATTCAAGCTAAATTAACCCTCTTCACTTATCCGGTTAAACTGGTTAAGTGTTACTAGTAATTCACGTTGACTTAACCCTACCAGCATCAAGTTATATTGGTTAAGTATTTACTTAACCCTACCCATTCATCTTGTATTGGTTAAGTGTTCCTTTTTAACTTAACCTTGCCCATCTGTTTTAACTAACATTTTATTAATGGTTAAGTATTATCCCTTCATGTTGTAGACTTAACCCTATTCATTTATCACAATCTAATGGTTAAGTGTTCAAGTTTACTTAACCCTCCGGCCTAGTCCAGCTAACATATCAAATTGGCTAAGTGTATTAAATTTTACCTAACCCCAGCCTCTACTCTAGTTAGCACGTTAATTTGGCTAAGTGTATTAACTTTACTTAACCCCACCTTCTAGTCTAGTTAACATGTTAATTTGGCTAAGTGTTTTCTTAGTTACTTAACCCCTACAAATCTTGTCTTGTTACGATGTTAAGTTTGGTTAAGTGTCCCTATGGACTTAACCCTCCCATTCTAGCTTAAGTATTCCTATGGACTTAACCCTCCCATTCTAGCTTAACTATGTTAAGTGTCTATATGAACCTAACCCCACCCATCGGTTTGGTTTGAATTGGTTAAGTGTCTTAGTTAACTCAACCCTACCATTCTTGTTCTAGCTTTAACTAAATAAATTAAAGCCGCGACCACTCACATTAGACAGATATTGTTGCGATTACTGGATGTGCCGGTTGGTTCCGGGCAGGTTTACATCGCAACTCAGTCTAACCTCGGGTTAGGCATATTCGTGTTTTCTAAGTTCAAAGGGTTTTGCTTAATTTTCAAATCAGGTTTTTGAAAGTAACCATCCCGTCCATCGGATCAGTTAGGGATAGCCAGGGAGAGCAGGAAACTTGTATTTTCCAAACCCATGCCTAGACACTATCCTCTCTGTCACCCTAGAACTTTCTGGTGTGTTATTAAGAGATGTCGTTAATAAACCTTTAATTTGTCTAAATTTACATTTTCTTATTTAGGACAAATTCTATAAGTAAATTATTCCTAATTTACTTATTTCATAATTACTCTCTTAATGTAAATTGTCAACATATATTATTATGGCCCATTTTCCCCTTTATATCATGTTTATGCTTTTTGGTATGTAAACTATACCAAATTAAGTGTCACTAACCATGATTTTGCTAAACATGACAATTACTCACAATTATGGCCAATTTCAAATTTATACCAATATACTTATTATGCCAAATTAGCTAATCCAATTCTGATTTAACATTCTAATTAAAGTTCATGTCAAACTAGACTTATTATTCTAGTTCACAATTCATGTAAATGCTAGATTTACAAGTCACTACTAGATTCAAATTTCACATCCTATAATTCATGTCAAATTTATCCAATTTGCATTTTTATAAACATGCCATAATACATGTTCCCAATTTATGCCAATCTCCAAGTTTATAACTACTTTTAGTTAATTTCATATTTTGCCCAAATCGTATTCCCATCGTTCGTATAATCGTGATTCAATCTAGATTATAGATTAATCTAGATTCATAGAAAATAGGGAATGAACCAAAGATGCTATGAAAAAGATAGACATAATAATTGGCATAAAATGATAATTTACTAATTACAGACCTAACGAATTACACTGAAATAAATTGATCTAAAACATCGAAGGCCTATAGATCTGAAAATGTTATGACATAAAAAGGGTTGAACAACGATGTAGGTTCAAGAACATGGGTAGACCTAACTTAATAGGTAAATTCCCAAGATCAAAAACCAAAGAAAATCAAGAATAGACAGAATAGATAATCAGGTTTAGACCCAATTTCACAGTCACAAAACTTAAGCAACACTTTCCTAGTCATGAATCATAGGTGTTTAGTCACAGTTGTCCTTGTTATGTCATAGGCAATAGTTTATGTTTCCTAATCAAAGGCATAGGCTTGTGTTCATAGTCAAAGTAATTAATCCTCATAGTCATGAGTCACAGTCATGGGCAATGTTCATAGTCATAGGCAATGTTCATAGTCAAAGAGGCATATGGTTTTAAGGTCCATAGTTTCATAGTCACAGTCTTATTGGTCATCGAATCATAACAGTTCTTAATGAGGTCCAAGGATATAAGCACTGATACAAACCGAAAGATTTGGCATATTCTTTTATTCCTTTAATTTCAAGTCACGAATAGAGAAAAACGTTCAAATCTAAAAACTAACCGACTTACAGAGATTATATTAGATTCGTAGAAAAACAGTCGTTGAAATCGTTTGAATCTTCACTTGAATCCTAGCTCGTTTTGAATCTCCTCTTGAAAGTCTTGAGAAGCATTTCCTCGTCTTGATTTATTTTACATATTATTTTATTTATTATTTGATTTAGAAGAGGAGAAGAAACCATGTCCACCAAGAATCTTTGCAGCATAAGGTTAGAGAAGAATTGTGAATAGAGAAGGAGACTAGGGCTGTTTATATAGGATTAGGCGGACGAATCTAGGCAGAAAACGAGACCAGGTACATCAGAATGCACCCAGGCCCAAAAGTGGGTTTTTGCACCCAGGTCGACACCCATGTCGACTGGGCAGTTGACCTGGTCAGGGGGGTCGACTACCCAGTCGACTCCCCAGTTGACCTGGGTCCTGGGCGGGAATTTTCCCGCCAACCCGCTTCTGGGTTTGAATTCGAATTTCGAATTCGAATTTCGAGCTGTTTTCTGTTCTAAAAATTCCTGAAACTTCGGAGGGTTATATCTCCCTCACACGGACTCCGATTCTCGCAAACTCGGACTCGTTTCAGAGCAGAATTTCGAGATGAACGCAATGGCGCAACCCGTTTCCCTTGATTTTGATTTTAAAATTTAATTCTGCCTTGATTTGTGAATCCTAGTGTTACAGAACTACAGGGTGTTACATTCTCCCCCACTTAAAAGGATTTCGTCCCCGAAATCTTTAAGTTAGGAAGAATGTGTCCTACCATCCAATCACCCATCTACTCAACCATTCAATCACAGGCATTCATTGTCCTTAAAAGATTTCTAATGCTTTCATGTTTATATGCATAGTGTGTGGATCTGTCTTTATCTAGTGCAAAATCAGGCGGTCTACTGATTCAGTCGACCTCCTTAATGCGAATCATGTCAGTGCCATGCGTCCAATCATGTATGCAAGCATCCCTAGTTATGTAAATACTACATGTGTGCATAGCCATTCATCCATATGCAACATCCATATGATAACATATCAAGTTCAACTTACAAACAAAAACATATGTGTAAATGCAATATGAAAGCGTCCGAACTGATCTAGTGCCTAATACGTATGTATATGCATTCACGAGCAACCATTAGCAACCACTCGCAACCATCAACCATAACATGTTTCAAATACATGTTTACATCCAAAAGAGTTTCTACCTAAGGATCGAAGATACGACCTAGAGGATATACTTTGGAAAGAGAGAAACAATTATGCGTAAAGCTCCTACAAAAAAAAGAAATCAAGGATGCACCCTTAAGGAAAAGGGTATGATGCTAGTATCTAGCCTTCTTGAGCTTTACTCCACTGTATCTTAACTAATTTAACTTCACGATTGTGAAGTTTCTGACCTCCATTTCCAAAATAAATAGATGTTAACTATGATACCAAGTGTATGTATTAAGGTGATTAGAGGTCTCCCTCTTATCCACCATGCCATAACTATAAGGGTCGAAAGGTCACTACGTACTTTTTAGAGTGCCTGCCACAACTATTCATCTCTCACGCAAACCATCCTAGTCGAACTCGACATTCCTCAAGTACAAGCCCCAAAGGCCTAAACCAATATCAGACAAGCACCCAAGGAATATCTCATCCGAATTTAGACGATCTACGTGAGATGATATAAGCAAACTCATTAGCTATTCTCAAATCCCTACTAACCAAAAATAAACTGGTCGGACCACCAATTGGATTTGAGATTCTAGTGGGATCTTTCTACTATACAAGTACTATGGTGTAGTGACTCAACTATGGAAGTGGATATGAACAAATGCGAAGCGCTAAAACCAAAGGAAAGAGTACGAACAGCAAAACTAGACTCTCCCAACAGAACTTTACTACCTTTCTCCTAGGTACGCTTGGTGGCGAAAGTAGGTACTTGCCCTTCTGAAAATCATGTTCTTTGCCCTTAATTACATGCCCTATTACACCATAATAAAGATACTTCCTCTTGTCTTAGGTTTTATAATTCCTTCCTCCTTTGTGAGCTAAATCTACATACATGAATTCCTCATGCTCTTCCGTGTGTAGTCATGTTGACAAATCTCTCGAAAGCTGCTTCCATCGTACAGAAAACCCTATAAGCTTGAAAGAAAATTGGCCGCAGGTGAAACAACTATGGCTATGGATGGAAGCCAGGCACTACTACGCCCATCGATGAGGTTACCTCCCAGAAAGCTAGGAGCCCCAGAGACTCAAGAAGAAGGAGACAAGAATTCAAATAGAGGAAGAGAAGATAGTGCGTATGGCTTTGGGGAATATGCCTTTTAAACAAATCTTTTCTCTTGAAAATGCTTCTTTTAAAACTGTTTTGAAAATAATTTTTCAAATCCTTTATCTGATCTGGTAACCTTCAGCTCTGATACCACGTGTAACACCCCACATACGTTAGTGTCACTCACAAAAGGGAATGCACTAAGTTCTGTGGAGCATTTAGGGTAAAAGATGTAGATAAATTACAAGACAGACATAAATTAAACAGCGGAAAATAAAACTTTGCTTTATTGATAAAATAGTTTGTACAACGATTTCTTTACAATATCGGAGTATCATCTGTCTTACAAAATAAAGAAGCATAAAACAACATTTATATTCCCCAATGTAGCAAGAGCCATCCATAGCATCTGAAAAGAGAATCCAAGCCAAACTTCGACAAATCTTCAAGCTGGGAAAGAGTGACAGTCCCACTTAACTTGAGCTATACTATTCCATTCTTTGCTACCTGGGGGGGGGGGGACGGAAGAAAAGAAGACGAAAGAAAAACAGAGTCAGACATAAAGCCTGAGTAAGTTCAGTTACTTGTAGCATGTGAACATGGAAAAACAAAACGACATGAATTAACTAAATACAAGATAACACCATGATGATAGGGTCAGCAAGATTTGACAAGATTAACACAAGATATGCTAAGATAAGATAAACTAGATATGCTCTAATACTTTCGCTGCTTCGCTATTTCCTTGTTATACTGGTTTCTATATCTCTGCTCCACCTAACTAGGGTCCCAACTAGTAACGATAACGTGATCCCAATCCCTGTAGTTTCCATTTCCTTCAGACATACATTTATCATTTATTACCTAGATCTAATCTAGGGTTTTCTATCAAGTGCTTTCTAGATTCAACTAGAGTTTACGCTATCTGCCGAACGCTTCTCGGATTCAGGGTTTATGCCACCTAGTCCAACTAGGGATTATGCTACCTGTCGAACGATGCCCCCTAGTCTAGGACACACTACCTAGAGTGGTATATGTTCCTAGACTTCCCCACGCATGTATCGCGAATCGTTATCGCTTGTCTAGATGCACATGTCCTATAATGTAAGGCCCGAGTCCTGTGGCAGGGCAAATCACGAAACACAGAACTCGGTCAGGAGCTTTCAGATATCTGCCGATGCAGATGCTAAGGTCTGTTTTTATTCCAGTGGTTATGGTCCCACTCGACCCCTCCCTCAACTAATGAAAGGCACACCTTGAAAAATGAGAACTATACGCAGGCCCCCTATGCCCCACTAACCTATGGCCATCCTCACCCATAACTAGATAGCAAGTATATGGTCTTTTGGAGTTCTCCGCCTTTCCGGTTCACGTATCTCGATTGACTCAAGATGGATGGTAGACGACGTGTTGCTATCACAGGGCTACCGTTTTCTCGTCGAATCACGCTGGTCCATCCTAGTATTTAGGTTGCCATATATTGCAACCAAGGCATACCCCTGGTTCTTCTAACGCAGACCTTAACCTCTGTGAGCCCAGGAGGATCATCTGCAGCCTTACAGAGGGATACCAAGAGTATCCTCACGTCCCCTCGAAGCCTCGGGCTTCGTAACCCAATTCGTTGGAGCATTTTCTTTACTCAGACGGACGTTCGCTCCTTCCCGTGTTATACTAAGAATTACTACTTAGTTTTGCTAACTAAGGTTTACCACTTAGTTTCCAGAATCGTTGTTTTCTTAACTAAGGTTTACTACTTAGCTCCTTTTAACTAAGGTTTACTACTTAGTTCTCTCTTCTCGTCAATTTGGATTGGTTAAGTGCCATTATTCAATTCAAGCTAACTTAACCCTCTTCACTTATCCGGTTAAACTGGTTAAGTATTACCAGTAATTCACGTTGACTTAACCCTACCAGCATCAAGTTATATTGGTTAAGTATTTACTTAACCCTACCCATTCATCTTGTATTGGTTAAGTGATCCTTTTTAACTTAACCTTGCCCATCTGTTTTAACTAACATTTTATTAATTGTTAAGTATTATGCCTTCATGTTTTAGATTTAACCCTATTCATTTATCACAATCTGATGGTTAAGTGTTAAAGTTTACTTAACCCTCCGGCCTAGTCCAGCTAACATATCAAATTGGCTAAGTGTATTAAATTTTACTTAACCCCAACCTCTAGTCTAGTTAACATGTTAATTTGGCTAAGTGTATTAACTTTACTTAACCCCACCTTCTAGTCTAGTTAACATGTTAATTTGGCTAAGTGTTTTCTTAGTTACTTAACCCCTACAAATCTTGTCTTGTTACGATGTTAAGTTTGGTTAAGTGTCCCTATGGACTTAACCCTCCCATTCTAGCTTAAGTGTTCCTATGGACTTAACCCTCCCATTCTAGCTTAACTGTGTTAAGTGTCTGTATGAACCTAACCCCACCCATCGGTTTGGTTTGAATTGGTTAAGTGTCTTAGTTAACTCAACCCTACCATTCTTGTTCTAGCTTTAACTAAATAAATTAAAGCCGCGACCACTCACATTAGACAAATATTATTGTGATTACTGGATGTGCCGGTTGGTTCCGGGCAGGTTTATATCGCAACTCAGTCTAACCTCGGGTTAGGCATATTCGTGTTTTCTAAGTTCAAAGGGGTTTGCTTAATTTTCAAATCAGGTTTTTGAAAGTAACCATCCCGTCCGTCGGATCATTTAGGGATAGCCAGGGAGAGCAGGAAACTTGTATTTTCCAAACCCAAGCCTAGACACTATCCTCTCTGTCACCCTAGAACTTTCTGGTGTGTTATTAAGAGATCTCGTTAATAAACCTTTAATTTGTCTAAATTTACGTTTTCTTATTTAGGACAAATTCTATAAGTAAATTATTCCTAATTTACTTATTTCATAATTACTCTCTTAATGTAAATTGACAACATTTATTATTATGGCCCATTTTGCCCTCTATAT
This sequence comes from Allium sativum, assembly GCA_030737875.1. Taxonomy (NCBI): domain Eukaryota; kingdom Viridiplantae; phylum Streptophyta; class Magnoliopsida; order Asparagales; family Amaryllidaceae; genus Allium; species Allium sativum. The sequence continues at coordinate 712,984,769 of CM060921.1, read as the reverse complement.
CATGTTTATGCTTTTTGGTATGTAAACTATACCAAATTAAGTGTCACTAACCATGATTTTGCTAAACATGACAATTACTCACAATTATGGCCAATTTCAAATTTATACCAATATACTTATTATGCCAAATTAGCTAATCCAATTCTGATTTAACATTCTAATTACAGTTCATGTCAAACTAGACTTATTATTCTAGTTCACAATTCATGTAAATGCTAGATTTACAAGTCACTACTAGATTCTAATTTCACATCCTATAATTCATGTCAAATTTATCCAATTTGCATTTTTATAAACATGCCATAATACATGTTCCCAATTTATGCCAATCTCCACGTTTATAACTGCGTTTTAGTAAATTTCATATTTTGCCCAAATCGTATTCCCATCGTTCGTATAATCGTGATTCAATCTAGATTATAGATAAATCTAGATTCGTAGAAAATAGGGAATGAACCAAAGATGCTATGAAAAAGATAGACATAATAATTGGCATAAAATGATAATTTACTAATTACAGACCTAACGAATTACACTGAAATAAATTGATCTAAAACATCGAAGGCCTATAGATCTGAAAATGTTATGACATAAAAAGGGTTGAACAACAACGTAGGTTCAAGAACATGGGTAGACCTAACTTAATAGGTAAACTCCCAAGATCAAAAACCAAATAAAATCAAGAATAGACAGAATAGATAATCAGGTTTGGACCCAATTTCACAGTCACAAAACTTAAGCAACACTTTCCTAGTCGTGAATCATAGGTGTTTAGTCACAGTTGTCCTTGTTATGTCATAGGCAATAGTTTATGTCTCCTAATCAAAGGCATAGGCTTGTGTTCATAGTCAAAGGAAATAATCCTCATAGTCATGAGTCACAGTCATAGGCAATGTTCATCGTCATAGGCAATGTTCAGAGTCATAGATGCATATGGTTTTAAGGTCCATAGTTTCATAGTCACAGTCTTATTGGTCATCGAATCATAACAGTTCTTAATTAGGTCCAAGGATATAAGCACTGGTTCGAACCGAAAGATTTGGCATATTCTTTTATTCCTTTAATTTCATGTCATGAATAGAGAAAAACGTTCAAATCTAAAAAGTAACCGACTTACAGAGATTATATTAGATTCGTAGAAAAACAGTCGTTGAAGTCGTTTGAATCTTCACTTGAATCCTAGCTCGTTTTGAATCTCCTCTTGAAAGTCTTGAGCAGCATTTCCTCGTCTTGATTCATTTTACATATTATTTTATTTATTATTTGATTTAGAGGAGGAGAAGAAGCCATGTCCACCAAGAATCTTTGCAGCATAAGGTTAGAGAAGAATTGTGAATAGAGAAGGAGACTAAGGCTGTTTATACAGGATTAGGCGGACGAATCTAGGCAGAAAACGAGACCAGGTACATCAGATTGCACCCAGGCCCAAAAGTGGGTTTTTGCACCCAGGTCGACACCCATGTCAACTGGGCAGTCGACCTGGTCAGGGGGGTCGACTACCCAGTCGACTCCCCAGTCGACCTGGGTCCTGGGCGGGAATTTTCCCGCCCAGCCCGCTTCTGGGTTTGAATTCGAATTTCGAGCTGTTTTCTGTTCTGAAAATTCCTGAAACTTCGGAGGGTCATATCTCCCTCATACGGACTCCGATTCTCGCAAACTCGAACTCGTTTCCGGGCAGAATTTCGAGGTGAACGCAATGGCGCAACCCGTTTCCCTTGATTTTGATTTTAAAATTTAATTCTGCGTTGATTTGTGAATCCTAGTGTTACAGAATTACGGCGTGTTACACAACTGGAGGAATGTTTCCTTGGCCTTCGGCGGGTGCCATGTCCTCCAAATACCTACAGAACCAACCGGGTATGGTGACTCCCTCCAGGATATTAGGGATGTTTTGTTCCCCTGACATGCTGAAACAAAAGGAAAAAGATTCAAAACAAAGGATAAAAAGATAGTGCATATGGCTTTGGGGAACATGCCTTTAAATAAAACTACACTTTACTTGAAAATGCTTCTTTAAAACTTCTTTTTGAAAAATAGTTTCAAAAACTTTTTATCTGATTGGGTAACCATTAGCTCTGATACCAAGTGTGACACCCCACCTCCGTTAAGGTCACTCTCAAAGGGAATGCCTTTACTTCGGTGGAGCGTTATAGGTAAAAGATACATATAATTTACAAGACAGACATATAAACAGCGGAAAGACTGAAATTACTTCATAAGCAGAATGGTTCAATCAAAACATTACATTCATTGTCTCAAAACCCAACTTCTACATTATAAAATAAAACCTCTGTCTTGCTTAAAACTTCAAGTACATAAAGAAGCATAAAATAGTAGTAAAGCAGCATAAGTCCCTAATTAAAGTGTAACCATAGCCATAGCCCAAGAAAAGAGAATCCAAGCAATACATCTTCTCTCTTCAAGCTGGAAAAGGTCTGAACTAAGCTGAAGTATTCCCTCCCTGTGGGCCTGGGGGAGGGGGGAGAAACGAAAGAAAACGGGTCAGACAATAAGTCTGGTAAGCTCAGTGATAACTAGCATTTAAACAGGAAAAAAATCATGACATGAATAAACTGAATATAGGACAATACCATAGTAGCAAGGTAACCTAAGAAAAGATAAACTGAACATGCTATCGCACCCATTTCTATTTCTCTGCACCTACTATCCATTGTTTCAACCAGCCTCATGTGTTAATAACGAAATGATCCCCTTATTGATCGGCTTCTAATCACATGCATTCATTACTTGTGTCGTTCGGCCCCGCTTGATTGTAGATACCTGTGCTGGTCCCACCATGGGGTGTATCAATCCCTATGGTGGTGGTAACCCGACACTATTCAAGATGCACAGTGTATAAGTACTGATGCCTAGTTCCTGCTTTTTCCACTCCGGAGTACGTGCACGCCCGTACTCCATCGGAACCTGCACTGACGCACCACCCGCCGCTGTTTTGACCGCTTATAGTCAGCCCAGTAATCGTGCCCCACTGTGCCTAGTTCAGGGTACCGTGATACATCTATGTGGGTTACTGCTGAAATGGGTCCCCGTTACTAGGGTTTTCTAACCAACATGTTATAACGGTTAAGTGTTCGCCAATTAACCTAACCCTACCCATTTGTTTAAATTAACATGTTGTATTGGTTAAGTGTCACCTATTCATATGTTACTTAACCTCATCATTCCTAGCATGTTTGTTCATTGGTATTAATTAATTTATTAATGCACCAGCTTCTCACAATAGAACTGTTGTTTGCGTTTGCTGGATGTGCCGGGCGGTTTCGGGAAGACTTCTACCGCAAACTCATTCTAACCTCGGGTCTTTCTGGGCATGATGCGCTAACCTCTCACATTAGACCTGTTGTTGTGGTTGCTGGATTTGTCGGGCGGTTCCGGGCAGTCTTACAACACACCTCAGTTTAACCTCGGGTTAGGCATATTCATCTTTTGTCTAATTTATGTATTTACTATTCATGTCCAATTTTATATGTAAATTACCCACAAATGTTGTCATTTCAAATTATGTCACATTTACCATTTAAATTATGTCCATAATTCTAGGTATACAAATTATACATTTTCATGCTACTAATCATTTACATGATTATGAGCCAATCTATGCCAATAGAATGTAATTTCATATTTTCCTAATGTTTCCCCTGTTATTCGTTCGCATAATTCACATAGAACGTTAGGCTCGCAAATTAGCCCAACTCATAAACAAAAGGGAAAAGAAAGGGACATGCAACATTCCAACAGTCATATAATAATATATATCTAACTAATCATGTGTAATTTGGCATAGAACAACATCAGTTTAAATTAAGCATATAAATGTGAACTTTCATTTAAGTTAGATCTAATTAACATGCGAACTGGTATAAATCTAACATATAATGTAACGAACCGTATTTTTCTGGTCGATTATTTAAATTATTTTATTATTTAGAATGGCGGTTTGATTTAAATAATGGTATTTAATTATTTTTGAATATTTAATAAATAAATAAATTTTTAAAATAATATTTTAATTCCAAAATATTTGGAAATGTTCAATCTGGTGTATAATGTTAATTGGCAAAATATAGAGGGTTAACATCGTCTATATTGAAATATATCGACTATATCGTTTATTTAACGACCGTCGAGCGTATAGTTTATAACTAAATTAAATAACGAGCTGCAGCGGCGCGGCAGTTCGTAAATTTGGGTTTTGAACATCAATTGGCCATAATGGGTTCAAAATAAGTCGGATTTCCTCGAAACAAGAAACATCAGGACTGGTTAGACAATATCTTTCTAATGGCAGAGAAAAATCAAGTTTTTGTCGTGTAGATTTTGTTTGATGTCCAAATCAAATTCTCAGAAAAACAGCGCCAGGAATTTCCTTTAATATATAGCGCTGCAATTATATAAAATAACGGTTTTTAAATATCGATTTGGCTTGAAATTCAACCCGGGATATTTTTCCTTGGTAATATACGTAATTTTGGTCGGGTATGACCAATCGCGGTATTTTAATTATATTATATTGAAGTATTTTAAAATTGGTTTATTTTATTCGAAATTGGCCAGTTCAAAAGGGACATTTTTCAAACGACCTCTGTTTTCGACGAAACAAATTTTGTTGGGACCGTAATGACAAATTATTGATAGATTTTCAAACCACGCGTCAATCGGGGTTATTCTGTGAGCGTGGCAAAATAAAATGCAAGATATAAACGACTATTTGAACGTAAACAAATACTGTTTGAGCATAACAGCACGGAATTCGATGAAACAAGATTCGTTAGGACCATATCGACAAATTATACCATGCCGTCCAGTTGCGTCACGAACGGAGCTTGTATGTGAGTGCAGGAGCCAATAAACAGTATTAGAAATAGCGATAGACACGAAATAAAAATCGTCAGTCAACGTCAAACATCACGTCAGCTTAAAATATAATAAATCACCCCTATATAAACCCTCCCCCTTCTCATTTTTTCAGCCAACCAGAAAATTTCACCATACTTTTGCAAAAAAGCCCCTATATACAAAATCTATTATATCTTCAAATCCGTTAGGGTGACTAGCTACCACCGTTTATATCGCTCCCATTAGGGTGTATGATCACCTATCTAGAGAAATTCCTTTTGCTTCTTAAATCTATCGATGCTGTCCCATGTCGGGAGACGGTGACTAGCTACCACCGTCGGTGATATACATTCGATACACTCAAGCGAAATGAGTGGTCGGTCATGTGAGGGCCGGGTTGCAAGACGTTCTTGTTGAACTCAGTGTATTCGCCTCTAGAGATACACTATTGGCAGGTGGTCCCATACCTTGTCATAGTCGGAATCCAAATTCCAAAAAGCGCCCGCGGTGTTTGATTTGTATACTATATATGCAGAGCGTGAGATGCAAGCGTTCTGCTAGATTGTTATTTGTTTGTGTCTTGATAGACACTATGATAATATCAGAAAAGATATTGATTTCAAAAATATTTTGGGTTATAGTAAGGTAAAAGCCGTCCGTGTTTATGTGTGGACTAGTCTTACTATTATCCCTCTGTTTCCGAAAGGATTTCCAAAGTTAAACAAGTTGTTGTACTATGAATTTATCACTGATAGTATTCCAGACTGACCCGGTTAATTTTGTTTTAAATCAAATGTGCTCGGGTCAGACCGAGTATGTTTCCAGGTTAGGTTCGCTTGGAGTTTCAGGAGCTGGAAGCAGGAGGCTTCACCGATAGTTATTCAAAGTTATTTACCGTTGTGTCTGATATATGATGTACTCTGATGATTGGTATGTATATATACAGTTTCCTTTATAAAGGTATTTGATGTATTATATTTATTTGTTCCGCCGTGAGATTCTGATGTGTGTTCTTCTTCTTTCTTCTATTCTAACATTTCTTTCTTTCTTTTCTCACCCTCTAACTTCTTTCTATTAACAGTCAGGGTTCGATATTTGGGTTTTTGGCAAGTGATACGGGATTATGTATTATGGTCCAAAATTCGAGCGTCGAATTTTCCCGGGCCGTTACATATAAACATGTAGGTCTAACATATAAACATATATGAACATGATTTAGCATATTAACTTGCATATATCAAAACATAAAAGGGCCACAAATTTAATGTACAACATGATAGGTTCCACTATATCAATCACAATAGTCTCAATACATAGGTAATTTCACATTAACATGAATCAGAATTGATTATCTTACAATTAGGTACAATTCTAGATTCGATTTATTACAAGTCATGGTTTCTATTAAGAAAGGTGTTTAAATATAAATAATAACTGAACTTACAGAAAAAGAACTGATCTTGTATTCTGGGATCTAATTTCTGAATTTGTTAGGCTTATCCTTTGATGTAGACTATTGATTTGAAGTAGAAATCCCTTACTTTGAAACAAAAACCTTTTTCTCTAACTTGAAGCTTTCTAATTAGATTTATAATTTGTAGAAGAAGAAGGTGGCTAGACTAGATTAGAAATGGACAGCATGGTGGCTTCATAGAATGAGGTTAGGGCCAAGGTTATAGGTATTTATATAGGTGCATGTGATTATTCAAAGCCCTTAGATCAACCTAGAGTCCATCCTAGCCATTTAATCTAAGAAAAATCATCATCTTCCCAGTCAGAAGTCGCCATGTAGCCCTCCAACTCACAAAAATGTCATTTTACAAAACTATCCAGATCTGGCCAAGGGGGTCGACCCCTACAGGGGGGTCGACACCTTAGTCGACACCCCTCTTGGGGGGTCGACACCTATGTCGACCTCCCCGGGGTGGAGTCGATCCCTATGAGCGGGAATTTTCCCGCCCAGCTGATTTTCGGGATTTTGAATTTTGAACCTGTTTTGATTATTTAATTATTATTTTTATTTAATTTCTGTTTAAACTTGAAATTTTCTGAACTCCATAACTTCTTCATACGTTGTCTGATTTACACAAACTCGGACTCTATCTCAAGCAGAATTCCGACACGAACACAATGGCGTAACCCGTTTCCCTTAATTCTTCTTCTAAAAATTAAGTGTTTAAATTTATTAATTTAATATTCGTAGAAAATACAGGGTTTTACAACTATCCTATCTGTCACCGTAAAATGGTTTGGTATATATATTATTGGAAGAGATGTTGTTAATATTTTAGATAACGGTTCAGAACATAAATTGTCCAATTCTCTTCAAAATCATAGTTGATGCTTACATAACTTTAATTAAACTGTTATTCAAATTTTCTTAGAAGCTTAAATATAATGTTACTAATTTTGTCAAATTGCTTACAGTTGGTCATAAAAATGAAATCGAATGCATTAAATAAACTTGTTTAGTTACATGCTGACATCGAATTTCTTTCATTAAAATTTGAAAGTCTATGGATAGCTAAACATATGTATAAACAATATAACTCAACATCAAACTTAAAGCTTAAAGATGGTTACGAAACTAAACATTTACATGCAACTCAAAATCAATTCTTTAGTTAGATTTCAAAACTTGTTTAAAATCTTAAGGATCCAAAGCAATTTTAAGATATTTCTCTACCATTCATACTTATGGGAAAATAATTTAATTATTCATGACTTATTTTTTTTGTTTAAATTCAAGAGTTAACGTTTTAAATTTTATTCAAAAAAATCGCTATTCATGGAAGAAGGAGATCCAAATCGACTACCCATATACTCCACAACCATGGTGTGTGACACAACCAAAATCAATCCATATACTTAAGAATTCATCCATTAGCATACAAAATCAAACAACTAAACTGTGCGCAAGTGTTACGTTAAATAACGCTTAGTGTTTGGTGTTCTAACTTACACAAAACATCCATTCAACATGTCACAACCATAGCAATCATTCAAAGGCAATTGGGGTTCATCACTAAATAAAATTTACGGTTCCTACTTATTTCGAAAAATAAATTTAAATAAATGTTCTCACCAAACTTGCTTTCCAATTTCCATTGTCAAAATTTGCCGAATAAATACGTGCGACGTGCACACGTATTTCTATCATATGTCTTCGCATGTACTCCTTTAACACCAACGTTGCTTCCTTTTATCCGCATGCATGCATCAGTATACACCTTATTTGCAATACCCCCATTAACCCATGTAACATGATTCTGACCACGAACCAAATTCGTCATCGTTTCCTACTTATAGATAAGGATATATATCAAGGCATGACGGGGCAAAGCCTGAGGTTCATAATTTGAGGGGAGTTCTGGTCGGTGGCATGGATCAGAGAAGAGAGAGCAAAAATAGTAAGAGTGGAATTTGTATTCGGTTTTCATAAGGAGGCCGAAGTATGGATTCAAGACTGGAGCGGAACTGCGTGCTATGGTGGAGCAGAAGCGGGTTGACTGTGGGTATGAGTAGGTGGTTGCAAATTTGCGGAGCAGGTGGTGGTTGAGGCCAAGTGGTTGGTGAAGTGATGGGAGAAGGTAAAGTTGCTGTTTTGGCGCGATAGGGGTGAAGGCGTGCATAACTGAAGTGGGTGTCCAGAGTCGCAGCAATCAGCGGGTGAAGTGGCGGACTAGTGGCGAGCTGGGTGCGAAGGAGTGATTCTTGGGTGGCGGACCGGAACCAGGTAGTGGAGGAAAGGAAATATAGTGTAGTGTGGTCTTGTCAATGGGGTAGGACTGGAGTTCTTGAAGAAGGCGGATCCGTTGGTTGCATGCAGATGAATGGGGAGGTGTGGTGCTTGTGTTGGAGAGGGAGCGATGGTCAGTGCAACTGTGTGGCGGTGGAGGGAGTAAAGCTGATCAGATTTAGTGGGGGAAAGGCAAGGCAGTGAGCGTTTTATGATGGAGGGAAGGAGCAAGATGTGGTGGAGCTGAGTGAGTACCGACGGTTGCTAGTGAGGCGGTGGTGGCAGAAGCAGTTGTCACCGCAGATGGCGGGTGGATGTAAATCGCAGATGAAAGGGACTGACTTGTTTGAGAAGGAATCAACAATTTCAAGGGTTAAAGAACAGTGTTGTTGAAGGGGAGAGACGGTTTTATTGTGGAGTTCATTGGTCTGCTTGCAGCGACATGGGAGGGGAGATTTGCGAGAGGCAGTCGCTATTTACGTAAGGAAGAAAAGAGATATACGGACATGAGGAGTGGTGGATGAGAATGTGTGGTTTGGAGGGGGAAGACACGGGTTTCAGGAAGAAAGAGTTCACAGGGAAGATGAAGGGATAAAGTTGCGGAGGACTAACTAAAGTGTGCATGCCTTTTTATAATTAGAAGAGAAGGGTATCGGAAGCGAAGGAATAAAACAACAGGCGCAAGCATGCAAGTATACAGTGTTGATTCCTGTACACAAGAACTGTTCAAATCTATAGGTACTTTTTCAAAAATCTTGGCACATATATGGTTGGATTTTAAATTAGATTTTCTCCAGATATTGTTGGATAAACATTGGACTGAAGAGGTAAGGGGTTTCGAACTAACATTAGAGCCGAAATAGGAAGTATGCGGTTTGAACGGTAGAATGGGTACGCACACAAACTGATAATGTTACAGATTTAACTGCTATGAACCGTGAATTAAATTCAACCTGTAACGCAAAATATATAAATTAATTACAATTTTTTTTTCTTCTTTTATAACTTATTTTATAAATATGCATTATATACGTTTTTAGTTTAATTTTTCCGTTTGTATTTCAAAATTCATTCCCTGTGTCACAACTAGTACCGTAATTGTTTAGATTTAACGGTTTATTCAAAACAAATTTTACCACTGTTTAAATTAAAAATTTAAACTTATATTCTAAAATTAAATTATCGTTTTTATATCGTTAATTTTTTTTACTTAACGGTTTGATTCTTGGAAAAATGAACCTCAATGTTCTGCAACTAAGTTTTCATTCAAAATAAATAAGTTCTTTCTTACTAGATTCAAGATTTTTTCAAGGTTAATCTTATTTCATTGTTACAGTTCGAACTTGTAATACCATTAGGTCTCGGCAAAATGTGTGAACATCATCTTATTTTTAATAGCGAATGTTGTGTAAAAAAAAGTCCATGTTCGCATTAAACATACATTCTTCTTAAGTCAAATTACATGGTCAAAATTAACATAATTCATTTCTCAATGTTATAAATTTGCAACGGTAGTAAATGATGTTCATATTAAACAACAAGAAATCTTAACGTTGTCGATTCAAACCAGTTAGTACCGTAAATCTTATTCATCTGACACAATGCTTATAAATTCATGGTAATGGTTTACTTGAACAATGTTTGAACTAGACAAATTCCAAATATAAATAATTATTTTAATTTAAATCTTAACTTAATTTGTGTTTCAAATGTCAAAATTTCTAGTTCGTTACATTTTCCAAAATACCTGAAAATGTGAAAACTTACCCTCTAGCTACTCAAATAATCACCCGAGAGTTAGAGGGAAACAATTGGGTCAGACAAACAGTTTGATGTGAACATTAATATGCCATTTTGTTAAGTAGATATTAAGTGAGACCACGCCACTGAATGGAACCAATTTCCCCTTCAATCAATATTGCATTTTCAGTCATAAAGGTTATTAAACCCAATGATCATAAACATTTATATGATTGTTTGTCCCCGGGCTAATCTTGAATATCTGTCTCATAAGTAATCATGACTATATATTTCCTCTTTGTTGTGTTACTAGGGTCACTACAAACCTATATAGCTGACTCAGACCTACCATATTCACCAAATTGTTCTAACTATCCATGGGTAACAAGTTGGACATCCTTTTTTATTTGACCTCCCCTTTGTCACTTAGTTTTGCCAAGATGACTAAGAACTTAATGGTTTTGCGGTCTTACCAATAATGTTATCTCAATAAGTACTACTTTATGTTCGTAACCTCTTTTAGTTACAATCAAACTCTTCCCAATGCATTGGAATCTTGTACAATTTAAGCTAGGGCAATAGCTGAAGTATAGGTCGTGAACCAACACCAGTCCTAACTGGTATTCTATTCTTCTAAGTCAAATCTATTTGTATTCCATTTATCCAATGGTGATAGGAACAAACTTAAAGCAAAATCCATGGTTAAATATACTTAATATTTCCTTGAAAACATTGGCCACTAATATTTCAATCCTCTTGAAATCTTTCTATGAAACAAGGAATTTTATAACCCTTTAATGTTAAATCTTAATCCCTAAATATATGCTTTTAATTCTTTGTTGATGGCAATCAAAATTTGTAAGAATTAAACATACTTCGAAACATATTGCAATCAAGCCAAAAATAGTTAAACAAGTATTAGAAACAATGTGATACGATCTATGTTGTTTCACCCTTTGCTATATGAGGCTGAAACAAAAGAATACGAAAGAGATTTAAAGATTTAAGAGGAAAAAGATTGGCTACCTATCTCTATGGCATCGAAGTGAAACAAAAAGCCAGGCTTGGTTCGAGTTAACAAAATTGGGAAGCATAAGTAAGTGATTCAAGGCTAAAATATTTGGTTTTGCAAAATATCGACACAAACCCTTTGGAACCAAATTTGAAACCAATTTTTAAAAGAGGATCAAAGCAATTTTCTTAGAAGAAAAATGAAACAAAGGGAGATGGTGTGTACCGAAACCATTTATAAAAAACGGCTTCCTCACTTCGAAGAAAGATGGATTTACATCGATGTCTCTGCATCGTCCCCTGTCAAAGCACTCCATACTATGGTATCCTTCACTTCTTTTGGAATAACACAACAAAATAAAATTAAGTGAATGTGAAGAGAAGAAAAGCGCCGCTTCATCATGTGGTAAAGGCACTAACTTTTGAAGAACCATAATTTTAATAGATAAAGCAATGTTTGTTTACAAACCTCTTATTATTTAGCAAACTCTAATTGGTTTATAATTTTATTTTTTTCAAACTAGTGCCATAGATTTGAGAATTAAAATATTTGAAATATAAGAAAACCTCTTAATTATCTTTATTTAGTTAATTATTTATATAGGCTTGTCTAACTTAGAAAATTCATATTGAATCATAATAACTTGGGAAAATCCTTAAAAATCAAGATAAATCCTTTATATATATATATATCTCAATATATAACATTTTCAAATTTAAATCATTATTTAATATATTAAAATTATTTAAATCTAAATTACAAGCATTATCTATTTAAAAAAATTCACTAAATTTTCTATTAAATTACAAGCCAGGGTTGGCTCGAGTTAACAAGCATTTTTACAAAGGAAAAGCTGCTGCTCCAACCGTCTATCTCTGCTGAGCCTAGCGCTATAGAATCAGCCAGGCTAGCGCACATTAGAACCATCAATGCCGATATTACTATAATCTGTAAAGCCATCCAATCTGAGCTTGCCCGTCGTGAAGTGAACACCCCAGAGTTTCACGCAACAGAGAAGAAAATGGAAAACTTCAAGGCTTTCTGTACGGGTTTTGTATTTGACCAAATGCATACAGCTCAGCTCTATTTAGTTTCAGCTGTGCTTCAAAGAACCATTACTAATGGAAAGAAGAACATGAAATTTCCCAACAGTCAACGAAAAGACGGGCAACCCTTATTCGCACATTGCTTCCCCTCTTGCTTACAAGGAGAGACCTCCAGATATAATAGTTGAACAAGTGACGCCAAGCTCCATCGGAAAAGCAGGACCTAAAACTCCTGTCACTCAGAGCATGAAGAAGGAGATGCTAAGAAACCTCCAAGAGAAAGGATAGCTGTCTATTTTTTGGCAGTGTAGTCGTAGGTGAAAAACTATGTGATTCATTATGCAAACTAAAATGAAATGTTTTCGGGAAATTCAGTAACCTGTAATATGTTCTTCCATGTGTGGAAGCTTGTGCTGATATAGTTTCTACATATCACCAGTCCTATCATGTATTTTTTTCTTCAATAAAACAGTGTTACGATTCACTATAAAAATCGGTCAGCCTTGCCAAAAAAAAAAGAAAATTTATTAAATTTGAAACCAACTTCCAAAATAATGTTACTTGCACTATATCAACTTTTTAAGTCACTTAGATAACATTTACTTGGGTTTTTAATCACAACATACACGAAAACTTCATGACCAATTATTATTATTATTATTTTGCACGTCAAGTGGGGTTAGAAGGCCCTTTACCACTTTATTGAACACTAAGCTAAAACAAAACTAAGATGCAACAATAAAAGAAGAAAAAAGAAGAAAACAAACATAACATACAATGAAAATAAAATCAACACTCAAAATTCAATCAAATGCCTAGTTCGAAACCAAATCAAGACCCTTTTAATCCTTCTATGATTTCATGAAACAAAAAATGTTTCAATTATGTACTCGTCTGGCCATGACCATTAAAAACGATTTTATTTCTTTCTTTTCTGACTGTATGCATAATTTCTTCAAAACGTACAGAATAGCAAATGAATTAGCATCTTTACTCATCGTATCCTTGCTCAAGCAGTCCCATTCCTCCCCTAGATTCATAATAACATTGAACTTTCTAGCCATATTCATAATGGCGTAGCCCAATCTCAATCCCAGATCTGAGATCATCCGTCCTTGACCTGAAGGGGAATGTAGTTTAGCCCCAGCAACCAACATTCCAATTGCGCTTGCCCCATACTCATTCCTTGACTTGAGTTTTTATCCATTAACTTAATCCATTATCTAAGTTGTATTTGTTGGCTCAATTCAAGATTTGTGCCTAACCTATTGCCTCAGCCCTTAACCCGAGCCTTTCCCATGAAATTCTGCTTTCACCAAGATTAGTTTATAATATCATAATAGGTTTTGTTCTTTCCTTATGATTCATTTTATTACGTTTTTTCCAAGTTTCCAAGATAGTTTTCAATATCATAATAAGTTTTTACCTATTTCTTCCTTTTTAATTGTAACACATTTCATAATTTCCTATAACTCTCTATAACTTTTTCGTTCACTCCCGTTTTATTTTTTAATAAAGTTAATGTTCTGCTACAAATTTACATTACATGTATTTCAAATCTTTTTCAATAATTCTGTATTTTTTGCTTTGTGCGAAATCTTCTGCTTTTTCTTATGTAATCTGAATGGATTTAAATCTACACTTATAGAATTGTACCCTTTTAACACATAGAAGAAATGTAAACAAACTGTACTTAATTTCAAAACTGTAGCTTTCTTTACTTAATTGCAAAAATATTACCTTTTTATATTTTAGTGCAAAACTATAACTTTCGTACTCAACTGTAAAAGTATAAATTTTCTGTATTTAAGCACAAAACTATAACTTTCTAAAATTAATTGCAAAAATATAACATTTTCATACTTAAGTGCAAAACTATAACTATCTGTACTTAATTACAAAAAGTACAACTTTTTCGTACTTAAGTACAAAATTGTAACTTTTGTACTTAATTGCAAACATATAACTTTTTTATATTTAAGTGCAAAACTATAACTTTTGCACTTGATTGCAAAATACAACTTTTCTGCACTTAATTGTAAAAATAAAAAATTTCTGTACTTTCTCTATTTTTTATTTCAGATCTAGGTATTTTACAGATTTTGGGTATTTTCTGTAAATCAATTCGTTTTTTATTTTTGATCTACAAGTTTTATAGTGTTTCTAGTAAATTTAATGTTTTATTATTTAATCTTTGTTCCTGAAATTCGCTCTCTTTTTATTATTTTTCATGCCGGAAAAATTATTAAATTTGCTTTCTATTAACCGACCTTTTGGTTCGGTTCCCAAAAGCATACCATGCCCACTTGACTCAACCTATCATGTGGTACAAATGCCCGAAGTGTCGCCAAAGCACTAAGGATACAAGCGCAAGAGAAGTCGTGCGAGTGTAGGCCTCACAACATCCCTAAACTTATATTTTTGAATCCCTTAAAATATGTTCCATAGAAAGATTTCGAATCCCTGATTTCACATTAGGGAATTTGATTCCCTCTGCCTTATCCCACTGTTTTTGAATCCCTACGGATCCACCTTGCTAATTTCATATCCCTTCCAAGTCACATCCCCTTTACTCAAAGTCCTCTCAACATGTCCCCAAGGATGCGAATTCGTATTCCTAAGGAGATACGAATTTTCGTATCCCCAGGGGATACGAAACTACTGTATCCCCTAGGATACAAATTCATATCCTTTAGTGGATATGAAAATTCATATCCTCATGGGTTACGAAGATGTCGTATCCCCTAGGGGGATATGAAACTATTCAATGCACTATAGAGGGATGCAAATTTCAGTGGTTTTCCTTCTGGGGATACGAAATTCTGCTGTGTAGTCCCTAAAACTCACCTACTCTCACCTAACCCACTACCTATAAATATCCCCTTGCTTATTCTTCCGAAGGGTTGGGATTTTGTTGCAGCCCTACAAGCACCTAGAACTCTAATAATGGCAACATTGTTCTTGAGAAAGTAGACGACTACATACTTTTTTCCAAGACTTGGCATATGAAAAATATGACTCCTGAATACTTAGAACTACTTGTAAAAAAATGCCAGATGATGTTCATTGCTTGTAGCTCTCATTTGTGAATGAAGATCAACGAAAGCCTTCAAAGTGGACGTAGGTACCCATGGACTGAACCACTATAAACCTCTGTGTTATTTTATGCTTTATGCTCTTTAGTTTTCTGTATGCGAACCGTAAATCTCGAGTTCAGAGAATCTTTGGGTGTGATGACCATTTGTCGTCAACACTTTGGTGCTTTCGCTGAGAACTTAAACTCACTTCTTTTTGCGCACTTCCATCTCGACTTTGACGTGCTACTCGGGTTTCTTCTCAACCCACCGCTAGAGTCTTCTTACGTTGGTTAAGCGATCAAAGAATCCAATTGTCGGACCTTCTACAGTGGCCGACACGACCGCATCTCAACAACCCTAGTGTACCGGAACCCTACTGATATGGATATCGTCCCTCCTATGGACCCCGTTGCTTTTGCAACTCAAGCATAGCTTTACGTGCTTAACAAAAAATTGGAAGACTGATCTCGACAGCTCAATGACACATTGAAGAAAAAAATTGAGCTAATGCATCGACTTCAGGAAAGTCAGTATCTCATTGCTCAACTGCAGCTTAATTAGAGCAATGCTCGGTTGCAGCTCAATGCCTTAGGAAGTTCTTCTTCTGATACTCGGGGCCGAAGCCAAAGAAGGACTAATGCATCGACTTCAGGAAAGTCAGTATCTCATTGCTCAACTGCAGCTTAATTAGAGCAACGCTCGGCTGCAGCTCAATGCCTTAGGAAGTTCTTCTTCTGATACTCGGGGCCGAAGCCAAAGAAGGAGGATGACTTTCAATGCTAATGATCTTGCCTACACTAATGCCAATGTCAACAGCAATGAAAATGGAAATGGTAATGGAACTACCGTAACTTTCAACGAGGGAACGCGTCAACGCGACCATTCCTGATTGGATATTAATGATGAACTTGGTCCCTGTAACCGACCCCCTCCTCGACAGAACCCAATTGTCACTACTCCGAACTTAGGGACTAAGTTTCCTGCAACCCGACAGGTTCACGTTACGCTTAATCAGAATCAACTGGCTCATCCCAATAAACCATATCAGAATCAGACAAACATGCTGGTAACATGGATGAGGATGACTCCGATGTCTATCCCCAAAGTCCTCCACAGCCCAGGACCTCTGAGGTGAATCATGACCGCGAGATTCCAGTGGAAGTTCAACCTGCATATCTCCCCAGCAAGGTCCGAGCGATCATGAGAGACGTGCGACGGAACATCAACGACATGCGAGAAACCAAATGCGATGTAACCCCTTCATCCAGGTCATACACGAAGACGAGTGGCCACGACTCTTTAATATTCCCCAGATGGCACTTTATGAGGGAAAGACTGACCCCTGTCATCGCTTTTTAAACTGGTACGAATGGCATATGGACTCCAGTCGGGCCACTGATGCCATAAAATGCAAATGGTTCCTGGTTTTCTTGGAAGGCACAACTCTGCTTTGGTTTACTCGACTTTCGGCTCGCTCCATAAATACCTTCGGCCAACTAGCTTCCGAAATTGTCAGTCAGTTCATGATGCATGTCTCTCTAACCGAAGTATACTTTCACTCTCTCCAACCTCTACCAGAGCCCGACAGAAACCCTCAAAATCTACTTCGAGCGTTTCAATGCCGTCCTCGCTGAGGTTGACGACTCGGAGCCTCGGACAGTCCTTGTCTAGCTTGCCGAGGGCATCCTTCCTAGCTCCGAGTTTGGAGCGTGGATAGACAGAACGAAGCCTAAGACTTTGGAAGTTTTCTACAAGAAGGTCAGTCAGTTCTTGTGTCAAGAGGAAGCACAGCGCAACAAGCCTGCTCAAGGAGTCCACCCTAATAACCCACACTTAGGCACTTTCGACGACAATGTTAAAGGAAAACAAGTCGGAGAATCTACCGACAAGGGTAAGGAAGTGATCCCATTCAAGCCCAAACCAAACAAGGACAAACCCGACGGTCGCAACAATAATCAAACTCTTGGAGATCCCAAGAACCAGGAACGCTTTCCCACTTACAGGAACTACACTCCGCTCAACCGAGAGTCGGAGACAATCTACCTAGAAGCCTGTAACACTCACCAGTACAAAAAGCCCAACACTAAGGAATCTACCGACCACGAGAAGAACTCCAGCAAGTATTGCAGATTCCATGGTATGTTTGGGCACAATACCAAAGATTGTCGCCACCTCAAGGATGCGATTGAAAAACTCATCCGCGAGAAAAATCTAGAATAGTACGTTCAGAATCATTCTCCGCTAGAAGCAGCTGCGGGCCCTTCATAGCCCCCTTTCCCTCCATCCAGTGCAGACCTAAGGCCGTCCAACCAGAGACCATGTGGCATGGTGATTAGAAGCAGCTGCATGCCCTTCATAGCCTGCTTTCCCTCCAGCCAGTTCAGACCTAAGGCCGTCCAACTAGAGACCACATGGCATGGTGATTAATACTATTTGTGGTGGGCCTCACCCCACACATGATTGATTTCGGAAGATGGAGAAGTACGCTAACTCCATTAAGCATGCTAGCTACGAAGCTTGCTCCTCCTCGGACGAGTCTGCCCCTGCCAAGCTCCAAAAGACAATACGGCACGACATCGTCTTTTGCGCGCGAGAGAGTCTACGGGAATTGAGATCCCAACCATAGACCCTCTAATTATCTCTGCTCAAATAGGCCCAGCCTATTTTCGAAGGATCCTCATCGACTTAGGAAGCTCGGTCAATATAATCTTCAAGTCGGCCTACGACCAAATGAAACTTGAGGCCAAGGACTTGAAGCCCTTCCATGCCATGATCCACGGCTTCAATGGTTCTTCCAACCAACCCATGTGCATGGTCAAATTGCTAGTCGAAATTGGAGATGGGGACCGAAGCCCGGTCTGAATCCTTACCTTCATGGTAAGCGACGTCATCTCTCCTTACAATGTCTTCTTCGGACGCCCTTTCCTTGTAGAGTTCCGATTCTACATGTCGCCATGGTCCCTTCTGATGAAATTTCTGACAGAGTATAGGATCGGCACAGTCAAAGGCAACTAAACAACTGCGAGAGCCTGCTACCTCGCCGAGTGGAAGGATGCCATCAACAAGGGGAAAGGCAAGATAGTGTGTAAAACGCTCACTTTTCTATGCCCAAATTTCGACAAAAATCAAAACTCAAACACATCCAAGAATGGAGCGTGTAAATCTGGTACCTACAAATAAATGAGCATAAGCATAATCAGAGTATGATAAGACAACTCACAACGAAAACAAAATAGGATAAACTAGTATCAACTCAAGTAACTACCATTTTAAAGTAAGTCACTTTGCCAATACCGAGCATGAGAGAGAACGAGAATCGAAAGACAAACTTAAACACCTGTGAGAACCCGACCTTCTCTAGAAAACTTGTATGGTTGTAATGAGGGGAGGGTCAGAACAATAAAATTATGGTGAAAAGGAAATGTACAACACATATTATAATACGCAGATGTATCCCTTTTGGCTCAACCCAAGATGTATGGCTACCAAGGTTAGTGATTCTAGCCTAACCTTGTAAATGTTTACGCATGAACCCACTACACTTCACACAGTAATGTTCCAAGCTATGGTACTGAGATAGTTTGTTTACACATATATTTAGGAAGCCTTTAAACCAATATTTTAACTGATTATTAGACCGAGAATTGAACCCCTAACTGCAGAGTTTTTAAATTTATACATTTCCATCCACTTACCCTTAGTTGTTTTCCGCCTCACTATCAATGATAGATGGGGTGAATTCTCCCAATAACTTAAGACCCTAGGCGGACTTATTGGTCACTTAATACCTCTTGATAACTTGTTCCATGTTCTTATAAACTATAGGGCACCAGCTACGGCCTTACTAGTTAAGGCTTCCGTCATTCACGCATATACCCTTGCCCCGTATAAGGTGAGAGATGGTATTTTATCGCTCGCTGTACCTTCTAGCTAACCTTATTGGATAACCCCCTTAGTCGCTTACTACCTCCTGTAGGATCGGTAGCCATATCTAACATTTTAAGTTTCAGGTCTGGGTGGGCAATACACATACATGGCGTTTGAGACCCATATATTGAAAGACTTATTCCCAGGTGGACTCTTCAACCCCGGTCGCTTAAGACCCAGGAAGCGGACTATACACGAAGGTTATTAGGTTCGTACCCCATTAGCCCTTAGTACCTTTCCCTATTGGCATAAAGTGGGCCACGTCATTACGTCCTTTCTGTTTAGTTACCCTCCATAAAATATTATACGTATACAATTTATTATTGTCGCAGGTTCATATGGTTAATAATATTTTACATCATTAACCTACTAAGTCCAACTCTACTTTCTATATTCATTAATATGAATAAGTAAATTTATATCCTCTTTACCCTAGGATACTTACTTGATTACTTCCCTAATTGGACTTAGTATTTAAAAAACAATCAATATCCATTAATCCCCTTTTTACATCCATTTACTTCTATTTCTTAGTTTATTGCCCTTTTTGACCATAACAGTCATATTTTCCTAAGGCCACCATTTATCAGTCCCAAGGTATCTATTTGTTGTACCCCAACAAACAATTATTATTCTTATTTATTAATTTGTTGCTTGTTATATATGTATATATATATATATATATTATTGGTGAACTAGACGTCTCACATTAAGTTGACCACTTGTGGATGCTGGATTTGCTAATCGGTTCTGGGCAGGCTTCTACCACAAGTTGAACTTAACCTTGTGCCTTGGTACATTTATATTTACGCATTAGACCCGTCACATTAAGCTGACCAACTGTAGATGCTGGATTTGCCGGTCGGTTCCGGGCATACTTATTCCACAAGTTAAGCTTAACCTCATGTCTTAATGCGGTTATAATTCAAATATCCTAATTGGGGTGACAACATTAATCGTAATTAATTTAGGAATTGTTACCGTTATCCGATCACATTTACTTTCCCCAATCAACATAGGTTACAATTGCTATTTGTTGATTTGCTGTCCATTTGTAGCAATAAATTATATTAATTGCTACAATAGTTACCACAATATATTAATTCAATATTGATTCCATTTTCGTATAATTCCATAATTGAACATCATTCAAACATTCAATACAATGTATATTTTACTGTTTTACGCTGATTTGGACAGATAATATGTATATATTTATATTTAGGTTTTCGTGCGGTCAACGTAGTTATCTTTTATTATTATTGTTATTATTATTAAATTTTATGATTTGGTTTAATCAATAGCCAAGCATTCCTTTTTGCATTCAATCTTTCCAAAAGGTTTCAAATCTTCCAAAAAGACCGTTAGCTGTAATTATTGTAAATTATGCCTGATTTGTAGAATATACATATTTCAAATTCACAAGAAATATATATATATATACATACATGTTTATATACATTTTTAGAATAGTTGATGCAATCTACGCACAAATATATATATATATATATATATACATATTGAAATTGGGTAAAATATTATTAGGCATTTAGCCCAAAGTGGGGAGATTACATAGCAGGCTGACAGCCCATGTTACATTCACGCATTTAAAACATGCCAACTCACTTACAACACATTATCAGTTAAACCAGAACATTCCAAATACAAAAATTTTCATCGTCCTCTTTCTGTCTTCGTCGCCGCAAATCAAGGAGGCTCAAACACCGCTGTACTGGTTCCTGGAATTCGTGCCGACACATCCTTCAGATTGTTTCCTAACCATCCAGCGAGTTCAGATTCCCAGCTATCGATTTGATTATTTCCTTTAATTCTTCTTCTACTCAAGATAATGTCTATAATTGCAAGTCTACTAACCACTTTTGCGTTACTTTCTTTTGCTCTGAAAATTCATGAATTTCTCTCTCTCCAAATCGCTGCTACAACATATGTGACGGTCACCTTATTCAATTTGGCTACCGGACACTCATTGTGTGGGTGCCTGGCCTGGTATATTGCAATTTCCTGTAGATCGTAGCTTTGATTATGTGGGTTAGTTTTTACTTTACAGTTTTTGGCAATTGTCTTTGAGTACTCGCATGCAAAGAACAGATGTTCATGCGTCTCCTCCGAAGTTTAAACCTTTTGTGCATACATATTTATACATACGTTTGCACCACCTTTCCCTTTTCAAATATTTTGTCATATCTCTTGTGAATTCAAAATAATATCTTTTTGTTCAAAAAGAGGAAAACGACATATTTACAACAATTAAGCCAGAACCCAACAACATCGAATGTAAATAGGTATAATTCTTTTAAAATGACAATCACACAATTTTACATTTTATCCAATATGCACATAACTTATTATTCAACACTAAAATTAGAGATCTGGAATATGACTACATCTAAATGGTGTTTAATGGGACTGATTTCAAGATCTACTGTGCTTTGTAGCAAACCACAATATATTTTACCACATAACTGTAGGAATTATGTATAAACAAATTTAAGAATCTCACAATTAGTATTATAACTAATCACAATTCACAATATAAAAGTTTTAACAATGTTTACAATCAGATCTGATGGGTGTTAATTCAATTACAACAATTTAATGAACAGATTTGATGGAATAAGCGTAAAATTTTAGATCAAATTCAAACGAAATAAATAAGCTATTATAAGTGTATTCGTAAATTTCCCAATCACCTTAAAGTATCCAAATCCAAACTTTGAATCTTTTAGGCCTAAAATTCCCAAATTATTACAAATCTATAATAATTTATCTGAAAAAGGGATAAATTTCAGACCTGTAGATATGTAAGAAGATAGGAAGAGACGAGAGAATCTTATTTGGAGTGTCAATTCACATTATTTTCCTTTGGATCTGATAACCCTCTCAATTCTATATGATTTGTAGTGTATGAAAATATTTTTATTTAAGAATTTTTGTTAGAATAAGGAGGAAAATGGCAAAGCTTCGCTGCTGCCCACATATTTGTGTGGAAAAGAATGAGGCCTTACCACTTTATTTGTAGGAGTGGAATTGGCCTTGGACCATTAGATTCATTTTAATTAACATCCGTCCATTCATTTAATATATATTATAATCTAACCGCTTTAACCCTAGCTGTCACTAGGATGATTTGGCACGAAGAGGTCGACCGCTTATACAAGGGTGTTGACTGCCCTTGAGTCAATCTACCCAGTAAACGTGGGTAATAAAAGGAAATGAATATTATATTTATTACGTTTATTTATTTCGTCCATAACTTTTTCATATGGACTCCGTTCGCGAAACTCCAAACATGAAAGTTGACCAGAATTCGGAGACGAACGCATCGATTAAAGTTTCGTTGTCAAATTCCATCATTTGTAGAAATTCTATTTTTGAGATTCTAATTTAATAACTAATCTATTTTCAAAATTCCGGGATGTTACATAGTGGCTCCGCCCCCTTGCGCTAAGACTGCCAGTGCATAGCAATCAAAGTTGTCTGAGTCCTAGCCCATGCGCCACTGTCGTCTTTCCAATGATCTCGATTCGAGGAAGGATGAGGAGCCCGATTTCGAAAGGGCTACCTGGGTAGAACCAACCGTTGATATTCCGATCAACCTTGGTGACCCAACAAAGGTCTTGATGGTTGGATCGCAACACCAACTCGCAATAAAGGAAGAGCTTGTGGACTTCTTTAGGGCCAAGCTCGACGTATTTTCTTAGACCCACTCAGAAATGCATGGCATCAGGCAAAGAATCGCCTGCCACATGCTCAGTATCGACCCAAAGCATCTTTCAGTCAAACAAAAGCATTGTATATTGGGAATTGAATGATCGACTGCAATTAAAGAGGTGGTGGATAGGCTACTCGACAATGGATTTTTCCTCGATGCCCTCTACCTCGAATGAGTCTCCAAGCTTGTCTTGGTCAAGAAAAAAAATGAAAAGTGGCGAAAGTGTGTCGACTACTCAGACTTTAACAAAGCCTGCCCAATGGACAACTTCCCACTTTCGAAGATCGACCAGCTAGTTGATTCAACTGCCGGCTACCAGCTTCTCTCCTTCATGGATGCGTACTCAGGCTACAATCATATTGTCATGTGCCTTACAGACCATGAGCACACTTCATTCATAACCGACCTTGGGCTCTGCTGCTATGTTGTCATGCCTTTCGGTCTCATGAATGCTGGAGCGACCTATCAGTGACTGGTCAACCGCATGTTCAAGGACTATATCGGGAGATCCATGGAGGTTTACATGGACGATATGATCGTGAAAACGATGGTATCGAACAAACACGTCCATGACCTCATAGAAATGTTTGGTGTCCTCTGTAAATATGGCATGAAACTCAATTCTTTGAATTGCACTTTTGGCATTACGTCGGGAAAATTCCTGGGTTTCATTGTCAATTCACAGGGCATCGTAGCCAATCCGAAAAAAAATCCAGGCTATCCAGGATATTCGAGCCCCTCAGAGCATCAAGGATGTTCAAATTTTGAACGGGAAAGTGGCCACCCTAAGTCGATTCATCTCTAAAGCTACCGACAAGTGCATTCCCTTTTTCGACTTGCTCAGGAAAGGGAAGTGCAACTTCACATGGACACCGGAGTGCATTGCCGCATTCCAGGACCTGTTGAATCACTTAGAGAGACCACCTATCTTGTTGAAGCCCGTGAACCACAAAGACTTATACATTTATTTGGTTGTTTCTGTGCATGCAATTAGCTCGGTGCTTGTGCGCATCGAAGATCGTGTCCAACAGCCCGTTTACAACATCAGCAAGAGATTGACAGGGGCAGAAAAGATTTATCCAAAACTTTAGAAACTTTCTTTCTGCCATTTGATCTCTTCTCGGGAGCTACGGCCGTACTTCCCGTCCCATCATTTGAGAGTCTACACTGACCAGCTGCTACGACAGGTCCTGCAATGACCTGAGGCATCAGGGCGACTTTTGAAGTGGATCATAGAACTGAGCCAATTCGATATTACTTTCATCCCTCGTCGAGCCATCCTCGGACAAGCCCTCGCAGACTTCATAGCGGAGTTCACTAATCCCAAAGAGCCTCCTCCGGAAGACAGTGAGCCTCCAAACATTCAATGAAAACTATTCGTAGATGAACCCTCTAACAGTCAGCGTTCTGGCATCAGAGTTGTACTCCTTACTCCCGAGGAACACTCGATCTGTTATGCTTTAAAGCTCGACTTCCCTGCCACCAATAACGATGCAGAATACGAAGTCTTGATCGCTTGACGCAGAATTGCAATCAAACTTAACATCAAGGATATCCAGGTCTACTCTATCTCATAGCTCATCGTATGACAGGTACAAGGCGAATACCAAGCCAAGGGGGTACAACTCGCTCCCTACCTTGCTCGGTTCAGCGAACTACTCACCACCTTGACCACTACATCATCGCGCACATCCCTTAAGAACAGAGCCAAGCTGGCAAGCCCCAGTAGAAATGCTCGATTCTCTGAGCATCGATCAGATGCAAACGGATTAGGTCCCAACGATGGATATCGAGCAC
This sequence comes from Allium sativum, assembly GCA_030737875.1. Lineage (NCBI taxonomy): Eukaryota > Viridiplantae > Streptophyta > Magnoliopsida > Asparagales > Amaryllidaceae > Allium > Allium sativum. The sequence goes on along the minus strand of CM060921.1, from coordinate 712,959,841 downwards.
GAGCACAAGTCTTAGCTACTTACTACACAGAATCCTCTATGAGCGATACAAGGAAAGGCGAGCACTCATTCACAAGTTATCTCGCTACATCATTCAAGATGGAGTGCTCCACCGAAGGCGATTCTCTGTTCCATTACCCGGTGTGTAGCCCACAACGACGCCGACCGTGTGCTGTAGTACGTGCGTGAAGGCGATGTGGCAACCATACCGGGGGGTAGGGCAAACTCTGGCAAGGAAGATTCTTAGGTATGGTTACTTCTGTCCCACACTTGACCAAGATGCCACAGACTATGCCCGCAAGTGCGACAAATGCTAGAGGTTTTCCAAGATCCCAAGAACCCCGCCTACTAAGCTAACATAGATGGTCAGTCCTTAGTCGTTCGCAATGTGAGGAATATATATCATCATAACTCTTCCAAAGGCCAGAGGCGATGCATGTTATGCTATCGTCGCAGTTGATTACTTCACCAAGTGGGCCGAAGCCGAGGCTCTTACTATAATTACCACTAAGTAGGTGATCAACTTGGTCATCCGCAACATTATCAACCGATATGGAGTCAGCTAAGCCATTATCTACGATAACGGAACCCAATTTGAGAGTGCTGAGTTCAAAAACTTCTGTCAATGACACAACATTGAAAAGAAATTCTTAGTAGTAGCTCACCCACCTTGCCTTTTCCTAGGCCTCTTGCAAGGACACCTCATCAGCCTACCTCTTCTCCTCCTACTCCTCGGACTTGCGGAGTAGTTTAGCATTGTGTGATTCCACCAACTTGTGCATTGTTTGCATGCCTACATCTACCGGGCCAGTCACCTAGATACCTTGACCGTCATTTATTTCCCTTGCCTCAGAGAAAAGGACCTTGTAAACACCATCCGTTAGGTCCATGTGATGACCACCCATAAACCCCGCACTATACAAAAGAAATAATGCGCTGAAAGGTGTGCAAGGTAGACATAGACGATCATCAAAGTAGGTTAACACAAGCGGAACATGTCGTAAACTCACAGCGCAAAGATAAAATATAATAGAACATATACAACAGGTAGTAATAGTGAAGCAGAAACACAAGACTTTCATGCAACCAAAAAGTAATATCCACAAACTCGGAAATAGTGTTTATACAAAGTTTCCTCACTACATCATTTAGAAAAGCAAACAGCGGAAACCCAATTATTAGATAGTAGTAAAACTGGTACGTGAGCCTCCTACTCGTCATCAATCGGCATCATCATCCTCACTAAAGCATTACTTTCCACCTGTTACTTAGTCTGCCCATCCACAACCGGATGAACAACCCAAGGTAGTAAGAGGAAACAAAAAACCTTGAGTCAGACAAAAGTCTTAGTGAGCGATAAAACAGCTAACAAAATTCAACAATAAAATGTATGAGAGGAGATAGATAAACATACTAATCTACCCACAACACCAGAGAAGAACTCAACCTTATCTTCCCCACATCGGACAGTGATAGCCTTTACAATAACCAATTCAACCATTCATCCATGGAAACTAGAACACCCATTCAATCATGGAAAACACACATAACATCCAGATTATATAAGTCTCACACAGACAACCCTAATCGAGTTAAATATCCCCCAAGTACTCTTTCCAAAGGCCTAAACAAATATCAGTTAAGCACTCAAAGAACATCTCACTCGACTTTGGATAATCTATGTGAGATATATTACAAACTGAACAACCAATCATCCATGACTGACTCTGGCTATCACCGCTAATCCTACTTTGAAACCATCGTTGATCGTATGACGACCAACCTTGCCATATGTCAAGGGCTAATGGTAACCCCAGTTCTAGCATAAACTCCTAATGTCCAACCTTGACAATGTCCAACTTTGACAACTAGGCCTTTCTCCAAGGCCCAGGGTACTAGAACTTATGACAACGATAATCCCTCAGCCTTCTCATCTCTAGTCATCCATCTTGACGACTTTTCATAGCTCGAGCAACCTTCACGAGTAACCATTATCCACCAACTCATGACCTTTGAGTTCAAACTAACTTCCCAATTTACTTTAAATTCACTTCATCACCGGAAATGTCCGAGTCACTTTAGTCTAAGTCACTTCTGGCTGATCCAATTCCGGCTGAGCCAATTCCGGCTGAGCCAATTCCAGCTGTGTCAAATCTGGCCGAGTCAAATATGGCCGAGTCATATCTGGCCGAGTCAAATCTGGCCGAGTCAAATCTTGGTCGAGTCAAATCTGGCCGAGTCAAATCTTGGCCGAGTCAATCCTTGGCCGAGTCAATTTCTGCATATTGCAATTCAACTCGGATTTCGATCAAAACTTCGCCAAACGACGAATCCGACGAAACCAACTCAACCAAAATCATCAAACACAATCATAAGCATATCATAACATTACTAACCACATGAATATGACGATTACCACAAAAATGATGTAAATATCACAAAAACCATTAAAGTGAACATATGATCAAAATGAGAGATCTAACTAACGTAAACCTATAAAATGACATGAAATTAAAGAGTAAAACTTTCTAGATTAGATCATAGGGTGATGCATATGAAAATGAACTTGTAATGGTGTAAATCTATTGTAAAACATCCCAATTTGATGAGAAACATGCACAAACACTCATATACTTTATTGCATTCATGTAAGAGATATAAATCACTCACTGATTTGTCGAAACAATCTAAAATGATAGAAATAAGAATTCAGACAGCGAGCACTTCGAATCAAACTCCTCGATCCGATGAATTCGCCTTTGAAAAGATGTAGATCTTTCCTTGGATGGTGTAGATCTTCGATTTCCTCCCTTAGATTTGGATTTTTTATGGTGGAGAAGTGTAGGAGGAAGAAGGAGATCAAATGCCTTCAAAATGAGAGAATGGGAAAGTAAACTTTTTCCCTCCACTCTCACCCCCTATTTATAGGATTCCACCATCCCACTAATGGGCCTCCTCAATTCATCCCATTAGGCTCTCCAAACCTGAATAACCAACTGAAAAACCTTAAAGCAACGATTTTTCCCAAATCACTGAGCCAAAACCTTAATGTGACCACTCTACGGAAAGGTAACCATCAATTCCCTTCCAATGGCACAGGTCTCACCCTCTAATTCGACCTAAGTCAAAAGTTATGCCCTGTACAAGGATGACAGGGGCAAAATGGTCACAAACAAAATCAGTAAAAAATTATGGACATGTCTAACATCCCCATAAACAACATATTAAAAGATGAGAATGATCCAACACTTAGAGAATAAAATAAATATATTTTACGATCTTCCGATACGTAAAATGCGGGATGTTACATTCTCCCCCTTAAGAATTTCACCTCCGAAATTCCAATCAAACACAAGTAATCACAACGATTCCATATGCCTATCATCCATGAAAAGCCAATTCTATAATCCAAACTAGCAACCATCAAGCCATGCATCCATAGCCTTATCCTAGCACGTGGAATTCTAATAATCAACAACAAGATACAACGATATTATGAAGATACAATATCAAAGGGTCCTACCGACGAAGAGTTCTGGATGGGTTGCTCTCATACTCTCTTCCGTCTCCCATGTACAATCGTCTCCATCCTCATTCCATTGTACCTTGACTAGATTAACCGTCTTCCTCTTAAGCTGTTTCGTGTCATTCCCCACAACACGAAGTGGCTTACGAGGTCTCGAAACTACGGTCTCTACTTCTAAGTCTTCGTACTGTTCTGGAGATATCACCACATTCGAATCATGCACAAATTTCCGTAGAAACGACACATGGAACACATTATGCACACTCGACATCTTCTTGGGTAACTCCAATCTATATGCGAGCTTTTCAATTCGCTCGACTATCGGAAATGGTCCAACAAACCTTGGGGCAAACTTTCCTTTCTTTCCAAATCTAACCATGTGCTTTAGTGGTGAAGCTTTCACAAAAACCATATCTCCCACGTCGAATTCCAAGTCCTTACAACACTTGTCGGCATGACTCTTATGACGATCCTGGGCTTCCTTCGTTCGTTGCCGAACTATCTCGATATAATCCGAGGTTTCTCTAATCATCTCAGGCCCAAGTACCAACTTATCTCCAGTTTCTTGCCAACATGCTGGAGAATTGCACGACCTTCCATACAACGCTTCGTATGGTGCCATCCCAATGCTAGATTGGTAGCTATTATTATACGCAAAATCAAGTAGATGTACATGGTCTTTCCATGATCCTCCAAAGTCTAACACACAAGCCCTCAAGAGATCTTCCAAAACACGATTGACTCTCTCGATCTGACCATCAGTTTGAGGATGATATGCCGTACTCAAGCACAACTCGGTTCCCAAAGCTTCTTGTAGACTTTTCCAAAATCCAATCGTGAATAATGGATCTCGGTCACTCACTATACTCTTTGGGACACCATGGAATCGAACTATCCATCTCACATAAAGCTCAGCCAATTTTGACGCTGTCCTAGTCGCCTTAACAGGAATGAACCTTGCACTTTTGGTCAAACGATCTACAATGACCCAAATCCCTTCGTTCCCTGCCCTAGTTCTTGGTAGTCCGTCGATAAAATCCATCGATATTTGCTCCCACTTCCATGTAGGAACCTCTAATGGCTGAAGCATACCACTCGGCTTCTTCTGTTCAGCTTTCACCAACTGACAGTTCATACACTTGGAAATGAACTTTCCAATATCTCGCTTTATCCCTTCCCAGTAGTAGACTCTCTTCATGTCCTGATACATCTTATTTCCACCGGGATGAATCGTCAACTTTGAGTAATGACATTCTCTCAAAACCTCATCCCTCAATCCATCGATATCAGGAACAACTAATCTCCCTTCCTTTCGAAGCCAACCTTCTCGATCGACCTCGAACTCTTTATCTTCTGGTTCCAGTTTCTGAATGAACTCGACAAGCTTCGCATCTTTCTTTTGGGTCTCGCCAATCCTTTCGATAAGAGTTGGTCTTATCGATAAGCTTGCCAACATTTCAGGTTCCAACTCACACCTTGGCCTGAAATCGAACCTTGCCATGTACTCGAGGCTCTTCCATTCCGAATACATCGCTCCCAAACTTGCGTGTCTTCGACTTAACGCATCTGCAACTGCATTACCCTTGCCCGGAGTATAGGCTATGCCAAAATCATATGATGCCAGAAACTCTAACCATCTTTGCTGCCGAAGATTCAAATCTTTTTGGGAGAAAAGATACTTCAACGACTTGTGATCCATAAACAACTCGAATCGAACTCCCAACAGGTAATGTCTCCACATCTTCAGAGCAAATACAATAACCGCCGACTCCAAATCCTGAGTTGGGTAATTCTTCTCATGCAGCTTTAGTTGTCGACTCGCATAGACCACAACCTTATCCTTCTACATTAGCACTGCTACAAGTCCAGTACCACATGCATCGGTATATACCACCATCCCTTCATTGCCACTCGGTATGGTCAACACAGGTGCACTCATTAATCTCTCCTTCAGGATTCCGAACGCTTGTTCACACTTTGCATCCCATGTGAATACTTGGTTCTTCTTCGTCAATCCTGTCAACGGTGTGGCTACCTTGGAGAAATCCTTGATAAACCGTCGGTAATATCCTGCCAACCCAAGGAAACACCGAACATCCGTCGCATTCTTAGGTCGATCCCAGTCCTGGATTGCTGCAACTTTAGCGGGGTCAACCGCTATCCATTTTCCAGAAACTACATGACCTAAGAACCACACTTCATCCTTCTAGAAGTGACACTTTGAGAACTTAGCCTTAAGCTGGTGCTTCCGCAAGATCTCTAACACAACTCTCAATTGCTTCTTATGTTCTTCCTCATTTCTAGAGTAAACCAGAATATCATCCACGAACACAAACATAAACTTGTTCAACCGTTCTCTGAATACTCTATTCATAAGATCCACAAAATACGCTGGTGCGTTAGTCAACCTGAATGGCATCACCAACCATTCGAAGAAACCGGATGGTGTCCTAAAAGCAGTCTTTGGCACACTATCCTTAGCCACCCTCAACTGGTGAAATCCCGTTGCCAAATCCATCAGAGAAAACACTTTGGCTTCGTGAGGGTGATCGAACAAGTCATCAATCCTTTGCAACAGATACTTGTTCTTCTTAGTCACCTTGTTTCATGATAGTCCATACACAATCTTAACGAGCCATCTGCCTTAGTTGCAAATACGACTGGTGCACCCCATTCAGAAACACTCCTCTGAATGAATCCTTTTCCCAAAAGGTCACGAACTTGCACCTCTAACTCTCGTTGTTCCCTAGGCGCCATCCGCCTAAGAGGCATAACGATTGGTCTAGCACCTTCGACCAAATCGATCCTAAACTCGATCTCACGATGCGGCGGCAACCCTTTGACCTCGTCAAAGACATTTACATACTCATTAGCGATCAGCACTGATGACAGGTCTTCTTGTGGAATCCCAAGCGAATATAGATAACTCACGAAGACCCCGTCTTCGCGCTTACATCTAATCAACACCTTTCGCCCTTCCACATCCCCGACCCTCACCTCTAGCTACTCGCAATTTACCCTGGCCATATACCTCTTGAGCCAATCCATGCCCAAGATGATCCCAAACCCAGCGAAGTTAAGAACAAAGCAATCACACACAAAAGAGCAACCATGATTCGACAACACTAGACCATGACATATCATGCAAAGATTTAACGAACCCCCAATTGGATTAGTCACTACGAAGGGTCTATCACAAATTTCAGGTTCCAAACCCAAGAGACACACAAGCTCATTGCAAATGAACGAATGCGATGCTCAAGTATCAAACAAAACTCGAACTGAAACACCATTAATAGAAAGAGTACCTTGCACCACGACACCCTTTCCCTTTTCCTCTACGGTAGGAGCTCTCGAAGAAGTTGGCACAGCTTCCAAAGCAAATGCCCTCACAACCTGCTTGCCCTTAGCTGATTCTGGAAAATCTTTCTTCTCATGCACTGGCTTCCCACATTTAAAGCATTTCTTCTCATCTTTGGGATTCTTGCACTCATAAGCAAAATGGCCTTTCTGTTGGAAGTTAAAGCAAACCACCTCACTCTTAGTCTTCTTTTGGCCATCTTTTCCCTTCTGTTGTTGTTGCTTCCTCTTCTTATTATTACCAACCTGCTGTGGTTTCTGAGCCTCTTTGGTCGCAGCGACAACATTTGCTTCTTTAGGAAACAAGCTCTCATGGCGAATATCTTTTTTCACAATCTTCTGAAATGAATCATCAAGATGGTCCATTAGCGGCTTTCCAATATGAGCATCCAAACCCAAGACAAACTTCTTGTTCTTCTGATAGGGTGTATCAATGTAAGAGCGAGCATATCTAGACAAAGCCTCAAAATCAGAAATGTAGTCAAGCACAGAACGACCATTCTGTTTCAGCTCTATGAACTTCTTGAATAGAGCAGATTTCTGAGCTTTGGAGATAACTTTGCTTCAAATTTAGCTTGGAATAGCTCCCATGAAATTTCTTCCTTTGGAGTCTCGAGTGTAACAGAATCCCACAATTCCATGGCCCTACTCTGCAGTTGCCTTGATGCAAGTTTTCTCTTTATTGCATCCTCGATACCCAAGTCTCCAAAGATTCGAACACATGAATCCATCCACCTCTGAACCTCTTCAGTTGGTTCAGTTCCCTTGAACGGTTTCGCCCCTAGAGATGTAAAGTCCTTGCACAGCTTTGCAAAATCTACTACTCTAGGAACTCGCACATCCACATCTGCTGTTGCCGCCACTGAAGCGGGTAACCTTCGCATAATTGCTTTTTCCATGGCTTCAAACATGGCCGGGTAATTAGGTTCACCACATTTCCCCCTCCAATATTGGCTCCCCTAGCAGTGCGTCTTGTTTCTCGTCTACTCATTCTAAATCTGCAATTTAGAATAATTAGTCACCTTCAAGAAATCTGCTAAAGGAAAACAACTGTTACTACCATATATGCTAATATATATAGTAAGCATTCAACTGAGATCTACAAGTACGTCTCTCATACGTGATTACGTCCTTGAACTTTGGCCAAAAATCGTTGACCAGAGCTCTGACGCCAAATGTGACGACCGCCCATAACCCCCGCACTATACAAAAGAAATAATGCGCTGAAAGGTGTTCAAGGTAGTCATCGACGGTCAAAAGAGTAGTTAAATACAAGCGGAACCTGTCGTAAACTCACAGCACACGGATAAAATATAACAGAACATATACAACAGGTAGTAATAGTGAAGCAGAAACACAAGACTTTCATACAACCAGAAAGTAATATCCACAAACTTGGAAATAGTGTTTGTACAAAGTTGCCTCACTACATCATTCAGAAAAGAAAACAGTGGAAACCCAATTATTAGATAGTAGTAAAACTGGTAAGTGAGCCTCCTGCTCGTCATTGATCAGCATCGTCGTCCTCGCTAAAGCATTACCGGTCACCTGTTACTTTGTCTGCCCATCCACAATCGGATGAACAGCCCAAGGTAATAAGAGGAAACATAAAACCTTTAGTCAGACAATAGTCTTAGTGAGCGATAAAACAGCTAACAAACTTCAACAATAAAGTGCATGTGACGACCGCCCATAACCCCCGCACTAAACAAGTGGAAAATGCGCTGAAAGGTGTGCCAGGCTGCTATGGACGATCATCAGAGTAGGTAAACACATCGAAACCTGTCGTAGAGCTCACAGCACAAGGATAAAATATAATAGAACATATACAACAGGTAATAGCAATGAGGTATCATATAACAAACTTTTGAAACTTTCTCAACATCCAAAAAGATTATCCAACTGATATCAAAGTTTGTACATAAGGCCTCACTATAACTCTCAAGCAACTCAAACAGCGGAAACAGAAATACTAGATAATAATAAAACTGGTACGCCAGCCTCCTGCTCGTCTTCGCTCAGCTTCCTCGTCTCCCTAAGCTCCATTAACTGTAACCTGCTACTCAGTTTGCTCATCCACAACCGGATGAACAGCCCAAGGTAATAAGAGGAGACATAAAACCTTGAGTCAGACAATAGTCTTAGTGAGCGATAAAACAACTAACAAACTTCAACAAGAAAGTATATGAGAATGGGTAAATGAACAACTTATCTACCCACAACACCAGAGAAGAACTCAACCTTATCTTCCACACATCAGACAGTGATAGCCTTTACACCAAGCATTTCAACCATTAATCCATAGAAACCAGAACAACCATTTGTTCATAGCAAACAGAAACAGCCAACAATAGCAATCATGGCATCCAGATTATATATATCTCACGCAAATCATCCTAGTCGAATTCAACATCCCTCAAATACAAGCCCCAGAGGCCGAAACCAATATCAGACAAGTACTCAAGGAACATTTAATTCGATGTTGGATAACCCACGTGAGATGGCACAAGCAAAACATCCAGCATACATGACAGACTCTGGCTATCACCGCCAATCGTGCTTCGAAACCATCATTATCATATGACGGCCAACCTTGCCATATGTCAAGGGCTAATGGTAACCCTAGTTCTAGCACGAACTCCATATGTCCAACCTTGACAATGTCCAACCTTAACACTAGTCCTTTCCCCAAGACCCAGGGTACTCGACCAGCAACCTTCTGATCTTTTGGGTGCCCCCATCGTACCCCTGCTTTGAGCCTGCTAGAACTTACGACAACGATGACCTCTCGGCCTTCGCATTTCTAGTCGTCCAACCTTGACGATGTTTCATAGCTCAAGCAACCTTCTCGAGCAGCCATTATCCATCAACTCACGACCTTTGAGTTGTCACCGAACACATTCATCACTTCGAGCCTTCCTACTTGAACCACCTCGAAGCTACACCATCACCAAGCCCTCTTGGAGGACCCCAAAACCGGCCCCTCCTGGGAAGACCCAAAACCTGCTCTTCCTGGGAAGACCCGAAACCGACCCTTCCTGGGAAGACACAAAACCTGCTCTTCCTGGGATGACCCAAAACCAACCCTTCCTGGGAAGACCCAAAACCGACCCTTCCTTATGACCGAGCCACTAAGATCGACCCAAAAACTTAGCCCAACCGACCCAGCTAAAACCGACCCACCGACCCGGTTCCCTTCTGGCTTCAGGATTCGACCCTAACACCAATCGGCTGATCCGACCGACCAGGTTTGCCACCATCTGATCGAACCAACTCTCTAAAACCGACCCGGCCTGATCACCCCTTCCTGGATCATGACCGACTCGCCTGCTCCAAATCAGAACTCCAAATTTGCTCGACCTGACCAGTATGGACCGAACGATCAGACCGACCAAATCCAAGACCGACCAGCCTTTCTCACCTGAGACCGACCGACCAGGAAGAAAACCGACCCAAAACCTGTCTTGCTCCCCAAGCCACGTCTTGACCGACCAGCCTAGGACCGACCCCTCTAGACCGACCCGATTCCTGCACAGCTCCATTTCGACTTTGATTTTGACCAAAACTTCGTCAAACGACGAATCCGTCAAAACCGGCTTATCCGATTCATTCAAACGCAACCACAAACATGTTATGCAACCAACAATATTATCAATCTAACAATTTCCATCAAAACACATAAATTTCCCAAAACATGATAAGTGAACATATGAACATAAAAACGGATCTAATTTGCATAAACTTGAGAGAAATCATGAAATTATCCATTTAAATTATCTAGATCAGATCCTAAGGTGATTCATATGTAAAATGGACTTAGCATGGTGTAGATCTAAAGAAAATAACATGGAAATGATGAAATTAACATCCTATAACACACATACTTTCATGAATCCGAACGAGAGATGTAAATCACTCACCGATTATCCAAAACAAAGCAAAAGCGATGAAAAAGCAATCCGGACAGCGAACACTTCAAATCAAACCCTTCAATCCGATGAATTCGTCCTTGAAACGATGTTGATCTAGCCTTGAATGGTATAGATCTTCGATTTCCCTCCTTGGATTTGGAATTATAATGGTGGAAAGGTGTTAGAGGAAGAAGGAGATCAAAGCCTCCCCATAAGAGAATGGAAAATCCAACCTTTCCCCATATCCCTTACCCTCTATTTATAGCCTCCACCAACCCCTTAATGGGCCTTCTCCAAATCAGCCCATTAGCCTTCCAAAACCTGAACAGCCAACTGAAAAACCTTAAAACAGCGATTTCTCCCAAACCGCTGAACCAAATCTTTCATGTAACCACTCAACGGAAAGAGAATCATCAATTCCTTTCCAATGGCATAGGTCTCACCCTCTGATTCGACCTGAGTCAAAAGTTATGTCCTGTAAAAGACTGACAAGGGCAAAATGGTCACAAACAAAATCGGTTAAATTTATGGACATGTCTCACATCCCCATAAGCAACATACCAAAAGATGAGATTGATCCAACCCTCAGGGAATAAAATAAAAATATTTTATGATCTTCCGATACGTAAAATGCGGGCTGTTACATTCTCCCCCCTTAAGAATTTCACCCCCGAAATTCCAAGCAACCACAACAATTCCGCATGCCTATCATCCATGAGAAGCCAATCCTATCATCCAAACTAGCAACCATCAAGCCATGCATCCATAGCCTTATCCTAGCACGCGAAATTCTATCAAACAACAACAAGATACAATGATATAGCGACGATACAATCAAAGGGTTCTACCGATGAAAAGTTCTGGATGAGTCGCCCTCATGCTCTCTTCCGTCTCCAATGTACAATCGTCGCCATCTTCACTCCATTGTACCTTGACTAGCTTAACCGTCTTCCTCCTAAGCTGTTTCGTGTCATTCCCCACAACACGAAGTGGCCTATGAGGTTTCGCAACTGCGGTCTCGACTTCTAAATCTTCATAATGTTCTGGAGATACCACCACATTCGAGTCGTACACAAACTTCCGTAGAAACGACACATGGAAAACATTATGCACACTCGACATCTTCTCGGGTAACTCCAACCTATATGCGAGCTTTCCTATTCGCTCGACTATCGGAAACGGTCCAACAAACCTAGGAGCCAACTTCCCTTTACTTCCGAATCGAACCACATGCTTCAACGGTGAAATCTTCACGAAAACCATATCTCCTACGTCGAATTCCAAATCCTTACGACGCTTATCGGCGTAACTCTTCTGACGATCTTGGGCCGCCTTCATTCGTTGTCGAACAATCTTGATACAATCCGAGGTTTCTCTAATCATTTCAGGCCTAAGTACCAACTTATCTCCAGTTTCTAACCAACAAGCTGGAGAATTGCACAGCCTTCCATACAACGCCTCGTATGGTGCCATCCCAATACTCGACTGGTAGCTATTATTATATGCAAACTCAACTAGATGTATATGGTCCTCCCATGATCCTCCGAAGTCTAACACACAAGCCCTCAGGAGATCTTCTAAAACTAAGTTGACTCTCTCGGTCTGACCATCAGTTTGGGGATGATATGCCGTACTTAAACACAATTCGGTTCCCAAAGCTTCTTGCAAACTTTTCCAAAATCCACTCGTGAACAATGGATCCTGGTCACTTACTATACTCTTTGGAACACCATGGAATCGAACTATCATTTCACATAAAGCTCAGCCAATTTTGATGCTGTCCTAGTCGTCTTGATAGGAATGAACCTTGCACTTTTGGTCAAACGATCCACAATGACCCAAATCCCTTCATTCCCTGTCCTAGTTCTAGGTAGTCCATCGATAAAATCCATCGATATCTGCTCCCACTTCCATGTAGGAACCTCTAATGGCTGAAGTAAACCACTAGGCTTCTTCTGTTCAGCTTTCACCAACTGACAATTCATACACTTAGAAATGAATTTTCCAATATTTCTTTTCATCCCTTCCCAATAGTAGGCTCGCTTCATGTCCTGATGCATTTTACTACCACCGGGATGAATCGTTAGCTTCGAGTGATGACATTCTCTCAGAACCTCATCCCTCAATCCGTCGATATCAGGAACAACTAATCGTCCTTGCTTTCGAAGCCAACCTTCTCGATCGACCTCGAACTCTTTACCCTCTGGTTCCAGTTTCGGAATGAACTCGACAAGCTTCGCATCTTTCTTTTGGCCCTCGCCAATCCTTTCGATAAGAGTAGGCCTTATCGATAAGCTTGCCAACATTTCAGGTTCCAACTCGCACCTTGGCCTGAAATCGAACCCTGCCAAGTACTCGAGGCTCTTCCATTCCGAAAACATCGCTCCCAAACTTGCGTGTCTTCGACTCAATGCATCTGCAACTGCATTGCCTTTGCCGGGAGTATAGGCTATACCAAAATCATACGATGCCAGAAACACTAATCATCGTTGCTGCCGAAGATTTAAATCCTTTTGGGAGAAAAGATACTTCAACGACTTGTGATCCGTAAACAACTCGAATCATACCCCCAATAGGTAATGTCTCCACATCTTCAGAGCAAACACAATCGTTGCCAACTCCAAATCATGAGTTGGATATTTTCTCTCATGCGTCTTTAGCTGTCGACTTGCGTAAGCCACTACCTTATCCTTCTTCATTAGCACTGCTCCAAGTCCAGTACCACTTGCATCAGTATACACCACCATCTCTTCATTCCCACTTGGAATGGTCAACACAGGTGCACTCGTCAATCTCTCCTTCAAGATTTCGAACGCTTGTTCACACTTCGGATCCCATGCGAACACTTGGTTCTTCTTTGTCAATTCTGTTAATGGTGCAGCTATCTTGGAGAAATCCTTGATAAACCTTCGGTAATAACCAGCCAACCCAAGGAAACTCCGAACCTCCATCGCATTCTTAGGTCTACCCCAGTCCGGGATTGCTGCAACTTTAGCGGGGTCAACCGCTATGCCTTTTCCAGAAACAACATGACCTAAGAACCTCACTTCATCCTTCCAGAAGTGACACTTTGAGAACTTAGCCTTAAGCTGATGCTTTCGCAAGATCTCTAACACAACTCTCAAGTGCGTCTTATGTTCTTCCATATTTCTGGAGTAAACCAGTATATCATCCATGAACACAAGCACGAACTTACTCAACTGATCTCTGAACACTCTATTCATAAGATCCACAAAATACGATGGCGTGTTAGTCAACCCGAATGGCATCACCAACCACTCGAAAAACCCGGACGGTGTCCTAAAAGCAGTCTTTGGCACACTATCCTTAGCCACTCTCAATTGGTGAAATCCCGTTGCCAAATCCATCTGAGAAAACACTTTGGCTTCGTGAAGCTGATCGAACAAGTCATCAATCCTTGGGAACGGATACTTGTTCTTCTTAGTCACCTTGTTCAGCTCACGATAGTCCACACACAGTCTTAACGAGCCATCTGCCTTAGTTGCAAACATGACTGGTGCACCCCACTCGGAAACACTCCTCCGAATGAATCCGTTTCCCAAAAGGTCACGAACTTGCACCTCTAACTCTCGCTGTTCCCTAGGCACCACCCGCCTAAGGGGCATAACAATTGGTCTAGCACCTTCGACCAAATCGATCCTAAACTCGATCTCACGATCCAGCGACAACCCTTTGACCTCGTCGAAGACATGTACATACTCATTAGCGATCAGCATTGATGACAAGTCTTCTTGTGGAATCCCAAGCGAATATAGATAACTCACGAAGACCCCGTCTTCGCGCTTACATCTAATCAACACCTTTCACCCTTCCACATCCCCGACCCTCACCTCTAGCTTCTCGCAATTCACCCTTGCCGCGTATCTCTTGAGCCAATCCATGCCCAAGATGATCCCATACCCAGCGAAGTTAAGAACAAAGCAATCACACATAAAAGAGTAACCATGACTCGATACCACTAAACCACAACAAATCATGCAAAAACTGGACGAACCCCCAACTGGATTAGTCACGATCAAAGGTCTATCACAAATCTCGGGTTCTAAACCCAAGCGACATACAAGCTCATTGCAGATGAATGAATGTGATGCTCCAGTATCAAACAAAACTCGAACTGAAACACCGTTAACGAAAAAAGTACCTTGCACCACGATACCCTTTCCCTTCTCCTCTGCAGTAGGAGCTCTTGAAGAAGATGGCATAGCTTCCAAAGCATATGCCTTCACAATCTGTTTGCCCTTAGCTGATTCTGGACAATCTTTCTTCTCATGCCCAGGCTTTCCACACTTGAAGCACTTCTTCTCAGCTTTGGGATTCTTGCACTGATTTGAATAATGACCCTTCTGTTGGCAGTTAAAGCAAACCACCTCACTCTTGGGTTTCTTTTGGCCATCCTTTCCTTTCTGTTGTTGCTGCTTCCTCTTTTTATTACCACCTTGCTGTGGTTTCTGAGCTTCCTTGGTTGCAGCGACAACATTTGCTTCCTTGGGAAACAAGCTCTCATGGCGAATAGCTTTTTCCACAATTTTCTCAAATGAATCATCAAGATGGTCCACAAGCGGTTTTCCAATATGAGCATCCAAACCCAAGACAAACTTCTCGTTCTTCTGATAGGGTGTATCAATGTATGAACGAGCATATCTAGACAAAGCCTCAAAATCAGAAATGTAGTCAAGAACTGATCTGCCATTCTGCTTCAACTCTACGAACATCTTGAAGAGAACGGACTTCTGAGCAGTGGAGATAAACTTTTCTTCAAACTTAGCTTCGAATTGCTCCCATGAAATCTCCTCTTCCGGAGTCTCGAGTAAGTTCCACCATTCCATGGCTTTGCTCTGAAGCTGCCTTGATGCAAGCTTTCTCTTCATTGCATCCTCAATACCCAAGTCTCCAAAGATTCGAACACATGAATCCATCCACCTCTGAACCTCTTCAGCTGGTTCAGTTCCCTTGAATGGTTTCCCTCCTAGAGATGTAAAGTCCTTGCATATCTTTGCAAAATCTACTCTAGGAACTCGCACACCTACATCTACCATAACCGCCACTGGAGCGGGTAGCCTTCGCATAATTGCTTCTGCCATGGCTTCAAACATGGCCAGGTAATCTGGTTCGTCACCATTTCCCCCTCTAGTATTAGCTCTCCTAGCAGCGTGTCTTGATGGTCGTCTACTCATTCTAAATCCGCAATCTAGAATAATTAACCACTTCCAAGAAAACTGCTAAAGAGATACAACTGCTACTACTATATATGTTAATATACATATAGTAAACATCCAACAGAAATCTACAAATACGTCTCTCCTACATAATTACGTCTTTGAACTTAGGCCAAAATCGTTGACTAGAGCTCTGATACCAAATTTGACGACCGCCCATAACCCCCGCACTAAACAAGTGGAAAATGCGCTGAAAGGTGTGACAGCCTGCTATAGATGATCATCAGAGTAGGTAAACACATCGAAACCTGTCGTAGAGCTCACAGCGCAAGGATAAAATGAAATAGAACATATACAACAGGTAATAGCAATGAGGTATCATATAACAAACTTTTGAAACTTTCTCAACATCCAGAAAGATTATCCAACTGATATCAATGTTTGTACATAAGGCCTCACTATAACTCTCAAGCAACTCAAACAGCGGAAACAGAAATACTAGATAGTAAAAAAACTGGTACGCCAGCCTCCTGCTCGTCTTCGCTCAGCTTCCTCGTCTCACTAAGCTCCATTACCTGTAACCTGCTACTCAGTCTGCCCATCCACAACCGGATGAACAGCCCATGGTAATAAGAGGAGACATAAAACCTTGAGTCAGACAATAGTCTTAGTGAGCGATAAAACAGCTAACAAACTTCAACAAGAAAGTATATGAGAATGGGTAAATGAACAACTTATCATCCCACAACACCAGAGAAGAACTCAACCTTATCTTCCCCACATCAGACAGTGATAGCCTTTACACCAAGCATTTCAACCATTAATCCATAGAAACCAGAACAACCATTTGTTCATAGCAAACAGAAATAACCGACAATAGCAATCATGGCATCCAGATTATATATATCTCACGCAAATCATCCTAGTCGAATTCAACATCCCTCGAATACAAGCCCCAGAGGCCGAAACCAATATCAGACAAGCACTCAAGGAACATCTACTTTGATGTTGGATAACCCACGTGAGATGGCACAAGCAAAACATCCAGCATACATGACAGACTCTGGCTATCACCGCCAATCCTGCTTCGAAACCATCATTATCGTATGACGGCCAACCTTGCCATATGTCAAGGGCTAATGGTAACCCCAGTTCTAGCATGAACTCCATATGTCCATCCTTGACAATGTCCAACCTTGACACTAGGCCTTTCCCCAAGACCCAGGGTACTCGACCACCAACCTTCTGATCTTTTGGGTGCCCCCATCGTACCCCTGCTTTGAGCCTGCTATAACTTACGACAACAATGACCTCTCGGCCTTCGCATCTCTAGTCGTCCAACCTTGACGATGTCTCATAACTCAAGCAACCTTCTCGAGCAGCCATTATCCATCAACTCACGACCTTTGAGTTGTCACCGAACACATTCATCACTTCGAGCCTTCCTACTTGAACCACATCGAAGCTACACCATCACCGAGCCCTCTGGGAGGACCCCAAAACCGACCCCTCCGGGGAAGACCCAAAACCTGCTCTTCCTGGGAAGACCCAAAACCGACCCTTCCTGGGAAGACCCAAAACCTGCTCTTCCTGGGAAGACCCAAAACCTGCTCTTCCTGGGGAGACCCAAAACCGACCCTTCCTGGGAAGACCCAAAACCGACCCTTCCTTATGACCGAGCCACTAAGATCGACCCAAAAGCTTAGCCCAACCGACCCACCGACCCGGTTCCCTTCTGGCTTCAGGATTTGACCCTACCACCAATCGGCTGACCCGACCGACCAAGTTTGCCACCATCTGACCGAACCAACCCTCTAAAACCGACCCGACCTGATCACCCCTTCCTGGAACATGACCGACCCGCCTGCTCCAAATCAGAACTCCAAATTTGCTCGACCTGACCAGTATGGACCGACCGATCAGACCGACCAGCTCCAAGACCGACCAGCCTTTCTCACTTGAGACCGACCGACCAGGAAGAAAACCGACCCAAAACCTGTCTTGCTCCCCAAGGCATGTCTTGACCGACCAGTCTAGGACCGACTCCTCTAGAACGACCCGATTCCTGCACAGCTCCATTTCGACTTTGATTTCGACCAAAACTTCGCCAAACGACGAATCCGTCAAAACCGGCTTGTCCGATTCATTCAAACGCAACCACAAACATGTTATGCAACCAACAATATCATCAATCTAACAATTTCCATCAAAACACATAAATTTCACAAAACATGATAAGTGAACATATGAACATAAAAACGGATCTAATTTGCATAAACTTGAGAGAAATCATGAAATTAACCATTTAAATTATCTAGATCAGATCCTAAGGTGATTCATATGTAAAATGGACTTAGCATGGTGTAGATCTAAAGAAAATAACATGGAAATGATGAAATTAACATCCTATAACTCACATACTTTCATTAATCCGAATGAGAGATGTAAATCACTCACCGATTATCCAAAACAAAGCAAAAGCGATGAAAAAGCAATACAGATAGCGAACACTTCGAATCAAACCCTTCAATCCGATGAATTCGCCCTTGAAACGATGTTGATCTAGCCTTGAATGGTATAGATCTTCGATTTCCCTCCTTGGATTTGGAATTTTAATGGTGGAAAGGTGTTAGAGGAAGAAGGAGATCAAAGCCTCCCCATAAGAGAATGGAAAATCCAACCTTTCCCCATATCCCTTACCCTCTATTTATAGCCTCCACCAACCCCTTAATGAGCCTTCTCCAAATCAGCCCATTAGCCTTCCAAAACCTGAACAGCCAACTGAAAAACCTTAACACATCGATTTCTCCCAAACCATTGAACCAAATCTTTCATGTAACCACTCTACGGAAAGAGAATCATCAATTCCTTTCCAATGACACAGATCTCACCCTCTGATTCGACCTGAGTCAAAAGTTATGCCCTGTACAAGACTGACAAGGGCAAAATGGTCACAAACAAAATTGGTAAAATTTATGGACAATACTCACATCCCCATAAGCAACGTACCAAAAGATGAGAATGATCCAACCCTCAGGGAATAAAATAAAAATATTTTACTATCTTCCGATACGTAAAATGCGGGCTGTTACAGTGCATGAGAGGAGATTGATAAACATATTAATCTACCCACAACACCAAAGAAGAACTCAACCTTATCTTCCCCACATCGGACAGTGATAGCCTTTACAATAAACAATTCAACCATTCATCCATGGAAACTAGAACACCCATTCAATCATGGAAAACACACATAACATCCAGATTATATAAGTCTCACATAGACAACCCTAATCGAGTTTAATATCCCCCAAGTACTCTTCCCAAAGGCCTAAACAAATATCAGTTAAGCACTCAAAGAACATCTCACTCGACATTGGATAATCTATGCGAGATAGTACAAACAGAACAACCAATCATCCATGACTGACTCTGGCTATCACCGCCAATCCTGCTTTGAAACCATCGTTAATCGTATGACGGCCAACCTTGTCATATGTTAAGGGCTAATGGTAACCCCAGTTCTAGCATAAACTCTTAATGCTAAACCTTGACAATGTCCGACCTTGACAACTAGGCCTTTCTCCAAGGCCTAGGGTACTAGAACTTATAATAACGATAATCCCTCAGCCTTGCCATCTCTAGTCATCCATCTTGACGACTTTCATAGCTCGAGCAACCTTCTTGAGTAACTATTATCCACCAACTCACGACCTTTGAGCTGAAACTAACTTCCCAATTTACTTTAAATTCACTTCATCACCGGAAATGTCCGAGTCACTTTAGTCCAAGTCACTTTTGGCTGATCTAATTCTAGCTGAGCCAATTCCGGCTGAGCCAATTCTAGCTGAGCCAATTCCAGCCGAGTCAAATCTGGCCGAGTCAAATCTGGTCCAGTCAAATTTGGCCGAGTCAAATCTGGGCTAGTCAAATCTGGCCAAGTCAAATCTTGGCGGAGTCAAATCTGGCCGAGTCAAATCTTGGCCGAGTCAATCCTTGGCCGAGTCAATCCTTAGCCGAGTCAATTTCTGCATATTGCAATTCAACTCCGATTTCTATCAAAACTTCGCCAAACGACGAATCCGACTAAACCAACTCAACCAAAATAATCAAACATAATCATAAGCATATCATAACATTACTAACCACATGAATATGACGAATACCACAAAAATGATGTAAATCTCACAAAAACCGTTAAATTGAACATATGATCAAAATGAGAGATCTAACTAACATGAACCTATAAAATGACATGAAATTAACGAGTAAAACTTGCTAGATTAGATCATAGGGTGATGCATATGAAAATGAACTTGTAATGGTGTATATCTATGGTAAAACATCCCAATTTGATGAGAAACGTGCATGAACACTCATATACTTTATTGCATTCATGTGAGAGATGTAAATCACTCACCGATTTGTCGAAACAATCTAAAATGATAGAAATAAGAATCCGGACAGCGAGCACTTCGAATAAAACTCCTCGATCTGATGAATTCGCCTTTGAAAAGATGTAGATCTTGCCTTGGATGGTGTAGATCTTCGATTTCCTCCCTTAGATTTGGATTTTTTTAATGGTGGAAAAGTGTAGGAGGAAGAAGGAGATCGAATGCCTTCAAAATGAGAGAACGGGAAAGTAAACTTTTTCCCTCCACTCTCACCCCCTATTTATAGGATTCCACCATCCCACTAATAGGCCTCTCTAATTTAGCCCATTAGGCTCTCCAAACCTGAACAACCAACTAAAAAATCTTAAAACAACGATTTCTCCCAAACGGCTGAGCCAAAACCTTAATGTAACCACTCTACGGAAAGGTAACCATCAATTCCTTTCCAATGGCACAAGTCTCACCCTTTGATTCGACCTGAGTCAAAAGTTATGCCCTGTACAAGGCTGACAGGGGAAAAATGGTCACAAACAAAATCAGTAAAAAATTATGGACATGTCTCACATCCCCATAAACAACATATTAAAAGATGAGAATGATCTAACCCTCAGAGAATAAAATAAATATATTTTACGATCTCTCGATACGTAAAATGCGGGATGTTACAGTCCACATTGGAAAAACATATCCAACGGGCTACCTCCTTCTCCAAACTGCATTCCTTGTAGTCCGGTCTCAGATAGTGAGTGGATTGTCGAGGTAAAGTCCGTTGTTACTTCTACTCTAGTATATCTTGCATGATAAAGAGGGAGACTTATCAGTCTACTTTAACTTAGTGTTTACATCCTTTTCGAGCATTCGTGATAATGAGACCTTACCTCCAGGGACTTGCGGCGCGGGGGCAATAAGTAGGGTGCTCATGGTTGTTGTTTGAAAGGAGCCTTATCTTCCTAACCCCGGGAAATCGGGGTGATACTCAGTAGAAGTAGGGGGTGGAACCATTGGACAACTGACGGTGGTGGATGTCACAACTTATTATCGATGGCAACTCCCCTCTACAAATTCATGGTTGACAATCATGCTCTCAGTAGTCACAAATTTCCCTTTGGTAGTAGCAAGTTCTGTCGTCCTTGCCTTCTCGGCATCCTCGTGTAACAACCTCCTCTCTTATTGTAGCACCATGGCTCCTCCTCGGTCAGGTGAGCCTCCATGAGTCGGAATTCAACTATGGCATCCAACTGTAGTCTTCGAGCCTAAAATTCCAATAACCTTTCCCAATTATGAGCCATCATCTGGGGGTAATCATTGACCCACGATATTCCGTGGAATCGAAGCATTTAACGTACATACCCCAGATTGCTGGGTCTAGAGACTCCTCCACCCTGGCCTCAGCGTCCTCGATCTCATTCCTGAGCTCCTTCACCTCTCTTCGATGCTCCATCCTTATTCCATCAACTTGGGGCAGCACCTCTTTATTAGAAGCCTCAGCAGCCTCCTTGTCTTTCTTAGTCTGCTCCAGAAGCCTCTTTAGCACGACACTCTCATTCGTAAGCCTATGGGCTTCCTCATTCCTAGTCTTTAACTCTAGTTCTCCTTGACCAAATCCTCGTTGCCCGTCTGAAGCTGGTGCACCTCTTTGTTTTCCTCAAGTAATCAGTTATTCTCCTTTACCAGCCGTTGATTCTCTCCTTTGAGTGTCACGTTGTCAGTCATCACCGAGACCACTGTGTCCTTGAAAGACGCCTCAACATCTGTGCCTCTTTCCCTAGCTTATTATACTTCTCTTCCCATTCTGTTGTTTCAACAACAAAGAATTAGAAGTTAAGTGTGTTACTTATATACGTGGAAACAATTACAATCTGAAGGCTTTTCTTACCCGATAGGTCGTCCCTCTTTTCCGAGCCCTGGATCTACACGTTCTTGTTAAAGATCAACTCCGAGGAATGCCCAGCATATCTACTGAACTCCTTGCACTGATAGTAAGCAACATATTTTTTCCTCCACATTTCATCAGCGTCATCACAAGGAATCATATTGAAGTTCGAAAGCCATTTTCATCAAAGTAATACTTAGGGAATCACTCTCTCAATATAGCCTTTCTCTATTTAATAGTGGGCTCCGGAGATTTGGGAATGCCTGGCACGCTACACCAAAAATGCCAATTAGGCAGTGTTCATGGCCGCATCTGATTCGATTTGGCAGTGCTATGGGCCGTATCAATTTTTGGCATCTTTGTCAATTTGATGCGGTCATTAGCCGTATCTAATTGAGATTTTGATATGGCCATTAGCCGTATCAAATTGAGAATTTGATACGGCTAATGACCATATCAAATTCTCAACTGAATACGGCTAATGACCGCATCTTTTTTTAAATTAGATACGACCATTAGCCATATCTTATTTAAAAAAAATTAAAAAACACAATTAGCTGTTTCTGGCAAACGTTAATAAGCACTGACAACACTCAAGATGGAAACACAATGACAAAATTAAATACATTTAACAAAATATGAAAGAAAATTTATTATACATTAAAATTCTCTCATTCACTGTTACATTGTTACAATTACATTTTGTGTATTACATTGCATTTCATTCTAATACAAACACACCTTACCATCTTCTCACAACCCTTAATACAACAATCGCACCTCCAAATACAACTGTTTCATCAACAATCACTTACATCAAAGAACACTTCATCAATAAACAACCCATTTGCCTGCTACAACATTCCATCAACCCTCCATCATAATGACAACTAGAACACTAGGCCACTACCCAAACCTCAACATAAACCATGAACAACCACCGGCGTCACCTGCAATAAGTTTCATCCTGCTCCCATACAATAGTAAACTCCAATAAATAGCTAATCATCCACGGACTGCACTTTGAGGACCTCCTAAAACATAAAACCTAAACCATTGATTACTTACAGAAATGTATGTAAAATCCAGCAATGATTGAGCATAAAGTTGAACATTTAATCTGCGGTCGTTCATCATTCATCGATGATTTAGGATGGAAAGCACAACCATCAAAGAACATAAATTATGGGATACAAAGGCTACAGGAATTGAAAATATTCCTTTATTGTTGGATGACTAAATTTGTCGGAAAAGTTCCATAACTGAGAAATATAAGCATACAATTTTTTATTGTGCAATATTCCGAACTGTAATAAGAACAAAAAAATATAAATAGTAAATTACATACTCAGGTAGATAGATTGTCTTTGTCTTAGCAAAGGTGTAACCTTTTAGAAACAAGATTAAAAGACTTAATATAACCTCAGTTATCAATAAGATAGTTAAAAGAATCCAAGGTGTTAGCTAGAGCTCGACAAGTTGATCGCTGGGATGACATCTTCCCCACTAGTTTTCATAATAATAATGTCTAGTACTACTTCTAATGGCACATATGTGCCTGCACCTATTATCATTGCTTTTCATAAGAACAATGTTCATAGACCAAGCTTAAACCTTGATAAAAAACACAAAACAGGAGCTCATTAGTGCAAACTACATCCATGAAAATCTAAATGGTTCAACTAAAAAAAGGAAAGAGTGAGTTTCAGTATCAAAATAGTAAATCTTGACCTGAATATGTATTGGGAATAAATCGAGGATGGAAAGGAACCTATGGTTAAAGCTACTTTGAATAACAGCAAGCTAAAACCAAATCTTTATTCTGTCCAAAATATAACAGGAATAAAGAATCAAATCAATTGGTGCAGAATGTATTGTTTTCAAGAAATGAGAGTTATAAATCAACTTATTTTAACAGCAAAAAATGAAATGCATTCCCAAACACAAAGCAAACAAGCAAACCTGACCATAAGCTAATCACATAAGAAAAATTGTAATGCATAAACACCAAATGTTTCCACATCTATTGATCATGAACGAATGATGGAAAGGATATTTGCCTACAGAGTCTGATGATGCCATATCCAGGAAAGAGACCATTCCCCTAAATTGTAAAGCCATAATTATTCAATTCATAATATGATTTACTTATCACCATCGAGTAGGTGCTCTGAAGGACAACACTATTGTATCTCCACAAGGTTGTCAACTTAATGACTTTTTGTTGACCAAATGCCCAACAAGTGATATGCATAAACTCATCATAAAGAAAAACCGATAGTTAGCTCACATGGTGTAAAAGCATTCATCATACCAAATAGTTATCTGAATTAGACGCAAATGATTAACTGTAAACCTTTTGCTGATTGCGTAGCATCTAAGAAATTAAAGACTAAATGTATTTATGTAAATTGTGATTATTATTAAAAAGAAAAAGTTAATGATTCCATAGTACATTTGAAATGTATGATATTCACCATAGAGTTGCGTCATATTTTTGCTATCATAGATATACAAAATAGTGTTTTACCTTAGTTTCAAGCACAAGTCAAGATATTTTTTCTGATATAACGAAATGCTTAAATGAATACTTCATTGCTGGATCACGACCCTTTAGTTTTAGCAACAAATTGAAGTGCAGTGCACCAATATGTACCCATGCAGAAGAAAGATTGAAGGCGTCTGGATAAATAAGAAATCACCAACAAGCAAATTATAACTGTCATGAAATAAAATGTGATGACAAAAGAAAACTCTTCGATTACAACTAAGTAACAAACACATACCAGACGAACGGTTTTTATTGTATAGTTATTCAAATAAAGCATCTATGACTGACACCAGAACTAATCCCAAAATTCCATGTCTTGACTTCAATAAAAGGGATTAAATATTTAGTATCACCTCTACCTGAAGTGAGCAGAAACAAGAACTCAAATATTGTATGTTAAAATGGAGGGGGAAATTATGATTAGGCATTTAGGCTTAAATGAAAAGGAAAAAAAACTTCTTCTAAGAATAAACCTTCCTTGGAATTTGCTACAAAAATAGATATGGTATTCACCAAGTCATGTTTTGTGCTTGCAAAATTTTAAAGTGCACAAGCGCAAATTTGGGCTTACGCACTTCTAAAGTGTAGAAAATCATGTCTATTTATTGCAATAAGTTTCTAAAAGGGCTTGCTATTGAAATAGTTTTTTTTGCTAAACCTAAAAGAACTGAATGCAATACGAGCATAATCATACTGAATATGCAAGAATTGTACATCGAAATGCATATCAAATATTGCAATGAGTATATCAAATGGCATGTTGATGCATCATTTTCTACAAGTTGAGAAAACACATCTTCACTGAAATACTTCCTATGAACTAATATAATCTGTTCCGAAGAAAGAAGTAAAACCTTGTTATAATTTATAAGTATTAATAATCACAAAAGATACCTGTCACCAAATATATCACATGCTTAAGGAGGTTGCTTGCAGCAGATATCAGTGTGTCAGCTAGATTTTTCCTTAAGGGAATGTCCAAAGAATTCTAGACACGACTCTAAGCTTAATTGACTGCACTTCATAGTCCTTAACTAGAACAATTCCTTCACTGAAAAGTTACACCAATATTTATACATAAAGAAAGATTACAAAATATTAAGAGAAGACAATGTCGTTGTATGCAAGCAATGTGGTTGACAACTATAAAGTCGGACCTTCATAATTCAACGTAACCCTCGACCTCCCTCCTCCCCATCCACCGCCAAAAAAAAAAGAAAAAAAAATCTTGTACATCCTATAGTCAAGTCAGTTGCTCCATTATGCTATTTTATATGTTACATACAATGATACAATTTAATACCGCATGCAACATGTATTTGAAATCAATTTGGCATAATGGATAGTAACATATTACGATATTACGGCTATAAAGCATTGTTTGTACATTCAACCATACTCCCAATATATTTAAAACAAAGTTAACTCTAACATAAAGTTTAAATA
This sequence comes from Allium sativum, assembly GCA_030737875.1. Taxonomy (NCBI): domain Eukaryota; kingdom Viridiplantae; phylum Streptophyta; class Magnoliopsida; order Asparagales; family Amaryllidaceae; genus Allium; species Allium sativum. Next base: position 712,933,604 of record CM060921.1, on the reverse strand, counting down.
TGAGAAACAAATCCAGCCTAACCAAACTTCAATTAGATATCAAATATTAAATTGTTAAGTTTTACCTGATATCAACACCCACACTAGATAGATAGTCACTTTACTCAAACTCAAAAGCACCAATGATTAAATTAACCACAAAATAGGATTAATCACCATAAAATTAGCGACTAATTTAGGGTTGAACATTGGTAATCACATATGTATTTTAAATGCAGTCGAAAATCAATGATTGAATTCGTTAACTTACCAATCCTGATACTGGTTGATACGCTGGCGAACTTGATGGTGATTCAAGCAGCAATTTGCAAGTGGTGGTTGGACATATGCTAGTTATGGCGATTTAGGGTGAGGTTTTGTATTTTGGCATATTGGGTGTAATATGAATGAATTAACATGGACAAAAGAAAGAATAAATTATTAACGAAGGAGTTGATATTAGAGTTGAAGGAACTAGGGTGAAAAATGAAATGCTGGTGATTTTGGAGAAGAATAGAAAGAAAATTGGGGACGAAACACGAAAATACCAGAGGGAAATGAATTTGGTACCGATTGCAATAAATGAAAATATAGCGGGAACTGAGTGCAAAAATCTGATGTAGAATTGATACGGCTCAAAGTCGAATCAAATGAACTGATCCAGAGCTTTGAAGATGTAGGGTTAGATTTTATTTATTAGAGGAGGTGTGGATCGGTTGAACTGTAGCAAAGAAAATTTGATACGGTTAAGAGCCAAATCAAATTTGATATGGCCTAAAGCCATACTAAATCCCCGCATCCTGGTGTGCCAAATTTGTTGTTTTGGTGCAGTGGCAACTGATTCCCCTTCTTCGGCACTCCCTTCTTTCTTTTATCTGTAGGCGCCAACTCCTTTCCTTTGGAAGTGGACACGAGCGCTAAAGATGGAATATACGAGGGGATTTTCAATGAGGGCTGCCTGGAGCTAGCTATGTCCAAACTTGGATTTGTGCCAGATGACCGAGTGATGGGAGGATAGGATTCAGAGCATTGAAAACTGTTCTCTGTAACGACGCTCACTGCCACGGTCGTGAGAGTGTGGGGGATCATTAAACAAGTCAGTGTCTCTCCTAAAATTCTTTATGAGCCCGCTCCTGTACGATCGATAACTCCAGGATCCTTGGCCTTGACTCTTATCTTCTTGAACCATTTCATCTGCACAGGACAGAATCAAGATTAGACTTGAACACTATGCGCACACAAACAAATTCTATGTTTTGTAGTGTTTATGAGTGTATGTCCCAAGTGTTCTCTCAACAGACCAAATATCGGTCCGCTCGAAGGAGTGATCTCCACAATGGTAAGCGTTAAGCTTTCTGTACTTATGCCGCTAGGCCAAGGCGATGTAACAACAACCGAGAGCTTATTTAGATTGTGAAACCGATCCTCCTTTTCTAGTGAAACGATGGTCTTAGAAGCAGTTATTGGAGACATTGGCCTGGGCGACGCTTCTGGCGTCGTCTTGTCTGTCACAGGCAGGACAAGAGTAGTCGGAGAGACCTAATCTCTAGCGAGCACCTCCTCATTACTGGATCCACCTCTACTAGTTTCCTCCTAAGTCTTCGCGGCCTTGCGTCGCTTGGACATGATAGGGAGCGCCTCCTTTTGTGGCCCGGAGATCCTTCGCTTCCCTCAGTTTTCGCTTTCCCTCCAACTCTGGCAATGTTCAACCTAATTATCGAGCAACCGACGAGAAGTAAGCCCACATGATGAAGTCGTTGATCATCCAAAACACTCTTTATAGAACAAGCTTCGGCCGAGATGGCCCACAATGCTCAAGACGGTGTTGATACACATTGTCCGTAGGCGCTGAAGGATTCCCTGTTATACAAAAGAAAAGTTAGCCCCAAGCTGAAAACTCAACTAACTTCAAGCCCTAAGCAACAAAATATATTTACTTCCGACCAACCAACGCCTCACAAACCCAGGAGGACAACAAACAAAAAACTAGTTGGTATTTAAATACACTCAGCCTGCACCATTTCCCCTCGATGAACCGAGTGTTAGGCAGTGCCTCGAAGTAGAACAGATAAGGCGCACTGGTCGCCCTCCTCTTCCAATGAAAAGGATACCGGATGTCCTCTTCGGTAGGCTCAATATGCACGTACTCCCTGAAGAGAACGCAGGTACCCAGGAGGAATGCATACACATTTGGATGAAACTGCGCCGGTGCCAAGCGAAAGTAGCGTAGTATATCCTAGATGAAGTTGCAAGACGAGGGCATGCACCCAAAAGTACATGCATGCCTATTCCAAACAGTGTTTCCTTCTAGAGGTGCATGAGCTCTGTTACATTCTTGATGCACACGAACATCGTCCCAGGGTATACTGAACCGCTTCGCCATGCACCTCCACTGATTCGTCTATATGCTAGGACATAGAATTCGTCGGGCTATCAACTATAACATCATCCGCCATCATGTCTGTTGCTTCAGGAATGTCTTCCTCCATAATATCTACATGCTCTTCCCCTCTAGGGTCCTCCTCTATTGCTCCATACCTTCCCGTACCACTGGCTCAGCGAGACGCTCGATCGTTTATTGTGGTCCTTCCAACTGCACCCCTTGGTAGGGTGCCTTTGGCGAACCCATGGGTTAGCTAGGGGTGTTTCTCCAAAGGTCTCAAGCTTGATGTTTTCCGAGTTAGTACTGCCTGACGACCCAAACTAAGACGATGAATGATGAGAAGCTTCAGCTTCCAAAGCTTTTTGTTTCTTGGACGATCTCGTTTCCATTGCTAGCAATACTTTCAATATAGTTTCATTAGACATCATATTAAATAACATGTACCCCTCGTGTTGGTGCAAACAAACATGTACATGTAGTGCGGTGAGGTGCCGATAAATTATGATGTTAAAACTTGGGACACAACGATGATCACAAATTCATAGGACTGTAACCATCACCATCGTTGACCAATATCGTCAAATTTACGTCGAGTCGCGACCATGTCATGATTGGAATTGGAAAAACAAATTCAAAGTTCGACAGTTTTGTTAGGTATCTACAGTCCGAGTGTAATGTCCCGGTTTTTACCTGAGGTTGTAATACAGTTTAATATGGCATCATATGTAACTAAAAGTTTAACAACTCAATAATTTACAACTAAAACAATTTAATTTGGTCCCATAAAAAGTCTGCAGTTTCAATTAAAAGTTAATGTAATTTGATAGTAGATATATTGAAACTTGGGTAGCATTATTTGAAAATGAAGGTTTAATTATAAAGAATTAGAACTACCCAACTATAAACCATAGTTATCATACAAGATCACCATGTTTCTATAATGTTGAAGTAAACTTATGGGTTAAAATGAGAAGGAGTTATCCAAAGGTTGAATTGGATGTGGAAAAGTTACAAATCACAAGTAATGAAATTCAGAAATTCTTTTCCAGTCCAAGTCAATGTAAGGGCTTGTGTAGTGATCTAATTAGAGAAGAAATAGATCTGTGCATTCATCATGTGTGTGAGAGATAACAAAATATCCTTTCCATACTTTTACTAACCTAATAAAATTTGGATACTTTACCAGTTTGCAAAAAAAAAGATTAATAATATCAATCATAAAAGAAATAATTTATATCAAAATGAATAATTAAATCCCATAAACATTTGCAATATTTTAGAATAAATGAAGTACTGCAATGGATCTAATGACCAATATGATATTTTTTTGAGTGAATTCAGTAATAGGGTGTTCGAGATTCGAATCGCGATTTCATCAGGTCCGTTGTTGATTTTGGGATCGAGGTTTTAGGTTTTGTTAAAATATCCAAAAGAGAAATGTTAGACAAAAAATGGTCCTAACACCCAAATTGTCATATTTAGAGCATAGCATATGAAGAAATAACTGAAAAATATGAGAAAAGCAAGACAACAAGATTTTTATAGTAGTTCGGCGTTAACGAGCCTACATCCACTTCATATTTTCTCATTTCATCCATAGATTACAATTACAGTGAATATAATTACTCGATCACTCCAATTCGATAAATAATTCTCTTCGAATTCATTAATTTTAATTGTAGGAGATAGCGATTATTCATGGAGAAGTGTTGGCCATGGCAGCCATGGACAAGGAGATGCCAAAAGTCCCTTCAATTTGCCATGCAGTGGGGATTTATAGCTGTAGGAGAGATGATGTGGAGACCGGGTCATGGTAGGATAGGTGGAGCCCGATCCAGAAAAGTAGGAGCGGTTATAGCCTTGAGAATAGGTCAAGATCTACATGTGCAGCAGTAGATCCTGGTCGTTCTTCGTGGTCACGATTCATGAGCCGGGATGGTGAGCTGAGTTGAGGATCTAGTGGTGAGGGCCAGGTCGGGTCATGGTCTCGGGGGTCATGAACCGCCCTCAGGAAGGCGTCACAAACCGCCCTCAGGAGGGGGTCACGAACCGCCCTCAAGAAGGAACCTCCCCCAGGAGGGGGTCACGAACCACCCTCAGGAGGGTGTCACGAACCGATAGGGGGCGAGCCAGTAGGGGGAGAGCAGGTCTTCACAAATGCCAAAATCCAAGTTGTCCTATATTCCGTCACTTCATTAGAGCGATTTCTGATCAATGTATGTTCATATTCAAGTCCTTTGCTTTGGGTAGCCTGATCACAAAGCAGGATAACATTTTGCCCCCCAAAGTACATCTTATCGCAGATGAAATGTGATTTGAATATGTTGAGCTAAATCTCTCTGGAACGTCATTTATTCTTGAGAAGGATTTATCCAATTGTTGCATTGATTCCATGGGAGCTAGTCAGGCCAAGTTCTATGGAAGAAGCATTCGAGATGATCAAGTAATTGTTTAAACCTCATCGAATCAAGAGGTCTAATTCATTCATCAAAAATCATGCAAGATCGTTGGCTCTCGATAATGATTCTACACGCACAGGTCATTGCCAAATAATTTTATCATTTTACGCAAGTCAAGTGCATTGTCGGGTCAGACTTTCTTTTACGTATGAGTCAATGCATGAAGTAGCCATCCAAATCATTGGGTAGTTCAAGAATCCTCGAGCTTTGAGTTAGTATCTGGATGGTTGGGACAAAGCACATCAGAATCAACATATGAATTTGTCATTAGTACTCAAGTTTGGACTATCTTGATATCTTGATATTGATCCAGGATCTTAAAATTTCATTGAATCATAACAGTAAGGAATCTGAAAGCCATGATCACTCGGGATCATGGTCAAAGGAATCCACAATCGCTTTGGATCGTTTCGTAATCCAATAATCACATACTAGTCAGTAAAGGACGTTATTGAAATCATGTGAACCAATGCTCGTACGATCTTCACAATTGTAAGGCAGTAAAGAAACTTATCACACCTTCCCTTCGATGTAACTGCGATTTAAGACTTTGAAGTCACATTTGACCCATAAGCTAGCTTATTTGAACAGATCGGACCAATCATGTAAAGTTCCAAAGATATAGTGAATATGCTTTAAATCTTGCACCAAGCCAGGGACATCTTCAAAGTAGACATACGAATTTTTGCTTGTGCTCTCCATGCCATTGGAGGACAAGCGAAGTCTATGCTTATACCCCCAGAGTCAGTGGGGGTTGAGTCAAGTCAATCGAACTCCAATCTTTAAGCCTTTATACTTCTCGTCGCTACATCAGGCAAGAGTTGCAGGTTCAATAGCCTTAGCTAACCCAAGTCATTCTTTTCTCTCTCTCGAGTCAGCAAAAGTTGGTGTTGTATACGCAAAAGGTCGAATTACATTCGCTTTGATATCGTCTCTTCTCTTTAATCAGATAGTAAGGATTGCCTCATCGGGCGTCAGCGGGCTCGGTTACTCCCATCAGATCAGTTGCAGAGTTAAGTAAGCTTGTTAAACATGGATGAATGTCATTATGAAGTTAGTCGGCCCCTTCCATTCATGCTTTAACATAGTCCAAAATGGTCATCACAGTATTATCGAGTCTGTTTCTCATGCTCGGTTCCATTGAGCTTGGTAAACAAGATTGTGGGCTCGACCAGTCAAATAAGTTCTCTTCGGGACTGCATACTCTTATCATCCTTTTCCAGGGCTTTTCCTTTTGTACTTATCATTTCAGGAATTGGATGGTGTTCCATTCTCTATCATAAAAGCATTAAGATAACCTGCCTCGGCATTAGCCCCTTCTTGTCATACAAATCTGTCCATCTCAGGGATGAGTTCATCAGAGACGCTAAGAAATTCTCATTGTAGAGAAATATTGAAATTTAGGGACACAACAGGTGATTCTGATGTCCCTTATGGAAGGGCTGTAATTGTCATTATCCTCATCATCTTGAGAAGTGTCGCCAAGAAGCTGCTACATATCGCCGAGATCAAGACCAATGCCCCTAGTATCAAATCCATGATCATGAGGTGGTATTTGCTGATTTTTCATCGTTGGGTTGAAATTGCCCCCGGGTCACGGTTCGAGTTATTCGACCCAATTGGGTTCTTGTTCTTTGAATTTTTGCATTCCATCCTGGAGTTGAGTGTGCTCTGGTGCTCGGGTATCCATTCGAGTTGGAGCTGAGGTTGGTCGTGTGTGACCTGAGTTTGTTATAGTTCTTGCATTCTCAACTAGGATGTTGTGGGCAGTTGTTCCGTTGTCCATGTCTCCATCCACAACGTTCTGAATAGAAGCTGCTTGGTGCACGCCTGCTGATCGGTTCATGCTCAACTCAAATTGGTGGTTGCGATGTGACCGAGCCAAGTTCGCCGTTGCCTGAACTTCGATTCCATCATTTCTAGTTAATTGATGATTATTGTTCAGCCTTTCGATTCAATGTAGGTGGCCACAGCGTGAACTCTTGAAAAAGGTGAAAGTTGGTCCCAAGTTTCTTGGTTCTGCATATGCTGTAGCCGTCAATCAGGCTTCCGTCATTTGATTCTGGATGATGATCCGATGTTCAAATGTGTGCGGGCTAATCATGAGGATCCATCCTTTTGGTTGTAGTCTGGGATCTAACGGAATCACGAAGATAGTAAATGTGCATAGAGTCATCAGGTAGTCAAACCATGCCGCTTAAAGCTTGTATCCTGTACGCCCATTCATGAGGGTTTTGGTGATTATCAATCCATGTCTTTTTTAGTCGCTAGTATCCCATCCAAGTTCCGAGGATCGGAGTCAGTTGGAAAAAGGTTAAACTAAAGTTTCCTCGAGTACTCCCGCTTGTCCTCGCATCGAAGGAAAAGTTGTAGACAAAGTAGTTGTGATGAATCCAATTAGCATGCCAGATATTGTTGTCCATCCGTGTCTGGTCGTATGTGAGTCTTCCAATCGGGAAGTCATTTGGGACTAGTAAATGGATGTTCTCTCAGCATCCGTTTCATGGTACTCAAATGGCCCTTTTCGAATTTAGATGAAGGGAGCGTATTCCGGATAGTCAGAGAAATCTTCAGTCCATAGAAGTCCTAAATATCACGATCCTGTCGGATGTATTAAGATTGGAAAACCGACGATCACTCAAGATCGTATTAAGGCCAGAAAACCGATGATCACTCAAGATTATATTAAGGCAAGATAGAAATCCAAGAATATCAGGGCCTCGCTGGGTCTTTCCAACTGCTAGTATACTCCATACTCAAGAGACATTCAAATCATCCCTCGTAAGCTGTTGTTGCGAGTTCTACCCTCGCATTTCTAACCGGTTGTCTTATGAATCTGCATTTAGTAGATAAAGTAGTATTCCTGCAATATCTTACATGTGCAAGTTTGTTATATATTTCAATCGAATATATTTGTAGTTAGAGCATTACTATACTAAGTAACGAACAAGCAATCACATCACAGTTCGGATGAGGGTTTTAACCCAGTGTCCCTACAAATCAAAATTCCTGCAAATAAATAGCATATCATATTGCAGCTATCATAGGGGTGTGATGCGTGTTTTTGTATGCCCCCAATCAATCGTGAATAAAATGCCTAGACATGGCTTGTTTGGGATTGATTAGGATTGACAAAGTATTGCCCCTCACGTACGGGGGGTTCGTGATCAGCTTTCATTCTAGCCCGCGATCCTGCAGCGGGGTAAAAGCCCTTTCGTGGCATGTAATCGCAATGCCATTATACTCTTCTGTCGTATGCCCAGAATAGAGTTTGAACTCAGCTCTCAGCCTCATCCCTAATCCTTCAGTAGGGTAGGAGTTCATTTGCGGCGCTCAGTCCCTAGTGCCTTTACACTCTCACGTCGAATGCCAAGGGTAGAGTGGAATCAAGGCGGTCTTTTCATCGTGGTGCAACTTCACGGCTTGTGGACGTTTTATCTTCTCGTCCTTTATACTCTATCTCAGATCATGAGAGGTAGGGTGGTGTACTTCATCTTCATGTACTTTATACTCTCTCGAATCATGAGAGTTAGAGTGGTTCAGGCGAACAATTATGTCATTCTCCCAAGCGTTCCTTCTACGCATTAGTTCAAAGAGCGGGATTCTGCCATCTCGAGTTTCGTTCTCAAACTCAGTTCTATTCCTTATTCCATGCTTCACTTTGGCAGATGGAGCTTTTCGGGCAAGCGGTCGGATCACGCTCGCCGAGGCGCTACCTGCTAATATATGATTCATGGGTAGAGGTGGCCATCTTCAAGAATCAATTCTCTCTTGTCCCATTGACTCATGGGATAGGGCTTAGGCGGATATCGAAATACCGTCCCTTATACTCTCCCTCAAGTCATGAGAGTTAGAGTCACGGATTGATCGGTCTTTAATCATGGCGCGCCCATCACACTCGTCCTAGATTTATACTCTTATCCAAGCTCTGAGGATTAGAGTTAGTCGGGCAAACAATCAGAAAATGTTTGCCAAGGCTTTGCGTTCCTCCGATCCATCTATGGGAGGAGTGATTGGCACTAAACTTCGGGTACCTGCGTTATTCACATCGCATGAGTTAGTCATGCCAATAACTCAGGAAGTACATGAAAAGTAAATTGCATAATCTGAAAGTAAGCATATCAAGGGGAAATGCTGCCTCCTTTATTTGGATTCATGTAATTTAGTGGCGTCGAGCATAAGATTGAGCCATGTAGATTGTCAAAATGCGTTCATCTGGAATCAAATTCTGACTCTGAAATGCAAAAATCAATGCACAATTATCTCGACGTTTGCCATGTGTGAGCCAATGAGAGGATGGTCATCTCGGATCCACCTTGAGCTATATAAATTTCCTCAAACAGAGTGCATGACTTCATAAACGAGCAGTTCAGTCGAGCTCGTTGTGGTTTTGTTCCATAACACTATATGCGGGTGTTACAAATCCGATCGATAGAAAATCCTGGATACAACGTTCTTAGCGAAAATGGCCTTGCATTGTCAATGCAGGTCCATTTTTCCTTTCCATATCTCTGCCATGGGATGGCTATCAAAGTCTTTAACTGATGACAAATGTCTTTTCAAACCATCGTGGGACGGTGGTCCCAACAATGAATAGATCTTAATCAGTTTTTTGGGAGTGACAAAGGCAGTTAGGTAGATACTATAAGTAAATGACAAGGTCGCATCTCCTTTGAATCACCTTCTTGCCCCTGTGGCAAAGGAAAGGATTGAGTGTCAGGTAGTCACGTCTGCACCGCTAACGGTAGCACATCATTACATTGGTGCTAGGCCGGTAATTGGCAGGAGAACTATGGATCCATGCTTATATAAACTCCAGCACTTCCATGGTAGGAAATATGATATGGATGATAGTCATATCTTATAAATTTCCCGATATGCCTTCGATCCCACGTCGGGGACAAGGGCTGGTGTGCAGACAACCAATCCGCATCTTGGCATAAGCGTTTTAAACCTTTAGCTCGTCAATATTCGGGTAAAACTAAGGTTGTCGGTCACGCAAGCTTACGATGTATCAGCTTTGGATTGGATGATGTAATCACGAGCAATCCATGCTCAAATATCCAGTTGCCCCCAGCGTTCGGGGAATGAGTTACCTGGCAGATAATTGATGAAAGGAGCGGAAGTGTGAATCTTCACTTTCTAATTCCAAAACATCGCTCATTGGATGTTTCATTCGCATATATCTCCCTTCAAGCGGGAAGCTAATTAGTGATTTTGTCTAACCATTCAGGGTGGTGAATTCAGCAATGGGACTCGATGGTGTTAGTCTTGGGACAACCTTCCAAGGAAAATAAGCAATGTCGACTTGCATGTCATATTTCGAGGCATAAAGAATGATGGCACACCTTTCACTTCTCCTTGCTGGATGCATTTCGTGCTGCAGGAAGTTCATCATAGGGTTGTCCATGACTTTCTTCCGGGTTCGGTCTCCAATGCTAGATTAACTTCCATCTGATAAATGGTTAGATTTTGTAGTGTGTAAATGGGGATCATATCTATCTTTTCTAAATTGTCGGAACTTTCTTACTTGGCCAGATTATTTGCCTTTTGATTTTCTGTTCGTAGGACATGAGATATGTTGTAACGTTCCAATCCATCCAATAGCTCTTTTACCGGTTCTCGGTAAGCTGCGAGTTGTGGTTCCCTCACCTGGAATTCCTTTTGAGCCTGGCAAACAACAATCCGAGAGTCATAAAATATGTTCGATGCCACTACTCCCAACTCCTAAACGAGTTTCAATTGGGCAATCAGGGCCTCATATTCGAAATCGTTGTTAGCAGTGGAAAATTCTAATCATAAGGCACATTAAGTTGACCATCCTTTAGGGGTTATCTGCAAAACTCCAGCATTGGACCGTCAATCATTTCTTGCACCGTCTGTATACAATTTCCAGGTGCTTGACTTCATCTTTCATTTCGAGGGGCCATCTTCTTTGTCTAACACATCCTCGTCGGGAATTGTGAATTTAGCGATGAATGTGAATAATGCTTGCCCCTATAGGTACTTCTTTAGGAGGAAATTGAGATCAAACTGGTTCATCTCGATGTTCCGTTTGAGCAGTCTTCCAGAATCCCCAGGTCGCTGCAGGACCTGTCATAGTGGATAATCAGTGTGTATCAAAATCAGGCGAACATGGAAATAGTGGTGGAGTTTTCTCGAAGCAATCAATTAAGATGTAAGCAAGCTTTTCAGTCTTTGGATGATTGCTTCGTTAGATGTCACCCTCCTACATCCCGATTCTTCATCCTCTCTGGGATCTATATTCTCAGGCAGATCATCGGGCAATTTTTTTTGTGATATCTCCATTGCTTGTTAAGCTTATGCCTCCTTCACACTCCATCTCATCGGGAGGGGAGGCGTTTTTGGGTTCCACGCCATCTCTATTGCGTAGCATATTCCATTCAACCAAATAGCAGGCTCTCGTAGTAACTTAGTTACCACGGACCATTTCCACTCCAGCTTCGATTGGAAATTTTAAAAATAGACACCGAGGTGCAATGTAAGCTCTAAACGCCGTTAGAGCTGGCCAGTCCATACCTTAATCAGATAAACTTGACTGCGATAGCGCGGCTTGCAAGGCTTAAAGTAATATTCATGTTTTCTGTCACAACTGATGTATGAAATGGAGAGCCAACAGTCGATTTATATTTTCTTTGATCTCATATTCTCATCTCTTGACCAAGGTCATATGGTGACCGGTGAGCAGTCAAGTTGCTATCATCCGGGCAAAGATCCATATGTCCAATCATGGCTTGCGGTGGTTCAACTGGTACCTGACTCTGGGCACCAAAGTGTGTTGATGTGATCCTTATATGATGGAAATCAATCTTCATTAATGATTGGATAGCAGTTATGCATTGCAAAGGTTAGCTAAGTTCTTCCAAGAGTAGGCCGCGTGACATATGTCTTTCATCACACCATACAAGTGAAGTGTAGGTTTGTAATGATAGGATCCTTAGTCACTTTCTAGTATCTTGTCATTGTTAATCATCATTGCTATGATCATCCGAGTCATCGAAGTAGTGTCTGGACTGCTCCATATTAATGCCATCTGGGACTCCACCAGTCGGACAGGTTTGAGTCATGTAAACCGGGTGATCACCACTCGTTCATGGAAAACATCAGTTGCATTGGTGAAATAAATACACCATCGGAACTATGGAAGTGGAGGCTGTTATGAGATAATCATGTCTCGTATACTGTTATAGCCATCATCTGAACCTTCCCAATAGCTCCTCACATTGAATAATATCCGTAAATAAGGAGGATGGCTCTTGGAAGAATTCCAATCATTACTATTTTGCTGTAATATTCCCGAAATATCCGTCTAATATTCATTGACAAGCTAACTACCGTCGGCCAAAACACATGCCGAGCCGAAGGTGAGCCGTCAGCGGGTCCTGGCGCAGCGCCGGTGGGGGTCCAGGGCCCCACAGTCCCGACGGCGATCGACCTAACCGGTTAGGTCGAAAATGTGGGCACCACACGATTTTTTAATTTTGGAAGTTGGAGCCTTTTCTGAAGTGATCAGAAAAATGCATTCTTTCCAAAAACTGTCACTTTTTCGGGTCGGGTCGTGACCCGTATTCGTCATTGTTTTTCCGGATTGCAGATCATGTATATCTCTTTGGCTCGTGATTGCTCTGCGGGTCGCGGGTCGCACATCCCTTCGGTTCGTGACCTGAGAGTGGGTCACCAACTAGCGGTTCACAACATCAATCCCTCCACTTGTAGTGCGGTTCGTGACCTTTCCTTGATACCGGTTCGTGGCCTCTACTTGGATGCTGTTCGTGACCCCCTTCTGGGATCGGTTCGTGATGCCTCTTCAGTTCGTGGATATGTTCACAACAATTGCTCTAGGTTGGGTCGGATCGCATGAACTTTATTCCCACGGTTCAAGTCTATACCCATGAGCCACTTCTGACTCTAAAGCATCTTCAGGTCACTATAGCCCTGCGAGTCATGATTCGTAGAGGGCGATCCACCCGAAATTGTTCGATCCGATCTGGTAATCTAGTCACCCGCTCAGTTCATGCGAGCCGCAATCCAAGCCTGTTTGCTCTATTCAATCTGAACTTCCAGGTGGGTCATCTGAGCAGATTTCTTCAATCTTTGAAACTCTGAACCGTATGGAGATTATGTAGATTTGAGCCATGAAGGCCTGCGCATCTGACTAGTCCATGATTTGTTTAAGTCAGTTATGGATCTCCCCTCAATGACTTCGACATCCATTAGTAGATGAGTAGATCTTTGCTTGAAAGTCAGTCAGTTCTCAGTGAAAGCACCAAAATGTTAGACCAAGAAATGGTCCTAACACCCAAATTGTAATATTTAGAGCATAGCATATGAAGAAATAATGGAAACATATGAGAAAAAGAAAGTCAACAAGATTTTTATAGTGGTTCGACGTTAACGAGCCTACATCCACTTCATATTTTCTCATTCCATCCATAGATTACAATTGCAGTGAATATAATTACTCAATCACTCCAAATTATTGAATAATTCTCTCCGAATTCATTGACTTTAATTGAAGAAGATAGTGATAATTCGTGGAGAAGTGTTGACCATGGCAGCCATGGACAAGGAGATGCCAAAAGTCCCCGCTATTTTCCATGCAGTGGGGGATTTATAGTTGTAGGAGAGCCGATGTGGAGACCGGGTCATGGTAGGACACGTGGAGCCCGATCCGGAAAAGTAGGAGCGGTCATAGCCTCGAGAATAGGTCAAGAACTACATGTGCAACAGCAGGTCCTGCTCGCGGTTCGTTGTCACGGTTCATGAGCCGGGATGGTGAGCTGAGGTGAGGATCTGGTGGTGATGGTCAAGTCATGTCTCGGGGGTCATGAACCGCCCTCAAGAAGGTGTCACGAACATTCCTCGGGAGGGTCACGAACTGCCATCAAGAAGGGGCCACGAACTGCCCTCGGGAGGGGGTCACGAACCGCCCTCAGGAAGGGGGTCACGAACCGCCCTCAGGAGGGGGTCACGAACTAGTAGGTGCCGGGCCGGTAAGTGGCGAGAAGGTCTTCACAAATGCCAAAATCTAAGTTGTCACATATTCCGCAACTTCATCCGAGCGATTTATGATCAATGCATGTTCATATTCAAGTCGTTTGCTTTGGGTAGCCTAGTCCCAAAGCAGGATAACAAGAAACAAATGGGGATATTTGTAGAATACGAGAGAACAATGGGTAGAAGACGAGAGAAACATGGGAGTAAGAGTACGAAGAAGAAAATATTCGCAAAACACGGGAGAAACAAGAGTGTCATTTTTTTGGCTTCAGAGAAATTGATTTTGGCCAGTGACAGTAAGCAAACCTCCCTAACAGTCAGTTTGACTAGGAATACATATTTACTATGACTTGTATATTGTATTTGCGAAGGACCAAAAAGATATAGATAAAGAAGTTCAATGATTGAGAAATTGAAATCATATCATTCGAATTAAATGAATTTTTTCAGTATTTTCCTAGTTGACATGCATTAAATAAATTATCTACTTTAAAATTTATTTTGGAAGACATCTTGAACGTGTTTATATATTTTAGATAAAATTTTAAAGTTCAAATGACTAAATCTTTTATGCCAAATCTAATGGTTGCTAGCATTAGCCAAAAGATACAAGTTATCATTTGATATTTTCAAACTTCGGATATAAATACTTTGTTTCCTAATGCCCTTAAAGATAATGTTTAACTCATTATCTTTAATATAAGTCTACCTTTTTCGAATTTAATTATGTTAATCTTAACGCATAATTATCAAATACTTAATGGGTTATGTTTTATGTTTCTAATTAATAAAATGTTAAAACTAGTAGAAGTTTTACAGTTGTCGGAATTGTCGACGCCAATTACCTATCCTTTAAAATTATATCCAAAGTTGACTAATCCACTATCATTGTAAATTATGTCCTTCTAAATCTCTAGTTTTTCAGTCATGTATCTTGAGCATCCACTATCTAGTATCCATTAATTCTTCTTAATATGTAATGTTTGACCTCTAGGTGTCCGTTTACTAAAGTTATATAGCATATATGTTCCTCCAATTCATTCTTTTTTAAGAGATCAAGTGATTTTTCATAACGAATATATGAAATTTATAAAATAATATTACGATGATTTTGCAACATGTCCATTTAAAAATAATGGTAATTAAATTATCAAAAATTACCATTTTCAATTTTTTTTAAAATCTAGTTACTTTGAAAAACAAATGCTCTTATATCAAATATGGAAAATGGATTTTAATGCTAAATAAACACTACCTAGAGGTGAATAGTGTTTTTTAAATTATATGAACCATTTCGAATTTCAATTGAATTTTTCTTAAATTGATGCAATTAACAATCAATGAAACAGTCATAGTATCAAGAAGAAAATACAAGTAAATGTAGCAAGTAAAAGGAATGAACATACCAGGATTTTTATATTGCTTCAAAGTTAACCCATATGTTATCCTACACGAACCCTGTATGGTTTTCTTTTCAACAAATGTCGATATACAATCTTGATTTCAAGGCTATGAGACACACCCTTCAGAATTTCTAACTATTGGGTTGAGTCACTTAGAATTCCAGGGCTACTAAGTACATGAGTTTAACTTCGCCCAATTGACTTATATGCTAGAATAACCATTTTCAATGATAATACAGTTCATGTACTTGGAAAGCTATGTTGAGGAACAGAAATTTGGCTTTGAAGTGTATTAATCAGTGTATTTCTAATGGCCATGACACCATGCTCTGGTTTGACCCTTGGATTAACAGTGAAATTCTAGTCAATATTTTGGGATGGGACTGTCTTGATTTGTGTGGTGGAGAGAACATAAAAGTGGACTGCCTTATTCATGATGGTGAGTTTAACACTAATATGCTAATTTTGTCGAGATTAGTTGCGGAAAATATAAAGAAAAATCCTATAAAATCCAGTTTTGAATCTAATTTCTGGTGCTGGAACAAAAGCAAGGATGGATTCTCATTACAGTCGGCATGGGATAGTTCTAGAGAACACAAACCAGACATTGATTGTTGCAATATTACTTGGCATAGCATGAACAGTGCAAAAATGTCTTTATGCATGTATAAAGCGTGTCTCAATAGACTTCCTACTTGTGATTATCTCACTAGTGGGGGATATGATGTGTTTACACCAAAAATCGTCTAAACACCTCAAGTACAAAGCTGTACTTCACCAATCTGGTAAGGAAAAAAATGGAGTCGTACTTTAAATAGTAATTAAAGCATAAAATGCATGAAAATGTAAAGTAGAACAAGATTTAGAGTGGTTCAGCCGTTAATGAGGCCTACGTCCACTACGAAGGTGATTTCGAATCTCACGGTATGAATTACAGGATACATCCATTCCATCTATCCATACGTCTCTATTCAAACTCAATATAACCTTGCTTATATACTTTAATCTAGGAAATTATACAAGAAGATGGTTGAATTTGAGGAGAAGGAGGATGAATGGATGGTTGAGATTGATGACGTCTTGGTTCTTGCTGAATCATTAAATTGAGCTTGACACCATGGCCAGATTTGTAGTTTAGGACAGAGTTTGGCAGCACTTCCTGATTCTAAAAATTGGATCCCTTTTTCAGTGGTAGCCATGGTGTATTTATAGGTAAGGCCTTAGTTTGAAATCTGTTTCCCGCCCTACGGATCTCCAATTCTGCTAATTACAATCGGGCCATTGGCCAACTGTCTCCAGCTGTCATGAGCTGTCTCAGGTTGTCATGCGCAAATAACCTTTTAGAGCGGGCGCCTCAAGCGGTCGAGCGAATTCATAAGAGCGGGTGCTTGTGTGCGGGCGACTATTCTGAGAGGCCTTGTAGGAGCAGAACGCAATGCTGGAATTGGTTCTCCATTGTTCCCTGCGCAACCGACTGCTTTAGTCTAAAGGTGCTCGCCCTCTGATCGCGTCTACAGGATGTGGTCTGTCTGTGCGATTGTTCAGTGTGGTCATTCTAGCCCATGTTGAATGAGCGACTTGCTTCATGCTGACGCCTAGAGTGGCTTCATTTCCGTATGAGCGACCGGTCTTAGTCTCCGCGCCTGAATTGCGATTTGGACCCAAATTTTAGGGTCGCACACTGCACCATGTTGTCTGGTTGTACTTGGTCGACTTGATCTGTTCTGGGTTTGACACTCATCGCTTGCTCCTGTGACTGTTCTTTTCCATTAAGAATGCTTCAAGTGCCTTAGTGACTTTTGTGCGAACGACCCGGACGATACCAGCGTCATGTCCTTGTTCAATGTGCGTGCAGATTTTTTTAGGGATTATCGCTTGCCTCTCGAAGCTTGTGATTTCTTTTAATGAAGAATTACTGGCTTTGACATATTTGATCGCACATTGCTGAGTAGGCTTATCGGGGTGTCGTTCGCCCAAGGATTATAGTGGTTTTGATAGTGCCACCTTTTTCTTGTGAGAGAGGCGTTTGGACTACCCTGTCATTATTTCAGATAGTCACCAGCTGGCTTCCGATGGGACGCTTATGCCAGTACTTGAGTATTAGGCTGACGTGGCGAGGATCCTCTTGATGTTTTCCTTTTACTCTTCCTTATTTATTTAAAAGCCCATTCCTTTTCACTTTCACTTTTTCAAAGGATTATTGAGTTACTGCTGAGTTCCTTCGAGGGTTTCATCAGGTAACTTACATTTGAGGTCTCTACTTCAATTTTTCATGGAGGGTTTTGTCTTTCTCAATCCATCGCTCTAATCTTGATATTTGCAGTAGTATTTATCTGTCTCGAGCGAATTTCTCTTGATTCCAGGGTACAATGATTTTTATAGGTAGGCTTCTTTTATTTTATGTTGTCTTGCTTTACTCTTTTGTGATCATCTTGAGGGACGCGGGCCTTCCAGCGTCTTCCTTTAGTATACCAATGCTTGGTATTTGTATGTAACCTACTTGGTGAAATGCCTTCAAGGAAAGTCTTTATTTACGCCTGAATTTGGCTGGGACGTTTCTCCTTCTATGATTGTTGTTTGAGTTCATTCCAAACTCTTTTTGCAACAGGTCGCCCAAGGATGGAATTTCTCATGTCCAAGAAACTCAGGAAGAAGCCAACAAGGATGCTTGGTATCAAACAGGCGCCTCGAGGCAAAGAGGTTTTGGGCACAGTTGCCACTTCAAGTCACAGTTCGCTGGACGGACTTCCTGATTCAGTGTTCCTGGCTGCCCTTAGCCATCTGGTTTCTTCGACCTTTACCTTGGACCCCACAGCAATTCCAAAGCCTCTACTTGTCCCTAACTACTGCCATCCTCAACTTGCCGAAGATTTCATAGCTCAGTGTCCAGCTAGCTCGTATCCCAGGGTGTACATAGACCCGTTTGATAAATGGATTATTGCTAGTAAGATGGATGCCATGAAAGACTGTATACTGGCCGAGTTCAATCAGCTGGAAGCGCGCCCTCATCTGGTTGAAGGTCTCATCACACATGTCAAAGATTTCATTGTAGAGCAGATAGGCGCCTGGCTTTCCCTTGTTGAAGACCTCCAGCGGTCAAATGAAGAGAAAGTTGAACAAATCCATGCCTTGGAAACAAACAAACTGAAGCTCGCTGAAGCCCTGGAGTCTAAGGATAGAATCATTTCCCACCTGATCTGATCATTGTGGTTCGCCAATGATCTTCCTGCAGTTGCCTGGTTTGCTATTTTGGTTTTCAATTAAAAAGGACTGTTAGTCTGGCTTGTATATGCGAGTGCCAGCCTCGCTTAACGTCATACATTTTTGTTTGTGTCTGTTGTGGTTGGTTTTAGACGTTAGTACGATGGTTTTTTTTAGAGCTTGTTTATTTCTGCGCGGGTGCGTCGTTCGTTGCACCTTTTTTTTTGATTTGCTCATTCGTGCGGGCGCTTTATTAATCGCACGCTTGCGCCCAATTTTCTATTGTTATAATTATTGCTTAGGATTTAATTATCTTTTGGGTGTTTGTCGCTTATCGGAGATTATCACGCGTTTGTTTTTATAAGCGCATTGAGTATCTTTTACTTAGTATTGTGCCCCCATGGGAGGACTTGGGTTAAAGGTTTTTGACCCATTCTAGACCCTGTTTGATTGTTTTAGTTATTCAAAAGGGTTTCTAGAATGGATACCCCCAACGGCTAGGATTTCTGCTTTACCCCCTTTCGGCTGGAATTTCTGCTATAATCCAATCTTGACTTTGTTGACTTTGTTAACAACAAAGAACAAGATCAGACACCTCCTTTCGGTAAGGGTTTTCACGAACCACGTCGGTTTTTGCCGACTTCACATTTTGTCAATTTATGTGGACTTTGCATTTTGCCTAAGGGAAATAGATACTGGCCCACTTCATTGAAAAAATTAAGAAAATTTTCCAAATCGGGGAATCCCGCATCTGGCACCTAATATGAAGGTGTTTCTTTGATGGGCTCAGCAAATTTTTATCCGAGGGACCTCTTTTTTTTATTTCGAGTTGCTTTTGCTCCAGTATTGATTCCTGAGAGGTAAGCATTAGCCCCTGTTGTTGGTCTGGACTTTGATTTTGGAGAATTATGTCCTGCACCCGAGAGGGTGTCTCCTCTGAGTTAGCAATTTTATGTTTGGGGCAGATTTCGCAATGTTCCTGCATTTCCAACATGGTTTGATGATGATTCTTTGAGTGGGTGTTTGCTAGGCATTGAGCATTTTCCATAGTGATGTGCACAACTTTTCATCTGCTGTTCATCTTGTTTTCTGCCTTGGAATGGCTTGTTGTTTTTGTGAGGTTGCATGCTTACTCCCCCACTTGACTGTTGTTTGGAGTTTTGTGACTCTCAAGACGCTTTGTCTGATGACTGCCCTTGTATTTTGTCATAGTCCTACTGTAACACCCCACTCCCGCTATGATCACTCACTAAGGGAATGCCATAGCATTGGTGGAGTATTTTAGTGAATATAGAACAGAAAAATTACAACAAGACAGATATAAATAGTACTTGAAATTTTAAAACATCATCTCATAACAGCGGAAGTAAAACATGTCTGGTTACATCATAAAACCACAATAAAGGTCAAGTACAATATCCATCAAAATAAAGAAGTACATAATCCCACTCTCATACAATAGCCAAACAAAAGAAAAGATAACTGGATAACTGGAGCTTTACATCTATCCAAGCTCCTAAAGACTGGAACAGCAATCCGATCAAGCTCCACTACTGCTAGGATCCACCGTAGGACCTGAGGGTTGGGAAAAAGATAAAAACAACAGGGTCAGACATAAGTCTGAGCGAGTCCTATAACTTTAACAATACAATCGTTAAAGTAACCAGAGAAGACATAAACTGATATACGGTAACATATAGGGATGAATGGCTACCCTAAGCAGTCAACTAAACGAAGATAAAGGATAAAGACGCATCTACCCTCCCTAAGGTAAATTACTAAACTGCACCACACCAGTCGTTCCTAACTTAAAGGTTGATCCCACCCAAGGACTTATAAAATTTACTAATTAGTACCTGCGTACCCCTAGGTGACCAAGTAGGCGCCACGGGGCCCTACAATCCACTAGGTTTACACACTACTTCCCATTCGATCGGCTCCCTAACGTAGATACCCGTGCTGGCCCCACCGTGGGATGTATCATTCCCCAATGTGGCAACCTGATGGAACTAAAGGTGCACGGCTTATATCTACTCGATGCAACAACGGCTTACCTACCAGCCCGGGCCCACTCACGCATATGAAGCCCGTTGGACTTGCGTTGCCACCGCTAACCCGTTTGCCTCTTACAGTCAAGCCCAGTATGCGTGTCCCGTCCTCGACATGGGTCGAGCCCACAAAGATACGTATGGGTTACTGGTTGAAATGGGCCTCCACAAGCTACCCACCTAAGCTTGTCCCTTTTTCTAGTATATCCCACTTAACCCTTTAATCATGTTTTAATTACATGTTCCATTTTGGTTAAGTATTCTAATCGTATTTTCTATTGCCACCCAAGGCAACCACTAGATTTTCTCATGCCACCCGAGGCACCCACTTAACCCCTCATGTCCCTCTACATGCTAATATGGTTAAGTGTTTCTTAATTAATTAATTAAGAACGTAACCTTTGTAAAGACCTCTCACATTAGACTGTCTTTTATGACCGCTGGTTAAGCCGGTTGGGTCCGGGCAGCCTTATGTCATAACAGAGTCTAACCTCGTGTCTTTACATTAATTACGTATTTAGTTTGTGCCTAAGACCTCTCACATTGGGCTAACATTTGTAGCAACTGGTTAAGCCGGTTGGGTCCGGGCAGTTTTACGCTACAACTGAGTCCAACCTCGTGTCTTAGTCAATTAATTACACCTAATTAATCACCCTCATAATTTTATATTAATTATCCCTAATTAATCAAGTTTTCTTAACATGGGTAGACCTAACTTAATAGGTAAATTCCCATGGGGTAGACCTAACTCAATAGGTAAATTCCCAACACATAGTATGGGTACACCTAACCAAATAGGCAAATTCCCATACTATGTTTATTTATTTTGTGTTATGCATAATTATATTAATTTCACACAATCTTATTAACTTATGCATTTAATTACCCCATCGTTCCCACGTAATTTCGTTCATGATATAACACATATAAAAGGTGTCAACTTGCATATGAATGAACATGTTTCAAAGGTGCCATCTTGCATATTAACAAACACATAACTTGCATATGAACTTGCATAACATGTCACATAACTTGCATATAATATGTCACATAACTTACATATTCATTTTGCATAACAAACTTGCATATTAGCTTATAGACTTGCATAATGTGTCATCATGAACTTGCATATTAATAAACATGTAACTTGCATATTTACATACATGTAACTCGCATATTAACAAACATGTAACTTGCATATAAAGAAACATGTAACTTGCATATTTACATACATGTAACTTGCATATTAACAAACATGTAACTTGCATATTAACAAACATGTAACTTGCATATTTACATACATGTAACTTGCATATTAACAAACATGTAACTTGCATATTTACATACATGTAACTTGCATAGCATATTACCATGAACTTGCATAACATGCATATGATTACATAGCCCACAACTTGCATATTTAGCATCATGCAAACATAACATACATCATATTAAACTTGCATAAGCTTACATACTCAACATGCATAAACATAAGATTAATGCTAACATCATATCATATGATTCAAAGCTCATTAACCCACATACAAAACCATAAATCTCATCACATCTCATCTAATTAGTTTACCAAAAGATCATCAAAGTGATAGAAACTCACAACTAGCAACTTTGAACACCAAATGAAGAAGATTAAGATGCTAAGAAGGGATTAGAAGTTGATTAGAGAGTGATTAGTATGCAACCCTCTTCATAAAATTAGTGGAGGCCATGAGAGCTAGCATTTTGCCATAGTTTAGTCACTAGGTTTAATTATGAATGAATTAGGGTAGGTTAGGGTCTTATTTATAGATTAGGCAAGTGTTTTAGGCCATAGGATTAACCCTAGATTCAATCCAAGCCATCAAAGCATGTCTTGGGGAAGAAGTCAAGTGTAGGAACTATCTAGGGCCTTTAGATTAAAGATGGACCATGAGAACCATTCAAATGCAAAATCTGCACTTGAGCGAATCGGCCCACGGGTTGACAGCCAAACACCCTGGATTAACCCCTAGTCGACCCAGCGGGCTCGGGTCGACTTCAAAAATCGGCCGGTTCGGTTATTCCCCTCTCCCAATTCGCTGTTTTGAGCATTTTTGCATATTTATTTATTAAATTTTCAATTATATATATATATATATCAATATATATATATATATATATATCTACACAACCCATTTCACTTAATTAAGTATACTTTAATTTGGGAATTTTCGTGAAACTTCGCGAGGCCATATCTTGGTCATACGGACTCCGATTTTCGAAAACTCGGACTCTATTTCGCGTATTTTTCCGAGACGAACGCAATGGCATAGCCCGTTTCCCTTGATTCCCATTTTAGAATTAAATTCTGCCTCGATTTATGTTATTACAGGTTATTGAAAATACGGGTTGTTACATTCTCCCCTCCTTAAAGGATTTCGTCCCCGAAATCTTCAAGTTAGGAAGAACGTATCCTACCATCCAATCATCCATCTACTCAAAGCATCATCCACGAGCAATCATTGTCCTTACAAGATTCTAAATGCTGGATGGATATATGCAAAAGTGTGTGTATATGTACTTACCTAATGCAAAAATCAGGCGGTTACTGATACAGTAAACCTCCTTAATGCAAACCATGATAGTGCCATGCATCCAATATGTATGCGAAACCCTATTGACACATACAAATTTCTACATGCGTGCACAACCATACACAAAAATGCATCATCCATATGATAACACAGCCATGATACATCCATCAATCTAACTACCACATCCATTTATGCAATATGCAACATGAAGTGACTGAGCCGATCTAGTGCCTAATGTGTGTGTATATGCATCCACGAGCAACCACTAGCAAACAATTGCATCCATATGCATCCATCAACCATAACATGTTTCAAACACATGTTTCAACCATAGGTTTTACCCTATCTAAAGGTCATAGGTATTAGCGAGAGGATATACTAAAGATAAGATAAGTACTAGACAAGCAATAAAGGAGAAGTTAAAAGACATACTCTCAAAAAGAAATGGATACAAAGAACGCATCTTTGCTTCCGTCTCCCAAGTAGCATTGCTTTCGTCATCTCCCCATTGCACTTTAACTAGCTGAACTTCTCTGTTCCTCAACTTCCTAGTTTCTGACCCAAGGATGCGAGTAGGAGCTCGTCGAATCGTCGCATCACGCTCTACCTCTACATCTCTAAGCAAGCTCGGCTCTACCACCTCCGCGGTCTCATGTAAGCACTTCCTCAAATGTGATACATGGAATACATCATGAACACCACTAAGTCTGTCGGGCAACTCCACCCTATATGCCATCCGTCCAATCCTTTCCTTAATAGGAAACGGCCCAACAAATCTCGGTGCTAACTTCCCTACGGACCCAAAGCGAACAACATTTCTCAATGGAGATACTTTGACAAAAACCATGTCCCCAACCTCAAACTCAAGATCCGTCCTTCTCCGATCCGCATAAGATTTCTGTCTATCTTGCGCTGCTTTCATCCTTTTTCGAATTAAATCAATCTTCTCTGAAGTCTCTCTAACCATATCCGGCCCAAGCAAGATCTTATCCGTAGATTCCCACCAACATGTAGGAGATCGACAAGGCCTTCCATAAAGAGCTTCGAAAGGAGCCATACCAATACTGGACTGAAAGCTGTTATTATATGCGAACTCCACCAAAGGAAGATGTTCTTCCCATGTACCTCCAAAATCCAAGATACAAAGCCTCAAAAGATCTTCTAAGATACGGTTCACCCTCTCAGTCTGACCGTCCGTCTGAGGATGATATGCGGTGCTCAAACACAACTGAGTCCCTACCGCCTCTTGCAAACTTCTCCAAAACTCACTAGTGAAAATAGGATCTCGATCACTCACAATGCTGGATGGTACGCCATGCAATCTAACAATCTCTCTAACATAGACTGAAGCAAGCCATGGAGCGGTCCTCTTACTCTTTACGGGTATAAAATGGGCACTCTTGGTAAGTCTGTCTACCACAACCCAAATTCCCGTATTGCCCTTCCTCGATCTCGGTAACCCGTCGATGAAATCCATCGAGACACTATCCCACTTCCACTGTGGAACTTCCAATGGGTGTAGCAACCCACCGGGTTTCCTTTGCTCCACTTTAACTTGTTGGCACACTAAGCATCTAGCCACATACTCGGCCACATCTTTCTTCATACCGGCCCAGAAGAAAACTCTCTTCATGTCTTGGTACATTTTGTCTCCACCGGGATGAATAGTCATTCTTGAACGATGTGCATCATCCAAAATAGCCTTCTTCAAACCCTCATCTTGCGGTACACAAAGTCTACCGTCTCTATGCAACCATCCCTTATCATCTATGGTGTATCTACCCAAATGGCTGGACGACTCCCCTCTTATAAGCTTCTCTACCAACACAACCAACTGTGGGTCGTCTCGCTGAGCCTCGCCAATCCGTCTCAAAAGAGTAGGTCTAACCTCCAAGGATGCCAACAAACCAGGTACAAAATCAACAGAAGGTCTGAAGTCAAACAAAGAAAGAAACTCCAAGCTTCGTCGTTCCACGAACAATGGACTCAAAGATAGCCTTTTTCTACTCAAGGCGTCTGCCACCACGTTACCCTTACCAGGGGTATACGCTATCTCGAAATCATAGGATGCTAAGAACTCCATCCACCTTTGCTGTCTTAAGTTTAAATCCTTCTGAGAGAATAAGTACTTCAATGATTTATGGTCGGTGAACAACTCGAATCTCTCACCAAGAAGATAATGGCGCCAAGACTTAAGTGCGAAAACAATCGCGGCCAACTCTAGATCATGGGTAGGGTAATTCTTCTCATGCACTCTCAATTGTCTCCCTCCATAGGCTATTACCCTTCCCTCCTGCATCAAGACTGCGCCTAATCCTGTTCCACAAGCATCGGTATAAACAACAAACGGCTTACTCCCATCCGGGAGCACTAAAACTGGAGCGGTGGTCAAAGCTCTCTTTAACCGTCGGAAAGCATCATCACAATCTACATCCCACGAGAAAACCAGATTCTTTTTCGTCAAGCGGGTTAATGGGGCTGATATCTTCGCGAAGTCTTTGATGAACTTCCTATAATATCCTGCCAACCCCAAGAAACTTCTTACCTCGGTAGCATTTCTAGGAACTTTCCAATCCTGGATAGATACTATCTTTGCGGGATCCACAGCTATCCCTTCCTTAGAGACCACATGCCCTAAGAATCGCACTTCTCTTCTCCAAAAATGGCATTTAGAGAATTTAGCTTTAAGACTATGCGCTCGAAGAGTCTCCAACACTTCCTTGAGATGTAAGGCATGCTCTTCTTCATTCTTGGAAAAGACCAAGATGTCATCCACAAAAACTACTACAAACTTATTCAGATACTCTCTGAACACTCTACTCATGAGATCAACAAAGTATGCGGGGGCGTTTGTCAACCCAAATGGCATCACTAGCCACTCATAAAAACCATCCGGAGTCCGGAAAGCAGTCTTCTCTATACTGTCCTCCGCCACTCTTAACTGATGAAACCCTATAGCTAAGTCCATCTGCGAAAATACTGACGCGCCAACCAACTGATCAAAGAGATCATCTATCCTCGGTAATGGGTGTCTATTCTTCTTCGTGAGCTTATTAAGTTCTCTATAATCCACACAAAGTCTGAGGGACCCATCCGCCTTCGTGGCAAACACTACTGGAGCTCCCCACTCCGATATACTTCGCCTTATGAACCCCTTCTCAAGCAACTCCCCTACTTGCTTATGAAGTTCTCTTCTCTCACGAGGAGCCATGTGGCGTACTGGCAAAGACACTGGTTTGGCATTATCCACCAAATAAATTCGGAAATCTATCTCCCGCTTCGGAGGCAAACCCTTTACTTCTTCAAACACATCCGGATATTCCCGGACTACTCTGACAGAACACAAACTCTCGACCGAAGCATCGAGCGATTCAAGATAACTTAGCAAAACAGATTCCATGGGATTGCAAGAGATCTCGAGAGTGTTACCCAAGCGGGTCATGAGCCTGACAACTCTCCTTTCGCAATCAAGAACGGCACCATTACTGGATAACCAGTCCATGCCCAAGATCAACCCATAGCCCGTGAAGCCCAATACAAAAGCATCACATCTAAACTCAACGCTAAGTATAGAAATCTTCTAACCCAAACATATCATAGACAGATATATGGAGCCCCCAATTGGGTTTGAGACAACCAAGGGATCATCAACTAGACTGGTGTCTAAGTGCAGTGACTCAACTAACGATGATGAGATAAAAGAATGCGATGCGCCAGAGTCAAACAAAGTACGAACTGGATGATCAAACAGAAAAACCAGACTTTCAACGGAAATAGTTCTACCTCTCTGCTGAATCGGTGGAACTGAGAGAACCTGAACTTGCCCCCCTGACTGAGGTGGTGCTATAAGAGCTTGCACCTGGCCTCCTGAGGTAGACCCCGTCTTCTGCCCCTTCTTTGGGCAGTTTTTCACAAGATGCCCTGCTTCACCACAATGAAAGCAACTGGTTTTCTTCTTTTTGCGACAATCCTTACTAAGGTGTCCTGGTGTTCCACAATTGAAGCACTTCTTCTTCGTCTTCTTTTTGTCACCATTGCCTTTTCCGCCCTTGCCTTGTTGTTGCTGTTGCGGTTTCTTCTGATCCCCCTTTTTCTCTGGTGCCTTAGAATTCTTATCATCCTCATGCATAAGTGCCATGTAGACAAGCTTCTCAAAAGTGGCCCCCATAGGAATGTGAGTCATAGCTATTCCTTGCAATGGTTCGTTAAAGCCTCTAACGAACCTCAAAGCCTTCTTCTCCGGTGTATTCACCAACTCTATGCCAAACCTTGCTAATTGATTGAATTTGTTGACATATTCTTTCACCGTGAGATTCCCTTGCTTCAAATTCAAGAACTTCTCCATAAACAGATTCTCTTCCGCCCTTGAGAGAAACTTAGCCCCAAACCTTTGCTTAAAATCTGCCCAAGAGTCAACAGGGCGTTCTCCATTAGTGACCTCCCACCAGAATGAGGCCTCTCCCTTCATTAACCAAGCCGCCAACTTGACTTTCTTTCCCTCTTCCACTTCAAAGATATCTAGCAACTCTTCCACTTCCTTAAGCCAATCTCTAGCCTCTACGAAAGTCTCTGAACCAAGAAAAGGTTTTCCTCCTATAGCCTTGAACTCCTTGCAAACCTTAGCAAAATTATCCACTCTAGGCTGAGGAGGAGGAGCGGTTGTCTCTGGTGTAGTAGCATTGGCCGGACCCGCAGCCGCGGCCCTAGCCTCTTGCAACCTCCTATACCATAGTGGTATAACTAAACCCTCCGGGATGTTAAGATCTTCAGCCATGCTGAAACGAAAGAGGAAAGATTCAAAAAGGAGATTCCGAAAGATAAAGATATGGCTATTGGGGATTATGCTTTTCTTTTTCAAAAACTTTTTCTCTTAGAAGACATGCTTTTAAAAATCCTTTCTTCGAAAATACTCTTAGAAAGTAGTTTTTCTCAAAAATTTTATCTGTTCTGGTAACCTTAAGCTCTGATACCACGTGTAACACCCCACTCCCGCTATGATCACTCACTAAGGGAATGCCATAGCATTGGTGGAGTATTTTAGTGAATATAGAACAGAAAAATTACAACAAGACAGATATAAATAGTACTTGAAATTTTAAAACATCATCTCATAACAGCGGAAGTAAAACATGTCTGGTTACATCATAAAACCACAATAAAGGTCAAGTACAATATCCATCAAAATAAAGAAGTACATAATCCCACTCTCATACAATAGCCAAACAAAAGAAAAGATAACTGGATAACTGGAGCTTTACATCTATCCAAGCTCCTAAAGACTGGAACAGCAATCCGATCAAGCTCCACTACTGCTAGGATCCACCGTAGGACCTGAGGGTTGGGAAAAAGATAAAAACAACAGGGTCAGACATAAGTCTGAGCGAGTCCTATAACTTTAACAATACAATCGTTAAAGTAACCAGAGAAGACATAAACTGATATACGGTAACATATAGGGATGAATGGCTACCCTAAGCAGTCAACTAAACGAAGATAAAGGATAAAGACGCATCTACCCTCCCTAAGGTAAATTACTAAACTGCACCACACCAGTCGTTCCTAACTTAAAGGTTGATCCCACCCAAGGACTTATAAAATTTACTAATTAGTACCTGCGTACCCCTAGGTGACCAAGTAGGCGCCACGGGGCCCTACAATCCACTAGGTGTACACACTACTTCCCATTCGATCGGCTCCCTAACGTAGATACCCGTGCTGGCCCCACCGTGGGATGTATCATTCCCCAATGTGGCAACCTGATGGAACTAAAGGTGCACGGCTTATATCTACTCGATGCAACAACGGCTTACCTACCAGCCCGGGCCCACTCACGCATATGAAGCCCGTTGGACTTGCGTTGCCACCGCTAACCCGTTTGCCTCTTACAGTCAAGCCCAGTATGCGTGTCCCGTCCTCGACATGGGTCGAGCCCACAAAGATACGTATGGGTTACTGGTTGAAATGGGCCTCCACAAGCTACCCACCTAAGCTTGTCCCTTTTTCTAGTATATCCCACTTAACCCTTTAATCATGTTTTAATTACATGTTCCATTTTGGTTAAGTATTCTAATCGTATTTTCTATTGCCACCCAAGGCAACCACTAGATTTTCTCATGCCACCCGAGGCACCCACTTAACCCCTCATGTCCCTCTACATGCTAATATGGTTAAGTGTTTCTTAATTAATTAATTAAGAACGTAACCTTTGTAAAGACCTCTCACATTAGACTGTCTTTTATGACCGCTGGTTAAGCCGGTTGGGTCCGGGCAGCCTTATGTCATAACAGAGTCTAACCTCGTGTCTTTACATTAATTACGTATTTAGTTTGTGCCTAAGACCTCTCACATTGGGCTAACATTTGTAGCAACTGGTTAAGCCGGTTGGGTCCGGGCAGTTTTACGCTACAACTGAGTCCAACCTCGTGTCTTAGTCAATTAATTACACCTAATTAATCACCCTCATAATTTTATATTAATTATCCCTAATTAATCAAGTTTTCTTAACATGGGTAGACCTAACTTAATAGGTAAATTCCCATGGGGTAGACCTAACTCAATAGGTAAATTCCCAACACATAGTATGGGTACACCTAACCAAATAGGCAAATTCCCATACTATGTTTATTTATTTTGTGTTATGCATAATTATATTAATTTCACACAATCTTATTAACTTATGCATTTAATTACCCCATCGTTCCCACGTAATTTCGTTCATGATATAACACATATAAAAGGTGTCAACTTGCATATGAATGAACATGTTTCAAAGGTGCCATCTTGCATATTAACAAACACATAACTTGCATATGAACTTGCATAACATGTCACATAACTTGCATATAATATGTCACATAACTTACATATTCATTTTGCATAACAAACTTGCATATTAGCTTATAGACTTGCATAATGTGTCATCATGAACTTGCATATTAATAAACATGTAACTTGCATATTTACATACATGTAACTCGCATATTAACAAACATGTAACTTGCATATAAAGAAACATGTAACTTGCATATTTACATACATGTAACTTGCATATTAACAAACATGTAACTTGCATATTAACAAACATGTAACTTGCATATTTACATACATGTAACTTGCATATTAACAAACATGTAACTTGCATATTTACATACATGTAACTTGCATAGCATATTACCATGAACTTGCATAACATGCATATGATTACATAGCCCACAACTTGCATATTTAGCATCATGCAAACATAACATACATCATATTAAACTTGCATAAGCTTACATACTCAACATGCATAAACATAAGATTAATGCTAACATCATATCATATGATTCAAAGCTCATTAACCCACATACAAAACCATAAATCTCATCACATCTCATCTAATTAGTTTACCAAAAGATCATCAAAGTGATAGAAACTCACAACTAGCAACTTTGAACACCAAATGAAGAAGATTAAGATGCTAAGAAGGGATTAGAAGTTGATTAGAGAGTGATTAGTATGCAACCCTCTTCATAAAATTAGTGGAGGCCATGAGAGCTAGCATTTTGCCATAGTTTAGTCACTAGGTTTAATTATGAATGAATTAGGGTAGGTTAGGGTCTTATTTATAGATTAGGCAAGTGTTTTAGGCCATAGGATTAACCCTAGATTCAATCCAAGCCATCAAAGCATGTCTTGGGGAAGAAGTCAAGTGTAGGAACTATCTAGGGCCTTTAGATTAAAGATGGACCATGAGAACCATTCAAATGCAAAATCTGCACTTGAGCGAATCGGCCCACGGGTTGACAGCCAAACACCCTGGATTAACCCCTAGTCGACCCAGCGGGCTCGGGTCGACTTCAAAAATCGGCCGGTTCGGTTATTCCCCTCTCCCAATTCGCTGTTTTGAGCATTTTTGCATATTTATTTATTAAATTTTCAATTATATATATATATATATATCAATATATATATATATATATATATCTACACAACCCATTTCACTTAATTAAGTATACTTTAATTTGGGAATTTTCGTGAAACTTCGCGAGGCCATATCTTGGTCATACGGACTCCGATTTTCGAAAACTCGGACTCTATTTCGCGTATTTTTCCGAGACGAACGCAATGGCATAGCCCGTTTCCCTTGATTCCCATTTTAGAATTAAATTCTGCCT
Organism: Allium sativum; assembly: GCA_030737875.1. NCBI lineage: Eukaryota > Viridiplantae > Streptophyta > Magnoliopsida > Asparagales > Amaryllidaceae > Allium > Allium sativum. Next base: position 712,902,387 of record CM060921.1, on the reverse strand, counting down.
CGATTTATGTTATTACAGGTTATTGAAAATACGGGTTGTTACACCTACTGTGTGTAGCGGGCCCCTCTTTTCCTTATATCTACATTCCAAAAGGTTATTTTAGCACAGAGCAATAAGTGTGTTATTTAAGCAAACAGACACTTGGTCCTGACGCATAGAGTAATAAGTATGTTATTTAAGCAAACAGATACTTAACTCTGATGTATGAAGCTTAGCAATGTAAATTGTTACTTAACATGAACATAGCAAATAACAAAGCTAGGTAAAGCAACTTTAATGACAAGATGAAACTAGGAGAGTGAAGTAAAGTAGTGAGAGCTCTGGTTTGATGCTTCACTGCTAAGACATGAGCGACCAGCCTTTTTGAAGAGCGTTCCCTTTGAATTGGTTTAAGTCTTTAACCTTCTTCTCAAGGTGTATTGCCCCCGGTTTGCAAGGAATTAGGATGGTCTTCGTGATCCTTTACATATTGTTGTAAACGGTTTTTACTGATTAACCCCTCGATGACTGACATCAAGTGCCTACAGTTATCGGTGCCGTGTCCTGGTTGTCCGTGAAACTGACAGAATCTTCCTGATTTTTCGGTAACAGTTTTGATCTGTCTTTGCTTTAAAACTGGATATCTCTCGGTGTCCTTAGTTGCCATGAAGATATTTCCCACTGTATCGTTGAGGGGTGTAAACTCGGATTTTTGTAGAACCGCAGCTTCTTCGCTGTGCGGTCGTCCTTTTCCCTACTGCTCCTCTTTTGACCACTAAGGTTGCTTTGAGCGTTGCCGTCCTTCTCTGTCTACGGCCTTTTCCCTTCAACGTTTACATATCTTTCGGCTTTGGTGAGTAATCGTTCAAGTATGCTCGGTCTTTTTCTTTTGATCCACCGTCCCAATTTGATGTCCTTACATATGCCTCTCTTAAGGGCTACAAAGATCTGGTTGGGCTTGGGATCCTCAACTTCGGCCACTGCCGCATGAAAGCGGGCAAGAAAATCTTTGATGGACTCTTCTGGTCTCTATCGTATATAATCTAGCCTTGTTACGTCCCGGGCCCTGAACGCCTGGGATTCGAACTGCTTACTGAATAGTTAAGCCAGGGTCGTGAAATCGTCGACGGACCATGGTGGTAGTTTCGTGAACCATAGATAAGCCACTCTGTAACAACCCACGTCCATTAATGTCACTCACAAAGGGAATGCACTAACTTCCAAGGAGCATTTTAATTGAATATGGAACAGAAAATCACAATCAAGATAGATATAAAGTAGTACTTGGAAATTAAAAACTTTATTCATTGCACAGAAGATAACATGTTTGATTACATCATGAAAACCATAAACCAGAGTCAAGTACAATATCCATCTTGATAAAACAAAATACATAATCCCATTACATAAATAGCCATAAGGAAAAAGATAAGCTGGACTTTACTTCAGTGGTCCAAGCTTTCCCAAAAGAGAGATAAAGCAATCCAATCAAACTTCACTAGAGCTAGGCCCACCCTGAGCACCTTGGGGGGGGGGAGATGGAAATAGAGTGGGTCAGACATAAAGTCTGGCGTGTACGATAACTTTAACAAAACAATTATCAAAATAACTAGGCTAAGACATAAGTTGGAAAATAAGGAAATGAAATGGACATAGATAACGTTAAGGGCACACCTAATTACTAAAGAATAATTACTACACTGCACCATACCAGTCACCCTAAGGATTGATCCCACTCACTGAACTTAGAAACTATAATAATAGTTTGTGTACCCCTAGCTGACTACATAGGTGCCACCTGCTCCAATCTCCACTAGGTGCAACCCACTACCCTCATGCGATCGGCTCCCTATCTCGTAGATATCCATGCTGGCCCCACAGTGGGGTGTATCATTCCCCAAAGTATCAACCCGATACACTTAAGGATGTACAGCTTTTACCTACACGATGCAACAACGTCTTACTTACCAGCCCGGGCCCACGCACGCATATGAACCCATTGGACTTGCGTTGCCACCGCTAACCCATTTTGGCCTCTTATAGTCAAGCCCAGTAAGCGTGTCCCGTTCTCGACTTGGGTTGAGCCCACAAAGATACGTATGGGTTACTGGATTGAGATTGGCACCCACAAGCTTTCCACCTAAGCTTGGTTCCCACTAGTACATGCCACTTAACCCTCTTTCTTAGTCATGTTCACTTACATGTTTCCATTTTGGTTAAGTATTTCTAATCGTATTTCAAATGCCACCCAAGGCACCCACTAGATTCCACATGCCACCCAAGGCACCCACTTAACCCCTCATGTCCCACTACATGTTTATCTGGTTAAGTGTTTCTTAATTTATTAAGACCGTAACTTTATAAAGACCTCTCACGTTAGACTGGCATTTATGGCAGATGGATTCGCCGCGCGGGTCCGGACAGTCTTACACCATAAAAGAGCCTAACCTCGTGTCTTTACAACTGTAACGCATTTAGTTTGGGCCTAGGACATCTCACATTGGGCTACCATTTGTGGCTACTGGATTTCCGGGCGGGTTCGGGCAGTTTTACGCCACAAATGAGTCCAACCTCGTGTCCTAAACATTGATTATCACTTATAATCTTTTACCCTAGTTTTAATAATTTCCCTATTTAAATTATTAATTAATTCTAAATTTAACGATGTCCATAATTGACTCAATTATGTCCATCCATTTATGGTATGCAAAATCATATTAATTACATCACTAATTCTCAACATTAAATCCTTAATATTACCCCTACCCCTCGTTGTACGTTCATTCATTTAACGTAAAATATACGTTAGACTTGAATAGTCTAACTCATAGCATAAAGATAAATCATCACAACATATATGACTGAAAATAGATCTAATCATAATTAAGGGGGAACTTGCATGTGTGAATGGTGTTCTACACCTAAATTTGCATCTACATAAGTCATAGATCTACATTAAAAGGGTAAACTTGTTTAGATAATGGTCCAAACTCACACCACAAGATTCATAACCCAAACTCATATTTTATTTTGAACTCACATATGTGATTTATGCAACATAACAATGGTGTAAACTCATATCTAAACATGTAAAACTCACACATGTCATAGCCTAACTTTTAGATCTAAAATAGGTGTCATGAAACATGTAAGATTATACATAATAGAACAACTAATCACCATCTAAACTTACATACATGTGATTTATCATGTGAATCAACATAACCCAAATAGTATATAATCAACATGATGATTTGATTAAGCATACGCTAACTACAACATAGATGATAACTTTACAACATGTATAATAACATCTCAACATAGTATAGAATTTACAACATCACAACATAGCATAGAATTTACAACATATATGATAACTTCGCAATTGTACAACACATAGTCAATAACTCACATCATATCCAAATAGTCCACATCATAACTTAATCTAATTAAGTTGCTAATTATTTTACTAAATTTATCGTACTCACAACAATGAAAGAATCTTGCTTTCTGACTTCTGATTTCTGAAACTGATTTAGCTTTCCTTTGAAGAAGATTCGTTGTTAGAGTTGAATAGAATTGAATTAGATTAGTTGTCTTCCTTTTTAATTTGCGGCGGCTTTTCTGAGTTCCATGGCGACCGCATGACGGCGGCTATTCTATTTTTTATTGGATTTTAGAGTGAGAGTCTACCCATGTATATATAAGATTTAGGATTAGTTTAGACCGTCAGATCAACTCAGAATTAAACCCAGCCGTTCAGATCAACCCAAAACCCTAATGAGTCAGCATACAGTCACAAACAGGCCAGCAAACAGATCAGGTCGGGGGACCCAGGTCGACCCCCAGGTCGACACTATAGTCGACCTGGTTGGGGGCAGGTCGACACTATAGTCGACCCTAGTGTCGACCTGGCCCTGGCGGGAATTTTCCTGCCTGGCCTGTTTGACTTCAAATTTTTGAATTTTGAATTTCTGAAATCTATTTTGAATTTTCTGAAACTTCCGATGGCCATATCTCCTTCATACGAAGTCCGTTTTACGCAAACTCGGATTCTATCTCCACCAGAATTCCGAGACAAACGCAATGGCGCACCCCTTTTCCCTTAATTCTCACATCTGAGATTAGTTATTCTTTAATTTGTGAATATTAATATTAACCGAAATACGGGGTGTTACATTCTCCACTTCTTAAAGGATTTCGAACCCGAAATCATCAAGTTAAGAAGAATGTATATTCTATCACCCAATCATCCATCTACTCAACCATCAAACACAGGCATCCATTGTCCTTACAGACTTCTAATGCTTTCGTGTTTAAATGCACAGTGTGTGTACATGTCCATATCTAATGCAAAATCCGGCGGTCTACTGATTCAATTGACCTCCTTAATGCAAATCATGATAGTGCTATGCGTCCATTATGTATGCAGAAGATCCTTAATGCTATATATGCGTGCATCACCATTCATCTGAATGCAGCATCCATATGATAATACAATCATTATACATCTATTTTACTAAATACATCCACTAATATGCAATATACAATATGAAGTGACTGAGCCGATCTAGTGCCTAAAGTGCGTGTATATAAATCCACGAGCAACCACTAGCAAACACTTGCATCCATTATGCATTCATCATCCATAACATGTCTCAAACACATGTTTCAAACATAGGATTACCCTAACTAAAGGTCAAAGATACTAGCGAGAGAACACACTAAAGATAAGATAAGTACAAGCTAAGCGATAAAGGAGAAATTAAAAGACATACCCTCGAAAAGAAAAGGGTACAATGAACAAATCTTCTCTTCTGTCTCCCAAGTAGCGTTGCTCTCATCATCTCCCCATTGCACTTTGACTAGTCTGACCTCTCGATTCCTCAACTTCTTGATCTCCGACCCAAGGATGCACGTAGGTGCTCGTCGAATCGTCGCATCACGCTCTATCTCCACCTCTCTAAGCAAGATCGGCTCTACCACTTCTGCGGTATCATGTAGGCACTTCCTCAATTGTGATACATGGAATACGTCGTGTACCCCACTAAGTCTCTCAGGCAACTCCACTCTATACGCCATCTGTCCAATCCTCTCCTTTATAGGAAATGGCACTACGAACCTTGGTGCTAACTTCCCAACGGACCCAAAGCGAACAACATTCCGTAATGGAGACACCTTGATAAAGACCATGTCCCCAATATCAAACTCAAGATCTTTCCTCCTCTTGTCTGCATAAGATTTCTGCCTGTCTTGCGCCGTCTTCATCCTTCTTCGAATCAAATCGATCTTTTCCAACGTCTCTCTAACCATATCGGGCCCTAGCAAGATCTTATCCGTTGATTCCCACCAACATGTAGGTGAACGACAAGGCCGTCCATAAAGAGCTTCGAAAGGTGCCATGCCAATGCTAGACTGATAGCTATTATAATATGCGAACCCCACCAACGGAAGATGTTCTTCCCATGTACCCCCAAAGTCTAAGACACACAGCCTCAAAAGGTCCTCTAGAATACGATTGACCCTCTCGGTCTGGCCGTCCGTCTGAGGATGATATGCGGTGCTCAAACATAACTGAGTCTCTATCGCCTCTTGCAAGCTCTTCCAAAATTTGCTAGTGAAGATAGGATCACGGTCGCTCACTATGTTAGAAGGAATACCGTGCAAACGAACTATCTCCCTAATGTATACAGAAGCTAACCATGGAGCAGTCCTCTTACTCTTCACGGGAATGAAATGGGCGCTTTTAGTAAGTCTATCTACTACAACCCAAATCCCCGTATTACCCTTCCTCGATCTTGGTAATCCACCCACAAAGTCCATCGAGACACTTTCCCACTTCCATTGTGGGACCTCCAATGGGTAAAGCAACCCACAGGGTTTCTTTTGCTCCTCTTTTACTTGTTGGCACACAAAGCATTTAGCGACATACTCGACCACATCCCTCTTCATACCGGCCCAAAAGAAAACTCGCTTCATGTCTTTGTACATCTTGTCCCCGCTGGGATGAATGGTCATCTTCGAACGATATGCATCATCAAGAATAGTCTTCCTCAAGCCTTCGCCTAGTGGTACACAAAGTCTGCTATCCCTACGTAACCAACCCTTATCATCTAGGCTATACCTACGGAGATGGCTCGATGACTCCCCTCTTTTGAGATTCTCTACTAACTCAACTAATTGTGGGTCGTCTTGCTGTGCCTCACCAATCCGTCCCAAAAGTGTTGGTCTGACCTCTAAGGATGCTAGCAAAATGGGTATAAAGTCAATGGAAGGTTTAAAGTCAAACATAGAGATGAATTCTAAGTTTCGCCGCTCAACAAACAATGGACTCAAGGACAACCTTTTCCTACTTAAGCCGTCTGCCACCACGTTACACTTGCCAGGGGTATAAGCTATTTCGAAATTGTAGGATGCTAAGTATTCCATCCATCTTTGCTGCCTTAAGTTCAAGTCCTTCTGAGAGAATAAATATTTTAATGATTTGTGGTCAGTGAACAATTCGAAATTCTCGCCAAGAAGATAATGGCGCCAGGATTTAAGCGCGAAAACAATAGCGGCAAACTCTAGGTCATGCGTAGGGTAATTTTTCTCATGCACTCTCAACTGTCTTCCTCCATATGCTATTACCCTTCCCTCTTGCATTAAGACTGCGCCTAGTCCTGTCCCACAAGCATTGGTATAAACGGTAAATGGCTTACTCCCGTCTGGCAGCACTAAGACTGGGGCTGAGGTCAAAGCTCTCTTTAAACGTTGGAATGCATCATCACAATCTACATCCCATGTGAAAACTAGGTTCTTCTTCGTCAAGCGTGTTAATTGAGCTGATATCTTTGCTAAGTCTTTGATAAACTTCCTATAGTAGCCAGCCAACCCCAAGAAACTCGTCACCTCGGTAGCATTTTTATGGACCTTCCAATCTTGGATGGACACTACCTTCGCGGGATCTACAGCTATCCCTTCTTTGGAAACCACGTGCCCTAAGAATCGCACTTCTTTCCTCCAAAAGTGACATTTAGAGAATTTAGCTTTAAGGTTATGCGCTCGAAGGGTCTCCAACACATCCCTAAGATGTAGGGTATGCTCTTCTTCGTTCTTAGAAAAGATCAAGATATCATCCACAAAGACCACCACGAATTTATTAAGGTACTCCGTAAACACCCTACTCATCAAATCAACAAAGTATGCGGGGACGTTTGTCAAACCGAAGGGCATCACAAGCCATTCATAGAAACCGCGTGGAGTCCTAAAGGCAGTCTTGTCTATGCTATCCTCAGCCACTCCCAACTGATGGAAACCCGTGGCTATGTCCAACTGCGAAAACACTGAGGCGCCAACTAACTGATCGAAGAGATCGTCAATCCTCGGCAGTGGGTGCCTATTCTTCTTAGTAAGCTTATTGAGTTCTCTATAGTCCACACAAAGTCTGAGGGACCCATCCGCCTTCGTGGCAAATACTACTGGAGCACCCCACTCCAATATACTACGTCATATGAACCCCTTCTCAAGCAACTCCTTCACCTGCTTATTGAGTTCCCTCCTCTCACGAGGAGCTATGTGGCGCACTGGCAAAGATATTGGTTTTGCATTATCTACCAGATAAATTCGAAAGTCTATCTCCCGCTTCGGAGGTAAGCCCTTCACCTCCTCAAACACATCCAAGTATTCCCGGACCACTTTAACAGATCGCAGATTTTCAATAGACACGTCAAGCGATTCTAGATAACTTAGCATAACGGATTTATGGGATTACAAAAGATTTCTAGATTGTTACCAAGGCGAGTCATGAGCCTAACTACTCTCCTTTCACAATCAAGAATGGCACCATTACTGGATAACCAGTCCATTCCTAAAATTAGCCCATAGCCCGTGAAGCCCAACAAGTAAGCATCACATCTAAACTCAATGCTAAGTATGGAAATCTTCAAATCCAAACACATCATGGACAAATGAGCGGAGCCCCCAATTGGATTCGAAACAACCAAGGGATCCTCTACTAAACTGGTGTTTAAGTGCAGTGATTCAACTAATAATGTAGAGATAAACGAATGTGATGCGCCCAAATCGAATAAAGTACGGACAGGATGATCAAACAGAAAAACTAAGCTTTCAACGGAAATTGTTCTACCTCGTTCTTGCAGCGGTGGGACCACGAGAGCCTGAACTTGTCCCCTTGCCTGCCCTGGTGCCATAAGAGCCTGCACCTGTCCTCCCGAGGTAGACCCTGCCCTCTGCCCTTTCTTTGGGCAGTCCTTAATCAAATGTCCCGCTTTGCCACAGTGGAAACAACCAGTCTTCTTTTTCTTTCTGCAATCTTTGCTGAGATGGCCTAGTGTCCCACAGTTAAAGCATCTTTTCTTTCCTTTGGCATTGTTGTCTTTACCGCCCTTCTTGTTTTGCTGTTGTTGTGGTTTCTTATGATCCCCTTTCTTCTCGAGTGCCTTATAAGCATTAGTGCCTTTCTCTTCCTCATGCATGTATGCCATGTCTACTAGCTTCTCAAAGGTGGCCCCCATGGGGATATGGGTTATAGCCAACCCCTGCAATGGCTCGTTCAAGCCTCTAACGAACCTCAGAGCCTTCTTCTCCTGCGTGTTCACCAAGTCTAAGCCAAATCTTGCCAATTGGATGAATTTGTTGACGTAATCTTTCACCGATAGATTCCCTTGCTTCAATGTCAAGAACCTTTCCATATATAGATTCTCCTCTGCTCGTGAGAGAAACTTTGCTTCAAACCTATGTCTGAAATCCGCCCAAGAATCAACAGGACGCTCCCCATTAGTGACCTCCCACCAAAACGAGGCCTCTCCCTTCATTAACCAAGCTGCTAGTTGGACTTTCCTTCCATCTTCTACTTCAAAGATTCCAAGCAATTCTTCCATCTCCTTAAGCCAGTCTCTGGCTTCCACAAACGTTTCTGAGCCTTGAAAAGCTTTTCCGCCCATAGCCTTAAATTCCTTGCATGTCTTTGCAAAAGTATCAACGCGGGGTGGGGGAGGAGGAGGAGGAGGAGCGGGTACAACTGGGGGTGGAGGAATAGCGGGGCCTGCCTGATTGGCCCTAGCTTCTAAGAATCATCTGAACCAACCAGGTATCGTTACACCCTTCGAGAGGTTAAGTTCTTCAGCCATGCTGAAACGAAAAAGGAAAGATTCAAAATGGAGAATTCGAAAGATAAAGATATGGCTATTGGGGATTATGTTTTCCATAAAAACTTTCCTCTTTAAAATTACACATAAGACATGTTTTTGAAAACACTTCTTCCAAAAATACTTTAGAAAAATAGTTTTTCTAAAAAAATTATCTGTTCTGGTAACCTTAAGCTCTGATACCATATGTAACACCCCACATCCATTAATGTCACTCACAAAGGGAATGCATTAACTTCCATGGAGCATTTTAAGTGAATATAGAACAGAAAATCACAATCAAGAAAGATATAAAGTAGTGCTTGGAAATTAAAAACTTTATTCATTGCAGCCGAAGATAACATGTTTGGTTACATAATGAAAACCATAAACCAGAGTCAAGCACAATATCCATCTTGATAAAACAAAATACATAATCCCATTACATAAATAGCCATAAGGAAAAAGATAAGCTAGACTTTACTTCAACGGTCCAAGCTTTTCCAATAGAGAGATAAAGCAATCCAATCAAACTCCACTAGAGCTAGGCCCACCCTGAGCACCTTGGGGGGGGGGGAGATGGAAATAGAGGGGGTCAGACATAAAGTCTGGCGAGTATGATAACTTTAACAAAACAATTATCAAAATAACTAGGCTAAGACATAAGTTGGAAAATAAGGAAATGAAATGGACATAGATAACGTTAAGGGCACACCTAATTACTAAAGAATAATTACTACACTACACCACACCTGTCACCCTAAGGATTGATCCCACTCACTGAACTTAGAAACTATATTAATAGTTTGTGTACCCCTAGCTGACTACATATGTTCCGCCTGCCCCTATCTCCACTAGGTGTAACCTACTACCCTCATGCGATCAACTCCCTATCTCGTAGATATTCGTGTTGGCCCACAGTGGGGTGTATCATTCCCCAAAGTAGCAACCCGATACACTTAAGGATGCACAGCTTATACCTACACGATGCAACAACGTCTTACTTACCAGCCCGGGCCCACGCACGCACATGAACCCGTTGGACTTGCGTTGCCACCGCTAACCCATTTTGGCCTCTTATATTCAAGCCCACTAAGCGTGTCCCGTTCTCGACTTGGGTCGAGCCCACAAAGATACGTATGGGTTACTGGATTGAGATGGGCCCCCACAAGCTATCCACCTAAGCTTGGTTCCCACTAGTACATGCCACTTAACCCTCTTTCTTAGTCATGTTCACTTACATGTTTCCATTTTGGTTAAGTATTTCTAATCGTATTTCAAATGCCACCCAAGGCACCCACTAGATTCCACATGCCACCCAAGGCACCCACTTAACCCCTCATGTCCCACTACATGTTTATCTGGTTAAGTGTTTCTTAATTTATTAAGACCATAACTTTATAAAGACCTCTCACATTAGACTGGCATTTATGGCAACTGGATTCGCCGGGCGGGTCCAGACAGTCTTACACCATAAAACAGCCTAACCTCGTGTCTTTAAAACTATTACGCATTTAGTTTAGGCCTAGGACATCTCACATTGGGCTACCATTTGTGGCTACTGGATTTGCCGGGCGGGTCCGGGCAGTTTTACGCCACAAATGAGTCCAACCTCGTGTCCTAAACATTGATTATCACTTATAATCTTTTACCCTAGTTTTATTAATTTCCCTATTTAAATTATTAATTAATTCTAAATTTAATGATGTCCATAATTGACTCAATTATGTCCATCCATTTATGTTATGCAAAATCATATTAATTGCATCACTAATTCTCAACATTAAATCCTTAATATTACCCCTACCCCTCGTTGTACGTTCATTCGTTTAACGTAAAATATACATTAGACTCGAATAGTCTAACCCATAGCATAAAGATAAATCATCACAACATATATGACTGAAAATAGATCTAATCATAATTAAGTGGGAACTTGCATGTGTGAATGGTGTTCTACACCTAAACCTGCATCTATATAAGTCATAGATCTACATTAAAAAGGTAAACTTGTTTAGATAATGGTCCCAACTCACACCACATGATTCATAACCTAAACTCATATTTTATTTTGAACTCACATATGTGGTTTATGCAACATAACAATGGTGTAAACTCATATCTAAACATGTAAAACTCACACATGTCATAGCCTAACTTTTAGATCTAAAATAGGTGTCATGAAACATGTAAGATTATACATAATAGAACAACTAATCACCATCTAAACTTACATACATGCGATTTATCATGTGAATCAACATAACCCAAATAGTATATAATCAACATTGTGATTTGATTAAGCATACGCTAACTACAACATAGATGAAAACTTTACAACATGTATAATAACATCTCAACATAGTATAGAATTTACAACATCACAACATAGTATAGAATCTACAACATATATGATAACTTCGCAATTGTACAACACATAGTCAATAACTCACATCATATCCAAATAGTCCACATCATAACTTAATCTAATTAAGTTGCTAATTATTTTACTAAATTTATCATACTCACAACAATGAAAGAGTCTTGCTTTCTGACTTCTGATTTCTGAAACTGATTTAGCTTTCCTTTGAAGAAGATCCGTTGTTAGAGTTGAATAGAATTGAATTAGATTAGTTGTCTTCCTTTTTAATTTGCGGCGGCTATTCTGAGTTCCATGGCGACGGCATGACGGCGGCTATTCTATTTTTTATTGGATTTTAGAGTGAGAGTCTACCCATGTATATATAGGATTTAGGATTAGTTTCGACCATCAGATCAACTCAGAATTAAACCCAGCCGTTCAGATCAACCCAAAACCCTAATGAGTCAGCATACAGTCACAAACAGGTCAGCAAACAGATCAGTTCGGGGGACCCAGGTCGACCCCTAGGTCGGCACTATAGTCGACCTGGTTGGGGGCAGGTCGACACTATAGTCGACCCTAGTGTCGACCTAACCCTGGCGGGAAATTTCCCGCCTGGCCTGTTTGACTTCGAATTTTTGAATTTTGAATTTCTGAAATCTGTTTTGAATTTTCTGAAACTTCCGATGGCCATATCTCCTTCATACGAAGTCCGTTTTATGCAAACTCAGACTCTATCTCAACCAGAATTCCGAGACGAATGCAATGGCGCAACCCGTTTCCCTTAATTCTCACATCTGAGATTAGTTATTCTTTAATTTGTGAATATTAATATTAATTGAAATACGGGGTGTTACACTCTCCTTCCAGATAAGTCGGGATATACAAGCATTTGATCTCATTTGTGGCACATGCCCCACTCATATATTGGTCATACTTACACAAGAATATGTCGGGGTCGCCCGCCCCGTCATAGGACTGTAATGATGGGGGATCGAATCTGCGCTGGTATACAGTTTTCTTAATCCTGTCAGTGAGTGGGGTTTTAGTTGGGAAAGTCTCCCATCCCCTTCGATCATCCTGCCTCTCGAGGCTTTCTTTCACGATTGCTCATGCCATTCCCAAGATATACTCCTGTTTTTTACCTGGATCTGCGAGCTGATCGCCTTCTTCGTTACCAAGCCTTGATCTTGGCATGCCCCTCCGATCTGGAGCTAAGGAGTCCGGATATTCCTTTGGAAGGGATATCCTTACGATGGTAGGGATGTCCTCCTGTTCTGCAACTGTGCCATTGAGATGACTGTGCATAGATACGTTGCTTCCTCCATGATCCATACTAGTGTGATGTGCGACCTTCGAATAATATCTTGCCGTCTTGGGTTTGGAGTGGAGAATTCTACTTCTGGCTCACAATTTGTTCTGGTTAGCGAGGAACAAGTGGCATGTAAAGTTGCTTTTACGGTGGCGGCTTGAATAGCCTGCATCGACTCGAGCTTATTCATCATTGCATCATTTTCAATAATTATTTGACTTGCTAATCCGGCCACCACTTCCTCCAGCTCCTTCCAAGTTATAACTCCTTGGTTTTCCGATATCTCTTCTGCCTTGGGATCGCTGGCAGACGGCGTGATGAGATCGATGCCGACGTTAGGGCTATTGACTTCGTCGGTGATTCTCCTTAGCATGCTCATGATTTATAGCATCGTGCTCCTTGGAAAATCCTAACAGATCTGAAACAGAAAAAGAGATAAGTTCGGCCCCACGGTGGGTGCCAAAAATGTTTACACCAAAAATGGTCTAAACACCTCAGGTACAAAGATGTACTTCACCAATCTAGTAAGGAAAAAATGGGGCCGTACTTTAAACAGTAATTAAAGCAAAAAATGCAGGAAAATGTAAAGTAGAACAAGATTTAAAGTGGTTCATCTGTTAATAAGGCCTACGTCCACTATGAAGGTTATTTCTAATCTCACGATATGAATTATAGGATATATCCATTCCCTCTATCCATACGTCTCTATTCACACTCAATATAACCTTGCTTATATACTTTAATCTATGAAATTATACAAGAAGATGGTTGAATTTGAGGAGAAGGAGGATGAATGGATGGTTGAGATTAATGACGTCTTGGTTCTTGCTGAATCATGAAATTGAGCTTGATGCCATGGCCAGATTTGTAGTTTAGGACAGAGTTTGGCAGCACTTCTTGATTCTAAAAATTGGATCCCTTTTTCAGTGGTAGCCATGGTGTATTCATAGGTAAGGCCTTAGTTTGAAATCTGTTTCCCGCCCTATGGATCTCCAATTCTGCTAATTACAATCGGGCCATTGGCCAGCTGTCGCCAGCTGTCATGAGCTGTCTCAGGTTGTCATGCGCAAATAACCTTTTAGAGCGGGCGCCTCAAGCGGTCGAGCGAATTCATAAGAGCGGGCGCTTGTGTGCGGGCGACTATTCTGAGAGGCCTTGTAGGAGTGGAACACAATGTTGGAATTGGTTCTCCATTGTTCCCTGTGCGACCGACCGCTTTAGTCTAAAGGTGCTTGCCCTTTGATCGCGTCTGCATGATGTGGTCTGTCTGTGCGGTTGTTCAGTGTGGTCATTCTAGCCCATGTTGAATGAGCGACTTGCTTCATGCTGACGTCTAGAGTGGCTTCATTTCCGTATGAGCGACCGGTCTTAGTCTCCGTGCCTAAATTGCGATTTGAACCCAAATTTTAGGGTCGCACACTGCACCTTGCTGTCTGGTTGTACTTGGTCGACTTGATCTGTTCTGGGTTTGACACTCATCGCTTGCTCCTGTGACCGTTCTTTTCCATTACAAATGTTTCAAGTGCCTTAGTGACTTTTGTGCGAACGACCCGGACGATGCCAGTGTCATGTCCTTATTCAATGTGCATGCAGATTTTTTAGGGATTAACATGACGTGAATACTAAATGTGCGTTATGTATGGAAAATAATAAGACCTAAGATCACCATTTCTTTACCTGCCCGTACTCTGCGTATCTCTGAACGAGGTGCAGAATGAAGTGGGATGTCCTCCTAAATCGAGTTGGCCACTGATTTTGGAATATGAAGTCAACTACCTGAAAAACAAATTCACAACTAAGGAAATGTCTCAAGATTTAGCCTACTGCAATGTGGTCACAATCGTGTATCATATGTGGGTGGGACGGAATGCGAGAGTACATGGAAACGGATCGATGGACAAGTTTAGACGATGGAACCTAATTGAAATTGAAATTAAATACCTGATGTTGAAATCGAAGAAGAAGAACGGATCTTTTCATCAGAGAGTTCCGCAGAATTGGGGCATAAACGCAGACGATCCTGGATGAGTTTTGATTGTCGCCGCCATTTGCTGAGCGAGATTAGGGTTCACGTCGAATTCCATTTATGACTTTCCTTTTCTAAACTGTGGCTTTAATTTCGTTTGTCTATTATTTCATTGGTTCATATGTATAATAGGCCTTCGGGCTAATATTTTGGGCTTGTATGTTTGGTGTTTTTTTTGGGGATTGGAGTATGTGAGGTTAATCGATGTTCACATACTTATGTACTTCGTACATTATTTTATTGATGCGTTATCAATAAAGCACCACACTCTTTTTCCCTGGCCTATACTCTCGCTGAGTATAGGAACGGGTTTTTAATGAAGCGGTTTACCCAGTTTCAAAAAAAAAACTTTTGATCTTTGATTACAACTGATCATATAACTTTGAATTACACTTTGATCTTGTGAGATTGATAAGAGAATGATAGAGGATCAAATTAGAGGTAAACGGATTTAATTCTAATTGAGTTACAATAGAGTATGGTTATGAATTTCTTTAAAAAATGAGAGAAGATAAAGAAAGAAATGAATGAAAGAATGTAGTTCTAGAAAAAAAAGTTGGTTGATATATATATATATATATATATATATATATATATATATATATATATATAGTGGAACAACAATCATGTCTATTCGTGAAAGGCAGCGATGAATAGACGCTTCTTTTGAAATTTTAATTTTTGAAAATATAGGGTAGCCTGTTGACATATCCTAGATATGTGTTGGTATATTCCTGTGTATTTCGAAACCATTTTGTTTTAAATCATTTTGAAAATATGTTGCTCCATAAAATAATTTAAAACTTTATAAAAACATTTAGACATAGTTAATAAATATTTTAACCATAATAACACTTAATTAAACTTTAGAAAACATTTTTTGAAATATTTAATAAAATATTAAGTAAAGTGCTAATATATATAAAACTATTTGAAAACAAAGTATAAATAAACTATCAAAGCATAAATATATAAGAAATTATAAACTATAATAATATGAAAGGATTTAAACCAAAAAGGATGTTTTTAGAAAATCAAGTCTTATTTTGAAAATCATTTGAAAAAACATTTTGAAGAAGAGATAAAGTGCTATCAGTATATTGACATATATTTTAAGACTCTAAACTTATTTGGAACATTTTGAAATTTTGAGCTCTTCGATACTCATGAGTCTTCATTATCTAACTCTTGAATTATCTTGATGATCATTATACTTTATAGTCTTCATAATCAATACATGTCTATGTCTTGCGCAATATACAACATATATCATGGTAAACATTAGTATTTATATTTATATTACTTCCTAAGGTAGTTTTCATCAAAACCATTATCCATGGTACTAATCATTAAGGAAAAAGAAATCAATCGAAGACTAAATACTGCCTTAATATGGTAATAAGGGAATAAATAATCAAATAAAATCTGAGTCATTACCAAAGATGGTGATAAGGCACTAAAGTTATCAATCAACATCGAGAAGAGGTAATAAAGGCCAATCCAATTTCTATAATTTCATCTTAAGGATGAATCATAGAAACATTATAAGAAAAGAAAACATTATTAAATCAAACAATATAACGAAATTGAATTAGCCTTCAAAGGAAGGAGAAAGAGCTAGCCATGACTTAAAAACTAAAAGTTACATCATTAAGTATTGATGCAAAAGAAGCTATGAATCTCTTAGACCAAAGCATTCCATTAACTAATGGGAATCTCTAATCCTCTCTTTATAAATTAATATAAAAGGCTTTTCACATCGATTTATGATATTTATCTATGTATAATTATAATATTTTTGCCATAAGGGTTTTCTTCTTTTATTATTTTTTTTCCCTATGAATTTCTTATCTTCTATTCTAGCAATATTATTGCTAGATATTTTTCTAGTCTTTTATAACATTGACAGATGATTTATCGATCTTTTATACAAGTGATAATATTTTCAAATGGTATTTTGGTCTTTTATTCAAGTAATATTGCCAGATAATTTTTAGTCTTGCAATTACGTTATTACCAGATGAATTTCTTGTCTTCTACCCAAATGAAATTATGTATTCATGCTTCATGGATTTCTAATCTCCTTGTAAATTAAATTTATTATCTTCCTATTAGAAGAATTTCTAATCCTCTCAATTACATGAGACTTTATTTTAAAGTACGAAAGATTCTTCATGTAAAGAATATGACAAATAAATTTATATCTTATTAAATCCAAGAGGGCTCGCCTAAAGTTCAAATTAAATTTAATAACACAAATCATCATCGTTCACTATATTTTTTTTCCTAAAAAAAAGATTGAAGTGAAAACCTCATAAAAAGTTAGGAAAGGGAGAAATACTCGGTTTATACTAAAGTGTAAAAAGATTCTTTTAAATAAGGAATGGGAAAGTGTTATACACATTTTATAAGTGGATAAAAAGAGGATATGGAAGTAATAAAAGATAGTGTCACTATAAATATGTCTAGTGAGTGACTAAAGAAAGCATATCGTCATTTACATACATGTCGACTTCATAAATTTATGATAATGCAT
This sequence comes from Allium sativum, assembly GCA_030737875.1. Taxonomy (NCBI): domain Eukaryota; kingdom Viridiplantae; phylum Streptophyta; class Magnoliopsida; order Asparagales; family Amaryllidaceae; genus Allium; species Allium sativum. The sequence goes on along the minus strand of CM060921.1, from coordinate 712,885,044 downwards.
TGAGCATTTAAGTTGATAATGTAACAAGCATATAACATGAAGATATCATACCATTAGACATATCTAATGTAAAGGAAAGAAGGGCAGTTAAGCCTGTTGTTGATGTCCAAAAGTTAGCAATAACACCCAACGAGTTCCAAGACAATGAAACTAAACATGTAATAATGATTATAATGCAGGAAATTTAATCACATGGAGTTTATAGTAGTTAGGTTCATGATAACCTACATCCACTTTGAAGGTTTTGCTCTTTTATTCACTTCTTTGTCAGAAGTATTATGGTAGGATAATCGTTCCAAGTAACTACAATGACAATGGCAGAAAGCTAGTCTAGAAAGGTCTAAGTAGGAGTTTCTTTCCTTCTTCCCGAAATGTGTAGGCAACCTAAAAGTTTAAATGTCCAAGGATGGAGGTGAACTTCTTCTTCTTCTTGAAGTGATGGAGCGAGCTAGAAAATCCAAGATGCAATATCTTCTTCCTAAGGAGCCAAGAGAGCAAAAATACAACCCTGAAATCGTTTGAGAATGGGTTATTTATATTTGAAGGGAGCAGGCAAGTGGAGAGGTATGTGGGCACATGTTCTCAATTTTCGTCTTTCGAGATTGGTACCGATCCCTGGATCATTATCGGTCCCAGAGGACTTAACCATTTTTCACTCCTCTTCGAAGCCCTGAATCCAACCCCCTAGCTAACTTCATATCCCATGATACGAACTTGTTTACACCGGTCCAGCAAGTATTTTGGTGAGCACCGGTTACAATAGTTTATGCAAATACCGATCCAATCTTGCGCATGTTGTGGGGATATGAGTATCATACTAATCCCGTGAGCATGTGTAAATACTAATCTAGGATTACTTTAATTTTAATGATGGTTGTGGAGGTTGCGGAAGACGCACCGATCCTAAGTAGTTGAACAAATTTACTGAGAAGTTTTGGTGTTTGGGGATATGTACCGATCCCAAAGGATGGAAAATACTGATCCCCAATCACATAGCCATTCAAGAAAATTTTTGATGACCCGAGACAACCATACTTATACGACTCCATCGCGGTTAGATTCTTGGGCATTTGGACTAAACTTATCAATCAGTTCACCACACGATGGGCCAAATCATGTGGGCTTGGACTGCTTCTGATAGTCGGGTCAAAGGTCGGGTAAAACTTGGCCCTCAAAGTATGTCTTGTGTTAACATGACGTGCTTTGAGTTAAGATAAGTCTTTCTAAAAACTGAAAAAATATCCAAGTTGTGTCTAGCGATTGGTCATGTCCTTTCCGTTGAGCGATGTGTTCCAAGGAATACACTATTTCTGAATAGCTTTAAAACGTTGTCGAAGCTTGTTTTTATAAGTAAGCGGTTCTAGCATTGTTGAGAATTCTAGTTGCTCTGAACCATGTTGCTTGGAATGGAACTCGTCCGATTCCTTAGGTAAGTGTCTAATCCTTGTGGAATCAAGAAATTAAACGCTAGTCATCGACTCCCACTTACACTAGAGCATAAACGATTCATTGTCAGCATAATGTCACATATACAATCACACGTTTGCACATGATTTTGCATGATACTCTCGAAGTCCATAATAGCATATAATCAGAGTGGTATGTTTCAGGTGTGCGATCGCATAAGTTAGTTTTTGAAATGTTATCGAATTTGATTTTGATCGTTTGGCGCGTACTCTAGAATTGTTTGCTAGTAAACGATTGGTTAATGATTCGAGTTGGTTTCGACGATCGAAATTCGAAAACACGCATGCGCGATCATCACCAAAATTTGAGTTAAGATAGTTCTTCATCAATCCCGTAGTGTGCAACTTTTCTCCTTCTCTCTTTTATTTTTTGTCCCTTTTAAAAAAAAGGAAGGATTAGGGTCAGTACCGATTCTGGCATCGATACTAGTCCTAGAGCACTTAGGAAAATTTCGGAATTCCTGTAATTTTTTCCAACTCCCTCATATATAAGCCTAGATCCGAAACTCTTTCCCCTTCTTCTTCTTTCATTCGTATTCTCGTCGACTTAGAATTTTCGTGACCTTAAACTTTCCCTTCTTCCCTACAGTTCACCATTAACCACCAGGAAAGCCCCCCTCCCCAACAGATTTGGACACCAGATGCCCTCATACCTCTTCCCCTCCGATTATATTCAGGTGGATAAACCTAAACAAGCTAGATTTTTTTCTAGGTTTACATGAAATCATGGTGTTGGACGGATAGGGAGGAGGAAAAGTGAGTCATGGGTCCAGGAGTCTCAGAGGGAAGGAGCGCGATGGCTTAAGGAGTTGGTAATAGAGTTTAAACTAGGGAAGAAGAAGAAGGGTGTAACACTCCACACTTTTTTAAGCCTGAATTTCGACAAAAAATGATACTCAAACCCATCCAAGAATTAATAACATAAATCTGGTACCTACAAATAATGAGCATAATTAAAGTAACATAAAGCTAGATCACAGCGTGAACAGAATAAATTAACTAATACTGACTAAGGCGACTACCTTAAAGCATATCGTCACATCGATATTGAGCATGAGAGAACGAGAACTGAAAACCAAACCGAACACCTACTAAGACCTGTCTTCCTCGGGCTAAACTTGAGAGTTGTTATAAAGAGGGGGTCAGAACAATAAGTCATGGTGAGTAAAAAATGTATAACACTGTTTACAATACACAAATGTGTCCCGTTTGGTCAGAACAAGAACATATGCCTAACAAAGCAAGTAATTTTAACCTAACATTGTAAAGATTATGCACGACGACTAACTACCATATTCGAGGTAGCATCCCCAGTGATAACGATATCGCAATATTGAGATAGAACATTTATGCGTAAGTATAAAGCCTTTAAACCACCATTCAACCAATTACCAAATACTAAAAGGTAAGCTCCCAACTACTCACTATTCCATAAGGAGGTTAATTATTTCTATATACCCACTTAAGACCTCACTATCATTATTAGATAAGGGTGGATAAACTTTCGATCATTTAAAACCCAAGGCGGACCTATCGATCATTTGATACCTTACTCGGTGGTTTACTCTACACCAATATATATTAGAGGACAATAACTACTAAGTCCTACGAATTTAAGGCTTTCAAATTTCATGTCAATACCCAAATAGCTCGCATAAGGCGAGAGATAGTAAGTAGACACTTAATACCAGGTTTAGGTAGGAGTGAGACACCATTTAAGACCCTCCTGGCGGACCCCCATATTACAATCTAGTTGACCCTATTAGTTAATCCTCAAGCCACTTAGTCTTCCCGCAGGATAGACAGACTTAGGGTACTTCCTTAAGTGTCATTTAGTACCAATCCCAAGGTGGACTCTCAACTCAATCACTTAATACCTAGAGGAAGCCGACCTACGCAGCGATTGTCAAATTAGAACCCAATAGCCATTTAATACTTCTTTTTTACGGGGAGATGAGCTACGCGATCACTTAATACCTTTTTAAAGGTGGATCTAACTGCTTAATACCTCTATCCCTAAGCAGACTTACATTTATAAATCATTTCCTTTCTAAGGTTTCCTCTTTTGTGATGGGAGGCGGGTCCTACAACCACTAAATACCTCACACTTGAGATAAACCTTATTTTAGGAAATAATCCTTGCTACACAATTAACTATCATTACGGGTTCTTATGGTTAATTATATCTCACATTAGTTGTACATATATCCAACTACTAGAAAGTGCAGACTTCTGACGAGTAAGGCAACTGACCTCGCATCATTAACCTATTAAGTCCAATCTTGATTCTTAATTATATAATTTTAGATTAAGTAGAAATAAATAAGGAAAATCTATAACTTCCTACCCGAGGATGTTTATTTATTAATTTCCTTATTGGACTTTGCATTTACTACGCCAATCAGTTCTTATTAATTTCCCATTCCTATTAAATTTATTATTATTAATTAAGTTACCTGCCACCAATGGCCCTAACAGTCATGTTTCTTAATGCATCAATTAACATATTTAATGTTATTTATGACACTAACAATCATATTTTCCTAAGGCATCAATTAACCTATTTAATGCCATTAATGACACTAATGTTCATATTTTCATAAGGCATTTATTATTAATTGACCCTTTTTATATCAGTCTATAACAACCCGGAAAATCGGAACCAATTTAAAATTTTTATTTTAGCAATTTTAATGGATTTTGAATATTTAAAATGATTTATTTTAAATAATAACGACTAAAAATTTATTTTAATCGAAGTCAGAATGAATAAATTTATTTTAATTATAAAACGAGCCTGAAATGGCGTGGCAGTTTGAAAATTCGATTTCTAATTTCAAATGAATATGCAGAATTCATTATAAGTCAGAATTGGACGAAACAAGAAATATTTGAATTTGTTAAACAATATCTTTCTAAAGGATGTAAGAACTGAAATTCCACTTTATAAATTGTAAGATACGTCCAGTTTAAAATTCAGAATAGTCGCTATGGAATTTATATATATTTTAATATACATATATAGCCCTTAAAAATAGCCATTTTGCGAACGACCTCCGTTTTCGACGAAACCACTTTTGTTGGCTCCAGAATGTCAAATTATTGCAGGATTCCAATTTTCATAATATTTGGAATTAATATGTAAGCGTGACAAAAGAAAACGTGTTTTGTTAATTTCAGTTGAGCTGGATCGACCAGAAAATGGCCATTTTTCAAATGGTCTCCGAATTCGACGAAATTTGTTTTTTAGGACCGTATCGTCAAAACAAAGCCAGAATTATTTTTTTGGGAATTTTTCGAGTCAGTATGTGGCCCTGGTAAATCAAAATATACATTTAAAATTCAGTATAATGATTTATATTTTAATTTTGATAGAAACATATCGAAACAGTCAAATTGGCTTGCGGGACATATCCCATTATGTCCGGATTGGGGGTGATTAGTTATGGGCAATAGTCATTGGGTTTGATTTAGAGTTCGGATTGAAGACAAGTTAATTAGAGAATTAACTAATTAAATATTAATTTAATAATTATTATAAAAGGGACCTAGAAAACCCTAGCAAGCATTATTCATTTCTGCGCCGCCAGGGAGTAAACCGATGGCCAAAAAGATCGATCGTTCTTCCTCCATAAACTCCAGATCCACCCATGAATTAAAGAAATCTCAAATACGAAATCAAAGAGAATATCGAGTTCTTCAGCAATAATGGTCGAGATCCATTTAAGGGGCCTGGATCTCTCAAGTCATGGGCTGGAAGTCGCCGCGGTTAGGATGGATTTTTGGGCGTCGCCAGCGTTCGAGATGGCCAGAACTCAGGGGGAAGGTGGCGCTGGGAAGGGGCTACGTCGTGGTTAAGCGGGATTGGCCTCCAATGATCGGAAAGAGGGGCGATGGCGTGAAGTTTGTAATGAGGGTGGGTTCGATTTTGGTTACTGGTGTATACGGGGAACTGACATTAACAAAGGGATTAATTTCTAATGATGTAATTAATTTTAATTAATTATATTTAATTATTAAATTATGCAAGGAACTTGTATTGTTAATAACTTTTGCAAATGGTGTCGGAATTACGTAAACCTAGGTTCATTAGAATCACGAAGAGGAGCACCACAACATTGAGCAGACCAGAATGAAAACAGAAGCAGATGCATATTTTGGTTAAATTAGACACCGGGTTTAATTTAATTAAAATAATCATTTTTAACGATTTCAAAACCGACCACTGTGAGAACTCCTTCTCATAATTATTTTACATTTAAATATATAATAGGTTGCAGACGGGGCTTAGTAGCTCCTGACACCATCGTCCACAGACCATGGACGACTTGTTTGATTGTATTGTGTTGTGGAAATTAACTGTGATTGTGATGTGAAATGGAAAATAAAATATTCTTGTGTTGAATAAAATATTTTATCGTTAAAAATATAATTTTTAACGTATATATGAACGACATAAAGTTCTCTAGAAATGAAAATAAATATTCATTTATAAATCGGACGATTTTTTATGTACACCCATTTAACTAATATTGATTGGGACGATAAATTTTACACATTGCCCAACTGCACAAATAATATTCAGTGTTTGTTGTTTGAAAACCCCATACGGGTATTGGGATGATATTGGCATACATTAATCCCAATAATTAGCTGTATGTCAATCGATGAGTTAACAGGCTGTGATGAGCGTTAATCATTTATTTTAAATGCTTATACAGTTGTAATTTACACTCTGGATGATGGTTGATTGTTTATCATTGTTGTTATATACATGTGTTGTATGAAATCCATATAAATAACATTATATGGTAGACTATGTCTGATTCCAATTCAGAAAATAAAGAATATTTTAAAATAATGAATATTTTAAAATAACGAATATTTTAAAATAACGAATATTTTAAAATAACGAATATTTTAAATAAGGAATATTTTAAAATAATATTCAATAAAGGATTAAAATCTGATTTTGATGTCCGATTTTGGATGGACACGAAAATATTGAAATATGTGAAGTTGTATTGGTTAGATATGCGCCATTTTGACGCGAACGATATTTATATCGATTTTTTCAGTATTATAATGAGTATCGAAAAGGAAATGATTTCAAAATCTGATATTTTGGAAATATTATTGTAACACCCCCATCCATTAATGTCACTCGCAAAGGGAATGCGTTAACTTCCATGGAGCATTTTTAGTGAATATAGAACAGAAAATCACAACAAAACAGATATAAAGCAGTACTTAAAAATCCCAAACTTTATTTATTGCAGCAGAAGTTAAACATGTTGGGTTACATCATCAAAAAAAAAAAACCATAAACCAGAGTCAAATACAATATCCATCTTGATAAAACATTGTACATAATCCCACTACTACAAATAGTCATAAAGAAAATGATAAACTGGACTTTACTCTAGCGGTCCAAGCTTTTCCAAAAGAGAGATAAAGCAATCCGATCAAACTCCACTAGTGTTAGGTCCACCCTGAGAACCTGGGGGGAAAAAGAATGGAAACAGAGGGGGTCAGACATAAAGTCTGGCGAGTGCGATAATTTTAACAATACAATTATCAAAGTAACTAGGCTAAGGCATAAGCTGGAAAATAAGGAAATGAGTATGAACTATTGGGTATTGCAGAGCAGAAAAAGAAACAAGATGAAGAAAGATAACATTAGAGGCACACCTAAATTACTAAAGAATAATTACTACACTCTACCGTACTGTACCGTACTGTACTGTACTAACACTAACTGCACCCCTACTAGTCACTCTAGAAATTTGATCCCTCTTGGCTAATTAGAATGATGATAGCTTCATGTACTACTAGATGTACCCACTATCCTCCATGTTTGACTGTATATCTCTAGTTGCTATCATAGGTACCCAACGTGTACCTATCCCCACTAGACGTACCCCCTTAATAATGGTAATTCCACGTACTCCTAGCTGACGTCATAGGTGCCGCCTGCTCCTATCTCCACTAGGTGTACCTCCTTAATAATTAATTAATAATGATAGCTTCATGTACCCCTAGCTGACTACATAGGTGTCGTATTCTCCTATCTCCACTAGGTGTAGCCACTACCCTGCCCCATTCGATCGGCTCCCTAACTCGTAGATACATGTACAGGTCCCACAGTGGGGTGTATCACTCCCCAATATGGCAACCTTATACCACATAAGGAATGCACGGCTTATACCTACATGATGCAACAACGTCTTACTTACCAGCCCGGGCCCACGCACGCACATGACCCCGTTGGACTTGCGTTGCCACCGCTAACCCGTTTTGACCTCTTACATCAGGCCCAGTAGGCGTGTCCCGTCCTCGACTTGGGTCGAGCTCACAAAGATAATTATTGGGCTACTGGTCTGAAAAGGGCCCCCACCAAGCTTCCCACCTAGGCTTGGTCCCCTCTAGTACATCCCACTTAACCCCCTTCATGTCCACTTACATGTTTTATATTTGGGTAAGGGTTTCTATTAGTAATTCCACATGCCACCCAAGGCACCCACTTAACCCCTATGTCCCCCTTACGTGTTTTACTTTGGTTAAGTGTTACTAATCGTATTTTCTCATGCCACCCAAGGCACCCACTTAACCCCATGTCCCACCACATGTTTAAGTTGGTTAAGTGTTACTTAATTCATTAAAGTCGTAACCCTTGCAAGACCTCTCACATTAGACTGACATTTGTAGTTGCTGGATTTGTCGGGCGGGTCCGGGCAGACTTCTACCACAAACGAGTCTAAACTTGTGTCTTTGCAACTGGTTACACATTAATTTATGCCTAAGACCTCCCACATTAGACTGACATTTGTGGTTGCTGGATTTGCCGGGCGTGTCCGGGCAGACTTCTACCACAAACGAGTCTAACCTCTTGTCTTAAGCGATTAATTATACATAATTAATTTTCCCCAAATTTGAATTAATTTCCCTATTCAAATTATCAATCATTTCCATATTTATTTATGTATAAATATGTCACCTTAATTATGTCCACTATTTATGGTACATAAATTGTACCAATTTACATCACAAATTAATTTCATACCTTTTTAGGAATTTATGCCAATTCTCAATATTTAATATCCCTATTCAAATTCAAATTCAAATTAATTTATGTCCATAATTAAATTATGTCCATTACTCCACATAAATTTTCAAATTAATGCCTTAATTAAATTTTCCGCCTTTTAAGGTAATTCACATTAATAAATATCTCAAATTTAACGATGTCCATAATTGACTCAATTATGTCCATCAATTTATGATATGCAAAATCATACCAATTTCACCACAATTTATCATATGCCATTAAAGGCATTTTTTCTCAATATTAAATCTTTTAATATTATCCCCTTACCCCACGTTGTACGTTCACTTGCTTTGCGTGAAATATACGTTAGACTCGAATTGTCTAACTCATAGAATAAAGAGAAATCATTACAACATACACACAACTAAAAATAGATCTAATCATAAGGGGTGAAACTTGCATGTTGGATCTATGTTCTACGTTTAAAACTTGCATAGGCCAAAGCTACAACTTGCATAAAACTACATATGTCATAAATCCAAATCTAAAGGTATAAACTTATTTAGATAATGGTCATAATTTACCCAAATCGTGTATGTCATAGATCTACATCTAAAGGAGTAAACTTGCATAGGCAATAACATGATTCATAACCCAAATTCATATATTTATATAATCTTGCATATGTGATTTATGCAACATAACAATGGTGTAAACTTACGTCTAAACGTATAACTAGCATGTAAAACTCACACATGTCATAGCCTAATTTTTAGATCTAAAATAGATGTCATAATATTTACTAACTTGTATGTAATTCATGTCTAAACTAATATCCAACTTGCATACATACATATGGTCTATCATATGAATAAACATAACCAAACTAGCATTAAACAACATGATGATTTGATTATAAAATTGCAACATAGATGATAGCATAATAATTCTACAACATAGATGATAACATAACATCATAACATAGAATTTACAACATGTATCAAAATTTTACAACATACGGTCAATAATTCACATCATATCCAAATAATCCACATCATAACTTAGTCTAATTAAATTGTTAATTATCTTATTGAAATTATCGAACTCACAATAATAAAAGAGAGTCTTGTGTTCTGATTTCTGAAATTGATTTAGCTTTCCTTTGTAGTAGATTCGTTGTTAGAGTTGAATAGAATTGAATTTGATTAGCTTTCTTCCTCTCTAATTAGCGGCGACTATTCTGAGTTGCAAGGCGACGGCATGACGGCCATGATCTTAATTTTTATTGGATTTTAGAATGTGAGTCTACCCATGTATATATAGAATTTAGGATTTGTTTAGACCGTCCGATCAACCCAGAATTAACCTGAACCGTCAAAACAGCAACCTCAGCCCTAGAGACACATCAGCAGCTCAAAATTGAGCTCGACCCAAACCTGGCCGAGTGGACCAGGTCAACACCCTAGTCGACCTGGGGGGGGGGGGGGGGGAGGTCGACACTAGTGTCGACCCCCTGGTCGACCTGGGTCTGGGCGGGAATTTTCCCGCCCAGCCCGCTTCTGCACTTTCGGTTTGAATTTAAATTTTTCTGCGAGCTGTTTTGAATTTTCTGAAACTTCCTATGGCCATAACTTCTTCATACGAAGTCCAATTCACGAAAACTCGGACTCTATCTCAACCAGAATTCCGAGACGAACACAATGGCGCAACCCGTTTCCCTAAATTCTCAAATCTGAGATTAGTTATTCTTTAATTTGTGAACATTAATATTAACAAAAATACGGGGTGTTACATTCTCCCTTCCTTAAAGGATTTCGACCCCGAAATCCTCAAGTCAAGAAGAATGTATATCCTACCATCCAATCATCCATCTACTCAACCATCAAACACAGGCATCCATTGTCCTTACAAACTTCTAATGCTTTCGTGTTTATATGCACAGTGTGTGTATATGTCCGTGTCTAATGCAAAATCAGGCGGTCTACTGATTTAGTTGACCTCCTTAATGCGAATCATGATAGTGCCATGCGTCCATTATGTATGCAAAAGATTCCTAATGCTATATATTATTTCTACATGTGTGCACAACCATTCATCTGAATGCAACATCCATATGATAACACAATCGTCATACATCCATCTTACTAGATACATCCATTTATATGCAATATGCAATATGAAGTGACTGAGCCGATCTAGTGCATAAAGTGTGTGTATATGCATCCACGAGCAGCCACTAGCAAAACACTTGCATCCACTATGCATCCATCATACATAACATTTCTCAACACATGTTTCAACCATAGGATTACCCTAACTAAAGGTCAAAGATACTAGCGAGAGGGCATACTAAAGATAAGATAAGTATAAGATAAGCGATAAAGGAGAAATTAAAAGACATACCCTCGAAAAGAAAAGGGTACAATGAACGCATCCTCTCTTCCATCTCCCAAGTAGCGTTGCTCTCATCACCTCCCCATTGTACTTTGACTAGTCTGACCTCTCGATTCCTCAACTTCTTAATCTCCGACCCAAGAATGCACGTAGGAGCTCGTCGAATCGTCGCATCATGCTCTATTTCCACCTCTCTAAGCAAGCTCGGCTCTACCACCTCCGCGGTCTCGCGCAAGCACTTCCTCAAATGTGGTACATGGAATACGTCGTGTACACCACTAAGTCTATCAGACAACTCCACTCTATATGCCATCTGTCCAATCCTCTTCTTAATAGGAAACGGCCCTACGAACCTTGGTGCTAACTTTCCTCCTGATCTAGGGGAACATCATTCCTTAATGGAGGCACCTAGATGAAGACCATGTCCTCAAGCTCGGTCCTCCTTTTATCGGCATATGACTTTTGCCTGTCTTGCGCCGTTTTCATCCTCCTTCGAATCAAGTCGATTTTCTCCGTAGTCTAAGAAACATAACCTCGAAAGGTCCTTCAGCATACGATTCACCCTCTTGGTTTGGCCGTCCGTCTGAGGATGATATGCGGTGTTCAAATGTAACTGAATCCCCACCGCCTGTTGTAAGCTCTTCCAAATTTCGCTAGTAAAGATAGGGTCTCAGTCGCCCACTATGCTGGATGGAACATCATGCAATCGAACTGTCTCTCGAATATAAACAGAAGCTAACCATGGAGCAGTTCTCTTACTCTTTATGGGAATGAAGTGGGCGCTCTTAGTAAGTCTGTCTACCACAACCCAAATCCCTGTATTACCCTTTCTCGATCTTGGAAACCCAATAGGTTTCCTTTTCTCTGCTTTTACATGTTGGCACTCCGAACATCTAGCGACATATTCGGCCACATCCCTCTTCATACCGGCCCAAAAGAAAACCCGCTTCATGTCTTCGTACATCTTGTCCCCGCCGGGATGAATGGTCATCTTCGAACGATGTGCATCATCAAGGATAGTCTTCCTCAAGTTCTCGTCTCGTGATACACAAAGTCTACCGTCCCTACGCAACCAACCCTTATCATCTAGGGTATACCTACTAAGATGGCTTGACGACTCCCCTCTTATGGGCCCTCTACTAACTCAACCAACTATGGGTCATCTCACTGTGCCTCTCCAATCCTTCCCAAAAGCGTAGGTCTGACCTCAAAGGACGCTAGAGAACCAAGTACAAAATCAATGGATGGTCTAAAGTCAAAGGTAGAGATAAACTCTAAGCTACGCCTCTCAACAGACAAAGGACTCAATGTCAATCCTTTCCTACTTAAGGCATCCACCACAACGTTACCCTTTGCCAGGGGTATATGCTATCTCGAAATCGTAGGACGCCAAGAACTCCATCCACCTTTGCTGCCTCAAGTTCAGAACTTTATGAGAGAACAAATACTTTAGCGACTTATGGTCTGTAAGCAACTCAAACTTCCCACCAAGACTTGAGCGCAAAAACTATGGCAGCCAATCCTAAGTCATGGGTAGGGTAATTCCTCTCTTATGGACTTTCGATAGTCTTCCCCCATAACACATCACCCTTCCCTAGAGACTACCCCAAGATGTTGGGCGTACTCTACTCCGCTTCTAGAGAAAACCAGGATATCATCCCATGTGAACTCATCACAACTATCCATCTCTCACGCATACAATCCTAGTCAAATTCGACATCCAAGTGCAAGCCACAAATGCCTAAACCAATATCAGACAAACACCCAAGGGATATCTCCTCGGAATTTAGACGGCCTATGTGAGATGATACTAGCAAAACAGCCAAACAATTGAGCACTTAACCGACTCTGGCTATCCTCGCCGGTCTTGCTCCCAAACCATTATTGATCACATTAGTGGCTTTGCATTATCCATTAGGCAAACACGAAAGCTTACTTCACACCTCTAGGTAAATCCCGCACTTCATCGAAGATGTCCCCATACTCACGGACCACACAAACAGATTCCAAATCATCTCGGATGCGTCAAAAGATTCTAGGTAGCTAAGCATCACTGAACCCCTAGGGCCACAAGAAATATCGAGGGTCTTTCCATGAAGAATCAATAGTCTAACTACCCTTCTTTCCCAATTTAGGATGGCACCATGCCTGGCTAGCCAATCCATCCCTAGAATCAAATTACGGCCCGTGAATCCAAGAATGAAGGCGCTGCATTCAAACCCAACGCCCAAGATAGACACTCTCAAATCCCGACAAACCATTTAAGGATGAGCCGAACCACCAACAGGATTTGAGATTAGGATGGGATCCCTAACTAGACTAGTATTTAGGTGTAGTGTTCCAACTAACGAAGCAGAGGCTAACGAGTATGAAGCGCAAGAATCAAACAAAGTTCGAACAGGTTGATAAAGGAAACCAAATTTCAACCTAGACGGTCCTACCCCTATCAGGTATACCAGCCGTGAGGGAATACAACTACCCTCCTGAAGATCCTGTACTTTGCCCTTGCCTCTTTGGACAATCCTAATAAGGTGTCCTATTTCTCCAAAAGGATAACTACTAGCCTTCTTCTTCACATTCTCCATTCGTGACCTCCCACCAAGGTGAGGTTTTGTCCTTCATTAACCAAACAGCTATTTGAAGCTTCCTCCCATCATCTATCTTAAAAGTACCAACAAGCCCTCCACTTCCTTGAACTAACTTCTAGCCCGACAAACGTCTAAGTCCCTTGAAGTGGTTTTCCGTCCTTCATACAGAAGTCCTCATCTATCTTAGAAAAAGCATCTATACGCAGAGGGGGAAATTCAAAAAGAGAAAGAGGAAGAGATTCAAAACGGAGAATCGAAGGAAGGATATATGGCTCTTGGGGATTATGTTATTAAAATAAACCTTTCTTTCAAAAATACTCTTCTACAAACATATTTTTGAAAGTATTCTTTATAAAAATGCTTTTGAAAAATAGTTTTTCAAAATATCTTATCTGTTCTGGTAACCTTCAGCTCTGATACCACGTGTAACACCCCACGTCCATTAATGTCACTCGCAAAGGGAATGCATTAACTTCCATGGAGCATTTTTAGTGAATATAGAACAGAAAATCACAACAAGACAGATATAAAGCAGTACTTAAAAATTCCAAACATTATTTATTGCAGCAGAAGTTAAAAATGTTGGGTTACATCATCAAAAAAATAAACCATAAACCAGAGTCAAGTACAATATCCATCTTGATAAAACAAAGTATATAATCCCACTACTACAAACAGCCATAAAGAAAATGATAAACTGGACTTTACTTCAGCGGTCCAAGCTTTTCCAAAAGAGAGATAAAGCAATCCGATCAAACACCACTAGTGCTAGGTCCACCCTGAGAACCGGGGGGGGGGGGGGGAGGATGGAAACAGAGGGGTTAGACATAAAGTTTGGCGAGTGCGATAATTTTAACAATACAATTATCAAAGTAACTAGGCTAAGGCATAAGCTGGAAAATAAGGAAATGACTATGAACTATTGGGTATGGCAGAGCACACAAAGAAACAAGATGAAGAAAGATAACATTAGAGGCACACCAAAATTACTAAAGAATAATTATTACACTTTACTGTACTGTACCGTACCGTACTGTACTAAAACTAACTGCACCCCTACTAGTCACTCTAGAAATTTGATCCCTCTTGGCTAATTAGAATGATGATAGCTTCGTGTACTACTAGATGTACCCACTATCCTCCATGTTTGACTGTATATCTCTAGTTGCTATCATAGGTACCCAACGTGTAACTATCCCCACTAGACGTACCCCCTTAATAATGATAATTCCACGTACTCCTAGCTGACGTCATAGGTTCCGCCTGCTCCTATCTCCACTAGGTATACCCCCTTAATAATTAATTAATAATGGTAGCTTCGTGTACCCCTAGCTGACTACATAGTTTTCGTCTGCTCCTATCTCAACTAGGTGTAGCCACTACCCTGCCCCATTCGATCGGCTTCCTAACTCGTAGATAACCGTGCAGGTCCCACAGTGGGGTGTATCACTCCCAAATATGGCAACCTTATACCACGCAAGGAATGCACGGCTTATACCTACACGATGCAACAACGTCTTACTTACCAGCCCGGGCCCACGCACGCACATGACCCCGTTGGACTTGCGTTGCCACCGCTAACCAGTTTTGACCTCTTACAATCAGGCCCAGTAGGCGTGTCCCGTCCTCGACTTGGGTCGAGCTCACAAAGATACTTATTGGGCTACTGGCCTGAAAAGGGCCCCTACCAAGCTTCCCACCTAGGCTTGGTCCCCTCTAGTACATCCCACTTAACCCCCTTCATGTCCACTTACATGTTTTATATTTGGTTAAGGGTTTCTATTAGTAATTCCACATGCTACCCAAGGCACCCACTTAACCCCTATGTCCCACTTACATGTTTTACTTTGGTTAAGTGTTACTAATTGTATTTTCTCATGCTACCCAAGGCACCCACTTAACCCCTATATCCCACCACATGTTTAAGTTGGTTAAGTGTTACTTAATTCATTAAAGTCGTAACCCTTGCAAGACCTCTCACATTAGACTGACATTTGTGGTTGTTGGATTTGCCGGGCGGGTCCGGGCAGACTTCTACCACAAACGAGTCTAACCTCGTGTCTTTGCAACTGGTTACGCATTTAATTTATGCCTAAGACCTCCCACATTAGACTGACATTTGTGGTTGCTGGATTTGCCGGGCGGGTCCGGGCAGACTTCTAGCACAAACGAGTCTAACCTCGTGTCTTAAGCGATTAATTATACATAATTAATTTTCCCCAAATTTGAATTAATTTCCCTATTCAAATTATCAATCATTTCCATATTTATTTATGTATAAATATGTCACCTTAATTATGTCCACTAATTATGGTACATAAATTGTACCAACTTACATCACAAATTAATTTCATGCCTTTTTAGGCATTTATGCCAATTCTCAATATTTAATATCCCTATTCAAATTTAAATTAATTTATGTCCATAATTAAATTATGTCCATTACTCCACATAAATTTTCCAATTAGTGCCTTAATTAAATTTTCCGCCTTTTAAGGTAATTCACATTAATTAATATCTCAAATTTAAAGATGTCCATAATTGACTCAATTATGTCTATCAATTTATGATATGCAAAATCATACCAATTTCACCATAATTTATCATATGCTATTAAGGCATTTTTTCTCAATATTAAATCTTTTAATATTATCCCCTTACCCCACGTTGTAAGTTCGCTTGCTTAGCGTGAAATATACATTAGACTCGAATAGTCTAACTCATAGAATAAAGATAAATCATTACAACATACATACAACTAAAAATAGATCTGATCATAAGGGGTGAAACTTGCATGTGTGATCTATGTTCTACGTTTAAAACTTGCATAGGCCAAAGCTACAATTTGCATAAAACTACATATGTCATAAATCCAAATCTAAAGGTATAAACTTGTTTAGATAATGGTCACAATTTACCTAAATCATGTATGTCATATATCTACATCTAAAGGAGTAAACTTGCATAGGCAATAACATGATTCATAACCCAAATTCATATATTTATATAATCTTGCATATGTGATTTATGCAACATAACAATGGTGTAAACTTACGTCTAAGCATATAACTAGCATGTAAAACTCACACATGTCATAGCCTAATTTTTAGATCTAAAATAGATGTCATAATATTTACTAACTTGTATGTAATTCATGTCTAAACTAATATCCAACTTGCATACATACATATAGTCTATCATATGAATCAACATAACCAAACTAGCATTAAACAACATGATGATTTGATTATAAAATTACAACATAGATGATAACATAATAATTCTACAACATAGATGATAACATAACATCATAACATAGAATTTACAACATGTATCAAAATTTTACAACATACGGTCAATAATTCGCATCTTATCCAAATAATCCACATCATAGCATAGTCTAATTAAATTGTTAATTATCTTATTAAAATTATCGAACTCACAATAATAAAAGAGAGTCTTGTGTTTTGATTTCTGATTTCTGAAATTTATTTAGCTTTCCTTTGTAGTAGATTCGTTGTTAGAATTGAATTTGATTAGCTTTCTTCCTCTCTAATTAGCGGCGGCTATTCTGAGTTGCAAGGCGACGGCATGACGGCCATGATCTTAATTTTTATTGGATTTTAGAATGTGAGTCTACCCATGTATTTATAGAATTTAGGAGCGTCCGATCAACCCAGAATTAACCTGAACCATCAAAACAGCAACCTCAGCCCTAGAGACACATCAGCAGCTCAAAATTGGGCTCGACCCAAACTTGGCCGAGTAGACCAGGTCGACACCTAGGTCGACACCCTAGTCGACCTGGGGGGGGGGAGGTTAACACTAGTGTCGACCCCCTGGTCGACCTGGGTCTGGGCGGGAATTTTCCCGCCCAGCCCGCTTCTGCACTTTCGGTTTGAAATTTAAATTTTTCTGCGAGCTGTTTTGAATTTTCTGAAACTTCCTATGGCCATAACTTCTTCATACGAAGTCCAATTCACGCAAACTCGGACTCTATCTCAACCAGAATTCCGAGACGAACACAATGGCGCAACCTGTTTCCGTTAATTCTCACATCTGAGATTAGTTATTCTTTAATTTGTGAACATTAATATTAACAAAAATACGGGGTGTTAAATTATCATTTATATATTAATGATATAGAATATTCAATTTTGATTTAAAAATTGAAAATGAAGTTGGAATCGTTTTTAAAACGAATTTCAAACGATTTATAAAATACATTTTAAATGGAAATCGATAAAATCTATATAATATATTTATTTAATGGCCTAAATAGAACGCGCAGCACAACGACTGTTCGCGAATTTCAACCATTGACTTCGAATTGACATTACGGGAGATCCGACAATCGAATTCTTCTAAAACCAGAACCGTTGGGTTCGTATCGAAAAGAGCTTTCCAACGAATATAAGAGATTTGAAATCTAATAGTTGTATTTGGAATTATGTCCAAATCAAATTCGGAAAAGGTCGTTGTAAGTGCAGTTCGGTGACCATTTATGGAAATCGACTGAAAGGGCCTAAATAAAATTATTAAAAATAAGAATAATTTGTGTGAAATCATAATAAATGATTTGGAAAGAATTGGAATGAAAAATTCCATATTTGAAAAGATAAAAATATATTTTTATCAAAACGAACTAGTTATTAAATAGTATTATAATCCAATTATTTTTAAATAAATAAACTGGATTGAGAATGGGTTTTAATATAACCAGAATTTCCAATATATGAATTGGAATGGATTTGAATTGAAATTATCTTCGGAATATTTCGATATTGGTTTCCGTGATTACACGGATATTATGGAGGAATTTGGAAGATATATATATATCGTTATTCCCAGTACGATATTTGTTGATTTCAGAATTTGATATTGAATATAAGCCGATATAATTTCTATTCAGAGCCTTGTATTTAGTATTAAATTGGATTTTGGGTTTGTCGTGAATGGTGTCTTCACTAACACCGTTCTTAAACCCAGTTGAGAAAAGAATAAATCGTTTAATTAAGATTTAATGAAGTTTACCAATCAATTAATATTTGATTGAAATTGAATTGAAATTGGATTTTTGGGTTTATCGTGAACTGTGTCTTAAATAACACTTGTTCTTTAGCCCGATTAACAGTGAAATGAGATTTGGAATATATAAATCTTTATTAAGATTTAATGAAAATTATCTAAAGTAATGTTTTCCAATTAATTAATATTCAATTCGAATGGAATGGAATGGAATGGAATTCGATTTGGTAATAATCAAAATGAGCTTCTGTGGACAAAGACTGTCACTATATTTGGAATTTAAAAGGCTTAGCCGTTATTCCATTTATATTATTAGTCGGATACGGAAATTGATATCGATTATATATTGATCTGTTTTCCCTGAAGATTCCATAATAAATGGAATGTGATTTTGGGTTTATCGTGAACTGTGTTTTAAATGACATTAGTTCTTTAACCTAGTTAAAGGCAGGATTGATTACCCAATGTTAAATAATCATTAATATTGATTTTTGGGAAGATTAAAACTAAGCGTAGTTTTATTGAATCTTTAATTAGATTGAAATGATCGAGAATGGAGTATCACCAGTCTTTGTCGCTGGCCCTATGTGGGCTGGGTACGCATGATAGGGGTTCTCGCTTCGCGGTTTCGTGGTGAACGGGAGACTCTTACCCCTACATGTCCCTCGAACGGAGCGGAGGGTTGGTTGTTAGTCGAGAGGCTGGCCGTAAAACAAGGTGACTAGGGGAGCAATGAAAGCCACGGTGGGTTTTACCTGCTCCTATGGGGGATGAAGGGATGGTTGCAAAGCCCACCGGATTTCGTCTCGCTATGTCAGCTTTGGTTTACAGAGCTCGAGAACAAGACACATTAGAACCAAACGAAAGAATTCATCATATTTTGGATTAGTAAAATCCAATGAGAATGACTCGTTAGAGATGGGATCAGTAGTATCCTAGAACGAGCGTGAAGAGTGTTATTTTAAATTAAAAATGAAACCAAATTTTGGTTTGAAAATTTATATTATATTATACATATTTGAATATTTTATTTTAAATTGATTTGGACTATCGAGTATATAAAGATTTTGCATATACATCTGATCCACGTGTTTACGAAGTCTCAAATATGCTGGATGGATATAGAGTCACACTCTAGTCGCCCGAAGATGATTCTGATGATTGGTATATCATCATCAGATTCTATGATCGAGTTTCGAAAGGGGGATATCTATATATTTCCAATCGACTGGTGTGAGAACCAAAACTAGATAGGGCTATTGTTGTGAATTGGCATCAAAAACATGATTTTGTATATGTATATTAAAGTTATATGATTGAAACGCTAATTCACAAATTGATTGCTGGTTGTGTTGTTTGATTACTAGTTTGATTATTAGTTTCACTAATTAAAAATATTGGAACGATAATTGAATTAACCAATAAGTTAACGAATGGTAAATTTAGCCAAGTCAAGTCAAATTTGAACTGAATTGAAAATGATTACAATTGCGTGCATATACATGTATAAACATTGAACAGGTCATAACAAGGAGGCTAGAGAAGAGGAATAAATTTGTATGCCCAAAAAATAGGTACATGTTTACTAATTTATTAGGTTTGGATGATTTTATGAGCCGATTGGCTAGCCGCTTGGCTTTTTCATTTGGATGATGAGGGCCCTGCATGGCTAGTTGCGATTTTAAATGTCTCCCCGTACAATGGAGGTTATGGCAAAAAAATTCAAAAATTTAGGGTGTTAGCCAAATTTTTGAAAAATTTGAGAATTCTTAAAAACTGAAAAGTTGAAGAATTAACGCCAGAACGAAAGTTGAGTTGGTTAGTTAAACAACTTTCAGCTCCGTTCCTTTTCGAGGACGAAAAGATTTTAAGTGAGGGAGATTGTAACAACCCGAAAAATCAGAACCAATTTAAAATTTTTATTTTAGCAATTTTAATGTAATTTGAATATTTAAAATGATTTATTTTAAATAATAACGACTAGAAATTTATTTTAATTGAAGTTAGAATGAATAAGTTTATTTTAATTATAAAACGATCCTGAAATGGCGTGCCAGTTTGAAAATTCGATTTCTAATTTCAAATGAATATACAGAATTCATTATAAGTTAGAATTGGACGAAACAAGAAATATTTGAATCTTTTAAACGATATCTTTCTAATGGATGTAAGAAACTAAAATTCCACTTTACAAATTGTAAGATACGTCCAGTTTAAAATTCAGAATAGTCGCTATGGAATTTATAAATATTTTAATATATATATAGCCCTTAAAAATAGCCATTTTGCAAACGACCTCCGTTTTCTACGAAACAACTTTTGTTGGATCCATAGTGTCAAATTATTGCTAGATTTCGATTTTCATAATTTTTGGAATTAATATGTGAGCGTGACAAAAGAAAACGTTTTTGTCAATTTCAGTTGAATTGGATCGACCAGAAAATGACCATTTTTCAAACGGTCTCCAAATTCGATGAAATTAGTTTTGTTAGGACCGTATCGTCAAAACAAAGCCAGATTTATTTTCGGGAATTTTTGGAGTCAGTATGTGGCCCTGGTAAATCAAAATGTACGTTTAAAATTCAATATAATGATTTATATTTTAATTTTGATTGAAACTGATCGAAACAGTCGAATTGGCTTGCGGGACGTATCATATTATATCCAGAGTGGGGTAATTAGTTAGGGGCGACAGTCGTTGGGTTTGATTTGGAGTCCAGATTGATGACAAGTTAATTAGAGAATTAATTAATTAAATATTAATTTAATAATTATTATAAAAGGGACCTAGAAAACCCTAGCAAGCGTTATTCATTTCTGCACTGCCAGGGAGTAAATCGATGGCCAAAAAGCTCGATCGTTCTTCCTCCATAAACTCCAAATCCGCCCATGAATTCAAGAATTCTCAAATACGAAATAAAAGAGAATATCGAGTTCTTCAGCAACAATGGTCAAGATCCATTTAAGGGGTTTGGATCCCTCGATTCATAGGCTGGAAGTCGCCACTGTTAGGATGGATTTTTGGGCGCCGCCAGCGTTCGAGATAGCCAGAACTCAGGGGGAAGGTGGCACTGGGAAGGGGCTACGGCGTGATCAAGCGGGATTGGCCTCCGATGATCGGAAAGAGGGGCGGTGGCATGGAGTTTGTGATGAGGGTGGCTTCGATTTTGGTTACTGGTGTACACGGGGAAGAGACATTAACAAGGGGATTAATTTCTAATTATGTAATTAATTTTAATTAGTTATATTTAATTATTAAATTATGCAAAGAACTTGTATTGTTAATAACTTTTGCAAATGGTGTCGGAATTACGTAAACCCAGGTTCATTAGAATCGCGAAGAGGAGCACAACAACATGGAGCAAACCAGAATGAAAACAGAAGCAGATGCATATTTTGGTTAAATTAAACACCGGGTTTAATATAATTAAAATAATCGTTTTTAACGATTTCAAAACCAACCACTGTGAGAACTCCTTCTCACTAATTATTTTACATTTAAATATATAATAGGTTGCAGAAGGGGCTTAGTAGCTCCTGACACCGTCGTCCACAGACCATGGACGATTTGTTTGATTGTATTATGTTGTGGAAATTGACTGTGATTGTGATGTGAAATGGAAAATAAATATTCATGTGTTGAATAAAATATTTTATTGTTAAAAATATAATATTAACGCATATATGAACGACATAAAGTTCTCTAGAAATGAAAATAAATATTCATTTACGAATCGGACGATTTGTTTATGTACACCCATTTAACTGATATTGATTGGGACGATAAATTTTACACATCGCCCAACTGCACAAATAATATTCAGTGTTTGTTGTTTGAAAACCCCACATGGGTATTGGGATGATATTGGGCATACATTAATCCCAATATTTAGCTGTATGTCAATCGATGAGTTGACAGGCTGTGATGAGCGTTAATCATTTATTTTTAACGGTTATCCAGTTGTAATTTACACTCTGGATGATGGTTGATTGTTTATCACTGTTGTTATATACATGAGTTGTATGAAATCAATATAAATAAAACTATATGGTAATTGACTGTGTCTGATTCCAATTTAGAAAAAAAAGAATATTTTAAAATAAAGAATATTTATAATAACGAATATTTTAAAATAACGAATATTTTGAAATAATATTCAATAAAGGATTAAAATTTGATATTGATGTCCTATTTTGGATGGACACGAAAATATTGAAATATGTGAAGCCGTATTGGTTAGATATGCGCAATTTTGACGCGAACGATATTTAAATCGATTTTATTCACTATTATAATGGATATCGAAAAGGAAATGATTTCAAAATCTGACATTTTGGAAATATTGTCATTTATACATTAATGATATAGAATATTCAATTTTGATTTAAAAATTGAAAATGAAGTTGGAATCGTTTTAAAAACGAACTTAAAACGATTTATAAAATACGTTTTAAATGGAAATCGACGAAATATAATATATATATATATATATATATATTATATATTTAATTGCGAGAATAGAACGCGCCGCGCAGCGACCGTTCACAAATTTCGACCATTGACTTCGAATTGACATTACGGGAAATCCGACCGTCGAATTCTCCTAAAACCGAAACCGTTGGGGTCGTGTCAAAAAGAGCTTTCCAAAGAATATAAGAGATTTGAAATCTAACGGTTGGATTTGGAATTTTGTCCAAATCAAATTTGGAAAAGGTCGCTGTAAGTGCAGTTCGATGACCGTTTATGGAAATCGACTGAAAGGACTTTAATAGAATTATTGAAAATAATAATAATTTGTGTAAAATCATAATAAATGATTTGGAAAGAATTGGGATGAAAAATTCCATATTTAAAAGGATAAAAATTCATTTTTATCAAAATGAACTAGTTATTAACTAGAATTATAATCCAATTATTTTTAAATAAATAAACTGGATTGAGAATGGGTTTTAATATAACCAGAATTTCCAATATATTAATTGGAATGGATTTGAATTGAAATTATCTTTGGAATATTTCGATATTGGTTTCGGTGATTATACGGATATTGTGGAGGAATTTGGAAGATATATATATATATATCGTTATTCCCCGTACGATATTTGTTGACTTCAGAATTTGATATTGAATATAAGCTGATATAATTTCTATTCAGAGCCTTGTATTTAATATTAAATTGGATTTTGGGTTTGTCGTGAATGATATCTTCATTAACACCGCTCTTAAACTCAGTTGAGAAAAGAATAAATCTTTTAATTAAGATTTAATGAAGTTTACCAATTAATTAATATTTAATTGGAATTGAATTGAAATTGGATTTTTGGGTTTATCGTGAACTGTGTCTTAAATAACACTTGTTCTTTAACCCGATTAACAGTGAAATGAGATTTGGATTATATAAATCTTTCATTAAGATTTAATGAAAATTTTCCAAAGTAAAGTTTTCCAATTAATTAATATTTAGTTGGAATGGAATGGAATTCGATTTGGTAATAATCGAAATGAGCTTCTATGGACGAAGACAGTCACTATATATGAAATTTAAAAGGCTTAGCCGTCATTCCATTTATATTATTAGTCAGATACGGAAATTGATATCGATTATATATTGATCTATTTTCCGTGAAGATTTTAATGGAATGTGATTTTGGGTTTATCGTGAACTGTGTTTTAAATGACATTAGTTCTTTAACCTAGTTAAAGGCAGGATTGATTACCCAAAGTTAAATAATCATTAATATTGATTTTTGGGAAGATTAAAACTAAGAGGAGTTTTATTGAATCTTTAATTAGACTGAAATGATCGAGAATGGAGTATCACCAGTTTTGCTCCAAGCGATACTTAAATCTTTAATTAGATTTGAACGTGAAATGGTACTTAATTTTACCGATAACACTGTGGTGTTAGATATGTAGTACTACCAGTTTTGCTCGATGGGATGAATAGGTTGGGATTGAGAAATAAAATAATTGATTACTTCGATAAGGTTCACTAATCCCGACTAGTTTGGAAAACCTTAATTTGGTTTAGAATTGTGAAAAGAATATTTGAATAAAAGAATATTCTGGATTGGAATGAGGCGCAGGTTGTGTTTGTGTAGCACTTATTTATAAAATACGCGAGTTTTTCGGAAAGGTCGGGGTTATACCCATTCTGAATAACTGATACGATGATATGTCGACGATGAAGATGGTGGTTGAAGACCAGAGGTCTTCACATCGTTTGGATGATTGCTGATGTCTTGATTGGGTTGTACACCCAAGATGAGGTAATAAGTGGTGACAGCCCAGACGTACTTGGAGATCGACGGGTATGTGAGGACCTCTCTCCTGTATTGGACATATGGGACAAGGAATAAGGTGCCTCCGGTTTCGTTCAGACCCAGAACGAACTTGTAAATGGAATGTGTGTCTAACATTGTATTTTATTCTGTGTTGATTGATCTCTATTAAATATATATCTGTTTGGTGACGGAGAATTTATTCTCTTTCTTAACACCCTTCTCGGAGACGTATAAGCTCAGAGGCTATATATCGATAGACATCAGTCGCATGGCGTGAATTGCCTGTGTGGCAGAGCCTAAGTGGCAAATGATCAAGGCTTTTGTTGAAAAGAAAAATCTTGTGGTTGATGATCAAAGCATATCTTTAATATAGCATCGCTTTGTGTATAGCGTTAATTCGCGAGCTTCACACCCCGGTATGAACCTGAAACAGGATTAAGGACGACAAGGAGGACAGTGAGTTTCTATCTAGCTAGAAGGGGTGTCAGGGTTTTGCAAGCCCAGACATTTTTACTTATGTGGATGATGGATAGCGAGGCGCCTCGGATATATTGGTTACTACGGAGCCGATGGATTTACGCCCCATAGGGTGGGGAAACGTGTGTTCAGGAATAATAATCCACTTAGGTGGACCGGCCCTGCATTTTCCTAGGTGCAGTTGCGGCTGTATCCTGAGGCTCGGGCGAGACTGTATCGAATTTGGTAAGGACGATCCCTTGCCTTGGATCATGATGGAAATCCAACTTCCAATACGACATTGTGGTTTTAATTGTAGAAATAGTATGGCGACATGATATATGGTACCCATGCCGTCTATGATTGATACATTCATATTTGAAGTTGTTTTATACACTATATACTTATAATAGTATCAAATGATTTGTTTTAAACGTACCAAGCATATTTGGCTATTATAAAGGAAAACACTATCCTCCGGCTTGCATTGTGTGATGTGGCCTGGGTCTTATAATAGCTTCATTTTTCCAAAAAGCATTGAGTTGTTTGTTTTATGCACTGGTATTCTTAGGAGGAAACCCATTCCGTGTTATACAGCATGGTCCCTTGATTTACTTTATTTCTAAAGTAAAGTTTTAAATAACTGTTTTAGTTCTCACACCAGTCACATGACTGACCTGGAGTTTATTGTTTTAACCTAAACTCTGGGTGCCCTTATTTTCCACACAAGCAGCTAGTTGTTTTGGTTTTATAGATATTTCTTTTCCAGGATCCTGGATTTACAGCTGGAGATATATTCGGAAAGCTCTGTATCCGTGTATTTCTTTCAGTTGTGTTATGTATTATTTTTCCATTACAATATAATTTAAATCTCTAATATTTATCAAATGTATATTATTTATTCATACTCTGTTATATTCTTGTACTCTGATGTAAATTGTTGTAATAGCAATGAAATGCTATTCTGTTTGCGTTCTTGTTTGTCGTGTTCTCAACTCAATACGGGCTTTCCTTTACGGGAAAGTTTGGGTCGCTTCATATTCCCTTTTTGAATTCAAATCAAACTATCGTAACTCCCCAAATTACTTCAAATTTAATTCCATTTAATTCTTATGTGAATGTATGTATATATATAAGTTTACTATTTATTTATTCCCCTGTTAGAGTTACAAATCTCTATTCCGAAGTACTAATTTAATTGTAACCATTTAGGCATATTTATCATATTTAATTAATTCCCCAAACAAATATGGTTAAAATACTTATTAACCTATTCATAATATCTTTATTACAATAACAAATTCCATATTGATTGCTACAATGGTCACAAACGTTTGGTTTCCATTCATTGTAGGAATTATTACCATACATTTATTTCCATAAAATGGAAACACTTCAGATTCTACCCATATTAGCACACAAACGTTTGTTTAGTAATAGCTTCATTTACGTAGATTTGGACGGATAAGATTAATATGTATATTTATGTTTATATTTAAACGCGAAGTAAACGTAGTTACTAATTTATATTTTCTTATTATTTTATGTTCTGGTCTGAACAAGCGACCAAAACAACCCTTTTGTGTTTAATCATGTTTTAAGATTCAAAATCCTAAAAAGGTTATTTACCATAATTATTGTAAATTTTTCCCAAATTTTAGAAAGAGGAAATTGGCAAAACTTCAAATTCCAAGAAAACAAATTTAAGTTTTTAGTTAGAATAGATGTTGAAAACTACGTACAAAATACGTGAATTTGCACATATCTTCTTATTTGATATATTTATGTTCCTTGTGAATTTCAATCAATGTCTTTTAATGAAAAAAGAACGAAAAGGGCTAATTTACAACAATCAAGTAAAACCACAAACAATGTCAGACACAATAGGATTTTTTTTTAACCAATACTACATAAACTATAAATCAATACCAATCCTATGGATATAGAATAAAACTACAAATCTGATAAAGATGTTGGGACTGATTTCTAGATTCGAGGTGTTTACAATAACCACAAAAACTCAAGAATATTTGTATGCAAGAAATGATAATAACATAAAAGGCCTACAATTCCTTACATAACCAATTCATAATATTTCAGATTTGACAAAATAAGCAATTCTGGCAAATTTTAGGCGTATAATTCAAATTCAACACAAAAGAATTGTATATGTTTATTATAATCAATGTATATAATTTCTCACTCACTGGAAAGCTATCCAAATTCAATCTGTCATAGCTTTTAGGCTGAAAATTCCCAAATCCAACAGTACTACAATTTATTTCCAAAGGGGATTTATAAACAAAGATTTAGATTTATAGATCTGAAAGAAGAAATAGGAAAAGAAGAAGGAAATTCAGTTTGATAAATTACCTAAGCGAAGAACCACTTCTTTTTCATAAATCTGAATCTAATCTCTCCAATTTTTGTAAATTTGATTTGCAAATGTTTATAATTTGTGTTTTAGAAAAGATATGTGGATTGGAAATGGAAAAGCTTCATTACTGCCTTTAGAAAATATGAATGAGAGAGCAAGGGTCTAGTCCTTTATTTATAGACGTAGGAATGACCCTAGATAGTCAGATTTAATTATATAAAGATCTGTTCGTTTGTGTAATAGAATGTATAACAAACCATAGCCTCCACTCTACCTGTATCGACCAAGTGGTCGATACAGCGATCGACAGCTCCGGTCGACCACCCAGTCGACCGCTTGGTCGATCTGGTAGTGAGGTGGAAGGGGAAAGATACATTACTATATTAATATATTATGTTTTATTTATTTTTCGTCCGTTTTCGTATTTCATTCGTAACTTTTTCATACGGACTCCGTTGGTGAAGTTCCAAACATGAAAGTTGACCCAAATTCCATCATAAATGCAACGTTGCAATTTTCATGGCTTAATTCCATCATTTGCGAAAATTCCATATTTGGGACCTAATTAAATAACTAAAGTAATTATTTCCAAAATCCGGGTTGTTTCATTCTTCTCTCCTTAAAAAAATTTTGTCCTGAAATTTTACCTATGATGAATTCATGGTGTTGATGCTTATTTTTACTAAACTACACAACCAATTAATGTACATCCAATTTTGTAACCAACGAGTGCATGCGCATAGTATACATAATGAGTTGCAACCACAAAATATGCAAGCATAATGATTCTAAATTGGATCCTTCTATATATATGCTTTTTATTTTTGAAAACACTTTTGGAAACATGATGCAAACATCTTAAATATACTAGCAGTTCTATATGAATGTGAATTTTGGAAAACGTTTTTCATCTATAACACTCACACAACTACGAATAGAATTGTGAAGCAACCAATTTTGCATTCAAACCTTACCATCCAATTCGTTAACGCATCTAAATCTCCTCTTATTTATTTCTCCTAAGTCGGAAAAGGAAATCAAAGCAGAGAAACTCAACGTTCTTTCCGCTTATAAATATTACAGTTCCCGACCTACAGTGGAATTTATCTCAATAGCCCCAAAATACTCCGAAATTTTCCACCTGCAGACTGCAGAGGAGGCTTGAGACAAGCTCTAATACATAAAATGAGTTAATTAATAACTCAGGTGCATAACAAGGTATGGAAACAACATTTCCACGGATGAAACAGTTACCATGTTATCATTAACGTCTTTACGCATCATCGTCCCTAATGAACCACCAAAACGTACAAACAGATCGTCCAATAACTTCCTTATGTTTTACATATGACTATAAAAATAAAAAAATTACATAGAAAGTAAATTTCGGCTTTAAAAATCCTTACAAAAAATTTGAAATTCCTTTTTGATATTGTTTTACTTGCTTTATCAGATTTGCTTAGAACCAAAATTTGGTAACGCAATGTAACAACTCGTAAAAGTATACTAATGTTAATTTAATTTAAAACAATTAATAATAATTTAATGGGTTGAAAATGGAGCTTTGGACAATTAGGATTTGTGCTAAAAAGGTATTTTAGCTGCTTTCTTAGCAAGATTTTGATCCATTTTCATATTTTATTTACTGAAAACGGAGTCCGTATGCAAAAGATATTAATAAATTAAGTTATGTGTATATATTAACGTACAAAGTTTGAATTTCAAATAAATAAATATATACCAGGGATATATTAATATGGATACGCATAAAAAGAATATTCCTTTTGAATTCAAACTTGTGTATAGATATTTATACATAAATGGGGATAAGAATAATTAATATACGGCAAGAAATAAACCAAAACAATCGACGTACTAATACAAAAAATGTAGAGGGGATTATTTTTCCTAGGCTCGAACCCAGAAGGGGGTCGACTGCCCCAGTCAACCGCCCTCCTTCAGGAGCGGTTGACCTCCCTCCTCTAGAGGAGCCCAGCGAAGGTTATTTTATACATGGACTTATTTATATTTTACGTTAAACCGACCGCTTAGATTTAACCTATTGAATCTAACGACCTATATAATACACAATGTCATCCATAAATACAACCCTCAACCCTCACACAAAATTCTACAACCATTCTTCTCTACGCCTCCATGATGCCTTTCTATCATCTCAAATTCCAAAAAATAAAAATGGTTTAGGTTTTCTTCTATCTCCCTAACCTATTCTATCTCCTCTATTCTATTTTAACATAAATTTAGTTATAATCTGGAATTTTGGTTCGTATATATAAGATTCTAATATGTGATTGTTATATGTATATTTGAAAGGTTGGAGCATGTTTGTTCACGAATGCCAAATCCAAATCTTATTCTATTCAATCTTTTTATTTCTATCCCTAATAGCACTCTAAGTGGAATCCATCTGAGTTTTCTATCTTCCTATAATTTGTTAGTCTAAGACTTGGATTATTGTGCCTAGCTGTTAGAGTTTGTGCCCTAGAGGAAATCTGTTTGATGTGAATAACAATTATATTTTTGATGTTATTTTATTTGGAATAAAAGATTATGATATGTTAAATTTACTACGTAATATAAATGTTAACATAATAGAAGTCCTTAGAATAATAATACGGAATTATATAGTTTCAAGTAAGTGACTTGAACATGAGATTATATAATATGTTAAGTATTATAATTCTTAAATGTCCCTTGTCAAATTTTATTGTTTATATAGGACAACAATAAAACATTGAGACCAATATGTTGATTGAATGATGATCATATCTCATTGACCATTAATATACGTGATGTTAATTTCAACACATAAATACATACTAGAGTATAGCATAGTAGGTTGACCTAACATGAGAAAACTACATGGAATGTAATTAACAGTATCATAAGTTATTCTCATAGTGACAGTGATATAATGGTCCTCAGACCTGAAATCATTATAATTTTATTCGAAGATATTTGTGTTTTGATATCATCAAAAGTTACTCTTAACCGAGTAGACGATAAAGGTGATTATTGGATACATCTCAAATTGAATGAAAATTATGAATGATCTAGATGGAATTTAACCTTACAATATACATATAGAGAAAATCCATGGGCCTCTTGATTGAGTGAGACTATGGAATGCATAGCTGTGCTCAAATATTGATTTGTTTTATATAGTCCACTCATCGATCAAGATAAAAAGGGTTAAATAATTAAGAGAATGATACCTTCCATGCCTCGAGTTTAATCTTATATATATTGGTTAAAAGAATTAAATTACATTGAAACACTGATCACAGAAAGGGTTGTATCGAATTGTTGGTATTACTATAACTAGGGTAACAACGATGTATTACTACATGCCTCTCGCTGTTCATGTTAAATATTATTTAAATTATTGCCAACGTTATGATAACCTATGAGGTCACACAATCAGAGCTGTTGAATTAAGGAATAACCATTTTAAATAAAGAAACTAAATCAACCGGTTGATTTGGTATTTCTATTTGAAATTGTAGCCACGAAATCCTCGTACCTGATTATCATTCGTTTACTTTTATAAAAGGAGGTCAGACCCATCTTTATCGATTATTAGAAAAACCGAAAGGAAATAAATATAATAAAGGTTATAAGCATGGTTGTTCTTGGTGGCTAGTACCATCATCCTTCATCCTCAAATCGTGCAACGATCTTGAGGCAACTGCTCGTGGACCTATTAGAGGCGTTGCCAGTTACGATCACACTATCGATTTAAATCAACACAAGCATCTTTGTCTTTTCGAATTCGTGAATTCTTCGATCTCAAATTGGTATGTTCCCTTCTAATTGATCTGTTAAATCGCATGGATCCTGCTATTTTAGGTTAACATTCATGAAATTATGTTGCTAGTTTTATGATTATTCCCTATAGTGGTATCATAGCAAAGACTTGCGATAAGAGTTTGTGTAATTGAATATGTAATTCGATTTATTCGTGTATAATCGATAGTGTTCTGGACACTTGTACATGATTCAAAAGGATGTAATATGTATGTTTTATTTCAGATGTGAAAACGTTTCACTATATAATTATTTTATATATGATATGAAATGAAGTCTAAGACTAATGTTTGATTAATATTTGATATTAATATATTATTATGTCTAAATTGCTAAATCCTGTAACAATAAACTAAAGCATATACTTATCAATCTATGAAATGTGTTTGGATCTGCAAGTTCCATGAACTCCATATCAAAATGTTTGATTGAATAGATTAGAAATAGCTCTGTCTTGATTATGTCATGGATCAAAACCAATTTATGTTAACTCACTGGAATAGTTTTGGGTAACGTATTGCTTAATGATTATGAACATTTTCAACATCTATTTTTAATTTGTATTTTAGCACAATCTATGAAATGAATCTACTCTGTACTTTGTTACTATGCCAGTCAAGGGTTACATTTAGATAGATTGATCTTTTGAAAATCCTGTGTGGTATTAATATTTGATATTATATAATGCTGCATGTAAATATGCATATATTTATATATACTTTGGCAAGTATGACTTATGTTAATATATATATATATATATATATATATATATATATTGCAATCTGGGTAGTAAAATTATGTGAATTGATTTTGGAACTGAATATATCTAAAATTGTTTTAGAATACAATTATGTGTATGTATGTATGTATATATATATATATCATATTAAGATATGTAGATGTATGTATATATATCATAGTGAATCCTTGTTATATTATATGGCATGAAAGTCATGCCATAAATATTACTGCCCTAAAACAAAAGTAGCAATTTTTTTTTTTTTTTTTTTTTTTGAGTTTTGTTGTTTCTCATACTCAGATGCTAGTAGTTATTTTTTTAATATTTGCATCTGGAAACCTGATAAGCCTGTGTGATCTGCTAATATGACAAGCCTGACATTATTTACTAATTGTTGGACGTATAGATTTTCGTTTTGAAATCTGTACAGCTATGTTTTTTATTACATGAAACTGCTAAAGAATGCACTAGTTTGTGTACTCATAATGGAATATATCATATCCTGCCAATAATTGTGAATCTAATGGATTAAAATATCTGGTCTGTTTAATGCATGTTATGTTTAGATTACAATGTGTATGTGATATAGTAAATATTGGATACAAGCAGTATTTTTCTTAACTGTCTGATGTGGTCATGAAGATGCAGTTTAAATGTTTGGTTATTATGCCAGTATTGTCTTTGTGTTAAAGATATATAATAATGTGTGTGTATATATATGTGTGTGTGTGTATGTGATGCAGGATCTCTAATGCACTCCTTTTATATAAGTCTGTAATGTGCCTTATATCTATTCGTGTTTATACCTCTGACCGTTGATAGTTATCTCAGTTGTGTGTGTGTGTGTGTATATATATATACTGATGTACTTTATTTAAACCTTCATGTGCTACATGATGCAAGATATTTTACCTATATGAATGAGTTAGTATTTAGTATATGTGACTATGTAATTGCGGTTTTGGTATGTGATATCAAATGGGTCGTAATGCTATCATGGGCCTTTAATGGCATGTGTTAATTCTGCTAAAGGGCCACATATTTATTTATTTTTAGTAAAAGGATATATAATAAATTTTTCTTTTTCGATTGTATAAACATAAAACTGAATTTTATTTTTCAAATGTTCAAAAACAATAACAATGCAAACGTTTATTGCTTTTTCTCTTAAGCAATTTAAAATATAATACGTCCAAAAGTTTAATATCCTATTAAATATGTGTATGGGGAATTAAAGTTATCGATACTTGTATTTGTTTGAAGATGTATAAATAACACGATTTGCCAATTCGGATTTAAATGCTTGTTAAACCTATTATTTATATATTAAGTCATAGTGACATCTTCCAATAATGCACTCATCAATGCCAGAATCACTGGATGTAGGTAATGCCAAAGTGTTGTGCATCCTTTTATTTTGGTTATATGCCATGGAGTAAATGTGATGCTCCAACGTATTATTGGGTCTGACTTAACTAGGCTACATAATAGGATTATGGCCTTAGAGGCAAAGAGCATGTATTATTCTATAATTGAGTAAATGGATAATTCTATGAACAAAATGTTCATTTTGCGATACTAGAACTATATATACGATATAATTGACATAAGATGTCTACCTAAAAGATTGTGTTTTTGGGATTAGCCAAAGCTAAGTCAAGGCATAATTAGATATGGATCTTGGACCACCTAAATATATATATTATAATAGAGGGATGTTTATTTGAGTGGGAGCATATTTATTTTATTTATACATTTATATTAATAATGCAATGATTAGTATTATTTTGATTGTCAAAATTATTTATCATTATTATTTATTATCTCTTGTAGATACTAAATGGCAAGCAACACCAACAATTTATCACTAAGTTCTGTTCTTGAAAAAGAAAACCTGAATGGAATTAATTTCCTTGACTGGCACCGAAATTTTAGGATTGTCCTCAAACAAGAAAGAAAGTTGTATGTACTTGATGGGCCTCTTCCAGAGGCACTACCAAGTATTGCACCCCGTGTAGAGATTAACAACCACAAGAAGCACCAAGATGATGCTCTTGATGACAACTCTCTCATGTTAGCAACCATGACTCTGGGGCTTCAGAAGCAACACAAGTTCATGGATGCTTATGAGATGATCGAGCACGTTAAGAAATTGTTCCAAGGGCATGCTCGACAAGAAAGGTATGACACAAGCAAGGCACTGTATCATTGCAAAATGGGAGAAAAGGAACCCGCTGGTCGACATGTGCTGAAGATGATTGGATACATTAAGTATCTTGAAAGGTTAGGATTTTCGTTGACACCGGAAGCTCAAACCGATCTTGTTCTACAATCATTAAATAGTAAGTATTCTCAATTGGTCATGTATTATCTCATGAATGAAATTGAGAAACACTTGACTGAGTTATTAAGAATGTTGAGAACTGCTGAAAATAACAGGAAGAAAGCAGAACCTGCTGCCATAATAATGGTACAAAAGGGGACTGCTAAAGCCAAGGGCAAAGGTAAGAGAAAGCAACTTAAGAAGACTGTTAATAAGAAAAAATTAAAAAAGGCATCCAAGCCTAAAGGAGGGGTTCCCAAAGAGGGTGATTGTCACTATTGTGGAAAGTCGGGTCATTCTAAACAAAATTGTTATGCTTATTTACAAGATCTGAAGAAGAAGAAGAAGAAGGGAAGTTTGACTTCGCCCGATTCAGATATAAATGTTATAAATGTCAATTTATCTACTTCTACATCTTGGGTATTAGATTCTAGATGTGGATCACATATTTGTTTCAATTTGTAGGAAATGCAAAAGAGTAGAAACTTGGCAAAAGGAGAAGTGGATTTACGAGTGGGAAATGGAGCAAATTTTGCCGCATTAGCCATAGGAAGTTGCCACATATCCTTACCGACTAGATTAGTTTTAGAATTAGAAGATTGTTATTTTGTGCCTTCCATTAGAGCAAATATTATTTTTGTATCTTGTTTGGGCATGCTTAGATTTTCATTTATAATAAAAGATAGTTACTGTTCATTTTATTTAAATGAGATATTTTATGGAAGTGCACAGTTGGTTAATGGTCTCTATATTCTTAACTTTGATGTGCTAGTTTATGACATTGATAGCAAAAGGATTAAATCTAATGATTTAAATCCAACATACATTTGGCATTGTCGTTTAGGCCATATAAACGAGAAACACATATCAAACTCCATAAAGATTGAATTTTGAATTCATTTGATTTTGAATCATATGAAGAATGTGCAAATCTTATTTATTAGGCAAGATGACCAAAGCTCCTTTCACTGGACACAGTGAACGGGCTAATGATGTATTGGCCCTTATACATAACGATGTATGTGCACCAATGAATACATCAGCTAGAGGTGGGTTTTATTACTTCATTACATTTACTTATTTTTTTAGTAGATATGGATATGTGTATCTTATGAAACACAAATCAGAATCCTTTGAAAATTTCAAAAATTTCAAGAATGAAGTTCAAAACCAACTTGGTTAGAATATAAAAAATCTTCGAATAGATCGAGGAGAAGAATATTTAAGCCAAGAGCTTAATGACTATCTGAAAGAGTGTGGAACTGTATCATAACTCAATCCACCGGGAGCACTGTAACACCCCGAGTTTTCGGTTAACAGTAAATTGATAAATTAAAGTATACTTAATTCAAAACATAAGAATTAAGGGAAATGGGTTACGCCATTGCGTTCGTCTCGAAATTCTGCTTGAGATAGAGTCCGAGTTTGCGTAAATCGGACTCCGTATGAAGGAGGTATGACCTTCAGAAGTTTCAGAATTTGATTTAAAATTCAAACAGGTCGAAGACGAGTTCAAATTCGAAAAAAACAGACCCAGATTGGGCTGGGCAGGAAAATTCCCGCCCAGGACCCAGGTCGACTGGGTAGCCGACCTGGGGGTACCCAGGTCGACTGGGTAGTCGACCTGGGGGTCGACTATGTAGTCGACCTGGCCCTTGACCCAGGTCAAAGCCAACCCTCTTCTGGTTGGCCTGGTCGATTTTCTGAGTCATCTTGTGTCATTAGGGCTGACGTGTTGCTATTTGATTGGCTTTCTTAAGGTGGATGGCTTCGATTTACTCCAGTTTCATCGAACGGCTCAAAAGATTGAGCCGTCATGTTGCTGAGAGGAAACTAGGACTAGCCTCCACTTGAAGAAAAGATAAGAAGCGTACAAATCAACTTCAAACTAAAGTTAAGCTACAACAACGATTCAGATCAAATTTCAACGCAACTTTTTCTACCCCAAAGGAAAGCTTTGCAAATTCAGAATACAGAAACCCGAAAACAAGATTTCAGCGCCCGTTGTAAGTATAGTGGTTTTTCTGAATATGAATAGAAATTGCGATGTGATTCGATGTAAATGAAATTGGTGTTTTTCTATTGTATAATGATGATGTAAATTCTGTGTATTGCGATGATTCTGTCCTAGTTTGTGGTTAGTATTTGTGGCATAAATTGATTGATGCAAGCCTATTAGATATTTGTGTATGAAAATAATGTCACCTGCAAGTTTGTAGTAAAAACTAGAATTGACATCTTATGTTATGTCGTTAGCATGAAAAGTATACATTCTTTTTTTAGTCCAAGTTGAGATTCATGTAAACATGTTCCAAGTTGAAACCTTTTATGCCTACATGACTCAAAACCTTTGGATCCATTCTTATGTTTATTTGCAAGTTATAATTGGGTTTATGCAAGTACCGTTTGGGTTACACAAATTATGATAGTTTCATGTGGAAATAGGCTACTTGATTCGAAGATAGTTTACACCTTTGGGTTATGTTAAGAAAGTGGACATTTTATGAACATGTAGCATGCTAGTTTGGTGTTTGACATTATGCCTAATTATATATGTTTAAAACCCATGTTTATGCAAGTCAAAAAGTATGCCATTTCATGTGACACCAATTTAGTTATATTTTTATTTGAATGCAAGTTCACATGACCCATAATTTATGTTAGTTAAACCGCTATGTTGCAAGTTCATGCGCCGCCCACCTTTTATGTATTCTAGAATATTTCATGTCTTGTTTTTCCCCTTTTTATATTTATAGGTTGGGCTGAAATGTTAGGCCCAACATATGTTAAAATGTTGCGTACGTACAAACGAGGAAAACAAACGTTGGGTTTAAAATAAAGTATATGTGTTGGCATGTTTGGCACATGCCAATGGGTAAGCGGTATAAATTGTTATACCCAAGAATCATGAATTTGGTATAATAAATATGTGGCCATAATCTGAATTAGCTATAAGAGTGAATAATTTACATGCACATTAGAATTGGGCATAAATTGTAAACTAGAATATTTAATCTAGTTTTGACACGAACTGTAAATGAGGATGTTAGATCTAAATTGCCATAAACTGCAAGTTAGGTAAATTAAGATTTAGGCCTAAAATATAAGTATATTAGTGGGCATGACAAATGAATATGGTATAGGCCAAATTTATTTAAAAAGGGAAAGTTGACTTTGAGGATAAATTGTTAACAATTTACATATAGACAAAAGAAATGTTTATTAATGACATCTCTTTTAATAACACATACACCAGAAAGTTCTAGGATGACAGAGAGGATAGTGTCTAGGCTTGGGTTTGGAAAATACAAGTTTCCTGCTCTTCCTGGCTATCCCTAACTGATCCGACAGACGGGATGGTTATTTTCAGAATCTAATTTGAAAATAAGTTAAAATCCCTTGAATTTAGAGAACATGAATATGCCTAACCCGAGGTTAGACTGAGTTGCGGTGTAAACCTGCCCGGAACCAACCAGCACATCCAGTAACCGCAACAATACCTGTCTAATGTGAGTGGTTGCGGCTTTAATTAATTAATTAAAGCTAGAATGAGAATTGTAGGGTTAAGTTAACTAAAATACTTAACCAAGTTAAACATGACAACTAAACTGATGGGTGGGGTTAGATTCATACAAACACTTAACCAACTTAACATATTAACAAGACAAGACTAGTAGGGGTTAAACAACCATTATAACATGTTGACTAGACAAGTGGGTAAGGTTAAGAAAAGGTTTAACCATTATAACATGTTAACTAGACTAGGAGGTGGGGTTAAGTAAAATACACTTAGCCAATTTAACATGTTAACTAGACTAGAAGGTAAGGTTAAGTAAACTTAGAACACTTAACCATCATAGTGTGATAAATGAATAGGGTTAAGTTAAAAACATGAAGGGACAATACTTAACCATTAGAACATGTTAATCAAACCGATGTTAGGGTTAAGTTAACTAAGGGAACACTTAACCGTTATAACATGTTAGTTAAAAACAGATGGGCAAGGTTAAGTTAAAAAGGAACACTTAACCAATACAGGATGAAGGGGTAGGGTTAAGTAGTAATAAATACTTAACCAGTATAATCTGATTTGTGATAAGGTTAAGTCAACATGAAGTACTGATAACACTTAACCAGTTTAGTGTGACAAATGAATGGGTTAAGTTAGCTTGAATTGACTAATGACACTTAACCAATCCAACTTGACGAGAAAAGGGACTAAGTAGTAAACCGTAGTTGAATAGGGGCTAAGTAGTAAACCTTAGTTAAGATAACAATGATTCTGGAAACTAAGTGGTAAACCTTAGTTAGGAAAACTAAGTAGTAATTCTTAGTATAACACGAGAAGGAGCGAACGTCCATCTGATTTTAAAGAAGGCTCCAACGAATTGGGTTACGAAGCCCGAGGCTTCAAGGGGACGTGAGGGTACTCTTGGTATCCCTCTGTGAGGCTGCAAATGATCCTCCTAGGCTCACAGAGGTTAAGATCTGCGTTAGAAGAACCAAGGGTATGCCTTGGTAGCAATATATGGCAACCTAAAGACTAGGATGGACCAGCGTGATTCGGCAAGAACCTGGAAGCCCTGTGATAGCAACTCGTCGTCTACCTACCATCTTCAGGCAGTCGAGATGCGTGAAGCGGAAAGGTGGAGAACTCCAAAAGACCATATACTTGTTATCTAGTCATGGGTGAGGATGGCTATAGGTCAGTGGAGCATAGAGGGGCCTGCGTATAGTTCTCATTTTTCAAGGTGTGCCTTTCATTAGTTGAGGGAGAAGTCAAGTGGGACCATAGCCACTGGAATAAAAACAGACCTTAGCATCTGCATCGGCAGATATCTGAAAGCTCTCGACCGAGTTCCGTGTTTCTTGATTTGCCATGCCACAGGACTCGGGTCGCACATATAGAGGACATGTGCATCTAGACAGCGATAACGATTCGCGACACTTACGTGGGGAAAGTTTAGGGACATATACCACTCTAGGTAGTGTGTCCTAGACTAGGGGGCATCGTTCGACAATTAGTACAACTCCGAGTTGGACTAGGTCGTATAAACCCTAGTTGAATCCAGGAAGCGCTCGATAGAAAAACCCTAGATTTGATCTAGGTAATGAATAATAGACGTACACCTGAAAGCAACCGCAATTTTGGGGATATTAGTTAGGTGGTGCAGAGATTAGTATGTGGTGCGATAGTAATTTCGGTCCTAACCGCATTAAATTAGTTTATGGTATTTTTCCCATTTTCAGTTTATGCCTGTCATGTCCTTTTTCCTTATTCATATAACGAAGTACCACTAGACTTACCAGGCTTTATGTCTGACTCTATGTTTTCTTTCGTCTTCTTTTCTTCCGTTTCCCCCTCCCTCCCAGGTAGTTAAGGAGGGAATAGTATAGCTCAGATGTAGATTGGACTGTCACTCTTTCCCAGCTTGAAGATTTGTCGAAGTTTTGCTTGGATTCTCTTTTCAGATGCTATGGCTGGCTCTTGCTACATTGGGGAATATAAATGTTGTTTTATGCTTCTTTATTTTGTAAGACAGATGATACTAATATTGGAAAGGAATTGTTGTACAAACTATTTTATCAATAAAGCAAAGTTTTATTTTCCGCTTATTAAATTTCGTCTGTTTTGTAATTTATCTGCATCTTTTACCTTAAAATGCTCCACAGAACTTAGTGCATTCCCTTTGTGAGTGACACTAACGGATGTGGGGTGTTACAAACACCATAATGTAATGTTGTGTCCGAAAGGAGAAATTTTAGATATGGTATGATCAATGATGAGTCGTACAGATCTTCCAATAAGTTTTTGGGTTATGCCCTTACAACAACTGCATTCATACCTAATCGAGTTTTCACTAAAACGGTTCTGAAGACACCATATCAGAGATGCACTGGGTGACGTCCCAATGTCTCTTTTATGAGGATTTGGGGATGTGAGGCCTTTGCTAAATGTCTTACCTCTGAAAACTCGGACCCAAATAAGATAAGTTTAT
Source organism: Allium sativum (assembly GCA_030737875.1). Classification (NCBI taxonomy): domain Eukaryota; kingdom Viridiplantae; phylum Streptophyta; class Magnoliopsida; order Asparagales; family Amaryllidaceae; genus Allium; species Allium sativum. Next base: position 712,844,513 of record CM060921.1, on the reverse strand, counting down.
TTTATGGGATATGCAAAGGAAACAAAAGGATTTTTTTTCTACAAACCTTCAGAGAATAAAGTGTTTATTGCTCGAACAGGTAATTTTATGGAAAGAGATTTGGTCTCTAAAAATACCAATGGGAATAAAGTAGAACTCGAAGAAATTCGGGACCCACAAGATATCATTGAACTTGAACTTGAAATTGAACAAGAACCACAAGTTGTTGTGGAACCGAGCCTGCTCAAATTACACAAAACATTCGTAGATCTGGTAGAATACGTCATGAGCCCAATAGACATTTTGGATATCTAATAACTCAAACAGGAGACGTAATTCTCATAGATCAAAATGAGCCCACTTCTTTCCAAGAGTCTATGAATGGACCAAAGGCTTGAAGCCATGAAATCAAAAATGGACTCCATCTACACCAACCAAGTAATGACTTTGGTTGATCCACCTGACGGGGTAAAACCAATCGGGTGTAAGTGGATTTTCAAGAAGAAAACTAACATAGATGGTAAAGTACAATCCTTTAAAGGCTGATTGGTGGAAAAAGTTTTCAAGCAAGTTGAAGGAGTTGACTATGATGAAACCTTCTCCCCAGTTGCAATGATTAAGTCCGTTAGGATTGTGCTTGCAATTGCAACATTTTACGATTAAGAAATCTGGCAAATGGATGTCAAAACCGTATTCTTTAACAAGAATCTTATTGAGGATGTGTACATGACACAACCTGAAGGTTTTGTCAATCCAAAGGATGCTTGAAAAGTATGTAAACTGCAATGATCCATATATGGATTGAAGTAAGCATCTCGGAGTTGGAATCTTCATTTTGATGAAACAATCAAAGAGTTTGGCTTCATTAAGAACGAAGATGAACCTTGTGTATACAAGAAAATTAGTGGGAGTAACATTATATTCCTAGTATTATATGTGGATGACATATTACTTGTTGGGAATGATGTTAATTCATTACAAGAAGTGAAGACATGGTTGGGGAAAAGTTTCTTGATGAAAGATTTAGGCGAGGCAACCTATATTTTAGGTATTAAGATATATAGAGATAGATCAAGAAGGTTGATAGGCCTAAGTCAGAGTACATACATTGATAAAATGCTGAAAATATTTGGCATGCAAGAGACAAAGAAAGGATAAATACCCATGTCACATGGTATATCACTTTCTAAGTCCCAATGTCCTAAGTCATCAAATGATAAGGAATGCATGAAAATGATCCGTTACGCTTCATCAATTGGATCAATCATGTATGCAATGTTGTGTACTCGTCCATATGTCTTCTACACTTTAAGTATGACAAGTAGAATCCAATCTGATCCAGGTGGAAGTCATTGGACAGCAGACAAGAACATTCTTAAGTACCTAAAAAGGACTAAGGACTCGATCTTGATATATGAAGGCCAAGAGGAATTAATGGTAAAAGGTTACGCAGACGCTAGATTCCAGAATGATAGAGATTACTACAAGTCACAGTCCTGTTATGTGTTTTTCCTAAATGGTGCTGCTGTTAGTTGGAAAAGTTCAAAGAAAGAAATTGAAATGACCCAAACTTCCCCTGATGGGAAAGCCCGGATTGAATTGAGAACACGACAAATCAGAACACAAACAGAAGAACATTTCATTGTTATTACAACAATTTACATCAGAGTACAAGATATCAGAGTATAAATGAATATTATACATTAGAAAAATATCAGAGATTTAAATTTACAACGCAGCGGAAAAATAATACACAACACAACTGAAAGAGATACACGGATACAAAGCTTTTCGAATATAGTTCCAGTCGTAAATCCAGGATCCTATAAATAGAAATCTGCAAAACCAAAACTACTAGCTGCCCGTGTGGAAAATATGGGCACCCAGAGTTTAAGTTAAAACAATAAACTCCAGGTCAGTCATGGGACAGGTGTGAGAACTAAAACAGTTATTTAAAACTTTACTTTAGAAATAAAGTAAATCAAGGGACCACACCGTATAACATAGAACGAGTTTTCTCCCAAGAATACTAGTGCATAAAACAAGCAGCACAATGCTTTTTGAAAAATGAAGCTATTATAAGACTCAGGTCCCATCACACAATGCAACGCAAGTCGGAGGATAGAGTTTTCCTTATAACAGCCAAACATGCTTGGTACGTTTAAAACAAAAATCATTTGATATTACTATAAGTGTAAAGTGTCAAAATCACTTCAATTCTAAATGTATCAATCATAGACGGCATGGGTACCATATATCACGTTGCCACACTAAATCTACAATTAAAACCGCACGATGTCATATTGGAAATTGGATTTCCATCATGAACCAAGGCAAGGGATCGCCCTTACCGAATTCGAGACTCTCTAGCCCGAGCCTCAGGATACAGCCGCAACTGCACCTTGGATCTTCAGGGCCAGTCCACACTTACGTTAGTGGATTATAACTCCTGAACAATACGTTTTCCCGCCCTATGAGGCGTAAGTCTGGTCAGTATGTCGACCATATCCATCCATCGGCCCCGTAGTGATCGATATATCCGAGGTACGTCGCTTTCCATCATCCACATAAGTAAAAATGTCTGGGTTGCATACCATGACACCATTCCTAGCTAGAAAGAAACTCATGTTCTCCCTGCAATCCTCTCCCGTTTCTAGTTCACACCGGGGTGTGAGGCTCGCGAATTAACGCTATACACAAAGCTATGCTATTTAAAGCCGTGCTTTGATCATTAACCACAAGACTCTGCTTTCCACCAAAAGTCTAGATCCTTTGCATCTTAGCATGCCACACTGGCAATTCACACCATGCAACTGATGTCTATCTATATATAACCTCTAAGCTCGTACGTCTGGACGATCACCACTTATTACCTTGTCTCGGGTGTACAGCCCAATCAAGACATCAGTAATCATCCAAACGATGTGAAGACCTCCGGTCTTCAACCACCGTCTTCATCATCAACTTATCGTCGTATTTATTATTCAGAATGGGTTAAACCCGGTCTTTACGAATAACTCGCACATTTTATAAACAAGTGCTATAAAAACACAACATACGCCTCATTCCAATACAAAATATTCTTTTATTCAAATATTCTTTTCACAATTTAAACCAAATTAAGGTTTTCCAAACTAGTCGGGATTAGCGAACCTTATCGAAGTAATTATTTATCATATTTCCCAATCCCAACCAATTCATTCCATGGAGCAAAACAGGTAGTATTCCATATCTTACACCACTATGTTATCGGTAAAAATTAATTACCATTTCCCGTTCAAATCTAATTAAAGATTTGACTACCACTTAGAGTAAAACTGGCGGTACTCCATTCTCGATCATTTCATGAATTTGATAAATTTAATTACCTCATTCACTTTCCAATCTGGTTAAAGATTCATTAACACTCTAACTCATCTTTAATCTTAAAAATCATTACTTAATGATTATTCAACTTTTAGGAAAATTAATCCTGTCTTTAACCGGGCTAAAGAACAAATGTCATTTAAAACACAGTTCACGATAAACCCACAATCCCATTCCATTAACTATGGAATCTTTATGGAAAACAGATCAATATATATAATCGATATAAACTTCCATATTCAACCAATAATATAAATGGAATAATGGCAAAGCCTTTTAAATTCCACATATAGTAACGGTCTTCCTCCACAGAAGCTCACTTCGATTATTACCAAATCGAATTCTATTCCATTCCAATTTATTTTATTAAATCAGAAAACTTCACTTTGGAAAATTTCCAATAAATCTTAATAAAAAGATTTATATATTCGAAATCACATCTTACTGTTAATCGGGTTAAAGAACGAAGGTCATTTAAAACACAGTTCACGGTAAACCCAAACTCAACTTTCAATTCAATTCCAATTAAATGTTAATTAATTGGTAAACTTCCCTAAATCTTAATTAAAGGATTTATTCTTTTCTCAACTGGGTTTAAGAAAAGTGTTATTTAAGACACCATTCACGACAAACACAAAATTCAATTTGATATTAAATACTAGGCTCTAAATAGAAATTATATCGGCTTATATTCAACATCAAATTCTGAAACCAACGGATATCGTATTGGGAATAACGATATCTGTATCTTTCAAATTCCTGCAACAATATCCGCATAATCACGGAATCCAATACCGAAATATTCCGAAGATTATTTCCATTCCAAACCATTCCAATTTAATTATTGGAAAATTCTGATTGTTTTAAAACCATTTCAAATCCAATTAATTTATTTCTAAAAGTAATTGAATAATTATTCTAGTTATAAACTAGTTCATTTCGATAAAAATATATTTTTATCTATACAAACGTGGAATTTTTTGTCCAAATTCTTTCCAAATCATTTATTATGATTTTACACAAATTATTAGTATTTTTAATAATTTTATCAAGGCCCGTACAGTTGGTTTCCAATAACGGCCACCGAACTGCATCCATAGCGACATTTTCCAAACTTTATTTGGACATAATTCCAAATCCAATTGTTAGATTTTAAATCTCTTATATTCACTGGAAATCTCTTTCAGATACGAACCTAATGGTTTCGATTTTAGGAGAATCTGACGGCCGGATCTCCCGTAATGTCAATTCGAAGTTAATGGTCGAAATTTGCGAACGGTCGAGGCGCGGCGCATTCTATTCAGGCCATTATATATATATTATATTGTATATATTTCGCCGATTTCCATTTAAAACGTATTTTTATAAATTGTTTTAAATTCGTTTTAAAAACGATTTCAACTTCATTTTCAATTTTAAACCAAAATTGAATATTTCATATCATTAATATATAAATGATAATATTTTCAAAACATTAGATTTTGAAATCACTTTCTTTTCGATATTCATTATGAAAATGAATAAAATCAATATAAATATCGTTCGCGTCAAAATGGCGCATATCTAATCAACACGGCTTCACACATTACAATATTTTCGTGTCCATCCAAAATTGGACATCAAAATTATATTTTGATCTTTTATTGAATATTATTTTAAAATATTCGTTATTTTATTTTATTCAACACATGAATATTTGTAATGGTTTATACATTTAATAAAAATGATATTTTTATTGTTTAAATATTTTATTCAACACATGAATATTTTTAATCCTTTTCTGAATATTATTTTAAAATATTCTTAATTTTCCAAATTGGAATGAGACCTAATCAATTACCATATAATGTTATTTATATGGATTCCATAAACACATGTATTTAATAACAATGATAAACAATCATCAATCATCTAGAGAGCATTACACCACTGCATAAACATTAAATATAAGTAATTAACGCTTACAACACTCTGTCAACCAACCGATTGACATACAACTAAACAATTGGGATAAGTGTACGTCAAATATCATACCAATACCCGTGTGGGGTTTCAATCAACAAACACAAATTTTATTTGTGCGGTTGAGCGATGGGTAAAATTTATCGTCCCAATCTATATCAATTAAATGGGTGTACATGAACAAATCGTCCGATTTGTAAATGAATATTTATTTTCATTTCAGGAGAATTCTATATCATTCATATATACGTTAAAAATTATATTTTTAACGATAAAATATTTTATTCAACACATGAATATTTTATACAGTATATTCATTCAATAAAAATGATATTTTTATTGTATACATTTTATTCAACGCAATACAATCAACAATCACAATACAGTCCATCCAATCCAAACAAACAACCATGGTTTGTACAATAAAAGGTGTCGGGTGCTATTAAGCACCATCTGCATCCTAGTATATATTTAACTGTAATATAAATTGAGTGAGAAAGAGTTCTCACCTTGATCGGTTTCAGAAATCGTTATATAAACGATGGTTTTAATAAAATTAAACTTGCGTTTAATTTTATCAGAAAATCCAACAGCCTCTGTTTCAGTTCTGGTCTGTTCCATGTTGTAGTGCTCTTCAAGACAGTTCCAACGAACTTTGATTTGCTGAATTCTGATGTCGTATGTAAAAGTTATAAGCTTTTAAACTTTAATCACTTAATTAAATTAATTAAAATATAATTAACATAATTATTTTCTTAATTACTCTTGGGAAAAATCTGGCCGTTGATTTTTCTTCTTCCCCGTCGTTCGAATTCCTGGAGAAATAAACACCATTGTGTACTTCTTCTTGCCACCATCGCATGCCTTCTTGAGCCTCGATCGGTCGATCTATCATCACCACACCGTGCGCCTTCACCCCCTCCTCCTTCACCCCTCGTCGCGCTGAGTTTGAGGTCCCCCATGGCCAGTAAACCACTACCTAATGGTGGTTGTTTCAAGCAAGAATTCGGCCATTTCAAGGTATGAAAACAAATCTCTATCGTTAATTAGAAAAATTGTGTGGAGATCTTCGACTTTGCAATTATAAATTCTCGAAATTACTGCTTGGATTGGAGGAATTTTGAGGGAGAATGGGGGAGCGATAATCGCCCTTGATTTTTAAAACGTGGCATATGTCTGAAAATTAGGGTTATCGGGTTTTTTGGTTGGTTCAAAATATATATATATATTATATTTAATAATATTTAATTCCATAAATACTTGTTTATCGTTACGAACTCCAAATCAAACCCAACGACTATCGTCCCTAGATAATTACCACCATTCCGGACACAATGGGATTTGTCCGGTAAGCCAATTTGACTGTTACGATCAGTTTTCTTTTAAATTAAAATATAAATTAATATAACGTTCAAAATTGATATCAACGTACATTTTAATTTATCGGGGCCACATACTGACTCCAGAAATTCCAAAAAATAAATCTGGCCATGTTTTGATGATACGGTCCTAACAAAACTAATTTCATCAAATTTGGAGACCGTTTGAAAAATGGCCATTTTCTAGTCGATTGAATTCAAACTAAAATTACCAAACACGTTTTCTTTTGCCACGCTCACATATAAATTCCAAAATTATGAAATTTGGAATCTAGTAATAATTTGACATTCTGGATCCATCAAAAGTGCTTTCGTCGAAAACGGAGGTCGTTTGCAAAATGGCTATTTTTAAGGGCTATATATTATATTAAAATATATATAAATTCCATAGCGACTATTTCAAATTTTAAACTGGACATAACTTTCAATTTATATTATGAAATCTAGATTTTCACATTCCTTAAAAAGATATTATTGAACAGATTCAAATATTTCTGGTTTTACTGAAATCCGATTTATTCTGAATCTTGTATATTCAATTAAAATTTAAAATCGAATTTTCAAACTACCGCACCATTTCAGGCTCGTTTTATAATTAAAATAAATTTATACATTGTAACTTCAATTAAAATAATTTTTAGTCGTTATTATTTAAAATAAATCATTTTAAATATTCAAAATACATTAAATTATATAAAATAAAAAATTTAAATTGGTTCTGATTTTCCAGGTTGTTACAATCTCCTTCACTTAAAATCTTTTCGTCCTCGAAAAGGAACGGAGCTGAAATTTGTTTAACTGACCAGCTCAACTTTCATTCTGGCTTTCATTCTTCAACTTTTCAGTTTCTAAGAATTTTCAAATTTCTCAAAAATCTGGCTAACACCCTAAATTTTCGAAAAATTTCGCCATAACCTCCTTTGTACGGGGAGACCTTTAAAACCGCAACTTGCCTCACAGGACCCTCATCAATCCAAAAGAAAAAGAAAAAGCCAATCGGCTCATAAAATCTTCGACCCAAACAAATCAGTAAATATGTACCTATTTGTCAGGCATACAATTTTATTCCTCTTCTTAGCTTCCTTGCTATGACCTGTTCAATATATATACATGTATGCAACTCCAATCAATTTTCAGTTCAGTTCAATATTTGATTCAATTTGGCTAAATTTACCTTTCACTTACATATTGGTTTCAATAATTTTATCAGTTAAACTAATAATCGAACAACACAACCAGCAATCAATTAGTTGGTTAGCTTTTCATGCATATACTTTTACATATATTCAAAAATCATATTTTTGGTGCCAAATCACAACAATAAACCTTATCTAGTTTTGGTTCTCACACTAGTCAAATGTAAATATATAGATATCCTACTTTCGAAACTCGAACACAAATACTGATTATGTGTAAACTATCATCAGGATCGTCTCCGGGCGACTAGAGTATGATTCTACATCTATCTAGTATATTTGAGGCTTTGTATACATGTTTGCAAGGCGTATATGCAAAATCTTCATATACTTGATTGTTCAAATCAATTTAAAATAAAATATTCAGATACGTATAATAAGATATAAGTTTTCAAAACAAAATTTGTTTTCAATTTTATTTTAAAAATAACACTCTTTGAAACTCATTTTAGGATACTACTGATCCCATCTCTAATGAGTCATTCTCATTGGACAATACTAATCCAATCTCTGATGAATTCTTTCATTCGGTTCTAATGTGCCTTGTTCTCGAGCTCTATAAACCAAAGCTCCGATACCAATCTGAAATGTCCCAAACTTCCCCTGATGGGAAAGCCCGGATTGAATTAAGAACACGACAAATCAGAACACAAACAGAAAAACATTTCGTTGTTATTACAATAATTTACATCAGAGTACAAGATATCAGAGTATAAATGAATAATATACATCAGAAAAATATCAGAGATTTAAATTTATAACGCAGTGAAAAAATAATATATAATACAACTGAAAGAGATATACGGATACAAATCTTTCCGAATATAGTTCCAGCCGTAAATCCAGGATCCTGTAAATAGAAATCTACAAAACCAAAACTACTAGCTGCCCGTGTGGAAAATAGGGGCACCCAGAGTTTTGGTTAAAACAATAAACTTCAGGTCAGTCATGGGACTGGTGTGAGAACTAAAACAGTTATTTAAAACTTTACTTTAGAAATAAAGTAAATCAAGGGACCACGCCATATAACATGGAATGGGCTTTTTCCTAAGAATACTAGTGCATAAAACAAACAACGCAATGCTTTTTGAAAAATGAGGCTATTATAAGACTCAGGTCCCATCACATAATGCAACGCAAGCCGAAGGATAGAATTTTACCTAATAATAGCCAAACATGCTTGGTATGTTTAAAACAAAAATCATTTGATATTACTATAAGTGTATAGTGTCAAAATCACTTCAAATCTAAATGTATCAATAATAGACGGCATGGGTACCATATATCATGTCATCATTCTAGTTCTATAATTAAAACCGCACGATGTCGTATTGGAAATTGGATTTCCATCATGAACCAAGGCAAGGGATCGCCCTTACCGAATTCGGGACTCTCTAGCCCGAGCCTCAGGATACAGCCGCAACTGCACCTTGGATCTTCAGGGCCAGTCCACACTTACGTTAGTGGATTATAACTCCTGAACAATACGTTTTCCCGCCCTATGAGGCGTAAGTCTGGTCAGTATGTCGACCATATCCATCCATCGACCCTGTAGTGACCGATATATCTGAGGTACCTCGCTTTCCATCTTCCACATAAGTAAAAATGTCCGGGCTCCATACCATGACACCACTCCTTGCTAGAAAGAAACGCATGTTCTCCCTGCAGTCCTCTCTGGTTTCTGGTTCACACCGGGGTGTGAGGCTCGCGAATTAACGCTATACACAAAACTATGCTATTTAAATCTGTGCTTTGATCATCAACCACAAGACTCTGCTTTTCAACAAAAGTCTTGATCCTTTGCATCTTAGCATGCCACGCTGGCAATTCACACCATGCAACTGATGTCTATATATATATAACCTCTAAGCTCATACAACTCAGAGAAGGGCGTTAATGAAGAGAATAAATTCTCTGCCACCAAACAGATATATATTTAATAGAGAACAACATAGAATAAAGTCCAATGTCAGACACATATCCATTTACAAGTCCGTTCTGGGTCTGAACGATACCGGAGGCACCTTATTCCTCATCCCATATGTCCAATACAGGAGAGAGGTACTCGCATATCCAGTCGATCTCCAAGTACGTCTAGACGATCACCACTTATTACCTTGTCTCGGGTGTATAGCCCAATCAAGACATCACTAATCATCCAAACGATGTGAAGACCTCTGGTCTTCAAACACCGTCTTCATCGTCGACTTATCATCATATTTATTATTCAGAATGGGTTAAACACGATCTTTCTGAATAACTCACGCATTTTATGAACAAGTGCTTTAAAAACACAACATATTCCTCATTCCAATCCATAATATTCTTTTCACAATTTAAACCAAAGTAAGGTTTTCCAAACTAGTCGGGATTAGCGAACCTTATCGAAGTAATCATTTATTATATTACCCAATCCCAACCTATTCATCCCATGGAGCAAAACTGGTAGTACTCTATATCTAACACCACTGTGTTATCAGTAAAAATTAATTATCGTTTCCCATTCAAATCTAATTAAAGATTTAACTATCGCTTGGAGTAAAACTGGCGGTACTCCAATCTCGATCATTTCATGAATTTGATAAATTTAATTACCTCATCCAATTTCCAATCTAATTAAGGATTCATTAAAACTCTAGTTCAGTTTTAATCTCAAAAATCATTACTTAATGATTATTCAACTTTTAGGAAAATTAATCTTGTCTTTAACGGGGTTAACGAACGAATGTCATTTAAAATACAGTTCAGGATAAACCCACAATCACATTCCATTAATTATGGAATATTCACGGAAAACAGATCAATATATACAATCGATATAAACTTCCGAATTCAACCAATAATATAAATGGAATAACGGAAAATCCTTTTAAATTCCATATATAGTAACGGTCTTCCTCCACAGAAGCCCACTTCGATTATTACCAAAATGAATTCCATTCCATTCCAATTTACTTTATATAATTGTAAAACTTCACTTTGGTAAATTTCCAATAAATCTTAATAACAAGATTTATATATTCCAAATCACATCTCACTATTAATCGGGTTAATGAACGAATGTCATTTAAAACACAGTTCACGATAAACCCAAAATCAACTTTCATTTCAATTCCAATTAAATGTTAATTAACTGGTAAACTTCCCTAAATCTTAATTAAAAAATTTATTCTTTTCTCAACTGGGTTAAAGAACGGTGTTATTTAAGACACCATTCACGACAAACCCAAAATCCAATTTGATATTAAATACAAGGCTCTAAATAGAAATTATATAGGCTTATATTCAACATCAAATTCTGAAACCAATGGATATCGTATTGGGAATAACGCTATCTTTATCTTCCAAATTCCCACAACAATATCTGTATAATCAAGGAATCAATACCGAAACATTCCAAAGATTATTTCTATTCCAAACCATTCCAATTTATTTATTGGAAAATTCTGGTTATTTTAAAACCATTTAGAATCCGATTAATTTATTTCTAAAAATAATTTACTAATTATTCTAGTTATAAACTAGTTCATCTCGATAAAAATATATTTTTATCGAAATAAACATGGAATTTTTCTTCCAAATTCTTTCCAAATCATTTATGATGATTTTACACAAATTATTAGTATTTTTAATAATTTTATTAAGGCCCGTACAGTTGGTTTCCAATAACGGCCACTGAACTGCATCCATATCGACCTTTTCCAAATTTGATTTGGACACAATTCCAAATCCAACCGTTAGATTTTAAATCTCTTATGTTCATTGGAGAGCCCTTTCCGATGCAAACCCAATGGTTCCGATTTTAGGAGAATCCGACGGTCGGATCTCCCGTAATGTCAATTCGAAGTCAATGGTTGAAATTCGCGAACGGTCGCTGCGCGGCACGTGCTATTTAGGCCATTATATATATATATATATATATATATATATAATATATTATATATATTTGGTCAATTTTCATTTAAAACGTATTTTTATAAATCGTTTTAAATTAGTTTTAAAAACGATTTCAACTTCATTTTCAATTTTAAACCAAAATTGAATGTTTCATATCATTAATATATAAATGATAATATTTTCAAAGCATTAGATTTTGAAATCACTTCCTTTTCGATATTCATTATAAAAATGAATAAAATCGATATAAATATCGTTCGCGTCAAAATGGCGCATATCTAACCAACACGGCTTCAAACGTTTCAATATTTTCGTGTCGATCCAAAATCAGACATTAAAATCATATTTTAATCTTTTACTAGAATATTATTTTAAAATATTCGTTATTTTATTTTATTTTATTCAACACATGAATATTTTTAATGGTTTATACATTCAATAAAAATGATATTTTTATTGTTTATATATTTTATTCAACAAATGAATATTTTTAATTCTTTTCTGAATATTATTTTAAAATATTCTTTATTTTCCTAATTGGAATGAGACCCAATCAATTACCAATGTTATTTATATGGATTCCATACTACACATGTATATAATAACAATGATAAACAATCATCCATCATCTAGAGTGCATTACACAACTGCATAGGCATTAAATATAAATACTTAACGCTTACAACAATCTGTCAACCAACCGATTGACATACAACTAAACAGTTGGGATTAGTGTACGTCAAATATCATCCCAATACCCGTGTGGGTAAATGAATATTTATTTTCATTTCAGAAGAATTCTATGCCATTCATATATACGTTAAAAATTATATTTTTAACGATAAAATATTTAATTCAACACGTGAATATTTTATATAGCTTATTCATTCAATAAAAATGATATTTTTATTGTATACATTTTATTCAACACAATACAATCAACAATCACAATACAGTCCATCTAATCCAAACAAACAACCATGGTTTGTACAATAAAAGGTGTCGGGTGCTAGTAAGCACCGTCTACGTCCTAGTATATATTTAACTGTAATATAAATTGAGTGAGAAAGAGTTCTCACCTTGATCGGTTTCAAAAATCGTTATATAAACGATGGTTTTAATAAAATTAAACTTGCGTTTAATTTTATTAAAAATTCCAGCAGCCTTGTTTCAGTTCTGGTATGTTCCATGTTGTAGTGCTCTTCAAGACGGTTAGAACGAACTTTGATTTGCTGAATTTTGATGCCGTATGTAAAAGTTACAAGCTTTTAAACTTTAATCACTTAATTAAATTAACTAAAATATAATTAACATAATTATTTTCTAAATTACTCTTGGGAAAAATCTGGCCATTGATTTTTCTTCTGTAAAGGCCCGTAAATCCGTACCAATTTGAGCTGACTAATATTATACACATTCAACTCAAAGTGCACGAAAATACAGGTCTTTAATAGAAAGAAGTTAGAGGGTGAGAAAGATAAGATAGAACTAATAGAATAGAAGAAGAAGAAGAAGAACATAACTGAACATAGTCATAGTAAACACGAAACTTACAGCGGAACGAATAAATTTTACTATAACATAACTTTGAAATATAAATCTGAATTTGTACTTACATATCATATCAGAGTATAACACATATACATCACAGCGGAAATAATCTCTAAATAACTAGTGGTAAAGACTCCTACTTCGAGCTCCTCCAAGTAAATCTGTAAAAGCCTAAAACACTTGACTGCCCATACAAATTTGGGTAACCAAGAGTTTAGGGAAAACACAAACAAAATAAACTCTGGATCAGTCATGGGACTGGTGTAAGTAAACTCCAACCATATCGTTTAACTTTAGAAATCCTTTTGAAAGAAAAGGATAATAGTAAGACCACTCCATACATAAACATGGACGGTTTTTACCTTACTATAATCCAAAACACTTTGATATCAAAATCCAGTGATATTAGAATAATGTCTAATCAAATAAATATCCAAATAGCAGAACGCTTGCATCTCATGCTCCACATATATATAGTATAAAATCATAAATCGCAGGGCGCTTATTGGAGATTGGATTCCAACAGACATGGTATGGGAGCACCTTCCGATCAGTGTACTCTAGAGGGTATACACCTGGGTTCAACAAGAACGTCTTGCAACCCGACCTCACATGGCCGACCACTCATTTAGCTTGAGTGTATCGAATATATTTCCACCCACGGTTGTTGGCCATCCAACCGTAATCCGAAGATACAAAATCGAAAAGAAGAAAAAATATGAATTTTCTCTAGATCGATGACAATACACCCTGCTTGGGTATGACCCAACTAGCCATGCTGCCCTGCCCGATTTCTGTCATTTCCCGGTTGTGAGGTTAGAGGCTAAGTCTATCTTTATAACATAGGATCAACATTCACTTTGAATGCCACATCGTCAAACCCGTCAATTCACTAATCGATTTCCAAAAATATCACGGGTATAAAAAGCTAAGAGGAACAAATTCCTCCGCCACCAGACGTAATACCTTCAAGAGATCAATCGTACGTGATTTGTTAGGTATACTCTGTCAAACACTCGTCCATACAAGTTGTCCTGGGACTGGACAAACAAAAAGCACCACTTTGGAACAGAATGACCCTTGCATTTCACTCCGTTTTCAATTATCTTCAGCATAATCTAATTCGCAGCGCTTAGGCCGATATGGAGTGGTTTTCGGATAATATATCCAACCGGTCTCTCCGTATTGACAACGATGGTCAAAACACTTCGATAGTCGATTATTTAACTATTGAAGTAAAACAAGCATTCATTCAAATGTATAACTAAACATCACACAACCACGTGCACTTTTTATTTAACATTCATTTTATTATTCAATTTTCCATATCTTACGAGATATTTCTCAAACCCCATTTTAGCATTTACACACTTCTTGGAAAACAATCCCATTTATTATAAACTCTTATTCTTCCATGTTCCAGAAAATATACGTTATTAATGTTCTAAGCATTTCCATTCTTTTCACATTCTTTATTTTCTACACTTGGATAATAAACCATATCTACATTGGACAAACGTTGTTACTTATTACTTTAGAATAAGTGGATTTCAAACCAAACTGTTTTCATTCCCTAGGGAGTAGTGCTATATATAAAAATCACGCTTAAGCTTGGTCAAAAACGCTAATTTATCGTTATAGTTCAAAAACTTGTCATACACTGTAATATTCCCTTATATAACTAATCTCGACATAACAGTCATGCTTAACCCTAGTCAACACGTTATTTTATCATTATAGTTCAAAGACTTACAATACGCTACTATATTCCACTTTATAACTAATCTCGGAATCTCTCTCCATTACAAACTGATACCATTCCTTGATAATAGTGAATCCGTTCAAGTTGGGGTATTTTATTTACCTCTCAGACCTTGATCGACAAAATTCTCATCTTAGAATAGATATAAGTTCGTAACTCTAACCCCTTATACTTTATAACCCGCAAATCGTATTTCTTGCTTTATTTTAAATATGGTTTTATGACGCTATATTCTTAATTTGAAAACTCAGTTGTTGATAACTATTTATTTAAATATTAACTCTTTGTTGCGTCTTCGTTATACAATTATTTTTATAACTTCTTTTACCAAAATCCATTTACGTTCTTTGTCTCTTTCAATTTTACTTTTATTTGAGCCATTTTACTTAATGCAAGTAACCTCTCATCACTAATTCAATAACATCTAAAATGAGGTCCATTTAAGAAACAATTATTTAATTAAAAATAATTAAATAATATTTTACTTCATCATTGATGAAGTAAACAATTTACTTCATCATTAATCTAAAATAGATTGGTTGCTTACTGTATATAAACAATAACTAATTATATTGGTTAAATAATTATTTAATACCTCATTAATTTAAAAAGGGTAATTAATAAGGAATCTTCTTAATTTTTGATCAGTTTACCGCTAGGTTATTTTCATTAGATTATTTGAAGACCAATTAATCTAATAATCATTTCCCAAATAAACAGTTGATTAAATCATCTTCATTACATCAGTAAATTCGTTAGCTGATTTTAATTACCTCTTACCATTAAATTAATATAATTAATCTAATAATATTTCTTAGCTGTTTGTTTTAAAATAATTATCCAAATTATTCACTCGTAGGATAATTATATCATAATAACTTATTTTAAATGTCAAATAATCGTTTATATTTACTTTATAAAATAAACTATAAAATACCAGTTTATAATAGAACTTCTATTATAATTTAAACTTAGCTTAAATTATAGAAATATAATTTTTATAATTATATTCGTTGATTTGCCTGACGGCCAATCAACTTCTTAACAAAAATGGGTTATGGTCGACTGTTGCTGTTTTCTTAATCGGTATCGTCTATTTATTAAATCAACATAACGTTGAATTTCCATTCAACATGGTTCAAATAGTGCATATATAAAACAAATAGTACATATAAATATTGAGGAATCCGGTTGGATTCCTCCAACGGTTTCCTGCATCCACAGATGTTAGTCAACACAAATCACATAAATTCCATAATATAGAATATTTTAATTGACAAAATTGGTATCCAGCTAATGATGTATATATGCAACGATATATCTATAATTTACCTAAACGACCATCATACAACATTCAACCATTATTAAAATATAATTATAATATTTTAAAATAGATCAGAGTTAGTGATTTGAGTACTTATGGAATGAACACATGGTCCTTACTGTGGAGTTGTTTGTGGCTCACGAAAGAGTTGAAGCAAGCAAATTCACGCAACGTGTGTAGTTTGGGAAGATCAGTAAGTAGGGGGTGTGAGATCCTATTTTTGATATTTAGTTGGCCGAGACAAAGGTTTCGGGTTTGGGTAACAATGCATATAAAGAAGTACAATTATGCGGGATGTTTTGGTGGTGTTTGGCATGAGCATGGGGAGGAGTCCGAGTTTGGGTCAGGAGTGTTAGCGAGGAGGAAGACCGAGAAGAGAAGGCATTTGAGTTTTGATAGGAAGTGTGATTTCATGTATAAAAAGGGAAGAAGTATTAAGGCATTAATTATTAACGGCGATAAAGGAAAATAATTTCATTAATGAACGAGGTGAAGAAATTTCGTGAGCCGCCAAGGTGTAAGCCTGCGTCCCTTACTTCATAGGTATGTTCACTTAGAACTAGATGTAGGGTAGGTCATGGTTGCATTATGGAGAGAAAAGACGTGTAAAGCTTCTCGGGAAGGACTGCAAATATATATTATAAAACAAGTTATAAAATTTAATGTTGTAAATGGTGTCGGATTCGATGACTGATCAAGCCTTGGTCTCATTTTGGAAGAAGTAATGACCTAGCTAAAATGTTCAATTTACTTGATGTTGGGGCTTAAGTGGATGGTTGTTTATGAGGCTTTGGATACCTATGCTAGTCAGTACGAGTGAGTTTTGTGTTAGTCTGCTAAATAAATTTTCATCTAAGTGTATGCGGTACTGCCTACGTAGAATTTTATTTAATTACATATCGGTACAGACAAAAATAAACATGCATTCGTGTCCAGTGAGGTGCCACGATCCCAAAAATATAATAATATCGGTAGGTTAACTTGTATTGTGAAACCCCAAAATGTTGTTACAGGGTGCAAAATACTCCAAATAAAAAGTTACTTGTTTAATTAATTAAAAATTACAGTAAAATTCTAAAAATTAATTTACAACTATGTCTCAAAAGAATCTTGTCCAAATTTGAATCCGATATTTAAATATATTTAAATAACTGTTATGGCCATAAATGAATATGCCGCTGCTTTTCTGAATATTTAATTTGGACATAACTTATAATATATAATATGAAATCTCGATTTTTCACTTCCATTAGAGAAATATTGTTCAACAGATTCCAACGTTTCTTGTTTCGCAGAAATCCGGTTTATAATGAATCCTATATACTCTGTTGAAGTTCAGAACGTTAAATTACGAACTACAGCGATATTACGGGCTCGATTATATTTAATATATATTTTTATACGTTCAACTTCGTTTTAATTAATATATAAATCCACTTATGTTACGAATTTAGTATTTAAACTGATTTAAATATTCAAATACAAACCGATAAAAATGCGGGACGTTACAGCTTCTTCCCCTTCATTCGAATTCCTGGAGAAATAAAACCCATCGTTGACTTCTTCTTGCCACCATCGCACGCCTTCCTGAGCCTCGATCGGTCGATCCGTCATCACCACACTGTGCGCCTTCACCCCCCATCACACTGAGTTCGAGGTCTCCCACGGCCAGAAAAACCCTACCTAACGGCAGCGGTTTCAAGCAAGAATTCGGCCATTTCAGGGTATGAAAACAAATCTCTACCGTTGATTAGAAAGATTGTGAGGAGCTCTTCGACTTTGCAATTATATATTCTCGAAATTACTGCTTGGACTGGAGGAATTTCGAGGGAGAACGGAGGACTGATAATCGCCCTTGATTTTTAAAATGCGGAGGATTTCTGAAAATTAGGGTTATGGGGTTTTTTGGTTGGCCCAATATATATATATATATATATATATATATATATATATTATATTTAATAATATTTAATTCCGTAAATACTTGCTTATCGTTACAAACTCCAAATGAAACCCAACGACTATCGTCTTAGCTAATTACCCCCATTCCGGACACAATGGAATATGTTCGGTAAGCCAATTCGACTGTTACGATTAGTTTTCTTTTAAATTAAAATATAAATTAATATAACGTTCAAAATTAATTTCAACGTACATTTTAATTTATCGGGGACACATACTGACTCCAAAAATTCCAAAAAAATAAATCTAGCTATATTTTGACGATACGGTCCTAAAAAAACTTATTTTAGTCGAATTTGGAGATCATTTGAAAAATAGTCGTTTTCTAATCGATTGAATTCAAACTGAAATTACCAAACACGTTCTCTTTTGCCATGCTCACTTATTAATTCCAAAAATTATGAAATTTGGAATCTAGCAATAATTTGACATTCCGGACCCAACAAAAGTGGTTTCATCGAAAACGGAGGTCGTTTGCAAAATGGCTTTTTTAAGGGCTATATATTATATTAAAATATATATAAATTCCATAGCGACTATTTCAAATTTTAAACTGGATATAACTTTCAATTTATATTATACTATCTAGACTTTTCACATTCGTTAAAAAGATATTATTCAAAAGATTCAAATATTTCTGGTTTTACTGAAATCTAATTTATTTTGAATCCCGTATAGTCGGTTGAAATTTAAAATCGAATTTTCAAACTACCATGCCATTTCAGGCTCATTTTATAATTAAAATAAATTTATACATTCTAACTTCGATTAAAATAATTTTTAGTCATTATTATTTAAAATAAATCATTTTAAATATTCAGAATACATTAAATTATCTAAAATAAATTTTTTAAATTGGTTCTGATTTTCCGGGTTGTTATAGAAACAGTCATTGATTCGACTATGAAGGCTGAATACATTGCTTCTTCTGAAGCTGCTAAGGAGGCTGTTTGAATTAGGAAGTTCATCACTGAACTTTCTGTTGTTCTGTCCATTGTTGATTAAAATATATCTTTATTGTCAGAACATTAGGATCGTTGCTCAGGCTAAGGAACCTATCACATCAACGATCCAAGCACATACTTCGGCGATACCATCTCATCCGTCAAATCGTTGACAGAGGAGATATACATATCTGCAGAGTCCCAATGGATAATAATGTTGTAGACCCACTGGCTAAAGCTTTGTGCAACAGAAGAATGATAGTCACACTAGTTTCATGGGTATACGATACATGAATGATTATCTCTAGTGCAAGTGGAAGATTGTTAGAGTTTGTACCCTAGAGGCAATATGTTTGCTATGAATAATAATATTGTTGATGTTATTTTATTTGGAATAAAACATTCTGATATGTTACATTTACTGCGTAATATAAATGTTAACATAATAGAAGTCCTTTGAATAATAATACGGAATTATATAGTTTCAAGTAAGTGACTTGAACATGAGATTATATAATATATTAAGTATTATAATTCTTAAATGTCCCTTGTCAAGTTTTATTGTTTATATAGGACAACAATAAATATGTTGATCTACTGACGATCATATCCCATTGATTATTAATATACGCGATATTAATGTCAACACATAAATACGTATTGGAGCATAGCGTATTAGGCTGATCCAACATGAGAAAACTGCATGGAGTGTAATTAACAGTATCATAAGTTATTCTCATAGTGACAGCGATGTAATGATCCTTAAACCTGAAATCATTATAATTTTATTCGGAGATATTTATGTTTTGATATCATCAAAATTTACTCTTAACCAAGTAGACGATAAACGTGATTATTGGATACATCTAGAATCGAATGAAAATTATGAATGATCTAGATGGAATTTAACCCTACAATATATATATATAGAGATATCCATGGGCCTCTTGATTGAGTGAGACTATGGAATGCATGGTCGTTGTAACACCCCACGTCCGTTAGTGTCACTCACAAAGGGAATGCACTAAGTTCTGTGGAGCATTTAGGGTAAAAGATGAAGATAAATTACAAGAAAGACAGAAATTAAACAGCGGAAAATAAAACTTTTGCTTTATTGATAAAATAGTTTGTACAATGATTTCTTTACAATATCAGAGTACCATCTGTTTTATCAATAAAGCAAAAGTTTTATTTTCCGCTGTTTCATTTCTGTCTGTCTTGTAATTTATATGCATATTTTACCCTAAATGCTCCACAGAACTTAGTGCATTCCCTTTGTGAGTGACACTAACGGACGTGGGTTGTTACACATGGTATCAGAGCATAGGTTTACCAGATAAGATAAAAAGTTTTGAAAATTTATTTTCAAAAGAAAATTTTACAGAAGCATTTTTAAAGATAAAATGTTATTTTATTTTAAAAAGGCAAAGTCCCCCAAAGCCATAGGTACTATCTTTTATCCTCCGTTTTGAATCTATCCTTTTTGTTTCAGCATGTCCGAAGAACTTAACTTGCCAGAGGGTGTACCAATACCTGGTTGGTTTGGACGATTCTTAGAAGCGAGGGCCACTCACCCAGGTCCACAGGGAGGGAATATCGCAGCTTGACCAGTTTTCACATTCAACTTGAAGAGAAAGAATGTATTGCTTGGATCTTTTCGTTTTGGACTATGGCTTTGGACATCAATTATGGGACTTATGCAGTTTACTTATGTTTTTATGCTTCTTTAAATAATGTAATCAAGACAGTTATGAAGGTGTTATGTTTTTGGAAGTAGTGTAAGACAAATTATGGCATGGTTTGTGTAACACGTATTTTAATGAAATAAAAGTTGTTGTTGTTTTCCGCTGTTTCAAAAATATATGTTTTTTTTATATATATCTGTCTTGTGTATCTGTGACTTATACTTATAAACCTCCACCAAAATTAGGGCATTCCCTTTGAGAGTGACCCTAACGGAGGTGGGGTGTTGCAGTCGTGCTCAAATATTGATTTGTTTTATATAGTCTACTCATCAATCAAGACAAAAAGGATTAAATAATTAAGAAGATGATATGTTCCATGCCTTAAGTTTGATCTTAGATATATTGGTTAAAATGATTAAATTACATTGAAACACTGGTCACAGAATAGGTTGTATCGAATCGTTGGTATTATTATAACTTGGGTAATAGCGGTGTATTACTAGATGCCGCTCGTTATTTATGATTTAAATATTATTTAAATTATTGCCAATGTTATGATAACCTACGATGTCACACAATCACAACAGTTGGAAAAAGGAAAAACCATTTTAAATAAAGAAACTAAATCAACGGGTTGTTTTGGTATTGCTATTTTAAATGGTAGCCACGAAATTCTCGTACTTGATTATCATACGTTTACTTTTATAAAAAGAGGTCAGACCCATCCTTATCGATTATTTAAAAAACTGAAAGGAAACAAATATAATTAGGGTTATAAGCGTGGTTGTTCATGGCGGTTAGTACCTCATCCTTCATCCTCAAATCGTGCGACGATCTTGAGGTGCTGCTTGTGGGCCTATTAGTGGCGTTGCCCCTTACGGTTACACTATTGATTCAATTCAGCACAAGCATCTTCGTCCTTCCGAATTCGTGAATTCTCCAATCTCAAATTGGTATGTTCCCTTTTAATTGATCTGTTTAATCGCATGGATCCTGTTATTTTGTTATAAAATTCATGAAATTGTATTGCTAGTTTTATGATTATTCCCTACACTAGGAAGGCTGTGTTCATACGAAAACAACTCAATTGTAAAACCCTTCAAATCTTCCAATTTTTTTTATGTTTGTATGATGGAATTGTCAATCTAATTGTGTTTGTAGATTTGGGGTTATTGAATAAATAAAAGAAAAGCATGATTAGTGTTGTATAATTCTCTATGTTTTGTCAGCTTCATCTTATTCCATTTTTATGCAATTTCATATGTATGGTTTTGTACAAAAGGTTAAGATTTGGATGGAATTGTAAAGTCAATAGGTTTAAATCTCTACTTCTTCTAAAATAGCTATTTGAACATATTGTTTACGAGATATTCAAATATTAAGCTATTGTAGGTAAACAAACATAAAAGTAAATCCGTTAAAAATAGGAATTATATGTATATTTATATATTGGGTATACGACACAATGTTTATCTTTTATTATTTGAAAAATAAAGTCAAAACTAGGTTGCAAGTTCTGTGTTGTTATTGCTATTTCTCCCATTTTGGTTATTACATGTTAATAGGTACATTTATACCCTCATTGAAGGAAATATGGAAAATAATAACTTGTACACTTTTGATTGGAAATAGGGACAGACATTTTCAAAACGTGGTTAGGACGTTAATTGCGTTCGCTTAATTAACATTTATATACATAGCGTAAATAATGTAATAATTATACATATTAAGTGCGTAATAAATACGATTAAATTAAGAATTTGAATTGAAATTTCCCCATTGGAATTTGTATGTTTGTGTGTGCGTAAATGGATTTAGATATATTAATGACACATAGACACGATGTTATCCATTATTTGAAGTAGACGTTTTCCTGGAACTGATCGGCATATCTAGCATCCACAAGTAAACCCGGTTAATGTGAGGGGTTAAGTGTCATTGACCATATAATTAATACAATACGATACTAGATTAAGTCCAACTTGTAGTAGAAGCCTGCCCGGAACTGCCCGGAACTGCCCAGCAAATCCAGCATCCACAAGTTGTCGGTCTAATGTGGGATGTCTAGTGTGTGTATATATACGTATATATATTATGTGTAAAGTAGGCCTACCTTGGAAAAAAGGAATTAAGTGGTTGACCATTCTCTTATTAGGTATTAAGTGGTTAGGACTAGGTACATTCCTAAAGTTCACTCCTTGGTTAAGGACCAAAGTCATGCGACCCGCCCTTTGAGGATTTAATGGTTGTTGGGTCTTCCTTTCTCCTATATGGTTTTAAATGGTCTTATTAGACGAAAATGTGAGTAGGGTAGTTCTCTAATTAATGTCTGCTTCTTAACTAGGGGCTAGTGAAGGCTGACCCTAGGGATGGAATATATATATATATATATATATATATATATGGGCAATAGGAACCACCGTCTAAGGTAAGTATTAAGTGGCTAGGAGTTCACCCTTAGGGACAGCTACATAGTAACAAGAGGGTCTACCGACAGGGTTCTCCTAAAGTGAGTTCTTGACCCTAACCTGGTATTAAGTGGCCGTTACTATTTCTCGACCTACAAAGAGAGTATTTACATTATGACGTTGACGTTAGATACAATGTCTTAGGTGGTTAAGGGTCCGCCATAGGGTATTAAGTGACTGTAGGGATGTCCACCCTTAATAAATTCGTAAATGGCCTTAAGTGACTAGGAATATCCCGTCTCGTAGGTATTAAGTGACTATAAAGAATGTATGACCTTAAATTATTTTATGGGTATTAAGTGATTGTAAATACGTATTCCCTTAGATTTACATAGCCTTAAGTGACTAATAGGATGTCCGCCTTATACGTTCGGTTGTGTATGTTTGTTTACATAGACATAACATGCAAATTTTGTACTACCAAATTCAGGGAATAGTTATTCCTAAACTCATATGCATTTCATTCACCAGAACATTTTGTTCTGACCTCCCTTCTCTTATCATTAACAAGTAAGTAGGTGAGACTGTTGATTGAGCATGAGGGACGATTTTTTGGAGGAGGAGCCTCTCGAAGACTTAGTTATAGTGGTAGTAGCCTTATTATTTTTGTTATGTAATTAGGATAATGAATAATTGATGTACCTTGTCCCTTTGAGACTTATTGTATCTGAATTTGTGGATTTAATAATGGCACATCTATTTTTATGCTATTATATTTTGTCCATTCCGTTGTGTGAGATTCTGATTATCTTTTATACTGCTCTGTGAAATTTGTTTACTACTTCCTTATAAGAACCAACAATCCATTTAGAATGGCTCTAAGTTCCAATGGGCCTTATCTTGGTCGAAATTTAGGCCCATTCCAACTGGGTTGTAATACGCCCGCTTTGCTAAATTTAAATCATCTATTTAAAAAAAAAACAGATGTTTAAACATATGTTAAATAACACACAAAAATTCATGGTTTTACATAAATCGAATTTAAAAGAAAGTGAATCGAAAAATGTAAATTTTCAAAAAGGACATTATATATATATATATATATGTATATATATATGTATATGTATATGTATATATTCAAACAACATTTGCAAAAAGTTTCAAAAATATACTTCGCGGAAACTTGAACGAGTCAAGTCGCATGTTCGCGTAGAAGGAAGTCGATCATGCAAAAAATGCGTAAACCAAAATCACACACAAAACTCGAAAAAATAATTTAGATCAAAAGGAACAGGAGACAAATAATGAAAATCGGTGACGAAACAATGCAAAAATCTATCATTTTCTGAGATTTATCCACTACAGAATTCTATACTTTCCAGCTCCAAACAACTGTTAGTTAAATAAGGAAATGAGATTTCATTTCTAAGTCAAATACAACGAAGCGTGAAAGACAAACACACGTGCAATGCCATTACGTCATCGTACAATTTACAGGAACAACAAATTTAAAAGTTACAAGCACAAACAACCACAATGCCAAGAGAAAATTGCTGAAAAGAGAAAAAGAACGAAGACAAAAACAAAATAACAACACCAAAACTCCAAAACATTCCCTATAAACGACGAGCGTCTTTCTCAACAACCGAAGCTCAAACCATATCCACGACCTTCAACTGGTCATATCATGGTAGGAAAATGATCAATCTTGTGTTGTAGGCATTTCTAGTGTTGTTGGAAGTTCCCACATCACCATCTCTTCTAAGAGAGATTTTTGCAATGACAAAAAAATCCACCAAAAAACTGGCATTTGCGGAAATTCACCTAACATTGCCTAAAGACAAAAGTGGATAGGTGAAAATACAAAAAGCAACTCTGCAAAATAACACACAAGGACAACAAGTTGAATCAAATATGATGCATACTAAATGATGGTTACGCTATCGATCAAAGGAAATATTGACTCCCACATCATAAGACAAATCTAGTCGTAACTTCCCACCTTCAAAATAATGCGCTAAATGAATCACACATCTATATGGGCATGGCGAATATATATTTTTAAACTTAAAAAAATGACACCAGGAAAAAGAGATCTGTGCAAAATCTCCAAAAACTGGTCAAACCAAAGACCATTCAAGCTGTTGTACCACAGGGATGCCCCTAAAATGTCATCGAGATTCTCCTCAGAAAGATCATCCAAAGATAGCTTAAGTTTCATCTCTGAAACGACGATTGCCTTTGCTAAAATCTGTTTCAATGAGTATGACAAAAGTAGATGCAGCACAAACAACGACTCTACAGAAAACTTCAAAGCAAAGGATTGGTGCAACTCCAACTGCTACGACTAATTTTCTTAGCCCTAAAGCGACGAAACCTTACGCTTAATCCGATCCAACCAAATGGTCTCTCTCCCTAAGAATAAGGCTTAAATGACAGGAGAAAGATCAGGTAGTGCAAGTATGTATTATGGGCTAAGAAATGATCGGAGAGAAGAAATTGAGTTTAAGTCTTGGAGTACTAGTGGGGTGAGATCTAATGTTCAAACTAGCATAGAAAAGGAGGAGATGAGGCGACAACAAGGAAAGAAAAGAAGAATAAAGATATAGTTTAGCTAGATGGGGATGGAAGGACGAAAGAAAGAGGTTTAAGGAGGGAAATTTGGACACAACTTTTACGGCTAAGTCCTCAAGTTGTACCAAAACTCATCAACAATTGATCACTCTAGGTATAACGCTAAAAAGCCAACCATTAAACGAGATTTGGACAAAGGTTAAACCTTAACCGTATAGGGATCGGATTAAAATACTTGTCCTCATCACAGCGGTAACATAAATAGAAGGAAAATTCCAAACCATCTCCAGAGATTCAAATTAGTCTCAACAAATGGTTGTGACCACAGCAAATGAACGAATTTTCAAAAAGAAAACTCAGTTAGAAATCCAAAAATAAAACGGATTTTTCCCTTACCTAGCTGACAAACAACCCGAACGATTTATGAAATCAAATACCCTAAGCTGAATAGAAATTTCCTCAGTCTCTTCCAAGAGAAAATTTTGAAAGCTTTTCGATATTAAAATTTTATTATTTTAACTGCGGTTCTCACAATATGAATACATATTCAAAATTTTACAATTAAGTTTACTCTAATGACTGGAACAACCTTTCCCCGTTTTGGATTGTCAAGATTTTAAATCTCTAAAAAGGTTGTTTATGATAATTTTTATAAATCATCCAAAATATTTGAAAAGAGGAATAATAGAAATCACACGGATCGGGTAATTATAGTTTCTGAATTTCGAGGCCTATTCCTTATCATTTCAAATTCCTTCTTTTTACTAAGATGGATTATTTATTAAAATTATACAAAACCCAATGATCCGAAATATGGTTAGATTTAAATTTCTAAGACTACATTTTGTTTTACTCAAATCTTTATTCATAAAACAATTTCTCGAAAACCATAGTTTAAAATTTCTAAAACTCCTTTATAAATATTCAAAACAATTTTAAAAACTGGAATTCCTCCAAATATAAGACCAATGATTCAAATGAATAATTTCATCAAAGGATTATCCAAAGGGTCATTTTGGCACAGGTCCCTGTTAAGGTTTTAAATTAGGCACAGGTCCGGTCCAAAAATTATTGTAAATTAGGTCCCTATTTTTTGAAAATTCATTAAAAAAATAAAAAAAATAAAAAAATCATGAAAATTCATTATTAAATAAAAAACATACACGCCAAAAAATTTATGCGTTAAACCAATCAAAAACCACATCAAAAGCCAAAATAACACAAAAACAGCGAAACAGTAGATTTTTGCATCAAAAGATGCACCTATTCATAAATAATTGCATACATTCATGTTTATATTTCAGTGTTGCGTCAAACTGCAATATAAATGCATACATGTATGCAGATAAACAACATTATACGCATCCTTTTATGCATATATTCAAATTTGACATGTTTTTTCAAGCATTCGCCGTTTTCAGATATTATTGCACACATTTATGCTCTTGTACAGAATATACACATACATTCATGCATATTCAGAAGCCATCGTCCCTTTTTACTTTGTTGCACACATGCATGCATATGTACAGAGTAGTTGCATTCATGTGTGCAACATTTCGTAACACATGAATCTCAGTTCAACTTTGTATGCATATATGTATGCGACTATTGGTAATAGTTGCATACATGCATGTAACGACTCGGGATTTCGCCCGGACCTAATCGATCGCAAAATCGACCAAGACCGTTCAAAACCCGCATACGTTAACTTTGGGAATACAATACATTATAACAAATAACAAAAGACTTTTATAAACATTACAATAATGTTACATCAGAGTAAAGAATATCAGAGTACATCGAATAAAATTATGATACAGCGGAAGATAAATTACAATGAATTTAATACATTGCAGCGGAAGACTATAAATGCTCTGGACACAGCTTTAAGCTTCAATCCAGAATCCTGCTCAAGAGAAAAATATTTGCAAAACAAGCTACTCGACTTCCCGTGTGGAAAATATGGGCACTCGAGTTTGCTAGTGAAACAAAGTACAGGTCAGTCATGGGACTGGTGTGAGAAATCTAACTTAACTAATCTAATAATAAGGCTAATCACAGGACCACGCCGCTAACGCGGAACGGGTTTACTCCATTGGATTGCCAGTGCATAAAATAAAGTAAATCGTAAAACAAGGCAATACTTTTTAGAAAAATGAAACCATTATAAGACTCAAGTCCCATCACACAATGCAACGCAAACCGGAGGATAGAGTTTTACCTTATAATGGTCAAAAGTTGCTTAATACGATAAAACGATTTGATATTAGTGTGTATATGTTTTAATAAAAACATTTCAATCATAATGTATCAACCATAGATGGCATAGTACCCCATCCTACTATGTCGCCATACTAGTTCTACAATCAAAACTGCATGGTGTCATATTGGAAGTTGGGTTTCCATCATGAGTCGAGGCTAGGGATCGTCCTCTCCGATTCGAGACACTCTAGCAAATGCCTCAGGATTCGGACGCTGGCGAACCCTTGGAGCGGTAGGGCTGGTCCACACCTGCTTTAATGGATTGGCAATTCCTGAACACACGTTTCCCGGTCCCTTTGGACCTCTAATATGGCCACTAACAACCTATAAAACCAAGGTACCTCATAATCCATCATCCACATAAGTAAAAATGTCAGGGCTGACAGGTCACTGACACCACTTCTAGCTAGAAAGAAACGTGTGCACTCCCTACGGTCCATATCCCGTTTTTAACTCATACCGGGGTGTGAGGCTCGCGAAGTCACACTATACACAAAGCTATGCCGAAATAGGCTATGCTTTGATCATCCCACAAGGCCCTGCTTTTCAACAAAAGACTTGATCGATTGCATCTTGGCTTGCCACATTGATAATTCACGCCATGTGTTCGATAACTATTAACATATATCAGGGTGTTAAGCAGAGAATAAATTCTCCACCACCAAACAGATATACATTAATAAAAATCTATTAAATTTACATGGAATGATATCCAATGTCAGACACGCATCCATTTACAAGTCCGTTCTGGGTCTGAACGAAACCGGAGTCACCTTATTCCGCCTCCTATATGTCCAATACAGAAGTGAGTTGCTCGCGTATCCGAACAATCAACAAGTACGTCCGGACGACCACCACTGTAGCCCCTTCAAGGTAGCTACTCCAATCAGGGGCATCAGTTGTCGTCGTCCATTCGATGTGAAGTTCACCATCTTCAACTCTTCGACTTAGATCGACGTATAATCATTTGAAATGAGATTGAACTCGGACTTTTCAAATGATCCTCGCATATATATAGTTTAAAACAATTTCATATCATTAAAATTATTTAATAACGATTTATCGCTATTTTTATATATATATATATATAAATAACTATCACTACTACAAAAGTGGGCATATTCGACACTAATTTGTGTGCATTGCATGAAAAGTGTTGCGAAAGCTATGATTTCTTTGAGCTTCTGCAACAACGTTCATATGTTGTTGCATTATACGTGGATGCACTGTTGCGGTGGGAATTTTAGTGTTCTGATGTGCAACACCAGTTAAAAGCGTAGCATTACGTATATATAATCCATCTCAGCTATCCGCGTTATCAACACATAAAAACCCCAACCGTAGATGAAAGATTAATCCAACGGTTCAAACCATCTATGGATCTGATGATCTTAATGTTAGCCATCATCCAATCATTGACAGCTACGTCATTGCATTCTTTTGACGAAATTTTGGCGCGATCTTCTCCCTTCATGAAATCGTTTTCTTCTCTATCATCTAATCGTTTTTCCCCCTTTTTACTATTGACAAAAATTTAAACCTAAATTCACGACCGTATCACTCCTCTCCTCGACAGCAAATTCTATTCCGAAAAGGATGAAGCTTTGAAACGCTTTCTAGCTTTGATTGCTCAGGGCGCTGACATCGCCATTTTTTTTCCCTCTGGTTCAGTTTGTATTGCACTATGAATTAGTTGCGCTTATTATAGATTGGATTATGAGTAATTAGTAATTAGTTCATTTGTTACATTTTGGAAAACCCATTCGCTTATGAGTAATTAGTTGCGCTTATTATTGATTTGGGATTTGGGATTATGCTGAGGTTTATTCGAAAATTATACCCAGCAATAAACCATGAGAACCGGGCTACTGGCATGAAAAAGACATTGGTTTATTATAAAGGTCGAGCTAGTTAAGGAATGGGGACTGCGGTTAATTTTATCTGCTTGAGGTTCATACCTTACACTGTGGTTAATTTGTATGCTTGAGGTTAATTTGCACTGCGGTGACATCTGAATTTTAAGCCTCTTACCGTAGATTTTGACAAAATCTGAAGCGGGCACTCAAGCATTTTCGTTTTATTACAATACACATCATACATGCAGTGCATATATACACGCACAAGTATACACGCACGCAGAAGTATACACGCACAAGTATCATAAGTATCGTAAGTATACACGCACAAGTATCATAAGTATACACGCACAAGTATACACGCACACACAAGTATCATACAGTAGCCATCTGAAGGCACGCACAAGTATCACAAGTATACATGCTCAAGTATCATAAGTATGCACGCACAAGTACACACGCTCAAGTAGACACGCACAAGTATACACGCGCGCACAAGTATACATGTAAGCACAAGTATCATAAGGCAGCCATCTGAAGGCACACACAAGTATACACGCACAAGTATCATAAGTATACACCAGAGACGTACACAGAGATTTCAAAAAATCACCAGCATTCACAAACAAAACAACGTACCATTCACAAACATTCACCATCATCCATCATCAGTCATCACCAGTTATCACAAACTTCCACAACCAGACAAAGTTTCACAAATATTCACAAAATTTCAAGCCAAAAATCATTACCAGCAGAATAAAACCAACATCCACAAACATCACCAGTCATCACCAACATCATCACCAGCATCCACACCAGCATCAGCATCTTCTTCTTTTTCTTCGGAGTCAGTGTCCATGTCAGGGTCATTGTCCATGTCAGAGTCATTGTCTATGTCAGAGTGACTGAAAGGGGATTACATGATCATTGATATATTCCAATTAGCCCCTCATATAAATGATCATAGTTTTACGAAGAAACTCCTAGATAAGATAATCCACTTGTGATAATGTGTTATTTATGCTAATGTTGGTATAGCTACTTTCTAGTTGAATTTCGGTCATCTGGTTGTGTCTCATTATAAGGCTATTATTACCTTGTATGTATGTATGTATGTGAGTGTGTGCATGTGTGGCTGTTAAGGATAGAGCATAGTCAGCGACCAAACCAGAATTTCTTGTTGTGGAGGGCAAAGTGATCTTTGGATGATCAAACTTCAATGGGAATTAGTCATATCGATGCAGCAAACATTAATAGGTAAATTCTATTTCTGTAAACATTTTGTGATCCACCTAATATATTATATGATTCAATTCTCAAATAATGTGATCCACCTACGAGTTTATATGCCTTAATTATCAAACAATTTGACATGTAACACACATTGAGTATGATAATTTATAAAGTGGCCACCCACAAAAGATCTATGCATTCATGGTAGTAGTTTACCACATCTGAAGGAAATTCAAGCCATACAATTAACAGTGTCTCAAATTCAAGCCACACAACCACATCTATGTACGACTAACAGAGCACCAGTTTGTACTATTATTTCAGAATCTTGGGTGGGGCATTATAACCTTGTATATATGTATGTGAGTGTGTGCATGTGTGGTTGTGTCTCACTATAAGAAACTGTGGATGGAAGTAAAATTTACCTATGATCACAAAAAAATGGTACCACCGGTTCCTCCCTATTGCTCACAAACAGAATTTCAGGCCTTTTCAAAGGATGAGTATGTGTGGTGCGCAGAACCCTAATGATGTAAACCTTGTTGTCGAATCGAGCCGTAAAAACATTCTCCAAGCCAATGCCTTCATAAAATTCCATTTTCAGGTATAATGATCTATGGTCAATTCGAGACCAATGACAGTCGTCAATTTCACACACATTTCCCATTGGCGTCATTAATTCTTTTATTGCAGGAACATTTGTCTTCAGGAACTCGGGAAAGCCAACAACTCTAGCCCATGATTCTGCCTCGAATGCTGGTTTAGGCTCAAATTCTTCAGCAGACCATTGTTGCACATAAAAAGCACCTCCAATTTTTGTAAAAAGTTTCAACATTAGCGCATGATCATGCGTACTGTAAGATGGGCATGTTATTAGAAAAGAGTATTTGGGTATAACCCGTATAGTCCACTCCTCATTAAGCTTCAGCGTATGCCTAAGCATGAGAGGCACAAATTCGTAAGTCCAATTTCCTGAAAGAACAGTGGCAGTGATGCATAGTGAAGAGTCCTCCATTGTTTTTTTTAACTTTTGACGATGGAGCTTTGTTTAGGAGTTGAAGATGTAGATGACGATATGCTTCTGAAGCTTGACAGGATATGAAGTGACACACTGTACGTGGCAGTAATATGCGAACTGAAAACTTTTTGCTCAGAAGACGAATGGCCATACTGAAATTGCTTATTTGTTGGCTGGCATGAGTGACCAATCGCCAATGGTCAGTACGTCAATTGTAATAATTGTGTTCATAACATTTTACTAAGAAGGCCAATGGCCATTCGATTCCACCACTTATCAAATAACTTGTTATCATTTGATCAGGTGCATATTTAATCCTGAAAGGAAAAGGGATACATTTTGCAGATGTAAGACACATATATACAGTATATTCGATGCCACCCTCTTGTATAGGTACATACTAACATACATATATATTTGCTATTGCAATCGGATTGTTGCATATATATGATTCATATATATAAATGAGTAATACATTTTGCAGGTGTGGACACATATGTACATGTTCAGAATTCGCTAAAGAATTGGCCAGGAATGGATCAGGATAATGTCCCTTATGTCGTGCACCTATTCTTGAAGTGGTTCGAGCTTACTGTATACAATGAAGAAAACGGTGTAGCTGATTTTTGAATTTTGATATTTGGATAATTAAAACAATTGCTTTGGATGTGTTTCTTGTACAAAACCTGTATTGCAAAATATTTAATGAAAGCATTGTATTTGCTATCGAATTAGTGTTGCATTTTCCTTCTTCTACTGTTGTGTTATCTTTTATTGATATTGCATTTCATGGTAATGGTGTTGCATTACATATTGTAGTGGTGTTGCATTCCATTAAATATAATTGCTTACCTGTCGCACGTGGACCCCAAAGCTGACGTTGATAGCTGGTGTGGCATGTGACACGTGGAGTGCTGACATGGAGAGATGACGTGTCGTGTGACACGTAGACAGCTGACGTGGAAAGCTGACGTGGCGGCACTGGAAGCCAGGCCCTAACTAATGCTTAAGGCAACGCTGAATAGTGTTGCATTACGTGCAAATAGTGTTGCATTATGGCTATAATGCAACACTTTCTGTCCGTGGCAGTAGATGGGAAAAAGTGTTGCCTTAGGTGGCTAATGCAACGGCCGCGGATGCCACGCCCCCTGGTGTTGCCTATTTGAAAAAATGGCCTACGGCAACACTTTTTTGATCTACGACTACATAAAAATAGTGTCAAATATGCCCACTTTTGTAGTAGTGTTTCATTTAACGAAGTTTATATCATTGGAAAGATCTTCCCAAAGCGGTCCGAACGGTTCCAATTTTGGGAAAATCCGATGGTTGGATCTTTCGGTATAATCTTTTAAAGTTACGATTTCAAATCACGAACTGCAGCAGCGCGATTCGTTTAATTTCAATTTATGTATATATATATATATATATATATATATATATATATATATATATAAATCGTTTGGCGATTTCAACTACTATCCATCAATCACATCTAAAATGTGACTCTAAAATCTATTCTTTTTATTGCATCTAAAATGACAATAAAAATGTGACATTAAAATCTACTCTTTTTATCGCATCTAAAATGACGATAAAAATAACATTAAAATATATTCTTTTTATTGAGTATAGAACATCAATAAAAATGTCACTTTTAAATCTACTCCCTTTTTTGTTTACATCTAAAATGTAAATAAAAATATAAGTTTTTAATCTATCCATTTTTTTTACATCTAAAATGTAAATAAAAATGTAACTTTTAATCTAATCTTTTATTTACATCTAAAATGTAAATAAAAATGTAATTTTTGATCTAATCTTTTATTTACATCTAAAATGTATTTTTGATCTGATCTTTTATTTACATCTAAAATGTAAATAAAATGATGCCTTTTTAACCTATTCTTTATTTACATCAAAAATGTAAATAAAAATGAAACTTCAAATTTATTCTTTTATTTACATCTAAAACGTAAATAAAGATGTAACTTCAAATTTATTCTTTTTATCTACATCTAAAAATGTAAATAAAGATGTCACTTTAAATCTATTCTTTTTATTTACATTTGAAATGTAAATACAAATATAACTTTAAATCTATTCTTTTTATTTACATCTAAAATGTAAATAAAAATGTCACTTTTATTTCTATGTTTTTATTTACATCTAAAATGTAAATAAAAATGTACTTTTTATTTCTATGTTCTTATTCTTCTTAATGAACAAAAATGTATATTTTTGTTTTCAACCTTTTTAATTGACAAAAATGTTTATTTTTGTTTAACCCTTTTAAATGAACAAAATGTCTATTTTTGTTTAATGAACAAAATGCTTCATTCTTTTTGATGGAAAAAGAATGTCTCTTTCTTTTTAATGAAAAAAAGGTATACTTTCTTTTTAATCATTTTTAAGTGAACAAAAATGTTTCATCTTTTCTTTAATCCTTTTTAAGGATCAAAAATGTAATCTTTCTTCTTAATGACCGAAATGTATATTTTGGTTTCATTCTCTTTAAATGACAAAAAAAGTATATTTTGTCTCATTCTTTTTAATTGACCAAAAATGTATAATTTTGGTTTCACTCTTTTTAAATGACAATAATGTATATTTTTGTCTCATTTTTTTAAATGACCAAAAATGTATATTTCTAATTCAACTATTCTAATTTGTCAAAATTGTTCATTTTGGTTTCAACAATTCTAATTTGACAAAAAGGCCAATTTTGTTTTCAACTATTACATTTGACAAAAATGTTTTAACTCTTTTATTTAACAAACTTGTAGTTTTTGTTTTTTTGACTCTTTTCTAATGTAACAATTCTAGCAAAAATGATATTTTTGTTTCTAATATT
This sequence comes from Allium sativum, assembly GCA_030737875.1. Classification (NCBI taxonomy): domain Eukaryota; kingdom Viridiplantae; phylum Streptophyta; class Magnoliopsida; order Asparagales; family Amaryllidaceae; genus Allium; species Allium sativum. The sequence goes on along the minus strand of CM060921.1, from coordinate 712,809,298 downwards.
ACATTTCTAATGTAATGACATTTTTAATCTAATGACATTTTTAATCTAATGACATTTTTATCTAATGACATTATTATATTCTAACATGAATGACAAATTCATTTCAACATAAATGACAAATTCATTTAAATGTAATACTCCTAACAAAGATGACAATTTTATTCTAATGTATTACTTCTAACAAAGATGACAATTTTATTCTAACGTAATACTTCTAACAAAGATGACAATTTTATCCTAATGTAAACATTTCTAAAAATGTAACTTTTTAAACTAACATGTCAATTTTAATCTAATGCAACATTTTTAACTAAAATGTTAATTTTCTTCTATTGCAACATTCTATATATACAATAAAGATATGTTTTTAACACTTTTCTATTTAACAAAATGAATATTTTGTTTTTCGCACTTTTCTATTTAACAAAATGAATATTTTGTTTTTCATACTTTTCTATTTAACAAAATGAATATTTTATCTTTCATACTTTTCTATTTAACAAAATGAATATTTTGTTTTTCATACTTTTCTATTTAAAAAAATTAATATTTTTTTTCATACTTTTCTATTTAACAAAATGATTATTTTGTTTTTCATACTTTTCTATTTAACAAAATGAATATTTTGTTTTTCATCTAAACAAACATGATATGTTTATTTCAACTATTTTATAACAAATAGGATGTATCATATATTTTATATATACAATAAAAATATGGTTTTTGTTGTATACACAAAATTCTGACAAACATGGATACACACAATTCAATTCAGTGATTCATCGCAATCACAACACAAATCAACATTTCAATAAAGATGTACAACATCACATGAATTTTACATGAAATAAATATAAATTTCACATTTCAGTAAATAATTAATTTTTAAATTATAAAATAGAAATCTCGTCTAAAAATTCAGATCTAAAATTTCAAAGTGCTCCTTTTCTGTTCCAATCTGCTCCATCACGTAGATCTCCGCTTCACGATTCTAGCGTTTTTCGTTTCGCTGAATTTCGTTTAGATTTGAATGAGATACACGTATTTAAACATTGGAAAATTTTAATAAATAATTAATTTAAATAATTAAGGCCTTAATTACCATTTGCTACACTAATCACGTTCAAAAACATCGGCCTCTTCCTGTATTTCGTTCCAGACAGTGGCCTTCAACATCGAACCCATTTGCTCCCGCCAAAGACCATCGTCGCGCCGCCACTCCATCGGACCACCATCAGGGAGCGCCACATCGTCGGCCTTGGAACCGCCACCCTGCTCCATGAAGGGCTCAAAACATGGAGGCCCATGCAGCTCCAGGAAACGCATGGAAGTCGGCGCCTTTGGGTGCTGAGATCACTCGATATATCACATGATTTTCGATCATAACCTCATGATTTTAAAGAGCTTGAAAATCACCATGGTTTTGTTTTGATGTTGGAATGAAATTCGAAGAGGTAAAGGAGGGATTAAGGATTGAAAATCGTTGTTTTTCGGCCATTGAGATGATAAGATGGCGGCTGTAATAGTCAGGCGATTAGGGTTTGTGTTAATCCATGTATTTATAATATTTTAATATTATTTAACCACTAAAAGGCCCGTTTTGATATTAACTCCAAATTAAGCCCAACGACAGTCATTCCAATCTAATAATCCCTATTCCGGATCCAATGAGCCATGTCCCGTGAGCCCAAACGGCTGTTTTCAGTCAGTTTTCTTTAATTTAAAAAAAACATTTATTATTTAATTTTAATCGTGTATATAAATTCATCGGGGCTACATACAGACTCTAAAAATTCCAAAAAAAATATTTTTGGTTATGTTTTGATGATACGTTCCTAACAAAACTAATTTCATCGAAAACGGAGGTCGTTTGTAAAATGACTATTTTTAAGGGTTATATATTATATTAAAATATATTTAAATCCTATAGCGACTTTTCTAAATTTTAAAGTGGACATAACTTACAATTTATAAAGTGAAATTTCAGTTTCTTATATTCGTTAGAAAGATATGGTTAAACAAATTCAATATTTCTAGTTTCGCTCAATTCTGATTTATAATGAATTCTGTACATTCAGTTAAAGTTTAAAATCAAAATTTAAAACTGCAGCGCTATTTCTAACTCCTTTTATATTTAAATTAAATTATTCATTTTAACTTCGAATAAAATAAATTTTTAGTCACTATTATTTAAAATAAATTATTTTCAATATTAAAAATCCATTAAATTTTCTAAAATAAAAATTTTAAACTAGCTCCAAAATTCCGGGTTGTTACAATGCATGCATATATTGGTCCAGATTTTCAACAGAAAACACTATATGAATATATGCATGTACGTATGCTAATATTGGCAATAACTGCACAGGAGTATGCAACTTTTTTTTCCATGGACTCCTGGGGACGTTTCCAGATTTAGATTTTTTTATTTTTTACCTCAGAGCGCCTTTTTTTTGGTTCAAAAAAGGCAAAAGGCGTAAGTGGACACAAAATAGACAGAAGGGCAAAAAAGTTTGGGCGGCAGCTAAAAACAGGGACCGAGTTTACATGTAAACATTGGGAGGGACGTGCACTATATTTCAAAACATAATAGGGACGTGTAACGAATTTCAACTTATCCAAATTCATTCGCGAAATATCCAATAAGTATACTTCAAAATTATTTTTTCAGAGTATGACAACACATTAACGTGAACTTCCCGTTTAGATCAAGGAAAGGTCATTGGTCAGAACTCCCAAACGAAACCAAAATAAGTAAACGCGACTATCTCAGTTGTTGCTAGCTTTTTGTCCAGTACCCAAGCTCAAATTCACGGAATTCACCGTAATTCATCCTCATGCTCTTCAAAATAAAATCGCCAAATGCACCATGGGTTAAATCAGGGTTTGCCTAATATCCGAGCTCAAAATACTTCTAACTCTTAGTCGTTCAAAACCTATCTTAATTATATAGGCCACGACTCTCTTCGTCGAAGTAATTTAAAGTCGAGCAAGAAAGACGAAAGATAATAGAAAAGAATTCTGAATATGTCCTCTCATTAATCATAATTTATTGATTCCTCTGATCGTGTAAACCTAAGCTCTAATATCAAATGTAATGCCCCACACTTTTCTGAGCCCGAATTTCAACAAAAATCGAAACTCAAACCCATCCAAGAATGGAGAGAGTATAAATCGGGTACCTGCAATTAATGAGCACGAACATAATCAAAGTAAAATTAAGCTAACTCAAGTGGAAGCAGAATAAGATAACTAAGGTGACGACCTTAAAGCATATCGCCACATCGATATCGAGCATGAGAGAGCGAGAACCGTCCAACTGCTATGACCTGCCTTCCTCGAGCTAAACTTGAGAGTTGTTATGAGAAGAGGGTGAAGAACAACAAGTCCTGGTGAGTAGAAAAAGTATAACACTGTCTACAATACACAAATGTATCCCATTTGGTCAGAACCAAAACATATGTCTAACAAGACTAGTAATTCTAACCTAACCTTGTAAAAATTTACGCACGACGACTAACTACCATACCCGAGGTAGCATCTCCAATGATAACGATATTGCAATACTAAGATAGAACGTTTACGCATAAGTACGAAGTCTTTGAAACAACATTCAACCAATTACCGAAGAATAAGAGGTGGGCTCCCAACTACTCTATTCTATAAGGAGGCTAATTATTTCTATATAGCCACTTAAGACCTCTCTATCAATATAAGATAAGGGTGGATCCTTTTCGATCATTTAAGAACCAAGGAGGACCTATCGATTACTTAATACGTTACTTGGTAGTTTACTGTACACTAATATAAATCAGAGGACACTAGCTACTAATTTAAGGCTTCCGTCTTTCACGCCAATAAACAAAAATTCGACATAAGGCGAGAGATAGTAACTAGCTACTTAATACCAGGTTTAGGTAGGAGCACGACACCATTTAATACCCTCTTAGCAGACCCCCATGTTACTATCTAACTGACCTTGTTAGATAATCCCCAAGCCACTTAGTACTTCCAACATGATAGGAAGACTTAGGGTACCTCCATAATTGTCATTTAATACCTAATCCTAAGGCGGACTCTCAACCCAGTCATTTAATACCTAGAGGAAATGGATCTATGTAGGGATTACCAAACCCGTACCCGATAGCCATTTAATACTTCTTATTTATGGGGAGGTAAGCTACACAATCACTTAATACCCTTTCAAGGGTTGATCTAACTACTTAATACCTCTATCTTGTAGCAAGCTTACGTTTATAAATCATTTCCTTTCTAAGGTTTCCTCTTTTTGGATGAGACGAAGGTCCTACAACCACTTAATACCTCACACTTGAGACAAACCTTATTTTAGGAAATAATCCCCGCTACGCAATTAATTACCGTCACGGGTTCCTATGGTTAATGACATCTCACATCAGTTGTACATATATCCGACTACTAGAAAGTGCAGACTTTTTTCGAATAAGGCAACTGACCTCGCATCATTAACCTACTAAGTCAAATCTGTATTCTTAGTTATATTATTTCTATATTAACTAGAAATAAATAAGGAAAACCTATAATTTCCTATCCTAGGATGTTTATTTATTAAGTTCCTCATTAGACTTAGCAGTTACTACGCAAATCAATTCCCATTAATTTCCCCTTCCTATTCCATTTATTATTATTAATTAAGTTACCTGCCACTGATGGCGCTAACGATCATATTTCCTAAGGCATCAATTAACCTACTTGATGCCATTTATGATACTAACGATCATATTTTCCTAAGGCATTTATTATTAACTGACCCTTTTTATATCAGTCCCTTTTTGAATTCAAATCTTACGATTGTAACCCCCCAAATATTACTACAAATTTAATTTCGTTTAAATCTTATGTGAATTAGTGAATGTGTATACATGTAAGTTTGTTATTTATTTATTCCCTAGTTGGAGTTACAAATCTCTATTCCTAAGAACCAATTTAATTGCAACCATTTAGGCATATTTATCCTATTCAATTAATTCCCCAAACAAATATGGTTATAGCTTACAATACTTATTAACCTATTCATGACCTCTTTATTACAACAACAAATTCCATATTGATTGCTACAACGATCATAAACGTTTGATTTCCATTCATTATAGGGATTATTACCATACATTTATTCCTATGGAATGGAAACACTTCAAATACACATTAACAAACAAACATTTATTTAGTGATTGCGTCATTTACATAGATATGGATGGATAAGATTAATATGTATATTTATTTTTAAATTTCAACGCGAATTTAACATAGTTACTAATTAATATTTTCTTATTATTTTATGTTTTGGTTTAAACTTGCGACCAAAACAACTTTTTATTATTTAATCTTGTCTTAAGATTCAAAATCTTAAATAGGTTATGTTCTGTAATTATTGTAAATTTTTCCCAAGTTATAAAAAGAGGAAAATTGACATTACTTAAAATCCCAAGGAAACAAATTTATGTTTTATTTAGAATATATGTTGCAAACTACGTACAAAATACAAGAATTTGCACATCTCTTCTTATTTGATTTATTTATGTTCCTTCTGGATTTCAGTTATTGTCTTTTTATGCAAAAAGGAGAAAGTTACAAAATTCAAGTAAAACCGAAAATAATGTGAAACACAATAGGATTATTATTATTATTTTAACCAATACTGCATAAACTATAAATCAACACCTATTCCTATGGATCTGAAACAAGACTACAAATCTGATAAATGTGTTGGACTGATTTCCAGATTCGAGGTGTTTACAATAACAAGAACAACTCAAGAATAATTGTAGGCAAGAAGATGATAATAACTTATAAGGCTTACAAATCCTTGCATAACCAATATTCATAATATTTCAGATTTGACAAAATAAGAAAATCAGACAACTTTTCGGCATATAACTCAAATTCAACACAAACAAATTATATATGTTTATTATAAACAATGTGTATAATTTTCCACTCACCTAAAAGCTATCCAAGTCCAATATGACACAGCTTTTAAGCTAAAAATTCTCAAATCCTATAAATCTACAATTTATTTCCAAAGGGGATTTATAACGAAGATTAGATTTGTAAATTTGAATGAAGAAACAGGAAAAGAAGAAGGAAATTCAATTATATAACTTACCAGAGCATAGAACCACTTCTTTTTCATAAATCTGAATATAATCACTCTAATTCTTGTAAATCTAATTTGTATATGTTTATAATTTGTGTTTTAGAAAATATTGAAGGATTGGAAATGGCAGAGCATCGCTGCTACCTTCAAAAAACATGAATGAGAGATAGGGGGTCTAACCCTTTATTTACAGGCGTAGGAACGACCCTAGATCGTTAGATTTAATTATATGTTGACGTGGGAAATTGGTTACTTGCGCATGTCAACCCCCAAGTATAAGTTTAGTTATAAACTTATAATCTGAATATCCAAAGTACGAGGAATGTAAAGGGAACTCACAACTTTTATAGTTGTTCGGCACTAGCGCCTACGTCCACTTTATAGTAATCATTCATCATATAATTGTCGATTACAAAGTTTGTACAAGTTCAGACAATTTTTGTATAAAAAATTGTCCAATTGAATAACAAATAGCTTTTAATTCATAACTTTGACCAAAATTCTCTTCTTCTTCTTCTTCATTAAGAAAAGTGTGCGTTAATGTCCAAGAAATAGTTTTAATGTCTAAAAGCATTAAAATATGCCCGAAAGCGGGCCAAAAGTCCAATTGAATGTCCAAAAGTTGTAGGTAAACATTTATGTAGTGTTTATGAGTCCATAGAGATGTCTAAAGTCATGAAAATGATGATGGCAGCCATTAATGGTGCTTGAGAGCTCCAATCTCGTATGCCAAAGTGTAGTAGAAGTCCAAAAATGCCAACCCCTAAGAATGCCATGTAGGGGGGTATTTATAGGTGAGTTTTGGAGGCATCAGCTCGAATTTCGTATCCGGGGGGATGCAAAATTCACATCTCGAAAAGATATCCAAAAAACAAATCCCGGTGGAAAATATCACATTCTGAAATTTTTTGGAAAAAATGGTGATCAGCAAGTGTAGATCACTTAGAAAACAGTGATCAACACGGTTCTGGGGTGATCTCCCACTTTCTAAGCCAATTGCCAAATCTTTATTTTGGCATTACCAAAAATCATGATTTGTTTGAGTTGCGTAAGTAAAAATGAATAATCCGCATGTGTTTTTAGTTGTGCCAGATTTCTGGGATTTTTCGCATCCTTACCATGGCAAGGATTTCGCATCCCGAACCCCCCGTGTTGCACACGTGATTTCGCACTGTATCCCTATGTCGATCAAGGGATTTTGCTTAAGAATTTCGCATCGCATCCTGAAATGTGAAATTTTGCGGATGCCAAGCCAGTGTCTTGATCCAATCTTTTGCTCTGATCCGCCTATGTCAAACAGCTATTTTGAGGTGATAAACATGTAAAAAATCGGTTTTCGACGAAACCTTGCCAAATTGCCATATTCTGAGCTCGTGGGTTGCACAAGCCATTTTTGGTGATCGACACATGTCGCGCAACACTTTTTGAATTAATGGTCAACACATGACTTTGCCAAATTGCCATATTTCGAGCCTGTGAGTTGCGCAAACCATTTTCGGTGATTGACGCATGTCGCGCAACACTTTTTGAATGATCGGCAAATGACTTTGCCAAATTGTCAGATTTCGAGCCCGTGAGTTGCGCAAGCCATTTTTGGTGATCGACACGTGTTGCACAACTTTTTTAGAATGATCGACACATGACTTTGTCAAATTGCCATATTTTGAGCTTGAGTTGTGCAAGCCATTTTTGGTGATCGACACATGTCACGCAACACTTTTTGAATAATCGACACATGAATTTGCCAAATCTCGATTTTACCAAGTTTGATCGCGTCGTGAGATGATCTTTCGACTATTGGTAATCACCCCAAGGTGATCACACATTTTTTAGTGACCAGAACACAGTTTTGCCAAAATCCATATATTCCATCGATGGGTTTTGCTATGCGATCGGATCGACGCACTCGAGGATTTTCAGCTGATCGTACTGAGTCGATCATGTATTTTTACCAATGCTAGATTTTTCAAGATTATTAACGACTTTTCCAATCTAATAACAATGGTGTGAGTATCGACGATATTTCCAACCTTTTTTCGAACACTTCGCGACTTCGACCAAATCGATTTGAATTTTCCGAAGACGTTCTCGAGACTTGAGTGCACCGCTATCCATAACCTTAACGTGTGACTACTTGACCAAAAAGTTGGTCAATACATTGCCCCCACAAACCTATTTTTATTTGACCAAAGGGAGATGTGTTTTGCGATAAGTTCAGAAATCCGTGAGCTAAAGCTAGGAGAAGTCCAAAGTGAAATTCTATAACCAGAAAACCGAAGAGCCACGATCGTGTTGGATTGTATTAACCAATGGAACCAAAACGTAAAATCCGACGAAAACCGACGATCCTTGATCATTTCTTGAGAGACTACCAGAATAACCGAACAACCATGAAAATTCAAAGCAACTAGAATAACCGGGGGACCGCAAGGGCCCGAGAACCTGAATACTATAATAACTACAGCCTGGAAATCAGGAAAGCCCGAATCTATAAATCCGAAGAAACCAATAGCCAGATTGCCAGACGAAATCAAGGCGATATTGCCGAGGCAAGACGACCAAGAATAGCTAGAAGAGTTCAAGGCAGCCCTACTGAGGCAAAACGACTAAGAATATCTAGAAGAGTTTTCCGAGTCGATCTTGTTGAAGCAAGACAACCAAGATAGCTAGAATAGTTCAAGTGGCCTTGCCGGGGAAACATAACAAGAATAGCCAGAGTTTCCCAAGGCGGCCTTGCCGAGGAATGACGTCAAAAGATTAGCTAGAATAGTTCAAGGCGGCCTTGCCGAGGTAAGACGACCAAGAATAGCCAGAGTGTTCCAAGGCGGCCTTGCCAAGATAAGACATCCAAGGATAAGCCAGAGTGCTCCAAGGCATCCTTGTCGAGGGAAGGCATCCAAGGATATGTCTGAGTGTTCCGAGGCTGCCTTGCCGAGGCAAGACGTCCAAGGATAAGCTAGAGTAACTTAAAGTTCATAATCCAATTCCATATTTCATACTACGCAAGCAAGCACCCATACAAAGCATAGTAATTTTTATTGAAGTTGTCAAACTTTGAAGTTTTAAGTAGGAGCATACCTAAGGATGCTTGTTCCCGTACATGGGTATCCGTACTTAGCCGTTTTAATTTAAAATTCATTTATGAAGGATATTTAACGGTTTATCCTTTGCAAAGAGCATGTCTAGGGATGCTTGTTCCTGTGCATGAGTAACAACACTTAGCCATTCTAGCTTCATAGCAAAAATTACCTCTAGGTAGCCTTGCCAAAGCAATATGACAAAGAATAGCCAAAGTGTTTGAGGCGGCCTTGTCGGAGCAAGACGACCAATAATAGCCAAAGTAGTTCAAGGTGGCCCTACAGCAAGGCTTCAAAGAAAAGCCAAAACTATTCCACTTTATTAATAACCAGTGAGGTGATGGTGTATTGTCGGGTAAAGAATATGTATAGGGATTATAATTGCTCCCGTGCATGGTAAGTCGACTCAAGCATCTACAACCAGAAAACCAAAAAGATACATCTGGAGGGTCGAAGCTTACAAACCCAAAACCATGGGCTGGAGCCCAAATAACCAACAGAAAAAGGAAAACCATACCATAAGCCGATAAATTCAAGAGATCCAAAACCAGAAAATGAAAAGCAGAAAAGCAGTAAGTGAGAAGATCATCATCCAAAAGCCAGAGATCAAAAAGCCAAAAAGCAAGAGGAAGCCAAATATCAAAAGCCAAAGCACCAAATCCAAGAAGCCAAAGTAGACCAAGACCAAGAAACCAAAGAACAGCAAAAGCCAAAACCGAGATGCCAAAAAGCCAAGACTATAATCCAATAAACTAAGAAAAACCAAGAACCAAGTAACCGAAGAATCCGCAATACCAAAAGACCAGAAACCACAAGCTAAAATATATTGATGTCCGGGAGGCCGGAACTCGAGACACCAGATCCAGAATAAGATAATGCTGCAAAGGCAAGAGATGGGTAGGGTCTATCATGAGTAGAATGAGGAGGCTGTACCTGTCCTAGCACCATGACCCAAGTCCGAACAAATTGTGATAGCTCACCAAGTCTGACACGCACTTCAGTCATATCCCTGACATGTTGATAATCACTTTTATTCTGACCGTCAAGATCATGAAACAAGCAATGTTGATCAGTATCCTTTCTCTTTGAGTCGACTCCCTTACGGGAGGCTTCCTGAACGGAGCAGTGGGATGAACCTCCAAGTAAATCTCCTCGAGGGTGTGAGTATGTTCTTAATAAGATGGAAACTTAGGTTGCTTCCAAGCCATGCTACAATCATTCCACGAAGATGGTTTATTTGCGCAAGAATCCTTAGCTTTACTAGAGTCGGACCGGTTTCCTGCCCTTAATCACATTAGCCTCAAAAACCTTTTTATCAATCCTCGCATCCTCTTCCCGAAGAAACCTTTCTGCTTTAAAATAGAACTCACCGAGATCCCTTGGTGGGTTCCAATGCAATAAAGTTTTGAAGTCAGACTTATCTAACGCACTAGAGACTATGACCATCAAAACCATGGATGGATCGGCTTTGTCGACCAACGCCACCACCGCGTTAAACCTTTTCAAGAAGTTACGTAGAGTCTCATCGGACTTCTTCTTGATAGCTGTTAGAGTCATAACGCTTTTCAAACGAGCGATGTGAACTTTGAACTGCTCAATGAACTTCCCAACCAATGCATTCCAAGAATGAATAGAATCCGTTTCCAGCTTCCTAAACCATGTGGCAACAATGCTTGTCAAGTAAAGCAGAAAACAATTTGCCCTCACACTTTCCGAAGCAGAGAGAATTTCCATATGGCGCACTAGCACATCAAGTGAGTAGTTGGATCTTTCCAACCATCATAAGCTTCCAACACTAGCAATTTGAAGTTCGGTGGGTTGCAAAAATTCATGATATCCAAAGAGAATAGACAACGAGTATCATAGTCCAAATCCGAAGAAGAGGCGCCACCTCGAGTGAATCGATGAATAACATCTGCGATTTGATATACATTATCAAAGGCGAGCAACTGATTCACCAGGAGCTCGTATGAGAGTAGGTTTAGTTATCCAAAGGGACAATGTTGCCCCTGGTGTTTAAGACCAAATTAGGAATTGGTTGATTAGCGAAAAGAATTTCCGGTCGAATTCCTACCTGAGAAGCCACATCGGGCACAATCCTTACTCCTAGAACCATGGGAGCACTACCATCCAAAGTTGCACGCACTAACGCTTAAACCACATTAACAATGTCAGAGCCCGCAACTTGACCAACCAAAACATCACAAGCTGGAGCGATGTCGGGATCAGGGGTGCCCCCGAGTGTAGCAAGAACAACACCAGTCTGAGGATCGGCGTCTCCCTGTGGATTAGTTTGCGGGGTTTCACCAAGTCACGAGTCACATCTTGTGGAACACTTGTACCTGTCCTGATAATATCTGTCTAGCCTGTCGGCCTTTCAGTATTTCCAAGTCTAGCATCAATCCGAGAACGAAAAGTAATCATTTCTTCCTTAAATCGCTCGAGTTGAGCGTTTAAATCCATAGTCAAATTCTTAAACTTCACGTCGAACGATGTCTCGATTGACATGATTCAAGGGATTCCCATTTGAAGAAAGTTCTTGACTTTCTACACCTCCAGTACCTTGTGCTTCAACGATAACATCAAGCTTCTTACGCTTAACCATGATGAAAAGCGAACGAACAAAGTCGAAGTTGAAAACTGAAACCATAGTCGAGAACCAAAACCAAATCCGAAGACGAATTCCGAGAATAAACCAAAAGCAGAAGTCGAAGCTGTGCGCCCTCCCTCTTGGCATGGCAAGGTGTTGACGTGGGAAATTGGTTATTTGCAAACGCCAACCCCCAAGTGTAAGTTTAGTTGTAAACATATAATCTGAATATCCAAAGTACGACGAAGGTAAAGGGAACACACAACTTTTATAGTGGTTCGGCACTCGTCTACGTCCACTTTATAGTAATCATTCATCATATAATTGTGGATTGCAAAATTTGTACAAATTCGGATAATTTTGTCTATACAAAATTGTACAATTAAATAACAAATAGTTTGTCAATTCACAACTTTGACCAAAATGCCCTTATTTTTTTCGTGGAGTCAAAATATGTGTAAATGTCCAAGAAATAGGTCCAACGTCCAAACATATGCATGAAAGCATGCCAAAAGTCCAACTTAATGTCCATAACTTATAGGCAAATGTTTACGTAGTGTCTACAAGTCCATGGAGATGTCCAAAGTTGTGGAGATGATGATGGAAGTCATTAATGGTGCTTAAGAGCTCCAATCTGATATGCCAAAGTGTAGTAAAAATCCAAAAATGCAAACCTCTAAGAATGTCAAGCAAGGGGGTACTTATAGGTGAGTTTTGGGGCATCAGCCTGAATTTCGTATTCCGAGGGAATGTGAAATTCGCATCCTTAAAAGATAACCAAAAATCGAATTAAAGTGGAAAATATCGCATTCTAGAAAATTTTTGAAAAATTGGTTATCGGCACGTATTGATCACCTAAAAAACAGTGATCAACACGGTCCTCGGATGAACTGCCACTTTTTGAGCCAATTACTAAGTCTCTTATTTCGCATCTCCAAAAATCATGATCTTACTGAGTCGCGTAAGCAAAAACGAGTAATCCACACGCGTTTTCCAATTTGCCAGATTTTTGGGATTTTTCGCATCCCTTCCACGGCATGGATTTTGCATCACGATCCCCCGTGTTGTAGATATGATTTCTCATCGTATCCCTATGTCAATCAGGGGATTTCACTTCAGAATTTTGCATCGCATCCTTGGATATGACGCTTGCCAAATGCCGAGCCTATGCTCTAATCCTAGCTTTTGCTCTGATCTACACATGTCGATAAACTATTTTGAGATGATCGACACGTGAAAAACCAGTTTTCGATGAAACCATGCCAAATTGTCAAATTCTGAGCTTGTGAGTTGCACAAGCCGGTTTTGTTGATCGACACGTGTCGTGCAACAATTTTTGAATGATCGACACATGACTTTGCCAAATTGCCATATTTCAAGCTCGTGAGTTGCGCAAGCCATTTTTCGTGATCGACACGTGTCGCACAACACTTGTTGAATGATCGACACATGACTTAGACAAATTGCCAGATTTTGAGCTCGTGAGTTGCGCAAGCCGTTTTTGATGAGCGACACATGTTGCGTAACACTTTTTGAATGATTGACACATGACTTTGCCAAATCCGGATTTTACCAAGTTTGATCGTGTCGTGAGGTGATCTTTTGACTTTTGGTAATCACCCCGAGGTGATCACACATTTTTGAGTGATCGGAATGCAGTTTTTCCAAAATCCATATATTCCATTGACGGGTTTGCCACATGATCGGATTGACGTGCTCAAGAATTTTGAGCTGATTGTACCGAGTCAATCACGTATTTTTACTATGCCAGATTTTCCAAGATTATTAACGACATTTCCAATCCAATAACAATGATGCAAGCATCGACGATATTTCCAGCCTTTTTCGAACAATCGTGACTTCGACCGAATCGCTTTGCATTTTCCGAAGATCTTCTGGAGACTCGAGCATGTCGTTATCCATAACCTTGACGTATGACTGCTTGGCCAAAAATTTGGTCAACACTCCCCCCCCCCCAAAACCTATCTTTCTTTTACCGAAGGGAGATGTGGTTTTGCGAGAAGTCCAAAAGTCCAGAAATCCGTGAACCAAAGCTGGGAGAAGTCCGAAGTGAACTTCTATAACCAAAAACTGAAGAGCCACGATCGCATCGGATCATATTAACTAGTGGAACCAAAACCTAAAATCCGACCAAAGCCAAAGATCGCTCTGAATCATTTCTTGAGAGATAACCAGAATAACCGAACAACCAGGATAACCAAAGCAACCAGAATTACCAAGAGCCCGCAAGAGCCTAAGAACCTAAATACTAGAATACTATAGCTGGGAAATCGGGAAAACCCGAAATCTGTAAATCCAAAGTAATCAATAACCAGATATCCAGATGATTTCAAGGCGATCTTGTTGAGGTAAGACGACCAAGAATAGCCAAAAGAGTTCAAGGCGACCCTACTGAGACAAAATGGCTAAGAATAGATAGAAGAGTTTTTCCAAGGCGATCTTGCTGAAGCAAGATGACTAAAAATAGCCAAAACTGTTCCACTTTATTAATAACCAGTGGGGTGATGTTGTATTATCGAGCAAAGAGCATGCATATGGATTATAATAGCCCCAGTGCATAGATAGGTCGACTTGACCATCTACTACCAGAAAGCCAAAAAAATACATTGAGAGGGTCGAAGCTTACAAAACCAAAACCATGGGATAGAGCCCAAATAATAAAATCCAGGAAAAGCCAAAGCCAAACTATAACCTGATGAATTCAAGAGATCTAAAAGCCGGAAAACCAAAAGTAGAAAAGCCGTAAGTGAGAAGATCATCATCCAAAAGCCAGAGATCCAAAAGCCAAAAAACCAGAGGAAGCCAAATATCAAAAGATAAAGCACCAAATCCAAGAAGCCAAAGAAGACCAAGAAATTAAAGAACCAGCAAAAGCCAAAACCGAGATACCAAAAAGCCAAGACATGAATCCAGAAAACCAAGCAAAACCAAGAACCAAGTAACCAAAGAATCCACAATACCAAAAGACCAAAAACCACAATCCAAAAGATACTGATGTCCGGCAAGCCGGAATCCGAGACACCATAGCTAGAATAAGATCATTCGATAATTATTCCGCCGGGGCAAGGGCTGGGCCCAGGTATATCCTGAGTAGCATAAGGGGGCGTGCCTGTCCTAGCACCATAGCCCGAGTCTGAACAAATCATGCCAGCTCACCAATTCAGAAACGCTCTGTAACACCCCACGTCCATTAATTTCACTCACTAAGGGAATGCATTAACTTTCATGGAGTATTGTAAGAGTATAGAACAGAACATTCACAAGACAGATATATAAAATGGTACTTAAAAATTTAAACTTTATTCATTGCAGCGGAAAAGCAAAACATGTCAGATTACAACATCAAAACCACATATTAAAACCAAGTACACGAATATCCATCTTGAACATAATTATTATTTGAGTACATAAAAGCAAAACCATAATCCCGCTCCAAATAGCCAAAATGAAAAAGAGATAAAGTTGGGCATCACTTTCCACACTTCCAAGCACTTCAAGAAGAAAGAAGTCTTAGTCAAGCTCCACTAATCCCACCCTGAGCACCTGGGGGGAAAGGAAAGAAAAGAGGCAAAAACAAACGAGTCAGACATAAAGTTTGGCGAGTCCAGTGACTTTAACTATATAATAAGTAAAGTAACGGGATAAGAACATAAACTGGAAATAAGAAGTGACTGTAAGATAAGCAAATGTGACACGGTAAACAAGATGAACAAGGTATAACGTTGATTGCGCTTCTGATCACTATAAGATAATTCCTACACCGCACCAACGATAGTTACACCGCACCATTACTAGTCCCATACTGAAAGTTGATCCCTCTCACTAATCATAATAATAATGATAACGGTAGTTTCGTGTACTCCTAGCTGCTGTCATAGGTGTCGTCTGCTCCTATCTCCACTAGTTGTACCCACTACCCTCCTCATTCGATCGACTCCCTAACTCGTAGATACCCGTGCTGGTCCCACAGTAGGGTGTATCACTCCCTAAAGTGGCAACTCGATACTACTAAAAATGCATGGCTTATACCTACACGATGCAACAACGTCATACCTACCAGCCCGGACCCACGCATGCACATGACTCCGTTGGACTTGCGTTGCCATCACTAACTCGTTTGACCTCTTACAATCAATCCCCGTAAGTGTGTCCCGTCCTTGACCTAGTTCGGTCTCACTTAGATACAGAATGGATTACGGGTTGAAAAGGGTCCATACACTTGACACAAGCTTCCCTCCTAAGCTTGGTCCCCACTAGGATTTCCCACTTAACACCCTCTTACATGTTTCACCTTGGTTAAGTGCTTCTAATTAGATTTCACATGTCACACATGCCACGCACTTAACCCCCCATTTCTTACTACATGTCTTATCTTGGTTAAGTGTTTTTAAATTCATTATAACCGTAATCTTGCAAGACCTCCCACATTAGATTACTGTTTTGCAGTTGCTGGATTTGTCGGGCGGTTCCGGGCAGTCTTATACCGCAATCCGAATCTAACCTCGTGTCTTTGGATTATTACACATCTAGTTTCTGCCTTTGACCAGTCACATTAGACTTTGGTTTGCGGTGGCTGGATATGCCGGGCGGTTCCGGGCAGTCTTATACCGCAATCTAAGTCTAACCTCATGTCTTAGGCGTTCATTATCACTTTCTTAATTCATGTCCCCAATTTCAAATCTCGGATTAAAATATATTAACTAACCATAATTTCCAACCTAAATTATGTTCATAATTTTAATCCAAATTATGCCTATAATCTCATATGTACTAGTTATGCCAAATTAGGCCAAACCAATTTATGCCAAATTCATGTATACTAGTTATACACTAATTATGCCCCAAATCAATTACATGATTATAAATCAATTTATGCCCAATTGCATATTATTCAACATTTTCCCAAACTTTTCCCACAACGTTCCCACGTCATTCGTATGTATAATTCAACGTAATATGTTAGGCTCGCAGTTAGCCTAATCTCACAAAAAAGAAAAGAAGGGAAGAAGAGAATTAAAGCACCAAAGCTGGCATAAACACATAAAATAGATCCAATAATATATGGAACATAAACTTGCATTGAACAATAAGATAGATACAATAACATATGGAACATAAACGGGTATTGAACAGTAAGATAGATCCAATAACATATGAACTGGCATAATAAAATAGATCTAATAAGCATATGAACTGGCATAGATCCAATAAGCATATGAACTGGCATAGATCTAATAAGCATATGAACTGGCATAATAAAATAGATCTAATAAACATATGAACTGGCATAATAAAATAGATCTAATAAACATATGAACTGGCATAGATCTAATAAACATATGAACTTTAGGTATGAATCTAAAAGATAAGAATTCATAAAACTTGATATGATTCATCTTGCAGGCATGTTCACAAAATCCTATCCACAAACTTATCACAATTACTTTTAATTATATGTTAAAGTAACGTGGACTCGCAGTGGTAGAAGAAAAACTAGATCTGAATTCTGTATTCTGAATTTGATTAGCTAAACTGTTGTTGTAGAATTTGATTCTTATCTTCCAATTAGAATTCTCCTATTCTGATTTGCTTTAGTGTAGAAGAAAGATTGGTCTAGGTTGAGGCAGCATGAAGGCATATGAATTAGTGTAATGAAATTAGGTTTAGGTTTAGGTGTGTTTATATAGATGTAGTAGGTGTATAAAGGCCCTTAGATCTAACCAGGAACCATCTGAACCATCCAGGTTAGAAAAACACATCACTCGGCCAATCACAGAAAGACACGTCAGCCCTAAACCATCAAAATATGTCACAGAACACGTCGGCCAGATCTAGGCCGATGGGGATCGACTCCCTAGAGGGGGGGTCGACACCGTAGTCGTCACCCCTATTGGGGGGTCGACACCGTAGTCGTCACCCCTTGGGGGGGTAGACACCCACGAGCGGGAAATTTCCCGCTCAGCCCACCTTGACTGAAATTTGATTTTTGAATTCGTTTTTGATTTATTATTTAATTAATTTAAATTCTGCTAATTCTTGAATTCTTCTAAGCTTCATGACTTCTTCATACGATATCTGATTTACGCAAACTCGGACTCTATCTCAATCAGAATTTCGAGTTGAACGCAATGGCGTAACCCGTTTCCCTTAACTCTTCTTCTAAAAATTAAGTATTCTTTAATTATCCCCTATGTCATGTTTTAAAATTACGGGGTGTTACATTCTCCCATCCTTAAAGGATTTCGTCCCCGAAATCTTCAAGTTAAGAAGAATGTATCCTACCATCCAGTCATTAATCTACTCATCCATCATCCACAAGCATCTATTGTCCTTAAAAGATTTCTAATGCTATATGAACATATGAAAAAGTGTGTGTATATGTTCCTTATCTAATGCAAAGATTAGGCGGTCTAATGATTCAGTTGACCTCCTTAATGCAAAACATGATAGTGTCATGCGTCCATTATGTATGCAAAAGAATCCTAATGATACATATCATTTCTATATGAGTGCACAATCATTCATTCAAATGCAACATCCATATGATAACACATTCAATTATACATCCATTAATTTAAATATGCACACTTATCAATATGCAATATGAAAGTGATTGAGCCGATCTAGTGCCTAATGTGTGTGTAAATGCATCCACGAGCAACCACTAGCAAACACTTGCATCCACTTGCATCCACCAAACATAACATGTCTCAAACACATGTTTACAACCATAGGATTTTCCTACTTAAAGATCGAAGAAGTAATCCAGAGGATATACTAAACGACAGAACAAGTATAAACAAAGCGGTAGAAAAAGGAGAAGTTTAGAATATACCCTTAAAAAGGAAAGGGTACGACGCACGCATCTTGTCTTCCGTCTCCCAAGTCGCGTCTCCTTGATCATATCCTCATTGGACTTTAATCAGCTTGACCTCTCGGTTGCGTAACTTCTTGACCTCCGATCCAAGGATGCATCTAGGAGCTCGTCTAATCATGGCATCTCGTTCCACTTCCACTTCCCTAAGCATGCTCGGCTCCACTACTTCCGCAATATCATGTAAACACTTCCGCAAATGCGACACGTGAAATACGTCATGAACACCACTAAGCTTCTCGGGCAACTTCACCCTATAAGGCATCAGTCCAGTTCGCTCTATAATGGGGAATGGCCCTACGAACCTAGGTGCCAATTTCCCTACAAATCCAAAACGAACCACATTCCTCAATGGCAGCCCTTTAACGAAAACCGTGTCTCCAACATTAAACTCAAGATCAGTTCGTCTCTTATCTGCGTATGACTTTTTTCGGTCCTGTGTTGTCTTCATTCGTCTTCGAATCAAGTCTATCTTCTCCGAAGTTTCTCTAACCATATCGGGCCTAAGTAAAATTTTATTTGTAGATTCCCACAACAAGTAGGTGATCGGCAAGGTCGTCCATATGGAGCCTCAAAAGGTGCCATGCCAATACTAGTTTGATAGTTGTTGTTGTAGGCAAACTTTACTAATGGAAGATATTCCTCCTATGTCCCTCCAAAGTGCAAGATGCATAATCTCAAAAGATATTCTAGAATCCAGTTCACTCTTTCTGTTTGGCCGTCTATCTATGGGTGATAAGCGGTGCTCAAACACAATTGCATTCCTAGCGCCTCTTGCAAGCTCTTCCAAAATTCACTAGTTAAAATGGGATCTCGATCACTCACGATACTAGAAGGTATGCCGTGCAGACGAACTATCCCTCAGAGATAAACAGATGCTAACCATGCCGATGTTCTCTTACTCTTGACAGGAATGAAATGGGCGCTCTTGGTAAGTCCGTCTACTACAACCGAAATCCCCGTATTACCCTTTCTTGACCTCGGCAACCCATCGACGAAATCCATGGAAACGCTTTCCCATTTCCATTGTGGAACCTCTAAGGAGTGTAGCAAACCACCAGGCTTCTTTTGCTCCTCCTTGACTTGCTAGCACACTAAACATCTCGAAACGAACTCAACCACATCCTTCTTCATTCCGGCACAAAAGAAATCTTGTTTCATGTCCCTATACATCTTGTCACCACCAGGATGTATGGTCATCTTAGAACAATGTGCGTCTTCAAGAATCATCTTCCTCAAACTCTCGTCTCGTGATACGCAAAATCTCCCATCCCTACGCAACCAACCTTTGTCATCTATAGTATACCTAGTAAGATGGCTCGAAGACTCCCCTTTTATGAGCTTGTCTACTATCTCTACCAACTGTGGGTCATCTTGCTGTGCCTCTCCAATCCGACCTAAAAGCGTAGGTCGTACCTCTAGTGATGCCAACAAACCGGATACGTAATCGATAGAGGGTCTAAAGTCAAGGGTAGATATGTACTCCAAACTCTGCCGCTCTACAAACAAAGGACTCAAAGTCAACCTCTTTCTACTCAAGGCGTCAGCTACAACGTTACCCTTGCTAAGGGTATATGCAATCTCAAAATCGTAGGATGCTAAGAACTCCTTCCACCTATGTTGCCTTAAGTTTAGATCTTTTTGAGAGAACAAGTACTTTAGTGACTTATGGTCTGGATACAACTCAAACTTCTCGCCAAGGAGATAATGGCGCCAAGACTTAAGCGCAAAAACTATAGCGGCTAACTCTAAGTCGTGGGTAGGCTAATTCTTCTGGACCTTCAACTGTCTTCCACCATAACATATCACCCTTCCCTCTTGCATCAAAACTGCACCAAGCCTTGTCCCGCAAGCGTTGGTATACACTGTGAATGGCTTACTCCCATCAGGCAAAACTAAAACTGGAGCTGTCGTCAAAGCCCTTTTCAAACGTTGGAAAGCATCATCACACTCAACATCCCAAGAAAAAGTCAAGTTCTTCTTCGTCAACCGAGTAAGTGGGGCTGATATCTTTGCGAAGTCCTTAATGAACTTCCTATAATAGCCCGCTAACCCTAGAAAACTTCTTACTTCCGTTGCATTTCTAGGAATCTTCTAATCTTGGATTGCTACCACCTTCGCGGGATCTACCGCTATCCCCTCCTTAAAGACCATGTTCCCTAAGAACCTCACTTCCTTCCTTCAAAAATGGCATTTGGAGAACTTAGCTTTGAGTTGATGTGCTCGAAGGTTCTCTAAGACTTCCCTAAGATGTAGGGCATGCTCTTCCTCGCTTCTAGAGAATATCAAGAAATCATCCACAAAGACTACCACAAACTTGTTTAGAAACTCCCTAAACACCCTACTCATCAAGTTTACAAAATATGCGGGTGCATTCATCAAACCAAAAGGCATGAAGAGCCACTCAAAGAAACCGTCGGGAGTTCTAAATGTAGTCTTATCTATGTTGTCCTCAGCCACCCTTAGCTGATGAAATCCTATAGCTAAGTCCAGCTGCGAGAAAACTGAAGCACCAACTAGCTGATCGAATAAATCATCTATCCTAGGCATTGGGTGTCTATTCTTCTTCGTGAGCTTATTCAGCTCCCTATAGTTCACGCATAATCTGAGCGAACCATCAGCCTTCGTAGCAAAAACAACTGGACCACCCCACTCCGAGATACTTCTTCTTACGAACCCTTTCTCAAGCAACTCTTTCACTTGTTTACTAAGCTCCCTCCTCTCTCTTGGAGCCATGTGGCACACAGGTAATGCAACGGGCTTTGCATTATCCACTAAGTATATACGGAAGTCTATCTCGCGCCTCGGGAGTAAAACCCAAACCTCCTCAAAGACGTCACCATATTCACGGACTACACGAACAGATTGCAAATTATCGATGGATGCGTTAAGTGATTCTAGGTAGCTAAGCATCACTGAACCTCCAGGGTCACAAGAAATATCGAGGGTCTTTCCACAACGAGTCAACAGTCTAACTACCCTCCTTTCACAGTCTAGGATGGCACCATATCTGGTTAGCCAATCCACCCCTAGAATCAAGCCATGGCCCATGAAAGCAAGAACGAAGGCGTTGCATTCAAACCCAACGCCCAAGATAGACACTCTCAAATCCCGACAAACCATAGATAAATGAGCCGGACCACCAATAGGATTTGAGACTACAATGGGATCCACAACTAGACTAGCATTTAGGTGCATTGTTTCAGCTAACGAAGCAGATATGAACGAATGTGAAGCGCCAGAATCAAACAAAGTTCGAACAGGATGATCAAAAGGGAAAATCAAACTTTCAACAGAAATGTTTCTACCTCTCCCCTGTCCTGGTGCCATGAGAGCATGAACCTGCCCTCCAGAAGTAGATCCTATCCTCTATCCTTACCCTTGTCCTTGCCTCCTTGGGCAGTCTTTAATCAGATGTCCTACCTCACCACATTGGAACCAACCAGTCATCTTCTCCTTCCTATAGTCCTTGCTCAAGTGGCCCAGTGTTCCACAATTAAAACACTTTTTCTTCCCTTGGCCCTTGTTATCCTTACCACCTTTCTTTTGTTGATGTTGTCCTTTCTTTGGATCCACTTTCTTATCCTGTGCCTTGTTAACATTAGCACCTTTCTCCTCCTCATAGGAATGTGGGACATATCCAATCCGTGTAGCGGCTCATTCAAACCCTTAGCAAATCTCAGGGCCTTCTTATGTGGTGTATTCACCAACTCTAAGCCGAATCTCGCTAACTGGTTAAACTTGTTAACGTACTCCTTCACGGATAAATTCCCCTGTTTCAAAGCCAAGAACCTCTCCATGTATAAACTCTCCTCTGCTTGTGAAAGAAATTTCAACTCGAACCTTTGTCTAAAATCCATCCACGTATCCACTGACGTCCTCCATTCGTGACCTCCCACCAAAATGAAGCTTCAACCTTCATTAACCAAGTAGCTAGTTGAACCTTCCTTCCATCGTCTATCTCGAAGATACCAAACAACCTTCCTTCCACCTCCCACCAAAACGTACCCATTTTTCAGTCGATTAAATTCAACTGAAATTGGTCAAACGCGTTTTAATGCGCCACGCTCACATATTGATTTCAAAAATTATGAAAATTGGAATCTAGCAATAATTTGATATTCAGAATCCAATAAAAGTAGTTTCATCGAAAACGGAGGTCGTTTGCAAAATGACTATTTTTAAGGGCCATATATATATATATATATATATATATATATATATTAAAATATATATAAATTCCACAGCGACTTTTCTGAATTTTAAACTGGACATATCTTTCAATTTCTAAAGTGAAATCTCAGTTTCTTAACTTTGTTAGAAAGATATTCTTAATCAGATATATTGAATTCTGTATATTCATTTGAAATTAGAAATCGAATTTTCGAACTGTTGCGCCATTTCAGTCTCGTTTTATAATTAAAATAAATTTATATGTTCTTCCTTCATTGAAAATAAATTTTTAGTCGTTATTATTTAAAATAAATCATTTTAAATATTCAAAATCCATTAAAATAACCAAAATAAAAATTTTAAATTTGTTCTGATTTTCCGGGTTGTTGCACTTGTTATATACTTATATATACACATAAACTCAAATTAGATGGAATATTCCAATCACTCGTTTATTGGTGTTAGCCTACTTTGTGGTAAGGCAACAAAAAGCTAAAGAATTAAGTGAAAGTGTATTCAAGAGTAAGAGATGCAGTGGATGGGTCTTCAAATCGGATCAGATTTCCTTAACCGAAACCAGTCTCCTTAATGCTTCAGTGTTCAAGTAGACTCCCGATGCCAGAATTCAGATCGGTTCGACGCTATGAATACCCGATCTGAACCGCTCAACATCCATCCGATCCGAACCGAGGGTCAGCATCACAGTAGTTACACTCCACGTTCTCTCGAAGATTCGAAGTAGTTTTACTCCACTAACCCATGTTTTTAATGCACTGTCAGCATCTTGGAACACCCGAACCTGAATAACGTGGGATGGGTCCTATGTGGCACAGTACCGGATCGGGTTTCCGCTTATAAATACACCAACAAGCACCATTTGAGGGATCTTTTGGTAAATTAGTCACTCTATCTTCAAGATCAGCGAATTTCATTGCCTTATTCAGAATATACTCAAACTTTTGGAGTGTAATTCTACGAAATTAAGAGAGATTATCAATTGTGTAAGTGAGATTGAGTGAGAATTAGCATTTTATTTGTATTCAAGACATCAATCAAAGAAGTATAAAGTGGACGTAGGCTCATTAATGCCAAACCACTATAAATCGTTTGTTCTTGTCATCTTTCTTTCTAATTTTCTTAGAATTAACGTTAATTTGGGTTTTAGAACCACTTTTTGGTCTAACATTTTGGTGCTTTCACTGAGAAATTTGAATTCTCAGCGTATTGGATTATCGTTCTACTATTTGGACCCTCAAGTTCAAAGAAGTTAACCCGCTTTCTTCGGTGTTTTTGGAAGTTTTCGGACTAATCTCAAGAGAATTGGACTTTATGACAAAGGAAAAGGAAAAGAACCACAAGTTGCTTAGGAAAACGAGATGGGTGAAGATCAACAAGCCATGATTGTCACTAGATCGAAGGGACAAAGTTCAGGACCAAACCGGTCCGGGAGAGCATCACCAATCCGACCCGAGGAGGATAGTCCGAACCGAGCTGAGAATGCAAACCCAAACCGAATCGGAACCCTAGACATTTCTGGTAACTCCCTCCATCTGAACCGGAAGTGAGCTGTGACTTGATCCGAACTGAATGTGGTAGAGGATGGTACTTCTACTTGAGCTCCTACATATGCTCCAATGCTAGCCACAACAACTAGTAATCAACCTGCTCCTTCTGCGCCTGTTACTCACATGGATTTCTCGTACTTACTCGATATGCTAGACAGCACCAAGGATGCTTTAGAGGCCCATAAATATGATAGCATTCTTATGCGAGAAAACATGAAAACTATTAGTAGATAAATAAGTGAACTTCGTAGGCAAAGAGCACCCTTTCCAACTCATCGTCTCGCTGCAGACCATTAATCCTATTCAGACGAAGAACGTCCACGTTAGAGGAGTCCACTTGAAAGGCCCGAGAATCTTGACCAGATAACATTTGGATCGTAGGGATCCCGCGAAGACGCGGCACGTATCCTCGGACCTAATGACCCTAGCCCGAGAGAACCAATGCTTTTGCCAATGCATGGATTCCACGTCCTTCCTAGAGATCCCGATATTACTAATCCTACTTAGGGACAACTTCTCCAGCCCACTCGTCCTGTGAATGACTGGGATCGTAGAGGGCAGGGAAGCTCAGCTATTGCAAGAAATCAAAGAGCATCCCCTAATGTAGGAACGGGGCATGTCAGAAGAAATAGGAGTGTGGATCCTGAACCAACTTTAACCAATACCAAGGTAGAAGCGATGGTATGCCAGATCATGGCCGATAGCCGACATAACATCAATGAGGACTTGGGTATTGAGTGTAGCCACCCCCATTCACCGATGACATCATAGACTTCTAGTTTCCCCAACGATTTAATCTACCAAAAATGGATCGATATGGAGGAAGAAACGATCCAGGACAACATTTGATGAGGTATATATGGTATATGAATGCCGCAGCAGCGCCTGACGCGGTGAAATGTAAAGCATTCCCGAGATATCTTGAAGATGTCGCGTTGATGTGGTTCGCTCGACTCCCTCCTCGATCGGTATCGAGCTTTAAGGAACTAAGAGAACATTTTATAACCAGTTTCGACTCCATGCCTGGAAATCAAAAAGTGTCATTGAACTGTCTAGAATCAAGCAGGCTACTGGTGAATATTTGAAGTAACATTTAGATCTCTTTAATCTAGCAGTTACCGAAGTAAGTGACTCACATGAACCAACCATTTTGATGGCGTTAATAGATGGGGTCGATCCAGACACGGAGTTCGGGGAATATCTAGCTGGAAAACCGCCGTTGACAAGGGAATCGTTCTATGAAAAGGCAAATATTCGCCTATGGAGGGAGGAAATATACGCCAATCGAAACAGAAAATCTGTTGGAGCGTCCATAGAAGACATTCAAAGTAGTGTCACCGTGAAACAGCCCAGCGACAATTCAGGGAAGGTCGAGGTAAATGTTGGTAATAAAAATGAAGGAAATAACAATAGGGATAGAAACGATGGAAAAAGGAACAGGAATCGAGGGAACTACTCCGAAAAAAGCCTCGATTTTAGACTTTTGAAAATTACACCCCGTTGAATGACGCTCTAGAGAACATTTAGCTGGATACTTATAATGTCCTACAATACAAGAAACCTCAGCCTAAGGACTCCACCGAGAAGGAGCTCGCTACTGGGAGATTCTGTTTGTTTAATGGAACTCATGGCCACTTTACCAGCGAGTGCCATCATTTGAGAGATGTTGTTGAAAATTTGCTTCGGGAAGGAAAGTTGGACGAGTACAAGGTCGTCCTAAGAGACAGGGGGCAAGGAGGACAAGCCCCGAATCAAAACCAACCTGCATCTAAACCCACAACTCAGCAGAAGGGGAAGAATACTACCATCAATACAATAGTTGGGGACCGCATCCAGCTGGGTCCAGTAACAGGAGAATGGAACAATATATTAAAGCTGCCAAACATCCCGAAATAGGGGAATGTAGTAGCCTTGAAGAAACAGCATCAGTAAAACAGTAAAAGATGGCAACTGATGATATTGTCTTTCGAGATAGAGAAAGTGTTGGAATTGAGGCACCGAGTACTGATCCATCGGTAATAACCACCATTATCGGATCCGCAATAGTCAAGAAAGTTCTTGTAGATAATGAGAGTTCTGTTAACATCCTATTTAAAAAGGCTTTCAATTAGGTGAAACTGGAAATGAAATACTTAAAGCCATGTGAAGGTTGGATTCGCGGCTTTAATGGGACCTCAACCACCCTAATTGGAGTAATAGACTTACGTGTGGAGTGAGGTGAGGGAGAGCGTTGAAGAGTGAGGATTCTCCAGTTCGTCATTAGGGACAACGACTCACCTTACAACGCTTTCCTAGGACGGACAACACTTTCGTAATTCAGGGCTTGCATTGCTCTATGGTGCCTACTTATGAAATTCCCAACAAATGCTGGAGTGGGAATGATCCATGGTGATCAAGTTACCGGTAGAGCCTGCTATATGGCGGAGTTGAAAATGTTGCGTAACGGGAAAAGCTCAGAGCCCAAGGATACTTCCTCTCATGTTAAGGAGAACTCAACATAGCAACTAAAGATGATATTGCCGAAGGAATCGCCCGACGGCCAACACGAAGATATCGATCCCAGAGAGGACGAGGAACCAGAAGCCCGAAAGGCAACACCCAACAAGGCAACTATTTACATTCCAATCGATAATGATGACCTGACAGAGGTCTTGAAGGTTGGATCTCGTTTGGAATCTTTTCGGATGAAAGAATTAACTGATTTTATGAAAGCAAACCTTGACGTGTTTTCTTAGAACCATGTAGACATGTGTGTAATTTCCCCTCGATCATGAGCCATTTATTAAGCATAAACCCAAATCATCCTCCGGTGAAGCAAAAAAGGCGTATGTTAGGCCCAGAGAGGTCAGCAGCCTTGAAACAAGAAGTGGAGAAGTTATGGAATAACGGGTTCACCAGAGACTCAACATATCACGACTGAATATCAAATCCCATCCTAGTTAAGAAATCAAATGGGAAGTGGCGAACGTGCATCGACTTTTCTGATTTGAACAAAGCTTGCCCAAAGGATAGTTTTCCACTCCCGAGGATCGGCCAATTTGTTGATTCAACTATAGGACATGAACTTCTCTCCTTCATGGACGCATATTCGGGATAAAACCAGATCCCCATGCATGTACGGGATCAAGAACGCACAAGCTTTATAACAGACTTAGGGTTGTACTGTTATGTGGTGATGCCATTTGGACTAAAGAATGCCGAAGCCACATAGTAACGTTTGGTGAACCGAATGTTTTACAATCAGAAAGGAAAGACAATGGAAGTTTAAATAGGCGACATGCTTGTAAAGTCCATGCAATCTTCCAATCACACGAAAGACTTGGTGGAGATGTCTGACATTTTACGGTGGTACAGGATGAAATTGAACCCTCTGAAGTGTTCATTCGGGGTTGCATCAGGAAAATTCCTTGGGTTCATAGTCAGTTCTTGGGGGATCGAAACTAATCCTGATCAAATTGCAGCGATTAGGAATATAGAAGAGCCGTGAAAGATTAGAGATGTTCAGAGTTTGGCTGGAAAAGTTGCAGCGTTAAGCAGATTCATTTCCAAAGCAACAAACAAATGTGTAACTTTCTTTAATCTAATTAAACATGGGAAACGAAACTTCAAATGGACCCTTTGACTGTGTAGAGGCCTTTCAAAACTTGTTGGATCTGCTAGAAAAACCTCCAATTTTGTCTAAGCTAGTGGACCATGAGGACATGTTCGTATATTTGGCAGTATCATCTTATGCCGTCAACTCAGCTCTGGTACGAGAGGAAGACAAAGTCAAGAGGCCAGTCTATTATGTAAGCAAGAAGTTAGCAGCAACAGAGCGCAATTACCCAAGGATAGAAAAGCTTGCTTGTAGCCTCCTGATTGCATCTCGAAAACTCCGTCATTATATCCAAGCTCATCCAATTGTTGTATATACTGATCAGCCGCTCTGACAGGTCCTACAACGACCTAACACGTCTGAGAGACTGTTTAAATGGAACATCAGTTGAGCTAGTTCGATTTAAACTTCCATCCCAGAAGATCGATAAGGGGGCAATCTTTAGCTAATTTCATCGCTGAATTCACAATTCCCGAGGAGGATGTGTTAGACGATAAAGCTAACCCCTCAAAGCATAATTTATAACTTTTCCCTTGGAAACTATATACAGATAGGGCTAAGAATGATCGAAGACCTAGTGCCGAAGTCGTTCTAACGACTCCTGAAGGACGATCTATTTACTATGCTTTGCGATTGGAATTCTCTGCCACCAACAATGATTCTGAATACGAAGCCCTGATTGTTGGGCTAAAACTCGCTAAGGAATTGGGGGTGACCGTGCTAGACATTTTCTGTGATTCCAAAATAGTTGTGTGTCATGTCCGAAAGGAATTCCAAGCTAGGGGACCTCGAATCGTCACTTACCTTGAAAAGGTAGAAGAGTTATTGGAAAGCTTGGAGCATTGCAACATAACTCACATCCCGCAGGTAGAAACTCAGAAAGCAGACAGGCTAGTTAAATTAGCGAGCTCTGACAATCCAGAAGAGACAGAGATGGTTCTAATAGAGGTACTGAAGTCGCCAAGCTTTGATCAGATGGAAGTCGACTCATTACTGGAAGCTGAACCGGAAAGGGAGTCGGATGACACCAATTAAGAACTTCCTTAAAGCGGAATACTCCTAGCAAAAAAGAGTGAGAGATGAGATATGATTCGTAAAGCCGCGAGATATGTCTTACAAGCCGGAATTCTTCCCCGCCAGGGATTTTGTATGCCCTGCTCCGGTGTATAGCACATGGCGACATCAAATGTGTACTAAGGGAAGTACACGAAGGTGAATGTTGAGACCACATCGGGGGCCAAACATTGGCAAAGAAAGTATTATGGTATGGATATTTCTTTCCTACCATAAATAAAGATGCGGCTGATTATTCACGACGTTGCGATAAGTGTAGAAATTTGCAAAAGTTTCTAGAGCACCTCCAAGTCAACTTAAATCAACCGTGAGCCCATGGTCATTCACTATGTGGGGGATAGACATAATTGGAACCCTGCCAATTGGTAAAGGAGGAAACAAATATGCAATTGTGGTCATAGATTTTTTCGTAAAATGGGTAGAAGCCAAACCCTTAAGTACAATTACGACAAAGCGAGTGATAAACTTTGTGGTCAGGAATATCATCTGTCGATTTGGAATACCAAAAACCATCATAACTGACAATGGAACCCAATTTGATAGCACAGAATTAAGAAATTTCTGCCAGAAGTACAAGATTGACAAAAGATACACTGCAGTAGCTATCCCGCAATCAAATGGAAAAGTTGAGGCGATAAACAAAACTATTAAGTCTATCCTTAAAAAAACGATTGGAACAAGCAAAGGCATTGTGGGTCGATGAGTTACCATTGGCTTTATGGGCTTATCGAACGACTTACAAGACGGCAACGGGTCATATCCTTTTTCACTTTCTTTTGGATCAAAAGAAGTCATTCCGGTGGAGTTGAAAGTTCACTCTCATAGGACAATGTACTACGATCCAATGACAAACAATGTGCCTCTCCTCGAATCCATAGATAGGGTTGAAGAAAAAAGAGATGAAGCAGACTTACGTGCTTCGAGGCTCAAACGCCAAGTAGCATGATACTATGACAGGAAGGTTCGGCCTTGGACCTTTGAACTAGGAGACTTAGTACTGAAGCGTGTCTTTCCACCCCCAGTCCATCTGGGTCCTAAGTGGGAAGGATCATATACCATTCAACAGAAATTTGATACAAGAGCTTTCTAGTTAGCGACCGTGGATGGTGAGGAGATTCCTAGAGCTTGGAATGGCCAACACTTGCGGCTGTACTTGACTTAAATCTGAATTGTTTCTTTTGTTTTATGAAACATGTAAAGGGGCACAACTTGCCTAGAAATGTTTGGTTGACATAAACAAAAGATTATAAAGTGGACGTAGGCCATGACTTGGCCGAACCACTATAAAAATATCATGAGTGATTTACTTTTCCTGCATGAATCTTTTTATATATTCTGTGATTACCGCGATCTGAATGTAAGACATTAAAAATTTGAGTCGAAACCGGAGCAAATGAGATAAACGTTTGCATAGCAAGATGAAAAGGATGGGAAG
Organism: Allium sativum; assembly: GCA_030737875.1. Lineage (NCBI taxonomy): Eukaryota > Viridiplantae > Streptophyta > Magnoliopsida > Asparagales > Amaryllidaceae > Allium > Allium sativum. The sequence goes on along the minus strand of CM060921.1, from coordinate 712,778,758 downwards.
ACGACATCCCTAACTCTACCTCTCATGATTCGAGAGAGAGTATAAAGTACGGGAAAACAACGTCCCAAACTCTAACTCTCATGATTCGAGAGAGAGTATAAAGGACGGGAAGACGACATCCCCAAGGCGTGAAGGTGCACCACGATAAGAGACCGCTGTGAACACACTCTAACCTGACCATACAACAGGAGAGTATAAAGTTGCAAAAGACAAGTACCAATGAAAATAATCTTGGCCCCACCGAAGGGCTAGGGGCAACCCAATGTCGGACCTAATCAATCTCGAACAATCCTTGGCCAGGCACTTTATTCAAGATTTATTGGGGGCGTACACATACAATCACACCTTCTGCTATCAATTATTTAGCTTAGCAATGATTTCTGCATATTACATATTGTTGTCTATACACTAGCACGGAAGCTCACTCGTGATGTGGTTTGTTATTTATTACTTGTGTTTTTAACACTTTGACCATTACTAAGATTAACTAAAATGAATGACAAACTTGCGAGTATTCGACATTACAGGAAACAAGCTACTTTATTTACATGAATGCAGGTTTGTACAAAAGAACTAGATAAAAAGATGTGAGGGCCACACTGGCTACAAGAACAACGGGCTAGTGGAAAATCAAAACAAAGGATAAGACTACCTTTCATTTGGACTTTGGAGCGGATTTTGCCTTCTAAGCAGCCTTAAGTTTTTCTTTCTCCTCTTTGTTAGCTTCAGACAAAACACGTTTTGGTTTCTTCTTTCCTAAGGTAGGAGTGTCTTGGTAAGTAGAAGATTTGTGAGCAAGCTGTTCAGTGATCGACCGGGTGGAAAGCTTGACAACTACCTTTGACCCAGGAGGAATTATCGTAAGAGGTTTAAGGTTTTGGGGGTCTTCCTTCTCGACTTTGTCTTTAAAAAGCGTGTCTATCTTTGCCTTCATCTCAGCCAAAGTCATGTCATCGGCTGCCCCCGAGACCCCGGTCATCACAACATCATCATCTTCCTCATTTCCATCGTTGTCGCCGTCATCTTTCAAGGCATCTATCATATCCCCGTCTTTGGGAACCTAAGTGTTAGATGGCAAGAGTGCTTTATCAGTGACCTCCTCCTTTCTATCCTCGACCCTCTCTGCAAGTTTTAGGCCAGTGGATTCATCCTGTTTCTCCTGAGTCTCCTCAGCGGATTTTGTACTAATAATATCTTCTTGTGGTTCATCGGTCTTTTCAGCTGGTTCTACACCTACAGGACGAGAGGCAATAGTTACTAACTCAGGAGGAAAGAAAGATGGTTCTTCGATCGTTTATCCAATGACACGACGAAAAGTTGAGTAAGCTCCAACGAATTGAGGAGAAAAGGGTGAAATACCGTTAGAGGACTTTTCAACTTGGGCCGTAAGAGTCTCTGGAGTCGTTTTAGCTATAGGAGACAAGAAAGATGTCTTGGAAATACCTAGAATCTCGGGTTCATACCCCTCTGCTTTAGTAGCCTCGGGGTCAGCAGAAGAAGAACCGGCTTCGATGATTTCTTTTCCTTTGGCATGGCATTCTGTTCTTCCATAGCAGCAACAATGAGTTTGCATCCTTCGGCCAAGCATGCCGGCTCTTCACCCCTTAGAAACTTCTCCATAAGTTTATCTTCATCAATGGAGTCCACTTTGAGCTCTTTCATCTCCCATTCAACAATTTGATCCCACACGTAAACCAAAGTTGTTGGGTAGTCTTCGCTCCAGGCAATGTCCCGATGGCGGATGACTCGAGCAAAAAATTGTATCATAAGCTTGCCATAACCATCTATTTCCCTCTGAGCTGTAGCCAGTTGTGCATTGGTATCTTCAACAGATTTAAGGGCAATATTGGTGTTCCCTTCAGTTAGAACCTCCCTTGACTCAACTTCTGCTAATTTGGCCTCCAACTCAACATTTCTCTTTGCCAGCTCAGCTTTCTCTTGTACGAGGGCAGTACAAGCCAATTTTACCTTGGCAATCTTCGACTTAGCTCCTCGGCTTGTTTTTTCCAAATCCAAGCGTTCTAGGATATGGGATTCCAGTTCAGCGTGATAACGTTTTCATAACTCCTCGTGTTGGTTTTTGTAGTTATCAGCATTTCGCAAAAGCAAGAGCAAGTTGAGCCTGTGCGTCTTCCACTTCTTTCTATGTATCTTTCAGAATGGTTTCATCATACTCGGCTATTTCCTTCATAGTATTTATGTCAGTAATTGAGTCTTGAATGACCTTAGAGATATTGCGCGAATACCTAATTTCCTTGTACTGCTTATCCGCTAAATCTATCTTAGCTTTAACATCATCCGCCCACTTCGAAGGCACGGGCTCGAGGGTGGGAACAAAGGGCATGTTGTTAAAATGACGATCTGGGAATTGTTTCTTCACTAGTTTCAGTCTCGCTCTAGCTTCAGCATCGAGTGTCACAGGCTTTGCTATTGATAAGTCCACACTTCGTTGGTTAGCAGGGACTAGGGATGACTTGTTTTTATCCTTCCCTTTCTCAGAAACTTTATGTATGTCTTGTGAATCACCATGCTTCGATGGTGGTTTCTCTTGAGGATGTTTCTCTATAGGAGTCGGAACTTTGGGATTTGGTTTGTCTCCTTCACGGCAGTCTTGGTGGCTCTTATGCTTATCAAGATCTGACCGACGGGGAAAACGGGAGCGTGAAGAATAAGGACGACCAGAATCGTAATGTCTTCTACTGTCTCACCTACGATCATCATCCCGACCATTCTCTGTGTCAGAATCAAACCTGGGCATGCTACCATAGACATTTATGATATCGTAGCATTGACGCATCATTTTTCCTGCGAAATCACACAAGAAAGTATTAAAATTGGGATTAATGTGGTACACTAGTGCTGTGACTTGCAGTGCTAATATGTTGTGCGTATCCTAAGTGATCCCCCCAACAAACCAAAGCTTGAATCTAGGCCTGTCCGCGTAATTTCTTCGGCTTTCACGGGAGTGACATCTTCTTCAGAAGTAGGGAAGAAAGAGCCTACTCCAATATCCTATGATGTATAAATGGCGTCAAGCAAGGGAAGTTTCCCTAAGCCCCGATATATAGAATCATCCATGAGAAAACCATCACCTTAAGACTTAGATGATGGCAGCTCTTTTAGAGAATTGGTCTTTTAGGGGTATTCGCGTCCTCGGGAGTGATATATTTATCTCTATCCTTGGAAGCTATGTTTTCTAGTATATCATCATGAGTCGAAGTGGGAGAAGGACTCTTGCGAGGCGTAGTTGAATCTTTCGAGCTTCATACCTTTTTAGTTAAGGTCTCAACTGGCCCCTCGATTAGGGGGACGTATATGTAAGGACCTTCTCCATGGCCTATGCTACGAGTCATTGCATGTAAGCGATGGCGGTGAAGATACTCATCTATTAGACAGTCTCTGATAGTCAGAAATTACTGATCACCGTTAAGTAATTGGTGCAAGCGATCTAAATACACCTGGTGTACTTCCTGTTTCGGATTAGGAACTGCAAGCAAAAATGAATGACAGTCAACACATTTATGGTAATAATTGAAGTCAGATATTGGGATCTGAAAGATTACTTGACTTAAGCCATCTCCTGGTACATCCCGGCTATTATTTGATATAGAACCATTCAATTATCTGATCACCAACTTTGTTGTTGAATGATACACTAATTATTTTTCTCTTTAGCACTGATTCAAAATATACAAAGGACGAGGTATCTTGGGTTCGGTGTTTGAAGTTGTAAAAGAAACCCACATCTTTAAAGGTGAGCTCAATCCCAAGAATTTCGCTATAAGCAACATATAAGGTGTACAGATAAGCATAGGCGTTGGGTTGAAGCTGCATTGGAGCAATTTGCATTCATCTCACAAAATCGACGACGAATGGAGGAAACCGAGGTATCGCCCTGACAAGACTCGTTAACCTATTGATTACCATATATCCTTCAGGAGGATTATGGGGTCGACCTGTTTTAGCAGGTAAATCAGTGTCTCTTCGAAGAATAACATGCCATAAACATATTCGCGCAAGTTTGGTGTCATCAATTATTGATTCGACTGAGTCATTAGGAGATTCTAAGACAAAGGCATTCGCGAATTCATCGGAAGCGCGGCTGTCGCCCACTCCTCCTTCCTCTTCTTTATCCATAGAGACATCCCCTTCGGATGATGCTCCACTTTCATGAGTTTACATTTCATAGTCCGGACCCTCACTATCCCATGTTGGATCTGAAGTAGAAGGTATGTCTTTGATGATAAGATTTTCAGATGATTATATGGCTTCTTTCCTCTCTCCTAGCCTGGTTGAACATCTTATAGATCGTTGTACAATCCAAGAGATAACGGAATTAGAGTATAGTTTCCCGTGCCCCCGTGTGTATGTTTTCTAAACTATGCAAATGTGTACAATGCTGAAATCACATAATACAAAATTAGCAGGAAGTGAAGCAATACGGGAAGTGACCATGTATTCATTAAAGTCCAGGTGATCAAGTTACGAAGGCTCTATCCTAATTGTCCACGAGTTTGCGATCATACATTGTTTTTGTCAAATTATTTATGGGTTAAGCGTGTATTCCACATGAGAGATGTTCGGATCGGTTCGGGGTTCCAAGTCTTTAGCAACGGATCGGTCCAGAAGTTCGCACACATGTCTATCGGTTCAGTTCGGATGAAAAAAGAGAAACAATGCTCCGGGTCGGATCGAGCTTTATGAAATTTTAACGGTTCAGATTGGTCAGCACCGAATCGAACCGAAATAACTTTTTGGAATGTAACCCCGTCCCGTAAACGTTTCTGATCCGAACCGACACCATATAATTAGTACTTTCCTCTGTATTCATGAATAAGTCTCAAACCCTTCCACTCTCAACCGATCCGCTCTTCCCCTAGGTACATCGGCCTCTCTTCCCCTTTCTTTCATCAAGTCAACAGCTAATCCTCGCCGTTCCCTAAGAATTACGAACCAATACCCTAGCACGATCATTTTTTGGTGAAGTGTAAATGGATCGATGCCCGCGACGCCGATTCAGATCGCCATCACCACTGCCTCAGGGTGGCGACAAGGCTGCCGACGACGACGACGATGAAATGGATGCCATTGACGCTGGAGTGGGCGTCGAATCAGTAAAGATCACCCCAGTTGACTCTAAAATCAAAATTGGATGAATTGAGATTGAAACCCGCAAGAATTGAAGCCCTACCTACAAATCAACTTTAGAAATTGGAGGATTTTTTCGTGTTTTGGGAGTTAGGGTTTATATCGAATTGGGGAAGAGAAAGTGAGGAAAATAAGGGGGAAGAGAGAGAGTTCCACGAATTTATATAGAAATGGGGGAGTCATTCATATTCCAGTGGGCCCCACTGCCAAAACCGATCCAAACAGAAAGCAACACTAAGGACTTTTTTAGCCTAATAACGGACAGGCGGATCGAAAACAAAAATGGGTCAGAGTAGGTCAGTCCAAGCCAAAACGTGGTTACCAATTCAATGATTATATTTATGACGACCCACAAAGATTAAGAAAATGAGGTTAAATGAAATGATCACAATTTATGCGTACACATATCAGAAAATTTACCTGGAAAAAATGCTTGAGCCCCAAGCGGAGTCCTGATGTTTTCAGGAGCGATAGAAGAAATGTCATACTTCATGACATATTTATAGATCCTACGAACACTAAGAGATACTACTTCATGAAGTGTCACATCGCTATGGACGGATGAAAGCAACTAATGAATGACACTAATTCAGAAACAAGTAAGTTTACCATTTTGGAGCACACTTTATCTCCAATAAATGCGTACTTTGAGGGTGCAAAATGTTAGCCTACTTTGCGGTTAGGCTACACAAAGCTAAAGAATTAAGTGACAAGTATATTCAAGAGTAAGAGATGCAGTGGATGGGCCTTCGGATCAGATCGAACTTCCCTAACCAAAACCAGTCTCCTTAACACTTCAGTGTTCAAGTAGACTCCAAATGCCAGAATTCGGATCGGCTCGGCGCTATGAATGCCCGATCTGAACCGCTCAACATCCATCTGACCCGAATCGAGGGTCAGCATCACAGCAGTAACATTCCAAGTTCTCCGGAAGATTCAGAGCGGTTTCACTCCACTAACCCACGTTTTTAATGCGCTGTCAGCATCTTTGAATACCCAAACCCGAATCACGTGGGATGGGTCCCACGTGGCACCGAACCGGATCGGGTTCTACCTGTAAATACATCTACAAGCACAATTTGACGGATCTTTTGGCAAACTAATCACTCTAACTTCAAGACCAATGAATTTCATTACCTTATTCAGATTATACTCAAACTTTTGGAGTGTAATTCTACGAAATTAAGATGGATTATCAATTGTATAAGTGAGATTGAGTGAGAATTAGCATTGTATTTGTATTCAAGTCATCAATCAAAGAAGTATAAAGTGGACGTAGGCTCATTAATACCGAACCACTATAAATTGTGTGTTCTTGTCATCTTTCTTTTTAATTTTCTTAGAATTATCTTTCATTTGGGTGTTAGAACCACTTTTTGGTCGAATAATTGGTCATATATTGTTCCATATATTAATATTATTAGTTGAATTTCAAACATTGTAACATACATATTTAATGTACATTTCATTTAAGTGTAATCTTTTCATATGAGCTTAGATTCTTACATATTCTATATAAAAATTTATCAGAATTTAGTCACGAATACAACTATTTTTTTCGTGGCCGGATTCCTGATGCTGCAAAATTCCATTTTCAAGTCCGTTATTATATTACTAAATTATTGTAAATTTTTATTACTTATTACTATTAACTTTGTTTTAGGTGTATTTATAAGGCGTGCTACAGCACCAAATCTACATAAATAGTACTTGGTAGGCTTCAGCCATCTGTGTGGAGCACATGCAAGCGTAGATGATGAAAAAGGGCGAGTAGGATCGAGTAATATGGAAATACATGTATATGCGGAAGTTTTGATAAGGTGAAATACTATTTTTCATATATGCAAGTAAATATTTAATGAGATAAATACTTAGAGATTGTATCATAGATAATAAATACAAATGCAGTGAATAAAGTAAAGAACACCATAATTTTTATACTGGTTTGGAGCACCGTCCTACGTCTAGACACAAACTCCTTCTGGAATTTCAACTAATCAACACCCTCACTTAACCTGGAGGAACATGTATCACAATGCCTGAGCAAAAGAACTGGCACCTGAGAAGCAAAAAATATTTCACCCCAGCAGCCTAAGACGACTTCTTGCCTTAGCGGCATAACAGGACTTCAACAAATACAAAAGATTATTTTTGACTGTATATGTGTTCTTGATAACACTGATAAGTCACAATTGAGTACACCCTTTCTACAATATTATCCTTTGTATATATATATATATATATATATATATATATATATTTGAAAGCAACTGAAGAATTAAGAATGAACAAGATTTATAGTCACCGAGTATAGAAATATGAGAGCACAAGTGAATATTGTATGAAAATATTTCAGAATCAAAGAACATAGTAATCAGGGAAGATCATCGATTGAAACAAATGATTCTAAAGTAAACTTATAGTAAATAAAAGGTTGCAATTATTCGTGAAATGGTTTCCATCAGAAGATATAGTCATAACTCTTGAATTAAAGAGTTATGACTCTTTAAAAAGTCGCAACCCTTCAGTTCAGCCTCTGAAGTTATAATTCAGATGACTAAAATATAGCTAGTATTTAAAAAGAAGTGTGCATGTGCACAAGTCACGTAATTCAGCTAGCTGGAAATTCAAACTAATTTGTTTGAATACTCAGTAATCATCCGGCTGAATTTATAAATCAGCCGGGTGATGCACATATCTCAACACATGTGTTTCAGCTGTTTAAAAACTAAAGTTTATACATATATATACACACACACACACTATCAGAGAGATTTTAACAATAATAACTAACTTAATACAGACTCGGTTTCATAATAAATATACCAAAAATATCTTCTTGCGGAATCGTCGTGTATTTAGATTATATTCTTCTCCTTTTTCCTGTAAAAGATGGTAGTGAATAATATTGTCTTTATATAGTTGTCGCAATCAAAATTTTAGACCAAAATGGAGGTTCTGGCAATCTCCCTCTTTTTGATGATGACAACTATATACAAGTTTGGATATATATATATATATATATGAAATAAAATAGTGTAAATATTACCTTTGCTCCCCCTGGATATGTTTCTCCCCTTGTACATATGATAATAATTTTCTCTTGCTTCATCATTGAAAAAAAAGGAATAAAAGCTGATAGGAAATCAATATATAGTTTATTGATATATGTATGATGCTTGAATTATTCAAGTCAATATGTAAAATGCTAATCAAATCCATAATACCATCATTTTTGGCATAAGATTCATAAGTTTCAACCATAATATAAGGTTGAAAACATAATATATGTCCGTAATTAACAAGCATCAACAAGCATTATCAGAAGTTTGATAAAACCAAGACCAAGAATGAATCTATGTGATGAACTAATAAGATGTTATATATATAATGCTTGCAATGAAAATACAATGATATTAAAATCATAGTTAAATATTCATATATGCTCAACATCATAAGAAATCATACCTTAGCATAAGATTCATCAACAAACATCAACATAGAGTACGAAATAATATTACATAGAGTGCGATAGCACCAAGTAACAAGCATCTAAAAGCATAGAGTTTCAAAGATCAAAAGAAAATTATTTATACAATACCAAAGGTATTTAAACGAAATTAAAATTTCATTCTTCCCCTTCCCCGTCATCATCACCATTGTCATTTTCATCCTCCTCGTCACTGACTTCTTCCTCGGTAGACCATTCGAAGATGGTAGGCTTGTTGACTTCGGAAGAAGAAGCACCGGAACAAGCTAGTTTATCCCACATCTTCGATCGAAATCCCTTAATCAAGTTAAAACATCATTTTTATTTATCTTGAAACCTAGTCATTTGTTTTTGCAATTTAAGTTGATTATCAGAGATAGTAGCAAGGGATTTCTTTGGAATTTCCTCGGACTAACCACTTGTATAGTATTTTCATCATCAAGTGTCACGGAAGACGATGGCCTCTTTGATGTTGTAGGCTCGGAGGGTTGTTCGACTTTATTAGCAACATTTCGTTGCCATAGTTTGAAGGAATGATATTAAGCGTTGGTTTTCCAGCGGAAATACACATTGAAGATAATGTCTTTGCACCAATTTATCCTTCCGAAGATGCTATTTATTCCATGAGCTTAACCCCGAGTTTAGTAGAATATGCATGATATAAGCACCATAATCGATGGTTTTATATTTCCTTTTATATGTAATGTCGAGGAACTCATCCATTATAATTTTGGCATGATTTACTTGAATGTTTTTGTAGATGGCGTACAAAGCTTGGAAATCACACTTATAGACTTTTTCATAACTTCCAGTGCATGGTTGGCGTGATCAGATTAAAGTTCGATGTATAATCGAGGCTTGGGATCGGAAGGCACTTGACTTCAATTTGGACATATCAAGTAAGTTTTCAGATAAAAATTTATGAGATACCGCATCTCTTTCATCCATGTCAACTTCGATATCATAATATTAACTCCTTTAAAGGCATAATGTAAGATGCGACCAAGATGAGTGATAGGAATAAACATAGAAACTCCACATAATTTAGACCAAATTATATTGTATCTATCTTCTGATTGTTCAAAATCCAGGTTAAGATTAGCTAGAAACAACTTAATAAACAAGTGATCTAACATCTTATTATCTTCATAATTAATAAGAGATTCAAAGCGAGTCAAGCTTGCTATTTGTTGAATTTGATAACCCGTAATTTCTAAAAAACTGATGAAATAGCCTTGACAGAATTTCGAATCTTTCATGCCATGAATCGTTGAACTGCAACATCACTATGTAACCATTTCCTTATTTGGTCGGCACTTGGCCCTATTTTAGTTTGTTTTAGCTTTTTGGCCCTTGGAGGCATCATGTTTTAGTGGATTTTGATATTTTTGAATTTAATATTTAAGATTTTGATGTTAAATTTCGTAATCTAGGGTTGATGGAATGAAAAAATGAACGGTTTTAGGATGATATAGGTTTAATTTAATATGGGTTACGGGAATGTAAACCTATTAAAAAATAATCCTAAACTAATTCAGCCAGCTTATTTGTTAATTCATAGGACATGAATTAAGTGAATTTCCAGCCAGAGAGCAAGCCTGGAATTCATCCGCTGTTTTCTAGGGGTCAAACTGCTGAAATATATGTTAAAGATATAGTATATATGAACATCAAACGTCTGAATTTTCGATTCAGATGGTTGAACCTAGAGTTTTTCTGAGCTATCCATTTGTTTTGTTATTTTTTTATAAATTTATTTGTTTTATTATTGTTTGTCGTATAATAGGAATTCTTAAATATATTGTATCTATTTAACAAGTAGTAAAACACATAAGTTAATCTTTGACTTAATTCAAAAATGATTGTTAGCCAAAAACCATGCTAACAATTTTATTCAACTTTTAATCATACATATTTTACCATTAAATTTATTATTTTGAAATGAAATAAAAATATACGTTAAATTTCCTGAGAATTTATTCAGAAGCCGAGGAAGAAGATTTCTTCAGGGATTATTTCTTCTTAGCTTCTTCATCCGCAACAAAATTCCCATCCCAAGAATTTGAGTATATGGAGGTCATTTTTGACTTTGATTCCACGGATTCAAAGAAGAAGAGGGAACGTGAACTTCCGGCTTGACAGTTCCACATACTCTTAATGTAATTTTCTCTAAGAAAGTTAATCTTCTTATAGTAATTTTTTGTTCGAAATATAGCTCACGTTGAACGTCGAATTGCTACTATTGAAAATGAGGAATATCATTGATTTTTTTTCTTTGGTTAATGGTGAAATAGCTAATGATCATTAAGATTTCTTACTTTTCGATGTATATCCAGTGTGGTACGAAGACCATTTATAAACCAGATCTTGTTTCGGAGTTTTAATCAAAATTGGAGTTGATGATTGTGAGGACTTGGATGAATATGACTGTGAAGACATAATGAATTTGTTTTAGAAATTTTTTATTTTTACTTTTGTATATAGTCCATAATAGTTTTACCATTCATTATAAGTAAAAATTCCCTTTTTTAGGAATGAATCATGTCGTTTTTAGTAAGAGTAATTATAAACTAGAAATGTAAGTTAAAAATAGATTATTAACTAGTGGTTAATATATTAGAGTTAATAAAATATACGAAACTATAAGTATATTAGAATATTTAGGATAGACAAGAAACACCTAGTTGCTAATGGAAAGGCTATCCAACTAATAATCAGGCAACCAGGGTTTGAGCCCCGGTTGATGCAGTATTTAAAATTTTCAAAATTTTAATAAATCCTTAAATGAAACGATGCCTAGTTATCTTCTTAATTTAACAAATGAGTTTTCAAGTAACAATTTTATGGAGATATCTAGTATTTTATTTTTTGATGTCACGGATTCAAAGTTAATTACTTCTTTTTTTATATTATCGCGTAAAAAGTGATGTCTAATATCTATATGTTTAGTTCGAGAGTGATTAACTGGGTTTTTAGATAAATTTATCGCACTCATGTTATCACAGTAAATAGTTTATTTTGATAAATTTATATTAAAATCATTAAGTGTTTGTTACATGTATATAATTTGAGCACATGCTAAAGCGGCTGATATGTATTCAGCTTCACACGTAGATAGTGAAACACAATTTTGTTTCTTGCTAAACCAAGAGACCAGTGATTTATCAATAAAGTGACAAGGACCACTTGTGCTTTTACGACCCATCTATGATCCTCAGAAATCAGCATCACAGAAAGATACTAATTCAAAGGAACAATCTTTCGAATAGAAAAGTCCAAAATCTCTGGTATTGCTTTGATAACGTAATATACGTTTTAGTATTTGTAAGTGTGATTCTTTTGGATTAGCTTGAAAACGTACACATGAAGAACACTTATCATTATATTAGGTCTACTTGCTGTTAAATATAATAATGATCCTATTATACTACGATATAATATTTAATCAACACTTTACCATTTTCATCTCTATTGAGATGCGTTGTCGTACTCATAGGAGTTGGTTTAGTAGAAGTATTTTCCATTTTAAATTTTTTAATTAGATTATCACAATATTTTCCTTAACTTATAAAATTACCGTTGGATAATTGTTTAATTTGTAAATCCCATATGGGACATTTTAAATTCCTTAGTCATAAATTCTAAAAATTCTTTACGTATTTTTTTATTAGTAGAACCAAATATAATGTCATCTATGTATATTTGAATTATTAAAATATCTTGTTTAGATCGTTTTATAAATAATGATTGATCAACTATTCCTATTTGAAATCCATAACTTAAAAGGTAATTTTTAAGATGTTTATACCAAGCAGGGGGTGCTTGTTTTAAACCATACAAAGTCGTTTTCAATATATACATAATTAGGATAATTTCATGTGTAAATAACAGTGGATGTTTAACGTAAACATCTATTTTCTATAATAGAAAGTAAAATACATGAAATAATGATGTGGCACATTTGTTTTTCGTGCAAATCCAACGTGGTTGTATCTCAGGGCGTTCTCGCTTATTCCCTTATCGCAATTTTTTTTCCCTTAATCCAGTAGTAACCGCCCGAAACCACGTTTTCATTCCTTTTCTTAAATCATAATTATCCATAACTTACGCGTTTTGTCCCTTCGCCTTTCTTCCAACCTGCGTTGATCTTTGAATCAACAACAGTTCTCTTATATTTACAAAATTAGTTTTCTTCCAATCGGTATCCCTCCATGCTTCTTCTTTTCTCTTCTCCTTAATATCGTAACCATAATATCGTAACCATCGCTTTGAACATCCTTCTCACATCACTTTAACTATACAACAATCCTACCACGATTATGTCCACATCAATGGTCTGTATAGCTTTAACTCCAGAATCGAAAATTGGGGATTTTAGGTTAGTAAATTTGTATTTTAAAAATTATAATTTTTGGTTTTTTTCCAGATTTGTTCACAATTTGGGTTCTCTACTGATTTGGGTCTAATACTTTTAAACAAGACATCGTTAAACCTAATTCACAAAATGGGTTCTTTACTGATTTGGTTTATTACGGACCCATTTCTTCTTCTTGATGGCATGACATCGTACTTCCAACTGTGAGATAAATAATACTTACCTTTTAATTAGACTTAATCCACAGTTAGGCTATGTCTATTACTCATGAACCAATATAAATTATCAGTTAAATTGTATAGTCCATAAGGCAATCATGTAGGCCATTTGATCAGTGTAGGCCATGTAATCAGACAAGGTATAATAAAGGGCAATCTTCTAGAAAAGGTAAAGGGGGTTTAAAGCCCAAGGTTATTGTAAAAAAAATGTTGGTTGGTTTTAAAGTTTAAATGCTAGGTGCAATAGATCAAAGAATCATGATGGAGAGATGTGTTGTAGGATATCAGATCCAAAAGAGTCCGAAATGTGCATGTTTGTTGTTCAAACTTTGCATGCAGAAAGATAACAGTTTGACTATTATAACTGTTGTCTTCCAGCAAGCTAATTTTGCAATTTATATGAACATAAGTTTGGGCCTAACCTGCAATGTTAAGACATGGTAATAAGTAATAACATTAGTCTCATTAATTCAAATGCACTTCCATAATTTTACACCTATTTTGAAAAACATAATTACTACAATGTTAAGTATAAAACTGAAGTACACGTAAGCTTGCAGGATCACAGCCTGTTGTGCATTAATTTTGGCTTATCAAGTGTGCATAAAAATTAAAATATGAGCATTTCTTTTAACCATTTTATGCAGATTGAAATCCCAATAATTTCTCCATTTGAAACGTTGTAATTCTTTTTATAGCAAAGCTGATTATTAAAAACTTTTTGACCATTAAATAACAAATTTTGTAACATTTTTTGATGAGCATTTTTGGTTTGTAAATATAAACATAACTCTTTTACATGAGCAATTATTTCTTTGCACACATGCAATTATAGCTCTTTTTCGATCCCCTATCTTAAGAACATTGACCACTTGACCGAAGGATATAATTAAGCTATTTCTTCAATTCTTTTCAAAGCTGCTGTAACGGCCCAGCGGTTTCGGCCCCGAAAATCGACATAAATACCATTATCGTAACTCATGCCGACTTCCCAAACCCCAAAAACACTGGATGGTTATTATAAAGAAAGTAGAGGGTGAGATAAGAGAGAAAGAAATATTAGAATAGAAGAAGAAGAAGAAATAACACAACACAGAGTCTCACATCGCAGCGGAACAAAATATAATACAGAAATAATTTTATTGAGAGCTTTAAAATTCTTACAATATCAGAGTAAATCAACATCTCTAGACAGTTACAACACACAGCGGAATAGTATCATACGTCTAGACTCTTCCAGCTCGTCTCTTCACAGCTTTCGATAACCTGAACCTGTATACCCCGGGCTAACCTGAGAAATTACAAAACACTGGGTCAGTCTGGTGAACCAGAGTGATAAAAACTCGCACAGTTTAAGGGTATCACATAACTTGATTTTAAGTTCAAAAAAATTTCGAAAGAAAAGGATAATCGTAAGACCAATTCCACACATAAATACGGACGGTTTTTACCTTACGATAACCCAAACCAGTTTTGAAATCAATATCTTGTCTGATATTATAATAATGTCTAAATACATGTAAATATCAATCTAGTGGAACGCTTGCATCTCACGCACCACATATATAGTATACAAACAAAACCGCGGGCTCTTATTGGAGATTGGATTCCGATTATGACAAGGTATGGGACCACCTGCTGATTGTGTATCTCTAGAGGCGAATACACTGGGTTCAACAAGAACTTCTTGCAACCCGGCCCTCACATGACCGACCACTCATTTCGCTTGAGTGTATCGAATGTATATCACCAACGATTAGGTGCGACCCACCGTCTTCCCGAAAAGGGACAGCATCGATAGATTAAAGAAGCAAAAGGAATTTCCCTAAATAGGTGATCATACACCCTAATGGGAGCGACCCACATAGCCATGCTGCATGCCCAATTTCTGTCATTTCCCGGTTGATGAGACTTGAGGTTTGAATCCGTTTTTAACACCGGGTCATCATTCACTTTGAATGCCACATCATCATATCCACCAGATATCACTAATTGACGTGCACAAAAATATTCTGGTCGTTAAACTAAGAGAAGTGCCCTTCTCCGCCACTAACAAAAATATGTTTGTAAAAATCAACGTACTCGATCCCTTTGGAAATACACTGACAGACATTCCTCCATACAAGTCATCCAAGAACAGGATGAACCGAAGGTACTCTCCTACTGCATCCAACACAGGAATCATCCCATGGATCTGTAGCGAGAAGTCCTTGCAAACCGTAGATTCCAACCACGACAGAACCACAGTTTATTTCTGGCCACTAAACCAAAGATTTTTAGTAGTTCTTCCGCTTATGAAAATCCACAATCTTCAATGCTCCATCTCGACCGCCTTCTGATATCTTCACGGATTTGTTGGTCGGAATGGTTTTTGAATATAAATTCGATCCCGGTCTTTCCATGCCAACAATCGTATTGGATAGATTTTATAGTCGGTGATTTAACTATCAAAATAAACAGTATTTCAATCATGACAATCCAGTTAGTTCATTGGCTCAGTATTCAGTATCACTTGGCCTTTTAATTAAAAACAAATGTAAATTCAAACTCTTAAATCTTTCAATACTAAAAACATAGTTTCCTCGCTTCTTTATTTAACATGAGATTCTTCCTTAAACCAATTCATTTCTTAGGATAATCCTCTATCATATTTAGTTTTTTATTTTCACTTTCAAACCATTTACCACATTATTACCATAGAATATTAGAAAATCAATTTAACTTATTACACATACCATAACTTTATGAAACATCTTCGTTCATTACTTGACAATGATACAAATGCTTATTCATATAAAGTAAATTTATTCCAATACTCAACTTTACCTTTTCTTTTTAACCTTGCAGATATCGTTATAATTTGGCGAAATCTCCTTTATTCCCTTTTTCCTTTGAAATCATCATTTATATATATTTCGACCAAAAATATTCCGTTATCATTTCACTAATGAAATACTAAAGTTTATTCACCACATTTACCAATATAACTCATCATTCTAAGATAATCCCGAAGTCGTTCAAGTTGGGGTATTTTAGTTACCTCTCAGACATTGATCAACAATGTTCATATCTTAAAATAATATCAGTTGTAATAAAAACTGATATTCATTCTCAATATCCAAACAATCTTCTTTTACTTGTATCTTGACGAAACATCGTTCCTTTTTATGAACCCAATTTAAATAATATATTTTTAAAAATAAATTTCACATCTTCAGTTCTAATGATTTACGGAAATTCCGTCTTTTATAAGAAAATGTATATTTAGGCCATCCACTGCCAGTTTCTTAACCAATACAGTCTATTGTTTAATAACAAACAACTGTTGAATATAGATTCAACAATCGATAAGCAACTCAATAATTCAATCATCATGATTCAACAATTCATATAACAATCATATGAAATTAAACAATAATCAATACAACTCATAGTGGTCAAACAATAATGATTCAAGCGTCCAATCTAATTCAAATACATTTATGTAACCAACAAGGTTAGTTACCTTTATTGGAAATCATCGTTAAAAATAACGATGTCATTTTATTTAAATTAAACCACGTTTAATTTAAATAGATGATATAACAATCTGTATCGACATCCAACCAATCATCAATCAGTCAACACTTAGCAAAACATGGCATACGAATTATAAATCCGATTTATAGAAATTATTAATGGGATTACTAAGTGAGTTAAACTCTCCTTGGCTTGGTTTGGTTGTTAAACGCTGGTTTTTCAATTAAATTCAACATTGTTTAATTCAATTAAAAATTCCTCTTGCTGCCTGTCCTGCCTGATCCTGCTCCATCCTAATATTCTCATTTCTACGGTTCCAAAGAAACTGACCGTGCAAAAATCTGTTAACGTACGTACGAGATATTGTATAAACAAATTTATAAAGGAATTTAATTATTAAGCTTTAGATTTAAAATATATATGTATATGGTCCTTTTACCTTAACTGTTTGGCCCGTATTTCCAGCCCATTCCCATATCAAAACCCTACCGTACCCCCTTCTATCCCTCACAAAAAATACACCGCCTCCACCAGAAATTTTTCTCCAATGGCCGATCCTCTTTCCCCTTACTGTCCTTCAACCGAAATCGAAGACCGCTGCATCGAAACCCCCCTATGAAACCTCTCCTTCTTCGATCCTCCCTTCTCTTTCTTTAATTGGTTGGCCAAACATCCAAATCAACTTCTCAACAACCTCACGTCACCATACTTTCGCCAGTCATCCTCAAACCACTTCTACAACATCCAAAGTCACCACCACTTCAATGTTCAACCTCTGTGCCATCACAGTTCATACCCGAGGCTTCCAGATGAACCCTACGTCTTAACGTTGAACAAAATCATTATAAGCTTCATCAGAACTATTCTGAGACGAAGCGCGTGGGATTCCCCATACAGATAAGTATTTAATTTGATTTTTGTTTGCTGAATAAATTAAATTTGGATATTATAAGTGGTTCGCACCATTTCTCTTTACTGTGTTTTTCCAATTTTTCTAGGACGTGATGAAGCCCTTATGCGATACTTGTATTTATAGTACTCCACGTCCATCCTATATAGGTTCGGCTACCTAGTTCTTAGGCCATTGGTTTTCCCCTTTTTTCAGATTTGCGTAATGATAGTTGATGGAAAAATGATATCTGTGTGATGGATTTTTGTAGAGATCTTGTTGAGCATTGTATTGTATTGTCATACAGTAGCTCTATTAGGAAAACAGTGATTGAAAGGGCATAGATCAGGTGGGATAAGGGCTATGACTTGTTTACTAATTGCAGAGATTTAAATCCTTATGAAATCTTTGGTTCAGATCTGTAAATGTGTATATATTATCTGTTTCGATTTGTCTGCATAAATTTGATGGTGAATATATGGAAAAAAAAATCCCTTAGCTGTTCATGTACTTAGGATTGATGCAAATATATATATATATATATATATTTAGTTGTCCAAGATTGATTTACTTAGCTGTTCAGCTATTTTCTTTTCTGTTCATGATCTATGGTCGAGTCATGCATCAATATTTTAGAATGTACTGTTTTTTTTTTCTTTCTCTTTTTTTCTTCTTTTTAGACAATAGCTATAGGCTTAGCTGTTAATTTTTTTTTTCTGTTTTCTTAGCTGATTCGCTGTCGTTATTTCATCATGTTCATGAATACATTAGCTGTATACATATTTCGGCTATGTTAGCTGTATACATGAATACATATCTGTTTGTATATTGTTGTTTATTGTTAGCTGTTTCCATGATTTTCTTTTCAGTTGAAACCCTTTCTTTTTTGTATAGTGGTTACGGGAAGGAAATAGGAAAGAAAGGAGTGGGAGAAAAGACAGCAGTAAGGATAGAATGAAAGAAGGAAAAACGTGAAAGTAAAGAAGAGACACAACAGAAGGGAACGACTTGTTTTGCGATTCCTTGAATGAAACATGTCATAATGGAATCCACGAATCGTTATGTATATTTGATTATGAAATGCACAGCTGAAATAATATATGTTGTATTTCTTTGTATTGTACACTTCTGGTTGTTATGTTGAATACAATCCATTTTTTTCTATGTTCATGGCGCAATGTCTCATTATTATATGTTGGACCAGTATGATGCAAAGGTATTTGATTCCGTATGTTGCCGGACTAAACTTTGTGGATGAGTATGTATATATTTATATATATACACACACGTATGTGCATGTACACACAAGGATTTGTATTTAAAAATATAATTGCGCATGTTGTTTAAAATCTTAAGGTTAGTTTATCAATTTAATCTCATATAATCTCAATTAAGTTTTAAGCAGCTAAATTAACTATAATACCATCGTATGAAAGCAAACAGCTTAAATTTCAAACAGGTTAAAATTCAAACTCAACAGTTAAAATTTTGGGTTTAAATAACATCTCAATTATATAAAGACCTTTTTATATATATAAATAAAACGTTATAAATTTAAAAACATTTCTATAGCGATTATTCGAAAATTTAAATTAGCCAAACATCGTTTTTAATAACGAATTAAATATTAAAACCCATTAATATTTCAAATACAATATTTAAAATAATAAATTAAATTAAATATTTGACTACCAAGAATACGGGACGTTACATTCTTCCCCCCTTAAAATAATTTCGTCCTCGAAATTGCTATGGTAGGAAAGAACGTTACAAACCCATAAATTTTATATTTTCGCGTAAGCGTACCTTTATGCGAGCGCCATTTAATTTATCGCAATCCACTCAATCAAAATCTAATCCTCAAAAGCCATCTGGCACCTGTACTTACTCAATTCACATATGAGTAATAATATTTGAAATTCTAAGATAATATTTCACTAATCAACTGGTATAACTACACCAATTTCAAAGTCGATTGTTAATTATTCTCATTCAAACAACTATTATCCAATAACAAACAAATCATGATCAGTAATCTATACACAACCACATCAATCAAACCAACTAAATTTACATTCAATATTAATATTTTACTTTGGTTTCACATATTTAAACATCAATCTTTTAATACTCGATTGATTTCTATTTAATTATTTATTCATCAAAATCCAAATTTATTTATTTCAATTAAAGTTTCACTTAACTAGATTAAGTTTCAATTCAAAATTCCAACCTAATTTGAATACCATTCAAATCAATCAATCACAGTAATATCTCAATAATTTGATAAAATCATTTTCTTTCTATACAGAAATATAATTTGGGCAAAATTATTTCATTTACCCTCTTTACAAAACAATATTGTATTAATTGTCAGTTCAACGCTTCTCAACACTTGAACCGATCAACAACACAATACAAAACATTTTTATATCAAATTTATAAATACGCTCTCATATATATACACTCAAACTCAATCTAGGGTGTTACTAATCCCATCTCTATTGAGTTACGCCACAGAGCCTAGGTTATCAATAAACCAATAGCTCTGATACCACTATAATGACCCAGCGGTTTCGGCCCCGAAAATCGACATAAATACCTTTACCGTAACTTATGCCGACTTCCCAAACCCCGAGAACACTGGATGGTTAATAGAAAGAAATTAGAGGGTGAGATAAGAGAGAAAGAAATATTTGAATAGAAGAAGAAGAAGAAATAACACAACACAGAGTCTCACATCGCAGTGGAACAAAATATAATATAGAAATAATTTTATTGAGAGCTTTAAAATACTTACAATATCAGAGTACATCAACATCTCTGGACAGTTATAAAAAATCTGTCCTATATACAACACACAGTAGAATAATATCATACGTCTGGACTCTTCCAGCTCGTCTCTTCACAGCTTTCGATAACCTGAAACTGTATACCCTGGGCTAACCCGAGCATTTACAAAACACCGGGTCACTATGGTGAACCAGAGTGAGAAAAACTCGCACAGTTTAAGGGTATCACACAACTTGATTTTAAGTTCAGAAATCCTTCGAAAGAAAAGGATAATCGTAAAACCAAATCCACACATAAATATGGACGGTTTTTACCTTACGATAACCCAAAACAGTTTTGAAATCAATATCTTGTCTGATACTATAATAATGTCTAAATACAAGTAAATATCAATCTAGTGGAACGCTTGCATCTCACGCTCCACATATATAGTATACAAACAAAACCGCGGGCGCTTATTGGAGATTGGATTCCGACTATGACAAGGTATGGGACCACCTGCCGATCGTGTATCTCTAGAGGTGAATACACTGGGTTAAACAAGAACTTCTTGCAACCCGGCCCTCACATGACCGACCACTCATTTCACTTGAGTGTAACAAATGTATATCACCAACGGTTGGGTGCGACCCACCGTCTTCCCAAAGGGACAGCATTGATAGATTAAAGAAGCAAAAGGAATTTCTCTAGATAAGTGATCATACACCCTAATGGGAGCGACCCACATAGCCATGCTGCCTGCCCGATTTCTGTCATTTCCCAGTTAATGAGGCTTGAGGTTTGAATCCCTTTTTAACACCGGGTCATCACTCACTTTGAATGCCACATCGTCATATCCACCAGATATCACTAATTGACATCCACAAAAATATTTTGGTCGTTAAGCTAAGAGAAGTGCCCTTCTCCGCCACTAACAGAACTACGTTTGTAAAAATCAACGTACGCGATTCCTTTGGAAATACTTTGTCAGACATTTGTCCATACAAGTCATCCAGGAACAGGATGAACCGAAGGTACTCTCTTACTGCATCCAATACAGAAATCACCCCATGGATCTGTAGCGAGAAATCCTTGCAACCCGTAGATTCCAACCACGACAGAACCACAGTTTATCTCTGGCCGCTAAACCAGAGATTTTTAGTAGTTCTTCCGCTTATGAAAATCCACAGTCATCAATGCTCCATCTCGACTGCCTTCTGATACCTTCACGTATTTGTTGGTCGGAATGGTTTTCGAATATAAATTCGATCCCGGTCTTTCCGTGCCAACAATCGTATTGGACAGATTTGATAGTCGGTGATTTAACTATCAAAATAAACAGTGTTTCAATCATGACAATCCAATGAGTTCACTGGTTCAGTATTCAGTATCACTTGGCCTTTTAATTAAAAACAAATGTAAATTCAAACTCTTAAATCTCTCGATATTAAAAATATAGTTTCCTTGCTTCTTTACTTAGCATGAGATTCTTCCTTAAACCAATTCATTTCTTAGGATAATCCTCTATCATATTTAGTTTTCTATTTTCACTTTCAAACCATTTACCACATTATCACCATAGAATATTAGAACATCAATTTAACTTATTACACATACCATAACTTTACGAAACATCTTCGTTCATTACTTGACAATGATACAAATGCTTATTCATATAAAGTAAATTTATTCCAATACTCAACTTTACCTTTTCTTTTTAACCTTGCGGATATCGTTATAATTTGGCGAAATCTCCTTTATTCCCTTTTTCCTTTGAAATCATCATTTATATATATTTCTACCAAAAATATTCCGTTATCATTTCACTAATGAAATACTAAAGTTTATTCACCACATTTACCACTACAACTCATATCATTCTAAGATAATCCCGAAGTCGTTCAAGTTGGGGTATTTTAGTTACCTCTCATACCTTGATCAACAATGTTCATATCTTAAAATAATATCAGTTGTAATAAAAACCGATATTCATTCTCAATATCCAAACAATCTTCTTTTACTTGTATCTTGATGAAACATCATTCCTTTTTATAAACCCAATTTAAATAATATATTTTTTAAAAATAAATTTAAAATCTTCAGTTCTAATGATTTACGATAATTCTGCCTTTTATAAGAAAATGTATATTTAGGCCATCCACTGCCAGTTTCTTAACCAATACGGTCTATTGGTTAATAACAAACAACCGTTGAATATAGATTCAACAATCGATAAGCAACTGAATAATCCAATCATCATGATTCAACAATTCATAAAACAATCATATGAAAATAAACAATAATCAATACAACTCTTAGTGGTCAAACAATAATGATTCAAGAGTCCAATCTAATTCAAATACGTTTATGTAACCAACAAGGTAAGTTACCTTTATTGGAAATCATCATTAAAAATAACGATGTCATTTTATTTAAATTAAACCATGTTTAATTTAAATAGATGATATAACAATATGTATCGACATCTAACCAATCATCAATCAGTCAACACTTAGCAAAACATGGCGTACGAATAATAAACCCGATTTATAAAAATTATAAATGGGATTACTGAGTGAGTTAAACTCACCTTGGCTTGGTTTGGTCATTAAACGCTGGTTTTCAATTAAATTAAACATTGTTTAATTTAATTAAAACCTGTCCTGTCCGATCCTGCTCCATCCTAATATTCTCGTTTCTACAGTTCCAAAGAAACTGACCGTGCAAAAATCTGTTAACGTACGTACGAGATATTGTATAAACAATTTTATAAACGAATTTAATTATTAAGATTTAGATTTAAATATATATATATATATGGGCCTTTTACCTTAACTGTTTGGCCCGTATTTCCAGCCCATTCCCATATCAAACCATACCGTACCCCCTTCTATTCCTCACAAAAAAAATAACGCCTCCACCAGAAATTTTTCTCCAATGGCCGATCCTCTTTCCCTTTCCTGTCCTTCAACCGAAATCGAAGACCGCTGCATCGAAACCCCCCCTACGCAACCTCTCCTTCTTCGATACTCCCTTCTCTTTCTTTAATTGGTTGGCCAAACATCCAAATCAACTTCTCAACAACCTCACGACACCATACTTCCGCCAGTCATCCTCAAACCACTTCTACAACATCCAAAGTCACCACCACTTCGTTGTTCAACCTCCGTTCCATCACAGTTCATACCCGAGGCTTCCAGATGAACCTTACGTCTTCACGTTGAACAAAATCATCAAAAGCTTCATCAGAACTATTCTGAGACGAAGCGCGTGGGATTCCCCATACAGATAAGTATTTAATTTGATTTTTGTTTGCTGAATAAATTAAATTTGTATACCATAAGTGGTTCGCACCATTTCTCTTTACTGTGTTGTTCCAATTGTTCTAGGACTTGATGAAACTCTTATGCGATACCTGTATTTATAGTACTCCACGTCCATCCTATATAGGTTCGGCTACCTAGTTCTTAGGCCATTGGTTTTCCCCTTTTTTTTTCACATTTGCGTAATGATAGTTGATGGAAAACTGATATCTGTGTGATGGATTTTTGTAGAGATCTTGTTGAGCATTGTATTGTATTGTCATACACTAGCTTTATTGGGAAAACAGTGATTGAAAGGGCATAGATCAGGTGGGATAGGGGCTATGACTTGTTTATTCATTGCACAGATTTAAATCCTTATGAAATCTTTGGTTCAGATCTGTAAATGTGTATATACTATCTGTTTCGATTTGTCTGCATAAATTTGATGGTGAATATATGAAAAAAGTTTGATCCCTTAGCTGTTCATGTACTTAGGTTTGATGCAAATATATATATATATATATATATATATATATATATATATATATATGTATAGTTGTCCAAGACTGATTTACTTAGCTGTTCAGCTATTTTCTTTTCTGTTCATGATCTATGGTCGAGTCATGCATAAATATTTTAGAATGTACTATTTTTTTCTTTTTCTTTTTATCTTCTTTTTAGACAATAGCTATAGGCTTAGCTGTTCTATTTTTTTCTATTTTCTTAGTTGTTTCGCTGTTGTTATTTCATCATGTTCATGAATACATTAGCTGTGTACATATTTCGGCTATGTTAGCTGTATACATGAATACATATCTGTCTGTATATTGTTGTTTAATGTTAGCTATTTCCATGATTTTCTTTTCAGTTGATACCCTTTCTTTTTTGTATAGTGGTTACAGGAAGGAAATAGGAAAGAAAGGAGTGGGAGAAAAGACAGTAGTAAGGATAGAATGAAAGAAGAAAAAACGTGAAAGTAAAGAAGAGACACAACAGAAGGGAACGACTTGTTTTGCGATTCCTTGAATGAAACATGTCATAATGGAATCCATGAATCGTTATGTATATTTGATAATGAAATGCACAGCCGAAATTATATATGTTATATTTCTTTGTATTGTACACTTCTAGTTGTTATGTTGAACACAATCCATTTTTTTTCTATGTTCATGGAGCAATGTCTCATTATTATATGTTGGACCAGCATGATGCAAAGGTATTTGACTCCGTATGTTGCTGGACTAAACGATGTGGATGAGTATGTATATATTTATGTATATACACACATGTATGTGCATGTACACACAAGGATTTGTATTTAAAAATATAATTGTGTATGTTGTTTAAAATCTTAAGGTTAGTTTATTAATTTAATCTCATATAATCACAATTAAATTAAGTTTTAAGCAGCTAAAATTAACTATAATACCATCGTATGAAAGCAAACAGCTTAAATTTCAAACAGGGTAAAATTCAAACTCAACAGTTAAAGTTTTGGGTTTAAATGACATCTCAATTATATAAAGACCTTTTTATATTTATAAATAAAACATTATAAATTTAAAAACAGTTCTATAGCGATTATTCGAAAATTTAAATTAGCCAAACTTCGTTTTTAATAACGAATTAAATATTAAAACCCATTAATATTTCAAATACAATATTTAAAATAATAAATTAAATTAAATATTTGACTGCCAAAAATATGGGACGTTACAGCTGCTATATATGATTTTTCAAACAAAAATTAAAAAATAAATGCGAAAATTTATTTACAAACTGGTATTCTTTTCCACTCTTTGTTTTCACTTTATACATATCATTTCCTATCATTTTACGTTCAACAATCCACTAAAAATATATGACGCAAACTTCTATTAGTTAACAGAATACAATATTGATGCTACTTGCAATAGCCTTGATACACGTTTAAATGGTTTTTTTTTTAATTTGTTCAGGAGGGAAACCGACCGGAGTCGTAAAACCCTCCCTAGTGCACCTTGCCTAGTCCGCGAGCACTACATAAGTTGCTGATCTTAGCGTATGCACATGGTAAGATCTTAGCACTCGTTTAAATGGTTTGATGATTTATTTATTTTTATATTCATTTATCTCTTTTCTTTTGAAGCTTAAAGGGATAATCCTCAACTTTAATCTATATCTATAATTTAAGCAATCTAATTTTGGTCTTATAACTTACAACTACAATATTATGGTTCAACTGAGTCTGAAGTGAAGTACGAAGGTTGCCCCATTGTCCATCTCATTGGAGTTTCCATTATGGTTAACAGTTACATGCCAAAACTGGTACATTTCAAATGAGTGCCTTCTATTTGAAGTATAGTCTGATTTGGTTATACTGCTTTTTTTAACTGTATTTCCAATTAATTATATGTAAATCGATGTTAAAATTTCCAACGAAATTTAAGCTTGAATTCAAATTATTATAAAGCCTTTCAGCCTGCTCAATGGGTTTCATTTAGAGTTTTTTTCTTGTCATATCTTTGTTTTTCGTTGATGCATTTGGTTCACGAAGCTCTTTATTTTTGGCCAATACTGGTTGAGGAGGTGTATTAAGCATTACTGTTGGAACTATTTTTGCCTTTCTCGAATTTAGCTTCAAATATGTGTACGCGTATCTCTAATATTAAATTAAATTTTTATATAATGGTTCATATGTATACTCACAAGTTCGAATTATACTATCTTTTATGTTGTATTTACAGTTTTGTAGGAGGATGACTTTGATGTCACTGTCCCTGACGGTGGTGTAACATACATTTATTTGTTGCATCCAAGGTTAGTTATTATTCACTTCACTTTGCTTTTATATCATGCCATTTAGATTCATAATTTATTATGTTGTTGATACCACTTTCGGTCCTTATTTCACAATAAGCTGAAGATAAATTTTCGCATGAGAGAAAACTAATGAATTATTTGTTCAATTTACGCACATATTAAATGTTTCAAACTTCAATGTGTCTGCCAAAAATATTTGCACTTACCCTTTTCAATGAATTAAATCTATATTACCAAATTTATATTTCATAGCTGTTATTCGTTTGTGCAACTATTTGGTCCTACAGCATATTATAATTGGCAAAATTATTATGTGTTCTTGCTTTTGTTTAAGGCGTTTCCATGACCATGACTAAATTTTGAAATAATGGAGAGAAAATTTAAAACACCTTAAGTTTTGATATGTGATGCGTATGAGAATTGTATGAAACAGCCCGTAACTTCCCCATGAAGGAAAGCCCGGATTGCTTTGAGGACAAGACAAATCAGAAGATAAACAGAACAATATTTCATTGTTATGACAACCATTACATCAGAGTACAAGAATATCACAGAGTATAAATGAATACTATACATTTGATAAATAGTAGAGATTTAAATACATTACAGCAGCGGAAAAATAATACAAAACATAACTGAAAGAAATACACAGATACAGAGCTTTCCGAATATCACTTCAGCTATAAACCAAGATCCTGTGAATATAAATCTGCAAAACAGAAACTACTAGCTGCCCGTGTGGAAAATAAGGGCACCCTGAGTTTAGGTTAAAACAATAAACTCCAGGCAAGTCATGTGACTGGTATTAGAACTAAAACAGTCATTAATCTTAATTTTAAAGTTAGGTAAATCAAGGGACCACGCCGTATAACACGGAATGGGTTTCCTCCCAAGAATACCAGTGCGTAAAACAAACAGCGCAATGCTAAATAAAGAACAATGAAGCTATTATAAGACCCAGGTCCTATCACACAATGCAACGCAAGCCGGATGATAGGATTTTACCTTATAATAGCCGAATAATGCTTGATACGTAAAATTTAATCATTTATTATTACTATAAGTGAAGAAATCAACTTCAAATATAAATGTATCAATCATTGGCGGCATTAGCGTCCCATGCCACTATGTCTCCAATAGCATACAACTAAAACCTCAAAATGTCGTATTGGAAGTTGGATTTCCATCTGTGAACCGAGGCAAAAGATAGTCCTCACCGCTTCGAGACCCTCTAGCCCGCGTCTCAGGTAAGCGCGCAGGCAAGCCTTGGATCGTTAGGGCAGGTCCACATGGAGTGGATTAAAGTTAAACCCTGAACATGCGTTTCCCCGCCCTATGGGGCATAAATGAGCCAACGAATGACTCCATCGGTCCCAGATCGACCGATATAACCGAGGCGCCTTGCATTCCAACAACCACATGAGTCAAACTCATCAGGACGTGTAAAACCACTGATGCCACTCCTAGGTAGAAAGAAACGCATGTCCTCCCTGATGTCCTCTCTAGTTTTAGATTCACACCGGGGTGTGAGGCTCGTGAATTATCCCTATACACAAAGCTATGCCACAAAGGCCGTGCTCTGATCATCAACCACATGACTCTGCCTTTCAACAGAAGCCTTGATCATTTGCATCTCAGCATGCCACAGAGGCAATTCACGCTATGCAACCGATGTCTATCAATCTCACAGAATGAAATCGAATGTCAGACACACAGTCCATTTACAAGTTTGTTCTGGGTCTGAAGGAAATCGGAGGAACATTATTCCTCGCATATCCGGTCGATCTCTAAGTACGTCTGGACAATCACCGCTTTTCCATCGTCTTGGGTGTACAGCCTAATCAGGATACAAGTAATCATCCAACTGATGTGAAGACCTCCGGTCTTCAACCACCGTCTTCGTCTTCGGCTTATCGTCGTATCAGTTATTCAGAATGGGATAAACCCGGTCTTTTCGAATAACTTGCGTATATGATAACAAAGTGTTACACAAACACAACATACGCCTCATTCCAATTCAGAATATTCTTTTATTCAAATATTCGTATTTCTAGGGAAAGGTTCCCATTAATTTTATCAAAGATAAATTCTTTTAAATTTATTCTTTAATCTTTCTTTGAATATCCATTCAAACCATATTAAAGTTTATCCAAACTTGTCGGGATTAGTGAACCATACCGAAGTAATCATTTATTTTATTTCCCAATCCCAACTTATTCATCTCATGGAGCAAAACTGGTAGTACTCCATATCTAACACCACGGTGTTATCGGTAAATTTAATTACCATTTCACTTTCAAATCTAATTAAAGATTTAACTATCGCCTGGGGTAAAACTGGTGGTACTCCATTCTCGATCATTTTCTTGAATTGATAATTTTAGTTATCACATTCCATCAGTCTCTAGCCGTAAATTAGTAAGAGAACAATTCCCTATCCATTAACCCTGAAGGCCGAAACCAACATCAGATCAATACCCAGGAAACCATTCAACTTAGCTAATCTCCAATTAGTTCTAATTTTCTTAACTCCATTGGGTTTAAGAACAGTGTGATTAAAGATACCATTCACGACAAACCCAAAATCTCATTCAATT
Source organism: Allium sativum (assembly GCA_030737875.1). Lineage (NCBI taxonomy): Eukaryota > Viridiplantae > Streptophyta > Magnoliopsida > Asparagales > Amaryllidaceae > Allium > Allium sativum. The sequence goes on along the minus strand of CM060921.1, from coordinate 712,749,644 downwards.
GTTAATCGGGTTAAAGAACGAATTTCGTTTAATACATAGTTCACAGTAAACCCAATTCACATTCCATTTCAATTCCAATTAAATGTTTATTAATTGGTAATTCTACTTTAAATCTTAATAAAAAGATTTATTCTTTTCACCCTAGGGTTTAAGAACAGTGTTAATGAAGAAACTGTTCACTACAACCCAAAATCCAATTCGATATTAAATACAAGGCTCTAAATAGAAAATATATCATCTTATATTCAATACCAAATCCTGAAACCAACCAATATCGTATTGGAAATAACGATATACATACATATATATATATATATATACATATCTTCCAAACTTCCATAACAATATCCGTATAATCACGGAGTCCAATATCGAAATATTCCAAAGATAATTTCGATTCAAATCCATTCCAATTCATATATCGGAAATTCTGGTTATATTAAAACCCATTCTCAATCCCTTTTATTTATTTAAAAATAATGGATTATAATTCTAGTTAGTAACTAGTTCATTTTGATAAAAATATATTTTTTATCTTTACAAACATGGAATTTTTCATTCCAATTCCTTTCCAACCATTTATTATGATTTTACACAAATTAATAATATTTTTAATAATTTTATCAAGGCCCATACAGTCAATTTCCATATACGATCATCGAACTGCACTTACAACTACCTTTTCCAAATTTTATTTGGACATAATTCCAAATCCAACCGCTAGATTTCAAATCTATTATATTCGTTGGAAAGCCCTTTTTGATACGAACCCAACAGTTCCGGTTTTAGGAGAATCTGACGGTCGGATCTCCCGTAACGTCAATTCGAAGTCAATGGTTGAAATTCGCGGACGGCCGCGTCGCGGCGTGTTCTATTCAGGCCATTAATATATATATATATATATATATATATATGTGTGTGTGTGTGTGTATATTATACATATAATTCATCGATTTCCATTTAAAAGCTATTTTATAAATCGTTTTAACTTAGTTTTGAAAACGATTTCAACTTCATATTCAATTTTAAATCAAAGTTGAATATTCCATATCATTAATATATAAATGATGATATTTTCAAGACATTAGATTTTGAAATCATTTCTTTTTCTATATTCATTATAAAAACGAATAAAATCGATATAAATATCGTTCGCATCAAAATGGCGCATTTCTAATCAACACGGCTTAATATATTTCAATATTTCGTGTCCATCCAAAATCGGACATCAAAATCAGATTTTAATATTTTACAGAATATTATTTTAAAAATGTTCCTTATTTTAAAATATTCGTTATTTTAAAATGTTATTCTTTTCTGAATTGGAATCAGACACAACCAATTACCATATAAAGTGATTTATATGGATTTCATACAATACATGTATATTACAACAATGATAAATAATCAACCATCATCAATAGTGCACCACTCAACTGAATAAGCATTAATTATAAATAATTAATGCTTACATCAGCCTGTCAACCAATCGATCGACATCCAACTAAACAATTGGGACTAGTGTACGTCAAATGTCATCCCAAAACCTATGTGGGGTTTCAACCAACAAATACTGAATATTACTTGTGCTGTTGGGCGATGTGTAAAATTTATCGTCCCAATCCATATCAGTCAAATAGGTGTACATAAACAAATCATTTTGATTTGTAAATGAATATTTATTTTATTCATTGATCTAATAAAAATGATATTTTTATTTTTCTAACATATTTTAGAAAATTTCGGCGGCATAACGGCGCGATACTAGAACTGGGATAAGGTCTAGCCTTATCCCTCTCCTCATAATGGCGCACGTCATACTCAAACCAAATTCTAATCAATTCGTTCAACCAAACAACCAACTACTCTAATCATCCAAACCAAACAATCAAACAATTCGCCCGTGGTATGTGCACTACGGGGAACAGTTCATATATGCAGTTACATAATAAATAACTGTATAAAGAAAATTAAAGTGAGGAGTTCTCGCCAAGAAGCTAAACCAAACACCCCGACTCTTCATATGTAGGAAATCTTCGCCGTGCTCGCCTTTTGTCACTTTCGTCATCCGTATTCGCTACATATGTAAAAATCACATTTTTATATTCTCTGTTATATGAAAATCATATTTTATCTCATTGAAAACATTATAAAAATTACTACTTTATTTGCATTTCATATAAAGAGAAATCACATTTTCATTTCAAAGCGATGTATATAAAAATCATATTTTTATTATCATACCTATATAAAAATCATATTTTTATTGTCATACCCATATAAAAATCATATTTGTACTACCTTTCATAAATCAAAATCATATTTTTACTACCTTACACAAATCAAAATCTCATTTTTAATCTATGTCATGTAATTAAAATTCAGTTCTTTACTTGTATGTTTTTCTATAAATTTCAAACTGATTTAAATACTTTTAAAGCTAAATTTTCTATGAACATTAAAACTGATTTGTAATAAAAGTAATAATTGATTTACTAAAACTGAAATTAAACTAAAAACTGATTAAACACATTGCTATTTAGTTAAGTTAAGAATTTAAAATAAATTACAAGTAAAACTTACAGTTCAAAAAGGGGGGAAGGTTTTCTAGTCACTGAGGTGGGGGAGAAGGTGCTCCAGCGCGGCGGTGGAGGGGCGTGGGCCCAGGGAAGTGGCGGCGCTGTGGTGGTTTTCGCGGTGCTGAAGAAGGGGATGCGTCATCGGTTTTCTTGTTCGCGAATGGGGGAAAGAGGGGCGTCGGCCACGAAGGTTGAAGGGGGTGCGTTGGTCATGGGGAGCTCTGGCGGTGAAGCGGCGGTGGTGGCGTGGGCCAGAGGCGCGATGGTGAAGTGCGGCGTCGCGATTTAGTTTAGGTTTTTTTTTTGTTCTTCGATTTGGAAAAACTGACGGGAGGGGGTTGACTTATAGAAAGGAGAGAGAGAGTGGTTTATATTATATTATTTAATTTTATTATTTTAAATACCCATAAAGCAACTTTTTATTTCGACCTCCAAATGAGTCCCACCGATTGTCATCCATAACTAGTTACCCCCATTCCGAACGCAATGGGATATGTCCCGTAAGCCAATTCGACCGTTTCTATCAGTTTCCATCAAAATTAAAATATAATTAAATAGAACGGTCAAAGTGGATTTCAACGTATATTTCAATTTACCAAAGCCACATACGGACTCTAAAAATTCCAAAAAAAATTATTTCTAGCTTCGTATTGATGATACAGTCCTAACAAAACTAATTTTGTCAGATTTGAAGACCGTTTGAAAAATGACCATTTTCCTCTCGTTTAAATTCCACTGAAACTGGTCAAACGCGTTTAAATGCGCCATGCTCACATATTGATTTCAAAAATTATGAAATTTGGAATCTAGCAATAATTTAACATCGCGGATCCAACAAAAGTGGTTTCGTCGAAAACGGAGGTCGTTTGCAAGATGACCATTTTTAAGGCCTATATATATATATATATATATATTAAAATATATATAAATTCCACAGCGACTTTTCTTAATTTTAAACTGGATATAACATTTCATTTCTAAAGTAAAATCTCAGTTTCTTAACTTAGTTAGAAAGATATTGTTCATCAGATTCAAATATTTCTTGTTTCGTTCCATTCTGACCTACATTGAATTATGTATAATCATTTGAAATTAGAAATCAAATTTTCGAACTGCCGCGCCATTTTAGGCTCGTTATATAATTAAAATAAATTTATTCATTTTAACTTCGTCGAAAATATATTTTTCGTTGTTATTATTTAAAATAAAGCATTTTAAATATTCAAAATTCATTAAATTAGCAAAAATAAAAATTTTAAACTGGTTTTGAAAATCCGGGTTGTTACATTGTATGGAGAAGATTTTTTTATCTAATAGAAATTACACCATAAAAAGCAATAATGAACTGCTGCTAGAGATAATCAGAATGGCAGGAAAGATAAATATTGAAACAATATAAACTTATTTACTTTGACGGGTTCAAAATTGTAGTTTATTTTGCTTACTATCCATCATTGCTTAAGATGTTGCCTTCCATGTTATAAAAGGTATTTATTTTGGTTAACTACATAATTCTAAAGTCACTGCAATACAAATTTTATGGGCAATTATTCCTGTATCACAAAGCTGTCAAGGAAACAATGATTGTATCACAAGTATCTTGATGAAGTAATATTGTAACTTATTTTCCAAATACCAGTTTTCTTTTTGAATTTTGATATCTACGTATCTTTCCATGTACTTAGCATCAAAGAAAGATATAAAAGATGATATGTAAGATGATAAAAATGAACATAGGTGGTGGTTTGCATGAAAAAATGATCCACATATTTTACATTATTCTTCACTATTAAAAACATTTTTTCTTTTAAACTAAAATGACGTTGTGGTAGTCTGTAATAGTATGTAATGAGCCTCAATATTAGGTAATCTTTTTTTTATTATTAATGAGCTTTAATATTGATGATTTTTTTAATTACTACTACATACGCGCATAGATACATGTACATCTTATAACATTATAAATTGTTTATAGTAACATTTATAATCAAAATCTCTAATTAAAATGATACTGCTGCTATATTGATGTTTATTTAAGTAGCACACTGTATTTGGCAGACTATAACAACATAGTGACTTATACAATCCAAGATTATCAGATATAGGTCGATTCAACATAACACCGTCAATAAGGAAGTTTGAGATGTTGGTTCTACGACCCACAGACATTATCATATATATCAAGCTCTACTTCTGCTTTAGTTAAAAGTGAAATTGCTAAGTTAAAGGTTTGATTCTACTCTTTCATCCATTGGAGAATTTTTTGTTAATCTACTGTTCTACTAAGAAAAAAAGAATAAGGAAAATTGATGTCTTACTTTTTAAACTGATTCATATCAATGTCTTCCCACTTCATTTTGGATATGTCACTTGCTTTTTAATATAACGTATTAAAACCTTGTGACTCATGCTCCACAAACACTACAATATAAAGTTACTAAAAAGGAAATGGCTTTTTATTGCATTAATTGATTGGTGATTAGCCCTGTAATTTTTTTGCAACACTGCCATGTAATAGGGGCAAAAGTAGCAATTTCATGTTCTAAAATCTAACCTTGAGTTACAATCATTTCTTTAGCGTATAAGATAACCGTAAATTTCATTTTTAAAACGTCGAAATAAAGAATGGTAAGCTTATGAATACATACTAGTGTTTTGTTGAATGTATTATAAATATTTCTCAGGGACATGAATGGCAGAGGTATTTTGTCCACGCAATCAATTCTCACTTGAAAACCCTATTGTGTATTCGTTTGAATGATGTGTCTACTTCCATTATATTAGCAAATGTCAGTTAATTTTGATTTTTGTGTGTGTGTGTGTGGGGAGAGAGTGAGGGAGGGAGGGAGTACATCGTAGGCACCTGCGTTGCACACATGGATCTTTAAACAAATACCTACTAAACATAATATTAAAGTATACCAAGTTTTAAGGTATGTGTAGTTCTCAAAAGGCCACAACATCAACTTATATCCTTCATACACATATTTTATATAAATGCAGATTTCCAAATGTTCACTATTTTGTATGAAAACATAAGTTTTAAAATGCATGATCTACGGAATATTAGAATGACCACAAGTTTTCAGAAATAAAATGACTTCATTGAATATCTTATGCATATTCTCTACGTTGATCTATAGTTACGAGTATGTGGCGATCTTTGATACATAATCTCTTTTTGGCTCAGGATTACATGCTTGAATTAAATATAAGAACTCATGAAGTTTACATACATAGTTTGCTAGAGCCGCGAGCAGCTGCTGCACCACCAATATAAATAGCAGAAGGTGCAGATCTGTTAATCGTAAATGGTTTGATTTGACTGAAGTATAATTTATGCATGTCATAAAGATTGTGTTTTTTCCACTCTTTTATTAGGTGTTTGTATTATCAGATGCACATGTTCCCTCTGTATAAAATGAACCATAGCCGCGTGGGCTTATATCTATAACTTGGGCTCTATGTGTTCAGCCCAGTATTTCATTTCTATCGCTATAAATACTTAGCAACTTGTATTAGATAATTCATTCAGTTTTATTACATCGTTCTGTACAAAGAAATTCTAACTCTCAATAATAAGATTTTACATTACAATTCTTGAATAAATATCACATGGTATCAGAGCTATACATTGCCTAACGGCATTCATCAGCTTACTGTTTTGCAAATCAGAGAGAGAAGCTTTTCTTGTCTCCTCAGTTTAGTTTTCATCATCGGAGAGCAACCCTTCTGATCGTGCAGCAGCTGTTCTTACCACAGTTGTGCATGCCAGGCCGGAATTTGCATTCACGGCGGCTACAACAACTTTCTGGTCATCAGAGATTGGTGAGCTCGTCATTTGACGGTATTCTGAAGTGAGAATACTGATTCTTACATTCCAAGAGAAGCAAGGAACACCTCTGCTTCCCTATTCATCCCTCTTTTCTGCACAGGCTACCACCCTCTCGTGTAGGTGGCCTCGCCGTACATAGTTCATTTTCCAGTCAGTCACTGATCTTAAATCTTGCCATGGCCAGACCTACTGAAGAAAATTCTTCAACCACTTCAAGAACAGGCACTGTTGAACTCATAATCACCACTCAACACTTTGGTAAAGCCAAAGGCTCAAGTGATAACCACTCCCCTCGATGAAGAAAATTTCCTCTTATGGAAGTTCCAAATTGAAACAGCCTTGAAGGGATACGACCTTAAAGATTATGTCAGGAACAAGACCCATGCCACCAGCCATGATCCTGGACAAAGAAGGCTATATGATTAGCAATCCAGCATATACACATCACCAAAAACAAGATAATATCTTGTTATCATGCTTACTCTCATCTACCAGCACAAATTTACTGTCACAAGTCATTGGATGAAATTCGTCTCACGAAATATGGTCTACTATACAACAAATTTTCAACTCTCAATCATCGGCTCGTATTATGCATTATAGAAGAGAATTTCAGAATGTCAGAAAAGGTGAAATGTCCATAAGAGAATATATTTCAAAGGTCAAGAGTCTTTGCGATAAGCTAAAGGTTGTAGGACATCCAATATCAGATAATAAACGAATTCTTACGCTAACTAATGGATTGGATGAAGAGTACGAATCACTGGTTACCTTTATTGCTACCCAATCTATTCTACCAGATATTCAAACCGTATACTCTGCATTATTGGCACATGAAGGCAGAGAGGAGCAAAGAAAGGCTATTCAAAATGAATACAGTGAAAATCTTATCTCTGGTTCAAGAAACATCAACAACAATCAATTAAGATACTTACCTGGTTATGGCAGGGGAAACTTTCAGGGATAGAGAGGAAACCCGAATTAGAGAGGCAGAGGAAGAGGCAGATTCAACGGTGCAAATAGGATCAAATGTCAGGTATGTGAAAAACCTGGCATTCAGCAAACAGATGTTATTTCATATTCAATGCAGATGTGAAAAATGGGCAACAAAGTCAACCTAATCAAAGAGGACCCAACATCAACATGGCTCAAGCAAATCAAGGTAGACGAAACACAGAAGCATCCACTGTGGGAACCAGTAATGATGACTTAAACAAAAATGAAGACATTAACAGTGAAGACTGGTTTCCTGACTCAGGAGCAACTAATCACATTACCAATAATCTGCAGAATTTAAATCTTGGAAACAAGAGCTACACAGGTACGCAAGTTATTCACACATGTAACGGTGAAACTATGAATATATCACACATTGGGACAGGTACAGTAAAAAGAAAGAGAAAACTCTTTCTGAATAATTTACTTAGGGTTCCAAATGTCAAGAAAAACTTAATAAGTGTGTCCCAGTTTGCTAGTGATAACAAGGTATATTTTGAGTTTCACCCCAAGTATTGTCAAATTAGAGACTTACTGAATAAAGACATATTATTACAGGGTAGTTTGGATAATGGCTTATATAAGTTCGGCAACTTGCAATCAAGATTGGGAAATCAAAATGACATTTGGTGTTGTAATGCTAACATTCAATTTAGTAATGACAATACTAATGTCATTTCTAATGATAATAGTTGTAGAAAAATTGTGAATGATCTTGATATTTGGCATTGTAAGCTAGGTCACCCTAGTTATGACATTATGATGAAAATATTGAATGAAAATAATATTTCTTACAAGCATTCACTTGTTTCCAGTACCTGCACTTGTTGTCAACTTAGCAAAAGCCATAAACTGCCTTTTGGCAAATCTGAAACTGTATATTCCAAAGCACTTAAATTATTAACAGCAGACCTATGGGGTCCTGCACCATTATGCTCAAGACAAGGTCATAGGTATTATTTATATATTGTTGATGCTTTCACTAGATATACCTGGATTTTCTTTCTCAAAGCCAAATCTGACACAAACAATACTATGCTACAGTTTATTAACTTTATTGAAAGACAAACAAACTGCAGCATAAAAATCATACAAACAAATGGGGGTAGTGAGTTTTTACCTCTTAGAAGTTTTCTTAACAGTAAAGGAATTATACATAGAAACACATGCCCCTATACATCTGAACAGAATGGAATAGTTAAAAGAAAACACAGGCATATAGTTGAGACAGGACAAACATTATTATCCAGAGCATCTATGCCTACAAAATATTGGTGTGAGGCATTTGACACAGCAGTGTACTTGATAAATATTATGCCAACTAAAGTTTTACAACACAAATGTCCTTATGAAATGTTGTATGGAAAGAAACCAGATTACAACATCTTAAGGACATTTAGATACTTGTGATTTCCGTGCCTCAGACCATATAATGCTCATAAACTTTCCCCAAGATCTAGCCAGTGTACCTTTTTAGGGTATGGAAACAACCAAAAGGGGTACAAATGCATGGACAATAAGGGAAAAGTTATTGTATCACGACATGTTGTCTTTAATGAATGTGTTTTTCCTTTTGCAGAAAGGATAAACACAAGTAATCGGAAACTTGATCAATCCAAGACCACAATGGGGACAATGCCAACTCTATCTGAATGGGTGATACCAAATCAATCTGAATGGACAACACACACAAATGACACAAATGAAGAAGAGACGTCACATCAAACCGCAGCCACTCGAACTGTATCAATCACAAGGTCAGGATACAGTTCCAGTGACTACATGAGTAATGGTGATTAACAACAAAGCAATGACCGGAATATTGACAGCAATCAAGAACATGAAAGTGACAACAATACATCGGATGACAACAGCAATGACACAGGAATACAACAGCCACAAAGTAGACATCATATGATTACTAGGGCCAAAGTGGCATTTTTAAACCCAAAATTTATAATGTGTTAATTAAAAATCATCATGATGAACAGGAGCCTGCTACATATGAGCAAGAAATGAAGCACAAGCAATGGAGTGATGCAATAAATAATGAGTATGAGGCATTGATCAATAACAAGACATGGAGTTTAGTCACAGCTCCTAAGGGAAAAAACATCGTGGGATGTAAGTGGACTTATAAATTAAAGAAAGATGCAAATGGCAATATATCCAAACATAAGGCCAGATTAGTAGCAAGGGGATTCTCACAATAGTATGGATTCGACTTTAAAGAGATATTTCCCTAGTCGTCAAACCCAAAACTATCAGAATTATGTTAACTATGGCTCTATGCAATGGCTGGAATATAAGACAATTGGATGTATGCAATGCATTCTTGAATGGAGAGTTAAATGAAGATGTGTATATGCAACAACCTTTAGGCTATGTGTGCAAAGGAAAAGAGGACAATGTGTGTAAACTACACAAGGCAATATACGGATTAAAACAAGCTTTTAGAGCTTGGTATTTCAAATTAAAAGACACTTTGGCAAGCTTGGGATACAAGGCAACAAAGTCAGATAACTATCTGTATACAAAAATTTCCAGTCAAAGCACCACATACATTTTGGTATACGTTGATGATATATTAATAACTGGCAGTGATAATACTGAAATCAGTAAAGTGTTGACACAATTAGATCAAACTTTTGCCATTAAAAACATGGGTGAGGTCAACTATTTTCTGGGCATAGAAGTTCGAAGAAAATAAAATTCTGAAATTTTCCTTTCATACAAAAAATACATTTCAGAGATACTAGCAAGGGCAAGCATGGACAAAGCAAAATCTCTCCCAACTCCTATGACTAGTAACTTAAGATTATTTAAGCATGCTGGTGAAGCTATTGAGTACAACAAACAATATCGTAGCATTGTGGGAGCTTTACAATATCTAACAATCACCAGACCAGAATTATGCTATAGTGTTAATAAGGTTTGTCAATTTATGGCAAATCCCTCAAACAAGCACTAGAGAGCAGTTAAGCGAATTTTATGCTAAGGAACCCTAGAATATGGCCTATCGATTAAAGCAAGCAAAGACATTTATTTGAATACTTACAGTTATGCTGACTGGGCTAACGACCCAGATGACCGAAGATCAACATCGGGTTACTGTTTATTCATGGCACCAAATCCTGTTTCGTGGTGCACAAGGAAACAGCCGACCATATCTAGGTCGAGTAGTGAAGCTAAATATAGAGCCGTTACCTCCGCCATAGCAGAAACCATCTAGGTAGAAACCCTAATCATGGAATTAGGTTACAAGGAAACCAGTGCTTTGGTGTGATAATCGCAGCACGGTCTCTCTATCCGTCAATCCAATTCAGCACACGAGGACAAAGCACATCGAGATCGATCTTCATTTTGTCAGGGAGAGAACTGAAGTAGGCAACTTGATAATCAACCATATCCCATTGTTTTACCAACAGGCGGACGTTTTGACTAAAGTTCTTTCAAGAAATAACTTCGAAAGACTGAGAGGGAAACTTAGAGTTTGTAATGGCGGCACCGAAGACATAGTGATGAAACCCTAGTTCATTTTGAGGCGGGGTATTATTAGATGCACATATTCCCTCTGTACAAAATGAACCATAGCCTCGTCGGCTTATATCTATAACTTGGGCTCTATATGTTCAGCCCAGTATTTCATTTCTACCGCTATAAATACTTAGCAACTTGTATTAGACAATTCATTTAGTTTTATTACATCGTTCTGTACAAATAAATTCTATCTCTCAATAATAATATTTTACATCACAATTCTTGAATAAATTTCACAGGCCCATTTTCATAACATATAGGATGAGAGTAGCTGCTTCTGTATGAGCTGTAGAGGTTGTTACAATTGCCTGATTGGAGAAATTTTTAGAATCAAAAGGTAGTTCACCCATTAGACGAGGTATTATATCTACATTTCATTTTGGTTAAGGCAACTCCAGCTAACAGCTTTTGATTAGTCATCAAGCATCAAGTATTTTAGATAAATTTTTATGACTTAAAAGACTAAAAACACATAGGTTTCACAAAAGGCTGACTTCTACTCTTTACTTAACTATGCAGTAAGGATGTTGTTGGGGAGGGGTTATGGCGCATATATTCTTTAATAATGAAAATGAATCTTTATTCCAGCTTAATTATAGGTTGATCATTAATAGTTTACAAATGAAAATGGGGAAAAAGATTGAGAGTCGGATGGTCCTAAATTTTATTGCTAAAATAGTGCCAATTTGTCTCATATTGTTATTAGAAGAAAACAAAAAAATGGGGAACATGAATTTATTAAGGAAATTAAAAGGCACACTATCATGTGTTTTAAATGTTGCTTACGGAAATATATAAATCCACCTTATAGTGATGATACCAGAACTATGTAGTTTGTTTCATGGTATATTTCAAGGGGTCTAAACTATAATTTAGTTGCATATGTTCAAAGTATAGTTTAGATTACAGACCTAGAATATTTTTTTTTCGTAGGTTATGCCCAAAATTAATGTTTAGACTTTAAGTTTATGTTTATATTAAGCTATTCATTAATGCATATAACAAAGAATTAGAGCCATTAACAGTGAATCATCTTTGGGCTAATATTGACCACTGAATTAAAACTGCAGATACATCTTAATATATTGTATGCACTATTTTTTTTTTTTTGTTGAAAGTAGATTAAAACAATCCAACCGGACCAAGGCCCAATACCCAATAGGGTAACAAATGACACGGGTAAAACCCGACTCCTGCATTACAAAAGACAACTTACAACGATTGTCTTCTAAAAACAAAAACCCTAGCCGACAAACAGAAAAACCAATTCTCCTAAAATGGCGGACAAGAAGGAGAATCTCCAGCTTTACTGATAAAGCAACACTTCATGGTGGTTTTAGACGTAATCTTCACTCTTATTTGTCTCTTTGGAAATGCTAGGGTTCGTAGAGTCAGTTCGAACCGTAGTTTCAGCTCCAATCGCCATTAAATCGCCAGATCTGAAGTCTCTAGGGATTATTGAGCATTCATAGCCAATTCTATGTCTCTTTGAACTTCGAGCTTCTTCTTTTTCTCTAGATCTACTGCTTTCTCCATTACTCCAGCAAGATAAGTGATAAATCTGGCCATTTAGCTCACTTTTGTAATGATTTCTGTCTACTCTTAGTAGAAACTGATGTGGATTATTCCCTTCTTTGTTTTTTAGAGATGGTGATAGATCTGGATCACTGCCGGGATGGTTGTGAATCCTCTTCTCTGCAACATTTAAGAAGTTGATATTAATTCCCTTTTTATTAACAGAAAACGCACTTTTTTTAGTATTGTCCAGTTTACTTCCCATTATGTTCAGATTGTTGCAAAGATTGGGGTTATAACCACCAGGAAGGACGCCAGAATACTCATCAGTGTCTCTGTAATCAGTGTTTTTGACTGAAAAACCTTGAGGTTTAACAGTAAATCTGCTACCAATCCCCATTAGTTTTTCTGGATCACTATTGGATGGTTGAAAACCTCTGTTCTCTACAATAGGTAAACAACCCAAATTACTATTCCAATTAGTATTAAATAAAATATTATTAGAGCAGTAATTCTGATTACTTCCCTTGTAGTTTAAACCGTTGTAGAAATAAGGGGTGCTGCCTCTAGGAAGGATGCCAGTGAACCCAGCCTGTTTCCTACTACCAATATCATGAAAGACATGCCCTTTGGAGCTGAGCTTGCTATTGAGTATGAAATCTTCAACTTGATTGTCATGGCTAGCGTCTTTATTAAATACAGACTGATTGTGAGTGCTATCATACTTAGGCCTGTTAGCTTTCCTTATAATAATCTGACAATCAGTTAAAATGCATTTCAATAGACGGAAATAGCTAGTAACTTTATCAGTATGTAGCCTCTGATTCTTCTCTTTCCAAATATAAAAGATAACAGCAGTTAAGAAAATGCAAGCTTTCTTAAATATGAAAGACTTTGGCTTAAAGAATTTTAAAATATAATCAATGCTACTCCTGATATCAAGAGTAAGAGTAGAATAATTGAACCCTAAGGTACATTTGATGTTGTACCAGACGTACTGGGAGAAAGAGCAATCAAAAAATAAATGTTTGGAGCTTTCAGTTTCCAATTTGCAAAAGAAACAAATTTTTACAGAGCTAGGATTCCATTTGCGACACCTATCTCTAGTTGGGAGCTTATTTTGCAAAGCAACAAAGGCACAGGGGGCCATTTTGGGACAATTAGACTTGCACCAGATCACCTTGTGCCAATCAACTTCTGTTTCATCCCCTCTAAGAAACTCCCATGTTTTTGTGAATGAAAATTTACCTTTTGAGCACAATTTCCAGTCCTATGTATCACTGAAACAATTTTGATCAATAAGAGTATTCTGTATAGCATTTTTGAAAATATTAGCAGTAGTACAGTTCTGAAAGCTCCAATAATTATTCGAAATAATCTTTTGAACTTTATCAGAAACCCCACCTAAAAGATATAAATTATTCCATCCGAGTAAATGAATAAGAGAGTTACCATAAATCCATGGGTCAAACCATAAACTGGTTTGATTGCCATCTTTCAGTTTTCTCTCAATAAGTTTTTTACCTATATTTCTGCAATCAAGAATGTTTTTCCACACGTATGAATGGTGATTTTCTTTCTTGGTAATCAAGAAATTTTTATTATTAAGATATCTAACTTTCATCCATCTGGCCTATAAATATTTACCATCTAAAAATTTCCAAAAGAGCTTGAATTTACAAACTTCTGACAAATCTTTAATATTTCTGAGTCTTAGACCACCATATATTTTGGGTTTACACACTTTATCCCAAGCAATTTTATGATGCTTACCTTTCCAAATGAAATTAGAACATAATTTTTCAATTTTGTGAATAACACTATTAGGAATGTTGTGTGTTTGAATCTAATACATAATGACTGCAGTGATGACAGTGTGTGTAAGTTCCATTCTACCAGCTAAAGAGAGGAATTTACTAGACCACCCTTCAAGTTTATTATGAATAGTGTCTAACAGTCTAGCACAGTCCCTATCTTTAACTTGGTTAATGCTTAATGGAAGGCCAAGATATTTAATAGGAAGAGTACCTTCTTTAAAATTCAGAACCTTAAGAAAGTCATCCTTAAGCTTGGCCTCTTTGCTAAAATAAATCTTACTTTTATCAGAATTAACAGAGAGGCCAGCATAAGACTCCATATTGTAAAGTATTCTCTCAATAGTGATAGCATTAATCCTATCGGCTTTCAAAAAAAGCAACATATCATCAGCATAAAGTAAATGAGTGATGTGTGGTTTTTTACTGTTAATAGGTTTAATGTTTCCCCTAATCAATCCTGTTTCCATTTGTAATGAAACATATTCCATAACAATTGAGAAAAGGTAAGGGGACAATGGGTCCCCTAGCCTAATGCCTCTATTGCTATGAATAAAACCTTTTGGGGATCCATTAATCATAACAGAATATGTCACACTTGAAATGCACTCATTAATTAAAGCACAAAATTTCTCATTGAAACCCATTTGAAGAAGCGTATAAATAACGAATTTTCTATTAATTTTATCAAAAGCTTTATGTAAATCAATTTTGATACACATAAGGTTTTTGTTCTTCTTATTAAAATCCCTGACAAACTCATGAGCAAGTAAAGTATTTTCAGAAATAAGCCTCCCAGGGATAAAAGAACTCTGATTTTCAGAGATTAAAAACCGAAGAAAACACTTTAATCTATTACAAAGAATAGAGGAAATGATCTTATAAATGAAATTGCAACACGCAATTGGCCTGTAATCATCCAGACCTAGGGGAGAATCCACCTTAGGAATTAATGTATTAATAGTGTGATCAGTGTTTTTCAAAAATTTCCCAGAATTAAAAAATTCTGCAATGGAATCACATAGCATATTTTGCATCTCAGACCAGTGTGTTTTATAAAACTTGGCTCCAAACCTATCTGGCCTAGGGTTCTTGTCAGTACTAACATTAAATATGACATTTTTGACATCCTCTACTCTAACAGGGGCAAGTAGAATGTCAGCACTATTAGAATTAAAAGTATACTTGGGAAAATTATTGAGATACTGAGTTGTATTATATAAAGAACAGAAGTAATTTATAGCCTCATTTTCAATATGGGAAGCTTCATTAATTACTTTACCTTCACAATCAATAATTTTCCCAATGTCATTCCTATTTTCCCTATTTGACATTCTAGTATAAAAAAATTTACTTGCTTCATCCCCATTAGTTAACCAATCAACCTTGGCTTTTTGCTCAAGATGAATTGAGTTAATGTGCAGGGCTTTAACTAGATTGGTCTGAGCATTAAAATATTATTCAGCTATCTGCATGTCTGAGCAGTTATTATCAAGATCATTTTGAAGCTTCTCACACTCATTTCTTATATTTTTAATATCATTCTTATTTCTGTTATTATTCCAAGTCTTAAGCTTGGCCTTAACTATTTGTAAAGTTTTATTAAATTTGTATTGTGCAGTGCCATACAAATTATTAATAAAACTATTACTAATAGTATCCTTATAATTGTCCTCATGAACCCATCCATTAACAAATCTGAAAGGGGTATTCTTGTTACCCCTTTTAGCAGATGAAAAGGAAACCAAAATAGGGGTATGGTCACCAGAGTTTTGGGGTAATGTACAACATTGCACATTAGAGAAAAGGTTTATAAAAAACTGGTTAAATAAAACCCTGTCTAGCTTGCAGTGGATATTTTTGCATTCTCCTGATTTCCAGGTGTATTTATTACCCCGAATAGAGGGTTCTATTAGACAAGTTTTTAATATAAATTTGTTAACCCTTTATAGTTTTGTCAAAAGGAATAGGATTACCACCATTTTTCTCATAATTGTGAAACACAGTGTTGAAATCCCCCATTAAAATCCAGGGACTATCAATTGCAATATTAAATTGCTTAATGCAATTCCATAAAGAGCTTCTGTCACCCTCAAAATTAGATGCATAAATAAAAGTAATTTTAAGAGACAACCCACCTTTATTTTTGGAAATGCAATGAATATATTAGAAATCAATAAAATAATTAATGAGAGACCAAATAATAGGATTATGCAATACCATAATCCTACCATTGCCTCCCATTAAATTATTGTTAATAATATTCTAATTAGATAACCTTCTGGTATGAAACTCACAAGTTTCTGATCACTGAGTTTATGCTCAAGTATACCTATGATAGTAGGTTTGTACATGATCAAAAAATCTGAAAGATCTAATTGCCTTTCAGGGGAATTAAGCCCCCATATGTTCTTGGATATAATATCCACAAAAAAATAAAATAATATGATAGGATACGATACCAAGGATACTCTGCATCTACAGTGAGCCACTGTTTTTGCTGTAATCCACTTTACCGTCTAGCTATTTGCCGCTTTTTTGAAGCTTTTGATGTCTGTGGCTTTAAGTTGTTTATCCCACTTACTGTTTTTTTCAATGTATTTCTTTCGAAATTCAATATCAGTAATATCTTTTGTGTCTTCTGCTAAAGTTATGTCTGAAAGGTTTATAGTTCTAGTTTTCTTCCTTATATTCATTGGCATTACAGGTTTAGGTGTGGATAAAGTATTACTGATAGCTTTTTGAATGTCTGCTTCAGTGATAGAGGGGACCCTCTTAGGCGCAAGCCCTTCAGGGACAAGAGAGCTATCTGTGTAAATCGGATCAGCCACGAGAAGTTCAGCACAATTTCCCAATTCTATATTTAAATATTTTGAATCTTCTGATTTTGTATTATAACTTGAATCCTCTATGTGGATGGGGGTTCTATGACCTGTATAACTGATCCCACTTCTGTGATTGATTTTTGGATGCCATTTGAATATGTAGGCTCTTTCAAAACTGATGGTGTTACAAACCTGTTAGTCTTGTTCTGAGCAGTATTGGTCTGCACAGTCTTTGTGAGATCAGCAGACCCAGATCTTGGTAAAGAAGAAAGAACCGATGCAGAGTTACCCATAGTAGATGTATTAACATCTGGTGCATCCAAATTCATATTATCCTCAGTATTACATGAGGGGGGATGTCTGAATCAGGAATTGCATTAGGAATAACCTCCGAATTGATTTCATGAATGTCATTTCCAATATTCGAAGCAAGATCTGCGACGTTATTTGGGATTTCTTTGTTGTGAATGCAGTCATTACTAGAATGACTGTGACGACCCTGATTTTCATAACAAATTTAAAAAATTTATTTCAGCTATTTTAATGGATTTTGAATATTTAAAATGATTTATTTTAAATAATAATGGCTAAAAATTTATTTAAATCGAAGTTAGAATATATATATAATTTAATAATAAACGGAGTTTGAAATGACGCGGTAGTTTGAAAATTTGATTTTAAATTTCAAATGAATATACAGAATTCATTATAAGCCTGAATTGGAAGAAACCAAAAATGTTAGGATCGAATAAATCATATCTTTCTAACGATTGTAAGAAACTGAGATTTCACTTTATAATTGGTAAGTTATGTCCAATTTAAAATTCATAATAGTCGCTAAGGAATTTATATATATTTTTAATATATATAAAGCCCTTAAAAATAGCCATCTTGCAAACGACCTCCCTTTTTGACGAAACCACTTTTGTAGGATCTAGAATGTCAAATTATTATTAGGTTTTAATTTCATAATTTTTTGAATTAATATGTTAGCATGGTGAATTTAAACGCGTTTGGTACTTTTAGTTTGAATTTAATCGACTGGAAAATGGCCATTTTTCAAACGGTTTTCAAATTCGATGAAATTAGATTTGTTAGGACCATATCGTCAAAACATAGCTAGATTTATTTTTCTGTAATTTTTGGAGTCATTATGTGGCCCTGGTAAATTAAAATGTACATTTGAAATTTAATATATTGATTTATATTTTAATTTTGATGAAAATTAATCAAAATAATCGAGTTGGCTTACGAAATATTCCATTGTGTCCGGAATGGGGGTATTTTGCTACGAACGACAGTCGTTGGGTTGATTTGGAGTTCGAATGAAAATTCGAATATGAAGTTAGAATTAAAATAATATATAATAATACCTTCCTATCCTATATAAGATTCCTATTCTTTATAAACCCTTACCCTCTTTCCCGTAGTCAACGCTCACATAAACTTCGGCTGCCAAGGGAAAAACCCAAATTCATGAGTTCTAAAATACACCTAAGTTCAAATAAAATTCAAATCCTATTTATTTGTAATTGCCAAGAGATTCTCTTCACTTCTACATCACCGTTGTGGGGGTGCGAGGCATGCTAATTTGCTGTTCGAAATAGACAGTGTGCGTTCTTCTCCTAGGGCTGCGGAAATTCTTGGGTTTTAAGTATCAATTCGATGTTCGGATGGTACTGTGTTGTTTATAGGGGAGAGTGGCATGGGTTGGCACGATTTTGTGGCGTATGGTGCATCGGTGGATGGTGCGACATCTTGTAGGTGGGCCTACTGCCTAGAGCGACGCATTCTGAAGGGGGAGCCTGGGGTTGACGAGGTGATGATGGACGGGTAGGGTTCGACGCGGGATGAAGATTGACGTCGACCATTTGTGGATTCATGGAGTATGGAGAGAGGACTGGTGGAAGATGGGAACGAAAGTGGAATTGTGGAATGATCTAGGAGTTGCGTTCATTATCAGGTGGGGGAAGAAGGTTTATAAAATGGGTTTGGGCTGGTTAGGAGGATGGTAAAGCCCAATAATTAATTTAATTTAATTAAATTGAAATTTCAATTATGTATTAACTTGTAATATTTATGACTTCGTTATACATTATCAGAATTCAGAGAATCGAAGTCCGTTGGAATCGTAAATTCCAAATCTACATTTCAGAACTGACCAAAATGGAAAAAGAGCAAATGAAAATTTAAGGCGAATTTAAATTCAAACGAAAGTGAGTTTTCTCACACCTGCAAAAATATTCACATTTTTGTGAAATTGAAATCATTGATTTATTTGATTTATTTGTTAGTTGGTTGCTATTTCAAATGGACATCTAATTTAAACTGTTAGAAATTAAATTGACAGTTAGTTTATTTTTGAATTAAATTGCTAGCTAAACCCCGACACATATAATCAGTTAATTATTGCAAATTGAACTATTTTGGATGATGGTTGTGATCTATGTCTATTTATAAATATATTGAACTGTACAGATGTTTGTCTATATTTTTATATCGTTTTTATCACCTTGGATGTTACGGGCAGCATCATAAACTATCATTTCGAATAAATTAAGAAATAGGTTGAAATGATATATACCAATGACATTTGACCTTTGGATTGAAATGATACATATCCATTCCCTGAAATAAGAAAAAAAATTAAATAATTGATCACTTGGCCATAGGATAGAGAATTATCATATGGACAACGGATTGGTTAAATCTATTAATTTTAGAATTTGTGAAACCGATTTCAAATAAGTGATTCTGTGTAAAGAAAATAAATTGAAATCATTTAAATTGAATAATACATTGGAATTCGAATTTTAAATGTTGAAATTGAATTGTTAAAAGAATTTATAAAAGAAAATTCTAATTTATTATTAAAGGTATGATTTGGATTTATCGAATTCGAATTATTCCAAAGGTTTAAATCTTTATTTAAACTTTGGGATTTAATTCGAATTGAAATGATCTAATTTGTTATTTCGAAATTTGAACTAAAATTGGTTATAAATTGAAATCATTCCAAATTGAGTAATATGGGAATGTTGAAATTGAATTATTTCAAAGGTTTAAATCTTTATTTAAACTTTGGGATTCAATTTGAATTGAAATGATCTAATTTGTTATTTTGAAATTTGAACTAAAATTGGTTATAAATTGAAATCATTCCAAATTAAATTATATAGGAATGTTGAAATTGAATTATTTCAAATGTTTAAAGCTTTATTTAAACTTTGGAATTTAATTCGAATTAAAATGATCTAATTTGATATTTTGAAATTTGAACTAAAATTGGTTATAAATTGAAATCATTCCAAACTGAATTATATGGGAATGTTGAAATTGAATTATTTCAAAGGTTTAAATCTTTATTTAAACTTTGGAATTTAATTCGAATTGAAATGACCGAATTTGTTATTTTGAAATTTGAACAAAAATTAGTTATAAATTGAATATGATTCAAATGATATTTGAATTGGAAGTTATCCTTTTAAATTAAATAATCCCCACTGAAGTTTGAAGATTTAGTCGAAACAAGTCGAATTAATGTTTATTTGAATTAAATCCAATTGAGATTTGAAATCAAGACAAGTTGAAAGGATATTGAATTCAAAATATGAAATTAATCGAATTGGAAATTGGAAATTGTCTTAAATAAATATTATGAACTTGAACTTGAACTCGGATTTGATTTGAATCGAATAGATTCAAATAATATTTGGAAATTGGAAGTTATCCTTTAAAATGGATTGTTCTCATGAATTTGATTTTGGAATCGATTTGGACTGCATATTGGAAATCAATTTGTTTTGTTATGAGATTTGAACATAGATTCAGATTTATTGAAAATGGAAGGAAACAGTTGATTTGAAATTATTTCTATATAAACAAATTTTATATATAAAATATTTTCTGAATTTCATCCCTTTGATATATGGGGTATTTTATATAAATTGTTTCCAAAGCCTATTCTTTCTGTATATATATTAAGTAGTTATTTTATAAAATATTTTAATATACATAACCATTTTCAATACTCAAGTTGTTTAGCTTTTGATTTCCAAACTATTCCAAATCTCCTAACTATTTACTATTATAAAAAAAATATTTATACCCCAAAACTATTTCAAACTTATAAACTATTTTAGAAGTGGAATTGTTTACATTTAAATCTCTGATTTAAAAGTGAATATGATTATTTTGATGTTAAAATCAGAAATGAATTCAAAGCTATTTTTGAAGTAAATTGAATGATTCGAATGAAATGTGGTTAATTGAAATTATAACCAATTATTGAAATTGAAGTTTATCTCAAAGTGAATATGAATTTTGAAAGTAAATATTATTGTGAATAAAACAATATGATATTTTAAAGTGAAATTGGTTAGTTGAATATGATATTTTGATATCATAACGATTCAATTTTGAAATATAAAAGTACAAATTGGTGTGTAACATGACGCTTAGTTGTTAAGGAGACCGAGGCCTCTTATTGACATGCTCTCTGTCAATGTTGGAACCAATTTAACAACTGTGTACGCAGTGGAGTTCCAGAAATGAAGTAGGATGAATTTGGAAGCGATTACTAGATTTGAAGAAAGTGAACGGTAATGGATGACCTCGACACTTGTGTCGATTTGAAATGACTAAAACAGGAGCCGTGCTAGACCAAATGAGGCTTGACTACCTCTTAGTGGACATCTGCTCTTCGATTTTCCTGCGCCTTGGGTCCATACTATTACGATTCAGTTGTTGTTGTTTTGTTGGTGCGCACCCTTGACGGGATGTATTTCCCTTTGATTCGATATGTGGTGGATGTCTACGATGGGCCGTTAGGGGTAACCACCAGTCTGGATCAGGCAAACTGGTAGCATACTACCTTGGGTATTGCCTCGTGTGCCTTGTCATATGTTTATCCTTATTCGAGACAACTACGATTTTGATATTGGCATAGGTCTATAGGGGACTCACTGGCTACCAACGTTCTGCTGGTTGTGTTACAGGACCTGCATAGACCATGTGCTTGTAAACTGTGTAAGGGTAATCAACGTAACCCCGTTTACACTATTTTTCTAACAAGTATTTGTGATAGACACTATTATAATAGTGAAATTATATTATATAGTATATAGTTTGACGGATCCTTAGGAGATGAAAATTCCCGTAACATCTCGTGAGTTATGTGTGTGCATGTTCATATGATGTCTATTTGACTTAGAAGAGAATATTTTTGCCTGATCCGAGCTTGTTTTATTTTCATGCTATTACGCTCGGGTAAGACTTGAGCATCCTAGTTTGAAAGGTTATCTTCTAAAGGATGAAGACGAAGACAGTATACTATTATTATTACTATTGTATTCCACTACTATTCAGCTGCATTACTCTGTATTATCAGTTATGTATATAAATTGTATAACTCCAATGATAATGTATAACTCTGATAAATGTTGTAAAATGATCAAATATTTATTTTAAACGGCTTCATGAACTTTTATTTGATTATTATATTTTGTTCATTCCGTTGTGAGATTCTGTTCTTGTTTTCTTCTTTCTTTTTAATTCTAAATTAATTCCCTTGATTATCTATATTTTGACTATAATGGTTAAAGATGTGGATCGTCATTTGACAATCTGTAAATACGTACAGTTTTGAGTTAGACATGTGTGGATTATGGTCGATTCAAACGGTACGGATTTCCAGGTCGTTGCAGTTGGTGTCAAAGCTTATGGTTTAGTGGTAAACTTTGGCTCTATTGGGATTTACTCATTAGAGATAGGGTTAGTAACACCCTAGAATGAGTTTTGAGTGTGTGTGTGTGTGTGTGTGTATATATATATATATATATATATATATGAGAGCGTACTTGTGCTTTTGATTAAAAAAATGGTTTTATATTGTGTTGTTTGGCTTATTGAGTTGAGTTCGGAGTTCCAGTCGATGCGTATTGCAAGCGTTACCGAATGGGATTTCAAAACACCTGAACAAGGCATTCTAACACAATATTGTTTTCATATATATTCATATATGTAAGATAAATAATTTTCGAAATTTGATGGTAAATTAGTCAATACTCTTAACCTATTGACTATTACAATAAATCGATCTTTTATATATGATTTATAATTAACTGTAAACCAAATGAAATAAAAGGAGAATATGAGATCTTTAAATTATAATGATTTGTAAATGTTTTCAAGGTTTTGAAAGATAATAGTAGTAATATTTAAAGGATATTCACATAGAAATTGGTTAAGTACTCTATTTTGCTACTGGGAAATAAATTTCGATGATGAGATGATCATATTCATCGACTTTCATTTTCGAGTCTCAAAGTGGGGGAGACCACTTGGTAGTATTGCTACATATTCATTTTGGAAATAATTTTAATTTGAAATCTTGAGTATGTTTTGATATACAAAATTATGTATAGTATATAGTATTTCAAAATGTTTTGAAAAGAAATTGGTATTTAAGATTCTCAAGTCTCCATTAATACAAATTACTCTCCTTGTTGATAAATCAATGAAATAGATAATTGTCGGTATTAATATCAAATGAAATTTTGAATAGGTGAATAAAGAAATACGATAAATGAATAAGAGAAATATAATGAAAATATAATATAATATGATAAAATTGAAACATAAAGTAAGGAAAATTTTAAAGTAAAATAGAAACAAATACTCATATTACTTTGATAATAAAGAGTAAAGTTGTGAATACTAAATTTCATTTGTAATATATACAAACCTACCTAAATGAAAATTTTAAGTGTATATAAATAAGTAATGAAATATTTTACAAATGAAATTTAAATGAATAACATGTTCCAAAATGATATGTTGAATCATAGAAATGTTATGATGATAAAGAAAAGTAAAGATGTTCAAAAAAATGAATTTGAACCAAAGAAATGTTTACTAAGGTTAATCAAGTGGTTGTAATATATTTTTTAATTTGTTAATGTTCTGAAACGATTAACAAATGGATGGAATATTCGCAAAGGATGGCGCCATTTAAGTAAATGAAATATCAAACTTAAGTGAGTTATAAGATGCAGTTGAGAGATAAGTTAATACTAATAAAATTCTAAATTCTTCAATACGAATGTTGAAAAGTGAAAAGTAATGTGCAATTACAACAAAGGAAGTGAGCTAAACAAATTAAACTAATGTAATCAGCTAATTCAAGTTATGAAAATAATGAACTTAGATTCTGATTGAATAAAATGTCAAAGATAAGCTTAAGAAAATTTACAGTAAGCTATTTCACGATGTAAATAAGTTTATAAGTTAAATCGATTGTAAATCTATTTAAGCAAGTTAATTAAAAACATAGAGAGCATAAGATGTAGATGAAATTGAAGTATTAACATATATAGAAATTGAAATGAGTAAATATGTAAATTTCAAGTATGTTGAGAATAAGTATAGATAAAATGAAATGCCAGCATATAGAAAATTTTAATATAGTTGAAATAAGTAGTATAAGAATCAAACAGTTTAAATAACAAATCGGATTGCGAATGGTTTTATTATAACCAAAATTTTCCAACGTATGGATATGAATGGAAATTATCTTCGGATATTTCAATATTGGATTCCGTGATTATACGGATATTATTGAGGAATTTGGAAGAGTGTTATTTATGAAAACAAATTTATTTTGAAAATTTATAACTTATTATATGTACTTGAGTATTTTATCTTATATTGAATTTGGACTATCGAGTATAAGAAGATTTTGCATATACGTCTGATCCACGTGTATATGTGAAGTCTCAAATATACTGGATAGATATAACATCACACTCTAATCGCCCGGAGATGACGCTGATGATAGATCGAGCATCATTAGTGTTTATGTTTGAGTTTCAAAAGTTGGATATCTATATATTTCCAACTGATTGGTGTGAGAACCAAAACGTAGCTAGAATTTATTGTTTGTGATTTTACATACAAAATATGATTTTTACTATATATTAAAGATATATGATTGAGAAGCTAATCATCAAATTGATTGCTGGTTGTATTGTATGATCATTAGTTTAACTAATTAAAATTATTGGAACGATAAAACCAATATGTTAATGAATGATAAATTTAGCCAAATCGAATCAAATATTGAACTGAATTGAAAATTGTTTGAAATTGCATATATGTACATGTGTAAATAATTGAACAGGTCATAGCATGGAAGCTAAAAAGAGGAATAAAATTGTGCGCTCGACCAATAGCTACATGTTTACTATATTCATTGGGATTGATGATTTTATGAGCCGATTGGCTTTTTCTTTTCCTTTTGGATAATGAGGGCCCTATGAGGCAAGTTGCGGCTTTAAATATCAACCAATACAAAGGAGGTTATGGCGAAATTTTTCAAAAAATTTAAGGTGTTACCAAATTTTTGAAGAATTAGAGAATTCTTAAAAACAGAAAAGTTGAAGAATGAAAGCCAGAATGAAAGTTGAGTTGGTTGGTTAAACAACTTTTAGCTCCGTTCCTTTTCGAGGACGAAAATTTTGAAGTAGGGGAGATTGTGATGACCATGATTTTTAGAACCAATATAAAAATTTTATTTTAGCTATTTAAATGGATTTTGAATATTTAAAATGATTTATTTTGAATAATAACGACTAAAAATTTATTTAAATCGAAGTTAGAATATATATATTTAATTTAATTATAAAAAGAGTTTGAAATGACGCAGTAATTTGAAAATTGGATTTTAAATTTCAAATGAATATACAGGATTCATTATAAGTCTGAATTGGACGAAACCAAAAACGTTAAGATCGAATAAATCATATCTTTCTAACGAATGTAAGAAACTGAGATTTCACTTTATAAATGGTAAGTTATGTCCAGTTTAAAATTCAGAATAGTCGCTATGGAATTCATATATATTTTTAATATATATATATAAAGCCCTTAAAAATAGCCATTTTGCAAGCGACCTCCGTTTTCGACGAAACCATTTTTGTTGGATCCGGAATGTTAAATTATTGTTAGGTTTCAATTTTCATAATTTTTGGAATTAATATGGGAGCGCGGTGAATTTAAACGCGTTTGGTACTTTCAGTTTGAATTTATTCGACTGGAAAATGGCCATTTTTCAAACGGTGTTCACATTCGATGAAATTAGTTTTGTAGGGAGCGTATCATCAAAACATAGCTAGATTTATTTTTCTGTAATTTTTGGAGTCAGTATGTGGCCCCGGTAAATTAAAATGTACATTTGAAATTCAATATATTGATTTATATTTTAATTTTGATGAAAACTAATCAAAGCAATTGAGTTATCTTACGAAACATATTCCATTGTGTCCGAAATGGGAGTATTTAGCTAGGAACGACAGTCGTTGGGTTAATTTGGAGTTCGAATGAAAATTTCAATATAAAGTTAGAATTAAAATAATATATAATAATACCTTCCTATCCTATATGAGATTCCTATTCTTTCTAAACCCTTACCCTCTTTCTCGTAGTGAACGCTCACATAAACTTCAGCTGCCAAGGGAAAAACCCAAATTCGTGAGTTCTAAAATCCACCTAAGTTCAAATAAAATTCAAATCTTATATTTTTGAAATTGCCAAGAGATTCTCTTCCCCTCTACATCAATGTTGTGGGGTGCGAGGCGTGCTAGGTTGCTGTTCGAAATAGAAAACGTGCGTTCTTTTGCTAGGGATGTGGAAGTTCTTGGGTTTTAATTATCAATTTGAAGTTCGGATGGTATTGTGTTGTTTATAGGGGAGAGTGGCACGGGTTGGCACGATTTTGTGGGTGATGGTGCATCGGTGGATGGTGCGACATCCTGTAGGTGGGCCTACTGCCTGGAGCGAAGTGTTCTGCTGGGGGAGTCTGGGGTTGACGAGGTGGTGATGAACGGGTAGGGTTCAGCGCGAGATGAAGATTGGCGTCGACCATTTATGGATTCGTGGAGTATGGAGAGAGGATTGGTGGAAGATAGGAGCGAAAATGGCATTGTGGAATGACCAAGGAGTTGCGTTCATTATCAGGTGGGGGAAGAAGGTTTATAAAACGGGTTTGGGCTGGGTAGAAAGATGGTAAAGCCCAATAATTAATTAAATTAAATTAAATTGAAATTTCAATTATGTATTAACTTGTAATGTTTATAACTTCGTGATACATTATCAGAATTCAGAGGACCGAAGTCCGTTAGAGTCGTAAATTCCATATCTACATTTCAGAACTGACCAGAACGGAAAATGTGCAAATGAAAATTTAAGGCGAATTCAAATTCAAACAAAAGTGAGTTTTCGCACACCTGTAAAAATATTCACATTTTTGTGAAATTGAAATCCTTGATTTATTTGTTTGTTGGTTGCTATTTTAAATGGACATCTAATTTAAACTGTTAGAAATTAAATTGACAGTTAGTTTATTTTTGAATTAAATTGCTAGTTAAACCCCGACACATATAATCAGTTAATTATTGCAAATTGAATTGTTTTGGATGATGGTTGTGATGGATGTATATCTATAAATATATTGAACTTATAGATGTTTTTCTATATTTTTATATCATTATTATCACCTTGGATGTTACCGGCAGCATCATAAACTATCATTTCGAATAAATTAAGAAATAGGTTGAAATGATATATACCTATGACATTTGACCTTTGGATTGAAATGATATATCCATTCCCTTAAATAAGAAAAAAATTTAAATAACTGATCACTTGGCCATAGGATAGAGAATTGTCATACGGACACCAGATTGGTTAAATCTATTAATTTTAGAATTTGTGAAACCGATTTCAACTAAGTGATTCTGTGTAAAGAAAATAAATTGAAATCGTTTAAATTGAATTGTGCATTGTAATTCGAATTTGAAATGTTGAAATTGAATTGTTAAAAGAATTTGTAAAAGAAAATTTTAAATTATTATTAAAGGTATGATTTGGATTTATCGAATTCGAATTATTTCAAAGGTTTAAATCTTTATTTAAACTTTGGGATTTAATTCAAATTGAAATGATCTAATTTGTTATTTTGAAATTTGAACTAAAATTGGTTATAAATTGAAATAATTCCAAATTGAATTATATGGGAATGTTGAAATCGAATTATTTCAAAGGTTTAAATCTTTATTTAAACTTTGGAATTTAATTCGAATTAAAATGGTCTAATTTGTTTTTTTTTTGAAATTTGGACTAAAATTGGTTATAAATTGAAATCATTCCAAATTGAATTATATGGGAATGTTGAAATTGAATTATTTCAAAGGTTTAAATCTTTATTTAAACTTTGGGATTTAATTCGAATTGAAATGATCTAATTTGTTATTTTGAAATTTGAACTAAATTTGGTTATAAATTGAAATCATTCCAAATTGAATTATATGGGAATGTTGAAATTGAATTATTTCAAAGGTTTAAATCTTTATTTAAACTTTGGAATTTAATTCGAATTAAAATGATCTAATTTGTTATTTTGAAATTTGAACTAAAATTCGTTATAGATTGAATATGGTTCAAATGATATTTGAATTGGAAGTTATCCATTTAAATTAAATAATCCCCACTGAAGTTTGAAGATTTAGTCGAAACAAGTCGAATTATGGTTTATTTGAATTAAATACAATTGAGATTTGAAATCGAGACAAGTTGAAAGGATATTGAATTCGAAATATGAAATTATTCGAATTGGAAATTGGAATTTGGCTTAAATAAATATTATGAACTTGAACTCGGATTTGATTTGAATCGAATAGATTCAAATAATTTTTTGAAACTGGAAGTTATCCTTTAAAATGGATTGTTCTCCAATGAATTTGATTTTGGAATCGATTTGGACTGGATATTGGAAATCAATTTGGCTTGTTTTGAGATTTGAACTTAGGTTCAGATTTATCGAAAATGGAAGGAAACAGTTGATTTGAAAATTATTTCTATTTAAACAAATTTTATATATAAACTATTTTCTGAATTTTATCCCTTTGATATATGGGGTATTTTATATAAATTATTTCCAAAGCATATTCTTTCTGTATATATATTAAGTAGCTATTTTATAAAATATTTTAATATACATAACCATTTTCAATACTCAAGCTGTTTTGCTTTTAATTTCCAAACTTTTCCAAATCTCCCAACTATTTACAATTATTAAAAAAAATATTAAACCCCAAAACTATTTAAAACTTATAAACTGTTTTAGAAGTGGAATTGTTTACATTTAAATCTCTGATTTAAAAGTAAATATGATTATTTTAATGTTAAAATCAGAATTGAATTCAAAGCTATTTTTGAAGTAAATTGGATGATTCGAATGAAATGTGGTTAATTGAAGTTATAACAAATTTTTGAAATTGAATTTTATCTCAAAGCGAATATGAATTTTGAAAGTAAATATTATTGTGATTAAAATAATATGATATTTTAAAGTAAAATTGGTTATTTGAATATGATATTTTGATATCATTATGATTCACTTTTGAAATATAAAAGTACAAATCGGTGTGTAACATGAGGTTTGGTTGTTAAGGAGACCGGGGCCTCTTATTGACATACTCTCTATCAATGTTGGAACCACTTTAACAACTGTGTACGCGGTGGAGTTCCAGAAATGAAGTAGGAGGAATTTGGAAGCGATTACTCGATTTAAAGAAAATGAACGGTAATGGATGACACCGACACTTGTGTCGATTTGAAATGACTAAAACAGGAGTCGTGCTAGACCAAATGAGGCTTGACTACCTCTTAGTGGACATCTGCTCTTCGATTTTCCTGGTCCTTGGGTCCATACTATTACTATTCAGTGGTTGTTGTTTTGTTGGTGCGCACCTTTGATGGGATGTATTTCCCTTTGATTCGATATGGGGTGGACGTCTACGGTGGGCCGTTAGGGGTAACCACCAGTCTGGATCTAGCAAGCTGGTAGCAAACTACCTTGGGTATTGTCTCATGTGCCTTGTCATACATTTATCCTTATGCGAGACAACTATGATTTTGATATTGGCATAGGTCTATAGGGGACTCACTGGCTACCGAAGTTATACTGGTTATGTTACAAGACCTGCATAGACCATGTGCTTGTAAACTGTGTATGGGTAATCAATGTAACCCCGCTTACATTATTTTTCTGACAAGTATTTGTGATAAACACTATTATAATAGAGAAATTATATTATATAGTATCTAGTTTGACGGATCCTTAGGAGATGAAAATTCCCGTAACATCTCGTGAGTTATGTGTGTGCATGTTCATATGATGTCGATTTGACTCAGATGAGAATAGTGTTGCCTGATCTGAGCTTGTTTTATTTTCACGCTATTACGCTCTGGTCAGACTTAAGCATCCCAGTTTCAAAGGTTATCTTATGAAGGATGAAGACGAAGACGGTATACTATTATTATCATTACTATTTTATTCCACTACTATTCTGCTGCATTACTCTGTATTATCAGTTATGTATATAAATTGTATAACTCCAATGATAATCTATAACTCTGATAAATGTTGTAAAATGATCAAATGTTTATTTTAAACAGCTTCATGAACTGTTATTTGATTATTACATTTTGTTCATTCCATTGCGAGATTCTGTGCTTGTTTTCTTCTTTCTTTCTAATTCTAAATTAATTCCCTTGATTATCTATATTTTTGACTATAATGGTTAAAGATGTGGATCGTCATTTATCATTCTGTAAATACGTACAGTTTTGAGTTAGACATGTGTGGATTATTGTCGATTCAAAAGGTATGGATTTCCAAGTCGTTACAATGAAATAAACAATTGTAGATCTTGCATCAATCAGGGATCGATTCGTTGATAATTTGCTAAGAGACAATCTCCCCGTCATGCATGTAGATAGAAGCCTCATTGGGTAGCTCCGCGTCAGCTTTGATCTCTACCAGAATTCTAGCGTTACTAAGTTGCGTTTCTTTAGCGGTTTGTTCATCCATCTCTACAGGAACCCCCACTAAACTCGCTATTGCACTGAAAATCTCGTTATCCCGTAATCTAAAATTCAATTCTGGAAGTTTAATCCATATTGGCATAGTACTTAGCAAATCTCGATCAAGAATAGTTTTCTTGGTCCATCTTTTCAGAATAACCAATTTTCCATTAATGAAAAATGGCCCTCCTTTAAGAAGCTTTTCACAGTCCTCCGAATTCGTGAATTTAATTATAAAGAATCCGTTTTCACAAGTAAATATTTGAAAAGAACCTGTTGGGTTCCATGTACGAACCATGAAAGCTCTAAAATAATGATATGATGGCCGTTTTCCAAAAAGTATGCAATGATGGAGATCCCCCATTTTCCCTCTGTTCTAGCACTAGCTTCTTCTAAGACGACTACTATCTTCTCCTCGCCCAATATTTCCAGTGGAGAGATGTAATTTAGGTCAAAATTCAATTCTTGGCCCCCTTTCTTTACCATATCTGCCCATGATGAGATCTTTGTTTCTTTAACAGGATTAACCTTTAAAGGTTGTTTAGATTCTTGTGGCTGTCTACTCGGATTTCTGGATTTATAACGAGCACCATTTGAAGCGGGGAATGGCTTCTGACGTGGTTTAGTTTGGAGCTCTTTTGATTTTCCAGCCCCTCTATTAACTTGAACAGAGGAATTGGAATTCAAGAAAGCTTTCGCCCCTTTATTGCGATTAAGCACCTTGGTGAAGCCATCTTCACCATTCCTGAGATCAGAAGAATGGGGTACGCCGGAGGAGGAAATAGATGAAGGAAAAGAACGAGAAGATCCCTTTTTAGGATGGGATTATCCTCGATAATCAGATTCAAGAGTGATTTGGGGGCAGCCATGGCTGCAAGTTGTTTCTTGGAGAGAACTCAGTTTTGTATGCACTATATTATATTGCATAGATAATGGTAGTATTATATACGAGTATCTTTACTTGGTTGAAACTATGTAGTTCATATGTATCCACAACCCACTGGACTGTACTGTAAAATCCTATTCTTTTTCTTTGAAAACATCCTGTCGCAATATTCATTTTAATTATTTTCTGTACTCCATAAAAATTCCTACCAACCAGCCTGATTACAATATTTCACTGTTAATCCTCCTACCTTCGACTGCAGTTGGACAATACTTTTTCAATCCACCAATTTTCTTCCTTATGCTCTGTTAAATTACAGTTTTCCTTCTTTATGGTTGACCCTCTTCAGTTTTCGCTAAAATTCGGTGTGTTTGCATTATTGTAGTTAAATAACATAGCCATTGAGTTTCGATGTTATTTTTTAACTACGCAGTATTTCTTTAATAGTATATTTCCAAAAGACTGACTTTTTGGATCCTATATGGCTTCATCAGATGTTAGACCTGCATTCAAAACCATTGCATTTTTCAGTCAAATGATTACGCTTGGCTGTTCAATCTCCATTTTTTTTGTTATATATTCGTACTGATAGTATAACTATTTTGGATCATGTATCCATTTTTCAGTTTATATTACTTAAAGCTGAAATTACTGTTAAGATATTTGCAAAAGTTTGATATATTTTTTTAAGTTCCAATGTGGTTTCACCAAATGTCATCTAAATGTTTAACGTTGGTCTAAAATTTAATGAAACACAGTTGGCTTCATTGCACTTGGTTGTTATAATGGATTAACCTACCATGCAAAATGTTTCTTCAAGCGAAAGAACGTGCATATCTTACTTACAGTTTCCAATTGCTGCGATGGATGTGGATATGGTTATATAGATGCATTTTTTAAACTTCTGTATTGTTCCATAATAATAGGTATCTAGGTTTAAAGCAATATTAAATATCCATTACATCCTATTATAACTCTAGTCTGTACTCTCTCTGATTCTTTGTTTTGATATATTTTAAAATGAAATAGCTATTTCTAATTAGTTTTGAAATCGTTTGTCGTTTTCATCCTTTAACTTTGTCGACAAACACACCATCATCAATCCATGGGCATTATAAGATGATGTTAATTTCATGCTTTTATCTGCGTTACGTTGTTTTGAGCCTTACAGTATGATAGTTTTGTTGTTTTGAGCCGACAGTAGGATAGTTATGTGTACGTTGTTTTGAGTCTTTGAACCGTTAGTAAGATAGTTCTATACACGTGCATACAATAAGGTTCAGCTTCGAGTTTAAAAGGAACATACAACTTAATTGGAGATTTTGCACACATGACCAGAACCACCATGTCCATGCACGGTAGGACTCAGTGTAGAAAGGAGCAGTAACCGCATGAGATGTGGAGCAGTTGTAGGATGAGACTAGAGATATAACGTGGTTTAAACCTTATTCACAGCATGTAAAATAAATGGGTATTTCACAGGTAATTATGTTATTATATGTTCCATTTGAAATTAAATTATATTCTAGATTTGAAATCTTATCCTATGTATTTTATTGCTTCCAGACTTGATGTAATAACCCGGAAAATGTGAACCAGTTTAAAATTTTTAAATTAGGTTATTACCAAGAATTTGAATAGTTGAAATAGCATATTTCAATAAAATGTAGAATTGGGTATAGTATGGCAGTTTGAAATTTTGAATACAAAATTTGTCTGACTGTACCGGGTGGAAAATATAACGGATTTTAACGAAACTGAAAATATTTAAATCTGTTTATCAATACCTTTCTAACGAATCTGAAAAATCGAAGTTTCATAATGGAAATCAAAAGTTATGGCCAAATGAATTTTCAGAAAGGTCGCTATATAGTATATATAGCCCTTGAAAATTGAGATTTTGCATACGACCTCGGAATTCGACGAAACCACTTTTGTTGGGTCCGGGATGTCAAATTATTGCTAAGTTTCAAATTTCATAATTTTTGAAGCTAGTATGTGAGCGGGGCAAAAGATAATGTGTTTGGTCAAATTCTGTTAAAATGGGTCGACCTAAAAATGGCCGTTTTTCAAACGAGCTCAGAATTCGAAGAAACTGGTTTTGTTAGGACCGTATTGTCAAAACAAAGCTAGATTTATTTTTCTGGAATTTTTCGATTCAGTTTGTGGCCCTAGCAAATTGAAATGTACGATTAAATTAAATATCGAATGTTTTATATTTTAATTTGAAAATTAAATGACTGTAAATGTCGAAATGTCCAACGAAACATATCCCATTGTGTTCGGAATGGGGGTATTTAGCTAGAGGCGACAGTCGTTGGGTTAGATTTCGAGTTCGTCTGTGAAAGGGGGTATTTTAGGAATTAAATAAATTAAAAAATTAAAATAAAAGGAGCGGGCCAATCAGAATTCGTCTTCTTCATCGAAACTCCCTGTCGCGACGCGGAAAAATCTCCGAAACTTCTCTCTTCAATTTCTCCACAACCACACAACGAAATCAAGCAAACTCAGATCCATTTTGAAGAGCGTTCAGAGATCTTCAAATCCATAGCAATTTCAAGAATTATCGTTGAGTGTTGAGGGAGGTATCGCGCCAGGAAGGTCCGAACTTCGCGCCGCCGCCGTGGGTGCTGGAGACCACCGAGCTGATCATCTCGGGTAGCTTTGGGAAGCTCTTTCCTTCCTCTTCGACGCAGCACTGGCCGTTCGTCCTAAAACTTCGTGGTTTTGCCGAAAAGTTTAACCTAGTTTTCTATCTCGAAGGAGGTATACGGCTGAAACCATTTGCAACTGATTTTTACACTATAAAGCGTTGCAAACTTGTAAAAATCGTATCTTTTTGCTATGTTAATGAAATTCGATGAAACAGGAGACACCGTGACCGCAAGGAGGCTCTCTACATTCTAGAAGAAGCCGCGGATTTTTCTGACCTTCCTACGATTTTTAGCACCGCCATAACCAATGTGAGGAATCTAAACTATTTGTGTGAATGAAATCGTGTTGTATAAATTATATAAGCGAAGTGTAAATTATATACGCATTGTATATCTCATGTACATGTGTTGTATAAGTTATATTAGCGATGTATAAATTATACAAGCATTTTTTGAAACATATATGCTTTGAATTGTGATGAAATGCAAGTGAATTATTATATATATATATATATATATATGTATATGTATATGTATACTCCCCTCGTCCACAGACCATGGACGATATTTATTACTTGTGATTGACGTGATATTATATGGTATGACGAATGGTTGGAAATAATTGTTTGTGGTTGATATTATGGTTGAAAAATACCTTTATGGTTGAAAAATACCTTTGTGGTTGAAAAATACCCTCTTGTGGTTGAAACAAAATAGAATAGGATTGTGGAATTGAAAATAAAACATGCCGCCTGCGTGCGAACTAGATGCATGATCCCCATTGTCAAAAACCGCGAGGTTTTAAGGTAGAGCGAGGAGCCGTACTAGGGACGGTCCCGGTTTTAACTACCCTGCCGTTATGCTGCCGAAATTTTCTGAAATATTTATGTGTTAGAATAATTTTCATTCGTTGGAATAAATTACATATACTATATCGAATATTCATGTGTTGAGTTGCAATTCATTCGTTGAGTTGAAATTCATGTGTTGAATATTATTTGAATTTAAACAAATGGCTTTAGCGATAAAAATCATATTTTTATATATATACAAACTATATAGAATATTCATGTGTTGAGTTGCAATTCATTCGTTGAGTTGAAATTCATGTGTTGAATATTATTTGAATTTAAACAAATGGCTTTAGCGATAAAAATCACATTTTTATATATATACAAACTATATAGAATATTCATGTGTTGAGTTGCAATTCATTCGTTGAGTTGAAATTCATGTGTTGAATATTATTTGAATTTAAACAACTGGCTTTAGCAATAAAAATCACATTTTTATATATATGCAAACTATATAGAATATTCATGTGTTGAGTTGCAATTCATTCGTTGAGTTGAAATTCATGTGTTGAATATTATTTGAATTTAAACAAATGGCTTTAGCAATAAAAATCACATTTTTATATATATGCAAACTATACAGAATATTCATGTGTTGAATTCCAATTCATTCGCTGAGTTGAAGTTCATGTGTTGAATGTTATCATCTTTTAAAAATAAAATGAATCGGCAATGAAAACTATATTTTTATAGTGAATATGAAGTGTTAAAAATACACATGTGTCGAATAAATATTTTTGATGATAAAAATATTTCTTTTATCATGAATACGCTTAGTTAAAAATACACATGTGTCGAATAAATATTTTTGATGATAAAAATATTTCTTTTACCATGTATACGCTTAGTTAAAAATACACATGTGTCGAATAAATATTTTTGATGATAAAAAATTTCTTTTATCATGTATACGCTTAGTTAAAAATACACACGTGTTGAAATAAATAATAGTTTGCTAGAAATATTATTATTAGCTTTGTTCTGCATATATATACATGTGTTGAACAGGAAAAATGGATTAGTTGTAGAGTAAACAAATTATTTGCGTGCCCGACAAATAGGTAAACATTGATGAGTTGGCTGCGCAATTTTATTTATATATCAACTCCTGTGAATGCCATTGGGTGCGGAGTACTGGTTTTTCTGTGTGAAATAATAAATAACGCCATAGGATAGTAACAATTAATTTTTAACTACACTACATGTCATACTTCTTGATGATAGGCATACTTCATCATATTCCACATAAGCAACTGGAGCTTGTGTGACGAGGTGGAAGATTTACCATACAAGCAAGATGCTTGTATGGCGACGACTATGTACTACAGGTTGAACTGATGACTGATATGGACTATATAAATTATAACGATAAATTGCCAGATTAATAAAAAAACCCACACAGGTCTGGAGTTGACAATAATCACGTCGCTCTAGTTATTAGATACGGCACATGGACTATTTATTTCCACACGGAAACGGGGTGACGGGAATTTATTCTCTGGAGTGATTATCAGTACATGCTCCCCCGTAAACACCAGAATATATCACTATAGATATGTGAATGCTTTTTAGGATTTATTGGGTACCTAATACGGCCCAATAAATCTCCAAACCCCTCCCCGTACAAAGGAGGTTATGGCGAAATTTTTCGAAATATTAAGGCGTTAGTGAAATATTTGAAGTGAAAACGAAGTTGAAATTATAAAATGAACTATAGTTGAAATTATAGAATGAACTATATTTATATATGTAAATATAAATATAATTAAAAGGAATAGAGGCCGTGCAGTTCGCGTTTCGGAATCGTAATTTGAAACGATTAGTACGAGAAATCCGACCATCGGATTTTCCCGAAACCGCAACTGCTGGGTTCGCCTTGGAAATATCTTTCCAACGGCACCAACCTTGTAAAAATCCAACGGTTAGATTGTCCGGAATGTTTAATTCAAATCTGAAGAAAAACAACGCCAGAATCGTTTATATTTATATATAAATATAAATATAAGTAAATTAAATCAAATAACGACGCTGCAGTTCGAATTTTGAAACCATTACTTCAAACGACTAGTGTGGAAGATCCGACCGTCGGATTCTCACGAAACTGGAACCGTTGGGTTCGCTTTGGGAATATCTTCCCACTGATATAGACTTTGTAGAAATCCAACGGTTAGATTTTCCGATATGTGTAAAACAAATTAAGGGAAAAACAGTGCCACAGCACGACCTGAAACGTCGTTTAATTAAATATGGCTATTTTTAAATAAATAAAAATGGCGAAAAATTGTTATAAAATATTATAAGCAATATGGATTGAAAATAAACCAATTGGGCTTGAATTGTTTGATATTTGATGGTTGTATGTGTTTGACATGAAAATAACACTAAATAACTGAAAGATGGATGTCGAATAATATAACCACAAAAAGAATCGATTTAAATTCTAAAGACGTGAATTATTTGAAAAGGCCGAGCTAACCCTCATTTCAAATAATTTATCGAGCGATTCGAATTGGAAAATGCAAAGACGATTCAAGACCGACTATCTTCGTATCGGTTGGATGGGCGCTACTGAGGTTCCTAACCGGAGTAGCTACCGGAAGGGGACGGAAGTAGTAGCCGTCTGAACGTATGTGTTGATGGTACGGATTTGCGAGGAATTGACGCCTCCGGTTTCGTTCAGACCCAGAACGGACTTGTAAATGGACTGTGTGTCTGACATTGGATTTTGTTCTATATTGATTGATCTCTGTTAAATATATATCTGTTTGGTGGCGGAGAATTTATTCTTTTGCTTAACGCCCTTCTCGGAGACGTACGAGCTCAGAGGTTATATATCGATGGAAATCAATCGTATAGAGTGGACTGCCCATGTGGTATGCCAAGATGCTGTGATCAAGGCTTCTGTTGCAAAGTAAAGTCTTGTGGATGATGATCAAAGCAAGGTCTACATATCCTAGCTTTGTGTATTTCGTAGGTTCGCGAACCTCACACCCCGGTATGAGTTAAAAACGGGATACGGACTGCAGGGAGAGCACGACGTTTCTTTCTAGCTATGGTGGTGTCAGTGACTTATCAGCCATGACATATATATCTACTTTTCACCTTTGTGGTTGTTGGAATGCGAGGCGCCTCAATTATAGGTCTGTAAGGACCGGGAAACGTGTGTTCAGGCATAATTAATCCTCTAACGTAAGTGAGGACCGACCCTGAAGATCCAGGATTACCCAGAGTGCGTAGTCCTGAGACATTTGCTAGAGTGTCTCGAAGCGGAGAGGAGCTTGCCCCTTGCCTCGACTCAAGACGGAAATCCAATTTCCAATACGAAATAACGGACTTGATTGTAGAACTAGTATGGCGACATAGTGGTATGGGGCACTTATGCCGCCTATGATTGATATTTATGATGTTATTCGTTTTTGAAACATATATGCACTAGTAATAATATCAAATGATTTCGTTTTATACGTATCAAGCATATTTGGCTATTATAAGGTAAAACTCTATCCTCCGGCTTGCGTTGCATTGTGTGATGGGACCTGAGTCTTATAATGGCTTCATTCTTTCTAAAAGCATTGCATTGTTTTAAAAGAATTTACTTTGTTTTAAATGCACTAGCAATCATTGGAGTAAACCCGTTCCGCGAAAGTGGCGTGGTCCTATGATTTGCTATTACTGTTGTTTAATTTTTAAATAGATTCCTCATACCAGTCCCCATGACTGACTCGTTGTTTGTTTCACTTTGCAAACGCAGGTGCCCTTATTTTCACACGGGCAGCCTAGTACACAGGTGACAGGTTGTTTTTGGCTCTGCACTGCTGCATAGGGTGCATGTGCATTTTTGGCTCATGGCGAGGCTGACTTCACAGAGATGACTTTGACATTTTCCGCCATTATTGTTCTTATATTATGATTCCGCCACTGGCGATGCAGACTGATTTACTTTCCGTATTTCTTACTATATGTATATGTATTCCGCCTTCGGCGATGTAGAATGATACCCTTATTATGTCTCACTGCATGTACGTATTCCGCCTCTGGTGATGATGACTGATCACTTTCCTTTTATTTACTAAGTCATATCCCACGTTATGCTATTCTGATGTTATTACATGTTGTGATTCCGTTGTCATATCCGTGTAAATTTATTCTATTTATTGTTTTTGCTATTATCTGTACTCTGCTATGATGATTAATGTGTTATTTCCCGATGATTATCCTTAATACCGCCCCTCGGATTTTGGGATCGTCACAGTTGGTATCAGAGCTTTGGTTAACCTTAGTTCCAGGATCTAACACATTAAACACCTCGTCAGAATAGAATCAGTAGTGTTCTAATGCGAGTAGCTCATTAGAGATAGGATTAGCAATGTTCTAGAATGAGCTAAGCAGATTAGCAAAACAATTTGATCAGTACATCATCATTATTTTTCCTTGTATTCCCCTGCTTTATCATTTATGAAAACTATCAAATCTGTGAGCTTGACTCTTTTCTTGCTTATACAGTATTCTCTTAGATGGCTACACGAGCAGCAGCAGCTAGAGGAGGCCGTGGAGGCCGAGGAGGAGCAGAAGGAGGACGGGGGAATATCCTCGTAGTTGTGGAAGGCCCTATTGTTCAGCCGCAAGCACCAGAAGACTTTGAGCTAGATAAAGTTGCGAAGAGGTACAGGAATCTTGGGGGAAAACCCTTTACCGGCACTGGTACAGTGACCGAGTCTATAGCTTGGCTGAAAACCTGTGAGAAAATCTTTGAAGGCATGGGTATGGGAACCAACAACAAAGCCCGACTTGGCATTTGGCTCCTTCAAGAGGAAGCAGAGCTGTGGTGGGATGCCATTACCTCAGAAGATGCAGCTGGTACTGTCAGAACTTGGGAGCAATTTAAAACTATGTTCAATGAGAAGTTTGTACCTGAACAGGCTCTAGAGAGGATGCGAGAGCAATTTGCTAATCTCCAGCAAGGAGATCTCTCTATTCAGGATTATCTAAATAAGTTCACCCAGTTGTCGCGCTATGCTCCGGAGCTGATTATGACCAACAAAGCAAAGAACAAGAGATTCATATTTGGGCTAAAGCGCAAGTACCACGATAGAGCTATGAGCAACATCAAACTCTCCTTTTCAGAATTAGTAGAGATGGCTTGCAATTACGAAGACATGGATGAAAGGCATGCTATCCAAGACCGCGCCAAAAGCCATGCTGGAAATAAGCGCAAGGCTTCAACAGATCAACCCGAATCTAGCATTACCGCGGCCGCTACTCAGAAACCTGCAAAGATCCCAAAAGGAAATTGCTACAACTGCGGGAAGCCAGGTCATTTTTCTAATGTATGCAAAGCCCCGAGGAAGCCAAAGGCAAATGACTCAGCCGAATGCTACAACTGCCATAAGAAGGGGCACTATAGCAAGAACTGTCCTCTGAAGCAGAATGCACATGTGGCTCATGTCTATGACGGGAAGAACCCGCCAGCTATCACCGATGGATCAGGTAAACCCGACGTCTTGGAAGGTACCCTTACCATTAAAAATATTCCTGTTTCTGTACTTTTTGATACCGGTGCATCACATAGCTTCATTTCTGGTAATATTGTCCATAAGTTAAAATTGAAACAAAGAATTCTAAAAGAACCGATTAAAGTTCAAAACCCGATAGGGGGTTCTGTTAGTCTCAGTTTATACTGCAGAGTGCCTATCTCTTATTCATGTTACAAGTTTCCCATCCACTTAATTGTTATGGATTTATCGGAATTCGATGTTATTCTCGGTTTGGAATGGTTAACAAAATATAAGGCCAAAGTTAGATGCGCCGAAAGAATCGTGAAAGTTAAAACAAAACTTGGGCATATCACTATACCATGCCATGGCTCAGAAATTAATAGAACAGAATTTTGGTCTTCTTTAGAAGTTACTCCCCCTTCGATAGAAAAGATACCGGTCATGAAAAACTGTGCGGATGTGTTTGAGGAAGTAGAAAACTTACCGCCGCAAAGGGAAATTGAATTTATAATAGATTTAATTCCTAACGCCCGACCAGTAGTACATCCAATTAGAAGAATGGCCCCGAAAGAGAAATAAGAGTTAAGTAGTCAAACCCGAGAATTGCTTTGGAAAGGTCTGATCAGACCGAGCTTTTCAGCGTGGGGAGCCGTAGTAGTATTTGTCCCGAAATCAGATGGTACTCTAAGAGTTTGTGTTGATTACCGAGATCTCAATAAGCAGACACTGAAGAACAAATATCCTTTGCCCCGTATAGATGATCTGTTAGATCAATTAAATGGATCAACAGTATTCTCCAGAATGGACCTAGCTACAGGTTTCCACCAATTACGTATAGCCGAAGACTGTGTTCCTTTGACAGCCTTCAGGGGTCCCGATTTATTCTACGAATGGTTAGTAATGCCGTTCGGCTTGTGCAACGCTCCAGCATACTTCGTCGATCTTATGAACAGAGTGTTCCATGGTGTATTGAATAAATTTGTTCTAGTCTTCATCGATGACATTTTAATCTACTCCAAGTCGGAAGATGAGCATGCGAAACATTTAGAACAAGTGTTGAAAATTCTAAGGAGAAATATATTGAAAGCTAAATTTTCTAAGTGTGTCTTCTGGCAGAATGAAGTTAAATTCCTAGGCCATGTCGTATCAAAAGAAGGGATTGCTGTAGACCCAAGCAAAATTATAGCGATTCAAAACTGGAAACAACCCACTACGCCCACAGAAGTTCGAAGTTTCCTTGGATTGGCTAGTTACTATCGGAAATTCGTTCAGTATTTTTCAAAGATATCAGGAGTATTGACAAAGATTACAAAGAAGCATGAAAAATTCAAATGGACTACCGAATGTGAAGAAGCTTTCCAGGAGCTGAAACTGAAGTTGAAAACTGCTCTAGTATTGACCATTATAGAAGGTAACCAAGACTTGACCGTATGGGCAGATGCTTCTATTAGAGGGCTAGGCGCAGTGCTAATGCAAAAAGGCCAAGTGATCGCTTATGCCAGCCGTCAACTAAAGCCGCATGAAAGGAACTATGCAACTCATGATCTTGAGTTATTAGCTATCGTGTTTGCTTTAAGAATCTGGAGGCATTATTTATTGGGTGAGAAGTTCGAACTATTTACCGATCATCAATCCTTGAAATATCTTTTCATTCAGAAAGATCTAAACTTGAGACAACAGCGTTGGTTAGAATTCCTTGCAGCATACGATTTTGAAATTCTATACACTCAAGGGAAAGCCAATGTTGTAGCAGATGCGCTCAGCAGAAATAATGAAATCATTGCCAGTTTTATCTTTAAGTCTTCTTTAATTGACAGGATCTCGGCCCTTCAAAAGGAGGATAATTTTGTAAAAGTAATGATCAAAAGGATCAATGAAGGCATGGACTCCAGCTTCCAAGTGGATAGTGAGGGGGTTTTGAGATTAAAAGGAAGAATTTGTGTTCCCGACATCTCCGAGCTGAAAAGAGAAATACTTGATGAATGCCACAAATCCAAATTGAGTATCCATCCCGGTGTGAGCAAAATGTATAATGATATCAAGCCACCTTCTGGTGGAAGGCGATGAAAAGAGATATCTCATTATATGTTAGCAGATGCCCCGCTTGTCAACTAGTTAAGAGTGATCAGCAGAAA
The DNA here is from genome assembly GCA_030737875.1 of Allium sativum. Taxonomy (NCBI): domain Eukaryota; kingdom Viridiplantae; phylum Streptophyta; class Magnoliopsida; order Asparagales; family Amaryllidaceae; genus Allium; species Allium sativum. The sequence goes on along the minus strand of CM060921.1, from coordinate 712,706,593 downwards.
TTGGCTGGATTATTACAACCATTAGAAATTCCAGGATGGAAGTGGGAACAAATTTCGATGGACTTCATTGATGGTTTGCCTCGGACTAGAAAAGGAAATGACAGTATATGGGTAATCGTAGATCGCTTCACGAAGACTGCCCATTTCATACCTGTCCGATCCAACAGAACGGCTCAAAGTCTAGCACAGATTTACTTCAGAGAAATAGTTAAACTTCATGGAGTGCCACTCAATATAGTCAGTGATAGAGATGCCCTATTTACTAGAAAATTCTAGGAAGCATTCCAGAAAGAATTGGGAACCAAATTGAATCTAAGCACCGCTTATCACCCTCAGACAGATGGCCAAACTGAGCGGGTGAATAGAATTCTAGAAGATTTACTGCGGGCTTGCGTTATCGATTTTGGAGGCAAATGGGAAGATCACTTACATTTAGCAGAATTCTCTTACAACAATAGCTATCAAGCAAGTTTGGGAATGTCTCCATTTGAAGCATTATACGGTAGACAGTGCAGATCTCCCGCATGTTGGGTAGAACCTGGCAACAGACTTGTGTTAGGGCCCGATATGATTCAAGAAGCATCGGATAAAGTCGATTTCATTAAGAAGCGATTAAAAACCGCACAGAGCCGACAGAAAAGTTATGCTGATGCGAGAAGAAGGGATATATCGTTTGACGTTGGCGATTATGTTTATTTAAGAGTTTCTCCAATGCGAGGAGTAATCAGATTTGGCAAGACTGGGAGGTTGGCACCGAGATTTATTGGTCCCTTTCCTATACTTGAACGGATTGGAACTCTTGCATATAGGGTTTCATTACCTAATTGGTTGCCTGGAGTAAATGATGTGTTCCACGTGTCTCAACTCAGAAAACATGTTCATGATCCCGATCTTGTTGTGGAAGAAGCATCGCAACAGGATATCGACATAACTCCAGAATTAGCACTCAGAAGGGAGCCATTAAAGATAGTTGGCAAAGAAACTAGAGAGCTAAGGAGGAAAAAGATTCATTTAGTCAAAGTGCAGTGGAGTAGTGATCCTAGAGACTGTACTTGGGAGACTGAGGAAAGCATTAAACAAGCCTATCCCAAATGCAGAGTGGACATCTCTGACTAACTCCGGTGCAAGGTACCTTTACAATACTTTGCAATTACATTTTATTTCCTACTTAGCTGTTATTTCCTTTTCGAGGACGAAAAGTTTTAAGTGGGGGAGATTGTAATAACCTAGAAAATGTGAACCAGTTTAAAATTTTTAAATTAGGTTATTACCAAGAATTTGAATAGTTGAAATAGCATATTTCAATAAAATGTAGAATTGGGTATAGTATGGCAGTTTGAAGTTTTGAATACAAACTTTGTCTGACTGTACCGGGTGGAAAATATAACGGATTTTAACGAAACTGAAAATATTTAAATCTGTTTATCAATACCTTTCTATCGAATCTGAAAAATTGAAGTTTCATAACGGAAATCAAAAGTTATGGCCAAATGAATTTTCAGAAAGGTCGCTATATAGTATATATAGCCCTCGAAAATTGAGATTTTGCATACGACCTCGGAATTCGACGAAACTACTTTTGTTGGGTCCGGGATGTCAAATTATTGCTAAGTTTCAAATTTCATAATTTTTGAAGCTAGTATGTGAGCGGGGCAAAAGATAATGTGTTTGGTCAAATTTTGTTAAACTGGGTCGACCTAAAAATGGCCGTTTTTCAAACGAGCTCAGAATTTGACGAAACTGGTTTTGTTAGGACCGTATCGTCAAAACAAAGCTAGATTTATTTTTCTGGAATTTTTCGATTCAGTTTGTGGCCCTGGCAAATTGAAATGTACGATTAAATTAAATATTGAATGTTTTATATTTTAATTTGAAAAATAACTGACTGTAACTGTCGAAATGGCCAACGAAACATATCCCATTGTGTTCGGAATGGGGGTATTTAGCTAGGGGCGACAGTCGTTGGGTTAGATTTCGAGTTCGTCTGTGAAAGGGGGTATTTTAGGAATTAAATAAATTAAAAAATTAAAATAAAAGGAGCGAGCCAATCAGAATTCGTCTTCTTCATCGAAACTCCCTGTCGCGACGTGGAAAAATCTCCGAAACTTCTCTCTTCAATTTCTCCACAACCACACAACGAAATCAAGCAAACTCAGATCCATTTTGAAGAGCATTCAGAGATCTTCAAATCCATAGCAATTTCAAGAATTATCGTTGAGTGTTGAGGGAGATATCGCGCCAGGAAGGTCCGAACATCGCGCCGCCGCGGGTGCTGGAGACCACCGAGCTGATCATCTCGGGTAGCTTTGGGAAGCTCTTTCCTTCCTCTTCGACGCAGCGCTGGCCGTTCGTCCTAAAACTTCGTGGTTTTGCCCAAAAGTTTAACCCTAGTTTTCGATCTCGAAGGAGGTATACGGCTGAAACCATTTTCAACTGATTTTTACACTATAAAGCATTGCAAACTTGTAAAAATCGTATCTTTTTGCTATGTTAACGAAATTCGATGAAACAGGAGACACCGTGACCGCAAGGAGGCTCTCTACATTCTAGAAGAAGCTGCGGATTTTTCTGACCTTCCTATGATTTTTAGCACCACCATAACCAATGTGAGGAATCTAAACTATTTGTGTGAATGAAATCGTGTTGTATAAATTATATAAGCGAAGTGTAAATTATATACGCATTGTATACCTCATGTACTTGTGTTGTATAAGTTATATTAGCGATGTATAAATTATACAAGCGTTGTTTGAAACATATATGCTTTGAATTGTGATGAAATGCAAGTGAATTATTATATTATATATATATATATATATATATGTATACTCCCCTCGTCCACAGACCATGGACGATATTTATTGCTTGTGATTGACGTGATATTATATGGTATGACGAATGGTTGGAAATAATTGTTTGTGGTTGATATTATGGTTGAAAAATACCTTTATGGTTGAAAAATACATTTGTGGTTTAAAAATACCCTCTTGTGGTTGAAACAAAATAGAATAGGATTGTGGAATTGAAAATAAAACATGTCGCCTGCGTGCGAACTAGATGCATGATCCCCATTGTCAAAAACCGCGATGTTTTAAGGTAGAGCGAGGAGCCGTACTAGGGACGGTCCCGGTTTTAACTACCCTGCCGTTATGCTGTCGAAATTTTCTGAAATATTTATGTGTTAGAATAATTTTCATTCGTTGGAATAAATTACATATACTATATCGAATATTCATGTGTTGAGTTGCAATTCATTCGTTGAGTTGAAATTCATGTGTTGAATAATATTTGAATTTAAACAAATGGCTTTAGCGATAAAAATCACATTTTTATATATATACAAACTATATAGAATATTCATGTGTTGAGTTGTAATTCATTCGTTGAGTTGAAATTCATGTGTTGAATATTATTTGAATTTAAACAAATGGCTTTAGCGATAAAAATCACATTTTTATATATATACAAACTATATAGAATATTCATGTGTTGAGTTGCAATTCATTCGTTGAGTTGAAATTCATGTGTTGAATATTATTTGAATTTAAACAACTGGCTTTAGCAATAAAAATCACATTTTTATATATATGCAAACTATATAGAATATTCTTGTATTGAGTTGCAATTCATTCGTTGAGTTGAAATTCATGTGTTGAATATTATTTGAATTTAAACAAATGGCTTTAGCAATAAAAATCACATTTTTATATATATGCAAACTATACAGAATATTCATGTGTTGAATTCCAATTCATACACTGAGTTGAAGTTCATGTGTTGAATGTTATCATCTTTTAAAAATAAAATGAATCGGCAATGAAAACTATATTTTTATAGTGAATATGAAGTGTTAAAAATACACATGTGTCGAATAAATATTTTTGATGATAAAAATATTTCTTTTATCATGAATACGCTTAGTTAAAAATACACATGTGTCGAATAAATATTTTTGATGATAAAAATATTTCTTTTACCATGTATACACTTAGTTAAAAATACACATGCGTCGAATAAATATTTTTGATGATAAAAATATTTCTTTTATCATGTATACGCTTAGTTAAAAATACACACGTGTTAAAATAAATAATAGTTTGCTAGAAATATTATTATTAGCTTTGTTCTGCATATATATACATGTGTTAAACAGGAAAAATGGATTAGTTGTAGAGTAAAGAAATTATTTGCGTGCCCGACAAATGGGTAAACCTTGATGAGTTGGCTGCGCAATTTTATTTATATATCAACTCCTATGAATGCCATTGGATGCGGAGTGCTGGTTTTTCTGTGTGAAATAACAAATAATGCCATAGGATAGTAACAATTAATTTTGAACTACACTACATGGCATACTTCTTGATGATAGGCATACTTCATCATATTCCACATAAGCAACTGGAGCTTGTGTGACGAGGTGGAAGATTTACCATACAAGCAAGAGGCTTGTATGGCGATGACTATGTACTACAGGTTGAACTGATGACTGATATGGACTATATAAATTATAACGATAAATTGCCAGATTAATAAAAACCCCACACGGGTCTGGAGTTGACAATAATCATGTCGCTCTAGTTATTAGATACGGCACATGGACTATTTATTTCCACACGGAAACGGGGTGACGGGAATTTATTCTCTGGAGTGATTATCAGTACATGCTCCCCCGTAAACACCAGAATATATCACTATAAATATGTGAATGCTTTTTAGGATTTATTGGGTACCTAATACGGCCCAATAAATTTCCAAAACCCTCCCCGTACAAAGGAGGTTATGGCGAAAATTTTCGAAATATTAAGGCGTTAGTGAAATATTTGAAGTGAAAACGAAGTTGAAATTATGAAATGAACTATAGTTGAAATTATAGAATGAACTATATATATATATAAATATAAATATAATTAAAAGGAATAGAGGCCGTGCAGTTCGCGTTTCGGAATCGTAATTTGAAACGATTAGTACGAGAAATCCGCCCATCGGATTTTCCCGAAACCGCAACCGCTGGGTTCGCCTTGGAAATATCTTTCCAACGGCACCAACCTTGTAAAAATCCAACGGTTGGATTGTCCGGAATGTTTAATTCAAATCTGAAGAAAAACAGCGCCAGAATCGTTTATATTTATATATAAATATAAATATAATTAAATTAAATCGAATAACGACGCTGCAGTTCGAATTTTGAAACCGTAACTTCAAACGACTAGTGTGGAAGATCCGACCGTCGGATTCTCATGAAACTGGAACCGTTGGGTTCGCTTTGGGAATATCTTCCCACTGATATAGACTTTGTAGAAATCCAACGGTTAGATTTTCCGATATGTGTAAAACAAATTAAGGGAAAAATAGCGCCAGTGCCACGACACGACCTGAAACGTCGTTTAATTAAATATGGCTATTTTTAAATAAATAAAAATGGCGAAAAATCGTTATAAAATATTATAAGCAATATGGATTGAAAATAAACCAATTGGGCATGAATTGTTTGATATTTGATGGTTGTATGTGTTTGACACGAAAATAACACTAAATAACTGAAAGATGGATGTCGAATAATATAACCACAAAAAGAATCGATTTAAATTCTAAAGACGTGAATTATTTGAAAAGGCCGAGCTAACCCTCATTTCAAATAATTTATCGAGCGATTCGAATTGGAAAATGCAAAGACGATTCAAGACCGACGATCTTCGTATCGGTTGGATGGGCGCTACTGAGGTTCCTAACCGGAGTAGCTACCGGAAGGGGACGGAAGTAGTAGCCGTCTGAACGTATGTGTTGATGGTACGGATTTGCGAGGAATTGACGCCTCCGGTTTCGTTCAGACCCAGAACGGACTTGTAAATGGACTGTGTGTCTGACATTGGATTTTGTTCTATATTGATTGATCTCTGTTAAATATATATCTGTTTGGCGGCGGAGAATTTATTCTTTTGCTTAACGCCCTTCTCTGAGACGTACGAGCTCAGAGGTTATATATCAATGGAAATCAATCGTATGGAGTGGACTGCCCATGTGGCATGCCAAGATGCTGTGATCAAGGCTTCTGTTGCAAAGCAAAGTCTTGTGGATGATGATCAAAGCAAGGTCTACGTAGCCTAGCTTTGTGTATTTCGTAGGTTCGCGAACCTCACACCCCGGTATGAGTTAAAAACGGGATACAGACTGCAGGGAGAGCACGACGTTTCTTTCTAGCTATGGTGGTGTCAGTGACTTACATGCCCTGACATATATATCTACTTTTCACCTTTGTGGTTGTTGGAATGTGAGGCGCCTCGATTATAGGTCTGTAAGGACCGGGAAACGTGTGTTCAGGCATAATTAATCCTCTAACGTAAGTGAGGACCGGCCCTGAAGATCCAGGATTACCCAGAGTGCGTAGTCCTGAGACATTTGCTAGAGTGTCTCGAAGCGGAGAGGAGCTTGCCCCTTGCCTCGACTCAAGAAGGAAATCCAATTTCCAATACGAAATAACAGACTTGATTGTAGAACTAGTATGGCGACATAGTGGTATGGGGCACTTATGCCTTCTTTGATTGATATTTATGATGCTATTCGTTTTTGAAACATATATGCACTAGTAATAATATCAAATGATTTCGTTTTATACGTATCAAGCATATTTGGCTATTATAAGGTAAAACTCTATCCTCCGGCTTGCGTTGCATTGTGTGATGGGACCTGAGTCTTATAATGGCTTCATTCTTTCTAAAAGCATTGCATTGTTTTAAAAGAATTTACTTTGTTTTAAATGCACTAGCAATCATTGGAGTAAACCCGTTCCGCGAAAGTGGCGTGGTCCTATGATTTGCTATTACTGTTGTTTAATTGTTAAATAGATTCCTCATACCAGTCCCCATGACTGACTCGTTGTTTGTTTCACTTTGCAAATGCGGGTGCCCTTATTTTCACACGGGCAGCCTAGTACACAGGTGACAGGTTGTTTTTGGCTCTACACTGCTGCATAGGGTGCATTTTTGGCTCATGGCGAGGCTGACTTCACAGAGATGACTTTGACATTTTCCGCCATTATTGTTCTTATATTATGATTCCGCCACTGGCAATGCAGACTGATTTACTTTCCGTATTTCTTACTATATGTATATGTATTCCGCCTTCGGCGATGTAGACTGATACCCTTATTATGTCTCACTGCATGTATGTATTCCGCCTCTGGTGATGATGACTGATCACTTTCCTTTTATTTACTAAGTCATATCCCACGTTATGCTATTCTGATGTTATTACATGTTGTGATTCTATTGTCATATCCATGTAAATTTATTCTATTTATTGTTTTTGCTATTATCTGTACTCTGCTATGATGATTAATGTGTTATTTCCCGATGATTATCCTTAATACCGCCCCTCGGATTTTGGGATCGTCACACTTGAATTATTAATTCCAGCATTTTTCTGTTTTATCTAATCATTTACATAGTTAATTTAAGCTTGGATGCTATTTGACTGTTTCTAATTTGTTTTAACTATATTGCTTAGTTTCGGTTATTAGTCGGATAGTTGATGTAATTAACTATAATGTTATGCAAATTTGGGCCATTGTAAGAGTTTGAACTCCGCTTCTCAAATTGTGAGTAGCAATTCTTAGAAATAACATGTGCTAGCATTACATAAGTGGTCGTTATGGGAATTAAAACGATGATGAAATTGTTTGAGTTATTATTTTAACTATAATAATGGTGATGTTTGTGAATATGTCGATGAGTATATGTATGAGTTACTGTGTAGCATTACTTAGTGGAGGGTTGGTTTATATTTTTTGAGTTTAAGTGATGATCCGAGATATGTGTGGTGTGTAATGTGTGTCTATTGACTTCGTAGCTTTGTATATGTAAGTTTAAATATATATATATATATATATATATATATATATATATATATATGTATGTATGTATGTATGTATGTGTTGACGTGTAAAATTGTCGCACGCCAACACCCAATGTGTGTGTGCGAACAATAATCAGAATAAGCAGTAAATAATGTAAATGCGGAGAGACCCAACTTTTATAGTGGTTCGGCACTAACGCCTACGTCTACTTCATAATTTTCATTCATCATGTCTTTGATCGATTACAAGAGATGTTACAATGTTTGTGTAGAAAGCTATATGTATGATGATTTTGGAATGAGTCATCCTTCTTCTTCGTTGAAGTGGGTTGACTTGGTCAGCTATGGGCAAGGTAGGCTTTAATGTCTAAGAGGCCTAGAGGCGGTGTAGCAAGGCTTGCAAGTGTTCAATTGTCGAAGGAAAACATGCATGCCATGTTTTAATTATTCATCTCATCTCCCATGACCATGGTGAAGGTGTTGGAGGCCATTAATGAGTGTTTGGAGCTCTCAAGCTCCAAAAATTCCAAGGGAGAGGGATCCAAATAAAGGCCAAGGCTTGGGGTATTTATAGGAAGGAGGCTAGGTGGGAGTATGTGAGCAGCGGGACCTACAAGAGCCATTTTCGCACCTCAAAACTAGCCATATGCAGGAATTTCGCACCCCCTGGTGCGGGGGTCGAAATTTCAACCCCCTTGGGGGTCGAAATTTCGAACCCACCCTGGTGGGGTTCGTAATTTCGACCCCACCAGGGGTTCGAAATTTCGAATCCAGCATTGGGGTTCGAAATTTCGCCCCCACCTGTGGGGTCCGAAATTTCGACCTCGCTGGTGGGGTTCGAATTTTTGACCCCACTGATGGGGTTCGGAATTTCGACCCCGTGGGTGGGGTTCGGAATTTCGACCCCACAGGCGGGGTGCAAAATTAAGAGAGGCTGAGGCGGAAATGCTGCTGTCGAGGGAGTCAAAGTTCTTGAAGGAATCCGAGGTCTTGCTGGTCTGAAGTGAAGGATTCTGGACTTCCGGCATGGAGAAAATCGGATGAATCGGGCGGTGCCTACCATTTCAACATTTGCTGCCGGGACTATGAGGCCCCGGACCCCCACTGGCGCTGCGCCTGGACCCGCCTGACGGCTCGCCTTCAGCTTGGAGCATGGCTCGACTAAGAGTTCATTGGTCCTTGCGTTTGCGACGCGACTTCGACACTGCTGGTTTGTGCTTTTTAACGCTTGAGCGCGTCGTTCGCCGAATACTTGACGTTTGATAGCTTTGAAAAAAAACGTGTCAACATTTGCCCCCAAAAACATATCTTGCTTGGTCCAAGGAAGGTGTGTTTTGCGAGGAGAAGAGAAATCCAGAAACCAGAGCTGGGAGAAGTTAAATTTCCAACAGAAAATGAGATCGGAACAGTTAGAGGCAACCAAGTCAATGCTAGAGAGTGTTACGCAATAAAATGGAAGAACGCGCGCAATAGGGACAAGGGAAAAGCAGTGCCCGCGACCTTTTGCGCTAAGACCACCTCCGCATAGCAATCAAGGGCGTCTAGGCCCTGGCTCAGGCGCCACTCCCATCTTTCCGATGACCTCGACCCAAGGAAAGACAAAGAACCCGAGTACGAGAGACATACACCAGTCGAGCCCACAGTAGATGTATCCATCAGTCTTGACGATCCGGCACGAGTATTAAAGATAGGATCACACCTTCACCCTGTAATTAAAGACGATCTTGTGGATTTACTAAAAGCTAATTTGGATGTGTTCGCATGGACTCATTCCGATATGAAAGGCATAGACCCTGCAATTGCCTGCCATTCTTTATGCATAGACCCTACGATGTCTCCAGTCAAACAGAAGCGCTGCTTCCTAGGGTCCGAGAAATCCAAGGCACTCGAAGAAGAGGTGGATCGCCTGCTAAACAACCACTTCATCCATGAAGCCGATTACCCCGAATGGGTCTCCAACCCGGTTCTGGTCAAGAAGGCCAATGGCAAATGGCGAACGTGTATCGACTTCTCTGATTTAAACAAGGCATGTCCCAAGGACAGCTTCCCACTCCCGAAGATCGATCGGCTAGTCGATTCAACCGCCGGATACCAACTGCTATCCCACATGGACGCCTACTTCGGTTACAATCAGATCCCGATGAATCTCTACGACCAGGACCATACTTCCTTCATAACCGACCTTGGACTTTATTGCTATCGCGTCATGCCCTTCGGCGTCAAGAATGCCGGCGCCACATATCAGCGGATGGTCAATCGACTCTTTAGAAATCAAATCGGGAAATCCATGGAGGTGTACGTGGACAACATGCTAGTTAAATCAAAAGTCTCTAGCGACCATGTCCACGACCTCTCCGAAATGTTCGATGTCCTCCGTCAGTACGACATGAAACTCAACCCTCTAAAATGTTCCTTTGGCATCGCTTCAGGAAAATTTCTGGGTTTTTTCTTCAACGCTCGGGGCATCGAAGCTAATCCCGAGAAAATTCAAGCCATTCGGGACATCCGAGTCCCTGAGAACATAAAGGATGTTCAAAGTTTAAACGGAAAGGTCATCGCTTTAAGTCGATTCATCTCTAAGGCCACCGACAAGTGCATCCCTTTCTTCGATTTACTTCGAAAAGGGAAACACAATTTCAAGTGGACCCCGGAGTGAGTTTTCGCATTCAAGGGACTCTTGGATCACTTAGAGCGAACGCCCATCCTATCTAAGCCTATAGACCATGAGGACTTATACATTTACATGGTTGTTTCTTCGTAGGCAATCAGCTCGGTGTTAATACGGCTTGAGGACTGCATCCAACGACCTGTCTACTACATAAACAAACGATTGACGGGGGCATAAAAGAACTACCCGAAGCTCAAAAAGCTAGCGTTCTGCTTAATGATCTCCTCCTGGAAGCTCCGGCCATATTTCCAGGTTCATCCCATAGAGGTCTTCACGGACCAGCCGCTGCGTCCAGTCCGACAACAACCCGAGGCATCCGGTCGACTGCTAAAATGGAGTATGGAACTAAGCCAGTTCGAGATAACATTCATTCCCCGTCGAGCCATCCTCGGGCAAGACCTTGCCGACTTCATAGTAGAATTCACGGACCCCGAGGAGGCTCCTACGGAGGACACTAAAGCCCCCGACAATGAATGGAAGTTGTTTGTAGACGGATCCTCCAACAACAAGTGCTCGGGAGCCAGTATTGTAATCATCACTCCCGAGGGACGCCCAATACACTACGCACTAAAGCTAAACTTCTCTGCTATCAGTAACAATGTAGAATATGAGGCGTTGATAGTCGGCGATCGAGATCAAGCTGAAGATTATCCAAATTTTCTCTAATTCACAACTCGTCGTGCGCCAAGTAAAGGAGGAATATCAAACGAAGGGGGAACGACTCACTCTATACCTAGCTCAAGTGCAGGAGCTACTCACTCACTATGACCAATTCATTGTCACTCACATTCCGCGAGAGCAAAATGAAAAAGCCGACTCACTGGCCAGGCTAGCCAGTTCTGAAAATCCGCAGTTTTGGGGTTCGCCCCCGTCTAAGTGCTCAACTCCCCCAGAACCAAGCCAGTACAAACCAGTGCGGTCATGAACGCCGAACCGGATCCGGAATCATGGATGACGCCAATCAAGAGCAACCTGCAACATGGGATCCTCCCGGAAAACCGCAAAGAAAAGCGAGCATTCACCCGCCGGTCAGCACGTTATCTTCTTATAGATGGGATACTCTATCGAAGAGGCTTCTTTGTCCCCTTACTTAGATGTGTGGCCCATAATGGCGCCATCAAGATTCTAGCCAGCGTACATGAAGGAGAATGCGGTGATCACACAGGGGGCAAACACTGGACAGGAAAGTACTCCGACATGGCTACTTCTGGCCCACGCTCAACCAAGATGCCACTGATTATGCTCGCATGTGCGACAAGTGCCAACGCTTCTCAAAGATCCCAAGGGCCCCACCAACAGAACTGACGCAAATGACCAGCCCATGGCCATTCGCCATGTGGGGAATCGACCTCATTGGGACTCTCCCCATGGCCAGAGGTGGGGCACGATATGCCGTCGTTGCTATTGATTACTTTACCAAATGGGCGGAGGACGAAGCCCTCGCCACAATCACCACCAAGAAAATGATCAACTTTGTTGTGCACAACATCATTACCCGATACGGGGTCCCTCGAGCCATCATTTCAGACAATGGCACTCAGTTCGAGAGCGCAGAATTCAAATCCTTTCGTCAGCGGCACGGCATCGAAAAGAGGTTCTCGGCTGTGGCTCACCCCCAAGCTAAAGGGCAAGTTGAAGTAGTCAACAAGGTTATCAAGTCCATCATCAAGAAGCACCACGAGAAGGCCGGGGGAATATGGGCAGACAAACTTCCTTTAGCCCTATGGGCCTACCGAACAACCCACAAGACAGCGACCGGGCACACTCCCTTTGCCCTCGCCTACGGGTCCGAATCCGTCATCCCCATCGAGCTCGAGCTTCAGTCTCATCGAGTTAGCTACTTCGATCCAAAGATGAATCAAGATTTAATTTTGGGATCACTCGACTTGCTAAAAGAGAAGGAACAAAGCCGATTTACGAGTCGCTGCCCAACGACAACGAGTCACCCAGTACTTCAACTCTCGAGTCCGCCACAAGGACCTCAACATCGGCGACCTCGTCCTAAAACGAGTGTTCCCTCCGCCAACAGGCCTTGCTCCTCGTTGGGAAGGATCGTACTCTATACTACGAAGGCTCAGTAATGGAACATTCAAGTTGGCGACCGTGGACGGAGCTGAACTACCGAGGGCTTGGAACAGTGAACATCTACACCGCTACTTCACATAACTTAGTACATGGTTGTTTACGCTTTCTAGAAATGTTCTGTTCTCTAACAATTCAAGGCATTGTAAAAGCTATTCATGCCAAAAGTTATTAGTGAAAATGATGTTCAGCTTTCTATCTCTTTATTCTGTGTTTACTCCTCAAATGACACGTTTGATTAATCTTGACAGCTAGCCTTTGTAAACAATCGACCGTCGTACCGGCCCCTAGTATGGGTCCGGCACCGCCGCCTGAGCCACGAGCCAACCTCGCGGCCTAATAACAGTGGCATCGACCGGCACCCAGAGCATGGGAGCCGGCTATGATACTCGAGTCGCCGGCCTGCGGTGCGACCGAGTATAAATAACCACCAACTCGAACCTTGGCCCAAGGCCAAGGCCGAGGATAAATCGTTCACACCCAAGTCCCACGCGACTTGGGGCCACCCAACAGCCAGATGGGGCAATACAAACTCCTCTCGAACTACGGGTGATGGTCGAATCTTGGTGCAGCACCGAGTCCAACCCTTAAATCATCACTTCCCCGAAGCTCTCAAAACTAAGGGGTAGCCCACGACCATGATCGGACCCTACGGGCTGATGATCCGGGCTTCTCTTCCCTGGCGAACAACGACGCCTATAGGCTCGCCTCAACCTGATGAACGACGGGAGAACCTACACCAGACAGACTACACAACACAACGTCATACGTCTTCGCTACACTTGGGATTAACCCCGGGCAACCCAAATACAGCAGGGCACTTAGCCTGCCTTCGCAAACTACGGGTTTTACATAAATTAACAAAATTGTTATACAACACAGATGATAAAAAATTAGCTATGTCACATGAATCAACAACCATATTCTCATAGTCCGCATCATAATTAATTTAAGAATTATTTTGTTAGAGAAATAGAACTCACAATGAACGGATTAGAGAAGAGAATGATTTGTTCGTCGTGTATTTGAATCTTGATTTGCAATTCCAAAGCCTTAAGAAGATGGTGATTTATTTCAGCAGCATGGCGGCTAAGAGACTAATTTTAGCTTAGGTTTTAGAATATAGTTTGTGTGTATTTATATAGAGGTGTTGTTTAATTAGAGTCACCCGATCATCATAGGATCCATCCAAGCCTTTGGATCCAAGAAAATAGGCCACCTATGCCCTAATGACTCAGCAACAAGTCATAATCGTCAAAATTTCGTCGGCTGCCAGATCTGGAAAAACAGGGGAGGGGGGAGGTCGACCCCCTGGTCGACCTGGCCCCTAGGTCGACCCCCAGGTCGACCTGGGTCCTGGGCGGGAAATTTCCCGCCCAGCCCGCTTCTGCTCCTGATTTCAAAATTTGAATTTTAAACTGAGCTGTTTGAATTTTATTAAATTTTCTGAAACTTCTGAAGGCCATAACTTCTTCATACGGAGTCCGTTTTACGCAAATTCGGACTCTATCTCAAGTAGAATTCCGAGACGAATGCAATGGCTCAACCTGTTTCCCTTAATTCTTCAATTAAAAATTAAGTATTCTTTAATTTGTTGCATTAATGTTGACTGAAAATACGGGGTATTACGTTGATATTGAATATAAGCCGATATAATTTCTTTTCTGAGCCTTATATTTAATATTAAATTGGATTTTTGGTTTGTCGTGAATGTTGTCTTCATTAACACTGTTCTTAAACCCAGTTGAGAAAAGAATAAATCTTTTAATTAAGATTTAGAGAAGTTTACCAATTAATTAACATTTAATTGGAATTGAAATGAAAGTTGATTTTGGGTTTATCGTGAACGATGTTTAAATTAACACTTGTTCTTTAACCCGATTAACAGTGAAGAGATGATTTGGAATTTATAAATCTTTTAATTAAGATTCGTTGGAAATTTTCCAAAGTAAAGTTTTCCAATTTAATAAAATAAATTGGAATGGAATGGAATTCGATTTGGTAATAATCGAAGTGAGCTTCTACGGAGGAAGACTGTTACTATATATGGACTTTAAAAAGCTTTGTTGTTATTCCACTTATATTATTGGTTGGACATGGAAGTTTATATCGATTATATATATTTATCTGTTTTCCATGAAGATTCCATAATTAATGGAATGTGATTTTGGGTTTATTTTGAACTGTGTTTTAAATGACATTCATTCTTTAACCCAGTTAAAGACAGGATTGATTTCCCAAAGTTATATAATCATTAATATTGATTTTTGGGAAGATTAAAACTAAGTGGAGTTTTAATGAATCTTTAATCAGATTAAAATGGGAATGTGATAATTTAAATTATCAAATTCTGGAAATGATCGAGAATGGAGTACCACCAGTTTTACTCCAGGCGATTGTTAAATCTTTAATTAGATTTGAGCGTGAAATGGTAATTAATTTTACCGATAACACCGTGGGTGTTAGATATGGAGTGCTACCAGGTTTGCTCCATGGGATGAATAGGTTGGGATTGGGAAATAAAATAAATGATTTCTTCGGTAAGGTTCGCTAATCCCAACTAGTTTGGAAAACCTTAATTTAGTTTAATTTGTAAAAAGAATATTTGAATAAAAGAATATTCTGGTTTGGAATGAGGCGTATGTTGTGTTTTTATAGCACTTGTTTATAAGATACGCAGGTTACTCGGAAAGACAGGGTTTATACCCATTCTGAATAACTGATTCGTCGATAAGTCGACGATGAAGACGGCGGTTGAAGACCGAAGGTCTTCACATCGTCTGGATGATTACTGATGTCTTTATTGGGTTGTACACCCGAGACAAGGTAATAAGTGGTGATCGTTTAGATATACTTGGAGATCGACGGATATGCGAGGATCTCTCTCCTGTATTGGACATATGGGACGAGGAATAAGATGCCTTCGGTTTCGTTCAGACCCAGAACGGACTTGTTAATGGATGTGTGTCTGACATTGGATTTTATTTTGTGTTGATTGATCTCTATTAAATATATATCTGTTTGGTGGCATAGAATTTATTCTCTTGCTTAACACCCTTTTTTGGAACGTACGAGCTCAGAGGTTATATATCGATAGACATCAGTCGCATGGCGTGAATTGCCTGTGTGGCACGCTGAGATGCAAATGATCAAGGCTTCTGTTGAAAAGAAGAGTCTTTTGGTTGATGATCAAAGCACGGCTTTAAATAGCATAGCTTTGTGTAGCAATAATTCGCGAGCCTCACACCCCGGTGTTAACCAGAAACGAGAGAAGGACCCCAGGGAGGACATGCGTTTCTTTCTAGCTAGGAGTGGTGTCATGGTATGGAGCCGAGACATTTTAGTCATGTGAATGTTGCATATTATTTGATGGATAGCGAGGTACCTCAGATATATCGATCACTACAGGGCTGATGGATTATATGGTCGACATACTGGCCAGACTTACGCCACATAGGGCTGGGAAACGTATCGTTCAGGAATAACCAATCCTCAAATGGAAGAGAGGACCGACCCGGGTGCTCCTAAGGGTCGATGGGTTCTGATCCTGAGACATGGGTAGATTGTCTCGAATTCGGTAAGGACGATCCCTTGCCTTGGTTCATGATGGAAATCCAATTTCCAATACAACATTGCGTTTTTAATTGTAGAGCCTAGTATGGTGACATAGTAGATGGTAGCTATGACGTCTATGATTGATACGTTTATATTTGAAGTTGTTTTATACACTATACGCTTATAGTAATAATAAAAGATGAAATTTCACGTATCAAGCATTATCTGGTTGTTACAAGGTAAAACTCTATCCTCCGGCATGTGTTGCATTGTGTGATGGGACCTGAGTCTTATAATAGCTTCATTGTTCTTTATTTAGCATTGCGTTGTTTGTTTTATGCACTGGTATTCTTGGGAGGAAACTCGTTCCGTGTTATACAGCGTGGTCCTTTGATTTACCAAACATTAAAATAAAGTTTAAATAACTGTTTTAGTTCTCACACCAGTCCCACGACTGACCTGGAGATTATTGTTTTAACCTAAACTTTGGGTGCCCCTATTTTCCACATGGGCAGCTAGTAGTTTTGGTTTTTGAAGATATTTACTTTCACAGGATCCTGGATTAACAGCTTGAGTTATATTCGGAAAGCTCTGCATCCGTGTATTTCTTTCAGTTGTGTCATCTATTATTTTTCGCTGCATTGTAATTTTATGTCTCTAATATTTTTCAATGTGTAATATTTATTCATACTCTGTTATATTCTTGTACTCTGATGTAAATTGTTGTAATATGCAATGAATTGTTCTTCTGTTTGCGTTCTGATTTGTCGTGTTCTCAACTCAATCCGGGCTTCCCCGAAAGGGCGAGTTTTGGTCGTTATATTTTTTTTGTATTAGAGCTTTTGTTTACAGAGCTTGAGAACAAGACACGTTAGAACCAAATGAAAGAATTCATCAGAGATTGGATTAGTAATATCCAATGGGAATGACTCGTTAGAGATGGGATTAGTAGTATCCTAGAATGAGTTCAAGTATTGTTATTTTTAAAATAAAAATGAAAGCAAATTTAGTTTTGAAAATTATATCATATTGTACGTAATTGATTATTTTATTTTAAATTGATTTGGACAACCAAATATATTAAGATTTTGCATATACGCATAGCTAGCGTATATATGAAGCCTCAAATATACTGGATAGATACAGAATCATACTCTAGTCACCCGGGGATGAAACTATTGATGATATAGCATCAGTAGTTTGTGTTCGAGTTTCGAAAGTGGGATGTCTATATATTTCCAATTGACTTGTGTGAGAACAAAAACTTAGTTGGAATTTATTGTTGTGATTTGCACTAAAAATATGATTTTTGGCTATATATAAAAGTTATATGTTTGAAAAGTTAATTAACCAATTGATTGCTGATTGTGTTGTATGATTATTAGTTTAACTAATAAATTTATTGAACGATAAAACCAATATGTGAATGAATAAGAAATTAAGCCAAACCAAGTAAAATACTGAACTAAATTGAAAATTAATTGGAATTGCGTACATGTACATATATATATATGTGAACAGGTCATAGCATGGAAGCTAAGAAGAGGAATAAAATTGTATGCTCAACAAATAGCTACATGTTTACCATATTCATTAGATTTGATGATTTTATGCCGCTTTCCTTTTGGATTGATGAGGGCCCTGTGAGGCTAGTTGCGGTTTTAAATATCAACCCGTACAAAAGAGGTTATGGCGAAATTTTTCGAAAATTTAGGGTGTTAGCCAAATTTTTGAGAAATTAGAAAATTCTTAGAAACTAAAAAGTTGAAGAATGAAAGCTAGAATGAAAGTTGAGTTGGTTAGTTAAACAACTTTCAACTCCGTTCCTTTTTGGGGACGAAAAGATTTTAAGTGGGGGAGATTATAACAACCCGGGATTTCAGAACCAATTTAAAATTTTTTATTTTAGCAATTTTAATGGATTTTGAATATTTAAAATGATTTTTTTTATATAATAACGATTTAAAATTTATTTAAATTGAAGTTAGAACGTATAAATTTATTTTAATTATAAAACGAGCCTGAAATGGCGTTGTAGTTTGAAAATTCGATTTTAAATTTCAATTGAATGTATAGGATTCAAAATAAATCGGATTTCAGTAAAACAAGAAATATTAGAATCTGTTTATTAATATCTTTCTAATGAATGTAAGAAACTGAAATTTCATAATATAAATTGAAAGTTATGTCCAGTTTAAAATTTTAAATAGTTGCTGTGGAATTTATTTATATTTTTATATAATATATAGCCCTTAAAAATTTCCATTTTGCAAATGACCTCCGTTTTCGATGAAACCGCTTTTGTTGGATCCAGAATGTCAAATTATTGCTAGATTCCAATTTTCATAATTTTTGGAATTAATATGTGAGCGCGGTGAATTTAAATGTGTTTGGTAATTCCAGTTTGAATTTAATCGACTGGAAATTGGCCATTTTTCAAACGCCTCCAAATTCGGCGAAATTAGTTTTTTTAGGACCGTATCGTCAAAACATAGCTAAATTTATTTTTCTGGAATTTTTGGAGTCAGTATGTGGCCCCGGTAAATTAAAATGTATGTTTATAGTTCAATATATAAGGATTTATATTTTAATTTGGATGAAAACTAATTAAAACAGTTGAATTGGCTTACGAAACATATTCCATTGTGTCCGGAATGGGGGTATTTGGCTAGGGGCGATAGTCTTTGGGTTTGATTTGGAGTTAGACGCAAACTGTAATAATTAGAATAAAATATTATTAAATATATATATATATATATAAATAGGGCAAAAATTCACTAAACCCTAAGTCCATAAACAATCCGCCGCCGTCAGCTCTTCTTGGACGCGAGATATCGCTCCAAACTTCTTCCACAAATCACACCCAATTCGTTAAGCTATTCGCTAAATTCATAAAACAAAATTCCTACACCTCTCTGAAGCCGTTCAATCCACATGGTTGTGATGGGGTTTGGGTTAATATCGTGGTCGGATTTCTCTCTCAAAAGCAGCAGGTTCGTGGTGGTTTCTAGGCCGGAGGAGGCCGCCGTTCTTCCCCTAACTCTCGGCGCTAGGGTCTCTGATGTAGGCGATCGATATGGGGGGGAGCGGGGGTCGGATGGGGGTTCAATGGCATGATGTGGCATGCGATTTAAGGATTGGGGGATCGAGTTTCATCGGCCAGACAAATAAGAAGAACAGGGGATTAACGGCTAAGAAAGTAATTAAGGAAATTAATTAATGTTTAATTAATTTATATTGTAATTAAGCTTTAAACAGTCATATCTTTTTCAAATGAAATCTGAATTTGTCGAAACGAGTTGCGTTGCAATCGTCTTAAAGAACACTTCGCAATGGAACTGACAACAACAAAAATGGAGCTAATTGGGATTTTTGACTGAACTGAACGCACAGTTTAATTCAGTTAAAAACAATCGTTAATAAACGATTTCAAAATCGGTCAAGCTGAGAACTCTTTCTCACTCAATTTATATTACAGTTAAATATATACTATGATGCAGACGGTGCTTAGTAGCACCCGACACCATTTATTGTATAAACCATGATTGTTTGTTTGGATTGAATTGACTGTGTTGTGTTTATTGAACGAATGAACTATATAAAATATTCATGTGTTGAATAAAATATTTTATCGTTAAAAATATAATTTTTAACATATATAAGAACGACATAAAATTTTCCAGAAATAAAAATGAATATTCATTTACAAACCGGACGATTTGTTTACGTACACCCATTTATCTGATATGGATAGGGAAGATAAATTATACATCGCCCAACTGAACAAATAAAATCTGTGTTTGTTGATTGAAACCCCACACGGGTATTGGGATGATATCTGGCCTACACTAATCCCAATTGTTTAGTTGTATGTCGATCGATTGGTTGATAGACTATTGTAAGCGTTAATTATTTATATTTAATGCTTATGCAGTTGTGTAATGCACTCTGGATGATCGCTGATTGTTTATCATTGTTATTATATACATGTACTGTATGAAATCCATATAAATAACATTATACGAAAATTGATTGGGTCTCATTCCAATTTGGAAAATAAAGAATATTTTAAAATAATATTCAGAAAAGGATAAAATATATTCATGTGTTGAATAAAATATTCATGTGCTGAATAAAATATTTAAAAAATAAAAATATAATTTTTATTGAGTGTATAAACCATTAAAAATATTCATATGTTGAATAAAATATTCATGTGTTGAATAAAATAAAATAATGAATATTTTTAAAATAATATTCAATAAAATATCAAAATATGATTTTGATGTCCGATTTGGATGGGCACGAAAATATTGAAATATGTGAAGTCGTGTTGATTAGATATGCGCAGTTTTGACGCGAACGATATTTATATCGATTTTATTCATTCTTATAATTAATATTGAAAAGGAAATGATTTCAAAATTTGATATTTTAAAAATATTATCATTTATATATTGTAATGATATGGAATATTCAATTTTGATTTAAAATTGAAAAATGAAGTTGAAATCATTTTTAAAACATTTTAAAAAGATTTATAAAACATGTTTTAAATGGAAATCGACAAAATATATATAATATACATTATATATATTCGATGGCCTGAATAGAACGCGCCGCGACCGTTCGCGGATTTCGACCATTTACTTCGAATTGACATTACGGGAGATCTGACCGTCGGATTCTTCTAAAACCGGAACCATTGGGTTCGTATCGAAAAGAGTTTTCCAATGAATATAAGAGATTTGAAATCTAACAGTTGCATTTGAAATTATGTCCAAATCAAATTTGGAAAAGGTCGCTGTGGATGTAGTTCGGTGGCCGTTATTGGAAACCGACAGCACGGGCCTTGACAAAATTATTAAAAATATTAATAATTTGTGTAAAATTATAATAAATGATTTGCATGAAAAGGTCCACATTTGTAAAGATAAAAATATATTTTATCGAAATGAACTAGTTATTAACTAGAATAATAATCCAATGTTTTTAAATAAATAAATTGGATTTGAAATGGTTTTAAAATAACCAGAATTTTCCAATGAATAAATTGGAATGGATTGGAATGTAATTAATCTTCGGTATATTTCGATATTGGATTCCGTGGTTATACGGATATTGCTATGGGAATTTGGAAGATACAGATATCGTTATTCCCAATATGATATCCGTTAATTTAAGAATTTGATATTGAATATAAGCCGATATAATTTCTATTCTGAGCCTTATATTTATTATTAAATTGGATTTTGGGTTTTTCGTGAATGGTGTCTTCATTAACATAGTTCTTAAACCCAGTTGAGAAAAGAATAAATCTTTTAATTAAGACTTAGAGAAGTTTACCAATTAATTAACATTTAATTGGAATTGAAATGAAAGTTGATTTTGGGTTTATAGTGAACGGTGTTTTAAATAACACTTGTTCTTTAACCCGATTAGCAGTGAAGAGATGATTTGGACTTTATAAATCTTTTAAATAAGATTTATTGGAAATTTTCCAAAGTAAAGTTTTCCAATTTAATAAAATAAATTGGAATGGAATGGAATTCGATTTGGTAATAATCGAAGTGAGCTTCTGTGAAGGAAGACCATTACTATATATGGAATTTAAAAGGCTTTGTCGTTATCCCATTTATATTATTGGTTGGATATGGAAGTTTATATCGATTATATACATTGACCTGTTTTCCGTGAAGATACCATAATTAATGGAATGTGATTTTGGGTTTATCGTGAACTGTGTTTTAAATGACATTCGTTCTTTAACCCAGTTAAAGACAAGATTGATTTCCTAAAGTTAAATAATCATTAATATTGATTTTTGGGAAGATTAAAACTAAGTGGAGTTTTAATGAATCTTTAATTAGATTGAAATGAGAATGTGATAATTTAAATTATCAAATTCTAGAAATGATCGAGAATGGAGTACCACCAGTTTTACTCCAGGCGATAGTTAAATCTTTAATTAGATCTGAATGTGAAATGGTAATTAATTTTACCGATAACACCATGGGTGTTAGATATGGAGTGCTACCAGTTTTGCTCCATTGGATGAATAGGTTGGGATTGGGAAATAAAATAAATGGTTTCTTCGGTAAGGTTCGCTAATCCCGACTAGTTTGGAAAACCTTAATTTGGTTTAATTTGTAAA
The DNA here is from genome assembly GCA_030737875.1 of Allium sativum. Classification (NCBI taxonomy): domain Eukaryota; kingdom Viridiplantae; phylum Streptophyta; class Magnoliopsida; order Asparagales; family Amaryllidaceae; genus Allium; species Allium sativum. The sequence goes on along the minus strand of CM060921.1, from coordinate 712,684,283 downwards.
AAGAATATTTGAATAAAAGAATATTCTGGTTTGGAATGAAGCGTATGTTGTGTTTTCATAGCACTTGTTTATAAGATACGCAAGTTACTCGGAAAGACTGGGTTTATACCCATTCTGAATAACTGATTCGACGATAAGTCGATGATGAAGACGACGGTCCAAGACCGAAGGTCTTCACATCGTTTGGATGATTACTGATGTCTTTATTGGGCTGTACACCCGAGAAAAGGTAATAAGTGGTGATCGTCTAGACGTACTTGGAGATCGACGGATATGCGAGGATCTCTCTCCTGTATTGGACATATGGGACGAGGAATAAGATGCCTTCGGTTTCGTTCAGACCCAGAACGGACTTGTTAATGGATGTGTGTCTGACATTGGATTTTATTTTGTGTTGATTGATCTCTATTAAATATATATCTGTTTGGTGGCGGAGAATTTATTCTCTTGCTTAACACCCTTCTCTGAGACGTACGAGCATAGAGGTTATATATCGCTAGACATCAGTCGCATGGCGTGAATTTCCTGTGTGGCACGCTGAGATGCAAATGATCAAGGCTTCTGTTGAAAAGCAGATCTTGTGGTTGATGATCAAAGCACGGCTTTAAATAGCATTGCTTTGTATAGCGTTAATTCGCGAGCCTCACACCCCGGTGTGAACCACAAACGGGAGAAGGACCCCAGGGAGGACATGCGTTTCTTTCTAGCTAGGAGTGGTGTCATGGTATGGAGCCCAGACATTTTACTCATGTGAATGTTGCATACTCTTTGATGGATAGCGAGGTACCTCAGATATATCGATCACTACGGGGCTGATGGATTATATGGTCGACATACTGGCCAGACTTACGCCGCATAGGGCAGGGAAATGTATCGTTCAGGAATAACCAATCCTCAAACGGAAGAGAGGACCGACCCTGGTGCTCCTAAGGGTCGATGCGTTCTGATCCTGAGATATGGGCTAAATTGTCTCGAATTCGGTAAGGACGATCCCTTGCCTTGGTTCATGATGGAAATCCAATTTCCAATACAACATTGTGTTTTTAATTGTAGAGCCTAGTATGGTAACATAGTAGATGGTAGCTGTGACGTCTATGATTGATACGTTTATATTTGAAGTTGTTTTATACACTATACACTTATAGTAATAATAAAAGATGAAATTTCATGTATCAGGCATTATTTGGTTGTTATAAGGTAAAACTCTATCCTCCGGCTTGCGTTGCATTGTGTGATGGGACCTGGGTCTTATAATAGCTTCATTGTTATTTATTTAGCATTGCTTTGTTTGTTTTATGCACTAGTATTCTTGGGAGGAAACCCGTTCCGTGTTATACAGCGTGGTCCCTTGATTTACCAAACATTAAAATAAAGTTTAAATAACTGTTTTAGTTCTCACACCAGTCCCACGACTGACCTAGAGATTATTGTTTTAACCTAAACTCTGGGTGCCCCTATTTTCCACACGGGCAGCTAGTATTTTTGGTTTTTGCAGATATTTACTTACACAGGATCCTGGATTAACAGCTGGAGTTATATTCGAAAAGCTGTGTATCCGTGTATTTCTTTCAGTTGTGTCATGCATTATCTTCCGCTGCATTGTAATTTTAATTCTCCGATATTTTTCAATGTGTAATATTTATTCATACTCTGTTATATTCTTGTACTCTGATGTAAATTGCTGCAATAAGCAATGAGATGTTCTTCTGTTTGCGTTCTGATTTGTCGTGTTCTTAACTCCATACGGGCTTTCCTGAAAGGGTGAGTTTGAGTCGTTATAAAAGGTCTATCACATATCTCGGGTTCCAAACCCGAGCCGTTCATTAGCTCATTGCAAATGAAAGAATGCGATGCTCCAATATCAAAGTTTACTCGAACTGAACACCCCCAACAAAAAGTGTACCTTGAACAACAACACTCTTCCCTTTCTCCTCTATCGTAGGAGCTCTTGAAGAAGATGGCACAACCTCCAAACCATGCACCTTCACTATCTGCTTCCCCTTAGCTGGTACTGGACAATCCTTCTTGTTATGCCTAGGGTTGTCACAGTTATAACACTTCCTCTCGACTTTCATATTCTGGCAATCCTTGGAGAAATTGCCCTTTTGCTGGCAGTTGTAGCAAGTCACCTCACTTTTCGGTTTCTTCTGGCCATTCTTTCCTTTCTTCTGTTGTTGCTTCCTCCTTCCATTACCCTTATTGTTATTATTACTACCCTGCTGTGGTTTCAGAGCCTCTTTGGTTACAACAACAAAACTTCCTCCTTGGGAAATAAACTCTCGTGTCTCACAGTTTTTTCGATGATCTTTTCATAATGACATCAAGATGATCAAATAATGGGCTCCCAATATATGTATCCATGCCCATGACAAACTTCTCGTTCTTCTGATAAGGAGAGTCGATATAAGAATGAGCATACTTAGACAAAGCTTCGAAATCAAAAACATATTCCAACATTGGTCGACCATTCTGCTTTAACTCAACAAACTTCTTGAACAAAAAAGACTTCTGGGCGGTAGAGATGTAACAACCCAAATTCCAACAGACCGATTTTTTTTCTTAAAATTTTAATCCATCGGAACCCGTGTTGGTTGCTCCGGTATCCTGCAGAAAAGACAGAGATATAAAATATAACAGAGCTTAGAAAATATCTAACAGCAGAATGGACAAAGTATAATATAATCAAAGTATAGCATTACCGTATTAATAATACTGCCTAACCGGTATCCAAAGATATCATATCTCTGCCACAAATCTAACCTGCGAGTATGTTATGAGGAGGGGGTCAGAACACAAGTTCTGGTGACCGGATTTAAACTATACATTTTAGATAATCCTACATATACAGTTCAATCACATATTCTTATTTATTGGGTTACTTGGGTTAACAACACTCAAGGCTTACACACGTCGTACCCATTTACTCCCCAGTGGATTAGCCTAATAAAGTATATATGTAGCTACCCCCAAATTAAGGCACACCCCATGGTACCCCACTCGCACGGTCTCCACCGTAATGCCACAGAAATGTACGCAGTCCCTCATACTACGCCGGAGTGACATACGGACCTTTATATAACAATATTATGTTCTGCATATATCTATCATTACTATTTTACGTAAGCGTATGGATTTCCACCTTTGATCGAATCAGATTCCATCGCAGAGTAATGCCCTCAAGTCTACAATACACCACCCAGAGCAGACATGCATGTATCTATACTTCCCCACGTATGTATCGTCAATCGTATTCGATGCCTTAACCTCACATAACCTCTAATGTGCACCGAGTTCCATGGCAGGGCTCGTACAAGAAACACGGAACTCAATCTGGAGTTTTCCATATTTGTACAGGCCCGCCTTTAAGGGCCTCAAAATAAAGATATCCCACGGGTCTGTTTTTCATGGTGGCAATGGCTCCACCTCGGCCCCTCCCTCAACTAGTAAAGACTACAAGAGCAAAGAGACTTGCCCCTAACAAGCAATCTAAAAATCCAGTTGGCGTCTCCCCTCTTCCACCGTGCCTCGTTAGTGAAAGGTCAATGACATCTTAGGTTTAGCTCTAGTCTTTTCCATCCCTCTGGCTGTCGATGACGGATACCCGACGATCTACTATCCTTGTTGGTCCTGACTTCGCCTCCCGTTGAGGCGATCGCCGAATCACCCTAATGTCACCTCGTAACCGCATTCTGACTACAAAGCTACTTTTGTAGTCAAGGCCTACCCACCTGGTAGTAACGCGCAGACCCAACCCCTGCGAGCACAACCTAAACATCTGCCACCGCATAGAGGACTACCTGGAGCACGTTACGTATCTCCGGAAGCCGCGTGCTTCCCCTTCCAGTCCTTCGGAGCCGACGGAATAATCAGATGAACATGCGCTCCACTCATGCCTTATGACACCACGATGATCTACCCTATTAGGTTATTCACCCTTAAAACGTACGGATTGGTCCAAGCGCCTCATTTTAATGTGTCATTAAACCCTATGTCTAAACATTCAATTATGTGCTTGCTCTACGTCATCGGGTTTCCATTTAACTTGGTTAGTCCCATTCATTGACTTCTTATTCAAGTTACCAAGTTCCTCTTGCTTATTAATTTCAGTCACATAACTAAACCCATTTAAGTTTATTAGTAAGCCCATAACATGTTATTCTCTAAATTATGATCCAAGGTCTGAAATCCACAATCCCTTTATGTTCTTGTTTGATTTGAGGTTAAAATAACATGTTCTACTTAATTTGTAATTAAGTATATCTCAATTCACATGTTTTCTGTTTAACATGTCACTTATTATTTATGATTAAATATAACTTATCTCATTCCATAAGTTTGCCTCGTTCTTTCTTATTTAATCATAATTCCATCTTACACTATCCACAACTTATCGTTGTTAACTTATTAACTTAGTTCTCTTAACTAAGGTTTACTAATAAGCCTCCTTTCCATTTATTATAAACTATGTTACAATTTCCCTCCTTTTCTCTACTTATTACAAACAACTGGTTTCAGTTTTCCCCATTTACTGATTGCTTAATTTACAATTAAGTGCCACTTATCTCAATACACAAGTTATCTCATTTTCTTATTAGTTTATTATAACTTAAGTTATAATCTCCACTTGTCCCTAGGACAAGTCTACCTATTATATAACATTCTCATTAATGTAATTAATTATAATAGGTTATTATCATTACCCGTTCATTCACTTCCTTTTACTATTGTAATTATCTTTCAATTCCATTCATATCCATTAATTTCAAATAATTCCATTTATTTCTATCCTTTTATATACATATATTTATATATATGTTTACGTACTAGACCTCTCACATTAAGCCTACCACTTGTGGATGCTGGATTTGCCGGGCGGTTTTGGGCAGACTTCTTCCACGAGTTGACTTATCCTCGTGTCTTAGCATCGTTACATGTTTATTTACGCACAAGACCTCTCACATTAAATTAACAACTTGTGAATGCTGGATTTTCCGGGCGGTTTCGGTCAGACTTCTACCACAAGTTGAATTTAACCTCGTGTCTAAGTGCAATTACAGTTCCTATTTACTATAAATTTAGGCATATTATTCTTTTCACATTTTTACTGTAATCTATATTTTACATTTCATCCTATTAACCCCATTTTATGTTGCATGTTCTTTCTAACATACAATAAATTTTATTCTAACATGTAATCGTTTAATCATGTAATTGTTCAAATCAAACAAACTAGATGTAATTTTCTCAATTTCTACAGTTAATGGTTCAGGTACATAAATGTCACAGGTTAACATGAAATTGGAACAGTAGTAATCACTACACATATTTTGACAATTTTTTATTTCAACATATGAACATTTCAGCACATTAAACATTTCAACATATGAATTTTCCAAAATATTAATATTTTATCATACCAATATTTCAACATGTCATATTAGCATTTCGTCATTTTAATCATTCTAACTATGTTTAAAAATTTCATCATATCAAATTAACGGGGAATGTCAAACGATAGTATACCATTATCAAAAATGATATAACTTAAATCCACTCACCTAATTTGCTTTTCAAATCTTAGTTCTGGTCTAGATCTAGTATTCCATAGTCCTCCTAACTGAATTTAGAACCTAGCAACCATGGATCCACAATTCTTATAAAAAGAAAAAGGGAAGAAAGAGGAGAAAATTGAAATAGACCAGATCTAGAAAACTACCTCACTTTGAATATGATTCTAAACACCTTCTAATTAATATTCATTCTTTTCCTCCATATCTTGAACCAGAATTTTCCTAAACTAATTATCTTATTTTTCTACAAAGATTTAAGGAGGAGAAAGAATGGCGGAGCTTAGACGTTGTCTCAGAGAATGTGAGATTTAGGCTCGGCGTTGTTAGCCTATTTATAGGTGTTCAGGATCTTATCGTACACGCAGCGCTGAGTCAGCATTGAACCCAGTTAAGAAAACAGTCCAGATACGTTAATGAATCTGCCCGGATCTGGGGGGTGTCGACCCATACAGGGGTGCCGACCCTCATACATGGGTGTCGACACCTCTATGTGTCCCGCGATATGTTTTGGCGCAAAAGTTTGAATTTCGCATGTTTAAATTTCTTGAATTTATTTAACTGTTATATTCACATGTAATCTTCTTATACGCATACAAATCTTCTAATGACCATTTTACGCGTGTATATATACGCACAACTTTTTTTTTCGTTTTCAAAATTCAAACAGTGTTGCACCGTTATTTGATTCTTGCCATATATTTTTAATTGCAGCCTTAACTCGAACGTTATCTCTTGTATATATATTTCTGCACATATATGCATATATATTCTCATATATATATATATGCATTTATTTTCTTTACTTTCTTATATGTATATTTTTCCTTTTATGTGCATTATAATATTTTCTCTTTAGAACGTGTGTTAGTCTAGCCGTTCCCTTAAAAAAAAAAGGCGCCGACGGGGTCGATCTCCGCACCTTTTGTATGCAAGCCACATGCTCTAACCAACTAGACTACTAAGGCTTTTTTTAACAAGGCCTACAACAATAGTAGTTATTGTTCTCTTCTTATTCCTCTTTTTCATGTTTGTTACGACATTTTATTTAAACCATTGCATGAATCTTTTTCTTTTATTTCTCTTTTATTATTAATGCATAATTAGTGCATGCAACTTGTTTTCACTGCATGCAACCGATCTTTTCTTTCTTCTAATGCATGCATTTCATTTTTATTCGCATTAATATTTTCTTCTTTTTCAGCGCATGTATTTATTGCATGCAATCGTATATTATCATTATTATATTTTTCATATATTTATTTTTGTCTATGCATATATATACACACATGCATTATTTAATTATTTAATAGTTACAAAATGCGGGGTGTTATATTCTCCCACCCTTATGAAATTTCGGCCTCGAAATTTGAAAAGGTTAAAAATCAATTAACCCCTAACATAACATACATCCATCATGTGTGCATCCAATTTTTGCAAACATTTTGCCCTTGTGCAGAGTGAAATACGACATAATAATACATGTGTTCCTAGGCGGTACCTCCTATATGTATGCAAAAAAATTCTTTAAAAACATGATATTCACATCCTAAATATACTGGCAGTTCTACATGAATGCAATATTTTGAAAATCAAAATACATTTTCATCCAAATTTTCCCACACTCTTACTGAGTAAGAGCGTAGTTCATTAATTTTTGCATCTAAAATCCTACCAACCAACTTTATTTTTTGAATTTCAGAGAAATCTAATTTTCTAAATTTGATTTCTTATGTTACAAAACGATGGAAAACGGGAAATTTCACATCTTCCGATTTTCTTTTATATATCTTTTTCCAACTGTACTTCGATTTTTATGTAACTATTTATAAAGATTCCCTATTTTCCTATCCAAGCACAGCCCACATAAGAAAATTTTCTTTGTTACAGATTTTCTTTTTCATCTTATCTTGGAAATTCTTATTTTTATTCATCTTTCCTCTTAATTTTCCGCCTTTCTTTAACTGTCATGTTTGTTGCTTTACTGAATTTTTTGTTTCCTGTTTAGTTATACCATTTCTCTTTTCTTAGCTTATCTAATCATCTGATCTAAGTTTAGTTTTCAAATAAGCCTTCGACTAAAACCGGAAAACAGACACTCTACACAGCTACTACTAAGGACCAAGAATCTCGGGACTATGTCCCCCTCAAGTAGAAAAGTCCAAACCATGGGATCCATGACAGGTTTAGGTGTTACCCTAACTACCCAACAAGAGCAAATTAACGGAGCGATCCCAATAGAAATGCAATAACGGGTTGTACTCTTTACATGAAAATTAGCAACAGGATCTAATTACTTACTTGCCCTTTGCTATCTACTAGTCCTAGCTATGTACCAACAATTATTTTAAGAAAAACCCTAAGCTTTTCAATATTTACGCATTCTACGGAAACTTACCATTAATCCAAGACAAGATAATTCTCGCTATATTCTTCATAGCCTCAATTTTTTTTCTCATCTTTCCTAGGCACTAATCCTTACGTACTCCATACTTTTTAAAACATGGTTTGCCCTTTTTCATTTAAATTTTCTTCCAAAAATTTAAAAGTGTCAAAACTTTATTTTCCTCATGAAAACTTACTTTTGCCAAACCATAAAAACATGCCCTTTTATATTAAAAAATGTAAATCATCATTTTTTTTCAAGTCACAAAAACTGGTGTAGATGAGGACAACTATCTCTTAATCAAGTTTATGACTTGTTCTTGCCTATAAGGTCGGTTTAGTTACTTGCTACAAGGTGCAAACATGTACTCTATTTTTAATTTTTACAACTTATTTTGTCCATCCAAAAAAATTCTCTTGTTAAAACAATTATCAAAAATGATTTACAAAAGAATAGAGATTTTCAAAGCTTTCTTTACTGAAAATTCTAGCTTTCAACAAAATGTAATATTTTCCAAGTTTTGCTTTTTAATCCTTTCATGCAATATAACAAGAAAACTAGCGAGCTATACATGCTCTATAATATGCACATTTTACTAAGAGAATTTTAATTTTAGATAAAATTTTCGCAAGAAATCACTATTTACAAAATATGCCCCATTCTACTACAAAACCCAATATGTACTTCTTTTCATATTTTAAAATTATAACTTTTAAGATTAAAACTTGAAAACACCACAAACCATCTTCCCAAAGCTTTTACAATTTCAAGTTCTTAAAAGTTAACAATGGGGCTAGACTCAGAGCGGGTTTCTAACTTTCTAGGCTTTCCTAGACACTCCCACAAAGTCAATTCTCTCAACTATATATATTCCTAATCCTTTTTTTCTCTTTTTAACCTTTTCCAATTTATAGGGTTTTACTACCAAACCCACTAACCCAAGATACTAATCATATGGGATTCACCTTCCTTCCGTACAAAGTACATTGTACACTTTCCACCCAAATTATCTAAGGGTCTCAGATTTCCTTATTCATTTCTTTAGTGTACAAAATAGACATCCCAATTCTTACCATATTATACTCTTTCTATTTAGTGGGTTCCTCTATCAATCTAGATATATGTATATATATATAATATTTATATTTTAAAAATACAAATATGTTCACTCACTATTTATACAGGAATCCTAAACCTAAGCTCTGATACCAGATGCAACAACCCAAATTCAGACAGACCGATTTTTCCTTTCAAAATTCTAATCCATCGGAACCTATGTTGGTTGCTCCGGTATCCTGCAGAAAAGACATAGATTTAAAATATATCAGAGCTCAGATAATATCTCACAGCAGAATGGATAAAGTATAATATAATCAAAGTATAGCCTTCCCGTATTAATAATACTGCCTAACCAGTATCCAAAGCTATCGTATCTCTGCAACAGATCTAACCTGCGAGTATGTTATGAGGAGGGGGTCAGAACACAAGTTCTGGTGACTGGATTTAAACTATACATTTTGGATAATCCTACATATACCATTCAATCACATATTCTTATTTGTTAGGTCACTTGGGTTAATAGCACTCAAGGCTTACACACACATTGTACCCATTTACTCCCCAGAGGATTAGCCTAATAAAGTATATATGTTGCTACCCCAAATTAAGGTACACCCCATGGTATCCAACTCGCACGGTCTCCACCGTAATGCCACAAAAATGTACGTATTCCCTCATCCTACGCCGGACTGACATGCGGATCGCTATATAACAACGTTACGTTCCGCATATATCTGTCGTTACTATGCTACGTAAGCGTACGGATGTCCACCTTCGATCGAATCAGATTCCATCATAGACTAATGCCCTTAAGTCTACGATACACCACCCAGAGAAGACATGCATATATCTATACTTTCCCACATACGTATCGTCAATCGTATTCGATGTCTTAACCTCACATAACCTCTATTGTGCACCGAGTTCCATGGCAAGGTTTGCACAAGAAATACGGAACTCGGTTGGGAGCTTTTCCATATTTGTACAGGCCCGCCTTTAAGGGACCCAAAATACAGATATCCCTCGGGTCTGTTTTTCATGATGGCTATGGCCCCACCTCGGCCCCTCCCTCAGCTAGTAAAGAATACAAGAGCTAAGCGACTTGTCTCTAACAAATAATCTAAACATCCATTTGGCATCTCCCCTCATCCACCATGCCTCGATAGTGAAAGTTTAGTGGCATCTTGGGTTTTGCTCTAGTCTTTTCGCATCCCACTGGCTGTCGATGACGGATACCTGTCGATCTACTATCCTTGTTGGTCCTGACCTCGCCTCCCGTTAAGGCGATCGCCGAATCACCCTAATGTCACCTTGTCACAACATTCTGACTGCAAAGCTAATTTTACAGTCAAGGCCCACCCACCTGGTATTAACGCGCAGACCCAACCTCTGTGAGCACAGCGTAAACATCTGCCACCGCATAAAGGACTACCTGGAGCACGTTACGTATCTCCGGAAGCCGCGTGCTTCCCCTTCCAGTCCTTAGGAGCTAACGGAATAATCAAATGCACATGCGCTCCACTCGTGCCTTATGACACCACGATGATCTACCCCGTTGGGTTATTCACCCTTAATACGTACGGATTGGTCCAAGCGCCTTAGTTTAATGTGTCATTAAACCCTATGTCTAAACATTCAATTATGCGCTTGCTCTACGTCATCGGGTTTCCATTTAACTTGGTTAGTCCCATTCATTGACTTCTTATTCAAGCTACCAAGTTCCTCTTGCTTATTAATTTCAGTCATATAACTTAACCCTTTTAAGTTTATTAATAAGCCCACAACATGTTATTTCCTAAATTGTGATCCAAGGTCTGAAATCCACAATCCCTTTATGTTCTTGTTTGATTTAAGGTAACAATAACATGTTCTACTTAATATGTAATTAAGTATATCTCAATTCACATGTTTTCTGTTTAACATGTCACTTATTATTTATGTTTTATCTCATTCCATAAGTTTGCCTCATTCTTTCTTATTTAATCATAATTCAATCTTACACTGTCACTACAACTTATTGTTGTTTACTTATTAACTTAGTTCTCATAACTATGGTTTACTACTAAGTCTCCTTTCCGTTTATCATAGCCTATGTTATAATTTCCCCCCTTTTCTCTACATATTACAAACAACTGGTTTTAGTTTTCCCCACTTACTGATTACTTAATTTACAATTAAGTGCCACTTATCTCAATACACAAGTTATCTCATTTTCTTATTAGTTTATTATAACCTAATTTGTAATCTCCACTTGTCCCTAGGACAAGTCTACCTATTATATAACATTCTCATTAATGTAATTAATTATAATAGGTTATTATCATTTCCCATTCATTCACTTCCTTTTACTGTTGTAATTATCTTTCAATTCCATTCTCATCAATTAATTTCAATTAATGCCATTTATTTCTATCCTTTTATATACATATATTTATATATATGTTTACGTACTAGAACTCTCACATTAAGCCTACCACTTGGGGATGCTGGATTTGCCGGGCTGTTCTGGGCAGACTTCTTCCACAATTTGACTTAACCTCGTGTCTTAGCTCCGTTACATGTTTATTTACGCACTAGACCTCTCACATTAAATTGAAAACTTGTGGACATTAAATTTGCCGGGTGTTCCTAGCAAACTTCTACCACAAGTTGAATTTAACCTCGTGTCTAGTGCAATTACAGTTTCTATTTACTGTAAATTTAGGCATATTATTCATTTTGCATTTTTACAATAATCTATATTTTACACGTCATCCTATTACGCCCATTTTATGTCGGATGTACTTCCTAACATACAATAAATTCTATTCTAACATGTTCATGTAATTGTTTAAATCAAACAAACTAGCATGTAATTTTCTCAATTTCTACAGTTAATGGTTCAGGTACATAAATGTCACAAGTTAACATGAAATTGTAACAACAGTAATTGCTACACATATTGTGATAAGTTTATATTTCAACATATGAACATTTCAGCACATTAAACATTTCAACATTTGAATTTTCCAACATATTAATATTTTAGCATATTAATATTCCAACATGTAATATTAGCATTTCATCATTTTAATCATTCTAACATATGTTTAAACATTTCAACATATCATATTAACGGGGAATGTCAAACTATAATATACCATTATCAAAAATGATATAACTTAAATCCAATCACCTAATTTGCTTTCTAAATCTTGGATCTGGTCTAGATCTAGTATTCCATGGTTCTCCTAACTGAATTTAGAACCTAGCAACCATGGATCCACAATTCTTATTAAAAAGAAAAGGAAAGAAAGAGGAGAAAATTCAAATAGACCAGATCTAGAAAATTACCTCACTTCGAATATGATTCTGAACATCTTCTAATCAATATTCATTCTTTTCCTCCAGATCTTGAATCAAAATTTTCCTAAACTAATTATTTTAATTTTCTGAAAAGATTTGAGGTGGAGGAAGAATGGCAGAGCTTAGATGTTGTCTCAGAGAATGTGAGATTTAGGCTAGGCTCTGCTAGTCTATTTATAGGTGTTCAGGATCTTATCGTCCACGCAGCGCTGAGTCAGCATTGAAACCAGTTAAGAAAATAGTCCAGATACATTAATGAATCTGCCTGGATCTGCGTGGTGTCGACCACCTACAGAGTTGTCGACACCCCTATGGGTCCCGCGAGCTGTTTTGGTGCAGAAGTCTGAATTTTGAATGTTTGAATTTCTGGAATTTATTTAACTGTTATATTCACATTTAATTTTCTTATACGTATAAAAATCTTCTAATGACCATTTTACGAGTATATATGTACGAACAATTTTTGTTTCATGTTCAAAATCCAAACGGTGTTGCACTGTTATTTGATTCTTTCCATACTTCTTTAATTGCAGCCTTATCTTGAACTTTATCTCTTGTATATATATATATATATATATATATATATATATATATATATATTTCTGCACATATATACATATATATTCTTATATATATACATGTATTTTCTTTACTTCCTTATATGTATATTTTTCCTTATATGTGTGTTTATACATATTTTCCCTTTAGAACATATGTTTGTCTAGCCGTTCCCTTAAAAAAAAATGGCGTCGGCGGGGATCGAACTCCACACCTCTTGTATGCAAGCCACATGCTCTAACAAACTGGACTACTAAGGCTTTTGTTAACAAGGCCTAGAACAATGGTAGTTATTGTTCTCTTCTTATTCTTCTTTTTCATGTTTGTTACAACAATTTATTTAAACCATTGCATGAATCTTTTTCTTTTATTTCTCTTTTATTATTGATGCATAATTAGTCCATGCAGCATGTTTTCACTACATGAAACCAATCCTTTCTTTCTTCTAATGCATGCATTTCATTTTTATTCGCATTAATATTTTCTTCTTTTTCAGCGCATGTATGTATTGCATGAAATCATATATTATCATTATTATATTTTTCATATATTTATTTATGTCTATGCATATATATACACATATGCATTATTTAATTGTTACAAAATGAGGGGTATTACAAGAGATGAACTTCATCTCGAACTTGACTCGGAACTGATCCCAAGTGATCTCATCCTCATGAGTCTCTAAAGTGACAGAGTTCCACCAAACCATAGCTCTGCCCTTTAGCTGCCTCGATGCAAGCTTCCTTTTATTAGCATCGTCAATACCCAAATCTATGAAAATCCGAATGCATGTATCTAGCCACCCTTGAATCTCAACTGTCGGCTCTGTCCCTTTGAACGGCTTTCCACCAAAAGTAGTGAAGTCCTTGCACAGTTTCACGAAATCCACAACCCTCGGTACCTGCACCTGGATCCCAACATCTATCGCGACTGCTCCTAGAGTGGGTACCCTACTCATGATCGCTACCATCATAGCCTCGAACATAGCTCGGTAATTTGGTATACCACCATCACCTCCTCTAGGAACAATCTCCTCCCTAGCAGTGTGTCTCGACGATCGACGACTTATTGTAAATCTGTAACATAGAATGATTAGTCCACATACGAGAAAAACTGCAATGGAGTTCAAGCACTATTATATTATACACTATTTTATAGTAAACATCCATCAGAAATCTACAAATATGTCTCTCATATGTTATTACGTCCTTCAATTTTGGCTAAAATCGATAACCAAAGCTCTACTACCAAATATGATGATCGCCCATAACCCTGCACTTAACAAGAGGAATACTGCACTGAAAGACGTGCCAGGCAGCTATGGACGATCGTTATGGTAAGATAAACACAATAGGAACCTATGTTATAACTCATAGCGTAGAGATAAAGTATAATAGAACATTTATAACAGGCATTGATGGTGAAGCATAATTGAGCAGAAACTTAAACTTTCATATCAACTAGAAAGATCCATATATCAAAATGGATAGAACATCAATTTTTTTACAAATTGCCTCACTACAGGTCACTCAGAGAATCATACAACATAACAGTGGAAACAACAACTAGTATGTATAGTAGAAAGTAATACGTAAGCCTCTAGCTCGTCATCGATCTATGACATCATCCTCACTAAGATCTGCTACCTGCTACTCAGTCTGCCCATCCACAACACAATGGATGAACAACCCACGGTAATAAGAGGAAACATATAACCTTGAGTCAGACAACAGTCTTAATGAGTGATAAAACAAGTATCTAACATCATCAATAAAGAATATGAGAAATAGGTATATCAATCAACTAATCTAGCAACTCAAAAACAGAGAAGAAACCCAAACCATCTCCCCTACATCTAGCAGTGATAGCCTTTACAAACAACCAGAGAGAAAATATAGTAGACATAGCAATTAATTATCGAGTATAGAACATCCTAATCGTGATTAACATCCCCCAAGCACAAGCCCTGAAGGCCTAAACCAACATCAGACAAGCACCCAAGAGATGTCTACTTCGATGTCGAACAATCCACACAAGACGATACAAGCAAAGCAATCAACATCCATTACTCTGGATATCACCGCCTATCCTGCTTTGAAACCATCATTAATCGTATGACCGACTCATCATCATGACATCCCTCAAGGGCTAACGGTAACTCTGATTCTAGCAAAACTCCATACGCCTTTCCATGATACGTATCTAGGCCTTTCAACGATACACAGGGTACTCGACCATTACATCTATCTTTTAGGCGTCCTTATTATACCCCTGCTTTGAGTCCGCTAGAACCTACGACAACGATAATTCCTCAGCCTTCAATAACTCTAGTCGTCATCACCGACGACTACCCATAAGCTTGAACATCCTTGAGTAGCCATTATCCACGAACTAAAACATCCTTGAGTCATTTCCATATTCGTTGCATTTCATCGATCCACGAACACTTCAAAACACTTCGAACATTCCATCTTGAACTCACGTCGAAGCCATGACTATCATCGAACCAATAACAAGCTTTGTTTGGTCGATAGTTTATACACAATGTTTCACCCTTCTTTACTATAGCGCTTCACCCTTCTTTACTACAGTGTTTCATCTTTTACCATAAGTCACAATCCACAGCGTTTCACAAACGCTGCGACCATTCCCGAATCGTTCCACGACCCATCAGTCTGCTCCCATGACAACCCATTAATCATAGTGACCCATTGAAGTGCTGCAAGCCATTTTCACTGATCCATCAAACGCTGCCTTAACCGACCCAACTCCAAGCGACCGGACCCAACTTGGACGAGCCGACCCAATAAGGACGACCCGACCCAACTTGGATGACTTGACACAACTTGGACGACCTAACCCAACTAGGACGACCCGACCCAACTTGGATGACCCAACCCAATTTGGACGACCCGTCCCAACTTGGACGACCCAAATTTACCGAGCACTGATCCATCATGTTGCAACCTGACCGACGCATTGAGCTACGACCCAAGCTTCCCATGTCATCAATGACCCGACTTTGGCCGACCTAACTTCAATCGCGAACGACCCAACCACTATGACCCATCATTTCTTGCACAAGAAGCCACGCGATCCATTACTAATCACAACCGATCCATGCTAGATTCAACCGACTATCAACTTGTGCAACCAATCCATCAAAACATCCAATAATTCAAGCAATCATCAAACGAATAGTGACACAACAAATATCATCATACATTCCTATAGAAATCACCGAATCATGATAAAACAATGAATGAACAAAACAGTGGATCTAAATTTGCATAAACATATGAATTAACATAAGAATTACTGATTTAAGTTGCTAGATTAGATCCTATGGTGATTCGAATGTAAACATGCTTACCATGATGTAGATCTTGGTGAAAACAACTTGAAATGATGAAAAATAAGATCAAACAACCCATATACGTGATTGAATAATCCGTGTTAGAGATTTTTATCACTCACCAAATCTTCAAAATAGCTAGAAAACCACTAATCTTTAATCCGAATAACAAAGAACAATATTCAAATCACCCAGTTTGATGCGATCTACTCTCTCTTGATGTTGATCTAGACTTCGTTGATGTAAATCTTCAATCTTCTAATGTAGATCTAAGAATTAAATGAATTGGAGAGGTATTTGATTGAACAAGGAGGATCATGAGCTCAACCAAATAAGAAAAATGAAGAAACTAAACTATTTTCTATGCCTTAACCCCTATTTATAGCCATCTAACCTGCACACTAATGGGCTACACCAAATCAGCCCACTAATAACTAGTTAGCCTGTCCAGAAATTGTGTGACACTAAAATAATGATTTCTCCCAAACCACTGAACCAAATCTTCAATGTGACCACTCTACGGGATTGGCAACACCATTTCCTGTCCAATGAAACCGATCTCATCACCTGATTCGATCCTAGTCAAATGTTTTGCCCTGTACAAAACTGACAAGGGAAAAATGGTCACAAATGAAATTTATAAAAATTATGGACATGTCTCACATCCCATAACCAACATATCAAAACACGAGAATGGTCCGACCCTCAGGGAATTAAATAAAAATATATTACGATCATCCGATACGTAAAATGTGGGTTGTTACATAGGTGCTACCCACTTAGCCATAGTACCTTTTCCTTGTTTTCATCATTTCTGATTGATGATGTTTGAGGTTACATTTTACCTTTCATTAAAAGGTTTCACTTGGAGTGTTCGTTGCGCTCCAATGGAAATTTTCTGATAACGATTACCCATAGAAGTTGTCCTGGGTTTGAATGAACTCGAAAGCGCACTATTACTACTACATCCACTCTGAATTCACCCTCAAGATGAATAGAATAGTCGTTGCACAGCGAAACTCCATTTTAAATTCCATCATATTTAGTATCTTCCACGCTCGTCATTCGATAGCATCAAAGTGGTTTTTGACAATTAGGCCATATCCTAATCTATTTGAAAAGATAATCGATAGTCTCCGGTTGACCAAAACCTTGTTCTTTGGAAAATAAACAAACAAGGATAACGGTGGAGTTCACATACTAACTGGTTGTGAACAAATTTCATTATCACTTGTCCTAGGAGAACGAAATGAGGTTTTTATGCGAATTGAATTATTAATAGGATGACCATGTCTTATAACTCACGTGTTTCCCATAGATATTTTCATAGTAAAATTTTGTTTCATGTTTGATAGCAGGTTATTTAACTATCAACAAAAAAAACTCATTCGGTTATTAATTTCCTATAGCAACTCACTAAGCCTTATTTAATTAATTTATTATTAATTAATTTTCTGTCTCCTATTACCTAAAACATTTATTTAGGTTGTTAACATTCCTTTTGGTATGGCTATCAGAAGCTATTCGAATTGATGTTGCTTGACTATTATCAAGGCTAAACTACTTAGAAACATCACCCAAAGGCCTAGAGATCATGTCCGAATAGCACCGTATAATAATGAACACTTTAACTCACCAGAATAGTGCCCAAGAACTCTTCTAGTGAGGGATCGACAAGACTAATGTGAAGGAATCAGTAGAACTCCAGACAAGTGGGCAGAATGACATTACTTCCCCCATAAAATGATCATAACTCACAAACCACAAGCCCAACACTGACTAAATTTCAGGAAATAATTCAAGGCATCTTATGGAACCCACATTAGGGATTGTGATCCCCGCAAGTATGCATACAGGGATCAGTACTGATCCCTACGAAGGGATTATGATTGATCCCTCCCTTAGCCATTATTGGGATTAGGCCTCCTGAATTCCCTTTACAATGGTCCTCCGATTCTTCTAGCCAATCTTCATCTAAAAAAATCTATCGCCTAGACAAATAATGAACCTTTTTAGGCATTTGATTACTTTTATATTTTCTATTCGGAGTCTTATTGATTTGAGCTCTTGTACTTTTATAATTCAATAATAAAGTGATTAAACCTTCAAAGTCGACGTACGCTAGTGAATGCAAAACCACTATGAATCGTTGTGTCTCTTTTCTATTACATTTCTACTATTTTACTCCTCCTTTTCCATTTATTTTAGTTTAGCTTTTGTTGAACTCGTTGGGTTTTGTATCGATTTTTAGTGTCAACATTCTGATGTTTTTGCTGAGAGTAAAAAACCTCAAGTTTTTCCAACATTCATACAATTCAAGTTTCTGAATCTCCTCAGATCTCTTTGCGATCTACCTATAAAGCTTGAAATAATGCTGAAGTGAAAAAAAAAAATCTCTATCCATTGGATCCTCTAATGCTGCTCATCAAGAGGCATCGATCCATTGGCAAACTTCAAACAAAGTTGATCATGATGCCCTTGCCACAAGTGATGTTGCCACTTCATCCAATCCTAATGTTCGGGCTACTAATACCCAAATGAACTATCTCATGAAGAAACTGAAGGAAACCCAAAGCCAGTTCAACTAGTAGGTCAAGCAAAAAACTTGAACTAGCAACGACTGCAATAATCCACTCAAAGGGATATCGGTTGCCTTGAGGGAGATAGGGTAAAACCAAGCTCCTAACATCTAAAAGTTCTTCATCCGACTCCCATCATAGCAACCAAATCCAAATGAGAAGGATATCTCAAGATGGAGCAAGAGTCGCTCCATTGCGGGAGAAAATCAACATGATTGTTCCCGGTTCGGGGCAGATCTCACTCAAGCAGCTGGAATCAAACACTTTAACAGGCTACTCCAAGACACCACCATTCAAAACTTAGATTCTGGACTTCCAACTGCTAACCATAAAAAGTAAGCTCTAATCGACCTCCGTGGAACTAACCCAACGATGTTATCCAACTTGACAACGAAAATTGTCCTTCAAGAAGGTATTGTAGAGAATACTCTTTGGAGTTGGACCGCACCCTTCAGAATCCAATAGAGATCTGAACTCCTTATCTCATCACCATGGTTTGTAGGATCATGAGAGAATCAAAGGTTGTGTCAACGATGACCGGGAAGCTGGTAAGAGGCATAAACATTTTACTGAGTCTATTTTGAATGTTGATTGGCCTCGAATATTTAATATACCACAACTCGTGGCATACTCAAGGAAAACAGATCCATTATAATTCCTTAACCGGAACAAGTGGCATATGGACTAAGCTCGCACCATTAACGCAGTAAAGTGCAAGTGCTTTCCTATGTTCCTTTAAGTCCTGACTCTATTATGGTTCTCTCGACTTCCGCAATGGACCATATCTTCTTTGACCAGTTGGCTGGGAAACTTGTGGAGCGTTATGTAAACGTACCACCAGTTCCAACTACATTTTATCCATCTCTAACACCTAAATGGCTAGATGGTCACTCAAAAGCTTTCTAGAATGCTTCAGCAATTGCCTGGTAGAGTTGAACAATCCAGACCAAAGTTTTGTTCTCCTTTAACTCATTAAAGGCATTCATCCTGAAATAGACTTTAAGATTTGGCTCGATCAAAAGCCTTCAAAAATCTTGGAGTGATTCTATGAGAAATCCAACTAGTACCAATGACAAGAGGAAGCACATAGAAATCAGGATGCATAGGGTTTTCCGCATAATTTTCAATAGGACAACACTCAAATTGTTTTTACATAAAAGCAAGCTAGAGAGGGTTCCAGTAAAGCCAATCTTGATGCCTGGAATTAACCTACTCAAGGCGGTAACAGTAGAGGTAGTCATGACAAAATGAAAGACTCTAAGAAATGACCGAGGTTCCAATCATGCAACAACTACACTCCGCTCAGCTACTCCCTCAAAAACATTTATCTTGAAAATTACAACACTCTCTAGTATAAAAATCCAAATCCTAGAGAGTCAACGAAAAAGTGAAAGAATCTGGAGAATACTGTAGATATCATGAAACGTACGATCAGGACACTAATGACTGCTATAACAACCCTAAAATTTAAGTAATAATTATTAATCAAAGAATTAACAAGTAAATTAATAAGTTTGTGAAATTATCATAATTTAGTCATGGGAATTGCATCATTGAGTCTATGGCAATTTTCTAAGCAATTTACATATATAACATGTCGAAATCGGAGTTAATATAGAGAAGTTATTAAAGAAAGATAAAATAAGAATACGTAAAAATTATAAAAGGAAAAATAGGATCCGTAAGGTTCGACCCAAGCTTTGGTCGGGTTAGCCCATAGGTCGACCCCCAATATGATCGAGTCAACATGCTTTCTTACGTGGACGATGTTTTATCCAAGTAAAAGTTGAGTAAAGATTTTATACATTTTAATTAAATCATTAGTATTATTTTTGAAATCTGAAGATTGAAATTGGTTAAATGACGTGTTTGAATCGAATTGAATCAAGTAATCTAAAGGCTTGAGATACCCTAGCTCCATTATAAATAAGACTCTAGACCTAGCTATTCATTCACAACACAAATATCTTTCCTTTGGGTTCTCTTTTAATTGATACGGACCTGAAACATAAATTTTTCTTTGGGAAGAGATTTGTAAAAATAAAAATATTTATAATCAAACTAGGGACGAGATCTGGGAAAGCCTCACATGTGTAAGAGCTAAGGACTACATGTGAGTATTGTAATTATTTATATTTTTTTAGCAATCTGAAGAAATAGAATTCTTAATAGTTGTTGCATCTTTTTATATTGTTCTTATAGCTTCTCTTATAGCTTTTAGTTGTTTTTCTGTAAGTTATTTTTCTTGTAAATATGCTTTAGTTTTTCTTATAGTTTTAGTTGTTTTTCTGTAAGTTATTTGTTGTAAATATTTTTCTTTCTTTTTCATATAATTTATTTCAATTAAATTCTATAAGTTTGTTTTTCAGTCTTTTTCCGTTAACAGTTATTTTATCCCTATTAGTTGTTTTCGCAGTTATTTACATTCATTCTTAAACATGCTTAGATCTGTAAATATCAGTTAAAAGACGCAGATTGAATCCTACTCTTGCACATGAAAAATAGAATAAAATTAAACTTTGCAAACACGTATTAACTAGACGTAAACTAAATTTACAGTAAACATATATATAAATTGTAGAACTTTGATAAAAAGGAATTAAACTAGATTAAGCTAATTTATAGGAATTTGTAATAAATTATGACAAATATTGTAATTTAAAAAGTAACAGAAAATGAGTAGTTAATTATGATACTTAAGTACTGTATTGGCATGTTAGAAAATTATAACAAAAAGAAGATAGACTTGAGGGGATATTTGCAACTAAAATTATAACATCGAGGTAATAATTAAAGAGGATTTTTATATTAAACTTAGATATAGGATAATAAGCAAAATATTAACAATGATTAAGGCCTAGATTTCAGGAACTAGGTAGGGAAACAAAATTAGAATATTTTTTTGCTAGGGGCTCGCACCAGCAACATTTCCTTTTTGATTAAAAACTGATGGCCTCAACATGGTGGTTGAGATTGGGCACGCTTACGATGAATATTGGTATCTAAGTGATCAAAAAGTTAGAAAACATGTAGTGGGAACTGGCGATTACCGGGTGTGAGGAATTGTAACAAACTAGGTTTTCGACCCCGAAAATCAACACAAAAACCCCATGTTGACAATTCAAGCATCAGAAATACCAGATCATTAATAGAAAGAAGTTAGACGTGGGAAATAGAACGAAAGAAGGTTAGAATAGAAGAAGAAGATCACAACAGAATTGAATCAGAGCAAACACGAATCTCACAGCGGAATGAATAAAATATATTATATAACATAACTTTTGAAATATAATCTTATATTTGTATATACATACCATTTCAGAGTATAACTCGTAACATCAAAGCTGAAATAAACTCTATATGTAACTAGTGTTGAAGCCTCCTTCTCCAAACTCTTCCAGCTATATCTGAAAAATCCCGACTACTTGACTGTCCGTACAAATTTAGGCACCCAAGAGTTTAGGGTAAAACAAAACAAAATAAAATTTGGGTCAGTTATGGGACTGGTGTGAGTAAACTCCAAACACTTTGTTTAACTTTAAAAAATCCTTTTAAAAGAAATGATAATCATAAGATAGATCCACACATAAACACAGATGGTTTTTACCTTACGATAACCCAAAATATTCTTTAAACAATATTATTCTGATATTATAATAGTGTCTTATACAAGTGAATAGAAATCTAGCAGAACGCTTGCATCTCACGTTCTGCATACGTAATATACGATCAAAACCGTGAGCTCTTATTAGGGAATCGATTTCCAACTATGACAAGTTATGGAACCACCTTTCGATCAGTGTACTCTAGAGGGGGTACACTGGAGTTCAACAAGAACATCTTGCAACTCAGCCACACATGACCGGCCATTCATTTCGCTTGAATGTTCTGAATATATTGTCACCTTACGGTTGGTACACCAACATAACCATTCCCGGGAGATACAAAATGAAAAGAAGTAACAAATATGAATATTCTCAAGATGGTGACAATATACCCTAATTGGGTGTGACCCACTTAGCCATGCTGCCTGCTCGATTTTTTTCATTTCCCGGTTGATGAGGCTTGAGGTCATAACGTATCATTATACAGATCGCATCTTTATTTACTTTAAATGTCACATCGTCATACCCGCCAAATTACAAATTGATTTTCCCAAAAACACCACGGGTATAAAGCTAAGAGAAACGAATTTATCCGCCACCAACGTAAATACGTTCAAAGAGATTAACTTACGCGATCTACTGGATATACTCTTTCGGACATTCGTCCATTCAATTTGTCCTAGGCCTGGACAAACTGAAGGTACTATTCTGTAAATCCATCTTAGGCAATTTCTACCTAGGATCTTTAGAATTTCTCTTTCATAAACTCCGTCTTCAATTATCATCATCATATTTGATTCGCAACACTAATTCCCATACGGAGTGGTTTTCAAATAATAAATCTGATCCCGGTCTCTCCGTATTGACAATGGAAAAATGGTCAAAACTTTGATAGACGGTTATTTAACTATCAAAGGAAAACATCCATATAGACAACAATTTTATTTCCAAACGAAAATTATATCGATCAACCATCAATCAACTCTGAGCCCCTTTAATTTAATATATCAATAATTTATTCATTTCCAATTTCTCTTCAATATCCTTACCCAAATATTTCTCCAACTCGTTTAGCCTCTCACGATTCTCGGAAAACGTCTCCATCTATTTTAAATTATTTTTTTCCTATTTTTCATAAAATATTTCTCATTAACATCGGAAGAACATTTGGTTTCTTATTCACGCATCTTAACTCTTCTACATCCATTAGTCTCCAACTTTAAACTAGTAAGAAAACAACTCCCTAAGTATTAACCCTGAAGGCCTAAACCAACATCAGATCGATACTTAGAAAGCTATTCAACTTAACTAATATCCAGTCAGTTTCTAATTTCCTTAACTCCATTTCTTATCAAGTCATTTCTCACGCAACTCTCAGATTCGGTTTGCAAATCCACTTCTTTTACGGAAAATATTGGTTATAACGATAGCATTATAATCTCTGTTTCCAAAATATTTAACTTTAAAATATAATTTTGATTCATTACTTTGAATAAATAAATAATAATTAATTAATAAATAAATAATCTTTATTTAAAACGGAAAGTAAATACTACTTTCCCAAATTCGATATAGTCGAATTTCAACGTATAACTCTCTTTCGAATAATTCCTATTAGATTAATGTCTCGGACTTCAGAATAATTTATGTTTCAGGTCAACTCAATTTCTAAATTCATTTTTGAATTTATCATTTCCAAAACATCACCAAATTCCTTTATAACCATTCCAGTTTGCAAAACATTTGTTTTTAAATCATTATTCACCATAGAAGGTGAATATT
The DNA here is from genome assembly GCA_030737875.1 of Allium sativum. NCBI lineage: Eukaryota > Viridiplantae > Streptophyta > Magnoliopsida > Asparagales > Amaryllidaceae > Allium > Allium sativum. The sequence continues at coordinate 712,660,044 of CM060921.1, read as the reverse complement.
ATTCCTCTATAGAAATTTGTGCTCATTTTATTGAATCTTGATTAAAATAAATAAATATTATTAAAGTTTAAAATTCCATTTATCTAGTTCCTTGATAAATTCATATTCGCATTCCACTTCATAAAACCCATTTACAAGTCAACATTTTGCTAATTATATATTAAACTTATACTAAATCTCGATTACACATCGATTATAAATTATTGGTTTTTAAACCAAATATTAACTATCTTGTCAATCTGTAGGTTTCAAAATCTAAAATTTTAAAATAAATTGTCTTTATAATATTCGACATAGTCGAAAACGAATTATAAATCCTTATGGGTTTATTTCAATTATGTTTACATTTCGAACATTGGAATAAATTTCATCGTTTTTATTCGAAATGATTTCCCAATTTTCCCTTTTTAAAGTCATCCTTATATTTCCTAAATATTGAATAATAATTATTCGACTTTATTTCTAAACAACGTTTATAAATCAAACTACTTGTTTTAATGTAATTAAAACAAGTTATTATATTTTAGTCCATTTGAATTCCGATTTCTATTTAAAAATAGAATTTTCCCTTTTTAAAACTCGAATCATTTTCTAATATATTATACGGTATTTAAATACCAATTATTTCAGGGTCAATGTATTTCAAACATTTCAATCGCACAATAATCAACCATAGATTATTTGTCACATCATATAATGCAATATATGAAAAACAACAATATAATTATTGAGGAATCCAGTTGGATCCCTCCAACTTATTTCCCTGCATTCACAGATGTTAATCAACATAAATAGCACCAATTTCATATAAATATGAAATATAATCGTAAACAAAATTAGTATTCAATCAATAGTGTATATATATATAACTATATCTATAAACCCAACCAATTTAATAACAATTCAACCAAACAACCATCACAAAACATTAAATCATTATTTATTAGAATAACGTTTATAAAAATATAAAACTGGACAGAGTTAGTGATTTTACTCACCTTGGCCGTTAATCGTTAAATAACGATTTACGGTAGATTGATTACAGCAGGCTTTTTAATTTATCATAAATTAAAACAATATCCAAATCTCTCTAGACTGGTTCCATTGCGTAGCCTACGTTCTATGATTCCAACGGCACCAAATTTATTAGATTCGGATAACGTATGGAAGAGCTGTGTATTTTACAAGTTGTATGGATTTAATTTAAAAAGTAAACCTATATTGTTTGTATATAAATTGGGCCTTACATTTATAAACAAGCCCGAAACCCTACTTCACCACGCCCGTACCATCTTCTATTATGTCCCCTTCCCAAAATAAAACATCTCGTTCGGTTTTCCTAGACCCACAAGCTTTACTTCTCCATCACAATATTCATCTCCAAACCGCCTACTTCATTCCATTGTAAATCAAGTAAAAAACACCATAATCCTTCTCCTTCAAATGAATAACTCCAGGAAACCACTGTTCGAACGCCATTACCCAGCTAAGAAAAATCAAAACTCATTCCCTTCTTCATTATAAATTAAACAAATAACACTAAAAATCCTCCCTTAAATCACTCTTGAAATGCGTTTGCACAGCCACTCGTGGCTTGCTATGCAATCACCGACCGTAATTGCCATAGAAATTCGCCAAAAAATCCCAGAAAATGCTAAACTCCATCATGATCATCAAAATAATATTCTTATCTTCCATTGATGCTTAAATCAACTGGAAACCCTCGCCCTAGATCTACTGTGTTGTTTTAGATCACTCAAAACTGGCGTCGCACCATGGGTATGGATAAGTAGCGCTCACTCCCCGGATTCCAGAAATATATGTCTCTCGATTTTTCGTGGAGTATCAGTGGAGAAATATATTTTTTAAAGCTTACCGTCTTTGCTTCAGGAAACGATTAAGAGGAAGAATGGGTTCAGTATTTACAGAAGACATACTTGGTTGCTAAGGAAAAGTAAGGTACACGTAGCTATCGGATGTAGCATGTCAAAAACATTTTAGGGTAGCTGGGTGAGTTGAACTTACATGGCATGTTATTTAATTAGAGATAGGTTAGGATTTTAAAAGTATAGGCTAGGGAAAAACAGCAGTCAGTGTATGTACGTTCGTTTCCTTTGTGGGGAAGCATTACTTTTGGTTTATTTTTTATATTTTTATTTTTATATTTTAATTTTTATGAAACTTAAGCATGAAGTATCATATTCAAACAACTACATACGATTTTCAATCTTAGTGAAACTTGTAAACTTTCAATGGTTTAATATTCCAGACATGATGAAACTGGTTTTGTCAAATTCCGATGTCGTTTGTAAAAACTAATTTTTAATTGCTAACGGTTCAATTATACACGTTTAAACAGCGCATGGGCAAAATAAATCCAATTGATCCCAAACTGGAAATCTAGCAATAACTAGCCATATGTATTCCAATAAAATTTGTTTCATTGAAAACGTAGATTGTTTGAAAATTCGTGATTCTTACATTCCATATTCAATAAATATAATGTACATCGATTAAAATAATCCAATTTAATAAATTACCATTATCGTATATATGTATATATTCAAAAAGAATATATACATCTTAAGAAATAAACCAAATACAGATTTATACTTGACGATTCAATTTCAAGTTAAAACAACGTTCATTTTATATTAAAACACTTTTATTTAATAAATAAATCGTTATAAATTATAAACGAATTCCATAAAGACTTTATGAAAATTTGATTTGGACATAACTCACAATCTATAAGACGAAATCTCGAATTTTCACTTTCAATAGAAAAATATAGCTCAATAGATTCGAACATTTCTTGTGTCACAGAAATCCGACTTAAAACGAATCACGTACAATCATTTGAAGTTCAAAACATTAAATTACGAACCACCGCGTCGTTATGAGCTTGTTTTTAAATTATATTATAATTAATATGCTTAATCTTTGTTAAATAAATAATTTCGTTATTATAATCCTATTCTAAACTGAATTAAATCTACTAAATTATCCAATTCACACAATATTGCCAATTCAGTTATTTCCTACTATTTCGGAATTAAATTATTATTCCACTATTTATATTAATTAAATAATCAAAATTATTTAAATTCAAGTTATTTTTATTGTTAAAACAATATTTAAATAATCAATTAAATTAATTATTAAATCGCTACAAATCTGGGACGTTACAGGAATCATAGTTTGGATCGCTACTATGTCCATGCGCTAAACTATGTATTTTCTGATGGATAGACGGCGGTGATCAACTACATGATGGGCATACCATCAAATTTCTACTGTTAATAGACGAGCAACTATCAACTTAATGATTGGTAGGTCCATAAGGGCATTCTACCATGCGAGGTGGTAAACGGGTGTAAAGGCAGATCGATGGGTAGGATTAAGTATTCATCCTAAACTATGTATTACTGGTGAAAAAAGCGAGAGGTGAACGACTTCACGATGGGCTGATCCATAGTTACATGCCACCATGTAAATCATATTTCTATACTAATCATATTCCTAGAGTGGTCGAATCGATGCAAACAATCGAAAAGTTATTACAATTTGATCTAGACAAATAACCTAAGTATCTCAGAAACCATTTCTTGTTGTGCATCTATACATTTCGTCATGACACTAGAACTGTTACTAAATCTATTTCCTTTATATTTCTTAATCATGCTAGTAATTACTTCATTCACCTGACCTTATGTCTAATCCACTATTTTTCTTCCTTTTTCTCCCTTATTAGGCTTGCAATGCTGAGACTGGTTTGTTCAAATTTCTTGGAGGGTCATTCTGAAAGATTCTATATCTTTGCTGATGTATTCTTCAATTTAACATCTTTTTCTATTGGGAATGGTTGCACTGGCATTTATGAGAGAGATTTTTATGTTGTTCTCTGATATTTTGTGAAAATAGGTATTTCTTTATTAGACATATAGTTTTTGTGACATGGTATTTATCTGAAATGGATGTTGACTTTTGAAATATTAATTTTTTTTTTAATTGTAATGTTTTCGTCGTATTTATTTTCTTGTCTTGTGAATCTTTTTATCTTTGATTAGTTTCCTTATACCTATAACACTCTACATTTCCTGCTATAACCCTACAATGGGGAATTCTAAGGGGAACAATGTGTTACATTTGGTATCAAAGCCTAAAGTTATAGGATCACTAAAAATTTATTTTGAAAGTAGAATATTTTTCAAAAGAAAGTAGATTTTTAAAACAAAAGAAATTTGGAAAATAAAGTTTCATCCCCTCAAGTCTAGTAAAACCATCCTTTGATTCTTTTAAGTCTCAATCTCTATCATTTTCCCTTGCACCGAATGGACGATGCTCCTAATCTTCCTAAGGGCCTTGTAATTCTTGCTTGGTTCAAAAAAAACCTAGGCTATGACACCAGCTGGTCCACAGGAAAATGAGCAATATCTAGTTCCTATAGGTAGAGGCCTCGTTTGTCCACCAACTACGGATTATTTCTCCATACCAAGTGAGGATGTAGGTAGTTAAGCTAGTTCTGGAATAAGGGCTTTTATGGTAGCTCCATAACGACCAATTTCAAGAAGGAAGACAAATAATGGAGCAACAAGAAAAAGGTTAGGGGACCCGAAAGGGGAAAAGCTAAGAAAAATAATTGTTGCCATAACCATGGAGTTTTTGGTCGTAATGCTAAATACTATGAGATAAGACAACTTAATGGGATGTTTTTTTTGTAAGGAGCTTGGACATGCCAGTAGAAAGTGTCCTCAGAGGATTGGTGTGGCGAGGACGGCTGGTATGCAGGCGACTTAAGATCAATTTTTTGATGCATCCCCATCTAGCAACGAACTAGGTAGAGGTAAGAAACTTACATAGCAAAATTTAGTTTCCATTTGTGCTCCGCACTCTTGTTGATTCGGAAGTATCGTGCTCCTTTTACAACATGAATTCTGCATCAAAACCAAAGTGGGGTGAAGGGGTACCAGAATGAAGCTGACACCAGAGTAGAAGCTGGGAAGCCTTCGGTCGACAACAAAGCACGAGATAGATCTCGAATCGAAAGAAAAAGGACTAAAAAGAACCAAGCCGACACCGGAAGCAAGAGGGATAAGAGTATAAAGTCGACACTAAAGAAAGGACTTGGTACGTATGCTATCGGCACCAACACACTAGATCAAACAGCTTTGTGCCGATACCAAGGAGGTGACAATAAAAGCACATTATCGATACCAACACACAATAAGCATTTGACTTGGTGTCGATGTCGAACAATGGAGTCCGAAGCATTGAATCGATACCAAGGGAAACAGGGTAAAGCAAAAAGACGATACCGATAGTCATTACATTAAGCAAAAAGAATGAAACCAAATGCTGAGAGCCAACGCTACCGGGGGCGAAACCAAACACGAAGAATGGATATCAATTAAATAGGCACCGAATGCACAAAATGGGAGCGCGATACCGAAGCCAACTCATGTGTAGAAAGTATAGAGCCGGTAACGATTATACTAGTGCAAAAGGAATCTATCCGCACCAACATGCTTAGTGTTGATACCACTGTACGAAGCCGACATCGAAACCAGGAGCCACCGAAGCGGGCCGATACCAAGATATTGCCACCGAAACCCGGAGCCACCGAAGCAAACCGATAACAAGAGATTGATACCATAAGGGGGTCCGAATCCTCCATAAATAAGACCTAGGGTCACATTTTGGGGGACCTTTCCTTATTCCAAAATCTTGTACTCATTTCTAAGAGACAAAACCCTAATTTAGAAATCAATTTAGGGATTTTTCTTGTAATCTTCCATGTACTCTATCTAGTGATCAATAAAGTATATACATAGCACTTGCAATATATTCCGCTTGCTTTTCTATTGCTAGTTCAAATCCAAACCTACAAATTGGAAATGATCACTAAATCAACCACAATAAGAATTTTAGTTCTTATTAGCATTGTTCTTTTGAATCCCAAACCCAAGATAACCTTTTCCTAAGTTTCGTAAGCGTGATACTCTCCTGTTGAAGAAAGAGTAACTAATCTTAGAACTTGGGACATCGATATCTAGGAAATGGTGAATCAAGTTGGGCTTGGAGGAACTAGATTACCCCTAAGTTCCTCTACGTCCACAACCATTACCCTATATTCCAGTGTTAACGAAAAGTATTATTAACATTTTGGCACTAGAAGGGGGGCTTGAACCTCCGACCTTGTGGTTAACCTACCATATCCTTATTTATTCCATCTTGTTGGTTAGATATTGAAGAGATATACCATGGATAAAAGGTCTTAACATGGATCTTCTGAACCTCAAATGGATATACCATACATCATTGATCCAAGAGTTATTGAAGAACAAAGGCTAAGAATGGAAGCTTTGCAAATCATAAATCAGTGAGGGAAGTAGAACAGTACAACCTCAACCGTTGGAGCATTGACACTTTCCATATAGGACCAACCCCCACCTTTGCTTTAAGTGATCCTACACCAAAGGAATATAACTTATTCTCTCACATAAAAGAAGCCATCCATACACAAGCTAAGGGAACTATATTCGAGCAAGGAATAATGAAGGATTTCAACCGCTTTACTTCAAAATGGTCTAAGAAAATTGCACTTTAGCCTCAAGATACATTGAAAAGAAGATTTGAAGATACAATGAAGCAACAAAGCTGAGTGACAAAAGGTCTAAGTTCTGATGTCAAAAGGGAAACTTTGAGTCAAGACTACCTAAAAAATGAAACCTTACCATATTAATCGAGAATATCATCTTCCTAACCAAACACGAGCTTAACTTTTGGCCATCATTAAAGAAGAAACCCAAATATGAAGTAAAATTAGGAGGTCCATACTGCCACTTCTATATGATAATGGACATGAAACTGACCACTGCAGGATCCTCGAAGGAATGATCATCAAGATCTTTAATCAAGGCCAATTACACAGATTTTTAAAAAGACTAAACTAGTTTTAACAAAGGATTCTTTGAAGAAAGAATGTCTACATGGTCGGGAGTATGAGAAACTCCTTAAAATTTTCAACTTCCCAAAACGTGTGAAGCTACCAACGACGGTAGGAAACGCAAGTCCGCGCCATGATGGCCAGGGCAAGGTGTCTCCTGGTGGGAGGCGGTGTGTAAGACTTTAGCCACGCCCAAACCAGAAAGGGTTGGTTTAGAGCATCAAAAGAGTAAGCCTCAGTCCTCGGGCCAGAGCATCAAAACTCTTATCCACGCCTACGATGGCCAGGGAAGGCTCCCCTTGGAGGGAGGTTGGTGTAAGCCTTTATCCGCGTCCAAATCAGAAAGGGCTAGGGTAAAGCATCAAAAACCCTTATCCACGCCTATGATGGCAAAGGAAAGGCACCCCTTGGAGGGGGATGGTGTGTAAGCCTCTATCCGCGCCTATGATGACCAGGTTAGAGCATCAAAAGAGTAAGCCTTCATCCGCACGTGTGATGGCTAGGATAAAGCATCTAAACCCTTAGCCGCGCCTATGATGGCCAAGTTAAGGCGCCTCATGGAGGAAGATTGGGTAAGTCCTTGGGTCCTTATTGAGAATAAGCTAGCCAAGCACACCAGACAAACTAAGCCCGGAGAGTGGCTCACAAGGCTGAAACGGCCAATTAAAGCTCTATAGTGGCCCACAAATCAAAATAAAGCCCAGAGAGTGGATCACAAAGATGAAATGGAAATTCAAAGAAAAGAATATAAACACCCGAATATGGGTTTCAGGACTTCTATCTATTATTGCCAGATATGGATTTCAGGTCTTCTGTTATAAATACCCGAATCTGGGTTTTGGGACTTCTATCTAATACTGCCAAATATGGATTTCTGGTCTTCTATTATAAATACCCGAATCTGGATTTCGGGAATCTATTATTACCAGATGTAGATTTCTAGTCTTCTATTATAAACACTCGAATCTGGTTTCGGGATTTCTATTATTGGCAGATGTGGATTTCTAGTCTTCTACTATAAATACCCGAGTCTGGGTATCAGGACTTCTATCTATTATTGCCAGATGTGGATTTTTGGTCTTCTGTTATAAATTCCCGAATCTGGATTTTGGGGTTTCTATTATTGCCAAGTATGGATTTCTGGTCTTCTATTACGAATGCCCGAATATGGATTTCATAACTTCTATCTATGTTTCCAAAAGAGGATTTCTGGATCTATATCTTAACATCTGAATATGTATTATGGATTTTCCATTTTCATTTCTGAAAGTGGATTTTTAAAATGAAACTCGAGTTGGTATCTCAAGTATTCAATCTGAAACCTTTTGATGAAGGTTATGGTTTCTTACACCTCACACAGGGAGGTTATCTAAACTTATATCATGCAAAAGTGCTATTCATTATTCAGGAAAAATATAAAATACGAATGATCATATTACTCTATCACTCGTTTTATCTATTGCTTGATTTCAATCCACATAGTGTCACACTAGATGAGAAAATTATTGTATACATCCTACTCTAGGCAAAGGGCTAACACAAAGACGTTATGTGTTGAGTTTTATGCAAAATAATGCAGCGGGACTCCTAGATGGTGATGTTCAAAATACAGACAAAGGTTACACAACAGGTGATATCTACACAATTTACAAATTTATTTGCAAAGTCCCTCCATAGATTATAAAGTATAGAAGTCGGATCTCAATATTACATTTACAATAAATATCTTACACCTCCTTGTCTATGTCATCATCACTTATAGGAGGATTAACGAAATGTCGAATTGCAATACATAGAAGCTCTTTAAGCTTTCTTTCCTTTCTCCTAATTTCGTCAAAGCTATCTATGGATGTAATTTAAAACTTTGGAGTCTATAGAAAGTTCTACCAGCATCATTTAGGGATTTGTTCTCTTTCTTCAAATCAAAGATACGCTTCTCCAGATCATATCTCTTCTTCTGCAATTGTTTGATCCGGGAGATGTAATAGTTAATACGTCGAAGCGTGTTATCATTATACTTTGCTTCATACTAATTCTTGATTTCAGCTTTGACCCTTCTACACCACCTAGGAACGACTGACTTATTTAACATTCGAGAAGGGATTTACCAAGTGCGGAAATTGTTCAATGGCTAAGGATTTTGACCTAGACATCGCCTTAGAAGGCATAAGTGCAGCTATATATGTGACAATATTCCCTAAGACAAACTCCTAAGTCTTACAGCTTGCTTTTGCATTACCTAGCTCAATTTCCAAGTCAACGATCTGCTGAAACACCCTGCTCATATCTTCATCAAAGTCAATGGAGGGAGTGGCCTTTATCCGTCCCTTTAATTCAAGGATAATTTTATCCTTTTCTTTCAATTGACCTTCTAAAGGAGATAGTTGCTCGTTTATATTCTTGATAGCCAACATCTTAATTAAAATTATTCTTTCTTGTGTTGGAGTGGGTGTATCATTAGGAACATCCCTCCGCTCTGCAACTTTTAATGATTCATCCCCAGATTGGGAGGGTGAAATTTTGGGTTCATCTCCCTATTTACAACAAAATAAGATACAATTATTTACCAGTTCTATATGCATAGAATGACACTAATAAAATTATACTCCTCATTATCATAAGAACTTACTATAGAAAACTTTTAGATCTATTCGATCAAGCTTTAGACTATTTTGTTAATACACACACTAAAGATTACAAAGGACGATCCTGTATGTCAAGATACCTTCTGTTTAGGTTACATATCAATTCAGCATGTCGGGTCCAAAGCCTCTTTAAAAGTATTTCCTAGTCATCACCTAAAAAGTCAAAAGGAAGTTGAGGGTATTTCACGTAAATACATCGAAGGTCTCTTAGAAAATGGTCCTTTCCAAACATAGACGTTGTTTAAGGAACAGTTTTTGTTGAGTGTTCTATCCTTAATCTAAAAAATGAGTGTAAGGAACCTTTGGGAACTACATCTTTGTAGAGAATATGATTCTTCCATAACATGTAATAAAATCATAAATCTTGGATACAAGAAGTAATCAGCGAAAGTATACGTTCATAGTTATACAATTTTACAGATATTCATCTTGTTTATACAAAGTCGATTTTTTGAATAACTTAGAAATAAATTTGTTCTTATTACACTTGAGCTTTTCTAGGGATAAGTCCCTCGGGATTGAATGAACACTTCGAAGGTTAGAGTAAGTGCTAAATCTATTCTTATTATACTTGAGCTTATCCGGGGATAAGTCCCTGGGATTGAATGAGCCCTTTGCAGGTTCCAGCAAGCCCTAGGATGGAGGTCAACTCCACGTTCATCTAAGCATCGTCTGTGAAGACGTCGAAGTAAATCACCACTAAACTCCCCCGAGAAAGAGAAATCTACTGTTTCAAATTGATTATAGACATTATACAAGAAATCTATCAAAATATCCCTATCTTCTATCAGCATCCAAAATAAAGTCATCAACTCCTCGTTTTCCTTAAGAATTCTTTCTCCACGAGGTCGTGCTGCCTCTAATCTTGGCCCAAACTCATGTTCTTTAGAAGATATCAGTTTTGAAGCATTTTTATCAAGACCATAATATATTTGAGACAAGGCATTTTAATTTGTCAGAATCTTGTCCTGCTCTACACAAGACCGAATTATTTCCCTTTGTTTCTTATTTTACTCCGCCTTATAAAATGAGGCAATGTTTTTCCTTGACTATAAATTATAGGAAATTAGTTACCATAAATTCAAGAGGGAAGAAATCACTTCAAAAGTGAGGCATACATGAGAAATAGGGACTTCAGTCTAAGCAAGTTGTTCTTTTTCTTTTTTCCTGTTGTCGGAGGGACCATTATCCTTAATAGAAGTTCCACTGGATCCTGTGTAGTAGGAGCATCTGAAGGATTAGGGTTTGCCTCCTCGGAACCATGAGTGACATCTGTAGAAGGAGGAGGGTTGTCATCTCCTCCACCAAAGTCATTGTGGCGGTCTTCATTTCTAAGACTGGGATATTGACCCTCACCATCATTACATCCATCATCATCATTATCTTCGTCGATAGCGACATTATCACCTTCCTCCTTTCCTTCATACAGGTCAAAATCATCGGCAAGATTTTCAATATACAGAATCTTCTCAAGGTCTATTATATCTCTCTCAGGAACTTAAATCCCATGCTTAGCCTGCTCAATCTTGTTCATGACTTTGCCCGCGATGGAGGGGGCAACTGATGGGAATTCAAATTTAGGATACTTTTGGTAATTATCAAAATACGACAAGAAAAGAGCGTCTTTATAAGAATTTAAAATTGCGTTTGGAAAATAGGATTCCAAGAATGAAGAAATTATTTCTTTGGCCTAAAATATTATTCGCTTAGCATTGGAGAGTGTAGCTTGAGCCTTGGAAATATAGTCATCTTTCCCCTTTAACTTTTCATCATGGTTGGCTAACATTCATGCCTCTTCATCTTCGAAATCTTGCTGAGATAACTTAAGAGTCGTAACCTTATCAAAGAGAGGGTTTTTAGCCTTTCTTTCTTCCAGGAGTTCCGACTTAGCCTTTTCTAGAGATGTTCTTAGCTTCAAGCACTCTTTCTCATGTTCTTCCTTCGCCGCATCCAAAACATTGACTTTGAACTCCCGGGAAGATTTCTCCTCTTTAAGTTTTGCAATTTCGCAGGAAGACTCGGAAGTAACCCCTTGAAGGGGAAACATCTTTTGGTTATCTTGAAAGAAGAAAGCAAAATCAGTATTTATGTAAGAGCAAAAGACAAAATAAGCTAAGAGAAACGAGGTTATACCAGAAGCTGTTTCCCGACAAGAGATTGTCGCAAGCTCATCAAGTCCGAAGATGAAGTGGGCTGTGAGACATTAGCAATATTTTCAGAGGAAAGAGTGAGTCTTATAGTCTCATCAAAATCTTGAGTCTGTAAAGAAGGCCTTGAGGGACTGGCATGTTTAGAAGATGGACATAAATTTAATTCATGTTCCACTGAATCCAAATTCTTCTGAGTATCAGGCACCAAAATACGATTAACAAAATCACTCTATGTTGTCTTTGTTTAGGAAGAACCCATGGCAGGAGTAATATCAGTAGAAGGAGCAGTAGGATCTGGGGTAGGTTTCTCATCAGACGTAGTGACAACCTCTTTGTGAGGATAGGAAGGAGTAGAGCCTTCCCACTCCTTCTTCATGGAAGCAAGTTCATCAATAGTAGTTGTTACAAGCCTTCTCTTAGCCACAACCATAGATTGGGCTAGAACAGCCAAAGTAGATTTCCTAGCAGAAGCTTCGGTAGCTAATTAAAGTAATGAAATCAGGAAAGCGGAATTAGATAGACTAAATATGAAATAAGATTTGGAAATCATTTTAGAAGAGAAATCATACTCGAAGTTCTCGAAAACAAAGGGGTCAGTAATGTAATTACACTGGTGCCCGAAGATAAATGCTGGGTAACATGGAAATGGTAAGGTGGTTGCCCTAAAATTCTTTTCCTTGAAGGGAGAAAGGCATGTTTTTGGAGGTTGTCCCTAGTTAGCAAAATGTATCGCTTTCCCAATTTCTCAGATGCCTTCTCAATTGCATTAATGATCTTAGCTTCCTCATCATTCAAGCTTTTCTGTGCGGGAGTAGGAGCTGAAAAGGAACAAAGATTAGGCAGAGCATGGAGATGACATAATAAATCTAGAAAAAGTAAAAAGCTCACTAGGATTGGAAAAGGTGCCCGAGGTACCCAGAGGGCACCTGATATAGAAAATTTGTGCTTCCCAATCTTTAAATTTATTAATACTATCTTTGATCAACTTATTTGTACGATTCACGTGAAGGATAGGTGAATCTTCTCCTTTAACTATGGACAGTCATAGCATATGGTGAAGAATGCAGACACTGAGGGATGATTGTCCAGATTCAAGTGCTAGAAGCTAGAGATATAGAAGATAAGTATATGTGTTTGAAGTCAACTGAACTGGAGCGAGCTAATGATACTGCAGAATCCTAGAAATGAAGTCTGGGAAGGGGATGATGCCACCGTGCCAAATGTGGATAAACGAATATGCAAAGAATTCTTTTTGTGGATTTTGAATAGTATCATTTTCAGAAGCAGGGATGATATCTACCGTAGTCATGCCAAAGTCTTTCAGAATTTCATCCAACTAGTCTTGTGATCGGATGAGAGAATGTTGTTGAACATTTACAATTTTTTGATGAGGGTTAGAGGAGCTACCTGGGTTCGGTTCATTCACAATTTGCTGCTTACTCTTGGTTCTGCCAGGTGATATTGTTTCTCAGAAGCACATTAGCATAATGATTTGATAAGCTTTAGAAGAGTAAAAAACAATTTACTTGAAACCAACATAAACCATTTACGAGATTAGAACAATAGTGAAAACTCATCATAATTAGTTATCTTACATCCTCATAGAAAATTGAACCGTGTCATTGGTCACTAAAGTTGGATTTTCAACAAAGTTCGCATAATGTCATACACTATGCTCATGCTGAATATGGATAAGTTTTTAGTATAGATCGCTCTGGTGATGGCGAAACCGAAACCAAAGACAACTTAATTTTTTTTTAGTATCAGTGACATTGATACCGAGGCCTACTCAAGTTTTCAGTATTGGTAATATTGAAACCATATGGCTTACTACCATTACTAAAAACTTAACCGACATCCAAAAGAAACTTAAGGTTTGATTCCGATGAAATCGAAACCAAGAATACCTCAGTTTCGATATGAGTCTGACTGACATCAAAATTTCAAGCCAAATCGATACCGAAACAAAGGAAAAAATAATCTTCAGTGTCGATTAAACACGGTTTCGATGTCAACTAATTTGAAACCAAAAGAAACATGAATTCAAGTGTCAGTCAAGCCGAAGCCGAAAAAAGCTGATAACGGGTGATTTTGATTCCATTGATATCAAAGAAAATTCCAATATTATAATAGTAATTAGGATTCTTCATTCCCCACATGATAAATTTTGCAATTTTAATTCGAGAGCATGAAGAATCAGATTATCGAAAATAATAGACGATAAATTTTCATGATTCACCATTAATATCCAACTTAAGCTAACATTGGTATACTTGATTCATCTTAATAAGAAATCAGAATTTACCTAACCTTGATTGAATTTATAATTGAGCTTAAGAACGGACGATTCTTAGATTCTAACTTAAAATCGATTAATAAATAAAAATTTACAAGAAGAAGATTGAATCTTTGATGCGAGAAACTTATTGAACTGTGAAGAAATCTGATTTTTGTTCGAATAAATTTACATGTAGGAGAAGAAAGTAATGAAGGAAGGAGAAGAAGCTTTATACCAAAGCACATCTAATGAAAGTCGTACAAACAAATGCAAACCAACAGTCCAAATCAATCATAGAAGACCAAAAGGCGGGAAAGTCACTGGTTTTGATGATAGTACAAAGCAAAAGCAAAAATTATTGATTTGAAAAGTCAAAAATACCCTTCAATAGGAGGGAAGATGTTACTAGAAGAATTCGACGCCAAAACAAAGTGAGGTGAAGGGGTATTTCAATGAAGCCTACACCAGGGTAGAAGGCTGGGAAGTCTTCCATCGACACCAAAGCATGAGGTAGAGCTGGAAATAGAATCAAAAGTACTAAAAAGAACCAAGCCAACACTGAAAGCAAGAGGGGTAGGTGCACAAAGTCGATACCAAAGTAAAGACTTGGTATGTATGCTATCGTCATCAACACACCGGATCAAACAACCTGGTGCCGATACCAAGGAGGTGACAATAAAAGCATGTTATCGATACCAACATGCAATAAGCAGTTGACCTGGTGTCGATATTGAACAACGAAGGCCAAAGCATTGAACCGATACCAAGGGATACGGAGTAAAGCATGAAGACGATATCAAAAATCATTACATTAAGAAACAAGAACGAAACTGAATGCTGAGATCTAGTGCCACCAGACGCGAAACCAAACACAAAGAATGGAATTAGTTAAATCAACACTGAATGCAAAAACTAGGAGTGTGATATCGAAGCCAACTCATGAGGAGAAAGTACAAAGTTGGTAAAGATTATACTGGAGAAAAAGGAAGCTATCCACACCACCATGCTTGGTGTCGATACCATTGCACAAAGTCGACTTCGAAACCAGGAGCCACTGAAGATGGCCGATACCAAGATATTGCCACCGAAACCAGGAGCCACCAAAACAGTTCGATACCAAAGAGATTCCTACCATAAGGGGTCCCAAATCCTCTATAAATAAGACCCTACGGGTCACGTTTTGGGGGACCTTTCCTCATTTCAAAATCTTATACTCATTTCTTAGAGACAAAACCCTAATTTAGAAATCGATTTGGGAATTTCTCTTGTGATATTCTATGTACCATATCAAGTGATCAATAAAGAAGTTACTTGGCACTTGCAATCTATTTTGCTTGATTTTCTATTGCTAATTCAAATCCAAACCTACAATTTGAAAATGATTACTAAATTAACCACAGTAAGAATTTTAGTTCTTAGTAGCATTGACGTTATGAAGCCCTTATCCCTAGATAACCTTTTCCTAAGTTTCATAAGTGTGACACTCACCTCTTAAAGGAAGAGTAACTAATCTTCGAGCTTCCGACATCAATATCTAGGAAATGGTGAATTAAGTTAGGCTTAGAAGAACTAGATTGCCCCTAGGTTCCCCTAGGTCCACAACCACTACCATGTATCCCGGTGTTGATGAAAAATATTGTTAACACTCCTCTACCTCTAGTTCACAAATTGATTGTTTGCACTTAAACATTTACCTGGTAGTAGTTTCTTAACCCTATAGAAAAATAGGCATGGTTATTTATGATGAGTTGGGGTTTAAGACAAGAATTTCTAGATATAGCGGGATGCTCCAGGCATTTTTGGGTATGGGTTGATTTTTGATCTAAATAGGTTAGCTATATAGTCGGTTGTCTCAGATTTTGACACTAATAGTAGAGTTTGACTACGATGCTTATATTTCCGGATTTTTGGGATATGAATATTTTGAAGATAGATTAGTTAACCACTTATGGGGGTATTTGGAGTTTAAGTGAAGGGTTTCCAGATTGGAACTTTCAATGAATGAACTCTTGAGATTTGCAGTGACCCGACGATTAATCCATGTTAAGTTTCCTATGTCCCTTGGTGCATCTTTAGGAGATATCGATTCAATTCCCATGGTGCTAGATTTTCCGAATATATTGGAAAAGGTTAGAAGGGTACCTCCCACAAGAGAGGGTTATTTTGGAATCATGTTTGTGATAATGTAAAACCTGTGACTTTCTAGTAAGGCACATGGTTCCAACAGAAAGAAGAGAATTGGATCTCGTACCTTTGGCTAGAAGTTTTTTAGATATTGAGTGATTCTTATATCATTACTATATTTGGGTTTATTTTGAGTTCATACATATTATCTTTAATCTACGTCATATTTTAAGTGGAGAATAGTTGTTTGGGGGCACATGTAACAGTCTGAAACTTTGAGTGGTAAATATTTGAATATCGAGATTATATAAATATTTAAATCTTGGATTTAATGTTAAAAAATGGTTTTTTAACCTTGTTAAATCCCTTTATAAATAATAAATAATGAGGAGAGAACATTTTGTTAAATTTTTGTTTACAAAGATAAGTAGTTCGAAGAAACATGGATAATGTGACCGAAAACCGTTTGGTCGATAAACGACGTTTTACTTATTGAAAGTTGTTAGAACATCATGTGCATGTAGTTACAATAGAAGAACACATATATGTATATACGTATCTTATAAACAGAAACAAATGGTATATGTATATATATTTTCAAATAAGATAAGTGGCATGAAAAGATAAGGACACTTGTCATCAAATGAACGGCACACATGTCTTGAGATTAAAGGAAATAAAAGACACATAAACACATTAGATGTCCATGTGTAGAAACATCTTAAGACACCTAAGGCGGAATGTGTCTACTTCCTAATGCTTACATAAAGATAAGGTGGACAAGTTTCCAAAACAAAATGACTAAACTAGCCTTAAGAAATGTTATAAAAAGAGGTGGAAATGTTCATTTGCTTTCATATATTCACAAAACAAATACAAGATAAAGAGGAGAAGTTTAGGATAATCGAAGAGAATAAACACAAGTTCAAGCTACAATTCTAAAGTGAGAAAAACTATTTGAGTACATGTATTCATTTCATACTTTGAAGAAAAGATGTGAAAATTAAGAATGAATGATAAGTTTCGAACCTATGAAAATGACATTCGGTGTTTTGATCATAGATTCATTAATTCTTGATGAAATTTTGATTTCTTTAATGATATGGAAGGCTAATTCAAAGGCCTACAACTTTCACATTTACCACCTTTTCTAAGTCGATGGTTTGTATACCTGAAATTTAGAAGGAAACTCGGGTAAAAATTTACCCGAAATGGACATGTTGAAAATGCCTCATGTTGTTGAATTTTATATACTAAATTGATAAATGATTTTAAGGATTTCTTTTCATGGTAATTAAGTAAACTAAGAAGTCTTCTTATTGTAGAAAATTTGGAGTCAAAATTATATTAATCATAGAGAAATAGAATCGAATATTTGTCGGAAAGCAGGTCAAAAATCCGAATTTCTGGAATTTGAAACACTTCTGGAATTTGAAACGCTTTTTAAATGTTCCTACCACTAAAGTGTCTCAAAACAGAACTTTTCGTAGAATTTTTGAAGTGCTGTCTTTTCTCTGAATTATTGATAAAGCACTCAACCAAGCCCAGAACTTTTCACAGCGCACCAGAAACGCTGTTATAGCTGTTTCGAGTCTAAAAACATTGTAAACTACTCCATAACTTTTCATAACACACCAGAAACGTTGTAATAGCTGTTTTGAGTCTAATACCATTATAAACCATTAATAAAGTTCGATTGATTGGTGATATTGGTTTTTCATGTACTATGAATAGAAGCAAGGGTGTAGTGAATGTTGAATCTTCGGCTTTCAGGGTAAGGATTCTTGGAATAGAAGCATTAGGAAAGTATGTAGCTTCTATAGAAATATTTTATAGTGTGTTTTGGGAAAATATCCAAGAACGAGTAAAAACTAAGGCTAAATCTAAGCCTAACAGTTAGGGCATCAAAAGATTTAACTTGGGAGTATACCTTGAATTGAGTTAGGATATGAGGATGAATTTCTGTCATAGTTATGTTTGATGATTAAGGGTTTAGTGTTCATTAACGTTATGTCATTTGGGCATGAGACGAGGGTCCTAGAAATTCCATTTGTAGAGAAATAACTTATTAGGATAAGTTAATACCTAATTATCAAAATCAGATTGATAGAACCTAAGAACGTTAGATTTGTTTATGATCACCGATTAGAAATAGACAACAGGTTTGACTACTGAGTTAATAGTTAAATATTTATGTGCTTTAGATAAAAAGGTAATAAAAAATTCAAACAAAATAATGGCAAGGCTAATATTTGCATTCCGAGAAAGGATTTTTTAAGAAGAATATTTTAATAAAGAAAAAGAAAATTTGTAGATCCACTTTGAGTTTAACCCCACATATCTACTTATATGATCTTTGAGAAAGGAACTTTCTAAAATCTTGTATGCTTTAACACGAAAGTAGTAATTTTGAAAATTTCATAAAAATAACTATACATGTTTCAAAGAGGAATTTTTGTAATCCTATAATAAGTTTTGTTACTAAGATTTTTCAAATAAGATCTGAAAGAATAAATGACGAGTTTTAACTTTTTTATAGAAAATTTAAAAAGAAGTGCATCCTTATGGGTTGAACAATATAAATGGATCAGATAGAGGAATACAAAACAATAGTGTTAAAGATGTGAATTTGGATTATCGATATAGTAAAAATAATGAGATTGTAAAGTCTATATTTAGAGGTTAGAGTGGGCTTTAAAATTTTAAACCAAGTTGTAATAGTAACTGAACCATATTGAACCAGTTCAGAATATATTCAAAAATGTAACGACGAACAATAATAAGACGGAAAACTTTTGGTGATATACTAGTAACTTTCTTGGAAAATTTTCTTTTTGAGAAAGTAGGTTGGGTAAGATGATAAATCTCTCTAGTGGACTTGGTTAGAATGAATCTATAGTTGAAAGAGGAACCATTCACTTAAGAGAAATAAAGAAGAGGTACGAGTGGCTAGTTAGTCATCATTTGATAGGGTTTTAACCAATTTTGCAAGAAGTTTTTTCATCTTAGAGGGAGAACGTTCAGATATAGAAAATTGGGTACCTTAGGAGAACCCAAGTATCTTACTCGCTTCTTTAAATATTCTACCATTAGCTTTTCCTTTTATTATGATCTTTCTTATTCCATTATCATTGGGAAGGATAGATTCGGATTGAGCCTTTGCATGGTAAGATTTGTTGTAAACTTACTATTAGAACATGTTACGTATGGTGGACGCAAGCGGTTCCAATTGTTTGCTAGTGGATGAAAATAGACAGATATACATACACTACGCACCATTAGAGGTCGGCAAACTACGTAACTAAATCATATGCATACGGATGTGCAACCACTTTTACTTTTCCATGACTGCACTAAATGGATGATTATCATATGGTTGTTACATATGGATGATGATTGTAGCACACATGTAGAACAATCGGTTACCATTAGGATATTTGCATATATTTAGTTACATGGCACAAGCATATTTGCATAAAATGGTGGTCAACTGAATCAGTAGACCGCTTACTCTTTTTCATTAGTTAGGAATATATACACTACACTATTGCATAATAACATAAAATACATTAAAAAATTTAAGGACAATGGATGTAGTAGATGATGGTTGAGTAGATGGATGTAGTAGTTGATGGTTGAGTAGATGGATGTAGGCATTGGCTGTAATTACTTATTTCATTCTTATGTCTTTGGAGATTTCGGGGAGTAAATACTTTATGGACGAGAGAATGTAACAATACTACAATATGAGCAATAATAATTAATAAAAGAATCATTTAAGAAATAAAAAGATTTTTAAAATTATCAGAATTTAGCCACGGGAATTGAACCAATATGTCCGTGGAAATTTTGTTTCAAATGTCGATGGATTGAGGTAGGAGGTGCTTAGGAAGAATCACCAGTCTAGACTTTCTATTTATCTGGGTGTGACGAAGGTGTACCAAAACATTAAAAAGCTATATCGATGGAGTGGTACGAGGATGGTTGTATCTATTTATGTAAGTGTTCCGCTTGCTCAAAACTATTTCATAATGTACTATGACCATTTTCTACCTTGTTCAACTAATTTTTTCACTGATAGTTGGTCTGAATTTAATAAAAAGATAATGAAACACAAATTATTTAAATACAAGAACCAAAATGTGCAAATACGTAAAGTAGCGCATGCTATTTAAAATTATAAAAGCAATGGAAATGATCATCACGACCCTATAGTTATAAGTTCTTGCAAGGTTTAAGTGTCTCCAAGTGGAAAAGACAAAAGAATTTTTAGTATAATCAAATACATAATGATAAATAATTTAACGGAATAAATGAAATTAAGAGTTTATATGAAAAACATATGACTATTACAGAATTATAACCAACCTGTTAAACATTCCTTACAGTTTCTTGTCCCATAAAACCCGATAGGTAACCACCTTCAAATGAGAGACAATTACCAGTTTCTATTTAATAAAGCCTCAGAAAATAAAATGCACCCTTATGCAGTAAAAATCAACATTTCTATAAAAATTACACAAAATACAATGAACTGAAAGGGTAAACAAAATGATTCTTTATAAATAAAACAATCAGCATTCAGATCATAGTCCTGTAAAATTCATCCAAAATGATGAATATCGCATGATGAATATCACATGTGTAATATGATTATCAAATTAATGTTAAGAACTAAGGGTGCTTTTGTGTGTAGCGAAAGATGAGCATTTAAGCAGGCAATTTAAACATGATATTTAAGCAGAACATGGAGTTAAACGGGATATCCGTTTACGACATTAATTTATACATTCAAACGGAGTATTTTAATTTTAATTTAACTGATGTGTAGTTAAATAATTATTTGTTTTGTAATGTAATATATATTTAATAATTGCAAATAAAATGCAGTAGAATAAACTTTAAATTTCATTCGATCACAGTAACATATTTTTTACTCAAATAGCTATGAACCAAATGAACTACAAAAAATATATGAACAATGAAGGAATAAAAAATCTATAACAAACAAAAACAAACTAAATATATACTATTACTGACTACCGTGGAACCTCCTCAACATTTGACTAAGATACCTGTAACACCCCGTAATTTTAACAACACTAAAAGAGGATAAATTAAATAATAATTAATTTAATATTCAGAAATAAGGGAAACAGACAGCGCCATTGCGTCCGTCTCAAAATTCTGGTCAAGGTAGACATTTGGTTTGCGTAAAACGGACACCGTATGAATGAGTTATGAGGGTTTTTAGTTTGTATATGCGCAGGATAATTATGTATATTTATATAGGAACCAGGAATTCAAAATTTTAGTTCAAAATCCGAAATCACAAAAATCGAGGGAAGTGGGAAAAATCCCGCCTAGGGGAGTCGACCCCATAAAAGGGGTGTCGACCGCGGGGTCGACCCCTCAAGGGGGTGTCAACCCATGGGTCGACCCCCTAAGGGGGGGTCGACCCCCTAGGGATAAGGTGGCAGTTAGTTTCTGGAGGCTGGCAGCTATATATAAAGGTCCATTTCTCTTGTTTTCTTCACTGGAAATCAATGGAGGCCGACACGTTGCTAGTGTCTGAACTGAACTGAATTCTTTATCTTCTACAACTATCAAATAAGGCCAATCAGTTAGAGATTCAAGATCCATTCTTCTTCTATTTCTTTCTAATCTAAACACTGTGAGTTCTTAGTTGCTTTTATATTTGAATATTTAAAAGTAAACCTGATATGATTATAGTTTGGATTTGTTCTTATGACTAAGTTATGCCAGATCCATTGTAAATTGTGATTATATGACATTCTTAATTGGTTATAACTTGGATCTCAATCTTTATCTTGTCGGATCTATTGTAACTTCTATGACATTCTATGATGTGGATCTTAAACCTTAATTGTCTTAGATCTACTTTTAACTATTAGATCTGAATTATGTGGACATCTAAATTATTAGTCAGATCTAGCTTATTGTTTAGATCCCCTTGTGCTTATCATATTAGATCTGAACCTATTGAACATCCAAATTTATATTTAGATCTTGTCATTTTTATCTTAACATCTTTGCTATGTTAGAACAAGTTAACTGCCACAAGTTCATCAGATCTATGCTTATATGTCCACCTTATCACCATGTTTGTATATGTTTATGCCAGTTATGTTAGAACAATCACTTTTGTCATATTCCCATCCCCTTTCCCTTTTATTGTTTGCGACCCTTTTATTGTTTATGACTAGGCTATTATCTACCCTAGGCATGCCGTGAAATATATGTGAATGCGTTAGTAAGGGAACGGGGGAAAAACATTAGAATATGCATAATTTGAATAATGATATAAATTGGACATTTAATTAAATATGGGGAAAAAGGGGCATGAACACCTATAACGAAATAGGTAAAATTGGATAATAATGAAATGCCTAGGATTATAGTAATTAGAAACTGTAACTACACTTATGACACGAGGTTAGATTGCACTCGCGGTGGAAGTTTGCCCGGAACCGACCAACATATCCAGCGACCGCAAGTGTTGAAGCTAATGTGAGAGGTCGAAGTGTACAAATAAGAGACATGCTAAGACACGAGGTTAAGCCCAATTTGTGGAGTAAGTCTTCCCGGACCCGCCCGGTATCCAGCATCCACAAATGGCAGGCTTAATGTGGGAGGTCTAGCATACTGTCGCCATAAATGAAAATATGGTAATAAACCCTGAATACTTAACCTTATTGAATCCATAGGGATTGTATGTATATAAACTAAAGTTGGGATTAAGTAAGTTTGGTTGAACAGTGGGTGGGTTAAGTAAATTTGAGGGGGTGGGTAATATTTACATATAGGCCTACAAACTTAACCTGACAAGGTTATGTAGTTAAAGACACCTAGTGGTATACATAACCAGTGGAAATAATAAAGTTACGTGATTAAAGACACCTTAGGGTAAGCGTAACTTGAAGAAGTGATAGGGGTACATAATTAAAGACACCTAGTGTTATACATAGCCAATGAAAACCTAGTAGGGGATACAAGACAAAGGGGAGAGCTTGTATCATATTGTGTGGGACCCGTTTCTGCCAGTAACCCCGGGTAGGTATCAAACATATACTCCGAACTAGGACGGAGAAGGGGCACGCTTACTGGACTGATTGTAAGAGATCCAAACGTGAAAGATGGTGTGGGCAGCACAAACTGACCGGGCCATATGCGTGCATGAGCCGGGCAGAAGGGGATAAGACGACCGTGACTCCTGTAGATATGGTCGTGCACGTCATTAAGACGAGGGGTTGCCACTTTAGGAAGTGATACCTCCTACTGTGGGTCGGCACAGGATATCTACACGGATTAGGGAGCCGATCGATTGGGGTAATAGTTAGGATACATCTGGACGTATGCCTAAGCCTACCGGTTGATAGTTATTGGGATCATCTCATTCTGGTTATACTAGCATGAGTGCAAAGTAATTTTTAGCGAAGCATATATACTCCATCATTTTTACCTTGTCAAGCTTACCTTTTATAATGCTATCCTTCTTGTCCATCTTAAATGTCTGTCATTCTACTTTTACTTATTTACTTGCTAAAAGTAACTGGACTCGCCAGACTTTATGTCTGACCCTTTTTGTTTCTTCTTCTTTCTTCCGTTCCCCCCCCCCCCCCGGTTCGCAGGAAGGGAATTCTCAGGCTTAGCCCAGACTCTGTTATCATCTTGTTGGAGCTGCTTTTGAAGTATAGCTCAAGTTCTTATGTGTACTATGGCTTAGCTCTTTTTTGAGGAGTTATGTTTTTAAGATATGTATGTACTATGATGGTACAAGACAGAAGTTATATTGTTGTAATGGTTTTTGTGACTTATGGTATTTTGGACCATGATGTTATGATTTATGTTTGAAATAATAATCTGAAATTCCGCTGCTATCTTATTTGTATCTATCTTGTAATATTATGTGTTTGTTTACCTATAATGCTTCACGAAACTTAATGCATTCCCTTTGTGAGTGACATTAACGGACGTGGGGTGTCACGCTTAGTATCAGAGCTGAAGGTTACCAGATTAGATAAAGGTTTTTGAAAATTATTTTCGAAGGAGTTTTAAAAGAAGCATTTTTCAAAAAGAAAAGTCTGTTTTGGAACACATATTCCCCAAAGCCATATGTAATATCCTTCGGTCCTTTGTCTAAGTCTCTTTCCTTTTTCTTTTCAGCATGTATAGGGAACCTAACAATCCTAATCTTCCTGACGGTGTTACGATACCTGGCTAGTTTCGTAGGTATCTAGAGGCCACGACGCCTGTCGGTGGTCAAGTCGATGTTCCTCCCCCAGCTGCACCCGTCATTCCTCCTCCTCCTCTGCGCGCTGATAACTTCGCTAAGATATGTAAGGACTTCTGTTCCATGGGCGGAAAGCCATTTTGCGGTATTGAGACATTCATGGAAGCAAGAAACTGGATGAAAGAGACAGAGGATCTATTTTAAATTTTTGAAGTGGATGATCGTAGGAAGATTCAGTTAGCTGCCTGGCTACTGGAAGACGAAGCTTCGTTCTGGTGGGAAGTAACCAAAGCGGGACGTCCGGTGGAAACTTGGGAAGATTTTATGATGAGGTTTGAGATGAAGTTTATTTCCCAAGCTGAGAAAAGCATGCAAATGGAGAAGTTCTTGACACTCAAGCAAGGGAGCATGACCGTTAAAGAATACATGAACAAATTCCACCAACTGGCGAGATTTGGGTTAGAGCATGTAGACATTATGCACAAGAAAGCCTTGCGGTTTTTCAAAGGACTAAACGAACCCCTTCATGGGCTAGCTATGTCCAACATTCTTATGGGAGCTACTTTTGAAAGGCTTATTGATATGGCCTTAATGCATGAGGAAGACAAAGGAGAAAAGAAGGAAGTAAAAGCTGAGGATACAACTCAAAATAAGGTATGGCCCAAGAAAGGGCAGCAGCAACAACAACAACAGAAGAAGGGCGGGAAGAATGACAAGGCCAAGGATAAAAGGAAGTGTCACAGTTGTGGACGTGAGTGTCACTTGGTGAAGGACTAAAAGAGAAGGAATAATACTTGCTTTAATTGTGGAGAAGTCAGACAATTTTCTGGGGAGTGCCTGAAGAAATAGGGACAAGGTCAAAGAGCAGGGACTTCCAAAGGCCAAGTGAATGTTCTCGCGACCGGTGCTTCAGACAGAGGTACGAAAGTTTCTGTGGAAGGTTTAATTCTCTTTCCATTCACCCTATTAGAACTCTTTTCGATTCTGGTGCTTCATATTCATTTATATCTAGTTCTGTAGTTGAACGTCTGCACTTAAATACTAGTATGGTAGTGGATCTCGTAGTTGTCTCAAACCCCATTGGTGGTTCGGCTCACTTATCTATGATTTGCCGGGGTATGAGAATATCAGTTTTAGGCATCGAGTTTGAGTGCGACGCGTGTGTACTCGGATTCATAGGCTATGTGTTGGTTCTAGGGATGGACTGGCTAACCACATGTAGTGCCATCCTGGATTGCGAGAAAAGGGTCGTTAGGTTTCAAACCTGTCATGGGAAGACCCTCGAGATTTCTTGTAACCCGCAAGGGTCTGTCATGCTTAGCTTCCTAAAGTCGCTAGATGCATATATTGATGACCTGCAATCTGTTCCGCTAGTCCGCGAGTATCCTGGTGTCTTTGATGAGGTTCAGGGTTTACCCCCATGGCGTAAGATCATTTCCGTATATATTTGGTGGACAATACAAAGCCGGTTGCATTTCTTGTGCGCCATATGGCTCCAAGGGAAAGGAGGGAGCTTAGCAAGCAAGTAGGGGAGCTACTTGAAAAAGGGTTCATTAGGCGAAGCATTTCTGAATGGGGTGCTCATGTGGTATTTGCAACAAAGGTGGATGGTTCGCTTAGCCTATGTGTAGGCTATAAAGAGTTGAATAAACTCACTAAGAAGAATAGGCACCCGCTCCCAAGGATAGACGATTTATTTTATCAGCTTTTTGGTGCATCGGTAATTTCTCAATTAGACTTGGACACAGGGTTCCATCAGTTGAAAGTGGTCGAGGATAGTATTGATAAGACTTCTTTTAGGACTCCAGACGGTTTCTTCGAGTGGCTTGTTATGCATTTTGGGTTGACAAATCAACCGCCTATTTTGTTGATTTGATGAGTAGGGTGTTTCGGGATTTTCTAAACAAATTTGTCATAGTCTTTGTTGATGATATCTTGATCTTCTCAAAGAGTGAGGAAGAGGATGCCCAACATTTGAGAGAAGTTTTAAAAGCTCTACGTGCGCATCAGCTCAAGGAAAAGTTCTCCAAATGCCATTTTTGGAGAAAAGAGGTGAGATTCTTAGGGCACGTGGTTTCTAAAGAAGGGATAGCCGTAGATCCCGCAAAGGCCGTTGCAGTTCAAGACTGGCAGATCCCAAAGAATGCAACGGAGGTGAGAAGCTTTTTGGGGTTGGCAGGATATTATCGGAAGTTCATTAAGGACTTCGCAAAGATATCAGCCCCACTCACTAGGCTGACGAAGAAGAATCTGGCATTTTTGTGGGATATATATTGTGATGTTGCTTTCCAAAGACTGAAGAGGACTCTGACAGCAGCCCCAGTCTTAACCTTGCCCGATGTGAATAAGGTGTTTATAGTATACACTGACGCATGTGGTACATGGCTTGGTGTAGTTCTAATGCAAGAGGGAAGGGTAGTGTGTTATGGAGAAAGACAGCTTAGGGTTCATGAAAAGAACCACCCTACCCACGACTTAGAGCTAGCTGCCATTGTGTTTGCGCTTAAGACGTGGCACCATTATTTACTTGGCGAGAAGTTCGAATTGTATACAGATCATAAATCTCTCAAGTACTTGTTCTCGCAAAAGGATCTTAATTTGAGGCAGTAAAGGTGGATGGAATTCCTGACATCTTATGACTTCGAGATCGCTTATACCCCAGGTAAGGGTAATCTTGTGGTAGACGCACTGAATAGGCAAAGGATGGTCTTAAGTCCTTTGTTTGTAGAAAGGAAAAGTTCAGAGTTTATATCGACTTTTGACTTTAGACCTTCCGCCGAGATTTTTCCTAGCCTAATAGCATCACTAAAGATATGGCCTACTCTTATGGACCAAGTAGGAGCTTCGCAGCGAGAGGATCCACAGATTTTAGACATCTTGGACAAGCTCAGCAAAGGGGAGACTTCTAGTCACCTCAGTAGATACTCCACAGATGACAAGGGGTGGTTACAACGGGATGGAAGGCTTTGTATTCCCCGAATAGGGAGCTTGATAAAGATAGTCCTGGAAGAAGCCCATCATTCTAAGATGATTATTCATCCAAGTGGCGATAAGATGTAAAGGGATATGTAGAGGGTTTTCTTTTGGGCTGGGATGAAGAGAGATGTGGCAGAGTTTGTTTCTCAATGCATGATCTGCTAGCAAGATAATGCTGAGCAAAAGAAGCCCGGTGGTTTACTTCACCCATTGGATGTTCCGCAGTGGAAATGGGAGAGCGTCTCTATGGATTTCATAGATGGTTTTCCTAGATCAAAGAAAGGTAATACCAGTATTTGGGTGGTAGTAAATAGACTTACAAAGAGCGCTCATTTCATCCCGGTTAAGAGCAAGAGGACGGCGGCATGGTTAGCGGCACTTTATTTTTGTGAGATAGTTCGTCCTCATGGGGTACATTCCAGCATCGTTAGCGATCATGACCCCATCTTCACCAGTGAATTTTGGAAGAGCTTGCAAGAAGCCTTATGTACACTGTTATGATTGAGAACCACTTATCATCCTTAGACCGACGGACAGATGGAGAGGGTGAACAGAGTTGCAGAGGATCTTTTAAGGTGTGTATCATATATTTTGGAGGGACTTGGGAAGAGCATCTTCCTTTAGTAGAGTTCGCCTACATCAACAGTTACCAAACTAGCATTGGCATGGCACCTTTTGAAGCATTATACGGACGACCCTGTAGATTACCGACTTGTTGGTGGGAATCTACAGAAAGACTATTGCTTGGACCAGATATGGTTAGAGAAACTTCCATGCAGATTGATCTCATTAGGCGACGAATGAAGACCGCTCAAGATAGGCAGAAGTCCTATGAAGTGGGAGACATGGTTTTTATTAAGGTATCACCCTTGAGAAATGTGGTACGCTTTGGATCTGTATGGAAATTGGCTCCAAGGTTTGTAGGGTCATTTCCCATAACAGAAAGAATTGGCCAATTGGCCTATATAGTAAAGCTACTTGAGAGATTATCTGGCATTCATGATGTTTTCTATGTTCCTCATCTGCGGAAGTGCTTACATGATACCGCAGAAATTGTTGAGCCAAGTATATTGGAAGAGGTAGAAGTGGAACGGGAGGCGACGGTTAGACGAGTTCCTACCCGTGTTCTGGGATCAGAAGTTAAGAAGCTATGCAATAAAGAAATCATGTTAATGAAGTTTCAGTGGGGAGATAACCCAGAGGATGTGACTTGGGAGATCGAAGACAAGATTCGCGCTTCGTACCCTTTCGTTTTTTAGGGTATGTTCTTAACTCCTTTTTCCAAATCTTTTATCTATGCTTGTTTATATCATCTAACTATGTCCTATCGATCGAATCTTCGACCTTTAGGTAGGAGTCCCATTATTGTAAACGTGTGTTTGAAACATGTTATATTTGATGGATGCAAGTGGTTGCTAGTGGTTGCTCGTGGATGCATATACACACACATTAGGCACTAGATTAGCTCAAACATGTTATATTTGAAGGATGTAAGGATAATGAATGCCTATGATTGGTGGATGAGTAGATGGATGTGGATGGTAGGATACATTCTTCTTAACTTAGAGATTTTGGGAACGAAATCCCATAAGTAGGGGGAATGTAACACCCCGTAATTTTAACACTAAAAGAGGATATTTATTGCATCCATCTCGAAATTCTGGTCAAGATAGACATTTGGTTTGCGTAAAACGGACACCGCATGAAGAAGTTATGAGGGTTTTAAGGTTATATACACGCAGGATATTTATGTATATTTATATAGGACCCAGGAATTCAAAATTTCAGTTCAAAATCTGTAATCACAAAAATCGGGGGAAGCGGGAAAAATCCCGCTTAGGGGAGTCGACCCCATAGGAGGGGTGCCGACCCCTGGGTCGACCCCTCTAGGGGGGTGTGGACCCCCTAAAGGGGGGTAGACCCCCTAGGGATGAGGTGGAATTCGGTTTCTGAAGGCTGGCAGCTATATAAAGAGGTCTTTTTCTCTTGTTTTCTTCACTGGAAATCAATGGAGGCCAACACGCTGCCGGTGTCTGAACTGAACTGAATTCTTTATCTTCTACAACTATCAAATAAGGCTAATCAGTTAGAGATTCAAGATCCATTCTTCTTCTATTTCTTTCTAATCCAAACACTGTGAGTTCTTAGTTGCTTTTTGAAATGAATATTTAAAAGTAAACCTGATATGACTATAGTTTGGATTTGTTCTTATGACTAAGTTATGCCAGATCCATTGTAAATGGTGATTATATGACATTCAGAATTGGTTATAACTTGGATCTCAATCTTTATCTTATCGGATCTATTGTAACTTCTATGACATTCTATGATGTGGATCTTAAACCTTAATTGTGTTAGATCTACTTTTAACTATTAGATCTGAATTATGTGGACATCTAAATTATTAGTCAGATCTAGCTTATTATTTAGATCCGCTTGTGCTTATCATATTAGATCTGAACCTGTTGAGCATCTAAATTTATATTTAGATCTTGTCATGTTTATCTTAACATTTTTGCTATGTTAGAACTAGTTAACTGGCACAATTTCATCAGATCTATGCTTATATGTCCACCTTATCACCATGTTAGTATATGTTTATGCCAGTTATGTTAGAACAATCACTTTTGTCATATTCCCATCACCTTTCCCTTTTATTGTTTACGACTAGGCTATTATCTAGCCTGGGCATGCCGCGAATTATATGTGAATGCGTTAGTAAGGGAACAGGGGAAAAACATTAGAATAGTCATAATTTGAATAATGATATAAATTTGACATATAATTCAATATGGGGAAAAAAGGGCATGAACACCTATAAGGAAATAGGTAAAATTGGATAATAATGAAATGCCTAGGATTACAGTAATTAGAAACTGTAACTACACTTATGACACAAGGTTAGATTGCACTCGCGGTGGAAGTCTGCCCGGAACCGACCGACATATCCAACGACCGCAAATGTTGAATCTAATGTGAGAGGTCTAAGTGTACAAATACGAGACATGCTAAGACACGAAGTTAAGCCCAGTTTGTGGAATAAGTCTGCCCGGACCCGCCTAGCATATCCAGCATCCACAAATGGCAGGCTTAATGTGGGAGGTCTAGCATACTATAACCATAAATGAAAATATGGCAATAAACCCTGAATACTTAACCTAATTGAATCCATAGGGATTGTATGTACATAAACTAAAGTTGGGGTTAAGTAAGTTTGGTTGAATAGTGGGTGGATTAAGTAAATATGAGGGGGTGGGTAATATTTACATACATGCCCACAAACTTAACCCGATAAGGTTATGTAATTAAAGACACCTAGTGGTATACATAACCGGTGGAAATAATAAAGTTATGTGATTAAAAACACCTTAGGGTAAGCGTAACTTGAAGAAGTGATAGGGGTATGTAATTAAAGACACCGAGTGGTATACATAGCCAATGAAAACCTAGCGGGGGATACAAGACAAAGGGGAGAGCTTGTATCATATTGTATGGGACCCATTTCAACCAGTAACCCGGAGTAGGTATCAAACATATACTCCGAACTAGGTCGGAGAAGGGGCACGCTTACTGGACTGACTGTAAGAGATCCAAACGTGAACGACGGTGTGGGCAGCGCAAACCGACCGGGCCATGTGCATGCATGAGCTGGGCAGAAGGGGATAAAACACCTGTGACACCTATAGATATGGTTGTGCACATCATTAAGACGAGGGGTTGCCACTTTAGGAAGTGATACCTCCTACTGTTGGACCAGCACAAGATATCTACGCGGATTAGGGAGCCGATCGATTGGGGTAATAGTCAGGATACATCTGGACGTATGCCTAAGCCTACCGTTTGATAGTTATTGGGATCATCTCATTCTGGTTATACTAGTATGAGTGCAGAGTAATTTTTAGTGAAGCATATATACTCCATCATGTTTACCTTGTCAAGCTTACCATGTGTAATGTTATCCTTCATATCCATCTTATATGCCTGTTATGCTACTTTTACTTATTTACTTGCTAAAAGTAGCCGGACTCGCTAGACTTTATGTCTGACCCTTTTTGTTTCTTCTTCTTTCTTCTGTTTCCCCCCAGGTTCGCAGGGAGGGAATTCTCAGGCATAGCCCAGAATCTGTTATCATCTTGTTGGAGCTGCTTTTGAAGTATAGCTCAAGTTCTTATCTCTACTATAGCTAAGATCTTTTTTGGGGAATTATGTTTTTTTATATATTTATGTACTCTGATGGTACAAGACAGAAGTTATATTGTTGTAATGGTTTTTGTGACTTATGATATTTTGGACCACGATGTTATGATTTATGTCACTACACCAAATGGACAAAATAGAAACGCATGGTTTTTTTGATTTGAAACCCCGTCACAGGGTTGCCAGGGTTAACACTGTATTACAGTGTTTCAATATATAGTTAAGCGTTTCCGTAATTATTTATTTTTTAATAAAACTTTTCCGTACTTGGAATGTGACCGTCCTTCTTATTAACGATCTACCATTCTGGAAATGTTCGTATGGCTGCCAATAATACAATTATAGTTTTTCCTTTCCTCAAGCCCTAACCGGCGATTTCTCTAAATCAATTGGCTCCTCATAAAATTTATTCTTCAATATCAAGCATCCATCATTTAACGGAGCTTCTTTGTCTTGCCGAACCTTCTTACTTGTGGTTGTCATCCATCGATCAAATCGTAAAACCAAGGTAATATCCGTATATACTCTGATAAACTTTGATTTGTTTAGCTATTTAGATTTGGATGTGGACTTCTTCCACCATGGTTTATATTAGATGACTTTATTTGATTGCTGATCATATTGGTCTTAATTAGAAAATGAATAATATGGGAAAAAAAGAGAGTAACAAATTGGCACAGAACATGTGCTCTCGTGTATTTTTACTGTTCCAACCTTTTAGATCTCATTTTTATTCACTTGTCTTTGGGAATGGTACTATTTATTTTTCCTGACTATGCATTTAAGATGTTGAGTTCATAGCAGAGCAACTATATTCTTTTATTTATTTATGACTTTTATGTATATAAGCAACTATATACATATCAATTTTTATGTTTTGTCAAAACTTGTTAACTATAACCTGATAAAATTTATATTTTGTTTTTTTCAATTTTGGTACAATTACTCAATTGAAAATTGGTATCAATATTGCAAAAGAAATCATGGTGGATCCGCCTTATGTTGCAGCTAGTATTTTGAATGCAAATCTTCCAATGTGTCAATCAGACTGTAGTGCTTGAAAAAAAACATAGGAATTAAACTGAACTCCGCCTACACTGTATAGAATTGAAGTATTCAAACCTATTCTCTTTGCGTTAGGTAAGCGAATCAACGCTTTTAAATCCCTTCGCACGTTGGAAATAAGTCTTCAGTTGGGATGCTCTAATGGCTGCTACATTGAATCCATTTTTATCATTCCTAGAGCTGAAGACGAATTATTACGAGAATGCCCTGGTTGTAAGTAGGATAAAAAGAACGAGAAAAATACGGGAATCCCTTTTAAAGATTTTCTCTTTGTATGGGTCGCTGCTCAATGCTCCGGTATCTCAACGTACTTCATATTTATCTCTTATTATGTTGTTTGCTAGAATTTTGGAAAATTTGGTTACTGCTGCATTCGAGCAATTTTTTTTTAAACAATAAAAAAATGGTGCTCATCTGTAGATAATGAAATATGTGGGCATGGGATTATGGTTAGGACTTAAATTTCTCACTATATTATTTGATGATTTTTGAGCTGGAAGAAACATTGCCACAAGGATCTGTTTCCTTTTTCGGCCTCAAATTGACTTTAGGCATATTCAAATTTGATTTCAAACTAAAGCAGATAACAATTAATTGTTGACACTCATAACAGTTACATCTCAACCCTTCATCTGTCAAAGGATGACAAGTTAGTCCAAAATATGCGGAGGGTCATTAGTATTACACCAATATAAAAGACCTTTAGAAGTCAAGAAACTAACAATGTGGGGAAAATAACAATAATCAGGTTAATGGATTGGATTGTGTCCCAATGCTTTTTTTGGAAAGTAGAAGCAAAGAGGAGCAAATGATGGATTCAAATACTCCTGTCTCGTTGTGCTTTGTCAATGACACACAATCGATTTTGTAAATAGATTCATTACATGAAGTTGGTATGGAGTTATTTGCATAATTTTAAGTGCTTTTGACTGTCCAATATAGATATATGTGGTTCGTGGACCAGATGATTTGATATGCTTTTAAAAGGAACTTTCTAAGAATACTTGAATTTATAACATATGATAAGGTGACCATCTAATGCATCATAAAATAACTATTTTGCATAATGGACTTGGGTCAATTATGTATTATTTTTATCCAGTTAAGAGATCAGAATTAGTTAACCACACCACATAGATCATACAAAATTTATGTTGAACAAGATTGTTTGTGGACATTTTTGGCAGTGGCGGAACCAGCAAGTAGGACTCAACTACATGCACACTACGATTTGTAAAAGAATGGAAAAACTTGAGCTAGGGCTGGCATCCATCATGCTATAACCCACCGGCGTGTAGGCTCATGCTTATATTATACTTGATGTAATATTTTAAAAATTCATTCCTTCTGAGAACATTACAGGATACTGTCAATCGCTAATAGTCATGACTAAACATTCCAACTTAATGTGTCATTCATTGAACCTATATTTCAGTACCACTTGCATGATATAGTCCTTTTACTGCAAATATGCTGCCAATCATTCTTATACTCTTTTGTTCAGTTTATGCTCTAGATATTAATTTGATGCATTTTGTATTCCCTCACAAAAAAAAATAAAAAAAATAGAATTTAAGTTGACCCATACTACAATGCTCATTGCCAGATATTTAACTTCTTCGACTTGTGGGAGAGTGCATAGCCTCCATTTGTTGATTTTTATTTCATCATGTGGTGTCATTGTTGCAGCTTTGTCTAAATCCCTGCTACATGAACAATGTGTTACTGTTGTATTTCTTTTTTTTCATCATTCTTATATAAGGATGAATGAACAATATTTATTTTGGTTACCTGAACTATTCAGTGTGGGTGAGTTTTGGGATGATTTTGAGTTAAGTGTTCAAGGCATTCCATATGGTATTTGATTTGAACAACATATTAATTTTCCAAAACTATGGTATGTCGATAAGATATACAACCATGGTATACTTGTGTTGATAGTTTCATTTTGCAACTATCTAAAATATGTATTTGTATGAAACTAAAATGAAATGAAAACAGAATTTGTAAGAAACTAAAATGAAATCTAGAAAGTTTGTAAACAGTGCAATGAGGCTTGTAAATAGTTTGTAAAATTTTGAATGTAATTCAATAAAATGTGAACGGTTTGGAAATAGAATGAAGTTGAATTGTATAATCAGAGAATGTAAAAGCCAAGCAATCGAAGAAACAATGCACAATGCACAGAATTGACAATAACAGAAGATGATCAGAAGGATTTTTTATTTTTATTTTTTTTCCTTTAAAATACAAATCAGAAAGACAACAAGCAGAAAACAGTAGGAATGGATTAAACAAAGATAAACAGAAAACAGAAATATTGACAGTTTGTTTTTTTTTTCTTGCTTTTTCGTTTTTTTTTGTTTTTTTAAAACAAAAGGATAATGAAAGAAGAAGCTAAAAGCTAAATGAAAACAAAGACAAACACACACAAGCAACACTAAATTCAAGTGAACAAAAACGCAATGCACACAAACTCTTTTTTTAATGACGCTAAACAAAATGAAAACAAAGAAACACGAACAGACACACAATCGAAAGCAAACACAATTAAAAAAAACAAACACACAACTTTATTTTTATAGAACTACAAACAAGAAAAAAAATTAATTCGAAGAATAAAATCAAAATTTAAATTATTCCCCAGCAACGGCGCCAAAAACTTGTTCGTAAACGGAAATTAAATCGATTAGAAAATCGCCGCGAAGTGTATATAACCGCAAGCGCACGGCGTACACCTGTAGTACGTGGCGAATACGAGTCGATTCATGGAGAAAGAAATAATTCTAATTTTATTCAATCAAATTAAAATAAAGTCGAGTGAAATTTTAACTACAACTAAACTAACAAACTAAGAAAGATAAGAAGTATGAGATTAAATGAAAACTTAGGAATAAAACCACTCTCTAGATCACATGAATCAACATAAAATGAAACCATGATCTCTCTTTTTTTAGTCATTTATGAATTTAGTTGATATGATTATTATAAGTATAGCTTATTCATGCTATTAATTAGCACAACATAAACTATCAAACTAGAACATACTCACTAAATCATCTTACTAGTTCTAATGAAAAATGAACAAGTTGAAATTAAAATATACTTTAGGCATGGCCTATGAACAATTAATTAAAACTATAGACCATAAAATTTTTATTTCAACCTCCACTTAATCGCCATCATCATATGAAGGTGAAGAGGTAATTAGTGAACATATGACTAAGCATAGCCTATTTGGTGTCAATAATATAGGCTATCAAATTCAATAATGAACACAAAACCAATAGCGTTAACATGACATGAAGAACAAAAAGAGAGCATGAATAAATAAATTATGTTGCATCAACATAATCAAGAGAGCTTCATTACCCCTAAGTTGAAAGGGATTAGCCTCTAATGTATGTAATCATGACAACGAAGATAGAATGCAACATTAAAAATAAAGGAAAAAGAGAGAACTAATTAACAAAAATAAATTAAACTACTTGCATACAACAAAACTACACTAATGCATAAAGTAAATAACAAGAATTAAATGAAGAAGAAATTAAATTGCATTAACGTGAAAATTACTTAAGAGGGAAATGGCTAAGAAGCCATAAAAGAAAGAAAGAGAGCTTTCATTTTGATCCTAAAACTAACCACTAAAAGAGAGGATGTTTACATCAACATAATGGGGGTATTTATACGTTCTCTAAACCCTAAAACCCAAATCAGTTTTGTTGGGGACTACCAAAAATACCCCTTCATGAAGCTTCCAATTGTCTTTAGCTACTAATGGTTCGTTAAAATTGTTTAAAACTTTTTTTGTCTCCACTTGCTAATAAATTAGCCTCTAATTGTACCATTAAGGAAGGAGAGATAATAGGTAGGTGGGGTCCTCCACTAAGTAGTGAGTGAATTAATTCCATCTCCAATTCTTTGTATCCATTTTGTGCATGTATATCTCCTCGTAAACTTAATGTGCATACTTCTTTTTTGCTCCTAAATTCCTACAAGACGCATAAAAATGAACAAGTAAATTTTATCATAAATAAATACAAGCACAAATGATCGTTTTACCACAGTATGAAGATGAATGCATGATAAGTTGAGGATTTTGGGTTTTTGGTTAAAAAATGTAAAAATAGCCCAATATGTTATTTATTTGACCAAAACAAGAATAAGTGTGTGAATATAAATGTGCATTTTTCCGTGTTGTCCAGTTCCCATCCCATCTCTTCGAACTAACACGTCAATAGTCCAAAAGGGAACAATCGATAATCAGGTTTCTAGCTATCAACTAAAATAGTACAGATAAGTAAATTGGCAACTCAAACCCCTTTTTATTTAAAACCATTCGTTAAAAATCCTTTCATCGACTAAAATCAATTCAATTTATTTATCTCAACATATCTCTTTTATTTTCGTTACTTTGAAGACAATAACTAACATTTATATCTTTGGGAGAAACGTATTCACCAAACCTGTAGTGACCCTCCCTCTCGGTCTATCCAAATCGATCGTTAAACCAAATTAAATCAAACCAAAAAGGCGATTACGCTAACTTTGGTTGCACAACACATCAAGACAAACAACAAAAGACTTTTATAAACATCATATAAATGTTACATCAGAGTACAGAATATCAGAGTATCGAAAATAATATAGTAGAAAATAAATTTACAATAAATGTAATATAATGCAGTGGAAACAAATAAACTAACATAGTGCAAGACTATCAATGCTCTGGACATAGCTATAATCTTCGATCCAGAATCATGCTAAATGAAATAATCTGCAAAACCAAAAAAACTAACTACCCGTGTGGAAAATATGGGCACCCAAAGTTTAGGTAGAAACAATAAACTCCAAGTCAGTCATGGGACTGGTGTGAGAACTAAAACAATGATTAAATATTTACTTTAAAAATGGTAAAAATCATGGGACCACGCCATATAACACGGAACATGTTTACTCTATATGAATACCAGTTTAAAATAAAACAACGCAATGCTTTTTGAAAAATGAAACTATTATAAGACTCAAGTCCCATCACATAATGCAACGCAAACCGAAGGATAGAGTTTTCCCTTATAATAGCCAAACATGCTTGGTACGTTTAAAAACAAATCATTTTGATATTACTATATGTTTGTAGTGTCAAAAATAGCTTTAAATATAAATGTATCAATCCTAGACGGCATGGGTACCATATATCATGTCATCATACTAGTTTTACAACTAAAACCGAAAGGCGCCGTATTGGAAATTGGATTTCCATCTATGAGTCGAGGCTAGGGATGGCTCCTCGCCAATTGGAGACACTCTAGCAAATGGCTCAGGGTCCCCCTGCAGTGAACCCTTGAATCTTCAGGGCCGGTCCACACTTACATTAGTGGATTAGTATTCCTGAACACATGTTTCCCGGTCCTATCGGACCTAACTTTGAGCCACTAGGGACTCCATATCGAGGCGCCTCATTCCATCATCCATATTAGTAAAAATGTCTGGGCTCCATACCATGACACCACACCTAGCTAGGAAGAAACGTTGTGCACTCCCCGCAGTCACGATACCGTTTTTGAGTCATACCGAGGTGTGAGGCTCGCGAATTAACGCTATACACAAAGCTATGCAAATTAAAGTCATGCTTTGATCATCAACCACAAGACTCTGCTTTTCAAAAAAAGCCTTGATCATTTGCATCTCAGCATGCCACATTGACAATTCATGCCATGCAACTGATGTCTATCGATATATAACCTCTAAGCTCGTATGTCTTAGAGAAGGGTGTTAAGCAAGAGATTAATTCTCCGTCACCAAACAGATATATATTTAATAGAAATCAATCAACACAGAATGAAATCCAATGCCAGACACACATCCATTTACAAGTTCGTTCTGGGTCTGAACGAAACCGGAGGCACCTTATTCCTCGTCATGTATGTCCAATACAGGAAAGAGGTCCCCGCATATCCGGTCGATCTCCAAGTACGTCTGGACGATCACCACTTATTATCTCGTCTTGGGTGTATAGCCTAATCAAGACATTAGTAATCATCCAAACGATGTGAAGATTTCCGGTCTTCAACCACCGTCTTCATCGTCGACTTTTAATCGTCGTCTCAATTATTCAGAATGGGATAAACCCGGTCTTTCTGAATAACTCACGTATTTTATAATCAAGTGCTATAAACACACATCACACGCCTCATTCCAATTCAGAATATTATTTTATTCAAATTTTCTTTTCACTATTTAAACCAAATTAAGGTTTATCAAACTAGTCGGGATTAGCGAACCTTACCGATGTAATCATTTATTTTGTTATCCCAATCCCAACCTATTCATCCCATGGAGCAAAACTGGTAGTACTCCATATCTAACACCCACGGTGTTATCGATAAAATTAATTACTGTTTCATGTTCAAATATAATTAAAGATTTAACAATCGCCTGGAGTAAAACTGGTGATACTCCATCCTCGATCATTTCCCAAATTTGCTAATTTACATTATCACATTCACATTTCAATCTAATTAAAGATTCATTAAAACTCCACTTAGTTTTAATCCTCCAAAATCATTATCTAATGATTATTTAACTTTAAGAAATTAATCTTGTCTTTAACAGGGTTAAAGAACCAATGTTACTGAAAACACAGTTCACAATAAACCCAAATCCGTTTTCCATCAAATATGGAATTTTCACGAAAAACAGATCAATATATAATCAATATAAATTTCCATATCTAATCAATAATATAAACGAAATAACAGCAAGGCCTTTTAAATTCCATATATAGTAACGATCTTCCTTCACAGAAGCTCATCTCGATTACTACCAAATCGAATTCCATTCAATTCTAATTTAATATTTTAAATTGGAAAACTTTAACTTGGAAAATTTCAATTAAATCTTAGTTACAAGATTTATAAATTCCAAATCATATCTTCACTGTTAATTGGTTTAAAGAACTAATGTTATTTAAAACACACTTCACGATAAACCAAAATTTCTATTTCAATTCAATTCCAATTAAATATTAATTAATTGGTAAACTTCTCCAAATCTTAATTAAAAGATTTTTTTCTTTTCTCAACGGGGTTTAAGAACAGTGTTAATGAAGACACCATTCATCACAAACCCAAAATCCAATTTGATATTTAATACAAGGCTCTGAATATAAATTATATCGACTTATATTCAATATCAAATTTTGAAACTAACAAATATCGTATTGGGAATAACGATATATATATCTCTTCCAAATTTCTCAATAATATCCGAATAATCACTGAATGCAATACTGAAATATTCCGAAGATCATTCCCACTCAAATCCATTCCAATTCATATGTTGGAAAATTCTAGTTATATTAAACCATTTCTCAATCCAATTTATTATTAAAAACATTAAATTATTATTCTAGTTATTAACCAGTTCATTTCGGTAAAAATATATTTTTATCTTCTTAAACTTGAAATTTTTCATCCAAAATCTTTACAAATCATTCATTATGATTTTACATGATTTTTACATATTTTTAATAATTTTATTAAGGCCCTTACAGTCGGTTTCCAATAACGGCCAAAGAACTGCATCCATAACGACCTTTTCCAAAATTGATTTGGACATAATTTGAAATCCAACCGTTCAAATTTAAGTCTCATATATTCATTGGAAAGCACTTTTTGATACGAACCCAACAGTTCTGGTTTTAGGAGAATCCGACGGTCGGATCTCCCGTTACATCAATTTGAAGTTAGTGGTCGAAACTCCCGAACGGTCGCTGCGCGCGCGTTCTATTCAGGCCATTAAATATATATCGTCGATTTCCATTTAAAACGTATTTTATAAATCGTTTATAAATTCGTTTTAAAAATGATTCTAACTTCCATTTCAATTTTAAATCAGAATTGAATATTCCATTACATGACAATTTTATACAGTGTGTATATATGTTAAAAATTATATTTTTAACAGTCCAATAATTTTCCATTACCTGACCATTTTATATATCGCCTATATAAGCTAAAAATAATATTTTTAGTGAACAAATATTTTATACAATGCATATATATTGTTCACATCGCATACATTTATATTTATTTTTATTCATCGCATATATTTTCTTTATTCATCGCATATATATTTTTATTCCTCGCATATTTTTTTTTTATTCATTGCATATATATTTTTGTTTCACAACGCATATATATAATTTCACAACGCATATATATATTTTATTGCATATATATTCTTTATTTATCGCATACATACACACACATATATATATATATATATGTATATTATTCGTTAAGCATTTCCACACCACAAACAAAACACAATACAATCAATTAAATCGTCCATGGTCTGTGGACGAGGTGAGCTAACAGGCACCCTACACAATTTCATGATAATTAACACATATAAAAATATACAATGGCAATCCATATATTTTTAAACATGAACATAATAACATGATAAAATAATTTTAAGTGAGAAGGAGTACTCACTTTGATTTCAATTCTGTTTAAATTTAAATTCACCTCAAATTCTGATTTTCTCCAAATTTGTTCCAGTCAGTTCCATGTTGTAGAGTTAGTTGAGACGATTCCAACGGTTCCAGTTTTGCTGAATTCTGATATCGTGTGAGAAAGATACGATATTTTATATGTTCATTGCATTAGATAAATATAATTTTCAGATTTAATTAAATATAATTAACCAAAATCAAATCAGGCTTTTGATATTCTGATCCGAAGGCCACTTTAATTTCTTCTACGATGTGTTCTTCTACATTGTTAAGTCCCAGGTCTTTACGATATAAACCGAACCATTATCATCCTTTAGGGTTCCACCACGCATGAGCCACGAGGCGCCGGAGCAAAATCAAATGCCACCACGAGGTCGGCCTTGGCCACCTCCTTCACAGCCATAGAAGGCACACAACTCAAAGCAGTAGGAGCGCCGGAAATTAAGGCAGAACGCAGCACTTCCTAATGATAAATCAAAAACCACACTTCTCCATTTTTGATCAAAGCCATATCAACTTTAAGATCTTAAGATTCTCTACAATTTTCGTTTGAAAACTGCGGTTTAATTCATTATGATTATGCGAAATTAATGAGGGAAAATCGGATCGTTTCCACCGTTTACTGAGAGAAGGCGGCAGCCTGTTTTGGTTATGAAGAGTTAGGGTTGGCCAAATTATGGTATTTATATAAATTACTATATTATTTAATTCAATTTACTATTCAAATGTAAAGTTTAACGATTTGAACTCCAAACGAACCCCAAAGACTGTCGCCTCCAGCTAATCACCCCTATTCCGGACATAATGGAATATGTTCCGTAAGCCAATTCGACTGTTTCAAAGTGCTTTCATCAAAATTAAAATATAAATCAATATATATTGAATTTAAACATACATTTTAATTTACCGGAGCCACATATTGACTCCAAAAATTACCGAATAATAAATCTAGCTATGTTTTAACTATACGGTCCTAACAAAACTAATTTCGTCGAATTTGGAGAACGTTTGAAAAATGGTCATTTTCCAGGCGATTAAATTCAAACTGAAATTACAAAACACGTTTAAATTTATCACGCTCACATATTTATTTCAAAAATTATGAAATTTGAAACCTGACTAAAATTTGACATTCCGGGTCCAATAAAGGTGGATTCGTCGAAAACGGAGGTCGTTTGCAAAATGGCTATTTTTAAGGGCTATATATTATATTAAGGGTGCATTTTTTAGAGGTCCCTATTAAGTTTCAAAATATAAAAAAAACCCGGTCATAAACTTATTGTAAATTAGGTCCCTGTTTTCAAAACTTATAAAATAATAATTAAAAAAAATAAAAAAATTCGTAAATTAGTATTAAAATATATTACGCATTATAAAAAAAATTCAGTTCAAAAAACAACAAAAATAATGTCAGAAAGAAGAAAACAGCAAAAAAACAGAAAAAACTGCAGTTAAATGCATAATATTATGCACCTTTTTGATTTTATTGCATGCGTATATGCAATTATTGCAGTTCTTCCAGCGGATAGATTTAACATAATTTTTTAGTTCATTTTTATTTGCATCCAAATATGCAAATTTCTCAAAAAAATGCACACATGTGTGCAACATTTTTATAGGATAAAAAGTAGGGACCTAATTTAAAAAAAAAACAAAGTTCTGAAATTTTTTAAACCCGCCCCCTATTTTATTTTTTCCGCCTTTTTGTATTTTCTTTAAAAAATGTGCGTACGTTCATAAAAAAAAATTCTAAAATATGGAAATAATGTCAGGAATCTACGGAAATCGAAAAAAAAATAGTTGCATACATTTATTGTAACACCCCGCCTCCGCTAGGGTCACTCGCAAGGGAATGCACTAGCTTTAGAGAGGCATTATTGGTAAACATCCACAGAAATATCACACGACAGAACATATAAAAATAGCGGAAGTAAAAACAAACTTTCATAACATTAATAAATGAGGTCAAAAGCCTTTTTACATCAGAGTACATCAAAACCTGTCTTGCTGAAATAAAGAAGCATGAAACCTTTTTCATAAATTATTCCCCAATTAAAACAGTAAAGTAGCCATAGCCAAGGAAAGTCCAAGCCATCCAAGATGTCCTTCAAGCCGAAGAAGTCTGAACTAAACAACAGTATTTCCTCCCTGTAACCTGGGGGGGGAAACGGAAGACAAGAAGCGAAAGAAATGGGGTCAGTC
This sequence comes from Allium sativum, assembly GCA_030737875.1. Classification (NCBI taxonomy): domain Eukaryota; kingdom Viridiplantae; phylum Streptophyta; class Magnoliopsida; order Asparagales; family Amaryllidaceae; genus Allium; species Allium sativum. Next base: position 712,616,680 of record CM060921.1, on the reverse strand, counting down.
ATAAGGACTGGTAAGTCCTATCTACTTCCAGCATAAAAACAGATAAAGGTGACATGACATGCATAAATTGAAAGTAAACACAAGGATGATGTCAAGATAGATAAACTGAACCAAAATAACAAGATGAACTACTGTACCCAGATAAACTAAGGTGTCATGATAAATTACGATGTCAGATAAAACAAGGTATCAGGCCGTCAGGTTCCTATCAAGCATCACGTCCCATGGTATCTATTTAGTCTAACGTTCTATGGAATTTTTCATATATATATATATATATATATATATCTTTACTGGTTTTTACATGTATATTTGCTCTGCACCCTCCGTACTAGTATCCCAGCCTTGTTATGTGTTAACCATGAATGTCCCTTACTCAAAGTCGTGTAATGGTCCATGTCAACCTAATATATCGCATATATAGGTTACTCAAATCATATGTTTCTTTCCATGTATATAAGTTCAGTCCTTTGCCGTACCTTGTACGGGCTTCCTCATGTCGTATTATCCTTGAAATCGTTTGGACTGTCACCCTTGTTCTAGCTAGGCTCTTCCATATGAATCATCGTTTGAACTACTAGGACTTACGCCACCTAGCACCACTAGGGATTACGCTTACCTATTGCACGCTTTCGTATTTCGGTTTGGGTTAAACCACCTAGGCCACTAGGGATTACGCTAACCCTCAACCGCGCCCTTTTTCCCACGCATTCATCGTGAATCGTTTTTTTTTTAACTGTATGCACATGTATCACATCGTGCCATCCGAGTCCTGTCACAGGGCAAAACAAGAAATACAAGACTCGGTAGGGAGCTTTAGATTTATCTGCCGATGCAGATACTAAGGTCTGCTTTTCTACACGTGGCTATGGTCCCACGAGACCCCTCCCTCAACTAGTGAAAGGCAACACAAGAGAAAATCTTGCATGAGAACTACACTCCGGCCAGCCCACATCCTACGGCCTACCTCACCCATAATTAGATAGAAATTATGGTCTGTTGGGTGTTCCCTGCCTTTCCGTACGTACACGCTTGACTCAAGATGGTAGATGATCGACGAACTTGCTATCTCGGTCATCTTATGTATTCGTCGACTCACTGCTATCCACCCCAGTCTTTAGGTCGCTCGCATAGCAACCAAGGCATATTCTTGGTTCTTCTACCGCAGACCTCAACCTCTCGTGAGCCTAGTATAATGACCTGGCAGCTCACAGAGGGATCCCAAGAATATCCTCACGTTCCCCGAAGCCGCTGCTTCGTTACCCAGTTCGTTGGAGCCTTTATCTAAATCAGATAGCCTGCTCCTACACGCATACTTAAACGTTGACCTAACGTATCGGGTTACTAATCTATCTAAGAAATGGTCCAAATTTCCTTGACTAAGAATTATTACTTAGTTTCCCTTAACTAAGGTTTACCACTTAGCCTTATTTCCATAATCCTTGTTAACTATGGTTATTTACCTAATCCTCCGAATTAGGGTTTATCTAATGGGTTAAGTGTCACTTAAGTTCATAACTTAGCTCGTCTACAAACCATGTCAAAGTTGGCTAAGTATCCAAGTCCAAGACTTAACCCTACAAACCATGTGTCAAGTTGGCTAAGTATATTAAGCAATCCATAACTTAACCTCGTCCAATTATCATTTTAGATTGGTTAATTATATAAATTAACTTGACCTTGTCAAATTACCGAGTCAAATCGGTCAAGCGTATTCAAGTGATTCGTGACTTAGCCTTATCATGTTTTCACGTTTGATTGGTTAAGTATAGGTCACTTAACCACATCAAACTAACGAGTTGGATTAGTTAAGTGTAAATTAACCCCGTCCAATTACCATGTTTAGATTAGTTAGGTCTGAGTTGACTTAACCCCATCCATTAACTGTATTAAACGGTTAAGTGTTACTAAGAAAATTTACCTAACCTTATCAAGTTATCGTGTTGGATTGATTAAGTGTTGGTTAACTTAATCCCATCCCCTCGTCGTATAAAAATGGTCAAGTGTCGTTAGGCAAATCAAGTTACTTAACCTACCCAACCCTGTCATGTTTTGTTAAGTATCATTAGCCTAATCAAATTACTTAACCCATTTGTCCATGTCATATTTGGTTAAGCCTCATTAATCAAATTAACTTAACCCTATTATGTGGCATTAATTATTTAATGCACCCCAACCTCTCACATTAGACTTTGTTGTGGTTACCTAGTTAAGCCGGTGGGTTCCGGGTAGATTTACACCACAACTTGGTCTAACCTCGGGTCTTAGGCGCGACATGACCAACTTCTCACATTGGATCCTATTGTTTGTAGCTACTAGTTAAGCCGGGCGGGTCCGGGTAGATTTATGCTACAAACTCAACCCAACCTCGAGTTGGCCACTTTCATGTTTAGCCTAGTGTCATGTTCATGGTCAAGTTTTCAAGCAATTGGGTAGACCTAACTTAATATGTAAATTCCCAATGGGTAGACCTAACTTAATAGGTAAATTCCCAAGCCCATGTTTTTATGCATATTTACATGTTAACTTCCATGTTTATATTTCAAGTCATATTTTCAAGTATAAACACATGTCATATTCAAGTTAAGATTTCGCGACATGTTCATGTTTATCTAACTACCCAAAATCGTGTTTTCCCAACGCAAGCAAAGCGAGTCAACATAGTAAGGATACTATGTCACATATTGGTCTCAAAACATGCATGATGCCAAAAAGGGCTTGGCTTCCACATGCATAACATCATAAAGGGATTGGCCATAAACATGCATAGTGTCATAAGGTAATTTGGCCACAAACATGCATAGCATAAAAGGGGATAACTTGCATAAGTGTTCATGTCATAAACCTATCATGAAGGGATAAACATGCACATGTCACTTATGTCATAAGAAGGGGTTGGTTTTATGTACATGCATAAGCTCCAAAGTTCAACTTATGCAACTATTTCACAAGTCAAGGTGGCTCTAAGTGTTCATGCTATCATACTACAAGTAAAGGTCCAATCTTGCATGGCAAACTAAGTCCAATGCAACATGAATAGCATGGTTTAGTCGCTACAACATCACCCAAAGTCATATGTTCATGTTAAAGAGGCAAACTAGGTTCCCATAGGCTAACATACTCATGTTACTTTGCATTTTATCCCATGTCACATCAAAATCATCGTTTAAATCTACAAGTAGCTAGAACTTACATAGGCAAGGCTTAGGAAAGGGATCATGCATCATCTTGACGAAGAAAGGTGGCTCCTTTGAAGAAGAACCATCATGAAACTCGCATAGCAATGTTGATTTGGCCTCTATTTGGTGTAGCAAGCTTGCATCTTTTGATTTGAACCCGATTTGAATGCATAGGCTCTAGGGATTGGAGATGGAGGCCATGATCAAAATTGATTTTGGCAGCACTTAGTTGCTAGGTTTGATTTTTAGGGATTTAGGTTAGGTTTAGGGTCTTTTTATAGAGATTAGGATAGTTTTAGGCCCTTGGATTAACCCTAGGATAGATCAGGACCATCAGATCTCGGAAGCTTCCAGAACCAGCCCAAGAACAAGACCAGGTGAGACAAACAGGTGCGCCAGGCAACTTGCCCCGGCCACCCCCTGTCGACAGGCAAGTCGACAGGGCTGTCGACTTGGTCTGGGCCAAAGTCGACAGGCCTGTCGACAGCCCTGTTGACGTGGCCTAGGTGGGAAACTTCCCGCCTAGCCCCAGATCTGATTTTCAAAGCTATTTCCGAAGTTCAAATTTCCAGAAATCTTCTTTGGGCCTTTAACGGGTCATACGGACTCCGATTCTCGAAAACTCGGACTCTATTTCGCGTATTTTTCCGAGACGAACGCAATGGCACAGACCGTTTCACTTGATTCAGAATTTATAATTTAATTCTGTCTTGATTCTTGATTTAACGTGTTGTAAAAATTCGGGTTGTTACATTCTCCCCTTCTTAAAGGATTTCGTCCCCGAAATCTCAAAGTTAGGAAGAACATATCCTACCATCCATCATCCATCTACTCAGACCATCATCCACAAGCAACCATTGTCCTTAGACGACTCCTAATGCTTTATGAATGTATGCGAAACGTGTGTGTACATGTTCCTTAGCTAATGCTAATGATCAGGCCTGAAAAATCTTTTGAATGCAAAAATATGTTTAGTGCTATGAATCCATCATGTATGCAAATAGTCCTAGTCATATACACTATATGCGTGCACAAACATTCAACCATATGCAACATCCGCATGATAACACATTCAATTTCATCCATAAACAAGTATAAATACTCGTGCATATGCAATATGAAATGTGACCGAGTCGAGCTAATATCTAATGTAAATTCGCGCATCCACGAGCAACCACTTGCAACCATTTGCAACCATATCAACCATAACATGTTTCAAATACATGTTTACATCCACAGGGTTCTACCTAAGATTCCCTGAAATAGGGTCGAGAAGATAAACAAAACAAACTCCGTACGGGGTTTGTAACAGAGACAGGACCGAGAGGATATCCATAAAAGATAGCCTACAAGCAAGCTCAACAGAAAAACAGGGATCGAGGATATATTCCCAAAAGAGATATCATGCACGTATTTAGTCTTCAGTCTCCTGAGTCGCATTACCTTGAGCTTAGTTCCATCGTGCCTTGACCGCCCCTTTTACTTCACGATTTCGCAGCTTCTTATTTCCTGTTTCCATAACATGAGTTGGAACTCATTTCCTCGTCGCCTCTCGTTCCACTTGCACTTATTCTCCTTCTAGAATACTTGGCGCAAACAGGACTGCGTACACATTATTCCATGCGAGCCCTCAAAATTCACTAGTGAATCCTGGACCTTGTACCATAAGGTATTCCACGTAGAAAAACTTTCTCTTGAAAGTAAACAAGTTACCGTGCGCACTTACTAGGGTAATTCCCATAACCCATACATAATCGAAGTAAACCATCCGTCTTATTAGCGAACACCATTCGATCGGGTTTCTAATTTCCAACAAAGGCATCTAGGGATTCTAAGTAACTAATCATGACAGAACCCAAAAGGTTACGCGATACTTCAAGGGTATTACCCAAGCAAGCCAAGAGTCTAACTACCCTCCTTCTAAAACCGAGAGTGGCACCCCTTACTGGATAACCACTTCATCCCTAGAATCCATCCACAACTTATAAACATAAGCATTATTTCCAAGCTCAACACTTGATATAGACATTCTAAAATCCAAACAAGCCATGAGTAAATGGACCGATCTTCCAATAGGACTTGAGACAAAAACGGGATCCTCTACTACGCTAGTACTAAGGTGCAGAGACTCAACTATCGAAGCGGACTTAAAAGATGCGGTGATCAAAACAAAGTCCCGACAGGATGATAGAGAAGAAAAGCTAAACCTTTAACAAGATCGTTACCCTCCTTCTGAGGTACCCTAGAAATGAGAGCATACTATTGCCCTCCGAATGATCTTGTCCCTGTTCCATGATACTTAACTATCCGTCCCGTTTCACCATGCCAAAGGTACTCTCTCGTCATGGGTTTCATTGTTCATCTTTCTTCCTCCTTTTAGGACTCAGCCATACCAACATGTTGCTTATCCCTGAGCTCGTATCCTTTATCCTTGTTCTTACTATCCTTTCATGCATAACTCTGCAACGGTCTCTCGAGAACCACCTCCATCGTACGGGAAACACTTACGCAGCTAGAAAGACTAGTCGCAGTCAAAACCACTGTGACTACAGATGGAGGAAAGAAAGGAAAAGAGATTCAATCAAGGAAACAAGGATAATGCTAATGGCCTTTGGGGAATAGCGTTTTTCTTTTTAAAAGAAAATTTTCTTGAAAAATGCTTCTTTGTAAACGGTTTTTCAAATAATTTTCAGAAGGTCTTTAAAAACTTTTGCCCAGTCTAGTAACCTTCTGCTCTGATACCAAATGTAACACCCTGCCTCCGCTAGGGTCACTCGCAAGGGAATGCACTAGCTTTAGAGGGGCATTATTGGTAAACATCCACAGAAATATCACAAGACAGAACATATAAAAATAGCGGAAGTAAAAACAAACTTTCATAACATTAATAAATGAGGTCAAAAGCCTTTTTACATCAGAGTACATCAAAACCTGTCTTGCTGAAATAAAGAAGCATGAAACCTTTTTCATAAATTATTCCCCAATTAAAACAGTAAAGTAGCCATAGCCAAGGAAAGTCCAAGCCATCCAAGATGACCTTCAAGCCGAAGAAGTCTGAACTAAACAACAGTATTTCCTCCCTGTAACCTGGGGGGGAAACGGAAGACAAGAAGCGAAAGAAACGGGGTCAGTCATAAGGACTGGTAAGTCCTATCTACTTCCAGCATAAAAACAGATAAAGGTGACATGACATGCATAAACTGAAAGTAAACACAAGGATGATGTCAAGATAGATAAACTGAACCAAAATAACAGGATGAACTACTGTACCCAGATAAACTAAGGTGTCATGATAAATTACGATGTCAGATAAAACAAGGTATCAGGCCGTCAGGTTCCTATCAAGCATCACATCCCATGGTATCTATTTAGTCTAACGTTCTATGGAATTTTTCATATATATATATATATATATATATATATATATATATATATATATATATATATCTTTACTGGTTTTTACATGTATATTTGCTCTGCACCCTCCGTACTAGTATCCCAGCCTTGTTATGTGTTAACCATGAATGTCCCTTACTCAAAGTCGTGTAATGGTCCATGTCAACCTAATATATCGCATATATAGGTTACTCAAATCATATGTTTCTTTCCATGTATATAAGTTCAGTCCTTTTCCGTACCTTGTACGGGCTTCCTCATGTCGTATTATCCTTGAAATCGTTTGGACTGTCACCCTTGTTCTAGCTAGGCTCTTCCATATGAATCATCGTTTGAACTACTAGGACTTACGCCACCTAGCACCACTAGGGATTACGCTTACCTATTGCACGCTTTCGTATTTCGGTTTGGGTTAAACCACCTAGGCCACTAGGGATTACGCTAACCCTCAACCGCGCCCTTTTTCCCACGCATACATCGTGAATCGTTTTTTTTAACTGTATGCACATGTATCACATCGTGCCATCCGAGTCCTGTCACAGGGCAAAACAAGAAATACAAGACTCGGTCGGGAGCTTTAGATTTATCTGCCGATGCAGATACTAAGGTCTGCTTTTCTACACGTGGCTATGGTCCCACGAGACCCCTCCCTCAACTAGTGAAAGGCAACACAAGAGAAAATCTTGCATGAGAACTACACTCCGGCCAGCCCACATCCTACGGCCTACCTCACCCATAATTAGATAGCAATTATGGTCTGTTGGGTGTTCCCTGCCTTTCCGTACGTACACGCTTGACTCAAGATGGTAGATGATCGACGAACTTGCTATCTCGGGCACCTTATCTATTCGTCGACTCACTGCTATCCACCCCAGTCTTTAGGTCGCTCGCATAGCAACCAAGGCATATTCTTGGTTCTTCTACCGCAGACCTCAACCTCTCGTGAGCCTAGTATAATGACCTGGCAGCTCACAGAGGGATCCCAAGAATATCCTCACGTTCCCCGAAGCCGCTGCTTCGTTACCCAGTTCGTTGGAGCCTTTATCTAAATCAGATAGCCTGCTCTTACACGCATACTTAAACGTTGACCTAACGTATCGGGTTACTAATCTATCTAAGAAATGGTCCAAATTTCCTTGACTAAGAATTATTACTTAGTTTCCCTTAACTAAGGTTTACCACTTAGCCTTATTTCCATAATCCTTGTTAACTATGGTTATTTACCTAATCCTCCGAATTAGGGTTTATCTAATGGGTTAAGTGTCACTTAAGTTCATAACTTAGCTCGTCTACAAACCATGTCAAAGTTGGCTAAGTATCCAAGTCCAAGACTTAACCCTACAAACCATGTGTCAAGTTGGCTAAGTATATTAAGCAATCCATAACTTAACCTCGTCTAATTATCATTTTAGATTGGTTAATTATATAAATTAACTTGACCTTGTCAAATTACCGAGTCAAATCGGTCAAGCGTATTCAAGTGATTCGTGAATTAGCCTTATCATGTTTTCACGTTAGATTGGTTAAGTATAGGTCACTTAACCACATCAAACTAACGAGTTGGATTAGTTAAGTGTAAATTAACTTAACCCCGTCCAATTACCATGTTTAGATTAGTTAGGTCTGAGTTGACTTAACCCCATCCATTAACTGTATTAAACGGTTAAGTGTTACTAAGAAAATTTACCTAACCTTATCAAGTTATCGTGTTGGATTGATTAAGTGTTGGTTAACTTAATCCCGTCCCCTCGTCGTATAAAAATGGTCAAGTGTCGTTAGGCAAATCAAGTTACTTAACCTACCCAACCCTGTCATGTTTTGTTAAGTATCATTAGCCTAATCAAATTACTTAACCCATTTGTCCATGTCATGTTTGGTTAAGCCTCATTAATCAAATTAACTTAACCATATTATGTGGCATTAATTATTTAATGCACCCCAACCTCTCACATTAGACTTTGTTGTGGTTACCTAGTTAAGCCGGTGGGTTCCGGGTAGATTTACACCACAACTTGGTCTAACCTCGGGTCTTAGGCGCGACATGACCAACTTCTCACATTGGATCCTATTGTTTGTAGCTACTAGTTAAGCCGGGCGGGTCCGGGTAGATTTATGCTACAAACTCAACACAACCTCGAGTTGGCCACTTTCATGTTTAGCCTAGTGTCATGTTCATGGTCAAGTTTTCAAGCAATTGGGTAGACCTAACTTAATAGGTAAATTCCCAATGGGTAGACCTAACTTAATAGGTAAATTCCCAAGCCCATGTTTTTATGCATATTTACATGTTAACTTCCATGTTTATATTTCAAGTCATATTTTCAAGTATAAACACATGTCATATTCAAGTTAAGATTTCGCGACATGTTCATGTTTATCTAACTACCCAAAATCGTGTTTTCCCAACGCAAGCAAAACGAGTCAACATAGTAAGGATACTATGTCACATATTGGTCTCAAAATATGCATGATGCCAAAAAGGGCTTGGCTTCCACATGCATAACATCATAACGGGATTGGCCATAAACATGCATAGTGTCATAAGGTAATTTGGCCACAAACATGCATAGCATAAAAGGGGATAACTTGCATAAGTGTTCATGTTATAAACCTATCATGAAGGGATAAACATGCACATGTCACTTATGTCATAAGAAGGGGTTGGTTTTATGTACATGCATAAGCTCCAAAGTTCAACTTATGCAACTATTTCACAAGTCAAGGTGGCTCTAAGTGTTCATGCTATCATACTACAAGTAAAGGTCCAATCTTGCATGGCAAACTAAGTCCAATGCAACATGAATAGCATGGTTTAGTCGCTACAACATCACCTAAAGTCATATGTTCATGTTAAAGAGGCAAACTAGGTTCCCATAGGCTAACATACTCATGTTACTTTGCATTTTATCCCATGTCACATCAAAATCATCGTTTAAATCTACAAGTAGCTAGAACTTACATAGGCAAGGCTTAGGAAAGGGATCATGCATCATCTTGACGAAGAAAGGTGGCTCCTTTGAAGAAGAACCATCATGAAACTCGCATAGCAATGTTGATTTGGCCTCTATTTGGTGTAGCAAGCTTGCATCTTTTGATTTGAACCCGATTTGAATGCATAGGCTCTAGGGATTGGAGATGGAGGCCATGATCAAAATTGATTTTGGCAGCACTTAGTTGCTAGGTTTGATTTTTAGGGATTTAGGTTAGGTTTAGGGTCTTTTTATAGAGATTAGGATAGTTTTAGGCCCTTAGATTAACCCTAGGATAGATCAGGACCATCAGATCTCGGAAGCTTCCAGAACCAGCCCAAGAACAAGACCAGGTGAGACAAACAGGTGCGCTAGGCAACTTGCCCCGGCCACCCCCTGTCGACAGGCAAGTCGACAGGGCTGTCGACTTGGTCTGGGCCCAAGTCGACAGCCCTGTCGACAGTCCTGTCGACGTGTCCTAGGCGGGAAACTTCCCGCCTAGCCCCAGATCTGATTTTCAAAGCTATTTCCGAAGTTCAAATTTCCAGAAATCTTCTTTGGGCCTTTAACGGGTCATACGGACTCCGATTCTCGAAAACTCGGACTCTATTTCGCGTATTTTTCCGAGACGAACGCAATGGCACAAACCGTTTCACTTGATTCAGAATTTATAATTTAATTCTGTCTTGATTCTTGATTTAACGTGTTGTAAAAATTCGGGTTGTTACATTTATGCAATTATTACTGATAATTTCATATATGTATGCAACTTTTCCGTAAGCTGTTTTCAGATTAAAATCTGAAAATAAACCTGCACAAATGTATGTAAGTATTTGAAATTTTTGCGCGCATGTAAGCATTTATTTGCATGAATAAAAATCAACGAAGATGTATGTAGTGAAAAATATGCATGGATGTATGCAGGAAAGTGATATATGTGCATACTATTATGCATTTAACTGGAAATTTCGTTTTTGATTTTTGACGCCTTCGTTGATGGTTTTTTGTTCTGAATTTTTTAGTGTTTACATGTTTTATTTAAATACGAATTTACGTGATTTTTTTAATATTTTTTTTTTATGACTTTTCAAAAAATAGGGACCTAATTTACAATAAGTTTATGACCGGATGTGAGCCTAATTAAGTTTCAAAATAGGGATGTGAGCCTAATATTCACTTATATTAATATATATATATATATATATATATATATATATATATATATATATAAATTCTACAACGACTATTTTAAACTGGACATAACATACAATTTATATTATGAAATCTCAATTTCTTACATTCGTCAGAAAGATATAGTTAAATGGATTCTAATGTTTCTTGTTTTATCCAATTCTGACTTATATTGAGTTATGTATATTCAATTGAAATTTAAAATCGAATTTTCAAACTACCGCGTCATTTAGAGTTCGTTTTAATTAAATTTTAATTTATGTTCAAACGTCGATTTAAATAAATTTTAAATCGCTATTATTTAAAATAAATCATTTCAAATATCTAAAACCCATTAAAATAGCTAAAATAAAAATTTTAAATTGGTTCAGAAATTCCGGGTTGTTACAATCTCCCCCACTTAAAATCTTTTCGTCCTCGAAAAGGAACGGAGCTGAAAGTTGTTTAACAAACAACCTCAACTTTCATTCTTCAACTTTTTAGTTTCTAAGAAGACGAAGAACTACCCATGAACCTGTAGTATATCTCACAGTGCATGGAATAAAATATAATAATAACATATCTTTGATATAAAACAGGCGAGACAGTGCATAAGCCGAAAACTAAACCATCAAAGCAACAGAAATCAAATACAGCTTATGATCCAACATCATTATTACAAGTTAAAAACTGTCTCTAAAGAAAAAGAAAGCAAAGAAGGAGGTGCACTACTAATGCCCAAGCAGTGACCTTCAACAACACATGGAGAATATAAATATCATACGTGGAAGCCTCCTGCTCGTCTCCAGATCAGCTACTCGTGCAACCAGTTAACCTGTCTCTAGTCTGCTCGTATGAGAACCCAGAGTAATAAGAAGAGACATAAAACTCTAGGTCAGACAAAAGTCTGGTATGAGCGATAAGCAGCAAAACAAAACAATAACAGGTATACTAAACCATACCTGAACCTGGACCTGCAACCAAAGAGTTGGTACAACATACCGTACAATACTCTAAGGTGCCACTAAACATATGGTGCAAAGAATACGGGGGAGGGGGTGTGTATGTCATAGTGATATCAAACAATCAAGCATAGCAACCATCCTCCCATCTCTCACTCAGTGCGTAAAGCATACGATATCCACCACTTTGATCACCCTATTCCTTGCTATGATCACTCTGCCCTATGGAGTCATGGCAACTCCACTGCACTGATCCATAGCCACTAGTACTTGCTATGCTCACTCTGCCCCCATGAAGTCATGACGACTCCACTGCACTGGCTCATAGCCATGCTACGATCACTCTGCCCCATGGAGTAATAATTACCCCACAGCACTGATCCGCAGCCTAACACTTGTCTTTCCGTGGTGAATCAAAGCTATGGACGTCGACAACTCCTTAGCACACGTCCCGTAGCAAAGCCCAACTATGAAGTTGACTCATTGGTTCCCAACTGAATCCTGAGTAAAAACTTCCCATTTGGACTACCTTTGCATCTCGGGTTTGGTCTCCTCCGGATCGGTCTTCATTTGGTTCATAACCCATGCCTCGCGTTCGAGCTTCTTGGTTCAGTTCGCAGTTCCCCTCTGGTTCAGATCGGTTCTGTTTTCATCATTCAGTCCGTAGTCATCACCCCTATTCGGGTCGGGTCGTGCTCCCTCCATTGGATTGGCTTGTGTTGTCCCGGTTCGTGATCTCCCTTAACCATCAGCTATTGGGCTTCTGAAGTGGTTCGGGTCACAAGTGCCAGCCTCGGTTCGTAGTGAGGGTAGGTGGTCCACGGTTCGTGACTTGCCTCATGACAAGCTTCATCTGGTCGGTTCGTGCTTTGGCTCGTGGAGATGGCTTGTGATGGGTGCTCCACGATCAGGTCGGGTCGGAGAAAGAAGGTGGCGATCCGATCCGGTTCCTGCACAATTTCCTGCAACTCTTCCGGCGACGGTTTTACGCCACACGACGGCGTTTTCGACAATTCTAACTGTTCTAAACAATCATAAAACATAATATACAGTCATAGCAACATGTATAATCAATCATAAACACCAAAACAACAATATGATAGGTTAAAATGGATCAAATATACCCAAAACACATATTTTTCCCTTTATCCCCTCAATCATGAATTAAGCATTCGATTAGCAAAACATATCCAAATTAACCCAAATTTTTTTCAGAGCTCTAAAATAATATTTTAGAATTTTACAAATTTTTCCAGATTTTTCTGAGCCATAATTTCGCTAATTATCACTAATCAACCCTAATCAGCCGTAATTAGTGAAAACCAATGCAATTCACTCACCTTTGCCACAAATAAACTCAGATCTGAAATGATTCTCTGTTTGGCACGAATTCCAATACACACAGCAGCCTTTGTCTTTAGTTTGATGCTATTTTTCCTTGATTTGATGTTGATTAGCCTAATCTTCAATTAGAAAGTGACTCGGAGGTGTTTTAGATGTTGGAGGCCATTGTTAGGGTTTCTAAGATGTAAGTGGCGGCTGGAAAGTGACTAAAACCGAAATTCCTAACCCTAACAGCCCTTAAATACCCCAAATCCCGAAATCCCCTAATGGGCCTAGCTGTTAACTACCCAATTAAGCCCGGTTAAGTTGTTTTTCACCTTCTAAACCTTAATTCAACCATATCTCCCAAATGTTAAGTCCGTTTGGCTAATGTGACCATTCTACGGAAAGGTAAACCATAAAACGAATCTAATGGAAGCGGTTTCAGGTCAAAACTCCTTACCAATCAAAAGTCATGGATGAAACAAGATCAGCTAGGGGCAAAATGGTCATTTAAAAATCGACAAAAATCATGAACATGGGAAATGACCTCGATAGTCGTTCCCCAAAGTTACACGACCGTACGACTTCATACAAAAAAGAAATAAATATTCTAAGATCCTCCGATGCGTAGAATGCAGGTCGTTACATTATCCCCCCCTTAAGAAATTTCATCCCCGAAATTCCTTAACCAAAACATACAAAGGATTCCGCATACCTACCAATCATTCATAAAGCAATAAAGCATACAAAACAACACAATAAACCTATCCTAGCATGCGGTTTACTAACAAGGGAGCACTATATAGATACAAAAACCTTTCCTGGCAAAGAGTTCTGAATACTTCTTCCTTATGTCCACCTCTGTTTCCCAAGTATAGTCTTCCTCATTCTTACCCCACTGGACTTTGGCTAGTTTCACCGTCTTTCTTCGAAGCTGCTTCGTATCGTTCCCAACGATACGCATAGGTCTGCGGTTCCCAACCGCCTTGCGTTCAACCTCGATATCGTCCAACCGATCAGGTGAAATAGCCACATTAGGGTCATGCACAAACTTAACTGGGAAACATGAAATACGTTGCAAAATCCCGCCATCATGTCTGGTAACTCAACTTTATATGCCAAATTCCCGACTTGTTCGAGAACTGGGAATGGACCAACAAACCTTGGTGTCAACTTCCCTCTTCTACCAAAAAGAATCACACTCTTCAATGGAGATATCTTGATGAATACCAAGTCACCAACTGAGAATCTCAAATCTCTTCGCCTTTTATCAGCATAACTCTTCTGCCTATCTTGAGCAACCTTCATTCGTTGTTGAATGACCTTGATCTTATCTGAAGTTTCTCTTATTACATCTGGTCCGAGCACAAATTTCTCACCAGTTTCCAACCAACATGATGGTGAGTAGCACGGTCTTCCATACAAAGCTTCAAATGGAGCCATACCAATACTGGATTGATAACTGTTATTATAGGCAAACTCTACTAGATGCAAATGGTCATCCCATGATCCACCAAAATCCAATACACAAGCTCTCAAGAGGTCTTCTAATACTCGATTCACCTTCTCTGTTTGACCGTCGGTTTGAGAATGGTACGCGGTACTGAGATGTAACTTTGATCCTAAAGCCTCTTGTAAGCTCTTCCAAAATCCACTAGTAAATAATGGATCTCGGTCACTCACAATGTCTTTGGGTACTCCATGAAATCTCACTACCAACTTCATGTATAGTTCTGCTAACTTAGCTGCCGTTTTATTCGATTTGACCAGTATAAACCTTGCACTCTTGGTCAATCGATCGACAATTACCCTAATACTATCATGACCTGATCTAGTCCTTGGTAAACCATCGATGAATCCATTAAGACTTGTTCCCATTTCCACTCGGGAATTTCCAATGGCTATAACAAACCACTAGGCTTCTTTTGCTCAGCTTTAACTAATTGGCAATTCATGCACTTAGATATAAACTTCCCAATGTCTCTTTTCATCCCTTCCCAGTAGTAGGTCTGCCTCATGTCTCGATACATCTTTTTACCGCAAGGATGTATGGTCAGCTTTGAGTGATGTGTGATGGCCCGCCCCGTACCAACCGACATTTACTCCAAAAGTGCGCTGTACACATGTCCAGTTAGCACAGAACGGGTCGTCAGAAGAAAAGGGAAGAAGGGAATGAACATACAGATAACCTGTAGAATGTCTCACAGCACATAGAATAAAATATAATAATAACATACTTGACATAAAACAGGAGAGACAGTGCATAAGCTGAAAACCAGAACTAAACATCATAGCAGCGGAAATCCAAAATACAACTTATTACAACTTTCAAACTGTCTCAAAGCAAAAGTAAGATAAAGGAGGTACACTACTAATGCCCAAGTAGCGACCACCAACGACACAGGGAGAATGTGCATATATATATCATACGTGGAAGCCTCCTGCCCGCCTTCGAATCAGCTACTCGCGCATCACCAGCTAACCTGTCTCTAGTCTGCTCGTGTGAGCACCCAGAGTAATAAGAGGAGACATAAAACTCTGGGTCAGACATAAAGCCTGGTATGAGCGATAAGCATCTAAAGTGAACAATAACAGATAGACTAAAACATACCTGAACCTGGACCTGCAACCAAAGAGTTAGCACTACATACTGTACAACACTCTAAGGTGCCATATAAAACAATGTATAGATACAGAGGTGGGGGAGGTGTGCATGTCATAGTGATGGCAAACAATCAAACATAGCATCCATCCTCACGTCTCTCACTCAGTGCGTAAAGCATGCGATATTCACCACTTCGATCACCCAACATACCTCGCTACGATCACTTTGCCCCCATGAAGTCATAAATGGCTTCACTGCACTGATAACGTAGCCACAAATCCTTTGCTATGTCCACTTTGCCCCGTGGAGTCACAAGAACCCCACTGCACTGACTCATAGCCTTACTAATCCTTACTATGTCCACTCTGCCCCATGGAGTCACAAGAACCCCACTGCACTAGCTCATAGTCTTACTACGCATCACTTTGCCCCTCGAGTCGTAATGACTCTACTTCACTGATAACATAGTCTTGCTACCATCACCTTGCCCCTCAGGTCATAATGACCCTACTGCACTGGTAAGTAGCACATCATTCCTATTCAGTGGTGCATCGAAGTAATGAACATCGACAACTCCTTAGCACACGTCCCGCAGCAAAGCCCAACCATGAAGTGAACTCATTGGTTCCCAACTGGATCCTGAGCTCTAACTTCCCATATTGGACTACCTTTGCATCTCGGGTTATTGGTCAATACTGGGCCGGGTCGGGTTCCTTCTCAAGCCGTCTGTTCGGGTCGGGTGTCCTCCATCGGTTCGGGTCGGGTTTTCTTCTGATACGGTTCGGGTCGGGTGCTTCCCTTCGGATCGGGTCGGGTGCCATCTCCCCACCAGCTCGTGCCTCCGCTCCGATCCGTCTCCTTATCCTCCACGTGCTCCGATCCGATCCATCTTCGTGCTTCCGCTCCGATCCGTCCCCCTTAATCCGATCCGATCCCAGTTCAGTAGCGTGGCCTTCCTTTTCGCCAATTGTCTCAAGTGTCAGGTCCCGATCCGATCGAACCCCTTGCCCAGTTCAACATATCCGGTCCGAGCCCCTCATCCGATCCGATTCGATCCGAAACCTGCACTGTTTTCTGAAACTGTTCCAGCAAGTGTTTACGCCATTCGACGACGTTTTCGACCATTCTAACTATTGAAATCAATCACAAAGCATATCATACAGTCATAGGAACATACATAATCAACCACAAACATCAAAACATCCATATGATAGGTTAAAATGTATCAAACATACCCAAAACCCCATATTTCCCCTTAAGCATGTTCAGATGAAACTAATGATAGGATTAGCAAATCTTAACCAAATTAACCCAAATTCATATCAGAGGTCTAAAACATCATTTAAGAATTTATGAACATTTTTCCCGAATTTTATCATGCTTAAATTCGCTAATTAACACTAATCACCCCTAATTAGCCATAATTAGTGCAAAACTATGCAAATCACTCACCTTAGCCACAAATAAACTAAGGTCTGAAATAAATATCTGATTTGATGTGAATCTCAATGCTAAACAGCAACTCCAATGTTGCTTTGGTGTAGACCTTCCTTGATTAGAGGTTGCTAAGCCAAATCCTTGACCAAAAGGTGATTTGGAGGTGATTTAGAGGTTGGTGGCCATTTTTAGGGTTCCTTGGTGATAAGTGGAAGCTAGAAAACTGAAATGGAATGATCCTCTATCTCATTTCAGCCTTCCCATAACCATAATCCCGAAATGGGTTATGGGCCTATCTACTAATCACCCGATTTGGCCCGGTTAAGCAGTTTTTCACCCACCAAACCTTATTTCAGCCATATCTCCCAAACGGTAAGTCCGTTTGGCTATTATGACAAATCTACGGAAAGGTAAACCATCAAACAAATCCAATGGAAGTGGTTTCAGGTCAAAATTCCTTTAATCAAAAGTTATGGTGAAAACAGTACCAACTAGGGGCAAAATGGTCATTTAAAAATCGACAAAAATCATGAATATGGGAAATGACTCTAATGGATGTTTCCCAAAGTTACATGACCATACGACTTCATACGGGAAAGAAATAAATATTCTACGATCCTATGATGTGTAGAATACGGGTCATTACACTCTCCCCCCTTAAGAAATTTCGCCCCAGAAATTTCCTAATCAAAACATACATAAAGGTCCCACATGCCTATCAATCATAAAACAACAATCAAACATGCAACCAAGAAAAACAAGTCTACCCTAGCATGCGGAAAACTAAATTGCAAAGTAAATCTTACCAGGCAAAGAGTTCTGGGTATGCCTTCCTAATGATCTCCTCTGTCTCCCAAGTACAGTCATTCTCGTCCTCGCCCCACTGAACCTTGACTAGCTTCACCGACTTCCTTCTAAGTTGCTTCGTGTCGTGCCCCACAATACGAATCGGCTTGCGGTTCCCAACCACCTCGGGTTCTACTTCGAAGTCCACAAACTGATCAGGTGAAATAGTCATATCTGAGTCATGAACGAACTTCCATAGTTGGGAAACATGAAACACATTGTGAACTCCCGCCATTTTCTCTGGTAAGCCAACTCTATATGCCAAATTCCCGACTAGTTCAAGAACAGGGAATAGGCCAACAAATCTTGGTGCCAACTTGCCTCTCCTGCCAAATCGTATCACGCTCTTCAACGGAGAGATCTTGACAAACACCAAGTCACCAACGGAGAATTTCAAGTCTCTTCTCCTCTTATCAGCATAACTCTTCTGCCTATCTTGGGCAGCTTTTGTTCGTTGCAGAATGATCTTAATCTTATCCGAAGTTTCTCTCACCACATCTGGTCCAAGCACAAACTTTTCGCCAGTCTCTATCCAACATGATGGTGAGTTGCACGGTATTCCGTACAAAGCTTCATATGGAGCCATACCGATACTGGATTGGTAGCTGTTATTATATGCAAACTCTACTAGATGCAAATGGTCATCCCATGATCCACCAAAATCCAATATACAAGCTCTCAAGAGATCTTCCAATATACGATTCACCCTCTCCGTCTGACCGTCGGTCTGAGGATGATATGCGGTACTGAGATGTAACCCTGACCCTAGAGCCTCTTGTAAGCTCTTCCAAAACTCACTAGTGAATAACGGGTCTCGGTCACTCACAATGCTTTTAGGTACTCCATGAAATCTCACTACCCACTTCATATACAATTCTGCCAACTTGGCCGCCGTTCTGGTCGATTTGACTGGTATAAATCTTGCACTTTTAGTCAATCGATCCACAATTACCCAAATGCTATCATAGCCCGATCTAGTCCTTGGTAAACCATCGATGAAATCCATTGAGACTTGTTCCCATTTCCATTCGGGAATCTCTAATGGTTGCAACAAACCACTAGGCTTCTTTTGCTCGGCTTTAACTAGCTGGCAATTCATGCATTTGGATATAAACTTTCCAACGTCTCTTTTCATACCTTCCTAGTAGTAAGTCTGTCTAATGTCTCGATACATCTTATTACCACCGGGGTGTATAGTCAGTTTTGAGTGATGACATTCTCTAAGCACTTCATCTCTCAAACCATTTACGTTGGGCACAACTAGTCTTCCATTCTTCCGAAGCCATCCATCACGATCAAGCCCATACACATTCATCTCCTCATCGATACCCATCTCTAACTTGGAGATGATTTCCAATAGGTTAGGATCGTCCCTCTGACTAGAACCCATCCGCTCAATCAAAGTGGGTCTGATCGCCAAACTAGCTAGCATAACTGGATCCAATTCGCACTTTGGTCTGAAATCAAACCCCGCGATGTACTCCAGTTGCTTCCATTCAAGAAACATTGCCCCTAAGCTGGCATGTCTCCTACTCAAGGCATCGGCTACTGCATTACCTTTCCCAGGTGTATATGCGATATCTAAATCATACGAAGCCAAGAACTCTAACCATCTCTGCTGTCGGAGATTCAGATCTTTCTGAGAGAAGAGATACTTTAACGATTTATGATCGGTAAACAACTCAAATCTTTCTCCCAAAAGATAGTGTCTCCACATCTTCAGCGCAAACACAATTGCTGCTAATTCCAAATCATGGGTAGGATACTTCTTCTCATGCGGCTTCAGCTGTCGACTAGCATAAGCTACAACCCTACCTCTTTGCATCAATACAGCACCCAGTCCGGTACCACAAGCATCCGTGTATACCGTCATCTCTTCATTCCCTTTAGGAATGACTAACACTGGCGCACGCGTCAACTTCTCTTTTAGACTCTTGAAGGCATCCTCACACACTCCGTCCCAGACGAAGGACTGATTCTTCTTAGTCAACTGAGTCAATGGTGCTGCTATCTTGGAGAAGTCCTGGATAAACTTACGATAATATCCAACTAATCCCAAGAAACTTCTTACATCTGTTGCATTCTTGGGCGTAGGCCAATCCTGTACTGTAGCCACCTTCGCAGGGTCCACGGTATTACCACTCCCGGAAACAACATGACCCAAGAATCTCGCTTCCCTTCTCCAAAACTGACACTTAGAGAATTTCGCTTTCAATTGGTGTTTATTCAACACCTCCATCACTATCCTCAAGTGTCCCTTGTGTTCCTCCTCTGTCCTTGAATAAACAAGGATATCATCTACGAACACAAGAACAAACTTATTCAACTGATCTCTGAATACTCGATTCATAAGATCCACAAAGTAGGCTGGTGCATTGGTCAACCCAAATGGCATGACCAACCACTAATAAAATCCAGACGGTGTCCTAAATGCCGTTTTCGGAACACTCTCATCTGCTACTCGTAGCTGATGAAATCTTGTCGCGAGGTCTAACTGGGAGAACATTCTTGCTCCTTCCAATTGATCAAACAAATCATCTATCCGCGGTAGAGGATACTTATTCTTCCTCGTCACCTTATTCAACTCGCGATAGTCCACACACAAACGAAGGGAACCATCTGCCTTAGTGGTAAACACAACTGGTGCTCCCCACTCGGAGACACTTCTTCTAATAAATCCCTTCTTCAAAAGATTGTTGACTTGCACCCCGAGCTCTCACTGCTCCCTTGGTGCCATACGACGAAGTGGCATCACTATAGGTCTAGCATATTTCACTAAATCAATACGGAATTCAATCTCTCGGTGTGGTGGAAGCCCGGTCACCTCCTCAAAGACGTATGGATACTGGCCAACCACGGGCACATCTGACAACTCATCCTGCGGGATGTCGAGAGAATTTACAAAACTAGCCATAACCCCATCACTAGGTAGACTACCAAACACTACCCTCCGCCCATCATCCGCCCTCACTGTCACCAAAAAGCCCTCACAGTCTACCACCACCTCGTATCTTTGGAGCCAATCGACTCCCAATATAATTCCATACCTAGCAAAGCCCAAAACAAAGCAATCCCATACAAACATACATCCATGACTCGATAAGACCAAATTCCTGCAAATCATACTGAGGCTAGTCGAACCACCAATCGTGTTCGTCACAACCAATGGTCTATCGACTATCTCGGGTTCCAGTCCCAACCTATCTATCAGGTCACTAGATATGAAGGAACGGGAAGCCCCAGTATCAAACAAAACTCGAACTGGTATATCATAAATAGAAAGCATACCTTGAATAACAACATTCTTTCCTTTCTCCGCCGCAGTTGGGGCATTCGACGAAGAAGGAACAGCATCAATAGCATATGCTTTCACAATCTGTTTCTCCTTAAGAGGTTGTGGACACTTATCCTTATGATGTCCCACTTGACCACAGTTGTAGCACTTCCTTTCCGCTGGCTTGGCCCGACATTCTTTAGCATAATGGCCCTTCTTACCACAGCTGAAGCACTCAACATCGTTCTTGCTCTTTTTCTGGCCACCTTTTGATTGGTCCTGCTTTCTCTTATTCTGAGAGCTATTCTTGCCTCCACCGCCTGCTTGCGGCTTTGGCCCTTCTGTAGATGCAGCCTCAGTCTTTGACTTAGGGTAAAGACTCTCTGATCTCAAAGCTTTCCCCACGATCGATTCAAAAGTCTCATCGATGTGGTTGATAAGCCTTTCCCCCAAGTATCCATCCAAACCAGTAATGAACTTCTCATTCTTCTTCTCAGGAGTGTCAATGAGAGACATTCCATACTTCGACAAAGTGTCGAACTCAGCAATATAGTCAGAAACTGCCCTTCCGTTCTGCTTGAGTTCCAAGAAGCTCTTGAACAACACTGACTTCTAGGCAGCTGGAATGAACTTCTCGCTGAAGCGAGCCTTGAACTGATCCCAAGTAACCTGATCCTCTGGGGTAGCTGTTCTAATGGCATTCCACCAATTCATCGCTCGCCCTTGCAGCTGACGAGACGCTAGCCTTCTCTTCATCGCATCCTCAAGACCCAAGTCATCAAAGATACGATCACAGCTATCCATCCAATCTTGAACATCTGTGGCCGACTCCGTTCCGTGGAACGGCTTTCCACCAAGATTAGTATAATCCTTGCACAACTTGGCGAAATCGACCCTAGGTGCCTGCACTACTGGGCCAACACCAACTCCGGGATTGGGAACTGCCCCTTGCACTTCTCTAAGCATGTCTCTCATAAGGTTAGTAAACATCGCCCTCATGTCAGTGGCATTCCCTGGGTTGGTTCCTCTACCAGCACCCCTCGTATCTCGGCTCATCGTCAATCTGAAAAAGGGAAATGATTAACGACCCTATAGTGGTGCTAGTGCAGTGCGACTTCATTCTTTATACTACTAATAGTATATATATATATATATATAGCTTTTGAAAACCAAAATAATCACAAATACGCGCTCTCATATACGTACTATCTCTCCCTGGTGTCTTTTCCTAGGTTAACTACGCAACCTAGAGCTCTGATACCAAGTGTGATGGCCCGACCCGCACCAACCGACATTTACTCCAAAAGTGCGCTGTACACATGTCCAGTTAGCACGGAACGGGTCGTCATAAGAAAAGGGAAGAAGGGAATGAACATACAGAGAACCTGTAGAATGTCTCACAGCGCATAGAATAAAATATAATAATAACATACTTGACATAAAACAGGAGAGACAGTGCATAAGCTGAAAACCAGAACTAAACATCATAGCAGCGGAAATCCAAAATACAGGTTATTACAACTTTCAAACTGTCTCAAAGCAAAAGTAAGATAAAGGAGGTACACTACTAATGCCCAAGTAGCGACCACCAATGACACAGGGAGAATGTGCATATATATATATATATATATATATATATATATATATATATATCATATGTGGAAGCCTCCTGCCCGCCTCCGAATCAGCTACTCGCGCATCACCAGCTAACCTGTCTCTAGTCTGCTCGTGTGAGCACCCAGAGTAATAAGAGGAGACATAAAACTCTGGGTCAGACATAAAGCCTGGTATGAGCGATAAGCATCTAAAGTGAACAATAACAGGTAGACTAAAACATACCTGAACCTGGACCTGCAACCAAAGAGTTAGCACTACATACTGTACAACACTCTAAGGTGCCATATAAAACAATGTATAGATACGGAGGTGGGGGAGGTGTGCATGTCATAGTAATGGCAAACAATCAAACATAGCATCCATCCTCACATCTCTCACTCAGTGCGTAAAGCATACGATATTCACCACTTCGATCACCCAACATACCTCGCTACGATCACTTTGCCCCATGAAGTCATAAATGGCTTCACTGCACTGATAACGTAGCCATAAATCCTTTGCTATGTCCACTTTGCCCCATGGAGTCATAAGAACCCCACTGCACTGGCTCATAGCCTTACTAATCCTTACTATGTCCACTCTGCCCCATGGAGTCACAAGAACCCCACTGCACTGGCTCATAGTCTTACTACGCATCACTTTGTCCCTCGAGTCGTAATGACTCTACTGCACTGATAACGTAGTCTTGCTACCATCACCTTGCCCCTTAGGTCATAATGACCCTACTGCACTGATAAGTAGCCCATCATTCCTTTTCAGTGGTGAATCGAAGTTATGAACGTCGACAACTCCTTAGCACACGTCCCGCAGCAAAGCCCAACCATGAAGTGAACTCATTGGTTCCCAACTGGATCCTGAGCTCTAACTTCCCATATTGGACTACCTTTGCATCTCGGCTTATTGGTCAATACTGGGTCGGGTCGGGTTCCTCCTCAAGCCGTCGGTTCGGGTCGGGTGTCCTCCATCGGTTCGGGTCGGGTCTTCTTCTGATACGGTTCGGGTCGGGTGCTTCCCTTCGGATCGGGTCGGGTGCCATCTCCCCACCAGCTCGTGCCTCCGCTCCGATCCGTCTCCTTATCCTCCACGTGCTCCGAGCCGATCCATCTTCGTGCTTCCGCTCCGATCCGTCCCCCTTAATCCAATCCGATCCCAGTTCAGTAGCATGGCCTTCCTTTTCGCCAATTTTCTCAAGTGTCAGGTCCCGATCCGATCGAACCCCTTGCCCAGTTCAACATATCCGATCCGAGCCCCTCATCCGATTCGATCTGAAACCTGCACTGTTTTCTGAAACTGTTCCGGCAAGTGTTTACGCCATTCGACGACGTTTTCGACCATTCTAACTATTGAAATCAATCACAAAGCATATCATACAGTCATAGGAACATATATAATCAACCACAAACATCAAAACGTCCATATGATAAGTTAAAATGGATCAAACATACCCAAAACCCCATATTTCCCCTTAAGCATGTTCAGGTGAAACTAATGATAGGATTAGCAAAACTTAACCAAATTAACCCAAATTCATATCAGAGGTCTAAAACATCATTTAAGAATTTATGAACATTTTTCCCGAATTTTATCATGCTTAAATTCGCTAATTAACACTAATCACCCCTAATTAGCCATAATTAGTGCAAAACTATGCAAATCACTCACCTTAGCCACAAATAAACTAAGATCTGAAATAAATCTCTGATTTGATGTGAATCTCAATGCTAAACAGCAACTCCAATGTTGCTTTGGTGTAGATCTTCCTTGATTAGAGGTTGCTAAGCCAAATCCTTGACCAAAAGTTGATTTGGAGGTGATTTAGAGGTTGGAGACCATTTTTAGGGTTCCTTGGTGATAAGTGGAGGCTAGAAAACTGAAATGGAATGATCCTCTATCTCATTTCAGCCTTCCCATAACCCTAATCCCGAAATGGGTTATGGGCCTATCAACTAATCACCGGATTTGGCCCGGTTAAGCAGTTTTTCACCCTCCAAACCTTATTTCAGCCATATCTCCCAAACGGTAAGTCCGTTTGGCTATTATGACCACTCTACGGAAAGGTAAACCATCAAACGAATCCAATGGAAGTGGTTTCAGGTCAAAATTCCTTTCCAATCAAAAGTTATGGCCAAAACAGTACCAACTAGGGGCAAAATGTTCATTTAAAAATCGACAAAAATCATGAACATAGGAAATGACTCTAATGGATGTTTCCCAAAGTTACATGACCATACGACTTCATACGGGAAAGAAATAAATATTCTACGATCCTATGATGTGTAGAATACGGGTCATTACATGATGACACTCTCTAAGCACTTCATCTCTCAATCCATTCACGTTGGGTACAACTAACCTTCCATTCTTTCGAAGCCATCCATCTCGATCAAGTCCATACTTGCTCATCTCCTTGCCGTCGATGTCCATTTCTATCTTGGAGATGATTTCCAGTAGATTATGATTGTCCCTCTGACTGGAGCCGATCCACTCAATCAAAGTCGGTCTAATCGTCAAACTTGCTAACATCTGTGAATCCAATTCACATTTATGTCTGAAATCATATCCTGCGATATATTCCAATTGTTTCCATTCCAAAAACATATCCCCCAAGCTGGCATGTCTTCTACTCAATGCATCTGCTACCGCATTGCATTTTCCAGGTGTGTATGCGATATCGAAATCATATGAAGCCAAGAACTCTAACCATCTCTGCTGATGAAGATTCAAATCCTTTTGAGAGTAAAGATACTTTAACGGCTTATGATCAGTAAACAATTCAAATCTTCCTCCCAAGAGATAATGTCTCCACATCTTCAATGCGAACACAATCGCTGCCAATTTCAAATCAAGGGTAGGATATCTCTTCTCATGCGGTTTCAGTTGCCCACTAGCATAAGCTACAACCCTACCACCTTGCATCAATACAGCGCCTAGTCCGGTACCACATGCATCTGTATATACCGTCATCTCTTCATTCCCCTTAGGAATGACTAACACTGGTGCACACGTCAACTTTTCCTTAAGACTCTTGAATTCATTCTCGCACTTTTCGTCCCAGACGAAAGCTTGATTCTTCTTTGTTAACTGAGTCAACGGTGCTGATATCTTGGAGAAGTCTTGGATAAACTTACGATAATATCTAGCTAATCCCAAGAAACTTCTTATGTCTGTTGCATTCTTGGGCGTAGACCAATCTTTTACCGTAGCCACTTTCGCAGGATCCACGACAATACCATTATTTGAAACAACATGGCCCAAGAACCTCACTTCCTTCCTCAGAAGTGACACTTAGAAAACTTTGCTTTCAGTTGGTGTTTCCTCAACACCTCCATCACTGTCCTCAAATGTTCCTTGTGTTCTTTCTCGTTCCTCGAGTAAACCAAAATATCATCCACGAACACAAGAACAAACTTATTTAACTGATCCCTGAATACCTTATTCATAAGATCCACAAAATATGCCAGGGCATTGGTCAGCCCAAATGGCATAACCAACCACTCATAAAATCCAGACGCATCCAAAATGTCGTTTTAGCTATACTTTCAGCTTCTACTCTAAGCTGATGAAAACCTGTCACGAGATCCAACTGGGAGAACACTCTCGCTCCGCTCAACTGATCGAACAAATCATCTATCCGCAGTAGAGGATAATTATTCTTCCTCGTCACCTTATTCAACTCGCGGTAGTCTACACACAATCGAAGGGAACCATCGGCCTTGGTAGCAAACACAACAGGTGCTCCCCACTCAGAAACACTTCTTCTGATAAATCCCTTCTTCAAAAGATTGCTTACTTACACCCCGAGCTCTCGCTTCTCCCTTGGCGCCATACGACGAAGTGGCATTACTATAGGTCTGGCGTATTTCACTAAATCAATACGAAACTCAATCCCTCGGTGTGGTGGAAGCCCGGTCACTTCCTCGAAGACGTCTGGAAACTGGCCAACCATGGGCACATCTGACAACTCATCATGCGGGATGTCGAGGGAATTTAGAAAACTAGCCACTACCCCATCACTAGGTAGACCACCAAACACTACCCTCTGCCCATCGTCCGCTCTAACTATCACCAAAAAGCCATCACAGTCTACCACCACCCACGCATCTTTGGAGCCAATCGACTCCCAAAATAATGCCAAACCCAGTAAAGCCCAACACAAAGCAATCACAAACAAACATGCATCCATGACTCAATAAGACCACATTAAGGCAAATAATGCTAAGGATAGTCGAACCACCGATCGGGTTCACTACTACTAAAGGTCTATCGACTATCTTGGGCTCCAATTCCAACCTATCTACCAGGTCACTAGATATGAAAGAACTGGAAGCTCCGGTATCAAACAAAACTCTAACAGGAACATCATAAACAGAAAGCGTATCTTGGATAACAACATTCTTTCCCTTCTCCGCCGTAGTTGGGGCATTCGAAGAAGAAGGAACAACACTGATAGCATATTCTTTCACGATCTGCTTCTCTTTAGGGGGTTGCAGACACTTATCCTTGTGATGTCCCACTTGGCCGTAGTTAAAGCACTTCCTATCCGCTGGCTTGGCCCGACACTCTTTGGCATAGTGGCCCTTCTTACCACAGTTGAAGCACTCAACATCTTTCTTACTCTTTTTCTGGCCATCCTTAGCTTGGTTCTATTTTTTCTTATTCTGCGAGTTATTCTTGCCTCCACCGCCTGCTAGCGGTTTTGGCTCTCCTGTAGATACGACAGTAACTCCAGCCTTTGACTTAGGGTAAAGACTCTCCGATCTCAATGTTTCCCAATAACCGATTCAAAGGTCTTATCAATATGGTTTATAAGCCTTTCCCCCAAGTATCCATCCAAACCAGTTATGAACTTCTCGTTCTTCTTCTCGGCGGTGTCAATAAGAGATAACCCATATTTTGATAAAGTATCGAACTCAGCAATATACTCCGAGACTACCCTACCATTCTGCTTAAGCTCCAGAAATTTCCTAAACAACTCTGATTTCTGAGCAGTTGGGATAAACTTATCACTAAAGCGAGCCTTGAACTGATCCCAAGTAACCTGATCTTCTGGAGTGGCTGCCTTAATAGCATTCCACCAATTCATTGCCCATCCTTGCAACTGACGGGATGCTAGCTTCCTCTTCATTGCATCCTCAATACCAAAGTCTTTGAAGACACGATCGAAACTATCCAACCAATCTTGAACATCCGTAGCTGACTCCGTTCCATGGAACGGCTTCCGACCAAGACTAGTGAAATCCTTGCACGGCTTGGCGAAATCGGCCCTAGGCGCCTGCACCGCTGCACCACCACCATTAGCAGCATTAGGAGCCGCTCTCTGAACATACCTAAGCCTCTCTCTCATGAGGTCAGTGGACATAGTCCTCATGTCAGGAGCATTCCCGTTATTAGCCCTTGGACCCGTGTTCCTCAAATTTTGGCTCATCGTCTTATTTGTAAAGAGAAAGCGATTAACCATCTCCATAGTGGTGCCAGTGCAGTGCGACTTCATACTTAGCTATACTAATAATATATATATAGCTATTAAAAATCGAAATAATCACAAATACGCGCTATCATATACATATACTATCTCTCCCTGATGAATTCCCTAGGTAAACTACGCAACCTAAAGCTCTGATACCAAGTGTGACGGCCCGCCCCGCACCAGCCGACATTTCCTCCGAAAGTGTGCTGTACATGTCCAGCTAGTACGGAACGGTCGTCAGAAGAAAAGAAAGAAGACGAAGAACTACCCGGGAACCTGTAGTATATCTCACAGCGCATGGAATAAAATATAATAATAACATATCTTTGATAAAAAACAGGCGAGACAGTGCATAAGCTGAAAAATAAACCATCGAAGCAGCGGAAATCCAAATACAGCTTATGATCCAACATCATTATTACAAGTTCAAAACTGTCTCTAAAGAAAAAGAAAGCAAAGAAGGAGGTGCACTACTAATGCCCAAGCAGTGACCTTCAACAACACAGGGAGAACATATATATCATATGAGGAAGCCTCCTGCTCTTCTCCGGATCAGCTACTCGTGCAACCAGCTAACCTGTCTCTAGTCTGCTCGTATGAGAACCCAGAGTAATAAGAAGATACATAAAACTCTGGGTTAGACAAAAGTGTGGTATGAGCGATAAGCAACAAAACAGAATAATAACAAGTATACTAAACCATACCTGAACCTGGACCTGCAACCAAAGAGTTGGTACAACATACCGTACAATACTCTAAGGTTCCACTAAACATATGGTGTAAAGAATACGGGGGAGGAGGTGTGTATGTCATAGTGATATCAAACAATCAAGCATAGCAACCATCCTCACATCTCTCACTCAGTGCGTAAAGCATATGATATCCACCACTTTGATCACCATATTCCTTGCTATGATCACTCTGCCCCACGGAGTCATGGCAACTCCACTGCACTGATCCATAGCCACTAGTCCTTGCTATGTCCACTCTGCCCCATGAAGTCATGACGACTCCACTGCACTGGCTCATAGTCATGCTACGATCACTCTGCCCCATGGAGTAATAATTACCCCGACTGCACTGATCCGCAGCCTAACACTTGTCTTTCCGTGTTGAATCAAAGCTATGGACGTCGACAACTCCTTAGCACATGTCCCGCAGCAAAGCCCAACCATGAAGTTGACTCGTTGGTTCCCAACTGGATCCTGAGTACAAACTTCCCATTTGGACTACCTTTGCATCTCGGGTTTGGTCTCCTCTGGATCGGTCTTCATTTGGTGCGTAACCCATGCCTCGCGTTCAAGCTTCTTGGTTCAGTTCGCAGTTCCCCTCTGGTTCGTATCAGTTCTCTTTTCCTCGTTCAGTCCGTAGTCATTACCCCTGTTCGAGTCGGGTCGTGCTCCCTCCATTGGATCGGGTCGTGTTGTCTTGGTTCGTGATCTCCCTTAACCATCAGCTCGTGGGCTTCTGAAGTGGTTCGTGTCGCGATTGCCAGCCTCGGTTCGTAGTGAGGGTAGGTGGTCCACGGTTCGTGACTTGCTTCGTGACAAGCTTCATCTGGTCGGTTCATGCTTTGGCTCGTGGAGATGGCTCGTGATGGGTGCTCCACGATCAGGTCGGGTCGGAGAAAGAAGGGGTCGATCCGATCCGGTTCCTGCACAATTTCCTACAACTCCTCCAGCAACTGTTTTACGCCACACGACGTCGTTTTAGACCATTCTAACTGTTCTAAACAATCATAAAACATACTATATAGTCATAGCAACATGTATAATCAATCATAAACACCAAAACAATAATATGATAGGTTAAAATGGATCAAACATACCCAAAACACATATTTTTCCCTTAATCCCCTTAATCATGAATTAAGCATACGATTAGCAAAACATATCCAAATTAACCCAAATTTTTATCAGAGCCCTAAAATAATATTTTAGAATTTTACAAATTTTTCCAGATTTTTCTAAGCCATAATTTCGCTAATTGTCACTAATCACCCCTAATTAGCCGTAATTTGTGAAAAACAATGCAAATCATTCACCTTAGCCACATATAAACTCAGATCTGAAATGAATCTCTGTTTGGCACGAATTCCAATACACGCAGCAGCCATTGTCTTTAGTTTGATGCAATTTTGCCTTGATTTGATGTTGATTAGCCTAATCTTCAATTATAAAGTGATTCGGAGGTGTTTTAGATGTTGAAGGCCATTGTTAGGGTTTCTAAGATGTAAGTGGCGGCTGGAAAGTGACTAAAACCGAAATTTCTAACCCTAACAACCCTTAAATACCTCAAATCCCGAAATCCCCCAATGGCCCTAGCCGTTAACTACCCAATTAAGCCTGGTTAAGCTGTTTTTCACCTTCTAAACCTTAATTCAGCCATATCTCTCAAACGGTAAGTCCGTTTGGCTAATGTGACCACTCTACGGAAAGGTAAACCATCAAACGAATCTAATGGAAGTAGTTTCAGGTCAAAACTCCTTACCAATAAAAATTTATGGACGAAACAAGATCAGCTAGGGGCAAAACGGTCATTTAAAAATCGACAAAAATCAAGAACATGGGAAATGACCCCGATAGTCGTTCCCCAAAGTTACACGATCATACGACTTCATACGAAAAAGAAATAAATATTCTACGATCCTCCGATGCGTAGAATACGGGTCGTTACAATACAACACAACCAGCATATCAATTTGTTGATTAAATTTTCAAACATATATAACTTTTATTTATTCAAAAATCATATTTTCTAAGATCGGATTATATATATAATCACAAATATGTTAATTATATACTTGTCACTCTCAACTCACTCTAGGGCATTACTAACCCCATCCGTAATGAGTTTTCTTTTATAGGATATTACTAATCGAACCTCTGATGAGTCTTTTATTCTATTCTAACGAGTTGTACTCCAAAGATTTGAGTTAACCAAAGCTCAGATACCATATGTAGTGACCCTCCCTCTAGGTCGATCCAAATCGATCGTTAAACGGACTTAAATCGCCCCCAAAAATGCAGATACGCTAACTTTGGGCTCACAACACATCATAAAAACAACAAAAGACTTTTATAAACATCACATAAATGTTACATCAGAGTACAGAATATCAGAGTATTGAAAATAATATAGCGAAAAATAAATTTACAGTAAATGTAATATAATGCAACGGATACAAATAAACTAACACAGCGGAAGACAATCAATGCTCTGGACACAGCTTTATACTATGATCCAGAATCTTGCTAAATGAAATAATCTGCAAAACCAAAATTACTGACTGCCCATGTGGAAAATATGGGCATCCAGAGTTTAGGTTGAAACAATAAACTCTGAGTCAGTCATGGGACTGGTGTGGGAACTAAAACAATTATTAAATATTTACTTAAAAGGGGTAAAAATCATGGGACCACACCGTATAACACGGAACGGGCTTGCTCCACATGAATATCAGTTTAAAATAAAACAACGCAATGCGTTTTGAAAAATGAAGCTATTATAAGACTCAGGTCCCATCACACAATGCAACGCAAGCCGGAGGATAGAGTTTTCCCTTATAATAGCCAAACATGCTTGGTACGTTTAAAAACAAATCATTTTGATATTACTATATGTTTATAGTGTCAAAAACAGCTTCAAATATAAATGTATCAATCCTAGACGGCATGGGTACCATATATCATATTGTCATACTAGTTTTACAACTAAAACCGAAAGGTGTCGTATTGGAAATTGGATTTCCATCTATTAGTCGAGGCGAGGGATGGCTCCTCACCAATTCAAGACACTCTAGCAAATGCCTCAGGATCCTCCCGCAGTGAACCCTTGGATCTTCAGGGCCGGTCCACACTTACATTAGTGGATTAGTATTCCTGAACACACGTTTCCCGGTCCTATCAGACCTATCTTTGAGCCACTAGGGACTCCATATCGAGGCGCCTCATTCCATCATCCACATAAGTAAAAATGTCTGAGATCCATACCATGATATCACTCCTAGCTAGAAAGAAATGCATGTTCTCCTTGCAGTCCTCTCCCGTTTCTGGTTCACACTGGGGTGTGAGGCTCGCCAATTAACATTATACACAAAGCTATGTTATTTAAAGTCGTCCTTTAATCATCAACCACAAGGCTCTACTTTTCAACAAAAGCCTTGATCATTTGCATCTCAGCATGCCACATTGACAATTCACACCATGCAACTGATGTCTATCGATATAAAAGCTCTAAGCTCATACGTCACAGAGAAGGGTGTTAAGCAAGAGAATAAATTTTTCGCCACCAAACAAATATATATTTAATCGAAATCAATCAAAACAGAACGAAATCCAATGTTAGACACACATCCATTTACAAGTCCATTCTGGGTATGAACGAAACCAGTGGCACCTTATTCCTCGTCCTGTATGTCCAATACAGGAGAGAGGTCCTCACATATCCGGTCGATCTCCAAGTACGTCTGGACAATCACCACTTATTACCTCATCTTGGGTGTACATCCCAATCAAGGCATCAGTAATCATCCAAACGATGTGAAGATCTCCGGTCTTCAACCACCATCTTCATCGTTGACTTTTAGTCATCATCCCAATTATTCAGAATGGGATACTCGGTCTTTCCGAATATCAAACGTATTTTATAATCAAGTGCTATAAAAACACATCATGTGCCTCATTCCAATTCAAAATATTATTTTATTCAAATATTCTTTTCACAATTTAAACCGAATTAAGGTTTAACAAACTAGTCGGGATTAGTGAACCTTACCGAAGTAATCATTTGTTTTATTATCCCAATCCCAACTTATTCATCCCATGGAGCAAAACTGGTAGTACTCCATACCTAACACCCACGGTGTTATCGGTAAAATTAATTACCATTTCAGGTTAAATCTAATTAAAGATTTAACTATCGCCTGGAGTAAAACTGGTGATACTCCATCCTCGATCATTTCCCAAATTTGCTAATTTATATTATAACATTCACATTTCAATCTAATTAAAGATTCAACAAAACTCCACTTAGTTTTAATCCTCCAAAAATCATTATCTAATGATTATTTAACTTTAATAAAATAATCTTGTCTTTAACTGAGTTAAAGAACCAATGTTATTGAAAACAAAATTCACAATAAACCCAAATCCATTTTTCATCAAATATGGAATCTTCACGGAAAACAGATCAATATATAATCGAAATAAATTTATGTATCTAATCAATAATATAAATGGAATAACGGCAAGGCCTTTTAAATTCCATATATAGTAATGGTCTTCCTTCATAGAAGCTCATCTCGATTATTACCAAATCGAATTCCATTAAATTTCAATTTAATATTTTAAATTTGAAAACTTTACTTTGGAAAATTTCCATTAAATCTTAGTTACAAGATTTATAAATTCTAAATCATATCTTCACAGTTAATTGGGTTAAAGAACTAATGTTATTTAAAACACATTTCACGATAATCCAAAATTTCAATTTCAATTCAATTCAAATTAAATATTAATTAATTGGTAAACTTCTCCAAATCTTAATTAAAAGATTTATTCTTTTCTCAACGGGGTTTAAGAACAGTGTGTAACAACCCGTAAAATCTGGGCCAGTTTAAAATTTTTATTTTGGCAATTTTAGCAAATTTTGATTATTTAAAATGAATTATTTTAAATAATATCGACGAGAAATTTATTTTGAATATAATTCGAACGTATATATTATACGCGTCGTCGTTAGAATATAAATATTTATATATAATTATAAATAGAATTGAAATTGGCGCGGTAGTTCGAAAATTCGATTTCTAATTTCAAATGAATATACAGAATTCAATATAAGTCAGAATTGAACGAAACAAGAAATATTTGAATCTGTATAACTATATCTTTATAACGAAGTTAACAAACTGGGATTTCATCTTAGAAATGATAAGATATGTCCAGTTTAAAATTAGAAATAGTCGCTGTGAAATTTATATATATTTTTATATATATAAGGCCCTTAAAAATAGCAATTTTGCAGATGACCTCGGATTTCGACGAAACCACTTTTGTTGGGTCCGCAGTGTCAAGTTATTGCTAGGTTTCAAATTTCATAATTTTTCGAATCAATATGTGAGCGTGGCAAAAGAAAACGCGTTTGACCAGTTTTTGTCGATTTTAATCGAATGGAAATTGGCCATTTTTCAAACGGCCTCAGAATTAGACGAAACTAGTTTTGTTAGGACCGTATCGTCAATACGAAGCTAGAAAATATTTTTCTGGAATTTTTCTAGTTAGTATGTGACCCCGGTAATTTGAAATGTGCGTTTAAAATTCAATATAGTGATTTAAATGTAAATTCAAAAGGAAACCGATTGTAATGATCAAACCAGCTTACGATACATATCCCATTGTGTTCGGAATGGGGGTAAAACGCTATGGACGACAGGCGGTGGACCTCGTTTCGAGGTCGTATGTAAAAGTCAACTTTTTAGATAAATAAAATAATTAAATAATAAAAAAAAAAAACTTTTCTTTCCCCCCCTAACCCGCTCTGGCCCCTTTCTCTTTCATTTCGATTTCAGTATTAAAAAAAAAAAAAAAAAAAAAAAGAAGAAGCGACGATCGCCATCGCCGCCGCCACCACGGGCATCGCGCCGCCCTCGCGTTCACCCCCTCCCTTCCCCTTCCCTTCCTCGACACCGACGCGAGACTCCTCCGCGTCGCAGAACCCATCGCGCCGAAGTCGAAGCCCCCCCCTCGCCCCAAATCGCGCCGCCGCTGGGACCCAGACCCGCCACCCACCTCCGCCTCGTTGAAGCCCCCTCAGACGTCGACGAAGACCCCCCCCCCCCCCCCCCGCTGTAAGTATTTCTGATTTTTATATTAAATTAAAACTGTTTTTATTTTACAGATTAAATACTGATTTTTTTCAGGTTTTCAAATACTGATTTTGTTTAAAGGAAAAAAAAATGATTGAAAACTGTTTTTTTTTATTTTATTTTATTTTTTATTTTTATGATTTAAAACTGATTTTAAATAAATAAGCAGTGACTTATTTTTTTCAGAAAATAGAAATAAAAAGATATGGTTTTGAAAGTAGAAAAAAAAACATACTTTGTTTTGTAAATAGAAATAGTGAAATAAAAATAGGATTTTTATATATTGAACTTTGAACTAAAAATAGGATTTTTATATATTGAACTTTGAACTAAAAATTCGATTTTTATATATCGAACTTTGAAGTAAAAATATGATTTTTATATATCGACTAGTGAAGTAAAAATTCGATTTTTTTTATATATTGAAAAGCGAAGTAAAAATTCGATTTTTACATATGTAGAGAATACGGGCGAAGATGACGAAAAGGCGAAACAATGAAGATTTCTTTCAATGAAGTGCTGTGGAGCTAGGATAGCTATTTGTGAGAATTTCTCACCTTTCAATTTATTTTTCTAGTTATATATATATACTAGGATGCAGACGGTGCTTAGTAGCACCCGACACCCGTCCACAGACCATGGACTTGTTTGTTTGACTGTTTGGTGATTGATTGCGATATTGGTTTGAATGTGATTTGTGGTGTGAAAAATCGAATCGATAAATTGGTTAGGATTAGACGTGCGCCGTTATAAGGCGAAGGAGTAAGGCTAGGTTAGACCCTTACTCCAAGTTTTGTGGTTTGCAAAATGAAATTGATTTGATTGAGGTGTGAATGGCGTGGGCCTTCACTAGACCGGGGATAAGGCTAGGCCTTGTCCCGTTTCTGGTATCGTGCCGTTATGCCGCCGAAATTTTCTAAAACATGTTAGAAAAATAAAAATATCATTTTATTGAATAAATGAATTGAATAGAAATTCATAGGTTGAAATAAAATGTTTTATCGTTAAAAATATAATTTTTAACGTGAATATGAAAATAGTGAAGTGAATAAATAAATATTCATTTACAAACCAGATGGTTTGTTTATGTACACTTATTTGAATGACATTGATTGGGACGATAAATTTTACACATCGCCCAACTGCACGAATAAAATAGTTGTTTGATTGTTTGAAACCCCACACGGGTGTTAGGATGAAATTTGAAGTTCACTCATCCTGATTGATTAAATATGTCGATCGATTGATTTACATGCTGTTATAAGCGTTAGATATCTTTATTTGATGCTTATACAGTGTAGTGCACTTTGGTTGATGGTTGATTATTTTTCAATGCTATTATATACATGTGTTGTATGAAAATCCATATAATTAATTTTATATGGTAATCGATTGGGCCTCATTCCAGTTTAGAAATAGAAATATTTGAAATAGAAATATTTGAAATAGAATATTGGAAAATAGAAATTTATGAAGCCGTATTGATTAGATTGACGCCATTTTGACGTGAACGATATTTATATCGATTTTAAAACGATTTCGAAATGAATT
This sequence comes from Allium sativum, assembly GCA_030737875.1. Lineage (NCBI taxonomy): Eukaryota > Viridiplantae > Streptophyta > Magnoliopsida > Asparagales > Amaryllidaceae > Allium > Allium sativum. The sequence goes on along the minus strand of CM060921.1, from coordinate 712,580,013 downwards.
GAATTGAAAACGATTTCGAAATAAATTGAATTGAAAACGAATTCAAAATGAATTGAAAACGATTTCGAAATGAATTGAATTGAAAACGAATTCAAAATGAATTGAAAACGATTTCGAAATGAATTGAACTGAAAACGATTTCGAAATGAATTGAATTGAAAACGATTTCGAAATGAATTGAATTGAAAACGATTTCGAAATGAATTGAATTGAAAACGATTTCGAAATGAATTGAATTGAAAACGATTTCGAAACGAATTGAATTGAAAACGATTTCGAATTGAATTGAAAGCGAATTGAAATGAATTCAAATTGAATTGAAATTTGAATTGAATAGAAATGAATTTTAAAACGAATTTATAAAGAAGAATTCAATTTTGATTTGAATTGAAATGGAAATTGAAATTGCTTTTGAAACGAATTTAAAACTATTTATATAATTCGTTTTAAATAGAAATCGACGAAATATATATTATATATATTATATATATAATATAATGGCCTGAATAGAACGCGCCGCGCCGCGGCAGTTCGTGAATTTCGACCATTTATTTCAAACGGACATTGCGGGAGATCCGACCGTCGGATTCTCCTAAAACCGGAACCGTTGGGTTCGTATCGAAAAGAGCTTTCTAATGAATGTTAGAAATTTGAAATCTAACGGTTGGATTTGGAGTTACGTCCAAATCAAATTCGAAAAAGGTCGCTGTAAGTGCAGTTCGATGGCCATTGTTGGAAATCGACTGTACGGGCCTTGATAAAATTATTAAAAATAGTAATAATTCGTGTAAAATCATAAGAAATGATTTAGAAAGAATTGGGATGAAAAACTCCATATTTGAAAAGATAAAAATAGATTTTTATCGAAATGAACTAGTTTTGAACTAGAATTATAATTCTATTTATTTTTAAATAAATAAATTGAATTCGAAAAGGGTTTTAAAAATAACCAAAATTTCCAATGATTGCATTGGAGTGGATTTGAATCGAAATTGTCTTCGGAATATTTCGATGTTGGAATTCGTGATTATACAGGTGTTGTTATGGAAATTTGAAAGATATATATTGATATCGTTATTTCCAATACGACATTTGTGAGTCGTAGAATTCGATATTGAATATAAGCCGATATATTTTCTATTCAGAGCCTTGTATTGAATATCGAATGTGATTTGGGTTTGTCGTGAATGGTGTCTTCACTAACACTGTTCTTGAACCCAGTTGAGAAAAGATTAAATCTTTTTATTTAGATTTAATGAAGTGTACCAATTAAATGATATTTAATTGGAATTGAATTGATATTGATTTTTGGGTTTATCGTGAACAGTGTTTTAAATAACACTTGTTCTTTAACCCGATAATTAATGAATGTGATTTGGGTTTGTCGTGAATGGTGTCTTCACTAACACTATTCTTGAACCCAGTTGAGAAAAGATTAAATCTTTTTATTTAGATTTAATGAAGTGTACCAATTAAATAATATTTAATTGGAATTGAATTGATATTGATTTTTGGGTTTATCGTGAACAGTGTTTTAAATAACACTTGTTCTTTAACCCGATAATTAATGAATGTGATTTGGGTTCGTCGTGAATGGTGTCTTCACTAACACTGTTCTTGAACCCAGTTGAGAAAAGATTAAATCTTTTGATTTAGATTTAATGAAGTGCACCAATTAAATAATATTTAATTGGAATTGAATTGATATTGATTTTTGGGTTTATCGTGAACAGTGTTTTAAATAACACTTGTTCTTTAACCCGATAATTAATGAATGTGATTTGGGTTTGTCGTGAATGGTGTCTTCACTAACACTATTCTTGAACCCAGTTGAGAAAAGATTAAATCTTTTTATTTAGATTTAATGAAGTGTACCAATTAAATAATATTTAATTGGAATTGAATTGATATTGATTTTTGGGTTTATCGTGAGCAGTGTTTTAAATAACACTCGTTCTTTAACCCGATAATTAATGAATGTGATTTTGGGTTTATCGTGAACCGTGTTTTAAATGACACTGATTCTTTAACCCAGTCGAAGATTAAAACTAAGTGGAGTTTTAATGAATCTTTAATTAGATTGAAATGATCGAAAGTGGAGTATCACCAGTTTTGCTCCAGGCGATAGTTAAATCTTTAATTAGATTTGAACGTGAAATGGTAATTGAATTTACCGATAACACTGTGGTGTTAGATAGGACCTGGGTCTTATAACAGCTTCATTTTTCTTTATTTAGCATTGCGCTGTTTGTTTTATACACTGGTATTCTTGGGAGAAAACCCGTTCCGTGTTATACGGCGTGGTCCCTTGATTTACCTAATGATTTAAAATAAAGATTAATAACTGTTTTAGTTCTCACACCAGTCCCATGACTGACCTGGAGTTTATTGTTTTAACCTAAACTCTGGGTGCCCTTATTTTGACACGGGCAGCTAGTAGTTTTGGTTTTGCAGATTTATATTCACAGGATCCTGGTTTACAGCTGGAACGATATCCGGAAAGCTTTGTATCCGTATATCTTCTTCTAGTTGTGTATTGTATTATTTTCCGCTGCTATGTATTTAAATGTAATTTAAATCTCTGATATTTCTATGTAATATTCATTCATACTCTGTATATTCTTGTAATCTGATGCATTGTTGTAATATACAATGAAATGTTCTTCTGTATGAGTTCTGTTGTGGCTTGTTCTCGAACTATCCGACGCTTTCCTTTGCGGGGAAGTTGCGGGTCTTCACACGTGGTATCAGAGCTTTGGTTTACAAAGCTAGAGAACAAGACACATTAGAACCATACGAAAGAATTCATCAGATATTGGATTAGTAATATCCAATGAGGATGACTCGTTAGAGATGGGATCAGTAGTGTCCTAGAACGAGTCGAAAGAGTGTTGTTTTTGAAAATAAAAGTGAAAACCCACTTTGTTTTGGAAATTCAAATCTTAAGTATTCGTATTTGAATAGTCTATTTAAATTGAATTTGGGCAATCGAGTATATAAAGATTTTGCATACACGCTTAGCGGCTTGTATTCGAAGTTTTAATATACTGGATAGATATAGGATCACACTTTAGTTGCCGGAGATGATTCTGATGATGAGGCATTGTCATCTGTGTTGTGTTCGACTGGCGAGAGTGGGTTATCTATATATTTCCATATAGACTGGTGTGAGAACCGAAACTAGATAGGGCCTATTGTTGTGATTTAGCATCAAAAATCTGATTTTTGTCTATGTATCAAAATTATGAATTTGAAACTTTAAATTCACTAATTGATTGATGTTTGTGTTGTTTGTTTAGTTGTTTGCTAATCTTGAACCATTATGCCTAATAGGATCAAATTTTGACTTGTATCGAAAATTGGTCGCATTTGCTTGCATATACATATATTACATTGAACAGGTCATAGCAAGGAGGCTAGAGCAGAGAATAAAATTTGTTTGCCCGACAAATAGGTACATGTTTACTACATAATTTCCTGTTTGGTTTGGGTGATGATGATTTTGTGAGCCTATTGGCTAGCCGCTTGGCTTTTTCTTTTTCTTTTTGAGATCTGAAGGACCGGGGAAGCTATTTGAAATTCCCCGATGCTCCCGGTGCAGGGGAGGTTATGGCGAAATTTTTCAAAAATTTAGGGTGTTAGCCAAATTTTTGAAATTTTAAAAATTCTCAGAAACTAAAGGGTTGGAGAATGGAAGCCTGATCGGTCGTAGAGCTGAATAATCAAACCACTTTCGACTTTGTTCCTTTTCGGGGACGAAAAGTTTTAAGTGGGGGAGATTGTAACAACCCGTAAAATCTGGGCCAGTTTAAAATTTTTATTTTGGCAATTTTAGCAAATTTTGATTATTTAAAATGAATTATTTTAAATAATATCGACGAGAAATTTATTTTGAATATAATTCGAACGTATATATTATACGCGTCGTCGTTAGAATATAAATATTTATATATAATTATAAATAGAATTGAAATTGGCGCGGTAGTTCGAAAATTCGATTTCTAATTTCAAATGAATATACAGAATTCAATATAAGTCAGAATTGAACGAAACAAGAAATATTTGAATCTGTATAACTATATCTTTATAACGAAGTTAACAAACTGGGATTTCATCTTAGAAATGATAAGATATGTCCAGTTTAAAATTAGAAATAGTCGCTGTGAAATTTATATATATTTTTATATATATAAGGCCCTTAAAAATAGCAATTTTGCAGATGACCTCGGATTTCGACGAAACCACTTTTGTTGGGTCCGCAGTGTCAAGTTATTGCTAGGTTTCAAATTTCATAATTTTTCGAATCAATATGTGAGCGTGGCAAAAGAAAACGCGTTTGACCAGTTTTTGTCGATTTTAATCGAATGGAAATTGGCCATTTTTCAAACGGCCTCAGAATTAGACGAAACTAGTTTTGTTAGGACCGTATCGTCAATACGAAGCTAGAAAATATTTTTCTGGAATTTTTCTAGTTAGTATGTGACCCCGGTAATTTGAAATGTGCGTTTAAAATTCAATATAGTGATTTAAATGTAAATTCAAAAGGAAACCGATTGTAATGATCAAACCAGCTTACGATACATATCCCATTGTGTTCGGAATGGGGGTAAAACGCTATGGACGACAGGCGGTGGACCTCGTTTCGAGGTCGTATGTAAAAGTCAACTTTTTAGATAAATAAAATAATTAAATAATAAAAAAAAAAACTTTTCTTTCCCCCCCTAACCCGCTCTGGCCCCTTTCTCTTTCATTTCGATTTCAGTATTAAAAAAAAAAAAAAAAAAAAAAAAGAAGAAGCGACGATCGCCATCGCCGCCGCCACCACGGGCATCGCGCCGCCCTCGCGTTCACCCCCTCCCTTCCCCTTCCCTTCCTCGACACCGACGCGAGACTCCTCCGCGTCGCAGAACCCATCGCGCCGAAGTCGAAGCCCCCCCCTCGCCCCAAATCGCGCCGCCGCTGGGACCCAGACCCGCCACCCACCTCCGCCTCGTTGAAGCCCCCTCAGACGTCGACGAAGACCCCCCCCCCCCCCCCCCGCTGTAAGTATTTCTGATTTTTATATTAAATTAAAACTGTTTTTATTTTACAGATTAAATACTGATTTTTTTCAGGTTTTCAAATACTGATTTTGTTTAAAGGAAAAAAAAATGATTGAAAACTGTTTTTTTTTATTTTATTTTTTATTTTTATGATTTAAAACTGATTTTAAATAAATAAGCAGTGACTTATTTTTTTCAGAAAATAGAAATAAAAAGATATGGTTTTGAAAGTAGAAAAAAAAACATACTTTGTTTTGTAAATAGAAATAGTGAAATAAAAATAGGATTTTTATATATTGAACTTTGAACTAAAAATAGGATTTTTATATATTGAACTTTGAACTAAAAATTCGATTTTTATATATCGAACTTTGAAGTAAAAATATGATTTTTATATATCGACTAGTGAAGTAAAAATTCGATTTTTTTTATATATTGAAAAGCGAAGTAAAAATTCGATTTTTACATATGTAGAGAATACGGGCGAAGATGACGAAAAGGCGAAACAATGAAGATTTCTTTCAATGAAGTGCTGTGGAGCTAGGATAGCTATTTGTGAGAATTTCTCACCTTTCAATTTATTTTTCTAGTTATATATATATACTAGGATGCAGACGGTGCTTAGTAGCACCCGACACCCGTCCACAGACCATGGACTTGTTTGTTTGACTGTTTGGTGATTGATTGCGATATTGGTTTGAATGTGATTTGTGGTGTGAAAAATCGAATCGATAAATTGGTTAGGATTAGACGTGCGCCGTTATAAGGCGAAGGAGTAAGGCTAGGTTAGACCCTTACTCCAAGTTTTGTGGTTTGCAAAATGAAATTGATTTGATTGAGGTGTGAATGGCGTGGGCCTTCACTAGACCGGGGATAAGGCTAGGCCTTGTCCCGTTTCTGGTATCGTGCCGTTATGCCGCCGAAATTTTCTAAAACATGTTAGAAAAATAAAAATATCATTTTATTGAATAAATGAATTGAATAGAAATTCATAGGTTGAAATAAAATGTTTTATCGTTAAAAATATAATTTTTAACGTGAATATGAAAATAGTGAAGTGAATAAATAAATATTCATTTACAAACCAGATGGTTTGTTTATGTACACTTATTTGAATGACATTGATTGGGACGATAAATTTTACACATCGCCCAACTGCACGAATAAAATAGTTGTTTGATTGTTTGAAACCCCACACGGGTGTTAGGATGAAATTTGAAGTTCACTCATCCTGATTGATTAAATATGTCGATCGATTGATTTACATGCTGTTATAAGCGTTAGATATCTTTATTTGATGCTTATACAGTGTAGTGCACTTTGGTTGATGGTTGATTATTTTTCAATGCTATTATATACATGTGTTGTATGAAAATCCATATAATTAATTTTATATGGTAATCGATTGGGCCTCATTCCAGTTTAGAAATAGAAATATTTGAAATAGAAATATTTGAAATAGAATATTGGAAAATAGAAATTTATGAAGCCGTATTGATTAGATTGACGCCATTTTGACGTGAACGATATTTATATCGATTTTAAAACGATTTCGAAATGAATTGAATTGAAAACGATTTCGAAATAAATTGAATTGAAAACGAATTCAAAATGAATTGAAAACGATTTCGAAATGAATTGAATTGAAAACGAATTCAAAATGAATTGAAAACGATTTCGAAATGAATTGAACTGAAAACGATTTCGAAATGAATTGAATTGAAAACGATTTCGAAATGAATTGAATTGAAAACGATTTCGAAATGAATTGAATTGAAAACGATTTCGAAATGAATTGAATTGAAAACGATTTCGAAACGAATTGAATTGAAAACGATTTCGAATTGAATTGAAAGCGAATTGAAATGAATTCAAATTGAATTGAAATTTGAATTGAATAGAAATGAATTTTAAAACGAATTTATAAAGAAGAATTCAATTTTGATTTGAATTGAAATGGAAATTGAAATTGCTTTTGAAACGAATTTAAAACTATTTATATAATTCGTTTTAAATAGAAATCGACGAAATATATATTATATATATTATATATATAATATAATGGCCTGAATAGAACGCGCCGCGCCGCGGCAGTTCGTGAATTTCGACCATTTATTTCAAACGGACATTGCGGGAGATCCGACCGTCGGATTCTCCTAAAACCGGAACCGTTGGGTTCGTATCGAAAAGAGCTTTCTAATGAATGTTAGAAATTTGAAATCTAACGGTTGGATTTGGAGTTACGTCCAAATCAAATTCGAAAAAGGTCGCTGTAAGTGCAGTTCGATGGCCATTGTTGGAAATCGACTGTACGGGCCTTGATAAAATTATTAAAAATAGTAATAATTCGTGTAAAATCATAAGAAATGATTTAGAAAGAATTGGGATGAAAAACTCCATATTTGAAAAGATAAAAATAGATTTTTATCGAAATGAACTAGTTTTGAACTAGAATTATAATTCTATTTATTTTTAAATAAATAAATTGAATTCGAAAAGGGTTTTAAAAATAACCAAAATTTCCAATGATTGCATTGGAGTGGATTTGAATCGAAATTGTCTTCGGAATATTTCGATGTTGGAATTCGTGATTATACAGGTGTTGTTATGGAAATTTGAAAGATATATATTGATATCGTTATTTCCAATACGACATTTGTGAGTCGTAGAATTCGATATTGAATATAAGCCGATATATTTTCTATTCAGAGCCTTGTATTGAATATCGAATGTGATTTGGGTTTGTCGTGAATGGTGTCTTCACTAACACTGTTCTTGAACCCAGTTGAGAAAAGATTAAATTTTTTTATTTAGATTTAATGAAGTGTACCAATTAAATGATATTTAATTGGAATTGAATTGATATTGATTTTTGGGTTTATCGTGAACAGTGTTTTAAATAACACTTGTTCTTTAACCCGATAATTAATGAATGTGATTTGGGTTTGTCGTGAATGGTGTCTTCACTAACACTATTCTTGAACCCAGTTGAGAAAAGATTAAATCTTTTTATTTAGATTTAATGAAGTGTACCAATTAAATAATATTTAATTGGAATTGAATTGATATTGATTTTTGGGTTTATCGTGAACAGTGTTTTAAATAACACTTGTTCTTTAACCCGATAATTAATGAATGTGATTTGGGTTCGTCGTGAATGGTGTCTTCACTAACACTGTTCTTGAACCCAGTTGAGAAAAGATTAAATCTTTTGATTTAGATTTAATGAAGTGCACCAATTAAATAATATTTAATTGGAATTGAATTGATATTGATTTTTGGGTTTATCGTGAACAGTGTTTTAAATAACACTTGTTCTTTAACCCGATAATTAATGAATGTGATTTGGGTTTGTCGTGAATGGTGTCTTCACTAACACTATTCTTGAACCCAGTTGAGAAAAGATTAAATCTTTTTATTTAGATTTAATGAAGTGTACCAATTAAATAATATTTAATTGGAATTGAATTGATATTGATTTTTGGGTTTATCGTGAGCAGTGTTTTAAATAACACTCGTTCTTTAACCCGATAATTAATGAATGTGATTTTGGGTTTATCGTGAACCGTGTTTTAAATGACACTGATTCTTTAACCCAGTCGAAGATTAAAACTAAGTGGAGTTTTAATGAATCTTTAATTAGATTGAAATGATCGAAAGTGGAGTATCACCAGTTTTGCTCCAGGCGATAGTTAAATCTTTAATTAGATTTGAACGTGAAATGGTAATTGAATTTACCGATAACACTGTGGTGTTAGATATGAAGTATTACCAGTTTTACTTCATGGGATGAATAGGTTGGGATTGGGAAATTAAAACAAATGATTACTTCGGTAAGGTTCGCAAATCCCGACTAGTTTGAATTGATATTCAAAAATGGATTAAAGAATAAATTCAAGGAATTTATCTTTTATAAAATTAATGGGAATCTTTCCCTATGAATGTGAAATTTAGAAACTAACTGTCGGTTAGCCAAGCAGAATGGTTTTCTGGATATTGATCTGATGTTGGTTTCGGCCTTCGGGGTTAATATTTGGGGAATTATTCTCTTGATTAATTTACGGTTAGTGACTAATGAATTGGAATGAGGCGTATGTTGTGTTTGTGTAACACTTTTATAAAATATACGCGAGTTATTCGGGAAGACCGGGTTTATCCCATTCTGAATAACTGATACGACGATAAGTCGAAGATGAAGACGATGGTCGAAGACCGGAGGTCTTCACGTCGTTTGGGTAATTACTGATGATCTTGATTGGGCTGTACACCCAAGAAGATGGAAACAGTTAGTGATCGTCCAGACGTACTTGGAGATCGATGGATATGCGGGGTACTAGGTGCCTCCGGTTTCGTTCAGACCCAGGACGGACTTGTAAATGGACTGTGTGTCTGACATCGGATTTCATTCTGTGTGACTGAAATCGGTTGCATAGGATGGTTTGCCTGTGTGGCATGCTAAGATGCAAATGATCAAGGCTTCTGTTGAAAAGCAAAGTCTTGTGGTGATGATCAAAGCACGGCCTTTGTGGCGTAGCTTTGTGTAACGTTTACCTCGCGTGTTTCACACCCGGTATGAACCAAAAACGGGAGACGGACCTCAGGGAGGACTTGCGTTTCTTTCTAGCTAAAAAGTGGCGTCAGTGGTTTTACACGCCCTGACGAGATTGACTTATGTGGTTGTTGCTGTTGCGAGGCGCCTCGGATTGATCGGTCGTTCTCGAACCGATGGAGTCATTCGTTGGCTCGTTTGCGCCCCAAAGGGCGGGGAGACGTAGAGTTCAGGCATTTTAATCCACATCGGTGGACCGGCCCTGACGATCCAAGGGTCACTCGAGCTCTGATCCTGAGACATGGTAGGCTAGATTGTCTCGAATCGGTTGAGGACTATCTTTTGCCTCGGTTCATAGATGGAAATCCAATTTCCAAATACGTGACATTTGCGGTTTTAATTGTAATCCTATATATGGCGACATAGTGGGATGGGGCGCTTATGCCGCCTATGATTGATACTTATGATTTGAAGTTGTTTTATACACTTATAATAGTATCAAATGATTTGTTTTAAAACGTATCAAGCATTCTTTGGCTGTTATAAGGGAAAACCCTATCCTCGACTGCGTTGCATTGTGTGATGGGACCTGGGTCTTATAACAGCTTCATTTTTCTTTATTTAGCATTGCGCTGTTTGTTTTATACACTGGTATTCTTGGGAGAAAACCCGTTCCGTGTTATACGGCGTGGTCCCTTGATTTACCTAATGATTTAAAATAAAGATTAATAACTGTTTTAGTTCTCACACCAGTCCCATGACTGACCTGGAGTTTATTGTTTTAACCTAAACTCTGGGTGCCCTTATTTTGACACGGGCAGCTAGTAGTTTTGGTTTTGCAGATTTATATTCACAGGATCCTGGTTTACAGCTGGAACGATATCCGGAAAGCTTTGTATCCGTATATCTTCTTCTAGTTGTGTATTGTATTATTTTCCGCTGCTATGTATTTAAATGTAATTTAAATCTCTGATATTTCTATGTAATATTCATTCATACTCTGTATATTCTTGTAATCTGATGCATTGTTGTAATATACAATGAAATGTTCTTCTGTATGAGTTCTGTTGTGGCTTGTTCTCGAACTATCCGACGCTTTCCTTTGCGGGGAAGTTGCGGGTCTTCACACAGTGTTAATGAAGACACCGTTCACGACAAACCCAAAATCCAATTTGATATTAAATACAAGGCTCTGAATAGAAATTATATCGACTTATATTCAATATCAAATTCTGAAACGAACAAATATCGTATTGGGAATAATGATATACATATATATCTTCCAAATTTCTCAGCAATATCCGTATAATCACGGAATCCAATACCGGAATATTCCGAAGATCATTTCCGTTCAAATCCATTCCGATTCATAAGTTGGAAAATCCTGGTTATATTAAACCATTTCTCAATCCAATTTATTATTTAAAAACATTGGATTATTATTCTAGTTAATAACTAGTTCATTTCGATAAAAATATAATTTGTCTTTTCAAACTTGGAATTTTTCATCCAAAATATTTCCAAATCATTCATTATGATTTTACATGATTTTTCCATATTTTTAGTAATTTTATTAAGGCCCTTATAGTCGGTTTCCAATAACGGTCATCGAACTGCATCCATTGCGACATTTTCCAAGATTGATTTGGACATAATTTGAAATCCCACCGTTCAAATTTAAATCTCATATATTCATTGGAACGCTCTTTTCGATATGAACCCAATGATTCTGGTTTTAGGAGAATCCGACGGTCGGATCTCCAGTTACATCAATTTGAAGTTAATGGTCGAAATTCACGAACGGTCGCTGCGCGGCGTGTTCTATTCAGGCCATTAAATATATATAATATATATCGTCGATTTCCACTTAAAACGTATTTTATAAATTGTTTATAATTTTGATTAAAAAAGATTCCAACTTCCATTTCAATTTTAAATCAAAATTGAATATTCCATTACATGACAATTTTATACAGTGCGTATATATGTTGAAAATTATATTTTTAACAATCCAATAATTGTTCCATTACCTGACCATTTTATATATCGCCTATATAAGCTAAAAATAATATTTTTAGCGAACAAATATTTTATATGATGCATATATATTGTTCACAACGCATATGTGTATATATATATATTCATCGCATATATATTCTTTATTCATCGCATATATATTTTATTCCTCGCATATATATTTTTTATTCATCAGATATTTCTTTTTATTTCACAACGCATATATAATTTCACAACACATATATATAATTTCACAACGCTTGTATATTTTTATACAATGCATATATATATATATATATATATATATATATATATATATATATATATATTTATCGCATATTTATTCTTTATTCATCGAAGCATTTCCACACCACAAACAAAACACAATACAATCAATTAAATCGTCCATGGTCTGTGGACGAGGTGAGCTAACAGGCACCGTATACAATTTCATGATAATTAACACATATAAAAATCTACACTGGCAATCCATATATTTTTATACATGAATATAATAACGTGATAAAATAATTTTAAGTGAGATGGAGTTCCCAATTTGATTTCAGTTCTGTTTGAATTTACATTCGCCTCAAAATCTGATTTGCTCCAAATTTGTTCCAGTCAGTTCCATATTGTAGAGTTCGTTGAGACAATTCCAACGGTTCCAGTTTTGCTGAAATCTGATATCGTATAAGAAAGATACGATATTTTATATGTTCATTACATTATATAAATATAATTTTCAGATTTAATTAAATATAATTAAACTAAGTCAAATCAGGCAGTCGATATTCTGACCCGAAGGCCACTGTTATTTCTTCTATGATGTGTTCTTCTACGTTGTTAAGCCCCAGGTCTTCACGATATAAACCGAACCATTATCATCCATTAGGGTTCCACCATGCACGAGCCACGGGGCTCCAGAGCAAAATCAAATGCCACCACGAGGTCGGCCTTGGCCACCTCCTTCACCACCACAGAAGGCACGCAACTCAAAGCAGTAGGGGCGCCGGAAATTAAGGCGGAATTGCAGCATTTCCTCGTGATAAATCGGAAACCACACTTCTCCATTTTTGTTCAAAGCCATATCAACTTGAAGATCTAAAGATTCTCTACAATTTTCGATTGAAAACTACGGTTTAATTCATTATGATTTGAGCGAAATTAATAAGGGAAAGTTGGATCATTTCCGCCGTTAACTGAGAGAAGGCGGCGTCCTGTCTTGGTTGTGAACAGTTAGGGTTGGCCAAATTATGGTATTTATATAAGTTATTATATTATTTTATTCAATTGACTACTCAAATGTGAAATTTAACGATTTGAACTCCAACGACTGTCGCCCCTAACTAATTACCCCCATTTCGAACATAATGGAATATGTTCCGTAAGCCAATTCGACTATTGTGAATACTTTCCATCAAAATCAAAATATATATCAATATATATTGAATTTAAACGTACATTTTAATTTACCGGGACCACATACTGACTCCAAAAATTATCGAAAAATAAATCTAGCAATGTTTTGACAATATGGTCCTAACAAAACTTATTTCTTCGAATTTGGAGACAATTTAAAAAGTGGTCATTTTCCAGTCGATTAAATTCAAGTGAAAATTAGGCTCACATCCCTAAAACATTTCAAAATATAGCGCACGCCCCCCCTCCCCAAAGATTTATTGTAAACCCGGTCCCTAGAATTAAGGTGCCGCTTCTTTTTTTAATCCCATCCGTCTTCTTTTCCAGCATCTTCTGCCTTTTCCCTGTTTAGACCCAAAAATAATGCGCCACACACTAAAAAAAAATCAAAAAAAATAATCCCAGAAGCATTCGGAAAAAAAAAAGTTGCATACTTCTGTGCAACTATTGCCAATAGTAGCATACATGCATATATTCATATAGTGTTTTTATGTTGAAAATTTGGAACAATATACGCATACATGTATGCAACTATTACCAAAAGTCGCATACATGTATGCGTACAAAGTTGAACTGAGATGCATGTGTTACAAATGATTGCATACATGAATGCAACTATTCTGTATATATGCATGCATGTGTGCAACATATTTAAAAGAGATGACGGCTTCTAAATATGCGCATGGATGCATGCGTGTATTCTGTATAAGTGCATAAATGCGTGCAACAATGTCTGAAAACGGCGAATGCTTGAAAAAACAGGTCAAATTTGAATATATGCATAAAAGGATGCGTATATTGTTGTCAGATGCATACATGTATGCATTTATACTGCAATTTGACGCAACACTGAAATACAAGCATGAATGTATGCAACTATGAACGAATAGGTGCATCTTTTGATGCAAAAACCTGTTGTTTCGCTGTTTTTGTGTTATTTTGGGTTTTGATGTGGTTTTTGATTGTTTTAACGCATGAATTTTTCGGCGTGTACGTTTTTTATCTACTAATGAATTTTCATGATTTTTTTTTACCTATTTTCGAAAAATATGGACCTAATTTACAATAATTTTTGGATCGGACTTGAGCCTAATTTAAAACCTTAACAGGGACCTGTGCCAAACGGATACTAAATTCAAACTGAAATTACAAAACACATTTAAATTTATCACGCACATATATTAATTCCAAAAATTATGAAATTTGAAACCTGGCTATAATTTGACATTCCAGATCCAACAAAAGTGGTTTCGTCGAAAATGGAGGTCATTTGCAAAATTACTATTTTTAAGGGCTATATATTATATTAATATATATATATATATTCTGCAATGACTATTTTAAATTTTAAACTGGACATAACTTACAATTTAGATTACGAAATCTCAATTTCTTACATTTGTCATAAAGATATAGTTAAATGGATTCTAACATTTCTTGTTTTATCCAATTCTGACTTATATTGAATTCTGTATATTCAGCTGAAATTTAAAATCGAATTTTCAAACTACCGCGCCATTTCGAGTTCGTTTTAATTATATTTTAATTTATATGTTCAAACGTTGATTTAAATAAATTTTAAATATTTATTATTTAAAATAAATCATTTTAAATATCTAAAACCCTTCAAAATTGCTAAAATAAAAAATTTAAATTGGTTCAGAAGTTCCGGGTTGTTACAAAACCCTTTTTAATTTCCTTGCCTCGAAAATTTCGTTATATTTTCACAAAATTTATTTTTATTTCCTTTACTTTGGAAATATATTGTTATACATCAATAAACCCCTATTTCTATTCCCTTTACTTTGGAAAATAATGCTATATATGCATAGCTAATTGGTATGGATTAAATCACCAAATCTTATATGGGTTAAAGATGTAGTTTAATCATTGTTTATTATATAAACCCAAAAGGTTTTATTTGACTTCAAACTTTATAGATTAAAGTTTTAAAACTTCACTCATGGAAATAAAAATTAAATTTCCATATCTATTTTAATTTCCAAACCAGTTTAGCTTCTTATTTTCATTTCCTCAAAATCATAGCCATTTACTTATATTCTTGGAATAAGTGTGTTCCCAAAGCTAGACTATTTTTGTTACTCAGAAAATAGTGCTATATACTTAAACGAACGTTATAAGTGTAATCACAATTCAAATCTGGGCCAAACAATATCAATTAATACATTGTTTAACGTAAACCCAATAGTTTCGATATATTTCAAAACCTTGAATATAAAGTTGTAATATTATTTCTCTTATGGAAATAATAAATTAATTCCAATATTTTTACCATTACAAACCAATATGATCCTCAGATAATCCTGAAGTCATTCAAGTTAAGGTACTTTATTTATCTCTCAAACCTTGATCGACAACTTTCTTATCTTAATATGGATAAAAATTTGTAACACAAAAGTTGATAATAATTATAATATCATATCCATTTCATTTACTATTTCGTATAAAATATGGTTTTATAAACCATTTCTTGCATTTAAAAATCAACTTCTTCATTAAAATTGCTTTAACTAAACTTTTTGATTAAGTAACACTTAATAAAACCCAAAAATCTTCTATACAAATTCGCTTACACTTGGATTTATTATAAAAATCCATTTAACATTCTTTTACATCTTGTAAACCTCCTTTAGATTACAATCATTTCATCCTATTTAAATATTAAGTGAACGTTTGTTTAAAAATCTCACATTAATTTTATATTTCTTTTATGAACCTTTGTTTATAAGATTTGGGTTTATTCCTAAACCCTTTAATACAATTTGTTTTATAATTCGGATTTTATTACAAAATCCATTAACCAGATCTTTTACCTAAAAACCGATACATCTTATTATATAACTTAATTTGGATTTTGTTACCCAAAATCCCTTTACCCAATTTGTTCACAAATCCTTCAACCATATTTCTTTGAACAAACTTCCCTTTTTCATCGTTAAAAACTCTCCTTTCAATTAAAATCATTTTATGTAATTTCATTATTTAGTAAACGTTTATATAACCATATCACATCAGCTTAAACCTCTTTTATAAACTTTTGTTTATAAAACTTGAATTATATTATAGCATCCTTTTTTTAAAACCCCTTCCCGGATTAAATTAGATCTCATTACCCATTCGATTATTTTCTTAAATGAATTCCAATTAAAAAGTAATTGCTTTAATTTTTATTAACTAAAATAATAGTTAACTTCATCATTTGCGGTAATAAAGTAGTTTACTTCATTATTAACTAAAAAAGAATAGTTAATCTGTGAAAATAGTTATTAAAATAATTTACTTTATTAATAGTAAATAACTCGATAATCACCTTTAAACACAATTATTTAAAGGTAAGTTAATTTTAAGAAATCTAAATAAGTTTAAACAACTATTTGTCATCTCCCTTTTTGTTAGATTCATTGAATCAAATTAATCTAATAGCCAATTTCAATTTTAAACAGTTGACTTAGTCAACTCGAAACATCAGTTAACCAGTTAACTGATTAAACTAATTCTTTGTCTTAAATTAATTAATAATATAATTAATTTAATAATTTCACTTAATTGTTTCATAGAAAGAATTGATTATATTTATCCACCCTTAGGTAATTTTTTGCTTATAAATTTATATAAATAGGATTTTGCTATAAAACCCATTTATAATACTTTTATAAAATACGATTTCAAATATTGATTTATTTATAAAAACTCCTATTAAAATAACTTATATAAAATAAGATTGAAAACTTCGCATCAATTATAAAAATAAAAATGTTTAACTTTAATTCTGCAAATTCGCTTAACGGCCAATCGACGACTTAAACAGATGGATTCTAGGCCATATGCTGCCAATCACTTAATCAATACAAGAACGTTGAATCCAATTCAACCATCAACATCCAATTCAACCATCAGTCGGCCAAATATTATTTAATGTTACTTGGGGTTAAACAGTTTGCACATGCATAATATAAAAACAAGTAACATACAAAATATTTGAGGAATCCAGTTAGATCCCTCCAACCAATTTTTCCCTGCATCATAGCTCATCACATCATTTAATAAATGCATACAAAATAGATAGTTTTAATCTAATGCATTTCAACGGTTGAAATATAAGTAACGTCTATCGACAAAACAATCAAATAAACAAAATCATCTATAACATACTAACATCAGATTAACCATACATTTTAGTCATATGAATTTTATTACATCATAGCATTTCAGAAAGCATGAGAGTTAGCTCACATTTATTTCAATCGACGATTCATGTCGATTTATGTAGTTTCAAACGAGCATTTGTGTAATGACCCGCTTTAGGCCTGCTTCAAGTCGGAAGTTAGCCCACGTGAAACGATCTCAAAAGCGGATAAAAAGAATACTTCATTGTCATTGCAATAATCTTACATTAAAGTACAAGAATATCAGAGTATAGATAATTGATTCACAACGGAAAAATATCAGAGAACAATAAATTACAAAGCAGTGGAAACATAAATACTTTCAGTGGAAGACTACGAAGTAATCCGGAGTACAGCTCCAGCCATAATCCAGGATCCTGCTTTATGAAGCAAAACCAAAACTACTAGCTTCCCGTGTGAAAAATATGGACACCCAGAGTTTAGGTGGGAAACAATAAGCTCTGTGTCATTCATGGGATTGGTGTGAGAACCAAAATCAATTATTTACTTTATTGTAAAGTTGGGTAAATCACGGGACCACGCCATATAACACGGAACGGGTTTTTACCACATGAAAACCAGACATAAAAACTCGCAATGATTTTTGAACAATGAAGCTATTATAAGACTCAAGTTCCATCACACAATGCAAGCGCAAATCGGAGGATAGAGGTTTACCTTATAGTAACCAAACATGCTTGATACATGAAATTTCCCTTTTATTATCACTAGTGCATTGTATGGAAATCAATTTCGAAAATAATTGCGTCAATCATAGACAACATACTACCTCATCCAATTATGTCGCTATATAGGTTTACAACTGAAAACGTAAGGTTCATATTGGAAGTTGGATTTCCATCAATGACCAAGGCAAAGGATCTTCATTATTCGATTCTGGCCATCTCTAGAATGATGTCCAGGACTCGCACGCATGTGAACCGAAGATCGGCGGAGCTAGCTCACCAACTCCCAGTGAGTTCGGGTTACTCCTGAACATAATGTTCCCTAGTCGTATCCGACCGCCATCTTGGTCTTTGTTTTGCCATCAACTGAGGGCCCTCGATTCCATCATCCACATAAGTAAATTGTTTGGGCTCCATACCATGGCATCACCTTTAGCTAGAAAAAAACGTATGTCCTTACTCTGATGTCTTTCATCCAGTTTTTGGTCGTTCACTAGCTGTAAGGCTTATCAAAGTCACTTTTCAACACAAAGCTATGCTATACCAGCCGTCCTTTGATCATCATCCACAAAGATCTTCTTTTCAACAAGAAGTTTTGATCAATCAACAACTTGGCATGCAAAATTGTCAATTCACAACATGTAACCGGTGTCTATTAATATATAACCCTTTGAGTTCATAAGTGTAACACCCCGTAATCCCAAAAGAAACTGTTAACAATTAACTAAAGGATACTTAATTAAATATTGGGAATTAAGTAAAATGGACTGTACCATTGCGTTTGACTCGAAATTTTGGTTAAGATAGACTCCGAGTTTACGTAAAACAGATATCGTATGAGGAAGATATGAAGGTTAGAAGTTTGTATATGTATAAGGGACATATATATGTATATTTCAAAACTAGAATTCAAAATATTTCAAAAATATGTAAGCGGGAAAAAGGGGCAAGCACAAGCGGGTGTTTGACCCATTATGGGTCAACCCATGCCTGGTCTGGTCGACCTATGGGTCAACCCAAGGTCAGGTGGGTCGACCCGTGGGTCGACCCAGGAGGAGGTGGGTCGACCGAACCTTGATCTAGCCGAATTTGTACCGCTGCATCAGGACTTTTAAGTTAACTAGGTTCATTATTTTCTGAACGGACGGATTTAAAAACAGAGATCTGACGGTCAAGGATTGTCACGTAATTCTATATAAATGCATGCACTCCTATCAAATAAATCGCACTTCTTCATACTTCTTCATCAAACTCTTGTTCTGAAATTATAAAATGAAGATGGGGAGATGCTGTCGGAACATGGATTGAATCAAGACAATTCTTACCTAACATATACAAGAATCTCTTCTTCAATATCAACATATTATTCTATGTTCTTTATATCCAACCTCAGTGAGTTCATGTTACACTTAGATATACAAAGTTAACAGTAATCCTAACATGTTTATAAACCTGGATCTGAAGTTGTGCCTATTGAGAAACTGATTCGTATCTAAACCGTTCTGATAGTATTGCATGTATTCTTTTGTACACCTGTTCTGTTGTTCAGTTCTTATATGCCTATTTCTGTTTTCATATGCTTATTTCTGTTAGTGTATGTCTATTTCTTTTCTTCTTCCTCTCTCATTCCCTTTTTATTTTAGAGCCTAGGCTACCTTCGAGCCTAGGCCAATATCGTTGTAACATGCGTGGGAACGAAACTGGGATAAGTCAGGAATAATAATTTGGGGGCATATCTCGTACAATGAATCATGACTGGAATTTAGGGGCATAACCTATACTGTGAAATATGACTAAATTTTTGGGGCATATTTTATACTGTGAATTATGGCTGAAGGTTTGGGGGAATATAAATCTATAGGCTTAATTTAAGGATTAAGCGAAACATGTTAATGAAACTGTAAGAAACTTGTGTAACCTATTTAATCTGATGGGGTTGTATAAACCTGTTAATATGTAACATGTTTAATCCGGTGGGGTCGTATGAACCAATTAATTTGTTAATATGTAACCTATTTTATCTGTTGGGGTTGTATAAAACTGTTAACCCGTTAATTTGTAACCTGTTTAATCTGGTGGGGTTGTATAAACCAGTTAATCTGTAACCTGTTTAATTTGTTGGGGTTGTACGAACCTGTTAACCCGTTAATATGTAACCTATTTAATCTTATGGGGTGGTATAAACCAGTTAACCTGGTAGTCTGTAACATGTTAAATCTGAGAGGTTAAGTAAACTTGTTTATTCTGTTAAGGTTATATGAACCTGTTTACTTGTAAAAAGTTAACCTATTAATCTGTGAGGGTTAGGCGAACATGTTAATCTGTAAGGCTTATCCTGTTAAAAATCCTAGTTGATTAGGGGACACAAGCTTAGGGGCTTGGCTTGTGTCATCTGCATTGTAGGGCCCATATCAGTCAGTAACCCATTTTGGTATCAAATGGGGACCCCGCACTAGGTAGGGGTCAGGGCACGCTTACTGAACTAATTGTAAGAGGTTTATCTGGGAGATTGTATTTGATGGTGTGTTCCAACGGAGTCATGTGCGTGCATGAGTCCGGGTTGCCTGGGAAAACAAGCCTCTATAGCACTAGTAAATAGGTCTATGTCCTTCTTTAGGTTGCCACTTTAGGAAGTAATACACCCTACTGTGGGGCCGACATAATGTATTTCCGAGTTAGGGAGCCGATCGCTTGGGGGTAGTAATTAGGGCATCTAGTCCTGTATGTTTTCTGTTGAGGTACCTATTATTTCTATTTGGGGTAACACCCATTATTTCTGTCGAGGTGCTTGTTATTTCTTTTTGGGTAAAACCCGATACTAGAGTACACCTAATCCTACCATTATATTTTTGTTGGGATCATTCTGAATCTGTTAAGTAATTAAGGGACACATAATCCTGTCATAATTTGATATACTAGTATTGGTGCAGAGAAATAACTGAGAAGCCTAGCTTGGTCCATATTATCTTGTTTTATCCTGCTTATCCTGTATAGTCTGTTTATACCTGTTATCTGACACTGTTATCTCTTATCCAGTTTTTATTCCTGTCATGATACTTTTACTTCTTTATATGCTAAAAGTCACTGAACTCGCGAGACTTTATGTCTGACCCGTTTTGTTTCCTTTTCTCTCTCTTCCTTTCCCCCTAGGTCCTGAGGGTGGGAATTCTCCGGCTTGATTATGACTCTCTTCTGTTTCTGCTTAGCTTTGGATCTACTTCGATGTATCGCTTTGACTACTTGTTTACTTTATTATGGCTATCCTTGGGGATTATGATTTTACGTAAGATAGATGTTTTGGTTTCAGTATTTTAGCCTGATGTTGTAACTAGTTTTGAGACAACGATGTTTTTCTGCTAAATAATGAAGTTTTAAATTCCGCTGCTATATTTTATATCTGTCTTGTGAGATTCTGTTTCTGTTTACCTATAACGCTTCACGAAACTTAATGCATTCTGATAAAGAGTGACATTAACGGACGTAGGGTGTCACATTTGGTACCAGAGCTGAAGGTTACAAGGTCCGATAGACATTTTGAAAATTGTTTTCAAAAATAAAGTATTTTCAAAGAAAAGTCTGTTTTTGAAAAACATATTCCCCAAAGCCATATTCAACAATATATCGATCTCTTGTTAAAACTTTGTTTCTTCTCTTTTTTGAATATCTGGGGCTCCCAACTTCCCGAAGGGTTTCCCCATTGCGGCGTGGTTCCGTAGGCATGTTAAAACTATGACACATGCCGAAGGGAAAGGAAGTTGCCAAACTCCATCTGTAGCCCCACTAGCAGCTAATTTTCTCTCAACTTCGCAAGGAATTCTGTGCGATGGAGGCAACTTTCAAGAGACTTGTTAACATGCTACACAAGTATGGTAAAGAGGAGAATAAGGAAGTTAAGGATGAGAAGCACAGCGCAAGGATGAGAAAAATGGAGGCCTAAGAAGGGAACATAGAAGAAAGAAGGAAAGCCTAATAAAGTTCATATAAAGGCAAGAAGAAATGTCATGGGTGTGGGAGCTTGGGCCATTTGGTCAAGGGTTCTAGATAAAGGAGGAATGCTTGCTTCAACGGTGGTGAAGTCGGACACTATACTAAGGAATGCCCAAAGAAGCAAGGACAAGGGCAAAGGGGCAGGATCTTCGGGAGGGCAGGTGCATGCTCTCGAGGCCAGTGTACCAGACAGAGGTAGGATAGTTTTTGTTGAAGGTTTGATTTCTCTTTCTGATCATCCCGTTAGGACTCTTTTTGATTCTTGTGCTTCTCAATCTTTTATACCTGATTATGTGGTTGAGTCTCTCCACCTTAGTACTAGTACTGTTTCTGATCCCATTATTGTCTCAAACCCCATTGGGGGCACGACTCATGTGTATATGACATGTCGCGGTTTGAGGATATCTGTGTTGGGCGTCAAGTTTGAGTGCGATTCGTATGTGCTTGGTTCTATATGCTATGGTCTGATTATAAGGATGGATTGGCTAGCCATGTATGGTGTCATTCTAGACTGTGAGAGGAGAGTCGTTCGACTTTTGACTTGCCAAGGGAGGACTCTCGAGATTTCCTGCGAGTGAAAGTGGTTTGTCATACTTCGTTTCCTAGAATCACTTGATGATTCTGTTGATAATTTATGATCTGTGCCTGTAGTTTATGAGTATCCAGATGTTCTTGATGAGGTTAGGCGCTTACCTTGGAGGCAAGAGATTGAATTCCGGATATACTTGGTGGATAATGCGAAGCTAGTCGAATTGCATGCGCACCACACGGCTCCTAGGGAAAGGAGGGAGCTTAGTAAGCAACTAGGGGGCCTACTTGAGAAGGGTTTTATTAGGCGAAGCATATCAGAATGGGGTGCTCCAGCCGTCTTTGCAATTAAGACGGATGGCTCACTTCGCTTATGTGTAGATTATAGGGAGTTGAATAAGCTCATTAAGAAGAATAGGCACCCACTTCCGAGGATTGATGATCTGTTTGACCAGCTTGTTGGTGCATCTGTTTTCTCTCGGTTAGAGTTGGCCACAGGGTTTCATCAATTGAGGGTGACCGAAGACAGTATAGAGAAGACCGATTTCAGAACTCCAGATGGTTTCTTGGAGTGGCTAGTCATTCCTTTTAGGTTAACGAATGCCCCCGCGTATTTTGTGGATCTGATGAGTATGGTGTTTCGAGAGCATCTGAATAAGTTCATTGTGGTCTTTGTGGATGACATTCTGGTCTATTCGAAGAGCGAGGAAGAGCATGCCCTACATTTAGGGGAGGGTTTGAGGACTCTTTGAGCACACCAGCTTGAGGCAAAATTCTCCAAAGGTCACTTTTGGAGAGAGGAAGTAAGATCTCTAGGGCATGAGGTATCCAAGGATAGGATAGCTGTGGATCCCACGAAAGTAGTTGCAGTCCAAGATTGGAAGGTTTCGAAGAATGCAACGGAGGTGAGGAGTTTTCTCGGTTTAGCGGGCTATTATAAGAAGTTTATCGTGGACTTCACAAAGATAACAGCCCCACTGACTAGATTAACGAAGAAGAATCTGACCTTTTCTTGGAGCATTGACTGTGAGGAAGCTTTTCAGCGATTGAAGAGGCTCTGACAATAGCTCCGGTTTTGACTTTTCCTGATGGGAACAAAGTTTTCATAGTATACATTAATGCACGTGGTACGGGGCTTGGTGTCGTCTTGATGCAAGAGGTAAGGGTAGTATGCTATAGGAGTAGACAATTGAGAGTTTATGAGAAGAACTACCCTACCCATGATTTGGAATTGGCTTCTATAGTGTTCGCGCTTAAGACTTGGCGGCGTTATCTGCTTGGAGAGAGGTTCGAGTTATACATGGACCATAAGTCGCTCAAGTATCTGTTCTCGCAAAAGGACCTCAGGTTGATACAACAGAGATGGATGGAGTTCCAAGCGTCCTATGATTTTAGATGGCTTATGCCCCTGACAAGGGTAATTTGGTGGCCGACGCGTTGAGTAGGCAGAGGATGAACTTGAGTCCTCTATTCGTGGAAGGGCGGAGTTTGGAGTACATATCGACCTTCGATTTATGCCATCTACGGATCTTACACCTGGTCTGTAGGCATCTTTAGAGGTGCGTCCTACTCTTATAAATTAGATAAGGATCTTCGCAGCGGGAGGACCCACAAGTAGAAGACATCTTGATAGGGCTTAGTAGAAGGTGAGATTGCCAGAAACATTGGCAGTGTTCATGATGTTTTTTGTTTCCCACTTGCGTAAATGTCTTCACAATACAGTAGAGGTAGTCAAGCCGAGCATGCTTGAGGAAATAGAGGTTGAAAGGGAGGAAACAGTTAGACGAGTTCCTACTCATATACTTGGATCAGAGGTTAAGAAACTACGCAAGAAAGAGGTCAGTTGATGAAAATGCAATAGGGAGAAGACAGTGAGGATGCGACTTGGAGGCTAAGGACAAGATTCGCGCTTTGTACCCTTTTCTTTTCAAGGGTATGATCTTAACTTCTTTTTTCAAGCTTTTATTCGTACTTGATTCTATCATTTGAGTATATCCTATCGATCGAATCTTCAACCTTTAGGTAGTAAACCAATTGATGTAAACATGTGTTTGAGACATGTTACGTTTGATGGATGCAAGTGGATGCAATTGTTTGCTAGTGGTTGCTCGTGGATGCATACACACACACTGGGCACTAGATCGGCTCAAAGCACTCTCATACTGCATATAGGTGTGTGTGCATTTTTTTTAATGGATGAAAGTGGATTTATCATAATATGGATGTTGCATTTGGATGGGTGATTATGCACACATATAGCGTTTACATGATATACTAGGATTATTTGCATACATGTTGGATTCATGGCACTAACATACATTGTATTAAGGAGGTCGACTGAATCAGCAGACCGCCTGATTTTTCGCATTAGTATAGGGACATATACCCACACCTTTGCATAAGTTTATACAAGCATTAGAAAATTCTTAAGGACAATGGATGCCTGTTGATGACAGATGAGTAGATGATTGTAGGTAGAAGTAATAAACATTCTTCTTAACTAGGAGAATTTGGGTATGAAATCCTTTAAGTGGAGGAGAATGTAACACCCCGTAATTCTAAAAGACAATGTTAACAATAAACTAAAGGATACTTAATTAAGTATTGGGAATTAAGTAAAATGGACTGTACCAATGCGCCGGTCTCGGAATTCTAGTTAAGACAGAATCTGAGTTTGCAAAAAATGGATATCGAATGAGGAAGATATGAACCTTAGAAGTTTGTATACGTGTAAGGGACATATACATGTATATTTCAAAACCAGAATTCAAAATATTTCAAAAATACATAAGCGGGAAAAAGGGGTGGGCATAGGCGGGAGTTTAACCCGTTATGGTTTGCCCCAAGGTCAGGTGGGTCGACCCATGGGTCGACCCAGGAGGGGGTAGGTCGACCTAACCCTGATGTGGCCGAATTCGTACCACTGCATCTGGACTTTTCTGTTAACCAGGTTCATTATTTTCTAAATGGACAGATTTAAAAATAGATATTTGATGGTCAAGGATTATCTTGTAAACTATATACAAAGGCATGCACTCCTATCAAATAAATCACACTTCTTCATACTTCTTCCTCTCTTGTTCTGAAATTATAAAATGAAGATGAGGAGATGTTGCCGGAACTTGGATTGAATCAAGACAATTCTTACCTAACATATACAAGAATCTCTTCTGCAACATCAGCATATTATTCTCTGTTTTTTAAATCCAACCTCTGTGAGTTCATGTTACTTTTAGATATAACAATTTAACAGTAATCCTAACATGTTTATAAACCTGGAACTAAACCTATGCCTGTTGAGAAACTAATTCGTATCTAAATAGTTCTGCTAGTATTACATGTATTCTTCTGTTCATCTGTTCTGCTGTTCAGTTCTTATATTCCTATTTATGTTATCATATTCCTATTTATATGCCTATTTCTGCTAGTATATGTCTATTTATGTTCATCTTCCACTCTCATTCCCTTTTTATTTTATAGCCTAGGCTACCTTCGAGCCTAGGCCAATATCGCTGAAACATGCGTAAGAACGAAATTGGGATAAGTCGGGAATGATTGGGAATGATAATTTGGGGGCATATCTTGTACTATGAATCATGACTGGAATTTGGAGGCATAACTTATACTGTGAAATATGACTAAAATTTAAGGGCATGTTTTATACTGTGAATTATGATTGGAGGTTTGGGGGAATAAAAATCTGTAGGATTAATTTAACGATTAAGCAGAATAAGTTAATGAAACTGTAAGAAACCTATGTAACCTGTTTAATCTGATGGGGGTTGTATAAACCTTTTAACCTGTAACCTATTTAATCTGATGGGGTTGTACGAAACAGTTAATTTGTAACATGTTTAATGTGCTGGGGTTGTATAAACCTGTTAACCTGTTAATCTGTAACCTGTTTAATCTGGTGGGGTTGTATAAACTAGTTAATCTGTAACCTGTTTAATCTTTTGGGGTTGAATGAACCTGTTAACTCGTTAATATGTAACCTGCTTAATCTGATGTGGTGGTGTAAACCTGTTAACCTGTTAATTTGTAACATGTTAAATCTGTGAGGTTAAGTAAACTTGTTTAATCTGTTAAGGTTGTATGAACCTGTTTATCTGTAAAACTTAACCTGCTAATCTATGGGGGTTAGGCGTACCTGATAATCTGTAAGGCTTAACCTGTTAAAAACCCTAGTTGATTGTGGGACACAAGCTTAGGGGCTTGGATTGTGTCATCTGCGGTATGGGGCCCATATCAGTCAATAACCCATTTTGGTATCAAACAGGGACCCCGCACTAGTTATGGGTCAGGGTACGCTTACAGAACTGATTGTAACAGGTTCATCTGGGAGGGGGGTTTGATGGCGGTTCCAACGGAGTCATGTGCATGCATGGGTCCGACTTGCCTGGGAAAATAAGTCGTTATAGCACTAGTAAATAGGTCTGTGCCCTTCTGTACGTTGCCACTTTAGGAAGTAATACACCATAATGTGGGGCCAACACAGGATATTTACGAGTTAGGGAGCCGATCGCTTGGCGGAAGTAATTAGGGCACATTTAGTCCTGTCTGTTTTCTATAGAGGTACCTTTTTATTTCCGTTTAGGGTAACACTCGTTATTTCTGTTGAGGTGCCCGCTACTTCTATTTGGGTAAAAACCGTTACTAGAGTACACCTAATCCTACCATTATATTTCTATTAGGATCATTCCGTTTCTGTTAAGTAATTAGGGCACACCTAATCCTGTCATAATCTGATATACTAGTATTGGTGTAGAGAAATAACTGAGAAGCATAGCTTGGTCCATATTATCCTGTTTTATCCTGCTTATCATGTCCAGTCTGTTTATACCTATTATTTGACACTGTTATCTCTCATCCAGTTTTCATGCCTGGCATGGAACTTTTACTTCTTTATATGGTAAAAGTCACTGGACTCACCAAACTTTATATCTAACCCGTTTGTTTCCTTGTCTCTCTCTCTCTCTCTTCCTTTCCCCTAGATTCTCAAGGTGGGAACGCTCCGGCTTGTTTAGGACTCTCTTCTGTTTCTGATTGGATTTGGATCTGCTTCGATGTATCACTTTGACTACTTGTTTTCTTTATTATGGCTATCCTTAGGGACTATGATTTTATGTTTCTGTACTCTGATGGCTTTTAGCGCAAGACATATGTCTTGGTTTCATTTATTTGGTTTTGGTATTTTAGCCTGATGTTTTAACTGGTTTTGAGACTACGATGTTTTTCTGCTAAATAATGAAGTTTTGAATTCCGCTGCTATATTTTATATCTGTCTTGTGAGATTATGTTTCTGTTTACCTATAACGCTTCGCGAAACTTAATGCATTCTGATAAAGAGTGACACTAACGGACGTGGGGTGTCACCTTAACTCTTAGAGGAGGGTATTAAGCTAAGAGGATAAATTCTCTGCCACCAACTGATATAACATTAATAGACATCAATTTTTTATGTTGTAACTTACAATGTCATAGATACATCCATTTACAAGTTCGTTATGGATCTAAATGAAACTGAAGGCACCTTATTCCTTATCCAATAAAGGAGAGAGGCCCTAGTATATCCAGTCAATTTCCAAGTACGTCTGGATGACCACCACTTATAACCTCGTCTTGGGTGTACGTCCCAATCGAGACATCAACAATAATCCAAACGACGTGAAGATCTACGGTCTTCAACCACCATCTTCAGTATCTTCAACACTCATCATATAATTATTCAGATTGGGTTGAAACCCGGTCTTTCCAAATAACTATCACATCATTAAAATCAAGTAATATATAAACATATCATAAGTCTGATTCCATTTTGGAATATCAAATCATTCTTTACATCGGGAATCAATCCGATAAATCTTATCAATGATTTACTTCATTTAAACTTTTTCCTAGCCTAATAGCATCACTAAAGATATGGCCTACTCTTATCGACCAAGTAGGAGCTTCGCAGCGAGAGGATCCACAGATTTTAGACATCTTGGACAAGCTCAGCAAAGGGGAGACTTCTAGTCACCTCAGTAGATACTCCACAGACGACAAGGGGTGGTTACAACGGGATGGGAGGCTTTGTGTTACCCGAATAGGGAGCTTGATAAAGACGGTCCTGGAAGAAGCCCATCATTCTAAGATGATTATTCATCCAGGTGGCGGTAAGATGTATAGGGATATGTAGAGGGTTTTCTTTTGGGCTGGGATGAAGAGAGATGTGGCAGAGTTTGTTTCTCAATGCAGGATTTGCTAGCAAGATAATGCTGAGCAAAAGAAGCCCGGTGGTTTACTTCACCCGTTGGATGTTCCGCAGTGGAAATGGGAGAGCGTCTCTATGGATTTCATAGACGGTTTTCCTAGATCAAAGAAAGGCAATACCAGTATTTGGGTGGTAGTAGATAGACTTACAAAGAGCGCTCATTTCATCCCGGTTAAGAGCAAGAGGACGGCGGCATGGTTAGCGGCACTTTATTTTTGTGAGATAGTTCGTCTTCATGGTGTACCTTCCAGCATCGTAAGCGATCGTGACCCCATCTTCACCAGTGAATTTTGGAAGAGCTTGCAAGAAGCCTTAGGTACACTGTTATGTTTGAGAACCACTTATCATCCTTAGACCGACGGACAGATGGAGAGGGTGAACAGAGTTGCAGAGGATCTTTTAAGGTGTGTATCATATATTTTGGAGGGACTTGGGAAGAGCATCTTCCTTTAGTAGAGTTCGCCTACATCAACAGTTACCAAACTAGCATTGGCATGGCACCTTTTGAAGCATTATATGGACGACCCTGTAGATTACCGACTTGTTGGTGGGAATCTACAGAAAGACTATTGCTTGGACCAGATATGGTTAGAGAAACTTCCATGCAGATTGATCTCATTAGGCGACGAATGAAGACTGCTCAAGATAGGAAAAAGTCCTATGAAGTGGGAGACATGGTTTTTATTAAGGTATCACCCTTGAGAAATGTGGTACGCTTTGGATCTGTATGGAAATTGGCTCCAAGATTTGTAGGATCATTTCCCATAACAGAAAGAATTGGCCAATTGGCCTATATAGTAAAGCTACCCGAGAGATTATCTGGCATTCATGATGTTTTCTATGTTCCTCTTCTGCGGAAGTGCTTACATGATACTGTAGAAATTGTTGAGCCAAGTATATTGGAAGAGGTAGAAGTGGAACGGGAGGCGACGGTTAGACGAGTTCCTACCCGTATTCTAGGATCATAAGTTAAGAAGCTATGCAATAAAGAAATCATGTTAATGAAGGTTCAGTGGGGAGATAACCCAGAGGATGCGACTTGGGAGACTGAAGACAAGATTCGCGCTTCGTACCCTTTCGTTTTTGAGGGTATGTTCTTAACTCCTTTTTCCAAATCTTTTTTCTATGCTTGTTTATATCATCTAAGTATGTCCTATCGATCGAATCTTCGACCTTTAGGTAGGAGTCCCATTATTGTAAACGTGTGTTTGAAACATGTTATATTTGATGGATGCAAGTGGTTGCTAGTGGTTGCTCGTGGATGCATATACACACACATTAGGCACTAGATCAGCTCAATAACTCTCATATTGCATATGGATGTGTGTGCATTTTTCTTTCTTTTAATGGATGGAAATGGATGTATCATCATGTGGATGTTGCATTTGAACGAATGATTGTGCACACATATAGTGCTTATATGCTATAATAGGACTTTTTGCATACATGTTGGATTCATGGCACTGCCATATACTGCATTAAGGAGATCAACTGAACTAGTAGATCGCCTGATTTTTCGCATTAGTATTGGGACATATACACACACCTTTGCATATGTTCATATATGCATTAGAAAACTGTAAGGATAATGAATGCCTGTGATTGGTGGATGAGTAGATGGATGTGGATGGTAGGATACATTCTTCTTAACTTAGAGATTTCGGGGACGAAATCCCTTAAGTAGGGGGGAATGTAACACCCCGTAATTTTAACACTAAAAGAGGATATTTATTGCGTCCATCTCGAAATTCTGGTCAAGATAGACATTTGGTTGGCGTAAAACGGACACCGTATGAAGAAGTTATGAGGGTTTTAAGGTTGTATACACGCAGGATATTTATGTATATTTATATAGGACCCAGGAATTCAAAATTTCAGTTCAAAATCTGTAATCACAGAAATCGGGGGAAGCGGGAAAAATCCCGCTTAGGGGAGTCGACCCCATAGGAGGGGTGCCGACCCCGGGGTCGACCCCTCAAGGGGGTGTAGACCCCCTAAAGGGGGGGGAGGGGGTAGGCCCCCTAGGGATGAGGTGGCATTCGGTTTCTGGAGGCTGGCAGCTATATAAAGAGGTCTATTTCTCTTGTTTTCTTCACTGGAAATCAATGCAGGCCAACACGCTGCCGTTGTCTGAACTGAACTGAATTCTTTATCTTCTACAACTATCAAATAAGGCTAATCAGTTAGAGATTCAAGATCCATTCTTCTTCTATTTCTTTCTAATCCAAACACTGTGAGTTCTTAGTTGCTTTTTGAAATGAATATTTAAAAGTAAACCTGATAAGACTATAGTTTGGATTTGTTCTTATGACTAAGTTATGCTAGATCCATTGTAAATTGTGATTATATGACATTCAGAATTGGTTATAACTTGGATCTCAATCTTTATCTTATCGGATCTATTGTAACTTCTGTGACATTCTATGATGTGGATCTTAAACCTTAATTGTGTTAGATCTACTTTTAACTATTAGATCTGAATTATGTGGACATTTAAATTATTAGTCAGATCTACTTATTATTTAGATCCGCTTGTGCTTATCATATTAGATCTGAACCTGTTGAGCATCTAAAATTATATTTATATCTTGTCATGTTTATCTTAACATTTTTGCTATGTTAGAACTGGTTAACTGGCACAAGTTCATCAGATCTATGCTTATATGTCCACCTTATCACCATGTTAGTATATGTTTATGCCAGTTATGTTAGAACAATCACTTTTGTCATATTCCCATCACCTTTCCCTTTATTGTTTACGACTAGGCTATTATCTAGCCTAGGCATGCCGCGAATTATATGTGAATGCGTTAGTAAGGGAGCGGGGGGAAAACATTAGAATAGTCATAATTTGAATAATGATATAAATTTGACATATAATTCAATATGGGGAAAAAAAGGGCATGAACACCTATAAGCGAATAAGTAAAATTGGATAATAATGAAATGCCTAGGATTACAGTAATTAGAAACTGTAACTACACTTATGACACAAGGTTAGATTGCACTCGCGGTGGAAGTCTGCCCGGAACCGACCGACATATCCAGCGACCGCAAGTGTTGAATCTAATGTGAGAAGTCTAAGTGTACAAATACGAGACATGCTAAGACACGAAGTTAAGCCCAGTTTATGGAATAAGTCTGCCCGGACCCGCCTAGCATATCCAGCATCCACAAATGGCAGGCTTAATGTGGGAGGTCTAGCATACTGTAACCATAAATGAAAATATGGCAATAAACCCTGAATACTTAACCTAATTGAATCCATAGGGATTGTATGTATATAAACTAAAGTTGGGGTTAAGTAAGTTTGGTTGAACAGTGGGTGGATTAAGTAAATATGAGGGGGTGGGTAATATTTACATACAGGCCCACAAACTTAACCCGATAAGGTTATGTAATTAAAGACACCTAGTTGTATACATAAACGGTGGAAATAATAAAGTTATGTGATTAAAGACACCGTAGGGTAATCGTAACTTGAAGAAGTGATAGGGGTATGTAATTAAAGAAACTTAGTGGTATACATAGCCAATGAAAACCTAGCGGGGGATACAAGACAAAGGGGAGAGCTTGTATCATATTGTATGGGACCCATTTCAGCCAGTAACCCGGAGTAGGTATCAAACATATACTCCGAACTAGGTCGGAGAAGGGGCACGCTTACTGGACTGACTGTAAGAGATCCAAACGTGAACGACGGTGTGGGCGGCGCAAACCAACCGGGCCATGTGCGTGCATGAGCCGGGCAGAAGGGGATAAAACAACTGTGACACCTATAGATATGGTTGTGCACATCATTAAGACGAGGGGTTGCCACTTTAGGAAGTGATACCTCCTACCGTTGGACCAGCACAAGATATCTACGCGGATTAGGGAGCCGATCGATTGGGGGCAATAGTCAGGATACATCTGGACGTATGCCTAAGCCTAACGTTTGATAGTTATTGGGATCATCTCATTCTGGTTATACTAGTATGAGTGCAGAGTAATTTTTAGTGAAGCATATATACTCCATCATGTTTACCTTGTCAAGCTTACCATGTGTAATGTTATCCTTCATATCCATCTTATATGCCTGTTATGCTACTTTTACTTATTTACTTGCTAAAAGTAGCCGGACTCGCTAGACTTTATGTCTGACCCTTTTTGTTTCTTCTTCTTTCTTCCGTTTCCCCCCAGGTTCGCAGGGAGGGAATTCTCAGGCATAGCCTAGAATCTGTTATCATCTTGTTGGAGCTGCTTTTGAAGTATAGATCAAGTTCTTATCTCTACTGTAGCTTAGCTCTTTTTTGGGGAATTATGTTTTTTATATATTTATGTACTCTGATGGTACAAGACAGAAGTTATATTGTTGTAATGGTTTTTGTGACTTATGATATTTTGGACCACGATGTTATGATTTATGTCACTACACCAAATGTACAAAATAGAAACGCATGGTTTTTTTGATTTGAAACCCCGTCACAGGGTTGCCAGGGTTAACACTGTATTACAGTGTTTCAATATATAGTTAAGCGTTTCCGTAATTATTTATTTTTTAATAAAACTTTTCCGTACTTGGAATGTGACCGTCCTTCTTAGTAACGATCTACCATTCTGGAAATGTTCGTATGGCTGCCAATAATACAATTATAGTTTTTCCTTTCCGCAAGCCCTAACTGGCGATTTCTCTAAATCAGTTGGCTCCTCATAAAATTTATTCTTCAATATCAAGCATCCATCATTTAACAGAGCTTCTTTGTCTTGCCGAACCTTCTTACTTGTGGTTGTCATCTATCGATCAAATCGTAAAACCAAGGTAATAACCGTATATACTCTGATAAACTTTGATTTGTTTAGCTATTTAGATTTGGATGTGGAATTCTTCCACCATGGTTTATATTAGATGACTTTATTTGATCGCTGGTCATATTAGTCTTAATTAGAAAATGAATAGTATGGGAAAAAAAGAGAGTAACAAATTGGCACAGAACATGTGCTCTCGTGTATTTTTACTGTTCCAACCTTTTAGATCTCATTTTTATTCACTTGTCTTTGGGAATGGTACTATTTGTTTTTCCTGACTCTGCGTTTAAGATGTTGAGTTCATAGCAGAGAAACTATATTATTTTATTTATTTATGACTTTTATGTATATAAGCAACTATATACATATCAATTTTTATATTTTGTCAAAACCTGTAAACTGTAACCTGATAAAATTTATATTTTGTTTTTTTGCAATTTTGGTACAGTTACTCAATTGAAAATTGGTATCAATATTGCAAGAGCAATCATGGTGGATGCGCCTTATGTTACAGCTAGTATTTTGAATGCAAATCTTCCAATGTGTCAATCAGACTGTAGTGCTTGAAAAAAACATAGGAATTAAACTGAACTCCTCCTACACTATATAGAATTGAAGTATTCAAACCTATTCTCTTTGCGTTAGGTAAGCGAATCAGCGCTTTTAAATCCCTTCGCACGTTGGAAATAAGTCTTCAGTTGGGATGCTCTAATGGCTGCTACATTGAATCCATTTTTATCATTCCTAGAGCAGAAGACGAATTATTACGAGAATGACCTGATTGTAAGTAGGATAAAAAGAACGAGCAAAATACGGGAATCCCTTTTAAAGATTTTCTCTTTATATGGGTAGCTGCTCAATGCTCCGGTATCTCAACGTACTTCATATTTATCTCTTATTATGCTGTTTGCTAGAATTTTGGAAAATTTGGTTACTGCTGCATTCGAGCAATTTTTTTTAAACAATAAAAAATGGTGCTCATCTATAGATAATGAAATATGTGGGCATGGGATTATGGTTAGGAATTAAATTTCTCACTATATTATTTGATGATTTGTTGAGCTGGAAGAAACATTGCCACAAGGATCTGTTTTCTTTTTCGGCCTCAAATTGACTTTAGGCATATTCAAATTTGATTTCAAACTAAAGCAGATAACAATTAATTGTTGACACTCATAACAGTTACATCTCAACCCTTCATCTGTCAAAGGATGACAAGTTAGTCCAAAATACATGGAGGGTCATTAGTATTACACCAATATAAAAGACCTTTAGAAGTCAAGAAACTAACAATGTGGGGAAAATAACAATAATCAGGTTAATGGATTGGATTGTGTCCCAATGCTTTTTTTGGAAAGTAGAAGCAAAGAGGAGCAAATGATGGATTCAAATACTCCTGTCTCGTTGTGCTTTGTCAATGACACACAATCGATTTTGTAAAGAGATTCATTACATGAAGATGGTTTGGAGTTATTTGCATAATTTTAAGTGCTTTTGACTATCCAATATAGATATATGTGGTTCACGGACCAGATGATTTGATATGCTTTTAAAAGGAACTTTCTAAGAATACTTGAATTTATAACATATGATAAGGTGACCATCTAATGCATCATAAAA
Organism: Allium sativum; assembly: GCA_030737875.1. Lineage (NCBI taxonomy): Eukaryota > Viridiplantae > Streptophyta > Magnoliopsida > Asparagales > Amaryllidaceae > Allium > Allium sativum. The sequence goes on along the minus strand of CM060921.1, from coordinate 712,544,935 downwards.
TAACTATTTTGCATAATGGACTTGGGTCAATTATGTATTATTTTTATCCAGTTAAGAGATCAGAATTAGATAACCACACCACATAGATCATACAAAATTTATGTTGAACAAGATTGTTTGTGGACATTTTGGCAGTGGTGGAACCAGCAAGTAGGACTCAACTGCATGCACACTACCATTTGTAAAAGAATGGCAAAACTCGAGCTAGGGCTGGCATCCATCATGCTATAACCCACCAGCGTGTAGGCTCATGCTTATATTATACTTAATGTAATATTTTAAAAATTCATTCCTTCTGAGAACATTACAGGATACTGTCAATCGCTAATAGTCATGACTAAACATTCCAACTTAATGTGTCATTCATTGAACCTATATTTCAATACCACTTGCAAGATATAGTCCTTTTACTGCAAATATGCTGCCAATCATTCTTATACTCTTTTGTTTAGTTTATGCTCTAGATATTAATTTGATGCATTTTGCATTCCCTCACAAAAAAATAAAAAATAAAAATAAATAAAATAGAATTGAAGTTGACCCATACTACAACGCTCATTGCTAGATATTTAACTTCTTCGACTTGTGGGAGAGTGCATAGCCTCCATTTGTTGATTTTTATTTCATTATGTGGTGTCATTATTGCAGCTTTGTCTAAATCCCTGCTACATGTACAGTGTGTTACTGTTGTATTTCTTTTTTTTCACCATTCTTATATACAGATGAATGAACAATATTTATTTTAGTTACCTGAACTGTTCAGTGTGGGTGAGTTTTGGGATGATTTTGAGTTAAGCGTTCAAGGCATTCCATATGGTATTTAATTTGATCAACATATTAATTTTCCAAAACTATGGTATGTCGATAAGATATACAACCATGGTATACTTGTGTTGATAGTTTCATTTTGCAACTTTCTAAAATATGTATTTGTATGAAATTAAAATGAAATGAAAACAGAATTTGTATGAAACTAAAATGAAATCTAGAAAGTTTGTAAACAGTGCAATGAGGCTTGTAAATAGTTTGTAAAAGTTTGAATGCAGTAGAAATTTGTAAATTTGAATGTGATTCAATAAAATGTGAACAGTTTGGAAATAGAATGAAGTTGAATTGTATAATAGAGAATGTAAAAGCCAAGCAATTGAAGAAACAATGCACAGAATTGACAATAACAGAAGATGAAAAGAAGGATTTTTATTTTTTATTTTTTTTCCTTTAAAATACAAATCAGAAATACAACAAGCAGAAAACGGTAGGAATGGATTAAACAAAGATAAACAGAAAACAGAAACATTGACAGTTTGTTTTTTTTTCTTTTCTTTTTTGCTTTTTTGTTTTTTTTTTGTTTTTTTAAAACAAAAAGATAATGAAAGAAGAAGCAAAAAACTAAATGAAAACAAAGACAAACACACACAAGCAACACTAAATTCAAGTGAACAAAAACGCAATGCACACAAACTCTTTTTTAATGACGCTAAACAAAATGAAAACAAAGAAATACGAACAGACACACAATCAAAAGCAAACACAATTAAAAAAAACAAACACACAACTTTATTTTTATAGAACTACAAACAAGAAAAAAAAATTCGAAGAATAAAACCGAAATTTAAATTATTCCCCAGCAACGGCGCCAAAAACTTGTTCGTAAATGGAAATTAAATCGATTAGAAAATCGCCGCGAAGTGTATATAACCTCAAGCGCACGGCGTACACCTGTAGTACGTGGCGAATACGGGTCGATCCATGGAGAAAGAAATAATTCTAATTTTATTCAGTCAAATTAAAATAAAGTCGAGTGAAATTTTAACTACAACTAAACTAACAAACTAAGAAAGATAAAAAGTATGAGATTAAATGACAACTTAGGAATAAAACCACTCTCTAGATCACATGAATCAACATAAAATGAAACCATGATCTCTTTTTTTTTAGTCATTTATGAATTTAGTTGATATGATTATTATAAGTAGAGCTTATTCATGCTATTAATTAGCACAACATAAACTATCAAACTATAACATACTCACTAAATCATCTTACTAGTTCTAATGAAAAATGAACAAGTTGAAATTAAAATATACTTTAGGCATGGCCTATGAACAATTAATTAAAACTATAGACCATCAAAATTTTATTTCAACCTCCACTTAATCACCATCATCAAATGAAGGTGAAGAGGTAATTAGTGAACATATGACTAAGCATAGCCTATTTGGTGTCAATAATATAGGCTATCAAATTCAATAATGAACACAAAACCAATAGCATTAACATGACATGAAGAACAAAAAGAGAGCATGAATAAATAAATTATGTTGCATCAACATAATCAAGAGAGCTTCATTACCCCTAAGTTGAAAGGGATTAGCCTCTAATGTATGTAATCATGACAACGAAGATAGAATGCAACATTAAAAATAAAGGAAAAAGAGAGAACTAATTAACAAAAATAAATTAAACTACTTGCATACAATAAAACTACACTAATGCATAAAGTAAACAACAAGAATTAAATGAACAAGAAATTAAATTGCATTAACGTGAAAATTACTTAAGAGGGAAATGGCTAAGAAGCCATAAAAGATAGAAAGAGAGCTTTCATTTTGATCCTACAACTAACTACTAAAAGAGAGGATGTTTACGTCAACATAATGGGGGTATTTATACCTTCTCTAAACCCTAAAACCCAGATCAGTTTTGTTGGGGACTACCAAAAATACCCCTTCATGAAGCCTCCAATTGTCTTTAGCTACGAATGGTTCATTAAAATTGTTTAAAACTTTTTTTGTCTCCACTTGCTAATATATTAGCCTCTAATTGTACCATTAAGGAAGGAGAGATAATAGGTAGGTGGGGTCCTCCACAAAGTAATGAGTGAATTAATTCCATCTCCAATTCTTTGTATCCATTTTGTGCATGTATATCTCCTCGTAAACTTAATGTGCATACTTCTTTTTTGCTCCTAAATTCCTACAAGACGCATAAAAATGAACAAGTAAATTTTATCAAAAATAAATACATGCACAAATGATCGTTTTACCACAATATGAAGATGAATGCATGATAATTTGAGGATTTTGGGTTTTTGGTTAAAACATGTAAAAATAGCCCAATATGTTATTTATTTGACCAAAACAAGTACAAGTGTGTGAATATAAATGTGCATTTTTCCGTATTGTCCAGTTCCCATCCCATCTCTTCGAACTAACACGTCAATAGTCCAAAAGGGAACAATCGATAATCAGGTTTCTAGCTATCAACTAAAATAGTACAGATAAGTAAATTGGCAACTCAAACCCCTTTTTATTTAAAACCATTCGTTAAAAATCCTTTCATCGACTAAAATCAATTCAATATATTTATCTCAACATATCTCTTTTATTTTCGTTACTTTGAAGATAATAACTAACATTTATATCTTTGGGAGAAACGCATTCACCAAACCTGTAGTGACCCTCCATCTCGGTCTATCCAAATCGATCGTTAAACCAAATTAAATCGAACCAAAAAGGCGAATACGCTAACTTTGGGTGCACAACAAATCAGAACAAACAACAAAAGACTTTTATAAACATCATATAAATGTTACATCAGAGTACAGAACATTAGAGTATCGAAAATAATATAGTAGAAAATAAATTTACAATAAATGTAATACAATGCAGTTGAAACAAATAAACTAACATAGTGGAAGACTATCAATGCTCTGGACATAGCTTTAAGCTTCGATCCAGAATCATGCTAAATGAAATAATCTGCAGAACCAAAAAAACTGACTACCCGTGTGGAAAATATGGGCACCCAAAGTTTAGGTAGAAACAATAAACTCCGAGTCAGTCATGGGACTGGTGTGAGAACTAAAACAATGATTAAATATTTACTTTAAAAAGGGTAAAAATCATGGGACCACGCCGTATAACATGGAACATGTTTACTCTATATGAATATCAGTTTAAAATAAAACAACGCAATGCTTTTTGAAAAATGTAACTATTATAAGACTCAGGTCTCATCACACAATGCAACGCACACCGAAGGATAGAGTTTTCCCTTATAATAGCCAAACATGCTTGGTACGTTTAAAAACAAATCATTTTGATATTCCTATATGTTTGTAGTGTCAAAAATAGCTTTAAATATAAATGTATCAATCCTAGACGGCATGGGTACCATATATCATGTCATCATACTAGTTTTACAACTAAAACTGAAAGCCGCCGTATTGGAAATTGGATTTCCATCTATGACTCGAGGCTAGGGATGGCTCCTCACCGATTCGAGACACTCTAGCAAATGCCTCAGGATCCCCCTGCAGTGAACCCTTGAATCTTCAGGCCCGGTCCACACTTACATTAGTGGATTAGTATTCCTGAACACATGTTTCCCGGTCCTATCGGACCTATCTTTGAGCCACTAGGGACTCCATATCGAGGCGCCTCATTCCATCATCCACATTAGTAAAAATGTCTAGGCTCCATACCATGACACCACTCCTAGCTAGAAAGATACGTCGTGCACTCCCTGCAGTCACGATACCGTTTTTGACTCATACCGAGGTGTGAGGCTCACAAATTAATGCTATACACCAAGCTATGCAAATTAAAGTCATGCTTTGATCATCAACAACAAGACTCTGCTTTTCAAAAAAAGCCTTGATCATTTGCGTCTCAGCATGCCACATTGACAATTCACGCCATGCAACTGATGTCTATCGATATATAACCTCTAAGCTCGTATGTCTCAGAGAAGGGTGTCAAGCAAGAGATTAATTCTCCGCCACCAAACAGATATATATTTAATAGAAATCAATTTACACCGAATGAAATCCAATGCCAGACACACATCCATTTACAAGTTCGTTCTGGGTCTGAACGAAACCGGAGGCACCTTATTCCTCATCATGTATGTCCAATACAGGAGAGACGTCCCTGCATATCCGGTCGATCTCCAAGTACGTCTGGACGATCACCACTTATTATCTCGTCTTGGGTGTATAGCATAATTAAGACATTAGTAATAATCCAAACGATGTGAAGATTTCCGGTCTTCAACCACCGTCTTCATCGTCGACTTTTAGTCGTCGTCTCAATTATTCAGAATGGGATAAACCCGGTCTTTCCGAATAACTCGCGTATTTTATAATCAAGTGCTATAAACACACATCACACGCCTCATTCCAATTCATAATATTATTTTATTCAAATATTCTTTTCACTATTTAAACCAAATTAAGGTTTATCAAACTAGTCGGGATTAGCAAACATTACCGATGTAATCATTTATTTTGTTATCCCAATCCCAACCTATTCATCCCATGGAGCAAAACTGGTAGTACTCCATATCTAACACCCACGGTGTTATCGATAAAATTAATTACCATTTCATGTTCAAATATAATTAAAGATTTAACTATCGCCTGGAGTAAAACTGGTGATACTCCATCCTCGATCATTTCCCAAATTTGCTAATTTATATTATCACATTCACATTTCAATCTAATTAAAGATTCATTAAAATTCCACTTAGTTTTAATCCTCTAAAATCTTTATCTAATGATTATTTAACTTTAAGAAATTAATCTTGTCTTTAACAGGGTTAAAGAACCAATGTTACTGAAAACACAGTTCACAATAAACCCAAATCCGTTTTCCATCAAATATGGAATTTTCACGAAAAACAGATCAATATATAATCAATATAAATTTCCGTATCTAATCAATAATATAAACGAAAGAACAGCAAGGCCTTTTAAATTCCATATATAGTAACGATCTTCGTTCACAGAAGCTCATCTCGATTACTACCAAATCGAATTCCATTCAATTCTAATTTAATATTTTAAATTGGAAAACTTTAACTTGGAAAATTTCAATTAAATCTTAGTTACAAGATATATAAATTCCAAATCATATCTTCACTGTTAATTGGTTTAAAGAACTAATGTTATTTAAAGCACACTTCACGATAAACCAAAATTTCTATTTCAATTCAATTCCAATTAAATATTAATTAGTTGGTAAACTTCTTCAAATCTTAATTAAAATATATTTTTCTTTTCTCAACGGGGTTTAAGAACAGTGTTAATGAAGACACCATTCATCACAAACCCAAAATCCAATTTGATATTTAATACAAGGCTCTGAATATAAATTATATCGACTTATATTCAATATCAAATTTTGGAACTAACAAATATCGTATTGGGAATAACGATATATATATCTCTTCCAAATTTCTCAATAATATCCGAATAATCACGGAATCCAATACCGAAATATTCCGAAGATCATTCCCACTCAAATCCATTCCAATTCATATGTTGGAAAATTCTAGTTATATTAAACCATTTCTCAATCCAATTTATTATTATAAACATGAAATTATTATTCTAGTTATTAACCAGTTCATTTAGATAAAAATATATTTTTATCTTCTTAAACTTAGAATTTTTCATCCAAAATCTTTTCAAATCATTCATTATGATTTTACATGATTTTTACATATTTTTAATGATTTTATTAAGGCCCTTACAGTCGGTTTCCAATAACGGCCAAGGAACTGCATCCATAACGACCTTTTCCAAAATTGATTTGGACATAATTTGAAATCCAACCGTTTAAATTTAAATCTCATATATTCATTGGAAAGCCCTTTTCGATACGAACCCAACAGTTCTGGTTTTAGGAGAATCCGACGGTCGGATCTCCCGTTACATCAATTTGAAGTTAGTGGTCGAAACTCGCGAACGGTCGTTGCGCGCGCGTTCTATTCAGGCCATTAAATATATATAATATATATCGTCGATTTCCATTTAAAACGTATTTTATAAATCGTTTATAAATTTGTTTTAAAAATGATTCTTACTACCATTTCAATTTTAAATCAGAATTGAATATTCCATTACATGACAATTTTATACAGTGTGTATATATGTTAAAAATTATATTTTTAACAATCCAATAATTTTCCATTACCTGACCATTTTATATATCGCCTATATAAGTTAAAAATAATATTTTTAGTGAACAAATATTTTATACAATGCATATATATTGTTCACATCGCATACATTTATATTTATTTTTATTCATCGCATATATATTCTTTATTCATCGCATATATATTTTTATTCCTCGCATATTTTTTTTTTGTATTCATTGCATATATATTTTTATTTCACAACGCATATATATAATTTCACAATGCATATATATATATATTTTATAGCGTATATATTCTTTATTCATCGCATAAATACATATATATATATATATATATTATTCGTTAAGCATTTCCACACCACAAACAAAACACAATACAATCAATTAAATCGTCCATGGTCTATGGACGAGGTGAGCTATCAGGCACCGTATACAATTTCATGATAATTAACACATATAAAAATCTACACTGGCAATCCATATATTTTTATACACGAATATAATAACGTGATAAAATAATTTTAAGTGTGATGGAGTTCCCAATTTGATTTTAGTTCTGTTTGAATTTAAATTCACCTCAAAATCTGATTTGCTCCAAATTTTTTCCAGTCAGTTCCATGTTCTAGAGTTCGTTGAGACAATTCCAACGGTTCCAGTTTTGCTGAATTCTGATATCGTATAAGAAAGATACGATATTTTATATGTTCATTACATTATATAAATATAATTTTCAAATTTAATTAAATATAATTAAACTAAATCAAATCAGGCAGTCGATATTCTGACCCGAAGGCCACTGTTATTTCTTCTATGATGTATTCTTCTACGTTGTTAAGCCCCAGGCCTTCACGATATAAACCGAACCATTATCATCCTTTAGGGTTCCACCACGCACGAGCCACGGGGCTCCGGAGCAAAACCAAACGCCACCACGAGGTCGGCCTTGGCCACCTCCTTCACCGCCACAGAAGGCACGAAACTCAAAGCAGTAGTGGCCCCGAAAATTAAGGCGGAACTGCAGCATTTCCTTGTGATAAATCGAAAACCACACTTCTCCATTTTTGATCAAAGCCATATCAACTTGAAGATCTAAAGATTCTCTACAATTTTCGATTGAAAACTGCGGTTTAATTCATTATGATTTAAGCGAAATTAATGAGGGAAAATCGGATCGTTTCCACCGTTTACTGAGAGAAGGCGGCAGCCTGTTTTGGTTATGAAGAGTTAGGGTTGGCCAAATTACGGTATTTATATAAATTACTATTTTATTTAATTCAATTTACTATTCAAATGTGTAGTTTAACGATTTGAACTCCAAACGAACCCCAAAGACTGTCGCCCCTAGCTAATCACCCCTATTCCGAACATAATGGAATATGTTCCGTAAGCCAATTCGACTGTTTCAAAGTGTTTTCATCAAAATTAAAATATAAATCAATATATATTGAATTTAAACATCCATTTTAATTTACCGGAGCAACATATTGACTCCAAAAATTACCGAAAAATAAATCTAGCTATGTTTTGACTATACGGTCCTAACAAAACTAATTTCGTCGAATTTGGAGAACATTTGAAAAATGGTCATTTTCCAGGCTATTAAATTCAAATTGAAATTACAAAACACGTTTAAATTTATCACGCTCACATATTAATTTCAAAAATTATGAAATTTGAAACCTGACTAAAATTTGACATTCCGGATCCAACAAAGGTGGTTTCATCGAAAACGGAGGTCGTTTGCAAAATGGCTATTTTTAAGGGCTATATATTATATTAATATATATATATATATAAATTCTACAGCGACTATTTTAAACTGGACATAACATACAATTTATAGTATGAAATCTCAATTTCTTACATCCGTCCGAAAGATATAGTTAAATGGATTCTAACGTTTCTTGTTTTATCCAATTCTGACTTATATTGAGTTATGTATATTCAATTGAAATTTAAAATCGAATTTTCAAACTACCGCGTCATTTCGAGTTCGTTTTAATTGAATTTTAATTTACGTTCAAATGTCGATTTAAATAAATTTTCAATCACTATTATTTAAAATAAATCATTTTAAATATCTAAAACACATTAAAATAGCTAAAATAAAATTTTTAAATTGGTTCAGAAATTCCGGGTTGTTACAATCTCCCCCACTTAAAATCTTTTCGTCCTCGAAAAGTAACGGAGCTGAAAGTTGTTTAACTAACCAACTCAACTTTCATTCTGGCTTTCATTCTTCAACTTTTTAGTTTCTAAGAAGACGAAGAACTACCCAAGAACATGTAGTATATCTCATAGCGCATGGAATAAAATATAATAATAACATATCTTTGATATAAAATAGGCGAGACAGTGCATAAGCCGAAAACTAAACCATCAAAGCAGCGGAAATCCAAATACAGCTTATGATCCAACATCATTATTACAAGTTCAAAACTGTCTCTAAAGAAAAAGAAAGCAAAGAAGGAGGTGCACTACTAATGCCCAAGCAGTGACCTTCAACAACACATGGAGAATATAAATATCATACGTGGAAGCCTCCTGCTCGTCTCCGGATCAGCTACTCGTGCAACCAGTTAACCTGTCTCTAGTCTGCTCGTATGAGCAGCCAGAGTAAAAAAAAGAGACATAAAACTCTAGGTCAGACAAAAGTATGGTATGAGCGGTAAGCAGCAAAACAAAACAATAACAGGTATACTAAACCATACCTAAACCTGGACCTGCAACCAAAGAGTTGGTACAACATACCGTACAATACTCTAAGGTGCCACTAAACATATGGTGCAAAGAATACGGGGGAGGGGGTGTGTATGTCATAGTGATATCAAACAATCAAGCATAGCAACCATCCTCCCATCTCTCACTCAGTGCGTAAAGCATACGATATCCACCACTTTGATCACCTTATTCCTTGCTATGATCACTCTTCCCTATGGAGTCATGGCAACTCCACTGCACTGATCCATAGCCACTAGTACTTGCTATGTCAACTCTGCCCCCATGAAGTCATGACGACTCCACTACAATGGCTCATAGCCATGCTACGATCACTCTGCCCCATGGAGTAATAATTACCCCATAGCACTGATCCGCAGCCTAACACTTGTCTTTCCGTGGTGAATCAAAGCTATGGACGTCGACAACTCCTTAGCACACGTCCCGCAGCAAAGCCCAACTATGAAGTTGACTCTTTGGTTCTCAACTGGATCCTGAGTAAAAACTTCCCATTTGGACTACCTTTGCATCTCGGGTTTGGTCTCCTCCGGATCGGTCTTCATTTGGTTCATAACCCATGCCTCGCGTTCAAGCGTCTTGGTTCAGTTCGCAGTTCCCCTCTGGTTCGGATCGGTTCTCTTTTCCTCATTCAGTCCGTAGTCATCACCCCTATTCGAGTCGGGTCGTTGTAACACCCCGTATGTTGAATAACTTGTTATAATAAAAACAGGGCAGAATTAAATTTTAAAATCTGAATCAGGGGAAAAGGGCTATGCCATTGCGTTCGTCTCGGAAAAGTACGCGAAATAGAGTCCGAGTTTTCGAAAATCGGAGTCCGTATGACCCAGTTAAGGCCCGAAGAAGTTTTCAGAAAATTCAAAACAGATTTAAATATAAAATTTTCAAATTTCAGAAGAGGCGGGAAAATTCCCGCCAGGCAGAGGGTATCGACCCTATGGTCGACATGGGTGTCGACCCCTTCCCTAGGGGTCGACCCAGGGGTCAACCCCCCCTGTCGGTCTGTGTGACCTGGGTGCACCATTTTGGCTTTTGGGCTGTGTTAGGTGGCTAGTGACGAGATCTGACGGCTCTAATCTGATTTAGGGTTAATCTAATGGCCTAAAACACTTACCTAATCTATAAATACACCCTAAGACTACCCTAATTCATACTAAAAATAGATACAACGTCGTTATGCCGTCAAAATACAACTTGAAGGAGCCTCCATCAAATTAAAGAGGAAGATTGCTTCTCAAATCAACTTCTAATCAACTCTAGCAACTTAATCCTCTTCATAGGAGTGCTAATCAACAAGTTGTGAGTACTATAGCCTTAATGACCAACTGTTGAAATGATTATGATAGGATATAATGAGGTTATGGCTATGAATGTGGATCAATGCAAGTTATGTTATCATATGCTATGTGTTCATGATGTTATGCAAGTTATGCAAGTCATATGCTATGTGTTATGCAAGTTATGCAAGTCATATGCTATGTGTTCATGATGTTATGCAAGTTATGCAAGTCATATGCTATATGTTCATGATGTTATGCAAGTTATGCAAGTCATATGCTATGTGATCATGATGTTATGCAAGTTATGCAAGTTTTAGGCTATGTGTTCATGATGCTAGTTATGCAAATCGCTATGATAAACATTGATCCATTATGACACCATGTTATGCAAGTTTGGTATATGATTATATGCAAGTTAATATATGATATGTTATGCAAGTTTGGTGTATGATTATATGCAAGTTCATATATGATATGTTATGCAAGTTTGGTGTATGATTATATGCAAGTTCATATATGATATGTTATGCAAGTTTGGTGTATGATTATATGCAAGTTCATATATGATATGTTATGCAAGTTTGGTGTATGATTATATGCAAGTTCATATATGATATGTTATGCAAGTTTAGTGTATGATTATATGCAAGTTCATATATGATATGTTATGTAAGTTTGGTGTTTGATTGTATGCAAGTTCATATATGACATGTTATGCAAGTTTGGTGTTTGATTATATGCAAGTAACATGTGCAAGTTTACACCTTAGTATGATATGCATACATATGCAAGTTAACCCCTTTGTATGTCATACATACATATGCAAGTTTACCCCTTTGTATGACATATGTAGCTTATGCAAGTTACCCTCTTTACGACATATGTGATTCATGCAAGTTTGGGTTGATTATTTATGCTAGTTGGGTTTGACGCTATATGCATGTTGACACCTTTAAAACCCATATTGATGCTAATGTTATGCAAGTTGAACCCATTGTATGTGTGATGAAGCTTCCCTTTTAAGTATGTCATGCTAGCGAATTACGTGGGGAACGATGGGGTTAATATTCATGTTAATAAAATGGTGTGAAGTTGGTATGATTATGCATACCATAAAGTGGATGGACATAATTGAGTCAATTATGTACATCATTAAATTGGAATTAATTAAGGAAAATTAATTCAAAATATGGGGGTGATTAATTAGGTGTAATTAATCGACTAAGACACGAGGTTGGACCCTTTTGTAGCATAAGACTGCCCGGAACCGACCGGCAAATCCAGCAGCTACAAATGTTTGGCCCAATGTGAGAGGTCTTAGGCATAAACTAAATACGTGACAAGTGTAAAGACACAAGGTTAGACTCGGTTATGGCGTAAGGCTGCCCGGACCTGACCGGCAAATCCAGCTGCCATAAAAGATAGTCTAATGTGAGAGGTCTTTACAAAGGTTACGGTCTTAATCAATTAAGAAACACTTAACCATATTAGCATGTAGAGGGACATGAGCGGTTAAGTGGGTGCCTTGGGTGGCATGTGGAAATCTAGTGGGTTGCCTTGGGTGGCAATAGAAAATACGATTAGAATACTTAACCAAAGTGGAACATGTAATTAAACATGATTAAAGGGTTAAGTAAGTGCCTTGGGTGGCATGTGGAAATCTAGTGGGTTGCCTTGGGTGGCAATAGAAAATACGATTAGAATACTTAACCAAAGTGGAACATGTAATTAAACATGATTAAAGGGTTAAGTAAGTGCCTTGGGTGGCATGTGGAAATCTAGTGGGTTGCCTTGGGTGGCAATAGAAAATACGATTAGAATACTTAACCAAAGTGGAACATGTAATTAAACATGATTAAAGGGTTAAGTACGTGCCTTGGGTGGAATGTGGAAATCAAGTAAGTGCCTTGGGTGGCATGTGGAGATCTAGTGGGTGCCTTGAGTGGCAATTGAAATATGATTAGGTGACTTAACCAAACTTTAAACATGTAAGTGGACATGATTATTAAAAAGGGTTAAGTGGGATAGACTAGAAGGGACAAGCTTAGGTGGGTAGCTTGTGGGGGCCCATTTCAACCAGTAACCCTTATGTATCTTATTGGGCTCGACCCATGTCGAGGACGGGACACGCGTACTGGGCTTGACTATAAGAGGCCAAAAACGGGTTAGCGTTGGCAACGAAAGTCCAACGGGTTTCATATGCGTGTGTGGACCTGGGCTGGTAGGTAAGACGTTGTTGCATCATGTAGGTATAATCCGTGCACCATTGGTTGTATCGGGTTGCCACTTTGGGTAGTGATACACCCCATTGTGGGGCCAGCACGGGTATCTACGTTAGGGAGCCGATCGAATGTGAGTAGTGGGTACACCTAGTGGAGATAGGGGCAGACGGCACCTATGTAGTCAGCTAGGGGTACACGAAACAATTAGTTAAATTTTCTAATTCCTTGGGTGGGATCAACCTTTAAGTAGGAAAGATCTGGTGTGGTGCAGTTAGTAATTACCCTTGGGTGGGTAGATGCGTCTTTACCGTTATCTTGGGTACACCTAGTGGAGATAGGGGCAGACGACACCTATGTAGTCAGCTAGGGGTACACGAGACTACTATTAAGATTACTAAGTACACTTAGTGGGATCAATCTTTAAGTTAGGAATTACCCTTGGGTGGATAGATCTGGTGTGGTGCAGTGTAGGAATTACCCTTGTGTGGGTAGATCTGGTGTGGTGCAGTGTAGTATTTATCCTTGGGTGGATAGGCGCGTCTTTACCGTTATCTTAGTTCGTCCTAAGCCTAGTTGGCTGCTCAGTGTAGTCATTTATCCCCAGTCGTACCGTACCAGGTTTATATCATACCCTAATTACTTTAATGATTGTATTGTTAAAGTTATAGGGCTCACTCAGACTTATGTCTGACCCCGTTGTTTTTATCTTTTTCCCCAACCCTCAGGTTCTCAGAGTGGGCCTAGCACTAGTTGGCTTCGATCAGATTGCTTTATCTATCTTTTGGAGCTTGGACCGTGATATAAAGCCCAGCTTATCTTTTCTATTATGGCTATTAGTTATGTAGTGGGATTATGTACTTTTGTTTTATCAAGGTGGATATTATGTACTTGACTCTTGTTTATGGTTTTGTGATGTAACCAAACATGTTTTACTTTCCGCTGCAATGAAATGATGTTTTAAATTCTCAAGTATTACTTATATCTGTCTTGTTGTAATTTTTCTGTTCTATATTCACTTAAGATACTCCCCGATGCTATGGCATTCCCTTAGTGAGTGACCGTAGCGGGTGCGGGGTGTTACACGTGGTATCAGAGCTTAAGGTTACCAGAACAGATAAAACTTTTAGAAAAACTATTTTTCTAAAAACATTTTTGGAAGAAGTATTTTCAAAAACATGTCTTTTAAGAGAAAAGTATTTGAAAGAAAAGAACATAATCCCCAAGAGCCATATATCCTTCCTTCGATTCTCCGTTTTGAATCTCTTCCTCTTTCTCTTTTTGAATTTCCCCTCCGCGTATAGATGTCTTTTTAAGATAAATAAGGACTTCCGTATGAAGGACGGAAGAACCACTTCAAGGGACTAAGACGTTTGTCGGGCTAAGAAGTTAGTCCAAGGAGGTGGAGGGCTTGTGGGTAACTTTAAGATGGACGAGGGAGGAAGGTTCAAATAGCTGTTAGGTAAATAAAGGACGAAACCTCATCGTGGTGGGAGGTCACGAAAGGAGAATGTGAAGGAGAAGGCTAGTTGTTTTGGAGAAATAGGACACCTTATTAAGATTGTCCAAAGAGGTAAGGACAAAGTACAGGATCTTCTGGAGGGTAGATGTATTCCCTCATGGCTGGTATACCTGATGGGGGTAGGACCGTCTAGGTTGAAATTTGGTTCTCTCGATCATCCTGTTCGAACTTTATTCGACTCTGGCGCATCGCATTCGTTTATCTCATCATCGTTAGTTGAGTCACTGCACTTAGACACCAGTCTAGTAGATGATCCCTTGGTCGTTTCAAACCCAATTGGGGGCTCCACTTATTTGTCCATGATATGTTTGGGTCTGAAGATTTCCATACTTAGCATTGAGTTTAGATGTGATGCTTTTGTTTTGGGCTTCACGGGCTATGGGTTGATTTTGGGCATGGACTGGTTATCCAGTAATGGTGCCGTTCTGGATTGTGAAAGGAGAGTTGTTAGGCTCATGACCCGCTTGGGGAACACTCTCGAGATCTCTTGTAATCCCATGGATTCTGTTATGCTAAGTTATCTTGAATCGCTTGACGCTTCGGTCGAGAGTTTGCGATCTGTTAGAGTGGTCCGGGAGTACTCGGATGTGTTTGAGGAGGTGAAGGGCTTACCTCCGAAGCGGGAGATAGACTTCCGAATATATCTGGTGGACAATGCTAAGCCAGTATCTTAACCAGTGCGCCACATGGCTCCTCGTGAGAGGGGGGAACTCCATAAGCAAGTAGGGGAGTTGCTTGAGAAGGGGTTCATAGGACGAAGTATATCGGAGTAGGGTGCTCCAGTAGTTTTTGCCACGAAGGCGGATGGGTCCCTCAGACTTTGTGTAGACTATAGAGAACTCAACAAGCTCACAAAGAAGAATAGACACCCATTGCCGAGGATTGATGACCTCTTTGATCAGTTGGTTGGCGCCTTAGTGTTTTCACAGTTGGACTTGGCCACGGGGTTTCATCAGTTGAGAGTGGCTGAGGATAGCATAAAGAAGATTGCCTTTAGGACTCCGGATGGTTTCTATGAGTGGCTTGTGATGCCATTTGGTTTGACGAACGCCCCTGCATACTTTGTTGATTTAATGAGTAGGGTGTTCAGGGAGTACCTAAATAACTTCGTAGTGGTCTTTGTGGATGACATCTTTGTCTTTTCTAAGAGCGAAATATGTTTTCGTATGTGCTTAATAGGTTAAGCAAAGCGAGTTATTTGATCAACGGTGGTTTAGGAGCGAGACTGGCAAGGACATCCAGAGTTGGACAAGTGCTTAATTATTTAGTCGTTTTTACTAGTATCATCTCACGTAGGTCGTCTGAATTCGAATGAGGTATCCCTTGGGTGTTTGTATGATATTGGTTTAGGCCTTTGGGGCTTGCACTTGGGGGATGTCGAGTTCGACTAGGATGGTCTGCGTAAGAGATGGATAGTTGTGACGATTTTGCATGGGAGAATATCCTGGTTTTCTCTAGAAGTGGAGAAAAGCATGCCCTACATCTTAGGGAAGTGTTGGAGACTCTTCGAGCTCATAGTCTTAAGACAACAAAATTGGATGGAGTTCTTAGCATCCTATGATTTCGAGATAGCGTATACCCCTGGCAAGGGTAACGTGGTGGCGGATGCCTTGAGCAGAAAAAGGTTGTCCTTGAGTCCATTGTTCGTTGAACGACGAAGCTTGGAATTTATCTCGATGTTTGATTTCAGACCTTCCGTTGACTTTGTACCCGGTTTGCTAGCATCCTTAGAGGTCAGACATACTCTTTTGGGACGGCTTGGCGAGGCACAGCGGGATGACCCACAGTTGGTTGAGTTGGTAGAGAGGCTCATAAGGGGGGAGTCGTCCAGCCATTTGAGTAGGTACACCCTAGATGATAGGGGGTGGTTGAGTAGAGACGGTAGACTTTGTGTACCATAAGATGAGGGTTTGAGGAAGGCTATACTTGATGATGCACATCGTTCGAAGATGACCATTCATCCCGGTGGGGACAAGATGTACCAAGACATGAAGCGAGTTTTCTTTTGGGCCGTTATAAAGAAAGGTGTGGCCGAGTATGTCGCTAGATGCTTGGTGTGCCAACAAGTGAAAGCGGAGCAAAAGAAACCAGGTGGGTTGCTTCACCCATTGGAAGTTCCACAATGGAAGTGGGATAGCGTCTCGATGGATTTTATTGATGGGTTACCGATATCGATGAAGGGTAATACGGGAATTTGGGTTGTGGTAGACAGACTTACTAAGAGCGCCCATTTCATACCTGTGAAGAGCAAGAGGACTGCTCCATGGCATATAGAGTGGATTTACCCGAGAGACTTAGTGGGGTACATCACGTATTCCATGTGTCACATTTGAGGAAGTGCCTACATGAGACCACAAAGGTGTTAGAGCCGAGCTTGCTTAGAGAAGTGGAGGTAGAGCGTGATGCGACTATTCGACGAGCTCCTACCCGCATCCTTGGGTCAGAGGTTAGGAAGTTGAGAAAAAGAGAGGTTCGACTAGTCAAAGTGCAATGGGGAGAGGATGAGAGCAATGCTACTTGGGAGACAGAAGCGAAGATGCGTTCATTGTACCCATTCCTTTTTGAGGGTATGTCTTTTAACTTCTCCTTTATCGTTTGTCTAGTACTTATCTTATCTTTAGTATGTCCTCTCATTAGTACCTTTGACCTTTAGATAGGGTAAACCTATGGTTGAAACATGTGTTTGAGACATGTTATGTTTGATGGATGCGTGTGGATGCAAGTGGTTGCTAGTGGTTGCTCGTGGATGCATATACACACACTTTAGACACTAGATCGGCTCAGTCACTTCATATTGCATATTGCATATAATTGTGTGTAGGTAGCTATTTTAATGGATGTATAATGGTTGTGCTATCATATGGGTGATGCATTTTGGTGAATGATTGTGCACTCATGTAGAAATAGTATATGTCGATAGGATTCTTTCGCATACATATTGGATGCATGGCACTATCATGGTTTGCATTAAGGAGGTCAACTGAATCAGTAGACCGCCTGATTTTGCATTAGACAGGGAACATATACACACACTTTTTGCATATGTTCATACAGCATTAGAAACTTTAAGGACAATTGATGCCAGTGTTTGATGGTTTGAGTAGATGGTTGTTTGGTTGGTAGGATACGTTCTTCTTGACTTAGAGATTTCGGGGACGAAATCCTTTAAGCAGGGGAGAATGTAACACCCCGTATGTTGAATAACTTGTTGTTATATAAAACAGGGCAGAATTAAATTTTAAAATCTGAATAAGGGGAAACAGGCTAAGCCATTGCGTTCGTCTCGGAAAAATACGCGAAATAGAGTCCGAGTTTTTGAAAATCGGAGTCTGTATGACCCAGTTAAGGCCCGAAGAAGTTTTCAGAAAATTCAAAACAAATTTAAATCTAAAAATTTCACATTTCAGAAGAGGCGGGAAAATTCCCGCCAGGCAGAGGGTGTCGACCCTAGGGTCGACATGGGTGTCGACCCCCTCCCTAGGGGTCGACCCAGGGGTCAACCCCCCCTGTCGGTCTGTGTGACCTGAGTGCACCATTTTGGCTTTTGGGCTGTGTTAGGTGGCTAGTGACGAGATCTGACGGCTCTAATCTGATTTAATCTAATGGCCTAAAACACTTAACTAATCTATAAATACACCCTAAGACTACCCTAATTCATACTAAAAATAGATACAATGTCGTTATGCCGTCAAAATGCAACTTGAAGGAGCCTCCATCAAATTAAAGAGGAAGATAGCTTCTCAAATCAACTTCTAATCAACTCTAGAAACTTAATCCTCTTCATAGGAGTGCTAATCAACAAATTGTGAGTACTATAGCCTTAATGACCAATTGTTGAAATGATTATGATAGGATATAATGAGGTTATGGCTATGAATGTGGATCAATGCAAGTTATGTTATCATATGCTATGTGTTCATGATGTTATGCAAGTTATGCAAGTCATATGCTATGTGTTATGCAAGTTATGCAAGTCATATGCTATGTGTTCATGATGTTATGCAAGTTATGCAAGTCATATGCTATATGTTCATGATGTTATGCAAGTTATGCAAGTCATATGCTATGTGATCATGATGTTATGCAAGTTATGCAAATTTTAGGCTATGTGTTCATGATGCTAGTTATGCAAATCGCTATGATAAACATTGATCCATTATGACACCATGTTATGCGAAGTTTGGTATATGATTATATGCAAGTTCATATATGATATGTTATGCAAGTTTGGTGTATGATTATATGCAAGTTCATATACGATATGTTATGCAAGTTTGGTGTTTGATTATATGCAAGTTCATATATGATATGTTATGCAAGTTTGGTGTATGATTATATGCAAGTTCATGTATGATATGTTATGCAAGTTTGGTGTATGATTATATGCAAGTTCATATATGATATGTTATGCAAGTTTGGTGTTTGATTGTATGCAAGTTCATATATGACATGTTATGCAAGTTTGGTGTTTGATTATATGCAAGTAACATGTGCAAGTTTACACCTTAGTATGATATGCATACATATGCAAGTTAACCCCTTTGTATGTCATACATACATATGCAAGTTTACCCCTTTGTATGACATATGTAGCTTATGCAAGTTACCCTCTTTATGACATATGTGATTCATGCAAGTTTGGGTTGATTATTTATGCTAGTTATGCTAGTTGGGTTTGACGCTATATGCATGTTGAAACCTTTAAAACCCATATTGATGCTAATGTTATGCAAGTTGAACCCATTGAAAGTGTGATGAAGCTTCCCTTTTAAGTATGTCATGCTAGCGAATTACGTGGGGAACGATGGGGTTAATATTCATGTTAATAAAATGGTGTGAAGTTGGTATGATTATGCATACCATAAAGTGGATGGACATAATTGAGTCAATTATGTACATCATTAAATTGGAATTAATTAGGGAAAATTAATTCAAAATATGGGGGTGATTAATTAGGTGTAATTAATCGACTAAGACACGAGGTTGGACCCTTTTGTAGCACAAGACTGCCCGGAACCGACCGGCAAATCCAGCAGCTACAAATGTTTGGCCCAATGTGAGAGGTCTTAGGCATAAACTAAATACGTGACAAGTGTAAAGACACGAGGTTAGACTCGGTTATGGCGTAAGGCTGCCCGGACCCGACCGGCAAATCCAGCTGCCATAAAAGATAGTCTAATGTGAGAGGTCTTTACAAAGGTTACGGTCTTAATCAATTAAGAAACACTTAGCCATATTAGCATGTAGAGGGACATGAGGGGTTAAGTGGGTGCCTTGGGTGGCATGTGGAAATCTAGTGGGTTGCCTTGGGTGGCAATAGAAAATACGATTAGATTACTTAACCAAAGTGGAACATGTAATTAAACATGATTAAAGGGTTAAGTAAGTGCCTTGGATGGCATGTGGAAATCTAGTGGGTTGCCCTGGGTGGCAATAGAAAATACGATTAGAATACTTAACCAAAGTGGAACATGTAATTAAACATGATTAAAGTGTTAAGTAAGTGCCTTGGGTGGCATGTGGTAATCTAATGGGTTGCCTTGGGTGGCAATAGAAAATACGATTAGAATACTTAACCAAAGTGGAACACGTAATTAAACATGATTAAAGGGTTAAGTAAGTGCCTTGGGTGGCATGTGGAAATCAAGTAAGTGCCTTGGGTGGCATGTGGAAATCTAGTGGGTGCCTTGAATGGCAATTGAAATATGATTAGGTGACTTAACCAAACTTTAAACATGTAAGTGGACATGATTATTAAAAAGGGTTAAGTGGGATACACTAGAAGGGACAAGCATAGGTGGGTAGCTTGTGGGGGCCCATTTCAACCAGTAACCCATATGTATCTTATTGGGCTCGACCCATGTCGAGGACGGGACACGCGTACTGGGCTTGACTATAAGAGGCCAAAAACGGGTTAGCGGTGGCAACGCAAGTCCAACGGGTTTCATATGCGTGTGTGGACCCGGGCTTGTAGGTAAGACGTTGTTGCATCGTGTAGGTATAAGCCGTTCACCATTGGTTGTATCGGGTTCCCACTTTGGGGAGTGATACACCCCACTGTGTGGCCAACACGGGTATCTATGTTAGGGAGCCGATCGAATGGGAGTAGTGGGTACACCTAGTGGAGATAGGGGCAGACGACACCTATGTAGTCAGCTAGGGGTACACGAAACTACTAGTTAAATTTTCTAAGTCCTTGGGTGGGATCAACCTTTAAGTAGGAAAGATCTGGTGTGGTGCAATTAGTAATTACCCTTGGGTGGGTAGATGCGTCTTTACCGTTATCTTGGGTACACCTAGTGGAGATGGGGGCAGACGGCACCTATGTAGTCAGCTAGGGGTACACGAGACTACTATTAAGATTACTAAGTACACTTAGTGGGATCAATCTTTAAGTTAGGAATTACCCTTGGGTGGATAGATCTGGTGTGGTGCAGTGTAGGAATTACCCTTGTGTGGGTAGATCTGGTGTGGTGCAGTGTAGTATTTATCCTTGGGTGGATAGGCGCGTCTTTACCGTTATCTTAGTTCGTCCTAAGCCTAGTTGGCTGCTCAGTGTAGTCATTTATCCCCAGTCGTACCGTACCAGGTTTATATCATACCCTAATTACTTTAATGATTGTATTGTTAAAGTTATAGGGCTCACTCAGACTTATGTCTGACCCCGTTGTTTTTATCTTTTTCCCCAACCCTCAGGTTCTCAGAGTAGGCCTAGCACTAGTTGGCTTCGATCAGATTGCTTTATCTATCTTTTGAAGCTTGGACCGTGATGTAAAGCCCAGCTTATCTTTTCTATTATGGCTATTAGTTTTGTAGTGGTATTATGTACTTTTGTTTTATCAAGGTGGATATTATGTACTTGACTCTTGTTTATGGTTTTGTGATGTAACCAAACATGTTTTACTTTCCGCTGCAATGAAATGATGTTTTAAATTCTCAAGTATTACTTATATCTGTCTTGTTGTAATTTTTCTGTTCTATATTCACTTAAGATACTTCACCGATGCTATGGCATTCCCTTAGTGAGTGACCGTAGTGGGTGTGGGGTGTTACAGTCGTGCTCCCTCCATTGGATCGGGTTGTGTTGTCATCTCCCTTAACCATCAGCTCGTGGGCTTCTGAAGTGGTTCGGGTCACAAGTGCCAGCCTCGGTTCGTAGTGAGGGTAGGTGGTCCACGGTTCGTGACTAGCCTCATGACAAGCTTCATCTGGTCGGTTCGTGCTTTGGCTCGTGGAGATGGCTTGTGATGGGTGCTCCACGATCAGGTCGGGTCGGAGAAAGAAGGGGGCGATCTGATCCGGTTCCTGCACAGTTTCCTACAACTCTTCCAGCGACAGTTTTACGTCACACGACGGCGTTTTCGACAATTCTAACTGTTCTAAACAATCATAAAACATAATATATAGCATAGCAACATGTATAATCAATCATAAACACCAAAACAACAATATGATAGGTTAAAATGGATCAAACATACCCAAAACACATATTTTTCCCTTAATCCCCTCAATCATGAATTAAGCATACGATTAGCAAAACATATCTAAATTAACCCAAATTTTTATCAGAGCTCTAAAATAATATTTTAGAATTTTACAAATTTTTCCAGATTTTTCTGAGCCATAATTTCGCTAATTATCACTAATCACCCCTAATCAGCTGCAATTAGTGAAAACCAATGCAAATCACTCACCTTAGCCACAAATAAACTCAGATCTGAAATGATTCTCTGTTTGGCACGAATTCTAATATACACAACAGCCTTTGTCTTAGTTTGATGCTATTTTTCCATTATTTGATGTTGATTTGCCTAATCTTCAATTAGAAAGTGACTCGGAGGTGTTTTAGATGTTGGAGGCCATTGTTAGGGTTTCTAAGATGTAAGTGGTGGCTGGAAAATGATTAAAACCGAAATTCCTAACCTTAATAGCCCTTAAATACCCCAAATCCCGAAATCCCCCAATGGGCCTAGCTGTTAACTACCGAATTAAGCCCGGTTAAGTTGTTTTTCACCTTCTAAACCTTAATTCAGCCATATCTCCCAAACGTTAAGTCCGTTTGGCTGATGTGACCACTCTACGGAAAGTTAAACCATAAAACGAATCTAATGGAAGTGGTTTCAGGTCAAAACTCCTTACCAGTCAAAAGTTATGGATGAAACAAGATCAGTTGGGGGCAAAATGGTCATTTAAAAATCGACAAAAATCATGAACATGGGTAATGACCCCGATAGTCGTTCCCCAAAGTTACACAACCGTACGACTTCATACAAAAAAGAAATAAATATTCTACGATCCACCGATGCGTAGAATGCGGGTCGTTACATTATCCCCCCCTTAAGAAATTTCATCCCCGAAATTCCTTAACCAAAACATACAAAGGATTCTGCATGCCTACCAATCATTCATAAAGCAATAAAGCATACAAAACAACACAATAAACCTATCCTAGCATGCGGTTTACTAACAAGAGAGTACTATATAGAAACAAAAACCTTACCTGGCAAAGAGTTCTGAATACTTCTTCCTTATGTCCTCCTCTGTTTCCCAAGTATAGTCTTCCTCATTCTTACCCCACTGGACTTTGACTAGTTTCACCGTCTTTCTTCGAAGCTGCTTCGTATCGTTCCCAACGATACGCATAGGTCTGCGGTTCCCAACCGCCTCGGGTTCAACCTCGATATCGTCCAACTGATCAGGTGAAATAGCCACATTAGGGTCCTGCACAAACTTAACTGGGAAACATGAAATACGTTGCGAAATCCAGCCATCTTGTTTGGTAACTCAACTTTATATGCCAAATTCCCGACTTGTTCGAGAACTGGGAATGGACCAACAAACCTTCGTGTTAACTTCCCTCTTCTACCAAAAAGAATCACGCTCTTCAATGGAGAAATCTTGATGAATACCAAGTCACCAACTGAGAATCTCAAATCTCTTCGCCTTTTATCAGCATAACTCTTCTGCCTATCTTGAGCAGCCTTCATTCGTTGTTGAATGGCCTTGATCTTATCTGAAGTTTCTCTTATTACATCTGGTCCAAGCACAAATTTCTCACCAGTTTCCAACCAACATGATGGTGAGTTGCACGGTCTTCCATACAAAGCTTCAAATGGAGCCATACCAATACTGGATTGATAACTGTTATTATAGGCAAACTCTACTACATGCTAATTGTCATCCCATGATCCACCAAAATCTAATACACAAGCTCTCAAGATGTCTTCTAATACTCGATTCACCTTCTCTGTTTGACCGTCGGTTTGAGGATGGTACACAGTACTGAGATGTAACTTTGATCCTAAAGTCTCTTGTAAGCTCTTCCAAAATCCACTAGTAAATAATGGATCTCGGTCACTCACAATGTCTTTGGGTACTCCATGAAATCTCACTACCCACTTCATGTATAGTTCTGCTAACTTAGCTGCCGTTTTATTCGATTTGACCCGTATAAACCTTGCACTCTTGGTCAATCGATCCAAAATTACCTAAATACTATCTTGACCTGATCTAGTCCTTGGTAAACCATCGATGAAATCCATTAAGACTCGTTCCCATTTCCACTAGGGAATTTCCAATGGCTATAACAAACCACTAGGCTTCTTTTGCTCAGCTTTAACTAATTGGCAATTCATGCACTTAGATATAAACTTCCCAATGTCTCTTTTCATCCCTTCCCAGTAGTAGGTCTGCCTCATGTCTCGATACATCTTGTTACCACAAGGATGTATGGTTAGCTTTGAGTGATGACACTCTCTAAGCACTTCATCTCTCAATCCATTCACGTTGGGTACAACTAACCTTCCATTCTTTCGAAGCCATCCATCTCGATCAAGTCCATACTTGCTTATCTCCTTGCCGTCGATGTCCATTTCTATCTTGGAGATAATTTCCAGTAGATTAGGATTGTCCCTCTGACTGGAGCCGTCCGCTCAATCAAAGTCGGTCTAATCGTCAAACTTGCTAACATCCGTGAATCCAATTCACATTTAGGTCTGAAATCATATGCTGCGATATATTCCAATTGTTTCCATTCCAAAAACATAGCCCCCAAGCTGGCATGTCTTCTACTCAATGCATCTGCTACCGCATTGCCTTTTCCAGGTGTGTATGCGATATCGAAATCATATAAAGCCAAGAACTCTAACCATCTCTGCTGATGAAGATTCAAATCCTTTTGAGAGAAAAGATACTTTAACGACTTATGATCAGTAAACAATTCAAATCCTCCTCCCAAGAGATAATGTCTCCACATCTTCAACGCGAACACAATCGCTGTCAATTTCAAATCAAGGGTAGAATATCTCTTCTCATGCGGTTTCAGTTGCCCACTAGCATAAGCTACAACCCTACCACCTTGCATCAATACAGCGCCTAGTCCGGTACCACATGCATTTGTATATACCGTCATCTCTTCATTCCCCTTAGGAATGACTAACACTGGTGCACACGTCAACTTTTCCTTCAGACTCTTGAATGCATTCTCGCACTTTTCGTCCCAGACGAAAGCTTGATTCTTCTTTGTTAACTGAGTCAACGGTGCTGATATCTTGGAGAAGTCTTGGATAAACTTACAATAATATCTAGCTAATCCCAAGAAACTTCTTATGTCTGTTGCATTCTTGGGCGTAGACAAATCTTTTACCGTAGCCACTTTCGCAGGATCCACGACAATACCATTATCTGAAACAACATGGCCCAAGAACCTCACTTCCTTCCTCCAGAAGTGACACTTAGAAAACTTTGCTTTCAGTTGGTGTTTCCTCAACACCTCCATCACTGTCCTCAAATGTTCCTTGTGTTCTTCCTCGTTCCTCGAGTAAACCAAAATATCATCCACGAACACAAGAACAAACTTATTTAACTGATCCCTGAATACCTTATTCATAAGATCCACAAAATATGCCGGGGCATTGGTCAGCCCAAATGGCATAACCAACCACTCATAAAATCCAAACGGCGTCCAAAATGCCGTTTTAGCTATACTTTCAGCTTCTACTCTAAGCTGATGAAAACCTATCACGAGATCCAACTGGGAGAACACTCTCGCTCCTCTCAACTAATCAAACAAACCATCTATCCGCAGTAGAGGATAATTATTCTTCCTCGTCACCTTATTCAACTCGCGGTAGTCTACACACAATCGAAGGGAACCATCGGCCTTGGTAGCAAACACAACAGGTGCTCCCCACTCAGAAACACTTCTTCTGATAAATCCCTTCTTCAAAAGATCGCTTACTTACACCCCGAGCTCTCGCTTCTCCCTTGGCGCCATACGACGAAGTGTCATTACTATAGGTCTGGCATCTTTCACTAAATCAATACGGAACTCAATCTCTCGGTGTGGTGGAAGCCCGGTCACTTCCTCGAAGACGTCTGGATACTGGCCAACCATGGGCACATCTGACAACTCATCATGCGGGATATCGAGGGAATTTAGAAAACTAGCCTTTACCCCATCACTAGGTAGACCACCAAACACTACCCTCTGCCCATCGTCCGCTCTAACTATCACCAAAAAGCCCTCACAGTCTACCACCACCCAAGTATCTTTGGAGCCAATCGACTCCCAAAATAATGCCAAACCTAGTAAAGCCCAACACAAAGCAATCACAAACAAACATGCATCCATGACTCGATAAGACCACATTACGACAAATCATGCTAAGGATAGTCGAACCACCGATCGGGTTCATCACTACTAAAGGTCTATCGACTATCTCGGGCTCCAATTCCAACCTATCTACCAGGTCACTAGATATGAAAGAACTGGAAGCTCCAGTATCAAACAAAACTCTAACAGGAACATCATAAACATAAAGCGTATCTTGGATAACAACATTCTTTCCCTTCTCCGCCGCAGTTGGGGCATTCGACGAAGAAGGAACAACACTGATAGCATATTCTTTCACGATCTGCTTCTCTTTAGGGGGTTGCAGACACTTATCCTTGTGATGTCCCACTTGGCCGTAGTTAAAGCACTTCCTATCCGCTGGCTTGGCCCGACACTCTTTGGCATAGTGGACCTTCATACCACAGTTGAAGCACTCAACATCTTTCTTACTCTTTTTTTGGCCATCCTTAGCTTGGTTCTGTTTTTTCTTATTCTGCGAAGTATTCTTGCCTCCACCGCCTGCTAGCGGTTTTGGCTCTCCTTTAGACACGACAGTAACTCCAGCCTTCGACTTAGGGTAAAGACTCTCTGATCTTAATGCTTTCCCAATAATCGATTCAAAGGTCTTATCAATATGGTTTATAAGCCTTTCCCCCAAGTATCCATCCAAACCAGTTATGAACTTCTCGTTCTTCTTCTCGGTGGTGTCAATAAGAGATAACCCATATTTCGATAAAGTTTCGAACTCAGCAATATACTCCGAGACTACCCTACCATTCTGCTTAAGCTCCAGAAATTTCCTAAACAACTCTGATTTCTGAGCAGTTGGGATAAACTTATCACTAAAGCGAGCCTTGAACTGATCCCAAGTAACCTGATCTTCTGGAGTGGCTGCCTTAATATCATTCCACCAATTCATTGCCCGTCCTTGCACCTGACGGGATGCTAGCTTCCTCTTCATTGCATCCTCAATACCCAAGTCTTTGAAGATATGATCGCAGCTATCCAACCAATCTTGAACATCCGTAGCTGAATCCGTTCCATGGAACGGCTTCCCACCAAGACTAGTGAAATCCTTGCACAGCTTGGCGAAATCGGCCCTAGGCGCCTACACCGCTGCACCACTACCATTAGCAGCATTAGGAGCCGCTCTCTGAACATACCTAAGCATCTCTCTCATGAGGTCAGTGAACATAGTCCTCATGTTAGGAGCATTCCCGTTATTATCCCTTGGACCCGTGTTCCTCAAATTTTTGCTCATCGTCTTATTTGTAAAGAGAAAGCGATTAACCATCTCCATAGTGGTGCCAGTGCAGTGCGACTTCATCCTTAGCTATACTAATAATATATATTTATAGCTATTAAAAATCAAAATAATCACAAATACGCACTCTCATATACGTATACTATCTCTCCCTGATGACTTCCCTAGGTTAACTACGCAACCTAGAGCTCTGATACCAAGTGTGACGGCCCGCCCCTCACCAGCCGACATTTCCTCCGAAAGTGTGTTTTACATGTCCAGCTAGTACGGAACGGTCGTCAGAAGAAAAGAAAGAAGACGAAGAACTACCCAAGAACCTGTAGTATATCTCACAGCGCATGGAATAAAATATAATAATAACATATCTTTGATATAAAACAGGCGAGACAGTGCATAAGCTGAAAAATAAACCATCAAAGCAGCGGAAATCCAAATACAGCTTATGATCCAACATCATTATTACAAGTTCAAAACAGTCTCTAAAGAAAAAGAAAGCAAAGAAGGAGGTGCACTACTAATGCCCAAGCAGTGACCTTCAACAACACAGGGAGAACATAAATATCATATGAGGAAGCCTCCTGCTCGTCTCCGGATCAGCTACTCGTGCAACCAGCTAACCTGTCTCTAGTCTGCTCGTATGAGAACCCAGAGTAATAAGAAGATACATAAAACTCTGGGTCAGACAAAAGTCTGGTATGAGCGATAAGCAGCAAAACAGAACAACAACAGGTATACTAAACCTTACCTGAACCTGGACCTGCAACCAAAGAGTTGGTACAACATACCGTACAATACTCTAAGGTGCCACTAAACATATGGTGTAAAGAATACGGGGGAGGAGGTGTGTATGTCATAGTGATATCAAACAATCAAGCATAGCAACCATCCTCACATCTCTCACTCAGTGCGTAAAGCATACGATATCCACCACTTTGATCACCCTATTCCTTGCTATGATCACTCTGCCCCACGGAGTCATGGCAACTCCATTGCACTGATCCATAGCCACTAGTCCTTGCTATGTCCACTCTTCCCCATGAAGTCATGACGACTCCACTGCACTGGCTCATAGCCATGCTACGATCACTCTGCCCCATGGAGTAATAATTACCACGACTGCACTGATTCGTAGCCTAACACTTGTCTTTCCGTGTTGAATCAAAGCTATGGACGTCGACAACTCCTTAGCACACGTCCCGCAGCAAAGCCCAACCATGAAGTTGACTCGTTGGTTCCCAACTAGATCCTGAGTACAAACTTCCTATTTGGACTACCTTTGCATCTCGGGTTTGGTCTCCTCTGGATCGCTCTTCATTTGGTTCGTAACCCACGCCTCGCGTTCAAGCTTCTTGGTTCAGTTCGCAGTTCCCCTCTGGTTCGTATCGGTTCTCTTTTCCTCGTTCAGTCCGTAGTCAATACCCCTGTTCGAGTCGGGTCATGCTCCCTCCATTGGATCGGGTCGTGTTTTGCTGGTTTGTGATCTCCCTTAACCATCAGCTCGTGGGCTTCTGAAGTGGTTCGTGTCGCGATTGCCAGCCTCGGTTCGTAGTGAGGGTAGGTGGTCCATGGTTCATGTCAAGCTTCATCTGGTCGGTTCATGCTTTGGCTCGTGGAGATGGCTCGTGATGGGTGCTCCACGATCAGGTCGGGTTGGAGAAAGAAGGGGGCGATCCGATCCGGTTCCTGCACAATTTCCTACAACTCCTCCAACGACTGTTTTACGCCACACGACGGCGTTTTCAACCATTCTAACTGTTCTAAACAATCATTAAACATACTATATAGTCATAACAACATGTATAATCAATCATAAACACCAAAACAATAATATGATAGGTTAAAATGGATCAAACATACCCAAAACACATATTTTTCCCTTAATCCCCTTAATCATGAATTAAGCATACGATTAGCAAAACATATCCAAATTAATCCAAATTTCTATAAGAGCCCTAAAATAATATTTTAGAATTTTACAAATTTTTCCAGATTTTTCTGAGCCATAATTTCGCTAATTATCACTAATCACCCCTAATTAGCCGTAATTAGTGAATAACAATGCAAATCATTCACCTTAGCCACAAATAAACTCAGATCTGAAATGAATCTCTGTTTGGCACAAATTCCAATACACGCAGCAGCCATTGTCTTTAGTTTGATGCTATTTTGCCTTGATTTGATGTTGATTAGCCTAATCTTCAATTAGAAAGTGATTCGGAGGTGTTTTAGATGTTGAAGGCCATTGTTAGGGTTTCTAAGATGTAAGTGGCGGCTGGAAAGTGACTAAAACCGAAATTTCTAACCCCAACAGCCCTTAAATACCTCAAATCCCGAAATCCCCCAATGGACCTAGCTGTTAACTACCCAATTAAGCCCGGTTAAGCTGTTTTTCACCTTCTAAACCTTAATTCAGCCATATCTCCCAAACGGTAAGTCCGTTTGGCTAATGTGACCACTCTACGGAAAGGTAAACCATCAAACGAATCTAATGGAAGTAGTTTTAGGTCAAAACTCCTTACCAATCAAATTTATGGACGAAACAAGATCAGCTATGGGCAAAACGGTCATTTAAAAATCGACAAAAATCATGAACATGGGAAATGACCCCGATAGTCGTTCCCCAAAGTTACACGATCACACGACTTCATACAAAAAAGAAATAAATATTCTACAATCCTCTGATGCGTAGAATGCGGGTCGTTACAATACAACACAACCAGCATATCAATTTGTTGATTAAATTTTCAAACATATATAACTTTTATATCTTCAAAAATCATATTTTCTAAGATCTGATTATATATATACCAGTACATATGCACGCCCGATGGGCGTGTGCATAGATGCATTTGACCAAAGATGGAAAAGAAGTGTAGAATAAGCAGTAAACTCATGCGTGCTGTTATACAGAAAATATGGAACAGTAAATGTACACAACAGCACACTGTTTGTGCAGATAAAAACGTCATACAACAACGTCAGTAACTATCTCAGGATCAGCTGAGTGTGAAGACAGAATAGTCGGAAAAAAAGGACTGAACATAATGGCTGTATAAAGAAGCCAAAGGCTGAATGTTAAATAAGCGTGAAGTAACAAAGGAAGCAAAGCAAATGGAAGAACTGTTTATAACGCAGTTATCATCATCAGTTACAACTTATTTGCCGGAAGAAACCTGAGAAAGGACAACAGTTTTAAAAAAAACAGAACAAATATGATGACCAAAAAACTGCATAGGAAAAGCAGGAGCAGTAGCATTAATGTGAATGTGATCGGGAACGTGAACGGCTTTCAAGCTCAGCAAAAAGTGTATCAACTTCCGCAATCTGGAAGGAATAAAAGAGAAGAGTTAACAGTTGGGTTTACAAACTGTCAGTACCATAGAAATGAAAAAAAGTAATGAAGTTAAAAGAAGAACTGACCACTGCCGGGTCGTGCCAGTCGATGTCATCATCATTGTCAGCCTGGACAGTGTGAAGTGAGTTGTGTGAAGTGGCATGATCGTGTGTGACCTGGTCATGGGTACGTTCGTGAGAATGACCGTTGTTCTGGTTCAACTCATCCGGGATTTCTGCTGGAGTGTCATAGCTTGTAGACGCATCATGTTTTCTGTTACGCGAGCTCCTACGTGTCACCCTTTCTTCAGTTGGCGGTGACACGGCCTTACCTTTGGCAGAATTTTTGGCCTGTGTATAACAGTATTAGTCGGCTGTTGTAGAAGTGTGCAAAAAAAAGGAAAAAAAAGGTAAATCGTAAATATAATAATGGTACTGGTAGGGTTGTAGTACCCTTGGCATATCTTGCTTATGAAAGTGTAGTAGTTTGCAGTAAAAATAAAGATGAGTAGGGAAGATGACAATGAAGTAGTGTATGTGGGGAGGTTTATATAGAAGTAAAACATGGTAGTGGGAATGCTGGTTAACACGTGTATGAAAAAGGGGCAGTAGAAAGGAGAAAAAACAGGTGATCTAAATGGGAAGAGGTTATGAATTGGTAAATACTGGAGAGAAGCTAGCATGAAAAGATGGTGAAGAGGAATGAATGAAAAATGAGATTTATTTGTCTGTCTGTAATACGTGTTGAGTACAGGGCAGAAATGTGTTAGAAAATAAATAATGGAGGAGTTAAAACTTGTAAAATGTCGACTTGTAAGTTCCAAACAGCAAAGTAATGAATGTTTTAAAAAAGTGGTAGTAAATTAAAATAAGGATAAAATCAGGAAAATAAGTAATTACAGATACTGATCCGTTAACATTCTCTAGTTATTTGTTTTCTGTTTGTGTTTAATGTCCGTCGGTATGATGACGTAAAGATTGAATGTAAATGATTTTTGAATGTGAAAATTGTAGTTTATGGAGTAGCAGGTAAATAGCAATGAAAATGGAGTTAAAAAAAAAACAGTACTGAAAAAGAGCACCTTAATTGGGTATATATCTCTGTATACATCATGTTTAGTACCATTGGAATCATTGTATTACCTATGGAAATTACATTAATAGTATTAGCATTTAAAGTATTTGCATGCAAAGGGAAAAAAAATAGAAATTTAGGCGGATTAACAAATCAATATACGAAGTGATGTTTGCTATTTATGGCATTTAAGTAAACATATTGCAGGACAGGGGTACGTAATCACCATCAAACTACTATGATCGAATCGATGTTCAAAATGAATATCATACATAAGAAGAATTCCTAATACAATAAAGTATATTTAGATCCATGCTAGCAGTTATATAGATCAATTTCTTTGTCGTCATATTCAGTGTACTCACGTGTTCAATATCCAAATTAATCTCAGCATCACATGATGTAATAATTAATTTGATCGCATTATAATATTCATCGATGATTTGGTGTAAAGATTGAATGGTTAGGATCAGCTGGGGACAGGGGACAGGTAAATAAGGGATAGAAAAACTGAAATTGCATTGATATATGCATATATCTGGTTAGCCAGTATTTTGAAATTCAAAATATACCCAACTGAAATGAGTGTGCATTCAATGTCCGTAATGTAATTAAATTGTTGACACCATACAGATAACATTCCACTCGTCTTAACATTATATATGCACATATTATTGGCCTGTATTAATGAACACAGTCTCGTAGGCATAGCAACGGATATTTAACGCACTGTAATTTATAATTACTAATACCATAAGAGTATGAAAAATATATCATTAATGCTCACCCAAGATAAAGCATCTGGTTCCAGTTTCTTGTCCTCAACCCTCATCATCTGAATAGTTACGCAATCCGTGTGCAGCAGTCATCGACCCTAGTCATGTTAATAGTTACCCAAGATTAGTACTTCCTATCTTCACTGATAAAAGAAACATTGAGTGCAACAGTCCCATTTTCAGTCAGTCCATTTATGTTGGATGTTGATAAATCTGAGGATTAAACAAACATATGTTTCATTTTGCTATTAAATATGAAAATAAAGGTACATTTGGTAACCTAAATATCGTTTAATGTACATGCCAACAAATTTTCTGTCAACGTCAGATAATGACGTGCGTAAAATATTGTATCATTTTCAGACAGAAAGTTTAAAAATTTAAGATATAAAAATACCTCTGTTTTATCGGAATGTTTACGGTAGGTAAATGGTAGACCTGAATTGCATTCCTTCCCTTTTGTGGTCAGCTCACATCAATCCTCAGTAGACAGGAAAAAAAATAAAAAAAAATGTTAAACAAAAACAAAACTGAACAAATAGGACGTCGACGGCATGTAGTTTTTAAAATTTGGAGAATTCAACCGCACAAATGTAAGCCGAATGAAACGTAGAAATTGTGTAGAGGTCAAGAATAAAGTAAATGATTCAGAACTAATTGATAAAGTAGAGAATGTAGAGCATGTAGAAAGCAGAGAGTAAGTTAAAGTATACCTTAATTTGTTTTGTGTTGAGTAGACGGGCCGTAAGTAATTAGAAGGGTGGTTATGTCATTCCTCCAATCGACGATTTGAGGTGTTGATGAATGCGGTCAGCACTGCAGGGGGGAAAAAGTATTAAATTTTTGAACGAAACGACAGAGTAAATGAGTTAAAAATTATAGAGTAGAGAGCGTAATGTTGATGTAACCATACTGCTAAATGTATTATACTGATTAGAATGGAAGTGAGTTGTGAAAACCCTTGTTATCTTATTCCACCTGCCGGGAAGGATTGAATGCTGTCCAATGGAAATTGCTGGGATGAATAAGCTGAGATAGTGCAGACGACAGCTTTGTAAAAGCAAAATGAATTGCAAATAGAGTAAAAAGTCTGAGAAATTTACATTTCCTCTCCTCCTTTTCCGGGCTTGAGACCGGCATCAAATGAATTAACATTTGATGGCGGAGTTAAAAATGGGGGGGGTGGGGGGGGGGGGGGTTTTCTGGTGTTATTGCGACATGTTTATAGTCGTTAATGGTTGTGAATGGGGGGGATAAGGTGGGGAAAACATTAGTCATGTTAATGGCAGGTTAAAAAGTGTGAACATTGGATGTAGCAGACATGTAAATGCAAAAGTGCAAATAGATAAGATGTTG
Organism: Allium sativum; assembly: GCA_030737875.1. Taxonomy (NCBI): domain Eukaryota; kingdom Viridiplantae; phylum Streptophyta; class Magnoliopsida; order Asparagales; family Amaryllidaceae; genus Allium; species Allium sativum. The sequence goes on along the minus strand of CM060921.1, from coordinate 712,510,813 downwards.
TTAACAATAGTTATTACTTTGTGTGACGTAAAGAGAGTATGATAAAAAAATGCCTAACTCATGTTTGAAGTACATGTTAGTAAAACATCCTTGTAAACAACATTTCTCGTATGCGTACCATCTTTTCGTGGAATGTTTCCATTTTGAACTAAAATTTTTGTTGTTTGTCGTGCAATACCTCTAGATAAGGCTACATATAGCTGACCGTGGGTGAAAACATGTTGCTGCAGGTAGATACCTACAGTACGGATGGTTTGTCCTTGCGATTTGTTGATCGTAAGAGCAAATGCCAGTTTAATAGGAAATTGTTTTCTAATAAGTGTGAAAGGCATGCTAACATTTTCCGAAGGCTTCAATGGTATTCGGGGAATAAATACTCTTGTACCACGGAAATGACCAACCGCAATTTCTGCATCAATAAGATTTCTATGGAAAACACGGCATATTAACCTTGTTCCATTACATAAACCTATCTTAGGGTCAATATTGCGAAGAAGCATAAATGGACAACCAATTTTAAGAGAAAGTTTATGTGGCGGTAATCCGCTTGGGGCAAGAGAATTTAAGAATTCATGTTGGTACAAATTATGTGTGTCCTCTTCAACGGAGTCGAAGGAGTAGTATGTAAATTCCGTACCGGGAAACATGTCAATCACAGTAGTGTTAATAGCATCAACAGTATCATTTGTGGGGGCTAAAATGGCTCTATTCAAAATAGAAGTAGCGTCGTATATCGTATCACTAAGCGCTGGGAAAACATGATCAACTAATGAATAAATAGGATTTGCATTGTTCGACGATATAATAATATCATCAGGGAGTTTTATCATGTCATCATGCACATATGGTTCATCTCCGTTTCCAATACGTAAAACAAAGGTAGCATATGAAGGATCATGTATAGCACGCATATTTTGTGTCAAGTGGAAAACCTGTACGTGTGACCATATGTATGATTGTGTAATACATGCATCAACAGTTTCAGCTCTAGTACCATTTTGTACAATAGGCAAAACTTGTCGAAAGTCACCACCTAAAATAACAATTTTGCCACCGAATGGTTTATCTGAATTGCATATATCTCTAAGTGTTTTGTCTACAGCCTCAAAAGCATGTCGATGAGCCATTGTAGCTTCATCCCATAGAATGATTGTGGTTTCATAAATAAGTTTTGCAAGATCAGATTGTTTAGGAATGTAACAGGTAGATGAAGAGTCAAGCAGTATTGGTATTTTAAATCTTGAATGGGCAGTACGTCCACCGGGCAATGCTAAAGCAGCAATTCCCGATGTTGCAACTGCAAGTGCAATTAAACCTCTACTTCGTGAGTGAGCTAAAATAGACTTATACAAAAATGTTTTCCCTGTACCCCCCGGCCCATCTATGAAAAAAACAGAATTTATATTATCAACAATAGAGTTCATGATAACATCAAATGCATGTCTTTGTTCAGAATTTAAGGAGTTAATAGACTCGATGTCTTCTTGTGGTACATGGATAGAATTTTCAATGAAGACAGCAGTGCAAATATTATTGGCAGACTCGAAATCAACAGAATAATTTGGAAAATCTAAGTCAAAAACTGATTTGTTGTACTGATGTAGCAACTTGTTAAGGTCTGAGAGACAAACATGAGTGAAATATGTAATGTCGGTAATTGAAGAAGTATGTCGATAGTCTTCAATCATGTATTCAAACAAAAAATCCCACATTTTACGCACATGAGTTGGTTCGCAATAAACTAAAATTGTAACAAATAATCTTCTAAGTGCAGTTGGCATATGTGTGTTAGAAGCATCTCGTAAACAGTCATAAATATCATCATCATTTTCTAATAAGCCTCTACGTTCAGCAGATTCTTTGAATGTGCGGTATTCTGTTCCTTGAACTGTACGTAAATCAGTAAAAGATAATGCGCCTCTAACGTGTGTAAGGAGTAATCTCAAGAAATATCGATCACCGTCAGTGGGTGAAACGGTATAAATTCTACCTATAACCCTACGATTGTTTTGTCTATGAATCCATAACTTATGTTTATTGTCCCACCAATATCTTTGTGGGAACTCGTGGTAAAATAACTGTCTTGCCTCTTCGTCGATAACGTTTGTACTAAAATATTCAGTAAGCATAGTTTTTGTTCTACTGTCATCGTTTAGTATATCAGTTAATTGTTCGGATGAAGAAAAATGCAATTGCTGCCTATTTGGCAAATGAATTTGCAGACCAATAACAGAAGGTACAATGCTGTTAAGCTGGAACTTAAAGATTCTCCATAACGACTCAGGTGGACAAACCCAGCGAGCATTAGCAAATTTAGATATTTCATCGTTGTTATCGACTGCTGAGGCTGAAACACCCACGGAAACACGGTCAGACCCTTTGTACACATACTTGTAAAGATACTTGACGGATTTAATACTTGAACATATTTCAACATTTAAATGACAGTCATATTTTAGTAGTAAATAAGGGTTATATGGCACTACCCAACGATTGTCAATTGTGTTATTGTTTGAGTTATTTTGTGTCATGTTATCGCGTCTCCTATATATTGGGTATGAGTCGTTTCCTTGTACGGTAACAGGAGCAAATGGTTTTGGGAAACCTTTTTTGCATTCACCATTTTTCATGCATGTGGCATTAGTGTTAAAATGTCCGCACGGATGATGAATCATGTTTTTTATAACAGCCGCATGTAAATCACGTTCTAATTCTTTACACGGAATTTCAGCTCTAACAACGGAGTCATACTCATCGGGATTACTAATCTTATCGTTGTCAGCTACAATTATTAAAACATGTGCGTGTGGCAGTCCTCGTTTTTGAAATTCAACAACGTGTACATGTGCGATAACCCTGCCTAAAACACCTATGTCAAATAAATCATGTTTTAATTGTTCTAATTTAGCACGGAAAATTCTAGTTGTTAGGTCAGGTCTATCTTGCGGTAGTTGCCCGGGAAGCAGTTCGTTTAGTATTTCAGGCCATTTAGCATTACATGTCATCGTAAGAAAAAAATCAGGTTTTCCATACCTTTGCACTACAGCCATTGCATCTTGATAGCGTTGAAGCATATCTCGTGGACTACCAATATGAGATGACGGAAGAATTTTTTTCATTCCTACATTAGCTGCCATTGACATTGCAGAAGTACATGTAAGATAAGAATGTATGAAGCGGACATAAAATAAGTAAGGAAGGAAGCGTTTGAAAATGTAAAGTACCGGTAGACGTTTCGCCTGCAATCAGTGCATCCTGCAGGCCTTGATACAAATCAGCCCTTATTTTATCTTGATGATTACGAACATATCTCAGTCTCATCGTTTCAATTTTAACATACATATCTACGACATATTGTTGAAAAAGCCGGCCTGCAAGCAAGAGAAGTGATGTGTCTCCAGGTCTTATCTGCGAGAAAACGAATGTAGTACGGAGTGTAAAGGTCAGGTAAAAAAAAATGAATGTGCAGAGTGAGGTAATCAAACAGAATTAAAGAATTACATGAAATAAGGTATGAAATGGGAAGTATCCTGAATCCAGAAGATATAAAATTAATAGTAGTAATAGTAAGATGCATATGAAATTATAAGTATGTACTGTGAAACAATTGTGAACAAACGTAGCATGATATACGTGGGGCACAACATAATGTCAACATAAGGTAAAATAAGTGTTTAAAGGTGAGAGATAATCATTTACATCGACGTTTGTAAAAATAGATTTAAGATCATCACGTGTTCACATATCATTTTCAATTACCATAAATAAACCTGTATAAGGTGTGAGTAATAAGATGCACAACTAATTTCATTGTCTCCACTATCGTGTAAGCTCAAATCCCAACCATGGTGACCGTAGGGAAGCAATAGTGGGTACTGAAGTGGATCATAATATCCAGCTGTATCTGGAACCCGTTGTAGATGTCCAGACTGTGTTGTGACAATTATGTCCCTACCTTGTAAATCATCGCTTTCGTCGCCTACAATTATGGCGGCAACTTGTGATGCAGTAGGCATCTCATGAACATGTCGATCAATTGTGATCTCTTTAATTTTAATTCTGCAAAGGTGCATATCAGGACGTTGTCCCAGCTGACGTAGAACAGAAACAAATGGGTTAACTGAATTCATAACAGCAGTTATAATTTGAAGTAGCTCATGTCGTAAAACTACGTTATCGAGCTGTCGATTTTCAGTTTCATGTTCTGTGTCATAAATGTATAGCTGTAAATATCGTGGTCTGGTTCCATCAGCAGGTAGCACACTGCCAATACGGTGGTAGATGGAACCATGAGCACGATATGAGTAAACTCCATCCATTCCGTTAGCCAAATTTTGGTCAATTTCGGCACCCATTGATGTGAAAGCAAACGCATTGTTGTACGATCTTATATTAGTTCGGAAGTGCGTGCCAACTTCGGTTTGATCAGTGAACAGAGCAAGCAACTGAGGCGGTGCAGAAGGTAGAGAAATACGAAGCCTACCATTTGAACAGCAGGAACCTGAATTTTCAAAAGCAAATTTTTTTGCTGTGCATAAGGTACAGGTTGTTGGTTGTGGGAGGACATACTTGCGAAAGGCACGGTTGGCTACAAAATTTCGTGCACAGTTAACAGATGTTCTCAATGTTTCAAGCGGAACAACATTATTATCAACTGGTTGAATAAGAGTGAAAAATAAGTTAAAATCAAATATAAATGCAACGTACGGGATGAATGCAGCAGAATTTATGAATATTATATGAAATAGTACCATTGACATGTCCATTTTGTTGTGCGGTAGACTGAAGTCGTTGTGAACGACGTCGTTGTCTACGGTTAGCCAGCTGTTGTTCATGTTCATCGTCAGACAGCCTAGCACGTCGAGCTCGCTGAGCAAGACGTCTATTTTCTCGCTGTTCACTATCCATCGGGGTAATGAACAAAGTTGAAAGAGTATAAGCGTATGAGCAGAAGAGTACAGGTAAAAATATGGCAGCAGGTATTATAGAGAGAGTGAATGAAGGAAGGTAAAGATACGAAGAGGAAAAGAGAAGTTGGTATAGTTGTGTAAATATTTTTTCAGCTGGCAAAAAAACTGCATAAAATAAGGAGGAAAAAATGGAAGTTTTAAAAATAATGGAATAATTAAAGGAGGACCGAGCAAAGTTGAAAATAACCGTTGTTTTTTTAATACCTTAGTAGTAAATATAGGATAATAATGCAGCAGGTAAATGATAGAAATGTGAATAAGTATAATAGATTATTACATAAAATCCAAATGAGTGTGTACTCATAATATTCGAAAAAACTGAAATATGAATTACTCATACTTTTTGACATATATATTTAGTGGAAATATGTGCGTAAATTATGCTGAAATCACATTCGTCCATCATAAATGAGATAAATATAGGTCAACGTAGCAAAGTCAGAAGATAAGCTTTTGTATGTTCGGTTGTACAAAGCTGAGTATAAGAATCGTATAACAAAGATGTAAAGGCTCAGTGTAGGTTCAGGAAATACGTACGGACGCAATGTAATGTCAAATGTGAGTTTTTTACATAAACATACAACATAAGTTGAATGTGAATGCAATGTGACGACATTAGTACTTTACAAATGTTATGCAATAAGTGTCGACGGTATTACGATGAAAGTAAATGCAGGCATTTGATCCATACCTTTTGGTAGTTGTGCCGGTGGTGCCGCAAATGCGCCAAGTAAAGAAAAGAGAAGAAATGTGCTTCGGGAATTAAACTGGTTGAATAAATGTATAATGCAAATATAAGTGCATATCGATTCTGGTCCGCATGCTGATCCAGCTTTCACATAACAAACTGGATGCAACATTTTGTAGAACAACCGAGGAGAAGGCCGAATTTCACCGGTAATTTCTTCATCTGAGCCGTGTCGTCGTAGTCGAGAAACTGTGCCTCGCCAAGTACAACGGCTGCAGCAGTTTCTTCAACATCTGACTGGCAGAAGAAAATCACCCGTAATGAATTCAGGTCACACTTGTCCTCGTAGATGACAAACTGTGCCTCGCCATTAACGATGGCTGCATCAGTTTGTTCAACATCGGACGGGCAGCAGAAAACATGCGTAATCTGTTAAATTGAGAGTACATAAGTATAATAGCAGTTGGTTAAATAATTATGATCACCTTCATGATTAACTTTTTTTCAATAAAATGCAGTACAATTTACCTTCCCCGTCTTGTCGTCTACTTCTGTCTTTCAACCATATTAGTACAGCAAGCCATACTTATTGCCGCTTCATGGCCATTTAGGTCAAGTTCTTTGTATTTCACACAAATTTGTGCATATTCGTACTCCGTCATAGTGCATGTTGTTCTCACTATCTTTCACTTGGTCGTACATCTTCTGCCCTCCATTTTACCTTGCATACAAATATCCGTAATGCACAAAATTATACTGACTGTCGATTATAAGACAAAGCAAGATAAATAATATGACAGTACAATCAGTTGTGTAAATAAATATGATAACATGCATGATTAAAAGTTATGAGTAAGTTAACCGAAGGTTGCTGCTTACGACAGCATGTGTCACTCCTTTCTACATCCATTGTCAAAGAATGCAAAAGGAGGGACAGAAGAGTTAATGATAGTTGACAGAAAATTTTTATGATACTTGTTTATGCAAACCGTATTCAAGTGTTGGTAGAACTCTGTGACGGTTAAAGATGCGGAGGAAAAAAAACAGCAGGACTATATTCCGAAAACTCGATCAAGCAAAAGGAACGATTAAAAAAAAATTTCCAAAAGTGTTAACGTACAGAACACGGTTAGAATAAAAAGTGTAAGGTGAGAAAATAACTGCTGAGGAGAACATAAGTATAATAGCAGTTGTGTAAAACAATAGTGCAGGTGTACCAAATGTAACCGCGTTTACAAAACAACTCTACACAACCCAAAAAAATTCAGTTTTTAAACGGACAATGGTGTACGTTTAAACAATGAAATCTCATGAATTATGTAAAGACATTTGGCAAACAAATGGTTATTATGTATACAGTACTATTTAATTGCTAAGAATACGGTTTTATGTAGTATAATAGTAGAACAATACTTGGACGTACGACAGATTTAAGTTATAATTTTTGACAGCAAAGAATAGCACGTTAACAGTGAACATGTTGGCAGTTAAATGTACCTTTGGAACAAAGCAGTTACAAACTGTTTGGCATATCATACTAATAATACGGTACATGGAATTAACGCAAGTTTAAAATAACAATTTAGGCCAAAAGTTAAACCAAATGAACACATAACATGTTGGGAGTTATATTTTGTAAATAAGGAATTTGAAACTCGTTGGAATTATTTGTCAGTGGAAAGTCAATGGCAATACGGGTGATGGGGTAAGAGTGATTAAGGTAATAAGTAACAATTTAAAACAAAAATAAAGTAAGATAAAAGTATAGTAATAACTCGGATAAAAGACAACAGCATAACAAAAGATAAAAAGACATACATATAACGTAGCGGAAAATGAGTAAAAAAATTGTTCTTGCCTTTTTTTGTTTGATCCATTCTTTTATCAATTTATACATCGCATGTTATAAAACATCCTGCATTATCTTTGAAATCTGTCAAACTGGGTACCTCCTCCATGCCGTCATAATGATATAGTATGCGGGAAAAAAAATAGCGCAAATGTATAAACATAATTTTGGATAAAGGATTTACTACTGTGTACCATAGCAAGGAGTTGTGAGATTAAAGCATTACAAATACCCAAAAGTGTATGAAGGCTGAAGGTAAGTGCTAAACAGCGTATGAAAATTTCATAATCTAATTTATACTGAAAAGGACGTATATCAGTGGTCAGACTTAGCAGCTACGGTTAGCAAATTGTTTGTAAAATGTAAAGACAAATATCCATGAATATTTTGTACAATTAAACAGTACAGGTGGATAATTTAGTCTGACCGTATCGAGTGGTAAAACATTTGAACAAAAGTTGTTTGTACTCAGAATATTAGTTAATATACGATGTATACATGTGAAGCAGTTGACAATGTATGAATGTATTGTATTGTGGTATAAAATTTATCAATATAATATGGTTAAGTATAGCACACAACAGATGCACGTATGAAAACACCATATTCTGCTATGAAAAGAATGACGGGAGGCGCAATAATACGCACGAACAGTGAATATAGCATCAGCAAAAGCATTAGTGACGTGAGCTACCATGTGAGTGTTTCAAAGTTAAGCACGTAATAATAAGTACTAATATAGGTCATTCAAATTTGGTACGTACGTCGATGATACATCGGACGAATGGATGTCCAGGTGTACAAACATGGATAACTGGTGGTTTGGAGAGAATACCATTATGGAAGAGAAGTAGGGTGAACTGATTATACGTGCTGTCAAAAAAGAAAAACATGTGTTACCTAGCAGTATGTGACATAATCACAAACAGCAGTGTGTGACAAAGAGTAGTATGGGACATAATGACACGTAATATTTGCTTACTAAAAAATTTAAATCAGGCAATATAATTAAACATCAGTTTGTGTAATCCAATTTTCGTATGTGCTAAATATCAGTTTAATGAAATAATTATCAGTTCATAAATAATCGGTAATAAATTTGCGTAAATACAGAAACCGGAGGTCTACAAACACATGAAGGTAGCAAACTTTATGGGTATAATATCCTTAACCATATCAGACAACAGATTGAGGTATGAAAAGTTGTTGGTGATGTCAGTGTTAAAAAAATAAGCAGCAATCGTAGTAATATAGATGGTATAAAGTTCATATGGACCTCGGTGGTACAGGACAGAAATCAATTTTGAGCTGGTCAAACGCGTCTACCTGCAGGGTTGGTGAAAATAACGTTAGAGAAGAGCAATAAAGTGAACTTAGTGTACTACAGTCGGAGTTTACCTGAGCTGAACACGTCAGCGACGGAAAAAACATTGTCGCGGGTGTACAGAAGCAGATCTGCACAGCAGTAGGGCGTAACCTTCCAGATCTGGACAGCAGTTCAGTATGGAAGGATAAGGAAGGCAGAAACCACAAATAACTGGCCGTGAATAGGGAACAAAGCACTGAAGAGGTCAGTGACGGAAAAAACGTTGTCGCCGGTGTACAGAAGCAGATCTGCATAGCAGTACGGCGTAAACATCCAGATCTGGACAGCAATTCAGTATGGAACGATAAGGAACCCAGAAACCACAAATAACTGGCCGTGAAGAAGGAACAAAGCAGGCGGAGTTGGGTGTTAACAGGAGATGTGAAAACTACGAAAAATAAGTCAGTAGTCCAGTACGTTTGAACGGCAGACGCCATTATTTTTTACAAAAGAAGAAGGAAGAAGATGGAAAGAACGGAGTGGAAAAGTGGAGGAAAAAAAAAATTGCCGACATACTTTGACCAAGGGTAACCGGCGTGCTTTTGGGAAATGTGTTTTTCAAATGACAAAATGGTCCCTGCCCATAAACGTTGCCCTTAAGTTCAATTGGAGTGGGAGAAAAGGACTTTTCTGACCATTCAAAAAAGCTTCACCAAGGAGGGGTATTTGTATTAATAGTATAGATAATCAAAAAAAATGTTAATTATATACATGTCACTCTCAACTCATTCTAGGGCATTACTAACCCCATCCGTAATGAGTTTTCTTTTATAGGATATTACTAATCGAACCTCTGATGAGTCTTTTATTCCATTCTAATGAGTTGTACCCCAAAGATTTGAGTTAACCAAAGCTTAGATACCATATGTAGTGACTCTCCCTCTCGGTCGATCCAAATCGATCGTTAAACGGAGTTAAATCGCCCCAAAAAGGCAGATACACTAACTTTGGGCTCACAACACATCATAAAAACAACAAAAGACTTTTATAAACATCACATAAATGTTACATCAGAGTACATAATATCAGATTATTGAAAATAATATAGCGAAAAATAAATTTACAGTAAATGTAATATAATGCAATGGATACAAATAAACTAACATAGCGGAAGACTATCAATGCTCTGGACACAGCTTTATACTTCGATCTAGAATCTTGCTAAATGAAATAATCTGCAAAACCAAAACTACTGACTGCCCGTGTGGAAAATATGGGCATCCAGAGTTTAGGTAGAAACAATAAACTCCGAGTCAGTCATGGGACTGGTGTGAGAACTAAAACAATTATTAAATATTTACTTTAAAAGGGGTAAAAATCATGGGACCACACCGTATAACACGGAACGGGCTTGCTCCACATGAATATCAGTTTAAAATAAAACAACGCAATGCGTTTTGAAAAATGAAGCTATTATAAGACTCAGGTCCCATCACACAATGCAACGCAAGCCAGAGGATAGAGTTTTCCCTTATAATAGCCAAACATGCTTGGTACGTTAAAAAACAAATCATTTTGATATTACTCTAGCAAATGCCTCAGGATCCTCCCGCAGTGAACCCTTGGATCTTCAGGGCCGATCCACACTTACATTAGTGGATTAATATTCCTGAACACACGTTTCCCGGTCCTATCGGACCTATCTTTGAGCCACTAGGGACTCCATATCGAGGCGCCTCATTCCATCGTCCACATAAGTAAAAATGTCTGAGCTCCATACTATGGCACCACTCCCAGCTAGAAAGAAATGCATGTTCTCCTTGCAGTCCTTTCCCGTTTCTGGTTCACACTGGGGTGTGAGGCTCGCCAATTAACGCTATACACAAAGCTATGTTATTTAAAGTCATCCTTTAATCAACAACCACAAGGCTCTACTTTTCAACAAAAGCCTTGATCATTTGCATCTCAGCATGCCACACTGACAATTCACACCATGCAACTGATGTCTATCGATATAAAAGCTTTAAGCTCGTACGTCACAGAGAAGGGTGTTAAGTAAGAGAATAAATTTTCCACCACCAAACAAATATATATTTAATCGAAATCAATCAAAACAGAACAAAATCCAATGTTAGACACACATCCATTTACAAGTCCATTCTGGGTATGAACGAAACCGGAGGCACCTTATTCCTCGTCCTGTATGTCCAATACAGGAGAGAGGTCCTCACATATCCGGTAGATCTCCAAGTACGTCTGGACAATCACCACTTATTACCTCATCTTGGGTGTACATCCCAATCAAGGCATCAGTAATCATCCAAACGATGTGAAGATCTCCGGTCTTCAACCACCATCTTCATCGGTGACTTTTAGTCATCATCCCAATTATTCAGAATGGGATACTCGGTCTTTCTGAATAACAAACGTATTTTATAATCAAGTGCTATAAAGACACATCATGCGCCTCATTCCAATTCAAAATATTATTTTATTCAAATATTCTTTTCACAATTTAAACCGAATTAAGGTTTATCAAACTAGTCGGGATTAGCGAACCTTACCGAAGTAATCATTTGTTTTATTATCCCAATCCCAACCTATTCATCCCATGGAGCAAAACTAGTAGTACTCCATACCTAACACCCACGGTGTTATCGATAAAATTAATTACCATTTCATGTTCAAATCTAATTAAAGATTTAACTATCACCTGGAGTAAAACTGGTGATACTCCATCCTCGATCATTTCCCAAATTTGCTAATTTATATTATAACATTCACATTTCAATCTAATTAAAGATTCAACAAAACTCCACTTAGTTTTAATCCTCCAAAAATCTTTATCTAATGATTATTTAACTTTAAGAAATTAATCTTGTCTTTAACTGAGTTAAAGAACCAATGTTACTGAAAACAAAATTCACAATAAACCCAAATCCATTTTTCATCAAATATGGAATCTTCATGGAAAACAGATCAATGTATAATCGAAATAAATTTATGTATCTAATCAATAATATAAATGGAATAACGACAAGGCCTTTTAAATTCCATATATAGTAATGGTCTTCCTAGAAGCTCATCTCGATTATTACCAAATCGAATTCCATTAAATTTCAATTTAATATTTTAAATTGGAAAACTTTACTTTGGAAAATTTCCATTAAATCTTAGTTACAAGATTTATAAATTCTAAATCATATCTTCACAGTTAATTGGGTTAAAGAACTAATGTTATTTAAAACACATTTCACGATAATCCAAAATTTCAATTTCAATTCAATTCAAATTAAATATTAATTAATTGGTAAACTTCTCCAAATCTTAATTAAAAGATTTATTCTTTTCTCAACGGGGTTTAAGAACAGTGTTAATGAAGACACCATTCACGACAAACCCAAAATCCAATTTGATATTAAATACAAGGCTCTGAATAGAAATTATATCGACTTATATTCAATATCAAATTCTGAAACGAACAAATATCGTATTGGCAATAACGATATACATATATATCTTCCAAATTACTCAGCAATATCCATATAATCACGGAATCCAATACCGGACTATTCCGAAGATCATTTCCGTTCAAATCCATTCAGATTCATATGTTGGAAAATTCTGGTTATATTAAACCATTTCTCAATCCAATTTATTATTTAAAAACATTGGATTATTATTCTAGTTAATAAATAGTTCATTTCGATAAAAAAATAATTTATCTTTTCAAACTTGGAATTTTTCATCCAAAATTTTTCAAAATCATTCATTATGATTTTACATGATTTTTCCATATTTTTAGTAATTTTATTAAGGCCCTTATAGTCGGTTTCCAATAACGGTCATCGAACTGCATCCATTGCGACATTTTCCAAGATTGATTTGGACATAATTTTAAATCCCACCATTCAAATTTAAATCTCATATATTCATTGGAACGCTCTTTTCGATATGAACCCAATGGTTCTGGTTTTAGAAGAATCCTACGGTCGGATCTCCAGTTACATCAATTTGAAGTTAATGGTCGAAATTCACGAACGGTCGCTGCGCAGCGCGTTCTATTCAGGCCATTAAATATATATAATATATATCGTCGATTTCCACTTAAAACGTATTTTATAAATTGTTTATAAATTCGTTTAAAAAAGATTCCAACTTCCATTTCAATTTTAAATCAAAATTGAATATTCCATTACATGACAATTTTATACAGTGCATATATATGTTGAAAATTATATTTTTAACTATCCAATAATTGTTCCATTACCTGACCATTTTATATATCGCATATATAAGCTAAAAATAATATTTTTAGCAAAAAAATATTTTATATGATGCATATATATTGTTCACAACGCATATATATATATATATATTCATCGCATATATATTCTTTATTCATCGCATATATATTTTATTCCTCGCATATATATTTTTTATTCATCAGATATTTTTTTATTTCACAACGCATATATAATTTCACAACACATATATATAATTTCACAATGCATGTATATTTTTATACAATGCATATATATATATTATCACATATATATTCTTTATTCATCGCATAAATACATATATATATATATATATATATATATATTATTCGTTAAGCATTTCCACACCACAAACAAAACACAATACAATCAATTAAATCGTCCATGGTCTGCGGACGAGGTGAGCTAACAGGCTCCGTATACAATTTCATGATAATTAACACATATAAAAATCTACACTGGCAATCCATATATTTTTATACATGAATATAATAACGTGATAAAATAATTTTAAGTGAGATGGAGTTCCCAATTTGATTTCAGTTCTGTTTGAATTTAAATTCGCCTCAAAATCTGATTTGCTCCAAATTTGTTCCAGTCAGTTCCATGTTGTAGAGTTCGTTGAAACAATTCCAACGGTTCCAGTTTTGCTGAATTCTGATATCGTATAAGAAAGATACGATATTTATATGTTCATTACATTATATAAATATAATTTTCAAATTTAATTAAATATAGTTAAACTAAATCAAATTAGGCAGTCGATATTCTGACCCGAAGGCCACTGGTATTTCTTCTATGATGTGTTCTTCCACGTTGTTAAGCCCCAGGCCTTCACGATATAAACCGAACCATTATCATCCTTTAGGGTTCCACCACACACGAGCCGCGGGGCTCCGGAGCAAAACCAAACGCCACCACGAGTTCGGCCTTGGCCACCTCCTTCACCGCCACAGAAGGCACGCAACTCGAAGCAGTAGGGGCCCCGGAAATTAAGGCGGAACTGCAACATTTCCTTGTGATAAATCGAAAACCACACTTCTCCATTTTTGATCAAAGCCATATCAACTTGAAGATCTAAAGATTCTCTACAATTTTCGATTGAAAACTGCGGTTTAATTCATTATGATTTGAGCGAAATTAATAAGGGAAAGTTGGATCATTTCCGCCGTTAAATGAGAGAAGGCGGCGTCCTGTCTTGGTTGTGAATAGTTAGGGCTGGCCAAATTATGGTATTTATATAAGTTATTATACTATTTAATTCAATTGGCTACTCAAATGTGAAGTTTAACGATTTGAACCCCAACGACTATCGCCTTTAGCTAACTACCCCCATTTTGAACATAATGGAATATGTTCCGTAAGCCAATTCGACTATTGTGAATACTTTTTATCAAAATTAAAATATAAATCAATATATATTGAATTTAAACGTACATTTTAATTTACCGGGACCACATACTGACTCCAAAAATTATCAAAAAATAAATCTAGCTATGTTTTGACAATATGGTCCTAACAAAACTAATTTCATCGAATTTGGAGACCGTTTAAAAAGTGGTCATTTTCCAATCGATTAAATTCAAGTGAAAATTAGGCTCATCCCTAAAACATTTCAAAATATAGCACACGTCCCCCCTCCCCAAAGATTTATTGTAAACCCGGTCCCTAGAATTAAGGTGCCGCTTCTTTTTTGAATCCCATCCGTCTTCTCTTCTAGCATCTTCTGCCTTTTCCCTGTTTAGACCCAAAAAAAATGCGCCACACACTAAAAAAAATCGAAAAAAATATTCCCAGAAGCATTCGGAAAAAAAAAGTTGCATACTTCTGTGCAACTATTGCCAATAGTAGCATACATGCATATATTCATATAGTTTTTTTATGTTGAAAATTTGGATCAATATACGCATACATGTATGCAACTATTACCAAAAGTCGCATACATGTATGCGTACAAAGTTGAACTGAGATGCATGTGTTACAAATGGTTGCATACATGAATGCAACTATTCTGTATATATGCATGCATGTGTGCAACAAATTTAAAAGGGGCGACGGCTTCTAAATATGCGCATGGATGCATGCGTGTATTCTGTATAAGAGCATAAATGCGTGCAACAATGTCTGAAAACGGTGAATGCTTGAAAAAACAGGTCAAATTTGAATATATGCATAAAAGGATGCGTATATTGTTGTCAGATGCATACATGTATGCATTTTTACTGCAGTTTGACGCAACACTGAAATACAAGCATGAATGTATGCAACTATGAACGAATAGGTGCATCTTTTGGTGCAAAAACCTGTTGTTTCGCTGTTTTGTGTTATTTTGGGTTTTGATGTGGTTTTTGATTGTTTTAACGGATGAATTTTTCGGCGTTTACGTTTTTTATCTACTAATGAATTTTCGTGATTTTTTTTTACCTATTTTCGAAAAATATGGACCTAATTTACAATAATTTTTGGATCGGACTTGAGCCTAATTTAAAACCTTAACAGGGACCTGTGCCAAACGGATCCTAAATTCAAACTAAAATTACAAAACACGTTTAAATTTATCACGCTCATATATTAATTCCAAAAATTATGAAATTTGAAACCTGGCTATAATTTGACATTCCAGATCCAACAAAAGTGGTTTCGTCGAAAATGGAGGTCATTTGCAAAATGACTATTTTTAAGGGCTATATATTATATTAATATATATATATATATATATAAATAAAAATTCTACTATGACTATTTTAAATTTTAAACTGGACATAACTTACAATTTATATTATGAAATCTCAGTTTCTTACATTTTTCAGAAAGATATAGTTAAATGGATTCTAACATTTTTTGTTTTATCCAATTCTGACTTATATTGAATTCTGTATATTCAGTTGAAATTTAAAATCGAATTTTCAAACTACCGCGCCATTTCGAGTTCGTTTTAATTATATTTTAATTTATATGTTCAAACGTTGATTTAAATAAATTTTAAATATTTATTATTTAAAATAAATCATTTTAAATATCTAAAACCCATCAAAATAGCTAAAATAAAAAATTTTAATTGGTTCAGAAATACCGGGTTGTTACAAAACCCCTTTAAATTTCCTTGCCTCGAAAATATCGTTATATTTTCACAAAACTTATTTTTATTTCCTTTACTTTGGAAATATATTGTTATATATCCATAAACCCCTATTTCTATTCCCTTTACTTTGGAAAATAATGCTATATATGCATAGCTAATTGGTATGGATTAAATCACCAAATCTTATATGGGTTAACGATGTAGTTTAATCATTGTTTATTATATAAACCCAAAAGGTTTTATTTGACTTCAAACTTTATAGATTAAAGTTTTCAAACTTCACTCATGGAAATAAAAATTCAGTTTCCATGTCTATTTTAATTTCCAAACCAGTTTAGCTTCTTATTTTCATTTCCTCAAAATCATAGCCATTTACTTATATTCTTGGAATAAGTGTGTTCTCAAAGCTAGACTATTTTAGTTACTTAGAAAATAGTGATATATATTTAAACGAACGTTATAAGTGTAATCACAATTCAAATCTGGGCCAAACAATGTCAATTAATACATTGTTAAACGTAAACCCAATAGTTTCAATATATTTCAAAATCTTGAATATAAAGTTGTAATATTATTTCTCTTATGGAAATAATAAATTAATTCCAATATTTTTACCGTTACAAACCAATATGATCCTCAGATAATCCTGAAGTCATTCAAGTAAAGGGACTTTATTTATCTCTCAAACCTTGATCGACAACTTTCTTATCTTAATATGGATAAAAATTTGTAACACAAAAAGTTGATAATAATTATAATATCATATCCATTTCATTTACTATTTCGTATAAAATATGGTTTTATAAACCATTTCTTGCATTTTAAAATCAACTCCTTCATTAAAATTGCTTTAACTTAACTTGTTGATTAAGTAACACTTACTAAAACCCAAAATCTTCTATACAAATTCGTTTACACTTGGATTTACTATAAAAATCCATTTAACATTCTTTTACATCTTGTAAAGCTCCTTTAGTTTACAATCATTTCATCCAATTTAAATATTAAGTGAACGTTTGTTTAAAAATCTCACATTAATTTTATATTTCTTTTATGAACCTTTGTTTATAAGATTTGGGTTTATTCCTAAACCCTTTAATACAATTTGTTTTATAATTCGGATTTTATTACAAAATCCATTAACCAAATCTTTTACCTAAAAACCGATACATCTTATTATATAACTTAATTTGGATTTTGTTACCCAAAATCCCTTTACCCAATTTGTTCACAAATCCTTCAACCATATTTCTTTGAACAAACTTCCCTTTTTCATCGTTAAAAACTCTCTTTCCAATTAAAATCATTTTATGTAATTTCATTATTTAGTAAACGTTTATATAACCATATCACATTAGCTTAAACCTCTTTTATAAACTTTTGTTTACAAAACTTGAATTATATTATAGCATCCTTTTTTTAAAACCCCTTCCCGGATTAAATTAGATCTCGTTACCCATTCGATTATTTTCTTAAATGAATTCCAATTAAAAAGTAACCGCTTTAATTTTTATTAACTAAAATAATAATTAACTTAATCATTTGCGGAAATAAAGTAGTTTACTTCATTATTAACTAAAAAAGAATAGTTAATCTGTGAAAATAGTTATTAAAATAATTTACTTTATTAATAACAAATAACTCGATAATCACCTTTGAACACAATTATGTAAAGGTAAGTTAATTTTAAGAAATCTAAATAAGTTTAAACAACTATTTGTCATATCCCTTTTTGTTAGATTCATTGAATCAAATTAATCTAATAGCCAATTTCAATTTTAAACAGTTGACTTAGTCAACTCGAAACATCAGTTAACCAGTTAACTGATTAAAATAATTCTTTGTCTTAAATTAATTAATAATATAATTAATTTAATAAGTTCACTTAATTGTTTCATAGAAAGAATTAATTATATTTATCCACCCTTAGGTAATTTTTTGCTTATAAATTTATATAAATAGGATTTTTCTATAAAACCCATTTATGAAACTTTTATAAAATACGATTTCAAATATTGATTTATTTTTAAAAACTTATATTAAAATAACTTTATAAAATAAGATTGAAAACTTCGCATCAATTATAAAAATAAAAATGTTTAACTTTAATTCTGCAAATTCGCTTAACGGCCAATCGACGACTTAAACAGATGGATTCTAGGCCATATGCTGCCAATCACTTAATCAATACAAGAACATTGAATCCAATTCAACCATCAACATCCAATTCAACAATCAGTCGGCCAAATATTATTTAATGTTACTTGGGGTTAAACAGTTTGTACATGCATAATATAAAAACAAGTAACATACAAAATATTTGAGGAATCCAGTTCGATCCCTCCAACCAGTTTTTCCCTGCATCATAGCTGATCACATCATTTAATAAATGCATACAAAATAGACAGTTTTAATCTAATGCATTTCAATGGCTGAAATATAAGTAACGTCTATCGACAAAACAATCAAATAAAAAAAATCATCTACAAACATCAGATTAACCATACATTTTAGTCATATGAATTTTATTACATCATAGCATTTCAGAAAGCATGAGAGTTAGCTCACATTTATTTCAATCGACGATTCATGTCGATTTATGTAGTTTTAAACGAGCGTTTGTGTAATGACCCGCTTTAGGCCCGCTTCAAGTCGGTAGTTAGCCCACGTGAAACGTTCTCAAAAGCGGATAAAAAGAATACTTCATTGTCATTGCAATAATCTTACATTAAAGTACAAGAATATCAGAGTATAGATAATTGATTCACAATGGAAAAATATCAGAGAACAATAAATTACAAAGCAGTGGAAACATAAATACTTTCAGTGGAAGACTACGAAGTAATTCGGAGTACAGCTCCAGCCATAATCCAGGATCCTGCTTTATGAAGCAAAACCAAAACTACTAGCTTCCCGTGTGAAAAATATGGACATCCAGAGTTTAGTTGGGAAACAATAAACTCTGTGTCATTCATGGGATTGGTGTGAGAACCAAAATCAATTATTTACTTTATTGTAAAGTTGGGTAAATCACGGGACCATGCCATATAACACGGAACGGGTTTTTAGCACATGAAAACCAGACATAAAAACTCGCAATGATTTTTGAACAATGAAGCTATTATAAGACTCAAGTTCCATCACACAATGCAAGCGCAAATCGGAGGATAGAGGTTTACCTATAGTAACCAAACATGCTTGATACATGAAATTTCCCTTTTATTATCACTAGTGCATTGTCTGGAAATCAATTTCGAAAATAAATGCGTCAATCACAGACAACATACTGCCTCATCCAATTATGTCGCTATGCAGGTTTACAACTGAAAACGTAAGGTTCATATTGGAAGTTGGATTTCCATCAATGACCAAGGCAAAGGATCTTCATTATTCGATTCTGGCCATCTCTAGAATGATGTCCAGGACTCGCACGCATGTGAACCCAAGATCGGCTGAGCCAGCCCACCAACTCCCAGTGAGTTCGGGTTACTCCTGAACATAATGTTCCCTAGTCGTATCTGACCGCCATCTTGGTCTTTGTTTGGCCATCAACTGAGGGCCCTCGATTCCATCATCCACATAAGTAAATTTTTTGGGCTTCATACCACGGCATCACCTTTAGCTAGAAAGAAACGTATGTCCTTACTCTGATGTCTTTCATCCAGTTTTTGGTTGTTCACTAGCTGTGAGGCTTATCAAAGTCACTTTTCAACACAAAGCTATGCTATACCAGCCATCCTTTGATCATCATCCACAAAGATCTTCTTTTCAACAAGAAGTTTTGATCAATCAACAACTTGGCATGCAAAATTGTCAATTCACAACATGTAACCGGTGTCTATTAATATATAACCCTTTGAGTTCATAAGTGTAACACCCCGTAATCCCAAAAGAAACTGTTAACAATTAACTAAAGGATACTTAATTAAATATTGGGAATTAAGTAAAATGGACTGTACCATTGCGTTTGACTCGAAATTCTGGTTAAGATAGACTCTGAGTTTGGGTAAAACAGATATCGTATGAGGAAGATATGAAGGTCAGAAGTTTGTATATGTATAAGGGACATATATATGTATATTTCAAAATTAGAATTCAAAATATTTCAAAAATATGTAAGCGGGAAAAAGGGGCAGGCGCAAGCGGGTGTTTGACCCATTATGGGTCAACCCATGCCTGGTCTGGTCGACCTATGGGTCAACCCAAGGTCAGGTGGGTCGACCCGTGGGTCGACCCAGGAGGAGGTGGGTCGACCCAACCTTCGTCTAGCCGAATTTGTACCGCTGCATCCGGACTTTTATGCTAACTAGGTTCATTATTTTCTAAACGGACGGATTTAAAAACAGAGATCTGACGGTCAAGGATTGTCACGTAATTCTATATAAAGGCATGTACTCCTATCAAATAAATCGCATTTCTTCATACTTCTTCATCAAACTCTTGTTCTGAAATTATAAAATGAATATGGGGAGATGCTGCCGGAACTTGGATTGAATCAAGACAATTCTTACCTAACATATACAAGAATCTCTTTTGCAATATCAACATATTATTCTATGTTCTTTATATCCAACCTCAGTGAGTTCATGTTACTCTTAGATATACAAAGTTAACAGTAATCCTGACATGTTTATAAACCTGGATCTGAAGTTGTGCCTATTGAGAAACTGATTCATATCTAAACAGTTCTGATAGTATTACATGTATTCTTCTATACACCTGTTCTGTTGTTCAGTTCTTATATGCCTATTTCTGTTTTCATATGCTTATTTCTGTTAGTATATGTTTATTTCTTTTCTTCTTCCTCTCTCATTCCCTTTTTATTTTAGAGCCTAGGCTACCTTCGAGCCTAGGCCAATATCGTTGTAACATGCGTGGGAACGAAACTGGGATAAGTCAGGAATGATAATTTGGGGGAATATCTCGTACTATGAATCATGACTGGAATTTAGGGGCGTAACCTATACTGTGAAATATGAATAAAATTTTGGGGCATATTTTATACTGTGAATTATAGCTGAAGGTTTGGGGTAATATAAATCTGTAGGTTTAATTTAAGGATTAAGCGAAACATGTTAATGAAACTGTAAGAAACTTGTGTAACCTATTTAATCTGATGGGGTTGTATAAACCTGTTAATATGTAACATGTTTAATTCGGTCGGGTTGTATGAACCAATTAATTTGTTATTATGTAACCTGTTTAATCTGTTGGGGTTGTATAAAACTGTTAACCCGTTAATTTGTAACCTGTCTAATCTGGTGGGGTTGTATAAACCAGTTAATCTATTAATCTGTAACCTATTTAATTTGTTGGGGTTGTACGAACCTGTTAACCCGTTAATATGTAACCTATTTAATCTTATGGGGTGGTATAAACCAGTTAACCTGGTAATCTGTAACATGTTAAATCTGCGAGGTTAAGTAAACTTGTTTGTTCTGTTAAGGTTATATGAACCTGTTTACTTATAAAACTTAACCTGTTAATCTGTGAGGGTTAGGCGAACATGTTAATCTGTAAGGCTTAACCTGTTGAAAATCCTAGTTGATTAGGGGACACAAGCTTAGGGGCTTGGCTTGTGTCATCTGCATTGTAGGGCCCATATCAGTCAGTAACCCATTTTGGTATCAAATGGGGACCCCGCACTAGGTAGGAGTCAGGGCACGCTTACTAAAGTAATTGTAAGAGGTTTATCTAGGAGATTGTATTTGATGGTGTGTTCCAACGGAGTCATGTGTGTGCATGAGTCCGGCTTGCCTGGGAAAACAAGCCGCTGTAGCACCAGTAAATAGGTCTATGTCCTTCTTTAGGTTGCCACTTTAGGAAGTAATACACCCTACTGTGGGGCCGACATAATGTATTTCCGAGTTAGGGAGCCGATCGCTTGGGGGTAGTAATTAGGGTACATCTAGTCCTGTATGTTTTCTGTTGAGGTACCCATTATTTCTATTTGGGGTAACACCCATTATTTCTGTTGAGGTGCCTGTTATTTATTTTTGGGTAAAACCCGATACTAGAGTACACCTAATCCTACCATTATATTTTTGTTGGGATCATTCTGAATCTGTTAAGTAATTTAGGGACACATAATCCTGTCATAATTTGATATACTAGTTTTGGTGCAGAGAAATAACTGAGAAGCATAGCTTGGTCCATATTATCTTGTTTTATCCTGCTTATCCTGTTTAGTCTGTTTATACCTGTTATCTGACACTGTTATCTCTTATCCAGTTTTTATGCCTGTCATGATACTTTTACTTCTTTATATGCTAAAAGTCACTGAAATCACGAGACTTTATGTCTGACCCGTTTTGTTTCCTTTTCTCTCTCTTCCTTTCCCCCTAGGTCCTGAGGGTGGGAATGCTCCGGCTTGATTATGACTCTCTTCTGTTTCTGCTTAGCTTTGGATCTACTTCGATGTATCGCTCTGACTACTTGTTTACTTTATTATGGCTATCCTTGGGAATTATGATTTTACGTAAGATAGATGTTTTGGTTTCAGTATTTTAGCCTGATGTTGTAACTAGTTTTGAGACAACGATGTTTTTCTGCTAAATAATGAAGTTTTAAATTCCGCTGCTATATTTTATATCTGTCTTGTGAGATTCTGTTTCTGTTTACCTATAACGCTTCACGAAACTTAATGCATTCTGATAAAGAGTGACATTAACGGACGTACGGTGTCACATTTGGTATCAGAGCTGAAGGTTACAAGGTCCGATAGACATTTTGAAAATTGTTTTCAAAAATAAAGTATTTTCAAAGAAAAGTCTGTTTTCGAAAAACATATTCCCCAAAGCCATATTCAACATTATATCGATCTCTTGTTAAAACTTTGTTTCTTCTCTTTTCTGAATATCTGGGGCTCCCAACTTCTCGAAGGGTTTCCCCATTGCGGCGTGGTTCCGTAGGCATGTTAAAACTATGACACATGCCGAGGGGAAAGGAAGTGGCCAAACTCCATCTGTAGCCCCACTTGCAGCTAATTTTCTCTCAAGCTTCGCAAGGATTTCTGTGCGATGGAGGCAACTTTCAAGAGACTTGTTAACATGCTACACAAGTATGGTAAAGAGGAGAATAAGGAAGTTAAGGATGAGAAGCACAGCCCAAGGATGAGAAAAATGGAGGCCTAAGAAGGGAACATAGAAGAAAGAAGGAAAGCCTAATAAAGTTCAGAAAAAGGCAAGAAGAAATGTCATGGGTGTGGGAGCTTGGGCCATTTGGTCAAGGGTTCTAGAAAAAGGAGGAATGCTTGCTTCAACTGTGGTGAAGTCGGACACAATACTAAGGAATGCTCGAAGAACCAAGGGCAAGGGAAAAGGGGCAGGATCTTCGGGAGGGAATGTGCATGCTCTCGAGGCCAGTGTACCAGACAGAGGTAGGAAAGTTTTTGTTGAAGGTTTGATTTCTCTTTCTGATCATCCCGTTAGGACTCTTTTTTATTCTAGTGCTTCTCAACCTTTTATACCTGATTATGTGGTTGAGTCTCTCCACCTTAGTACTAGTATTATTTCTGATCCCATTATTGTCTCAAACCCCATTGGGGGCACGACTCATCTGTATATGATATGTCGGGGTTTGAGGATATCTGTGTTGGGCGTCGAGTTTGAGTGTGATTAGTATGTGCTTGATTTTATATGCTATGGTCTGATTATAAGGATGGATTGGCTAGCCATGTATGGTGCCATTCTTGACTGTGAGAGGAGAGTCGTTCGACTTTTGACTTGCCGAGGGAGGACTCTCGAGATTTCCTGCGAGCGAAAGTGGTTTGTCATACTTCGTTTCCTAGAATCACTTGACGATTCTGTCGATAATTTATGATCTGTGCCTGTAGTTTATGAGTATCTGGATGTTCTTGATGAGGTTAGGCGCTTACCTTGGAGGCACGAGATTGAATTCCGGATATACTTGGTGGATAATATGAAGCCAGTCAAATTGCATGTGCGCCACACGGCTCCTAGGGAAAGGAGGGAGCTTAGTAAGCAACTAGGGGGCCTACTTGAGAAGGGTTTTATTAGGCGAAGCATATCAGAATGGGGTGCTCCAGCCGTCTTTGCAATTAAGACGGATGGCTCACTTCACTTATGTGTAGATTATAGGGAGTTGAATAAGCTCACTAAGAAGAATAGGCACCCACTTCCGAGGATTGATGATCTATTTGACCAGCTTGTTGGTGCATCTGTTTTCTCTCGGTTAGAGTTGGCCACAGGGTTTCATCAGTTGAGGGTGATCGAGGACAGTATAGAGAAGACTGCTTTCAGAACTCCAGACGGTTTCTTAGAGTGGCTAGTCATTCCTTTTACGTTGACGAATGCCCCTGCGTATTTTGTGGATCTGATGAGTATGGTGTTTCGAGAGCATCGGAATAAGTTCGTTGTGGTCTTTGTGGATGACATTCTGATCTACTCGAAGAGCGAGGAAGAGCATGCCCTATATTTAGGGGAGGGTTTGAGGACTTTTCGAGCACACCAGCTTGAGGCAAAATTCTCCAAAGTTCACTTTTGGAGAGAGGAAGTAAGATCTCTAGGGTATGAGGTATCAAAGGATAGGATAGCTGTGGATCCCGCGAAAGTAGTTGCAGTCCAAGATTGGAAGGTTTCGAAGAATGCAACGGAGGTGAGGAGTTTTCTCGGTTTAGCGGGCTATTATAAGAAGTTTATCGTGGACTTCGCAAAGATAACAGCCCCACTGACCAGATTAACGAAGAAGAATCTGACCTTTTCTTGGAGCATTGACTGTGAGGATGCTTTTCAGTGATTGAAGAGGCTCTGACAATAGCTCCAGTTTTGATTTTTCCTGATGGGAACAAAGTTTTCATAGTATACGTTAATACACGTGGTACAGGGCTTGGTGTCATCTTGATGCAAGAGGTAAGGGTAGTATGCTATAGCAGTAGACAGTTGAGAGTTTATGAGAAGAACTACCTTACCCATGATTTGGAATTGGCTTCTATAGTGTTCGCGCTTAAGACTTGGCGGCGTTATCTGCTTGGAGAGAGGTTCGAGTTATACACGGACCATAAGTCGCTCAAGTATCTGTTCTCGCAAAAGGGCCTCAGTTTGATACAGCAGAGATGGATGGAGTTCCAAGCGTCCTATGATTTTAGATGGCTTATGCCCCTGACAAGGGTAATTTGGTGGCCGACGCGTTGAGTAGGCAGAGGATGAACTTGAGTCCCCTATTCGTGGAAGGGCGGAGTTTGGAGTACATATCGACCTTCGATTTATGCCATCTACGGATCTTACACCTGGTCTGTAGGCATCTTTAGAGGTGCGTCCTACTCTTATGAATTAGATAAGGATCTTCGCAGCGAGAGGACCCACAAATAGAAGACATCTCGATAGGCTCAGTAGAAGGTGAGATTTCCAGAAACATTGGCAGTGTTCATGATGTTTTTTGTTTCCCACTTGCGTGAATGTCTGCACAATACAGTTGAGGTAGTCAAGCCGAGCATACTTGAGGAAATAGAGGTTGAAATGGAGGAAACAGTTAGACGAGTCCCTACTCATATACTTGGATCAGAGGTTAAGAAACTACGCAAGAAAGAGGTCAGTTGATGAAAGTGCAATAGGGAGAAGACAGTGAGGATGCGACTTGGAGGCTGAGGACAAGATTCGCGCTTTGTACCCTTTTCTTTTCAAGGGTATGATCTTAACTTCTTTTTTCAAGCTTTTATTCGTACTTGATTCTATCATTTGAGTATATCCTATCGATCGAATCTTCAACCTTTAGGTAGGAAACCAATTGATGTAAACATGTGTTTGAGACATGTTACGTTTGATGGATGCAAGTGGATGCATACACACACACTAGGCACTAGATCGGCTCAAAGCACTCTCATACTGCATATAGGTGTGTGTGCATTTTTCTTTTTAATGGATGAAAGTGGATTTATCATAATATGGATGTTGCATTTGGATGGGTGATTATGCACACATATAGCGTTTACATGATATACTAGGATTATTTACATACATGTTGGATTCATGGCACTAACATACATTGTATCAAGGAGGTCGACTGAATCAGCAGACCGTCTAATTTTTCGCATTAGTATAGGGACATATACCCACACCATTGCATAAATTTATACAAGCATTAGAAAATTCTTAAGGATAATGGATGCCTGTGGATGATGGATGAGTAGATGATTGTAGGTAGAAGTAATAAACATTCTTCTTAACTAGGAGAATTTGGGTATGAAATCCTTTAAGTGGAGGAGAATGTAACACCCCTTAATTCTAAAAGACAATGTTAACAATAAACTAAACGATACTTAATTAAGTATTGGGAATTAAGTAAAATGGACTGTACCAATGCGCCGGTCTAGGAATTCTGGTTAAGACAGAATCCGAGTTTGCAAAAAATGGATATCGAATGAGGAAGATATGAACCTTTGAAGTTTGTATACGTGTAAGGGACATATACATGTATATTTCAAAACCAGAATATTTCAAAAATACATAAGCGGGAAAAAGGGGTGGGCATAGGCGGGAGTTTTACCCGTTATGGTTTGCCCCAAGGTCAGGTGGGTCGACCCATGGGTTGGCCCAGGAGGGGGTAGGTCGACCTAACCCTGATGTGGCCGAATTCGTACCGCTGCATCTGGACTTTTCTGTTAACCAGGTTCATTATTTTCTGAATGGACAGATTTAAAAATAGATATTTGATGGTCAAGGATTGTCTTGTAAACTCTATACAAAGGCATGCACTCCTATCAAATAAATCACACTTCTTCATACTTCTTCCTCTCTTGTTCTGAAATTATAAAATGAAGATGAGGAGATGCTGCCGAAACTTGGATTTAATCAAGACAATTCCTACCTAACATATACAAGAATCTCTTCTGCAACATCAGCATATATTCTCTGTTTTTTAAATCCAACCTCTGTGAGTTCATGTTACTTTTAGATATAATAATTTAACAGTAATCCTAACATGTTTATAAACATGGATCTAAACCTATGCCTGCTGAGAAACTGATTCGCACCTAAATAGTTCTGCTAGTATTACATGTATTCTTCTGTACATCTGTTCTGCTGTTCAGTTCTTATATTCCTATTTATGTTTTAATATTCCTATTTATATGCCTATTTCTGCTAGTATATTTCTATTTATGTTCATCTTCCACTCTCATTCCCTTTTTATTTTATAGCCTAGGCTACCTTCGAGCCTAGGCCAATATCGCTGGAACATGCGTAAGAACGAAATTGGGATAAGTCGAGAATGATTGGGAATGATAATTTAGGGGCATATCTTGTACTATGAATCATGACTGGAATTTGGAGGCATAACTTATATTGTGAAATATGACTAAAATTTAAGGGCATATTTTATACTGTGAATTATGAATGGAGGTTTGGGGGAATAAAAATCTGTAGGATTAATTTAACGATTAAGTGGAATAAGTTAATGAAACTGTAAGAAACCTATGTAACCTGTTTAATCTGATGGGGTTGTATAAACCTGTTAACCTGTAACCTATTTAATCTGGTGGGGTTGTACGAAACAGTTAATCTGTAACATGTTTAATGTGCTGGGGTTGTATAAACCTGTTAACATGTTAATCTGTAACCTGTTTAATCTGGTGGGGTTGTATAAACTAGTTAATCTGTAACCTGTTTAATCTTTTGGGGTTGAATGAACCTGTTAACTCGTTAATATGTAACCTGCTTAATCTGATGTGGTGGTGTAAACCTGTTAACATGTTAATTTGTAACATGTTAAATCTGTAAGCTTAAGTAAACTTGTTTAATCTATTAAGGTTGTATGAACCTGTTTATCTGTAAAACTTAACCTGTTAATCTATGGGGGTTAGGCGAACCTGATAATCTGTAAGGCTTAACCTGTTAAAAACCCTAGTTGATTGTGGGACACAAGCTTAGGGGCTTGGATTGTGTCATCTGCGGTATGGGGCCCATATCAGTCAATAACCCATTTTGTATCAAACAGGGACCCCGCACTAGTTATGGGTCAGGGTACGCTTACAGAACTGATTGTAAGAGGTTCATCTGGGAGGGGGGTTTGATGGCGGTTCCAACGGAGTCATGTGCATGCATGGGTCCGACTTTCCTAGGAAAATAAGTCGTTATAGCACTAGTAAATAGGTCTGTGCCCTTCTGTACGTTGCCACTTTAGGAAGTAATACACCCTAATGTGGGGCCAACACAGGATATTTACGAGTTAGGGAGCCGATCGCTTGGAGGAAGTAATTAGGGCACATTTAGTCCTGTCTGTTTTCTATAGAGGTACCTTTTATTTCGGTCTAGGGTAACACTCGTTATTTCTATTGAGGTGCCCGCTATTTCTATTTGGGTAAAACCCGTTACTAGAGTGCACCTAATCCTACCATTATATTTCTATTAGGATCATTCTATTTCTGTTAAGTAATTAGGGCACACCTCATCCTGTCATAATCTGATATACTAGTATTGGTGTAGAGAAATAACTGAGAAGCATAGCTTGGTCCATATTATCCTGTTTTATCCTGCTTATCATGTCCAGTCTGTTTATACCTATTATTTGACACTGTTATCTCTCATCCAGTTTTCATGCCTGGCATGGAACTTTTACTTCTTTATATGCTAAAAGTCATTGGACTCACCAAACTTTTTGTCTAACCCGTTTGTTTCCTTGTCTCTCTCTCTCTCTTCCTTTCCCCTAGATTCTCAAGGTGGGAACACTCCGGCTTGTTTAGGACTCTCTTCTGTTTCTGATTGGATTTGGATCTGCTTCGATGTATCACTTTGACTACTTGTTTACTTTATTATGGCTATCCTTGGGGACTATGATTTTACGTTTCTGTACTCTGATGGCTTTTAGCGCAAGACATATGTTTTGGTTTCATTTATTTGGTTTCGGTATTTTAGCCTGATGTTTTAACTGGTTTTCAGACTACGATGTTTTTTCTGCTAAAAAATGAAGTTTTGAATTCCGCTGCTATATTTTATATCTGTCTTGTGAGATAATGTTTCTGTTTACCTATTATGCTTCGCGAAACTTAATGCATTCTGATAAAGAGTGACACTAACGGACGTGGGGTGTCACATTAAGTCTTAGAGGAGGGTATTAAGCTAAGAGGATAAATTCTCTGCCACCAACTGACATAACATTAATAGACATCAATTTTTTATGTTGTAACTTACAATGTCATAGATACATCCATTTACAAATTCGTTATGGATCTAAATGAAACTGAAGGCACCTTATTCCTTATACAATAAAGGAGAGAGGCCCTAGCATATCCAGTCAATCTCCAAGTACGTCTGGACGACCACCACTTATAACCTCGTCTTGGGTGTACGTCCCAATCGAGACATCAGCAATAATCCAAACGACGTGAAGATCTACGTTCTTCAGCCACCATCTTCAGTATCTTCAACACTCATCGTATAATTATTCAGAATGGGTTGAAACCCGGTCTTTCCAAATAACTATCACATCATTAAAATCAAGTAATATATAAACATATCATAAGTCTCATTCCATTTCGGAATATCAAATCATTCTTTACATTGGGAATCAATCCGATAAATCTTATCAATGATTTACTTCATTTAAACTTCTTGTTTAAATCCTACCTTGGAAAGTTATTTCAAAAGATCATAAAATCTCTTCTCACAAACTTAACTCAAATTAAGGTTTATAAGCCTTATTGGGATTATTAAGGCTTAGAAAAAGTAATCACTCATATTGTTATTCCATTCCCATCATGTTCGTCCCATGGAGAAAAACTGGTGGTACTCCATATCTAACACTCATCATGTTTTGGTATGTTTAATACCTTCTCTCATTTCAAATCTAATAAAAAATTCATTAGAACTCTAACTTAGTTTTAAAGTCCATTTCATTCGTTTAGATCTTTACTGAAAGATATATTAAAACTCTAACATTGTTTTAATCTCTGAAAACCATTATTCAATGAATAATTGACCTTGAAAATAAATCTTGTCTTCAACTGGGTTAAAGAATATATGTTATTCAAAAACATCATTCACGACAAACCCAAAATACAATTTGATGTCGAATATAAGGCTCCAAATGGAAATTATATCGACTTATATTCAACATCAAATTCTGAAATATCTGAAGAATATTTCCATTCAAATCCAGTTAAATTCATACATTGGAAAATATTCGTTATATTTAAACCCTTTTTATTCCAATATGATATTTTAAACACTGGATCCTTTATCTATAGAAAACTTCGTCTGTTCTTAGTCAAATCTCTGATTTCCTTTCGGTTTTTCGCTTCCCTCGCCTGACGAAAAAAAATTCAGTCAGATCTCATAGCTGGTACTAGACTGTACTCTGACGAATCATCGCATATTCCTTTTGGTTCTTTACGTTAGTTGTTAACCAGCTCATTCTGGTAAAAATCTCTTTTAACTTATTGAAACTTTGTATATTTTACCGAAATCTCTTTCAAAACATTTATTATGATTTATCATTGTAACAACCCAGATTTTCAGAACCAATTTAAAATTTTTATTTTAGCTATTTTTATGGATTTTGAATATTTAAAACGATTTATTTTAAATAATAACGACTAAAATTTTTGTTTAAATCGAAGTTTAAACGAATAAATTTATTTTAATTATAAAACGAGCCTGAAATGGCACGGTAGTTTGAAAATTCGATTTTAAAATTAAAATGAATGTACAGAATTCAATATAAATCAGAACTGGATAAAACAAGAAATATTTGAATCTGTTTAATTTTATCTTCCTAAAAAAGGTGAAAAATTCAGATTTTAGTTTATAAATTGAAAGTTATGTCCAGTTTAAAATTCAAAATAGTCGCTGTAGAATATATATATATATATATATATATATATATTTATATAATATATAGCCCTTAAAAATAGTCATTTTGCAAATGACCCCCGTTTTCGATGAAACCACTTTTGTTGGATCCGGAATGTCAAATTATTTTTAGATTCCAATTTTCATAATTTTTGGAATTAATATGTGAGCGTGGAAAATTAAAACGTGCTCCGTAATTTCGGCTTGAATTGGATCGACCAATAAATGCCATTTTTCAAACGGCCTCCAAATTCGACGAAATTAGTCTTATTAGGACCGTATCATCAAAACAAAGCTAGATATTATTTTTCTGGAATTTTTGAAATCAGTATGTGGTCCCGGTAAATTAAAATGTACGTTTAAATTCAATATATATATATATTTATATTTTAATTTAGAAGAAAACTAATCAAAACATTAGAATTGGCTTATGAAACATATTCCATTGTGTCCGCAATGGGGGTATTTAGCTAGAGGTGACAGTTGTTGGGTTGGATTTGGAGTTCGAATCGATAAGCAAGTATTTTTGGAATTAAATAAATAAATATATATTTATTTATATGCTAGGAAAACCCTAACTATCCCTGACAACCTAATCCCGCCGCCAGCTCCTTCATCCGATGGACAAAATCGCTCCAAAATGAATTCCCGAATCGCCCCCAAATTACACCAAATTAGCTAGCGATTCTTAAGCAAAATATGAAGAGATTCTTGAGGGCTTTGAAAACATATGGTTATGATCATGGATGGTGTTTGATATCATCAGAAATCACTCCTCAAAAGGCATCCATTAGCACGTAATTTTAAGCACCTAGGGGTGACGAGTTCGCTAAGACTGTCGGTGGGGGATTGCTACACTAGCGGCTTCGAATGGGTATCGTCTGATCGTGTTCCGACGCGCCGATGAGGTGAAAACTAGAGCCCTAACTGACGACATTGGGTTCGATTAATTGTAGAGCAACGAAGAGGAAGGAAGAACGTGAGGCCCAGATTATTCAGATAGGAAATTAAAGTGGGTTAATTAAAACTAATTAAGTTTTAATTATTTCAATTTTTTAATTAACATTTAAAAGGCCGTAACTTATCCATATTAAATCGGAATCCAGTGAAACAGGATCTTTTGCGATCATGGAGCCAAGAGCTTCGCAACAAAACTGACCGGGTCCAATTTAGAGCACGTTAGAGTTTCGGGCAAATTCAAATCCAAACAGAACTGAAATTCAGAAATAAAAGAACGGCGGAGTGGAAACGGATGTGAGAACTCCTTCTCACTCAAAGTATTTTACAGTTCTTATATAATAGGTTGCAGACGGGGCTTAGTAGCTCCTGTCATTGTTGTTTGAAACCATGGATGTACTGATTGATGATTGTTTACAGTTTAATGTATCATTATTAAACTGTGATTATAAATATTTATATATAATAAATAAATTCACATGGACTGTGATGTAAACACCACACGGGTATTGGGACGATAATTTTACACATCACCCAAGGTGCAAATAATATTTGTTGATGTTTGAAAACCCCACACGGGTCCGGAGATGATAATTTATTCACATCTCCCCTGAATTTGATTATATGTCAATCGATTGGTTGATAGACTGTTGTAAGCGTTAATTATTTATATTTAATGCTCATGCAGTTGTGTGATGCACTATGGATGATGGATGATTGGTTATCATCATTGTTGTATACATGTGTTGTATGAAATCCATATAAATTACATTATATGGTAATTGACTGTGTCTGATTCCAATTCAGGAATAACGAATATTTTAAAAAGAACGAATATTTTAAAATAACGAATATTTGAAAATAATATTCAGTAAAGGATTAAAATGTGAATTTGATGTCCGATTTTGGATGGACACGAAATTATTGAAAAGTGTAAGTCGTATTGATAATATATCCACTATTTTGACGCGAACGATATTGATTTTATTCATTTTTATAATGAATATCGAAAAGGAAATGATTTCAAAATCAGATATTTTGAAAATATTATCATTTATATATTAATGATATGGAATATTCAATTTTGATTTAAAATTGAAGTGAAAGTGGGAATCGTTTTGAAAATGAATTTATAAAATACGTTTGAACGGAAATATATATAATATATATTATATATAGTGGCTTGAATAGAACGCGCCGCGCCGCGACCGTTCGCGAATTTTGACCATTGACTTCGAATTGACATTGTGGGAGATCCGACCGTCGGATTCTCCTAAAACCGGAACTGTTGGGTTTGTATCGAAAAGAGCTTTCTAATGAATATAAGAGATGTGTAATCTAATGGTTGGATTTGGAATTATGTCCAAATCAAATTAGGAAAAGGTCGCTATGGATGCAGTTCGGTGGCCGTTATTGGAAACCGACTGTACTGGCCTTGATAAAATTATAAAAAATATTAATAATTTGTGTAAAATCGAAATAAATGATTTGGAAAGGATTTGGATGAAAAATTCCACGTTTGTAAAGATAAAAATATATTTTTATCAAAATAAACTAATTATTAACTAGAATAATAATTCAATAAATTTAAATAAATAAATTGGATTTGAGAATGGTTTTAATCTAACAAAAATTTTCCAGTGTATAAATTGGAATGGATTTGAATAGAAATCATCTTCGGGATATTTCGGTATTGGATTCCGTGATTATACGGATATTGTTATGGGAATTTGGAAGATACATATATCGTTATTCCCAATATGATATCTGTTGGTTTCAGAATTTGGTATTGAATATAAGCCGATATAATTTCTATTTAGAGCCTTGTATTTAATATAAAATTGGATTTTGGGTTTGTCGTGAATGGTGTCTTTAATAACACTGTTCTTAAACCCAGTTGAGAAAAGAATAAATCTTTTAATTAAGATTTAGAGAAGTTTACCAATTAATTAATATTTAATTAGAATTGAATTGAAATTGGATTTTGGGTTTGTCGTGAATGGTGTCTTCAGTATAACTGTTCTTAAACCCCGTGTGAAAATAAATCTTTTAATTAAGATTATTAGATTTCCCAGTTATATTTAGTAATTGGAATAAAATGGAATGTGAATTGGGTTTATTTTGAACGGTGTTTTTAAGGACATTCGTTCTTTAACCCAATTAACAGTGAAAAGTGATTTGGAATTTATAAATCTTTTAATTAAGATTTATTGGAAAATTTCCAAAGTGAAGTTTTCTAATTTAATAAAATAAATTGGAATGGAGTGGAATTCGATTTGGTAATAATCGAAGTGAGCTTCTGTAGAGGAAGACTGTTACTATATATGGAATTTAAAAGGCATTGCCTTTATTCCTTTTATATTATTGGTTGGATACGGAAGTATATATCGATTATATATATTGATCTGTTTTCCGCGAGGATTCCATAATCAATGGAATGTGATTTTGGGTTTATCGTGAACTGTGTTTTAAATGACATTCGTTCTTTTACCCAGTTAAAGATAGGGTTTATTTTCCTAGATTTGAATAATCATTAAGAAATGATTTTGAGATTAAAACAGATCTAGAGTTTTAATGAATCTTTAATTAGATTGAAATGGAAATAAGGTAATTAAATTTATCAAATTCATGAAATGATCGTGAATGGAGTACCGCCAGTTTTACTCCAAGCGATAGTCAAATCTTTAATAAGATTTAAACGACAAATGGTAATTAATTTTTACCGATAACACAGTAGTGTTAGATATGGAGTACTACCAGTTTTGCTCCATGGGATGAATAGCTTAGGATTGGGAAATATATTAAATGATTACTTCGGTAAGGTTCGCTAAGCCCGAGTAGTTTGGAAAACCTTAACTTGGGTTAATTTATGAAAAGAATATTTGAATAAAAGAATATTCTGGATTGGAATGAAGCGTATGTTTTGTTTTATAGCATTTGTATATAAAATACACGAGTTATTCGGAAAGACCGGGTTTATCCCATTCTGAATAATTGATACGACGATAAGTCGATGATGAAGACGGTGGTTGAAGACCTTAGGTCTTCACATCGTTTGGATGATTACTGATGTCTTGATTGGGCTGTACACCCGAGACAAGGTAATAAGTGGTGATCGTCCAGACTTACATGGAGATCGACTAGATATGCGAGGATCTCTCTCCTGTATTGGACATATGGTATGAGGAATAAGGTGCCTTCGGTTTCGTTCAAAACCAGAACGAACTTGTAAATGGATGAGTGTCTGACATTGGATTTTATTCTATGTTGATTGATCTCTATTAAAAATATATATCTATTTGGTGGCAGAGAATTTATTCTCTTGCTTAACACCCTTCTCTGAGACGTACGAGCTCAGAGGTTATATATCGATAAACATCAGTCGCATGGCATGAATTGTCAGTGTGGCATGTTGAGATACACATGATTAAGGCTTCTGTTGAAAAGCAGAATCTTGTGGTTGATGATCAAAGCACGGCTTTAAATAGCATAGCTTTGTGTATAGCATTAATTCGCGAGCCTCACACCCCGATGTGAACCAAAAACGGGAGAGGACTACAAGGAGAACATGCGTTTCTTTCTAGGTAGGAGTGGTGTCATGGTATGGAGTCCAGACATTTTTACTTATGTGGATGATGGAAAGCGAGGTACCTCAGATATATCGGTCACTATGGGGCCGATGGATGGATATGGTCGACATACTGACCAGACTTACACCCTATAGTGCGGGGAAACGTATTGTTCAGGACTTACTAATCCACTAACATAAGTGTGGACTGGCCCTGAAGATCCAAGGTGCAGTTACGGCTGAGCCTGAGGCACGGGCTAGAGTGTCTTTTATTCGGTAAAGATGGTCCCTTGCCTTGATTCATGATGGAAATCCAACTTCCAATACGACATTGTGCGGTTTTAATTGCAGAACTAGTATGGTGACATGGTAGGATGGGGTACTATGTCGTCTATTATTGATACATTTACATTTGAAGTTGTTTTATGCACTATATACTTATAGTAATATTAAAATAATTTGTTTTAAACGTATCAAGAATATTTGGCTATTATAAGGGAAAACTCCGTCCTCTGGCTTGCGTTGCATTATGTGATGGGACCTGAGTCTTCTAATAGCTTCATTTTCTTTATTTAGCATTGCGCGGTTTGTTATATGCACTGGTATTCTTGGGGATAAACCCGTTCCATGTTATAACGCGTGGTCCCCTGATTCATCTAACTTTAAAAATCAAGTTAATTACTATTTTAGTTCTCACACCAGTCCCATGATAGACCTGGAGTTTATTGTTTTAACCTAAAGTCTAAGTGCCCTTATTTTCCACTCGGGCAGCTAGTAATTTTGGTTTTGCAGATATTTCTTTTCCAAGATCCTGGATTTACAGCTGAAGCTATATTCGGAAAGCTCTGTATCCGTGTATTTCTCATAGTTGTGTTATGTATTATTTTCCGTTGCTTTGTAATTTAATTTCTGATATTTTTTTTGTTGTGTATATTTATTCATGCTCTGTTATATTCTTGTACTCTGATGTAAATTGTTGTAATAACAATGAAATGTTCAATTGACTGTGTTATGATTTTTCGTGTTCTCAACTCAATATAGGCTTTCCTTTACGGAGAAGTTTCGTGGTATGGTTTTCTCGAATTTTGGGCTTGAACTGGGGATTTTTGAACGGGTTTTATGGCTTAAGGGGGGACCGAGGTGGACGCCGAAACAAAGGCGTTGGAGGAGGTGGGCTACAGCATCGTTGCGGTGGCATCATATTTTGTCCAGGCGGTCTCGAGCAATTTGCAATGGCAAGCCCTAGCTTGCGAGGATGGTTCAGTGAGTCTCCAGGAAGGTGAACGACGAAGACGATGGTAACAGAAGATGATAAGGGAAACAACAATGTAAGCAAAGCATAATTAAATTATTTTAATTGTAATTAAGGAATATTAATGTGTATAAAAATTGTTTAAACAAAAATATTGATAACTTTTTATTTGGATATCAGAAATTGATGATTTCAGATGCGTTGGGATTGTTGAGTCGAACATTACGCGATGGAATAAACCAGGACTGAAACATGAGCTATTAGGATTTCTGATAAAATTAAACATCGTGTTTTATTTTATTAAAAACAATCATCAATAAAGAATGACGGAGTGGAACCCGATGGTGAGAATTATCTCACTAAAATATTGTGCAGTATTTATTTTATATAAACTACTAGTATTGATTTTTATCAGTTTTTAATTATCACAAACTGTATATGGTGCCGGTTAGCTCACCTCACTGTCGTCCACAGACCATGGACGATTTATTTGATTGTATTGTGTTGTGATTGTGATGTGAAATGGAGTAATATATATTATATATATGTATGCATTGTATAATAAAGTATATATATGCGTTGTGAAAATTATATATATATGTATATATATATATGCGTTGTCAAAATTATATATATGCGTTGTGAAATTATATATATGCGTTGTAAAGTAAAATATACATATCCGTTGTATTAAAATATAAATGCATTGTGAAATTATATATATGCTTGTGAAGTAAAATATACATATGCATTGTATAAAATTATATATGCCATATATAAAATCGTCATGCTATGGAATAGTTATTAGTTCGTTAAAACTATAATTTTTAACATATATGTGCACGGTATAAAATTGTCATGTAATGGAATAGTCAATTTTGATTTAAAGTTGAAAATGAAGTTGGAATCGTTTTTAAAACAATTTATAAAATACGTTTTAAATAGAAATCGATGATATATATATATATATATGATAATATTTTTAATGACTTGAATAGAACGCGCCGCGCAGCGACCGTTCGTGAATTTCAACCATTAGCTTCAAATTGATGTAACAGGAGATCCGACCGTCGGATTCTCCTAAAACCAGAATCGTTGGGTTCGTATCGGAAAAAGTTTTCAATTAATATAAGAGATTTAAATTTTAACAGTTGGATTTTAAAATATGTCCAAATAAAATTCAAAAAAGGTCGCTATGGATGCAGTTTGGTGGTCATTATTGGAAACCGACTGAAAGCGCCTTAATAAATTTATTAAAAATATGGAAAAATTATGTAAAATCATAATAAATGATTTGAAAAGATTTTTGGATGAAAATTTCCAAGTTTGGAAAGATAAAAAAATATTTTTATCGAAATGAACTAGTTATTAACTAGAATAATAATCCAATGGTTTTTAAATTAATTAATTGATTTGTAAGGTTTTAATATAACCAGAATTTTCCAACGTATGAATTTGAATGGAAATAATATTCGGAATTTTCGATATTGGATTCCGTGATTATACGGATATTGTTGAGGAATTTGGAAGATATATATATCGTTATTCCCAATACGGTATTTGTTAATTTCAGAATTTGATGGTGAATATAAGCCGATATTATTTCTATTCAGAGCCTTATATTTACATCAAATTGGATTTTGGGGTTTATAGTGAACAATGTTTTAAATAAAAGTCGTTCTTTAACCCAATTAGCAATGAAGATATGATTTGGAATTTATACATCTTTTAATTAAGATTAATGGAAATTTTTCCAAAGTAATGTTTTCCAATTTAAAATATTAAATTGGAATTGAATGGAATTCTATTTGGTAATAATCAAGATGAGCTTCTGTGAATGAAGACCGTTACTATTTATGGAATTTAAAAGGTCTTGCCGCTATTCCACTTGTCGTATTAGTTTGATACAGAAATTTATATCGATTATATACTGTTATGATTTCCGTGAAGATTCCAATTTGAATGGAAGATGATTTTGGGTTTATCGTGGACTGTGTTTTAAGTGACATTGGTTCTTTAACACAGTTAATGACAGGATTAATTTCCAGAAAGTTGAATAATGATCATTAAGTAATGATTTTAGAGATTAAAACTTAGAAGAGTTTTAATAAATCTTTAATTAGATTTGAATGAATGAATGGTTATTAAATTTACCAGGACACGAGATGTGTTATAACCAAATATACATGGTTGTTGATATTCATTGTTATGAATGGATTGTTTGGATTGTACTCGACCAGTTTATGAGCCAAATATGCTTTTACACTTAGCATTGGATAGAGATATTTGTATGCTAACATCTTGTGAAACACTTCACGATTTGACTATGAGATGTTTAGCGATGTGGTTGAGTTCATTTCAAATTTAATGAATGATTTTGAAATGATATTTTCTTAAGTGAAAAGAGATGTATTCCCGATTTTGGATAGGGAATGTTTTATAAAAAGGTTTCATAAAACAGAAAGAATTTCGAGGCCTAAACCCGATGATTTCGATATGATTTCGAAATGTATTATGACATTGTAGTTCAACACATAACCGATTAGTTGCTACTGATCATATGTGTGAATTGCTAATGCAAAGTACTATATTTTGGAAAGTACTTGTGATTATTATGTTGTGAAATGATTTTCCCTACTTCGGGATATGAAATGATTTGGTATGTGGCTAAAGATTCGAGTAACCCGGATGACTAAAAGTATGGGTGAGAGGGAGGTGTATGTCTTCCCCCAGAGTGTGGGATGGTGCATCGTTAGTATAGCCTGCTCCATAGTGGGAGGTGCACATATATATATCGAGTTGGACAGGCATGTACAGCCTTGTCTGAGGGTCATGGCCGGTATTTGGTTGCATACTTATTTGTATGCATTGTTATGTTTTGGAATTTCCAAAGATTTTGGTTTGAGATTCCGAAGTGAAATCTACTTCGATATAAAGCTAGATATGTATTTCAAATGATTTGAAATAAGAAATCGGGAAATAAAGTCCAAAGGAATAATTTCTGTAAAGTGAATTGGATTTGGAAAATCTAAATTTGGGGTTTAAGCCTAAATGGGTAGATTGGAAAATTGCATGTTGTATGATGCAATGTAGATCCATATGTCTATTATTGGTTGTTGTTTATGCACTGGAAATCTAGTGGAGGAAACCCATTCCGTGTTATACTGCGTGGTCCCGTGATATGCCTTATTTTTAAACAAGTTTAATAACTGTTTTTAGTTCTCACACCAGTCCCATGATTGACCTGGAGTTCATTGTTTTAACCTAAACTCTGGGTGCCCCTATTTTCCACACGGGCAGCTAGTAGTTTTGGTTTTTGCATCATTATATCTTATAGGATTCTGGTTTACAGTTGGAGCTATATTCGAAAAGCTTTGTATCCGTGTATTTCTTTCAGTTGTGTTAAGTATTATTTTCCCGCTGCTATGTAAATTATTTTAATCTCTGATAAATTCTTGTTCTCTAATGTAATTGTTGTAATAAGCATTGAAATGTTCTGTCATTTGCATTCTGATTTGCCGTGTTTTCAACTCAATATGGGCTTTCCCGAAAGGGGAAGTTTGGGTCCTTTCAGCGTTCCATAGGTCCCAGGATCGAAACTGGCTCTAATACCACGCTAACACGACCCAAACTTCCCCGTAAAGGAAAGCCCAGATTGAGTTGAGAACACGACAAATCGAAATGAAAACAGAAGAACAATTCATTGTTATTACAATAATTTACATCTGAGTACAAGAATATAACAGAGTATGAATAAATAATTTACATCAGAAAAATATCAGAGAGTAAAATACATTACATGGCAGTGGAAAATAATACATAACACGACCGAAAGAAATATGCGGATACAGAGCCTTCCGAATATAGTTCCAGTTGGAAATCCAGGATCCTGAAAAGAAATACCTGCAAAAACCAAAACTGCTAGCTGCCCGTGTGGAAAGTAGATGCACCCAGAGTTTAGGTTAAAACAATAAACTCTGAGTCAGTCATGTGACTGGTGTGAGAACTAAAACAGTTATTAGCTTGATTATTAAAGTTAGATAAATCAAGGGACCTTGCCGTATAACGCGGAATGGGTTTAACCCGAAGAATACCAGTGCATAAAACAAACAGCGCAATGCTAAAGAGAAAAATGAAGCTATTATAAGACTTAGGTCCCATCACACAATGAACGCAGTCGAGGATAGAGTTTTACCTTATAATAGCCAAAAATACTTGGTATGTGAAATTTCACATTTTATTATCACTATAAGTGAAGAAATCAACTTCAAATATAAATGTATCAATCATAGGCGGCGTAGGTACCATAATATTACGTCGCCAAATATATATTTACAACTAAAATCGTGAAATCGTGTATTGGAAAGTGGGTTTCCATCTATGAACCACGGCAAGCGATCGTCCTTACCGATTCAAGGCTCTCTAGCCCAAGCCTCAAGATACAGCCGCAACTACACCTGCGGTTAGCGACAGGGCCGGTCATCCATCGATGATTGGAAATACCATAAACTATATGTTAGCCTGCCCTATAGGGCATAAAATCTGGTCAGTACATCGACCACAACATCCACCGATCCCGTAGTGATCGATATATCCATCGATCCCGTAGTGACCGATATATCCGAGGTACCTCGCTTCCTATCAAGCAATAATAAGCATCATCCACATGAGTAAACAGTCTGGGCTCCATACCATGACGTTACTCCTAGCTAGAAACTAACATATGTCCATTTCCCTGAAGTCCTCATCTTGTTTCTGGTTCATACCGGGGTGTGAAGCTCGCGAATTAGTGCTTCACAAATTTAAGCTATTAAAAGCCGTGCTTTGATCATCAACCATAAGACTTTGCTTTTCAATAAAAGCCTTGATATTTGCATCTCAACATGCCACACTGGTAATTCACGCCATGCGACTGATGTCTATCGATATATAACCTCTGAGCTCGTACGTCTCAGAGAAGGTTGTTAAGCAAGAGAATAAATTCTCCGCCACCAAAGATATATATTTAACAGAGATCAATCAACACAGAATAAATCCAATGTCAGACACACATCCATTTACAAGTCCGTTCTGGGTTTGAACGAAACCGGAGGCACCTTATTCCTCGTCCCATATGTCCAATACAGGAGAGAGGTCCTCGCATATCCGGTCGATCTCCAAGTACGTCTGGACGGTCACCACTTATTATCTTGTCTTGGGTGTGCATACCAATCAAGACATCAGTAATCATCCAAACGATGTGAAGATCTCCGGTCTTCAATCATCGTCTTTATCGTCGACTTTTCGTCGTATTTATTATTTAGAATGGGATAAACACGTTCGTTCTAAATAACTCGCTTATCTTATAAATAAGTTCTTTAAAAACACAACATATGCCTTATTCAATTCTGGAATTAATTGAAGAAACTTTCAAATGCAAATCTCCTCAACATCGTGAGATCTTTCTTCGTACCGGTGGTGATCGACCATCGTCGGCCGGAGCGACCATAATCCTCTCGCAAAGGCGGCGTAGATCAAGGCCAATCACCGGAGCTGGAAGGCGTCGTGACTTAGGAGACTTAGGTTGGGGGTATGTGGTGTGGCGGCGCGTAGGAGGATGGTGGATGATTGGGGTCCGGTGGCCCATCGGGATGGTGGTGGAAATTTTGTCACATCGGTAGTTGGGTTCACGTTAAGGCAGAAAGGAGCGACCGTTAATCCTAACAAATTCGATTAGAAAAGGTAAATAACCTTGAATTTATTTTCTGTTTTTACTGTAAATTCACATTGGATTTATTTTATGTTTTTAATGCAAATGGGATTGTTTTAAAGTCTGAAAATTTTATATATATGTTATATTTTTAAAATATGAAATTTATATACAAGTATGGTGTTAAAAATACTGATTTTATATAAAAATATCACTGGTTTTAAAAATAAATATAGCATTGGAATAAAAATATGATTTTTATGTGAATAGCTTCATAGTAAAAATGTGATTTTTTTTAAATATATATATAGCATATTAAAAATGTGACTTTTAAAATATATATAGCATAATAAAAATGTGATTTTTTAAAATATATATAGCATGATCTTTAAAAAGAATAACACAGTATAAAAATGTGATTTTTAATATAAACTGCATGAAATAGATTGCGTTGGGAACACGGTGAAGAACACTACGCGGTGGAACTGTCAGGAAGCAAAACGAATCCAACCCATTCAGTTAAAGAATGGCAGAGTAGAAACCAATGTGAGAACTCTTTCTCACTCAAATTATTTTACAGTTAAATATATACTAGGTTGCAGACGTGGCTTAGTAGCCCTCGACACCATTTATTGTACAAACCATGATTGTTTGTTTGGATTGAATGGACTATATTGCGGTTGTTGATTGTATGTGTTGAATAAAATGTTAGAACAATAAAAATATCATTTTTATTGTATAAATGAACTGTATAAAATATTCATGTGTTGAATAAAATATTTTATCGTTAAAAATATAATTTTTAACGTATATATATGAACGACATAAAATTCTCCTGAAATGAAAATGAATATTCATCTACAAATTGGACGATTTGTTTATGTACACACAGTTAACTGATATTGATTGGAACAATAAATTTTACACATCGTCCAACTGCACAAATAAAATATGTGTTTGTTGGTTGAAACCCCACACGGGTATTGGGATGATATTTGACGTACACTAATCCCAATTGTTTAGTTGTATGCCAATCGATTGGTTGACAGACTGTTGTAAGCATTAATTATTTATATTTAATGCTTATGAAGTTGTGTAATGCACTCTGGATGATGGATGATTGTTTATCATTATTATTGTATACATGTGTTGTATGTAGTCCATATAAATAACATTATATGGTAATGGATTGGGTATGATTCCAATTCAGGAATAACGAATATTTTAAAATAACGAATATTTTAAAATAACGAATCTTTTAAAGTAATGTTCAATAAAGGATTAAAATGTGATTTTGATGTCCGATTTTTGATGGACATGAAAATATTAAAAGGCGTGAAGCCGTGTTGGTTAGATATGCTCTATTTTAACGTGAACAATATTTAAATCGATTTTATTCATTTTTATAATGAATATCGAAAAAAGAAGTAATTTCAAAATCTAGTGTTCTGAAAATATTATCATTTATATATTAATGATATGGAATATTCAATTTTGGTTTAAAATTGAAAATGAAGTTGAAATCGTTTTTAAAACAAATTTAAATGAAAATTGAGAAACATATATAATATATTTATTTAATGGCCTGAATAGAACGCGCCACGCTGAGACCGTTTTCGAATTTCGACCATTGACTTCACATTGACATTACGGGAGATCCGACCGTCAGACTCTCCTTAATTGGAACCGTTGGGTTTGTATCGGAAAGATCTTTCCAATGAATATAAGAGATTTGAAATCTAATGGTTAGATTTGGAGATATGTCCAAATCAAATTTGGAAAAGGTCGCTATGGATGCAGTTCGGTGGCCGCTATTGAAAACCGACTGTACGGGCCTTGATAAAATTACTAAAAATATTAATAATTTGTGTAAAATCATAATAAATGATTTGGAAAGAATTTGGATGAAAAATTCCACATTTGTAAAGATAAAAATATACTTTTG
This sequence comes from Allium sativum, assembly GCA_030737875.1. Lineage (NCBI taxonomy): Eukaryota > Viridiplantae > Streptophyta > Magnoliopsida > Asparagales > Amaryllidaceae > Allium > Allium sativum. Next base: position 712,466,420 of record CM060921.1, on the reverse strand, counting down.
TCGAGATGAACTAGTTATTAACTAGTATAATAATCCAATATTTTTAAAAGAAATAAATTGGATTTGAAATTGTATTAAAATAACCAGAATTTCCAATATATAAATTGGAACGGATTTGAGTAGAAATAATCTTCGGAATATTTCGATATTAGATTTCGTGGTTGAAACACCCCGTAATTCTGTAACTTTAAGTTTCACAAATTAAAGTTTATTTAATTTCTAGAAGAAGAATTAAGGGAAACGGGTTACGCCATTGTGTTCATCTCGAAATTCTGCTTGAGATAGAGTCCGAGTTTGCGTGAATCGGACTCCGTACGACGAAGTTATGGCCGTAAGAAGTTTCAGAATTTCAAATAAGTTAAAACAGATTCGAAATTCAAATTCAGAACGCATAGCAGTGTTGGGCAAGAAAATTCCTGCCCATGACCCAGGTCGACCAGGGGGTCGACCAGGGTGCCCAGGTCGACTAGGAGGTCGACCTAGGGGTCGACCTGGGGGTCGACCTACCCTGGTCGGCCTGGTCAGTTCTTGGATGATTTTCTGTGTATGTTGTGTCATTTGGCCTTGCGTGGCACCTCCTTATTGGCCCCTGTTGATATGAATGGTCTTGATTAACTCTAAGATGATTTAACGGCTCTTATTAAATTGAAATCCAATAAAAAAGACCCCTAACCCTCAACCTAAAATCACAAAGATTCATATCAAGAGCCGCCATGCAGTCAATAGTGAACTTAGAGTAGCCGTCATCCCTTTCAACTAAAAAGCAAATTAGAAGATTCAAATCAAATCTAATCAAAACTAAATTAAAAACAACTAATCTACATCAAATGTGAGCAATTCAGTTTCAGAATACAGATTCCAGAAATCAAGTTTTTCTCTTGTTTGTAAGTACAGTTATATTTACGATTTTAAACATTAATTGGAAGTCATGGCATGTAAGAAATTGAAATCAGAACAGTGCCTATTTGTTAATCTATATGGATTCGTGTTAATTCATGTGATTTCCCCTATGTTGTATTCTTGTGATGAAATTATTCGGAATTAATATTATCATGTTGTATGATGGTGCTTATTTATTTACATGTAATTATCATGTTTATGTCATATTCTTGTGATGAAACTGTTGGGAATTAACATTACCATGCTACGTGTTTATGGTTCTTATATGTTTACAAGAAACCATCATGTTAGTGATTTTCCTATGTAATATCATATGAAAGTCTACAAGGCTAAACCATATTCATATAAACCTATATGCCTAGATTCACATTATTTTATGATTAAACTTATGTTAATTCAAACGTAAGTTACAATTTTTTTATGTTAGATCCAAGTCAAGATCTATACATATGTTCATATGATTTAATGCAAGTTACATGTTTTATGTTAGATCCAAGTCAAGATCTATATATATATATATATATATATATATATATATGTTCATATGCAAGTTACATGTTTTGTGTTAGATCCAAAACTAGATATATATATATATATATATATATATATATATATATATATATGCATGTTTATAAAGTGGATTCATGCAAGTTCATATGATCATTATTGCTAGATCTAGTTCACATCTGTTAGACCAAAATTTGGCTCTAACACCCAAATTAACAATGATTTTAAGGAAATGAGATGAAAATCAAGGAAGACACACAATTTATAGTGGTTCGGCGTTAAATAGCCTACGTCCGCTTTCTACTTCTTGAATTGATGGTATGAACACAAATACAACGATGATTCTTACTCAATCTCACTCATATCATACATGAATTCACTCAATGTTGATGAATTTGTACTTAGAGATGTGGGAAAAGTCTGAATAAAGTGATGAAATTCGGTTTGCACAAGTGCTCTAACTTTGAAAATGCCAAAAGATCCATTTAAATGACCATTGGGGGTCTATTTATACGTGAAAAACTCTCTGGAATGGCTTCGGGTCGAGGACACGTGGCATCCATTCTGCCATTATCGGGTTCGGATAGATTTTTGGTGACGACAGCACACCTGGTTAGTGGCAAACGTGGGCAGGACGTGGGTATAACCGCCTCGAGTATCAAAGAAACGTGTGAGCGAAGCTGATGTAAATCTGGGACCGGATCGGATATGCTGACATTGAAGGATTCGGATCGGCTTCATTCACTCCGATCCGTTCCAATCTCGAAGGAGTCTTCATTGCTTTGTGTCGGTTTACACTTATCTCCAAGAAGTCCGATCCGATCTAGTTTCTTGGCAGATTGCTCTTTAATACTTGACCCCTTAGCTTTGTGTAACCTGTTTCGCTAAGTAGGCTAACATTTTACCCCCTCAAAGGACGTTTCTATTGAAGACGAAGCATGCTTTGACCTTACCCATCCATTAGCTTCCAGACTTGAATCACTAAACGGTTGCTCCCATTTACTTATTGGGACATGTTTCTCCATGAAGTTGCGTCTCTTGTGGCTTATATATATGCCACAAATCATATGAATTCCTTTCTTCATTTTCAAACAACTTCAGAAGCCCTCTTCAATGTCCAGTGGTTCCTCCAGGTAAGATTTTTTCTTTATTTTTCTTCTGAATTTAACTTGTATGCTGAGTCATTGTGTTTAACCCCGTTCGGTTCGGACCCGATCCGAAAGGATTTTCTTCTTGTGCTGTTCAATACTAGATCAACAGGCCAGAAGCGGGCTGTGGGCTTGTACCCCGATCCGAGTAGAGTGAAAAGAGGGGGAATACAAAGGGCCATATTAGGCCTATATAAATCCGCCTTCCACCTCTTTTCTCCTTCTTGTCTCTACTGCTTCCGTTTATCATTTTTTACACCGAAACCCTAACTTCCAAAAAACTTCAAAAATTCTGCTCGCCAATCTTCGAATTGAAATCGTAAGTAGGTTAAAACTTTTGATATCTCCTCTAATAACTGATTTTAATTAAAACTTGCGGTCATTTTCGAGTAATTTGGTCATGGCCTCTACTCGGCCTCGACGCCATAGTTCTCTCTCTCGTCGCCGTCGTCATTGGTGATTATATCGCTACCTCGAGACGTCGAAAGATGGGATTAAGACCCTGGTGGGTATTTGAGCACATAAGTACGCGGCCTTATCTAGGGTTTTTGATGTAGCATTGGGTTTGATGATGGTTAAGTGGGACAGAAGATGGAGAAGGAGAAGAGGAGGAGAGGGTCTGGGATAGGTTCGGGTCGGAGTGGAAAGTGAAGTGGTGGAGAGAAGCCAAGCGTACCCAATCGGATCGGGTCGGAGTGGAAGGCTAAGGAGGGAAACGAAGCTTACCTAACCAGGCCGGGTTGGAGTGAGAATCAATGAGGAGAGATAGCAGGGAAAACCAAAATGATTCGATCCGATCCAAATGTACACTTCCGGATCAATCCGATTTTGCTAGTTGGATACTAACGTTTGTTTCAGGCCGAAACATGGCTTTGCTCTCCGATCTGATCCCATTCAACACACATACCCGAACCGAAGACAACCCAACTCCTTGCACAAGAATTTGTTCAACTAGCTTAATCAATGCTTGATGTAACCTTCAACTTAATGGACAGTTAGGATAGTGCCTTACGAACATGAACGAATATTAAGAACTATTTTGAACATCACCGCTTCGTCGAAACTCTACATTACGCTTTCATGTGTTTGTTTTATGTTTTCTGCACAAACCCTACACACTTCAGTTGACATGCTTGCACGGAGGGATTCAGGCTATTTTACTCTAACTCTTGCTACCGTTTCCTCAATAGTTCATCAGATATGGCAGAAAGACGTTCGTCCAGGTTGGCAAAAAAGAGAGAAGCTGCTGGATTATCTGAGAATTTACCCGTTGAGGATATATCTTCTACTTCATGCTCAGACTGGGACAGTGAAGGTCCAGACTACGACATAGAAGCTTGAAGCAGTGAAGTATCTTTAGGAAGTGATTCTTCGCTTGGCGAGGAAGAGGAAGGGGGGTAGGAGATAGCCGTGCCCCTGATGAACTTGGAAATATCGAGGTTTCGGATCTGCCCAAGGATTCAGTGAAGTCGACCATTGACAATGATAGATTGCTACAGATATGTTTGAAGCAAGCAATTCCCAAGGCTGACACTTTATTACCTTCAGAAACAGATCGTCCCCATAACCCACCGGAAGGGTATATGGCCATCACCAGATTAATGTGCTTAGTCGGGGCAATTCCTCCATTTCATCCATTTGTCGTCGATTTTCTAAGACAATTACAAATTGCTCCCATGCAGCTTCTTCCCAACTCTTATACCTATCTGTATACTTTATATGTAGCCTACAGAGAGATCCTTGGTGAAGAACTGACCTTCGAAGATGTTCACTTCTTTTATAATTTCAAACATCGGACTAGTGACACTCCATCTTTTGTGTATTTCGAATCGGTTCCAAGAAGTAAAATCATTAATGCTCCATTTAGTAGCAACGCTGGAGATCCAAAGCCTGAGTGGTTATGGATTAGGCAACTACCAGGGTGTTCAAGAAGATGGAAAAAATCAAGTAAGGCACCAGCTCTTTGGGATCCAGCTCCGAATATTTAAGTTCTTTTGCTAACTGATATTTACTTTGATTCGCAGTTCCTAACCCGAAACAAGTGACGAGTCAAACATACTTTGATCGGTTACACCGGCTACTCAACGGTGATCAGAAGTTTTGTATTATCGACGAGGTTCTCAAGGATGAATATCTTCATCGTCATGGGTTGCTACCTATCACCCGCAGTATAGGCCATGGGAAAGTACCTTATGTATACATACCTCCATTTGATGTTGTTATCGGGATGGGGGAAAGTTCAAAAATCCTCCATTGCCAGCCAAGATTCCTTCTCCAACATCTTCTTCAACCCGAGATGATGACTTAGAAAATATACTGACTAATGAGAGGGACAAATATATTGCCCCCGATGGAACAATTACTCCTGAGAAACCGATCTCCTCGAAGGGGTTGCCGGCTGTTATTACTCTAGGATATACTTCTACGGCAGACGACTCCACATTTCGGGGTTTGGGAGATCTTCCCTTTCCTGACTCTATTTATTCTCATGAAGACTTCCCAACGAATCCTCTAACTTTTACTTCTGAGGAAGAAACCACTCCCATAAAGGCCGGGGGGACAACACGCATTGGCATCAATCCAGACTCTGGTCTGTTTGGGGGAATCACCACTTAGGAACACATAACACTCCAGCACTGCACGTCACAGCACTTGAGTCTTATGATAACATCTGTTCTAAACTTTAATCATATTGTTTTGCAGGTACAATGTCACACCCTCGTTATGATATTAGGAAAGTTCGCCGCAGCATGTCCAGGCCTGCCTCAGATATTGAGGGTGATCAACGTGATAATCGTGGTAGGGATGAGAGGAGTCTTCATGATTCCCAGCATCTTCATACCTCACGTTCCCATTATCCTGTTAGGTCAAACCCAGACAAACATAGGGGCCATCAAGATCGTCGTGGAGGGGACAAACAGCCATCCAAAGACTTATCTCACTCCAAGGATAAGGGTCTCCAGGAGAAGCCTTCGCCGAAGCATACCGATACACAGGACAAACATAAAGTTTCTGAGAAGCGACCTGAGAAGAGAAGTTCAGCTATCGTTTCCTCCAAGCGAAAGCACTTCGAGCTATCCTATTCCTAATCGGCACAGTTGGATTCTGATTCCTAGGCGAAGCTGGCATATCTGAAGGAACAGTTCCCGGATCACTATTTTGAACATTTGACTTTCGTACCCGCACTTGAGCCTGTTTCTTCAAGGCGGGCGAATGATGCTAAGGCACAAATCGATGCCGTGGAGAAGTAGTATTCGGAGATGTATAAGTACTCGCGCAATCTTTCTAGGATTATTCGAGCCCTAATTGCAGACGTCGATGCTATGAAGAACGTGGCCGATCTTGATTAGAGTGCTCTGAAAAATTTGGAAAAGGATCTAGAAGATACATAAGCTCAGCTTGTCGTTGCTCAACGGGATGCCAGTACCTTTAAAAAGCAATTCGAGGAACTACAAAAATGTTAACATGATCTATTGGAATCCCATAGCTAAGAGCGTCTGGATTTAAAGAAGCAAGCCGAAAATGCCAAGTCAGAAAGTGTCAAAGCACGGCTAGCTTGCAGTACATTGGAGCAAGAAAAAGCCGAATTGGCGAGGAAGAACGCCGAGCTGGATAAGCAGAATGCTGATTTAGAAGCCAAGCTATTGTTGGCTGAGAACAGGGCAGCCTTGGCCGAAGGGAACGCCGATGGTGCTATCAAGTTGGCTGAGGAAACCAATGTACGACTATCTGAGGCTAAAAATAATTGGGCGGTTTCGACGAATTGATGATAGACTTTTTTCTCATACAATCCGTCGTTGAAATATCTCTTGGATTAAGGATTATCCAACTACCCTAGTCTATGTGTGGAACAAGATCGTCGATTGGGAAAAAGAAGAGCTTAAGGTGGACTCCATTGACGAAGGTAAACTCATGTAGACTATTCTTAGGGATGATGAACCGGCACGTCTGGCCGAAGGGCGTCGTCTTATAGCTGCTGCCCAGGAAGAAGAGAAGCGTCAGGCCAAGGGAAAGGACATAATAGAGGCCGGCTCTTCTTCTGCTACAGTTGAGGCTACAGGAGTGGAAAAGTACGATCCTAAAAATTCGGGAATTCCTAAAGCATCCCTTTTATCTCCCATACCTGAGTCAGGATCAGAGGTAGTGGCCACCTCAATCGAGAGATCATCAGAAGGTATTTCTACCTTTTCTCCTCAATTTTTCAAGGCAATCTCCACCTTTCGTTATATCATCGGGTAATCAATTGAGGATCCCTTACTTTCTCCTGAGCTAATAACTACTGCTACTCGTTCTATCGGTACTACACCGATTGAAAAGGATGATGATCAATCGACAATTGCAACTCCTGGAGAGAAGCAAAATGCAGAGACTATGGAGAAACGAGGTGAAGTTACTGTTGCGGTCCCTGAGAAAGGAGATGAGGGTGAGAAGGAGGAAATTATAGACAAGGCTTCAATGCCGCCTAATACTGAACTCCTGACGACGATGATGGCATCATAGGTGCTTTGAAAGATGATGGCGGTAAAGATGGGCTGGATGAAGATCCCGATGTTGCTATAACTGGGGAAACAGGGAATGTCGATGGCGCAACTTTGGCATCGAGAAAGGCCAAACTGGATGAGAGTATGCAGATAAAGGTTGAGGAGACAGATCCCGAAAGCCTTAAGCCTCTTGCAATGGTACCTTCTGGATCAAGGTTAGTTGTCAAACTTTCAACTAGGTCCATTACCGAGGAACTTGCTAAAAAAATCTTCTCTTGACCCTAGTGCTCCAACTTCTGGGAAAAAGTCTGTTGATTCTAGCTCCTCTACTCCGCAAAAGGGGAGGCAGAAGCGGCTCAAGTCTTATGCTGAAAAAGAGGCTGAAAAAGCTCTTAAAGATGCCAAGAAAGCCAGACCAACTCCAAAGCACAAGTGAAACTGGGTTTCGTGTCTTATTTTGATTTCACAATTTCAGTTGTCATTGTAGCGAGTGCGGCCCTCGCATCTTTTGTTCAGTTCTTTCTGTAAAAATTCACGTACTTGTGAATAATGTAGTTTGTTTTCCTGCAATGTTAAGTGTTTGCAGATTCATTATTTAAGTAGAATGCAACTAACAAATAACATGTCATATCATAACTATGTAATAAAGTCGTTATTACTGAGCAATAGACAATAGATACTGGGGATATGTGTGTGTGTATGCCCCAAATCAATCTTGAACAGGTTGCCTAATTAAGGCTTGTTCGGGATTGGTTAAACCTAATATTCGGTTGCCCCCAACTCTCTGGCGGGATTAACTTTTTTTTTGTCAATGACGCTTGTTCTTTTAGCATCTTTATACTCTTCTGTCTTATAGTTAGGTTAGAGTTTGTTGAGGCGGTCTCTCATCGGGCTGCACCTTCACGCCTCAGAGGACGTCGTCTTCCCATCCCTTATACTCTCTCTCTCTCATTCATGAGGGTTAGAGTTAGGAATGTCGTCTTCCCATTCCTTCTGTCTTGTTACGCAAACAGTCGTCTCGTTTGCCCCCTGCATATGAATTGTCCTTAACCTTTCAAATTTTAATGCGATGTTCAGCATCTTATAATTAGGACAAAACAATCACAGAAGTCTACAGTAATGCAGGAAAAGTAAATGACGCACAATGTTTTTATAGTGGTTCGGCTAAGTTGTAGCCTACATCCACTTCATAATCTCTTGTTTGTATAAACAGACTTTTCAAGGAAAGTCGTGCCGTTTTACATTGCTTATAAAAACAAAAGAAGACTTTAAACATCTAATTCAAATATCGCAACAAGTGCTGAGCATTCCAAGCTCTGGGAATCTCTTCACCATCCACGGTCGTTAGCTTGAAGGCTCCTGTATCAAGCTTCCGTTGAGTGATGTACGGTCCTTCCCATTTTGGACCCAATTGAGTTGGAGGTGGGAAGACTCGTTTCAGCACTAAGTCGCCTGGTTCGAATGATCGACGTCGAACCCTTCTGTCATAATATCTTGCCACTTGACGTCTGTGTCTAGAGGCTCGTAAATCCACTTCATCCCTCTTTTCCTCGACCATATCTAGAGATTCAAGAAGGAGCGCGTTGTTTGTCATTAGATCATAATGAATTGTCCGGTGAGAAGGAAATTTAAGCTCCACTGGAATCACTGCTTCCGATCCAAAGGAAAGTGAGAACGGGGTATGGCCTGTTGCTGTCTTGAAGGTGGTTCTGTATGCCCACAAAGCTAGCAGTAATTCGTCAACCCATCTAGCTTTTGCCTTCTCCACTTGTCCATTTGATTGGGGATGGGCCACCGAGGTATACCTGTTGTCAATTTTGTATTTCTGGCAGAAATTCATGAATTCTGCACTATCAAACTGTGTTCCGTTGTCAGTTACAATCATCCTCGGTATCCCGAATCGACAGATTATATTCCTAACCACAAAGCTTATCACTTTTTTCGTAGTTATTGTCGTCAAGGCTTCGGCTTCTACCCATTTCGTAAAATAATCTACCGCTACTATTGCATACTTTGCTCCTCCTTTGGAAATTGGAAAAACCCCAATGATGTCAATTCCCCACATGGCAAACGGCCACGGACTCACCATCGACTTGAGTTGAGCCGGAGGTGCTCTAGGGATCTTAGCGAATCTCTGACACTTATCGCAGCGTCGTGAATAATCAGCTGCGTCTTTGTTTATGGTATGCCAAAAGTAGCCATACCGCAGTACTTTTTTCGCCAGGGTCTAGCCCACGGTGTGGTCACCACACTCACCTTCATGTACTTCCTGTAATACACGCTTGATGTCGTCGTGTGCTATGCACCATTGTAAGGGCATGGAGAAACCTTGGCGGTACAGGGTCTCGTCCTGTAGAACATACCTTGCGGCCTTTCGGACCACAGCTCACCTTTCACTTTTCTTCTGTGGGAGAACTCCGCTCTTAAGGTTATCTTTTATCGGAGTCATCCATGACTCTTTCTCTGGCTCAGCTTCCAAGGCCCATTCAATTTCCATTAAATCAAAACTGGGAGATTCCAACGTCTCTATAGGCACCATCTCAGTTTCTTCAGGGTTGTCGGAACTTGCTAGCTTCGCCAATCGATCCGCCTTCTGATTTTCTGTCCGAGGAATGTATGTTATGCTGTAATGTTACAGATTATCCAGCAATTCCTCTACTTTCTCTAGATAAGTAACCAATCGAGGTCCCTTAGTTGCAAATTTCTTCTGTACTTGGCATACCACTATCTTTGATTCGCAGAATATGTCTAGTGTTTTTATTCCTAGTTCCTTGGCGACTCTTAGCCCAGCGATCAAGGCTTCATATTCTGAATCATTGTTGGTGGCAGGAAATTCTAGTCATAGGGCGTAATAAATTGATCGTCCTTCAGGAGTTATTAAAACAACTCCGGCGCCAGATCTTCGATCATTCTTTGCCCCATCCGTATATAGCTCCCACGGACTAAGCTCTAATTTCTGCTCCGATGCTACAAATTTATCATTCACCGTCTCTTCATCGGGGATTGTAAATTCCGCTATGAAGTCAGCTAAAGCCTGCCCCCTTATCGATTTCCTTGGTTGAAAGTTCAAATCGAATTGGCTCAAGTCAATATTCCATTTGAGTAATCGTCCCGATGCTTTGGGCCTCTGCAGCACTTGTTTTAAAGGTTGATCAGTGTAAATGACTATTGGATGACCTTGGAAGTAATGGCGAAGTTTTCGTGAGGCAATCAAAAGGCTATAGGAAAGCTTTTCTATTCGTGGGTAGTTACGTTCTGCAGCCGCCAATTTCTTGCTCACATAATATACAGGTCTTTGAACTTTGTCCTCTTCTCGTACAAAGGCTGTGCTTACTGCATGAGATGAAACTGCCAGGTAAACAAACAGATCTTCATGATCTACAGATTTCGACAAAATATGGCGGTTTTCCAGTAGGTCCAGCAAGTTTTGAAAGGCCTCTACACAATCGGGTGTCCATTCAAAGTTCCGTTTTCCCCGTTTGATTAAGTCAAAAAATGGGACACGCATGTCTGTAGCTTTAGAGATAAATCTGCTCAACGCGGCAACCTTTCCTGTCAAACTTTGAACGTCTTTAATTTTCCGCGGTTCTTCGATGTTCTTTATTGCTGCTATCTGATCAGGGTTGATTTCGGTCCCTCGAGAACTAACAATGAAACCGAGAAACTTTCCTGATGCTACCCCAAATGAGCATTTTAGGGGATTCAACTTCATCTCGTATCTTCGCAAAATATCGAACATCTCCGCCAGGTCCTTTGTGTGTTCAAAAGACTGTTTGGACTTTACGAGCATGTCGTCTACATACATTTCCATGGTTTTTCCGATTTGATCATAGAACATTCGGTTGACCAGTCGTTGGTACGTAGCTCCAGCATTCTTCAGTCCAAAGGGCATGACTACATAACAGTACAACCCTAAGTTAGTGATAAAGCTTGTGTGCTCTTGATCTGGCACATGCATGGGAATCTGATTGTATCCTGAGTATGCGTCCATGAAGGAAAGGAGCTCGTGCCCAGCAATTGAGTCCACTAGCTGGTCAATTCGCAGAAGAGGGAAACTATCTTTCGGACAGGCCTTGTTTAGATCAGAGAAATTGATGCACGTCCGCCACTTTCCGTTCGATTTCTTAACCAAAACGGGATTCGATATCCAGTCGGGATACGTCGAATTCCTAATGAACCCATTGCTCTTCAATTTCTCAACTTCTTCTTTCAATGTTGCAGACCTCTCTGGTCCTAACATCCTTCTCTTCTGCTTGACCGGAGGGTGCTTTGGGTTCAAAATCAAAGAATGGCTCATGGCGGCTGGAGAGATTCCACACATGCCTGCATGAGTCCAAGCAAACACATCCAGGTTTGCTCTCAGAAAGTCAGTTAATTCCTTCATACGGAAGGAATCTAAGTGTGATCCAATCTTCAAGACCCTCGTTGGGTCATCGTTATCGATTGGGATATCTATAGTCACCTCATTGGGCGTCGCCTTTCTAGTTCCTGGATCTTCATCTTCCCTGGGGTCAATATCCTTAGGGGCTTTATCAGGCGATTCCCTAGGTGGTATGATCTTTAGTTGCTATGCTGAACCCTCCTTGGTAGGAGGAGAAGTGTCCTTGGGGCTCAAATTCATCCCTTTTAGCAACAACTTCAACTCTGCCATATAACAGGCATGTCCGGTGACTTGATCACCCCTCATTACTCCGATCCCGGCCTCAGTTGGGAACTTTAGCAATAGTCACCAGGGTGCGATGCAGGCTCTAAATTCTGCGAGCGCTGGTCTACCTAAGAAAGCATTATAGGGTGACTCGATATCCAAGACAACAAACTGAAGGATCCTCACTCTTCGACGCTCTCCTTGCCCCAATGCTACTGACAATTCAATGTATCCCATCGGAGCCGTTGATGCCCCATTGAAGCCGCGAATCCAATGTTCACAAGGCTTCAAGTCTTCTGGTTCGAGCATCATTTGGTCAAAAGCTTTTTTGAAAAGGATATTGATTGAGCTTCCATTATCCACCAATACCTTATGAACTGTAGCAGGGCCAATTGTTGTAGTGATAACTAACGGATCTTCAGTAGGTGATTGGACTCCAGCATCATCTCGGCTACGAAACACAACATCATCAAACATTATTTTTTGTTGCTTCACGGGAGCGATATCCTCAAGGTTGTTGCATTCTGCCACACTGATGTGTTTAGCGGCATTGACATACTGGTCCATCGCTCTGTAACTGTTAATGGCTGGATGGGGTCCGCCTACTATGGTGTTGTTGACAACTCCTTTGCCTTTCTGTTGAGCCGTAGGTTTAGGGGCAGACTGATTTTGGTTTTGGACTTGTACCCCTTGCCCCCTGTCTCTCGGGGAAGCTTTATATTCTTCCAACTTTCCTTCTCGGAGCAGCTTCTCAATGACATCCTTCGAGTGGCGACACTCGTCTGTGGTATGTCCATGAGTTCCGTGAAACAGGCAAAACTTTACAGTTGCCACTTCTTTCTCGGTATAATTCCTGGGTGGAGGTTTCTTGTACTAGAGGACGTTATACGTATCCAAATAAATATTCTCTAAGGTGTCGTTCAATGGTGTGTAATTCTCAAAGGTTTGAAATCGAGGCCTTTTACTGGAATTGTTTCCTCGATTCCTGTTCCTCCTATTACCGTTTCCATTTCTGTTACCGTTCCCTTCATTTTGGTTACCCACGTTCACTTCGACTTTTCCTGAGCTATCACCAGTCTGTTTCACAGCGACATTACTCTGAATACTCTCCTTAGAATCCCCCTTAGATTTCCTCTTTCTGTTTGCGTGGGCTTCCTCTCGTCTCAAGCGAATATTGGCTTTTTCATAAAACAGTTCCCTAGTGGGAGGAGGTTTTCCAAACAAATAGTCCCCGAATTCTGTATCAGGGTCGACCCCTTCTATCAAAGCCATCAAAATGGTGGGTTCATGGGGATCACTAACTTCAGTAACAGCCAAATTGAAACGGTCTAAATATGATTTCAAAGATTCTCCCGGGGTCTGTTTAATCCTTGACAACTCAATAACGCTTTTAGATTTTCGAGCATGAAGTCGAAACTGGTTCATAAAGCGTTCACTTAGCTCCTTGAAGGTGGATATCGATCGTGGAGGAAGTCTGGTGAACCACATTAATGCCACATCTTCCAAGTAAATCGGGAAAGCTTTGCATTTTACAGCATCTAGGGCTGCCGCGGCATTCATAAACCATGCATACCTCATCAAATGCTGTCCCGGGTCAGTTCTCCCAGAATAGCGATCCATCTGTGGTAAGTTAAATCTCCGAGGAAATAGGTATTCCAAAATGTCATCTGTAAAGGGGGTGTGACTTCGTTCAATACCCCAATCTTCATTAGTGTAGTGTCGGCTTTCAGACATAATTTGGTGTACTATTGCCCATACATCAGCATTTGTTAAAGTTGGCTTAGGTTCTCTGCGTCCAATGTTTGGATTTCCTCTAGGTTCCTGATCAGGAGACATTCTCCTGTTTCTAGCGGCAGCTGCTCTGCACTGTTCCCTACGCTCCCGGTCAATCACGGGAGGAAGGGGCTGAAGGAGTTGTCCCTGTGTAGGGTTAGTGATATTAGGATCTCTAGGTAGGATGCGGGATCCACGCATAGGCAGTAGCATAGGCTCTATCAAACTTGGGTCATCAGGCCCAAGCACACGGGCAGCATTCTCACGGGATCCCAAAGACCCAAAGGTCAACTGTTCAAGGTTTTCAGGTCGCTCAAGCGGCCTTCTTACACGTGGGCGTTCTTCATCCAAAGAAGATGAAGAATCTGATGCAAGGCGGCGTGTTGGAGAAGGTGTCTTCTGTCCACAAAGTTCGCGGATTTCCCTACTCATGGTATTCATGTTCTCTTGCATACGAAGACTGTCGCGCTGGTAAGAATCCAAAGCAGTCTTAGTACTATGCAATATATCAATGAAACTTGATAGATCTCCATTTGTGACTGGTGCAGATGGAGCAGGTTGAGTACTAGTCGTCGCGGCTGGCATCGAAGGATTTGCCGGAGCTTGAGTAGAAGTACCAGCTTCAGTCTGATTTGGATCGGATCGGGTCGGTACAAGCGGTTCAGATTGGTTCGGTGGAGGTGTGTGGCTAGCTTCACCATGACCTGGATGGATCGGATCCACATCGCTGGATCGGATCGAGCCACCCGGACCGGACCGATCTGCTTCAGAATTTTGACCACGCGACCTCGTTAAAACCATGGTTTGCTGATCTTCACTAACTTCATTACTTCAGTTGCTTTGGACTTCTTTGCCTTTTCCTTTGGCCATAATATCAAACTCTTCAGTAATCACTTAACAAACACTTGAAAATACCGGAGACAGGGGATTAACTTCTTTGAACATGAGCTTCCAAATAGTAGAATGATAACCCCAAAAAACAAAGAATTCAAGAGGTTCTCAGTGAAAGCACCAAAATGTTAGACCAAAATTTGGCTCTAACACCCAAATTAACAATGATTTTTAGGAAACGAGATGAAAATCAAGGAAGGCACACAATTTATAGTGGTTCGGCGTTAAATAGCCTACGTCCACTTTTTACTTCATGAATTGATGGTATGAATACAAATACAACGATGATTCTTACTCAATCTCACTCATATCATACATAAATTCACTCAATGTTGATGAATTTGTACTTAGAGATGTGGGAAAAGTCTGAATAATGTGATGAAATGCGGTTTGCACAAGGGCTCTAACTTTGAAAATGCCAAAAGATCCATTTAAATGACCCTTGGGGGTCTATTTATAGGTGAAAAACTCTCTGGAATGGCTTCGGGTCGAGGACACGTGGCATCCATTCCGCCATTATCGGATTCGGATAGATTTTGGTGATGAAAGCACACCTGGTTAGTGGCAAATGTGGGCAGGACGTGGGTATAACCGCCTCGAGTATCAAGGAAACGTGGGAGCGAAGCTGATGTAAATCTGGGACCGATCGGATATGCTGACATTGAAGGGTTCGGGTCGGCTTCATTCACTCCGATCCGATCCAATCTCGAAGGAGTCTTCATTGCTTTGTGTCAATTTACACTTATCTCCAAGAAGTCCGATCCGATCTGGTTTCTTGGCAGATTGCTCTTCAATAATTGACCCCTTAGCTTTGTGTAGCCTGTTTCGCAAAGTAGGCTAACAACATGTACATGTTGAAGTTAAACTTATACATGCTTTGGTAATGTACATGTCATGATTATGTCATATGCTAGTTTATAAACCAAGTTATGTTTACATATGCCTAGATCTACATATTAACATGTTTAGGCTTATGATTATTTAGTCCAATTCATATGCAAGTTCATGTGACATGCTAGTTAAAATGAATAATGTTTCATGTCCACATTACATTAACATATATTTGGTTGGATTTATGTTAGGCACGCTCCCTTCTCTTACCTCTTGTTTATAAATTAGGCTAATTTGTGGGCCTAATTACTATATGTAATTTTGCGAACGTACAACGGGGGTAACATTGGGGAAAACATGCAATTAAATGTAATTGGCATGTCTGTCACATAAGCATGTAAATGAATAAGTGGCATGAAAATGGTATAATTTATATACCAAAGACTATGTATACGATTTAGAAGGAAAGTGGGCCATGACAACAAATTGTTGACAATTTACATATAAACATTAAAGGATATATTTGTAAATCTAGTGAAAGACGAATATGCCTAACCCAAGGTTAGATTGAGTTACGGTATAAGACTGCTCGGAACCGCCTGGCAAATCCAGCTACCGTAATAATACCTATCTAATGTGGGTGGTTAGAGCATTGAGCCCAAAAAGGACCCGAGGTTAGACTAAGTTGCGGTGTAAATCTTCCCGGAACCGACCTGCACATCCAGTGACCGCAACAATACCTGTCTAATGCGAGAGGTTGGTGATTTAATAAATAAATTAAAGCTAAGGTACAACTAAGCAAGAATGGTAGGGTTAAGTTAGTGAGAAAAACTTAACCAATGTAACATGAATACTAGGGTCAAGTTAATAAGAAACACTTAACCAATATAACTTTATTGGTGGTAAGGTTAAGTTAAAACAAGAGGATAACACTTAACCAATATAACTTGATTTGTGGAGAGGTTAAGTTAACACAAGAAGGAAACACTTAACCAATGTAACACGACTAGTAGGTGGGTTAAGTTAATTTGAATTGATTGATGACACTTAACCAATACAACAGCACCAAATCAAGGAAAAATGGGAAAGTTATGACTTAAGATATAGCATAAGGCTAGAAATGTGGGAAACATGGGTGGTACAACTTATAATATGAAATAAGTTAATTTAAGCAGGAAATGTGGGAAAACACCCGTACGCTATCATTTGATAAAGAGAACTTAAGTCACACTTGAATTCATCGGTAAACCTTAGTTAAAAGGAACTAAGTAACAAACCTTAGTTAAAGAAAACTAAGTAATAGAGACTAAGTATCAAACCTTGGTTAAGAGAACCAAGTAACTAACCTTAGTTAAGAAGACTAAGTAGTAAACCTTAGTTAAGAAGGCTAACGATTCAGGAAACTAAGTAGTAAACCTTAGTTAGGAGAACTAAGTAGTAAACCTCAGTCAAGAAAGCCAAGTAGAACACAAGGAGGAGCGAACGTCCATCTGATCATGAAGAGGGCTCCAACGAACTGGGTTAAGAAGCACGCGGCTTCGAGGGGACGTGAGGGTACTCTTGGTATCCCTCTGTGAGGCTGCAGATGATCCTCCTGGGCTCACAGAGGTTAAGGTCTACGTTAGAAGAACCAAGAGTATGCCTTGGTTGCAATATAAGGCAACCTAAAGACTAGGATGGACTAGTGTGATTCGGCGAGACCAGTTTGCCCTGTGATAGCAACTCGTCGTCTACCTACCATCTTGAGTCAGTCGAGATACGTAAAGCGGAAAGGCGGAGAACTCCAAAAGACCATATACTTGCTATCTAGTTATGGGTGAGGTTGGTCAATAGGTTAGTGGGGGCATAGAGGGCCTGCGTATAGTTCTCATTCTTGATTTTCTTGTGTGCCTTTCATTTGTTAGTTGAGGGAGGGGTCTAGTGGGACCATAGCCACTGTAAAAGCAGACCTTAGCATCTGCAATCGGCAGATATCTGAAAGCTCCCGACCGAGTTCCGTGTTTCTTGATTAGCCCTGCCACGGGACTCGGGTCGCACATATGGAGGACATGTGCATCTAGACAGCGATAACGTTTTACGACACATACGTGGGGAAAGTCTAGGAACATATACCACTTTGGGTAGTGTGTCCACTACAAGAAAAATAGGTTTTAACAGCATGTTAGGTCAGCGTTTGCAAGCTTAATGCGGTTGTTTTAACCAAGTCAACATAAATACAGCGTTTTCCAATGGAATGCATAAAAAACAAATTTTACACTTGGTTCTCTTTTTATTTCCTCCGCTGCTTTATAATTTTTCTATCTCCCGCTTCCTACTTTCGTTCTCCCGCGTCCCACTTTCGTTCTCCCGCTTCCCACTTTATTCCTTCGCCGCTTTCCCTTTCTCAGTCACAAAAAAGGAGAAAAGACCCAAAAAAATTCTGCCTATGATGCTCTCGTAATTCTATTAACATTACAATCTAATGCCCCAATTTGCGTTGCTATTGCTTACCCCAGTTGCAAGATCTCCCGGCCAAATTATGTTTTTCTTTGCCAATTTGATCGTCGAATGATTCTTGTGATTTGATGCTCTACAACCTTGCACTGTCGATGAAATCTACAGGTAAGCCTCTTCGTTCTTCACAAATGATTTTCAGTTTTAGTTTATTTCAATTTAAAGGATGGAAAGAGCGGTACAGATTTGGTTAAGTTGCAGAAGCCGCCAGAACCTGATTTCAGCACCGATGGTTGAACGGTTTACGTTGGATGAATGTTTATTGGATAGATTTGCTTTGTTTATACAAATATGAACGCAAAGAGTGCATTCAACATGTGTTTTGTACCATAGTAGTTTCTAACCAGAATCAAAACGAAAGTGTTATTTGTTCAAAACCATTCTTATTCTTAGACAAATTGATGTTCTGTTCAGTTTGGAATTTTATAGGTAAGGTGATTTTAATTGCAGTGTTGATTGCAGCTTCTCTTGTTCATATGTGAATGCTTTTCGGAAGACGTGAGTTGTAGAATGATTTATATGCATTTAAAATGGTTAAACATTTTCCTATGTGCCTATTTCGTTGCTATTAAATATATATTTTAGGGGAAATTTATTCTAACACAGTTTGCGATATCAGATTTCAGTGTTACTTTGAATTCCATGCTACATACAAAGACTAAAATAACCATGTTACTATTTATATTTCATCATGTATTCAAATGGTTGATACCTAGATATAGATTAAATATTTTCGTTATAACCATTGATCACTTCATTTGTATTGTGTTATACATGTTTAAATAGGACCTGTAGTGTAAGCGTAGTAGATAGGGACAAACGTTAGCAACATACATGTTTAAATAGGACCTCTAGTTGCAGAATCGTCCATGAACCTGGTGTTTTATAAAATTTTGCTTCCAGATTTGTGCTTAATGAAATATGTGTAATTAATTAATCATATATGTATGTTATATTAGTTTGGGAAAATAGATGTGAATGTTACATGTAATTGTGGGGAGATTAAATGCAGACCTATATTGTTAACATATTAATCATGGTTAATTGATTTAGAAGACTTCAACATTTGTATGATACTCACATGATGGAGCGGTATAAAGGTGCAACTTTTGGTGAGCTTATTCCTCATCTTTCGGCTGTAGCTGATGCTTGTTTGAGGTAAATATACATATAACTTAGGTTAATGTTGCACGAGTACACAATATGAGTCAGTGTTAAACAAACACAAAAGAGACATCCCATCAAGGTAATCATCCCGGGGTCCTTGCTGGTTTCAAATTCGAAACTCTTAGTATAGATTATCCACAAGTTTAACTTTTTTTTTTTTTGAATGAATGAGAATTAATTAAGGATTCTGATTCCTAGCTCGAGTTATAATTCTTAGCAATGCCTTTGCCCGATGGTAAGAACTAGCAATTATAGTTAACATTTTTTCTATCATTCATTTCAGAGGAAAAGCATTTTGCATTTCACATCATTTGTTGATATACAAACTCTAGGTAAAATCCTAGCGTTCATATAATTTTTTAATAAAACGTGTACTAGCAAATCATTTGACTGTGTTTGGTGATCTATGCGCATAGTTTTCCTATAAAAAAAATATAATGTATGATTTACTTAAGTATTAAAAAATATATGGTATCCAATTATCTGACTGCGCTGTTCAGGATGCTCATGCTCAAATCTAACTTTAATCCATATTTACAGCATCTACTTTGGTGCTTTCATGCATTCAAACATCCTAATAAAATCAATAAATTTTCCATATTTTGATGCATGCATTTGGAGTATATACATCACCGATTCACCGATTTAGAGTATCTTTTATTCTGATTTTTGGTTTGATGCTATATTTAGTATAGGGCCATGATAAATAAACGTGGTAGTCAACCAATATTAGTAAGTGGGGCGAGTGGAGCTGATAAGACTGAAACAACAGAAACTCTCATGTGATATCTTTCTTACATGAGTGGAAGGTCAGGCACTGAAGGGAGAACTGTGGAGCAACAAGTGTTAGAGGTACTTCAGCTTTATTTGAAAATTTTATACTTCTCTTCATAGTACTATATGCACTGATACACTTTATAGTAATTGCTGAAACGTAACACATTTGGTTACCTTTTATGTACTAATTCAGTCCATTCCAGTAGTTGAAGCATTTGGTAATGCCAAAGCAGTTAAGAACAAGTAGTCTAGGTAACTCTTGCTGTTTTTTTTCTTATAGGGATTCTCAATAAAAATTCATGCTGTAAATAGAGTTGTTCACTCTAATATATTTCTTTAAACAATTGTTTTGGTAAATTTGTGGAACAACAGTTCGAGAAATATGGGAAAATATCAGGAGCACCTCTTCGAACATATCGTTTGGTACATTCAAGTGTCTGCCAAGTGAATGAGCCTGAACGGAACTACCATTGTTTCTACATGCTCTGTAATGCACCCCCCCCCCCCCCCCCCCGAGGTATCATATACAGAATACCACAGATAGTATTAAATACAAAGTTACATATTCATTTAAAAAAATGGTCTTTAGTTGAAAATGTAACTTTCTTAGGATGTGAAGAGATTCAAAGTGGGTGATCAAAGAATGTTCCGTTATCTGAACCAAACAAGTTGTTATGAAGTACTAAACATTGATGATGCAAGGGAATATCTAGAATCAAAAAATTCCATGGATATTGTTGGTATAAATCAAGAAGAACAAGTGATAAATCCATCAGCAACAATCAAAATCCAAAGTTTAAATGGCAATATATGTCTATATCGTATACGATTCATCCAAGATGCAATATTCTGTGAAGTAGCAGCAATATATGCCTTATGAATTTGGAAACTGATAATTTTTGGATCCATCACCATCTGTAGGTGCTGAGGCATACCGTTGTGCATATACTGTGGGTAGATCAGGCAATGCACTGCTGCATACACTTTATTGTCTAGATATGCAGCACAATACTCAGTTTCTTGCTTTTATGTTTTAACTGGCAAATAGGCACTGAAAAGACAGGACATACTAGAAAGAGGTACTAAAAAGAGGCGCACCCAATAAATACAGATTGCAGAGGAACCATATTTTGCCCAGATAAATTCAGCAATAATGCTTTCAAAATACAAGGTAAAGATTCAACCACTTTATGAACTTTTTAAGACACTATGCACGCACTGATCTAGAATTTCTTCATTTATTCGAAACAAAATCCCTTTTCCTTGTGTGTTCCCCCCTCCGATCAATGATTTTTGGCTGATACATTATAATGGATATTCTTTCTGTTTAGTTAGATTGTTGGAGCTCATGTTCCATTTTTATAACCTTTTTTACAGCAGTCATTTTTACCTAGTTACAAAATTGCCCTATAATATGAACGATGATACTTTTAAGCTACCACACTAGCCCCCCCTCCTTGTGGGTGTATCTTTTCACTCAAATAAAAATACATACAAACCCCTAATGTTCTTGAATTATATATTGTTAAAGCTTACTTCTGCTAATTAATCTGGTAGTAGCAGGAGTACTGCTAATTGAATTTTACCTATAATTAATTTTTAACTTGTTAATCCATCTGCTGCTAGTAAATCTGGTAGTGCGCAGGAGCATTGCTGATAATTTTAAAATACAAACAAACCTTCAATTAGTGTACGCTGTGGGGAACCAGTGGCATAGTTTCTGGAATGGGTTTTTTTATTCTTCCTAGCTGTTGAGTCACTTGTCTTTATCGGGGAGTATTGTGCTCAGCTAGTGGGATTGCTTATGGTCAGGTCAACAATACTTTTTGGCATCTCCAAATGTGGATTTTATTATATATGATGTAAAAGCCGGAGCAGTAAAAATATATGGACAACTCGGTTTCTTAAAGGTGCTTATTTCCTAACCTGATTTTGTACTAAAATCCTATAATGTTTTGCTTCATCTATCCGAAATTTTAAAATGAAATTTGTGTGAAATACGTAGATGATGCAGGACACATGGTTGTAATGAATCAACTAAAAGCAGCACTAGAAATGTTACAAAGGTGGACACAAGACAAGCTTGAGCAATAGTGTTTGTATCAGTATACTTGTAAGCATTGGAAAACCGGAGATGCTCATAGGTAAAGATGTTATATTTATAGTATGAAAATTGTGAACTTAAACTCTGTTGTTCAAAAATATAATGTAGAAAATAGAGTAATACGAAAGAAAGTTTGTTATTAGAAGAAATTTTTACAAACCTGCCATGGTAATTAAAAGCTCATATTATGTGATCCATATATAAATATGCTGGAGTAGGTTGCTGATTACTATGCTAATGAAAGAGCTGCTAAGCAATTGTTGTCAATTAATTATACATATGACATTTCTGAGTAATCCTTTAGTGTTGGAACTCTTGGCTGCATACATCAATTTATAAAGGTTTTGAAACTGCCCATTTTTTCATAATCTCGGAATTCCCATTGTCAATGGTGTAGCGCTAGCATTTCAGTTTGGATTTCAGTCAGGTATGCTGACATTACGTAGACCACTTGATATTACAACAGCTACTATTAGCAACCATTCTTTGTGCATTGTAGCAGTGCAGTTCAGCTGCTTTTGGGCTGGACTGGCGCAGTTCAGCTGCTTGTGTTTGCAGTGTAATGTTACTACTCTCTTGGTCCTGGAATTCATCTTTTTATTGTATTGTTTAATGTCTAAATTTACTGTTTTTAGTTAATTGCTTTACTTCAGGTTTATAAAAGACTTTGGATTATGCATGTGGAGCAGGAGCTGTATGCAACCCAGTTCATTAGAATGGTGCTTGCTTCAACCATGATATAGTACTAACTCACTGCCCTTATGCTGCAAAATGCAAATAGCTATTACCGGTACGTATCTAACTAAGCTTGTAAACGGTTAAGGATGTAACGATATGTTCTAAATTTCTGGCTTTCCTAACTATGAATGTATTTTAAGTTTAGGATAGTTAACTAAAACTTTTGAATATTAGATAAGTTTATAAAAATTAGCTAAATAATATAAAGATTTAACTAAGTTTTGCAAGACTAACAAGTTTTGTTTATAAAAATTAACTAAGTATATAAAAATATAAAATATAACAAAAACTTGTATAATAATAATAGTAAGATTTATAATAATAATAAATTAACTAAGGTTTATAAATATTAAATTAGTTTATAAAAATTAACTAAATATTATAAAATTTTAAATAAGTTAACTAATTTTATAAAAATTAAGAAGTTTAGTCTACAAAATTTGACTAAACTATATAAAAATATAAAATATAACCATATATTCTATAATAATAATGATTAACTAAGATTTATAATAATAATAAGTCAACTAAGATTTATAAATATTATATAATTTTGTTAAAATTAATTAATTTTTGTGAAAGTTAACTAAATATTGTAAAATCATAAATAAGTTAGTTAATTTTATAAAAATTAAGAAGCTTAGTCTATAAAATTTGACTAAAGTACACAAAAATATAAACTATAACCATATATTCTATAATAATAATTATTAACTAAAATTTATAATAATAATAAGTTTTTTAAAAGGTAAATAATTTTATAGTATATAAATTTATAAAAAGTAATAAAATTAATAAAAAGTAATAAAATTAATAAAATTTAATTATCTAAGTTTTATAGAAATTAAATAATTTTATAAAAAATAATCTAATTTATAAAAAGTAATGTGTTTTGTAAAAGTTAAATAAGTTCTATAAAAATTAAGCAAGTTTACGAAAAATAACATAGTTTATAAAATTAAATTAAGGTTTGAAAATAATCTAAGTTTTAAAAATAACAAACTTCATAAAGTTCAACTAGTTTGTATGAAAGTTAACTAAGTTTGATCAAAGTTAAATAATTTTCTAAAATTGATTAAATTTTCGAAAACGTAAATAAATTTATCAAAATTAACTAAGTTGTATTAAATGTTAAATAAAATAAACAAGTTTTATATAAATTAAATAATTATCTAAATATTGACGAATTGTAAATAAATTTGTAAACTTTTAACAAAGTTATCTAAGTTTCATAAAAATGAAATAATTTTAAGTTAACTAATTTTTGTAGAAGTTAACTAAGTTTTATAGAAATTACGTAAGTTTATAAAAAATAATGAAGTGTATAAAATTTAATTAAAGTCTGAAAATAACTTAAGTTTGTAAAAATAATAAAGCTAATAAAGTTTAACAACTTTTTATAAAAGTTCACCATGTTGGCTGCTACCTACCAACAGCACAACAACCATGTGCTGCTCCTATTGTATGTGGCATCACATGTTGGCCACCTGACCGGAGTTGAGTCGAGCAAGGGTGCTGACTTACTTCGTCCACGCTGCAACACCACCCTTGGCCTTGAGGCCGGTTCCTTTATGCATAAAAAATAGAGTGAAAATTTAAGCTCGGTGAGCAGTGAATATATATTTATTGTGCGTGTATTATTTGTATTGCATGTGTTTGGGGAGAGTATTTATAAGTGAATAAATGACATGTTCTCATGCATTTTGGAAGCTACTTATTGTTTTGGGTGATTAACTTTGCTTCTGAATGTACTAACAATAGTAAAAAAAATTTTTTTGCTTTACAGGTAGATAGACAACGCCAATGGAAAACATTGTTGTGATTAGTTATGGGTTGAAGCTGTTCTCGCTGTTGAGACTATATTTTGGTTCGTAAGAACGTATGAACTACTATTTTTGGTCACTACTACTTTGTGTATGTGTATGTTTGATGTCTCACTACTACCTTCTGAACTATAGTGGACGTATTGTGTATGTTTGATGTAAGAATATTGCATATTTTGATTATATAATTTTACCTTTGGTTATGAATTATGTGATCAATATAAAATGTGTTGTTAATACGATGCACTAATTATGAAATGGGGTATAGATATAATATGTTGATTTTAAATTGCCATAAAAATATTGAAATTGATTTTGGACTTTTTACGGCGTTTTTAAAACGCTATTGAAATTTTTTGTGGCGTTTTTAAAACGCCATAAATAGTTTATTCAAAATTGGACATATAAACACTTACAACAATTCATAAATGCTATAAATAAATATAACAACAAAGAATAAATGTTATAAACAGATGAATCTAAATGCTATTAAATGTATTAACAACACAGTTTAAACGCTATTGGACAATACTTTTCACAGCGTTTCGTTACTGCTATAGAATGGTTCTGACTTTTACCTGCATGTTGATACACAACGTATGTTAAAACGGTGTTAATACCATTTATGGCATTTTTTAAACGCTGTAAAAAGTCATATTTGATGTAGTGGTCCTAGACTAGGGGGCATCGTTCGCTAGGTAGCATAATCCCTAGTTGGACCTAGGTCGCGCAAACCCTGAATCCGAGAAGCATTCAATAGGTAGCATAGACCCCAGTGGCCCTGGGTAGCGTAAACCCTGATTGAATCTGGGAGGCGTTCGGTAAGTAAACCCTAGTTGGATCTAGGTAACAATCGATGGATAAGGGACTGCGTACACATAAAAAGGCGATCATTTTATCATGAACACACGATGCTAGTTGAACAGTCCTTAGTGGGTGAAGAGAGATAGAAATGGGTGCGATAGCCAATTCCGTTAATTTTACCTTGTCTTGTTTAGGATTATCTCATCTCTATGGTATGGTTCTAAGTTCAGTTTGTTCATATCATAGTCATTTTCTTGTTTACATGCTGAAGTATAACTGGACTTACCAGACTTATGTCTGACCTAGTTTGTTTTCACCTCTTTTCTTCCGTTCCCCCCCCCCCTAGGTAGTCAGGGAGGGAATAGCTCAGCTCATTTTGGACTGTTACTCTTTCCAAGCTTGAAGACTCTTTGACGCGTTGCTTTGGACTCTCTCTTCTACTGCTATGGCTGCCTCATGCTTTATTTAGGGAAATCATTTTATGCTTCTTTATTTTGTGAAACAAAACAGATGCTTTGGTATTGTAAAACAATCTTTGTACAAGCTGTTTATCAATGAAATAAAGTCTTATTTATTTACCGCTGCTTTAATTGTCTGTCTTGTAATTTATCTGCATCTTGTACCAAAAATGCTCCACCGAAGTTAAGGCATTCCCTTTGTAAGTGACCTTAACGGAGGTGGGGTGTTTCACTTGGTATCAGAACTGAAGGTTACCGGATCAGATAAAGATTTGAAAAATTATTTTCAAAACAGTTTTAAAAGAAGCATTTTCAAGTAAAGTTTTGTTTTAAAGGCATATTCCCCTAAGCCATATGCACTATCTTTTGACCTTCTGCTTGAATCCATGTTTCCTTCTTTCTTGAGTCTCTGGGGCTCCTGGCTTTTTGGGAGGTAACCTCATCGTGGCACGGTTCCGTAGGCTTGATGAGACTACGACACCTGTCAGAGGGCAAAGTATTGCCCAACTTCCATATATAACCGCAATAGTTTCACCTGCGGCTAATTTTCTTTTAAGCTTTGTAGGGTTTTTCGTGCGATGGAGGCAGCTTTCGAGAGACTTGTCAACATGATTACACAGGGATGGTAAAGATGAGAATCAGGGAGTTTGGCTAAGGAGCACAACCCAAGGATGAGAAATTCATGGATAGGGACTTGGCTCACGAAGGAGGAAGGAATTGTAAAGCCTAAAACAAGAGGAAGTATCTTTAACATGGTATAACATGGCATATAATTAAGGACAAGGTAAAGAATGAGGGACAGGATTTTCAGGAGGCAAGTGCATGCTTTCGCCACAAGAGTCTCTGTTGTAAAAGTTTAGCTTTTCTATTGATCAGCCTGTTAGTACTCTTTTGATTTTAGCACCTCACATTCGTTTATACCCACTACCATAGTTGAGTCTCTGCACCATAGTACTTGTATAATAGAAGATCCCCTTTTTGTCTCAAATCCAATTGGTGGTTCGGCTCGTTTATCTTTGGTTTGTAAGGATTTGAGAATAGCTTGAGTTTAATTGTAATGCTTATGGGTTGATTCTAGACAGCGAATGGTTAGCTAGTAATCATGAAAAGAGAGTAGTTAGACTTATGACTTGCCTCGATAATACTCTCGAAATCTCTTATAATCCTTTGAACACTATTTGGCTTAACTACCTAGAATCTCTTGACGAATTCATCGATGATTTCAAACCTGTTCGTGTGGACTGTGAGTTTAATGACGCCTTTGATAAAGCTCGGGGTTTATCCTCGAGGCGCTAGATAGACTTTACGAGACGAGAGCTCGAGAAAGACAATCCTTGAAGAAGCATCTACATGATACCACAGAAGTAGTGGAGCCGATCATGCTGGGGGAAGTGGAAGTGGAGCAAGATGCCACAATTAGGCGAGCTCTTACATGCATCCTTAGAGAGGAGGTCAAGAAGTTACACAACCGTGAAGTCAAGCTTATTAAAGTTCAATGGAGTGACGCCGAAGAGGACGCAACTTGGGGGACCGAGGACAAGATACGCGCAGCCTACCCTTATCTTTTTTAGGGTATCTCCTTGATTCCTCATTTTCTGTGAAGTTTATTTGTATACTAGTCTTTATCTTTTAAGTATGACCTCTCGGTCCGATCCTTGATCTCTTTCTAGGAATTTTATATATACTTGTTTCTATCTTTTTAGGTATATCCTCTAGGACATATCATTGATCCTTAGGTAGAAGCCAAAGGATGTAAACATGTATTTGAAACGTGTTATGATTGATGGTTGCAAGTAGTTGCTTGTGGATGCATATACACACATTAGGCACTAGATTGACTCAGTCACTTTCATATTGCATTTGCATATATGTATTTGTTTATAGATTGAAATTAATGAGTAATCATATGGACGTTGAATTTGAGTGAATGGTTTTGCACTCATATAGAAATGATATGTATCATTAGAATTGCATACATATTGGACGCAAGGCGCTGACATAATTCGCATTAACAAGGTCAACTGAATCAGTAGACCGCCTGATTTTGCATTAGATAAGGACATATACACACACTATGCATATGAACATGAAAGCATTAGACATCCTTTTAAGGATAATGAATGCATGTGATTGAATGGTTGAGTAGATGGATGATTGGATGGTAGGACACATTCTTCCTAACTTGAAGATTTCGGGGACGAAATCCTTTAGGGGGGGAGAATGTAACACCCCGTAATTCTGTAACTTTAAGTTCCACAAATTAAAGTTTAATTAATTTCTACAAGAAGAATTAAGGGAAACGGGTTACGCCATTGCATTCATCTCGAAATTCTTCTTGAGATAGAGTCTGAGTTTGCGCGAATCGGACTCCGTACGACGAAGTTATGGCCGTAAGAAGTTTCAGAATTTCAAATAAATTAAAACAGGTTCGAAATTCAAATTCAGAACGCACAGCAGGGCTGGGCAGGAAAATTCCTGCCTAGGACCCAGGTCTACCTGGGGGTCGACCTACCCTGGTTCGGCCTGGTCAGTTCTTGGACGATTTTCTGTGTATGTTGTGTCATTAGGGCTTGCATGGCACCTCATGATTGGCTCTTTTTAATATGAATGGTCTTGATTAACTCTAAGATGATCTAATGGCTCTTATTAACTTGAAATCCTATAAAAATGACCTCTAACCCTCAACTTAAAATAAAAAATATTCATACCAAGAGCCGCCATGCTGTCAATAGTGAACTTAGAGTAGCCGTCATCCCTTTCAACTCAAAAGCAAATTAGAAGATTCAAATCAAATCTAATCAAAACTAAATTAAAAACAACTAGTCCACATCAAAGGCGAGCAATTCAGTTTCAGAATACAGATTCCAGAAATCAAGTTTTTCTCTTGTTTGTAAGTACAGTTATATTTCCGATTTTGAACATTAATTGGAAGTCATGGCATGTAAGAAATTGAAATCAGAACGGTGCCTATTTGTTAATCTATATGGATTCATTTTTATTCCTGTGATTTCCCCTATGTTGTATTCTTGTGATGAAATTATTGGGAATTAATATTATCATGTTATATGATGGTGCTTATATATTTACATGAAATTATCACGTTTATGTCATATTCTTGTGATGAAACTGTTGGGAATTAACATTACCATGCTACGTGTTTATGGTTCTTATATGTTTACAAGAAACCATCATGTTAGTGATTTTCCTATGTAATATCATATGAAAGTCTACAAGGCTAAACCATATTCATATAAACCTATATGCCTAGATTCACATTATTTTATGATTAAACCTATGTTAACTCAAACATAAGTTACATGTTTTTATGTTAGATCCAAGTCAAGATCTATACATATGTTCATATGATTTAATGCAAGTTACATGTTTTATGTTAGATCCAAGTCAAGATCTATATATATATATATATATATATATATATATATGTTCATATGCAAGTTACATGTTTTGTGTTAGATCCAAAACTAGATCTATATACATATATATATATATATATATATATATATATATATATGCATGTTTATAAAGTGGATTCATGCAAGTT
Organism: Allium sativum; assembly: GCA_030737875.1. NCBI lineage: Eukaryota > Viridiplantae > Streptophyta > Magnoliopsida > Asparagales > Amaryllidaceae > Allium > Allium sativum. The sequence continues at coordinate 712,437,318 of CM060921.1, read as the reverse complement.
CAAATGATCATTATTGTTAGATCTAATTCACATCTACATGTTGAAGTTAAACTTATACATGTTTTGGTAATGTACAAGTCGTGACTATGTCATATGCTAGTTTATAAACCAAGTTATGTTTACATATTCCTAGATCTACATATTAACATGTTTATGCTTATGATTATTTATTCCAAATCATATGCAAGTTCATGTGACATGCTAGTCAAAATGAATAATGTTTTATGTCCACATTACATGAACATATATTTGGTTGGATTTATGTTAGGCACGTTCCCTTCTCTTCCCTCTTGTTTATAAATTAGGCTAATTTGCGGGCCTAATTACTATATGTAATTTTGCGAACGTACAACGGGGGTAACGTTGGGGAAACATGTAACTAAATGTTATTGGCATGCCTGTCACACAAGCATGTAAATGAATAAGTGGCATGAAAATGGTATAATTTATATACCAAAGATTATGTATATGATTTAGAAGGAAAGTGGGTCATGACAATAAATTGTTGACAATTTACATATAAACATTAAAGAATATATATGTAGATCTAGTGAAAGATGAATATGCCTAACCCGAGATTAGATTGAGTTACGGTATAAGACTGCCCGGAACCGCCCGGCAAATCCAGCAACCGTAACAATACCTATCTAATGTGGGTGGTTAGAGCATTGAGCCCAAAAAGGACCTGAGGTTAGACTGAGTTGCGGTGTAAACTACCGGGAACCGACCGGCACATCCCGTGACCGCAACAATACCAGTCTAATGTTAGAGGTTGGTGCTTTAATAAATAAATTAAAGCTAAGGTACAACTAAGCAAGAATGGTAGGGTTAAGTTAGTGAGAAAAATTTAACCAATGTAACATGAATACTAGGGTCAAGTTAATAAGAAACACTTAACCAATATAATTTGATTGGAGGTAAGGTTAAGTTAAAACAAGAGGATAACACTTAACCAATATAACTTGATTTGTGGAGAGGTTAAGTTAACACAAGAAGGCAACACTTAACCAATTTAACACGACTAGTAGGTGGGTTAAGTTAACTTGAATTGGTTGATGACACTTAACCAATACAACAGCACCGAATCAAGGAAAAATGGGAAAGTTATGACCTAAGATATAGCGTAAGGCTAGAAATGTTGGAAACATGGGTGGTACAACTTATAATATGAAATTAGTTAATTTAAGCAGGAAATCTGGGAAAACACCCGTACGCTATCATTTGATAAAGAGAACTTAAGTCATGCTTGAATTCATCGGTAAACCTTAGTTAAAGAAAACTAAGTAACAGAGACTAAGTATCAAACCTTGGTTAAGAGAACCAAGTAATAAACCTTAGTTAAGAAGATTAAGTAGTAAACCTTAGTTAAGAAGGCTAACGATTCAGGAAACTAAGTAGTAAACCTTAGTTAGGGGAACTAAGTAGTAAACCTTAGTCAAGAAAGCTAAGTAGAACACGAGAAGGAGCGAACGTCCATCTTATCATGAAGAGGGCTCCAACGAACTGGGTTACGAAGCACGCAACTTCGAGGGGACGCGAGGGTACCCTTTGTATCCCTCTGTGAGGCTGTTGATGATCCTCTTGGGCTCACAGAGGTTAAGGTCTGCGTTAGAAGAACCAAGAGTATGCCTTGGTTGCAATATAAGGCAACCTAAAGACTAGGATGGACCAGCGTGATTCGGCGAGACCAGTTTGCCCTGTGAAAGCCAACTCGTCGTCTACCTACCATCTTGAGTCAGTCGAGATACGTAAAGCGAAAAGGTGGAGAACTACAAAAGACCATATACTTGCTATCTAGTTATGGGTGAAGTTGGCCAATAGGTTAGTGGGGCGTAGAGGGCCTGCGTATAGTTCTCATTCTTGATTTTCTTGGGTGCCTTTCATTTGTTAATTGAGGGAGGGGTCTAGTGGGACCATAGCCACTGTAAAAGCAGACCTTAGCATCTGCAATTGGCAGATATCTGAAAGCTCCCGACCGAGTTCCGTGTTTCTTGATTAGCCCTGCCACGGGACTCGGGTCGCACATATAGAGGACATGTGCATCTAGACAGCGATAACGTTCTACGACACATACGTGGGGAAAGTCTAGGAACATATACCACTCTGGGTAGTGTGTCCTAGACTAGGGGGCATCGTTCGATAGGTGACATAATCCCTAGTTTGACCTAGGTCGCGTAAACCCTAAAACCGAGAAGCGTTCAATAGGTAGCATAAACCCCAGTGGCCCTAGGTAGCGTAAACCCTGGTTGAATATAGGAGGCGTTCGATAAGTAAACCCTAGTTGGATCTAGGTAACACTCGATGGATAAAGGGACAGCGTACACATAAAAAGGGGATCATTTTATCATGAACACACGATGCTAGTTGAACAGTCCTTAGTTGGTGTAGAGAGATAGAAATGGGTGCGATAGCCAATTCCGTTAATTTTACCTTGTCTTGTTGAGGATTATCTCATCTGTATGGTATGGTTCTAAGTTTAGTTTGTTCATGTCATAGTCCTTTTCTTGTTTACATGCTGAAGTATAACTGGACTTACCAGACATATGTCTGACCTAGTTTGTTTTCGCCTCTTTTCTTCCGTTTCACCCCAGGTAGTCAGGGAGGGAATAGCTCAGCTCATTTTGGACCGTTACCCTTTCCAAGCTTGAAGACTGTTTGACGCGTTGCTTTGAACTCTCTCTTCTACTGCTATGGCTGGCTCATGCTTTATTTGGGGAAATCATTTTATGCTTCTTTATTTTTTGAAACAAGACAGATGCCAAAACAATCTTTGTACAAGCTGTTTATCAATGAAATAAAGTCTTGTTTATTTACCGCTACTTTAATTGTCTATCTTGTAATTTATCTGCATCTTGTACCAAAAATGCTCCACCGAAGTTAAGGCATTCCCTTTGTAAGTGACCTTAACGGAGGTGGGGTGTTTCAGTGGTTATACGGATATTGTTATGGGAATTCTTAAGATACGTATATCGTTATTCCTAATACAATATTCGTTGGTTTCAGAATTTGGTATTGAATATAAGCCGATATAATTTCTATTTTGAGCCTTGTATTTAATATCAAATTAGATTTTGGGTTTGTCATGAATGGTGTCTTAAACAACACTGTTCTTAAACCCAGTTGAGGAAAGGATAAATCTTTTAATTAAGATTTAGAGAAGTTTACCAATTAATTAACATTTAATTGGAGTTGAATTGAAGTTTGATTTTGGGTTTGTCGTGAATGGTGTCTTAAATAACACTATTCTTAAACACAATTGGGAAAGGATAAATCTTTTAATTGAGATTTAGATAAGTTTACCAATTAATTGTAGTTTTGGTTTTGCAAATATTCCTTTTCTAGGATCTTGGATTTACAGCTGAAGCTATATTCGAAAAGTTCTGTATCTGTGTATTTCTTTCAGTTGTGTTATGTATTATTTTCCGCTGCTTTGTAATTTATTCTTTGATATTTTTATGTTGTATATATTTATTCATGCTCTGTTATATTCTTGTACTCTGATGTAAATTGTTGTAATAACAATGAAATGTTCTATTGATTGTGTTCTGATTTGTCGTGTTCTCAACTCAATACGGGCTTTCCTTTACAGGGAAGTTTGGGTTGTTTCATTTGTGGTATAGGAGCTTTGGTTTACAGAGCTCGAGAACAAGACACATTAGAACCGAATGAAAGAATTCATCAGAGATTGGATTAGTAATATCCAATGAGAAAGACTCGTTAGAGATAGGATCAGTAGTATCCTAGAACGAGTGTGAAAAGTGTTATTTTTATAAAAAAACAAATTTAGTTTTAAAATTTTATATCAACTATTCTTATTTGAATATTTTATTTTATATTGAGTTTGGACAATCGAGTATATGAAGATTTTGAAAATATGCGTAATTAACACGTATTCTAAGTCTCAAATATACTAGATAGATATAGAATCACACTCTAGTCGCCCGGGGATGATTCTACTGATGACTATATAGCATCAGTAGTTTATGTTCGAGTTTCGAAAGTGGGATATCTGTATATTTCCAATTGACTGGTGTGAGAACCAAAACTTAGTTAGAGTTCATTGTTTTTGATTTGGCACTAAAAATATGATTTTGACTACATATAAAAGTTATATGATTGAAAAGCTAATGAACCAATTGATTGGTGGTTGTGTTGTTTGACTATTAGTTTAACTAATAAAATTATTGAAACCAATATGGTAATGGAAAGCTAAAATTTAGCCAAATCGAATCAAATATTGAACTGAATAGAAAATTGATTGGAATTGCGTATATGTATATGTGTATATAATGAACAGGTCATAGCATGGAAGCTAAGAAGAGGAATAAAATTGTATGCCTGACAAATAGGTACATATTTACTGTATTTCTTGGGTTTGATAATTTTATGAGCCGATTGGCTAGCCACTTGGCCTTTTCTTTTTCTTTTGGATTGATGAGGGCGCTGTGAGGCTAGTTACGGTTTTACTGATCAACCCGTACAAATGATGTTATGGCGAATTGTTTTGAAAATTTAGGGTGTTCCAAATTTTTGGGAAATTACAAAATTCTTAGAAACTGAAAAGTTAAAGAATGAAAGCCACAATGAAAGTTGAGTTAGTTAGTTAAAAAACTTTCAGCTTCGTTCCTTTTCGAGGACGAAAAGATTTTAAGTAGGGGAGATTGTAACAACCCAGATTTTCAGAACTAGTTTAAAAAATTTATTTTAGCTATTTTAATGGATTTTGAATATTTAAAATGATTTATTTAAAATAATAATGACTAAAAATTTATTTAAATCGAAGTTAAAACGAATAAATTTATTTTAATTATAAAACTAGCCTGAAATGGCACGGTAGTTTGAAAATTCGATTTTAAACTTTAAATGAATGTACAGAATTCAATATAAATCAGAATTGGACGAAACAAGAAATATTTGTATCTGTTTAATTATATCTTTCTGAGAATGTGAAAAATTCAGATTTCACTTTATAAATTGAAAGTTATGTCCAGTTTAAAATTCAAAATAGTCGCTGTAGAATATATTTTTTTTATATAATATATAGTCCTTAAAATAGTCATTTTGTAAACGACCTCCGTTTTCGACGAAACCACTTTTGGTGGATCCGGAATGTCAAATAATTGCTAGATTCCAATTTTCATAATTTTTGGAATTAATTTGTGAGCGTGGTAAATTAAAACGTGTTTGGTAATTTCAGTTTGAATTGGATCAACCAGAAAATGGCCATTTTTCAAACGGCCTCCAAATTCGACGAAATTAGTTTTGTTAGGACCGTATAGTCAAAACAAAGATAGATATTATTTTTTTGGAATTTTTGGAATCAGTATGTTGCCCCAGTAAATTAAAATGTACATCTAAATTCAATATATATAGATTTATATTTTAATTTGGACGAAAACTAATCAAAACATTAGAATTGGCTTACGAAACATATTCCATTGTGTCCGGAATGAGGTATTTATCTAGGGGTGACAGTCATTGGGTTGGATTTTGAGTTCAAATCAATAAGCAAGTATTTTTGGAATTAAATAAATATATATATTTATTTATATACTTGGAAAACCCTAACTATCCCTCACAACCTAATCCCGCCGCCAGCTCCTTTAGTCGATGGACAAAATCGCTCCAAAATGATTCCCAAATCGCTCCCAAATTACACCAAATTAGCTTGCGATTCTTAAGCCGATGCGCACATGAGGTGGAAAACTAGCGGCTTCGAAGGGGTATTGTTTAATCGTGTTTCGGTGCTCCGATGAGGTGGAAAACTGGAGCCCTAACTGACGACATTGGGTTCGGTTAACTATAGAGCAACGAAGAAGAAGGAAGAACGTGAGGCCCAGATTATTCAGATAGGAAATTAAAGTGGGTTAATTAAAACTAATTAAGTTTTAATTATTTTAATTTTGTAATTAACATTTAAAATGCCGTAACTAATCCATATGAAATCGGAATCTAGTGAAACAAGAACCGTCGCGATCGTGGAGCCGAGAGCTTCACAACAAATCTGATCGGGTCCAATTTGGAGCACATTGGAATTTCGGACAAATTCAAATTCAAACAGAACTGAAATTCAGAAATAAAAGAATAGTGGAGTGGAAACGGATGTGAGAACTCCTTCTCACTCAAATTATTTTATAGTTATTATATAATAGGTTGCAGACGGACTTTTGTTTGAAACCATGGATGTATTGGTTGATGATTGTTTACAGTTTAATGTATCATTATTAAACTATGATTATAAATATTTATATATAATAAATTAATTCATATGCACTGTAATGACCCAGTTTTCGTCGATCTTGGTTATCCGATATACAACACATATCGAACCTCCAAGGATCGAAAATAACGGGTTGTTAATGAAAGAAGTTAGAGGGTGAGAATAGATAAGATAGAACTTTTAGAATAGAAGAACAAGAAGAACTTACAACATCAGAGTAAACACGAATCTCATAGCGGAACGAATAAAATATAACATAACTTTAAAATAAAACAGTTATGTACAATAGCACTTTATCAGAGTACAACACTTACAACACAATGGAAAAAAATAGCTATATAAAATCCTGAAGCCTCCTGCTCCAGCTCTTCAAGCATCTGTTAATCCCGACTACTTGACTGCCCATACAAAATTTGGGCACCCAAGAGTTTAGGGAAAACAAAACAAAATAAACTCTGGGTCAGTCATGGGACTGGTGTGAGTAAAACAGTTTAAACAGTTTGAACAAGTAAACGATATCTCATAAGACCACGCCGTATAACGGAACGTGTTTTTCCCTTATGAGAATCCAAAATATCTTTATATCAAAAACCTTTTGATATTATAATAATGTCTATCAACCACAGTATAACAATCATCTAGCAGAAACGCTTTCATCTCACGTTCTACATATATAGTATACAATCAAAACGGCAAGCACGTATTGGGTAATGGATTTCCAACTATGACAAGGTATGGATCCACCATCCGATCAGTGTACTCTAGAAGCGATACACTGGAGTTCGACAAGAACATCTTGCAACTCAGCCACACATGATCGGCCCCTCATTTCGCTTGAGAGTACCTAAAATATTGCCACCCCTCGGTTAGTATTCCAACATAACTGCTCCCGAGAGATACAGAATTGAAAGAAGTACAAATATGAATATTATCTAGATGGTGACAATATACCCTACTTGGTTGCGAACCACTTAGCCATGATGCCTTCCCCATTTTTGTCATTTCCTAGTTGATGAGGCTTGAGGTCAAAACGTATCTCTATACAGATCACGTCTTCATTTACTTTGAATGCCACATCATCATACCCATCAAATCACAAATTGATTTCCCTAAAAATACCACGGGTATAAGCTAAGAGAAACGAATTCCTCCGCCGCCAATGTAAATACATTTGAAACGATCAACTTACGCGATCCACCAGATATACTCTGTCAGACGTTCGTCCATTCAAGTTGTCCTGGGACTGGAAAAACCGAAGGCACTATTCAGTACATCCATCTTAGGCAATCTCTACCTAAGATTTATACAATAGCCCTTGCACTTTACTCCGTCTTCAATATATTCAGCATACTTGATTTGCAACGCTTCTGCCAATACGGAGTGGTTCTTCGGATAATAATCCAACCGGTCTCTCCATATTAACAATGTTAAAATGGTCAAAACTTTGATAGTCGGTGTTTGAACTATCAAATGAAAAATGTCCGTGTACACACAACGATCTTATTTCCAAATGGAATTATCGATCCAATCATCAACCATATATATATATATATTCATATTTCCTTATTTTCTATATTTAGAAAATATACGTTATTAACGCTGGAAAACATTTCCATAGCTTATTCACGTATCACTATTCTTCCACAACTATCAGTCCCGAACTATAAACTAGTAAGAGAACAATTCTCTAAGTATAAATCCCGAAGGCCGAAACCAACGTCAGATCGATACTCAGAAAACTATTCAACTTAGTAAATCCCTAGTCAGCTTCTAATCTTGTTTAACTCTATTTGATTAACTCTTATTCGAATAACTAATATTCGATTAACTCCATTTGCTTAACTCTAGATCGCAGCGATAATAATGGTTACGCATGATTCCCTCAGGAAACATCTGACCGCCGTAGGCTATCAGCAGCCCTGCGAATTACGCTAGAAGTCGTGCTAAATGGCAACTCATCCTGAATAACTCTGTTTGACTAACTCTATCTCGAATAACTAAATTCGATCAACTCTAATTAAATAACTAATATTCAATTAACCCTAATTCGATTAACTATATTTGAATAACTCTAGTTCGATTTGACTCTAATCGATTAACTCTAACTGATTAACTCTAACTGGTTAACTCTAACTGGTTAACTCTAACTGATTAACTCTAACTGGTTTACTCTAACTGGTTAACTCTAACTAATTAACTCTAACTGATTAACTCTAACTGGTTAACTCTAACTGATTAACTCTAACTGATTAACTCTACTGGTTAATTCTAACTGATTAACTCTAACCGATTAACTCTACTGGTTAATTCTAACTGATTAACTCTAACTGATTAACTCTACTGGTTAATTCTAACTGATTAACTCTAACTGGTTAACTCTAACTGATTAACTCTAACTGATTAACTCTACTGGTTAATTCTAACTGATTTACTCTAACCGATTAACTCTACTGGTTAATTCTAACTGATTAACTCTAACTGATTAACTCTACTGGTTAATTCTAACTGATTAACTCTAACCGATTAACTCTACTGGTTAATTCTAACTGATTTGCTAATTTGATTGACCTTTATAATATCTCATCAAATTTCCTTTTTATAGTTCTATTTATTTTCTAAATAAATATTTCGTTTATAACTCTATTTATTTCCTAAATAAATATTCCTTTATTAATTCTATTTATTTAACAAATAAATAATCCTTTTATAAAATCCTTCGATTTTATAAATATTTTATCTTCAATATAATTTGAAAATTCCCTTTTTACATTCACGTATTTCCTGTGGTATTTATCATATCAAATCACGATGACTAATATTATCCAACACACATAATCAACAGCAGATTATATATCACATCATATATCACAATATATGAAACAAAACAGTATTTTAAATATTGAGGAATCCAGTTTGATCCCTCCAACCTGTTTCCCTGCATCACAGATGTTACACAATAAAATCAACATCAATTTCAGTTCAGTACGAATTATTCTGATAAACAGAATCAATATATCTATATATATAACGGTTTATATATATAAAAAAAATTCAACTAACTGACTAGCAGTTCAATCAACCAAATCAACACAAAACAATCAACAGATAATTATCAGTTCTAAAAATACATTATAAAAATATAACTGTTCAGAGTTGGTGAGTTTTACTCACATTGGACGATCATCGTTAATAACGATAACCATCGCTTGATTCAGACAGACAATTTATTTTGCTATAAATTGTAACGAGCTCCGATGGACTTCCAGTTAGTTCCAGTGTGTAGCTCTCGTCAATACGGTCCAACGGATCCGACCGTTCGTGATTCCATCTTCGCAGCCGGCCCAATGCTATACACCCAAGCCCACACTTTAAATACCCTGTTGCATCTCTCTTCTTCCCTGGATCCAACTCTACTACTCACGATTCATACCAGCGTGACCTTAAACTTCCTTCTCTACTTCATTACTCCATGAAATTGAAAACTGAAACAACTCCTACCTCCTCGTCTCGTCCTTTCTCTCCTCCATCTAGTATCAGCTAACTCGTGGCCTCTTCATTCATCACGGTTCCCGGGCACTCTCCTACACCATTTCGGATAGTCCTCAAGACTCACGCTTCATACATGGCATATCGATGAGCACAACTTCAAAAACCAGATTGATGCATGCCCATTTACTATAGAAAAATTACCATGATTCTCCGTTGGCAAATGTTGATCAAATGCAGTACCACCGTGTACACCACAAATGTTTGGTAAGTTTCCTATGAACCAAATCACTTGTATATATCAGCTCGTTATATTTATTGCATATCAACCCTTTATCATCTAAAATCTCCACAGTACTCACTTGACTCTTCAATACACAGCAAAACCTTTTCGTTCTTCCTTCTTTATGTCACACGAACACAGTCCCCGTTCATCCACCATTCATCACCAACCGAACCTATTCACAAACATTTCCACTTCATCAAACCGAAAATCCTTAAGATACATATGCTACCCAATCAAGCTTCGTGCTTCAGCTCGCATAGCACTCCCTCAACAAAACCCATTTACCGAACTCCACCGATCTGCTGTTACTCTTCCCCATCCATCGTTTCTCATGGATTTTAGGACCAAGACCACCGACTAACTGCTCTACCTCCCCTATCCTTTTCACTAACTCGCCCAAACCCACCACCATTCACGTCATTATCTCCTTCTGCAATCGTACAAGCCATTCACAGCAGCTACCGATTTCAACCTTCCTGTTGTTCACGATCTTTACAGCAATACGCTGTCTTTCCAGAAAAACATCGAACAAGAATCCTTGCTGAATCCTTCCAAAAACAATCACCAGATGTAATCGCACTTCCAAAATCCGAAAACCAACATTATTCAACACATAGAAGCTCCAAATCCACGAATCGAGTAACCCTAGCAGCCGAGCTATTTTCGAGCTCCAGAGATGGTTGTCGCACTCGGTAAAATGGGTATCGAAATAATGATCTCTAGTTGCTGAGTCCAACAAGATTTGTTTGAGGATGTTTAAGAGTGGCGGCCTCTTTTTGATTTGGCAGAAGATAATGTTTTTTTAGGTCTTAAGGAAAGTTAAGGGGGGTTATTTATAGGGTTTTAATTAGTTTGTATGAGTTAGCACCTTCCACGTTTTCTCCTTTGGTTATGGCTGAGAAAATTGGTGCGTGGCCCTTTTTTGATGGGGGAAACAGATTTTAGGTTAAGGTTAAGATAGAATAGTATTTATATTGTTGTGTTTAGAGTTTAGCGTACTGGCTATATGAAACTCTATTCGTTTACGGACCACTATGGATGGAAACAAAAATACCATTGCAACGACAAGGTGCTACGATTCAAAAAATATAATAATATCCGTAGGTTAACTCATATTGTGAAACCACATAATATTGATTACAGGGTGCAAAATACTCCAAATAAAAAGTTGCTTATTTAATTAATTAAAAATCACAGTAAAATTCTAAAAATTAAATTATCGTTATGTCTCAAAGGAACCATGTCTAAATTCATAACCGATATTCAAATATTTTTAAATAACCGTTATGACCATGAATAAATATACCGCTGTTTTTTTTGAATATTTAATTTGGTCATAACTCAAAATCTACACGACGAAATCCTGATTTTTCTCTTCCACTAGAATAATATACTTCACCAGCTCTATACGTTTCTTGTTTCACGAAAATCCGATTTAAAACGGAACCTGTACATTCAGTTGAAGTTCGAATCGCCAAATTACGAACTGCAGCGCCATTTCGAGCTCGATTACAATTATAATATAATTATACGTTCAACTGTCGTTCAAATAATATATTCGTTACTCTAATTCAATTCTATACTGAATTAAATATCACAAATGATCCAATTCACACCATATTGTGAATTCCACTATTTCTGACTATTTCAGAAATTAAATGTATTATTATACTCTTTATTTTAATCAAATATTCAATATTATTAAATTCTAGTCATTTTAAATAACTAAACCATGATTTAAATAATTAAATAAAATATTTATATACCATTAAAATATGGGTCGTTACATTCTTTCCCCCTTAAAATAATTTCGTCCTCGAAATTCTAAAGTAGGAAACAAACCCTATTAACTGGTTAGAACTTATTTGTTCACTTCTTAACTTCAGTTTTAACTGAACCAATTAAATTTACTTAAAACATTAATTAATTCTTACCAACGAAAATTTTCAAAAATCCTGAAAATTTTCTAACACCTTAACTTTTCGAAAAATTTCGCCAGCACCTCGATTGTACTGGTCAATAGCTCAAACTCCAACTCGCCTCTCTAGCCCTTCTCCAACCCAAAAGAAAATCAAATAGCCAAGCGGCTTGCCAATTCGGCTCCACCAAATCTCAAACCCATATATAAATATAAACTAGTACCTTTTTGTCGGGCATATCAACTCTATTACTTCCATATGCTATCAGCTCAGCATATACCGAGGTCATCCCAATCAAACTCAAATCACTTTTATCTCTGACACAACCCTTGGCTTATCCAAGCCAAATTCAATTTCAAATTCAAGTTTCATTCTTGATCCAACACTCATTACTTAACAATACGATTCCATTTTATTTAACTTAGTTAGAGTTAAATCCTAATTTACTTATTCACATTCACCATTCCAATCTCTTTAACTTCATAAGTTAAATTTTAAATTTCAGAATTTAAACTCCTGGGTTTATTTCAAATCAATTTGAAATCATAATACCAATTCAAAACCTTTGAATTTCTAAATAACTTGTTTTCTCAAAACAATTCAAAAACAAAATCTTTGGTAGTAATCTGTCACTTAGGAACTCGAAAATTACACCGACGATGTATCGGTCTATCCTCAGAATTATTTTCCAATCATCAAGATGAGTTCAATACTATATCAATTTCAAATTGAAAAACATTTTCAAAGTCTCCCAGGAACTTAAAATTTCCTTATTTTAATTCCTAATGCTGATTTAAATTCAGATTTAATTCATCTTATTTCATATACTTTACTTATATGAATCCTGATTGGTTATTCATAACCATTCCACCTTTTTATAGTCTTATTCGATTATACTAACAACCAACACAATCAATTATACTACATTAATTTCAAAACATATCATGTTGGTTCATCGTATTCGAGTGTTTAGAAACTCCCACCGGTACAGTGGATCAAACTGATCGACCAGAACTCATAAACAACTCAAGGAATAAATCTCCACAATATAAAACCATTTTATATTGAATAACATATACGCACTCATATATATACACTCAAACTCAATCTAGGGTATTACTAACCCCATCTCTACAGAGTCACGCCACAGAGCCAAGGTAATAACTTAACCTTAAGCTCTGATACCAACTGTAACGACCCAGTTTTCGTCGATCTTGGTTATCCGATATACAACAAATATCGAACCTCCAAGGATCGAAAATAACGGGTTGTTAATGAAAGAAGTTAGAGGGTGAGAATAGATAAGATAAATTTTTTAGAATAGAAGAATAAGAAGAACTTACAACATCAGCGTAAGCACGAATCTCACAGCGGAAAGAATAAAATATAACATAACTTTGAAATAAAACTGTAACACCCCGTATTTTTTGTGAACATAAAAGTAACAAATCTGAGAATAATTAAATTGTAACTAAATAATTAAGGGAAACGGGTTATGCCATTGTGTTCATCTCGGAATTCTTCTTGAGATAGAGTCCTAGTTTGCGTAAATCGGACTTTGTATGAGGAAGTTATGGCCATCGAAAGTTTCAGAATTAAAAATAAAATAAAACGATTCGAAATTCAAATTCAAAACGCACACCCGGGATGGATGGGAAATATCCCGACCATGACCCAGGTCGACCTGGGGGTCGACTAGTATACCCAGGTCAACCAGGGTATCGACCTGGGGGTCGACCTCCCCCCTATAGGTCGACCTGGGGGTCGACCTGGCAGTCGACCTGTTTTGGCCCAGATCCGATTTTCTTTGGCTGCCGACGTGGTTTTGGCTATTCTGATGGTCCGGATTGGTTCTAGGTTGATATCCATGGCCCTAAACACTTCTATTCTCCTATAAATACATCCCTAAGCCAAACCTAAATCTCTTACACCATTCTCTAGCCTCCATTGCTCTCTCCTTCTCTAAAAATAAAATAATGGCGTCGCTACTCTGCTGAAATCTGAACTAGAACTAGCGCTCCTTCTTCTTCCAGTCTGAATAGAATTAAAAGAGAGCAGCTACAACTATCTTTCTTTTAGAATACAATCAAGGCAAGTACAGTTATTTTCCGATATGAAGTTTAATCATGATCTTGACATAATTATAAATCTGAATCTGAGACTAGGCCCTTTTTCTATTAATCAGATCTGTTCCTCTGTTTTACTGTTATTATTCTGTTTGTTCTGTATTTCTTCCTCTTTTCTTTCTTTTTCTTTGATAGCCAGGCTACCACGAGCCTGAGCCAAATCTCATAAGAGATGAACGCATAAACGCTAAGTTTGGGAAGAAAATTAAATGAGGCATATTTGGGCATAATTGATTTGTAACTAAGTTGAGGACACAACGCATGTTGTAATTCTGGACATAAATTCGAGGCATATTGCATAAGACGATCTATGACTTGGAAGGAGAGGATTATTGTGACTTTGAACATAAAGAACATAGATTGTAACTTAGAACGTAAATCTGAGGCATATAATTGGGCATGTTATATTTAAAACATAAGGTGTATTGAACATATGTTTGAGGCATAAAGAATATTGGACATATAACTTGGGATTTGGGGCGTAAAATTTAACTGAAACATGTAATTGATTTAGATACATAGTACATGTTGTAATTTAAGATTTAAATTTGTGACTATCTATGGACAAGACATAAGTTATAATTTAAGATCTAGATCTGGGCATATTAAATCTGATTGTCTGTCAATTGGAAGTAGGAATATTAATTTGCATATGACTTAGGTGTAAAAATCTATATTAAGATTTGATGACTATTAAGTGTGAATACACCTAAGTGGGGATTTTTGGATATGTGACATGCATTGTAATTAATGGCCATATTTGGCATAATTTATATTGTGAACCATGATTGGGATTTTGGGGAATATTCTGTACCATGCAAACTAACTAAATTTATGTTATATTATGAATCATGACCATGATTTAGGCATATGAATTTAGGCCTAATTTATAATTAGGCAAGACATGTCAATGAAACTTTAAGGAATGTTTAAATATGTTATATTGCCTAATCGGTTAGATCTGTTATATTACCTAATCTGCTAGATCGGTAAATCTGCTAAGTCTGTTGAAAACTGAGTATTGCAATTTTAGTATGTATATCTGTAGGTTCGATCTAAAGTTGAGCGAAACACGCAAATAGAACTCCAAATAATCTGCTATGACTTGTAAGGAATTTAATCTGTTGAATTGGCATAATTAGTCTGATATTGGCATAATCTACTGAATGGCCTAATCTGCTAAAACTGTTGAATTGCTTGCCTTAACTACTAAGTCCGTTATCTGCTAAATCTGTTAAATTGCTTAATCTGTTGAAAGCTGAATAACTGTAATTTGGGGGCTCAATCTAAGATTGAGGAAACATGTTATAGAACTTTGGATAATCTGTTGTAACTCGTAAAGAAGTCAAATCTGCTAAATGGACATAATTAGTTTGATAATCTGTACTGGAATAAATTGGCTATGACACGAGGTTAGACTTCGTTTGTGGTAGAATCCTGCCCGGAACCAACCGGTTTAACCAGCAACCGCAAATTGTCAGTCTAATGTGGGAGGTCATAGCCATAACTAAAATATGCTTAGACACGGGGTTAGGTCTGGCATGTGGCAGAAGTCTGCCCGGAACCGCCCGGCACATCCAGCGGCCACAAGCTACCGACCCAATGTGAGAGGTCTATGCATTAATATTTAATTAATGCAAATCTAAGATAAATATGATGTCTATAACGTGTTGGGTGGACAGGGTTAAACCAAGTGGACTGATGAATCTAACAAACCCATTTCGTGAATCTGTAGGCCCAATATAAAGTTAGACAATCTGTAAGTCTATTAAAACTGTACATCTGATCCGTTAGTCTGAAAACTTGTTAACTTGGTTGTCTGATCTGTGAACTTGTTAATCTGGACTCCGTACGTCTGAAACCTGTAAACCAGTTAATCTAAAATCTGTTAGTCTGGGGACACAAGGTTAGGAGGGGAAATTACTTATGTCATCTGTTGTGTGGAACCCATATTAGTTAGTAACCCTCTCTGGTATCAAACGACGAACAAACACTAGGTAAGGTCAGGGCACGCTTAATGAACTAATTATAAGCGGTTCATTTTGATAATGGCGAGGGGTGTTGATGGTGCGTTCCAACCGAGTCATGTGCGTGCATGGATCTCGATCTACCTCTGAGGATGTAAGACGCCGTGACATTTGTAAATAGGTCTATGTCATTCAAAGGTTGCCACTTTAGGGAATGATACACCCTTCTGTGGGGCTGGCACAGGGTATTTATGTATTAGGGAGCCGATCGCTTGGGGTAGGATTTAGGGTACGCTTAGTTCTGTCTGTTTCTGTTGGGTGGTAACACCTGCCTGTTTCTGCTTGGTACCATCTGTTGGGGTGGTAAAGGCCCATTACTAGTGTACACCTAAATCTAACATTCTGTTTCCATGAGGATTATTCAGATTCTATTCTTGTACCTTCTGTTCGGGTGGTAAAGGCCCATTATTCTGTTTTTGTTTAGATGTTAGGGTAACATCTAATCCTGTTATACTAGTATTAGTGCAGAGAAGTGAAAAGTAATAGCTTATATCATTCTGTTTCTTCTGTTTAATCTAAGTATATCTGCTACTCCTGTTACTGTTATCTCTTATCCAGTTTTATTTGCATGCCATGATTATTATTATCCGTTCATATGTTGAAAGTCACTGGACTTGCCAGACTTTATGTCTGACCTTGCTTGTTTTCGCCCCTTTTCTTCCGTTTTCCCCCTAGGTTTCCAAGGAGGGAATACTTTAGCTTGATTCGGATTTCTTCTGCTTGAAGTGCTTAAAGTATGGCTTGACTTTTTAGGGCATCTTCTGTGGGGATTATGATTTTAAAGTTTTGTACTCATATGGCTTTTGGGCAAGGCTGATATATATATATATATATATGTACTTGAGTTTTGGTATTGTGATTAAGAAAGATGTAACCAAACTTATTTCTGCTTCTACTGTAACAAAGTTATAATTTTTCAAGTGCTACTTATATGTCTTGTAATATTCTGTTCTGTCTACTAAAACGCCCCATCAAAGTTAAGGCATTCCCTTTGTGAGCGACCTTAACGAAGGTGTGGTGTTACACTTGGCATCAAAGTTGAAGGTTACCGGATTTGATAAAAAGTTTTTGAAAACTATTTTTAGAAAGGTTTTAAAAAGAAAGTATTTTCAAAAGTAGAGTTTATTTTGAAAAGCATAATCCCCAAAATCCATATTTCTATCTTTCAGTTCTCTGTTTTGAATCCTTTTTCTTTCGTTTCAACATGTCTGGGATCTTAACCTTGGTGAGGGCATACCGATACCTGGCTGGTTCAGGAGGTACCTAGAAGCTAGGGCTAATGATGCGGGCCCAGCTGATGTCCCTCCTTCCCCGGCTGCAGCGGTTCCTCCTCCTTCTCCTCGGGCAAATGCTTTCGCAAAGACGTGTAGAGACTTCAAGGCTATGGGTGGAAAGGACTTCTATGGAACTGAATCCTTTGTGGCAGCAAGGAACTGGCTGAAGGAGACCGAAGACATGTTCGTCATCTTCGAAGTAGACGACAGGCAGAAGATACAGTTGGCAGCGTGGTTGCTCAAACACGAAGCTTCTTACTGGTGGGAGGTTACCCATGCTGAGAGACCGGTTGGAACTTGGGAGTATTTCAGGTTGAGATTTGAGATGAGATTCCTCTCACAAGCTGAGCGAAGTCTGCAGGTGGAGAAGTTCTTTTCTCTTAAGCAAGGGAGCATAATGGTCAAGGAATACGTCAACCAATTCAACTAACTGGCTAGGTTCGAACTGGATTTAGTCAACACTCTGCATAAGAAGGCTCTCCGCTTTGTTAAAGGATTGAACGAGCCTCTGCACAGCCTAGACATGACCCATGTACCCATGGGAGCGACTTACGAGAGATTGGTGGACATAGCACTGCTACTCGAGGAAGACAAGGGTAAGATAGAGGCAAAGAAGGAAGAACCACAGAACAAGAAATCATTGTCCAAAAAGGAAACACAAAAGAAGGGTGAAAAGTCTGAGGATAAGAAGGAGAAGAAGTGCTTTACTTGTGGAAGCTCGACTTATCTGAACAAGGATTGTAGAAAGAGGAAGGGCACTTGCTTCAACTGTGGTGAGATGGGACACTTCACTAGGGACTGTCCGAAGAAATGAGGGCAAGGACAGAGGACAGGACCTATTTTGGAAGGACCGACGAATGCTCGCGTAGCTAGTGGATAGGATAGAAATAGAATAATTTTCTGCAGAAGGTTTAATTTCCTTATCTGAGTATCGGGTTGAAACTCTTTCTTTTTCTGGTATTTTGATTCTGTAATGGAAACTCTGCACTTTAATACTAGTCTTGTTTCTGATTCCGCTATAGTCTCAAACCTCATAGGGGTTACGAGTCATCTGTTTGTGATAAGTTGGGATTTGAGGATATTGGTGTTGGGCGTTAAAGCTGACTATGACGCATACATTCTGAGTTTTGTGGGATATGGTAGGGTTTTATTATGCTTAGTTTTCTAAGAATCAATTGGTAATCTGATCCGTACCAGTAATCTGTAAGTATCTGAATATTTCTGATAAGGTTAAGGGTTTTTACTAGAAGCGTGAAATAGATTTCCAGTTTGGCATTGTTTAATGGGAGTGATTCACTAGGTGTCAATCTGATGTTGATTTCGATTTTCGGGGTTGATACTTAGGGAATTATTTTCTCAACCGATGTCTAATAGGAACAGAGCTCTTATTTTAATCATACTTGCTTCTATCACTCAGTTGTTTCATATCGATCGAATCTTCGACCTTTTAGTAGAAACTAATGGGTGTAAACATGTGTTTGAGACATGTTATGTATGATGGTTGCAAGTGGTTGCTAGTAGTGGCTCGTGGATGCATACACATACACTAGGCACTATATCGGCTCAAAAACACTCCCATACTGCATATGGATGTGTGTGCATTTTTCAATTTTTATGAGTACAAAATGGTTGACTCAGCACATGGATGTTGCATATGAATGAATGATCGTCACTCATATAGAAAAGATATGTATCAAATAAGAAAATTGCATACATGTCCGACTCGTGGCACTGACATGATTCACATTAAGGAGGTCAACTGAATCAGTAGACCGCCTGATCTTTGCATCAGATAAGAGGCATATACACACACTTTTGCATATGTTCATACAACATTAAAAATTTTCTAAGGACAATGGATGCTTGTGGATGATGGTTGAGTAGATGGGTGATTGGATGGTAGGACACATTCTTCTTAACTTGGAGATTTCGGGGACGAAATCCTTTAAGGAGGGGAGAATGTAACACCCCGTATTTTCTGTGAACATAAAAGTAACAAATATGAGAATAATTAAATTATAGCTAAATAATTAAGGTAAATGGGTTTTGCCATTGCGTTCGTCTCGGAATTCTGCTTGAGAAAGAGTCCGAGTTTGCGTAAATCGGACTCCGTATGAGGAAGTTATGGCTATCGGAAGTTTCAGAATTAAAAATAAAATAAAACAGATTCAAAATTGAAATTCAAAACGCACACCCGGGCTAGGCGGGAAATTTCCCGCCCAGTACCCAGGTCGACTAGGGGGTCGACCCGGGGGTCGACATGTATACCCAGGTCGACCAGGGTGTCGACCTGGGGGTCGATCTCCCCCCTATAGGTCGACCTAGGGGTCGACCTGTTTTGGCCCAGATCCGATTTTCTTTGGCTTCTGACGTGGTTTTGGCTATTCTGATTGTCCGGATGGGTTCTAGTTTGATATCTAAGGCCCTAAACACTTCTATTCTCCTATAAATACATCCCTAAGCCAAACCTAAATCTCTTACACTATTCTCTAGCCTCCATTGCTCTCTCCTTCTCTAAAAATAAAATAATGACGTCGCTACTCTGCTGAAATCTGAACTAGAACTAGCGCTCCTTCTTCTTCCAGTCTGAATAGAATTAAAAGAGAGCAGCTACAACTATCTTTCTTTTAGGATCCAATCAAGGCAAATACATTTATTTTCCGATATGAAGTTTAATCATGATCTTAACATAATTATAAATCTGAATCTGACACTAGGCCCTTTTTCTATTTATCAGATCTGTTCCTCTGTTTTATTGTTATTATTCTGTTTGTTCTGTATTTCTTCCTCTTTTCTTTCTTTTTGTTTGATAGCCAGGCTACCACGAGCCTGAGCCAGATCTCATAAGAGATGAACGCATAAACGCTAAGTTTGGGAAGAATATTAAATGAGGCATATTTGGGCATAATTGATTTGTAACTAATTTGAGGACACAATGCATGTTGTAATTATGGACATAAATTTGAGACATATTGCATAAGACGATCTATGACTTGGAAATAGAGGATTATTGTGACTTAGAACATAAAGAACATAGGTTGTAACTTGGAACATAAATCTGAGGCATATAATTGGGCATGTTGTATTTAAAACATAAGGTGTATTGAACATATGTTTGAGGCATAAAGAATATTGGACATATAACCTGGGATTTGGGGCGAAAATTTAACTGAAACATGTAATTGATTTAGATACATAGTACACGTTGTAATTTGAGATTTAGATTTGTGACTAATCTATGGACAAGACATAAGTTGTAATTTAAGATCTAGATCTGGGCATATTAAATCTGATAGTCTGTCAATTGGAAGTAGGAATATTAATTTGCATATGACTTAGGTGTAAAAATCTATATTAAGATTTGATGACTATTAATTGTGAATACACCTAAATGCGGATCTTTGGATATGTGACATGCATTGTAATTAATGGCCATATTTGGCATAATTTATATGTGAACCATGATTTGGAATTTGGGGAATATTCTGTACCATGCAAACTAACTAAATTTATGTTATATTATGAATCATGACCATGATTTAGGCATATGAATTTAGGCCTAATTTATAATTAGGCAAGACATGTCAATGAAACTTTAAGGAATGTTTAAATCTGTTATATTGCCTAATCTGCTAGATCTGTTATATTACCTAATCTGCTATATCGGTAAATCTGCTAAGTCTGTTGAAAACTGAGTATTGCAATTTTAGTATGTATATCTGTAGGTTCGATCTAAAGTTGAGAGAAACATGTAAATAGAACTTCGAATAATCTGCTATGAATTGTAAGGAAGTTAATCTGTTGGATTGGCATAATTAGTCTGGTATTGGCATAATCTGCTGAATTGCTAAATCTGCTAAAACTGTTGAATTGCTTGCCTAAACTACTAAGTCCGTTATCTGCTAAATCTGTTAAATTGCTTAATTTGCTGAAAGCTGAATAATTGTAATTTGGGGGCTCGATCTAAAATTGGGCAAACATGTTATAGAACTTTGGATAATCTGCCGTAACTCATAAATAAGTCAAATCTGCTAAATGGACATAATTAGTTTGATAATCTGTACTGGAATAAATTGGCTATGACACGAGGTTAGACTCCGTTTGCAGTAGAAGCCTGCCCGGAACCAACCGACTTAACTAGCAACCGCAAACTTTCAGTCTAATGTGGGAGGTCGTAGCCATAACTAAAATATGCTTAGACACGAGGTTAGGTCTGGCTTGTGGCAGAAGTCTGCCCGGAACCGCCCGGCACATCCAGCGGCCACAAGCTACCGACCTAATGTGAGAGGTATGTGCATTAATATTTAATTAATGAAAATATGAGATAAATATGATGTCTAAAACGTGTTGGGTGGACAGGGTTAAACCAACTGGACTGATGAATCTAAGAATCCCATTTCGTGAATCTGTAGGCCCAATATAAAGTTAGACAATCTGTAAGTCTGTTAAAACTGTACATCTGATCCGTTTGTCTGAAAACTTGTTAACTTGGTTGTCTGATCTGTGAACTTGTTAATTTGGACTCCGTACGTCCGAAACCTGTAAACCAGTTAATCTGAAATCTGTTAGTCTGGGGACACAAGGTTAGGAGGGGAAATTACTTGTGTCATCTGTTGTGTGGAACCCATATTAGTCAGTAACCCTCTCTGGTATCAAACGACGACCCAACACTTGGTAGTGTCAGAGCACGCTTGCTGAACTAATTATAAGCGGTTCATTCTGATAAAGGCGAGGGGTGTTGATGGTGCGTTCCAACCGGGTCATGTGCGTGGATCGATCCCGGTCTGCCTCTAAGGATGTAAGACGCCGCGAAATCTGTAAATAGGTCTGTGTCATTCAAAGGTTGCCACTTTAGGGAATGATACACCCTTCAGTGGGGCTGGCACATGGTATTTATGTATTAAGGAGCTGATCGCTTGGGGTAGGATTTAGGGTACACTTAGTTCTATCTGTTTCTGTTGGTACCGTCTGTTTCTGTTGGGTGATAACACCTGTCTGTTTCTGCGTGGTACCGTCTGTTGGGGTGGTAAAGGCCCATTACTAGTGTACACCTAATACTAACATTCTGTTTCCGTAAGGATTATTCCATTTCTGTTCCTGTACCTTCTGTTTGGGTGGTAAAGGCACATTATTCTGTTTCTGTTTAGACGTTAGGGTAACACCTAATCCTGTTATACTAGTATTAGTGCAGAGAAGTGAAATGTAATAGCTTATATCATTCTGTTTCTTCTGTTTAACCTAAGTATATTTGCTACTCCTGTTACTGTTATCTCTTATCCAGTTTTATTTGCATGCCATGATTATTATTATCCGTTCATATGCTGAAAGTCACTGGACTTGCCAGACTTTATGTCTGACTTTGCTTGTTTTCACCCCTTTTTCTTTCGTTTTCCCCCTAGGTTTCCCAGGAGGGAATACTTTAGCTTGATCCGGATTTCTTCTGCTTGAAGTGCTTAAAGTATGGCTTGACTTTTTAGGGCATCTTCTGTGGGGATTATGATTTTAAAGTTTTGTACTCAGATGGCTTTTGGACAAGGCTGATATATATATATATATATATATATATATATATATATATATATATATGTACTTGAGTTTTGGTATTGTGATTTAGAAAGATGTAACCAAACTTATTTCTGCTTCTACTGTAAAAAAGTTATAATTTTTCAAGTACTACTTATCTGTTTTGTAATATTCTGTTTTGTCTACTAAAACGATCCATCAAAGTTAAGGCATTCCCTTTGTGAGTGACCTTAACGGAGGTGTGGTGTTACAAAAACTGTTATGTACAATAGCACTTTATCAGAGTACAAGACTTACAACACAGCGGAAAAAAATAGCTATATAAAATCCTGAAGCCTCCTGCTTCAGCACTTCAAGCATTTGTAAATCCCGACTACTTGACTGCCCGTACAAAATTTGGGCACCCAAGAGTTTAGGGAAAACAAAACAAAATAAACTCCGGGTCAGTCATGGGACTGGTGTGAGTAAGACATATTAAACAGCTTGAACAAGTAAACGATATCTCATAAGACCACACCGTATAACGGAACGGGTTTTTACCTTATGAGAATCCAAAATATCTTTATATCAAAAACCTTTTGATATTATAATAATGTCTATCAGACACAATATAATAATCATCTAGCAGAAACGCTTTCATCTCACGTTCTACATATATAGTATACAATCAAAACCGCAAGCACGTATTGGGTAATGGATTTCCAACTATGACAAGGTATGGATCCACCTTCCGATCAGTGTACTCTAGAAGCGATACACTGGAGTTCAACAAGAACATCTTGCAACTCAGCCACACATGACCGGCCCCTCATTTCGCTTGAGAGTACCGAATATATTGCCACCCCTCGGTTAGTATTCCAACATAACCGCTCCCGGGAGATACATAATTGAAAGAAGTACAAATATGAACATTCTCTAGATGGTGACAATATACCCTACTTGGTTGCGAACCACTTAGCCATGTTGCCTGCCCGATTTCTGTCATCTCCTAGTTGATGAGGCTTGAGGTCAAAACGTATCTCTATACAAATCACGTCTTCATTTACTTTGAATGCCACATCATCATACCTGTCAAATCACAAATTGATTTCCCCAAAAATACCACGGGTATAAGCTAAGAGAAACGAATTCCTCCGCCGCCAACGTAAATACGTTTGAAACGATCAACTTACGCGATCTACCAGATATACTCTGTCAGACGTTCGTCGATTCAAGTTGTCCTGGGACTGGACAAACCGAAGGCACTATTCAGTACATCCATCTTAGGCAATCTCTACCTAAGATTTATACAATAGCCCTTGCACTTTACTCCGTTATCAATATATTCAGCATACCTGATTTGCAACGCTTTTTCCAAAACGGAGTGGTTCTTCGGATAATAATCCCACTGGTCTCTCCATATTAACAACGTTAAAATGGTCAAAACTTTGATAGTCGGTGTTTTAACTATCAAATGAAAAATGTCCGTGTACACGCAACGATCTTATTTCCAAATGGAATTATCGATCCAATCATCAACCATATATATATATATATTCATATTTCCTTATTTTCTATATATAGAAAATATATGTTATTAACACTGGAAAACATTTCCATAGCTTATTATCACTATTCTTCCACAACTATCAGTTCCTAAATGTAAACTAGTAAGAGAACAATTCTCTAAGTATAAACCCCAGAGTCCGAAACCAAAATCAGATCGATACTCAGAAAACTATTCAACTTAACAAATCTCTAGTCAGTATACAAGCTTGTTTAACTCTATTTGATTAACTCTTATTCGACTAACTAATATTCGATTAACTCCATTCGCTTAACTCTATATCGCAGCGATCACAATGATTACGCCTGATTTCCTCAGGAAACATCTGACCGCCGTAAGTTATCTGCAGCCCTGCGAATTACGCTAGAAGTTGTGCTAAATGGCAACTCATCCTGAATAACTCTGTTTGACTAACTCTATCTCAAATAACTAAATTCGATCAACTCTAATTGAATAACTAATATTTAATTAACCCTAATTCGATTAACTATATTTGAATAACTCTAGTTCGATTTGACTCTAATCGTTTAACTCTAACTGATTAACTCTAACTGGTTAACTCTAACTTGTTAACTCTAACTGATTAATTCTAACTGATTAACTCTAACTGGTTAACTCTAACTCATTAACTCTAACTGATTAACTCTAATGGTTAACTCTAACTAGTTAACTCTAACTGGTTACCTCTAACTGATTAACTCTAACTGATTAACTCTAACTGGTAAACTCTAACTGATTAACTCTAACTGGTTAACTCTTACTGGTTAACTCTAACTGATTAACTCTAACTGATTAACTCTAACTGGTTAACTCTAACTGATTAACTCTAACTGATTAACTCTACTGGTTAATTCTAACTAATTAACTCTAACCGATTAACTCTACTGGTTAATTCTAACTGATTAACTCTAACTGGTTAACTCTAACTGGTTAACTCTAACTGATTAACTCTAATGGATTAACTCTACTTGTTAACTCTAACTGATTTTCTCTAACCGGTTAACTCTACTGGTTAATTTTAACTGATTAACTCTAACCGATTAACTCGACTGGTTAATTCTAACTAATTAACTCTAACCGATTAACTCTACTGGTTAATTCTAACTGATTAACTCTAACCGATTAACTCTACTGGTTAATTCTAACTGATTAACTCTAACCGATTAACTCTACTGGTTAATTCTAACTGATTTGCTAATTTGATTAACCTTTATAATATCTCATCAAATTTCCTTTTTATACTTCTATTTATTTTCTAAATAAAATTTCCTTTATAACTCTATTTATTTCCTAAATAAATATTCCTTTATTTATTCTATTTATTTAACTAATAAATAATCCTTTTATAAAATACTTCAATTTTATAAATATTTTATCTTCAATATACTTTGAAAATTCCCTTTTTACGTTCACGTATTTCTTGTGGTATTTATCATATCAAATCACGATGACCAATATTATCCAACACACATAATCAACAGCAGATTATATATCACATCATATATCACAATATATGAAACAAAACAGTATTTTAAATATTGAGGAATCCAGTTGGATCCCTCCAACCTGTTTCCCTGCATCACAGATGTTACACAATAAAATCAACATCAATTTCAGTTCAGTACGAATTATTCTGATAAACAGAATCAATATATATATATAATGGTTTATATGTATATGTATATATATATATTTCAACTAACTGACTAGCAGTTCAATCAACCAAATCAGCACACAACAATCAACAGATAATTATCAGTTCTAAAAATACGTTATAAAAATATAACAGTTCAGAGTTGGTGAGTTTTACTCACATTGGACGATCATCGTTAATAACGATAACCATCGCTTGATTCAGACGGACAATTTATTTTGCTATAAATTGTAACGACCGATGGACTTCCAGTCAGTTCCAGTGTGTAGCTCTCGTCCATACAGTGCCAACAGATCCGACCGTTCGTGATTCCAACTTCACAGCCGGCCCAATGCTATACACCCAAGCCCACACGTTAAATACCCTGTAGCATCTCTCTTCTTCCCTGGATCTAACATCTGCAACTCACGATTCATACACTACAAGAAAATGAGGTCTTTACCTACCAATTGTAAGCGTAGGTAAAACTAACATAATGGTGGGTAATATATTTTAGCTACCAGTGAATTGGTAGAAATTGGGTAGGTAAAGCTTAGTAGAGAAAGAGATTTACCCACACTTATTGATATTGGTAGGTAAAAGAATCAATGGACCCCACTACCTTATGACTCGAACAATGAGTCACCAACTGATTTGTTTGATGATGTGTCATCCTAGATGGCTGTTGACATGGCTGGTGATGTGTCATCCTACATGGATGCTGACATGGTTGTCGTAATAGTATACACATGGCATATATTAATGCCGACAATTGGCATTTAATGGTTGGTTCATGTGTCAAACAATAATTTGTCCATGTGTCATCATTTGATTAGTGCATATGACATCATTTTTAGGCCATATGGCATTATTTGTTATAAATAAATATTTACAAGAATTGAATATTTACACAGAATTTATTTTTAAGAAAATAACAAATATTTATTCAATTAAATATTTATTAAACTTTCGAATTGTACACATATTGTTTCCTCACTATTATACAATCATTTATACATACACTTCCTCGCTACATTTCACTCGTATACATTGACTCCTTACTACATACTAATTCACTCATATACATGTACACAGTCAGTCACTCATATCTCACTCTAGTTTTAGTCATCGGCTTCTTGATCCAGAATTTGTCCAATCGTCTATCGTACCTATCATAATAAAATAGCATAGTAAATTGAAAAGAAATAATTTAATTCGCAAATATAATTTTGATATAAATTTATTTACCTCAGTAAGTTGGGTTGTTTCTCACAATTTTTCTAGACACGGTGAAACGAGTGTGTATATACCTATCATAATAGATTTATTAGCTTTTTCCTTCCAATATAAGGCAAAACATAAATATAAGCTTTAAAATCCAATCAATTAGTTTTATACCAAATCAAATCAGAGATTAGTAGAAAGTTATCAAATGAGATCAACATCAAATCAATTTAAATTAACATTGAAAACGAAACAAATATATGAGAATTAATTAACATTGATACGAATCAGATATTAAATGGTAACATATTAACGTTAATATATACAAGTATGAAATAAATTAACACAAACGTTAATATGTTACCATTTATTCCATACTTGTTTTAACGTTAACTAACATTAAATGGTAGCATGTTAATTTACGTTAATTTATACAAGTATGAAGTTAGTAACGTTAATTTATACAAGTGCAAGCAGTTATTAACGTTAATAAATGCTACCATGTAACCATTTATAAAAATAATATGTTACCATGTAAGAAATGATGCCATATTAATTTACGTTAATTTATATGTAAATTAACATGGTACCATTTAATATGTAAATTAACGTAAATTAACATGGTACCATGTAATGTTAACCATTTATTTAATAAATTAATTTATACAAATGTTCTCATTTATAAATGCTACCTTGTATAAACTAACGTTAATCAACTGCAATTAATTTATATAAGCATGTAATAAATTAATACAAACATTAATATATCTTCTATTATCACTAACCGGTTTTTTATGGATGCCAAGCTGAGCCCATGCTATAACTTCAAGTAGCTCTTCTAATGTTCCATAACCACCTGGGAATGTAGTAGAATAATATCAGAAAATATAAAACAAAGGAAGGATAAAATAAAATTTGTAACATAATGGATAAAAATTAACCAGATAATGTAATGAATGCATCAGAGTGCTTAGCCATTTCTGCCTTTCTTTGATGCATGTCGTTCACTTCTTTCACTGCCCCATACGTTTCTCCAATTAACTACACAATAAACCAAATATGAGAATGAAACCTTTGACTTTTATCAGATATGAATTTTAAGCCAAGATCACCTCTTTAGCCATTAGAGTCCTTTGGTGCGATACTAATGTTTCCACACATAAAATAAAGAAAATTGATTGGGGTAAGAAATTTGTAAAACAGGAAAAGAAAAAAGGGATGTAAACAATATAAGTTAATTACCCAGTAGCATGACCATTAGCATTGTGAATAGCTTCAGAAACTGAACCCATGACCCCAATGTTACCATCCTCATAAACCAGATCCATTTTTCTAGCAATTTGTAAATAAATAAATAGATAACGTAAGACATGAAGGAAGGAAGGAAGAAAAAGGAAAATATAAATTACCTCTAGGGATGAAAATAAAAGGTTTTCTACGCATTAAAATTGTGGTGAATACTGGTGTCAGTAAGTAGTTATTAACGTTAATAAATGCTACCATGTAACCATTTATACAAATAATATGTTACAATGTAAAAAATGGTACCATATTAATTTACGTTAATTTATATGTAAATTAACATGGTACCGTTTAATATGTAAATTAACGTAAATTAACTTGGTACCATGTAATGTTAACCATTTATTTAATAAATTAATTTATACAAATTTTACCATTTATAAATGCTACCATGTATAAATTAACGTTAATCAATTGCAATTAATTTATACAAGTATGAAATAAATTAACACAAACGTTAATATGTTGCCATTTATATCAAGTATTGAGTCTATCATGTATAAATTTATCAACTTTAATATGTTACCATTTATTTCATACAAACGTTAAATGGTAACTCTTGATAAATTAACACAAACGTTAAGCAAGGCTAATGTCAACCATGTTTAAACAAAACAAATATAAAATAAATGTAAAAGGAATTAAAGAAAAAAGATGTACATTAATTAACACAAACTCTTTATATATATATATATATACAAACAAAATTGAATTGATTCATTTGTCTGTAAATATAGATATAATATTAAAATGGAATTGAATGTATATTATATTATTCAAACATCATGTGTAAGAATAGCAGAGAATAAAAGAAAACAAGAATAAGAGGATATACATGAATGTAATTAATTCCCTTATATGCATGAATCTCTTCCTTATATCATTGAACTATTTGTTATATCCATGAATGTAATTGATTCAGACAGTTATTTTGGAGCTTGTAACAACCCGAATTTTTATAACATGTTAAAAAAAATCAGGGCAGAATTAAATTTTAAAGTAAGAATCAAGAGAAACGGGTTGCGTCGTTGCGTTCGTCTCGGAATTCTGGTTGGAAACGAGTCCGAAATTTCGTAAATCGGAGTCCGTATGACCGAGATATGGCCTACAGAAGTTTCACGAAAAATCAGAAAAGAAAACAGATTTTCAAATTTCGAATTTAGCCCCAAACAGACTGGGCGGGAAAATTTCCCGCCCAGCCCCAGGTCGACTGGGGAGTCGACCCCCCAGGGACTAGATCAACAGGGCAGTCGACCTGGGTGTCGACCTGGGGGTCGACCTCCTTGGTCGGGCCAGGTTGGCCTGGTGCACCTGCTTGCTCCTTTGGGTCGGTTTTGTTGGCCTGTGGCGAGAATGGATGGTTCAGATCTAAACTAGGGTTAATCTAAGGGCCTAAACTAGTCCTAACTTCTATAAAAACACCCTAAGACCTAGCCTAATTCACTACAAACCATCCTAACAACAAAGTGCTGCCCAAATGTCTCTTGATCATGGCCTCCATCTTCAACTTCAAGGGCTTAAGCATGCAAACTAGATTCAAGTCAAAGGAGCAAGCTTTCTACATCAAATCAAGGAAGTAAAGCATCATCTCAACACCGTTTTACGACAAATGCTTGCTCATAAATCTCTAGCCATGCTATGTACGTTCTAGCTACTTTTAGATCTAAACGGTAGTTCTAATGTTGACATGAAATAAAATGAGATGAAACCTAAGTATGTTAGTCTATGTGAATCTAGTCTTGCCCCTCTCTTGAACCTATGACTTTGGGCTATTTCTTGGTGATTAAATCATGCCACTCATGTTGTGTTTAACCTAGTTTATCATGCAAGATTGAATCTTGACTTGTGGAATGTTGGCATGAACCCTTAGAACAATTTGACATGTGGAACATTCATATGAACTTGACTTGGGGCTTAAGCATGTAAAAGAACCTAAACCCCTCATGACCATTTACATGCCTATGATGGTGAACCTAGTGTTATGCTATCATGCATGTTTGAGGCCAATCCCTTTATGCTATCATACATGTTTGAGGCCAATCCCTTTATGCTATCATACATGTTTGAGGTCAATATGTTGTCATATTATTCCTACTATGTTGACTCGCTTTCACTTGCGTTAGGAATACGCCTTGGGTAGTTTAGGCAAACTTGAGATGGGCTATGAAACTTAACATGAATTAAGTAATGGGACAATGGGCATAAGTGGAAAACGTGGACTTTGTCGTAGCCTAAATTTGACATGAGCATGACAAGTAGAAAAACATGAAAGTGGCCAACTCGAGGTTGGGTTGAGTTTGTAGCATAAATCTGCCCGGAACCACCCGGAAAATCCAGTAGCTACAGACAATAAGACCCAATGTGAGTTGTTGGTCATATCGCGCTCAAAACCCGAGGTTAGACTAGGTTGTGGTGTAAAGCTGCCCGGACCCGCCCGGCGTAACCAGTAACCACAACAAAGTCTAATGTGAGAGGTTGGGGTACATCAATTTACTTAATGCCACATGATAAGGTTAAGTTAGTTTGACTAATGGCACTTAACCGATATGACATGAATGGGTAGGTTAAGTAAGACCGGACTTGATTACTTAAAGACAATTAACCATATAACACGATTAGCGGATGGGTTAGTTTAACCTAAATGGGTTGATAACACCCGACTGGGATAACGCGATGCGTGGTAGGGTTAAGTAAACCCACAAGAATGATACTTAACCGTTATAAATACGAATAGTGGATGGGGTTAAGTTAACCTACACTTAACCAATCTGACTCGGTAATTTGATGGGGTTAAGTTAACTTACACTTAACCAATCTGACTTGATAATTTGATAGGGTTAAGTCACAAACCTCTTAAATATACTTAACCAATCCGATTCGATAATTTAATGGGGTTAAGTTAAGCTATACTTAACCAATACGACTCGATA
This sequence comes from Allium sativum, assembly GCA_030737875.1. Lineage (NCBI taxonomy): Eukaryota > Viridiplantae > Streptophyta > Magnoliopsida > Asparagales > Amaryllidaceae > Allium > Allium sativum. The sequence goes on along the minus strand of CM060921.1, from coordinate 712,405,822 downwards.
ATTTAATGGGGTTAAGTTAACCTACACTTAACCAATTTTACTCGATGATTTGATGAGGTTAAGACAACCTATACTTAACCAATCTGATGCAGTAGCTTGATGAGGTTAAGATAACCTATACTTAACCAATCTGACACGATAATTTGATAGGGTTAAGTTAACCTATACTTAACAAAATCTGGCACGATAATCTAGGGTTAAGTCATGAACTTCTTGATATACTTAACCAACTTGATACATGGTTTGTAGGGCTAAGTCTTGAACTTGAATACTTAGCCAATTTTGACATGATTCGTAGGCGGGGTAAGTCATGAACTCGAATGACAACACTTAACCCATTAGACAAAACCCTAGTTCGGGGGACTATGTGGAAAATCGTAGTTAATAAGGATAACGGGAAGGGAAACTAAGTGATAAACCTTAGTTAAGGATAACTAATTAATAATTCTTAGTCAAGAGAATTGGACCAGTTCACAAATAGATGAGTAACATGATACGGTAGGTCATCGTTTAAACAAACACATGAGGAGGAGCGAATGTCTATCTGACTTAGATAAAGGCTCCAGCGAACTGGGTGACAAAGCGGTAGCTTCGGGGGACGTGAGGGTACTCTAGGTATCCCTCTGTGAGGTTGCAGATGATCCGCCTGGGCTCACAGAGGTTAAGGTCTGCGGTAGAAGAACCAAGGGTATGCCTTGGTTGCTGTGCGAGCAACCTAAAGACTGGGGTGGGTTAGCGTGGAGTCGGAGATACTTAGTTTAGCCCTGTGATAGCACGTCGTCGACTACCTACCATCTTTAGTCAATCGTGTACGTATGCGGAAAGGCAGAGAACTCCTAATAGACCATATAATTGCTATCTAGTTATGGGTGAGGTTGGCCAATAGGAAAGTGGGGCATGGATGGCCGGAGTATAGTTCTAGTGCATGATTTTCTTGGATTGCCTTTCAGTAGTTGAGGGAGGGGTCACGTGGGACCATAACCACCGGTAGAAAAACAGACCTTGATATCTGCATCGGTAGATAACCTAAAGCTCCCGACAGAGTCCTGTATTTCTTGATTAGCCCTGCCACGGGACTCGGATGGCACATTGAGATACATGTGCATCTAGACATGGAAAATGATTCACGATACATACGTGGGAAAAAGGGCGTGCTTCACGGGTAGCGTAATCCCTAGTGGTCCTAGGTGGCTTAAACCCAAACCGAGTTTCGAAAACGTTTAGTAGGTAGCGTAATCCCTAGTGGTCCTAGGTGGCATAAATCCTAGCCGAACATCCGAGAATTCATGGTAAGAAAATACAGCTAGATCAAGGGTGACAGTCCAAACGATTTCAAGGATAATGGAACTACGTTGAAGTAGTATAAAACTACGTGAGGAAGCCCGTAGGATTAACGTCAAAGGACTAAACATTTACATGGAAAGAAACATACGAGTTGGGAAAACCTACATTAGGTTGACATGGACCATTTCATTGGGCAAGGGACATTTTGTAGCTAACACATTACACGGGTTGGGATACTAGTACGGAAGGTGCAGGGCAAATATACATGATAGAACCTTGGGGTGTTATACTCGATAGAACCTTGGGATGTTATACTCGATAGAACCTTGGGATGTTATACTTGATTCATAGTGACCGTAGTTTATCTTGATACAGTAGTTCATCTTGTTACCTTGGTTTAGCTTGTCTATCTTGTCATCATCCTTATGTTTACTTTCAGTTTATGCATGTCATGTTACCTTTACCTGTTTTTATGCTGGAAGTAGATAGGACTTACCAGTCTTTATGACTGACCCCGTTTTCTTTCGCCTCTTTTTCTTCCGTTCCCCACCCCCCTCCCCCCCCCCCCCAAGGTTTTCAGGGAGGAAATACTATTATTTAGCTCGGACTTCTTCTGCTTCAAGGTCATCATGTATGGCTTGGATTTTTCTTGGCTATGGCTGCTTTACCATTTTACTTGGGGAATATTTTATGATTGTGGTTTTATGCTTCTTTAACAATTGCAAGACAGGTTTCCAATGTAATGGTTTTTAAAGGCATTTTGATGTAAAAGGCTTTAGACCTTATAATTTTATGAGGTAATGAAATTTGGTTTTTCTTCCGCTGTTTTATATGTTCTGTCTTGTAATATTTCTGTGCATGTTTACCTAGACAACGCCCTTCCAAAGCTAGTGCATTCTCTTGTGAGTGACCCTGGCGGAGGTGGGGTGTTACATTTGGTATCAGAGTAGAAGATTACCAGACTGGGAAAAAAGTTTTAAAACCTTTTGAAAGCTATTTGAAAACCGTTTACAAAGAAGCATTTTTCAAGGAAAGTTTTATTTTTAAAGGCTATTCCCCAAAGGCCATTTGCATTCTCCTTTGTTTCCTTAATTGAATCTCTTTTCCTTTCTTTCCTCCACCTGTAGTCACAATGGTTCGAACTGCGACTAATCCTTTTCTAACTATGTCAGTGTTTTCGGTATGATGGAGGCAGTTCTCGAGAGACCTGTTACCGCGTTATAACAAAGGATAGTAAGAACAAGGATAAAGGATACAAGCTTAAGGACAAGCAACTTGTTGGCATGGCTTAATTCACAAAGGAGGAAAAAGGTGAATGATAAAACCCATGACAAGAGAGAGTATCTCTAGTAGGGTAAAAAGGGAAAGATAGTCAAGTATTATGAGACGAGGACAAGATCATCGAGAGGGCGATTGTATGCTCTCACTGTTAGCGTACCTAAGAAGGATGGTAACGTTTCTGTGAAAGGTTTAGCTTTTCTTCTCTATCATCCCGTCACGACTTTGCTTTGATCACCGCATCATTTAAGTCTGCTTCGATAGTTGAGTCTCTGCACCTTCGTACTAGCATAGTAGAGGATCCCATTTTTGTCTCAAATCTTGTTGAGGAATCGGTCCATTTATTCATGACTTGTTTGGATTTGAGGACGCCTATGACTTTTGGGAATAATGCTTATGCTTTTAAGCTATGGGTTGAATTCTAGGAATGGAGTGGTTATCCAGTAAGGGTGTCATTCTCGGTTCTGAAAGGAGGGTAGTTAGGCTCTTGACCTGCCTCGGTAATACCCTCGAAGTCTCGTGTAACCTTTAGGGTTCTGTCATGATTGGTTACCTAGAAGCTCTTGATGCATTTGTTGGTAATCTGTTCGAGTAGAGTTCGCCACTAAGGCGGATGGTTCATTTCGCTTGTGCATGAGTTATGGAAATCACTCTAGTAAGTACACTTGGTAACATGGTTCGCATCTATTTGTTTTCAAGAGATAAGTTCTTCTGCGTGGAATACTGTAGAGCGAGTAAACGAGATCCATGATTCACTAGTTAATTTTGGAGAGCTTACATGAAACCATGAGTGCACGGATATGGTTGAGCCAAGTATACTAGAGGGAGAATAAGTAAAAGTGGAACGAGAGGCGACAATGAAGTGAGTTCCAGCTCATATTTGGAAATAGGAGTTAAGAGGCCACGAAATCATGAAGTTAAAGATGGTCAAAGCACAATGGAATTAAGCTCAAGGAAATGCGACTTAGAAGAATGAAGACAAGAAATGCGCATCATATCTCTTTTTAAGAGTATATTCTTGATCCCTGTCTTCCTGTAGAGCTTACCTGCATGCTATCTTTTATGCATATCCTTTCGGTCCTATTCTCGATCTTATTTCTGTTGCAAACTCCATAGGGGGTATGACTCATCGGTTAATAATACATGTCAGGGTTTGAAGGTGTCCGTCAGGTTGACTAAACCTTTTGGGCTTTATAGGATATGGGTCGGGTTTAGAAAGGGATTTCTTGTAATCCAAAAGGAGTTTATCTTGCTTATCTTCTCGGTCCTATCTTAAGGACCTTAGGTAGAACCCTGTGAATATAAACATGTATTTGAAAACATGTTATGATTGATATGGTTGCAAGTGGTTGCAAGTGGTTGCTCGTGGATGCGCGAATACACACTAGGCACTAGATCGGCTCAGTCACATTTCATATTTCATATGTATACTTGTTTATACTTGTTTATGGATGAATTTGAATGTGTTATCATGTGAATATTGCATATGGATGAATGGTTGTGCCCACATATAGTGTTTATGTGACTAGGACTATTTGCATACATATGGATTCATGGCACTAAACATATTTTGCATTTAGAAGATCAATCAGGCCTGATCATTTGCATTAGAAAAGGAACATATACAAACACTTTCTGCATATGTTCATATGGTATTAGAAATCATTTAAGGACAATGGTTGCTTGTGGATGATGTTTTGGGTAGATGGATGATGGATGGTAGGATACGTTCTTCCTAATTTGGAGATTTCTGGGACGAAATCCTTTAAGGTGGGGAGAATGTAACAACCCTAATTTTTATAACATGTTAAAACAAGAAATCAGGGCAGAATTAAATTTTAAAATAAGAATCAAGAGAAACGGGTTGCGTCGTTGCGTTCGTCTCGGAATTCTGGTTGGAAACGAGTCTGAAATTTCGTAAATCAGAGTCCGTATGACCGAGATATGGCCTCTAGAAGTTTCACGAAAAATCAGAAAAGAAAACAGATTTTCAAATTTCGAATTTATCCCCAAACAGACTGGGCGGGAAAATTTCCCGCCCAGCCCCAGGTCGACTGGGGAGTCGACCCCCCAGGGACCAAGTCGACTGGGCAGTCGACATGGGTGTCGACCTGGGGGTCGACCTCCTTGGTCGGGCCAGGTTGGCCTGGTGCACCTGCTTGCTCCTTTGGGTCTGTTCTGTTGGCCTGTGACGAGAATGGATGGTTCAGATCTAAACTAGGGTTAATCTAAGGGCCTAAACTAGTCCTAACTTCTATAAAAATACCCTAATACCTAGCCTAATTCACTACAAACCATCCTAACAACAAAGTGCTGCCTAAATGTCTCTTGATCATGGCCTCCATCTTCAACTTCAAGGGCTTAAGCATGCAAACTAGATTCAAGTCAAAGGAGAAAGCTTTCTACATCAAATCAAGGAAGTAAAGCATCATCTCAACACCGTTCTACGACAAATGCTTGCTCATAAATCTCTAGCCACGCTATGTAAGTTCTAGCTACTTTTAGATCTAAATGGTAGTTCTAATGTTGACATGAAATAAAATGAGATGAAACCTAAGTATGTTAGTCTATGTGAATCTAGTCTTGCCGCTTTCTTGAACCTATGACTTTGGGCTATTTCATGGTGATTAAATCATGCCACTCATGTTGTGTTTGACCTAGTTTATCATGCAAGATTGAATCTTGACTTGTGGAATGTTGGCACGAACCCTTAGAATAATTTGACTTGTGGAACATTCATATGAACTTGACTTGGGGCTTATGCATGTAAAAGAACCTAAACCCCTCATGACCATTTACATGCCTATGATGATGAACCTAGTGTTATGCTATCATACATGTTTGAGGCCAATCCCTTTATGCTATCATACATGTTTGAGGCCAATCCCTTTATGCTATCATACATGTTTGAGGCCAATATGTTGTCATATTATTCCTACTATGTCGACTCGCTTTCACTTGCGTTGGGAATACGCCTTGGGTAGTTTAAGCAAACTTGAGATGGGCTTTGAAACTTAACGTGAATTAAGTAATGGGACAATGGGCATAAGTGGAAAACGTGGACTTTGTCGTAGCCTAAATTTGACATGAACATGACAAGTAGAAAAACATGAAAGTGGCCAACTCGAGGTTGGGTTGAGTTTGTTGCATAAATCTACCCGGAACCGCCCGGCAAATCCAGTAGCTATAGACAATAAGACCCAATGTGAGTAGTTGGTCATATCGCGCTTAAAACCCGAGGTTAGACTAGGTTGCGGTGTAAAGCTTCCCGGACCCGCCCTGCGTAACCAGTAACCACAACAAAGTCTAATGTGAGAGGTTGGGGTGTATTAATTTACTTAATGCCACATGATTAGGTTAAGTTAGTTTGACTAATGGAACTTAACCGATATGACATGAATGGGTAGGTTAAGTAAGACCGGACTTGATTACTTAAAGACACTTAACCATATAACACGATTAGCGGATGGGTTAGTTTAACCTAAATGGGTTGATAACACCCGACTGGGATAACGCGATGCATGGTAGGGTTAAGTAAACCCACAAGAATGATATTTAACCATTATAAATACGACTAGTGGATGGGGTTAAGTTAACCTACACTTAACCAATCCGACTCGGTAATTTGATGGGGTTAAGTTAACTTACACTTAACCAATCTGACTTGATAATTTAATAGGGTTAAGTCACGAACATCTTAAATATGCTTAACCAATCCGACTCGATAATTTAATGGGGTTAAGTTAGCCAATACTTAACCAATCCGACTCGATAATTTAATGGGGTTAATTTAACCTACACTTAACCAATTTTACTCGATGATTTGATGAGGTTAAGACAACCTATACTTAACCAATCTGTCGCGGTAGCTTGATGAGGTTAAGATAACCTATACTTAACTAATCTGACACGATAATTTGATAGGGTTAAGTTAACCTATACTTAACAAAATCTGGCACGATAATCTAGGGTTAAGTCATGAACTTCTTGATATACTTAACCAACTTGATACATGGTTTGTAGGGCTAAGTCTTGAACTTGAATACTTAGCCAATTTTGACATGATTCGTAGGTGGGGTAAGTCATGAACTCGAATGACAACACTTAACCCATTAGACAAAACCCTAGTTCAGGGGACTAAGAGGAAAATCGTAGTTAATAAGGATAACGGGAAGGGAAACTAAGTGATAAACCTTAGTTAAGGATAACTAATTAATAATTCTTAGTTAAGAGAATTGGACCAGTTCACAAATAGATGAGTAACATGATACGGTAGGTCATCGTTTAAACAAACACACGGGGAGGAGCGAATGTCTATCTGACTTAGATAAAGGCTCCAGCAAACTGGGTGACGAAGCGGTAGCTTCGGGGGATGTGAGGGTACTCTTGGTATGCCTCTGTGAGGTTGCAGATGATCCGCTTGGGCTCACAGAGGTTAAGGTATGCGGTAGAAGAACCTAGGGTATGCCTTGGTTGTTGTGCGAGCAACCTAAAGACTGGGGTGGGTTAGCGTGGAGTCGGCGATACTTAGTTAAGCCCTGTGATAGCACGTCGTCGACTACCTACCATCTTTAGTCAATCGTGTACGTATGCGGAAAGGTAGAGAACTCCCAACAGACCATATACTTGCTATCTAGTTATGGGTGAGGTTGGCCAATAGGAAAGTGGGGCATGGATGGCTGAAGTATAGTTCTCGTGCATGATTTTCTTGAATTGCCTTTCAGTAGTTGAGGAAGGGGTCACATGGGTCCATAACCACCGGTAGAAAAACAGACCTTGATATCTGCATCGGCAGATAACCAAAAGCTCCCTACCGAGTCCTGTATTTCTTGATTAGCCCTGTCACGGGACTCGGATGGCACATTGAGATACATGTGCATCTAGACATGGAAAACGATTCACGATACATACGTGGGAAAAAGGGCGTGGTTGACGGGTAGCGTAATCCCTAGCGGTCCTAGGTGGCTTAAACCCAAACCGAGTTACGAAAATGTTTAGTAGGTAGCGTAATCCCTAGTGGTCCTAGGTGGCATAAATCCTAGCCGAACATTCGAGAATTCATGGTAAGAAAATACGGCTAGATCAAGGGTGGTAGTCCAAACGATTTCAAGGATAATAGAACTACGTTGAAGTAGTTTAGAACTACGTGAGGAAGCCTATAGGATTTACGGCAAAGGACTAAACATATGCATGGAAAGAAACATACGATTTGGGAAAACCTACATTAGGTTGACATGGACCATTTCATTGGGCAAGGGACATTTTGTAGCTAACACATGACATGGGTTGGGATACTAGTACGGAACGTGCAGGGCAAATATACTTGATAGAACCTTGGGGTGTTATACTCGATAGAACCTTGGGATGTTATACTCGATAGAACCTTGGGATGTTATACTTGATTCATAGTGACCGTAGTTTATCTTGATACAGTAGTTCATCCTGTTACCTTGGTTTAGCTTGTCTATCTTGCCATCATCCTTATGTTTACTTTCAGTTTATGCATGTCATGTTACCTTTACCTGTTTTTATGCTGGAAGTAGATAGGACTTACCAGTCTTTATGACTGACCCCGTTTTCTTTCGCCTCTTTGTCTTCCGTTCCCCCCACCCCAGGTTTTCAGGGAGGAAATACTGTTATTTAGATCGGACTTCTTCTGCTTCAAGGTCATCATCTATGGCTTGGATTTTTCTTGGCTATGGCTGCTTTACCGTTTTACTTGGGGAATATTTTATGACTGTGGTTTTATGCTTCTTTAACTACTGCAAGACAGGTTTCCAATGTAATGGTTTTTAAAGGCATTTTGATGTAAAAGGCTTTAGACCTTATAATTTTGTGAGGTGATGAAATTTGGTTTTTCTTCCGCTGTTTTATATGTTCTGTCTTGTAATATTTCTGTGCATGTTTACCTAGACAACGCCCCTCCAAAGCTAGTGCATTCTCTTGTGAGTGACCCTGGCGGAGGTGGGGTGTTACATTTGGTATCAGAGCAGAAGATTACCAGACTGGGAAAAAAGTTTTAAAACCTTCTGAAAGCTATTTGAAAACCGTTTACAAAGAAGCATTTTTCAAGGAAAGTTTTATTTTTAAAGGCCATTGCCCAAAGGCCATTAGCATTATCCTTTGTTTCCTTGATTGAATCTCTTTTCCTTTCTTTCCTCCACCTGTAGTCACAATGGTTCGAACTGCGACTAATCCTTTTCTAACTATGTCAGTGTTTTCGGTATGATGGAGGCAGTGCTCGAGAGACCTGTTACCGCGTTATAACAAAGGATAGTAAGAACAAGGATAAAGGATACAAGCTTAAGGAAAAGCAACTTGTTGGCATGGCTTAATTCACAAAGGAGGAAAAAGGTGAATGATAAAACCCATGACAAGAGAGAGTATCTCTAGTAGGGTAAAAAGGGAAAGTTAGTCAAGTATTATGAGACGAGGACAAGATCATCGAGAGGGCGATTGTATGCTCTCACTGTTAGCGTACCTAAGAAGGATGGTAACGTTTCTGTGAAAGGTTTAGCTTTTCTTCTCTATCATCCCGTCAGGACTTTGCTTTGATCACCGCATCATTTAAGTCTGCTTCGATAGTTGAGTCTCTGCACCTTCGTACTAGCATAGTAGAGGATCCCATTTTTGTCTCAAATCTTGTTGAGGAATCGGTCCATTTATTCATGACTTATTTGGATTTGAGGACGCCTATGACTTTTGGGAATAATGCTTATGCTTTTAAGCTATGGGTTGAATTCTAGGAATGGAGTGGTTATCTAGTAAGGGTGTCATTCTCGGTTCTGAAAGGAGGGTAGTTAGGTTCTTGACCTGCCTCGGTAATACCCTCGAAGTCTCGTGTAACCTTTAGGGTTCTGTCATGATTGGTTACCTAGAAGCTCTTGATGCATTTGTTGGTAATCCGTTCGAATAGAGTTCGCCACTAAGGCGGATGGTTCATTTCGCTTGTGCATGAGTTATGGAAATCACTCTAGTAAGTACACTTGGTAACATGGTTGGCATCTTTTTGTTTTCAAGAGATAAGTTCTTCTGCGTGGAATGCCGTAGAGCGAGTAAACGAGATCCATGATTCATTTGTGAATTTTGGAGAGCTTACATGAAACCATGAGTGCACGGATATGGTTGAGCCAAGTATACTAGAGGGAGAATAAGTAAAAGTGGAATGAGAGGCGACAATGAAGTGAGTTCCAGCTCATATTTGGAAATAGGAGTTAAGAGGCCACAAAATCATGAAGTTAAAGATGTTCAAAGCACAATGGAATTAAGCTCAAGGAAATGCAACTTAGAAGATTGAAGACAAGATACACGCATCATATCTCTTTTTAAGAGTATATTCTTGATCCTTGTCTTCCTGTAGAGCTTACCCGCATGCTATCTTTTATGCATACCCTCTCGGTCCTATTCTCGATCTTATTTCTATTGCAAACTCCATAGGGGGTTTGACTCATCGATTAATAATACATGTCAGGGTTTGAAGGTGTCCGTCAGGTTGGCTAAACCTTTTGGGCTTTATAGGATATGGGTCAGGTTTAGAAAGGGATTTCTTGTAATCCAAAAGGAGTTTATCTTGCTTATCTTCTCGGTCCTATCTTAAGGACCTTAGGTAGAACCCTGTGAATGTAAACATGTATTTGAAAACATGTTATGATTGATATGTTTGCAAGTGGTTGCAAGTGGTTGCTCGTGGATGCGCAAATACACATTAAGCACTAGATCGGCTCAGTCACATTTCATATTTCATATGTATACATGTTTATACTTGTTTATGGATGAAGTTGAATGTGTTATCATTTGAATGTTGCAAATGGGTGAATTGTTGTGCACACATATAGTGTTTATGTGACTAGGACTATTTGCATACATATGGATTCATGGCACTAAACATATTTTGCATTTAGAAGATCAATCAGGCCTGATCATTTGCATTAGATAAGGAACATATACACACACTTTCTGCATATGTTAATATGGTATTAGAAATCATTTAAGGACAATGGTTGCTTTTGGATGATGTTTTGAGTAGATGGATGATGGATGGCAGGATACGTTCTTCCTAATTTGGAGATTTCGGGGACGAAATCCTTTAAGGTGGGGAGAATGTAACAACCCGAATTTTTATAACATGTTAAAACAAGAAATCAGGGCAGAATTACATTTTAAAATAAGAATCAAGAGAAACGGGTTGCGCTGTTGCGTTCGTCTCGGAATTCTATTTGGAAACGAGTCCGAAATTTCGTAAATCGGAGTCCGTATGACCGAGATATAGCCTCTAGAAGTTTCACGAAAAATCAGAAAAGAAAACAGATTTTCAAATTTCGAATTTAGCCCCAAACAGACTGGGCGGGAAAATTTCCCGCCCAGCCCCAGGTCGACTGGGGAGTCGATTGGGGAGTCGACCCCCCAGGGACCAGGTCGACCTGGGGGTCGACCTCCTTGGTCGGGCCAGGTTGGCCTGGTGCACCTGCTTGCTCCTTTGGCTCTGTTCTATTGGCCTGTAACGAGAATGGATGGTTCAGATATAAACTAGGGTTAATCTAAGGGCCTAAACTAGTCCTAACTTCTATAAAAACACCCTAAGACCTAGCCTAATTCACTACAAACCATCCTAACAACAAAGTGCTGCCCAAATGTCTCTTGATCATGGCCTTCATCTTCAACTTCAAGGGCTGAAGCATGCAAACTAGATTCAAGTCAAAGGAGCAAGCTTTCTACATCAAATCAAGGAAGTAAAGCATCATCTCAACACCGTTCTACGACAAATGCTTGCTCATAAATCTCTAGCTACGCTATGTAAGTTCTAGCTACTTTTAGATCTAAACGGTAGTTCTAATGTTGACATGAAATAAAATGAGATGAAACCTAAGTATGTTAGTTTACGGGAATCTAGTCTTGCCCCTCTCTTGAACCTATGACTTTGGGCTATTTCTTGGTGATTAAATCATGCCACTCATGTTGTGTTTGACCTAATTTATCATGCAAGATTGAATCTTGACTTGTGGAATGTTGGCATGAACCCTTAGAACAATTTGACTTGTGGAACATTCATATGAACTTGACTTGGGGCTTATGCATGTAAAAGAACCTAAACCCCTCATGACCATTTAAATGCCTATGATGATGAACCTAGTGTTATGCTATCATACATGTTTGAGGCCAATCCCTTTATGCTATCATACATGTTTGAGGCCAATCCCTTTATGCTATCATACATGTTTGAGGCCAATATGTTGTCATATTATTCCTACTATGTTGACTCGCTTTCACTTACGTTGGGAATACGCCTTTGGTTGTTTAGGCAAACTTGAGATGGGCTATGAAACTTAACATGAATTAAGTAATGGGACAATGGGCATAAGTGGAAAACGTGGACTTTGTCGTAGCCTAAATTTGACATGAACTTGAAAAGTAGAAAAACATGAAAGTGACCAACTTGAGGTTGGGTTGAGTTTTTAGCATAAATCTGCCCGGAAACGCCCGGCAAATCCAGTAGCTACAGACCATAAGACCTAATGTGAGTAGTTGGTCATATCGTGCTCAAAACCCGAGGTTAGACTAGGCTGTGGTGTAAAGCTGCCCGGACCCGCCCGGCGTAACCAGTAACCACAACAAAGTCTAATGTGAGAGGTTGGGGTGCATTAATTTACTTAATGCCACATGATAAGGTTAAGTTAGTTTGACTAATGGCACTTAACCGATATGACATGAATGAGTAGGTTAAGTAAGACCGGACTTGATTACTTAAAGACGCTTAACCATATAACACGATTAGCGGATGGGTTAGTTTAACCTAAATGGGTTGATAACACCCGACTGGGATAACGCGATGCGTGGTAGGGTTAAGTAAACCCACAAGAATGATACTTAACCATTATAAATACGAATAGTGGACGGGGTTAAGCTAACCTACACTTAACCAATCCGACTCGGTAATTTGATGGGGTTAAGTTAACTTACACTTAACCAATCTGACTTGATAATTTGATAGGGTTAAGTCAGGACCTCTTAAATATGCTAAACCAATCCAACTCGATAATTTAATTGGGTTAAGTTAACCTATACTTAACCAATCCGACTCGATAATTTAATGGGGTTAAGTTAACCTACACTTAACCAATTTTACTCGATGATTTGATGAGGTTAAGACAACCTATACTTAACCAATCTGACGCGGTAGCTTGATGAGGTTAAGATAACCTATACTTAACCAATCTGACACGATAATTTGATAGGGTTAAGTTAACCTATACTTAAAAAAATCTGGCACGATAATCTAGGGTTAAGTAATGAACCTCTTGATATACTTAACCAACTTGATACATGGTTTGTAGGGCTAAGTCTTGAACTTGAATACTTAGCCAATTTTGACATGATTCGTAGGCGGGGTAAGTCATGAACTTGAATGACAACACTTAACCCATTAGACAAAACCCTAGTTCAGGGGACTAAGTGGAAAATCATAGTTAATAAGGATAACGGGAAGGGAAACTAAGTGATAAACCTTAGTTAAGGATAACTAAGTAATAATTCTTAGTCAAGAGAATTGGACCAGTTCACAAATAGATGAGTAACATGATACGGTAGGTCATCGTTTAAACAAACACATGAGGAGGAGCGAATGTCTATCTGACTTAGATAAAGGCTCCAGCGAACTGGGTGACGAAGCGGTTGCTTCGGGGGACGTGAGGGTACTCTTGGTATCCTCTATGAGGTTGCAGATGATCCGCCTAGGCTCACAGAGGTTAAGGTCTGCGGTAGAAGAACCAAGGGTATGCCTTGGTTGCTGTGCGAGCAACCTAAAGACTGGGGTGGGTTAGCGTGGAGTCGGCGATGCTTAGTTTAGCCCTGTGATAGCATGTCGTCGACTACCTACCATCTTTAGTCAATCGTGTACGTATGCGGAAAGGCAGAGAACTCCCAACAGACCATATACTTGCTATCTAGTTATGGGTGAGGTTGGCCAATAGGAAAGTGGGGCATGGATGGCCGGAGTATAGTTCTCGTGCATGATTTTCTTGGATTGCCTTTCAGTAGTTGAGGGAGGGGTCACGTGGGACCATAACCACCGGTAGAAAAACAGACATTGATATCTGCATCGGCAGATAACCTAAAGCTCCCGACCGAGTCCTGTATTTCTTGATTAGCCCTGTCACGGGACTCGGATGGCACATTGAGATACATGTGCATCTAGACATGGAAAACGATTCACGATACATACGTGGGAAAAAGGGCGTGGTTGACGGGTAGCGTAATCCCTAGCGGTCCTAGGTGGCTTAAACCCAAACTGAGTTACCAAAACGTTTAGTAGGTAGCATAATCCCTAGTGGTCCTAGGTGGCATAAATCCTAGCCGAACATTCGAGAATTCATGGTAAGAAAATACAGCTAGATCAAGGGTGACAGTCCAAACGATTTCAAGGATAATGGAACTACGTTGAAGTAGTATAGAACTCCGTGAGGAAGCCCGTAGGATTTACGGCAAAGGACTAAACATATACATGGAAAGAAACATACGAGTTGGGAAAACCTACATTAGGTTGACATGGACCATTTCATTGGGCAAGGGACATTTTGTAGCTAACACATGACATGGGTTGGGATACTAGTACGTAAGGTGCAGGGCAAATATACTTGATAGAACCTTGGGGTGTTATACTCGATAGAACGTTGGGATGTTATACTCGATAGAACCTTGGGATGTTATACTTGATTCATAGTGACCGTAGTTTATCTTGATACAGTAGTTCATCCTGTTACCTTGGTTTAGCTTATCTATCTTGTCATCATCCTTATGTTTACTTTCAGTTTATGCATGTCATGTTACCTTTACCTGTTTTTATGCTGGAAGTAGATAGGACTTACCAGTATTTATGACTGACCCCATTTTCTTTCGCCTCTTTGTCTTCTGTCCCCCCCCCCCCCCCAGGTTGTCAGGGAGGAAATACTGTTATTTAGCTCGGACTTCTTCTGCTTCAAGGTCATCATGTATGGCTTGGATTTTTCTTTGCTATGGCTGCTTTACCGTTTTACTTGGGGAATATTTTATGACTGTGGTTTTATGCTTCTTTAACTATTGCAAGATAGGTTTCCAATGTAATGGTTTTTAAAGGCATTTTGATGTAAAAGGCTTTAGACCTTATAATTTTATGATGTAAAAGGCCCTCCAAAGCTACTTTGATGTAAAAGGCTTTAGACCTTATACTTGGGGAATATTTTACCGTTTTAAAGGCATTTTGATGTAAAAGGCATTTGGTTTTTCTTCCGCTGTTTTATATGTTCTGTCTTGTAATATTTCTGTGCATGTGTACCTAGACAACGCCCCTCCAAAGCTAGTGCATTCTCTTGTGAGTGACCCTGGCGAAGGTGGGGTGTTACAGAGCTGGAGCTAGAAAATATACTAATTTGGCCTGCAGAATACACAGATGCAAATTTATCAGATGCCTACATCATTATTATTTTGTTATTTTGTTGTTATTGTGCAGATTCATGTGTGAATAAAAAGGTTGAAAAAATATAGTTATTAGGGTATTTCATGAAACATGTTTTTAGAAAGAGAAGAAAATCAATTAAGTTTTAAAGTAAGAATGTCTCGCTTGTTTTAGGAAGGGATGTAAACATAGCATTTATGATAAATAGTTGTCATCGAGATTATTAAAATTTATTTGTAGTGGCAGTTTTTTTGTTTTATATTTTGGCCAATCAGAAGAGACTATGCGGATTGAGGCCACAAAACATATCACGTGGATTGAGATTTGTACCATTAGCTTTAATTTAAAATAAGCCGTTAAATTTATAGTCAGAGAGGATGGTATAAATTGTGTCTCTGCAATAAACTAGAGAAAATATGTTTTGGTCATTTCAAATGATGACATATTAGCGTGAAATTGTGAAGCATTTGCGAAAAATTTAAAGTTAATCAAATGTTTGGAAAAAATTAAGAATGTATGATAAGTTATTAACGAATGATTATTTATTATTAATTATTTACAACTTAATTATTGTTTATCAATTTATTAACTACTAGTTATTTCATATTTAAAAATAATTATTAATAATTGATAAAGAAATTATTTTACAAAAAACATTGCTAGGATATGTAGGCGAAATCTTCAATTCAAAAAAAAATTACTAGAAAATACTTTTTTTGACACATCATCAAACGACTCAGCATTATTTTTAATTAAAGTTTAAAATGATATGAGAAAATGTAAGGGTTAATCGCAAAAAAAAAAAAAACTTCTCCTTTTGTATATGTGTAGATAATACATTTTACCTACATATAATTACTGGTAGATTATCATCCTTTAACAATTTTATAAAATGGACAACATTTACCTACCAATGAATTTTACCATTAAATATTGGTAGATAAAGGTTCTATTTACCTACCTATATCTATTGGTAGGGAAAATATTGGTAGATAAAGGTCAATTTTCTTGTAGTGATAACACCGTGACCTTAAACTTCCTTCTCTACTTCATTACTCCATGAAATTGAAAACTGAAACAACCCCTACCTCCTCGTCTCGTCGTCCCTCTCCTCCATCTAGTATCAGCTAACTCGCGGCCTCTTCAATCATCACGGTTCCCAGGCACTCTCCTACACCATTTCGGGTAGTCCTCAAGACTCACGCTTCATACATGGCATATCGATGAGCACAACTTCAAAAACCAGATTGATGCACGCCTATTTACTACACAAGAAATACCATGATTCTCCGTTGGAAAATGTTGATCAAATGCAGTACCACCGTGTACACCCCAAATGTTTGGTGAGTTTCCTATGAACCAAATCACTTATATATATCAGCTCGTTGTTTTTATTGCATATCAACTCTTTATCATCTAAAATCCCCACAGTACTCACGTGACTCTTCAATACATAACAAAACCTTTTCGTTCTTCCTTCTTCATGTCACACGAACATAGTCCCCGTTCCCATTCATTACCAACCGAACCTGTCCACAAACATTTCCACTTCATCAGACCAAAAATCCTTAAGATACATATGCTACCCAATCAAGCTTCATGCTTCAGCTCGCATAGCACTCCCTCAACAAAACCCATTTACCAAACTCCACCGATCTGCTGTTACTCTTCCCCATCCATCGTTTCTCATGGATTTTAGGACCAAGACTACCGACTAACTGCTCTACCTCCCCTCTCCTTTTCACTAACTCGCCCAAACCCACCACCATTCACGTCGTAATCTCCTTCTGCAATCGTACGAGCCATTCACAGTAGCTACCGATTTCAACCTTCCTGTTGTTCACGATCTTTACAGCAATACGCTGTCTTTCCAGAAAAACATCGAACAAGAATCCTTGCTGAATCCTTCCGAAAACCATCACCAGATCTAATCGCACTTCCTAAATCCGAAAACTAACATTATTTCACACACAGATGCTCCAAATCCATGAATCGAGTAACCCTAGCAGCTGAGCTATTTTCGAGCTCCAGAGATGGTTGTCACACTCGGTAAAATGGGTATCGAAATGAAGATCTTTGGTTGCTGAGTCCAACGAGATCTGTTTGAGGATGTTTAAGAGTGGCGGCCTCTTTTTGATTTAGCAGAAGATAATTTTTTTTTAGGTCTTAAGGAAAGTTAAGGGGGGTTATTCATAGGGTTTTAATTAGTTTGTATGAGTTAGCGCCTTCCACGTTTTCTCCTTTGGTTGTGGCTGACAAAATTGGTGCGTGGCCCTTTTTTGATCGGGGAAACAAATTTTAGGTTAAGGTTAAGATAGCGTAGTATTTATATTGTTGTGTTTAGAGTTTAGTGTACTGGCTATATGAAACTCTATTCGTTTACGGACCACTATGGATGGAAACAAAAATACCATTGCAACGAGCAAGGTGCTACAATTCCAAAAATATAATAATATCGGTAGGTTAACTCATATTGTGAAACCCCATAATATTGATTATAGGGTGCAAAATACTCCAAATAAAAAGTTGCTTATTTAATTAATTAAAAATCACAGTAAAATTCTAAAAATTAAATTATCGTTATGTCTCAAAGGAACCTTGTCTAAATTCACAACCGATATTCAAATATTTATAAATAACCGTTATGGCCACGAACGAATATACCACTGTTTTTTCTGAATATATAATTTGGACATAACTCAAAATCTACACGACGAAATACCGATTTTTCTCCTCCACTAGAAAAATGTACTTCACCAGCTCCATACGTTTCTTGTTTCACGGAAATCCGATTTAAAACGGACACTGTACATTCATTTGAAGTTCGAATCGCCAAATTACGAACTACAGCGCCATTTCGAGCTCGATTGTAATTATAATATAATTATACGTTCAATTGTCGTTCAAATAATATATTCGTTACTCTAATTCAATTCTAAACTGAATTAAATATCACAGATGATCCAATTCACGGCATATTGTGAATTCCACTATTTCTGACTATTTCAGAAATTAAATATATTATTATATTCTTTATTTTAATTAAATATTCAATATTATTAAATTCTAGTCATTTTAAATAACCAAACCATTATTTAAATAATTAAATAAATTATTTATATACCGTAAAAATACGGGTCGTTACATGGACTGTGATGTAAACCCCACATGGGTATTGGATCGATAATTTTATACATCGCCCAAGGTACAAATAATATTTGTTGATGTTTGAAAACCCCATACGGGTCCGGGGATGATAATTTATTCACATCTCCCCTGAATTTGATTATATGTCAATCGATTACTTGACAGACTGTTGTAAGCGTTAATTATTTATATTTAATGCTTATGCAGTTGTGTGATGCACTCTGAGTGATGGATGATTGGTAATCATTGTTGTTGTATACACGTGTTGTATGAAATCCATATAAACAACATTATATGGTAATTGACTGTGTCTGATTCCAATTCAGGAATAACAAATATTTTAAAAATAACGAGTATTTTAAAATAACGAATATTTTGAAATAACGAATATTTTAAAATAATATTCAGTAAAGGATTAAAATGTGAATTTGATGTCCGATTTTGGATGGACACGAAATTATTGAAAAGTGTGAAGCCGTATTGATTAGATATGCGCTATTTTGATGCGAACGATTTTTATATCAATTTGATAATGAATATCAAAAAGGAAATGATTTAAAAATCAGATATTTTGAAAATATCATCATTTACATATTAATGATATGGAATATTCAATTTTGATTTAAAATTGAAATGAAAGTGGGAATCGTTTTGAAATCGATTTTATAAAATACGTTTGAACGGAAATATATATAATATATATAACGGCTTGAATAGAACGCCGTGTCGCGACCGTTCGCGAATTTCGACCATTGACTTTGAATTGACATTACGGGAGATCCGACCGTCGGGTTCTCCTAAAACTAGAACCGTTGGGTTCGTATCGAAAAGAGCTTTCCAATGAATATAAGAGATTTGAAATCTAATGGTTGGATTTGGAATTTTGTCCAAATCAAATTTGGAAAAGGTCGATATGGATGCAGTTCGGTGGCCGTTATTGGAAACTGACTGTACGGGCCTTGACAAAATTATTAAAAATATTAATAATTTGTGTAAAATCGAAGTAAATGATTTGGAAGAAAAATTCCACGTTTGTAAAGATATAAATATATTTTTATCAAAATAAACTAGTTACTAACTAGAATAATAATCCAGTATATTTAAATAAATAAATTGGATTTGAGAATGGTTTTAATCTAACTAGAATTTTCCAATGTACAAATTGGAATGGATTTGAATAGAAATCATCTTCGGGATATTTCGGTATTAGATTCCGTGATTATACGGATATTGTTATGGGAATTTGAAAGATACAGATATCGTTATTCTCAATACGATATCCGTTGGTTTCAGAATTTGGTATTAAATATAAGCCGATATAATTTCTATTTAGAGCCTTGTATTTAATATCAAATTGGATTTGGGTTTGTCGTGAATGGTGTCTTAAATAACATTGTTCTAAAACCCATTTGAGAAAAGAATAAATCTTTAAATTGAGATTTAGAGAAATTTACCAATTAATTAATATTTAATTGGAATTGAATTGAAATTGGATTTTGGGTTTGTCGTGAGTGGTGGCTTCAGTAACACTGTTCTTAAACCGCGTGTGAAACGAATAAATCTTTTAATTAAGATTATTAGATTTTCCAGTTATATTTAGTAATTGGAATAAAATGGAATGTGAATTGGGTTTGTTGTGAACGGTGTTTTTAACGACATTCGTTCTTTAACCCAATTAACAGTGAAAAGTGATTTAGAATTTATAAATCTTTTAATTAAGATTTATTTCCAAAGTGAAGTTTTCAAATTTAATAAAATAAATTGGAATGGAATGGAATTCGATTTGGTAATGATCGAAGTGAGCTTCTGTGGAGGAAGACCGTTACTATATATGGAATTTAAAAGGCTTTGTCGTTATTCCATTTATATTATTGGTTGGACACGGAAGTTTATATAGATTATATATATTAATCTGGTTTTCGGGAAAATTCCATAATTAATGGAATGTGATTTTGGGTTTATCGTGAACTGTGTTTTAAATGACATTCATTCTTTAACCCAGTTAAAGATAAGATTTATTTTCCTAGATTTGAATAATCATTCAGAAATGATTTTTGAGATTAAAACTGATCTAGAGTTTTAATGAATCTTTAATTAGATTGAAATGGGAATAAGGTTATTCAATTTATCAAATTCATGGAATGATCGTGAATGGAGTACCGCCAGTTTTACTCCAAGCGATAGTCAAATCTTTAATTAGATTTGAATGGGAAATGGTAATTAATTTTTACCGATAACACAGTGGTGTAAGATATAGAGTACTACCAGTTTTCTCCATGGGATGAAAAGGTTGGGATTGGGAAATATAATAAATGATTACTTGGGTAAGGTTCGCTAATCCCGACTAGTTTGGAAAACCTTAATTTGGGTTAATTTGTGAAAAGAACATTTGAATAAAAGAATATTATGGATTGGAATGAGGCGTATGTTGTGTTTTTATAGCACTTGTTTATAAAATACACGAGTTATTAGGAAAGACCGGGTTTATCCCATTTTGAATAATTGATACGACGATAAGTCGATGATGAAGACGGTGGTTGAAGACCGGAGGTCTTCACATCGTTTGGATGATAGGCTGTACACCCGAAACAAGGTAATAAGTGGTGATCGTCCAGACGTACTTGGAGATCGATCGAATATGCGAGGACCTCTCTCCTGTATTGGACATATGGGATGAGGAATAAGGTGCCTCCGGTTTCGTTCAGACTCATAACGAACTTGTAAATGGATGTGTGTCTGACATTGGATTTTATTCTATGTTGATTGATCTCTATTAAATATATATCTGTTTGATGGCGGAGAATTTATTCTTTTACTTAACACCCTTCTCTGAGACGTACGAGCTCAGAGGTTATATTTCGATAGACATCAGTCGCATGGCGTGAATTGTCAGTGTGGCATGCTGAATTACAAAGGATCAAGGCTTCTTTTGAAAAGTAGAGTCTTGTGGTTGATGATCAAAGCACGGCTTTAAATAGCATAGCTTTGTGTATAGCGTTAATTCGCGAGCCTCACACCCCAGTGTGAACCAGAAACGAGAGAGGACTGCAAGGAGAACATGCGTTTCTTTCTAGCTAGGAGTGCTGTCATGGTATGGAGCCCAGACGTTTTTACTTATGTGGATGATGTAAAGCGAGGTACCTCGGATATATCGGGCACTATGGGGTCGATGGATGGATATGGTCGACATACTGACCAGACTTACACCCCATAGGGCGGGGAAGGGTATTGTTCAGGAATTACTAATCCACTAACGTAAGTGTGGACTGGCCTTGAAGATCCAAGGTGCAGTTTCGGATGAGCCTGAGGCACGGGTTAGAGTGTCTTAAATTCGGTAAGGACGATCCCTTGCCTTGGTTCATGATGGAAATCCAAGTTCCAATATGACATTGTGCGGTTTTAATTGTAGAACTAGTATGGTGACATAGTAGGATGGGATACTATGCCGTCTATGATTGATACATTTATATTCGAAGTTGTTATATACACTATATACTTATAGTAATATCGAAATAATTTGTTTTAAACGTATCAAGCATGTTTGGCTATTATAAGGGAAAACTCTTTCCTCCGGCTTGTGCTGCATTGTGTGATGGGACCTAAGACTTCTAATAGCTTCATTTTCTTTAGTTAGCATTGTGTTGTTTGTTATATGAACTGGTATTTTTGGGGGTAAACCCATTCCGTGTTATACGGCGTGGTCCCTTGATTCACCTAACTTTAAAAATCAAGTTAATAACTGTTTTAGTTCTCACACCAGTCCCATGACTGACCTGCATTTTATTGTTTTAACCTAAACTCTGGGTGCCCTTATTTTCCACTCGGGTAGCTAGTAGTTTTAGTTTTGCAGATATTTCTTTTCCATGATCCTGGGTTTACAGTTGAAGCTATATTCGGAAAGCTCTATATCCGTGTATTTCTTTCAGTTGTTTTATGTATTATTTTCCGCTGCTTTGTAATTTAATCTCTGATATATTTTTGTTGTATATATTTATTCATGCTCTGTTTTATTTTTGTACTTTGATGTAAGTTGTTGTGATAACAATGAAATGTTCTATTGATTGTGTTCAGATTTGTCGTGTTTTCAACTCAATCCGGGCTTTCCTTTATAGGGAAGTTTGGGTCGTTTCAATCATAATTTATCCATATTTTTAATAATTTTTTAAGGCCCACCGAATTGCATTTATAGCGACCATTTGCAAAAATAGATTTAAACTTATTTTAAAGTCTAACTGTGGGATTTTAAAACTTTTTATTCCATTTGAATTTTTTTTCATTTCAACCCAACGTTTTTCTTTCGGGAGAATCCGACGGTCGGATCTCCTGGTATGCCAATTTAAAGTTAATGGTCGAAGTTCACGAAGTACCGATGCGCGACAAGTCCTATTCAGACCAAATTTGATTTACAATTAAAATCGAAACAGAACATTTCCAAAATAATTTACTAATTATATAAAACATATATAATTATTTTTGGAAATTATTTCCCTTGAAATCAAATATTCCAATATTTAATCATTTTAATATTATTTATATCATAAAAATAATAATATTTTTTAAAACTTATTATTTAAAGTCCAAATTATCCTAACATTCATTATAAAAATAAATAAGATACTTTTGTAAATAAAATCCTTTTAACACTTACCCTAAATAACCTAACCGAACTTCACTTTCATCCGCTACTACTCATTTCAATTTAAATTTGAAAATATGGCATGATTAATTAAAAATTAATTCAAATCAAATTCTTTCTTTTACGAAAACTATTCATAATGACTTAAACTACCTTTCCAAATTAATTTGAATTTAAAAATTCATTTTTCAGTGAATATTTTATTAATAAAATATTCAAATAATTCCGAAATGGAATGAGATTCAGCCAATTACCATATCAATTCATTTATATGGATTTCACATATCATTAGCATCCAATAATAGTTGTTAACAATTATTAACATCCAATTATCACATATTGGCATTGACCTAAGTGTTAAGTCATTAACATTTAATCCCAAATCAAACCATTGTTAACTAAGTATTAACGATTCATTATCGTATTTGACCAAACCATTTCACATCAACACACATCAAATTCAATTGATCATTCACAATCAATATCAAGCAATATCTACGATATCACACCCATTCCATATTATATGTTCACCAATTTTTTCTTGACTTAAGTAAGTGATCATAAGTGAATCAATTTACTTTGTTTATAAGTGATTAACTTCACTACAACTACCATTGCCATTTTAACATCATGTTAACCTAACAATTAACCCATTTTAAACATCAAAACCTCATCACATATCATAACCGAATCAATCACACAATAATCAATCATCAACATCATAATTTATTATTAAACCGAACTAGTCAAATAAATATGGTGATGAGTTCTCACCATAGCTTCCAAACACCGCGACACTTCTTAAATAGGACTTCCCAGCTTTAGCGAACCCAAGATTGCAACTTTCTCACACAAAGTCACTAACTACTATATATATACACACACACACACACACACACACTTTTACTTGCAAAATCAAGAGAAAATGTGAAGTCTTTTGGGGTTTTTTGGCTTGGAAGTGTGGATGGGGCAACGGCTAAGGAAGGGGTTCCGCCTGGGGTTGCACAAGTCTGGTGAGGTTTAGGAGGTGGTGCGTGAGGTGATGGGGGCCTAGGTAGGAGCTTAGGGTGGTGGAGTTTTGATTTAAGGTGGAAAGAAGTGTTTTTTCAAGGGTTTCATGTATAAAAGAGGGGTTTTGGGACAAGGAGGCTTACGTGGTGGAAGATGGGCTATAGGGGAGGTGCTCCTGTGTAGGGGTGGTGTGAGAGATGGCGATGCAAGTGGAGGACGTGGCGTGGGCTTTGGGTGGGAGGAGGAAGAAGTTAAATTGTGGTTTAAGGAAGAAAATGAGGAAAAAAGTGGAAAATGAGAATAAAATAAAATAAAAACCTTCACATGCTAAAGTACATGGAAAAGAGAGAAAAGAGAAGAAATGGACAAGTGGAGAGGATGGTACATGAGTTGTCTAGTTGGTAGGATGAGTAGGAATTTGTGTTGGAAGATAAGGATGAGTTTAATTAAAGGATTAATTTAATTTTAGGGTTTCTCTTAGGAAGTTTGTGTCTATATTTAAAAATTTATTATAACTCTATAAAATCATTAGCACACGTTAATATGTCTGTTAGGTTATCGTTTACCATTTTGTCAATATTTTTCAATTGTTCCGTATTAGCTAAACTGCTTAATTCAATTCAAATTTCAATAGAATGATTGCTATACGTTTTTAGTTGATATGATCAAACCGTAAGTCCGATCAATAAGATATTTGAAATTGCTAATACGGTTCTAATAAAATCGGTCTCTTCAAATTCGGAGACCATCCGAAAATTAGATTTATTTCTAGTTTTACTGAATTTTAACTAGTTTTTCAATATGCGTTTATATTACGTATGCTTACATATTAACTCCGATTGACTTGAAATTTTAAACCTTACCATATTTTGACATTACGGATCCGATAAAAGTGGTTTCTTTGGATTCCGAGACTGTTACAAAAATGTTCTATTTTCAGGTCATCAAAATAATATTAATTTATTGATTTTCAATATTACCCTTTTAAATTGATTTTACAAGCTTATTGACCTTGTTTTAATCCCAATAAAATATAAAACCAAATTTATAATTTATTTTCAATTATCATCATGACCAAATTCAGTATTTGACCTTTCAAAATCCTTTGAAATCAATTAAAAATCCATATTTAAAATTGACCGAAAATATGGGTCGTTACATTCTCCCCCACTTAAAAACTTTTCGTTCTCGAAAAGGAAAGAAGAAAAGAAGAGAATACTGAAACAATACTGAAATAATACTGACACATTTAAAACATAAAGTATCATATCATATATAGCAACATGTCACAACCAAAATAGCAATTATAATCACAACATTACATATACCCCAGTTTAAAGTGCCATCTAAGGTATAAGCCATGTATATGCACTTAACCATGCCAACCTAAGTACATCTACGTACTTGAGTTGGTCTATACAAATTTCAAAAATAATGTCACACCCAAAATATACACTTAGTGCCTTGACTGCACTAAAACGAGATCTGACTATATATACAACATCTATACCGACTAGTAATAACCAACTCCCTAATCCTCTCCCGAGCCATGTTTAGAATGTCCAGAAAGTGGTATATCCTTAGGCTCCTCATCAGCATCCTCCCAATGTGGGGCGTATAAATCCTAGTCGGGTGCTATCTCCTCCTCTACCCAGAAGCAATCAAGCTCATCATCATCATTCTCGTGATCAGATCAATATACTACCAAATCATCAGGGCCGTCCTCGTCGTCAGCATCATAACCTGCCTGCTCGATCTCTAGATCGATCAACATATCTATCTCTAGAGCAAGATCCCATACTGATGGTTCCTCAAGGGCTATATGCTGAGCTAGGTCCTCTATCACAACACCCATCTCTTGTCCCAACTGTTGCTCATCCCATACAGGTCGTTCTAGCTCTGGCTACTGCAGTGCAGGCAAATCCAACTCTAGCTCATAGTGTACAATATCAGGGATGATCTAGGGAACATAGTCAGGAATAATCTCGACCATCGAGGGTGGCAAAACATCTATCACTGGGGGTGCTATGGGGACTGGACCCCACATCATAACATGGCTATCTATATCAAAATCAAACCCTTCATCATCGTCCAACATCCAATCATCATGGGCTCCCAAATCCTCAAGATCATCTAAGTCTAAGTCCATGGAAGCATCCTCCGAATCAAAGTCTGAATCTATGACCTTTAGTTGTCTATAGGCTGAGGTATCATCAGACATGTACTCGTTGTCACTACTGTGACTAGAGAGACTATCCACGCTATCTGCGTAATACAAGGCTGAAGAACTACCATCCTAGCTGTCGGATGAACTTCTAGATGCGATAGGTCCTCGGAAATGTGCTAGGTACTGCCTAACTGTAAGCTGCTTAACCATCTACAACTCAAAATAAAGGATTTTAAATCAAGATATATGCTTAAACAACCATTCTTAAACTTATATGTTTCTTAAGACCCCTTGAAGTAAAACAACAAATGGGTTTCATGTATATTCACTGTCCAAACTCATGAATATAACTTCCTTTATACATTTTAACCTAATATGTGTTAGAATTTAGCGACTGTCAAAAATCGCTAAAAAATATGTTTACTTATCCTGATCAAACATCTTAAGTTAATAATCATTTCTTAAGCAGTTAAATTAGCTTTCAAACATCACATCCATCAATCAATTAATTGATTAACTTTTCAATTTTATATGATGTTAAAACATATATTTTTTACTCAAATTATATTTTCAAAGTCAAAATTATATAAATGATAATCACAAATACGTCTCTCACATATATATAACTCTCTCAACTCATTCTAGGGCACTACTAACCCCCATCTATAATGATTCACTCATTCTAGGATACTAATGATCCTATCTCTAATGAGTATTCTTTCATAGGCAGTTACTAATCATATCTCTGATGAGTCTTTTCATCTTGTTCTAATGTGTCTTACCCTCAAAGCTTTGTAAACCAAAGCTCTGATAACACTTCTGTATTGACCCGCTTTTGGGCCCGCTTCAAGTCAGTAGTTTGTGCACTCGAAACGTTCTCAAAGGAAGATTGTTATGGGTACTTATGAATAAGAACAAAAACAAAGGAATACTTCATTTTCATTGCAATAATCTTAGATCAGAGTAGAAGAATATCAGAGTATAGATAATTAATTCACAATAGAAAAATATCAGAGAAAGTAAATTACAAAATAGTAGAAACATAAATGCATTCAGCAGAAGACCACGAAGTAATCCAGAGTATAGCTCCAACCATAATCCAGGATCCTGCATTAAGAATATCTGCAAAACCAAAACTACCAGCTGCCCATGTGAAAATTATGGGCACCCAGAGTTTTGGTGGAAAACAATAAACTCTGAGTCAGTCATAGGATTGGCGTGAGAAACAAAAACAGTTATTTACTTTATTTTAAAGTTAGGTAAATCACGGGAACACACCGTGTAACACGGATCATGTTTTCTCCACATGAATACCAGTCATAAAAACTCGTAATGCTTTTGGAAAAAATGAATCTACCTTAAGACTCAAGTCCCATCAGACAATGCAAGCACAAAGCGAAGGATAGCGTTTTAACTTATAATAGCCAAACATGCTTGATACGTGAGATTTCTCTTTTATTATCACTAGAGCATAGTGCGGAAATCATTTCAAAAACAAATGTATCAATCTTAGACGACATAATACCCTATTGTATTATGTCGCCATATAGGTTTATAACTGAAAAGAAAGGTATGTACTGGAAGTTGGATTTACATCAATGACCAAGGCAAAGGATCTTCCTTACCCGATTCAAACCATCTCTTACAAAATGTCCTAGACTGATACACATGTGAACCCTAGATCGGCAGAGCCGACCCACTAATACCCGGTACGTTCGGGTCACTCCTGAACATAACGTTCCCCAGTCGTATCTGACAGTTATCTTGGTTGTTGTTTGACCCTCAACCGAGGGCCCTCGATTCCATCATCCAAATAAGTAAATTGTCTAGGATCCATAGCATGGCATCACCTTTAGCTAGAAGGAATCGTATGTCCTCACTATGCTGTCTTTTATCCTGTATTCGTCCATTCACGGGATGCGAGGCTTGTCGAAGTCACGTTTCAACACAAAGATACACTATACCTGCCATGCTTTGATCATCCACAAAGCTCTGCTTTTCAACAAGAAGCTTTGGTCAATCAGAAACTTGGCATGCCACATTGTCAATTAACAACATATAGTCTTTGTCTATTAATATATAACCCTCTGAGTTTATAAGTTCTCAGAGGAGGGTGTTAAGCCAAGAGAATAAATTCTCCACCACCAACTGATATAACATTAATAGACATCAATTTGTTATGTTGTAACTTACAGTGTTAGTCGTAAATCCAATTACCAGTTCGTTCTAGGTCTAAACGAAACTGAAGGCCCCTTATTCCTCTTCCAATAAAGGAGAGAGGCCCTTGGATATCCGGTCAATCTCCAAGTACGTCTAGACGACCACCAATTATAACCTTGTCTGAGGAGTACAGCCCAATCGAGACATCAGTAATAATCCAAAAGACGTGAAGATCTCCGGTCTTCAACCACCATCTTTAGTATCTTCAATACTTGTGGTATAGTTATTCAGAATGGGTTGAAACCTGGTCTTTCCAAATAACTATCGCGTCATTAAAATCAAGTGATATATAAACATATCATAAGTCTCATTCCATTTTGGAATATCAAATCGTTCTTTACATTAGGAATCAATCCCTTAAATCTTATCAAAGATTTGCTTCATTTAAACTTCATGTTAAAATCTTTCCTTGGAAAATAATTACAATAGATTATATAATCTCGCAAACTTAACTCAAATTAAGGTTTATACCCTTATTGGGATTATCGAGCCTTACAAAAAGTAATCACCCATTTCGTTATCCTATTCATCCCATGGAGAAAAACTGGTGGTACTCCATTTCTAACACTCCTCCTGTTTTGGTAAGTTTAGTTACCTTCTTTCATTTCAAATCGAATTAAAGATTCGTTAGAACTCTAACTTAGTTTTAATGTCCATTTCATTAATTCAAATCTTAATTGATAGATTTATTAAAACTCTAACATAGTTTTACTCTCCAAAAATCATTTTTCAATGATTAGTTAACCATAGAAATAAATCATATCTTTAACTGGGTTAAAGAACATATGTTATTCAAAAACATCATTCAAGAAAATCCCAAATTCCAATTTGATATCGAATATAAGGCTCCAAATGGAAATTATATCGACTTATATGTAACATCAAATTCTAAAATCAACATATATCATATAGGAATTAACGGTATCTATATCTTCCAAATTCCTCCAATAGTATCCGTATAATTACGGAATCCAATATAATATCTGAAGATTATTTCCATCCGAATCCAATTAAATTCATACATTGGAGAATTTTTGGTTATATTAAAAACCCTTTTGATTCCAATAATTTATGTTAAACACTAGATCCTTTATCTATAGAAAAATTCATCTGTTCTTAGTTAAATATCTGATTTCCTTTCGGTTTTTCCCACCCCCCGCCAAACGGAAGAACTTCTAGTTAGATCTCGCAGGTGGTACTAGACTGTACTCTTATGAATCATCGCATATTCCTATTGGTTATTTACTTTAGTTGTTAACCAGCTTCTTATATCAAAATATCTATTTTAACTTCCTAAAACTTTGTATATTTTACCAAAATCTCTTTTAAACCATTTATTATGATTTATCAAAATTTATCCATATTTTTAATAGATTTGAACTGAACTGCATCTACAGCGACCTTTTCCGAAAATAGATTTAAACTTATTTTAAAATCTAACCTTTGGATTTTAAAACTCTATATTCCATTTGAAAATTCTTTTCATTTTGAACCCAATGTTTTTGTTTTAGGATAATCCGACGGTTGGATCTCCCGATATGTCGATTCAAAATTAATGGTCGAAGTTCGTGAACTGACGCTGCATAACAATTCCTATTCAAACCAATTCGATTTATAATTAAAATTGAAGTTGAAGATTTCCAAAATAATTTATTAATTTTATAAAACATATATAATTAATTTTGGAAATTATTTCCCTTTAAAATCATATATTCCAATATTTAATCATTTTAATATTATTTAAATTATTAAAATAATATTATTTTTTAAAACTTATTATTTGAAGTCCAAATTTTCTTGACATTTGTTATAAAATGAATAAGATATTTTTGTATAGAAAATCCTTTTAACACTTACCCTAGATAAGCTAACTGAACACTTTCACCCGTTACTGTTCATTTCAATTTAAATTTGAAAACATGCCTTAATTAATTAAAAAATAATTCAAATCAAATTCTTTCTTTCACGAAAACTATTTGTAATGACTTAAAATACCTTTCTAAATTAATTTGAATTTAAAATTCAAACTTTCATTTTTTTACTGAATATTCTGTAAATAAAATATTCAAATAATTCTGAATTTGAATGAGATTCAACCAATTACCATATTGTTGACTCCAAAACTTGCATTGGCCAAATATAAAGAAGTAGAAGCCCCTAAAGTAGAAGAGAAAAGGGCTTTGAGAAACAAGGCCAGAACCAAGTTGAGAAAGCCTTGAAGGATGTTAAGGCGATACCGAAAGCATGGCCTGAATGCCACAACACTGATAACGATAGCAAAAGGTTAGAAGAAGCAACAACGCAAACGTAGCAGGGAAGAGGAGAACTAAATATGGTGTGAGTACCAATATACAGTGTATTATCATCTTGATGAAGACACTGAAACAAGGAAGACAAATGTTACTACCAGATTTTGACATCGAAACCAGATAGAGGTGAAGGGGTATTGGAATGGCACCATAATCAGAATGGAAGAAAGAAAAGCCTAAAGCCGATAACAAAAGCTAAGGAAGGGAAAATATTTGATATACAAGCAATTAGTACCAACTATGGAGGCAAAAGTTTGGTACCGATACAAGGAAGTTAACAACAAGGTGACACCGAAACCAACATGAAAGCAAAGTACAATTCAGGATAATGTCAATGAAGACACCGAAAGCAATCAACCTGATCTCATTTTTGAAGGCATATAGTCCCATATCGAAACTAAGAGCGGTAAAGGGGAAAACACAAGACCAAGTTGGGTTAGAGAAAAGGGTTATCGATGCCAATACACATGGCATCGATACTGTTACCAGGGAGCAGCCAATCAGAAGGAATCCCGAAACCACGCTATTGCAAGGTCGATACCGGAACCAAAGATCATTGAAGTAAGCCAAGGCTCATGTGACAGTATGGTCATCCACACTAACACGCTTAGTTTCGATACCGATACCAAAGAAGGAATAAAGAAAACACTTGATAGCAACTAAAGCAAGGAAGAGCTTGGAACTTGCTATCAAAACATTTGTTATTGGAACAAAGGCTTACTATCGAAAACGAAAGTAGCTAAAAGAGCTATCCACACCAATTTGCTTGCTATCTACACATTGCATGGAGGCAGCACCAAATTCATAAGTAAAACAGAGCCGTTAACAACACTCAGGATGGAAAGACGGCCGAAACCAAGAAGCTAGGTGCTGAAGGCCACTGATGCAGGCTGACACCGACACCAATAACATTGTCGAAGCCTAAAGCGCTCTAAACAAGGCTTCTACTGATTTCAACCGAAAGAGGGCCTAATTTTTCTATAAATAAGAACCCATAGGTCTCATTTCAAGGGACTTTTCCTCATTCCACAATATCGTATTCATTTCTTAGAGAGAAAACCCCAATTTGCAAATCAATTTGGGGATTTTACTTGTAATCCCCTATGTACTCATACAAATGATTAATAAAGAGAGAATCAACACTTGTGATTAATTCTATGGATTTACTTATCATTTATTTCACTTATCTTCCTATCACTACCCTATGACAAAGCCTCATATAAAACCCTAATTACCGAAATACCCTTCCTTAAGCCATTTAGCTTTCTAACTTAAATTGCTCTTAGGGAACCCTTATCCCAAGGTAACTGTCAGTCCTTAAGTCTCGTAAGCGTGATACTCACCTCTTGAAGGAAGAGTAACTAATCTTTGTTCTTATAACCTTGATATCTAGGTAACGGTGAACTAACTCAAGCTTGTTGTGACTAAATAACTCCTTAATTTCCCTAGATCCATATCCTTAGAACTAATTCCATTGTCGACGAAAAATATCGTTAACATTTTGGCGCTAGCCGGAGGGCTTGAACTTTCGATCCTCTAGATAACGTTTTCACATCCCTAACTGTTCCATCCTGGTTGAACTATGCATTGAAGAAATAAACCACATTCAAGATGTTTCAACAAGAGTAATCTTCTTTTATCATTACTAATCCGAGAGCTATCGGAAAAATAGTGTAACCCTGAATTTCTGTCCTTATTCCGTATTCTAACATAACACAATACCCTCCGGATCAGTTGAGGATAATTGGACCGAAAAAGAACTGGGAGTAGGATTCCAATGCATCATCTTTCCTAGAAAATAGCATACTTTCGAATGCCAACTCAGTAAATCCGAAAATTAGGGAACCCCCAATCTTATTGGAGGGAGAAAATAATGAATTGGAAGCACCACATTTGGCATTACAAATTGACGCTACTAGAAGACTTATTGAAAAGGACTCGGTTCAAAAAACCTATGCGGTAGAACTTTATGAGATAGAATAAAAAACAATGGAACCCCCAAAGTTTAATAGTCGAATTATATCCCCGACCAATTTGCAGAACAATTTAGTTTTGCGAAGTAATCAAATGATGAAAGAGGTGGCCAATGCAGGATGAAATATAGCCCTATCATTCAACCCCAGTACTACTAAAACAAGCGGAGCCTCTGTTCCGGCACAACCTTTGAATTTGAATTTTGTAGATGAGAATACTAATAAGATCAAGACCCAACAGTTTATTGAAATGCGGAGCTTATGGAAGAATAATCGGCTATAAAAATCTCTAGAGAGCACCAAGCTAAGTCAGGGGGATGAAGCTGAGTCCCCAAGGTGGTATGCAGCCACCCGAAAAGTTAAAGGAAAAGATAAAGCCAATTTGATTTCCTCCAAGAGAGGAAGACCTAATTTTTCAGAAGTATACTACAAGGGAAACCAATGCAGCAAAGGGAAAGAACAATCTGGAAGCTCAACTACTAGAGGATGCAGTCCTAAAAAATCCAATTATAAAAACTTGGAAGCCTACTTCAGAAACATGGCAGAGAATACCATCAAAAATCTATTCGAAAACGAGAGAAAAAGAGTCTTGGATGAACAACTTAGCGATGGTGAAAGAATGATACCCTTCACTGATGAAATCATGAATAAAGTGATACGTCACATGTGAAAATCCCTACCATAAGATACCATGGAACTACTGACCCTGACAATCACCTCATGGCTTTCAATATTTAAATGGATTTCTACGATGCTTCGGGAGCTGTGCGATGTCAATTATCTTCGGTAACACTTCAAGAGGCAGCTGCTAAATGGTATCGCCAATACCAAGAGAGAACCATCTGCTCCTAAAAGCAGTTTTCTCATGGGTTCTCCACACAATTCTGCGTTTGCAAAGATCCAGCCGTGGGCTACACAATCCTTGCCAATATAAAGCAAAAGCAGGGGAATCTTTGAGCAATTACTTGGAAAGGTTTAAAATTGAGGCCCTAAAAGCGGAAAATGTGAACGACTGCAAGGAGCTCATCACTGTCTATTCAGGTTTGATCGAGAATACCCCATTCTGGAAGGAGATTTACATACAAGGATGCAGGGATTTGCAAGATTTCTATCTACGGGCAGATAAATTCATTCACATGGACGAATTCAATCATTCGAAAGGGAACTTAAAAAAAAAGGGAGGTCTCGAGTGTAAGTCTAAGTCTCATCCAAACAAGAAAAAAATAGGGGAGCCTCTAAGTCTAAAACTTCAAACTTTCTTCATGGGAATTGTTATAACTGCGAATCAAAGGACCATTTTGCTAATCGATGCCCCAGGCCCCACACATGTCGCATTTGCCGAATCCTAGGTCATGTAGCGACCTCGTACCATGCACTTCGGAGAGGTAGCTGGGCATCATATAAGCTTCTGATGGCACTTCTTCTAATTCAAGTAGTGCACCTATACATTTAAAGAATTTCATCTTAACTGGTATGTTTACAACTTTCAATCAATTGATCAACCCCCCTGAGCTTTGTGCTCCCGCGAGCTGTGTGCTCACACTTAAACTATGTGATCACGCGAGTTGTATGCTTGCACCTAAGCTGTGTGCTCACCCGAGCTGTGTGCTCACACGAGCTGTGTGCTCATACGAGCTGTGTGCTTATACAAGCTATGTGCTCACACGTGAACTAAGAGCTCGCACATGAGCTAAGTGCTCGCATGCAAATTGTGTGGTAGCACCCGAGCTGTGTGCTCAAGGCAAATGATTCAGAAATCAATCAATTCCTAAGGGAGCAGTCCACAAATCACATCAAAAGCTCTGGAGCAGCATTCTAGGCACGTACATCCTCTTCCTACACATCATCCTGCAAAAGGGAATGGAAGCTTAAAGGAAGCGCACGAAGCACGCACAACCTCTGCTTAAAAGAGCAAAGCTGGAACAAAAAATCTAAAGCAAAAGAAGTGGCTCACATATCAAGTTAAAAGCTCAAGGATGCAGCTTGAAAATCGAAACAAAGCCCAGAAAGTGGCTCTCAAGGCTAAAGCAGCAACTCAAGCAAAGTCTGTCAAATACACGAATCTGGGTTTGGTTCGGGGGTCTATTATTAACAGATGTAGGTATCTGGTCTTCTACTAAATGCCCAAATCTGGGTTTGTTTCGGGACTTCTATCACTACCAGATGTGAATATTTGGTCTTCCATTAAATACTTGAATATGGGTTTGGTTCGGGCCTTCTATTATTACCCGATGTGGAAATCTGGTCTTCCACTAAATACCCAAATCTGGTTGGCTTCGGGACTTCTATCATTACCAGATATGAATATCTGGTCTTCCATTAGATACCCGAATCTGGGTTTGGTTTGGGACTTCTATTATTACCAGATGTAGATATCTGGTCTTGTACTAAATACCCAAATCTGGGTTGGGTTCGGGACTTCTATCATTACCTGATGTGAATATCTGGTCTTCCATTAAATACCTGAATCTAGGTTTGGTGCGGGACTTCTATTATTAGCATATGTGGATATCTGGTCCTCTACTAAATACCCAAATCTGGGTTCGGTTCAGGACTTCTATCATTACCAGATGTGGATATCTGACCTTCCGTTAGTTACCCGAATCTGGCTTTGGTTCGGGACTTCTGTTATTACCGAATGTAGATATCCGGTCTTCGGTTTAAAATACCCGAATTAGGGTTTTGGGATTTCAATTTATCAATGCCAAAGGTGAATTTATGGCCTTCTATTATGAATGCCTAAATATGAGCTGCAAAATTTCTATCTATACTTCTTGAAGAGGATTTATAGGTTTTTATTCATTCTGATACCCAAATCTGGAACTTAAGACTATAGTTCTCATTTCTGAAAAAGGGATTTGTAAATCATGACTCGGGTTGGTGTCTCGACCCTAATATCCAAAAGCCTTCGAAATAAGATCATGATCCCTCATCTCGCTCAGGAAGATTTTCTAAACCTATATACACAAAAGTTTTTATTTATTGAAAAGTTGTTATTTATTGTACTAACAAGAATATACAGCACAAATAATTATATTATCCTGTCACAAGTACGGTTATTTTTTGTTACAATTCAGATGTTGTCTTGTGTAAGACGAGTAAATTAACATATACAACCTACAAGATTAACACCAAAAGTTGTGTACTAAGTTTATGCAGAATAGTGTAGTGGAATTCCTATATGAGAATGTTCTAAACACAGGCAAGGATTATACATCAGGTGATATCTACACAGGTTGCAGAATTATCTTTATAGCTTTATTAACAGTTACCTCACAAAAGTGTCAAGTACAAAAGTTAAACCTATATGTTAACTTTATCGCAAATTTCCTTATTATACAGACCTGATTTAACAACACTCGACATAATGTGAGTTAAACCTTAAATGGGAATCTAATTCATGAAGCATTAATTATTGTATGTTACACAGAAAAAAGGTGAAGGAGGTTCGCACAAAGATCAGATTAATTTTACCAGAATTTCTATCATTTCCAAAAGAAGAGTTCTGGCCTTCTATTACAAATACTTGATTCTGGGTATCAGGATTACTATTATATCAAGGAGGGAGACTATGGTCTTATTTCCAAAGTATTCAAATAGGGTTTACTTTTCCGCTAATTATTTCTAATGTGATATTTGAGTTTCTATTTACCCAAGCACGAGGCTTGGGATTTCTATTATTTTTAGATGTGATATCTAACTTTCTATTTACCTAAGCATGAACACTGGGATTTCTATTATTTTCAGATATGATTGATTGTTTCTACTTTACCCGAGCATGGGTCTTGGGATTTTTGTTATGTTTAGGTTCTTGAATTTCTATGGCATAAGTTCAAATCTGAGCCTCAGATCTTTCCCTTATCACCCCAAATGCGTATTTAAGACTTACAATACTTCCAGAAAATTTCCATACATCTGAGTTATTCTAAGTGATTTAGAGTTCAGGTTTATCACCTTGATTTATGATGAAGGAGTTTCAATCAAGAGCACGGGTTAGTATTTCAGGACTAGCATGTGGGGTTTTCTAGCGAGAAAGATGGTTACTCAACACCTCACCCAGGGAAGTTTTCCAAATTATATTATTCTTACCCCTAACTTCATCGCTTCATGATTTAATTAAAACATTGTCGGACATATTATATGTGGAATATCAAACTGCATGCAAATTATATTAACCCATTATGCTTGTCAAAAGTAGACTTTTGTTTTTCTATTATAAATATCTATGTATAGATTCTATGTTCTACAATCTCATATTTCCAAGAATAAATTCTTGATAGCTGAATACCTAAATAAGAATATTGGATTCCCTATTCGATATTAATAGGAAAGTATTAGGTCTTAAAACTCTTGGTACATAGTCCTACAAAAATGCATTATTTGCTTTGCATAGTATGCATAATTAAATTCATAAAAATTCATAACTAGAAGTTTACGTTCTGACTCTGCTAACAATGGGAAGCTAATTTTCCCTCTTTCATTACTATTTTAAAGTAACAGAATACAAATGCCAAAACTTTTCTAATGTTTCTTGAGTTTTAGAAAAATGATATAGGAACCACATGATTCTGTCCTAAAGAACAAATGCTTCTTTATACTAGGGGGCTAACAGTTGACACCAAAACTTGCATCAGCCAAATATAAAGAACCAGAAGCCCCTAAACTAGAAGAGCAAAGGGCTTTGGGAAGTGAGGCCAGAACCAAGTAGAGAAAGCCTTGAAGTTAAGGCGATACCAAAGCAAGGTTTGAATGCCACAACACTGATAGCGGTAGCAGAAGGTTAGAAGAAGCAACACAACAACACAAAGGTAGCAGGGAAGAAGTGAACGAAATATGGTGTCGGCACCAACATACAATGGATTATCATAATGACGACTCTGGAACAAGGAAGACAAATGTTTCTACCATATTTTGACACTGAAACCAGATAGTGGTGAAGGGGTATCGGAATGGCACCAGAATAAAAATGGAAGAAAGAAAAGCCTAAAGTCGATACCGAAAGCAAAGAAAGGGAAAATACTTGATATACATGCTATCGGTACCAACTAAGGAGGCAAAAGCTTGGTACCGATACAAGGAAGATAATGGCAAGGTGACACCAAAACTAACATGAAAGGAAATTACAACTCAGGATAATGTCAATGACGACACCAAAAGAAATCAACCTTATCTCACTTCTGAAGGCATATAGTCCGATACAGAAAATAAGAGCTGTAAAGGGGAAAACAGGAGACCAAGTTGGGTTAGAGCAAAGAGCTATCGATACCAATATACTTGGTATTGATACCGTTACCAGGGAACATCTTCGAAGTCATTTGAAGGAATTCTGAAACCATGCTATCGCAAAGTCGATATCGAAACCAAAAATCATTGAAGTAAGCCAAAGCTCATGAGATAAAAGGGTCACCCACACTAACATGTTAGTGTCAATGCCGATACCAAAGAAGGAATAAAGACATCATTTGAAAGCCAAAAAGCAGGGTAGAGCCTGGAAGTTGCTATCGGAACAGTTGCTATCGGAACAAAGGCTTACTATCGAAACCAAAAGCAGTTAAAGGAACTATCCATACCAATTTGTTTGGTATTGATACTTTGCATGGTGGCGGCTCTAACTTTAAAAGCAAAACGGAGGCAATAACAACACTTAGGATGCAAAGACGGCCGAAACCAAGAAGCCAGGCACTGAAGGCCACTGATGCAGGCCGATATCGAGACCAGGTAGCATTGCCGAAGCCGAAAGCGCTCTAAACAAGGCTTGTGCTGACCGCAACCGAAAGGGGGCCCAATTTGTCTATTAGTAAGATCCCAGAGGTCTCATTTCGGGGGGCTTTCCTCATTCCATAATCTTGTATTCATTTCTTAGAGAGAAAACCCTAATTTGTAAACCAATTTGAGGATTTTACTTGTTATCGCCTGTGTACTCATATAAATGGTCAATAAAGAGAGAATCGACACTTGTGATCAATTCTATGGATTTCCTTATCATTTATGTCACTTTTTTCCTATCACTACCCTTCGACAAAGCCCCATACAAAAGCCTAATTACCGAAATACCCTTCCTTAAGCCATTTAGGTTTCTAACTTGCATTGTGCTCAGGGAATACTTATCCCAAGGTAACTGTTGGTCCTTGAGTCTCGTAAACATGACACTCATCTCTTGAAGGAAGAGTAACTAATTTTCGGGTATAACACCTTGGTATCTAAGAAACGATGAACTAAATCAAGCTTGTGGGAACTAAATAACCCCTTAATTTCCCTAGATCCACATCCTTAGCATTAATGTAGGTGTTGACAATACACATGCAATTCCATTTATATGGATTTCACACATCATTAACATCCAATAATAGTTGTTAACAACTATTAACATTCAATTATCACATATTGGCCTTAATGACCTAAGTGTTATGGTTATTAACACTTAATCCCAAACAACAATTCATTGTCGTATTTGACAAAACCATTTCGCATCAACACACATCAAATTCAATTGATCATTCACAATCAATATCAACCAATATCTACGATATCACACCCATTCCATATTATATGTTCACCAATTTTTCTTAACTTAAATAAGTGATCATAGGTGAATCAAATTACTTTGTTCATAAGTGGTTAACTTCACTACAACTACCATTGTCATTTTAACATTGTGTTAACCTAATAATTAACCCATTTTAAACATCAAAACCTTATCGCATATCATTACCGAATCAGTCACACAATAATTAATCATCAACCGCATAATTTATTATTAAACTGAATAGTTAAATAAATATGGTGAAGATTTCTCACCATAGCTTCCAAACACCGCGAAACTTCTTGTGTAGGATTTCCTAGCTTTACAGAACCCAAGATTGCAACTTTCTCACACAAATTCACTATATGCTAAATATATATGCATATATATATATATATATATATGTACTTTTACTTGCAAAATAAAGAGAAAAGTGACGTCTTTTAGGGTTTTAAGCCTTGGAAGTGTGGGTGGGGCCCATAACTAAGTAAGGTGGTCCACCTAGGGTTGTGCAAGTTTGATATGGGGGTGTAGGAGGTGGTGCATGATGTAGTGGGGCTTAGGGAGAAGCTTAGGGTGGTTGAGTTTTTATTTAAGCTGGAACGAAGTAATTTTTCAAGGGTTTTAAGTGTAAAAGATGGGTTTTGGAACTAGGAGGCTCACGTGGTGGAGGAAGGGGCTATGGCGGAAGTGCACTTGGTGTAGAGGTAATGTGGAGGATGCAAGGTGAGGAGATGGCGTGGGATTTGGGTGGGAGGAGGAAGAAGATAAATGGCGGTTTATAGATGAAAATGAGAGAAAAAAGTGGAAACTGGGAATAAAATAAAATAAGAAACCTTAACATGCTAAAGGACATGGAAAAGAGAGAGAAGAGAAGAAATGGACAAGTGGAGAGGAAGGTACATGATTTGTCTAGTTGGTAGGATGGTAAGAAAGTTTTGTAGGAAGATAAGGATGAGTTCAATTAATGGATTAATTTAGTTTTAGGGTTTATCTTAGGAAGTTTGTGTCTATATTTAAAAATTTATTTTAACTCTATAAAATCATTAACACATGTTAATATGTCAGTTAGGTTGACGTTTACCATTTTATCAAAAAAAAAATTGTTCCGTATTAGCTAAAACTGCTTAATATCAAGTCGAAATTCAATAGAACGATTAGTATATGTTTTCAGTTCATATGATCAAACTGTAAGTCAATCAATAAGAAATTTGAAACCCTACTATATTTCACTAATACAGTTCCAATATAATTAGTCTTGTTAAATTTGGAGGCTATTGGAAAAATAGCCTTATTTCTAGCTTTTACTGAATTTCAACTAGTTTTTCAATAGGTGTTTATATTATGTATGCTTACATATTAACTCCGATTGACTTGAAATTTAAAACTTTACCATATTTTGACATTACAAATCCGATAAAAGTGGTTTCATCGGACTCTGAGACTGTTTCAAAAATGGTCTATTTTCAGGTTATCAAAATAAAATAAAATTATTGATTTTCAATGTTACCTTTTAAATTGATTTTTAAACCATATTAACCTTGTTTTAATCCCAATAAAATGTAAAACAGAGTTTAGAATTTATTTTTAATAATCATCATGACCAAATTCAGCATTTGACCTTTCAAAATCCACTAAAATCATTTAAATTTTCACATTTTAAATTGACTAAAGTAAGGGTCGTTACAGTTTGAAATTATATAAAATCCCAGATGGCTCCGAATCCTTCCAAACCAGTCCTACGCATAGTACTCTATGATACGATTCCAATGCCTCTTGTTTTGTTAGATTCAATATATGTATTAACAAGTTATGTTGATTACAAGTGTAACACCCCGAATTTCGGTTAATGCTAAAATTCACTAATTACAGAATTGATAATCTCAGATGTGAGAATTGGGGGAAACGGGCTGCGTCATTTCGTTCGTCTCGGAAAAATACGCGAAATAGAGTCCGAGTTTTCGAGAATCGGAGTCCGTATGGCCCAGTTATGGCCTAATGAAGTTTTCAGAAAATTCAAAGTTTAAAACAGATTTAAAATTCAGGTTCAAATTTCGAAATTGGGGCCATTGGGCCCAGGAGGGAAAATTCCCGCCGAGCTAACCAGGTCGACAGCCCTGTCGACTGGGCAGTCGACTTGGCTAGGACCAAGTCGACAGCCCTGTCGACTTGGGTGTCGACAGGGGGTGCTCGTCCAGTATAAACTGGTGCACCATTTTAAGGTTTGGCTGTGTTTTGGGCTATTCTCTAGAAGCTTCCGGGATCTGATGGTCCTAATCTAATTTAGGGTTAATCTAATGGCCTAAAACACTTGCCTAATCCTATAAATAAGACCCTAAGCTAGCCCTAAATGATCATAATCCAATCTACTAACTAAACTATGCCAAAATTTTCTATGATCATGGCCTCCACTCAAAACCCTAGCCTCCATCCTATTTCTAAACTATTTCTATGAAGGATTTCATGTGCATACAAGCATCTTTGAGTCGTATGAGTGATCATTAGCTTGCATCCATCATCAAGTTGCAAGCTTTATGTTCAAGGCTAGAGTTTTTGGGTGATTTTTGGCAAGGGTTTGCTTATGGGAGCTTAGTGGTGAGTTTCTATAGCCCTAATAATCAATTGTTAAATTGATTATGATAGGATATGATAAGATATGGCTATGTTTGTGGATAAATGTGCTTATGCAAGTTTAGTATAGTGTATGTTGTGTGTTTTGCAAGTTTTATGCTATATGCAAGTTTAATGCTATGTTTTATGATGCTCACTATGCAAAACACTATGTTGAACATTTATGCATATGTAACAAGTTATGCAAACTATATATGAGATTATATGCAAGTTATATGTAACATGTTATGCAAACTATATATGAGATTATATGCAAGTTGTATGTAACATGTTATGCAAGTTATGCATTTGGTTTTATGCATGCTAAGTATTTGGTTTTGTGCATGCTAAGCATTTGGTTGTATGCATACTAAGTGTTTGGTTTTATGCAAGTTAGTCTCTTTTTATGATATGCATAATATATGCAAGTTGCCTCTAAAGTATGGCATGTTATGCAAGTTCATATGCAAGTTATGATGCAAGTTCATATGCAAGTTATGATGCAAGTTCATATGCAAGTTATTATGCAAGTTCATATGCAAGTTATTATGCAAGTTCATATGCAAGTTATGATGCAAGTTCATATGCAAGTTCATATGCAAGTTTGCCTCTATGTATGACATAAGTACATGTGCAAGTTCATCCCTTTTAGACCTATAACATGTATGCAAGTTGACACCTTTATGTTAGGTCTATGACATGAACAATTATGCAAGTTACCCCCTTTGCGACATATGTGCTTCATGCAAGTTTGGGTTAAATCCTAGTTGGTTTTAATGTATGCTCATATATGCAAGTTGACACCTTTTAAACCCATGATAAAGTTATATGCTATGTTAGTTAAACCCATGGCATTTGTGATGAATCTTCCCTTTATTATGTCATGTTATGAGAACGAATTACGTGGGGAACGATGGGGTTAATATGCATGTTAATAAAATAGTGTGAAATGGGTATGCTTAAGCATAACATAAATTAAATGGACATAATTGGGAATTTACCTATTGAGTTAGGTCTACCCATATTATGGAATTTGGATTTCTTTATTATCCGATTCAAACTTTATTTGATTCTGATGTATCGAGTTCGTTTATCTCATCATTGTTAGTTGAGTCACTGCACTTAGACACCAGTTTGGTAGATGATCCCTTAGTTGTTTCAAACCCAATTGGGGCTCCATGATGTGTTTGGGTTTGAAAGTTTCTACACTTAGCGTTGAGTTTAGATGTGATGCTTTTTGGGCTTCACGGGCTATGGGTTAGTTTTGGGCATGGACTGGTTATCCAGTAGGGGTGCCGTTCTTGATTTTGAAGGGAGAGTTGTTAGGTTTATGACCCGCTTGGGTAACACTCTCGAGATCTCTTGTAATCCCATGGAATCTGTTATGCTAAGTTATCTAGAATCGCTTGACACGTCGGTCTAGAGTTTGCGATCTGTTAGAGTGGTCCGGGAATACTCGGATGTGTTTGAGGAGGTGAAGGGCTTACCTCCGGAGCAGGATATTGATTTCCGAATATATCAGGTAGACAATGCCAAACCAGTATCTTGGCCAGTGTGCCACATGGCTCCTGCTCGAGAGGAGGGAACTCCATAAGTAAGTAGACGATTTGCTTGAGAAGGGGTTCATAAGACGAAGTATGTCAGAGTGGGGTGCTCCAGTAGTTTTTGCCACGAAGGCGGATGGGTCCCTCAGACTTTGTGTAGGCTAAGGAGAACTAAATAAACTCACAAAGAAGAATAGACACCCATTGCCGAGGATTGATGATCTCTTTGATCAGTTAGTTGGCGCCTCAGTATTTTCGCAGTTGGACTTAGCCACGGGGTTTCGTCAGTTGAGAGTGGCTGATAATAGTATAGAGAAGACTGCCTTTAGGACTCCGGGTGATTCTTACGAGTGGCCGGTGATGCCATTTGGTTTGACGAACGCCCCCGCATACTTTATTGTTGAGAAGGGTGTTCAGGGAGTACCTAAATAAGTTTGTGATGGTCTTGGTAAATGACATCTTGGTCTTTTCTAAGAGCGGAATAAGTTTTTGTGTGTGCTTAATAGGTTGAACAAAGCCAGTTATGGGATAAACGGTGGTTTTGGAGCGAGACTGGCGAGGACCTCCAGAGTTGGACAAGGGCTTAATTATTTAGCCGTTTTACTAGTATCATCTCACGTAGGTCGTCTGAATTCGGAGGATGTATCCCTTGGGTGTTTGTCTGATATTGGTTTAGGCCTTTGGGGCTTGCATTTGGGGGATGTCGAGTTCGACTAGGGTGATCTGCGTGAGAGATGGACAGTTATGATGATTTTGGATGGGATTCTTAGCATCCTATGGGTTTGAGATAGCGTATACCCATGGCAAGGGTAACGTGGTAGCGGACGCCTTAAGTAGAAAAAGGTTGTCCTTGAGTTCATTGTTCGTTGAACGACGGAGCTTAGAGTGTATATCTATGTTTGACTTTAGACCTTCCGTTGACTTTGTACCCGGTTTGCTAGCCTCCTTAGAGGTTAGGCCTACTCTTTTGGGGCGTATTGGCGGAGCACAGCGGGACAACCCACAGTAGGTTGAGTTAGTAGAGAAGCTCATGAGGAGGGGGAGTCATCCAGCCATTTGAGTAGGTACACCCTAGATGGTAAGGGGTGGTTGCGTAGAGACGGTAGACTTTGTGTACCGCAAGACGAGGGTTTGAGGAAGGCTATACTTGATGATGCACATCGTTCGAGGATGACCATTCATCCCGGTAGGGACAAGATGTACCAAGACATGAAGCGAGTTTTCTTTTGGGCCGGTATGAAGAAAGACGCGGCCGAGTATGTCGCTAGATGCTTGGTGTGCCAACAAGTAAAAGCGGAGCAAAAGAAATGCGGTGGGTTGCTTCACCCATTGGAGGTTCCGCTATGGAAGTGGGATATTGTCTCGATGGATTTCGTCGATGGATCACCGAGATCGAGGAAGGGTAATACGGGAATTTGGGTTGTGGTAGACAGACTTACTAAGAGCGCCCATTTTATACCCGTGAAGAGTAAGAGAAC
This sequence comes from Allium sativum, assembly GCA_030737875.1. NCBI lineage: Eukaryota > Viridiplantae > Streptophyta > Magnoliopsida > Asparagales > Amaryllidaceae > Allium > Allium sativum. The sequence continues at coordinate 712,361,215 of CM060921.1, read as the reverse complement.
TGCTCCATGGCTAGCTTCAGTTTACATTCGAGAGATTATTAGATTGCATGGTGTACCTTCCAGTATAGTGAGCGATCGAGATCCTATCTTCACTAGAGAATTTTGGAAGAGTTTGCAAGAGACGGTAGGGACTCAGTTGTGTTTGAATACCGCATATCATCCTCAGACGGACGGCCAGGCCGAGAGGGTGAATCGTATTTTTGAAGACCTTTTGAGGCTATGTATCTTGGATTTTGGAGGTACATGGGAAGAGCATCTTCCATTGGTGAAGTTCGCATATAATAACAGCTTTCAGTCTAGTATTGGCATGGCTCCTTTCGAAGCTCTTTATGGAAGGCCTTGTCGATCACCTACATGTTGGTGGGAATCTACGGATAAGATCTGGGTTGGGCCGATATGGTTAGAGAGACTTCGGGAAAAGATTGATTTGATTTGAAGAAGGATGAAAGCGGCGCAAGATAAACAGACAGAAATCTTATGCAGACAAGAGGAAAGCAGAGCTTAAGTTTGATGTTGGGGACATGGTCTTTGTCAAAGTATCTCCGTTACGGAATGTGGTTCGCTTTGGATCTATTGGGAAGTTAGCACTAAGGTTTGTTGGACCGTTTCCTATTAAGGAAAGGATTGGATAGATGGCATATAGAGTGGAGTTGCCCGACAGGCTTAGTGGTGTACATGATATATTCCATGTGTCACATTTGAGGAAGTTCCTACATGAGACCGCTGAGGTGGTAGAGCCGAGCTTGCTTAAAGAAGTAGAGATAGAGCGTGATGAGACGATTCGACGAGCTCCTACTCGCATCCTTGGGTCAGAGACTAGGAAGTTGAGAAACAGAGAGGTTCAACTAGTCAAAGTGCAATGAGGAGAAGATGAGAGCAACACAACTTGGGAGACGGAAGCGAAGATGCGTTCATTTTACCCATTTCTTTTTGAGGATATGTCTTTTAATTTCTCCTCTATCGTTTGTCTAGTACTTATCTTATCTTTAGTATGTCCTCTCGTTAGTACTTTTGACCTTTAGATAGGGTAAACCTATGGTTGAAACATGTGTTTGGGACATGTTATGGTTGATGGATGAATGTGGATGCAAGTGTTTGCTAGTGGTTGCTCGTGGATGCATATACACACACTCTAGGCACTAGATCGGCTCAGTCACTTCATATTGCATATTGCATATAATTGTGTGTAGGTAGCTATATTGATGGATGTATAATGATTGTGTTATCATATGGATGATGCATTTTGGTGAATGATTGTGCACTCATGTAGATATTGTATGTGTCGATAGGGTTCTCTCGCATACATAATGGATGCATGGCACTATCATGGTTTGCATATGTTCGTACATTAGATAGGGAACATATACACACACTTTTTGCATATGCTCATACATCATTAGAAATTGTTTTAAGGACAATGGATGCCCGTGTTTGATGGATTGAGTAGATGGTTGTTTGGATGGTAGGATATGCATTCTCCTTAGCTTAGAGATTTCGGGGACGAAATCCTTTAAGGAGGGGAGAATGTAACACCCCGAATTTCGGTTAATGCTAAAATTCACTAATTACAGAATTGATAATCTCAGATGTGAGAATTTGGGGGAAACGGGCTGCGTCATTGCGTTCGTCTCGGAAAAATACGCAAAATAGAGTCCGAGTTTTCGAGAATCGAGTCCGTATGGCCCAGTTATGGCCTAATGAAGTTTTTAGAAAATTCAAAGTTTAAAACAGATTTAAAATTCAGGTTCAAATTTCGAAATTGGGGCCATTGGGCCCAGGCGGGAAAATTCCCGCCGAGCAAACCAGGTCGACAGCCCTGTCGACTGGGCAGTCGACTTGGCTAGGACCAAGTCGACAGCCCTGTCGACTTGGGTGTCGACAGGGGGTGCTCGTCCAGTATAAACTGGTGCACCATTTTAAGGTTTGGCTGTGTTTTGGGCTATTCTCTAGAAGCTTCCGGGATCTGATGGTCCTAATCTAATTTAGGGTTAATCTAATGGCCTAAAACACTTGCCTAATCCTATAAATAAGACCCTAAGCTAGCCCTAAATGATCATAATCCAATCTACTAACTAAACTATGCCAAAATTTTCTATGATTATGGCCTCCACTCAAAACCCTAGCCTCCATCCTATTTCTAAACTATTTCTATGAAGGCTTTCATGTGCATACAAGCATCTTTGAGTCGTATGAGTGATCATTAGCTTGCATTCATCATCAAGTTGCAAGCTTTATGTTCAAGGCTAGAGTTTTTGGGTGATTTTTGGCAAGGGTTTGCTTATGGGAGCTTAGTGGTGAGTTTCTATAGCCCTAATAATCAATTGTTAAATTGATTATGATAGGATATGATAAGATATGGCTATGTTTGTGGATAAATGTGCTTATGCAAGTTTAGTATAGTGTATGTTGTGTGTTTTGCAAGTTTTATGCTATATGCAAGTTTAATGCTATGTTTTATGATGCTCACTATGCAAAACACTATGTTGAACATTTATGCATATGTAACAAGTTATGCAAACTATATGTGAGATTATATGCAAGTTATATGTAACATGTTATGCAAACTATATATGAGATTATATGCAAGTTGTATGTAACATGTTATGCAAGTTATGCATTTGGTTTTATGCATGCTAAGTATTTGGTTTTGTGCATGCTAAGCATTTGGTTGTATGCATACTAAGTGTTTGGTTTTATGCAAGTTAGTCTCTTTTTATGATATGCATAATATATGCAAGTTGCCTCTAAAGTATGGCATGTTATGCAAGTTCATATGCAAGTTATGATGCAAGTTCATATGCAAGTTCATATGCAAGTTATGATGCAAATTCATATGCAAGTTATTATGCAAGTTCATATGCAAGTTATGATGCAAGTTCATATGCAAGTTATGATGCAAGTTCATATGCAAGTTTGCCTCTATGTATGACATAAGTACATGTGCAAGTTCATCCCTTTTAGACCTATAACATGTATGCAAGTTGACACCTTTATGTTAGGTCTATGACATGAACAATTATGCAAGTTACCCCCTTTGCGACATATGTGCTTCATGCAAGTTTGGGTTAAATGCTAGTTGGGTTTAATGTATGCTCATATATGCAAGTTGACACCTTTTAAACCCATGATAAAGTTATATGCTATGTTAGTTAAACCCATGGCATTTGTGATGAATCTTCCCTTTATTATGTCATGTTATGAGAACGAATTACGTGGGGAACGATGGGGTTAATATGCATGTTAATAAAATGGTGTGAAATGGGTATGCTTAAGCATAACATAAATTAAATGGACATAATTGGGAATTTACCTATTGAGTTAGGTCTACCCATATTATGGAGTTGGGAATTTACCTATTGAGTTAGGTCTACCCATACTATGGAGTTGGGAATTTACCTATTGATTTAGGTCTACCCATATTCTTGAAAACATGATTAATTAATTAGGGATAATTAATATAAATTATGAGGGTGATTAATCAGGTGTAATTAATCGACTAAGACACGAGGTTGGACTCAGTTGTAGCGTAAAACTGCCCGGACACAACCGGCTTAACCAGTTGCTACAAATGTTAGCCCAATGTGAGAGGTCTTAGGCACAAACTAAATACGTGATTAATGTAAAGACACGAGGTTAGACTCAGTTATGACATAAGGCTGCCCGGACCGAACCGGCTTAACCAGCGGTCATAAAAGATAGTCTAATGTGAGAGGTCTTTATGAGGATCATGGTCTTAATTAATTAAGAAACACTTAACCATATTAGCATGTAGTGGGGCATGAGGGTTAAGTGGGTGCCTTGGGTGGCATGTAGTAACTAGTGGGGGTGCCTTGGGTGGCATGAGGAAACTAGTGGGTTGCCTTGGGTGGCAATAGAAAATACGATTAGAATACTTAACCAAAGTGGAACATGTAATTAAAACATGGTTAAAGGGTTAAGTAAGTGCTTTGGGTGGCATGTGGAAATCTAGTGGGTGCCTTGAGTGGCAATTAAAATATAATTAATGACTTAACCAAAATTTATAACATGTAAGTGGGCATGGTTAAAGGGTTAAGTGGGATTCACTAGAAATAACAAGCTCAGGTGGGTAGCTTGTGGGGGCCCATTTCAACCAATATCCCAAACGTATCTTAGTGGGCTCGACTCTAGTCGAGTGACGGGACACGCATATTGGGCTTGACTGTAAGAGGCCAAAACGGATTAGCGGTGGCAACGCAAGTCCAACGGGTTTCATCTGCGTGTGTGGACCCGGGATGGTAGGTAAGACGTTGTTGCATCGTGTAGATATAACCCGTGCACCATTTGTAGTATCGGGTTGCCACTTTGGGGAGTGATATACCCCATTGTGGGGCCAACACGGATATCTACGGTAGGGAGCCGATCGCTTGGGAGTAGTGGGTACACCTAGTGGAGATAGGGGCAGACGGCACCTATGTAGTCAGCTGGGGGTACACGAAACTACTGGGTAAAAATTACTAAGTACGCTTAGTGGGATCAACCTTTAAGTAGGAATTACCCTTGGTGGGTAGAACTGGTGTGGTGCAGTGTAGGAATTACCCTTGGGTGGGTAGATCTGGGGTGGTGTAATCTAGTAATTATCCTTGGGTGAATAAATGTGTCTTTTCGGTTATTTTAGTACATCCTATGTTTAGTTGGCTACTTAGTGTGTCATTATCCCCAGAGGTACCGTACCTTGTTTATATCATACCCTAATTACTTTAATGATTGTATTGTTAAGGTTATAGGACTCGCTCAGACTTATGTCTGACCCCGTTGTTTTTTTATCTTTTTCCCAACCCTCAGGTTTTCAGAGTGGGCCTAGCACTAGTGGGCTTTGGTCAGACTACTTTATCTATCTTTTGGAGCTTGGACCGTGGATGTAAAGCTCAGTTTATCTTTTCTACTATGGCTATTAAGTTATGTAGTGGGATTATGTACTTTTGTTTTATCAGGATGGATATTATGTACTTGACTCTTGTTTATGGTTTTGGTGTAACCAAACATGTTTTACTTTCCGCTGCAATGAAATGATGTTTTAAATTCTCAAGTATTACTTATATCTGTCTTGTTGTAATTTTTCTGTTCTATATTCATTTAAAATACTCCACCGATGTTATGGCATTCTCTTAGTGAGTGACCGTAGCGGGTGTGGGGTGTTACAACAAGTTTTGGTTAACTTTAAACATTATTAATTATAATTTAAAATTAATAACCTCTAATCCTTAAATTAGTATTTTCTTCTGAAACCCGCTCCAGGAACACTCACCATGACCGAATATTCTTCTCCACCCCCTCCCTTTCTACTTCGTTGTTTGACGAACCAATACCATCACCAGCCTCCCGGACATCGCCAACTCTAGAGCCTAGATGCTACAAACCCAACGACAACCTCGTTTTTCTATCCGACATCATCGAACTCCGACACTGGTCAGCCCTAGGCATTGCACAAAAAAATCGAGCATCGGGAAATAGTGTTGCACCTCACAGTATTTACATAGAATTGAAGTTCTCATTCTTGTGATTCCAACGAATCCAAAAATGTATGATTTCATCAAAAATTTGATTCAATAAGAATTTTTAAACGAAACATTTAGTGGTGACGGTTTTTATTTTTGACCAGAGGAAGATGAATTCCCGAGGGTTGAAGAAATAGGATGAGATAGGTAAAATTTATTTTAATCGGTTTATTTAATATAATAATCAATCGCTATTTACCATTGGACGTATTTTATCCATTCGATCACACACGAACTCCATTTGTGATGAAAATGGACATACTAATATAGTTTGACATTCCGGACCCAATGAAACTTGTTTCATCGAATTCTTAGTCCGTTTGCAAAATAGCTCTGTTTGAATATTTAAATTATTAATTGATCCACATTTTAATTTCGCACGCTTATAAATAATTCCGATTGGCATGAAATTGGAAACCACGCAATAACTTATAATCCCAGACATGATGGAGCTGGTTTCGTTGAATTCAGAGATCATTGGAAAATCTCCCCTTTTAATTTCACAACGTAAATTGATACGCGTTTATATCGCGCACGATCATAAAATAACTCCAATCAACTCCAAACTGGAAATCTTACAATAAATAGCAATTACGGATTTTGTATAATTGCTTTCGTTGAAATCTGAGGTAGTTTGAAAATTGGCTATTCTCAAGTTCCATATTAAATCGATAAAATATAATTGATTCCAAAACGATCAAATCCATTTATAATAAATTATTATTATCATATATATATTTAAAAAGAATTCATGTAACTTACAAATAAGCTAACTTGAAATTTAAACTCGATATTTTCATTTTCAAGTGAAATCAATATTCATATTATTTTAAAATCCTTTTATTTTATTTAATAAATCGTTATGGTTCACAAACGATTCAATAACGACTTTCTAAAAAAATGATTTTGACATACCTCAAAATCTACAAGGTGAATTCTTAATTTTTCTCTTCCATTAGAAAACTATAGTCTAGTAGTTCCAAAAGATTCTTGTTTCAAAAAATTCTGAGTTATACTGGATCATGTACACTCAGTTGAAGTTCAAAACGTAAAACTAGAAACTACCTCTATGTTACGAGCTCATTTTTAAATTAATTATAAATTATATGTTCATACATCCTTTAATAAATAAATTCCTTATGAAGATCATTTTATTTTTCCAGTTTAACATTTAAAACAAATTTAAATGTTCAGAATTAAATGACTAAAAATCATAGTCATCACACATGGGATGACTTAGATTCCTCATCTTCAAAAAGCATAGCGAAAGTGATACCGAACAAGCTAACATGTTGTTCACGGAAAAAGATAACGAGGTTAGTGGTTTTACTTTGGAAGATATGGTAGAAATAAATACATAATTATTAGAGTCTAGAAATAAAATAAAAAATATAAACAAGCAAATGAAGATCAAGAAAGGCAGAAATCGAAAGAGATATGTCGAAAGATGAAAAAGCGATATTAGAAGAAGAAAATATAAAACATAAAGAATCTCTTTCTGGTGCTAAATATCAACTCTCTTTATTGAGTCAAGAAATTGAAACTGAAAAAGAAAAGAATAATGCACTTAATTTTGAAAATCATAGTTAAAAACTAAGAATAAAATAGTAGAATTAGGTAAATCATGTCTAAAAATCAAGTTTGGTAATATTACCAAAAATGTTTCTAACTTCAACAAAGGAAGCATGAGTTTATCTAAAATTATAGAGAATTCTCAACCTTCAACCAGTAAAAAGGGATTAGCTTACACAAAGAAGGCTAATACTCAACCTAGAAAGAAACTGAATAAAAAGAATAAAATTAGTAAAATCTAGTACAAGAAAACCAGTTTCAAAAATACAAATATATGGGTTCTTAAAATAAATAATTTTTTAATTATGAATAAATATATAAAGTCATTATTAGAAACGGTACATAAAAATAAGGATTATATTTATAAAAGGGACAATAAACACTCTTGGATTTGGTTTCTAAGACCTAACTCTTAGGGCCCTAACCATGACCAAATTCTTAGGAAGTGGGTCACTTGTGACAGTCAACCCCCAATCGTGTGGAAAACACATGAATAATGATTATCCGAACACACTCAACTTTTTATAGTGGTTCGGCAAAGATGGTGCCTACGTCCACGTTATATATATTGATTTCTTCTTTTGATTACAAGTACAATGCTTTTTCCTATTTGAAGAAAGATGGGAGATGAGAAGTTTTTAGAGGAATAAGAGTTGGATATTTGAGGAATAAGCCAAAAAGTCTTCTTTTCCAGAACTTGGAGTACCAAAAATGGCATGAGTCACCGAAATTTACCCCCTATTCTTCTTTAGGGAAGAGGGTATTTATAGATGGAGAATTCAGCTAGGGTTGTTGTGATATGGCCCGGCCTTTCTAGGAAAGCGCAAACACGTGGAGTTCATCAGTTGGATAGAAGTGTGGCTGGAAGTCTGATTCCACTATTCATAAATAGTATCTTCGGAAATCGTGGCCTACGTGGCATCCATGATGAGTTGTATTAAATGGAGAGCTTTGTCCAGATATGGTTGACTGCCTTAAATGCCTTGATAATCGCTCTGAGAAGTGGATGATCCGACGGGATATTTCCAAGCAGGCCCGAGATATTTGGTCGATCTGCTTTTGATGGGAACTTTTGACCCGGTCAATTGAAGAGAGTGATTCTCCTGGGCTTGATATGCTGTAGTGATCAGATTGATTCGGATTCAGCTTGGGCCGGCCTCAAAGGAGGCTAGTTGTGGCTGAACCTTGTCTGGGCTTTCTGGGGCGTAGGTTGCCATATCGGTCGATGGTACGACATTAGAAATAGATTTTGAATATTGGGCTTCGACCCGTTGATCCATAAGAGCTTCTGCCAAAAAGTTAGTCAACATTTTTCCCCTTAGAATACATCTTCTTCGGTAGAAGGAGGTGTGTTCTGAATTTTGCATCGAAGTCCAATGTGCGAATAGCGATGGTTACACCGAACCATATTAAGGCCAGAAGTCCGACGGTCTCGACGGTTGTATTAAGACCAGAAAACCGACGATCAAAGTGGATTGTATTAAGGCCAGAAGACCGACAACCACCGAAGACCGTATTAAGGCCGAGAGAGTAATTGTAAATTCTGGTCTAGATATCCAGTACCAGCACAGATTGTATGATCCATTCTCGGTCTAGAGAAAGCTTTGGCCTTAGTTGGAAGTGTATTAACCATATTCGGCTTGATGATAAGATCGAGCGGTAAACCTGGCTTAGGGGGATGGCGAGTATTTACCATATTCAGCTTACAGGAATGACGAGTATTATCCATATTTGGCTTATGGAGAGGGCGAGTATAATCCATATTCAGCTTACGGCAAGTGTTAGTCACGCTCGACTTATGTAAGGTTATTTGATATATCTTAGAAGGGGCGAATATAGTCCGTACTCGTCTTATAGAGATTTGACCATACTCGGCTCAAGGAGTAGGTTTAAGGATGGTGGTAGGCATCCGCACTGACCACATTCGGGGGGTGAGCGTTAGTCATGCTCGGCTTAAATCATTTAAAAATAATCCATGTTTGCTAAAGAAATTTCATGGACGCTAAAGAAATATTACAAAGACAATGAAAATAAATTCTAAGATGATAAACAATTGATTCCAGAGCATGCCTAGGTATACATGTGTACATCGAAGTGTCCTTTTTATGGAGGGAAATAAAAATACATCAAAAAAGAATTCAAAACTCAAATAATGATAATGCCGCGAGTGCTAGTCTCAGGGTCCTTACTGTTTCTACTAGCTCGAGGACCAACCTAAGGAGCTGGCAGAAGATTATGGAGGCATGGCCTGAGTGCTTTTCTTGACGTATTCGGGAAGCTCCCTCGCATAACCCTGTCCTCGATGAGATCACGCAAGTGCCTGAATTCATTGGTGTTGTGGCCAGCGATGTTATGGAGCATGCAGTGTTTCCCAAATTCGATCTCTTTTTGGGTCGGATCTCTTCGAGGAGGTCTTGGGAAAGGCAAGGTCCCTCGCACGTCAAGGTAAATGTTGAGCAAGGAAGAATTGAGTTCGGTATATTGCTCGTACTTGTTCTCTCTTCGAGGTCGCACGTTGCGTTCATTCCTCTCCGGGACTTTCCTCTTCCTTTACTGTGGCTATTGGTGTTAGATGGACCTCTTTGTTTGGTGGCAAGGACCTCGAGCCTTTCCATCTCGATGATGGCGTCTTCTTGTCGGAGGAATCGCTCAGCCTCTACGTAAAAATCATCTATGTCCTTAGGAGGATCTCTGGTCAACGAGATTGGGAATTCTGATCGGTTCTGAACTCTTGCAATGGCAGCTATAAGCACCATCGATGGCTCGGGTCGATCAACTGATTCTACGGCCACGTTGAATCTTTTGAGGAAGGACCGAAGTGTTTCTCCTGGGCGTTTCTTGATGGTGGTCAGAAACATGACACTCTTTGGCCAAGAGATATGTACCCTGAATTGCACGATGAAGTGGGTGACTAGCATAATCCAGCTGCTGATTGACTCCATTGTTAGCTACTGAAAACACATGCCGACTATATCTATGAAGAAAATTGGAAAGCACTTGGCCATGACGTTGGTCGATGCGCCAAGCACTTCCATATGTCACATGCATCGCATGAGATGGATGGTCGAGTTGGTCCGACCATTGTATGGTTCGATAGCTTGAAACTTGAAGTCCGGAGGATTGCAGGAGTTCCTGATCTCCCTGGTGAAGGGGCTATTGTGACACCCCACATCCGTTAATGTCACTCACTAAGGGAATGCATTAAGTTTCATGAAGCGTTATAGGTAAATAGAAACAGAAATATTACAAGACATATATAAAAGCAAATACGGAATTTAAATTTTTATTTCAAAACATAAACCATAACATCGTGGTTAAAAATACCATGTCTGAAACTACGTAAAAACCCATTACAATAATATCAAACTTTGTCTTACATCATCAGAGTACAGAAAAAACATAAAAAAACATAGTTCCCCAAAACAGACAAAGCCATAGTAATAGAGATGAAAACTTGAGCAATACTTCAATAGCAGCTCCTAGCAAGATAATAATAGAGTCCTGACTAATCCTGAGTATTCCTTCCCTGAGAACCTGGGGGAGGGGGGAACGGAAGAAAGAAGAGGAAACAAAAGGGTTAGACATAAAGTCTGGCGAGTCCAGTTACTTTTAGCAAGTAAATAAGAAAAGTTAGCATGACAGGCATATAAGATGGATAAGAAAGAAAACATCTTAAAAGGTAAGAATGACAAGGTAAACATGATGGAGTTTATACGCTTCTCTAATGGTTACTCTGCACTGGCACTAGTTTAACCAGAACAGAATGATCCCAACACTATCAAATGGTAGACTTAGACATACGTCCAGATGTATCCTAATTACTACCCCAACTGATCGTCTCCCTAATCCTCGTAGATAATTTGTGCCGGCCCTACCGTAGGATGTATCACGTCCTAAAGTGGCAACCCTTCGTTGATATGCACATCCCCATATCTACAGGTGTCACGGTCATCTTATCCCCCACTGTCTGGCTCATGCACGCACATGGCTCGGTCGGTTTGCGTCGCCCACACCGTCCTCCATGTTTGGATCTCTTATAATCAGTCCAGTAAGCGTGCCCCTACTCTGACCTAGTTCGGAGTTCTTGTTTGATGCATACTCCGGGTTACTGGCTGAAACGGGTCCCACACAATATGATACAAGCTCTCCCCTTTGTATTGTATCCCCCACTAGGTTTTCATTGGCTATGTATACCACTAGGTATCTTTAATTACGTAACCCTATCACTTCTACAAGTTATGCTTACCCTAAAAGGTGTCTTTAATAACATAACTTTATTATCTCCACCGGTTATGTATACCACTAGGTGTCTTTAATTACATAACCTTATCGGGTTAAGTTTGTGGGCCTATATGTAAATATTACCCACCCCCTCAGATTTACTTAACACACCCAGATTTACTTAACCCTAACTTTAGTTTATATTCATACAATCCCCATGGATTCAACTAAGTTAAGTATTCAATGTTTATTACCATATTTTCATTTATGGTTACAGTATGCTAGACCTCCCACATTAAGCTTACCTTTTGTGGATGCTGGATATGTCGGGCGGGTCCGGGCAGACTTATTCCACAAATTGGGCTTAACCTCGTGTCTTAGCGTGTATTGTATTTGTACACTTAGACCTCTCACATTAGATTCAACATTTGTTGTCGCTGGATATGTCGATCGGTTCCAAGCAGACTTCCACCGCGAGTGCAATCTAACCTTGTGTCATAAGTGTAGTTATAGTTTCTAATTACTGTAATCCTAAGCATTTCATTATTATCCAATTTAACCTATATCTTTATAGGTGTTCATTCCCCTATACCCCATATTGAATTATATGTCCAATTTATGTTAATAAACATTATTCAAATTAAGCCAATTTTAATATTTTCCCCCATTCCCTAACTAACGCATTCACATATAATTGGTGGCATGCCTAGGCTAGAAAATAGCCTGGCCATAAACAATAAAAAGGGAAAGGTAATGGGAAGATGACAAAAGTAATTATTCTAACATAACTGGCATAAACATATATTTACAAGGTGATTAGGTGGACATATAAGCATAGATCTAGTGAACTTGTGATGGTTAACTAGTTCTAACATAGCAAAGATGTTACAATAAGAATGAAAAGATCTAAATATTAATTTAGATGTCCAACTAGTTCAGATCTAATATGATAGGCACAAGGGGATCTAAATAATAAGCTAGATCTGAATAATAATTTAGATGTCTACATAGTCCAGATGCAATAATCAAATGTAGATCTAACACAAATAAGGTTGAGATCCATATCATAAAATGTCACAGAAGTTACAATAGATCCGATATGATAAAGATTGAGATCCAAGTCATAAATAATTCAAAATGTCATAGATTCACAATTTATAACAGATCTGTTATAATTCAATCACAAGAATAAATCCAAACTATAGTAATATCATGTTTACTTTTAATCATTTAAATCTAAAAGCAACTTAGAACTCACAGTGTTTAGATTAGAAAATAGAACTAGAAGAAGAACAGATCTACACTTGAATCTCAAATCTTTTAATTGTAGAAGAAGAAAAGAATCCTATTCAGTCCTGGCACTGACAACATTTGGCCTCCATTGATTTCCAGTGAAGAAAACAAGAGAAATGGACTTGTTTATATAGCTGACATCCCCCAAAAATCGACTGTCACCTCATTCCTAGGGGTGTCAACATCCCTGTAGGGGGTCGACCCTGGTTTCGACACCCCCCTAAGGGGGTCGACCCCCTTGAAAGGAAATTTTGCCGCCTGCGAAATTTTGATTTTTAAATTGTTTTCTAGATAAGGTTGGACTGATATATATATATATATATATATATATATATGTGTGTGTGTGTGTATATATATATATATATGTATATAATTCTTCTGCGCGTATAAAAACTTTAAACCCTCATAACTTCTTCATACGATGTCCGTTTTACGCAAACCAAATGTCTATCTTGACCAAAATTTCAAGACGGACGCAATAGCACAGTTCGTTTCCCTTAATTATGATTATTAAATTAATTATTATTTAATTTATCCCATTTTAATGTTGTTAAAATACGGTCTGTTACATCCTCCCCTACTCAAAGGATTTCGTCCCCGAAATCTCTAAGTTAAGAAGAATGTATCCTACCATCCACATCCATCTACTCATCCATCAATCACGAGCATCGATTGTCCTTACAGATTTCTAATGCTTAAATGAGTATATGCATAGGTGTGTGTATTTGCCCCAATACTAATGTGAAAACCAGGCGATCTACTGATTCAGTTGATCTCCTTAATGCAATGTATGTTAGTGCCATGAATCCAACATGTATGCAAATAATCCTATTATAACATGTAAGTTCTATATGGGTGCACAATCATCCGTCCAAATGCAACATCCATATGATGATACATCCATTTTTGTCCATTAAAAGAAAAGAATGCACACACATCCATATGCAGTATGAGAGTGATTGAGCCGATCTAGTGCATAATGTGTGTGTATATGCATCCACGAGCATCCACTAGCAAACACTTACATCCACTTGCATCTATCAAACATAACATGTCTCAAACACATGTTTACATCCATGGGATTCCTACCTAAAGGGCGAAGATTCGATCGATATGACATGCCTAAATGATAGAAACAAGCATAGATAAAAGCTTTGGAAAAAGGAGTTAAGAACATACCCTCAAAAAGGAAAGGGTATGAAGCACGAATCTTGTCTTTGGTCTCCCAAGTCGCAACCTCTAGGTTATCTCCCCACTGAACCTTTATCAACTTGATTTCTTTATTGTGTAGCTTCTTAACTTCGGATCCCAAAATATGGGTCGGAACTCGTCTGACCGTTGTCTCCCGTTCCACTTCTACTTATTCCAATATACTTGGCTCAACAACTTCTATGATATCATATAAGCACTTCCGCAAATGGGAAACGTGGAAAACAGCGTGAACGCCAGATATCCTCTTGGGTAGCTTTACTCTATAGGCCATTTGACCAATCCTTTCTGTTATATGAAATGGCCCTACAAATCTTGGAGCCAACTTCCCTACAAATCCAAAGCGTACCACATTTCTTAAGGGTGATACCTTAATAAAAGCCATGTCTCCCACTTCAAATTTAATGTCGATCCTTCTCTTGTCTACATAGGACTTCTGCCTATCTTAAGCGGTCATCATTCGTCGCCTAATAAGATCAATCTTCTCGGGTGTTTCTCTAACCATATCTGGTCCAAGCAATACTCTTTCTGTAGATTCCCATCAGGTGATTTACAGGGTCGTCCGTATAATGCTTCAAAAGGTGCCATGCCAATGCTAGCTTGGTAACTATTGTTGTAGGCGAACTCCACTAAAGGAAATTGCTCTTCCCAAGTCCCTCCAAAGTCTAGGATACATAGTCTCAAAAGATCTTCTAAAACTCTGTTCACCCTCTCCGTCTGTCCGTCGGTTTGAGGATGATAAGTGGTGCTCAAGCATAACTGTGTACCTAAGGCTTCTTGCAAGCTCTTTCAAAATTCACTAGTGAAGATGAGGTCACGATCGCTTACGATGCTGAAAGGTACCCCCATGAAGATGAACTATCTCACGAACATAAATTACTGCCAACCATGCTGCCGTCCTCTTGCTCTTAACTGGGATGAAATGAGCGCTCTTTGTAAGTCAGTCTACAACCACCCAAATACTTGTATCGCCTTTCTTCGATCTAGGCAGACCATCTATGAAATCCATAGAGACGCTCTCCCACTTCCATTGCGGAACATCCAATGGGTGAAGCAAACCACCATGCTTCTTTTGCTCAGCTTTAACTTGCTGGCAAACCATTGAGAAACAAACTCTGCCACAACTCTCTTCATCCCAGCCCAAAAGTAAACCCTCTTCATATCCATATACATCTTATCGCCACCTGGATGAATATTCATCTTAGAATGATGGGCTTCTTCTAAGACCGTCCTTATCAAGCTCCTAATTCAGGGAACACAAAGCCTCCCATCTCGTCGTAACCTCCCCTATCGTCTGTTAAGTATCTACTGAGGTGACTAGTAGTCTCCCCTTTACTGATCTTGTCCAGGATGTATAAAATTTGAGGATCCTCTCGCTGCGAAGCTCCTACTTAGTCCATAAGAGTAGGCTGTATCTCCAGTGTTGCTAATAAGCCAGGCAAAAGCTCGGTGGAAGGTCTAAAGTCAAAAGTCGATATAAACTCCAAGTTTTTCCTTTCTACAAACAAAGGAATTAAGACTATCATTTGCCTACTTAGTGCGTTTGCCACAACATTACCCTTGCCAGGGGTATAAGCGATCTCTAAGTCATAAGATGCCAAGAACTCCATCCACCTTTGCTGCCTCAAATTAAGATCCTTTTGTGAGAACAA
The DNA here is from genome assembly GCA_030737875.1 of Allium sativum. Lineage (NCBI taxonomy): Eukaryota > Viridiplantae > Streptophyta > Magnoliopsida > Asparagales > Amaryllidaceae > Allium > Allium sativum. The sequence goes on along the minus strand of CM060921.1, from coordinate 712,345,752 downwards.
GTACTTGAGAGATTTATGATTAGTATACAATTCGAACTTCTCTCCAAGCAAATAATGGGCCACGTCATAAGTGCAAACACAATGGTAGCTAGCTCTAAGTTGTGGGTAGGCTAGTTCTTTTCATGAACCCTAAGCTGTCTTCCTCCATAACATACTACCCTTTCCTCTTGCATCAGAACCACTCCAAGCCCGGTACCCCACGTGTCAGTGTATACCTTAAACACTTTATTTCCATCGGGCAAGATCAAGACTGGGATCGTTGTCAGAACCCTATTCAGTCTTTGGAAAGTAACATCACAATCAGTATCCCAAGAAAACGCCAGATTTTTCTTCGTTTGGCCAGGTCAGTGGGGCTGATATCTTCGCGAAGTCCTTAATGAAATTCTGATAATATCCTGCCAACCCCCAAAAAGCTTCTCACCTCCGTTGCATTCTTTGGGACCTGCCAGTCTTGAACTGCAATGTCCTTTCCGGGATCTACGGCTATCCCTTCTTTGGAAACCACGTGCCATAAGAATCTCACCTCTTTTCTCCAAAAATGGTATTTGGAGAACTTTGCCTTGAGCTGATGCGCACGCAGAGTTTTTAAAATTTCCCTCAAATGATGGGCATGCTCTTCCACACTCTTTGATAAGATCAAGATATCATCAAGAAAGACTACGACAAATTTGTTTAGAAACTCCCGAAACACCCTACTCATCAAATCAACAAAATATGCGGGTGCATTTGTCAACCCAAAAGGCATAACAAGCAACTCGAAGAAACCGTCTGGAGTCCTAAAAGTGATCTTATCAATACTGTCCTCGGCCACCCTTAACTGATGGAACCCTATGGCTAAGTCTAATTGAGAAAATACCGATGCACTAACATGTTGATCAAATAAATCGTCTATCCTTGGGAGTGGGTGCCTGTTCTTCTTAGTAAGTTTATTCAACTCTCTATAGTCTACACATAAGCGAATCGAACCATCCGCCTTAGTCACAAGAAATCTCAAGGGTCCTCCCATGACAAGTCAGAAGCCTAACGACCCTTTTCTCACAATCCAGAATGGCCCCATACATGGTTAGCCAATCCATTCCGAGAATCAATCCATAGTCCATAAACCCGAGCACATACACATCGCACTCAAACTCGACGCATAAAACAGATTTTCTCAAACCTCGACAAATCATGGATAAATGAGCCGAACCACCAATGGGGTTTGAGACAACTATGGGACCCACTACCATACTAGTATTTAAGTGCAGAGATTCAACTACAGAATTAGATATAAACGAATGTGATGCGCTAGAATCGAAAAGAGTTCTAATAGGGTGATTGGAAAGAGAAAGAAACTTTCCTGCCTCTATCTAGTACCATGGCTATGAGAGCACACACCTTCCCTCCCAAAAGATTTGGTCCTTTAACCTTGTCCTTGCTCCTTCGGCACTCCTTGGAAAAGTGTCTGACCTCTCCAGAACTGAAATAAAAATTCTTCTTTCTTTTCTTGCAATCCTTGATCAAATGACCCAAGTGCTCATGACATTTCTTCTTGCGTTTATTTGAACTTTATCTATGTTCCCTTTTTGGGCCATCACTTTTCTTATCATTGGGTTGTGCTCCTTAGCCTTAACTCCCTTTTTCTCTTTTTTTTACCATCCTTGTGACATAAGCTAACTAGTCTCTCAAAAGCTACTCCATCGCATGGAAATCCTTACAAAGCTAGAGAAAATTAGTAGCAGGTGAAACTACTGCGGCTACAGATGGAGGTTAGGCACTTTATTGCCCTTCGACATGTGCCGCAGTTTAAACATGCCTACGGCACCATGCCGAAGTGGGGACACCTTTCGGGAAGAATCGGTTCCCCAAACAAAAAGGAAAAAGGAATCAAGCGGAGAATCGAGAGGTATTACATATGGCTTTGGGGAATATGTTTTTCAAAACAGACTTTTCTTTTTGAAAATGCTTTCTTTTAAAAGCATATTGAAAATAATTCTCAAAATCTTTTATCCAATCTGGTAACCTTCGGCTCTGATACCAAGTGTGACACCCCACATCCGTTAATGTCACTCGCTATAGGAATGCATTAAGTTTCGTGAAGCGTTATAGGTAAATATAAACAGAAATATTACAAGACAGATATAAAAGCAACAACGGAATTTAAATTTTTATTTCAAAACATAAACCATAACATCGTGGTCCGAAATGCCATGTCTGAAACTACATAAAAACCCATTACAATAATATCAAACTTCTGTCTTACATAATCAGATTACAGAAAATACATAAAATACATAGTTCCCCAAAAGAGACAAAGCCATAGTAGTAGAGATGAGAACTTGAGCAATACTTCAATAGCAGCTCCTAGCAAGATGATAATCGAGTCCTGACTAACCCTAAGTATTCCCTCCCTCAGAACTGGGGGGAAACGGAAGAAAGAAGAGGAAATAAAAGGGTTAGACATAAAGTCTGGCGAGTCCAGTTACTTTTACCAAGTAAATAAAAAAAAGTAGCATGACAGGCATATAAGATGGATAAGAAAGACAACATCTTAAAAGGTAAGAATGACAAGGTAAACATGATGGAGTTTATACGCTTCTTTAATGATTACTCTGCACTGGCACTAGTATAACCAGAACGGAATGATCCTAACACTATCAAATGGTAGACTTAGGCATACGTCCAGATGTATCCTAACTACTACCCCAACCGATCGGCTCCCTAATCCGTGAAGATACTATGTGCCGGCCCCACCGTAGGATGTATCACGTCCTAAAGTGGCATCACTTCGCTGATATGCACAGCCCCATATCTACAGGTGTCACGGTCGTCTTATCCCCCACTGTCTGGCTCATGCACGCACATGGCTCGGTCGGTTTGCGTCGCCCACACCGTCCTCCATGTTTGGATCTCTTATAATCAGTCCAGTAAGCGTGCCCCTACTCTGACCTAGTTCGGAGTTCTTGTTTGATGCATACTCCGGGTTACTGGCTGAAACGGGTTCCCCACAATATGTTACAAGCTTTCCCCTTTGTCTTGTATCCCCCACTAGGTTTTCATTGGCTATGTATACCACTCGGTATCTTTAATTACATAACCCTATCACTTCTACAAGTTATGCTTACCCTAAAAGGTGTCTTTAATTACATAACTTTCTTATCTCCACTGGTCATGTATACCACTAGGTGTCTTTAATTACATAACCTTATCGGGTTAAGTTTGTGGGCCTACATGTAAATATTACCCACCCCCTTATATTTACTTAACACACCCAGATTTACTTAACCCTAACTTTAGTTTATATTCATACAATCCCCATGGATTCAACTAGGTTAAGTATTCAATGTTTATTACCATATTTTCATTTATGGTTGCAGTATGCAAGACCTCCCATAATAAGCCTACCTTTTGTGGATGCTGGATATGTCGGGCGGGTCCGGGCAAACTTATTCCACAAATTCGGCTTAACCTCGTGTCTTAGCACGTCTCGTATTTGTACACTTGGAACTCTCACATTAGATTCGACACTTGCGGTCGCTGGATATGCCGGTCGGTTCCGGGCAGACTTTCACCGCGAGTGCAATCTAACCTCGTATCATAAGTGTAGTTACAGTTTCTAATTACTGTAATCCTGAGCATTTCATTATTATCCATTTAACCTATATCCGTATAGGTGTTCATTCCCCTATTCGCCATATTGAATTATATGTCCAATTTATGTTAATAAACATTTTTCAAATTATGCCAATTTTAATGTTTTCCCCCGTTCCCTAACTAACGCATTCACATATAATTGGTGGAATGCTCAAGCTAGAAAATAGCCTAGCCATAAACAATAAAAACGGAAAGGTAATGGGAAGACGACAAAACTAATTATTCTGACATAACTGGCATAAACATATATTAACAAGGTGATAAGGTGGACATATAAGCATAGATCTGGTGAACTTGTGATGGTTAACTAGTTCTAACATAGCAAAGATGTTATAATAAGCATGAAAAGATCTAAATATTAATTTAGATGTCCAAATAGTTCAGATCTAATATGATAGGCACAAGGGGATCTAAATAATAAGCTAGATCTGAATAGTAATTTAGATGTGCACATAGTCCAGATGCAATAACCAAAAGTAGATCTAACACAAATAAGGTTGAGATCTATATCATAAAATGTCATAGAAGATACAATGGATCCGATATGAGGAAGACTGAGATCCAAGTCATAACTAATTCAGAATGTCATAGGTTCACAATTTATAATAGATATGGTACAATTCAATCACAAGAATAAATCCAAACTATAGTCATATCAGGTTTACTTTTAATCATTTAAATCTAAAAGCAGCTAAGAACTCACAGTGTTTGGATTAGAAATTAGAACAAGAAGAAGAACAGATCTACAGTTGAATCTCAAATCTTTTAATTGTAGAAGAAGAAGAAAAGAATCCTATTCAGTCCAGGCACTGACTGCATTTGGTCTCCATTGATTTCCAGTGAAGAAAACAAGAGAAATGGACATGTTTATATAACTGGCAGCCCCCAGAAATCGACTGCCACCTCAGCCCTAGGGGTGTCAACACCCCTGTAGGGGGGTCGACCCTGGTGTTGACACCCTTGTAGGGGGTCGACCTTGGTGTCGACACACCCCCGAGGGATCGACCCCCTAGAGCGGAAATTTTGCCCCCTGCGAAATTTTGATTTTTAAACTGTTTTCTGGATAAGGTTGGACTGATATATATATATATATATATATATTTGTTCTACATGTATACAAACTTTAAACCCTCATAACTTCTTCATACGTTGTCCGATTTACGCAATTCATATGTCTATCTTGACCAGAATTTTGAGACGGACGTAATGGCGTAGTTCGTTTCCCTTAATTATGATTATTAAATTAATTATTATTTAATTTATCTCATTTTAATGTTGTTAAAATATGGGTTGTTACAGCTGCGATGGATGTTATCAATATCCTACTGAGAAGAACTGCCTCGGGTGAAGCGTCGGACTATGCTTGCAAGCTGGCTCCCATCTTCGAGGAGTCGCTGCCATGAATCTAGCTCTGCATTCGGTAGAGTTCCAGCACTGGGATCGGACAAAAGCATGCTCGGAAGGGTGGTCGTTGGCTGGGCTCGACCTCCGAGAGTTGAGTGAAGGTAGGGCGAGGGTTCATCGTGGTTGTTGGTTCTGGGCAGACTGGCTCCCCTTGAAACTGATGAGGAGTGGCCCAAGTTGTTCCCGTAAAGGAAAGTCTGGGCAGATCCAGCTTAGCATGTGATATTCAGGGCTCTCCGATGCCCCCGCCCGAGGTGATGTTAGGAGGGTCTATAATAGTGTTTTCCTCCGCCAATCTGGGAACCTGTATTGTAGAGTGGTCTCCCTGGTTCGTAGGGAAGGCTCCACCAGCTCTTCGTTGAAGGAGGGGCAATGTAAGACGAGTTTGTGGTAAGATACTAAGTTGTAATGAGAACGAAACTTATTCTGACTGACCCAATGGTTGCTCACTTGGTCCAGGGGGTCGAGCTATCCCCAAGAGTGGAGGAAAAGTGACCGAATGATCTAGATCTTGATTCCGGGCCTCCTATGAATCTGCAGCCGCGGCTGCGCTGGTCGTTGGAAGCGAAACTCATGTCTGTGATTGGTCAGGATGTGGAGCCGAGCCATGAGGAAGCAAAGGTGTGATCTGATCAGTGGCCTGATTCTGTACAGATCGAGGATCAGTTGTTGCCCCAGTCCCGGTCGATTGAGTAATTGATGTTGAAATGATTAGTCCCATCTCCACTCGACCGAGAAAGTGATCCATCAACTGTTGCTATCGTTTAAGGAGTTTACCCTGAGATGTCATATAGTATCTGAACTTGACAATAATTTTGTCCATGTCGTCCCGGGTAAGATATCGGGACACATCATCATGAGAAGAAGCTTCTTGACTTACTTCTGCAGCGTTTGTATTGGCTGCGTCGGCATTCGTGGGACGAGAGGACGTCGCATCTTTCTTTCGTTTATTCGCCATGGATAGAGATAAGCAGAAAGTCAAAAGGTATGTCAGCGTGTGCCTCCACTTCCTGGCGTGCCAAAGTGTTGACGTCAAAAGTTGGTCACTTGCGAAAGTCAACCCCCAATCGTGCGGAAAACACACGAATAATGATTATGCAATGCGGTAAAGCAAGTAGAACAGGGAAAACACCCAATTTTTTATAGTGGTTCGGCAAAGATGGTGCCTACGTCAACTTTATATACATTGATTTCTTCTTTCGATTACAAGAACAATGCTTTTTCCTATTTGAAGAAAGATTGTAGATGAGAAGTTTTTAGAGGAATAAGAGTTGGCTATTTGAGGAATAAGCCGAAAAGCATTCTTTTTCCAGAACTTGGAGTACCAAAAATGGCATGAGTCTCCGAAATTCACCCCCCGTTCATCTTTGGGGAAGAGGGTATTTATAGATGGAGAATTAGGCTAGGGCTGTTGTGATGTGGCCCGACCTTTCTGGGAAAGCCCGAACACGTGGAGTTCATCCCTTGGATAGAAGTGCAGCTGGAAGACTGATTCCACTACTCATAAATATTTTCTTTAGAAACTGTGGCCTACGTGGCATCCATGGTGAGTTGAATTAAAAGAAGAGTTTTGTCCAGATATGGTTGACCGCTTTAAATGCCTTAATAATTGGTCTGAGAAGGGGATGGTCCGTCGGGATATTTCCAGGCAGGCCCGAGATATTCGGTCAATCCGCTTTTGATGGAAGCTTTCGACCCGCTCGATTGAAGACAGTGATTCTCCTGGGCTCGATATGTTGTAGTAATCAGATTGATTCAGATTCAGCTTGGGCTGGCCTCAAAGGAGGCTGGTTGTGGCTGAACCTTGTCTGGGCTTTCCAGGGCACGGGCTGCCATATCGGTCGATGGTCCGACGTTGGAAAGAGCTTCTGAATATTGAGCTTCGATCCGTTGATCCATTAGAGCTTTTACCAAAAAGTTAGTCAACAGATTTGGTTTCTAAGACCTAACTCTTAGGACCCTAATGGAGGATGTGGGTACCAATGTCATTACATATTTTTAGCAGGTTCCATTGTAGAAAAGAGGAAAATGGATACTCGATAGTGGTTGCTCAAAACTTATGACAGGAGACAAAGAGATGCTGGAAAATATTATTCACTCAAAAGGAGGATATGTCACATTTGGAGATAATTCCAAAGGCTATATATCATAGGAAAGGCAGTGTTAGCAAAACGGTACATCTAATTTACCTCTTATTAAAGATGTTTTGTTAGTTAAGAATCTAAAACATAATTTACTTAGTACTAGTCAATTATGTGATAAGGGTTCTAAAAAATCATTTTCATAAAATAAGTTTAGTATTTCTAATAAAAATCATAATCTAATTTTTGGAGGAAATAGAGATAAAAATATTTATATCCTAAATATGAAAATAAATAATAATTTGAATTTTTTCTTCTTAGTCAAAGAAAATTATCTTTGTAAAATTAGTAAAAGTTCCGCCAAAAATGGAATTTAAAGTAGATAATCTATGTAACGTTTGTCAACTAGGAAAACGGACAAAATCTTCACTGAAATCTAAAAAGTTCATTTCAACATTACAACCATTAGAATTACTACATATGGATGTATTTGAGCTAACCCAAGTTCAGTCCATAAACCATAATAGATATGTGTTTGTAATTGTTGATGATTTTTCCGGATTTACTCGGACAATTTTCATGAAAAATAAAAGTGATACCTTTGAGGATTTTAAAACTTTTGTTAAACAAATTCAAATTTTGAAATAACTTAAAATAAAAAACATTAGAAATGATCATGGAGGAGAGTTCAAAAATGAAATATTTGATCAATATTGAAAAAATAAAGGTATTTTTCACAATTTTTCTTTTTCTAGAACTCTACAACAAAATGGAGTTATAGAACAGAAAAAAAAAACTTTACAAGAATGTGTAAGAACATTATTAAACAGAAGTACGTTACCAAAACATTTCTGGGCGGATGCCGTTTCAATAGCCTGTTATGTTTTCAATTGTGTTTCTATTCGGCCACTTACGAAAAATATTCCGTACGAACTATTCAACGGTAGAAAACCAAATGTTTCATATTTTAAAATTTTCAGATCAAAATGTTTTGTTTTAAATACTAAAGATCATCTTGGAAAATTCAATCCAAAATATAATGAAGGAATATTTCTTGGATATTCAAATCGAAGTAAAGCTTATTGTATTTTAAATAAAAGAACAACTAAAATCGAAGAAACACTTCATGTTTCGTTTGATGTAAACTTTATTCAAAATTCATATAAAAATTAAATTATGAAAAATAAGAGTTCTCGAGAAGATGATAACCCGATTTATAACTTTAGAGAAGATGAAAACGTTATTCATAAAAATAGTAATGAAAATATCAATTCTAACAGCATAGAAAATCAAGATATAAATAAAAATTATATTCAAAATGAGAATTTTGATCAAAATACTACAGAAAATGAAAACAATATTAAGAATTTTAGAGAAGATGAGAACATTTTTCATAATTCTAGAGAAGATGAAAACATTGTTCATAATAACAAGGAATTGCTATCTCCACCAAGAATATTACGAGATCATCCAATTCAAAATATTATTGGAGAAATTAATTCAAATGTAAGAACTAGAAATCAATTAAATTTAGTAAGTCACGTAGCATTTTAATCTAATATAGAACCTAAAAATGCAAAAGAAGCGAAAATTGGATTATAGCTATGCAAGAAGAACACAACCAATTTGAATGTAATGAAGTTTTGGAATTAGTTCCTTGACCAAATGATCAAGCAGTAATTGGCACAAAATGAGTATGTAAAAATAAAGCTAAGGAATTAGTAAATATAACTAGAAATAAAACCAGATTAGTCGCACAATGATATAATCAAGAAGAAGGAATTGACTATGAAGAAACATTTGCTCCACTCGCAAGTTTAGAAGCAATTCATATCTTATTAGCCTACGCTTGTTTTCATAATTTTAAATTATATCAAATGGACATAAAAAGTGCCTTTTTGAAATAATATATAAAAGAAAACTAGATTGGAACCCGTGCTTCGCACACGGTGAGTGTTGGATATCGTTGAGTGAAAAGCAAGATGTTGGGAGCAGAAGGGCTTTCGTAAGCATTTCATTTGTATTGGAAGAATATGAAGGTGAATTCTTGTAAAGAATAACGTACGTGTTGGCTCGTCGTAAGCGTAGCGAGAATATGGGATTATCAATGTCTTAACGTATTATGTTGGCAAGTTTTGCTTGTAGTGGTGTGTCGATGGTAGGTTGTTAAATTAATGTTTGTATTGAGCGCCAATTCAGACGATGTGATAAGGAAAGATGACTAACATTAGGTGATTATTTTTGCAATGAAGTTCACAAAATGAATGAATAGGAAACCCATTTTATTTGATCATTATTATGTGTAATCTTAAGATTTTTAACATACATTAAGATATGTAATTGAGGTGATCTTCACTGTGTCAAACATTCAACTGCAATGGAAGGACATGTTAATATTCGATTGTCCAAATAACATGCAAATATGCTTAAAGCGGTATGTAACATATGTTTCAAATGCGATTTACTGTAAATAGTCAAATAGAAGAGAACAGATGAATATGCTTTCGAACAGCAGAAGAGTCGTTAGAGTTCGTACAGTGTAAGATGGCAAGATGTACTTAATTAATGAACAATGAAGATAAATTGTTGTAACATGTAAGCACAGATCATATAATTACATGGTAAGTATTATATTCATGTGGGGAAGAAGAAACAGAAGGCCGTATGTTTGGAAACATTATAGCAGAGATACTTGTGTACATCAAAAGTAAGATAGACTGAGTGTTAATATTTGTCTGCTGAGTCTAGAGTCGATACCATGCTTATTATCAACAATACTAAATATTAAATTTAATCTTTTTGTGTAATAAATGAAAAAGCGAAAAGTTGTATGGGTAGGTTCTAAAATACTTATGTTTAACAGAAAGGAAAGTCTGGTACATGTTGAGCACCAGTTGGAATAGGCAATTTTATTACCCCTCAATACTGAATTATAGCAGCTGAAGCTAAATAAATATAACTAATTGCCATTATTTTATGTATGCCTACATATAATTAATTGTCATGCTATAGTGAAGACGAATAAAAAAGTGTGCTATGTTGAAACCAGCAAAAGATGATGCTAGGAAGGTTCAAATCAATGATCAGTTGCCACTGAAGCTAGTTATATGCCACAAAATATAAATTTCCATCTTTTCACTCATCTCAGAACCTTGTCGTAAACTTGCTTCGGTTTAAAGATACAGAAATGCATTATAAGAAGTAACTGACGATATGATGCACGACAAATTAAGGATTATACTTGTGTAAAAAAACAAATCGCTTGGATGATATAGTTCAATAGACATAAGCATAAACAAATTTTAGGCCACATTAAAGAAGAATTTCAACATTACTGTGCGTTAATTATATTCTGAAAGATGAACCCATATGAATTTATAAACGTATAATGCGTGAAATGGAACTCTATTACTCAACAACAAAAAAAAAAAAAAAAAAAAAAAAAAAATCCATTTAATTTTTAAAAAAAATTACACAACAAATTAATTATCGACAATTGTTTATAAAAATCATTACAAACGAAGTTGGATGATCATCATGAGGTGAATTTAACACGAAAATTAGCATCAATGAAGGGTATTTGAATTCCATCTGACATGCCATACGATCTACTGAGGAGTTATTTGTTTAAGTATTGAATTATTTGTTGTAACCATAGATCCAAATGACTGCTTATTACACATTATTTTATAGCATGTGTGATGGTGATCTGTGAAGCTTGATTAAGTGTAATAGGTGATACTGAGACAAAAAATATCATGTCTTAGCGCAGGTAGTATTGATGTCTAAAGTGAACTTTGTTTTGTGTATAAATCTTAATTCGCTATAAATAATATTGTCAAAAACAGGTGTTATGAGAAAACGGAAGACTAAAAATACTAAAACCTAAACAATATTACTCATATATAAAAATTGTATGAAATATTGAACAGGTTGTACTGAAGAAAAATAATGAAAAAATTTAGTGAAGTGCATTTGAAAACAACTTGCTAATCACCGTCAATTATTTACTATTAAATTTCACAATATTAATCATTATTATCATTTTTATAATGAGGATGGAGGGTGGAGCAACGTGAAAACTGATTGATTAATTATTAGGTTTAACTTGACAAACACATTTAGCAAATTTGTCAAATGCATCTATCGGTTTAGTATACCGAGTCACAAAACTTAACCTGTGTCATGTAGGCAGCATCCCTTCCACCAATTTTTTAATTTTTTTTTCAAATTCATTAATTCAAGAAGTTAAGCACATAAGCATGTGGTCCTGAAGTGGCAAGAATGTCCCATCCACGGAGCCATTTGAAGTCATCTTAAATTCCCATTTGTTATAAAAGTAGAAGCTATGTTGTCCAAAATGTTGTAGCACCGTTTTTCCTCTTACACTGCAGACCATTAGTACCGGGCTGCCCAAGGCAAACATGGCTATGGGCGAACTTGTAAATTGGGTCATTCACAATAATACTACTTAGAACGATATACTGAAATCGAACTATAATGAAATGATATTAAAGGAACTACACAATTTGCATCAACTATTTAATTCCTTTAACGATGTGGTTCAATGGGCTTACGTAGAAAAAGGATCCAAATTATCGGATTTTATAAGGAAAAGGCCTCAATTCATCCTAATATCTTTTTGCAAAGTTATTATTAATGTAATAATTATCAGCATTTCCTTGTAAAATCCTGGATCAATCTGATTTACCATGACACCAAAGTCTTCAGATATGGCTATAGCATATTAATTTAAGTTTTGGAACATATACCCAGTGTTTCATCTTTCATTGTTTAGTCCGATTACATATAAAAGAAAGTGGGACTGCTAACAGATGTAATGCATGAGTAAACAATATTAAAAATTAAATGCATGTCACATATAGTGTAAATTATCAACTTGTTTGGCATTAGGATGAGTTTCTTTTGTTCTCACTTGAGGACCAATAAAGAGAGCTGTAGAGGAAACATTATATCAAGCATTTTTTATTATTTTTTTGTGAAACTTTCACTGTTATCGTCTTAAACTATGCATTAAAGAAACTTTTAGTTATCTTCGTACATGCTTAGTTAATTGATTAGTTTTGTAGATCTTATTTTTGGAAAACTGCTGAGCTGAAAGGTCAGAGCTAGTGTATATAATTTGACTTGAAGTTATAATGCCTGCTTGAATCCATAATATTTTAACCATTGAATGTTTGTTTCCTCTTAAGCAAAAACAAAATGTAAAAATTCTTCTAATTGGTTTGTCTAAAATATTCTGATAAATAATTTCTACAAAGAATCGTCAATCAATAATGCATAACAACAGACCGACACTAATAATGAATCCTTTTTAACTTGGTACTAGACAAAGAATGGTAACTTGCTCGTGCTGCTATGGCCTTTATATATATGAAAGCGTGCTAACCTGCATAGCCTAAACAAACACACAGAAAACAAAAATGAAAACATGCAGAACTTATAACATGCTTTCCATTCCTCCCGTAACTGCTCCATCAACCATCACTCCGAGCATACTTCCACTTTGTGTCTCTACAGAAGCTGTTGTAGTTTCATATAACTGTAACATATTGGAGACCATAACCTACCATCTCAAAATTCTCTCTCAAATTGCTTCCCAAATCCACAAAAACACGAGTTTGTCCAAAACTTCAGAGGCAGTAGGAGATAGTATTTTTTTAATTATGTTGCCCCTCTCTTCATCTAATCATATAGCTTGATTCAGGCAGCATAGAAAACATAATTGTGAAACTAAATCTGATCCGAACATGTGTAAGTAAATTTCCCTTTCATCATACATCTCCTGATCAAAACATAATATAATACCATAAGCAATTTATATCCCATAGTTTGGTCTCTAACGGAATCAGTGCTAGCAGTTGGCAAAATCAGTGCTAGTAGAATAACCTTCTCAGGCATTTGATTTGAATGATAGAAGCATATCAGCCTTGAATGCATTCCACGTCGATAAAAATTAGAGTAAAAGATGTAAACCCCTAAAAATTGTAGTTGTAAACTTCAACAGAAGGCTTGGAAAGAACGAACTTTGAGTCGTTAAACAAAATAAATAAAATCAGTTGTGAAGCATTGGGATCTAAGGAAAAATAGTTAACACATCTTCTTCTCCATATAAATTATATATATATATATCAGTATGTTAGGCACGTCTATTGGACGTATGCAAAGAATACTGAGACCAGATTTATTAATAGTAAAGTAATGGTCAAATAAATGTCTCCTTATATAAATTTATAGTTGTAATTTCGTAGCTTGAAACATTAATTATTTATTTTCCTTATGAAGAAAGTAAATATTATCATAATTAGTAACAAAATATAAAGAGAAAAATTAAAAGTCATGAACATACATACATACATACTGTTGACACGCTTTTTTGTCAAAGCTGTCACACGTTAAGTATTTGGCGAACGGCGCGCTCAAGCGTTAAAAAGCACAAAGCAGCAGTGTCGAAGTCGCGTCGCAAACACAAGGACCAACGAACTCTTAGTCGAGCCATGCTTCGAGCCGAAGGCGATCCATCAGGCAGGTCCGTGCGCAGCGTCGGTGGGGGTCTGGGCCCCACAGTCCCGGCGCAACGCCGATTAGGTCTTGCTGGTCCGGTGGGGGTCCGGGCGCAGCGCCGATTAGGTTGAAACTGTAGGAACCGCCCGATTCATTTGATTTTCTCCATGCCAGAAGCCCAGAATCCTTCACTTCGGACCAGCAAGACCTCAGATTCCTTCAAGAACTTTGACTCCCTCAACAGCAACATTTCCACCTCAGCCTCTCATAATTCCGCACCCCGCCTGTGGGGTCGAAATTTCGTACCCCACCCGCGCGGTCGAAATTCCGAACCCCATCAGTGGGGTCGAAAATTCGAAACCCACCAGCGGGGTCGAAATTTCGGACCCTACAGGTGGGGGCGAAATTTCGAACCCCTGGTGGGGTCGAAATTTCGAACCCCGCCAAGGTGGGTTCAAAATTTCGACCCCTAGGGGGGTTCGAAATTTCAACCCCCGCACCGGGGGTACGAAATTCCTGCATATGGCTTGTTTTGAGGTGCGAAAATGGCTCTTGTGGGTCCCGCTGCTCACCTACTCCCACCTAACCTCCTTCCTATAAATATCCCAAGCCTTGGCCTTCATTTGGATCCCTCTCCCTTGGAATTTTTGGACCTTGAGAGCTATAAACACTCATTAATGGCCTCCAACACCTACACCATGGCCATGAGAGATGAGATGAATAATTAAAACATGGCATGCATGTTTTCCTTCGAAACTTGAACACTTGCAAGCCTTGCTACACCGCCTCTAGACCTCTTGGACATTAAAGCCAACCTTGCCCATAGTTGACCAAGTCAACTCACTTCAACGAAGAAGAAGGACGACTCATTCCAAGTTCATCATACATATAGCTTTGTACACAAATATTGTAACATATCTTGTAATCGATCAAAGACATGATGAATGAGCTTAAGGTTCCTCGCTCAACCTGTCGTCGTGACCGCTTACGGTGGTAAAGAAGTCAAAGAACGCAATGATCGGCTCTTGAGTAGCAGCCGAGGCCGGTACATCTCAGCAACCTCAACCGGCGGACATCCCGGCCACTAATGAAAGTGAACCTCCAGTTGTGGACCCCGAAGCGCCCATGACCTAAGCGCAAATCCGCACGTTTAATGAAAGATATGAAAATACAGCTGTCAAACTTAATCAAGCGCTAAGTAATAACATCAACCTTATGCAGAAACTCTAAGAAAGTCAGTGCATCGTCGCTCGACTACAATTAGCTCGGAATAATGCTCGACCTCGACCACCGGCATCGGAAACTTCCTCTTTCGAGTCGAGAGGCCCGCACCAAAGAAGGAGGTTTAGTCTCATTAACAATATCACCGTCTGAACAAATGCCCTCGACAACTGCAATCGCAATAGGTATGCCAACGGCAATGGCGACCGGACCACGGTTACGTATAGCGAGGGCGCCCAATATCGGGACCGTTATCGCTTAGTCATCAATGAAGGACCCGCTCCTACTAACCAACTTCCTCCTCGACAAGACCCGATGGCCGCCCATCGAGATAATGAACCTACTATTTTTGCGGTCGAGCCTTTCCGGAACCGAATCCGCATGACCCTGCTCCACATCATCACGCACGCCAGGATCCTGTTATGATGTCGAGGACATGGAAGAAGACGATCCGGACATCCACCCTAGAAGACGCCCTCATGCCAGAACTCTGAAACCAATCCAAAACCTCCAGCGCCAACTCCTCAGACAACTGCCAGGACTGCCCCGAGACCATCTAACTCGAGGCGAGGAATTGTGATCAATACTATATGCGGCGGGCCTGGTCCCACACACGACAGCTTTCGAAAGATGGAAGAATATGTGGGCTCCATTAAACATGCAACCTACGAGGCTTGTTCTGCTCCCGATGAATCCATCCCGGCCAAGCTCCGGAAAACCATGCGGGATGACATTATTTTCCATGAAAGGGAATCCACGGGGATTGAGATCCCGACCACCGATCCTTTGGTCATCACGACCCAAATTGGGGCTGCAACTGTTCGAAAAATATTGGTCGATTCAGGAAGCTCAGTCAACATCATTTTCAAAGCCGCCTACGACCAGATGAAGTTAGAAGCAAGAGATCTCAAACCATGCCATTCCACAATCCACGGCTTTAATGGGGGCATCCAGCTGTTCGGTATAGGGGCATCCAGCTATCCGGTAGGAGTCATCGACCTACCCGTCGAACCCGGTACGGGGACCCGGAGCCGAGTTCGAATCCTTACCTTCGTGGTTATCAACATCATCTCATCATATAACATCTTCCTTGGACGTCCCTTCCTAACAGAATTTCGCGTCTGCATGTCGCCATGGTCCCTCCTAATGAAATTTCCAACAGAAAATGGGATTGGAACAGTTAGAGGCGACCAAGTCAATGCTAGAGAGTGTTATGCGATAGAATGGAAGAACGCGCGCAATAGGGACAAGGGCAAAGCAACGCCCGCGGTCTTTTGCGCTAAGACCACCGCCGCATAGCAATTAGCGGCGTCTGGGCCTTGGCTCAGGTGCCACTCCCATCTTTCCGATGACCTCGACCCAAGGAAAGACGAAGAACCCGAGTACGAGAGACCTACTCCAGTCAAGCCCATAGTAGATGTACTCGTCAGTCTTGACGATCCATCACGATTATTAAAGATAGGATCACACCTTCACCCAGCAATCAAAGACGATCTAGTGGAGTTCTTAAAAGCTAATTTGGATGTATTCGCATGGACTCATTCCGATATGAAAGGCATAGACCCTGCAATTGCCTTCTATTCTCTATGTATAGACCCTACGATGCCTCTAATCAAATAGAAGCGCCGCTTCCTAGGGCCCGAGAAATCCAAAGCAATCGAAGAAGAGGTGGATCGCCTGCTAAACAACACCTTCATCTGTGAAGCCGATTACCTCAAATGGGTCTCCAACCCGGTTCTGGTCAAGAAGGCCAGTGGCAAATGGCGAACGTGTATCGACTTCTCTGATTTAAATAAGGCATGTCCCAAGGACAGCTTCCCACTCTCGAAGATCGATCGGCTAGTTGATTCAACTGTCGGATACCAACCGCTATCCTTCATGGACGCCTACTCCGGTTACAACCAGATCCCGGTGAATCTCCGTGATCAGGACCATGCCTCCCTTATAACCGACCTCGGACTTTATTGCTATCGCATCATGCCCTTCGGCCTCAAGAACGCTGGCGCCACATATCAGCGGATGGTCAATCGACTCTTCAGAAATCAAATCGAGAAATCCATGGAGGTGTATGTGGACGACATGCTAGTTAATTCAAAAGCGTCTAGCGACCACGTCCACGACCTCTCCAAAATGTTCGATGTCCTTCGCCGGTACGACATGAAACTCAATCCCCTAATGTGTTCCTTCGGCGTCGCTTTACGAAAATTTCTGGGTTTCATCGTCAACGCCTGGGGCATCGAAGCTAATCCCGAGAAAATCCAAGCCATTCGGGACATCTGAGTCCCCGAGAACAAAAAGGATGTTCAAAGTTTAAATGGAAAGGTCGCCGCTTTAAGCCGATTCATCTCTAAGGCCACCGACAAGTGCATCCCTTTCTTCGATTTACTTCGAAAAGGGAAACGCAATTTCAAGTGGACCCTTGAGTGCGTTTCCGCATTCACGGAATTCCTGGATCACTTAGAGCGACCGCTCATCCTATCTAAGCCTATAGACCACGAGGACTTATACATTTACATGGTTGTTTCTTCGCAGGCAATCAGCTCGGCGTTAATACGGCTCGAGGACCGCATCCAGCGACCTGTCTACTACATAAGCAAATGATTGACGGGGGAAGAAAAGAACTACCCGAAGCTCAAACAGCTGGCGTTCTACATACTGATCTCCTCCCGGAAGCACCGGCCATATTTCCAGGCTCACCCTATAAAGGTCTTCACTGACCAGCCGCTGCGTCCAGTCCTACAACGACCCGAGGCATCTGGTCGACTGCTAAAATGGAGTATGGAACTAAGCCAGTTCGAGATAACATTCATTCCCTGTCGAGCCATCCTCGGGGAAGCCCTTGCCGACTTCATAGTAGAATTCACGGCCCCCGAGGAGGTTCCTGCGGAGGACACTAAAGCCCCCGACAATGAATGGAAGTTGTTTGTGGATGGATCCTCCAATAACAAGTGCTCGGCAGCTGATATCGTAATCATCACTCCCGTGGGATGCCCGCTACACTACAAACTAAAGCTAAACTTCCCTGCTACCAGTAACGATGCAGAATATGAGGCGTTGATAGCCGGACTAAGAATCGCGATCAAGCTCAAGATAAAGATTATCCAAATTTTCTCTGATTCACAACTCGTCGTGCGCAAAGTAAAGGAAGAATACCAAACTAAGGGGGAACGACTCACTCTATACCTAGCTCAAGTGCAGGAACTACTCACTCACTTTGACCACTTCATTATCACTCACATTCCATGAGAGAAAAATGAAAAAGCTGACTCACCAGGCTAGCCAGTTCTGAAGATCCGCAGCTTTTGGGGTTCTCCCCCGTCGAAGTGCTCAACTCCCCCAGTACCAAGCCAACAAAGCCAGTGCAGTCATGAACGCTGAACCAGAGCCGGAATCATGGATGACGCCGATCAAGAGCTACCTGTAACATGTGATCCTCCCAGAAAACCGCAAAGAAAAGCGAGCACTCACCCGCCAGTCAGCCCGTTATCTTCTTATAGACGGGATACTCTATCTAAGGGGCTTTTCTGTCCCCTTACTTAGATGTGTGGCCCATAATGACGCCCTCAAGGTTCTAGTCAGCAAACATGAAGGAGAATGCGGTGACCACGTAGGGGGCAAAGCACTAGCTAGAAAAGTGCTCCGACACGGCTACTTCTAGCCCATGCTTGACTAAGACACCACTGATTATGCTCGCAAGTGCGACAAGTGCCAACGCTTCTCAAAGATCCCAAGGGCCCCACCAACAGAACTGACGCAAATGACCAGCCCATGACCATTCGCAATGTGGGGAATCGACATCATTGGGACTCTCCCCATGGCCAGAGGTGGTGCACGGTATGTCGTCGTCACCGTTGATTATTTTACCAAACGGGCAAAGGCCGAGGCCCTCGCCACAATTACCACCAAGAAAATGATCAATTTCGTTGCACGCAGCATCATCACTTGGTACGGGATCCCTCAAGCCATCATTTCAGACATTGGCACTCAATTCGAGAGCGTAGAATTCAAATCCTTCTGTCAGCGGCACAGCATCGAAAAAAGGTTCTCGACCGTGGCTCATCCTCAGGCTAACTGACAAGTTGAGGCAGTCAACAAAGTTATCAAATCCATCGTCAAAAAGCGCCTCAAGAAGGCCAGGGGCATGTGGGCGAACGAACTTTCTTTAGCCCTATGGGCCTACCGAACAACCCACAAGACAGCGACCAGGCACACCCCTTCCTTCCTCGCCTACGGGTCCGAAGCCGACAGACCCATCGAGCTCGAACTTCAGTCTCATCGAGTCACCTACTTCGATCCAAAAACGAATCAAGACTTGCTTTTTGGGTCACTCAACTTGCAAGAAGAGAGAAGGAACGAAGCCGATCTACGAGCCGCTGCCCAATGACAACGAGTCGCCCAACACTTCAACTCTCGAGTCCGCCACAAGGACCTCAACATCGGTGACCTCGTCCTAAAACCGGTGTTCCCTCCTCCAATAGGCCTCGCTCCCCATTTGGAAGTCCCGTACTTTATTCTACGAAGGCTCAGTGATGGAACATTCAAGCTTGCAACCGTGGACGGTCCTGATCACAAATGGGAGAGAAGCGAACAAAGAACCAATCGTGTCTAACTCCGGATGTCTTCGACCATATCGTCTTGGCCGAGAGTTGGCCTTCGCCGCTCCGAACTTTGATTTCCTGACTGCCTGTCCTTAGAGTTATATATTGCCTGTCTGATTGCATGACCATACCGAGACGTACGCTGACAAGTGTACGGACAGGGATTGAACCTTTCACATAGGGTAGAGCATATGTCTGGACTGTGACTGAACTGTTAGGATATCTAAGGTTTCTTTGTACATTCTGACCTTTGCATGACACCGCACACACTTGTTAATTTCCACCAACGTGAGGGGTACAGGCTATTTCACTGTGATGTCTAATACTGGTGTATTAAAGTATAGCGAGCCATGCAAAAAAGATCGAGGACTGGGAAACTTCTGGTAGCGGAGGCTTCCCCGCCATCGTCTCACACTTCTGATTCTACGAACAATGCCAGCTCAGGAAGTAGCGAGCTTGAGACTACCGAAGAGTCGGTTCCTTCCCAATCGGGGAGCTCGCCTGAGGTGTCGGAGCACGGGGAACATGTTGAGAGACTACATTCACCAATCGTACATGCCGAGATGGAAAATGTGGACATTGTGGGTAGTGGTGTGCCGCCCTGCCCTAGTAGCTCCGGACATGCTACCTGACGTAGTTATCTTGGACAACCCACCGGATTCGGTGTCGTCGTGCTTGGATGCCACGGTAGTTAGAAAGCTGGCATTGCGGTTTAGCATCCCGGAGGGAGACGCTCATGCCCCGAGAGCGAGCGGAAGGGCCCATGCACTACCGGAGGGTCTTACTGCCTGGAATCGACATACTTGCTTCGCGGGTTTGCGTGCCCCCGCCAATGACTTTATTCGGGAAATGCTGTTCTATTTCCGTCTTGCGCCTTTACAACTGCACCCAAATGCTTACTCTTCGCTCTTGGGTACATGCGTTCTTTTCCCAGAGTTCCTACACCGGGAGCCTACCACAGAGGATATTCGGTATCTCTTTCATTTTAGGCGATCGGCTGGAGGATCGTCCTCTCAGTGGTTTTTGGAAGCGTCTCCCGCCACTAGATTTTTTGTTACAAAGTGGCCCAGGCCGTCTGTGATCAAGCACGATTGGTTCTTCATTTGCTGCCCTCCCGGATTTGCGAGGAGGTGGATAGAAAGAAGTGGGTACATTTAATCTTCGTCTCTTCTTTACGAGTTGTCGGGCTTTGTAACTTATTATTTTTTATTGTGGCAGGGAATCCGAAGGCACCCAATGGCGATGAGTATCGGCAACCTCTTGATGCTCTGCGAGCTATTCCTGAAGAATCCCGTAGAACAGATACTGTGGTAGACTAGGACTGCCTTCGGTGAGATGGGTTGCTTCCGGCCAACCAGGCCATAATCAGGCCTGCCGTGGCGAGTGGTGTATCAACAGAGAGAGCAACGGAAGTCCCTGCTGCTTCCGTTTTGAAGAGGAATATAGCTTCTACTGGGCTCGAACCAAAAAAGGCCGTTAAGTTCCATGAAGATATTGGCGGAAGCAAAGATGGTAGTGCGCAGACGGTCACTCGAGATGAGGGGCTTTCTGATGCTTTTGTCCTGCCACCGATGGGAGGGACGGGGGAAGAAGCGTTGGCTAGTCCACACTCTCCAACGACCTCTCTAGAAGCTACCACCTCCCTCGAAAAAGTGGATTAGTTTGCTGGTCTCATTACAGTTCCTATGGACTTGTCTCTGTGGCCGAGCGTAGCTAGTATGGAGGACTTAGCTCGCGCCGCGGATGGGCTGATTCCCTCGATTGGGGAACAATCTGGCCCATTGAGAGAGCACTTAGGACACACACATATACACGCTAAATTGCATAGAAGAGTGCATGTGTGTGCTGCTTGCCTGACATTGCTTTGTTTCTTTGACAGGTGACATGGCCAGAGGAAGTGGAGGATGAGGTCACGGAGACCGCCATCGTCCCAAGAGTGCTTTTATTGGCTTCTTCAGGAGAGGGGCTAGCTTGTATGGGAATGTTCCACCCCCACGGGGTCGCGGTAGCGAGAGTCATCACCAAGATAGGCCTCAATCTTCTATGACTCTTACCCCTCCTCTTCCTCCAAATCAAGTGTCCAGTGGAGATTCAAGGCTTCATCTAGGAGGGCTGAGTCATACGTCATCAACAACTCCGTCCAGCGCCGCCCCGCCGGCTTCTGTTTCGTTGGCTCCCGTTCAGACTTCAAAGGGGAAAGAGCCAACGCTTGCCCAACCGAGGTCGGGTTGGGCGACTTTGATAGAAACGCAAGACTTGACAGAGCCCCAAGTTCAAGAGCTTTCCCCAGAGGAGAAGAAAGCGTTTTTAGAGCATCATTTCCCCTGACTTTACTTTGACGAGCTGCCATCTCTCCTTGATCTTCGTCCAGCTCCTAATAGGGAATCCGAACAGATATGGATGCACGTGAAGGCCACGTATCACTAGGTCAATGAGCTCATCCAATACTCTCATCATCTATCAGATCTGGTTAGGGAGAAGAATATACATCTTTTGAATCAACAAATAGCCATTGATGCTGAGAAGACTTCCGTCGCTAACCTGAATACTGAAATTGGTAGGTTTTTATCTTCCTCCCTTCGCAATTATTAGGAGTCACTTGCTCTTGCATCTTTATATGCTGACTTATGAAGCTTTTGGTTTTTCAGCCGAGCTGAAGCTATAACACCCCACGTCCATTAATGTCACTCACAAAGGGAATGCATTAAATTTCACGGAGCATTATAAGTGTATAGAACAGTATATTACAAGACAGATATATAAAAGGGTACTTCAAATTTCAAAATTACTTCATTGCAGTGAAAACTAAATATAGTTTGGTTACAACCTCAAAACCAACTAATAAAACCAAATACATAGATATCCATCTTGGACAAGTTATTACAAGAAAACCAAAAGCATAATCCCATTACAAATAGCCATAATAAAAAGAAGATAAGTTGAACATTACTTTCAGCAACTCTAAGCACTTCCAAAAGAGAGAGGTCCAAGTCAAGCTCCACTAGTCCCACCCTGAGAACCTAGGGGGAAAGGAAAGAAAAAGGCGAAAACAAACAAGGTCAGACATAGAGTTTGGCGAGTCCAGCGACTTTAACAATATAATCATCAAAGTAATAGGATAAGAACATAAATTGGATATAAGAAATGACTGCAACATAAACAAGTATGACAAGGTAAGCAAGATGGACAAGATAAACGTTGATTGCGTTTCTAATCACTATAAGATAATTCCGACACTGCACCAACACTATTTACACTGAAAGTCGATCCCTCTTACTAATCATAGTGACAATAATAATGGTAGTTTCGTGTACCCCAAGCAGCTATCATAGGTGCCGCCTTCTCCTATCTCCACTAGTTGTACCCATACCCTCCCCATTCGATCGGCTCCCTAACTCGTAGATACCCGTGTCGGTCGCACAGTGGGTGTATCACTCCCCAAAGTGGCAACCCGATACTACTAAAGATGCACGGCTTATACCTACATGATGCAACAACGTCTTACCTACCAGCCCAGTCCCATGCACGCACCTGGCTCCGTTGGACTTGCGTTGCCACCGCTAACCCGTTTTGACCTCTTACAATTAAACCCAGTAAGCCTGTCCCGTCCTCGACCTAGTTTGAGCTCACATAGATACTAAATGGGTTACTGGTTGAAAAGGGTCCCCACACTTGACACAAGCTTCCCATCTATGCTTGGTCCCCGCTAGGATTTCCCACTTAACCCCTTCTTATTCATATCTTCTTACAAGTTTCAACTTGGTTAAGTGTTTCTTATTATATTTCACATGTCGCCCTTGTCTTACTACATGCTTTATCTTGGTTAAGTGTTTTTAATTGTGTTTCACATGCGATCCATGTCACTTACTTAACCCCATCCACTTATCAAATCAATATGCATTATTGGTTAAGCTTGCCTTAACCCTATCCACTTATCAAATAAATATGTATTATTGGTTAAGCTTGCCTTAACCCTACCCACTTTGTTTATGTAATATTGGTTAAGTTGTCATCTGTCTTAACCATATCCACTTTGTTCATGTAATTTTGGTTAAGTTGTCATCTGCCTTAACCCTATCCACTTTGTTCATGTAATATTGGTTAAGTTGTCATCTCACACTAGTTAACTTAACCCCACCCACCAAACATGTTTTTGGTATCACATTCATCTTTGCTCGGCATTAATTAGTTATTAATGCACAGACCTCTCACATTAAGTCGATTGCTCGTGGTTGCTGGATATGTCGGGCGATTCCGGGCAAACTTCCACCATAAGCCAGATTTAACCTCGTGTCTAAGCATCTTTTAATTATGCCTACGACCTCTCACATTAGACTGACCGTTTGCGGTTACTGGTTAGTCCGGTTGGTTCCGGGAAGGCTTCTACCACAAGCAGAGTCTAACCTAGTGTATCAGCATGCTTATCTTAGTCAATTTATTCATTTGCAGTTTATGCCTTTGACCTCTCACATTAGACTGCCTTTTGCGGTTGCTGGATGTGTCGGGCGGGTCCGGGTAGGCTTATACTTCAAACCAAGTCTAACCTCGTGTCTTAGGCGTTCATTGTCACTTTATAAAACCCAATTTCAAGTTATGAATTAATATCCATATTCCCATTTGTCCATAATTTCTAATTCAAGCTATGTTTATAATTATCGCCTTATTTGTGTCCATAATTCCATGTTTATAAATTATACATAAATATGCCCCAAATCAATTATAAATCAATTTTGCTAATTACACAATATTCAATGTTTTCCCCAAACTTTTCCCACAAAGTTCCCATGTTATTCGTACGTATAATAACGTGTTAGGCTCACAGTTAGCCTAATCTCATAAAGAAACAGGAAAAGAAACACATGACATCAAACTGGCATAAACAGATGACATAGATCCAATTATGAACATAAACTAGCATATAATATAGATTCAATTACGAACATAAACTAGCATATAACATAAATTCGATTATGGACATAACTAGCATAATAACATAGATCCAATTATGAACATAAATAGTATATAACATAGATCCAATTATGAACATAACTAGCATATAACATAGATTCAGTTACGAACATAACTGGCATAAATCATAAACTTGCATAGGTCTAAATGACCATAACTTACATTGATCTAATTATAAACTTGCATAGATCTAAATGAACATAACTTGCATAGATCTAATTATAAACCTGCATAGATCTAAATGAACACAACTTGCATAGATCTAATTATAAACTTGCATAGATCCAAATTAACATAACTTGCATAGATCTAATTATGAACTTGCATAGATCTAAATGAACATAACTTGCATAGATCTAATTATGAACTTGCATAGATCTAAATGAACGTAACTTGCATAGATCTAATTATAAACTTGCATCGACATAAACTTGCATATACATAAACTTGCATATACATAAACTAGCATATACTTGCATGTACATAAACTTGCATAAACTTGCATATACATAAACTTGCATAGATTAACAAAACAAATCTAATAGCGTATGATAACAGACATATTCATACAGTCCAGTTCACAAACTTATCAGAATTATTTTAATTAATTATCTTATGAAAGTGATTGTACTCACAGTGGTAGAAGAAAGAATATAGATCTGATTTAAGCGTTTGATGTTGTTGTAGAGTTTTGGTTCTTCTCTTCTAATATGAATTCCCCTTTTTGATTTGCTTTAGTTAGGATTGCAGCAGCATGTAGGCATATGAATGAATTTAGTTTAGATTGGGCTTAGATTAGATTTGCTTATATAGATGTATCAGAGTAGTTAGAGCCTTTAGATTAGTCTAGGATTCGTCTAAACCCTTCAAACCAAAAAGACACATCATCTAGCCAATCAGAGGATGCCACATATGCCATAATCCATCAAAAATCATCACTGCCCAGATCTGGCCGATGGGGTCGACCCCTACAGGGGGGTCGACCCAGGTGTCGACCCCAAAGAGCCAGGGTCGACACTGGTGTCGACCCAGCGGGTCTTGGGTCGACACCCCAAACGTGGTTGGTTCCGCGTTTCCTCCTCCCGCCTTCGCTGTTTGAATATTTTTGAATTTAAATTGATTTTATTTTATTTATGTATACAAAATTCCAACCTCAATAACTTCTTCATACTGAGCCCGATTTACGCAAACTTGGACTCTATCTCAAGTAGAATTCCGAGACGAATGCAATGGCGCAACCTGTTTTACTTAATTCTTCTTCTAAAAATTATGTATTCTTTAATTATCTCTTGTGTCATGTTTTAAAATTATGGGGTGTTATATTCTCCCCTCCTTAAAGGATTTCGTTCCCGAAATCTTCAAGTTAAGAAGAATGTATATCCTACCATCCAACATCCATCTACTCATCCATCATACACAAGCATCCATTGTCCTTAAAAGATTTCTAATGCCATATGATCATATGCACAAAGTGTGTGTATATGTTCCTTATCCAATGCAAAAACAGGCGGTCTACTGATTCAGTCGGCCTCCTCAATGCAAATCATGATAGTGCCATGCATCCATTATGTATGCAAAAGAATGCTAATGATACATATTATTCCTACATGCGTGCACAATCATTCATCTAAATGAAGCATCCATATGATAACACAATCAATATACATACAATAATTTAAATATGCACACTTATTCATATGCAATATGAAAGTGATTGAGCCGATCTAGTGCCTAATGTGTGTGTAAATGCATCCACGAGCAACCAATAGCAAACACTTACATCCACTTGCATCCACCAAACATAACATGTCTCAAACACATGTTTACGACCATAGGACTTTCCTACCTAAAGATCGAAGATGTAATCGAGAGGACATACTAAACGATAGAACAAGCATAAAAAAAGTGGTAGAAAAAGGAGAAGTTAAAAACATACCCTCAAAAAGGAAAGGGTACAGCGTACGCATCTTATCTTCTGTCTCCTAAGTCGCGTCTCCTTGATCATCTCCCCATTGGACTTTAACCAACTTGACCTCTCGGTTGCGTAACCTCTTGACCTCCGATCCAAGAATGCATGTAGGTGCTCGTCTAATCGTGGCATCTCGCTCTACTTAATTCCACATCTCTAAGCATGCTCGGCTCTACCACCTCTGTGGTGTCATGTAAGCACTTCCGCAGACGCGACACGTGAAATACGTCATGATCACCACTAAGCTTCTTGGGCAACTTCACTATGTATGCCATCTGTCCAATCCTCTCTGTAATGGGGAATAGCCCTACGAACCTTGGTGCCAACTTCCCTATAGACCCAAAACGAACTACGTTCCTCAACGGTGACACCTTAATAAAAACCATGTCCCCAACATCGAACTCAAGACCGGTTCGTCTCTTATCAGCGTATGATTTTTGTCGGTCCTGTGCCGTCTTCATTCGCCTCCGAATCAAGCCTATCTTCACTGAAGTTTCTCTAACCATATCGGGTCCAAGCAAAATCTTATCCGTAGATTCCCACCAACAAGTAGGTGATCGACAAGGCCATCCATATAGAGCCTCAAAATGAGCCATGCCAATGCTAGTCTGAAAGCTGTTGTTGTAGGCGAACTCTACTAATGGAAGATGTTCCTCTCATGTCCCTCCAAAGTTGTCACGGCCTGCCCCGGACCAGCCGACATTTCCTTGAAATGCGCTGTGTCGATGTCCAACTAACACGGGACGGTCGCCAAAGAAAAAGGGTGTGAATATAAAACTACCAAAGGAACCTGTAGTATATCTCACCGCGCATGGAATAAAATATAATAATAACATAACTTTGACATAAAACAGGCGAGACGGTGAATAATCTGAAAACTAAACCATCTTAGCAGCGGAAATCCAAAATACAGCTTATGATCCAAACCATTATTACAACTTCAAATTACTGTCTCTAAAGCAAAAGAATGAAAAGGTACACTAATAATGCCCAAATAGTGACCACCAACAACACAGGGAGTATATATATATGTGTATATCATATGTTGAAGCCTCCTGCTCGTCTTCGGACAGCTACTCGTGCATCACCACCAAACCTGTCTCTAGTCTGCTCGTTTAGGAGTACCCAAAGTAATAAGAAGAGACATAAAACTCTGGGTCAGACAAAAGTCTGGTATGAGAGATAAACAACAAAACAGAACTATAACGGGTATAATCCAATCATATCTGAACCTGGACCTACAACCAAAGAGCCAGCACAACAAACAAGATGTACCCTCTAAGGTAACACTAACATAAGGTGTGAAAATAATGGGGAGGGGGTGTGTATGTTATAGTGATGGAAAATAATCAAGCATAGAAACCAACCTCACATCTCTCACACAGTGCGTAAAGCATACGATAACAACTACTTTGGTCACCTAATCCTTTGGGCCATGACGGAGTCCAACCCCGCACAACTGTCACTACGAGCCCCTAATCCGCCTCTTAGCGGTGAACCAAAGTTATGGACGTGGATAACCCCTTAGCACATGTCCCGCAGCAAAGTCCAATCATGAAGTCAACTCATTGGTTCCCATCTGGATCCTGAGTTCTAACTTCTCATTTGAACTACCTTTGCATCTCGGGTTTTGGTCTCTTCCCCTTCGTGTTTCTTCAGTTCATGGCTCCAAGCTTCCATTCATGTCCATGCTTCGATTCGCGATTCGCCCTCCTGACATCGACTCGTGACTCCTGCTCGTGGCCATCGTGACTCCAGGCTCCGGTTCGTGGGTCCCCGTCTGATCATCGTCTCGTGGTTCGCAAACTCCTGGTCGGCTCGTGGGTGGTACACGAAGCACCGGTTCGTGATCAACTTCCTCCAACTCATTGGTTCGTGATGGTTCGTGGTTCTCCGGTTCGCGGTTCGCCATCCTGGAGGTCGCCTGCCTAAGGTTTGCCCCCTTCCTACGGGTCGGGTCATGAGGATGCTACACCATCCTAGGAGTCGGGTCGCGAGGATACATCACCATCCTAGGAGTCGTGTTGTGAGGATGTCGCACGATCCTAGGGGTCGTGGTGTGGGGATGCTGCACGATTCTAGGGGTCGGGTCACGAGGGACAGGTGCTTCACGAACGGGTTCCTGCACTTTTTCCTACAGCTCTTCCTGCGAGCTATTTACGCCATATGACGGCGTTTTTGACCATTCTAACTTTGCTAAACAATCATGAAGCATTCCAAACAGTAATTTCAAAATACATCATCAATCATAAACACCAAAATAACAATTTAACATGTCAATATGGAGCAAACATAATCAAAACCCATGTTTTCCCCTTAATCAAGTTTAAGCATAATTAATGATAGGATTAGCAAAACATATTCAAATTAACCCAAATTTCTAACAGAGGCATAAAACAATATTTAAGATTTTCTAAATATTTTTCCAGAATTTAATCATGTACAATTTCACTAATTAACACTAATCATCCCTAATTAGTCATAATTAGTGAAAAACAATGCTTAGCCACAAATAAACTTTAGATTTGAAATTATCTCTGTTATGGCACTATTTCTAAAGCAACACAGCAGCTCTATTCCCAATTCTATGCTAATTCGCCTTATTTTGATGTAGATTAGGCTAATACTTGATTAAATGGTCATTAGAAGGTGTTTTAGAAGTTGGAGGCCATTGTTAGGGTTGAAGATGTGTTTGTGGCGGTTGGAAAATTGACAAAAGAAAGGTTTTCTAACCCTAATCAGCCCTTATATAGCCTTAATCTCGAAATCCCCAATGGGCCTAGCTGCTAATTACCCTATTAAGCCCATTTAAGTTGTTTTTCACCTTCTAAACCTTAATTCAGCCATATCTCCCAAACGTAAGTCCGTTTGGTTAATATGACCACTATACGGAAAGAGAAACCATCATCTGAAGCTAATGGAAGTTGTTTCAGGTCAAAACTCCTTACCAGTCAAAAGTTATAGGCAAAACAAGATCCGTCAGGGGTAAAATGGTCATTTAAAAATCGTCAAAAATCATGAACATGGGAAATGACCCCAATAGTCGTTCCCCAAAGTTACACGACCCTACGACTTCACACGAAAGAGAAATAAATATTCTACGATCCTCCGATGCGTAGAATGCTGGTCGTTACATCCCCCCCCCTTTAAGAAGTTTTGCCCCCGAAATTCCTTAACTAAGAAACAAACAAAAAGGTCTCGCTTACCTATCAACCATTTACAACAATCAAGCATGCATACATAAACACAACAATCCTATCCTAACATGCGGAATAACTATATCGCAATTCAAACCTTACCGCGCAAAAAGTTCTAGATAAGACTTCCTTATGCTCTCCTCTGTTTCCCAAGTACAGTCTTTCTCATTATCTCCACACTGGACTTTGACTAGTTCCACCGTCTTCCCTCGAAGCTGTTTCGTATCGTGCTCGACAATACGAATCGGCCTGCGGCTCCATACTGCCTCAGATTCTATCTCGATATCATCCAACTGATCCAGTGAAATAATCACCTCGAAATCATGCACGAACTTCCTTAACTGGGAAACATGAAATACGTCGTGAACTCCCGCCATCTTGTCAGGCAACTCTAGATGCAAATGGTCATCCCATGACCCTCCCGAATCCAATATACAAGCTCCCAAAGATCTTATAATGCACGATTAACCCAAATACCGTCACAACCTGGCCTAATCCTTGGTAAACCATCAATGAAATCCTTTGAGACTTGTTCCCATTTCCATTTGGGAATTTCTAACGGTTGTAACAAACCACTAGGCTTCTTTTGCTCAGCTTTAACTAACCGACAATTCATGCACTTGGTTGTAAACTTCCCAACGTCTCTCTTTATCACTCAATCTTTTACATTGGGTACAAACAGCCTCTCATTCTTTTGAAACCATCCTTCTCAATCAAGTCCTTGCTTAATCATTCTCTCGCCATCGACAACCATCCCTACCCTAGAGATGATTTCCAATAGGTTATGATCGTCCCTCTAACTGGAACCGATCCGGTCAATCAAAATCGATCTAATCGTCAAGCTTACTAGCGTTTTTGAATCCAATTCACACTTGGGTCTGAAATCATATCCCGTGATATACTCTAGTTGCTTCCATCCCAGAAACATAACCCCTAGACTAGCATGTCTCCTACTCAATGCACCTGTTACCGCACCTAGTCCGGTACTATAGGTACCCGTAAATACCGTCATCTCTTTGTTCCCCATCGCTAGAACCCTACAGGTGATAGTCTACTCAATAGAAGAAAGATAGGAATAAACATAACAACCATAGCATCCATCAAACAAGTCCTATCTATCACCTGCTAAAGCCATGAATACGTCGATACATGTATGTCTGGTCCAACCAACATCAATAACTAATGGAAGCCCCACCTCCAAACGGACTACCGCATGTCCAACGTACGTTTATCCTCCAAGGATAACTAGATCACGTCCAACGAATCCAAGGTAACGGGCGTCCCCAGATACCCCTGCTTTTAGTCCACCTAAAACACTCGAGTCCCACCCAAGTCTATCCATTATCTTGCTGCCCTCTCGAGTCCAACTCGAGCCAATCCATTTCCTTTCAGCCTTCTCGAGTCCAACTCGAGTCAATCTATTACACACAAACTCAGACCCAGTCTTGAGTATCCATTACTGACAAACTCTAATCCAACGTGAGTCATCTCCCTATTCGTTGCATCTCCAAGATCAACGAACACCTATTTTCTTTTACGAGTTCAAGTCCAACTTGAATCGTCCTAACCTTCGTTGCATCTTCCTTGATCAACAAACACATCCTATTCCTTCAAATAGAACATCAACATAGGGTCCTAGACAATCCATTACTTTGCATCTTTCTCGAGTCCCACTCGAGTCATCTCATAACCCTATCGAGTCTAACTCGGGGCAGTCCACACCATCGAATAGTCTTATCATGTCACGGTTGCCCATCACTCCTCAAGAAAACCAAGATATCATCCAATGAAAAATCGCAACAACTATATATCTCTCACGCAAGCCATCCTAATAGAACTCGAAATTCCCCAAGCACAAGCCCCAAACGCCTAAACCAATATCAAACAAGCACCCAAGGAATATCTCCTCCGAATTCAGACAATCTACGTGAGATGATACAAGCAAAACAACCAAATGATTGAGTACTTATAACCGACTCTGGCTATCCTCGCCAATCTTGCTTCAAAACTATCATTGATTGCATAACGGCCTATGCCACATGTCAAGGGTAAATGGCAATCCCAGTCCTAACCAAACTACTATATGTCCGACTACTCAATAAAAATGTCAAACCCAGTAAAGCCCAAAACAAAGCGATCACAAGCAATCATACATTCAAGACTCGATAAGACCAAATCAAGGCAAATCACACTAAGACTAGTCGAACTACCTATCGGGTCCGTTATAACTAAAGGTCTATCGACTAACTCAGGTTTATCAAACAAAACTCGAACAGAAACATCTTAAATAGAAAGCATACCTTTTATAACGACGCCCTTTCCCTTCTGCACCGCAGTTGGAGCATTCGACGAAGAAGGAACAACGTTGATAGCATATTCTTTCACAATCTGCTTCTCTTTAGGGAGTTGTGGACAATCATCCTTGTGATGTCCCACTTGGCCGCAATTAAAACACTTCCTATCCCAAGGCTTTTCTCGATAATCTCTGGCATAGTGGCCCTTCTTGCCACAACTAAAGCACTCGCCATCTTTCTTATTATTCTTATTCTGACCATCCTTGGTTTGGTTCTGCTTCCTCTTGTTCTGGGAATTATCTTTGCCTCCACCGCTTGCCTGTGGCTTTGGCTCCTTTGCAGATTCAATGGAAACCTCGGTCTTCGACTTTGGGAAAAGGCTCTCTGACCTTAATGCCTTTCCTACAATAGACTAGAATGTCTCATCGATATGGTTTATAAGTATTTCCCCCAAGTACTCATCCAAGCCAGTTATGAACTTCTCATTCTTCTTCTCGACTGTATCGATAAGGGACAATCCATATTTCGATAAAGCATTGAATTCAGCAATATACTCCGAGACTGCCCTACCATTCTGCTTAAGCTCCAAAAACTTCCTGAACAATTCTGATTTCTGAGCAGCTGGGATAAACTTATCACAAAAGCGAGTCTTAAACTGATTCCAAGTAACTTGCTTTAATAGCATTCCACCAATTCATAGCCCGTCCTTGCAGCTGACGCGATGCTAGTTTCCTCTTTATCGCGTCTTCGATTCCCAAATCTTCGACGATGCACTCACAACTATATAGCCAATCTTGAACTTCTGTAGCCAAGTCCGTTCCGTGGAACAGCTTCCCACCAAGACGAGTATAATCCTTGTTAAGCTTGGCAAAATCGGCCCTAGGCGCCTGCACTATTGCACCACCACCGTTAGCAGCATTATGAACTGCTCCTCGAGCGTTCCTAAGCATCTCTCGCATGAAGATAGTAAACATCGTCCTTATATCAGGGACATTCCTATTGTTAGCCCCTGAACCCGCACTCCTCGTATATCGGCTCATCGTTCAATCTGTAAACAGGAAACGACTAACCATCTCAATGTGGTGCCCGTGCTGTACGACTTCTTCCTTATATACTAGTAGTATATATATATACATATTTTTGAAAACTAAAATATTACAAATACTCTCTCTCATATACGTATACTATCTCTCCCTGATGTCTTTCCCTAGGTTAACTACGCAACCTAGAGCTCGAATACCAAATGTGATATCCTGCCCCGTACCAGCCGAGATTTCCTCGAAATGCGTTGTGCCGATGTCCGACTAGCACGGGACAGTCGCCAAAGAAAAAGGGTGTGAAGCTAAAACTACCAAAGGAACATATAGTATATCTCACAGCGCATGAAATAAAATATAATAATTACATAACTTTGACATAAAACAGGCGAGACGGTGCATAAGCTGAAAACTAAACCAACTTAGCAGGGGAAATCCAAAATATAGCTTATGATCCAAACCATTATTACAACTTCAAATTACTGTCTCTAAAGCAAAAGAAAGAAAAGGTACACTATTAATGCCCAAGTAGTGACCACCAACAACACAGGGAGTATATATATGTATATCATACGTTGAAGCCTCCTGCTTGTCTCCGGACAACTACCCATGCATCACTACCTAACATGTCTCTAGTCTGTTCGTTTAGGAGCACCCAGAGTAATAAGAAGAGACATAAAACTCTGGGTCAGACAAAAGTCTGGTATGAGTGATAAGCAACAAAACAGAACAATATCATTTATAATCTAATCATACCTGAACCTGGACCTGCAACCAAATAGTCAGCACAACAAGATGTACAATACTCTAAGGTAACACTAACATAAGGTGTGAAAATTACAGGGAGGGGGTGTGTACGTCATGGTGATGGAAAACAATCAATCATATCAACTATCCTCACATCTCTCACTAGTGCGTAAAGCATACGATATCCACTGCTTTGGTCACCTAATCCTTTGGGCCATGATGGAGTCCAACCCCGCATAACTATCACTACGAGCCCCTAATCCGTCTCTAAGTGGTGAACCGAAGTTATGGACGTCGATAACCCCTTAGCACACGTCCCGCAGCAAAGTCCAATCATGAAGTCAACTCGTTGGTTCCCATCTGGATCATGAGTTCTAACCTCTCATTTGAACAACCTTTGCATCTCGGGTTTTGGTCTCTTCCCGCTCGTGTTTCTTCAGTTCGTAGCTCCAAGCTTCCATTCATGTCCATGCTTCGGTTCACGATTCTCCCTCCTGACATCAGCTCGTGACTCCTGCCCATGGCCATCGTGACTCCAGGCTCCGGTTCGTGGGTCCCCGTCTGATCATTGTCTCGTGGTTCGCAAACTCCTGGTCGGCTCGTGGGTGGTACACCAAGCACCGGTTCGTGATCAACTTCCTCCAACTCATCAGTTTGTGATGGTTCGTGGTAATTCGGTTCATGGTTCGCCATCCTAGGGGTCGCCTCCCTAGGGTTTGCCCCCTTCCTAGGGGTCGGGTCATGAGGATGCTGCACCATCCTAGGAGTCGGGTCGTAAGGATACATCACCATCCTAGGAGTCGGGTCGTGAGGATACATCACCATCCTAGGAGTCGGGTCGTGAGGATGTTGGACGATCCCAGGGGTTGTGGTGTGGGGACGCTGCACGATCCTATGGGTCGGGTCGTGAGGGACAGGTGCTTCACGAACGGGTTCCTGCACTTTTTCCTACAACTCTTCCTGCGAGCTATTTACGCTGTACGACGGCATTTTTAACCATTCTAACATTGCTAAACAAGCGTGAAGCATTCCAACAAGTAATAGCAACATACATGATCAATCATAAACACCAAAACAACCATTTAACATGTCAATATGGATCAAACATGCTCAAAACCCATGTTTTCCCCTTAATCAAGTTTAAGCATAATTAATGATAGGATTAGCAAAACATATCCAAAATAACTCAAATTTCTAACAGAGGCATAAAACAATATTCAAGATTTTCTAAATATTTTTCCAGAATTTAATCATGTACAATTTCGCTAATTAACACTAATCATCCCTAATTAGTCGTTATTAGTGAAAAACAATGCAAATCACTCACCTTTGCCACAAATAAACTTTAGATCTGAAATTATCTCTGGTATGGCACTATTTTTGAAGCAACACAACAGCTCTATTCCCAATTTTATGCTAATTCGCCTTGTTTTGACGTAGATTAGGCTAATACTTGATTAAATGGTGATTAGAAGGTGTTTTAGAAGTTGGAGGCCATTGTTAGGGTTGAAGAGGTGTTTGTGGCAGCTGGAAAAGTGACAAAAGAAAGGTTTTCTAACCCTAATCAGCCCTTATATAGCTCTAATCCCGAAATCCCCAATGGGCCTAGCTGCTAATTACCGTATTAAGCCCATTTAAGTTGTTTTTCATCTTCTCTACCTTATTTCAGCCATATCTCCCAAACGGTAATTCCGTTTGGCTAATATGACCACTCTACGGAAAGAGAAACCATCATCCGAAGCTAATGTAAGTGGTTTCAGGTCAAAACTCCTTACCTGCCAAAAGTTATAGGCGAAACAAGATCCGCCAGGGGTAAAATGATCATTTAAAAATCGGCAAAAATCATGAACATGGGAAATGACCCCAATATTCGTTCCCCAAAGTTACACGACCCTACGACTTCACAAGAAAGAGAAATAAATATTCTACGATCCTCCGATGCGTAGAATGCGGGTCGTTACAAAAGTCCAAGATGCATAACCTCAAAAGATCTTCTAGAATCTGATTCACTCTCTTGGTTTGGCCGTCCGTATGAGGGTGATAAGCGGTGCTCAAACACAGTTGTGTTCCTACTGCCTCTTGCAAGCTCTTCCAAAACTCACTAGTGAAAATGGGATCTCGATCACTTACTATACTAGAAGGTATGCCGTGTAAAGGAACTATCTCTCAAAGGTAAATAGATGCTAACCACACCGCGTTTCTTTTGCTTTTAACGGGAATAAAATGGGCGCTCTTGGTAAGTCTATCTACTACTACCCAAATCCCCGTATTACTCTTCCTTGATCTCGGCAACTCATCGACGAAATCCATGGAAACACTTTCCCATTTCCACAACGGAATCTCTAAAGGGTGGAGCAAACCACCTGGCTTCTTTTACTTCGCCTTGACTTGCTGTTCCACCAAGCATCTAGAAACGAACTCAGCCACGTCCTTCTTCATTCCGACCCAAAAGAAAACTTGCTTCATGTCCATATGCATCTTGTCACCACCGGGATGTATGGTTATCTTAGACCGATGTGCTTCTTCAAGGATCGTCTTCCTCAAGCTCTCGTCTCATGATACGCAAAGTCTCCCATCCCAAGAAAAAGTCAAGTTCTTCTTCGTCAACCATGTAAGTGGGGCTGATATCTTCGCAAAGTCCTTAATGAACTTCCTACAAAAATGGCATCAACATAGGGTCCTAAACAATCCATTACTTTACATCTTCCTCGAGTCCCACTCGAGTCATCTCATAACCCTATTGAGTCTAATTCGGGGCAGTCCATAACATCGAATAGTCTTATCATGTCACGGCTGCCCATCACTCCTCGAGTAAAATAAGATATCATCCCATGAAAAATCGCCACAACTATTTATCTCTCATGCAAACCATCCTAGTCGAACTCGACATCCCCTAAGTACAAGCCCCAAATGCCTAAACCAATATCAGACAAGCACCCAAGGAATACCTCCTCCGAATTTAGACAATCTACGTGAGATGATACTACCAAAACAACCAAACAATTGAGCACTTAACCGACTCTGGCTATCCTCGCCAATGTTGCTCCAAAACTATCGTTGATCGCATAACTGGCTTTGCATTATCAACTAAGTATATGCGGAAGTCTATCTCGCGTCTCGGGGGTAAACCTCGAACCTCGTCAAATACGTAACCATACTCACGGACTACACGAAAAGATTGCAGATCATCGATGGATGCGTCAAGGGATTCTAGGTAGCTAAGCATCACTAAACCTATAGGGTCACAAGAGATATCAAGGGTCTTTCCACTACGAGTCAACAATCTAACTACCCACCTTTCACAGTCTATGATGGCACCATATCTGGCTAGCCAATCCATCCCTAGAATCAAGTCGTAGCCCATGAAACCAAGAACGAAGGCGTTGCATTCTAACCCAACGCCCAAGATAGACACTCTCAAATCCCGACAAACCATGGATAAATGAGCTGAACCACCAATAGGATTTGAGACTACAATGGGATCCATAACTAAACTAGTATTTAGGTGCAGTGTTTCAACTAACGAAGCAGATACAAACGAGTGCGAAGCGCCCGAATCAAACAAAGTATGAACATGATGATCAAGAAGGAAAATCAAACTTTCAACAGAAATATTTCTACCTCTCTCCTGTTCGGGTGCCGTAAGAGCATGAACCTGCCCTCTAGAAGTAGATCCTGCCCTCTGCCCTTGCCTTTGTCCTTGCCTCCTTAGAAACTTTTAATCATACGTCTTGCCTCACCGCAATGGTAACAGCCAGTCTTCTTCTTCTTTCTATAGTCTTTCTTTTTGTTGTTATTGTGCCTTCTTTGGATCCACTTTCTTATCCTGTGTCCTATCCATGTCTCCCCTTCACGTTCTCCATTCGTGATCTCCCACCAAAATGAAGCTTCATCCTTCATTAACCAAGCTGCTAGTTGAACTTTCCTCCCGTCGTCTATCTCAAAGATACCAACAAGTCCCCCACTTCCTTGAGCCCACTTCTAGCCTTGACAAACGTCTTGGTCCCATGAAGCGGTTTTCCACCCATCGTATGGAAGTCCTTATATATCTTAGAAAAAGCATCTATACGCGGAGGAAGAGATTAAAAAAGAAAAGAGGAAGAGAATCGAAACAAAGAATCGAAAGAAGGATATATGGCTTTTGGGGATTATGTTTTTCCATAGTAAACATTTCTTTTAGAAATACTTTCTATAAAAACATGTTTTTGAAAATACTTCTAAGAAAATATGCTTTTGAGAACGGTTTTTCAAAATCTTTTATCTGTTCTGGTAACCTTAAGCTCTGATACCACGTGTAACACCCCACGTCCATTAATGTCACTCACAAAGGGAGTGCATTAACCTTCATAGAGCATTATAAGTGTATAGAACAGAATATTACAAGATAGATATATAAAATGGTACTTCAAATTTCAAAATTACTTCATTGCAGCGAAATCTGAATATAGTTTGGTTACAACCTCAAAACCAACTAATAAAACCAAATACATAGATATCCATCTTGGACAAGTTATTACATGAAAACCGAAAGCATAATCCCGTTACAAATAGCCATAATAAAAAGAAGATAAGCTGAACATTACTTTCAGCAACTCCAAGCACTTCCAAAAGAGAGAGAGATCCAAGTCAAGCTCCACTAGTCCCACCCTGAGAACCTGGGGGGAAAAGGAAAGAAAAGAGGCGAAAACAAACGAGGTCAGACATAAAGTCTGGCGAGTCCAATGACTTTAACAATATAATCATTAAAGTAACGGGATATGAACACAAACTGGATATAAGAAATGACTGTAACATAAACAGATATGACAAGGTAAGCAAGATGGACAAGATAAACGTTGATTGCGCTTCCAATCACTATAAGATAACTCCTACACTGCACCAACACTATTTACACTGAAAGTTGATCCCTCTTACTAATCATAGTGACAATAATAATGGTAGTTTCGTGTACCCCTAGTTGCTGTCATATGTGTTGCTTGCTCCTATCTCCACTAGTTGTACCCACTACCCTCCCTATTCGATCGGCTCCCTAACTCGTAGATACCCGTGTTGGTCCCATACTGGGGTGTATCACTCCCAAAAGTGGTAACCCGATACTACTAAAGAAGCACGCTTATACCTACACAATGCTACAACGTCTTACCTACCAACCCGGACCCATGCACGCACCTGTCTCCGTTGGACTTGCGTTGCCACAACTAACCCGTTTTGACATATTACAATCAAACCCAGTAAGTGTGTCCCGTCCTCGACCTAGTTCGAGCTCACATAGATACTAAATGGTATCTGGTTGAAAAGGGTCCACACACTTGACACAAGCCTCCCATCTATGCTTGGTCCCCGTTAGGATTTCCCACTTAACCCCTTTTTATCCATGTCTTCTTACATCTTTAACCTTGGTTAAGTGTTTCTAATTATGTTTCACATGTCACCCATGTCTTACTACATGCTTTATCTTGGTTTAGTGCTTTTAACTGTGTTTCACATGTGATCCATGTCACTTACTTAACCCTATCCACTTACCAAATCAATATGTATTATTGGTTAAGCTTGACTTAACCCTATCCACTTATCAAATCAATATGTATTATTAGTTAAGCTTTCCTTAACCCTACCCACTTTGTTTATGTAATATTGGTTAAGTTGTCATCTGCCTTAACCCTATCCACTTTGTTCATGTAATATTGGTTAAGTTGTCATCTGCCTTAACCCTATCCACTTTGTTTATGTAATATTGGTTAAGTTGTCATCTCACACTAGTTAACTTAACCCCAGCCACCTAACATGTTTTAGGTATCACATTCATCTTTGATCAGCATTAATTAGTTATTAAGGCACAGACCTTTCACATTAAGTCGATTGCTCGTGGCCACTGGATATGTCGGGCGGTTCCGGACAGACTTCCACCACAGGCCAGACATAACCTCGTGTCTAAGCATCTTTTAATTATGCCTACGACCTCTCACATTAGATTGACCGTTTGCGGTTACTGGTTAGGCCGGTTGGTTCCAGGCAGGCTTCTACCGCAAGCAGAGTCTAACCTCGTGTTTCAGCATGCTTATCTTAGTCAATTTATTCATTTTTAGTTTATGCCTTTGACATCTCACATTAGTCTGCCGTTTGCGGTTGCTGGATGTGCCGGGCGGGTCTGGGCAGGCTTATACCGCAAACCAAGTCTAACCTCGTGTCTTATGCGTTCATTAACGCTTTATAAAACCCAATTTCAAGTTATGAATTAATATCCATATTCCCATTTGTCCATAATTTCTAATTCAAGCTATGTTTATAATTATCGCATTATTTGTGTCCATAATTCCATGTTTATAAATTATACATAATTATGCCGCAAGTCCATTACAAATCAATTTTTCCAATTACACAATATTCAATGTTTTTACCCAAACTTTTCCCACAATGTTCCCACATTATTCGTACGTATAATAATGTGTTAGGCTCACAGTTAGCCTAATCTCATAAAGAAACAGGAAAAGAAACTCATGACATCAAACTGGCATAAACACATGACATAGATCCAATTATGAACATAAACTAGCATATAACATAGATTCAATTATGAACATAAACTAGCATATAACATAGATTCGATTATGAACATAACTAGCATATAACATAGATCCAATTATGAACATAACTAGTATATAACATAGATCCAATTATGAACATAACTAGCATATAACATAGATCCAATTATGAATATAACTGGCATATAACATAGATTCAATTACGAACATAAACTAGCATAAATCATAAACTTGCATAGGTCTAAATGACCATAACTTGCATAGATTTAATTATAAACTTGCATAGATCTAAATGAACACAACTTGCATAAATCTAATTATAAACTTGGATAGATCTAAATGAACACAACTTGCATAGATCTAATTATAAACTTGCATAGATCTAAATGAAAATAACTTGCATAGATCTAATTATGAACTTGCAAAGTTCTAAATGAACATAACTTGCATAGATCTAATTAGGAATTTGCATAGATCTAAATGAACATAACTTGCATAGATCTAATTATAAACCTGCATCGACATAAACTTGCATATACATAAACTCGCATATACATAAACTTACATAAACTTGCATATACATAAACTTGCATAAACTTGCATATACATAAACTTGCATAAACTTGCATAGATTAACAAAACAGATCTAATAGCGTATGATAACAGACATATTCATACAGTCCAGTTCACAAACTTATCATAATTATTTTAATTAATTATCTTATGAAAGTGGTTGTACTCACAGTGGTAGAAGAAAGAATATAGATCTGATTTAAGAATTTGATGTTGTTGTAGAGTTTTGGTTCTTCTCTTCTAATATGAATTCCCCCTTTTGATTTTCTTTAGTTAGGATTGAAGCAGCATGCAGGCATATGAATGAATTTAGTTTAGATTTGGGTTAGATTAGATGTGCTTATATAGATGTATTAGAGAAGTTAGAGCCTTTAGATTAGTCTAGGATTCATCTAAACCCATCAAACCAAAAGGACACATCATCAGGCCAATCAGAGGATGCCACATATGCCCTAATCCATCAAAAATCGTCACTGCCCAGATCTGGCTGATGGGGTCGACCCCTACAGGGGGGTCGACACCTATGTCGACCCCAGTGTCGACCCCAAGGAGCTTTCCATGCCATCACTTTGGTGCTTGTTTGAGACCATAAAGTGATTTCACAAGCTTACATACTTTATGCTCTTGTCCAGGCATTACAAAGCCTTCTGGTTGAGACATATATATCACTTCATCAAGTTCTCCATTTAGAAATGCAGTCTTGACATCCATTTGATGAATTTAAAAATTATATATATAAGCTAATGCAATTAAAGCTCTTATAGTTTAAATTCTTGCTACTGGGGCATATGTATCAAAATAATATATTCCTTCTTTTTGTGTGAATCCTTTGGCAACTAATCTTGCTTTAAATTTTTTGATTGTGCTATCAACTTTTAACTTTTTCTTAAATATCCATTTACATCCCATTGGTTTAGGACCGGGAGGTAAATCTACTAGTTTCCATGTTTTATTTCCCATAATAGAATCCATTTCATCATTTATGGCTTCTTTCCAAAATGATGAATCTTGAGATTTCATTGCCTCATTATATGTTAAAGGATCAGATTCTATATTTGTAGATATCTTTAATTGATGCACTACATTATTTCTAGATCCTTCAACAAAATATACGACGAAATCTGATCCGAAAGTTTTTTCTATTCTTCTTCGTTTACTTCTCCTAAGAGAATCACCATTTTCGTCGATATTTCCATAAGTGTTTTCTACAGGTTCAATAGTTGGTTCATTAATCTCCACCATTTCATTAATAGGTGTATTGACCTCCACCATTTCATGAATCGAATTATTTTGAATAGATGTGAATCTATTCTCATAAAACACTGCATCCCTTGATTCTATTACTGTATTCACTTCAATAGAGCTATTAGGTTCTGTTACTAGAAACATGTATCCTTTGCTATGTTGAGCATATCCTAAGAATATGCACTCGATAGCCTTTTGTCCCAATTTCCTTATTTTTGGTTCAGGTAAACGGACAATCGCTCTACATCCCCAAACTCGATAATAATCAAGATTTGGTTTTCTTTTCTTCCAAAGTTCATAAGGAGTAACTTTACTTTTCGTATGAGGTATTCTATTCAGAATATAACATGCGGTAAGTAAAGCTTCACCCCAGAAACTAGTATTCAGTATAGAATTACACAACATTGCATTTATCATTTCGGTA
This sequence comes from Allium sativum, assembly GCA_030737875.1. Classification (NCBI taxonomy): domain Eukaryota; kingdom Viridiplantae; phylum Streptophyta; class Magnoliopsida; order Asparagales; family Amaryllidaceae; genus Allium; species Allium sativum. The sequence continues at coordinate 712,303,294 of CM060921.1, read as the reverse complement.
GGTGTTCTATTTTTCCTTTCAGCCACTCCATTTTATTGTGGAGTATAAGCAATAGATGTTTCATGTATAATTCCTACCGATTCATAATATTCAGGAAATTGATACTCGCCTCCCCTATTAGATCTAAGTGTTTTTATTTTAGTATCACATTGGTTTTCTACTTCAATTTTATAAGACATAAATGAATTTAACACTTCACTTTAGCATGCATAAGATAAACGTAACAATATTTTGAATAATCATCTATGAATGTGACAAAATATTTTTTTCCACCTCTAGTAGGAGTACTATGCATAACACATACATCACTATGAATAAGTTCTAACAATTTTGTTGCACTTTCCGCTTTATTAGGAAATGGTTTTCTAGTGATCTTAGTTAATGAACATATCCTACACTTATCTAACATATCATTTTGGTGTTTTGGAATCAAATTCAATGATATCATATCAAGCATATGTTTATGATTAACATGTCCTAATCTATTGTGCCATAATGAAAATGAGTCAACAATATAAGCAGAATTCATACTTTTATTAATATCAACATTCAGTTTAAACATACCATCACACATGTACCCTTTTCCTACAAACACACCGCCTTTGGCCAACACATATTTGTCTGACTCAAAGACTTGTTTGAAACCAAACTTATTAAGAAGACTTCCCGAAACAAGATTCTTCCTAATTTCGGGTACATAATATACATCATTTAAAGTCAAAAAAATTCTGGATGTGAATTCCAAATCCACAGTCCCCTTCCCTTTGACCTCCACCTTTTCTGAATTTCCCATATATAGGTATTCTTCATCTTTGGTCAGTTCCAGTTTCTTGAATTGATTCTTGTCTATGCAGATATGCTTAGTAGCGCCAGAATCGATCCACCAAGAATTGTCTTGTTCAATCATATTCACTTCTGATATGACTACTGCAAACATTTCTTTTTTAGACTGCTGTCTCTTTTTTCACAAGCGACAATTCCTTTTGAAATGTCCCGGTTCACCACAAAAGTAGCAACCATTTTTGCTTTTCTTGTTCTGGGAATTATTGTTGCTCTGCCCTTTCCTCTTCTTATTAGAAGAGCTATTCGAAGCATTATTTGCTTTCTTTTCCTCCACCATATGGACTTTTGATGTATCAACAATGTTTCACCTTGAGCATCTTTCTGTCTCAGTTGTTGTTCAACCTGCAAATAATGTGCAAGGTTGTTTAGAATCTAATCCTCCTTCTTATGTTTCAGTAGTTTTCTCTGATCTTTCCAAGAAGGAGGTAATTTGTCTATTATCGATGAGACCTTAATTTCCTCATCCATGTTTAAGTTATGTTACTGAATTGGTTAAGTATATGAATTATATCATTGACTTGCTCTACCACTGAACGATCATTAGTCATTTTATAATTAAAAATTTTGGTGGATAGAAATTTTTTACTAGTTGCGTCCTCCATAAGGTACTTTGCTTCAAATGAATCCCAAACGTCTTTTGCAGTGGGCTTGTTGTAGTACATATCGAAGAGTGTATCCGTCATTGCATTGCATATATGCCCCTTGCAAATATAATCATCTTGTTCTCATTTGATCCTTCCACGTATTTGCGCAATCGTTTCATCTTCAGTCTCCGCTGGTTTTGGCGTAGTTAAAACATATACCACTTTCATTCCAGCCAGTAAGAAATGCATCTTTTTCTGCCATCGAAGAAAATTAACACCATCGAATCTCTCTAGCTTTGTAAAATCAACGGCAAATTCCTTAAGACTGTGAGGTGCCATTGCCAAAGTATTGTTTTAGATTGTAGAATAAATTCATCACTGATTCTATGAAAACTAAAATTTCCGAGGCACGATGTGGTGATCGCTATCCTAAAACAGTATTTGCCCTTTTATCTTGTATGCACGAGTAATGACAAATCTGTTCTAAGATACAACAGAGCAGATATTGAATATCTTTAATTGACGTGATTGCACAAACACGGCGATTCACTATCTGGATTTATCGTTGCAGTAACAAGATAACAAATTTATAGCCTGTAGAACTATAACTTGTATAATTTATCAGAAATTTGGAAATGCAATAGATAAGAAGATGTAGAGTAGAAATTTGGATGATTCGAGTGATTCAAAACTAAAGTGCAATCCAGTTTTTATAGCAGTGAGGAGATACAGTTGCTTCTTTTCAAAAAGATTGCATCTCTTCGAACAACAGCGTCTGTTTCTTTTTAGGGACAGTTGCACCTGTTCGGACCAGTAGATTGGTGTATAAAGAACCAGTCGACTGGTAAGTACGTATAACAGCCATTTATTCTTGAACAGTCGTGTCTGTTTGTATACAGACATATCCTGTCAGTCCAAACCTGACCAGTCGAATGGTAAGGGTAAAATTGTTCATCAGTTGACTGATGCAAACAACATCAGTCGACTGGTACAATTCCTGTGAGCAAAATAAAAATGGTCTGCTGAATAATAAGCCCATTGGCATTCCAAGGCCCATCTGATCACGAGACCCTAAGAGCCCCCAAGGCCCATCTTTCGACCCTTAAATATTAATGTTCATGCCAATGTCATGTATGTCATGTTCTTGCCTTATCTCTCCTCCTCTTTCTTTTGATATAGTATATCATGCCTTTATATATATATATATATATATATATATATATATATATGGCATACCTTCCTTTATTCCATGATGTGGGACAAAAGATATTTTCCCTTTTGTTCCTTCCTTCTTCCATTTATTTCAAATTTCCTCTAACAATAACATGATAGTTGTGATAATATGATGCAAGATGTTCGATCAAATAACTCAAAAGACATAAATGGATGATGTAAGTGAGGAAGCAAGCGTTCGTGTAGAGGAAGGTGCTGGTGGCCTCTATATTTTTAGGTTATTAATTTAGATGGTGGCCAGCAGAGGAAATTTAAAATATTTGGGGTGCTTTTAGTTTTGGTGGCCATAAGTATAAATCGGAGTGTGAATAGTAGCACCCAAACCGAAATCAGTATTTTTTCCCTAAATCAGTCCCTATCCTCTCTCAACCTAACTCTGATACAATGTTACGATTTTATTTGGAGAGAAAGAGGATAGATTTACCATAAAACAAAAGAAGACTTCATCATTATTAATTAAATTAGAATAACAATAAGAATTACAAAGCTTTAAATAGAAAAATAAAATATCCTATTACTTTCTAAACTACCGCCACTGAGCAAGCCATAAAAGCTCTACCAACACATGAATTGACACACATGTTGGACTAATTCTTTTAGACATATTTTTAACTTTAACAATACTGGTTGTCCACACCATGTCACCGGCGATGATCCATTATCTTCAGAGTTGTGACAACATAATATGGAACATATAATTGTCAGAGCCAACAATTCACCTCATCCGGTAGGAAAAGAGGGCATTGTGAAAATTGATGCTGGTAAGAAAAGCATCAAATTAAAAGCTGTTTATCATGTTTCACTAGTTAATTCTCGAAAATAAGTTTACTAGTTAAAAAAATTGGTGTTGCACTATCATTGTCACTACACAAAACATAGTTTATTGATGCACTTTCAGTCTGCCACTATCATAAACATCTACCATTTACCATCTATTTGGACTGATAGTCCAAATCACTACCATTTACCATTTATCATAAATATTTTTCTTCTTTGTCCCATCTGCTGGAGAGGCATATGTAAAGAAGACTAGTCAAACTGATAGTGCAGCTATATAGCATGTTCGATTAGGACATTTGGGTTATCAAATGTTGCAGCAAATCACATCGCATAAATTATTAGAGGGCGTACCACAATTACAAATTGTACATGAAGTTATAATTTGTAAAAGCTGTCAATATGCAAAATTACACCAACAATATGCAAATTTACACCGTCCTCCATATTCGTTCAAAAGTTCATCAAACCGTAGATCAACTCCTTTTGAATTGGTGCGCAAAGACTTGATGAGAAAACAAATGGAACAAGCTATGGTGGTGTTGACACCAAAATTTGGCACAACACTTAAAGAGTTCAACAAATGTTAAACCTGTGCAGTTAAAGCGATTAACAGTTCGGTAAGCGCTTAACGGTTCTATAGCGCTTCGCGGTTCTGTAAAACCTTAGCAGTTCTATAGCGGTGGAGATGCAAAAAGGTGTAGCGGGGATAAAATGCGGAAATAGCTAGATGTAACGGAGGTGTAAAAAATACATTAGATTTAAAAATAAGTATTCTAAAATTAGTTAGTTATCATTCTTATATCATTTGTGCGGAAGAAACTGGTATGTATTAATTCTATATAATAAAATCAAAGAATATAATGATTACACACATTAGAATGGATGACTATAATAGGTTTTGGCCTTATATTAGACACTTATGTTTTAAAATTATCTTTTTACGCTAACTTAATCGATTTGTTTTAAAAGAGAACTGGTCAAATAAGGCTTCTTATATTAATATTGCTAAAGCGATGCTATAAAGCGTTGATTTAGTGGGTGCAGCGGAAAAAACGAGACTTAAAGCGGATCAACTGTTCATTGGTGCTACATAGAAATAGCATAGTGGTTGAAGTGCACTACGGGCTATAGCGGGGATTTTGCAAGACTTAAGCAGGGCTTTAACTGCATAACGTTAAACTAAAAAAAAGGGAAAATAAGTAAGAAATATAAGAAATGCACTAGAAGAAGACAACGATTTATGGCGATTCAACGTAAGTCGATCTACGTCCACTTTGCAAGTTTAATCACTCTATTGCTGAAATTCGCTAAGTACAGTGCACAGATCAGTGTAGATCCCGAGTAAAATAGTACAGTGTAGGAAGAATACCAAAAGATCCACATTCTGTCGAAGACACCGCTATTTATAGTTGAGGTTCATGCTGGAAACTCAGGATCCAAATTAGTATGGAGTATATGTTGGGGAGAATTTCAAATCAAGACCGCTTAAATCAAAACCCCCAAACACAGCGGAAGACGAGCTCGTGGTAGACCTGCAAAAACAACCAATTAATATCTCTAAACAATCTGATCAACTCAATCCAATAAACAATCACAATCACTAAACAAGAGAAATAATAGAGCAATAATGAGAAAAATTCATATAGGAATTTATAGTGGTTCCACGAACATCTTGTTAGTGTACGTGCACTTTTAGAAGAATCTTTATTAATATCAATACAAGAGTATAGGGGATCAACTACAATGATAAAATTCACCAGAAAAATCTGATTTTTTGGATGAGAATTGAAGAAGATTAGGATTTCCAAAAGCCTAATATTAATAAAACTAGGTCAATCTCATGATTAATCCTTTTTTTCCTCTTTCTTTTTTGAATCTGAAAATAGCTTATATAGGGAGAGACTAATATTTTGCAATTGCCAAAATTGTCTCTTGAACCTTCACAAATCAGCCTGCCAAGTCCATAGCTCGAAATAGCCTAGAAGCCACCTCAAACGTCTGTCCCATAAGGTCAGACGTCTGTCCCGAGGCTCGAGAAACATTCCCTGGACAGCTTAGATGTTTGTCGTATCTCCTTAGACATATGTCATACCACATGCTTCTGATCAGACGTTTGTCGCAACTCTCAGGTTGCAGAACACCATGGCTCAGGCGTCAGTCCTTTTGCTCAGACATTTGTCCTGAAATCAGTGGAATACCACTGCCTGTGTTCACTCTACCTTCCTCTTACGAGCTCTGATTTGTGAACCGACTTCTTCGTTACGAAGCTACTTCCGACCGCTTCAATTCTAGGCTATGTAATGGCACAAAATTTAACACTCCACCTTAACACTATATCCATCTCCAACTCCAACACCGATGGTACCAACCTATCTTCTACCTCCTACCGAACAAGCTTGAATGTTTTCCTAATGAACTCCAGCATAACCACCGCCCATTGCACTCCACCAAAGAGTTTAGGCAAAGCCCCCATATGCCAATGAAGTGTTGAAAACACCTAACTCCAAAAATAGTCTCACCACAAGACATACAAACTTCGGAGTGAAACGAGTACATACCAAGAAGATAGAATTCCAACCTCTCACCGATACTCTTCCTCATCCATAACTAAACTTGTCCCTCAACCGTGTCACCCCGTGGCACCTCTCCAAATGAATTAAGTTCAGGCATTGCTTGAACTTCCCAATCGGCAATGCCTTAGTGAACATATCCGCCGCATTATCCTTTGTGTTCACTTCCCAAAGACATACTTGCTTGTCTTCGTCCATGGCTACTAGAAATGACTCTCTCCCCTCAATGTGCTTAGTCCATGAGCTAAACGCCAAGCTCTCTGCTAAATGAATAGCACTTTCGCTATCACATTGAACATCAACACTATCATGTTCGAAAACCAAGTCACACAAGAATCACTTCAAATAGAGTGCTTCCTTCGATGCTTCCACCGTGGCAATCAACTCCGCATCCATAATGGATAAAGCAATTACGGTTTGCAATCCCAATCTCTAATTTATGGTTGTACCACCAAGAGTGAAGACATATCCGGAAGTTGAATTACTCCGATCCCTATCACCAGCGTAGTCTGAATCACAGTAACATACCAACATTCAATTCTTCTCATACTACCCTAAAAACAAGACCATGAGATGTTGTCACTACGCCATAGATTGCATACTGCAACACCGATTAAGTTATGAAGAAAGTGCCAAAAAGTGTTGCAATAGACAAAAATGATCTGTGGCAACACTTTCTTGGTGATGCATTTTGCCGCGTTGCCTTAGAGTCAAAGGTAACATCTTTGCGACCCTAAGGCAACATTTGTACTGGTGTTGCCACAAGTACTAAATTTACAAAAATGTGGGACCCACTAAAATCTGTAGCTCGGGTTCACGGAATCCCCACTAAAATTTGTAGTCCGGGTTCACGGAATCCTGTTGTGGAGCCTACATGCATAAATCTATGGCAACAATTTTACCACCCAATGGCAACACTATATCATAGCTATGGCAACATTTAACATCACATATTGCAACATTATATCATAGCTATGGAAACACTACATAACATAGCATCACACTGAAATTAACAAAGGACTTTTTATTTCAAATTATCCAGCAAACACAAGTAGTACTTAATCAACTACAAAATAACAAAACATAACCACTAAATTCAATTTTATAGACATTTCAGTTACAAACACGGCCAGTACTAAATCTTGTTTACATAAAACTAAAACAGTTTCGAAATATAGTGCAAGCCTTCAGTGCGTTCAGTGCCTCTACTGCTTCAAGTACCTCTAGTGCCTTCAGTAACAAGTTCTTGAACAACCTCATCACTGCCTCCTTAACCTGCATGCATCAGTTGCATTTCAGCACAAAATAAGAGGTATGCATGCCTCAATTGCATTTCAGCACAAAATGTGGTCATAGTATAACTGAGTTTCCTTTCAGCACAAACTGAGTTTCATAACTGAATTCCATTTGCATTTCAGTATAACATATTATACTGATCTAAACAATGTGTATACAAGTGTATACTGATCTAAACATAACTGAATTTCATTTGCATTTGTGTTTCATTTACATAACAGAGTTACATAACAGAGGCACAATGCGTATACAAGTGTATACTGATTTAAACATAATGAGCTACATAACTGATCTAAACAATGTGTATACAAGTGTATACTGATCTAAACATAACTGAGTTTCATTTGCATTTGCGTTTGATTTACATAACTGAGTTACATAACAGAGGAACAATATGGATACAAGTGTATACTGATCTAAGCAATGTGTATACAAGTGTATACAATGTGTATACATAGTATAACAGAGGCACAGTGTGTATACAAGTGTACTGAGTAAACAATTAGACAATGTGGCAAAAATTATCACCAATCTACAATGTGACAAAACATAAAATTATACCTGAAAAACTGACCTTGCATGCTATTTCATGGTACTTCACTGCTCTACATTGCCTAAGCAACATACAAAAGAACTCCAAACATGATCCAGGACATAGCTAAAACTGTTGCAAAGAATTTCTCTCCTTTCTCGTGTTTTCCACATTCAATACGCATTAGGGCCAACTCTTCCTTCATATCTGCCACAAATCCATCGGCTTTTGCCCTCTTTTTCTTTCGCTTCAGCGGCTTTTCTTCAATTGTCTTCTTTTCCACGAGCAATTGCGATATAGTCTTTTACTTTTCCATCAATTTAACAGTAGTATCATCCAATTCAGCATTGCTGTTGATTTCATACACTTCGTCATGCCACATAAAATACCCACAATCGACATTTTGCACATAACTTAAGTTCTCTACTAAAACATCACTGAAAGATATGATAATCGACAAAGCAACCAAAAAAACCCAATTTATGCTTACCGGCCACATGGAGCAACCAAAAAACTTCCCCACATTCGATCCTACCTTCACAGTCCACATCTTCGCTGGGATTTTGTGGTGGCAATTCTTTCTCGCAGTCGCTGTTGATGAATTGGAAGTAGAAAATGATTGAGTGGTCATTGAACTCGAATTGATGGAAGAATTGAAGTGATATCACAAACTGCAAATAATACAGTAGGCTTTCAGGCATGTGTTTCATGCATTCAGTATTTGTGTGCATAACCAAAACAAAACATGTGTATATTTATTAGCCAGTCTTACACACACACTTAAGAAATCATGCGTATACTTATTAGACTATCTTATGCATACCGATCATGATAATACTTGAGAAATGATAACTATCATGTATATGTAAGCATCCTTATGAAACCATTTTCATAAACCACTGTATATCTTATTAAAAAAAACTAGCAGTGTCATATCTCAATCATCACAGGCAACATCAACTTGGGAAACCTGAGCAGTTGTTTAAAACTTGCAGCTCATATAAGGTCGATGGTCTAATTGTTCATAACCACACTTCACTAGGAATTAAAGTTCTGTGTTGTTAAATTGAATAACAACCCAATAGCTGCTCAAAGAACATTTCAGCGAATCAACATACAACAGAATCACAAAAAAAACACAACCAACCAAACAAAATTATACTCACGGTGATAATAATTTCCATTTCTTGGTAGACTAATTAATAGCGATGATCAAAAACCCAACAGAAACGTACACGAGAAACATATGATAAAAAGCTAGCACATTTCTTCTTGGATTGACGGCCGTATGATGACGGAGAAGGGGAGAAGTGGGTGCGTTTGGAGTCAAGGACTTGCTAGAAGAAGTGGAGGACGCATAAAGGGTTGGATTGGAAGGAGTAGGTGAATGAAAATCAGGGATTGGAATGGAAATTTGGGGATGAGAATGAACAGATCTGAGAAATTGAGAAAGAGGAATCGAATGAGTAACGTAAGTTGATTTCCTATTGGTGGTGAATGATTTTAACGGATTAGTGAGGTGTTAACTTCAGATGTTGTTTTTAAAAGGTAAATTGACGGATAAATATGCATCTTTTAATAGATACAGATTGATAACGTGGCAAATTAAACTTATAAGTTTATAACTATAGCTACAACAACACAATTTGATATCTATGGTAACACATTTATCTATGGTAACACATTGAAGAGTGCATTGCAATACACAAAAATCAGCATAGCCGTGGCAACATTTTAGCTAGCAACACCTTGGATTTTCATTGCAATAGGAAATCCATGGCATAGTGTGTACCTTTCAAGTATCTCAAGATAGGTTTCATTGCTTCCCAATGTGATTTCCCCGGATTAGCCATATACCGACTAACCTCCTCGATGACATTTGCAATATCAAGCATTGTACACACCCTGACATACATCAAATTACCAACCGCACTAGCATATGACACCTTTTCCATATAAGCGTTGGCTTTCTCCTCGATAGGTGATCCCTAACTCGAAAGCTTTACATGCAAAGGTAAAGATGTATTTGACGTCTTTGCATCCTCCATGCTAAACCAACGCGAAGCACTTTTCTAATGTATTCCTTTTGAGTCAATTTCAACTCAAAATGCTTTTGATCCCTTTCGACTTGCATGCCTAAATCTTCTTTGCTTCTCCAAGGTTTTCATTTCGAATTCCCTTTTTAATCTCAATTTCAACTTGTTGATTTCTTCCTTCTCCTTAGAAGCAATGAGCATATCGTCCACATGCAAAAGTAAATACACCCAACAATCATTTTTCAACTTCTTGAAATAAACACAAGCAACCTTGATGCTTCTCTCAAAGCCATTTTCAAGAATAAAATGATCAAATCTCTTGTACCATTACCTAGATGATTGCTTCAAACCATATAGTTATTTCTTCAACTTGCAAACGAATCTTGACTTACCATCTACAATAAACCCTTTCGGTTGCTCCATGGAAATGTCTTCATCCAAGTCACCATCAAAGAAGACAGTTTTCACATTAAGTTTCTCCAAGTCATGAATAACAACTATAGTAAGTAATATCCGGATAGAAGTATGTCTCGCAGTCCGTGTGAAGATCTCATCATACTGCTTTCCTTTCCTATGTGCAAACCCCTTAGCCACTAGTCTAGCTTTGTATCTTCCACTGTCCTTCATCTTGTATATCCATTTGCACCGAATAGCATGGTTTACTTTAGGAAGTGGAACCAAATCCCAAGTTTGGTTCTTCATCAAAGATTGCACCTCTTCCTCCCCGGCACAAATCTACTTATCCCTCACCAACACCTCTCTCCACCGCAACTGATGAAGGTGCTACTTCCTTCTTCCCCTTTCCCCTTCTCCTTGTATTTACACTCATTCTTCCATTGACCAAATTTTTTTTATAAATAAAACACTTGCTATTTCTTTCTTTTGAATTTCCTCTCCAACCGGGCTTTCTAGACTTAGAGCGCCCCCAGTTCCCCTTCTTCTCATATTTCTCCTTCTCCACAAACAAAATATGACCATTGCTTGCGCCACTACTTCTATTACTCAGCTCCTTCATCTGATCTTGCAATTCCTCACTAAGAATACCAGCCTTGACATCGTCAAGAGTCAACGTTTCCTGGCCATAGATCAAACTATTTGAGAAATCCGTATAACGGTCCGACAACGAGCACAACAATATCATCGCGTTTTGCTATTCCTTAACCTTCAAATCTACCGCCTTCATCTTCATTAGCAAATCATCAAACAAATTCAAATGAGCCTTTAGCAAAGTTCCTTCCTTCATCTTGTAGGTAAAGAAAGTTCGCAACAAGATCAATCGATTTGTGAGTGACTTCTTCATATACAACTCCTCCAACTTGTCCTAAATACCCGTAGTAGTCATCTCACAATTAATTTCGGAGATAACATTCCCCTCCATAGCCAGTTGAAGTTTAGTGAATGCCCACTCTTCCATTTCCTCTCTCTCTCTCCCCACATCTAAGATGTCTGTCGGTAATGAATGTGTATCAAACACTACCTAATGTACCCGATTCCGCCTAAAACTGCTTTCATCTTCCATTGCAATTTTCCGAAATATTTATCGTCATTCCACTTGTCAATAACCAATTATAACGCAGAAGCAGCGTACAAACCAGGTACATAAGGAGCTACACCACTTGGACCAAATGTTGAGGCACTATTTGAATCTGATTCCGGCATTTCTACAACTATCTGCAACCACCAATGCACTGATGCCAAATGTTGGGAAGAATTTCAACTTAAGAACGCTCAAATCAAAACCCCAAACTTAGAGGAAGACGAGATCGTGGTAAATGTGCAAAAACAGTCAATCAATATCTCAAAACAATCTACCCCCCAATCCAATAACCAATCACAATCACCAAACAAGAAAAATATTAGAGCAATAACAAAAAATAAATCACATAATGATTTATAGTAGTTCCACTAACATCTAGTTAGTGTACATCCACTTTGAGAGAGAATCTTTATTAATATCAATAGATGAGTACAAGAGATTGATTACAATGATCAAATTCACTAGAAAAAATTGATTTTGTGGAGATGAGTATCGAAGAAAATTAGGATTGTCAAAACACAAATAAGAATAAACCTAGGTTGATCTCTTGATTAATCCCTTTTTCTCCTCCTTCCTTTTTGAATCTGAAAAATAGCTTATATAGGGAGTGAACAATATTTTGCCATTGCTCAAATTGCACCTTGAACCATCACAAATCACTCTACAATGTCCACAACTCGAAATAGCCAAGAAGCCGCCTCAGACGTCTGTCCTAAGGCTCGGGAAACATTTCCTGCATAGCTCATACATTTGTCTTATCTACTCAGACGTTGGCCATACCACATGCTTCAGCTCAAATGTTTGCCAGATTGGTCAAACGTCTGTCGCAACTCTCGGTTTGTAGAACACCTTGGCTCAGTCGTCTGTCGTTTTGCTTAGACGTGTGTCCTGAAATCAGTTGAATACCACTGCGCGTTTTCACCTCTAACTTCCTCCTCGAGCTCTGATTTGCGAACCATCTTCTTCGTTATGAAGCTACTTCCGACCACTTTAATTCTAGCCTATATAGTGTCACCAAATTTAACATTATATATGCTCCAAGACCCAAAATCTAAAGGCGTGTGGATCGATACCGATCCATTCACTGTTCGGCACCAATCCATAAAATAAAAGAATGTGCTACTTGGTTTCCTAATTACATTTTTGATATAACAATTGTGTTATAAATGAAGGATCGAAGCATTTAGCCATGGTACAAAAAAGGAACGTCAAGACCTATCCAGTATTCTTTGTCAATGGATACAAATTTAATACCAAAGAATACGATGCTAAAAAATTAACTAACAATACTAGTGTATTTGTTAAAGGTAGTGATGATCCAAATGACCATATAAATGGATTTTATGGCGTGTTGACCCAGGTTTTGAAATTGACATATTTCACATGACCCATGGAAGAAGTATTTTTGTTTAAATGCAACTGATTTAGCAACGTTTCAGGTTTAGGAGTCAACGTGCAATCAAAATATAATCTTATAGAAATAAAACATACTTCGCGTTATTATAAGCACAATTCTTTTGTATTTGTCAAACAAGCTCTTCATGTTTATTATGCTTCTTATACATTTCTAATAAGAGATGAAATTGATTGGTCATCTGTTTTTAAAACAAAGGCAAAGTTTATATTTGATGGACGGAATGTTCTCAACGAATATGCTTATCAAGCAGATATCGAAGAAAATAGAGGAATAGTAATAATCAACGATCAAACAGATTTTGGATCTCTAAACGATGAATCAAATGCATTAATTGAAGCATTTGAGACTATAGAGGAACAAAGTATAGAGTACGAAATAGAGTTAGAATCCGAAAGTAATGAATATTGATCAATAATCCTCATTTTAAGAAGGAATTTTTTTTAACGTTATATTGTTTTCATTAAAATGATATGTTATGCTAATATGATATGTATCACGTAGTCTTCTCATGTTATGTCATAATGTTTGTTTTACATAGTCCTCTTATGTTATGTTATAATATTTGTCTGTAACAGGTTGTATAGATATGTCATCACGTAGACGTACATCTTCACATTTTGGGTCTCCTTCTACTTCTCAGAGAGGGACAGGTCCTCCAGCAGGTGGTGATGGTGGTGGTCCATTATAGGAGCTAGCACGTCCTATAGTGTGGATTCAACCTAAAGAAAATGAAGTGTAAGTATTAAGTTTCAAAATTAAATTTCATTTCTGTACAATATACTATAAATATATATATATATATAGCAGTCATGAAATATTAAATGTTTTTTTACCTGTTTAACACAGTGTATTTGAGTTAGAGCCCTCCAACATAGTCCTTGTGATATCACGATATGCTTACATGAGTCGCACGACGTCATGTTGGCCTAAGTGGATGTTAAATCCAGATAATGCTAAGGAGACTATTTGGTAGGATTTTCTGATATGTGTGATTTATCAATTATTACATTAAGTAGTCATGTATACTGATTTGTTGTATATCTTATTTTTTTAGGTTTAAATATCAGTTCATCTTATAAGGATGTGATAATTTCATGTTTATATTATTTCTCAAATGTGCAGGGTTCAGTGGACCTCCAAAATGCTGATATTTCCCTTGTACAGCGCCATTGGAATAGTAAAATTGCAAGAAATTTCAAAGGAACGATAAATAGCATAAAAGCAGTTGGAAAAAGAATAATTGGATGGGCGCTGATGTGCGGGATGATTTTGTCACATGGTGGAGCAACGAGGAATTTCAGGTAAATTTACTATATATTTAATTTAAATTGTTCTGCTCAATTAATATATAAATTAGAACTGTAAAATATTTCTTTTTTCAACTTAAATTTATAGAAAGAAGCTTGAAGAAATTTAGCAAGTAGGAGTAAGAACCCCATTATACATCGCGGTGGTTCCAAGTCATTTTAGCATCATCGCGAGAACTTGGCATATTTATTAATTAAACTGTTAAAGATTTTCAGTTCTGAGTTGTTAAAAGATAGACAATATGACACCCCATGTCCGTTTATTGTCACTAATAAGAGAATGCATTAAGTTTCGTGAAACGCAACAGGCAATCTTTACAGAGAATATACAAGACAGAAAAAATAAGCAGCGGAAAATTTTAAAGTTTATCATAAAATAAATAAAGCATTGTTTCACAAGTACATCAAAACCAGTTACAACTACTCAAATGTCTCAAATCTACCTTACAGAACATCTCATGAAATAAACATCAGAGTACATAAATCATATCCCTCATCATAAGATATACTAAAGTAGAGAGCAAGTCACAATGATACATCTCAAGAAGTCGAAGTCAAGTCCAAGCTGTAAGAGAAATCCTAGTCACTGTTGAGTGCTTCCACTCCGAGGACCTGGGGGGAGGAAGAAAGAGGCGAAAGAAAAGGGACCAGACATAAAGTCTGGCAAGTTCCAGTGATTTACAAATGCGCATGAATTAGAAATGCCAAGACAGGTAAATAAGACTGGATAAGAAAGGTATAGTGTCATAGAAGGTACACTTAACTAAACAGAATAGCATGATGGACAACAGTAACAGGAAGAGTAATGCTTCACATTTATATCCTAAAACAGGTATGTCTGAACATATATGTATGCACCAATAATAGCATAACAGGTTCAACAGGATTAGGTTCTTGTGCCTAATTACATATCAACAGGATTACAACAGAAATAAACAACACGATTAAATAGAGGGATTAAACAGCATGATTAAATGGTTGGGTTAAACAACAGGATTAGGTGTACCCTAATTACATAACAAGATTACGTGTTAACCTAATTACATAACAACAGGATTAAGTGTACCTTAATTTCTACCCAAGCGATCGGCTCCCTACTACGTAAATACCATGTGTCAGCCCCGACAGTAGGGTGTATCATTCCCTAACCCATCAACTGTATGACACAGACCTATTTACTGGTGTTATAACATCTTATCTTCCCTAGTTGGACCCATGCACGCACATGACTCCGCCGTAACGCGCCCGTAACCACTCCTATGTGAACCTCTTACACTCAAGTTCAATAAAGCGTGCCCTAGCCCCTATATAGTGCGGGGACCCCATTATAATATACCTACGGGGATACTAACTAATATGGGTTCCAAACAGCAGATTGATACAAGCCAAACCATCTAAGCTTGTTCCCCCAAACATCTAGGATTTAAGAGTCCCAAAACCCGAGACAATAGTAGATGGGGGACCTCTTTGCTTATTAATATTTATGTTTAACCTAGCAGGATTAGGTTTACTAATGATCATGGTTGTAATGACATTATGTGTGTACAACCCTATTCTTAACATGTCCGTTTAAGTCAAATTTAACATGTCTAGTCCATATGCATATTATTCATCGACTACATTTCCAAGTTACAGGTTTATGCATAATGTTTACTTACAACAAGTATCTATAGTAAGACTAAACATGTATATTTATCATTTTCCCCAATTTGTAGTAAATTAGTCCAAGAAAATAACATGGCTAAGTTCCTTTTTTTATATTATTCATTTTCCCCCCAATAGTATGCCCCTTTTAATCAGGTATAGCCTAGGATTCCAAAGGCCTAGGCTTGGCGTAAAATAACAAGGGAAAAAGGGGAAGACAAATAGAATCAAATTACGTACGCATATAGGCAAGATTGGAAATAAACGCAGAAAATGGGAAAAGGAAGATAGATACGTGTAACTTTTAAATCTTCCGACATTACAGGCATATGTCTAACATCACATGCATATGTACAACATCACAGGCATATATATAGGCATAGGTATAACAAGGCATAACATCACAGGTGATTAATAGTGAAAACATGTATATTATTTTACTAACACTGTATATGCTAACCAGTTTTATCTAACTGTTATGTTCAAGGCCTAAGAAATCAGATCTATAAATAACTGAAACTCCCAGTGAGTCTTGGTGAAGATAAATATGTATATAACACTAGGCCTTAGAAAGGTCCAAGTCCAATCTAAGTTGTGTGTATCCAAGTCTTGATGTTGCTTCCATTTGATCCAATCTCTAGCAGCATTCCCCCATTATATGCTTATATTTTTAGAATAATTTAGAGGTACAGTAAGATGTGAAGAATTTGTGTGAATTGTGAATGAGGGAAGCCATCTATTTATAGAGCTACAGAGCCAACACCAACCCTTATATATTAGGTTTTAAATCTAGACCGTATAATTCATGCTGAGTTAGCATGAATAGAACCAGAAAATAGTCCAGGTACAGAAGGAAGAATTCAGATGGATCAGGGTTGGGTCGACCCATCTACCCGCTGGGTCGACCTATGGGTCAACCCAGCCACCCTTGGGTCGACCCCGGCTGGAGCGGGTCATCTCCTAACGGGACAATTTCCCGCTTCCTCTTCCTGCTTATCTCGTTTGAAATTCTGGAATTTAATTTGACATATATTTATACATAAGCCTCTTATATGTATACAAACTTTTAGAGACTATAACTTCTTCATACATTGTCCGTTTTACGCAAACTTGGGGTCTATCTGAACTAGAATTCCGAGACGAACGCAACGATAATGCCGGTTTCACTTAGTTATGGATATTTAATTAAGTTATTACCAATTTATTATCTTTAAACAGGTTTATTGTGTATCATATTTCGGGGTGTTACAGACAATATAACCATATATGCATATTTCAGGAGAGATAGCGCGGTGCTCCTATGTCGTATTGGGATGTTTTCGTGCATATTGATGCAGTGAGTCAGACCACGATTCAGACTCAGTTTCATGTTCATGGAACCATGATAAAAAAGCAAATACTACATATATAATAGTTAACTTAAAGTTATAATTTAATTAAAATAGTGTTATAGCCTGTCATGGATCCACCAACCTGCAGCATGCGCTATGGATTTGGAAACCAATTGGTAATTTTAAATTAAATTTTACAATATCTGCATTTTAATAACTATTGCATATTGTGATGGATTATAGAGCACATACATTATATTTCCTCTGATAATTTAATAAAAATTGAAATTTAAATGAATTGCAATTATGAAACACTAAAAATCTAAAATTGTTTACTGGTTAATACATCTCAGAAGGTGTACCAGAAAGCTCAGGACAAAGAGGAAACTGCATAGCTACGAGCCTAGATCGTCGTGCATGAAGAGTGTGATCGCCGCCCTTAAGAACAGATGGAACAGCTGAACCAGCATTTGGCCGAGTTTATAACCCATTACAAATAGTTTCCTTCATCTGGTGGTTCCGAAGGAGAGTGGCTTGAGTTATGATTTGTTGTTATATTTACATATACACTTTGAGTGGGTGAGGATTTGGTTGATACATTATGATGGTTTTTGTGTGTGTGTATATATATATAGTTGTTGCGATGGTGATGTTAGTTTAGACATTCAGTTGGATGAGGGTTTATGTTGGTTTGTTGGATGCTTGTATATATTGGTTTGTGTCGTGTGTATTGGATTGTATGTGTATGATTTGGGTTTAATATTATGTTTGGGTACATATTTGAGTGTGATCGTTATGTATATGCTCAAAATGGAGTTGTTGTGATATATCTGAGATTGTGGGGGTGACTGGAAGCAAGCAGTTTAAAATCTGTAAAAAAAACCTAGATTTCACAACACCAGAAATGCCAAACTGTCATGCTTATAACCGTGAGTAAGTAGTTTACTCACGGTTATAACAGTTAAGCCAACGTGCGTTGGTGATTTTTATTACGCATGTTATCACGGTTATAACCGTGCCAAATACTAATGCATATTATCACGGTTATAAGCGTTATAATATTTTATATCCTCACGGTTATAAGTGTGACAATATTTACTTCTCCAACGGTTATAAGTGTAGTAATATTTTCATTTCTAACGGTTATAAGTGTGACATTGTTTGTTCTCCCAACGATTATAAACCTGAGTAATGCTGGAATTGTAATGCTTATAAACGTTATTATTTGGTGATCACTAATGGTTATAAGCGTGATAGTTTTACTGACTACTTCCTCATTTACCATACTAATAACCGCGACAAATTGTATATAGTACACTACATACAGAAAACACCTATATTTTATATCAGATATGCATAAATGTATATTTAGTGTTATTGTTGGCTACATACCAAATTAAACTAGTAGACATAAAATGTAGAACATACCAAATTTAAACTAGAAAACATAACAAGTTTAAAATACCAACATAACTGTTATACACCATCATTAACATACATAATAAGTTTCAAACGATAAGATCTTCTCATACCTCATACCATGGATAATACAAAGTGGCAACACATACAAATGCAATTTACATACAAACATACCGTAGAGAATAATCGTTCCTTGATAAAAACATCATAGGACTATGTTACAATAGCTAAACAAAGTCCTGGAGATAAAGCTTAAGCTTGAAACCATACAATACATAAAAAAATATTTAAATTGGAACATGTTATATAACTGCATCTTTAGCACAGTGGCATAAACACATGTAAACACACATAATTACATTCGCAAAGAACACGGTCATGTTGTTACACAAACACACTCACATAAATATGCACATGCTTATAAGTTTATAACACCCACAAATACATACATAAGCTAATGGACACACGTGGAGTTACTCAGGCACACACCAAAACATGGATGAGCCAAGACAAAAAAACAACTAGAGATGCAACAAAATAGGAGGCAGCAAAAAATGGTGACAAAGAAGAAAACATAGGGGACCCAAAACTAAATCACTGTACAGTCTATACTTGGACTTGCATGCTAAAATATAATAAAAGGAAAAGAATAAACTATCACTGGGCACTAGCCGAGTCCTGATGAGGTAAATAAATTACTGCCTAAATCTTAGATTTTCAGGTCATGTGAACAAAAGGTGGTGAAAGCAAGATAAACTTTATGGTCCAAGCATTAAATAAATACACAAAAATGCAAGTTAAAGTAAGAACAGAGCTTAGGGTCAAAACATAATAAAATGGTAGGTGCTCAAGTCAGTAATATGACCAACCAAAGATGGAAACACGCATGAATAAAAAATAAAATAAAAACAGTTATTCGTTTGTTATCCAAAAGCATATAACTTAGTGAATATCCTTACAGCATAATAGCATGTGTGCATGGATATAATAATAAACATTAACATACGAATCAACATTACAAATCCGAATATAATAATAATTTAGTGAGTCTTGTTACACTTGTTTGGGTTAAATATTGTCTTCTTTCAGCCATCTTACATTGTTTAACGTAGAGACAAGCAAAGAGTTTCAAACAAGACTTAGTAGTGTTTGAAGGTAGGATATACCATTAATATGTAAGCCATCTTTGCAATTTAAAACTACTCAAGTCTATCATAAGTTTTACAAGTGGTTTTGGAATAAAATGCAATGCAATAATACAAATAATAGTTTGACACAAACATGAAAAAGCATGTTATAACAGAACCCAAATTCTAATTTTGGAACAGCAAAGCTCAATTCAAAATTTTAATGCTAAGGATCTCACAAAATAACAGGTCTTGTCACTAAAAAAATAAGCCTTCGTACATCCTTTCATTTATGATAAAGGACTTGTTCTCTCTATGCCAGTCCAAGGAAAGCACAATGTGCATGTGCGTGCACATCATGTCGAAGTGTAATAAATATCAAATATTCAAAGAACGTCCATGTAATTTAAGTGATGACTGAAAATTGAAAATGGAAAAACGGTGAACCCTACACAGCCTTCCCTTTAATTATAGACAGAAGACTAAGAAGTCTCCAAAGACTACAATGAAAATTTAACATCTTCCTCATCATTAAAGGAAATGCAACAATCAACTATGTTGGATGGACTAAGAGGTCTCCATGAAATCCATATCGTTCATTTTCAACATTGGTCCTACTAATTAACTATTTTCACAAATAATGTACGTCGTGGATGATGTTTGATGGATGACCTTAACTTCCAATACAATGATCAATTCTACTAAAAATATAAAATGAAATTCTAATATAAATTATAAAACAATATATGTTTGATTAATCCCTTCATATTAGTAAACTATTTTACTGAAAGACTAACATTAGGCTCTAGAGCTATGTTGACCATTTTATAAATCACACAACAACAGCTGCAACAAACAACCAAAAAACATGGTGGTAAATCAGTATAAAAGAAAAAAGAAACTCACTAGTCACCATCATTGTTTCATATCTCGAATATATCGCCCGAGATCTCCTCCGAATTTTCCTTTTAGGCTCCTTCTGAAACGAAACAACAAATCTCACTGTAAATCTCATTTCGAATATATCCTCCGAGATATTGCAATATCGAACGATATATCGACCGAGATGAGATACTGATATATCACCCGAGATTTTTGTTTTTTAAGTTAAAATTTAAACTTCTGCCTAAAACAATACAATAAATAGAAAATTAAATCCAGCCACGATAATCTCATGCAATTTAATAATTTGCATGTTAAATAAGCATATCATATATTCATATATGTTATACAATGCTTATGGTATTCATATTCGTTATTTTTTACTCGCATGTTATCTATGAAATCAAGTATTTTATGTTCAACTTATGTTTATTTTATGTTTAGGATCCTTTTTATGTTCTTTGTCTAACAATAATTCATTTTCATGTATCATAAGTTATAAGCACTACTTTATTTGTATTTTATTACTTTTTTTATTTAAAGCATACTATGATTTATGAATATGAATTGTAACGATCCAAAATTTCTGACGTTTAATATATAATTAATTTGAAATTTCTAAATATAAATTGGATTTAATAAAGTTTAATTATAAAATTTGAGTCTTGAATATAAATAAATATGATTTTTTTTATTGGAAAACTTACAGTTAGTTTATAATTAAAGATTTTGAATATCTTAGTTTTAATAAGTAATGATATTGTCGAATAATATATTGACATTGATATAAAAAGATTAAATTTATGAAGAATGGTTTATTTTAAAGATGTTATTTAAGATTTTTATAAATGAAAGATTTGAATTTTGGATAAATTATAATTATATATCGGTTTAAAATAATCATTCGGTTTCTGTACGCGCAGTCTTAAAATATTTTATAAAATTTCACTGAAATTTTTAATTAGGAAAATAAGTATTTTTTAATATATTTTAGAGTAATCGTGGTCCTTTTATCACTTTACAAAATCAATCAACCGGTCTGTTTTATTACTGCTTTGGAATCGTGACACATTGTTGTACACGAAAAACATTATTGTTTTTCTACCGTTCGCCAATAATAAGAGAATGGATAAATATGCAGATGGGACCAACAGTGTAGACATTTTTTTTTACATAACATGGGGACAAGTCAGGTATGAATATTAAATTATCTTTAAATCCAAATTTGTTTTGTTAGATTTTAATGAGAAATAGAAAAGGAAAAAAAATCCCTTTAGGTCTGGTAATGATGGCCATATAGTGGATTATTGGAAGAAACAACAGTATTTCAATTACCGAGCTTATTATAATTGCATTTACTTTCTTATCATTGTTAACCCTCATTTTCATCACATTTCATTTCCTAAACGCATGAAATTAAATTTGGTAATATCTTTAAAGAATTGTTTTATACTTTTAAAAGGGGAAATAATTATTTTACACAGTAAGTTTTTGAGGTGCTTCGCTAGTCATTAATTGACGTTGGAATTTCTCTTATTTTGAGCCAATTTGTAAATCTAATAACAAAAGTAGTCACAAAGCAGACCACAAAATGTGCGAAAATGAAATGGTGGTCTCATATCATGCCAATGTAAATGGAAAATAGTAGAAAAGATAAATACGATACAGCAGTTTGAAATAGTTTTGTCCTTTGGTTCAAGTGATTTGATTTTGTAAATAATTTCCAAATGAATCCGTTTTCTTTAGAGAAATCTGCCAAATTCTCCTTCACGTTAAGTAAAAATAAAAATAACGTGTACACCAAAGAATGAAGGTGCATGACATCTATCCCTTATTTCTACACGTGTTGTTCTCTTTAGCTTACATAAAACATTCATCTCTTCCCTCTCTGTTTCTTCTTTAGTGCGCTAAACGAAAAAATTGTGCAGATTGAATCTAAACTGAACGAGAAAATTTTAATCAAAGAAAAGAAAATTAAAAGAAAAAGAGAGGTTTATCCTCTTTATTACTGTCGAAACCCTTCACTCTTTCCGCCTTCATTTTTATGTCCTCCACCTCCTGTACATCGACCATGAAGCCAACCCTCCCTCGGTGATCCTCCACCAGCCGACTACCCTTCACCGCCACACCAACCACTCGCCGCAGCCGAAAACCCGCAAGTCCGCCTCTTCTTCCCTCAAAAACCGACGCAGTTCCCTTTTTTTTAAAAAAAAAATCAGTAACATGTAAACTCCTGCCGGAGCACCTGCCTCCGCCTGACAAACTTCGCTGCCGTCCATACTTCATGCGAGCACTGCTTGGACCGAACCTTTCTCCTCTCCCTTCATGTTCTTTTCCCCCTTCTAAAAAAAATTAAAGTGGACGGATTGAGAAAGCCTGCATGCGCAGGTACCCGAATAAGGAAAGAAGAGGGGACGTATGAGCAGCTTGAACAGGTAGCATAGAGCATCACAACGGTTTCACTTTGGTCCACTCGTGCAGTATTTTAGTTTGGCGAACCTGTTGGCGTTCCACGTTGTTACATTATCATATCATTACCGCTGAAGGTGAGAGTTCTAATTTAAAATTTATTTTAAATTAGCTATAATAGTTGTTAATTATAATTAATACTTCGTTAATGGTTATGGGTTGTTATGGATGATTGCTGTTGAGTGTTGATGGATGTTTGTGCAGTTAGTGTACACCATACACCAAGCGTTGTTTACTGTAACGCTTTGCGTATAGTGGTTTGGTTGTTTTAATTTTCGTGATCATGATGGATGGAATTACAACTGTTTACTTGGTTAAGTTATTTGGTTGTATACACCGTAGCAGTGGAATCATACAGATAATTGATTCAAATATCTTTTCCATGTAAATAATGAATTTTATTAAAATAAGAGTTGGAAATGGAGTTTTAAATTTAAACTTAAAATTTGTTTGGAAATCGAATTGAGTAAACATTATTCATATGGGATGAAATGTTTTTGAAAATAAATTTCGATCGCTCATTGGTTATTTAATATTGAATTGGGATCGGAAAATGATATTCAACACCGATTTTGTGCGCACAACTTTAACTGTTAGTTGTAAACAATTAACCGAATTTTGATAAAAATATTATTGTTTCAATTTAATTTGAAATAAAAGCGTGGAATTTAAAATGACGACTTTTGGAATAGTTATTTTGGAAAGGATTGAACAAGTTTGAAAATATTATTATTAATTGTTCAATTTAATTAATGTAGTATGAAGAATTTGGAAAATTAGAATATTGGATTTATGCGAATTCTTGGTTCCATACGGGTTTTGAATAATAATAGTTGAATGAATTTTAAATAAAGTATTATTTTATTTGATTTGAAATTTGGAATTTAAAATGATATTGGAAGATTTATAATTAAACGTTATATAGCATGAATCGAACGCGTCGCGTAATGACAGTTCGTTTATATCGATTTTAAATTTCAAATGATTATAACTTGAATGTTTTGAATCGAATTGAGTTGAAACGAAAAGCAACGGGTCTATATTAATAATGGTTTTTGAATAGAAAAGGAATTTTCAAATTCCAACGTATGGTTTTCAAGTTGTCTAAATTAAAATTTGAAAAAGTCGCTATAAGTGCAGTTCAGCGACTGTAATGAAAATCAAATAAAATGAACTTACAAAAATTATTTAAAAATCCAGGAAAATATGATAAAATAATATTTTATTATTTGAAAGCAATTTGAGTTAAAATATGTGAATTTGAAATTATTTTGGATCCATTTGGTTAAATAATCATTTTTCACTGCTTTCCGTAACGCTTTTACCGCTATTATACCATTTCTTTGAAATGATTGAAAATTTGAAGATTATAAACCATGAACAATTATGGAAAAAAGATTTGTTAAATATGTTGAAAGAATTTAAAAGAATTTAAAATATATGGTATGAATTTTATTTGAATTAAATAAGATATGTGTAGTGAATTAGAAAGGAAATGAGTTTGGATAGAGTTGGTCTTCGGATATTCGATGTAGAATTCCTGGAGCGGACAAATACTATCAGAAATATTAGAATATATTCATATCCTGATTCCGATAGTGTTGCCCGAGTTTGTGAATCAATATCAAATATAAGTCAACTAAATTCTATATAAACTTATATTTGAAAATATTAGTTATTTGAATTGTCATAAATGGAAATTCAAATCCAAATAAAGATTTGGTTGTTCCGAGATAACGACGAATGAATGGATTTTTGGTTTTTGAAATATAAGGTTGGAAACGAACATTGAATTTCGAGAAAAGGGTTAATATGACAACGGGGGTAAGAAAATTGAATGAATCCCAACCTTAATTTGAAAGGAATTGATAACAATTTGGAAAGGAAATTTGAATTGAGGAACTCATAAAGTCCATAGCTATTGTTTTAAAGTGCGCTTATTATCTGGAAAGTCCGGGATCGAATATTTTTTCGAAAACCATTCCAAGTAATAATACGACGTATAAATCTGGAAACTTGGAAATCGATAAGTGAAGACCGAGTATATTCGAATTGTTTGGGTTGATTGCTGATGTCTCGGATCGGGTCGTACACCTAATACGAGGTTATAAGTGGCATGAGATCTGAATATATTTGAATATTTTCGGCTTGTTGTTCCGTTAAGACGCAGAACATACTTGTATGGATTGTGTGTCTGACATTGAAATTGACTGCATAACACTGATTTTCGTTAATATATATCGGATTTGTGGCAATAATATTTTCCTCTTTCCTCGTCTCTAAGTCATATGAACTTAGAGGGTATGCATTAATAGAAATCATTGATATGTCGTGAATTGTCAATGTGGCATACTCGAGTTATGAAATGAGCTAGAGATGATCAAAGCATGGCTATTGAAGCGTAACTTTGTATACATCGTGACCTCGACGAAGCTCACACCCCGGAGTGATGGTAAACTGACGGTTAGGTTGTATCCATAATCTCTTGTGAAAATCGGAAGCTTTGGCAGTAGACCAACTACGAAACCTGAGGGAATAAAGTATATATGGTGTGCGATGTCTGGATGAAAACTGGGTTATATACTTCTGCGCTATGCATTCGGTGTCCGTTGTACTTAGCTTCGTGTCCTCGATTGATCTTTCGTGCCAGGAACCATCCTGTTGGAAAACCCAATAACCAATACTAGCCATTCGTTTTGTGTGTAAACTATATATGTGGGCAAAGTTACTGTGCTCGCTAAGATTAATAAATTTATTTGTGAAATGGTTTTCAACACTATGTACTAATGATAATATTAAAAGAGGATTTTCATGTAATAAAGCATTTTGGTTATCATAAGGCAAAACTCGCTCATTTGGTGTGCGCCTACATTGTGTGATATGGGACGAGCTTATGATAGCTTCATTTTCCAAAGTCATAACGAATTTCATTACACAGGAATTCACATGGAGTAAACCTGTAACGACCCGCCCTGTACTAGCCGACATTTCCTCCGAAAGTGCGCTGTACACATGTCTAATTAGCGCGGAACGGTCGTCGGAAGGAAAGAAAGAAGGTGAAGAACTAACACAGAACCTGTAGAATGTCTCACAGCGCATGGAATAAAATATAATAATAACATAACTTTGACATATAACAGGCGAGACAGTGCATAAGCTGAAAAATTAAATCATGTCTAACATGGCAGCGGAAATCCAAAATACAGCTTATGATCCAACATCCTTATTACAACTTCAAAAATACTGTCTCTAAGCAAAAGAAAGGAAAAGGTACACTACTAATGCCCAAGCAGTGACCATCGATAACACAGGGAGATAATACATAAATATCATACGTGGAAGCCTCCTGCTCGTCTCCAGTACAGCTACCCGTGCATCCACCTAACCTGTCTCTAGTCTGCTCGTGTGAGCACCCAGAGTAATAAGAAGAGACATAAAACTCTGGGTCAGACAAAAAGTATGGTGTGAGCGATAAGCAGCTAAACAAAACAGAACAATAACATGTATAATCCAATCATACCTGAACCTGGACCTGCAACCAAAGAGTTAGCACTACATACCGTACAATACTCTAAGGTGCCACTAACATATGGTGTAAATAATACGGGGGTGGGGGTGTGTATGTCATAGTGATGTCAAACAATCAAGCATAGCAACCATCCTCACATCTCTCACTCATTGCGTAAAGCATACGATATCCACTACTTTGGTCACCTAATCTTTTGGGCCATGACAGAGTCCAACCCCGTATAACTACACTATGAGCCCCTAATCCATCTCTCAGTGATGAACCAAAGTTATGGACACCGATAACCCCTTTGCACACGTCCCGCAGCAAAGCCCAAATCGTGAAGTGAACTCAATGGTTCCCATCTGGATCCTGAGCTCTAACTTCTCCTTTGGACTACCTTTGCATCTTGGGTTATGGTCTTCATCTTCATCCGGATCGGTTCAGCTTCATTGTTTACGCCTCAAGTCAAAGCTCTTCGGTTCGGTTCGGTCGTGACGAGCCTCTCCGGTTCGTGACAAGCTCCTTCGGTCGTGCTCCAGGCATAGTGGCTCCCTCAGTGGCTTTTATCGGATGTCCCCGAGCTTATAGAAATTTTTGCGCTTTCCATGCTAGGAAATAGGATATTACTGCTGGTGGGATAATCATATCACATAAATTTGCTGATATACCCTCGATCCCATATCGGGGACAAGGGTTGGTGCGCCGACAATCAACCAACATTCATGCGTAAGCGTTCTAGATCTTCAACTTGCTAACTTTCAGGCAAGACTAAGTCAATTGGCCAGGCAAATTCTTGATGTATCAGCTCTGAATTAGATGATGTAATCTCGAGCAATTGATGCTCAAATCTGTAGTTGCCCCCAGCCTTAGGGGAGTGAGTCACTTGGCAGATAATTGATGAAAAGAGTGGAAGTATGAGTCTTCACTTTCTAACTTCAGAACGCCGTTCACCAGGAGTTTCATTCATGTACATCTCCTATCTAATGGGTGGCCGATTGGTGATTTGGTCCGGTGAATTTCTTAACTTTAAAATGAATCCTAAATAAGAATTGTTTTCGAGTTCTCACACCAATACCACGACTGATCTGGAGTTTATTGTTCACTTACCTAAACTCGGAGTGCCCATATTTTTGCATGGGCAGCTAGTAGTTTAGTTTACAGGTATAGTTACAGAGCTGATTTCTGATTGGAGCTAGAGTCTTATTTTGGGTTTTCTTCTTCCGCTGAGAGCAGTTGTTTCTGCAGAGCTTATGGTATACTCTGGTTCTTTGTAACTCTGATGTAAAAAAAAATTGTAATGAAATAAGAAGTTCTGTTATTTGTGTTCAAATATGTTAGTACCCATAACCATCTGTCTTTATGAACGCTTTGAGTTGGTTTAATTACCAGCGAGAATCAGGCAAAAAGGCGGGTCTTTACATGAATGTTCTACAAGCACCTCTTTCACCAACATTTCCATTTTCCTTGCTAAGCTCATGCCCCCTGCTTAATTTATCAGACATAAATTTTACAATAAGTCACCAAAAACAGAAAAAAGTGCTTAAACCTTAACATTATTTTTTTCATTGTCGTTTGAGAAAAATTAGGTGCTGAATTCAGGTATTTTGATTCATACATACAATAACCGTATAATTAGAAGAAAATAGTAATATGCTACTCTATTGGGGTCCAACAAAAGTGAATATGCCAAAAAATGAAAGGGAATGAACACTAGACTCGTGTATTACTAATTACTATACTTTTGGGACATGCAGTATTATTATTATCATGAATTGTAGGAGGTTTAACTATTAAAGGGGCAACCATATATTCTGGATGAGAGGAACATCATTTGTACCACACAAAATTTTCCAAATACCAATCATAGTTGTTGCTAACTTTCCTATTGGCCTCTTAACATGACTCGTTATTTATTCACGCATGTTATCAAACTTATTGACTATTGTATTCACTTCATATTACACAATCTCATATTCTCATTACTTTGTCGTGTACTTTTTTTTGTTATGATGCCAAGATAAAAGTTGTACATATAAAAAATCGCAATTTGTTATGATAAAATTAAAAAACAATAAATAAACTATCAAAAGCAATAATAATATTTTCCTACCTCTAATGTTTTTTCTGCCTTAATGGAGGCACATCATGAGAATTGTGTGACAAAGATTAAAATAAAATTAAATCCTTCATTATCTAGGACGACTACTATATAAAAGCCAAGGATAAAGACCTTCTACCTTTAGAAGCTGCTTATTTATCTAATGATTCTAACTCCTATTTGCTTGGAATTGCTGAAAACAGAGATAATGGTTATATAAGCATTGAGAATGTCAACTTGGATGACTCGGATTATTCTTCACTAAGTCTTAAAAAGAGATGAAGTAAAATTAACCTTAATAATTTACATGGTGAAGAGGTTGTTAAAAGTGGTGATACCTTAAAACAAGCACAATGATACCTTAAACATATATGACAGTGAGGTAACAAAAAAAGACATGCACATGAAGCATCAAACTCAAATTCTCAAGGAGTATATAGAACAGGACCAGGGAAGGACACAAACAATTTTTTTCTTTTTTCTACTGCTGATGCTAACAACAACATCTCTCTTTTTTGCCTGCTGCTCCCCCTCGGCAGCAACCACCCTACAAGCGGTGGCAACAGCTTTCCGCTGGTGGGTGGTGATGGCAAAGTCTATTGATGCTACTGTAGCCGTTTTTTTTTTTATATTGCAACTGCTGCTATTTTGAAGCAGCACCTTACCCTTTTTTTCTTTTTCTTTTTTCTTTCCTTTTGGCATGTTCTATTTGCCTACTAAAACAAAAGGACTGCACTTTCCAAGCATCTTCATCTTTGCTATGACAATGTTAGATGAATGATATGACCCAATTGTTATTTTAGTTGCACTCGAAATCAAGGTTAATTGTCAGAATTTAATGCAAAAGACAAATATGAAACAAAATCCAAATTGTAAGATCTCAAGGATCTAAAACAGTGACATTTACCAATAAACGGTAACCATGTAGGTAATATGTGTTGAAATTTAAAATTTACTTCAACACCAAGGATGCTTCATGAGCACTTCACCAATTATGGTTAGAAATAAAAAGAGCCGCAATCACAAATATAAAAGCATAAAAGGAAGACAAAGGAGTTTTTATAATGTTTCGATTTAAGATGAATCAACGTCCACTTTTAATCATTTTCCATTATGAAATTCCGTTTACAATATGCATAAACTCTCTTTACATTCGATTTTCTCTTTCCTCTTTTTTTGCTCTCTTTACGGTCTAAATCGCACTTGATTTGGCAATGGAATTGGAGTGATCCCTTGCTTTGTGATGACGGATGTATAAATCTTCAATCACTTTAGCAATCAGATGATTTTCATGAATTCCATAGCAAGTAAGTGTTAGATCTAGGCTTTAGAGAGGACTAGAAGCGGTTGGAGATCATTTGAATCATGTTAGAGAGAAGTTCCATAGCGCATAAAAAAGATTCAAAGAGCTTTGATTCCATTGGAGAGAGCTTCAATGTTGATTGGAATGGAATTGATCCGCATGAAGTTGGAGAGATGTTGTTTAATCCTTGGAAGCCATTAATGAAGCTTGAAATGGAGCTTGGAGTGTTAGAGAATGATTTTGCAGCCCTTCAAGGTGAAGAAAATCGGTCCCCATTAAAGTGAGGTTGGACCTCTATTTATAGGTGCGAAGCAAATGAGGAGAATGACCAAAATATAAGGTGCAGGGAACAAGTCGGTCAGTCATTTATTTACAGAAATGCCACCGGGTACAGCTGGCAACAGCTAGAAAGGGGTACCGGTCGGTCGGTCATAATATAGGACACCGGTCGGTCGGTCTGTGCCTTTTGGGGTACCGGTCGGTCTAAAATGCAAAACCACTGATCGGTTATAAGTATCATCCACCTTTTATATATATATTTGTATATACCGTTTAGTCCCCAAGTATCCTCCTTTTGTTTAATACTGACCGCCATTTGTATGTGAGACCAACATGTACTGACCGGTCACGTGCATCCTGCTTTTGCTGCACAGTTTCGCTTCATGTTCATTCATGCAAAAATACATCAAGTCCAAACAAATTGTCATATGTAACCGTGGTCGATCGGTTGTAATATTATCACTACAGAACGGTCCACCCGGTCGGCCATCACGTGTTGAAGCACCATTCTACTTTTGTATTTGCTTCAATGTGAAGCCACTTATGCTTTTCCTTGTGAAATGTGAATATATATGAATAATGTGCGTTCATCACATTTTTATAATCCTTGACGTATGTTCCATGATACTGCTTGGTCTGGTACTCTTGTGTAACAGTGTTTGCATGGCGTCCCTCTAAGTTGCTAATCGACTATTTGCTTTGTATTAAGCCACGTGTACTTGAGTCTCTGGCCATTTGTTTGCAACGTTCTCAGGTGGATTCATGTAATGTATGTCCGCTCTTGAACTTTAGAAGGTGCATGTCCCTTTATATTAGCATATAGCCGATCGGTCACGTTCTTTGCACCACAGTTTGCTTATATTAAAACAAGTCCACGTATGCATCTTCATGTCTTTTGCATGGAATGTACACACAGTATTTGTATATCATTTACTGTTGGTCCATGTAATGTGTACGTTAGCTGGCTTATGCATGTATTGAGTTTATCCATGTCTTTATATAAGCCAGTTCATATTCTCTGAACCATTCCTTCGTTGAGTTGTTATCATATGGGACTATGCATGAGAAAGGCCGCATGCTGTCATGTATGCTAATGGAACCGATCGGTATGCTCAGTCCATGACCGGTCGGTACACAATAATTTTACAAAGTGATCCGAAGACATGACTGATCCGGTGATACTGACCAGTCTGTGCCGTACGCTTGCAGAGTCTTCTTTGCATTCATCTTCGTAGCCGCGTGTTAATGTCAATACGCGCTTCTTAGTTTTGAATCGCGTTTTGACGACGGGGGTTAACATTTGCCTCTCGAAGCTTGTATTTTTTGCTCGCAAAAAATGCGGGTTTCAAAATGAACATTGTTGATGTATTTTGCATTGAAATCCAGTTGTAGCATTTTGTTTTCTATGACAAATTGCACTCTGAATTTGTATGCTTCATGACACCTGCTCTGTAATTAAGAAAAACAATCGCACGGTTTTGGACTTATACTCACCATTGATTGGCCATATTGATAGTGGATTAGTTAATCATTAAAAATGATTTATAGCGAATTTTATTTTGAATTGAACAAAGAGCTTGTACAAGATTGTTTTACTCAATGGTTTAAAACTCATTGAATATTATCTGCACAAATACGATGTTCTAATTCGGATTCGCATTAACGCTCAAAATCAGCTAATCGACTAAGCCGACTGTGGATTTCGAACATTATCATTTTAATGACTTATATGACGGTACGCGCCATTTCTCATTTTGGAGATGTGTATCTGAGATATTTTTGGCTTCCTTTCGGAAGAAGACTTAGATATTTGTGCCCTTGTTTTACGAAGTCGCTACCAGTCTTTTCCACGGGAAGTATTTTGGGTTTCATACTCGTGTTTGAATGAAGATACTACCACTTATCGTGTCTGAGATTTTCAGACACTATGCAAGTCAAGTGGTTAATGTCCAAACTCCATTTACAATCCATCTTGGTTAATTTAGTCATTGGGGACATTTTCCACTCAATTATACTAATTAATCCAAGCGTCAGTAATTTTTGAAGGAGTGCCCCTAGAAAGGACTTCGGTTAAGACCCAATGTTTTCGTTATCGCAT
Organism: Allium sativum; assembly: GCA_030737875.1. Lineage (NCBI taxonomy): Eukaryota > Viridiplantae > Streptophyta > Magnoliopsida > Asparagales > Amaryllidaceae > Allium > Allium sativum. The sequence continues at coordinate 712,270,998 of CM060921.1, read as the reverse complement.
CAGGTGCTTCCTGATTCTGACGGTCAATTGGGTGCCCCCGGAGAGGGCTTTGGTCAGAACTCCAATGTTTTATTGTGTCTGAAATGATCAGATGTCACGTGAACTAATTAGGAGTCTGACACTCTTCACATCTGAAATCATCAGATGTTACGCAAATGGATTTCATTCTTCACATCTGGGGATTCCAGATGCTACGCAAATGAATGGGCACTCTTCACATCTGATATTTCAGATGTTACGCAAGTGAATTTCATTCTTCACATCCGAGGATTCCAGATGCTATGCAAATGGATTGACACTCTTCACATTTGAGACTTCAGATACTACGCAAGTGAATTTCATTCTTCACATCCGGGGATTTCAGATGCTACGCAAATGAATTTCATTCTTCACATCTGACTTTTCAGATGCTACGCAAATGGATTTCATTCATCACATCTGACTTTTCAAATGCTATGCAAATGGATTTCATTCTTCACATCTGACTTTTCAGATGCTCGCAAATGGTTTGGCACTCTTAACATTTGACACTTTAGATGCTATGCAAGCGGTTTTCATTCTTCACATCTGGGGATTTCAGATGCTACGCAAATGGATTGGCACTCTTCACATCTGAGACTTCAGATGCTACGCAAGTGAATTTCATTCTTCACATCCGGGTATTCCAGATGCTACGCAAAAGGATTTCATTCTTCACATCTGACTTTTCAGATGCTACGCAAATGGTTTTCATTCTTCACATCTGATTTTTCGGATGCTACGCAAATGGATTTCATTCTTCACATCTAACATTTAAGATGCTACGCAAATGGTTTGGCACTCTTCACATCTGAGACTTCAGATGCTATGTAAGTGGTTTTCATTCTTCACATCTGGGGATTTTAGATGCTACGCAAATGGATTGGAGCGGTCGTTGTATTGTCCAAGAGGAAGCTATTAGCCCATTTGTCGGACGACCGACTTGGCAGGCTATTTCAATTTAGGAACTGAAGCTTTGAACCTCCCACTTGGGGAGGTGCCCCTCGACAAAGGTTATAGCCCCCTTGTTTGTTTGCCGCGACGCTTGCTCGTTGTTTGAATCTTTACGACTCTTCCCATTCACTTTTCAAGGCGGAGCTTTTCTATTTTCACATTTGTGCATGTTGATATTTATAGCATTTGGCCTTTGAACTATCGTTGTTGGGGTCGTTATGTTTCGTTAGATTTCACAAGAACAAGCGCTCGACAGATAGCCTGCAATATGAAATCAACTTTTAAGAAAATTTTGATTTGACATATAATTTCGCAAGCCAGAAATTCATTCATACATACATGCTCTTATTCGCAGAGCTAATGTTCAGTGCATCACTTGCAGATTATAACAGACTGTTTACAAGAAGTCTTGAATATAACAGAAAGTAAAATGCGAAGTAAAGTATGAACTAAAGCAGGAAATAGAGCAGGAAGTAAAGAGAGAGCAATGGTGATTTCTTATTCTGAGCCATTGAAGTTGGAGCACCGTCAGCGGTTATCAGTTGATAATCAACCTTGGCATGATTTGAGCAGAAGCTACGTTGCTCGGACCAAGCTGATCATTTGATGCCCCTTGCCTTTGAGGAGTTGTAGAAGGATTCATGGCTTGCGGATTCTTTACATATTGATGTAGCCTGTTTTTCCTGATCAACTCCTCAATGAGATTCTTCATGAGTCGGCACTCATTAGTGTTATGACCAGGCCGGTTGTGGAATCTGCAGAATTTTCCTGAGTTTTCTGCTTTATCGCTTATCCTTATCGGATTTAGCTCCGCATACTCTTTAGAATTCATTGTCGTAAGATAGATATTCTCAGGAGTGTCATTCAAAAGCGTCAGCTCTGATGAGTTGAAAAGGCGAGACTTCTTATTAGCCTTGTTGTTGTTCCCATCGTTGGCGCGCTTCTGCCCCTGAGTGTTATTCTGATTATACTGAGCAGCAGCATTTTTGGGAGCTTCAAGGAGCAGGTCTAGCATCAATAATCTGAAGAGGTACTGCACCAGCTTCGACTCTCATGTACTCCTCGGTTTTTTTATAGAATTTCTCGAGCGTGCTTAGCTCTTTCATTTTAATCCATTAACCAAATTTGCTCTTCTCGTCTATAGCGCCGATTAGAGACATTAAGATCATGTGAGGTTCGGGATTCCCTGCTTCAGATACAGCGTCAAACCTTTTAAGAAAAGTCTTGACAGATTCTCCTGGATTTTGCCTCATTGATGTAAGAGAAATGACGTTCTTAGCCTTCGTAGCCTGCAACCTGAACTGCTCTTTGAATTTCAGAGTCAAATCATCAAATCGGTCGACGGATTTGGGTGGCAGCCTCGTGAACCACAACGATGCGAAACTTCCTAGATAGAGAGGGAAGCACAAGCATTTGATCTCGTCTGTTGCCTTGGCTGCATTCATGTGCCACTCGTATTTGTATAGAAAGTGATTTGGATCAGAAGTCCCGTTATACGGAGGCAGAGTGGGATGCGTGAACTTTTTGGGGAATTCAGCCCTGCGGATCCTCTTTGTGAATGGATTTTTGCCGATGGAGAAGTCCTATTCCCTTTCACTATCCTTGCGAGGCATGTTGTCTTTTATGATTTGCTTTACCATATCCGCGATATATTCCTTCGAGTTGTGTCGTTCCGGGGAGCGGACTTCGATCTCTTTTCCGGATGCTCGTCATGGCGAGCGATCGCGTTTAGAGGATCTAGGCCTTTTACTTCCGCTATGGGAAGGTGCCCCTTGTCGGGACTTGCAACTTGTCGGTTATTTCGATCGGAATGATTTTTAGTTTTGAACTTTGAGCCTTCGACATTAGCATCGTCATTATGAGGATCAGAGGCCGATGAATTTGCATTCTCTTCAAGGTTAACATAGACGTTCGGAGGAGGAGCGGGATTTGCTTGAGCGTTTAGGAGAGCGCTCACTTTATCCATTAAAGCTTGATTAGTATCCACGAGAGTTTTATTAGTATCTATTAAAGCTTTGTTGGAGGATTCCATGCATTGACTCAAGTTAGCGACGACGTCATCTAATTCAGCTTTGGTTACTCCAGCTCCGGATATTGAACTTTCTCCAACTTCGAAACGGTTAGCGAGTGGAGTTTTCTCGTTGTTAACAATGTTGTCATTTTCTTCAGCGGCTTTACTAGTAGTCTTCTTCGATTTCGCCATTACTTCGGATAAAGCTTTGAATTTGGAAGATAATTCATCGACTGGCCTAGCTCTTGGATTTGCGGAATCTATGGTAGAAATAGGCTCTTAGAACTTTAATGCGAAGGAAGGAGATGCGAACACGGTCCCACGGTGGGCGCCAAATGTTGAAATCTAAAATTGACTTCAACACCAAGGATGCTTTATGAGCACTTCATCAGTTATAGTTAGAAATAAAAAGAGCCGCAATCACAAATATAAAAGCATAAAAGGAAGACAAGGGAGTTTTTATAGTGGTTCGATTCAAGATGAATCTACTTACACTTTCCAATCATTTTCCATTATGAAATTCCATTTATAATATGCACAAACTCTCTTTACATTCGATTTTCTCTCTCCTCTCTTTTCGCTCTCTTTACAGTCTAAATCGCACTTGATTTGGCAATGGAATTGGAGTGATCCCTTGCTTTGTGATGGCGGATGTATAAATCTTCAATCACTTTAGCAATCAGATGATTTTCATGAATTTCATAGCAAGTGTTAGATCTAGGCTTTAGAGAGGACTAGAAGCGGTTGGAGATCATTTGAATCATGTTAGAGAGAAGTTCCATAGCGCATAAAAAAGATTCAAAGAGCTTTGATTCCATTGGAGAGAGCTTCAATGTTGATTAGAATGGAATTGATCCGCATGAAGTTGGAGAGATGTTGTTTAATCCTTGGAAGCCATTAATGAAGCTTGAAATGGAGCTTGGAGTGTTAGATAATGAATTTGCAGCCTTCGGGGTGAAGAAAATCGGTCCTCATTAAAGTGGGGTTGGACCTCTATTTATAGGTGTAGAACAAATGAGGAGAATGACCAAAATATAATGTGCAGGGAACCGATTGGTCAGTCATTTATTTATAGAAATGCCACCGGGTACAGCTGACAACAACCGGCCGGTCTGGTACCGGTCGGTCCATGCCTTTTGGGGTACTGGTCGGTCGTAGAAGTGAGGCACCGGTCAGTCTAAAATGCAAAACCACTGATCGGTTATAAGTATCATCCGCCTTTTATATATATTTATATATACTGTTCGGCCCCAAGCATCCGCCTTTTGTTTAATACTGACCGCCACTTGCATGTGAGACCAACATGTACTGACAGGTCACGTGCATCCTGCTTTTGCTACATAGTTTCGCTTTATGTCCATTCATGCAAAAATACATTAGGTCCAATCAAATTGCCATATGTAACCGTGGCCGATCGGTTGTAATATCATCACTACAGAACGGTCCACATTACCTGCTATCGGTCGGCCATCACGTGTTGAAGCACCATCCTACTTTTGTATTTGCTTCAATGTGAAGCCACGTATGCTTTTCCTTGTGAAATGTGAATATATATGAATAATGTGCGTTCATCACATTTTTATAATCCTTGACGTATGTTCCATGATACTGCTTGGTCTGGTACTCTTGTGTAACAGTGTTTGCATGTTGTCCCTCAAAGTTGCTAATCGACTATTTGCTTTGTATTAAGCCATGTGTACTTGAGTCTCTGGCCATTTGTTTGCAACGTTCTCAGGTGGATTCATGTAATGTATGTCTGCTCTTGAACTTTAGAAGGTGCATCTCCCTTTATATTAGCATATAGCTGATCGGTCACGTTCTTTGCACCACAGTTTGCTTATATTAAAACAAGTCCACGTATTCATCTTCATGTCTTTTGCATGGAACGTACACACGGTATTTGTATATCATTTACTGTTGGTCCATGTAATGTGTACGTTAGCTGGCTTATGCATGTATTGAGTTTATCCATGTCTTTACATAAGCCAGTTCATATTCTCTGAACCATTCCTTCGTTGAGTTATTACCGTATGGGACTATGCATGAGAAAGGCCGCATGCTGTCATGTATGCTAATGGAACCGATCGGTATGCTCAGTCCATGACCGGTCGGTACACAATAATTTTACAAAGTGATCCGAAGACATGACTGATCCGATGATACTGACCAGTCTGTGCCGTACGCTTGCGGAGTCTTCTTTGCATTCATCTTCGTAGCCGCGTGTTAATGTCAATACGCGCTTCTTAGTTTTGAATCGCGTTTTGACGACGGAGGTTAACATTTGCCCCTCGAAGCTTGTATTTTTTGCTTGCAAGAAATGCGGGTTTCAAAATGAACATTGTTGATGTATTTTGCATTGAAATCCAATTGTAGCATTTTGTTTTCTATGAAAAATTGCACTCTGAATTTGTATGCTTCATGACACCTACCCTGTAATTAAGACAAACAATCGCACGGTTTTGGACTTATACTCACCATTGACTGTCCATATCGATAGTGGATTAGTTAATCATTAAAAATGATTTATAGCGAATTTTATTTTGAATTGAACAAAGAGCTTGTACAAGATTGTTTTACTCAATGATTTAAAACTCATTGAATATTATCTGCACAAATACGATGTTCTAATTCGGATTCGCAATAACGCTCAAAATCAGCTAATCGACTAAGCCGACTGTGGATTTCGAACGTTATCATTTTAATGACTTATATGACGATACGCGCCATTTCTCATTTTGGAGATGTGTATCTGAGATATTTTTGGCTTCCTTTCGGAAGAAGACTTAGATATTTGTGCCCTTGTTTTACGAAGTCGCTACCAGTCTTCTCCACGGGAAGTATTTTGGGTTTCATTCTCATGTTTGGATTAAGATTCTACCACACTACACCAGAATCGCCGATTTGCAACGGCTTAGAGCCGTTGCAAACGTCTTTTGCAACGGCTAAAAGCCGTTGCAAAATATGGAGTAGCAAAAATATTGCAACGGCTTTAGGCCGTTGCAAAACTTGTTTTTTGCAACGGCCTAAAGCCGTTGCAATATTTAAATTTGCAACGGCCGTAATCCGTTGCTAATGTTGTTTTAGCAACGGCTTTTGACCGTTGCTGATTTATAATATATATATATATAAATCTGTGCTTTCGTCTCCTCTGATACTGCCTATTCAGTACAAATTTGACAGATCTGAATATTATCACAAAAGAAATATCAATAAATCAAATATTTCCAATATATTCAACATAAAAACCAAAATTAACAACAAACTTCACAATATATTATAAACTTAAAAGTTCTAACAGTTTGTAGCAGCAAAATATTACCGTGCATTACAAAGTTCAATAGCTGTAGCTAAAATAATATTACAGTGCAATTCAACTTCATCACACAATGATATTACTTGTTCACATATATCATAAATTAGCGTTGCATCATTACTTAATTAGCTTTCTTTCTTGAGCTAGAGTCTTCATTACTTCACCTCGCTCCCTGCATAAGATAAATTCAAACTATTTCAGATCTGCATTACTTCAGCTCAGTGCAGTTTAGAAGGTGAAAGCATATACAATGAAGAGATAAAATAGTGCCCCAAAGAGACATATACAGTGAGAAGCCAACCACTACTCAAAGGTAGCCAAGTGAACGCAAGAATATCACATATAGATATGACATGGTGAGAAAGGAGGCCAAGGGGAGGAAACCACCACCAATAAACTCATCAAAAAATATTGAAGAGAAAAATGAAAGGAGGGAATCGAAAACAGTTGCTAATTGCTACCCAACCACATGACATACCCAAAGCCTACTTGATAAGGATTAAGCATAAATCGTTAAGACCAACACCAAAATCTCAGAAAAAATACAGACAAACCCCAAACTACAGACCAACGCAACCCTCAAGTCGAAAAGACATAGAACCCCATTCAATATTTTGAACCATGTACACAAATTAATCTTCCAAATAAATGGTCATTAATTTTGAACCCATTTAATATTTTGCAAAATTGAACCTAACGTTACATCCAAGCTATAGTTAATATTATAATGGGTCCATTTCTTGGGCTAATGACATGAGCTAAGTTCCATGATAGTGTTAAACCTTTTGTCAAGAGTCTACTTTAATGATTTCTATAACTGGAAATTACACTATCTATCAATCAATTGGTTGCATTTCGTAATCTTATCGAATTTTCGAGACAGCGGAAATGTCTAGTTAGTCCAGTCATTTTCGTTTCTCGCGGATAGAAAATTCAAGTTAGCCTAAAGAATATGAGAAGTAGTGTGTCATGTTATACACTTTTAAATACCATATGGTATTGGTATGAAGTGTGAAAAGATGATGTGCTTAGTAATACAGTAATTTTAATTTACATGATGTTTTCTAAAAGAAATCCATCTTAAATTATGTCAAAATATACCTAGTGAAAAGCATTGTAAGGCTACAGGAATCAAAAATAATAATAAGAAAAAAACAGTTTTTTTTCTTTCTTTCTATTTTTATATTGATATGTAATATGTATGTTCTTTTTCCACCAGGAGGGATTATTGATAGCATATATGCTTGAACTGTCTCACCGTCACACTGTGAACAATGTGAAGGAGACTAAAATATTGACAAATAAGGCTGATTATTGAACAGGCAATTAAAATTTATTCTTCTTATGTGTATTTGTGTAAGAATGAACTAAAAACAGGTTGATTACATAAGAGTACAATTTCATTAAAGCAGGACAGAACAGAGAGTATGGTCTCTTATGGGCTAACTAAGTAAAACCTGGAGCTCAAACTAATGATCCAAGGAAGATATGATCACAAACTCAGAGACTCCAACCTGAGGCATCGGTAAACCTTAGTAATAATATATACACTGAACAGATTAATCTGGGAAATTGATAGTAGTTACAATCTAGGCATTAATCCTACATGAAGAGTCAAATAGTATTGTCTCTAACTTGAGCATATGACTGCATAAGAATTTCCTCAGTTTTGTTTAATTATTTGACTGCATAAGAATTTCCAGTCCAAGTCTGATAAATTGCATTCATGAACGTGTACTCTTACTGATCATTGGAAATATGTATGCACATGCCCAGTCCTAAGGCAAGACAACCAAAACATTCTCCTAGCGCAACTGACCTGGCAAGGGCAACAGTCAGAGGGCGGTGATAATTAGTTTTCCAGTTTTTGATATAAATATTGTTTTTCACTTGTTTACTAGTTGATATTGTGGTGGAATGGCAACTGAAATAGTCGGACCACCACTGTGTACGCATGAACACAAAGCAATATCATTAAAAAAAATATTATGATTGTTATATAATTGTATATCTTTGGTCTTACAACGAATACAGAATAACGAATGAGTCAGCCTTTATTAACTAACCACCATTGTAATTGAATATCATAAAACCTTGTGACCATTACAAATCGAATCTCTCCAGTAACAATTTAATTCTGATAATCATCTAGATACGTGTATATATTGGCAAGGTATAAAACCAAGGATACCCGGTCCGACTCAACTTTTCCGTACTACTAGAATGCCACACCAAAACAAAGACAGTTTTGTCCATTTGGAAGTTGGATGATTCTGACTGGAACCTAAAAGCTGTATCTTCTTCAACAAGCTTTTTTCTTTTTCTTATATATAACAGATATCTATCTAGCTGTAACTCCACTGAAAATTCTCTCTTCAATTTTACCTCACGGTTTTAGCTTCAGTCAGCGAGCATAACAGTGCACGTTTTCCATGTCTGCATTAACTTAATCCAAAGAGTTGACAAGCAATACTTATTCCAATTATTGTGCAGATTTTTAGTCAAATAGGGGACACAGATCGATTGCTGGATGCAAGAACCAAATATCAACGGGTATATTTTTTCTTCAAAAACAATTTTGGATCATGATGCTTCTGTGTATTTAAAAAATCATCACGTTTTAACATGTTGACATTCAAACGTTCGAATTTTCCAGCAAATTACGAATCAGTTCCAAAACTTCTATTTGATTTGGACACGTGTAATACTCAACATCTGCATTCTCGTGCGAGAATGGTAAATTTTATAGGTCCCAGTTACGTCTATGTGCTGCACATGCTTATACTTGAGCACTCACCTCACCAAATTGGTCAAGTTTGGTGACGGGGGAATTCAGACCTTTAGCACTGGACAAATTGGACAGGTAAGACACGTCCGATGCTAAAGGTCCGAATTTGGACCCTGCCCCCTTAATTTGAACCCTCTCCATAATTTAAAACCACCCTCTCCCACGTCATTACCCTGACATCTTAGGTATACGACAGATAGTTCAAGGAGGTCATGAAAATGATTTTTATCTTTCAAGAATCATTATTCGATGATGCTTGTTTTAGAATTTCGACCAAGCATAACGGTTTGCTAATGAATTTTTTACTATGTCATTTGCATTCAAATTCCACCAATTATATGGTGTACCCGTATCGCATGAGACATTATTGTGTCGGGACACTTGCTCCCTAAACCCTCCGCGACCTAACCGGTTAGGTCAATTGCTCTTCAGTGGGGGCATTGCCACTACACGTATCTAGATGATTAATGTCTTAATTACTTGTACCTAAAGTTCAAGTTTTATTATTGTCTAAGCAAACTAAAAATGAAAAGGAGTAAAATAATGATAATAATTAATGCTTACATGTTTGGCCTAAGTATGAAAATCAACTTCGAAAATACGAGTTATCAGTAGAAAAGAAGATACAAAGACCTTATGTACTTGACTGTTATTTGAAAATCAAACAGAGGAAAAAGGACAACATATGCAAGAATCTACAATATATCGTAATTTGTGCCTTATATTTTGTACTTTGCTTTTCTTCAAAGCTTGCTATGTTTTGTATTCAATACAACAGAGAAACGTTGACGCTGCAGATGAGAACAAAGTTGAGATAATCTCAACAAATGTTGTGCGCTGCATTCTCTTATCATGCATCTTATTTTACTGCTGCTTTGTTATAGCATGAGCCTGCCATATAATTTGCTTACTTATTATAAATTAAGACTTAATATATTTAATTTTACATTTACTTGGTTATTCAATGACTTCCTGTCATATGACATGGCAATGCAAGTTCAATTTACTGCTGAGTTTAGGCGCACGGTTAATTTGGAATAGCAAACACAAACTGACATATGAATATTATTAATTTTAATGCCATAGCAAGAATTTGGTCTGCTTCTTATACAATGTGGGCTTACATACATATATTTGCAGGATGCACCAGGTGTTTTCAATTTTCTTGCAACTTCATCATGGTAAGACATTTCTACTTTGTCTACTGCCTGCTGCAAATTTCTAATAGTCGGTGCCTTTTTGGTACATATCGTGTTTTAAAAAAAAAAATTATACCAAATTACAGGCATCCATAAAGTTATTCTGTGTTGTGAACTTCGCATTTAACTGCAATTGTAAGTGCTTACTTAAGATTTGACATTCTTAATAGTCAGTAGAAACTAATAAAATGCATTTGTAAATGCTGAACGACATCACATAACCGCCATCTAAAGATATCGAAATAAATCTAAAAGACTGTAATAGCTCATACCTGCTCCTCCATCTAAAGATATCGAATTGAACTCTTTGGGTGACATACATAACCACCGACTCCAACGTCACCAAAGGTCATAGCAAGAGGTTGATTTTGTTTGGTTGTGATCTCATCCGGTAATAGTATATTGTCCACAATCACCTTCTCATGTGTTGGAAGTACGGGTTTTCCATGTATGATGGATGCCGTTGAATCTCTGCATACTAAACCTGTTGCAACAACCTCTAGATTAAAGCTTAACACTTCACATTTTTGATTTGCCGAAAGATGCGAAATCACCAGATTAGCAACAACGTCGTTCTTGGACGTTCTTCCACCACTTTCCTGATTTGTTCCACCACTTCCTCCTTCGTTGGAAGCAATGTCTGGTATCGGGTTTTCTTGACTCGCATATCCTTTTAAAAAGCCGACAATTGAATTCAATGTCCCTTGCATATTACCCAATGTCCCTTGCATATTACCCAATTTCCCCTCCATTGTATCCATCCTTGCTGTCAAAATATCTGAGCTTGCTTTACTCTTTTTGAGTTGTTTACGTGGAATGGTAGAAGCTTTAACTTGTGATTTTGATATCATAGTTCCAACACTTCGAGTTCGTCCCCTTTTATCCTTGCCAAACACTTGTGATAAAATGTCTTCATCCACTGTCAAATTTTGTTCCTCACCATCATTGATTGTTTCCTTCGCTTTTGCAATTTTATCCTAAAATATGAAAATACTTAAAATATTACATGAATTGATAGGTTACTAAACTAAAATAATATATTGTTTAACTTACAAAGTACAAAGAATTCGAATCTGATATGGTGCCATCCTTTTTTGTATGAGTTTTCTCCCATACTTGACGACGTGTGATTTCTTTTTCTGGGTTCTCACTTGCCTGCAACAATCAAGTATGGTAAAAGAAAACCGCGCAAAAAAATATTGTTTTAAATAAGGCATGAAATAACAAGATGACGAATACTAGATGAACATAATAATACTGAGAAGATAGAAAATGAAAACATAAAAATCAAAGAATTTATTTATTTATTTACATAACTAAGATTTGAACTCATAAACTAAATGGCGGAACTATGATTCCCATCCAACAGGATTGATACAGAAAAAAACAAAATGGTACACTGGATATTGCCTTTGTCTGATCTGTTAACAATCAAATCAGATTAATTAGGAACCTCAAAAAATTCACTGGATCGTGACGACTCCTAATTTATCATCCCCAAGAAGGGTTTTATATCAAATTTTGCACTAATAATATTATGAATTAGAACTGCATGCTATAATCCAACACAAATCGATTAAGTGGACCATAGGCTCACAGCACCACTTTGGTGGCCTTAATCTACGTGGTCCAACCACTAAAGTTGCAGCAATAGGGCTATATACATAAACAACACTACTGCAAGGTCGACTGAGTCTGTAAAAGTGTAAATATAAAGTCACAGACATGTAGTCATGTTGTTCCCCCAGACGCATTGATATACTTAGGAACATACATAATGCTATAATACTGTTTAATTCATTTTTTCGTAACTAGATTTCATAAATTTATTTAAAAACATTTAATTCATCTTTTCATTATTATTATTTTTATTGTTTTTGGTTAAACATAATCATGTGATTGGAAAAAGATAAAATCAGAAAGTTTTAGGGAACATTAAAGGAGGGAGTAATGTAAATAATACGGGAAAATTTTCAGAGAGATATATTTTTTAGAAAGATGTTCCTTATCAATTTTATCTTACAGAATTTGAAAGCTCACATTGAAAAGTCGAACAACATAAGCACATATAATAAATGGAAATATGGTAGATGCTCGGATCAAATATGTTTGAAGTATAATTATAATATGATATAAAAGAACAATTTTTTTTTATATTCTCAGTCACAAGGACAGAATATTCTAACTAGCTGGACCAAAGCAGTAGTAGTTTCAGAAGGACGACCATTTTTACTTTACCAATAATAAATCAAGGATCATTTTTAAATTCAAAAACAGTGAGTAAAGGACCATTCTAAAATTCAAAATCAGTGAATGAAGGGCCATTTTTAAATTTAAACCAAGGACTATATATGGCTATGAATTAGGATAGAGCCTGACCAAACAGATCAAAACCTATAGATATTCAGTTAAGTCTAAGACTCTAAATGATGAAATGCCATTAGAGTGCAATTCAACTGATCTGACCCGAAAGACCGAAGCAAAAAAACATAAAGATTCGCGTATTTAAGGTGTAACTGCCCAAAGAACTTGTGTCAAACCAGCTCGATCAGATGGAGTCTCGGTTTTAGACCCGACAACACCTAATTCGTTTAGATCCAAGACCCGTTGGGTATGGGTCTAGATCCAATCCTACCCAGGACCATATTTAAGATCATAGGATATATAACATTTTTTTCATGCAACTATTATTCAGTAGTAACATCAAACTTGAAGGAAATACAACTCAAACCTAGGTTTATAACCACACAAACACAGGTGCGCATTTAGCATTAATGTACTCCATGATTGCATGAAAGTCTGCATTAATGTACTCCATGATTGCATGAAAGTCTGCAATGACGATCTGAAAACAGTGCTCTACGGATTGCGTGTATAGACACAAAAGCTCATTGTCAAGGATTTAATGAACACCAAGGATAAATGATCGAAAATGAAACGCCACAAATTTCTTTAAGTATCTGACTTGCCTATGAACTAATAAAAGACTTCACGAAAACAGGAAAACAAAAAATGTGTACCAATTTGTGTTCTACTACGGCATGACTTGTACGACCACTGTGATGACTATAATTGTATTGTGATCTATTTTTTTTGCCTAGCTCCCTTCTTTTGCGTGCACCGGGTTTTGCTTCGTTTTTCAAGAATCCGTCCCAATCTTCTATGCTAACTTTTGGGGGACAGTTTTTCCTTCTTTCTTCATCATTATCAAATTTGTCGTAGTACCCGGTCCTCAATTCGCTTTTGTAACTTCTAAATGATTCGCACTTTTTTTTTAAATAAAACTCTTTCGCATCTGACTCTACCTCAAAAAATTCCTGTAAATGATGAAGATTAAAATTATGTTAGTGTACTTCAACATGAAAATGAGTTTTAACTGGAAATACATGTAGAAGCGTAAAGGCGAATACTGATGTCAAATTCTAGTAAATTGTTTATCTGAAGTGACACGGCTTTTCAGTTACAGTATTGCTAAAACTAAAATTGAATCCAAGGAATCACCAAATGCAACCAAAGGCAAGACAGGGAAGAGTAACAATGACATCAGTATGTACAGTATGACAAGGAAGAGTAACCAAGATGAAATTTCATTTAAATGTTAATTTCTTTATATGTTAATTTCTTTAAGTCCAAACATTAGTTTTAAGGTTTCTGAGCATATACAGCAAGTAAATTATTTACTAAAAGAATTCAATATAAATCTTGAAGAATAATCATGGTTAGAAAAAAATGTTGCCATACTAAGCAACCTATAGGCAGTTCTTTTGCTAAAAAAAAGATGCAGGAGGTTCTAAGTTTAACAGCACACGTAAACAAATAGGAAAAAAGAATGGAAAAAAAATCTCCAGGTTAACTTGTAAACATATCCAGGTTATTTTTAACCTCTTTCACCTTGTTTTCTGTCCATTCTAAAATGACAGAAAACATTGCACTATCAGTATCACCTCCCCTGCTGAATGCGCATCCATGCACCTATAGATTCGACTTGTTTATAGGACTCTACTTCACTAGATCAAAGTAAATTGCCAAGATAACGAATAAATTTCATAAATTAGAAGCAGTGGCAGAAGCAATGACTACCAAGATGGACCGGACTTCAAAAAAAAGTAAAAAACAGTAACAGTCTTGACGTATATTATAAAAACTAGAATTAACATTGTACATTGTATTGCGCACTTCTAATAACCATAAGTCATTCAGAATGAACTCTGGTCTAGCACTTCTAAGAATACAATACCTAGTATGGTTGTTCAGTTCTCTTTTGACCATACATTACCTAGTCTAATTATGAGCAGATAATACCTAGAATATAAAGTGTTAACCCACAACTGTTTGTACATATGCAATAAAGGAGAGGATGAGCATTGTAGAAAAATGCCATGTATGATTTAAAACAACTGTGAATAGTACAGATCAATGTACCTACATTTTGGAAACAACAGGCTTTGTTGTAACGTCAATCAGATTGTACTAAATGTTAATCATAGTAAGAGGTCACAAATATTTTTAAAGAGTCCAAAAATGTGGAAACACAAATTTTTGGTATCATCACTTATATGTATAAAGGTTGAACAGCATGTGTGCACCAAAAAATATATTCACACAAACTAATAACGAAAATACAGAACACGTACTGGAAATGTAACTTTGAGGTTACAAGCATATTGAGAAATATTATGATACCAATAACAAATTTTGATTGTATGCCATCGAAGTGCTGGTTTTTATGAGATTTTAATGCATATCCACAGAAATACTCTCATGATTTAACTCTTTATTTAACAAAAGAAAAACATCAACCTGAACACCTTTATAGGTACAAAACAATGAACAATTCTCTCTTATCTCAAAATCTAAGAAAAAAATATTAAGGGTAACAAAAAGAATACTTGAAATCAATGCCAATTCATAGTTAATTGATGTTGATTTGTTCCTCAACATAATTATCTGGGCTGTTCAAAACCTTCACCTTCTATAAATCAAATACTATTGCTAACGACTTTGTATATTCATAAATTCTCAAAATCTGTTATGCTTCCCAGTTTTACATTCATAGGATCGGTGCAGTAATATTTGCGGAAAAGACCGAAAGCAAGCAAAAAGACAACAGTTACTTATCAGAACACACAAACACAAAAGATATGGTGAATCCTGCATAAAGTGTATAAGAAAATAGCAAGCATATACCACAACATACAGCTATTATATTGGTCAAAATGCTATACACTTGGTAGGCTTACCCGCAATTCATCCCAAACGTCATCTTTATATTTCATGGGAACTTTATCCCAACTTTCATATGATATCGGCACGTGAATTCGCACCAATTTACCAATTTTACTGCCTACTTTTCCAGCATTATCTGAAATTGGAACGCCATATGTGCTTGCCTCAACTTTCTCGGGTTGTGAGGATGACGAATGTGCGACTGAATGATTCGACGCTTCCGCAGCTTCTGACATTATTGATGTATAAGGACAAACAAAATGGTAAATGGTTTTTGATTACAAATAAGCATATGGATCATAATAAGCATATGGATCATAATATAAAAAGCTACATTCATGTTGATTAATTATAAGGTTATCCCAATCAAAAGCTTGCTAGTAGTCACATTATGCCGATTAATTTGAGCTGTATAACTGCTGGAAGAAATAATTAGAAGGTTGTTGGATGAAAAAGAATGAACCAAAATAAAGCTGGAAGATTCACAAGCAGAAAACAAAAGTACTCGATATTTAGATACTGAACCAGTGTATGTTTTAACATGTAAGAAAGAGAGGAGTTCCCTAAATTCGTTGCCAAAGTAATATATATGTACATTGAAAAGGGATTAATTTGCACTTGCTGGCAGCATGGCTCATGGGATCATATCTAAAGCACATCAAGAACCACTAATGAAATTTTAGTTTTGTGCAGGTATCATTATGTGCCACTATGTCTTGACTGTTGTTCGATTTTACATCTCCCTCCTACTTTGTATTAAAAAAAAATTAAAACTGTATAAACATTCGCGAAAAAAGATTAATGGTAGCTATATATTATGTGATCATGATGCATAGCTTAAATTCACAAATTTAACAAGAGCTATTTAAATACATAAATCATGAATTATATAAGGTAGGTGTAATTACTAATATTAGCATCTCTTAATTTTCCTTTCACAGTGTGATGTTTTATATTCAAGCAATATGTATTTTTTGTTGTTTTTTCCATTTCATATTATATCAATTTTTTGTCCTTATACTTTCAATTAATTCAAATTCATTTTTCAATGTTTATTTTCTAAAACTGTCAAAATGTTAAATGATTTTTGATTTATTAAATGGTTAACACTAATAACTAGCGCACCAACTTTAATAAGGACAAACAAAATGGTAAATAAATTTATCATTTAGTATAGCAACTCTGTTAAAAACAAACATAAATCTGATCTTAAATAAACTCCAGAACCAAAATAACTCGACAAGGGTAAGCATCTGAACGTAATAAAAGGGAACTTTCAAGAATAATGGAGACAATCAAAAGCATTAAATTAAACTAGCGGAATGATTTAGATGTTGTTCAGCTGAAAAACAATAGAAAAAAAACAATGATATGATTGAAAAAGAACAATTATTACTTGTAAATAAATACAAAGACCACATTTACAGAGAGAGCATACACTAGTATATTAGAAACACTACTCGATTATTGTTGGAAAATGATCATTGTCGAAAGCCATAGCAAGCAACTACAGTTATGTGCATGCACAGCTAAATGTGTGCATGTTTTCTGCTACTTGCCTGCCGCATTGCTACTCACAGACTATCATATAGCTTTTCAAGTGATAAATATTTTATCAAATGGCAATTACATATGGACACACCTCCAAATTTCTCATATGCCATACGAAGAAAATAGAAGAAGAACAAACATTACAAACTAATCCACAAACAACAAACATTACAAACGATGATAATATTCAAAGTCGACAAAATATAACCACATATGAAATTCAAATCAATTCAATTAAAATTACATCTTATATTAGCCTATGCATTTGATAAGGTCTACTAATTTTTGGTTATCTTCGAAGGCTGATTGATAAGCAGTAGGAAACTCAACGTCATCCACGGTTGTAGTCAACCGCTTAGGTGTATGTAAAACCACAAACCATTCGCTATTTTTTAAGTCTTTTGAGTAGAACACTTGACCCGCTTCCGACGCAAGAATAAATGGCTCATCGTTCATTCTATCCTTGGTCTTTAATTTTCCTAAGTTAACTGTAATCAATTTTGAAACAGGATCAATCTTGCAACCATTGACCTTGTCTTCGACCTTTACCCAATCACAATAAAAAACCGTTTGCTTGAAATCTATGTAATCCAACTCAATTATCTCCTGAATAACTCCGTAATATATTGTTTCTGCTTCTTTATAATTTTTATCTTTACCACTGGCTCTAAATTTTGTAATTTCTCTCATGCATACACCGCTGTCTTGTGTTACCATCCGCTCATCGTAACTTTTTGGGGAAAATGTAAAACCATTTACTTGGTACTTCGTATAACTACGCGCATTGAACTTTGGCCCATTCACAAGCCGCCAAAGAGTTGAATCAACATCCTTTGTTTTCACCAACTAAAAAATAAAATATGTGAAAATATGATTAATACGATGTACGATCCTTTTTTAAGTACGCGTGAAATATCAAATAAGCTTTAAGATACCTCGCCACACATCCAAACAGTAAAGCTTTGGCATGCTTCCACGGATGAAACCCCACTTCGAGACTGAGATTTAGTACTTTTCACATAAATGGCATACCTCCTGCAACAAACACATTTCAAAACATCTATATGAGCTGATTTACTACGGTGGAGATTCAAGAGTTATTCGCGAACTTACTTCTCCCATTCATCCAACCTATCATATTTATTGGGGACCCATCTACGAACTTGTTCGAACTGCACTGAGGTTAAGGTTATGTCTTTACCAATATCTAGAGGCATCTCACCAGCAAACTCATCATCCTCGTCTAAAAAAGCCTCACGAGTATGTTTATGTGTGCCATCGCCTCCTTTTGGCATATACTCCATGCAATAAAGACTAGCTTCTTGTACAATATATCCTTCTGCAATACATCCTTCAATATATCTTTTGTTGCGCACATATCCTTTATATATTTTCATCAGCCTATGAATGGTAATCGATCATAAATAATTAGTACATATTTTAATCAAATGATGTTGAACAAAACTAAATTTAATAGGTTACCGTTCAAAAGGATACATCCCGATATCTAACAGGACCACAAATCAATGCTTCATCGGCTAAATGAACCATAAGGTGGATGCTGATGTCAAAAAATGCAGGAGGAAAATATTTTTCAAACACACAAATTGCTTCTACCAAACTACTCTTCGCTAATAAGAGATGTTCTCTGTTGATCACCTTTGAGCATAAAATGTTAAAGAATAGACTTATACGATGTACAACATTACACAAATCCTTATGCTGTGAATAAGAATGCTGAAGCAATACCAGAAGTAATTGTTGCATTATGACGTGGTAATCATGCGACTTCATATTTATTAGTTCGGGAGGATTGATGCTCACATTGTTATTGAAGTTGGAATAGAATTTGCTTGCCACTTTCAAGCTTTTCAAAATGGCGCAAAATCGAAACCTTTCATCTTTACCCAAGGCAAAAGCTGCATCTGGTATGATTACTTTATTTGTTTCAGGATTTTCCATCACCCACAATTTTTGTTTTATACCCATGATTTTCAAATCCTTACGTGCATTGATGCCGTCTTTAGACTTGTCTTTATGACCCATGATTGTGCTAATGAGATGCTCAGTGACATTCTTCTCCGTATGCATAACATCAATATTATGTCGAACCAAATTTGCTTTCCAATATGGTAAATCAAAGAGGATGGACCTCCTATACCATGCAGGAACATTGACATCTTCTTCTTCAATGATTCGTTTTTTTTCGTTTTCGACTGATTTCTGATTTTTTTTACCAACTTCCATTTTGATATTAGCTACCTTCTCTTCAACTTGATAACCAGTCAATGGCTTTGGAGGACGAAGATATTCTTGTTTGTTATCAAAGTTTGTTTTATCGTCTTGAAACTTGTGTTTGGAAGGAAGAAATCTTCGATGTCCCATGTAGCACATCTTCTTACTTTCAGGAAGATAGTAAGAACAAGTGTCCTCCCCACATGTAGGACATGCAAAATAGCCATGAGTTGTGCACCCCGATAAAGTCCCAAGTGCAGGATGATCATGAATTGCCCACAACAACCTAGCTCTCATTGTGAACTCAGATTTATTAAATGAGTCAAATGCAACGACTCCTTCCCATAACTGTTGTAACTCGTCTATCAACGGTTGCAAATAAACATCAATATCCTTTCCTGGTTGTTTTGGCCCAGAAATCAATAATGTCAACATTGAAAACTCTCTTTTCATGCACATGGACGGAGGAAGATTATACGGTACTACAACTACTGGCCAACAACTATAACGGCTACTCAGAGATGCACTTGGATTGAAACCATCCGTTGCTAATCCAAGCGTGACATTTCGTGAATCCACGGCAAACGTTTTGTCAAAATAATCTGCAGTTCGCCATTGAGAAGTGTCACATGGGTGATGCTGTAACACCCCGCCTCCGCTAGGGTCACTCGCAAAGGAATGCACTAGCTTTAGAGGGGCATTATTGGTAAACATGCACAGAAATATCACAAGACAGAACATATATAAATAGCGGAAGTAAAATCAAACTTTCATAACATGAATAAATAAGGTCTAAAGCCTTTTACATCAGAGTACATCAAAACCTGTCTTGCAATAGTAAAGATTAGTAAATTATTCCCCAAGTAAAACCGTAAAGTAGCCATAGCCAAGAGAAGTCCAAGCCATCCATGATGACCTTCAAGCAGAAGAAGTCCGAACTAAACAGCATTGTTTCCTCCCTGAAACCTGGGGGGGGGGGGGAACGGAAGAAAAGAGGCGAAACAAAACGGGTCAGTCAAAAAGACTGAGTAAGTCCTATCTACTTCCAGTATAAAAACAGGTAAAGGTAACATGACATGCATAAACTGAAAGTAAACATAAGGATAACTACAAGATAGATAAACCAGGGTAGCCGGTTGAACTACTGCGGCAAGGTAAACTAAGGTATCATGATATACTACGGTGTTATGATAAGTCAAGGTATCACATCGTCAGATTTCTATCGAGTACATTATCCCAAGGTATCTACCCCGTCTAACATCCCACGGTATCTATTATGTATATTCTTCCTGGTTCTAACATGTATATTTGCTCTGCACCTCTCGTACTAGTATCCCTACCCGCGTCATGTGTTAACCATGAATGTCCCGTGCTCAAAGTCGTGTAATGGTCCATGTCAACCTAATATCGCATATATAGGTTACTCAAATCATATGTTTCTTTCCATGTATATAAGTTCAGTCCTTTGCCGTACCTCGTACGGGCTCCCTCATGTCGTATTATCCTTGAAATCGTTTGGACTGTCACCCTTGTTCTAGCTAGGCTCTTCCATATGAATCATCGTTTGAACTACTAGGACTTACGCCACCTAGCACCACTAGGGATTACGCTTACCTATTGCACGCTTTCGTATTTCGGTTTGGGTTAAACCACCTAGGCCACTAGGGATTACGCTAACCCTCAACCGCGCCCTTTTTCCCACGCATTCATCGTGAATCGTTTTTCTATAACTGTATGCACATGTATCACATCGTGCCATCCGAGTCTTGTCACAGGGCAAAACAAGAAATACAGGACTCGGTCGGGAGCTTTAGATTTATCTGCCGATGCAGATACTAAGGTCTGCTTTTCTACACGTGGCTATGGTCCCACGAGACCCCTCCCTCAACTAGTGAAAGGCAACACAAGAGAAAATCTTGCATGAGAACTACACTCCGGCCAGCCCACATCCTACGGCCTACCTCACCCATAATTAGATAGCAATTATGGTCTGTTGGGTGTTCCCTGCCTTTCCGTACGTACACGCTTGACTCAAGATGGTAGATGATCGACGAACTTGCTATCTAGGGCACTATCATGTATTCGTTGACTCACTGCTATCCATCCCAGTCTTTAGGTCGCTCGTATAGCAACCAAGGCATACTCTTGGTTCTTCTAACGCAGACCTTAACCTCTTGTGAGCCCAGGATGATCATCTGCGACCTCACAAAGGGATACCAAGAATATCCTCACGTTCCCCGAAGCTGCTGCTTCGTTACCCAGTTCGCTGGAGCCTTTATCTAAATCAGATAGCCTGCTCCTACACGTATACTTAAACGACGACCTACCGTATCGGGTTACTCATCTATCTAAGAGGTGGTCCACATTTCCTTGGCTAAGGATTATTACTTAGTTTCCCTTAACTAAGGTTTACCACTTAGTCTTATTTCCATAATCCTTGTTAACTATGGTTATTTACCTAATCCTCCGAATTAGGGTTTATCTAATGGGTTAGGTGTCACTTAAGTTCATAACTTAGCCCGTCTACAAACCATGCCAAAATTGGCTAAGTATCCAAGTCCAAGACTTAACCCTACAAACCATGTGTCAAGTTGGCTAAGTATATTAAGAAATCCATAACTTAACCTCGTCTAATTATCATTTTAGATTGGTTAATTATATAAATTAACTCGACCATGTCAAATTACCGAGTCAAATCGGTCAAGCGTATTCAAGTGATTCGTGACTTAGCCTTATCATGTTTTCACGTTAGATTGGTTAAGTATAGGTTAACTTAACCTCATCAAATTAACGAGTTAGATTGGTTAAGTATAGGTCACTTAACCTCATCAAATCATCGTGTTAAATTAGTTAAGTGTTTAACTTAACCCCATTAAATTACCAAGTTAAGTTGGTTAAGTATGGGTTACTTGACCTCATTGAATTACCAAGTTTAAATTGGTTAAGTGTTTAACTTAACCCCATCGAATTACCGTGTTTAGATTAGTTAAGTGTGGATTACTTAACCCCATCTAATTACCGTGGTTAGGTTAGTTAAGTCTTAATTACTTAACCCCATCTAATTACCAAGTCGGATTGGTTAAGTGTAAATTACTTAACCTCATCCCCTAATCATCTAGCATGGTTAAGTGTCATTAAGAAATCAAGTCCGGTCCCACTTAACCTACCCATTCGTGTCATATCGGTTAAGTGTCATTAGTCAAATTTACTTAACCTTATCATGTGGCATTAATTTAATTAATGCACTCTTAACCTCTCACATTAGACCTTGTTGTGGTTACTAGTTAAGCCGGGCGGGTTCGGGTAGATTTACACCACAACCTAGTCTAACCTCGGGTCTTAAGCGCGACATGACCAACTTCTCACATTGGGTCCTATTGTTTGCAACTACTAGTTAGGCCGGTCGGTTCCGGGTAGTTTTACGTTGCACACTCAACCCAACCTCGAGTTGGCCACACTTATATTATCTAAGTTCATCATGTTTCCAAAACATGTTACAAGTTTTCAAGCATTTGGGTAGACCTAACTTAATAGGTAATTCCCAAAGGGTAGACCTAACTTAATAGGTAAATTCCCAAGCTCATGTTTTTATGCATACTTACATGCCAACTTCCATGTTATCTCTCAAGTCATATTTTCAAGTATCAACACGTGTCATAATCAAGTTAAGATTTCACGACATGTTCATGTTTATCTAACTACCCTAAATCGTGTTTTCCCAACGCAAGCAAAGCGAGCCAACATAGTAAGGATACTATGTCACATATTGGTCTCAAAACATGCATGATGCTAAAAAGGGCTTGGCTTCCACATGCATAACATCATAAAGGGATTGGCCATAAACATGCATAGTGTCATAAGGTAATTTGTCCACAAACATGCATATTATCAAAAAGGGTTTAGCCATAAACATGCACAACTTAAAAGAGGGGATTGGCCACGAGCATGCATAATCTCATAAAGGATTTGGCCACAAACTTGCATGTTACCATAAGGGGTTTGGGTTCATAAACATACATAAGCCCCAAAATCTTGTCTTAGCCAATGTTTCACACGTAAAGTGGTTCCTAAAGGTTCATGCTAGCATTTCATGCATAAAGATCCAAACTTGCAAGTTAAACTAGGTTATGCATAGCATGAGAGGCATGATTAAGTCACTCACATGGCCTAAAATCATAAACATGAACAAAAGAGGCAAGGTAAGGTTCATATAGGTTCGCATAATCATGTTTAGCCTCATTTTATCCCATGTCATTATCAAAACTACCGATTCCATCTAAAAGTAGCTAGAACTTACATAGTTAGGCCTAGGGAAAGGAGCATGAATCATCTTGGCTAAGAAAGGTGCCTCCTTTGTAGAAGAATCGTCATGGAACTCGCATAGCAATGTTGATTTGGCCTTGATTTGGTGTAGCAAGCTTGCACCTTTTGATTTGAACTTGATTTGGATGCATAGGCTCTAGGGATTTGAGATGGAGGCCATGAGAGTAGAAATTTGGCCATAGTTTAGTTACATGAGTGAATAATGAGGGTTTAGGGGTAGGTTTAGGGTCTTTTTATAGAGATTAGGATAGTTTTAGGACCTTAGATTAACCCTAGGACCAACCTGAACCGTCAGATTTCAAACCAGGCCCAAAAACCTAGCCAAGATAGAAAATAGGTGCACCAGATCAGAATCAGCCGACAGGGCAAGTCGACAGCCCTGTCGACTTGTCTGGGCGGGAATTTTCCCGCCTGGCCCCATTTCTGCATGTTTCGAAATTCAAATTTCCCGAAAACTTCTTTGGGCCTTAACCGGGTCATACGGACTCCGATTTTCGAAAACTCGGACTCTATTTCGCGTATTTTTCCGAGACGAACGCAATGGCATAGCCCGTTTTACTTGATTCAGAATTTAAAATTAAATTCTGCCTTGATTCTCGTTTTAACATGTTATCGAAAAATACGGGTTGTTACAGATGCATTACATCTGAATTAGACTTTGCACGACCATGCCAAGTCATAGCATCAGTTATCCACGGTATAGTATACAATCTCCTCAACCTAGGAATTAGAGGGAAATGTCTCAACGTTTTTGAGGTACTTTGGTAGCTTTTTTCTCTTCGTTGAATGTTGTCCTATATCTTGGATCTTTGAAAACTGGACAAAAAACTCTATTTGCATCATCTTTCCAATATAAAATGCAGTCATTAATGCATGCATCATAAGTTTTGTAGTCCATCCCAACTTGTTTAATCATCTTCTTCATGTCGGGATACTTTGTTGGTATTGTATTGCCTTCAGGGAGTAATTCCTTTATAAATTCAAGAAGTGCAGTCACACCATTGTCGGAAAAGCTATACTGGGTTTTCAAGCTATTCAACTTGATGATGAAATATAATTTTGTTATCCCTTTTGGACATGAAGGTTACAATGCCACTTTTGCATCATCAAAAAGTGATTTATACTTTCTACTTTGATTGGCTTGCCAATCAACATCACCCGTAGGTAATTCCCCAATATTATCTGGCAACGAACTTATAGGTTGAAAATGATGAAATCTATCGGCATCATTGACCAGATCTTCCATCCTAGGAAGTTCAGACTCATCGGTACTTATGGCTTCACTAACGGGTTGTTTTTGCTTCCTCGCCGACTCTTCCCCATGAAAACGCCAAACGGTATATGATTGGACAATTCCCCATCTAAGCAGATGATAATGAATTTCATCTAATTTAATCTTTGATCTCATATTGTTGCACCTTTTACAAGGACAAGAATAGATTTCTTTATTACCACCATTTTCTACAACAAAATCAATAAACTTCTGCACTCCTTCCACATATCGTGCAGTTCTTTGTTCGGATTCTTTCATCCGCTCTTTATCCATTCTGAAATTACAATAAGAGAATATTTAAATTACATTAAGAGACTATTAATTTCTCTTCGAAACACATCCAAAAATCATTTATCAAATTAATATTCAACTACAAAAAACAAACATCTAACGGTTCAAACTAACATATAATAGCTTTAGGTAAATTGTTGATTGCTAATAGTAATTTATCAATACAGGATATTAAATTTTAGATAATGATAAAATAGTATATATTTTGTTTTTAATTCTAACTCTATTTATAACATTTTAATTTACATTGGTCTCCGAAGAAACTTATTCAGAATTCAAGATTCAATTATAAATTAGATCGATATACGGTTAAAGCCATTGGATTCGATCTGTTCTGCATCACTTATTCCACCATCCATTTTTAACTCCTTTATTACTATTAACACCAAGAAAAACATCCATGAGCTTAGGATAAAATCTCCGACCCTAGTTTGAATAAACGCTTCATCCAAAGACCCTAGTTCGCACTCGCTGATCAACGTATTTGAAATTATTCGCTATACAATTTATTTTGTCGTCCATTAGCAGGAGGCGGTGTAGATTTTTAATTTTGAATGTTCTCTATCACATTTTTTTATGTTTAACTAAGATCAATAAAAAGAATTAGTTTTTTTAACTAGATAATCTAATGATTGGTTCCCATCATTATGCAGTTGTAATAGGATAATTAATAAAATAATCAAACCAACCTCTAGAAAAGTTAATCTTATCTAACCTATTTCTACTTCAAGGTAACTATGGATAAATGTTGCACAATGGGATCCGACGAAAAACAGCGACCTACGTCCATACGCGGTGGTCTGGGTAGACCAACGCAGCAAAGCAACAACCAAAGTGGATTACGACAAGGGTGAAAACCCAGTTTGGGATGAGAAGCTGACCATTGAAGTGCCAGACTACAAGCCAATAGAGGACTGCTCTCTTTAAATTATTTTGTTCTATAACTTTTCGAAGTCACATAAAGAGGATGAACGAAAGCATGAAGATATTTTGTTCTATAACTTCTCCAAAAATACAAAATCAATCTTCTCAAATTTGATTAGTCTCTTGAAAAATTCCCTTGATTGTTTAAAAGAATTTCTTGATTTTTAAGAATAGCAGTCTTAATAGAGATAATTTTTGAAGGCTCGATGAGATAAATCTCCTTATCACTAACGAGACTCCAATCAAGTTCTTTTACAATTTCTTGTTGTGTAGTTTGTTGCACGGTCAATTGATCTTGTGAAGAAGATTGGGTTATGCTCTTTTGAATAATGCGAGCCAAATAATTTTTTTGTGGTAGAAGAACATGATGCATGAAAGTTAAGCTGCAGGTAATACAATATCGGTGCATCGTTCTTGTATCACTTTATGCTAAGTTTGTTCTTTATCTAGATTTTTCTTTATGTATGGTTTGTTAAATGGAATTGATTTCAAAAACTAATTTATTTTATATTACAGTTTCCAACATTGCGGAACGAGCAAAGGTTCAACCCCAATGATGCGAAGGGGTCTGAATGGTCCAAGGACGTTATGCAATGCCTGTGGACTGATGTGGGCAACAAGGTTGGTCTCTTCATTTATGTGCTTTTGCAATATTGAAAAATATAGTAACAGAACTACTTCAACATTAAATACTTTTGATCCTATCATCAATTCTTACACATGCCATTTCGAAAAAAAAGAAAAATAATAAAATCAAAATGACCATTCAAGAAAGATATAGCGAACCAACTTTGCCTAACAGATGTCAAAGAAAAGATCAAAAGCGCAAGATTGGCTCTAACAGATGTCACTCCTGCTCAACTGTTAGTATTCTTTTAATTTTGATTTTGGTATTTATTTTGAGAATTCCTTTTGAATTGGGTGTTTCTTTAGATTGACTGAAGAAGCAACTAATAGAAATTCATGGGCTCCTGATGCAAAAACCATGGCTTTTATTTCTCGAGCCGCTTTCGAGGTTGATGATTACTGGAGAATTGTGGACATACTGCATAAGAGGTTCGATGACTTTTAGCTACTTATCTTCAGTTGTCTAGTATATTATTCAGTCTTAGTGATAAAAGGCTGATTTTTTTTGATATAATACATACTTCATGACCAAAATTTGACGATGGAGAATGATCTAAAGTTTTATTACAGTATATGTCTAGCGATCAACATTTGCTTACACAACCAAATGTTTTGCCACTGACTTACCTGTGGTTATTGTTGGAAACAAGCACTTATTTTGCTATTCAAACAATTAAAGACTAAACATTGCCTAAGAGGTTTAGTGAAACACAATTATGTATCCTCAATTTTGAAGTATTCTGTATAATCTTTGTGATAAAAGAGGGAATAAATTCAGTAAAATACACATGATCAAAGGTTGGTGATGGAGTATAAGTGCAATATCTTAATCTGATCATTGTATGTATCTTTAACCTTAGCATTCATTTTTTCACTTACAATATATGTTTAGAGATCAGAACATTAACTCTGTATGGACATATCTTAAAGACGTTTTCGTTCAATATCAGATTGTCAAAGTTTGATAGAAAGAGTTGGAGAGAGCCATACCAAGTATTGATAATACTGGAGCATCTGATGACACATGGACCAGGAAGCACAGCAGATGAATTTCAAAGTGATGCAGAGATAATACAGGAAATGACCCGCTTTTAACATATAGATAAAAGAGGGTTCAACTGGGGCATGACAGTGAAAAAGAAATCAGAGAGAGTGCTGAAATTGCTCGAAAAGGGGCAGCTTTTGAAGGAAGAAAGAGACCGAGCTCGCAAAGTTACCCGTGAAATAAAAGGATTTGGTAGCATTAACGCAAAATGGATGTCGAACGAGAATGGTTCTGAGAGTGTGCATGGTTCTGATATGTTCAGGAAATCCAACTCCCATTATGAAGTTGGTAGAGAGGTGGATAATGGGATCAAACATCAGGGCAATAACGGACAATATAATCACTCACAGTAAATTTAAATCACGAATTTACATTAAATCAACGACATATCAAAAGGGAAAACCACCGAACAATAATCCACTATCACAATCTAATCAACGATTTCTATTTGTATGAAACTAAATTAAGGATAAAATAAAGAAAATCAATTTTTCCATACCTACTGTTGGTTTACTTCGACTGGGATCTTGTGGGAGGTTTTGCGATCTGGATCCGCTGACGTTATCGGTCAAGGAAAAGAGCAAGATGTCGATCCAGATATAAGCAGATAACCCTAGAAAATATTTTCCGATTGTTAGATCTGCGAAAGTAGATCTGGAACAAAGTTTTAGAACGACGAAATTACCTTGATTGATTGAAATTGAGTGATAATTTCTAAGAAATCCAAAGGAGAATTGGATCCATTTGAGAGGGTTTTATTTCACTGAAGCCGTATGATTGAAGAACGTACGGGACGAAGGAATGAAAAGGTAAATTATGGAACGGGGGGTGTATGGTAGGGGGTTGGTAATTGTATAACGGCTTACAACCGTTGTATAATGAAGAACGGACAAAGGCCGTAGTAAGAAATTTTGCAACGGGCTAAACCCGTTGCTATTTAGCAACGGCCCAAAGCCGTTGCGGATTGTCCGCCTCTGGGGGTTGCAAATTGGCCTGTATGGTGTAGTGCCACTTATCGTGTCTGAGATTTTCAGACACTATGCAAGTCAAGTGGTTAATGTCCAAACTCTGTTTACAATCCATCTTGGTTAATTTAGTCATTGGGGACATTTTCCACTCAATTATACTAATTAATCCATGCGTTAGTAATTTTTGAAGGAGTGCCCCTAGAAAGGACTTCGGTTAAGACCCAATGTTTGTCGTTATCGCATCAGGTGCTTCCTGATTCTGACGGTCAATTGGGTGCCCCCGGAGAGGGCTTTGGTCAGAACTCCAATGTTTTATCGTGTCTGAAATGATCAGATGTCACGTGAACTAATTAAGAGTCTGACACTCTTCACATCTGAAATCATCAGATGTTACGCAAATGGATTTCATTCTTCACATTTGGGGATTCCAGATGCTACGCAAATGAATGGGCACTCTTCACATCTGATATTTCAGATGTTACGCAAGTGAATTTCATTCTTCACATCCGAGGATTTCAGATGCTATGCAAATGGATTGACACTCTTCACATTTGAGACTTCAGATGCTACGCAAGTGAATTTCATTCTTCACATCCGGGGATTTCAGATGCTATGCAAATGAATTTCATTCTTCACATCTGACTTTTCAAATGCTACGCAAATGGATTTCATTCTTCACATCTGACTTTTCAGATGCTACGCAAATGGATTTCATTCTTCACATCTGACTTTTCAGATGCTACGCAAATGGTTTGGCACTCTTAACATCTGACACTTTAGATGCTATGCAAGCGGTTTTCATTCTTCACATCTGGGGATTTCAGATGCTACGCAAATGGATTGGCACTCTTCACATCTGAGACTTCAGATGCTACGCAAGTGAATTTCATTCTTCACATCCGGGTATTCCAGATGCTACGCAAATGGATTTCATTCCTCACATCCGACTTTTCAGATGTTACACAAATGGTTTTCATTCTTCACATCTGATTTTTCGGATGCTACGCAAATGGATTTCATTCTTCACATCTGACTTTTAAGATGCTACGCAAATGGTTTGGCACTCTTCACATCTGAGACTTCAGATGCTATGTAAGTGGTTTTCATTCTTCACATCTGGGGATTTCAGATGCTACGCAAATGGATTGGAGCGGTCGTTGTATTGTCCAAGAGGCAGCTATTAGCCCATTTGTCGGACGACCGACTTGTCAGGCTATTTCAGTTTAGGAACTGAAGCTTTGAACCTCCCACTTGGGGAGGTGCCCCTCGACAAAGGTTATAGCCCCCTTGTTTGTTTGCCGCGGCGCTTGCTCGTTGTTTGAATCTTTACGACTCTTCCCATTCACTTTTCAAGGCGGAGCTTTTCTATTTTCACATTTGTGCATGTTGATATTTATAGCATTTGGCCTTTGAACTAGTGTTGTTGGGGTCGTTATGTTTCGTCAGATTTCACAAGAATAAGCGCTCGACAGATAGCCTGCAATATGAAATCAACTTTTAAGAAAATTTTGATTTGACATATAATTTCGCAAGCCAGAAATTCATTCATACATACATGCTCTTATTCGCAGAGCTAATGTTCAGTGCATCACTTGCAGATTATAACAGACTGTTTACAAAAAGTCTTGAATATAACAGAAAGTAAAATGCGAAGTAAAGTATGAACTAAAGCAGGAAATAGAGCAGGAAGTAAAGAGAGAGCAATGGTGATTTCTTATTCTGAGCCATTGAAGTTGGAGCACCGTCAGCGGTTATCAGTTGATAATCAGCCTTGGCATGATTTGAGCAGAAGCTACGTTGCTCGGACCAGGCTGATCATTTGATGCCCCTTGCCTTTGAGGTGTTGCAGAAGGATTCATGGCTTGCAGATTCTTTACATATTGTTGTAGCCTGTTTTTCCTGATCAACTCCTCAATGAGATTCTTCAGATGTCGGTACTCATTAGTGTTATGACCAGGCCGGTTGTGGAATCTGCAGAATTTTCCTGAGTTTGCTGCTTTATCGCTTATCCTTATCGGATTTAGCTCCGCATACTCCTTAGAATTCTTTGTCGTAAGATAGATATTCTCAGGAGTGTCATTCAAAGGCGTCAGCTCTGATGAGTTGAAAAAGCGAGACTTCTTATTAGCCTTGTTGTTGTTCCCATCGTTGGCACGCTTCTGCCCCTGTGTGTTATTCTGATTATACTGAGCAGCAGCATTTTTGGGAGCTTCAAGGAGCAGGTTAGCATCAATAATCTGAAGAGGTACTGTACCTGCTTCGACTCTCATGTACTCCTCGGTTTTCTTATAGAATTTCTCGAGCGTGCCTGGCTCTTTCATTTTAATCCATTTACCAAATTTGCTCTTCTCGTCTATAGCGCCGATTAGAGACATTAAGATCATGTGAGGTTCGGGATTCCCTACTTCAGATACAGCGTCATTAAACCTTTTAAGAAAAATCTTGACAGATTCTCCTGGATTTTGCCTCATTGATGTAAGAGAAATGACGTTCTTAGCCTTCGTAGCCTGCAACCTGAACTGCTCTTTGAATTTCAGAGTCAAATCATCAAATCGGTCGACGAATTTGGGTGGCAGCCTCGTGAACCACAACGATGCGAAACTTTCTAGATAGAGAGGGAAGCACAAGCATTTGATCTCGTCTGTTGCCTTGGCTGCATTCATGCGCCACTCGTATTTGTATAGAAAGTGATTTGGATCAGAAGTCCCGTAATACGGAGGCAGAGTGGGATGAGTGAACTTTTTGGGGAATTCAGCCCTGCGGATCCTTTTTGTGAATGGATTTTTGCCGATGGAGAAGTCCTATTCCCTTTCACTATCCTTGCGAGGCATGTTGTCTTTTATGATTTGCTTTACCATGTCCGCGGTATATTCCTTCGAGTTGTGTCGTTCCGGGGAGCGGACTTTGATCTCTTTTTCGGATGCTCGTCATGGCGAGCGATCGCATTTAGAGGATCTAGGCCTTTTACTTCCGCTATGGGAAGGTGCCCCTTGTCCTGACTTGCAACTTGTCAGTTATTTCGATCGGAATGGTTTTCATTTTTGAACTTTGAGCCTTCAACATTAGCATCGTCATTATGAGGATCAGAGGCCGATGAATTTGCATTCTCTTCAAGGTTAACATAGACGTTCGGAGGAGGAGCATGATTTGCTTGAGCGTTTAGGAGAGCGTTCACTTTATCCATTAAAGCTTGATTAGTATCCACGAGAGTTTTATTAGCATCTATTAAAGCTTTGTTGGAGGATTCCATGCGTTGACTCAAGTTAGCGACGACGTCATCTAATTCAGCTTTGGTTACTCCAGCTCCGGATATTGAACTTTCTCCAACTTCGAAACAGTTAGCGAGTGGAGTGGTCTCGTTGTTAACAACGTTGTCATTTTCTTCAGCGGCTTTACTAGTAGTCTTCTTCGATTTCGCCATTACTTCGGATAAAGCTTTGAATTTGGAAGATAATTCGTCGACTGGCCTAGCTCTTGGATTTGCGGAATCTATGGTAGAAATAGGCTCTTAGAACTTTAATGTGAAGGAAAGAGATGTGAACACGGCCCCACGGTTGGCGCCAAATGTTGAAATCGAAAATTGACTTCAACACCAAGGATGCTTTATGAGCACTTCACGGATTATGGTTAGAAATATAAAGAGCCGCAATCACAAATATAAAAGCATAAAAGGAAGGCAAGGGAGTTTTTATGGTGGTTCGATTCAAGATGAATCTACGTACACTTTCCAATCATTTTCCATTATGAAATTCCGTTTACAATATGCATAAACTCTCTTTACATTCGATTTTCCCTTTCCTCTCTTTTCGCTCTCTTTACAGTCTAAATCGCACTTGATTTGGCAATGGAATTGGAGTGATCCCTTGCTTTGTGATGGCGGATGTATAAATCTTCAATCACTTTAGCAATCAGATGATTTTCATGAATTTCATAGCAAGTAAGTGTTAGATCTAGGCTTTAGAGAGGACTAGAAGCGGCTGGAGATCATTTGAATCATGTTAGAGAGAAGTTCCATAGCGCATAAAAAAGATTCAAAGAGCTTTGATTCCATTGGAGAGAGCTTCAATGTTGATTGGAATGGAATTGATCCATGAAGTTGGAGAGATGTTATTTAATCCCTGGAAGCCATTAATGAAGCTTGAAATGGAGCTTGGAGTGTTAGATAATGAATTTGCAGCCTTCGGTGTGAAGAAAACCGGTCCTCATTAAAGTGGGGTTGGACCTCTATTTATAGGTGTAGAACAAATGAGTAGAATGACCAAAATATAATGTGCAGGGAACCGATTAGTCAATCATTTATTTATAGAAATGCCACTGGGTACAGCTGACAACAACCGGTCGGTCTAGTACCGGTCGGTCCATGCCTTTTGGGGTACCGGCCGGTCGTAGAGGTGAGGCACCGGTCAGTCTAAAATGCAAAACCACTGATCGGTTATAAGTATCATCCGCCTTTTATATATATTTATATATACTGTTCGGTCCCCAAGCATCCGCCTTTTGTTTAATACTGACCGCCACATGCATGTGAGACCAACATGTACTGACAGGTCACGTGCATCCTGCTTTTGCTACATAGTTTCGCTTTATGTCCATTCATGCAAAAATACATTAGGTTTAAACAAATTGCCATATGTAACCGTGGCCGATCGGTTGTAATATCATCACTACAGAACGGTCCACATTACCTGCTATCGGTCGGCCATCACGTGTTGAAGCACCATCCTACTTTTGTATTTGCTTCAATGTGAAGCCATGTATGCTTTTCCTTGTGAAATGTGAATATATATATGAATAATGTGCGTTCATCACATTATTATAATCCTTCATGTATGTTCCATAATATTGCTTGGTCTGGTACTCTTGTGTAACAGTGTTTGCATGTTGTCCCTCAAAGTTGCTAATCAACCATTTGCTTTGTATTAAGCCACGTGTACGTGAGTCTCTGGCCATTTGTTTGCAACGTTCTCAGGTGGATTCATGTAATGTATGTCTGCTCTTGAACTTTAGAAGGTGCATGTCCCTTTATATTAGCATATAGCCGATCGGTCACGTTCTTTGCACCACAGTTTGCTTATATTAAAACAAGTCCACGTATTCATCTTCATGTCTTTTGCATGGAATGTACACACAGTATTTGTATATCATTTACTGGTTGTCCATGTAATGTGTACGTTAGCTGGCTTATGCATGTATTGAGTTTATCCATGTCTTCATATAAGCCAGTTCATATTCTCTGAACCATTCCTTCGTTGAGTTGTTATCGTATGGGACTATGCATGAGAAAGGCCACATGCTGTCATGTATGCTAATGGATCGGATCGGTATGCTCAGTCCATGACCGGTCGGTACACAATAATTTTACAAAATGATCCGAAGACACGACCGATCCGATAATACCGACCGGTCTGTGCCGTACGCTTGTGGGGGCTTCTTTGCATTCATCTTCGTAGTCGCGTGTTAATGTCAGTACGCGCTTCTTAGTTTTGAACCGCGTTTTGACAACGGGGTTAACAATATGGCATTTATTTCTCGTTGTTAGAAGGACATTGTAGGGCATTGTCTTTGAATAAAGGACATCAATAAGAATTTGATAGAAACCATGAGATGCACCAAAACTACTCTACATTAAACTTTGGATAAAACAAATCTGAATGATAAACTAATAACATATAAATATACCAGTATAAAACAAAAAAATTGGTTTTTTAAGGAGCATCAATTACCACTCTTCTAAATTAAATGAACAAACAACTTTTTCGTAGTTCGATAAATTTTAGAGTAAAAACATAAAATTTTAGACTAAATTTTTTTTTAAGGAGCATCAATTAACACTCTTCTAAATTAAACAAAGATATGGTGAAGGGAATGACTAGTGAAGAATGATAAAACCATTAAAGATAAAAACATTTCATTGTCTATAGAGCCACATAAATGACAAAAATTTGAAAGATGAATAGTGGAAATATTAAAGAAACGCATCTATATCAACTCAAGACCCAAATTTAGATTGCATAGGAATTCGACAAATTAGAATATGTAATTAAAAGACTTTAACAGATTCATTAGTAACCAAGAGAAAATGGAACATGATACAAATCAGTGGATTACAGAATGGTTGTATCGGAAAACTATGTTTGTAAACATTTAACTATTATATATATATATATATATATATATATATATATATATTATTGCATTATCTTGAAAACATGCCTAGGAGCATGATATGAAGAAATATGTACTGATATATGTTTAAATATATAGCTTGTACCTAGTACCCAACTAGACTGAATCCTACTCAAACAAGGCGTACATATGCTACCGAGCTATACTGAAAACATAATCAGACAAAGCGTATTAATATATGTATATGTTACAGCTGGACTGACATAAAGTATTCCAAATTAAAATTGCTTATTACTAACTAAAGCCAGGCTTCATCCCTCAAAGTAATTTTTTTTTCAAATCAAGAATACAACAAACATGAGACTACACATCATCTATATTAGAAATAACGGATCTTACTTCATATGTATTTCCTTTTTTCTTTTGATAGTGGGCTGAGCTCTTGGGCTTGGCCCGTTTATCTGTAATACAGGCTATAAATAGCCCTCTGCTGTACATTTATATTAATTCAATTCAATTCAATCTGTTTTCCTCTGCTTCTAAATACATTACAAACACTGCTTCATACCTTTACATAATTCAGAAATTCAGATTGTCTTTCATGGTATCAGAGCTTTAAAATGCTTCACAGCAAATTGATCCATTGAATCTGCTTTCTATCCTCTATTCTGAAGAGTATCTTCATTTCAAGAATCATAGTGGGTAATTGTGTTTTCTCCCATCAGATTCAATTTCATCATTTGGGAGATAAAATCCAGTTTACACTTTCGAATTGAGTGCCGTGCCAAAGAATCTTTGAATTCTTGGCTGCATCATCAATTTCTTAAAGGTAAACTGAACTGGAAATTAATAGAACCAGTTCAAATATCACCTTCTTTTTCAAGAAATCAGATTCTTCATTAGAAGCCATCCGTACCTCGCTAAAGATAATATTCAACAAGGTGGTTGCTCTCTAATTTCTAAGTTCTCATCACACTTCTTGAAATAAAGAAGTAAATACCTGAAGGCTCAGTCTTCTTTCCTTATTCCTTGCCTCGCATTTCTTCCAGAAATTGATTCATCATGTCTGGAGACTCACAGTCAGAAACTGGAAATGTTTCATCATCTCTGCATGGTCAACAGAACAACCCAGATCTTGCAACTGAAGCCAATAACCTGATCAAAACCGTCATTAGTCCACAGAGTCAACTGATAACAGTGCAATTGGAAGAAGATAATTATTTGTTGTGGAAACTGCAAGTTCAAACCGCAATACAAGGCTATGGCCTTGAAGGATACATCTTTGGTACAATAGCCATCCCTCCTCAATTTGTTACTGACACTGAAAACAAGATTGTGAGCAACAAAGAATATACAAAGTACTATAGACAAGACAGATTGATAAGTTCTTGGTTGTTATCATCTATCAGTACCAGTCTTCTACCTCAAGTTATAGAATGTAATTCAGCACATGATATATGGGCTACTACAGAAAGAGTATTTAGCACACAATCAGCGGCAAGGGCAATGCACTATAAAAGAGAACTACAGACTATCAAGAAAGGAGAATCAGAACATATGAGAGAATATCTTGCTAGAGTTAAAAAACTATACAACCTGTTAAGCTCTGCAGGCTACAGAGTAAGGGAGGATGAACAAGTGCTAACCATATTGAATGGTTTAAGTCATGATTACGAGGCTGTTGTAGCAGTTTTATCATCTAAAAGAAACACACCAGACATGCAATATGTGTATTCTACTCTTCTTGCGCATGAAGCAAGAATTGATCATATGAAAATTATTGATCCAGAAATGTCTGTTAACTAGGCCTCTAACAGCAAGAATAAAAATCAAAATCCAAGAAGTGAACAAAGCAATCAGAGAGGTGGATTTTCTAATAGATCAAGAGGAAGAGGCAGATGGAATAACAACTCAAGACCAAAATGTCAGATCTGTGAAAAACTTGGGCATACAGCCGCAAAATGTTATTTCAGGTTCACTCAAGGCTTTATGCCAGGTCAGAATTCAGGCAGTCAAAGAAGTAACAATGGGAATGTCAACATTACACAGGCAAAGGATGAAACAGACCAGGCTAATTCAAACAGAAGTTGTCAATTAAGTGAAGTGGCTAGACCAGAACATGTTCTTGATGATGCTTGGTATCCAGACACAGGTGCAACTAACCATATCACTAGCAGTCTTGAAAATCTTAATGTTGGGAACAGAGAGTACAAAGGTAAACAACTAATTTGTTTAGGTAATGGTGACTGCATTAACATCACACATACAGGAAGTGCACTTATCAAAGGGAAAAGACAATTATATTTAAATAATTTGCTTAGGGTGCCAAAAATCAAGAAAAATCTTATCAGTGTGTCTCAATTTGCCAAGGATAACAATGTGTTTTTTGAATTCTATCCCAAATATTGTTTGATTAGAGACATACTAACTAAAGAAGTGTTATTACAGGGTGAAGCTGATCAAGGACTTTATAAATTTTGCTCTGTAATATGCAATAAGTCTGTTAGTTTGAATTGTAACTGTAATTTTTCTGAAGCTACTGTTGATGATAAACAGAGCAAAAACATTGATGAAAATGTCATTAATAGCAGACTTGATAGCACATTTGACACTTGGCATAGCAAATTAGGTCACCCTAGTGAAAAGATTGTCAAAAAGATACTAGTGGAAAATAATATTCCCTTTGATAATTGCACACTTCCATATGTTTGCACCTACTGTCAATTAGGCAAAAGCCACAAATTGCCTTTTGCTAACTCTGAAACTAATTATAGTAAACCTCTAGAAATGGTTGCTTCAGACCTATGGGGTCCAGCACCTATTAGCTCTGACTATGGGTTCAGATACCATATATCCTTTGTTGACTCTTGTACACGACATACATGGATTTATTTTTTAAAGAATAAATCTGATACGTATAATGCTGTTCTACAATTTATAGTCTTGGCAGAAAAACAAACTGGGAATCAAATGAAAATATTACAGACTGATGGTGGTAGCGAGTACAAAACTCTCACTGATTATTTTCACAAAAAAGGGATAGTTCATAGAACAACCTGTCCCTATACTTCAGAGCAAAACGGTTTGGTTGAACGAAAACATAGACATATAGTGGAGTCTGGTCTAACCTTGCTGGCTCAAGCATCAATGCCACTAAAGTTTTGGCCTGAAGCTTTTAGCACAGCAGTTTACTTAATTAACAGACTTCCAACTAAGGTTTTGAAAGGTTTATGTCCTATTGAAAAACTGTTTGGAATTAAACCTGATTATAGAACTCTCAGAACCTTTGGTTGTTTGTGTTTTCCGTGTATTAGGCCTTACAATAAAAACAAACTCAGTTTCAGATCTAAATCTTGTACATTTATTGGCTATAGTATCAATCAAAAAGGGTATAAATGTTTGGATGAAGCAGGTAGAGTCATTATTAGTAGGCATGTGGTTTTTAATGAAAAAGAATTTCCTTTTAAAAATAAGCACTTAAAGACCACACAAAAGGTTTACAATACAAAGAAATCCATACCTGCTCTACCTCATTATCCTGAAGCAACTAAGACAATGGAATCTGGAAAGGAAAGTGATTCTTCTCACGATCCATCACCAAAGCCAAGTGAAGAAATTGGGTGTACTTCCAGACAGCCTATTCAGACTTCTCACACAGATTCAGAAAGCTCAGAGCAAAGCACTGAAAGAAATTCCATCACAGATGTCAGATCAGATCAAGATAATTCAGATAACCCTCCATCACGTAATACTCAACCAACAGTAGACATACCACAAGTAGTTAATGATCATCCAATGGTAACAAGAGCAAAAAGAGGGATATTCAAGCCTAAAGTTTACACTGCTGTGTCCTCAAATATTGAACCAGAAAATTTTAGTCAAGCTATCAACAATACTCAATGGAAATCAGCTATGGATGAAGAATTCAAAGCTCTGGTCAAAAACAAAACATGGGAGCTAGTACAGCCACCAGAAAACAAAAATATAATTAATTGCAGGTGGACATATAAACTGAAAAAGAATCCAGATGGAAGCATTCACAAGTATAAGGCCAGATTGGTGGCTAAAGGATACACTCAGGAATATGGGTTTGATTTCACTGAAACTTTTTCTCCTGTGGTAAAACCAACTACTATTAGACTTGTTCTTACTATTGCTATTTCTAGAAATTGGTTTATAAGGCAATTAGATGTTAACAATGCTTTTTTAAATGGTGAGTTACAAGAAGAAATTTATATGCAACAGCCACAAGGCTATGTGCAAGATAAAAGTCTCGTTTGTAAACTCAAAAAGGCTATTTATGGACTTAAACAAGCTCATAGGGTCTGGTTTGATAAATTGAAAAATACACTTATCAAAAAAGGATTTCAGTCCATCAAATCAAACACCTCATTATTTGTTAACATCACTGCCATATCATCCATTTTCATACTAATATATGTTGATGACTTGATTATCACAGGCAACAATGAAAAGCAAATTAAAGACTTGATAACCTATTTACATCAACAGTTTTCTCTTAAAGATCTTGGAGAATTAAACTACTTTTTGGGCATTGAGGTGATAAAGTCTCCTACTGGCATCATTCTCAATCAAAAGAAATACATCTCTGAACTACTTGATAGAGCAAAAATGGCAAATGCTAATCCCCAACCTACTCCTATGATTAGCAGTCAGAGTTTCTCAAAATTCAGGGGGGAACCTATAATCAATATTAAACAATATAGGAGCATCATTGGTGCTCTACAATATGTCACTATTACTAGGCCTGATATAAGTTTTAGTATTAACAAATTGTCTCAATTCATGCAGAATCCTATGGACAGTCATTGGAAGGGCGTAAAAAGGGTTCTAAGATATCTAAAAGGAACTTCAAGCTTGGGTCTACACATCAATAAAGGAAAGCATTTAAACATTACTGGCTATTGCGATGCAGATTGGGCAGGAGACCCAGACGATAGAAAATCTGTTTCAGGTCACTGTATATATGTTGGAGACAACCTAGTATCCTGGAGCTCAAAAAAGCAATCTACTGTGTCCAGATCCAGCAGTGAAGCCGAATACAGGAGTGTGGCAAGTGCGACAACAGAAATCATGTGGCTACAGTCATTATTAATGGAACTACAAATTCAAAACGAAGACAAAGCAACACTCTGGTGTGATAACCTAAGTACAGTTTACATGTCAAGCAATCCTGTGTTACACTCTCGCACTAAGCATATAGAGATAGATTTACACTTTGTTCGTGAACAAGTGGCAAAAGGGAAACTTGAAGTTCGTCACATACCAGCATATTATCAAAAAGCTGACATTTTTACAAAAGCCCTATCTATTAAGAACTTTCAGAGACTTAGAGACGAACTTAGAGTAAAAGAGAGATGCACAGAAGATAAAAATAAAAGGAAAGACTAAATTACTCACGTTTGTTCTCTGCTGTGTCGCCACAGATGAAGCCTTTCAAATCGTGGAGTCGTCATCGTCGGAGGTCACCTTTTCTAGCTAATCGACGCTAAATCGTGGAGTCGTCATCGTCAGAGATGAAGCCTTTCAAATCGTGGAGTCGTCATCGTCGGAGGTCACCTTTTCTAGCTAATCGACGCTAAATCGTGGAGTCGTCATCGTCAGAGGTCACCTTTTCTAGCTAATCGACGCTCTCAACATCTCCTTTCATGTTTTCTGGAGTCATCTTTCTCTCGACTTATCTACAGCCGCCATTGGAGAAAACCTAACCACCGATTGAATTGAGGAGGGGTATTAGAAATAACGGATCTTACTTCATATGTATTTCCTTTTTTCTTTTGATAGTGGGCTGAGCTCTTGGGCTTGGCCCGTTTATCTGTAATACAGGCTATAAATAGCCCTCTGCTGTACATTTATATTAATTCAATTCAATTCAATCTGTTTTCCTCTGCTTCTAAATACATTACAAACACTGCTTCATACCTTTACATAATTCAGAAATTCAGATTGTCTTTCAATCTACATCGATGAATGGGATCATGATAAGGTGGAAGTCATTCTAACAGAGGGTGGAGGTATGGAGTAGCGGGACAAGGTCATTAGCAGCAACTATAGAGCTGATAATTGTTTTAGAGTATCACCCACCAATGAACGGATAAAGGCTAAGAGTTGAAATTCTGAAATATGAATAAGAAAATGTTTCCTTTTTATTAATTGATGCGGAAGCAAAGTTTGTATATGTAAAGTGAACGTTTGTACATAGCCTTGTATTATATAGGCTAACAAAAGAAATAATGGGCTTGGCCTTATAACACGGCCCAAACACTAAACAAAGAAATATAAAATACTGTTTTACAGATGGAGCCGTCATTTTCATTTGCCCCCTTCAAACCCTACTTAGGGTTTGCTTCGACAGAAAAATGGCGACTCCTTTATCATCGACGCCTCCAATTGATGGACGATCTTCCTTCAGGCAGGCCTCCACGACAGATGAATCCAGCTAAGCTTGAGTTTAAAACGCTCAAAACCTCTGGGTTTGTTGAGAGAGTTTGAATTGATGAATCAGAGTTGATCTATGTCGATTCTGAAGAAAATCTGTCTCAGGGAGTTGATCTGACAACAATCGGAGGCCCTATCAACAAGAGAAGTTTACGCTTCGTTAGACATCTGGAACATAAATCAATCTGTTGGATCTTTGAGCTTTATTGGCCACATCTACGTTCAGTTCTTCTTTGAGCTTGACGAAGCTAGGCTTTGACAAGGGTTTTGTAAGTATATCTGCTTTTTGATTCACAGAAGGTATATATCCAATTTTTAACTTTCCTTTGATAACTTTTTCTCTGATAAAATAGAGATCTAGCTCAATATGTTTTGTTTTGAAATGTAACACTGGATTAGAAGATAATGAGATAGCACTAACATTATCACACCATACTGTTGGATGCTTAGATGAAGTAATCTTTAATTCACTTAACAAAGATTGTATCCACATGACTTCTGCTGTACAACTTGCTACACTTCGAAATTCAGCTTCAGTACTTGATCTGGAAACAGTATTTTGTTTTTTAGCACACCAAGACACTGGATTTTGACCTAAAAATATACAAAAACCTGATGTCGATTTTCTGTCATCACAGTCTGTTCCCCAATCTGCATCTGCATATGCATTAATGTTTAATGAATTACTTGTCTTTAGGATTAGACCATGATCTATAGTTCCTTTGAGATATCTGAGAATTCTTTTGACTGCTCTCCAATGATTGTCCAATCGATTTTGCATATACTGGCTTACTTTATTAACACTATAGGCTATGTCAGGTCTAGTTATTGTGGCATATTGGAGAGCCCCAACAATGCTTCTATAAAATTTTCCATCTTGAAATGTTTCTCCTTTGTGTTTGGATAATTGTGTGCTAATAACCATTGGAGTAGGTAAAGAATTGGCCTGTTTCATCTGAGCTCTGTGAAGAATTTCTGATATATATTTCTTCTGATTAAGATGAATTTCTGAATCACATGTTCTTTTAACCTCTATGCCCAGAAAATAGTTTAAGTCACCCAGATCTTTAATTGAGAATTCTGAATTCAACATGTGTGTGATGTTCTTGATTTCATCAATACTGCTTCCTGTAACAATAAAATCATCAACATAAATAAATATATATGTTACAGTAGTATCAGTAATTTTAATAAATATTGAATTGTCTGATTTAGATGATATGTAGCCATAGTTGACTAGAGTAGCCTTGAGCTTGTCAAACCAAACTCTTGGTGCTTGCTTTAAA
This sequence comes from Allium sativum, assembly GCA_030737875.1. Classification (NCBI taxonomy): domain Eukaryota; kingdom Viridiplantae; phylum Streptophyta; class Magnoliopsida; order Asparagales; family Amaryllidaceae; genus Allium; species Allium sativum. Next base: position 712,228,381 of record CM060921.1, on the reverse strand, counting down.
CCATAGATGGCCTTATTCAGCTTGCACACCAAATTCTTGTTTTCATGCTGAATAAATCCTTGAGGTTGCTCCATGTATACTTCATCCTGCAATTCACCATTAAGAAAGGCATTATTAACATCCAGTTGCTTGATGCTCCAATTTCTATACAAAGCAATAGTTAATATGATTCTTATTGAAACTGGTTTCACAACAGGTGAGAATGTTTCTGAAAAATCAAATCCATACTGTTGTGAATACCCTTTTGCAACTAATCTTGCTTTGTATTTGGAAATTGAACCATCAGCATTCTTTTTTAATTTAAAAACCCATCTACAGCCAATAATATTTTTATGATCTGGTTTTTCTACCAATATCCAAGTTCCTTTGTTAATTAAAGCATTATACTCATCCTGCATGGCTGAATTCCAGTTATCATTCTGAACTGCTTCATAATATGATGATGGTTCTTCTATATCAGCAGCAGTATTATAAATTTTTTGTTTGAAAATACCACTTTTTGCTCTAGTAATCATAGGATGCTGATTTGCAGCTTCTCTGACTGTAGTGACTTGATTGCCTGCATCTCTTACTGTTGTACTTTGGCTTTCATTTGTAATACTATTGTCTTCAGCTTGATCAATATGAGTTCCACTAACACATTGTCTTTGTTGTTCTGCACTATGATCACTGCTGAAAGTAGATTGCTCTTGACCTGGCCTACTTGAGGGCATGGTGTGTTGAGAGCTAGTATGATCACTACTGAAAGTAGATTGCTCTTGACCTGGCCTACTTGAAGGCATGGTGTGTTGAGAGCTAGTATTGGTGTTATGTTGTTCATGATGAGCAGGCACCAATACTTCAATTTCATCTGGTATGTCAAATCTAACTTGTCTAGCACTTACAGTTTTATTTGAAGTATTCTCATTTGATTTGCCAAAAGGATATACATGTTCATTAAATCTTACATGTCTAGAAATATAAATTCTCCCTTTTTTATCTAGACATTTATATCCTTTTTGTTTAGAGCAATAACCCAAGAATGTACAGGCAGTTGACCTGTAATCTAGTTTATGATTATTATATGGCCTTAAGCAAGGAAAACATTCACATCCAAACACCTTCAAATGTTTATAATCAGGTGTAATTTTAGTTAACATTTCTTGAGGACACTTGAACTTTAACACCTTAGTAGGCATTAAGTTAATCAAGTGAACTGCAGTATAAAAAGCATCTGCCCAGTATTTAAATGGCATTGATGCTTGAGCAAGTAATGTTAATCCTGTTTCAACTATATGCCTATGTTTCCTTTCTATTAGGCCATTCTGTTCAAAAGTATAGGGACAAGTAGTTCTATGACTGATACCTTTTCTTTCAAAAAAAGATTTCAGTGGTAAAAACTCTCTACCACCATCTGTCTGAAAAATGTTTACCCTATTTCCAGTACTGTTTTCAACTTTATTAATAAATTGAATAACAACACTACTGGTTTCTGATTTGGATTTTAACATATAAATCCAGACAAATCTTGAGTAAGCATCAATAAATGAAATATAATACTTGTGCCCATAATTAGAACTAATATGTGCTGGACCCCATAAATTTGTGGCAATTAACTCAAGTGGTCTAGTGTATGTGGTTTGTGAGTCTGGAAATGCAAGTTTATGACTCTTTCCCAATTGGCAAGCATTGCAAATATAAGATTCTGGTATTTGATTAACAGAGATATTATTATTCAACATGACATGTCTAGTAATTTTAACACTAGGATGTCCAAGCTTACAATGCCACATATCAAATTCCTTGAATCTATTAGAATCATTAGTGACAGACATTATACATTTATCATATTCATGATTAGAATCAATAGAACTACTGTCAAACATGTATAATCCCCCACTTTCTTTACCCTGCAAAAGAATTTTATGTGTCAGTATGTCCTTGACAATACATGCATTTGGGTAAAATTCAAAAAAGACATTGTTGTCTTTAGCAAATTGGGAAACACTCATTAAATTTTTCTTTATAGAAGGAACTCTCAATAAATTTTTTAAAAATAATTTCCTGATTCCATCTAAACTTGCATTTCCAGTGTGTGTTATAAGTGCAAGTTTATCATTACCAACAGTAAGATTTTGCATACCTTTGTACACTTTGTTTCCCAAGTTTAAATTGCTTAAGTTGTTGGTTACATGGTTGGTTGCACCTGAATCTGGGTACCAGCAATCATCTGACACATCTTCACTTGTGGTAGCTTCGGTATTTTGAATTTCTGCTTGAGTTTTACTACCATCTTTTGTAGTATTGACCAGATTTGCACTAGAATTGCCTTGTTGTGAGGGTGTGTAACTAGAATTGTACCTGAAATAACATTTGCTTGCACTGTATCCCACTTTTTCACATATTTGGCATCTGGTTTTATTATTATTATTGCTTCTGCCACCTCTTCTACCTCTGCCTGACCAACCTCCTCTTTGATTATTGGCTTGATTTCTTGAATTATTTGCCTTTTCTTGATTCTTGCCTCTACCATATGTTGTGTAGTTAACAGATAAATCTGAACTAATATTTTTCTTGTGCTCAATTCTTCCTTCATGAGATAATAAAGTAGAGTGAACATACTGTAGTGAGGGTGTTGGATCCATTGACAGTATAAATGCTGCGACTGCTTCATATTCATCATCTAAACCACTCACAATTGCAATAACTTGTTCAGATTCAGGTATTCTTTGACCTGCTGAGTTTAACTGATCACAAATGTTTTTTACTTTGAGTAAATACTCATTCATTGATAATTCACCTTTCCTTATACTGTGCAACTGCCTTCTATAGTGCATAACCCTTGCTGAAGATTGATTTGAAAAATTTCTTTGTACAGTTTCCCAGACTTCTTGAGTTGTTTTAACTCCAATAAGTTGTGGTAATATTGCTGGGCCAATAGAAGACATTAACCATGCACACACCAAACCATCTTGTCTCTGATGCATAACATATTCATGATTACTCACCAACCTTTCTTCACTGTCTCTAATAAACTTGGGTGGAACAATTTTTGTTCCAAGAATGTAATCTTCTAATCCATATGCTCTAACTGCTGTTTCAACCTGTAATTTCCATAACAGGTAATTTGTTTCATCAAGATGGGTTGAGATCGGTTGGCTTTGCGGTTTGATGATAGTTTTCATCAAATCTTGGATTGGATCACTCTGAGTTTGGTGACCTCTATTGCTGGAAACTTGAGCACTGGAAACTTGTGGGCTTGTTGGATTCACATTTGAAGGATCAGTTTCTACCATGATGACAGAATGATAAACACTGATGCTAAAATGTATAGAAAGGAATTGCTGTCAGAAGCTTTGAATTGTAAAGTATTTCAAGGGATCTCTTTGTTGAAACAAAATGCAACTCAGATTGCTTAAATGATGACAAAGAAACAGATTAAATCTGATAAGAACAGGTAAGAAAGAACTGATAAGCAATCTATGATGGCACTGATTCAAACATGATGATTTCTTGGTGCTTTCTGATCAGCTTCTTGATCACAATCCTGGACTGTCACAAGCTTTATGATTGAATCAAGATGCAGCTCAGATTATATTGGCGAGGCACTTGATTCTTGAATAAAGCCACAACCTTCAAGGGATAAGTTGTAACTTTGATGAAGGGAGATCCAAATGATGAACTTTATCTGATGGATCGCCTGAAAGATCAACACTACTGATGATCTTTCACCTGAATCAGACTTGGCTCTGATACCAAGTTGAAATTCTGAAATATGAATAAGAAAATGTTTCCTTTTTATTAATTGATGCGGAAGCAAAGTTTGTATATGTAAAGTGAACGTTTGTACATAGCCTTGTATTATATAGGCTAACAAAAGAAATAATGGGCTTGGCCTTATAACACGGCCCAAACACTAAACAAAGAAATATAAAATACTGTTTTACAGATGGAGGCGTCATTTTCATTTCTAAGATATTGACATAAGGAGCAATAGAAATTTTGTATTACCCTAGGATGGCATAAAGCATAAACTATGTAATCTCAAACCGAGAAACCTAAAAAGACACACGAGAATGGAATAGCTTAGCCACCAACCAGCTTTGGTTAGTAACAAGGGAACATCAATAAAAAACATAAACAAGTGGTACAAAGGCAATACTTAAGAACATCAATATCGAGTATCAGTAAGGGAAACAAGTCATAAGATCGAAAAAACACACCTACAAAACAAGCAGCCATAAGAAAACAATAAGACACCCCTGCTTCAAAAACCCTAGATCGAAATTCGAGATTCAAAATAAGCAGAAACCAATACAAATCGAAATTAGTTAAATATCAATGGAATTTGAATATACCTTAATCTTCATGTGAACAATAGATACCAACTTGAACCCTAGATTCGCGAATGGTGATGTCGCCTCCTACCTTGATTGTCGACCTCGACGTGAACCTCAAATCTGAGTGCGAACAGTAATTGTTGACGAGATCCATAGATTCCCAATGCAAACTTCGACTAAAGGGAATGCATTGAAACATAGATTGCAATTAGAAGGTACTGTAAAGAAGGTGAAATGCGTTAGAAGTGAAAAAGACATGAGTTAAAGGGAAAAGAAAAGGTAATTACATAGCTCTCCCCAGAGGTTCCAACTATTAACGAATGCAACCAGAAGTTATAACGGTTTTAAATGTTTTAATGCGTTATCACAGTTATTTCTGTTGGAAACTTATCACATTTATAACCGTGACGAATGGTGATTGAAAAAAATGTGACAAAACGGCTTATTTGATGTTGTGTTTCCAACGACTGGGAACAGCTCACAGGTCATCAGTTTTCATCTGCTACCAACGGCTTCCAACAGATAATTCGAACGATTTCCAACGCCTATTTGATCCATAATTTCTTTCTTGTGTCCATATTAAACGTTGAAGACGTTGAAAATTAGCTGTCGATGGCGTTGGAAAACGTTGATAGCTGTTGAAGTGTATACCAACGCTGTTTCCAACAGTTTCCAACGGCCCCTAGCCATTGGGAACCACTAGTGCTCTTGTAGTGGTAGCGAAAGTGTGGAGATGCAGATTCTTACCCTATGAAAGGCATAATAATTAATTATATCTACTAATTAAATAACTAGACTACAAATTGTCTTCAAAGATATAGTAGTAAGCTAATTATTTGTATTTGCTAACTCAAAAAGTTATATTTTCAAACTTATCTTCAAAGAATAAAGCAACTAATTGTTTATTATATTTTACTAATTAAAAGAAGTAGATTTTCAAATTTATCTTCAAAAATATATATAGTGATGTCTGAAACAAATTGATACATAAATATCAGTATAAATATAAAAGAAAACATCTACTTCATTGACATGAACTCTAAGATGAAGATTGCTTCAGTTTTCCTCTTGTTTATGATGCTATTTACTTCTCTTGGTTAGTTCCATGTCCTTTCATATAATACTTTTTTCTGCTTTCATCGAGGGATAGTAATGAAGGAATGATAAGCAAACTTTCATGTAACATCCACATCATTTGAAATTTAGATGTGTAGAGGATAACTAATGAGGTGGAAATATGGTCACCAAATTTCAATGTAACATCAACATCATTTGAAATTTATTTGAGTGTGGAGGATAGTTAAAAATGAGAAGGAATATGGTTAGCATTCCTTATATATGTGAGATATTCACTAGTTCTATTTATTTATCAATCACTAATTTGACTTCTTTATTATTAAATTTGAAGATCGTGATGGAAAATTAGGTAGAAGATACCTTCTAAGAGTATCCTAGTGCTTTGGTTGAATAGTTAAAATTATTGTCTACTATTTAAAAAAGATACAAATTTATATGTTTTAATTGCATTCTAAATTAATATAAATAATTTACTAATTAAATACATTTTAGTAGTTTTAATATGAAAATTCTTTTTAGATAAAGCTTAGTTTCATTCTTGTATAAGCATCTAAACACTACACCGAATAACTAAAGTTTAACTATTTCTTTGAATTGAACACGAATTTGCAAATTCTCGTGTTATATCTTGATATATTTATCATGTCAATGTAATGCGGATATTTCATTTTGTGACCTTTCTATATTTACGCTATCTTTATATTGTCAGTCACCGTAAATCATAAAACCAAAGAAAATTAAAAAGCGTTTTATTTCTATTTAAAAGCATTACCGAAGACAAATTAATGGTAAATTTACAATTATGATACCAATAACAAACAATTGGTAATCGATATTAAGCTACATCATATATCAATGTTGTCTGGTATGGTTACAATTAATTCACCAATGCATGTATAATTAAGTGGATAAGATCAAATTATGATCTGACGTTTATATTAGAAAAGAATCTTATTTTAGAATTAAGACTATGAATTTGATTTTAGAAAATACCAAATTCTTATCATTACTATAAAGTCATGAATATTTTGTGATCATTTGACTGTGAAAATAAACATTCAGTTCAAAAATAAATCTTCAGTTTAACTTTTTATTATAAAAAAGATATTACATTCTAAAAATTACTATTTTTATTATAATACAATAAATTGATTAATTGGATGAGAGGCCTATTTCCTGAAAGTATTAATGAAAGAGATATATGGTGCTGGTGCATTTAGATTATCACAGAGGTTATCGTTCAATATATCATTGTTTTGTTTTTTTAGTTTTGACGTGGTGTTATGGTCTGTACAAAAATCAACTTCACGTTTATCAGTTCATGCTGGAAGCCTCGAGTCCAAAAATACCTTCAGCAGCTATTGTTCTCTTTTAAAGCAAGATTTTCAACTTAGCCTAAACAATATTTTCTACCTTTGAGATCAGTCATAAAATCTACTATGCTCTATCTAACAGCATAATAAATAACACGAAATCCAAAGAATACATGCATATATCATAAGACTAAAAGGTTTATTTTTAACGCATTTTAAAATAGCATACTTCTACAAACAACAAACAGTCTCCACTAGCACATCTATGTATTACTATTGAGGCAAGTCACACATCTGAGAATTTATAAAATAAGTCTGTATAAATATGAACAGTACACCCTTTACATTGCCAATGAGTTTTGCGATAATTTGGGATTCTCTAACAATTATTGTTTTTAAGTTAATGCAAAATTAATCCTCAAAATTACAACTTAATCATGGTCTGCTGTCTGCTATCTTTACACTTGAAATGTCCAGTACTTTGGCGACTGTTCTAAATGACAGAGGCAAAGTGTGAACCAATAAAGAAATATCGGGGGATTTGCATTAATACCGATGAACAAACGAGAACTGTTACAAGGCATGCACAAACAGGGGATATCGGAATGGTTCGTGTGCTCCCGGATGGCCATGGATTTTTATGTGTTTTTGTTGTAAGCCTTAATAGAATTGATGGGAGTAGCATACTTGCAATGATCTCAATAAATGAACAAAAATTATGTTGCTTTAGTATAGAATGTTCCTCCATATTGCATAATGATTCAAGATATAGTAATGAATGAGTCCTTTTAGTTAATGTTAAAAGATTATTGTGCTAGCACGAAGTATGCCTGTTTCAGCATAGTTGATATGTGTAAAATAAAGTAAATCCAAGGCTGGTCAAATGCAGTAGAGAATTGGCTATACCTTATATATTTCTTTTTACATTGCATTATACTCCATTCCTACCCTTTTCAGCTTTTCTGCTCCCCTTTTCATCTAATTTCATCAAATCAATGTGATGAACAAGCAGGGTCTTTCATGGTTCCATGCTCGGCTTGAATGTTGACATGCAACAAAACGTAACTAACGTTAACACACATAGTGGTGTGGAAAAACTTGTAGAAACTACAAGTATATATTTCAATATCTGAATATTTTTTACATGTGAAAAGCATAAGCTGAAATTTCTAAATTGGATTCAAATTAGAAGACCAGTAAACCTCGCTTAAGGAGGTAACTCATTCATGGTTTAAAAATGGAATACGCACCATTTATCACTTCTATACAAGGTTGGGCAACTGCACCGTCAGCTGAAGAATTAGACAATCCTCGCTCTAACCAAGAGGCTTTGGTAAACAAATGTCTAAAGATTTTTCAGAGCATGATTCTGTTGTTTTCTTATATGGAAATAATCAGAGAATCCCAATTCCTATGTTTATTAGGTTTTATTCGCAATAATCAGTGATGCAGCACATGCCGATACCAAGGATGATGCAATGCAGGCCGATACCAAGGTTGATGCAGCTCAGGGCTAAGAGGTGTTTGTGATACTCGGCGTCAATGGTATAAGTTCCAGTGTCGGTGATACTTCATGGGCGGATTTCTTTGTATTTCTGTTTCAGTTTCGGTGTATTTTGTAATTTTGTTTCAGTTTCGGTGTACCTTGTATTTCGGTTTCAGTTTCGGTATTCTGGTATCGGTTTCAGTTTCAGTATACTATATATAGGATGGTTGTAAACATATTAAAGAGAGTTAGTTCATTTCTGAAATAAAATTTTGGCGGTTGGCCATTATTGGATGAAGCTCCGATTGTTCACCAAATTCAGTATTCGGTTGCGAATTAACGAGTTTTGTAACATCTCAGAAATTTGGGCAACTGGAATATGGAATTAATCAAAGATTTAACTATGAACGATCAATTTTTATATTGATACTTGGGTTAGAAATTAAAAATCAAATATATTGTTTTGAATATGAATTGAACTCAATATTTAATTCAGAGTTGTTGGTTGAAAATCAAATATTTTTGTTGAATATCTGAATTGAATTTGGTTGGATATTTAAATTCGACAGAAAAATATAAAAAAGGTTGAATTTAAAAATAAATGTTATTAACGTTAAATAAATTGAAAATCTTATTTGTTGAAATATATGAAAATTGGCTTGGATATGTGTGTATTTATATTTATAAAGGAATTGAAACTTAACGTTTCAAATTTGGAATCGAACGGAGTTGTTGGGGAACAAACAGAATATAATCGATGAACCGATAAATAATTCGTAATTAAAAATAACATTGTTATACAATGGAGTCAGATTACAACCAAAATAATTTATTGAATTCAAAATGCAAAGACGAAGAGGTACGTATAATTTTTGTCGCATTTGGGGATTGTGTTGACGGTATGAATTTTGAGCGTTCAACGATAATTCATGGTAAAGTTTAAAATTAAAATTTAACCACGTTATCACCTACCTTAAATATAACCCACCTCAGTTAAAACTCGTGCCACCTATTCTGTAATGCACCGCTCCCTAAAACCATAGTTTTCATGACCGTGCCGTGGTTCGAACCGTAATACCTGATGGTTTAAGGTTTTGACGGTCGAACCGTCGGAACCGTGAATTTATTATTTTAAAAATTTACGCATTTATATATAAGATATACCAAAAAATATATTTAAATATAAATTTTAAATGGACGCCGCCGTTGCGAATCATCACACAAATTTACTATAATTTGTTCGCAAATTAGCACATTATAATTGCATTAAGAAAACATGGTGAATACACAAAAAAAAGAGCAAAGTAAGGTGCTTAGCATAGAATAACATAGTCTGCGCATAAATAATATAAATTGTTTTTAACTCTCATACATGATACAAAATATTGAAATAGTCTCCTTCCCACTCACAAACGATCTCGCTCACCTCCTAACATAACATGCTTAGACTCACTTGCACAACATAATCATCCACCTCATAAATCCATCCTCCACACCGGTGCTTGCATATTATTACTGCCACTGCCTTCAACTCCTTGCAACATCGCGTTATATGTCATTGTCGGATCAAAGTTAAATGTTTCTACACCGTCGCTTATTTCTTGAAAATCAGCTTCACTACCATTAATATTACCACCATTAATATTACCAACATGCAGTCCCAGATCATCATTGTCAACAACCGTTGCATTGTCATCGTTATCGATGGTACTAGCATCTAGACTTCCAAATCATTATTATCTTGTTTTATATTTGCAATGCGATCAACGTCTAACAAAAAAAAAAATAGATATTGAAATTCAGTTAATTAATAATATACATCGGTGAACTGCCAGGCAATATTATAGTCACAAAATTCGATCATGCATTTGGTGAAACACAGCATTAAATGATGTATAATATGTGTTTCACCAAATTTACAAAAGCAGTGCCAGACAACATTAGAAAACATGCCAGGAAATATGTATTTCACCAAATGCATATGGCAATATCAGGCAACAAAAGTCGTGTCAGGCAACATTAGGCAACATATGAAAATATGTGCATGTGAATTGTTAAGATAGATACGCTGATTTAATTACTGCTTCAGTAAGTTCTTGAGAAATTATTTGTTTCACTACAAAATCCTATTTACTGCCAATTTATAAAATCTGGACATAGATATGCTAGTTCTATATCTCAAAAAATTAGTAAGTAGGCAGCATATAAAAAATTACAACATATAATATATATATATATATATATATATATATATATATATATATATATATATATATATATATATATATATATATAAAACCTAAAAATAAAAGAATACGGTATCATACCTAACCCAATCAAAATATGGTGCTAGAGGGATTGCTGATCCGAAGCTGTAGGCAGCACAAATTGCGGCAGCAAACAATTGGAGGCGGCGGCGGCAAGCAAGCTGAGGTTCTGAAGGCGAGCGGGCACCCAAACGTTAGTTGATGGTGGCGGCGGCAAGAATCGATTAGGGTTTTAGCTCGATTTTTTTCATCGAAAAAGTAACGTAAATTGAGAACTGGGAACAAGAAGACAGAAGAAAAGAGAAAGCAGTTAAATCTTTGATTTATTATGACGGTTCAACCGCGTTTTAGGGTTCAGCCGACGGTTTAAGCTTATTAGCGGCCCAACTCCATTCCTGGCCTCCAGCACAGATGGCTCAACGTTTTTCGTGGTTGGACCGCGGCCCGGTCCGGTCATCAAAACACTGCCTAAAACCTATTGAATTTACGTTGTTCTTATCCCCGAATTTTTTCTATAATTTACGCAATTTCCTCAATCGCTCCTCACTCATTTCCTTTAGAAAACAGTTGTTTCCCCTTTTCAATTTTAATGGCCGAAGCCCCAAATTGGTCTTCCTCCTCTTCAAGTTAAATTTCTACCCTCCTCCAGTCGAAATCAGCCTTCTCCGTCGCTCCGCCTCTTCAAGATGGCCACCGCAAGCATCACTCTCCGAAGTCACCAGCCCTAGATATTGCCTCCATTCACCACACGCTGCTGAACCGAAGCCAAACTGCCACTGCTCCATTTTTTCTTCGTGGTTTCAAGGTGAGTATTTTGCTCATGATTAATGTTTATTTCAAGTAAATTAATTTCGGTTTAAATTATAAATTATGATGGTTAATGGGCTTACTTTTCACTATACTAACCAGCGTCTACAATGTTTGTTTGGTTTGTCGTCGGGTCCAGAAATGTGCAATACCTCCTGATGCTCCTAACTGATCTGATTTATACTATTTCATGTCCATGCTTAAACTAGAAGTTTTACCCTTTTGGTACCTTTGGTCTAATGCGCTAACCCTGTGTGTATACATGTACCTTTGTTTGTACACTAACACCATTATTTAAACCGAACCAGGATTATTGGCCGTATTAGTGCTTGAACCTGAGACCGTCTCCTTATGTTATATTTGTCTTGATCTTATGCCTTTTCTGTTTTCTTTGGAAAATCGACTATGTTAGTTCTGTTCATTTGCTGCCTTTGTTCATGGAAGTTTAGAATGAAATTTGAGTATATATGTGGAGGCAGATCATGTACGTGTATATATGTACCAATGTATATGTGTATCCGTAATTTCGGCATACTATATACTCATTTTCGTTTACGGACTTCGTGTTCACCCCTTGTATCTGTAAGTTGCCAATTGACCTGACTTTACGACTGACTGCATTTTGCCATGACCGACTCACCCATCGTTGTTTCAACCTGCACATGTTGGTTGTCATATTTGGCCTCCATCTTATCCTTTTTGCCTGACCTATATGTATGGAGAAACCCGCCCCGTATGCAAACAAAAACTGTTGTGATGGTTCCTACTTTGTAAATTTGGAAAATATACAAATGATAATATATGCTACTGGTTAGAGCTAATCAATCTGGAAGCACCTACTGTATTGGTCTGCTTAGAACCCATGTGACGACATTTTTGCGCACCATGTTGTCCTGTCACCCTGCTTATGATTGCTATGGTTGTGCTTGAACTGGTAACTTCATGTAGGAAAACTATTATACACATGTGATATGAGCTTGAATACACAGTTGTCTAAATGGAATATGTTCATGCGTCGAAACTGTTAATAGTTACTTGTACCATATTGATACTCACCTCTGACGTATACATTTCATACACGGACCTAGTTCATGACTAAGGATTATGGGCATCATGGAAATATAATTTGCCTTGGACTCACCATGCTATTTCGTACCTGCCTATTCTACCTAGTATGTGCATGTTGTACCTTTTATTTGCTTTGGCCCTGAGTTCTTTTTCTTTTTGCATGCTTCATGTTTTAAATATGTGTCATGTATGTAGTAGCTCATCTGCTTTAGGTCCGTCCACACTCTTCTAATTTTCGTTTATTTGCGCATGCAAGTCATATTATGCGGGTTCTGTGCAACAAACTTATGTGGTCTTTCCAATAACGGGTGTTATTTGAAACCAGTCACCCTTTTTCATTGTTCATAATGAATTACTATTTGAACTGCACATGCAAGCATGGTTCCTTGCCTTCCCGGCATTGTAGCCATAAAATGATTATTGTAGTGTCCCTTTGCATATGTTTTCTACTATTTGAAAATGGGTATATGCTCACACGTTGCTGATGTTGACTTTGTTAATCCATTTTTGGCAGTTTCATGGATTGACATACTCGAATTTCAATAGATTGTTGAGTTTAGACTAATTATATTTATGTGTTTATCGAAGTTATTTTACTTGAACAAAGATTATTCCTAAATCGAGTGTTTTGTATTTTGCAAAACGCTTGGGTCAGACCCGAATGTTACAGATTTAGAGATTATAGCTTAGGATTCGAAGATTGGCAAAGCTGGAGATTCCGAAGACGTGCGTACTCTGAAGTTTTAAACATTCAATACTTTTCCGGTATTCAAATTGTATTTTTGATTCCGCTATATAGAAAATTTTGTATTAAAATTCTGATTAATATATAATTTTTTTTCTTTTACTGTTCAATATTGTGTTATTTATTTATTCTGTATTTTTTGTGTTGATTCTGTTTTTTAACTCTGTAAGCTATATAACGATCCGTCGGTTTGAAGTTTTAAGTTGGTTTAATTACCAATTTAATGCGGTCAAAAAGGCGGAACGTTACAAGTGATGTCGGAGCTTTGGTTTATTCAAAGGTTAGCTTATCGGGTTTTAAAACTCATTAGAGATGGGGTAGCAATATCTCAAATGAGTTGGATCGACACTAGAAATCACTCTAGAGAAGGCGGATCTTAAAAATAAAAGGTTTCAAAATATAAAATTTGAAAGTATAAATAATTTAAAAATAAATTTTGAAAGGTAAATTATTTTGGGTAATATTAAGTATTTTGGAACTAGTGTTTTGAAACTAATACAGCAGAAACAGAAATTATTTTAAGTTCTAAAATTCTTTTCAGAATCCCAAGTATTCAAATCTAGACTTGCGAGAGCTGTTCTTCAATAAGGTCCCCATAGGTTTGAATCTCGAATCCATCATCCAATGGTATCTAAGGAAGATGAGTATAAGTGAATCAACGAATCAATTTCTCTAATTGTGTATTTTAGCATTCAAAGACAACTGAAATTTATTGAAATAAGAATTCAGATAGGAATTTGAATGAAAAGAGGAAATTTGAAATCGTTTCAAAAATGAAACGATGAATTTTATTTCGATATTCGGAATATAAATGAATGGAAATAAAATCAAAAAGGTTATAATTGGGATTTGACAATGTCAAATTTTATTACTAATTTATTTAGATTATTCATAACTTAGCAAGATAATTTATAATTGGTTACAAACCAATAATCGGATATATGAATTCGATAATAAGTTGTAAACTTGTTAACTAATTAACAAGAAGTGAATTGTAAAGGAGAATTATAAATGAAGTGAAATATGGTTGAAGATAGATGTGAGCCCATATTTAAATGAAATCAAAACTAATTTGATGTAGCGAGTCCATATTTTTATAAAGTAATAATATTCACTTTTTAGAAGCAAATAACGTTTGAAAGCAAAAATGTTGCAAATGAAATTGAGGATAAAGGAAATGGAGTTGACCAGTACGATGAATGTTTTTCGAAGTTCGGAATATATTATCGAATAAGAGATTATTCGAAAGAAAGTTATTCGTGGAAGTCGACTATGTCTAATTCAGGAAAGTACTATTTACTTTCCGTTTTTAATCAAAATTTAATATATTATTAATTAATTGTTTATGTATTCAGATTAATAAATAAAGTATATTTTAAAGTTAAATGTTGCGAAGGCGTGAATTATTGTTATAATCAACGATATCGTAAAAGAAGTGGATTCTTAACTTGAATTCGAAAGTTACGAGAATGAATGTTTTATTGGTATTCGAATGTAAAGTCCTGCAAATCCATACCATTGAGCTGACTGAATACAACTCACGTCCAACCCAAATTGCACGAAAATACAAACCTTTATCGGTTAAAGAAGAAAAAGATAGAAGAAGAACAGAAATAACAACACAGAATCTCACATCGCAGTGGAGTAAAATATAATATATATATATATATATATATATATATATATAATAACTTTTGGAATACAAAACTGTACTTACATACATCATCAGAGTACAACTCTTACAACACAGCGGAAACAATAACTATCTAGCGTTGAACCCTCCTGCTCCAAGTTCCTCCAAGTAGACCTATAAAATCCCGAACTACTTGACAGCCCATACAAATTTGGGCATCCGAGAGTTTAGGGTAAAACAAAACAAAATAAACTCTGGGTCATTCATGAGACTGGTGTGAGTAAACTCCAACCACTTGGCTTATCTTTTAAAAAATCCTTTCAAAAGAAAGGATAATCTTAAGACCGATCCACACATAAACATGGATGGCTTTTTCATTACGATAACACAAAACATTTCTTTTAAAATCAATACTATTATGATATTATAATAGTTTCTAAATCAAATAAATAGCAATCTAGCGGAAGGCTTGCATCTCACGCTCCACATACATAATATACAATCAAAACCGCAGGCGCTTATTGGGTAATTGATTTCCAACTATGACAAGGTATGGAACCAACTTCCGATAGTGTATCTCTAGAGGGGAATACGTTGGGTTCAACAAGAACATTTTGCAACCCAGCCACACATGACCGACCACTCATTTCGCTTGAGTGTGTCGAATGTACATCACCAACGGCTGGGATCAGCAACCGTTTCCCAAAAGGGACAACGTCGATAGATTAAAGAAGGAAATGATTTTTCTCTTGATAGGTGACAATACACCCTAATTGGAAGCTACCCACCGCCGTGTTGCCTGACCGATTTTTGTCAACTCCCGGTTGTTGAGGCCTGAGGCTGCAATTACTTACCTTTCATTGATAGCACAATCACTTTGAATGCCACATTGTCAGATCCGTTAATCATGAATTGATTCGCACAAATATATTATGGATATTATGCTAAGAGAATAAATTCTCCGCCACCAGATGTATATTTGTACATACCAACATATTCGATCATTGGAAATACTCCGTCATGCATTCACCCTTACAACTTCGTTCTGGGACTGAATGAAACCGAAGACACAATTTTCATTAATCCATCTTAGGCAATTTCTACCTAGGATTAACAGAAAAAGCCCTTGCATTTTACTCCATCTTCGATTATTTTCACATAATCTGATTCGCAATGCTACTGCCAATACAGAGTCGTTCTCAGATAATAATCCAACAGGTCTCTCCATATCGGCAACGATATTTGCCAATACTTCGAGAGTCGGTTATTTAACTATCGAAGAAAAAAAATATTCATCCAAAGCATCAAACAATCACTGGGTCTTAAATTTATCATTTTCCAATTTCTCTTCAATATCTTTACCTGGATATTTCTCCAAACTCGTTTAGCCTCTCAAGATCCTTGAAAAACATTAACATCTATCATAATTATTTATCCTCTATATTCTAGAAAATTCACTTTTAAAATCGGAAAACAGTTCTATATATTAACAAATAATTATTCTTCCACATTCAACAGTCTCTAACCGTAAACTAGTAAGAGAACAACTCCCTAAGTATCAACGCCGAAGGCCGAAACCAACATCAGATCGACACTCAGGAAGCCATTCAACTCAACTAATCTACTGTTAGTCTCTAGTTTCTTTAACTTCATTTCTTAACTTCTTATCAACAAAATCATTTCAATCTTCAAACTGTTTGCTTTTAAGTCATCATTCACATTAAAACGTGTATACGTTTCTTCTTCCAATCTCCCACAATTTAATTTTATAAATTTTCTTTTCTTTCTTATAAAATTCTATTATACGTTTTATTCGCTTATTAAATTCCATATGATTGATAAGTCAATTTCTAATTATCTAACTTTTGTTAAAAAAAATCTATCTCCTTAAATTTCCGGAAAATTTCGCCAGCGTCTCCTTTGTACAGGTCACTCGGTACAACTACAAATCGCCTCTCTAGGCACTTTCCATTCAAAAAGAAAATCAAAAAGCCAAGCGGCTTGCCAAATAGGCTCATAAAATCTCATATTTAATTGAAATAATTACCTCTTTGTTGAGCATTCAATTTATTTCTCTTCCATTACTTCATTCCATACCTGTTTAACACATGCTCATCCAATTCCAATTTATTCGAACTCAATCCAGTCGTTTTAACTCAATTCGCTAATTAATTCTCTAATTATCTCTTTTGCCTATTTCACTTTTTTATTTGAACATATCTTGTTCATATACAAAATTTTAAATTGCTTATAAACTAATTGAATTCCATTTTCAATTCAGGTTTCACATTCGATTTCGGATATAAATTCATAAATCCAATTCACTTATCCAAAGCCCAATTTCGATTTAAAACTTCATTAACTAATTATTCTTCAAATTAGTTAATTTTATTCGATAATTAAATATCTGAATTTTGTTTCAAAAATCAATCCATTTACTCTACTTGAGTTCATATTTATTTTATAACTCAAGTCTGAATTTTTCTGATGAAAATCCAATTATATGTTAAATCCAATTTTATTAACATAAAATCCTTCGATTTTATTTATTTAATCGTTATAATTTATAAACGATTATACCGCTGTTTTTCTGAGAATTTAATTTTGACATAACTCAAAATTATAAGGCAAAATCCAGATTTTTCTCTTCCATTAGAAAAATATTATTCAATTTGTCTTGACGATTCTTATTTCAAAGAATTCCGACTTAAATTGAGTTCTATATACTCAATTGAAGTTTGAAATGTCAAATTATGAACTACCGCACCGCGACGAGTTCGTTTTAATTATATTTAAATATAAACATTTAAACTTTGTTTAATTTAAATTTCAGTCTCGTTCTTATATATATTTTAATATGTGCTAATCGAGTTTTCCAGATCCAACTTAATATTTTCAATTATCCCTAATCGTCGATTATTCCGTTACTCGGTTATCAATTCAATCACAACTCCATTTCTATTATTAATTTCCAATTTCATTAGAAATAAATTAATTTATAAAATTTGATGAAATCGAATTCCAATTATAATTCCTTAGATTTATCTCAGTTCAGTTTATATTCTAAATTCCGGAATAAAATCCGTCGTTCCCTTTTCGAAATGATTTCCAATTCACTTTTAAATTCATATTTGAATTTAAAATTCCAAATTATCCTATGATAATTATCTTATTTAATTTATAAACATCGTTTATATATTTAACTTACTTGTTTTATATACTAAAACAAGTTTCCATTTCAAAATCTGTTTAAAACCGAATTCCTATATTGGAATATTTTTTTGATTATTACTTTTATAAATATATATATATATATATAAAAAAACAGTAAATCTATTTTCATATTTAAATTTAAACTTCTATTTAATACAATTTGTAATATCTTTTCTGAAAATATTTTATTTAAATAAATTCGACCTAATCGAATTCAGATCATTAATCCATGCGGATTTAGTTTAATTCAATTTACATTCTGAACATCAGAATAGATTTCATCGTTTCTTTTTGAAACTAATTTCAATTCCCCTTTATAAATTCACATTTGAATTTACATTCCCCGTATTATCCAATGAAAACTATTCCATTTCATTTATAAATACCGTTTATAAATTCATTTCTATTCCCCACATTATCCAATGAAAATTATTGCATTTCATTTATAACCACCGTTTATAAATTCACTACTTGTTTTTATTCATCGAAACAAGTTAATATTTCTTAGCCCATTCGAAATTCAAATTCTATTTTTAGAAAAATAGATTTTTCCTTTTTTAAATCTCAAAATCCTTTTTCATGATATTTTTATATATCAATATAAGGTCTAGTGATATTCAAACATCCAAAACACATAATTATCAATCATAGGTTTTCTAACATATCATATATGATAATATATATGAAACAAACAAATAATAAATTTTTGAGGAATCCAGTTGGATCCCTCCAACCTATTTTCCTGCATCCACAGATGTTACCCAACATAAATAATACCCATCCTGCTTCAAGATATGATATCGCAGTATAGAAGGTCATCCACTATAATATATTATGGGGCATATAGGGTCAACTGCTCTACGGGCATCCGCTAATGGTACTACGGAAAATATGCAGCCACCATTATATATATATATATATATATATATATATATATATATATATAATAGCCACAACCACCAAGCCTGAATTACTAATATATATATATACACACACTACACCAAAACAGATGATTACCAACGAGTATAATCGTCACAAACAATTTCAGTAACACTTATTAGTGTTGCTACGGGGGCGTGACAATTTATTTCCAACGCATATAAGCGTTGGTATATTTTCTCTTCCAACGCTTATAAGCATTGGTATATTTTCCTTCGCAACGCTTATAAGCGTTGGCATATCTTCTTTCGCAACGCTTATAAGCGTTGGTAGATTTTCCTTCGCAACGCTTATAAGCTTTGATAGATTTTCTTTTGCAACGCTTATAAGCATTGGTAGATTTCCTTAGTATAATCAATTGGTAACATTAACAGTCAACTAATGTTGCTAAAATGTCAATTAATAACTAACATAATTATAATATAGAAGATATTTAATATGAATCCAAAACTAATATTATTATCAATTTAAAAAGCATAACTCAATGAATATCAATAAACAACATTCATAATTAAGTAATGACATAGAATATCAGTTAACAACAAACAAATATCATACATAATTAAGTTGCTAAATTCAATACTTAAATGATATTCTACAAATACCGAATATGAAACTCAGGCCATACAACGAAGCCTCCATCTGAAAATTCAAGATCTTCTTCATCATTACCACTACAAATACCCTCCAATCTTCTCTTTTCTTCTAAAAGTACCTACATGCATTCAATATCACAATGATTTGAAATTATCAGTTAATGCAAAGACATCAATGCTCAGTAAAATGATGCACTAGTCCAACATTCAAATTCAAACCGAGCTGCAAATTCAGTTGCAAACTGACTTGCAAACTCAATTGCACAACTGAGTTGTTTGGCAAACTGAGTTGCAAACTCAGTTCGACAAACCGAGTTGCAAACTCAGTTCGACAAACCGAGTTGCACAACTCAGTTCGGCAAACCGAGTTGCACAACTCAGTTTTCAAAACTGAGAATTCAGTTGGAAACTGAGTTGCAGTTGCGCAACTCAATTGCAAAATTGAGTTTTTGTTTGTTTGTTATTTTTTAGTGCTAATGGGTATTTGGTCTATAAATCCTATATATTTGATAAATATAAGTTTAAATAACCAAAAAAACACAATCTCGTTTCATGCATACTTCAGGGATGATTGGACAATACGATGGTACAATATTTAGGTACTTTCATACTCTGTCAGCATTATAAAATGATGTAAGGAGTGCATGGGCAGAAAATCCAAAGGATTTTGCAATGTTGATGGATGCCTCAGGAGAGGTACAATATATAGAAAAAATTCGCCATATGCAACTTTTATAACGGAAGTATTCATAGCATACCCATAAAAACATACGAAGCACAATCTCATTGTTATCACATGCATTAAGTAAATACTAATGAATATGCAACTCAACATAGTCAGTTTGAGTGGAAATAAGGTGATTGTGTTGAATACTTTTAAAAAAGTTCAAAAATAGAACCTATGCAAAATATGTGCACTGACATAGTGCCTATAAAAGTAAAGCAAGCTTAACTGTATAAACAAGATAGAGAAAATAATTCAGAAAAGTTGTGTTTTCCTTACTTGGTAAGGAAGTCACTAACGTCTTGAAGATTCCCAAATTTGAGACCTTGTGGTTTTGGATGAACTTTTTGATCATGTGAGAGACACCAGCTGGTGTCAATCTAATAGAGTAATGCCTGAAATCGATCAGCTTTGTCTCACTGTTGTAGTTCAATAGCACAAGCTTTGATACTGTGAAAGCTAAGTAGTTTTAGGGTCAATGGTTGGAAATATATTCTGAAACATAATGGTTGCGAGCTTCAAATGTTGATCCCCGGTGTTAGAAAATAAAATGGAAGAAACAAGATTGAAGAGAAGTTTTATTATTGATGAATTGCAATTGTAAGATAATATAGTCTGTATATAGAAGACCCCTATTTAAAATACAAGAAATAAATACAAATAGGCTTGAATAATGGGAATATGACCGTTGTATTGTTATAATAGGCATGTGACCGTTGCTATGTTATAATAGGTGTAACGACCCAAAACTTCCCCGTAAAGGAAAGACTGGATTGCTTTGAGAACAACACATATCAGAACACAAACTGAAGAACATTTCATTGCCGATTACAACAATTACATCAGAGTATAAGAATATAACAGAGTATGAATACTTATTACACAAAAGAAATAAAATAATATCAGAGTTTTAAATTACATTTAAATAGCAGCGGAAAAATAATACAAATATACAACCGAAAGGAATACACGGATACAGAGCTTTCCGAATATCGCTTCAGCTGTAAACCAGGATCCTGTAAATATATTTGCAAAAAAGCTACTCGACTGCCCATGTGGAAATTATGGGCACCCGAGTTTGCCAGTGAAACAAACTACATGTCAGTCATGGGACTAGTATGAGAAATCTAACTTAACTAAACTAATAATAAGGCTAATCACAGGACTACGCCGCTAACGCGGAACGGGTTTACTCCATTGGATTGCCAATGCATAAATTATATAAAATTTAAGTCAAAAATAACGCAATGCTTTTTATGAAAATGAAACCATTATAAGACTCAAGTCCCATCACACAATGCAACGCAAACCGAAGGATAGAGTTTTACCTTATAATGGTCAAAAGATGCTTGATACATATAAAACGGATTTGATATTAGTGTATATATGTTTTAAATAAAAACATTTCAATCATAATGTATTAATCATAGACGGCATAGTACCCCATCCTACTATGTCACCATACAAGTTATACAATCAAAACCGCATGGGACGTATTGGAAATTGGGTTTCCATCATGAATCAAGGCTAGGAACGATCTCCTTACCGATTCGAGACACTCTAGCAATGTATCAGGATTCGGACGCTGGCGAACCCTTGGATCCTGCAGGGTCGGTCCCCCAATAGTGCAATGGGTTGGATTAGTTATGCCTGAATACACGCTTCCTGGCCCTATTGGACCTATAGTACGGCCATTGGCGACCGAATAAATCCGAGGCCTCGAAATTCCATCATCCACGTAAGTAAAAATGTCAGGACTGGTAGGTTGCTGACACCACTTCTAGCTAGAAAGAAACGTGTGCACTCCCTGCGTTCCCTTGCTCCGTTTCTGACTCATACCGGGGTGTGAGGCTCGCGAAGTCACGCTATACACAAAGCTATGCCGAAATAGGCTATGCTTTGATCATCCCACAAGGCTCTACTTTTCAACAAAAGCCTTGATCAATTGCATCTTGGCATGTCACATTGACAATTCACGCCATGCGATCGCACTACACCATATTGTCAATTTTGCCACACCCAAATGCGGAAGAATTGCCACGGTCTAAAGCCGTGGCAATTTTGGAACGGTCTTTAGCCGTGGCAAAATGGGTTAGAACAGGTTTGGACCGTGGTAGATCTCGAACGGGTTTAGACCGTTCCAACATGAAGGAAAAAAATTTCATTGTTCTCGTGCCTTTTTGTCCCAATTATTTCACGCCCTTACCCAATAAACAAAAGGAACCCGTTCGACAACAAACACTCAGATCTATCTTCCACTCATCCAAAACAACTCACCGCTGCTTCAATTTCACGAATCTGTTTGTCCAGCTACCATTTCGCGTTTTGCTCTCATTCAATTCTCAATGAAGAAATTTTTCAGGTATTTTTCCATTGTTGTAATTAAAATTGAAACCCTAATATGATTTTGTTCAAATCGATTGTGTTTGATTATTATTCTGTTGTTGTAATATTGTTGAAATCGAAACCCTGACTTATACGATTATGTTTACCGATCATTTTTGTATGTTGAATAATCAGCGTTCTAAGATTTCATTAAAATCCTTTTCTATCTTTGTTTACATCATTATGTAATTTATTCCAGAAATGAAACTGAGTTAGTTCGACGTCCAATTGTGAATTAGAGGATTATTTTGTATTCTGTTTTTGTTTGGCTTGCACTCTTCTCCAATCTACATATGAGCCACGTTGCCAATGGATGCTCCCCGCTAGTGGTCCGCTTTGTTCATGCATGAAGTCTGTTTAGTAACGAAACCAAATCTACAATTGTTCATATCTATTTCCAGATTATGCAAATGAATTTGTTAACTATTATATTTCCTTTTTAAATTTGGCTGTTTTTTCTTAGTACTATTAATGCTTCTTTGTTCAGTATTTTGAATTGCAATATAAATTGTGTTATGAAATTGTATGCAAAATACTTGTGACTCAGTTCATACCCGGCCTTAGCGTGTATTATCAAGTTTTCGAGCTCCTAGTGGTAGTGGGTAAGCTCGACCAATTATTCGGTTTTAAATGTTTCTAGTGGTGGTGAATGTTTCATGGAAATTTTCTCCTAAGTGTATGTTTGAGTGTCTACAGCCATATTTTGTTTCAAACTGTTATTTTTGTTGCTGCATAAAAATTGATGAGAGGATTTATTGATTTTTATGGATTTAGGTTCCTTTCTTTCCTTTCATAAAAAATTAGCAGGAAATATACATAAAGATAAGATTTTGGACTCGACTGAATTTGATTGTCTACAATAATAAATTCATAACTATCTAACTTATAAACTGATAATCGATTGAATTATGAATGCAAAAAAATAAACATAGAATGCCAACTAGCAAATCAGCGGATGCGGTACGGCATGTAAGCTTCATTTAGTATTATGCTTTTCATAATTATTGTCTTGGTTCTAAACCTCACAATGGCGATATGAGAACTGTGATAAAGCGTGAGCATCCTATGGTTGTAATTTAAGAATTCAGTGCAACTATAACTATCTAATAAAGCGGGGACAGGAATAAGGTAAAAACATTACTGTAAAAGAATATAAACACAAATTCTAACCATTGAATGAACGGATCGGATGCAGCACATGCAGGGTCAGCCTTAGCAAACTAATTGACGTATTGGATGTTATTTGTGTATAAAATTGAGATATATGAAATAAACCATTAGGCATGTATAAGAAAAGCAGGAGCACTAATGTAAACAAGAAAGAAAACTTTCCATTATAGGATGGCCCAATATTGTCTATGAACAATGAAAATTTAAAAAACAAATGGCAGTTAATAATGAGGAGAAAGCTAAAAGGTTGTATTAAGAGTAGTGGCTGAGACATATGATATTATATATTCTTTAGTATACTGGGCTTGTAAATGGGCTTTAGCCCTCTTTCCGTTTATTCTTCTATTTATACTGTACTAGTATTACAATGTAAAGTATCTCGTCAGTTCTTACATTTTAGTAGAGAAATAAAAACGTTTTACATTGCTTTTCAATTCTGAAACACTCTCTCAATGATTTCTTCGCAAATCTCAACTTGGTATCAGAGCAAAACTCATTGTGCTTAACAACACTCGTTTAACTTCTGATTAGTATTGATTCTCAGACAAAGTTTCTGAGATAATCTCTGTCCATCAGAGTAAATTCATCATTTGGACACCTTCCATCAAAGATTTGCATCCTATCACTTGAAAGTTGTTGCCAAACTAGAAGAACAGTGCCTCGCCAAACCAAGACATTGGCTGCATCAATTCACCTAGTTATAGCTTGAGATAAAAGCTCTGAATTATCAAGATAGTCGATCAAGATTTTAAAGAAGTCACTGCAGTTGATCAAAAAGCCATCCAGAAGAACAAATCAGAGTTTCTTTGATATATGTTCATCAGAATTCATCAAGAAAATCTCATCATCAAGGTTCCTTTGGTTGCTACAGTGATCAAATACAGAATTTCTTCAAATTCCTAATTCAAGGACTAGCAAATTCAGTATTCTTTTACCTGTTTCCGTTGATTTCTCGTCTGAATTCAATCATGACGAATCCTTCAACGAATCCTCTTGGTCAAGGTGATGAATCCAGTGCTAATGTTTCCAGTAATAGGGCTTCTGTGTCTCAGAATCAGTCAGATCCAATTCAAGATCTGATGAAAGCCATCATTAAACCTCAAAGTCAACTTATCTCAATTCAACTTGATGAATCAAATTACCTGTTGTGGAAATTACAAATAGAGACAGCTGTCAGAGGTTATGGACTAGAAGATTACATATTTGGTACAAAGATTGTTCCATCTAAATTTGTTCGTGACAGTGAAGAAAAACTTGTTCAAAATCCAGAGTTCTTGGCATATCAAAGACAAGATAGTCTCGTTTGCTCATGGATGATGTCATCCATTGGGGCAACAATTTTACCTCAATTAATTGGTGTTAGATCTGCTCAAGATGTGTGGTCAACAATTGAGAGAAATTTTTCTGCTCAATCTTCTGCTCGTATTATGCATTTTAAAAGACAACTTCATAGTATAAGAAAGGGTGATTTATCTATGAATGAGTATCTACTGAAAGTATAGAATATATGTGATCAGTTAAACTCAGCAGGTCAGAAAATACCAGAATCTGAGCATGTACTATCAATTGTTAGTGGGCTGGATGATGATTATGAAGCAGTTTCAGCAATTATTTTGTCAATGGATCCCTCACCCACACTACAGTATGTGTATTCAACACTCTTAGCTCATGAAGGAAGGATTGACCACAAGAAAACTATAAATTCTGATCTGTCAATCAATTATACCTCATATGGTAGAGGAAAGAATCAGGGTAACAATTCAAGAAGTCAATCAAATGTTCAAAGAGGTGGTCAGACTAACCGAGGCAGAGGCAGAAATAACAACAGTAGGGTTAGGTGTCAGATTTGTGAAAAATTTGGTCATAGTGCTAATAAGTGCTATTTAAGATACAATTCAAATTTCAATCCATCACAAGCTGGCAATAACTCTAGTGTTAATATGGTCAATGTGCAAAATGAAAACAACAAAAGTCAAGCTGAAAGTGTTAATGCAGATTCTACAGCAACCGTTGATGACATTAATGATGATAGCTGGTATCCAGATACAGGAGCGACAAATCATGTGACTAACAATCTAAACAATCTCAATTTGGGGAACAAAAAGTACAAAGGTATGCAGAATTTACTTGTAGGAAATGGTAAAAGTGTGCACATTACACATACTGGAAATGCAAGTTTAGATGGACCAAAACAATTAATTCTTAAGAATCTATTAAGGGTTCCATCTATCAAGAAAAACTTAATGAGTGTTTCCCAATTTGCTAAGGACAACAATGTATTTTTTGAATTTTATCCTAATGCTTGCATTGTTAAGGATATTCTAACACAGAAAATTATTTTGCAGGGTAATGAATATAAAGGATTATACAGATTTACTCCTAGATCATCTGTGTTAGATAGGAAAACATGTATGCTGACAGTCATGAGTGTTTCTGATGAATATAAAGAATTTAGTTTGTGGCATAATAAACTAGGTCATCCTAGTTTAAAAACTGTCAAGCATGTTGTGTGTAATAATGATTTTCCTATCAGTAAAATTCCTACTTCATATATGTGTACCTTTTGTCAAATGAGAAAGAGTCATAAACTTGCATTTCCAGATTCTCAAACCAGTTACACTAGACCCCTTCAATTAATTGCTACAGATTTGTGGGGTCCAGCACCTATAAGTTCAGACTATGGCTATAAGTATTACATTTCTTTTATTGATGCTTACTCAAGATATGTTTGGATATATATGCTAAAGTCCAAGGAAGACACATGCAATACAGTCATTCAGTTTATCAATAAGGTTGAAAACTTGATTGGTAATCATATAAGTATTTTTCAGACAGATGGTGGAAAGGAATTTTTACCATTAAAAACATTTTTTGACAAAAAGGATATAAGTCATAGAACTACATGTCCTTATACTTCAGAACAAAATGGCATTATTGAAAGAAAGCATAGGCATGTTGTAGAAACTGGTTTAACCTTGCTTGCACAAGCCTCTATGCCATTGAAATTCTGGCCAGAGGCATTTAACACAGCAGTGCATTTGATTAATTTACTTCCAACAAAGGTACTTCAATTCAAATGCCCACATGAAGTGTTATACAAGATTAAACCAGATTATAAATTTTTAAAAGTCTTTGGTTGCCAATGCTTTCCTAACTTAAGGCCTTACAACACTCATAAATTAAGTTTTAGATCTACTCCTTGCACTTTTTTGGGTTATTGTAACAGTCAAAAGGGTTATAAATGTTTAGATAGCAAGGGTAGAATATATGTGTCAAGGCATGTTAGATTCAATGAAGAGGTTTATCCATTCAGTCAAACAAATATTAAAACTACTGCTAAAGTCATAAATCCAAGACAGTATATACCTGACATACCAGAGGAGATAGGAAATGCTGTGCCACTCTCTCAAAGAAAGAATGATAGCAACATTGACCCTCAACACACAGTGCCCATCAATGATGGACCAGGTCAAGAGGTCATTGATATGCCAGATTGTAGAAGCAGTCTGCAGGAGCATGTACAAAGAAGCAATAGTGACAGTGATAATGATGCTGGCAATAGCAATCATGAGTTTGAAGAAGCAGATTCTTCAGGGAATAACAATCAAAGTCAACCAACTAGAGAAAATATCAATATGCATCCTATGTTGACTAGAGCCAAGTGTGGTATTTTTAAACCAAAAACCATAAACATTGTAAGTCTGCATGATGAACCAATTTCTTATGCTGATGCAAATCAGGTTGATGAATGGAAAGCTGCTATGTGTGAAGAGTATAATGCTCTTATTAAAAATAAAACTTGGACTCTTGTTGAAAAACCTAATAATAAAAATATTATTGGGTGTAGATGGGTTTTTAAACTCAAAAAGAATGCTGATGGTTCAATTTCAAAATATAAAGCAAGATTAGTTGCTAAGGGGTATTCACAACAGTATGGTTTTGATTTTTCAGAAACCTTTTCACCTGTTGTAAAACCCTCTTTAGTCAGAATTATTTTAACTATTGCTTTATATAGAAATTGGAGCATCAAGCAACTAGATGTGAATAATGCCTTTTTGAATGGTGTTTTACAAGAAGAAGTATATATGGAACAGCCTCAAGGGTTCATTGAAAATGATAGCAGAAATCTTGTATGCAAACTAAACAAGGCTATTTATGGACTCAAGCAAGCTCCAAGGGTTTGGTTTGACAAGTTGAAAGAAACTCTTGTCAAACATGGATACATGCCAACAAAATCTGATAACTCAATTTTTACTAAGTTTTCTGCTACTACCATTACATATATACTTATTTATGTTGATGATTTTATCATTACAGGAAGCTGTGTTGATGAAATCAAAAATATAACAGATATACTTAATTCAGAATTCTCTATCAAAGATTTGGGAAATTTGGATTATTTTTTGGGAATAGAAGTCAAGAGAACAGGTGTTTCTGAAATGCATCTCAATCAAAAAAAATACATTTCAGAAATTTTGTTCAGGGCCAACATGATTCAAGCTAACACTTTGCCTACTTCAATGGTGTCAAGTAGTCAGTTATCTAAGCATCAAGGTGAAGATATTCAAAATGGAAAATTATACAAAAGTATAGTTGGCGCCTTACAGTATGCTACTATCACAAGACCAGACATTGCTTATAGTGTTAACAAAGTGAGTCAGTATATGCAAAGACCTTTAGGCAGTCATTGGAAGGCTGTTAAGAGAATACTTAGATATTTGAAAGGAACTATTAATCATGGTCTTGTTCTAAAGTCTAGTAAAAATCTTAATGTCAATGCCTATGCTGATGCAGACTGGGGTACTGATCATGATGACAGAAAATCTACTTCTGGTTATTGTATATTTTTTGGAAACAATCCAGTACCATGGAGTGCAAAAAAACAGAGTACGGTATCAAGATCCCGTACTGAAGCAGAATTTAGGTGTGTTGCAAATACTGCTGCAGAAGTTATGTGGATTGAATCCTTACTTAGTGAACTCAGAGTTAAATCTAACAAAGTTGCTACAATTTGGTGTGATAATGTAAGTGCGATTTCACTTACATCTAATCCTGTTCTACACTCTAAAACAAAGCACATAGAGTTGGATCTATACTTTATCAGAGAACAAGTGATTAATGGTAAATTAAAGGTTGGTTACATACCATCGTTTTACCAAAAAGCAGATATACTTACTAAACCTCTGTCAAAGGTCAATTTCAGCAGGCTGAGAGACGAGTTGAACGTTGACAAAGCTGATTTGAGCAAGAGAACACAGAGGCTGATATATATTCCTGATTAATCTCTGATCTTTCGTTGCCGATGAGTTGTAGAGCTTTCACATGAAACTAATTCTTCAGATCCACTGATATATCTTCAGATCCGTTGATATTTGTTGAAGCGCCATGACAAAAGTCAAATTAGTCTTGAGCTTCTGATTATTGTAGAGCTGGAGATCGTTTACAAGTTGCTGATTTCTTCAATTTGTTTCAGATCCGTTGATTGAAACTGAATCGCCTTCATGGAGGCCATTGCTTTTTTACTTCGTTGCAAACCCTAGCCGTGGTAGGGTTTGAAGGGGGGCTATTAAGAGTAGTGGCTGAGACATATGATATTATATATTCTTTAGTATACTGGGCTTGTAAATGGGCTTTAGCCCTCTTTCCGTTTATTCTTCTATTTATACTGTACTAGTATTACAATGTACAATATCTCGTCAGTTCTTACATTTTAGTAGAGAAATAAAAACGTTTTACATTGATTTTCAATTCTGAAACACTCTCTCAATCATTTCTTTGCAAATCTCAACTGGTTGTAAATTCAAAACAATGATTAACTCAATGAAGAAACAACATTGTTTCCGATAACCCAAAAAAAAAAAAAAAAAAAAACAAAAAAAAAAAAAAAAAAAAAACAATTTCAAAATTTGGATGCATGTATTTGTCCTAGGTTCATATATTTTCTCCTTGGTGCCCATTGGCAATCAACCAACTTCTTTGGATTTAACAGATAGATATTATTAGGTTTAACTTACCCCATCAATACATGTGCATTGAAACCAGTAATCATAACTTGTAGCAGCCCAGCCATTTTTTTCTTTCCCCCACTGTTGTTGCTGCTGCTGGGGAGCAGCCTTCTCTTTATAGCAGCGGTCGTGCTGCTGCTGCTGCTTCTTTTTTTCTTTTATTTTTTTCCTTTTTCTTTTTTTAATGGTCTTCCTAACTTGAGTTTTTACTTTAGTATATTATATTTCAGATATTACTGAAGGTACCACTAAAGATTATATACATACATTGAATATAATCTTCCGTAATATTAATAAAGTGTGTAATCTCTTATATGAT
The DNA here is from genome assembly GCA_030737875.1 of Allium sativum. Taxonomy (NCBI): domain Eukaryota; kingdom Viridiplantae; phylum Streptophyta; class Magnoliopsida; order Asparagales; family Amaryllidaceae; genus Allium; species Allium sativum. Next base: position 712,198,315 of record CM060921.1, on the reverse strand, counting down.
CATATCATAGATTTTTAATCGATTCAAGCATGATGAAAGAACATTTGAGAAGTTGCTGATATATGTGTTACATTCGGACAGTCGTGTAAATTTCATACAGTTTGTTTATGAAGATGAATACATGCAGATTATAATCACCGAGGAATGGTGGCATAAGCCACAAACTTTACTTAGTTAATTAATTGTTTCCTTCTCATTTTCTTCCTTTAGCTGACCCATTGATTAATTATGTCTTGTTATATCGGAGGGTAGAAAAAATCTTCCAAGACAATTAAATTATTCTGAGTTTATCGTGTATAGTTTAAAATAGTTGCCAGATCAAAGTTTCACCCATAATAATGCATTTAAGTATATTATATCTATTCAATCTGCATTTGCAATAGGTCATTAATTTTCGGGTATCGATTCAATCTGCCGTTGTCAATTTTTGCAGATGTATGTTGTGTTTTTGATCGTAAGTGTAATTGAAGTCTACATTTTATTTTAAAGTTTTTGTTGCTTTAATTTGGGTGACAACTGTTTAGTTAAGTCATTTTTTAAAATATGATTTAACTGATAGCGATCTTAGATGACCAACTTTTTATTTTATTTTTCAAAACCTAATCTTAAGTCTGTTTCTTTTGACAATAGTCATAATTTGTAATTGTTGTCAGCCATGTATCTTTTTCAAAGAAAAAAAATCCTGGCATAGTTTGTACCAGTTCATGAATTAATTTTCTTTAAAAATTTAACCATTGGCACAGTTTATACCACTTCATGATTTGTTTCAGTTAGCGATTGGCATAGGCCAGTCCATGTATTAATCTTCTTTTCTGAAACTGCAGAAAGCAATGATAGATGTATTATAATTTGGAGTCATTTGATTAACTCATTGCCTGAGCTGACTTTAAAAAATGATAAATCTTAGTACTTGAAATGAACAGATAGTTCATATTGCTATTCTTTATTATACAATTTTTTGCATGTATAATACAAATTTTCCTTTCATTGTATGCTACTATGCTAATTTTGCCTTGCTTTTTCATGTATGCTGTGCGGGTTTATTGTAGCATAACATTTATTTACCTTTTTTTTTGTTAAAAAACAATTTATTAGAGTTTGTTCTTTTATGAAAAATATGCATATTGCTATTCATTAACTGAGTCAATGCATAACAAATATTTTATTCATTTTCTTCCTTTATAACGAATGCATTGCAATATAGCAAGTTGTCCACCAACATGCCCATGCATGGCTTTGAAAGGTAAAGAGGAACAAAACAAAAAGAAGAGACAAGAAAAGGAATGGAAGAGTGAAAGTCTACAAAGGAAAGGGTGCATGCTGTTACGTCAGGCATTGGAAAAATGATATGTATGTGTTTCATTTAAAATAGGAGGCATTCAACACACGCATGGAAAGAAATGTCATCCAAAGTAGAAAATAAATGCACATATATATGGCACGTATGGCTTCAGATTTTCATAAGAATGAAACGTGCACTTTCATGGAAATAGAGGTGCAACCTTAGGATTCATTTTAGGGTGCGTTCTCAACAAACGATAACAGGGTATTTGAACGTGACATTTGAACGGGTCATTTAAACGTGACACTGTTGCGAACGGAAAATGCGTTTTTTTGCTACGAACGGGGTATTTGAGTGTGGTATTTGAACGGGGTATTTAATTGTTAATTTAATTGTTTTGGATTAATTTATCCTTTTTCTATTTATGTTTCTTATGTACATAACAACATTGTAATATTAGTCTCACATTGCCAAAAAAATAAAGTAGCTTGGTATATATTTAAGCATGCAAATTATAAACACAATTAAAATGGAATCAAATAGGCTAAAATAAACATAAGGCTTGATATGTACACATATATATTAAAAATGTCAAAAATGAGCTCTTGGGTTACGAGGGCGCGTGCGTGTGTGTTCACAAACTAAACCAGTTTAACCACCATTCCCCCTTAATCTTCCCCATCCCGCCAAAATTACCCCCAAACCTGCACCGTTCAAGAGGTGAACGCAACAAATTTTTGCTTCCGCCCAACTGCCCACGAATGGGCCAAATCCCACTCACACATCCGACGCGTCGGAAGCGTCGGATGTGACGCGAACGGATCCTGCCACGTTCAATACCTGCGAACGGCCCCATAAACTGCCAGTTGATTAATTATGTCTTATTATATCCGAGGATAGAAAAAAATCTTCCAAGACAATTAAATGAGTTTATCGTGTATAGTTTAAACTAGTTGCCAGGTCAAAGTTTCACCCATAATAATGCATTCAAGTATATTTAAATCTATTAAGTTGCGCTATACATCTAATGAAAAACATTTTATTTATATGTCATTTTTAACATAATTTACTACAACTTAGAGAGTGTAGAGCTGCACTGGATATATGGCAATGAAATTTTTCATATTTACATGTCAGTGTTCAAATGAAGTGGCATCATCTCATTTTCCACCTACAACCTAGAAAGTTAAGCTATGCACTAGTGTCGTGTCTCATTTGCATCAAGCAAATTATTTCAAAGACCATAGTCCCATCATTTATAAATATGTATTTGGATTACTGATGTTTGTTTTGTATATTTGTTTTTATTAAGAATGTCATATATGATGCATGTATATGTAATATTCAGCCCCAAACAAGCCTTATGGTTTACCAAACCTGCTTCATTTGATATCATATTACGTTATTCTTTGAGTTTATCTAGACATATTTGTACCGTCGTATTTCAATTTTCTTATTTACTTGCATATACACTGTAAAAATATACTCCATGGTCTGCATGAATTTGCGAACAAATTTTATTTACAACAGTGTATCTGAGTCTATAACCTGTTTTTTTATAGGTGTTTTCTTATGCATGGTTTAAATTTTTTTCTTCCTAGTTCCTACCTGTATTTTAAGGAACAAAAATTGCAACAACTAAAAGCGGAAAGATTTTTGAATTTGGGAGACATTTTTATTTATGTATTTAGTCTTGATAATACAAAGTTTGGATATTATTAATAACTTGGAGTGGCATTGCTCAGTATATTGTTGGTAGCCTAGTGTTCAATTGCTGAAATAATTCTGAATTTCAAAATTTAATTGATTTTCTGGAAATGTGTATTGATTAAATTTCAGTATGGGTTTGACCAATAGACAATAACAAAAAAACAAGTAGAAGCTGCTGCTTCATTTCTTTTATCCTCTGGTGTTCAGCTTCAATGCTTGCATTACATCTTCCAGGTTTAGTTTGTTGTTATTTACCATTCATTTGTCACTCATGCACATTGTTTAACTTCAGCTTCTTTAATCGGATTATTTTAATTTGTCATAAATTTAATTTTAAATCTGCAACATTTTTCTTCGACTGTTACTATGTAGTGCTGTTTTTGGAATTGAGATTTGGCCAGCAACAAAGATGGAAGAACAATGTATACTATTGGACAAAGAATTGGGCCTCTGCTTATGAAAATGCCGAGGAGATTTGGTGAGATTATCCCACATGTCCACTGGTTCATTATATAGAACATTGTTTACAACCACATTTCTTGTTATTCCAAATGTTATCATTCGTTGTCATCAAATTGCAGGAAAGCCGATTGATGAAGGTGAGCTTATTGAAAAGAAGATTATAAGGGCTGAAAGAAATTATGGTGTAATCAACAGTACTTTGCGAGAAATTCAGGTATCATATAAGCTTTAGTTTTTTCATTAAAAAATTATGTTACGATTGTAATCGTGTTTCTATCATATTGTCTTGCATATTTTTAAATGGGTGTTTATAAGTTATAACTTATAACTATAAAATAAAATACTTTTAGAGCAAAGATGATCGATCATGCAGATGTCTTTGTTAACAATTAGCTCTGAAATTGTTCTTGATTGAATTTCAGGCGCAAAACTATCTACGAAAACTGTGGCAAAAGCAGCAAAGAGAGAACGATTTTTGTGAAGAACTGAAGCTATATAAGTTGCATACAAACATTTTGTTTCATCATTACTTTTTTTCGAAAGAAATCGAAGTAGCTTATTATGTTAATGTTTTATTTGGAATACTCAGGATTGGAAAATATGAAGAGGCAATGCAAACATTCGAATCTGTACTCGGATCAAAGCCAGAGTACAATGAGGCTTCAATTGCTAGCTACAATGTCGCATGCTGCTATTCTAAGCTGAATCAGGTGTCTATTATGCTCAAAACGTTAAATGAAATTCAAAATTATAATTTTTTTAGTGAATTATGCTAAAATCAAAATATACTTGTGTTTTTTTTTTCGATTTTTTCTTCCTTTCATTTTTTTTCTTGCAGGTTCAAGCAGGTCTTTCTGCACTGGAAGATGCAATTCAAGCAGGATATGAAGATTACAAGGTATGATATGATACAAACTCCAAAACCACTTTGTTCAAAATGAAACCTGGTAAAAAATGCGTGCTATTATACTATTGCCATCATACTAAATACATTGCCTTTTGTTTATGGTTCACCAATGTTTCTTTAAATGTTTTATTCCTTTAAGTAAAAAAGTTGCATGATTTATGAATTTGACATGGTAAAGCATTTTTGCATACAATAGACATTTTCTAAAATTCAATGCAGGAAGTATGGGAAGAAGCTATAAGGGATATTTCTGACACATGCAATTATTCCTTGTTAAATGTAAGAGAATCCAAGTTTAGCAAATCAGTTTTCCTTATGTTGAACTCAAATTTAGGGAACACATTGTAATATTAAATAGGGATTTTGAATAAAATCTCATTGTACTATATAAAATATCCAAATATTGTGATCATCATTCTAGAAAAGAATGGTTTTGACAAGGGAAAATGATTCAGCCTTGGTCTAAGCATTTCCAAACTTTGTATTGTTTTCATGTGAAATTTGAAGTACTTAAATGATTATTGTGCTATGCAATTTTTTTTTAAATGCACATTTAATTAGCCACGGCTTGTAGCCGTGGGTAATTCTCATTTTGCCACGGCCATGAGCCGTGGCTAATTTTTATTTTGCCACGGCTCATTTTTATTTTGCCACGGCCCATAGCCGTGGCAGAAATTTTACCACAGGTCATTTTGCCACGGCCCAGAGCCGTGGCAAAATCGTTTTGCCACGGCCCAAAACTTTGGCAAAATAGCTTTTCTGGTGTAGTGTCGATAACTATTAATATATACCCGGGTGTTAAGCAGAGAATAAATTCTCCAACCCCAAACAGGTATACATTAATAAAAATCAATTTAATTACACAGAATGAAATTCAATGTCGGACATAAAATCCATTTACAAGTCCGTTCTGGATCTGAATGAAACCGGAGACACTTGAGAGGTCCTCGCATATATGAACAATCAATGATACGTCCGGACGGCTACCACTGTAGCCCCTTCAAGATAGCTACTCCAATCATGGGCATCAGTAGCAACACATCCATTCGATGTGAAGATCGCCGGTCTTCAACCACCGTCTTCATCTTCGACTCTTCATCGTCGTATTAATTATTCGGAATGGGTTAAACCCGGTCTTTCCGAATAACTTGCGTACTTTTAACTCAAAAATCAAGTGCTATAAAACACATCCAATGCCTCATTCCAATTCAGAATATTCTTTTGATAAAATATTTCTTTTAAATTTATCCTTTAATCTTCTTTTCAAAGATTCATTAAAACTCCAATTTGATTTTAATATCAAAAATCATTATTTAACGATTATTCCAATTTAAGAAATAAATCTTATCTTTAATTAGGTTAAAGAATCAATGTCATTTAAAAACATTGTTCACGATAAACCCAAAATCATCTTTCAAAATATGGAATTTCCACAGAAATCAAATCAATATATAATCGATATAAATTCCTGTATCAGATCGAGAACATAAATGGAATAACGACAAAGCCTTTTAAATTCCATATATAGTAACAGCCTTCTTTTACAGAAGTCTATCTCGATTATTATTAAATCGAATTTCCACTCAATTCCAATTTAATTTATTAAATTGGAAAAATTGTCTTTAGAAAATTTCTTTTTATAAAAAGATTCTTTATATAAAATATTCTTTATTTAAAATATTCTTTGTTAAAATATTCTTTGTTTAAAAGAAATCCTGAATCAGAATGCGACTCAATCAGTTACCATATAATTTCAATTATATGGATTTCATACATTGCATGTATTCAACAATAATGATAAATGGTCATTAAACATCCAAATAACAACCAGAGTGCATTTTACAACTAAATATTGGGATTAGTGTACGTCAATCATCATTCCAATACCCGTGTGTGGTTTCATCCAACAAACAAATAATAAATTATTTGTGCACTTGGGCGATGTGTGAAAATTATCGTCCCAGTCACATAAACAAGTCGTATAACTTGTTAGTGGAAGTGTAATATACAATATATATAACACGACTATAAAAATGTCTCTTTTATATCGTATATAATCCTATTACAATGAACAAATGAAAATAATAACTTTGTCTTTATTTACAATTTCTATTTTATCAATTCTAATTCAACAAAAATGGTTATTTTGTTTTGGCAATTCAAAGGCGACAAAAAGGCTAAATTTTGTTCTGACAAATCTAATGCGACAAAAATACAATAAAAATATAATATTGAATTTTATATTCTTTTCAATGAACAATATTATCATAAAAATGTAATCTTTATTTTCTAATCTTTTCATTGTAACAAAATGGCAATAAAAATATAATCTTTTTATTCTAATCTTTTTAATGCAATATAAACTACATTAAAAATGTAATTTTTAATGTATAACCTTTTCGTTGAAAACAATGCACAATAAAAATAAAATCTTTTATGTTACTTCTTTTTATTGAAAACAATGCTACATTAAAAATGTAATCTTTTCATTCTTTTCTTTTAATTGCGTATCTAAAATGTCATTAAAAATGTAACCTTTGACCTTACATCTAAATTGTCAGTAAAAATGTAACTTTTGATGTATTTTATTTTTCTCATTAAATTTGACAATAAAAATGATGCTTCAATTCTGATCATTTTTGCTACAACTAAAATGCAACTAAAAGCGTAGCTTTTAAATCCTATCTTTTTATTGTCTCTAATTTAAAAGTAAAAATGATACTTTTAATCCTATTCTATTAACAAAAATGCATATTTTTGTTTCAATTCTTTTAATAAGACAAAAATGCAAATTTTGTCTAAATCCTATTCAAAAATACATATTTTTGTTTCATGTTTTATTCGCAACAAGGAATACAAATAAAAAATATATAACTTTTTACTTCATGCTTTATTTGCAACAGGGAATGCAAATAAAGGTTCAACTTTTTATTTCATGTTTATCTACATCAAGGAATGTAAATAGAAAATGTAACTTTTTATTTCTAGTTTTATTTGCAACAAGGAATGCAAATAAAAAAAACTTTTTACTTCATGCTATATTTGAAACAGGGAATGCAAATAAAGGTTCAACTTTTTATTTCATGTTTATTTACATCAAGGAATGTAAATAAAAGATGTAACTTTTTATTTCTAGTTTTATTTGCAACAAGGAATGCAAATAAAAAAAAAAAAATTAAATGTACAAAATGTTTATTTTTATCTAATTCTGTTTAATGTATAACAATGAGTAATTTGGTTTCAATCTTTTAAAGTGACCAAAAATGTCTATTTTTGATTCATTCTTTTAAAGTGGCAAAAATGTTGTTTTTAATTCAACTAACATGTTTTGACAAAAATGAATGTTTGAAATTTAACTAGCATGTTTCTAATGTCAAATAAATATGTATTTTTATTAACATGACATGTCTTACGATTCTAATGTCTAAATAAAAGAAGTATTTGTTCACATAACATATTTTAATGTTTACATGACAAATAAAAGAATAATTTATTTTCATACATCTTTCCATGTATTCTAATGACAAATAAAAAGTAAATTTTATTTGTACACAAATTCCAAGTTTCTAGTGACAAATAAAAAGTGAATTTTATTTGTATAACAAATTCTAAGTTTCAAATGACAAATAAAATGCTACTTTTGAATCCATTCTTTTTATTTCATATAAAATGAAAATACAATGTTACTTTTAAATCCATTATTTTTATTCCATATAAAATAAAAATAAAATGTTACTTTTAAATCCATTCTTTTTATTTCGTATAAAATGAAAATAAAATGTTACTTTTAAATCCATTCTTTTTATTTCATATAAAATGAAAATAAAATGTTACTTTTAAATCCATTCTTTTTCATTGTAACTAATGAAATCTTTTATTTCAATCCTAATCTTTGAAAATAAAATAAAAATGACTTTTTTGTTTCTAATCCTTTTTATCTTAATTATTTGACAATAAAAATTATAATCTTTTAAATCTAATCTTTTAATACTAAACTTCTTATTCTAACCTTTTTGACATAAATGTTAAATTTGTTCCAATAACATTTTTTGACACCAATGACAACTTTTATTTCAATTAACATGTTTTGACAAAAATGAATAGTTATAATTCAACTAACATGTTTTAACAAAAATGAATATTTCTATTCTAATGTACATGTTTTAACAAAAATGAATATTTCTATTCTGTCATTTCTAATTCAATAAAAATGACAATATTTATTTTTGTCAGTTCTAATACAATAAAATGACAATCTTTATTTTTGTAGATTCTAATTCAACAAAAAATAACATTTCTAATTTTTTGTTCTAATTCAACAAAAAAAATAACATTTCTATTTTGTAACAAACATGATACACACAATTCCATTCACTGATTCACCACAATACAACACAATCAACATTTCAATAAATATACACATAATCACCACATGAATTTTATAGAGACTGAATATAAATTTCACAATAAAATAAATAATTAATTTTAATTTAAAAATAGAAATCTCACATTTCTTTTAATTCAGATCTGAAATTTCCTGAATTTTCAAAGTGGTCGGTTTCAGATCTGGTCTGTTCCATTGTGTAGATCTCGCTGATGCGATCCCAACGCATCTGAAATCGTTCGATTCTGATTTGATGTGAAAATGATATCACTATTTAACCATTTAAATAATTTAGTTAATTAAATAATATAATTAGTTTTAATTACATTGGTTAAGGGTGATAACCCCTTTCTTCTCCCTTTCGGTTTCTGTATCAACACCGAACCCATTGCTCAACACCTAGGGCATCCCATCGCGCCTCCCTCCGACCACCTACCGCCGATCCAGAGCCACCACCAGGAGCGCCGCTCCGTAGTCCGCCCACGCCCCGAGCACGGTGAAGCTCGGTGGCCCCCTCACGCTGCGAAACCCGTCCAACTGGAGCCTCTTCACGACTGAAATCCGAGCAAAATATGCAACGAGGATAGATCATCACCGTTAAGCGTGTGCATCTCACATAGGTCTTCTGATTAGCTACGGAAAGCATGGAATTTCATTGACGAATTTGGAGAAAGGAGTGGAAGAAGGATCGTGCTTTGGTGGCCATTGGTTCCTATTAGTGGAGGCTACGTTATGCTCTAGGGTTCAGGTATGATTTAAAAAGGGTATTTATAATTAAAATAATATTTAATTACTCATTTACTAGGTTTAAGCCCGCTAGTCCTATTCAGATCCAATTTCAGACCAACAAAAATTGTCCCTAAGAAAATACCCATGCTCCGGACGCAATGGCCTAGATCCCGTCAGCCCAAACGACTGTTTTCACCCTGTTTTATTTAATTTAATATTTAAATCATTTATTTAATTAATTCAATCTTACATTTAATTTCACCGGGGCCACATACGACCTCTAAAAATTCCATAAAAATTATATTTAGCTTTGTTTCGACGATCCGGTTCTAACAAGACTAATTTAGTCGAATTCCGAGATCGTTTGAAAAATGACCATTTTCAAGTAGATTAAATTTAACTGAAATAGTCTAAACACGTTTTCTTTTGCCACGCTCACATATTAATTCGAAAAATTATGAAAATTGAAACATAGCAATAATTTGACATTCCAGTTCCAACAAAAGTGGTTTCGTCGAAAACGGAGGTCATTTTAAAAATGGCTATTTTTAAGGGCCATATATTTAATTAAAATATATATAAATTCTACAACGACTTTTCTAAAATTTAAACTGCACATAACTTTTGATTTATAAGGTGAAATTTCAGTTTTTCAGATTCGTTAGAAAGATATGATTAAACAGATTTAAATATTTCTTGTTTCGCTCAATTCTGATTTAAAATGAATTATGTATATTCAATTGAAATTAGAAATCGAATTATCGAACTGTCACGCCATTTCAAACTCCTTTTAAAGTTAAATTAAATTTATTCGTTTTAACTTCAATTAAAAAAAATTAGTTGTTATTATTTAAAATAAATTATTTTAAATATTAAAAATCCTTTAAAATTTCTAAAATAAAAATTTTAAATTGGTTCAGAATTTGCAGGTTGTTACAATAGGCATGAGACCGTTGCATTGTTATAATAGGCATGTGACCGTTGCTTTCCCATTATTTCGTTACTCTCCCTCAAACCGAACTAGGGTTCCCATTTCTATCTCTGCCTCCATCAACGACTTTTAGATCCTCCCTCAATCTCATAAAATTCTTGATAGACAAAGCTTTTGTAAGCGCATCAGCTCGCGGATAATACGCGGGACATGACAAACCGCTAGTTTTCCTATCTGAGTTTTGTTTCTAACAAAATGAAGGTCAATTTCAAGATGCTTCATCCTCGAATGTTGAATCGGGTTGAGTGATAAAGAAACCGTGCTCTTGTTATCACACCAAATGACGGGTCTTCGACTTAGAGCAAACCCTAATTCTTCCAACAACGATTCAATCCAAGTAACTTTTGCTGTCGCGCTTGCTAATGCTCGGTACTCCGCCTCTGTGCTAGATCTGGAAGTGGTCTGCTGCTTTTTAGTACATCAAGAAATAATATTGGAGCCAAGGTAGGCACAGTACCCTGAAATAGATTTTCAATCATCAATATCATTGGCCCAATCTGCATCACTAAAACACTGTAAGTTGAGTTCTTTTTCAGGCTTTATAATTATTCCATGATTTTTTGTGCCTTGCAAGTATCGTAGAATCCTTTTTAGTGCATTCTAGTGTTCTAATAGGGGGTTCTGCATGTATGGACTTAGCTTGTTAACACTATAGCATATGTCAGGTTTTGTAATTGTTGCATATTGCAGTGCTCCAATTATGCTTCTATATTGTTTGGCATTGTCGATAGCTTCACCTTTATATTTTGACAGTCTTAGGTTGATAATCAAAGGTGTCAGCAAGGAATTAGTCAGATGCATTTTTGCCTTTTGAAGAATTTCTGAAATGTAATTTTGTTGGGATAAAATTAATTCCCTGTCACTTTTCTTAATAGCTTGTATTCCAAGGAAAATTTTTAGTTCCTCCATGTCTTTTATGGTAAAGTTTTGATCAAGTCTTCGTATGATGTCATCTATTTCTTGATTGTTATCTCCTGTAATCAACATATCATCAACATATACTAAGATATAGATATTTCCATATGTGCCTCTCTTCATATATAGTGAATTATCTGATTTGGTTTGTGTGAAGTTCATATTGGACAAAGTTAACTTAAGTTTCCCATACCAAGCTCTTGAAGATTGCTTTAAACCATATATAGCCTTATGTAACTTGCATACTTTATTGTCATAGTTGTAGCCTTCTGGTTGATACATGTAAACCTCTTCAGTCAACTCCCCATTTAAAAAAGCATTGTTGACGTCTAGCTGCCTTATATTCCATCCTTTACTTATAGCAATGATTAATATGACTCTAATTGTTGTGGGCTTTATGACTGGAGAGAAAAGTTTCGTTAAAATCAAATCCAAACTGTTGTGCATAACCTTTAGCGACCAATCTAGCTTTGTATTTGCCAATAGATCCATCCTCTTTTCTTTTAATCTTGAATATCCATCTACATCCAATAATGTTTTTGTGTTTTGGTGGTGTTACCAAGCTCCATGTATTATTTTTCATGAGTGCCTGATATTCAATATTCATGGCCTCTTTCCATTTTTCTGATTTTATTGCTTGCTCAAAGTTGGTTGGTTCTGCTTCAATAACTGAGGTATTGTACACTATAGGTTTGAAAATACCACTTTTCGACCTTGTTGTCATGTGATGTACTGTGTGCATTTGCTGTGGCTGCTGATGTCTTTTAGTATTGTTGTTTGTTCCTGTGTCTACATTACTGTTGATTTCTGCGTCGCTACTGCTCTGCATGTCTTGATTGATCTGATTTGCGTTCGTACTTCCTGAATTATCATTTGTCTCTGTTGTTTGCGCATTTTTTCTTCCATGGAGTCGTATTGTAAGTTTTTATTAATTATGTCTTGATGATCTTCACTAATGTTATCAGTCAATGATTCTGCAAAAATTTGCTTGAATTGCTCCCCCCTGACAAGATTTTCTGCATGATTCTCCCTGATTTCCTGTTTACCTGCAAGGGGAAATGTATTTTCATCAAAAACAACATGTCTGGAAATGTAAATTCTCCCATTTTTGACTAAGCATTTATATCATTTTTAGTTCTGCGCATACCCAATGAAAGTGCATGGGCTTGATCTCATGCTTAGTTTGTGCCTATTGTAATCTCTTAGGCATGGAAACACTGACAACCGTATGTTTTCAAAACATTATAGTCTGGTCTAACATTATATATCATCTCATATGGAGTTTTGTTATCTAGAACTTTAGTTGGTAATTTAGTGATGAGAGAAATTGAAGTGTAAAAAGCTTCATTCCAATATTTCATTGGCACTGAGCCTTGAGACATTAATGTTAGACCCATCTCTACTATGTATTCGTGTTTTCTTTCTATCAAACCATTTTGTTCAGATGTGTGAGAGCAAGTCAACCTATGTTTTATTCCTCTTTTAGCAAAATAATTAGTTAAAGGTTTAAACTCTCCCCCACCATCGGTTTGAAAATTTTTAACACTACAATTGATTTGTTTTTCAACGTGAGTTATGAATTGTATGACAGTATTACAAGTTTCTGACTTATTCTTTAGCATACATATCCAAGTATATCTCGAAAAGGCATCCACAACGGAAAGATAGTACCTGTGTCCTTGATATGAATTCAGTGGTGTTGGTCCCTACAAATCAGCAGTTATTAGCTCGAGAGGTTTATTGGATATAGTTTCAGAATATTTGAAAGGAAGCTTATGACTTTTTCCAATTTGGAAGTGTGTGCATGTGTGTTTGGCAGGTACACTATTATTAAAAGAAATATTATTATTGCATAAAATAGTTTTAACAACTTCAATACTAGGATGTCCTAATTTCCTATGCCATAAATCAAGATTTTATTGTTTGCCATCTTCATTACATTCATTATTACTGCTGTTAAAATTAATACTCCTATTACAATCATTATTACTTGACTCAACATCATTACACCAGAATTTTCCACTAGTGTCAAATTTGTAAAGTCCATCATGTAGATTACCCTGTAATAATATTTTGTGGCTCAGTAAATCCTTATCTACGCAAAATTTTGGGTGAAATTCAAAAAACACATGATTGTCAATAGCAAATTTTGATACACTTAGCAAGTTTTTATTAATAGAGGGTATTCTAAGAAGTGAGTTTAGATTAAGTTTCCATTTTCTAAGATAGTGCCTTTGCTAATTTGTGTTATATGTGCAGTTTTACCGTCCCCCATATGTAAAGTTTTCGTACCTAAGTAGTTTCTGCTTCCAATGTTGAGATTTTTGAGATTGCTGGTTATGTGATGAGTGGCACCGAATCCGGGTACCATTCTTCAAAATTGTTGTCTTCACCTTTGCTAGTATCATCATTGCCAATATTTTGATTTTTATTAGAATCATTGTTGTTTCTATTTGCGTTCGTCACGGCCATAGTGAGTTGTGGTGTCTTCTGTGTTGATTTAGCATGATTATATTGCTGTCCACTGTCATTGTTGTACCTGAAATAGCACTTGTTCGCCATGTAACCAAATTTTTGACATATTTGGCACTTTACTCGATTGTTGTTGTTCCATCATCCTTGTCCTCGACCTCTTTGGGCTGAAAACCTCCTCTTTGTGGTTGAAGACCCCTTGGATACTGATTTTCTTATATGTTTGCGTTAATACTGTTGTTGCTTCGCTGTGATTGCTTATTTTTAGCTACATCATAATTTGCAGAAAACTCACCCTGTGTTATTTTCCTTTGATCAATTCTTCCTTCATGAGCAAGGAGTGCAGATCGAACGACACTACAACAAAACAGGGATATTATAGCATTTAAAAAACGCTATTATAGTCAAATATAGCGTTTCAGAGAACGCCATGTAACGAGATGCTATCTTAGACCATCGACTTTAAATAGCACATAGTAAAACGCTATCAAAACTACAAATTCTATAGCGTTTTTCTTTGCTATTGAGCCTAAATGCTATATGAAACCATAACCAACTGCAATCTGTTATAGCGTTTGTCGAGCTTCTACTACAGCGTTTCTATTTACTTTTATAGCGTTGAAAAGAACAATTGAATAGTGATTACTACATACTTTTAATAGCGTTTTGTCTGATAATTTTATAGGGTTTTAAAAACGCTATGCATGGAAATCATAAAATTTACCAATTTTGTACCACCGTTTCAGCTCTTTCATTAATTTTAAATACGTATATATCATTCAAACAACGATCATACATTATCTATTTCTCAAATGTACACAAACATAAAACATTTCACAAACAAACATGTAAACGACAACATAATATTTCATAGATATCATTGAAACAACATTCATATATTCAAACTTAATATTTCGTACATATAATTCAAATTATTTCTCACATATCCAAACTTAACAATTCATACATAAGTTTGTTCAACTCTTCCATGTCCATAATACGTCATTTATACTTGCGTTAACAAGTTACCTAAAAAGTAGTCAAATACTAAATCATGCTTTTCTTCTGATATTCTGTCCAAAACATGAGCAATTTGGTCCTGTCACAACAAAAATAAGCAATATTTAGATCAAAATATTTAAACATATTGTGTGTGTGTGTGTGTACACATACACAGGGGCACAACATAACTGAAAAATGATTCAAGAGGAAAAAATAGTGAAAATGCTAAAAAAGAGTATCATGGCAAGTAGCACAGCAGCAGCAAATTACCAAAGTTGTTCCAAAATACAATGCACCAATGTCCATTCCACAAATAAAGAAACCTGCATACATTCATATAAACAAACTTAAGATGTATTCCTCAGTAGCAATATATCTTCCAATAAATATAGGCACTACCAATATATTTTTAATACAAGTTGATATTGTCACAAATTTATACAATATCTGCTCCAATGGAGAATAACTTGAGAAAGATGCTTTCGAAAAAAATCAAAACTTGAATTTCTACTTTTATTCAGTTGTATAGATAAATGACGCAACATGAAAGGTAGAACATTCATAGTTTGATCGACATGATTCTCTGACCATTCTGGTTTTTTTTTTACTTGCATCAAATGTAAATTTGACTCAAAAGTCTGCAACCTTCCTGATAGTATACAATTAAGCTTAATGCCATGATCAATATATAACCAAATCTTGCTTTTGGCTTTTCACAGGTGAGAACGTTTGGTTAATATTTTCACTTTATAATAAGCACACAAATAATAATTGGGCTTCGAGCACGATCATGCTAATATTTGCAATAATGGAGGTGCAGTAGACTAGCTAAAAGAGGCTTGTGTGACAAGCACGTGCGATTTATTAGACCATTCTCAACAATTGTACCTGTTCACTCTGCCATATCTCAAAATGACAGCAGGTTGTTTAGTAAACCAAGAAAACAAAAAAGCCAGACACTCTAATTAGTAAATTAAAATATATTTTATACGTTAAAAATGAAAAACACAAACCTCAAGTTAACTTACACTGTTCAGATTATAAATTTTTACAAAATAATAGTGGTATAGGTATGTATGTATTACGTATAAGAATAATCAAATTCATTCTCTTGATTTTTTTTTAAAAAACTTTATAAAACCCAAGCTAAACTGAAAGTTTAACATGGAAACCTTAACCCAACTTGCAGTAGTGTTTTTCTCCACAATCAGTCCACAACGTGAGAAGCCAAAGGTGCCCAAATGTGATCATAAACAATTATAGGAATATAAAGTAACTTGCAGTAGTGTATCTTTTGTATCATTCTTATCACGAAAGCATTAATATCTTTTGTATCTTTTTATTAGACCATTCTCAACAATTGTACCTGTTCACATCTGGACAGGCTAATTCCAGCAACACATCATCCGATAACATGTCCCTGAATTCCTGAACTTTTGTCAATCCCAAACTTCAGTCATTCACAAGATAAATTCTTTATGCTCTAACTTTATTTGGAGATCAAAGCAACACAAAATGTCTTGGGATTCAGTATGTAAACCTAATTCTGAAGGTGATATCGGTACAAGGCGTTTGGACGATATGGATAAAGCCTAAAAGCTGCAGCTATGAAGCTTGTTTGGAATTTCTTACAAGGTGACAGTCTATAGGCAAAGTGGATGAATAATAAATATTGTGCTAATAAGAAAAATCCGGATTATCCAAATCGATACTAATGCATCTAATACTTGGAAAATGTTGCTTAAGGCTAGACATTGCAAATATTAAATTGATAAGAAGAATGTAACTGGTTCTCATACCGGCATGTGGTAGGATCCTTGGCTAAATGGTTTTTCACTCACTGATAAAGCAAGGTGGCAATATTTAGCGTTGGTCGGAGGCTCAAATAGTCAAGTGTCTACACTTACTGATAACAGCCGGCAAGTTAATGTTAATCATTTACCTTCTTCTATTGCTCAAGACATTAACAATATTAAAATTCACCACAATTTTGACAGGGAATTTTGTTTTTGGTTGCCTAATGTAAATGGAAGTTTTGATTTTAAATCAGATATTACTAAGGGTGCTACCATCTTAAAATTCACCACAATTTCGAATTTATCTTGTGAATTACTGTTGCTACCATCTTTTATTTTTGCTGCATAGACAATTGTCTTATATTTTCAAGGGTGCTATTGAGTCTGCACACGGTGTTATCATTTTCACGCAACGTTTATCCATATCAGATATTACTACTTAATAGTTGGTGAATTATTTTTTGAAAAGTGTTATTGTAATAGTGTTCTCACGCAATGGTTTTACTCGCAGACATACAACGTTCTTTCTAGTAGCTGGCAACGAGATGACAAGACAAGCAGAAACAGGGAAACCAGCTGCGGTCTGAGGATTACATTCATGTCATCTATACTCGACTCTGACATTCTTGGAAGGAGGATTATGTATACCATTCGTTGGGCAAACAACGACCAAAAAAATTAAAATAAAATGAAATGACAAAATCTTTTGTTTTGATTTTTTTTTTTTAATATAAGAAAAAATTGAAGCAATGTTAATGCTGAATCTAATAATAAAAAAAAGAAATCATAAATACTGGTGTTTTGACTTCACCTTGTCATGTGAGGGTGCCTTTTCGATTTTTCCTCTCCTCACTCTGCTCAAAGGATGAAGCGTATATGCCGATGTGTGCATGATACGCAGAACATTATGATCTAATATTAATTGGCAAGCACAATATATATATACAAGGGTAAGTTAGGACAAACCTTTTACATTAATTTTTAAATGTATGTTATTTAGATAAAGTTGAATCACAATGATATCGTTACAAATGCATCTCGCCAACTTTAACTCGGATATGTTACTGACTACCACACTGTTTTGAAATTCACCACCACAGACCGCTAAGCATAGTTAATTTGAATTTTAGATGTAACAAACAAGTTTGTGAAATTAACATAGTAATAATGAAATATAAAATAAGATGACTATATTCATCGCCACGAGTCTATTTATCATATGTAGAATTTAATGGCCACCCCTATTTCTTTTTCTCATGTTCAACTTGGCCATATTTTGGGACGTTATTACTCAATTACGTTTGTTTTAAAACTATTTATAAAAACAAGTCAGTGTTTGCTACTCAAAGCCACACTGGCTAAAACATAAAGGGAACATTTACAAATGCAGTATGTATTTTGTATGTAAAATTATGCAAATTTGAAACCACGTCAGCAGCCTCCATCTTCCTCGCCATTATCGAACTTCTAACTATAATGATAATAATCCTAATGCTTTCCTCTTTTTATTTAGAAATCCTTTAGCGTTTGAATCAAAAATAATCAAAACTTGTGCTTTTATATTTTAACCGGGGATAGTTTAGCTAACGTCCGTGTTAAGTTTCAAAAGACACAAAAACTTCTTGTCTTAAACTTTATAAATTGGATCCTTATTTTTTGAAAATAATTAAAAAAACATAGTTGTGCAGGACTGAGCATATTCAATTTTTTTATTTTAATAAAAACTCAAAATGAATGATTTTCTGTCATTGAGAATTGAAAACCAAGGAAAAAGACATGTATTGTTTTCTTCTTATTTCCAAATTTTAATTTTAATTTGAATAAAAACTCAAAATGTATAACACAATTGGCAATTATTCCTTCAGGTTCAGGAACATCATTGTAATAGAAATTTAATGCAGTGGTCATAAAATGGGCAACTAACACATTTATATAATGCCCAAATTAGCAATTCTAACGTCTGCTTACTCTTTAATTTAAAACTCACACATAATACATGTTTAAGCCGTCTTCTATACTACCACCTTAGCATATTAATCACTCGCTCCCTCAATTTTTATATTATTAATCAAAATAAATACGAATATTTGAAAATAAAACGTTCATTCTCCAAAATTCCCTTTACACCTCAAATGAAAAAAAAAAAAAAAACATTAGCAAGAAGAAATGATGCAATAGGTGAAATGCAAATAAAAACTGGAGATTGGACGCAATTCAAAGTCGAGCCTCAAAGTCAACCAAAAACTCAAACACAAGGATCAACTACATTTAGACCACTACGATTAGATATATTCAACTAAAAGGCATAAGGACAGTATACAGAAAAAATGCAGGAATTCTAAACTTACAGTTAGGACGAAAATAGCTTTTTATATCCTTCTGGACAGCTAACAAACTTTAACAGTGGTTACCTATATAAATGTGGCGAAATGTCAAATGTGTATACATTTTAAAAAAATTACATCTATAAAAAAATAATGCTTGCTTACTAGAACTAGATTTTGTTACAACTTTTGAGGCTGGCCACGCTACTGTAGAGCCTACGGCATCTTTAATGCATACAAGATCAGAAGTTGGTCTTCAGAGAACCGCATCTGGAACTGTAGCGTTCACTACCCAAACTTTAATAGCGTCTCTTCCAAGTTGAACAAAATGGACCATTTCATTTGGATCGGTTGAAGCCACAACTCCTTCTGCAACCAGTGCTCCTGTTCCACCAACATCAATCAGCTTGCATTTACTCTTAAGGGTTGGGAGGGTTCGATTTCCACCCTATCAAACAAAAGTATAAACATGAGTGTTTTAATATATATTTCAGTTAGTAAACTTGATAACAAATTACTAAGATTCGCTTTAATGTATTACTACATGAGATGTTACGTTGACAGCGCTAGAAACAAATGATGCGTCATTGACCGTTTCAACAACCACTTTTGATTCTGGCCAAGCTACTTTAGTACCAACAGCTTCTCCAACATGTATCATATTATTTGCTAGTCTCCATAAAAATGCATCAGACTTTCTTGGATTTTCAATAGAAACTAACATAGCCGATGGTCCAATAGGAATGCCATTCACAAGCTGGTTTGGATCGTTAGAGTACAATCGTCCTTCAGCAACTAGTTCTTCACCTCTAATCCAATCATATAGCTTGCATAATTTTTCTGTGCGGCTAGTTTTACTCTATTAAAACAGAGTGCATCATAACTTTGTCATGCATAAAATTAATTTGTACTTAAAAAAATTTAATTTACCATATTATCAGATTGATCCAAGTCACGCATAATAACTTTATCAGAAGGCCATGCTACTAACATGCCCGTAGCCTCTCCAAGATGTATCGTATTAGACACGGCTCTCAATAGAAAAGCATCCACTTTCCTAGAAAACTCAATCAAAACTGCCTTCGCATTTGGTCCAAGAGGAATTCTGTGTACGAGTTCATTTGGATCACTTGACACTACTCTTCCTTCAGCTACTATATCATCGGTTCCATTCCAATCCAACAAATCACATTTACCATCAATGTTTCCATAATTACCCTGCATTTAATAAAAAGTGCATTAAGTTGATTACTACATTTACAATGACAATATATTTGATGTTTACCTGAGATATGGATTCTCCTCTTTGAGATCCATTAACCTAAAAACTGCAAATTTGTTGAATGTGGATTAAAAATTCATATGAAAAACAAAATCAAAAATTATATCTAATATTACTACGTAATTAGTACAACAAAAATTGAAGTTATATACCAAATTTTTCTTCAACATGCGAATCTCTTCTTCAAACTGTGAAATTCTCGCATCTTTAGCTTGTAGCAGCAAAAACTTAGTGTAGTTTGCACCTCTCCCCATTGCCCATAGTCGTCCAGGCATGTTTTGCCCTAACACTTGAGAGACAACATCTTGTCTCACAGAACTATTTGTTGAGTTTGATTGCATTTCAGATTCAATTTTTTCATCTTTTCCTACAAAAGTTAATGTTTTGTTACATATTTACAAGTACTAGACAAAATGCGAATAAATGTTAGAAAAACAATATTATAGGATTTTTATCAATACTGTAGAGTGTCTTACAATAGTATCGTGGACATATGTATTCACCGGTTCGCCATTTTTCCGAATGCGGGATTTAATCCAAATTTTAGCTCTAGGAATGGGGATATTATTGCCACTCTCGTTTCTCTATTAGTAAAAATGATAAGTAAAATAAATGGTTGTAACTGAAAAAAGTGACATGTAAAATTAATTAAATCGACTGTTCTTCCTCACTATTTCCTCCGCTAGTCGAGCCATTCCTTTGCGACTAACTGTATGCGGCACTTGAACACTTCTGATAGCTTTGAATTTATCGCTTTGTGCCTAAGATGAAAAAATATAATAAATTATTTAATTATAATTATTAAATATAATTGAATTTTATATTTATTTACCTTAAACTTAAAGTCTGTTTTTTCTTTATAAAATTCCTCCAATCGTTCATATTTTCGACATTGCTAGGTTTGAGCTTAATCCTTTCCTTTATGTTCTTTGCTTTCATTATTTGCCTAACTAGTCTGCTTTTTGAAGCCCTCCAGATGCATCCCATTTGTTGAAAAATAGGCACTTTCTGCCATTCCTCATCAAGTTTAAATCTTGCCTGCAAAATGTAACTTTCACTTAGACCAATACTAAAGAAAACAAGTACCGACTATACAAAAAAATGATCACACCACAATATTATGAACACAACAGCCATCTTAAACCAGCAGTAGGCCCCTTTAAACCAGCAGCCATGCTGCCACTGTTTTTTTTTTCTTATATAATAACATGTATAAGTGATAGATCAGAAGTTGAAATTACAAAGATAATGTACACCAACTCGACTCCCAGTAATTATACTTAGGCCTAAGGTACATTTGATATTAAAGTGATAGATTTGAGAAATGATTTGGCACTTTGATTAATATTTGATAGAAATAAAATTCAGTGATCATTTATTGAAAGGAAAATTGATGTATGGCAATAAGTACTCATTCTTTGTATGTCATGGCTTTGAAAGGAAACTCGCCATGCATCCTTAGCTGAATATCAGCAGCATATAGTTTTTAGGAAAAAAAAATATAATAATAGAAGTGACATTTAAATGTCATGATATAGATTGGTTCTATATATAAACCAAATGGAGCAGTGTTAGCTATAAATACATATGACATTACTTTCTACATCTCACTTGAATGCCCCATACAGTTGTAAATTGAATGAACTGGGTAAATATATATTTGTTTTCGAAGCAAACTCAAAGAAGTTGAGCACACATTTGAATTTAGTTCAACGGCAAACTAAGAAAAGAGAAGGCCATGCCAGTTGATGATATCATATTGTGTGCAGAAGGAAAAACAACACAAGTTGTGAGATTTAAAATGTTAATAGTTGAAATGTAGCAAACTTAACCACACGCGTTATCTTTGATGTATAAGGTAATTGACTTCAAGTGCCACTACTTATCTTTTTGTTATGGCAAGAAGAACACGGAAAATATCGGATCGCCTTTAGTGTGCTTAAGAGAGCCATTATGTTATTTTTCTTGTTAAAAAAATAATGATGTGGAAATTAATCTAGAGCAATTCAAAAATATTAGAGATGCTTAAAATGCGTGAATGTTTCATACCGTTTTATCTTTGATCTTATGGCTTGTTTATAGGTTCGATCATAGAGTTCAAAAAGTACCCTTAGATGACAGTAAAATGTTAGAGTCGGAGTAAGATTCGAAATTTCGGTTTCCATATTCGTTTCCATGTAAAAAGATAAATTGCGGGTGATTACATGTTATTAGAATAATTTTCGGCAGCTATTAGTTTTTATCTTGTAGTTGTATTATTGCTAACTGAAACATAATAGATTAAGTCTTTTTCACACATGAACACAATATCCTTCTTTCTGGAACAGTTGTCTTGTCCTTGTGCATGAACACATTATTGAACCATGATAGTCCAGCGATCCTTCACAATGTCAATGAGTCACATAATATTTTTGAGAAAGTTCCTGGAGGTTATTGTTGAGAAGGCTGATGAAATCTGCTAAACATAATATTTTACAGATCATATAAAAGTAGAGGGCTACGCACGGTATGTATAACAACAAATCATCCATATCATTTGGTTATTTTAATTTTATACCATTTAATAGACGTTAGACTAAAATGGTGGCAAGAAAATATAAACACACCGCAGTTCTTTAATTATATCAAAATAAGTTAGACAAACTATCGAATAAGTTTGATAACTAATCAACGTAGGTTAGATCTGTAGTGATAGAGAACTATATATAGGTAATCATGAGGCATACGAATATAGAAATTTAGAAACATATATATATAAGACAGCATGCAGATGCGGGAAATAGATAAAAGAAATATGCACTAAAAACCAAAGTGCGGGTTGAAGCATAAGGCAATCTGAGAATCAAGGTTAAGTCAGGTAGCAAAACATGGACCAAAGCATGAAGTACGTAGTTTAGTAGCGGACTAAACACATGGAAAACAGAACAGCTGATCTGAAAACATAGAGCAGCATAGAAAAAAGATGAATAGAGACCAGGCATAAGTAAACTAATGTTAGAAAATAGCAAACCCATAATGATAGGAAACAAATTTAGTCCGACAGAATGTGTGCGCAAGTAGACATACGAAATCCAATAGCCAACTAATCGCAATGCTCTTTTTCTTAACCCAAGCAAGAATCTTACTTTAGAGGATCCAAGCCAGATTGTGGCCGAAACGTTTCTTAAGTTTAATATGTTTGCTAGTCCTCTTGAAACGGGTATCCTATAAAAGCATTTTTGTTGGAGGTTACAACATATAAAAGAGATGGAATATTGGATGAAAAATAAATTGATCTGGTAATTAATATTAGTACATGTAAAATAATATGTGTAGGCATTTCAAGGTGATTAAATGTTTAACAAGTTGTGATACACAATCTTGGACAAAATTGAGATGTAATAACGCATGTTTGGAGCTGTGAGGTATTACACTGGTTAATGAACTAACACATGGATGACACATGAAGATAACACTGGCCATGGTGCATTTGCATCCCCGATATCTATTGTTGAGGCATTATTATAAATAGCATCGTTAGGTGGCAAGACGTTCTTATGTTCCATGCTCATATGTGTGTGTGTGTACACACATTATATTGTTTGAGATTGAGCTTGGATGATTATAAATGACATGGATAGAAATACAAATATATGTATGTGTTTGGGTGGTCTATAAAAAAGTTTTTTTTTTAGAAAGGCAATTAAACTTTTATTAACACAGTAAATGATTACAATAGTTACAATATATCACCCCTATCAACTTAACTAATATACAACACACATGACACAAAACAAAGCAGTAATGAGAAAAACCAAAATCATAAGTACAATTGTTATACGGAAAAAACTCAAAACTTCTTATTGCCAAAAAATAGACATATGAGTTGCTTCTTATTGTATCTCTTAGCAAGAATAATGAATCTCTCAGCATGATTATGGATGACCAGAACTACCACCAATGTCTACACATGAAAACCATATAACCTATAGCCTAATAGCAGAAACTGAATAACCAAGAGCACCACAGCTCATGAATGCTCAACCCATAGCCAAAATTACACTAATGCTCACTACACCAAGATAGATTCCTGCACTTCACACAGTTGTACCACTGAACAGTGCACACAGCTGCTAAGTACAGAAGAAGCTTGAACGTTCCAGGCTATCGACAACTAATGCCAGCTGAGAACGACTTAAGTGTCACAGCTAAATGACGTCTAAGGATGGCTAGTGATGACAATGATATAAAAGTTACGTATAGATGGATTGACACGTGTCCAAGGGCGGACCCAGGAATTGAACCAAGGATGGGCTGACTTTAAATCTGATATGTTTTGCTCAATATAAGCTCTAGAATATTTGCAGCACCTATCTTTGGTAGATGATCAAACATAACTTAAAATAGGAGCAAAACTGTTAAGAAAACTACCCATAAATGCTAATTAACAAGCATTAAAAAAATGAAAGATGGTTGTCACTTTATGATATTGAAGCACATGAAAGCAAAAAAAGTTGTCTTTTTTTTTGGAAACCTTAATGTTACAGTTAAAAAGGGTCGCACTTGGGCAAAATAGTACAAAATATAAAAATAAGAATGTCATACTTGAAAGAAAATATTCAGTGAAGCTCCTTGCCGAACAACACCAAACACTATTTAAACATGTTTAAGAAGCAGACACAATAATCTTCAATAAGGCCAGCCTTATGCACCATAGTTTCTTTATGTATTTAATAAAGCATCAACAAGAACAGATTAATGAACTTAAAAAATCAAATCTGCAGCCAGTGAAATTAAAGAATTAGCCTTGCAAAAAGATGTATTCCGTAATGGAAATTGCAACCAAACCTGAGATTTGGGATGTATGAAACATGAAAATTAGGTTTTTTTTCTTTCAAAGAACAGATCTCCTACCTAGAAAGCAAATGGTATTTCACCTGGCTTGATCGACTGAATTGAAAATACACGCATGAATTAAAGTCGACTGTCCACTGGTCTTTTCAAATGAGTTTTGTGGCAAACTGACATGAAGAACATACGAAGAATGAGATGGACGTCTGCTTACCTGATTTCGTTTTAGGTAGGGATAGGGTAGTATTTCAATGGTTTTTAAAAAATGAAAGAAGAAAAAAAAAACTGCCCTGGGCTGCAGCCCTGTTGAGCCCAGGGCTGTATCCGCCCTTGCACGTGTCTATCAATTGGTGGCGACCTACGATGATAGACAACAGTTGAGCGACACTTACCATCATTAACGTCCTTGACGAAGCCATTGCAAAGCTGTTGTTATAGTGTTGGTTGACGCAAGTGGTGGTTCTATGCATCGGTTCACAGCCCTATTGGCTGTCACTATTGCATCGGTTCCTACAAAATATCGTCGACGACTAACAACAGTTGGGGGCCATGTTACCCAGTTGGCTTGACTTAATCATGGAGATGATACAGTGATTCATTCTCAGTCTCATATGCCTAGTCCATTCATGTCATTATTTCGAATGTCGTAGATGTTGCATCATCTTACGAAACATCAAATGGGTGAATAGTGGTTATACATGCAAATCAATGTTGGGTCCTTGCCTAAAACAATAACCGTTATATTACATATACTTCTAATAAGTTTTCATCAGTATAAAAGCCATGATATTTTACTAAGTAACGCCAGTCATATGTACATGTTTCTGGTTTGTAAACCATCGCTAAACCAAGCTTATGTTTGAAATTAATATTAAAATTGATCGGCAAATCACACCCTCATAGATCTTTAAACTCCTCGATAACTTAGTCCATAATCACATATCAGATTTTATGCTTTTTCTGGATTTTTCTCTGAGGCGTTTACTCATTTTGTGGGCAAACAAAACTAAATATCGTTACCAAGTTATGAGTGCACAAAGCATTGTTTGCATTTCAACTCGTGCTTGGATGGTGGTTCTAATCAACTTTGTATTATTCGGTAATTGGTAGTCACAATTGGTACTACTATGCAGGCATGTTGTGTTCCATTTGCACCAAATACTCCACAATACTTTGTTTTTTCAAAACTAATTATTGGAAAAAGAAATTTGTTATAGCTTTTGTGGTACAGTTAATCTAAAATAACACAAAAAAATTATCAACGTAATTTTCATCTTCACACTATCAAAAGCATGTATAATCTATGAGGTTGAGCGTACAACTAGTTTGTAGTTTTAGTTAGTCTATGAATTCATGTGTTGTCAATTCATTGCTTTTTATTGCTTGTAAAATTGAATTAACTGCTGATAACAATTTAATGCTTTACACCTCAGGTTTATCTCTGTGGAAAACTCTTGACAGTTATTAACAGCGAAACATGTCATGTTAACATTGCTGATTCATCTAATACGTTTAAAAGCATCTCCGACCAATACTGATATGTAATATTGGTGGTTAATCCAATAGTCGAACGTTGATTCAGATTGGAGCAAATTCTCACATTAGTTAAACTAATACGTTAATTTATACTAGTTAACTAAAAATTTCTGAAATACATTAACTTCATGCCAATTTCGGTCAAATAATTCAAATTATAAGCAAATTAAACATCATAAGCACAAGCAGTAAAAAAACATATAACAAAGAATTTAATACCTCTCGTTCCTGTTCAAAATAGGGAGATGCGGTTTCCGCTTTTGATGATAGAGGAGAATCAACGATTTATGATTTTGCGGTTTAGGGATTTTGTGGATCAACGTCGAGATTAGTGATCGTAGCTTCTGAAGGAGATGGAGTGTGAAGCGATTTTTGATTTGGGGAGATTTTGTTGTTTTCTGGATGAAAGGACAAAAGCTTTTCACAAGAAGGATTTAGTTCCCGCGAAAATAAATTCCTTACCGCCTTATTTTTTCCTTCTTGGAATAGCGTTGCACGAGAACCGAAGAATAATTGTTTTGTTGAATAGCGTTCAAAACCCACGTGCCAAAGTCGTTTGAACGTATTGGAAACGGAATGCTATTTCAATTTGCTATCTAATGTCCATTTTGTTGTAGTGCGAACTTCAGATCAGGTAAAGTTTGTTGCGTAGCCAGGACCTTTACTAAGGATTCATATTCTTCACCAAGCCCTCCGGTAATAAAAAGTATTTGTTCACTATCTCTGATTTTATGCGCAACAGCACTTAGTTTGTCACATATGTTTTTAATTTTTCCCAAATAATCTTTCATGCTAGTATCTTCTTTTCTACAATTTTGAAGTTCCCTTCTATGTTGTATGATTCTGGCTGCGGATTGCGAGATGAAAATTTGTTCGACAGTAGTCCAAATTTCATACGACGAGTTGCACCCAACGATCTGTGACAAAAGATTTGGATTTATAGAAGGTAAAAGCCATGATGATAATAAGTTATCTTGTCTTTTGTATTTGGTGTATTTTGGATTTGTTACAGTATTTCTTTCTTCATCAGTGATCATTATAGGTGGAATAATTAATGTCCCTTTGATATAATCTAGCAGTCCGTAACCTTTGAGAGCAATCTCTACTTGATATTTCCATAACATATAATTATCTTCGTCTAACGAAGTGGTAATAACTTGGCTTTTGGGTTTGATCAGGTTCATGATGTTTGGAGAGGAGCCATTAGCATTGCTGCCAGAAGTTTCTTCATTATCGTTGGCCATGGCGAGGCAATATTGAATTGCAGCTTTGTGAAGAACAACGAAGATAAAAAAAAGAACGATGGCTCAGGATTTTTTTAATGCCTTCCGGCAATTTGGCGCTCTGATACCATGTTAGAAAATAAAATAGAAGAAACAAGATTGAAGAGAAGTTTTATTATTGATGAATTGCAATTGTAAGATAATACAAACTTTATATAGAAGACCCCTATTTATAATACAAGAAATAAATACAAATAGGCTTGAATAACGGGAATGTGACCGTTGTATTGTTATAATAGGCATGAGACCGTTGCTATGTTATAATAGGCATGTCACCGTTGCATTGTTATAATAGGCATGTGACCGTTGCTTTCCCATTATTTCGTTACCCCGTACCAAACCCAGAAATAACCATCTGCAAAATTTTGAAAATACCAACAATATGATCATGTTTAACACATAAGAACTGTGGTGCAAATAACAAACGTAGGCAAATCTGAAGCAATACAATATTTCTAGTGTTCTTATTTATAAAATTACATGGCTGCTTGTTTTTAGGCTCAAATTGCTTCCTTTTTATTTGCATGTAAGGATAGTGATTAGAGAATTATATTTATACATTACATTTTCATAGTTCATATATTCACAAAATGAATGTACAAAATAACTGCATAAAACTGTAAGTTAATACTTTGTATACTTGGCAGCCTATAAATAACAGCTACACATCAATATTCAAAGAGATTACATGGTCTAATCTGGAACTGCAAAAAGCAAGAAAAAACAAGAGGATGGTTAGTCCATAAATAAAAATTAAATTACATTTCTCATTATGATTGTCACAGGGCTAAACACCCTCACAAGAGAATATATTCTAATGTTGCATGCTAACAGACTTAATCCTTTAGTGGTTGGCATACTTGAACACAAACTAAATAGTGATGATATTCATGTCATTATTAAGTGTCATAAACCTGATTGGGCATATAATTATAATGTATTGGATGAGAAAAAGCAAAATTCTGGTACCATAAACCCAATATATCAAGCAATAGCATTCTACTCAGTGATTCCCAGATGATATCTTGTTAAGTCGTTTGGATTATACCCTTTGCAGATGAATTACCTGTAAATTGAAAAATAACATGCTACAGCAGCTTTTCGCTACGTGGCAACGAACAACAGCTGTTCGCTTCCGCAGTGAATAGCAGTTGTTCGCGACTGCAAACATCAAAGCATCACAACTGATCTCAGGCAACTAAATACATCATAGATGATCAAACAGTATAATTTAACAAGACATTTTTTAAATATAATTTGAGTGCTTCAGTTGCATTTGTATATAGAAGAAGATATTGGTACATAGTTTGCCCAAATATTGATAGGTTAGATCCGTAAATGCAACGACGACCAGTTTTAACAATCTCATTAAGAAATTTAAGAATGATGTTGGAACATTTTGTGAATTTATTGAAAAAAAATTAATTAAGAATAAATAAAAATTGAGCCGTTGTAAGTTAATAACAATAACATATATTTGAGCGCCGTTGAAAGTTATAACGGTAATATATTTACATACATGTAAATATATTTATGAGCTGTTATTGTGATTGCATAGTAACAGTTATATATGTATGTGTAGAGCCATTACAAAAAGGAAAATGAATGGTAGTTGAATATTGCATTGAATGATAATAAATTAATATTTATTATCATTTATCTCTTTTGAAACGTATGCAATTTACACGTTCAAAATTGCAATTTTTTGAACGTTTCTTTTATTTTAATAATGGTATTGATTATGGTCCATTCATCCCCCACTAACGTAGCTGATGTTACTCTCCTTTATTGTCTATATAAAGAATAGGGGAGACCATCACAAAAAAAGAACAATCTTTTTCTTTGCTCTTTTTCTGATAAAAAACTCTCTCTCTTCCTCCTCTACAAAAAGAACAACATACATGTTTTTCTATCTTCTCCTCCACCATTCTTTTACAAAATAAAAAAAATAAACTTGAGCAGTATTTTATTTTGAAAGTGCAAATCTGCACTGATTTGTTGTGCAAACAAATCAATTATTCTTCTCAGAGGCTGTTTTATCCTAGAGGCGGCGGCGAAAGTACGAACTGGTTTTTCACAACCGACCAGATCACCGAATTGTCTTCAAGAAAGCGACAAAGTACACGACACAGCCATTGTTTCCCAACGATTTCAAGATGATTTTTTCAAAACAATGGCTGTAGCTCTAAATCGGAGACTTCTTAACCCTAAGTCCGAAGTCGACGCTTTCCTCACCCCATTCCCTTTTATTGAAACAAACGGTTACAGTCTTTGGACTAATTTTATTCCCCGCTACGACATGCTGCCGACTCTACGATATACTACTTTATTCATGCGTCGCTATCCCCTTTTGAAGATCTTTGTTGTGGAAGTCCAACCCGGCTTTGTACTGAAAGTCAACTGTCGCTTCTAGGTGGACTACCATCGTATTTTGCATCTTGAGTGGACTGATTTGGAAGAAGAACTATATACTTTCATTTCAGATAATTTTTAAAGGTTGAAGAGGTAAGCTTTTCTTTAATTTTCAATGATCTCGGACGAATAATTTTCATGGTTGCTGCTAGTGCACTATACTAACTGGCTATACGAAATTATAAGATAGGAGCATGAAACGTGCATAACTTAAGCTTGTGTATAAAATATTATGGGGTACAATTGTGTTTGTGAATTAGTTGGCCAAACAAAAGCAACAAATGAACAAAAGCAAATACGATACAGGAAAATTTGGTACTCAGGTTTGATCCTAATTTTTTTAACACTACTGAATTTCACATGAAACAAATACGTTGAAGTGTGGATAGAAGGTCCTGCGTAACTATATAAATAATGTGACATGTGAGCAACACAACTCATGATACAATGTGATATCCATCATGCATCTAGTTTATTTGTCATTATAGAATAATCTGGATTACACTTTAAAGTATTCCTTTATTAGAGATGCATGATCAAATGTTTTTTTATTGGACAGATGCAAATAATTAGCAATTTCTTTATGTATCATTAATACATGTACTCTATGGCATTTGTGCGCACATATGTGAATATTTCACTAAAATTCAGTGTTGCTGTTGTGACATGTACAACGAAATTGACTTATTGAATCCAAGAATAAGAGTGTTAAATACAATTACTTGCTCAAGCTCCTTGACAATTATTTTAAGGACAGCAGCGATCAACCCATATGGTATATCGCACAAAAGTGTTGGAACAGGCCAGGCCCTGCACCGTAGGCTAACTTGATTGAGGAGCCTCTTGCGGCTATGATTACTGAGATTCACCTTGTTGGTGGATTAGAGGGTTGGTGGGTAGACACTTGTGATTCTCGCTATGTCTGTTATATGATCGTGATATGTTCACTACATACGCGACTGCTGATGAATAGAAAGTGTTGTTGGGAGATTCTCACACCACTAAGTTGCAGGGATAACTGTTTTGATTTCAAGTATGTGGAAATAAAGTTTTCGTCTGTAAAGACAGTGATTATGAAAGATGTGATGCGTTTGACATGTTTAAAACATTCATACTGAATTGAGAATCAAACAAATTAAGTGACTTCGTAGTGATCAAGGAACATAATATGAATTTAATTCAATTCTGGATTTTTTTTTATAAAGTATAATAATACATGAGAGAACTGCACCCTATTCACTTGAAATGGACAGTAAAGCTAAAAGAAAAAATAGGGCTTTACCGAATTAGTAGTTGTCATATTATGCAGCAAAACATTGGTAGGGGGATATATTATTAACTGTATGTTATGTTCTGAAAAGAATAAAGTTTCACCTTATTAAATTTTAAGGAATTATAAACCCAATGTCTCATACTTTAGAATTTGGGGTTGTTTAGCATATGTTCGCATTCCAGACCCTAAGAGAATAAAAATTGACAAGTAGAGCATATGAATGTGTATTTATTGGCTGTGCTATTAATAACAAAGCATACAGATTTTATGACTTAAATACACATAGTACAATTGAATCAAATGATGCCGATTTTTTTTAAACAAAAATTCTTTTTAAATTAAGAAATAGTGGGGGCATTTCAAGTATGCCTATTAGAACAAAACTAAATGAAAATTCTGAAGCTGAACCTAGAAGAAGTAAAAAAGCAAGAACCATAAAAGATTATGGTTTAGATTTCTGTGCTTTTACTATAGAGGAGGATCCCATAAACCTCCTAGAGGCCTTATCTTCTTTAGATGCCAAGTTTTGGCAAGAGGCTATATACAAATGATGAGATGGATTCTTTGGAATCCAATAAGACTTGGCACTTGGTAGATTTACCCCCTAGTTGTAAATCTATAGGCTGTAAATAGGTGCTTAAAAAGAAATTAAAACCTGATGACACTATCGATAAATATAAAGCACGTCTAGTAGCTAAAGGTTTTAAATAAAGAGAAAATATAAATTTCTTCGACATTTTTTCACCTGTAACTAGAATAATATCCATTCGGGTATTAATCTAACTTGCTTCTATTCATAATTTATTAATACATCAAATGTATGTTAAAATTGCATTTTTGAACGGTGAATTAGAAGAAGAAATTTATATGGACCATCCCGAAGGATTTGTAGTACATGGTCAAGAACATAAAGTATGCAAATTAGATAAATCATTATATGGTTTAAAATAAGCACATAAACAATGGCATGAAAAATTTGATAACTTAATCATTTCACATGATTTTAAAGTTAATGAAAGTGACAAATGCATTTATTACAAATTTGAAAATGACATTTATACTATTATACGTCTTTATGTTGATGACCTACTCCTTTTTTTGGGTCAAAAATTCGTGCCATGAAAAAAAAAATCAAATCTTTATTAAGTGCCAACTTTGAGATGAAAGATCTAGGTGAAGCGAATGTAATCCTTGGTATTAAAAATTACTAGGTCCGAAAAAGGTACTTTGTTTGGATCAATCTCATTATATTGAGAAGTTTCTAAAGAAAGACAATCACTTTGACTGTAAACCTGCATGTACACCATATGATCCCAGAGTAAAGACATTTAAGAACATCGTTGAAGATGTAAGACAGTCAAAGTAAGCGAGCATCATTAGCAGCCTTCGGATGTCACTGATTGTACTAGACCCGACATTGCCTATGTCGTGGGATTATTATGTAGGTTTACTAGTAGACCTAGTATAGAGCATTAACATGTTATTGAGAGGGTTATGAGATACCTATAATAAACCTTGAACCTTGGATTACAATATGAAAAGTTTCCAGCTACTGTAAAAGGTTATTCCGATGCAGACTTGAATACTTTATATGATGATTCAAAAGCAACCAGTGGCTATATATTTAGCATTCCTAGAGAAGTTGTTTCTTGAAAAATTCAGGAAATATACTATTTTGAATCAGTCTACTATAGAAACTGAGATAATAGCACTAGCCACAGCTAGTGAAGAAGCAGAGAACTAAAGAAATCTGCTAGTTGAGATCCCTATATGGGAAAACTAGACACCAGTGGTGTAATCGATTGCAACAGTACTGCGGCTATTGCAAAAAGTATAGAACCGTTATTACAATGGTAAAAGACGACAGTCGTAAGTACAATACTGTAAGAGAACATCACATACATAGTGATGAAAATTTGACGACTACTGAAAGAAGGACAAAACTGATATTACAACGGTAAGAAGTGACAGTCGTATGCATAATATTGTTAGAGAACAACACGTATGAAGTGATGATAATTTAGCAGATCCTTTGACGAAAGGACTGACCAGAAAGAAAGTCCTTAATGATTCTAAAAGAATGGGACTATCGCCCTGAGATTGTGGAATCACACACAATGGTGACCCGACCTAAATGACTGGAAATCCCAAGAACTAGGTTCAATGGGTAAAAACAAGTTGTGTAGTGATATTAGATGAACATGCTGAATTTATATATTAAGAAGCATGTATTCCTGAAGTGATTAGAGGATGAGTTAATAAAAACTCTTAATGAGATCTATACTCTATTTGGAGTGGACTACCTACCTTCAGGAGTGCTCTTGATAGACTCACCTATGTGAATGTGGAAATATGGCCGTTTCCTATGAAGTTTTGGGCGAAACTTCTAGAGCGTTCACTAAACTGGGATAGACGTGCATGGCCATTAATGCACGGGTTTATTTGATTGCACTATAGAAAAGGTTGTGTGGGCGCTGATGTTAGGAATAGAGCTCAAGACTACGTGTCACTCTAATGAAAACTGAATCTTATCCACTATGCAAAGGTTCAAGTCGGATGACACCTTTATGCACAATCTTATGTTTTTAAAAACTTCTCGGAAAATATATTTTCAAGAAATTCAAGTGGGAAATTGTTGGAACATTTTGTGAATTTATTAAAAGATAATAATTAGGAATAAATAAAAATTGAGCCGTTGTATGTTAATAACGGTAACATATATTTGAGCCATTATTATAATGCAATTAATGTAATAGAGCCGTTGAAAGTTATAACGGTAATATAGTTATATACATGTAAATATATTTAAGAGCCGTTATTGTGATTGAACAGTAACGGTCATATATGTATGTGTAGAGCCGTTATAGAAAGGAAAATGAATGGTAGTTGAATATTGCATTGAATGATAATAAATTAATATTTATTATCACTTATCTCTTTTGAAACGCATGCAATTTACATGTTCAAAATTGCAATTTTTTGAACGTTTCTTTTATTTTAATAATGGTATTGATTATGGTCCATTCATCCCCCACTAACGTAGTTGATGTTACTCTCCTTTATTGTCTATATAAAGAAGAGGAGAGACCATCGCAAAAAAAAAAAAAAAACTTTTTCTTTGCTCTTTTTCTGATAAAAAACACTCTCTCTCTTCCTCCTCCAACAGAAAGAACAACATACATGTTTTTCTATCTTCTCCTCCACCATTCTTTTACAAAATAAACTTGAGCGGTATTTTATTTTAAAAGTGCAAATCTACACTGATTTGTTGTGCAAGCAAATCAGTTATTCTTCTCAGAGGCTGTTTTATCCTAGAGGCGACGGCGATACAAACTGGTTTTGCACCACCGACCAGATCGTCGAATCGTCTTCAAGAAATCAACAAAGTACTCGACTCAGCCATTGTTTCCCAACAAAAGAGATGGAATATATTCAAGTGTCTTAGTTAACATGATCTTAATGAATTTTTTAGACACTGCTATTTTTTCATAGCTATAAGACTATAAATGTTGACAAAGTGCATTTGATATTTAGTATTTTCTTTTTATTGTAGCTTTCCCATGTCAACTTTTGATACTATTTTAGTTTCATGTCACCTAAACATTGTTTACATTTCAAATTTTGAGTTTCCAAGTTATGTCCGAATACTGTCAAAAGGGTCTACTTTTGTTTTCTAGCGTCATTTTATATTTACGAAGAATAATCTAAAAAATCAAAGTGATTAGCTGTTCATTTTATTTACGAAGAATAATCATTTTATATTCATGAACAGCTGCTGTTCGCTGCGGGGGTGAATAACTGCATGGCAACGAACAACAGTTGTTCGCTGCACGACAAAGAGCGGTAGTTGTTGATCACTGTCGGTAATGAACAGCTGTTGTTTGTCGTCGCGCAGCTGTTCACATTCGCAGCAAACAGCTGCTGTTCGCTGCGTCGCTGCGAAAGCAAACAGTCGCTTTCGAAGCGAATTTGCTAAATACGTTGCCAAGAATTTGCCATGAATATTTTTCTTTTAACATGGTTTCGGTATAACTCAGTTCATGTTTATATTCAGCTAAAAGTAATCATGAATTAGTGCATGCATTCAATATTACCTATATTTTTTTATATTAGAACGCAGTATTTAACCTGAAAGTTGCCATAATGGACGTCCTACCAATATAAAAAAAATCACAGTACCATGATTAACACTGCAATGATATATTTAAATGTGGTTATAAAACTTGACATACCAATCCAAATAATTGATTATAATAT
The DNA here is from genome assembly GCA_030737875.1 of Allium sativum. NCBI lineage: Eukaryota > Viridiplantae > Streptophyta > Magnoliopsida > Asparagales > Amaryllidaceae > Allium > Allium sativum. The sequence goes on along the minus strand of CM060921.1, from coordinate 712,162,468 downwards.
ATCATCGCCAAAGCTCATATCCACAAACTCTGAATATTTCAATGTGACAAACCTAACTAGAAAAATTGGAAAATACAATTTGTAACACCAATTAGACCATACTAGTTTATATATCATGCATTTCCAAACAATTGATACTACCTTTGTTTATAACAGACATTTTTCTTCAGCATGTCCGTGTGTATTTGCTTGCACATAGCAATTATCAAAGTTCTATATGTATTTAAAACTAACATCAAAGTACTTAACGACGAGTTGAAATGAAACCACTTTTCAGAAACTAATGAAATATAAAACCACATCTAGATCTTCATTAGAAACATATGCTCTTCTTTTGTTTTGGATCTATGCTCGCAATATTTCCAAATTCACGACACACTCAATTTTAGAAGTCTGAATTGAGAAAATTTTTGGTTGAAGACACTGCCTATAAAACAAAATACTATGAACGTATGATGTACTACTAAAAATTAACAGGAATGTAAATTTTATTTACATGCATCAAAAACCTAGTTATAAGTAAAAAGACAGAATCCAAATAATAACCAACTTAACCACAAAATGATTTTACTTTCATTTGCATAGATAAGTTAATAGATTTATATTTCATAGAATGCTAGTGCACCAATCACAAAATGATTTAACTTTCAACTTTTATCTGGAAGGATGAGAAAGACGCTTATATTAGTTTCTTCCTAGGAAAGAAAATAAAGAAGAGAATGACAGGAAAAGGAACTAAAAAAGAAAAAAATCAATGACTCTCGAGTTCAAAATTTCAAAAGGCTTTTGAGCTATAGTTAAGAAGGAGCTTTAGTAACGAAAACTCCATCGTTTCCGCGGCTGTTTTGAATGCATGCATTTTTGGGACCTCCATGCTCCCTGGTTAGAATCTCTACTGGGTCCCACCAAATTTCAATTGAAATGAAATCTTTAGGAGGAATCAATGAAAATCTTGAGAGGATTAAAGTCAGATCCCAAGGGACAAATGTTTGGTGGCATAACGCAGGGACTTCCAAAAATGGAGCAACTAAACTCGGTAATTATATTAATTATTTGTACATGAGGTGTATGCCATGAATTTCATGTAGTGATGAAAAATTTGCTACCAATATTTTTCTTATAACATGGGTTATGTATAACATAGTTCGTGCTAATATTCAGTCAAAAGCATTCATGAGGTAGTGTAATTGCTATGAGTAGCTGCTCGCTTTCGCAACGAACAGCTGCTGTTCGCTTTCGCAATGAACAGCTGCCGTTCGCGAACATTAGCTGTTTGCGAACAACAGCTGTTCGCTCCCGCAGCGAACAGGAGCCTGTTCGCGAACAGCCTGCCCTTTGCGAACAACAACTGTTCACTCCTACAGCGAACAACAGTTGTTCGCGAACAGGCTGCAGTTTTTTGGGGCAAAATAAAGCTAGGTTATGACTTATGTTAGGCTCAAATTGCTTGCTCATTGGTAGAAAAGATATACATATTCTTTTTTAAAAGAGGTTCTTCTACTAATGTTTGGTAATTATACTTGTAGTCAAATGTTCTGTTGATAGCTAGATTTTGATCGATGCCAACGAATGAAGTTGCAAAGGAAATCATATCATAGAGATGAGGTTATATACATACATACACACACACACACACAATGAGTCATGTTAGAATTACGTTAAAATCTATCATTAAGTATACACGAATGTGCAAAATAATATATATATATATATATATATATATATATATACATATACATATACATATACATATACATATGTATATATACCTTAACCTTATAAAATGCCAGAAATATACACAAACTGGCTTACCAGTCGACTGGGATAAAATCCACTAGTCGACTGGTCAACCTATTTGTGTATATAACGACTAGTTTTTAAATTTATATTTAAACGTTTTAATTCTACCAGTTAACTGATGATTTTTAACTAGTCAACTGACTCGACCTAGAAATTATTTTATGAAGAGTCACCACTCTTCATGAAGAGATTCCTCTTCGTTAATCAAAGGAAATGGACATAACTTTCTATGGAAACTCTTCATGAAGGATTGCTACTCTGATACTACTATATAAACAACTTCCATCATGTTTTACAATCACCGAATCATTCTATTTCTTGTTTGATTTCTGAATTGCATTTTCATATGCTTTGCAAACAAAAAGCTCTCCAATTCAAATACTTGTTGAATCCTTGAATTGATTTAATATCATTTGGTACAACAAGCAATTTTACTTCCTTAAATCTCCGCATTCAAATCATATACTCGAGGATCAGATTATAGGAAGGTCATACTTAAACTATTGGCTATCCGTGTTGATTCAAGAACACAAATCAGAAGTCAAACACTTGTAATTATTGAAGACCTGTGTAGTTTCTCAGGCGAGAGGCATACTTGTTGGGGCTCGGGTGTACTGACCTATTCCTCCAGGTTAAGAGAGGGCGTTGTTAGTGAATTTTGAAGAGGAGCTTCGGGACTGGACGTAGGGCGGGAAGTCCGAACCAGTATAAAAATTCCTGGTGTCACTTTACTTTATTTATTGCATTTTCTTTACTTGTGATATATCTCAATAACTTAGGTTTTACCTGCGTAACTATTGCATATCAATTAGTTAGTATATCATATATATTCCGCTGTATCCATATTGATCCTTTTAAGTCGTCCAAATCGACTTTTCATTTGGTATCAAAGCAAGGCCATCATATAACCGTAAAACAATTATTTGAAATTTAGATAATATGGATAATAACACTAGTAATAGCATTAACACCGGATATTCTGAAGGCCAATCAACTACTAGACCACCCTTCTTTAATGGCATGAACTATAGTTAATGGGCTACACGAATGAGGATATACATGCAAGCAAATAGCTTTGATGAGTGGAATATCACTCAAAAGAATTACACACAACCTACTACAGTATTTACAGAATGGTCTGCATCAGAAAAAGCAGAGACTAGTGCTAATGCTAAGGCTATGAACATGTTGCATTGTGCTTTAGATAGAAATGAGTTCAATCGAATTTGTATATGCAAGACTGCATATGAAATTCGGAGAACACTTAAAATTACTCATGAAGGTACTAACAAAGTTAAGCAAAGTAAAATATCTATGCTCAAAAATCAGTTTCAAAATTTTAAAATGAATGAAAACGAATCCATAAATTATATGTCTTCACGTTTTCAAAATATTTATCATTCTTTACTAGGGTTAGGAGAAAAGTATTCCGACTTTGACATAGTATGAAAAAAATTAAACTCTCTAACGGATGAATGGGAGAGAAAAGTATTAGCAATCGAAGATGCTAATGATCTTTCTGCCATGAAACAGGAAGAATTGATCGGTAATCTAATGTCTTATGAAGTGAACTTGCAGGCAAAGAAAGCACAGGTACAAGATAAGAAAATTTTAGCTTTCCATGCTGAAAAAGAAGATTCCGACTCAGACAAAGAAGATATTGCATTTGTTGCTAAGAATTTTAGAAAATTTCTAAAGTACAGAAAGAGTCAAAGAAAAAATATAAAGAAGAATTCATCGAAATAACCAGACCCTGCTCTAGTAGAATGCTTCAACTGTCACAAGACCGGACATTATCAAAAGAATTGTCCAGAGCTAAAGAGAAATCGCAAAAATGAAAAATCAAAGAAACAAGCTTTTTCAGTCACTTGGGACAACTCAGATTCATCCTCTGAAAGTGATAGCGGCAGTGGTAATGAATAAGCAAATGTGTGCTTCATGGCTAAGGACAATGATGTAAGTGATTTCACTTTTGATGAATTAGTAGAAATTAATATTGAAATTTTAGAGTCTAGAAAAATGTTTAAGCGAAAGTTTAAACAAGCTAATGAATATAAAAATAAAGCTGAATTTGAGAGAGACCTTTCGAAAGATGAAAAAGAAATTTTAGAAGAAGAAATTAGAGAATTACAAGATTCTCTTTCAAATGCAAACTCTTAAATTTCTTTGTTAAGTCAAGAAATCGAGATTCAAAAGAATAACAATGATTTATTAGCAACTGAGAATCATGATTTAAAAACTAAAATTAAAATTATAGAGTTAGAAAATTCTAGTTTTAAAACTAAGTTAGAAAGCATTTCTAAAAATGTAAATAATTTTAACAAAGAAAGAGAGAATTTATCTAAAATTTTAGAAAATTCTCAACCTTTTTTTAGTAAAAAGGGACTAGGGTATAATAAAGAAATTAATTCAAAAAGATCAAATTCAAAAATTACTAATATTAAACCGAAAATTTCTAGTAGAAAATCAAATATTTCTACTAAGAAAAAATATTCGGAAAGTATTAGTATATGGATTCTGAAAACAAATAATGTTCTTATTAGGAATAAATATATTAAAAATTTTCTAGATACTGTTCATTTTAATAGTAATTATTTTTTCAAAAAGGAACCTAAGCCCTCTTGGGTTTGGCTTCCTAAGACTTAACCGTTAGGACCTAACAGAGGAAGTGGGTACCAATGAATTTTTTGATTTATTTTTTGTAGGCCCACTCAATAAAAACAGAGGAAAATGGATACTAGACAGTAGTTGCTCAAAACACATGACATGAGACAAAGAGATGCTAACGAATATTATTTACTCAAAAGGAGGAACTGTCACATTTGGAGATAATTCAAAAGGATATATCATCGGCAAAGGCGATGTGAGCAATTACAATATATCTAATTTACCTCTTATTTCGGATGTTTTATTAGTGAATTACTGAAAACCCAATCTATTAAGTATAAGTCAACTATGTGGTAAAGGCATTAAAATATCATTTTCTGAAAATAAATGTTTTATATTTGATTCAAATCAAAATCTCATTTTTGAAGGAAATCGAGACAAAAATATTTATATTTTAAATATGGCAATTAATAATAATCCAAGTATGTGTTTATTAACCAAAGACAATGATCCTTGGTTGTGGCACAAACGATTTTGCCATATTAACTTTAAAGCAATAAACAAATTATCTAAAAATGATCTTGTAAGAGGATTACCCAAAATAAAATTCAAAACTGAAAATTTATACAATGCGTGTCAACTTGGAAAATTAACGAAATCTTCTTTTAAATCTAAAAAGGTTATATCAACATTACAACCACTTGAGTTACTACATATGGATTTATTCGGACCAACTCAAGTTCGGTCCATAAATCATAGTAGATATGTGTTTGTAATTGTTGATGATTTTTCAAGATATACTTGGACTATGTTTTTTAAAGAACAAAAGTGATACTTTTGATATCTTTAAGAATTTCGTCAGACAAATTCAAAATTTAACTGATTTAAAAATAAAGAACATACGAAGTGATCATGGAGGAGAATTTGAAAATGAGAAATTTGATTTATTATGTCAAAAGAAAGGAATTTTTCATAATTTTTCATTTCCTAGAACTCCACAACAAAATGGAGTTGTAGAACGTAAAAATAGAACTTTACAAGAATGTGCGAGAACATTATTAAATGGAAGTACACTACCGAAACATTTTCGGGTTGAAGCGGTCGCAACAGTTATGTCTTGAATCGTGTTTCCATTCGACCTCTCACTAAAAATACCCCATACGAACTTTTTACTGGTAGAAAACCAAACATATCGTATTTTAAAGTTTTTTGTTCAAAATGCTTCATTATAAATACAAAAGATCAGCTTGGAAAATTTGATTCAAAATCTGATGAAGGAATATTCTTATGATATTCTGAGCGTAGCAAGGCTTATTGCATTTTCAATAAATGAACAAGTAAAATTGAAGAATCACTTCATGTATCATTTGATGAAAATATTGTTCAAAATTTTGTTAATTCAGATATTCAGAAAAATAATACTTCACATGACGATGATTTTGATATTTATAGAGAAGATGAAAACATTGTTCATAATAACATAGAGAATAATGCTACTGAAATTCAAAATAATCAAAATTTTCCCATTATTGATGTTCGATCTCCACCAAGGGTATTACGAGACCACCCAACTCAAAATATTATTAGAGAGATAACTTCTAACGTAAGGACAAGAAGACAACTAAATTTGGTAAGTAAGGTAGCTTTCTTGTCAAATATCAAACCTAAAAATCCTAAAGAAGCATCTACAGTTGAAAATTGGATAATTTCCATGCAAGAAGAATTAAACCAGTTTGAACGTAATGAAGTCTGTGAACTAGTTCCAAGACCAAATGATCAAACTGTTATTGGAACAAAATGGGTTTACAAAAATAAAGCAGATGAATTGGGAAATATCACTAGAAATAAAGCTAGACTTGTTGCACAAGGTTATAATCAAGAAGAAGATATAGATTATGAAGAAATGTTTGCTCCAGTCGCACGACTATAAGCAATTCGAATTTTATTAGCATACGCTTGTCATCATAACTTTAAATTATATCAGGTGGACGTTAAAAGCGCTTTCTTAAATGGCTACATTAAAGAACAAGTATATGTTGAACAACCTCCACAATTTGCTCATGAAAAGTATCCGGATCATGTTTATAAATTGAAAAAGGCATTATATGGTCTGAAGCAAGCACCTTCTGCTTGGTATGAATGTCTCAAAACTTACTTATTAGATTCAGGATTTCAAATTGGAAAGGTTGATCAAACTCTTCTTATAAAGAAAGACCATAAAGATATTTTAATAGTTCAAATATATGTAGACGACATTATCTTTGGATCAATAAATGATAAATTATGTTAAGAATTCTCAAAGATAATGACCGATGAATTTGAAATGTCGCACATGGGAGAACTATCTTACTTTTTGGGTTTGCAAATTAAACAAATGTCTGATGGAATTTTCATTAATCAAGAAAAATATTGTAACAATTTAATAAAACGTTTTGGAATGGAAAACACATCAAGTAAACCTACACCTATGAGTACGACGACACATTTAGATAAAGATGAAAATGGTAAAAGTGTCGATCAAAAGTTATATCGAAGCATGATAGGTTCACTTCTGTATTTAACTGCAAGTAGACCGGATATTATGATGAGTGTTTGCTTATATGCTTGTTTTCAAGCTAATCCAAAAGAGTCATATTTGAGAGCGGTTAGACGAATATTACGATATCTTAGTAGTACCAAAGATTTTAGACTCTTCTATCCGAAAGACTGCTCCTTTGAGTTAATTTCATATAGTGATGCTGACTTTGGAGGATCACGGACGGATCGTAAGAGTACAAGTGGAATGTCACTTTATCGGTAAAGCTCTTATATCTTAGTTCATCAAGAAACAAAATTGTGTCTCATTATCAACATGCGAAGCTGAACATATATCTGCTGCACTAGCTTGTGATCTGGTATTATATATGCAGCAAACACTAAAAGATTTCAATGTAAATTTGTCAAATTCCATAATTTATTGTGACAATACAAGCACAATAAATTTATCTAAGAATCCGGTAAACCATTCTATAACTAAACACATTGATATCAGACATCACTTCTTGAGAGATAATATTGAAAAACAAACAATTAATTTAGAATTTGTTAGCTCAAAAAATCAAATTGCAGATATCTTTACTAAACCCCTTTTAGAGAATTCTTTCATTAAACTCCAATGAGAACTAGGAATTGTATCTTTCAAAGATCTCTAAAATGTTCTTCGATTACTATGTGCTCACAATATATTTATTTCTTCTTAATCGTTGACAAAGGGGGAGAAATATCTCTCATTCTACATCCTGTTTCCATGATAATTACATATATTTCTGCATCAATTTCTTTTCAGTCTATGATTCCATGCTATTGAAATATTATAATATATGAGCACCATAATAAATATGCTAACAATTTTTTGTAGGAATCAAATGGTAAGGTTATAAAATTATGAACTAACGAATTTTGCAGAAATTCAGGGGGAGAAAATCCAAAGTGTTGTCATCAATCAAAAAGGGGGAAAATATTGATAGCTAGATTTTGATCGATGCCAACAAATGAAGTTGCAAAGGAAATCATATCATAGAGATAATGTTTTGTGTATATATATATATACAATGAGTCGTGTTAGAATTATGTTAAAATCTATCCTCAAGTATACATGAATGTGAAAAACAAAGTAATATATATATGTATATATATATACTTATAAAATGTCAGAAATATACACAAACTGGCTTACCAGTCGACTAGTATAAAATCCACCAGTCGACTGGTCAACCTATTTGTGTATATAACAACTAGTTTTGAAATTTATATTTAAATGTTTTAATTCTACCAGTGAACGAATGATTTTTAACTAGTCGACTGATTCGACCCAGAAATTATTTTATGAAGAGTCACCACTCTTCATGAAGAGATTCCTCTTCGTTAATCAAAGGAAATGGACATAAATTTCTATGGAAACTCTTCATGAAGGATTGCTACTCTTATTCTACTATATAAACAACTTCAATCATGTTTTACAATCACCGAATCATTTTATTTCTTGTCTAATTTCTGAATTGCATTTTCATACTCTTTGCAAACAAAAAGCTCTCTAATTCAAATACTTGTTGAATCCTTGAATTGATTTAATATCATTTGATTCAACAAGCAATTTTACTTCCTTATATCTCCACATTCAAATCATGTACTCGAGGATCAGATTAAAGGAAGGTTGTACTTCAACTATTGGCTATCCGTGTTGATTCAAGAACACAAATCAGAAGTCAAACACTTGTAATTATTGAAGACCTGTGTAGTTACTCAGGCGAGAGGCATCCTTGTTGGGGATCGGGCGTACTGACCTATTCCTCCAGGTTAAGAGAGGGCGTTGTCAGTGAATTCTGAAGAGGAGCTTCGGGTGTAGTGACCCGGATTTTTGAGCGGCTTTGGTTATCGACGTAAGCTCGACGTCGATAACCAAAACATCGAAAAATCCAGGTAATTAATGAAATAAATTAGAAGGTGAGGATAGATAAGATAGAACTTATAGAATAGAAGAAGAAGAAGAACATCATCATCAGAGTAAACACGAATCTCACAGCGGAACGAATAAAATATAACATAACATATCTTTGAAATAACATCAGTATATGTATACAATAACACTTATCAGAGTACAACACTTACAACAACAGCGGAAATAATAATAGCTATAGAATCCTGAAGCCTCCTGCTCCAAGCTCTCCAGGTGTATCTGTAAAATCCCGACTACATGACTGCCCGTACAAATTTAGGCACCCAAGAGTTTAGGGAAAACAACAAAATAAACTCCGGGTCAGTCATGGGACTGGTGTGAATAAACTCAAATCATTTAAACAGGTATATGATATCTCATAAGACCATGCCGTAAATGCGGAACGGGTTTTTCCCTTATGAGAATCCAAATAACTTTTCAAAGCAATATCATTCTGATATTATAATATTGTCTAAGTACAAATAAATATCAATCTAGCAGAAACGCTTGCATCTCACGTTACTACATATATAGTATACAATCAAAATCGCAAGCACGTATTGGATGATTGGATTTCCAACTATGGCAAGGTATGGAACCACCTTCCGATCAGTGTACTCTAGGAACGATACACTGGAGTTCAACAAGAACATCTTGCAACTCAGCCACACATGACCGACCACTCATTTTGCTTGAGTGTATCGAATGTATATCACCAACGGTTGGGATCAGCAACCGTTCCCGTATATATATGGGACAGGATTGATAGATTTAAGAAACAAATGAATATTCACTAGATAGGTGATTATACACCCTACTTCGGTGCGACCGACTTAGCCATGCTGCCCGCCCGATTTCTGTCATTTACCGGTTGATGAGGCTAGAAGCTACGCTTTATCATGACATCAGATTCACTTCGAATGCTACATTGTCAAATCCATCGAAAATCACTAATTGACGTCTACAACAGTACATTACGTGTTAGCTAAAGAAGTTTCCTTCTTCGCTTCCACTCTTGGTACGGTTGAAGAAATCAATGTACGTGACCTTTCTGGAAATACTCTTTCAGACATCCATCTTTATTCACTTAGAACATCACATCGTCATACCCGCCAAATCACAAATTGACTTATCCAAAAATAACACGGGTATACAGCTAAGAGAAACGAATTCCTCCGCCACCAAACGTGAATACGTTTGAACAGATCAACTTACGCGATCCATTGGATATACTCTGTCAGACCTTCGTCCATACAAGTTGTCCTGGGACTGGACAAACCGAAGGCACTATTCTGTAAACAGGATAGCCCTTTGCATTTTACTCCGTCTTCAATTATCTTTGGCATATATGATTCGCGACGCTTATGCCAATACAGAGTGGTTCTATGGATAATAATCCAACCGGTCTCTCCATATTAACAACGTTAAAATGGTCAAAACTTCGATAGTCTGTGATTTAACCATCAAAGAAAAACAAGTGTGCAAACAACGATATTGTTCCCAAATGGAAATTTTATAGAACAAACATCATTTAACATTAATCTCTTTAGTTCATTTATTTACTTATCTCCTGTTTCCCTATATTCTAAATTCTTATTTTCTTTTATCAGAAAACATTTCTGATTTTCGTTTGGAAAACATTTCCAAAATTCCTTTACGATCAAACCTTACCATTTCTTAGTTAAGAAGGAAGTCACTCAAGTTGGGGTATAATTACCTCTCAGACCTTAACTGAACAACGTTATAACTTCGAAATGGTCAACGTTTATCTTTTAATTTTTAACAACTTCTTTACCCTTTCTCGGATTTCAATTTTACTAATCCACTTCTATATTTAAAACATTGGTTATAACGATAACGTTATAAATCCCTACTTTCGAATCATCTAACTTTAATTATAACTTCTATTCTTATTAGTGAATAATTAACCTAACACTTATTTATTTATAAATAAATAAATCTCTATTTAAACACTGGAAAGTATAAGTACTTTCCCGAATTCGATATAATCGAATTTGCCGATTGACTCTCTTCGAGAAATCTCTATTTGATTAACTTTTCTTCGAATAACCTATATTCGATTAACTCCTTCTCGAATAAACGATATTCGATAATCTCTCTTCGAATAACTAATATTCGATAACTCCTTTCGATGAAACTAACATCGATAACTCCTTTCGATGAAACTAACATCGATTTATTTAACTCGACGAACTTAACTCGACTAACTTAACTTGACTCGACTAACTCGACTTACTTGGTTCGACCAATTCGATTCGATTAACTAGGCTCGACTAACTTGACTAACTCAACTCGACTTACTTGGTTCGACCAATTCGATTCGATTAACTAGGCTCGACTAACTTGGTCGAACCACCCGATCAACTCAACTTATTTAACATAAATTATTTCTCAACTCGATCAACTCGATTTAACTCCTATCGAATAACTAATATTCGATTAAACTCCATTCGCTTGACTCTAGATCGCAGCGATCACAATGGTTACGCCTGACTCCCTCAGGAAACATCCGACCGCCGTAGGCTATTTACAGCCCTGCGAATTACGCTAGCAGTCGTACAAGATGGCAACTTACCCTGAATACTATGTTTGACTAACTCTGTTTCAAATAACTATATTTGATTAACTCTAGTTCGTTTTAACTCTAATTGATTAACTCTAACTGGTTAACTCCAACTGGTTAACTCTAACTGATTAACTCTAACTGGTTAACTCTATTTGACTAACTCGACTTGACTAACCCCTTTCGAATAACATATTCGATTAACTAACTTTCGAATACCATATTCGATTAACTAACTTCGAATACCATATTCGATTTCTCCTTTCGAATGTCTATATTCGATTAACTAACTTCGAATACCATATTCGATTAACTCCTTTAGAATGTCTATATTCGATTAACTTTATTCACTTTATAAAGATTTCCTTTTTTAACAACGTTTTATTCATTTGAAAAGATTTACTTTTAAATAACGGTTTTACACTTTAAAAAATGATTTCCTTTTTATAATGTTCCCTTTCCAATTCTATTTGTAAATGGTTTACAAATATTTCCTTTTTCAATTTATTTCTTGAAATATTCTAACTCCTTAAATTCCCGGGAAAATTCGCCATAACCTCCTTTATATCGGAAGCATCGGGAAAATCCCCAAACTCGCCACACAGGCCTTTCCATTCAAAAAGAAAATGTTTTAAAATTATTTCCTTTTTGAATATCTCCTACTTATAAATATTCCAATTTATAAATATTCCTTATTTATAAATATTTCTATTTATAAATATCTCTTATTTATAAATATTCCAATTTATAAATATTTTGTTTTCAATATCACTTTGAAAGTCTCCTTATCAACATCCCGGTATGTCATGGTATTCAATCATATCAAATCACGATGTTCAATATCGTCCAACCCACACAAATCAACAACAGGTTATAATTCACATCATATATTAAAATATATGAAAAACAATAAAATAACTGTTGAGGAATCCAGTCGGATTCCTCCAACCTGTTTCCCTGCATCACAGATGTTAGATAATATAGATAACATCACTTTCAGTTCCATATGATATATTCTGTTAAACAGAATCAATATAGAAATTTATCTAACTGACTAGCAGTTCAATCAAACAATCAATACACAGTCAAACAGACAATTTTAACAGTTCTAACAATACAACATGAAATTATAAACTGTTCAGAGTTAGTGAGATTTACTCACATTGGACGATCATCGTTGATAACGATAACCATCGCTCGATTTGATTCAGACGGACAATTTATTTCGTTATAAACTGTGACGGACTCCAATTGACTCGCGGTTAGTTCCATTATGGAGCTCTCGTCCATACGATCCTGTCGGATCTTGTTTTGCTGAATTCCGTCTACGTATGACCAAGTTATAGCATTACGAAGTTTGAACACTTTTAAATTAAAAACAAACTTGAATTAACAATATCCTTGGGCCTTAACTCAATACCTTGGCCCATCATCACCCACGTACAAACCCACCCGAACCCTTCTTTGTCTCCCAAATGAAACCAGCGGATCTTCCTGTTTGTATTTCAAGGCCATTTTCGTTTCTTTTACACCACGTTTCTCCTACATCCCTTCACCGAACTTCGCAACCTACAGCATCATAAACCACCACATCGAATCCTCTTCCATCTCGGCACCATCATGTTCATCTCGCACCCCTGGTAGGAATCGCGACAGCCAGGTTCCCATCGAAAACTACTGTGCAACATCGAATCCTATTATCACCAAATCCCCCAAATTTCCTCCTACAGGTGCGATTTCCCACCCTTAACCTGAATTCGAGCACCAATTTGTACAACACACCCTTAATTTCAAATGGTGCTCAGCCCTAGCTCGAACAGAACTCACGTCGTATACTTCGCAGCACCAAAAGGGACTCCAAACTGAATGGAACTCATATCTATGAAAAGAGAAGACTATGAGGATCTCGAATACACTTGTATTGTGATTTATAGGGATTTGTTTGAATTGATTTCGGGTTTTCTCGTTTTCTTGGATCGGATTCTTTGAGGAACAAGATTGGTTTCCTCGCGTTGAAGAAAGTAAAACCTAGGCCGGTTTCAGAAGTTGTGGTATCTGGTTCAGGTTAGGTTAGCTATTTATAGGGAAGTTAGGGTAGATATTTTGTCAAGATATTTTTGTGTACGCTATTTTATATAAACTCCACTCGTTTTCGGACCCCAATCGACGAAAATAAGAATACTGTTGTAATCAGCGATGTACCAGGATTCCACAAATATAAAAATATACACAAGTTGACTTATTCTGTGAAATTCCTAAAATACTGATTTAGGCTGCACAATAAAAATTGCTTATTTATCACTCTAAAAATTTCTATAATCACACATGATATCCAAAAATCATGGATATGGACATACAACTAGAGTTTGACATTACGGACCCAACGGAACTGGTTTCGTCGAATTTCGACTCCGTATGCTCACACAGCGTATTTTTAATCGTCGAAATACTGACTGTTTTGCACTCTAAAAATCCGTAAGGCCACACAGTGACTCTAAAAATCACGAAACTGGAAATCTAACAACTATTTGACATTGCGGATCCAATAAAATTAGTTTCATCGAATTCCGACTTCGTTTGCAAAAGTGGTTATTTTTAAAGCTCTAAATAGCCTATTTAAATATATAAATATATTTAAATAAATTAAATTAAATATAAATAATTTAAATATTATCGTATATCTTCACATATGATATCGTACAGCTCCAGAATATTATATCAGAATTTACAGCTTGATATTTCAGATTCCAGATTATCCCGGTATTCGGTTTATACTGAAAATCTCTTTTATAACGTATATAAAGCGTCGCAAATTATAAAGGAATTCTACAGCGACTTTTTCTGAAATTTGATTTGGACGTACATCAAAATCTACACGACGAAATCCCGATTTTTCTCTTCCACTAGAAAGATATACTCCACCAGCTCCACATGTTTCTTGTTTCACTGAAATCCGGCTTAAAACGAATCCTGAACATCCAGTTGAAGTTCAAATCTCCAAATAGCGAACTGCAGCGCCATTTCAAGCTCGTTTATAAATATATTATAAACTATACGTTCAACTGTCGTCGATTCAATATAATCGTTATTATATTTCGAATCGAAACTCCACCAAATCTCGTATGCTATTCAATTTACACGATATTCTGAATTTCACTATTTCTGACTATTTCGACATTATAATATATTTTATTATATTATATGTAACACCCCACCTCCGCCATGCTGACTCTTGCAAGCACTCTGACTCTGGAGGGGCGTTTGAATCAGGTAAACATGCATAATGATATATCAAGGCAGAACAAGAACATATGTATATATGTAAACATAGTAAATAACATAGAAAAAACAGCGGAAGATTTCAAACCATTTCAAAACATGTCTGGTACAACATAATGTCAATTTTCCAAATACACAAGTCTAGATAAAAACAACATTTCTGAAAAACTGAAATACATAAGTACTATCCCCAAATTAAGTGATAACCATAGCTAGCTTCATGTCAAACCGTACATGAGCTAAATCCCACAAGCAAGCGGTCAGAAATCCAAGCTAAGCTCCAATATTCCCTCCCTGAGAACCTGGGGGGGGAACGGAAGAAAAGAGGCGAAAGAAAACAGGTCAGTCAAAAAGACTGAGTAAGCCCTACTACAATCAATGTAAACTGATAAAGTTAACTGTCATGAGCAGCAGGGATGAACATAAGGATAACAATATACTAGCATGATGATTAACTAACAAGGAAGATAAAGGTGTCATCGCATAATCAGGATTGAGGTTTTGCACCACAGGTGTACTAGCAAACTAACATGACTTGAATAAACAAGTATTGATCCCTTGGCCCATGCTTTGGCCCAATAACATGAAATGACCCTAATACAAGGTCCAACCAAACGGTCTAGTCGATCGGCTCCCTAAGCCTAACTCGTCACGTGTTGGTGTCAATACGGCCCAAACATAATTGTAGTCGAACTGTGCCGGGTCCACCCTTCGGGTGTATCAAGCCCTAGGGTGCCAACCCCTGGACACCATAAACATGAGTGCACAGTCTCGATCTACTGGTACCCATGGGTGACTTCTCCAAATACGGACTACGTGCACGACCATAGTCCGTCCGGAACTACATCGGCGTACCACTCAGCCGTCGTTTATTGGGTCGCTTACCTCCAGCCCAGTAATCGTGCCCCCTCCCTAGCCTAGTCTCTAGGGCCTTAATGATACCAATTTTTGGGGATTTACTGCGGAGTGGGCCCCCCATTGCTAGGATTTTCTAGTGGGTTAAGTATGGATTAACCCTCTTGCTAATCATGGATTAACTTGGTTAAGTGTAACGATGAGTTCACAACTTAACCCCGATTAATCTACCAAGCCCAAATTGGTTAAGTATTCAGTGGACCATGACTTAACCCTAATCATGAGGCATTAATTAATTTTAATGCGCCTTAACCTCTCATATTAGACCTTGTTGTGGTTACTAGTTAAGCCGGGCGGGTCCGGGTAGCTTTACACCACAACTTGGTCTAACCTCGGGTTCAAGGTACAACATGGCCAACTTCTCACATTGGGTCCTATTGTTTGTAGCAACTAGTTAAGCCGGTCGGTTCCGGGTAGGTTTACGCTACAAACTCAACCCAACCTCGAGTTGGTCACACTTATCTTTTCTAAGTGTCATGTCCATCATGTTTCCAAAACATGTTACAAATTTTCAAGCAATTGGGTAGACCTATCTTAATAGGTAAATTCCCAATGGGTAGACCTAACTTAATAGGTAAATTCCCAAGCTTATGTTTTTATGTCTTTTACTTTTACCCAACCCCAACCGCAATCCCATCGCTTACATATCGCAATAGCGCATAAAGGATAGAAAGAGGGAACTTGGCATAATCATGACATAAAAGGTGTTGAAGCCACAAGTTCAACATGGTGGCATATGAAATGTGCATATGTTCATATACTTGCATATTACATTTTTAGGCCCCAAAAGCATGCATAAAACCAAACTTGGCATATTGGTGATACATGGTGCTAAATGACATGTAGAAATGGCCATAAGTTCGCATTTAGCCTCACATGCAAGTTATCATAAGAGATATGATAACTTACATGTTGCCAAAATGCAACCTTTTGCATAAAGCTTGAAGCTTTATGTTCACATACTCAAGATAAGCTTGCATAACATGATAACATGAACAAAATGTTCAACCCAAACTTGCATAACATAACTTGCATATCATATGACAAACTTGCATATCAAACTTGCATAACATAACACGATAAACTTGCATATCATGACATGGCATACTTGCATAACATAACATGATGAACTTGCATATCATAACATGACATACTTGCATATAAACTTGCATATCACAACATGATAAACTTGCATATCATAGCATAGCAAACTTGCATATAAACTTGCATATCATAGCATAGCAAACTTGCATATAAACTTGCATATCATAGCATAGCAAACTTGCATATAAACTTGCATATCACAACATGATAAACT
Organism: Allium sativum; assembly: GCA_030737875.1. NCBI lineage: Eukaryota > Viridiplantae > Streptophyta > Magnoliopsida > Asparagales > Amaryllidaceae > Allium > Allium sativum. The sequence goes on along the minus strand of CM060921.1, from coordinate 712,145,491 downwards.
TGCATATCATAGCATAGCAAACTTGCATATAAACTTGCATATCACAACATGATAAACTTGCATATCATAGCATAGCAAACTTGCATATAAACTTGCATATCATAGCATAGCAAACTTGCATATAAACTTGCATATCATAGCATAGCAAACTTGCATATAAACTTGCATAGCATGACTTAGTAAACTTGCATATCATGGCAACCTTGCATATCATACATTTAACTTTAGAGTTTAAGTATGAAAGTAGAATAGGGCTTACAATACTTATGAAGGCAAAAAGATATGACAAAGCCCTTATGCAATCAAATAGACCCAAAATGCAAGTTCTAACATAAAAACCCTTGAGCCAAAATGATCAAAACCCCTTCTTTATGATGCAAATATAGAAACTTGACTTGAATGCAAGCTAATGATGCTCATACAAGCTTGAAAACACTTGTATGCATGAAAAATCACTTAGAAATTTGTTTAGGAATTTTATGAAGAGAGTGGAGGCCATGAGAGGATTGATTTTGCCATAGTTTAGTTACTAGAATGAATAATGATGATTTAGGGTTAGGTTAGGGCCTTATTTATAGAGATTAGGACTAGTTTCAACCCTAGGATTAAACCCTAGTTCCAATCTCAGCCTTCAAAACCGAATCTGGCCCCCAAGCTCAACACAATCTCAAAATGGTGCACCAGGCTAAACAGCCCGACTGGACCAAGTCGACAGGGCTGTCGACTTGGGTCCAACCAAGTCGACTCCCAAGTCGACAGGGCTGTCGACTTGGGTACTCTGGCGGGAATTTTCCCGCCTGGCCCAAACTGGCCCAAATTTTCAAATTCAAACTTGAATTTGAAATCTGTTTTTACTTAGAAATTTTCTGAAAACTTCGTTGGGCCTTAATCGGGTCATACGGACTCCGATTTTCGAAAGCTCGGACTCTATTTCGCATATTTTTCCGAGACGAACGCAATGGCATAGCCCGTTTCCCTTGATTCAGATTTTTGAATTAAATTCTGCCTCGATTTACGTTATAACAGGTTATTGAAAATACGGGTTGTTACATTCTCCCCTCCTTAAAGGATTTCGTCCCCGAAATCTTCAAGTTAGGAAGAACGTATCCTACCATCCAACATCCATCTACTCAAAACATTATCCACGAGCAATCATTGTCCTTACAAGATTCTAAATGTTGTATGAACATATGCAAAGGTGTGTGTATATGTACTTATCTAATGCAAATATCATCAATGCAAATTATGTTAGTGAAATGAATCCATATGTATGCAATTCCTAACATAATGTATAACATCTATATGTGTGCACATAACATACATCCACATGCAACATCCATGTGATAACACAAAAATTTTCATCCATGAATAAGCATAAACACTCATGCATATGCAATATGAGGAGTGTGTGAGCCGATCTAGTGCCTAACGTGTATAATGCATCCACGAGTAACCACTTGCAAACACTTGCAACCACTTGCAACCACCAAGCATAACATGTTTCAAACACATGTTTCATCCAAAGGGTTTCTACCTAAGGTTCTCATGACAAGATTAACACGATAAACTAGATGATCAAGACCAACATGGATAGCAAAAGATATGCTACAAAGAGATCGGGAAGATAAGCAGGATATACTCCTTTCGGATTACAAGAAATCCCTTCCTAACCCAACCCATATTCTATAAAAGCCCAAAAGGTTTAGTCAACCTAACGGACCTCCTTCAAACCCTGACATGTATTACCAGCCAATAAGTCATACCTCCCGACAGAAATAGGACCGAAAATGGGACCGAGAGGATATACATAAAAAGATAACATGCGAGTAAGTTCCATAGGAAAACAAGGATCAAGGATATACTCTTAGAAAGAGATATGATGCGCGTATCTAGCCTTCAATCTTCTAAGTCACGTTTCCTTGAGCTTAACTCCACTGTGCTTTGACCGTCTTTTACCTCATGATTTCTTAGCTTCTTAACTCTTATTTCAAAATATGAGTTGGAACCCATTTCATTGTCGTCTCTCGTCTTACTTTTTCACTTACTCTTCTAACATTCTTGGCTTAAACATAACTATGACCTCATGGTTTCATGCAAGCTCTCCAAAATTCACTAGTGAATCCTGGATCTCGTTTACTTACCATAAAGTATTCCACGCAGCAGAACTTTTCTTGAAAATACCAATCCACGTTGCCAATTGCTCTTTCTAACGTGATTTTCTATAACTCATGCTTGAACGAAATGAACCATCCGCCTGTGAATGATAGGCCGTACTTAGATTTAGTTACTTGCCCATGACTTCCCGTAGACTATCCCAAAACTGGCTAGTGAAGATTGAGTCATGGTTACTAACTATACTTTAGGGAACCTTGTGCAACCACTTTATTTCTTGAAAGTAAACTATCGCTAGCTAGGATGCAGTCCTTTCGCTCTTTACCAGAGTGAAATGAGCACTCTTCGTGAGTCTACCTGCTATGACCCACATGCTCGTATTCCCTTTCTTGATCCAGGCAGTCCATCCACGAAATCCTTCGTGACGCTTTTCCCCCTTCCATTGCGGGGACCTCCAATGGATATAACAGCCCACCGGGCTTCTATGACTCGGTTTTGAACCGCGACCACTTTAGCAGGATCCACCACTAAGCCTTGCTTAGAGACTATATGCCCAAGAAATCTAACTCCTTTTTCTCCAAAATGACATTTGGAGGACTTGGCTTTCAACTGATGCGCTCTAAGCGTATCCATCACCTCCACGAGATGCCTTGCGTGCTCTTCCTCATCCTTAGAGAAGATCAAAATATCATCTACGAAGACCACGACAAACTTGTTCAAGAACTCCCTAAACACCCTACTCATCAAGTCCACGAAGTTGGCGGGTGCATTAGTCAAATTGAATGGCATGACCAACCATTCTAAGAATCCATCTGGAGTTCTGAACGCAGTCTTGTCTATAACTATCTTCAGCTACCCTGAGCTGATGGAATCCAGTAGCAAGATCAAGAGAAAACAGATGTTCCTACAAGCTGATCGAACAAATCATCGATCCTTGGTAATGGTTGTCTTTTCTCTTTGTTTAACTCACGATAATCAACACAAAGTCGAAGAGAACCATCTGCCTTGGTAATAAATACCACAGGCGCTCCCCATTCAGATATACTTCATCTAATGAAGTTCTTCTCAAGCAACTCCTTGACATGCTTACTTAGCTCCCGCCTTTCACGCGGAGCCATGTGCCGAACGGGCAAAGAAACCGGCTTTGCATTATCCACCAGATAAATGCGGAAATTAATCTCTCGCTTAGGGGGCAACCCCCTAACTTCATCAAAAACATCCGGATACTCACGAACCACTCTCACAGACTGAAGAGTTTCCATTGACGAGTCGAGTGATTCAAGATAGCACAACATGACGGGACCTCTCGGATTACAAGAAATTTCTAGGGTGTTTCCGAGGCGAGTCACGAGCCTCACAACCCTATGCTCACAATCAAGAATGGCTCCATATCTGGACAGCCAATCCATGCCCAATATCAATCCGTATCCCCTAAAACCAAGAACATAAGCACTGCAAAAGAACTCTACACTCAGTATAGAGATCCTCAAATCCCCACATATCATAGACAAATGGGCGGAACCCCCAATAGGATTTGAGACACATACGGGATCATCTACCAAGCTAGTACTAAGGTGCAAACTATCAACAAGATCAGATGAGATAAAGCTATGCGATGCACCAGAATCAAACAAGGTACGAACTGGAAAATCAAATATATATACAAGGCTCTCAACAGAAATACTACCTCGATCGGGAACTGGAGCGGTATTGAGAGCATGAACTTGCCCTCCTGAAGGTCCAGCACGCTGAGTCTGACCCTGGCCTTGCCCTTGCTTCTTCGGGCAATCCCTACTGAAATGTCCAGTCTCACCGCAGAAAAAGCATTCACCATTATTCCTTTTCCTCTTCTTACACTCCTTAATAAGATGCCCAACTAAACCGCAATAATAGCACTTTCCCTTTTTGTTATTGCCCTTGTTGTTGTTCCCCTTGTTGCCTTGACTCTTGTTCTTGTTCTTATTGCCTTGACTGCTCTGACCGCTTGGATTACCCTGATTTCCTTTCCACTGAGAATCAGTCTTCTTGGCTTGAGTATCATTCATCTTGATCTCCTTCTTGTCACTCCTATTCTCTTCATTGAGTAGGTCCATATTCACCAAACTCTCGAAAGTTGCCCCCAAGGGTATATGAGTCATGGCTAAACCATGTAATGGCTCGTTTAATCCTAGAGCAAAGGATAGGGCCTTCTTCGGAGCTGTGTTGACCAAGTCTAAACCAACCCGAGCCAGTTGATTAAACTTTTCTATGTATTCCCTAATAGTCATGTCCCCTTGCTTCAGTGATAGGAACCTTAGTCCAAACTTTCCCCGAAAGTCATCCCAAGTCTCAATTGGCCTAGTAGCGGTGGTGACCACCCACCAACGTGCAGCTTCTTCCTTTAGCAACCATACTGCTAATAAAACCTTCCTACGGTCATCTATATCAAAGAAGGTAAAAAGATCTTCGGTTTCTTTCAACCAATTCCTTGCCTCTACATAAGTCTCGGTTCCAAAGAAATTCTTGCAACCCATCGCCTTAAAATCTTGGCAAATCTTTGCGAAGTCAGTTTGAGGGTGCTGAGGGGAAGGAGGAAGAGGAACTTCAGCGACAGGAGGAGGAGGAACATCAACTATCGGAAGAGGAGTAATATTTGCGGGGCCGGCTTCGGTCGCCCTAGCCTCCAAAAGTCTCCTATACCAAACAGGTACGTGTACTCCCTCCAGAATGGCAAAGTTATTGGCCATACTGAAAACGAAGAAAAAGACAGATTCAGAATGGAGAAAAACGAAGGAATTTTGCTAATGGCTTTTTGGGGAATAGCCTTTAAAATAAACTAGACTTTTCTTTGGAAAATACTTTATACTTGGTTTTGAAAATAGTTTTTCAAAAGTTTTTTAAAAACCTTTTTGTTCCTTCTCGTAAACCATATGCTCCGATACCAAATGTAACACCCCACCTCCGCCATGGTGACTCTTGCAAGCACTCTGACTTTGGAGGGGCGTTTGAATCAGGTAAACATGCATAATGATATATCAAGGTAGAACAAGAACATATGTATATATGTAAACAGAGTAAATAACATAGATAAAACAGCGGAAGATTTCAAACCATTTCAAAACATGTCTGGTACAACATAATGTCAATTTTCCAAATACACAAGTCTAGATAAAAACAACATTTCTGAAAAACTGAAATACATAAGTACTATCCCCAAATTAAGTGATAACCATAGCTAGCTTCATGTCAAACCGTACATGAGCTAAATCCCACAAGCAAGCGGTCAGAAATCCAAGCTAAGCTCCAATATTCCCTCCCTGAGAACCTGGGGGGGGGGAACGGAAGAAAAGAGGCGAAAGAAAACAGGTCAGTCAAAAAGACTGAGTAAGCCCTACTACAATCAATGTCAACTGATAAAGTTAACTGTCATGAGCAGCAGGGATGAACATAAGGATAACAATATACTAGCATGATGATTAACTAACAAGGTAGATAAAGGTGTCATCGCATAATCAGGATTAAGGTTTTGCACCACAGGTGTACTAGCAAACTAACATGACTTGAATAAACAAGTATTGATCCCTTGGCTCATGCTTTGGCCCAATAACATGAAATGACCCTAATACAAGGTCCAACCAAACGGTCTAGTCGATCGGCTCCCTAAGCCTAACTCGTCACGTGTTGGTGTCAATACGGCCCAAACGTAATTGTAGTCGAACTGTGCCGGGTCCACCCTTCAGGTGTATCAAGCCCTAGGGTGCCAACCCCTGGACACCATAAACATGAGTGCACAGTCTCGATCTACTGGTACCCATGGGTGACTTCTCCAAATACGGACTACGTGCACGACCATAGTCCGTCCGGAACTACATCGGCGTACCACTCGGCCGTCGTTTATTGGGTCGCTTACCTCCAGCCCAGTAATCGTGCCCCCTCCCTAGCCTAGTCCCTAGGGCCTTAATGATACCAATTTTTGGGGATTTACTGCGGAGTGGGCCCCCATTGCTAGGATTTTCTAGTGGGTTAAGTACGGATTAACCCTCTTGCTAATCATGGATTAACTTGGTTAAGTGTAACGATGAGTTCACGACTTAACCCCGATTAATCTACCAAGCCCAAATTGGTTAAGTATTCAGTGGACCATGACTTAACCCTAATCACGAGGCATTAATTAATTTTAATGCGCCTTAACCTCTCACATTAGACCTTGTTGTGGTTACTAGTTAAGCCGGGCGGGTCCGGGTAGCTTTACACCACAACTTGGTCTAACCTCGGGTTCAAGGTACAACATGGCCAACTTCTCACATTGGGTCCTATTGTTTGTAGCAACTAGTTAAGCCGGTCGGTTCCGGGTAGGTTTACGCTACAAACTCAACCCAACCTCGAGTTGGTCACACTTATCTTTTCTAAGTGTCATGTCCATCATGTTTCCAAAACATGTTACAAATTTTCAAGCAATTGGGTAGACCTATCTTAATAGGTAAATTCCCAATGGGTAGACCTAACTTAATAGGTAAATTCCCAAGCTTATGTTTTTATGTCTTTTACTTTTACCCAACCCCAACCGCAATCCCATCGCTTACATATCGCAATAGCGCATAAAGGATAGAAAGAGGGAACTTGGCATAATCATGACATAAAAGGTGTTGAAGCCACAAGTTCAACATGGTGGCATATGAAATGTACATATGTTCATATACTTGCATATTACATTTTTAGGCCCCAAAAGCATGCATAAAACCAAACTTGGCATATTGGTGATACATGGTGCTAAATGACATGTAGAAATGGCCATAAGTTCGCATTTAGCCTCACATGCAAGTTATCATAAGAGATATGGTAACTTACATGTTGCCAAAATGCAACCTTTAGCATAAAGCTTGAAGCTTTATGTTCACATACTCAAGATAAGCTTGCATAACATGATAACATGAACAAAATGTTTAACCCAAACTTGCATATCATATGACAAACTTGCATATCAAACTTGCATAACATAACACGATAAACTTGCATATCATGACATGGCATACTTGCATAACATAACATGATGAACTTGCATATCATAACATGACATACTTGCATATAAACTTGCATATCACAACATGATAAACTTGCATATCATAGCATAGCAAACTTGCATATAAACTTGCATATCATAGCATAGCAAACTTGCATATCATAGCATAGCAAACTTGCATATAAACTTGCATATCACAACATGATAAACTTGCATATCATAGCATAGCAAACTTGCATATCATAGCATAGCAAACTTGCATATAAACTTGCATATCATGGCAACCTTGCATATCATACATTTAACTTTAGAGTTTAAGTATGAAAGTAGAATAGGGCTTACAATACTTATGAAGGCAAAAAGATATGACAAAGCCCTTATGCAATCAAATAGACCCAAAATGCAAGCTCTAACATAAAAACCCTTGAGCCAAAATGATCAAAACCCCTTCTTTATGATGCAAATATAGAAACTTGACTTGAATGCAAGCTAATGATGCTCATACAAGCTTGAAAACACTTGTATGCATGAAAAATCACTTAGAAATTTGTTTAGGAATTTTATGAAGAGAGTGGAGGCCATGAGAGGATTGATTTTGCCATAGTTTAGTTACTAGAATGAATAATGATGATTTAGGGTTAGGTTAGGGCCTTATTTATAGAGATTAGGACTAGTTTCAACCCTAGGATTAAACCCTAGTTCCAATCTCAGCCCTTAAAACCGAATCTGGCCCCCAAGCTCAACACAATCTCAAAATGGTGCACCAGGCTAAACAACCCGGCTGGACCAAGTCGACAGCCAAGTCGACAGGGCTGTCGACTTGGGTCCAACCAAGTCGACTCCCAAGTCGACAGGGCTGTCGACTTGGGTACTCTGGCGGGAATTTTCCCGCCTGGCCCAAACTGGCCCAAATTTTCAAATTCAAACTTGAATTTGAAATCTGTTTTTACTTAGAAATTTTCTGAAAACTTCGTTGGGCCTTAATCGGGTCATACGGACTCCGATTTTCGAAAACTCGGACTCTATTTCGCGTATTTTTCCGAGACGAACGCAATGGCATAGCCCGTTTCCCTTGATTCAGATTTTTGAATTAAATTCTGCCTCGATTTACGTTATAACAGGTTATTGAAAATATGGGTTGTTACATTATAATTATTAATTAAATATTCAATATTATTTAATTCACGTTCTCGATATCGATAAATTGATATTTAATAATTAAATAAATTTTTCAACAGTTAAAAAATGCGGTTTACTACAATCTTCCCCCCTTAATAAAATTTCGTCCTCGAAATTGCTAAGCTAGGGGATGACCCTATCTTCTGGGTAAAAATTTATCTGTTTACCTCTTGTCTCCGGTTTCAACTGAACCAATTAATATCGACTAAAATATTAATTTATTCCGACTAACTAAATTTTCAAAAATTCTGAAAATTTTCTAACACCTTAACTTTTCGAAAATTTTTGCCAGCACCTCCTTTGTACTGGTCAATATCTCAAACTCCAACTCGCCTCTCTGGGCCTTCTTTAACCCAAAAGAAAATCAAACAGCCAAGCGGCTTGCCAATTCGGCTCATAAATCTCATATCCATATATAATATAAACTGGTACCTTTTTGTCGGGAATATCAACTCTATCACTTCCATATGCTATCAACTCAGCATATACCAGTGTTATCTCAATCAAATTCCAATCAGTTCATATCCTCAAAACCAAATCGAATTTCATTCGAACCCCAATATCAAATTCCAAATTATTGACTTATCAATTTGGTTCCATTCTAGATTATTCTCTAATCCAATTCAATTCCATTTAACTCAGTTCAAGTTAAATTTTAATTTATTTTTCTCAATTTTACCATCTCAATCTCTTTAACTTCATTAGCTAAATTTTAATTCCAGAACTTAAATTCCTGGGTCTATTTCAAATCAATTTGAAATCATAATTCCAATTCAAAACATTTGAATTTCTAAACCACTTGTTTTCTCAAAACAATTCAAAAACAAAACCTTTGGTAGTAGTCCGTCACTTAGAACTCGGAAAATGAACACTGATGATGTCGCGATTCATCATCAGAATCTATTTTCCAGCTATCGAAGTGAGTTCAATATTATATCACCTTCAGTTTGAAAAACGTTTTCAAAATATCCCAGGAACTTAAAATTTCCTTATTTTAATTCCAATCTAATTTAAATTCAGATTTTTCTTCATTTTATTTCATATACTTTACTTATATGAATTCTGATTAGTCATTTATAATCATTTTACCTTTTTATAATCTTACTCGATTATAATAACAACCAACACAACCAATATACTATATCAAATATATTCGGGTAAAATTATTCCATTTACCCTCTTTCAAAACATACCATGACGGTTCATCGTATTCGAGTGTTTAGTAACCCCTATCGATACAGTGGATCAAACCGATCGACCAGAATTCACAAACAACTCAACCAATAAAACTCCACAATATAAAATCATTTTATATTAACTAACAAATAAGTTCACTCATATATATACACTCAAACTCAGTCTAGGATATTACTAATCCCATCTCTACTGAATCACGCCACAGAGCCAAGGTAATAACTAAACCAATGCTCTGATACCAACTGTAGTGACCCGGATTTTTGAGCGGCTTTGGTTATCGACGTAAGCTCGACGTCGATAACCAAAACATCGAAAAATCCCGGTAATTAATGAAAGAAATTAGAAGGTGAGGATAGATAAGATTGAACTTATAGAATAGAAGAAGAAGAAGAACATCATCATCAGAGTAAACACGAATCTCATAGCGGAACGAATAAAATATAACATAACATATCTTTGAAATAACATCAGTATATGTATACAATAACACTTATCAGAGTACAACACTTACAACAACAGCGGAAATAATAATAGTTATAGAATCCTGAAGCCTCCTGCTCCAAGCTCTCCAGGTGTATCTGTAAAATCCCGACTACTTGACTGCCCGTACAAATTTAGGCACCCAAGAGTTTAGGGAAAACAACAAAATAAACTCCGGGTCAGTCATGGGACTGGTGTGAATAAACTCAAATCATTTAAACAGGTATATGATATCTCATAAGACCACGCCGTGAATGCGGAACGGGTTTTTCCCTTATGAGAATCCAAATAACTTTTCAAAGCAATATCATTCTGATATTATAATAATGTCTAAGTACAAATAAATATCAATCTAGCAGAAACGCTTGCATCTCACGTTACTACATATGTAGTATACAATCAAAATCGCAAGCACGTATTGGATGATTGGATTTCCAACTATGACAAGGTATGGAACCACCTTCCGATCAGTGTACTCTAGGAACGATACACTGGAGTTCAACAAGAACATCTTGCAACTCAGCCACACATGACCGACCACTCATTTCGCTTGAGTGTATCGAATGTATATCACCAACGGTTGGGATCAGCAACCGTTCCCGTATATATATGGGACAGCATTGATAGATTTAAGAAACAAATGAATATTCACTAGATAGGTGATTATACACCCTACTTCGGTGCGACCGACTTAGCCATGCTGCCCGCCCGATTTCTGTCATTTACCGGTTGATGAGGCTAGAAGCTGCGCTTTATCATGACATCAGATTCACTTCGAATGCTACATTGTCAAATCCATCGAAAATCACTAATTGACGTCTACAACAGTACATTACGTGTTAGCTAAAGAAGTTTCCTTCTTCGCTTCCACTCTTGGTACGGTTGAAGAAATCAATGTACGTGACCTTTCTGGAAATACTCTGTCAGACATCCATCTTTATTCACTTAGAACATCACATCGTCATACCCGCCAAATCACAAATTGACTTATCCAAAAATAACACGGGTATACAGCTAAGAGAAACGAATTCCTCCGCCACCAAACGTGAATACGTTTGAACAGATCAACTTACGCGATCCATTGGATATACTCTGTCAGACCTTCGTCCATACAAGTTGTCCTGGGACTGGACAAACCGAAGGCACTATTCTGTAAACAGGATAGCCCTTTGCATTTTACTCCGTCTTCAATTATCTTTGGCATATATGATTCGCGACGCTTATGCCAATACAGAGTGGTTCTATGGATAATAATCCAACCGGTCTCTCCATATTAACAACGTTAAAATGGTCAAAACTTCGATAGTCTGTGATTTAACCATCAAAGAAAAACAAGTGTGCAAACAACGATATTGTTCCCAAATGGAAATTTTATAGAACAAACATCATTTAACATTAATCTCTTTAGTTCATTTATTTACTTATCTCCTGTTTCCCTATATTCTAAATTCTTATTTTCTTTTATCAGAAAACATTTCTGATTTTCGTTTGGAAAACATTTCCAAAACTCCTTTACGATCAAACCTTACCATTTCTTAGTTAAGAAGGAAGTCACTCAAGTTGGGGTATAATTACCTCTCAGACCTTAACTGAACAACGTTATAACTTCGAAATGGTCAACGTTTATCTTTTAATTTTTAACGACTTCTTTACGCCTTTCTCGGATTTCAATTTTACTAATCCACTTCTATATTTAAAACATTGGTTATAACGATAACGTTATAAATCCCTACTTTCGAATCATCTAACTTTAATTATAACTTCTATTCTTATTAGTGAATAATTAACCTAACACTTATTTATTTATAAATAAATAAATCTCTATTTAAACACTGGAAAGTATAAGTACTTTCCCGAATTCGATATAATCGAATTTGCCGATTGACTCTCTTCGAGAAATCTCTATTTGATTAACTCTTCTTCGAATAACCTATATTCGATTAACTCCTTCTCGAATAAACGATATTCGATAATCTCTCTTCGAATAACTAATATTCGATAACTCCTTTCGATGAAACTAACATCGATAACTCCTTTCGATGAAACTAACATCGATTTATTTAACTCGACGAACTTAACTCGACTAACTTAACTTGACTCGACTAACTCGACTTACTTGGTTCGACCAATTCGATTCGATTAACTAGGCTCGACTAACTTGACTAACTTAACTCGACTTACTTGGTTCGACCAATTCGATTCGATTAACTAGGCTCGACTAACTTGGTCGAACCACCCGATCAACTCAACTTATTTAACTTAACTTATTTCTCAACTCGATCAACTCGATTTAACTCCTATCGAATAACTAATATTCGATTAAACTCCATTCGCTTGACTCTAGATCGCAGCGATCACAATGGTTACGCCTGACTCCCTCAGGAAACATCCGACCGCCGTAGGCTATTTACAGCCCTGCGAATTACGCTAGCAGTCGTACAAGATGACAACTTACCCTGAATACTATGTTTGACTAACTCTGTTTCAAATAACTATATTTGATTAACTCTAGTTCGTTTTAACTCTAATTGATTAACTCTAACTGGTTAACTCCAACTGGTTAACTCTAACTGATTAACTCTAACTGGTTAACTCTATTTGACTAACTCGACTTGACTAACCCCTTTCGAATAACATATTCGATTAACTAACTTTCGAATACCATATTCGATTAACTAACTTCGAATACCATATTCGATTTCTCCTTTCGAATGTCTATATTCGATTAACTAACTTCGAATACCATATTCGATTAACTCCTTTAGAATGTCTATATTCGATTAACTTTATTCACTTTATAAAGATTTCCTTTTTTAACAACGTTTTATTCATTTGAAAAGATTTACTTTTAAATAACGGTTTTACACTTTAAAAAATGATTTCCTTTTTATAATGTTCCCTTTCCAATTCTATTTGTAAATGGTTTACAAATATTTCCTTTTTCAATTTATTTCTTGAAATATTCTAACTCCTTAAATTCCGGGGAAAATTCGCCATAACCTCCTTTGTATCGGAAGCATCGGGAAAATCCCCAAACTCGCCACACAGGCCTTTCCATTCAAAAAGAAAATGTTTTAAAATTATTTCCTTTTTGAATATCTCCTACTTATAAATATTCCAATTTATAAATATTCCTTATTTATAAATATTTCTATTTATAAATATCTCTTATTTATAAATATTCCAATTTATAAATATTTTGTTTTCAATATCACTTTGAAAGTCTCCTTATCAACATCCCGGTATGTCATGGTATTCAATCATATCAAATCACGATGTTCAATATCGTCCAACCCACACAAATCAACAACAGGTTATAATTCACATCATATATTAAAATATATGAAAAACAATAAAATAACTGTTGAGGAATCCAGTCGGATTCCTCCAACCTGTTTCCCTGCATCACAGATGTTAGATAATATAAATAACATCACTTTCAGTTCCATATGATATATTCTGTTAAACAGAATCAATATAGAAATTTAACTAACTGACTAGCAGTTCAATCAAACAATCAATACACAGTCAAACAGACAATTTTAACAGTTCTAACAATACAACATGAAATTATAAACTGTTCAGAGTTAGTGAGATTTACTCACATTGGACGATCATCGTTGATAACGATAACCATCGCTCGATTTGATTCAGACGGACAATTTATTTCGTTATAAACTGTGACGGGCTCCAATTGACTCGCGGTTAGTTCCATTATGGAGCTCTCGTCCATACGATCCTGTCGGATCTTGTTTTGCTGAATTCCGTCTACGTATGACCAAGTTATAGCATTACGAAGTTTGAACACTTTTAAATTAAAAACAAACTTGAATTAACAATATCCTTGGGCCTTAACTCAATACCTTGGCCCATCATCACCCACGTACAAACCCACCCGAACCCTTCTTTCTCTCCCAAACGAAACCAGCGGATCTTCCTGTTTGTATTTTAAGGCCATTTTCGTTTCTTTTACACCACGGTTCTCCTACATCCCTTCACCGAACTTCGCAACCTACAGCATCATAAACCACCACATCGAATCCTCTTCCATCTCGGCACCATCATGTTCATCTCGCACCCCTGGTAGGAATCGCGACAGCCAGGTTCCCATCGAAAACTACTGTGCAACATCGAATCCTATTATCACCAAATCCCCCAAATTTCCTCCTACAGGTGCGATTTCCCACCCTTAACCTGAATTCGAGCACCAATTTGTACAACACACCCTTAATTTCAAATGGTGCTCAGCCCTAGCTCGAACAGAACTCACGTCGTATACTTCGCAGCACCAAAAGGGACTCCAAACTGAATGGAACTCATATCTATGAAAAGAGAAGACTATGAGGATCTCGAATACACTTGTATTGTGATTTATAGGGATTTGTTTGAATTGATTTCGGGTTTTCTCGTTTTCTTGGATCGGATTCTTTGAGGAACGAGATTGGTTTCCTCGCGTTGAAGAAAGTAAAATCGAGGCCGGTTTCAGAAGTTGTGGTATCTGGTTCAGGTTAGGTTAGCTATTTATAGGGAAGTTAGGGTAGATATTTTGTCAAGATATTTTTGTGTACGCTATTTTATATAAACTCCATTCGTTTTCGGACCCCAATCGACGAAAATAAGAATACTGTTGTAATCAGCGATGTACCCGGATTCCACAAATATAAAAATATACACAAGTTGACTTATTCTGTGAAATTCCTAAAATACTGATTTAGGGTGCACAATAAAAATTGCTTATTTATCACTCTAAAAATTTCTATAATCACACATGATATCCAAAAATCGTGGAAATGGACATACAACTAGAGTTTGACATTACGGACCCAACGGAACTGGTTTCGTCGAATTCCGACTCCGTATGCTCACACAGCGTATTTTTAATCGTCGAAATACTGACTGTTTTGCACTCTAAAAATCCGTACGGCCACACAGTGACTCTAAAAATCACGAAACTGGAAATCTAACAACTATTTGACATTGCGGATCCAATAAAATTAGTTTCGTCGAATTCCGACTTCGTTTGCAAAAGTGGTTATTTTTAAAGCTCTAATAGCCTATTTAAATATATAAATATATTTAAATAAATTAAATTAAATATAAATAATTTAAATATTATCGTATATCTTCACATATGATATCGTACAGCTCCAGAATATCATATCAGAATTTACAGCTTGATATTTCAGATTCCAGATTATCCCGGTATTCAGTTTATACTGAAAATCTCTTTTATAACGTAAATAAAGCGTCGTAAATTATAAAGGAATTCTACAGCGACTTTTTCTGAAATTTGATTTGGACGTACATCAAAATCTACACGACGAAATCCCGATTTTTCTCTTCCACTAGAAAGATATACTCCACCAGCTCCACATGTTTCTTGTTTCACTGAAATCCGGCTTAAAACGAATCCTGAACATCCAGTTGAAGTTCAAATCGCCAAATAGCGAACTGCAGCGCCATTTCAAGCTCGTTTATAAATATATTATAAACTATACGTTCAACTGTCGTCGATTCAATATAATCGTTATTATATTTCGAATCGAAACTCCACCAAATCTCGTATGCTATTCAATTTACACGATATTGTGAATTTCACTATTTCTGACTATTTCGACATTATAATATATTTTATTATATTATAATTATTAATTAAATATTATTTAATTCACGTTCTCGATATCGATAAATTGATATTTAATAATTAAATAAATAAATTGTTCAACAGCTAAAAAATGCGGGTTACTACATCGGGACTGGACGTAGGGCGGGAAGTCCGAACTAGTATAAAAATTCCTGGTGTCACTTTACTTTATTTATTGCATTTACTTTACTTGTGATATATCTCTATAACTTAGGTTTTACCTGCGTAATTATTGCATATCAATTAGTTAGTATATCATATACATTCCGCTATATACATATTGATTCTTTTTAGTCATACACATCGACTTTTCATGTTTCTCCAGGAAGAGAGTCTTAAAACTAGGTTTAAAAGTGCTTCTCCAAGTAGACTTATCAGGTTCAAAGTGTATAACTAAAGCGACAATTCAGTAATAATAAATCTGCGAGTACCCGTGTTATTAAAAGCATATGAGATGCGGATTGAATGTTAATTTTTGGAAAATGTTTAAACTCCGAAATTAAGAATACTGTGCATCAAGGACATTACCAATGGCGATTTGTTGAAGAGGTCTTTCGGACACCTATATCGAATCTGGGATTTCGTAATGTCAGCTGCCAATGAATATTCATGGATCTCAAAGGTTAATGTAGGCCTTTGTGGTGTCTTGGCAACTCGAAAATGAGGTAGGCTTTTTGGATATGTTAATGTTGTAAAGTGGGTGACAGCAAGAGGTCCTGCGACATTTAAGAAGTCCTTGAGTTTATTCCATTTTTTTCTCCTGTAAACATAAAATGCTAATCAAAATGAATTAGAGCATCTTGAAGCAAAAAAACAACTGAACAATGAGGAGATATTTTGCTTTTGTCCTCCTCATATTTTTTTCAACAAAATAAAGAACACATTCTGGGGTTTTATTCTACTGAATTTTATAGTTACAACCTAAAAATAAAAATAAACTGAAAATATATTTTTGTTTATCACACCTATTAGTCTGATCCTTAATTTTAAATAGATTCAGTAGGTGCATATTTATTTTCCTTTTTATTGCACTCCCCTTCCACCTACACCTTGGTATATCCTCTTAATTTTTTTCCCTTACATCAAATCCGTAAGCACACCAGCATGAAAAATTGAATTCAAGGATAAAACAAAATAATCAACCAAATAATAAAATGGACAAGATCACCAAAAGCAGTGTAAGGCAGCATAACCTTACGCAGATCCAATTCAAGATGTTTCAACTGCCATGGAACTTTTCCTCTATGAAAAACCGTGCTACGCGGGGTCTTATCGCCTGTTTGTTGATTCAAACCGGTAGATTTTGACTGATTCTTCACAACTGGTTGCGGTCTCGAGTGTCTTCTCGACCTGTTTTTATTAGATCTAAATCGAGTGCGAGCCATTCTAGCAAACTTAATTCTTGAACAGTGAAGGAAACAAAGGCAGTTGAAGGGATTACTGTTTCCAGAGATCAGTCCGCTTTCGCCCTCTGACTTCCTCCTACCCGACTTCGCATGCGCCCCTTTCTGCCACCGCTAGGCCATTCATGCCTCCTGTCTGACTTACAACAACCCTCCGCTGCCTGAAGCAGAAGCCGATTCACTTGAAGTCGATTTTGTCTCTGAAGGAGTGGAGGACCTTGTTCGATTGAAGGAGAATACGATTTGCAGATTTTTCTTTTCTGGGCTGTCTAATTTGATTTCATGCGGCCGATGAATGGAGAAAGAGTTCAAAAGCATTGAGGAGCTGAGAATTGGGATACACACGATCTTTTACGTTTTTGCCCTAATAATTTTTATCTCAATGAAGTTTACCAGCGCATATATGGATTGGCCAAATAAGGATTGCAGATATTTATTTTCAGTAACACTTTTTTAGCTTAACAACACTTATTTTGGTGAATAATCTACAACGCAAATAAGCAATTGGCATATGGAAAAAAAGTGTTACCAAATGGCTTTTTTGGTGTAGTAATACATACATACATACATATATATATATATTTGAAAATTGCTTCTCTTTATTGCTAAAATCAATGAAACCCTCCTTTATAAACCTCGTCAAAACCCTATAATCCCCCTAACCTAGATGGGTGCCTTACAGGGAAAAAGAGTACTTATAAATTTGGTATACATGCTGAAAGATACAACACAACAAAATGGAAGAACAAAATACAATAAAAATGCATAAAATAAAAGAAAGCCTCTATGCTAAATCCATTTGCAAAGCCCACTAATAGGCCCATACTAAATCTTCTTCCTGCAGCTCTAATTCAAATTACTTGCTTGTAAATTCAACCAGTATCAGTCAATTCAATTCCCCATCTACCAAGCATCTGTTCATTTCTCCCATTACGAAAAGTTTTGCTACCATTATTACGCACCAGAAACTCTATTTCTCTCTTAACCTTCAATAGACATACAGTTGAATTCGTGCCCTTTACTTGGAATACTTTCATATTTCTCTCTTTCCAAATGAAATAAATTGCATTTATGATAGCAGCACATGCCAAATCCCTCAATTGATCTTTCGTCTTAAAACTAGAATATGTGATTTTAGCTTCTTCTTTCAGATCAGTATGAGAGTTCAAAGAAAGAGATAATTTTTGCTTTAGTGATAGCCAGATGAAAGCAGAAAAATCACAAGAAAAAAAGGTGTTGAATAGACTCCGGATGGTTATTGCAAAGAGGACACATTATATTTGTGATATTGCCTTATTGATTTATTCTATCTTTGGTGTTTAATCTTCCCAGAATTGCAAGGTAAGATTTGAACACCATCCTTCTGCTATTTTTAGAATGCCAAATCACAGAAAATATGCTATCTCTTTCTTCATGAATTCTCAAATAGTCCCAGGCTTTATGAAAAGAAAAAAAATACCTCCTTCACACCATTCATAGAAGTCTTCATTTCTGTTTAGATAAGTAGAAATGGAGATGATTTCATCTAACAATTCTCTTGTTGCAGGGTGAATTTCTGGTTCAAACACTTCATTTCTAATGATGCAACTTACTCTCTACAGCATTACCAATCAAGTTCAATCTACCATAACAAAGCAAATCAATCAAACACTGGCAGTTTATCCAAGGCTCAAACCACATGTAAATATCCCCACCACTAGCAATGATTTTTTTAAACAATTGCTTTGAATTAGTTCCTAATCTAAGTAGAGACTTCCAAGTTATAGATGCATTATTATCCATTGCAATAAACCAAAAATAAACCCTTTTACAATATCTGTTATGCATCCATTTCCTCCATAAAGAAGTATTAGAAAGAAAATTCAAAAGCAATTTAACACGTGCATCATTTCTAAGATCTAACAAGTTCTTTAATCCTATTCCTCCTTCAACCTACCTTTGGCTTACGCAAATTATTCAAAGCAACTTTATGTGAAGTACCTCCCCCAAAAAAATCTGCACAAAGATATTATAACTTGTCTAAAGTATATTCTGGAATTTGATATATAAAGAGCCAATATAAAATGATAGGAGTTATGACAGTGTTAATTAGTTCTGCCCTTCCTACAAAGCTAAGCAATTTTGTTTCCCATCCTTGAAATCTACTTTGCACTCTTTGAATAAGTGAGTTACACTCTGAATAATGACGGTAATTCGAGGATAGAGGCACTCCAAGATATTTAATGGGTAAAACACCTTGTTAAAATCCCAAAATATGCTGAATTTCTCTAGAATTTATAGTAGAAACACTGAAAAAACTTTAGTTTTTGAGGCATTCACATTAATACCTGCATACATGCTTAATTTCAGGAAGATCTTCTTTAAAGACATAACATTAGGCACTGATGATTTACCAAAAATCATTAAATCATCTACATATAATAAGTGAAATATAATTGGTTGAGTAGAAGAACTGGGCTGAAATTCTTTTAACTGAGTTGCTTCATCCTTAAGACAGGAAAATTATTGCTTTGCTATAACAAATAAGTAAGGAGACAATGGATCCCCCTGCCTAATTCCGCTATTTGATGATATATACCCCTTTGGAATGCCTTGAATCATAATAGAGAAAGTAGTTGTTGTCATACATTCATATATGAGATTTACAAAATGTGTTGGAAAATTCATTTTTGACATGATAAAGCATATGAATTCCCTATTTACTCTATCATATGCTTTCTGCAAATCTACTTTGACACATAGTTTAACATTCCTTTCTTCTTGAAATCATGCAACAATTCATGTGCTAACAAGATATTATCACCAATATATCTACCTTTAATAAAAGCACTTTGATTTTATGAAATTAGAAAAGGCAGGAAATGCTTATGTCTATAACACAATACTTAAGAAAATATTTTGTAGTAGACATTACAGCAAGAAATTGGTCTATAGTGAGCTATCTCTGTTGGTCTGTCATTTTAGGGAATTAAAGCGATGAAGGTTTGGTTTAATGATTTTGGCAGTTTACCTGATATAAATATATTAGAAATAGCATGCAGTAAATAATTTTTCAGAGTATCCCAATAAACCTTTAAGAATTTAGCATTTATGCCATCTGGTCCAGGGCTAGAATCATCACGAATTTAGAATACAACATCTCTTATTTCACTTAAATCCACTACTTTCATAAGGAATTGTTGCCCTAGTAAATTTACTGTGGAGATAGGATGAAAATTTGGAAATTCAGAAGTACATGGACCATTAAACATGTGCTTAAAGTATGTAATAGCTTTATCCGTGATATCCTCAGATTTAAACAATAAATTGCCATTTTGATTTGTCAATGCTCTGATGTGATTAAAGAATCTCATGTTTGATATTCGAGAATAAAAGAATTTAGAATTTGTGTCACCTTGTTGAAGCCAGGAAACTTTAGCTTGCTGTTTAAAACAACTAAAATATATTTGTTGCAAATGCGAAATTCTTTCTTGGCTTGTAGATAATTTTCATAAAGGACGACGTCTTCTGGATTATTATCACCAGCTTTTTCGAGTTGAGTTGCAATATTTTCAACATACTTAAGGTTAGCAGAATTTTTATCCCTCAATTTATTCCAATTTGAAAACTCTTTTTTATAGTTTTGAAGTTTTTGCAAAAACTAATAATTTAAAAAAAACTCATACTGCTGCATTCAAGCCTTTTTGAACTGCATCATTGTAACCTGACTTATTTGGCCAATCATTTCTATATTGAAAATGATATCCCTTAGAATCTTGAGTAGGAATGAGTTCTAGAATGATTGGATTATGATCACTATAATTTTGAGAGAAAGAAAGTGCTTTCATATGTAAAAAAAGATGCAAATACCTATTATTCACCAATATTTTATCTATATTAGTAGAAATTCACCTTCTACGCCAAGTGAATTGAAATCCCATAGGTTTAGTTTCAGTTAATGCAGTTTGTATTGTAAACTTTTGGAATTCTCTCATATGTTGATAACAGGCAATGTAACTACCGGGATTTTTCGCTGTTAAATCTAAAACATTTAAATTGATTTTAAATGTGGTTTTGGTAATATAAAATGATTTTTACAAGGAATTATTTATTAAAAATGAAGTTTGAATGTATAATTTATAATATAATTTAAATTGAGCTCGTAACGTCGCGGTAGTTCGTAATATTACGTTTTGAACTTCAATTGAATATACATTATTCGTTATAAGTCAAATTTCTTTGAAATAAGAAATGTTTGAATTTATTAAAATGTATCTTTCTAATGGAAGTGAAAATTCGAGATTTCGTCTTATAGATTGTAATTTATGTCCAAATCTAATTTCCAGAAAGTCGCTGTGGAGTCATGTATAAGCCATAACGGTTTATTTAATATAATTAAATATTGGTTTCAAACTTGGACAAGATTTTTGAGATGTAGTTATAATTTAATTTATAGAATTTTTCTGTAATTTTTATTTTGAAAAATAAGCAATTTTTTTATTTGAAGTATTTTACACCCTAAATCAGCATTTTTGGAATTTCACAATATAAATCAACTTGTCTATTTTATTATAGTTTTGAAATCATGGCATATTTCTCAACACGACGGTATTTTTCGTTTCGTCGATAGCGGCCTGTAAGTGAATGAAATTTATGCGGTGGTATGATATTTTATTGCGACGAAGTCAAGTTGATATATATATATATATATATATATATATTCTTTGACTGCCATATGTAGCACATCCATGTCCAAACATGAGTTGCCATGCACATTATTGAATGTTCATAAAATAACTACATGCCACTGAAAGGTTGGAAGAACAAAAATAATGCAATATAGCACTCATTGGAATTCATAGGACAGGCAAACTCATGTAAAATTTAATGTCCCATTTTCTTCTTGTTGATCAGTTGGTACCCCATACAAAACAGTATTGCTTCTCACATATAGAACATTAATCAGATTTGAGACGTGGAAGATGGTCAATACACATAGAGACGTTAATACTGGTTCGCCTAACACTCGGGTCATCATTGATTATAATATAAAGAAAATGCATCAAATCAAATAAGAAAAAAAACCACCTTGCCGTATAAGCTACAGGCGTGCCAATCCATTTAATACCGTGCACCTAAAGCCTTGCAACCATGCTTACCACACACCTCTACTTATAAATACTGTACATCTCTTTCAATCCTGGGAACAAAACCGTGACGCAATAAAAAATCAAACAAAATCATATTAAATTCAAATATAAAATGAAATTTAATGAATTCGGGTTCAATAAACTCGTGCAAAATAGCTTCATCACGGGTATTATCAGGAGGTGCCGCAATGTTCTTTTATCAGAGTCCAAAAACTGAGCAGCAGCTCTAACGCTGGTCTTCAACGTTAGTACGGTGGTCGGAAGGCTAAATCACGGACGGCGTTACGGTTATGGGTTGGAGGCAAGTTCATCTGTTGGCTTCTCGCGAGCTGCTATCGCGTTTTGGAAAGGGGGAAGGCTGAGTTTGTTTGTTTGACGTCAGGGAGGAGAGGATGGATAGGGAAGCCTGGCGATAGGATCACGAGAGTGCTTTCGAAAATAGGCGAGGAATGGGAGAGGTATTGGATCAAACAATCATGGCAAGAAAAAGAAAGTACACATGGACTTTAGTAGCCGAGCTGCTGGGCACGAGGTCTTTGAGGATAGATGAGCCGCGTGGGATAAGGGCGTTTTGGTTGAAGTTGTAGAGGGAATGAAAGTGAGGGGTGTTCGTTCAAAATTTAAGGAAGAAAAGAGTTCAGAAATTGGATAAAAGAAAAATGAAATAGCGGCAATGGGAGGTGCAGCTTGGACAGAACGAAGAGAAGGTTATGAGCAGCAAGTTTAAATTGTAACTAGTGTTTAAGAAGTAATTAAGATTTTTAATTACTTATAAATAAATAGTTAAGGATAAATTAATATACATCAACTTGTAAGACTAATAAATTTCTCATACATGATCAGAATCAAGCAAAACAAAAATCATTGAGACCGTATAGACGAGTACTACAGGCCATGGAATTTGAAATGATTCAGAGCTTATGAGGATTTTTGGCAGATTAAAAACATCAGATCAAATTATCAGAAATAAATCGTCATTCAACAATTACTAATCAAGGTGAGTAAACACACTAACTCTGGCTCATTTATATTTTTATATAAACGAGCTTTAAATTTATTTATAGTAATATAATAATGTGTGATGGTTGTTGGGATGAATGGTTGATAAAGTTGGTTGAAATGGTTGATATAGTTAATCGTTGATCGATTATTAATTCTATTTACCATGATTTTCATATTGATGTGAAATTAATATTATTGATATTATTGATGTTGATTAACATCTGTGGATGCAGGGAAACAGGTTGCAGGGAACCAACTGGATTTCTTAACATTTATATTATTGTTTTTATTCGATTGTGCTATATGATGTGTTATACAATCCATGATTGGATATGTTGTGTTTGAATTACCCTGGCCCTAGAAACTTGGTATGTTCGATACCGTAAAATATTTTTGAATGTGGAAAAGGAAATTGGGATTTAAATTGGAATTTATTTTCAAAAAAGAATAGAGTTGAAAATAGAAACCCGTTCAAGTGGATAAATCAAGAAGTTGTTTATAAGTAAGAATATAAATTAAGTGAATCATTAATCATTGGGTAAATTGAAATCTAAGTTCAAATATGAATTTACATGGGAAAGTGAAAATCGATTTTGAAACCAATATTTGAAAATAGATCTGAATTTAGAAAGTTAGAAAGGAAATTATAAAAGAGGTTTTAAATGATTAAAAATTGAGATTTGTAGGAAAATTTTGAATAGAAGTTATAAACAGAATTTGGGTTTAAGATAATATTTTAAATACGAAATCAAATTGATTTGATTGTATATAAAAGAAATATATTCACGGTTAAAGTGAATAATGGTTTAAAGCAAACATTTTGCAAATGAAATATCTCTAAAGGAAATTTAGATTTGAGATATGAACCTAGATTGGAAAGTGAATGAAAAGGGAAATGGGTAATCGTTTTAAAAGAAAACTATGAGTTTTAGTTCAAATTTCAGAATATAAAATAAAGTGTGATAACGATTTGTAGACTGGAATGGTTATAAAGGAATTTGGAAATGATTTGGGAAGGATAAATTCAAAAGTGAAATTGGGAATTTGAATTAACCTGAAGTAGTAGATAAATTACGAAGTTCGGAATATAATTGAATATAGATTATTCGAGAGAGAGTTATTTATTGGAATTCGATTATATCGAATTTAGGGAAGTAATAATTTTTACTTTCCGTTTGAATCAAATTTAATTATTTAATTATTAACTTATTTATTTATTGAAATTAATAAGTACAAATTATATTTTTATAAACCAAATATTTGGAAATAGCGATTATAACGCTACTGTTATAATCAATGTTTTTCCGTAAAAGAAGTGGATTCTGAGATTAAATCTGAGAGTCGTGTAAGCGATGTTTTGTTTGAAGTTGTGACCTTTGACTATTTCAAAATTGAGAATGTTGTTCAATTAAGGTCTGAGAGGTAATTATACCCCAACTTAATTGACTTCATGATTGATGGAGGAATGGTCAAGGTTCAGTAGTCAAGATTGATTAGTAATATGATTAGTTAATAAATAACTAATGATTTGAGTAATAAGATGTTAATAACATCACGTTAATTCAAAAGATTTTGAAATGTTTCCCTAAATAAAATGAGAGATATTTTCTATGCATAGAAAATGAAATGAATTGGTCAATGAGGAAATAAGAAATGGAAGATGGAAATATTTTCCGATATTAATAAGGTATATTTTCTATATATAGAAAATAAGGATTTGTGAATATTTAGAAATTTTTTCTAACTGGAATAAGAGATATTTTCTTGAATAAAGAAATTACGATATTGGAAATGTTTTTTCCCAAGAATCAAGAGAGAAAATAAAGCTTTTAAAGGATACGAAAGATGAGAAATGGGAATTAGAAATGATTATATAATAAGGAATCAATTTAAAAAGGGGCCAGTGTTGTTTGATGTTGATCGTTAGAATTTCCATTTGGAAATACGATCGTTGGTTGTATGGATGTTTTCTTTGATAGTTAAATCACTGGCTATCAAAGTTTGATTTATTTTATACCTCTGTTGTCAATACGGAGAGACTGGGATAAAATTTATTATCTGAAAACCACTCCGTATGGACATAAGCGTTACGAATCAACTTATGCTGAAGATAATTGAAGACGGAGTAAAGTGCAAGGGCTGCTCTGTTAACCCTAGGTAGAAATTGCCCAAGATGGATTAATAGAACGGTGCCTTTGGTTTGTCCAGTCCCAAGGAAACATACATGAACAAATCTGATAAGGTAGCATTCAAAGCAAATGGTGGCAAGATGTTCTAAAAGAATATTCATGACCTTAAGCCTCATCACCCGGGAAATGACAAAAATCGGGCAGGCAGCATGGCCAAGTGGGTCATTCCCATTAGGGGTATTTGTAATGTTCTGCCTTTTTGACCGCTCCAGATTGGTATTTAAACCAACTTAAACGTTCAAATCGACGGATCGTTATTTAGCTTATAGAGTTTAAGAACAGTATCAACACAGAAATACAGAATAATTAATAACACAGCATTGAACAGCGGATATACTTAAATTTATAATAAGAATTTT
The DNA here is from genome assembly GCA_030737875.1 of Allium sativum. Lineage (NCBI taxonomy): Eukaryota > Viridiplantae > Streptophyta > Magnoliopsida > Asparagales > Amaryllidaceae > Allium > Allium sativum. Next base: position 712,119,798 of record CM060921.1, on the reverse strand, counting down.
TGGATACAAAACTTTTCTATGTACAACAGAATGAAAATACATTTTGGGTACAAAAGAAATATTTACTGTTTTCAAAAATCTTCAGAGTTCGCTTCTCCTGAAATCCCCAGCTTTGACAATCTTCGAACCCTAAGCTGTAATATTTAAATCTGTACTGCTCAGGTCTGACCCGAGCGTTCCATGCAAAAACATAAAACACTCGAGTCAGGATTAATCATATGTTCAAGTAAATTAATTCCAATATAAATGCTACATATAATAGTAAATCCTTACATCGACATATGTAAAACATACAATTATGTAACAACAGTACCATATCGGTTTATTTTCCGGGGACGTGATCTTAGGAGCTTGCATGTACGCATATGTACAAGTACGTATGTGTGCTGCCCCAGCTTCCTAAGACCGAAAATAACAAGTATAGGCCAACACCACGAGGATGGCGATAAAATTCAACCACAATTTTATAAATGACAAGGTGCAGCCAAATGGGATGATTTGCGGAATAAGCTAATGCAAATGTACCCACTCATATATATGTAATCCTACATACAAAACCGGATTCATCAATTCAGCTGGGTGAAAGTTGGTCAACTTCGGTGCTAAACGGAATAGTGCACACTGTACAAAGGCCTAACAATTAAGTACAAGGCAGGTCACATAATCAGCTTTGAAGGCATGGATCAGTTCAAATTAGAAATCGGAGCACATCAGCTTATTAAGGCCATGGTCCAATTTAACTTAGAAATCAGAACATATTAGGTTCACAGCCCCTAAATGGTCAAACAAACATCCTTTGTGAAAAACATCATGTAATATACCCAACATATGTCAAATAAGGCCAGGGGTCTCAGATGTCTGCATAGTGATATATATGTATGGTTCCTAGGCCCAAAATATATGTTATCTTGTTGTAGCTATCATATGAGGCGCAACACACATCTAAAGGGGGCACAACCAAGTATATGAATCCCACTTCTTAAGACAATAAAAGGATGCAGTTTAATGTCATGGGAATGGGGACAGTAACCGCATGTGCAAGTACTTACATAGTTATATGGGTAAGAAAACTGATAAGAGAATACAATGCACCTTACTTCGGTGGAGTTAAAAGTTACAAATGAAAATAGTTAAATTTTAAGAATAATGGTTCGAATGATTGGTCAAAATCAAACATCTCTGTAACTTCACCAGTATTGGATGTTCAACCCAGTTATGAAGCTATTGCCAATATTTTAATATGTGCATAAACAAATAACATCAATATTTGTGTGTGCTTGTAAACAAATAACATGTATAGTAACAATTTATATCTGGTTGAGCTTATAGCCGATCCCACTCCTAACTGTATTATTATTATTTATTCAATTTCAGTTGTGACTGAATAACGAAATACCACCGACTTTAAATAGGGAACACAGATACTTTGTTGTTAACCATTTCTGTATATATGTATATATATGTGTATATATATAACAGGGGGAAATCGGCTGATTGCAAGAAGGTTTTAATTCATACATTTTCAATGAACACAACAAACAAGTTCATGGTAAACTGCATAGCAAAACAGTCCAACAAGCAAGCCATACGAGTCTTCACTCTTTGATTTCAAGCCACTTAACAGTCGAGCAAAATGGTTGATCAAAGTATATAACTAAAACCCTTACTGTTTATAGATAACCAACTGTACGTTATCATTCAGGCAATGCCCTATGGAGAAGGAACAGTAACTAATTGGAATAAATGATCATAACCATTTTCAATGTGTTTCATAAGCAGGTTATCTTTATTGTCTTTAATTTCGATGCCCTATGGTGAAGGAAAACATTTTTTTTTCAGATGTACATTTGTTACTTTATTGTAGGGCTGCACACAACCCATATCCAATCCAACCCAACCCACATAAACCCAACCCAACCCATCCTAGTTCGGGTCGGATATGGGTTACAATTTGTAACCCATACTATACACGGGTCGGGTTTGATATTTTGTTCAACCCAACCTTATTTTAATCCAACCCAACCCTATATTAAAGAACTAATTTAATATTAGCCCACTTAAAATTAGAATAGTATAATCTTATAATATATTTTATGTATTCTATAGTAATTATATATAGCAAAACATATTCCATGTCAATCCAAGCTAGACAGAACTTGGCAAATATATTTTAAAGAGCATTTTAATGTATTTTAAAATGAAACATTTCTTCTACTATGTAGTAAATTAATTTCATATGATGTGTTTTACAATGAAATTTTAATAAAATATGTCTTATAATGAATCTATTATTTTAAATGCATTATGCTAAATAAAATATGATAAATTATGTTGAGTTTTTTAATATTATTTTAAAAAAAATCTCTTATATTCTCATTTTTTATTTATATTCAAGCAACCCAACCCAACCCTACTAAACCCGACCCAACCCATACTTCAACCCAACCACATATGGGGTCGGGTACGGGTTGAACTACCTTAAACCCATACCTATACGGGTCGGATGAAGTATTTGGTCTAACCCGACCCAACTCATACTTTGTGCAGCCCTACTTTATTGTCTTTAATTTCGATAGGGAGATCCAAGTGAAAATTCAGTATATATGGTGCGAAATTTTATTTACATAAGGCTCAGGTTATCTAAGCCTTCGGATCCTTCAAGTTATCGCTTTTACATGCATGCAGGTCAATGAACATGGCTCACAAATATGCAAAGATCAGTTGGCATGTTAGCAGCATTAAATTGGAAGCAGGTCACTGACCAAGGTTCACAAATAGGGTGTAATAGTTGGTTATATGATGTAAACATGCTAATAGTTGCCTTGTATTTTAATATCACAGTTTTGATCCATATGAACATGAAACGGCAAAGTTTCCACTACTCAAATTATGTCAACTAGTGACAGAAAATAATAGAAATGAAACATCTGACCAAAGCATATGTTCCAACTTAAATTCAGTAAACCAAAAGTGGGTAGGCGTTCTACTCCAATGATGCGCATGTTTTTCAAGTGGACAAATCAGGTGTAGCCTCTGCCTATCAGTTTTACTCAATCCTTATCAACACAATATATATATATATATCAACCATACAATTTTCAAGGTAACCAAACAACCCGATAGCAGACAAAAAAGCAAAGGAAAATTATCATATCAAGTTCGAGTTGAAATTTTGTTCACTTGAAAACATGATTAATCGTGAGTGAGATGCTCACCATACGGCCGTGTTTCCTTAAACCAAAGCGAAGAGTGGAGGTGGCGAGGTCCTCGACGATTTGTGGTGTCTTCTGGCTTCGATTTAGAGCTTCGGTCTCGCTAGAGAAGGAGTTGGCATCACCGCGTGGCCTCGATTTGGGTGCTTGTGATTTTTCTTCGAATTGGGGACCATGATTTCGAGTAGGGTTAGAGGAAAAGGGAATCGGCCATTATCAATCAAAAAGGGGAAAACGTGATTTTGATCGCTTAATGAATTGGAGGAAAGAGCGTGATTTATAAAAGCAGAACCCGTGGGTACCAAGTATTCGTCGGAGCCGAGGAATCGATAGTGTGCGTAGGAAGGAACCCGTGGGAATGAAGGAATCAGTAGTGTGGTGGCCAAGTAACCGATGGTGTATATGAGAAGGAACCGGATTAATAATTTTATTTTACTGTTATTTTTTTTCCATCGCCATTTACGTTAAAGTTTTATTTTTATACCGCCACGAACGAACTCCAATCGCAACAAAATTAGACATGCTGCCATGTCTCGTTGTTCTGAACACAATAAATTTGGTTGTAATCTGATTCAGCTTGTATACACCGTTATTTTAATTTATTTATTTATCGATTCACCAATAATTCTACTCTGTTTATTCAACAACTTTGTTTAATTCAAATTTTGAGACGTCAAATTCCAGTCTTTTTATACATATAAATATGCACATATCTAAGCTAATTCTTCATATACTTTTAACAAATAAACCTCAAATTCATTTAACGTTAAAGACCATTTATGTAACAGCCCGCATTTTATGTATCGGAAGATCATAAAATAATTTTATTTTATTCCCTGAGGGTTGGATCATTCTCATCTTTTAGTATGTTGCTTGTGGGGATGTGAGACATGTCCATAAATTTTACCGATTTTGTTTGTGACCATTTTTCCCCTGTCAGTCTTGTAAATGGCATAATTTTTAACTCAGGTCGAATCAGAGGGTGAGACCTGTGCCATTGGAAAGGAATTAATGGTTCTCTTTCCGTAGAGTGGTTACATTAAGGATTTGGTTCAGCGGTTTGGGAGAAATCGCTATTTTAAGGTTTTTCAGTTGGCTGTTCAGTTTTTGGAAGGCTAATGGGCTGATTTGGAGAAGGCCCATTAGGGGGTTGGTGGAGGCTATAAATAGGGGGTAAGGGATATGGAGAAAGGGGCATTTTCCATTCTCTTATGGGGAGGCTTTGATCTCCTTCTTCCTCTAACATATTTCCACCATTAAAATTCCAAAATCCAAGGAGGGAAATCGAAGATCTACACCATAAGAGGCTAGATCTACATCGTTTCAAGGGCGAATTCATCGGATTGAGGAGTTTGATTCGAAGTGTTCGCTGTCCGGATTGCGTTTTCATTGCTTTTGCTTAGATTTGGATAATTGGTGAGTGATTTACATCTCTCATTCGGATTCATGCAAGTATATGGGTTTTAGGATGTTAATTTCATCATTTCCATGTTATTTTCCTTAGATCCACACCATGCTAAGTCCATTTTATATATGAATCACCTTAGGATCTGATTTAGATAATTTAAATGGTTAATTTTATGATTTTTCTCAAGATTATGCAAGTTAGATCCGTTTTTATGTTCATATGATTCACTTATCATGTTTTGGGAAATTTATGTGTTTTGATGGAAATTGTTAGATTGAGGATATTGTTGGTTGCATAACATGTTTGTGATTGCGTTTGGATGAATCGGATAAGCTGGTTTCATCGGATTCGTCGTTTGGCGAAGTTTTGGTCGAAATCGAAGTCTAATTGGAGATGTGCAGGTTTCTGGTCGTCCTGGAGTTGGTCGGGTCGGTCTGGAATGAGGTGGTCGGTCATAGTATGGCTTGGGAAGCAAGTCAGGGAGCTGGTCGGTTTAAGCTGGTCGGTCCAGAAGGAGCAGAAGTGTTTCTGGTCGGTCCAGAAGGAGCAGAAGTGTTTCTGGTCGGTTTCAGATGGTGGCATTCTGGTCGGTTTCAGATGGTGGCATTTTGGTTGGTTTTACTGGAAGCAAATCCTGGTCGCTCTGAAGGAGCTGGTCGGTCAGGTGGAGCAAAATCTGGTCGGTCTTGACGGGGTCGATCCAAAGCTGGTCGGTCCCAAGGAGGTCGAGTCGATCCAAAGCTGCATGGAGGCGGGTTGTTCTGGAGCAAGGCTGGTCGGTTTTTGGCTGGTCATTCTGGAGCAAGGTTCTGGTCAGTTTTGGCAGGGTCGTTTTCTGAAAAAGTCTGTTTTCGGGTACGACTCGGGTACGAACCAAAAAGGTGGAACAACGAATGCGGAGACAACTCAAAGGTCGTGAGTTGGTGGATAATGGCTGCTCGAGAAGGTTGCTTGAGCTATGAAACATCGTCAAGGTTGGACGATTAGAGATGCGAAGGCCGAGAAGTCATCGTTGTAGTAAGTTCTAGCAGGCTCAAAGCAGGGGTACGATGGGTATCGTTGAAAGGCCCAAAAGACCAGTTGTTGGTCGAGTACCCTGGGTCTTTCTGGTTGGGGAAAGGCCTAGTGTCAAGGTTGGACATTGCCAAGGTTGGGCATATGGAGTTCATGCTAGAACTGGGGTTATCATTAACCCTTGACATATGGCAAGGTTGGCCGTCATACGACAATGATGGTTTCGAAGCAGGATTGGCGGTGATAGCCAGAGTCGGTTATGGATGATTGTTTGTTCTGTTTGTACTATCTCACATAGATTATCCAAAGTCGAGGGAGATGTTCTTTGAGTGTTTAAGTGATATTGGTTTAGGCCTCTGGCGAGGGTACTTGAGGAATGTTAAACTCGATTAGGGTTGTCTGTGTGAGACTTATATAATCTGGATGTTATGTGTGTTCTCTATGATTGAATGGGTGTTCTGGTTTCTATGGATGAATGGTTGAAATGCTTGGTGTAAAGGCTATCACTGTCCGATGTGGGGAAGATAAGGATGAGTTCTTCTCTGGTGTTGTGGGTAGATAAGTTTTTCATTTACCCATTCTCATATACTTTCTTGTTGAAGTTTGTTAGCTGTTTTATCGCTCACTAAGACTATTGTCTGACTCAAGGTTTTATGTCTCCTCTTATTACCTTGGGCTGTTCATCCGGTTGTGGATGGGCAGACTAAGTAGCAGGTTACAGGTAATGGAGCTTAGTGATACGAGGAAGCTGAGCGATGACGAGCAGGAGGCTAGCGTACCAGTTTTATTCTATCTAGTATTTCTGTTTCCGCTGTTTGAGTTGCTTGAGAGCTGTAGTGAGGCCTTATGTACAAACTTGGATATCAGTTGGATAATCTTTCTGGATGTTGAAAGAGTTTCAAAAGTTTGCTATATGATACCTCATTACTATCACCTGTTGTATATGTTCTATTATATTTTATCCTTGCGCTGTGAGTTCTACGACAGGTTTCGATGTGTTCACTTACTATGATGATCGTCCATAGCAGCCTGGCACGCCTTTCAGCGCATTATTCCTCTTGTTTAGTGCGGGGGTTATGGGCGGTCGTCACAATTTATATTTTCCAATCGAATTTCAAATTCAATTTAGATATTCAACAATAATTATTTCATTCATAACCAATCATTCTGATTTAATTATCGAGTCCAATTCATACTGAAACTATAGATTTGATTGTAACTCAAGTATCAATATAATTTGATTATTTGTATTTAAATCCTTAATTAATTTTACACTCCAACTGTCAAAATTTCCGGGAATTTACAGTATTATCACCTGATCTTGAGAAATTCCATTTGCTCCTTATTCTATTCATTGCTGTATGCTTTCGGTAACGGTTGTTGATCACAACCGTTGGTGATAATATGCTCGATACACTCAAGTTAAATGAGTGGTCAGCCATGTGTGGGCCGGGTTGCAAGACGTTCTTGTTGAACCCAGTGTAATTCCCCTCTAGAGATACACTATCGGAAGGTGGTTCCATACCTTGTCATAGTCCGAATCCAGTCTCCAATAAGCACCCTGCGGTTTTTGGTTTTACATTACTTATGGAGCGTGAGATGCAAGCGTTCCGCTAGATTTCTATTTATTTGATTTAGACACTATTATAATATCACCAGATTTTGATATCAAAATGTTTTGGGTTATCGTAAGGTAAAAACCATCCGTGTTTATGTGTGGATCGGTCTTACGATTATCTTTTCTTTCTAAAGGATTTTTTTTTGAAAGTTAAACAAGTGGTTGGAGTTTACTCACACCAGTCCCATGACTAACCAAGAGTTTATTTTGTTTGTTTTCCCTAAACTCTTGGGTGCCCAAATTTGTATGGGCAGTCAAGTGGTCGGGATTTTACAGATTCACTTGGAGGATTTTGAAGCAGGAGGCTTCACCAGTTAGCTATAGACTATCATATTTTTCTGATGTGTAATATGTTCGTATCTGGAAACAGGTGTTTATAACTGTTCCAGGAATAGCTGTTGTGCTCTGATAATGGTATGTATATAAAGTTACTGAATTGTATTTCAAAGTTTTGTTATCTAATATATTTTATTCGTTCCGCTTTGAGTTTGTGTTCTTCATTTTCTTCTATTCTAATTTTTATTTCTTTCTATTTCTCATCCTCTAACTTTTTCCTACTAATGATTCGTATTTTCGTGCAATTTGGGTTGGACGTGTGGTGTGACTGATCGACTCAAAGGGTATGGAAATTTGGGCCGTTACATTTGGTATCAGAGCTGAAGGTTGAGTAGTAACCTTGGCTCTGTGACGTAACTCAATGAAGATGGGGTTAGTAATACCCTAGATTGAGTTTGAGTGTATATATATGAGCGCGTATTTGTAGATTTGTCATAAAAATTGTTTTATATTGTGTTGACTAGTTTGTTGAGTGATTTATGAATTCTGGTCGATACAGAATGTACAACTGTGTCAATAGGTGTTTCTAAACTCTCGAACAAACCAATTAGATACATTATTGTTTTTAAAATGGGTGAATAAAATAATTTGCCTAAAGATTATTTTGGTATAAAAGGATTAGTTTCAGAAATATTATAATACAGGGATGTGTTGGTTGTTATTACAATCAAATGAAATTATAGAATATTGAAATAGTTATATATAACAAAATATAGTTTGTATATGGATAATCTGTCCAAATAAGATGAACCGGAATTGAGTTAAAACCAAAATTTGGAAATTTAAATCCCGGTTGTTTAGAAATATTTTCTGAAGAATTTTTAAAAGTAATCTAACATTACTTTGAAGAAATTTTGGATAAGAATGATTTTAAATGGATTTTGAAAGTAATTAAGCACTGAAATCACTTCAGTGGCAAGAAAATAACTCTGATGATGGATCGCGACATTATCGGTATTCATTTTCGAGCTTTTAAGTGATGGATTGCTACCATAATAGGTTTATTAATGGGAATTGTTTGAGAAAAAAGAGTTGTTTTAGAAATTCAAATGTTTTGAATTTGTTGATGATTATAGATATATGTGTATAATTATATGATTCCAAACCAATTTGGAAATAAAAGCCGGTAATTTAAATTATGAATTTAAATTTAACTTGTGTAAGTTAAATGGATTGGAATGGTGAAAGTGGATCGAATGAGTTAAAATTTAACTTAAGATAAGTTAAATAGAATTGTATTGGATTGGAAATTAAATCGAGTAACTTATTGAAAGTAAATAAATTGATTTGGATGTGTATGGATGTATGTATGAGAATAAGGAATAGAATGACTTTACGAAAAATTAAAATTGGTTTGAAATCAATGGAAATGAAATTTGGTTGCAATTGAATGAAAACTTTGCTGAAAGAATTTATGAAATGATTCATAAATAAATGATATAAATTGAATTGCCCCTTGATATGAACTGAAGTAAATAACATTGTATTAACTAATGGAAAGCAAATTGGTTTAAAACAATTTGAAATGAATATAGACCGAGTATAAAGATATTAATCTAAAATCTTGTGTTTATTCAAATTAAAGGATTGAATGATTATTTGAATATTAGTTATTGAAACTAAGTTGTGAACCCAAGCAAAATAAGTGGATTGATTTTGGAATGGAAATCAAGTTGGCATTACAGAATGGAAATGGACTAACGGGGAAGTTGATTAGTGGATTGGAAACTAAGAATTGGATTAATTGGAAATTAATTGGATTGATGGATATATGTTGAGCAGATATTTAATGGAAGCAAACACAAGAGATAAATTTATGACCACCAAAATGGTACGTGTTCACGGTATTGTTTAGATTTGAGGAGGCCTATCTGCCAAGCCGCTTAACTTTTGGACTGGAGATGCCTAAATATGCGAGTTATGGTTGTACTGAATTGAGCTATATAGGGGAGATGCTGCCGAAGTTTTTCGGAATTTAAGATGTCAGAAAATTTTCGGAATTTTTGAAAATTTTCATTAGTAAGGATAAATTAATATTTTAATTGAAATAAATTGGTTTAGTTGAAATTGAAATTAAGAAGTAAAGCAAATAATTTTTAACGTAAATTAATAGGGTTTGTAGCACTCTTTCTGCCTTAATAATTTCGGGGATGAAATTCTTTTAAGGGGGAAGGAATGTAACGACCCGGATTTTTCGCTATTAAATTTAAAACATTTAATTTGATTTTAAATGTTGTATTGGTAATATAAAATGATTTTTACATGGAATTATTTATTAAAAACAAAGTTTGAACGTATAATTTATAATATAATTTAAATCGAGCTCGTAACGTCGCGGTAGTTCGTAATATTATGATTTGAACTTCAATTGAATATACATTATTTGTTATAAGTCAGATTTCTTTGAAACAAGAAACGTTTGAATTTATTAAACTATATATTTCCAATGGAAGTGAAAAAACAAGATTTCCTCTTATAGATTGTAATTTATGTCCAAATCAAATTTCCAGAAAGTCGATGTGGAGTCGTGTATAAGCCATAACGGTTTATTTAATATAATTAAATATCGGTTTCAAATTTGGACAAGATTTTTGAGATGTAGTTATTATTTAATTTATAGATTTTTTCTGTAATATTTATTTTAAAAAATAAGCAATTTTTTTATTTGAAGTATTTTACACCCTAAATCAGCATTTTTGAAACTTCACAATATAAATCAACTTGTCTATTTTATTATAGTTTTGAAATCATGGCACATTGCTCAACACGACGGTATTTTTAGTTTCGTCGATAGCGGCCGTAAGTGAATGAAATTTATGCGGTGGTATGCTATTTTATTGCGACGAAGTGAAGTTGATTTCTATATATATATATATATATATATATATATACCAGTACGTGGGCACGTCCGATGGGCATGTGCATATATCGATTTGACCAAAGCAAGTGACCATGATACAACTGCGGGAAAACAGAAAATAAAACAGTAGCAATAGTCCACTAAGGTATACAATACGTAATGATGACAGTTGAACTATCAATTATGATGAGAACCCAGAACGTAATGATGACAGTTGAACTATCAATTATGATGATAAGCCAGATATGCTATAGCAAATTCTTAAGCGATCTAATATTTGGGATAAGGGTTTCCAACAATAGGTGGCAGCAACGATACCATTATCTTCCTCGCTAAAGTGATAAGGGTTTCCAAAAGATCCAGGCATTGAGCAATGATGATAGCAAGAATTGTAAGTTGGGTTAAGACATTGCTGATGATGAGGTATAACGTGGAAAGAGGAGGATTTAAATTTAAATAGTGGGAGGAGATGCAAGTGTGATGGTTGTTTCAACTATTTTGAAGATGTTTCCTATATTTTTTAGTTCGTTGCTTCTACATATTTGTTGTAATACATACGAATCATGTTGTATTGTCCATCCTTTTGGATATTTAAACTAATGAAAGTACTAATGAGTGTTAAAAAAAATCTTAAGTGATCTGATTCAAAGAGGTATTATCTCCATGTATGTAATGGTTTTTCTTTCAGTAATTCAGTAGTAAGGATGACCTATTTTGTTACCAAATGTAATTGCAAAATATAAAATAGAGCTAATATTTTGTGACTGAAAATTTGACATAAATATAAAACTTTTGTCACTATCCATAAATAAAAGAATATGCACTGACTGCTTGAAATTATCCATGTAAGTCTATAACTGGGTTTTATACATTAACATGTCACTTCATTTACCATACCCAACTCTATTTTTATATATTTTTTAAATCAGAGTTGTATTTAAATAGTAAATAGATTTATGACAAAAATTTGAAATCAAAATAAGATTTCATTGTGAATGCCAAAATTCAATGTATTTTACATCGGTTCATTAGAGCATTATTGAAACGAATGTTAAAGTAAATTCCTTCTAACCATATAGAAAACGATACTTGTATGATAATACATATATCAAATAATGAGAAAACGTAGATGTAACAATCTATGGTTACAACAGTACAACAAAGTTGAATTATCTTTAATAGCAAACAAAACATAATCCTTCAACAGAATATTCTTTATCTAAAACCTATATAGTATATACAATTTTGAACTCGCTAGCATCCAAAGTGGAGTATGGTTCTGACTGTTCACATCAGTCAGCTAAATTTTTGGAAATATTTACATCTAGTTGCAGTAATTTTTGACATTTTAGATCACCATACAAAATGCCACTCCTATTACCAACCCTGTAGAATGTACAACCATTATCAATGTAAAATGTCCTTCAAAAAAAAAATTTAAATAACAAACGAATGAGTATAGCTATAACTTTAAGCAGTATGGATATTAAGCTGAACATTATGAAAGAAAAAATCATGCACCAATTAACAGTAAGTGTAACAATGAAGAATTGTTGAAATTTTCTTACTCAGTCTTAAATATCAACAATCATAGTTAATTGTATCCCATTATTAAACACATTTTACCATCTCAGATCACAACTCCTGGCATTATAATTAGCTGGCTTGGTCTTAATCTTCCCAAAACTATACAACCCCAATCTTAGTTGACATTTATTTCACCTTTCTTAACATCTAACAAATATGATTCAAAGGTATTCAATTTTGTAGCAGGTATGTATGCAACTTTGAAAATCAATCCAAGATATGGGTAAGTGTCCACACATTAGCTTGCTTGCACTACGCGTGCAAACAGAGAATAATAGGTGCTTTGACTGACTTGATAATACCAAAAATAGGGAAATGTGTATTAAAATAAATAACATGTAAAGAAAAAACAAATTCCAACTTTAAAAAAATGTAAAAAAAACTTACCAAATGAATAGTTCACCTATGATCTGCAATGGTAAGATCCAAGAATCCCTTCTCCCAGTCGAATTTATTATCCATCTCTGTTGCTTTCGCCTCTATTTTGGTTGTAGTACTTTCTCCAGCAATTTGCTCACTGTTTTTGACACGAATACTCTAGACGGTTAGAGTACGCAAAAGGGCACATGATGTGCAATGATAATGGTGAGAACATGCTAATGTTAACCTACACGACATGCTATAATAATGCATGAGAACGTGCCACTATTGATCCACTAAAAATGACAAAAGCTGAAAGGAAAAAAATAAGTAGAATTACAGTGAAATGAGTAATTTAGGAACTTTAAAAAAGGCTTCATTTTAGAGCAAAGATCAAACAAATATACAACGGTCGCAAATGTAACATGAAGTTAAGTGATACTCATGCTCAACTTATATACCATACAAATTTCAATAATGTGTTTCCATCTTAGCAACTAAGACCTTAATCTTAGTCAAATTAGTTTAAAACTGTGGCTATTATATTAAAAAACCAATGCTTCAAATTGTAACTGCATGTCTACACACATCGTACTCACAACTTGTCCATTTAAGCAGTTGAAGTTCAAAATGATTGGAAGGTCAAGGAATTATGAAGAAAATAACATAAAAAAGCACTTTTGTTGATGGGCACAAAGGCAGTTATAATGTGTAGAGTTCTATTAAAAACTGAACTTTCCTAATGAAACAGAGGAAAAATAAACCTGAGCACTCAATACCATTATCTGAAATTCATCCCATTAACATTAACTTAAGGGCATAACTGAGTAGTCAGAGAACGTATATTTAGATATTCTGAAATTTGTATAGTGCATTTCTTAAAAGTAACTTTGGTAATCCGTGAAGTGAAGAACTAAACCACACACAATTGCAAAGCTAATGGTATTTATAGATTGAACATGGCTAGTCACTAAATAAATTGCCTGTACTATCAAATCCATGTAGATCCGATGACATATGCTAAACTGGCAGATCAAAGTGCAGTTTATCATGAATTAATACCAACATCAGACTTAATATTAGTAATTCCCATGCTAAAACGCTAGAACAAAAAAACGATTTCCTTAGTAAATAAAAACCACCATCAGTATGAGTTATAAAGAAATTTGAGATTTGATGGTATATATTACATAGTGGAGACACCCAGAACAATCTTATCTGAGTTCAAAAGTAGGCATGCTACCTATAGTACCATCATAAATCAGCTATTATTATATCAACCAACATGATCTAGAGCTTTTTTATTGGGTATATTCATCTTCGTCAGTGTCTAGTGTTAAAACTTTTGACAAATATAATAATGAATGAAATTTCAACTCCAGAAACATAAGATAATAAGTTGACTCAAAGCACAGCCAAACACAATGAGTTGCTTAAAACAATCAACTATAAGTATCAAATTGAAACCATTAAGTTATAACAGCTTCAGTCTGTTGTTAACACTGCCTAATCACATATCCATTCATTGTATTACAATGACATTTCATCAAGCAGACAGAGTGCAAAACCAAAATGTTATAGCTACACGTGCTGTTGAGCCCTTCACAATGATATCGATCAATTAAAAAAAAGTAGCTATAAGGCAACACGAACATAAAAGGAGAAGATATAGTAAGTGAAAACAATTATAAAATCTTACAGGAATAATGACGATCTCAGTTCAATTGGATTGCCATGTATCCATGGAGAAATCAATGGCCACAACTGCCTTGGTCTCACTTTCCTTCTCATAGCCTGTCAGTTGAAATAATTAAAGCATTTCATATTTAGTTGCATGAAGCCATGTAATCGCCTTATACCGATTCAAAAAAAAGGAAAGAAAGACTTTAGACAAATTCTCTTCTGCCATGAATCAATTAAACATCTCCCAACGAAAATTTCAAAGTTCAAATTTACTTAAAAAAAGAAAGTATAGTTGAAAATACATAAAGAAATTAAACCTATGTTGTAATATATATGAGTGAATATGCTCTTGTTATATTCTGTTTAGTCCCACATCATGGGAATAAGTCTAACATCAGCTACAAAGCCTATATATAAAGGAGCCAATGTAATAGAAATTGTAAGTGATAGAAATAAAAGTCTCTTCCCTATCTTTTCTGTTCTCTCTAATGTCTTCTTGTTTGACATATGTTCTGTTTTATTTTATAACACGTTATCAGCACGAAACTCTATTAGAGCTATTGTTTGAAATATTCTAGATATATATTTATAGATCTATCATGTAAGTTAATTTTTTGTTTATGTTTTGAAATCACATAGATCTACATATATGAACTTGTTGTATCTTCTGCTTAGATGTGATCCATACTTCTAGATCACTTTTCTTTTCAGTTTTTGTAGATCTAGATTTTATTTTAATGGATCTAACTTTTAGATCTAATTATCTATTCTGATCCTAAATATGTGTAGATATTTTCTTTCAATTCTTTGCAGATCTAATTTTGAGTTTTTCAAATGCAAATGGAGAATTGATTATATATGTATTGTTTACATTATTGATGATGTAGAGGTAGATCTAGTTTTATCCTTTCCGATCTACAATTATTTTTCATATGTATTTTTTTTAGATAGACTAAAGACAGAATATTTCTTGAAAAAAAAATGATTTTTTTTATGTATACCCAATAAAGACAGAATATGTCTTTAAAAAAAATGATTTTTTTATGTATATCCAACAGAGTTATGGGTATAGAATATAATGATATAGCATTTAAATTCAATAGCAATATTTATTTATCACTGGAAATGAGATTGAAAACTCATGATTTAAACCAATTAGGAACCTGAAGTTCATATGTAAATGACCTGAAGTTCATATACAATTTTTTTTAAATAAGGAACCTGAAGTTCATATGTAAGTAAGGAACCTGAAGTTCATATGCAAATGAGAAACCTGAAGTTCATATGCAAATAAAGAACCTGAAGTTCATATGCAAATGAGAAAGATGAAACAAAAGCCCGAAGCTTTCTTAAAAGTTGTGACATAAAAAGATTGTACTTCCAGAAGAAGTTAAATGAGACACACATTATAATATGTGACAAAAACATTAAATTCAATAGAAAATCTCTAAACATGTTTCATTTAACTGACATTATAGTCTATATTAATTGAATATCCTGAAGATATAGTATACATATTAATCTCTTGAAGAGATGTTTTAGAGATTTAATTTTATATAGCAAATCCAACATCCTAGAAGAGATGTTAGATTTTTTTTTTTGTTGCATTGCAATTACATAAGTAAAAGATATGTTCCCTGAAGGAATATCATACACTCCAGAAGTAATGATTTCTTTTCTCATCTTATTTTTATTTAATGCACCTAATTTTGTTAATGCATTTAAGGTTTGAATGTATTTTTGTATATTGATATGACATTTCAATAGTTTTATATATTTATCTCTGGAAGAGATAAGTTCATCCCAGAAGTGGTGATAACAAAATATCTTTAGAGGATATTTGTATATTTGGAAATGGTAAAATATCTCCAGAAGAGATCTATTTATTTGAAAATAATAAAATATCTCCAGAAGAGATTTCTACAATTAAAGGCGATAAATATTTGTAAAAAAAAAATTGTATTAAAACTCCATAAATGGTGTTTATGGAATATCCCAGAAGCGAAATTATATTCTGATATGTCTATAAAAGAATTTGCATTGAAATATTTTCAAATACCAAAGATGATGATGCAAATTTATTGACTAAAGAAAATATGCATCTCAAAGATCATATTAAGTTAAGATCTAAATATTGATCTTAATTTTGCATACCAGAAGTGAATGCAAAAGTATTTTTTGTTATAAAAATGGAAAACTTAGAACCTGCAGTTTCTATGATGGTAAGAAGTAATTTTGATATAAAAAAGAAAGATCTATATATGAATAGTATAATTTGAAACATGTAATTTTTGTTGTTGTTGTGAATTTTATGTATAGATTTGCAAGTTTTTCGAATCATTCATATTAAAGAATGTAAATCTCATTTCTATAATTATGCATTTCTACTCAATTCTGGATCGAGCATTATGCATGTATATGGTATTTTAGAAAATATGATTATTGGAAATGCAGTACAACTATATGTTATTTCTTTCAGTTTTGTCGTTGATCAGTACGATAGCTAGATCCAAATTTTATTATGTTGATTTAAGTAAAATTTATTTATTTGATTCATATATTTAGACTGTATAATGGTTATTTCCGTTATTTTTATAATAAATGCATTATATGTATCGTTATGGTAATATATATTGTATTACCATATTATTATAAATGTATTAAACGCATTGGCTATTGTAAGTTAAATGATGTATGATTATGTTTGGAATAAGAATAGAAATATGTATTATTAGTCAATGTATTTGGCAACTAATATCTAATGTAATGGAAAAGGATGTATAACTCAGTTCTGAGACCTGAAGTCTTGAATTATGAAAAAAGATTTTTTTTTTTTTTTTTTGATGAAGTTTACAGTCTGAAATCTTGACAGTTAGCAAAATGTAAAAGTTTCTAAATTAGAAGTATATTAAAAGGTTGAGAACCAGAAGTTCGTCATAAATTAATAAACTAGATATAATATGTATGTTTATTTATATGCATAGGAACTTAAAGTTCCTTAATCAATGAACTTGAAATACTTCATAATTTAAAGCCTGAAGTTTTATTGAACTGTGTGAAATAATAACATTAATAAAATTGATATCCAAAGATTACACAATTTTCAAAATGAGCTGCATTTTGCTTATATATTTATATTTACATATTGTACTGAAGAATAAATTTAAACAACATGAAGTTGTTATATATTTTATTTGAACCGGAAGTTCAATACAGTTGAACCAGAAGTTCAATACAGTTGAACCAGAAGTTCAATACAATTTAACAAACTTGAAATTGTTTATATATTATTTGAACCAGAAGTTTAATATGGATTAACAACTCGAAGTTGTTCATAGATTTCTTTTGAACCAGAAGTTCAATACAGTTCCAAATCAGATATTTTGGATATTATGAAACGATCTTTAAGATTCACGTTGACATTGCTTGATAAGAAAAAAAATTAATGATCGGAACATTATAAACAATTTATTCTAAAATAAATAACTTGAATGAGAAAGAATATGCAAATCAATTACATATGTAATACGTGGACGCACGTATATACACATATATACGATATTTAATTAACAACCTGAAGTTGTTATGAACTCATATTATAATTTATGCAGTCGATTGAAATCAATATCGAATGACCTGAAGTCATGTGCATATTCAAATGATAGAAATTCCTATAAGTCATTAGATCATTGAAATGGAATAAGCAATACAATATGAATGCATCTTATCAATTAATAAGAGCATTATCCTCCTACAATTGAAATACATCTAATGTATTTGCTAGCTATGATGCTATAATGGATCAAAAATGAATCCAAAGTTGGTTTATTATTTAAAGTGACAATGTTTGTCAACATTGAGGGGGAGGATAAAGGAATCATCAATGTTAAATATTTGCTAACATATAGAATTATGCAAAGTATTAAGTAACTTGCATAAATTATCAATTATGTCTCTAATAGACTTTCTCCAATATACATTTGAATCCCCGAAGTTTCAAAAGGTGTCAATCACAGCTGAAAATGTGATATAAAAGTCAATTCAAAATATCTTTGGAGTAAGTCATAAATATGCAAAATAAAGGAGGTGAGTGTTCCTGAAAAGCACTTAAGGGTACTTTGAAAGAAACACATGACATGATTGTCAAAATTAACCCCAGAAGTGGTTTTGGTACCTAAAGCATGATAAGTTTTGAGATCTCAATAAATTATGTATAGAACTGACAAGAAATAATCATCGATGATAAATTGATAAATAATAAAGCCCTTATATTTATAAATGGATTAAAAATCCCATATTAGAGAGAAACATGATCGGCCATCATGAAATTCTCCTAAATAAGATATATGGACCTGTAGTCCATAAGATATGAACCTGTAGTTCATAAGGTAAAAATAGAAATATATATAATGACAAAAGCACATGGAAGTTACTGAAGCACCATAGAGTGTCAACAACATGTTAAGTGCCACGAGCATTGTATTTTCAGAGATAATTGAATTGATTAAAGTGGTGAAAGTGTTTAAAACGCTTACAATACCCTGAAGGTATAAACGATGAAAGTATACAAATTCCAGAAGAATTTAAATAACTTTGGCTTTGTTAAAGAGCAAGAAATGTAGATTACAACATTCTTTTAAGTATTGTTGTGATGAAAATCTTGAAATAATTCATGATGAGTAGATCACTTCCTGCTTTCAAGAATTGTTGTAATAAAACTCTTAATATCCATTGAAGTGGTAGTTGCGATATGCAAAGATTATTATAATATATAAGTTCCTGAAGAACATAAATAACATTTGTTATTATACAGAATACCAAGAACATGGATGATAGATGTAACGACCCTGAATTTTGGGGCCAAGTTAAAATTTATTTTAAGTGATTTTAAATGAGTTTTGATATTTAAAATAATCTATTTTAAATAATAAGGATCACAAATTTGGTTCAAATCGAAGTTAGAATGAATAAATTAATTTTAAATATAAAAAGAGCTAGAAATGGCGCGGTAGTTTGAAAAGTCAAACTTGAACTTTGACTAACCATACAGGATGCAAAATTTAACGGATTTTAGTAAAACCAAAAATATTAGAATCTATTTAAAAATATCTTTCCAACGAATCCGAAAAATCGAAATTTCATAGCGGAAATCAAAAGTTATGGCTAATTCAATTTTTAGAAAGGTCGGTGGGTAATTTGCATAGGACAAAAATCCTACTTTTCACATATTTAGGAATTTGAACTCGAAACCACTTCCATTGGTTTCAAAATGACGTTTCTGCATTGAAAAACAGTAAACACTTATATGTTTCGAGTTTCGGAAAATATTTGTTTAAAAATGTATTTTTAATATTAAATATATTCGCCTTGAAAATAGCCATTTTTCAAAAAGTCTCAGAATCGAACGAAATAAATTTTGTTGGGTTCGTATCATCAAAACAAAGCTAAAAATGATTTTTTGGTAATTTTTAGAATTAATATATAATTATAATTGATTTTTCAGTGTAAACGGGCAAATTTTTGACTTTAAAAATTCATTAAAAATTCAAACGGGCTCAGAATTAAACGAAATTAATTTTCATAGGTCCACAGCATCAAAACATAACTAAGTATATTTTTCGAGAATTTTTGAAGTTAATTTGAGACCTCGGTGAATTTTCACGTACGGTACACATTAAAATATTAATAAAATAATGTATTTATTCCAAAACTCATAGCAGACCTCGGAACTGGACCCCGGGACATAGCCCATTGTGTTCAGAAGGCCTCAAAACCTTAAGAACGACAGTAAGCGGGCCTAAATCGGAGTTCGGACCAAAACGGGCCTTAACGGGCTAATTACATAATTAGTTAACCCTAATATAATATTATAAAATTCGGATTTTACTGTTCATCCTCCATCTTCAGCCGACACCTCTTCATGCTGAACCCATCATGGCTGAAAACTTCAAACCCTCATAACTCTTTCATTTCTCAACGAAAATTAGCGTGTGAGTACACGTTTCGAAGCTCTCGCCGAGCTCTTCGATCTCCGACAAGTCCCGTCCCTTTCCGTCGCCTGTGCCGCCCGCCCCGAGCCCGAGAAGGCGCCGCTGTCGCAGCCACGTGGGCCCCACCACGTCCAGCCGCACGTCCCCCCTTTTTGCCGCACCTAGATCTCTTCTTCCCGGTCATTCTCCAACAAACGGCGTCCAAAACCGTTCAGTAAATCAAAAGTTATCGGGATTTGAAGTTTTGAACAAATTCTGAAATGAGGTATGCTTCAGAAATAGCGACGCTTTTAAGCGTGGCAGAAACAGTTGTTAAAAGTCTGTTTGATTTAAAACATTGATAACTTATGCATACGAACCCCGTTTCTGAAAATTTCAGATCCGACATGACCGTGAGGACGAGTAGTATTTGCTGAGACCAATTGGAGCGTTCTGAAAATTTATTTGGATTTATTTTAATTATTATCCAATCAAAGGTGAGAGTTCACTTCTATTTTAATTAATTTAATTTAATTCATAATATGCGATGTGAACCTGCTATGAACAAATGCGATGTGAATCAGCTATGACCAAACCTCTGTATGTATGCTAGATCTAATGTTGTGAGTATTCACTTTATTTAAATTAATTATAGATCTATTATTTGATGTATGAAGTATGATGTTTGAATTGTGTGGTTGATGTTTTGAATGATTAGAAATAGTAGATCTGAAATTCATCATCGATGAATATATTTGCTGTTGTTATGTTTCATGGAAAAATAAGATTAGCGATGTGTGTATGACATGAAAACTTGAATCACTATAGAGGTAGGAAATTTAAGTTGGACGATGTTAATATGACATGAAACAAAAGTTAGAGATTTTATTGTTTTTATAAAAAGATTATATTTTTATTGATTATATAAAAAGTTATATATTTTGTTGTTATAAACAAAAGACCACATTTTTATTGCAAACATATAAAAGTATATGTTTTGTTGATTTAATAAGATGGATAGATTTTACATTTGAAATTTTTAAATATAGTTGCAATGGAAAACGGTGTTTAATTTTACATTAGAAATATGTAAATATGAAATGCATTGATATGAAGAATAACAATTTGTGTCAATGTTTAAAATAGAAAATCACTCACCATATGTTCATTGACAAATTCTTGTCAATATTAAAATAGAATCATTCATTGTATGTTCATTGTCAATTTTTGTCAATGTTTAAAATAGAAAATCCCTCACCATATGTTCATTGACAAATTTTTGTCAATATTAGAATAGAACTATTCATTGTATGTTCATTGGCATTTTTGTCACTGTTTAAAATAGAAAATTACTCACTGTATGTTAATTGACAATTTTTGTCAATATTAAAATAGCAATTGCCATCGTATGTTAATTGACAAATTTTTGTATATTAATATAGAAATTATTCATCGCATGTGAAACTAGCATTTTTATTAATGTTAATAAAAGAAAAGGTCACCGCATGTTAAATTAGCATTTTTATTAATGTTAATAAAAGAAAAGGTCACCGCATGTTAAATTAGCATTTTTATTAATGTTAATAAAAGAAAATGTCACTGCATGTTAAATTAGCATTTTTATTAATGTTAATAAAAGAAAATGTCACCGCATGTTAAATTAGCATTTTTATTAATGTTAATAAAAGAAAATGTCACCGCATGTTAAACTAGCATTTTTATTAATGTTAATAAAAGAAAATGTCACCGCATGTTAAACTAGCATTTTTATTAATGTTAATAAAAGAAAAGGTCACCGCATGTTAAACTAGCATTTTTATTAATGTTAATAAAAGAAAATGTCACCGCATGTTAAATTAGCATTTTTATTAATGTTAATAAAAGAAAATGTCACCGCATGTTAAATTAGCATTTTTATTAATGTTAATAAAAGAAAATGGTCACCGTATGAAAATGACATTTGTGTCAAATGTTAATATAAGAAAATAGCATTTTTGCAATATTAATAAATATAAAAATGCATTCTATGTAAAATAGAATTTTTGATATGTTAAAATTAGATGAATGGATTGAATGAAAAATAACGTTTTTGTCATGTTATGATATAAGAATGCATTGTATGAAAAATAGCATTTTTGATATGTTATAAACATAGAAAATGCATTGCAAGAAAAATAACATTTTTGTTTAAATGTTAAAATAGAAATTTTCATCATATGAAATTATTCACCGTATGATTCATTAACATTATTTTTAATGTTATGTTTTAAGAAAATGAACCGTATGAGATTAACATTCGTTTTTGTTAATATTAGAATTATAGAAAATTTTCACCGTGTGTTGAACTGACATTTTTGTCAATGTTAGAATGGGGAGTTTTCATCACATGTAAGATTAACATTTATTTTTAATGTTAATAAATATGAAATATAATGCATATAAATTAACATTTATTGTTAATGTTAATAAAAAGGAAAATGTATTGTAGGTTAGATTAACATTTATTTTAATGTTAATTAAAAGGAAATGAATGCATATTAAATTAACATTCATTATGATTGTTATATAAAAAGAAAGGATGATTTAGCATTATTTTTAATGTTAAGATAAAAGTATTTTCATTTTATGCAAATTTAACATTACTTTCAATGTTAAAACCAAAAAAAAAACGCATTGTATGTAAATGTAACTTTATTCTTAATGTTAATTAAGAAGGAATTTGCATTGTAAGATAAATGTACATTATTTGTAAATGTATATGAACAGGAAATTTACACCGTAGGATGATTTACCATTATTTTTAATGTTAAAAGAAAAGAATTTTCGTTTCATGTAAATTTAACATTAGTTTCAATGTTAATAAATAGAAGGTGCATGGCATGTAAATGTAACTTTATTTTAATGGTTATTAAAAGAGAATTGGCATTGTAAGATTTTATACATTATTTATAATGTAAACAGAAAAGAGAATTTACATTGTAAGATAATAAACATTATTTATAATGTAGATAAAAAGAGAATTTATCTCGGAGGAAACATATACATTATTTTAATGTTGAAAAAAAAATTGAAACTGTATGTAAGAATTAACATTATTTTTAATGTTAAATAAAAGAAATGAAATGGAGGAAAAGATTTACATTATTTATAATGTATAAAGAGAGTTTACACCATGGAAAAATGTTCATTGTTCTTAATGAAATGGGAAAAGAAATATATAAAGAAATTAATGGAATGGTATGTTATAATTTTCATTCTCGAATGTAAATTATAAAGTATAAAATAAATAATAATGAATTAAAAAGGGAAGAATTATCGTCTAATTCTAAACTACATTGTCATGTAAGTAGAAAGGTGAAAGTTAAGAGAAATGTAAGCTGCACGTAGGGACGACAAACTAAACGAATTATATATATATATATATATATATATATATATTATATATATAATTAAAATAACGATATGAAATATGTTTTTCTCAAAATATATGAATGCGAGATTATTTGGAAAGACCGGGTTAATCCCATTCCAAATGATCGTACGATTTCAAGAATTCAAGTATGATGACGGCGTATGAAGACCGTAAATCTCCCCTCGAATGGGCAACGATCAAGACTCTGAATTGGTTTGATCCCAATTCAAGGGTCGGGATAATTGCCCAAACGTACGTGTTGATTTCACGGGTTTGACCCTAGTTCAGACCTAGAGCATGGGTATAAATGGATAGTGTGTCTGACATCGTACCCCACAAAATATTATGTTGTTGATATTCAGTTAATATATAAACGATTGGTGGCAGAGAATTTATTCTCTACTTAACACCCGTTTATATAGTGACGGAAGATCAATAGTACGGTATAGAGTGACGGTGTGGCATACTAAGATGCAATGATCAGGGTTTCTTGTTGAAAAGCAGAACCTTGTGGTATGAAGAACATGACTTCACGAGCCTCACAAACCGGTAGAGTCTAAAAAGGGGGAAGGGAACGCAGGGAAAGTAGCACGTTTCTTTCTAGTTAGTAGTCATTTTACTTTTGGAGGATGATGAAATGAGGCGCCTCGGATAGGTCCTATAGGACCGGGGAACGTGTGCTTAGGAATTGCCAATCCTCTAAGCTGTATGTGAGGACCGGCCCTGCAGGATCCAAGGGTTAACTGCGGGTAATCCTGAGACGTTAACTAGAGCGTCTCGAATCGGTAAGGAGTCCTCCCTAGCCTGGACTTATGATGGAAACCCAAATTTCCAATACGACCCCGACGGATTTGATTGTATTACTAGTATTGGAGGCATAATATATGGTACTTATGCTTCCTAGGATTGATACTTATAATTTGAATTGTTTTGAAACCATATACACTAATAATAGTATTAGTTACGTATTTGGCGTATTTAGCATGTTTAACCACCATAAGGTAAAACTCTATCCTCTTGGTGTGCGTTGCATTGTGTGATGGGACCTGAGTCTTATGGTGGTTCCATTTTTCAAAAGACATTGCGTTTTGTTACGTTTTACTTATCTGTATTGACACTATAGTTATGCACGGCAATCCATTGGTACAACCCGTTCCGCGTTAGCGGCGTGGTCTTTGGATTTGCCTTATTAGTATAAGTTATTTAAGAATTCTCACACCAGTCCCACGACTGACCCATAGTTTGTTTCACCTTTTTGCAAACTTGGGTGCCCTCTCTTCTACACGGGCAGCCAAGTAGACAGGTTCATTCTTTGCTTGGAGCTTTTCTTTGAAGCTGCTTATTTTCTCTCTCTTGGATTCTGCTTGGGAGAAGAGGTGATGACTTGGAGCTTGAAGACTTTTTGTTTCTATTGGCATCTATTCTTTTCTTTTTAGACATCAAATTTATTTCTTTTCTGCAAACTTGTTGTAATAGCTTAGATTCTGTGACTGTGGATTTTCTGTGATTGATGACATTATATTTTTCCGCTGCTATAATGTTATTACTCTATGAATCTCCTTTGCTATATTGTATCTGTGTTCTGTTTTATTGTATTTATGTTGTATTCCATATGATTTCTCCTTGCTTTCACTTGTGGAAGTTTGGGGTCGTCACAGTTGGTATCAGAGCTTTGGTTTACAAAGCGGAGTACAACATATCTATAATAATTCGTTTACGTAGAATCACTATATTCTATGGCGAACAGTTCATGAGATACATAATAGCCAGTCATTTTATCGTCATCTTTTCATTCATCCTTCGATCTTTTCTATCTCTTAGAATCACCATTTCAGTTGTTTTGACTCTTCCCTTGATCGTGCATTCGAAGAAGACTAAGAGAAGTGGCGATGCTCAATTGGCACATGTTTACGAAGGAGTGAAAGGACCAACTTCTTCGGTAGAAAGCCTGATGTTATAGACGGTACCATCTCTGTTAAAAACATTCTCTGTGTTTATTCTTCCTCTTTTCCTCTTCTATTTTTCTTTTTCCTTTTCGGGGACGAAAAGTTTTTAAGTGGGGGAGACTGTAACGACCCTGAATTTTGGGGCCAAGTTAAAATTTATTTTAAGTGATTTTAAATGAGTTTTGATATTTAAAATAATCTATTTTAAATAATAAGGATCACAAATTTGGTTCAAATCGAAGTTAGAATGAATAAATTAATTTTAAATATAAAAAGAGCTAGAAATGGCGCGGTAGTTTGAAAAGTCAAACTTGAACTTTGACTAACCATACAGGATGCAAAATTTAACGGATTTTAGTAAAACCAAAAATATTAGAATCTATTTAAAAATATCTTTCCAACGAATCCGAAAAATCAAAATTTCATAGCGGAAATCAAAAGTTATGGCTAATTCAATTTTTAGAAAGGTCGGTGGGTAATTTGCATAGGACAAAAATGCTACTTTTCACATATTTAGGAATTTGAACTCGAAACCACTTCCATTGGTTTCAAAATGACGTTTCTGCATTGAAAAACAGTAAACACTTATATGTTTCGAGTTTCGGAAAATATTTGTTTAAAAATGTATTTTTAATATTAAATATATTCGCCTTGAAAATAGCCATTTTTCAAAAAGTCTCAGAATCGAACGAAATAAATTTTGTTGGGTTCGTATCATCAAAACAAAGCTAAAAATGATTTTTTGGTAATTTTTAGAATTAATATATAATTATAATTGATTTTTCAGTGTAAACGGGCAAATTTTTGACTTTAAAAATTCATTAAAAATTCAAACGGGCTCAGAATTAAACGAAATTAATTTTCATAGGTCCACAGCATCAAAACATAGCTAAGTATATTTTTCGAGAATTTTTGAAGTTAATTTGAGACCTCGGTGAATTTTCACGTACGGTACACATTAAAATATTAATAAAATAATGTATTTATTCCAAAACTCATAGCAGACCTCGGAACTGGACCCCGGGACATAGCCCATTGTGTTCAGAAGGCCTCAAAACCTTAAGAACGACAGTAAGCGGGCCTAAATCGGAGTTCGGACCAAAACGGGCCTTAACGGGCTAATTACATAATTAGTTAACCCTAATATAATATTATAAAATTCGGATTTTACTGTTCATCCTCCATCTTCAGCCGACACCTCTTCATGCTGAACCCATCATGGCTGAAAACTTCAAACCCTCATAACTCTTTCATTTCTCAACGAAAATTAGCGTGTGAGTACACGTTTCGAAGCTCTCGCCGAGCTCTTCGATCTCCGACAAGTCCCGTCCCTTTCCGTCGCCTGTGCCGCCCGCCCCGAGCCCGAGAAGGCGCCGCCGTCGCAGCCACGTGGGCCCCACCACGTCCAGCCGCACGTCCCCCCCTTTTTGCCGCACCTAGATCTCTTCTTTCCGGTCATTCTCCAACAAACGGCGTCCAAAACCGTTCAGTAAATCAAAAGTTATCGGGATTTGAAGTTTTGAACAAATTCTGAAATGAGGTATGCTTCAGAAATAGCGACGCTTTTAAGCGTGGCAGAAACAGTTGTTAAAAGTCTGTTTGATTTAAAACATTGATAACTTATGCATACGAACCCCGTTTCTGAAAATTTCAGATCCGACATGACCGTGAGGACGAGTAGTATTTGCTGAGACCAATTGGAGCATTCTGAAAATTTATTTGGATTTATTTTAATTATTATCCAATCAAAGGTGAGAGTTCACTTCTATTTTAATTAATTTAATTTAATTCATAATATGCGATGTGAACCTGCTATGAACAAATGCGATGTGAATCAGCTATGACCAAACCTCTGTATGTATGCTAGATCTAATGTTGTGAGTATTCACTTTATTCAAATTAATTATAGATCTATTATTTAATGTATGAGGTATGATGTTTGAATTGTATGGTTGATGTTTTGAATGATTAGAAATAGTAGATCTGAAATTCATCATCGATGAATATATTTGCTGTTGTTATGTTTCATGGAAAAATAAGATTAGCGATGTGTGTATGACATGAAAACTTGAATCACTATAGAGGTAGGAAATTTAAGTTGGACGATGTTAATATGACATGAAACAAAAGTTAGAGATTTTATTGTTTTTATAAAAAGATTATATTTTTATTGATTATATAAAAAGTTATATATTTTGTTGTTATAAACAAAAGACCACATTTTTATTGCAAACATATAAAAGTATATGTTTTGTTGATTTAATAAGATGGATAGATTTTACATTTGAAATTTTTAAATATAGTTGCAATGAAAAACGGTGTTTAATTTTACATTAGAAATATGTAAATATGAAATGCATTGATATGAAGAATAACAATTTGTGTCAATGTTTAAAATAGAAAATCACTCACCATATGTTCATTGACAAATTCTTGTCAATATTAAAATAGAATCATTCATTGTATGTTCATTGTCAATTTTTGTCAATGTTTAAAATAGAAAATCCCTCACCATATGTTCATTGACAAATTTTTGTCAATATTAGAATAGAACTATTCATTGTATGTTCATTGGCATTTTTGTCACTGTTTAAAATAGAAAATTACTCACTGTATGTTAATTGACAATTTTTGTCAATATTAAAATAGCAATTGCCATCGTATGTTAATTGACAAATTTTTGTATATTAATATAGAAATTATTCATCGCATGTGAAACTAGCATTTTTATTAATGTTAATAAAAGAAAAGGTCACCGCATGTTAAATTAGCATTTTTATTAATGTTAATAAAAGAAAAGGTCACCGCATGTTAAATTAGCATTTTTATTAATGTTAATAAAAGAAAATGTCACCGCATGTTAAATTAGCATTTTTATTAATGTTAATAAAAGAAAATGTCACCGCATGTTAAATTAGCATTTTTATTAATGTTAATAAAAGAAAATGTCACCGCATGTTAAACTAGCATTTTTATTAATGTTAATAAAAGAAAATGTCACCGCATGTTAAACTAGCATTTTTATTAATGTTAATAAAAGAAAAGGTCACCGCATGTTAAACTAGCATTTTTATTAATGTTAATAAAAGAAAATGTCACCGCATGTTAAACTAGCATTTTTATTAATGTTAATAAAAGAAAATGTCACCGCATGTTAAATTAGCATTTTTATTAATGTTAATAAAAGAAAATGGTCACCGTATGAAAATGACATTTGTGTCAAATGTTAATATAAGAAAATAGCATTTTTGCAATATTAATAAATATAAAAATGCATTCTATGTAAAATAGAATTTTTGATATGTTAAAATTAGATGAATGGATTGAATGAAAAATAACGTTTTTGTCATGTTATGATATAAGAATGCATTGTATGAAAAATAACATTTTTGATATGTTATAAACATAGAAAATGCATTGCAAGAAAAATAACATTTTTGTTTAAATGTTAAAATAGAAATTTTCATCATATGAAATTATTCACCGTATGATTCATTAACATTATTTTTAATGTTATGTATTAAGAAAATGAACCGTATGAGATTAACATTCGTTTTTGTTAATATTAGAATTATAGAAAATTTTCACCGTGTGTTGAACTGACATTTTTGTCAATGTTAGAATGGGGAGTTTTCATCACATGTAAGATTAACATTTATTTTTAATGTTAATAAATATGAAATATAATGCATATAAATTAACATTTATTGTTAATGTTAATAAAAAGGAAAATGTATTGTAGGTTAGATTAACATTTATTTTAATGTTAATTAAAAGGAAATGAATGCATATTAAATTAACATTCATTATGATTGTTATATAAAAAGAAAGGATGATTTAGCATTATTTTTAATGTTAAGATAAAAGTATTTTCATTTTATGCAAATTTAACATTACTTTCAATGTTAAAACAAAAAAAAAACGCATTGTATGTAAATGTAACTTTATTCTTAATGTTAATTAAGAAGGAATTTGCATTGTAAGATAAATGTACATTATTTGTAAATGTATATGAACAGGAAATTTACACCGTAGGATGATTTACCATTATTTTTAATGTTAAAAGAAAAGAATTTTCGTTTCATGTAAATTTAACATTAGTTTCAATGTTAATAAATAGAAGGTGCATGGCATGTAAATGTAACTTTATTTTAATGGTTATTAAAAGAGAATTGGCATTGTAAGATTTTATACATTATTTATAATGTAAACAGAAAAGAGAATTTACATTGTAAGATAATAAACATTATTTATAATGTAGATAAAAAGAGAATTTATCTCGGAGGAAACATATACATTATTTTAATGTTGAAAAAAAAATTGAAACTATATGTAAGAATTAACATTTTTTTTAATGTTAAATAAAAGAAATGAAATGGAGGAAAAGATTTACATTATTTATAATGTATAAAGAGAGTTTACACCATGGAAAAATGTTCATTGTTCTTAATGAAATGGGAAAAGAAATATATAAAGAAATTAATGGAATGGTATGTTATAATTTTCATTCTCGAATGTAAATTATAAAGTATAAAATAAATAATAATGAATTAAAAAGGGAAGAATTATCGTCTAATTCTAAACTACATTGTCATGTAAGTAGAAAGGTGAAAGTTAAGAGAAATGTAAGCTGCACGTAGGGACGACAAACTAAACGAATTATATATATATATATATATATTTATATATTTATATATATAATTAAAATAACGATATGAAATATGTTTTTCTCAAAATATATGAATGCGAGATTATTTGGAAAGACCGGGTTAATCCCATTCCAAATGATCGTACGATTTCAAGAATTCAAGTATGATGACGGCGTATGAAGACCGTAAATCTCCCCTCGAATGGACAACGATCAAGACTCTGAATTGGTTTGATCCCAATTCAAGGGTCGGGATAATTTCCCAAACGTACGTGTTGATTTCACGGGTTTGACCCTAGTTCAGACCTAGAGCATGGGTATAAATGGATAGTGTGTCTGACATCGTACCCCACAAAATATTATGTTGTTGATATTCAGTTAATATATAAACGATTGGTGGCAGAGAATTTATTCTCTACTTAACACCCGTTTATATAGTGACGGAAGATCAATAGTACGGTATGGAGTGACGGTGTGGCATACTAAGATGCAATGATCAGGGTTTCTTGTTGAAAAGCAGAACCTTGTGGTATGAAGAACATGACTTCACGAGCCTCACAAACCGGTAGAGTCTAAAAAGGGGGAAGGGAACGCAGGGAAAGTAGCACGTTTCTTTCTAGTTAGTAGTCATTTTACTTTTGGAGGATGATGAAATGAGGCGCCTCGGATAGGTCCTATAGGACCGGGGAACGTGTGCTTAGGAATTGCCAATCCTCTAAGCTGTATGTGAGGACCGGCCCTGCAGGATCCAAGGGTTAACTGCGGGTAATCCTGAGATGTTAACTAGAGCGTCTCGAATCGGTAAGGAGTCCTCCCTAGCCTGGACTCATGATGGAAACCCAAATTTCCAATACGACCCCGACGGATTTGATTGTATTACTATTATTGGAGGCATAATATATGGTACCTATGCTTCCTAGGATTGATACTTATAATTTGAATTGTTTTGAAACCATATACACTAATAATAGTATTAGTTACGTATTTGGCGTATTTAGCATGTTTAACCACCATAAGGTAAAACTCTATCCTCTTGGTGTGCGTTGCATTGTGTGATGGGACCTGAGTCTTATGGTGGTTCCATTTTTCAAAAGACATTGCGTTTTGTTACGTTTTACTTATCTGTATTGACACTATAGTTATGCACGGCAATCCATTGGTACAACCCGTTCCGCGTTAGCGGCGTGGTCTTTGGATTTGCCTTATTAGTATAAGTTATTTAAGAATTCTCACACCAGTCCCACGACTGACCCATAGTTTGTTTCACCTTTTTGCAAACTTGGGTGCCCTCTCTTCTACACGGGCAGCCAAGTAGACAGGTTCATTCTTTGCTTGGAGCTTTTCTTTGAAGCTGCTTATTTTCTCTCTCTTGGATTCTGCTTGGGAGAAGAGGTGATGACTTGGAGCTTGAAGACTTTTTGTTTCTATTGGCATCTATTCTTTTCTTTTTAGACATCAAATTTATTTCTTTTCTGCAAACTTGTTGTAATAGCTTAGATTCTGTGACTGTGGATTTTCTGTGATTGATGACATTATATTTTTCCGCTGCTATAATGTTATTACTCTATGAATCTCCTTTGCTATATTGTATCTGTGTTCTGTTTTATTGTATTTATGTTGTATTCCATATGATTTCTCCTTGCTTTCACTTGTGGAAGTTTGGGGTCGTCACAATAGATTACAACATTCTTCTAAGTATTGTTGTAATGAAAACCTTGTTATACTTCAAGGTGAGTAGATTACTTCCTGCTTAGTGTTGTTGTAATAAAAATCTTGAGATACTTCATTCTTCTGAGTATTGTTGTAATGAAAATCTTGATATACTTCAAGATGAGTAGATTACTTCCGGCTTAGTAATTAAAGTTGTCTTATTCATCAAATATGTATTACAACATGCAAGTCCGATTGAAACAGAAAATATTAAGCACCTGAAGTATATTCATAAATGAATATTAGTAACATACAAATCACAAAAGGAAGGCGTTTTAAATAAGAAAACATGCCTGAAGCATGGAAATGCACATGAAGTATTAAAAGAAAAACTTCATTAAGAAGTATTTGTAAGCAATTTGAGTTATTGAAAGAAGAATATGAATTCAGAGGAAATTATTAAATCAGGGGGAGCATCTATAAGTATTATATAATGCACTCTTTTTCCTTAACTAAGTTTTTCCCCACTGGGTTTTCTTAGTAAGGTTTTAATGAGGTATGGGTCATGATCCAGAAGTATCAATCCAAAAGAAA
This sequence comes from Allium sativum, assembly GCA_030737875.1. NCBI lineage: Eukaryota > Viridiplantae > Streptophyta > Magnoliopsida > Asparagales > Amaryllidaceae > Allium > Allium sativum. Next base: position 712,087,501 of record CM060921.1, on the reverse strand, counting down.
CATACAAAAATAAGTTATAATGTACTCTTTTTCCTTATTTAAGTTTTTTCCCACTGGGTTTTTCTTATTAAGGTTTTAACGAGGCATTACATTGATCCAGAAGTATCATACTGCTTTTGACGTAGTAAATATGATATTGTGCTTTTTTTTTCCCATCAGGTTTTTCTTAGTAAGGTTTTGACGAGGCAACATTTTGATCCATAAGTATCAAACATCTTTTGATGCAGTTGTCTATTATTTATGAAGAAGACAAGGCAGTTTGCATGGCTCAGATTCAAGTGAATTATATCAAGGGTGAAAGGATGGAGCACATTTCTTCTAAATTTCCCTTCACACATGAATGAAAGGATAACAAAGAAAGAGGAGAAACAAATTCAGTTCAAAAAAAGCGGGTAGATCTATTCTCAAAGGAAATTTCCAAATCAACATTCCAGAAGATGATGTACAAAATTGGCATGCGTCGAATACATCAATAGACTAATTGAATAATGAGTTATAAATAAAGGGGAGCATATAAAAATATGCTATAATGTACTCTTTTCCTTCACTAATATTTTTCCCACTGGGTTTTTGTTAGTAAGGTTTTTAATGAGGCATTATCTTGATCCTGAAGTATCAACCCTTACAACAACATTGTAAAACATGTTACCTAAAGATGAAATAAATTTGCACTCTTTTCCTTATTTATGATTTTTCCCATAGGGTTTTTCTATAAAAAGGTTTTTAATGAGGCATTGTTTTGATCCTGAAGCGTCAAACTATTTTAAGGAATATCACTTTTATATGATATTCATAATGTCAAACGTTGTACTCTTTTTCTCGTTCAAGGTTTTTCCCATTGGGTTTTCCAGATAGAGTCTTTAAGACAACAGACAATAGTTTTATCGATTGAATGGATATATGCAAGCAAGATAATTATAAGGGGGAGCAATCATCATATATGTTTTAAAAGGGACAACTTCAAGTTAGTAGAGCATTCAAGATTTTGAAGACGCATATTCAAGGGGGAGTGTTGTAATATATATGAGTGAATATGCTCTTGTTATATTCTATTTAGTCCCACATCATGAGAATAAGTCTAACATCAGGTCCAAAGCCTATATATAAAGGAGCCAATGTAATAGAAATTGTACACACTTGAAGTGATAGAAATAAATGTCTCTTCCCTATCTTTTCTGTTCTCTCTAATGTCTTCTTGTTTGACATATGTTCTGTTTTATTTTATAACAACCTCTTTGTTTTCTTCCAATACTTCAGTTAGCATAAAGAGACCCTCTACCTTCGTGCTGGTCCTTGGCGATTTGTACTTGAACTTCAGAAGATTTATAGCCGAGAATACAATTAACCCTTTAAATATTTATCGCCGAATCCAATAGTAGACTCTGTCATTGGAAGAGGCGTCCGTGAAACTTTACAAACGTGCGGATGCCTTTCCACCATTTTTTCTTCGTCAAAGCTTTTCTTGATTGGCTAGATTTGCACAAATGGTACATGAGTAGTTTGCAGCAAAGAGAGGGATAGAGATTGGAAAATGAAGAGGGGAAAAAGGAAGAAAGGAAACTGTGGGAAGTTATGGAAACGTGTACTGAGGGGAAATGGGGCAGAAAAAGAATAGAAGGGAAATCGTGCGGAATTTAGGCAAACATAGAACGACGAGGGTAGTCGTGGTGACGTATAGTAGTAGCAAGACTAAATTACCCTTACAACCATTTGTACAGCAATGTTCTGATAGGGATATTTCCGGAAATGCCAAAAAGGCTTCACTTTGACCTGTTGACCACAGGTTTTGCATTATAATATAAAACTAGAATGAGGCCCGTGCTTCGCACATGGGCATTGCTTAGAATTTGGATGTATTAATTTTTAAGACTGATTTAGTAGTAAGTAGTAGTGATTTTAAGTGTTATTTTATAGTTCTAAATTTACAGCAGGTATGAAAATATTGTGACAACCAATACATGTTTAATGAGATAATGGTGTTTAAAACAAAGAGCGTGACCGATATAGTATTTCCAAAACCATCATGCAGAAAATATAAAACCAGCATAACTGGAAAAGGAAACTGAAGTCCAATCAGTAGTGCGTTTGCTGGAATTGAAGACATACAAATATTGTATAACATACAAAGCATACAACGCAGTTTGACAAATAATACATAAGAATAAGTGCAAACAATTAACAATTAAAACAAACAAATAGTATCTAAACAACATCTAGGACAAACACTGCTAGTAGAAAGTACAACACAGACAATACTGCATAAAACTTGAAATTGGAGCAGGGTGGCCTACATCTTCCTTCGTTTTAGTGTTACCTTTCCAGTAGGCTGTTCAAAGCATGCATGTCCTCCGTTTTCCTGTACAGGTTCAATACATAGAACATATAAGCATGTATTTACACATACAGTGCACGTGCAGTTAGCACGTCAATCATCTTATATAAAGCTTCTTTTAATGTTTCGAAGATAATCAGCAATCGTGATTCACTATGCAATGAGAGTGTTCTATTGGTCTCATCCATCAGTTTAATATGCACACATAAATGTGTAGCATAGGCAAAATTAACTCTATTTAGATACATGTTTGGCAGTTTAAACTTCATTCAGAGTAACGCAAGTTACATTAAAGACAAAAAAAAGTTTATAAATGCTTACCACTAACGTCAACCTTGATTCAGTTAGCATGTCAATCATCTTCTGTAATGCTTCTTCGAATGTTTCCAAGATCACCAGCAAGGCTGATTAAGTATGCAATGACAGTGTTCTAATAATCGCATCCATCAGTTTAATATTCACACATAAACGTATATCATATACAAAATTTACTCTATTTACATATAGGTTTGGCAGTTTAAACTTCATTCAAACTAACACAAGTTACATTAAGGACAAATAAAAGTTTATAACTGCTTAATCTTACCACTAATGTCAACCTTGATTCAGTTAGCACATCAATCATCTTCCATAAAGTTTCTTTGAATGTTTCCAAGATAATCAGCAAGCCTGATTCAATATGCAATGACAATGTTCTAATGATCTCATCCATCAGTTTAATATTCGCACATAAATGAATAGCATACACAAACTAACTCTATTTAGATATAGGTTTGGCAGTCTAAACTTCATTCAAACTAACACAAGTTACATTAAGGACAAAAAAAGATTATAACAGCTTAATCTTACCACTATCATCAACCTTGATTCAGTTAGCACGTCAATCATCTTCTATAAAGCTTCTTTGAATGTTTCCAAGATCATCATCAAGCCTGATTCACTATGCAATGACAGTGTTCTAATGATCGGTGCCGATGTCATCTAAAGAAACTTAACAGTGTGCTGCTTATGGTGAGTTTGTCTCAAGTGGAGAACTGAATCCTGATACAATTATAATTTTTTTAAGAAATAGATTTTAATTTGCAACTCTTTTTGTACATAAGTGTACTCTGATGTCTAATGTTAATCCAACTTATTGATGATAAGTAAAATTTTGAAATTTATATATAGCAAAAATATGTAACTTAGTACACTGATAACAACAATTTTGAAGTAACATCAGCATAGGTAAACAACATAGGTAGCCTCTATACGATATCATAATGTATATACGGACACCAATTAAATTAAAGTCGATTCAATAGATAAACAAATTTATACATTTCGATAAAATACGATTCAAAGCAAGAGCTATGGTTAAGATAAAAATAGACATCAGATACGGCCGGATGTATAGAAACACGCAAGTTTGTATTATAATAATATATAAAATGTTTATGCTATCTCAATTAAAATGGAGCAGTAAAAATTCTGATCACAGCAATTTTAGCGTACAGTTTGATGTGAGATTTCATTTATAGGTATGTATCACGAAAATCATAATTTCTCTTGTGGTTCATTCTAGCTTTTAATCTAACCATTAGCCTTATTGTGATTTAACAATTAGTTCAGTAATTGTTCAGTCACAGCAAGCTTGAAACATATGAACATAATGATCATGCAGGATAAAAATTATTCTCTAGTTGCTGTTGCCAGCAAATTATAGATCGAAAATATTTTTGTCAAACATAGAGCATAAAACTGTCACATGGACAATTCATATTTGACTTTGAACATGGCTCCATAGCTGTGAACCGTTGTATTCAATTTGGGGATTATTTACATGCGTTTTCCATTTCCATTTATTGTTTTGCGTTGCTAACCAAGGAAGTCCATAGTTCCTACTCTTTATCTTACAACGCATAGTAATTTGAGGTTTCCAATTGGATCCTGCCAATAGTATTTCAATTACCAAGACCGAAATTTGGTTTTAAAAAAAATGTAAAAAGGAGAACGGGAGCATAATTAAAATTATTTTAAACAATACTCGGCTTATTAGAAACGAAAAGCAGTGTGAATATCTTAACTCAATCTTCAAGGAAAAGAAAGAAAAAGAAAAACACATGGATCTATTTTCTAAGGGAAGGAAAAAAGTGAATACATAATACAGCGACATACGACTGAAGTAGTGATATAATTAGGCTGACAATTCATAAAAGTGAGCTGCAACAATTTTTTATAGAAAAAGATAACTTCTTGTCAACCGAAGTCTTTGTTTCGTAGACTGAGGAGAAAATCAAGTTCACATATATGAATTTAAATTAAATAATAACATGGTTTTTAGATAACTAATGTAGGCTTGTTAGTTAATGCATTTTCTCACTTTCTTGTGATGATGAGAAGTAGAATAAAATTTCACTATCCTATTTTACATAATCATTGATCAAATCATGTTTTCAATCAAATGAAAAGTCCGTCAAAACAAATTTTTGGAATATGTGAATCGTTGAAGCTAATCATTTTCAAACTGAGCTTCATGGCAAACAAACTCTTGTTGCATACGTAAAAGTTGAATGAAAAATGTAATTTGGAAGGACAAAAGCATATAACTACAACCAATTATATGCTTCACAACTTAACCTATAGAACCTTGCTTCTCGGCCACTATGGTTGCCTTTTTTAGCAAGAGTCGACACTTCATGGAGTTGCAGTGAATCATGAAATTGTTATAGATAAAATGTTCACGTGATTGCCTAAAATTGGCATGGAATTAATAACATGAGTTATAGAAGTTTAATTAGCCGAGCACTCCAAAAAAGCAGAAAACATAAGAATCAACAATATAAGTCTGTCTTCTTTGACTATATATTGGCCCTTGCCAAATTCCAAGATTGTAGCTTTTAAATTCCATGACATTTTTAAATTAAAAAACAATAATTGAAATCAATGAAAATTATGAAGAGGTGAAACAATAAACAGCTAATGAGACTAAAATTAATATTAGTTTCGCCAAGTTTAAAAAATTAATATAGTTAAACTGAAAATCATAAAACAATGCTACTGAATTCTGCACTAAAACTACAAATATCATTTAGAGTTAACCTTTTTGTGGCCTCTTTCTCTCTTTATCCATCGAATGTTCTTTTGAGCCCAAGGTATGTATTCTGAAACCACTGGCACTGAATAGCCACGACTGATGATCATGAACGTGAAGAGCCATTCCTGAATAGAAAGAGGCTTTGATCTGGAAATGGCTGCAAATGCTGCATGTAATAATAAACATAATTTCATTAAATTAAAGACAACACAACATAGTTCATCAATCATTCAACCTTAAATTTTATATTTTGGACTAAATCTTTAATGCAAAACGGACACCCTGAGAATTAGTAGGATAGTTTACAATGTGTTGATGTTTAGAAGACTATAATAACATCTCTAGCATCTGTCGTATTTCATGAAGAAAATGAGATAATAAAGCAAAATTTATTTCAAGAGAATCATCAGCTAAATTTGTGCTGAACACATTTGAGGTAAATTATGGCCAAATATTTTATAGCATGGCTATAATAACAACTAATGATTACATGAATGCAAGGTTTATTTTTTATCTATCATAGCCTAGAGGATGAAGCTTGTTGCTAAGGTTAAGGTATCCATTATGCCGATTCTTCAATTTTATGTAGCATCAAAATTCAACAGGAATTGTACACATAAACAGGAAAATTGACAAAAAAAGTTTTAGAAAAAATTATTCGAAAAATTTGTAAACTTATTATTTGATACAGTAGCCATTTTTATTGTAGTACATGTCTGTAAATAAAATGTATTTAGTATGTGTTGATCCATATGTGCAAACAGTAAATTTTTCCAAATGAAGATCTAATTTGTCATTGATGAATAATTGATCTATAAATTACCAGTTACGTGTATGAAATCTAGCAATTTGGCATTACATCCCCATAATACCAAATATGTGCATAAAAAATACAATTAAGCAAATTGATTTATTATAAATTGTTTAAGCAAAATAAGTATTTAATTTTTTTTTTGTTTGGATAATATAAATTGTATAAGATAAATAGATATTTATTTTTTAATTGCGTAAAGTCAAAGCATTTAATTGCATTGTTAGCCACTAAATGGTTTATATGGAAAGAATTTTATATAAGCAAAAAAAAAAAAAAAAAAATTGGATTTAAAGAATTTAATTACACACAATTAATTGCATTTAAAAAGCGGAGACTTTTATATAAGAAATGTAATTAATTCTCCAGTATAAAAAGAAATGGACGAAAGGAATTTTATTTAATGTGCATGTTCTTAGGTATAGAAAAAAGTGATATTATTTGAACAAAGATAGTAATTACCATCTAATAAAAAAGCCAGCAATGTGGATGCAATTAAAGAAATGGTGGCAACAATTTTAAATAGCAAAGCAATGTGCCAAGAATAGAATCATCATTCAATGTACCATTTTAAAAATTATAGAAAATGGATTTAGTTACTTTTGGAGGTTTTCTCATTGTTCTATTATGTAATGGTTCCATCCCAATTTTAAGATTGTTTACTAAAAAAATACAGTGCAAACCTGCCAAAAAAATAGGTAATACAATCACAAAATCATGTGATGAATTGATCTTTGCAAACAAATCCCGTTGATCAAATCTTCCTACATTTTCTAAATCTGGAACAGTAAAGAAAAACATTATCCAAATTTTGAAATGGATGACTGATATTGAATTATAAAAAAAAAACACCTTTTTATTTATTCGGTTATTCCTAGTTTGGGCCAATATACTACATAAAACAAAGTAAATGAATAAATTAATTCATGAACATATATTTCCATATACATTGTCATAACCAAATCTATTAGTGTTAAATAGATATGTAGTTGAAAAACTGAAGCTTTAGATGTTAATTATTTAACTAATAGGGAACTAATACAAAAATATTAACCTTGTAATTATGAGAGAATGAAAACTTATATAATATGACTTGTCTGCCAAATAATCATGCATGGTGGCAATCACATCTTAATAAACCGTAATCTTTTCAGAAGACATAGCCAGATATATAGCATGCCTATCTTTAATAATTGTGTGGAAGTGGAATTATATCCACCTACATTTTATTAAAACTAAATTATTAGTTTGATGATGTTGAAATTATAACCCAAATTATTACTTTGATGATGCTGACAAAAAAAAAAGTAATTAAATAGAACCATGACTGGTAGAAAACACCAATTTCATCAAAGTCACATAACGAAGCTTTACAAAAATTGAAAAGTGGTTCTTAATATAGGACACAACTGGTGGATGAGGGATAATTTGGTATGATTTTGATAACAGTTAACAAAGCTGAAGATTCAGATGGGAAGGAGGAACTACAGTTGGAAGAATTATAAAGCTTGTCATTTTATTCAATAAGAAATTGTTTTTTTTTTTTTTTTATTGATACAGGATAGAACAAAAAGACCTGTTATATATACTTGTAAATGTAACGGTAAAATACATTATTTTGGGTAAGTGAAATATGGCTGTGTCATTATGACGTGGTACAGCAGGATAAACACAGCCATAATTAAATGTTTTGCTAACTCGTCATTATGACGTGGCACAGCAGGGTAAACATAGCCATAATTAAATGTTTTGCTGACTCGTCGTCTATTCCAGAATTCACCATATACTTTCCTTTTATTTCCCCCCTTCAAATCTAGGGTTGGCCATGTCGAACCATAGTTTGTTTCTGATCTTTTCTCCATTCACTTCGTACTTGATTTAACTGTGCTGGATCTGAACTGTGAGCCTCAATTGAGTCTTCCTCTCTTGTCATTCGAGCTGTAGCTTCAATATTTGGCTTCGAGCTGTCGATTTGAAGTTCTAGTTGCTGGTTAGCTACACTCGACGTTGATTTTGTGTCGATTGGCCTGATGTTCAGGGCGTCGCGTAGTCTAGTAAAGTTTTTAGCTGAGAGAGCCTTAGTAAGTATGTCGACTTTTTGATGGTAAGACGGTATGTAATTTACTTGTAGCTTTCCCTCCCTTTACTTGCTCTCGAACGAAGTGAATGTCGATTTCTATGTGTTTAGTTCGTGCGTGCTGAATAGGATTAGCTGTCATGTATATCAAGCTTTGATTATCACACCATATTGTTGCTTTTTGATTGTTTAATAGATTTAGCTCCTTTAATATTGATTGCGACCATATTATTTCTGATGTAGCGCTGTCAATGCTTCTGTACTCCGCTTCCGCACTTGATTTTGAAATTGTTGGTTGCTTTTTCGATGTCCATGATATTAGATTGTCCCCTATATAGATACAGTACCCTGTTACTGATCTTCTGTCATCGGGATCTGCTGCCCAGTCTGAGTCAGTGAATCCTGTGATATTTAAGTTTTTCCTCCTTTTATTGTTAAGCCATACTGTATAGTCCCCTTTAAATATCTCAGTATTCGCTTTACTGCTTTCCAGTGGTCGTCCCTTGGATCCTGCAAAAATTGTGAAACTTTGTTAACACTGAATGAAATGTCTGGTCGTGTTATGGTTGCATATTGCAATGCTCCCACAACACTTATGTACTGCTTTATATTATTTATAGATTCTCCCCTGTTTTTAGAGAGATGCTGACTAGATATCATGGGTGTTGGTTGAGGTTTTGCTTCATGCATGTCAGTCTTTATCAGGAGTTCAGTTATGTACTTCTTTTGGCTGAGAACCATTTCTGTTTTTGATCTTCTTTGGGCTTCTATTCCCAGAAAATATGATAGACTACCGAGATCTTTTATTGAAAATTGCTCATTTAGATACTGAGTCAGTTGCTTTAGCTCACCTTCATTGTTCCCTGTTACTATTAAGTCGTCAACATATATTAGTACATATGTTGTATAGTAATTATTTGATTTGAGGAATAATGAAGTGTCAGATTTAGTTGGCCGATATCCCTGTGTCACTAGAGTTAATTTTAATTTGTCGAACCATACTCTAGGAGCATGTTTTAGACCATAAATTGCTTTCTTCAGTTTGCATACATAATTTGGATTTTGTATGTAGCCCTCTGGTTGTTGCATGTAGATTTCCTCTTGTAACACTCCATTGAGAAATGCATTGTTGACATCTAAGTGCTTTATATTCCATTGTTTGGTGAGAGAAAAAGTGAGAATTAGTCTTATGGTAGCTGGTTTGACTACAGGTGAAAATGTTTCATTGTAGTCAAATCCATATTCTTGTGTATATCATTTAGCTACCAACCTTGCTTTATATCTTTGAACAGATCCATCTGGATTTCTTTTTGTTCTATATGTCCATCTGCATCCAATTAAATTTTTGTTGGTTGGTAGTTGAACAAGTTCCCATGTTTGATTATTCACCAGAGCTTTATACTCTTCGTCCATAGCTTATCTCCAGTTTTTATATTGTGCAGCTTGCTGGTATGTAACTGGTTCATCTGAGTTGATAGTTGCTACGAGCAATTTTGGTTTAAAAATACCACTTTTAGCCCTAATTATCATAGGGTGCCCAATATTTGTTGATGATTTTGTCTCTGATTGGCTTTCTTAATTGACTGTGGTTGCTGGTATATTTTTGTTGGTTGTACTTCTGATGTCGCTTTCAATGTTTTGGCTCTCATTTTCCTCCTGTTGTTGTCTTTCAGGTGAGTAGTTGGCGAGGCTGATTGGCTCTTCATTGTTAGTGTTGGGTGTAACTGATCCGGTAGTGCAGTTTCGATTGCCCTCAACAGCCACTACTTTGTTAGTACCTGCTAGAGAGTCTGTATAGTATGGTATGCCAGGTATGCTACTCTTACCTGTGATTACTTTATTTGTGGTTTTGATGTCTGAACTCTTATATGGAAATACCTCTTCATTAAATACCATATGTCTACTGATGAAAATTCTGCCATTTTCATCTATACACCTGTATCCCTTTTGCTTTGTAGCATATCCAATAAATGTACATGGTTTGGATCTGAAATTTAATTTATTTGTGTTGTATGGTCTTAAGTATGGGAAACACAAACATCCGAAAGTTTTAAGACTTTGGTAGTCTGGTTTGATGTGATATAGTTTTTCAATGGGACTAAAGTCTTCCAACACTGTTGTAGGCATTCTATTTATTAAGTATACGGCAGTGTTGAAAGCTTCTGACCAAAATTTTAGTGGTGGCGATGCATGAGCCAATAAAGTTAGTCCAGTCTCCACGATGTGTCTGTGTTTCCTTTCTACTAAGCCATTTTGTTCAGATGTGTAGGGGCAAATGGTTCTGTGTATAATTCCCTTAGTTTTGAAAAATTCACTTAGGTTCTTATACTAAGAGCCACCATCAGATTGCAACACTTTAATTTTGTTATTGAACTGATTTTCAACTATTAGACCAAATTTTGGTGCTAACACCCAAATTCTATGTGAAATCCTCACAATCACAGATCACAGATAAAAAGCAGTAAAATAAGAGGAGACACACAGGATTTTTATATTGGTTCGGCTCAATCCAAGCCTACGTCCACTTTATAGTTTCTTAAATCCTAAGAAGCTATTACAATGTTATTTGTTTGCAGCTTATACACGAAATCCTCGTGTTTACAATGAAGAAGAGGAGATTAAAGGGGAGATTATACAAGAAATCCTCGTGTTGTAATGTGGAATTCAACTTCAAGGTTATGCAATAGCCTTGCGAAGAACCATAGTTGAAGCCATGGAGAGATAGAGTTCCAAAAAGTCCTTTGAAATAGCCATGTTGTGGTGTATTTATAGGCGTAGAGGAGCCTCTGGGTGATCCGGTTCGGATATGCCACGTGTCACGACCGGAGTTGATCTCGAGAAGTAGTGGAAGAAGTCCCTCTGTTCGGGTTTTTCCAAGTGGAGGCAGATCCATGATAGTAGGAGCGGTTACCCCTTAAGAAGCGGTCAAAACAGTTGTGTAGCAGCAGGTAAAGGGGGATCGGATCGGTTCTCCGATCCGAACAGGGGCGAAGCCTTCGAGCTGAGGACGTTGTGCTCTCCTGAATAACTGATATGAAGCAGGTCGGATTCTCCTTGTTCCGAACCGAGCCGTTATTTCCGATCCGAACCGAGTTGGTCTCCTCAATCTGAAGACTCCGTGTCTAATGCTTTGAAGGTGGAGCGGATCGGGAATGCCCCCTCTGATCCGATCCGTGCTGATGTGAATGCAAAGAGAAAGTGCCAAGTTGTCCATTTTAAGGAAGCGTCCGATCCGAACGGGCTTGTCCGATCCAAGGATCTATTCAATGCTAAATTCCAGGTTACCGGTTCTGCATGCGTTCACGGAAACGGGCGTAACTTTCAAACCGTAAGTCCGATTGAGCCAAACTAAAGCTCAAACTGAAGCTGATTCAGAGATCTACAAGAGTTACAAAGCTTAGCTCTGTAATCGCTGTTTTCGGGCCCAAAAAAGGTCATCTGGTAGGAGTTTCGGGCCTTTCTTTGTTTGTGATGCGATTTCAACCAAATCACTTCAAGTCTTCTGACGATATTCCCAACGCTTGAGTGTATTGTTGAGAAGAGATTCCACGTGTGACTGCTTTGACTAAAAAGCGGATCAACATTTTTCCCTCCAGAACATATCTTGCTGGTTGAAGGAAGATGTGTTCTGGATAATCCAAGGCCACGCCGGGCCTGCCAGCTGCAAGTATAATCCATACCTGCGAAGAAAAGAGAGCAGAAAGGTGTGTCAAATCCTGACAAAACTAATTACACTTTCGAGCATAAAACCATGCTTAGGTGTTTGTTTGAGCATAAACCATACTCGAGGGATGTTCGAATCATCCTGCCAAAACCTGGCAAGGGACCTAACCTTCCGGGTATAAGCCATACCAGGAAGTTCAAACCGAGCATAAGCCATACTCGAGTTTTATTGAGTTCCTTTTCCAAATCCTGACAAGACAATAAGCCATTCCAGAGTATAATCCATACTTAGAAATGTAGTGGAGTACAATCCATACTCATACCGAGATGGAGCTATACTTGCCAAAGCCTGACAAGATAGTCCGTCCCTAGGCACAATCCGTACCAAGGGTTTCGAGATAAGTATAAGCCATACTTTAGTTAAGATTGAGAATCCTGCCACAACCTGACAAGACACTTAAATTGCCAAACATAATCCATGCTTGGAAAGTCCTTCCTTATTCAATCCAAAGTACAAAACCAAAGCAAATCCTGATTGGTTTTTCATCGAGTGCAGAGCACGATTTGGAGCTAAATCCTAACCCCGAACGTGTGTACTCCGATTTAGCCAATCGGAAAACCTAAAGAAAGCAAAGAGACATATCTTAAATCCTAAGAAATGCTGAAAACGCAGAGTGATCCAATCCAGATCAGTTGATGACGAGCCGATGGGAGCTCGTTCCAGGGTCATTCCCTCTCTGGGGAGCAGGTGGTGGCAGCACAGGTATGGGTGCTGTTGGTTGTTTCACATACTCGGGTAGCTCTCCACGTCTAACCCGTTCCTCAATCAGATCTCGCAAGTGTCTACAGTCATTTGTGTCATGACCGTCCATATCGTGAAATATGCAATATTTCCCAGAATCGCGTTCTCCTTGTGATGGCTCCCTCCTGGGAGGCTTTGGATAGGAGACGTCACCGTTTGTGTTCACGTAGATGTCGGTTATTGACAAATTGAGTTCTGTGTACTTTTCATATTTGGGCCCTCTCCGGGGCTGAGCGTTGCGGTCATTCTTGACGGCAGCTTTTCCTTTGCCTTTACCAAAATCAGGCGGTTCTTCGTCTTTGAGCATGTTAACATCAAGTATTTTATTTTCGGACGTTGCGTCTTCTTCACGCAAAAACCTATCCGATTCAAGATAGAATTCACTGAGATTCCTTGGTGGGTCTCGGTACAAGGATTTCTTGAACTCCGAGTTGTCTAGAACGCCGGATACTGCCGCCATCAATACCATAGATGGCTCAGGTCAATCAACTGATGCTGCTGCAACGTTGAATCTTTCCAGAAATGATCGCAGAGTTTCTTTGGGCCTCTGCTTGATTGTAGTTAGTGACATTACATTCTTGGGTCGAGCGATGTGGACCCGAAACTGTTCAATAAAGCGAGCGACCAACATGTTCCAGTTGTTGATCGATTCAGATTCCAGCTGCCGAATCCACATAGCAGCAATATCAGTCAAGAAAAGAGGGAAGCACTTTGCCATGACGTTTTCCGACGCCGATTGAACTTCCATGTGCCATTTGTATCGCATCAGATGTAAAGTAGGATCTGTCATGTCGTTGTATGGCTCCAATTGTGGAAGTTTGAAATCCGGGAGATTACGGGAATTCCTGATTTCCCACATGAATGGATTGTGGTTGACATCATCCATGTCATTCTGATAGGAGCGGCCTCTCGAGAGGCGTTCAATGAGGTTGGCGAGCCGATCGCCTTCAAAGAGCTGTTGCAAGCTGCTAAAGCCAGAGTTTGTGCCCCCCGCGTTGAGTTCAGAAGAGTGTGGAAGAATATAAGGAGCTTGGCAGGTCATCCGGTTCGGTTCGGAGATGCCCCCTTGCTGCGGTTCGAAGAAGCGAGGGAGGTTTTGGAGAGGTGCACGGTTCGGATCGGAGGTGCCGTTCCGAACAGGTTCGCCTGTTCCGAACCGGGGAGCTTGATGCTGAATTTGTGTGGTATTTCCGACCCGAACCGGTGCGGATGTAGGCCGAACAGGAGCGAAGCCTTGATTTCCAGAGGGGAGGCTGCTGCCCCCAGGCTCATGCAGGGTTGCTGTTTGGATCGGGTCCGAACCGATCCGGTGGGGATTGCCCCCCATTTCCATCTGCATTTGATTCAAGTTTTGGCCCTCGGTTCGGATCGGATCCGAACCGATCCGGTTTGCAGCTGCTGCTGGGGCTATTTCCGTACTATTTCCAGCGAGTTGTGTGTTGCCACTCGACTTACCTTCCATCCGAGTGAAGAATTGGTCGATCATCTCCTGTTGTTTGCGAAGGAGATCATCTTGCCTAGCCGTCTGGGTTCTCAATTCAGCGAGAACGCCATCCATCCCTTCTCGCGTCAAATATGCTGACGGGTTTTCATGTGAGGAAGCTTCATGGCTTGCTTCGTTTCTCATGCTTTCGCCTTCAACACGGGAAATCTTTCGCTTAGCCATCGATCCAATAGCCAAATAATCCAAGCAGAAGTTGAAGTTGTCGTGTGCGCCCCTACCTGGCGCGCCAAAATGTTAGACCAAATTTTGGTGCTAACACCCAAATTCTATGTGAAATCCTCACAATCACAGATCACAGATAAAAAGCAGTAAAATAAGAGGAGATACACAGGATTTTTATAGTGGTTCGGCTCAATCCAAGCCTACGTCCACTTTATAGTTTCTTAAATCATAAGAAGCTATTGCAATGTTGTTTGTTTGCAGCTTATACACGAAATCCTCGTGTTTACAATGAAGAAGAGGAGATTAAAGGGGAGATTATACACGAAATCCTCGTGTTGTAATGTGGAATTCAACTTCAAGGTTATGCAATAGCCTTGCGAAGAACCATAGTTGAAGCCATGAAGAGTTAGAGTTCCAAAAAGTCCTTTGAAATAGCCATGTTGTGGTGTATTTATAGGCTTAGAGGAGCCTCTGGGTGACCCGGTTCGGATATGCCATGTGTCACGACCGGAGTTGATCTCGAGAAGTAGTGGAAGAAGTCCCTCTGTTCGGGTTTTTCCAAGTGGAGGCAGATCCATGATAGTAGGAGCGATTACCCCTTAAGAAGCGGTCAAAACAGTTGTGTAGCAGCAGGTAAAGGGGGATCGGATCGGTTCTCCGATCCGAACAGGGGCGAAGCCTTCGAGCCGAGGACGTTGTGCTCTCCTGAATAACTGATATGAAGCGGGTCGGATTCTCCTTGTTCCGTACCGAGCCGTTATTTCCGATCCGAACCAAGTTGGTCTCCTCAATCTGAAGACTCCGTGTCCAATGCTTTGAAGGTGGAGCGGATCGGGAATGCCCCCCTCTGATCCGATCTGTGCTGATGTGAATGCGAAGAGCAAGTGCCAAGTTTTCCATTTTAAGGAAGCGTCCGATCCGAACGGGCTTGTCCGATCCGATCCGAGGATCTATTCAATGCTAAATTCCAGGTTTCCGGTTCTGCATGCGTTCACGGAAACGGGCGTAACTTTCAAACCGTAAGTCCGATTGAGCCAAACTAAAGCTCAAACTGAAGCTGATTCAGAGATCCACAAGAGTTACGGAGCTTCGCTCCGTAATCGCTGTTTTCGGGCCCAAAAAAGGTCATCTGGTAGGAGTTTCGGGCCTTTCATTGTTTGTGATGCGATTTCAACCAAATCACTTCATGTCTTCTGATGATATTCCCAGCGCTTGAGTGTATTGTTGAGAAGAGATTCCATGTGTGACTGCTTTGACTAAAAAGCGGGTCAACATCAACCATATTAGAAAAATTAACAACAGTAGCATAAGTGTTAGATTTTGCTTTTAGGAAGTAAATCCAGGTGTACCTAGTGCAAGCATCCACAAATGAAATGTAATACTTGTAGTTAAAGTCGGTGCAAACAGGGGCAGGTCCCCATAGATCAGTAGCTATTAATTCAAATGGTTGTGTGTAGTTAGTTAAAGAGTTTGTAAACGGTAGTTTGTGGCTTTTTCCCATTTGACTATAAGTTCAAATGTAGGGATATGATATATCATCAAAGGCAAATTTATTATTCCTAAGAACTGTTTTGACTACATTTACACTAGCATGACCCAATTTGTAATGCCATTTATCAAAAATACTTTTATTATTTTCTTCAAGTAGCATGACAGAATTGTAGCATCTTTTCTCTTTAGTATTGTTGTCTTGACCATCAACTTTAAACTGATACAGTCCATTAATAGTATTCCCCTGCAATAAAATTTCCTCAGTCAGTATGTCCCTGACTAAGCAATATTTCGGGAAGAATTCAAAGTAAACATTGTTATCCTTTTCAAATTGTGATACGCTTATCAGATTTTTCTTAATATTGGGTACCCTAAGTAGGTTATTTAAATATAGTTGTTTTTTACCATTAATTATAGCATTTCTTGTGTGGGAAATTTTTACGCACTTACCATTACCCAAGCTTATAGTTTGATTACTTCGATACTCCTTGTTTCCGAGATTAAGATTTTCCAAGTTGCTAGTGATGTGATTTGTTGCTCCCGAGTCTGGATACCAGTTGTTGTCTTGAATGTCTTCTCCTTTGGCTTTGTCATTTTGACTATAAGCTCTGTTGTTATTGTTTTGATTTATCCCTTCTGTTTGAGACACAACCATGTTGACATTAGGATTGCTTCCTCTTTGACTGTTGTTACCTTGTTTTGGTACATGGTTTGAGTTAAATCGAAAGTAGCACTTCACCGCAGTGTGTCCAATTTTCTCGCAAATTTGACATTTAGGTCTGTTGTTAGGGCTCCACCTGCCACGTCCTCGTCCACGATTAAAGTAACCACCTCTTTGACTAGTGTTATTGTAACCACCTCTTTGACTAGTGTCGTTGTACCTATTACTTTGATTTTTCCCTCTGTTACTAGTAGTGAAGTTCAGTGAGTATTCACTTTCTGATGGCTTTTTGTCGTTGATCCTTGCTTCGTGAGAGAGTAGTATAGCACAAACATCGTCCAGTGGCGGTGTTACCTTTTGTGATGTTACGACGGCTACTACGGCTTCATATTCGTCTCCCGGTCCATTTAGTAATGACAATACATGTTCAGATTCATCTATGTTGCTGCCAGCACCCTTCAACATAACGCATATATTTTTAACTTTGGATATGTATTCTCTCATACTTAGATTTTCTTTTCTACAGTTTTGTAGTTGTCTTTTATAAAATAGCGACTTTGCAGCTGATTGTGAGTTGAACACTTTCTCCATGGTTAGCCATATATCACTGGCTGTTTTACAGCTTATGACTTGAGATAGTAGGCTTGGACTGATGGATGACAACAACCATGCACTGATGAGTCTTTCCTGTCTATGATATTTTGTATACTCGTCGTTGCTAATGACTCTGTTTTCTTTGTCAGTTATATATCTTGCTGGAGTTGATAGCGTGCCATATAAGTAGCCTTCCAGTCCGTAAACTTGCACGACAGTTTCTACTTGAAGTTTCCACAATAAATAGTTGGTTTCTTCAAGTTGAATGGTGATTAATTGGCTTTGTGGGCTGATGATTGTTTTGATCAGTTGTTCGGCAGATGACATGGTAGCATTGATGTTGGAGGTAGCAGAGTTCTCTTCAGACATGATTATAGATCACAGATCTGAATCCACGAAATGCAGGTAAGTGGTGAGAACTTTTGATGCCTTTTGAATTGGGGATTTTCGAGAATTGTATGATGGGATATTCCAGATGGTTCTTTCTTGATTTCAATCAACTTGAATTGTTGTAGCCGTTAGGCTGTTGCTGGCTCTGATACCAAGTTAACAAAACTGAAGACTCAGATGGGAAGGAGGAACTACAGTTGGAAGAATTATAAAGCATGTCATTTTATTCAATAAGATTTTTTTTTTTTTGATTGATACAGGATAGAACAGAAAGACATGTTATATATACTAGTAAATGTAACGGTAAAATACATTATTCTGGGTAAGTGAAATATGGCTGTGTCATTGTGACGTGGTACAGCAGGATAAACATAGCCATAATTAAATGTTTTGCTGACTCGTCATTGTGACGTGGCACAGCAGGATAAACATAGCCATAATTAAATGTTTTACTGACTCGTCGTCTATTCCAGAATTCACCATAATAACCAATAGCATGCTCAGTTTATCATAGTGTATGATTAGGTTGATAGTTTTACCCTACTCACACACTGAGCGGAAATAGAATTATAGGTAGGCAAATAACAATGTGTTAGCATGTTAATCATTGGCAGCATCGTTAATTATTAGTATCACTTTGTTCACTAAATATAAATCAGTCCATATATTACGGTGAAATACTTTCAGTGAATGATTATGCTTGTTTAAATTTTAGTGTTGCATTCAACTATTACAAATATACTCATTTGTTGATATTATGAAGTGCAAAAAATTGAGGATGAAAAGGTTACTATGGTGTGACCCATAGAAATTCAATATACCAAATCCCTCATTTTTTGATCCAAAATAATGTATCACGGACAGAGATCTAATGCTGAACAATCAGTCGAATGAACTAACCAACAGTACTTTACACTTTAGGTTCTATCTTCAAACATGCAGATTTGATTGTAGAGAGCGCAAGAAAAATGTGTAATTGTTGTTCAATTTCAAGATTGGTAGCCTAAACCATATGACAAAGAATACAATATTAGTTTCATCTTGTTGAAACACATTACTCTTTTAGTGGTAGTAGGCATGAAAAGTACAAATGACTTCTTACATTAGTTTCAATGATGTAAAATAGAATATTATCCCAAACCAGAAAATGCAGAAAATAGGGCAATGCATGTAAGTAAAATTAAGTACGCAGTAAATTAGCATTTTAGGACAATGCAATGAATAGAGTGCTCATATCAAGGGAAATATAAGTTGTAAGGTGGTTTAGCAATCTGATTAGCAAGAAAGATTTAGGATGGAATTTGAATAATACCAGCAACTAATCTATTACTTCACACCGGAGAAGGAGCGGCTGGATTAGAACTTAGTTCTCCTTCCTAGACGGTAGTCACCAAGTTTCCGATTTGCAGTACAGCGGACGACTAAAACGTCCAACACGGAAAGCGTCGAAGGTTGGAGGTTGACATCTCCGTTCGTTCGGGCAGTTTATGTGCTTGATTTCAGGAGAAGTTTAAAATTTGGGGGAAGAATTGAAGGTTACGATTTGAGAGTTTTGTAACGAAATACAATTTGAGATAGGAGACAAGCGGTTTGGAAATTTGGGAGAAAGGGAAATCAGTTTGTCACTTGGTTTGAAGGAAGTAGGAAAACCAAGCGGTGAGAAAGAAAAGCGGTGTATTTCATGAGATTGCAGAACGAAGTGAGTTCTGGACAGTAACATCGTACACGTAGGCAACCCTTAGTTCCTTATTTCCTGTTTAATTAATAGATAAGATATATATATATATATATATATATATATATATATATATATATATATATATATATATATATATATATATATATATATATTCTTTGACTGCCATACGTAGCACATCCATGTCCAAACATGAGTTGCCATGCACATTACTGAATGTTCATAAAATAACTACATGCCACTGAAAGGTTGGAAGAACAAAAACAATGCAATATAGCACTCATTGGAATTCATAGGACAGGCAAACTCAGGTAAAATTTAATGTCCCATTTTCTTCTTGTTGATCAGTTGGTACCCTATACAAAACAGTATTGCTTCTCACATATAGAATATTAATCAGATTTGAGACGTGGAAGACGGTCAATACACATAGAGACGTTAATACTGGTTTGCCTAACACTCAGGTCATCATTGATTATAACATAAAGAAAAAATGAATCAAATCAAATAAAAAAAACCACCTTACCGTATAAGCTACAGGACAGCCTGCGTGCAAAGGTATTTTGCATTCTATGTGTGCCAATCCATTTAATACCGTGCACCTCAAGCCTTGCAACCGTTGTCTAATGCTGGTCTTCAACGTTAGTACGGTGGTCGGAAGGCTAAATCACGGATGGCGTTACGGTTATGGGTTGGAGGCAAGTTCATGATCTGTGGGGTTCTCGCGAGCTGCTGTCGTGTTTTGGAAAGGGGGAAGGCTGAGTTTGTTTGTTTGACGTCAGGGAGGAGAGGACAGATAGGGAAGCATGGCGATGGGATCCTGTGAGTGCTTTCGAAAATAGGCAAGGAATGGGAATGGGAGATGTATCGGATCAAACAATCACGGCAAGGAAAAAAGTATGCATGGACTTTAGCAGCTGAGCTGCTAGGCACGAGGTCTTTGCGGATAGTATGAGCCGCGTGGGATAAGGGCGTTTTGGTTGAAGTTGTAGAGGGAATGAAAGTGAGGGGTGTTCGTTTGAAATTTAAGGAAGAAAAGAGTTCAGAAATTAGATAAAAGAAAAATGAAATAGCGGCAATGGGAGGTGCAGCTTGGACAGAACGGAGAGAAGGTTATGAGCAGCATGTTTAAACTAGGGCTGTTACGGTAACGGTAAATTTACCATTACCATACCATTACCAGTCGATCGGTAACCATTTTTGATTGAAATCGGTATACCAGTTAAAACGGTATGGTAACGGTAAATTTACCATTTTTAACGGTAAATTATCGGTAACGTTTCTTCAATACCAACGGTAACGGTAATTTACCAGTTAATTCAAAAACTAAGTATACTCATCTGATATGCTTTATAACATGCACGTAGAACCAAATAAATGATTGTATTTACACTACTAATTTTGTAGTTTTTGGAGACGCTTAATTAAAGGCACTAAAAACGATTAGCCTTTAATAATAATTAATTGAGGCAAATTTCATGCCAGCCCCTATTAATAATTAAGAAGGCACTTAAAACAGCCTTAACCCTTATATTAGTGGCAAAGTTAAAAACAGCCCCTAGTTGACAATTTGTGAGATGCATGTTACCGCCTCCTCTTGTTTATAGGGACAAAACACAAATTCGCCTTTCATTCTTATCGAAAGGAAATTAAAGTGCCTCTCATAAATCGAAATCGAGATATACAACAACGGCGATTTTCTTTCTTCCAGTTTGTCTGCTTCATCGCAACTTCACCAGCGCCCTTCCTGATTATCTTATTTATCAAAATCCAAGGTATGTTCAATTTATCTAATGATTCAATCTCGTATTCTGTTCGAAACCCTAATTACAATGTCTTTTCAAAATCCAAGGTATATTTGATTTATCTAACGATTCAATCTTGTATTCTGTTCGAAACCCTAATTACATTCAGTGACAAGAAATCTTAGATTCGATCTCGTGTTAGGGTTTGATTTTCAATATTTATGAATATTCTGATTATTCAATTAACGTATGTTGTTAACCTCGTTCCTCAGTCTTCCCTCTTATTTTGATACTTATTCTGCATTCGTCAATTCTTACTGCATTAAACGTATTTTACAACAGACAGTATTTCTTCGAACTTGGAATTATTACTGATTTAATTAATTTTTGATGGTGTATGTGGAAACTTAGAACCGCTTTTAAGAAAGTTGCATGTATTTCATATTAATCTTCTGATGAAAATGCGGTTGTGTAACTTTATTTGGATTGTTGCATTTATGTACTGCACATAAAGAACACTATTTAATACTGCTATGATTCAAATTTTCATTAGTATCTTGATTTTTGGATTGGATGATGGATGCTAGGGTATTAGTCATGCAAGAAGAGTTGTTCATGTTGCATATAATTATATAAATATTGACAATCTTGATTTCATAGATCCTGTAAATGGCCATATCCTGTCTACATGTATAGGAAGTAATGAATAAACATCATATTAATACAGTAATAAAATGAAAAAGTTAAGTAAAAATAATTTGGCTGCAAGAAATTTTGGTTTTGTTATCTTTTTTGCCTTCCTTACACAGTTTACGCCTACATCCGCGATGATCAGACGAAGATGCTTTTATTCTTATTTTTTAATGCATAACGCAGGTGGTTCAGTACCTATTTTACAGTTCGTTTTTTGCCTTCTATTGTGCTGATGAACTATTTTATTTTTATTGCATGTTTAAAAAAAGGAATTATGTATATCATAAATGCAAGAAGCTCAGGAATAAGGAAGGAAGAACACATGAAAACCTCAAACAGTATCTTGTTGAAAATAGGACCATTGACATCTATAAATCGATAACTTTACACCTACTTGAGGTTGATCAAAGTAATTAATTGGTTTATATCTTTATTAGATTAAATAAAAATTGGTCTTTTATCTTTATGTTAAGCATGCAAAGAGATATGGTAAATTGAATATGATAAAATGCTTCTCTGTTAAGATTAAAACATGAACTCTGTACCATCAAAATTCAATCTAATGTTGTGCATTTTCGCCCAAAGTCATCAACTAGAAAATATTGTAAAATTTCTTCCATTATATTTTAAAAATAGTCTCTCCCGTCAAGCATGTTGATAGCAGCTGTTGAATTACAGCGGGCATAGATAATAATGTGAATATTTTATAAGAGTGAATATGCAAATCAACTTTATAAGCTAGTTCATCACAATAAATTATGATTTTTAAACTGAGTTCACGATTTTTAGTATAGTACATTATTACCATAAGTAAGGGGATGAATGGTTTGGGGTAGAAAAATCATTTTCTGGTGATGTAATTAGTCGAAGGCAGAAATGTGGAAGATGGGGGAGGACTGAGGTGAGGGGATGTTTTGCTTTTGATTGCTAATATTTCCAATTGTCAAAGGTGATCAAAACGGTGACATTTATGGTTATGACTGCTGTTTAAATGGTGTTCGAATTTGGGGTTTCCACTTGAAGCAAGGAATCTTACCATTGGTAGTGGCATACTTGTCTTTTTTTTCATCTTAATTATGTGTGATTTACATGCATATATGTTTCCTTTTCTAATTTCTCAAGCATGCATCTCACGTAAAAATGGGTTTTTGCTTCCAATTTAGCTTATTAAAGTCATTCATGTGATTAATTGATGAAGACTAGTTCTTACCTGAATCATGTACTTTGGATAATCTTGAACAAGTTTGCACACTTCTTCATTACTTAGAATGCTACGTGGCTTTAAAAGTAATAGCTATATTTGCTCTAAAAATATACTTATCAAATCCAAAACAATCATTTTGGTGCAAAAATTGACAATGATGATTTCCTACTAAGTTTTTTTACCATCAAAGTTTAATGGAAGTATTCTACTGAATCCATATAAACAAGTAAAAAAAAAAAAATAGTAGGTGTATTCCATCTAGAAAGCAACATAGGAAAACCACTTATTGTCCATAGTAATGATGCAAACGTTATTAGCAAATTAAATTTCATAGTAAATTTGCAAATTGTAATATGAATTAATTAGTCTTAAAATTGGGTATGAGTATTTAGCTTTTTTGGAAGTTACATTGTAAAATGTTATATAAAAGTAATTTTGCTATCGTTAAATTTGAAATATTATAGTTGTGAACACTTTGATAATTATATGGTCTATTAGGCATGTCAAACATTCTTGCTATAAAAGTGATGTAAATATAATGCTAAACTAACAGTTCATATGCTTGATTCCTTTGTAGGAAATATTTAGAACTATGGATAAAAGTTGGGTAGATCTTGATCGGAGTTCGGATGAATATAGATATAAACTGGATTTATTTTTGGATTATGCATTTGCTAGATCTACAAGAAAAGAAAAAATATTATGCCCTTGTAAGAAATGTTGCAATCGATATTTTAATGATAGAAAAACCGTTGAAGGTCATCTTCTTTGGCAAGGAATGGATATCTTATATAGAACAGCTTGTTGGACACATCATGGTGAGCTTTTTATGGATCAAGACAATGAACTAGGAAATGATACTAACCATACGGGTAATACGGAAACATATATCGATAGCAATGAAGATGGGGGTGAGATGCGTAGTTTTCTCGATGAAGCATTTGTGCATCCCTTGACTAGACAAAATGCTGGTTCGTCAAGCCAGCCTCCTATTTTTGAGAGTCAAGATCCCGAACAAGAAAGATTTCAAAGGTTGCTAGATGAAGCTAACAAAAATTTGTACCATGGTAGTAAGCATAAGAAACTAGATGCAATTGTGAGGTTATACCATATTAAGTGCTTAGGAAATGTGAGCAATGCAACTTTTTCTATTTTTTTGGAAGCATTTAAGCAGATATTGCCTGATGTTAATTGTTTGCCAAAGTCGACTGCACAAGCTAAAAAAATTGTTGATGATTTGGGTCTAACATATGAAAAAATAGATGCATGCCCAAATGATTGCATGCTATTTTGGAAGCATACTTCACACTTGACTGCGTGCTCTCGTTGTGGTACTTCAAGATATAATGTCAACGATGTAGATGAGGATGGTCGTAAGAAAGTTTCAGCTAAGGTGCTTCGTTATTTTCCTTTAGTTCCTCGATTAAAAAGGTTATATATGTCAAAATATACTGCAGAACATATGATATGGCATTCATCATGTTCTACATCTAACGACGGTGTTATGAAGCATCCAGCTGATTCGAAGGCTTGGAAACACTTAGATTCTACATACCCTGATTTCGCGAAGGAAATTCGCAATGTGCGTTTGGGCATTGCAAGCGATGGGTTCAATCCTTTTTCCAGCATGGACCGTAAACATAGTACTTGGCCAGTCATATTGGCCATTTACAATCTTCCTCCTTGGATGTGCATGAAGCAACCTTTTATGTTTATGTCTTTGTTAATTCCGGGACCTCGTGAGCCTGGAAACGATATTGATGTGTATATGCAGCCTTTAGTCGAGGAGTTAAGAGAATTGTGGGAGATTGGCGTTAATGCATATGATGCTTTCTCTAATCAAACCTTTAATATGAGAGCAGCTGTTTTATGGACTATAAATGACTTGCCTGCATATGCAAACTTGTCGGGATGGAGTACATGTGGAAAGCTTGCATGTCCGCATTGCAATCACCAAACATATTCAATGCGTTTACCCAACAGTAAGAAGCAAAGTTTTTTGGGTAGTCGCAAGTTCTTACCTATCAAACATAGGTTTCGATATGATGCTTGCTCATTCAATAGAAAGCATGAGACCGATCTTCCACCTAAATCATTGTCTGGATTGGAGTGTTTAAGACAATTATCTGATTTGAGATTTACATTTGGTAAAATCCCGATAGTGGAACCTAATATTGGGCAGAAAAAGCGTAGGAGTTCAAGTTCTAGTAGAGAATCCAAAGTTAATAGACCATGGAAGAAGAAAAGCATATTTTTTAGTCTACCATATTGGCAACATCATTTAATACGCCATAACATCGACGTCATGCATCTTGAAAAAAATGTTAGTGAAAATATTTTAGGAACATTACTTGGAACTTCAAAAAAAGGAAAAGATGGAATTGAAGCTCGAGCTGACCTTGAAAGTTTAAAAATCAGAGAAGCACTCCAACCAATTCGTGAAGGGAATAAAACATATATACCTCCATCGATTTTCTTCATGACCAGTGAAGAAAAAATACTATTTTGTAAAGTACTTAAAAATGTACGTGTTCCCGATGGATATTCAGCTAACATTGCTCGATGTGTGGATGTGAAGGAAAAAAAGATACGTGGTTTAAAAAGTCATGATCACCATGTGCTTATGCAACACTTGCTTCCTCTTGCAATTCGTCGAGTTTTACCCAGGCCTATCACACTTGTATTGCTCGAATTATGTTCAATATTTCGACAATTATGTAGTAAGAAGCTACACGTTGCATCAATCGAGCAATTGAAACACAGGATTGTACTAGCCTTGTGCATGATGGAGAAAATGTTTCCACCTTCATTTTTTACCATATCTGTTCACTTAATAATCCATTTAGCTCATGAAGCAGCAATTGCAGGGCCGGTTCAATATCGTTGGATGTATCCAATCGAAAGGCAAATTTTAAAATTTTAATATTAATTTAAGAAGATGTTATTGATTACTTTAGCAAATAATAATATTTATTTTCTATAGGTATCTACAAACATTAAAGAGGTATGTTCGAAACAAAAGCTATCCGGAAGGATGTATCGCGGTAGGATATATTGCAGAAGAGTGTGTTTCTTTTTGTTCGATGTACTTAACAAACGTTGAGAATCGTCAAAATCGACGAGTTCGCAACGCTGATACTTCTTTGCCTCGCGATGTTGTTGGTGGTCTTCCAATATTTGCAAACGTTGGTCATCATTTGGGTAAATGCACGGAAATTGATTTAGAAAAAAAAAAATGGGAACAATGTCACTCTTGTGTCTTATTCAACTGCAATGAAGTAACACCTTATTTAGAGTAAGATTATTCTTTTAAATATCTAGATTTACTTCTTAATCACACAATTTAGTTCCCATATTGAATTATATTTTATGACTTGCAATTTAAACTAAATAGTCTAACTTGTGTTTTGATAGAAAAAGATTGGAGGAGTTACGGAAAATTCATCGGCGAAAAACTGTTCGAGAAGTAGAGGTTTTGAGGAACAAAGACTTTCTGACTTGGTTTAGAAATCATGTATGTATTATTTTCCGATATGCATGAGCGATAATGTGCAATCATGTGATAGATTATAATTTGAATTTCAAATAACATAAGATAATATGCTTATTTCTGTATATTTGGTTAGGTAAGTAGCCTTCGTAACGCTGGCGATTTATCAATATCTGAAGATTTAATTCGGTTAGCAAATGGTCCAAGTAGGACTGTAAAGCTTTATAAGAAGTATGTCATCAATGGCTACAGGTTTCGATCTTATCCGATGGATGAAAGATACAAAAATCAAAATTGTGGTGTCTTTGTGAATGCTGAAACGTCAAGTTATTCAAGCATAAGAGATTGTAATCCTATTACAGGCAATGTTGACTATTATGGCATGCTAAAGAATGTTTATGAGCTTGATTATAGATTTCCAGGAGAAAGTGATGATCGAGCATGTAAAATAGTATTGTTTGAGTGTGACTGGGTGAGCAATTCAGGGAAGAAAAATGACCAATATGGTTTCGGTTTAGTGAATTTCAATCGAGTGGCACAAAATGATGATAAGTTTATATTGGCTTCACAGGCGATTCAAGTTTTCTATGTTGTTGATCCAAAGGAGCCAGACTGGAGTGTTGTAGTTAAAACGAAACCTAGAGATCTTTATGATGTAATGGATGATAATGATGGATTTGACATGGATGATTACTATTCAACATCTAATCTTGATGATCCCAGTTTAGACAGTCAAGAACTACAAATAAGGACTGATGTTCGTGGTGTATATGTTAACAAAATACTACCATTGCATGCTGTGGACGATAACATGCCAAGAGAGGATGACGATGACGATGACGATGACGATGAGGCTGATAGTGGTGATGAAATTTAGTATTTATGTTTTTGATAAATTTGTGTTAAACTTGCTACATTTATGTTATGGAAACTATGTCAAACTTTCTAGAGTTCTGTTGAAAATGGTGATAGAATTTCTTCTTTTGTCTTCATTTTATTGTGCATGATTTTATGTAATTACCATTTTTCATGCATGAATGTGTGTGTATATATCCATGTGCATGTGTATACTTTAAATGTTGTTTATTAATTAGTGGTTAATAACAACAATATTTGTTACATGCATTCTTTTATTTATCTCATTTGAAAATAAGCTTGTTATGTTGAGTTCACATTGAATGCACCCATTTTAAATTAATATTTATATAGAACATCTGAAACATATTTTTACATGAAATGTCTAAAACATAATTCATATTGAATTTTTAGTTCATAGCTTATGCTAGCTAAGTGCTTAAGACGTAGTTTATTTTTCCCGAAATTTTAATATAGATGGATTCCTGGAAATTATAAATTATTTGAAGTGCATAATGTTATATTTTACTTTTAATCAATGAGCATTACGAGTGTTTTCTTTTTGTAATTGTTTAGATGAGTAGCTCTGGACATTCAGATTCTAACCAAGAGGATCATTCAGACGATGATATACTGGAAAATGACAACTCTAGAAAAATTGGTATGCTTATGGATTGTTATATTGAATTTTATATGATAATCGATATCAATTTTTTTTGGCTTTTTTGATATTAGTTTTGTGAATAAACTAAATATTGTATTGCTTATAAACAGTTAGCTCCCAAATCTTTCTCCGGATGCTATTGCGATTTTATTGATTACATATGGAGGAAAGTAGGGGCAAGCACGTCTTTAATCACAAGATATGAAAAGGATGAGCTTTGAAGGTAGGTAGTCAAAGGAGGGAGGCATGCACAAAGCGCTTGCCGATTCAGACGAAGTAGACAAACATACGTTTGGTGGGGTCGTAGGGTGGATTGCGCTATTGGTTGTAATGTGCGTACGTGATTTTAGAGGTTGAATACTGGATTGATTTCGATGTAGTCGATCTCAAAGAAACCATCTCATGCTAACACCATATCCCAGTTATCACAAATCTTTTCATTATCCCCTTCAAAGTTTACTTCTCTTCACCATCGCTCAATGTACTCACCGAACACTCCTCCATCCTCCCTGCCTTTAACAAACTACATGCCTACTTGGTAACCAAAGCCATATTCTAAAGACATATTTATTGCCTTTCTGCCTTTCATTATCTATAGTACCACCACTCCAAAGTAATACATGTCATTTTTCTCTGTCAGCTACCCACAATTCATACTCGATCCAATGCCAAATACTCATGTGTACTCTATATGCATGTAGTATGATGCGATTGTCCTTTTACGAGTTTGTCTACCCAACCCAAAATCAACTTCCCTTTTCCCATTTCACTATCAAGCAAGTATATTAGTATACCACAACGACATGTTGCTATTTTTATTCAAGGTTTATATATATATACACACACACATGATTTTGATTTCTATATGCATATGATTCCGTGATCAACTGTCGTTTGAAAATTCCATGAGTTTGAAAAATGCCATGTTTTTTTCCTTCTTCAACCTTTGCCTTCTCCCCTTGCTTTGCTAAGCATATCTTCACATGATCATTTAAACGACTGGTATGTATGTATAGTTTACTTTTATAATTTAACATTCCAGGTTTCGCTTTTATTTAGTAAATGAATTCATTAATGTACATAAAAGGATTGATTGTTTCATGTCGCCGTACACCTCCATTAAGATAATCTTTTCTTTTATCAGTTACATGCTAATCACACCAAAAAATGCAGGGTTATAAAGATCCTTCATTGCATGTTATTCACGTCTGAACAAAACTATGAGTATGTTCATACCAGAAAATGACATGAACGAATAATTTTAATTTTGATCACTGTTCATATAACCATATATCATATTTTTCTATGTATAAGCATTTTATAGAAGGGCAACTAATCTTAGTTTCTATGAATTTTGGCTACCTTAAGGTCAGGTTGAGATTATACTAATTTAGATAGTCTAGGACTGATAGTGTAGTTAGGAACTGGACAATAATGGTTACATTTTGAAATTAAGTAGGAGGTTAGCATAGGTTGGCTCGGCTTGCATGACTGTTACATTTCTATGACCTTTTTGCATGTGAGTGGATTTATACATACATACATCATGTTATTTTGTCACTGTGTACAATGTAAGAGATTTTTTTTGATGTTTGGCTAATTTTGGGTTGATTTTGTCCAAGTTTAAAATGTGTAAGCCTTGTTTAATTGAAGAATTCAGACTTAATGAATGACTGACATTTCCACTACTTTCTGTCGATTACCTTAAAATGCTCACAATCTAGTTATTTCATGTGACTAAGCTTTTGGTTTGCACATCAACTTCATATGTTATAGCCCAAAACAACTATTTCCTATTTAATTTTGATGTAATTCGAATGCTAGACTTGTAGAATGGTTTCATGTCATCAAAGTTTCCACCCACCATGACACACTGATTGGACTTGTAAAATGGTTTCATGTCACCGAAGTTTCCATCCACCATGACACACTGATTTGAATGCTTCCTATAGTCGTCCACTTAAATTCAATTCGGCAGCTGGGATCAATCAATGCAATTTGATCAGCTACTGCTGAAAATGAACCTTACGACATACTATTGTCTTTTAGAGGCATGTATATATGTTATTATGAACAATGTGGATAATTAGTTTATTTATGTTTCCAATTTTAAGACTGAAGATAACTGCTCTCAAGATAGAGGGAAGTTTTCTAATATAATTTGATCAGAATATACAAAAAACTATTTCATAGTATATTTATGAGTTATTGTTTCAATCTCTATTTTTACGATTACGAAGAAGACGTGGACGTGGCTTTAACAAACTCAAATGGGGTAAATCGGGCAAAGAAAGCATAGAATTCACCGAAGATGGGTTATGTATTATTCCTAAAGACTCCCAGTTATCTAGATTCTTAGGTAGCTTAGCAAGGAACTACAATCTAATACCATTATCACCAACGGATTGGCGAAAACTTGATGGACCAGAAGTGAAGAAAATATGGAAAATCATAAAGGTAAGTTTATGTATATTTTTTGTTACATGAGCCCACACCTGAATACAATTTGCATGTAATAAATCTTATAGCACCAAGCAAGGACTAGAATTTTATAACAAAATCTTATAGCACCATGCCAGGACTGGCATGAATATTAATTGCTATAAGTTTACATTAAAAACTGTATTACGTTGAATAGGACGTGCTCAAGTTTTAGTGGGTAACAGTTTCAGATTATTAGCCCAGAAGCTGTTGAGGCTCAAACAGGCTAAACTAACCGGAACTGAGGTAAATTTATGTCTGTAAAGATATCAAAGGAAGACAAATGGACATTAAAGAAGAATACAAAAATATAAGAAACTCGTACAACAGAATAAATGGGTTATTATCAAAGCCTTCTCTGCGCAATAAATATAGCAGTTCACCGTCCGATTGCTTTTGTCAAAACTAAAAGATTGTAGACAACCAACACGTGACGTGCTAGTGGATTATCTGCTTTACACCCAAAATAAGTAACTCCAGACATATTTGGTCATCCTTCGCTTTTGTTATCTGTCTAGACAATTAAATGCTTTTATTTCTTTTATTAATAATATTAACAGAAAAAAGTTATGTTAACTGGTTCGTTGAAAAAAAAAATGATTCCATGTTGTTGAGCTATGAATGGTGTACAACCCCGTTAAAATATGGGAGCCAGCAAACTTTGCCCGAAAACCGAAGATTTAATACTGGAACATTCTGACCTCAATTAAAAAGACCAGTATTTGATGTTTTCATATTTTATTTCAGGTCCAATGGGGAAAATGAAGAGGTTAATTTCAGTTGATTTTATTTGAATCCTTATTCTATTTACAGCATTTGAGATTCTTTTAATCAAGTATTCCAAGTAGTTATATCAAAATATGGTACTTAATCGAGTTAAGTTATAGGCATTTAAGTTAGGTTATGTCATTGGTATACTGAAATCATGGCTATATCAAACTAATGTATTTGTCAGCATGTATATGAAAAAGATTCAACTAACTCAATCTGCAAAACATCAAATCATATGCTAGCTGAAATGTTTGGAGGATTCTTTACAGTATTTTTATTTTATGATTTGTCCCCTCCCAATGCCCAATTCTGTCTACCTAAATATAGTTCTATATCTCTAAGTACTTAATATAGTAAGAGAGCAGGTTCATGGTTATTTTTCATAATATTATGTGAAAAAGAAACCAAACCAAAGGCATAATGTGAAGAAAAATGAGTGGAGAGAAATGTAAACGAAGACTGCTACCACTTAAAACCTATACGATGAGGTAAGTTTATATTCGAGGTGGGAAAGAAGACAAGGGCAAAGGGCAAACCTTCGCGTGCAAAGGCGTTGGCTTCAACTTGTCAGTCCTAAGTTTGATAGACATGTAAACACGATATATGTTAAACATGTAATTGCTGAAATGTTGTTTCATCAAGTTGTTTGCTGGTTATTAGGTACAATGTGATTGCTGAATTAGTCTTCAAGATGGGGATTAAAACGAACTTATAAACTATATATGTTTTTCTTGAAATTGTACTTATAGTTTAACTTATCTTTTTTTTTCATTTCAAGAATACTATTGATTGGCGCGCTGAAGATATTCCTCATAAGCCTACAATTAAGTATACGCTTCTGAAAAGACTCTCTAAAACGGTCAGGAACAATAGATCCGAGTTGAAAAAGAAATATTACACTCCATATGTGGGTTTACCATCACGTTTCACATGTGGAGATGATCGCGTGGATAATGAACAATGGAGGAATATAGTCAACTATTGGGATAACGATGAAAAAAATAAAGTAGGTCGTCTTATGTTTCTTGTTCTTTCTTCATAATATTTTTTTTCCACAGTTTCTTTTTTATTTGCATTATTAACTGAAATGGAAGTGTCTTATTCATTGTAGGTTAAAGTTGAAAGAAACATTGCAAACCGTAAGAAGTTGAAAACTAGTCACACGGGTGGGTCAAAGACCTTTGTTAGACACATAGCTGATTATGTAAGTACCGATACTTCCGTTTTAATAAATATTTTTTTCCTTACTCTTAGAGTCAAATCTGCTGATTTTATACCATGCACTTGTTAACAGCTTTACAATTAATATACGTACAATTGAATTTATATCGTGCATCAACAGAGCATTTCATACGACCATTTCATACAGTTGAATTTATACCGTGTACCGCTACACTGAATTTTGCTTAGCTACTATTAGATAAATGAACTTGTACTTGGTGACGTGTAAATTCTTACATATGGCCAGGCTTTGAATCAAAATCTTGTACATAAGAACTTGGATATACAATATTATTTTAAACTAAATATTTTAATCCGGTCATGTGTTTTATTCAATTAATTGATATTCAATGTATCCTTGAATGTTTATCCTGATTAAAAGTGTGTAAAGCAATTTTGTTCACCTTGCTGCAATTTGGGTTTGGGCTATGTTAACAGGTTGTCGATGGTTATATTTAAGTGTTCTATATATGTGTATAAACTTTGGTTTCTTTTTAATAAAGAAAGAACCCTGTTAAAAAAAAAGAATCAGGTGTATTTTAGAAGGGTCGTAAGCTAATTACAGTCCAATATATTTGAATCCAGACTTGGTTTTTCTAATGTTGCTCATCCAACATGGGTTCCTTTTTCCAGTTTTTGAATTTTGAGTCTGGGCCATGTCAACTTTGACACCACTTTATTTTGGTTTTCTTTGTTCTGAGTCTTGACGTTCAATTATCATTTTTTTTTATAAATATGATACATCACTTCATTTCAGTTTCTATGTTTGCTGGTTCGGTTTTGAGTTTCAAGTTTCACATTTCATGCATATATCACTTTATTTGGGTTTCGCTATAGCCTCGTGATTTTGTAATCACATCATAGTTGATTTACATAGTAACAATACTCATGATAATCGTCCACTGTTTCCACTTGCATAGCATTAAAAACATTTAGAGAAGTTGAACATAAAATTACCATATTTCCACACACACACACACACACACACACACACACATATATATATATATATATATATATTGGTTCATCAATATTTTGTCTGAGCTGAGATACATTTTTCCTTTTCTTTAAAAAAGTAGTCGCATGAGCAAGTTTTCTGGCTTTTAAATTTTTGTATGTACCTTACATTTGCAAACATAAACTAGCATAAAACATGCAAACACTAAAAATTTCCAAAGGAAGCAAGTGTACAATCTACACTGTGACTTATACACGATCAACTACTTCTTGAATTTCATGTACCTATATTTTGTATTGGAGTAGATATACATTGTATAATTATTTTTATTTTTTGTCTTAATAGAAGGAAAAATATGGTCGTGAACCTGATCTTATTGAAGCATACGAGTTGCTTCACAAAAGAAGGGACAAACACCGAACTTGGGTGGACACTGGATCAGAGCAAGTGGCGGTATTTTATTTACATTTTGAAACTTATATTATACCATTTATATTATATTCATATGCATCATAGGCTAAATTTGATGTTTGATGACTGTCAAACAGTCATTACTGGGTGCATGGTTGGGTTCTTTGGCTCTGTTGGGGTCAATAACTAGGTTACTTAAAATATCAACCTTAGTTATGTACGATGCTTGTTGCATATGAATCAACCTTAGTTTGGTATGACTTCGGCTCTACTATTTGTTGTGTATACGTTGATGTTCGTAATAAGAGGCAAGCTATTCATAGGATCACATTCTGTTAATATCCAACTTAAAATAAACAAAACTATCTATGTTATTTTCAGTCCAAATATTAGTATGTAATCTTAATGGAGACAAATAAGATAAACCATCGATGAAAAAGTGAAGATCATAACTGCGAAACATTTATCAAACAAAACTTAGTAGTCATTAAACAAAACTATATATGAACTTGTTGATTAAGCAAAACTTGGGTTTGAGACCAAGTCTTTGCAGTAGCTAAGTCTGCAATACTTTGGTAGTCATTAAACAAAACTTGGGTGAACTTGTTGATCGAGCAAAGCTTTAGGACAAAAATGTTTATTTGTTTGCATTGACTATTTGATAACTCTTGATGTTCGATGCTCAGTCTACACTTTAACATTTATTATACATTCAGTTATTTACTTAGTTTATAGTATTTTAAATTGAATCATACTCATTTGGAAAATAAAAAAATTGCAGACTAGAATATCACGTGAATTAAACCAACTTGTAGCCACCCATGGTGAAGAGAATCCGGAACTGAGGTTGAAGGCTTATGTAGCAGTGATGGGGCATGAGACTAGAAATAGAGTTCGTTGTTATGGTGATCTTGTGACTCCGAGCATGGTACCTTGGGTACAACAGACTCAATCAGTATCGTCGATTCGTAAATCACGCAAAGGACGAGAATATGCGTCTTTGGAGTCAAAATATTTAAAGATGCAGCATATGTGTGAAAAGCAGAGTAAGGAGATAGAAGAGTTAAAACTTATGGTTCTATCTTCACAACGTCAGTCATCAGATTTCGTGTCACCAGAGCCAGCATCCCGACGTTGCTCATCTTCAGATCATCAATCACAACAGCCTCCTACTCAACAACCACCACAGTTTCCCACTGTTCAACTTCAGTCAATCCCACGGCCACAGTCAACTTCTCAACATATAGAAACTGCACAACATATTTCACACCCCCATTTCAACCCAGGTCAGTTTTCATCATCATCTAGCCAGTTATACTACCCTCAATCATGTCGTCCTCCTTTCTACCCACAAATGACGTATCCAGTTGGAGAGTTCACATCAATGTTAAATGATAACGAGTTTACTCAACAAGTTATGCCATTGATAAATAATCAAAGTGGAAGCTTTACATCAATGCTCGGCACGACAGATTTTTCGCAACAAGGCTTTCATCAGAGAAATAATCAAAGCGGAGAGTTCACATCAATGCTAAGTGGGGTTGAACTTATGCCGCAAGCCGTGCCCCCGAGAAATAATTGTGCCACTGAAAATTGGTACGTACTATTTTTAGCTCTTTGTTTAAATATGTTTTTAGTTTAATTTTATACATAATGTAATCACATCAATTCAAGTTCAAGCCTGTTCACAATTGTTTTATCATCGGTGTTCATCAACAATTAAGCTTGTTACATGTTAAACATTTATGTTTGTTTTGGAGTTTGGAGAGTTGCTAAGCCTGTTACATGTCAAATTTTATAGTATTTTACATGTCAAGTTTTAGTCACATCATATAAGTATCTTGCGTCTGCATGTCTAGTTCTCCTATATGAGTTAAGTAGCTTTGTTCTGGTCAGTAGAAACAGTAATACCATTAGTGAAGAAGGAAACTGGATTGGACATAGGTACACAGTTTTAACGCAAAAAAATATAAGTTATCCTTCCATCAAACACTGTAATCTAGTGAATATTATGGATGATCTTAACCAGTGAACTGTGTATTTGCAGAGTACTAAATCCCACACCTAATCAAATACATGGCCATGTGAATACCTTCATTAGTGGGCAAGAAAATTATGCAGATTTTTTCTATAAATTGGAAATCATTGCGTCGGCAGACCCATGCATGTGATAAGATATGAATGCTTATAAATCATCCATACGTACCTTGATTCCATGAGATGTTTTGCAGTGATTATGATAGTTAACCAAAATATATTTCATAATTAGCTTACCACTAAATAAAATAAATAAATAAATTAATACGGGTCACCTAATCTACCTGTATCCATCTTAACTAATTACCTTTGTATCGCTTTTCAGTTCATATATAAGAATACGTCTCATATATAATTAGCTATTCTGTTCATTTCAGTTTGCATGCCTACGTCTCAAATCAATTTCTCTTCACTCTGTCAAGAGCATTCGTCTATATATAAGAATACACCAAGAAACACAATATAAGGTTTTCACGTTGCTATTTTTTGTTTTAGCAAGGTATTTCTTTTTGATTGAGGGCCCCGCTGGTTGTGATGGTAGGGTTGTCTTAGGCCCAGACCTGCTTATTTCAACATCTACATCTTACGACTTACTGTATAGCCACATGGTAGGGTTGTTTTCAATATGCATATACATCAATATAAAATACAGAATACGATGAAATTTTCAATTATCCTAGCTGGCCTGTTCATTTCAGTTTGCACGCCTACGTCTCAAATCTATTTCTCTTCACTTCTGTCAAGAGCATTCGTCTATATATAAGAATACACCAAGAAACACATAATATAAGAAAACTGATTATGATAGTTAACCAAAATATATTTCATAATTAGCTTACCACTAAATAAAATAAATAAATTAATACTGGTCACCTAATCTACATGTGTCACTAAATAAAATATATGTTATCCATTTTTAACAAGGCATTTAGATGAAACATTACCTTTGTATCGCTTCTTTATTTGTTCTTATTGATGTAAAGGCTTAAGTGATAATTCCATCTTTGGCCAAAGCTTAAGCTGCAGCAACAATAATGGCACCTTGTTCCTTCTTAATCATGACAGTTTCCAGGCTACTCGCGAGTGCTTCTCTGGACTCCTCATCTAAGTAGGCTCCATTAGTCCATCCTCGGTATATCCAGAAATAACAATATTGGTCATGACCTCTTTGTAGTCTATAGAAAGTGTTATATGGTAACTTGGGGCCTAGTTAGTTTAAGCTTCCTTTATTCATCAGAGAATTGACATAGAAGTTAGAGTAGTGGCATCTAAATTATCTGTCTTTTGGTTAAAGTCATCGTTATGGTTTATAACTTTATATACTCCTTTTAGTCTGTGGAAAGGTAGAAGCTTATGGTAGTCTTCTTTCTCATGGGATTATTTCCTAGACCTATTCGGCAATGATTTGGTCCCAATATAGTTTCTTCTTATTCAACGATGGATTTTGCCTAAGCTTTTGTAATCTCTTTCCCACTCACGAATTGGGCCTTCAACATACCTTTATCTAAATGAAACTTCTTGAACTATTTATAAAGCATAACTTTTTTTTTTTTTTGCTAGCCTTGACCACTTCCATATGCATACTAACACCTTTTTTTTCTTCTCTCCAAGATCGACATCTTAATTTTTTTTAACTGAGCAATCTTTCCATCGCAATCTTTTGAGCTTCTGTTATAATATTCTTCGCAGATTTAAAGGACATGATTCCCCGACAGTTATTCTGGTTCACATCTACAATTAGCTAGCAACACCGCTATTACCCTTTAATATGATCCAAGATGCTCTGGATTGCTTTAATGTTAAACTCAGAAAAATAACTACTGAAACTTACAAGATTTGGAGGACAATCATACTTTATTTGATACTCCTTCCGTGGCTTATACTTAATCATGAATTTCAAAGAAGTGATATACTTAATCATGAATATAAAATTAGCTAACTGGTGTGGGTGCAATTGTGTGCCTGTTTTGTTTATGTGTGCGTGAATTGCAGGTTTGCTACTACCTGAGATATGTAACTTACTGTATTTTTCTACCAACATTGTGCAACAATGTGGTTATATTTTTGTTAGAGTATTCACGCATAGAAAAATAACATGAAAAAAATTGTTCCTCTAAGTGAGTGTTTTATTCCATATATCATATAGCTGTCACATTCAATCTGTTATCGACAGCCTATATATCCATTCACTCATTCAATTGTCACTCTTTGTTACTAAAGTAAAAAGAAGCATGCCCTGTGATTACAAATGGCTGTAGTTTTTTTTTTCTTTGCGTGCTTTCACCTTTGTAATTCACACATGCTTGCATTTTGCAATTCATATGTACTTTGCTGTTTTTTCATGGATCCTACTCATGCGAGCTTATATGTCTCAAACTTGAATATTCGCTCCACCATTCTAATTTCAGAGCTCCTGAGTACGTTCAAGCCAATGGTCGTCCTCCCTAACCACCTCTAGTCGAATGCCCTTCCTTTGGTCTGTTGAGTTTCTTTTGGTTGCTTCATCTTGTTTTGAGATAAATGAAGTGAATCATATTTATACAGGCTGAACCCTTTTTACTGTGTGAAGCCTTACGTGTTGCTAGCTTTGTGCTACTGTTGCTCAAAACAGAGGCCATTTTCTATTTTTTCTAATTAATGCTTCATCAATTTGCTAGCCGTGATTTGTTCTGAATTGTAGTTTAGACATGTCTGTCTGTCTTATGTGGTCCTTTTTGCTGCTGTTTAATCAACTGATTTGGAGTTTGTTCCGGTCACCTGTTACTCAAAAGTGGATGAAAGAAGGCTTTTTTACTCTCGTTCATTTGTCATTATGATTTATTGGTACAATGATATCCCTGCATCATATGAAAAGTGAATGATTTATAAATTAGGGACAGTCTGGTGAATATCCTTGTTATATACATTGCCCAAGTCTGTATTAGCTTCTTGACTATGAGTTGTCTCCTTTGAAAAAAAAATGTAACTTGGTTTGCTAAAAAATTGACTGAACTTTGCCACTTTGTAATATATGTGTCATAACTACTGAAGGAAACACAAGTCCTAATAGTTGTGTTCTTTGTGCCTGCAGATACGGATTGACGAAGAGTACAGGCATTGGAGCGAGCACAGATAAAGCATCGAGTACAAAATATGATACGGCTGGTATTTGATTAAAAAACTTTGGCAATGATTTACACAGGAGATCAGTGCTGTTTTGCTACAACTGGATATGTTCTACCATGCTACTCCTTAAGCAAGACAATTCAGTATGTATCTTTGGTATTTGTTAAAAAAACTTTGCTATTCTTGAGCACATTATAGAGAGTTAGATTGTAAATTTGTATTTAACACTTTGCTGCAAGTGAGTTAAACAATTTTAACATTGAAACTATGTATACACAGTTGCTATTTTTTATTCAATATGCACAGCCACAGTAAGTCTGGAAAAATAGCAGAGCTATTTACAATTTTGTATATTATATTATGTTTTTCTCGTGCTTGCTGTGGTGGATGTGTATTGCAGAAATAGTGGCTGCTGTATTTTTATTGCAGAAATGGCGGTTTTTTTTTGTACCTGTTTCTATTAATAGGGGGTGATATTTATGCCTCCATTGTTTTGTTTTGTTTCATTTCAGATGCATGAAATGTGACATATGTATTGGTCTCTACTGTTTTTAATAGAGGCGGTACTGTTTGTATTTAATAGTTGTATTGTCTTACATGGCAGCAGATTTTATAGGGGCAGTTGCAAAGTAAATTCAGCCTCTAACATCTTTTAAGGACGCCTTTTATAAAGGCTGAAGCAAATTTGCCTCTCATAAATTTTGGGGCACTTTTATTAAGTTTTTTGTCTCTAATTATTATAGCTGGGACTGATCTATGTGCCTCTGATATTGTTAAACTTAGTAGTGTTAGTTCAATAATCAAATGAAATAATCCCAGATACACTTATTTTCTTTTTCATTTATGTTTTTTTTATAAACTAACACTACATATAGTATAATAAAGATGCACTATATACAAAAAATATGTTAAGATATAAACTTCGTTGGACAAACATGTTAAGATTTAAACTTCGTTGGACAAACGGTAATTTACCATTACCAGTGTAATGGTTACCAAATTATCGGTATACCAGTCGATCGGTAACGGTAACGGTAAGCAATTCTGGCTTACCAGTAAAAACGGTACGGTAACGGTATTTGCTAAATGGTAACGGTAACCGTTACCATAACAGCCCTAGTTTAAACGGTAATTAGTGTTTAAGAATTAATTAAGATTTGTATTTACTTACAAACAAATAGTGAAGGATAAATTAATATCCATGAACTTGTAAGACTAATAAATTTCTCATACATAATCAGAATCAAGCAAAACAAAAATCATTGAGACCGCATAGATGAGTACTACAAGCCATGATATTTAATATTATTGATACGAAGTCGTTAAAATCATTGAGACCGTATAGTTAATCGTTGATCGATTATTAATTCTATTCACCATGATATTTCATATTGATGTGAAATTAATATTATTGATACCAAGTCGTCCGAATTGAGTCGTCAACACGGCATAAATGATTCATACCATTCCTATTCAGTACGTCAAGACTGTGCAAATCGTTCATACGACATGATTTCGAGTTGTGAATACGACATGAAACCATACCGTATAGCTTGCATTCCGGTGTCAAGCCGCAAGTGGTCAATGCGATATGCTTCATACCGTAAGCTTCACGCCGTAAGCTCTCGATCAAGTCGTTCAGTCCGACATGAGCAAATCCTTTAATGATGAACAGAGCAAAGCCTTTAATGATGAACATCAATCCCTTGTTTCTGGACCATGCACATGCAGCATGACTTAGCATGTCGTGTTTACAACATTTGGACATGCCGCTAATATAATTCAAGGCGCACTGACATCCATGTTATAAGAAGCTTGCCGCATGTCATTTATATTTCATCTCGCAAGCAGGTCATGATGTCCACTCTATTCATATGGTCGCATATAAATTGACACAGTATTCACACCATGTCATTGTGCCTGTCACCAAGTCGTTTTAATATGGTAAATTAAGCATATATGACTCAGTTCACAGCTTTACAAAATGCCACATGCAAAGTGATGGAGTCATGTATAAATATGGTAAATTAAGCATATATGACTCAGTTCCTAGCCCGCCATAATTATGCCATCAGCTCGTTTGGTTCATTAATCCGTTCACCATGTCGTTAGACAAAGCAAACTATCCAGATGATAGCTACAGGGGGGTGGAAAGTAAGAAGTGGATCATTAACATGTTGATGGCCTAGGTTGGTTACACGTCGTCATGGTTTGGACCCATTTTTGTCATGTCGTGGCTCAATATTATGTCACATGTACTGTGAAACATTGGGCCATCCTTGAACAAGTTACTGCTTTAAGACAGAATGATCAATCATGTGAATTAAAAGCATGTCGGTAGAAAGGAAAAGCACCTAAGTAGACATGTGGCATAAGTCTGATGAAGATGGTTTCAAAATATTTCATGCCGTATAAGACAAATACGTGAGGAGCCAAGTCATGAGGTGCCTGGTTTATGCCGTATACCCAATAAGAAGTCATGGCGTTCCAATCTATGTCGTATACAGGTACTTAGGTTGCGTTTGCAGCCAAAATTTGGCACGCTCATTTTTTTTTTAGCGTCGGACACG
Source organism: Allium sativum (assembly GCA_030737875.1). Lineage (NCBI taxonomy): Eukaryota > Viridiplantae > Streptophyta > Magnoliopsida > Asparagales > Amaryllidaceae > Allium > Allium sativum. The sequence goes on along the minus strand of CM060921.1, from coordinate 712,046,037 downwards.
AGCACATTTTACCCCTTCCAGATTCCACGATTCTCGAACGTTGGAAAAGTAACAGTTAACGGTTAATTTTCCAACGTACCAATTCACTGCCTATAAAAACGAAACCCCCCCTCCTCCTCCTCATTCCAACCGAAACCTCTCCCCTTTTATTCATTTTTTCGAATTTTTTGAGCAATTTCGAGCTGCGAAAACGGTAAATTTTTTTATAGTTGAGTTTATTTTTCAATTCTCTACCATATATATTTTTTTCGATTTTTTTTGTTTTTTTTTTGTTTACGCAGATGACTTCCACTTCCACCACTGCTACCTCGCAGCCTTTTGCGAACTGGACGGACGACCGAGAGTCCGCTTTCATAGATGTCTGCGTTGAGTTCATAGCGGAGCGCAATACAAGCGTCAGTGGGTTCTACACAACAGTCGCAACAATAATGAACAACCGTTTTAATCTGGAGTTCACAGAAAACCAGATTAAAAACAAACGGGACAACATGAAGCGAGCTTTTCGTGATTGGGACATGCTGCTTAGAACACCTGGGGGTGTATGGAATGAGGAGTTCGATTATCTAAACAGTCCTGATGAATTTTGGAGTACCGGCGGTGGCAGACGATTCAGAAAATTTAGGAAGCACTCGCCGATGAAGTTTCGAGATCATGACATTATGTTCGAGGGTTGTTTGCGGAAAGATACTTGTGCGTATCCGATTCCTCGGGTTGCGCCTCCTACTGCACCAGCACCTCCACCAGCGCCTGCAGCAGCTGGTTCTTTCTCCCCCGGGGACGCGAGTTTCTATACTGGTTGGATGGCTTCAGGCGATCCACCGTCTGATCAGCCCTCTAGGCGCAGACAGGCAGAGCGTGCCAGCTCGTGGGTGACCGACCATACGAGACAGCTTGCTACTCGTTGTTTGGAGCTTGTTCGGAGATCGGGGACGCCTGTGGATCTTTGGGAGATTCTGACGATATTTCGCAATGATGAACGGAATGTTGATATTGCTCAGGAGTTAGCGATGAGGGCTTATATGCCTTTATTTCATTGGAGTTGAACTTATTACCCCATCGTCGTTTATTGTAGATTTTCATGTATTTGTTTTAATTCCAGTACCGTTGTGTTTTTTATGTTTTATGAAAAAAGTGGTCGTGTTATGAAATATGTTGTCGTTATAGCTTGATGCAATTAGAATTTAATTAAATCAAAACCATTAATTTAACAATTAAATACCACGCTCAAATACCCCGTTCGTCGCTAAAAACACAATTCCCCTTCGCTATAGTACCACGCTCAAATGGCACGCTCAAATGCCATGCTCAAATGTCACGCTCACGTTCGTTAAGAACGCACCCTTAGACCATGCTACGCGCATTCAACCCGCTGCCCAGCGTTTGCCAACCCAGAGCCAGCTGTGTACACATAATTACAAGTGTGTCACTCCTCACCAAAACTTCCTATAAATACCCCTATACCATCACTTGAATGAAGGCGAATTTTCATTCCTACGAGGAGGTGCCGCCAAATTTGAAACTCTTCTACAACTTCACTAATGGCTTCCATATATCTAACAACTCTCCTCCAACTTCATGTGGATCAAATCCATTTCAATGATCATTAAAACTCTCTCCAATTAAATCAAAGCTCCTTGGATCTCATTCAAGCTACATGTGAAATCTCTCTAACATATTTCAATCGGTCTCTAACTTTCTCCAACCCTCTCTAAATTCGAATCTAACTCAAAATTCTCATGAAATCATGGAAGAACACAAAAGTGCCTAAGTGATCAAAGGTTGATACATCCACCATCATAAAGCACGTGATCTCCTCCATCCATTTGCTGAATTCAAGTGAATTAGATCATAAAGAGAGTATAAAGAGAGAAAAGGGAAAAACAAATGTATAGAGAGAATTTATTCATGTTGTAAATGAAGTACCATAATGAGAATTGATTGAAAAGTGGACGTAGATTCATTTTGAATCGAACCACTATAAAAACTCCTTTGTCTCCATTTTATGCATTTTATTTTGTGATTGCACGGTTCTATATTTTAATCTTACCGAATTGGTGAAGTGCAACTTTTGCACCTTTGGTGTTGAAATCTATTTTCGGTTTCAACATTTAGCGCGCCCCGTGGGGCCGCGTTCGCACTTCCTTCTCTCACGCTCCTCTCAAGTCTAAAGCCTTGCATTGAAGTTCTAAATCCTCTTCGAAATAATGGCTAAGTCGAAGAAGACCACAAGCAAAGTCATTGAAGAGAATGACAACATTGCAAATAACGAGACTACTCCACTCGCTAACCGTTTCGAAGTTGGAGAAAATTCAATATCCGGAGCCGGAGTAACCAAAGCTTAATTAGATGTCGTCGTCGCTAACTTGAGTCAACACATGGATGCTTCTAACAAAGCTTTAATCGATGCTAATAAAACTCTCATGGATGCTAATCAAGCTTTGATGGATAAAGTGAGCGCTGTCCTAAAAGCTCAAGCAAATTCCGCTCCTCCTCCGAAGATCCATGTCAACCTCGAAGAGAATGCGACTTCAACGGCCACCGATCCCCATAATGACAACTTGGAAGGATTTGTTGGAAAAGAAGATGCTAGTATCGAAGACTCAAAAATGAAAGCTAAAAACCATTCCGATCGAAATAACCGACGAGTTGCAAGTCCCGTTAAGGGGGCATCTTTCCATAGTGGAAGTAAAATACCTAGATCCTCTAAACGCGATCGCTCGCCATGACAAGCATCCGGAAAAGAGATCGAAGTCCGCTCTCCGGAACAACACAACTCGAAGGAATATATCGCGGACATGGCAAAGCAAATCATGAAAGATAACATGCCTTACAAGGATAGTGAAAGGGAATGGGACTTCTCCATCGACAAAAATCCATTCACAAAGATGATCTGCAAAGATAAATTCCCCAAAAAGTTCACTCATCTTACTTTGCCTCCGTATAACGGGACTTCTGATCTAAATCACTTCCTATACAAATATGAATGGCACACAAATGCAGCCAAGGCAATGGATGAGATCAAATGCTTGTGCCTCCCGCTCTACCTAGAAAGTGTCGCATCGTTATGGTTCACAAGACTACCGCCTAAATATGTCGACTGATTTGACTCTGAGAGCAATTCAGATTGCAGGCTACCAAAGCTATGGACGTTATTTCTCTTACATCAATGAGGCAAAATCTAGGAGAATCTGTCAAAGATTTTCTCAAAAGGTTTAATGATGCTGTATCTGAAGTAGGGAATTCCGAACTCGCATGATCTTAATGTCTCTAATCGGCGCTATAGACGAGAAGAGCAAATTTGGTAAATGGATCAAAATGAAAAAGCCAAGTACGCTTGAGAAATTCTATAAAAAAGCCAAGGAGTACATGGGAGTCGAAACTGGTCGATTACCTCTTCAGATTATTGATGCTAACCCGCTCCTTGAAGCTCCCGAAAATGCTGATGCTCAGTGTAATCAGAAAAACATTCAGGGGCAAAAGCGCGCCAATGATGGGAACGACAACAAGGCTAATAAAAAGTCTCGCCTTTTTAACTCATCAGAGCTGACGCCTTTGAACGACACTCCTGAAAATATCTATCTTGCATTCCCTTTGTGAGTGACATTAATGGACGTGGGTTGTTACAGTTACTGAATTGTATTTCAAAGTTATGTTATCTAATATATTTTATTTGTTCTGTTGTGAGTTTGTGTTCTTCGTTTTCTTTTATTCTAATTTTTCTTTCTTTCTATTTCTCATCCTCTAACTTCTTTCTACCAATGATTCGTATTTCTGTGCAATTTGGGTTGGACATGTGATGTGATTGATCGACTCTAAGGGTACGGAAATTCGGGCCATTACAAGCAATCAACCTCCTTAATCATTTGGAGATAAAACATTATTGAACTCACCCATCAAAATCCATGCATTATTAATAAGGCTAGGTTCATTAACTAAATTCTACCATAAAATTAGCCTTTCTGAAAATGTATTACTTGCATAGATCACTGAGAAAACCATTCCAAATCCACCCTTGTTATTAGCATTTATTGTCATATGATGAGAAGAAAATGATTTGAGCACGACATCCTAAACATTAGAGTCCCAAATAAGCAGAATTCAACCATTAGAAGCAGAAGAATTATTTGTTAATGATCTCCATAAACTAGGTAGTAAAGAAGCAAACAAAACTAAATTAACCTTAGATAACTTTGTTTCCACCAAACCAACAAGAGTTGATTTAGTATTATTCAGGAGAGTAAGCACATCCTTCATACGAGAAGTTGTGTTCATTCCCCCGACGTTCCATGTTAACAGTGTCATTTAGCAGAGGTCAAGCTCCTTGTATTTCTTTTAGAAGGAGCAATATAAGAGGAATCCACTGTTTTGTTGCCTTGCAGATAGTTTGCATTCTTGTCTACAATATTTGATGCATCACTGTTTACCTTTATCAGCATTTTTCACCTTATCCACCACTCCAATAGCATCAACAACCATATTTAATTCATTTGGCATCACTTTATCAGGTAATTTGAAGTTTAAAAAACCAAGATCATCAACATGTTCTAAAGAGTTCTGCTCTAGAACATTTCCTGGAGTATGTTGCACTGGATTTTCAGCATTCACTGTGTCTTGCTCTTCATATAAATCATTTGACTCATTTTGCACATCAGGAGGAATCCATCGAGGATCATTAGTAACTTCAAGGGTGATATCATTATGACCAAACAAATTACATTGTAGACATTTTACAGGCACATACTCATATTCAACAGATATATTACTCTTAATGCCATTGTGTAATAGGATAGGGATTTCTGTTTCTAAATCGCTATGAGTATAAATAGAAATAAGGAATCTTACTTACTTTGTTAATCTTTTTTCAGTAGTCTTCTCATCAATCAATAAAGGTTTCGATATAAAACTGGCTATCATTTGTATGGTATCTTTCGTCCAAAATTCCATGGGTAGATCCAAAATCCTCACCCAAATATGAACCTCATCACTCTGCTTTTTGATTAAAATCATAACCAGAATGTCATGCTTCTATCAATAAAAGTCTACCGAAATAAGAATATGTCGAGGTTTCTAATATGCGAGAATAATCTGATGTGTTTTCAAATTTAACTACAAAGTTATAGGTAGGAGAAACATGAATATTAAAATTACCAGATGGCTTCTAGACTCCCGAAATATATTCTTTCAGCTTAATGGTAGATAATCTGAAATGGATAGGTATCAACACAATCGTATTAATCCAAACATCTTCATATTTATTATATATATTTTCAGGAATAAAAACATATTCAGACGCTGGCTTCACATAGCTCAAACTCCGATCTGATTGAGCCTGTTTTATGATTATCGTTTGAGACGATATTTGGATTTTGTTGCGAATTAGAGGTTGTTGATGAGGAGGAAGGTTTTTCTGATGAGGATGAAGGCTGCGAACGTGGAGGAGGGATTCGTGAGTTAGTTACAAGGGCAGTGGCTGCCATTAAAAGGAAAACCATTAGAAAAAAAGTGTATATTCATACAACTAATATATATATATATATATATATATATATATCAGGAAAATAACGACAAGGAAAAAATTAAAGGCTTTTTTATTCATAAGGACAGCCCAATAAAAATTTAAACAAAAGGACAATACACTACAATAATTTATTCGGCCGCTGTTTTCTTTTCTTCCTCAATCGGCTATCGCTGTCGATCTCGTCATTGATTTTAAACGCAAATTTTTTTCCTGTTTTGTTTGGATCTCCAGCAATCATCTTCAAACATCCATACCAATCACCTACTTTCTGAATGCAAAATCAATCTTGCGCGTACTGATTTAGGGATTCGTTCACGAGATTAGGGTAAAAAGCATTTCCCAATCGATGCAAACGAGATCGAAATTGCAAACTGAATCGAATTTGCAATCTGAAATTGGTAATGGGCGAAACTGTATGAAACGAAACAGTTGATTTTATTTGCGAGAAAAAATCGAGGAAGGAGATGGAAACCATGCGTGAAACTAAAGAAAAATGAACAAAAACGAAAATAACCAAAACTGATACCTACAGTGCCACAAAGCTGATACCCAAAAACTGTAAAGAAGAAAATAACAAAAACTGATACCTACAATGGTATAAAACTGATACCCTGTACCTGTAACCAATAAATAATACAGAAAACTGATACCTACAGGGTGGTAAAACTGATACCCATTGAATGTTCAAAGATGATCATAACAAAAAAAAAAAAGCCGCATACATAATGCTAACAGTGATCATACAAACCTGAGATCCTATTATACAACAACACAATAATTTGAAGATAAAATAAAAAAAAAACAATACAAAGAATTTGTATAGAAATTATAAACGATTCAGCACATTTCCATTTTTTTTAAAACGATGCTGCAGTTTTTAGGTATCAATTTACTATTTTCTTAGGTATCAGTTTTCCTGTTTTAACTATGTAATGTTTTTTTATGTCATTTTGTTGCTACGTTAATTTTTTAGTTGTATTGTTGCTTCAACTTTGTAACTCAGTCGAATTTATTTCATTTTAATCAATCAAACTGTGGTGTAAACATTTTTTGCAGTAGATTTTCATTAAAACATTGCAACAGTTTTTAGATATCAGTTTTATTTTTATTTTAAGTATCAGTTTTTGAGTATTAACTGTGTTATGTTTTTTTTTCAAGTGATTTTGGTGTTGCGTTAATTTTGTACTTGCATTTTGTGCATCAACTTTGTATTCCTCACTTGTATTACACCAAATATAATATTGAAGTTACACAAAATATATTGAAGTTACATAAAAAATTATATGTTTTACAACTGAATTTCACCAAAAATATGAGACACAAGTATTTTGAAGAATAAAATGATAAAAACTGATACTTACTTCGTTATAAAACTGATATCAACAATGATACCAAACTGAAAACTAGCCATTGAAATAAACAACAAAATAAAAAACTGATACCTTTAAAAAATATAAAAATGATACCTAAAAACTGCTATGATGTAAATTCAAGTAGAAAATATAAAAATGATACCTTGAAAAAATAAAAAACTGATACCTTAAAACTGCAACAACGTTTTAAAGAAAAACTAATGCAAAAAATGTTTTCATCACATTTTGGTTGTTTAAAATGAAATAGGTTCGACTGTAATACATAGATAATGCAACAATACAACTACAAAATAAATACAACATTAAAAACCCAATAAATGAATATAAAACAGTGTTAAATAAACAAAAATGATACCTAAAAAATATAAAACTGATACCCAACTGCTGAAAAGTTGAACATTAAAATTGCAGAACAAAAAAAAAAAAAACATTAATCACCTCGTGAAATAAGAAAACCTAATCGGTAGAAATGAACATTAAATTATAATGATTATAGCAACAACAAAAAATTCAATCGAGGTTGATTTTTGAGATCGATTTGGTGCCCTAAATTTTGCCTTCCTCGATTGATTTTCGACGTTCGATTATACGAGATGCCGCGGATTTTGATTTGGTTGCTATTAAAAATGATTTCGTGATAGAAAATCGATCGAGATGATGAACGACGAGGTGATGAACGAGATGATTAGCTACGAGATGATGAACGACGGAAAAATTTAGGCTTATGTCCTTCTAAGTAAAATTTTAAGTGCGTGTCCTAATGAATAAAATGTTAATACCGCTTGTCCTTCTGAATAAAATCTCATGTATGTATGTATATGTGTGTGTGTGTATATATATATATATATATATATATATATATATATATATAGAGAGAGAGAGAGAGAGAGAGAGGAGGGTTCCGCTACACCTCTTATATCTGATGGATGTTTTAAAGAAAATAACAACTTGATTTCCTTTAAAATGGAAGAAGCTAAAATCCCATAGCCTTGATTACCTTCTCTTGAAATGGACAAAGAAAATAAGGATAGTAACAATTTTTAGACATCTAATGTAGTCGCACAAAAAAGAAATTAAGTTATAATTTCTTTGCACACGTCCAACGGACGTGCCTTAAGTACTGATGTGTGTGTTTGTGTGTGTGTGTGTGTGTGTGTGTATATATATAATAGCCGCAACAATATTTCAATGCATCAAACAAACAACATATATAAAAAAAATCGTTTATAATAAAATTATAAACGAATCCAAAGAGTGAGTTTACTCACCGTGATTTTCCATTGCTAGATATCTTGTTTAATTCTGTATCGTTGGCTACGAACCTACTCAAATGAAATTTATCGTGTACCTACAATTATTTATTTTGATTTAACGATTTAACGACTATTAATTAAATTAACTACTAACAATAAATTAATTCTTCTGTGGATAATTAAATTTGTAAAAAAGTATAACTCGCTTGTATTGACCAAACACGAAGCCACATCAACAATCGTCGATTAATTCCTATTGCAAACAGCCGAAAACCGCTTTATCCCCTTTTCAGCATTTCATTGACTACTTCGCAGACAATTCTACCATTTTCTTGCTAACACTCCACTCCACTGTTCTACTGCAACTACCTAACCAAACTAACTCCAGTACCATTGCCAGTCCCAGTTTCAGTCGCTACAACTTCACCTAATAATCATCAAACATCCGTTGACTATTGTAACACTACAACTCCAATCGCCCATCTCCATCTCCATCGATAGCTCCATTTCCACCACCAAGTCATTGCTTGTTAGTCCACAATATTATCGTACTTCACCATTTCACCCAATCCCTCTTCTCCCTGTTACCAACATCACTCATTCGCAACCCTAGGTGAAGGCCAACTTCGATAACAACGACTCACTATTGTCTACGCCTCATCCTTCATCGTGAATTTCATTGACCGCAAACCCTAACTTCCCCACTCAGGAATCAACTTCCCCTGACATTCGCAGCACCCCTCTTGAACACGCACCAACCTCAGCTCCATTCCCTAATAGGATCACTAACAGTGGTGTAAATATAACACTCACTTCTATCACATGCAAGTCCAAAGTAACCATCAAAGAAAAAAACTAAATAATGAAAATTTGATGACTGTCAAAGCACCAAATGGACAACCAAATAAGCAATGAAATAGTAGCAGAAAATAAGTAACAGCTAAAGGAATAAAACCGCAAGCAACACACAAGATTTTATACGTGGAAAACCCCTTCGATGTGAAGGATAAAAACCACGGGACGTTTACGGAGTCCACCGTCTTCTTCTCTTATTAATAAACTACGGGAAAAAGAACCCCAAGACTGATTTACAAAGATTCACAACCCCTCAAATTTTTTTAATGCAACAAGAGATGGAAAACATAGTACAAAGGTATAAAAGTACTATGTTAACAGCACTTCTGGAATGGAGTGAAAACAGCCCAAAACTGAGCTTAACAAGATGATCTGTTGGTCTTGAAACTGGAAGAAGACGTGAGTTCAAGAGCTGCTATTAATCCCAAAACCAGATCCAAAAAATGCTCTCTACTCCCTTCAAAAACAGGTGTTGCCCTTTAAAATATGTACATGCATTTGTTGTGATATATATTCTGTTCCTGCTGCCAAAAGAAATGCTCCCACTAAAAGCATATATGGTGCAACAATAATTATCCCCCCATAAAAGACAAAACAAATCAATGGAAGGAAATATGGCCGCATAAATGAAAACTGAATATTATCAGTTTCCAACTAAAGCCCATAAAACAACATACACATGTCTAGTAGCATATATTGCTACTCATATGTGGGCTGGACTTCTTAACAATCTCCCCCTCCAGCCCTACATGGGGAAGATTTGCATGCATCAATCATTTGAAACTCATTCCCACAAGCTTGCTGCAAACATCAAACGTGTTTCCAGGAACTACTTTTGTTAACATATCTGCACCATTCTTATTTGTATGAACTTTCTTCAGCTTCAACATATTTTCTTCAATAACATTCCTCAGCCAATGATATCGAACATCAATATGCTTGGTGCGAGAACGATACTTGGAATTCTTGCTCAAATCCATAGCACTCTGACTATCACAGAATACTACATATTCTTCTTGCTGTAAACCCAACTCTTGAAGAAACCTCTTCAGCCAAATCATCTCTGTAACACCCCACATCCGTTAGTGTCACTCACAAAGGGAATGCACTAAGTTCTGTGGAGCATTTTAACGTAAAAGATGCAGATAAATTACAAGATAGACGAAATTTAATAAGCGGAAAATAAAACTTTGCTTTATTGATAAAATAGTTTGTACAACAATTGCTTTCCAATATCAGAGTATCATCCGTCTTACAAAATAAAGAAGCATAAAACAACATTTATATTCCCTAATATAGCAAGAGCCAACCATAGCATCTGAAAAGAGAATTCAAGCAAAACTTCGACAAATCTTCAAGCTGGGAAAGAGTAACGGTCCAATCTAAATCTGAGCTATACTATTCCCTCCTCAACTCCCTGGGGGGGACAGAAGAAAAGAAGTCGAAAGAAAAACAGAATCAGACATAAAGCCTGGTAAGTTCAGTGACTTCTAGCATGTGAACAGGGGAAAACAAAACGACATGAATTAACTGAATACAAGACAATACCATGATGATAGGGCTACAAGATAAGATAAGATTAACGCAAGATATGCTAAGGCAAGATAAACTGGATATGCTTTAATACTTTCTCTGCTTCGCTATTAACCTGTTATTCTGGTTTCTATACCTCTGTACCGCCTAACTAGTGTCTCAACTAGTAATGATAACGTGATCCCAATCCCTGTAATCTTTGGTTTCCTTTAGGCGTACTTTTATTATTTATTACCTAGATCTAATCTAGGGTTTTCCTGTTGAGTGCTTCCTAGATTCAACTAGGGTTTATGCGACTTATCTAATACTTCTCGGATTCAGGGTTTACGCGACCTAGGTCCAACTAGGGATTATGCTACCTGTCGAACGATGCCCTCTAGTCTAGGACACACTAACTAGAGTGGTATATGTTCCTAGACTTTCCCCACGTATGTATCGCGAATCGTTATCGCTTGTCTAGATGCACATGTCCTGTAATGTGCGGCCCGAGTCCTACGGCAGGGCAAATTAAGAAACACAGAACTCGGTCGGGAGCTTTCAGATATCTGCCGATGCAGATGCTAAGGTCTGTTTTTATTCCAGTGGCTATGGTCCCACTTGACCCCTCCCTCAACTATTGAAAGGCACACCTTAAAAAATGAGAACTATACGCAGGCCCCCTATGCCCCCACCAACCTATGGCCATCCTCACCCATAACTAGATAGCAAGTATATGGTCTTTTGGAGTTCTCCGCCTTTCCGCTTCACGTATCTCGACTGACTGAAGATGGTAGGTAGACGACGAGTTGCTATCACAGGGCTTCCGGTTTCTCGCCGAATCACGCTGGTCCATCCTAGTCTTTAGGTTGCCATATATTGCAACCAAGGCATACCCTTGGTTCTTCTAACGCAGACCTTAACCTCTGTTAGCCCAGGAGGATCATCTGCAGCTTCACAGAGGGATACCAAGAGTACCCTCACGTCCCCTCGAAGCCTCGGGATTCGTAACCCAATTCGTTGGAGCCTTCTTTAAAATCAGATGGACGTTCGCTCCTTCTCGTGTTATACTAAGAATTACTACTTAGTTTTCCTAACTAAGGTTTACCACTTAGTTTCCAGATTCATTATTATCTTAACTAAGGTTTACTACTTAGCCTCTTTTCAACTAAGGTTTACTACTTAGTCCCTTTTCTCGTCAAGTTGGATTGGTTAAGTGTCATTAGTCAATACAAGCTAACTTAACCCATTCATTTGTCATATTAAACTGGTTATGTGTTATCAGTAGTTCATGTTGACTTAACCCTATCACAAATCAGATTATACTGGTTAAGTTTTTTTTTACTACTTAACCTCACCCATTCATCATGTATTGGTTAAGTGTTCCTTTTTAACTTAAACTTGCCCATCTGTTTTTAACGAACATGTTGTAACGGTTAAGTGTTCCCTTAGTTAACTTAACCCTAACATCGGTTTGATTAACATGTTCTAATGGTTAAGTATTGTCCCTTCATGTTTTTAACCTAACCCTATTCATTTATCACACTATGATGGTTAAGTGTTCTAAGTTTACTTAACCTTACCTTCTAGTCTTGTTAACATGTTAAATTGGCTAAGTGTATTTTACTTAACCTCACCTCCTAGTCTAGTTAACATGTTATAATGGTTAAACCTTTTCTTAACCTTACCCACTTGTCTAGTCAACATGTTATAATGGTTGTTTAACCCCTACCAGTCTTGTCTTGTTAACATGTTAAGTTGGTTAAGTGTTTGTATGAACCTAACCCCACCCATCAGTTTAGTTATCATGTTGAATTTGGTTAAGTATTGTAACACCCTACTTCCGCTATGGACACTCACTAAGGGAATGCCATGGCATCGGTGGAGTATTTTAGTGAATATAGAACAGAAAAATTACCACAAGACAGATATAAATAGTACTTGAAATTTTAAAACATCATCTCATAACAGCGGAAGTAAAACATGTCTGGTTACATCATAAAACCACAATAAAAGTCAAGTACAATATCCATCAAATAAATTTGTACATAATCCCACTCTCATACAATAGCCATGACAAAAGAAAAGATAACTGGATAACTGGAGCTTTACATCTATCCAAGCTCCTAAAGACTGGAACAGAAATCCGATCAAACTCCACTACTGCTAGGATCCACCGTAGGACCTGAGGGTTGGGAAAAAAAGATAAAAACAACGGGGTCAGACATAAGTCTGAGTGAGTCCTATAACTTTAACAATACAATCATTAAAGTAACCAGAGAAGACATAAGTTGATATACGGTAATGTCTGGGGATGAATGGCTATACCAAGCAGTTTGGTAGATCAAGGATAAACTAAGATAACCGCAAAGACGCATCTACCCACCCAAGGGTAATTACTACACTGCACCACACCAGTCATCCCTACTTAAAGGTTGATCCCTACAAGGACTTAGAAAATTTTCCCAGTGGTTTCGTGTACCCCTAGCTGACTACATAGGTGTCGTCTGCCCCTATCTCCACTAGGTGTACCCACCACCCCCAAGCGATCGGCTCCTTACCGTAGATACCCGTGCCGGCCCCACAGTGGGGTGTATCACTCCCCAAAGTGGCAACCCGATACAACAAACGGTGCACGGCTTATATCTACACGATGCAACAATGTCTTACCTACCAGCCCGGGTCCACACACGCATATGAAACCCGTTGGACTTGCGTTGCCACCGCTACCCCGTTTTGGCCTCTTATAATCAAGCCCAGTACGCGTGTCCCGTCCTCGACATGGGTCGAGCCCAATAAGATACATATGGGTTACTGGTTGAAATGGGCCCCCACAAGCTACCCACCTAAGCTTGTCACTTATCTAGTGTATCCCACTTAACCCTTTAATCATGTTTAATTACATGTTTCCACTTGGTTAAGTATTCTAATCGTATTTTCCATTGCCACCCAAGGCAACCCACTAGATTCCACATGCCACCCAAGGCAACCACTAAATTTCCACATGCCACCCAAGGCACCCACTTAACCCCTCATGTCCCACTACATGCTAATATGGTTAAGTGTTTCTTAATTAATTAAGACCGTGATCTCCCCTAAAGACCTCCCACATTAGACTGGCTGTTATGACCGCCTGGTTAAGCCGGTAGGGTCCGGGCAGTCTTACGTCATAACAGAGTCTAACCTCGTGTCTTTACTTTAATCACGTATTTAATTTATGCCTAAGACCTCTCACATTGGGCCAATCATTTGTAGCCGCTGGATTTGCCGGTCGGTTCCGGGCAGTCTTACGCTATAAAAGGGTCCAACCTCGTGTCTTAGTCGATTAATTACACCTAATTAATCACCCCCATAATTAATTATCCCTAATTAATTACACATTTTTCATAACATGGGTAGACCTAACTCAATAGGTAAATTCCTATGGGGTAGACCTAACTCAATAGGTAAATTCCCACTTATGTTAATTCATTTTTATGGTATGCTTAATCATACCCAATCACACTTTTATTAACATATTTATTCACCCCATCGTTACCCACGTAAATCATTCTCTTTCCATGACATAATAAAGGAAAGATCCATCACAAGTATCATGGGTTTCACCACATCTTAGCATATAACTTTATCATGGGTTAAGAGGATGTCAACTTGCATATATGAGCATATATTAACCCAACTACATTTAACCCAAACTTGCATATCATCATACATATATCTTGCATAACATGTTGAACTTGCATATAAGTATTTCTCATAACTTGCATAACATGTTAAACATGCATTTAAGCATACACATAACTTGCATAGGCATTCACATATTTGCATAAACATGCATAACTTGCATATCATGTTAAACTTGTATTTAAGCATACACATAACTTGCATAGGCATTCTCATACTTGCATGAGCATTCACATACTTGCATAAGCATGCATAACTTGCATATCATGTTAAACTTGCATTTAAGCATATACATAACTTGCATATGAACTTTCATAACATCATACACCTAGCATCACACACATAACTTGCATATGAACTTGCATAACTCACTTGTTTAAACATGCATAAACCCACTTATTAAATATGCATAAACCCACTTGTAAAACATGCATAATCCAACTTATTAAGCATGCATAAAACCACTTATTACATATGCATAAACATAAGAATACATATAGTAGCATATCATTATAAATGATTCAAACTCTATAATCCGCATTCAAGACCATAAGTCTCATTACACCCAATCTACTTACTTTAACAATTGATGTTAAAGTGATAGAAACTCACCAAACCCAATATTGGCAAACTTATGAAGTGGAATTAGTTGCTAAATATGAAGAAGATGATGATTAGAGGTTGATTAGCTTGCAACTTCCTTCATAGATTAGTGGAGGCTCCTCTTAAGATTTAATTTGGCGGCATGAGGCCATCATTTCTATTTTTGGTAAGGATTAGGGGGGTTTAGGGTGTATTTATAGATTAGGTGAGTATTTTAGGCCCTTAGATTAACCCTAGGTTAGATTAGGACCCTTAGATTTAGGAAATCTCTAGAACCAGCCCTCTAAGCCAGCCTAGAACCCAACCTGGTGCACCCAGGTTCACTGGACGCCGCGCCCCTGTCGACAGGCAAGTCGACAGGCAAGTCGACACCCCTGTCGACAGGCTTGTCGACAGCCCTGTCGACATGGGTAGGGCGGGAAGCTTCCCGCCTGACCCCGCTTTTCCATTCCAAAATCTGAAATTTAAATTTTTAAATCTGTTTTTTAGTTTTGAATTTTCTGCAAACTTCATCGGGCCATAACTGGGCCATACGGACTCCGATTTTCGAAAACTCGGACTCTATTTTGCGTATTTTTCCGAGGCGAACGCAATGACGCAGCCCGTTTCCCCTAATTCCCACATCTAAGATTTTTTATCCTATAATTAGTGAATTTTAGTATTAACCCAAAATTCGGGGTGTTACATTCTCCCCTCCTTAAAGGATTTCGTCCCCGAAATCTCTAAGCTAAGGAGAATGCATATCCTACCATCCAAACAACCATCTACTCAATCCATCAAACACAGGCAT
The DNA here is from genome assembly GCA_030737875.1 of Allium sativum. NCBI lineage: Eukaryota > Viridiplantae > Streptophyta > Magnoliopsida > Asparagales > Amaryllidaceae > Allium > Allium sativum. Next base: position 712,030,452 of record CM060921.1, on the reverse strand, counting down.
CCATTGTCCTTAGAACAATTTCTAATGATGTATGAGCATATGCAAAGAGTGTGTGTATATGTTCCCTATCTAATGTATGAACATATGCAAACCATGATAGTGCCATGCATCCATTATGTATGCGAGAGAACCCTATCGACACATACAATATCTACATGAGTGCACAATCATTCACCGAAATGCATCATTCATATGATAACACAATCATTATATATCCATAAATATAGCTTCCTACACACAATTTTATGCAATATGCAATATGAAGTGACTGAGCCGATCTAGTGCCTAGAGTGTGTGTATATGCATCCACGAGCAACCACTAGCAAACACTTGCATCCACTTGCATCCATCAACCATAACATGTCTCAAACACATGTTTCAACCATAGGTTTACCCTATCTAAAGGTCAAAGGTACTAATGAGAGGACATACTAAAGATAAGATAAGCACTAGACAAACGATAAAGGAGAAGTTAAAAGACATACCCTCAAAAAGGAACGGGTACAATGAACGCATCTTCACTTCCGTTTCCCAAGTTGCGTCGCTCTCATCTTCTCCCCATTGTACTTTGACTAGTTGAACCTCTCTGTTTCTCAACTTCCTAGTCTCTGACCCAAGGATGCGAGTAGGAGCTCGTCGAATCGTTGCATCACGCTCTATCTCTACGTCTCTAATCAAGCCCGGTTCTACCACCTCTGCGGTCTCATGTAAGCACTTCCTCAAATGAGATACGTGGAATACATCATGTACACCACTAAGTCTGTCGGGCAACTCCACTCTATACGCCATCCGTCCAATCCTTTCCTTAATAGGAAACGGCCCTACGAACCTTGGTGCTAACTTCCCAACAGATCCAAAGCGAACCACATTTCGTAACGGAGACACTTTAACAAAGACCATGTCCCCAACTTCAAACTCAAGGTCCGTCCTCCTCTTGTCCGCATAAGATTTTTGCCTATCCTGCGCCGCTTTCATCCTTCTTCGAATCAAGTCAATCTTCTCAGAAGTCTCCCTAATCATATCAGGCCCAAGCAAGATCTTATCCGTAGATTCCCACCAACATGTAGGTGATCGACAAGGCCTTCCATAGAGAGCTTCGAAAGGAGCCATACCAATACTGGACTGAAAGCTGTTATTATATGCGAACTCCACCAATGGAAGATGCTCTTCCCATGTACCTCCAAAATCTAAGATACAAAGCCTCAAAAGGTCTTCTAGAACACAATTCACCCTCTCAGTCTGGCCGTCCGTCTGAGGATGATATGTGGTGCTCAGACACAATTGAGTTCCCACTGCTTCCTGCAAACTTCTCCAGAACTCGCTCGTGAAGATAGGGTCTCGATCACTCACTATGCTAGAGGGTACCCCATGCAATCGAACTATCTCTCGAAGATATACTGAAGCTAGCCATGGGGCAGTCCTCTTGCTCTTCACAGGTATGAAATGGGCGCTCTTAGTAAGTCTGTCTACCACCACCCAAATTCCTGTATTACCCTTTCTCGACCTGGGTAACCCGTCAATAAAATCCATCGAGACGCTATCCCACTTCCATTGCGGAACTTCCAATGGGTGAAGCAACCCACCAGGTTTCTTTTGCTCTGCTTTCACCTGTTGGCATACTAAGCATCGAGCGACATATTCAGCCACATCTTTCTTTATACCGGCCCAGAAGAAAACTCGCCTCATGTCTTGGTACATCTTGTCCCCACCGGGATGAATAGTCATCCTAGAACGGTGTGCATCATCAAGAATAGCCTTCCTCAACCCTTCGTCATGCGGTACACAAAGTCTACCGTCTCTACGCAAGCACCCCTTATCGTCTAGGGTGTACCTACTCAAATGGCTGGACGACTCCCCCCTTATGAGCTTCTCTATCAACTCAACCAACTGTGGGTCGTCCCTCTGGGCTTCCCCAATCTGCCCCAGAAGAGTAGGTCTGACCTCCAAGGATGCTAGCAAACCGGGTATATAATCAATGGAAGGTCTGAAATCAAACATCAAGATAAATTCCAAGCTTCGTCGTTCCACGAACAATGGACTCAAGGAAAACCTTTTTCTGCTCAAGGCGTCCGCCACCACGTTACCCTTGCCAGGGGTATACGCTATCTCGAAATCATAGGATGCTAAGAACTCCATCCACCTTTGCTGTCTCAAATTCAAATCCTTCTGAGAAAACAAGTACTTCAATGATTTGTGGTCAGTGAACAATTCGAATCTCTCACCAAGAAGATAATGGCGCCAAATCTTAAGCGCAAAAACAATAGCAGCCAACTCTAAATCATGGGTAGGGTAGTTTTTCTCATGCACTCTCAACTGCCTTCCGCCATAGGCTATTACCCTTCCCTCTTGCATTAAGACTGCGCCAAGTCCTGTCCCACAAGCATCGGTATAGACAACAAATGGCTTGCTCCCATCTGGCAACACTAAAACTGGAGCAGTGGTTAAAGCTCTCTTTAACCGTCGGAACGCATCATCACAATCTACGTTCCATGCGAAAACAAGATTCTTCTTTGTTAAGCGGGTTAGTGGGGCTGATATCTTCGCGAAGTCTTTAATAAACTTCCTATAATAACCCGCCAAACCCAAGAAACTTCTTACTTCGGTAGCATTCTTCGGAACCTTCCAATCCTGAATTGATACTACCTTCGCGGGATCCACAGCTATCCCTTCCTTGGAGACCACGTGCCCCAAGAACCGCACTTCCCTCCTCCAGAAGTGGCATTTAGAGAATTTAGCCTTAAGGCTATGTGCTCGAAGAGTCTTCAACACCTCCCCAAGATGTAAGGCATGCTCTTCTTCACTCTTAGAAAATACTAAGATATCATCCACAAAGACCACCACGAATTTATTAAGGAACTCCCTGAACACCCTACTCATCAAATGAACAAAGTATGCAGGGGCGTTCGTCAACCCAAATGGCATCACCAGCCACTCATAGAAACCATCCGGAGTCCTAAAGGCAGTCTTGTCTATGCTATCCTCAGCCACCCTCAACTGATGAAACCCCGTGGCTAAGTCCAACTGAGAAAATACTGAAGCGCCAACCAACTGATCGAAAAGATCATCAATCCTCGGCAATGGGTGTCTATTCTTCTTTGTGAGCTTGTTGAGTTCTCTATAGTCTACACAAAGTCTGAGGGACCCATCCGCCTTCGTAGCAAAAACTACTGGAGCACCCCATTCCGATATACTTCGTCTTGTGAACCCCTTCTCAAGCAATTCCCCTACTTGCTTATGGAGTTCCCTCCTCTCACGAGGAGCCATGTGGCGCACTGGTAAAGATACAGGTTTAGCATTATCCACCAGATATATTCGGAAGTCAATCTCCCGCTTCGGAGGTAAGCCCTTCACCTCCTCAAACACATCCGGATATTCCCGGACCACTCTAACAGATTGTAAACTCTCGACCGAAGCGTCAAGAGATTCAAGATAACTTAGCATAACAGAATCCCTGGGATTACAAGAAATCTCGAGAGTGTTACCCAAGCGGGTCATGAGCCTAACAACTCTCCTTTCGCAATCAAGAACGGCACCATTACTGGATAACCAGTCCATGCCCAAAATCAACCCATAGCCCGTGAAGCCCAAAACAAAAGCATCACATCTAAACTCAATGCTAAGTATAGAAATCTTCAAACCCAAACATATCATGGACAAATAAGAGGAGCCCCCAATTGGGTTTGAAACAACCAAGGGATCATCTACCAGACTGGTGTCTAAGTGCAGTGACTCAACTAATGATGATGAGATAAAAGAATGCGATGCGCCCGAATCAAACAATGTACGGACAGGATGATCAAATAGAAAAACCAGACTTTCCACGGAAATAGTTCTACCTCTCTCCTGAATCGGTGGAACCGCGAGAGCCTGTACTTGCCCCCTAGCCTGACCCGGTGCCATAAGAGCTTGCACCTGTCCTCCTGAGGTAGACCCCGTCCTTTGCCCTTTCTTAGGACAGTCTTTCACTAGATGCCCTGCTTCGCCACAGTGGAAGCAGCCAGTCTTCTTCTTCTTGCGACAATCCTTGCTTAGGTGGCCAGGTGTCCCACAATTGAAACACTTCTTCTTTTTGCCCTTGCCACCGTTGCCTTTCCCCCCTTTGTTTTGCTGAGGTCTCTTTTGATCTCCCTTCTTCTCGGGCGCCTGACTAGCATTGGGACCCTTCCCTTCTTCATGCATGAGTGCCATGTCAACTAGCTTCTCGAAGGTGGCCCCCATAGGGATATGAGTCATAGCCAACCCATGCATCGGTTCATTCAAGCCTTTCACGAACCTCAAAGCCTTCTTCTCCGGTGTATTCACCATATCTAGGCCAAACCTTGCCAATTGATTAAACTTGTTAACATATTCCTTCACCGAGAGATTTCCTTGCTTTAGAGTCAAGAATCTCTCCATATACAAGTTTTCCTCCGCCCTTGAGAGAAACTTTGCCACAAATCTTTGCCTAAAATCCACCCAAGAGTCAACGGGGCGTTCTCCATTAGTGACCTCCCACCAGAATGAGGCCTCTCCCTTCATTAACCAAGCAGCCAACTTGACTTTCTTTCCTTCTTCCATCTCAAAGATATCTATCAACTCTTCCACCTCCTTAAGCCAATCTCTAGCCTCCACAAAAGTTTCAGATCCTTGAAAAGGTTTCCCTCCCATAGCTTTAAATTCCTTGCAAGTCTTAGCAAAAGTATCCGTGCGAGGAGGAGGGGGAGGAGGAAGATCGGGTGCTACGGTTGGTGGAGTAACATTTGCTGGACCCGCAGTGGTGGCCCTAGCCTCCATCAATCTCCTATACCATACTGGTACCGTCACACCCTCCGGAAAGTTAAGATCCTCAGCCATGCTGAAACGAAAAAGGAAAGATTCAAAACAGAGAATTCGAAGGATATAGATATGGCTATTGGGGATTATGCTTTTCTTTCAAAAACTTTTCTTTTTAAAGACATGTTTTTGAAAATATCTCTTCCAAAACGTTTTTAGAAAAATAGTTTTCTAAAAGTTTTTATCTGTTCCGGTAACCTTTGCTCTGATACCACGTGTAACACCCTACTTCCGCTATGGACACTCACTAAGGGAATGCCATGGCATCGGTGGAGTATTTTAGTGAATATAGAACAGAAAAATTACCACAAGACAGATATAAATAGTACTTGAAATTTTAAAACATCATCTCATAACAGCAGAAGTAAAACATGTCTGGTTACATCATAAAACCACAATAAAAGTCAAGTACAATATCCATCAAATAAATTTGTACATAATCCCACTCTCATACAATAGCCATGACAAAAGAAAAGATAACTGGATAACTGGAGCTTTACATCTATCCAAGCTCCTAAAGAATGGAACAGAAATCCGATCAAACTCCACTACTGCTAGGATCCACCGTAGGACCTGAGGGTTGGGAAAAAAAAGATAAAAACAACGGGGTCAGACATAAGTCTGAGTGAGTCCTATAACTTTAACAATACAATCATTAAAGTAACCAGAGAAGACATAAGTTGATATACGGTAATGTCTGGGGATGAATGGCTATACCAAGCAGTTTGGTAGATCAAGGATAAACTAAGATAACCGCAAAGACGCATCTACCCACCCAAGGGTAATTACTACACTGCACCACACCAGTCATCCCTACTTAAAGGTTGATCCCTACAAGGACTTAGAAAATTTTCCCAGTGGTTTCGTGTACCCCTAGCTGACTACATAGGTGCCGTCTGCCCCTATCTCCACTAGGTGTACCCACCACCCCCAAGCGATCGGCTCCCTACCGTAGATACCCGTGCCGGCCCCACAGTGGGGTGTATCACTCCCCAAAGTGGCAACCCGATACAACAAACGGTGCACGACTTATATCTACACGATGCAACAACGTCTTACCTACCAGCCCGGGTCCACACACGCATATGAAACCCGTTGGACTTGCGTTGCCACCGCTACCCTGTTTTGGCCTCTTATAATCAAGCCCAGTACGCGTGTCCCGTCCTCGACATGGGTCGAGCCCAATAAGATACATATGGGTTACTGGTTGAAATGGGCCCCCACAAGCTACCCACCTAAGCTTGTCACTTATCTAGTGTATCCCACTTAACCCTTTAATCATGTTTAATTACATGTTTCCACTTGGTTAAGTATTCTAATCGTATTTTCCATTGCCACCCAAGGCAACCCACTAGATTCCACATGCCAACCAAGGCAACCACTAAATTTCCACATGCCACCCAAGGCACCCACTTAACCCCTCATGTCCCACTACATGCTAATATGGTTAAGTGTTTCTTAATTAATTAAGACCGTGATCTCCCCTAAAGACCTCCCACATTAGACTGGCTGTTATGACCGCCTGGTTAAGCCGGTAGGGTCCGTGCAGTCTTACGTCATAACAGAGTCTAACCTCGTGTCTTTACTTTAATCACGTATTTAATTTATGCCTAAGACCTCTCACATTGGGCCAATCATTTGTAGCCGCTGGATTTGCCGGTCGGTTCCGGGCAGTCTTACGCTACAAAAGGGTCCAACCTCGTGTCTTAGTCGATTAATTACACCTAATTAATCACCCCCATAATTAATTATTCCTAATTAATTACACATTTTTCATAACATGGGTAGACCTAACTCAATAGGTAAATTCCCATGTGGTAGACCTAACTCAATAGGTAAATTCCCACTTATGTTAATTCATTTTTATGGTATGCTTAATCATACCCAATCACACTTTTATTAACATATTTATTCACCCCATCGTTACCCATGTAAATCGTTCTCTTTCCATGACATAATAAAGGAAAGATCCATCACAAGTATCATGGGTTTCACCACATCTTAGCATATAACTTTATCATGGGTTAAGAGGATGTCAACTTGCATATATGAGCATATATTAACCCAACTACATTTAACCCAAACTTGCATATCATCATACATATATCTTGCATAACATGTTGAACTTGCATATAAGTATTTCTCATAACTTGCATAACATGTTAAACATGCATTTAAGCATACACATAACTTGCATAGGCATTCACATACTTGCATAAACATGCATAACTTGCATATCATGTTAAACTTGTATTTAAGCATACACATAACTTGCATAGGCATTCTCATACTTGCATGAGCATTCACATACTTGCATAAGCATGCATAACTTGCATATCATGTTAAACTTGCATTTAAGCATATACATAACTTGCATATGAACTTTCATAACATCATACACCTAGCATCACACACATAACTTGCATATGAACTTGCATAACTCACTTGTTTAAACATGCATAAACCCACTTATTAAATATGCATAAACCCACTTGTAAAACATGCATAATCCAACTTATTAAGCATGCATAAAACCACTTATTACATATGCATAAACATAAGAAGACATAGAGTAGCATATCATTATAAATGATTCAAACTCTATAATCCGCATTCAAGACCATAAGTCTCATTACACCCAATCTACTTACTTTAACAATTGATGTTAAAGTGATAGAAACTCACCAAACCCAATATTGGCAAACTTATGAAGTGGAATTAGTTGCTAAATATGAAGAAGATGATGATTAGAGGTTGATTAGCTTGCAACTTCCTTCATAGATTAGTGGAGGCTCCTCTTAAGATTTAATTTGGCGGCATGAGGCCATCATTTCTATTTTTGGTAAGGATTAGGGGGGGTTTAGGGTGTATTTATAGATTAGGTGAGTGTTTTAGGCCCTTAGATTAACCCTAGGTTAGATTAGGACCCTTAGATTTAGGAAATCTCTAGAACCAGCCCTCTAAGCCAGCCTAGAACCCAACCTGGTGCACCCAGGTTCACTGGACGCCGCGCCCCTGTCGATAGGCAAGTCGACACCCCTGTCGACAGGCCTGTCGACAGCCCTGTCGACATGGGTAGGGCGGGAAGCTTCCCGCCTGACCCCGCTTTTCCATTCCAAAATCTGAAATTTAAATTTTTAAATCTGTTTTTTAGTTTTGAATTTTCTACAAACTTCATCGGGCCATAACTGGGCCATACGGACTCCGATTTTCGAAAACTCGGACTCTATTTTGCGTATTTTTCCGAGGCGAACGCAATGACGCAGCCCGTTTCCCCTAATTCCCACATCTGAGATTATTTATCCTGTAATTAGTGAATTTTAGTATTAACCCAAAATTCGGGGTGTTACAAGTATTTTAGTTAACTTAACCCTACCATTCTCATTCTAGCTTTAATTAATTAATTAAAGCCGCAACCACTCACATTATACAGGTATTGTTGCGGTTACTGGATGTGCCGGTTGGTTCCGGGCAGGTTTACACTGCAACTCAGTCTAACCTCGGGTTAGGCATATTCGTGTTCTCTAAATTCAAGGGGTTTTAACTTATTTTCAAATTAGAATTTGAAAATAACCATCCCGTCCATCGGATCAGTTAGGGATAGCCAGGGAGAGCAGGAAACTTGTATTTTCCAAACCCAAGCCTTAGACACTATCCTCTCTGTCACCTTGGAACGTTCTGGTGTACGTGTTATTAAAAGAAAAATATTTCTTTTGTCTATATGTAAATTGTTAACAATTTATCTTCAAAGCCCACTTTCCCTATTTAAATAAATTTGGCCTATACCATATTCATTTGTCATGCCCACAAATATACTTATATTCTAGGCCCAAATCTTGTTTTACCTAACTTACAGTTTATGGCAATTTAGATCTAACATCTTCATTTACAGTTCATGCTAAAACTAGATTTTATATTATTGTTTACAGTTTATGCCCAAAACTTGGTTTACAAGCCAATACTAGATTCAATATGTAAAATTACATATTTCATAATTCATGTCGGACTATCCTAATTTGCATCTTAATAGTCATGCTATACTGCATGTTCCAAATTATGCCAATTTCCAAGTTTACAACCACGTTTAAGCCAATTTCATGTTTTGCCCAAATCATATTCCCATCGTTCATGTAATCGTGATTCAATCTAGATTATAGATAAATCTAGATTCGTAGATAAGAGGGGATGAACCAAAGATGCCATGAAAAGATAGACATAATAACTGGCATAAGATGATAATTTCAAATTCACTAACTACAGATCTAACAAATTATACTGAATTGGTTTAAAGCATCACAGGACTATAGATCTGATATTGTTATGACATGAAAAGGGTTGAATAATAATATAGGTTCAAGAACTTGGGTAGATCTAACTTAACAGATAAATTCCCAAAATCAAGATCCAAGGTTAATTAAGAATAGACTGAATAGATAATCAAGTTTATATCCAATTTCACAGTCATAATCCTGGGCAATACTTTCCTAATCATGAATCATAGGCATTTAGTCACAATTGTCCTTGTTATGGTCATAGGCAATAGGTTCATAGTCATAGTTTTCATGGTCATGGTCATGATCATAGGCATAGGTATATCCTTATGTTCAATACTCATAGGCAATGAATCAGGGTCATAGGCAATAGTCTTATTGGTTATTAATCACAATAGTTCTCAATCAGGTCCAAAAACATGTATAAACATAGATCCAAATGGAAAGATTAGGCATATTTCTTATATCCTTTTAATTTCCTGTCACAAATAGGAACAAAGGGTTCAAATCTAAAAAGTAACCGACTTACAGAGATTAGATTCGTAGAAAAACAGTCGTTGAAGTCGTTTGAATCTTCACTTGAATCCTTGCTTGTTTTGAATCTTCTCTTGAAAGACTTGAGCAGCGTATCCTCGTCTTAGATTTATATTTTATTTTATTTTTATTTAGAATTTGAGCAGCATAAAGCTAGAGAGAATTGGTGTAGAGAGAATGGGGCTAGGAGGGTGTTTGTATAGGTTTAGAGGGACGAATCTAGACTGAAAACGTGTCTAAAAACATCGCAATGCACCCAGTTCAAAAATTGGGTTTCGTCACCAGGTCGACTATAGTGTCGACCTGGTCCCTGGGAGGTCGACCTGGTCTTGGGCGGGAAATTCCCGCCCCGTCCGCGCTGGGGTTTGAATTCGAATTTCGAAATTCGATTCTGAAAATTCCTGAAACTTCGGAAGGTCATAACTTCTTCATACGAACTCCGATTTACGCAAACTTGGACTCTATCTCAAGCAAAATTTCAAGATGAACGCAATGGCATAACCCGTTTCCCTTAGTTTTTCTGTTACAATTTAATTATTCTCTGATTTGCTATTCTTATGTTCACAGAAAACACGGGGTGTTACATTCTTCTCTCCTTAAAGGATTTCATCCTCGAAATCTTCAAGTTAAGAAGAATGTGTCCTACCATCCTATCATCCATCTACTCAACTATAATCCACAAGCATCCATTGTCCTTAGAAAACTTCTAATGTTGTATGAACATATGCAAAAGTGTGTGTATATGTTCCTTATCTAATGTAAAGATCAGGCGGTCTACTGATTCAGTTGACCTCCTAAATGCGAACTATGTCTGTGCCATGAGTCCATTATGTATGCAAATTTTTCTTACTCAAGATTTTCTACATGAGTGCAAAAATCATGCATACAAATGCAACGTCCATAAGATAACACATCAAGTTCAATTCATAAACAAATACATATTTGTAAATGCAATATGAAAGCGTCCGAACTGATCTAGTATCTAATATATGCATCTGCAAGCAGCCACTTGCAACCATCAATCACAACATATTTCAAATACATGTTTATATCCATTTGCTTCTACCTAAGGATTGATGATACATCCTAGAGGATATACCTTAAAAAGAGAGAAATAAGTATGCGTAAAATTCCTACAAAAAGATCAAGGATATATCCCTAAGAAAACTAGTATGGCGCATGTGTCTTATCTTCAATCCCTCATATCGCGTCTTCTTGAGTTTTACTCCACTGTACCTTAACTCATTTAACTTCACGATTGCGAAGTTTCTTGACCTCCATTTCCAAAATAAACAGATGTTAACCATGATACCAAGTGTATATACTAAGATGATTTGAGGTCTCTCCTCTTAGCTTATCCATTATGCCATAACTATGAGGGTCAAAAGCTAAAGGCCACTACGTACGTTTTACCTCTCTTAAGGTTAGTCTTTTTCTATTTAGAGCGCCTACCACAACTATTTATCTCTCACGCAAACCATCCTAGTCGAACTTGACATCCCTCAAGTACAAGCACCAGAGGCCTAAACCAATATCAGACAAGCACCCAAGGAATATCTCCTCCAAATTTGGACGATCTACGTGAGATGATATAAGCAAAACAACCAAGCAATTGAGCACTTAACCGACTCTGGCTATACTCGCCAATCTTGCTCCAAAACTATCATAGATCGCACAACTGGCTTTGCATTGTCAACTAAATATATGCGGAAGTCTATCTCGCATTTTAGGGGGCTAACCCTTAACCTAACCAAAACATATGCGTGCTCATGGACTATCCTGACGGATCGCAAACCATTGATAGATGTATTAAGTGATTCAAAGTAGCTAGGCCTAACTGATCCTTTAGGGTCGTACGGAATCTTGAGGTATTTCCAAGGCAAGTCAAAAGTCTAACTACCCTCCTTTCAGAATTACTAGCCGAACACCCTATGCCTAGAATCAACTCATAGCCCATGGAACCTAAAACATAAGCAAACTCGATAGCTATTCTCAAATCCCTACTAACCAAAGATAAACGGGTCGACTCACCAATTGGATTTGAGACTAATTGTGATCTTTTACTATACAAGTACTAAGGTGCAGAGACTTAACTATGGAAGCAAATATGAACAAATGCAAAGCGCTAAAATCAAAAGAAAGAGTATGAACAGAAAAACTAGACTCTTCCAACAGAACTTTACTACCTTTCTCCTAGGTACGCTTAGTGGTGAGAGCATGTACTTTCCCTTCTGAAAATCTTGTCCTTTGTCCTTAATTATATGCCCTATTATACCATAGTAAAGATACTTCCTCTTGTCTTAGGTTTTATAAATCCTTCCTCCTTCGTGAGCCAAGTCTACATCTATGAATTCCTCATCCTTGGGTTGTGCTCCATATCCAAACTCCTCATCCTCTTCCGTGTGTAACCATGTTGACAAATCTCTCGAAAGCTGCCTCCATCGTACAGAAAACCCTACAAAGCTTGAAAGAAAACTGGCCGTAGGTGAAACTACTACGGCTATAGATGGAAGTCGGGCACTACTTCGCCCTTTGATGATGTTACCTTCCAGAAAGCCAGGAGCCCCAGAGACTCAAGAAAGAAGGGGACAAGAATTCAAACAGAGGATCAGAAGATAGTGTGTATGGCTTTGGGGAATATGCCTTTAAAACAAAACTTTTCTTTTGAAAATGCTTCTTTTAAAACCGTTTTGAAAATAATTTTTCAAATCTTTTATCTGATCCGGTAACCTTCAGCTCTGATACCACGTGTAACACCCCACATCCGTTAGTGTCACTCACAAAGGGAATGCACTAAGTTCTATGGAGCATTTTAAGGTAAAAGATGCAGATAAATTACAAGACAGATGAAATTTAATAAGCGGAAAATAAAACTTTGCTTTATTGATAAAATAGTTCGTACAACAATTGCTTTCCAGTATCAGAGTATCATCTATCTTACAAAATAAAGAAGCATAAAACAACATTTATATTCCCCAATGTAGCAAGAGACAGCCATAGCATCAGAAAAGAGAATCCAAGAAAAACTTCGACAAATCTTCAAGCTGGGAAAGAGTAACGGTCCAATCTAAATCTGAGCTATACTATTCCCTTCTCAACTACCTGAGGGGGGGGGGGGGCGGAAGAAAAGAAGTCGAAAGAAAAACAGAGTCAGACATAAAGCCTGGTAAGTTCAGTTACTTCTAGCATGTGAACAGGGAAAAACAAAACGACATGAATTAACTGAATACAAGACAATACCATGATGATAGGGCTACGAGATAAGATAAGATTAACGCAAGATATGCTAAGGCAAGATAAACTCGATATGCTTTAATACTTTCTCTGCTTCGCTATTAACCTGTTATTCTGGTTTCTATATCTCTGCACCGCCTAACTAGTGTCTCAACTAGTAATGATAACGTGATCACAATCCCTGTAATCTTTGGTTGCCTTTAGGCGTACTTTTATTATTTATTACCTAGATCTAATCTAGGGTTTTCCTATTGAGTGCTTCCTAGATTCAACTAGGGTTTATGCGACTTATCTAATACTTCTCGGATTCAGGGTTTACGCGACCTAGGTCCAACTAGGGATTATGCTACCTGTCGAACGATGCCCTCTAGTCTAGGACACACTACCTAGAGTGGTATATGTTCCTAGATTTTCCCCACGTATGTATCGCGAATCATTATCGCTTATCTAGATGCACATGTCCTGTAATGTGCGGCCCGAGTCCTGTGGCAGGGCAAATCAAGAAACACAGAACTCGGTCGGGAGCTTTCAGATATCTGCCGATGCAGATGCTAAGGTCTGTTTTTATTCCAGTGGCTATGGTCCCACTTGACCCCTCCCTCAACTATTGAAAGGCACACCTTAAAAAATGAGAACTATACGCATGCCCCCACCAACCTATGGCCATCCTCACCCATAACTAGATAGCAAGTATATGGTCTTTTGGAGTTCTCCTCCTTTCCGCTTCACGTATCTCGACTGAATGAAGATGGTAGGTAGACGACGAGTTGCTATCACAGAGCTTCCGGTTTCTCGCCGAATCACGCTGGTCCATCCTAGTCTTTAGGTTGCCATATATTGCAACCAAGGCATACCCTTGGTTCTTCTAACACAGACCTTAACCTCTGTGAGCCCAGGAGGATCATCTGCAGCTTCACAGAGGGATACCAAGAGTACCCACACGTCCCCTCGAAGCCTCGGGCTTCGTAACCTAATTCGTTAGAGCCTTCTTTAAAATCAGATGGATGTTCGCTCATTCTCGTGTTATACTAAGAATTACTACTTAGTTTACCTAACTAAGGTTTACCACTTAGTTTCCACAATCATTGTTATCTTAACTAAGGTTTACCACTTAGCCCCATTTCAACTAAGGTTTACTACTTAGTCCCTTTTCTCGTCAAGTTGGATTGGTTAAGTGTCATTAGTCAATACAAGCTAACTTAACCCATTCATTTGTCACATTAAACTGGTTAAGTGTTATTAGTAGTTCATGTTGACTTAACCCTATCACAAATCAGATTATACTGGTTAAGTATTTCTTACTACTTAACCCTACCCATTCATCCTATATTGGTTAAGTGTTCCTTTTTAACTTAACCTTGCCCATCTGTTTTTAACTAACATGTTATAACGGTTAAGCGTTCCCTTAGTTAACTTAACACTAACATCGGTTTGATTAACATGTTCTAATGGTTAAGTATTGTCCCTTCATGTCTTTAACTTAACCCTATTCATTTATCACACTATGATGGTTAAGTGTTCTAAGTTTACTTAACCTTACCTTCTAGTCTAGTTAACATGTTAAATTGGCTAAGTGTATTTTACTTAACCGCACCTCCTAGTCTAGTTAACTTGTTATAATGGTTAAACCTTTTCTTAACCTTACCCACTAGTCTAGTCAACATGTTATAATGGTTGTTTAACCCCTACCAGTCTTGTCTTGTTAACATGTTAAGTTGGTTAAGTGTTTGTATGAACCTAACCCCACCCATCAGTTTAGTTATCATGTTGAATTTGGTTAAGTATTTTAGTTAACTTAACCCTACCATTCTCATTCTAGCTTTAATTAATTAATTAAAGCCGCAACCACTCACATTAGACAGGTATTGTTGCGGTTACTGGATGTGCCGGTTGGTTCCGGGCAGGTTTACACCGTAACTCAGTCTAACCTCGGGTTAGGCATATTCGTGTTCTCTAAATTCAAGGGGTTTTAACTTATTTTCAAATTAGATTTTAAAAATAACCATCCCGTCCGTCGGATCAGTTAGGGATAGCCAGGGGAGCAGGAAACTTGTATTTTCCAAACCCAAGCCTTAGACACTATCCTCTCTGTCACCCTGGAACGTTCTGGTATACGTGTTATTAAAAGAAAAATATTCCTTTGGTCTATATGTAAATTGTTAACAATTTATCTTCAAAGCCCACTTTCCCTATTTAAATAAATTTGGCCTATACCATATTCATTTGTCAGGCCCACGAATATACTTATATTCTAGGCCCAAATCTTTTTTTACCTAACTTACAGTTTATGGCAATTTAGATCCAACATCCTCATTTACAGTTCATGCTAAAACTAGATTTTATATTCTAGTTTACAGTTTATGCCCAAAACTTGGTTTACAAGCCAATACTAGATTCAATATGTAAAATTACATATTTCATAATTCATGTCGGACTATCCTAATTTGCATCTTAATAGTCATGCTATACTGCATGTTCAAAATTATGCCAATTTCCAAGTTTACAACTACGATTAAGCCAATTTCATGTTTTGCCCAAATCGTATTCCCATCGTTCGTGTAATCGTGATTCAATCTAGATTATAGATAAATCTAGATTCGTAGATTAGAGGGGATGAACCAAAGATGCCATGAAAAGATAGACGTAATAACTGGCATAAGATGATAATTTCAAATTCACTAACTACAGATCTAACAAATCACACTGAATTGGTTTAAAGCATCGCAGGCCTATAGATCTGATAATGTTATGACATGAAAAGGGTTGAATTATAATATAGGTTCAAGAACTTGGGTAGATCTATCTTAATAGATAAATTCCCAAAATCAAGATCCAATGTTAATTAAGAATAGACTGAATAGATAACCAAGTTTAGATCCAATTTCACAGTCATAATCCTGGGCAATACTTTCCTAGTCATGAATCATAGGTGTTTAGTCACAATTGTCCTTATTATGGTCATAGGCAATAGGTTCATAGTCATAGTTTTCATGGTCATGGTCATGATCATAGGAATAGGCATATCCTTGTGTTCAATAGTCATAGGCAATGAATCAGGGTCATAGGCAATAGTCTTATTGGTTATTAATCACAATAGTTCTCAATCAGGTCCAAAAACATGTATAAACACAAATCCAAATGGAAAGATTAGGCATATTTCTTATATCCTTTTAATTTCATGTCACAAATAGGAACAAAGGGTTCAAATCTAAAAAGTAACCGACTTACAGAGATTAGATTCGTAGAAAAACAGTCATTGAAGTCGTTTGAATCTTCACTTGAATCCTAGCTTGTTTTGAATTTTCTCTTGAAAGACTTGAGCAACGTATCCTCGTCTTAGATTTATATTTTATTTTATTTATATTTAGAATTTGAGCAGCATAAAGCTAGAGAGAATTGGTGTAGAGAGAATGGGGCTAGGAGGGTGTTTATATAGGTTTAGAGGGACGAATCTAGACTGAAAACGTGTTCAAAATCATCGCAATGCACCCAGTTCAAAAACTGGGTTTCGTCACTAGGTCGACCCCCAGGTCGACTATATTGTCGACCTGGTCCCTGGGAGGTCGACCATAGTGTCGACCCCCAGGTCGACCTGGTCTTGGGCGGGAAAATTCCTTCCCAGTCCGCGCTGGGGTTTGAATTCGAATTTCGAATTCGAATTTCGTGCTGTTTTCGATTCTGAAAAAATTCCTGAAACTTCGGAAGGTCATAACTTCTTCATACGGACTCCGATTTACGCAAACTTCGACTCTATCTCAAGCAGAATTTCGAGACGAACGCAATGGAGCAACCCGTTTCCCTTACTTTTTCTGTTACAATTTAATTATTCTCTGATTTTCTATTCTTATGTTCACAGAAAACACGGGGTGTTACAATCTCTTTACTTGCTTCCACGGCTGCTATGTACTCGGTCTCGGTTGTAGACAGAGCCACACACTTTTGTAACTTCGATTGCCATGAAATAGCTCCCCCTGAATAAGTGAATACATAACCGGATGTAGATTTTCTACTGCCAAGATCTCCAGCCATGTCCGCATCGGTATACCCTTCAACAACATGTTTGCCTCCTCTATAACACAAACTGAGTTTAGAAGTGCCGCGCAAATATTTGAAAATCCACTTCACTGCATCCTAGTGAGTCTTACCCGGATTGGATAGATATCTACTCACCGTACCAACTGAATGCGCAATATCTGGCCTCGTGCACATCGCGGCATACATCAAAGAACCAACAGCAGATGAATAAGGAATAGAAGACATACTTGCTTTCTCCTTCTCTGTTTTTGGACCATCTCTCTTACATAGTTTAAAATGACATGCCAGTGGTGTACAAACAGACTTTGCATGCTTCATATTGAACTTTTCAAGCACACGTTCAATATATTTCTTTTGAGATAGCCACAACTTTCTAGCTTTCCTGTCACGAGCAATCTCCATGCCTAAGATTGGACTTGCCGAACCCAAATCTTTCATGTCAAAAGACTTGGACAGATCTTTCTTCAATTTGCTAATCATCTCTAGATCTTGTCCGACTATCAACATATCATCTACATATATAAGAAGAATGATAAAGTTGCCACCGGGGAACTTTCTTAAAAACACACAAGGATCTGCAAAAGTCTGCATATAGCCCGTGCTAGTCATAAACAAATCAAATTTGTGATACCACTGCCTTGGTGCTTGTTTAAGTCCATAAAGACTCTTCTTCAACTTGCATACAAGTTTCTCTTTCCCCTTTTCTTCAAATCCTTCCAGTTGCTCCATATAGATTTCTTCTTGCAAATCACCATGTAGAAATGTAGTTTTTACATCGAGTTGTTCCAACTCAAGATCATGACTTGCAGCTAACCCAAGAATAGTTCTTATAGAGGACATCTTGACCACAGGTGAAAAAATCTCATCAAAATCATTGCCCTTTCTCTGGTCGTAACCTTTGACAACCAATCTAGCTTTTCTTTTTACTATCTTCTCACAATCTTTCTTGTTTTTGAAAACCCATCTGATTTTCAAAAATTTCTTGCCATCTGGAAGATTCACCAACTCATAAGTATGATTCTTCATCAAAGCATCCATCTCTTCTTTCATAGCTTCGATCCAAAGATTCTTGTCTCCACTAGACAACACTTCTTGGAAACTTTCGGGTTCGCCATCAGCCGTAACTAAGATATAATCTGTGCCTGAATATCTTGTAGACGGTTTGCGTTCTCTAGTTGACCTTCTAACTTGAACATCATCCACTGGTGGGGTAGTATGCTCCCCCTGCTCATAAGCCTCTTCTTCATCCGGTTGAGCATCATTAGGAGCATCATTAAAATGTGGTACATCATCATTGTTAGGTTGTACCTCTTCAACATCTTCATGTGTTGCATGAGAGTCATCATGTGTTGGTTGTTCCATAGAAATAGGAGTAGGACCCGAAAATACATCAGCAGCATCAATAAAAGAGTTTGAGCTAGTATGATACCTTGCACTCAAAAGTTCTGCACCTTTTTCATGCTAAAAAAACACTACATCTCTGCTTCTTACTACCTTTTTCTTTTCGGGATCATAAAGCCTAAACCCATACTCTTCATCACCATAGCCAACAAACACACATGGAGTGGTCTTGGAATCCAGCTTTGATCTTTGATCTTTCGGCACATGCATATATGCTTTGCATCCAAAGACTCTAAGATGTGAATATGTAGGATCACTACCGTTCCATGCTCTCTCTAGTATGTCAAGACCCAATGGAATAGATGGAGAACGATTAATCAAATAAACTGCAGTATTCACTGCCTCGGCCTAAAAAGACTTCGGTAGATCGGGCATCTTCAACATACATCTCACCTTCTCTACAATGGTTCTATTCATCCTTTTGGCTACACCGTTATGCTGTGGAGTGCCTGAAACTGTCTTTACATGTCGAATACCATGTTGTGAACAATAGTTTTTGAACTCATGTAAGGTATACTCGCCACCATTGTCGGAACGAAGACGCTTCAATTTTCTTTCTGCTTCTCTTTCCACCATTGCATGAAATATTTGAACTATTTCAAACATTTAGCTTTTGGCTTTCAATATATAAATTCAAGTTTTTCTGGTTGCATCATCAATGAAAGTGACAAAATATTTGTTACCACCATTGGATTCCACCTCAATAGGACGTCAAACTTCATAATGTACAATCTCTAACTTAGCTTGCTTTCTTGTAGACTTTCTTGCAAAAGAAGCTCTATGTTGTTTTCCTGCTAAACAATGACCACAAAGGTCAAGAGAAATTGAAATATTAGCAGGGATTAAAGACTTACCTGCTAGACACTTTAGACCCTTTTCACTCATGTGTCCCAATCTTTGATGCCACAAATTAAGTGAATCTTTTTCTTCGACTGCATTTAGCTCACCATTACATACAATCAAACTTGTCCTGTACAAAGAGCAACACAACTCGCCTCGAGCAACTATCATAGATCCCTTGGATAATTTCCACTTGCCATCTTCAAAGGTGTGTCGAAAACCTTCTTGATCAAGAACATACGCAGACAACAAATTAAGGTGTAGATCCGAAATGTGGCGCACACCTTTCAATGTAAGTACGCATCCAACATTGGTCTTCACTCGAATATCACCTAACCCAACAATACTTGTTGAGCTTTGGTTACCCATTTTCACACTATCAAAGTCACCAACTTTGTAGTTTAAGTAGTACTCCTTTTTTGGAACACAATGATATGAAGCACCTGTATCTACAAGCCACTCACAGTCTGTACTATTAACATGATGGCATTCACTAGTTGCACAAATTAAAGTGACATCATCATCACTCTTAGAAGCTGTTGCTGCAGTATTTTTGTCATCACCTTCCTTTTGAAAGTCATTCTTCTTTTTATGTTCTCTTTTCCAATGAAAACAATATTTTTTAATGTGTCCAGCCTTCTTGCAATAGTTGCATATAATTGGATTTTTCCAATCATTAGACTTGGATCTACCCCTTGAGTTATCACGGCCTTTGGGTCCTTTACTTTTACTTCTTCCTCCGTTTTCGGCAACAAGAGCTTGTGAGTTGTCAACTCCCATCTCCTTTCTTCTAATTTCTTCATTAAACATGCTTTCTTTGATTACATCCAAAGATAGCACGCCATCCGGAGCAGAGTTGCTGATAGTCACAACCAATGTTTCCCAACTATCTGGCAAAGAACTCAATAAGAACAAAGCATGCAACTCATCGCCAAAGCTAATCTTCATAGTTGTCAACTTGTTAATAATATCTTGGAAGTCACTAAGATGTTCAGAAACTGACTTTCCAGCTTTCAGTTTCAAGTTAATAAGCCTTTTAATCAGTGAAGCTTTATTATGGGCTGTTTTCCACTCATAAAGACCTTCCAATTTCTTCCACAAATCATATGGATCAGATTCTTGTGACACATGGTTGAAAATGCTGATATCAACCCATGGCCTGATGGTTCCTAAAGCCTTTCTTTACATCTTTACCCAATCATTCTCTTCCATTTTATTCGGTTTAGATGGTTTAGAAATGCCACCATCGGAACTGCTGACTGTTTCTATTGGATCATGCAAATCCTTGCAATACAACAAGTCTTCCATAATAGGTCCCCAGATTGAATAGTTAGTTGATGTCAACTTAACCATTGAGCTGTTGTTACTCGACTCCATAATGTGATAATATAAACACTTGCTCTAATACCAATTTGGCAGGATCACTAACAGTGGTGTAAATATAACACTCACTTCTATCACATGCAAGTCCAAAGTAACCAGCAAAGAAAAAAACTAAATAATGAAAATTTGATGACTGTCAAAGCACCAAAAGGACAGCCAAATATGCAATGAAATAGTAGCAGAAAATAAGTAATAGCTGAAGGAATAAAACCGCAAGCAACACACAAGATTTTTATACGTGGAAAACCACTTCGATGTGAAGGATAAAAACCACGGGACGTTTACGGAGTCCACCCTCTTCTTCTCTTATTAATAAACTGCGGGAAAAAGAACCCTAAGACTGATTTACAAAGATTCACAACCCCTCAACCGTTTTTAATGCAACAAGAGATGAAAAACAGAGTACAAAGGTATAAAAGTACTCAGTTAACAGCACTTCTGGAATGGAGAGAAAACAACCCAAAACTGAGCTTAACAAGATGATCTAATGGTCTTGAAACTGGAAGAAGACATGAGTTCAAGAGCTGCTATTAATCCCAAAACCAGATCCAAAAATTGCTCTCTACTCCCTTCAAAAACAGGTGCTGCACTTTAAAATATGTACATGCATTTGTTGTGATATATTTTCTGTTCCTGCTGCCAAAAGAAATGCTCCAACTAAAAGCATACATGGCGCAATAGTAATTGTCCCCCATAAAAGACAGAACAAATCAATGGAAGGAAATATGGCCGCATAAATGAAAACTGAATATTATCAGTTTCCAACTAAAGCCTATAAAACAGCATACACATGTCCAGTAGCATATATTGCTACTCATATGTGGGCTGGACTTCTTAACATTCCCAACGTCGGCCTCTTCCATCCATGAATCGCGAGCCTCGCCGCCTTGGATCGAGCACCAGGAACTCGTGGTCTTCGAACGCGATTTTGACGCTTTTCTTCATCTTTTTTTTATACGAAGTATTCGATTCCACATTTGGATTGGAAGAAAGAAATGGAAGGCAGAGGATTTAGTTTCGTGATTTACTGGAATAAAAGGAAAAGAAATGGGAATGAATCGAATTTGTTCGAGAAAGAAGAAAATTGACGAATCCTTTTTTTTATCGAATTGAATATATATATATATATATATATATATATATATATATATATATATATATATATATGGGATAAGATCAGGGAGCCCCCCTGAATTTCAGCCCCCATTTGCACCTGAACCATAGCCACTCATTTATATTAAAGAATATGAGTAGGAAGTGAGAAAATGAATGGAAGGAGAGAGAGAGTGAAATACTTGTTGTGGTTGAGGGGCTTTTGAGGTGCTGCATTGTTTTGGGGTGCCCTCGAACCTGCCCCTATATATATATATATATATATATATATGTATATATGTATATATATATATATACGAAGAATAAAAGGATACGAACAACGTCATTTTTCAACAAGGTATAGGTAGGGTATAGATTAAGTACAATGTTTTTGATGTTGATTTGATTTCGAATTTAAGTCGATTTGAAATAAAGGGATTTTTATTTTATTTAAACAGACTGCGATCTGATTTTGTGCTTATCCATTAAAAATATCTTGGGGTTTAAACTTGAAATCGCGAACCCCTATTTTAACGTAATGACTGACGTTTCAATGTTATAACGCTATCATAAACTCAACGGAATAGATTCTGAAATTTAATTCGAACACATATAAAAGAACCATATTAAATCGATATAATATAATTCAAATTCAGAAACAAATCAATCTCCGATAATAAATTATTATTATCGTTTATATTCCAAATAGAATTTATATTGATCCTCTAAATCATTTCGATTCAGTTTTAACTTTGAATTCACTTATTCTTGTTTTCGGATTACGATTATTTGATATAAACGAAATTAAATCGTATTCGATTATTAAATCGATAAATTCCATATAGATATTTATTTATATTATCAACTCAAGATTTAAATCAATATTAAATGTTTTAATAAATTTACCAAAAATCTGAGTCGTTACGTCGAAGTTGTGAACTTTATCTATTATAAGGTTAATAATGTTGTTCAGTTAAGGTCCAAGAGGTAATTATACCCCAACTTGACCGACTTCATTGTTGACTAAGAAGTGGTTTCGGTTCGACATCAAGATTTGGTTAAGTGAAGCAAGTTAATGAGTGTCAACAAAAGCGGGAATAGCGATGTTTTATTTAACTTCTGTTTAATCCAAATAATGAATTTGAAAATGTTTCTCATAAGAATAAAGCATATTTTCTATAGAAAATAAAGATTTGCAAATATATGGAAATGTTTTCCAATGGATTTTCTAGAATTATAGGAAATAATTATGATAATTGGAAACATTTTTCAATAGGTTGTAAGAGGCTAACGGGTTTTGATAAATCAGAATGGAAAGAACTGAAGTACAAAAAGCCGCGCTTCGGGAACAAAGGGCGGCAGAACGTAAAAGAAGGGAGGAATTGATTCCCATGTGAGTGCCAAATTCC
Source organism: Allium sativum (assembly GCA_030737875.1). Lineage (NCBI taxonomy): Eukaryota > Viridiplantae > Streptophyta > Magnoliopsida > Asparagales > Amaryllidaceae > Allium > Allium sativum. The sequence goes on along the minus strand of CM060921.1, from coordinate 712,007,441 downwards.
ATAGCAATATCAACAAAAACATAACTTTCATAGCTAGCTAGATGAAGAAATCACCCATTTTGGATGAATTGGCTAGGCGACCAATGGGAACCGTGGCCGCCTGCTTGGTGGGGGCGGCTCCTCCATTGTGGGTAAACGGGAAACCCAACTCTACGAACCCGTGGAAAGGCTGCACAGCTTCCGTTTATTAGTTAGTCTGATTCAAATCTCTTTCCAATGCTGTACAATCCCTTAACACTTTCCAACTTGAAATCCCGAGTCTTCTATGAGTCAACCCCCGAAAAGACCTAAAGTTTGCTTACATAATCACCTTTGAAACCGAAGCTTATCTAGGATCGAGAGCCAGCACTAAGGCCCCTTCTACTGAAGCGTCCCCAGAGGCCAAATAATCTAAAGTTGGAAGATGTAGACAAGTGGATTCTTGCCCAAAATGAGTTGCTTCTTCGGTTGACCACAAGTGAGAAGTCTGCGCTGACTATCAGTAGCAGGAAAAGATTGACCGAAAACAAAAGCAAGTAGTACAAGATCCAATATTTCTTCAAGGCAACTCACTTTCACTACGCACCTATAGACCCATGGAACTACTTGGGCATTTACAGGGTCTTGTCGTCCTGCTCATTAGAGTCGTTCTCGAATCTATGAATTAATATACTGGATTTTCGTTGATCTCCAAGTTTGTTTTATTTTAGTAGTATAATAATTTGAACAGTGACTTGGGTCTTTAACCACCCTAGGACATAGTAGTCCCAGTATATTAATTGGGAGCGAGAGCCCTCAATCACACATGCCTTTCATTTTTGGTGAGGTCTTTGCCAGTATATTAATTCGGTCCCGTGTTCGCCCAGTATAAACATTGGCCTTTGAATGACACTGAGCGAGCATCAAGCATAGACAATAGTGTCCATAAAGGTGGGACGCGCTAGCTAGCAAGCATTTTCAGGCTCCGCTAGCTAGCGTACTCTTTTGCTTTGCTATCAATGAAACCGAAAGAAAAACCTATGCCCGTTCGTGTAGATCGAGACTATGTATAGTCCTTTTTCCATACTAGGAAGAATGGAAGGAAATCGTTCGATAACACTTCTTTTTGATATCCAATGACGGCTAGACTGAAGCTGGAACTATACGGATAGGAGGGAGATATTCTCTGATCAACCTGCTAAGAATACTGAACAGAAGGAGTTTTCCTCAAAGTTGTTGGAATATGAGAAGAGGGTTAAGGAAAAACAGACAGTTGAGTCGAAATCAGCATCCTTCATTGCTCCGCCTCTTCAAGATGGCCACCGCAAGCATCACTCTCTGAAGTCACCAGCCCTAGATATTGCCCCCATTCACCACATGCTGCCGAACCGAAGCCCAAATTGTCACTGCTCCATTTTTCTTCGTGGTTTCAAGGTGAGTATTTTGCTCATGACTAATGTTTATTTAAAGTAATTTAATTTTAGTTTAAGTTAGAAATTATGATGGTTAATGGGCTTACTTTTCACTATACTAACTTGTGTATACAATGTTAGATTGGTTTGCCATCTGGTCCAAAAATGTGCACTACTTCCTGATGCTCTTAACTGATCTGATTTATACTATTTCATGTCCATGCTTACACTGGAAGTTTTCCCCTTTTGGTACCTCTGGTCTAATGCGCTAACCCTGTGTGTGTATACATGTACATTTGTTTGTACACTAACACCATTATTTAAACCGAACCGAAATTACCGGCCAAATTTGTGCCTGAACCTGAGACTGTCTCCTTATTTTATATTTGTCCTGATCTTATTCCTTTGCGGTTTTGTTTGTAACATCGGCTATGTCAGTTCTGTTCATTTTCTGCCTTGGTTCATGGAAGTTTAGAATGAAATATGAGTATATATGTGGAGGTGGATCACGTACGTGTATATATGTACCAATGTATATGTATATACATAATTTCGGCATAATATATACTCAGATTCATTTACAGACTTCGTGTTCACCCCTTTGTATCTATAAGTTGTTGGCTGACCTGACTTTACGACTGACTGTGTTTCGCCATGACTGACTCACCCATCGTTGTTTCAACCTGCACATGTTTGTTGCCATATTTGCCCTCCATCTCGTCTTTTTTCCTGACGTATATATTTATGGAGAAACCCGCCCTACATTCAAACGAAAACTATTGTAATGGTTCCTACTTTGTAAATTTGACAAATATATATATAGTAATATATGCTACTGGTTAGAACTTATCTAATCTGGAAGTGTTGGGAAAATACGATCAAATCGGCAACCCTAATTTGTATTTTAACATTTAAAATCATGGATCTATTGCAAGAATAATATACTAAAACTTAATAGATTAGGAATTTCATACCTTTGGTCACGAGATCCACGAATTAGAGATAGGAAGATGGCTATAACTCGAATCAATTAGGTCTGAACTTCGATCTGGAAAGAGGTTTGGAAGCATCGAATCTTAGCATGTCAATTGCCATGCCTCTATATGTATCCACAAGAACGGTTTCCTCTTGAATCGAATTGAAGAGGAAGGGGAGAGACGATACTAGCCGCCATTCTGAATTTTAGGGTTAGAAAAAGTATTCCGTAGTGTTCTGGATCTTATCCCCTTTTCTTATGTAGCCGTAAATATTAAAAGGAATGTACATCCCTTTAATACAAACATTTACCACAAAATAGGACCCCCTTTTGAATACTAATTCCAACTTCAAATAAATATCAACAGATTGATAATTTACTTGTCTAAAATCATTTCTCCTTATAATGTTCTATATTGTGTGACCCTATAGGTTATTACAACATTGGTAATAATTTAAATCGAATTTAAATTATGAACTGTGAGTGGCATCTAGTAATACATCGCTACTACCCAAGTTATAATAAGATCATCGATTCGATACAACCTTTCCGTGACCAGTGTATCGATATAATATAATCCTTTTAACCAATATATCCAGAATTAAACTCAAGGCGTGGATCGTATCATCCTCTTTATAATTTAATCCTTTTATCTTGATCGATGAGTAGACTATTTTAAAACAAATCAATATTTGAGCACGGCCATGCATTTCACAGTCTCACTCAATCAAAAGGCCCATGGATATCACTACAAATAGATCGTAGGGTTAAATTCCATCTAGATCATTCATAATTTTCATTCGATTTGAGATGTATCGAATAATCATTGTTATCATTACTCTGTTATGAATAACTTTAGATGATATCAAAACACAAATATCCTCGAATAAAATTATAATGATTTCAGGTCTGAGGACCATTACATCACTGTCACCGTGAGAACAACTTATGATACTATTAATTATATTCCATGTTGTTATCTCACGGTGGGTCAGCCCAATACGCTATTCTGCAATACATATTTATATATTGACTTTAATATCGCATATATTAATGATCAATGAGATGTGATCATCAATCAATCAATATACTAGTCTCAACGCTTTATTGTTGTCCTATATAAACAATAAAACTCGACTAGGGACATTTAAGAATTATAATACTCAGTATATTATATAATCTCAAATTCAAGTCTTACTCGAACTATATAATTCCGTATTATAATTCTAAGGACTTCTGTTATATTAATATTTATATTACGCAGTGAATATAATATAATATAATATTATTTTATTCCAAATAAAACAATAACATCAACAGTGTTATCAATCTCATCAAATGAATTGCCTCTAGGGCATAAACTCTAACAATCTCCCACTTGCACTAGAGTCAATTATTCACGTATCGTATACTCATGAAACTAGTGTGACTATTAAACTTCTGCTGCGACAAAGTTTAATTCAGTAGGTCCGCAACATTACAACTTTTGTAACTTTGCAGATATGTTCATTTATTTTGTGAACAATTTCACATAAGACTTATATTTCTTAAATATTTGTTTGGATCAATAGTGAGTTTAAGGTTTTTGGCCTGAGCATCAGCCACATTGTTATCGCAATGTAAATCAGATAAACAATGAAGTTCAATTATGAACTTCTTAATCCAAACATTATCTATCTTAGAATCAGTATTTATTTCTTGTTTTAAAACTAACATTATTTACTATAATTAATGTGTTATCAAATAACATTAGAATTATTGTGTCACTCCCACTCAATTTCTTGTCTATACAAGATTTAATGCCATTTTGCGGTTCAAAACATTTCGAATTCTATTTCATTCTCATTGGTATCTTAGAGACTAGTTCTCCTTTAAATGGATACCAATTCGACCAACAAACGTTTTTATTCTAAGAGGACTTATAGAAATAATATCCATTTGTTTCTTGTGGATATTACACAAAATAGTTATCTGATTTGGATCCGATCTTATCGGAGGAAGGACGTTAAATAAACGCTTTACATCCCAAATCTTTGCATTAGACATACTAGGACATTTCCTAGTCCATATCTTATGTGGCGTCTTTAAAATCGTTTCAGTGGGATTTAATACAATTGTTCTAAATTCAATTTATTGGAAGATCTATATGACTTATCTTGGTCGTACCATATCTTATAAGGTGTGATTTCTCCTTTCAGACACACCATTTTAATATGGTGTTCTAGGTGGACTGAGTCGTGAAACAATTTCAAGCTCATCTGGGTAGTCATTAAATAGTTGGCTTAAATATTCTTTTCGATCTATTCGAAAAGTATTTATTTTCTATTAAAATTGGTTTCTATATCCACTTTGAATTCTTTGAACTTTTCAAAGGATTCTGATATGTGTTTTATAAGATACACATATCTATATCTACTGATATCATCAGCAAATATAATGAAGTAATAAAACCTGCCTCTAGCTTATGTATTCATTGCTCCATGTGCATCATTATGTATGAACCCAATACTTATCACTCATTCACTGTGTCAAGTGAAAGGTGATTCAGTTATTTTGCCTAATAAACAAGATTTGTATTCTTCATATAATTCAAAATAAAATGATCTCAAAATTCCATCATTATGGAGTTTTGATATACTTTCTTGTTTATACGAGCTAACTGGTAATGCTAAAGATATGTTGGATTTGAATCACTAAATTTAATCCACTCATTATTTATGTCAAGTAAATTATAGCTAAGAATTAACGAAGATCATTAACTATTTGTGAAATTCCATATGATATTTCATTTAAATAAAATGAATAACAATTGTTCTTTTACTACAAATGAAATTCAAACTTGTCTAAACAAGATCTATTATAACATTTATCTTAAGTGGAATTTCATAATAACAATTATTTTATTTATTTAAATAAGCCAGTATATTCAACAAGAATCAACTTCCTATGGATAATCCAGCAACATTTGCTTCATTTCCAATCGTAAGTCCACTCGTCCTTTTAATCAAATTTCTACTTATTCTGCAATTTCTGTAAATCAACATACATTTATGTGATTTATATCTAGTATATAATACTAGAAATGTATAAGTAGATTATTATAACATTTTTATCTTATTCAGTTGAAGTTACACTTTAACTTTTATTTTAGATCCTCTATATTTGTTAGAACAATAACGTTTTAATCTGTTTGAGGACAATCCTCAAATTTCAATGTTAGTCAAGATATTTGATTTAATTCAATTTATCCTTCTTAAGGATTAATTTAAACTATTAGAGTCATTTATTATTTAATATCTACAGTAGATAATAAATAATAACTGATTCTTTAATATTTAATTAATATAAATGCAAAATTTTGACAATCAAACATTATATTTATATTAATGTATAATTTAAACTGAAATATGCTCCCACTCAAATTAACATCCCTCTGTTTATATATATGTATCGTTATATATATATATATATATATATATATATATATATATATATATATAATGGTGTTCCAAGATCCATATCTAGTCATGCCTTAACCTAGCTTTGGCTAATCCCTAAAACACAACCTTTTAGGTAGACATCTTGTGCCAATTATATCGTGTATATAATTCCTGGATCGCATGATGAACATTTTGTTCAGTATGATTCATTTGCTCAAATATAGAATAATTCATGCCGTTGTCTCTAAGGCCATAATCCTATTATGCAGCCTTAGTTAAATCAGACCCAATAATACAGTCGAAGCACCACAATTACTCCTACCGCATATAACCAACATAAGAGGATGCACAACGCTTTGGCGTTACCTACACCTAATGATATTGGACATTGATGGGTGTACCATTGGAAGACTTCACCATGATTTAATATAACAAAAAATTTGCTTTAGAGGGAATTTATAATTCGTAGTGGCAAACAATATCAGAGTCATTTACATATATCAAAATATATGTATTTTACAAAATATTTGTGTAAGGATTATTCCTACGCATTCCTTTTGAACATTTCAAAATCATCGGCTATCATAACTTTGGTATCAAATACTTTATTAAATCTAAAATTATATTTTAATAACCAAATTTACATGAACACTTCATATATATATAACATCCTCATGTATAACATAACATCTAATTTTCAGGCTCATAATAATACACAGAAGTATATATATATATGCAACCATCATTAGAGTAAAAACATTTCAACAAAATGCATATAAAACAAACCCAATTGCTCTTTTATCCCCCGTACAGTTACATATATTACAAGACAATAACATAACAGTAAAGACTTTGTAGGCGTTACTTCCAGATGACACAACCCAGATATTACTACTACAATATCATATATGTAGTCAATCTATATATATATATATATATATATATATATATATATATATAAGTTCATGCGTGATATGTACCAAAACATTTACACACAATTCACATGAAGATTAAGCCTATAATGACTACTGCAATTACAACCGTACATCTGAATATCTATACCATATTATCTAATACACAGGCAAACTAATAAACAGCCTTTTATACAATTTGATACAAAATAATTCGAACACAATTGTACATGTATATCACATGGTGGTTATACATAATATATAAAAGACCCTTTCCTGGAATAGCAAAACACTTTTGCACGAATATAACCACCCTTGTGCATATAGCATTCCAGTCATACTGGTTCATGTCAGATCCTTAAACCTGCATATTGTTTATCCATAATAATTGATCAATATCTATCTGAAATTAAATAGTGTATTATGATATGCAGTGCATACATATATCAAATATATACATACATGCATATAATACCATTTAGATTCATATATATATATATATATATATATATATATATATATATATAGGTAAACAATACAATCATATATTGTATGTTTGCAGGTTAATACAAGTTATCTAGAATCATTTCAGTATGTTTTGCTAATTTATGTAATAATACAAGTCCTTGAAAATCGGAATACAAACTATACATCTATACTTTGCCATATTATTCATAATTGAATAAATAGAATTTAAAACATCCAGAATTCACAAGGTGTGATATTAAGCATCCCATGTATTACAATCCTAAATGTATAATGCTTTGGTTACTTATATATATAACTATTATATAATAAACTATTACAGCCAAATTGATAGCATCACTCATCATAACATTTATATGAATATGCTGTCAATATACCTAGATGTTTTGACCATAACAGAGCTGATATGTACTCTTTAATATTGTAGCATATTCATATCAAACATGTTAATTCATCTGAGATATATTCCAAAAGAAAAAGAAATAACTTATGCCAAACAGTTTCAAAAACAAACATGACTGATTCATGTTTGCCTTATAGCTTATTAATTGCATATAATCCATGTCTAGGAAACAGGAAATCCTTATTTATACAACTTCAACTACATGATATATATATATAAATATGATGTATAGATGTATTATAATGAAAGCACATATATGGCTGCAACTACATTTACATCGAGTTTAGTAAAGCTACCAAAATTATTACAGGTACAATCCACATGAGTTTAAGATATAAATGCAACTTTTGCATCCATTTATGGCATGCAAATCAAATTTTCATTATCTATTATAAATGATCACATTATATCAAACTTATCTACAATGGAAAATTTTAATGTATACATTCGATCAATGAACATATATATATATATATATATATATATATATATATATATATGTAAAGATCAACATAGTATGAAAATACTATTATTTATACTAACATCATAAAGCAGATAGTAAATCATATTTATATCAGCTTTCATATTGCATTAGTATTTTATATATACATCAATATAAATGCAAAATAAGTATATTAAAACAAATGTATAATAGATGTATCATTATGAATATTTATATATAAGTATAATATAGTCAAACAACAAATCATATCTGCTGTAAAATTTCAAATCTGATTTGCATTTATTTTATTTATCATTATAAATAAAATCAGTATTTAAAAACTAAATGTATCTCCTTATTTTCCACTGTCTATAATCCATATTACAAGCAAAACATAATGTATAAATATTGCAAACTTGCAATCATAAACATTTTATTGAATGTGCTGTTTGTAATTATATAAACATGCATCTTGAATTGTTGTTGAAATGAAAATCAAAATACAAGTTAGGATCTCAAATCAGATTTCAGTACATGTATGTCAGCACATACATGTTAATATATATATATATATATATATATATATATATTCAATAACAAGTGTATTTGATATTTCAAGTCAAACAATGAATCGTTTATATACAAACTCTATGTATCTATCCGTATATACAGTACAACTTAAACATATCATATGTTTACTTGTGCAGGATGTGGATTCTACTAAAATATATAATGTAAATATATATAGCCAAGTCCAAAGCAAATCATTCATTTGTTTATATTACTATCAGTGATTAAATTTCATGAAGTATTACTATAAAATAGTTCATGAAAAATAGTTTCAAACTATCTATAGAATTCAGATCGGGTTTCACCATTGCAACTAAGCATACAACACAAATTGTAAACCAGACATGTTGATTTCACATCATCAATTATGATATAATGAATCTAGTAAGAATTCAAAATTAATATCATATATCAATTCATGATTCCATCCAGTTTATTTTATATCAAATATAAAATCATTTATGGAAAAACAGTTTTATTCCTTGTATCAAATACATATTTAATTTCAGTGAAACATTTTCACTTCTGGAATACCTTTTGTCATTGATTCTTAAATTGTAATTACACTGAGTTTAACACTTTGAATCAAACAAAATTTGATTGTATATTTGGCACTGTTTAGTTATTAAAAGGTCTAAAATAAAATAATGTAAAAACAAAATTGATATATAATATTAATTTTGTTTAAACATAATTATTTTATTTCAGAATTTAGTTTGTAAAACTAGACAGATCCAAGTTCATAATTAATAACATGAAGATGCACTACCAAAAGGAATTCATCAATGAATCTCTTATTCAACTAATTTAATCAACAGTCAAAATGATTCCTTTTTATAAAATGAGATTAGGATGCAAACATATACAAAAACATAATTTATTTAAAACAAAATTATATTATTTTTAAAAGGATCTTACTGATCTACCCATCAGTAAAACAGCTTTAAAATAACAGTGAAACAGTTTCACTTTTAAAATTTGTTTAGATCATGACTTCATGATTTTGAAATAACCATTTACTAGTGATCTTTGAATGTTAGAGTGATCTAATAGTTCATAGATCCAAAACCATGTTTATGTATTCAAACAGATTATAATTAGATAATCTATCTAACAAATTTTGGCTTGTAAGAAGTGGGATTTTAAATACATATAACTGAATTAAAACCATATATTGATTCTGGAATGTTAACTAATAACAAAATTAGTTAATTATAAAACATTTCCTACTGTTGAATCCTCTGTCTTTCATATTTCAGATCCAATCAAATATTTAAAACATGTAGATTCAACATACCAATCTATGTGCTCATGTTTCAATATCGTAAGGTTCAGTAAATAAAATCCAGATATGATATTGATTTTATTTTAGTTAAAACAATTTTAATTCGGTAATCATTACAATCGACAGTCCCCTACTATACAAAACAGAGTCAAAACCCTAAAATCAAAATTCAATTCCAATATGTTTACAATGAATCAAACATCCAAAACCCAAAACCACTGTTCAATATACTATATCTCGCAAAGCCCTAGCTCCGATACCATTGTTGGGAAAATACGATCAAATTGGCAACCCCAATTTGTAATTTAACATTTAAAATCAAGGATCTATTGCAAGAATAATGTATTAAAACTAAATAGATTAGTAATTTCATACCTTTGGTCACGAGATCCATGAATTAGAGATAGAAAGATGGCTATAACTCGAATCAATTAGGTCTGAACTTTGATCTGGAAGGGGGTTTAGAAGCCTCGAATATTAGCATGTCAATTGCCATGCCTCTATATGTATCCACAAGAACGGTTTCCTCTTGAATCGAATTGAAGAGGAAGGGGAGAGACGATACTAGCCGCCATTCTGAATTTTAGGATTAGAAAAAGTATTCCGTAGTGTTCAGGATCTTATCCCCTTTTCTTATGTAGCCCTAAATATTAAAAGGAATGGACATCCTTTTAATACAAGCATTTACCATAAAATAGGAACCCCTTTTTAATACTAATTCCAACTTCAAATAAATATCAACAGATTGATAATTTACTTGTCTAAAATCATTTCTCCTTATAACGTTCTATATTGTGTGACCCAATAGGTTATTACAACGTTGGCAATAATTTAAATCGAATTTAAATTATAAACTGTGAGCGGCATCTAGTAATACATCGCTGCTACCCAAGTTATAATAAGATCATCGATTCGATACAACCTTTCCGTGACTAGTGTATCAATGTAATATAGTCCTTTTAACCAATATATCCAAAATTAAACTCAAGGCATGGATCGTATCATCATCTTTATAATTTAATCCGTTTATCTTGATCGACGAGTAGACTATTTTAAAACAAATCAATATTTGAGCATGGCCATGCATTTCATTGTCTCACTCAATCAAGAGGCCCATAGATATCACTACAAATAGATCATAGGGTTAAATTCCATCTAGATCATTCATAATTTTCATTCGATTCGAGATGTATCCAATAATCACCGTTATCATTACTCTGTTACGAATAACTTTAGATGATTTTAAAACACAAATATCCTCGAATAAAATTATAATGATTTCAGGTCTGAGGACCATTACATCTCTGTCACTATGAGAACAACTTATGATACTATTAATTATATTTTGTGTAGTTATCTCACGGTGGGTCAGCCCAATACGCTATTCTGCAATACGTATTCATATCTTGACTTTAATATCACGTATATTAATGATCAATGAGATGTGATCATCAGTCAATCAATATACTAGTCTCAACGCTTTATTGTTGTCCTATATAAACAATAAAACTCGATTAGGGACATTTAAGAATTATAATACTCAGTATATTATATAATCTCAAATTCAAGTCTTACTCGAACTATATAATTTCGTATTATAATTCTACGGACTTCTGTTATATTAATATTTATATTACGCAGTGAATATAATATAAAAGAATATTATTTTATTCAAAATATAACAATAATATCAAAAGTGTTATCGATCTCATCAAATGAATTGCCTCTAGGGCATAAACTCTAATAGGAAGTACCTACTGTATTGGTCTGCTTAGAAACCATGTGATGACATTTGGCGCACTATGTTATCCCGTCACCCTGCTTATGATTGCCTTGGTTGTGCTTGAATGGGTAACTTCATGTAGGAAAACTAATATACACATGTGATATGAGCTTGAATACACAACTGTCTAAATGGAATATGGTCAGGCGTCGACACTGTTAATCGTTACTTGCACCCTATTGATACTCACCTCAGGCGTATACATTTCATACACCGACCTGGTTTGTGATTAAGGATTACGGGCATCATGGCAGTATAATTTTCCTTGGACTCACCATTCTATTTCGTATTTGCCTATGTTGCCTCGTATTTGCTTGTTGTACCTTTTATTTGCTTTGGCCCTAAGTTCTTTTTCTTTTTGCATGCTTTATGTTTTAAATATGCGTGATGTATGTAGCAGCTCATCTGCTTTAATTCCGGCCACCCTCTTCCAGTTTTTGTTTGTTTGCACATGCAAGTCATATTATGCGGTTTCTTTGCAACAAACTTATGTGGTCTTTCCAATGCCGGGTGTTATTTGAAACCTGCCACACTTTTTCATTATTCAGAATGAATTACTATTTGAACGATTCGTGTATATGCACATGCAAGCATGGTTCCTTGCATTCCCGACATTATAGCCATAAAATGATTACTGTAGTGACCCTTTGCATATGTTTTCTACCATTTGAAAATGGGTATATGCTCACATGTTGATGATGTTGACTTTGTTAATCCATTTTTGGCAGTTTCATGGATTGACATACTATAATTTAAATAGATAGTTGAGTTTAGACTAATTATATTTATGTGTTTATTGAAGATATTTAACTTGAACAAAGATTAATCCTAACTCAAGTGTTTTGTGTTTTTTGTGAAATGCAAGGGCCAGACCCAGTGTTATAGAGTTAGAGATTACAGCTTAGGATTCGAAGATTGGCCAAGCTGGGATTCCGAAGACGTGCGCACCCTGAATTTTTAAACAGTAAATATTTTTCCTGTATTCAAATTGTATTTTTAATTCCCCTGTGTAGAAAATCTTGTATCAAAATTCTGATTAATATATAATTTTTTTTTCGTGGTTCAATATTGAATTATTTATTTATTCTATGTTTTCTGTGTTGATTCTGTTTTTAAACTTTGTAAGCTAAATAACGATCTATTGGTTTGAACATTTTAAGTTGGTTTAATTGCCAATTTGAAGCGGTCAAAAAGGCAGGACATTACAAGTTTGAAGGCCAAGATTTCGGCATCGCTTGCGATCAATGGAAATCGGTTTGTGTGTAATCTCAGTTTTGTCTTTAATTTGTATTTTCTTGCTGTGACGCTGCCCCAATTAGGTGTCAAAGCCAGATATCTTGGTCTTTTTCGAATTGAGTATGGCGCCAAAACAAGCTAGTCGAGATCGAAATATGAAGGAGGTGTATGAACAGGAAGACGCAACATAGATGGAGCAACGACTAAACGTTATACTTGATGAAGGAATTGGGAGTCTTGAGAGAATGATTCTAGATATGAATCGAAATTAGTGGAACAGGGTACCACTTATGTTGGAGAATATATTTGGTACAGACGAAGATAATGATAGTTGTCGATTCCAACATCAGGGAGATACAAGATCACAAATTTGAACTCAGATGATGGGTCAGCTGTGTGAAGAAGGAATGAGAACAGAAATTCCAAAATTTAAGGGAGGTTTGCAAGCTGAAGAATTCCTAGATTGGATTTCCAGAGTCGAGGAAATTCTGGAGTATAAAGGGTACTAGAATACCATCGAGTCCAATTGGTTGCTGCTAGACTGAGGAAAAAAGCCATGACTTGGTGGCAACAAACGAAATTTACTCGAGAAAGAATGGGAAAGGCCAAGGTAGTGACAAGGGAGAAAATGAGGAAAATGATGAGGGCTACATTTCTGCCTTACAACTATCAATCACTGATGTATCAACGATTGCATAATTTACGGTAGGGAGCTCGTTCAGTTGATGAGTGTACAGAATAATTTTATCAGCTAATTGCCCGTAATGACATAGTGGAAACAGAAGAACAATTAGCAACGAGATATATTAGGGGACTTCAGACTCAAATCCAAGATATAGTCAACATGTTTTGTCCGATTTCAGTCACTGAAGCTCGTCGGAGAGCTCCTGTGGGAAAAGCAGGGTTGATGAGGGGTTAATTTCTCAACTTCGAACAGTCAGTACAATAATATTAGTGGTGGTGTGTAACGATCCGGTAGAATTCGACGCCTGGATTTCAAAAATAATAGATGACCCATATCATTTGCCAAAACCAAGCATCGAAAACATCAGATAGTTAATAGAAAGAAATTAGAGGGTGAGAAAAGGAAGAAAGAAATATTAGAATTGAAGAAAGAAGAAGAAGAACAACAAAACAATAGTACACAGAGTCTCACATCGCAGCGGAATGAAATATAATATAAAAATAAATCTTTATTGTGAGCTTGAAATAAATACTTATAATCATCAGAGTGTAGCATACAGTCAGCACATCTGGACAGTTATAATAATTTGTCCTCATATGTAACACACAGCGCAAAAATATCAAATACGTCTGAACTCCTCCATCCTGTCTTCTGAAGTCCGTAGCATCCAAACCTGAACCAGTAAAACTCGGTCTGACCTGAGCATTCAAAATGCCAGGATCAATCTGGTGAACCAAAGTGAGAAAACTCACTAAGTTAATAGGTATCATCCAACTTGGTTTTAAAGTCAAGATTATTTCTTTTCGAAAGAAAAAGATAATTGTAAGACTAGTCCACGCATAAATACGGATGGATTTTACCTTATGATAACCCAAAACATTTTTGATATCAATATTATTCTGTTATTATTATAGTGTCTAAATCAAAAATTTAACCGTCTAGCAGAATGCTTGCATCTCACGCTCTACATACATAGTATATAATCAAAAACCACGGGAGCTTATTAGAGATTGGATTCCAACTATGACAAGGTATTGAACCACCTTCTGATAGTGTATCTCTAGAGAGGAATATACTGGATTCAACAAGAACATCTTGCAACTCGGCCACGCATGACCGACCACCCATTTACTCTAAGTGTACCGAATGTCTTATCACCAACGGACGGTGCCAACATGATTGTTCCCAGGGGATATAGAAGTGATAGAAGGAATACATAAATTTTCTCTAGATGGTGATAATACACCCCAATGGGATCGACCCACATAGTCATGTTGCCTGCCCGATTTTTGTCATTTCCCGGTTGATGAGGCTTAAGGTTATAATTGCCTTTTTAGAATTTCAAGTCACCATTCACTTTGAATGCCGCATTGTTAGATCCGTCAGAAATCACTAACTGAATTCCAAAAAAAATACTCTGGGTATTAAGCTAAGAGAAGTTGCCTCCCCCGCCACCAATAAAAATACTTTTGAGGAAATCAACGTAAGTAAACCCTTTAGAAATACTCTGTTAGACCACCGTCCATACAAGTCATCCAAGTACAGGATGAACCTAAGGCACCCTCCTACCACATCCTAGGAATCACCCTATGGATTAGTAGCGAGAAGTCCTTGGAATTCGAGGATTTCGATCATGAAAAAATCACCACTGAAATATCTTTGGGATCAAGTCAAAGAAATTCAATAAGTAATCCTTCCACTCACGAAGATCCACGGTCCTCAACTGCACCATCTTCAATCAGCTTCTTCCAAGTATTCGCTGGTTCAGAATGGTTTTCAAATATAAATTTGATCTCGGCCTTTCCGTACCAACAATTCTATAGGCCAGATTTAATAGTCGGTTATTTAACTACCAAATAAACAAGCATTCATTCATAAAAAGAAAATAAATTCACTAATTCAATAACCAACATCATTTAGCCTCTTTAATTTGCCAATCGTTAATTAAAAGGGTACTTTGGGCACATGTCCTTATTAAGGTTTAAAATACAAGAAAAGTCCTTCACTAAATTTCAGTGTAAATTAGGTCCCTGTTTTTTTATCCTCGATTGTTGTAGACATATCAGCAACATTTCATAAAAGTTACTGACATATCAGCAACTTTTCTGTATACGGTATAAAAGTTGCTGACATGTCGGCAATTATTTACAAAAGTTTCTGACATTTCAGCAATAATTTTTCACTTTTATGTACATTGTATAAAAGTTGCTGACATATCAGCAATTATTTATAAAAGTTGCTGACATTTCAGCAATAATTTTTCCTTTGTTTCTGGAAAACAGGGGGTAGATTTACAATGAAACTTTACCTTTGAAAGTTGCTGACATATCATTAATTATTTATAAAAGTTGCTAACATATCAGCAATAATTTTCTTTGTTTCTAGAAAATAGGGATCGGATTTACAATGAAACTTTGATAGGGTCCTGCTTTATAGCATGAAAGTATAGTAGGGATGCCTCCCTAATTTTCACTAACTAAAACTCCTCTTCGTAAATTTTTAAATTTTTGGAAAACATTTAATTTCTTATTTGATTAAATTATGGTTTTAAGACATCACTATTCTTCCACATTCACCAGTCCCTAACTGTAAACTAGTAAGAGAAAACTCCCTAAGTATCAACCCCGAAGGCTGGAACCAACATCAGATCCACATACAGGAAGCCATTCAAATCGACTAATCTCTAGTCAGTTTCCAATTTCCTTAACTCCATTCCTTTACTTCTTATCCTTCAAATTATTTCATTTATTTAACACAACGTTTGTAAAAACTTTCATTAGTCATAAAAATCAATTTTTAATTCTTTAAATAAACCATCGTACACTTGACGATTTCTTTAACCCCTTATTATTCTTTAAATTAATCCTCGTAAATTTCCCAATTTTTCTATTTAAGAAAATATCTCTGATTTTATTTGGAAAAAAATTCCAAAATTTATTTACTTTATTATTTTGAACCAGTCATGAACGAAAATTTTCGTTTGCTTCACATTCTCTTTGAACTCAAATCCAATTTACTTATTTAATCCCATTCACTTAAATTAATCCAATTCGGTTAACTACGTTAAATCTTATCCGTATTTCCTATTAACTAATTTATTTCCTAAGTTAATTATTTCTTTTTAAACTCAAAATCTGATTATTTTATAACAAAAAAATCTCATTTCCAAATCTCTTAACATCTTTTACAAAACCTTTATATTATTTTCAAATTATTAATATTATCAATTTATCTTGACTTCAGATTACTAAACAACATCATAAGTTCTTCTAATTATAAATTTAAACGATTATAAAAAGGAAGAAATAAAACTTTAGCCTTTACTTTTTAAAAACAAACGTCGTAATTCAAATCCTATATATATATATGTATAATTATTTTAAAAACATTCAAAATTGATTTAAAATTGATTTAAAAATCAATTCCAAAAATCTTTTATTTTATCAATGGTACTAAAGAGGCAAATGTCTACTATAGTACCAAACTCGTGAAATATTAATTAATTTCACATCAATTTAATCACATCAAATCATACTGATAAACACTATCAATATTAGTAAGGAATCCTATATGATTCCTCCAACCTGTCAATCCCTGCATCACAAATTCATATTTTAACATATATTATATTATAATAAGTTTAACAAATACTTGTGAGGAATCCAGTTGGATCCCTCTAACCTGTCATTCCCTGCATCCAAGAAGGTTACCTCAAATAAAATCATCCATTTAATACGGAAATATAAATTCTACTATAATAAGCATGAAAAATAAATAAATTTAACTAATAATGGTCAATTGATAACGATATTTCAAGCATCCAATTTAATTTAATACATTTATATTATTATAAACGTACCCAACAAGGTAAGTTACTTTAATTGGAGGTAATCGTTAAGATAACGATTTCATTTTTATTTAAATTTAACGAACATTTAATTTATACAACAAATATAAAATATTCCACAAACATCCAAACACTCATCAAATAATTCAAAAATTAGCAAACATAACACACAAATATTAAACCCGACTAATATAAAACATAAGTGGGACATAAATGAGTGAGTTATGCTCACTTTGATTTGATTTGTTGTTAAAATGGCTCGTTTCAGCTAAATTAAACAAGCATTTAATTTAACTGAAAAATCCAGTGTGATGAAAAGGGATTTCGCTCGTTCCGAATCAGTCGCTAAACCGATCTAGACCGTTCGAAACACCTGATCGTTTCGAGAACACGACAATTTCACCCGTAACTTCCCCGTGAAGGAAAACGCGGATAGTTTGAGAACAAGCCACAGAAGAACGCAGACGGGAGAACATTTCATTGTATATTACAACAATTCCGTCAGAATACAAGAATATACAGAGTATAAATGAATGGACATTACACAGAAATATCAGAGATTTAAATTTCATTTAAATACATAGCAGCGGAACATAATACAATACACAACTAGAAGGAGATATACGGATACAAAGCTTTCCGGATATCGTTACAGCTGTAAACCAGGATCCTGTGAATATAAATCTGCAAAACCAAAACTACTAGCTGCCCATGTCAAAATAAGGGCACGCGGAGTTTAGGTTAAAACAATAAACTCTAGGTCAGTCATGTGACTGGTGTGAGAACTAAAACAGTTATTAATCTTTATTTTTAATGTTAGGTAAATCAAGGGACCACGCCGTATAACACGGAACGGTTTTCCTCCCAAGAATACCAGTGCATAAAACAATAGCGCAATGCTAAATAAAGAAAGATCAAGCTATTATAAGACCCAGTTCCCATCACACAATGCAACGCAAGCCGGAGGATAGGGTTTTTACCTTATAATAGCCAAATAATGCTTGATACGTTTAAAACAGAATATTTGATACTATTATAAGTGCATAGTGTATAAAACAACTTCAAATCATAAGTATCAATCATAGACGGCATAAGCGCCCCATCCCACTATGTTGCCATACTAGGCTCTACAAATAAAACCGCAAATGTCATGTATTTGGAAATTGGATTTCCATCTATGAACCGAGGCAAAAGATAGTCCTCAACCGATTCGAGACTCTCTAGCCCGAGCCTCAGGACCCAGACTCAGGTGGGCCCTTGGAAAGACAGGGCCGGTCCACCAATGTGGATTAAAATGCCTGAACACTGCGTTTCACCGCCCTTTGGGGCGTAAATGAGCCAACGAATGGCTCCATCGGACCCGGATCGTCTGATTTAACCGAGGCGCCTCGCAACAACAACAACCACATAAGTCAAACTCGTCAGGGCGTGTAAAACCACTGACGCCACTTCTAACTAGAAAGAAACGCATGCCCTCCCTGAGGTCCTTCTCCCGTTTTTGGTTCACAACCGGGGTGCGAGGCTCGCGAATTCACGTTACACAAAGCTGTGCCACACAGGTTGTGCTTTGATCATCACCACAAGACTTTGCTTTTCAACAGAAGCCTTGATCATTTGCCACTTAGGCATGCCACACAGGCAATTCACTCTATGCGTTTGATATCCATCAGTATATAACCCCTGAGCTCGTACGTCTCAAAGAAGGGCGTTAAGCAAGAGGATAAATTCTCCGCCGCCAAACAGATATATATTTAATAGAAATCAATCACATAGACTAAAATCCAATGTCAGACACACAGTCCATTTACAAGTCCGTTCTGCGTCTGAACGAAACCGGAGGCACCTAGTACCCCGCATATCCATCGATCTCCAAAGTACGTCTGGACGATCACCAACTGTTTCCATCTTCTTGGGTGTACAGCCTAATCAAGATCACCAGTAATCACCCAAACAACGTGAAGACCTCCGGTCTTCGACCACCGTCTTCATCTTTGACACCACGTCGAACCAGTTATTCAGAATGGGATAAACCCGGTCTTTCTGAACAACTCGCGTATATATATAATAAACACGTGTTACACAAACACAACATACGCCTCTTTCCAATTCTGAATATTCTTTTATTCAAATATTCTTATATTTTGGGAAAGGTTCCCATCAATTTTATCAAAGAAAAATTCTTTAAATTTATTCTTTAATCTCCTTTGAATATCAATTCAAACTAGTCGGGATTAATGAACCACACCGAAGTAATCATTTATTTTATTTCCCAATCCCAACCTATTCATCCCCTGAAGTAAAACTGGTCATACTTCATATCTAACACCACGGTGTTATCGGTAAATTCAATTACCATTTCACGTTCAAATCTAATTAAAGATTTAACTATCGCCTGGAGCAAAACTGGTGATACTCCATTCTCGATCATTTCAATCTAATTAAAGATTCATTAAAACTCCACTTAGTTATAATCTTTAACTGGGTTAAAGAATCAGTTTCATTTTAAAACACGGTTCACGATAAACCCAAAATCACATTCCATTAATTATCGGGTTAAAGAACAAGTGTTATTTAAAACACTGTTCACGATAAACCCAAAAAATAATACCAATTCAATTCCAATTAAATATTATTTAATTGGTACACTTCATTAAATCTAAATAAAAAGATTTAATCTTTTCTCAACTGGGTTCAAGAACAGTGTTAATGAAGACACCATTCACGACAAACCCAAATCACATTTGATATTAAATACAAGGCTCTGAATAGAAAATATATCGGCTTATATTCAACATCAAATTCTACGACCAACAAATATCGTATTGGAAATAACGATATATATATCTTTCAAATTCCCATAACAACACCTGTATAATCACGAAATCCAACATCGAAATATTCCGAAGACAATTTCGATTCAAATCCATTCCAATGCAACTATTGGAAATTCTGGTTATTTCCAAAACCATTTCAAATCCAATTTATTTATTTTAAAAATAAATAAATAAATTATTATTCTAGTTCAAAACTAGTTCATTTTGATACAAATCTATTTCTATCTTTTCAAATATGGAGTTTTTCATCCCAATTCTTCCCAAATCATTTCTTATGATTTTACACAAATTGTTACTATTTTTAATAATTTTATTAAGGCCCGTACAGTCGACTTCCATCAACGGCCATCGAACTGCACTTACAACGACCTTTTTCAAATTTGATTTGGACATAATTCCATATCCAACCGTTAGATTTCTAATTTCTCACATTCGTTAGAAAGCTCTTTTCGATACGAACCCAACGGTTCCGGTTTTAGGAGAATCCGATGGTCGGATCTCCCGCAATATCCATTCGAAGTCGATGGTCGAAATTCGCGAACTGCCGCGGCGCGGCGCGTTCTATTCAGGCCATTATATTATATATATAATATATACTTCGTCGATTTCAATTCAAAACGATTTTTAATTCAATTTCAATTCGTTTTCATTTCCATTCAATTTCTATTTGAATTCAATTCTATTCACTTTCAGTTCGAATTCATTTCAAAACAATTTCAATTCTATTTCAATTTAATCCGAATTTCAATTCTATTCGAATGTCAAATCATTTCATTTTATTTGGAATTTCAAATCAATTCAATTTAATTCGAATTCAATTCACTTTAATATTCACTTCAATTTGAATAAAATCGATATAAATATCATTCACGTCAAAATGGCGTCAATCTATCAACACGGCATCATATATTTCTATTTTCAAATATTCTATTTCGAATATTTCTATTTTCAAATACTTCTATTTCGAATATTTCCTTTTCAAATATTTCTATTTTCAAATATTCTATTTCGAATATTTCTTTTTCAAATATTTCTATTTTCAAATACTTCAATTCAAATATTCTATTTCCAAACTGGAATGAGGCCCAATCAATTACCATATAATGTAAATTATATGGATTTTCTACAACACATGTATACAATAACAACGATGAATAATCAACCATCATCCAAAGTGCATTCTACATTGTATAAGCATCAAATATAAATATTCAATGCTTATAATAGCCTGTCAATCAATCGATCAACATACAACTAAACAATCGGGATTAGTGTACGTCAAATATCATCCCAATACCCGTGTGGGGCTTCAAACAATCAAACACAGATTTTATTTGTGCAGTTGGGCGACGTGTAAAATTTATCGTCCCAATAAATATCAGTCAAATGTGTGTATATAAACAAATCGTCCGATTTGTTTATTTTTATTTCCTTTCATATACACGTTAAAAATTCTATTTTTAACTATAAAATATTTTCCACTATAAAATATTTTATTTCGTTTCACATCACATCACACAATCAACTACGCATCAAAATCAAACAAACAAGCATACAAGCCGTCCATGGTCTGTGGCCGACGAGTGTCGGGTGCTACAAAACACCGTCTGCATCCTAGTATATATTTTAACTAGAAAATTAAATTAAAGGTGAGAAGTTCTCACCAATAGCTAATCCAACGCCACGACTCTTCTTAGGAAGAAATCTTCGCCGTTTCTTCTTTCGTCACTTTCTTCATCCGTATTCACTACATATATAAAAATCGAATTTTTACTTTGCTATTCAATATATGAAAATCGAATTTTTTACTTCGCTATTCAATATATAAAAATCGAATTTTTACTTCGCTATTCAATATATAAAAATCGAATTTTTATTTCGCTATTCAATATATAAAAATCGAATTTTTATTTCGCTATTCAATATATAAAAATCGAATTTTTATTTCACTATTCAATATATAAAAATCGAATTTTTATTTTGCTATTCAATATATAAAAATCGAATTTTTATATTCAAAATCCTAACTTTCTTAATTGAAAATCCTAGCTTTCATATGAAATAAAAATCTCACCTTTGTCATATCATTATCGTATTTTTACCTTATCAAAAATTAAATCTTTTTACAAAGAAAAACCCAATCTTTCTATATTTAAAAATTGAATCTTTCTTTAACAAAAATCGAATTTTTCTAATATGAAAAAAAAATCATATTTTTATACTAAGCAAAAATCAGTTTTTATTCTAAAGAAAATTCAGTTTTTTTATATAAATAAAAATAAATAAGAAGGCTCACCTCTACTAAGCGGAGAGGGAGGAGGCACCGGGGCTTTCACGTTGAAGGAGAGGGGGAAATCGGAGTCGCTCGCGTCGCCGGAGCCTGGAGGCGGAGGGTGGCAGCAATCGGCGGCGCAGGGGATGGGTTGCGGTGGCCAGGTTGGGCAGTGGGTGGTTTTCGAAGTGGTTCGGGGGTTCCTGGGTCCTGCGAGGCGGAGGGTGGGTTAGAGGGAGAGAAGGGGTGGAGGAGCGACGAAGGGGGGGTCTCGCCTGAGGTAGAGCGGCGACGGAAGGGGGGGGTAGCAGCGGTGGGAGGCGGGTCTCGAGGGAGGCGACAATTTTTTTTTCTTTTTTCGATTTGATTTGAAAAGTAAACGGGGGGGGGGGGGGGGGGGTTGAGGGAGAGTATGGAGAGGGTTTTTTATTTATTTATTTAATTTTATTTAATTCCCTAAAGTAAATTTTGTTATCGAACTTGAAACGAGACCCACCGCTTGTCGTCTATAGCTAATTACCCCTATTCCGAACACAATGGGATATGTATCGTAAGCTGATTCGACCGTTTCGATTGGTTTTCGTCAAAATTAACATATAACTCTATATATTGAATTTGAACGCGCATTTCAATTTACTGGAGCCAGAAACTAACTAGAAAAATTCCCGAAAAATATTTTCTAGTTTCGTATTGACGATACGGTCCTAACAAAACTAGTTTCGTCGAATTCTAAGACCATTTGAGAAATGGCCATTTTCCAGTCGATTAAAATCAACTAAAACTGGTCAAACGTGTTTTCTTTTACCACGCTCACATATTGATTCGAAAAATTATGAAATTTGGAATCTAGCAATAACTTTACATCACGGACCCAACAAAAGTGGTTTCGTCGAAATCCGAGGTCATTTGCAAAATTTTCATTTTTAAGGGCCTGAATTCTATAGCGACTATTCAGAATTTTCAACTGGGCATATCTTTTGATTCCCGCTATGAAATTTCTGTTTTTCGGATTCGTTGGAAAGATATTCTCAAATAGATTCTATTGTTTTTGGTTTCACTAAAATCCGGTTTATTTTGCACCCAGTACATTCATTGGAAGTTTGAAATCGAATTATCGAACTACCGCGCCATTTTCAATTCCTTTTATAAATATAAATAAATATTTATATTCTATCGTCGATCTATATTAATATATTCGTACGAATTCTATTCAAAATAAATTCCTCGTCGATATTATTTAAAATAATTCATTTTAAATAATCCAAATTCGCTAAAATTGCCAAAATAAAATTTTTAAACTGGCCCAGATTTCCGGGTTATTACAATCTCCCCAGCTTAAAACTTTTCGTCCCCGAAAAGGAACGAAGCCGAAAGTTGTTTAACTAATCAACTCAACTTTCATTATTTTGACTACGGCTTAAGTTCTTCAATTTTTCAGTTTCTAAGAACTTTACAAATTTTTCAAAAATTTGGCTAACACCCTAAATTTTCGAAAAATTTCGCCATAACCTCCCCTGCATCGGGAGCAACGGGAAAATCCCGAAATTGCCATACAGGCCTTCTGATCTCAAAAAGAAAAAGAAAAAGCCAAGCGGCTAGCCAATCGGCTCATAAAATCATCATCACCCAAACAAAACGGTAAATTATATTAAACATGTACCTATTTGTCGGGCAAACAAATTTTATTCTCTTGCTCTAGCCTCTTTACTATGACCTGTTCAATGTAAGTACATGTATATGCATGCAAATGCGACAAATTTTCAATATAATTCACTATTTGATACTATTTGGCTATATGGTATAAATTTTAATTAATCAACCAATAATCAACAACACAACCATCAATCAATTAGTTGATTAGCTTTTGAAATTCATAACTTTGATATATAGTCAAAAATCACATTTTTGATGCCAAATCACAACAATAAGCCCTATCTAATTTTGGTTCTCACACTAGTCAATAGGAAATATATAGATATTACACGTTCGTCACTCGAATATAAATTCTGATGATGATATATCAATCATCAGAATCACCCCCGGACGACTAGATTGTAATTCTATATCTATCCAGTATATTAAAACTTCAAATACACGTTTGCAAGGCGTAGATGCAAAATCTTTATACACTGGACTGTCCCAATCAATACAAATAAATAATCAAATACGAATAATTGATTTAAATTTTCAAAACAAAATTTTGTTTTGACTTTAAAAATATACTCTTCACACTCGTTCTAGGATACTACTGATCCTATCTCTAACGAGTCATTCCCATTGGATATTACTAATCCAGTTTCTGATGAATTCCTTCATATGGTTTTAACGTGTCTTGTTCTCGAGCTTTGTAAACCAAAGCTCTGGTACCAACTGTGACGAAAAGGGATTTCGCTCGTTCCGAATCAGTCGCTAAACCGATCTAGACCGTTCGAAACACCTGATCGTTTCGAGAACACGACAATTTCACCCGTAACTTCCCCGTGAAGGAAAACGCGGATAGTTCGAGAACAAGCCACATAAGAACGCAGACGGGAGAACATTTCATTGCATATTACAACAATTCCATTAGAATACAAGAATATACAGAGTATAAATGAATCAACATTACATAGAAATATCAGAGATTTAAATTACATATAAATACATAGCAGCAGAAAATAATACAACACACAACTAGAAGGAGATATACGGATACAAAGCTTTCCGGATATCATTCCAGCTGTAAACCAGGATCCTGTGAATATAAATCTGCAAAACCAAAACTACTAGCTGCCCGTGTCAAAATAAGGGCACCCAGAGTTTAGGTTAAAACAATAAACTCCAGGTCAGTCATGTGGCTGGTGTGAGAACTAAAACAGTTATTAATCTTTATTTTTAAAGTTAGGTAAATCAAGGGACCACGCCGTATAACACGGAACGGGTTTCCTCCCAAGAATACCAGTGCATAAAACAACAGCGCAATGCTAAATAAAGAAAGATGGAGCTATTATAAGACCCAGTTCCCATCACACAATGCAACGCAAGCCGGAGGATAGGGTTTTTACCTTAAAATAGCCAAAGAATGCTTGATACGTTTAAAACAGATTATTTCATACTATTATAAGTGCATAGTGTATAAAACAACTTCAAATCATAAGTATCAATCATAGACGGCATAAGCGCCCCATCCCACTATCTCGCCATACTAGGCTCTACAAATAAAACCGCAAATGTCACGTATTTGGAAATTGGATTTCCATCTATGAACCGAGGCAAAAGATAGTCCTCAACCGATTCGAGACTCTCTAGCCCGAGCCTCAGGACCCAGACTCAGGTGGGCCCTTGGAGCGACAGGGCCGGTCCACCGATGTGGATTAAAATGCCTGAACACTGCGTTTCCCCGCCCTTTGGGGCGTAAATGAGCCAATGAATGGCTCTATCGGACCCGGATTGTAACAGCCCGCACCTCCGTTCACGCAAGATATTTTCCCCAACTTAGCCACCGTATAGGTGTGGGGTTTTGTTCCTCAAAAGGCCTCGGCGTTAGTAAGAGATGGGATCTACTATATAAGTACCCACTTCACATAGGCTTCCACGATGTGGGACTTAGGGGTGTTACATTCTCCCCTCCTACAGAGCCCAACGTCCCCGTTGGCTCACAAACACCTCACCCAGGCGCCGCGGTCCACACAGGAGCCACAATTCCGGCTGGGAATTAGCTCTGATACCACTGTAACAGCCCGCACCTCCGTTCACGCAAGATATTATCCCCAACTTAGCCACCGTATAGGTGTGGAGTTTTGTTCCTCAAAAGGCCTCGGCGTTAGTAAGAGATGGGATCTACTATATAAGTACCCACTTCACACAGGCTTCCACGATGTGGGACTTAGGGGTGTTACACGGATCGTCCGATCTAACCGAGGTGCCTCGTAACAGCAACAACCACATAAGTCAAACTCGTCAGGGCGTGTAAAACCATTGACGCCACTTCTAACTAGATAGAAACGCATGCCCTCCCTGAGGTCCTTCTCCCGTTTTTGGTTCACAACCGGGGTGCGAGGCTCGCAAATTCACGTTACACAAAGCTGTGCCACACAGGCTGTGCTTTGATCATCACCACAAGACTTTGCTTTTCAGCAGAAGCCTTGATCATTTGCCACTTAGGCATGCCACACAGGCAATTCACTCTATGCGTTTGATATCCATCAGTATATAACCCCTGAGCTCGTACGTCTCAGAGAAGGGCGTTAAGCAAGAGAATAAATTCTCCGCCGCCAAACAGATATATATTTAATAGAAATCAATCACACAGACTAAAATCCAATGTCAGACACACAGTCCATTTACAAGTCCGTTCTGGGTCTGAACGAAACCGAAGGCACCTAGTACCGCGCATATCCATCGATCTCCAAGTACGTCTGGATGATCACCAACTGTTTCCATCTTCTTGGGTGTACAGCCCTATCAAGATCACCAGTAATCACCCAAACGACGTGAAGACCTCCGGTCTTCGACCACCGTCTTCATCTTCGACACCACGTCGAATTAGTTATTCTGAATGGGATAAACCCGGTCTTTCTGAACAACTCACGTATATATATAATAAACACGTGTTACACAAACACAACATACGCCTCTTTCCAATTCTGAATATTCTTTTATTCAAATATTCTTGTATTTTGGGAAAGGTTCCCATTAATTTTATCAAAGATAAATTCTTTAAATTTATTCTTTAATCTCCTTTGAATATCAATTCAAACTAGTTGGGATTAGCGAACCACACTGAAGTAATCATTTATTTTATTTCCCAATCCCAACCTATTCATCCCCTGAAGTAAAACTAGTCATACTTCATATCTAACACCACGGTGTTATCGGTAAATTCAATTACCATTTCAATTTCAAATCTAATTAAAGATTTAACTATCGCCTGGAGCAAAACTGGTGATACTCCATTCTCGATCATTTCAATCTAATTAAAGATTCATTAAAACTCCACTTAGTTATAATCTTTAACTGGGTTAAAGAATCAGTGTCATTTTAAAACAAGGTTCACGATAAACCCAAAATCACATTCCATTAATTATCGGGTTAAAGAACAAGTGTTATTTAAAACACTGTTCACGATAAACCCAAAAATCAATACCAATTCAATTCCAATTAAATATTATTTAATTGGTACACTTCATTAAATCTAAATAAAAAGATTTAATCTTTTCTCAACTGGGTTCAAGAACAGTGTTAATGAAGACACCATTCACGACAAACCCAAATCACATTTGATATTAAATACAAGGCTCTGAACAGAAAATATATCGGCTTATATTCAACATCAAATTCTACGACCAACAAATATCGTATTGGAAATAACGATATATATATCTTTCAAATTCCCATAACAACACCTGTATAATCACGAAATCCAACATCGAAATATTCCGAAGTCAATTTCGATTCAAATCCATTCCAATGCAACTATTGGAAATTCTGGTTATTTCCAAAACCATTTCAAATCCAATTTATTTATTTTAAAAATAAATAAATAAATTATTATTCTAGTTCAAAACTAGTTCATTTCGATAAAAATCTATTTTAATCTTTCCAAATATGGAGTTTTTCATCCCAATTCTTCCCGAATCATTTCTTATGATTTTACACAAATTGTTACTATTTTTAATAATTTTATTAAGGTCCGTACAGTCGACTTCCATCAACGGCCATCGAACTGCAATTACAACGACCTTTTTCGAATTTGATTTGGACATAATTCCAAATCCAACCGTTAGATTTCTAATTTCTCACATTCATTAGAAAGCTCTTTTCGATACGAACCCAACGGTTTCGGTTTTAGGAGAATCCGATGGTCGGATCTCCCGCAATATCCATTCGAAGTCGATGGTCGAAATTCGCGAACTGCCGCGGCGCGGCGCGTTCTATTCAGGCCATTATATTATATATATATAATATATACTTCGTCGATTTCAATTAAAAACGATTTTTAATTCAATTTCAATTCGTTTTCATTTCCATTCAATTTCTATTCGAATTCAATTCTATTCACTTTCAATTCGAATTCATTTCAAAACGATTTCAATTCTATTTCAATTTAATTCGAATTTCAATTCTATTCGAATTTCAAACCATTTCATTTTATTTCGAATTTCAAATCAATTCAATTTAATTCGAATTCAATTCACTTTAATATTTACTTCAATTTGAATAAAATCGATATAAATATCGTTCACGTCAAAATGGCGTCAATCTATCAACACGGCTTCATATATTTCTATTTTCAAAAATTCTATTTCGAATATTTCTATTTTCAAATACTTCTATTTCGAATATTTCCTTTTCAAATATTTATATTTTCAAATATTCTATTTCGAATATTTCTTTTTCAAATATTTCTATCTTTAAATACTTCTATTCAAATATTCTATTTCCAAACTGGAATGAGGCCCAATCAATTACCATATAATGTTAATTATATGGATTTTCTACAACACATGTATACAATAACAACGATGAATAATTAACCATCATCCAAAGTGCATTCTACATTGTATAAGCATCAAATATAAATATTCAACGCTTATAACAGCCTGTCAATCAATCGATCAACATACAACTAAACAATCGGGATTAGTGTATGTCAAATATCATCCCAATACCCGTGTGGGGTTTCAAACAATCAAACACAAATTCTATTTGTGCAGTTGGGCGACGTGTAAAATTTATCATCCCAATAAATATCAGTCAAATGTGTGTATATAAACAAATCGTCCGATTTGTTTATTTTTATTTCCTTTCATATACACGTTAAAAAATCTATTTTTAACTATAAAATATTTTCCACTATAAAATATTTTATTTCGTTTCACATCACACAATCAACTACACATCAAAATCAAACAAACAAGCATACAAGCCGTCCATGGTCTGTGGAGGACGGGTGTCGGGTGCTACTAAACACCGTCTGCATCCTAGTATATATTTTAACTAGAAAATTAAATTAAAGGTGAGAAGTTCTCACTAATAGCTAATCCAATGCCACGACTCTTCTTAGGTAGAAATCTTCGCTGTTTCTTCTTTCGTCACTTTCTTCATCCGTATTCACTACATATATAAAAATCGAATTTTTACTTTGCTATTCAATATATAAAAATCGAATTTTTACTTCGCTATTCAATATATAAAAATCGAATTTTTACTTCGCTATTCAATATATAAAAATCGAATTTTTACTTCGCTATTCAATATATAAAAATCGAACTTTTATTTCGCTATTCAATATATAAAAATTGAATTTTTATTTTGCTATTCAATATATAAAAATCGAATTTTTATATTCAAAATCCTAACTTTCTTAATTGAAAATCCTAGCTTTCATATGAAATAAAAATATCACCTTTGTCATATCATATCGTATTTTTACCTTATCAAAAATTAAATCTCTTTACAAAGAAAAACCCAATCTTTCTGTATTTAAAAATTGAATCTTTCTTTAACAAAAATCGAATTTTTCTAATATGAAAAAAATCATATTTTTGTACTAAGAAAAAATCAGTTTTTATACTAAAGAAAATTCAAATTTTTATATATAAATAAAAATAAATAAGAAGGCTCACCTCTGCTCAGCGGAGAGGGAGGAGGCACCGGGGCTTTCACGTTGAAGGAGAGGGGGAAATCGGAGTCGTTCGCGTCGCCGGAGCCTGGAGGCGGAGGGTGGCAGCAATCGGCGGCGCAGGGGGTGGGTTGCGGTGGCCAGGTTGGGCGGTGTGTGGTTTTCGAAGTGGGTCGGGGGTTCCTGGGTCTTGCGAGGCGGAGGGTGTGTTGGAGGGAGAGAAGGGGTGGAGGAGCGACGAAGGGGGGGGGGTCTCGCCTGAGGTAGGGCGGCGGCGGAAGGGGGGGGTAGCGACGGTGGGAGGCGGGTCTCGAGGGAGGCGACTGTTTTTTTTCTTCGATTTGATTTGGAAAGTAAACCGGGGGGGGGGGGGGGTCTGAGGGAGAGTATGGAGAGGTTTTTTTTATTTAATTTTATTTAATTCCCTAAAGTAACTTTTATTGTCGAACTCGAAACGAGACCAACCGCCTGTCGTCTATAGCTAATTACCCCCATTCCGAACACAATGGGATATGTATCGTAAGCTGATTCGACCATTTCGATCGGTTTTCGTCAAAATCAACATATAACTCTATATATTGAATTTGAACGTGCATTTCAATTTACTGGGGCCACATACTAACTAGAAAAATTCCCGAAAAATATTTTCTAATTTCGTATTGATGATACGGTCCTAACAAAACTAGTTTCGTCGAATTCTGAGACCATTTGACAAATGGCCATTTTCCAGTCGATTAAAATCAACTGAACTGGTCAAACGCGTTTTCCTTTACCACGCTCACATATTGATTCGAAAAATTATGAAATTTGGAATCTAGCAATAACTTTACATCACGGACCCAACAAAAGTGGTTTCGTCGAAATCCGAGGTCGTTTGCAAAATTTTCATTTTTAAGGGCCTGAATTCTATAGCGACTATTCAGAATTTTCAACTGGACATATCTTTTGACTCCCGCTATGAAATTTCTGTTTTTCGGATTCATTGGAAAGATATTCTCAAACAAATTCTATTATTTTTGGTTTCACAAAAATCCAGTTTATTTTGCACCCGGTACATTCATTGGAAGTTTGAAATCGAATTATCGAACAACCGCGCCATTTTCAATTCCTTTTATAAATATAAATAAATATTTATATTCTATCGTCGATCTATATAAATATATTCGTTCGAATTCTATTCAAAATATATTCCTCGTCAATATTATTTAAAATAATTCATTTTAAATAATCAAAATTCGCTAAAATTGCCAAAATAAAAATTTTAAACTGGCCCAGATTTCCGGGTTATTACAATCTCCCCCACTTAAAACTTTTCGTCCCCGAAAAGGAACGAAGCCGAAAGTTGTTTAACTAATCAACTCAACTTTCATTATTTTGACTACGGCTTAAGTTCTTCAACTTTTCAAATTTTTTAAAAATTTGGCTAACACCCTAAATTTTCGAAAAATTTCGCCATAACCTCCCCTGCACCGGGAGCAATGGGAAAATCCCGAAATTGCCATACAGGCCTTCTGATCTCAAAAAGAAAAAGAAAAAGCCAAGCGGCTAGCCAATCGGCTCATAAAATCATCATCACCCAAACAAAATAGTAAATTATATTAAACATGTACCTATTTGTCGGGCAAACAAATTTTATTCTCCTGCTCCAGCCTCTTTGCTATGACCTGTTCAATGTAAGTACATGTATATGCATGCAAATGCGACAAATTTTCAATATAATTCACTATTTGATACTATTTGGCTATATGGTATAAATTTTAATTAATCAACCAATAATCAACAACACAACCATCAACCAATTAGTTGATTAGCTTTTGAAATTCATAACTTTGATATATAGTCAAAAATCACATTTTTGATGCCAAATCACAACAATAAGCCCTATCTAATTTTGGTTCTCACACCAGTCAATAGGAAATATATAGATATTACACGTTCGTCACTCGAATATAAATTCTGATGATGATATATCAATCATCAGAATCACCCCCGGGCGACTAGATCGTAATTCTATATCTATCCAGTATATTAAAACTTCAAATACACGTTTGCAAGGCGTAGATGCAAAATCTTTATATACTGGACTGTCCCAATCAATACAAATAAATAATCAAATATGAATAATTGATTTAAATTTTCAAAACAAAATTTGTTTTGACTTTAAAAATATACTCTTCACACTCGTTCTAGGATACTACTGATCCTATCTCTAACGAGCCATCCCCATTGGATATTACTAATCCAATTTCTGATGAATTCCTTCGTATGGTTCTAACGTGTCTTGTTCTCGAGCTTTGTAAACCAAAGCTCCGATACCAACTGTGACGAAAAGGGATTTCGCTCGTTCCGAATTAGTCGCTAAACCGATCTAGACCGTTCGAAACACCTGATCGTTTCGAGAACACGACAATTTCACCCGTAACTTCCCCGTGAAGGAAAACGCGGATAGTTCGAGAACAAGCCACAGAAGAACGCAGACGGGAGAACATTTCATTGCATATTACAACAATTCCATCAGAATACAAGAATATACAGAGTATAAATGAATCAACATTACACAGAAATATCAGAGAATTAAATTACATTTAAATACATAGCAGCGGAAAATAATACAACACACAACTAGAAGGAGATATACGGATACAAAGCTTTCTGGATATCGTTCCAGCTGTAAACCAGGATCCTATGAATATAAATCTGCAAAACCAAAACTACAAGCTGCCCGTGTCAAAATGAGGGCACCCAGAGTTTAGGTTAAAACAATAAACTCCAGGTCGGTCATGTGACTGGTGTGAGAACTAAAACAATTATTAACCTTTATTTTTAATGTTTGGTAAATCAAGGGACCACGCCGTATAACACGGAACGGGTTTCCTCCAAGGAATAACAGTGCATAAAACAACAGCGCAATGCTAAATAAAGAAAGATCAAGCTATTATAAGACCCAGTTCCCATCACACAATGCCCCGGAGGATAGGGTTTTTACCTTAAAATAGCCAAAGAATGCTTGATACGTTTAAAACAGATTATTTGATACTATTATAAGTGCATAGTGTATAAAACAACTTCAAATCATAAGTATCAATCACAGACGGCATAAGCGCCCCATCCCATTATGTCGCCATACTAGGCTCTTCAAATAAAACCGCAAATGTCACGTATTTGGAAATTGGATTTCCATCTATGAACCGAGGCAAAAGATAGTCCTCAACCGATTCGAGACTCTCTAGCCCGAGCCTCAGGACCCAGACTCAGGTGGGCCCTTGGAGCGACAGGGCCGGTCCACCGATGTGGATTAAAATGCCTGAACACTGCGTTTCCCCGCCCTTTGGGGCGTAAATGAGCCAACGAATGGCTCTATCGGACCCGGATCGTCCGATCTAACTGAGGCGCCTCGCAACAGCAACAACCACATAAGTCAAACTCGTCAGGGTGTGTAAAACCACTGACGCCACTTCTAACTAGAAAGAAACGCATGCCCTCCCTGAGGTCCTTCTCCCGTTTTTGGTTCACAACCGGGGTGCGAGGCTCGCGAATTCACGTTACACAAAGCTGTGCCACACAGGCTGTGCTTTGATCATCACCACAAGACTTTGCTTTTCAACAGCAGCCTTGATCATTTGCAACTTAGGAATGCCACACAGGCAATTCACTCTATGCGTTTGATATCCATCAGTATATAACCCTTGAGCTCGTACGTCTCAGAGAAGGGCGTTAAGCAAGAGAATGAATTCTCCACCGCCAAAAAGATATATATTTAATAGAAATCAATCACACAGACTAAAATCCAATGTCAGACACACAGTCCATTTAAAAGTCCGTTCTGGGTCTGAATGAAACCGGAGGCACCTAGTACCCCGCATATCCATCGATCTCCAAGTACGTCTGGACGATCACCAACTGTTTCCATCTTCTTGGGTGTACAGCCCAATCAAGATCACCAGTAATCACCCAAACGACGTGAAGATCTCCGGTCTTCGACCACCGTCTTCATCTTCGACACCACGTCGAATCAGTTATTCAGAATGGGATAAACCCGGTCTTTCTGAACAACTCGCGTATATATATATTAAACACGTGTTACACAAACATAACATACGCCTCTTTCCAATTCTGAATATTCTTTTATTCAAATATTCTTATATTTTGGGAAAGGTTCCCATTAATTTTATCAAAGAAAAATTCTTTAAATTTATTCTTTAATCTCCTTTGAATATCAATTCAAACTAGTCGGGATTAGCGAACCACACCGAAGTTATCATTTATTTTATTTCCCAATCCCAACCTATTCATCCCCTGAAGTAAAACTGGTCATACTTCATATCTAACACCACGGTGTTATCAGTAAATTCAATTACCATTTCACGTTCAAATCTAATTAAAGATTTAACTATCGCCTGGAGCAAAACTGGTGATACTCCATTCTCGATCATTTCAATCTAATTAAAGATTCATTAAAACTCCACTTAGTTATAATCTTTAACTGGGTTAAAGAATCAGTGTCATTTTAAAACACGGTTCACGATAAACCCAAAATCACATTCCATTAATTATCGGGTTAAAGAACAAGTGTTATTTAAAACACTGTTCACGATAAACCCAAAAATTAATACCAATTCAATTCCAATTAAATATTATTTAATTGGTACACTTCATTAAATCTAAATAAAAAGTTTTAATCTTTTCTCAACTAGGTTCAAGAACAGTGTTAATGAAGACACCATTCACGACAAACCCAAATCACATTTGATATTAAATACAAAGCTCTGAATAGAAAATATATCGTCTTATATTCAACATCAAATTCTACGACCAACAAATATCGTATTGGAAATAACGATATATATGTCTTTCAAATTCCCATAACAACACCTGTATAATCACGAAATCCAACATCGAAATATTCCGAAGACAATTTCGATTCAAATCAATTCCAATGCAACTATTGGAAATTCTGGTTATTTCCAAAACCATTTCAAATCCAATTTATTTATTTTAAAAATAAATAAATTATTATTCTAGTTCAAAACTAGTTCATTTCGATAAAAAACTATTTTTATCTTTTCAAATATGGAGTTTTTCATCCCTATTCTTCCCAAATCATTTCTTATGATTTTACACAAATTGTTACTATTTTTAATAATTTTATTAAGGCCCGTCCAGTCGACTTCCATCAACGGCCATCGAACTGCACTTACAGCGACCTTTTTCAAATTTGATTTAGACATAATTCCAAAAACAACCGTTAGATTTCTAATTTCTCACATTTGTTAGAAATCTCTTTTCGATACGAACCCAACGGTTCCGGTTTTAGGAGAATCCGATGGTCGGATCTCCTGCAATATCCATTTGAAGTCGATGGTCGAAATTCGCAAACTGCCGCGGCGCGGCGCGTTCTATTCAGGCCATTATATAATATATATAATATATACTTCGTCGATTTCAATTCAAAACGATTTTTAATTCAATTTCAATTCGTTTTCATTTCCATTCAATTTCAATTCGAATTCAATTCTATTCACTTTCAATTCGAATTCATTTCAAAACGATTTCAATTCTATTTCAATTTAATTCGAATTTCAATTCTATTCGAATTTCAAATCATTTCATTTTATTTCGAATTTCAAATCAATTCAATTTAATTTGAATTCAATTCACTTTAATATTCACTTCAATTTGAATAAAATCGATATAAATATCGTTCACGTCAAAATGGCGTCAATCTATCAACACGGCTTTATATATTTCTATTTTCAAATATTTTATTTCGAATATTTCTATTTTCAAATACTTCTATTTCGAATATTTCCTTTCCAAATATTTCTATTTTCAAATATTCTATTTCGAATATTTCTTTTTCAAATATTTCTATTTTCAAATACTTCTATTCAAATATTCTATTTCCAAACTGGAATGAGGCCCAATCAATTACCATATAATGTTAATTATATGGATTTTCTACAACACATGTATACAATAACAACGATGAATAATCAACCATCATCCTAAGTGCATTCTACACTGTATAAGCATCAAATATAAATATTCAACGCTTATAACAGCCTGTCAATCAATCGATCAACATACAACTAAACAATCGGGATTAGTGTACGTCAAATATCATCTCAATACCCGTGTGGGGTTTCAAACAATCAAACACAGATTTTATTTGTGCAGTTAGGCGACGTGTAAAATATATCGTCCCAAACAGTATCAGTCAAATGTGTGTATATAAACAAATCGTCCGATTTGTTTATTTTTATTTCCTTTCATGTACACGTTAAAAATTCTATTTTTAAGTATAAAATATTTTCCACTATAAAATATTTTATTTCGTTTCACATCACATCACAAAATCAACTACACATCAAAATCAAACAAACAAGCATACAAGCCGTCCATGGTCTGTGGATGACGGGTGTCGGGTGCCACTAAACACCGTCTGCATCCTAGTATATATTTTAACTAGAAAATTAAACTAAAGGTGAGAAGTTCTCACCAATAGCTAATCCAATGCCACGACTCTTCTTAGGTAGAAATCTTCGCCGTTTCTTCTTTCGTCACTTTCTTCATCCGTATTCACTACATATATAAAAATCGAATTTTTACTTTGCTATTCAATATATAAAAATCGAATTTTTACTTCGCTATTCAATATATAAAAATCGAATTTTTACTTCGCTATTCAATATATAAAAATCGAATTTTTATTTCGCCATTCAATATATAAAAATCGAATTTTTATTTCGCTATTCAATATATAAAAATCGAATTTTTATTTCGCTATTCAATATATAAAAATTGAATTTTTATTTCGCTATTCAATATATAAAAATCGAATTTTTATATTCAAAATCCTAACTTTCTTAATTGAAAATCCTAGCTTTCATATGAAATAAAAATCTCACCTTTGTCATATCATTATCTTATTTTTACCTTATCAAAAATTAAATCTTTTTACAAAGAAAAAACCCAATCTTTCTGTATTTAAAAATTGAATCTTTCTTTAACAAAAATCGAATTTTTCTAATATGAAAAAAAATCATATTTTTATACTAAGCCAAAATCAGTTTTTATACTAAAGAAAATTCAGTTTTTTTAATATAAATAAAAATAAATAAGAAGGCTCACCTCTGCTTAGCGGAGAGGGAGGAGGCACCGGGGCTTTCACGTTGAAGTAGAGGGGGAAATCGGAGTCGCTCGCATCGCCGGAGCCTGGAGGCGGAGGGTGGCAGCAATCGGCAACGCAGGGGGTGGGTTGCGGTGGCCAGGTTGGGCGTTGGGTGGTTTTCGAAGTGGGTCGGGGGTTCCTGGGTCCTGCAAGGCGGAGGGTGGGTTGGAGGGAGGGAAGGGGTGGAGGAGCGAAGAAGGGGGGGGTCTCGCCTGAGGTAGAGCGGCGGCGGAAGGGGGGGTAGCGGCGGTGGGAGGCGGGTCTCGAGGGAGGCGACGGTTTTTTTTTCGATTTTATTTGAAAAGTAAACGGGGGGGTCTGAGGGAGAGTATGGAGAGGTTTTTTTTATTTATTTAATTTTATTTAGTTCCCTAAAGTAACTTTTATTGTTGAACTCGAAACGAGACCCACCGCCTGTCGTCCATAGCTAATTACCCCCATTTCGAACACAATGGGATATGTATCGTAAGCTGATTCGACCGTTTCGATCGGTTTTCGTCAAAATCAACATATAACACTATGTATTGAATTTGAACGCGCATTTCAATTTACTGGGGCCACATACTAACTAGAAAAATTCCCGAAAAATATTTTCTTGTTTCGTATTGACGATACGGTCCTAACAAAATTAGTTTCGTCGAATTCTGAGACCATTTGAGAAATGACCATTTTCCAGTCGATTAAAATCAACTGAAACTGGTCAAACGCGTTTTCCTTTACCACGCTCACATATTGATTCAAAAAATTATGAAATTTGGAATCTAGCAATAACTTTACATCACGGACCCAACAAAAGTGGTTTCGTCGAAATCCGAGGTCGTTTGCAAAATTTCCATTTTTAAGGGCCTAAATTCTATAGCGACTATTCAGAATTTTCAACTGGACATATCTTTTGATTCCCGCTATGAAATTTCTGTTTTTCGGATTCGTTGGAAAGATATTCTCAAATAGATTCTATTTATTTTTGGTTTCACTAAAATCCGGTTTATTTTTCACCCGGTACATTCATTGGAAGTTTGAAATCGAATTATCGAACTACCGCGCCATTTTCAATTCCTTTTATAAATATAAATAAATATTTATATTCTATCGTCGATCTATATAAATATATTCGTTCGAATTCTATTCAAAATAATTCATCGTCGATATTATTTAAACTAATTCATTTTAAATAATCAAAATTCGCTAAAATTGCCAAAATAAAAATTTTAAACTGGCCCAGGTTTCCGGGTTATTACATCCAGTTGATTCCAAATGCATCCAAATCTGTTCCATGATGTAGTGCCCGTCAATGCGATTCCAATGGCACCTTGTTTGTCCGATTCTGATAACATATGACTGGGTTATTAATATTTAAGTGATCATAATTAAATTAATATTTTATTTCCTAATTTAAGTTAATCTATTGAACTAATTGCTTTTAAAATTACAAATCAGGGCCAACATTTCTGTTTCTTTCATTCATAAAGATTTCTGCCAAATCCATTCATGTTTTAATACATATAGGTCTAATTATACTAAGACAAAAATTCCTTACTTAACATTATTAAGGTTAATAATTTCTTTGGTTAAGATTAACCAGATCGATCACCTTTGATAGAAACAAAAAAAACACGGCCTCATTTTTATTTGCATCTTCCCATCTTCGTTCAGAATCACTACCCACGTTGCCTCACACCATATGGCTGCCTGTGCCATCACCGGCGATCTGAATGCCATCGGAATTCGCCCCATGGAGCGCCGCAAAGTCACCATCCACTGCCCTGAGTTTCTGCACCTTGGAGCCACCCTCTGCCCTAAATATGACTTCGAACAAAGAGCCGTTGAGTCCAAATCCCGGCCATCTCAGAGCTACATATGTGATCACCTCGGATTTCACTCATCACTTTTCTAGTTGAAAGTATTTCGATCGGGTCTGTGGATTTGAAGAAATTAAGGGGGAGAGTTTAGTATAATTCTGGCTGTTTGATTTTTACATTGCTGGAAAGAATTTTGAAACCGAATGAAGTAATGCGTGTAGTTATATATAGGTGAACGCATGGTTATGGATAGGAACAATGTTCATTCTATCTGTTCGATGTAGGCTTAGGTAGTTACGTTAGTTTCTTATGTAGAGTAGCTGGGTAATACGTAAACACAAGGAAAACTGAAGGCATAAGCATGTGCATCAGCACAATTTAAAAATAGGTAGATACAAAAAATTTGTACGTTATTTGGGGAAAGGTTAGGTGTATTTTTTCTTTTAAAATTCCTTATGCGTGAAGGCTATACGTCGGGAGAAATATGGTAGCTTATATACAAATCTTATGACTTAAGCAACGCACATATTTTTATTTCTTTGCTTTAGGTAGAAGCTTTTTATATTAGATTATTACATGGTTAATTTATTTTACCGCTCATTGTCATTGCATGTCCTAAATTCATACCATGACAAACGAATTCCAATCGGCATGATAGTGGATGCACTGCTATTCCTTGACATTCTGAATCCAGTGGAATTTGTTTGGTCGAAAACCAACACCGTTTGTACAAACGGCGTTATTTTGATTTCAAATTATTTATCGGTTCACTTTTAAATTTCGTTCACCCACAAAACAACTTCGATGGGCTCCAAATTTTAAATCTAGCAGTAATAGCCATATGTATACTAGTAAAATTCGTTTCGTCGAAAATGGAGGTCGTTTGGAAAATATCTATTTCTGAGGCCTACATAATTTCGAAAATATAATTATATTCCAAAAAAATCCAATTAAAAACTAATAAATTATTTTTATTGTATATCCTAATGGAATATCATATAGCTTTAAATATAAACCAATATGGATTTTAAAACTCAACATTCCAAATTTCGAGTTAAAACG
Source organism: Allium sativum (assembly GCA_030737875.1). Classification (NCBI taxonomy): domain Eukaryota; kingdom Viridiplantae; phylum Streptophyta; class Magnoliopsida; order Asparagales; family Amaryllidaceae; genus Allium; species Allium sativum. The sequence continues at coordinate 711,967,266 of CM060921.1, read as the reverse complement.
ATATCCAAATTATATTTATATCCTTTTTAAATTATTTAAATAAACGTTATAGTTTATAAACGATTTCATAGCGACTATTTGGAAATTTAATTTGGAAACTGAAATCTACAATATGAAATCTCCATTTTTCTCTTTCGTTAGAAAATTATAATCTAATAAATTCAGGCAATTCTTGTTTCACACAATTCCGACTTATATCAGATTATGTATATTCAATTGAAGTTCAAAACTTAATATTACGAACTACCATGATGTTACAAGCTCGTTTATAATAAAATATAAATTATAACGTTCAAACTTCATTTTTAAGAAATGAATTCTATATAAAAATCCAATAATATTCCAATTATAATATTTAAATGAGATTTAAATAATAAAATTTAATTGACCGGAAAATCTGGGTCGTTACATTATTTCCCCCTTAAAAAAAATTTCGTATCGAAATTACTAAGGTAGGAAAAATGTTGCAAACCCATTAACTTTCGAAAATCCAATTTTTTTAAAATCGGAAACTAATTCAGTATTGTCGATAAAGTTTTCAAAAATATCAAAAAAATTCTGACATCTTAAATTCAAGGAAAAAATTGGCAGAGTCTCCTATATACAGAGGGACTTCTACGATATTGCAGGAACAATAAATATATATACATCGACCTACACGGTTGGATAACAAAATTCAAAAACCAAAACTGAAATTTTTGCATAGGCATACCTAATATGAGTGCTGTTGAGCATACTTTCTCAACTAATTGCAATCTACTCAACAAAAGTCAATCTTCAAGGCCTTCTGGCACCTGTACTTAAATCAACTCAACATATAAGTAACAAATAATACATGAAGTTCTAAATAACATTTCATTACTTAACAAATATAACTACAACAATTCCCAAAGCATCATTCATTTAGAAAGCTATATGCAAATATAGGTTTAAATCATCCAGTTTCAATTCATAAGCAGTTCCATTCAAGTTTTATTATACTAGAATTAATTTTCTTTAGCTTTTAATTCATCCAACCTCTTATTAAACCGTTTATGAATTATATTCAATCCATCTAACAAACAATCAACAAACAACCAAATAAATCAATTTTTTATTGATTTCAATTGGTTTGGTTAAATTTAGTTAATTCACTGATCTTTCAATTATTTTACATTCATTTCATAATCCCAATTCTGATTTTATTTCACAAATCATCCATTCTGATTCATTCTATTTTATCTTATCATTAAGTCAAATTCAGATTCATTTAATTTCATATTACAATCCTTATTCCCAAATTCTATATGTGAAAATCCTTTTGGTTATATTAAACCATTCAAATGCATACTCTAATTTGAATTTCATTCAAATCAACCAAACATACAATATCTCGATAATTTGAGAAAAATATTTCTTTTCTATACAAAAATATATTTTGGGTAAAATTACGTCATTTACCCAGTTTATGAATGAATATCGTGTCAATTGTCAATTTAAATGCTTCTCAACACTTGAACCGATCAAACAACCCAATACAAAACATTTTTATAAAATCTACAAATACGCGCTCTCATATGTATACACTAAGACTCAATCTAGGGTATCACTAACCCTATCTCTACCGAGTTACGCTACAGAGTCAAGGTTATTACTACACCTTGTGCCATGATACCACTGTAATGACCCGATGAAATTTGACGCCCGAATTTTGACGATAATACATAAACCCGTATCACTTGGCAAAACAAGGTATCGAAAACACCAGATAATTAATAGAAAGAAATTAGAGGGTGAGAAAAGAAAGAAATAGTAGAATAGAAGAAAGAAGAAGAAGAACAACACAACAACAATACACGGAGTCTTACATCGCAGCGGAATGAAATATAATATAGAAATAAAGCTTTATTGAGAGCTTGAAATAAATACTTACAATTATCAGAGTATAGCATACAGTCAACACATCTAGACAGTCATAATAATCTGTCCTCATATACAACACACAATGGAAAAATATTAAATACGTCCAAACTCCTCCATCCTATCTTTTGAAGTCCATAGCATCCAAACTAGAAACTGCAAACTCAGTCTGACCCGAGCATTGCAAATGCCACGATCATTCTGCTGAACCAGAGTGAGAAAACTCGCTAAGTTTATAGGTATCATCCAACTTGATTTTAAAGTCAAAACCATTTCTTTTCGAATGAAAAGATAATAGTAAGAACAGTCCATACATAAACGCGCACAGTTTTCATCTTACGATAACCCTAAACATTTTTTATATCAATATTATTCTGATATTATAATAGTGTATAATCAAAAGCGATTGCATCTCACGCTCTACATACGTAGTATATGATCAAAAATCGCGGGAGCTTTTGTTGGAGAATGGATATGGACTATGACAAGGTATGAAACCACCTTCCGATAGTGTATCTCTAGAGAGGAACACACTGGGTTCACCAAAAATATCTTGTAATCCGACCATACATGACCGACCACTCATTTACTCTAAGTGTACCGAATGTCTTATCACCAATGGTTGGCGTCCTAATGATCGTTACCGGGAGATACATAAGCGATGGAAGGAATAAATAAATTTTCTCTAGATGGCGATAATGTACACTAATGAGATCGACCCACTTAGCCATTCTGCCTGCCTGATTTTTATCGTTTTCCGGTTGATGAGGCTTGAGGTTATAATTACCTTTTTAGAACATCACGCCACCATTCACTTTGAATGCCACATTATCAGATCCTTCAGAAATCATTAATTGAATTCCTTAAAAATAATTTAGGTGTTAAGCTAAGAGAAGTTACCTCCTTCGACACTAACACAAATACATTTGAGTAAATCAATGTACGTGACCCCTTTGGAAATACTCTGTCAGACAACTGTCCGTATAAGTCATCCAGGTACAGGATGAACCGAAGTGACCTGCCTACCACATCCTTGGAATCACCTTATGCATCAGTAGCGAGAAGTTCTTGCAATCTGAGGATTTCGATCATGACAGAATCACCGTTGAAATATCTCTGGGAGCAAGTCAGGGAAATTCAACGAGTAATCCTTCCGCTCATGAAGATCCACAGTCTTCTACTGCTACATCTTTAATCAGCTTCTTCTACGTATGGGCTAGTTCAGAATGTTTTTTGAATATAAATTCGATCTCGGTCTTTCCGTTCCAATAATCGTATAGGCCAGATTTGATAGTCGACTATTTAACTATCAAATAAACAACCATTCATTCATAAAAAGAAAATAAATTCACTTATTAAATACTCAACAATATTTAGCATTTTTTATTAATCAATCATTAATTAAAACTCCTCTTCTTAAACTTTCAATCTTTGGAAAACGTTCCATATCTTATGTGATAAAATTATGGTTTTAAAGCTTCACTACTCTCCCATATTCATCAGTCCCTAACTGTAAACTAGTAAGAAAACAACTCCATAAGTATCAACTCCGAAGGTCAGAACAAACATTATATCGACATTCAGGACGCCATTCAACTCGACTAATCTTCTGTCAGTTTCCAATTTCCTTAACTCCATTCCTTAACTCCATTCCTTAACTCCATTCCTTAACCTCTTATCTATCAAATTATTTCATTTATTTAAACACAACTTTTGTAAAAAAGTTTAATAGTTATAAAAATCACTTTTTAATTCTTTAAGTAAATCATCGTACACTTGCGATTTCTTTATCCCCTTATTATTCTTTAAATTAGTCCTCGTAAATAGCCCCGTTTATCTATTTAAGAAAATACCTATGATTTTATTTGGAAAAAAAATTCAAAACTTATTTACTTTATTAGTTTGATTCAACTATGATCGAACATTTTCATTTGCTTCACATTCTCTTTAAACTCAAATCCAATTTACATATTTAATCCCATTCACTTAAATTAATCCATTTCACTTAACTACGTTAAGTCATATCCGTATTACCTATTAACTAATTTATCTCCGAAATTAGTTATATCTTTTTAAACTCAAAATATGATTATTTTATTACAAAAATACTTCTCATTTCCAACTCTCTTAACATCAAGATATTTATATTATTTTTAAATTATTAATATTATCAATTTGTCATAGCTTCAATTACTAAATAACAACATAAGTTCTTTTTGAATAAATTTAAATAATTATAAAAAATGTAAATAAAACTTTGGCTTTTACTTTTTAAAATCATCTTAAGGATTGCGGAATGGATCGTTAAGTCAAAACTAACACTAGAGGGGGGGTGAATAGTGTTTTTGGAAAATTTAACAAAATCTAAAACTTATATGATCTACGACATGAATCACACACTACATAAATAATCATAGAAACAGAATCAAACACAAACACATAGATAAAAAAAATAAAATGCAGAAAAGGAAAGAACACATCAGATTTTATACTGGTTCGGATTACTCCTACGTCCAGTCCCATGCAACGTTGGATTGCGCAGAGTTTTGTTACTATATCAATATCCAAGTACAACACCCTTGATTTCACGGCCACAAGGTTACCACAGATTCCAAACAACTTTGATCAAGTATATTCCCCTTGATTTCTCCAGCTACAGGTTAACACCGCTCCGTTTCCTTGATTTCAAGGCTGCAAGGAACACACCTTTTCCCAAACACTACCCAAATAATTACAATAGCCCTTTAACTCTTCAATATAACTTTGATTCAGAGAGTAATGAGTAGAGAGTGAGAAGAGAAGAAGTTTTATATAAATAGAATCTAATTCGGCAGAGTATAAGTGTAGAAATCATAAAAATATGAAATATTAATGGTGTAAAGAAAGGGTTGAAGATGGAGAAGAAGAATGATAAAAAAAATCAAAATCAGCCCCTATTTATAAGATTTGAAAGGTTGCAACGCTTTTGGATGTTAAAAATAGTGAAAAAACACTTCCTTTCAAAATTTAAAATGTGATAGTTATATGTCGACATAAAGAACGATGTATGTCAACATATCATAGTGTAATTTTGAATTTTGAGAAATTTTCAAGTGTTTTGATATATATATATATACAAAATTCTGAAAATTCTTGAATTAAAACATAGTGTTATAAACAAGTATTATAAAGTAGAAAATCATATGGAATCATAAATATAACTTATATAAATATATTTATAAAATTGTAACGTTAAAACCTATATAAATACAAAGTATATAACTATATAAATATATATAAACTTATATGCTTTGAAACTTGAGCTTAAAAAAAACTAAAATAGAGAAACTTAATTAGAATAGGATTTGAAAATTGAATTTGGAATTTAAAAATCAGGAATTTAAAAATGACATTTGAATTTGAACCTGGAGTGTTATTCAGAGTCTTACATAAACTAGACTCTATTACTATATTTATCTTGAACTCTTGAAATCTTGAAATCTTGATTACTCATGAGTCTTGAATCATCTCTGAATTCTGAATCTCTTGAAGCTCTTAACCTGTACATTCTTCGGTATTAATTTCTGCATACAAATCCTGCATAAGTATATATATATTCTTGATAAAGGTGTTAGTTTTTATTTTATAATCAATTAATATTGAAATAAGGTTGTTATCATCAAAACTCCATTCTCCAGCATTCTATCACTTTTTGACGATGACAACCTTAGTTTATAAAATATCATACATGTTCGTACCAATTGATGTTGATCCTTCTAGTACTCCCCCTGTCACTATGAATACTATATATTCTACTTAAACTAAGTGTATATTTTATAATTTCCCTCCTTTTGCATTATCAAAAGAAATTCTAAAAATACTCCCCCTTAACCCTATAACTATCTAAATAATTCATGCACTAAAGTAAAATACTCCCCCTAAATTCGATATCTATCTAAACTATATTATTCTATACTAAGATCTGTAAGTGTATAACTTATTATAATACTTAATGTATATGACTCCCCCTAAATTCTTACTTATATAAAAAAGTAATAGAATACTTATGATAAACAAAACAAGCATTATATTAAACTTAGTTTTTACAAGCAATATTACACAAAATTCAATAAACGCAATACATCGATTGAACATAAAGGAACAAAGATTAAAGAAAAGCCTAAATTCTAATTATTTTTGACCATGGGAGACTTATGGATTGGACAATTTTGGTAATGGAGACAAAAATCCCCATTTCATTCAATCACATTTCCATTTTGATCAAACAAGACCTCTCCCACACATATGACTTGATCTTCTTCTTTCGTAACTTCTTGTTGAATCTCCTCAGGTTCCTCTTCTCCATCATTTCTTCCTCTTCCTCTTCTGGTTCCTCCTCTTCTTCATGGCTTGATTATTGTTAGAACAAAAAGTGGTCCTAACACCCAAATCATCGTATTTCGAACATAGGATATGAAGAAATAACTAAAAAATAGAAAAAAAGCAAGGCAACAGGATTTTTATGGTGGTTCAACGTTAATGAGCCTACCTCCACTTCATATTTTCTCATTTCAATCGTTGACTACAATTACAATAAATATTGTCTCTCAATCACTTGAATCTAATGAATAATTCTCTCTGAATTCATTGAAATTTATTGAGGAAGATGGTGGTTATATGGAGAAGTGCTGGCCATGGAAGCCATGGATGTTGAGATGCCCCAAAAAGTCCCCTAAAAATGCCCTCTGGAGGTGTGTTTATAGCTGTAGGAGAGATCATATGGTGATGGGTTCGTGGTAGGACACGTGGCACCTGATCTGGGAAAGTAGGAGCGATCATAGCCTTGAGAATAGGTCAAGATCTACATGTGTAGTAGCTGGTCCTGGTCGCGGTTCGCGGTCACGGTTCGTGAGTCAGGGTGGTGAGCTGGTGAGGGTCGTGATGGTGATGGTCAGGCGGGTCATGGTCACGAACCGCCCTTAGGAAGGGGTCACGAACCGCCCTCAGGAGGGGGTCACAACCGCCCTCAGGAGGGGTCATGATTCGCCCCCAGGAGGGGTCACGAACCGCCCCCAGGAGCAGTCACGAACAACCCCTAGGAGGGGGTCACGAACCGGTCTTCAAAAATGTCAAAATCCATATTTTTCCATATTTCTGCATGCGTTAATGGAAACAGACATAACTTTCAAACCGTAAGGCCGATTGGACCAAATGAAAGCTCTACGTGAAGCTAATTCAGAGGGCTACAATTACTTGATGTGTTTAGTTCCAAATGAGGTCGTTTGATATGGGTTTCAGTCCAGTTTATACTGATGTTGTGATTTTAACCAAACTGCCCTATGTCTTTTGACGATGCTTCCAATGCCGGAGAGTGATGTTATACAGAGATTCCATATGTGACAGCATTTGCCAAAATGTGTGTCAACACGATCTTTGCTTTAGGTAGCCTGGTCACAAAGCAGGCTAACATTTTGCCCCCCAAACTACATCTTATCGCAGATGAGATGTGCTTTGAATGTGTTGATCTAAATCTCTTTGGAACATCATTTATCCTTAAGAAGGCTTTATCCAATCGTTGCATTGCTTCCCTGGGAGCTAGTCAAGCCAAGTTAATGGAAGGAGTATTCGAGATGATCAAGTAATTGTTTAAACCTTATCGAATCAAAAGGTCTAATTTATTCGTCAAAATTCATGCTAAATCGTTGGCTCTCGAGCGTGATTCTACGCGCACAGGTTGTTGCCAAACAACTTCATCATTCTATGCAAGCCAAGCGCGTGGTAGGGTTGGACTTTCTTTTGCATATGATTAAATGTACGAAGTAGCCACCCAAATCATGGGGCAGTTCAAGAATCTTCAGGCTCCGAGCTGTTATCTGAACCGCTGAGATAAAGCACATCGGAATCAACATGTGAATTTGTCATCTGTACTCGGCTTTAAACTTTCCCGGCATTGGGATATTAATATAGGGCTCCACGATGGCATCAAATCGTAACAATAAGGATCCCGAAAGCCACGATCACTCCGGATTATGCCAATAAAAAATAAGGAATCCACGGTCATATCAGAAAGTATTTTAAAGAATCCACAATCGCTCTGGATCGTTTCGTAAATCAATAATCACATGCAAGTCAGTAAGAGATGTAGTTGAAATCATGTGAACCATTGCTCGTATGATCATCACTATTGTAAGGCAGTGGAGGAATTTGTTACACCTTCCACTCAGCGTAGTTTGAGTCTTTAAATTCACATTTGACCCGCAAGCTGGCTTGCTTGGTCAGGGAAAATGAGTCAGGTCATACTCCGGAGGCATAACGTATATGTTTTGAATCTCATTCCATGTCAGGATTGTCTTTAGAGTTAGTCTACGAATCAACATTTGTGCTCTCAGTGCCATCGGAGGACAAGCGAAGTCAGGGCTTATGCCCCCAGCATTGATGGGGGTTGAGTTGAGTCAATAAGGCATCCAATCTTGAAGATTTTATACTTTCTGTCGTTGCATCTGGTAAGAGTTGCAGTTTAAGTAATCTTAGTCGACCCAGTTACTTTTGTACTATTTCTCAATTTTGCAAAAGTCGAGATTGTATATGCGAATGGTTGAACCACATTTACTCTGATATCGTCTCTTCTCTTTAGTAAGATAGTGAGGATTGCCTCATCCGGCGTCAGCGGACTCGGTTACTCCTATCAGATCAGCTGTGGAGTTAAGTAATCTTGTTGAATACGAGTGGATAAATGTTGTTATGAAGTCAGTTGGGCCCCTTCATTCATGCTTCATCATAGTCTGAAATGGTCATCACAGTCTTGTTGAGTCTCTTTCTCATGCTCGGTTCAATTGAGCTTGACAAACAAGGTCATGGGCTCGATAAATGGTATAGATTCTCTTTGGAACTGTACATTCTTGTCATTTTTTTCTAGGGATTTTCCTTTGTCCTTATCATTTCAGGAATTGGAAGGTGCTTGTAATAACCCGGAAATCTGGGTCAATTTAAATTTTTTAATTTGGCAATTTTAGTGAATTTTGATTATTTAAAATGAATTATTTTAAATAATATCGATGAGAAATTTATTTTGAATAAAATTCAATCGTATATAGTTATATAGATCGACGATAGAATATAAATATTTATTTATATTTATAAAAGGAATTGAAAATGGCGCGGTAGTTCGATAATTCGATTTCAAAAATTCAAATGAATGTACCGGTTGCAAAATAAACCGGATTTTAGTGAAACCAAAAATATTTGAATCTAATTGATAATATCTTTCCAACGAATCTGATAAATCGAAATTTCATAGCGAGAATCAAAAGATATGTCCAGTTGAAAATACTGAATAGTCGCTATAGAATTCAGGCCCTTAAAAATGGAAATTTTGCAAACGACCTCGGATTTCGACGAAACCACTTTTGTTGGATCCGGGATGTAAAGTTATTGCTAGGTTTCAAATTTCATAATTTTTCGAATCAATATGTGAGCGTGGAAAAGGAAAACGTGTTTGACCTGTTTTAGTTGATTTTAATCGATTGGAAAATGGCCATTTTTCAAACGGTCTCAGAATTCGACGAAACTAGTTCTGTTAGGACCGTATCGTCAATACGAAGCTAGAAAATATTTTTCAGGAATTTTTCTAGTTAGTATGTGACCCCAGTAAATTGAAATGCGCGTTCAAAAATTCAATATATAGAGTTATATTTTGATTTTAACGGAAACTGATCGAAACGTTCGAATCGGCCTGGGATACATATCCCGTTGTATTCGGAATGGGGGTAATTAGCTATGGACGATAGGCGGTGGGTCTCGTTTCGAGGTCAGAATAAAAAGTACCTTTTTGAAATTAAATTAATTAAATAAATAAAAAAAATCCCCCTTCTATTTCTATACTCCAGCCCCCCCCCCCGGATTTCAATTCGATTCAGAAGTAAAAAGAAAAAAAAAACCCACGCTCAACGAAATCGCACCTCCACCCACGTCGACCCCCCTCCCCCGATCGATCGCCGCCGCCGCCTTGTCAGACAAAGGCGCGCGCCTCTTCCCTCCCCCCTCTTCTATGTCGTCGCCCCCCTTCTTCTTCTCCCTCCTTTCTTCCTCCTCTACACCTCCGCCCTCGCCTCACTCCCCCCTTCATCTGAGCCGCCATCGCCTGACCAAGGCTGCACCCCCACCTCCAGCGACCGCGGCGCCACCTCCCCCTTTTTCCAGCGATGAGAAACCCGAAAACAAACCCAATGTAAGTCCTTTCCTTTATTGATTTTTAATTACAGAAAGGATATGATTTTTCTTGACAGAAAGATATAAATTTTGTTAGTAGAAAAATACCATCTTTGTTAGTAGAAAAATATAATTTTTGCGAAGGAAAAAAACCATATTTTTGTTATAGGAAAAACCATATTTTTGTCAAAGTGAAAGACAAGGTTTTCAGGAAGTGAAAGGCGAGATTTTTTGTATGTAAAAGACGAGATTTTTAGATATGAAGGAACGATTTTTATATATTGAATAGCGAAGTAAAAATTCGATTTTTATATATTGAATAGCAAAGTAAAAATTCGATTTTTATATATTGAATAGCAAAGTAAAATTTTGATTTTTATATATTGGATAGCGAAGTAAAAATTCGATTTTTACATATGTAGAGAATACGGGCAAAGAAAGTGACGAAAGAAGAAACGACGAAGATTTCTACATAAGAAGTGTCATGGAGTTGGGATAGATTTGGTGAGAACTTCTCACTTTTTTATTTAATTTTCTAGTTAAAAATATATACTAGGATGCAGACGGTGTTTAGTAGCACCCGACACCCATCGTCCACAGACCATGAACGGCTTGTATGCTTGTTTGTTTGATTTTGATGTGTAGTTGATTGTTTGATGTGATGTGTAATGAAATAAAATATTTATATAGTTAAAAATATTTTATAGTTAAAAATAGAATTTTTAACGTGTATATGAAATGAAATAAAAATAAACAAATCGGACGATTTGTTTATATACACACATTTGACTGATATTGATTGGGACGATAAATTTTACACATCGCCCAACTGCACAAATAAAATCTGTGTTTGATTGTTTGAAACCCCACACGGGTATTGGGATGACATATGACATACACTAATCCCAATAATTAGTTGTATGTCGATCGATTGATTGACAGACTGTTATGAGCGTTAAATATTTATATTTGATGCTTATACAGTGTAGAATGCACTTTGGATGATGGTTGATTGGGCTTCATTCCAGTTTTGAATAGAAATATTTGAAATAGAAATATTTGAAAAAGAAATATTTGAATAGAAATATTTGAAAAAGAAATATTTGAATAGAAATATTTGAAAAAGAAATATTTGAAATAGAAGGTTTGAAAATAGAAATATATGAAGTCGTATTGATTAGATTGACGCCATTTTGACGTGAACGATATTTTTATCGATTTCATTCATTTTATAATGAATATCGAAAGTGATTTCAAAATCTGATATTTTGAAAAGAATTGAAATTCAAACTGAAATTGAATATAAGTGAATTCGAATTGAAATTGAATATAAGTGAATTCGAATTGAAATTGAATATAAATGAATTCGAATTGAAATGGAATTGAACTGAAAACGAACTGAAATTAAATTAGAAATCAATTTGAATTGAAATCAATTTGAAATGAATTTAAAACGAATTTATAAGGAAAATTTCAATTTTGATTTGAATTTGAAATGAAGTTGAAATCATTTTGAAAACGAATTTAAAACGATTTATATAATACGTTTTAAAAGGAAATCGACGAAGTATATATTATATATATAATATATTGGCCTGAATAGAACGCGTCGCACCGCGGCAGTTCGCGAATTTCGACCATTGACTTTGAATGGATATTGCGGGAGATCCAACCGTCGGATTCTCCTAAAACCGAAACCGTTGGGTTCGTATCGAAAAGAGCTTTCTAACGAATATTAGAAATTAGAAATCTAACGGTTGGATTTGGAATTATGTCCAAATCAAATTTGAAAAAGGTCGCTGTAAGTGCAGTTCGATGGCCGTTGATGGAAATCGACTGTACTGGCCTTAATAAAATTATTAAAAATAGTAATAATTTGTGTAAAATCATAAAAAATGATTTGTGAAGAATTGGGATGAAAAACTCCATGTTTGAAAGGATAAAATAGATTTTTATCGAAATGAACTAGTTTTGAACTAGTATTATAATTCTATTTATTTTTAAAATAAATAAAGTGGATTGGAAATGGTTTTGAAAATAACCAGAATTTCCAATAATTGAATTGGAATGGGTTTGAATCGAAATTGTCTTTGGAATATTTCGATGTTGGATTTCGTGACGATACAGATATTGTTATGGAAATTTGAAAGATATATATATATCGTTATTTCCAATATGATATTTGTTGGTCGTAGAATTTGATATTGAATATAAGCCGATATATTTTCTATTCAGAGCCTTGTATTTAATATCAAATGTGATTTGGGTTTGTCGTGAATGGTGTCTTCATTAACACTGTTCTTAAGCCCAGTTGAGAAAAGGATTAAATCTTTTTATTTAGATATAATGAAGTGTACTAATTAAATAATATTTAATTGGAATTGAATTGGTATTGATTTTTGGGTTTATCGTGAACAGTGTTTTAAATAACACTTGTTCTTTAACCCGATAATTAATGGAATGTGATTTTGGGTTTATCGTGAACCGTGTTTTAAATGACACTGATTCTTTAACCTAGTTAAAGATTAAAACTAAGTGGAGTTTTAATGAATCTTTAATTAGATTGAAAAGATCGAGAATAGAGTATCACCAGTTTTGCTCCAGGCGATAGTTAAATCTTTAATTAGATTTGAACGTGAAATGGTAATTGAATTTACCGATAACACCGTGGTGTTAGATGTGAAGTAATACCAGTTTTACTTCATGGGATGAATACGTGGGGATTGGGAAATAAAATAAATGATTATTCCGGTGTGATTCTCTAATCCCGACTAGTTTGAATTGATATTCAAAGAAGATTAAAGAATAAAATTAAAGAATTTATCTTTGATAAAATTAATGGGAACCTTTCCCAGAGTAGAAGAATATTTGAATAAACGAATATTCTGAATTGGAATGAGGCATATGTTGTGTTTGTGTAACACTTATATAAAGTATACGCGAGTTATTTGGAAAGACCGGGTTTATCCCATTCTGAATAACTTATACGACGATAAGTCGAAGATGAAGACAGTGGTCGAAGACCGGAGGTCTTCACGTCGTTTGTGTGATTACTGATGATCTTGATTGGGATGTACACCCAAGAAGATGGAAACAGTTGGTGATCGCCCAGACGTACTTGGAGATCGATGGATATGCGGGGTACTAGGTGCCTCCGGTTTCGTTCAGACCCAGAACGGAATTGTAAATGGACTGTGTGTCTGACATTGGATTTTAGTCTGTGTGATTGATTTCTATTAAATATATATCTGTTTGGCGGCGGAGAATTTATTCTCTTGCTTAACGCCCTTCTCTGAGACGTACGAGCTCAGGGGTTATATACTGATGGATATCAAACGCATAGAGTGAATTGCCTGTGTGGCATGCCTAAGTGGCAAATGATCAAGGCTTCGGTTGAAAAGCAAAGTCTTGTGGTTGATGATCGAAGCACAGCCTTTGTGGCATAGCTTTGTGTAACGTTTACTTCGCGAGCCTCACCCCCCGGTGTGAACCAAAACGGGAGAGGACGTCAGGGAGGGCATGCGTTTCTTTCTAGCTAGAAGTGGCATCAGTGGTTTTACACGCTCTGACGAGTTTGACTTATGTGGTTGTTGTTGTTGCGAGGCGCCTCGGTTTGATCGGACGATCTGGGTCCGATGGAGTCATTCGTTGGCTCATTTACGCCCCATAGGGCGGGGAAACGCATGTTCAGGGTTTAAGTTTAATCCACATCGGTGGACTGGCCCTGAGGATCCAAAGGTCACTCGAGCTCTGACCTGAGGCTCGGGCTAGAGAGTCTCGAATCGGTTGAGGACTATCTTTTGCCTCGGTTCATAGATGGAAATCCAATTTCCAAATACGTGACATTTGCGGTTTATTTGTAGAACTAGTATGGCGACATGATATATGGTACCCATGCCGTCTATGATTGATACTTATGATTGAAGTTGTTTTATACACTATGCACTTATAGTAGTATCAAATGATTTGTTTTAAACGTACTAAGCATGTTTGGCTATTATAAGGGAAAACCCTATCCCCCGGCTTGCGTTGCATTGTGTGATAGGACCTGGGTCTTATAATAGCTTCATTTTTCTTTATTTAGCATTGCGCTGTTTGTTTTATGCACTGGTATTCTTGGGAGGAAACCCGTTCCGCGTTAGCGGCGTGGTCCCTTGATTTACCTAACTTTAAAATAAAGATTAATAATTGTTTTAGTTCTCACACTAGTCCCATGACTGACCTGGAGTTTATTGTTTTAACCTAAACTCTGGGTGCCCCTATTTTGACACGGGCAGCTAGTAGTTTTGGTTTTGCAGATTTATATTCACAGGATCCTGGTTTACAGCTGGAACGATACTCGGAAAGCTTTGTATCCGCGTATTACTTCTAGTTGTGTATTTTATTAATTTTCCGCTGCGATGTATTTAAATGTAATTTAAATCTCTGATATTTCTGTGTACTATTTATTCATACTCTGTATATTCTTGTATTCTGATGGAATTGTTGTTATATACAATGAAATGTTCTCCCGTCTACGTTCTGTTGTGGCTTGTTCTCGAACTATCCGCGCTTTCCTCACCGGGGAAGTTACGGGTTTTTACAGTGCTCCATTCTTTAGTCGAAAAAGCATCTTGGTCATTCGTCTCGACGTTAACACCTTTTTGTCATGAAAGTCTATCCACCTCAGGGTTGAATTCATCAAAGCCTCTGAGCAAGTCTCGTTGTGGTGAAATATTGAAATCCGTGGGAATAACAGGACATTCTAATGTCCCATGTGAAAAGACTATTATTGTCGTTACCCACATCATCTTGAGAAGTACCGCTTCTTGAGAGGTGCCGAATCAAACTGGCGAGCAGGTTGCCATCAAAGAATTGATGCACATTATCAAGATCATGGCTGGTGCCCCCAGCATTGAATCTGAGATTATAAAGGGGGTCTTTGCAGATTTCTTGTTTTCGCGTCGATGTTACCCACAGGTCATGGTTCGAGTCATTCGACCTGACCGGGTTCCTGTTCTTCGAATTGTTGCGTTCTTGCTTGGAGCTGAGTGTGAAATGTCGCTCGAGTATCCATTCGGGTTGGAGCTAAAGCTGGTCATGCATGACCTGAGTTAGTCACAATTCTTGCTTTCTCATCTAGGATGTTGCAGGTAGCTATTCCATTGCCCATGTTTCCATCTGTGACGTTCTGAATCGAAGCCGCATGATGCATGCCTGCTGATTGGCTCGTGTTCAACTCGAGCTGATGGTTGCTATCTGACTATGCCAAATTCGCCACTGCTTGAACTTCGATTTTATCATTTCCAATGAATTGATGATTGTTGCTCGGCCTTTCGATTCAGCACTGGTGCCTCCAACGTGAAGTCTTGAAATAGGTGAAGGTCGGCCTCGGGCTTCTTGGTTATGCATGCGCAGTAGCCGTCAATCAGGTTTCTGTCATTCAATTCTAAATATAGGCATCGGGTAGTTAAACTATGCTGCTTGAGGCTTGTATTCTGTGCCCCCTTCCTCTTGGGTTTGTTCTGAGTAGTAGATTTCGAATTCATATTTTTCATACTCCCTCTTCGCATCATGAGTCAAAGTTGGGTGAACATCGATTTATTAGTACTCAGCCAATGCTAAGCCCTAGTCTCCCATCCAAGCCCCGAGGATTGCAATCAAGCGATGAAGGGTTAGATCGTAGTCTCCTTGAGTGCTCCCATTTGTCCCTTGTATCATGGGAAAGGTCGGAAACAAAGTGGTTGTGTCACGCCTAACTATAACATGGGATATGTCTAATCTTATCTGAGCTTTCCAGTTTGGAAGTGGGTTGGGACCAGCAAATGGGCATTCTCTTTGCATCCGTTTTACGGTCCTTGAATGGACTTTTCTAAATTTAGCGAAGGAAAACGTGTTCTGGACAATCCAAGAAATCTTCAATCCATAGGATTCCTCGTCGGGTCCTTCCAGTTGTGAGTATAAAGTCATATGACATGTCGCTGAACAATCCACTACCAAGGCCTCTTTTCTGTCGTCGTCTTGAGTCGCACAGGCAGTTTAGAAGTATGCACCCACATCATCCTTTTGGACCCATCCCTTTGTTTCTTTTCCACTGGCACTTTGTAGTCGTTGCGAGTGCGGCCCTCGCATTTTGCCTAGTTTAGCTTTATGGCCCTGCATTTAGTAAATAAAATTTTGTTTCTTTTGCATTATCCTGTACCTTCGAGCATTCCATAATTAGTTATGCATTTAAACATTTGAAACGCAAATAAGTCATGAAACATCAATGCATCTATAAATGAAAGTGCACTAAAGTATTATGTATGTAGAGGTATGCCCCCAATCTATCATTAACTTAGTGCCTGGCCAGGGCTTGTTGAGGATTGATTAGGACCATAATTGTGTTGCCCCCATGTTCGGACATGGAGGATTCGGGCTCAGCTTTCATTCTCGCCCCCGATACTACAACGGGGTAGGAGCCCTTAACTGGCATTTAATCAACATGCCCTTATACTCTCTTATCGTAGCTCAGGGTGGAGTTCGAACTCAGCTTTCAGTCTGTTCCCTGATCCTTTATCAGGGTAGGAGTTCTTGGGGCGCTAAGTCTCTAGCGCCTTTATACTCTCCCAATCCTTCAGCGGGATAGAGTGTTGTCAAGGCGGTCTTTAATCATGGTGCACCTTCACGCCTCGCGGACGTTATCTTCTCGTCCTTTATACTCTCTCGAATCTTGAGAGGTAGAGTGGTTCACGCAAACAGTTATATCATTCACCCTGGCATTCCTTCTGCACTCTAGTTCAAAGAGTGGGATTCTACCGTTTCAATTGTTATTCTCGAGAGATCGGTTCTAGTCCATGCTCCACGCTTCACTCTGGCGAATGGAGCTTTTCGGACAAGTGGTCGAATCACACCCGTCAAGGCGCTACCTCATAATAATCAAGTCTTTCGCGTCCCGTCGACTCTCGAAATGGAGTTTGGGCGGACATCATAGTATGTCCTTTATTCTTCTATCCAAGATCTTAGGATTAGAATTAGTCGAGCAAACAGTCTTAGAACGTCTTTCAAGGCTCTGTATTCCTCCGATTGATCTACGGGAGGGGCGATTGGCACCGATCTTCGGGTACCTGCGTTATTCACATCGCACGAGTTAGTCATGTCAATAACTCGGAAAGCACGTGAACGTAAATTGTATGATTGAAAAGTAAGCAAATCAAGAGGCAGTGTTGCCTCCCTTATTTGGATTCATGTAATCTTGTGGCGTAGAGCATAGGATTGAGCCATGTAGTCGGTCGAACCGCGTCCATTTGGAATCGGATTTCGACTTTGTAATTCAATGGTTTATGTTCAATTGTCTTGTGGTCCGCCACCCGTGGGCCAAGGAGTGGATGTTCATTTCGAATCCACCTTGGGCTATACAACTTTCCATAGACGGGGGCATGACTTTGCAAACGAGCAGTTCAATCGGGCCCGCTATGGCAGTGCTCCATAACTCTGCATGCCGGTGTTAAAAGTCTGATCGATACCAAATCTGAGGTACCTACACCATCCATATATAAATTTTTCTGAGTTAATTACATCGATAACTCATAAAGAATGCAAATATAAGAGTCATGGTTAAAGAATAGTCCTATTAAAGGAATGAATATCATTTTGAGCGAAACTGGAATTGCATGCTCTTTGCCGGTTAATTCTGCGCTATCCTGGCTACGTCAGGGGATGGCTACCAGAATCTTAAGCTGACGACGAATGTCTTTTCAAATTATTAAGGGGCGGCAGTTCCAAGAATGTATAGACCTTAGTCGGGGGTCTTGAGATGGCAAGGGCGGTTAGGTAAGTATCATAAGTGAGTGATGAGGTCACATCTCTTTTGAATCGCTTCTTTGCCCCCAACGCTGAGGGTAAGGATAGAGTGTCAGGAAGTCATAACTGTATCACTAATGGTAGCACATCATCGCATTGGTGCTAGGAAATAGGATATTGTTGCTGGTGAGATAGTCATATCTCATAAATTTATTGATACGCCTTTGATCCCTTATCGGGGACAAGGGTTGGTGCGCGAACAATCAGTCAGCATTCAGGCATAAGCGTTCAAAATATTCAACTTGCTAACCTTCAGGCAAGACTAAGGAAATCGGCCATGCAAACTCCTGATGTATTAGCTTTGAATTAGATGATTTAATCTCGAGTGATTCATGCTCAAATATCCAGTTGCCCCCAGCGTCCGGGTACTAAGTCACTTGGCAGATAATTGATGAAAGGAGTGGAAGTGTGCATCTTCACTTTCTAGTTCCAAAACATCGTTCACTAGATGTTTCATTCGCATATATCTCCCTTCAAGATGGAAGTTAATTAGTGATTTTGTCGAATCATTCGGAGCAATGAACTCAGCAACGGTAGTCGTTGGTGTCTTTCTTGGGACAACCTTCCAATAAAAATAGGCAGTATCGACTTACATGCCATATCTCATGGCCTAAAGAACAATGGTGCGGCATTCGTTCTCCTTGTTGGAAGCATTTCGTGCTGCAAGAAGTTTATCATGGGGTTGTCCATGACTCTCTTCCGGGTTTGGTCTCCAACACTGGATGAACTTCCATCTGATCAATAGTTGGATTTTGTAGTGTCTTGATAGGGATTATCTGCAAAAACTCCGGCATTGGCTCATCGGTCATTTCTCGCACCATCTATATACAGTTTCTAGGTGCTTGATTTCATCTTTCATTTCGAGGGGCCATCTTCTTCATCTAACACATCCTCTTCGGGAGTGGTACATTCAACGATGTAGTTGGCTAATGCTTGCCCTAGTATGGACTTCTTTAGGAGGGAATTGAAATCAAACTGGTTCAGCTCTATGTTCCGTCTGAGCAAATTTCCATATGCCTCAGGTTGCTGCAAGACTTTTCCATCTTTGGGCAATTGCTTCGTGAGATGTTTCCCTCCTACATCTCGAATCTTCATCCTCTTTGGGATTTATGTTTTGAGGCAGATCATCGGGTAACTCTTTCTGTGATGTCTTCTTTGCTTACTGACCCATGCCTCCTTCACACTCCCTCTCATTGGGAGGGGAAGCTTCTTAGGATTCCATGCCATCTCTATTGCATAACAGATTCCATTCAGCTAATAGAAGGTTCTCCTAGTAATATAGTCACCATGGACCATTCCCACTCCAGTTTCAATTGGGAATATTAACAATATACACCAAGGTGCAATGTAAGCTTTGAATTTTGCTGGAGATGGCCGCATGGTTGCTGATGAGCAGTTAAGATGATGATCCATAGGTCCGACCATAGCCTGTGGCGGTTCAACTGATACCTGACTCTGGGCACCAAAATATGCTAAGCTCCTCAGGGAGTGCACCGCAGTACGTATGTCATCCATCGCGTCATACAAGTGATGGGTAGCTTTGTAGTGTTAGGATCCTTAGTTGCTCGTTGGCATGGAATAATGTTCAGACTATCCCACATAAACATCATTCGGGACTCCGCCGATCGGACAGGTTTAAGCCACATAAATCAAATGATCACTAATCGTTCAGGAGCAGCGTTAGTTGCATTGATGAAATCAATACATCATTGGAACTCTAGAAGAGGAGGTTACCAAGAGATATTCATTGTCTCTCATACTGTCATACCTGGCATACCGAATCTTTTCAATAGCTCCTCACGCTGACTAACATCAGTGAATAGGTGTTATGGTTCTTGGAAGAATCCTAGTCGTTGCCAATTTGCTGTCGATATCCTCAAAATATCTACCGAATCTCGGTTGATAAGCATTTGTGATAATTGTGGGCCAAAATGTACTCTGAGCCGAAGGCGAGCCGTCAGGCGGGTCCGGGCGCAGCGCCGGTGGGTGTGGGCACCGCACGATATTTTTTTATTTTAGAGGATGGAGCCTTTTTTGAAATGATCTGAAAATTGTATTTTTCTCAAAAACTATTACTTTTTCGGACCATTTTGTGACCTTGGTTCGCCATCACTTTTCTGGTCGCGGTCGTCGAGCTTCATCGGTTCGTGAAGGCACCATCGATCAGGTCAGATCACTCGCTCCAGGTCGGTTCATGAAGCTTTATTTCTAGTCCTTCTAGCTTCACAACATCATATACTACGTTCATGAGCATGTCGTATACTTCACGTGTAACATCACACGAGCAGGTCCAATAATCCAGAAAGTCATTTTGTAGCGTTTCAATAAAGCCTAGGTTTGATCCGTCCAAAACATCACAGACATCAGTGAGGTTATGCACTCTGATTCTTTTGGCATCACGTTAACTAGCTCCTTTCAGCAACAACTATAGTCGATCAAAGCGAGAGTGGATGCCTCCGTCACTAAGTAAACCAAGTGCGGAACTTGTATGATGCTTCACCAAGAACCTGGGCATCACATCCATGCTTCACAGCAGTCCGGTCATTCTCATATCGATCCATCCTTTTTTTTTAACAAATTGTTCATGTGTGTTGAATTCAAGCGGTCCAGACTACGTGTTTATTACATACAGGAACCATACTTCACGAACCAAACCATGTTGTATACCATTCACGAACAATACTTTAATGCATGACGACTGGGTCATGAACTGGTTACCAAGTCGGGTCGTGACCTATGTCCACCACCATTTTTCCGGAATGCGGTTCGCAATATCAACATGCACTAGAGTGCATCAATTCCATGTTAGTTCACGAATCGTTATAATATATTATTTCAAATCCTCGCGACATGAAATATAACATCAGTTCATGACACATCTTTAGGTGGTTCCACGAGCCCACGATTGCCTATTTTCATGCCCACGAGTGGATCTCCAGGCGGTTCCATAAAACGCATGCACCTAATGTGTTAAGGTACATAACCCACTGTTCGTATGAAACTGTCACGCCACCTCCTTCTCAGTCATGCAAAAGATTTGGCCCATATATGACTTTAGACAATGGCACACGTGGCAAGGCTTGGAGTTGAGTCATCTTGCATAACATGAAGATGGGTCCCAGTAGGATAATAATAAAGTCTATGTGCACATATTATTCCACTCGTGAAGGGGGGCACGAGCCAACATACTTAACCCACTGGTGAATGAAGCCATCTGCATGGAATACGGCGCCACGTGGACAAAATGCATCTCCGGATCACTATTGTCCTCCGGTTCGTGGCATCGCTTTCCCTATTTTCAGCACAGACCGTGACACCCTCGCGAGCCTTGAGTCGTTCTGCTCGTGAATGGTCTTAGGAGAAGAGGCTTGCTTATGAGTGAGAGTAAGAGAGGGGATGTTTCCTTGGATTGAGTCGAGCAGGTAATAGAAAAAAGGTATTGGATCGGGTCGTGCTTCAATGACCCAATCCCCTTCCGCTCGTCAATGGTAATTCATGAGCCATTTTGTTGCAAGATCAATGGTCATGAGCGGGAAAGAAGGAGCCAGTTAATCGCGAGTGGATTACAATCCACCTGCTAGTCACAAGTCGAATTAAGCACATTAGCATCCATTAAAAAAGGGACCAGACGCGGGTAATGTACGCTGATGCTAGCTACTAGAGTAACAAATTACTGACGCCACCAGAGCAGTTTTGTTTACTTATCAACTTGTTGAATTCTTCTACAAGGGAATTACACGTTAGTCTGGACCCCTCTTGGAAGAAACATGCATGCACCACGATTCGTTATCTATTTCATTTTATAATAATACAGCAAATAGACCACGTGCTTATATTCTGGTAGCCTCCATCGCGCTTAGATTTAGATTCGGTGGAACACATCAAAGTAGGACAACAACAAGTCCCTCCCGAAAACAAGACCGGCTCGTGACTAAAAGTGGGACCAGATGCATAGATGGGCTCCCATACTCCAGTCAATTCACGAACTGAAACCGGGTTTCTTTATTCGCTGTAGTTTTTGCACTATATTCTTATGCCACATTTCCAATTTACAACTGTACACATGGTCTCCTCAGTGCCATTTATTTTTTTGGTTACATATGTTTGCGATTAACCTATCTAGCACACACTGGAAGCAGCATCCGGTTCATATCCAAATACATCAACGACTCGCATGGCAATGAACTGGTATATCGCCATGTGAACTTTCACAATTATACAAGAACGACTTGATATTAATCTAGCATTTGGATGACCCTATTTTAAGTCTGACATTTCACATTTGGAAGTCACCATTTTCACAAAATTATTGGAAAATCGGGAGTTTGTAGGAATTCCTCATTGAATTCGGCAATCCAATAGTAGACTGGAGAATCCTTATATGCTAAGAAACTTCATTTCCCAGTGAAAGCACCAAAATATTAGACCAAAACGTGGTCCTAACACCCAAATCATCATATTTCGAGCATAGGATATGAAGAAATATCTGAAAAATAGAAAAAAAGCAAGACAGCAGGATTTTTATAGTGTTTCAGCGTTAATGAGCCTACCTCCACTTCATATTTTCTCATTTCAATCGTTGATTACAATTACAATAAATATTTTCTCTCAATCACTTGAATCTAATGAATAATTCTCTTTGAATTCGTTGAATTTTATTAAGGAAGATGGTGGTTATTCATGGAGAAGTGTTGGCCATGGCAGCCATGGATGTTGAGATGCCCCAAAAAGTCCCCTGAAAATGCCCTTTGGTGGTGTATTTATAGCTGTAGGAGAGATCATATGGTGATGGGGTTGTAGTAGGACACGTGGCACCCGATCCGGGAAAGTAGGAGTGATCATAGCCTTGAGAATAGGTCAAGATCTACATGTGTAGTAGCAGGTCCTGGTCGCGGTTCGTGAGTCGGGGTGGTGAGCTGGTGAGGGTCGTGATGGTGATGGTCAGGCGGGTCATGGTCACGAGCCGCCCTCAGAAAGGGGTCACGAACCACCCTCAAGAGGGCTCACAAACCGGCCCTAGGAGGGGTCACGAACAACCCCCAGGAGGGGTCATGATCCTCCCCCAGGAGGGGGTCACGCACTAGTCTTCAAAAATGTCCAAAATTCATGTTTTTCCATATTTCTGCATGCGTTCACGGAAACGAACATAGCTTTCGAACCGTAAGGCCGATTGTACCAAATGAAAGCTCTACTTGAAGCTAATTCAGAGGGCTACAAGTATTTGATGTGTTTAGATCCAAATGAGGTCGTTTGGTATGGGTTTCGTTTCAGTTTATACTAATGTTGTGATTTTAACCAAACTGCCCTGTGTCTTCTGACGATGCTTCCAATGTCGGAGAGTGATGTTATCCAGAGATTCCATATGTGACAGCATATGCTAAAAGGTGTGTCAAAATGATCTTTTCTTTGGGTAGCTTGGTCACAAAGCAGGCTAACAATTATCATCTTCGATGATAAATGGATTCACCTGATTATCCATTACAAATTTACGAAGGCTCCTTATCACTTTTCCTTGTCTATTTTTCTCTTGGCTCATCCGAATTTGGAGTACTTGTATTTCATCAAGCATATGAAAAGTATATTCCATTTTCTCTTCAAGTTTGATGACACATGATAGGGTAGAACGTTGAAAAGGACCTTTGGATGGTCCAGTGGATGATTCAGGATTAATCTGGGTGTTAAAATTGGTGGAGGCCATTGTTTATTTTAGTTCAGAATTTTTACAGAAGTGAAATGGGAGAATGAAGAAGAAAATTCAAAGTGGAGAGTTTAAATGGTTATTATAACTAACTTTTGCTGGGAATTAATTTTCGAAATCTGGCAGTCATATGTCGACATATGGAAGTATGTATGTCGACATACTTACAATTTTTATTTTATTTTTCTAATTTTTAATGTTGTTCTTATATATATTAATATATTTAATTATTCTAATTCACTTAATGAACAAATACCTAATTCTCTTCTAAATTTAGTAAATGTTGCTTCGTTTAATAGTTTTGTTAATATATCTGCTATTTGTTAATTTGTTTCTATAAATTCGAGTGAAATTTTCTCTTTGCTTACGTTATCTTTTAGAAAATGATGTCGTATATTGATATGTTTAGTTCTTGAATGATGAGTTGGATTTTCAGATATATTTAAAGCATTCGTATTATAGCAGTATATTGGTGATTTGTTTATATTTAATCCAAAATCATTTAGAGTTTGTTGCATATATATTTACTTGTGAACAAGCCAAAGTAGAAGAGATATATTTTGCTTCAGTTGTTGATAAAGATACGATTTTTTTTACTAAACCACGAGACTTGTGAATGTCCTAAGAAATGACATGTTCCACTAGTACTTTTACGATTGGGTTTACATCCCATATAATTAACATCACAATAAGAAACTAAGTCGAATGAATCATCCTTAGGATAAAATAATCCAAAGTCTGATGTATGCTTTACATACCTTAGAATACGTTTTACGGCTTTTAAATGTGTTTCCTTAGGTTGCGATTGATATCTTGCACAGAGACATGCACTATGCATTTTATCTGGTCTACTAGCAGTTATATATAATAGCGATCCTATCATTCCTCTATATAATTTTTGATCAAAGTCTTTAGACGTATCGTCTGTACTTAATGCATTATTAGTCGCCATCGGTGTTGGTTTCCTATTAGTTCTTATTAAATTATATTTATTAATTAGATCCCTTGTGTATTTTTCTTGATTAATAAATATTCCATTCTTTAATTGATGAATTTGTAAGCCTAAAAAGAACGTTAGTTCCCCCATATGACTCATCTCAAATTCTTGGGTCATAATATCTGAAAATTCTTTATTCATCTTATCGTTCGTTGATTCGAAAATTATGTCATCAACATATATTTGTACTAATTGTATATCCTTATTATTCTTTTTAATAAACAAGGTATTATATAATTTTCCTATTTCAAAGTTGGATTGTAATAAATAATTTCTTAATCTATCATACCAAGCCCTAGGAGCTTGTTTTAATCCATATAATGCTTTCTTTAACTTATATGCGTGATTTAGTAATTTTTCGTCTTCAAATAGAGGTGGTTGCTCTACATATACGTCTTCTTTAACAAATCCATTTAGAAAAGCACTTTTAACATCCATTTGATATAATTTGAAATTATTATGGTTTGCAAAGGCTAGTAAAATCCTAAAAGCTTCTAATCTTACTACGGGGGCAAAAATTTCAGTGTAATCTATTCCTTCTTCTTGAGTATAACCTTGTTCTACTAGTCATGACTTATTTCTTATGATCTCACTGTGTTCATTTATTTTATTGTTTTAAACCCATTTAGTTCCTATTATAGTCTTATCCTCTGGTCTATGAACAAGTTCCCATACATTATTCCTAGAAAACTGATTCAGTTTTTCTTGCATGGCAAGTATCCAAGAATCATCGGAAGATGCTTCCTTTTGATTCTTAGGCTCAATAATTGAAATAAATGCAGTTAATAATATTATTTAATTGATTAAGGGTTCCCATGACAGATTCAATATCTCCTAAGATATTTCCTACAGGATGGTCTCTAAGTAATCTAATTCGTTTATTTGGCTGACTATCTTCATGATTTATTTCATTAATTTCATTTTCACATTCATCTTCATTGTTTTGTATTATACTTTTGTAAGTTTCATCAAACTATAAGTTTAAGGTTTCTTCTATAGTATTGGTTCTAGTATTGAAAACTCTATATGCCTTACTTCTTTCTGAATATCCAATAAATATTCCTTTATCGGATTTCGAGTCAAATTTGTCTAAATTTTCTTTAGTATTTAGTGTAAAACATTTACTTCCAAAAGTTTTAAAATATGATAATTTTGGTTTCTTATTATACAAAAGTTCATACGGAGTTTTATGAGTTAAGGGTCTATTTGAAATTCTATTTAAAATATAACACGTTGTTGCAACAGCATCAACCCAAAAATTTCTTGGTTAATTCTATCAGATAACATAGTTCTCGCACACTCTTGTATCGTCCTATTTTTACGTGTAACTACTCCATTTTGTTAAGGGGTTCTAGGAATAGAAAAATTATGGGTTATTTCCGTTTTATTACAAAAAATTTCAAAATTTTCGTTTTTGAATTCTTCGCAATGGTCACTTCGTATTGTTTTGATTTTTAGTGATAATAAGTTTTGAATTCTTTTAGAAAAAGTTTTAAATTGATCAAAAGCATCACTTTTATTTTTAAGAAACAAAGTCCAAGTAAATCTAGAAAAATCGTCGACTATTACGTAAACATATCTATTACGATTTATCGATTGGGTTTGAGATGGACCAAATAAATCCATGTGAATTAACTCTAATGGTTTCTAGGTTGTAATTTCCTCTTTTGATTTAAATGAACTTCTTTTTTATTATCTGAATTGAAAAGCGTCACATAAATTATTAACTTTAAATTTCATTTTGGGTAATCCTTTAATTAAATCTAATTCAGAAATCCTAGAGATATGTTTGAAATTTATATGACCAAATCACTTATGCTAGGGGTCACTTGTATTGGCCATAAGACATAGATTATCGTTGGAGATTTTCATACTCAATATATAGATATTTGTCTTTCTATCTCCTTCAAATATTACTTTTGAATTCCTATCTTCTAAAAAACATTTATCTTTTTCAAAGTTTACTTTTTAACCCATATCGCAAAGTTGACTTATACTTAGTAGGTTGTCATTTGGATTCCTAACTAATAAAACATTAGAAATAGCAGGAGTTTCAGAATTACCAACATTTTCGATCCCAATAATGTACCCTTTAAATTTTTCTATGAAGTTCACCATTCCACCATCTTCATATATCATATTATTGAGTAATTCAGGATTTCCCGCCATATGTCTCGAACAGCCACTATCCAGTATCCATTTGTCCTTTTTGATTTCCCTCAATTGCTTTCTAGAATTTGAATTCTCAATAGCCATGGAACACACCAGTTAAGAATTTGAATTTTCAACGGTTACTTTTTTCAGAATTTGAATTTTCAATAGCCACCATTTCAGAATTTGAATTATCAACAGCCACTTTACCCATCTTTTCAACTTTTTATTTTTCAAAAGCCATATAACACATCTTTTCCTATATTGAACAATATTTCAGTAGATCACTTGACTTTTCAACACGATTATATGAAGACTTTTTTAACATTGGTACAATGCATGAATTGACATTAGCGTTAACAATTATTTCAAAATTTTCCATTTAAAATTTTTCAAAAATCAGATTATGAACTTTTTGAAAGACCTTGCTCTGATACCAATTGTTAAGGATTACAGAATGAGTCGTTAAGGCAAAACTAACACTATAAGGGGTAAATAGTGTGTTTGAGAAATTTAACAAAATCTAAAACTTATATGATCTACTATATGAATCACACACTACAGAAATAATCAAAGACATAGAATCAAACACAAACACAAAGATAAACAAAAATAAAATGCAGAAAAGAAAAGAACACACCGGATTTTATACTGGTTTGGATTACTCGTACGTCCAGTCCCACACAACGCTAGATTGCACAAAGTTTTATTACTATATCAATATCAAAGTACAACCCCCTTGATTTTACGGCCACAAGGTTACCACCGATTCCAAACACCCTCGATCAAGATATTCCCCTTGATTTCTCCAGTTACAAGGTTAACACCGCTCCATTTCCTTGATTTCAAGGCTATAAGGAACACACCTTTTCCTAAACATTACCCAAACAGTTACAACAACCCTATAACTCTTCAATAGCACTTCGATTCAAAGAGTAATGAGTAGAGAGTGAGAAGAGAAGAAGTTTTATATAAATAGAATTGAATTCGGCATAGTATAAGTGTAGAAATCGTATAAATATGAAATATTAATGGTGTAAAAAAAGGGGATGAAGATGGGGAAGAAGAATGATGAAAAAATTTCGAAATCAGCCCCTATTTATAAGATTTGAAAGGTTGCAACGCTTCTGGAACCTTACAAATAGTGAAAAGACAATTCCTTTCAAAATAAAAAATGCGACAGTTATATGTCGACATAGAGAACTATGTAGGTCGACATATCATAGTGTAATTTTGAATTTTGAGTAATTTTCAAGTGTTTTGATATATATATATATAATTCTGGAAATTCTTGAATTAAAACATAGTGTTATAAATAAGTATTATAAAGTAGAAAATCATATAGAATCATAAATATAACTTATATAAATATATTTATAAAATTATAAAGTTAAGAACTATATAAATATAAAGTATAAGTATATAAATATATATAAACTTATAAGCTTTAAAACTTTAGTTTAAAATCAGAACTAAAATAGAGAAACTTAATCAGAATAGGATTTGAAAATAGAATTTGGAATTTAAAAATCAAAAATTGAAAATAAGAATTTGAATTTGAATTTGAACTTGTAGTGCTATTCAGAGTCTTACATATACTAGACTCTATTACTATATTTGTTTTGTACTTTTGAAATCATGATTACTCATGAGTCTTGAATCATCTTTGAATTCTGAATCTCTAAAAGCTCTTAAACTGTACAGTCCTCAGTATTAATTCCTGTATACAAATCCAGCATATGTATATATATATATATTCTAGATAATGTGTTAGTATATATTTTATAATCAATTAATATTGAAATAAGGTTGTTGTCATCAAAACTCCATTCTCCACCAAAACAAACATCGTATTTCAAATCCAATACATATATATATATATAAGTATTTTAAAAATGTTAGGATCGATTTAACATTGATTCCCAAAATCTTTTACTTTGTCGACGGTACTAAAGAGGCAAAATGTCTATTATAGTACCAAACCCGTGAAATATTTAATAATTTCACATCAATTTAATCACATCAAATCATACTGATAAGCATTATCAATAGTAGTTAGGAATCTTGTCGGATTCTTCCAACTTGTCAATCCCTACATGACAAATTCATATTTTAAACATATATTATAATATAATGAAATTTAACAACTACTAGTCAGGAATCCAGTTGGACCCTCCAACCTTTCATTCCATGCGTCCAAATAGGTTACCTCAAATAATATCCATTTAATACGGTAATATAACACCTACTATAATAAGAACGAAAAAATAAATTTAACTGATAATGGTCAATTGATAATGATATTTCAAGCATCTTATTTAATTTAATACGTTTATATTATTATAAACGTAACCAACACGGTAAGATACCTCAGCTAGAGATAGTAGTTAAGATAACGATTTCATTTTAATTTAAATTAAATGAATGTTTAATTTAAACAACACTTGTAAAATATTCCGCAAACATCCAAACAGTCAGCAAATCACTCAACAATTAGCAAACATAACACACGAATATTAAACCTGGATTATATATAATATTAGTGGGGCAAAACTGAGTGAGTTATACTCACCTTGATTTGATTCATTATTAAAATGGCTCATTTAAGTTAAATTAAACAAGTGTTTAATTTAACTGAACATTCCAGTTGATTCCAAATGCATCCAAATATGTTCCATGATGTAGTGCTCATTAAAGCGATTCCAACGACACCTTATTTGTCCGATTCTGATAATATACGATTGGGTTATTTATATATTAGTGATCAAAATTAAATTAATAATTTATTTCCTAATTTAACTTTATATATTAAACTAATTACTTTAAAAATTATAAATCAGGGCCGACATTTCTGTTTCCTTCATTTATAAAGATTTTTGCCCATTCCATTCATGTTTTAGTACATAGGGGTCTAATTTAAAAATAATAATTCCTCAACTAACATTATTTAGGTTAATAATTTTTTTGGTTAAGATTAACCAGAGCGACCTCCTTTGATTAGAAACAAAAAGAACACGACCCCATTTTAATTTACTTCTTCCCATTTTCGTTCAAAATCACCACCCACGCTGCCTCACACCATCCGGCTGCCTAAGCTATCATCGACGATTTGAATGCCATCGAAATTCACCCCCTTGAGGGCCTGAACGTCACCATCCACTACCCTGAATTTCACGCACCTCGAAGCCACCCTCCACCCTAAATCTGACTTCAAGCACAACGCCATTGAAGCCAAATCCCGGCCATCTTAGAGATCCATATGTGCTCACCAATGATTAGATTACAGATCTCGATGCACCCATCACTTTTCTAGTTGAAAGAATTTCGATCTAGCCTGTGGGTATGAAGAAATCAAGGGGAAGAGTTTAGTATGATTCTGGCCGTTTGGTTTTTACATTGCTGGGAAGGATTTTGAAACCAAATGAAGTAATGCGTGTAGCTATATATAGGTGAAATCATGATTATGGATAGGAACAATGTTCATTCTATCAATTCGATGTAGGCTTAGGTAGTTGTGTTAGTGTAGCAACCCGGATTTTTGAGCGACTTTGGTTATCGACGTAAGCTCGACGTCGATAACCAAAACATCGAAAAAATCTCGGTAATTAATGAAAGAAATTAGAAGGTGAGAATAGATAAGATAGAACTTATAGAATAGAAGAAGAAGAAGAACATCATCATCAAAGTAAACACGAATCTCACAGCGGAACGAATAACATACAATAGATAACATAACTTTGAAATATAACAGTTATGTATACAATAGCACTTATCAGAGTACAGCACTTACAACAACATCGGAAATAACTATAGCTATATGATCCAGAAGCCTCCTGCTCCAGCTCTTCAAGTATACCTGTAAATTCCCGACTACTTGACTGCCCGTACAAATTTAGGCACCCAAGAGTTTAGGGAAAACAACAAAATAAACTCCGGGTCAGTCATGGGACTGGTGTGAATAAACTCAAATCATTTAAACAGGTATATGATATCTCATAAGACCACGCCGTGAATACGGAACGGGTTTTTCCCTTATGAGAATCCAAATAACTTTTCAAAGCAAGATCATTCTGATATTATAATAATGTCTAAGTACAAATAAATATCAATCTAGCAGAAACGCTTGCATCTCACTTTACTACATATATAGTATACAATCAAAATCGCAAGCACGTATTGGATGATTGGATTTCCAACTATGACAAGGTATGGAACCACCTTCCGATCAGTGTACTCTAGGAACGATACACTGGAGTTCAGCAAGAACATCTTGTAACTCAGCCACACATGACCGACCACTCATTTCGCTTGAGTGTATCGAATGTACATCACCAACGGTTGGGATCAGCAACCGTTCCCGTATATATATGGGACAGCATTGATAGATTTAAGAAACAAATGAATATTCTCTAGATAGGTGATTATACACCCTACTTCGGTGCGACCGACTTAGCCATGCTGCCTGCCCGATTTCTGTCATTTACCGGATGATGAGGCTAGAAGCTACGCTTTATCATTACATCAGATTTCTTCGAATGCCACATTGTCAGGTCCATCGAAAATCACTAATTGACGTTTACAACAGTACATTACGTGTCAGCTAAAGAAGTTTCCTTCTCCGCTTCCACTCTTGGTACGATTGAAGAAATCAATGTACGTGACCTTTCTGGAAATACTCTGTCAGACATCCAACTTCATTCACTTAGAACATCACATAGTCATACCCGCCAAATCACAAATTGACTTATCCAAAAATAACACGGGTATACAGCTAAGAGAAACGAATTCCTCTGCCACCAAACGTGAATACGTTTGAACAGATCAACTTACGCGATCCATTGGATATACTCTGTCAGACCTTCGTCCATACAATTTGTCCTGGGACTGGACAAACCGAAGGCACTATTCTGTAAATAGGATAGCCCTTGCATTTTACTCCGTCTTCAATTATCTTTGGCATATATGATTCGCGACGCTTATGCCAATACAGAGTGGTTCTATGGATAATTATCCAACCGGTCTCTCCATATTAACAACGTTAAAATGGTCAAAACTTCGATAGTCGGTGAGTTAACTATCAAAGAAAAACAAGTGTGCAAACAACGATATTATTTCCAGATGGAAATTATATCGAATAAACATCATTTAACATTAATCTCTTTTGTTCCTTTATTTACTTATCTCCTGTTTCCCTATATTCTAATTTCTTATTTTCTTTTATCAGAAAACATTTCTGATTCTCGTTTGGAAAACATTTCCAAAACTCCTTTACGATCAAACCTTACCATTTCTTAGTTAAGAAGGAAGTCACTCAAGTTGGGGTATAATTACCTCTCAGACCTTAACTGAACAACGTTATAACTTCGAAATGGTCAAAGTTTATCTTTTAAATCTTTAACAACATCTTTACGTTTTTCTCGGATTCAATTTTACTAATCCGCTTCTATATTTAAACATTGGTTATAACGATAACGTTATAATCCCTCCTTTCGAATTATCTAACTTTAATTATAACTTCTATTTTTATTAGTGAATAATTAACCTAACACTTATTTATTTATAAATATATAAATCTCTATTTAAACACTGGAAAGTATAAGTACTTTCCCGAATTCGATATAATCGAATTCGCCGATTAGCTCTCTTCGAGAAATCTCTATTTGATTAACTCTCCTTCAAATACCCTATATTCGACTAACTCCTTCTCGAATAAACGATATTCGATAATCTCTCTTCGAATAACTAATATTCGATGACTCTTCCTTTTCAAATATCTCATATTTGAAAATCTCACTTCGATTAAACTATAATCAATAACTCCCTTCGATGAAACTAACATCGATAACTCCTTTCGATGAAACTAACACCGATAACTACTTTCGATGAAACTAACATCGATTAATTTAACTCGATGAACTTAACTCGACTAACTTAACTTGACTCGACAAACTCGACTTACTTGGTTCGACCAATTCGATTCGATTAACTAGGCTCGACTAACATGGTCGAACCACCTGATCAACTCAACTTATTTAACTTAACTGGTTTTACTTGGTTTGACTAACTCAATTTATTAACTCGACTGACTAATTCAACTCGATTAACCTAACTTGATTTACTTATCTCGATTAACTGAACTAATCACTTTGATTAACTCGACTAATTCACTTTGGTTAACTTAACCAATTCACTTAACTAATTCACTTAACTCCTGTCGAATAAACTATATTCGATAACTCCTCTAACTCTATTCGAATAAATTGTATTCGATTAACTCCTTTACTCTATTCGAATAAACTATATTCGATTAACTAACTTCGAATGTCTATATTCGATTAACTAACTTCGAATGTCTATATTCGATTTACTAACTTCGAATACCATATTCGATTAACTAACTTTGAATGTCTATATTCGATTAACTAACTTCGAATACCATATTCGATTTCTCCTTTCGAATGTCTATATTCGATTAACTTTATTCACTTTATAAAGACTTCCTTTTTAACAACGTTTTATTCATTTGAAAAGATTTGCTTTTAAATAATGGTTCTACAATTTAAAAATGATTTTTCTTTTTATAATGCTTCCTTTCCAATTCTATTTGTAAATGGTTTACAAATATTTCCTTTTCAAATTTATTCTTGAAATATTCTAACTCCTTAAATTCCCGGGAAAATTCGCCATAACCTCCTTTGTATCGGGAGCATCGGGAAAATCCCCAAACTCGCCACACAAGCCTTTCCATTCAAAAAGAAAATGTTTTGAAATTATTTCTTTTTTGAATATCTCCTACTTATAAATATTCCAATTTATAAATATTCCTTGTTTATAAATATTTCTATTTATAAATATCTCTTGTTTATAAATATTCCAATTTATAAATATTCTGTTTTCAATATCACTTTGAAAATCTCCTTACCAACATTTCGGTATGTTATGATATTCAATCATATCAAATCACGATGTTCAATGTCGTCCAAGCACATATAATCGCCAACAGATTATATATCACATTATATATCACAATATATAAATCACAGTAAAATAACTGTTGAGGAATCCATCCAACCTGTTTCCCTGCATCACAGATGTTAGACAATATAGATAACATCCCTTTCAGTTCCATATGATATACTCTGTTAAACAGAATCAATATAGAAATTTAACTAACTAACTAGCAGTTCAATCAAACAATCAACACACAGTCGAACATACAATTTTAACAGTTCTAACAATACAACATGAAATTTATAAACTGTTCAGAGTTAGTGAGATTTACTCACATTTGCAGTTCATCGTTAAAGAACGATAAACTGTTATTTGATTTGAATCAAACAATTTATTTCGCCAAGAATTCAAACGAGCTCCATTCCACTCCCGGTCAGTTCCAGTGCGTAGTGTCCCTCCATACGATCCCAACGGACCATGTTTTGCGGAATTCTGATTACGTATGAATAAGTTATGTCTAATCTAAGTTAATACAAATATTAAATTTATATTAGACTTAAGTTAATTAAGATAGTCGGGCCTTAACCTTATTTCCTCTTGGCCCAAATCCTCATCCACCTGCTTTCAAATATCAGCCCACCCAAACGAAAATACCCCAAACCCGATAATCCATCTTTCCCAATTCCTCATTCATGTTCCAGCACCCAAAACGAAGCCATTTCAGATCTTTTACTCCTACAACAGATTATCACTCTCCACTGCTGCATACTTCAGGCGTCTCCCAAGCCCATCACGTTTTCAACCCCGTCCCATTTCCTGTCTTTACCAATCCCAACATGCTTAACGTCCAAAACAGTGCTTTTAACGTCCACCCCTCCATTAAACAAATGTACGCAACTCATCCCATCTCCTACAAAAACGCACATATCCTTTCTTCACATTGGAACACTCCACAACTCCAATTCACAAATGAATCCCCCGAAATGCCTGCACTGACTCACACCTTTCAGCTACAAGGCAACAACGCCTTTCCTATTGTCCACGCCTTCAGCCTCTGCACCGCCAACTTCGCTGCCCTGGAGATATCCGGCCGGCGCTGAGAGGTGCAACTGACCTTCACCGACCCCCTCCCCTGATCTCACATCATTTGGATGCTCCAATCGTCGATAATCAACTTCGAACCGCTGGCACCTTATTGCCCAACTCCGGTCGCCTGAGTTTGTCAACTCTTATCATCACCGGTAAAAATTGAGGTCTCACGAAGCTGCAGTGAATCGTTGTTGGAGGTATCCATCAATGATCAGTGGATTAGAAATTAGAGGGAGATCAAGATCTGAATATTTTGATTCGTTTGTTTGTTTTAGTGGCGGCGCAGATATTTTTCTTTGATAAATTAGGTTACACGCTGCTCTTTATATAAGGAAGGAATTTGGACCATTTTCTTTATTTAATTATATAATACTTAGTCATCAAGTACCACTTAAAAATCCTTTCATACGATCTCTGTTTTTGACAAACTAAGTCAATCCCAACATAGAAAAATATTCCGGATCCAATGGGACAGGTTTCGTCGAATTCCGACACCGTTTGTGAAAATCCTTTAGAAAATATCGATGAAAAACACCGAGCATTAATTCATTAAAATTACAGAAAAAATCCTACAAATATGAGGCCTTGACGTTTCACTAGACCTCTTCCTAAGGTTTTGTATGGAACTTGTTTCATTGAATTCCGAGTTCGTTTGACCAGTTAACCATTCAGTTTAGTTTGTTTCAAGTTAAAAACATTGTGTACCATACTATGAAATATCCTGTTCACGTAGGGACTGCTATGGACATAAACAAAGATACCATTTAAATGAGTGACGTGCTTTGGTCCCAAAAATGTAATAATACCGGTAGATGGACTCATATTATGAAACCCCAAAATGTCGATACAGGGTGCCAAATACCCCAAATAAAAGTTGCTTATTTAATTAATTAAAAATTACCATCAAATTCTAAAAATTAAATTATCACTACTACCCAAAAGAACCTTGTCTAAATTCGCAACCGATATCCAAATATATTTGAATGACCTTTATGGCCACGAACGAATATACCGCTGTTTTTCTGAATATTTAATTTGGACATAACTCAAAATCTATACGACGAAATCTCGATTTTTCTCTTCCACTAGAAAAATATACTTCACCAGTTCCATACGTTTCTTGTTTCATAGAAATCCGACTTAAGACGGTCCCTGTACATTTAGTTGAAGTTCAAATCGTCGAATAGCGAATTGCCGCGCCATTTCGAGCTCGTTTATAAATATATTATAAACTATACGTTCAACTGTCGTCGATTGAATATATTCGTCAATATAATTCAACTCTAAGCTGAATTACATTTTAGGGATGACCCCGCTCACAGAATATTGTGATTTCCAATATTTTTGATTATTTCAACATTATAATATATTTTATTATATTATAATTATTAATTAAATATTCAATATTATTTAATTCACGTTCTCGGTATCGATAAATCGATATTTAATAATTAAATAAATAAATTGTTCAATAGCTAAAATGCGGGTTACTACAATCTTCCCCCCTTAATAAAATTTCGTCCTCGAAATTGCTAAGCTAGGGGACGACCCTATCTACTGGGTAAAATTTTATCTGTTTACCTCTTATCTCCGGTTTCAACTGAACCAATGAATATCGACTAAAATATTAATTTATTCTGACTAACTAAATTTTCAAAAATTTTGAAAATTTTCTAACGCCTTAACTTTTCAAAAAAATTTCGCCAGCACCTCCTTTGTACTGGTCAATATCTCAAACTCCAGCTCGCCTCTCTGGGCCTTCTCCAACCCAAAAGAAAATCAAACAACCAAGCGGCTTGCCAATTCGGCTCATAAATCTCATATCCATATATAATATAAACTGGTACCTTTTTGTCGGGCATATCAACTCTATCACTTCCATATGCTATCAACTCAGCATATACCAGTGTTATTTCCATCAAATTCCAATCAGTTCATATCCTCAAATCCAAATCGAATTTCATTCGAACCCCAATATCAAATTCCAAATTATTGACTTATCAATTTGGTTCCATTCTAGATTATCTCTAATCCAATTCAGTTTCATTTAACTCGGTTCAAGTTAGTATTTCAATTTATTTCTACTATCTTATTCTATTTAACTTCATAGGTTAAATTTATATTCCAGAATTTAAATTCCTGGGTTTATTTCAAATCAATTTGAAATCATACTGCCAATTCAAAACCTTTGAATTTTTAAACACCTTGTTTTCACAAAACAATTCAAAAACAAAAACTTTGGTAGTAATACGTCACTTACAACTCGGAAATGAACACTGATGATGTCGCGATTCATCATCAGAATCTATTTTCCAGCTATCGAAGTGAGTTCAATACTATATCACCTTCAGTTTGAAAAACGTTTTCAAAATCTCCCAGGAACTTAAAATTTCCTTATTTTAATTCCAATCTGATTTAAATTCAGATTTTCTTCATCTTATTTCATATACTTTACTTATATGAATTCTGATTAGTCATTTATAATCATTTTACCTTTTTAAATCTTACTCGATTATAATAACAACCAACACAACCAATTATACTATGTTAATTTCAAAACATACCATGTCGGTTCATCGTGTTCAAGTGTTTATAAAACTCCTACCGATACAGTGGATCAAACCGATCGACCAGAATTCACAAACAACTCAACCAATAAAACTCCACAATATAAAATCATTTTATATTAACTAACAAATACGTTCACTCGTATATATACACTCAAACTCAGTCTAGGATATTACTAATCCCATCTCTACTGAATCACGCCACAGAGCCAAGGTAATAACTAAACCAGTGCTCTGATACCAACTGTAGCAACCCAGATTTTTGAGCGACTTTGGTTATCGACGTTAGCTCGACGTCGATAACCAAAACATCGAAAAAATCCCGGTAATTAATGAAAGAAATTAGAAGGTGAGAATAGATAAGAAGAACTTATAGAATAGAAGAAGAAGAAGAACATCATCATCAAAGTAAACACGAATCTCACAGCGGAACGAATAACATATAATAGATAACATAACTTTGAAATATAACAGTTATGTATACAATAGCACTTTTCAGAGTACAGCACTTACAACAACAGCGGAAATAACTATAGCTATATGATCCAGAAGCCTCCTGCTCCAGCTCTTCAAGTATACCTGTAAATTCCCGACTACTTGACTGCCCGTACAAATTTAGGCACCCAAGAGTTTAGAGAAAACAACAAAATAAGCTCTGGGTCAGTCATGGGACTGGTGTGAATAAACTCAAATCATTTAAACAGGTATATGATATCTCATAAGACCACGCCGTGAATACGGAACGGGTTTTTCCCTTATGAGAATCCAAATAACTTTTCAAAGCAAGATCATTCTGATATTATAATAATGTCTAAGTACAAATAAATATCAATCTAGCAGAAACGCTTGCATCTCACGTTACTACATATATAGTATACAATCAAAATCGCAAGCACGTATTGGATGATTGGATTTCCAACTATGACAAGGTATGGAACCACCTTCCGATCAGTGTACTCTAGGAACGATACACTGGAGTTCAACAAGAACATCTTGTAACTCAGCCACACATGACCTACCACTCATTTCGCTTGAGTGTATCGAATGTACATCACCAACGGTTGGGATCAGCAACCGTTCCCGTATATATATGGGACAACATTGATAGATTTAAGAAACAAATGAATATTCTCTAGATAGGTGATTATACACCCTACTTCGGTGCGACCGACTTAGCCATGCTGCCTGCCCGATTTCTGTCATTTACTGGATGATGAGGCTAGAAGCTACGCTTTATCATTACATCAGATTTCTTCGAATGCCACATTGTCAGGTCCATCGAAAATCACTAATTGACGTTTACAACAGTACATTACGTGTCAGCTAAAGAAGTTTCCTTCTCCGCTTCCACTCTTGGTACGATTGAAGAAATCAATGTACGTGACCTTTCTGGAAATACTCTGTCAGACATCCAACTTCATTCACTTAGAACATCACATCGTCATACCCGCCAAATCACAAATTGACTTATCCAAAAATAACACGGGTATACAGCTAAGAGAAACGAATTCCTCCGCCACCAAACGTGAATACGTTTGAACAGATCAACTTACGCGATCCATTGGATATACTCTGTCAGACCTTCGTCCATACAAGTTGTCCTGGGACTGGACAAACCGAAGGCACTATTATGTAAGCAGAATAGCCCTTGCATTTTACTCCGTCTTCAATTATCTTTGGCATATATGATTCGCGACGCTTATGCCAATACAGAGTGGTTCTATGGATAATAATCCAACCGGTCTCTCCATATTAACAACGTTAAAATGGTCAAAACTTCGATAGTCGGTGAGTTAACTATCAAAGAAAAACAAGTGTGCAAACAATGATATTATTTCCAGATGGAAATTATATCGAATAAACATCATTTAACATTAATCTCTTTAGTTCCTTTATTTACTTATCTCCTGTTTCCCTATATTCTAAATTCTTATTTTCTTTTATCAGAAAACATTTCTGATTCTCGTTTGGAAAACATTTCCAAAACTCCTTTACGATCAAACCTTACCATTTCTTAGTTAAGAAGGAAGTCACTCAAGTTGGGGTATAATTACCTCTCAGACCTTAACTGAACAACGTTATAACTTCGAAATGGTCAAAGTTTATCTTTTAAATCTTAAACAACATCTTTACGTTTTTCTCGAATTCAATTTTACTAATCCACTTCTATATTTAAACATTGGTTATAACGATAACGTTATAATCCCTCCTTTCGAATTATCTAACTTTAATTATAACTTCTATTTTTATTAGTGAATAATTAACCTAACACTTATTTATTTATAAATATATAAATCTCTATTTAAACACTGGAAAGTATAAGTACTTTCCCGAATTCGATATAATCGAATTCGCCGATTAGCTCTCTTCGAGAAATCTCTATTTGATTAACTCTCCTTCAAATACCCTATATTCGACTAACTCCTTCTCGAATAAACGATATTCGATAATCTCTCTTCGAATAACTAATATTCGATGACTCTTCCTTTTCAAATATCTCATATTTGAAAATCTCACTTCGATTAAACTATAATCGATAACTCCCTTTGATGAAACTAACATCGATAACTCCTTTCGATGAAACTAACACCGATAACTACTTTCGATGAAACTAACATCGATTAATTTAACTCGACGAACTTAACTCGACTAACTTAACTTGACTCGACTAACTCGACTTACTTGGTTCGACCAATTCGATTCGATTAACTAGGCTCGAATAACTTGGTCGAACCACCTGATCAACTCAACTTATTTAACTTAACTGGTTTTACTTGGTTTGACTAACTCAATTTATTAACTCGACTGACTAATTCAACTCGATTAACCTAACTTGATTTACTTATCTCGATTAACTGAACTAATCACTTTGATTAACTCGACTAATTCACTTTGGTTAACTTAACCAATTCACTTAACTAATTCACTTAACTCCTGTCGAATAAACTATATTCGATAACTCCTCTAACTCTATTCGAATAAACTATATTCGATTAACTCCTTTACTCTATTCGAATAAACTATATTCGATTAACTAACTTCGAATGTCTATATTCGATTAACTAACTTCGAATGT
Source organism: Allium sativum (assembly GCA_030737875.1). NCBI lineage: Eukaryota > Viridiplantae > Streptophyta > Magnoliopsida > Asparagales > Amaryllidaceae > Allium > Allium sativum. The sequence continues at coordinate 711,926,830 of CM060921.1, read as the reverse complement.
CTATATTCGATTTACTAACTTCGAATACCATATTCGATTAACTAACTTTGAATGTCTATATTCAATTAACTAACTTCGAATACCATATTCGATTTCTCCTTTCGAATGTCTATATTCGATTAACTTTATTCACTTTATAAAGACTTCCTTTTTAACAACGTTTTATTCATTTGAAAAGATTTGCTTTTAAATAATGGTTCTACAATTTAAAAATGATTTTTCTTTTTATAATGCTTCCTTTCCAATTCTATTTGTAAATGGTTTACAAATATTTCCTTTTCAAATTTATTCTTGAAATATTCTAACTCCTTAAATTCCCGGGAAAATTCGCCATAACCTCCTTTGTATCGGGAGCATCGGGAAAATCCCCAAACTCGCCACAAAAGCCTTTCCATTCAAAAAGAAAATGTTTTGAAATTATTTCCTTTTTGAATATCTCCTACTTATAAATATTCCAATTTATAAATATTCCTTGTTTATAAATATTTCTATTTATAAATATCTCTTGTTTATAAATATTCCAATTTATAAATATTCTGTTTTCAATATCACTTTGAAAATCTCCTTACCAACATTTCGGTATGTTATGATATTCAATCATATCAAATCACGATGTTCAATATCGTCCAAGCACATATAATCGCCAACAGATTATATATCACATTATATATCACAATATATAAATCACAGTAAAATAACTGTTGAGGAATCCAGTTGGATTCCTCCAACCTGTTTCCCTACATCACAGATGTTAGACAATATAGATAACATCCCTTTCAGTTCCATATGATATACTCTGTTAAACAGAATCAATATAGAAATTTAACTAACTAACTAGCAGTTCAATCAAACAATCAACACACAGTCGAACATACAATTTTAACAGTTCTAACAATACAACATGAAATTTATAAACTGTTCAGAGTTAGTGAGATTTACTCACATTTGCAGTTCATCGTTAAAGAACGATAAACTGTTATTTGATTTGAATCAAACAATTTATTTCGCCAAGAATTCAAACGAGCTCCATTCCACTCCCGGTCAGTTCCAGTGCGTAGTGTCCCTCCATACGATCCCAACGGACCATGTTTTGCGGAATTCTGATTATGTATGAATAAGTTATGTCTAATCTAAGTTAATACAAATATTAAATTTATATTAGACTTAAGTTAATTAAGATAGTCGGGCCTTAACCTTATTTCCTCTTGGCCCAAATCCTCATCCACCTGCTTTCAAATATCAGCCCACCCAAACGAAAATACCCCAAACCCGATAATCCATCTTTCCCAATTCCTCATTCATGTTCCAGCACCCAAAACGAAGCCATTTCAGATCTTTTACTCCTACAACAGATTATCACTCTCCACTGCTGCATACTTCAGGCGTCTCCCAAGCCCATCACGTTTTCAACCCCGTCCCATTTCCTGTCTTTACCAATCCCAACATGCTTAACGTCCAAAACAGTGCTTTTAACGTCCACCCCTCCATTAAACAAATGTACGCAACTCATCCCATCTCCTACACAAACGCACATATCCTTTCTTCACATTGGAACACTCCACAACTCCAATTCACAAATGAATCCCCCGAAATGCCTGCACTGACTCACACCTTTCAGCTACAAGGCAACAACGCCTTTCCTATTGTCCACGCCTTCAGCCTCTGCACCGCCAACTTCGCTGCCCTGGAGATATCCGGCCGGCGCTGAGAGGTGCAGCTGACCTTCACCGACCCCCTCCCCTGATCTCACATCATTTGGATGCTCCAATCGTCGGTAATCAACTTCGAACCGCTGGCACCTTATTGCCCAACTCCGGTCGCCTGAGTTTGTCAACTCTTATCATCACCGGTAAAAATTGAGGTCTCACGAAGCTGCAGTGAATCGTTGTTGGAGGTATCCATCATTGATCAGTGGACTAGAAATTAGAGGGAGATCAAGATCTGAATATTTTGATTCGTTTGTTTGTTTTAGTGGCGGCGCAGATATTTTTCTTTGATAAATTAGGTTACACGCTGCTCTTTATATAAGGAAGGAATTTGGACCATTTTCTTTATTTAATTATATAATACTTAGTCATCAAGTACCACTTAAAAATCCTTTCATACGATCTCTGTTTTTGACAAACTAAGTCAATCCCAACATAGAAAAATATTCCGGATCCAATGGGACAGGTTTCGTCGAATTCCGACACCGATTGTGAAAATCCTTTAGAAAATATCAATGAAAAACACCGAGCATTAATTCATTAAAATTACAGAAAAAATCCTACAAATATGAGGCCTTGACGTTTCACTAGACCTCTTCCTAAGGTTTCGTATGGAACTTGTTTCATTGAATTCCGAGTTCGTTTGACCAGTTAACCATTCAGTTTAGTTTGTTTCAAGTTAAAAACATTGTGTACCATACTATGAAATATCCTGTTCATGTAGGGACTGCTATGGACAGAAACAAAGATACCATTTAAATGAGTGACGTGCTTTGGTCCCAAAAATGTAATAATACCGGTAGATGGACTCATATTATGAAACCCCAAAATGTCGATACAGGGTGCCAAATACCCCAAATAAAAGTTGCTTATTTAATTAATTAAAAATTACCATCAAATTCTAAAAATTAAATTATCACTACTACCCAAAAGAACCTTGTCTAAATTCGCAACCGATATCCAAATATATTTGAATGACCATTATGGCCATGAACGAATATACCGCTGTTTTTCTGAATATTTAATTTGGACATAACTCAAAATCTGTAACAACCCGTATTTTCAATAAACTGTTATAACATAAATTGAGGCAGAATTTAATTCAAAAATCAGAATCAGGGGAAACGGGCTATGCCATTGCGTTCGTCTCGGAAAAATACGCGAAATAGAGTCCGAGTTTTCGAAAATCGGAGTCCGTATGACCCGGTTAAGGCCCATTGAAGTTTTCAGAAATTTCTATGCTAAAAATAGATTTAAATTTCGAATTAAAAAACAGGGATTAGGGCTAATCTGGGTTAGGCGGGAAAATTCCCGCCAGGGGGACCCATGTCGACAGGCATGTCGACAGGGCACCCAGGGTGTCGACAGCCCTGTCGACAGCCCTGTCGACAGGGGGTGCCCAGACAGTTCAGCCTGGTGCACCATTTCTGATTTGGGTTGGGTCTTGTGGCTTGGTTCTGGAGAATTCTAAGATCTGACGGGCAAAAACTAACCTAGGGTTAATCCTAGGGCTAAAAACACTCTAATCTTCTATAAATATACCCCTAATCCTACCCTAAAGCCTCATTAATCAATCTAGCAACTAAACTATGCCAAATTGAATCCTCAAATGGCCTCCACCTAAAACCTAGCCTCCACCTTCCTCAAAGTTAAATCCTATGAAGATATGATGATCATACAACCTTTTCTATGTTGTATGAATGCTTAATAACTTGCATACTTCATTAAGTAGCAAGTTTGATTTGCTAAAGTTTGTGTTTTGGGATTTTGCAAAAGGGTTTTCTTATTTGAGGCTTTGCTTTGAGTTTTTAAAAGGGCTTCTTCATCTTATTTGGTGGATTTGTGACTTGTTTATATTTGTAAGCCCTCTTACCTTCACTTTACAAACTCTAAAGTTAATGTTTGGTGAAAGTTGAGATTTTATGTGAGTTTAGTTGATTATGCATGCTTATGCGAGCTTATTATGTCATGTTCTACATGTTTCATGGGTTATGCATGTTTATGCAAGATTACCTTACCATGTTATGCAAGTTTCATGGGTTATGCATGTTTATGCAAGATCACCTTACCATGTTATGCAAGTTTAATGAATTATGCATGCTTATGCAAGATCATCTTACCATGTTATGCAAGTTTAAATGGATTATGCATGTTCACCTTACCATGTTATGCATATTTAATAAGCTATGCATGTTTATGCGAGTTTACTATGACATGATTTGCAAGTTTAACATGTATGCATATTTATTGTGATATGTGAAGTTCATCATGTATGTTTTGCTAAGTTACCTTTTATACCCTTATGCGTTACGACGAATATGTAAGCGAGATAATGACGTTGGGAGGGTTTGGGTGAACTAAAAAAATACATGAAACTAAAAGATTGGGAATTTACCTATTAAGTTAGGTCTACCCCTTGGGAATTTACCTATTAAGTTAGGTCTACCCAAGTATATGTTAACTTGTAAATATGTTTTGAAGTGGACATGACATTAGATAACATGATATGGCCAACTCGAGGTTAGACCTACTTGTGGTGTAAATCTTCCCAGGTAACCACAACGTGGGGTCTAATGTGGGTAGTTGGCCATGATGCACCGTAAGACCCGAGGTTAGACCTAGACGTGGTGTAAATCTTCCCAGGTAACCACGGATGTCTAATGTGAGAGGTTGGGTGCGTTAAGTAATTAGTGCCTCATGATTAGGGTTAAGTCATGGCCCACTAATACTTAACCAATAATGGGGAGGCGAGGATTAGATGGGGTTAAGTGGTTACACTTAACTAATTTAATCCAGGATTAGTGAGGGGTTAAAACCACACTTAACCCTCTTAGAAACCCTAGCAACGTGGTTTGTTCCAGCAGTAATCCCAGTTTGGTATCATTCACAACCCTAGAGGCTAGGCTAGGGCGGGGCACGATTACTGGACTGACATAAGCGACCAAAGCGACGGCTGAGTGGTACAGCGGTGCGGGTCCGGCGGGCTACGGACGTGCACGTAGTCTGATGTTGGACAAACTCGAGGCACGGGTACCAGTTGCTTAGACTGTGCACTATTGCTTAGGTGTCTGGGGTTGACACCTTAGGGCTTGATACACCCGAAGGTGGACCCAGCACAGTCTGACTACATCCATGGGGGCCGTATGGACACCAACACTTGACGTGTTAGGTTTATAGGGAGCCGATCGACTAGACCGTTGGGCTGGACCTTATACTAAGGTCACTTCATGTTATTGGGCCAAAGCTTGGGCTAAGAGATCAAGATCTGTTTTGTGGGTTTGCTAGTACACTATGGTGCATAGTTTAATCTCATCTATGTGATGTCACCTTTATCTATTGCCAGTATGTTCATCTCAGTTTCCATCATACTGTTAACTTTATTAGTTTATAGATTGATCGTAGTAGGGCTTACCAGTCTTTTTGACTGACCTGTTTTCTTTCGCTTCTTTTCTTCCGTTCCCCCCCCCCCCACAGGTTCTCAGGGAGGGGCTACATCTGCTTAGTGGATCTTTGACTTGCTTGTTGGATAGCTCATGTATGGACCTGAGCTAGCTGTGGCTTATCTTTTATTTCTGGGGATTAGTACTGATGTTTTACCATGTATTTTGTTATCACGTATCTAGACTTATGTTGTATTTTGGATCATGACATTTTGATATTATGTACTTGACTATGTTGGTTTTTCTGAGATGATGATGATGGGTTTTTATCTGCTACCGCTGCTTTACTTATATTTATTTTTTATATATTCTGTCTTGCGATATCTCTGTGCATGTTTACCTTCACAATAACGCCCCTCCAAAGCTAGTACATTCTGACGAGTGATCCTAGTGGAGGTGGGGTGTTACATTTGGTATCAGAGCACGAGGTTAACAAGATTGAACAAAACTTTTGAAAAAAAAAACCCTTTTTGAAAAACTATTTTCAAAAACCTACTAAGTATTTTCCAAAATAAAGTCTAGATTATTTTAAGGCTAATCCCCAAAAGCCATCAGCATTATCATTCGTTCCCTTGACCTGATCTTATCTTATCTTTTGTTTCAGTATGGCTGAGAATCTTGACATCCCAGATGGAGTGAACGTACCACTCTGGTATAGGAGACTCCAAGAAGCTAGGGCGGCAGCCGGTCCCGCCAACCCTACTCCCACTCCTCCTCCCGTAGTTGAGAATCCTATCCCTAATATCCCTCCTCCGGTGGTTCCTGCTCCCCCTCCTCCAGCAGCTAATATTCCCCCTCCCGTTGCTAATGTTCCTCCCCCTCCCGTTGCTGAGGCTCCTCTTCCTCCTCCTCCCCCTCAGCATCCTCAGATTGAGTTTACAAAGGTTTGTAAAGACTTCAAGGCAATGGGAGGCAAGAATTTCCTAGGCATGGAATCTTTCGTTGAAGCTAGGAATTGGCTGAAGGACACGGAGGACTTGTTTGCTATCTTTGGAATTGATGACGAGAGGAAAATCTTATTGACCGTATGGCTTTTGAAGGATGAGGCGGCCTATTGGTGGGAGGTCACCAATGGGACGAGGCATGTTGAGACTTGGGCCGATTTGAGGGCTAGATTTGTGACCAAGTTTCTATCTTCAGCCGAGGCGAATTTACAAATGGAGAAGTTCATTTCATTAAAGCAAGGTGATATGTCAATCAAGGAGTATGTGAACAAGTTTAATCAGCTGGCCCGCTTTGGTTTGGATATAGTGAACACCCCGGAGAAGAAGGCTCTTCGATTTGCCAGAGGATTGAATGAGCCGCTACAGGGCTTGGCGATGTCACATATTCCGCATGGAGCCACTTTCGAGAGTTTGGTCAATATGGCTCTGCTTCAGGGAGAGGGAAAGAAGGAAGTCAAGTCGGGCGATACTCAAGCAAAGAAGGCTGATTCTCAAGGCAAAGGCAACCAAGGTCAAAGCAGTCAAGGAAATCAGAATAAGAACAAGAAGGGCAACAACAAAGGCAAGGGGAAGTGCAATTACTGTGGCATAGCTGGGCACTTTGCTAAGGATTGCAGGAAGAAGAAAAGGAAGCTTAGTGGTGGATGCTTTTCTTGTGGAGAGACTGGGCACTTCAGCAAAGAATGCCCAAAGAAGAAAGGACGGGCTGGATCTTCAGGAGGGCAAGTTCATGCTCTCAATACCGCTTCAGTTCCCGAGCGAGGTAGTGTTTCTGTTGAGAACCTTGTTTATATCGCTGATCTTCCAGTACGTACCTTGTTTGAATCTGGTGCATCACATAGCTTTATTTCATCTGATCTTGTCGATGGCTTGCACCTCAGTACTAGCTTAGTGGATGATCCCGTTTGTGTTTCGAATCCCATTGGGGGTTCTGCTCATCTATCTATGATATGTGAGGATCTAAGGATCTCTATACTCAGCGTTGAATTCTTGTGTAGTGCGTATGTTCTAGGTTTCAGGGGATACGGATTGATCTTGGGCATGGATTGGCTGTCTAGATATGGAGCCATTCTGGATTGTGAGCATAGGGTTGTAAGGCTTGCGACTCGCCTGGGCAACACCTTAGAGATTTCATGCAATCCGAAGAATCCCGTCATGATATGTTATCTAGAATCTCTCGACTCATCAGAGGAGGCCCTTCAGTCTGTAAGGGTGGTCCGGGATTATCCAGATGTGTTTGAAGAAGTTAAGGGGTTGCCCCCTAAACGAGAGATTGACTTTCGCATCTATCTGGTAGATAATGCTAAACCTGTTTCTTTGCACGTTCGGCATATGGCTCCGCGTGAGAGACGGGAGCTGAGCAAGCAAGTGAAAGAATTGCTTGAGAAGGGCTTCATCAGAAGGAGTATATCCGAATGGGGAGCGCCTGTGGTGTTTGCGACTAAGGCAGATGGCTCTCTTCGACTCTGTGTGGATTATAGAGAATTGAACAAGCTGACTAAGAAGAACAGACACCCGTTACCGAGGATCGACGATCTCTTCGATCAACTTGTTGGTACTTCTGTTTTCTCTCAGCTTGATCTTGCTACGGGTTTTCATCAGCTCAGAGTGGCTGAAGACAGTATAGATAAAACTGCATTCAGAACTCCAGACGGATTCTTTGAATGGCTTGTTATGCCGTTCGGTTTGACGAATGCACCCGCGTATTTTGTGGATTTGATGAGTAGGGTGTTTCGGGAGTTCTTGAATAAGTTTGTCGTGGTCTTTGTTGATGATATTCTAGTCTTCTCCAAGGATGAGGAAGAGCATGCGAGGCACCTAGTAGAGGTGATGGACACACTCAGAGCACACCAGTTAAAAGCCAAGTTCTCCAAGTGCCACTTTTGGAGAAGGGAAGTCAGATTTCTTGGGCATATCGTATCCAAGCAAGGCTTGGCAGTGGATCCCGCTAAGGTGGTTGCAGTTCAGGATTGGAAGACTCCAAAGAATGCAACCGAGGTGAGAAGCTTTCTGGGTCTTGCGGGTTTCTATCGGAAGTTCATCAAGGACTTCGCAAAGATATCTGCTCCTCTTACTAAGTTGACGAAGAAGAACTTAGTCTTTGCTTGGGATATGGATTGTGAGCTTGCTTTTCAGAGACTCAAAAGAGCCCTTACCTCCGCACCAGTTCTAGCCTTACCCGATGGTGGTAAGGTATTTACCGTGTACACTGATGCTTGTGGCACGGGATTGGGTGCCGTTCTGATGCAAGAGGGCAGAGTTATATGTTTTGGTGGGAGGCAACTTAAGGTGCATGAGAGGAATTATCCCACTCATGATCTAGAGCTGGCAGCGATTGTATATGCGCTTAAAGCATGGAGTCATTACCTTCTGGGAGAGAGATTTGAGCTATATACTGATCATAAGTCTTTGAAGTATCTCTTTTCGCAGAAAGATCTGAACTTAAGACAGCAGAGATGGATGGAATTTTTGGCTTCCTATGATTTTGAGATATCCTATACCCCTGGCAAGGGGAATGTTGTAGCGGATGCGTTGAGTAGGAAAAGGTTGACGCTAAGTCCTCTATTTGTTGAGATGAAGAATTTAGAGTTCTTGGCGACCTTTGACTTCTCTTTGGCAATGGAGTCGGAGACCGGTTCCTTGGCATCTTTAGAACTCAGGCCTACCCTTCTAGATCAAGTCGGGGCTTCACAGAAGGAAGACCCTCAGATAATTGAGATCATGGACAAGCTGGTTCGAGGGGAGACGTCTAGTCACCTTGCTCGATATTCTATAGACGATAAGGGTTGGCTGAGGAGAGACGGAAGGCTTTGTGTTCCGATGGTAGAAGACTTGGTAAGGAAAGTTCTTGAGGAAGCACATCGCTCCAAGATGACCATACATCCAGGTGGTGATAAGATGTATAAGGACATGAAGCGCGTTTTCTTCTGGCCTGGGATGAAGAAGGATGTAGCGGAGTTTGTCTCGAGATGTATTATTTGTCAGAGAGTAAAAGCTGAGTCAAAGAAGCCCGGTGGGCTATTACATCCGCTAGAGGTCCCGCTATGGAAGTGGGAGAGCATTTCTATGGACTTTATTGATGGGCTTCCAAGGTCCAGGAAGGGGAACACGAGCATATGGGTCATTGTGGATAGGCTCACAAAGAGTGCTCATTTTATCCCAGTAAAGAGCAAAAGAACCGCATCTGGACTAGCATCAGTATATCTTCGTGAGATAGTGCGGCTACATGGAGTCCCTTCCAGCATAGTCAGTGACCGAGACCCCATCTTTACTAGTCAGTTCTGGAACAGTTTACAGGAAGCTATGGGCACGAGATTGAACCTGAGTACAGCCTATCACCCACAAACAGACGGCCAAACAGAAAGGGTGAATAGGGTACTTGAGGACTTGTTGAGGCTTTGCATTCTGGATTTTGGTGGTGCATGGGAAGACCATCTTCCTCTTGTCGAGTTTGCATACAACAACAGTTATCAGGCGAGCATAGGGATGGCACCTTTTGAGGCTTTATATGGGAGGCCGTGCAAGTCACCTACATGTTGGTGGGAATCCACGGATAAGCTTATACTTGGACCCGACATGATTAGGGATACATCCGAGAAGGTTGAGTTGATTAGAAGACGGATGAAAGCGGCCCAAGACCGGCAGAAATCCTATGCTGACAGGCGAAGGTCCGAATTGGAGTTTGAGGTTGGGGACAAGGTTTTCGTGAAGGTTTCTCCTTTGCGGAATGTGGTCCGATTTGGAGTAGTGGGGAAGCTAGCACCGAGATTTGTTGGACCCTTCCCCATCATTGAGAGAATTGGGAAGATGGCTTATAAAGTGCAATTGCCCGAGAAGTTGTCCGGAGTACATAATGTCTTTCATGTCTCGCATCTCCGAAAATGCCTGCATGAGTCCGCTGAGGTGGTTGAACCTAGCATGCTTGAAGACGTGGAAGTAGAGAAAGAAGCAACTTTGAGAAGAGCTCCGATTCGTATCTTGGGGACAGAGACCAAGAAGCTAAGGAATCGTGAGGTCAGATTGGTGAAAGTTCAATGGGGTGAAGCCGAAGAAGACGCAACTTGGGAAACCGAGGAGAAGATGCGTGGGCTTTATCCATTTCTTTTTGAGGGTACACTCTCAATCTCTTTCCTTTATTTAGCGTAACTTTCTCTTTGCTATCCATGTTTATCTAAGTTGTCGTGCTAAGCTTGTCATGAGAACCTTAGGTAGAAACCCTTTCGGATGAAACATGTGCTTGAGACATGTTATGTTTGATGGTTGCAAGTGGTTGCAAGTGTTTGCAAGTGGTTACTCGTGGATGCATGATACACATTAGGCACTAGATCGGCTCACACACTCCTCATATTGCATGTGCATGAGTGTTTGTGCTTATTCTTGGATGAACTTTGTATGCAATCACATGGATGTTGCATATGGGTGTATGGTTGAGCACGCATATAGATACTATACATTATGATAGGGATTTGCATACATATGGATACATTTCACTAACATATTTTGCATTGATCATTGCATTAGATAGGTACATATACACACACTTTTGCATATATTCATACAGCATTTAGAATCCTTTAAGGACAATGGTTGCTCGTGGATGATGTTTTGAGTAGATGGATGTTGGATGGTAGGATATGTTCTTCCTAACTTGAAGATTTCGGGGACGAAATCCTTTAAGGAGGGGAGAATGTAACAACCCGTATTTTCAATAAACTGTTATAACATAAATTGAGGCAGAATTTAATTCAAAAATCAGAATCAGGGGAAACGGGCTATGCCATTGCGTTCGTCTCGGAAAAATACGCGAAAAAGAGTCCGAGTTTTCGAAAATCGGAGTCCGTATGACCCGGTTAAGGCCCATTGAAGTTTTCAGAAATTTCTATGCTAAAAACAGATTTAAATTTCGAATTAAAAAACAGGGATTAGGGCTAATCTGGGTTAGGCGGGAAAATTCCCGCCAGGGGGACCCATGTCGACAGGCATGTCGACAGGGCACCCAGGGTGTCGACAGCCCTGTCGACAGCCCTGTCGACAGGGGGTGCCCAGGCAGTTCAGCCTGGTGCACCATTTCTGATTTGGGTTGGGTCTTGTGGCTTGGTTCTGGAGAATTCTAAGATCTGACGGGCAAAAACTAACCTAGGGTTAATCCTAGGGCTAAAAACACTCTAATCTTCTATAAATATACCCCTAATCCTACCCTAAAGTCTCATTAATCAATCTAGCAACTAAACTATGCCAAATTGAATCCTCAAATGGCCTCCACCTAAAACCTAGCCTCCACCTTCCTCAAAGTTAAATCCTATGAAGATATGATGATCATACAACCTTTTCTATGTTGTATGAATGCTTAATAACTTGCATACTTCATTAAGTAGCAAGTTTGATTTGCTAAAGTTTGTGTTTTGGGATTTTGCAAAAGGGTTTTCTTATTTGAGGCTTTGCTTTGAGTTTTTAAAAGGGCTTCTTCATCTTATTTGGTGGATTTGTGACTTGTTTATATTTGTAAGCCCTCTTACCTTCACTTTACAAACTCTAAAGTTAATGTTTGGTGAAAGTTGAGATTTTATGTGAGTTTAGTTGATTATGCATGCTTATGCGAGCTTATTATGTCATGTTCTACATGTTTCATGGGTTATGCATGTTTATGCAAGATTACCTTACCATGTTATGCAAGTTTCATGGGTTATGCATGTTTATGCAAGATCACCTTACCATGTTATGCAAGTTTAATGAATTATGCATGCTTATGCAAGATCATCTTACCATGTTATGCAAGTTTAAATGGATTATGCATGTTCACCTTACCATGTTATGCATATTTAATAAGCTATGCATGTTTATGCGAGTTTACTATGACATGATTTGCAAGTTTAACATGTATGCATATTTATTGTGATATGTGAAGTTCATCATGTATGTTATGCTAAGTTACCTTTTATACCCTTATGCGTTACGACAAATATGTAAGCGAGATAATGACGTTGGGAGGGTTTGGGTGAACTAAAAAAATACATGAAACTAAAAGATTGGGAATTTACCTATTAAGTTAGGTCTACCCCTTGGGAATTTACCTATTAAGTTAGGTCTACCCAAGTATATGTTAACTTGTAAATATGTTTTGAAGTGGACATGACATTAGATAACATGATATGGCCAACTCGAGGTTAGACCTACTTGTGGTGTAAATCTTCCCAGGTAACCACAACGTGGGGTCTAATGTGGGTAGTTGGCCATGATGCACCGTAAGACCCGAGGTTAGACCTAGACGTGGTGTAAATCTTCCCAGGTAACCACGGATGTCTAATGTGAGAGGTTGGGTGCGTTAAGTAATTAATGCCTCATGATTAGGGTTAAGTCATGGCCCACTAATACTTAACCAATAATGGGGAGGCGAGGATTAGATGGGGTTAAGTGGTTACACTTAACTAATTTAATCCAGGATTAGTGAGGGGTTAAAACCACACTTAACCCTCTTAGAAACCCTAGCAACGTGGTCTGTTCCAGCAGTAATCCCAGTTTGGTATCATTCACAACCCTAGAGGCTAGGCTAGGGCGGGGCACGATTACTGGACTGATATAAGCGACCAAAGCGACGGCTGAGTGGTACAGCGGTGCGGGTCCGGCGGGCTACGGACGTGCACGTAGTCCGATGTTGGACAAACTCGAGGCACGGGTACCAGTAGCTTAGACCGTGCACTATTGCTTAGGTGTCTGGGGTTGACACCTTAGGGCTTGATACACCCGAAGGTGGACCCAGCACAGTCTGACTACATCCATGGGGGCCGTATGGACACCAACACTTGACGTGTTAGGTTTATAGGGAGCCGATCGACTAGACCGTTGGGCTGGACCTTATACTAAGGTCACTTCATGTTATTGGGCCAAAGCTTGGGCTAAGAGATCAAGATCTGTTTTGTGGGTTTGCTAGTACACTATGGTGCATAGTTTAATCTCATCTATGTGATGTCACCTTTATCTATTGCCAGTATGTTCATCTCAGTTTCCATCATACTGTTAACTTTATTAGTTTATAGATTGATCGTAGTAGGGCTTACCAGTCTTTTTGACTGACCTGTTTTCTTTCGCTTCTTTTCTTCCGTTTCCCCCCCCCCCCCCACAGGTTCTCAGGGAGGGGCTACATCTGCTTAGTGGATCTTTGACTTGCTTGTTGGATAGCTCATGTATGGACCTGAGCTAGCTGTGGCTTATCTTTTATTTCTGGGGATTAGTACTGATGTTTTACCATGTATTTTGTTATCACGTATCTAGACTTATGTTGTATTTTGGATCATGACATTTTGATATTATGTACTTGACTATGTTGGTTTTTCTGAGATGATGATGATGGGTTTTTATCTGCTACCGCTGCTTTACTTATATTTATTTTTTATATATCCTGTCTTGCGATATCTCTGTGCATGTTTACCTTCACAATAACGCCCCTCCAAAGCTAGTACATTCTGACGAGTGATCCTAGTGGAGGTGGGGTGTTACAAAATCTATACGACGAAATCTCGATTTTTCTCTTCCACTAGAAAAATATACTTCACTAGTTCCATACGTTTCTTGTTTCACAGAAATCCGACTTAAGACGGCCCCTGTACATTTAGTTGAAGTTCAAATCGTCGAATAGCGAACTGCCGCGCCATTTCGAGCTCGTTTATAAATATATTATAAACTATACGTTCAACTGTCGTCGATTGAATATATTCGTCAATATAATTCAACTCTAAGCTGAATTACACTTTAGGGATGACCCCGCTCACAGAATATTGTGATTTCCAATATTTTTTATTATTTCAACATTATAATATATTTTATTATATTATAATTATTAATTAAATATTCAATATTATTTAATTCACGTTCTCGGTATCGATAAATCGATATTTAATAATTAAATAAATAAATTGTTCAACAGCTAAAATGCGGGTTACTACAGTTAGTTTCTTACGTAGAGTAGTTGGGTAATACGAAAACACAAGGAAAAGTGAAGGCAGAAGCATGTGCATCAGTACAATTTAAAAATAGGGTAGATGCAAAAAATTTATACGTTATTTGGGGATAAGTTAGGTGTAGTTTTTCTTTGAAAATTCCTTTTGCATGATGACTATACGTTGGGAGAAATAGGGTAGGTTATATACAAATCTTAGGACTTAAGCAATGCACATATTTTTATTTGTTAGCTTAAGGTAGAAGCTTTTTATATTAGATTATTATATGGTAAATTTATTTTACTGCTTATTGTCATTGCACGTCCTAAATTCATACTGTCACAAACGAAATTCAATCGCCATGAAAATGGACGCACTGCTATGCTTTGATGTTTCGATTCCAATGGAATTTGTTTGGTCGAAAAACGACTCCATTTGTTCAAACGACATTATTTTAATTTCAAATTATTTATCGATTCAATTTTAAATTTCGTTCACCCACAAAACAACTCCGATGGGATCCAAATTTTAAATTAATAACTAGTAATACGTACTCCAATAAAATTCATTTCGTCGAAAACGAGGGTCGTTTGGAAAATAGCTATTTCTAAGGCTTATATAATATCGAAAATATAACTATATTCCAAAACAATCCAATTGAAAAATAATAAAGTATTTTTTATTGTACATGGAATATCATAAAACTTCAAATATAAAGCAATATGGATTTTAAAACTCAACATTACAAATTTCAAGTTAAACGATATCCAAATTATATTAAAATCCTTTTTAAATTAATTAAATAAATGTTATAGTTTATAAACGATTTCCTAACGACTATTTGAAAATTTAATTTGTCATAACTAACAGTCTGTAACATGAAATCTCCGTTTTCTCTTTCGTTAGGAAATTGTAATCTAATAGATTCAAACAATTCTTTTTTCATAGAATTCCGACTTATATCGGATTCTGTATATTCAATTAAAGTTCAAAACTCAATATTATGAATTACCACGACGTTACGAGCTTGTTTATAATTAAATATAAATTATAACATTCAAACTCGTTTTTAATAAATGAATTCAATATAAAAATCCAATAATATTCCGATTATAATATTTAAACCGGATTTAAATATTCAAATTTAAATGACTGAAAAATCTATGTAATACCTTGTAATTTTAAGGTATTAAAATTAACAAATTTAAGAACACTTTATTTTTAGAAGAAGAATTAAGTGAAACGGGTTATGCCATTGCGTTCGTCTCAGAATTCTGCTTGAGATAGAGTCCGAGTTTGCGTAAATCGGACCTCGTATGAAGAAGTTATTAAGGTTTGAAGTTTGTATATGCGTAGGGAGAATATATATATATATATATATATATATATATATATATATATATATATTGGGTTCAGTACTTCAGAAATAGGTCCAGAAAGTCTAAAATGGGTTCGAAATTCGAAATCATCTAAAGGGAAGGGAGCGGGAAAATTCCCGCTCAACAGGCGTCGACCCCCCTAGGGAGAGTCGACATAGGTGTCGACGCCCCTTAAGGGGAGTTGACATAGGAGTCGACCCCATATAGGGGAGTCGACCCCATATAGTGGAGTCGACCCCCCTATAGAGTAGTCGACCCCTGCCGGCCCAGATCTGGCCGATGACGTGTTTTGCCACGTGTCGCTTTTTGATTCGCTGTGCGATGTGGTATTCTGCTCTGGACGATTCTGATGACTTCTAGGGTGATCTAAAGGCTCTAAAACACTCCCTAGACCTATAAATTAGTGCCTAGACCTAACCTAATTCATAACAATTCCTTATGACATCTCTATGCTGCTGAACTCTCAATTCTCTTAGCCGCCGCCCCTAAAAACCTAAATCATATTAGAAGTTCTTCATCAACAATCAACTTTGAAGATTAATCAACATCAAATTAGAGCTTCTGCTACAACAACGATTCAATTATCTTTTCTTAATCCTAGCAATGTAAGTTCATGTTATTTTCAGATTTAAACACCTAATAGTAATCTTGGCATGTAATAAAATGGATCTAAGTCCATGCTTGATGGTAAGACACTCTTTTCAGATTTATCCCTCTCTTCCTATTGGATCTATGATTTTACATACCAAAGAAGTTATTATATCAATTCAATCATGCCTATCTTTGTTGAACATTGGACATAATTCCTTTTAGGTTCATGATGTTATTCATATCAAATTTATATGTCTATGAGGTTATCAGTTTATTTCAGATTTGTCTTTGTTATACCTCAATTCTAATGGATCTGTAATCCTTTTAGGCCCAAAATGTTATATTTGACAGATCAATCATTATAATGCATGTTTTTATGCCTACTCTCGTTTATGTTCCTTCATTGTTTCCCCTTTATTTTATGAATCTAGATTAACCTCGAATCTAGACAGAATCTTATTATACGTGCGATTTGAATGCGGGGATATTGGAGAATAATCTATTTGGTAATAGTGGAACATAATTTGTAACTTGTGATTTGGGCATAATTGTTATTGTTGCGAACTTTGGGTAAATTGAAATATTAGATCGAGATTGGGCGTAAACTGTAAATTAGAATATTAAATCTAGATTGGGCATAACTATTGGTTGGGATGCCAAACATAATGTATATTGTGATTTTGGGGCATGATTATTGCAAATTGGGAAGATTGGGTGTAACCTATTTTGAGTAAAAACTTTTAATTGAATTTGTGGGCCATAACTTGCAATTGGCTTTGTTGGGCATAACTGGAGAATTGGAACATGACTAGTTTTGTGAATTTGGGATAATTAGCATATAAAATCTAGACTTGGACATATATGGCAAATATGTAAATTGGATAAAATATGAACATGCCATTAGATTGAGTTGTGGTGTAAGACTGCCCGGAACTGCCCGGCACAATCCAGCAACCACAACAACAGGTCTAATGTGAGAGGTTAGCGCATCATGCCCAAAAACCCGAGGTTAGAATGAGTTTGCAGTAGAAGTCTGCCCGGAACCGCCCGACACATCCATCAACCGCAAACAACAGTTCTAAAGTGAGAGGTTGGTGCATTAATAAATCAATTAATGCCAATGAACAGACATGCTAAAGAATGGTTGGGTTAAGTTAAAACAATAGGATAACACTTAACCAATATAACATGATGTGTGGTGGGGTTAAGCTATAACAAGAGGGCAACACTTAACCAATATAGCATGATGTGTGGTAGGGTTAAGTTAAAACAAGAGGGCAAAACTTAACCAATATAACATGATGTGTGGTAGGGTTAAGTTAAAACAAGAGGGAAAAACTTCACCAATATAACATGATGTGTGGTAGGGTTAAGTTAAAATAAGAGGGCAACACTTAACCAATATAACATGACGTGTGGTAGGGTTAACTTAAAACAAGAGGGCAACACTTATGTTAAGTTAAAAAAAGAGGGCAGCACTTAACCAATATAATGTGATGTGTGGTAGGGTTAAATAACACAAGAAGCCAACACTTAAACAATGTAACATGACAAGTGGGTGGGTTAAGTTAACTCAACTGGATTGACGACACTTAACCAATATGACATGACAAATGACTAGGGTTAAGTGAATAAGAAACACTTAACCAATATAACATGATGAACGATTGGGGTTAAGTTAATGGGAAACACTTAACCAATATAACATGATGAATGAGTGAGGTTAAGTTAATGGGAAACACTTAACCAATATAACATGATGAATGAACAGGTTAAGTTAATAGGAAACACTATACCAATACAACGTGATGAGTGAGAAGGGTTAAGTTAATAAGAAACACTTAGCCAACATGACATGATGAGTGGGTGGGTTAAGTTAACATGAATGGACAACACTTAACCAATATGACATGATGTGTAGGTGGTTTAAGTTAACTTGAATGGATGGATAACACTTAACCAATTTGGGGGTATACGAATAGACCCTAGGAAACCCTAGTAATGGGGACCCATTTCAGCAGTAACCCATATAGATGTATCACGACACCCTGAATTAGGCAGGGTGGGGCACGATTACTGGGCTGATTATAAGCGGTCAAAATAGCAGCAGGGGGTACGTCAGTGTAGGTTCCGACGGATTACGGGCGTGCACGTACTCCGGAGTGGAAAAAGCAGGCACTGGGTACTAGTAGTTATACACTGTGCATCTTGAATCATGTCAGGTTGCTATCATAGGGATTGATACACCTTATGGTGGGACCAGCACAGGGTATCTACACGTAAGAGAGGGCCAACTGATACAGACACAAGGAACATTAGTGCAAGTAGGGAGCTGATCGATAGGGTAGTAAGGGTACATCTAACATAATCATGGAAATTAGGCAGATTAAGGTGGAATCCTCATAATAGATGTACACCTGAAGGCTACCACAATTGCGGGGATTGGGATCACATTATCATATTATCATTTTATACATATTACTAGCTGGGACACTAGTTAGGTGGTGCAGAGATATAGAAATCAAAGTAACAGGGCAGTAGCGAAGCAGAGAAAGAGTAGAACTACATTCAGTTTATCTTGCCTTATTATATCTTATTCTTATCTTATTATATCTTGTTATCCCTGCTATTACGGTATTGTCTTATATTCAATTTATTCATGTCATGTTGCTTTTACCTGTTTACATGCTGAAATTCACTGGACTTACCAAACTTTATGTCTGACCCGTTTTCTTTCGTCTTCTTTTCTTCCGTTTCTCCCCCCAGGTAGTTAGGGAGGAAATAGCTCAGCTTAGTTTGGACCGTTTCTCTTTCCAAGCTTGAAGATTCTTTGATGTATCGCTTGGATACTCTCATCTTTGGCTATGTCTATGGTTTCACTTTTATTTGGGGACTCATGCTACTTTGCTATGTTTTCTGCTTCTTATATACTTGGAAAATTTTGAATCAAGACAGAAGTTTTATGTAATACTTTTAAGAATGATTGAGTCAGTTGTTGTAAAAGCCTGATTGAACTACATCGCTTATAAAATGACTTCATTTTCCACTACTTTATTTGTTTGTCTTGTAATTTATCTGCATCTTTTACCTAAAATGCTCCACCGAAGTTAAGGCATTCCCTTTGTGAGTGACCTTAACGGAGGTGGGGTATTTCACTTGGTATCAGAGCTGAAGGTTACCGGATCAGATTAAAGATTTGAAAAATTATTATCAAAACAGATTTAAAAGAAGCATTTTCAAAAGAAAAGTTTTGTTTTAAAGGCATATTCCCCAAAGCCATATGCACTATCTTTTGATCCTCTGTTTGAATCCTTGTTTCCTTCTTTCCTGAGTCTCCAAGGCTCCTGGCTTTCTGGGAGGTAAACTCATCGCGGCATGTTTTCGTAGGCTTGACGAGACTATGACACCTGTCAAAGGGCGAAGAAGTGCCCAACTTCCATCTATAGCCACAGTAGTTTCACCTGTGGCTAATTTTCTTTCAAGCTTTGTAGGGTTTTCCGTGCGATGGAGGCAGCTTTAGAGAGACTTGTCAACATGTTACAAAAGAGTGGTAAAGATGAGAATGAGGGGGTTTGGCTAAGGAGCACAACCCAAGGATGAGAAACTCATGGATATAGACTTGGTTCACAAAGGAAGTCAAAAGAAAGAATAGTAAAACCTAAGACAAGAGGATGCGTCTTTATTATGGTATAACGGGTCATATAATTAAGGACAATGGCAAGAACAGAGGACAGGATTTTCAGGAGGGCAAGTGCATGCTCTCACCGCCAGCGTACCTGAGAGAGAGGTAGTAAAGTTTCTGTTGAAAAAATTTAGTTTTTCTTTTTGATCATCCTGTTAGTACTCTTTTTTATTTTAGCGCTTCACATTCGTTTATATCTGCTTCCATAGTTGAGTCTCTACACCTTAGTACCTGTATAGTAGAAGATCCCATTATTGTCTTAAATCCAATTAGTGGTTCGGCTCATTTATCTTTGGTTTGTAAGGATTTGAGAATAGCTTTGTCAAGTATTGAGCTTAAGTGTAATGCTTATGTTTTTGGTTTCATGGGCTATGGGTTGATTCTAGGCATGGATTGATTAGCTAGTAATTATGAAAGGAGGGTAGTTAGACTTTTGACTTGCCTCGGGAATACCCTCGATATTTCGTGCGATCCTAAGGGATTAGTTAGGCTTAGCTACCTAGAATCACTTGATGCATCTATCGATGATTTGCGATCCGTTAGAGTAGTCCATAAGTACGTAAATGTTTTTTATTAGGTTAGGGGTTTGCCCCCTAAAACGCGAGATAGACTTCCGCATATATCTAGTTGACAATGCAAAGCCAGTTGCATTACCTGTATGACACATGACTCCAAGGGAAAGGAAGGGCTCAGTAAACAAGTAAAAGAGTTACTTGAGAAAAGGGTTCATAAGTCTAAGTATTTATGAATGGGGTGCTCCAATTGTTTTCGCTACAAAGGCGGATGGTTCGCTTCGCTTGTGCATAGATGATATTTTGGTTTTCTCTAAGAGTGAGGAAGAACATGCTTTGCATCTAAGGGAAGTCTCGGATACCCTCCAAGCTCATCAGCTTAAGGCTAGGTTCTCCAAATATCATTTTTTTGGAGAAAAGAAGTAAGGATTCTAAGATATGTGATATCCAAGGAAGGGATAATAGTAGATCCCACAAAAGTAGTTGCGGTGCAAGATTAGAAGGTCCTAAGGAATGCAACGGGAGTAAGAAGTTTTCTTGGATTAGCGGGCTGGTATAGGAAGTTAATTAAGGACTTTGTGAAGGTATCAGCCCCACTTACTAGGTTGATCTTAAGAGAGGTAAAGTTTGAAGTACCTAACAACCTTTAGCTTTAGACCCTCAGTCAAGTACCTGGTTTGTTAACATCGCTAGAAGAGCGGCCTACGCTTTTGGATCGGATAAGGAGCGGCGTAATAAGAAGACCCTCAGATTTGTGACATGATGGATAAGCTAAGTAGAGGTGAGACCTCTAATCATCTTAGTATGTACACTTGGTATCATGGTTAACATCTGTTTTTCTTGGAAAGATAGTTCGACTACATGGGATACCCTCTAGCATAGTACGTAATCGAGATCCTATCTTTACTAGTGAGTTTTGGAAATGGAGGTCAAGAAGCTTCGCAATCGTGAAGTTAAATTAGTAAAGGTACAGTGGAGTGAAGCTCAAGAAGACGCGACGTGGGAGACTGAAGATAAGACACGCGCATCATACCCTTTTTCTTAAGGGTATATCCTTGATCTCTTTTTCTAGGAATTTTATGCATACTTGTTTCTATCTTTTTAGGGTATATCCTCTAGGTCATATCTTCGATCCTTAGGTAGAAGCCAATGTATGTAAACATGTGTTTGAAACATGTTATGATTTATGGTTGCAAGTGGTTGCTAGTGGTTGCTCGTGGATGCATATACACACACATTAGACACTAGATCGGCTCAGTCACTTTCATATTGCATATGCATATGAATGTATGAATTTGTATATGGATTGAAATTTGATGTGTTATCATGTGGATGTTGCATTTGAGTGAATGATTATGCACTCATATAGAAGTTATAAAGTGCATTGGGAATAATTGCATACATGTTGGACTCATGATACTGACTTAATTCGCATTAAGGAGGTCAACTGAATCAGTAGACCGCCTGATCTTTGCATTGGTATTGGGACATATACACACACTTTTGCATATGTTCATTTTGCATTATAAATCTTTTAAGGACAATGGATGCTTGTGGATGATGGTTGAGTAGATGGGTGATTGGATGGTAGGATATACATTCTTCTTGACTTGAAGATTTCGGGGACGAAATCCTTTAAGGAGGGGAGAATGTAACACCTCGTAATTTTAAGATATTAAAATTAACAAATTTAAGAATACTTAATTTTTAGAAGAAGAATTAAGTGAAACGGGTTACGCCATTGCGTTCGTCTCGGAATTCTGCTTGAGATAGAGTCCGAGTTTGCGTAAATCGGAGACCGTATGAAGAAGTTATTAAGGTTTGAAGTTTGTATACGCGTAGGGAGAATATAGTTTATAAATGTTACAGTTTATGAACGATTTCCTAACGACTATTTGAAAATTTAATTTGGACATAACTAACAGTCTGTAATATGAAATCTCCGTTTTTCTCTTTCGTTAGAAAATTGTAATCTAATAGATTCCAACAATTCTTTTTTCATAGAATTCCGACTTATATCGGATTCTGTATATTCAATTAATGTTCAAAACTAATTATTATGAATTATCGCGACGTTACGAGCTTGTTTATAATTAAATATAAATTATAACATTCAAACTCGTTTTTAATAAATGAATTCAATATAAAAATCCAATAATATTCCGATTATAATATTTAAACCGGATTTAAATATTCAATTTTAAATGACTGAAAAATCTATGTAATACCTTGTAATTTTAAGGTATTAAAATTAACAAATTTAAGAACACTTAATTTTTAGAAGAAGAATTAAGTGAAACGGGTTATGCCATTGCGTTCGTCTCGGAATTCTGCTTGAGATAGAGTCCGAGTTTGCGTAAATCGGACCTCGTATGAAGAAGTTATTAAGGTTTGAAGTTTGTATATGCGTAGGGAGAATATATATATATATATATATATATATTGGGTTCAGTACTTCAGAAATAGGTCCAGAAAGTCTAAAATGGGTTCGAAATTCAAAATCAGCCAAAGGGAAGGGAGCGGGAAAATTCCCGCTCAACAGGTGTCGACTCCCCTTAGGGGGAGTCGACATAGGTGTCGAACCCCCTTAAGGGGAGTCGACATAGGAGTCGACCCCCTATAGGGGAGTCGACATAGGTGTCGACCCCCCTATAGGGGAGTCGACATAGGTGTCGATCCCCCTATAAGGAAGTCGACCCCTATCGGCCCAGATCTGGCCGATGACGTGTTTTGCCACATGTCACTTTCTGATTCGCTGTGTGACATGGTATTCTTCTCTGGACGATTCTAATGACTTCTAGGGTTATCTAAAGGCTCTAAAACACTCCCTACACCTATAAATTAGTACCTAGACCTAACCTAATTCATAACAATTCCTTATGACGTCTCTATGCTGCTTAACTCTCAATTCTCTTAGCCGCTGCCCCTAAAAACCTAAATCATATTAGAAGTTCTTCATCAACAATCAACTTTGAAGATTAATCAACATCAAATTAGAGCGTCTGCTACAACAACGATTCAATTATCTTTTCTTAATCCTAGCAATGTAAGTTCATGTTACTTTCAGATTTAAACACCTAATAGTAATCTTGGCATGTAATAAAATGGATCTAAGTCCATGCTTGATGATAAGACACTCTTTTCAGATTTATCCCTATCTTCCTATTGGATCTATGATTTTACATACATAAGAAGTTATTATATCGATTCAATCATGCCTATCTTTGTTGAACATCGGACATATAATCCTTTTAGGTTCATGATGTTATTCATTTCAGATTTATATATCTATAAGGTTATCAGTTTATCTCAGATCTATCTTTGTTATACCTTAATTCTAACGGATCTGTAATCCTCTTAGGCCCATAATGTTATATTTGACAGATCTATCATTATAATGCTTGTTTTTATGCCTACTCTCATTTATGTTCCTTCTTTCTTTCCCCTTTATTTTATGCATCTAGATTAACCTCAAATCTAGACTGAATCTTATTATACGTGCGATTTGAATGCGGGGATATTGGAGAATAATCTATTTGGTAATAGTGGAACATAATTTGTAACTTGTGATTTGGGCATAATTGTTATTGTTGCGAACTTTGGGTAAATTGAAATATTAAATCGAGATTGGGCGTAAACTGTAAATTGGAATATTAAATCTAGATTGGGTATAACTATTGGTTGGGATGCCAAACATAATGTATATTGTGATTTTGGGGCATGATTATTGCAAATTGGGAAGACTGGGTGTAACCTATTTTGAGTAATAACTTGTAATTGAATTTGTTGGCCATAACTTGCAATTGGCTTTGTTGGGCATAACTTGAGAGTTGGAACATGACTTGGACATGTTTGGTAAATATGTAAGTTGGATAAAATATGAACATGCCTAACCCGAGGTTAGATTGAGTTGTGGTGTAAGACTGCCCGGAACATCTCGGCACAATCCAGCAACCGCAACAACAGGTCTAATATGAGAGGTTAGCGCATCATGCCCAAAAACCCGAGGTTAGAATGAGTTTGCGGTAGAAATCTGCCTGGAACCACCCGGCACATCCAGCAACCTCAAACAACAGTTCTAATGTGAGAAGTTGGTGCATTAATAAATCAATTAATGCCAATGAACAGACATGCTAAAGAATGGTAGGGTTAAGTTAAAACAAGAGGGCAACACTTAAGCAATATAACATGATGTGTGGTTGGGTTAAGTTAAAACAACAGGGCAACACTTAACCAATATAACATGATGTGTGGTAGGGTTAAGTTAAAACAAGAGGGCAACACTTAATCAATATAACATGATGTGTGGTAGGGTTAATGTAACAGCCCGCATTTTACGTATCGGAAGATCGTAAAATATTTTTATTTTATTCCCTGAGGGTTGGATCATTCTCATCTTTGGATATGTTGCTTATGGGGATATGTGACATGTCCATAATTTTTACCGATTTTGTTTGTGACCATTTTGCCCCTGTCAGTCTTGTACTGGGCATAACTTTTGACTCAGGTCGAATCAGAGGGTGAGACTTGTGCCATTGGAAAGGAATTGATGATTCCCTTTCTGTAGAGTGGTTACATTAAGGATTTGGTTCAGCGGTATGGGAGAAATCGCTGTTTTAAGGTTTTTCAGTTGGTTGTTCAGGTTTTGGAAGGCTAATGGGCTGATTTGGAGAAGGCCCATTAGAGGGTGGGTGGAGACTATAAATAGGGGGTAAGGGGTATGGAGAAAGGTTGGCATTTTCCATTCTCTTATGGGGAGGCTTTGATCTCCTTCTTCCTCTAACATCTTTCCACCATTAAAATTCCAAAATCCAAGGAGGGAAATCGAAGATCTACACCATAAGAGGCTAGATCTACATCGTTTCAAGGGCGAATTCATCAGATTGAAGAGTTTGATTCGAAGTGTTCGCTGTCCGGATTGCGTTTTCATTGCTTTTGCTTAGATTTGGATAATTGGTGAGTGATTTACATCTCTCATTCGGATTCATGCAAGTATATGGGTTTTAGGATGTTAATTTCATCATTTCCATGTTATTTTCCTTAGATCCACACCATGCTAAGTCCATTTAATATATGAATCACCTTAGGATCTGATCTAGATAATTTAAATGGTTAATTTTATGATTTTTCTCAAGATTATGCAAGTTAGATCCATTTTTATGTTCATATGATTCACTTATTATGTTTTGGGAAATTTATGTGTTTTGATGGAAATTGTTAGATTGATAATATTGTTGGTTGCATAATATGTTTGTGATTGCGTTTGGATGAATCGGATAAGCTGGTTTCGTCGGATTCGTCGTTTGGCGAAGTTTTGGTCGAAATCGGAGTCGAATTGGAGATGTGCAGGTTTCTGGTCGGTTTTGGAGGAACAGAGAAGATTCTGGTCGGTTCTGGAGCAGCTGGTCGGTTTTAGCTTGGTCGTTCTGGAGCAGCTGGTTGATTTTAGCTTGGTCGCTCTGGAGCAGCTGGTCGGTTTCAGCCTGGTCGCTCTGGAGAAGCTGGTCGATCTGGAGGAGCTGGTCGATCTGGTGGAGCTGGTCGATCTGGAGGAGCTGGTCGATCTGGTGGAGCTGGTCGGTCTGAAGGAGCTGGTCGGTCAGATGGATGCAAATCCTGGTCGGTCAGATGGAAGCATATCCTGGTCGGTTTGACGGGGTCGGTCCAAAGCTGGTCGGTCCCAAGGAGGCGGGTCGGTCCAAAGCTGCAAGGAGGCGGGTCGGTCTTGGAGCTGGTCTGGTCGGTCAAGCAAGGCTGGTCGGTCACAGGGTCGTTTTCTGAAAAAGTATGTTTTCGGGTACGACTCGGGTACGAACTAAAAAGGTCTGAAACAAGAGGGCAGCACTTAACCAATATAACATGATGTGTGGTAGGGTTCAGTTAAAACAAGAGGGCAACACTTAACCAATATAACATGATGTGTGGTAGGGTTCAGTTAAAACAAGAGGGCAACACTTAACCAATATAACATGATGTGTGGTAGGGTTAAGTTAAAACAAGAGGGCAACACTTAACCAATATAACACGATGTGTGGTAGGGTTAAGTAAAACAAGAAGGCAATACTTAACCAACGTAACATGACAAGTGGGTGGGTTAAGTTTACTCGACTGGATTGATGACACTTAACCAATATGACATGACGAATGACTAGGGTTAAGTTAATAAGAAACACTTAACCAAAATAACATGATGAACGAGTGGGTTAAGTTAATGGGAAACACTTAACCAATATAACATGATGAACGAGTGGGGTTAAGTTAATGGGAAACACTTAACCAATATAACATGATGAATGAACAGGGTTAAGTTAATAGAAAACATTTAACCAATACAACGTGATGAATGAGAAGGGTTAAGTTAATAAAAAACACTTAGCCAACATGACATGATGAGTGGGTGGGTTAAGTTAACATGAATGGGCAACACTTAACCAATATGACATGATGTGTAGGTGGGTATACGAATAGACCCTAGGAAACCCTAGTAACGGGGACCCATTTCAGCAGTAACCCACATAGATGTATCACGGTAACCTGAACTAGGCAGGGTAGGGCACGATTACTGGGCTGATTATAAGAGGTCAAAATAGTGGCAGGGGGAACGTCAGTGTAGGTTCTGAGGGATTACGGGCGTGCACATACTCCGAAGTGGAAAAAGTAGGCACTGGGTACCAGTAGTTATACACTGTGCATCTTGAATCGTGTCGGATTGCTATCATAGGGATTGATACACCTTATGGTTGGACCAGCACAGGTTATCTACACGCAAGAGAGGGCTGATTGATACAGACACAAGGAAAATTAGTGCAAGTAGGGAGCCGATTGATAGGGTAGTAAGGGTACATCTAACATGTTCATGGTAATTAGGTAGACTGAGGTGGAATCCTCATAATATATGTACATCTGAAGGCTACCACAATTGCGGGGATTGGGATCACATTATCATATTATCATTTTATACAGATTACTAGTTGGGACACTAGTTAGGTGGTGCAGAGATATAGAAATCAGAGTAACAGGGCAGTAGCGAAGCAGAGAAAGAGTAGAAGCGCATTTAGTTTATCTTGCCTTATCATATCTTATGCTTATCTTATGCTTATCTTGTTATCCTTATTATCACGGTATTGTCTTATATTCAGTTTATTCATGTCATGTTGCTTTTACCTGTTTACATGCTGAAAGCCACTGGACTTACCAGACTTTATGTCTGACCCGTTTTCTTTCGTCTTCTTTTCTTCCGCTTCTCCCCCCAGCTAGTCAGGGAGGGAATAGCTCAGCTTAGTTTGGATCGTTTCTCTTTCCAAGCTTGAAGATTCTTTGATGTATCGCTTGGATACTTTCATCTTTGGCTATGGCTATGGTTGCACTTTTATTTGGGGACTCATGCTACTTTTCTATGTTTTATGCTTCTTATATACTTGGAAGTTTTTGAATCAAGACAGAAGTTTTATGTAATACTTTTAAGAATGATTGAGTCAATTGTTGTAAATGCTTGACTTAACTACATCGCTTATAAAATGACTTTATTTTCCACTACT
Source organism: Allium sativum (assembly GCA_030737875.1). NCBI lineage: Eukaryota > Viridiplantae > Streptophyta > Magnoliopsida > Asparagales > Amaryllidaceae > Allium > Allium sativum. The sequence goes on along the minus strand of CM060921.1, from coordinate 711,899,104 downwards.
TTATTTGTCTATCTTATAATTTATCTGCATCTTTTACCTAAAATGCTCCACCGAAGTTAACGCATTCCCTTTGTGAGTGACCTTAACGGAGGTGGGGTGTTTCAATCAAGGTCATTACATGGTGCTCTAACCAGTAAACCGAATATTGCAGACTCTACAAAGAATAGAAGATGCAATAATTTGAAGTATTTCAACTGCCAAGAAATAGGGCATCGAATATGTGAATGTCTGAAACCTAAAAGGTGAAATATGGTGGCAGATGACAGTGAGATGGCAACGATGAAGAATAGTTTGATTCTTCAAAACCACTATAATTTGATGAAGATAAAGAGGAGATTGTATCGGGTGATGAAGGGATTAATTTGATGATGAGGTGGACTTGTCTAATTCCTAAAAACAGTCGACGAATCCGAATGGTTAGAAAGCAATATTTTCCAATCTACATGTATGTTTTGGGAAAATTTCGTAGATTCATGACTGTTGCGGGAGGCTGTGACAACATTATCTCAAATGAAGTAGTTTAGAAGCTTGGACTGTAGATAGAAAAACTTCCCCGACCTTACAAGCTAGCCTATTTGAAGAAAGGAGGCTGGGTAATAGCTTCTAAGGGTGCATTTGTTTCATTTTCTATTGGTCTTAATTATAAAGATGAAGTTTGGTGTGATGTTGTAAATATGGGCGTATGTCATCTCTTGTTAGGGAAACCGTGGCAATATGATAGGGTTGTACAACATGATGGCCGCTCAAACAGTTATAGTTTCATATTTGTAGGCACTAAGATACTTTAGTTCCTAAGAGGGGTGATAAAAGTGAATCAAAATCTGACAAGAAAACTGAGACTGTCAGTTTGTTATCGTTAAATGAATTTATGGAAGAAGTGAAAGATGGTGGCAAAATGTATTTGTTAGTGGGATTAGATGCTACAAAAAGTGATGAAATTCCTAAATCAGTGAAGCCATTATTGTGTCAGTTGGGAGATGTATTTCCAAGTGTGTTACCAAATGGACTACCGCCACGGAGAGACATCCAACATCATATTGATTTGGAACCGGGTGTTGTTTTACCCCATAGGACAAATTATAGAATGAGTCCTAGGGAACATGAAGAATTACAACGAAAAGTGGAAGATTTATTGAGTCAAGGTCGTGTTTGTGAAAGCCTTATCCCCTCTGTTGTGTCTGCGTTATTAGTACCGAAGAAAGACAGTTCTTGGAGGATGTGCACTAATAGCCCAGTCCTAAATAAAATTACTGTGAGATATCAATTTCCAATTCCACGTCTTGATGATTTACTGGATCAAATTAGTAGGTCCGTAATTTTTTCGAAGATTGACTTGAAGAGTGGATATCATAATTAGATCGGGTGATGAATGGGAGACTGCTTTCAAGACTAGAGAGTGGTTGTATGAATGGCTTGTTATGTCCTTCGGGTTGTCGAATGTGCCAAGTACGTTTGCGAGAGTGATGAACCAAATATTTAGGCCTTATATCGGAAAATTTGTGGTTGTTTACTTCGATGATATTCTCATCTATGTTGCTAGTCCAAGTGAGCATCTACAACACTTATGTGCAGTTTTGAGCGTCCTTCGTCAAGAGTAGTTTTATGCAGCGACTAATAAATGTATATACTAGTCTCCGAATGTGCTTTTTTTAGGTTGCATTGATTAAAAAGAGGGTTTACAAGTTGATCAGAATAAAGTTGCAACAATCAGAGATTGGCCTCAGCCGAAGACTATCTCAGAAGTTTGGATTTTTCGTGGTTTGGCTTCTTTCTATAGGCGTTTCATTCCACATTTCAGTAGTATTATGGCTCCAGCGACATATTGCATGAAAGGGCAACAATTTATATGGACTGAGAAAGCAGAGCATGCGTTTAGGCTTATTAAGAGTCTGTTAACTTCGACACCCATTCTAGTACTTCCAGACTTACATCAACCATTCGACCTTCGTACCAATGCTTAAAAAGTTGGTATTGGAGGAGTTTTGAGTCAAAAAGGATGACCTATTACTTATTTCAGTGAGAAATTGTCTGGGGCAAAGATGAGATACAACACTTATCTTTTTCGTGAGGAATTTATATTGTACATGGATCATGGAGCTTTGAAACATGTCCAGGGCCAAGATAAAGTGGCAGCTAGACATGCTTCATGGAGTACCTATCTGCGACAGTTCATGTTTTTAGTGAAACATAAGGCTGGAGTTACAAATAAGGTAGCCGACGCACAAAGAAGAAGGTGTAATCTTTTGACAACAATGAGACTTGAGGTGCTGGGATTTAACTTGCTTTCAGAGTTACGGGCTTTTGATCCTTTTTTTTCAAAGATTTTAGACTAAATAAATGAAGGTGAAGCAACAGGTTTTACATTGGTGGAGGGGTTTCTATTTAAAGGGAATCAACTGTGCATTCTCGAATGTAGTCTTTGAATGAAAATAATCAAAGAACTTCACAGTGAAGGGCATGTTGGTCGAGAGTGTACACTACAAATGGTCTTGGATTCTTATTTTTGGCCTTCAGTGCGTAAAGAAGTTGAAAAGTTTTTGCAGTGGTGTCACATTTGTCAAGTTTCAAAGAGATCGACAACGAATGCAGGATTGTACATGCCATTGATAGTTCCTTCTCGACCATGGGTAGATATGAGCATGGATTTTGTCTTGGGTTTACCGGGGATGTAACGAGGCAATGATTCCATTTATGTAGTTATTGATCGGTTTTCTAAGATGGTTCGCTTTGTTGCTTCCAAGAAAACTACAAATGTAGTGAATGTAGCACAACTATATTTTTGTGAAGTATGTTGTTTTGATGGATTACCAAATTCGATTGTTTCAGACCGTGATACATGGTTTTTGAGTCATTTTTAGATCAGCTTGTGAAAAATGGTGGATACTGAAGTAAAGTATAGTAGTGCATATCAACCGCAAACGGATGGACAAATGGAGGTGATGAATAGATCATTAGGAAATTTGGTTAGAAGCCTCATTAGTGATAATTTGAAAAACTGGGATTCAAAGTTATGCCAGGCTGAATTTGCACATAACCATGCTGTTAATCCTAGTACCAGATTTAGTCCTTTCAAGATCGTATATTCAGTAGTTCCGAAAGGACCCTTAGATTTAACTCCATTACTGCGTTGAGATAAAATGCAAGGAAAGGTTGTTGACCCTGTCTTGGGGTTGCAGGAGCTCCACCGTGCTGTGCAAGAACGTTTGGTTGAGGCAAATCACAAATACAAGCAAATTGCGGATTCAAAGCGTAGACATGTTGAATTTTAGGAGGGCAATTTCGTGTGGGCTGTGTTGACGAAAGTCCGATTTTCTGCCACTACATATAACAAATTAGTTGCCAAAAAGATTGGTCCTTTGGAAATTGTAAGAAGATCAACCCAACGCTTATCGATTAAGGCTACCAAGTCATATTCACACTGCTGATGTTTTCAATGTAAAACTTTTGTTGCCGCACTATGAGAATGCAATGACTGAAGAGACTACTGTGAAATTGTAGGCGAATTGTTTTGATTCTGGGGAGGATGATGCAACGCATGCCGATACCAAGGATGATGCAATGATTGCCGATATCAAGGATAATGCAATGCATGCCGATACCAAGAATGATAGTACCGTGGTTGTCGCAGCACATGGCTAAGTGGTGTCAGTGTCGATGATAATCGGTGTCAGTGATAATATTCTTTGTTAGTTTTCTGCTCCGGCTCAGTGGTATCTGTTTCGACTCAAATGGTAACGGTTTCAGTGACAGTTATACTTTGTGGGTGGATAACTTTGTATTTCTATTTCGGATTCGGTGTGTCTTGTATTTCTGTTTCGGTTTCGGTGTACTTCATATTTCTGTTTCGGTTTCGGTGTTCAGGTATCAGTTTCAGTATACTATATATAGGTGGTTGTAAACATAAAGGGAGTTAGTTCATTTGTGAAATATAATTTTGGCGGTTCGCCATTGTTGGAGGAAGCTCCAATTGTTCACCAAATTCAGTATTCGGTTGCGAATCAACGAGTTTGAAGACCAAGATTTCGGCATCGCTTACGTTCAACGGAAATTGGTTCGTGTGTAATATCAGTTTCGTCTTTAGTATTTATTTGTGTGTAATCACTGAATAATCATTGAGTTGTCGTAAACAATCATAAGTTGCATAAAATTAAATGAAGACACAAGTTTTAAAGTGATTCGACAAATCGTGCATATGTCCACTTGTTTCACTCGATTGATTATACTTTTGATTACAAGTATAGTGCAATTCGTTCTTAAGAAAGTAGATAAATGTAGTTGTAATTAGTTCTTAGCAATGTCCTTACATAATGGAGTTCCAAAATCGAGAAAAAACCCACCAAATGGCCTAGAGATGGCCTAATACCTGCAAAAGTTATGTGCTCGTCCTAAAACATCAGAAGAAAAATGTGGACCGAAAGTTGATATAGCTCCAGAGACGAGATTCAAATATGGTTACAAACTTCAATGTTACATCTACATCATTTGAAATTTATTTGAGTGTGGAGGATAATTAAAAATGAGATGGAGTTTGGTTAACATTCTACATGTATCTAAGATATTCACTAGTTCTATTTATTTATCAGTCACCAGTTCGATTAAAATTTGATGATTGTGATAGAAAATTTAGTGGACGATACCTTCTAAAGTATCCTAGTGCTTCAGTTGAGTAGTTAAAATTATTGTCTAGTATTAAACAAAAATCATTAGATTTATATGTTTAAATCATATTCAGTGTATAATAGTACTCTAAATGATATAGATATTTTACTAATTAAATCTATTTTGATATTTTCAGTATGAGGTTTTTTTTTAGATAGAGCTCTGGTTGTTTCATTCTTGTATAAGTATCTAAGAACTGTACCAAATAACTAAATTTTAACCATTTCTTTGAATTGGACATGTACTTTCAAATTCTAGTACTATCATTTTTATTATATTTTTCATGTCAACGTAATACAGATACTTCATTTTGTGACCTCTCTGTATTATCGCTGTCTTTGTATTGTCCATCACACTTGAACAACCGCTTTTTTCCTCTCTCCAATGGAGAGAGGAGAGGCGATTCTAAATGAAACTGAAATCGGTCCGCGATTTCAAGCCAATTTTCATTACAATTTCACAGAATTTCTGTTCGTTCTTTGATAAGCTTTCGTTATCAATACTAAAAACCCAACTTTCTTCCATAATTCGAACCAGATAGTAAAATTCATTGATTACTAGGATTTTGTATCCTTTAATCTTTGATAAGCTTAAAAAAGTTTCAAATCTAAACCATGTCACAGACCCAAATTCCGGACTTGAATAGAATTGTCGAGTTCTGTCATGGTAAAGTACCACTCTCTATCAAATCTGATAGCTCAAAGCCTCTTGTAACACCCCGCTACGGTCACTCACTAAGGGAATGCCATAACATCGGTGGAGTATTTTAAGTGAATATAGAACAGAAAAATTACAACAAGACAGATATAAGAAATACTTGAGAATTTAAAACATCATTTCATTGCAGCGGAAAGTTAAACATGTTTGGTTACACCAAAACCATAAACAAGAGTCAAGTACATAATATCCATCCTGATAAAACAAAAGTACATAATCCCACTACATAACTTAATAGCCATAATAGAAAAGATAAACTGAGCTTTACATCCACGGTCTAGGCTCCAAAAGATAGATAAAGCAGTCTGATCAAAGCCCACTAATGGTAGGCCCACTCTGATAACCTGAGGGTTGGAAAAAGATAAAAACAACGGGGTCAGACATAAGTCTGAGTGAGTCCTATAACCCTAACAATACAATCATTAAAGTAATTAGGGTATGATATAAACAAGGTACGGTACCTCTGGGGATAATGACTACACTAAGTAGCCAACTAAACACAGGATATACTAAGATAACCGAAAAGACGCATTTATCCACCCAAGGATAATTACTAGATTGCACCACCCTAGATCTACCCACCCAAGGGTAATTCCTACACTGCACCACACCAGTTCTACCCACCCAAGGGTAATTCCTATTTAAAGGTTGATCCCACTAAGTGTATTTAGTAATTCTACCCAGTAGTTCCTTGTCCCCCTAGCTGACTACATAGGTGTCGTCTGCCCCTATCTCCACTAGGTGTAACCCACTACCCCCAAGCGATCGGCTCCCTACCGTAGATACCCGTGCTGGCCCCACAGTGGGGTGTATCACTCCCCAAAGTGGCAACCCGATAATCAATGGTGCACGGCTTATACCTACACGATGCAACAACGTCTTACCTACCAGCCCGGGTCCACACACGCATATGAAACCCGTTGGACTCGCGTTGCCACCGCTACCCCGTTTTGGCCTCTTATAGTCAAGCCCAATATGCATGTCCCGTCCTCGACCTGGGTCGAGCCCACAAAGATACGTTTGGGATATTGGTTGAAATGGGCCCCCACAAGCTACTACCTAAGCTTGCCATTTTATCTAGTGCATCCCACTTAACCCCTTTTTATAATCATACCCACTTACATGTTAAGGTTTGGTTAAGTCATCTAATCATATTCCAATTGCCACTTAAAGCCCCCACAAGCTACTACTTAAGCTTGTCATTTAATTATATTTCAATTGCCACTTAAGGCCCCCACAAGCTACTACTTAAGCTTGTCATTTAATTATATTTCAATTGCCACTTAAGGCCCCCACAAGCTACTACTTAAGCTTGTCATTTAATTATATTTCAATTGCCACTTAAGGCCCCACAAGCTACTACTTAAGCTTGTCATTTAATTATATTTCAATTGCCACTTAAGGCCCCCACAAGCTACTACTTAAGCTTGTCATTTAATTATATTTCAATTGCCACTTAAGGCCCCCACTATATTTCCACATGCCACCCAAGGCACTTACTTGATTCCCCCATGCCACCCAAGGCACTTACTTGATTCGCCCATGCCACCCAAGGCACTTACTTAACCCCTTAATCATGTTTAATTACATGTTCCACTTTGGTTAAGTATTCTAATCGTATTTTCTATTGCCACCCAAGGCAATCCCACTAGTTTCCTTATGCCACCCAAGGCACCCCACTAGTTACTACATGCCACCCAAGGCACCCACTTAACCCCTCATGCCCCTCTACATGCTAATTTGGTTAAGTGTTTCTTAATTAATTAAGATCGTAACCTTTGTAAAGACCTCTCACATTAGACTGTCTTTTATGGCAGCTGGATATGCCGGTCGGTTCCGGGCAGCCTTACACCATAACCGAGTCTAACCTCGTGTCTTTACACTTGTCACGTATTTAGTTTATGACTAAGACCTCTCACATTGGGCCAATCATTTGTAGCCGCTGGATTTGCCGGTCGGTTCCGGGCAGTCTTATGCTACAAAAGGGTCCAACCTCGTGTCTTAGTAGATTAATTACACCTAATTAATCACCCCCATAATTTGCATTAATTATCCCTAATTAATTACAAATATTTAAGAATATGGGTAGACCTAACTCAATAGGTAAATTCCCAATTCCATAATATGGGTAGACCTAACTTAATAGGTAAATTCCCAATTCCATAATATGGGTAGACCTAACTTAATAGGTAAATTCCCAATTATGTTCATCCACTTTATGGTATGTTTAATTATACCCACTTCACACAATTTTATGTGTTCATTAATTTTTACCCTATCGTCCCCACGTAAATACGTTAACATTACATACTTCAAAAGAGAAGATTCATCATACACACAATGGGTTCAACTTAGCATATCATTAGCATTACCATGGGTTTAAAAGGTGTCAACTTGTATATATGACCACAAACCCCGCTTGCATAAATAACCAACCCAAACTTGCATGAATCACATATGTCATGAAGATGGTAACTTTCTTAAATGTTCATGTTATAGACCTATCATAAAGGTGTCAACTTGCATACAAGTCATAGGTCTAAAAGGGACGAACTCGCACATGTACTTATGTCATACATAAAGGCAAACTTGCATATGAACTTGCATCATAACTTGCATATGAACTTGCATCACAACTTGCATATGAACTTGCATCATAACTTGCATATGAACTTGCATCATAACTTGCATATGAACTTGCATCATAACTTGCATATGACCAAACACTTAGCATGCATAAACCCAAAATACTTAGCATGCATAAACAAAATACTTAGCATGCATAAAACCAAATACTTAGCATGCATAAAACCAAATACTTAGCATGCATAAAACCAATTACATAGCATGCATAAAACCAAATGCATAACTTGCATATCATGTTACATATAACTTGCATATACTCTCACTTATAGTTTGCATAACATGTTACATATGCATAAATGTTCAACATAGTGTTTTGCATCATAAAACATGGCATTAAACTTGCATATAGCATAAAACATGCAAAACACATAACATACACTATACTAAACTTGCATAAACACATTTATCCACAAACATAGCCATCTCTTATCATATCCTACCATAATCAATTTAACAATTGATTATTAAAGCTATAGGAACTCACCACTAAGCTCCCATAAGCAAACCCTTGCCACAAATTACCCAAAAACTCTAGCCTTGGACATAAAGCTTGCAACTTGATGATGAATGCAAGCTAATGATTGCTTAAACAACTCAAAGATGCTTGTATGAACATGAAAGCCTTCATAGAAATAATTTCGTAAGAGGATGGAGGCTAGGGTTTTGGGTGGAGGCCATGATCATAGAAAATTTTGGCATAGTTTAGTTAGGAGATAGGATTATGATCATTTAGGGCTAGCTTAGGGTCTTATTTATAGGATTAGGCAAGTGTTTTAGGCCCTTAGATCAACCCTAGGTTAGATTAGGACCATTAGATCTCGGAAGCTTCTAGAGAACAGCTCAAAACACAGCCAATCCCTAAAATGGTGCACCAGGTTAAACCTGTCGAGCACCCCCTGTCGACACCCAAGTCGACAGGGCTGTCGACTTGGTCTAGCCAAGTCGACTGCCCAGTCGACAGGGCTGTCGACTTGGGTAGCCAGGCGGGAATTTTCCCCGCCTGCGCCCAATGGCCCATTTTCAAAATTTGAATCCTGAATTTTAAATCTGTTTTAAACTTTGAATTTTCTGCAAACTTCATTGGGCCATAATTGGGCCATACGGACTCCGATTCTCGAAAACTCGGACTCTATTTCGCGTATTTTTCCGAGACGAACGCAATGACGCAGCCCTTTTCCCCCAATTCTCACACCTGAGATTATTTATTCTGTAATTAGTAAATTTTAGCATTAACCGAAATTCGGGGTGTTACATTCTCCCCTCCTTAAAGGATTTCGTCCCCGAAATCTCTAAGCTAAGGAGAATGCATATCCTACCATCCAAACAACCATCTACTCAATCCATCAAACACGGGCATCCATTGTCCTTAAAACAATTTCTAATGATGTATGAGCATATGCAAAAAGTGTGTGTATATGTTCCCTATCTAATGTATGAACATATGCAAACCATGATAGTGCCATGCATCGAATATGTATGCGAAAGATCCCTATCGACACATACTATTTCTACATGAGTGCACAATCATTCACCAAAATGCATCATCCATGTGATAACACAACCATTATACATCCATTAATATAGTTACCTACACACAATTTTATGCAATATGCAATGTGAAGTGATTGAGCCGATCTAGTGCCTAGAGTGTGTATATATGCATCCACGAGCAACCACTAGCAACCACTTGCATCCACATGCATCCATCAAACATAACATGTCTCAAACACATGTTTCAACCATAGGTTTACCCTATCTAAAGGTCAAAGGTACTAATGAGAGGACATACTAAAGATAAAATAAGCACTAGACAAACGATAAAGGAGACGTTTAAGGGACATACCCTCAAAAAGGAATGGGTATTACAAACGCATCTTCGCTTCTGTCTCCCAAGTAGCATTGCTCTCTCCTTCTCTCCTTTTCACCTTGACTAGTCGAACCTCTCTGTTTCTCAACTTCCTAACCTCTGACCCAAGGATGCGGGTAGGAGCTCGTCGAATAATCATATCACGCTCTACCTTTACTTCTTTAAGCAAGTTCGGCTCTACGCCTCTGCGGTCTTATGTAGGCGCTTCCTCAAATGTAACACATGGAATACGTCATGTTTCCTATGCAACCGAACTGTCTCTCGAATATAAACTGAAGCTAGACATGGAACAGTCCCCTTGCTCTTCACGGGTATGAAATGGGCACTCTTAGTAAGTCCATCTTTCACAACCCAAATTCCCGTATTACTTTTCCTCGATCTCAGTAATCCATCGAGACACTATCCCACTTTCATAGCGGAACCTCCAATGGGTGGAGCAACCAACCGGGTTTCTTTTGCTCTGCTTTTACCTTTTTGGCACACCAAGCATCTAGCGACATACTCGGCCGCGTCTTTCTTCATACCGGCCCAAAAGAAAACTCGCTTCATGTCTTGGTACATCTTGTCCCCACCGGGATGAATGGTCATCTTCGACCGATGTGCATCATCAAGAATAGCCTTCCTCAAACCCTCTTCTTGCGGTACACAAAGTCTACTGTCTCTACGCAACCACCCCTTACCATCTAGGGTGTACCTACTCAAATGGCTGGACGACTCCCCCTCCTCATGAGTCTCTCTACTAACTCAACCAACCGTGGGTCGTCTCGCTGTGCTCCGCCAATCTGGCCCAAAAGAGTAGGCCTAACCTCCAAGGAGGCTAGCAAATCGGGTACAAAGTCAACGGAAGGTCTAAAGTCAACATAGAAATAAACTCTAAGCTCCGTCGTTCAACGAACCATGAACTCGAGGACAACCTTTTTCTTCTTAAGGCGTCCGCTACCACGTTACCCTTGCCAGGGGTATACGCTATCTCAAACTCATAGGATGCTAAGAATCCCATCCACAATCATCACAACTGTCCATCTCTCACGCAGACCACCCTAGTCGAACTCGACATCCCCCAAATGCAAGCCCCAAAGGCCTAAACCAATATCAGACAACCACCCAAGGGATACCTCCCTCGAATTCAGACGACCTACGTGAGATGATACTAGTAAAAACGACTAAATAATCAAGCCCTTGTCCAACTCTGGATGTCCTCGCCAATCTCGCTCCAAAACCACCGTTTATCCCCTACCTGGCTTTGCTCAACCTATTGAGCACATACGAAAACTTATTTCGCTCCTAGGAAAGACCAAGATGTCATTTTACAAAGACCATCTCGAACTTATTTAGGTACTCCCTGAACACCCTTTTCATCAAATCAACAAAGTATGCGGGGGCGTTCGTCAAACCAAATGGCATCACCAACCACTCATAAAAACCATCCGGAGTCCTAAAGGTAGTCTTCTCTATACTATCCACAGCCACTTTCAACTGATGGAACTCCGTGGCTGAGCCCACCGCGAAAACACTGAGGCGCCAACCAACTGATCAAAAAGATCATCAATCCTCGGCAATGGGTGTCTATTCTTCTTTGTTATCTTGTTAAACTCTCTACACAAAGTCTGAGGGACCCATCTGCCTTCATAGCAAAAACTACTGGAGCACCCCACTCCGATATACTTCGTCTTATGAAACCCTTCTCAAGCAAATCGCCTACTTGCTTATGGAGTTCCCTCCTCTCACGAGGAGCCATGTGGCACCCTGGCCAAGATACAGGTTTGGCATTGTCTACCAGATATATTCGGAAGTCATTCTCCCGCTCCGGAGGTAAGCCCTTTACCTCCTCCAACACATCCGAGTATTCCCGGACCACTCTAACAGATCACAAACTCTTGACCAACGTGTCAAGCGATAACTTAGCATAACAGATTCCATGGGATTACAAGAGATCTCGAGAGTGTTACCCAAGCGGGTCATAAGCCTAACAACTCTCCCTTCAAAATCAAGAACGACACCCCTACTGGATAACCAGTCCATGCCCAAAACTAACCCATAGCCCGTGAAGCCTAAAAAGCATCACATCGAAACTCAACGCTAAGTATGGCAACTTTCAAACCCAAACACATCATGGAGCCCCAATTGGGTTTGAAACAACTAAGGGATCATCTACTAACTGGTGTCTAAGTGCAGTGACTCAACTAACAATGATGAGATAAAAGAACTCGATGCGTCAGAATCAAATAAAGTTCGAATCGGATAATAAAGAAATCCAAATTCCAACCTAGACGGTCCTATCCCCATCTGGTACCCTAGTCATGAGGGAATACAACCACCCTCCAGGAGATTCCGTACCTTGCCCTTGCCTCTTTGGACGATCCTAATAAGATGTCCTATTCCTCCAAAAGGATAACTACTAGCCCTCTTCTTCCCATTCTCCACTCGTAACCTCCCATCAAAATGAGGTTTCGTCCTTCATTAAACATCAACTATTTGAGCCTTCCTCCCATCGTCTGTCTAATAGGTACCTACCAGTCCTCCTCCTTCTTGAACCAACTTCTAATCCGACTAACGTCTAAGTCCCTTGAAGTGGTTTTCCATTCTTATCTATCTTAGAAAGGTCATCAATACACGGAGGGGAAACTCAAAACGAGAGAGGAAGAGATTCAAAACGGAGAATTTGAAAGATAAAGATATGGCTATCGGGGATTATGCTTTTCTTTCAAAAAGTTTTCTCTTAAAAGACATGTTTTTGAAAATACTCCTTTCAAAAATATTCTTAGAAAATAGTTTTTCCTAAAAAAATTATCTGTTCTGGTAACCTTAAGCTCTGATACCACGTGTAACACCCCGCACCCGCTACGGTCACTCACTAAGGGAATGCCATAACATCGGTGGAGTATTTTAAGTGAATATAGAACAGAAAAATTACAACAAGACAGATATAAGAAATACTTGAGAATTTAAAACATCATTTCATTGCAGCGGAAAGTTAAACATGTTTGGTTACACCAAAACCATAAACAAGAGTCAAGTACATAATATCCATCCTGATAAAACAAAAGTACATAATCCCACTACATAACTTAATAGCCATAATAGAAAAGATAAACTGAGCTTTACATCCACGGTCTAAGCTCCAAAAGATAGATAAAGCAGTCTGATCAAAGCCCACTAATGGTAGGCCCACTCTGATAACCTGAGGGTTGGAAAAAGATAAAAACAACGGGGTCAGACATAAGTCTGAGTGAGTCCTATAACCCTAACAATACAATCATTAAAGTAATTAGGGTATGATATAAACAAGGTACGGGGATAATGACTACACTAAGTAGCCAACTAAACACAGGATATACTAAGATAACCGAAAAGACGCATTTATCCACCCAAGGATAATTACTAGATTGCACCACCCCAGATCTACCCACCCAAGGGTAATTCCTACACTGCACCACACCAGTTCTACCCACCCAAGGGTAATTCCTATTTAAAGGTTGATCCCACTAAGTGTATTTAGTAATTCTACCCAGTAGTTCCTTGTCCCCCTAGCTGACTACATAGGTGCCGTCTGCCCCTATCTCCACTAGGTGTAACCCACTACCCCCAAGCGATCGGCTCCCTATCGTAGATACCCGTGCTGGCCCCACAGTGGGGTGTATCACTCCCCAAAGTGGCAACCCGATAATCAATGGTGCACGGCTTATACCTACACGATGCAACAACGTCTTACCTACCAGCCCGGGTCCACACACGCATATGAAACCCATTGGACTCGCGTTGCCACCGCTACCCCGTTTTGGCCTCTTATAGTCAAGCCCAATATGCGTGTCCCGTCCTCGACCTGGGTCGAGCCCACAAAGATACGTTTGGGATATTGGTTGAAATGGGCCCCCACAAGCTACTACCTAAGCTTGCCATTTTATCTAGTGCATCCCACTTAACCCCTTTTTATAATCATACCCACTTACATGTTAAGGTTTGGTTAAGTCATCTAATCATATTCCAATTGCCACTTAAAGCCCCCACAAGCTACTACTTAAGCTTGTCATTTAATTATATTTCAATTGCCACTTAAGGCCCCCACAAGCTACTACTTAAGCTTGTCATTTAATTATATTTCAATTGCCACTTAAGGCCCCCACAAGCTACTACTTAAGCTTGTCATTTAATTATATTTCAATTGCCACTTAAGGCCCCCACAAGCTACTACTTAAGCTTGTCATTTAATTATATTTCAATTGCCACTTAAGGCCCCCACAAGCTACTACTTAAGCTTGTCATTTAATTATATTTCAATTGCCAATTAAGGCCCCCACTAGATTTCCACATGCCACCCAATGCACTTACTTGATTCCCCCATGCCACCCAAGGCACTTACTTGATTCCCCCATGCCACCCAAGGCACTTAATTAACCCCTTAATCATGTTTAATTACATGTTCCACTTTGGTTAAGTATTCTAATCGTATTTTCTATTGCAACCAAGGCAATCCCACTAGTTTCCTTATGCCACCCAAGGCACCCCACTAGTTACTACATGCCACCCAAGGCACCCACTTAACCCCTCATGCCCCTCTACATGCTAATTTGGTTAAGTGTTTCTTAATTAATTAAGATCGTAACCTTTGTAAAGACCTCTCACATTAGACTGTCTTTTATGGCAGCTGGATATGCCGGTCGGTTCCGGGCAGCCTTACACTATAACCGAGTCTAACCTCGTGTCTTTACACTTGTCACGTATTTAGTTTATGACTAAGACCTCTCACATTGGGCCAATCATTTGTAGCCGCTGGATTTGCCGGTCGGTTCCGGGCAGTCTTATGCTACAAAAGGGTCCAACCTCGTGTCTTAGTAGATTAATTACACCTAATTAATCACCCCTATAATTTGCATTTATTATCCCTAATTAATTACAAATATTTAAGAATATGGGTAGACCTAACTCAATAGGTAAATTCCCAATTCCATAATATGGGTAGACCTAACTTAATAGGAAATTCCCAATTCCATAATATGGGTAGACCTAACTTAATAGGTAAATTCCCAATTATGTCCATCCACTTTACGGTATGTTTAATTATACCCACTTCACACAATTTTATGTGTTCATTAATTTTTACCCTATCGTCCCCATGTAAATACGTTAACATGACATACTTCAAAAGAGAAGATTCATCATACACACAATGGGTTCAACTTAGCATATCATTAGCATTACCATGGGTTTAAAAGGTGTCAACTTGTATATATGACCACAAACCCAACTTGCATAAATAACCAACCTAAACTTGCATGAATCACATATGTCATGAAGATGGTAACTTGCTTAAATGTTCATGTTATAGACCTATCATAAAGGTGTTAACTTGCATACAAGTCATAGGTCTAAAAGGGACGAACTCGCACATGTACTTATGTCATACATAAAGGCAAACTTGCATATGAACTTGCATCATAACTTGCATATGAACTTGCATCACAACTTGCATATGAACTTGCATCATAACTTGCATATGAACTTGCATCATAACTTGCATATGAACTTGCATCATAACTTGCATATGAACTTGCATCATAACTTGCATATGAACTTGCATCATAACTTGCATATGACCAAACACTTAGCATGCATAAACCCAAAATACTTAGCATGCATAAACAAAATACTTAGCATGCATAAAACCAAATACTTAGCATGCATAAAACCAAATACATAGCATGCATAAAACCAATTACATAGCATGCATAAAACCAAATGCATAACTTGCATATCATGTTACATATAACTTGCATATACTCTCACTTATAGTTTGCATAACATGTTACATATGCATAAATGTTCAACATAGTGTTTTGCATCATAAAACGTGGCATTAAACTTGCATATAGCATAAAACTTGCAAAACACATAACATACACTATACTAAACTTGCATAAACACATTTATCCACAAACATAGCCATCTCTTATCATATCCTACCATAATCAATTTAACAATTGATTATTAAAGCTATAGGAACTCACCACTAAGCTCCCATAAGCAAACCCTTGCCACAAATTACCCAAAAACTCTAGCCTTGGACATAAAGCTTGCAACTTGATGATGAATGCAAGCTAATGATTGCTTAAACAACTCAAAGATGCTTGTATGAACATGAAAGCCTTCATAGAAATAATTTCGTAAGAGGATGGAGGCTAGGGTTTTGGGTGGAGGCCATGATCATAGAAATTTTTGGCATAGTTTAGTTAGGAGATAGGATTATGATCATTTAGGGCTAGCTTAGGGTCTTATTTATAGGATTAGGCAAGTGTTTTAGGCCCTTAGATCAACCCTAGGTTAGATTAGGACCATCAGATCTCGGAAGCTTCTAGAGAACAGCCCAAAACACAACCAATCCCTAAAATGGTGCACCAGGTTAAACCTGTCGAGCACCCCCTGTCGACACCCAAGTCGACAGGGCTGTCGACTTGGGTAGCCAGGCGGGAATTTTCCCCGCCTGCGCCCAATGGCCCATTTTCAAAATTTGAATCCTGAATTTTAAATCTGTTTTAAACTTTGAATTTTCTGCAAACTTCATTGGGCCATAATTGGGCCATACGGACTCCGATTCTCGAAAACTCGGACTCTATTTCGCGTATTTTTCCGAGACGAACGCAATGACGCAGCCCTTTTCCCCCAATTCTCACACCTGAGATTATTTATTCTGTAATTAGTAAATTTTAGCATTAACCGAAATTCGGGGTGTTACACCTCTCCACTCAATCCCTAACCTCCAGATCAAGATTCTTCGAACCCCTAAATAAAGTCACATCGAGAAGAAACGAGGATTTAATTAGACCCTCTATGGATGAAGACATCAGGGGATTTGATGCGTGCTTTTAGCCGGATCCTACTCCTTAAAATCGTTAGTGCACTTAGGGTAGTATAGTCTTTTTCTATGTTTTCTAAGTTTTGCCTCTATATATAAAGGCCTCTTCGTTACTTCAGGGTAAAAGGGCTTGTCAACCTCCATTTGCTCCGTATCTCGTTTTTCAATTCAATGAATGATTTCGATTCCTCCGTTAATGTTATCATGGTATCAGAGCTTCAGATTCCTCGAATAGTGATCGCAGTTTCAGATTAAAAAAAAGAAGGGAAAACCCTAAATTGCTCGCACCGCTTACTCTGATCGTCTTCGAGCTTACTCTGGTTGCTCACGTCGCCTCCTCCTGCTCGAGCCCCCTCTTGCTCGCATCGCCTTTATTCAATCGTAGTTGCCCCCTCCTGCTCGCGCCTTCGCCCCCCTCCTTCTCCCTTACTATAACACCCCACCTCCGTTAAGGTCACTCACAAAGGGAATGCCTTAACTTCAGTGGAGAGTTATAGGTAAAAGATACAGATAAATTACAAGACAGATAAATAATGCAGCGGAAAAATGAATAAGACTTTATTTCATTTACAAACAGCTTGTACAAAGATTGTTTTCCAA
This sequence comes from Allium sativum, assembly GCA_030737875.1. Lineage (NCBI taxonomy): Eukaryota > Viridiplantae > Streptophyta > Magnoliopsida > Asparagales > Amaryllidaceae > Allium > Allium sativum. Next base: position 711,881,765 of record CM060921.1, on the reverse strand, counting down.
CAACAAAGTATCTATATTGTTTTAACAAAATAAAGAAGCATAAATATACAATGATATTCCCCAATAAAACATTAGCCAGCCATAGCGGTGGAAAAGAGAGTCCAAAGCAGCACATCAAAGAGTCTTCAAGCTTGGATAGAGTAACAGTCCATACTAATCTGAGCTATTCCCTCCCTGACTACCTTGGGGGGGGGGGACGGAAGAAAAGAAGACGAAAGAAAGTGGGTCAGACAATAAGTCTGGTAAGTCTAGTTATTACTAGCATTTAAACAGGAAACAAAGATCATGACATGAATAACCGGAAGTAGGACAATGCTATAGTGTCAAGATATCATGAGTCAGGCCAAGGCAAGATATACAACAACACTCATTTCTATTTCTTTTCTTCGCTATTATTCTGTTATTCTGATTTCTACGTCTCTGCACCGCCTAACTAGTGCCCCAACTAGTAATCTGTATATAATGATCATATGATAACGTGATCCCAATCCCCGTAATTGTGGTTGCCTTCAGGTGTACATCTATTTTGAGGATTCCATTTATTGCCTAGATCTAATCTAGGGTTTTCTATCGAGCGCTTCCTAGAATCAACCAGGGTTTACGCGACCTAGGTCCAACAAGAGATTATGCTACTTATTGAACGCTTCTTAGATTCAGGGTTTATGCGACCTAGGTCCAACTAGTGATTATGCTACCTACGTGTGTCATGCGGCCCCCGCTTGATTGTAGATACCTATGCTGGTCCCACCATGGGGTGTATCAAGTCCCATGGTGGCAACCCGACAAGATTCCAGAGTGCATAGTGTATACTACTGATACCCAGTGCCTTATTTTTCTGCTCCGGAGTGCGTGCACGCTCGTGCTCCGTTAGAATCTACACTACTGCACCAACCGCCGTCGTTTTGGCCGCTTATAATCAGCCCAGTTATCGTGCCCCACCCTGCCTAGTTTCAGGGTACCATGATACGTCTATGTGGGTTACTGCTGAAATGGGTCCCCATTACTAGGGTTTCCTACTGGTTAAGTTTGTGGGCCTATATATACAGATATTACCCGCCTACCCGTGATGTACTTAACCCTCCCATCGATTCAAGCATGTTTATTAATGGTTAAGTTTGTGGGCCTATATTTACTAATATTACCCACCAACCCGAAATGTACTTAACTCTCTCACTGATTCAAGCATTTTATTAATGGTTAAGTTTGTGGGTCTATATTTACTAATATTACCCACCAACCCGATATGTACTTAACCCGCCCATTCATCATGCCATGTTGGTTAAGTGTTTCTTCATTCATGTAAACTTAACTCACCTACTTGTCATGTTACTCTGGTTAAGTGTTGCCATCTTGTGTTAACTTAACCCTACCACAAATCAAGTTATATTAGTTAAGTGTTTCTTATTACTTAACCCTACCGATTCATCTTGTATTGGTTAAGTGTTCCTGTTAACTTAACCCTAGTCATTCTTGTTATATTGGTTAAGTGCTCCTAGGAACTTAACCCCACCTTCTAGTCTAGTTAACATGTTAAATTGGTTAAGTATATTAAATTTACTTAACCCCACCTTCTAGTCTAGTTAACATGTTATAACGGTTAAACATTTACTTAACCTTACCCACTTGTCTAGTCAACATGTTATAATGGTTAAGTGTTCTAAATTTACTTAACCCCACCCATCAGTTTAGTTAACATGTTGAATTGGTTAAGTGTTTTAGTTAACTTAACCCTACCATTTTTATCCTAGCTTTAATTCATTCATTAAAGCACCAATCACTCACATTAAACAGGTATTGTTGCGGTTACTGGATGTGCCGGTCGGTTCCGGGCAGGTTTACACCGCAACTCAGTCTAACCTCGGGTCCTTATTGGGCTCAATGCCTTAACCTCCCACATTAGATAGGTATTGTTGTGATTACTGGACAGCCGGGCGGGTCCGGGTAGGTTTACATCACAACTCAATCTAACCTCGGGTTAGGCATACTCTTATTTTCTACAATTTACATATATCTCATTATGGAAAAATTCTATATGTAAATTATTCCCAATTTTATTATGCCATAATTACTCTTTTAATGTACATTATCAACAATTATTGTTATGGCCCGCTTTCCCTCTAAATCAGTTTCATGATTTTTGGTATGTAGATTATACCATTTCATGGCCTTAAGCATTTACATGGTTATGGGCCCACCTTCATCATTAACATGTTATGGTTTTTAATAATAATCCCAACGTTACCCCCGTTTCGTTCGTTCGCATTAATCACATAAAGTCATTGGGTCCGCAAATTAACCCAATTTATAAACGAGATAAAGAAGGGAACATACATAACATAGGTTCAATCAACATATATCATGTAATTTGACATAAAATATAATTTACCATGTCACGAGAACTTGCATATAATTTAGGCTTAGATAAACATACGCCTAAACATGTTAATATGTAGATCTAGGCATGCATGAACATAACTTCAAATATAAACTAGCATATGACATGTCCATTTCCAAAATATGTATAATTTTGATATTAACATATAGGTGTGAACATAACTTCAAATATAAATTAGCATATGACATAATTATGACATGTCCATTTCCAAAATATGTATAATTTTGATATTAACATGTAGGTGTGAACTAGATCCAATCATGTGAACTTGCATAAATTCGCTTTACAACATGTATATAAACATAGATCTAGTTTTAGATCTAACACGAAACTTGTATTAATCATGTAAACCTAAATGGATTTTGGCATGGATCCAATCATAAACTTGTAACTTGCATATGAACATGAGAACATATATATGGATTTAATCATGTAGGCATAATGGATCTAACATGTACAATTGTAGATTTAAACAAATAGGTTTACATAGTCATGTTTTTGCCTATAAACATATTTAAATCACAACTTAGCATGTTAACTTATGTATGTTAAATCATAAGAGAGTCGCTAATTTAAATTGCAACGTAAATAGGTTCAACTTAACATAATTCTAAATATACATAAATGTTGATCCAACATAAGAATATGATTTAAATCATAAACTTGCAAATAACAACCAAGTTATACCATCAAGTTAACATACGCTAGAATGAGTTCATCACCCATTTCATGATAAGTTTTATCACTAAAAGTATACAATAGTATGTTCATTGCCAACAAATAAATGTGAACATAAATCAAGTTTAGCATGTTCATCACCCATTTCATGATAAGTTCTATCACTAAAAGTATACAATAGTATGTTCATTGCCAACAAATAAATGTGAACATAAATCAAGTTTGGCATGTTCATCACCCATTTCATGCTAATATAAACATAAATCAAATTCACATATAGTCATCGTTCTACGTTCAAATTATACAAGCCATGATATAAAAAGATTTATGTTTAAATCTATGTATTAACCGCACTTACAATAACAGAAAAGTCTTGAGTTCTGAAGTCTGAATTCTGAAATTGAAATATTTTCTTTTGGCGTAGACAAATCGTTGTTCTAAATTAGATTTTGATTCATTGTTTTGTTCGTCTCTTTGTTAGCTTCAAGTGGCGGCTACTCTAGGTTGTCTCAAGGCAGCATGACGGCTTTAGGTTTAATTTTTGTGCAATTTTAGGTTTAGATTTAGGTTGCTTATATAGAATTTCATTTTAATTAGAGTCGTCGGATAACCTAGGAATAACCACAACCATTCAGCCAAGATAGAATTGCCAATTCAGCCCTAGTGACTCAGCAATAGGTCAGGAATGACTCAGCAATGACTAAGCATTTGCATTAAAAACTTTCTACTTTAATGTTAATGTACCAAATGTACATCTTTTTTTTTATTATTTATTGCCAATCAATTCAAACATAAATACCACTACAACAAAAAACACTTATCGCAACAGGCAAAATCTGTTGCAGTAGACTAATTGCAACAGGCCTGCGCCTGTTGGTATAGCCGAAGTTGCAAAAAGTCTGCAACGTTTTCTGCCTGTTGCAATAAAAGGTTGCGGTATACTTTTTTGCAACTGGCTTTTATTGTTGCAACAGGCCATTTTGCAACAGTATATGCCCGTTGCAATAGATTCATAAATCTATAAAAAAAAAATACAGCTGATAGATATTATATATTACATGTATTTGTTTTAGTAATAGCGTATATCGCAGAATGAAATAAACAAATAAAATTTTTATTTTAACAAAGTTTTAATAGTACAAACAATTACAATAAAAGTGTAACACCCCGTGTATTCTATAACTGTGGAATTAACAAATAATTAATTTGAAATCAAAGAACTAAGGGAAACGGGATACGCCATTGCGTTCGTCTCGGAAAAATACGCGAAATAGAGTCTGAGTTTTCGAAAAACGGAGTCCGTATGAAGAAGATATGGCCTTCGGAAGTTTCTGAATTAAGTTTAAAATTCGAACAGAATAAAACAGTTTAAAAATTAAAACCGGGCCCAATTGGCCAAGGCGGGAAAACTCCCGCCTAAGACACCCAGGTCGACTGGGCTGTCGACCTGGTCTAACCAGGTCGACAGGGCTGTCGACAGGGCTGTCGACCTGGTCCAGACCCAGGTCGAACCCAGTCCACCCTGGCTGGCCTATTCTATGTTGGTCGATTTTCTGTGGTCTGCTTTGTCATTAGGGCTAGGTGGCAGGCTCTAATTGGTCCCTTTTGCGAATGAATGGCTACGATCAATCCAAGCAACATCAATGGTCCTAATCAGTTCATAAACTCTATAAAAATGACCCTAGACTCTACCTAGGTTTCCTACACAATTCTCTAGCCTCCATTGCTCTCTTCTTCTAATAAAAAAATAAAAATGGCGTCTCTGCTCTGCTGGAATTGAAACTAGAAGATAATCAACATCAGCCTAAGCAACTCAATTCAAACTAGAGATTAAAGTTTCTGCAAAGATTCTACAACAAGTTAAAGTTCTTTCTTTAATCCAATCAAGGCAAGTACAGTTATTCTCCGCTATAAACGTTAATTATAATTTTGATATGCATTTAAAACTGAGTTTGAGGCTGTATATATATTCTCTTCTGTTGGATCTGTTTTCTGTGACTGTTCTGTATTCCTTTCTTCTTTTCTGTTTCTATAGCCAGGCTACCACGAGCCTGTGCCCAATCTCATAAAGAGATTAACGTATGAACGCAAAATTTTGGGATAAATAATGAATGATGCGAAATTTGACAAGACTAAATTGAATGTATGACTTTAGGTCTGAGGCATAAAACATATTGGACATATGCATAAATTTGACTATGAACATGTAATTTATGCATGTTGTATGCATAGTTATGTTGTGATTTAGAACTGTAATTAATGAGCATATGTTATAAACTAGTTTTAGACCTATGCATATTCTGTGATAAAAGAAGAAGAGGAACCACTATAAGATTACATATGATTTGAGACTTTGGACAAAATGCATATAAAAGTCAAGATTTGATTTTTAGAAGATATGATTTAAAGATTTAGATTGTTGGGTATAGTTTGCATAATGATTCATGACTTAAAAAGGAGAAGATATGGAAGCTTAGGTGTAAAAGATTTGCATTAATTAGGATATCTATTATTGTGATTACACCTAAATAGGGATTTTTTTGGATATATGGCATGCATTGGAATTAATGGTTATATTTGGTATAATTTATATGTGAATCTGCTGTAAAATGCTAGTTTAACAAAAATTGGAACATATGTTATAGGGTAAATTATGTCCATATTCTGCGCTATGTAAATATATGCAAACATGGAAGTATATGATCATATTGTGAATCATGACATTATTTAGGCATATGAACTTAGGCCTAATTTATGTTTAGGCAAGGCATGTAAATAGAACCTTTAGAAATATTAAATTTGCTAAATCTGCTAATTTGCCAAGTTACCTAAACTGCTAGTTTTGTTATATTGCCTAGACTGCTAATTAGATTGAAATGCCTAATCTGTTAAATTTGTCGGTTGAAATGCCTAACCTGTTATATGTCAAAATCTGCTAAGTTGCTAAATCTGTTAAATCCGTTAAGTCATATAAAATCTGTTATCTGCTATGTTGATATAATCATCCTGTTATTGATATAATCCGAATTGGCATATTTATTGGGCGTGCGCATAAACGGTAAATTATTAATTAATTGGCCGCAAAGATAAACATGGCTAACTCGAGGTTAGAATGAGTTTGCGGCGTAAATCTGCTCGGAACCGCCCGGCACATCCAGTGGCCGCAAACAATAGGTTCTAATGTGAGAAGTTAGTCATAACATGCGTAAGACACGAGGTTAGGTCTGGCTTGTGGCAGAAGTCTGCCCGGAACCGCCCGGCATATCCAGCGGCCACAAGCTACCGACCTAATGTGAGAGGTCTGTGCATTAATAATTAATTAATGCAAAATCTAAGATAAGAATGACGTCTAAAACGTATTGGGAAAAATAGGGTTAAACCAAAGGGATTAATAGATGTAGTAAAACCCGTCCATGAATCTGTAGGCCCAATACAAAGTTAGACAAATCTGAAAAATCTGTACATCTGACCTGTTAGTCTGAAAACTTGTTAACTTAATTTGTGAATTAGTAAATCTGAATTCTGTATGTCTGAACTTGTAAACAAGTTAATCTGAAATCTGTTAGTCTGGGGACACAAGGTTAGGAGGGGAATTACTTGTGTCATATGTTGTTTGGGACCCATATTAGTCAGTAACCCTTTCTGGTATCAAAACTTTGACCCAACAGTAGGTAGGGTCCGGGCACGCTTACTGAACTAATTATAAGTGGTTCATTCTGATAATGGCGAGGGGTGTTGATGGTGCGTTCCAACCGGGTCATGTGCGTGCATGGATCCCGGTCTGCCTCTGAGGATGTAAGACGCCGTGACATCTGTAAATAGGTCTGTGCCAATTGGTTGTCACTTTAGGGAGTGATACACCCTACTGTGGGGCCGACACAGGATATTTATGTATTAGGGAGCCGATCGCTTGGGGTAGGGTCTTAGGGTACGCTTAGTTCTGTCTGTTTCTGTTGGTACCGTCTGTTTCTGTTGGGTGGTAACACCTGTCTGTTTCTGTGTGGTACCGTCTGTTCGGGTGGTAAAGGCCCATTATTAGTGTACACCTAATTCCACATTCTGTCTCCATAGGGATAAATCTGTTTCTTCTTCTGTCTGTTTCTGATCGGGTAGTAAAGGCCCATTATTAGCATTCTGTTTCTGTTAAAGTATTCTGTACCCGTTCCTGCTTCAATTTAGACATTAGGGTGACACCTAATTCTGCTATACTAGTATTAGTGCAGAGAAGTGTAAAACAATAGTTTATATCATTCTGTTTTTCTGTTATATCTGCTACACCTGTTATAGTTATCTCACATCCAGTTTTATGTTCATATCATATTATTATTATCTGTTCATATGCTGAAGGTCACTGGACTTGCCAGACTTTTTGTCTGACCCTTGTTGTTTTCGCCTCCTTTCTTCCGTTCCCCCCCAGGTTATCCAAGGAGGGAAATACTTTAGCTTGATCCGGATTTCTCTTTGCTTGAAGTGCTTAAAGTATGGCTTGGCTCTGTATAGCTTCCGTTCCATGGGGATTATGATTTTAAACTATGCATTTTGAAGGCTTTTGTACAAGACTGATATTTTGTACTTGAATTATGAAATTTGAGAGGATGTAACCATATTAATTTATGTTTCCACTGTAATAAAGTTAAAATTTTTCAAGTACTGTTTTATCTGTCTTGTAAGTTTCTGTTCTTTTTACTAAAATGCTCCACCAAAGTTAAGGCATTCCCTTTGTGAGTGACCTTAACGGAGGTGGGGTGTTACACTTGGTATCAGAGCTGAAGGTTACCAGATTGGGTAAAGTTTTTGAAAACTATTTTCAAAAAGGTTTTGGAAAGGAAGTATTTTCAAAAATAAAGCTTATTTTGAAAAAACATGATCCCCAAGAGCCATATATCTTTCTTTCGGTCCTTTTTTGTATTGAACCTTTCCTTTTTCGTTCCAGCATGTCTGAAGCATCTGAGATACCAGAGGGTGTTCATGTACCCGGTTGGTTTCGTCAATATCTTGAGGCTAGGACCGCCACTGCAGGTCCAGCAAATGATCCCCCTCCTCCACCCCCTCCTCGTGCTATTGCTTTCTCAAAAAGCTGTAGAGATTTTAGGGCCATGGGTGGGAAGGATTTCAAAGGAACTGAATCATTCGTAGAAGCAAGGAATTGGCTCAAAGAAACTGAGGATCTGTTCGTTATCTTCGAGGTGGACGATAGGCAGAAGGTACAGTTGGCAGTATGGCTGCTCAAAGACGAAGCTTCCTACTGGTGGGAAGTCACTAACGCCGAGAGGCCGGTGGAGACATGGATGGATTTAAGAACAAGGTTTGAGACAAAATTCCTCTCGCAAGCTGAACGAAGTTTACAATTGGAAAAGTTCTTGTCTCTTAAGCAAGGAAGTATGACGGTCAAGGAATACGTCAACCAGTTCAACCAACTAGCAAGATTCGGATTGGATTTAGTCAACACTCAGCATAAAAAGGCTCTCCGCTTTGTTAAAGGATTGAATGAGCCACTGCACAGCCTAGCCATGACCCATGTACCCATGGGAGCAACTTACGAGAAATTGGTGGATATGGCACTACTGCACGAGGAAGACAAGGGCCCGAAAGAGACAAAGAAGGAAGAACCACAGAATAAGAAAGCGGGGCCCAAAAAGGAAACACAAAAGAAGGATGAGAAGTCTGAAGATAAGAAGGGGAAAAAGTGCTTTTCTTGTGGGAGCTCAACTCATCTGAATAAGGATTGCAGAAAAAGGAAGGGCGCTTGCTTCAACTGTGGGGAGATGGGACACTTCACTAGAGACTGCCCAAAGAGACGAGGACAAGGAGGGCAGGCGAACACTCTTGAGGCTAGTGGCTAGGATAGAAATAGGAAATTTTCTATAGTAGGTTTAATTTATTTATCTGATTATGAAGTCAAGACTTTTTCTGATTCTGGTATTTTGATTTTGTAATTGATACTCTGCACTTTAATACTAGTATTATTTCTGAATTCCGCTGTAGACTCAGACCCATAAGGGTTATGGATCATCTGTTTGGGACTGGGGTTTGAGGGATATCTGTGTTAGGCGTCAAGTATGACGCATACATTCTGAGTTTTCGTGGGGTATCAATTTGATGTTGGTTCCGGTCTTTGGGGCCGATACTTAGGACCCATGTCTAATGGGAACCAAATTTTCGTTCTATCTGTACTCGCTTCCATCATTCGATTGTATCCTATCGATCGAATATTTGAACTTTAGGTAGAAACTAATGGGTGTAAACATGTGTTTGAGACATGTTATGTTTGATGGTTGCAAGTGGATGCAAGTGGTTGCTAGTGGTTGCTCGTGGATGCATATACACACACTAGGCACTAGATCGACTCGAAAGCACTCTCATACTGCATATGGATGTGTGAGCATTTTTAAATTTTTATGGATGCAAAATAGTCGAATCAGCATATGGATGTTGCATATGAATGAGCAGTTGTGCACTCATATAGAAATGATATGTCTCAAGTAGGAAAATTTGCATACATATTGGACTCATGGCACTGGCATAATTCGTATTAAGGAGGTCAACTGAATCAGTGGACCGCCTGATCTTTGCAATTAGATAAGGAACATATACACACACTTTTGCATATGTTCATACAGCATTAGAAATCCCTAAGGACAATGGATGCCAGTGATTGATGGTTGAGTAGATGGGTGATTGGATGGTAGGACACATTCTTCTCAACTTGAAGATTTCGGGGACGAAATCCTTTTAAGTGGGGAAGAATGTAACACCCCGTGTATTCTATAACTGTGGAATTAACAAATAATTAATTTGAAATCAAAGAACTAAGGGAAACGGGATACGCCATTGCGTTCGTCTCGGAAAAATACGCGAAATAGAGTCCGAGTTTTCGAAAAACGGAGTCCGTATGAAGAAGATATGGCCTTCGGAAGTTTCTGAATTAAGTTTAAAATTCGAATAGAATAAAACAGTTTAAAAATTAAAACCGGGCCCAATTGGCCAAGGCGGGAAAACTCCCGCCTAAGACACCCAGGTCGACTGGGCTGTCGACCTGGTCTAACCAGGTCGACAGGGCTGTCGATAGGGCTGTCGACAGGGCTGTCGACAGGGCTGTCGACCTGGTCCAGACCCAGGTCGAACCCAGTCCACCCTGGCTGGCCTATTCTATGTTGGTCGATTTTCTGTGGTCTGCTTTGTCATTAGGGCTAGGTGGCAAGCTCTAATTGGTCCCTTTTGCGAATGAATGGCTACGATCAATCCAAGCAACATCAATGGTCCTAATCAGTTCATAAACTCTATAAAAATGACCCTAGACTCTACCTAGGTTTCCTACACAATTCTCTAGCCTCCATTGCTCTCTTCTTCTAATAAAAAAATAAAAATGGCGTCGCTGCTCTGCTGGAATTGAAACTAGAAGATAATCAACATCAGCCTAAGCAACTCAATTCAAACTAGAGATTAAAGTTTCTGCAAAGATTCTACAGCAAGTTAAAGTTCTTTCTTTAATCCAATCAAGGCAAGTACAGTTATTTTCCGCTATAAACGTTAATTATAATTTTGATATGCATTTAAAACTGAGTTTGAGGCTGTATATATATTCTCTTCTGTTGGATCTGTTTTCTGTGACTGTTCTGTATTCCTTTCTTCTTTTCTGTTTCTATAGCCAGGCTACCACGAGCCTGTGCCCAATCTCATAAAGAGATTAACGTATGAACGCAAAATTTTGGGATAAATAATGAATGATGCGAAATTTGACAAGACTAAATTGAATGTATGACTTTAGGTCTGAGGCATAAAACATATTGGACATATGCATAAATTTGACTATGAACATGTAATTTATGCATGTTGTATGCATAGTTATGTTGTGATTTAGAACTGTAATTAATGAGCATACGTTATAAACTAGTTTTAGACCTATGCATATTCTGTGATAAAAGAAGAAGAGGAACCACTGTAAGATTACATATGATTTGAGACTTTGGACAAAATGCATATAAAAGTCAAGATTTGATTTTTAGAAGATATGATTTAAAGATTTAGATTGTTGGGTATAGTTTGCATAATGATTCATGACTTAAAAAGGAGAAGATATGGAAGCTTAGGTGTAAAAGATTTGCATTAATTAGGATATCTATTATTGTGATTACACCTAAATAGGGATTTTTTTTGGATATATGGCATGCATTGGAATTAATGGTTATATTTGGTATAATTTATATGTGAATCTGCTGTAAAATGCTAGTTTAACAAAAATTGGAACATATGTTATAGGGTAAATTATGTCCATATTCTGCGCTATGTAAATATATGCAAACATGGAAGTATATGATCATATTGTGAATCATGACATTATTTAGGCATATGAACTTAGGCCTAATTTATGTTTAGGCAAGGCATGTAAATAGAACCTTTAGAAATATTAAATTTGCTAAATCTGCTAATTTGCCAAGTTACCTAAACTGCTAGTTTTGTTATATTGCCTAGACTGCTAATTAGATTGAAATGCCTAATCTGTTAAATTTGTCGGTTGAAATGCCTAACCTGTTATATGTCAAAATCTGCTAAGTTGCTAAATCTGTTAAATCCGTTAAGTCATATAAAATCTGTTATCTGCTATGTTGATATAATCATCCTGTTATTGATATAATCCGAATTGGCATATTTATTGGGCGTGCGCATAAACGGTAAATTATTAATTAATTGGCCGCAAAGATAAACATGGCTAACTCGAGGTTAGAATGAGTTTGCGGCGTAAATCTGCCCGAAACCGCCCGGCACATCCAGTGGCCGCAAACAATAGGTTCTAATGTGAGAAGTTAGTCATAACATGCGTAAGACACGAGGTTAGGTCTGGCTTGTGGCAGAAGTCTGCCCGGAACCGCCCGGCATATCCAGCGGCCACAAGCTACCGACCTAATGTGAGAGGTCTGTGCATTAATAATTAATTAATGCAAAATCTAAGATAAGAATGACGTCTAAAACGTATTGGGAAAAATAGGGTTAAACCAAAGGGATTAATAGATGTAGTAAAACCCGTCCATGAATCTGTAGGCCCAATACAAAGTTAGACAAATCTGAAAAATCTGTACATCTGACCTGTTAGTCTGAAAACTTGTTAACTTAATTTGTGAACTAGTAAATCTGAATTCTGTATGTCTGAACTTGTAAACAAGTTAATCTGAAATCTGTTAGTCTGGGGACACAAGGTTAGGAGGGGAATTACTTGTGTCATCTGTTGTTTGGGACCCATATTAGTCAGTAACCCTTTCTGGTATCAAAACTTTGACCCAACAGTAGGTAGGGTCCGGGCACGCTTACTGAACTAATTATAAGTGGTTCATTCTGATAATGGCGAGGGGTGTTGATGGTGCGTTCCAACCGGGTCATGTGCGTGCATGGATCCCGGTCTGCCTCTGAGGATGTAAGACGCCGTGACATCTGTAAATAGGTCTGTGCCAATTGGTTGTCACTTTAGGGAGTGATACACCCTACTGTGGGGCCGACACAGGATATTTATGTATTAGGGAGCCGATCGCTTGGGGTAGGGTCTTAGGGTACGCTTAGTTCTGTCTGTTTCTGTTGGTACCGTCTGTTTCTGTTGGGTGGTAACACCTGTCTGTTTCTGTGTGGTACCGTCTGTTCGGGTGGTAAAGGCCCATTACTAGTGTACACCTAATTCCACATTCTGTCTCCATAGGGATAAATCTGTTTCTTCTTCTGTCTGTTTCTGATCGGGTAGTAAAGGCCCATTATTAGCATTCTGTTTCTGTTAAAGTATTCTGTACCCGTTCCTGCTTCAATTTAGACATTAGGGTGACACCTAATTCTGCTATACTAGTATTAGTGCAGAGAAGTGTAAAACAATAGTTTATATCATTCTGTTTTTCTGTTATATCTGCTACACCTGTTATAGTTATCTCACATCCAGTTTTATGTTCATATCATATTATTATTATCTGTTCATATGCTGAAGGTCACTGGACTTGCCAGACTTTTTGTCTGACCCTTGTTGTTTTCGCCTCCTTTCTTCCGTTCCCCCCCCCCCCAGGTTATCCAAGGAGGGAAATACTTTAGCTTGATCTGGATTTCTCTTTGCTTGAAGTGCTTAAAGTATGGCTTGGCTCTGTATAGCTTCCGTTCCATGGGGATTATGATTTTAAACTATGCATTTTGAAGGCTTTTGTACAAGACTGATATTTTGTACTTGAATTCTGAAATTTGAGAGGATGTAACCATATTAATTTATGTTTCCACTGTAATAAAGTTAAAAAATTTCAAGTATTGTTTTATCTGTCTTGTAAGTTTCTGTTCTGTTTACTAAAATGCTCCACCAAAGTTAAGGCATTCCCTTTGTGAGTGACCTTAACGGAGGTGGGGTGTTACAAAAAGTTTCTACAATTTTCATACACCATTCATGTGTAACAATTTTTTCTTTCACACAACACATTTTTTTCGAATAGAGCATTTTCTACTCATATTTCTACCCAATCATACATACATATAATATAATAAGAGAATAAAGTTACGCCATTGAGGTCTTCTTTGAGCTGTTGCTTGTCCGCAAAAGAGTGCAACTTGAAAAGATTAGTCAAAATCAAACATGGACCTGTATATAACAACCTGAAAATACAGCCACGTTATGAAAAATTCTGATGTTCACAAACTACAAACCTGTTGACAAACATGAAACGCATGTGAAGTATTCAAAGCAGATTCTGGCCGTATAGAAAAAAATGGTATTTGAAAGTGTTTTATCCCATTTCGCTCCTGCAACTTTACATCAGGTTGGCAAGCACATAATTCAACCAAAAAGAAAATAACAATTAAAAGAAAATTATATAAGAGAGGAGAAGAATAGAAACCAAATGATAGCGAAGCATGACAAACCTGATTATGAAGATGTAAAGCACCATTCGCCAATTTCAGTTGCTGGCCACCATTAAAATTTGACAAGTTTTTAGGCTGAAGCCCATTGCGTTCCTACATAGTAGGCATACAGGAGTCCAATTAGAGTGCACAGCACTTGCCAAAACACATGTTACAAGCTCAACCAATAAAATATGAAGATAGCAATGTAAAAAATTCAGGCCCAAAATTAATTTCTGAATAATGTATTACCATTTTCATAAAATCTGTTATATTCTCAATTCATTTGATAAGTTTTTGAAGCTAATCTGATGCTCCAATCATTGAAATTAAATTAGACAATGCTCCATTTTCAATTCTCCAATCGAGTAACTCACCACATCTACGTATTTAAACATAATCGATCGTAGTATCTTGGGCTTACAATATATTTAATCTGCAATACTAGTATATATGAGAATAGATCAACTAATTAAATTAAATCGATACATTATCACCTAAAAAAAATGTAAGAATGGCATTAAACCATGAGAAGTTGAACATATCATTCGACTGAATCAAAAAGTTAACACTAGTGCAAAACAACATTTGAGTTGTATACTCACCTTTGACTTTTGCAGTTTTTAATGTACAAGCTTTATCTTCTATTCCAAAACAATGAACATAAAACATAAAATTATATAGGGTATTTCAGTAGGATCAACGAAAATAGGCCTGATTTTAAATTCAATTCTATGACCAAAAAAATGGAAGGGTAAGTAATAAATTAGAACCTGGCATTTGCTCAATCAGCCATCAACTACTTTGCTCAACAACATGCGCTTGAGTTATAATATCGATTTTGTCATTGATCTGCCAAGAATCCATAAACATACAGCAATATATGTGGTGGCCAATGGACTTGTCAAGTACCCACACTTCTTTTCATAACAACTAAATATAATTAGAGTTTTTTTGTCAACTAAAGTTGGTGCTTTTGTGGACGCCACCCATGCATCAAATGACGTCTCGTTGAAAGGCTTTGACCTAGAGTTTCACCCAAAAAAATATATCAAGTGAATATTGATTCAATGATCGATTGGTAGCTGAGTTTAATCAATTGGTTGATGTCCACCTAGTTAGAATACACCAAACACTAAGCGTTATTGACTGTAACGCTCAACACTTGTCCGAAAGGTCCTTTCATGTAACCAAATCCATTTATCCAAAAACCGAAAAACACAAAGTAAAAAGATTTTATGGGAACTTTTTTTTTTACAACATAGTTTGAGTATACCAATCCATGAAACTGCCGAAATGTATATTCTAAAGGGGATCGAGTGCAGGGCATTAAATCAGACGGGTGACAGAGAAATAGTGCAACGCATGGAAAATAATATATCCAAAAATTTTGATACAGTTAATAGCAAATAAACATATGCATGTTACTACATAGCATGCAACAGGAGTCTTCAAGCAAGTGAGGAATCACTAACAGCCAAAATATATTTGTATCCAAGGTGGCACAATAAAATGGCAAGATTACTTTGTTAAAATTCAAAGCATGCGTGAGCAGCTATAACCATATATGGGCGGAACTTTCTATAATCCAAACAAGAATACAAAAGTCTTTCCTTCTATATTTCAACACTTTAGATTACCATGCAAAACTCAAAGTATATAGGCACTCATGCACTACAGGCCACGACAAATTGGGATCGGGGACAACGAAGGGAAAGGCTTAACTTGCTGCATCTTGTAACTTATGTTTATAAATACATGGCAGCTTCCCACATTTTTATGCAAGTAATCCATTCATACACATGGAAACAAAATGGAATTTGCAGGACTTCTCTGTTTGTAACCTCCTAAAATATATAATGCTTCTTAGATACACAACCAATGTAAACACAAACACTTAAACCTTTACTTTAGGATCATACACGACTAGGCTATCCTTAAATCGGGGGGGGGGGGGGGGGGTGGGGTGTGAGACTCCAGAAAGAACGCATGTGAAAAGGGGAATGTAGACCTTACCCAATGTAATTCCCAGCTTTTAAACCCGGTACTGCCTTAACAATACATACCCAACCCTCAAACAGACCCAAAATTTACTAAGTAATAAGCAGCAGGTTCCTACATGAAAGGGAACACAAACAGCAAGGCAACACAACAATTATACTAAGTGTAACGCGAAATAGCCACTTAAAATCACCTCACTTTCATTTGTCATGCAGCCACCATCACACTTTTTTCATAATTAACCTTTTCGTTTAGCCCCTTCTCCAAATTTCCATTGAGCAATAATTCATTTCTAGCTGCCTTATTACATTTTTCCTTGAGCAATAAAACATAAACGTTATTACAGTATAATTCAATAAAAAGAGCGAAAGGGTTAACGAGTATTATTACCAAATTTTTCTCAGCCATCACCGATTCCAAAACACGCAAGAGATTCTCGTTGTTATGCTTGATCATATCATTCTCACTGGCTAAACTTTTTGAAAAAGCGGATTTGAAAGAAATCGCGCAGCATGGTTTGCTGAATAAATTTCGAAGGATCAAAGTCGTTGAGATGAGAGGAGTAGTCGAGTAAAATTGAGATCTAGAAATAAATAAAAGACTGGGAATTGAGCGGCGTACCAAGGAGGAGATTAAACAAGAAGCCATCGTTATGTTCTGCGCTTTTAGGGAAAAGCTTCGCAATTTAGGGATTTACTGAATGTTTATTTGGGGATTTGGGTGGGTTAGTGGAGCGCATAGGAAATATAATACTCGGTTTTAAGAGGGAGGGCGAAAATTTCAGTTTGGAGCCAAAAGTTTTATTCTGCATCCCAAACCTGGAAATTTGATACTGCCAACACTTCGTACCATACAAACTTACGTTTATTAACTGCAGACTAAATATCAACCTTAATTAATAGTTATTTAATAATACTTATTATTTATTAAAAATTAAGTACTAAATGTTAGTAGTAATAATTTAATATTAAATATTAATAGTAATAATTATAAAAAATAATAATTAGTAGTAATTAATTACAATAACAATTTAAAATTTTCTACTTAATTTAATCTCAAACTTCGAATTCCAACACAAACGCTATTTGTCATTCTTCGGACAAGGCGCGGTGTTAGAGTACATTTTTTAGACGTTTGAAAAAAAAATTAAATATTGAAGTCAAAAATTTAAACGTTTGAGCTAAAAGAATTGTTGAATTTATAATTTATACATTATTAATAACCAACATGATAAGTTCTTATCGAATTTATTAATTATCAAAGTATTAATTCATATTAATTAATTATTATTACCTAATACATATTATATTATAACTAAATATTACTTATTACTTCGTACTATTTAATAATTTAATAATAACTATTTAAAATTATTACTAGCAGTTAATAATTTAATAATAACTATTTAAAATTAATTATTAACAATTAATAATTAAATCCTGGTACTTATTTTTAATAGTATGTTTTTTGCAACTGGCTTTACCAGTTGTAAAAAAATACAGTTATTGCAAGTGGTAAAAACTGTTGCTAAAGATATCTATTCGCAACTGGCTTGGAAACATAGTTGCTAAAAGTATGTTTTTGCAACAGGAAATGAAGGACAGTTGCTAAAAATATGTTTTTCGCAACAGAAAAAAAAGGCATGTTGCTAAATCTCATCTATTGCAACTGCTATAATAGGTTTGTTGCTAAATATCATTTACCGCAACTGTCATATGTCGCCTGTTGCAAATAACTAGTTGCAATAGAGTATTTTTCTTGTAGTGTACGTACTTAATATATACATTTTCCCTTTACCATATTCATTAATAACCCATATATAAATATTTATTTATACATGAATAAATCTTTTCTCACTTTTAATTTGTCACAAATCCAATTAGAGAAGCCCACGTAAAAAAAACAATCCTTGACAACCAAAAATGCGCAACATACGCCACACGATGTGTACACGTCATATATATATGCACATATATATATATATATATTATCTATATATATATATATATATTTATTTTCTTTTTCTTTTTATCTGTCTTCCCAATTACCCATTTTCACACGAAACCACATTTTGAACTGCGTTCACACTAAGCAATTTTTAAGCCATTCCCCTAAAACAAAAATAGGGCGCTTGCGGGGATCAAACTCTGTACCTCTTGTATGCAAGTCACGTGTTCCAACCAAATGAGCTACTAAGTCTTTTGCTTACAAAAGTTAGAACACTGCTAAACATTACTCTTTTCTCATTCCTCTTTTTTCCATGTTTTGCTGCAATATTTAATTTAAGGATATCTTTTTCATACGGAGTCCAATTTACGCAAACTCAGACACTATCTCAAGCAGAATTCCGAGACAAACGCAATGGCACAAACCATTTCACCTAATTCTTTTTCTAAAAATTAATTATACCTTAATTTGTGAAACTTAATGTTACAGAATTACGGGGTGTTACATTCTCCCCTCCTTAAAGGATTTCGTCCCCGAAATCTTCAAGTTAGGAAGAATGTGTCCTACCATCCAATCATCTATCTATTCAACCATTCAATCACAGGCATTCATTGTCCTTAGAAAAAGATTTCTAATGCTTTTATGTTCATATGCATAGTGTGTGTATATGTCCTTATCTAATTCAAAATCAGGCGGTCTACTGATTCAGTTGACCTCCTTAATGCGAATTATGTCAGTGCCATGCGCCAAATATGTATGCAATCCTAATGATACATATCATTTCTATATGAGTGCACAACCATTCACTCAAATGCAATGTCCCTATGATAACACATCAAGTTCAATCCATAAACAAATACATATATGCAAACGCAATATGAAAGTGACTGAGCCTATCTAGCGCCTAATGTGTGTATATGCATCCACAAGAAACCACTTGCAACCATCAATCATAACATGTTTCAAATACATGTTTACATCCATTGGCTTCTACCTAAGGATCGATGCTATGCCCTAAAGGATATAACTTAAAAGATAGAAACAAGCATGCAGAGAATTCCTAGAAAAAGAGATCAAGGACGTACCCTCAAGAAAAAGGTATGATGCGAGTGTTTTATCTTCAGTCTCCCACGTCGCGTCTTCTTGAGCTTCACTCCACTGTACCTTAACTAATTAATCTTCACGATTGCGAAGCTTCTTGACCTCCATTTCCAAAACCCACAAGTAAAGATAGGACCTCGATCTCTTACTATGCTAGAGGGTATCCAATGTAGTCGAACTATCTTTCCAAGATAAATAGATGTTAACCTTAATACCTAGTGTATATACTAAGATGATTAGAGGTTTCTCCTCTACTTAGCTTATCCATCATGTTACAAATCTGAGGGTCTAAAGCTAAAGGTTGCTATGTACTTTTTTTTACCTCTCTTAAGGTCAGTCTTTCTTCCTACCTAGGGCACCTGCCACAACTATTCATCTCTCACCTTTACCATCCTTGTGTAACACATTGACAAGTCTCTCGAAATATGCTTCCATCGTACGAAAAACCCTACAAAGCTCAAAAGGAAATTAGCCGCAGGTGTAACTACTACAGCTATAAATGAAAGTTGGGCACTCCTTTGCCCTTTGGCAGGTGTCGTAGTCTCGTCAAGCCTACGGAACCATGCCGCGATGAGGTTACCTCCCAGAAAGCAAGGAGCCCCAGAGACTCAAGAAAGAAGGAAACAAGGATTCAAACAGAGGATCAAAAGATAGTGCGTATGACTTTGGGGAATATGCCTTTAAAACCAAACTTTTCTTTTTGAAAATGCTTCTTTTAAAACCGTTTTGAAAATAATTTTTCAAATTTTTTAATCTGATCCGATAACCTTCATCTCTGATACCAAGTGTAACATCCCACCTCCGATAAGGTCACTCACAAAGGGAATGCCTTAACTTCGGTGGAGAGTTATAGGTAAAAGATACAGATAAATTACAAGACAGATAAATAAAGCAGTGGAAAAATGAATAAGACTTTATTTCATTTATAAACAGCTTGTACAAAGATTGTTTTCCAACAATAAAGTATCTATCTTGTTTTAACAAAATAAAAAAGCATAAATATACAATGACATTCCCCAATAAAATATTAGCCATCCATAGCGGTGGAAAAGAGAGTCCAAAGCAGCACATCAAAGAGCCTTCAAGCTTGGAAAGAGTAACAGTCCATACTAATCTAAGCTATTCCCTCCCTGACTACCTGGGGGGGAACAGAAGAAAAGAAGACGAAAGAAAGTGGGTTAGACAATAAGTCTGGTAAGTCCAGTTATTACTAGCATTTAAACAAGAAGCAAAGATCATGACATGAATAACCGGAAGTGGGACAATGCTATAGTGTCAAGATATCATGAGTCAGGCCAAGGCAAGATATACAACAACACTCATTTCTATTCCTTTGCTTCGCTATTTTTCTATTATTCTGATTTCTACGTCTCTGCACCGCCTAACTAGTGCCCCAACTAGTAATCTGTATACAATGATCATATGATAACGTGATCCCAATCCCCGTAATTATGGTTGCCTTCAGGTGTACATCTATTTTGGGGATCCTATCTATTGCCTAGATCTAATCTAGGGTTTTCTATCGAGCGCTTCCTAGATTCAACCAGGGTTTACGCGTCCTAGGTCCAACTAGGGATTATGCTACCTATTGAACGCTTCTCATATTCAGGTTTATGCGACCTAGGTCCCACTAGGGATTATGCTACCTGCGTGTGTCATACGGCCCCCGCTTGATTGTAGATACCTATGCTGGTCCCACCATGGGGTGTACCAAGTCACATGGTGGCAACCCGACAAGATTCCAGAGTGCATAGTGTATACTACTGATGCCCACTGCCTTATTTTTCTGCTAAGGAGTGTGTGCACTCCCGCGCTCCATTAGAACCTACACTGCTGCACCAACCGCCGTCGTTTTGACCGCTTATAATCATCTCAGTAATCGTGCCCCACCCTGCATAGTTTCAGGGTACCATGATACGTCTATGTGGGTTACTGCTGAAATGGGTCCCCGTTACGAGGGTTTCCTACTGGTTAAGTTTGTGTGCCTATATATACATATATTACCCACCTACCCGTGATGTACTTAACCCTCCCATCGATTCATGCATGTTTATTAATGGTTAAGTTTATGGGCCTATATTTACTAATATTACCCACCAACCTGATATGTACTTAACCCTCTCACTGATTCAAGCATGTCTATTAATGGTTAAGTTTGTGGGCCTATATTTACTAATATTACTCACCAACCCGATGTACTTAACCCGCCCATTCATCATGCCATGTTAGTTAAGTGTTTCTTCATTCATGTCAAATTAACTCACCTACTTGTCATGTTACTCTGGTTAAGTGTTGCCTTCTTGTGTTAACTTAACTCTACCGGAAATCAAGTTATATTGGTTAAGTGTTTCTTATTACTTAACCCTACCCATTCATCTTGCATTGGTTCAGTGTTCCTATTAACTTAACCCTAGTCATTCTTGTTATATTGGTTAAGTGCTCCTAGGAACTTAACCCCACCTTCTAGTCCAGTTAACATGTTAAATTGGTTAAGTGTATTAAATTTACTTAACCCCACCTTCTAGTCTAGTTAACATGTTATAACGGTTAAACATTTACTTAACCTTACCCACTTGTCTAGTCAACAAGTTATAATGGTTAAGTGTTCTAAATTTACTTAACCCCACCCATCAGATTAGTTAACATGTTGAATTGGTTAAGTGTTTTAGTTAACTTAACCCTACCATTCTTATCCTAGCTTTAATTCATTCATTAAAGCACCAACCACTCACATTAGACATGTATTGTTGCGGTTATTGGATGTGTTGGTCGGTTCCGGGCAGGTTTACACCGCAACTCAGTCTAACCTCGGGTCCTTATTAGGCTCAATGCCTTAACCTCCCACATTAGATAGGTATTGTTGTGATTACTGGACAGCCGGGCGGGTCCGGCCAGGTTTACATCACAACTCAATCTAACCTCGGGTCAGGCATACTCTTATTTTCTACAATTTACATACATCTCATTAAGAAAAATTCTATATGTAAATTATTCCCAATTTTATTATTTCATAATTACTCTTTTAATGTACATTATCAACAATTATTGTTATGGCCCGCTTTCCCTCTAAATCAGGTTCATGATTTTTGGTATGTAGATTATACCATTTCATGGCCTTAACCATTTACATGGTTATGGGCCCACCTTCATCATTAACATGTTATGGTTTTTAATAATAATCCCAATGTTACCCCCGTTTCGTTCGTTCGCATTAATCACATAAAGTCATTGGGCCCGCAAATTAACCCAATTTATAAACGAGATAAAGAAGGGAACATACATAACATAGGTTCAATCAACATATATCATGTAATTTGACATAAAATATAATTTACCATATCACATGAACTTGCATATAATTTAGACTTAGATAAACATAAGCCTAAACATGTTAATATGTAGATCTAGGCATGCGTGAACATAACTTCAAATATAAACTAGCATATGACATAATTATGACATGTCCATTTCCAAAATATATATAATTTTGATATTAACATATAGGTGTGAACATAACTTCAAATATAAATTAGCATATGACATAATTATGACATGTCCATTTCCAAAATATGTATAATTTTGATATTAACATATAGGTGTGAACTAGATCCAGTCATGTGAACTTGCATAAATTTGCTTTACAACATGTATATAAACATAGATCTAGTTTTAGATCTAACATGAAACTTGTATTAATCATGTAAACCTAAATGGATTTTGGCATGGATCCAATCATAAACTTGTAACTTGCATATGAACATGTGAACATATATATGGATTTAATCATGTAGGCATAATGGATCTAACATGTACAATTGTAGATTTAAACAAACAGGTTTACATAGTCATGTTTTTGCCTATAAACATATTTAAATCACAACTTAGCATGTTAACTTATGTATGTTAAATCATAAGAGAGTCGCTAATTTAACTTGCAACGTAAATAGGTTCAACTTAACATAATTCTAAATATACATAAATGTTGATCCAACATAAGAATATGATTTAAATCATAAACTTGCAAATAACCACCAAATTATACCATCAAGTTAACATACGCTAGAATGAGTTCATCACCCATTTCATGATAAGTTTTATCACTAAAAGTATGCAATAGTATGTTCATTGCCAACAAATAATTGTGAACATAAATCAAGTTTAGCATGTTCATCACCCATTTCATGATAAGTTTTATCACTAAAAGTATACAATAGTATGTTCATTGCCAACAAATAAATGTGAACATAAATCAAGTTTAGCATGTTCATCACCCATTTCATGCTAATATAAACATAAATCAAATTCACATATAGACATCGTTCTACGTTCAAATTATACAAGCCATGATATAAAAAGATTTATGTTTAAATCTACGTATTAACCGCACTTACAATAACAGAGAAGTCTCGAGTTCCGAAGTCTGAATTCTGAAATTGAAATGTTTTCCTTTGGCGTAGACAAATCGTTGTTCTAAATTAGATTTTGATTCATTGTTTTGTTCGTCTCTATGTTAGCTTCAAGTGGCGGCTACCCTAGGTTGTCTCAAGGCAGCATGACGGCTTTAGGTTAAATTTTTGTGCGATTTTAGGTTTATATTTAGGTTGCTTGTATAGAATTTCATTTTAATTAGAGTCGTCGGATGAACCTTGGAATAACCACAACCATTCAGCCAAGATAGAATTGCCAATTCAGCCCTAGTGACTCGGCAACATGCCAGGAATGACTCAGCAATGACTCAGCATTTGTATTAAAAACTTTCTACTTTAATGTTAATGTACCGAATGTACATCTTTTCTTTTTATTATTTATTGTCAATCAATTCAAACATAAATACGTACTTAATATATACATTCTCCCTTTACCGTATACATTAATTACCCATATATAAATATTTATTTATACGTGAATAAATCTTTTCTTACTTTTAATTTGTCACAAATCCAATTAGAGAAGGCCACGTAAAAAAAAACAATCCTTGACAACCAAAAATGCGCAACGTACGCCACACGATGCGTACACGTTATATATATATTATATTTATTTATTCTTTTTCTTTTTCTTTTTATATGTCTTCCCAATTACCCATTTTCACACTAAACCACTTTTTGAACTGCGTTCACACTAAGCAATTTTTAAGCCATTCCCCTAAAACAAAAATAGGGCGCTGGCGAGGATCGAACTCTGTACCTCTTATATGCAAGTCACGTGTTCCAACCAAATGAGCTAATAAGCCTTTTGCTTGCAAAAGTTAGAACAATGCTAAACATTATTCTTTTCTCATTCCTCTTTTTTCCATGTTTTGCTGCAATATTTAATTTAAGGATATCTTTTTCATACGGAGTCCAATTTACGCAAACTCGGACTCTATCTCAGGCAGAATTCCGAGACGAACGCAATGGCGCAACACATTTCACCTAATTCTTTTTCTAAAAATTAATTATACCTCAATTTGTAAAACTTAATGTTACAGAATTACGGGATGTTACACTTCCTAACGTCAGACCGTAATTCGTGCACAAATTTCCTCCGCATCAGGTTAGCATACCTATCTCGAGACCTCTAATCATTTGCTGTTTAAATAATTTGTGGAACCAAGTGTATGGCTCACTGCTATTAATTGGCTTACTGTTGTTAGTTGTGTTGGAAAATCCTTTACAGTCCCGCTCGTTGTTTTAATATGGCTGAAACTAGGGATGATTCGCTTCAAGCAGTTAGTGTTCAGTTAGATGTTAAAAATTATGCGTATTGGAGTTATGTGATGAAATTTTTTCTAAAAGGTAAACAAAAGTGGGGTTATATTTCAGGTGCTTTTGTCAAGCCTGTGGATAGCGTAGCTGCTGATTATGTGTCCTTGTTTGATAAGTGGGAAGTTGCAAATTCTAAGATCATTACTTGGATCAATAATTCTGTCAAGCACTCGATAGGTACTCAATTAGCAAAATATGAGACAGCTAAGGAGGTTTGGGATCATCTAGCTAGACTGTATACACAGTCTAACTTTGCAAAACAGTACCAATTGGAGTCTGATATTCGTGCTCTGCAGCAGAAAAACATGAGTATTCAGGAATTTTATGATGCTATGATGGATTTATAGGATCAGCTGGCTCTCACGAAATTTACTGAATTACGAGCCTTTAGGCCTTATATTGCACGAAGAGAGGAGCAGAGATTGGTACAGTTTTTAATGGCTCTTCGCGGTGAGTTTGAAGGACTTCGTGGGTCTATTCTGCATCGTCATCCACTGCCTTCTGTTGATTATGTTGTTAGTGAACTTTTGGCTGAGAAAATTTGTCTTAAGCCTTCTGTTGCAAAGGAAGTCTCTACTCTATCAATCTTCGCCATGCCTCCATGACCAAATTCAAATTCGCAAGTCAGGCCATATGGAATTGTTGCTCGTGATGAATGCAGTTTTTGTAGACAGAAAGGTCATTGGAAATCACAATGTACAAAGTTAGGTAAAGGAAAGCAACAGTATGCTCGGCAACAGCCCCATCAGCAGCCTCAGCAATGGAGTTACCGATCACCGACTCCTCATAATGGACCTCCTCTTCTTACTCGCCCTCACAATGCACTTACGGCATCTTCTTTATATCCATCAATGATTGAACAGTTTCAGCAGTTCCTTGCATCTCAGCCGCATGCCATGTCAGCTTCATCTCAAATAGGTTTGTTATCTAGTTCGTCAGGTATACCTTCTTCCACCTGGATTTTAGATTCTGGTGCTTTGAATCATATGTCACCTAATTTGTCCTCTTTCACTTCTTTGGCCCCTAAAGTTTCTATTCCTGTCATGTGTGCTAGTGGTGCGCCTATGCCCTTGCAAGGTGTTGGTTCAGTTATTACACCTTCTTTGTTCTTATCTAATGTTTATCATATTCCTAGTCTTGCATTAAATCTTGCTTCTATTGGTCAAATTTGTGATAATGGTTGTTTGGTTTCTTTTTCTTCTTCCGATTGTTATGTTCAGGATCCAAAGTCCCAGGAAGTGATTGGGACCGGCCATAGGGAAGGAGGACTTTATATATTGGATCAACTCAAAAATCCTAAGAATGCGGCCGTTGTTCCTGGTGTGGATGTTCCGTCTTTTCGTTTGAGTCAGTCTTCTTCTGTGTTTTATTTGTGGCATTCTCGCCTTGGTCATGTCTCTAGGTATCGATTAAAATTTTTAGCATCTACAGGAGTTTTAGGAGATTTGATATTTCTGATTGTAGTGGTTGTAAACTTGCAAAATTTTCTGCTTTGCCTTTTCCTCAAAGTAATTCATTTTCTGTTGCACCTTTTGATCTTATTCATTCTGATGTTTGGGGACCCTCTCCTATTTCTACAAAGGGAGGCCCTCGTTATTATGTCTCTTTTATTGATGATTGCACTCGTTATTGTTGGATTTATCTTATGAAACGTCGCTCAGACTTTTTTGCCGTCTATAATGAGTTTCGGTCTCTTATTAAAACTCAACATGCAGCTGTTATTAAATGTTTTAGATGTGATTTAGGGGGTGAATACACTAATCATGCTTTTAAGGAACTTCTTACTTTAGATGGCACAATTTATCAGACTTCTTGCACTGATACTCCTGAACAAAATGGGGTTGCTGAAAGGAAACGTAGGCATATTCTTGAGACTGCTAGGTCACTTTTATTGTCTGCTAGTATTCCTAGTGAATTTTGGGGGGAAGCGGCTCTTACTTCTATTTATTTGATTAATAGAATTCCTACTTCTCATAACTCTGGCTTGTCTCCTTTTGAGAAATTGTAAGGTTGTCCACCAGATTATTCTTCTCTTCGTGTTTTTGGTTCTACATGCTTTGTTCTTCTTCCTCATGTCCAGCGAAGTAATTTAACTTCACGGTCTGCTATATGTGTATTTCTTGGTTATGGTGCAGGAGAAAAGGGGTATCATTGTTTTGATCCGTCAGTCATAAGTTATATGTTTCTCGTCATGTTGTCTTTCTTGGACATATTCCTTATTTTACAATTCCTGATCGTTCTCACAATGTATTTATGCCTGATCTTGTTTGCATTGATCCTTTTACTGCTGATGATGATGAGCCACCTCCTGCTGAGAATCCAGACACTCCTATTGGCCCCTCAACTACCCAATCATCTTCTGAGACAACGGATACTATTGAACATCGATATCCTATCTGAAACCGTCAGTCTACTAGACGACCTGATTTTGATTATTCTTGTCTTTCCAATTCATTTTCTTCATTCCTTGCTTCTATTCATTGTCTTTCTGAGCCTTCATCTTTCAAAGAGGCGGTTCTTGATCCTCTTTGGCAGCGTGCAATGACTGAGGATCTAACTGCTCTTCATCAAACCCATACTTGGGATTTAGTGTCTCTTCCTATAGGAAAACGTGTTATTGGCTCTCGTTGGGTCTATAAGATTAAAACTAAGGCTGATGGATCTATTGAAAGATATAAAGCTCGCATGGCTGCTAAGGGTTATTCTTAGGAATATGGTATGGATTATGAAGATACTTTTGCTCCTGTTGCAAAAATGACTACAGTTCGAACTCTTATTGCGTTTGCTTCTGTTCGCCGTTGGGATATCACTTAAATGGATGTTAAAAATGCCTTCTTAAATAGCGATCTTCATGAAGAGTCCATATGGTTCCTCCGCCTAGTATTGATCATCAACCTGGTGAAGTCTGCAAACTTAGGAAGGCTCTTTATGGTTTCAAACAGGCTCCCCGTGCTTGGTTTGAGAAATTCTCTACTGTGATTACTTCTCTTGGTTTTCACTGGAGTAACCATGATTCTGCTTTGTTTGTCAAGTGTACCTCGGCTGGTCGAATTTTGCTTTCTCTTTATGTTGATGATATGATTATCACAGGTGATGATGTTGTTAGGATTAGTTTGCTGAAGTCTGAGTCGATTCGAAGTTTTGCTATGAAAGACTTGGGTCCCCTTCGTTACTTCTTGGGTATTGAAGTTGCTTCTTCTTAGAAAGGGTATCTTCTTTCTCAATCTAAGTATATTTCTGATATTTTTGAGCGTGCTCGCCTCTCGGATAATAAGACTATTGATACTCCAATTGAGCTCAATGCTCGACACTCTATTTTTGATGGGTCTCCATTGCCAGATCCTAATCTTTATAGAATGGTTGTTGGAAGTTTGGTTTATCTCACTATCACTCGCCCTGATATTGCATATGTTGTTCACATAGTCAGTCAGTTTGTTACTTCTCCTACTACAGTTCACTGGGCTGCTGTTATTTGCATCTTGAGATATCTCTGTGGCACTCAGTTTCAGACTCTTTTGCTTTCTTCTACTTCATCTTTGGAGTTATGTGCTTACTCTGATGCTGATTGGGCTGGTGATCCTAATGATCGCAAATCCACTACTGGGTTTTGTATTTTTCTAAGTGATTCTCTAATCTTTTGGAAAAGTAAGAAGCAGGATGTTATATTTCGGTCTTCAACAGAGGCCGAATACCGTGTTATGGCTTCTACTACTTGTCAAATCATTTGGCTGCGATGGTTGCTTGCTGATATGGGCGTTTCCTTGCGGCGATCAACTCCTTTGCACTGTGATAATAAGAGTGCTATTTAGATTGCTCGTAACTCGGTTTTTCATGAAAGGACCAAGCATATTGAGATTGACTGCCTTATTACTCGCCATCACCTTCAGAATGGCACATTGACATTGCCATTTGTCTCTTCCGCCTTACAACTTGCAAAATTGTTTACTAAATCTTTGTCCTCTTCGCGCTTTCGTTTTTTAACTGACATACTCTCGATGCTCATTGCTATCGCATCATGAGTTTGAGGAGGGATGTTAGCGTACTTAGGGTAGTATAGTTTTTTTCTATGTTTTCTACGTTTTGCCTATATATATAAAGGCCTCTTCGTTGCTTTAGGGTAAAAGGGCTCGTCAGCCTCCATTTTCTCTGTATCTCGTTTTTCAATTCAATGAATGATTTTGATTCCTCCGTTAATGTTATCAAAAATGATCCTTCCAAAGTAGGAATCTGCTACATGACATTGTTTAAGTTCGATGTAAAAAAGAGTAAGAACCTTGTATTTGTTCTGATTTTGGCATTATTCAGTTGGGTGGCCTATATAGATTTGAGTATCAGATCTTTTATTGTGGTTGTTCAATCAATAGCAGAAATTGGCTTCACAGAAAAAATAAAATGCGGGTTAATTGATAACAGGAAGACTATGTGTTCATTTTTACACATTGGTTCCCAAGTTGTTTACAAAATTCATATTCTGCTGATGACAATCAGGGTAACACTTCACAGTACTTGAAGTTTTTATTCTCTATTCAAGTTGCAAACCAGAACATGGAACACGACTTCATGGTTACTGAGTCGGATTTTAAGATGATCCAACAAATTGTACATTAAAAACATGTCCCGTGTTTTATTTTTTGAATATAGTTTTTGAATCATTTCTACAATAAGAACGGTTATGAATCAATGCCGTGAAAATACTTATAGAAAGGAAGAAATTAGGCAGTCGCCATTTTTTTAGGTTTCTACTGGTATTATGACCCTAACTGGTTCAAGTAATGACAATAATACAGTTGAATTTTTGGCATTTTTCATATTTTGAGATTCGATACTTATTACATTACTTTTACATCTGGTACAAGGGAAGTTTCGGTGATAATTGTTTCCATCTGGTTAGAACTGTCAAAATATGACCATACCCATTTATCCAACCCATTTTACCCTAATTACAACCATGTTGGGTCAACCCATTTATAATTTTTCATTAAATGCATCGTAAAAGGGTTGACCATCTTTAAAAGGGTTACAAATGGGTAACCCACTTACCCATTTAACTCTGTCTACATACGAAGTCGTTATTTTTTTTTTGTAAAAAATACTGTAATTTCTTCATACAGCCCCAGAACCGGATGAGACTTCGACCGATGGATTCCCACCTAAATTACGGACAATGTGAAACACCCGGACTATAACCGAACAATTTAATTATCCAAGGGGACTTTCAGTTGTACTTAGAAAATAACAGGCTAAATTCGCATATTTGAACTCTGCCAAAATACAGAGTCGCTACTATTTTGTAAAAACAGCAGTAATTTCGTCGTACTGCCTCAGAACTGGATAAGACGTCGACCAATAGGTTCCCCCCAAAATTACGGACGGTGTGAAACACTCGGATGTTTTGCCCTGTGACCGAACACTGTAGTTCTCCAAGGGGACTGTCAGTTGTACTTAGAAAATAACAGGATAAATTCCCATTTTTAAATTCTGCCTACATACAGAGTCGCTATTTTTTTTTGTAAAAACTGCAGTAACTTTTCGTACTGCCTCGGAACCGGATGAGACTTCTACCCACAGATTCCCACGTAAATTATGGACAATGTGAAAACCCTCAGACGTTTTGCTCTGCGACCGAACACTAGAGTTCTCCACGGGGACTGTCAGTTGTACTTAGAAAATAATAGGCTAGATTCCCATATTTGAACTCTTCCTACATACAAAGCCGCTTTTTTTTGGTAAAAACTACAGTAATTTCTTTATACTGCCTCGGAATCGGACGAGACTTCACCGATAGGCTCTTACATAACTTACGGACAGTATGAAACACTCAAATATTTTGCCCTATGAACGAACACTATAACTCTCCAAGGTGATTAATGTGTATACTTAGAAAATAACATACTAATTCTCATAATTGTATATAAAAAATACCCGACTACATTTAGAAGGGTTAAATGGGTAACCTGCATAATATGTGGGTTAAGTCAGGTAACCCGCATAATTGTTTTACGACCCTCATGCGACCTTAAATGACTCATACGACCCTAAATGACCCTAAATTTAACATAATGGTTTACCTGACCCAACCCATATATTATGCGAGTTACCCGTTTAACCCATCTAATTGCAGTCGGGTATTTTTTATATACAATTATGAGAATTAGTCTGTTATTTTCTAAGTATACACGTTAATCACCTTCGAGAGCTATAGTGTTCGTTCATAGGACGAAATATCCGAGTGTTTCATACTGTTCCTAATTTAGGCGAGAGCCTATCGGTGAAGTCTGGTCCGATTCCGAGTCAGTATAAAGAAACTACTGCAGTTTTTACAAAAAAAATAGCGGGTTTGTATGTAGGTAGAGTTCAAGTAAGGTAATTTAGCCTATTATTTTCTAAGTACAACTGGCAGTCCACTTGGAGAACTACAGTGTTCGGTCACAGGGCAAAACGTCTAAGTGTTTCACACTGCTCGTAATTTAGGTGGTAATCTATCGGTCGATGTCTGATCCGGTTTCGAGGCAGCATGAAGAAATTGCTGTAGTTTTTACAAAAAAAATAGTGACTCTGTATGTAGACAGAGTTCAAATATGAGAATTTAGCCTGTTATTTTGTAAGTACAACTGACAGTCCCTTTGGAGAACTACAATGTTCGTTCATAAGGAAAAACATCCAAGTGTTTCACACGGTCCGTAATTTTTGTAGGAATCTATGGTTGAAGTCTCATCCGGTTCCTGGGCAGTACGACGAAATTACTACAGTTTTTGCAAAAAGAAACAGTGACTCTGTATGTCGATAGAGTTCAAATATGGGAATTTAGCTTGTTATTTTCTAAGTACAACTGACAGGCCCTTTATAGAACTACAGTGTTCGGTCACAGTGCCAAACGTTCGAGTGTTTCACACTATCCGTAATTTAGGTGATAATCTATCAGTCGAAGTCTCATTCGGTTCTAGGGCAGCATGAAGAAATTACTGCATTTTTTATAAAAAATAACGACTTCGTATGTAAGCAGAGTTACATGGGTCAGTGGGTTACACATTTGTAACCCTTTTAAAAATGGATCAACCCTTTTATGACCCATTTAATAAAAAAATATAAATGGGTTGACCCTACAGGGTTGTAATTATAGTAAAATGGGTTGTGTTAATGGTTAAGTCATATTTTGACATGTCTAGTTGTTACATGAAACCTTGAATCCAGAAACACCTTCAACAACTACTATTCTCTTCTGAAGTAAGCACTACAAGAAAAATACTCTATTGCAACTAGCTGTTTGCAACAGGCGACGCATGGCAGTTGCAGTAAATGATATTTAGCAACAGACCTATTATAGCAAGTGCAATAGATAAGATTTAGCAACAGGCTTTTTTTTCTATTGCGAAAAGCATATTTTTAGAAACTTCGCATCCCTTCCAGTTGCAAAAACATACATTTAGCAACTGTGCTTCCATAACAGTTGCAACAAACATATTATTCGCAACTACGCTTCCAAGCCAGTTGCGAATAAATATCTTTAGCAACTTTTTTCGCCACTTACAATAAATGTATTTTTTACAACTGGTAAAGCCAGTTGTGAAAAACGTACTATTAAAAATAAGTATCAGCTTTTAATGATTAACATTCAATAATTAATTTTAAATAGTTATTATTAAATGATTAACTACCAGTAATTATATAATAATTAAGATTAATATTTAATGATTATTAATTAATAATAAAATTTTCAGTATTATATAGTGATATTTATAACTGATAATTAAATAATAATAAGTAATAACAAAAATAATAATTAACATTTAAAAAATAATACCCGACAGTCCTTTCTCAGTTGGTTAGAGGTGGGCGAATTGGGATGAGGCATAGGTCTCAGGTTCGAGGGCCACCTCTGCCAATTTCTAGGAGTGACTTCTTAGGTAGTGTGAAGGCATTGAAAAATCGAGGTATATCACTACCCATGGGGTTTACTAAGACTGATAAGCAATGACTTGAGTGAAGTCTTAGGTTCCACACATAAATAAAAAAAATTAGAAAATAATAAAATAAATAAATAATTATCAAATTATAATAAATTAATAATAAAAAACTAATGGATAATAATTAAATTGAAATATGAATATGTTTAGATATCAAATAAATAATAAATAATTAATAAATTCATAAAAAATAATTAACTTTGACCATTTTAATAATTAATATTCGGTTGTAATTAAGAATTAATAAGGAATAATTATTAATTAACAATTACAAATAAGTAGTAGTTTCTAATAATTATGATTACATTTAAATCATTTCCAATAAGTAATCAATAAATAATAAATAATCCAATATTTGGTTACTAATAATTAAAAAGTAGGTAATATACAATAATCAAGAAGTAATATTTATAATTTAGAATTCGGTATTTAAGAGTTAGAATTAGTAAAAAAAAAATATTTAAAAAAATTATTGTGTTTTAAAATAAATTAATAACTTAAATAGGAAGTAATAAATAATAATATATAATTGATAAATAGGAAGCAATATTTTATAAGTAATGGAATATTATTAAATGAAATATAATTAATTATTAATAACTAAGGCTGATGATTAATAACTAGAAATTGATAATTATTAATAGCTACTATTGATGATTCAAAAACTAACAACTGTTATCAATGATTAATAATTCAAATTAATATTTTATTTTTACCATTTAATAATTAAATTATAATTATTAATGATTAGTCCTTAATAATTAAGATTGAATAAACTATATTTAAGTAGTAATAAGTAATAATTCATAATTAACATGAAATAACTAATGATTAATCAATGTTAATGTTTAATAACTAAAGTTTAATATTTATTTATTAGATTTCTTTAGCAACTTTCTTGAATGACAACTACAAATATCTTCTTTTGCAGCTCCCCACTTACATATCTATAAAATTTGTTTGGCTCCAAATAGATAAATTATTGGCTCCAATGTTTGAAATTTTGGCTCCAAATTCAAAATTTAACCAAAATATTCACAAGTTTCGAGGATTGCTTTACTGGCATTCAATATTTTCAATATCGCATGAAAATCTCCTCAGACTTAATTAATTATTACTTGTCATATCAGACTATTTGACCATTTCCCCAAATTAAAGTAAAACAAAAAGATCCTTACACAGCCATAATTAACAAAATTAGATCAAAAGAGTTAGGAAGAAGAAACACAACTTTGAATCCCCTTTACTGAGACTATTCGCCGATCTGCCTTTATTTCGTGATTACTGCAAGTGGTAATCGCACATCGATTGGCCTACAGCTTGACGCTTTTTACACTGCCATTGTTTTCCGTCATTTCGCGTGCATCTTTCATCGTCTGGCAGCAGAGGTCTTTTCTCTGTTGTTTTTTTTTTTTTTTTTTTTTTTTTTTTTTTGCATTTTCTCCCTTGAACGGAAGGGGTTTGACACCAAAAACATCTCGTGAACCATGTGTGAATGGAATCTTAGACAACGTTGGAGGGGATTTCGGAATGGGTGCGGTTGGCGGATCTGCTTTCCATTTTATAAAAGGGATATGCAACTCGTCAAACGGGGGGAGACTAGCGGGCGGAGTCAATGGCGTTCGAATGAACGTGCCACGTGTCAATGGAAGCTAGCTTTGCTGTTTGGGGAGGTGGTGGGGATAGTGGAGAGGCACGGACGGACGGTTGTGATGAGTGTGCATCAGCCTTGGTTTAGGATAGTGGGGATGATCGATTCAGTGCTGATGCTGGAGGATGGAGCGGTGGCCTATTTTGGGAGGATAAAGAGGTCGGAGATGAGTTTGATCAAGGCTGGGCTGCGGCTGCCCGTGTAGGTCAATGTGTTGGAGTTCGCCATTGAGTCAGTTGATGTGTTGAAACTGAGGACGAGGAGTGTTTGTGAGAGGGATAGGTGCACTCTGTAGAAGCTCTTTCTTCTTAATAAGGTGGCTGATGATGAATCTGAGGTAAGTATTCCTAGTTTGTGTTTGTCTGTGATAATTTCTTGTAAAACCTTCTGGTTTTGGAAACTGTTTTGCTACTGTTCTTTTAAAAAAAAATAGTTGATTACATTGTTTTAGAGTACAAAATTATTTCTACAGTTGTGCATGGATATCACTCGTAGGATGCTGAAGTCTGCGCAATTATGTTCATGAGCTCCAGTTCTATTTAATTACCACGGATAGTAAGTTTTTTTGTAATTCTTTGTTTTTTGGAATAAGATGTATATGTTTCGTTTTTATTCAAACTGTGCATTACAACCGTTTATTTATATTTGTTTTTTGTTGTAATGTACGGTTTACAGAACTTGAAATTTTGTAATCTTTTAGTTATTAGTAAAGTCTTTACTTTTCCTTTAAAAAAAAAAAAATTCTACAGTTAGTGAGACATGGTCGCCAAACGCCCTTCATTCTACAACAATAATATTATTAGATAATCTTTGTTTGTTGAAACGAGTTTCAAAAGATTTAGATACTAATTTATGATGGTTGAATTGTTGAATTTTATGAACTATCATTAATATTTTTGTATGAAAGTCCAGATTATGTGAGATGGAAGGAGGATCCTTGGAATTCTGTTATTGCTGATGCAGCTACTGGTGGATTCTTGCAGTTGCAACAAGGGGCTAGATCTATTGCAGTAAAAAGAAGAGTTCCATTGTGATATATATGCATTGAAGGGTTTGCGATGCTTACCAGGTACAAGTGATTTTTTTTGCATTTTGATGTTTTTATGGTAATACCTATCATTTTTGTATGATTGAAAGTAATTTATGTTTAGCAGGTATAAGTCTAACTATTTCTATTGTAATAAGATAGGTGAATGCAAACAAAATTCACATCTGGATTATATTAATGCATCAAATCCATAAAAAATAATACTGTGCTTATTATTATAATTATTATTTATATTATTATTGAAGTGCAGTTCAAATTATTGAGGAGCAAGAAATGTAATGCATGTTTGCGAGGAAGTTTCATGATTGGAGTGAACTGCACATTGTGGTAGTGCTCGATTTAGATTGTATGAGGTTAAAAATGTGATTAGAAATATTACATTTGCAATAAGTGTTGTATGAAAGAGTAAAAATTGTTGTATATGAACAACGTATAAAAATTGTTGCAACTTTTGTTGTAATTGTGTGTACTATCATTATTTTGTTGAAATAAAATTTGTTAAAGTAAAATTTTTACTTCTCTATTGTATGTTATGATATAATATAATGTTGTGACAAGGACATTTCATAATGGTTTAGGTTGATTATTTTGTTAATTTTGCAATTGTCTATAGTTGTTAGTAATGTTGTAACAAAGATAGTTGTGTTTTGATTTACTGCAACTATCCGAAATAGTTGTAGTATCTTGTTTGTCGAATGTCCATAATAGGTTTACAACTGTCATTTGTTGTTGCAAAATAATCTGTTGCAACAACAAAGGCCAGTTGCAAAAAAGTATATTGCAACGTCTTATTGCAACACGTAGAAAATGTTGCGCGACTTTTTACAAATCCGGCTATCCAAACAGGCGCGGGCCTGTTGCAGTTGGTCTCCTACAACAAATATTACCTGTTGCGAAAAGTGTTTTTTTTTATTTGTAGTGAAGAATTTCAACTTAGCCTAAACATCATCTTCTACCTTTGAATTCAATCATACAACCTATTGTGCTCTAACATAATAAATAACATGAAATCCAAAGAGTACATGTATATATCATAAAGCTAAAAGGTTTCTTTTTAACAAATTTTAAAATAGCATACATCTGCAAACAACAGACAATCTCTACTAGCACATCTATGTATTATTGTTGATGCGGGGAAATGGCTATTCCCACATGCCAACGCCTAGTGTATGTTTTGCAAAAAAACAATAAACCAAATCCAAAGTACGAGAATGCAAACAGGGAACGCAGCTTTTTATATTGGTTCGGCACTAACGCCTACGCCCACTTTATAACAACCATTCATCATATAATCATCGACTAGAAATGCAATAAAATTTCAGACAATTTCTGCGTACAATGTTGTATAATAGAACAACAAAATGTCTGTTAATTACTGTAACAGCCCATATTTTACGTATCGGAAGATCGTAAAACATTTTTATTCTATTCCCGGAGGGTTGGATCATTCTCATACTTTAATATGTTTTTTATGGGGATGTGAGACATGTCCATAATTTTTACCAATTTTATTTGAGATCATTTTGCCCCTATCGATCTTGTACAGGGCATAACTTTTGAATCGGATCCGATCAGGTGTTGAAACCTGTGCCCTTGGAAAGGTAACGATGTTTCCCTTTCCATAGAGTGGTCACGTTAAAAATTTGGCTTAGTGGTTTGGAAGCAATCGTTGTTCTAAGGTTAAACAGTAGGTTGTTCTGATTTGGTAAGCTTAAATGGACTGATTTGGAAAGGCCCATTTGTGGGCTGGTGGAGGCTATAAATAGGAGGGTAGGAGGAATGGAGAATAGTTTACTTTTTCCATTCTCTCATTTGAAAAGGTGAGAGCTCCTCCATTTCACCATTTTTTCCATCTTTCCACCATTAAAATTTAGAGAATTGAAGATCTACATCATTTGGGATTAGATTTACTCAAATCAAAATGAGATTTCTTCAAATCAAGGAGTTCAGATCAAGTTTTTCGGTGTTTGGAACCATATTTCATTGATTTTAGCTTGTTTTGGAGAATTGATGAGTGATATGCATCTCTCACGCGAATTGAATTAAGTGTATGAGTTCTATGATCTTAATTTCATCATTTTCAAGTGTTTTCTCTTAGTTCTACATCATGATAATTTTATTTTCGTATCAATCGCCATAGGATCTAATTTAGCAACTTAAAACCGGTAATTTCTATGCTATTTTATATGTTTATGCAAGTTAGATCCATAATTTAGTTCATATGTTCATTTATCATGATTTTGGTGATATTCGCATAATTTTGGTGAAAATCGTCATATTCGTGTTGTTGGTGATTTCATAACGTGTTTATGATTGTATGTGATGGGTTGGATGAATAGATTTCGTTGATATCATCGATTGGCGAAGTTTTGGTCAAAATTGGACTTGGATTGGGGTTGTACATGCTTCGTGTTGAGCATGTAATGCAACGTGTCGTACAATGTGTAGTACAAGGGGAGTACATGGTGGGGTCTGTCGAGCAAGTGTCCTGGTCAGTCATGAAAAAGTGGTCGGTCTTGCATGTTTGGGGCCGGGTCGAGCAGGTCAGGGGTCGAGTAGAGGTATGGTCGGTCGCATCACGTTGGGTCGAGCAGCAGGGTCGGTGGCACCATGTTCGGGTCGATTGGGTTGAGGCTGGTCGATCGGTCTGTCTCTGATGAAACAATCAGGTCAGTCGAGATGGAGTAGCACAGGTCGGTCGTGCACATTATGGTCGGTCTGGCTGTTTAGGATCGGTCAGGTTGAGAAGCGAGTGGATCGAGCTCAAACGGGTGGGGTCGGTCACACTTGAGTCGGTCACTCCGGGTCGGTCGGTCCAAAGTGGTTGGGTCAGTCGTGAAGGGTTTTTAACAGCATTTTGAAACGCTGTGGTGAATGGCATGAGTGCTGTGGTTTTTTTTCTTTAGCAAATGGGTATGATGCTATGGATTGTTTCAGACCTTTTGATTAATGTCCTCTTTGGTTCGAGAGTGGTGATAACTTCGAAGTAAACTCAATGTGGAATATCGAAGTAATGTAATGTGTACGTTGCTAGTTGTAATGCAGCGGGTGTGATTACAACTCAAAGGTGTCCTGAGTTGGGTGATAATGGTCAGATGGTCACCTTCGATGACGACAAGAGATACCGAAGGCCGAGGAATTATCATTATCATAGGTTCTAGCGGGCCAAAAGAAAGGGGTTTCATGATTTCGCCTTTTGGTCGAGTACCTGGATTTCGTTGTACGGCCTATGTACGTTTCGTCGTATGGTGTGTGGAGTTCTAGCTAGAACTGGGGTTTACCATTGGCCCTTGACGATTAATGGCAAGGTGTTTAGCCAGTCATAATGTAACACCCCGTGATTCTGTAACACTAAGATTCACGAATCAAGGCAGAATTAAAAGTTAAAATCAAAATTAAGGGAAACGGGCTGCGCCATTGCGTTCGTCTCGGAATTCTACATGAAAATAAGTCCGAGTTTGCGTAAATCGGAATCCGTATGAGGAAGATATGGCCTCCGGAAGATTCAACGAAGTTCAAATTTCAAAACAGGTCAGAAAACGAGTTCGAAATTCAAAAACAGACCCAGATTGGGCTGGGCGGGAATTTTCCCGCCCAAGGCACCTAGGTCGACTGGGTAGTCGACCTAGGGGTCGACCCCCCCCCCCCCCCCCGCTTTTTCCAGCTTTGTGAACCTGATTCGTTTCTCTGTATCCGGACGCCCTTCTGACCAGATTCGTTGACTTCTACACTATATAAACAGCCCTGGTCTTCTTCTCTATTCACAATTCTTTTCTATCCTTATGCTGCCTCTGAGAAAATATATAAATAAATAAAAATAAGAAAGTAATACGAAAATCCAAGACAAGGTTATGCTGCTCAAGTTGCCAAGAGGAGGTTCGAATCAAGATTAAGGCTTCAGAATGAGAATCAAAGGCTACCTCAAACGATTTCGAGCAACGTCGCACGAATCATAGCATCGCCATCTTTCTATTCTAATCTAATCTCTGTAAGTCAGTTATTTTTAGATTTGAACATTTTTCTCTGTTCGTGACATGAAATTAAAGGAATAAAAGAATATGCCAAATCTCTCTCTCTCTCTCTCTATTCGAACCAGTGCTTATATCTTTGGACCTAATTAAGAACTGTTATGATTCGAGGACCAATAAGACTGTGACTATGGAACTATGGACCTTAAAACCCTATGCCTATGACTATGGACATTGCCTATGACTATGAACATTGCCTATGACTGTGACTGTGACTATGAGAAGTATTTCCTAGACTATGAACACAAGCCTATGCCTTTGATTAGAAAACATAAACTATTGCCTTTGACATATCAAGGACAATTGTAGCTAAACACCTATGATTCATGACTAGGAAAGTGCTGCTTAAGTTTTTTTGACTGCGAAGTTGGGTCTAAACCTGATTTTCTATTCTGTATATCCTTGGTTTTCTTTGGTTTTAGACCTTGGGAATTTACCTATTAAGTTAGGTCTACCCATGTTCTTGAACCTACGTCGTTATTCAACCCTTTTAATGCCAGTTATTATGTCTATCTTTTGCATAGCATCTTTGGTTCATTCCCTATTTTCTACGAATCTAGATTTATCTATAATCTAGATTCAATCACGATTATACGAACGGTGGGAATACGATTTGGGCAAAATATGAAATTTATTAAAAACGTGGTTTTAACTTGGAAATTGGCATAAATTGGGAACATGTATTATGGCATGTTCATAGAAATGCAAATTGGATAAATTTGACATAGGATGTGTAATTTGAATATAGTATTGACTTGTAAATCTAGCATTTACATGAACTGTGAACTAGAATAGTAAGTCTAGTTTGACATGAACTATAATCAGAATGTTAAAGCAGTATTGGGTTAGCTAATTTGGCATATTGGCATAAATTTGAAATTGGCCTTAATTGGGAGTACCTGTCATGTTTAGCAAAATCATGGTTAGTGACATTTAATTTGGCATAGTTTGCATACCAAACAGGCATAAATATGATATAAAGGGGAATATGGGCCATTAGAATAAATGTTGACAATTTACATTAAAAGAGGAATTAGGAAATAAGTAAACTAGGAATGATATACTTATAGAATTTGTCCTAAATGAGAAATGTAAATTTAGACAAATTAAAGGTTTATTAACGACATCTCTTATAATGAAACACCAGCAAGATCTAGGGTGACAGAGAGGATAGTGTCTAGGCTTGGGTTTGGAAAATACAAGTTTCCTGCTCTCCTTGGCTATCCCTAACTGATCCGACGGACGGGATGGTTACTTTCAAAACCTGATTTGAAAATTAATCAAAACCCTTTGAACTTAGAAAACACGAATATGCCTAACCCGAGGTTAGACTGAGTTGCGATGTAAACCTGCCCGGAACCAACCGGCACATCCAGTATTCGCAACAATATCTTTCTAATGTGAGTGGTCGCGGCTTTAATCTATTTAATTAAAGCTAGAGCAAGAATGGTAAGGTTAAGTTAACTAAGACACTTAGCCAATTCAACAAGATAACCAACCC
This sequence comes from Allium sativum, assembly GCA_030737875.1. NCBI lineage: Eukaryota > Viridiplantae > Streptophyta > Magnoliopsida > Asparagales > Amaryllidaceae > Allium > Allium sativum. Next base: position 711,840,850 of record CM060921.1, on the reverse strand, counting down.
GATGGGTGGGGTTAGGTTCATACAGACACTTAACACAGTTAAGCTAGAATGGGAGGGTTAAGTCCATAGGAACACTTAACCAACTTAACACAGTCAAGCTAGAATGGGAGGGCTAAGTCCATAGGGACACTTAACCAAACTTATGGTAACAAGACCAGATTTGTAGGGGTTAAGTAACTAAGAAAACACTTAGCCAAATTAACATGTTAACTAGACTAGAAGGTGGGGTTAAGTAAAGTTAATACACTTAGACAAATTAACATGTTAACTAGTCTAGAGGTTGGGGTTAGGTAAATACACTTAGCCAATTTGATATGTTAGCTGGGCTAGACCGTAGGGTTAAGTAAGCTTGAACACTTAACCATTGGATTGTGATAAAGGAATAGGGTTAAGTCTAAAACATGAAGGGATAATACTTAACCATTAATAATAACATGTCAGTTAAAACAGACGGGCAAGGAACACTTAACCAATACAGGATGAATGGGTAGGGTTAAGTAATAAGAAATACTTAACCAATATAACTTGGTTTGTGGTGGGGTTAAGTCAACATGAATTACTGATAACACTTAACCAGTTTGACAGGATAAATGAAGAGGGTTAAGTTGGCTTGAATTGAATAATGACACTAAACCAATCCAAATTGACGGGAAAGGGAACTAAGTAGTAAACCTTAGTTAAGAAAACAACGATTCTGGAAACTAAGTGGTAAATCTTAGTTAGTAGAACTAAGTAGTAATTCTTAGTATAACACGGGAAGGAGCGAATGTCCGTCTGAGTAAAAAGAAGGCTCCAACGAATTGGGTTACGAAGCCCGAGGCTTGGAGAGGACGTGAGGGTACTCTTGGTATCCCTCTGTGACGCTGCAGATGATCCTCCTGGGCTCACAGAGGTTAAGGTCTGCGTAGAAGAACCAGGGGTATGCCTTGGTTGCAATATATGGCAACCTAAAGACTAGGATGGACCGACGTGATTCGGCGAGAAAACGGTAGCCCTGTGATAGCAACTCGTCGTCTACCATCCATCTTGAGTCAATCGAGATACGTGAAGCGGAAAGGCGGAGAACTCGAAAAGACCATATACTTGCTATCTAGTTATGGGTGAGGATGGCCATAGGATAGTAGGGCACCGAGGGCCTGCGTATAGTTCTCATTTTTCAACGTGTGTCTTTCATTAGTTGAGGGAGGGGTCAAGTGGGACCATAGCCACTAGAATAAAAACTGACCTTAGCATCTGCATCGGCAGATATCTGAAAGCTCCCGACCGAGTTCTGTATTCCTTGATTTGCCCTACCACAGGACTCGGGCTGCACATTACAGGACATGAGCATCTAGACAAGCGATAACGATTCGCGATACATGCGTGGGGAAGTATAGGAACATATACCACTCTAGATAGTGTGTCCTAGACTTGGGGGCATCGATTGGACTAGGTGGCATAAACCCTGAATCCGAGAAGCGTTCAGCAGACAACGTAAACTCTAGTTGAAACTAGAAAGCATTTGATAGAAAACCCTAGATTAGATCCAGGTAACAAATAATAAATGTATGCCTGAAGGCAATGGAAACTACAGGGATTGGGATCACGTTATCGTTACTAGTTGGGACACTAGTTAGGCGGTGCAAAGATATAGAAACCAGTATAACAAAGAAATAACGAAGCGGCGAAAGTATTAGGGCATATCCAGTTAATATTATCTTAGCATATCTTGTGTTAATCTTGTCTATTTTTGCCAACCCTATCATCATGGTGTTATCTTGTATTCAGTTAATTCATGTCGTTTTGTTGTTCCATGTTCACATGCTTGAAGTTACTGAACTTACTCAGGATTTATGTCTGACTCTGTTTTTCTTTCATCTTCTTTTCTTCCGTTTCTCCCCCCCCCCCTAAGGTAGCAAAGGAGGGAATAGTATAGCTCAGGTTAAGATGGACTGTCACTCTTTCCCAGCTTGAAGATTTGGCGAAGTTTGCTTGGATTCTCTTTTCAGATGCTATGGCTGGCTCTTGCTAAAATTGGGGAATATAAATATTGTTCTATGCTTCTTTATTTTGTAAGACAGATGATACTCTGATATTGTAAAGAAATCATTGTACAAACTATTTTATCAATAAAGCAAAGTTTTATTTTCCGCTGTTTAATTTCTGTCTGTCTTATAATTTATCTGCATCTTTTACCCTAAATGCTCCACAGAACTTAGTGCATTCCCTTTGTGAGTGACACTAATGGATGTGGGGTGTTATATATGGTATCAGAGCTGAAGGTTACCAGATCAGATAAAGGATTTGAAAAACTATTTTCAAAACGGTTTCAAAAGAAGCATTTTCAAAAGAAAAGATTTGTTTTAAAGGCATATTCCCCAAAGCCATACGCACTATCTTCTCTTCCTCTGTTTGAATTCTTGTCTCTTTCTTTCTTGAGTCTCTTGGGCTCCTGGCTTTCTGGGAGGTAACCTCATCGAAGGGCGAAGTAGCGCCCGACTTCCATCTATAACCGTAGTAGTTTCACCTGCGGCTAGTTTTCTTTCAAGCTTATTGGATCCTCTGTACGATGGAAGCAGCTTTCGAGAGATTTGTCGACATGACTACACACGGAAGGAGATGAGGAGTTTGGCTAGGGAGCACAATCCTAGGATGAGGAATTCATGGATGTAGATTTAGCTCACAAAGGAAGAAGAAATTATAAAACCTAAGACAAGAGGAAGTATCTTTACGAGGGTATGATAGGGCATATAATTAAGGGCAAAGGGCAAGAACGAGGAACAAGATTTTCAGAAGGGCAAGTATATACTTTCACCACCAAGCGTGCCTAGGAGTAAGGCAGTAAAGTTCTGTTGGAAGAGTCTAGTCTTGCTGTTCGTACTCTTTCGGTTTTAGCGCTTCGCATTTGTTCATACCCACTTCCATAGCTGAGTCTCTGCACCATAGCACTTGTATAGTAAAAGGATCCCACTAGAGTCTCAAATCCAATTGGTGGTCCGACCAGTTTATTTTTGGTTAGTAGGGATTTGAGAATAGCTATCGAGTTTGCATATATCATCTCACATAGATCGTCTAAATTCGGAGGAGATATTCCTTGGGTGCTTGTCTGATATTGGTTTAGGCCTTTGGGGCTTGTACTTGAGGAATGTCGAGTTCGACTAGGATGGGTTGCGTGAGAGATGAGTAGTTGTGACAGGCACTCTGAAGAGCACGTAGTAACCTTTCGACCCTTATAGTTATGGCATGGTGGATAAGAGGGAGACCTCTAATCATCTTAGTACATACACTTGGTACCGTAATTGACATCTGTTTATTTTGGAAATGGAGGTCAGAAACTTCACAATCGTGAAGTTAAATTAGTTAAGATACAGTGGAGTAAAGCTTAAGAAGGCTAGATACTAGCATCATACCCTTTTCCTTAAGGGTGCATTCTTGATTTCTTTTTCTGTAGGAGCTTTACGCATAATTGTTTCTCTCTTTCCAAAGTATATCCTCTAGGTCGTATCTTCGATCCTTTAGGTAGAAGCCAATGGATGTAAACATGTGTTTGAAACATGTTATGGTTGATGGTTGCAAGTGGTTGCTAATGGTTACTCGTGAATGCATATGCATACGTATTAGACACTAGATCAGTTCAGACGCTTTCATATTGCATTTACAGATATGTATTTGTTTGTAAGTTAAACTTGATATGTCATCATATGGATGTTGGATATGGATGAATGGCTATGCACACATGTAGTATTTACATAACTAGGGGTGCTTGCATACATGATCGGACGCATGGCACTGACATGATTTGCATTAAGGAGGTCAACTGAATCAGTAGACCGCCTGATTTTGCATTAGATAAAGACATATACACACACTATGCATATAAACATGAAAGCATTAGAAATCTTTTAAGGACAATGAATGCCTGTGATTGAATGGTTGAGTAGATGGGTGATTATATTGTAGGACACATTCTTCCTAACTTGAAGATTTCGGGGACGAAATCCTTTTAAGCGGGGGAGAATGTAACATCCCATGATTCTGTAACACTAAGATTCACGAATCCAAGCAGAATTAAAAGTTAAAATCAAAATTAAGGGAAACGGGCTGTGCCATTGCGTTTGTCTCGGAATTCTGCATGAAAACAAGTCCGAGTTTGCGTAAATCGGAATTCGTATAAGGAAGATATGGCCTCTGGAAGATTCAGCGAAGTTCAAATTTCAAAACAGGTCAGAAAACGAGTTCGAAATTCAAAAACAGACCCAGATTGGGCGGGAATTTTCCCGCCCAAGGCACCTAGGTCGACTGGGTAGTCGACCTGGGGGTCGACCCCCCCTCCCCCCGCTTTTTCCAGCTTTCTGAACCTGATTCGTTTCTCTGTATCCGGAAGCCCTTCTGACCAGATTCGTTGACTTCTACACTATATAAACAACTCTGGTCTTCTTCTCTATTCACAATTCTTTTCTATCCTTATGCCGCCTCTGAGAAAATATATAAATAAATAAAAATAAGAAAGTAATACGAAAATCCAAGACAAGGTTATGCTGCTAAAGTTGTCAAGAGGAGGTTCGAATCAAGATTAAGGCTTCAGAATGAGAATCAAAGGCTACCTCAAACGATTTCGAGCAACGTCGCACGAATCATAGCATCGCCATCTTTCTATTCAAATCTAATCTCTGTAAGTCAGTTATTTTTAGATTTGAACATTTTTCACTGTTCGTGACATGAAATTAAAGGAATAAAAGAATATGCCAAATCTCTCTCTCTATTCGAATCAGTGCTTATATCTTTGGACCTAATTAAGAACTGTTATGATTCGAGGACCAATAAGACTGTGACTATGGAACTATGGACCTTAAAACCCTATGCCTATGACTATGGACATTGCCTATGACTATGAACATTGCCTATGACTGTGACTGTGACTATGAGAATTATTTCCTAGACTATGAACACAAGCTTATGCCTTTGATTAGAAAACATAAACTATTGCCTATGACATAACAAGGACAATTGTGACTAAACACCTATGATTCATGACTAGGAAAGTGCTGCTTAAGTTTTTTTGACTACGAAGTTGGGTCTAAACCTGATTTTCTATTCTGTCTATTCTTGGTTTTCATTGGTTTTAGACCTTGGGAATTTACCTATTAATTTAGGTCTACCCATGTTCTTGAACCTACGTCGTTATTCAACCCTTTTTATGCCAGTTATTATGTCTATCTTTTGCATAGCATTTTTGGTTCATTCCCTATTTTCTACGAATCTAGATTTATCTATAATCTAGATTGAATCACGATTATACGAACGGTGGGAATATGATTTGGGCAAAATATGAAATTTATTAAAAACGTGGTTTTAACTTGGAAATTGGCATAAATTGGGAACATGTATTATGGCATGCTCATAGAAATGCAAATTGGATAAATTTGACATAGGATGTGTAATTTGAATATAGTATTGACTTGTAAATCTAGCATTTACATGAACTGTGAACTAGAATAGTAAGTCTAGTTTGACATGAACTATAATTAGAATGTTAAAGCAGTATTGGGTTAGCTAATTTGGCATATTGGCATAAATTTGAAATTGGCCTTAATTGGGAGTACCTGTCAGGTTTAGCAAAATCATGGTTAGTGACATTTAATTTGGCATAGTTTGCATACCAAAAAGGCATAAATATGATATAGAGGGGAAAATGGGCCATAAGAATAAAGGTTGACAATTTACATTAAAAGAGGAATTAGGAAATAAGTAAACTAGGAATGATTTACTTATAGAATTTGTCCTAAATGAGAAATGTAAATTTAGACAAATTAAATGTTTATTAACGACATCTCTTTTAATGAAACACCAGAAAGTTCTAGGGTGACAGAGAGGACAGTGTCTAGGCTTGGGTTTGGAAAATACAAGTTTCCTGCTCTCCCTGGCTATCCCTAACTGATCCGACGGACGGGATGGTTACTTTCAAAACCTGATTTGAAAATTAATCAAAACCCTTTGAACTTAGAAAACACGAATATGCCTAACCCGAGGTTAGACTGAGTTGCGATGTAAACCTGCCCGGAACCTACCGGCACATCCAGTATTCGCAACAATATCTGTCTAATGTGAGTGGTCGCGGCTTTAATCTATTTAATTAAAGCTAGAGCAAGAATGGTAGGGTTAAGTTAACTAAGACACTTAGCCAATTCAACAAGATAACCAACCCGATGGGTGGGGTTAGGTTCATACAGACACTTAACACAGTTAAGCTAGAATGGGAGGGTTAAGTCCATAGGAACACTTAACCAACTTAACACAGTCAAGCTAGAATGGGAGGGCTAAGTCCATAGGGACACTTAACCAAACTTATGGTAACAAGACCAGATTTGTAGGGGTTAAGTAACTAAGAAAACACTTAGCCAAATTAACATGTTAACTAGACTAGAAGGTGGGGTTAAGTAAAGTTAATACACTTATCCAAATTAACATGTTAACTAGTCTAGAGGTTGGGGTTAGGTAAATACACTTAGCCAATTTGATATGTTAGCTGGGCTAGACCGTAGGGTTAAGTAAGCTTGAACACTTAACCATTGGATTGTGATAAAGGAATAGGGTTAAGTCTAAAACATGAAGGGATAATACTTAACCATTAATAATAACATGTCAGTTAAAATAGACGGGCAAGGAACACTTAACCAATACAGGATGAATGGGTAGGGTTAAGTAATAAGAAATACTTAACCAATATAACTTGGTTTGTGGTGGGGTTAAGTCAACATGAATTACTGATAACACTTAACCAGTTTGACAGGATAAATGAAGAGGGTTAAGTTAGCTTGAATTGACTAATGACACTTAACCAATCCAAATTGACGGGAAAGGGAACTAAGTAGTAAACCTTAGTTAAGAAAACAACGATTCTGGAAACTAAGTGGTAAATCTTAGGTAGTAGAACTAAGTTGTAATTCTTAGTATAACGCGGGAAGGAGCGAATGTCCGTCTGAGTAAAAAGAAGGCTCCAACGAATTGGGTTACGAAGCCCGAGGCTTCGAGAGGACGTGAGGGTACTCTTGGTATCCCTCTGTGAGGCTACAGATGATCCTCCTGGGCTCACAGAGGTTAAGGTCTGCATAGAAGAACCAGGGGTATGCCTTGGTTGCAATATATGGCAACCTAAAGACTAGGATGGACCGACGTGATTCGACGAGAAAACGGTAGCCTTGTGATAGAACTCGTCGTCCACCATCCATCTTGAGTCAATCGAGTTACGTGAAGCGGAAAGGCGGAGAACTCCAAAAGACCATATACTTGCTATCTAGTTATGGGTGAGGATGGCCATAGGATAGTAGGGCACCGGGGGCCTGCGTATAGTTCTCATTTTTCAAGGTGTGCCTTTCATTAGTTGAGGGAGAGGTCAAGTGGGACCATAGCCACTGGAATAAAAACAGACCTTAGCATCTGCATCGGCAGATATCTGAAAGCTCCCGACCGAGTTCTGTATTCCTTGATTTTCTCTGCCGCAGGACTCGGGCTGCACATTACAGGACATGTGCATCTAGACAAGCGATAACGATTCGCGATACATGCATGGGGAAGTATAGGAACATATACCACTCTAGGTAGTGTGTCCTAGACTTGGGGGCATCGATTGGACTAGGTGGCATAAACCCTGAATCCGAGAAGCATTCAGCAGACAGCGTAAACTCTAGTTGAAACTAGAAAGCACTTGATAGAAAACCCTAGATTAGATCCAGGTAACAAATAATAAATGTATGCCTGAAGGCAATGGAAACTACATGGATTGGGATCACGTTATCGTTACTAGTTGGGACACTAGTTAGGCGGTGCAGAGATATAGAAACCAGTAAAACAAGTAAATAACAAAGCGGCGAAAGTATTAGAGCATATCCAGTTAATATTATCTTAGCATATCTTGTGTTAATCTTGTCTATTCTTGCCAACCCTATCATCATGGTGTTATCTTGTATTCAGTTAATTCATGTCGTTTTGTTGTTCCATGTTCACATGCTAGAAGTTACTGAACTTACTCAGGCTTTATGTCTGACTATGTTTTTCTTTCGTCTTCTTTTCTTCCGTCCCACCCCCCCCCCCCCCCCCCCCCGTTAGCAAAAGAGGGAATAGTATAGCTTAGGTTAAGTTGGACTGTCACTCTTTCCCAGCTTGAAGATTTGGCGAAGTTTGCTTGGATTCTCTTTTCAGATGCTATGGCTGGCTCTTGCTAACATTGGGGAATATAAATATTGTTTTATGCTTCTTTATTTTGTAAGACAGATGATACTCTGATATTGTAAAGAAATCATTGTACAAACTATTTTATCAATAAAGCAAAGTTTTATTTTCCGCTGTTTAATTTCTGTCTGTCTTGTAATTTATCTGCTTCTTTTATCCTAACTGCTCCATAGAACTTAGTGCATTCCCTTTGTGAGTGACACTAACGGATGTGGGGTGTTACACATATGATTAATGATGGTTTCGAAGCGGGATTAGCAATGATAGCCAGAGTCTGTCGTGCATGCTGGATGTTTTGTCTGTACCGTCTCATATAGATCATACAACGTCAAATGAGATATTCCTTGGGTGCTTGTATAATATTGGTCTAGGCCTCTAGGGTTTGTGCTTGAGGGATGTTGAATTCGATTAGGATGGTTTACGTGAGATCTATAATCTGGAGGATGTGCGTGTTATTGGTGGTTGTTCCTAATTGCCATGAACAAATGGTTATTCTAGTTTCTATGGGTGAATGGTTGAAATGTTTGATGTAAAGGCTATCATTGTCCGATGTGGGGAAGACGGGAGTTGAGTTCTTCTCTGAAGTTGTAGGTAGATTAGTTCGTTTATTTACCCATTTTCATGTGCTTTATTGATGATGTTTGTTAATTGTTTTATCGCTTACTAAGACTATTGTCTGACTCAAGGTTTTATGTTTCCCTCTTATTAATTTGGGCTGTTCATTCGATTGTTGGATGGGTAGACAAGATGACAGGTGATAGCTTAGTAAGGAGGAAGATGCTATTCGGAGGCGAGCAAGAGGCTGGTGTATTATTTTACCTACTATCTAGTATTTGGATTTCCGTTGTTTGTTATTCTTCTCTGAGTGCTATAGTGAGGCAAAATTGTATAAACACTATTGTTGTTATCTGCATGTATGGATATTACTTTCTAGTTGTTATGAAAGTTTGGTGTTTTTCAGCTTCAATATTAATACATGTCGTTTATGTTCTATTATATTTTATCCTTGCACTGTGAGTTTACGACAGGTTCTGCGATTGTTATCTTACCTTGATGATCGTCCATATCTGCCTGGCACACCTTTCAGCGCATTACTTCTCTTGTTTAGTGTGGGGGTTATGGGTGATCGTCACATTTGGTATCAGAGCTCTGGTTAACGATTTTAGCCAAAGTTCCAAGTTGTAATTACATATGAGAGACGTATTTGTACATTTCAGTTGGATGTATACTATATGATACTATATAGTATAGTAGTATTTGTACTCTATTAGCAGTTTTCTTGCAAGTGTCTAATCATTCTACTTTGCAGATTTTGAATGAGTCGACGTACTTCGAGACACATTTCTAGGGAGAGTACTGGACCTGGAGGGAGAAATGGAGGTGTACCAGACTACGCAGCTATGTTCGAGGCCATGGCGGCAGAGATCATGAATAGGGTCCCCGCTCCAGTAGCAGCTACGGTGGATGTTGGAGCTCAAGTGCCTAGAGCTGTGGAGTTTGCAAAGCTATGCAAAGACTTTACATCTCTAGGAGGAAAACAGTTCAAGGGCATAGAACCAGTTGAAGAGTTTCAGAGGTGGTTGGATACTTGTGTTCGGATCTTCAAGGACTTGGGCATTGAACTTTATGTGAAGTAGATAGTTCGATTCCACGGTATCCCAAAGAGCATAGTGAGTGACTGAGATCTATTGTTCACGAGTGGACTTTGGAAGAGTCCGCAAGAATCTTTGGGAACCGAGTTGTGCTTAGGTACAACTTATCATCCCTAAACTGATGGTCAAACCGAGAGGGTTAACCGAGTTTTAGAAGATCTCCCGAGGGCTTGTGTGTTAGACTTTGGAAGATCATGGGAAGGCCGTCTACGTCTAGTTGAGTTGGCTTATAATAATAGCTACAAGTCGAGCATTGGGATGGCACCATACGAGGCGTTGTATGGAAGGCCATGCAATTCTCCAACTTGTTGGTTAGAGACTAGAGATAAGTTGATACTTGAGCCATAGATAATTAGAGAAACCTTAGATTGTATCGAGATCTTTCAGCAACGAATGAAGGCAGCATAAGATCGTTAGAAGAGTTATGCTGATAAGCGTCGAAAAGATTTGGAATTCGATGTTGGCGACATGGTTTCCGTGAAGATTTTTCCATTGAAGCATGTGGTTCAATTTGGAAGTAAGGGAAATTTGGCTCCTAGGTTTGTTGTACCATTTCCCATTATTGAGCGAATTGGAAAGCTCACATATAAATTGGAGTTACCCAAGAAGATGTCGAGTTAGCATAACGTGTTCCATGTTTTGTTTCTACCGACGTTCATGCATGATTCGAATGTTGTGGTATCTCCAGAGCAGTACGAAGATCTAGATGTTGATACAATAGTTGCGAGACCACGTAAGCCACTTCGTGTTATGGAGAATGACACGAAACAACTTAGGAGGAAGACAGTTAGTCAAGGTACAATGGAGTGAGGATGGAGATAATTATACATGGGAGACGGAAGAGAGAACAAAGGTGACTCATCCAGAACTCTTCGTCGGTATGACCCATTAGTATCATATTGCCTTACATCATTGTAACTTGTGCTGTGGTTGTTACTAGAATTCTGTGTGCTAGGATAGGACAATGGATGCATGGTCTGATGGCTGCTAGTTTGGATGATAGAATTCGCTACTCAAGAGTGATAGGCATGCAGAATTGTTGTGGTTTCATGTGTTTGTTGGAATTTCGAGGGCGAAATTCTTAAAGAGGGGAGAATGTAACAGCCCGCATTTTACGTATCGGATGATGGTAAAACATTCTTATTTGATTCCCTACGGGTTGGATCATTCTCATATTTTAATATGTTGTTTATGGGGATGTGAGACATGTCCATAATTTTTACAAATTTTGTTTGTGATCATTCTGCCCCTCTTAGTCTTATACATGGCTTAACTTTTCACTCGGATCGAATCAGGTGTTGAAACCTGTGCCATTGGAAAGGAAATGATGTTTCCCTTTCCATGGGGTGGTCACATTAAAGATTTGGCTTAGCGGTTTAGAAGGAATCGATGTTTTAAGGTTTAACAGTTGGCTGTTCAGGTTTGGTAAGCTTAATGAGCTGATTTGGGGAGGTCTATTAGTGGGCTCGTGGAGGCTATAAATAGAGGGTATGAGGCATGGAGAATAGTTAACTTTCTCCATTCTCTCATTTGAAAAGGTGAGAGCTTCTACATTTCTCCATTTTCTCCATCGTTCCGCCATTAAATTTTAGAGAATTCAAGATCTACATCATTTGGGATTAGATCCACTCAAATCAAAGTGAGATTTCTTCAAATCAAGTAGTTCAGATCAAGTTCTTCGCTGTCTGAAATCATATTTCATTTCTTTTAGCTTGTTTTGGAGAATGGGTGAGTGATATGCATCTCATATGCGAACTCGATCAAGTATATGAGTTCTATGATCTTAATTTCATCATTTCAAGTGTTTTATCTTAGATCTACATCATGGAAGTTTATTTTCATATGAATCGCCATAGGATCTAATTTAGCAACTTAAAACTGGTAATTTCTATGCTATTTTTTATGATTATTAAAGTTAGATCCATAATTTAGTTCATATGTTCATTTATCATGATTTTGGTGAAATTTGCATAATTTTGGTGAAAATCGTCATATTCATGTAGTTAGTGATTTCATAATTTGTTTATGTTGGGGATTGCGGAAAGGATCGTTAAGACAATACAAACACTAAAGGGTGAATAGTGTTTTTGAGAATTTAATAAAAATCTAAAACTTATGTTATAAACTAAATGAATCAAACACCACAGAAACAACCACATACATAGAATCAAACACAGATGCAAAATAAACAGAAATAAAGAAGCAGAAAAGGAAAGAACACACTGGGTTTTATACTGGTTCGGATTGCTCCTACGTCCAGTCCCACGCGACATTGGATTGTGCAGAGTTTTATTACTATATCAAAATCCAATTACAACCTCCTTGATTTCACGGCTACTAGGGATACCACCGTTTCCGCACACACTTGATCAAGTTTTGCCCATCCTTGATTTCACGGCTACAAGGGATATCACCGATTCCGTCCTTGATATTACGGCTACAAGGGATACCACTGATTCCTTTACTCAACCCAAACAAATTACAAATAGCCCTATAACTCTTCAATAACACTTGATTCAGAGAGTAGAGGGTGTAGACAGAAGAAATTTGATCAAAACGGAATTGAATTCGGCAGAGTATAAGTGTAGAAATCTTAAAAATGATTTAAGAATAATGGTGTAGAGAAAGAGTATGACGTTAGAGAAGAAGAGATGATAAAAAATTCGAATTTAAGCCCTTTTTATATAGTTTGAAACGATGCCACGCTTCAGAACCGTCACATATAGTGAAAAGACACTTCCTTTTAAAATTGAAAAATGACAGTTATATGTCGACATATAGGTTTTTGTATGTCGACATACTTATAGTATAAAATTATTTTTTGAGCATTTTTCAAGTGTTTTGAAATAAATATAATTTTAGAAATTCTTGAATTCAAATATAGCGTTATAAATTAATATTGTAAAGTAGGAAATCATATAAAAACATAAATATAAACTATATAAATATATTTATAAATTTATAAAGTATAAAACTATATAAAATGTGAAAATATAAATATATGAAACTTATCAAATTTTGAGTTTGAAAAAAAAAATTAAAATAAGAAAAGAGAATAGTAAGAATAGAAAATAAAATAGAGAGGATTTGAAGATAGAATTTGAAAACAGAATTTGAAAAGCAAAAGTTGCATTTGAACCTGTAGTGCTATTTAGAGTCTTACATAATCTATACCCTATAGTTATATTTATATTGAACTATTGAAATCTTGAATACTCGTGAGTCGTGAAATCTCTCTGAACTCTGATTCTCTATTATCTTTAAACTGTACAGTCTTTAGTAATATTTCCTGTATATAAATCTTGCATATGTGTATATGTATATTCTATACAAAAGTGTTAGTATATATTTTATAATCAATTAATATTGAAATAAGGTTGTTGTCATCAAAACTCCATTCTCCAACAATCTCCCCCTTTTTTATGATGACAACCTCAGTTTATAAAATATCATACTTATACATACCTGTTGATGATGACCCTTCAAATACTCCCCCTGTCTATATGAATTCTACTATATCTATATTTTATAATTTCTCCCCCTTTGGCATTATCAAAAAGAAATTCTAAAAGTGCTACCCTAAATTATATAACTATCTAAACAGAACTTAAGTTACTAAACAAATTATGATACCCCCTTAGTCTATAACCAATTCAAGGTAAAAATACTCTCCTTTAATCTACAAAAACCTATACTAATTCCCTACAATATAAAAATCAATCCAAGTATTATAATTACATATGTTTGTTTGTTATACAAACCAAATCAAATCAAATCACACCACACCGTATGTCTTAATATATATATATACAAGTTTCAAATCAAAGAATCTAATTGAAATTCAAACAAATCAATCAAATCGTACCAAACAATTAAATTTCTTGGAACTTCAACCCAACCGTCTTCTCCAAAGAAAGGATCCTTCTTAGTGACTTCCCAGTCCTCATCTTTTTTGGTTGGTGGAGCCTTTGTGAGATTATTATCTTCATCTCTGAAAAGAGAGGAGATTGGCCATCGCATTGCATCAAAATGTTTCTCTTGTTGTTCAAACATCTTAATTTGGCTTAGTTCGAGATGACGCTGGTTTCGTAGAATGATAGAGAGAATATTTTTGGAAGAATTCAAAGTTTTTTCTAGATTTTCACTAAGATTATGAATAGGATTTGCCATGGTTTTGAGCAGAAATGAATAAGGAAGAAGGAGAAACAGGATAATGAATATTTTTGGAAGAAATAGACTTAAATAGGGTCTGGAATTCATTGGATTTTGAATGGACATGAGTAGTTATTTTAATTTTAAAATTTGAAACATTTTGAAAATATGGCAGTTATATGTCGACATATACTTTTCTTTATGTCGACATACTTTAGTGGAAAATTTTCAAAATTTTCAAAATTTGAATTCTTTTGATCTTTATTATAGTATGTATTTCTAAAGTTTTTACAGAGACATAAAGATGATTTTATCATAAATAAAAGTTAATTCATTACTTAATAAAAAACAAATACATCCAACTAATCAAGACACACTTAAATAAGAGATTAGAAAGCAAATACAAGGAAATATAAGCGAATACGTAAAGATAGATTAAACTAGATAGACTAGTTTTCTGATGATGATGAAGGAGGTGAGACTCCAAGCTTTCTTCTTATTTTGACCATAAATTTGGTCACATTGGAAAGTTTCTTGTTAAGCATCTTTTGATTTTTCACGATTTTCACTTGATTTTGAATATTCGCCTCTTTGTAATTGCGTTTAGCATCGGTTGAATACTCAATACTTTCCAAAGAAGCCTCTTCTTCTTCGACTTCCATTGGATCTTGTTCATGTTGCATTCGAGCTTGTTTGGCTTCGAATGTCTTATATGGTTTGATAGTGATAGGAATTTGCATGAGATGAATGTTTGATGAGTCAAACAATTTTCTAAGCACAAATTCTTCTCCATGAAGATCAACATTAAAGTATTTGAAAATACGAGAGGGATAAACACCATAGTAGATAGTGTTTTCTCTTGATGACAACTCTATGGGCTTAATTTCATTTAAGATCATTTCGGCCCAATTGATAGTATAGCTACCTATAATTGCAAAGAGAGCCTTTTGGACTTAGAGAGTTAGATTATTGAAATTTCCGGAATGGGGAGTGATGGTATGTTGGAGGAGAAGATTGACAATTCTTGTCTTTGGACGAAAGTAGCGACTTTTGAATTCCATTGGAGCACCATCTTCGAATATGTCATGATAGGTTTCCAAATCGGTTTCTCTAATAGAAAAATAAGAAAAATCTGAGCCCGTGCTTTTACAATTTGGAATAGTGCCTAAGAGTTTGACATCAAGAAAAATTTGAGTGCCTTTGACACTACTGCAAATTTGATTTTCGTTGCCTTCGTAAAATCCATGGTTGAGATTGGCATAGATCACCTTGACGAGTTTGGGGTAACACACTTCGTCATTATCACTGGAGTCAAATAGACTTAAGACTTTGTTGTTTTGAAAGAGAGAGGTAAGATCATAAGGGGGAAAATCGCTAAAGACGGCGAAAGAACCAGTGTTAACTTCAGCATTTGCTAAATAGTTACCATAGGTTTTGATAGCCTCTTTGTCATTATTAAGATAACCTTTGATGGTTTTGGTTATCTTCAATTTTTGAGATGAATTAGTGGAAGCCATTGAGTTGATAGTTTTGAAGAGAATAGATATGAAGAGTATTATTTTGAGTTGTGAATGAAAGGTAGAAAGTGTAGATGTGTATATAGTAATTGAGTAGATGTGAATTAAATAGATATGAATTGAATAGGCACAACTTTTCAGATTGAAATGACACCTTTTCAGACCTTGGGAGTTGGTGAAAAGTTGGAGGGAAGTTTGAAAGTTCAAACTTTTGAAATTCAGAATTCAAATTCCAAGTTTCTATCTAATATGTCCACATATAGTAAAATGTATGTCGACATATAGTAAAATGTATGTCGACATATATGTTGATTTTCAAATGAAATTTGATCTTGGTGATTTTTATTTTAAATTGACGATATATTTCAGGTTTAACGATTTCCTAAAATAATTCTAATCCTATCAAACATACAAAAGCTTTATTTTATTATTTTTATTTGTTATTTATTATTATATTATTATTTGGAATCTCGAAATTCAAATTTCAAGTTTAAATTCTTTAAATTCAAATCAAAGCATTCAAACAAAGCAACCATTCAATCAGATAAAATTAAAAATTAATTAAGGCGTACCTGGTTTTTAGATCCTTTTATTCAAAATTTTATGAACTCTGAATTGCCGTGAAGCATATATTTGTATTTTCGGTTTCTGGTTCTTCGTCACTTGATTATGAATTTGAATCATCTAATGTTGCTGCGTATGCTTTCTTTCTCTTTCTTGACAAATTGCTGTGTTTGTTTGTTGAGTCGATTTGTCTGGATATGGACACATTTTCTTTATATGTCCAGGTTTGTTGCAGCTATAACATCGATCTTCATTACTTCTTGAACTTCCTTGATTATAATTCTTCCTTCTATTTCTCATAAATCTTCTAAAATGACTTGTCATATGAGTCGTTTCTTCATCATCTTCACTACTCGAGTCAGAATCGTTTGCTGTTGCTTTTAATGCAATAAAATTCTTCTTTGTTGGTCTGTTTTCTTTCCTTTTCTGTAATTGGACTTCGTAAGACATCGGATTTCCGATTAACTCTTTAATCTTCATTTCATTCACAACACCGGCTTCTTCAATTGCCATAATTTTATGATCTCATTCTGGAGTTAATGAACTTAGTATTTTTCTAACTTGATCAGTCTCAGAATATGTTTTTCCAAGTGCTATTAAAGAATGCACTATCTCTTGAAATCTGCAATACATATTTAAAATAGACTCATTCTCATTCATTTTAAATTATTCAAACTGATTTACTAACATTTCTATTTTTGTTTGTTTAACTTTACTAGTTCCTTCATGAGTAATTTGTAAAGTTCTCCAAATTTCATAAGATGTTTTACATACTGACACTCTATTAAACTCATTCCTATCTGTTGAACAAAATAACATATTTATGGCCTTAGAATTGCTTTGTGCAGCAGCATTTTGTTCATTTGACCATTGTGCAAATGCGGTTGTGCGTTCAACATACTCATTTTGTGTACTATTCCATGTGTCTAAACCTACTAATTGTAAATAAATTTTCATTGTACATGCCCAATATGAATAATTACTACCATTACACAATGGTGGTCTAACAGTGGACTGACCCTCTACAAAAGAACTATTATTGCTACCAATGTTGGTTGCCATTATCACTATTTTCAAAAATCATAATATGAACTTTTTTGAAAGACCTTGCTCTGATTCCAATTGTTAGGGATTGCGGAAAGGACCGTTAAGGCAAAACAAGCACTAGGGGGTGAATAGTGTTTTTGAGAATTTAACAAAAATCCAAAACTTATGTTATAAACTATATGAATCAAACACCACAGAAACAATCACATACATAGAATCAAACCCAGATGCAAAATAAACAGAAATAAAGATGCATAAAAGGAAAGAACACACCGGATTTTATACTGGTTCGGATTGCTCCTACGTCCAGTCCCACGCAATGATGGATTGCGCAGAGTTTTATTACTATATCAAAATCCAATTACAGCCTCCTTGATTTCACGGCTACAAGGAATACCACTGTTTCCACACACACTTGATCAAGTTTTGCCCGTCCTTGATTTCACGGCTACAAGGGATAACACTGATTCCGTCCTTGATTTTATGGCTAGAAGGATACCACCGATTCCTTTACTCAACCCAAACAAATTACAAACAGCCCTATAACTCTTCAATAGCACATGATTCAGAGAGTAGCGAGTGTAGAGAGATAAAGTTTTGTCAAAACGGAATTGAATTCGGCAAAGTATAAGTGTAAAAATCATAAAAGTGATTAAGAATAAAGGTGTAGAGAAAGAGGATGAAGCTAGAGAAAAAGGGATCAAAAAAATTCGAATTTAAGCCCTTTTTATAGAGTTTGAAAGGATGCCACACTTCAGAACTATCACAAATTATGAAAAGATGCTTCCTTTCAAAATTGAAAAGTGACAGTTATATGTCGACATATAGGTTTTTGTATGTTCATATACTTATAGTATAAAATTAATTTTTGAGCATTTTTTAAGAGTTTTGATATAAATATAATTCTGGAAATTCTTTAATTCAAATATAGTGTTATAAATTAATATTGTAAAGTATGAAATCATATAAAAACATAAATATAAACTATACAAATATATTTATAAATTTATAAAGTTTAAAACTATATAAAATGTGAAAATATAATATATGAAACTTATCAAACTTTGAGTTTGAAAACAAAATTAATATAAGAAAAGTGAATAGAAAGAATAGAAAATAAAATAGAGAGAAAAAATAGAGTGGATTTGAAGATAGAATTTGAAAAAAGGATTTGAAAAGCAGAATTTGAATTTGAACTTGGAGTGCTATTTAGAGTCTTACATAATCTAGACTCTATAATTATATTAATCTTGAACTCTTGAAATCTTGAATACTCATGAGTCTTGAAATCTCTCTGAAACTTTGAATCTCTAATATCTTTAAATTGTACAGTCTTCAGTAATATTTCCTGTACATAAATCCTGCATATGTGTGTGTGTGTGTATATATATATATATATTCTATACTAAAGTGTTAGTATATATTTTATAATAAATTAATATTGAAATAAGGTTTTTGTCATCAAAACTCCATTCTCCAACAGTTTATGATTGTATGTGATGAATTGGATGAATAGATTTCATCGATATCGTCGATTGGCGAAGTTTTGGTCAAAATTGGACTTAGATTGGGGCTGTATGGGCTACGGGTCTAGTGTGTAGTGCAACGTGTAGTACAAGGGGAGTACATGGTGGGGTCGGTCGAGCAAGTGTCCTGGTCGGTCAGGAAAAGGTAGTCGGTCGTGCATGTTTGGGGCCGGGTCGAGCAGGCCAGGGGTCGAGCAGAGGTAGGGTCGGTCACACCATGTTGGGCTCGAGCAGCAGGGTCGGTCGCACCAAGTTTGGGTCGGCTGGGTTGAGGCTGGTCGGTCGGTCTCTGATGGAAGGACCGGGTCGGTCGAGATGAGTAGCACGGGTCAGTCGTGCACATTCTGGTCGATCTGGTGGTTTGGGATCGGTCAGGTTAAGAAGCGACTGGGTCGAGCTAAAAGGGGTAGGGTCGATCACACTTGTGTCGGTCACTCCGGGTCGATCGGTCCAAAGTGGTTGGGTGGGTTGTGAATAGTTTTTAACAGCGTTTTGAAACGCTGTGGTGAATGACACGAGTGTTGTGGTTTATTTCTTTATAAAATGGGTTTAATGCTATGGATTGTTTCGGACCTTATGATCGACATCTTCTTTGGTTCGAGAGCGGTTATAAACTCGAAGTAAATTCAATGGGGAATATCGAAGTGATGTGATGTGTACGTTGCTAGTCGTAATGCAACGAGTGTGATTACAACTCAAAGGTGTCCTGAGTGGGGTGATAACGGCTGGATGGTTCTTGTCGACGACGACTAGAGATACCAAAGGCCGAGGAATTATCGTTATCATATGTTCTAGCGGGCTCAAAGCAGGGATTACACGATTTAGTCATATGGTCGAGTGCCCTGGGTTTTGTTATGGCCTAGGCACATTTCATCATATGGCGTGTGGAGTTCTAGCTAGAACCGGGGTTTACCATTGGCCCTTGACAATTGATGGCAATGTGTTTAGCCAGTCATACGATCAACGATGGTTTTAAAATAGGATTGGCAATGATAGCCACAGTCTGTCATGCATGCTCGATGTTATTTCTGTACCGTCTCATGTAGATCATACAACGTCGAAGGAGATATTCCTTGGGTGCTTGTCTGATTTTGGTCTGGGCCTCTGGGGTTGGGCTTGAGGGATGTTGAATTCGATTAGGATAGTTTACGTGAGATATATAATCTGGATGATGTGAGTGCTATTGATGGTTGCTCCTAATTGCAATGAACAAATGGTTGTTCTAGTTTCCATGGGTGAATGGTTGAAATGTTCAATGTAAAGGCTATCACTGTCCCATGTGGGGAAAATGGGAGTTGAGTTCTTCTCTGGTGTTGTGGGCAGATTAGTTCGTTTATTTACCAATTTTCATATACTTTATTGATGATGTTTGTAGGCTGTTTTATCGCTCAATAAAACTATTGTTTAACTCAAGGTTTTATGTTTCCCTCTTATTACCTTCGGTTGTTCATCCGATTATTGGATGGGCAGACTAGGTGGCAGGTGACAGGTGATAGCTTAGTAAGGACGATGATGCTATTCGGAGGCAAGCAGGAGGGTGGCGTATTATTTTACCTACTATCTAGTATTGGGATTTACGCTGTTTGTTATTCTTCTCTGAGTGTTTTAATGAGGAAAAATTGTATAAACACTATAGTTATCCACGTGTATGGATATTACATTCTAGTTATTATGAAAGTTTGGCGTTTTTCTGCTTCATTATTAATACCTGTTGTATATGTTCTATAATATTTTATCCTTGCGCTGTGAGTTTACGACATGTTCCACGATTGTTATCTTACCTTGATGATTGTCCATAGCTTCCTGGCACACTTTTTAGCGCATTACTCCTCTTGTTTAGTGCAGAGGTTATGGGCGGTCGTCGCAATTACAATCCAATTTCAGATAATTTCTATGTACAATGTTGTATAATAGAACAACAAAATGTTTATTAATTTCAAACTTTGACTAAAATGCCATTTATCTTCTCCATTGAGCCAAAGTCTGAAGCAACGTCCAAAAAGTTGCTTCAATGCCCAAAAATTCCAAAGATATCCAAAAATGTCCAAAATCAGGGCAAAAACCCAAGTAAATGTCCAAACATTGTTGGCAAATGTTTGTGCAACATTTACAAGCCCAAAAGTAGTCCAAAATCCATAAAGATGATTAATCTAATCATTAATGGTGCTTGAGAGCTCCAAGAATTGTCAAAAATCCAACTCCTTTGAAGAATGTGGTAGGGAATATTTATAGGTAGTGCATTAGGTGGAAGTAGGTGAGATATGGGGGCCATAGCAGGAAATTTCGCATCCGGGAGGTTTGCCAAATTCGCATCCTAGAAATGGTTGATCTAGCCAGAGTGATCAAGCAAGCCACCTGATACGCTCGTGTTTTCATTAATGCCAAGTTTTTTGGCATTTGCCGAAATTTCGTATCCTAAGCCAAATCCCATTTTCGCATCCTTAGAATTTGCGGGGCCAAGCAGGGAAAACTTTGAATCCCTCCACGCCGATTAGCATATTTCTAAGTGCTAGAATCACGCATCCTGGTCTTTACTAAGAATTTTCATCCTGCCCCTACCATTTTTTTCGTATCCCGAAACCCGTGCTGAACTCAAGAAAAATCGAGCCGGGCTGATGCAAAGTCATGGATTTTGCATTCTGTTTATGATGCGAAATCTAGGATGCGAAAAATTCATGTTGCCACGCCAAATTCCTAAGACGATTTTTCCAGCTAATCTGGCCGATGCGTACACAATTAATGGTTTTCTCGGGCCAATCATTCCATTCTCAACGTGGAGAGCCAAATTCCAGACGTGATATGCCAAGCATGAACAAGTGGTTTTCCATGGTTTTCATGAGTCGATCACCTGTTTTTGAACGTACTAAACCGAAAATTTGCCAAGTGACAGATTTTAATGTCGTGAGACATGCAAGCCATTTTTCGTAATCGTGCTATGCCTGTAACGACCGAGCAGATTTTTGATCCCGAAAATCGACATAAATACCCTTATCGTACTCATGTCGACCTTCCAACACCGAAAACACTGGAACGTCTATAGAAAGAAATTAAAGGGTGAGATAAGGAAGAAAGAAAGTTAGAATAGAAGAAGAACCAACATAGAGTCTCACATCGCAGCGGAACAAAATATAATACAGAAATAAATCTTTACTGAAAGCTTTAAGATACTTACAATATCAGAGTACAACACACAGCTGTACAGTTTTGATAATCTGTCCCCATATATATAATCACACAGCGGAATATCATTCATCTGAACATCTTCAGCTCGTCTCTGGACTTCTCAGTACCTGATAACCTGAACCTGTACACCTCGGTCTAACCCGAGCATTTACAAAACACCGGGTCAGTCTGGTGGACCAGAGTGAGAAAAAAACTCGCACAGTATTAAGGGTAAATCATCCAACATGATTTTAAAGTTAAAATCTTTTCGAAAGAAAAGGATAATCGTAAGACCGGTCCACACATAAACACGGACGGTTTTTACCTTACGATAACCCAAAACAGTTTTCGAAGTCAATATCTTCTGATATTATCATAATGTCTAGATACAAATAATTAACAAATCTAGAGGAATGCTTGCATATCACGCTCCCCGTATAAAGTATACAATCGAAAACCGCGGGCACATATTAGATATTGGATTTCCAACTTGACAAGGTATGGGACCACTTTCCGCACGTGTATCTCTAGAGGCGAATACACAGGGTTCACAAGAACGTCTTGCAACCCGGCCCTCACATGGCCGACCACTCATTTCGCTTGAGTGTATCGAATGTATATCACCAACGGTTGGACTCAAACCACCGTTCCCGAATAGGCAGAATCGATAGAATAAGAAACAAAAGGAATTTCTCTAGATAGGTGATCATACACCCTAATGGGAGCGACCCACATAGCCATGCTGCCTGCCCAATTTTTGTCATCTTCCGGTTGATGATGCTTGAGGTCAGTACACATCTGGTCATCATACACTTTGAATGCCACATCGTCAGATCCACCAGATCACACTGATTGACGTCCACAAAAATACTCTAGTTTATTTGGCTAGAGAATAACCATTTCTCCGCCATCAACTATGGTACGTTTGGAGAAATCAACACAAGTAATTCCTTTGGAAATACTCTGTCAGACATTCGTCCATACAAGTCATCCAGGAACAGGATGAACCGAAGGTACTCTCCTACTGCATCCTATATAGGAATCACCACATGGATCAGTAGCGATCGTCCTTGCAATCCACAGATTTCAACCACGACAGAACCCCAGTATATCTCCGGCGCGAATCAAAGATTGTAAGTGGTTCTTCCGCTTCATGAAGCTCTATGGTCTTCACATGCTCCATCTCGATCATCGTTTGATCTTCTTCTATATTTTCGTATTTGTTGGTTGGAATGGTTTTCGAATATATATTCGATCCCGGTCTTTCCATACCAACAATCATAAAGGTCAGACTTAATAGTCGATTATTTAACTATCAAGTAAACATCCATGGAATCATAAAAATATATTTACTGGTTTGGTATTCAGCATCACTTGGCTTTTTAAAATTATCGCCTAATCCCCTTTTAATTCTGTAACTATGGAAATATCACCTCATGTCATTTCCGTTACTTTGGAAATCTTATCATACACTCTCGCCATTACCCACTACTATCATCTTTGGATCGTCCCGAAGTCGTTCAAGTTGGGGTATTTTAATTGCCTCTCAGACCTTGATCAACAACGTTTTTATCTTCTGATAAATACGAGTGGTAATTCAAGAATGAATATTAAACATATCCCACTATATAAAACATCGCTCTACAGTACTTCTCATCCTTTGGAAGTTTCTCCTTTTAAATTAATATCGCTTATTTAATTAAATAATTACTTACTCACATCACTTTTATTCACTTTTAGCTGATTCAAATACTTTGTTTCACAAGCTGAATTATTATTTCAAATCCTATTTTCAATTTCGTTTACCGAGCTTGAATCAAACCCCCTTCTGCCAATGCCCTTTCTTCGGGAAATTCCCTTTTTGAAACCATGGCTTGAACTTAATACCACTATTAAGTATTGCTAATTTAAACCGACGTTTAAATTCATATTCCACTTATAAACCTTGTGTATAGTTTCCAGGTTTAATATAAACCCTTTTGGATCTCCAGATCAATCACTTACTTAAATATCTCATTTAAGAAGTAATTAATCAAACTAAACAAATAGTTTACTTTTGCATTTATGATTGTAACAATCAGTTTCATTTACAAAGATAAATAATAAAAATCTCTTTTAAATCTTCTTTAAATTAACCAATTATTCGTCAGGTGATCAAATTTAGTTTATTTACAACAAACTAATAAAAAGTTTCTAACTTTGTTACAATGGTCGACTTGGTCGATTCAAAATATGATTATCTCTTTAACCAACTCCAGTTAATTCCTTCTTTAAATTAATTTAAAATATAATTAATCTGAATAACTTCATTTAATCATTCACTTGACGAAATACTTAACTCCTAGGTTATTTCTTGCTCGTTTATTTATCATTCTTATCAACCTAAGAAATTGATTTATATAAACAAATCCATAATTCCTTGTAAACTTTAAATTTTATTTCCTTTTGAATAACCTTTCAATGTAATAATCTTTCAAATCCTATTTTCGATATAAAATATATTTATAACTCAACTATTACCGATTCACTGCCGATAAAAATCCATATTTTATAAACTGATTGATTTTTAGGCCCGGAGATGCTAATTACCCTGCCAATCCTATACATTGGTGGATATCAGAATAGATATTGAAATATGGTTCAACGACCATCAAAATCAATCATTCGTCATTTTTATAATGACCATAAATCAAACAACAGACCATTCAACCAATCCAAACAAATTCAAACACGTTTTATAAACGTGACCAGTCAAAGGGATTACTTTGTGTGGGTCAACCCCAGACTGTGGGTATTATTATGAAATTAAATGACTGTTTAATTCCATCTATTGAATCAACAGTATATAGATATAACTAACAATAGTCAATCAGAACACGTAAAACAAAACACCCAATTTATATAAAATATAAACGGGAAGGGCTGAGTGAGTTTAACTCACCTGGATTTTAAATCCGTCGATGAACAGTCTGTTTGATCAAATTATACTAACGTTTAATTCGAATAAAAATTCCAGTCACTTCAGATCCGGCCTGGGCTTGCTCCATCTCGAAGTACTCGTCTCCACGGTCCCAACGCAACTGACCGTGCGTAAATATGAGATCGTATGTCCGAGATATCATATTACGAAGATTATAACTAATTAATTTTTAAAAAAAAACATGGATCAAAAATTTGGAAACGGGCCCTTACCTCCAATAACCGGTCCAACCCAACCTGCTATCTCGTTTAAAACCGACTCTCCCTCCATTTACCAGCCGCCTCCACACTTTCACAAATCCAAAATCCTAAAATCCACAACCCTAAATCCCCCTTTTTAATTTCAGCAACAAATCGAGGTTTTGGGGCGTCGCGACCCTTCCGCCGTCAATCCAATCGAAACCCCAGTTCCTACCCTTCCTCCGTTCCTTCTTCAACAATCCGTCGATCAAACCCTAGGCTTCAAAAATAAGAACGAGCCTCCTTCGCACCTACTACCGACGACCCAAACCGAGACCTCATCACGCAAAGTCCGAACCCTTCAGATCGAGCGCACATCCCTTAGAATAAAGCTAAGTGTTTGCTTTTAAATTACAGTATTTTGTTTGTGATTTTTCTTTTCTGGTTTCGACTGTGATTTAGATGAAAACTTGTTGAGTGGTTGCGGGTATTTATAGTTGGGGTCTTGATTGGGATAAGATCACTGTCTATCACCGTATACGAGTTGTTATTTCAACCCAGATTCAAATCTTAGGTTAGATTATAGTTCAGATTTCATATATGATTTTCAGATCAGTTGAAATGGACTTTGATTTGAACTGATCAATGACAGTGAACTGTGCATTGTAAATTTCAAAGATTTGTGCTATTTTGAGGTAGATATTGTGTACGGCCTGATATGAATTTGATTTTGGAAATATACACCTTACTGTGTTAGATTTAGCTAGGCTCATGACTATGAATTTTTGATTCATTCAGAGGTTTTCAGACTGTATATGATTTGATTTCCATTTTAAATACACATAAACAATGAAATTTGCATCAGAGAATCACTGTGTACATTAGCTGTTTGATTGATGCATCATACCTAGCTGCTCCTTTTGTTATTCATCTATAGGCTTAGCTGTTCATGTTCTTGTTCAGCCTATATTTTCTTTAGCCGTCACTCTCTATATACATTGCAGCTATCGATTTGATGCATATATTTTCTTTCTTAGCTGTTGAGTTGAACATAAATCTTTGAAAAACTGAGGCAGATATCTGTTGATATTAATGTATCCATGTGAATCTGCCTTTTACTGTTTTAGTTGTTTATTTATAAAATTGATGTATGACTATATATTCAATTCAGCTATGCATTGTATTGTCTTGTTAGAAATTGATCACTTTTTTTTCTTTTGCTGCTCATTGTACATTTTATTTTAAATTTTATTTCTTGTTCAAAGTCTGTCCTTTAGCTGTGTGATCTATATATGTTAGGTCTGCTCATTTTATTTGTTTGTTACTGATATGAAATCTCGGTGGCTTAGGCCTATTTGGATTCTCTGTTTCTTTGCTGTTTATTTAGTTATACGGCCATACCTGTCACTGTTGTTTTAGCTGTTCATCTTATAGAAATTTTCTTTTTCTTTTTTTTTCTTTTTTTTTTCTATGCTGTTTATCTTTATCATGAAATTTCCCTTTTAATGGGTTTTCCTTTTTTTGCAGATCACAATGGATCGAGTTGAATTCACTGGTTCGGCGCAAGGAAAAACATGAAGAAGTTGATGTTGATTTCTTTCTTGTTTTTGTATTCCAGAACCTGTAAATGAAATCATGTGTATATTTTTCTTGTCTTTGTTTGCATAAAAAAATATGAATAAAAATTTGTTTCTATTTTATTTTTCCTTTGTAAAATTGTAATGCAGATGCTTTTTTGATATATTGGGACAATACATTGATAGTGTTTGCTGCTAGTATAACTGCTTAATGTAGTATATCGGTTGTGCAGTTCCTACCATTTTGAAGTGTCACAACATACATGACTCTGTTAGGTTTATTTTACTTGTTATTGTAGTTGTTATTGTCATCGTCGTTATTACAACCACCCCACCACCCCGTTGTTATTGTTCAAAATACCAATATCGTTCGCTTTGCACATAAGTTACCATGATCATTCGTTTTCCAAACCAAATGAAAATGCCGATGGCATGCAAATACATTCAGGGATTTGAAAATATAACCGGTACGTAGTGCATAAGCTTTAGATGGGTTTGTTTATAAATCTTATATAACATACAAGAAATTTAAATAGCTAAAATTGTCTATAATAGATTAATATCATCGTGTTTACAACATTTTTTTTCAATTTCAAATCAGTATATTATTCAAAAACTCAACATTAAAATCCTGGTTTTAGATAATATTTTATTTACATAAAATTGTCTAATATTCATAACTGAATTGATAAATTTAAAACGATTCTAATAACGATTATTTTAACTTTTGATTTAGCCGTGCTAACAAATTCCATATTGAATCCCATAAATATCCCGACTATTTAAATATTTGACTGACAGAAATACGAGTCGTTACATTCTTCCCCCTTAAAATAATTTCGACCAAGAAATTACTAAGGCAAGAAAGGATGTTACAAACCCATGAAATTCTAATTATTCCATTCAAACAACTATCATCTAATAACAAACAATTCAAAATCAGCAATCAAGCCACAACCAAATCAACTGAATTCATATTCAGTATTAATACTTTATTTTAGTTTCACAGATTTGAACATCAATTGGTTAATACCCGATTTATTTCTATTTTATTAATATAAATTCAAATTCCAAAATTAATTTAATTAAATTTGACCAAGTTAAGTTTCAATTCAAATTTCAATCAAAATTGAATTTCATTCACATCAATCAAGCACACAAACCCATATCCCGATAATTTGACAAATCATTTTTTTTTCTATACAAAAGTATAATTTGGGTAAAATTATTTCATTTACCCTCCTTTTAAAACAATATTGTATCCATTGCCAGTTCTATGCTTTTCAAAACTTGAACCGACCAACAAACACAATGCAAATCATTTGTATATAAAATTTACAAGTACGCTCTCATATATATATATATATATATATATAAACACACTCAACCTCGATCTAGGGTATTACTAACCCCATCTCTATCGAGTCACACGACAGAGCCAAGGTTATTTCTAAACCAATAGCTCGAATACCACTGTAACGACCCAGTAGATTTTCGATCCCGAAAATCGACATAAATACCCTTATCGTACTCATGTCGACCTTCCAACACCAAAAACACTGGAACGTATATAGAAAGAAATTAGAGGGTGAGATAAGGAAGAAAGAAAGTTAGAATAGAAGAAGAAGAAGAACCAACACAGAGTCTCACATCGCAGCGGAACAAAATATAATACAGGAATAAATCTTTACTGAAAGCTTTAAGATACTTACAATATCAGAGTACAACACACAGCTGGACAGTTTTGATAATCTGTCCCCATATATATAATCACACAGCGGAATATCATTCATCTGAACATCTTCAGCTCGTCTCTGGACTTCTCAGTACCTGATAACCTGAACCTGTACACCTCGGTCTAACCCGAGCATTTACAAAACACCGGGTCAGTCTGGTGGACCAGAGTGAGAAAAAAACTCGCACAGTATTAAGGGTAAATCATCCAACATGATTTTAAAGTTAAAATCTTTTCGAAAGAAAAGGATAATCGTAAGACCGATCCACAATAAACACGGACGGTTTTTACCTTACGATAACCCAAAACAGTTTTCGAAGTCAATATCTTCTGATATTATCATAATGTCTAGATACAAATAATTAACAAATCTAGAGGAATGCTTGCATCTCACGCTCCCCGTATATAGTATACAATCGAAAACCGCGGGCACTTATTGGATATTGGATTTCCAACTTGACAAGGTATGGGACCACTTTCCGCACGTGTATCTCTAGAGGCGAATACACAGGGTTCACAAGAACGTCTTGCAACCCGACCCTCACATGACCGACCACTCATTTCGCTTGAGTGTATCAAATGTATATCACCAACGGTTGGACTCGAACCACCGTTCCTGAATGGGCAGAATCGATAGAATAAGAAACAAAAGGAATTTCTCTAAATAGGTGATCATACACCCTAATAGGAGCGACCCACATAGCCATGCTGCCTGCCCGATTTTTGTCATCTTCTGGTTGATGAGGCTTGAGGTCAGTACACATCTGGTCATCATACACTTTGAATGCCACATCGTCAGATCCACCAGATCACACTGATTGACGTCCACAAAAATACTATAGTTTATTTGGCTAGAGAATAACCATTTCTCCGCCATCAACTATGGTACGTTTGGAGAAATCAACACAGGTAATTCCTTTGGAAATACTCTGTAAGACATTCGTCCATGCAAGTCATTCAGGAACAGGATGAACCGAAGGTACTCTCCTGCTGCATCCTATATAGGAATCACCCCATGGATCAGTAGTGATCGTCCTTGCAATCCACAGATTTCAACCACGACAGAACCCCAGTATATCTCCGGCGCGAATCAGAGATTGTAAGTGGTTCTTCCGCTTCATGAAGCTCGATGGTCTTCACATGCTCCATCTCGATCATCATTTGATCTTCTTCTATATTTTCATATTTGTTGGTTGGAATGGTTTTCGAATATATATTCGATCCCGGTCTTTCCATACCAACAATCGTAAAGGTCAGACTTGATAGTCGGTTATTTAACTATCAAGTAAACATCCATGAAATCATAAAAATATATTTACTGGTCGGGTATTCAGCATCACTTGGCTTTTTAAAATTATCGCCCAATCCCCTTTTAATTCTGTTACTATGGAAATATCACCTCATCTCATTTCCGTTACTTTGGAAATCTTATCATACACTCTCGCGATTACCCACTAGTATCATCTTTTGATCATCCCGAAGTCGTTCAAGTTGGGGTATTTTAATTACCTCTCAGACCTTGATCAACAACGTTTTTATCTTCAGATAAATACGAGTGGTAATTCAAGAATCGATATTAAACATATCCCATTATTTAAAACATCTCTCTACAATACTTCTCATCCTTTGGAAGTTTATCCTTTTAAATTAATATCGCTTATTTAATTAAATAATTACTTACTCACATCACTTTTATTCACTTTTAGCTGATTCAAATACTTTGTTTCACAAGCTGAATTATTATTTCAAATCCTATTTTCAATTTCGTTTACCGAGCTTGAATCAAACCCCTTTCTGCCAATGCCCTTTCTTCGGGAAATTCCCATTTTGAAACCATGGCTTGAACTTAATACCACTATGAAGTATTGCTAATTTAAACCAACATTTAAATTTCATATTCCACTTATAAACCTTGTTTATAGTTTCCAGGTTTAATATAAACCCTTTTGGATCTCCATATCAATCACTTACTTAAATATCTCATTTAAGAAGTAATTAATCAAACTAAACAAATAATTTACTTTTGCATTTATGATTGTAACAATCAGTTTCATTTACAAAGATAAATAATAAAAATCTCTTTTAAATCTTCTTTAAATTAACCAATTATTCGTCAGGTCATCTAATTTAGTTTATTTACAACAAACTAATAAAAAGTTTCTAACTTTGTTACAATGGCCGACTTGGTCGATTGAAAATATGATTATCTCTTTAACCAACTCCAGTTAATTCCTTCTTTAAATTAATTTAAAATATAATTAATCTGAATAACTTCATTTAATCATTCACTTGACGAAATACTTAACTCCTAGGTTATTTCTTGCTCGTTTATTTATCATACTTATCAACCTAAGAATTTGATTTATATAAACAATTCCATAATTCCTTGTAAACTTTAGATAAATAAATAATTAAATATTTATTTCCTTTTTGAATAACCTTTCAATGTAATAATCTTTCAAATCCTATTTTCGATATAAAATATATTTATAACTCAACTATTATCGATTCACAGCCGATAAAAATCCATGTTTTATAAACTGATTGATTTATAGGCCCGGTGATGCAAATTACCCTGCCAATCCTATACATTGGTGGATATCAGAATAGATATTGAAATATGGTTCAACGACCATCAAAATCAATCATTCCTCATTCTTATAATGACCATAAATCAAACAACAGACCATTCAACCAATCCAAACAAATTCATACACGTTTTATAAACGTGACCAGTCAAAGGAATTACTTTGTGTGGGTCAACCCCAGACAGTGAGTATTTTTCTGAAATTAAATGACTGTTTAATTCCATCTGTTGAATCAACAGTATATAGATATAACTAACAATAGTCAATCAGAACACGTAAAACAAAACACCCAATTTATATAAAATATAAACGGGAAGGGCTGAGTGAGTTTAACTCACCTGGATTTTAAATCCGTCGATGAACAGTCTGTTTGATCAAATTAAACTAATATTTAATTCGAATAAAAATTCCAGTCACTTCAGATCTGGCCTGGGCCTGCTCCATCTCGAAGTACTCGTCTCCACGGTCCCAACGCAACTGTCCGTGCGTAAATCTGAGATCGTATGTCCGAGATATCATATTATGAAGATTATAACTAATTAATTTTTTTTTAAACATGGATCAAAAATTTGGAAATGGGACCTTACCTCCAATAACCGGTCCAACCCAACCCGCTATCTCGTTTAAAACCGACTCTCCCCCCATTTACCAGCCGCCTCCACACTTTCACAAATCCGAAACCCTAAAATCCACAACCCTAAATCCCCCTTTTTAATTTCAGCAACAAATCGAGGTTTTAGGGTGTCGCGACCCTTCCGCCGTCAATCCAATCGAAACCACAGTTCCTACCCTTCCTCCGTTCCTTCTTCAACAATCCATCGATCAAACCCTAGGCTTCAAAAATAAGAACGAGCCTCCTTCGTACCTACTACCGACGACCCAAACCGAGACCTCATCACACAAAGTCCGAACCCTTCAGATCGAGCGGGCATCCCTTAGAATAAACCTAAATGTTTGATTTTAAATTACAGTATTTTGTTTGTGATTTTTCTTTTCTGGTTTCGACTGTGATTTGGATGAAAACTTGTTGAGTGGTTGCAGGTATTTATAGTTGGGGTCTTGATTGGGATAAGATCACCGTCTATCACATTATACGAGTTGTTATGTCAACCCAGATTCAAATCTTAGGTTAGATTATAGTTCAGATTTCATATATGATTTTCAGATCAGTTGAAATGGACTTTGATTTGAACTGATCAACGACAGTGAACTGTGCATTGTAAATTTCAAAGATTTATGTTGTTTTGAGGTAGATATTGTGTACGGCCTGATATGAATTTGATTTTGGAAATATACACCTTACTGTGTTAGATTTAGCTAGGCTCATGACTATGAATTTTTGATTCATTCAGAGGTTTTCTGACTATATACGATTTGATTTCCATTTTAAATACACATAAACAATGAAATTTGCATCAGAGAATCACTGTGTACATTAGCTGTTTGATTGATGCATCATACCTAGCTGCTCCTTTTGCTATTCATCTATAGGCTTAGCTGTTCATGTTCTTGTTTAGCCTATATTTTCTTTAGCCGTCACTCTCTATATACATTGCAGCTATCGATTTGATGCATATATTTTCTTTCTTAGCTGTTGAGTTGAACACAATACTTTAAAAAACTGAGGCAGATATCTGTTGATATTAATGTATCCATGTGAATCTGCCTTTTACTGTTTTAGTTGTTTATTTATAAAATTGATGTATGACTATATATTCAATTCAGCTATGCATTGTATTGTCTTGTTAGAAATTGATCACTTTTTTTCTTTTGTTGTTCATTGTACATTTTATTTTAAATTTTATTTCTTGTTCAAAGTCTGTCCTTTAGTTGTGTGATCTATATATGTTAGGTCTGCTCATTTTATTTGTTTGTTACTGAAACGAAATCTTGGTGGCTTAGGCCTATTTGGATTCTCTGTTTCTTTGCTGTTTATTTAGTTATACGGCCATACCTGTCACTGTTGTTTTAGCTGTTCATCTTATAAAAATTTTCTTTTTCTTTTTTTTCTATGCTGTTTATCTTTATCATGAAATTTCCCTTTTAATGGGTTTTCCTTTTTTCGCAGATCACAATGGATCGAGTTGAATTCACTGGTTCGACACAAGGAAAAACATGAAGAAGTTGATGTTGATTTCTTTCCTGTTTTTGTATTCCAGAACCTATAAATGAAATCATGTGTATATTTTTCTTGTCTTTGTTTGCATAAAAAAGTATGAATAAAAATTTGTTTCTATTTTATTTTTCCTTTTTAAAATAGTAATGTAGATGCTTTTCTGATATATTGGGACAATACATTGATAGTGTTTGCTGCTAGTATAACTGCTTAATGTAGTATATCGGTTGCGCAGTTCCTACTATTTTGAAGTGTCACAACATACATGACTCTGTTAGGTTTATTTTACTTGTTATTGTAGTTGTTATTGTCGTCGTCGTTATTACAACCACCCCGTTGTTATTGTTCAAAATACCAATATCGTTCGCTTTGCACATAAGGTACCATGATCATTCGTTTTCCAACCCAAATGAAAATGCCGATGGCATGCAAATACATTCAGGGATTTGAAAATATAACCGATACGTAGTGCATTAGCTTTAGATGGGTTTGTTTATAAATCTTATATAACATACAAGAAATTTAAATAGCTAAAATTGACTATAATAGCTTAATATCATCGTGTTTACAACTTTTTTTTTTCAATTTCAAATCAGTATATAATTCAAAAACTCAACATTAAAATCCTGGTTTTAGATAATATTTTATTTACGTAAAATTGTCTAATATTCATAACTAAATTGATAAATTTAAAACGATTCTAATAACGATTATTTTAACTTTTGATTTAGCCGTACTAACAAATTCCATATTGAATCCCATAAATATCCCGACTATTTAAATATTTGACTGACAGAAATACGGGTCGTTACAATGCCGATCAACTATTTTTGAGTGTACAAAACATGATTGTACCGAAATCCATATATTTTTCCGTGATGAGTTCTGCTATGTGATCGGACCGACATGCTTAAGCATTTTGAGCTGATCGAACGGAGTTGATCATGCATTTTTACCATGCTTGTTTTCTCAAGTCCATTAACAATGATTTCACGAATAGACGCTATTTCCATACTTTTCGGAACACGTCGCGACTTTAACCAAATCGCTTTGTGTTTTTTGTCGATGTTCTCGAGACGAGCGCATTGCTAACCAAAATCTTATGTGACAGCTTTGACCAAGAGAGCATGTCAACGCCTTGCCCTCCAAAACATGTCTTGCTCGATCGAAAGATGATGTGTTTTGCGAGAAAGCCAGGAATCCAGAAACCAAAGCCAGGGGAAGTCCGAAGCGAACTTCAACAGCCAGAAAACCAAAGGGCCATGATCGCGTTGGGCCTATTAACTATGAAACCTGAAAACCTGAAAACTTGAAATCTAGTGAAAGTCGACATCGTTCTGGATCATTTAGAAATAAATAACCAGAATAACCAAAATACCAGAATAACCAAGATATTGCACCATTTGGATTTTTCTTGATTCTATATATCAATTTACACCATATGCCATTTCTATACTTTGGTAATGGCAAAAGAATCCTTGTATTATTTCTTATGATAGCATTGAACTCTTCTATCATTACAACCCTCCACTTATCATTTAGAATAACCTGACGGTAAGCGGTTGGTTCCTTAGAATTTTTCTCACTACAGTAAGCTTTTGGTTTAAATACGCCACTTTTTCTCCTTGTAAACATATGATGTATGTTCTCCGTTGGAGCAATATCACCACTTCTGGTATCTACTTGTATATTAGGTGCAGTATTTCTTTGATTGCTACCACTAACATGCTACTGTAAGGTGTAAGTAGTTTCTAGTGATTCAGTGTGCATTTGACCTGGTTCATCATTAATCACTGTGTGTTGAGAGTTTGAATCATCTTGAGGTGGGTAGCTTGATTATTGATCATTATGCTGTCGCTTTACCAAAATGATGTCGCGATCGTATTCAGGTATGGAGGGTATAGAGATAGATTTTAATTGTATGATTTCTTGGTTGTTTTGAACTCTTCTTAGCTAAAAGGAAATACCCTTTCATTAAAAGTCACATGTCTAGATATATATGTTTGCACGTGGATGACCTATAATCAAGTTATGTGTGTTATATGGTCTTAGGTACGGGAAGCACAATATCCAAAGACTTTCAATTCATTATAATAGGGTTTAACCCTGCTTATCATTTCATTTGGACTTTTTAAGTTTAATACCTTTTTGGGTAGTCTGTTGATAAGATGCACTACTGTGGCAAAAATCATCAGGCCAAAATTTTAGTGGCAGCGATGCTTATGTAAGCAATGTTACTCCAGTTCCAATAATATGCCTGAGCTTTCTTCTCTAAACCCATTTGGTTCAGATGTGTGTTGACAAATTATTCTGTGTAGGATTCCTCTCTTGCTAAAATAATCCTTTAGAGGTAATAATTCTTTACCTCCATCATATTGAAGCTTCTTTACTTCACAATTCAATTGCTTTTCTGCACTTATTATGAAATTTATCACTGCATTGTGACTTGTGAGTCTCATATTTTTATTTAAAAAAAAATATCCACCCATATCTAGAACGTGCATCAATGGATGAGATGTAATAATTGTAACTGTAATCAATATTAACTAGAGCTGGTCCCCATAGATCAATAACAACTAATTCGAGTGATCTAGCATATTTTGTCTCATAATTTTGGAATATGATTTTGAGACACATTCATGACTGACAGTATAAGCAGAAACTATGTATAGGAATATCGATTACAATGTCACTTTTAAAAATTCTAACAATTTTCATACTTGGATGACCAAGCTTGCACTGCCACATATCATTAGTCGTACAAATTTCATCCTTTTTCAGTCCTGACAAATTACAACAATATTCCATCTTTTAATTCAGCAATATTTCTTGAATTACCAATATAAAATATGTATATCTCTTTTTATTCATTACTTTGTAGAAGAGTTTTCTTAGTTAGAATATCACTAACAAGGCAGTATTTTGGGCAAAATTCAGAAGATATATTTTTGTCCAT
The DNA here is from genome assembly GCA_030737875.1 of Allium sativum. NCBI lineage: Eukaryota > Viridiplantae > Streptophyta > Magnoliopsida > Asparagales > Amaryllidaceae > Allium > Allium sativum. Next base: position 711,804,891 of record CM060921.1, on the reverse strand, counting down.
TGCACTCTATGACATAATTATGGGTTCTTTCTAGTATGTGGTATCCTTAGGAGATTGTTTGATATAATTGTTCTGTACCACTAATGCTAATGTGTCCAGTGTGTAGTGAATACAGTGTTACCATTACCTGTAGATAGATATTGTTTACCTCTATATTCTTTGTTGCCAAGATTGAGATTGCTTAAGTTGTTGGTGACATGCTAGGTGGCTCCAAAGTTTGTATACAATGATTCATATTGAATATCATTGATATTAGCTAGTTTAGATGTATTTTCTTAAGTGATTTTGCTGTTAGTCAGGTTGCGAATCATATTAGCAGTGGGGTTGTTTCTACCACTGTTTGCAGACAAATTGTTATCAAAATTTTCATCCAATCTAAAGTAGCAATTATTTTCAGTATGCCCAAAGTTATCACAGATTTGACACTTTAATTTGTTGTTGTTCCATCTGCTTGATCTTCCTCTTCCAGGTTTACCACCACTTTTGTAAGCACTTGACCGATTTTTGAAGTATTTCCACGTCCTTGGCTTTTGGATTTGCTTGTAGTTTAGTTAACATAGTAATGTTTGTGTACATCCCACTTTTGTTGTAATCTTCCGTCATGACCTAAAAGTGTTTAATACACACTTTATAAGGAGGGTGTTGGTTCAATGGATGTGACGAAAGCAAAAACTGCTTTGTACTCATCTTTTTGCCCACTAAAATTTACAGAACTTATTCACTTTCAGAAATCTATTTTCTTGCACATGAAAGTTGATCACGTAGGTTCTTGATTCTCATTAAGTACTCATTCATTTTCAAGTTTTCTTTATTTATGCTTTGAAGTTTCCTTTTCTAATGAAAATTATAGCAGAGGATTGAGAGGTGAAAGCTCTTTCAAGTGTTGACCAAATTTAGTGAGATGTTTTACATCCAATCAACTTTGGCATTAATGTTGTACCCACTGATGACATTAGCTATGAACTAATAAGTTATCTTATATCTAGTGGGTGATAAAGTATAGGTTTGCAGTTAATTTATCTCCAACATCTCTGGTATATTTGGCTGGTACAACTTTTTGTTCCACGCATGTAATCTCCTAAACCATTACTTTTTAATGATATTTCAATTTGCAACTTCCAAAGCAAGAAGTTTGACTCATTCAATTGAATTAATATGAGTTGAATTTATGGCATGATTATAGCTTTGATCATATCTTGGGTGATATCAATAGATGATTGACCGGTTTTTGCAACTGATGTTGAAGAGTTTAACATGTCTCTTTCAGTTATAATGTCAGATACAAGAATACAATAAGAAATAAGAAATTACAGTCATAGCCAAGAGCATAGAATGCAAAACGAGATCACCAAATATGAGAAATTTCTTGGATCTGATGATTCGTAGACGGTGCAGCAACGGTGAATGATAAAGCTGATGGTATCTAGCTGCAAACAAGGAGTAGAGATGAATAGATGATTCTCTAATTTACTGCTTTACGAATGTGCTGCACCAAATTATGATGATTGAACTTTAAGCAATATCAATCACTTCTTGGATTGGATCGAAGGTACAAAATCGGATAATGAGAAATCTTGTCGTTAAGCAATTCAAATGGACTTTGATACCATGTTAGAGATTTGAAGAAATAGGAATCTTGTATAAAGTGTAAATTGAGATTTTATTATTACTTCATAATTAGTTCAATAGATATAAGCTTGTATCTATATAAATATTTGATAATGGGCTTGAACAAAGCTTGGCCCATATATGTAAACTAATGTAAACTACAGATATATTAATACAAAAAGAACATATCTTCTTGCTGCACTATCAGTCCAAATCACTATCAGTTTAAATCACTATCAGTCTGACACTATCATAAACATCTACATCTATTTTAATTGACTGTCCAAATCACCCGTTATCAATACCATTTACCACTATTATAAACATATTTAGTTTGATTTATCAGTTGTAGAGGCATATGTAAAGAAGACCAGTCAAACTAATAGTGCAGCTATATGGGTATGTTCGAGTGAGTGTTGGAATTTGATATTGAGAGGAGGAGAGAGATAAAACGTAGAACAATGGAATGACTACATTTTTATTTCTTCACTTTTCTTGGTACAACTTAGATTATAAATGAGAGAGTACAAACTTTTTCTAACATAACCAAGTATCTAGAGTCTTCTTATTCTATATTTTTCATTTATTCTCTAATTTCTACTTTCCTCAACAAATCAATTCTAGAATTCTCCATTTGATAAATCTAAAATTTCTTACCATATATTTTAACCTTCCCCTAATACAATAATTAAATTCATTGCACAATTAATATTTTCCTAAAAACCAAGTTTATTTCCAACATCCCCCTTAAACTTGGTTTTACTGCTCCAAATAGATTCCTTGTTGGAAATAATCTTGGCTTTTTAGGAAACAAATAATTGTATTGTTAAATTAGCAATTGTATTAATGAATTGAATAAAAGGCAAAATCTAGAATTCCTATTTTAGATATTCTAGATAAGGCATTCCTAGAATACTCTAGAGAATGCAGTGCATTATAAAAGCAGGGCAATCAAGTTGATGTATGAATGCAATCAAAATTTGTAATCAAAAGGAAAGCAATGAAAATTTTCTCCCCATTAAAATAATCCTCTCAAAAATTCCTCCTTCTTCTCTTAAAAAATATTCCTAACAGTGGTATCGGAGCCCTAGATCCTTGCAATTAAAAAAAAAGTGCAAAGTAATGGCTTCTCCAAGAAATACTTCAGCAAGCATCAACTCCACCTATAGCAATGTCCAAGTTCCTTTATTTGAAGGAGAAAATTATGATTTTTGGGCAGTAAAAATGGAGACTTTGTTCATCTCCTGGGATGTCTTGGAGTTCATCAAGCAAGGATATGAAGACTCAACAGCTGCGGCAGAACGTACAGCAGCTCAAACTGAATTATTAAAAAAGAAAAGAATCACATATGCTGGAGTTCTTGGAATGATTCAAAGAGGAGTGTCAAACACCATATTCCAAAGAATTATGTAACAACCCGCATTCTACGCATCGAAGGATCGTAGAATATTTATTTATTTCTCATATGAAGTCGTATGGTCATGTAACTTTGGGAAACAACCATTAGAGTCATTTCCCATGTTGATGATTTTTGTCAATTTTTAAATGACCGTTTTACCCCTAGTTGGTACTGTTTCAGCCATAAATTTTGATTGGAAAAGAGTTTTGACCTGAAACCACTTCCATTGGATTCGAATGATGGTTTCGCTTTCCGTAGAGTGGTTACATTAGCCAAACAGACTTACCGTTTGGGAGATATGGCTGAAACAAGGTTTAGAATGTGAAAAACAGCTTAATTGGGCAAAACCGGGTAGTTAACAGCTAGGCCCATAACCCATTTCGGGATTAGGGTTATGGGGAGGCTGATAGGGTTTGGGAAATCATTTTCATTTCAGTTCTGAGCCGCCACTTTCCTTCTTGAAACCCTAGTAATGGCCTCCACCTTCTAATTTCATCCCAAATCGTCTCTAATCACTCTCTAATCGAAGATTAAGCAAAACTACATCAAATCAAGGGAGGGTAGCACCAAATCAGAGAGAGAGCTACTGGAACACATATGGATTGGATCCAAATCAAAGATTATTTCAGACCTAAAGTTTGTTTGTGGCTAAGATGAGTGATTTGCATTGTTTTTCACTAATTACGGCAAATTATGGTAATTAGCGAAGATTAGCGAAATTATGGCTCAAAAAAATCTAGAAAAATTCCTAAAATTCTAAAACATCATTTTATGCCTCTGATATGATTTTGGGTTAATTTAAACTAATTTTGCAAATCCCGGAATTTGGGGGATTAAGGGGTGATTAGTGGGAATTAGCGAATTTATGCATGTTAAAAATCTGGAAAAATATTCATAAATTCTGAAATATTGTTTTAGACCCCTGATGTGAATTTAGGATAATTTGGTTAAGTTTTGCTAATCATATCATAAGTTTCACCCAAACATGCTTAAGGGAAAATATGGGGTTTTGGCTATGTTTGATCCATTTTAACCTATCATATTGTTGTTTTGGTGTTTGTGGTTGATTATACATGTTGCTATGACTGTATGGTATGCTTTGTGATTGATTAGAATAGTTGGAATGGTCAAAAACGTCGTCGAATGGCGTAAAATGTTTGCTGGAAAAGTTATAGAAAAACAGTGCAGGCATTCGGATCGGATCGGGTGGATGGGCTCGGACCGGAGCGGACTGAGCAAAGTATCACCGAACCGAACCGAAGCTTGACACAGGAGAGAGTGGCAAAAAGGAAGGTCGCCATTATATGAACCGGATCGGATCGGCTATAGAGACCACGAGCTGATGGTGGAAGGAGCTCGAACCCGAACCGCGCCACGTACTAGAACACCCGATCTGCTTGCACGATCCGAACCGTGGAGCATGGAGCATGATTCGAAGATGGTCCACGACTCTACCAGCAGCTTTGAACCGAACCCATGGATGGAGATGGACTTGGAGACCCCGACCCGTTGAGGTGTTGATGATCCGAACCGCCACCAGGTGGATACCATGAGCCGAACCGTGTGATGATGGGAGCTGGAGACCGAACCGATGGCTAGGAGGGGACCCGAACCGACCCGGTGATGACCAATAACCCGAGATGCAAAGGCAGTCCAAATGAGAAGTTAGAGCTCAGGATCCAGACGGGAACTAATGAGTTCACTTCATGATTGGGTTTTGCTGCGGGACGTGTGCGAAGGGGTTGTTGGTATTCATAACTTTGGTTCACCACTGAGAGATGGATAGTGGGCTTGTAGTGGTAGTTACACGGGATTGGATTCCGTCATGGCCCAAAGTATTAAGTGACCAAAGTAGTGGATATTGTATGCTTTACGCACTGAGTGAGGGATGTGAAGATGATCGCTATGCTTGATTGTTTTACACCACTATGACATGCACACCCCCACCCCCGTATATCTTACATAGTATGTTAGTGGCACCTTAGAGTATTGTACAGTATGTAGTGCTAACTCTTTGGTTGCAGGGCCCGGTTCAGGTATGATTGGATTATACCTGTTATTGTTATGTTTTGTTGCTTATCGCTTATACCAGGCTTTATGTCTGACCCAGAGTTTTATGTCTCCTCTTATTACTCTGGGTGCTCACACGAGCAGACTAGAGACAGGTTAGCTGGTGATGCGCGAGTAGCTGATTCGGAGGCGAGTAGGAGGCTTCCACGTATGATATATATATATATATATATATATATATATATATATATTCTCCCTGTGTCGTTCATGGTTGCTACTTGGGCATTAGTAGTGTACCTTCTTTATCTTGCTTTTGTTTTAGAAACAGTTTGAGAAGTTGTAATAATGTTAGCTTTGGATCATAAGCTGTACTTGGATTTTCCGCTGCTATGTTGGTTGTTTTCAGCTTATGCACTGTCTCACTGTTTTATGTCAAGTATGTTGTTATTATATTTTATTCCACGCGCTGTGAGACCTTTTACAGGTTCCTTGTTAGTACATTTCCTTCTTCCCTTTTTCCTTCTGACGACTGTCCCGTGCTAACTGGACAGGTGTACAACGCACTTTTGGAGTAAATGTCGGTTGGTGCAGGGCGGGCCGTCACATTTGGTATCAGAGCTCTAGGTTGCGTAGTTAACCTAGGGAAAGACACTAGGGAGAGATAGTACGTATATGAGAGTGCGTGTTTGTGATTACTTTGGTTTTCAAAAGCTATATATATACTATTAGTAGTATACGAATGAAGTCGTACTGCACTAGCACCACTATGGGGTCGTTAATCGTTTTCTCTTTACAGATTGAACGATGAGTAGAGACACCAGGGGTGCTGGTAGAGGGACCAACCATGGGAATGCTCCTGACATGAGGACAATGTTCACCAACTTCATGAGGGAAATGCTTAGGGATGTTCAAGGGGCAGTTCCAATCCCGGAAATGGTGGTGGTCCAGTAATGCAGGCGCCTAGGGTCGATTTCGCCAAGTTGTGCAAGGATTACACTTACCTTGATGGGAAGCCGTTCCACGGAACGGAGTCGGCCACAGATGTTCAGGATTGGTTGGATAGCTGTGATCGGATGTTTGATGACTTGGGTCTTGAGGATGCGATGAAGAGAAGGCTAGCGTCTCGTCAGCAGCAAGGGCGAGCGATGAATTGGTGGAATGCCATTAGAACAGCTACTCCAGAAGATCAAGTTACTTGGAATCAGTTTAAGACTCGCTTTTGTGATAAGTTTATTCCAACTGCTCATAAATCAGAATTGTTCAAGAAGTTCTTGGAGCTTAAGCAGAATGGTAGAGTAGTCTCGGAGTATATTGCTGAATTCGACACTTTATCGAAATATGGATGGTCCCTTATCGATACAGTCGAAAAGAAGAATGTGAAGTTCATAACTGGCTTGGATGGGTACCTGGGGGAAAGACTTATAAACCATATCGATGAGACGTTCGAGTCTATTGTAGGAAAGGCATTAAGGTCAGACAGCCTTTTCCCTAAGTCGAAGGCTGAAGTTGCTACGGCATCTGCAGAGGAGCCAAAGCCGCAAGCAGGCGGTGAAGGCAAGAAGAATTCTCAGAACAAGAGGAAGCAGAACCCAACCAAGGATGGTCAGAATAAGAAAAATAAGAAAGATGGCGAATGCTTTAGTTGTGGCAAGAAGGGCCACTATGCCAGAGATTGTCGAGAAAAGCCTGGGGAAAGGAAGTGCTTTAATTGCGGCCAGGCGGGACATCACAAGGATGATTGCCCACAACCTCCTAGGGAGAAGCAGATTGTGAAAGCGTATGCTATCAACGCTATTCTTTCTTCGTCGAATGCCCCAACTGCGACGCAGAAGGAAAAAGGTGTCGTTATTCGAGGTATGCTTTCTATTTAAGATGTTTTGATCGGGTTTTGTTTGACAAACCTGAGTTAGACGATAGACCTTTAGTAGTGACGAACCCGATTGGTGGTTCGACTATTTTGGCATGATTTGTTAATGTGGTCTTATCGAGTCATGGATGTATGTTTCCTTGTGATTGCTTTGTTTTGGGCTTTACTGGGTTTAGCATTATTTTGGGGAGTCGATCTACTCCAAAGGAATAGGGTGGTATTAGGTACCTACCTAGTGATGGCAATAGTAACTGGAGTTAAGGAAGCTAAGAGGTTATCGTTGTAATAAGTTCTAGTTGTCTCTGGGAGGAAAATGAGTACTCCGGTGCTGGGTTGTTTTGCTAGTATCACCTCAGGTGGATTGTCTGAACTCGGAGGAGATGTTCTTTGGGTGCTTGTCTGATATTGGTTTAGGCCTTTGGGGCTTGTGCTTGGGGAATGTCGATTTCGACTAGGATGGTTTGCGTGAGGGGTAAATAGTTGTTTTGATTTTTCATTGGATGATATCTTGGTTTACTCGAGGAGTGATGGGCAGACGGAACATGATAAGACTGTTCAATGGTATAGCCTGCCCAGAGTTAGACTCGATAGGGTTATGAGATTGCTCGAGTGGGACACAGGAAAGATGCAAAGTAATGGATTGTTTAGGACCCTATATTGATGTTCTCTATTGGATAGTAGAACTTTGAAGGAATAGGATGTGTTCGTTGATCATGGAAGATACAACGAAGATTAGAGCGATTCAAGTTGGACTTGAACTCGTAAAAGAAAATAGGTGTTCGTTGATCTTGGAGATGCAACAGATAGGGAGACGACTCACGTTGGAGTAGAGTTTGTCGGCACTCAAGACTGTGTCTGAGTTATAGATTGACTCGAGTTGGACTCGAGAAGGCTGCAAGGAATTGGATTCAGCTCGAGTTGGACTCGAGAGGGCAGCAAGATAATGGATAGACTTGGGTTGGACTCAAGTATTTTAGGAGGACTAAAAGCAGGGGCATCTGGGGACGCCCGTTACCTTGGATCCGTTGGACGTGATCTAGTTATCCTTGGAGGATAAACGTACGTTGGACGTACGGTAGTCCAATTGGAGGCAGAGCTTCTATTAGTTTAATTATCCATGGAGGATAAACGTACGTTGGACGTACGGTAGTCCGATTGGAGGCTGGGCTTCCATTAGTTTAATTATCCTTGGAGGATAAACGTACGTTGGACGTATGGTAGTCCGTAGGGAGGCGGGACTTCCATTGGCCTGGGATTGGCTGGACCAGTCAAGTAGGCATCCGTGTATGTATGGAGGCTGGGCTTCCATTAGTTATTGATGTTGGTTAGACCAGACATACTAGAATCGACATACTGGGATTGGTTAGACCAATCATGTAGGTGTCGATGTGTTTATGAATTTAGCAGGTGATATGTAGGACTTGTTTGATGGATGTTATGGTTGCTATGTTGTTCCTATTTTTCTTCCCTTGAGTAGACTATCACCTGTAGGGTTCTAGCGATGGGGAACAAAGTGATTGTAGTAGGACTATGAGCCAGTGCAGTAGAGTTGTCATGACTCGAGGGGCATAGTGGACATAGTAAAGGATTAGTAAGGCTATGAGCCAGTGCAGTGGAGTTGTTATGACTTCATGGGGCAGAGTGGGCATAGCAAAGGACTAGTGACTATTGATCAGTGCAGTGGAGTCGCCATGACTCCATGGGGCAGAGTGATCATAGTAAAGGATTTGGGTGCGGTAATAGTTGCATTGAGTAGGAGACATGCCAGTTTAGGGGTTTTGTTCTAGGATGGAAGCAACTAGAGTATATCATAAGATATGATTTCAGGCCCAAGAGTGAATTGGATTCAAAAACGCTAGAAAACTTGACGATTAGATCGATTTTGATTGAGTGGATTGGTTCCAGTTAGAAGGACGATCCTAACCTATTGGAAATCAACTATAGGGTAGAGATGGGTATCGATGGAAAGAGAACGATCAAGCAAGGATTTGATCGAGAAGGATGGCTTCAAAAGAATGGAGGACTAGTTGTACCCAACGTAGATGGACTGAGAGATGAAGTGCTTAGAGCATATCATCACTCGAAATTGACTATGACTCCCGATGGTAACAAAATGTATTGAGACATGGATTAGACCTACTACTGGGAAAGGATAAAGAAAGACGCTGGGAAGTTTATGTCCAAATGCATAAATTGCCAGTTAGTTAAAGCTGAGCAAAAAGAAGCCTAGTGGTTTGTCACAACCATTGGAAACAAGTCTCAATGGATTTCATTGATGGTTTACCAAGGACTAGGTCAGGTCATGATGGTATTTGAGTGAATTGTATATTAGAGAATGAAGGCTACCCAAGATAGGCAGAAGACTTATCTCGATAAGAGACGAAGGGATTTGGAATTCTTCGTTAACAACTGGGTGTTCGTCAAGATCTCTCCATTGAGAATGTGATTCGGATTGGTTGGAGAGGTAAGTTAGCACCAAGATTTGTTGGTCCATTCCCAGTCCTCAAGCAAGTTAGGAATTTGGCGTATGAAGTAGAGCTACCTGACAAGATGGCGGGAGTTCACAACGTATTTCATGTTTCCCAGTTAAGGAAGTTTGTGCAAGACCCTAATGTGGCTATTTCACCAGATCAATTGGACGATATCGAGGTTGAACCCGAGGCGGTTGAGAACCGCAAGCCTATGCGTATTGTTGGGAACGATACGAAGCAGCTTCGAAGGAAGGCAGTGAAACTAGTCAAAGTCCAGTGGGGTGAGAATGAAAAAGACTGTACTTGGGAAACAGAGAAAGATATAAGGAAGAAGTATCCAGAACTCTTTGCTTGGTAAGGTTTTGGTAGTGATAGTTTCTTCCATTGTTAGTAAACCGCATGCTAGGATAGACTTGTTTTGCATGTTGATTGTTGTTTTGGGGCTGACAGGCATGCGGGACCCTTTGTGTGTTTTGGTTAGGGAATTTTGGGGGCGAAATTTCTTAAGAGGGGGGGGGGGGGGGAGGGAGAATGTAACAACCCGCATTCTACGCATCGAAGGATCGTAGAATATTTATTTCTTTCTCATATGAAGTCGTATGGTCATGTAACTTTGGAAAACAACCAATAGAGTCATTTCCCATGTTCATGATTTTTGTCGATTTTTAAATGACCGTTTTACCCCTAGTTGGTACTGTTTCGGCCATAACTTTTGATTGGACAGGAGTTTTGACCTGAAACCACTTCCATTGGATTCGAGTGATGGTTTCTCTTTCCGTGGTGTGGTTACATTAGCCAAACGGACTTACCGTTTGGGAGATATGGCTGAAACAAGGTTTAGAAGGTGAAAAACAGCTTAATTGGGCTAAACCGGGTAGTTAACAGCTAGACCTATAACCCATTTCGGGATTAGGGTTATGGGGAGGCTGATAGGGTTTGGGAAATCATTTTCATTTCAGTTTTGAGCCGCCACTTTCCTTCTTGAAACCCTAGTAATGGCCTCCACCTTCTAATTTCATCCCAAATCGTCTCTAATCACTCTCTAATCGAAGATTAAGCAAAACTACATCAAATCAAGGGAGGGTAGCACCAAATCAGAGAGAGAGCTACTGGAACACATAGGGATTGGATCCAAATCAAAGATTATTTCAGACCTAAAGTTTGTTTGTGGCTAAGGTGAGTGATTTGCATTGTTTTTCACTAATTACGGCAAATTATGGTAATTAGCGAAGATTAGCGAAATTATGGCTCAGAAAAATCTAGAAAAATTCCTAAAATATCATTTTATGCCTCTGATATGAATTTGGGTTAATTTCGACTAATTTTGCAAATCCCGGAATTTGGGTGATTAGTGGGAATTAGCGAATTTATGCATGTTAAAAATCTGGAAAAATATTCATAAATTCTGAAATATTGTTTTAGACCTCTGATGTGAATTTGGGATAATTTGGTTAAGTTTTGCTAATCGTATCATAAGTTTCACCCAAACATGCTTAAGGGAAAATATGGGGTTTTGGCTATGTTTGATCCATTTTAACCTATCATATTGTTGTTTTGGTGTTTGTGGTTAATTATACATGTTGCTATGACTGTATGGTATGCTTTTTGATTGATTAGAATAGTTGGAATGGTCAAAAACGTCGTCGAATGGCGTAAAATGTTTGCTGGAAAAGTTACAGAAAAACAGTGCAGGCTTTCGGATCGGATCGGGTGGATGGGCTCGGACCGGAGCGGACTGAGCAAAGTATCACCGAACCGAACCGAAGCTTGACACAGGAGAGAGTGGCAAAAAGGAAGGTCACCATTATATGAACCGGATCGGATCGGCTATAGAGACCACGAGCTGATGGTGGAAGGAGCTCGAACCCGAACCGCGCCACGTACTGGAACACCCGATCCGCTTGCACGATCCGAACCGTGGAGCATGGAGCATGATCCGAAGATGGTCCACAACTCTGCCAGCAGCTCCGACCCGAACCCATGGATGGAGATGGACTTGGAGACCCCGACCCGACCCATTGAGGTGTTGATGATCCGAACCGCCACCAGGTGGATACCACGAGCAGAACCGTGTGATGATGGGAGCTGGAGACCGAACCGAACCGATGGCTAGGAGGGGACTCGAACCGACCCGGTGATGACCAATAACCCGAGATGCAAAGGTATTCCAAATGAGAAGTTAGAGCTCAGGATCCAGACGGGGACTAATGAGTTCACTTCATGATTGGGCTTTGCTGCGGGACGTGTGCGAAGGGGCTGTCGGTATTCATATCTTTGGTTCACCACTGAGAGATGGATAGTGGGCTTGTAGTGATAGTTACACGGGATTGGATTCCGTCATGGCCCAAAGTATTAAGCGACCAAAGTAGTGGATATCGTATGCTTTACGCACTGAGTGAGGGATGTGAGAATGATTGCTATGCTTGATTGTTTTACACCACTATGACATGCACACCCCCACCCCTGTATCTCTTACACAGTATGTTAGTGGCACCTTAGAGTATTGTACGGTATGTATTGCTAACTCTTTGGTTGCAGGGCCAGGTTCAGGTACGATTGGATTATACCTGTTATTGTTATGTTTTGTTGCTTATCGCTCATACCAGGCTTTATGTTTAACCCAGAGTTTTATGTCTCCTCTTATTACTCTGGGTGCTCACACGAGCAGACTAGAGACGGGTTAGCTGGTGATGCGCGAGTAGCTGATTCGGAGGCGAGCAGGAGGCTTCCACGTATGATATATAGATATTCTCCCTGTGTCGTTCGTGGTCACTACTTGGGAATTAGTAGTGTACCTTCTTTATCTTGCTTTTGTTTTAGAGACAATTTGAAAAGTTGTAATAATGTTAGCTTTGGATCATAAGCTATACTTGGATTTTCTGCTGCTATGTTGGTTGTTTTCAGCTTATGCATTGTCTCACCTGTTTTATGTCAAGTATGTTGTTATTATATTTTATTCCACGCGCTGTGAGACATTTTACAGGTTCCTTGTTTGTTCATTTCCTTCTTCCCTTTTTCCTTCTGACGACCGTCCCGTGCTAACTGGACATGTGTACAACGCACTTTTGGAGTAAATGTCGGTTGGTGCGGGGCGGGCCGTCACAAATTATGAGAGCAAAAACAACCAAGGAAGCATGGGAGATCTTGCAACAAGAGTTTGAAGGGGATTCAAAGGTAAGAACTGTCAAACTCCAATCTCTAAAGAGAGATTTTGAAAATGAAAAAATGAAAGAAAATGAAAGTTTGAATGAGTATTTTAATAGGCTGTCCGAATTAGTGAATAAAATGAAGTCTCATGGAGATATAATTGACGATCGTAGAATCGTTGATAAAATTTTGATAAGCTTTACTGAAAAATTTGATCCTATAGTGGCTGTTATAGAAGAAACCAAAGATTTGTCAAACTTGACCGTTCAAGGCTTAATGGGTTCACTTAGATCCTACGAGCAAAGGTTGTTACGTCGTATGGAAAAGACGGTTGAAGACGCATTTTAGTCCAAACTCACCACTCAATGCAACAATAACAAAACAATAAAACAAAATAATGGCGAGCCTTCTAGAGGTGGCAGATTTGGCAAAGGAAGAGGAAGAAATTCACGCGGAAGAGGTCGAGGCACCTATGGCGGAAGAGGAGGTGATGAAGGAACAAATAAATGGTGCGGAATTTGCAAAAAAAGCTCTCATGAAGAAAAGGATTGCTGGAACAAAGGAAAGCCACAATGTCATAATTGCAAAAGGTTCGGGCACATTCAAAAGGACTGTCGCCTTGGTAAGCCACATAACAAAGCATTTGCCGGAGCGGAAGATATGGAAGGGAGCTTGTTCTTTGCTTGTCAAAAGGCAACTGAAGAATATAAGAATATATGGTACCTGGACAGCGGATGTAGCAATCATATGACAAGAGACAAAAGTGCATTCATTGACATAGATTCTTCATTTGGTTCGAAAGTTAAACTTGGCAATGGAGAGTATGTTGAAGTTGAAGGCAAAGGCAGCATTGGAGTTGCAACAAAGCAAGGAGGTAAAGTTATTCATGATACCTTTTATGTTCCTAAATTAGATGAGAATTTTTTGAGCATTGAACAACTTTTACAGCATGGTTATTCTCTTCAATTTGAGAATCGAGAATGTAAAATTTTTGATTCAAAAGGAAAAGTTGTTGCGGTAATAAAAATGACACAAAACAGAAGCTTTCCCCTTCATCTCAATTATGAGAAAAATCATAGCTTCATGGCAAAAAAGGAAGACGACACTAGTTTATGGCATAAGAGACTTGGGCACTTAAACTACAATAGTCTCACATTGCTTTCACAAAAGAAGATGGTGTACGGGCTGCCAACAATAAAAAGAAGAAGAACATGGAGTATGTGAAGGATGTGTACTTGGCAAACATCATCGGCAACCGTTTCCAAAAGAAGGATCAAGGAGAGCCAAAGAAGTGTTGGAATTAGTACACACGGATGTATGCGGTCCTATGAGCACATTATCTCATGCTCAAAACAGGTACTTTATTTTATTCATTGATGATTTGACCCGCAAGACATGGGTTTATTTTATGAGACAAAAATCTGAAGTGTTTGTTATATTTAAGAAGTTTAAAGCTTTTGTTGAGAAACAAAGTGGCAGGTCCATAAAAGTTTTGAGAAGTGACAGGGGAAAGGAGTATAACTCCAATGATTTTGATAAATTTTGTGAAGAAGAAGGTGTGGAGAGGCAACTAACAGTTAGGTATACACCTCAGCAAAACGGTGTATCCGAAAGGAAGAATCAAACAGTGATGGAGATGGCTAAATCAACGTTGTTTGAGAAAGGCATGCCTAAAGAATTTTGGCCCGAGGCTGTAAATACAGCTGTGTATTTGCTGGATAGATGTCCAACAAAAGCTGTATGGAATATGACGCCGTATGAAGCATGGAGTGGAAGAAAGCCTTCGGTGAATCATCTTAGAGTCTTTGGGAGTATTTGCTATGCTCAAATTCCTAAAGAAAAAAGGACAAACCTTCAAGAAGCAAGTGAAAGATGCATTTTTATTGGCTACAGTTCTGTTTCAAAGGGCTATAGACTTTACAACTTGAAGACAAAGAATGTAATCATCAGTAGAGATGTTGCATTTGATGAGAAGACATCTTGGAATTGGCAAAAGGAGAAAGTGGAGGATAAAACTGTTCCAGCAGTAATTTTAGAACAAAATCCAACTACACTTGCAAATAACCAATGTGATTCATCTACACCAAGTTCTCCATCTAGCACTTCATCCTCAGCAAGCCATAATTCATCATCTCCAAGCTCAACCCCAATAAAAATGAGGAGTTTGGATGATATTTTTGCTAGGTGCAACTATTGCGCAATGGAACCAGAAAATTTTGAAGAAGCGGTTAAAGAAGATGCTTGCAGGAAGGCAATGCAAGAAGAGATGGATGCACTTGAAAGGAACAAAACATGGATGTTGGTTGATAAGCCAAAAGACAAAGCATTAAGGCCTGACAATTTTAAAAGATTGCGAGATCTTCTTGGAGTTCAAAAACCAAGCTTACGGGGGAATGTTGGAAATAATCTTGGCTTTTCAGGAAACAAATAATTGTATTGTTAAATTAGCAATTGTATTAATGAATTGAATAAAAGGCAAAATCTAGAATTCCTATTTTAGATATTCTAGATAAGGCATTCCTAGAATACTCTAGAGAATGCAGTGCATTATAAAAGCAGGGCAATCAAGTTGATGTATGAATGCAATCAAAATTTGTAATCAAAAGGAAAGCAATGAAAATTTGCTCCCCATTAAAATAATCCTCTCAAAAATTCCTCCTTCTTCTCTTAAAAAATATTCATAACAGTGAGACATTTGGGTTATCAAATGTTGCAACAAATCACATCGCAGAAGCTAGTAGAGAGCTTACTACAGTTAGAAAATGTACGTGAAGATGTTATTCACCAAAGCTACCATTTGCAAGATTACACCGTCTTCAATGTCCGTCCAAAAGTTCATAAATCATAGATCCACTCCTTTTGAAGTTGTACACAAATACCCGATGAGAGCAACAAAAGAAACAAGCTATGGTGGAAACCAAAATGTGATGGTTTTGGTGGATGATTTTTCAAGATATAATTGGGTTATTTTTCTAAAAGGAAAATCCGAAGCACTATTAAAGTTCATTGAGCTTAACAATACCGTAAAAAGAGAACTTAACCAACTATTAAAATGATTAAGAAGTGATAATGGATGTGAATTTGCCTCGGATGATTTCTTCTAATATTGTAAGGATAGTAGCATTCAATGATAAATGACATGTTCTAACCTCCTTTAGAAGAATGGAGTGGCAGAGAGGAATTTGATGCATCATGCTTCCTCCAGCCTTTCTTGGATGCATGATAAGAATTCTAACATGAGCTTTGGGATGAAGCAGTTTAATGTGCATTCCACATAATATATCGTTTACGATTGTTGAGGCTACATTTTAATAAGTCACACATTGACGCCAACTTTGCATATGAATTAGACTTTACTCGTAATAATCAGTCACAGAATAATCATAGAATAGTTGTAGATCAATCACATAGTTTGTAGAAGTAAATGATTACACAAGTTTTATAGTTTTTTGGCAAATCATTCCTATGTCCACTTGTTTCAATCAACGGATTATACTTTGATTAAGTATAATCAAATTTATTCGTAAGAGAGTAGAGAAAGATGGTTGTAATTAGCCCTCAACATTGTCCTTGTGTATGGAGTTCCAGAGCCGAGAAAAGATCACACAAATTGGCTTATAGATTATCAATTGATAGCTGCAAAAGATATTCTGCCGTTATAAAATATTGGGGGAAAAAGTGGACCTCAAGTTTACCTAGCTCCATAAATTTTCGTATCTAATCCCCAAGCATAGGGAATCTGTACAAATCCCGAGAACAATAGGAATGCTTGGACTTGGTCATTTATTCTAGTTTCACTTGATACTTCTTTTTTCATATCCCAAGAGCCTTGATCGTCAATCCAAAATAACCCAAAATTGGATGTCTATTCCTTATTTCGCTTGGATCCGCATCTTTTTAGCTTTGTTCCCTGTAAATATGTGAACTTGTGTCCCAAGCTTGTGCAAAAGTTCGGATCCATGATATAGGTTTGTTCATCCATTTTGGGCTTGATCCATCGCGTTGATCCATTTGTTTCAGGGGATTCATTCTTCCTCTAAGCTAAGCGATTTAGGGTATATTCTCGAATCCAAAATTTTGGCATATCAAAATTCGGATCCTAGCTCTTTCTCTATCATGAATCTCTAAGTGATCAGGTCGATCTGATCACCATTTTTTAAATGATCTGTCTTGGCGCTTGAAGTGATAGATTACTTCTGATGTTATACGATTCATCATAGATGTCATACCTACCCCTAATTTTTAAACCAAAAATACAGATCGTTGAAGTCATTAGAAAAATCCATCCATGATCCAATTATGGATTTCTGAGTGATCGTGCCGTGTCAAACACCTATTTTGGGCGGTCCGACTATGCCTCTGGGTCATACCAATCCGCATTTTCAACGTGGTAGGAAAATCTTTCTAAGATGATTTCCATGTAATGGTTCACCAACTTTGGGTGATTGGAAGGTGTCGATCATCATTTTTTATGAGTTTCAACTTGGACTTGACAAAAGATCAGTCAAGTGTCGGATCGATCCGATCCTTGATTTCCAAGTGGACGACGTGTGTTGATCATGCTTTTCTAAGGTAATCGATTTGATCCTATGTGCAATCGATCAAGTGATTATGAAGTGATCCACCGTGTTGATGAGCCTATTTTCGAGTGACTAGACGATGCCCGAATGTGATCTATCGGAGCTGAGTCATTCTTTGATTCCCAGGCAACCATCTTTCTGATACTTAGTCCGAGTTCGAATAAGTCCGCGCTTTAATTATGAGGTATTTAGATGCCCAAGTCCAAAAAGTAATGGTTTTGTCAAAAAATTAGTTTACACTTGTTCTCTAAAACATGTGTTTCTATGGAAGACGTGTTTTGGATTAGTCCAGCGTCCCATAATCTCTTCGGATTAATGTTGTGAGTTCGTGATTGGACTGGGTCAATTTTGTGTGCTAAGTATAATCCATATTTAAATATCTGAGTCTTGTCCATACTAAACGTAATCCACAACTAGTGTTTCGGGCCTCTCCAGGCTTTAAATAGAGAACAATCCATATTCTTTCATTCGAACCTCTCTGATATTTTGGTCATGTATAATCCACATATGATGGTTTGAAGCCTCTCTAGGCTGCTATTAAGCATATCCATACTTCATGTTTCATTCTTGGGTTGATCCCCACTAAGCATAATCCATACGAAGCAGTTCACAATTCAGTTGATCCCCACTAAGCATAATCCATACTTAGTAGTTCACAGTTTGGTTGGACAGCTAATCATAATCCATACTTAACATCCCATTTCTCGGATTCCCATCAAGCATAACCCACAATTGATGTTGCACTGATTCCCATTCTGCCAAGCTTAATCCATACTTGATAGTCTATAACTAAGCATACCCCATACTCAACGCGTTATTAGCCTTCTGCACTCTTGCCTTATAGAGTCTCATACATGGTGAGTATAATCCGTACTCACCAAGTTATTAAAGTTAAAAAGAGTTTGACATCTAATGACTATAATTCATGATCACCAAATGGTTTGTTTGAAATCCGATGAGCATAAGCGATACTCATTAAATGGTTTACTCTACGTTTGATGAGCATAATTCATACCCACCGTATGGTTTATTAAAGTTTTTCAATTTTGTATTTCGCACATGACGATCATAATCCATACACACCAGGAGATATTCTTAAAGTAGCAATACACAAAATACACGTCTGATCAGCATAATCCATGCACGCCAAATGACTTTATAATGGAAATAAAAAATTATTGCAAAACTTACAAGTTTATCATCATCCATAGCTTGCTTAGGGATCTCTTCGGTTCCCCATGCAAGAGTAGACGGTTTAAGTTTTTTTAATATTACTCGAATAATAAATGAAACAAAACAAATAAAGCAAAGTCTGGTGGTTTGGTAATCCAAGAGCATGCTCAAGAGACTCTCCGGTTCACATACATGGGTATGAGACCTTGACACTATTATCATCCCATTCCCGCTTTTTAGTTGATGAGAAAGCCACAATGAGTTCTCGGCTCACCTAGTGTTCCTCACAGTCTGTGGCTGTTCCTATTGATTCGTCGCTGTTGTTTATTCTGGATATACTATTATTGTTGTCCATTTCGCACTTGATCCTCAGTGGCATTACGCAAGTGTCGGCATTCATTTGTTTTGTTTTCGACCCTTACTTGGAACAGTTAGGATTTTCTAGAAGCAAAGTGTGACGATTGACCATAAATCCTGCACTTAACCAGAGGAGTATTGCGCTGAAAGACGTGCTAGGAAGCTATAGATGATCACCAAGAGTTGAAAAATACACGCTAAATCTGTCGTATAACTCACAGCACAAGGATAAAATATAATACAACATGTGCAATAGGCAATAATAGCAAAGCATAATTGAGCAAAATTTAAAACTTTCATATCATCATGAACTATCCATAACATTAAACTGGATACAATATCAAATTCTGTACAAATTTCCTTACTAAGTGTCAATCAGATAATACACCAATCATAACAGCGGAAAAAGAAAATACTAGATAGTAGGAAATAATATGCCAGCCTCTTGCTCGTTGTCGCTCAACAGCATCGTCCTCATCAAGATCTACTACTTGTTACCTACTACTCAGTCTGCCCATCCAAATCCGAACCAAGAAAATAAGAGGGAACATAAAACCTTGAGTCAGAAAATAGTCTTAATGAGCAATAAAACATCTATCTAACATCATAAATAAAGGACATGGAATAGGAAAATTAATCATCTAATCTACCAACCATATCATCAGAGAAGAACCCAACCTGTTTCTCCTACATCTGACAATGATAGCCTTTAACATATAATCTGATATAAACAATTAGTACATTCATGGAAACCAGTTATCAAGTGTAGACCATCCTAATCGAACTCGACTTCTCCCTAGCACAAGCCCCGATGGCCTAAACCAACATCAGACAAGCACCCAAGAGATATCTCCTTCGACGTCATATAATCTACACAAGATGATACAAAAAAAAACAAAAAAACAATATTCATGACTCTGGCTATAACCACCAATTCTGCCTTGAAACCATCGTTAATTGCATGATTGGCTATGACACACAATTTGTCAATAGTTAATGGTAACCCCGGTCCTAAAAAAACTCCATACGTCATCGTGCCTCGTATCTCTAGGCCCGTTGTAGACTGCCCGGGGTACTCGACCATTCAACCAGTCTTTTAAGCGTCCATATTATACCCCTACTTTGATTCCGCTAGAACCTACGACAATGATAATTCCTCAACCCTCAAAATCTCTTGTCATCTCATCGGCGACTATCCATAAGCTCAAGTCATCTTGAGCAGCAATTATCCACGAGCTCAAATCATTTTGAGTCGTCTTCACATTCTTTGCATTTCGATGATCAACGAACACTTTACAACACTTCGAAAATTCTACCTTGAATTCATGTCGAAGCCACAACCATCATCGGACCAAAAACATACATCGTTTGGTCGATATTCAATTCATAGCGTTTCAGCCTTTTCGCCATGAAAAACATGCCACATTGTTTAAATTCCCATTCATAGAGTTTCAGAAAAGCTGTCGTTTCCGCCCGATCCATCATGCCAAATCCTTGCCCAATCCATGCCAGAACCTTGCTCTATCCATGCTTAAGATGTAATGACTCGTAATTTTGAGATAGAATAATTAATTTAATTTTTTAAAATATCGTTTTGGCGATATCGATGACCTGAATTGAATAAAAATGAATATTTAATTAATATTTAATAATAGAATAATATATTATAATGTCGAAGTAGTCAAAAATAGCTGAATTCACAATGCAGTGTGAGTTGAATTATATATAAGGTATAATTCAGTTTGGTATTGAATTAGGATGGCGAATATATTATATAAACGCCATTTGAACGTATAATTATATTTTAATTAAAATCGAGCTCGAAATGGCGCGACAGTTCACTATTTGGCGATTTGAACTTCAAACGAATATACAGAAGCCGTTTTAAGTCGGATTTCTGTGAAACAAGAAACGTTCAGAGCTGGTGAAGTATATTTTTCTGCTGGAAGAGAAAAAACAGGATTTCGTCGTGTAGATTGTGAGTTGTGTCCAAATCAAATTTTAGAAAAGTCGCTACGGAATTCTTTTATAATTTGTAACGCTTTATTTACGTTATAAAAGGGTTTTCAATATAATTGAATATTGGTTTCGAATTGGGACAAATCCTTTTAGACGTAGTGATAATTTAATTTTTAGAATTTTATTGTAATTTTTAATTAATTAAATACGCGATTTTTATTTGGAGTGTTTTGCACCCTATATTAATATTTTTAGGTTTCACAATATGATTTAACCGACCGATATTTTTATATTTCTGGAGTCGGGACAACTCGCTCGTCACGATGGCATTTTTATTTATGTCCGTAGCGGTACGTAACTAAACCGAGTTTTACGTGATAGGGTGTGGTACTTCTTAGTTAAGAAAATAAAATTAAAATAAAATATCTTAACAATATTTCTCTGATCAAATATATGTCGATGTTTCCATTCTTCTTTTCAGCCACTCCTTTCTCCTTTTCTCCAACGGAAATCGTGGCCTCTTCTCCTTCACAAATTCAAAACCAACTAAAATGATACCCTATATAATCACTTTAGATTTTTCCTTTAACCTAATTATCTCATGCTCAAAAACAAGCCGCTAGATCCCATTTCCCATTTCCTCAAACAAAAAAAAATTATGTATATAAAATCATGTCTTCTCGCTGGTATCATTTCTGCTAGGTCCTAATGTCATGTTATACACTGGTTTTGGCTACAGGCCTGTGTATTTTGTGATAAGGGAGATGGAAACCTAAACGGCCATTACGGGAAGCAGCTTCTCACGTACAGGGAAGTTTAAGTGGTTGTGAACTTTCGGAAATGGTAAGGAAACAGTAAAGAAACATACGGGCGCAAGAAAGAAAAAGAAAATGTAAGGGGAAGGGGGACTTTATGGGACGGAAATGGTATATAAAGGAGCAGGAGACGTGACCTATTTCAATGGGAAGAGGGAGCTGTGTGTGTTCAAGCGTATGTGTATGTGTGGATGGACGTTGAGATCATGAAGGAGAAATGCAGACTGTTGGAGATAGCATGTTGGGGGAGTAGAGCCGTTGAAGAATAAGGAGCAGCGTTGTTCAAACTTGCATATTCATATTGGGACTGGCTTTGTTTTGGGTGGGCCGGGCTGAATTTATATCGGTGAGGACTGTTTTTATAATAAATATAGTTTTGTTTAAAGAAGAAAATAAAATAATAACAAAAAGGATAACACGTTGAAATGTAATCTTGGGTACAGGAGGGGATGCAGGAGTGCATTCACGGGTATACTTGGAATGATTGAAAACATGGGCCGATTGAAATAAAATTGGTAAGGCCCAATTTAGAATTCAATTAAGTTATATTCACTAGTGTTAACTTTAAATTATCGTATCTTGCTCAAACAGTAACGAAATTTAACAAATCAAGACCTGTTGGGATCGTAAGGACGACGACTACAACATGGAACTGAATGGGAGCGAATCGAAGCTCGTTACAATTTATTGCAAAATAATTTGTCTGTCTGAAACAAGCGATGGTTATCGTTATTAACGATGATCGTCCAATGTGAGTAAAACTCACCAACTCTGAACAGTTGTATTTTTATAACGTATTTTTAGAACTTTTAATCATCTGTTGATTGCTATGTGTTAACTGTTTGGTCGAATTGCTTGTGTATTAGTTGAAATTATAAATAACGATATATACAAAGGAGTTAATCGAATATTGATTCTGTTTATCAGAATATTTTATATTCGTGTTGTCTAACATCTGTGATGCAGGGAAACAGGTTGGAGGGACCCAACTGGGTTCCTCAATAATTATAACACTGTTTTGATTCATATATTGTGTTATATGATGTGATATATAATCTGTTGTCGATTATATGTGTTTGGACGATATTGGTCATCGTGATTTGATATGTCGAATACCATAACATACCGGGATATTGATAAGGGAATTTTCAAAGTGATACTGAAAATAGAATATTTATAGATTGGAATATTTATAAATAAGAAATAGTTATAAATTGGAATATTTATAAATAAGAGATATTTAGAAAGGGAAAAATTATAAAATCAAAGAATAAATTTGAAAAGGGAATATTTGTAAACCATTTACAAATAGAATAGAAAAAAAGGAAATATTTGCAAACCATTTGCAAATAGAATAATTAGAAAAGGAAATATTTGTAAAACCCTTACAAATAGAATAAAAGGAAAATATTGGTAGAACAAGTATAAAAGGAAAATATTTGTGAAAAGGATTAGAAAGGGAAATATTTGTAAAACATTTACAAATAGAATTAAAAAGGGATTATTTATTTAGAAAATAAATAAAGATAAAAGGGGAATTTATTTGAGAAAATAGATAGAATTATATAAAAGGAATATTTATATGAAATAAATATAGACAAATAGGAAAGGAAGTATTCGTAATCGTATAGAGTTAATCAGTTAGAGTTAAACAATTAGAGTTAACCCAAAAGAGATGCCATTTAGCACGACTGCTAGCGAAATTCGCAGGGCTGTAAATAGCCTACGGCAGTCGGATGTTTCCTGAGGGAATCATGTGTAACCATTGTGATAGCTGCGATCTAGAGTCAAGCGAATGGAGTTAAATTGAATATAGTTATTCGAAATAGAGTTAAAACAGATATTAGTTATTCGAATTAGAGTAAATCAATTAGAGTTAATCAAATAGAGTTAAATCATATAAAGTTGAAGAAATAAAGTTAAGCAAAATTGGAAACTGACCAGAGATTAGTAAGTTGAATGGTTTCTGAGTATCGATCTGATGTTGGTTTCGACCTTCGGGATTGATACTTAGAGAATTGTTCTCTTACTAGTTTATAGTTAGGGACTGATAGTTGTGGAAGGATAGTGATATGAAAATAAGCTATGGAAATGTTTTCCATTGTTAATAACGTATATTTTCTAAATATAGAAAATAAGGAAATATGAATATATACGTATATGATGATTGATCGGTAGAATTTCCATCTGGAAATGATATCGTTGTGTGCACATGGACATGTTTTCATTTGATAGTTAAATCACCGACTATCAAAGTTTTGACCATTTTAACATTGTTAATATGGAGAGACCGGTTGGATTATTTTCCAAAGAACCACTCCGTATTAGCATAAGCGTTGCGAATCAAGTATACTAAATATATTGAAGACGGAGTAAAATGCAAGGGCTGTTGTCTAAATCTGAGATAACAATTGCCTAAGATGGATGTACTGAATAGTCCGTTCGGTTTGTCCAGTCCCAGGATAACTTGTATGGACGAATGTCTGACAGAGTATTCCTAACGAATCATATATGTTGATCTCTTCAAACGTATTACGTTTGGTGGCGGAGGAATTCATTTTTCTTATCTTCATACCCGTGATACCGTTAAGGAAATCGATAATGATTTGGCGGGTATGATGATGTGGTATTCCAAGTAAATGAAGATATGATATGAAAAAGATAAGCGTAGCTTCTAGCCTCACATCCGGTAAATGACAAAAATCGGGCAGGCAGCATGACTAAGTCGGTCGCTCCGAAGTAGGGTGTATAATCACCTATCTAGAGAATATTCATTTGCTTCTTTAATCTATCAATGCTGTCCCATATATATACGGGAAACGGTTGTTGATCCCAACCGTTGGTGATATACATTCGATACACTCAAGCGAAATGAGTGGTCGGTCATGTGTGGCTAAGTTGCAAGATGTTCTTGTTGAACTCCAGTGTATCATTCCTAGAGTACACTGATCGGAAGGTGGTTCCATTCCTTGTCATAGTTGGAAATCCAACCATCTAATAAGCGCCTGCGGTTTATGATTATACATTATATATGTAGAGCGTGAGATGCAATCGTTTCTGCTAGATTGATATCTATTTATACTTAGACATTATTATAATATCAGAAGGATATTATTTACAAAGTTGTTTGGATTCTCATAAGGGAAAAACCCGTTCCGTTTTCACGGCGTGGTCTTATGAGATATCCTTTATTTAAACCAAGTGTTTGGAGTTTTATTCACACCAGTCCCATGACTGACCCGGAGTTTATTTTGTTTGTTTCCCCTAAACTCTTGGGTGCCTAAATTAGTACGGGCAATCAAGTAGTCGGGATTTTACAGATATACATGGAGAGCTTGGAGCAGGAATTAAATATAAGTAAAGTATACGAAATACAGTGGATCATCGTATTCGAGTGTTTAGAAACTCCTACCAATACAGTGTTTGGGTTGGAGAAGGCCTAGAGCGGTGAGTTGTAGTTGTACCGATAGAGCTGTACAAAGAGGGTTATGGCGAAATTTTCTGAAAATTAAGGTGTGAGAAAATTTGCAGAATTTTGAAAATTTTAGTTAGTCGAAATGAATTAATATTTTAGTTGATATTAATTGGTCCAGTGAAACTGAAGTTAAGAGGTAAACAGAATAATTCGTTACCCAGTTAATAGTGTTGTTTTCTACCTTAGCAATTTCGAGGACGAAATTATTTTAAGAGGGGAAGAATGTAATGACCCATATTTTTGAGATAGAATAATTAATTTATTTAATTTTTTAAAATATCGTTTTGGCGATATCGATGAACTGAATTGAATAAAAATGAATATTTAATTAATATTTAATAATAGAATAATATATTATAATGTCGAAATAGTCAAAAATAGCTGAATTCACAATGCAGTGTGAGTTGGATTATATATAAGGTATAATTCAGTTTTGTATTGAATTAGGATGGCGAATATATTATATGAACAACATTTGAACGTATAATTATATTTTAATTAAAATCGAGCTCGAAATGGCACGACAGTTCGCTATTTGGTTATTTGAACTTCAAACGAATATACAGAAGCCGTTTTAAATCAGATTTCTGTGAAACAAGAAACGTTCAGAGCTGGTGAAGTATATTTTTATGATGGAAGAGAAAAATTAGGATTTCATCGTGTAAATTGTGAGTTGTGTCCAAATCAAATTTAAGAAAAGTTGCTATGGAATTCCTTTATAATTTTTAATGCTTTATTTACGTTATAAAAGGGTTTTCAATATAATTGAATATTGGTTTCGAATTGGGACAAATCCTTTTAGA
The DNA here is from genome assembly GCA_030737875.1 of Allium sativum. Taxonomy (NCBI): domain Eukaryota; kingdom Viridiplantae; phylum Streptophyta; class Magnoliopsida; order Asparagales; family Amaryllidaceae; genus Allium; species Allium sativum. The sequence continues at coordinate 711,779,227 of CM060921.1, read as the reverse complement.
CGTAGTGATAATTTAATTTTTAGAATTTTACTTGAATCAATGGAGGTTAAGTAAATCTTGCGGCGGCGGGGTAATATTTACATATATAGGCCCGATAACTTAACATGTTTTACATGTTGGACTGTTAGGCATAACCTGTCAAAATGCTAGTAGTGGGGATGCAAGCCTAAGGTGAAGCTTTCATCATCTATTGTGTGGACCTGTATCTGTCAGTAACCCATCTTGTTATCAAACGGGCACCCTGAACTAGGTCGGGGTCTGGGCACGCTTACTGAGTTGATTATAAGGGGTCACTTGAGCGAGGATGTCGATAGCGCCGGAAACCAATGGAGTCATGTGCGTGCATGGGTCCAGCTTGCTAGGGGAATTAAGACGTTATGGCATCAGTAGATATGGTTGTGCATCTTGAAAATAATAGGGTTTCCATTTTAGGAAGTGATACATCCTACTATGGGGCCATTACATAGTATCTATGGGATAGGGTGTCGATCGATTGGGGTAGTGATTAGGGTATATCTAATCTTGCTTGTTTAGGAGCCCATTATTCTTGTTGGGGGTAACACCTTTCATTTCTGTTGGACTGCCTGTTATTATTCTTGCTGGGGGTAAAACCAGTCACTATAAGTACACCTAAGTCTACCATCTTGTTCTTGTTGGGATCATTCTATTCTTGTTATACAAGTAGTAGTGTAGAGAAAAGTACTTGAAAAGTGCAGTGTATACTCAATGTTTATCCTGCTCAGTCTATTACACCTGTCCTATGATGTTGTTACCTCTCTTATCTAGTTTATATGCTTGTCATGATTCTTTTACTTATTTATATGCTAAAAGTAACTGGACTCGCTAGACTTTATGTCTGACCCATTTTGTTTCCTTTCCGCTCTCTTCCTTTCCTCCAGGTTCTCAGGGGTGGGAATACTCAGGCTTGATTAGGATTCTCATTCATTCTTCTTGGAGCTGCTTAGATGTACCGCTTTTCAATCTTCTCTGATATAGATACTTTTTGGGACCATGCTTTCTTTTATTATTGTTCTCTGATGATTTTAGTACAAAATAGAAGTTTTAAATTTGGCGTACTGGGTTTTCTGTAATTCAAACTTATGATGTAACTGGGTTTTAGACCACGATGTTTTCTGTTTAATAAAGTTTTAAATTCCGTCGTTATTTTATATATGTTTTGTGCTATTTCTATTTATGTTTACCTATAACGCTTCATGAAACTTAATGCATTCTGTTAAAGAGTGACATTAAAGGACGTGGGGTGTCACAGGGATAGCGGTGGATCCCGTGAAAGTAGTTACAGTTCAAGATTGAAAGGTTCCAAAGAATGCAATGGAGGTGAGAAGTTTTCTTGGTTTGGCGGGTTATTATAGGAAGTTTAGCAAGGACTTCGCAAAGACATTTGCCCACTCACTTGACTGACAAAGAAGAATTTGACCATTTCCTGGAGTATTGACTATGATGATGCTTTTCAGCAGTTAAAGCGGGCTCTCACAACAGCCCCAGTTTTGACATTGCTTGATGGGAACAAAGTGTTCACAGTGTACACTGATGCATGTGGTACAGGGCTCAGTGCCGTCTTGATGCAAGAGGGAATGGTAGTATGCTATGGTAGAAGACAGTTGAGAGTTCATGAGAGGAACTACCCTACCCATGATTTGGATTTGGCTGCTATGTTTCGCACTTAAGACTTGGCGGCCTTATCTCCTTGGAGAAAGGTTCGAGTTATACATGGATCATAAGTAGCTCAATATCTATTTTCTCAGAAGGATCTCAATTTGAGATAGCAAAGATGGATGGAGTTCCTGGCGTCCTATGACTTTGAGATTGCTTACACCCTAGGCAAGGGTAATGTAGTTGCAGATGCGTTGAATAGGCAAAGGATGACTTTGAGTACTCTATTCGTAGAGAGGCAGAGCTTGGAGTACATATCGGCCTTCGATTTTAGGCCATCTACGGATCTTACACCTAGTTTGTTGGCATCTTTAGAGGTGTGACCTACTCTTATGGATCAGGCAGGATTTTCGCAGCGAGAGGACCCACAGATAGCGGGCATCTTGGATAGGATCCGTAGCGGGGAGATTTCTAGTCACCTTAGTAGATATTCCATGGACGACAAAGGTTGGCTACTGCGAGATTGGAAGCTTTGTGTTCCCCGAGTTGGAGATTTGTTGAGGACAGTCCATGAGAAAGCCCATCATTCTAGGATGACTATCCATACAAGCTGCGATAAGACGTACCGAGACATGAAGAGAATTTTCTTTAGGACTGAGATGAAGAAAGATTTAGTGGAGTCTGTAGCTCGATGTTTAGTTTACCAGTAAGTAAATGCTGAGCAGAAGAAGCCCAGCGGTCTGCTTCTTCCTTTTGAGGTCCCCCAATGGAAGTGGGAGAGAATCTCTATGGATTTCATTGATGATTTGCCCAGATCGAGGTGAGGCAACACCAGTATCTAGGTTATAGTAGACAGACTTACTGAGAGCGCTCATTTCATTCCTGTTAGGAGTATGAGAACAACAACATGGTTGGCATCAATTTGTCTTTGTGAGATAGTCCGTCTATGTGGAGTGCCTTTTGGCATAGGAGTGGTCATGATCCCATCTTTACTAGTGAGTTCTAGAAGAGCTTGCAAGAGGCACTAAGTGCACAGTTATGTTTAAGCACCACATATCACCCTCATACCGATCGACAAACTAAGAGGGTGAATAGAGTTCTTGAGGATCTTTTGAGGTTGTGTATCCTAGACTTCGTACGGACTTGGGAGGAGAATCTCCCATTGGTGGAGCTTGCCTACAACAACAGCTATCAGACTAGTATAGGCACCTTTCGATGCACTATACGGACGACCTTGCGGATCACCGACTTGTTGGTGGGAGTCTACGGATAGGCTTCTATTTAGGCCTGAGATGATTAGAGAGACTTCAAAAAAGATTGATCTTATTCGTCGGCATATGAAGACAACTCAGGACATGCAGAAATCCTACGCAGATAAGACAAGGACTGACATTGAGTGTAAAGTAGGAGACATGGTTTTTATCAAGGTATCACCTTTGAGGAATGTGTTTCGCTTTGGATCTGTAGGGAAATTGGCGCCATGGTTTGTAGGGCCATTTCCCATAGTAGATAGGATACGTCAAATGGCTTATAGGGTAAGATTACCAGAGAGATTGGTGGGTGTTCATGATTTTTTCCACGTTTCCCATTTGCGGAAGTGCCTTCACTATACAACAGAGGTGGTTGATCCGAGTAAGCTTAAGGAAGTAGAGGTAGAAAAAGGGGCAGCAGTTAGACGAGTTCCTACCCAAGTACTTGGATCAGAGGTTAAGAAATTGCGCAACAGAGAGATTAAGTTAATAAAAGTGCAATGGGGAGAAGACCACGACGATGCAACTTGGGAGACTGAAGACAAGATTCGCGCTTCATACCCTTTTCTTTTCAAGAGTATGTTCTTAACTTCCTTTTCCAAGCTTTTTGCTTCTATCATCCGAGTATGTCTTATCGATCGAATCTTCGACCTTTAGTTAGAAAATCAAGGGATGTAGACATGTTTTTGAGACATGTTATGTTTGATGGATGGAGGTAGATGCATGTGTTTGTTAGTGGTTGCTCGTGGATGCATATGCACAATAGGCACTAGATCGGCTCAAACACTCTCATACTACATATGGATGTGTGTGCATTTTGCTTTTTAATGGGTGGAAATGGATGTATAATCATATGGATGTTGCATTTGGATGGATGATTGTGCACACATATAATGTTTACATGATATACTATGACTATTTGCATACATCTTGAATTCATGACACCAACACATATTGCATTAAGGAGGTTGACTGAATCAGTAGACCGCCTGTTTTTCGCATTAGGGTAAGAACATATACACACACAACAATTTGCATTAAGTTCATATAAGCATTAGAAATCCCGTAAGGACAATGGATGCCTGTGACTGATGGATGAGTAGATGGTTGTAGGTGAATGTTAGGATAGTAACATTCTCCTAAACTTGGAGATTTCGGGGACGAAATCCTTTAAGTAAGGGAGAATATAACTTAACACCCTGCATTTTTAATTAAGTAAAATAAAATAATACCTGAAGAGATTCTAGAAGTTGGACGTAGGATTAGCATCATTGCGTCCGTGGCGATTTTCAGGTCAATTTAGACCTATGGATTATAGAAAATAGTTTTAAGATGAAAGAGATATCTTTAATTGAAATATTACAACAAACATGAAAAGAAGGTATAAGAAAAGAAAAATGACCACCATTGTTTTTAGTCTCGTTAAAAAAGCCTATGTAGTCTAATTGGTAAGAGCATGTGACTTTCAAGAGAGTGGCGCAAGTTCGATTCCCGTAGGCCCCATATTTTTATTTTAGAGAAACGACTAAAATAATAAATGTTCTAAGAAGAAAATAGGTATATATGCATATATAAAGAAAATTATACATATAAGGAAGAACAAAAATATATGTATACATGCATATGTAAGTGTATGCATATAAATGTGCAAGAAAAAAATATACAAGAGAGAAGTTCAAAATAAGCCTGCAATCAAAGAAAATTGGTAAGAATTTAATGATGTAATAAGCACCGTTTGAATTTTGAAAATAAAATAAAAGTTGTGCGTATATATATACATGTAAAATGGGCATTAGAAGGTTTGTATACATATAAGGAGTTTATATGTAAATAAATCAAAGAAGGAGTTTAAAACTAAAAATGCTAATTGCGCCCAAAACAACTCCCTGGACCAAAATGGTTCGACCCACACCTGCTTGGGTCAACTTATGGGTCGACCCAAGGGGGCTGGGTTGACCCTAGACCCTAGGGGGTAGGTGGGTCGACCCACCCCTGATCCGGGCAGGTTCATTTTATTTTTGCTCATTCTCTCTTTTTATAGTGATTTTCCTTACTTTTCTCTCTTTTAGCTTTGGATCACACTTGAATTCGGGAAGAAATGGATTAGATCTCGTGATTAGATGATCTTCCTTGACTTCATCATTAAATTAGTGATTGATCCGGGCTTTAAAGCAGGTTAATAGTGGTTAGAGACCACTAGAATTGAGTTCGAGAGTTTTCCCATGGCATATGAAGGTGATAAGAGAAGCTCTGATCTTCATGTTGTTGGAGGAGGAAGGAGCAAGCTTTGGAAGCTATTAATGGAGCTTGAGAAGCTTTAGGATGTTGGAGAAGCCATTTGGGCAGCCCTTCGGGGTAGAGGAATCCGTCTCCTAAAGTGCGGTGAAAGGGGGTATTTATCAGAGGAGTTTGGACCAGTTGGCAAAGTCATAATTATGGTGAAAAGGGTATGGGTTGAACATGAGTGTATTTACAGAAATGCCATAGGGTACAGTTGGAGCTAGCTGTGTACAGCTGTACTCCCGACCTAAAAATGATGCAACGTCCAACCTTGAAGTATATTTCACTGACCGATTAGGAATATATGTTGCTTGTACGATCCTTAAATGATGATATTCGACCCAGGTAAATTATAGAGGGACCGACCGTGTTTCTAGTGTACGAATGACCCTCTTTATTTACACTAATACCACTACTTCGTATCCCTTGAACATGCCATATAGTAAATAGAAAAACATCCCTGTCCACGTGGCATTATGGTAATGTAAGTGACCATGCTCTTGTACTTTGCATATATACACATTCTGTACTGCTCACATACACAAAGTGCCCACGTGCCACTCTATCCTTCACAATCGAACTGTTCTTTTTTATATATGGAACGCTTGACTCGGAGTTGCTCGCTAGCGGCTCATTCAAGTAGTGTTCGACCCAACCAAGTGAGAAGCTGCTCGACCCTGGAGGCGTGATGATGCTCGACCGCTAGAGGATGTTGCTCGACCCCTCTGTTTTATGATGGACTGAACGAGCCGACGTGTCCTTCACAGCTTGTGTACGTGTTGCCTTCACTTCATAGCATACTGGAGTAGTAATCCATGCAGAATGCGTCACTTTATATGTGTTACGTGAATCATTATTGCTTAGAACAGTCTAGCTTTCTGTGTTTATATACGAAATGTGTTGGCTTATGACACGACATATAATATATTTATGTCCATCATTTACTCTTGTTCGAGTCGTGGTGTTCGATCCTTGGTGTTCGAGCCACTGTGTTTGACCATGCGCTGGGGGTGGCGCTCGACATGTGTACATTTGTATGGTGTTAGAGCCAACTTGTTCGACCCATAGTGCTCGACTCACGGTGCTTGACCCGTGGCGTTGGAGCCATGGTGCACGACTCAAGGTGCTCGACCGTGATGCTCGACTGAGCCCTTATGTCTCTCAACCGTCTTGTGCTCGAACAGGTTAGCGCTCACACGCTCTGTAATGTGTTCGAACCATTGTTTTCTGAATTGCATTTTACAACGGGGTCAACATTTGCCCCTCGAAGATTGTATTTTTCTCTTGCGAGAAATGCGGGCTTCGAAATGAACATTGTTGTTGACAAACTTTGCATTAAGATCGCCAAATGTTTGCTATGGCAAATCATAGTTTGAATTTGTATGCTTCGTGCCGCCTGTTCTTTAATTAAAACAGGCGATTGCATAGTTTCGAACTTATACTCACCATCCACTGCCTATATCGTAATGGATTAGTTGAAAAATGTACTATAGCGAATTTTATTCTGAGCCGAATAAAGTGTTTGCACAGGAATATTTTATTCAATAGTTTATAACTCGTCGAATATCTTTTGCACAAATACAATATTCTAATTCGAATTAGCGTTAACGCTTAAAATCAGCTAATCGACTAAAGTCGACTGTGGCTTTCAAACGTTATTATTTTAATGACTTATATGATGGTATACGATATTTCACATTTGAGAAATATGTATTCGTGATTCATTTCCTGCTTCCACTTCGAGAAGCTTTGATACCCGTGTTTAAGAGGTCGTTAACAGCCTTCCTCTAGGGAAGTACTTTGGATTTCATACCCGTGTTTGGGCTAAAATCTAACACTTGTCGTGTCTGGGATTTTCAGACACTACACAAGTTAAATGGTTAAATATGAACTTTGTCTACAACCCTATTGTTTTTCGTTATCAGATCAGGTTCTTCCTGATAATGACGATCAATCGGGTGCCCCCGAAGAGGACTTTGTTTAGAACCCCAATGTTTGTCGTTATCGCATTAGGTGCTTCCTGATTCCGATGATCAATTGGGTTCCCCCGGAGAGGACTTTTGTTAGAACCCCAATGTTTGTCATTATCGCATCAGGTGCTTCCTGATTCTGATAATCAATTGGGTGCCTTCGGAGTGGCCTTTGGTTAGAACCCTAATTCTTCTCGTTATCGCATTAGGTGCTTCCTGATTCTGACAATCAATTGGGTGCCCAGAGAGGACTTTTGTTAGAACCCCAATGTTTGTCGTTATCGCATCGGTGCTTCCTGATTCTGACAATCAATTGGGCATCCTCGGAGAGGACTTTTGTTAGAAGCCCAATGTTTGTCATTATCGCATCAAGTGCTTCCTGATTCTGACGATCAATTGGGTGACCCTGAAGAGGACTTTTGTTAGAACCCCAATGTTTGTCGTTATCGCATCAGGTGCTTCCTGATTCTGACGATCAATTGGGTGCTCCCGGAGAGAACTTTGGTTTGTGCTGGTCCTTCCAGCTTGTTTGTCGGTCCTTCCAGCCTTATGTCGGTACTTTCAATCACCAGGTTTGTTGGTCCTTCCGACACGTTGCTGGTCCTTCCAGCGTGTTTGCCGGTCCTTCCGTTCTGATGTTGGTACATTCAACATCAGGTTTATCGGTCCTTCCGACATGGTGCTGGTCCTTCCAGTGTGTTTGCCGGTCCTTCCGGCCTGATGTTGGTACTTCCAACATCAGGTTTGTCAGTCCTTTCGACATGGTGCTGGTCCGTTCAGCGTGTTTAACGGTCCTTCCGGCCTGATGTTGGTACTTCCAACATCAGGTTCGCCCATCCTTCCGACATGGTGCTGGTCCTTCCAACGTGTTTGCCGATCCTTCTGGCCTGATGTTGGTACTTTCAACATCAGGTTTTGTCGGTCCTTCCGACATGGTGTTGGTCCTTCCAGCGTGCTTGTCGGTCCTTCCGCCATGGCGCTGGTTGTTCCATCTCAGGTTTGCACTAATTCCTTTGTCAAACGCTTGACTTGATGGGCTATCTTTGATTAGGAACTGGAGCTTTGAAACTCTCATTCAAGGGGGATGCCCTTTCGATGAAAGTTACAACACTCTTGTTTGTTTGTTGTGGTGCTCGTTTGTTGTTTGAATCTTTGCGACTCTTCCCATTCTCTTTCCAAGGCAGTGCTTCTCTTCCTTTGTATCTGCGCATGTTGATATTTACAGCATTTGGCACTTGAACTAGCTTTGCTGGGGTCACCGTGTCTTGTCGGATTTCAAAGGAACGAGCGCTTGACGGGCAGCCAACAATATGAAATCAACTTTTAATCAAGTTTTGATTTGACATAAAATTTTCCAAGCAAGAAATTTATATAGGCAGGTGTGTTCTTAGTCGTAGAGCTAACGTTCAGTGCATCACTTGCAGATTATTACATACTATTTACAAGAAGTTTTGAATATAACAGAAAGTAAAACATGAAGTAAAGCAGGAAATAGAGCATGAAGCAAAGTGATGGCAATGTTGATCGCTTATTCTGAGCCGTTGAAGTTGAAGCACAATCAACGATTATCAGTTGATGATAATCCTTGGATTGGTTTGAACAGGAGCTTCGTTGCTTGCTGCCCCCCGGCCCTAGGGAATCGGAACATCGTTTGAGGATTGTGGACTTTTCACATATTGTTGCAGACGATTCTTCCTAATCATCTCTTCGATCAGTGATTTCAGATGCCTACATTTATTGGTGTTATGTCAAGGCTGATTATGGAACCGGTAGAGCTTTCTAGAGTTCGCTTGCTTGCTACTTACCCTCTGAGTTTTTGGAATTGGATAATCTTCGGTGTCTTTTTTTGCTGCGAAGATGTTTTCTGGGGTGTCGTTTAAAGGCGCTAGCTCTGATGGGTTGAAAAGGCAAGGCTTCTTGCCGTCCGATTGTCTTTGCCGTCGCTTCCTCCTTTCTGACCTCCGGCATTTTTCTGATTGTACGGAGTAGCAGCGTTTTTGGGATCTTCAAGAGGTTGGTTTGAATTAGAAATCTAAAGAGGCGCAGGATTATTCTCCAATCTCATGTACTCCTTGTCCTTTTTATTGAATTTGTCAAGCATGTTTGGCTCTTTCATTTTGATCAATTCGCCAAATTTTCTATTCTTATCTAAGGCGCCGATTAGAGACATTAAGATCATGCGAGGCTTGGGGTTTCCTACTTTGGATACAACGACATCGAATTTTTTTAGGAAAGCTTTGACATATTCCCTTGGATTCTGCTTCATTGATGTAAGAGAAATAACGTCCTCAGCCTTCGTAGCTTGCAACCTGAACTGCTCTTTGAATTTCAGAATCAAATCATCAAATTGGTTGATGGATTTGGGAAGTGACCTTGTGAACCATAACGATGCGACACCTTCTAGATAGAGAGGGAAGCACAGGCATTTGATTTCGTCTGTTGCTTTGGCTCCATTCATATACCATTCATATTTGTATAAGAAGTGATTTGGATCAGAAGTCCCATTGTACGGAGGCAGAGTAGGACGAGTAAACTTCTTAGGGAACTCAACTTTGCGGATCCTCTTCGTGAATGGATTTTGCCGAGGGAAAAGTCCCATTCCAATTTACTATCCTTTTTAGGCATGTTATCTTTCATGATTTGCTTTACCATGTCCATGATATATTACTTCGAGATGTGTTGTTCCAGAGAGCGGACTTCAATCTCTTTTCCGGATGCTCGTCGCGGCAATCGCGATTAGAGGATCTAGGTATTTTACTTCCGCTATGGGAAGGTGCCCCCTTAACGGGACTTGAAACTCGTCGGTTATTTCGATCTGAATGGTTTTTAGCTTTCAACTTTGAGTTGTCAGCCTCTTCTTTGTCAACAAATCCTTCCAATTTGTCCTTATGAGGATAAGAGGCTGATGAATTCGCATTATCTTCAAGGTTGACATGGATTTTCATAGGAGGAGCGGGATTTGCTTGAGTGTTTAGGAGAGCACTAATTTTTTCCATTAAAGCTTGATTAGCATCCATGAGAGTTTTATTAGCATCGATTAGAGCTTTGATGGAGGCTTCCATGCGTTGGCTCAAGTTGGCGACGAAGGCATCTAATTCAGCTTTAGTCACTCCAGCCCCGAACATAGAATTTTCTCCAACTTCAAAGCAGTTAGCAAGTGGAGTGGTTTTGTTGTTAGCAACGTTTTCATTTTCTTCACCGGCTTTACATGCGGTCTTCTTAGATTTAGCCATTATTTCGAATAAGGACTTGATTTTGGAAGAGAGTTCGTCAATTCGCCTAGATCTTAGATTTGTAGAATCTGCAGTAGAAGTAGGCTTAGAACTTCAATGCAAGGCTCTTGAGCTTGAGAGAAGTGAGAAAGGAGATCCGAACGTGGCCCCACTGTGGGCGCCAAATGTCTTAACCAAAAATTATTCAAACACTAAAGTTGTGAAATCACACTTCACCAAAAGCTATGCAAAATGAAAATGGGGCCACGAATACAAATACAAGTAAAAAAGTAGAAAATGCAAGAATTTTTATAGTGGTTCGATCCTAGGAAAGATATACGTCCACTTTTGCAGTGATTTTCATTATCATGGAGAGACTTACAAAGTTCATCATCTCATACATTTTATTTTTGCTCATTCTCTCTTTTTATAGCGATTTTCCTCACTTTTCTCTCTTTTAGCTTTGGATCACACTTTAATTTGGGAAGAAATGGATTAGATCTCGTGATTAGATGATCTTCCTTGACTTCGTTATGAAACTAGTGATAAATCCGGGCTTTAGAGAAGGTTAATAGCGGTTAGAGATCACCAGAATGGAGTTAGAGTGATTTTCCATGGCATATGAAGGTGACTAGAGAAGCTTTGATCTTCATGTTGTTAGAGGAAGAAGGAGCAAGCTTTAGAAGCCATTAATGGAGCTTGAGAAGCTTTAGGATGGTGGAGAAGCCATTAATGGTTCGAGCCTTGGTGTTCGAGCCACTGTGTTCGACCACGTGCTGGGAGCAGCGCTTGACCCATATACATTTGTATGGTGTTCGAGCCGACTTGTTCGACCCATGGTGCTTGACTCACGATGCTTAACACGTGGTGTTCGAGCCATGGTGTACGACCCAAGGTGCTTGACCGTGATGCTCGACTGAACCTTTATGTCGCTCAACCATCTTGTGCTCGAACAGGCTGGCGCTCGCACACTCTGGAATGGGTCTAAACCATTGTTTTTTGAATTGCGTTTCACAACAGGGTCAACAGGAGGCATGTAGATGAATCAGATCCAGGGAAGTGTGGACTGGTTGGCCCGTATCCCAGATCTAGGGCAGTGTGGACTGGTTGGCCTGTATCCCAGATCCAAGGCAGTGTGGACTGGGTAAGGGTTATTGACTATAGACCAGAGGGGCACGGTCATGGCATTAATTGTACGGAGTCTAGAGGAGTATGGACCCGTCATGGCACCAATGGATTTGGTGATTAAAGGAGTGGATATCATATACTTTACGCACTGAGTGAGAGATGTGAGGATGATTGTTATGTTTGATGTTTGCTATCACCATGACACGTACACCCCCATTTTACGCTCTATGTTAGTGTTTACCTTAGAGTATTGTACATCTTGTTGTGTAAACACTTTGGTTGTAGGTCCAGGTCAGGTAAAATTTCTTATACCTGTTATCGCTTTATTTAGTGTTGTAGATTTGCTATTGCTCACACCAGATTTTCGTCTAACCCAAAGTTTTATGTCTCTTCTTATTACTCTGGATGCTCCTAAACGAGCAGACTAGAGAACAGTTAGGTGGTTATGCACGAGTAGCTGTCCGGAGACAAGCAGGAGGCTTCCACGTACTATATATATTTTCTCCTTGTGTTGTTGTTGGTCACTGCTTTGAGCATCAGTAGTATACCTCTTCTATTTCCTTTTGGAGACAGTATTTTAAAGATTGTAATAATTGGATATGGAGCTGTGTTTTGGATTCTGCTACTCTGATGGACATGGTTTAGTTTTCAGCTTAAGTACTATCTCGCCTGTTTTATATCGAGTTATGTTACTATCATATTTTATTCCATGCTCTGTGAGATATACTATAGGTTCTTGGTGATCCATGGTTTCAAGCCTTTTTACAATCGTCATGTGCTAGTCGGGCATTAGCACAACGCATTTCGGGGAGATGTCGGCTGGTGTGGGGTGGCCTTCACACTTGGTATCAGAGCCTAGGTTGCATAGTTTAACCTAGGGGAAGACATCAGGGAGAGATAGTATATGTATATGAGAGCGCGCACTTGTGATATTTTGGCTTTCAAAAACTATATATTTACTATTAGTATATATATGAATGAAGTCGCACTGCACTGACACAAGTAAGGAAATGGTTAATTGTTTTCTCTTTACAGATTGAACGATGAGCCGAAGTATGAGGAGCATGATGAGGAACCCCGCATCGGGAGTTGAAGAGGGAGTGGATTCATGGGCCAATAATGGGAATGTCCCTGATATGAGGATAATGTTTATTGCTTTCATGTGAGAGATGGCTAGGGATGCTCAGGGAATAGTTCCTAATGATGCTAACGGTGGTGGTGTAATACTGCAGGCGCCTAGAGCCGATTTCGCCAAGCTTAACAAGGATTATACTAGTCTTGGTGGGAAGCCGTTCCACAGAAAGGAATCGACTACGGAGGTTTAGGATTGGCTTTATAGTTGAGAGCGCATCTTCGAAGATTTGGGATTAATTGGTGGTATGCTATTAAAGCGGATACTCCTGAGCATCAAGTTACTTGGGATCAGTCTATGACTCGCTTCAATGAAAGTTTATTCTAGCTGCTCAGAAATCAGAATTGTTCAGGAAGTTTTTGGAGCTTAAGCAGAATGGTAGGGCAGTCTCATAATATATTGCTGAATTTGATACCTTGTCAAAATATGGATGATCTCTTATCGATAATGTCAAGAAGAAGAACGAGAATTTCATAACTGACCTAGATGAGTACTTCGGGGAAAGACTTATAAACCATATCGATGAGACATTCGAATTTATTATGGGAAAGGCATTGAGTTCTGAGAGTCTTTACCCTAAGTCGAAGACCGAGGTTGCTATTACATCTGTAGAGGAGCCAAAACCGTAGGCAAGCGGTGAAGGCAAGAAGAATTCCCAGAATAAGAGGAAACAGGACCAAACCAAGGATGGTCAGAAAAAGAAGAATAAGAAGGATGCCCAGTGCTTTGGCTGCGGCAAGAAGGGCCACTATATCAGAGATTGTCAAGCGAAGACATGGGAGAGGAAGTGCTTCAACTGTGACCAAGTGGGACATTTTAAGAATGAATTTTTGCAGCCCCCTAAAGAGAAGTAGATCATGAAAGCATATGTTTCCAATGCTGTTCCTTCTTCGTCGAATGCCCCAACTGCGATGGAGAAGGGAAAGGGTGTCGTTATTCACGGTATGCTTTCCATTTATGATGTTCCTGTTGGATTATTGTTTGATACCGAGCTTTCTATTCCTTCGTATCTAGTGACTTGATAGATAGGTTGGAATTGGAACCCGAGATTTTCGATAGACCTTTAGTTGTGATAAACCCGATTGGTGGTTTTACTAGCCTTAGTATGATTTGTCGTAATTTGGTCTTATCGAGTCATGGATGCATGTTTCCTTGTGATTGCTTTGTTTTGGGCTTTACTAGGTTGGTATTATTTTGGGAGTCGATTGGCTCCAAAGATATGGGGTAGTGGTAGATTGTGAGGGGTCTTCAGTGACCATTAGAGCGGATGGTGGGCGAAGGGTGGTATTGGGTTGCCTACCCAGTGATGAGGTGATGGCTAGTTTACTAAATTCCCTCGACATCCCGCATGATGAGTTATCAAATGTACCTATTACTAGCGAGTATCCAGACATCTTTGAGAAAGTGACTGGACTTACACAACACCGAGAGATCAAGTTTCAGATTGATTTAGTGAAAGATGCCAGACCTATAGTGATGCCACTTCGTCGTATGGCGCCAAGGGAGTAGCGAGAGCTCGAAGTGCAAGTAGGCAATCTTCTGAAGAAGGGATTTATCCGAAGAAGTGTTTCCAAGTGGGGAGCACAAGTTGTATTTGCTACCAAGTCCGATGGTTCCCTTCGCTTATGTGTGGAGTACCGCGAGTTGAATAAGGTGACTAGGAAGATTAAGTATCCTCTTCCATGGATAGATGATTTGTTCAATCAACTGAATGGAGCAAGAGTGTTTTCCCAATTGGATCTCGCGACATGTTTTCACCAGCATCGAGTAGCAGCTGAGAGTATACCTTAAATGACATTTCGGACGCCGTTTGGATTCTATGAGTGGTTGGTTATGCCATTCGGGTTGACCAATGCACCCGCATATTTTGTGGATCTTATGAATGGGGTTTTCAGGGATCAATTAAATAAGTTTGTTCTTGTGTTCGTGGATGATATCTTGGTTTACTCGTGGACAGAGGATGAACACAAGGAACATTTGAGGACAGTGATGGAGCTGTTGAGGAAACACCAATTGAAAGAGAAATTTTCTAAGTGTCACTTCTGGAGGAGCGAAGTGAGGCTTTTGGGCCATGTTGTTTAAGAGAATGGAATTGACGTGGATCCTGCAAAGGTGGCTACGGTGCAAGATTGGTCTATGCCCAAGAATGCAACAGACGTGAGAAGTTTCTTGGGATTAGCTGGATATTATCGTAAGTTTATTCAAGACTTCTCCAAGATAGCAGCACCGTTGACTCAGTTGACTAAGAAGAATCAATCTTTTGCTTGGGATGAAAGGTGTGTGTAGTGACTCACAAATCCATACTATATGAGTTGACTACATACACCATACGTCCAACCCATATAACATAGAAATACGAACCATTAATAGAAAGAAGATAGAGGGTGAGAATAGGTAAGATAGAAAACTTAGAATAGACGAAGAAGAAGAACAGAATCACAACACATAACCTCACATCGCAGCAGAATAAAATATAATATATAATAGCTTTTGAAATACAAAATTTTACTGTATATACATAACATTATCATCAGAGTACAACACTTACAATACAGCGGAAATAACACTAGATAACTAACGTTGAAGCCTCCTGCTCCATGCTCCTCCAAGAATATCTGTAAATCCTGAACTACTTGACTGCTCGTACAAATTTGAGCACCCAAGAGTTTAGGGAAAACATAGAAAATAAATTCCGGGTCTGTCATGGGACCGACATGAGTAAACAGTTTTAAAATAGCTCGAGAAAATAAACGATAACTCATAACACCACGCCTTATAACACGGATTGGGTTTTTCCCTTATGAGAATCCAAATTAATCTTTATATCAACTCTTTTGATATTATAATAGTGTCTAAATCACATAAATAACAATCTAGTGGAAACGCTTGCATCTCACGTTCCACATATATAATATACAATCAAAACCGCGAGCACTTATTGGCGATTTGATTTCCAACTATGACAAGGTATGGAACCACCTTCTGCTGGTGTATCTCTAGAGGATAATACACCAAGTTCAACAAGAACATCTTGCAACTCAAAACACTTGAGTGTATCGAATGTATATCACCAACGGTTGGGATCAGCAACCGTTTCCCGATAAGGGACAACATTGATATAGATTAAAGAAGCAAATGGATATTCTCTAGATAGGTGTTAACACTCCCAAATGGGAGCTAACTACATAGCCGTGCTACCTGCCTAATTTTTGTCTTTTCCCGGTTACTGAGGCCAGAGGCTACGATTACTTTCCATTCATTGATAACACGATCACTTTGAATGTCACATTGTCAGATCCGTTAATCACTAATTGATTCGCACAAATATTCTAGATATTATGCTAAGGGAAGAAATCATTTGCCACCATATATATTTATACAGACCAATCCTATGTGATCATTGGAAATACTCTGTCAGACATTCGTCCATAAACGTTCGTTCTAGAACTGAATGAAACCGAAGGCACTATTTCGTACATCCATCCTAGGCAATCTCTACCTAGGACTTAAACAACAGCCCTTGCACTTTACTCCGTCTTCAATATATTCAGCATACTTGGTTCGCAACGCTTATGCCAATACGGAGTGGTTCTTCGGATAATAATCCAACCGGTCTCTCCATATTAACAACGTTAAAATGGTCAAAACTTTGATAGTTGGTGATTTAACTATCAAATGAAAAATGTCCGTGTACACACAATGATCTTATTTCCAAATAAGAAAATCGATCACATCATCAAACATATATATATATATATATATATTCATATTTCCTTAAATCTATGTTTCGAAAATATACGTTATTAACAATGGAAAACATTTCCATCTCTCATTCACACATCACTACCATTCCACAACAATTAGTCCCTAACTGTAAACTAGTAAGAGAACAATTCTCTAAGTATAAACCCCGAAAGCCGAAACCAACATCAGATCAACACTCAGAAAACGATTCAACTTACTAATCCCTAGTCAGTTTCTAATTTTACTTAACTCTATTTCTTAACTTCTTATCAACACAATCATTTTAATCTGCACATCATTTGCTTTTAAAGCATCGTTCCCTTTAAAACGTACATTTCCTAGGATTTTATTTATAAAATTCCTTTTCGTTTATAATATTCTACATATATCTATCTATATATATATATATATATATTTCTAGTTATCAGTTTTTCTTAAAAATATTCTAACTCCTTAAATTTCCGGAAAAATTCGCCATAACCTCCTTTGTACTGGGAGCATCGGGAATATCCCCAAACCGCCACACAGGCCTCTCTAATCAAAAAGGAAAAGGAAAAGCCAAGAGGCTAGCTGATACGGCGCATAAAATCTCATATTCAAATTAAATACATACCTTTTTGTCGAGCATTCTAATTATATCTCTTCTAACACTTCATTCCATACCTGTCTAATATTTACTTATCCAATTTCAGTTTATTGCAACTTATATTTCAACTTATCTCTAATTGTCGATTATTTTACTACTCAGTTATAATTTCATTTACTTCAATCTCCTATACTGAATTCGAATTTCCTTTGTAACAAATTTGTTCATAGATTTGATGTAACTCGAATTTCAATTATAAATCCTTTAAAACTTATTTCACTTCAGTCTATATTCTGAATTCCCGACATATAATCAATCGTTCTATTTTCAACATGTTTTCCGATTCGCTTTTACATTCATACTTGGATTTAAATCGCTAAATTATCTAACGATCATTTATTTCACTTAATTTATAAACATTATTTATAAATTTGACTAGTTCATTACCTTACCTGAACCTAAGTATTCATTTCAAACCTATTTGAAACTTAACCCTTTTTATTTACAAACACCATTTATTTTACTTATTTATATATTAAACAAGTCTCGCCTTCAACTTCATTTGAAATAAATATTTCTACTCTGGAAAAATAAATTTCCCTTTTCCAATTTACACTTGTATTGATATTTCCCTGAATTATCCCATGATAATTCATTTCACTTTATTTATAAACTTCATTTATAAATGAACTACTTGTTTTAATTATTCAAAACAAGTTAATATTTTTGTTCTATTCAAATTTCAAATTCTATTTTAGAAAAAAATAAAATTTTCCTTTTAAATCTCAAATATCCTTTCCATCATATTTTTATAAATAAACACTTAGGCCCAGTGGTATTTAAAAGCACCAAACATCCAATTTATCATTCATTGGTTATCAAACACATCATATATGAATTTATATATATGTGAAAACAAACAGATAATATAATTGAGGAATCCAGTTGGATTCCTCCATCCTGTTTTCCTACATCGACATATGTTATTCAACATAAATAAAACCATCCTTCTTCGGGGTAGGATATCATGGTATAGAAGGTCACCCACTATTATAGCGTGGGGCGTATAGAGAAATCATCCGCTAATGGCACTGCGGGCATCCGCTAATGAGACTGCAGGAATAATCCAATCATCAACCCAATATATATATATATATATATATAATAGTCAACTCTAAATAACTAATATATTTAAATCAACCAGAAAGCATTCAAACAAGCAACAACAATTATTTTTTCCGAATAAAAATAAATTCTAAATAACAGGTGAGTGAGATTTACTCACCGTGATTTCGATTGACTTCAAAAACTCCAAAACCAATTCCATTGCGAGGATAATTTTGTCACAGTTGTAACTCAATTGTTTTCGTTTGAATCTGATTCAGTATGAACAAATATAATTATTACAAATTAAATACAAATTAAACTGATTTAATTTAATTAAAAGTAGTTAACTAATAAACTATTATTATTTTAATTAATCATTACTCGTTAAAAATAAAGATTTAAATAATTAAATTTACCTTAATTCATGTTTTAAACACCTTATTCCCCTAACAGAGCTTTGAACCCTCCAGCCTGTTTCTTGCCAAAATAGTCTGAACCTATCACTTATCATCTTCTACTCGAGTACTATCCTCCTCTCACTGCTTTGAAGCCTGAGCACCACTCCTCTAAATTTCCTACTTCGACAATTTACAAACCCTGCAATCGACCACCCTATCCACTCGCCAACCCCCAGTCATCATGATACCCCTTCACCGAACTCTACCAAGATAGTATTCAAATGTTTCCCCTAAGTTGCGATTAAAAACTCTCCAGAAATGTTCGAATTCGCGTTCAGTACCTCCATCCAAGGACCAACACCACTTTCAGATCGCACCAGTATCCTCGAACGCGACCTGGACAGCTTCTTTCAAACAACCGCCACTAGTTTCACCTCCGAACACTCCATATCCTCATCATCTGAATCGCACCCTTCTCAGAAGATCGATGAAGTCGCCCCTCCTTCCTCGTAGCCGGCAAACCCTCCTACCCCCAAAAACTTAATCGCAACCACCCCAATTAGCTTGCACGAACCCCAAATACTACTGATTTGAACTCGCAACCCTCAATCGTTGACTTCGCACCGCAGTTTTAGGTTGACTGCGATAAACATCGAACTCCTCTGAGTCTTCGAATTTCTGAAATCGATTTGTAATTAACTCTTCTTCTTTTTTATATAACAGAAGTGAATTTTTTTTGCTTAAGAAATGGCACAGTAAAGGGTTAAGGAAATCACGGTTGATAAAGGAAAATGATGCGGTCCCTTACTCTGAACATCGGTTATTATTTGAATTGAGTAATAAGGGAGGAGCGGTCATTATTTTTCTTTGAATGGAGTCCATTCATTTGAATGGATGAAAAGAGGAGATGTGTTTTGTTTTGGTCCACACAACACTGGTATTTTTAATTTAATTTAATTTAATTAAAAACTATATCCTAAAAATTTAGATAACCCTTGATCCTGTGCTCCTTACTGAACCCAACAACTATCTATTCTAGGGTTTAACCACCATTCCGGACACACTGGGATAGGTCACGAAGTCTAATTTTAACATCTGAAGGAGATATCAATTTAAACCAATATCAATTAAATTTCAAAACAATTTATTCTTCAAAAATTAATTAATATTATTCTTCTAATTTAAACAGAATTTCATTATGATTATTTGAACTGACTTTCATTCAGTTTTAAATTCGAAATTCAATTTACTTCGTATTACGATAATTTAATATATTCGAAATTAAATCGAAATTGATTATTAAATTAATAACTTAATATAAAAATTCACTTATATTATCAAATCACTATTTTAATTAAACATTAAATATTCAAAATTAACCCATAAGAATCCGGGTCATTACATTCTTGCCCCGTTAAAGGAATTTCGTCCCCAAAATTACTAAGGTAGGGAAAATGCTACTAACCTACTACTTTTCAAACTCTACTTATGCTGAAACTCAACTCTTTATATTTCGACAAATTTTAATTCTACCAAAATTTTTGGTTTTCGTTCATTAAATCTGAATGATCCACAATCAATACATTTATCCAATCTGTATTCCATTTATCTATTCAAATTGATTCTAGTCAATTTATTCACTTCAATTCATTTAACTTGCTTAAGTTAAATTTAAATTTACAGAATTCAAATACCCGGGTTTTCATTTCAAATCACTTCTGAAATCACCTAAATATAAACATATATTTATTATCTTTTCAAATTCAAAACATTTGAATTTTCAAACCAACTTGTTTCTTTTCAAACAAATTTCCATCAAAAACTTTTCTAAGGTAGCAATCCATCACTTAGAAACTCGAAAATGAACACTGATGATGCTGCAGTCATCATCAGAATTATTTCCCAGCCACTGAAGTGAGTTCAGTGCTTAATTACTTTCAAAAATCCATTCAAAACGAAGCTATATTATACTTTAAGGAAAATATTCTCTAACTTCCCAGGATTTTAAAATCTGAATTCTGGTTTGAATTCAATTTTTAGCTCATCTTATTTGTATATTTCATTTATATATAAGTTCTGTTTGGTGATATATATTCATTTCAATTTTATAATCTTATTTAATTATAATATTAACATCCAACACATCCATATATTATAATAATTTCAGAAAATTATTCATTTTCTATTAAAAGAAAATTTTGGGTAAAAAAAATTCATCTACCCACTTTAAAACAATATCGTGTCGATTTCTCTGTTCAAGTGTTTATAAATTCCTATCAACTTCGTGGCGTCCCACGATTCGACCAAAACTTATAATCCACTCAACAGACTAGCCAACACAATATAAAACAATTTTTATATCAATTAACAAATACACTCTCTCGTATATATACACTCCACTCATTCTAGGGTACTGCTGACCCTATCTCTAATGAGCACAAATCCAAAAATCCTAGGTGTTCGCTCAACCTAAGCTCTGATACCAACTGTAGTGACCCGGAAATCCATACTATATGAGTTGACTACATACACCATACGTCCAACCCATATAACACAGAAATACGAACCATTAATAGAAAGAAGATAGAGGGTGAGAATAGGTAAGATAGAAAACTTAGAATAGAAGAAGAAGAAGGACAGAAGCACAACACAGAACCTCACATCACAGCGGAATAAAATATAATATATACCAGCTTTTGATATACAAAATTTTACTATATATACATAATATTATCATCAGAGTACAACACTTACAATATAGCAGAAATAACACTAGATAACTAACGTTGAAGCCTCCTTCTCTAAGCTCCTCCAAGAATATCTGTAAATCCTGAACTACTTGACTGCTCGTACAAATTTGAGCAGCCAAGAGTTTAGGGAAAACATAGAAAATAAACTCCAGGTCAGTCATGGGACTGGTATGAGTAAACAATTTTAAAACAGCTCGAGAAAATAAACGATAACTCATAGGACCACGCCGTATGACACGGAACTGGTTTTTCCCTTATGAGAATCCAAATTAATCTTTATATCAACTCTTTTGATATTATAATAGTGTCTAAATCACATAAATAACAATCTAGTGGAAACACTTGCATCTCACGTTCCACAAATATAATATACAATCAAAACCACGAGCACTTATTGGGGATTTGATTTCCAACTATGACAAGGTATGGAACCACCTTCCGTTGGTGTATCTCTAGAGGAGAATACACCGAGTTCAACAAGAACAGCTTGTAACTCAGCCACACATGACCATCCACTCATTTCGCTTGAGTGTATCGAATGTATACCACCAACGGTTGGGATCAACAACCGTTTCCCGATAAGGGACAGCATTGATATAGATTAAAGAAGCAAATGAATATTCTCTCGGTAGGTGATAATACACCCTAATGGGAGCTAACCACGTAGCCATGCTGCCTGCCCGATTTTTGTCATTTCCTGGTTGTTGAGGCCAGAGGCTACGATTACTTTCCATTCATTGATAACACGATCACTTTGAATGCCACATTGTCAGAACCATTAATCACTAATTGATTCGCACAAATATTCAGGATATTATGCTAAGGGAATAAATCCGTTGCCACCATATATATTTATATAAACCAATCCTATGTGATCATTGGAAATACTCTGTCAGACATTCGTCCATAAACGTTCGTTCTGGGACTGAACGAAACCGAAGGCACTATTCCGTACATCCATCCTAGGCAATCTCTACCTAGGACTTATACAACAGCCCTTGCACTTTACTCCATCTTCAATATATTCAGCATACTTGGTTCACAATGCTTATGCCAATACGGAGTGGTTCTTCGGATAATAATCCAACCGGTCTCTCCATATTAACAACGTTAAAATGGTCAAAACTTTGATAGTCGGTGATTTATCTATCAAATGAAAAATGTCAGTGTACACACAACGATCTTATTTCCAAATGGAATTATCGATCACATCATCAAACATATATAAATATATATATATATATATATTCATATTTCCTTATTTATTATGTTTAGAAAATATACGTTATTAACATTGGAAAACATTTCCATCTCTCATTCACGCATCACTACCATTCCACAACTATTAGTCCCTAACTGTAAACTAGTAAGAGAACAATTCTCTAAGTATAAACCCCGAAGGCCGAAACCAACATCAGATCAACACCCAGAAAATGATTCAATACTAATCTCTAGTCCGTTTCTAATTTTACTTAACTCTATTTCTTAACTTCTTATCAACACAATCATTTTAATCTGCACATAATTTGCTTTTAAAGCATCGTTCCCTTTAAAACGTACATCTCCCTGGATTTTATTTATAAAATTCCTTTTTGTTTATAATATTCTATTTTAAGTTCGTTTCACTATCGAATTCTATATATATATATATATATATATATATATATATCGATATATCGATTTCTAGTTATCAGATTTCCTTAAAAATATTCTAACTTCTTAAATTTCTGGAAAAATTCGCCATAACCTTCTTTGTACTGGGATCATCGGGAAAATCTCCAAACCGCCACACATGCCTCTCTAATCAAAAAGGAAAAGGAAAAGCCAAGCGGCTAGCCGATACGACGCATAAAATCTCATATTCAAATTAAATACATACCTTTTTGTCAAGAATTCTAATTATATCTCTTCTAAAGCTTCATTCCATACCTGTCTAATATTTACTTATCAAATTTCAATTTATTCCAACTTATATTTCAACTTATCTCTAATTGTCGATTATTTCACTACTCAGTTATAATTTCATTTACTTCAATCTCCTATACTAAATTCTAATTTCCTTTGTAACAAATTTGTTTATAAATTTGATGTAACTCGAATTTCAATTATAAATCCGTTAAAACTTATTTCACTTCAGTTTATATTCTGAATTCTCGACATATAATCAATTGTTCTATTTTCAACATGTTTTCTGATTCGCTTTTACATTCATACTTGGATTTAAATCACTAAATTATCTAACCATCATTTATTTCACTTAATTTATAAACATCGTTTATAAATTTAACTTGTTCATTACCTTATCTTAACCCAAGTCTTCCTTTCAAACCTTTTTGAAACTTAATCCTTTTTATTTACAAACACCATTTATTTTACTTGTTTATATATCAAACAAGTCTCGCCTTCAATTTCATTTGAAATAAATATTTCTACTCTGGAAAAATAAATTTCCCTTTTCCAATTTACACTTGTATTGATATTTCCCTGAATTATCCCATGATAATTCATTTCACTTTATTTATAAACTTCGTTTATAAATGAACTACTTGTTTTAATTATTCAAAACAAGTTAATATTTTTGTTCTATTCAAATTTCAAATTCTATTTTAGAAAAAAATAAAATTTTCCTTTTAAATCTCAAATATCCTTTCCATCATATTTTTATAAATAAACACTTAGGCCTAGTGGTATTTAAACACACCAAACATCCAATTTATTATTCATTGGTTATCTAACACATCATATATGAATTTATATATATGTGAAAACAAACAAACAAACAGACAATATAGTTTTGAGGAATCCAGTTGGATTCCTCCAACATGTTTTCCTGCATCCACATATGTTAGTCAACATAAATAGTACCATCCTACTTTGAGGCATGATATCACGGTTTAGAAGGTCATCCACTATCATAGCGTGGGGTGTATAGGGAAATCATCCGCTAATGGTGCCGCGGGCATCCACTAATGAGACTGCGGGGATAATCCAATCATCAACCCAATATATATATATATATATATATATATATATATATAATAGTCAACCCTAAATAACTAATACATTTAAATCAACCAGAAAGCATTCAAATAAGCAACAACATTTATTTTTACCGAACAAAAATAAATTCTAAATAACAGGTGAGTGAGATTTACTCACCGTGATTCGGTTGACTTCAAAAACTCCATAACCAATTCCATTGCGAGGATAATTTTGTCACGGTTGTAACTCAATTGTTTTCATTTGAATCTGATTCAGTATGAACAAATATAGTTATTACAAATTAAACACAAATTAAACTGATTTAATTTAATTAAAAGTAGTTAACTAATAAACTAATATTATTTTAATTAATCATTACTTGTTAAAAATAAAGATTTAAGTAATTAAATTAACCTTAATTCATGTTGTAAACACCTTATTCCCCTAATAAAGCTTTGAACCCTCCAGCCTGTTTCTTGCCAAAATAGTCTGAACCTATCACTTATCATCTTCTACTCGAGTACTATCCTCCTCTCACTGCTTTAAAGCCTGAGCACCACTCCTCTAAATTTCCTACTTTGACAATTTACAAACCCTTCAATCGACCACCTTATCCACTCGCAAACCCCCAGTCATCATGATACCCTTCACCGAACTCTACCAAGACAGTATTCAAATGATCCCCCTAAGTCGCGATTAACAACTCTCCCAAAACTGTTTGAACTCGCGTTCAGTACCTCCATCAAACGACCTACACCACTTTCAGATCGCACCACTATCCTCCAACGCGACCTGGACAACTTCTTTGAAACAACCGCCTCTAGTTTCACCTCTGAACACTCCATATCCTCATCATCTGAATCGCACCCTTCTCAGAAGATCGATGAACTCGCCCCTCCTTCCTCGTATCCAGTAAAGCCTCCTACCCCCAAAAACTTAATCGCAACCACCCCAATTAACTTGCGCGAACCCCAAATACTACTGATTTGAACTCGCAACCCCAAATCGTTGACTTCGCACAGCAGTTTTAGGTTGACTGCGATAAATATCGAACTCCCCTCAGTCTTCGAATTTCTGAAATTGATTTGTAATTAACTCTTCTTCTTTTCTTATATAACGGAAGTGATTTTGTTTTTGTTTAAGAAATGGAATAGTAAAGGGTTGAGGAAATCACTGTTGATAAAGGAAAATGATGCGGTCCCTTACTCTGAACTTCGATTATTATTTGAATTGAGTAATAAGGGAGGAGTGGCCACTATTTTTCTCTGAATTGAGTCCATTCATTTGAACGGATGAAAAGAGGAGATGTGTTTTGTTTTGGTCCACACAACACTAATATTTTATTTTAATTTAATTTAATTAAAAACTGTATCCTAAAAATTTAGATAACCCTTGATCCTGAGCTCCTTCCTGAACCCAACAACTGTCAATTCCAGGGTTTAACCACCATTCCGGATACACTGGGATAAGTCACGAAGTCTAATTTTATCATCTGAAGGGGATATCAATTTAAACCAATATCAATTAAATTTCAAAACAATTAATTCTTCGAAAATAAATTAATATTATTCTTCTGATTTAAATAGAATTTCATATTGATTATTTGAACTGACTTTAATTTAGTTTTAAATTTGAAATTCAATTTACTTCGTATTACGATAATTTAATATATTCGATATTAAATCGAAATTGATTATTAAATTAATAACTTAATATAAAAATTCACTTATATTATCAAATCAATATTTAAATTAAATATTAAATATTCAAAATTAACCCATAAGAATCCGGGTCATTACAGTGTGAGACTGTATTTAAGAGTCTAAAGGAGAAGTTAACGTGCGCACCAGTGTTAGTTATTCCTAAAGTGAACGAAGAGATGACGGTATACACGGATACCTGTGGCACTGGACTAGGTGTTGAACTAACGTAAGGAGGTAAGGTTATAGCTTATGCTAGTCGGCAACTGAAACCACATGAGAAAAGATATCCTACCCACGATTTGGAATTGGCAGCGATCGTGTTCGCATTGAAGATGTGGAGACAATATCTCTTGGGAGAAAGATTCGAGTTGTTTATCGATCATACGTCATTAAATATCTTTTCTCTCAGAAGGATTTAAATCTTCGTCAGCAGAGATGGTTAGAGTTCTTGGCTTTATATGATTTTCAATATCGCATACACACCCGGGAATGGCAATGCGGTAGCTGATGCATTGAGTTGGAGACATGCCAGTTTGGGGGCTATGTTTCTTGAATGGAAGCAACTTGAGTATATCGCGGGATATTATTTCAGTCCTAAGTGCGAATTAGATCCAGAGATGTTAGCAAGTTTGACGATCAGATCGACTTTGATTGAACGGATTGGTTCCAGTCAGAGGGACGATCCTAACCTATTGGAAATCATCTCCAAGGTAGAGATGGGTATCGACATTGAGGAGATGAATATATATGGACTTGATCGAGATGGATGGCTTCGAAAGAAGAGGAGACTGGTTGTACCCAACGTTAATGGATTGAGAGATGAAGTGCTTTGAGAGTGTCATCACTCGAAACTGACTATACATCTCGGTGGTAGCAAAATGTATCGAGACATGAAGCAGACCTATTACTGGGAAGGGATGAAGAGAGACGTTGGGAAATTTATATCCAAGTGCATGAATTTCCAGTTAGTTAAAGCCGAACAAAAGAAGCCTAGTGGGTTGTTAAAACCGTTGGAAATTCTAGAACGGAAATGGGAACAAGTCTCAATGGACTTCATTGATGGTTTACCATGGACTAGATCGGGTCGTAATAGTATTTGGGTTATTGTGGATCGTTTGACCAAAAGTACAAGGTCTATACCGATCAAGTCGAATAGAACGGGAGCTAAGTCTGCGGAACTGTATATAAAATGGGTAATGAGATTCCATGGAGTACCTAAAGGTATTGTGAGTGACTGAGATCCATTATTTACTAGTGGGTTTTGGAAGAGATTACAAGAGGCCTTGGGGTCAGAATTACATCTCAGTACCGCATACCATCCTCAAACCGACGGTCAAACAGAGAGGGTGAATCGTGCGTTAGCGGATCTCTTGAGAGCTTGTATATTGGATTTTGGAGGATCATGGGATGACCATTTACATCTGGTTAAGTTCGCATATAATAATAGTTATCAGTCCAGTATTGGTATGACTTCATTTGAAGCTTTGTACGAAAGACCGTTCAACTCACCATCATGTTGGTTGGAAACCGGTGAGAAATTTGTGCTTGGGCCAGATGTAATAAGAGAAATATCAAAAAAATCAAGGTTATTCGACAGCAAATGAAGGCTGCGCAAGACAGGCAAAAGAGTTATGCTGATAAAAGACGAAGAGATTTGAAATTCTCCTTTGGTGACTTGGTATTCATCAAGATTTCTCTGTTGAAGAGTTTGACTCGGTTTGGTAGGAGAGGTAAATTAGCAGCAAGGTTTGTTGGTCCATTTCCAATTCTCGAACAAGTTGGAAATTTAGCATATAAAGTTGGATTGCCTGACAAGATGGTAGGAGTGCACAACGTACTTCGTGTTTCCCAACTGAGGAAGTTCGTGCATGATTCTGATATGACTATTTCACCACATCAGTTGGATGATATCGAGGTAGAACATAAGGCAGTTGGAAACTGCAAATTGATTCGTATTGTCGAACATGATACGAAACAACTTCGAAGGAAGATGGTGAAATTGGTTAACGTCCGCTGGGGTGATAATGGGAACGACTTCACTTGGAAAACCAAGGAGAACATAAGGAAGTCGTATCCAGAGCTTTTTACCTGGTAAGATTTTATTTGCGATATAGTTATTTCCTTGTTAGTAAACTGCATGTTAGGTCAAGCTTGTTGTGTGTGTTATGTTTGGTTGGTTGTTTGTAAATGGTGGTAGTCAAGCGGGACACTATTGGTTGTTTTTTTAGTTAAGGGATTTCGGGGGCGAAATTTCTTAAGGGGGGTGAGTGTAACGACCCGCATTCTACATATCGGAGGATCGTAGAATATTTATTTTATTTTCATACAAAGTCATATGGTCGTATAACTTTGGGAAACGACTATTGGGGTCATTTCCCATATTCACGATCTTTGCCGAATTTTAAATGACCGTTTTGCCCCTGGCCCTGGCAAATCTTTTTTTGCCTATAACTTTTGAGTGGTAAGGAGTTTTGATCTTAAACCACTTCCATTGGATTCGGATGATGGTTTACCATTCCGTAGAGTGGTCACATTAATCAAACGGACTTATCACTTAGTAGTTATGGCTGAAATAAGATTTGAAGATGAAAAAACAGCCTAATTGGGCTTAACAGGGTGATTAGCAGCTAGGCCTATAACCCATTTTGGGATTACGGCTATGCGAGGGCTGAAAGGAGTTGGAGAATCATCTCCTTTCATTTTTCTAACCGCCACAAACATTTCTCTAACCCAAATCATGGCCTCCATCTTCCAAATCTCTCTTTAATCACTAATTGATCAAATCTACATCAAATCAACTCGGATTAACACTAAATTTGAGTTAGAGCTGCTGCTGCACCACATTGGGATCCGATCCAAATCAGTAAAAGTTTCAGATCTAACATTTATTTTTGCCTAAGGTGAGTGATTTACATGTTTATACACTAATTATGGCTAGGGGTGCTTATTGATAATTAGCGAAATTATACATCTAAAATTTTTGGAAAAATATGTGAAATTCTAAAATCATATTTTATGTCGCTGGTAAGAATTTAGGTTAATTTGGATTAAGTTTGCTAATCCTATAGTTAATCATGGTTAAGGGGAAAATCATGGTTTTGGGTACGTTTGATCTAAATTAGCATATGAAATCATTGTTTTGATGTTTTTGGTTGATTCTACATGTTACTGCTGATGTTTGGTTTGTTTTGTGATTGCATAGAAAAGTTAGAATGGCTGAAAATGCCGTCGTTTGGCGAAATTAGCTTGCTGTAAAAACTACAGGATTTCGGTTCCTGATGGTGGCCCCGACCAATGACCCTAGGGGGGATCACGACCCGCGACCCCAGGGGGTCACGAACCGCCAGGAGGGAAGTGTCACAAACCGCCAGGGGAGGACAATGAACCGCCATGGAGGTGGACCACGAACCTCAACTCGAGGGGGAAATCACGAACCTCGAACTGCCCAGGGAGGACCACGACCCGACCTCGATGATGGCCGCGAACCGAGACATGATGGTGACTTTGAATCGAACCGGATTCAAACGACGATGATCATGAACTCTTCTGAAGATCAACTCCAATCCGACCAAAACTAGAGATGCAAAGGAAATCCAAATGGGAAGTTATTACTCAGGATCCAAATGGGAGCCAACGAGTTAACTTCTAGAGTTGGGCTTTGCTGCGGGACATGTGCAAAGGGGTAATCGATATCTATAACTTTGGTTCACTATTGAGAGAGGAGCATGTAGACGAACCATAGCCAAGGAAGTGTGGACTAGTTGGCTCGTATCCCAGAGCCAGGGTAGTGTGGATTGGGCAAGGGTTATTGACTAAAGACCGGAGGGGCATGATCGTAGCAATAGTTGTACGTAGTCCAGAGGAGTATGGCCAGTCATTGCCCTAATGGATTTGGTGATCAAAGTAGTGGATATCGTATGCTTTACGCACTAAGTGAGTGATGTGAGGATGATTGCTATGTTTTATTTTTGCTATCACCGTGACATGCACATTCCCATTTTACACTCTATTTAGTGTTTACCTTAGAGTATTGTGCATCTTGTTGTGTTAACTCTTTGGTTGCAGGTCCGGGTCAAGTATGATTTCTTACACCTGTTATTGCTTTATATAGTGTTATAGATTTTCTATTTCTCACACCAGACTTTCGTCTGACCCAGAGTTTTATGTCTCTTCTTATTACTCTGGGTGCTCCTAAATGAGTAGACTAGAGACAGGTCAGGTGGTTATGCATGAGTCCCTGTCCAGAGACGAGCATGAGGCTTCCACGTACTATATATATTCTCCCTGTGTTGTTGTTGGTCACTTCTTTGGGCATTAGTGGTGTAACTCTTTTATTTCCTTTTAGAGACAGTATTTTAAAGATTGTAATAGTTGGATATGGAGCTGTGTTTTGGATTCCGCTACTCTGATGGACATGGTTTAGTTTTCAGCCTATATACTGTCTCGCCTATTTTATATTGAGTTATGTTACTATTATTCCATGCACCGTGAGATATACTACAGGTTCTTGGTGATTCATCATTTCATCCCTTTTTACAATCGTCTCGTGCTAGCCGTGCATTAGCATTGCGCATTTCGAGGAGATGTCGGCTGGTGCGGGGCGACCGTCACAGAACAAGCAAAGTAAAACCGTTAAAGGAGGATCATACGATGTTGTTAATGAAGAAACGCCGTTAACCAACCTCTTTGAAGTAGGAGAAACTTTGGTTGATGGGGCGGGTGTAACGAACGGTGAGCTAAAAGAGGCTATAGCATGCATAACGCAGCAGATGGATATCTTGAACAAAGCTATGATGGCAAAGCTAGAATCTCTTTTTGCCCTCTACGCCGCTATAGTAAAAGTGAAAGCTAAAGTTACCCGCAAAGGGAATACCGGCTCTTCCTCCTCGATCCCGAACCATGGTCGATCCAATCAAGAAGTAACCAATCCGAACAATGCTAATCATGAAAAAGCTAAACCACCCGCTTGAGACAACCCTGTAAGGGAAACTTCTTGACAAATGACTGGCTCTGCTAAAGGGGCACCTCCCTATGAGGGAGTCACAGGGCCCCGGATCCCTAGTCGTGTCTGTTTGCTTAGGCAAACATCAAGCAAAGGAGATGGCGCCCACCCCGCAGATCATCACAATGAGAAGGAATGCCTCTCAAAGATGGTTTGACAGATTATGAAAGAAGATAAGGAATGGAGTTATGATGAAAGAGAATGGGAATTCGCCCTAACCAAGACTCCGCTCACGGAGAGAATTAAGATGACTCAATTCCCAAGGAAATTTATGCTGCCAACTATGCAAGCTTACAATGGAATGGGAGATCCTAACGTATTTCTATACAAATATGATTAGCATATAGATGTCGCATGGACTACCGATGATTTAAAATGTTTATACTTTCCCATATACTTGGAAGGGGTTGCTTCGCTTTGCTTCACTAAGTTGCCTCCAAACTCGGTGTATGACTTCTCTACCTTAGCGAAATTGTTCAAGGAAAAATTTAGGCTTCAATCTACCAAAGTTAGAGATGCAATGTCACTAAATGAATTGGAACAAAAACCAGACGAGTCAATTAAAGCTTTCCTCACTCGCTTCAATGAAGCGGCGGCCGAAGTAGGAAATCATGAACCCCGACTAATGTTAATGGCTTTAAAAGGGTCCGTGGACAAGAAATCAACATTCGGAAGATGGATCAAAATAAAGAAGCCCGACACTCTAGAGAAGTTCCATGATAAGGCAGAAGAGTACATCAACATGGAGGATGATCGATCTTACGCCCCACATACTATTGAAGATAACGTGTTACCGGAAAGGAAAGTTAACAATGCACAGGGAAACCAACAGAGTTTCGGAGGTCAAAAAAGGGATAATGATGCTAAAGACAATCATGAAAACAAGAAACTCCTCTTTTTCAAGAATTCTGAACTGACCCCACTTACAAATACTATGGAAAATGTGTTTCTCGCTACAAATGACACGGAAAACTATCCTCAGCCGAAGTAGTTGAAGATCAATGAAGCTAATGTTAGTTCTGGAGGGTTCTGTCGCTTCCACAACTGCTTGGGCCATAAAACGAACGAGTGTAGGCACTTGAAAAGCTTGGTTGGGGAACTAATTCGGAATAATAGGCTTCAACAATATGTAAAGAATCCACAGAATTCCCAAGCTGCTCAGGGGCAAGGCACTCCTATGGACCAATTCGAGTCGGGAGAGAGGGCCCCAGCTCCTGTCAATCCTCGACCAATAGGCATGAAAGATCTCCTTGTTGAACATGGCAAAAGAGAGAAGAATGTTGCAGTGATGTAGACTTTTGTCATGGTGGATGAATTTTCAGCTTATAACGCATCCCTGATCGCCTTTAAGATTGCACTAGCTCTATAGTGCCTAACCATGAAATTTTCGACTGAAAGGGGGGCTGGTGTTATTAAGGGTGAAGATGGCTAGGGAATGCTATATGGCAGAGTTCATTGAAGCTAAGAAGAAAGAAGTAGGAAAGAATGTTGGGGCTCCCCTCTGCATTCGTGACACTGCCTTATAGCAATTAGGGCGGGGCCCCTGTACTGATGAACATAGTGGGGCCCAAGAAGAGATGGATCCAAGGAAGACCAGTACAGGGGAGGACCGCGCAGCACCAGCTGAAGCCACAATTTTAATCCCAGTTCATGACAATGATTAGATAAGGTATTAAAGATAGGTTCTTAGTTGGGCCTCAAGCTGCAAAAAGAGTTGACTATGTTCTTGAGATCAAATCTGGATGTTTTTTCTTGGAATTATTCTGATATGTGTGGAATCTTTCATGATGTAGTAGTGCACAGGTTGAATATCGATCCAAGCATGACTCCAGTAAAACAAAAAAGGCGAACTCAAGGACTAGAGAGATCTAGAGCGCTCAAAGAGAAAGTGGATAGGTTACTGGAGAATGACTTCATACGTGAATCCACATATCCAAATTCGGTCTCAAATCCGGTACTTGTCAAAAAATCCAACGGCAAATGGCGAGTGTGTATCGACTACTTTGACCTCAATAAAGCATGCCCGAAGGATAGTTTTCCACTGCTTAGGATCGACCAGCTTGTTGATGCAACCGCAGGGCATGAGCTTTTATCTTTCATGGACGCTTATTTGGAATACAACCAAATAATGATGCACAAGCCAAACCAGGAGAACACGAGCTTTATAACGGATATGGGCTTATACTGTTACAAAGTCATGCCGTTTGGATAGAAAAACATGGGAGCGACTTACCAGCATCTTGTAAATGCAATGTTTAAAGCACAAATTGGTAAAACAATCGAAGTGTATGTTGACGACATGCTGGTCAAGTCAAAGAAAGCAGAAGATCATTTGGAGAATCTCGCTGAAATGTTCCACATTCTCAAAAAGTATGGGATGAAGTTAAACCCACTCAAATTCTCACTCGGAGTCGCATCTGGAAAGTTTCTTTGGTTTATGGTCAATGCCAGGGGTAGCCATTCCCACTAAGGTTTCAGCTTTGCGAGAGATGCACGCTCCGAAAACAAAGAACTTCAAAGCCTAAACAGCAAGGTAGCTGCTTTGAGTCGATTCATTTCAAAGGAGATGGACATGTGCATTCCACTGTTCGATGCATTGAATAAGGGGAAGAAGGATTTCCAATGGACTCCCTAGTGCCAAGCAGCTTTTGAGGAGATAATCAGACACATGGAATCACCACTGATGTTATCAAAGCCTAAAGATTGGGAAAGCTTATTCCTATATCTGGCAGTATCATCTCATGCCTTAAGTGCAACTTTTGTTTGTGAAGATGATAAAGTTCAAAGGATGGTATATTACATTAGTAAGCGACATACCGGGGCTGAACTGAATTATTCAAAATTGGAAAAGCTAGCATACAGTTTACTCATTGCCTCGAGGAAGCTCAGGTTGCACTTCCAAGCCCACTCTATCAGAGTCCTCATGAATCAACCTCTAAAGCAAGTCTCATTCCGTCTAGAGTCTTTGGGAAGATTGTTGAAGTGGAATATCAAACTTAGTCAATACGACATCACTTACCATCCTCAAAGAGTAATCAGTGGGTAGGCTTTAGCGGATTTCATTGTAGAGTTTACAAATAGAGGGGAGGAAAAGGAAGAGCCGGTCGAAGAAACCGCCAGATTGAAGTTGTTCGTTGATGGGGCAAGAAATGATTATTGTTCTAGGGCAGGGATAGTTCTAGGAACCCCTGAAGGTCGATTAATATGTTGTTCTATAAGGCTGGAATTCCCTACAACTAATAATGAGGCGGAATATGAAGCATTAATCGCTAGGCTGAAATTGCGAAGGAGTTGAGTTTAAAAGCCTTACAAATCTTCAGCCACTCGCAGCTGGTGGTATCTCAGGTCTGAGGAGAGTTCCAAACCAAAGGAGGAAATCTTATGGCTTTTCTGTCCAAGGCTAACGAACTTCTCGATGACTTGGAGTTCTACATGATATCTCACATTCCTAGAGAAGAGAACATGAAAGCAGATTCACTTGCGAAACTTGCTAGTATAGGAGATGCTCAGATGTTGGGACTAATTCCTGTTGAAGTCCTCTCAAATCCCAGCAATAACGATACTGACATAGATTGGATAATAGATGCCGTCATAGAGCCAGACTCATGGATGACTCCGATCAAAAATTATCTCCTCCAGGGAGTGCTCCTAGATGATTCAAAGAAACGAAAGAAGTTGCTTCGAAAAGCATCATTGTATCTTATCTAGGACGGTTAATTATATAGGCGAGGCTTCTTTATGCCTCTGCTTTGATGCGTGACTAAAGAGGAATCTAGGGTGATCTTAGCTGAAATTCATGAATAGAGTGTGGAGGCCATACAAGGGGATAGAAATTAGCCAAGAAACTTCTACGATACGGCTATTTCTGGCCTGATATAAACTTGGACTCCACAACTTACACCAAGAAATGTGATCGATGTCAAAGGTTCGCAAAGATCCCTAGAGCACCATCTACAGAATTGATTCAAATGGTCCGTCCGTGGCCATTTACAGTCTATGGCATCGATTTGATTGGAATACTCCCTACAGCAAAGTCTAATTTCAAATATTCCATGGTGGCTATTGATTACTTCACTAAGTGAGCTGAAGTAGAGCCACTAGCCACCATCACTTCAAAAAAGGTGATTAATTTCATCTTGAAGAATATCATATGCAGATTCGGTGTGACACAGAAGCTAATCACAGATAATGGAACACAATTCAAAAGCGACGAGTTCAAAAGCTTCTGTTCCATGTATAAGATTCAGAAGAGTTTCGCAGCAATTGCCCATCCGCAGGCCAACGGGCAAGTCGAAGCAGTGAATAAAATCATAAAATCAACTATCAAGAAGCATCTTGAAATGGCCAAAGGTAGTCGGGTAGATGAGCTTCCACTTGCACTTTGAGAATACCACACAACTCACAAAATTACGATGGGGCATACTCCATTGTCTCTTGCCTTTGGATCTGAAGCTATGATTCCAGTGGAACTAGAAGTACTTACTCACCGCAAAATTCACTTCAACCAGGTAGAAAATGAGAAGCTGCAACTCGAAGCACTTGACCTTCTTGACGAAAGAAGAACTGAGGCAGAACTTAGAGTCGCTGCCCACCAAAGGAAGGTTGCAAGGCACTTCAGTTCGAAAGTCGAACAGAGAACTTATGGAGTGGGAGATCTGGTGTTGAAGAAAATAATGACTAGAACTGGGGTTTTCGGACCTAACCTGGAAGGACCCTTTGTTATAAGTCAGAAACTTCTGGAAGGCACTTTCAAATTGAAAACAAAAGATGGAGCAGTAATCCTAAGGGCGTGGAATAGCATTCATCTATGTCGCTATCACAATTAAATTTTCATTCATGTTTCTGTAAAAGTTGTAAGTACTTCACTCGCATTGTAATCCAACTTTGTACATATATGAATGAAAGTAGTAAAGTGCTTGCCTGAATCGTACATATAGCTAATTGAGATTCAGCAAGTTAACGAGCAGATTGAGCCTCTTGAACTTGTGTCACCAGCAAGGTCTCCTTTTGTCTTGCAGCAGCAATCTCTTCTTTGAGCTTCTTATTCTCAGCTTCTGAACCCGCCAACTCCATATTTCTTTTAGTAAGAGATGCAATTGTTTTCTCCTGGAATTTGAGGACCTTGGCCTACTTACCCTTGTCATTCCCTAAAGTGGCGATTCGATCAATTTATTCCTCGTTAAGCTTTTGGAGATCATAAGAAAATGTGTACCATAGTCTTAGTTGCTTCTCAGCATGGTTTCTGATCGCATCTAATTGTGTCTCT
Source organism: Allium sativum (assembly GCA_030737875.1). Taxonomy (NCBI): domain Eukaryota; kingdom Viridiplantae; phylum Streptophyta; class Magnoliopsida; order Asparagales; family Amaryllidaceae; genus Allium; species Allium sativum. Next base: position 711,743,103 of record CM060921.1, on the reverse strand, counting down.
AACTAACTCCTAGCAACATCAAACTGTGTGTGCATACGACTCTTCAAGGTAATGAATGGTTCAAGAATGTCTCGTTTGTCAGAAGGGTATATATCTAAGTTGTGGTACATCCCTCTCAAACACTAACTTGGGAATTGGTCAGCAAGACTAAAATCGGCCGGTCCAGGAATGTAGCGAGGCCTATTTATAATTGTCTGAATATCTGCAGGAGTTGGAGTAACGGATGGAGAAGCCAAAGACAAGTGTTCAGAAGTAGTCTGAATGTCTGGCTTTGGGAGTTTGTCCGGTTTACGATGCTTCTAAGAGTAATCCTTGCCTTTATCGCCCCTATTTCTCTTCTTGTCTGCTTTCTTTTTTGGCTTTCCTCTTCTTTGCCTCTATCTTTTCAAGGTGGTCATGCCTCCATCACCTTTGCTCTCCAGTTCCCGATTGCTCAGGAATTTGTTTAGACCGATGGGCAGGAGGTGGGCGCTCAGAATGTTGTGAATGCTTTGAATATTGTAAAGAGCGAGGCTTCAAGAGGTGCTTTGGGTTATTGCAACGACCCGCATTTTACGCATCGGAGGATCGTACAACATTTATTTTATTTTCATACAAAGTCGTATGGTCGTGTAACTTTGGGTAACTACTATTGGGGTAATTTCCCATGTTCCCGATTTTTGCCGAATTTTAAATGTCCATTTCACCCTTGGAGAATCTTGTTTTGCCTATAAGTTTTGATTGATAAGGATTTTTGACCTGAAACCACTTCCATTGGATTCAGATGATTGTTTTCATTTCTGTAGAGTGGTCACAATAATCAAATGGACTTATTGTTTGGGAGATATGGCTGAAATAAGGTATGGAAATTGAAAAACATCATAATCGAGCTTAACGGGGTGATTAGCAGCTAAGCCCATAACCCGTTTCAGGATTAGGGTTATGGGAGGGCTGAAAGGGTTTGAGAAAACATCCCCTTTCATTTTTCCAACTGCCTCAAACATTCCTTGAACCCAAGCAATGGCCTCCATCATCCAAATCTCATTCCAATCGCTTTCTAATTGCTTTTTACCACTAATTAATCAAATCTACACCAAATCAACGCGGATTAGCATCAAATCAGAGGTAGAGCTGCTGCACTACATAGGAATCTGTGCCAAATCAGTATAAATTTCAGATCTGAAATTTATTTGTGGCTAAGGTGAGTGATTTGCATGTTTATAAGCTAATTATGAAAAATTAAGGGTGATTAGCGATAATCAGTGAAATTATACATTATACAAAACTGGAAAAATATGTAGAAATTCTAAAATATTATTTTATGTCACTGGTGAATATTTGTGTTAATTTGGATAAAGTTTGCTAATCCTATAGTTAAAATATGATTAAGGGGATTAAGGGAAAAATCATGATTTTGGTTATGTTTGATCCTAAATAACTATATGATTGATGTTTTAATGTTTTTGATCGATTCCATATGTTTCTACTGTTGTTTGGTATGTTTTGTGATGTGATAGGAAAGTTAAGATGGTTGAAAACGTCGTCATTTGGCGAAATTAGCTTGTCAGAAAAACTGCAGGATTTCGGTTCCTGAAGAGGATATGGCTCACGAACCGCCCCAAAGTGATGGTCACGAACCGCTCCACGATCATGGTCATGAACTTCTCCAAGATGATGATCACGAACCGCTCCAACATGAGGACCACGAACAAGAGGAGGACTCACGAACAAGGAGGAGGACTCACGAACGGGGGGGCTCACGACCCACGGGGGCGACCCGGGAGGGGGGTGACTCGAGGGGGCGACCCAACCAAGATGACGACCATGACCGCGAACCGAAATGTGATGATGACTCTGAATCGAGCCAGATTTGAGCTTCTACCACGCGACGACGATCGAAAACTCTTCTGAAGATCAACTCCAATCTGACTAAAACCCGAGATGCAAAGGAAGTCCAAATAAGAAGTTATTAGGATCTAGATGGGAACCAACGAGTTAACTTCTAGTGTTGGGCTTGGCTGCGGGATGTGTGCAAAGGGGTTATCGATATCTATAGCTTTAGTTCACCATTAAGAAAGAGGGCATGTAGAAGAACCAGTAACAGGGCTGTGTGGACCAGTTCACTCGTTAGGGTTATTGATTATGGACCAGTGCGTTGGGGTCGGCGTAATAGTTGTACGAGGTGGGACTCCGTCATGGCCCCAAAGAGAAAGTGGTCGTAGCAATAGTTGTACGGGGTGGGAATCTGTCATGGCCCCAATAGCCTGGTGATCGAAGCGGTGGATATCGTATGCTTTACACACCAAGTGAGAGACGTGAGGATGATTGTTATGTTCGAAGTTTGTCATCACCATGACACACACTCCCATTTTACACTCTATGTTAGTGTTTATGTAACACCCCGTGATTCTGTAACATTAAGATTCACGAATCAAGGCAGAATTAAAAATTAAAATCAAAATTAAGTGAAATGGGCTGTGCCATTGCGTTCGTCTCGGAATTCTACATGAAAACGAGTCCGAGTTTGCGTAAATCGGAATCCGTATGAGGAAGATATGGCCTCCGGAAGATTCAGCGAAGTTCAAATTTCAAAACAGGTCAGAAAACGAGTTCGAAATTCAAAAACAGACCCAGATTGGGCTGGGCTGGAATTTACCCGGCCAAGGCACCTAGGTCGACTGGGTAGTCGACCTGGGGCACCCAGGTCGACATGGTAGTCGACCCCCCCTCGCTTTTTCCAGCTTTCTGAACCTAATTCGTTTCTCTGTATCCGGACGCCCTTCTGACCAGATTCATTGACTTCTACACTATATAAACAGCCCTGGTCTTCTTCTCTATTCACAATTCTTTTCTATCCTTTTGCTGTCTCTGAGAAAATATATAAATAAATAAAAATAAGAAAGTAATACGAAAATCCAAGACAAGGTTATGCTGCTCAAGTTGTCAAGAGGAGGTTCGAATCAAGATTAAGGCTTCAGAATGAGAATCAAAGGCTACTTCAAACGATTTCGAGCAATGTCGCACGAATCATAGCATCGCCATCTTTCTATTCTAATCTAATCTCTGTAAGTCATTTATTTTTAGATTTGAACATTTTTCTCTGTTCGTGACATGAAATTAAAGGAATAAAAGAATATGCCAAATCTCTCTCTCTATTCGAATCAGTGTTTATATCTTTGGACCTAATTAAGAACTGTTATGATTCGAGGATCAATAAGACTATGACTATGGAACTATGGACCTTAAAACCCTATGCCTATGACTATGAACATTGCCTATGACTATGAACATCGCCTTTGACTATGAACATTGCCTATGACTGTGACTGTGACTGTGATTATGAGAATTATTTCCTAGACTATGAACACAAGCCTATGCCTTTGATTAGAAAACATAAACTATTGCCTATGACATAACAAGGAAAATTGTGACTAAACACTTATGATTCATGACTAGGAAAGTGCTGCTTAAGTTTTTTTGACTGCGAAATTGGGTCTAAACCGGATTTTCTATTCTGTCTATTCTTGGTTTTCTTTGGTTTTAGACCTTGGGAATTTACCTATTAAGTTAGGTCTACCCATGTTCTTGAACCTACGTCTCTATTCTGTCTATTCTCGGTTTTCTTTGGTTTTAGACCGTGGGAATTTACCTATTAAGTTAGGTCTACCCATGTTCTTGAACCTACGTCGTTATTCAACCCTTTTTATGCCAGTTATTATGTCTATCTTTTCCATAGCATCTTTGGTTCATTCCCTATTTTCTACGAATATAGTTTTATCTATAATCTAGATTGAATCACGATTATACGAACGGTGGGAATATGATTTTGGCAAAATATGAAATTTATTAAAAACATGGTTTTAACTTGGTAATTGGCATAAATTGGGAACACGTATTATGGCATGTTCATAGAAATGCAAATTGGATAAATTTGACATAGGATGTGTAATTTGAATATAGTATTGACTTGTAAATCTAGCATTTACATGAACTGTGAACTAGAATAGTAAGTCTAGTTTGACATGAACTATAATTAGAATGTTAAAGCAGTATTGGGTTAGCTAATTTGGCATATTGGCATAAATTTGAAATTGGCCTTAATGGGGAGTACCTGTCAGGTTTAGCAAAATCATGGTTAGTGACATTTAATTTGGCATAGTTTGCATACCAAAAAGGCATAAATATGATATAGAGGGGAAAATGGGCCATACGAATAAAAGTTGACAATTTACATTAAAAGAGGAATTAGGAAATAACTAAACTAGGAATGACTTACTTATAGAATTTGTCCTAAATGAGAAATGTAAATTTGGACAAATTAAAGGTTTATTAACGACATCTCTTTTAATGAAGCACCAGAAAGTTCTAGGGTGACAGAGAGGATAGTGTCTAGGCTTTGGTTTGGAAAATACAAGTTTCCTGCTCTCCCTGGCTATCCCTAACAGATCCGACGGACAGGATGGTTACTTTCAAAACCTGATTTGAAAATTAAACAAAACCCTTTGAACTTAGAAAACACGAATATGCCTAACCCGAGGTTAGACTGAGTTGCGATGTAAACCTGCCCGGAACCAACCGGCACATCCAGTATTCGCAACAATATCTGTCTAATGTGAGTGGTCGCGACTTTAATCTATTTAATTAAAGCTAGAGCAAGAATGGTAGGGTTAAGTTAACTAAGACACTTAGCCAATTCAACAAGATAACCAACCCGATGGGCGGGGTTAGGTTCATACAGACACTTAACATAGTTAAGCTAGAATGGGAGGGTTAAGTCCATAAGAACACTTAACCAACATAACACAGTCAAGCTAGAATGGGAGGGCTAAGTCCAAAGGGACACTAAACCAAACTTATGTTAACAAGACCAGATTTGTAGGGGTTAAGTAACTAAGAAAACACTTAGCCAAATTATCATGTTAACTAGACTAGAAGGTGGGGTTGAGTAAAGTTAATACACTTAGCCAAATTAACATGTTAACTAGTCTAGAGGTTGGGGTTAGGTAAATACACTTAGCCAATTTGATATGTTAGCTGGGCTAGACCGTAGGGTTAAGTAAGCTTGAACACTTAACCATCGGATTGTGATAAAGGAATAGGGTTAAGTCTAAAACATGAAGGGATAATACTTAACCATTAATAATAACATGTCAGTTAAAACAGACGGGCAAGGAACACTTAACCAATATAGGAGGAATGGGTAGGGTTAAGTAATAAGAAATACTTAACCAATATAACTTGGTTTGTGGTGGGGTTAAGTCAACATGAATTACTGATAACACTTAACCAGTTTGACAGGATAAATGAAGAGGGTTAAGTTGGCTTGAATTGACTAATGACAACTTAACCAATCCAATTTGACGGGAAAGGGAACTAAGTAGTAAACCTTAGTTAAGAAAACAACGATTCTGGAAACTAAGTGGTAAATCTTAGTTAGTAGAACTAAGTAGTAATTCATAGTATAACACGGGAAGGAGCAAATGTTCGTCTGAGTAAAAAGAAGGCTCCAACGAATTGGGTTACGAAGCCCGAGGCTTCAAGGGGATGTGAGGGTACTCTTGGTATCCGTCTGTGAGGCTGTAGATGATCCTCCTAGGCTCACAGAGGTTAAGGTCTGCGTAGAAGAACCAGGGGTATGCCTTGGTTGCAATATATGGCAACCTAAAGACTAGGATGGACCGGCGTGATTCGGCGAGAAAACGGTAGCCCTGTGATAGCAACTCGTCGTCTACCATCCAATTTGAGTCAATCGAGATACGTGAAGCGGAAAGGCGGAGAACTCCAAAAGACCATATACTTGCTATCTAGTTATGGGTGAGGATGGCCATAGGATAGTAGGGCACCGGGGGCCTGCGTATAGTTCTCATTTTTCAAGGTATGCCTTTCATTAGTTGAGGGAGGGGTCAAGTGGGACCATAGCCACTGGAATAAAAACAGACCTTAGCATCTGCATCGGCTAATATCTGAAAGCTCCCGACCGAGTTCTGTATTCCTTGATTTGCCCTGCCACAGGACTCGGGCTGCACATTACAGGACATTTGCATCTAGACAAGTGATAACGATTCGAGATACATGCGTGGGGAAGTATAGGAACATATACCACTCTAGGTAGTGTGTCCTAGACTTGGGGGCATAGATTGGACTAGGTGGCATAAACCCTGAATCCGAGAAGTGTTCAGCAGACAGCGTAAACTCTAGTTGAAACTAGAAAGCACTTGATAGAAAACCCTAGATTAGATCTAGGTAACAAATAATAAATGTATGCCTGAAGGCAATGGAAACTACAGGGATTGGGATCACGTTATCGTTACTAGTTGGGACACTAGTTAGGCGGTGCAGAGATATAGAAACTAGTATAACAAGGAAATAACGAAGCGGCGAAAGTATTAGAGCATATCCAGTTAATATTATCTTAGCATATCTTGTTTTAATCTTGTCTATTCTTGCCAACCCTACCTTCATGGTGTTATCTTGTATTCAGTTAATTCATGTCGTTTTGTTGTTCCATGTTCACATGCTAGAAGTTACTGAACTTACTCAGGCTTTATGTCTGACTCTGTTTTTCTTTTGTCTTCTTTTCTTCCGTTTCCCTCCCCCCCCCCAGGTAGCAAAGGAGGGAATAGTATAGCTCAGGTTAAGTTGGACTGTCGCACTTTCCCATCTTGAAGATTTGGCGAAGTTTGCTTGGATTCTCTTTTCAGATGCTATGGCTGGCTCTTGCTAAAATTGGGGAATATAAATATTGTTTTATGCTTCTTTATTTTGTAAGACAGATGATACTCTGATATTGTAAAGAAATCATTGTACAAACTATTTTATCAATAAAGCAAAGTTTTATTTTCCGCTGTTTATTTTCTGTCTGTCTTGTAATTTATCTGCATCTTTTACCCTAAATGCTCCACAGAACTTAGTGCATTCCCTTTGTGAGTGACACTAACGGATGTGGGGTGTTACACGTGGTATCAGAGCTGAAGGTTACCAGATCAGATAAAGGATTTGAAAAACTATTTTCAAAACGGTTTCAAAAGAAGCATTTTCAAAAGAAAAGATTTGTTTTAAAGGCATATTCCCCAAAGCCATACGCACTATCTTCTCTTCCTCTATTTGAATTTTTGTCTCTTTCTTTCTTGAGTCTCTGGGCTCCTGGCTTTCTGGGAGGTAACCTCATCGAAGGGCGAAGTAGCGCTCGACTTCCATCTATAACCGTAGTAGTTTCACCTGCGGCTAGTTTTCTTTCAAGCTTATAGGGTCCTCTGTACGATGGAAGCGGCTTTTGAGAGATTTCTCAACATGACTACACACGGAAGGAGATGAGGAGTTTGGCTAGGGAGCACAACCCTAGGATGAGGAATTCATGGATGTAGATTTAGCTCACGAAGGAGGAAGAAATTATAAAACCTAAGACAAGAGGAAGTATCTTTACAAGGGTATGATAGGGCATATAATTAAGGGAAAAGGGCAAGAACGAGGAACAAGATTTTCAGAAGGGCAAGTATATACTTTCACCACCAAGCGTGCCTAAGAGTAAGGCAGTAAAGTTATGTTGGAAGAGTCTAGTCTTGCTGTTCGTACTCTTTCGGTTTTAGCGCTTCGCATTTGTTCATACCCACTTCCATAGACGAGTCTCTACACCATAGCACTTGTATAGTAAAAGGATCCCACTAGAGTCTCAAATCCAATTGGTGGTCCGACCAGTTTATTTTTGGTTAGTAGGGATTTGAGAATAGCTATCGAGTTTGCTTATATCATCTCAAATAGATCGTCTAAATTCGGAGGAGATATTCCTTGGGTGCTTGTCTAATATTGGTTTAGGCATTTGGGGCTTGTACTTGAGGAATGTCGAATTCGACTAGGATGGGTTGCGTGAGAGATGAGTAGTTGTGACAGGCACTCTAAAGAGCACGTAGTAACCTTTCGACCCTTATACTTATGGCATGGTGGATAAGAGGGAGACCTCTAATTATCTTAGTACATACACTTGGTACCGTAATTGACATCTGTTTATTTTGGAAATGGAGGTCAGAAACTTCACAATCGTGAAGTTAAATTAGTTAAGATACAGTGGAGTAAAGCTCAAGAAGGCTAGATACTAGCATCATACCCTTTTCCTTAAGGGTGCATTCATGATTTCTTTTTCTGTAGGAGCTTTACGCATAATTGTTTCTCTCTTTCCAAAGTATATCCTCTAGGTCGTATCTTCGATCCTTTAGGTAGAAGCCAATGGATGTAAACATGTGTTTGAAACATGTTATGGTTGATGGTTGCAAGTGGTTGCTAATGGTTGCTCGTGAATGCATATGCATACGTATTAGACACTAGATCAGTTCGGACGCCTTCATATTGCATTTACATATATGTATTTGTTTGTAAGTTAAACTTGATATGTCATCATATGGATGTTGAATATGGATGAATGGCTATGCACTCATGTAGTATTTACATAACTAGGGGTGCTTGCATACATGATTGGATGCATGGCACTGACATGATTTGCATTAAGGAGGTCAACTGAATCAGTAGACCGCCTGATTTTGCATTAGATAAAGACATATACACACACTATGCATATGAACATGAAACCATTAGAAATCTTTTAAGGATAATGAATGCCTGTGATTGAATGGTTTAGTAGATGGGTGATTGGATGGTAGGACACATTCGTCCTAACTTGAAGATTTCGGGGACGAAATCCTTTTAAGTGGGGGAGAATGTAACACCCCGTGTTACGGTAACACTAAGATTCACGAATCAAGGCAGAATTAAAAGTTAAAGTCAAAATTAAGGGAAACGGGCTACGCCATTGCGTTCGTCTCGGAATTTTGCATGAAAACGAGTCCGAGTTTGCGTAAATCGGAATCCGTATGAGGAAGATATGGCCTCCGGAAGATTCAGCGAAGTCCAAATTTCAAAACAGGTTAGAAAACGAGTTAGAAATTCAAAAATAGACCCAGATTGGGCTGGGCGGGAATTTTCCCGCCCAAGGCACCCAGGTCGACTGGGTAGTCGACCTGGGGCACCTAGGTCGACTGGGTAGTCGACCTGGGGGTCGAACCCCCCCCCCCCCGCTTTTTCCAAATCTCTGAACCTGATTCGTTTCTCTGTATCCGGACGCCCTTCTAACCAGATTCGTTGACTTCTACACTATATAAACAGCACTGGTCTTCTTCTCTATTCACAATTCTTTTCTATCCTTATGCTGCCTCTGAGAAAATATATAAATAAATAAAAATAAAAAAGTAATACGAAAATCCAAGACAAGGTTATGCTGCTCAAGTTGTCAAGAGGAGGTTCGAGTCAAGATTAAGGCTTCAGAATGAGAATCAAAGGCTACCTCAAACGATTTCGAGCAATGTCGCACAAATCATAGCATCGCCATCTTTCTATTCTAATCTAATCTCTGTAAGTCAGTTATTTTTAGATTTGAACATTTTTCTCTGTTCGTGACATGAAATTAAAGGAATAAAAGAATATGCCAAATCTCTCTCTCTCTCTATTCGAATCAGTGCTTATATCTTTGGACCTAATTAAGAACTGCTATGATTCGAGGACTAATAAGACTGTGACTATAGAACTATGGACCTTAAAACCCTATGCCTATGACTATGGACATTGCCTATGACTATGAATATTGCCTATGACTATGAACATTGCCTATGACTGTGACTGTGACTATGAGAATTATTTCCTAGACTATGAACACAAGCCTATGCCTTTGATTAGAAAACATAAACTATTGCCTATGACATAACAAGGACAATTGTGACTAAACACCTATGATTCATGACTAGCAAAGTGCTGCTTAAGTTTTTTTGACTGCGAAATTGGGTCTAAACCTGATTTTCTATTCTGTCTATTCTTGGTTTTCTTTGGTTTTAGAGCTTGGGAATTTACTTATTAAGTTAGGTCTACCCATGTTCTTGAACCTACGTCTCTATTCTGTCTATTCTTGGTTTTCTTTAGTTTTACACCGTGGGAATTTACCTATTAAGTTAGGTCTACCCATGTTCTTGAACCTACGTCGTTATTCAACCCTTTTTATGCCAGTTATTATGTCTATCTTTTGCATAGCAACTTTGGTTCATTCCCTATTTTCTACAAATCTAGATTTATTTATAATCTAGATTGTATCACGATTATACGAACGGTGGGAATACCATTTGGGCAAAATATGAAATTTATTAAAAACGTGGTTATAAATTGGAAATTGGCATAAATTGGGAACATGTATTATGGCATGTTCATAGAAATGCAAATTGGATAAATTTAACATAGGATGTGTAATTTGAATATAGTATTGAATTGTAAATCAAGCATTTACATGAATTGTGAACTAGAATAGTAAGTCTAGTTTGACATGAACTATAATTAGAATGTTAAAGCAGTATTAGGTTAGCTGATTGGGCATATTGGCATAAATTTGAAATTGGCCTTAATTGGGAGTACCTGTCAGGATTAGCAAAATCATGGTTAGTAACATTTAATTTGGCATAGTTTGCATACCAAAAAGGCATAAATATGATATAGAGGGGAAAATGGGCCATAAGAATAAATGTTGACAATTTACATTAAAAGAGGAATTAGGAAATAAGTAAACTAGGAATGATTTACTTATAGAATTTGTCCTAAATGAGAAATGTAAATTTAGACAAATTAAAGGTTTATTAACGACATCTCTTTTAATGAAACACCAGAAAGTTCTAGGGTGACAGAGAGGATAGTGTCTAGGCTTGGGTTTGGAAAATACAAGTTTCCTGCTCTCCCTGGCTATTCCTAACTGATCCGACGGACGGGACGGTTACTTTCAAAACCTGATTTGAAAATTAATCAAAACCCTTTGAACTTAGAAAACACGAATATGCCTAACCCGAGGTTAGACTGAGTTGCGATGTAAACCTGCCCGGAACCAACCGGCACATCCAGTATTCGCAACAATATCTGTCTAATGCGAGTGGTCGCGGCTTTAATCTATTTAATTAAAGCTAGATCAAGAATGGTAGGGTTAAGTTAACTAAGACACTTAGCCAATTCAACAAGATAACCAACCCGATGGGTGGGGTTAGGTTCATACAGACATTTAACACAGTTAAGCTAGAATGGGAGGGTTAAGTCCATAGGAACACTTAACCAACTTAACACAGTCAAGCTAGAATGGGAGGGCTAAGTCCATAGGGACACTTAACCAAACTTATGGTAACAAGACCAGATTTGTAGGGGTTAAGTAACTAAGAAAACACTTAGCCAAATTAACATGTTAACTAGACTAGAAGGTGGGGTTAAGTAAAGTTAATACACTTAGCCAAATTAACATGTTAACTAGTCTAGAGGTTGGGGTTAGGTAAATACACTTAGCCAAATTGATATGTTAGCTGGGCTAGACCGTACGGTTAAGTAAGCTTGAACACTTAACCATCAGATTGTGATAAAGGAATAGGATTAAGTCTAAAACATGAAGGGATAATACTTAACCCTTAATAATAACATGTCAGTTAAAACAGATGAGCAAGGAACACTTAACCAATACAGGATGAATGGGTAGGGTTAAGTAATAAGAAATACTTAACCAATATAACTTGGTTTGTGGTGGGGTTAAGTCAACATGAATTACTGATAACACTTAACCAGTTTGACATGATAAATGAAGAGGGTTAAGTTGGTTTCAATTGACTAATGACACTTAACCAATCCAAATTGACGGGAAAGGGAACTAAGTAGTAAACCTTAGTTAAGAAAACAACGATTCTGGAAACTAATTGGTAAATCTTAGTTAGTAGAACTAAGTAGTAATTCTTAGTATAGCACGGGAAGGAGCGAATGTCCGTCTGAGTAAAAAGAAGGCTCCAACGAATTGGGTTACGAAGCTCGAGGCTTCGAGGGGACGTGAGGGTACTCTTGGTATCCCTCTGTGAGGCTGCAGATGATCCTCCTGGGCTCACAGAGGTTAAGGTCTGCGTAGAAGAACCAGGGGTATGCCTTGGTTGTAATATATGGCAACCTAAAGACTAGGATGGACCGGTGTGATTCGGCGAGAAAACGGTACCCCTGTGATAGCAACTCGTCGTCTACCATCCATCTTGAGTCAATCGAGATACGTGAAGCGGAAAGGCGGAGAACTCCAAAAGACCATATACTTGCTATCTAGTTATGGGTGAGGATGGCCATAGGATAGTAGGGCACCGGGGGCCTGCGTATAGTTCTCATTTTTCAAGGTGTGCCTTTCATTAGTTAAGGGAGGGGTCAAGTGGGACCATAGCCACTGGAATAAAAACAGACCTTAGCTTCTGCATCGGCAGATATCTGAAAGCTCCCGACCGAGTTCTGTATTCCTTGATTTGCCCTGCCACAGGACTCGGGCTGAACATTACAGGACATGTGCATCTAGACAAGCGATAATGATTCGCGATACATGCGTGGGGAAGTATAGGAACATATACCACTCTAGGTAGTGTGTCCTAGACTTGGGGGCATCGATTGGACTAGGTGGCATAAACCCTGAATCCGAGAAGCGTTCAGCAGACAGTGTAAACTCTAGTTGAAACTAGAAAGCACTTGATAGAAAATCTTAGATTAGATCCAGGTAACAAATAATAAATGTATGCCTGAAGGCAATGGAAACTATAGGGATTGGGATCACGTTATCGTTACTAGTTGGGACACTAGTTAGGCGGTGCAGAGATATAGAAACCAGTATAACAAGGAAATAACGAAGCGGCGAAAGTATTAGAGCATATCCAGTTAATCTTATCTTAGCATATCTTGTGTTAATCTTGTCTATTCTTGCCAACCCTATCATCATGGTGTTATCTTGTATTCAGTTAATTCATGTCATTTTGTTGTTCCATGTTCACATGCTAGAAGTTACTGAACTTACTCAGACTTTATGTCTGACTTTGTTTTTCTTTCGTCTTCTTTTCTTCCGCCCCCCCCCCCCAGGTAGCAAAGGAGGGAATAGTATAGCTCAGGTTAAGTTGGACTGTCACTCTTTCCCAGCTTGAAGATTTGGCGAAGTTTGCATGGATTCTCTTTTCAGATGCTACGGTTGGCTCTTGCTAAAATTGGGGAATATAAATATTGTTTTATGCTTCTTTATTTTGTAAGACAGATGATACTCTGATATTGTAAAGAAATCATTGTACAAACTATTTTATCAATAAAGCAAAGTTTTATTTTCCGCTGTTTAATTTCTGTCTGTCTTGTAATTTATCTGCATCTTTTACCCTAAATGCTCCACAAAACTTAGTGCATTCCCTTTGTGAGTGACACTAACGGATGTGGGGTGTTACAGTTTACCTTAGAGTACTGTACATCTTGTTGTGATAACTCTTTGGTTGCAGGTCCACGTAAGGTATGGTTTCTTATACCTGTTATTGGTTTATCTAGTGCTATAGATTTGCTATCGCCCAAACCAGACTTTCGTCTGACCTAGAGTTTTATGACTTTTCTTATTACTCTGGGTGCTCCTAACTGAGCAGACTAGAGACATGTTAGGTGGTTATGCATGAGTAGTTGTCCAGAGACGAGCAGGAGTCTTCCACGTACTGTATACATATATTCTCCCTATGTTTTTGATGGTCACTGCTTTGGGCATTAGTAATGCACCTACTTTATTTCCCTTTAAATGCAGTATTTTGAAGTTGTAATAATGGTTTGGATCATAAGCTGTATTTTGGATTCCGCTACTCTGATGGTTATAATTTAGTTTTCACCTTATGTACTATCTCGAATGTGTTATATCAAGTTATGTTACTATCATATTTTATTCCATGCGCTATGAGATATACTACAGGTTCTTGGTGATTCATCGTTTCAACCCTTCCTTTTGGCAATCGTCCCGTGCTAGTCGGGCATTAGCACAGCGCATTTTCGGGGAAATGTCGGCTAGTGCGGGTGGCCGTCACACTTGGTATCAGAGCCTAGGTTGCATAGTTTAACCTAGGGGAAGACATCAGGGAGAGATAGTATACGTATATGAGAGTGCATATTTGTGATGTTTTGGTTTTCAAAAACTACATATATATTATTAGTATACCTAAGGATGAAGTCGCACTGCACTAGCACCACTAACGAGATGGTTAATCGTTTTCTCTTTACAAATTGAATGATGGGCCGAATTACGGGGAGCACACCACTAGGAGTTGAAGAGGGAGCGGGTTCAGGGGCCAATAATGGGAATGTCCTTTATATGAGGACGATGTTTACCGCCTTTATGTGAGAGATGCTTGGAAAAGTTCAGGGAGAAGTTCCTAATGCTGCTAACGGTGGTGGTGCAGTAGTGCAGGCGCCTAGAGCCGATTTTTCCAGGCTAAACAAGGATTATGCCAGTCTTGGTGGGAAGCCGTTCCACGGAACGTAATCGGCTACGGAAGTTTAAGATTGGCTTGATAGTTGTGAGCGCATCTTCGAGGATTTGCGGATCGATGATGCGATAAAGAGAAAGCTAGCATCGCATCAACTTCATGGACGGGCGATGAATTGGTGGAATGCTATTAAAGCGGCTACTCCTGAGGATTAAGTTACTTGGAATCAGTTTAAGACCCGATTCAGTGATAAGTTTATTCCAACTGCTCAGAAATCAGAATTGTTTAGGAGATTTTTGGAGCATAAGCAGAATGGTAGGGCAGTCTCGGAGTATATTGCTGAATTCGAACCTTATCGAAATATGGATTATCTCTTATCGATACTGTCGAGAAGAAGAACGAGAAGTTCATAACTATCTTAGATGAGTACTTAGGGGGAAAGACTTATAAATCATATCGATGAGACATTCGAGTCTATTGTGGGAAAGATATTGAGATCTGAGAGCCTTTACCCTAAGTCGAAGACCGAGGTTGCTATTGCATCTGCAAAGGAGCCAAAGCCGCAGGCAAGCGGTGTAGGCAAGAATAGTTCCCAGAATTAGAGGAAACAGAACCAGACCAAGGATGTTCAGTAAAAGAAGAACAAGAAAGATATCGAGTGCTTTTGCTGTGGCAAGAAGGGCCACTATGCCAAAGATTGTCGAGCAAATGAGGGGGAGATAGAGGAAGTGCTTCAATTGTGACCAAGTGGGACATTTCAAGAATAAATGTCTGCAACCCCCTAAGGAGAAGCAGATCGTGAAAGCATATGCTATCAACGCTTTTCCTTCTTCATCGAATGCCCCAACTGCGGTGCAGAAGGGAAAAGGTGTTGTTATTCGAGGTAAGCTTTCCATTTATGATGTTCCTATTCGAGTTTTGTTTAATATCAGAGCTTCCCATTCCTTCATATCTAGTGACCTGGTAGGTAGGTTGGAATTGGAACCCGAGATTGTCGATAGACCTTTAGTTGTGACGAACCTGATAGGTGGTTCGACTAGCCTTAGTATGATTTGCCGTAATTTGGTCTTATCGAGTTATGGATGTATGTTTGCTTGTGATTGCTTTTTTTTTTTGGATTTTACTAGGTTTGGCATTATTTTGGGAGTCGATTGGATCTAAAGGTATGGGGTGGTGGTAGACTGTGAGGGGTCTTCTGTGACCATTAGAGCAGATGATGGGCTAGGGTGGTATTAGGCTGCCTACCTAGTGATGGGGTGATGGCTAGTTTTCTAAATTCCCTCGACATCCCTCATAATGAGTTATCAGATGTGCCTATTGCTGTTGAGTATCTGGACATCTTCGGGGTAGTGACTGGGCTTCCACCACACCGAGAGATCGGGTTTCGGATTGATTTAGTGAAAGATGCCAGACCTATAGTGATGCCTCTTCGTCGTATGACGCCAAGAGAGCAGCGAGAGCTCATAGTGCAAGTGGGCGATCTTTTGAAGAAGGGATATATCCAAAGAAGTGTTTCCGATTGGGGAGCACCAGTTGCGTTTGCTACCAAGGCCGATGGTTTCCTTTGCTTATGTGTGGATTACTACGAGCTGAACAAGGTGACTAGGAAGAATAAACATCCTCTTCCACGGATAGATGATTTTTTTGATCAACTGAATGGAGGAAGAGTGTTTTCCCAGTTGGATCTCGCGATAGGTTTTCGTCAGCTCTGAGTAGCAGCTGAGAGTATACCTAAAACGACATTTCGGACGCCGTTAGGATTCTATGAGTGTTTGGTCATGCTATTCGAGTTGACCATTGCACCCACATATTTTGTGGATCTTATGAATATGGTATTTAGGGATCAATTAAATAAGTTTGTTCTTGTATTTGTGGATGATATCATGGTTTACTCAAGGACAGAGGAAGAACACAAGGAAGATTTGAGGATAGTGATAGAGTTGTTGAGGAAACACCGGTTGAAAGCGAAATTTTCTAAGTGTCACTTCTGGAGGAGGGAAGTGAGATTCTTGGGCCATGTTGTTTCAGAGAATGGTATTGCCGTAGATCCTGCGAAGGTGGCTATCGTCCAAGATTAGTCTATGCCCAAGAATGCAATGGACGTGAGAAGTTTCTTGGGGTTAGCTGGATACTATCTTAAGTTTATTCAAGACTTCTCCAAGATAGCAGCACCGTTAACTCAGTTAACCAAGAAGAATCAAGCTTTTGTTTGGGACAAAAGGTGTGAGAATGCATTTAAGGGTCTGAAGGAGAATTTAACGTGTGCACCAGTGTTAGTTATTCCTAAAGGGAACAAAGATATGACAGTGTACACAGATGCCTGTGATACCAGACTAGGTGCTGTACTGATGTAAGGAGATAGGGTTGTAGCTTATGATATTCGGCAACTGAAACCGCATGAGAAAATGTATCCTACTCATGATTTAGAATTGGCAGCGATTGTATTCGTGTTGAAGATGTGGAGAAATTATCTCTTGGGAGAAAGATTCGAGTTGTTTACTGATTATAAGTCTTTAAAGTATCTTTTCTCTCAAAAGGATTTAAATCTTCGTTAGTAGAGATGGTTAGAGTTCTTGGCTTCATATGATTTCAAAATCTCATACACACTCGGGAAGGGAAATGCGGTAGCTGATGCATTGGGTAGGAGACATGCCAGTTTAGGGGCGATGTTTCTGGAATGGAAGCAACTGGTGTGACACCCCACCTCCATTAAGGTCACTCACAAAGGGAATGCTTTAACTTCGGTGGAGAGTTATAGGTAAAAGATGCAGATAAATTACAAGATAGACAAATAATGCAACAGAAAATAAAGTCATTTTATTAACAACTTAATTTAGTAAAGCTTGTACAACAATTGATGAAGTCATACTTAAAATTATTAGATAAAATTTCTGTCTTGATCCAAAAGCTACCAAGTATATAAGAAGCAAAAAATCCCGATGGTATTCCCCAATAAAGCATGAGCCAGCCATAGCAGTGGAAAAAGAGAGCAATACATCTACTATCCTCGAGCTTGGAAAGATAGTAATATTCCCTCCCTGCGAACCTGGGGGGGGGGGGGGGGGGACGGAAGACAAGAAAGTGAAAGAAAACAGAGTCAGACATAATGTCTAGTAAGTTCAGTAACTTCCAACATGGGAACAGGTAAAAGCAACATGACATGAATTAACTGAATACAAGAAGACATCACGATGACGGGAATAACAAGATAACATAAGGTTAGCACAAGATATGATAAGGCAAGATAAACTGGATGCGCTTCTATACTTTCTCTACTTCGCTACTACCTTGTTACTCTAATTTCTATATCTCTGCACACCTAACTAGTGTCCGAACTAGTAATCTGTATAAAATGATAACATTTCAACGTGACCCCAATCCCCACGGTTGGGGTAGCCTTCAGGTGTACATCTATATGAGGATTCTACCTCAATCAGCCCAATTGCCATGAAGTTGTTAGATGTATCCTTACTACCCTATCGATAGGCTCCCAACTTGCACTAATGTTCCATATGTCTGTGTCAATCGGCCCTCCTTTGCGTGTAGCTATCCTATGCTGGTCATACCATAAGGTGTATCAATCCTTATGGTAGCGACCCTGATACGATTCAAGAATGCACAGTGCAAAACTACTGGTACTCAGTGCCTGTTTTTTCCACTCTGGAGTACGTGCACGACCGTAAACCGTCGGAACCTACACTGCCGTACCCCCAGCCGCTATTTTGACTGCTCATAATCAGCCCAGTAATCGTGCCCCACCCTGCCTAGCTCAGGGTACCGTGATACACCTATGTGGGTTACTGCTGAAATGGGTCCCCGTTACTAGGGTTTTTTTTGGTTAAGTTTGTGGGCCTATATATACAATATTACCCACCTACACGAGATGTACTTAACCCTCCCACCGATTCAAGCTTGTTTATTTAATGGTTAAGTTTGTGGGCCTATATTTACTAATATTACCCACCAACCCGATATGTACTTAACCCTCTCGCTGGTTCAAGCATGTTTATTTAAACGGTTAAGTTCGTGGGCCAATATGTACTAATATTACCCACCAAACCGATATGTACCTAACCCTCCAACACATTATGTCACAATGGTTAGGTGTTTGTTCATTCATGTTAACCTAACCCGCCCATTCATCATATCATGTTGGTTAAGTGTTCCTTATTAACTTAACCCTCCTTACTTATCATGTTGGATTGGTTAAGTGCTTCCTATTAAATTAACCCTGTTCATTCATCTTGTTGTATTGGTTAAGTGTCATCGACAAATTCAAGTTAACTTAACCCACCTACTTGTCATTTTAATCTGGTTAAGTGTTGCCTTCTTGTGTTAACTTAACCCTACCACAAATCAAATTATATTGGTCAAGTGTTGCCCTCTTGTTTTTAACTTAACCTCACCCATCTGTTTAACTTAACATGTTATAACGGTTAAGTGTTGTCCCTTCATGTTTTAACTTAACCGTACCACAAATCTAGTTATATTGGTTAAGTGTTTCTTATTACTTAACCCTACTCATTCATTATGCTATATTGGTTAAGTGTTTCCTATTAACTTAACCTTAGCCATTCATCTTGTTATATTGGTTAAGTGTTCCTATGGACTTAACCCTAGTCATTCATCATATATTGGTTAAGTGTTCCTTTTATCTTAACCTAACCCACGTTATATTGGTTAAATGTTCCTATCTTAACCCTAGTCATTCTTGTTATATTGGTTAAGTGTTCCTATGAACTTAAACCTACTCATCCGTGTTACATTGGTTAAGTGTTCCTATTAACTTAACCTAACTCATTCATGTTATATTCATTAAAGCACTAACCACTCACATTAGACAGGTATTGTTGCGGTCACTGGATGTGCCGGTCGGTTCCGGGCAGTTTTACACCGCAACTCAGTCCAACCTCGGGTTCTTTTGGGCTCAATGCGCTAACCTCTCAAATTAGATAGGTATTGTTATGGTTGTTGGATTTTTCCGGGCGGTTCCGGGCAGTCTTATACCGTAACTCAATCTAACCTCGGGTTAGGCATATTCGTTTTTCACTAAATTTACACATTTACAGTCTAAATGTAAATTTTTATCCATTTCAAGTTTTGTCACTTTTACCATAAGTGTCTAAGTCTAGAATTTATATATTAACTATCTAAACTAGTCATGTTCCATTTCTCAAGTTATGCCCCACAAAGCTAATTGCAAGTTATGGGCTCCAAATTCCATTTTCAAGTTATTAATCAAAATAGGCTATGTCCAGTCTTGATTTAATATTCTAGTTTACAGTTTATGTCAAAACTAGATTTTTCATGTCCAAGTACATACTTTGTCGTTCATGCCAATTCTAGGTTAAATATGTCAAATTACATATTCCCTAATTCATGTCAAATTTACCCAAATTTATATCTTAACAATCATGCCATAATACATGCTCCCAATTATGCCAAATAATATAAATTTCATGTTATACCCAATTTCCATGTTTACAATCACATTCATGTTAATTTCATGTTCTGCCCAAACAGTATTCCCATCGTTTGTGTAATCGTGATTCAGTCTAGATTATAGGTAAATCTAGATTCATAGATAAAAGGGAATAAACAAGAATACCATGAAAAGATAGGCATAAGAATAAGCATAAGACGATAATTCCAAATTCACGAATTACAGATCTAATAAATATACTGAATAAATTGACTAAAACATCGCAGGCATATAGATCTGATAACATTATGAACATGAAAAGGTTTGAATAAAAATCTTGGTTCAAGAACATGGATAGATCTAACTTAATAGAAAAATCTCCAAAATCAAGATTCAAGGAGAAATAAGAATAGGTTTGAATAGATAATCAATCTTAGATCCAATTTCATAGTCATAATCCTAGGCAATACTCTCATAGTCATGAATCATAGGCGATTAGCCACAATTGTCCTTGTCATAGTCATAGGCAATAGGCTCATAGGCATAGTCATAGTTTCATAGTCATGGTCATGATCATAGGCATATACAAGCACAGCTTCAAATGAAAGGATCAGGCATATTCTCATATTCATTTAATTACATGTCAGAATTAGATCTAGGTGTTCAAATATAAAAAGTAACTGACTTACAGAGATTTGATTCATAGAAAAATAGTGGTAAAAGCCTTTTTGAATCAGCCTTTGAATATCTACTTGAATTCTAACTTGATTCCACGAAGAACTTGAACAACATTACTCTGTCTTTGATTTATATATTATTTTATTTTAAATTAGAATTAGAGCAGAGTATAGGAGTAAAGAAGTTGTGTAGAGAAGGTGAAGTTTGGGTGTGTTTATATAGTGTAGAACTCATGAATTTGGTCCAGAAATCAGCCCAGATACATAAAATCGAATTCTGCCTCGGATCTGGAAAAACAGGACAGGTCGACCCCCAGGTCGACCCCCTAGTCGACCTGGGTCCTGGGCGGAATTTTCCCGCCCAGCCCGCTTCTGGGTTCTGTTTTGAATTTCGAATCTGTTTTAATTTATTTTGAATTTATGAAACTTCTGAAGGCCATAACTTCTTCATACGGAGTCCGATTTACGCAAACTCGGACTCTATCTCAAGCAGAATTCCGAGACGAACGCAATGGCGCTACCTGTTTCCCTTAATTCTTCTTTTACAAATTAAGTATACTTAGACTTGTTACTTTTATGTTCATAGAAATTACGGGGTGTTACATTCTCCCCTCAAAGGATTTCGTCCCCGAAATCTTCAAGTCAAGAAGAAAGTGTCCTAACATCCAACCACCCATTTATTCAACCATCATCCACAAACATTCACTGTAACACCCCACGTCCATTAATGTCACTCACAAAGGGAATGCATTAACTTCCATGGAGGTTATAAGTGAATATAGAACAGAAAAATTACAACAAGACAGATAATAAATAGTACTTGGAAATCTAAAACTTCATTTTATTGCAGCGGAAATTAAACATGTTTTTACATCATAAAACCATAGATCATAACCAAGTACAATATCCATCTTCATAAAAACAAAATACATAATCCCATTACATAAATAGCCATTAAAAAGATGACAAGCTGGACTTTACTTCAACGGTCCAAGCTTTCCAAAGAGAGATGAAGCAATTCAATCAAACTCCACTAGAGCTAGGCCCAACCTGAGGACCTGGAGGGGGAAAAAGGATAGAAATAGAGGGGGTCAGACATAAAGTCTGGCGAGCATGATAATTCTAACAATACTATTATCAAAATAACTAGACTAAGGCATAAGCTGGAAGACAAGTAAATGTCTATGAACTCTTAGGAAGATAAAGATAGCGTTTAAGATAACGTTAAAGATAACGGTAAAGGCACACCTAATTACTAACGAATGATTACTACACTGCACCGCACATTACTACACTGCACCACACCAGTCACCCTATTGTTTGATCCCACTTGCTTCACACAAAAACTTTATAAATAGCCTTACGTACCCCTAGCTGACTACATAGGTGTCGTCTGCCCCTATCTCCACTAGGTGTACCCCACTACCCACTTTCGATCGGCTCCCTACTCGTAGATACCCGTGCTGGCCCCACAGTGGGGTGTATCACTCCCCTAAAGTGGCAACCCGATACAACTTGAGAATGCATGGCTTATACCTACACGATGCAACAACGTCTTACTTACCAGCCCGGGTCCACACACGCATACGAAACCGGTTGGACTTTCGTTGCCACCGCTCCCCGTTTTGGCCTCTTACAGTCAAACCCAGCATGCGTGTCCCGTCCTCGACTTGGGTCGAGCCCAAAAAGATACGTTTGGGATACTGGTCGAAATGGGCCCCCACAAGCTACCCACCTAAGCTTGTCACTAGTATATCCCACTTAACCCTCTTAGTCATGTTCATTTACATGTGTGTTTGGTTAAGTCTTACTAATCGTATTTCACATGCCACTAAGGGCCCCCCTAGATTCCTTGTGCCACCCAAGGCACCAACTTAACCCCCCATGTCCAACTTTACATGTTTATCTGGTTAAGTATTTCTTAATTCATTCAGGCCATAACCTCATAAAGACCTCTCACATTAGACTGGCATTTATGGCAGCTGGATTGGCCGGGCGGGTCCGGGCAGTCTTACACCATAAAAGAGTCTAACCTCGTGCCTTTACAACGGTTATGCTTTAGTTTAGGCCTAGGACCTCTCACATTGGGCTGACATTTGTGACCACTGGATTTGCCGGGCGGGTCCGGGCAGGTTTACGTCACAAACGAGTCCAACCTCGTGTCCTAAGCATTGATTAACACATAAAATCTTTTACCCCAGTTTTAATAATTCCCTATTCAAATTATTAATTAAGTCAACTTTTAATGATGTCCATAATTGACTCAATTATGGCCATCTACTTATGGCATGCAAAATCATATCAATTGCACCCCAACTTTTTAATATTAAATCCTTAATATTACCCCTACCCCACGTTTATACGTTCGCTTATTCAATGCGTAATATAGGCTAGACTTGTATAGTCTAACACCTAGCAAAAGATAAATTATCACAACATATAGACAATTAAAATAAATCTAATCATAATAGGGGTGAAACTTGCATAAACTACACATGTTAAGGATCAAAAGATGTCAACTTGTTAAATGTCTCAATTTATATGATATGATCATAGCCCAAATCTATACATAAACTTGCATATGGGGATTTTAGGCAACATAATGATGGTGTGAACTAGCATAGGATATCACATATGTCATAGCATAATTATAGATGTCATAATAGATGTCTTGGTATATGTTCATAACTTTTCTAATCAATCTAACCTGCATATGTTACTTGTCATATAGATCAACATAACCCAAACATGATGATTTAATTAATATGAACTAACTAGCATAGATGGAAACATCATGGCCTTTTTAACATGTATGATTCATCACAACTTAGCATAGAAACTTTCAACATACATAACATCATCATAGCATGATTTACAACATATAAGATATCATCATCACATAACATTGGATTTACAATATACATGATAGCAAAAGGGGTTTACAACAACATATATGATAATTCACATCATCTACTCATAATCCATTCATAACTCAACCTAACTAAAATGATAATAATCTTGTTAAGATCATCATACTCATAATTTAGAGAAGAAAAGAGAGAGTTTTACTTTGCTTTAGGGTTGAGAGAATTAGAATTGAATTTGCTTTTCTTCTTTCTTAGTTGGTGGCGGCTCCATTGATTTCCATGGCGATGGTATGACGTTAACTATTCTATTTTAATTAGGTTTAGGGTTAGCATTAGGATGTATTTATAGGTGTAGGAAGTTATTTAGGATCATTAGATTAACCCTGAACCATGAGAACCAATAAAATGCAAAATCTGCATTTGAGCGAATCGGCCCACGGGTTGACAGCCAAACACCCTGGATTAACCGCTAGTCGACCCAGCAAGGCTCGGGTCGACCTCAAAAATGGGCCGGTTCGGTTATTCCCCCTCCCAATTCGCTGTTTTGAACTTTTTCACATATTTATTTATTTAATTTTTAATTTATATATATATATCAATATATATATATATTTCTCTACGCATCCCATTTCACTTAATTCTTTTCTAAAAATTAAGTATACTTTAATTTGTGAATTTTAATGTTATAAAATTACAGGGTGTTACATTCTCCCCTCCTTAAAGGATTTCGTCCCCGAAATCTCCAAGTCAAGAAGAATGTATATCCTACCATCTAATTGTCCATCTACTCAACCATCAAACACCAGCATCCATTGTCCTTAAAAGACTTCTAATGCTTTAATGTTTATATGCACAGTGTGTGTATATGTCCATATCTAATGCAAAATTAGGCGGTCTACTGATTCAGTCGACCTCCTTAGTGCAATTCATGATAGTGCCATGCGTCCAATATGTATGCAAAAGATTCCTAATGATACATATTAATTCTATATGCGTGCACAACCATCCACCCGAATGCAGCAACTATATGATAATACAACCATTATACATCCATTTTACTAAATACATCCATATATATGCAATATGCAATATGAAGTGACTGAGCCGATCTGGTGCCTAATAGTGTGTGTATATGCATCCACGAGCAACCACTAGCAAACACTTGCATCCACTTTGCATCCACCATACATAACATGTCTCAAACACATGTTTCAACCATAGGATTATCCAAACTAAAGGTCAAAGATACTAGCGAGAGGATATACTAAAGACAAGATAAGTACAAGCTAAGAGATAAAGGAGAAATTAAAGGACATACCCTCAAAAAGAAAAGGGTATCGTGAACGCATCTTCTTTTCCGTCTCCCAAGTAGCATTGCTCTCATCATCTCCCCATTGCACTTTGACTAGTCTGACCTCTTGATTCCTCAACCTCTTGATCTCCGACCCAAGAATGCGCGTAGGAGCTCGTCGAATTGTCGCATCACGCTCCATCTCCACCTCTCTAAGAAAGCTCGGCTCTACCACTTCCGCGGTCTCGTGCAAGCACTTCCTCAAATGTGACACATGGAATACGTCGTGTACACCACTAAGTCTCTCGGGCAACTCCACTCTATACGCCATCTGTCCAATTTTCTCCTTAATAGGAAACGTCCCTACAAACCTTGGTGCTAATTTCCCAACGGACCCAAAGAACAACGTTTCGTAATGGAGACACTTTGACAAAGACCATATCCCCAACTTCAGACTCGAGATCTGTCCTCCTCTTATCCGCATAAGATTTCTACCTATCTTGCGCTGCTTTCATCCTCCTTTGAATCAAGTCGATCTTCTCTGAAGTCTCCCTAATCATATCGGGCCCAAGTAAGATCTTATCCGTAGATTCCCACCAACATGTAGGTGAACGACAAGGTCGTCCATAAAGGGCTTCAAATGGTGCCATACTAATGCTGGACTGAAAGCTATTATTATATGCGAACTCAACCAATGGAAGATGCTCTTCCCATGTACCCCCAAAGTCTAGGATACATAGCCTCAACGGATCCTCTAGAATGTGATTCACCCTCTCAGTCTGGCCGTCCTTCTGAGGATGATATGCGGTGCTCAAATATAACTGAGTCCCTACCGCCTCTTGTAAGCTTCTCCAAAATTCGCTAGTGAAAATAGGATCGCGGTCGCTCACTATGCTAGAAGGAACACCGTGTAAATGAACTATTTCTCGAACGTATACGGCGGCTAACCATGGAGCAGTCCTCTTACTCTTTACGGGAATGAAATGGGTGCTTTTAGCAAGTCTATCTACTATAACCCAAATTCCCGTATTACCCTTCCTTGATCGCGGTAACCCATCTGATTGACACTGAAAAGTGTTTATTTTATGACTCTTATGCTTTATCTTTTGTAAATAAATAAATGATACTTTGGGTATTTTTTATGTGTTTTTACAGATTTCAAGCGTTGCCTCCTTCAATTCAAATCAAAGGCCAACTACAAGAAAGAGCTACTTCCTCACATCAAATTCATTTCAATTGCAAAAGAAGTAGTAGCTCACTGGTAAAGGCATAGGAATTGGTGCTAAGAGACCCGAGTTCGAACCCCGTCAAGCTCACTTTTTGCCAAAAAAACGGAGCGCGTTCACACTGGCCCTTTGCTTTGAGAAATATTTGGACTAGTGTTATGTTATATATATACATACACATATTCATGTGTATGTATTTATGATGTGCACCAATTAACATTTCAGCAATAGCCATATTCTTATCATGGAATTAAATTCAAATCATTCAATTTCAATTAGAAGAATTTCTGATTGAATTGCTGCCAAGAAAAGATCCATTGTGAAGATTTTATCCTTTGTGCCTTGGGATTCTAATAAGCATCCTTGTTTGGAAGAATCAATTACATGCACCAATCAATTAGCCACATGAGAGAATTGAGAGATATGGAAAATATTTACCATGATATGCCAGATTTTGCTCCAATCAAGCTGAGTCAAGGAAGGCAAGAGATATTCATGAATGAGGAGGCCCATTTATTCATAGACTTAATTATGGTTTTCCCATTCTCATCTATAAATATGTGTTGTAACCATTGTAAAAAGGATTCATTCTTCTGTACTCTCTTTTAGTTTTAATAAAGCTTTCTTTTCTTTAGTTTCTGCATTTTATTTTCATGGCAAATTGTGTTGTCTAGTCAATTAGATTTGCTAGAACACAATTTGCTATTGCTTCTATCTTTCTTACTAGTGATTGACCGTCTGATTAGATTCAGCGGTAATCCTAGTTTTTATTTTCAGTTGTTGATTTCTTTTCTGAAATTTTATTTCCAGTGTTCTATTTTATTTTAATCATTGAATTTATTACAGATCCGATTAGATTCGAATCTGTGGTGAATTGAATTGCATCTTTTATTCGTAGTTTCAGTTTTCATTTTGCTTTGCGAAAAAAATCAACCTCTAAGCTTTGTCTAACTCGCCCAAGAGATTAGATAAATAATTGATTTAATTCACCTCCCTGTGTTCGACCTGTATGCTACACACCTGTATGCTTGCAGAATTTATTACAAATGTCGCGCTTTTCTAATTCATAGATTAGCAACGATCAAGTTTTTGTCGCCGTTGCCGGGGAGGTAACGATTGAATTTTATTGTTTTTTTAATTTTTGATTCGTGTTAGTTTTGTTTTATTTTATTTTTGTGTTCGTGTATATATATATAGAAAAATAAAAAAATATTTAGTTGTGGTATCATTCAATGATATTGTAATCTTTCTAAACAAAAAAATCTTGCTGATTTTCATTTCAATTTCTTTTCTTCTTTTCATTTGTTGCTTTCCCTTTTTTCATTCTTTTCCTTTTTTTTTTTTCCACTCTTCTACGTCCAGAATAACTTAAAAAAAAAAATCTTGATTAACTGATTGGGTATACACTGATACCATGATCTTCTAAATAAGAAAAAAAAATCACTTGCCAATTTTTGTATTCTCTTTCTTTCCTATTTTTTTTCTCTTTCCTTTCTTTCTCTGCTAGTTTCCAATTAAAAATAATAATAATAATAATAATAATAATAATAATAATAATAATAATAATACAAATTTCCTTCTCTGTTCTGTTCACTGCCATCTCTTTACATTGGCCTCTTCATCATACCCAATACTTCCACCGCAAGCCAACCTTTACATCTCATCTACCATAAGTTCATCCACTCTCTTCAAAACAATTTCTCTACCACCACGCAATACCATCTTTTTGTCGTCCATCAAAACCGCAGCAACAATTCACCCCAAACTCCCAACATATCCACAGTTCTGTGACTTCTGTCAACGCCCAGACCTCCTTGCTTCACCATCACGTCCACAAAACCCTTCACCATCTCCAGACAGCGCCCTACCATACTCCATCTTCCCATAGCCGCCACTAATTCTCTCATCACATACCATACCGTCCCCAACCTCACAAACTAACAACCAAATCGTTCTTCCCTTTTGCCACCCATATCGATCAGCCCTGCTGCAACAAAAACCTAAACCGCACCCTCTCATCTCCATCACACAGACCCTCGCACCATCACAAATCCGAATCCAAGACAACCTTCAAACTACAGCCCAATTCGATCACAGAACCTGAACACCACTCCAAACCGCAACAACCAAGACCCGAAACCCAATACTCAAGCAAAAATCCGAACCCTCCCAAACCACCGATTCGGATTCCAGAAAGCCACAATTCACTTCGAAACCCTTAATCGGTTTCCCAAAAAAAAAAAAGAGAGAGGGAGAGAGGATAAGACCTCATGATTTGTTTCTGAAATTAAAAGGGGGCGTTCAACGTTTTTCTTCTGTTGATTTGTTGAGAATAGAACAGCTATATGAGCTTTTATAATTGGAGTATTTTCTATATTATATTGAGTACTGGAAGTGTGGTAGTTTTTAGGGTTTGTATACACTGGTTTAGTGGCCTGTTGAATGAGCGTGACTAGAGTCGAGTGCGTTGGACCTTTTGTATTGAGGTGTTAATTGGGGCGTGGTACGTTCTAATTTTTTTAATTTTGTTATTGGCTTTGTTTTACTTCCTTTTCTCCAGACTGCTATTTTGCTTCCTTCCTTCTTTTTCTTTATTCAATTTCCCTTGTTTTCAACTTAAAAAAAAAGAGAATTTTTCAAAAACAGGTACATCTGAAATTTAAAAAAAAAAGGGTCTTAAAAAAAAATTCGGGCTCCCAGCCCGAACCCGTGCCGCAGCGCAGTCAAGCAATTAATAGAAGGGGACAACAACAGAAAGCAGCGGACGATTCAGATGGGTTGGAGCGGTTGCACATCAAGTGGGGTGTGAACGCGCTAGCGCTTCCCAAATTCACTGGAGGACTGCCGATCAAGGTGAAAACTTTAAAACTCTACAGGTGCTCTGCTGCAAAAGGAATATATATATATATATATATACAATTGTTGTAAAAAATTTCTGCAGGGGCAGCGGCTTTGAATGTACAATTTTTAATTTTTGCAATCATTTTGTGTGATTTCTGCATTTTTTTTATTCATTCTGTTAAGGGCAATACCCCAATTCACATAAGGTGAGGGATTTCATCACCCTTTCCTTAGCCCACAAATTGCATTTCATCGTATAATCTGACTAATAATAACGGTTAGACGTTGGACTTAAGGGAGTCACGGGCTCATCTAGGGCTTAATTATATTGTGATAGTTGATTCATTTGGAACGAATTATTTCTTGGTGTCTAGACTACGGCAGATAAATAACCGTTTATAAATATTACGGTGATTCGTAAATATTATATCGGTTGTTACTCTGAAGGTACTTAAACCTTCGGCTGCATTGCTAGGGTGATTCCTGGTGCACCGATAACTCCTGTCCGTTAACTGGCTGAGAAATCTTTTGATCTAAGTAATCAAACGTGTCACTTTATAATTTTGGGTTAGGAGCCAATAAGGACAGAAAATTTCATTGTAGCTAATTTCTGTTCTTGCATTTAACAAAATTGAGTGAAAAAAGTGTTAGCCAACAAAATTCTCCTAGGGGTTCTCGAATCAACCAAAATTTTCCAACCGAATTGGATCAAAATCGAGTGAATCAAAACCTTCCAAACTTTGGGGTTCAAAACCAAATAAATCAAAATTTTCAAAATCTCAATATCCAAATGGATAGACCCTTGTCTCTTCGTGATCGATGTTATCCTACTAGGACCGTTCAACCATCTGTCATTGTGTTCCCACCAGCTGAAGGAAACAATTTTGAGCTGAAACATTCTTTTATCCAAGGGGTACCAAAATTTACTGGGTCTGAAAATGCTTATGAATTTCTAAGTGAATTTGAATTGTATGCCTCCACAACAAAAATGCAACAACTATCTAACGAATCGATCAAGCTAAGGCTAATTCCATTTGCACTACTTGAAAGCGCTAAAAGATGGCTAAATTCTCTTCCACGACATTCCATAAGAAGTTGGGATGAATTTGTCACTGCATTCTTGAAAAAGTTTTTCCCTTTCCATAAAACTCTGAAAATCCGAACTGAGATAAATCAATTTTGTCAAAATGAGGGGGAAACTTTTTCAAAATACTTTGAGAGATTCAACCAGCTATTATATAGTTGTCCTCATCATGGAATTCTAAAAGATCACTTATGTCAAATTGCATATGAAGGGCTAAACTATCAGACTAGAACTCAACTAGAATCAATGTGTGGAGGAGACTTTATGTCTAAAACAGCCGATGAAGCTTGGTGGTTCTTAGAAGACTATTATGAAAAGGACATGCAATGGGAATCGATTCGTGTTCCCATTCGTACTTCTACTAGAGGAGTGCATGTTGTAGACCCAAGTCAAATTCCCTTAGAAAATCAAAATCCTCAAACCGGAGAAGGGTTACCCCACTATTACTCTCAAGACCAAGCCAATTCCATAGCTCAAAATAATCCTTACTCATCCACGTACAACCCTGGTTGGAGGAACCACCCAAATTTTTCCTGGTCGAACCCCAATAATTCGGCTAACCCATCTCACGTGCAACCCTTTATTCCCAATCCGAATTACCAAGGTCCACCCCCCAATTTTCAATCATCAAACCAATCATCTCAATCTTCTCAACCATCACAAGATATTGGGCGTCTAGAAAAACAGATGAACTCTTACGAAGCTAAAATAAACTCGCAAGACGCTAAAATGGACCAAATGTTTAATATGATGAAGGAATTTATGAAAACTCATGAGAAGGGAAACTTGCCTAGTCAACCTGAGGTGAATCCAAAATATAACTCTTGTGCTGTAAATTCTTGTGAGGACGAAAATCATAATCCAGTCAACGCTATTACAACCCTTCGATCTGGTAAGAGGATTGATAATAACATGGGCGACCCTGACGAACCTTCTAACTCGACCCCAATCCCCAATCTTGATGACCACCCATTGGCTTCGAATGCCAATTCTTCAAAACCTCAAGTTCCCTTAAATGTTGGCAATCCCAACAGTTCTTCTCCCAGTGTCGGCAAACCCGACCCACCTTTGAAAATCAATGTTGGCAATCCCAACATTTCATCTTCTACACCCCTACCACCTTCTTCTTCGAATGATGAAACTCATCACAGAGTCGAAAAACCACTAGCTCCTTTTCCTCAAAGACTCAATAATAAGAAGAAAGCAGCAAATTTCGATAAAGTTTTGGAAATTTTCAAACAAGTCCGTGTGAACATTCCTCTGTTAGACACCATTGAACAAATCCCTCAATATGCTAAATGTCTTAAGGAATTGTGCCCACAAAAACGTGCGACCAATGTCCCAAAAACAGCTTTTCTAACTGCAAATACAAGCTCTGTTCTTTCGAATCTTGCCCCAGTCAAGTATAAAGACCCTGGCTGCCCTACGATTGATTGTAAAATAGGAAACACTCACATCTCTCGTGCCCTACTCGACCTTGGTGCCAGTGTCAACCTTCTCCCTTATACTGTCTATCGTCAACTTGGACTAGGGGAGATTAAACCAACAAACATCACACTTCAACTAGCCGATCGATCTGTCAAAAAGCCATTGGGAATTATCGAAGACGTCTTGATACAGATCGAACAGTTCTACTTCCCTGTCGATTTTATAGTTCCAGAAACAGAGCCTATCTCGAATCCCAAAGTTCAAATACCATTGATCTTAGGACGCCCTTTCTTAGCAACCTCTAATGCTGTCATTAATTGTAGGAATGGTCAGCTTCGACTTTCCTTCGGGCACCTAACCATTGAGCTAAACATCTTTAGTCTCAACAAGCAACCTAGGGATTTTGAGGTCGATGAAATTGACATGATTCAAACCACAGTTGATGAAACCTCTAGTGATACTTCTGAAGCCCTGAAAATGTGTCTTGACCATTTCGACTCTGATTTTGATGAACTCGAATACATTTCTGAACTAAACAAAATTTTTGACTCCAACACTTCGTCACCTGAATCTAACCAAGGAATGTTGACCAATGTTGATACACAAGAACTTCCTAAGTTAGACCTCAAACACTTGCCACCAGACCTTAAGTATGCCTACCTAGACTCTTCAAAAACCTTTCCCGTAATCTTGGCTTCCGATCTTATCAAGGACCAAGAAGAATTTTTTTTGAATATCTTGCGGGAAAATAAGGACGCCTTGGGGTGGGAAATTAGTGATATAAAAGGAATTAGCCCATCAATTGTGGAACATCGCATACATTTAGTTGATGAGGCAAAACCCACCCGTGAGGCTCAAAGGCGATTAAACCCAAACATGAGAGAAGTGGTCAAGGAGGAGATAATCAAATGTCTAGACAATAACATCATCTATCCCATCTCTGACAGTACTTGGGTGAGTCCGGTACAAGTTGTACCAAAGAAGTCAGGAGTCACAGTGATCAAAAACGACAGTAATGAACTCGTCCCAACAAAAATCAAAACCAAATGGCGTGTGTGCATCGACTATCGAAAGCTTAACTCAGCCACACGAAAAGACCATTTTCCCTTGCCTTTTATTGACCAAATGCTCGAACGCTTAGCGGGACATGAGTACTACTGTTTTCTCGATGGATACTCTGGCTATAACCAAATTCCTGTTGCTTTAGAAGATCAACATAAGACCACCTTTACTTGTCCCTTTGGAACCTTTGCTTAACGTCGCATGCCTTTTGGTCTTTGTAATGCCCCCGCGACTTTCCAAAGGTGTATGATGAGTATTTTCTCTGATATGGTGGAAGAATTCTTGGAAATATTCATGGACGATTTTTCAATATATGGATCATCTTTTTCCCAATGTCTCACTCATCTAGAACTTGTCCTCAAACGTTGTAAGGAGAAATCACTCATGCTTAATTGGGAAAAATGTCACTTTATGGTAAAAAGGGGGATAGTTCTAGGTCATGTCGTCTCCAAAGATGGCCTAGAAGTCGATAAATCCAAAATCGATTTGATTGCTAATTTACCTCCTCCTAAGTCTATCAAAGATGTTCGTTCATTTCTTGGCCATGCAGGATTCTATAGAAGATTCATTAAGGATTTCTCAAAAATTTCAAAACCTCTCTCGAATTTACTTGCCAAAGACGTAAAGTTTGAATTTTCTAATGATTGCAGAACATCTTTTGAAACTCTTAAATCACTCTTGACCACAACTCCCATCATTCAACCTCTTGATTGGACTCAACCCTTTGAACTTATGTGCGACGCTTCTGACTTTGCAATTGGAGCCATCTTGGGTCAGCGAATTGATAAACTCCCTCGAGTCATTTACTACGCTAGCAAAACCTTAAACGAGGCCCAATTGAATTACTCAACTACTGAAAAGGAATTTTTGGCAGTTGTCTTCGCTCTTGAGAAATTCAGACCATATCTCATAGGATCCAAAGTAATAGTTTACACTGACCATGCTGCCCTACGATATTTGCTTTCTAAAAAGGATGCCAAGGCCCGCTTGATTCGTTGGATCCTTCTTCTTCAAGAATTCGATATAGAAATACGAGATAAAAAGTGTTCTGAAAATGTCGTAGCTGATCATCTCTCTCGAATTGTGCACGAAAATGATAACGACACCCCAATCGATGACTATTTTCCTGACGAACAACTCCTTTCGATCTCTAACACCCCTTGGTACGCTGACATTGTGAATTATCTTGTCACACAAAAAACACTCGCTGAATTGTCGAAACAAGATAAACAAAAATTTCTCTCGAAAGTTCGAAACTTCTATTGGGATGACCCATATCTTTTCAAATGCTGTCCAGACCAAATCATTCGAAGGTGTGTGCCCGATCATGAACACCAAAGTATTCTCTCCTTCTCACATGACCATGCTTGTGGCGGTCATTTTGGAGCAAGAAAAACTGCTGCAAAAGTTTTGCAAAGCGGTTTTTATTGGCCCACACTCTTCCGTGACGCTTTCGAATTTTGCTCTAAATGTGAGAGATGTCAAAGAACGGGTCGAATCTCTAAGCGAAACATGATGCCTCTCAACCCCATATTAGTGATTGAGTTATTCGATGTTTGGGGCATCGATTTCATGGGACCATTCCCTAATTCACTTGGGAATCTTTACATCTTACTTGCGGTAGATTATGTCTCAAAATGGGTTGAAGCCATTCCGACCAAAACCAACGACAACAAGGTTGTTGTCAAATTCCTCAAAGAAAACATCTTTTCACGCTTTGGTACACCTCGAGCTATCATTAGCGATAATGGCACTGACTTCTGTAATCGTGCTTTTGAGCCCTTGCTCAAGAAATACTCAATCACACACAAGCTGTCAACACCTTACCATCCACAAACTAGTGGACAAGTAGAAGTTTCCAATAGACAAATCAAGCAAATTCTTGAGAAAACCGTGAATTCCAATAGAAAAGATTGGTCTGTAAAACTGATTGATGCACTTTGGGCTTTTCGCACTGCTTATAAAACCAATCTAGGAATGTCCCCATATCGATTAGTCTTTGGAAAGGCCTGTCACTTACCTCTTGAATTAGAGCATCGTGCTCTTTGGGCCATAAAATTTTTGAACTTTGACTTAGAAAAAGCCGGCTCACATAGGAAGTTACAAATTTCGGAATTAGAGGAATTAAGAAATGAGGCGTATGAAAATGCGAAAATCTACAAAGAAAGAACCAAAGCCCAACACGACAAAAACATACTTCGTAAGGAATTCAACGTAGGTCAAAAAGTTCTTTTATATGACTCTAGACTTCACTTGTTTCCAGGAAAACTCAGATCTCGATGGACCGGACCTTATGTCGTGAAAATAGTATATCCTCATGGAGCGGTTGAAATTGAAAATCCTAGGGATGGAAAAGTCTTCAAAGTAAACGGTCAACGACTGAAACCATTTTTAGAATTCGAGCAATATTACGAAGATGACTCTATCGATCTGCATGATCATCCACCATGAAATCAGGTGGTACACGTTCTTTTTCTTTTATTTTTATTTTTCACTTTTTTTATTTTTTTTCTGCTTTAGACAGTTGGGACACTGTCTCAATCAAGTGGGGGGGGAGGAGTCTGCATTTCATCCATTTTCATTTTTCTTTGTTTTTATTTCTTTTTATTTTCAGCCATTTAAGTAGGATCATCATACATTTTAGATTGTAGTAACACACCAATTTTTTTTTTTTTTTTTTGCAATACGACTCATTTTCAATTGATACAGCAAAATAAGTTTACAATTTTTAGCCAGTTGATAGTATTTTTCTCTCTCAACTTAGATCGAATAGGAAATATAATGAAAAGTTTAATTTTGAGGGATAATAGTGTAACCGGTACATAGGGAGATTCTTAGGTGATGGCCATGAAATCTATTCTATATTGTAGACTTTGTTTAAATAAGTGGAGGACTTAAAATACTTATATTGGCTTTTCAAATCTTTAAAACTAAGTTGTGTCAAGTTGAATTCGCGTAACTCTCTTTTGTGCTTATATTTTCGATAATAATAATAATAGTATTCCAAGGGTATCCAACATTGCTTGTATATCGAGCGTTGGTGTGCAAACCCACCAAGCTCTATCCGACACGTTGTTGACAAAGTCAAAGTTGGAATATCTTGGTCTCATTTTATGAGATTGGACACATAAGGATTACCGACACGTTGTTGACAAAGTCAAAGTCGGCCTGCACAATCCGCCAAGCTCTTTACCTACTCTCCGTTAGTCCGCGATGCAGTGCATGGGTGGTAAACCTTGGTCTTTTTAGTTAGGTGTATGTACTTAATCATAAATCTTAAAATTTTTATAGAATAAAGAATAAGCGATGATACCCAAACACTTCTTGACCTTATTGATTCGACTAGCCATACATGAGAAAATTAGAATACCACTTTGCAAACTGTGCCAAGCAAACTAAGAATTTATTTCATGGCTGCACTATGTTATCGACCGAACTAACTGGCCAAACTGGAATTTAACATTTGAAAACTTGATTTATGTTGAAAATTTGTGACAAGGCGAGGTATCTAAAATAAAATCAACTGGTTAGAAATTATTAACTTAATTTGTTATACCACTTTCCTGAAATAAGTCATGTTGTCAATTTTCGTTTTTATTTTTGCATATGTCCATTGCATTCATGTAGTTTCATTAGAATCATAACATACTGCATTTGGATTTTGTGGGCAGTATCCGCTGAAAACCCTCACGAGACACCACTCGTCCAACTAGGGACACCTAGAGGTTTAATGGCTTGTTGCATACGCTCAATGCAATTGTGTTTCCTACGAAAGTGTGACCTATCTAGTTTAGTTTTTCATTTTTTTTGTTTTACTCGAGGACGAGTAAAAGATAAGTGTGGGGGTATTTGATTGACATTGAAAAGTGTTTATTTTATGACTCTTATGCTTTATCTTTTGTAAATAAATAAATGATACTTTGGGTATTTTTTATGTGTTTTTACAGATTTCAAGCGTTGCCTCCTTCAATTCAAATCAAAGGCCAACTACAAGAAAGAGCTACTTCCTCACATCAAATTCATTTCAATTGCAAAAGAAGTAGTAGCTCACTGGTAAAGGCATAGGAATTGGTGCTGAGAGACCTGAGTTCGAACCCCGTCAAGCTCACTTTTTGCCAAAGAAACGGAGCGCGTTCACACTGGCCCTTTGCTTTGAGAAATATTTGGACTAGTGTTATGTTATATATATACATACACATATTCATGTGTATGTATTTATGATGTGCACCAATTAACATTTCAGCAATAACCATATTCTTATCATGGAATTAAATTCAAATCATTCAATTTCAATTAGAAGAATTTCTGATTGAATTGCTGCCAAGAAAAGATCCATTGTGAAGATTTTATCCTTTGTGCCTTGGGATTCTAATAAGCATCCTTGTTTGGAAGAATCAATTACATGCACCAATCAATTATCCACATGAGAGAATTGAGAGATATGGAAAATATTTACCATGATATGCCAGATTTTTCTCCAATCAAGCTGAGTCAAGGAAGGCAAGAGATATTCATGAATGAGGAGGCCCATTTATTCATAGACCTAATTATGGTTTTCCCATTCTCATCTATAAATATGTGTTGTAACCATTGTAAAAAGGATTCATTCTTCTGTACTCTCTTTTAGTTTTAATAAAGCTTTCTTTTCTTTAGTTTCTGCATTTTATTTTCATGGCAAATTGTGTTGTCTAGTCAATTAGATTTGCTAGAACACAATTTGCTATTGCTTCTATCTTTCTTACTAGTGATTGACCGTCTGATTAGATTCAGCGGTAATCCTAGTTTTTATTTTCAGTTGTTGATTTCTTTTCTGAAATATTATTTCCAGTGTTCTATTTTATTTTAATCATTGAATTTATTACAGATCCGATTAGATTCGAATCTGTGGTGAATTGAATTGCATCTTTTATTCGTAGTTTCAGTTTTCATTTTGCTTTGCGAAAAAAATCAACCTCTAAGCTTTGTCTAACTCGCCCAAGAGATTAGATAAATAATTGATTTAATTCACCTCCCTGTGTTCGACCTGTATGCTACACACCTGTATGCTTGCAGAATTTATTACAAATGTCGCGCTTTTCTAATTCATAGATTAGCAACGATCACCATCCACAAAATCCATCGAGACACTTTCCCACTTCCAAAGTGGAACCTCCTATGGGTGAAGCAACAAACCGGGTTTCTTTTGCTCCGCTTTTACTTGTTGGCACACCAAGCATCTAGCGACATACTCGGCCACGTCTTTCTTCATGCCGGCCCAAAAGTAAACTCTCTTCATGTCTTTGTACATCTTGTCCCCGCCGGGATGAATGGTCATCTTCGAATGATGTGCTTCGTCAAGAATAGTCTTCCTTAGGTCATCGTCTTTTTGTACACAAAGTCTACCATCCCTACGTAACCAACCCTTATCGTCTAGGGTATACCTACGGAGATGGCTTGATGACTCCCCTCCTTTGAGTTTTTCTACTAACTCAACCAACTGCAGGTCGTCTCGCTGTGCCTCGCCAATCTGTCCCAAAAGCGTAGGTATGACCTCCAAGGATGCTAGCAAACCGGGTGCGAAGTCAACGGAAGGTCTAAAGTCAAACATCGAAATGAATTCTAAACTTCGCCGCTCAACAAACAAAGGAGTTAAGGATAATCTTTTTCTACTTAAGGCGTCTGCCACCACGTTACCCTTGCCAGGGGTATAGGCTATTTCGAAGTCGTAGGACGCTAAGAACTCCATCCACCTTTGCTGCCTTAAGGTCAAGTTCTTTTGAGAGAATAAATATTTTAAAGACTTGTGGTCAGTGAATAATTCGAATTTCTCGCCAAGAAGATAATGACGCCAAGACTTAAGCGCGAAAACAATAGCGGCCAATTCTAGGTCATGTGTAGGATAATTTTTCTCATGCGCTCTCAACTGCCTTCCACCATAGGCTATTACCCTACCCTCTTGCATTAAGATTGCGCCTAGTCCTGTCCCACAAGCATCAGTATAAACGGTAAACGGCTTACTCCCGTCTGGCAATACTAAGACTGGGGCTGAAGTCAAAGCTCTCTTCAAACGTTGGAACGCATCATCATAATCTACGTCCCATTTGAAAACTAGGTTCTTCTTCATCAATCGTGTCAATGGAGCTGATATCTTTGCGAAGTCTTTGATAAACTTC
Source organism: Allium sativum (assembly GCA_030737875.1). Classification (NCBI taxonomy): domain Eukaryota; kingdom Viridiplantae; phylum Streptophyta; class Magnoliopsida; order Asparagales; family Amaryllidaceae; genus Allium; species Allium sativum. The sequence goes on along the minus strand of CM060921.1, from coordinate 711,704,780 downwards.
CTATAGTAGCCAGCTAACCCCAAGAAACTTCTCGCTTCGGTAGCATTTTTAGGGACCTTCCAATCTTGGATGGCCACCACCTTCGCGGGATCCACGGCTATCCCTTCTTTGGAAACCACGTGCCCCAAGAACCGTACTTCCTTCCTCCAGAAGTGACACTTAGAAAATTTAGCCTTAAGGCTATGCGCTCGTAGGGTCTCCAACACTTCCCTAAGATGTAGGGCATGCTCTTCTTCATCCTTAGAAAATATTAAGATGTCATCTACAAAGACTACCACGAATTTGTTAAGGTACTCCCTAAACACCCTACTCATCAAATCAACAAAATATGCTGGGGCGTTTGTCAAACCAAAGGGCATCACTAGCCATTCATAGAAACCGTCCGGAGTCCTAAAGGCAGTCTTGTCTATGCTATCCTCAGCCACTCTCAACTGATGGAACCCAATGGCTAAGTCCAACTGCGAAAACACTGAGGCGCCAACTAACTGATCGAAGAGATCGTCAATCCTCGGCTGTGGGTGTCTGTTCTTCTTAGTAAGTTTATTAAGTTCTCTATAGTCCACACACAGTCTAAGGGACCCATCCGCCTTCATGGAAAATACTACTGGAGCACCCCACTCCGATATACTTCATCTTATGAACCCCTTCTCAAGCAACTCCTTCACTTGCTTATCGAGTTCCCTCCTTTCACGTGGAGCCATGTGGCGTACGGGCAAAGATACTGGTTTCTCATTATCCACAAGATATATTCGAAAATCTATCTCCCGCTTCGGAGGCAAGCACTTCACCTCCTCAAACACATCCGAATATTCTCGGTCCACTCTAACAGATCATAGATTTTCCTCAGACGTGTCAAGCGATTCTAGATAACTTAGCATAACCGAATTTATGGGATTATAGAAGATTTCGAGAGTGTTGCCAAGGCGAGTCACGAGCCTAACTACTCTCATTTCACAATCAAGAACGGCCCCATTTCTGGATAACCAATCCATTCCTAAATTAAGCCCATAGCCCGTGAAGCCCAACACATAAGCATCACATCTAAATTCAATGCTAAGTATGGAAATTTTCAAATCCAAACACATCATGGACAAATAAGATGAACCCCCTATTGGATTCGAAACAACTAAGGGATCCTCTACTAAACTGGTATTTAAGTGCAGTGATTCAACTAATGATGTAGAGATAAACGAATGTGATGCGCCCGAATCGAATAAGGTACGGACAGGATGATCAAACAGAAAAACTAAGCTTTCAACAGAAATGGTTCTACCTCGTTCTTGCAGCGGTGGGATCGCGAGAGCCTGAACTTGTCCCCTAGCCTGCCCTGGTGTCATAAGAGCCTGCACCTGTCCTCCCGAGGTAGCTCCTGCCCTCTGTCCCTTCTTTGGGCAGTCCTTCACTAAATGTCCCGCATCGCCACAATGAAAACAGCCTGTCTTCTTTTTCCTTCGGCAATCCTTGCTGAGATGGCCTGGGGTTCCACAGTTGAAGCACTTCTTCTTTCCCTTGCCATTATTGTCTTTTCCACCCTTCTTGTTTTGCTGTTGTGGTTTTTTCTGATCCCCTTCTTCTCGGGTGCCTTATCAGCTTTAGCGCTTTTCTCCTCATGCATGAGCGTCATTTCTACTAACTTCTCAAAGGTGGCCCCCATCGGGATGTGGGTCATAGCCAACCCTTGCAATGGTTCATTCAAGCCATTCACGAACCTTAGAGCCTTCTTCTCCAGCGTGTTTACAAAGTCCAAGCCAAACCTTGCTAACTGATTAAATTTATTGACATATTCTTTCACTGATGAGCTTCCTTGCTTCAATGTCAAGAACCTTTCCATATATAGATTTTCTTCCGCCCTTGAGAGAAACTTCGCCTCGAACCTACGTCTGAAATCCGCCCAAGAGTCAACAGGACGCTCCCCATTAGTTACCTCCCACCAAAACGAGGCCTCTCCCTTCATCAACCAAGCTGCTAAACGAACTCTCCTCCCTTCTTCTACTTCAAAGATTTCTAGCAATTCTTCCACCTCCTTAAGCCAATCTCTAGCTTCCACAAACGTTTCTGGCTCTTGAAATGGTTTTCCACCCATAGCCTTGAATTCCTTGCACGTCTTTGCAAAAGTATCTACGTGAGGAGGAGGAGGAGGAACGGGTGCAACGGGTTGTGGAGGAACATTGGTTGGACCTGCACTGGCCCTAGCCTCCAATAGCCTCCTATACCATCCTGGTATCGTTACACCGTCGGGTAGATTAAGATCTTCAGCCATGCTCAAACGAAAAAGGAAAGATTCAAAATGGAGAATTCGAAAGATAAAGATATGTGGCTATTGGGGATTATGTTTTTCTTAAAAACTTTTCTCTTTAAATTTCTCATTAAAACATGTTTTTGAAAACACTTCTTCCAAAAATAACTATTTTCCTAAAGTATTTTTATCTGTTCTGGTAACCTTAAGCTCTGATACCACGTGTAACACCCCACGTCCATTAATGTCACTCACAAAGGGAATGCATTAACTTCCATGGAGGTTATAAGTGAATATAGAACATAAAAATTACAACAAGACAGATAATAAATAGTACTTGGAAATCTAAAACTTCATTTTATTGCAGCGGAAATTAAACATGTTTGTTACATCATAAAACCATAGATCATAACGAAGTACAATATCCATCTTCATAAAAACAAAATACATAATCCCATTACATAAATAGCCATTAAAAAGATAACAAGCTAGACTTTACATCAACGGTCCAAGCTTTCCAAAGAGAGATGAAGCAATTCAATCAAACTCCACTAGAGCTGGGGCCAACCTGAGGACCTGGAGGGGGAAAAAGGATAGAAATAGAGGGGGTCAGACATAAAGTCTGGCGAGTATGATAATTCTAACAATACTATTATCAAAATAACTAGACTAAGGCATAAGCTGGAAGACAAGTAAATGTCTATGAACTTTTAGGAAGATAAAGATAGCGTTTAAGATAACGTTAAAGATAACGGTAAAGGCACACCTAATTACTAAAGAATGATTACTACACTGCACCGCACATTACTACACTGCACCACACCAGTCACCCTATTGTTTGATCCCACTTGCTTCACACAGAAACTTTATAAATAGCCTTACGTACCCCTAGTTGACTACATAGGTGCCGTCTGCCCCTATCTCAACTAGGTGTACCCCACTACCCACTTTCGATCGGCTCCCTCCACGTAGATACCCGTGCTGGCCCCATAGTGGGGTGTATCACTCCCCTAAAGTGGCAACCCGATACAACTTGAGAATGCACGGCTTATACCTACACGATGCAACAACGTCTTACCTACCAGCCTGGGTCCACACACGCATACGAAACCCGTTGGACTTGCGTTGCCACCGCTCCCCGTTTTGGCCTCTTACAGTCGAACCCAGCATACGTGTCCCGTCCTCGACTTGGGTCGAGCCCACAAAGATACGTTTGGGATACTGGTTGAAATGGGCCCCCACAAGCTACCCACCTAAGCTTGTCACTTGTATATCCCACTTAACCCTCTTAGTCATGTTCATTTACATGTGTGTTTGGTTAAGTCTTACTAATCGTATTTCACATGCCACTAAGGGCACCCCCTAGATTCCTTGTGCCACCCAAGGCACCTACTTAACCCCCAATGTCCCACTTTACATGTTTATCTGGTTAAGTATTTCTTAATTCATTCAGGCCATAACCTCATAAAGACCTCTCACATTAGACTGGCATTTATGGCAACTGGATAGCCGGGCGGGTCCGGGCAGTCTTACACCATAAAAGAGTCTAACCTCGTGTCTTTACAACGGTTATGCTTTAGTTTAGGCCTAGGATCTCTCACATTGGGCTGACATTTGTGACCACTGGATTTGTCGGGCGGGTCCGGGCAGGTTTACGTCACAAACGAGTCCAACCTCGTGTCCTAAGCATTGATTAACACTTAAAATCTTTTACCCCAGTTTTAATAATTCCCTATTCAAATTATTAATTAAGTCAACTTTTAATGATGTCCATAATTGACTCAATTATGGCCATCCACTTATGGCATGCAAAATCATATCAATTGCACCCCAACTTTTTAATATTAAATCCTTAATATTACCCCTACCCCACATTTATACGTTCGCTTATTCAACGCAAAATATAGGCTAGACTTGTATAGTCTAACACCTAGCACAAAGATAAATTATCACAACATATAGACAATTAAAATAAATCTAATCATAATAGGGGTGAAACTTGCATAAACTACACATGTTAAGGATCAAATGGTGTCAACTTGTTAAATGTCTTAATTTATATGATATGATCATAGCCCAAATCTATACATAAACTTGCATATGTGGTTTTTAGGCAACATAATGATGGTGTGAACTAGCATAGGATATCACATATGTCATAGCATAATTCTAGATGTCATAATAGATGTCTTGGTATATGTTCATAACTTTTCTAATCAATCTAACTTGCATATGTGACTTGTCATATAGATCAACATAACCCAAACATGATGATTTAATTAATATGAACTAACTAGCATAGATGGTAACATCATGGCCTTTTTAACATGTATGATTCATCACAACTTAGCATAGAAACTTTCAACATACATAACATCATCATAGCATGATTTACAACATATAAGATATCATTATCACATAACATTGGATTTACAATATACATGATAGCAAAAGGGGTTTACAACAACATATATGATAATTCACATCATCTACTCATAATCCATTCATAACTCAACCTAATTAAAATGATAATAATCTTGTTAAGATCATCATACTCACAATTTAGAGAAGAAAAGAGAGAGTTTTTCTTTGCTTTAGGGTTGAGAGAATTAGAATTGAATTTGCTTTTCTTCTTTCTTAGTTGGCGGCGGCTCCATTGATTTCCATGGCGATGGTATGACGGTAACTATTCTATTTTAATTAGATTTAGGGTTAGCATTAGCATGTATTTATAGGTGTAGGAAGTTATTTAGGACCATTAGATTAACCTTGAACCATGAGAACCAATCAAATGCAAAATCTGCATTTGAGCGAATCGGCCCACGGGTTGACAGCCAAACACCCTGGATTAACCCCTAGTCGACACAGCGGGACTCGGGTCGACCTCAAAAATGGGCCGGTTCGGTTATTCCCCCTCCTAATTCGTTGTTTTGAACTTTTTGGCATATTTATTTATTTAATTTTTAATTTATATATATATATTTCTCTGCGCAACCCATTTCACTTAATTCTTTTCTAAAAATTAAGTATACTTTAATTTGTGAATTTTAATGTTATAAAATTACGGGGTGTTACATTCACTGTCCTTAAAAGGTTTCTAATGCAAAATGAACATATGCAAAAGTGTGTGTGCATGTCCCAATACTAATGCAAAAGATCAAGCGGTCCACTAATTCAATTGACCTCCTTAATGCGAAATATGTTAGTGCCATGATTCCAACATGTATGCAATCATTCCTAATAAACTTTATAATTTCTACATGAGTGCACAATCATTCATTCATATGCAACATCCATATGATAACATATCAAATTTCAATACATACACAAACATATGCACTTGGATCCATATGCAATACGAAAAGGTGACTGAGCCGATCTAGTGCATAATGTGTGTAAATGCATCCACGAGCAACCACTAGCAAACACTTGCATCCACCAATCATAACATGTCTCAAACACATATTTCAACCTTAGGTTTATTCCTACCTAAGGATCGAAGATACAACTTAGAGGATATAACTAAAAAGATAGAAACAAGTATGCACAAAACTCCTAGAGAAAGAGATCAAGGACATACCCATAAGAAAAAGGGTATGATGCGCGTGTCTTATCTTCAGTCTCCCATGTCGCGTCTTCTTGAGCTTCACTCCATTGTGCTCTGACTGTCTTAACTTCACGATTGCGAATCTTCTTGACCTCCATTTCAAAAATTCACCAGTAAAGATAGGATCTCGATCACTTACTATGATAGAAGGTATCCAATGTAATCGAACTTATTTTCTCAAGATTAACCATGATACCAAATGTATATACTAAGATGATTAGAGGTCTCTCTTATCCATCATGTTACAAATCTGAGGGTCTAAAGCTAAAGGTTGATATGTACTTTTACCTCTTTTAAGGTCAGTCATTTCCTACTTAGGGCGCCTGCCATAGCCATTTATCTCTCACGCCAACCATCCTAGTCAAACTCGACTTTCCTCAAGTACAAGCTCCAAAGGCCTAAACCAGTATCAGACAAGCACCCAAGGAATACCTTCTCCGAATTTGGACGACCTATGTGAGATGATACTAGCAAAACAACCAAACAATCGATTCTGGCTATCCTTGCCAATCTTGCTTCAAAACTACCGCTGATCGCATAACTGGCTTCGCATGGTCAACTGGATATATGCGGAAGTCTATCCTGCGTTTTAGGGGGCAAACCCCTAACCTAATAAAAAACATCTGCGTGCTCATGGACTACTCTAACGGATCGCAAACCATCGACAGATGCATCAAGTGATTCTAGATAGCTAAGCTTAACTGATCCTTTAGGATCGCACGAAATCTAGAGGGTATTCCCGAGGCAAGTCAAAAGTCTAACTACCCTCCTAACCAACCCATGCCTAGAATCAAACATAGCCCATGAAACCAAAACATAAGCACTACGCTTAAAATCAATACTTAATATAGCTATTCTCAAATCCTTAAAACCAAAGATGAATGAGCCGAACCACTAACTGGATTTGTGACAAAAATGGGATCTTCAACTATACAAGTACTAAGGTGTAGAGACTCAACTATGGAAGCAGATACAAACGAATGCGAAGCGCTAAAGTCAAAAGGAGTACTAACAGGATGATCAAAAGAAAAGCTAAACTTTTTCAACATAGACTTTTACTATCTCTCTCTCAGGTATTCTTGTGCTGAAAGCATGCACTGGCCCTCCTGAAAATCCTGTCCCTCGTTCTTGCCCTTGTCCTTAATTAAATGACCCGTTATACCATAATAAAGACTCTTCCTCTTATTTTAGGTTTTGCTATTCTTCTTGTTCTGTGATTCCTCCTCTTTTACTTTTTTCCTTTTCATCTTAACTTTCTTCGTGAACCTAGCCCATATCCATGAGTTTCTCGTCCTTGGGTTGTGCTCCTTAGCAAAACTTTCTTATTCTCATCTTCGCCACCCTTGTGAAACATGTTGACAAATCTCTCGAAAACTGCCTCCATTGCACGGAAAACCATATGAAGCTTGAAAGAAAATTAGCCGTAGGTAAAACTACTGTGGCTATAGATGGAAGTCGAGCACTACTTTTCCCTCTGACAGGTGTCATAGTCTCATCAAGCCTACGAAGCCATGCCGCGATGAGGTTACCTCCCAGAAAGCCGGGAGCCCCAGAGACTCATAAAAGGAAACACAAGGATTCAAACAGAGGATCAAAAGATAGTGCAGATGGCTTTGGGGAATGTGCCTTTAAAACAAAACTTTTCTTTGAAAATTGCTTCTTTTAAAACCATTTTGAAAATAATTTTTTAAATCTTTTATCTGATCTGGTAACCTTCAGCTCTGATACCAAGTGTGACACCCCACCTCCGTTAAGGTCACTCACAAAGGGAATGCCTTAACTTCGGTGGAGAGTTATAGGTAAAAGATGCAGATAAATTACAAGAGAGACAAACAAAGCAGCAGAAAATAAAGTCATTTTATTAACAACTTAATTCAGTAAAGCTTGTACAACAATTGATGAAGTCATACTTAAAATTATTAGATAAAATTTCTGTCTTGATCCAAAAGCTACCAAGTATATAAGAAGCATAAAATCCCAATGATATTCCTCAATAAAGCATGAGCCAGCCATAGCAGTGGAAAAAGAGAGCAATACATCTACTATCCTCGAGCTTGGAAATAAAAATGAGCTAGTAGTAATATTCCCTCCCTGCGAACCTTTGGGGGGTGGTGTGGAGGGAAACGGAAGACAAGAAAGCGAAAGAAAACAGAGTCAGACATAAAGTCTGGTAAGTTCATAACTTCCAGCATGTGAACTGGTAAAAGCAACATGACATGAATTAACTGAATACTAGACGACACCAAGATGACGGGAATAACAAGATAACATAAGGTTAGCACAAGATATGATAAGGCCAGAAAAAATGGATGCGCTTCTATACTTTCTCTGCTTCGCTACTCCCTTGTTACTCTAATTTCTATATCTTTGCACCCATAAATGGTGCACGAACTAGTAATCTGTATAAAATGATTATATTTCAACGTGACCCCAATCCCCGCGGTTGTGGTGGCCTTCAGGTGTACATCTATATGAGGATTCCACCTCAATCAGCCCAATTGCCATGAAGTTGTTAGATGTTTCCTTACTACCCTATCGATCGGCTCCCTACATGCACTAATGTTCCATTTGTCTGTGTCAATCGGCCCTCCTTTTCGTGTAGCTACCCTGTGTTGGTCCCACTATAAGGTGTATCAATCCTTATGGTAGCGACCCCGACACGATTCAAGAATGCACAGTGTAAAACTACTGGTACTCAGTGCCTGCTTTTTCCACTACGGAGTAGGTGCACGACCGTAAACCGCCGAAACCTACACTGCCGTACCCCCAGCCGCTCTTTTGACCATTTATAATCAGCCCAATAATTGTGCCCTACCCTGCCTAGCTCAGGGTACCGTGATACACCTATGTGGGTTACTGCTGAAATGGGTCCCTGTTACTAGGGTTTTCTATTGGTTAAGTTTGTGGGTCTATATATACAATATTACCCACCTACACGAGATGTACTTAACCCTCCCACTGATTCAAGCATTATTATTTAATGGTTAAGTTTGTGGGCCTATATTTACTAATATTACCCACCAAACCGATATGTACTTAACCCTCTCACTGGTTCAAGCTTGTTTATTTTAACGGTTAAGTTCGTGGGCCTATATGTACTAATATTACCCACCAACCCGATATGTACCTAACCCTCCTACACATTATGTCGCAATGGTTAGGTGTTTGTTCATTCATGTTAACTTAACCCGCCCATTCATCATGTCATCTTGGTTAAGTGTTCCTTATTAACTTAACCCTCCTTACTTATCATGTTGGATTGGTTAAGTGCTTCCTATTAACTTAACCCTGTTCGTTCATCTTGTTGTATTGGTTAAGTGTCATCGATAAATTCAAGTTAACTTAACCCACCTACTTGTCATGTTACTTTGGTCAAGTGTCGCCTTCTTGTGTTAACTTAACCCTACCACAAATCAAATTATATTGGTTAAGTGTTGCCCTCTTGTTTTTAACTTAACCTCACCCATCTGTTTAACTTAACATGTTATAACGGTTAAGTGTTGTCCCTTCATGTTTAAAGTTAACTTTACCACAAATCAAGTTATATTGGTTAAGTGTTTCTTATTACTTAACCTTACCCATTCATTATGCTACACTGGTTAAGTGTTTCCTATTAACTTAACCTTAGCCATTCTTCTTGTTATATTGGTTAAGTGTTCCGATGGACTTAACCCTAGTCATTCATCTTATATTAGTTAAGTGTTCCTTTTATCTTAACCTAACCCACGTTATATTGGTTAAGTGTTCATATCTTAACCCTAGTCATTCTTGTTATATTGGTTAAGTGTTCCTATGAAATTAACCCTACTCATCCGTGTTACATTGGTTAAGTGTTCCTATAAAATTAACCTAACTCATTCATGTTATATTCATTAAAGCACCAACCACTCACATTAGACAGGTACTGTTGCGATCACTAGATGTGTCGGTCGGTTCCGGGCAGTTTTACACCGCAGCTCAGTCTAACCTCGGGTTCTTTTGGGCTCAATGCGCTAACCTCTCACATTAGATAGGTATTGTTACGGTTGCTGGATTTTGCCGGGTGGTTCCGGGCAGTCTTATACCGTAACTCAATCTAACCTCGGGTTAGGCATATTCGTTTTTCACTAAATTTACACATTTAAAGTCTAAATGTAAATTGTTATCCATTTCAGATTTTGTCACTTTTACCATAAGTGTCTAAGTCTTGAATTTATATATTAACTATCTAAACTAGTCATGTTCCAATTCTCAAGTTATGCCCAACAAAGCTAATTGTAAGTTGTGGGCCCCAAATTCCATTTTCAATTTATTAATCAAAATAGGCTATGTCCAATCTTGATTTAATATTCTAGTTTACAGTTTATGTCAAACTAGATTTTTCATGTCCAAGTACATACTTTGTCATTCATGCCAATTCTAGGTTAAATATGTCAATTTACATATTCCCTAATTCATGTCAAATTTACCCAAAATTATATCTTAACAATCATGCCATAATACACATTCCCAATTATGCCAAATAATATAAATTTCATGTTATACCCAATTTCCAAGTTTACAATCACGTTCATGTTAATTCCATGTTCTGCCCAAATCGTATTCCCATCGTTTGTGTAATCGTGATTCAGTCTAGATTATAGGTAAATCTAGATTCATAGATAAAAGGGAATAACTAAGAATACATGAAAAGATAGGCATAAGAATAGACATAAGATGATAATCTCAAATTCACGAATTACAGATCTAATAAATATACCGAATAAATTGACTAAAACATCGCAGGCATATAGATCTGATAACGTTATGAACATGAAAATGTTTGAATAAAAATCTAGGTTCAAGAACATGGATAGATCTAACTTAATAGAAAAATCCCCAAAATCAAGATTCAAGGAGAAATAAGAATAGGTCTGAATAGATAATCAAGCTTAGATCAAATTTCATTGTCATAATCCTAGGCAATAATCTCATAGTCATGAATCATAGGTGATTAGCCACAATTGTCCTTGTCAGAGTCATAGGCAATAGGCTCATATTCATAGGCATAGTCGTAGTTTCATAGTCATGGTCATGGTCATAGGCACATACAAGCACAGATTCAAATGAAAGGATCGGGAATATTCTCCTATTCATTTAATTACATGTCAGAATTAGATCTAGGTTTTCAAATATAAAAAGTAACTGACTTACAGAGATTTGATTCGTAGAAAAATAGTGGTAGAAGCCCTTTTGAATCAGCCTTTGAATCTCTACTTGAATTCTAACTTGATTCGACGAAGAACTTGAACAACATAACTCCGTCTTTGATTTATATATTATTTTATTTAAAATAGAATTAGAGCAGAGTATAGGCGTAAAGAAGTTGTGTAGAGAAAGTGAAGTTTGGGGGTGTTTATATAGTGTAGAACTCATGAATTTGGTCCTGAAATCAGCCCAGATACATAAAAACGAATTCTGCCTCGGATCTGGAAAACAGGGCAAGTCGACCCCCAGGTCGACCTGGGTCCTTGGCGGGAATTTTCCCGCCCAGCCCGCATCTGGGTTCTGTTTTGAATTTCGAATTTGTTTTAATTTATTTTGAATTTCTGAAACTTCTGAAGGCCATAACTTCTTCATACGGATTCCGATTTACGCAAACTCGGACTCTATCTCAAGCAGAATTCCGAGACGAACGCAATGGCGCTACCCGTTTCCCTTAATACTTCTTTTACAAATTAAGTATACTTAGATTTGTTAATTTTATGTTCACAGAAATTACGGGGTGTTACATTCTCCCCTCCTCAAAGGATTTCGTCCCTGAAATCTTCAAGTCAAGAAGAATGTGTCCTAACATCCAACCACCCATCTACTCAACCATCATCCACAAACATTCACTGTCCTTAAAAGGTTTCTAATGCAAAATGAACATATACAAAAGTGTGTGTACATGTCCCAATACTAATGCAAAAGAACAAGCGGTCCAGTAATTCAATTGACCTCCTTAATGCGAAATATGTTAGTGCTATGAGTCCAACATGTATGTAATCATTCCTAATAAACTTTATAATTTCTACATGAGTGCACAATTATTCATTCATATGCAGCATCCATATGATAGCATATCAAATTTCAATACATACACAAACATATGCACTTGGATCCATATGCAATATGAAAAGGTGACTGAGCCGATCTAGTTCCTAATGTGTGTAAATGCATCCACGAGCAACCACTAGCAAACACTTGCATCCACCAAACATAACATGTCTCAAACACATGTTTCAACCTTAGGTTTATTCCTACCTAAGGATCGAAGATACGACTTAGAGGATATACCTAAAAATATAGAAACAAGTATGCACAAAACTCCTAGAGAAAGAGATCAAGGATATAACCATAAGAAAAAGGGTATGATGCGCATGTCTTATTTTCAGTCTCCCATGTCGCGTCTTCTTGAGCTTCACTCCAATGTGCTCTGACTGTCTTAACTTCACGATTGCGATCTTCTTGACCTCCATTTCGAAAATTCACTAGTAAAGATAGGATCTCGATCACTTACTATGCTAGAGGGTATCCAATGTAGTCGAACTCATTTTCTCAAGATTAACCATGATACCAAATGTATATACTAAGATGATTAGAGGTCTCTCTTATCCATCATGTTACAAATCTGAGGGTCTAAAGCTAAATGAAGCTATGTACCTTTTTACCTCTTTTAAGGTCAGTCATTTCCTACTTAGGACGCCTTCCATAGCCATTTATCTCTCACGCCAAACATCCTAGTCGAACTCGACATCCCTCATGTACATGCTCCGAAGGCCTAAACCAATATCAGACAAGAACCCAAGGAATACCTTGTCTGAATTTGGACGACCTATGTGAGATGATACTAGCAAAACAACCAAACAATCGATTCTGGCTATCCTTGCCAATCTTCCTTCAAAACTATCGTTGATCGCATAACTGGCTTCGCATGGTCAACTGGATATATGCGGAAGTCTATCCTGCGTTTTAGGGGGCAAACCCCTAACCTAATCAAAAACATCTGCATGCTCATGGACTACTCTAACGGATCACAAACAGTCGATAGATGCATCAAGTGATTCTAGATAGCTAAGCTTAACTGATCCCTTAGGATCGCACGAAATCTAGAGGGTATTCTCGAGGCAAGTCAAAAGTCTAACTACCCTCCTAACCAACCCATGCCTAGAATCAACCCATAGCCCATGAAACCAAAAACATAAGCGTTACGCTTAAACTCAATACTTAATATAGCTACTCTGAAATCCTCAAAACCAAAGATGAATGAGCCGAACCACTAACTGGATTTGAGACAAAAACGGGATCTTCAACTATACAAGTACTAAGGTGTAGAGACTCAACTATGGAAGCAGATACAAATGAATGCGAAGCGCTAAAGTCAAAAGGAGTACTAACAGGATGATCAAAAGAAAAGCTAAACTTTTTCAACAGAGACTTTTACTATCTCTCTCAGGTATTCTGGTGGTGAAAGCATGCACTGGCCCTCCTGAAAATCCTGTCACTCGTTCTTGCCCTTGTCCTTAATTAAATGACCCGTTATACCATAATAAAGACACTTCCTCTTATTTTAGGTTCTACTATTCTTCTTGTTCTGTGATTCCTCCTCTTTTACCTTTTTCCTTTTCATCTTAACTTTCTTCGTGAACCTAGCCCATATACATGAGTTTCTCATCCTTGGGTTGTGCTCCTTAGCAAAACTTCCTTATTCTCATCTTCACCACCCTTGTGTAACATGTTGACAAATCTCTCGAAAACTGCCTCCATCGCACGGAAAACCCTATGAAGCTTGAAAGAAAATTAGCCGCAGGTAAAACTACTATGGCTATAGATGGAAGTCAGGCACTACTTTGCCCTCTGGCAGGTGTCATAGTCTCATCAAGCCTACGAAGCCATGTCGCGATGAGGTTACCTCCCAGAAAGCCGGGAGCCCCAGAGACTCAGAAAAGGAGGGATCAAGGATTCAAACAAAGGATCAAAATATAGTGCATATGGCTTTGGGGAAAATGCCTTAAAACAAAACTTTTCTTTGAAAAATGCTTCTTCTAAAACCATTTTGAAAATAATTTTTCAAATCTTTTATCTGATCCGGTAACCTTCATCTCTGATACCAAGTGTGACACCCCCACCTCTGTTAAGGTCACTCACAAAGGGAATGCCTTAACTTCGGTGGAGAGTTATAGGTAAAAGATGCAGATAAATTACAAGACAGACAAATAAAGCAGCATAAAATAATGTCATTTTATTAACAACTTAATTCAGTAAAACTTGTACAAAAATTGATGAAGTCGTACTTAAAATTATTACACAAAATTTCCGTCTTGATCCAAAAGCTACCAAGTATATAAGAAGCATAAAATCCCGATGATATTCCCCAATAAAGCAAGAGCCAGCCATACCAGTGGAAAAAGAGAGCAATACATCTACTATCCTCGGGCTTGGAAAGAAAAATGAGCTAGTAGTAATATTCCCTCCCTACGAACCTGGGGGAGGGGGGTGGGGGAGGGGGAAACGGAAGACAAGAAAGCGAAAGAAAATAGAGTCAGACATAAAGTCTGGTAACTTCAGCAACTTCCAACATGTGAACAGGTAAAAGCAACATGACATAAATTAACTGAATACAAGACGAGACCACGATGACGAGAATAACAAGATAACATAAGGTTAGCACAAGATATGATAAGGCAAGATAAACTGGATGCGCTTCTATACTTTCTCTACTTCGCTACTACCTTGTTACTCTAATTTCTATATCTCTGCACCCCTAACTAATGTTCGAACTAGTAATCTGTATAAAATGATAATATTTCAACGTGACCCCAATCCCCGCGGTTGTGGTAGCCTTCAGGTGTACATCTATATGAGGATTCCACCTCAATCATCCCAATCGCCATGAAGTTGTTAGATGTATCCTTACTACCCTATCGATTGGCTCCCTACTTGCACTAATGTTCCATGTGACTGTGTCAATCGGCCCTCCTTTGCGTGTAGCTACCCTGTGCTGGTCCAACCATATGGTGTATCAATCCTTATGGTAGCGACCCCGACACGATTCAAGAATGCACAGTGTAAAACTACTGGTACTCAGTTCCTTCTTTTTCCACTTCGGAGTACGTGCACGACCATAAACCGTCGCAACCTACACTGCCTTACCCCAAGCCACTCTTTTGACCACTTATAATCAGCCCAGTAATCGTGCCCCACCCTGCATAGCTCAGGGTACCGTGATACACCTATGTGGGTTACTACTGAAATGGGTCCCCGTTTCTAGGGTTTTCTATTGGTTAAGTTTGTGGGCCTATATATACAATATTACCCACCTACACAAGATGTACTTAACCCTCCCACCGATTCAAACATGTTTATTCAATGGTTTAGTTTGTGGGCCTATATTTACTAATATTACCCACCAACCCGATATGTACTTAACCCACTCACTGGTTCAAGCATGTTTATTTTAACGGTTAAGTTCATAGGCCTATATGTACTAATATTACCCACCAACCCGATATGTACCTAACCCTCCTACACATTATATCACAATGGTTTGGTGTTTGTTCATTCATGTTAACTCAACCCGCCCATTCATCATGTCATGTTGGTTAAGTGTTCCTTATTAACTTTACCCTCCTTACTTATCATGTTTGATTGGCTAAGTGCTTCCTATAAAGTTAACCCCGTTCGTTCATCTTGTTGTATTGGTTAAGTGTCATCGATAAATTCAAGTTAACTTAACCCACCTACTTGTCATGTTACTCTGGTTAAGTGTTGCCTACTTGTGTTAACTTAACCCTACCACAAATCAAAATATATTGGTTAAGTGTTGCCCTCTTGTTTTTAACTTAACCTCACCCATCTGTTTAACTTAACATCTTATAACGGTTAAGTGTTGTCCCTTCATGTTTTAACTTAACCTTACCACAAATCAAGTTATATTGGTTAATTGTTTCTTATTACTTAAACCTACCCATTCATTATGCTGCACTGGTTAAGTATTTCCTATTAACTTAACCTTAGCCATTCTTCTTGTTATATTGGTTAAGTGTTCCTATGGACTTAACCCTTGTCATTCATCTTATATTGGTTAATGTTCCTTTTATCTTAACCTAACCCACGTTATATTGGTTAAGTGTTCCTATCTTAACCCTAGTCATTCTTGTTATATTGGGTAAGTGTTCCTATGAACTTAACCCTACTCATCCATGTTATATTGGTTAAGTGTTCCTATTAACTTAACCTAACTCATTCATGTTATATTCATTAAAGCACCAACCACTCACATTAGACAGGTATTGTTGCGGTCACTAAATGTGCTGGTCGATTTCGGGCTGTTTTACAACGCAACTCAGTCTAACCTCGGGTTCTTTTGGGCTCAATGCGCTAACCTCTCACATTAGATAGGTATTGTTACGGTTGCTGGATTTTGCCGGGTGGTTCCGGGCAGTCTTATACCGTAACTCAATCTAACCTCGGGTTAGGCATATTCGTTTTTCACTAAATTTACACATTTAAAGTCTAAATGTAAATTGTTATCCATTTCAGATTTTGTCACTTTTACCATAAGTGTCTAAGTCCAGAATTTATATATTAACTATCTAAACTAGTCATGTTCCAATTCTCAAGTTATGCCCAACAAAGCTAATTGCAAGTTCTGGGCCTCAAATTCCATTTTCAAGTTATTAATCAAAATAGGCTATGTCCACTCTTGATTTAATATTCTAGTTTACAGTTTATGTCAAAACTAGATATTTCATGTCCAAGTACATACTTTGTCGTTCATGCCAATTCTAGGTTAAATATGTCAAATTACATATTCCCTAATTCATGTAAAATTTACCCAAAATTATATCTTAACAATCATGCCATAATACATGTTCCCAATTCTGCCAAATAAAATAAATTTCATGTTATACCCAATTTCCAAGTTTACAATCACTTTCATGTTAATTTCATCTTTTGCCCAAATCGTATTCCCATCGTTTGTGTAATCGTGATTCAGTCTAGATTATAGGTAAATCTAGATTCGTACATAAAAGGGAATAAACAAGAATACCATGAAAAGATAGGCATAAGAATAGGCATAAGATGATAATCCCAAATTCACGAATTATAGATCTAATAAATATACTGAATAAATTGACTAAAACATCGCAGGCATATAGATCTGATAACATTATGAACATGAAAAGGTTTTGAATAAAAATCTAGGTTCAAGAACATGGATAGATCTAACTTAATAGAAAAATCCCCAAAATCAAGATTAAGGAGAAATAAGAATAGGTCTGAATAGATAATCAAGCTTAGATCCAATTTCATAGTCATAATCCTAGGCAATAATCTCATAGTCATGAATCATAGACGATTAGCCACAATTGTCCTTGTCATAGTCATAGGCAATAGGCTCATAGTCATAGGAATAGTCATAGTTTCATAGTCATGGTCATGGTCATAGGCATATACAAGCACAGATTCAAATGAAAGGATCAGGCATATTCTCATATTCATTTAATTACATGTCAGAATTAGATCTAGGTGTTCAAATCTAAAAAGTAACTGACTTACAGAGATTTGATTCGTAGAAAAATAGTGGTAGAAGCCTTTTTGAATCTCTACTTGAATTCTAACTTGATTCCACGAAGAACTTGAACAGCATAACTCCGTCTTTGATTTATATATTATTTTATTTTAATTTGAATTGGAGCAGAGTATAGGCGTAAAGAAGTTGTGCAGAGAAAGTGAGGTTTGGGGGTGTTTATATAGTGTAGAACTCATGAATTTGGTCCAGAAATTAGCCCAGATACATAAAAACGAATTCTGCCTCGGATCTGAAAAAACAGGGCAGGTCGACCCCCACGTCGACCCCCTGGTCGATCTGGGTACCTAGGTCGAACCCCAGGCCGACCCCCTGGTTGACCTGGGTCCTGGGCGGGAATTTTCCCACCCGGCCCGCTTCTAGGTTCTATTTTGAATTTCGAATCTGTTTTAATTTATTTTGAATTTCTGAAATTTCTTAAGGCCATAACTTCTTCATACGGAGTCCGATTTACGCAAACTCGGATCTATTTCAAGCAGAATTCCGAGACGAACGCAATGGCGCAACCCGTTTCCCTTAATTCTTCTTTTACAAATTAAGTATACTTATATTTGTTACTTTTATGTTCACAGAAAATACGGGGTGTTACAACTGGAGTATATCACGGGATATGATTTCAGACTTAAGTGTGAATTGGATCCAGAAATGTTAGCAAGTTTAACGATCAGACCGGCTTTGATTGAGCAGATTGATTCCAGTTAGAGGGACGATCCTAACCTATTGGAAATCATCTCCAAGGTAGAGATAGGTATCGACGGTGAGGGAATGAACAAGTATGGACTTGATCTTGAAGGACGGTTTCGAAAGAATGAGAGGCTGGTTGTACCTAACATAAATGGATTGAGAGATGAAGTGCTTTGAGAATATCATTAGTCAAAACTGACTATACATCCTGGTGGTAATAAAATGTATCGAGACATGAAGCAGACCTACTACTAGGAAGGGATGAAGAGAGACGTTGGAAATTTTGCATCCAAGTGCATGAACTGCCAGTTAGTTAAAGCCAAGCAAAAGAAACCTAGTGGTTTGTTGCAACCATTGGAAATTCCCGAATGGAATTGGGAACAAGTCTCGATGGATTTCGTCGATGGTTTACCAAGGACTAGGTCAGGTCATGATAGTATTTGGGTGATTGTAGATCGATTAACCAAAAGTGCAAGGTTTATACACATCAAGTCAAATAGAATGACTGCCAAGTAAGCAGAACTGTATATGAAGTGTGTAGTGAGATTTCATGGAGTACCTAAAGGTATCGTGAGTGACTAAGATCCATTATTTACTAGTGGGTTTTGGAAGAGCTTACAAGAGGCTTGAGGGTCCAAATTACATCTCAGTACCGCGTACGATCCTTAAACCGATAGTCAAACTGAGAGAGTGAACCTTGTATTAGAGGATCTTTTGGGGCTTGTATATTGGATTTTGAAGGATCATGAGATGACCACTTGCATCTGGTTGAGTTCGCACATAATAATAGTTACCAGTCTAGTTTTTGTATGGCTCCATTTGAAGCTTTGTACAGAAGACCGTGCAACTCACCATCATGTTGGTTGGAAACCGGTGAGAAATTTGTGCTTAGGCCAGATGTAAAAAGAGAAACTTCAAATAAGATCAAGGTTATTCAACAACGAATAATGGCTGCTCAAGATAGATAGAAGAGTTATGTTGATAAAAGACGAAGAGATTTGAAATTCTCTGTTGGTGAATTGGTATTCCTCAAGATTTCCCCATTGAAGAGTGTGATTCGGTTGTAGGAGAAGTAAATTAGCGCCAAGGTTTGTTTGTCCATTTCCAGTTCTCGAACAAGTTGGGAATTTAGCATATAAAGTTGGATTACCTGACAAGATGGCAAGAGTGCACGACGTATTTCATGTTTCTCAGTTAAGGGAGTTCGTGCACGATTCTGATATGACTATCTCACCAGATCAGTTGGATGATATCGAGGTAGAACCCGAGGCAGTTGGAAACCGCAAACCGATTCGTATTGTCGGACACGACACAAAGCAACTTCGGAGGAAGAAGGTGAAACTGGTTAAGGTCCAGTAGGGTGATGATGAGAGTGACTGCACTTGGGAAACGGATGAGAACATAAGGAAGTCATATCAAGAGCTCTTTACCTGGTAAGGTTTTAATTGCGATATAGTTATTCCGCATGCTAGGATAGGCTTGTTGTGTTTATTATGTATGTATAATTGTTGCAAATGGTTAGTAGGCATGCAGGACCCTTTGTTGTTTTCTTTGTAAAGGAATTTCGGGAGCGAAATTTCTTAAGGGGCGAGAGTGTAACAACCCGCATTCTACGCATCGGAGGATCGTAGAATATTTATTTATTTTCATATGAAGTCGTACAGTCATGTAACTTTGGGAAACGACTATTGGGGTCATTTCTCATGTTCATGATTTTTGCTGAATTTTAAATGACCATTTTGCCCCTAGCGAATCTTGTTTCGCCTGTAACTTTTGATTGTTAAGGAGTTTTGACCTGAAACCACTTCCGTTGGATTCAGATGATGGTTTACCTTTCTGTAGAGTGTTCACATTAATCAAACGGGCTTAACGTTTGGGAGATATGGCTGAAATAACGTTTGGAAGATGAAAAATAACATAATTGGGCTTAACGGGGTGATTAGCAGCTTAGCTCGTAACCCAATTTGGGATTAGGGTTATGGGAGGGCTGAAAGGGTTTGAAAAAACATTCCCTTACATTTTTCCAGCCGCCTCAAACATTCCTTGAACCCAAGCAATGGCCTCCAACTTCCAAATCTCACTCTAATAGCTTCCTAATCGCTTTTTAACCACTAATTGATCAAATCTACACCAAATCAAGGTGGATTAGCATCAAATCAGAGGTAGAGCTATTGCACTACATAGGAATCCATGCCAAATAAGTAGAAGTTTTAGATCTGAAATTTATTTATGGTTAAGGTGAGTGATTTGCATGTTTATACGCTAATTATGGCTAATTAAGGATGATTAGTGATAATTAGCGAAATCATACATTATAAAAATCTGGAAAAATATGTAGAAATTCCAAAATATTATTTTATGTCACTGGTCAAAATTTGGGTTAATTTGGATTAAGTTTGCTAACCCTATACTAAAACATGATTAAGGGGATTAAGGGAAGAATCATGGTTTTGGGTATGTTTGATCCTAAATAACTCATATGATTGATGTTTTAATGTTTTTAATTGATTCCATATGTTGCTACTATTGTTTGGTTTGATTTTTGATGTCATAGGATATTTAGAATGGTTGAAAACGCCGTCGTTTGGCGAAATTAGCTTATTGGAAAAACTCAATGATTTTGGTTTCTAAAGGGGGTATGACTCACGAACCGCTCCAAGATCATGGTCACGAACCACTCCAAGGTGATGATCTTGAACCGCTCCAATATGATGACGACGAACATGAGGAGGACTCACGAACCGAGGAGGGCTCACGACCGGGGGGCTCACGGCCCGGGGAGGCCAAACCGTGGGGGAGGGGGTGATCCGGGGGGGCGAACTAGAGGGGCGACTGGAGAGGGTGACTCGACCAAGATGACTACCATGACCGCGAACCGAAATGTGATGGTGACTCTGAACCGAGTCGGATTTGAGCTTTTACCACGCGACGACGATCGGAAACTCTTCTGAAGATCAAATCCAGTCTGACTAAAGCCCGAGATGCAAAGGAAGTCCAAATGAGAAGTTTTTACTCAGAATCAAGATGGGAACCAACGAGTTAACTTCTAGAACTGGGCTTTGCTGCGGGACGTATGCAAAGGGGTTATCGATGCCTATAGCTTTGGTTCACCATTGATAGAGGAGGCATGTAGACGAACCAGAGCCAGTGCTGTGTGGACTGGTTCACTTGTTAGGGTTATTTACTATTGACCAGTGTGTTGGGGTCGGCATAATAGTTGTATAGGGTGGGACTCCGTCATGGCCCCGAAGAGAAAATCATCGTAGCGATAGTTGTACGGGGTAGGAATCCGTCATGGCCCCAATAGCATGGTGATTGAAGCTGTGGATATCGTATGCTTTACGCACAGAGTGAGAGACGTGAGGATGATTGCTATGTTTGATGTTTTCTATCACCATGACACACACACTCCCATTTTACACTCTATGTTAGTGTTTACCTTGGAGTATTGTACATTTTGTTGTGCTAACTCTTTGGTTGTAGGTCCTGGTCAGGTATGGTTTCTTATACCTGTTATTGTTTTATCTAGTGCTATAGATTTGCTATCGCTCACACTAGACTTTCGTATGACCCATAGTTTTATGTCTCTTCTTATTACTCTGGGTGCTCCTAACCAAGCAGACTAGAGACAGGTTAGGTGTTTATGCACGAGTAGCTGTCCGGATACGAGCTGGAGGCTTCCACGTACTATATACGTATATTCTCCCTGTGTTGTTGATGGTCACTACTTTGGGTATTAGTTGGGCACCTTCTTTATTTCCTTTTAGAGACAGTATTTTGAAGTTGTAACAATGGTTTGGATCATAAGATGTATTTTGGATTCTCCTACTCTGATGGTTATGGTTTATTTTTCAGCTTATGTACTATCTCGCCTGTGTTATATCAAGTTATGTTACTATTATATTTTATTCCATGCACTGTGAGATATACTACAGGTTCTTGGTGATTCATCGTTTCAACCCTTCATTTTGGCGATCGTCCCGTGCTAGTCGGGCATTAGCACAACGCATTTTCGGGGAAATGTCGGCTGGTGCGGGCGGCCGTCACAGTTATAATGTTTGGTGCTCTGTTGGAAACCGTTTGCAAACAAATGACTCATTTTTGAACTTAGGAAAAAGGCAAAGCAGAATTTTATTACTTAGATTGGAAAATACTAGAGCAAATTCAAAAGCTTAAGTAATATATCGCAAACTCATGACATAAGTAAAGTGTTTTCTATTATGCTACTAGTAACGAACCAATCTCAATAGGCACGTGTAAGTTAATTCCTATGTCCGCGGCTGTTTTCCCAAGAGGAGGATCTCGAGATGAATACTTCTCAGTTCTAGTTTTCGTTATTGATGCTGTCGGGTCCGAAGTTAAGATATCACCTGGGATATGATCTCTAGCTGAGCTAAGGTCACTCAGATTTTTATAATTTTGCATAGAGTTCTCTCTCCTTGAGTATTGTGAGTAGTAGGGGTCTCGCCAACCTTCTAAGCATCTAAGTTATCCTCAGAAGTTACTCCAGCCTCTCGAGACTGCTCAGTCTCCATCCTCAGGTCCGAAATGGTTTTCGATGTAGTTTCATCCTCATGTCGCTTGGTTTCATTCGATGGACCTGAAGCAGTACCCTCTTTCTCAGTCTGTTCAATTGAAGTCATGAGACTCACAACCTCACTATTGGAACCCCTCTTCTTCAATAGAAATCATCTTAAACTTAGGAGGTGTCTTACCGCTGCCCGCAAGGTTGGAACATTTCTTTAGAGGAGCTTTCTTAGTGGGGGACTTACCAGCAGTATCTCTCTTATCAGCTGGGTCTGTCACAAGAGTATGCGAAGGGTGAAGCAAGTGATGCTGGCTGAGGAATCTTCTTGTAATCAAGAATTTTCTACTCCATTCATTCTCGCTAACAGTCTTTATAGAATCAAGAAGAGATTGATCGAAAGAAGCATCTTAATCAGAAGGAATTTCTATGAAATAATGGAAAATTTGAGGATCAAAACTTGAAAGGAAAAAATAAAAAAGGATACTAAGTAAAATATATTCACCTCCTTCCATCCATTGGCCATAAAAGATCTCGGGGCACAGGATGTAGAAATATTGGTACGGGAATCGTCGACCACTCTCTACCAGATCAGTAATAATCTTGTAGCCCCGACTTTGAACAAAAATAATCGAGGGATGATTCTTCTTCCTCCTTTTAAAAGAATACAAAGAACATATTTCCTTGAAGTCGACGCGCACTGTTTGACCCTCATAAAAAGTACATAAAGCCCAATTAAATGGAAATAATCATTTGGGTGCAATTGATACAGGGCGATAGCCAAGCGCCGAAGGATTAATTCTAAGTAGGGATTGAAGGGAGGAATCGCCCCGCTTAACAGCATCTAACGATTAACTGTAATATATCCAACTGGTGGAAGGGTCAGCAAAGTCCTCCTTCCCCGGAAATTTGGCCTCGTCCTTCTATGAGATTCTAAATTGTTTGCATAATTGCTAATACAAACTAATATAAATAGTCGTTTCATGTCTTTTGAGAGGTGCATTGGAAAGAGGCTGGGGTTGAGGAAAATCCTGACCAACATTCACTTTGGGGAAAATAGCCGATGTAGTCTCAGAAATGGAACTTCCAGCTTCACTAGACATAGTTGCTTCCCTAGGATTCTGGCGTAGCTGTTGTCGAGTTAGCATTTCTACACAAGTAGTTATGTTCAAAAATGAATCACAGTATGCGCTTCCAAATTCAAATGGACCATTATGCAAGGCTCGGGATCCATAATCAGCATGTACTGATTAATCGATTCTAGGTCTTATTGAAAGTTCATTTTTGAGTGGTCATATTCGTGGAGGAAATGTTTGAAAATGAAAACAATCTTGTGCAACCATATCATTCAATTTGAATAATAAAT
Source organism: Allium sativum (assembly GCA_030737875.1). Classification (NCBI taxonomy): domain Eukaryota; kingdom Viridiplantae; phylum Streptophyta; class Magnoliopsida; order Asparagales; family Amaryllidaceae; genus Allium; species Allium sativum. The sequence continues at coordinate 711,680,769 of CM060921.1, read as the reverse complement.
TACATTGCATATTTATTCTTAACTTTCTACGCTAACCTGCAGATGGAGTGAGCAATCAACAGCAAAATAATATCTTGAAAACATGCAGATATTCTAGTTACTACAGGTTTGGCATTGCAAGAAGATTCAACGATCAATTCAGGCTTTAACATAAAGAAATCTCCAAAAAATGTGGACATGACAACCCGAAATAGGTCGAGGATGAATGACCCATACCTGGGTCGATCAGGACTGACCCCAAGCTAGGGTCGAGCATGATCGACCCAAGTTAGGGTCGAGCATGATCGACCCAAGCCAGGGTTGAGCATGAGCGACCCCGAGCTAGGGCCAAACATAACAGATGCTAATCCAGTGTCGAGCATGAGCGACCCCAAGCCAGGGTCGAGCATGAGCGACCAGGGTAGGGATCGCTCACGATCAACCGCAGTAGGGTCGTGCACGACCGACCTAGTAGAGGTCAAACATAAACAACCCATATTAGTTCAGGCGAGTCCATTGGAGACATTGTGTAACGACCCGTATTTTCAGCGATAGAATGATTAATTAGTTTAATTATTTAAATAGTAATTCAGAGAATTATATGGTCGTTAAATTTAATTATATGGAATATTTAATTAAATTAAATAATAGAATAATATATTTAATTCGGAAATAATCAACAATAGTGGAATTCACAATATAGTGGGAATTGGATTATATATAAGGTATAATTCAGTTTAGAGTTGAATTATATTCGCGATTATATTATTTAAAAGAAGTTTGAACGTATAATTATAATATAATTATAATCGAGCTCGAAATGGCGCGGTAGTTCGCTATTTGGCGATTCGAACTTCAATCGAATATACAGAAGCCGTTTTAAATCGAATTTCTGTGAAACAAGAAACATTCGAAGCTGGTGAAGTATATTTTTCTAATTGAAGAGAAAAATCAAGATTTCGTCGTGTAGATTGTAAGTTATTTCCAAATTAAATATTCAGAAAAACAGCGGTATGTTCGTTCGTGGCCATAACGGTTATTTAAAAATATTTGAATATCGATTGTGAATTTAGACAAGGTTCTTTTGAGACATAACGATAATTTAATTTTTAGAATTTTACTGTAATTTTTAATTAATTAAATATGCGGCTTTTTATTTGGGGTGTTTTGCACCCTGTAACAGTATTTTAGGGTTTCACGATATGAGTTAACCTACCGATATTTTTATATTTTTGGGATCGTGACACCTCGTCGGACACGACTGTATTTTAATTTTTGTCCGTAGCGCCTCGGACATGAACATAAATCTTTACGGAAACACGGTACACTTAAACTCTAGAACATAAAATAATATATATTGGGTTTCTTCCATGCCAAGCTTGACAACCGATATCCCTAAAGCTGCTAACAGACACTTTGCCCATACCCTATGACTTAGAACGTGCCACCCATACTGGCATTGATATGAAACGTTCCATCATAGTCACCATACATTACAACACCTACCACGTATAACAACATCCTACCACGTTTAGCTCACCAACCTACCACGTACCATCCTCCCATCAACCACGGTAAACAAACCATCCACGTATCCATCCATATATAAAAATAAAAAAAATAACTCCCCTATATAAACAACACTTAACCTAATTCTTCTCAGCCTTTTGTAAAATGCAGTAAAAATTGGCCGCTAATTCTCAAAAATCAAAACGTGAAATCCTCTTTCGAAAATCAAAATGAAATCAACGGTGCTCCTCTAGTTTTCATGAAGCAGAAGCTTCGAACCACGGAAAACATGCATGGGCGATGAAGACATGAGCGAATGGCTTGAGATATGGGGAGAAGTATGAAACGTGAGGGGGAGTAGTACTGGCGGTTTTAAAAATCTAGAGGAGTGCGGCTACTTGGGATCTTCTGGAAAGTGTGAAGACGTGAACGAAAGTGGGTATACAGGAGTTTGCTGATGCAACTTGTACAAGAGGATTCATATGTTAACTGGTGAGGGAGTACGAGGCCAGGGCTGTTCGAAATACAATAGCGTGTGGGTTTTAGTTAAGGAAGTGAACAAAGAGGAGTTCGGTGTTGTTGCCGTGAAGCTTCGTGAAGTGAAGGGTAAGGTGCGAAGAAGGTCAGTGGTGGTTGGGTTTTTGTAGCGGTAATGTGAGCCATAAAACTAGCATGACCCATGTGTGTTGTGAACACAAATGGAAACATCAAATATAAGACCACAGTGACATAGAAATGATGTCCATTACATGCTGGACGTGGAGTGATAAAGGATGGTGATGTCGTATGTTTTGGTAAGCAAGTACTATGTGGTTCTTTGTATAGTGATTTAGTCGCATGTCTATGTTGAAGGAAGGTTGCGGATCGTGTATTGGGTAGAGGAAAATGGGATCAAATTATCCGGAAATGGTAAGGAGCGGCTTCTGTATGTTTCTCATCTTGGGAGAAGAGTTAAGCGGGTTTGGTCTAGGTATTTTCAAGTTAGATGGGCCGAAGAAGCTATGGTAAAGCCCACTTAAGTATTTAATTAAATTTCAATTCAAAAAGGTATTAAATTTAATGTAGCGTATCTTACTTATACATTAACGAAATTGGACAAAACAGGATCCGTCGGGATCGTAGGAACGGTGGCTACACAATGAAACTGACTGGGAGTGAAATAAGGCTCGTTACAATTTATAGCAAAATCAATTGTCCGTCTGAATCAAGCGACAGTTATTGTTATTAACGATGATCGTCCAATGTGAGTAAAACGCATCAACTCTGAACAATTATATTTTTATTACGTATTCTTAGAACTGATAATTATCTGTTGATTTGCTGTGTGTTAACTGTTTGGTTGAATTGCTTATGTATTGGTTGAAAGTATAGATAACGTTATATATAAATCGTTAATCGAATATTGATTCTGTTTAGCAGAATATTTCATAGTGAAATGAAATCGATGTTACATATGTCGTTTAACATCTGTGATGCAGCGATACAGGTTGAAGGAATCCGACTGGATTCCACAACATTAATTTTACTGTTTTTCATATATTGTGATATATGATGTGTTATATAATCTGTGCTGATTACGTGGGCTTGGTTGATAGTAATCATGGTTATACGGTATTTTAAATACTATACGAAATACGGAAATGTAGAAAAGGGGATTTTCAAAGTTATATTGAAAATGAATTATTTATAAAATCGAAGGATTTTATAAAAGGAATATTTATTTAGTAAATAAATAGAATAAAGGAATATTTATTTAGAAAATAAATAGAATAAAGGAATATTTATTTAATAAATAAATAGAATAAAGGAATATTTATTTAGAAAATAAATAGAATAAAAGGAATATTTAATTAGTAAATAAATAGAATAAAGGAATGTTTATTTAAAAAATAAATAGAATAAAGGAATATTTATTTTGAAAATAAATAGAATAAAGTAATATTTATTTAGAAAATAAATAGAATAAAGGAATATTTATTTAGTAAATAAATAGAATAAAGGAATATTTATTTGGAAAATAAATAGAGTTAATGAAAAGGAGTTAATCGAATTTAGTATTTGAATTAGTTAATCGAATATGGTATTCGAAAATTTGTTAATCGAATATGGTATTTGAAAGGAGTTAGTCGAATCTGGTATTTGAGAGGAGTTAGTCGAATCGTGTTAGTCGAGAAGAGTTAACCAGTTAGAGTTAACCAGTTAGAGTTAATCAGTTAGAGTTAACCAGTTAGAGTTAATCAGTTAGAGTTAATCAGTTAGAGTTAATCAGTTAGAGTTAACCAGTTAGAGTTAATCAGTTAGAGTTAACCAGTTAGAGTTAATCAGTTAGAGTTAACCAGTTAGAGTTAATCAGTTAGAGTTAATCAGTTAGAGTTAATCAGTTAGAGTTAACCAGTTAGAGTTAACCAGTTAGAGTTAATCAGTTAGAGTTAATCGATTAAAGTCAAATCGAACTAGAGTTATTCAAATATAGTTAATCGAATTAAGGTTAATTGAATATTAGTTATTCAATTAGAGTTGATCAAATTTAGTTATTCGAGATAGAGTTTAAACAGACAGAGTCGTTCCGGATGAGTTGCCATTTAGCACGACTGCTAGCGTAATTCGCAAGGCTGCAGATAGCCTACGGCAGTCGGATGTTTCCTGAGGGAATCAGGCGTAACCATTGTGATCGCTGCGATCTAGAGTTAATCGAATGGAGTTAATCGAATATAAGTTATTCGAAATAGAGTTAATCAAATAGAGTTAAACAAGATTACAAACTGACTAGAATTAGTAAGTTGAATGGTTTTTTGAGTATCGATCTGATGTTGGTTTCGGCCTTCGAGGTTTATACTTAGAGAATTGTTCTCTTACTAGTTTACAGTTAGAGACTAATAGTTGTGGGATGGTAGTGATGCGTGAATAAGCTATGGAAACGTTTTCCAATGTTAATAACGTATATTTTCTAAATATAGAAAATAAGGAAATATGAATATATATATATATATATGGTTGATGATTGGATCGATGATTCCATTTGGAAATAAGATCGTTGTGTGTACATGGACATTTTTCATTTGATAGTTAACTGACCGACTATCAAAGTTTTGACCATTTAACGTTGTTAATATGGAGAGACCGGCTGGATTAATATCCGAAGAACCACTCCGTATTGGCATAAGTGTTGCAAACCAAGTATGCTGAATATATTGAAGACGGAGTAAAGTGCAAGGGCTGTTGTATAAATCTTAGGTAGAGATTGCCTAAGATGGATGTACTGAACAGTGCCTTCGATTTGTCCAGTCCCAGGACAACTTGAATGGACGAACGTCTGACATAGTATATTCTGGTAGATCTCGTAAGTTGATCGTTTCAAACATATTTACGTTGGTGGCGGAGGAATTCGTTTCTCTTAGCTTATACCCGTGGTATTTTTGGGGAAATCAATTTGTGATTTGACGGGTATGATGATGTGGCATTCAAAGTAAATGAAGACATGATCTGTATAGAGATATGTTATGACCTCAGGCCTCATCAACTAGGAAATGACAGAAATCGGGCAGGCAGCATGGCTAAGTGGTTCGCAACCAAGTAAGGTATATTGTCACTATCTAGAGAATATTTATATTTGTACTTCTTTCAATTTTGTAGCTCCCGGGGACGGTTATGTTGGAATACTAACCGAGGGGTGACAATATATTCGGTACTCTCAAGCGAAATGAGGGGCCGGTCATGTGTGGCTGAGTTGCAAGATGTTCTTATTGAACTCCAGTGTATCGCTTCTAGAGTACACTGATCGGAAGGTGGATCCATACCTTGTCATAGTTGGAAACTCATTATCCAATAAGTGCTCGCAATTTTGATTTTATATGATATATATGTAGAACGTGAGATGAAAGCGTTTCTGCTAGATGATTATTATATTATGGTTGATAGACACTATTATAATATCAAAGAATTTTAATATAAAGATTAGTTTTGATTCTCATAAGGGAAAAACCCGTTCCGTTATACGGCGTGGTCTTATGAGATATCGTTTTATTGCTCAAACTGTTTTAAACTGTTTTACTCACACCAATCCCATGACTGACCCGGAGTTTATTTGTTTTGTTTTCCCTAAACTCTTGGGTGCCCAATTTTGTACGGGCAGTCAAGTAGTCGGGATTTACAGATACTTGAAGAGCTGGAGCAGGAGGCTTCAGGATTATATAGCTATTGTTATTTCCGTTGTGTTGTAAGTGTTGTACTCTGATAAAGTGCTTTTGTACATAACTGTTTCTATTTCAAAGTTATGTTATATTTTATTCATTCCGCTGTGAGATTCATGTTTACTCTGATGTTGTAAGTTCATCTTATTCTTCTATTCTAAAAGTTCATCTTATCTATTCTCACCCTCTAACTTCTTGCATTAACCATCCGGTATTTTCGACCCTTGATGTTCGATATGTGTTGTATATTGGATAATCAAGATCTCTATTTTTCGGGTCGTTACACATTGCAAATTTGTGCTATGGCTCAAGGGCTTTCAAATGATCAAACTTATTTAACTATGCATAGTATTGCCAAAGTTCAACTCAAAGTATCAATACAACAAATGCATATGGAAATTTAAATACTAATCAAGGCCAAAAGTTTCTACGCCAGTGATTAAAATCCAGGCACTACCTAATTTGTTTCATGAGCAGCGTGCAAGATATGTTTTAAATTAAAATGCATATATTAACACATCATCAAAAGCAAGGTAAAGCATGAGATTGTGTCAAAAAGAAAAATACATCATTAGCAACTCATTATACTGATCTTATTGGAAAAGCCTAAATCAGATTATATACAAGACTTCAGATGACATTGAAATAAGTGTATATGTGGTTTGAAGTCTCAAAATTATCCAACAAAACAGACAAGATTTCAACTCTCAGGCATTTCATCGAACATATCATATGCATCTGATTCAAAATCAAAATTTAAGGGATCTTGTATAATTCCAACACCTCAATCACTTACATACACTCAATCCAATTTAATCCATTCCAATTTCCAATAATTACAAACCACAAAAATTTGATTCGAATCCAAACCATACCTCTAAGTCATTTCAGTTCAAAACCCTAACCATTTCCCAAACCAAATCAACGCGAAATTAAAGAGAAAATCACCTTTGTTTAGCAAAGCGCTTCAGATCCAAGAAGATTGCTCCAACTTGATTCGAAATTGATCGAGTTTTGCTGAAGAGATGAGGCACGATCGACGGATTTTAAGTTGATGGTAATCGATGAGTTGATTTGGTTGGAGCTTGGAAAGAATCTATTGTAGATTGCGATGCGAGATCCTTCAGACAAATGACACAACCGCCATTAAATTGATTCCTTCAAAAAAAGGAATAGAGTACGAAAATGAATGTTGAAAGGCAATATAAAGGAAGTCAATGTGCCTGACCTACCCCACAGGCCTGACCGAGCCAATTGGCTTGAGCGACCCATAGTGATAACAATGAGCTCGACCCGTTTATATCTACGTGCGACCGTCCTGTGAAAAATCGGGTTTCAATTTATCCAATGGCTGTATATCTACTCATTTGGAAGCCTGTAATGTTTTACATATCAAAAATTACAAACTTCTAGGGGAAAGTGTTTATCCATAAAAATCATACACTTATCGATAGATTAAACCTAAATAAAACTCATGGATTGGTCAATGGAAACAAGTAAGGGTCGGTCATCTATATGGGTCGCAAATCTGTAAGGGTCGGTTCAGTGCCGGCCCGAGAGGGTTTGTTGCCCTAGCCAAATAAGTCGTTGAAGGTAGAAACCTAGGGGAAAAACTAAGATATGTGAACTGCAGGACTCGAACCGTTGTCCTTCCAGTGGAAATGAGACATCACACCACTACACCACATACTTCTTATCACAAGTCGTGCCCTACAGCCTATTTATATAAAGAAACTATCAGGCAACATGCTGCCCCAATAGCAGCTCTCCCTGCCACCGCCAGAGCGCTGGCCTAGACAAATGTCTTGGCAGGCTTGCCTCTGGGCCGGGCCTGGGTCGGTCACTAGCCAAGCTCGAGCACAACGGGGGACGCACGCTGTTGAGGTCGATCAAGCAACTTGTTCGGTCATTTGAAAAGCCTACGGGTCATGCACCATAGGGGTCGTGCATCAAATTGGGTCAAGCAGTACAAGGCTTGTGCAATGGTATGGGTCGAGTATCACCTAGACCGATCATGCATTCAAGCATGGTCGAGCAAGAAATGGTCACGCACTGTTTTGGTCGGCCGCACGTTCCTCTGGTTGAGCATAGGCCTGGTCGAGCAGTCTTCTGGGTTCAGCATCCTCCGGTCGGTCGAGCATGTCCTCTTCATTCAGATGGACAGCTAGCTACAGCTGTCAACAGCTAGCATTGGAATTTTCGTAATTACTGCACGAACGACCCGTAGCATGCATATATGAGTTTCAGCTCACCACTTCATTCAAACTCCACCTTTAAATAATCCATGGCCTCCATATTTTGGGGGATCGATTCCTAACTCCACGAAGTGCTTCTCAATTTCTTTCTCCGTTGTTCTAAGCCATTTTAACTTCCATTAAGTCTTCTCCGACCAAGTTTCACCATCAAATCGTCCGTGGAATTTCCAAAGTCATTCAACAGTTCGAGAGATCGTAGACCTACATCTCTGTACTCATCATACTTAGAGAAATAGAGTTATTCCTTAGCGGATTTAAGTGAATCATATTGTAAAATAGAGGAAAATGGATGTAAAATAAATTGTTTTGTACTTTTTAATTGTCGTGATGATAATGAGACTCTTCATATAGTAAACATAGGCAAGTTTTAAGCCGAACGACTCTAAAATCTTTGTTCATTACTATTTCACTTTTATTTTGTGTTTGTTGCTCCATAATCTTGAATCCTACCTTTTGGTGAAGTGTTCTACAGACACCTTTGGTGTTGTGGTCAAATTTTGACTTCAACATAAACATGTTCTCAATGTCAAATAACATGTTTACCGTCGGACTAACATGTTTTATAAATTACTGTCAAACTAACATGTTTACTATCAAGCCAACATGTTATTTAAATCACTGTCAAACTAACATGTTTACTGTCAAACTAACATATTTACTTAATATAAAGTTAAGTCCAACCTAATCAGATTTACATATTTGCATATTCTTCCCTTTTAATTATCCCAATTTTACAGTCAATGGTACATAAATTCAAATATGCCCAAGTCCCCTTTTTATCATTATTACAGATCATTCCAATTTTACGCAATTCAGATGGTAAAGGCATAGGCTCTCATTGGCTTAGGCTCAGCACAAAATAAAAGAAAAAGGAGAATAGATCAAAACTCAAAAATGAACAGATAGGCATAATAAGGCTGTAAATAAAACAATGGCAGGGAGCAGGTATGGAAGAAAGATGTACATATAAACAAATAATAACTAAAAAAGGGATAGGTAACTGACAATAATTAAAAGAACTGTAACATATAAGAATAAACATATAAACAATGATACTTTCAGATCCACCATATTTACTGTCAAAATCCTTTTTGTTTAGATTGTTAATCACTACAACAACTATTGTATCTATTTTAACATTAACTTAGAAGAAATCTGAAAATCACAATAATATTTATAAAATTGTTGTAGACCTAGAAAAGGCCTTTGAATACTGAAGTAGAAGAAGAAATATCCTTTCAATCTGTATTTTGACAGCATCCTAACCCTATTTCTAATTTTATTTCAAAACATGATATAGAGGAGGAAGAAGATGAATAAATATTTTGTGTAGGAAAATATTGAGGGTTGTTAGTCTTTTTATAGTAAAGTTAGGCATCCAGGTTCATTGGATTTGTTGTCCATGTTCATCATATTCTACACATCAACAATACATCAATAGATTTATCCAGAAATGGTCGAAGCTGGTTCGACACACCTCAGATTTAGGTCGACTCAGTTAAGGGTTGGGTAGCCCATTTACCATTGCTTTACTTTTAGATTATTAATTAAATTCTCTAATTTTGTTTCAAACTTCGATTGATCATATCTTGTTCATACTTAGTTCAATTTACACAAACTAAAAGTCTATCTTAATAAGAATTTTGTAACGGACATCACGATGAAATCCATTTTGTTCAATACTGAATATTTTTCTGATTAATCTTTATTTTATCAGTTTATTCATTCATTAATTAATCCATTAATTAATTATTGTTTGTTAAAAAATTGGGTTGTTACACTTGATCTAGAAATTGAACTTTGTTTCTAACTGTTCCATGAAATTAAATTTCCTCCTAAAATATACGCAAAACCCAAACAGGATTTACTATCCAGCTTCGTTCCTACCCAATCACCATCACATAAGCTTTCAACTCTTTCACGTCTGTGATTCTTGTGCTCAATTACTCTCCCAACGGTTCTCTTAGGATAACTCAAAATGTGTTTTAGTATGCTCCAATGATACACAGTAGGAAGTGCCATAAACTGGCTTATGACATTAACAGCAAAAGCAATGTCCGGTCGTGTAATAGTCAGGTAGTTTTGGTTCCCTACAACCTCCTGTACTTCGCTAGATCTTTGAATAATTCACCATTTTCTACAATGTTACAATTCAATGGAATTAAATTAGTGCTAGGTTTAACACTTAGATTTCAAGTCTCCTCCGGCAAATCAAGAATGTACTTTCATTAATACATAACAATACTACCAGTATCTCTTGTAATTTCCACATCTAGGAAATACTTCAAGTCTCCTAAATATTTATTGTGAAAATGGTTGTAAATAAATGTTTTGAGAGATTAAATACTTGTTCATAACTGTCAATTATCACAATATCATCAACATAAATCACTAGTAAAATTATGCCAGATTTAGTATTCTTATGGAATACTGAATGATCACATCTAATATTCACCATTCCAAAGGCTTCCATTGAATTGTGAACTTTCCAAACCAGGATCTAGGACACTATTTTAATCCATACAGTGTCTTCTTCAACTTGCACACCTCTTTCCTTATGCAATGAAATCAGGTGGTCGAACCATGTGAATTTCTTCTTCTATGTCACTATAAAGAAATTCATTATTTATATCAAGTTGATGTAATTTCCAATTATATGTTGCTGCTAATGAAATATACATCCGAATAGAAGTTAACTTTGCTACTGGTGAATTTTTCTCAAAATAATCCACTTTATAAGTTTGTGCATATCCTTTTGCAACCAAATGTACCTTCGATCTAGCAATTGAACCATCATAGTTTGCTTTTATAGTGAATACCCACTTATATCCAATATGTCTCCTATTCTTAGATAATCGAACTAAACTCCATGTTTCATTATCTTCAAGATCATTCATTTCTTTAACCATAGCAGCCTGCCGTCAAGGATTTGATAATGCTTCCCTAATAGTTTTAGGTATAGAAACAGATTCAAGAGAAGTTATAAGTGAATGAGTTGAAAGTTAAGAAAGTTTACCTGAACATAATAAAAAATACTAAGGAATATACATTTGATAGATTTTTGATTAAGTTTAGATATTTATTATCTGATATGTCAAGGAAAACATGTGCACCCAAATATTTTTAGCTTAAGAGGATATAGTGACTTGACTGGAAAGAAAATTGAGTACGACATAACACTATTAACGGCAGTTGAAGGCACACGATCTATTGAAAAACATGTTATAGAAACAACATTGGCTCAGAAATTTTTATGCCTATTCATATGAAATTACAGTGCCTATGATGTTTCAAGCGAATGTCTGTTCTTTCTTTCAACAACTTCATTTTGAGTTGCGGTGTCAACACAAGATGTTTCATGTAGCATTCCATTATCACTCACGTAAGTTTAAATAAACCCAAAATAGACTCGTAACAATCGAATTCCGACAGACCGATTTTTTTTTTAAATTCTAATCTATCACAAACCATGTTGGTTTGTCTGGCATCCTGCAGAAAAGACAGAAATAGTAAACATATCAGAGCTTAGAAAACATCTCACACTATAATGAAATAAAATATAATATAATCAAATATAACATTACCCAGATAATAATACAGCCTAACCAGTATCCAAAGCTATCATATCTCTGCTACAAATCTAACCTGTGAGTACGCTATGAGAAGGGGGCAAAACACAAGTTCTGGTGACTGGATTTAAACTGCACATTTTGGATAAACCCTACATATACCGCTCAGTTACATTTTCTTATTTATTAGGTTACTTGGGTTAAAAGCACTCAAGGCTTACACACACGTCATACCCACCTACTCCCTAGTAGATTAATCTAATACAGTATATATGTAGCTACCCCCTATATTAAGGTGCACCTTATTGTACCCCAACTTGATCGGTCTCCGCCGTAACGCCACAGGAATATATGGAGTCCCTCATCCTACGTCGGAATGACATACGAATCTTGGTATAACAACGCTACATTCTGCATAGAACCGCCATCGCCATGCTATGTAAATGTACGGACTTCCGCCTTTGAACCATTTGATCGAATCAGATTCCATCATTGAGTAATGACCTAGAGTCTACGATACGCCACCGAGAGCAGACAAGCATGTATCTGGACTTTCTCGTGTATATATCGTTAATCGTACTCAATGTCTCAACCTCGATGGCACACCATCTGGAAACGATATGCATGTATCCACACGTATTATCTATTGTGCATGAGGTTTTGTAACAAGTCTATACCAGATACATGGAACTCAATCAGGAGCCTTTTCAAATATCTATTATGCACGGGGTTCCGTAACAGGTCTACATTTTCACAGTGGTTATGGCCCCACCCGTCCCCTCCCTCAACTGATGGAAGGCCAACAGATATGAGAGCTAGCGACGTGCCACTAACAAACAATCTACATCCAAATTGGCATGTCTCGCAACCAAAGCCTCGATAGTAAAAGGTTAATGGTCTTTTGGTTTAGTTCTCCACCTTTCCGCATCATGCTGACTGTCGATGACTGGTACCCGACGATTACTATCAATTAGATGGTAAGACCCGCCTAAGACAAAAAAATGAGATGGTCGTAACCCGCCTAGTCATAAGGAACCATATTCGTCGAATCACCTAAGCTACCATAAAGCCTTCTGATTGCCCTCTATTGTGGCAATCAAGGTATACTCACCAAGTAGTAGCGCGCAGAACCAACCTTTGCGAGCATAATCTAAATGCTACCACCGCACAAAGGGCTACCAAGAGTACCCATCACGCCCTAGAAAGCCGCTTGCTTCCCCTTCCAGTCCTTCGGAGCCAGTAGTATAACACCCCATAATTTTAACAACACTAAAAATGATAAACTATAGAATACTTAATTGAATATTGGGAATTAAGTAAAACGGACTACACTATTGCGTTCGTCTCGGAATTCTTCATAGGATAGACTCTGAGTTTGCGTAAACGGACATCGTATGAAGAAGATATTAAGGTTTGAAGTTTATATACATATTAGAATAATATATATAAATAAAATAATCCATAAATTCAAAATCGAACAGCGGAACAGGGGAGGGAAATCGGCCCATTAGGGGTCGACCCTGTCCCCTATGGGTGTCGACCCATGGGTCGACCCCACAACAGGTGTGTCGACCCCGGGGTCGACTTCACCGAGATCTGGGCAGATTCCTGCCCTGTACTTGGACACGGTTTTGAGCGAGATTCCTTGACATTAGGCTATATATAGGACCTCATTCTCATTTTTTTAATCACCAAAGAACAATGGGGACAACGAGTGTTGCTCCACCTTATGTAACACCCCGTATGTTAAATAACTGGTTATAACATAAATCAGAGCAGAATTAAATTTAATATTCTGAATCAGGGGAAACGGGCTGTGCCATTGCGTTCGTCTCGGAAAAATACGCGAAATAGAGTCCGAGTTTTCGTAAATCGGAGTCCGTATGACCAAGTTATGGCCCGTCAAAGTTTCACGAAAAATCAAAAACTGCTCATGTTTTGAGGCCCGGGATGAGTTTTGGGCTGTTTTTTTTGGGCCCTAAATGGTTCCTACACTTGACTTCTTCCCCAAGACATGCTTTAAAGGCTAGGATTGGTTCTAGGGTATATCCTATGGTCCTAAAACATCTAACTAATCTATATATACACCCTAATACCCCCCTTATCCTTACCAAAAATAGATCTAAGGCCATTATGCCACCACTTAGAAAATTGGAGAGCCTCCACTAAAAATCCTAAGAGGGTTTGCAAGCTAATCTACATCTTCTTCTACTTAATCATTGGGATTTGCTTCATTTAACTTGCTAATCTTGTTTTGGTGAGCTTCTATCCCCTTAATAATCAATTATTGAATTGATTATGATAAGATGTGATAAAGTATGGCTATGTTTGTGGATCCATATATTTATGCAAGCTTGATGTAGTGAATATTATGTGTTTTGCAAGTTATATGCCTTATGTCATGCAAGTTTCATAATATGTAATCATGATATTTTTATGCAAGTTGTTTCATGATGTTTATGATGCAAAACACTAAGTGAATATGGATCCATTATGCAACATGTTATGCAAATCACATGTTTGATGATATGTAAGTTCATATGCAACATGTTATGTAAGACACATGTTTGATAATATGCAAGTTTGGGTTGAATATAGTTGGGTTAATACATGCTCATATATGCAAGTTGACATCCTCTTAACCCATGATAAAGTTATATGCTAAACCCATGTTATGTGTGGTAAATCTTCTCTTTATTATGTTATGTCATAATGACGATTTACGTGGGGAACGATGGGGTTAATTAATATGTTAATTAAAAGTATGTTGAAATGGGTATGATTAAGCATACCATAAAAAAATTAATTAACATAAGTGGGAATTTACCTATTGAGTTAGGTCCACCCCATGGGAATTTACCTATTGAGTTAGGTCTACCCATGTTATGAATAAATTGATATTAATTAGGGATAATTAATATGGGGGTGATTAATTAGGTGTAATTAATCGACTAAGACACGAGGTTAGGCTCTGTTATGACGTGAGACTGCCCGGACCCTACCGGCTTAACCAGGCGGTCATAACAGCCAGTCTAATGTGAGAGGTCTTAGGCACAAATTAAATACGTGATTAAAGTAAAGACACGAGGTTAGACTCTGTTATGACGTAAGACTGCCCGGACCCTACCGGCTTAACCAGGCGGTCATAACAGCCAGTCTAATGTGGGAGGTCTTTATGGGAGATCACGGTCTTAATTAATTAAGAAACACTTAACCATATTAGCATGTAGTAGGACATGAGGGGTTAAGTGGGTGCCTTGGGTGGCATGTAGTAACTAGTGGGGGTGCCTTGGGTGGCATGAGAAAACTAGTGGGTTGCCTTGGGTGGCAATAGAAAATACGATTAGAATACTTAACCAGAGTGGAACATGTAACTAAACATTATTAAAGGGTTAAGTAAGTGCCTTGGGTGGCATGGGGGAATCAAGTAAGTGCCTTGGGTGGCATGCGGAAATCTAGTGGGTGCCTTAAGTGGCAATTGTAATATAATTGGATGACTTAACCAAACCTTAACATGTAAGGGGGCATGATTATAAAAAGGGGTTAAGTGGAATGCACTAGATAAAATGACAAGCTTAAGTAGTAGCTTGTGGGGGCCCGTTTCAACCAATATCCCAAACGTATCTTTGTGGGCTCGACCCATGTCGAGTGACGGGACACGCATATTGGGCTTGATTATAAGAGGCCAAAACGGGGTAGCGGTGGCAACGCAAGTCCAACGGGTTTCATATGCGTGTGTGGGCCCGGGCTGGTAGATAAGCCGTTGTTGCATCGTGTAGATATAAAGCCGTGCACCGTTGATAGTATTGGGTAGACACTTTAGGGGAGTGATACACCCCACTGTGGGACCAGCACGGGTATCTACGTTAGGGAGCCGATCGCTTGGGGTAGTGGGGTACACCTAGTAGAGATAGGGGCAGACGGCACCTATGTAGTCAACTAGGGTACAGGAAACTACTGGTTATATCTATCTTTGATATCCTTGGGTGGGATCAACCTTTGAGTAGGAGTGACTGGTGTGGTGCAGTTAGTAATTATCCTTGGGTGGGTAGATGCGTCTTTACGGTTATCTTAGTTCGTCCTGTGTTCGTGGGCAACTTAGTGTAGTCATTATCCCCAAAGATACCATACCGAGTTCATATCATACCCTAATTACTTTAATAATTGTATTATTAAGGAGATAGGGTTCACTCAGGCTTATGTCTGACCCCCGTTGTTTTTATCTTTTTCCTTCAGGTCCTCAGGTTGGGCCTAGTGCTAGTGGGCTTTGATCAGTTTGCTTTATCTATCTCTTGGAGCTTGGACCGTAGATGTAGAGCTCAGCTTATCTTATCTTTTCTGTTATGGCTATTTGTTATGAGTAGTGGGATTATGTACTTATTTTATTCAGGATGGATATTTTGTACTTGACTCTTGTTATGGTTTTATGATGTAACCAAACATGTTTTACTTTCCGCTGCTATGAGATGATGTTTTAAATTTTCAAGTATTACATTATATCTGTCTTGTTGTAATTTTACTGTTCTATACTCACTAAAAATACTCCACCGATGCTATGGCATTCCCTTAGTGAGTGACTGTAGCGGGTGTGGGGTGTTACACGTGGTATCAGAGCTTAAGGTTACCGGAACAGATAAAATTTTTAGAAAAACTATTTTCTAAGAATACTTTTGGAAAGGAGTATTTTCAAAAACATGTCTTTTAAGAGAAAAGTTTTTGAAAGGAAAGCATAATCCCCAATAGCCATATCTATATCTTTCGAATTCTCCATTTTGAATCTCTTCCTTTCTCTCGTTTTGAGTTTCCCCTCCGCGTATAGATGATCTTTCTAAGATAGATAAGGATGGAAAACCACTTCAAGGGACTTAGACGTTAGTCGGATTAGAAGTTGGTTCAAGAAGGAGGAGGACTGGTAGGTATCTATTGGATAAACGATGGGAGGAAGGCTCAAATAGTTGTTTGGTTAATGAAAGATGAAACCTCATTGGTGGGAGGTTACGAGTGGAGAATAGGGAAGAAGAAGGCAAGTGGTTATCCTTTTAAGAGGAATAGGACACCTTATTAGGATTGTTCAAAGAAGCAAGGGCAAGGTATGGAATCTTCTGGAGGGTAGTTGTATTCCCTCACGACTAGGGTACCAGATGGGGATATGACCGTCTAGGTTGGAATTTGGATTTCTTTATCATCCGATTCAAGCTTTATTTGATTCTGATTTCGTTTATCCCCCCATTGTTAGTTGAGTCACTGCACTTAGACACCAGTTTGGTAGATGATCCCTTAGTTGTTTCAAACCCAGTTGGGGCTCCATGATATGTTTGGGTTTGAAAGTTTCTATACTTAACGTTGAGTTTAGATGTGATGCTTGTTGGGCTTCGCGGGCTATGGGTTAATTTTGGGCATGGACTGGTTATCCAGTAGGAGTGCTGTTCTTCATTTTGAAGGGAGAGTTGTTAGGCTTATGGGCCGCCTAAGTAACACTCTCGAGATCTCTTGTAATCCCATAGAATCTGTTATACTAAGGTATCTAGAATCGCCTGACACGTTGGTCTAGAGTCTGCGATCTGTTAGAGCGGTCCGGGAATACCCGGATGTGTTTGAGGAGGTGAAGGGCTTACCTCCGAAGCGGGAGATTGACTTCCGAATATATCTGGTGGATAATGCCAAACCAGTATCTTGGCCAGTGTGCCACATGGCTCCTAGTGAGAGGAGGGAACTCCATAAGTAAGTAGGCGATTTGCTTGAGAAGGGGTTCATAAGACGAAGTATATCGGAGTGGGGCGCTCCAGTAGTTTTTGTTATGAAGGCGGATGGGTCCCTCAGACTTTGTGTAGGCTAAAGGGAACTAAAGAATCTCACAAAGAAGAATAGATACCCATTGCCGAGGATTAATGATCTCCTTGATCAGTTGGCTGGCGCCTCAGTATTTTTGGTAGTAGGACTTAGCCACGGGATTTCATCAGTTGAGAGTGGCTGAGAATAGTATAGAGGAGACTGCCTTTGGGACTCCGGATGATTTCTTTTATGAGTGGCTGGTGATGCCATTGGGTTTGACGAACGCCCCCGCATACTTTGTTGAGAAGGGTGTTCAGGGAGTACCTAAATAAGTTCGTGATGGTCTTTGTAGATGACATCTGGGTCTTTTCTAGGAGCGAAATAAGTTTTCGTATGTGCTCAATAGGCTGAGCAGGGCCAGTATAGGATAAACGACGGTTTTGGAGCGAGACTAGCGAGAACATCCAGAATTGGTCAAGGGCTTAATTATTTAGCCATTTTTACTAGTATCGTCTCATGTAGGTCGTCTGAATTCGAAGGAGGTATCCCTTGGGTGTTTGTCTGATATTGGTTTAGGCCTTTGGGGCTTGCATTTGGGGGATGCCGAATTCGACTAGGGTGGTCTACGTGGGAGACAGTTGTGATGATTTTGGATGATATTCTGGTGGAGAAGAGCATGCCCTACATCTTAGGGAAGTGTTGGAGACTCTTCGAGCGCATAGTCTTAGGACAGCAAAAGTGGATGGGATCCTTAGCATCCTATGAGTAAGGGTAACACGGTAACGGACACCTTAAGTAGAAAAAGGTTGTCCTTGAGTTCATTGTTCGTTGAACGACGGAGCTTAGAGTTTATTTCTAAGTTTGACTTTAGACCTTCCGTTGACTTTGTACCCGGTTTGCTAGCTTCTTTGGAAGTTAGACCTACTCTTTTGGGGCGGATTGGAGAAGCACAGAGGGGCGACCCACAGTTGGTTGAGTTAGTAGAGAAGCTCATAAGGGGGGAGTCGTCCAGCCATTTGAGTAGGTACACCCTAGATGATAGAGGGTGCTTGCGTAGAGACAGTAGACTTTGTGTACCGCAGGATGAGGGTTTGAGGAAGGCTATTCTTGATGACGCACACCGTTTTAGGATGACCATTCATCCCGGTGGGGGTAAGATGTACCAAGACATGAAGAGGGCTTTCTTCTGGGCCGGTATGAAGAAAGATGTGGCCGAGCATGTCGCTCGATGCTTGGTGTGCCAACGAGTGAAGACGGAGCGAAAGAAACCAGGTGGGTTGCTTCACCCATTGGAGGTTCCGCAATGGAAGTGGGATAGCGTCTCGATGGATTTTATTAACGGGTTACCCAGTCGAGGAAGGGTAATACAGGAATTTGGGTGGTGGTAGATAGACTTACTAAGAGCGCCCATTTCATACCTGTGAAGAGCAAGAGGACCGCTCCATGGCTAGCTTCTGTATATCTTCGAGAGATAGTTCGATTGCATGGGGTACCCTCTAGCATAGTTAGTGATCGAGATCCTATCTTCACTAGCGATTTCTGGAAAAGTTTGCAAGAAGCAGTGGGGACTCAATTGTGTCTGAGCACCGCATATCATCCTCAGACAGACGGCCAGACTGAGAGGGTGAATCGTGTTCTAGAAGACCTTTTGAGGCTTTGTATCTTATATTTTGGAGGTACATGGGAAGAGCATCTTCCACTGGTGGAGTTCGCATATAATAACAGCTTTCAGTCCAGTATTGGTATGGCACCTTTTGAAGCTCTTTATGGAAGGCCTTGTCGATCACCTACATGTTGGTGGGAATCTACGGATAAGATCTTGCTAGGGCCCGATATGGTTAGAGAGACTTCAGAGAAGGTTGATTTGATTCGAAGAAGGATGAAAGCAGCGCAAGACAGACAGAAATCTTATGCAGATAAGAGGAGGACTGATCTTGAGTTTGAAGTTGGGGACATGGTTTTTGTCAAAGTGTCTCCATTACGGAATGTTGTTCGCTTTGGATCCGCTGGGAAGTTAGCACCGAGGTTTGTAGGACCGTTTCCTGTCAAGGAAAGAATTGGACGGATGGCATATAGGGTGGAGTTGCCAGACAGACTTAGTGGTATACATGATGTTTTCCATGTGTCACATTTGAGGAAGTGCCTACATGAGACTGCAGAGGTGGTAGAGCCGAGCTTGCTTAGAGAAGTGGAAGTAGAGCGTGATGCGACGATTCGACGAGCTCCTACTCGCATCCTTGGGTCAGAGATTAAGAAGTTGAGAAACAGAGAGGTTCAGCTAGTCAAATTGCAATGGGGAGATGACGAGAGCAACGCAACTTGGGAGACGGAAGCGAAGATGCGTTCTTTGTATCCATTTCTTTTTGAGAGTATGTCTTTTAACTTCTCCTTTATCGTTTGACTGGTACTTATCTTATCCTTAGTATGTCCTCTCGTTAGTACCTTTGACCTTCAGATAGGATAGTCCTATGGTTGAAACATGTGTTTGAGACATGTTATGTATGATGGATGCAAGTGGATGCAAGTGTTTGCTAGTGGTTGCTCGTGGATGCATATACACACACTCTAGGCACTAGATCGGCCCAATCACTTCATATTGCATAAAATTGTGTGTAGGAAGCTATATTTATGGATGTATAATGATTGTGTTATCATATGGATGATGCATTTTGGTGAATGATTGTGCACTCATTTAGATATTGTATGTGTCGATAGGGTTCCCTCGCATACATAATGGATGCATGGCACTATCATGGTTTGCATATGTTCATACATTAGATAGGGAACATATACACACACTTTTTGCATATGCTCATACATCATTAGAAATTGTTTTAAGGACAATGGATGCCAGTGTTTGATGGTTGAGTAGATGGTTGTTTGGTTGGTAGGATACGTTCTTCTTGACTTAGAGATTTCGGGGACGAAATCCTTTAAGTAGGGGAGAATGTAACACCCCGTATGTTAAATAACTTGTTATAACATAAATCAGAGCAGAATTAAATTTAATATTCTGAATCAGGGGAAACGGGCTGTGCCATTGCGTTCGTCTCGGAAAATTACGCGAAATAGAGTCCGAGTTTTCGTAAATCGGAGTCCGTATGACCAAGTTATGACCCGTCAAAGTTTCACGAAAAATCAAAAACGAAAACTGCTCATGTTTTGAGGCCCGGGATGAGTTTTGGGCTGTTTTTTTTGGGCCCTAAATGGTTCCTACACTTGACTTCTTCCCCAAGACATGCTTTAAAGGCTAGGATTGGTTCTAGGGTATATCCTATGGTCCTAAAACATCTAACTAATCTATATATACACCCTAATACCCCCCTTATCCTTACCAAAAATAGATCTAACGCCATTATGCCACCACTTAGAAAATTGGAGAGCCTCCACTAAAAATCCTAAGAGGGTTTGCAAGCTAATCTACATCTTCTTCTACTTAATCATTGGGATTTGCTTCATTTAACTTGCTAATCTTGTTTTGGTGAGCTTCTATCCCCTTAATAATCAATTATTGAATTGATTATGATAAGATGTGATAAAGTATGGCTATGTTTGTGGATCCATATATTTATGCAAGCTTGATGTAGTGAATATTATGTGTTTTGCAAGTTATATGCCTTATGTCATGCAAGTTTCATAATATGTAATCATGATATTTTTATGCAAGTTGTTTCATGATGTTTATGATGCAAAACACTAAGTGAATATGGATCCATTATGCAAACATGTTATGCAAGTATGTGAGTACTTATGCAAGTTATGTGTATGTTGAAATGCAAGTTTAACATAATATGCAAGCTTATGCAAGTATATGAATGTTTATGCAAGTTATGTATATGTTGAAATGCAAGTTTAACATAATATGCAAGCCTATGCAAGTATGTGAATGTTTATGCAAGTTATGTATATGTTGAAATGCAAGTTTAACATAATATGCAAGCCTATGCAAGTATGTGAATGTTTATGCAAGTTATGTATATGTTGAAATGCAAGTTTAACATAATATGCAAGCTTATGCAAGTATATGAATGTTTATTCAAGTTATGTATATGTTGAAATGCAAGTTTAACATAATATGCAAGCCTATGCAAGTATGTGAATGTTTATGCAAGTTATGTATATGTTGAAATGCAAGTTTAACATAATATGCAAGCCTATGCAAGTATGTGAATGTTTATGCAAGTTATGTACATGTTGAAATGCAAGTTTAACATGATATGCAAGCTTATGCAAGTATATGAATGCTTATGCAAGTATGTGAGTGCTTATGCAAGTTAAGTATATGCTAAAATGCAAGTTCTACATGTTATGCAAGACACATGTTTGATAATATGCAAGTTTGGGTTGAATATAGTTGGGTTAATACATGCTCATATATGCAAGTTGACATCCTCTTAACCCATGATAAAGTTATATGCTAAACCCATGTTATGTGTGGTAAATCTTCCCTTTATTATGTTATGTCATAATGACGATTTACGTGGGGAACGATGGGGTTAATTAATATGTTAATTAAAAGTATGTTGAAATGGGTATGATTAAGCATACCATAAAAAAATTAATTAACATAAGTGGGAATTTACCTATTGAGTTAGGTCTACCCCATGGGAATTTACCTATTGAGTTAGGTCTACCCATGTTATGAATAAATTGATATTAATTAGGGATAATTAATATGGGGGTGATTAATTAGGTGTAATTAATCGACTAAGACACGAGGTTAGGCTCTGTTATGACGTAAGACTGCCCGGACCCTACCGGCTTAACCAGGCGGTCATAACAGCCAGTCTAATGTGAGAGGTCTTAGGCACAAATTAAATACGTGATTAAAGTAAAGACACAAGGTTAGACTCTGTTATGACGTAAGACTGCCCTGACCCTACCGGCTTAACCAGGCGGTCATAACAGCCAGTCTAATGTGGGAGGTCTTTATGGGAGATCACGGTCTTAATTAATTAAGAAACACTTAACCATATTAGCATGTAGTAGGACATGAGGGGTTAAGTGGGTGCCTTGGGTGGCATGTAGTAACTAGTGGGGGTGCCTTGGGTGGCATGAGAAAACTAGTGGGTTGCCTTGGGTGGCAATAGAAAATACGATTAGAATACTTAACCAGAGTGGAACATGTAACTAAACATGATTAAAGGGTTAAGTAAGTGCCTTGGGTGGCATGGGGGAATCAAGTAAGTGCCTTGGGTGGCATGCGGAAATCTAGTGGGTGCCTTAAGTGGCAATTGTAATATAATTGGATGACTTAACCAAACCTTAACATGTAAGGGGGCATGATTATAAAAAGGGGTTAAGTGGAATGCACTAGATAAAATGACAAGCTTAAGTAGTAGCTTGTGGGGGCCCGTTTCAACCAATATCCCAAACGTATCTTTGTGGGCACGACCCATGTCGAGTGACGGGACACGCATATTGGGCTTGATTATAAGAGGCCAAAACGGGGTAGCGGTGGCAATGCAAGTCCAACGGGTTTCATATGCGTGTGTGGGCCCGGGCTGGTAGATAAGCCGTTGTTGCATCGTGTAGATATAAAGCCGTGCACCGTTGATAGTATTGGGTAGACACTTTAGGGGAGTGATACACCCCACTGTGGGACCAGCACGGGTATCTACGTTAGGGAGCCGATCGCTTGGGGTAGTGGGGTACACCTAGTAGAGATAGGGGCAGACGGCACCTATGTAGTCAACTAGGGTACAGGAAACTACTGGTTATATCTATCTTTGATATCCTTGGGTGGGATCAACCTTTGAGTAGGAGTGACTGGTGTGGTGCAGTTAGTAATTATCCTTGGGTGGGTAGATGCGTCTTTACGGTTATCTTAGTTCGTCCTGTGTTCGTGGGCAACTTAGTGTAGTCATTATCCCCAAAGATACCATACCGAGTTCATATCATACCCTAATTACTTTAATAATTGTATTATTAAGGAGATAGGGTTCACTCAGGCTTATGTCTGACCCCCGTTGTTTTTATCTTTTTCCTTCAGGTCCTCAGGTTGGGCCTAGTGCTAGTGGGCTTTGATCAGTTTGCTTTATCTATCTCTTGGAGCTTGGACCGTAGATGTAGAGCTCAGCTTATCTTATCTTTTCTGTTATGGCTATTTGTTATGAGTAGTGGGATTATGTACTTATTTTATTCAGGATGGATATTTTGTACTTGACTCTTGTTATGGTTTTATGATGTAACCAAACATGTTTTACTTTCCGCTGCTATGAGATGATGTTTTAAATTTTCAAGTATTACATTATATCTGTCTTGTTGTAATTTTACTGTTCTATACTCACTAAAAATACTCCACCGATGCTATGGCATTCCCTTAGTGAGTGACTGTAGCGGGTGTGGGGTGTTACACCTTAGTTTGAACTAGACTACTCTTCTACAATAACAAGTTATATGTATTCAAGGATCTATGCTTCAACATCTACAATCAATTCTCTGTTCTTTAGATCCAATCATAGTGAGTTTGTGTGGCTTTTAGATATAAACACCTAAAATGTAATCTTGACATGCCTATAAGTTTGGATCTAAGCCTGTGCTTGTTAGTAATCTGGATCATAACAGATATGTCCTTACTTGTATAACTAATTTACTACTTAGATCTCATAGCCTGTTCATGACATCCTTATTCTATTAGTTTGCCTAATCATGTCACTATATGCCTATTATGTTAGTTTGCCTAATCAAGTCACCACATGGCTATTCTGTTAGTATGACCAATTCTATCATCATATGCCAGTTTTATTTACTATGCTTATTCTTTTTCTCTTCTCTTCCTCTTTCCCCTTTTGTTTTTATAGCCAGGCTATCTTTGAGCCTAAGCCTATTGCTGAAATACGCGAGCGCACAAAATTGGGAACGATTGGGAATAATGCATTAGGGCATAACTCATATTGTAAAACATGATTGGGAATTTTGGGCATAAATTGTACCTTGAGCCAAAACTTGGATTTGGGTTCATAATCTATACCTTGATCAAAACTTTTATATGGGGCATAACTTGTACCGTAAATCAGACGGGAATTTGGGGCATAATAAACATGAAAATTGGATAGTAATGAACTTGCCTAGATTTACAATAACTAGAAAACTGTAATCGCGCTTAGACACGAGGTTAGATTACATACGTGGTAGAAGTCTGCCCAGAACCGCCCGGCATATCTAGCATCCGCAAATGGTAAATCTAATGTAAGGGGTCTAAGTGCATAAACGAACACGTAACGGTGCTAAGACACGTGATTAAGTCCGACTTGTGGTAGAAGTCTGCCCGGAACCTATCGGCGTATCCATCATCCACAAGTGGTAGACTCAATGTGAGAGGTCAAGCGCATTAATAAGCACAAATGAATGAATGGAAATACTTAACCTGTTTGAATCTGTGGGGGTTAGATGAACCTGTTAAATAAAGTAGGGGTTAAGTAAGCTTGTTTGAGTCAGTGGGAGGGTTAAGTAAATCTTGTGGCGGTGGGTAATATTTATATATATACATATGCCCACAAACTTAACCTATTGGGGTTATGCAATCTTGTTCAACTGGTAGGCATAACTTGTTGAAATCCTAGTAGTGGGGATGCAAGCCAATGGGGAAGCTTGTATCATCTGGAGTGTGGGACCCGTATCAGTTAGTAACCTATATTGGTATCAAACGGAGTACCCCGAACTGGGTCTTGGTCAGGGCACGCTTAATAATTTGGTTGTAAGTGGTCCAAACGAAGGGATGGTGTGGGCGGTGCATTCCGAAGGGGTCATGTGCGTGCATGGGTCCGGACCAGGGAGGTTAAGAAGAAGTATACAGAAGGGGCTAACGTGGCAGAGAGTGTGGGTGAGTTTAGTTTATTCAATTATATATATGTATATGTATATTTATACATGTATATATAAATATATATTGAAATTCGAAACATTTAAACATCTATAATTCGCACATACAAACTCGAATTAACTCATGGTTTGTCCCATTAGGATCGTATCGACATTTTGAATGATGGGGCAATGGTTTGGACAAATTATGAAACCGTCGGATTTTGGGCATTATTTTGGATTTCGACGAGTTTAAAATCAAAGATGAGTAACTAAACCCACTTATGCTTAACTATGGTATTTGATTATTAGTTAGATTAAAATCATGCTGTATGAATGCATTAATTTTTGTTTGGTAGTTAAAATAGCAAATCAATGTTGATTTGCATTTGTTGGGAAATTCAATTTAATTGTTTATTTAAATTTGTACAGTTGAATTTGAAATTAAATTGCTAGCTTAAACCCGGCATCTAATAGGTAAATTGATGTGATACCAAACTATTTGGATAGATTGGTCTTGACGGATGTCTTGAATTGATTTGTTCGATATTGTGACAGCCCGCCCCGGACCAGCCGACATTTCTCCGAAATGCGCTGGGTCGATGTCCAACTAGCACGGGACGGTCGTCAAAAGAAAAAGAAAGGTAAGAAGAAAACTTCCAAAGGAACCTATAGTATATCTCACACCGCATAGAATAAAATATAATAATAACATAACTTTGACATAAATCAGGCGTGACAGTGCATAAGCTGAAAACTAAACCATCATAACCATCATTGCAGCGGAAAATCCAAAATACAACTTATTACAACTTCCAAGTACTGTCTCTAAAGCAAAAAGGAAAAAGGTGCACTACTAATGCCCAAGCAGTGACCTTCAACAACATAGGGAGAATATCTATATGTATCATACGTGGAAGCCTCCTGCTCGTCTCCGGATCAGCTACTCGTGCATACCTAGCTAATATGTCTCTAGTTTGCTCGTGTGAGCACCCAAAGTAATAAGAAGAGACATAAAACTCTGGGTTAGACAAAAAGTTTGGTATGAGCGATAAGCAGTAAAACAGAATAAAAACAGGTACACTAAACCATATCTGAACCTGGACCTGCAACCAAAAAGTTAGCACAACATACCGTACAATACTCTAAGGTGCCACTAGCATTTGGTGTAAGAATACGGGGGAGGGGGTGTGCATGTCATAGTGATGGAAAACAATCAAGCATAACAACCATCCTCACAACTCTCACTCAGTGCGTAAAGCATACGACTTCTACCACTTTGATCACCCAATTCCTTGCTATGATCACTCTACCCCATGGAGTCGTAACGGCTCCACTGCACAGATCCATAGCCACTAATCCTTTGCTATGTCCACTCTGCCCCCAGGAAGTCATAACAACTTCACTGCACTGGCTCATAGCCTTGCCATGATCACTCTGCCCCATGAAGTCATGACAACTTCACTGCACTAGTCCGTAGGCCATATCCGTCACTCAGTGGTGAGTCAAAGCTATAGACGTCGATAACCCTTTTGCACACGTCTTGCAGCAAAGTCCAATCATGAAGTTGAATCATTGGTTCCCATCTAGATCCTGAGTTACAACTTCCCATTTAGACTACCTTTACATCTCAGGTTTTGGTCTTCTCCAGATCTGTTTGGAAATAAGCTTCCATTCGGATCGGTCCTCTTCTCCTCGTTCAGTCCATGGTCATCAATCCGTTCGGGCTGGTTCGTTGGTACCTCTCTAGGTCGGTTCGGTTCTTGATCCAAACTCCAGAGCACCGGGTCGGTTCGGGTGTGCAAGCATGGTTCGTGGTCCACCAAGCGGTTCGGAACGTGCTCACCCATCAGGTCGGTTCGGTCTTCCCATCCAGGTCGGCTTGTGACAGTCCACTTGTGGTGCATTGGTTCGGTCTCGTACTTTGGTGCTTACTGGTTCGTGGTACTCGCCCTTCATCTGATCGTGGTCATCATTCTCGAGCGGGTCGGTTCGGAGAACTTCAGATTCAAGTGGGTCGGGTCGTGGAATGCTCTATGAGCGGGTCCGTTCGTCCTCCGCCGATCTGATCTGGTTCCTGCACAATTTCCTGCAACTTTTCCAGCGACTGTTTTACGCCATTCGACGGTGTTTTCGACCATTCTAACTTTTCTAAACAATCACAAAGCATACCACACAGTCATAGCAACATATGCAATCAACCATAACACCAAAATAATAAATAACCATGTCAAAATGAATCAAACATGCCCAAAAACCAATATTTTTCCATAATCCCCTTAATCATGAGTTAAGCATACTGTTGACGACCAAAAATGTCGCAAACACTAAAGATTCCGTATTACTAGGAATTAATAATGTGGTCGCATAGACAAGACATATTATGTAACATAAAATAAAATATAAACGATAAATGACACAAGGAATTTATAGTGGTTCGGCCTTTATTGAAGGCCTACATCCACATTGAAGAGTTGTAGAGATTTTATTAATCACTTGAAAGATTACAAGGTTGAGATCCTCTCATTACATATGTGGACTATTATGCAAAATAGTCATAATTACAAGAAATAGTAAAATGGACAAGTTTGCCCTTCTTCTTCCTCAAAGAGGAGATGCCATTAATGAAGCTCTATAGAGGTCTCAAGGTCCAAGAATCTCTCCCCTTTGAAGTGTGAGGTAGTGGGGTATTTATAGGAAGTGGTTAGGTAAGGGTTATGTGGGAGTAGGTAGAAATGGGGACCATCTACAGGAAATTCGCACCTCCCAGTTTCGACCTCGAAAAATTCGTACCTGGGTGCGGTGCAAAATTTCGCACCTGCTAGGTGAGAAATTTCGCACCTCCGATGTACGAAATTTCGCACCTTGGCAGGGTGCGAAGTTTGTTTGGAAGGGACGTGGCCGAGGTTCGTTGGCGCAACATGTTGGTTCTTTTGGGGCGTCGAAGCTCCACAGCACGAATTGAAGGAATCCATCGTTTAGCCGGTCCGAAGTGAAGGAATCTGAGCTTCCGGCATGGAGAAAATCGCCGCCGGGACTGTGGGGCCCCGGACCCCCACCAGCGCTACGCCCGGACCCGCTTGACTGCTCGCCTTCGGCTCAGAGCACTGCTCGCCTTCGGCTCGGATGCGGACGGATACTGATGGAGGTTGCGTCCGAAGGATGCGACATCCTACTAGTGGCCAGACTCGAGTCTTCTGGTACTGGATCTCTAAATGATATTGGCGACGCTTCCGGGCTGTAATATCACGCGATATGTTGAGTCGAGCGTGTCTTGTGTACTTTTGGGAACCGGAGCAAAAGGCCAGTTAACATTTGCCCCCCAAAGTACGTCTTGTCTTGACGTCTGGTCTTGGCATGATGTGCTTTGGATTGAAAGTTGAGATGATAGTTGGGTTGCGGATTTATCCTGCAAGCTACTATGAAAAAATATATTGGCTAGCAGGCTCGTTCGTTATAGAATATTGAGCGAGCCACTGTTGGATTGGTATAAGGTGATAGGTGAGTCTGATATGGGTGCAAACATCTCCATGCGGTGCTTAGCAATTGGTTATGACCTTCCTCCAGCGTTGCATGTCGAGAGCGCACTGCTTTGGAGTGGTTGGTACGCCTTGTTGAAATATGTGGGTGTGTGCTTAGGATTCCCGCATTGCTAAGGGCTTTGACTTGCTTGAGTTGGCGGTATGGACGAGAACTTGTCTAAGGCGTCTACTTCCTGTAAATTAAAGACAATAAAAGTTAGTTGCCGACTCCCGATTGCATCAAAGTGCAAATGGTTCGTTATCGGGTCATAATCGCGTATGCAACCACAAGTCTGTGCGTGGTTTTGTGCAATGAGATCTGAGTTAGAATCGGTAACACGAGAGTGAATTGTTCGATCGAGGCTTATAATCACGCGGTTTTAGCTTTTCGAAGAGTTTTTCGATCGAGAGCCGACTATTGGGAGTGTATATTTAAACCCTTAAGGCTTGTGAGCATGCATTTAGTTAATGAATCTGGTCGGCCTATTTGGTTGAGATTTCCACAGCGTGTATACATGGTTATTGTCGTGGCTTAGGTGCATCATCACCCTAAGTGGTTGTTGAAACGTCGTTGGGATGGAGCTTGATTGCTTGGAGTATCACTCGGATTAGGTGAGCTTAAGATCGTTCAACGACCCAGTCCAGTTCCATCGGTCAAAGTTTCGGCAACTCATATATGCGAATGCCATTATTAGGACAATACTTGACATATGTCGTGGCATGCAGTCGAGTAGATTTTCCTTTGAGGCGAAATGGGACCCAAAGGCTAAGCGTGTGCACCTTGCTGGTTGGGCATTTGGTGAGTATACGAGTGGTCGCTGGGTCATGATTGACTTGGTAGCTGGAGCTTCGACGGAAAACGAATATGATCCTAGCTTGGCGTATGATCCCGAACTCCAATCCCAGAACGTTTGTTTAGGGTATGCCGATCCTCTAATCGTAATCGCTCCATGTCTTCTCCTCTCCGGACAGAAAATCATCTCAAGGCATGGAGGATACAAAAATACGTTTTTGGGTACTTTTGATGTTCGAGATGTTGTTAGTTTTCAGGAGAAGGAAAGAGGGATATGGATAGCCGGAGGATTCCCGAGATAGTCACTCAAGAGAATTACGAGGCAGATTCCGGGAAGCGAAGGTAGGGATTCGAGAACAAGGATTTGCGGATATGGGATTGGACTTCGTATCCCAAACAATTATTAAATCTTTCAGGGTCTTTAGGAGTTCGGAGCTTGTTTGAGGATATGATCACTGAGCTGGTGCACGGGAGCGCCAAACAGAACTTCGCACTCCAGTGACTTTGTCGAGCCCTGACTTCGATCTTGAGTTAGTAAACTTGAACCTTTGCATGACGTCGGACGAGCGGGGCAATGATTAGTGAGTTGCGGTCTTGCGACGCGGGTCTTAAGGAAAGGACTTGTTTGGACCGTCGGCTCAAATGCGTATATAGGATGTCGATACATAGTCGAGCTGTTAGTTTCGATATCTAATCAATACCCCAACCATGACGCAGTTGTATCTTGACTCAGGCATTGTGCTGGCGGTTGGTGATGGCCATGGTGTTGGTTGTTGGAACTGAATATTTCCATCATGTTTCGAAGTGTCTGCTTTCGTTGAGTCCAGTCACTGTTTGAATGCCGGGAAACCTCCAAGGCCTGGACTCTGGCTCTGCATTGCCCCCATGTTACGAGGTGAGTGAGCTTCTTAAGACGGTGGCTCCAAGGGATGCCGTGAAGATGACGCTAGTGCGGGGATTGAAGTGGATTTGATCGGGTCTTGAGATTGTCAGCCCAGTGTGATAATCCGTAGAGGTTTGCCCCAGGCCCGGGTGCTTGTTAGATTCTGCTCGACGTCAGGGACAAGCTAGCAAGCTCGGATCGTTGCTTAATGCTTCATGTCTGGTCGGTAATTGGAGTTGAACGTAACACAATTAGTTGGCGAATGATTCTAGAAATGAACTTATTTGGACTGACTGCTCGGATATGCGTGTAAGATTCAGGCCTACGGTCGAGTCATTAGTCTTCAACCCAATTATCTCGGGATCCCTGTCCGATCCGAAAATGGTGCTAACGTTTACAGGTAACCACTGCTGTAGTTATCCAAACCAGATGTCGTTGTCGCGCTTCGATGCGCTTGTAGGTAGGAAGTTGTTGCATTGAGGGGTGTACGTTAGCTTCGTGTTGCGTTTAAGTACGATTTTGCTGGTAGGGCGCTGAGTCTTTGCGATCCCAATGAACCGGCCATGGAAACCCGAGAACTTATACTGAAATATGGGATTTTTATTTTGCGTATTGAGAATTTATCTAAGTTCTCCAGTTCCTCGGGGAACCGGTGGTTATATTGCTCCCTTTGTCCTTTGGTGCGGGCTTCTACGCCCGGTCTTTCTACTAGTATTGGCAGGAGGTTAGAAGTTTCCGAGACCCGAGCTTCGGGGTCTAGATCATACTTGGGGCGAGGCGTTCGTTCTTCTTTAGAATGGTTGCCCCGAAGGCTGTGGCGATGGAAATGCTGGCGCGGAAGCTGAAGGGGATCTTCCTCAGGTCTTGCGATGAGTAAGTTGGTGCAAGGATAAGTGGGGGGCTTCCCCCACGCTCGAGTACTTGATAACCGAAGAGGATGCGAGTAATGAACCCTCAGAAGTCAAATAGTTGCTTCTTGTGCTGGGAAGCCCTGCTTGGAGCGGAGGCGACGCCAGGCTTTGCCCTCGCGCTTCCTCAAGCGTCCGAGTCCCGGTTGGAGTTGCAGCGGGAACGATCCGGAGTAGCAGGAGATATCATGGCTTTAGGATCCCATCATTGCATGAGCCTCTTTGGAGGAGGAGAAGTTGTGGTTTGTCGAAGTGCTCATGCAACGGGCGCAGCCGATGCATGTATGCAGACAATGTGTGCTGATGGAAGTTCAGGAAGCCCGACTAGCGGCGGAGTCGGAGGAGACGGAAGGGAAGATGGACATGATGAGGATGCCATACCAAATGCCCGGGCGAAGTCTAGTCAGGATGCCTAGAAGAGATCTGCTGCTGTGGCAGTGAAGAGGTCGGCCGATGCTGAAACGGGGAAGGAGAGGGCCTCTGGGTAGGCTAGGAAAGAGGAAATCCGTCGATGATGCCCACCGAGAGAGGGCGAGAGGACCCTTAGTGGCTTGATCGGATGCAATTATGCGACTCCGGGTCAGGGAGCTAGCTGATCAGAAAGCCGCCGAAGATGCCGAGAAGAGATCGGAGCTGGGCGCCAGGAAGGCTTGGGGAGAAACCCAGGCTGCGCTGGTCCGTGTTTCTTACATCGTCCCTAAGCTGTTACCATGTATTTCTCTCGGAGAGTCTATGATGATTACAAGCAGTGAGGATAATGGCGGAAGGCGCGCATGGATGCCTCGCGGACCTGTTACTCCTGTGTAGAGTAGAGGAGGAGGAAGAGGTTCTAGAAGGAAATGGCCCATCATTGGCGGTGACCTGCTTGTATCGAACCTGCATAGACAAAGGAAAAGAAAAGAAAAGGATGAGTAGCATCTGTAATTGTTAATGGAATTAAAGATACTTTGGGTTAGGTGAACCAATAGTATATGCGAGTGTGGTTTTCGCTTTTGGCCCTTAAAGACATGGTGTGGTATTCATGCATACCCTGTCGTTAGAGAGAAGAGATGTTAGACATGTAGTCTGTTTAATGTACGTGTGTGTTGTAATGAAAAATGAAATAGTAAAGATCGCATTTTGTGTTAACTGTTCGGATGTTCCTCCTATGTTTTCGGGCGTCCCGTACTTGCATAGGCATACTTATCTTTACATTTAACAAAAAAGCGATTGTGAGTGTTGTGCCCCTGGTGGGTGATTCCAGGGGGAGTAGTTGGGAGCCTTGCTCTGGATCAGTGTTCCAAAGGGGCGAGAGGCAGTGCAAAGGCTTCTAGTAAGTCTCCTTCATCTTAGGAGACCCGTAGTTTGTGAAGCCTGGCTAGAGCGCCTACTGTATTTTCTTGGGTTGTCCGGGGATAAACCACAAGAGTAGCGGAGGCGTAAGACGTCGCGTTATGCGGTCCGTCCGGAGGGTGGCTCTCCCGTCGTTCACCGGGTTCGAGCGAGTGACGACGTCATTTATTCGCCGGAGAGAAGCTCCGATCATCAGCCCGTAGGGTCCGATCGTGGCCATGAGCTGCACCTAAGCCCTTAGGAGCTTCGGGGAATCGGTTTAACGTCGGTCTCGGTGCTGCGCCGAGATTAGACGGGTAGCTATCCGGATACGAGCTGGAGGCTTCCACGTACTATATACGTATATTCTCCCTGTGTTGTTGATGGTCACTACTTTGGGCATTAGTTGGGCACCTTCTTTATTTCCTTTTAGAGACAGTATTTTGAAGTTGTAACAATGGTTTGGATCATAAGATGTATTTTGGATTCTCCTACTCTGATGGTTATGGTTTAGTTTTCAGCTTATGTACTGTCTCGCCTGTGTTATATCAAGTTATGTTACTATTATATTTTATTCCATGCACTGTGAGATATACTACAGGTTCTTGGTGATTCATCGTTTCAACCCTTCATTTTGGCGATCGTTCCGTGCTAGTCGGGCATTAGCACAACGCATTTTCGGGGAAATGTCGGCTGGTGCGGGCGGCCGTCACAGTTATAATGTTTGGTGCTCTGTTGGAAACCGTTTGCAAACAAATGACTCATTTTTGAACCTAGGAAAAAGGCAAAGCAGAATTTTATTACTTAGATTGGAAAATACTAGAGCAAATTCAAAAGCTTAAGTAATATATCGCAAACTCATGACATAAGTAAAGTGTTTTCTATTATGCTACTAGTAACGAACCAATCTCAATAGGCACGTGTAAGTTAATTCCTATGCCCGCGGCTGTTTTCCCAAGAGGAGGATCTCAAGATGAATACTTCTCAGTTCTAGTTTTCGTTATTGATGCTGTCGGGTCCGAAGTTAAGATATCACCTGGGATATGATCTCTAGCTGAGCTAAGGTCACTCAGATTTTTATAATTTTGCATAGAGTTCTCTCTCCTTGAGTATTGTGAGTAGTAGGGGTCTCGCCAACCTTCTAAGCATCTAAGTTATCCTCAGAAGTTACTCCAGCCTCTCGAGACTGCTCAGTCTCCATCCTCAGGTCCGAAATGGTTTTCGATGTAGTTTCATCCTCATGTCGCTTGGTTTCATTCGATGGACCTGAAGCAGTACCCTCTTTCTCAGTCTGTTCAATTGAAGTCATGAGACTCACAACCTCACTATTGGAACCCCTCTTCTTCAATAGAAATCATCTTAAACTTAGGAGGTGTCTTACCGCTGCCCGCAAGGTTGGAACATTTCTTTAGAGGAGCTTTCTTAGTGGGGGACTTACCAGCAGTATCTCTCTTATCAGCTGGGTCTGTCACAAGAGTATGCGAAGGGTGAAGCAAGTGATACTGGCTGAGGAATCCTCTTGTAATCAAGAATTTTCTACTCCATTCATTCTCGCTAACAGTCTTTACAGAATCAAGAAGAGATTGATCGAAAGAAGCATCTTAATCAGAAGGAATTTCTATGAAATAATGGAAAATTTGAGGATCAAAACTTGAAAGGAAAAAATAAAAAAGGATACTAAGTAAAATATATTCACCTCCTTCCATCCATTGGCCATAAAAGATCTCGGGGCACAGGACGTAGAAATATTGGTACGGGAATCATCGACCACCCTCTACCAGATCAGTAATAATCTTGTAGCCCCGACTTTGAACAAAAATAATCGAGGGATGATTCTTCTTCCTCCTTTTAAAAGAATACAAAGAACATATTTCCTTGAAGTCGATGCGCACTGTTTGACCCTCATAAAAAGTACATAAAGCCCAATTAAATGGAAATAATCATTTGGGTGCAATTGATACAGGGCGATAGCCAAGCGCCGAAGGATTAATTCTAAGTAGGGATTGAAGGGAGGAATCGCCCCGCTTAACAGCATCTAACGATTAACTGTAATATATCCAACTGGTGGAAGGGTCAGCAAAGTCCTCCTTCCCCGGAAATTTGGCCTCGTCCTTCAATGAGATTCTAAATTGTTTGCATAATTGCTAATACAAACTAATATAAATAGTCGTTTCATGTCTTTTGAGAGGTGCATTGGAAAGAGGCTGGGGTTGAGGAAAATCCTGACCAACATTCACTTTGGGGAAAATAGCCGATGTAGTCTCAGAAATGGAACTTCCAGCTTCACTAGACATAGTTGCTTCCCTAGGATTCTGGCGTAGCTGTTGTCGAGTTAGCATTTCTACACAAGTAGTTATGTTCAAAAATGAATCACAGTATGCGCTTCCAAATTCAAATGGACCATTATGCAAGGCTCGGGATCCATAATCAGCATGTACTGATTAATCGATTCAAGGTCTTATTGAAAGTTCATTTTTGAGTGGTCATTTTCGTGGAGGAAATGTTTGAAAATGAAAACAATCTTGTGCAACCATATCATTCAATTTGAATAATAAGTTACATTGCATATTTATTCTTAACTTTCTACGCTAACCTGCAGATGGAGTGAGCAATCAACAGCAAAATAATAGCTTGAAAACATGCAGATATTCTAGTTACTACAGGTTTGGCATTGCAAGAAGGTTCAGCGATCAATTCAGGCATTAACATAAAGAAATCTCCAAAAAATGTGGACATGACAACCGGAAATAGGTCGAGGATGAATGACCCATACCTTGGTCGAGCATGACTGACCCCAAGCTAGGGTCGAGCATGATCGACCCAAGTTAGGGTCGAGCATGATCGACCCAAGCCAGGGTTGAGCATGAGCGACGCCGAGCTAGGGCCAAACATAACAGATGCTAATCCAGTGTCGAGCATGAGCGACCCCAAGCCAGGGTCGAGCATGAGCGACCAGGGTAGGGATCGCTCACGATCAACCGCAGTAGGGTCGTGCACGACCGACCAAGTAGAGGTCAAACATAAACAACCCATATTAGTTCAGGCGAGTCCATTGGAGACATTGTGTAACGACCCGTATTTTCAGCGATAGAATGATTAATTAGTTTAATTATTTAAATAGTAATTCCGAGAATTATATGGTCGTTAAATTTAATTATATGGAATATTTAATTAAATTAAATAATAGAATAATATATTTAATTCGGAAATAATCAACAATAGTGGAATTCACAATACAGTGGGAATTGGATTATATATAAGGTATAATTCAGTTTAGAGTTGAATTATATTCGCGATTATATTATTTAAAAGAATTTTGAACGTATAATTATAATATAATTATAATCGAGCTCGAAATGGCGCGGCAGTTCGCTATTTGGCGATTCGAACTTCAATCGAATATACAGAAGCCGTTTTAAATCGAATTTCTGTGAAACAAGAAACATTCGAAGCTGGTGAAGTATATTTTTCTAATTGAAGAGAAATATCAAGATTTCGTCGTGTAGATTGTAAGTTATTTCCAAATTAAATATTCAGAAAAACAGCGGTATGTTCGTTCGTGGCCATAACGGTTATTTAAAAATATTTGAATATCGATTGTGAATTTAGAAAAGGTTCTTTTGAGACATAACGATAATTTAATTTTTAGAATTTTACTGTAATTTTTAATTAATTAAATATGCGGCTTTTTATTTGGGGTGTTTTGCACCCTGTAACAGTATTTTAGGGTTTCACGATATGAGTTAACCTACCGATATTTTTATATTTTTGGGATCGTGACACCTCGTCGGACATGAACATAAATCTTTACGGAAACACGGTACACTTAAACTCTAGAACATAAAATAATATATATGGGGTTTCTTCCATGCCAAGCTTGACACCCGATATCCCTAAAGCTGCTAACAGACACTTTGCCCATACCCTATGACTTAGAACGTGCCACCCATACTGGCATTGATATGAAACGTTCCATCATAGTCACCATACATTACAACACCTACCACGTATAACAACATCCTACCACGTTTAGCTCACCAACCTACCACGTACCATCCTCCCATCAACCACGGTAAACAAACCATCCACGTATCCATCCATATATAAAAATAAAAAAAATAACTCCCCTATATAAACAACACTTAACCTAATTCTTCTCAGCCTTTTGTAAAATGCAGTAAAAATTGGCCGCTAATTCTCAAAAATCAAAACGTGAAATCCTCTTTCGAAAATCAAAATGAAATCAACGGTGCTCCTCTAGTTTTCATGAAGCAGAAGCTTCGAACCAC
The DNA here is from genome assembly GCA_030737875.1 of Allium sativum. Lineage (NCBI taxonomy): Eukaryota > Viridiplantae > Streptophyta > Magnoliopsida > Asparagales > Amaryllidaceae > Allium > Allium sativum. The sequence goes on along the minus strand of CM060921.1, from coordinate 711,643,987 downwards.
GGAAAACATGCATGGGCGATGAAGACATGAGCGAATGGCTTGAGATATGGGGAGAAGTATGAAACGTGAGGGGGAGTAGTACTGGCGGTTTTAAAAATCTAGAGGAGTGCGGCTACTTGGGATCTTCTGGAAAGTGTGAAGACGTGAACGAAAGTGGGTATACAGGAGTTTGCTGATGCAACTTGTACAAGAGGATTCATATGTTAACTGGTGTGGGAGTACGAGGCCAGGGCTGTTCGAAATACAATAGCGTGTGGGTTTTAGTTAAGGAAGTGAACAAAGAGGAGTTCGGTGTTGTTGCCGTGAAGCTTCGTGAAGTGAAGGGTAAGGTGCGAAGAAGGTCAGTGGTGGTTGGGTTTTTGTAGCGGTAATGTGAGCCATAAAACTAGCATGACCCATGTGTGTTGTGAACACAAATGGAAACATCAAATATAAGACCACAGTGACATAGAAATGATGTCCATTACATGCTGGACGTGGAGTGATAAAGGATGGTGATGTCGTATGTTTTGGTAAGCAAGTACTATGTGGTTCTTTGTATAGTGATTTAGTCGCATGTCTATGTTGAAGGAAGGTTGCGGATCTTGTATTGGGTAGAGGAAAATGGGATCAAATTATCCGGAAATGGTAAGGAGCGGCTTCTGTATGTTTCTCATCTTGGGAGAAGAGTTAAGCGGGTTTGGTCTAGGTATTTTCAAGTTAGATGGGCCGAAGAAGCTATGGTAAAGCCCACTTAAGTATTTAATTAAATTTCAATTCAAAAAGGTATTAAATTTAATGTAGCGTATCTTACTTATACATTAACGAAATTGGACAAAACAGGATCCGTCGGGATCGTAGGAACGGTGGCTACACAATGAAACTGACTGGGAGTGAAATAAGGCTCGTTACAATTTATAGCAAAATCAATTGTCCGTCTGAATCAAGCGACAGTTATTGTTATTAACGATGATCGTCCAATGTGAGTAAAACGCATCAACTCTGAACAATTATATTTTTATTACGTATTCTTAGAACTGATAATTATCTGTTGATTTTCTGTGTGTTAACTGTTTGGTTGAATTACTTATGTATTGGTTGAAAGTATAGATAACGTTATATATAAATCGTTAATCGAATATTGATTCTGTTTAGCAGAATATTTCATAGTGAAATGAAATCGATGTTACATATGTCGTTTAACATCTGTGATGCAGCGATACAGGTTGGAGGAATCCGACTGGATTCCACAACATTAATTTTACTGTTTTTCATATATTGTGATATATGATGTGTTATATAATCTGTGCTGATTACGTGGGCTTGGTTGATAGTAATCATGGTTATACGGTATTTTAAATACTATACGAAATACGGAAATGTAGAAAAGGGGATTTTCAAAGTTATATTGAAAATGAATTATTTATAAAATCGAAGGATTTTATAAAAGGAATATTTATTTAGTAAATAAATAGAATAAAGGAATATTTATTTAGAAAATAAATAGAATAAAGGAATATTTATTTAATAAATAAATAGAATAATGGAATATTTATTTAGAAAATAAATAGAATAAAAGGAATATTTAATTAGTAAATAAATAGAATAAAGGAATGTTTATTTAAAAAATAAATAGAATAAAGGAATATTTATTTTGAAAATAAATAGAATAAAGTAATATTTATTTAGAAAATAAATAGAATAAAGGAATATTTATTTAGTAAATAAATAGAATAAAGGAATATTTATTTGGAAAATAAATAGAGTTAATGAAAAGGAGTTAATCGAATTTAGTATTTGAATTAGTTAATCGAATATGGTATTCGAAAATTTGTTAATCGAATATGGTATTTGAAAGGAGTTAGTCGAATCTGGTATTCGAGAGGAGTTAGTCGAATCGTGTTAGTCGAGAAGAGTTAACCAGTTAGAGTTAACCAGTTAGAGTTAATCAGTTAGAGTTAACCAGTTAGAGTTAATCAGTTAGAGTTAATCAGTTAGAGTTAATCAGTTAGAGTTAACCAGTTAGAGTTAACCAGTTAGAGTTAACCAGTTAGAGTTAACCAGTTAGAGTTAACCAGTTAGAGTTAACCAGTTAGAGTTAATCAGTTAGAGTTAACCAGTTAGAGTTAACCAGTTAGAGTTAACCAGTTAGAGTTAATCGATTAAAGTCAAATCGAACTAGAGTTATTCAAATATAGTTAATCGAATTAAGGTTAATTGAATATTAGTTATTCAATTAGAGTTGATCAAATTTAGTTATTCGAGATAGAGTTTAAACAGACAGAGTCGTTCCGGATGAGTTGCCATTTAGCACGACTGCTAGCGTAATTCGCAAGGCTGCAGATAGCCTACGGCGGTCGGATGTTTCCTGAGGGAATCAGGCGTAACCATTGTGATCGCTGCGATCTAGAGTTAATCGAATGGAGTTAATCGAATATAAGTTATTCGAAATAGAGTTAATCAAATAGAGTTAAACAAGATTAGAAACTGACTAGAATTAGTAAGTTGAATGGTTTTCTGGGTATCGATCTGATGTTGGTTTCGGCCTTCGAGGTTTATACTTAGAGAATTGTTCTCTTACTAGTTTACAGTTAGAGACTAATAGTTGTGGGATGGTAGTGATGCGTGAATAAGCTATGGAAACGTTTTCCAATGTTAATAACGTATATTTTCTAAATATAGAAAATAAGGAAATATGAATATATATATATATATATATATATGGTTGATGATTGGATCGATAATTCCATTTGGAAATAAGATCGTTGTGTGTACATGGACATTTTTCATTTGATAGTTAACTCACCGACTATCAAAGTTTTGACCATTTAACGTTGTTAATATGGAGAGACCGGTTGGATTAATATCCGAAGAACCACTCCGTATTGGCATAAGTGTTGCAAACCAAGTATGCTGAATATATTGAAGACGGAGTAAAGTGCAAGGGCTGTTGTATAAATCTTAGGTAGAGATTGCCTAAGATGGATGTACTGAACAGTGCATTCGGTTTGTCCAGTCCCAGGACAACTTGAATGGACGAACGTCTGACAGAGTATATTCTGGTAGATCTCGTAAGTTGATCGTTTCAAACATATTTACGTTGGTGGCAGAGGAATTCGTTTCTCTTAGCTTATACCCGTGGTATTTTTGGGGAAATCAATTTGTGATTTGACGGGTATGATGATGTGGCATTCAAAGTAAATGAAGACATGATCTATATAGAGATATGTTATGACCTCAGGCCTCATCAACTAGGAAATGACAGAAATCGGGCAGGCAGCATGGCTAAGTGGTTCGCAACCAAGTAAGGTATATTGTCACTATCTAGAGAATATTCATATTTGTACTTCTTTAAATTTTGTAGCTCCCGGGGACGGTTATGTTGGAATACTAACCGAGGGGTGACAATATATTCGGTACTCTCAAGCGAAATGAGGGGCCGGTCATGTGTGGCTGAGTTGCAAGATGTTCTTATTGAACTCCAGTGTATCGCTTCTAGAGTACACTGATCGGAAGGTGGATCCATACCTTGTCATAGTTGAAAACTCATTATCCAATAAGTGCTCGCAATTTTGATTTTATATGATATATATGTAGAACGTGAGATGAAAGCGTTTCTGCTAGATGATTATTATATTGTGGTTGATAGACACTATTATAATATCAAAGAATTTTAATATAAAGATTAGTTTTGATTCTCATAAGGGAAAACCCGTTCCGTTATACGGCGTGGTCTTATGAGATATCGTTTTATTGCTCAAACTGTTTTAAACTGTTTTACTCACACCAATCCCATGACTGACCCGGAGTTTATTTGTTTTGTTTTCCCTAAACTCTTGGGTGCCCAATTTTGTACGGGAAGTCAAGTAGTCGGGATTTACAGATACTTGAAGAGCTGGAGCAGGAGGCTTCAGGATTATATAGCTATTGTTATTTCCGTTGTGTTGTAAGTGTTGTACTCTGATAAAGTGCTATTGTACATAACTGTTTCTATTTCAAAGTTATGTTATATTTTATTCATTCCGCTGTGAGATTCATGTTTACTCTGATGTTGTAAGTTCATCTTATTCTTCTATTCTAAAAGTTCTATCTTATCTATTCTCACCCTCTAACTTCTTGCATTAACCATCCGGTATTTTCGACCCTTGATGTTCGATATGTGTTGTATATTGGATAATCAAGATCTCTATTTTTCGGGTCGTTACAAATTGCAAATTTGTGCTATGGCTCAAAGGCTTTCAAATGATCAAACTTATTTAACTATGCATAGTATTGCCAAAGTTCAACTCAAAGTATCAATACAACAAAAGCATATGTAAATTTAAATACTAATCAAGGCCAAAAGTTTCTACGCCAGTGATTAAAATCCAGGCACTACCTAATTTGTTTCATGAGCAGCGTGCAAGATATGTTTTAAATTAAAATGCATATATTAACACATCATCAAAAGCAAGGTAAAGCATGAGATTGTGTCAAAAAGAAAAATACATCATTAGCAACTCATTATGCACGAATCAACTACTGATCTTATTGGAAAAGCATAAATCAGATTATATACAAGACTTCAGATGACATTGAAATAAGTGTATATGTGGTTTGAAGTCTCAAAATTATCCAACAAAACAGACAAGATTTCAACTCTCAGGCATTTCATCGAACATATCATATGCATCTGATTCAAAATCAAAATTTAAGGGATCTTGTATAATTCCAACACCTCAATCACTTACATACACTCAATCCAATTTAATCCATTCCAATTTCCAATAATTACAAACCACAAAAATTTGATTCGAATCCAAACCATACCTCCAAGTCATTTCAGTTCAAAACCCTAACCATTTCCCAAACCAAATCAACGCGAAATTAAAGAGAAAATCACCTTTGTTTAGCAAAGCGCTTCAGATCCAAGAAGATTGCTCCAACTTGATTCGAAATTGATCGAGTTTTACTGAAAAGATGAGGCACGATCGACGGATTATAAGTTGATGGTGATCGATGAGTTGATTTGGTTGGAGCTTGGAAAGAATCTATTGTAGATTGCGATGCGAGATCCTTCAGACAAATGACACAACCGCCATTAAATTGATTCCTTCAAAAAAAGGAATAGAGTACGAAAATGAAGGTTGAAAGGCAATATAAAGGAAGTCAATGTGCCTGACCTACCCCACAGGCCTGACCGAGCCAATTGGCTTGAGCGACCCATAGTGATAACAATGAGCTCGACCCGTTTATATCTACGTGCGACCGTCCTATGAAAAATCGGGTTTCAATTTATCCAATGGCTATATATCTACTCATTTGGAAGCCTGTAATGTTTTACATATCAAAAATTACAAACCTCTAGGGGCAAGTGTTTATCCATAAAAATCATACACTTATCGATAGATTAAACCTAAATAAAACTCATGGATTGGTCAATGGAAACAAGTAAGGGTCGGTCATCTATATGGGTCGCAAATCTGTAAGGGTCGGTCCAGTGCCGGCCCGAGAGGGTTTGTTGCCCTAGCCAAATAAGTCGTTGAAGGTAGAAACCTAGGGGAAAAACTAAGATATGTGAACTGCAGGACTCGAACCGTTGTCCTTCCAGTGGAAATGAGACATCACACCACTACACCACATACTTCTTATCACAAGTCGTGCCCTACAACCTATTTATATAAAGAAACTATCAGGCAACATGCTGCCCCAATAGCAGCTCTCCCTGCCACCGCCAGAGCGCTGCCCTAGACAAATGTCTTGGCAGGCTTGCCTCTGGGTCGAGCCTGGGTCGGTCACTAGCCAAGCTCGAGCACAACGGGGGACGCACGCTGTTGAGGTCGATCAGGCAACTTGTTCGGTCATTTGAAAAGCCTACGGGTCATGGACCATAGGGGTCGTGCATCAAATTGGGTCAAGCAGTACAAGGCTTGTGCAATGGTATGGGTCGAGTATCACCTAGACCGATCATGCATTCAAGCATGGTCGAGCAAGAAATGGTCATGCACTGTTTTGGTCGGCCGCACGTTCCTCTGGTTGAGCATAGGCCTGGTCGAGCAGTCTTCTGGGTTCAGCATCCTCCGGTCGGTCGAGCATGTCCTCTTCATTCAGATGGACAGCTAGCTACAGCTGTCAACAGCTAGCATTGGAATTTTCGTAATTACTGCACGAACGACCCGTAGCATGCATATATGAGTTTCAGCTCACCACTTCATTCAAACTCCACCTTTAAATAATCCATGGCCTCCATATTTTGGGGGATCGATTCCTAACTCCACGAAGTGCTTCTCAATTTCTTTCTCCGTTGTTCTAAGCCATTTTAACTTCCATTAAGTCTTCTCCGACCAAGTTTCACCATCAAATCGTCCGTGGAATTTCCAAAGTCATTCAACAGTTCGAGAGATCGTAGACCTACATCTCTGTACTCATCATACTTAGAGAAATAGAGTTATTCCTTAGCGGATTTAAGTGAACCATATTGTAAAATAGAGGAAAATGGATGTAAAATAAATTGTTTTGTACTTTTTAATTGTCGTGATGATAATGAGACTCTTCATATAGTAAACGTAGGCAAGTTTTAAGCCGAACCACTCTAAAATCTTTGTTCATTACTATTTCACTTTTATTTTGTGTTTGTTGCTCCATAATCTTGAATCCTACCTTTTGGTGAAGTGTTCTACAGACACCTTTGGTGTTGTGGTCAAATTTTGACTTCAACATAAACATTTTCTCAATGTCAAATAACATGTTTACCGTCGGACTAACATGTTTTATAAATTACTGTCAAACTAACATGTTTACTATCAAGCCAACATGTTATTTAAATCACTGTCAAACTAACATGTTTACTGTCAAACTAACATATTTACTTAATATAAAGTTAAGTCCAACCTAATCAGATTTACATATTTGCATATTCTTCCCTTTTAATTATCCCAATTTTACAGTCAATGGTACATAAATTCAAATATGCCCAAGTCCCCTTTTTATCATTATTACAGATCATTCCAATTTTACGCAATTCAGATGGTAACGGCATAGGCTCTCATTGGCTTAGGATCAGCACAAAATAAAAGAAAAAGGAGAATAGATCAAAACTCAAAAATGAACAGATAGGCATAATAAGGCTGTAAATAAAACAATGGCAGGGAGCAGGTATGGAAGAAAGATGTACATATAAACAAATAATAACTAAAAAAGGGATAGGTAACTGACAATAATTAAAAGAACTGTAACATATAAGAATAAACATATAAACAATGATACTTTCAGATCCACCATATTTACTGTCAAAATCCTTTTTGTTTAGATTGTTAATCACTACAACAACTATTGTATCTATTTTAACATTAACTTAGAAGAAATCTGAAAATCACAGTAATATTTATAAAATTGTTGTAGACCTAGAAAAGGCCTTTGAATACTGAAGTAGAAGAAGAAATATCCTTTTAATCTGTATTTTGACAGCATCCTAACCCTATTTCTAATTTTATTTCAAAACATGATATAGAGGAGGAAGAAGATGAATAAATATTTTGTGTAGGAAAATATTGAGGGTTGCTAGTCTTTTTATAGTAAAGTTAGGCATCCAGGTTCATTAGATTTGTTGTCCATGTTCATCATATTCTACACATCAACAATACATCAATAGATTTATCCAGAAATGGTCGAAGCTGGTTCGACACACCTCAGATTTAGGTCGACTCAGTTAAGGGTTGGGTAGCCCATTTACCATTGCTTTACTTTTAGATTATTAATTAAATTCTCTAATTTTGTTTCAAACTTCGATTGATCATATCTTGTTCATACTTAGTTCAATTTACACAAACTAAAAGTCTATCTTAATAAGAATTTCGTAACGGACATCACGATGAAATCCATTTTGTTCAATACTGAATATTTTTCTGATTAATCTTTATTTTATCAGTTTATTCATTCATTAATTAATCCATTAATTAATTATTGTTTGTTAAAAAATTGGGTTGTTACACTTGATCTAGAAATTGAACTTTGTTTCTAACTGTTCCATGAAATTAAATTTCCTCCTAAAATATACGCAAAACCCAAACAGGATTTATTATCCAGCTTCGTTCCTACCCAATCACCATCACATAAGCTTTCAACTCTTTCACGTCTGTGATTCTTGTGCTCAATTACTCTCCCAACGGTTCTCTTAGGATAACTCAAAATGTGTTTTAGTATGCTCCAATGATACACAGTAGGAAGTGCCATAAACTGGCTTATGACATTAACAGCAAAAGCAATGTCAGGTCGTGTAATAGTCAAGTAGTTTTGGTTCCCTACCACCTCCTGTACTTCGCTAGATCTTTGAATAATTCACCATTTTCTACAATGTTACAATTCAATGGAATTAAATTAGTGCTAGGTTTAACACTTAGATTTCAAGTCTCCTCCGGCAAATCAAGAATGTACTTTCATTAATACATAACAATACTACCAGTATCTCTTGTAATTTCCACATCTAGGAAATACTTCAAGTCTCCTAAATATTTATTGTGAAAATGGTTGTAAATAAATGTTTTGAGAGATTAAATACTTGTTCATAACTGTCAGTTATCACAATATCATCAACATAAATCACTAGTAAAATTATGCCAGATTTAGTATTCTTATGGAATACTGAATGATCACATCTAATATTCACCATTCCAAAGGCTTCCATTGAATTGTGAACTTTCCAAACCAGGATCTAGGACACTATTTTAATCCATACAATGTCTTCTTCAACTTGCACACCTCTTTCCTTATGCAATGAAATCAGGTGGTCGAACCATGTGAATTTCTTCTTCTATGTCACTATAAAGAAATTCATTATTTATATCAAGTTGATGTAATTTCCAATTATATGTTGCTGCTAATGAAATATACATCCGAATAGAAGTTAACTTTGCTACTGGTGAATTTTTCTCAAAATAATCCACTTTATAAGTTTGTGCATATCCTTTTGCAACCAAATGTGCCTTCGATCTAGCAATTGAACCATCATAGTTTGCTTTTATAGTGAATACCCACTTATATCCAATATGTCTCTTATTCTTAGATAATCGAACTAAACTCCATGTTTCATTATCTTCAAGATCATTCATTTCTTTAACCATAGCAGCCTGCCGTCAAGGATTTGATAATGCTTCCCTAATAGTTTTAGGTATAGAAACAGATTCAAGAGAAGTTATAAGTGAATGAGTTGAAAGTTAAGAAAGTTTACCTGAACATAATAAAAAATACCAAGGAATATACATTTGATAGATGTTTGATTAAGTTTAGATATTTATTATCTGATATGTCAAGGAAAACATGTGCACCCAAATATTTTTAGCTTAAGAGGATATAGTGACTTGACTGGAAAGAAAATTGAGTACGACATAACACTATTAACGGCAGTTGAAGGCACACGATCTATTGAAAAACATGTTATAGAAACAATATTGGCCCAGAAATTTTTATGCCTATTCATATGAAATTACAGTGCCTATGATGTTTCAAGCGAATGTCTGTTCTTTCTTTCAACAACTTCATTTTGAGTTGCGGTGTCAACACAAGATGTTTCATGTAGCATTCCATTATCACTCACGTAAGTTTAAATAAACCCAAAATAGACTCGTAACAATCGAATTCCGACAGACCGATTTTTTTTTTAATTATAATCTATCACAAACCATGTTGGTTTGTCTGGCATCCTGCAGAAAAGACAGAAATAGTAAACATATCAGATCTTAGAAAACATCTCACACTATAATGAAATAAAATATAATATAATCAAATATAACATTACCCAGATAATAATACAGCCTAACCAGTATCCAAAGCTATCATATCTCTGCTACAAATCTAACCTGTGAGTACGCTATGAGAAGGGGGCAAAACACAAGTTCTGGTGACTGGATTTAAACTGCACATTTTGGATAAACCCTACATATACCGCTCAGTTACATTTTCTTATTTATTAGGTTACTTGGGTTAAAAGCACTCAAGGCTTACACACACGTCATACCCACCTACTCCCTAGTAGATTAATCTAATACAGTATATATGTAGCTACCCCCAATATTAAGGTGCACCTTATGGTACCCCAACTTGATCGGTCTCCGCCGTAACGCCACAGGAATATATGGAGTCCCTCATCCTACGTCGGAATGACATACGAATCTTGGTATAACAACGCTACATTCTGCATAGAACCGCCATCGCCATGCTATGTAAATGTACGGACTGCCGCCTTTGAACCATTTGATCGAATCAGATTCCATCATTGAGTAATGACCTAGAGTCTACGATACGCCACCGAGAGCAGACAAGCATGTATCTGGACTTTCTCGTGTTTATATCGTTAATCGTACTCAATGTCTCAACCTCGATGACACACCATCTGGAAACGATATGCATGTATCCACACGTATTATCTATTGTGCATGAGGTTTTGTAACAAGTCTATACCAGATACACGGAACTCAATCAGGAGCCTTTTCAAATATCTATTATGCACGGGGTTCCGTAACAGGTCTACATTTTCACAGTGGTTATGGCCCCACCCGTCCCCTCCCTCAACTGGTGGAAGGCCAACAGATATGAGAGCTAGCGACGTGCCACTAACAAACAATCTACATCCAAATTGGCATGTCCCGCAACCAAAGCCTCGATAGTAAAAGGTTAATGGTCTTTTGGTTTAGTTCTCCACCTTTCTGCATCATGCTGACTGTCGATGACTGGTACCCGACGATTACTATCAATTAGATGGTAAGACCCGCCTAAGACAAAAAAATGAGATGGTCGTAACCCGCCTAGTCATAAGGAACCATATTCGTCGAATCACCTAAGCTACCATAAAGCCTTCTGATTGCCCTCTATTGTGGCAATCAAGGTATACTCACCAAGTAGTAGCGCGCAGAACCAACCTTTGCGAGCATAATCTAAATGCTACCACCGCACAAAGGGCTACCAAGAGTACCCATCACGCCCTAGAAAGCCGCTTGCTTCCCCTTCCAGTCCTTCGGAGCCAGTAGTATAACACCCCATAATTTTAACAACACTAAAAATGATAAACTATAGAATACTTAATTGAAGATTGGGAATTAAGTAAAACGGACTACACCATTGCGTTCGTCTCGGAATTCTTCATAGGATAGACTCTGAGTTTGCGTAAACGGACATCGTATGAAGAAGATATTAAGGTTTGAAGTTTATATACATATTAGAATAATATATATAAATAAAATAATCCATAAATTCAAAATCGAACAGCGGAACAGGGGAGGGAAATCGGCCCATTAGGGGTTGACCCTGTCCCCTATGGGTGTCGACCCATGGGTCGACCCCACAACAGGTGTGTCGACCCCGGGGTCGACTTCACCGAGATCTGGGTAGATTCGTGCCCTGTACTTGGACACGGTTTTGAGCGAGATTCCTTGACCTTAGGCTATATATAGGACCTCATTCTCATTGTTTTAATCACCAAAGAACAATGGAGACAACGAGTGTTGCTCCACCTTAGTTTGAACTAGACTACTCTTCTACAATAACAAGTTATATGTATTCAAGGATCTATGCTTCAACATCTACAATCAATTCTCTGTTCTTTAGATCCAATCATAGTGAGTTTGTGTGGCTTTTAGATATAAACACCTAAAATGTAATCTTGACATGCCTATAAGTTTGGATCTAAGCCTGTGCTTGTTAGTAATCTGGATCATAACAAATATGTCCTTACTTGTATAACTAATTTACTACTTAGATCTCATAGCCTGTTCATGACATCCTTATTCTATTAGTTTGCCTAATCATGTCACCATATGCCTATTATGTTAGTTTGCCTAATCATGTCACCACATGGCTATTCTGTTAGTATGACCAATTCTATCATCATATGCCAGTTTTATTTACTATGCTTATTCTTGTTCTCTTCTCTTCCTCTTTCCCCTTTTTTTTTTTATAGCCAGGCTATCTTTGAGCCTAAGCCTATTGCTGAAATACGCGAGCGCACAAAATTGGGAACGATTGGGAATAATGCATTAGGGCATAACTCATATTGTAAAACATGATTGGGAATTTTGGGCATAATTTGTACCTTGAGCCAAAACTTGGATTTGGGTTCATAATCAATACCTTGATCAAAACTTTGATATGGGGCATAACTTGTACCGTAAATCAGACGGGAATTTGGGGCATAATAAACATGAAAATTGGATAGTAATGAACATGCCTAGATTTACAATAACTAGAAAACTGTAATCGCGCTTAGACACGAGGTTAGATTACATACGTGGTAGAAGTCTGCCCAGAACCGCCCGGCATATCTAGCATCCACAAATGGTAAATCTAATGTAAGGGGTCTAAGTGCATAAACAAACACGTAACGGTGCTAAGACATGTGATTAAGTCCGACTTGTGGTAGAAGTCTGCCCGGAACCTATCGGCGTATCCATCATCCACAAGTGGTAGACTCAATGTGAGAGGTCTAGCAAATTAATAAGCACAAATGAATGAATGGAAATACTTAACCTGTTTGAATCTGTGGGGGTTAGATGAACCTGTTAAATAAAGTAGGGGTTAAGTAAGCTTGTTTGAGTCAGTGGGAGGGTTAAGTAAATCTTGTGGCGGTGGGTAATATTTATATATATACATATGCCCACAAACTTAACCTATTGGGGTTATGCAATCTTGTTCAACTGGTAGGCATAACTTGTTGAAATCCTAGTAGTGGGGATGCAAGCCAATGGGGAAGCTTGTATCATCTGGAGTGTGGGACCCGTATCAGTTAGTAACCTATATTGGTATCAAACGGAGTACCCCGAACTGGGTCGTGGTCAGGGCACGCTTAATAATTTGGTTGTAAGTGGTCCAAACGAAGGGATGGTGTGGGCGGCGCATTCCGAAGGGGTCATGTGCGTGCATGGGTCCGGACGAGGGAGGTTAAGAAGAAGTATACAGAAGGGGCTAACGTGGCAGAGAGTGTGGGTGAGTTTAGTTTATTAAATTATATATATGTATATGTATATTTATACATGTATATATAAATATATATTGAAATTCGAAACATTTAAACATCTATAATTCGCACATACAAACTCGAATTAACTCATGGTTTGTCCCATTAGGATCGTATCGACATTTTGAATGATGGGGCAATGGTTTGGACAAATTATGAAACCGTCGGATTTTGGGCATTATTTTGGATTTCGACGAGTTTAAAATCAAAGATGAGTAACTAAACCCACTTATGCTTAACTATGGTATTTGATTATTAGTTAGATTAAAATCATGCTGTATGAATGCATTAATTTTTGTTTGGTAGTTAAAATAGCAAATCAATGTTGATTTGCATTTGTTGGGAAATTCAATTTAATTGTTTATTTAAATTTGTACAGTTGAATTTGAAATTAAATTGCTAGCTTAAACCCGGCATCTAATAGGTAAATTGATGTGATACTAAACTATTTGGATAGATTGGTCTTGACGGATGTCTTGAATTGATTTGTTCGATATTGTGACAGCCCGCCCCGGACCAGCCGACATTTCTCCGAAATGCGCTGGGTCGATGTCCAACTAGCACGGGACGGTCGTCAAAAGAAAAAGAAAGGTAAGAAGAAAACTTCCAAAGGAACCTATAGTATATCTCACACCGCATAGAATAAAATATAATAATAACATAAGTTTGACATAAATCAGGCGTGACAGTGCATAAGCTGAAAACTAAACCATCATAACCATCATTGCAGCGAAAAATCCAAAATACAACTTATTACAACTTCCAAGTACTGTCTCTAAAGCAAAAAGGAAAAAGGTGCACTGCTAATGCCCAAGCAGTGACCTTCAACAACATAGGGAGAATATCTATATGTATCATACATGGAAGCCTCCTGCTCGTCTCCGGATCAGCTACTCGTGAATACCTAGCTAACATGTCTCTAGTTTGCTCGTGTGAGCACCCAAAGTAATAAGAAGAGACATAAAACTCTAGGTTAGACAAAAAGTTTGGTATGAGCGATAAGCAGTAAAACAGAATAAAAACAGGTACACTAAACCATATCTGAACCTGGACCTGCAACCAAAAAGTTAGCACAACATACCGTACAATACTCTAAGGTGCCACTAGCATTTGGTGTAAGAATACGGGGGAGGGGGTGTGCATGTCATAGTGATGGAAAACAATCAAGCATAACAACCATCCTCACAACTCTCACTCAGTGCGTAAAGCATACGACTTCTACCACTTTGATCACCCAATTCCTTGCTATGATCACTCTACCCCATGGAGTCGTAACGGCTCCACTGCACAGATCCATAGCCACTAATCCTTTGCTATGTCCACTCTGCCCCCATGAAGTCATAACAACTCCACTGCACTGGCTCATAGCCTTGCCATGATCACTCTGCCCCATGAAGTCATGACAACTTCACTGCACTAGTCCGTAGGCCATATCCGTCACTCAGTGGTGAGTCAAAGCTATAGACGTCGATAACCCTTTTGCACACGTCTTGCAGCAAAGTCCAATCATGAAGTTGAATCATTGGTTCCCATCTAGATCCTGAGTTACAACTTCCCATTTAGACTACCTTTACATCTCAGGTTTTGGTCTTCTCCGGATCTGTTTGGAAATAAGCTTCCATTCGGATCGGTCCCCTTCTCCTCGTTCAGTCCATGGTCATCAATCCATTCGGGCTGGTTCGTTGGTACCTCTCTAGGTCGGTTCGGTTCTTGATCCAAACTCCAGAGCACCGGGTCGGTTCAGGTGTGCAAGCATGGTTCGTGGTCCACCAAGCGGTTCGGAACGTGCTCACCCATCAGGTCGGTTCGGTCTTCCCATCCAGGTCGGCTTGTGACAGTCCACTTGTGGTGCATTGGTTCGGTCTCGTACTCTGGTGCTTACTGGTTCGTGGTACTCGCCCTTCATCTGATCGTGGTCATCATTCTCGAGCGGGTCTGTTCGGAGAACTTCAGATTCAAGTGGGTCGGGTCGTGGAATGCTCTATGAGCGGGTCCGTTCGTCCTCCGCCGATCTGATCTGGTTCCTGCACAATTTCCTGCAACTTTTCCAGCGACTGTTTTACGCCATTCGACGGTGTTTTCGACCATTCTAACTTTTCTAAACAATCACAAAGCATACCACACAGTCATAGCAACATATGCAATCAACCATAACACCAAAATGATAAATAACCATGTCAAAATGAATCAAACATGCCCAAAAACCAATATTTTTCCTTAATCCCCTTAATCATGAGTTAAGCATACTGTTGACGACCAAAAATGTCGCAAACACTAAAGATTCCGTATTACTAGGAATTAATAATGTGGTCGCATAGACAAGACATATTATGTAACATAAAATAAAATATAAACGATAAATGACACAAGGAATTTATAGTGGTTCGGCCTTTATTGAAGGCCTACATCCACTTTGAAGAGTTGTAGAGATTTTATTAATCACTTGAAAGATTACAAGGTTGAGATCCTCTCATTACATATGTGGACTATTATGCAAAATAGTCATAATTACAAGAAATAGTAAAATGGACATGTTTGCCCTTCTTCTTCCTCAAAGAGGAGATGCCATTAATGAAGCTCTATAGAGGTCTCAAGGTCCAAGAATCTCTCCCCTTTGAAGTGTGAGGTAGTGAGGTATTTATAGGAAGTGGTTAGGTAAGGGTTATGTGGGAGTAGGTAGAAATGGGGACCATCTACAGGAAATTCGCGCCTCCCAGTTTCGACCTCGAAAAATTCGTACCTGGGTGCGGTGCAAAATTTCACACCTACTAGGTGAGAAATTTCGTACCTCCGATGTACGAAATTTCGCACCTTGGCAGGGTGCGAAGTTTGTTTGGAAGGGACGTGGCCGAGGTTTGTTGGCGCAACATGTTGGTTCTTTTGGGGCGTCGAAGCTCCTCAGCACGAATTGAAGGAATCCATCGTTTAGCCGGTCCGAAGTGAAGGAATCTGAGCTTCCGGCATGGAGAAAATCGCCGCCGGGACTGTGGGGCCCCGGACCCCCACCGGCGCTACGCCCGGACCTGCTTGACGGCTCGCCTTCGGCTCAGAGCACTGCTCGCCTTCGGCTCGGATGCGGACGGATACTGATGGAGGTTGCGTCCGAAGGATGCGACATCCTACTAGTGGCCAGACTCGAGTCTTCTGGTACTGGATCTCTAAATGATATTGGCGACGCTTCCGGGCTGTAATATCACGCGATATGTTGAGTCGAGCGTGTCTTGTGTACTTTTGGGAACCGGAGCAAAAGGCCAGTTAACATTTTCCCCCCAAAGTACGTCTTGTCTTGACGTCTGGTCTTGGCATGATGTGCTTTGGATTGAAAGTTGAGATGATAGTTGGGTTGCGGATTTATCCTGCAAGCTACTATGAAAAAATATATTGGCTAGCGGGCTCGTTCGTTATAGAATATTGAGCGAGCCACTGTTGGATTGGTATAAGGTGATAGGTGAGTCTGATATGGGTGCAAACATCTCCATGCGGTGCTTAGCAATTGGTTATGACCTTCCTCCAGCGTTGCATGTCGAGAGCGCACTGCTTTGGAGTGGTTGGTACGCCTTGTTGAAATATGTGGGTGTGTGCTTAGGATTCCCGCATTGCTAAGGGCTTTGACTTGCTTGAGTTGGCGGTATGGATGAGAACTTGTCTAAGGCATCTACTTCTTGTAAATTAAAGACAATAAAAGTTAGTTGCCGACTCCCGATTGCATCAAAGTGCAAATGGTTCGTTATCGGGTCATAATCGCGTATGCAACCACATGTCTGTGCGTGGTTTTGTGCAATGAGATCTGAGTTAGAATCGGTAACACGAGAGTGAATTGTTCGATCGAGGCTTATAATCACGCGGTTTTAGCTTTTCGAAGAGTTTTTCGATCGAGAGCCGACTATTGGGAGTGTATATTTAAACCCTTAAGGCTTGTGAGCATGCATTTAGTTAATGAATCTGGTCGGCCTATTTGGTTGAGATTTCCACAGCGTGTATACATGGTTATTGTCGTGGCTTAGGTGCATCATCACCCTAAGTGGTTGTTGAAACGTCGTTGGGATGGAGCTTGATTGCTTGGAGTATCACTCGGATTAGGTGAGCTTAAGATCGTTCAACGACCCAGTCCAGTTCCATCGGTTAAAGTTTCGGCAACTCATATATGCGAATGCCATTATTAGGACAATACTTGACATATGTCGTGGCATGCAGTCGAGTAGATTTTCCTTTGAGGCGAAATGGGACCCAAAGGCTAAGTGTGTGCACCTTGCTGGTTGGGCATTTGGTGAGTATACGAGTGGTCGCTGGGTCATGATTGACTTGGTAGCTGGAGCTTCGACGGAAAACAAATATGATCCTAGCTTGGCGTATGATCCCGAACTCCAATCCCAGAACGTTTGTTTAGGGTATGCCGATCCTCTAATTGTAATCGCTCCATGTCTTCTCTTCTCCGGACAGAAAATCATCTCAAGGCATGGAGGATACAAAAATACGTTTTTGGGTACTTTTGATGTTCGAGATGTTGTTAGTTTTCAGGAGAAGGAAAGAGGGATATGGAAAGCCGGAGGATTCCCGAGATAGTCACTCAAGAGAGTTACGAGGTAGATTCCGGGAAGCGAAGGTAGGGATTCGAGAACAAGGATTTGCGGATATGGGATTGGACTTCGTATCCCAAACAATTATTAAATCTTTCAGGGTCTTTAGGAGTTCGGAGCTTGTTTGAGGATATGATCACTGAGCTGGTGCACGGGAGCGCCAAAAAGAACTTCGCACTCCAGTGACTTTGTCGAGCCCTGACTTCGATCTTGAGTTAGTAAACTTGAACCTTTGCATGACGTCGGACGAGCGGGGCAATGATTAGTGAGTTGCGGTCTTGCGACGCGGGTCTTAAGGAAAGGACTTGTTTGGACCGTCGGCTCAAATGCGTATATAGGATGTCGATACATAGTCGATCTGTTAGTCTCGATATCTAATCAATACCCCAACCATGACGCAGTTGTATCTTGACTCAGGCATTGTGCTGGCGGTTGGTGATGGCCATGGTGTTGGTTGTTGGGGCTGAATATTTCCATCATGTTTCGAAGTGTCTGCTTTCATGGAGTCCAGTCACTGTTTGAATGCCGGGAAACCTCCAAGGCCTGGACTCTGGCTCTGCATTGCCCCCATGTTACGAGGTGAGTGAGCTTCTTAAGACGGTGGCTCCAAGGGATGCCGTGAAGATGACGCTAGTGCGGGGATTGAAGTGGATTTGATCGGGTCTTGAGATTATCAGCCCAGTGTGATAATCCGTCGAGGTTTGCCCCAGGCCCGGGTGCTTGTTAGATTCTGCTCGACGTCAGGGACAAGCTAGCAAGCTCGGATCGTTGCTTAATGCTTCATGTCTGGTCGGTAATTGGAGTTGAACGTAACACAACTAGTTGGCGAATGATTCTAGAAATGAACTTATTTGGACTGACTGCTCGGATATGCGTGTAGGATTCAGGCCTACGGTCGAGTCATTAGTCTTCAACCCAATTATCTCGGGATCCCTGTCCGATCCGAAAATGGTGCTAACGTTTACAGGTAACCACTGCTGTAGTTATCCAAACCAGATGTCGTTGTCGCGCTTTGATGCGCTTGTAGGTAGGAAGTTGTTGCATTGAGGGGTGTACGTTAGCTTCGTGTTGAGTTTAAGTACGATTTTGCTGGTAGGGCGCTGAGTCTTTGCGATCCCAATGAACCGGCCATGGAAACCCGAGAACTTATACTGAAATATGGGATTTTTATTTTGCGTATTGAGAATTTATCTAAGTTCTCCAGTTCCTCGGGGAACCGGTGGTTATATTGCTCCCTTTGTCCTTTGGTGCGGGCTTCTACGCCCGGTCTTTCTACTAGTATTGGCAGGAGGTTAGAAGTTTCCGAGACCCGAGCTTCGGGGTCTAGATCATACTTGGGGCGAGGCGTTCGTTCTTCTTTAGAATGGTTGCCCCGAAGGCTGTGGCGATGGAAATGCTGGCGCGGAAGCTGAAGGGGATCTTCCTCAGGTCTTGCGATGAGTAAGTTGGTGCAAGGATAAGTGGGGGGCTTCCCCCACACTCGAGTACTTGCTAACCGAAGAGGATGCGAGTAATGAACCCTCAGAAGTCAAATAGTTACTTCTTGTGCTGGGAAGCCCTGCTTGGAGCGGAGGCGACGCTCGGCTTTGCCCTCGCGCTTCCTCAAGCGTCCGAGTCCCGGTTGGAGTTGCAGCGGGAACGATCCGGAGTAGTAGGAGATATCATGGCTTCAGGATCCCATCATTGCATGAGCCTCTTTGGAGGAGGAGAAGTTGTGGTTGGTCGAAGTGCTCATGCAACGGGCGCAGCCGATGCATGTATGCAGACAATGTGCGCTGATGGAAGTTCAGGAAGCCCGACTAGCAGCGGAGTCGGAGGAGCCGGAAGGGAAGATGGACATGATGAGGATGTCATACCAAATGCCCGGGCGAAGTCTAGTCAGGATATGCGAGTGTGGTTTTCTTTGGGTTAGGTGAACCAATAGTATATGCGAGTGTGGTTTTCGCTTTTGGCCCTTAAAGACATGGTGTGGTATTCATGCATACCCTGTCGTTAGAGAGAAGAGATGTTAGACATGTAGTCTGTTTAATGTACGTGTGTGTTGTAATGAAAAATGAAATAGTAAAGATCGCATTTTGTGTTAACTGTTCGGATGTTCCTCCTATGTTTTCGGGCGTCCCGTACTTGCATAGGCATACTTATCTTTACATTTAACAAAAAAGCGATTGTGAGTGTTGTGCCCCTGGTGGGTGATTCCAGGGGGAGTAGTTGGGAGCCTTGCTCTGGATCGGTGTTCCAAAGGGGCGAGAGGCAGTGCGTAGGCTTCTAGTAAGTCTCCTTCATCTTAGGAGACCCGTAGTTTGTGAAGCCTGGCTAGAGCGCCTACTGTATTTTCTTGGGTTGTCCGGGGATAAACCACAAGAGTAGCGGAGGCGTAAGACGTCGCGTTATGCGATCCGTCCGGAGGGTGGCTCTCCCGTCGTTCATCGGGTTCGAGCGAGTGACGGCGTCATTTATTCGCCGGAGAGAAGCTCCGATCATCAGCCCGTAGGGTCCGATCATGGCCATGAGCTGCACCTAAGCCCTTAGGAGCTTCGGGGAAACGGTTTAACGTCGGTCTCGGTGTTGCGCCGAGATTAGACGGGTACCCATAGCCAGGGGGAGATGCACATCGCCCCCGACTGTACGTTGGGTGGCCCCAAGTCACGTGGGACTTGGGCGAACGATTTATCCTCGGCCTCGGCCTTGGACCGAGGTTCGAGTTAGAGGTTATTTATACTCGGTCGCGCCACCGTCCGGCGACTAGAGTGGCGTGACCGGCTCCCATGCTCGGGATGCCGGTCGTTGCCAATGTGATTGGGCCTCGATGTTGGATCGAGGTTCAGATGGCGGCACCGGCTCCCGTGGTTGGGGCACCGATGCGGCGAAGAGGTAGTTTGGACGCAAGCTGCTTGTCAGGATCATCAAACATGTCATGCACGAAGCAAACATGGGAAGGTGACATGAAACTGAACATCACTCCTACGGGCAGTTCTAGTAGTAGTAGCTTTTGTAATGCCTCGACTTGTATGAAAGAAAGACATCGTTGGAAGGACTGAATTGATTGTTCACTAGGTCATGTGGAGTCGAGGTGAGGATGTTCGTTGTTCCGTGCCCTTTGGAGTTCGGCTCCGTTCATGGTTGCGGATTTGAAATTTCAATCGCTGAGTTTCCGTTGTATTAGTGTGGGCCTTCCTATCGAGAGACGAGGCCTGCTGGTGGAGGAAAGATCCGTTGTAAGACGAGGTTGCCGATGTAGAGGCCCTTGTGGCGAACTCTGGAGTTGAAGTATCGGGCTATTCGTTGCTGTCTTAAGGCTTGATCTAGGCGACCGGTTCCCGGGTCGGAGATGTTGATCCAGTGTAGCGCGATCGTGTATACGAATTAGCTGTAAATTTGGACTATAGGTCGGACAGAAGCCATTTGGAAGGGTTACAGCATTTGAGGCTTGATAACAATTAGATCGGGGCAAAAGGTGACCCGCGCGAGGCGAGTTATGAGGCATGGATGCTTACTGCTGCCCCGGTGCTGACGAGCTGGGGGGATGATCTTGAGGGATTAATCGTCGGTCGATTTTTTGTTTAATGGGAACCTCTGATGAGCGTCGAGTGGCTCGGAGACCCAATGCAGTGCTGATCTCCGATGAGCGTCGAGTGGCTCGAAGGTTCCGCGTAGTGGGAACCCCCGATGAGTGTCGAGTGGCTCGGAGATCCTGTGCAATGGGAATCTTTGATGAGTGTTGAGTGGCTCGGAGTTTCCATGCGGATGAGTTCCTCAGTGTTGTTCTGCAAGTGGCAAAACATGTTCGTGTTGTGTCTGTGGATGGTGTAGAACCGACAATATCCTGTAGAGTCCCTTGGTGCGCTCGTCGAACATTTAGGTCCTGGCCTTTTGCATGGTTGCGGATTGCAGGCTGCAAGATGGATTTTCCCGGGGGTGTCCCTGAAAGCAGTATAGCTGCGAAAAGAAGGAAGTCGAAGGCGCTTCCCTTTATTGTTGCGACTACCTTTGACGCTGCCGGCATGAGCAAGATTGTGCAGAGTGGTGGAATCAGAGTTGTTGGAGTTCTAGGCGTCATCACGAGGTAGAATGTTGAGGGTTGGAGCTTGATTCCTTTATGCAAGATTTTGGCATAGGAAGTAGTTGGCATTCGTGTGGAAGATCTTCTGAATCCTTGATCGTCTTTGATCGGTCCATGCCCCAAGTTTGGAATCAGGTGGCATGCCCTTTATAAGTTGGACGAGTGAAACTCGAGGAGCGGGTTCCTTGACTTCGGCAAAGGCAGTGTTGGATTTTGCGAGATGGCCTTTGAGAGTTCACAAGTGCCTTGGTAATTTTTTGAGACTAAGAGGATGTCTCTGGGTATCACGACGTGCATCTTGGACCGCGCAACCAATCTCCTGACGAGTTAGTCGAGAGTTGTGATAGTTAAAGGTGGAAGTAAAGAGAACCATAGTAGACCCGTCTTGGACAAGGGCGCGGTAGCACTTGTAACTTGTGGTGTTGGCGACGTGTAATGAACCCGTGTGCCATTTGTAGCTGCTAATTGTAACACCCCGCCTCCGCTAGGGTCACTCGCAAAGGAATGCACTAGCTTTAGAGGGGCATTATTGGTAAACATGCACAGAAATATCACAAGACAGAACATATAGAATAGCGGAAGTAAAATCAAACTTTCATAACATGAGTAAATAAGGTCTAAAGCCTTTTACATCAGAGTACATCAAAACCTGTCTTGCAATAGTAAAGAAGCATAAAGACATTTTCATAAATTATTCCCCAAGTAAAAACAGTAAAGTAGCCATAGCCAAGAAAAGTCCAAGCCATCCATGATGACCTTCAAGCAGAAGAAGTCCGAACTAAACAGCATTGTTTCCTCCCTGAAACCTGGGGGGGGGGGAACGGAAGAAAAGAGGCGAAACAAAACGGGTCAGTCAAAAAGACTGAGTAAGTCCTATCTACTTCCAGTATAAAAACAGGTAAAGGTAACATGACATGCATAAACTGAAAGTAAACATAAGGATAACTACAAGATAGATAAACCATTGTAGCCGGTTGAACTATTGCGGCAAGGTAAACTAAGGTATCATGATAAACTACGATGTTATGATAAGTCAAGGTATCACATCGTCAGATTTCTATCGAGTGCATTATCCCAAGGTATCTACCCCGTCTAACATCCCACGGTATCTATTGTGTATATTCTTCCTAGTTCTAACATGTATATTTGCTCTGCACCTCTCGCACTAGTATCCCTACCCGCGTCATGTGTTAACCATGAATGTCCCGTGCTCAAAGTCGTGTAATGCTCCATGTCAACCTAATATCGCATATATAGGTTACTCAAATCATATGTTTCTTTCCATGTATATAAGTTCAGTCCTTTGCCGTACCTCGTACGGGCTTCCTCATGTCGTATTATCCTTGAAATCGTTTGGACTGTCACCCTTGTTCTAGCTAGGCTCTTCCATATGAATCATCGTTTGAACTACTAGGACTTACGCCACCTAGCACCACTAGGGATTACGCTTACCTATTGCACGCTTTCGTATCTCGGTTTGGGTTAAACCACCTAGGCCACTAGGGATTACGCTAACCCTCAACCACGCCCTTTTTCCCACGCATTCATCGTGAATCGTTTTTCTATAACTGTATGCACATGTATCACATCGTGCCATCCGAGTCCTGTCACAGGGCAAAACAAGACATACAGGACTCGGTCGGGAGCTTTAGATTTATCTGCCGATGCAGATGCTAAGGTCTGCTTTTCTACACGTGGCTATGGTCCCACAAGACCCCTCCCTCAACTAATGAAAGGCAACACAAGAGAAAATCTTGCATGAGAACTACACTCCGGCCAGCCCACATCCTACGGCCTACCTCACCCATAATTAGATAGCAAATCATGGTCTGTTGGGTGTTCCCTGCCTTTCCGTACGTACACGCTTGACTCAAGATGGTAGATGATCGACGAACTTGCTATCTCGGGCACCTTATGTATTCGCCGACTCACTGCTATCCACCCCAGTCTTTAGGTCGCTCGCATAGCAACCAAGGCATATTCTTGGTTCTTCTACCGCAGACCTCAACCTCTCGTGAGCCTAGTATAATGACCTGGCAGCTCACAGTGGGATCCCAAGAATATCCTCACGTTCCCCGAAGCCGCTGCTTCGTTACCCAGTTCGTTGGAGCCTTTATCTAAATCAGATAGCCTGCTCCTACACGCATAATTAAACGTATCGGGTTACTAATCTATCTAAGAAATGGTCCAAATTTCCTTGACTAAGAATTATTACTTAGTTTCCCTTAACTAAGGTTTACCACTTAGCCTTATTTCCATAATCCTTGTTAACTATGGTTATTTACCTAATCCTCCGAATTAGGGTTTATCTAATGGGTTAAGTGTCACTTAAGTTCATAACTTAGCCCGTCTACAACCCATGTCAAAATTGGCTAAGTATCCAAGTCCAAGACTTAACCCTGCAAACCATGTGTTAAGTTGGCTAAGTATATCAAGCAATCCATGACTTAACCTCGTCTAATTATCATTTTAGATTGGTTAAGTATATGTTAATTTGACCTTATCAAATTACCGAGTCAAATCGGTCAAGCGTATTCGAAACGATTCGTGACTTAGCCTTATCATGTTTTCACGTTAGATTGGTTAAGTATAGGTTAACTTAACCTCATCGAATTAACGAGTTAGATTGGTTAAGTATAGGTCACTTAACCTCATCCAATCATCGTGTTAAATTAGTTAAGTGTTTAACTTAACCCCATCGAATTACCGTGTTTAGATTAGTTAAGTGTGGATTACTTAACCCCATCTAATTACCGTGGTTAGGTTAGTTAAGTCTTAATTACTTAACCCCATCTAATTACCCAGTCGGATTAGTTAAGTGTAAATTACTTAACCCCATCTCCTAATCATCTTGCATGGTTAAGTGTCATTAAGGAATCAAGTCCGGTCCCACTTAACCTACCCATTCGTGTCATATCGGTTAAGTGTCATTAGTCAAATTTACTTAACCTTATCATGTGGCATTAATTTAATTAATGCACTCTTAACCTCTCACATTAGACCTTGTTGTGGTTACTAGTTAAGCCGGGCGGGTCCGGGTAGATTTACACCACAACTTAGTCTAACCTCGGGTCTTAAGCGCGACATGACCAACTTCTCACATTGGATCCTATTGTTTGTAGCTACTAGTTAAGCCGGGCGGGTCCGGGTAGATTTATGCTACAAACTCAACCCAACCTCGAGTTGGCCACACTTATATTATCTAAGTTCATCATGTTTCCAAAACACGTTACAAGTTTTCAAGCATTTGGGTAGACCTAACTTAATAGGTAAATTCCCAAAGGGTAGACCTAACTTAATAGGTAAATTCCCAAGCTCATGTTTTTATGCATACTTACATGCCAACCTCCATGTGATCTTTCAAGTCATATTTTCAAGTATAAACACATGTCATATTCAAGTTAAGATTTTTCGACATGTTCATGTTTATCTAACTACCCAAAATCGTGTTTTCCCAACGCAAGCAAAGCGAGTCAACATAGTAAGGATACTATGTCACATATTGGTCTCAAAACATGCATGATGCCAAAAAGGGCTTGGCTTCCACATGCATAACATCATAAAGGGATTGGCCATAAACATGCATAGTGTCATAAGGTAATTTGGCCACAAACATGCATATTATCAAAAAGGGTTTGGCCATAAACATGCACAACTTAAAAGAGGGGATTGGCCATGAGCATGCATAATCTCATGAAGGATTTGGCCACAAACTTGCATGTTACCCTAAGGGGTTTGGGTTCATAAACATGCATAAGCCCCAAAATCTTGTCTTAGCCAATGTTTCACACATAAAGTGGTTCCTAAAGGTTCATGCTAGCATTTCATGCATAAAGATCCAAACTTGCAAGTTAAAATAGGTTATGCATAGCATGAGAGGCATGATTAAGTCACTCACATGGCCTAAAATCATAAACATGAACACAAGAGGCAAGGTAAGGTTCATATAGGTTCGCATAATCATGTTTAGCCTCATTTTATCCCATGTCATTATCAAAACTACCGTTTCCATCTAAAAGTAGCTAGAACTTACATAGTTAGGCCTAGGGAAAGAAGCATGAATCATCTTGGCTAAGAAAGGTGCCTCCTTTGTTGAAGAATCGTCATGGAACTCGCATAGCAACGTTGATTTTGCCTCTCTTTGGTGTAGCAAGCTTGCATCTTTTGATTTGAACTTGATTTGGATGCATAGGCTCTAGAGATTTGAGATGGAGGCCATGAGAGTAGAAATTTGGCCATAGTTTAGTTACATGAGTGAATAATGAGGGTTTAGGGGTAGGTTTAGGGTCTTTTTATAGATTAGGCAAGTGTTTTAGGCCATAGGATTAAACCTAGATTCAATCCAAGCCATCAAAGCATGTCTTGGGGAAGAAGTCAAGTGTAGGAACCATCTAGGGCCTTAAGATTAAAGATGGACCATGAGAACCATCCAAATGCAAAATCTGCATTTGAGCGAATCGGCCCACGGGTTGACAGCCAAACACCCTGGATTAACCCCTAGTCGACCCAGCGGGCTCGGGTCGACCTCAAAAATCGGCCGGTTCGGTTATTCCCCTCTCCCAATTCGCTGTTTTGAACATTTTTGCATATTTATTTATTTATTTTTCAATTATATATATATATATATCTATATATATATATTTCTCTGCGCAACCCATTTCACTTAATTAAGTATACTTTAATTTGGGAATTTTTCGTGAAACTTCGCGAGGCCATATCTTGGTCATACGGACTCCGATTCTCGAAAACTCATACTCTATTTCGCGTATTTTTCCGAGACGAACGCAATGGCATAGCCCGTTTTACTTGATTCAGAATTTAAAATTAAATTCTGCCTTGATTCTCGTCTTAACACGTTATCGAAAAATACGGGTTGTTACATTCTCCCCACCTTTTAGGATTTCGTCCCCGAAATCTCCAAGTTAGGAAGAACATATCCTACCATCCATCATCCATCTACTCAAAACATCATCCACAAGCAACCATTGTCCTTAGATGATTTCTAATGCTGTATGAATATATGCAAAACGTGTGTGTACATGTTCCTTAGCTAATGCTAATGATCAGGCCTGAATAATCTTTCTAATGCAAAATATGTATAGTGCCATGAATCCAACATGTATGCAAATAGTCCTAGTCATATAGATACTATATGCGTGCACAATCATTCATTCATATGCAACAACCGCATGATAATACATTCGATTTCATCCATAAACAAGTATAAATACTCGTGCATATGCATTATGAAATGTGACCGAGTCGAGCTAGTATCTAATGTGTATACGCGCATCCATGAGCAACCACTTGCAACCACTTGCAACCATATCAATCATAACATGTTTCAAATACATGTTTACATCCATAGGGTTCTACCTAGAATTCCCTGAAACAGGGCCGAGAAGATAAACAAGACTAACTCCTTACGGGGTTTGTAACAGAAAGTAGGACCGAGAGGATGTCCACAAAAGATAACCTACAAGTAAGCTCTACAGAAACAGGGATCAAGGATATACTCCCAAAAAGAGATATCATGCGCGTATCTAGTCTTTGACCATCAAAGTCGTATTTCCTCGGGCTTACTTCCATTGTGCCTTGACCGCCCTTTAACTTCGCGATTTCATAGCTTCTTATTTCCTGCTTCCATAACATGAGCTGAAACTCATTTCTTCGTCGCCTCTCGTTCCACTTGCACTTATCCTTTTTCTAGAATACTTGGCGCAAACATGACTGCGTACTCATGATCTCATGCAAGCTTTCCAAGATTCACTAGTGAATCTTGGATCTCGTTTATATACTATAAGGCATTCCATGTAGAAGAACTTTCTCTTGAAAGTAAACAGATGTCAATCAGGTTATCATGCGCACTTACTAGGGTGATCTCTATAACCCATGCATAAATGAAGTAAACCATCCGTCTTATTGGCGAACACCACTCGATCGGGCTTCAAATTTCCAATAAAGGCATCAAGGGATTCTAAGTAACTAGTCATGACAGAACCTCAAAAAGGTTACCCGATACTTCGAGGGCATTACCAAGGCTAGTCAAAAGGTCTAACTACCCTCCTATCAAAACCGAGAGTGGCACCCCCTACTGGATAACCACTTCATCCCTAGAATCCATCCACAGCTTATAAGCATTATTTCCAAACTCAACACTTGGCATAGACATTCCCAAATCCAAACAAGCCATGAGTAAATGGACCGATCTTCCAATAGGACTTGAGACAAAAACGGGATCCTCTACTACGCTAGTACTAAGGTGCAGAGACTCAACTATCGAAGCGGACTTAAAAGATGCGGTGATCAAAACAAAGTCCCGACAGGATGATAGAGAAGAAAAGCTAAACCTTTAACAAGATCGTTACCCTCCTTCTGAGGTACCCTAGAAATGAGAGCATACTATTGCCCTCCGAATGATCTTGTCCCTGTTCCATGATACTTAACTATCCGTCCCGTTTCACCATACCAAAGATACTTTCTCGTCATGGGTTTCATTGTTCATCCTTCTCTCTCGTCCTAGGCTGAGCCATACCAACAAGTTGCTCATCCTTAAGCTCGTATCCTTTATCCTCTTCCTCACTATCCTTTCTTATAACGCGACCACTGGTCTCTCGAGAACCACCTCCATCGTAAGGAAAACACTTTCGTTGATAGAAAAGACTAGTCGCAGTTAAAACCACTGTGACTACAGATGGAGGAAAGAAAGGAAAAGAGATTCAATTAAGGAAACAAGGATACTGCAAATGGCCTTTGGGGAATAGCCTTTTTCTTTTAAAAGAAAATTTTCTTGAAAAATGCTTCTTTATAAACGATTTTCAAATAGTTTTCAGAAGGTCTTTAAAAACTTTTGCCCAGTCTGGTAACCTTCTGCTCTGATACCAAATGTAACACCCCGCCTCCGCTAGGGTCACTCGCAAAGGAATGCACTAGCTTTAGAGGGGCATTATTGGTAAACATGCACAGAAATATCACAAGACAGAACATATAGAATAGCGGAAGTAAAATCAAACTTTCATAACATGAGTAAATAAGGTCTAAAGCCTTTTACATCAGAGTACATCAAAACCTGTCTTGCAATAGTAAAGAAGCATAAAGACATTTTCATAAATTATTCCCCAAGTAAAAACAGTAAAGTAGCCATAGCCAAGAAAAGTCCAAGCCATCCATGATGACCTTCAAGCAGAAGAAGTCCGAACTAAACAGCATTGTTTCCTCCCTGAAACCTGGGGGGGGGGAACGGAAGAAAAGAGGCGAAACAAAACGGGTCAGTCAAAAAGACTGAGTAAGTCCTATCTACTTCCAGTATAAAAACAGGTAAAGGTAACATGACATGCATAAACTGAAAGTAAACATAAGGATAACTACAAGATAGATAAACCATTGTAGCCGGTTGAACTATTGCGGCAAGGTAAACTAAGGTATCATGATAAACTACGATGTTATGATAAGTCAAGGTATCACATCGTCAGATTTCTATCGAGTGCATTATCCCAAGGTATCTACCCCGTCTAACATCCCACGGTATCTATTGTGTATATTCTTCCTAGTTCTAACATGTATATTTGCTCTGCACCTCTCGCACTAGTATCCCTACCCGCGTCATGTGTTAACCATGAATGTCCCGTGCTCAAAGTCGTGTAATGCTCCATGTCAACCTAATATCGCATATATAGGTTACTCAAATCATATGTTTCTTTCCATGTATATAAGTTCAGTCCTTTGCCGTACCTCGTACGGGCTTCCTCATGTCGTATTATCCTTGAAATCGTTTGGACTGTCACCCTTGTTCTAGCTAGGCTCTTCCATATGAATCATCGTTTGAACTACTAGGACTTACGCCACCTAGGACCACTAGGGATTACGCTTACCTATTGCACGCTTTCGTATCTCGGTTTGGGTTAAACCACCTAGGCCACTAGGGATTACGCTAACCCTCAACCACGCCCTTTTTCCCACGCATTCATCGTGAATCGTTTTTCTATAACTGTATGCACATGTATCACATCGTGCCATCCGAGTCCTGTCACAGGGCAAAACAAGACATACAGGACTCGGTCGGGAGCTTTAGATTTATCTGCCGATGCAGATGCTAAGGTCTGCTTTTCTACACGTGGCTATGGTCCCACAAGACCCCTCCCTCAACTAATGAAAGGCAACACAAGAGAAAATCTTGCATGAGAACTACACTCCGGCCAGCCCACATCCTACGGCCTACCTCACCCATAATTAGATAGCAAATCATGGTCTGTTGGGTGTTCCCTGCCTTTCCATACGTACACGCTTGACTCAAGATGGTACATGATCGACGAACTTGCTATCTCGGGCACCTTATGTATTCGCCGACTCACTGCTATCCACCCCAGTCTTTAGGTCGCTCGCATAGCAACCAAGGCATATTCTTGGTTCTTCTACCGCAGACCTCAACCTCTCGTGAGCCTAGTATAATGACCTGGCAGCTCACAGTGGGATCCCAAGAATATCCTCACGTTCCCCGAAGCCGCTGCTTCGTTACCCAGTTCGTTGGAGCCTTTATCTAAATCAGATAGCCTGCTCCTACACGCATAATTAAACGTATCGGGTTACTAATCTATCTAAGAAATGGTCCAAATTTCCTTGACTAAGAATTATTACTTAGTTTCCCTTAACTAAGGTTTACCACTTAGCCTTATTTCCATAATCCTTGTTAACTATGGTTATTTACGTAATCCTCCGAATTAGGGTTTATCTAATGGGTTAAGTGTCACTTAAGTTCATAACTTAGCCCGTCTACAACCCATGTCAAAATTGGCTAAGTATCCAAGTCCAAGACTTAACCCTGCAAACCATGTGTTAAGTTGGCTAAGTATATCAAGCAATCCATGACTTAACCTCGTCTAATTATCATTTTAGATTGGTTAAGTATATGTTAATTTGACCTTATCAAATTACCGAGTCAAATCGGTCAAGCGTATTCGAAACGATTCGTGACTTAGCCTTATCATGTTTTCACGTTAGATTGGTTAAGTATAGGTTAACTTAACCTCATCGAATTAACGAGTTAGATTGGTTAAGTATAGGTCACTTAACCTCATCCAATCATCGTGTTAAATTAGTTAAGTGTTTAACTTAACCCCATCGAATTACCGTGTTTAGATTAGTTAAGTGTGGATTACTTAACCCCATCTAATTACCGTGGTTAGGTTAGTTAAGTCTTAATTACTTAACCCCATCTAATTACCCAGTCGGATTAGTTAAGTGTAAATTACTTAACCCCATCTCCTAATCATCTTGCATGGTTAAGTGTCATTAAGGAATCAAGTCCGGTCCCACTTAACCTACCCATTCGTGTCATATCGGTTAAGTGTCATTAGTCAAATTTACTTAACCTTATCATGTGGCATTAATTTAATTAATGCACTCTTAACCTCTCACATTAGACCTTGTTGTGGTTACTAGTTAAGCCGGGCGGGTCCGGGTAGATTTACACCACAACTTAGTCTAACCTCGGGTCTTAAGCGCGACATGACCAACTTCTCACATTGGATCCTATTGTTTGTAGCTACTAGTTAAGCCGGGCGGGTCCGGGTAGATTTATGCTACAAACTCAACCCAACCTCGAGTTGGCCACACTTATATTATCTAAGTTCATCATGTTTCCAAAACACGTTACAAGTTTTCAAGCATTTGGGTAGACCTAACTTAATAGGTAAATTCCCAAAGGGTAGACCTAACTTAATAGGTAAATTCCCAAGCTCATGTTTTTATGCATACTTACATGCCAACCTCCATGTGATCTTTCAAGTCATATTTTCAAGTATAAACACATGTCATATTCAAGTTAAGATTTTTCGACATGTTCATGTTTATCTAACTACCCAAAATCGTGTTTTCCCAACGCAAGCAAAGCGAGTCAACATAGTAAGGATACTATGTCACATATTGGTCTCAAAACATGCATGATGCCAAAAAGGGCTTGGCTTCCACATGCATAACATCATAAAGGGATTGGCCATAAACATGCATAGTGTCATAAGGTAATTTGGCCACAAACATGCATATTATCAAAAAGGGTTTGGCCATAAACATGCACAACTTAAAAGAGGGGATTGGCCATGAGCATGCATAATCTAATGAAGGATTTGGCCACAAACTTGCATGTTACCCTAAGGGGTTTGGGTTCATAAACATGCATAAGCCCCAAAATCTTGTCTTAGCCAATGTTTCACACATAAAGTGGTTCCTAAAGGTTCATGCTAGCATTTCATGCATAAAGATCCAAACTTGCAAGTTAAAATAGGTTATGCATAGCATGAGAGGCATGATTAAGTCACTCACATGGCCTAAAATCATAAACATGAACACAAGAGGCAAGGTAAGGTTCATATAGGTTCGCATAATCATGTTTAGCCTCATTTTATCCCATGTCATTATCAAAACTACCGTTTCCATCTAAAAGTAGCTAGAACTTACATAGTTAGGCCTAGGGAAAGAAGCATGAATCATCTTGGCTAAGAAAGGTGCCTCCTTTGTTGAAGAATCGTCATGGAACTCGCATAGCAACGTTGATTTTGCCTCTCTTTGGTGTAGCAAGCTTGCATCTTTTGATTTGAACTTGATTTGGATGCATAGGCTCTAGAGATTTGAGATGGAGGCCATGAGAGTAGAAATTTGGCCATAGTTTAGTTACATGAGTGAATAATGAGGGTTTAGGGGTAGGTTTAGGGTCTTTTTATAGATTAGGCAAGTGTTTTAGGCCATAGGATTAAACCTAGATTCAATCCAAGCCATCAAAGCATGTCTTGGGGAAGAAGTCAAGTGTAGGAACCATCTAGGGCCTTAAGATTAAAGATGGACCATGAGAACCATCCAAATGCAAAATCTGCATTTGAGCGAATCGGCCCACGGGTTGACAGCCAAACACCCTGGATTAACCCCTAGTCGACACAGCGGGCTCGGGTCGACCTCAAAAATCGGCCGGTTCGGTTATTCCCCTCTCCCAATTCGCTGTTTTGAACATTTTTGCATATTTATTTATTTATTTTTCAATTATATATATATATATCTATATATATATATTTCTCTGCGCAACCCATTTCACTTAATTAAGTATTCTTTAATTTGGGAATTTTTCGTGAAACTTCGCGAGGCCATATCTTGGTCATACGGACTCCGATTCTCGAAAACTCATACTCTATTTCGCGTATTTTTCCGAGACGAACGCAATGGCATAGCCCGTTTTACTTGATTCAGAATTTAAAATTAAATTCTGCCTTGATTCTCGTCTTAACACGTTATCGAAAAATACGGGTTGTTACACTAATGAAGCTTCGAGAATCATGGCTTCTTTAAGTATGGAATGACTGCTGGCATGTCGGAGTGCTTGGGCCATTCGGTATTAAGGATAGCCGAAGTGAATGGGTTACGCCTTGTACTAGTTTCATAGATGTCATGGGCGTTCCCTCGCGATTCCCTTACGATCCCACGGATCGTGTCGGCGACAATCGTAGGTTGGGCTCCCGCCGCATTATAGATGTTGTGATCTAGTCCTGGATTTTGGAACCTAGCTCACCTTCTTGGTGGAAGGTCTTTGGCACTCTGTGAGTCCCCAACTTCGGTTGCATGATTTAGCGGAAGTCGGTTGAAGTGCCTTGGGCCCAGTTGGATGCTAAAAGCGTAGGTGTGATAAGTACAGACTCATAGCAGTTTGAGTCCGCCCATCGGAGGCTTAAGCGTCAGAGCCGGGGACGGCCGGGATGCCGCGTTTTTCTTCTGGTGGTGATCCTGATATCGCTGAGATTAGAGGTCAGTCGTGCCTTCATGGAATGCCACATGTGGTGTGTTGGAGTGTCAGGGTGACTCAGATTTGTGTGTGATCCTAGTGAATGGATAATTCCTGGAGTGCGCCGATGGACGACACCTGCGATCTCTGACCCATTTCCGAAAGTAAGCAGTTGATTTTTACTGCCCATAGTGGCACTGGTGCCCCTAGTGCTAACGTCCAGGTTGGGAGTCGGATGATTGAGAGGAAGGTCCTGTTGGATTCCAACTGGAGGGGTCACATCGAGTGAAATACTGACTCATGAAACCAAGGGAGAAGTACCATCCAAAGCTGCGCGGGTTGGTGCTTGAGCAACATTTCCAACTGCGAGGCCTGACCAATCGAAGCACATCGAGCTGGAGCGATGTCGGGATTAGGGGTACCCCCGGGTGCAGCGGGACCGACAACGTCCCTAGGAGTGGCATCGGCCAGTAGGTTAGTTTGCGGGGTTGCCCCCAAGTCCCGGGACGATAGTGGAGGAGCATCGGTACTTGCCTCCGTAATGTACGCTTGGCCAGTCGGATCTGAAGTGCTTCTTATCTTGTCTTTAATTCTAGTAAGGAAGGTGTTGAAAGCTTCCTCCTACCGCTCGAGTCAAGCTTTCAAATCGGTGGCAGGATTCTCAATCATTCTTTTTATGCTCCCCTCGAGTGACATAATTCGATGGAGATCTGGCTTTGGCATAGCTGTCGGGTTTGGGCAAGCTGGTGTGCACCCGGATTCGGAGGTACTTTGGTCCGACGAGCTGCTGGAAGAGCGGGATTCTGGTTGCGAGTGGCGACAATTGGGCTCTTCTGAGTAGAAGGTTGGTTACATGGACCCGGTTTGTTACCGTGTTCCTTGGCCGTAAGTGATGATTGTTCGATCATCATTTCCTTTCCGTTATTGCTGATGTCGCCATGCGAATGTTGGAGCAGATGGCGATGTTTTTAATGAGGCTGAAGCTTCTTCCTCGACGTGGGCCCTTAGCTTCGAAAGGAGAGATTTCAGATTCTGTGCGCCGCGAGCGAGCGCGGTTATGAGAAGGCTGAAGTAGAATGACGATGTGTTGAATTTCTTGAAGTTGGTGCATAAGGTTGATGCTAATCTTCAACGCCTAACGCAAGAGCTGTATTCTCATATCTCTTATTAAGCGTGTGAATCTGTGCCTGAGCAGCGGGAGCTTCGAGGTCCACAAGTGGAAGGAGATTCGTTTCCAGCGGGTCCTTTGCCGCTCAGGACTGACCAGAGGCACCAGCTTCAATTGCGGCCAACGGGATGAGCGTTAGGTTTTGCTGGAATTCCGCTCAATGCCGGCGAGAGTCATAATGCTTTTCGGATGTACTCCTCAAGGCGCTTCCCGTGGATAAGCTTCTCGACTACGTCTTTGAATTGATGGCAATTATTGGTATTGTGCCCGTACATGTCGTGGCACCGACAATACTTTCCAGTCTTCTTCTCATGATTAGTGGATTCCCTATTGTATGGTTTCTTGTATTGAAGCGTGTTGTACGTTTGCCGGTAGATTGATTCCAAGTCTTCATTCAGCGGGGTATAGATCTGGTATATCCGGTGAGAGCTGGGCTT
Source organism: Allium sativum (assembly GCA_030737875.1). NCBI lineage: Eukaryota > Viridiplantae > Streptophyta > Magnoliopsida > Asparagales > Amaryllidaceae > Allium > Allium sativum. The sequence goes on along the minus strand of CM060921.1, from coordinate 711,609,023 downwards.
TTTGGGTTCCGTAGAAACCTGGCCGGTTAACACATACGATTAGCAAAACATATCCAAATTAACCAAATTTTCTAACAGAGGCATAAAATGACATTTTACAATTTTACAATTTTTTCTCGATTTTTATGAGTTATAATTTCGCTAATTAACACTAATCACCCCTAATTAGCCGTAATTAGTGTAAAACAAAGAAAATCACTCACCTTTGCCACATGTAAACTTTAGATCTGAAATAATCTCTGATGTAGATCCAATGTCTATGTGTTCCAGCAGCTCTATTCCAAACTCTATGCTAATTCGCCTTGTTTTGATGTAGTTTAAGCCAATACTTGATTAAACAGTGATTAGAAGGTGTTTTAGATGTTAAAGGCCATTGTTAGGGTTTCTAAAATGTAAGTGGTGGCTGAAAAATGAATAAAAGTCGAATTCCCTAACGCTATTAGCCCTTAAATACCTCTAATCCTGAAATACCCTAATGGGCCCAGCTGCTAATTACCCAATTAAGCCTGGTTAAGCTGTTTTTCACCTTCTAAACTGTAATTCAGCCATATCTCTCAAATGTTAAGTCCGTTTGGCTAGTGTGACCACTCTACGGAAAAAGAAACCATCATCCGAAGCTAATGGAAGTGGTTTCAGGTCAAAACTCCTTATCAATCAAAACTTATAGGCGAAACAAGATTCACTAGGGGTAAAACGATCATTTAAAAATCAGCAAAAATCATGAACCTGGAAATGACCCCAATAGTCGCTACCCATAATTACATGACCATACGAATTCACTTGAAAAAGAAATATATATTCTACGATCTTCCGATGTGTAAAATGCGGGTTGTTACATTCTTCCCCCCTTAAGAAATTTCACCACCGAAATTCCTTAACCCCAAAACATACAAGGGGTTCTGCATGCCTACCAATCATTTACAAACAATAAAGCATACAAAACAACACAACAAGCCTATCCTAGCATGCGGTTTACTAACAAGAGAGTACTATATCACGATTAAAACCTTACCACGCAAAGAGTTCTGGATACTTCTTCCTTATGTTCTCCTCTGTTTCCCAAGTACAGTCTTCCTCATTCTCACCCCACTAGACTTCGACTAGTTTCACCGCCCTCCTTCGAAGCTGCTTCGTATCGTTCCCAACGATATGCATAGTTCTGCGGTTCCCAACCGCCTCGGGTTCAACCTCGATATCGTACAACTGATCATGTGAAATTGCCATATTAGGATCGTACACAAACTTCCTTAACTGGGACACATGAAATACGTTGTGAACTCCCGCCATCTTGTTTGGTAACTCAACTTTATATGCTAAACTTCCAACTAGTTCGAGAACTGGGAATGGACCAACAAACCTTGGTGCCAACTTCCCTCTTCTACCAAAACGAATCACATTCTTCAACAGATATCTTGACGAATACTAAGTCACCAACGGAGAATTTCAATTCTCTTCGTCTCTTATCAGCATAACTCTTATGTCTATCCTGGGCAGCCTTTATTCGTTGTTGAATGACCTTGATCTTATCTAAAGTTTCTCTTATAACTTCTAGTCCAAGCGCAAACTTCTCACCGGTTTCCAACCAACATGATGGTGAGTTGCACAGTCTTCCATACAAAGCTTCAAATGGGGCCATACCAATACTGGACTGATAACTATTATTATATGCGAACTCAACTAGATGCAAATGATCATCCCATGATCCACCAAAATCCAATACACAAGCTCTTAAGTGGTCTTCTAATACTCGATTCACCCTCTCTGTTTGACCGTCGGTTTGAGGATGGTACGCGGTATTGAGATGTAATTTGAAACACCCTGTATTTCTGTTAACACTAAAGTTGCTAATTCAAAAATAATAATAAATGTGTAAAGGGGAGATGTATCTAATGTGTACATATTTATATGGATTGACAAATAATAGTAAATGTTGATTAAGAAAGTAATTGTGAACATAATTGGCTTCTCTTTAGAACGGACGACTCTGGTTTAACCTTGCTTCATCGACGGCTCAAAATAACTTGCAACTCTATAAAATGACCCTAGGTCTCCAACTAAATATTCATATGAAAATAAGAACTGGAGCAGCCATGCTGTTGGGTGAAAACTAGAGGGAGCCCCCACTTGAAAAAGAGACGAACAACAAAGCTAAAATCAAATTAAAGATTAAAGCTACAACAAATTAAAATCAAAGCAACGTCTTCCCAAAGGAAAGCTTTGCAAATTCAGAACCTCAAAACTCAGAAAGCAAGACCATCTTATGTGGTAAGTTTAGCTATATTTGTGGGATGCGAAATAAGATGAATGTCATGTTTTGCGATGAAATGATAATAGTACGATGCTCGTTAGGTTATTAATATACGTTTGTGATTTTATTCTATTATCATGTTGAATTGGGAATTATTAAGTATGATGTTTGTTATGTTGTATAATATTAATCTATGCCAGTGATTTGATTCTATTATCATGTTGAATTGGGAAATTATTGGACAAGTTTATTTGTATAAGTATGGACTTGGATTGTAACATCTTATGAGAATTGTATACTCTATTATGCAAGTTTATGTTGTAAGTCATGCGACCAATTGCCAAATCTATATGTTTATGTTTATGCAAAACCTATGTCAAGTTCACACTTATCATATGTTGTGATTAATTTGCAAGTATGTTGAATCCATGTTACCAAGTAACACATGTGTATGTTGATTAGCCTATGTCGCTAACTCGCATATACGTATGTTGATTTGTCTATGTTGCAAATTAACATATGTATATGGATTAGTTCATATTGCCAATTCTCATGTATGTTGTTAATATAGCCTATGTTAAAAATACACATATATGTTGAATTGGCTTATAATTGCAAGTTCACACCTATGACATTTTAATGTTCATATTAGTCATTTTGCAAGTTCACCCCTGTAATGTTCATGATGGCTATTTTGCCAGTTCACCCCATTATGTTCATATTTATTATGTCATCGATTATACCATGTCATGTTTATGCTAATTTATGCCAATTTGTGTAAATAAATTAGGCTAAGCTTTTAGCCTAATATGTATACCAAAAACCATGCGAACGTAAATTAGGCTAAGTTGGTTAGCCTAATATTCGATAGGGTAACGTTGGGTTAAAATGGTAATTTTAGGAAGACTGCCATAAATTAGTCATTAATCACATAAGTGATTGATGGCATAAATGGCGTTAATTATATACCTAAAATTAATGAAATTTAATGTGGCAGTAATTTGAATTTGAATAATTTACATAAATAAAATGTAAATTAGAAAAACACGATTATGCTTAACCCGAGGTTGGACTAAGTTGTGATGTAAACCTGCCCGGACCCGACCGGCTGTCCAGTTGTCACAACGATACCTATCCAATGTGAGAGGTTAAGGCATTGAGCCCAATAAAAACCCGAGGTTAGACTGAGTTGTGTCGTAAGACTGCGCGGAACCAACCGACATACAGGCAGCCACAACAATACCTGTCTAATGTGAGTGGTTTGTGCTTTAATTAATAAATTAAGTCTAAGTCAGGATTGAGAGGGTTAAGTCAATTAAATTAATACTTAACCAAATTCAACATGTTAACTAAAATGATGGGTTGGGTTAAGTTTAATCTGGACACTAACCAATTTAATATGTTGACTAGGTGAGTGGCTAAGGTTAAGCGAATGTTTAACCATTATAACATGATTAACTGGACTAGTTACTGAGGTTAAGTTAATTAGAACACTTAACCATAAAAACATGTTAGTTAGACAAGTGACTGAGGTTAAGTTAATTAGAACACTTAACCATAAAAACATGTTAGTTAGACAAGTGGCTGAGGTTAAGTTAATTAGAACACTTAACCATAAAAACATGTTAGTTAGACAAGTGACTGAGATTAAGTTAATTAGAACACTTAACCATGGAAACATGTTAGTTAGACAAGTGATTGATGTTAAGCAAAATTTGAACTCTTAACCATGATAACAAGTTGATTTGACAAGTGGGTTAGGTTAAGTAAGTTAGAAACACTTAACCGCTGTAACAGGTTAGTTAAACAGATGGTGAGGTTAAGTTAACACCAGGAGGCAACACTTAACCAGAGTAACATGATAAGCAGGAGGGTTAAGTTAACTGGAATTTATTAATGACACTTAACCAACTTAACACAGTGAAGCTAGAATGGGAGGGTTAAGTCCATAGGAACACTTAACCATCTTAACACAGTTAAGCCAGAATGGGAGGGTTAAGTCCATAGGAACACTTAACCAACTTAACATGGTAACAAGACAAGACTTGTAGGGGTTAAGAAACTGAGAATACACTTAGCCAATTTAACATGTTAACTAGACCAGAAGGTGAGGTTAAGTAAACTAGAACACTTAACCATCATAGCATAATAGATGAACAAGGTTAAGTTAAAACATGAAGGGGTAATACTTAACCATTAGAACATGTATAGAGGTTAGGGTTAAGTTAACTAAGGGAACACTTAACCGTTATAACATGTTAACTAAACAGATGTCAAGGTTAGGTTAAAAAGAACACTTAACCAATACAAGACGAATGGGTAGTGTTAAGTAATAAGAAATACTTAACCAATATAACTTGGTCTTTGGTAGGGTTAAGTCAACATGAACTACTGATAACACTTAACCAGTTTAATATGACAAATGAATGGGTTAAGTTAACTTGAGTTTACTAATGACACTTAACCAATCTAATTTGACGAGAAAGGAGACTAAGTAGAAATTCTTAGTATAAAACGAGAAGGAGCGAACGTCCATCTGATTTTAAAGAAGGCTCCAACGAATTAGGTTACGAAGCCCGAGGCTTCGAGGGGATGTGAGGGTACTCTTGGTATCCCTCTATGAGGCTGCAGATGATCCTTCTGGGCTCACAGAGGTTAAGGTCAGTGTTAGGAGAACCAAGGGTATGCCTTGGTTGCAATATATGGCAACCTAAAGACTAGGATGGACCAGCGTGATTCGGTGAGAAACCAGAAGTCCTATGATAGCAACTCGTCGTCTACTTACCATCTTCAGTCAATCGAGATACGTGAAGCGAGAAGGCGGAGAACTCCTACGGACCATATACTTGCTATATTGTTGCGGTTGCGGTTGGCCATAGGTTAGTGGGGCATATAGGGGCCATCGTATAGTTCACATTTTTCAAGATTTTCCTTTCATTAGTTGAGGGAGGGGTCGAGTGGGACCATAGCAACTAGAAAAACGGACCTTAGCATCTGCATCGGCAGATATCTGAAAGCTCCCGACCGAGTTCCGTGTTTCTAGAGTAGCCCTGCCACGGAACTCGGGACGCACATTATAGGACATGTGCATCTAGACAAGCGATAACGATTCATGATACATACGGGGGGAAAGTCTAGGAACATATACCACTCTAGGTAGTGTGTCCTAGACTAGAGGGCATCGTTCGACAAGTAGCAAAAAGGGATCACTTCACCCCAATCACGGGGTGCCAGTTGATATAAGAATTAGTAGGTGCAGAGATAGAGATTTAAAATGGGGTACGAAAGGATATTCGGTTTAAGACACCTTATTTAGTTCTAGGTTAGACTATTATTCTGACATTCGTCCTGTTCTCACTTTATGCAAGTCATGATCTTTTTATTATTTCCATACTAGAAATAGAGCTAGACTTATCAGACTTATGTCTGACCCATTTTCCTTTCATCTTCTGTTCTTCCGTTTCCCCCCAGGTAGTCATGGAGGGAATTGCTCAGGTTAGATTGGACCGTCACTCTTCCCAAGCTCGAAGATTCTCTAACAAAGTGCTTTGGATTCTCTTTATCTGCTGCTATGGCTGGCTTATGCTACATTGGGGAATATAAATGTATTTTTTTGCTTCTTTACTTTGTAAGACAGAAGATACTCTGATATTGGAAACAATTGTTGTACAAACTATTTATCAATAAAGTAAAGTTTTATTTTCCGCTGTTGTAAATTTGCCTGTCTTGTAATTTATTTGCATCTTTTACCTTAAATGCTCCACAGAACTTAGTGCATTCCCTTTGTGAGTGACACTAACGGATGTGGGGTGTTACACTTGGTATCAGAGCTGAAGGTTACCGGATCAGATAAAAGATTTGAAAAATTACTTTCAAGACGGTTTTAAAAGAAGCATTTTCAAAAAGAAAAGTTTTGTTAAAGGCATATTCCCCAAAGCCATATGCACTATCTTTTGATTCTCTGTTTCAGTCCTTATTTCCTTCTTTCTTGAGTCTCTGGGGCTCCTGGATTTCTGGGAGGTAACCTCGTCGAAGGGCGAAGTTGTGCCCGACTTCTATCTATAGCCTTAGTAGTTTTACCTACGGCCAGTTTTCTTTCAAGCTTTGAAGGGATTTTCTGTACGATGGAGGTAGATTTTGAGAGATTTGTCAACATGATTACACAAGGAAGAGGATGAGGAATTTGGCTAAGGAGCATAACCCAAGGATAAGGGATTCATGGATGAAGACTTGGCTCACGAAAGAGGAATTATCTTTACTATGGTATAATAAGGCATATAATTAAGGACAAAGGACAAGATTTTCAGAAGGGCGAGTATATGCTTTCATCACTAAGCGTACCTAGGAGAAAGGTAGTAAAGTTCTGTTGGAAGAGTCTAGTTTTTCTGTTCGTACTCTTTCCTTTAATCTTAGCGCTTCGCATTGGTTCATATTTGCTTCCATAGTTGAGTCTCTTCACCATAGTACTTGTATAATAGAAAGATCCCACTAGAGTCGCAAATCCGATTGGTGGTACGACCAATTTATCTTTTGGTTGTTTTTGCTTATATCATCTCACGTAGATCGTCCAAATTCAGAGGAGATATTCCTTGGGTGCTTGTCTGATATTAGTTTAGGCCTCTGGGCTTGTACTTGAGGGATGTCGAGTTCGACTAAGATGATTTGCGTGAAGAGATAAATAGTTGGGGCAGGCACTCTAAATAAAAAAAGGGACTAACCTTCAGAGAGGTAAAAAGTACGTAGTTACCTTTAGCTTTTGATCCTCATAGTTAGGGCATGATGGATTAGCTAAGGGAGAGACCTCAAATCATCTTAGTATATACACTTGGTATCATGGTTAACATCTGTTTATTTTGGAAATGGAGGTCAAGAAACTTCGCAATCGTAAAGATTAACTAGATATGGTACAGTACAGAGAAGCTCAAGAAGATGCGACTAAGAAGACTGAAGATTAGATACGCACATCACACCCTTTTTCTTAGGGGTACATCCTTGATCTCTTTTCCTAGGAATGATAGGTATACTTGTTTCTAGATTTTAAGGTATATCCTCTAGGTCGTATCTTCGATCCTTAGGTAGAAATCCTTTTGGATGTAAACATGTATTCGAAACATGTTATGGTTGATGATTGCAAGTGGTTGCTCGTGGATGCATATACACACCATAGGCGCTAAAACGACTCAATTACTTTCATATTGCATATGCATATATGTATTTATCTTTGTATATGGATTGAATCTTAATGTGTTGTCATATGGATGTCGCATTTATATGAATGATTGCGCACTCATGTAGAATTATGAATAGGAAGAAAGTTTGCATACATAATGGATTCATGGCACTTACATAATTTGCATTAAGGAGGTCAACTGAATCAGTAGACTGCCTGATTTTCCATTAGATAAGGACATGTACACACACCTTGCATATGATCATGAAGCATTAGAAGTCTTTTAAGGACAATGGACGCTCGTGTTTGATGGTTGAGTAGATGGACATTTGGATGGTAGGATATACGTTCTCCTAGACTTGGAGATTTCGGGGACGAAATCCTTTAAGGAGGGGAGAATGTAACACCTCGTATTTCTGTTAACACTAAAGTTGCTAATTCAAAAATAATAATAAATGTGTAAAGGGGAGATGTATCTAATGTGTACATATTTATATGGATTGACAAATAATAGTAAATGTTGATTAAGAAAGTAATTGTGAACATAATTGGCTTCTCTTTAGAATGGACGGCTCTGGTTTAACCAAGCTTCATCGACGGCTGAAATTAACTTGCAACTCTATAAAAAGACCCTAGGTCTCCAACTAAATATTCATATGAAAATAAGAACTAAAGCAGCCATGCTGTTGGGTGAAAACTAGAGGGAGCCTCCACTTGAAAAAGAGACTAACAACAAAGCTAAAATCGAATTAAAGATTAAAGCTACAACAAATTAAAATCAAAGCAATGTCTTCCCAAAGGAAAGCTTTGCAAATTCAGAACCTCAGAACTCAGAAAGCAAGAACGTCTTACGTGGTAAGTTTAGCTATATTTGTGGAATGCGAAATAAGATGAATGTCATGTTTTGCGATGAAATGATAATAGTACGATGCTCGTTATGTTATTAATATACGTCTGTGATTTGATTCTATTATCATGTTGAATTGGGAATTATTAAGTATGATGTTTGTTACGTTGTATAATATTAATCTATGCCAGTGATTTGATTCTATTATCATGTTGAATTGGGAAATTATTGGACAAGTTTATTTGTATAAGTATGGACTTGGATTGTAACATCTTATGAGAATTGTATAGTCTATTATGCAAGTTTATGTTGTAAGTCATGCGACCAATTGCCAAATCTATATGTTTATGTTTATGCAAAACCTATGCCAAGTTCACACTTATCATATGTTGTGATTAATTTGCAAGTATGTTGAATCCATGTTACCAAGTAACACATGTGTATGTTGATTAGCCTATGTCACTAACTCGCATATACGTATGTTGATTTGTCTATGTTGCAAATTAACATATGTATATGGATTAGTTCATATTGCTAATTCTCGTGTATGTTGTAAATATAGCCTATGTTAAAAATACACATATATGTTGAATTGGCTTATAATTGCAAGTTCACACCTATGACATTTTAATGTTCATATTAGTCATTTTGCAAGTTCACCCCTATAATGTTCATGATGGCTATTTTGCAAGTTCACCCCATTATGTTCATATTTATTATGTCATCAATGCCAAGATTATACCATGTCATGTTTATGCTAATTTATGCCAATTTGTGTACATAAATTAGGCTAAGCTTTTAGCCTAATATGTATACCAAAAACCATGCGAACGTAAATTAGGCTAAGTTGGTTTGCCTAATATTAGACGGAGTGACGTTGGGTTAAAATGGTAATTTTAGGAAGACTGCCATAAATTAGTCATTAATCACATAAGTGATTAATGGCATAAATGGCGTTAATTATATACCTAAAATTAATGAGATTTATTGAGAATAAATGTGGCAGTAGTTTGAATTGGAATAATTTACATAAATAAAATGTAAATTAGAAAAACAGGATTATGCTTAACCCGAGGTTGGATTAAGTTGTGATGTAAACCTGCCCGGACCCGCCCGGCTGTCCAGTTTTCACAACGATACCTATCCAATGTGAGAGGTTAAGGCATTGAGCCCAATAAAGACCCGAGGTTAGACTGAGCTGTGGCGTAAGACTGCCCGGAACCAACCGGCATACAGGCAGCCACAACAATACCTGTCTAATGTGAGTGTTTGGTGCTTTAATTAATAAATTAAGGCTAAGTCAAGATTGAGAGGGTTAAGTCAATTAAATTAATACTTAACCAAATTCAACATGTTAACTAAAATGATGGGTAGGGTTAAGTTTAATCTGGACACTAACCAATTTAATATGTTGACTAGGTGAGTGGCTAAGGTTAAGCAAATGTTTAACCATTATAACATGATTAACTGGACTAGTGACTGAGGTCTAGTTAATTAGAACACTTAACCATAAAAACATGTTAATTAGACAAGTGACTGAGGTTAAGTTAATTAGAACACTTAACCATAAAAACATGTTAGTTAGACAAGTGACTGAGGTTAAGTTAATTAGAACACTTAACCATAAAAACATGTTAGTTAGACAAGTGACTAAGGTTAAGTTAATTAGAACACTTAACCATGGAAACATGTTAGTTAGACAAGTGATTGAGGTTAAGCAAAATTTGAACTCTTAACCACGATAACAAGTTGATTTGAAAAGTGGGTTAGGTTAAGTAAGTTAGAAACACTTAACCGCTGTAACAGGTTAGTTAAACAGATGGTGAGGTTAAGATAACACCAGGAGGCAACACTTAACCAGAGTAACGTGATAAGTAGGAGGGTTAAGTTAACTGGAATTTATTAATGACACTTAGCCAACTTAACACAGTTAAGCTAGAATGGGAGGGTTAAGTCCATAGGAACAATTAACCAACTTAATACAGTTAAGCCAGAATGGGAGGGATAAGTCCATAGGAACACTTAACCAACTTAACATAGTAACAAGACAAGACTTGTAGGGGTTAAGTAACTGAGAATACACTTAGCCAATTTAACATGTTAACTAGACCAGAAGGTGAGGTTAAGTAAACTAGAACGCTCAACCATCATAGCATAATAGATGAACAAGGTTAAGTTAAAACATGAAGGGGTAATACTTAACCATTAGAACATGTACAGAGGTTAGGGTTAAGTTAACTAAGGGAACACTTAACCGTTATAACATGTTAACTAAACGGATGTCAAGGTTAAGTTAAAAAGAACACTTAACCAATACAAGATGAATGGATATGGTTAAGTAATAAGAAATACTTATCCAATATAACTTGGTCTATGGTAGGGTTAAGTCAACATGAACTACTGATAACACTTAACCAGTTTAATATGACAAATGAATGGGTTAAGTTAACTTGAGTTTACTAATGACACTTAACCAATCTAATTTGACGAGAAAGGAGACTAAGTAGTAATTCTTAGTATAAAACGAGAAGGAGCGAACGTCCATCTAATTTTAAAGAAGGCTCCAACGAATTGGGTTACGAAGCCCGGGGCTTCGAGGGGACGTGAGGGTAATCTTGGTATCCCTCTGTGAGGCTGTAGATGATCCTTCTGGGCTCACAGAGGTTAAGGTCTGCGTTAGGAGAACCAAGGGTATGCCTTGGTTGCAATATATGGCAACCTAAAGACTAGGATGGACCAACATGATTCGGCGAGAAACCAGAAGCCCTGTGATAGCAACTCGTCGTCTACCTACCATCTTCAGTCAATCGAGATATGTGAAGCAGGAAGGTGGAGAACTCCTACGGACCATATACTTGCTATCTAGTTGTGGTTGCGGTTGGCCATAGGTTAGTGGGGCATATAGGGGCCAGCGTATAGTTCTCATTTTTCAAGGTTTGCCTTTCATTAGTTGAGGGTGGGGTCGAGTGGGACCATAGCCACTAGAAAAACAGACCTAAGCATCTGCAACGGCAGATATCTGAAAGTTCCAGACCGCGTTCTGTGTTTCGAGAGTAGCCCTGCCACGGAACTCGGGCCGCACATTAAAGGACATGTGCATCTAGACAAGCGAGAACGATTCGCGATACATACGGGGGGAAAGTCTAGGAACATATACCACTCTAGGTAGTGTGTCCTAGACTAGAGGGCATCGTTCGACAGGTAGCAAAAAGGGATCACTTCACCCCAATCACGGGGTGCCAGTTGATATAAGAATTAGTAGGTGCAGAGATAGAGATTTAAAATGGGGTACGAAAGGATATTCGGTTTAAGACACCTTATCTAGTTCTAAGTTAGGCTATTATTCTGACATTCGTCATGTTCTCACTTTATGCAAGTCATGATCTTTTTATTATTTCCATACTAGAAATAGAGCTAGACTTACCAGACTTATGTCTGACCCATTTTCCTTTAGTCTTCTGTTCTTTTGTCCCCCCCCCAAGTTAGTTAGGGAGGGAATAGCTCAGGTTAGATTGGACCGTCACTCTTCCCAAGCTCGAAGATTCTTTGACAAAGTACTTTAGATTCTCTTTATCTGCTGCTATGGCTGGCTTATGCTACATTGGGGAATATAAATGTATTTTTATGCTTCTTTACTTTGTAAGACAGATGATACTCTGATATTGGAAACAATTGTTGTACAAACTATTTATCAATAAAGTAAAGTTTTATTTTCCACTGTTGTAAATTTGCCTGCCTTGTAATTTATCTGCATCTTTTACCTTAAATGCTCCACAGAACTTAGTGCATTCACTTTGTGAGTGACACTAACAGATGTGGGGTGTTACATAATTCTGATCCTAACGCCTCTTGTAAGCCCTTCCAAAATCCACTAGTAAATAATGGATCTCGGTCACTCACAATGCTTTTGGGTATTCCATGAAATCTCACTACCCGCTTCATTTACATTTCTACCAACTTAGCTGTCATTCTATTTGACTTGATTAGTATGAATCTTGCACTCTTGGTCAGTCGATCTACAATCACCCAAATACTATCATAGCCTGATCTAGTCCTCGGTAAACCATCTATGAAATCCATTGAGACTTGCTCCCATTTCCATTCGGGAACTTCCAAAGGCTATAACAAACCACTCAGCTTCTTTTTCTCAACTTTAACTAACTGACAATTCATGCACTTGGATATAAACTTTCCAATATCTCTTTTCATTCCTTCCCAGTAGGAGGTCTGCCTCATGTCTCGATACATCTTGTTACCACCGGATGTATAGTTAACTTTGAGTGATGACATTCTCTAAGCACTTCATCTCTCAATCCATTAACATTGGGTACAACTAATCTTCCATTTTTTCGAAGCCATCCATCTCGATCAAGTCCATTCTTGCTCATCTCCTCACCGTCGATACCCTTCTCTAACTTGGAGATGATTTCGAATAAGTTGGGATTGTTTCTCTGACTGGAACCAATCCGCTCAAACAAAGTCGGTCTAATCGTCATAATTGCTAACATATGTGGGTCCAATTCGCACTTAGGTCTGAAATCATATCCTGTGATATATTCAAATTGTTTCTAGTCCAAAAACATAGCCCCTAAGCTGGCATGTCTCCTACTCAAGGCGTCAGCTACTGCATTGTCCTTTCTTGGTGTATATGCGATATCAAAATCATATGAAGCCAAGAACTCTATCCATCTCTACTGACGAAGATTTAAATCCTTTTGAGAGAAAAGATACTTTAATGACTTATGATCAGTAAATAACTCAAATCTTTCTCCCAAGAGATAATGTCTCCACATCTTCAATGCGAACACGATCGCTGCCAATTCCAAATCATGGGTAGGAAATCTTTTCTCGTGCGGTTTCAGTTGTCGATTTGCGTAAGCTACTACCCTACCAACTTGCATTAATACAACACCTAATCCAGTACCACAAGCGTCCGTGTATACCATCATCTCTTCATTCCCCTTAGGAATGACTAACACTGGTGCACATGTTAACTTCTCCTTTAGGTAATTAAATGCATTCTCACACCTTTCATCCCAAACAAAAGCTTAATTCTTCTTGGTCAACTGAGTTAATGGTGCTGCTATCTTGGAGAAGTCTTGGATGAACTTACGATAATATCCAGCTAACCCCAAGAAACTTCTTACGTCTGCTGCATTCTTGGGCGTAGACCCATCTTGTACCGTAGCTACCTTCACAGGATACACGGCAATACCATTCTCTAAAACAACATGGCCCAAGAACCTCACTTCCCTCCTCCAGAAGTGACACTTATAAAACTTCGCTTTCAATTGGTGTTTTCTCAACACCTCCATCACTACCCTCAAATGTTCCTTGTGTTCTTCCTCTGTCCTTGAGTAAACCAAGATATAATCCTCGAACACAAGAAAAAACTTATTCAACTGATCTCTGAAAACTCTATTCATAAGATCCACAAAATACACTAGTGCATTGGTCAACCCAAATGGCATGACCAACCACTCATGAAATCCAGACAGCGTCCAAAATGTCATTTTTGCTATACTCTCAGCTGCTACTCGGAGCTGATGAAAACCTGTCGCGAGATCCAACTAGGAGAACACTCTTGCTCCACTCAACTGATCAAACAAATCATCTATCCACGGTAGAGGATATTTATTCTTCCTCGTCACCTAGTTCAACTCGTAGTAGTCTACACACAATCGAAGGAAACCATCAGCCTTGGTACCAAACACAACTGGTGCTCCCCACTCAGAAACACTTCTTTTGATAAATCCCTTCTTCAAAAGATCGCTCACTTGCACACCGAGCTCTCACTGCTCCCTTGGCGCCATACGACGAAGAGGCATCACTATAGGTCTGGCATCTTTCACTAAATCAATATGGAACTCAATCTCTCGGTGTGGTGGAAGTCCGGTCACTTCCTTGAAGACATCCGGATACTGGCCAGCCACGGGCACATCTGACAACTCATCTTGCGGGATGTCGAGGGAATTTAGAAAACTAGCCATTACCACATCACTAGGTAGACCACCAAACACTACCCTCCGCCCATCCTCCGCTCTAACTGTCACCAAAAAGCCCTCACAGTCTACCACCACCCAATATCTTTGGAGCCAATCGACTCCCAAAATAATGCCAAACCCAGTAAAGCCCAAAACAAAGCAATCACAAACAAACATACATCCATGACTCGATAAGACCACATTACGACAAATCATACTAAGGCTAGTCGTACCACCTATCGGGTTCGTCACAACTAAAGGTCGATCGACAAGCTCGGGTTCCAATTCCAACCTATCTACCAAGTCACTAGATATGAAAGAACTGGAAGCTCCGGTATCAAACAAAACTCTAATAGGAACGTCATAAACAGAAAGCATACCTTGAATAATGACATTCTTTCCCTTCTCCGCCGCAGTTGGGGCATTCGACGAAAAAGGAACAACACTGATAGCATATGCTTTCACGATCTACTTCTCTTTAGGGGGTTGTGGACACTTATCCTTGTGATGTCCCACTTGGCCACAATTGAAGCACTTCCTATCCGCTGGCTTGGCCCAACTCTCTTTGGCATAATGGCCTTTCTTGCCACAGCTATAGCACTCAACATCTTTCTTACTCTTTTTCTGACCATCCTTAGCTTGGTTCTGTTTTCTCTTATTCTGCGAGTTATTCTTGCCTCCACCGCCTGCTTGTGGTTTCGGCTCTCCTGTAGATACAACAACAACTTCGGTCTTTGACATAGGGTAAAGAATTTCTGATCTCAATGCTTTCCCAACAATCGATTCAAAAGTCTCATCAATATGGTTTATAAGCCTTTCCACGAAGTGCCCATCTAAGCCTGTTATGAACTTCTCGTTCTTCTTCTCGGC
This sequence comes from Allium sativum, assembly GCA_030737875.1. Classification (NCBI taxonomy): domain Eukaryota; kingdom Viridiplantae; phylum Streptophyta; class Magnoliopsida; order Asparagales; family Amaryllidaceae; genus Allium; species Allium sativum. The sequence goes on along the minus strand of CM060921.1, from coordinate 711,593,904 downwards.
AGTGTCGATGAGAGATAATCCATACTTCGATAACTCAGCAATGTACTCCGAGACTGCCCTACCATTCTGCTTAAGTTCCAAGAACTTCTTAAACAACTCTGATTTCGGAGCAGCTGGGATAAACTTGTCACTAAAACGAGTCTTAAACTGATCCCAAGTAACCTGATCTTCTGGAGTAGCTGCTTAATGGCATTCCACCAATTCATTGCCCGTCCTTGTAGTTGACGTGATGTTAGGTTCCTCTTCATTGCATCTTCAATACCCAAGTCTTTGAAGATACGCTCAAAGCTATCCAACCAATCTTGAACTTCCGTAGCCGAATCCGTTCCGTGGAACGGCTTCCCACCAAGACTAGTATAATCCTTGTTAAGCTTGGCGAAATCAGCTTTATGCGCCTGCACTGCTACACCACCTCCATTAGAAGCATTAGGAGCTGCTCCCTGAACATCTCTAAGCATCTCTCTCATGAAGGTAGTGAACATTGCCCTCATGTCATGGGCATTCACTACACCATATATGCTGATTAGGCACGGTAAATAGCCGTATCTACAGCTGTTGGGCACGGTAAATAGCCGTATCAAAAAGTGGCGTGTTAAATTACTAGATACAGCTATAACCCGTATCTCAATGGATTAACATACGGCTATTAGCCGTATCTAAAGTGTATGTAGATACGACTAAAAACCGTATCTTACACACACACACACACACACACACACACACACATATATATATATATATATATATACACACACACACACATATATTTAAAAGCAGAAACTGCAGCACATATTATTTGTAACACAAGGCATATATAACACAGGAATTGTAACAGTAAACGAAATAATTGTACAAAATATTTCATTACATTACAATATATAATGATACATGTTATTTGATTACATTACAATAAATAAGATACACACTGTTTCATTAAACTAAAGAAGATACATAATGTTACATTACAATAAGCTGTGATAAATACCCGAACCGGCGTCGTGAGCTTGTTGAATCAATGCTTCCTTCAAGACGAACATCCACCAAAACATTGCATTCTATCAAAGACATGAAGGAACCCTTCAGGAAGATCATAACACTATTCTATCCAAGGCCTGGTAATAAGTTAGCTTGGATAACATATAGCATGTACACTACAAAGACCTGTAAAAAAGTGCAAACCGCATAGTTCAGGATAGGATATATGTCTACAACATTTTTATAATTAAATAGCAATATAGAGGATATGTCCACATTATTATAATTCTCATTATTGTCACTTGGCTGCAATGTAAATATAACATTGCATTAGCAAGTTCTACGAGTGGTCGCCCTTAACCAGACCTGTTCGCCCTTAACCTGCCCTAGCTATTCGCCCTTAATTAACCGGCCCTATTCGCCCTTAACCAGCCCTAGCTATTCGCCCTTAACTAGCCCTAGTTATTCGCCCTTAACCAGCCCTATTCAAAGCTTCAAACATGAACTCATATACTCTAGTTTTGACCTGATCTAAAATCGCTTCTGGTTACGACTTTGAGGCTAAAAGAATTAATGAATTCCGACTTGATATGAAAGAGTTTTGGACACTAAAACGAAGTATTTTTGCACATAAATTTTCATGTATCTATACCATATATAACACATAAATTTTCATAGAAAAAAGCGAGATATTACCTGAAGTTTAGATCAACAAACTCACATCCACGCTTATTAGCTTCATCCAAATGACGGAGGCTGCATGCTGCACACACAAATGATTTGCTACAAAAATGATTCGTTACATGAGAACAAAAATGACGGAGGCTGCATGCTGCACACACAAGTTGACTAACAAAAATGATTTTTACATGAGCACAAGGCAAACAAATTGACTAAATCTCAACCTATAAATGCCATTCTATTTTCATTCATGCATCCATCACCGACATTTCTACTCAATCACACAAATTTCCCAATATCAATTACCAGATACATGCAACTCAGTCAACAGAACTAGATACACACAAATGAGTAGGGCAGCACAATCAAAAGTGTCTGAATTCGAATTATAATACACTTGGGAATAATACCCAATCAAAAGTGTCTGAATTCGAATTATAATACCCAATTATAACACACAAATGATAGCAAATACACTGCCGCACTATAATACTGGGGATAATACCCAATTTAAACACAATAGCAGCATATTAAACCAAATTTAACCCCAAATCGAATTCAAATTAAACCCAAATTAAACCCAATTCATATTTAAATTTAACGGTGATCTAGTACTCACCTCCAGAGGCGACGAGAAGGATGGACAACGGTGGACTGTGGCTTCGCCGGTCAGTTGAAGGCATCACGAGATGATGATAACTCATGGACTGCGGTGGATCGATTATTGACAAAGGAAGTCGGTCGAGTACCAAAACCCTAATTTGGGTATTCGATGGTCGCCATTGCAAAATAAAAAGAGGGATTATTCGGCCGAAAGTTTTGATAAGGCAAAAGTCGATCGTGCCTATGTACAGGTACGGGGGAAAAAATTTGATACGGATTTCATACGGTCCAAAGCCGCATCAAATGAACTGATCCGGGACTTCGTTGATGGACGGTCAGATTAAGGGTGTTTGGGGTGGTGCGGATCGCAGAACTTAGTTTGATACGGATTTGAGCACTATCAAATTTGAAACGGCTTATAGCCCAATTTTACGCCCGCGTCCTGGTGTGCCAAATTAGCTGATATGGTGTAGTGATTCCTATTGTTAGCCCCTAATCCTGTACTCCTCGTATCTCGACTCATCATCTAATCTGTAAAGAGAAACGATTTACCATTTCTTGGTGGTGCTAGTCCAGTGCGACTTCATCCTTATATATACTAATAACGTGTACATATATATAGCTTTTGAAAACCAAAATATCACAAATACGCGCTCTCATATACGTATACTATCTCTCCCTGATGTCTTTCCCAAGGTTAAATATGCAACCTAGAGCTCTGATACCAAGTGTGACGGCTCGCACCAGACCAGCCGACATTTCTCCGAAATGCGTTGTGCCAATGTCCAACTAGCACGGGGGGGTCGACAAAAGAAAAAGAAAGGTAAGAAGAAAAATTCCAAAGGAACCTGTAGTATATCTCACAGCGCATGGAATAAAATATAAAAATAACATAACTTTGACATAAAACAGGAGAGACAGTGCATAAGCTGAAAACTAAACCATCATAACCATCATTGCAGTGGAAAATCCAAAATACAGCTTATTACAACTTCCAAGTACTGTCTCTAAAGCAAAAAGGAAAAAGGTCCACTACTAATGCCCAAGCAGTGACCTTCAACAACACAGGGAGAATATCTATATGTATCATATGTGGAAGCCTTCTGCTCGTCTCCAGATCAGCTACTCGTGCATACCCACCTAACTTGTCTCTAGTCTGCTCGTGTGAGCAACCAAAGTAATAAGAAGAGACATAAAACTCTGGGTTAGACAGAAAGTCTGGTATGAGCGATAAGCAGTAAAACAGAATAAAAACAGGTATACTAAACACATACCTGAACCTGGACCTGCAACCAAAGAGTTAGCACAACATACTGTACAATACTCTAAGGTGCCACTATCATATGGTGTAAGAATACGGGGGAGGGGGTGTGCATGTCATAGTGATGGCAAACAATCAAGCATAGCAACCATCCTCACAACTCTCACTCAGTGCGTAAAGCATATGACTTCTACCACTTTGATCACCCAATTCCTTGCTATGATCACTCTACCCCATGGAGTCGTAACGGCTCCACTGCACTGAACCATAGCCACTAATCCTTTGCTATATCCACTCTGCCTCATGAAGTCATGACAACTCCACTACACTGGCTCATAGCCTTGCTACGATCACTCTGCCCCATGAAGTCATGACAACTTCACTGCACTGATCCGTAGCCCATATCCGTCTCTCAGTGGTGAGTCAAAGCTATAGACATCGATAACCCCTTTGCACACGTCCCGCAGCAAAGTCCAATCATGAAGTTAACTTGTCGGTTCCAATCTAGATCCTGAGTTACAACTTCCCATTTGGACTACCTTTGCATCTCGGGTTTTGGTCTTCTCCGGATCGGTTCGGAAACAAGCTTCCATTCGGATCGGTCCTCTTCTCCTCGTTCAGTCCATGGTCATCAATCCGTTCGAGTTGGGTCGTGGGTACCTCTCCAAGTCGGTTCGGTTCGTGATCCAGACTTCAGAGCACCGGGTCGGTTTGGGTGAGCAAGCATGGTTCGTGGTCTACCAAGCGGTTCGGATCGTGCTCAACCATCGGGTCGGGTCGGTCTTCCCATCCAAATCGGCTCGTGACAGTCCACTTGTGGTGTATTGGTTTGGTCTCGTACTCTGGTGCTCACTGGTTTGTGGTACTCGCCCTTCATCTGATTATGGCCATCATTCTCAAGCGGGTCGGTTCGGAGAACTTCATATGCAAGTGGGTCGGGTCGTGGAATGCTCCACGAGCGGGTCGGTTCGCCCTCCACTGATCCGGTCCGGTTCCTCCAACTTTTCCAGCGACTGTTTTACGCCATTTGATGGCGTTTTCGACCATTCTAACTTTTCTAAACAATCAAAAAGAATACCATAAGTCATAGCAACATGTGCAATCAACCATAACACCAAAATGATAAATAACCATGTCAAAATGGATCAAACATGCCCAAAAACCCATATTTTTTCCTTAATCCCCTTAATCATGAATTAAGCATACGATTAGCAAAACATATCCATATTAACCAAATTTTTTAACAGAGGCATAAAATGACATTTTAGAATTTTACAACTTTTTCTAGATTTTTCTGAGTTATAATTTCGCTAATTAACACTAATCACCCCTAATTAGCCGTAATTAGTGTAAAACAAAGAAAATCACTCACCTTTGCCACAAATAAACTTCAGATCTAAAATAATCTCTGATATAGATCCAATCTCTATGTGTTCTAGCAGCTCTATTCCAAATTCTATGCTAATTCACCTTGTTTTGATGTAGATTAAGCCAATACTTGATTAAACGGTGATTAGAAGGTGTTTTAGATGTTGAAGGCCATTGTTAGGGTTTCTAAGATGTAAGTGGCGGCTGGAAAATGAATAAAAATCGAATTCCCTAACCCTATCAGCCCCTAAATACATCTAATCCCGAAATCCCCCAATGGGCCTAGCTGCTAATTAACCAATTAAGCACGGTTAAGCTGTTTTTCACCTTATAAACCTTAATTCAGCCATATCTCCCAAACGGTAAGTCCGTTTTGCTATTGTGACCACTCTACAGAAAGAGAAACCATCATCCGAAGCTAATGGAAGTGGTTTTAGGTCAAAACTCCTTACCAATCAAAAGTTATAGGCGAAACAAGATTCGCTAGGGGTAAAACGGTCATTTAAAAATCGCCAAAAATCATGAACATGGAAAATGACCCCAATAGTCGCTCCCTATAGTTACATGACCATACGACTTCACATGAAAAAGAAATAAATGTTATACGATCTTCCGATGCGTAGAATGCGGGTCGTTACAAATATATTGATATTGAATTGTTTGTTTTTATTAATTAATCCCTACCATTTATCCTAGATGTTGCGGGCATCAAATAAATCTGAGATTAATCAATAAATGAATTAAGCACGTAGGTTAAAATAATAAATACCTATGACCTTGATTTGGATTGAAATGATATATATCCATTCCCAAAATATTAAAATTAAATTTTAAGTGTTAATAAATACCTATGACCTTGATTTGGATTGAAATGATATATATCCATTCCCAAAATATTAAAATTAAATTTTAAGTGTTAATAAATACCTATGACCTTGATTTGGATTGAAATGATATATATCCATTCCCAAAATATTAAAATTAAATTTTAAGTGTTACTTGGCAATAGGATATATATATATATATATATATATATATATATATATATATATATATATATGTATGGGCACCGGTTTGATTATATAAATTTGTTTTAACCTTGAATTTGGAAAATTGTTTAAAGCAATATAAGTGACATTTTTAAATGGATTTCAATTGAATTTGAACTTCGAAACTTCGAAAATTCTAAGTTAATGGAGTTTATGAAATATTGTGAAAGGAAGCTAAAGTTTGATTTTAACATGAATCATATTTATTGAAATTGAATCGTTTTAAATTTAAATAATTATCCATCTTTTAATGCACTTTAAATTAACATGATTTAAAGTGATATCTAAATTGTAATATTGGGATTTGTCATAAATTGAACCATTTGAAAAATGTTAAAACAAATTGGAAACTTAACGACCTGAAATTAAATTGATTAAACTAAATTGAATTTAAATTGCTAGCGAATTGAATTAAAATGAGTTGATTTAAAAATTGAAATATGAAGCCCTGTTATTTGAAAATTTGGAATAAATAATTCTAATTCCAACTTTAGTATTCCAAACCATTATATAAGCTATTTAAATAAGTAACTATTTTCTAAATAACTGTTTTACCCTATTATCTATACTATTTTAACTTACATATATTGTAATCATCTAAATAAACTTCTTTAATAAATAACTATTTTACTTATAAGCTAACTTTCACTATTAAATTAATTTATTTTAACTTATATGTATTAACTATTTTAAATTAAATATATTTCAAAAATATCAACTATTTACTTTATAAACTTCTTAAATTTTCCTATTTTAAATTAAAACTATCTACATAAACTTTTATAATCTTAACTATTTGTTTTCAAATGTTTATACCTTGACTGTTTTAAAATAATGTACAACTTATTTTAGGACCAATAATATTTTTGTGTGGTTTAAATAGGGATTTCAGTAAAAAAAATCTATTTGAATATGAAATGTTTTAAAAGAAAAATATGATATTTTGACATGAAATACGAACCAATTTTAAATATAAATTAACCAACGGGTGTGAAATAAGATGTTGGCCTACTTTGTGACTAGGCCACCACAAAGTCCGGACAATCATGACTGCGTGTATAAGAAGGCAAGAGTCATGACCATTCGAAGACTAGATCTAGGGTCGATTAGAATATAAGAGCTTCAGAAGGGATGGTGTTGAAGCTTTGGTTCGAAGGCAGCGGGTCGAAGAAAGTAGAAAGTACATGGTTCGAAGGAAATAGGGGCATCGGGTCGAAGCCCATCAGTTCAAATAAATTTGACATGACTCGATGCCCATCTATATGTGCATGAGCTAACTATCCTCTTGCACCACTATCTCCTATTCTTATGGATCAGACTCCCCGTGGCGACGAACTGCTACCCCACAAACACTAATGAACCGATCCCCTACTCAACTATAATGCTGGAGACAATGCCACATCATAGTAATGGTTCCTACTATTTTTCAAGGATCCGACCGCTATATATACTAGTCCCGATGAAAGAAGAAGGATCTTTTGCCACTCGAAAACTTGAACACATCACTCTCTACTGCCATTGCTCCTCCACCCAATCAGGTAATATTGATTTTCGAGTATAACACAATACATTTGTGAGGAAATAAATCGTAATTGAGTGTTTGAGTGATTCAAAACCTCGTATTTGTAATTCTCTGCTGGGTTGAAGAGTTATAAAGTGGTCATAGGCTCGTTAATGCCAAACCACTATAAATCTCGTGTGTTTGCTTGTTTTTCCTTGCTTTTGGTTTATATTTCTTCATTATTCTCTACAAAATCTTGTCAGTTAGGTGTTATTGCCCTTTTTTCATTTAACAATTTTGTGCTTTCACTGAGAACGTTGAATTCTCAGCTTTTTGGATTATTATTATTTTACTATTTGGATCACCAGGTCCAAAAAAAAAATCCAAATTTTCATCATTTTCCGAGTAACATGGCTACGAGAAAAGGTAAGAACTAGTAAGCTTCCTAAAGAAACGATGCCAATGAACAGCGACAAGACAATTAGCAGATCGTAGCGGAAGCCCAGACATATGGGTTGAATCAGCCCGAGTGAAGTATGCTTGGGTCGAATTCGACCCGACCCGGAGATAGGGTAACGATCCGACCCAATATTAAAGAGCCGGTCGGACCCGATGAAGGAACATCTGTTGTTGTCGACCCCATAGTTGACCAGACTACTTCTTTAGCACCTCTTTCTTAGAATTACTTCGCATGCTTGCTTGCCAGGCTGGTGGAAACTAATGTTGCCCTAGAAGCTCAGAGACTGGATAGTGCTGCCATGCGTAATAATATAAGTACAATGACAAGATAGGTGGATGATATTAGGGGACAAAGAGCACCATCAACAATTCATCACCGAGAAGTAGGAGACTCACCTTCCTCTGAGGAAAATGAACACCGTCCACATCAGAGGAGGCCAGTTGAAAGACCATAGAATCTAGAACATACCCGATTTGGCTCACTGTGTTCTTGGGAAGATGCAGCAGTCCGTCTTGGCCGTGACGATCCCAGCCTAGCGGAACCTATGCTGCTACCAATGCGTGGATCCTATGTTCTTCTAAGAGATCGAAACCATTCCTGGCCCACTCAAGGGAACCTTCTTCACCCACTCGTCGTATGACTGACAGGGACCACAGGGCAAGGAAGCTCTGCTCAGACGGTAGCTCAAGCGACATTGCCTGAGATGAGGGAAGAGGGTTTATGAGAGATGAAAGCATTGAACCAGAGCATACGTTGACTAATACCGAGGTAGAAGCAATGGTTTGTTAGATAATGAGAGACAATAGGGTTTATACCAATGAAGACTGGGTATAGACTGAAGCATACACCTTTCACGGATGATATCTTAGAAGTACAATTTCCGAGGCGGTTTAACTTTCTCGCTATGAATCATTATTCGAGTAGAACATATCAACGCCAACAATTGATGCAATACTCATGGCATATGAATGTTGTGTCTGGTCCTGATGTTATAATATGCAAAGCCTTTCCGATATATCTTGAGAAAGTCGCTATGATCTGGTTCACTAGCCTACCTTTTTGGTCAATTCCTAACTTCAAGGACTTAATTGAAAATTTCTAAATCAATTCTGACTGTACACCAAAAATCCAAGCATGTCATAGAGATTTCAATGATTAAGATAGCTCCTAGAGAGACCTTGAAAGGGTATTCAGATCATTTCCATACAGCTATCACAGAAGCGAGTAATCCAAATCCCGAGACTATTCTAATGGCGATGATAGATGGCGTGGAGAAGGACACTGAATTCAGAAAATACTTGGTCAGGAAGCCCCCTACAACTATCAAATTGTCTTATGAGAAAAAAAATATACGACTACGATAAGAAGAAGTATATTAAAGTAGGAAAAGAAGGTCCGGTGAAGTTGTAAGAGAATATATCCAGAGTACTGTTGCTGTTAAGTAGTCCGGAAATAGTTTCGGAAAGATTTATGTCAATGTCAGCAACTGTAACGAAGGAAATGTTTCTTGGGCAAGAATGATAACAGAAGGAAGAAAAATATAAGGGTTGATTCCAAGAAGTGAAGCGGATTCCAGTCTTTCGAAACTTTCACGCCATTGAATGATACCTTGGAAAACGTTTATCTTGATACTTGTAATGTGATGAAATACAGGAAACCCCCACTTGGAGACTCGATAGAAAAAAAGCGGGAAACTGGAATGTTTTTCCTGTATCATGAGACTTATGGCCATTCCACAAACGAGTGCCATTATCTAAGAGACATAGTGGAAAGATGAAAGCAAAATGAATATAAGGTTACACTGAGGGATAGAGGGAATGGAGTATCTGCCCCAAATCAGGGGTAGGTAGTTCCTAGAGCCACAACCCAATAGAAAGGAAAAGGCATAGTAATCAAGTCCATCGCCGGAGGAACTTACCCTGCATGTTTAAGTACCAGAGCCATGGAACAATATGTCAACGCAACAAAGCATATGGAGGTAAGGGAGTGCAATGTTCCCGCGGATATTATACCCATCAAACAGTAGAAAACAATGACTAATGATATTGTGTTCCGGAAGAAAGAAAACATTGGAGTGGAGACTCCAAGCATAGACCCTTTGGTGATATCCTCCATAATTGGCCCGACAACGAAAATTTTTAGTGGATTGCGGAAGTTCAGTCAACATTCTATTTATGAAAGCTTTTGACCAGATGAAGTAGGAAGCTAGAATTTAAAATTATGCATAGAATTTAAAATTATGCACAGACCGAATACTGGCTTCAACGATTCGGGAACTAGCGCAACAGGAGTAGTCGACTTGCCAGTGGAACTTGGAGAAGGAGACCGCAGATGAGTTCGAATCCTTCCTTTTCTTGTGGTGGACATTGAATCTCCTTATAATGCGTTTTTAAGGCCACCAGCTCTTGTAGAATTTAGGGACTGCAGAAATTCTCAACTGAATCGGGAATAGGAATGGTCCACGAGACCAGGTGACAGGGAGAGCATGCTACTTAGCTGAATGGAAATCACTCCGCCAAGGATTTGATGCAGGGCACAAAAAACCTCCTCCCCTGCTAGGGAGGCTTCGACGTAGGAAATAAAGGATACATCCCGGCCAGAGTCGCCATATTATCAGTTGAGGATATATATTCCAAAGAGGAAGAGGAACCGGGATGTAGAAATGTGACCCCTAATTAAACAATTGTGGTTTTTTCAATTGACGACGACGACCTGACCAAGGTCTTGAAAATTGGATCGCATTTGGATCCCCTCTGGATGAGGGAGTTGACGAATTTATTATGATCTAACTTGGAGGTATTTGCACGGACCTATGCTGACATGTTCCATGCATTAAATATTAACCCAAAAAGCATTCCAATCAAACAGAAAAGGCGTATATTTGGCCTAGAGAGGTCTGCCGCATTGAAAGAGGACGTTTAAAAGTAGAAAAGTAATTGCTTTTTTCGAGATGCAACATATCCCGACTGGACATCGAATCCGGTTCCCGTCAAGAAGGCTAGTGGAAAATGGCGAACATGTACTGATTTTTCAAATTTGAACAAAGCCTCCCCGAAAGACAGCTTCTCGCTTCCAAGGATTGATCAGCTAGTGGACTCAACCGCTGGACATGAGCTTCTATAATTTAAAGACGCGTACTTAGGGTACAATCAAATCCCAATGCATGTGCCGAACCATAAGAAAAATAGCTTCATCAGCGACTTTGGGTTTTATAGTTATATAGTGATGCTTTTCAATGCTGGTGCAACGTACCAACAACTCGTGAATACATCTTCTATAATCAGATTGGGAAGACTATGAAAGTATATGTGAAAGACATGCTCGTGAAGTCCAAGCAGTCAGCTGACCACATCTCAGATTTGGCGGATATGTTCAATATCATCCAACATTATGGGATGAAACTCAATCCTTTGAAATGCTCTTCTGGCGTCGCATCAGGAAAGTTTTGTTGGTTTCATTGTTAGTTCTGTGGAATTGAAATCAATCTGGATTAGATTTTAGTGATAAGGAAAATTAGAGAACCAAGAAGAATTAAGGATGAACAAAGTTTAGCAGGGAAGATTGTGGTGTTAAGAACATTCATATCCAGGGTCACCGATAAGTGCATGCACTTCTTCGAGTCAATAAAGCGAGGGAAGCACAATTTCGAATGGACCCTGGATTATGTTAGAGCTTTTTAGTACTTGCTAGACCATTTGGAGAGACCACTAATACTATCCCAACCAGTAGATCATGAAGATCTGTACATATACTTGGCAGTATCATCACATGAGATCAACTCAGCACTTGTTCGTGAGGAGGATAAGATTCAGAGACCGATATATTATGTGAATAAGAAGTTGGCTACAGTGGAACGTAATTACCCGAGTATCCAAAAGCTCGCTTACAGCCTATTGATTGCTTCAAGTAAGCTATGGCATTATTTCCAAGCTCATCCAATCATGATATATACTGACCAGTCGCTATGATAGGTCCTTCGAAGACCTAAGGCATTAGGAAGATTGCTTAAATGGAACATTGAACTGAGCCAATTTGACATTACTTTCCTCGCGAGGAAATCCATCTGAGGGCAGGCGCTAGCAAACTTCATAGCAGATCTCACAATCCATGAAGATGATGTGCTGGATGACGAAGTTGGCCCCTCAGGATCAGAAGTGGAATCGAGCAATTGGAAGCTATATATAGATGGTGCTTGCAATGATCGACGATCCTGCCCCGTAGTTGTATCCGTGAATCCTGAGGGACGATCAATTTACTATGTTTTACAATTGAACTTCCCCGCAACTAACAATGACTCCAAATAAAAACCCCTATTTATTGGGATGAGACTCGCCATGAATTAGCAGTAGCTATGCTAGAATTTTACTTTAACTCCAAGCTTGTTGTGTTTCAGGTTCGCAAAGAGTTTTAGACAAAGGGACAACGATTAGCAGCCTATTTAAAGCAGGTTGAGGAGTTGCTAGATAGATTGGAGCATTATAGCATTTCTTATATACCATGAACGGAAAATCAAAAGGCAGATAAACTAGCTAAATTAGCAAGTTCTGACAATACAGATGGCATTAATATGGTTCCAATTGAAACATTGGGTATTCCAAGTATTGGTTAAATGGAAATCTAGCAAGTCTTAGAGAGTGAACCTGAAAGAGATTCCTGGATGACCCACATCAAAAATTTCTTATAGCACGAAATCCTTCAAGAGAGAAAGAACCAAAGACATGCTATTTTCCATAAAGCATCCAGATATGTTATACAACACGGCATGCTCTATAGAAGGATGTTCTCCTTTCCAATGCTCTGGTGTATAGCCCACGACGACATCAAGCATGTATTGAGGGAAGTACATGTGGGTGATTGTGGTGATCACATTGGAGGATAGATATTGGCAAGGAAAATATTACGATATGGCTATTTTTGGCCTACCATAAGTAAAGACGCGGCTGATTATGAACGACGCTGTGAGAAGTGCCAAAAAGTTGCAAGGATTCCTAGGGCTCTGCCTAGTAAACTCACCTTGATGTTGAGTTCATGGCCGTCTTCCATGTGAGGATTTAACATCATTGGGAGCCTTCCAATCGCTAAAGGCAGGGCAATGTATGCAATCGTGGTTATGGACTACTTACAAAGTGGGCAGAAGCCGAACAATTAACCACAATCACGATAAAGAGAGTGATCAATTTCATTGTAAGAAATATTATATGCCGATTTGGAATCCTGAAGACAAATATCACTGACATATAGACACAATTCGATAACACAGAGTTTAGAGATTTCTGCTAATGGCATCACATTAAGAAAAGATACACCACCGTGGTGCATCCTCATCGAATGGACAAGTAGAAGCTGTGAACAAAATCATTAAGTTCATTGTAATGAAGCGGTTGGAGCAGGCAAAGGCCATGTGTGTTGATTAATTGCCCTTTTCTCTATGGGCATACCAAACAACCTACAGGACAGTGATGGGCTACACTCCATTCTCACTGTCATATGGCTCGGATGCAGTCATCTCGATGGAGCTTAAAGTCCCCTCTCATCAGACAACGTATTATGATCCTATGACGAACAAGACTCTTCTCCTTGAATCTCTGGACACGATTGACTAGAAGAGAGATGCGGCAGACTTGCGTGCTTTAAAACATAGACACCAGGTCTCCTGATACTGCAATCGAAAGGTTCGACCAAGAACTTTGGAATCAAGAAACTTAGTTTTGAAGCCTGTCTTCCCCATCCCGACTTTCTTGGATCGAAAATGGGTAGGACCATACATCATTCATTGGAAGCTTAATAACAGAGCTCTCAGGCTAATGACCGTTGATTGAGATTATCTCCTGAGAGCATGGAATATCGATCATTTATGGCACTACCTGAATTGAACTTGTATTTCATTTCTTTTGTTTTTCAAACTATGTAATGTGGCATGACTTGCCCAAAATTGCTTGATCGATTTAAACGAAAGATTATAAAGTGAACGTTGGCTAGGCCGAACCACTATAAAAATCTTGTGTGTCGCTTATTATTTACCACATTTATTTCGCTATGACTTATGTCTTTGATAATATTACATATGTTTGAAACTCTTCTTCTTGAATTAATGGAAGGAGTATGAACGACGTGGATGCAGTTCAACCTTTCTTGAAAGCATCCTTTGCCCTTAGCATAGGGACAAGAAAGGGAAAAACCGGGGTTAGTGTGACTTGACCACTTACCCAACGAACTCCATCTACCAGAGCATGGAATGGAATGTGGATTGAATTGAAGTTCGATATTGGCACTCGAATCGGCAAATTCTCACTCTAAAGACTAGAATGTCGGTGGATTGCTGAGGCGAATTACACAACTTTTCACCAGATTAACTCAGACTCTCTTAATTTGAGAAGTTAGTATAAAAGGATAAAGCGTGAAATAATGCACCACGAATAGAGACCTCTTTAACCCAAATTCTAGCTTGGACCTGTTTTTAGAGGAAAACGGGTGTGTAGCGTGAAGCTACACATCCGGTTATGCGTAGATATATATAGAGCTAGTAGTAATATCTAGTTGACAGGCCCAACCAGTGGCAAATAAAGTTTAGACCGAGTAGGTCAATATAGCCAGTCTGAAGAGCACTGATAATATGTACATAAAACAACTACAAGCATAGCATAATATTACTCCACCAAAACGAAACTAAGTACTCAGATTCACGACCATCCTCAATAAGGGAATAAAGAGCTGCTACCCTGAGTGCCTGGAGATTGCGGCCTGGGGAGGGAGAGTCAGAAACGAGCATGCATGACGGTGCCTGTCCAAAGATCGAAGAGATGCAGGATGTGATAACAAGTTCCCATCACAAGTTTTTTGGGTTTTCCGAAGATATGAGCATTGCGTTCTAGCCAAATACACCAGGAGAAGATTGCTACGAGGGAATCCAGGATTGGGTCAGGGGGGTTATGCTGCCAATATTCATAGAAAGAACGAAGCGAAGGGATGAACCCAAGAATGAATGAGCTGGCTGCAGCCCAAACTTCATAAGAAAAGTCACATTTGAAGAAGAGGTGAGATAAGGATTTGATGTGGAGATTGCAAAGCACACAGATAGAGTCAACATTAACATTGAATCGGCGGAGCCTGTCTCTTGTATTAATGCGGTTATGAATGAGGAGCCATTGGAAGAAGATGATGCAAAGAGTGAGATGGCATTTCCAAACATGAGAGAACGAAAAGCAACGACCAGGATGGATCAGGAATTTATAACAGGCCGCAACCGAGAATTTTTTTCGATAGGCCTAAAGCCCATGAGCAAGTATCAGGCCCAGTAGATATGTGAAAAGAGTTGATAATTTCCCTGATAGAAACAAGATCTTGTAGAGTACTGAGCCCAAACAGGGATTGAGGAAAAAGGCCCAATGGGCCCAAATTAAAAACTTCAGTGACCGTTGACTAGTTGGATGGGTTAAATGAAGCAAGATTAGGTAATAACATGGAGAAGGCGATCTGCTCTTTCCAAATGTCTTGCCAAAACAAACATGACTCACCATTATTTACTTTAACATGAAAAGGCGATTTAACCCTAAAGAGCAAAGATAAAACACCCAACCAAAATGGCGAAGGTCTTGCAGATGGGTTGAAGTGCAGGATTAAGAATGGGTTAGAATCGTAGAGCCGCAACAAGATCCAATCTTTCTGTATAAAATGCCCTGGAGAGAGGGTTTTCCAAAGCCATTTTGCAAGTAACGCAAGGTTGAAAGTGGCAAGCTGAGGAACATCCAGACCACCATGTGAATAGGGGAGACAAACTGTTTGCCAATTGACAAGTCTTTTCAGTTTTTCACCATTCCATAGAAAGGAGCTACGAATTGAGTCAATTTTATTGATAACCCAGATGGGAAGTTTGTGGAAAGACATCCAGTAGGTTGGCACTGCTGAGAGAACATGTTTGACAAGGATGAGACGGCCAGATGAGGATAAAGAGTTTGCTTTCCAACTTGCAAGTCTAGATTCAATTTTAGAGATAAGGGCGAGCCAATATGATTTGTGAAGTTTAGTGGGGCGGATAGGGATGCCAAGGTAAGTAATTGGGAATGAACCAAGCTTGCAATTGAAGCATTCAGCAATCGAAGGAATAAGGTTAGAGGAATTTTCCAACATGATAATGGAGCTTTTGCTGAAGTTGATGGAGAGTCCAGACACAAGTTCAAAAATGTAGAGATGGACTTTGAGGCATTGAATATTAAAAGGGTTAGGAGAAGAGAAGAGAATGGTGTCTTCCACGAACTGCAAGCTAGATGTGCTTAAATTAGTGTTTGGTAGTGCTATGCCTGAAAAAATGTTATGAGAGAGGGATAGTTTCACCACCTGATTAAAGACATTGGCTACGAGGACAAAGATTAGTGACGATAGGGGGTCTCCTTGCCTTAAACCTCTTTTTGAATTTATTTTACCTCCAGTTTCTCCATTTATGCATATAGTTGAGTAGCTAGTGATCAAAATTTGCTTTATCCAATTTCATCATTGTGGAGGGAAAGCTCTATGAGTCATGAGATCCAGAATGAAATCCAAATTAACCGAGTCAAATGCTTTTGAGAAATCAAGTTTAAGGAGAACTCCAGAGGTATTAGTGAGGTGACAGAAAGAGATAACTTCTTGGGTGGCTGCAACATAGTCTAATATATTTCTTCCTAAAATGAAAGTGGATTGTTCTT
Source organism: Allium sativum (assembly GCA_030737875.1). Taxonomy (NCBI): domain Eukaryota; kingdom Viridiplantae; phylum Streptophyta; class Magnoliopsida; order Asparagales; family Amaryllidaceae; genus Allium; species Allium sativum. The sequence continues at coordinate 711,577,325 of CM060921.1, read as the reverse complement.
TTCCCACCAACTCAGCAATGTGGTTTTGGAGTCTGTTAGCTAAGATTTTAGTAATGATTTTGAAAGTGGTATTAAGGAGGCTAATAGGTATGAAAGAAGGGAGAGTGTTAGCTCCAGGAAATTTTGGGATAAGGATGATATTAGCATAGTTAAGTTTAGCTATTATTGATGGATTACAGTAAAACTCTGCGCACATCTCAATTAAATCTGATTTTATGATGGGCCAAAAGTGCTTGAAAAAAGATGGCCCAAAGCCATCTGGCCCATGGGCCTTATCATCTTCCATACACTTCAGGGCACTCCAGATTTCCTCTTCAGAGAATGGGTGGTCAATGGCAATGTGGGCTGGATTAGGATACAGTTTGTGCCAGTCAATCAATGCGGAAGGAGGTGGAGATGAGCCAAGAAGGTCTCTGTAGAAAAAAGTAAACTGGGAGCAGATATCCTTTGGTGTGGAGTTGTTGTGAACAATTTCTGATATGAAGGTAGCTCGACGATGACCATTGGCCAAACGATGAATATATGAAGTGTTTTTATCTCCCTCTTTTATCCATCTAGATTTTGAACGTTGTTTCCATCCAATTTCTTCTTGTTTGATGAGTCTGTCTAACTTTGCTTCATGATTTTTCAGGTCTTGGCGCTTAGATTCTGATAGATGGCGGGATTCTTCAATGATGTTTAAGTTAAGGATGGCATATTGAGAGGATGAAATTCTGGTTTTGAGAGAGTTCCAAATATTTTTAGCCCATGGACATATCAGTTTGTGTAGAGATCGAAGTTTACAAACCATCCTAGATTTTGCAGAATGGCAGTTCAATGGTTGTGACCAAATGTGTTCGATGAAATTATCAAAAGAGGGTTCAAGGGTCCAGAGTCTCTCAAATCTGAAAGGGCGTTTGTTTGAGGAGTTTACTTGAGTGTCTAGCAAAATTGGGAAATGATCTGAGATGGTTGTGGCAAGACCATTAACCAGGGAGAGGGGAAAAAGATCATCCCACACTAGGTTAAAGAAAAATCTATTAAGTTTGTACAAAGAGGGATCGTCCCTTCTACTTGACCATGTGAAGCGGCGGTTATTAATTGGTGGATCAATGAGAGAGCAAGAATAAAATGAAAGAGTTAAAAGAATCAGAGTCAAGAGAGGCAATGCCGGAGTTATGTTCAACAACAGAACGAGTAGTGTTGAAGTCACCTCCGACGATCCAAGGGTCGTTGATTTGATGTGATAAATTAAGACAATATTGCCAAACTTCTGATCTACTTTTGGGGTAATGTGCAGCATAAACATTAGTGAAGTGTAAAATGATGTTTGAAGGGGTATGACATAGGGTCATTTGCAGAACCGAGGGATGAGAGAGAGAGAGTTGCAAAACGACCATACGTAATCATTCCATGCCATAATTAGACCACCACGTGCATCGATAGCATCCACGTGTGTCCAACCAGATAAGTGAGGTCCACATAATTAGCGAATTAGAGAAGTGGGTGGATTAGAGATTTTTGATTCTTGTATGAATAAGATATCAACATGAAGAGGGGAGATAATTAAATTGACAGCATGATTTTTTGTGGGGTCCCTAACCCCCTAATATTCCATGATACAATCTTCATTTATTTCGGTTAGTACGCTGCTGTTCTAGGGTTTGCACGGAAGAATAGTGTATATCATGCAGACTCACACCCATGCAATTTGCCAATTTTTTATTTAAAGCTTTATTAGCAGAAGAAAAAACAACAGGTTCAAAGAAGCTACCAGAAGTGCTTAGAGGGAAAGAATGGGCTCTGTTGATTCTGGCACTCCACCTTATTGATGCAGTGGAAACCTGAGGTGATATTGAGTCTTTCTGCTCCTGATATCTTGTTCCTGGTGCTCCTGCTGAGTAGGCAACTGTTGATGGAGGGGCACGGAGAGGTCCAAATCTGCAAGAGGATCCCAACGTGGTACTACATGGTCAGCATTGTGATGCATCAGAATGGCCAGATCTAGCTGATGATTGTTCACTAGGACTATTATCTCTGCTTCATCTGACATTGCATCATACCTGTTGTCTTCGAATTGCACATCATGTTGTGCCAACGTTTGAAAGATATATCCTTCCTGGTCATAGTCCATGCCTAAAAGAAGTGTTTCTGGGCACTGAGATGGGTGTTCATGTGTCCACCTATCAATCCGGAGCTTTGTGGCATGATTGTTCAGGTGCACTATATAAGCACATGGCGTGGATATGCCCTCATAGAGTTTCATTTTGACATAAAGGTAGCGATGGTCAACGAACGACCAATCACATGAATCTGGTGCAATTAAGCGACCCAAGGGCTTCAAGGCTTCTCTGATGGCTTCTGAACTGGTTATCAGGAATTCTGGAAAGCCGTTGATTTTTACCCAAGTTTCTTGCTAAAAGGAAGGTTCAAGGCTTTCTTCAAGTGTGGTATCTTGCTAGAGGAGACTACGCCATCTTCTTTAGACAGGATTTTTAGTTGAAGGGCATGGTTTTTTGTGTATACGTCTAGGAAGTTGATCAGAAAAGTGTTGTCAGTGGTATGCCAAATAGGCCACTCGATATGTTGTCCGAAGGTTGAACTGAGAGTACGAGCGATCATATAAATGGACCACAGCCCATCGATGATCGTCACAGTGAGGTATAATAAGCGTCAGCCATTTCTAGAAAGATCGGAAAGTTTTTGTTTGATTTCAAAGGGGAAGGAGAAGACAGAGAAGGTGATTTGTTTGAAAAAGAGTTATTGTTGGGATATAGTGTGATTTTGAAGGGCTAAAGTTAAAATTACGATTAGAAACTTGAGAAGACTGGTAGGATCGCTTGCTCAGACGCTGCAGACTATTTGCCCCATGGCTGTTCATCATACGAGCATTGTTGGGATGGAGCGACAGGTCAGCTTTGTTTTGAAAAGATGATTTTCTTTTTTCGGGACAATGCGAGCCTGCATGTCCAAAGAAAGAGCAATAATAACAGATCGACGCGTTCCTACGCTACTTCTCCACTGTCTCCTATTTGCACACTTGAGGCAACGACGTTAAAATTTCAAAAACTCGATCATTTGATGCATTGATTTGAATGTTGGAAGAATCCAGCGCTTCTGGGGAGGAGGGTTGGGAAGGATTGGTGGGAGCCTCGGTGGTGAAGCCTCCACTTGGGCGTAGAATTTGGGGATGAATGGAGGAGGTGGCAGCACATGTGGCATAGAGGGATGATCATGAAAACAAGGGTCTGCGGATTCAGATGGGAAGCGATGAACGGGTAGAGAGTCAGTGTCCAGCGGAGATGACAGCTGATCAAAGGCGATGTGATGGGCTGTTGGCAAGGGGAGAGGTGGGGCTGATACGAGAGGAGGACGCCATTGTTAGGAGCGGAATTTATGGATTTTTCAACTCTAACCTGGACTTACGACAGAGGAGTATAAAATCACTCAAACTAAGTGCTCAAAGAACTCAGCTCAATCTTCAAATAAGGCTAAGGGGCATGAATATGAGCTGAGCTGAAAGACCCCACCGGTAATGGAGGCAGTGACATGTCATATTAATCAATCCTGAACGGGCCTTGGCCTGACACTATATTCAAGATTGACAAGGGGCATATACATATACATTACACCGCTTAGATGTATGTCTTCTAGTCATTACTTAGCTTAGTAATACTTTAGTTGTTGGGATTTTTGAATTGAAATCATTAGCTAGTTGTGATGTGTTTTAAGTGTTTATTAATTAGTTTAGTTATATTTTGATTATGAGTTCATCATATTGAAGGAAATAACAAGATTACAAACATGTGACATTGTAGAAACATAGCTTTATTTACAAAGTGTAGGACTCTACAAGTCAAAAATGCGAGGGCCACACTCGCAGCAATCACAGTAGGTCAGTGGAAAACAAAAAAAGAAGTAAAGACAAAGATTCACTTTGACTTAGAAGAAATTTTGGATTTTTAGGAATCTTCCAACCTCATCTTCTCCTCTTTATCAGCCTATGTAAGTATGCACTTCCTCCCATTGGTTTTCCCCGATGAGGGAACTACTGGATCAGTGATAGATTGGGAAGTCGCATGTATGGTGATTAACCCAGGTGATTTAATGGAAACCTTGACGCATGGAGGAAGAACGATCTGGACGGGCTTGACCAAGTTTGGCATTTCCATATTTTCAGTCTTTCCTTCAAGAGCTTCTCAATCCTCGCCTTAATTGTTGCGAGGGTTAGGTCCTCGGTCTCGATAGAAGCTCCGGTGATTACAATGTCTACGTTCCCTTTACCCTCTTCTCCATCAATATCTTTCAGAGCGCCAATCATTTCTCTATCGTTAGGGGCATCACTACTGGAGACCACTATTGATTTGTCGGTCGGCACATTTTGCATTTCTTCCGTCTCCTATGCAGGCTTTATACCTAAACAAGGAAAAGCAATAGTTGTTTGCTCTAGAGATAATACCGACCTCTCAATTTTCTGCTCCATAATGCAATGATATGCAAGAATAGCTTTGAAAAATTGTGGAGAAAAGGCGGAAATAACTTCTACCGAATGATCTAGGGAGTTGCACGAGTCGTGCCCTCGGTTATAGGAGATAGAAGTGAAATTTTGGTGATCTCCTAGCGATCGAGATCGTACTTCTCCGCGTCTACATTTTCGGGCACTATGGAGGAAGAACTGGAACCATCCTCAGCAGCATCCTTGCCATCATCCTGAAGCATGGCAGCTTCCATAGCTTCTTTCAGTCATTTTCTTCCCTCCGCAAAGCATTTTGTCTCTCGCCCCTCAGATATGTCTTCATCGGCTCATCTTCATCAATGCTGTCAACCTTCAATCGACATTTTTCTACCATCGACATGTTCATCCCACGTATTGACTAAAGTTGTTTCATAATCTTTGATCCAGGATATGCCTCAGGTCTGAAGAACTAGAGCAAAGAAAGATATAAGGAGATGTCTGAAGTCGTCCAGTTCTTCTTGGACTTCAATATGCTGCTCCTTGGAAGTAGCAGCGAATTCAAGGGCAGTGTTACCATTACCCTCAACGGTTACGATCCTCTTCTCAGCCCCTGTCAACTTAGCTTTCATATCGCCAACTTCCGTTTCAAGATCAGCTTTCTCCTTCTTAAGACAAGAGCAAGACAATTTCAGTTCAGTATTCTCTGTAGTTGTAACTCCCCGCATTTTTGTTACAATTAAATAATTAAATAATGTAAATAAGAAAAAGAAAATTTTGAAGAGCTTACAGAATTTGGCCACGTGAGTAACGTCATTACGTTCCTGGCGATTTTCTGGTCTATTTAAACCTATGGATTGCAGAAAACCAATTTAAGATGGAAGAGATACCTTTAAATGAAGCATTGCAGCGAAACATGACAATAAGGTAAAGAAGGAGAAAATTTAGTACCATTGTTTCTAAACTTATTAACAAAAGACTTCATAGCTCAGTTGGTTGAGGCATTGGATATGTAAAATAGAGGTCGGGTGTTCGAATCCCGACGATGACATAAATTTTTATCTTTGTTTTAGAGAGGGCCAACTGAACATACAAATATATGTACACATACAAATTCAAAATTTGAAAGGATAGGAACGTACATATAAGGAAGTAAAGAAAATATATGTATATATATATAAGAGAACATATATGTATATGCATGAACATAAATAAATGAAAAATAAAGGTAATGTATAATTTAAATAAATTTATACATTGAAGAGGAGGAAAATTAGTACAATTTTCAATGCATTAAGAAAGGTAAGAAATAAATGTAGTGCAATAAGCATATGCATTGAAAAAAAATGAATTAATAAATTTAATTACATGCAAACAATGAAAATGAGAAATGATGTATATACATGACCATTGAGAGTTTTAATGCATGCAAGATAAACGGAAAAGTTAAACAATGAAAGCCGCAGCAATAAATGAATGCATTAAAAGGCAAATTGGTCATATACGAAAATGAAGGCACGCAATTAGAATAGAAATAAAGCAATTAATTAATGCATATTTGAAAAGTAAGAAATAACGGCACATGGATAATAATAAAGTTACATGCAATAAGAATGATTGCGATGCAATGGAAATTGCATGACAATATCAAAGGAAAAAAGAGAGGAAAGTGTTGAATAAAATGGAATGTATATTTTAAAATAAGAACGCATTAATGCAAATAAGAAGGCACATACAGTTAAATAAAAAGGAGCAAGAAAAGAAATGTATGTGCAAGTGAATACCATATATGAATTGAGAAATTAATGCAACAAAGGGGAACAATACATTTAAATAGAAAAAAGAGAACGCTATACAAATGTTCTTAATATAAAGAAAGAGTTATCAATGCAAAGCAATCAATAAAGAAACATCAAAAGAATTAAATGTATAAAGAAGGGAAGTTAGTGTGAATAACTCACAACGAAATTTAAGAAGAAATGCGCTACAAATGGTAGATAAATGCATTAATTAGAAAGAAAGCGATTTAATAAGAAAGTGGTTTGATTCCCATATTTGTATGTTCACTTTTCAAGACCGTTGTTAATGGCGGCGGCGAAATATTTTTCCTCTTCTCCATCCACCTCCTACGCCTTCGATTCATCCTTTCCGCCTCTTCCATCTCGCCGTCCTCCCTCTAAACCTCCTGATCCCCACCCTCTTCTGCTAATCCCTCTTCATTGCAAGATGCTCCTCCTATTATCGATTTGGATAATCCATCGAGGGCATCTTTTCCGTCGTTTGTGAAATCGGACTACGCTTCCCTCTTTAGATCTTCACCACGTAACACAGGTTCTTATAAGCCGGTTAATTTCGATATTCCAAGAGATGGGAAGAAAAAGGTGATTCCAGATCTGGTAAAGCAAGATGGTCTTAACTACTGGAGTAATTTTCTGATCGGTTTCTTCCTTGATGGTACGTTATCCTATCAAGCTGTATCTAATTATTTACGGAGGCATTGGAAGTTAATTGGGGATGTTGATATTAAGTCAAATGGTTTTCAATTTTATTTCAAATTTTCCAACGATTCTGATAGAGAGAAGATTCTCAGATCTGATCCTATATTCATTCGAGGTAGGATGTTTATCATATCAGTAAGGGATCCATCAATTGGATGTGCTCAATCATAAGTTAAAAATGTCCCTGTATGGATCCATTTATATAGAATTCCCATGGTATTATGGACTTTAATTGGAATTAATTGGCTAGTTAACCATGTAGGTAGGCTTATCTATTATGATACTAACACAGAAAGGTTGGATATGTTTAGATATGCGAAGGCATTGGTTGAAGTATCAGCTAATTATAAATTGCCTTATACAATTGAGGTAGATGGTTTGGGGGATGCATGTCCAATTGTTAGAGTATGCTACGACTAGAAGCCTAAAATATGTGTTAGCTGTAAAATTTTCGGCCATGATACCATTGACTGTGAGTTACATGCTAAGCATAATGGGAGTAAGGTGAATCATGTTAATGTTGCTATGGAGGATTTTCATGTAGATGAAAATGAGAAACCTCATAAAACACATAGGAACACACATGCCGAGGGTGGACAGAACAGATGGACTAATGTGTGTGATAAGAGACAAAAGTATTAGAAAAAGAAGGCTGATGTTAATAATAAGGGCAATGTGTCTGATGATGCTAATATTATCAACGAAAACCCTTTTGATAACTTAGTTGCTGAGGGTATGGAAGGTTTAGATGAAGATCTGGAACGAACTGATCAAGGGGAGAATAATAATACACACATTGATCTAAATTTAAATGTAAACCCCGAGGACGACGTTACAGTAAATAAGGATGTTAATCTAGAAGTGGATAAGGTTTCAACTGTTGTCAACGAGGTCGATGTCGATTTTGGAAACTTGTTTGATGATGATATAAATGTTCGTTTACAAAGTGCACAACGGGATATTGGTTCCACAAACGGTTCAGGTCCTACTTCTTCTTCATTGGGTCTTGCATCTATTGTAGGCCACAGTTCATCCATCTCAGGCTCAGTGTCATGCTCTTCAACATACAGTCATAGTTCACCTACTTTAGCTACCTCTGTTGCATCAGATTCATCTTCTAAGCAATTTGCATCTCCTTATGCAAATTTAAAGCCACCTAGCTCTTTTATTTTACCTCCACCAGCTTCTACTATGCAAACATATCCTCTGATGTTTCAATGAGTGCTTATCCCTCATCAAAATCCAAGGGCAAAAAATTAAAAGGGAAGTTTTGGGATGATGATGATCTTAATAAGGGGCATGAGTATAAAATAGAGGACATACTACCTGCTGGTAGTAAAGCGATGTCTATGAAAAGACACACCAGAAGTAATCCTTCGCCTCTCTATGAGAGTCTAAGATGATGTTGTGATCTTTGTTATGGATGAGCTCTTCTCGTTCATGACCTTTTGGCATTCATAGTTTTTGCAGGATGCAGAATCTTATAAGCAATAATTGTTGTAATTTTCTTTTTTGCTTTTGAGTGAGTTTTCTGAGGTAGTCGTGGTGTTATCGAGAGCTTTGGTTTTATTGTTAAAGCATACTTTTAAATGCTGGAATATGTATTGTAAATATCTTGGTAGTTAATAAAATTTTGCGCTTAACTTAAAAATAATAATATGAAAAAGATTTAATAGGAAAGAAGTTTTAAAAGAGAGAAGTTAGGAATTAATTGATCCAAGAAAGGTAAATTAGGAATAAAATAAAAAGTTGCTCCCATTGAGAAGCTTTGTATATGCATAAGGATTGCTTATGAATAAATATAATTCAAATAGAAGATTGTGCGCAGTATACAGTGCACCTGGACTGTTTTTGAACGTTTAGTGACATGGTCGGTTCCAATGGATTGTGATTCAAATCTAAAGGATTCAGTTTCTCTGATACAGCTATAAATAAGTCTGTAGAGCTAAACCTACACCTCATATTTCTGAGACTACGCTGAAGCTCTGCCTCTTTTCTTCCTTAAGACCTCTTCTGAAAATTTAATATAAGAGGAAAGGGAGTGACCTTAAGGTGTTCAGAATCGTATGAAAAGTAATGTGATTTTCTAGATCCGATATATTCAATTTTCTTCCTTTTTTCTTCCTTTCTCTTTTAGTAAGATTTATCAATCCATGGTTGTTAGGTTTTGAGTCCAATTATTGGAAAACCATGGAATAGATCTGGACCAAATCCAGAGTTTGGAAGGCAAATAGAGGTGAATGGAATTAAGCTATAGCATTTTAGATAATAATATATTATCGTTTAGCGTTCCCCACTATGTATAATTGAAACATGATATGTTGAGTTGTTAAACAAATGTTGATAATGAGTAAAGTGACAAGTATGATATGTGAGAATAAATAATATGCTAAGATATTAATTTGTTATGTTGGAATATAAGCCTGTCAAATCTTACATAGCTATTACTATTGTTTCAATTCCATATTAGTATGTGACAACTGTACACCCAGGCCATTAACGGTAGAAATTGAGTACAATACATGTTAGTTTATGTGATTTGAGAAATTGCATGATTAAATGATTACGAGTTAGAATTAAATACATGAATATGGAATTGGGCAAAAATCAAATTATGATTAAGGACCTTAATTTGGGCATATTGTACATGATGAATATGACTTGGGAAAGGGGCATGAAAACCTATAATGAAATATGAATAATGGTTAAAGAACGAACATCCCTAGATTCATAGTAATTTGACATTGTAACGCCCTTAGACACGAGGTTAGATTGCACTAGTGATAGAAGTCTGCCCGAAACCGCCCGGCATATCCAGCATTCACAAATGGTAAATTTAATGTGAGGGGTCTAAGTGCATAATTAAAACATGTAATGGTTCTAAGACCCAAGGTTAAGTCAACTTGTGGTAGAAGTCTGCCCAGAACCGCTCGACAAATCTAGCATCCACAAGTGTAGGCTTAATGTGAGAGGTCTAGTGCATAAATAAATACATATATAAATATATGTAAATTGAAGGAATGATAAATAACATTAATTTTATTTAATGGGAATATAAATGGAATTGAAAGAAAGATACAACAGTAAAGGAAATAGATGAACGGGGAATTGTAATAACCTATTATAAATAAATTGCATTAGTGAAAATGTTTTATAATAGATAGACTTGTCCTTGGGACAAGTGAAGATTATAACTTAGGTTATAATTAACTAGTAAGGAAATCAGATAACTGGTGAAATAAGATAAGTGACACTTAATTGGAAATTAAGTAATCAGTAAATGGAGGAAACCTGAAACCAGTTATTTGTAATAAGTAGAGAAAATGGGAAAATTTATGAAATGTAAGAAGTTGTACTTAATTATAAATTAAGTAATCTATAAACTTGGAAGTATGAATTCAGCTAATAAGAATAACATGTCTAGGTTTGTCCTAGGGACAAGAGGAAATTATGGCATAGGTTATAATAAATGGGAAGGAGACTTATCAGCGAACTTTAGTTAAGAGAACTAAGTTAATAAGTAAACAACGATAAGTTGTAGTGTGTTGACACACTTTTTGGTAAAAGCTGTCACACATGGAATATCTGGTTAACAATACGCTCAAATATTGGGAACATCGTCAGAAGGCGGGAAGCGATTTGGTTGAAATCACATCACAAATAAAGAACGACCCGAAACTCCTATCAGACGACCTCTTTTGAGCCCAAAAACAGCAATTACGATGCTTTGCATGGTAAAAAATGTAGCCTCTAAATTAGCTTCAGGTAGAGCTTTCGTTTGGCTCAATCAGACTTACGGTTTGAAAGTTACGCCCGTTTCCGTAAACGCACGCAGAACTTGGATTTTGGGAATTAGTGACATCTCTATTCAGGTCGCCCCCTTCAGTTCGTGGGCTCCACCTTGGATCGCACCCCCCGGCTCATTAAGCCCTTTCCTCGGCTCGTGATGCAACCTGGCTCGCCTCCTCACCGGGCTCGTGGTGGTCATAGTAGTCACGACCCGCTCGTGGTGCACATGTGGATCACGAACCCCATGACCACGAACCGGCCCCCGGACCTACTGATACACGCATATATCTTGACCTATTCTTAAGGCTACTTGCTCTCCTTCTTTCCCGGTTTGGGTGCCACGTGCCTCATCACGAATCGGTTCCCCCTGGGGCTCTCCTACAGCTATGAATGCACCATTTGATGGCAAATTGAAGGACTTTTGGCCTTTCTTCTTCGCGGCTTCCACCATTACTAAAGTTCAAGGACTTTGCACCTATCTACATCTAAATTCTCCTCTTGTAATCTCTATTAACACATGGATTGTGTGTTTGCATGTAACTGATTCTTGTAATCTATCAATATAACAATAAGATTATAAAGTGGACGTAGGCTACATCTATAGCCGAACCACTATAAAAATCTCGTGTGTTCCCTCTGATTTTACTGCTTTTCTGCATTTTGTGATCTATGATCTGCATTGGGGTGTTAGGCCCAGATTTTGGTCTAACATAGTGACAATGTAATACGGAATTATGATTAAATAGGAAAGAGTAAGAAAAACTTATGAAATGAAATAAGTTATATTTAGTCATAAATGATAAGTGACATGTTAAATGGGAAACATGTGAATTGAGATATACTTAATTACATATTAATAGAAAATGTTATTGTAACCTTGAAATTAAATAAGAATATAAAGGGATTGTGGATTACATATCTTGGATCACAATCTAGGGAATAACATGTTGTGGGCTTATTAATAAACTTAAATGGGTTAAGTTATATGACTAAAATTAATAAGCAAGAGAGGCCCAGTCCTCAGAGATATAAGGGCGCTAGGAAGAACTTGATAACCTGAATAAAAAGTTAAGATGATAACCAAGTTAAATGGAAACCTGATAAGGTAAATGAAGTGTATAAAAGAATGTTTAGACCTAGGGTCTAATAACATATTAAAGTGAGGCGCTTGGAACAGTCCGCACGTTTGAGGGTGAATAACCCAACGGGGTAGATCAACGTCGTGTCATAAGGCACGAGGGGAGCATATGTTCATCTGATTATTCTCTCCGCTCCAAAGGACTGGAAGGGGAAGCACACGACTTCTTGAGATACGTAAGGTGCTCCTAGTAGTCCTCTGTGCGGTGGCAGATGTTTAGACTGTGCTCGCAAAGGTTGGGTCTGCGCATAACTACTAGGTGGGTGGGCCTTGACTGCAAAAGTAGCTTTGCAGTCAGAATGCTATGACGCGGTGACACAAGGGTGATTCACCGGTCGTCTCAACGGGTAGGCGAAGGGTCACGACCAATAAGGATAGTAGATCGCTGGATACCCGTCATCGGCAGCCAGTGGGATGCGAAAAGACTAGAGCTAAACCCAATAGATCATTCACCTTTCACTATCGAGGTATGGTGGTTGAGTGGAGACGCCAAATGGATGTTTAGATTGGTTGTTATTAGGGGCATGTCGCTTAGCTCTTGTAGTTTTTGCTAGTTGAAGGATGGGCCAAGGTGGGGCCATAGCCACCATGGAAAATAGACCCTAGGAATATCTGTATTTTGAGGCTCTTAAAGGCGGACCTGTACAGGTAATGAAAAGCTCCCGACCGAGTTTCGTGTTTCTTGTATCGCCCTACCATGGAACTCGATGCACATTAGAAGACGTGCGGTTGAGGCATCGAGCTACAATTAATGGTACGTACGTGGGACAGTCTAGATACATGCATGTCTACTCTGGGTGGTGTATTGTAGACTTGAGGGCATTATTCTGGTATGGAATCTGATTCGAACAAAGGTGGCAGTCCATACGTTTGCGTATCATACTAATGACAGATATATGCAGAACGTAGTATTTTTATATAGAGGTTCGTACGTCACTCCGGCGTAAGATGAGGGATTGCGTACACTTCGATGGGATTATGGCGGAGGCCATGCGAGTGGGGTACCATGGGGTGTACCTTAATATTGGGGGTAGCTATATATATACTGTATTAGGTTATTCCACTAGGAAGTAAATGGTGGGACGTGCGTATAAGCCTTGAGTGCCGTTAACCCAAGTAACCTAATAAATAAGAAAATTTGATTGAACGGTATACGTAGTGTTATCCAAAGTGTATAATTTAAATCCAATCACCAGAACTTGTGTTCTAACCCCTTCCTCATAACATACTTGCAGGTTAGGTTTGTGGAAGAGACATGATAGCTTTGGATACTTATTAGGAAGTATTATTAATATGATAAGGCTATACTTTGAGTAAGTTCTATTTTATCCATTTTGCTGTGAAATATTTTATGAGCTCTGACATATTTTATGTCTCTGTCTTTTCTGCAGGATACCAGAGCAAACAACACGAGTTTCGATATATTGGAATTTTGAAAAAAATTCGGTCTGTCAGAATTCGGGTTGTTACATCTGGTATCAGAGCTTAGGTTTAGGATTCCTGTATAGGTAATGAGTGAACTTATTTGTATTTTTAAAATATAAATATATTATATATTTATCTAGATCCAAAAAGGAACCCACTATGTAGAAAGAGTATAATATGGTAAGAAATGGGATATTTGTTTTGTACTCTAAAGGAATGAATATGGAAATTTGAGACCCTTAGGAAATTTGGGTGGGAAGTATACAATATATTTTGAAATAGAGAAAAGAGGATCCCATATGACTAATAGTTCATATTAGTGGGTTTGGCAGTAAAACCTTATAAGTTGGAAACGGGTAAAAGAGAAGAGTGGATTAGGAATACATATATAGTTGAGAGAATTGACCATGGAAAGTGTCTAGGAAAGCCTAGGGTGTTACTTGAAATAATTGTTGGTACACAACTAGGACTAGTGGTGACTAATAGACATTAGGGGCAAGTAAGTATTTACATCCTGTTGGTTGAATTTTTCAGAAGGTGACATAGTCCTGAGATTCTTGGCCCCTGGTGGTAGCAGTATAGGTTGTCTGTTTTCCTGTTTTAGTTGAAAGACTAGAGGGCTTATTGGAAAACTAAACTTATTTCTCATGATTAAATAAGCTAAGAAAAGAAAATTGCTACAACTAGAAACGAAACAGCAAATTCAGTAAAGCAACAAACATGAAAAATTATGAGGAAAGATGAAAGAATAAAAATTTCCAAGATAAGATGAAAAAGAAAATCAGAAACAAAAGAAAATTTTCTTATATGGGCTGTGCTTGGATTAGAAAATAGGGAATCTTTAAAAATAGTTAAATGAAATCCAAGTACAAATAGAAAAGGTACATAAAAGAAAAATGGAAGATGTAGTTTTTATCGTTTTATACCTTTTTTGTAACATAAGAAGTCGAATTTAGAAAATCATATTTTTCTGAAATTTGAGCAATAAAGTTGGTTGGTAGGATTTTAGATGTAACAATTGGATGAATTATGCTCTTACTCAGTGAGAGTGTGTGAAAATTTGGATGAAAAAGCATTTTGATTTTCAAAAATATTACATTCACATAGAATTGCCAGTATATTTAGGATGTGAGAATCATATTTTAAAAGGATTTTTGAAAATTTTGCATACACATAGGAAGTACCGCTTAGGCATACATGCATTATTATGTTGTATTTCACTTTGCACAAGTGCACAGTGTTTGTGAAAATTGGGTGCACACATGATGGATGTATATTATGCGAGGGGTTAATTGATTTTTACCCTTATCAAATTTCGAGGACGAAATTTCCCGAGGGTGGGAGAATGTAACACCCCGCATTTTTGTAACAATTAAATAATTAAATAATGCATATAAGAAAAAGAAAATTTTGAAGAACTTCCAGAACTTAGCCACGGGAGTAGCGTCATTATGTTCGTGGCGATTTTCTGGTCAATTTAGTCCTATGGATTGCAGAAAACCAATTTATGATGAAAGAGATACCGTTAAATGAAGCATTGCAGCAAAACATGAAAATAAGGTAAAGAAGGAGAATAATGAGTACCATTGTTTCTAAACTTATTAACAAAAGACTTCATAGCTGTAACGGTGCGATTTTCGATGCCTTGAAAGTTGTGTCATTATTGAAAGAATTTTGGAAGATGAGATAGAAAAGATAGAACTTATAGAATAGAAGAATGAGAAGACATCAGAATCTCACAACGGAATTTCACAAATACATAATATATTACATCATAGAGTCTGATACATCATAGTACACATCATAATACATCATCATCATAGTTTGACAGCATAATTATACATTACCTATTACAACAACATAGATACTTAAATTGGGTACTTAAAATAGATATGCTACTACGGTCTGGAACTTCTACTTCATCAGGTTCCACTTGCATACCTTAATTCACTTGTCTACTCATAACAAATATTATGAGTACCCAAGAGTTTAGGAAACACAGAAAATAAACTTTGGGTCAGTCGGGGGACAGGTATGAGGAAACACAGTTAAAAAGATGTAAACAGGGGAAATAAGGATTTAGATTTCCATTTTGACAGATTTATTTACTTTAGAAATCTTTAGACCAATCCATAACTAATATATGGATAATGACCCAAGTATTTTATATCAAAACATTTGATATTAGGATAGTTTTTATCAAATAAATAACCATCTAGTGAAACACTTGCATCTCACGTTCACGTATATAGTATAAAATCAAAAGTCGCAGAGCGCTTATTGGAGATTGGATCCCAACAGACAAGGTATGGGAGCACCTACCGATCAGTGTACTCTAGAGGGTATACACTGCAGGTTCAACAAGAACGTCTTGCAACCCGGCCACACATGACCGCCCACTCATTTAGCTTGAGTATAACGAATATATTATCACCCCACGGTGGTAGCTAGCCAACCGTTTCGAAAGCTGCAACAGTGAAATATAGATTAAGAAGACAAATAGGAATTTCTCTAGATGGTGATAATATACCCTGCTTGGGAATAACCCACCTAGCCATGCTGCCTAGCCCAACTTTTGTTACTTCCTGGTTGTGAGGTTTGAGGTCACGTTTATCCTTCTGATTGATTTTTCTTCAATTACTTTGAATGTCACATCGTCATTTCTGTCAGAAACACTCATTCGATTACCCAAATATATTGCGGGCAATAAAGCTAAGAGAAACGAATTCCTCTGCCACCAACGTAATATACTTACGTAAAATCGATGTGTAGAATCTAACTGATACACGTTGTCAGACACTCGTCCATTCGGGTTTGTCCTAGGACTGAACAGACCAAAGATACTATAGCCTTTGCATATCGTCGTCTTCAGTATTCTGACATGCGTCGTATAAATGGAGTCGCAGTGGAATATTTATTCCGGACTCTTCGAAACGATGTACGAAATATCTTTTATAGTCGATAAATAATTATCAGCTTAATCTGATTATAATTCGATTTGCACATTATTTATCATTATACAAACAGCATTTGTATACCTGGTTCATACTAGAATAATTTAATTATCTTTTTCAAATGAACAGTTCAGGTATATGCGTTGCACACAGTATTTTGTTCAGTTTTGATCATTACTTTGAAATGAGTAGATAATGCACGTCGTCGCACACGGCATTTTGCTTTACTTATCATTGCTGCTTAGACGAAGTTTTATACTCTAATTTCCTTTGTAAATTATCCTCTTATGTTTTAATTAATTTAAATTTATAATTTAAATTAATTATTTCTTTATTATTTTAATTTTAAACTTATCGAACTCCTATAGTCGAACTCTTCATTTCGATCTTCTGCTTCTTCTTTGTCACTTACCTTCGACTAATTAAATAAAAATTCTCTTTTTATTTATTATTTCAAATTTTAAATTTAAAACTATTTTAAATTTAAATTCTCGTTCAGAACTTCTATTTTCTTTCGAAATTACCGAAGTACCAGTTCCTGCTAAAGTACCAAGTCTGGTTGCCATGCTGCGTGCTTGAAAATCCCTCATTCTTGCGTCCGCTCCATGTTTGCAAAGTACCACCCTGGTAGTACCACTTCCTCAAAGTACCAGGTCCCCAGCGCATGCTCGTTCAACCATTTTTCCCATGCCCGTGTCGATATTTTCAAAGTACCACCTGGTACTTGGCAAAGTGCCAAAGTACCAGGCTCAAATTCTCATGCTCGTTGCATCCGTTCGCCTCCATTTACCACGACCGCTTCATTTGCCAAAATACCACCCTTGAAGTACCACCCCCCTTATCATTGTGCTCATCATTTGAAAATCACCCCGACACTTGGTAACTCCACTGTACCCAATTACTGATGCGCACACACCTCATGTGTGCACGTGCACAACCGACGCAGCCACCCTAGATCGCCGCCGACCACCACCGCGCATCGCTCGCCACCATCAGATCACGTCGCAGCCCCTGGGTCCTACCATCTCGTCGTGAATAGTGTTTTCACCGTGCTTCCCCTTTGTTATTAAATTGGGTTCATCGGAGAATCCATCTTGTTCTCCTCCCTCCGTCCACCAGAACGCCTCCTGCTCCGGCCACATCACCTCGTCGACCACCTCCGCCGATCCCCCCAGTACCGCGCCACCCAATCGCCGTCGATGGTGAGCAGCTCGGCGATGAACGCCGATACAAAAAAAATGAACCCAAAACCCTATTTTTACTTCATTCTCGAAATCCATACATTAGAAAATTTATTTTATATTTTTCCTAGATGCCCCTATCCAAGACGAAGCTTTCCTCTCAACCGCATGGCTTCCGATAGCCTGGATGGTCGGGATTTGATCAAAGTTCCTTCTTTGATCATCTCAACTTTTCTCGACTTTCACAACATTAAAAATCATGAAACCACCACTAAAAATCATGGTTTTACGATGTGGTTTCATTTATATAATCAAAACAGTGTTTCGTTCGATTTGAAAAATCATGTAAACACAGTGTTTACTGTGAAATTCTGTTAAACTATTTTTCTTGCAAATATTCATTTCTGTGTTTTTCTTGTTTGAAATCACCAATACGTATACTTCATTCAGTTGTATTTACACTACTAGGATGGGTTTTTGGTGGCATTCTCTCCTGAGAATCCATAATCAAGTACTCTGAGATTTACAGAACACAGTTCAGAGTCTAATTAAGGTGCTTAGAACAACAAAACTTGTGAAATCAATACTAGTCTGTTTCAACATAGGATATCAGTTTATACAGATGTAGATCAGGATGTTCTAACATCATACATTACTTGTTGACAGTAACAAATAAGTAACGTAGCAGAACTGGCAGTTAAAGCTATATATAAACTGTTTTACAGTAAACATTTAAAACCAGAAATTTAACAATGTTTCACTCACCTCAAAGCTTTCCAATCCCAGGTGAATTACTTCAGAAATTAGTATGAGTGTTTTGTTGTGAGTGAAAGTGTGAGAGGTTTGAGATCTATTTATAGTTGAGCTTAAGTTTTAAAAATCAATTTCCTGCACATGCTCCTACAGTAAATTTCCTATTAGCCTTAACCCTTCCTCCTAGTTACCTACGGCCAACATGCATGAAAAGGTTTGTTTATTAAGGTTTCATAGCCAATAGATTTGTACTAGGTTACCCCTTCTAGAAGCTTGAGTCATACCTTCATTAAATACATGTATCCTCTATAGATTTTAAAGCATTATAAAATTGGGTTTTTCTTTGTCTCATTCTTGCTGATATTTTCTTTTAGCCAAGTTGTGCACATGTAAACTGAAAATGAGAGGGTTTAGGTGCTTTTAGGGAATGGTTTGGTAGTATTAGTCTTACTATTTTTAGAATCCTCCATTAAATGGTTTTGTTTTTATGTGGCTTTATTTTTGTCTCTTGTACCAAGATATTTATTTTGGTAGAAAGATCAAATGTTTTATGTGTCATTTGTTCATGTTATGGCTGAATTATCTCTTGCCATATTCACACATGTTGTGTTGTTTTGTTCTAAGGTCCCTCTTTATTTTTAAAGTGAACAAAGTACCTTTTTACTATATATATCATTCATGTCATATGGCTTTTGTTTTATAGATCCTTGCTTTGTTAAAACGATAAACTATGAATGATTATATTCGTATGTATTATCAACTTATGGTTTCTCTTTGAATGTTGTATACTTGTTTCATATTTTCAAATCCCAAGATCAAACAAGTATATATATATATATATTATTTTCTCTATATTTATACATACATATGCTTTCACATATGTATCAAGAATCACTTTATTTTTGTTTTTAACTAGCATTTTCATTTTAAATTACTTATTAAAATGATTATTCAAACTAGAAAAAGTCAGGACATTACAATAGCTCAGTTGGTTGAGGCATTGGATATGTAACATAGAGATCGGGGGTTGGAACCCCGACGATGACATAAATTTTTATCTTTGTTTTAGAGAGGGCCAACTGAACATACAAATATATGTACGCCTATAAATTGAAAATTTGAAAGGATAGGAACGTACATTTAAGGAAATAAAGAAAATATATGTATATATATAAAAGAACATATATGTATATTCGTGAACATAAATAAAGGAAAAATAATGGTAATGTATAATTTAAATAAATTTATACATTGAAGAGGAGGAAAATTAGTACAATTTTCAATGCATTAAGAAAGGTAAGAAATAAATGCAGTGCAATAAGTATATACACTGGAAAAAAAATGAATTAATAATTTTAATTGCATGCAAACAATGAAAATGATAAAATATGTATATACATGACAATTAAAAGTTTTAACGCATGCAAGATAAATGGAAAAGTTAAACAATGAAAGCTGCAACAGTAAATGAATGCATTAAGAGGCAAATTGGTCATATACGAAAATGAACGCATGCAATTAGAATAGAAATAAAGCAATTAATTAATGCATATTTGAAAAGTAAGGAATAATGGCACATGAATAATAATAAAGTTACCTGCAATAAGAATGAAAGCGATGCAATGGAAATTGCATGAAATCATTAAAGGGAAAAAATGAGGAAAGTATTAAATAAAATGGAATGTACATTTTAAAATAAGAACGCATTAATGCAAATAAGAAGGCACATATAGTTAAATAAAATGGAGTCAGGAAAGCAATGTATGTGCAAGTGAATACCATATATGAATTGAGAAATTAATGCAACAAAAGGGGAACATTACATTTAAAATAGAAAAAAAGGGAACGCTATTAAAATGTTCTTAATATAAAGAAAGAGCTATCAGTGCAAAGCAATCAATAAAGAAACGTCATAAGAACTAAATGTATATAGAAGGGAAGATTGTGTGAATAACACACAATGAAATTTAAGAAGAAATGCACTATAAATGGTAGATAAATGCATTAATTAGAAAGAAAGCGATTTAATAAGAAACATGTTTAATAGGAAAGGAGTTTTAAAAGAGAGAAGTTAGGAATTAATTGATCCAAGAAAGGTAAATTAGGAACAAAATTAAAAGTTGTTCGCATAGAGAAGCTTTTTATACGCATAAGGATTGCTTATGAATAAATATAATTCAAATAGAAGATTGTGCGCAGTATACAGCGCACCTGGACTGTTTTTGAACGTTTAGTGACGTGGTCAGTTCTGATGGATTGTGATTCAAATCTAAAGGACCCGATTTCTCTGATACACCTATAAATAAGTCTGTAGAGCTAAACCTAAACCTCATATTTCTGAGACTACGTTGAAGCTCTGCCTCTCTTCTTCCTTAAGACCTCTTCTGAAATTTTAAATAAGGAGGAAAGGGAGTGACCTTAGTAAAAGGTGTTCAAAATCATATGAAAAGTAAGGTGATTTTCTAGATCCAATCTATTCAGTTTTCTTCCTCTTTTGTTCCTTTCTCTTTTAGTAAAATGTATCAATCCATGGTTTTTAGGTTTTGAGTCCAATTATGGGAATACCATGGAATAGATCTGGACCAGATCCAGAATTTGGAAAGCAAATGGAGGTGAGCGGATTTAAGCTATAACATTTTAGATTATAATATATTACCATTTTGCATTCCCCACTATGTATAATTGAAAAATGATATGTTGAGGTGTTAAACAAATGTTGATAATGACTAAAGTGACAAGTATGATATGTGAGAATAATTAATATGCTAAGATATTAATTTGTTATGTTGGAATATAAGCTTGTCAAATCTTACATAGCTATTACTGTTGTTTCAATTCCATGTTATTATGTGACAATTGTATACCCGGGCCATTAATGGTAGAAATTGAGTACAATACATGTTAGTTTATGTGATTTGAGAAATTGCATGATTAAATGATTACAAGTTAGAATTAAATACATGAATACGGATTTGGGCATAAATCAAATTATGATTAAAGACCTTAATTTGGGGATATTGTACATAATGAATATGACTAGGGAAAGGGTCATAAAAACCTATAATGAAATAGAAATAATGGTTAAAGAACGAACATGCCTAGATTCACAGTAATTTGATACTGTAACGCTCTTAGACACGAGGTTAGATTGCACTTGTGATAGAAGTCTGCCCGGAACTGCTCGGCATACCCAGCATTCACAAGTGGTAAATTTATTATGAGGGGTCTAAGTGCATAATTAAAACAAGTAATGGTGCTAAGACTCGAGGTTAAGTCGACTTATGGTAGAAGTCTGCCCCGAACCGCCTGACAAATCTAGCACGCACAAGTGTAGGCTTAATGTGGGAGGTCTAGTGCATAAACAAATACATATATAAATATATGTAAATAGAAGGAATGATAAACAACATTAATTGTAATTAATGGTAATATAAATGGAATTGAAAGAAAGATACAAAAGTAAAGGAAATAGATGAACGGGGAATGATAATAACCTATTATATATAATTTGCATTAATGAAAATGATGTATAATAGGTATACTTGTCCTAGGGACAAGTGAAGATTATAAATTAGGATATAATAAACTAGTAAGGAAATGAGATAACTAGTGAAATGAGATATGTGACACCTAATTAGATATTAAGTAATTAGTAAATGGGGGAAACCTGAAACCAGTTATTTGTAATAAGTAGAGAAAAAGGGGAAAATTATTAAATGTAAGAAGTTCTACTTAATTATAAATTAAGTAATTTGTAAACTTAATAGTTTAAATTCTGCTAATAAGAATAACATGTTTAGGCTTGTCCTAGGGACAAGAGGAAATTATAACATATGTTATAGTAAATGGAAAGGAGACTTATCAGTGAACCTTAGTTAAGAGAACTAAGTTAATAAGAAAACAACGATAAGTTGTAGTGACAATGAAAGATGGAATTATGATTAAATAGGAAAGGGTGAGAAAAACTTATGAAACGAAATAAGTTATATTTAATCATAAATGATAAGTGACATGTTAAATGGAAAACATGTGAATTGAGATCTACTTAATAGCATATTAAGTAGAACATGTTATTGTAACCTTGAAATTAAATAAGAATATAAAGGGATTGTGGACAACTGATGTTGGATCACAATCTAGGGAATAACATGTTATGGGCTTATTAATAAACTTAAATGGGTTAAGTTATATGACTAAAATTAATAAGCAAGAGGGGCCCATTCCTCAGAGATATAAGGGGGCTAGGAAAAACTTGGTAACCTGAATAAAAAGTTAAGATGATAACCAAGTTAAATGGAAACCTGATAAGGTAAAGAAAGCGCATAAAAGAATGTTTAGACATAGGGTCTAATAACATATTAAAGTGAGGCGCTTGGACCAGTCTGCATGTTTGAGGGTGAATAACCCAAACGGGTAGATCATCGTGGTGTCATAAGGAACAAGAGGAGCGTATGTTCATCTAATTATTTTGTCGGCTCCGAAGGACTGGAAGGGGAAGCACGCAGCTTCCTGAGATACGTAAGGTGTGTCTGGTAGTCCTCTGTGCGGTAGCAGATGTTTAGGCTGTGCTATTGGGTCTGCGCATAACTACTAGGTGGGTGGGCCTTGAATGCAAAAGTAGCTTTGCAGTTAGAATGTTGTGACACAGTGACACTAGGGTGATTCAGCGGTCGCCTCAACGGGGAGGTGAAGGGTCACGACCAACAAGGATAGTAGATTGTCGGATACCCATCACCGGCAGCCAGTGGGATGCGAAAAGGCTAGAGCTAAACCCAATAGATCATTCACCTTTCACTATCGATGTAACAACCCGTATTTTCAATAAACTGTTATAACATAAATCGAGGCAGAATTTAATTCAAAAATCTGAACCAGGGGAAAACAGGCTATGCCATTGCGTTCGTCTCGGAAAAATACGCGAAATAGAGTCCGAGTTTCCGAAAATCGGAGTCCGTATGACCCTGTTAAGGCCCATTGAAGTTTTCAGAAATTCCTATGCTAAAAACAGATTTAAATTTCAAATTAAAAACAGGGATTAGGGCTAATCGGGGTTAGGCGGGAAAATTCCCGCCAGGGGCCCCATGTCGACAGGCATGTCGACAGGGCCCCCAGGGTGTCGACAGCCCTGTCGACAGCCCTGTCGACAGGGGGTGCCCAGGCAGTCTAGCCTGGTGCACCATTTCTGATTTGGGTTGGGTCTTGTGGCTTGGTTCTGGAGAATTCTGAGATCTGACGGGCCAAAACTAACCTAGGGTTAATCCTAGGGCTAAAAACACTCTAATCTTCTATAAATATACCCCTAATCCTACCCTAAAGCCTCATTAATCAATCTAGCAACTAAACTATGTCAATTTGAATCCTCAAATGGCCTCCACCTAAAATCTCTAGCCTCCACCTTCCTCAAAGTTAAATCCTATGAAGATATGATGATCATACAACCTTTTCTATGTTGTATGAATGCTTAGTAACTTGCATTCTTCATTAAGTTGCAAGTTTGATTTGCTAAAGTTTGTGTTTTGGGAATTTGCAAAAGGGTTTTCTTATTTGAGGCTTTGTTTTGGGTTTTTAAAGGGCTTCTTTATCTTATTTGGTGGATTTGTGACTTGTTTATATTTGTAAGCCCTCTTACCTTCACTTTACAAACTCTAAAGTTAATATGTGGTGAAAGTTGAGATTTATGTGAGTTTATTTGATTATGCATGCTTATGCGAACTCACTATGTCATGTTTCACATGTTTCATAAGTTATGCATGCTTATGCGAGCTTACTATGCCATGTTTTATATGTTTCACAAGTTATGCATGCTTATGCGAGATTACTATGCCATGTTAAACATGTTTCACAAGTTATGCATACTTATGCCAGTTTATTATGTCATGTTCTACATGTTTAATGGATTATGCATGTTTATGCAAGTTCACCTTACCATGTTATACATGTTTTATGGATTATGCATGTTTATGCAAGTTCATCTTACCATGTTATGCAAGTTTAATGGATTATGCATGCTTATGCAAGTTCACCTTACCATGTTATGCATATTTAATAAGCTATGCATGTTTATGCGAGTTCACTATGACATGATTTGAAAGTTTAACATGTATGCATACTTATTATGATATGTGAGTTCTTCATGTATGTTATGCCAAGTTACCTTTTATACCCTTATGCGTTATGACGAATATATAAGCGAGATAATGACGTTGGGAGGGTTTGGGTAAACTTAAAAATACATGAAACTAAAACATTGGGAATTTACCTATTAAGTTAGGTCTACCCCTTGGGAATTTACCTATTAAGTTAGGTCTACCCAAGTATATGTTAACTTGTAAATATGTTCTAAAGTGGACATGACATTCGATAACATGATATGGCCAACTCGAGGTTAGACCTAGTTGTGGTGTAAATCTTCCCAGGTAACCACAACGTGGGGTCTAATGTGGGTAGTTGGTCATGTTGCACCATAAGACCCGAGGTTAGACCTAGACGTGGTGTAAATCTTCCCAGGTAACCACGGATGTCTAATGTGAGAGGTTGGGTGCGTTAAGTAATTAATGCCTCATGATTAGGGTTAAGTCATGGCCCACTAATACTTAACCAAAAATGGGGATGCGAGGATTAGATGGGGTTAAGTGGTTACACTTAACTAATTTAATCCATGATTAGTGAGTGGTTAAAACCACACTTAACCCTCTTAGAAACCCTAGCAACGTGGTCTGTTCCAGCAGTAATCCCAGTTTGGTATCACTACAACCCTACAGCTAGGTTAGGGCGGGGCACGATTACTGGACTGATGTAAGCGACCAAAGCGACGGCTGAGTGGTACAGCAGTGCGGGTCCGGCGGGCTACGGACGTGCACGTAGTCCGATGTTGGACAAACTCGAGGCACGGGTACCAGTAGGCTTAGACTGTGCATTATTGCTTAGGTGTCTGGGGTTGACACCTTAGGGCTTGATACACCCGAAGGTGGACCCAGCACAGTCTGACTACATCCATGTGGGCCGTATGGACAACAACACTTGACGTGTTAGGTCATAGGGAGCCGATCGACTAGACCGTTGGGCTGGACCTTATACTAAGGTCACTTCAAGTTATTGGGCCAAAGTTTGGGCTAAGGGATCAAGATCTGTTTTGTGGGTTTGCTAGTACACCGTGGTGCAAAGTTTAATCTCATCTATGTGATGTCACCTTTATCTATTGCCAGTATGTTCATCTCAGTTTCCATCATACTGTTAACTTTATTAGTTTATAGATTGATCGTAGTAGGGCTTACCAGTCTTTTGACTGACCTGTTTTCTTTCGCTTCTTTTCTTCCGTTTCCCCCCCCCCCCCACCACAGGTTCTCAGGGAGGGGCTACATCTGCTTAGTGGATCTTTGGCTTGCTTGTTGGATAGCTCATGTATGGATCTGAGCTAGCTGTGGCTTATCTTTTATTTCTAGGGATTAGTACTGATGTTTTACCATGTATTTTGTTATCACGTATCTAGACTTATGTTGTATTTTGGATCATGACATTTTGATATTATGTACTTGACTATGTTGGTTTTCTGAGATGATGATGATGGGTTTTTATCTGCTACCGCTGCTTTACTTATATTTATTTTTATATATTCTGTCTTGCGATATCTCTGTGCATGTTTACCTTCACAATAACGCCCCTCCAAAGCTAGTACATTCTAAGGAGTGATCCTAGTGGAGGTGGGGTGTTACATTTGGTATCAGAGCCAGGTTAACAAGATTGAACAAAACTTTTGAAAAAAAAACCCTTTTTGAAAAACTATTTTCAAAAACCTACTAAGTATTTTCCAAAATAAAGTCTAGATTATTTTAAGGCTAATCCCCAAAAGCCATCAGCATTATCCTTCGTTCCCTTGACCTAATCTTATCTTATCTTTCGTTTCAGTATGGCTGAGAATCTTGACATCCCAGAGGGAGTGAACGTACCACTCTGGTATATGAGACTTCTAGAAGCTAGGGCGGCAGCTGGTCCCGCCAACCCTACTCCCACTCCTCCTCCTGTAGTTGAGAATCCTATCCCTAATATCCCTCCTCCGGTGGTTCCTGCTCCCCCTCCTCCAGCAGTTAATATTCCCCCTCCCGTTGCTAATGTTCCTCCCCCTCCCGTTGCTGAGGCTCCTCTTCCTCCTCCTCCCCCTCAGCACCCGCAGATTGAGTTTACGAAGGTTTGTAAAGACTTCAAAGCAATGAGAGGCAAGAATTTCCTAGGCACGGAATCTTTCGTTGAAGGTAGGAATTGGCTGAAGGATACGGAGGACTTGTTTGCCATCTTTGGGATTGATGACGAGAGGAAGATCTTATTGACAGTATGGCTCTTGAAGGATGAGGCGGCCTATTGGTGGGAGGTCACCAGTGGGACGAGGCCCGTTGAGACTTGGGACGATTTGAGGGCTAGATTTGTGACCAAGTTTCTATCTTCAGCGGAGGCGAATTTACAAATGGAGAAGTTCATTGCATTAAAGCAAGGTGATATGTCTGTCAAGGAGTATGTAAACAAGTTTATTCAGCTGGCCCGCTTTGGTTTGGATATAGTAAACACCCCGGAGAAGAAGGCTCTTCGATTTGCCAGAGGGTTGAATGAGCCGCTACAGGGCTTGGCGATGTCACATATTCCGCATGGAGCTACTTTTGAGAGTTTGGTCAATATGGCTCTGCTTCAGGGAGATGGAAAGAAGGAAGTCAAGTCGGGCGATACCCAAGCAAAGAAGATTGATTCTCAAGGCAAAGGAAATCAAGGTGGTCAAAGCAGCCAGGGGAATCAGGGCAAGAACAAGAAGGGGAACAACAACAACAAAGGCAAGGGAAAGTGCAATTACTGTGGCATAGCTGGGCACTTTGCTAAGGATTGCAGGAAGAAGAAAAGGAAGCTTAGTGGTGGATGCTTTTCTTGTGGGGAGACTGGGCACTTCAGCAAAGAATGCCCAAAGAAGAAAGGACAGGCTGGATCTTCAGGAGGGCAAGTTCATGCTCTCAATGCCGCTTCAGTTCCCGAGAGAGGTAGTGTTTCTGTTGAGAACCTTGTTTATATCTCTGATCTTCCAGTGCGTACCTTGTTTAATTCCGGTGCATCACATAGCTTTATTTCATCTGATCTTGTTGATAGCTTGCACCTTAGTACTAGCATAGTGGATGATCCCGTTTGTGTTTCGAATCCCATTGGGGGTTCTGCTCATCTATCTATGATATGTGAGGATCTGAGGATCTCTATACTCAGCGTAGAGTTCTTGTGTAGTGTATATGTTCTAGGTTTCAGGGGATACGGATTGATCTTGGGCATGGATTGGCTGTCTAGATATGGAGCCATTCTGGATTGTTAGCATAGGGTTGTAAGGCTTGTGACTCGCCTGGGCAACACCCTAGAGATTTCATGCAATCCGAAGAATCCCGTCATGTTATGCTATCTAGAATCTCTCGACTCATCAGAGGAGGCCCTCCAGTCTGTAAGGGTGGTCCGAGATTATCCAGATGTGTTTGAAGAAGTTAAGGGGTTGCCCCCTAAACGAGAGATTGATTTTCGCATCTATCTGGTAGATAATGCTAAGCCTGTTTCTTTGCCCGTTCGGCATATGGCTCCGCGTGAGAGACGGGAGCTGAGCAAGCAAGTGAAAGAATTGCTTGAGAAGGGCTTCATCAGAAGGAGTATATCCGAATGGGGAGCGCCTGTGGTGTTTGCAACTAAGGCAGATGGCTCTCTTCGACTCTGTGTGGATTATAGAGAATTGAATAAGCTGACTAAGAAGAACAGACACCCGTTACCGAGGATCGACGATCTCTTTGATCAACTTGTTGGTGCTTCTGTTTTCTCTCAGCTTGATCTTGCTACGGGTTTTCATCAGCTCAGAGTGGCTGAAGACAGTTTAGACAAGACTGCATTCAGAACTCCAGACGGATTCTTTGAATGGCTTGTTATGCCGTTCGGTTTGACGAATGCACCCGCATATTTTGTGGATTTGATGAGTAGGGTGTTTCGGGAGTTCTTGAATAAGTTTGTCGTGGTCTTTGTTGATGATATTCTAGTCTTCTCCAAGGATGAGGAAGAGCATGCGAGGCACCTAGCAGAGGTGATGGACACACTCAGAGCACACCAGTTAAAAGCCAAGTTCTCCAAGTGCCACTTTTGGAGAAGGGAAGTCATATTTCTTGGGCATATCGTATCCAAGCAAGGCTTGGCGGTGGATCCCGCTAAGGTGGTTGCAGTTCAGGATTGGAAGACTCCAAGGAATGCAACCGAGGTGAGAAGCTTTCTGGGTCTTGCGGGTTTTTACCGGAAGTTCATCAAGGACTTCGCGAAGATATCCGCTCCTCTTACTAAGTTGACGAAGAAGAACTTAGTCTTTGCTTGGGATATGGATTGTGAGCTTGCTTTTCAAAGGCTCAAGAGAGCCCTCACCTCAGCACCAGTTCTAGCCTTACCCGATGGTGGCAAGATATTTACCGTGTACACTGATGCTTGTGGCACGGGATTGGGCGCCGTTCTGATGCAAGAGGGCAGAGTTATATGTTTTGGTGGGAGGCAACTTAAGGTGCATGAGAGGAATTATCCCACTCATGAACTAGAGCTGGCAGCGATTGTATATGCACTCAAGGCTTGGCGCCATTATCTTCTGGGAGAGCGATTTGAGCTATATACTGATCATAAGTCTTTGAAGTATCTCTTTTCGCAGAAGGATCTGAACTTAAGACAGCAGAGATGGATGGAATTTTTGGCTTCCTATGATTTTGAGATATCCTATACCCCTGGAAAGGGGAATGTTGTAGCGGATGCGTTGAATAGGAAAAGGTTGACACTAAGTCCTCTATTTGTTGAGATGAAGAATTTAGAGTTCTTGGCTACCTTTGATTTCTCTTTGGCAATGGAGTCGGTGACCGGTTCCTTGGCATCTCTAGAGCTCAGGCCTACCCTCCTAGATCAAGTTGGGGCTTCGCAAAAGGAAGACCCTCAGGTTATTGAGATCATGGACAAGCTGGTTCGAGGGGAGACATCTAGTCACCTTGCTCGATATTCTATAGACGATAAGGGTTGGCTGAGGAGGGATGGAAGGCTTTGTGTTCCGATGGTGGAAGACTTGGTGAGGAAAGTTCTTGAGGAAGCACATCGCTCCAAGATGACTATACACCCAGGTGGTGATAAGATGTATAAGGAAATGAAGCGCGCTTTCTTCTGGCCTGGAATGAAAAAGGATGTGGCGGAGTTTGTCTCGAGATGTGTTATTTGTCAGAGAGTAAAAGCTGAGTCGAAGAAGCCCGGTGGGCTATTACATCCGCTAGAGGTCCCGCGATGGAAGTGGGAGAGCATTTCTATGGACTTTATTGATGGGCTTCCAAGGTCCAGGAAGGGGAATACGAGCATATGGGTCATTGTGGATAGGCTCACGAAGAGTGCTCATTTTATCCCAGTGAAGAGCAAAAGGACCGCATCTGGACTAGCATCAGTATATCTTCGTGAGATAGTGCGACTACATGGAGTCCCTTCCAGCATAGTCAGTGACCGAGACCCCATCTTCACTAGTCAGTTCTGGAACAGTTTACAGGAAGCTATGGGCACAAGATTGAACCTGAGTACGGCCTATCACCCACAAACAGACGGCCAGACAGAAAGGGTGAATAGGGTACTTGAGGACCTGTTGAGGCTTTGAATTTTGGATTTTGGTGGTGCTTGGGAAGACCACCTTCCTCTTGTTGAGTTTGCATACAACAACAGTTATCAGGCGAGCATAGGGATGGCACCATTTGAAGCTTTGTATGGGAGGCCGTGCAAGTCACCTACATGTTGGTGGGAGTCCACGGATAAGCTTGTACTTGGACCCGACATGATTAGGGATACATCCGAGAAGGTCGAGTTGATTAGAAGACGGATGAAAGCGGCCCAAGACCGGCAGAAATCCTATGCTGACAGGCGAAGGTCCGAATTAGAGTTTGAGGTTGGGGACAAGGTTTTCGTGAAGGTTTCTCCTTTACGGAATGTGGTCCGGTTTGGAGCTGTTGGGAAG
Organism: Allium sativum; assembly: GCA_030737875.1. NCBI lineage: Eukaryota > Viridiplantae > Streptophyta > Magnoliopsida > Asparagales > Amaryllidaceae > Allium > Allium sativum. The sequence goes on along the minus strand of CM060921.1, from coordinate 711,547,145 downwards.
TTAGCACCGAGATTCGTTGGACCCTTCCCCATCATTGAGAGAATTGGGAAGATGGCTTATAAAGTGCAATTGCCCGAGAAGTTGTCCGGAGTGCATAATGTCTTCCATGTCTCACATCTCCGAAAGTGCCTGCATGAGTCCGCTGAGGTGGTTGAACCTAGCATGCTTGAAGACGTGGAAGTAGAGAAAGAAGCAACTTTAAGGAAAGCTCCAATTCGTATCTTGGGGACAGAGACCAAGAAGCTAAGGAATCGGGAGGTCAGGTTAGTGAAAGTTCAGTGGGGTGAAGCCGAAGAGGACGCAACTTGGGAAACCGAGGAGAAGATGCGTGGGCTTTATCCATTCCTTTTTGAGGGTACACTCTCAATCTCTTTCCCTTATTTAGCGTAACTTTCTCTTTGCTATCCATGTTTATCTAGTTGTCGTGCTAAGCTTGTCATGAGAACCTTAGGTAGAAACCCTTTTGGATGAAACATGTGTTTGAAACATGTTATGTTTGGTGGTTGCAAGTGGTTGCAAGTGGTTACTCGTGGATGCATGATACACATTAGGCACTAGATCGGCTCACACACTCCTCATATTGCATGTGCATGAGTGTTTATGCTTATTCTTGGATGAAATTTGTATGCAATCACATGGATGTTGCATATGGATGTATGATTGAGCACGCATATAGATATTATATGTTAGGGATTTGCATACATATGGATACATTTCACTAACATATTTTGCATTGATCTTCGCATTAGATAAGTACATATACACACACTTTTGCATATGTTCATACAGCATTTAGAATCTTTTAAGGACAATGGTTGCTCGTGGATGATGTTTTGAGTAGATGGATGTTGGATGGTAGGACATGTTCTTCCTAACTTGAAGATTTCGGGGACGAAATCCTTTAAGGAGGGGAGAATGTAACAACCCGCATTTTCAATAAACTGTTATAACATAAATCGAGGCAGAATTTAATTCAAAAATCTGAACCAGGGGAAAACGGGCTATGCCATTGCGTTCGTCTCGGAAAAATACGCGAAATAGAGTCCGAGTTTTTGAAAATCGGAGTCCGTATGACCCCGTTAAGGCCCATTGAAGTTTTCAGAAATTCCTATGCTAAAAACAGATTTAAATTTCAAATTAAAAACAGGGATTAGGGCTAATCGGGGTTAGGCGGGAAAATTCCCGCCAGGGGCCCCATGTCGACAGGCATGTCGACAGGGCCCCCAGGGTGTCGACAGCCCTGTCGACAGCCCTGTCGACAGCCCTGTCGACAGGGGGTGCCCAGGCAGTCTAGCCTGGTGCACCATTTCTGATTTGGGTTGGGTCTTGTGGCTTGGTTCTGGAGAATTCTGAGATCTGACGGGCCAAAACTAACCTAGGGTTAATCCTAGGGCTAAAAACACTCTAATCTTCTATAAATATACCCCTAATCCTACCCTAAAGCCTCATTAATCAACTAGCAACTAAACTATGTCAATTTGAATCCTCAAATGGCCTCCACCTAAAATCTCTAGCCTCCACCTTCCTCAAAGTTAAATCCTATGAAGATATGATGATCATACAACCTTTTCTATGTTGTATGAATGCTTAATAACTTGCATTCTTCATTAAGTTGCAAGTTTGATTTGCTAAAGTTTGTGTTTTGGGATTTTGCAAAAGGGTTTTCTTATTTGAGGCTTTGTTTTGGGTTTTTAAAGGGCTTCTTCATCTTATTTGGTGGATTTGTGACTTGTTTATATTTGTAAGCCCTCTTACCTTCACTTTACAAACTCTAAAGTTAATATGTGGTGAAAGTTGAGATTTATGTGAGTTTATTTGATTATGCATGCTTATGCGAACTCACTATGTCATGTTTCACATGTTTCATAAGTTATGCATGCTTATGCGAGCTTACTATGCCATGTTTTATATGTTTCACAAGTTATGCATGCTTATGCGAGATTACTATGCCATGTTAAACATGTTTCACAAGTTATGCATGCTTATGCCAGTTTATTATGTCATGTTCTACATGTTTAATGGATTATGCATGCTTATGCAAGTTCACCTTACCATGTTATACATGTTTTATGGATTATGCATGTTTATGCAAGTTCATCTTACCATGTTATGCAAGTTTAATGGATTATGCATGCTTATGCAAGTTCACCTTACCATGTTATGCATATTTAATAAGCTATGCATGTTTATGCGAGTTCACTATGACATGATTTGCAAGTTTAACATGTATGCATACTTATTATGATATGTGAGTTCTTCATGTATGTTATGCCAAGTTACCTTTTATACCCTTATGCGTTATGACGAATATATAAGCGAGATAATGACGTTGGGAGGGTTTGGGTAAACTTAAAAATACATGAAACTAAAACATTGGGAATTTACCTATTAAGTTAGGTCTACCCCTTGGGAATTTACCTATTAAGTTAGGTCTACCCAAGTATATGTTAACTTGTAAATATGTTCTAAAGTGGACGTGACATTAGATAACATGATATGGCCAACTCGAGGTTAGACCTAGTTGTGGTGTAAATCTTCCCAGGTAACCACAACGTGGGGTCTAATGTGGGTAGTTGGTCATGTTGCACCATAAGACCCGAGGTTAGACCTAGACGTGGTGTAAATCTTCCCAGGTAACCACGGATGTCTAATGTGAGAGGTTGGGTGCGTTAAGTAATTAATGCCTCATGATTAGGGTTAAGTCATGGCCCACTAATACTTAACCAAAAATGGGGATGCGAGGATTAGATGGGGTTAAGTGGTTACACTTAACTAATTTAATCCATGATTAGTGAGGGGTTAAAACCACACTTAACCCTCTTAGAAACCCTAGCAACGTGGTCTGTTCCAGCAGTAATCCCAGTTTGGTATCACTACAACCCTACAGCTAGGTTAGGGCGGGGCACGATTACTGGACTGATGTAAGCGACCAAAGCGACGGCTGAGTGGTACAGCGGTGCGGGTCCGGCGGGCTACGGACGTGCACGTAGTCCGATGTTGGACAAACTCGAGGCACGGGTACCAGTAGGCTTAGACTGTGCATTATTGCTTAGGTGTATGGGGTTGACACCTTAGGGCTTGATACACCCGAAGGTGGACCCAGCACAGTCTGACTACATCCATGTGGGTCGTATGGACAACAACACTTGACGTGTTAGGTCATAGGGAGCCGATCGACTAGACCGTTGGGCTGGACCTTATACTAAGGTCACTTCAAGTTATTGGGCCAAAGTTTGGGCTAAGGGATCAAGATCTGTTTTATGGGTTTGCTAGTACACCGTGGTGCAAAGTTTAATCTCATCTATGTGATGTCACCTTTATCTATTGCCAGTATGTTCATCTCAGTTTCCATCATACTGTTAACTTTATTAGTTTATAGATTGATCGTAGTAGGGCTTACCAGTCTTTTGACTGACCTGTTTTCTTTCGCTTCTTTTCTTCCGTTCCCCCCCCCCCCACAGGTTCTCAGGGAGGGGCTACATCTGCTTAGTGGATCTTTGGCTTGCTTGTTGGATAGCTCATGTATGGATCTGAGCTAGCTGTGGCTTATCTTTTATTTCTGGGGATTAGTACTGATGTTTTACCATGTATTTTGTTATCACGTATCTAGACTTATGTTGTATTTTGGATCATGACATTTTGATATTATGTACTTGACTATGTTGGTTTTCTGAGATGATGATGATGGGTTTTTATCTGCTACCGTTGCTTTACTTATATTTATTTTTATATATTCTGTCTTGCGATATCTCTGTGCATGTTTACCTTCACAATAACGCCCCTCCAAAGCTAGTACATTCTAAGGAGTGATCCTAGTGGAGGTGGGGTGTTACAATCGAGGTATGATAGTTGAGGGGAGACACCAAATGGATGTTTAGATTGGTTGATATTAGGGGCATGATGCTTAGCTCTTGTAGTCTTTACTAGTTAAGGGAGGGGCCGAGGTGGGGCCATAGCCCCCATGGAAAACATACCCTAGGAATATCTGTATTTTGAGGCTCTTAAAGGAAGGCCTGTACAGATATGGAAAAGCTCCAGACCGAGTTCCGTGTTTCTTGTATCGCCCTGCCACGGAACTCGGTGCACATTAGAGGACGTGCGGTTGAGGCATCGAGCTACAATTAACGGTACATACGTGGGACAGTCTAGATACATACATGTCTGCTCTGGGTGGTGTATCATTGACTTGAGGGCATTACTCTGGTATGGAATCTAATTCAAACTAAGGTGGAAGTCCATACATTTGCGTAGCATAGTAATGATAGATGTATGCGGAATGTAATATTGTTATATAGAGGTTCATACATCACTCCGGCGTAGGATGAGGGACTGCGTACACTTCGGTGGGATTATGACGTAGACCATGCGAGTGGGTTACCATGGGGTGTACCTTAATATTGGGGGTAGCTACATATGTACTGTATTAGGTTAATCCACTGGGAAATAAATGGGTGCGACGGGCATATAAGCCTTGAGTATTGTTAACCAAAGTAACCTAATAAATAAAAAAATATGATTGAACGGTACATGTAGTGTTATCCAAAGTGAATTTAAATACAGTCACCAGAACTTGTGTTCTGACCCCCTCCTCAAAACATGTTCGCAGGTTAGGTTTGTGGCAGAGACATGATAACTTTGGTTACTAATTAGGCAGTATTATTAATACGATAAGGCTATACTTTGAGTATATTATATTTTATCCATTCCGCTGTGAAATATTTTCTGAGCTCTGACATATTTCATGTCTCTGTCTTTTCTGCAGGATACCAGAGCAAACCAACACGAATTTCCATAAATTGGAATTTTGAAAAAAAAAATCGGTCTATCAGAATTTGGGTTATTACAATAGTGGTGCTCTCAGCTTGTTTCTTAAGGATTCTACGCTCCTTAGTGTTGTTATTAAGTTCGGTATGGAAGCGTTATTCTGACTCGCTATGCGATTTCTTATAGTTCTCGGCTTCGTGTTGTGCAAGAGCAAGTGGGGCCTGAGCTCCCTCGCATTCTTTAATCGCAGCTGCCCTACCAAATGCATCTTGTTTAGATATGAGCTTTTTATTATCCAAATCATGCTGAAACTTCCTAATAATCTTGGATAGTTTCCGAGTGTACTTACAAGTCCCTTTGTATTGGGTGTCCATGAAGTATATTCGAGCCTTAATGGGATCAGTCCATTTGTCGAGAACCGGTTCAAGATTCGGTTTAAAATGCATGTTCCCAAAGTGATATTCAAGGAACTACTTCAAATCATGATTCCCCGCTCGTTAATGGAGTCGAGCACCACAGGCTCTGTTGTAGTGATGTCGATGGACCTGCGTTTGCTAAGTACAATGGTCGTGTTGCCCTTATCATTCTCCTTGTCGTTGTCTTTGTCTGGGACCTTGTCTTTGGAATCAGAGTACTTCTTAGATGTTTTTTCATAAGAGTATGACCCCTTTGGAGGAGGCAAAGCTTTAGGAATTTGGTTGTCCCCCTCACAATGGCATTGACTGCTCTTATACTTATCTGAATCCTGGCGAGCTGGGGAATGGGAGCAAGAGGACTAATGACCTTGTGATTGGTAATGGTTCTGATCGTCTCTCCCGTGGATCTTTCCATGATCGTGTTAAGTATCAGAGCTATACTTGGGAAGACTTCCGCGAAGGTCCCTGGGATTGTGATGTCAGTAAGACATTGCACCTTTAAGTCAACACAAGCTAATGTCAGGATCAGGAAGCGACATATCACAAATGTGTTGTGACATGCAGTGCCAGTGTGGTGTGTGTCCTATGTGATCTCCTCAAAAGACCAGAGCCTGGAGTTTGACTCGAATGTGTGGTCAGCTCGGTCTTTATGGGCATAAGGTCTTCTTCAGATGGAGGAAAAAAGAGCCAGAACCAATTTATTGGGAAGTATACATGTCATCGGACAAGGGGGATTAGCCAGATATTTGAATATGGAGTCGTCTTGATGGGGAGCATGAGAAGGAAATTTGGCAGGAGATGGAATTTTGGGTGTATGCTATCCTTCATGAGGAGATGCGTCTTTAGGAGAGCCACCCCGTGGCTTGTCCTCAGGTGATCTTTCGAGGAACTCCTCTGCAGGAATGTTTATTGAGGAAGGACTCACAGGAATCTCAATGCTTTCTTTCTTAGGAGTTTTCTATCTTTTTCTCCTGATTGCAACACATGACTTAAGCCCATGGGATCTTTGCTCTTTAAACCCTCATTGATTTCGATCATCGTCATAACATGTCCCACAGATGGGGGCATGCTTTCAGTTCCTACTGGTCTAGAAGGATCTTGGATTCGAGGCACGTATATGTAGGCACGACCTCCAGCATCATTGCTTCGCAACATATCAAGAAGATGGTGCCGATGAAGAAACTCAACAACAACGTGCTATCTAATGCTTATGAAATAAGGGCTACCATTCAACAAGTTAGTTAGGTGATCCTGATATACATGGTCGTCTGTCTTTTTTTGATTTGGAACCGAGAACACGAGAAAGGGGTCAGTAAACCTTTGAGTGTAATTGAAACGAGAAAGCCATAATTCGAAACTTACTCGATTGGATCCACCTCTTAGCACACCTAGGTTGATGAAGAATATAGAACCACTCTGGTCTTATTCACCCACATTGCTCAATCCATCACTGGTGATTTTTCTTTTAGGAACATATTCAAAATGGAGAAAAGGCGAAGTCTCCATTTGTCAATGGTTAAAATGGTAGAAAGAGTTTTACATCCTTAAAAGTGAGTTCCACACCCATAACCTCCATGTATGTTATGTACAATGTATAAAGCTATGAGTATTATATTGGGTGATGTTGCAAGGAGGCTATCTTTAATCGTCTTAGAAAATCGAAGACGAAGGAAATGGAGGAAAGGCTTCGACTGAGCACATTAACTGGCTTACCTCCATGTCACCTACAAGAGGATTATGGGGTCTATCTTAGATCTTCTCTACTACTTTGACCTCTTCCCAAATTATTCCGTGTTTTAAACATATTCTTCTTAATTTGACTTCATCGGTCATTGAAACCCAAGAATCTTTTGGCTTATGTAAAACAAAAGCATCATTGAACTCGTCAGGAGCTCGATTATATCCTACTCCCCCATCCTCTTCATCAGCATAAGTGTCTGATTCAGTGGATTATATATCTTCATGTAGATCAATTTCAAAGTTAGAGTACGAATTGCCTGAAGGCTCAGGACTCAACAGAGGAATGTTAGGATTGGATGTTGATTCCTAAGCTTTGCTTTTCACGAACTTCCATAGTCTAGTTGGGTACCTTCCAAACATATTAGCTCTATTATCGAAGAAAAATCGATAATTAGAGTAAAATAGCATGTACGCCCTGTGTGTGCGCTAGTGTATTTGCTGTGCTAGTGTGATAAATATAAAGGAAGCAGTGAAAACATGCATTTATTTAATGAGTGACGTGACAGTCAAGAAGTTTAGGTTCTAAGGCCTGGAATTATAAAGAAAACCTGTCGTGCATCTTTAGAGTCAGTACTTTAAAAATGGCTCTATCTTAACTATTCCCAAGATTATAAGCTGTGATTTGCTTCTGTCAAGTTATGCGCATGCATATTACGACGGATTGAAAAAGTTGTAATAGTCCTCGTATCAATAAGATTCTGTAATATGTCTAAGAGTACGCAATAATTATGTTGCTTATATGAAGATTTGGTCGAATTTTTGGTTCGGAGCTTTGGGTTAGGATTTTGGGTCGAAGGTCCAGGTCGAATAAGCATCGGGTCAAGACTACTCAGCCCAACCCATGTCATTTGTGGAGTTGGTAGTTTTTCAATCCTCTCCTTCGGTCATCCATTCGAACCACTGGCACCAAGAACCACATGATTTCTTTCTCCATCTCCTCTCCTCCTTAAGTCCCATCACTCCATCTTCTCCATCCGTCGAAACTTAAGACGAGCGCATATGCCAAACTCCTCGACGTCATACGATAGGCACCGTGACAGCTACCTAAAGATGGGTCTAACATCACCAATGACGGCTTCGAGATTCACGGCTCGATTCGACGGCAGTAAAACCACAAAAATTGGAGCACTATTCGAATCAAATCCATTCGAAAGTTTAATTAAAACAAAAAATTGATGATATAACAGCTACCTATGAGTTCGATTTCGAGAATCGGTCGAGTTTCAAGCTAGGCTGAGAGCTAGGGTTTCTAAAATTATGTTGTTTCAAAAAATAAAAGATAAAAAAAGAAGTGAACGAGTGCGGATTGGTTTATATATAAGGCAGAAGAAACTATTCATATTGCTTCGGAGGTGACAGTTTGACATATTCATTCGGAGGTAGAAATGGGGTGTTGAAGCATTTCGACTCGAATAGGTTAGCGGGTCGAGTATATTCGTCCTGACTCGGTGTCGGACAAGGTTATTTAAAAGAGTTCAGCATGTTTACTAAGTTGAATTTTGAAATCAAATCATAAAAAGAAATATGATTTCGTTTATGCACGTTAACAAGAGTTAACATAATTGTATAATTTGGACGAACGGCTTACAGATTGTGATTCCTTAAAGGTTAAAAGATTTACCTTTGAATCTACCGGTACTTAAGTTGAAGGATCCAAAATGGCTATGTACATCGAAGGAAAACATGAATGTGATCTCCTATTTATACTTGATGCAGAGAATCAAGGAACATGACTTTATAAAAGAACATACCTATTAATTGTAACTATTGAAGAATGAACAAAGCACTGAATTCAAAGCATGCTTGCGATAAGACATACTTTAAGGGGGCAAAATGTTGGCCTACTTTGTGACTAAGCCATCACAATGTCCACATGACAGCATGTATAAAAAGGCAAGAGTCATGACCAATCGAAGACTAGAGCTTGGTTCGATTAGAGTATAAGAGCTTCATAAGGAATGGTGTCGAAGCTCTGGTTTGAAAGAAGGCGGGTCAAAGATAGTAGAAAGCAGGCGGTTAGAAGGAAATACGGGCATCAGATCAAAACCCATCAGGTCGAATAAATTCGACCCGATCCAATGCCCATCTATATGTTGCACGAGCTAACTATCCACTTGCACCACTATCTCCTATTCTTATGGATAAGACTCTACGTGGCCACGAATTCCTACCCCATAAAACTTGTAGGACAGATCCATTACTCAACTATAATGCTGGAGACAACGCAACATCATAGTAACGGTCCCCGCTATATTTCAAGGATCCGACCCCTATATATACCTGACCAGATGAAGGAAAAAGGATCTTTGGCCACTTGAAAACTTGAACACATCACTTTCTACTGCCACTTCGCTCGACCCGGTCAAATAATATTTATTTTCAAGTATAACACCATAAATTTGTGAGGAAATCAATTGTACTTAAGTGTTTAAGTGGTTCAAAACCTCATATTTGTAATTCTTTACTGAATTAAAGGGTTATAAAGTGGACGTAGGCTCATTAGCACAGAACCACTATAAATCTCGTGTGTTTTCTTGTTTTTCCTTGGTTTTAGTTTATATTTCTTAATTATTCTCTACAAAATCTTGTCAGTTAGGTGTTAGTACCATTTTTTGGTCTAATATAAGTGTTTTGTTATTGAAGAGACCTGGATAAAATATTGTCATACTCTCTTCCAATACCGAAAACCACTTTAACAACTGCGATGTTGGATGCCCTTGACCTTCCGGGCATAATTAAAATGACTAAAGCACTTGATCTTTGGGGAATAATTAAAATGACTAAAACAGGTGATATATCATGACAAAGTAGGGTTATCTACCACCATCAGCAACACTTATTCCTTTATTACTATAGTCCCTCAGTTTCATTGATTTGATGTGCACCCTTGATTTGGAGGTGTTGTTCCGAGGTGGGCAATAGTTGTAGCTATGCATTACTAGCAGTCCAGGCATGCAACCGGTAGATTCCTACCCTGGTTATTCCTCGTGTGCCTTGTCATATTATACTGATCATTCCTACTACAACTTTATTTTGCATTGTAACTATGGAGTTCTCCTTGATTGCCCACTGGTTTGTGGAGTTTACAATACTATATAGACTAATATGTTTATAAACGGTGTAAGGTAATAATGGTAATCCCTCTTACACAATTTTAAAAACGTACTTTATTTATAGACACTATTATAATAGAGCATTGTATTATATAGTATCTAGTTTATCGCATCCTTTGGAGATGGAAATCCCCATAACATCTCTTAAGTTATTGCACTCATAAATACATTGGATATGGGGTGTAAATTAGCATAAGCATCCCTAACGTCATGACACTCACATTATTAACTGATTTCCATTTATCTGATATGAGAATATTTTCGCTTTGATCCAAATATTTTTGTATTTTCATTGGTACTTGGGTCAACCTGAGTTTTTCAATTAGTGAAGACCATATTATATTGAAGATGGAGATGGAGCTTGACAGACATAGTTACTAGTATTATTCCGCTGCATATATTGGTATGTTTATTATAGTTATATTATTGTAATGTGTAATCTAATGTATAATTTAAAAGCTTTATGAACTATTATTGGATTATTATATTTTGTCCTTCCGTTGTGAGACTCTATGATTGTTTTTCTTCGTTCTTATTTTCTTATCTTAATCCCAATAAATATATGTATTTTAGATTTGTTTAATTCGACATGTGAGGATTATTGTCGATTTAAACAATAAAAAATGCAGGTCATTACAACTCCCTTCTTTGGAATGAACAAAGCTAAGTTCATACAAGCATAAATCATCAAAATTGAGATATAAGACGATAATTGTAATTTATCATTGGTTGGGGATGAGTTGTTAGTGTAAGGGTAAGTGTACAGTCTATTTGAATGACCAAACTAATTTGGTATAGAAGCATTCAAAGGCATGCTATTATTAGCTTGTTGAGGTCAATATATTTAATAAGGTTAAACAAGATAAGCTAGTAATGAAAACCATGACTTTTGTAGCTAATGTTTTGTTGTTTTTTGTCCTTTCTTGAAATTTTGTTACTGTATTGTTCATTGCGATATGATAGTCTACTTTAGGAAAAGTGCAGGAGCATTCTTCATAGCTTTTTGTTTTTCCTTCTCAGTTGTAGTGCTTTTACAACCAAATTATTTCATATTTCCATTCTTGATGCATTCGAAGCATCAAGTATTCCAACATTTTTTCCCACTTAAGTCTATTCTAGCTATTGAAGGGAAATATATCACTGACCTCCAACATGTTGTGTAACAACCCAATATTTTGGGACCAATTTAAAATATATTTTTAATAAATTTAACAAGGATTTACAGTCGATGTCAATAATTATCCACTTAGAATTTATTTAAAAAAAGAAACTTGAATGTATAATTTAAAATTTAATTAAAACGAGCTCATAAGGGCATGGTATTTGTATTATTACATTTTAAACTTCAGAAGAGTATATAAAATTCAATATAAGTTAGAATTCTTTGTAACAAGAAATTTTAGGATCTATTGAATTATATTTTTCTAATGGAAGCGAGAAATTGAGATTTCATTATATAAATTGTAAGTTATGTCCGAATTAAAATTTCAAAAAGTCGCTATGGAATCGTTTATAAAATATATCAAATTATTATATAAAATAAAAGTATTTATGATTATCCTTTTATAAAATCAAATATCGATTTAACCTGATTTTTGAAAATATGGAGTTATAAAGCTAAATATGTTTGCTTTAGAAATATATGGTGGTTTGTTTGGATATATACAATAATGTTTATTTATTATTATTTAATTGAACTTTTTTGAATTTACTAATATATTATTGGTCTTATTTAAGCCTTGGACATATCCATTTTTCTAACGACCTCCGTTTTTATGAAACCAGTTTTGTTGTATCCAGAATGTCAAATTATTACTAGATTTCAAATTTCGTAATTTTTGGAGTTAATACGTAGTCATGGCAAATTAAAATGTACGTTCAAATTCAATATTTAACGTTATGTTTTAATTTCGAGAAAAACTAATTAAAACAACTTACAAAATCTATTCCATTAAGTCCAAAATAGGGGTATTTAGTTAAGGGCGACATTCGTTCGGGTTCGTTTGGGGTTCAGAGTGTTAAATTTCACAACGAAGTAACGTACATATTTAATATTAATACATATATATTATATAAACTCTTTTATATCATAACCCTAGCTATTATCTTCAGTCGCCGCCACTTCGAAATGGAAGGCTGAAATTTTTCGAAATTGTTTCCTTGATCACGATTCATCCACTGATTATTTCATGAATCTTTCTGCACGAATGTTGCAGAGATTTTCGAGCTCTACAAATCTTTAAGATGATGATCTTGTTTTGTATGGTGTATTATTATAATTTGGTGCTCAAACTCGGGATGTTTGGTGCAGTTTTCACGAAAAGGGGGGATCAAACTTGGCCCAGTGGCCGGTGGTGGGTGAGGGCATGAAGTCCTTCGACGATATGGGTTCATATGGGTTCCTACCACTATTTTTATAGTATCATATTTTATCCATTCCGCTGTGAGATATTTTCTGAGATCTGATATATTTTATATCTCTTTCTTTTCTACAGGATACCAGAGCAACCAACACGAGTTTCGATGGATTAGAATTTTGAGAAAAATATTCGGTCTATTGGAATTTGTGTTGTCACATATGGTATCAGAGCTTAGGTTTAGAATTCCTGTATAGATAGTGAGTTATTGTATTTGTATTTTCAAAAAATATAAATATATTATATGTATACACCTAGATCCATAAGCGGAACCCACTAAATAGAAAGAGCATAATATGGGAAAAAATTGGGATCTCTGTTTTGTACACTAAAGGAAAGAATATGGAAATCTGAGGCCCTTAGGTAATTTGGGTGGAAAGTGTACAATATACTTAGTATGGAAGAAAGGTGAATCTCATAAGTTAGTATTTCAAGTTAGTGAGTTTGGCAATAAAAACCTTATAAATTGGAAAAGGTTGAAAAGAGGAAAATGAACTAGGAATATATATAGTTGAGAGAATTGACCTTGTGGGAGTATCTAAGAAAAGCCTAGAAGATTGGAAACCCGCTTTTAGTTTATCCCCATTATTAACTTGTAAGAATGTGAAATTGTAAAAGCTTTTGGAAGACGGTTTATGGTGTTTTCAAGTTTTAATCCGAAAAGTTATAATTTTAAAATAAGTAAAGAGCATATTCAAGAAGTACATATTGGGTTTTGAACTAAAATAGCGTATATTTTGTAAATAGTGATTTCACGTGAAAATTTTGTCTTAAATAAAATTCTCTCAGTCAAAGGTGCATACTATAGAGCATGTATAGCTCGCTAGTTTTCTAGTTATATTGCATGGAAGGATTAAAAAACAAAACTTAGAAAATGTTGTAATTTGTTGAAAATTAGAATTTTCCGTATAGAAAGTTTTGAAATCTCTATTCTTTTGACAATCAATTTTGATAAATTGTTTTAGCAAGAAAATTTTGTTGGGTGGACAAAATAAGATTGTAGAAATTAAGAATATAGTAGATGTTTGCACCTTGTAGTAACAGATTGAACCGACCTTATAGGCAAGAGCAGTTGAAAGCATAATTGAGAAACATTTGTCCTTGTCTACTCCAGTTTTTATGATTTGAAAAAAAATGATGATTTACATTTTTAAGATGATATGTTTTTTTATGGTTTGGAAAAATTAAGTTTTGATGAGAAAAATAAAGTTTTGATACTTTTAACTTATGAAAGAAAAGTGAAATGAAAAAGGCCAAACCGTGTTTTAAAAAGTATAGAGTAGGTGAGGGTTAGTGCCAAGGAAAGACGGGAAAAAAGTTTTGAGGCAATGAAGTAGATAGCAAGAATTATCTTGTCTTGGAATGGAATAATAGTAAGTTCCCATAAAATGCGTAAGCATTGAGAAGCTTAGGATGTTGCTTGAAATGAATATTGGAACATAGCTAGGACTAGTGATGACTACTCAATATAAAAGGGCAAGTAAGTTTTTGGAACCTATTGCAAATTTACATATTAGGGGTAAAACCAGTTATTACATTTCGATTGGGATAGTTATTGTAACAACCCGGAAATTCTGAGCCAATTAAATTTTTTTATTTTGGCGATTTTAATGGATTTTGAATATTTAAAATGATTTATTTTAAATATTAACAACAGAAATTTATTTTTCGATGAAGTGAAAACGAATTAATTTATTTCAATTATAAAATGAGTCTGAAATGGCGTGTAGTTTGAAAATTCGATTTTGAATTTCAAATGAATATACAGAATTCAATATAAGTCAGAATTGGACGAAATAAGAAATATTTGAATCTGATTAACGATATCTTTGTAACGAAGGTAAGAAATTAAGATTTCACTTTATAAATGATAAGATACGTCCAGTTTAAAATTCTGAAATAGCGCTGTGGAATTTATATATATATTAATATAATATAAAGCCCTTAAAAATAGCCATTTTGCAAACGACCTCCGTTTTCGACGAAACCACTTTTGTGAGATCCGGGATGTCAAATTATTGCTAGATTCAAATTTCCATAATTTCTGAAATCAATATGTGAGCGTGGCGCATTAAAATGTGTTTTGACCATTTCAGTTGAATTAGATCGACCAGAAAATGGCCATTTTTCAAACGGTCTCCAAATTCGACGAAATTAGTTTTGTTAGGACCGAATCGTCAATACGAAGCTATAAAAAAAATTCTGGAATTTTTAGACTTAGTATGTGGCCCCGGTAAATTAAAATGTGCGTTTGAATTCGATATATATTGATTTATATTTTAATTTTGGTAAAAACTGATCGTAACAGCCGAATTGGATTACGAAATATATCCCATTGTGTTCAGAATGGGGGTAATTAGCTAGGGGCGACACTCGTTGGGTTTGATCTGGAGTTCGTATGGATACGAGGGTATTTTTGGAAATAAAAATTATATATATATATATAAATCTAATTTCCTAAAAACCCTATTGGTCAAAAAGTTCAGTCCCCGGTCAACGTTTCCTTTCCGCCTCCAGGAGCGATTCACGATTAAAAAGCTCCGCCGTTCCTCTGCAAATTCCGATCATTCCACGCAAGGAAATTCCAAGCTTGTAAGGGGAAATCTCTAGAGCTCAGGGAGATCTAGATCTTCAATGGTCGGGATCATCTGAAGTGGTGTATTCGCCTTGATTTTCCAATCCAAAGTCGCACCGTCGCGAGACAGATTCCGACCACCTGAGTTGATCAAACTCGAGAGGAAGGGGTGCTGGAGGAAGCCTGCATGTGGGGGAAGGTCGTGGAGACTTCAGATCCTTGTCTAGCGTCTCGGATTTCGTGCAAAGATCAACCCTAGTTCTTGACATTGGGTTTTGAACGCACGACCAAGTTAATTTGGGGAAGAAAAGGAACTAGCAACGTATACAGCAGCGTTTTCCTATTTGCGATTAAAGGAAGGTATTAATTTTAATTAATTAAATTATTCGCTACACTTTAAAATGTGATTAACTTTCATAAAATCATATCTCGCTCATACGAAGTTGAAATCACATGAAACAGGATCTGTTGCGATCGTGGGGACGAGAGCTTCACAACAAAACTAACCGCATTCAAAATAGAACACGTTTGAATTTCAGGCAAATTCAAACCCGAATCGAACCAGAAATTCATAAATAAAACCGACGGAGTGGAAAATCAAAGTGAGAACTTCTCACTAAAATTTCTTGTCCAGTTATTTATTTTACAACTGCTTATATGAACTGCTCCCCGTCGTCCACAGACCATGGACGACTTATTTGTTTGATTTTGATGTGAAAATTGTGTTGTCATTGCGATATGGAATGTGTTGTACGTGAAAATTATATATATAGCGAAGTGAAAATCTTATATATAGAAATGTGAAAAATATACATATATGAAATGCGAATGGTAAATGTATATGAAAGGCGAAACTACATATATGAAATGCGAATGGTAAATGTATATGAAATGCGAATATACATATATGAAATGCGAATGGTAAATGTATATGAAATGTGAATGGTGAATGTATATGAAATGCTAATGGTAAATGTATAAGAAATGTGAATGGTAAATGTGTATGAAATGCGTATATATATATATATATATATATATATATATATATATGAAATGCGAATGGTAAATGTATATGAAATGTGAAAATTATAATGTTTAACATATATATACACTAAATAAAATTGTCATGTATATGGAATATTCAATTTTGATTTAAAATTGAATATGAAGTTGAAATCGTTTTTTAAAACGAAGTTAAAACGATTTATAAAATATGTTTTAAATGGAAATTGACGAAATATATATTATATATATTAAATGGCCTGAATAGAACGCGCCGCGCAGCGACCTTTCGCGAATTTCGACCATTGACTTCGAATTGCGATTACGGGAGATCCGACCGTCGGATTCCCCTAAAACCGAAACCGTTGGGTTCGTATCGAAAAGAGCTTTCCAACGAATATAAGAGATTTGAAATCTAATGGTTGGATTTGGAATTATATCCTAATTTGGAAAAGGTCGCTGTAAGTGCAGTTCGATGACCGTTTATGGAAATCGACTGTACAGACCTTGATAAAATTATTAAAATATTAATGATTCGTGTAAAATCATAATGAATGATTTAGAAATAATTGAGATGAAAAATTCCATATTTGAAAAGATAAAAATATATTTTTATCGAAATGAACTAGTTATGAACTAGAATTATAATCCAATATTTTTAAATAAACAAATTGGGTTTGAAATGGTTTTAAAAATAACCAGAATTTCCAATATATGAATTGGAATGGATTTGAATTGAAATTATCGTCGGAATATTTTGATATGGGATTCCGTGATTATACGGATATTGTGGAGGAATTTGAAAGATATATATATCGTTATTCCGATACGATATTTGTTGATTTCAGAATTTGATATTGAACATAAACCAATATATTTTCTATTCAGAGCCTTGTATTTACTATCATATGGGATTTTGGGTTTGTCATGAATGGTGTCTTCCTTAACACCGTTCTTAAACCCAATGGTGTTAAGAAAATTAGTAACTAACTGGAGATTAGTTAAGTTGAATGGTTTCCTGGGTATTGTTCTGATGTTGGTTTCGGCCTTCGGGGTTAATACTTAGGGGATTGTTCTCTTACTAATTTACGGTTAGAGACTGATGGAATGTGATTTTGGGTTTATCGTGAACCGTGTTTTAAATGGCATTGGTTCTTTAACCCAGGTAAAGATAAGATTAATTTATTAAATTTGAATAATCATTAAGTAATGATTATTGAGAATAAAACTAAGTAGAGTTTTAATGAATCTTTAATTAGATTGAATTGATCGAGAACGAAGTAACACCAGTTTTGCTCCAAAGCGATAGTTAAATCTTTAATTAGATTTAAGCGTGAAATGGTAATTAATATTTACCGATAACACCGTGGTGTTAGATATGGATTATTACCGGTTTTGCTCTGTGGGATGAATAGGTTGGGATTGGAAAATAAAATAAATGATTACTTCGGTGTGGTTCGCTAATCCCGACTAGTTTGGAAAATCTTAATATGGTTTGATATCCAAAGGAAGATTAAAGAATAAATTTAAAAGAGTTTATCTTTGATAAAATTAATTGGGAACCAATTCCATAATGAAGTGAATATTTGAATAAAAGAACATTCTGAATTAGAATGAGGCATATGTTGTGTTTCTGTAACAATTGCTTATTATATACGCGAGTTATTCAGAAAGGCCGGGTTTAACCCATTCTGAATAACTGATTCGACGATAAGTCGAAGAGATTGAAGACGGTGCAAGACCGATAATCTTCATATCGAATGGAAGGGTGCTACTGATGCCCATGATTGGAGTAGCTACCTTGAAGGGGCTACAGTGGTAGCCGTCCGGACGTACTTGTTGATTGTACGGATATGCGAGGGTCTCAGGTGCCTCCGGTTTCGTTCAGACCTAGAACGGACTTGTAAATGGATGGTGTGTATGACATTGGATTTTGCTCTGTGTTGATTGATCTCTACTAAATATACGTCGGCCTAGTGAAGGGGAATTTATTCCCTTACTTCACACTTCTCTGAGACGTATGGGATCGGAGGTTGTATATTGATAGACATCAGTCGCATGGCGTAAATTGCCTGTGTGGCATGCCTAAGTGGCAAATGATCAAGGCTTCTGTTGGAAAGCAGAGTCTTGTGGTTGATGATCAAGGCACGGCCTTTGTGGCATCGCTTTGTGTAGCGTTAATTCGCGAGCCTCACACTCCGGTATGGTGGTAAACTGATGGTTTGATCAGTATGCTTTCAGAGGATGGGCACCTTAGTGGTGTCGTGGATTCGGTCGACCTAGATGAAGGATAGAGTAAGCGGTGTTTTCTCTCGCTGGGATGTAAGCCGCGGTGATACTCAATATCCTGGATATAGTGCGGATGTGCATTACGGTGTTTTCTCTCGCTGGGACGTAAGCCATGGGGAATTGCCTTACGCGATTGATCTTTCGAGTTAGTAACCACCATGATGGAAATCCAAACTTCCAATACGACATTTTGTGGTTTTGGTTGTATACTATATATGGCGACATAGTGGTATAGGACATTCATGCCGCCTATGATTGATACATTTATATTTGAAGTTGAGTTCTTCACTTATAGTAATAATAAAAGTTGAATTTCGCATACCAAGCATATTTGGCTATTATAAGGTATCACTCTATCCTCCGGCTTGCGTTACATTGTGTGATGGGACCTGGGTCTTATAATAGTTTCATTGTTCTTGATTTAGCATTGCGCTGTTTGTTTATGCATTGGTATTCTTGGGGTTAAAACCTGTTCCGTGTTATACGGCGTGGTCCCTTGATTTATCCAACTTTAAAATTTAATGAATAACTGTTTTAGTTCTCACACCAATTCCATGACTGACCTGGAGTTTATTGTTTTAACCTAAACTCTGGGTGCCCTTATTTTCCGTACGGGCAGCTAGTAGTTTTGGTTTTGCAGATTTATATTCATAGGATCCTGGTTTACAGCTGAAATGATATTCGGAAAGCTCTGTATCCGTCTATTTCTTTCATTTGTGTTTTGTATTATTTTTCCGCTGCTATGTATTTAAATGTAATTTAAATCTCTGATATTTTTCTGATGTATAATATTTGTTCATACTCTGTATATTCTTGTATTCTGATGGAATTGTTGTAATAAGCAATGAAATGTTCTTCTGTTTGTGTTCTGATTTGTCGTGTTCTCAAAGCAATCCGTTCTTTCTCTTCTCTTTAGAGACCGGAGAAGTTCGGATCGTCACATTTGGTATTAGAGCTTTGGTTTACAGAGCTCGAGAACAAGACACATTAGAACCAAATGAAAGAATTCATCAGTGATTGGATTAGTAATATCCAATAAGAATAACTCTTTAGAGATGGGATCAGTAGTATCCTAGAAAGTGTGTGAAGAGTGTTATTTTTAAAATGAAATGAAAACAAACTTTGTTTTGAAAATTTAAATTATATTATACATATTTGAATATCTGTTTTATATTGAATTTGGACTATCGAGTATATGAAGATTTTGAATATACGCGTAATTAACGTGTATTCGAAGCCTCAAATATATTGGATAGATATGGAATTACACTCTAGTCGCCCGGAGATGATACTGATGATTGAGATCTCATCATTAGTGTTTATGTTCGAGTTTCGAAAGTGGGATATTTATATATTTCCAATCGACTGGTGTGAGAACCAAAACTAAATATGGTTATTGTTGTGACTTGGCATCAAAAACATGATTTTGAGTATATGTATAAAAGTTATACGTTTGAAAAGTTAACCAATTGCTGGCTGTGGTGTTTGATTATTAATTCAACTATTAAAAATACTAGAATGTTAAATAAAGTATAAATCAAGATATTTGTTAAGTGAAATACAATGTAAACTCTCTTGATAAAATCCTCAAAATATAATGTAGGATATAGATGACTATGGCTTATCTAATACTGAATTCTGGATGACTCCGAAACAAGCAAGGAGAGCCCACCAGAAAACAGAAAAAGAAAGAGAGTTGAACTTAGGAACATACGTGGGTGTTTATTGTCGTATATGCAGAGAAGAACGACACTATGCAGTTCAGTGCCCTGAGAGAAAGAAGAGCAAAGAAAAAGAGATAAGAAAGGATATAGTTTGTTTTAAGTGCAAAGAGATGGGACATTTTGTGGATAAGTGTCCAAACATTAAGAAAAAATTCAGAAAATTTGGAAAAGAAAAGAAGTGCTTCCGATGTAAATAAATAGGGCATCTAGCCCGAGATTGCCCGTTAAAGAAGGGAGATAAGAAATCCAAAGGAAAGGAGGTATCTACATTGGAAATTATGCAAGAAGGAGGCATGAATTCCTAGCAAGTTGGGTTTTAATGAAATGAACTAGTATTTTGGATATATTTATGAACGTATGGTTATTTGTGTTATGACACTTTTTGTTTTGAAATGTACCAGTATTGTATAATATAACTAATGTAAGAAAAATATTGAACTACGTCGAATTTAGCATCAAATATTGAACTGAATTTGAAAACTGATTGAAATTGCATGCATATACATGTATATATATATATATATATATGTGTGTGTGTGTGTGTGTGTGTGTGTGTGTGTGAACAAGTCATAGCAAGGAGGCTAGAGAAGAGGAATAAAATTGTATACCCGACAAATAGGTACATGTTTACTATATTTCTTGAATTTGGATGATTTTATGAGCCGCTTGGCCTTTTCTTTTTCTTTTTGAGATGAGAGGGCATGTGTGGTGGTTTGGGGATTTTCCCGATGCTCCCGGTGCAAGGGAGGTTATGGCGAAATTTTTCGAAAATTTAGGGTGTTAGCCAAAATTTTGAAATTTTGAAAAGTTCTTAGAAACTGAAAACTTGAAGAACTTAAGCCGTACTGAAAATAACGAAAGTTGAGTTGATTAGTTAAACAACTTTTAGCTCCGTTCCTTTTCGAGGACGAAAAGATTTTAAGTGGGGGAGATTGTAACAACCCGGAAATTCTGAGCCAATTTAAAATTTTTATTTTGGCGATTTTAATGGATTTTGAATATTTAAAATGATTTATTTTAAATATTAACGACGAAAAATTTATTTTCAACGAAGTGAAAACGAATAAATTTATTTTAATTATAAAACGAGCCTGAAATGGCGCGGTAGTTTGAAAATTCGATTTTGAATTTCAAATGAATATACAAAATTCAATATAAGTCAGAATTGGATGAAACAAGAAATATTTGAATATGATTAACGATATCTTTGTAACGAAGGTAAGAAATTGAGATTTCACTTTATAAATGATAAGATACGTCCAGTTTAAAATTCAGAAATAGCGTTGTGGAATTTATATATATTTTAATATAATATAAAGCCCTTAAAAATAGCCATTTTACAAACGACCTCCGTTTTCAACGAAACCACTTTTGTTGGATCCGGGATGTCAAATTATTGCTAGACTCAAATTTCCATAATTTCTGAAATTAATATGTGAGTGTGGCACAATAAAACGTGTTTTGACCATTTCAGTTGAATTGGATCGACCAGAAAATGGCCATTATTCAAACGGTCTTCAAATTCGACGAAATTAGTTTTGTTAGGACCCTATGGTCAATACGAAGCCAGAAATAATTTTTCTGCAATTTTTAGAGTTAGTATGTGGCCCCGGTAAATTAAAATGTGCGTTTGAATTCGATATATATTGATTTATATCTTAATTTTGGTAAAAACTGATCGTAACAGCCGAATTGGATTACGAAATATATCCCATTGTGTTCGGAATGGGGTTAATTAGCTAGGGGTGACACTCGTTGGGTTTGATTTGGAGTTCGTATGGATACGAGTGTATTTTTGGAAATAAAAATTATATATATATAAATCTAATTTTCTAAAAACCCTATTGGTCAAAAAATTTAGTCCTCGATCAACGCTTCCTTTCCGCCTACAGGAGCGATTCACGATTAAAAAGCTCCACCGTTCCTCTGCAAATTCCGATCAATCCACGCAAGGAAATTCCAAGCTTGTAAGGGGAAATCTCTAGAGCTCAGGGAGATCTAGCTCGTCAACGGTCGGGATCATCTGAAGTGGTGAATTCACCTCGATTTTCCCATCCAAAGTCGCGCCGTCGCGAGATAGATTCCGACCACCTGAGTAGATCGAACTCGAGAGGAAGTGGTGCTGGAGGAAGCATGCGCGTGGGGGAAGGTCGTGGAGACTTCAGTTCCTGGTCTAGCATCTCAGATTTCGTGCAAAGATCAACCCTAGTTCTTGACATTGTGTTTTGAATGCACGACCAGGTTAATTTCGGGAAGAAAAGGAATCAGCAACGTATACAGCAGCATTTTTCTATTCGTGATTAAAGGAAGGTATTAATTTTAATTAATTAAATTATTCGCCACACTTTAAAATGTGATTAACCTTCATAAAATCATATCTCGCTCATACGAAGTCGAAATCACATGAAAAAGGATCTGTTCCGATCGTGGGGACGAGAGCTTCACAACAAAACTAACCGCGTCCAAAACAGAACATGTTGGAATTTCAGGCAAATTCAAACCCGAATCGAACCAGAAATTCAGAAATAAAACCGACGGAGTGGAAAATCAAAGTGAGAACTCCTCACTAAAATTTCTTGTCCAGTTATTTATTTTATAACTGCTTACACGAACTGCTCCCCGTCGTCCACAAACCATGGACGACTTGTTTGTTTGATTTTGATGTGAAAATTGTGTTGTGATTGCGATATGGAATGTGTTGTATGTGAAAATTATATATATAGCGAAGTGAAAATCTTATATATAGAAATGTGAAAATAAATGTATATGAAATGCGTATATATATATATATGAAATGTGAATGGTAAATGTATATGAAATGTGAAAATTATTTGATTGTTAAAAAAATATAATGTTTAACATATATATACACTACATAAAATTGTCATGTATATGGGATATTCAATTTTGATTTAAAATTGAATATGAAGTTGAAATCGCTTTTAAAACAAAGTTAAAACGATTTATAAAATACGTTTTAAATGGAAATCGATGAAATATATATTATATATATTAAATGGCCTGAATAGAACGCGCCGCCCAGCGACTGTTCGCGAATTTCGACCATTGACTTCGAATTGCGATTACGGGAGATCCGACCGTCGGATTCCCCTAAAACTGGAACTGTTGGGTTCGTATCGAAAAGATCTTTCCAATGAATATAAGAGATTTGAAATCTAACGGTTGGATTTGGAATTATGTCCAAATCAAATTTGGATAAGGTCGTTGTAAGTGCAGTTCGATGACCGTTTATGGAAATTGACTGTACGGGCCTTGATAAAATTATTAAAATATTAATAATTTGTGTAAAATCATAATGAATGATTTAGAAATAATTGAGATGAAAAATTCCATATTTGAAAAGATAAAAATATATTTTTATCGAAATGAACTAGTTATGAACTAGAATTGTAATCCAATATTTTTAAATAAACAAATTGTGATTGAAATGGTTTTAAAAATAACCAGAATTTCCAATATATGAATTGGAATGGATTTGAATCGAAATTATCTTCGGAATATTTTGATATGGGATTCCGTGATTATACAGATATTGTTGAGGAATTTGGAAGATATATATATATCATTATACGATATTTGTTGATTTCAGATTTTGATATTGAATATAAGCCGATATATTTTCTATTCAGAGCCTTGTATTTACTATCATATGGGATTTTGGGTTTCTCGTGAATGGTGTCTTCATTAACACCGTTCTTAAACCCAATGGAGTTAAGAAAATTAGAAACTAACTGGAGATTAGTTAAGTTAAATGGCTTCCTGGGTATTGATCTGATGTTAGTTTCGGCCTTCGGGGTTAATACTTAGGGGATTGTTCTCTTACTAATTTACGGTTAGAGACTGACGGAATGTGATTTTGGGTTTATCCTGAACTGTGTTTTAAATGGCATTGGTTCTTTAACCCAGGTAAAGATAAGATTAATTTCTTAAATTTGAATAATCATTAAGTAATTATTATTGAGATTAAAACGAAGTAGAGTTTTAATGAATCTTTAATTAGATTGAATTGATCGAGAACGGAGTATCACCAGTTTTGCTCCAAAGCGATAGTTAAATCTTTAATTAGATTTAAACGTGAAATGGTAATCAATATTTACCGATAACACCGTGGTGTTAGATATGTAGTATTACCAGTTTTTCTCTATGGGATGAATTGGTTAGGATTGGGAAGTAAAATAAATGATTACTTCGGTGTGGCTCGCTAATCCCGACTAGTTTGGAAAACCTTAATATGGTTTGATATCCAAAGGAAGATTAAAGAATAAATT
Organism: Allium sativum; assembly: GCA_030737875.1. Taxonomy (NCBI): domain Eukaryota; kingdom Viridiplantae; phylum Streptophyta; class Magnoliopsida; order Asparagales; family Amaryllidaceae; genus Allium; species Allium sativum. The sequence goes on along the minus strand of CM060921.1, from coordinate 711,522,816 downwards.
TAAAAGAATTTATCTTTGATAAAATTAATGGGAACCTATTCCATAATGAAATGAATATTTGAATAAAAGAACATTCTGAATTAGAATGAGGCGTATGTTGTGTTTGTGCAACACTTTCTTATTATATACGCGAGTTACTCAGAAAGGTTGGGTTTAACCCATTCTGAATAACTGATTCGACGATAAGTAATAGAGATTGAAAACGGTGCAAGACAGACGATCTTCACATCGAATGGAAGGGTGCTACTGATGCCCATGATTGGATTTGCTACCTTGAAGGGGCTACAGTGGTAGCCTTCCGGACGTACTTGTTGATTGTACGGATATGTGAGGGCCTCAGGTGCCTCTGGTTTCGTTCAGACCTGGAACGGACTTGTAAATGGATGGTGTGTCTGATATTGGATTTTGCTCTTTGTTGATTGATCTCTATTAAATATACATCTGGCTGGTGAAGGGGAATTTATTCCCTTACTTCACCCTTTTCTGAGACGTACGGGATCCGAGGTTGTATATCGATAGACATCAGTCGCATGGCGTAAATTGCTTGTGTGGCATGCCTAAGTGGCAAATGATCAAGGCTTCTATTGAAAAGCAGAGTCTTGTGGTTGATGATCAAAGCACGACCTTTGTGGCATCGCTTTGTGTAGCGTCAATTCGCGAGCCTCACACCCTGGTATGGTGGTAAACTGATGGTTTGATCAGTATGCTTTTAGAGGATGGACACCTTAGTGGTGTCGTGGATTCGGTCGACCGAGATGAAGGATAGAGTAAGCGGTGTTTTCTCTCACTGGGACGTAAGTCGCGGTGATACTCGATATCCTGGATATAGTGCGGATGTGCATTACAGTGTTTTCTCTCGCTGGGACGTAAGCCGTGGGGAATTGCACTACGCGATCGATCTTTCGAATCAGTAACCACCATGATGGAAATCCAAACTTCCAATACGACATTTTGCGGTTTTGATTGTATACTATATATGGCGACATAGTGGTATGGGACATTCATGCCGCCGATGATTGATACACTTATATTTGAAGTTGACTTATTCACTTATAGTAATAATAAAAGATGAATTTCGCGTACCAAACATATTTGGCTATTATAAGGTAACACTCTATCCTCCGGCTTGCGTTGCATTGTGTGATGGGACCTGGGTCTTATAATAGCTTCATTGTTCTTTATTTTGCATTGCGTTGTTTGTTTATGCACTGGTATTCTTGGGGTTAAAACCCGTTCCGTGTTATACGGCGTGGTCCCTTGATTTACCCAACTTTAAAATTAAATGAATAACTGTTTTAGTTCTCACACCAGTCACATGACTGACTTGGAGTTTATTGTTATAACCTAAACTCTGGGTGCCCTTATTTTCCGCACGGGCAGCTAGTAGTTCTGGTTTTGCAGATTTATATTCACGGGATCCTGGTTTACAGCTGAAATGATATTCGGAAAGCTCTTTATCCATGTATTTCTTTCAGTTGTGTTTTGTATTATTTTTCGGCTGCTATGTATTTAAATGTAATTTAAATCTCTGATATTTTTCTGATGTATAATATTTGTTCATACTCTGAATATTCTTGTATTATGATGGAATTGTTGTAATAAGCAATGAAATATTCTTCTGTTTGTGTTCTGATTTGTCATGTTCTCAAAGAAATCCGCTCTTTCTCTTCTCTTCGGAGACCGGGGAAGTTCGGATCGTCACAGTTCTGCTATCTCTTTCTTGTTGAGTATCTAGATAGCACCTAAACCTGTCCTTGATCCAGTGGGTTGAACTTTTTTGTTTGAGGGGGACATAGTCCTGAGATTCTTGGCCTTTAGAAATAGCTGTGTATAGCGTCTGTTTCCCTGTTTTAGTTGAAGGACTAGAAGGCTTATTTGAAACTAAACTTAGATCAAATGTTTAAATAAGCTAGGAAAAGAGAAATGGTACAACTAAAAAGGAAACAACAAATTCAGTATAGCAACAATCATGACAGTTAAAGAATAATGGAAAATTATGAGAAAAGACGGATAAGAATAAAAATTTCCAAGATAAGATGAAAAAGAAAATCTGTAGTAAAGAAAATTTTCTTATGTGGGTTGTGCTTGGATAGGAAAATAGGGAATTTTTATAAATAGTTTCATAAATTTCAAGTATGGTTGGAAAAGGTCGAAAAAGAAAAAATGAAAGATGTGAAATTTCCGTTTTCCACCTTTTTGTAACATAAGAAATCGAATTTAGAAAATTAGTTTTTTCTGAAATTCAAAAAATAAACTTGCTTGGTAGTGTTTTGGATGCAACATTTGGATGAACTGCGCTCTTGATCTGCAAGAGTGTGGGAAAATTTGGATGAAAAACATTTTTAATTTTTGAAATATTGCATTCATGTAGAACTGCCAATATATTTAGGATGTGAGCATCATGTTTTTAAAGGATTTTTGAAAAATTTGCATACATATAGGAGGTACCCCTTAGGCACACATGTATTATTATGATGTATTACACTTTGCACAAGTGCACATTGTTTGCAAAAAAATTGGATGCACACATGATGGATGTAAATTGTGTGAGGGATCACTGAATTTTATCCTTATCAAATTTCGGGGATGAAATTTCCTAAGTCTGAGAGAATATAACACATTGCATATTTGGTTAAAGATAATAAATTGGGATTAGCCTAATTAAATATTCAGAATTAAGCGGAATCGGCTTCACCATTGTGCTCGTCTCAAAATTCTGGTTCAGATAGACCCCAAGTTTGCGTATTAATGTTTGAAGAAGTTATGAGCTTTGGAAGTTTGTATACGCATACGGCTCATTATATATATAAATAAATAAAATAAATATAGAAAATCAAATTTACTAATGCGGGAACAATGGGCGGGAAGGAGACCCGTTAAGGGTCGACCCCTGCCCTTGGATGTCGACCCCTGGGTCAACCGCGGGGTCGACCCCCCTGATCTGGGGAAGATTCTTTTCTATGAGTGTGGACTTCTATCTAGACCAAATTCGTTGCTGAACACCTATAAATAAGCTTGTAGAGCCTAGCCTAAATCTCATGTTTCTGAGACAACATCTATACTCTACTATTCTTCTTCCTCCTTAAATTTCGTCAGAAAAATAAAATAATTAGTTTTGGAAAATTCTAATTCAAGATCTGGAGGAAAAGAATGAATATTAATAAGGAAGGTGTTCAGAATTCTTTTCGAAGTAAAGTAATTTTCTTGGATCTGGTCTATTTGAATTTCTCCTCTTTCTTTCCTTCTTCTTTTAGTTAAGAATTGTTGATCCATGGTTGTTTAGGTTCTAAATCCAGTTAGGGGTACCATGGAACGCTAGATCTGGACCAGATTCAGGATTTGGAAAGCAACTAGTTGAGTGGATTTAAAAAATACCTTTGCGATATGGGTATATTTATCGTTTAACATTCACCGTTAACATGCAATGTAAATATGCTAGAATGATTAATTTATCGAAATGTAAATCTGCTACAACGGTTAATATGTTATTATGTGCATATGTTGAAACATTAATAAGTAAAAATATTAATATGCTAAAATTCTAATATGTTGAGATATTAATATGTCGAAATGTTAACATGTTGGAATGTTGTAACACCCCGTATTTTCTGAGAATATTAAATTAACATATTTAAGAACACTTAATTTTTAGAAGATGAATTAAGGAAAATGAACTGCGCCATTGCGTTCGTCTCGGAATTCTGCTTGAGATAGAGTCCGAGTTTGCGTAAATCGAACTCCGTATGAAGAAGTTATGGCCTTCGGAAGTTTTAGAAATATATTTAAAATAAAACAGCTCAATTCGAAATTCAAATTTCGAATTCAAAACACACACCCGGGATGGGTGGGAAATTTCCTGCCCAGGTCCCAGGTCGACCAGGGGGTCAACCTGGGTGTCGACCTCCCCCTACAGGTCGACGTGGGGGTCGACCTACCTGGTCATTTCGGGCCAGATACGATTTTCTGCACCTGGACTATTTTCTGCACCTAATTTCTTGGCTTCTGCACTATAAAAACACCCCAAGACCTATTGTTTTCTACACAAGAAACCATAGTAATGTCATGCTACCTTCATCCTAATTAAAATAAGTTAAAGACGCCCTTATGCTACTGAAGCTTAGATTAGAGCAAGACCTTCTTCTTCTTCAAGATTAGAATAAAGGCTAAATCAGATTAGGATTAAAAGAGGACAACTACACCTATTTATTTTAGATCCAACCAAGGTGAATATAGTTAATTTCAGATATAAAATTTAATTATGATCTTGACATCGTTATAAATTTGAATCTGAGATGATGCATAATTCTGGTTATCAGATCTTTTTTTCTGTAATCTGTAGATCTATCTTATTAATATTATGATGGATGTTCTGTATCTTTTTCTTCTTCCTTTCTGTTTTTTATAGCTAGGCTGCCACCACCCTGAGCCAAATCTCATAAGAGATTAACGCATGAATGCTAAATTTGGGACAAATATTGAATGATGCATAATTGAACATAATTGATTTGTAACTGATTTGAGGACACAACATAAGTTAGATATAGATCTGGGCATACCTTATAACGGTTTATGATTGGGAAGAAGAAGGACTATTGTATGATGACATATGACTTCTAATTTGGGGGCACAATGCATATTATAATGCTAGATTTGATTTTTAGGACATAATACATGTTGTAACGTAGGATCTAGATTTGGGACATATTTTATAGGACGAACTATGGCTTGGAAGATAATGATATGTTACTTAGACTTGAATAATCTATATTAAAATCAGGATAACTGTTAAAGGTGATACGCCTAAATTTGGATTTGTAGATATTTGACATATGCGGTGATCAAAGGCTATAATTTGGCATAATTTATATTGTGCATCTTGATTTGAGGTTTTTATAGAAAATATTCTGTACGATGCAAGTTTAACTAAAATTTGGGGCATATGTTATGCTGTGAATCATGACCAATTTGGGCATGTAAATTTAGGCTAAATTGGTAATTAGGCGTGATGTGTTAATGAAACTTAAGAGATATTTTAGATCTTTAAAATTGCCTAATCTGCTAAGTCTGTTAAGATTGAATACTGTGATTTGATTATGTAATCTATAGGCTCGATCTAAATTTGAGCAAAACATGAACTTTGAATAATTTGCTGTGACTTGTAAAGAAGTTAATCTGTTGAATTGATATAATTAGTCTAATATTGGCATAATCTGTGAATGAATACATTGGCTAAAATAAACATGCCGAGACACGAGGTTAGACTCAGTTTGCGGTAAAAGTCTGCCCGGAACCAACCGGCCTAACCAGCAAATGCAAACTGTCAGTCTAATGTGAGAGGTCGTAGGCACAATTAAAAGGTGCTTAGACACGAGGTTAGGTCTGTCTTGTGGCAGAAGTCTGCCCGGAACCGCCCGGCACATCCAGCGGCCATAAGCTACCGACCTAAGGTGAGAGACATGCGCATTAATAATTAATTAATGCAAATCTAAGATAAATATGATACCTAAAATGTGTTGGGTGGGTAGGGTTTAATTAACTGGACTGATGAATCTAATAAACACGTTTCGTAAATCTGTAGGCCCAATACAAGGTTAGGTGAAACAATCTGTAAGTTTGTTAATCCGTACATCTGATCCGTTAGTCTGAAAACTTGTTAACCTGTGTGTCTAGTATGAGAACTAGTTAATCTGAACTTTGTACGTCTGTTAATCTGTAAGCCAATTAATCTGTATGTATGATCTAAAAACTTGTTAGTCTGAAATCTGTAAACAAGTTAATCTGGAATCTGAAATCTGTTAGTCTGGGGACACAAGGTTAGGAGGGGTAATTACCTGTGTCATCTGTTGTGTGGGAACCATATTAGTCAGTAACCCTTTCTGGTATCAAAACTATGACCCAACACTAGGTAGGGTCCGGACACACTTAATAAACTAATTATAAGAGGTTCATTCTGATAATGGCGAGGGGTGTTGACGGCGCATTCCAACCGGGTCATGTGCGTGCATGGATCCGGTCTGCTCTGAGGATTTAAGACATCGTGACATCTGTAAATAGGTCTGTGACAATAGGTTGCCACTTTAGGGAGTGATACACCCTTCTGTGGGGCCGGCACAGGGTATTTATGTACTAGGGAGCCGATCTCTTGGGGTAGAATTTAGGGTACACCGAATTCCATCTGTTTTTGTTGGGGTGGTAAAGGCCCATTAGTTGGGGTGGTAAAGGCCCATTACTTGAATTCTGTTTCTGCATCGTCTGCTTCTGTTGGGGTGGTAAAGGCCCATTAGTTGGGGTGGTAAAGGCCCATTACTAGGATTCTGCTTCTACATCGTCTATTTCTGTTGGGGTGGTAAAGGCCCATTACTAGAATTCTGTTTCTGCATCATTTGTTTCTGTTGGGGTGGTAAAGGCCCATTAGTTGGTTGGTAAAGCCCCATTACTAGAATTATGTTTCTGTACCATCTGTTTCTATTGGGTGGTAAAAGCCCATTTCTTGCATTCTGTTTGTATGAGGATCATTCTTACTTCGTTTCTGTTTCAGTTTAAACATTTGGGTAACACCTAATCCTGTTATACTAGTATTAGTGCAGAGAAGTAAGATAAAAGTAAGAAGTATAGCTTGGTCTATATAATTCTGTTTCTTCTGTTTAACCTAAATAAATCTGCTACTCATGTTGCTATTATCTCTCATCCAGCTTTATTTACATGTCATGATAATTATTATCTGTTTATATGCTGGAAGTAACTGGACTCGCCAGACTTTATGTCTGACCTCATTTGTTTTCGCCTCTTTTCTCCCGTTCCCCCCCAAGGTTCTCGGGATAGGAACATAAGAGCATGATTCAGATTTCTCTCTCTGTTGGAAGAACTTGAAGTATCGCTTGGCTTCGACTCTGTTCATTTATGGCAATTTCTGTTGGGATTATGGTTTTTAATTATGTACTCCGAAGGATTTTTGTACAAGACTGATATTTGTTGTACTTGGGTTTTGGTAATGTAGTTTTTGAAAGATGTAACCAAACATATTTCTGTTTCTGCTGCAATGAAGTTTTAAAATTTTCATGTATTATTTTATGTATCTGTCTTGTAATATTCTGTTCTGTTTACTTGTAATACTTCATGGTAGTGCATTCCCTTTGTGAGTGACACTAACCAACACGGGTGTTACACTTGGTATCAGAGCTGAAGGTTACCAGATTAGATAAAAAAATTTGAAAACTATCTTCAAAAAGGTTTTAAAAGGAAGTATTTTCAAAAGTAAGTTTATTTTGAAAAACATAATCCCCAAAAGCCATATATCTCTCTTTCGATTCTCCGTTTTGAATCTTTCCTTTTTCGTTTCAGCATGTTTGGGGATCTTAACGTTCCAGAGGGTATACCAGTACTTGGATGGTTCAAAAGGTACCTAGTGGCTAGGGCCAATGACGCAGGCCCAGCAAACATTCCTCCTCCCCCAGCTGCAGCGGTTACTCCTCCTCCTCCTCCTCCTCGTGCAAATTCTTTCTCAAAGACGTGTAGAGACTTTCGAGCCACGGGCGGGAAGGACTTTTATGGAGCAGAATCATTCGTGGAAGCAAGGAACAGGCTCAAAGGAACTTAGGATTTGCTCGTTATCTTCGAGGTGGACGATAGGCAGAAAATACAACCGGTGGTGTGGTTGCTTAAAGACGAAGCTTCTTATTGGTGGGAGGTTACCAATGCTGAGAGGCCAGTGGAAACTTGGGAGGATTTTAGGATGAGGTTTGAGATAAAGTTCCTCTCTCAAGCTGAACGAAGCCTACAGTTGGAGAAGTTCTTAGCCCTCAAACAGGGAAGCCTATCGCTCAGGGAATATGTCAATCAATTCAACCAGCTGGCCAGATTCAGACTGGAGTTGGTAAACACTGCACACAGAAAGGCCCTCCGCTTCGTTAAAGGGTTGAATGAGCCACTGCACAGCCTAGCTATGACCCATATACCCATGGGTGCGACTTATGAGTGATTGTTTGACATGGCGTTAATGCAAGAAGAGGAAGCCAAAGGAGAGAAGAAAGAAGTAAAACTCGAAGGACCACAGAACAAGAAAGCGTGGCCCAAAAAGGAAACACAAAAGAAGTACGAAAAGTCTGAGGATAAAAAGGAGAAAAAGTGCTTTACTTGTGGAAGCCTGACTCATCTGAACAAGGATTGCAGAAAGAGGAAGGGCACTTGCTTCAACTGTGGTGAAATGGGACACTTTACTAGGGACTGTCCGAAGAAATGAGAAAAGGACAGAGGACATGACCTACTTCGGAAGGGCAGGTGAACGCTCTCGTGGCTAGTGGATAGGATAGAAATAGGAAAAATTTCTGTAGAAGGATTAATTTCCTTATCTGATTATTGAGTTGAAAACTATTTTTGATTCTGTAATTGAGACTTTGCACTTTAATACTATTCTTGTTTCTGATCCCATTATGGTCTCAAAGCCACAAGGGTTACGACTCATCTGTTTGTGCTAGGTTGGGGCTTGAGGATATCTGTGTTAGGCGTCAAATCGACTATGACGCATACATTCTGGGTTTTGTGGGATATGGTGGGGTTTTATCATGCTTAGTTTCCTAGGAATCATTTTATAATCTGATTTGTACCAGTAATCTATAAGTATCTGAATATTTCTGAAAAGGATAAGGGTTTTTACTCGAAGTGTAAAGTAGATTTCCAGTTTTGACATTGTTTAATGGGAATAATTCTCTGAGTATCAACCTGATGTTGATTTCGATCTTCGGGGTGAATGCTTAGGGAATCATTTTCTTAAACCGATGTCTAATGGGAACGGAGCTTTTGTTTTAATTGTACTTGCTTCTATCACTCGGCTGTATCCTATCAATCGAGTCTTCGACCTTTAGGTTGAAACTAATGGGTGTAAACATGTGTTTGAGACATGTTATGTTTGATGGTTGCAAGTGGAAGCAAGTGGTTGCTCGTGGATGCATATACACACAAACACTAGGCACTAGATCGGCTCGAAAACACTCTCATACTGCATATGGATGTGTGTGCATTTCCAATTTTTGTGGATGCAAAATGATTGACTCATCACATGGATGTTGCATTTGGATGAATAGTTATGCACTCATATAGAAATGATGTGTATCAAATAGGATTTCTTGCATACATAATTGAACTTATGGCACTAACATATTTCCATTAAGGAGGTCAACTGAATCAGTAGACCGCCTTATTTTTGCATTAGATAAAGGACATATACACACACTTTTGCATATGTTCATACAGCATCAGAAATTTTCTAAGGACAGTGGATGCACGCGATTGATGGTTGAGTAGATGGATGTTGGATGGTAAGATATACATTCTTCTTAACTTCGAGATTTCGGGGACGAAATCCTTTAAGGAGGGGAGAATGTAACACCCCGTATTTTCTAAGAATATTAAATTAACATATTTAAGAACACTTAATTTTTAGAAGATGAATTAAGGAAAACGTATTGCGCCATTGCGTTCGTCTCGGAATTCTGCTTGAGATAGACTCCGAGTTTGTGTAAATCGGACTCCGTATGAAGAAGTTATGGCCTTCGGAAGTTTCACAAATATATTTAAAATAAAGCAGTTCAGTTTGAAATTCAAATTTCGAATTCAAAACACACACCCAGGCTAGGCAGGAAATTTCCCGCCCAGGACCCAAGTCGACCAGGGGGTCGACTAGGGGGTCGACCTGGGTGTCGACCTCTTCCCCTACAGGTCGACCTGGGGGTCGACCTACCTGGTCATTTCGGGACAGATACGATTTTCTGCACCTGGACTATTTTCTGCACCTGATTCCTTAGTTTCTGCACCATAAAAACACCCCTAGACCTATTGTTTTCTCCACACCAAACCATAGTAATGTCATGCGGCCTCCATCCTAATTAAAATAAGTTAAAGACGCCCTTATGATGCTGAAGCTTAGATTAGAGCAAGACCTTCTTCTTCTTCAAGATTAGAATAAAGGCTAAATCAGATTAGGATTAAAAGAGGACAACTACACCTATTTCTTTTAGATCCAACCAAGGTGAGTACAGTTAATTTCAGATATAAAATTTAATTATGATCTTGACATCGTTATAAATCTGAATCTAAGATAATGCATAATTCTGTTTATCAGATCTGTTTTTCTGTAATCTATAGATCTATCTTATTAATATTATGATGACTGTTATGTATCTCTATCTTCTTCCTTTTCGTTTTTTTATAGCCAGGTTACCACAAGCCTGAGCCAAATCTCATCAGAGAATAACGCATGAACGCTAAATTTGGGACAAATATTGAATGATGCATAATTGAACATAACTGATTTGTGACTGATTTGAGGACACGACATATGTTAGATCTAGATCTGGGCATACTTTATAACGGTTTATGATTGGGAAGAAGAAGGACTATTGTATGATGACATATGACTTGCAATTTGGGGGCATAATGCATATTATAATGCAAGCTCTGATTTTTAGGACATAATACATGTTGTAACGTAAGATCTAGATTTAGGACATATTTTATAGGACGAACTATGACTTGGAAGATAATGATATGTGACATAGACTTGAATAATCTATATTAAAATCAGGATAACTGTTAAAGGTGATACGCCTAAATTTGGATTTGTAGATATGTGACATATGCGGTAATCAAAGGCTATAATTTGGCATAATTTATATTATGCATCATGATTTGGGGTTTTTATAGAAAATATTTGTATGATGCAAGTTTAACTAAAATTTGGGGCATATGTTATGTTGCGAATCATGACCATAATTTGGGCATGTAAATTTAGGCTAAATTGGTAATTAGGCTTGATGTGTTAATGAAACTTAAGAGATATTTTAGATATGTTAAATTCCCTAATCTGCTAAGTTTGTTAAGATTGAATACTGTGATTTGATTATGTAATCTGTAGGCTCGATCTAAAGTTGAGCAAAACATGAACTTTGAATAATCTGCTGTGACTTGTAAAGAAGTTAATCTGTTGAATTGATATAATTAGTCTGATATTGGCATAATCTATGAATGAATACGTTGGCTAAAATAAACATGCCGAGACACGAGGTTAGACTCAGTTGGCGGTAAAAGTCTGCCTGGAACTAACCGGCCTAACCAGCAACCGCAAGCTGTCAGTCTAATGTGAGAGGTCGTAGGCACAATTAAAAGGTGCTTAGACACGAGGTTAGGTCTGGCTTGTGGCAGAAGTCTGCCCGGAACCGCCCGGCACATGCAGCGACCACAAGCTACCAACCTAATGTGAGAGATATGTGCATTAATAATTAATTAATGCAAATCTAAGATAAATATGATACCTAAAATGTGGTGGTGGGTAGGGTTTAATCAACTGGACTGATGAATCTAATAAACATGTTTCGTAAATCTGTAGGCCCAATACAAGGTTAGGTGAAACAATCTGTAAGTTTGTTAATCCGTACATCTGATCCGCTAGTCTGAAAACTTGTTAACCTGTGTGTCTGATATGAGAACTAGTTAATCTGAACTTTGTACGTCTGTTAATGTGTAAGCCAATTAATCTGTATGGATGATCTAAAAACGTGTTGGTTTGAAATTTGTAAACAAGTTAATCTAGAATCTGAAATCTGTTAGTCTGGGGACACAAGGTTAGGAGGGGTAATTACTTGTGTCAAACGTTGTGTGGGACCCATATTAGTCAGTAACCCTTTCTAGTATCAAAACTATGACCCAACACTAGGTATGGTCCGGGCATGCTTACTGAACTAATTGTAAAAGGTTCATTCTGATAATGGCGAGGGGTGTTTATGGCGCATTCCGACTGGGTCATGTGCGTGCATGGATCCGGTCTGCTTTGAGGATGTAAGACACCGTGACATCTGCAAATAGGTCTGTGTGAATTGGTTGCCACTTTAGTGCGTGATACACCCTTCTATGGGGACGACACAAGGTATTTATGTATTAGGGAGCCGATCGCTTGGGTTAGAATTTAGGGTACACCGAATTCCGTCTGTTTCAGTTGGGGTGGTAAAGGCCCACTAGTTGGGGTGGTAAAGGCCCATTACTAGAATTATGTTTCTACATCGTTTGTTTCTGTTGAGGTGGTAAAGGCCCATTAGTTGGGGTGGTAAAGGCCCATTACTAGGATTCTGTTTCTGCATCGTCTGTTTCTGTTGGGGTGGTAAAGGCTGATTACTAGAATTCTGTTTCTGCATCGTCTGTTTCTATTGTGGTGGTAAAGGCCCATTAGTTGTGTGGTAAAGGCCCATTGCTAGAATTCTATTTCTGTACCATCTGTTTCTGTTGGGTGGTAAAAGCCAATTTCTAGCATTTCGTTTGTATGAGGATCATTCTGACTTCGTTTCTGTTTCAATTTAAACATTTGGGTAACACCTAATCCTGTTATACTAGTATTAGTGCAGAGAAGTAAGATATAAGTAAGAAGTGTAGCTTGGTCTATATCATTCTGTTTCTTCTGTTTAACCTAAGTAAATCTGCTACTCCTGTTGCTATTATCTCTCATCCAGCTTTATTTACATGTCATGATAATTATTATCTGTTTATATGCTGGAAGTAACTGGACTCGCCAGACTTTATGTCTGACCTCGTTTGTTTTCGCCTCTTTTCTTCCGTTTCCCCCCTCCAGGTTCTCAAGATATGAACATAGGAGCTTGATTCTGATTTCTCTCTCTGCTGGAAGTACTTGAAGTCTCTCTTGGCTTCGACTCTGTTCATTTATGGCAATTTCTGTTGGGATTATGGTTTTTAATTATGTACTCCGAAGGATTTTTGTACAAGACTGATATTTGTTGTACTTGGGTTTTGGTACTGTAGTTTTTGAAAGATGTAACCAAACATATTTCTGTTTTACGCTGCAATGAAGTTTTAAAATTTTCAAGTATTATTTTACGTATCTGTCTTGTAATATTCTGTTCTGTTTACTTATAATACGTCATGGAAGTTAGTGCATTCCCTTTGTGAGTGACACTAACCGACATGGGGTGTTACAAATGTACACCTGCTGAAATGTATAAGCCTGTTATGTATGTTGAAATGATAACTGTTGTATTACATGTGCTAATAAAATTGTTAATTTGGTAATATAAATTAAGTTACAGTGAAATTGGAATAAATACATATTAATCAGTGGCATATTATGCACTTGAATTCTTAACAATAAGAATTGGAATAATTATATGATTCGATAATTACATGTTGTTTCAGAATGGAGCTAATTACATGTTAGGAAGAACATGCGACATGATTATAAGTTAAAATGAATTAATAGGATATTAAGTGTGACATGTAAAAATAGAATTACAATAAAAGTTTCTAAGAATGGACATGCCAAAATTATATGCAAAAATTTATAGTAAATAGAAAACTATAATTGCACTATGACACGAGGTTAAATTCAACTTGTGGTAAAGTCTTCCCGGAACCTCCCAGTAAATCCAGTATCCACAAGTTGTTAATTTAATGTGAGAGGTCTAGTGCATAACTATATATGTAACTGTGCTAAGACACGAGGTTAAATTCATCTTGTGGTAGAAGTCTGCCCGGAACCGCCCAGCAAATCCAGCATCCACAAGTTGTTAATTTAATGTAAGAGGTCTAGTGCGTAAATATATGTGTAACCGTGCTAAGACACGAGGTTAAATTCAACTTGTTGTAGAAGTCTGCCCAGAACAGCTCGACAAATCTAGCATCCACAAGTTGTTAATTTAATGTGAGAGGTCTAGTGCATATATATACATATATATATATATATATATATGAATATATGTATAAAATGATAGAAATAAATGACATTAATTGTAATTAATGTAAATGAATGGAATCGAATGGGAGTTACAACAGTAAAAGGATTGGAATGAATGGGGAATGATGATAACCTATTATAATTAATTACATTAATGAGAATGTTATATAATAGGTAAGCTTGTCCAAGGAACAAGTGGAAATTATAACTTTGGTTATAATAAACTATAAAGAAAAGGAGATAACTTATGTAATGAAATAAATAATACTTAATTATAAATTAAGTAATTTGAAAATTGGGAAACCTGAAACCAGTTTTTTATAATAAGTAGAGAAAAGGGGGAAAACTTATGGAACACATAAGTTATGCTTAATGATAAATTAAGTGATTTACAAATCTGAGAATCTGGACCTTGCTAACAAGAAGAACATGTTATCTGTAAACTTGAGAACCTGAAATTTGCCAATAAGAATGGCATGTTAAGGGCTTGTCCTAGGGATAAGTGGAAATTATGAACATAAATTATAATGAATGGAACGGGAGCTTATTAGTAAACCTTAGTTAAGAGAACTAAGTTAATAAGTAAACAACAATAAGTTGTTGTGATAATATAAGATGGAATTATGATTAAATAAGAAAGGATATGGTAAACTTATGGAATGGAATAAGTTATGTTTAATCATAAATAAGAAGTGACATATTAAACAGAAAACATGTGAATTGTGATATATTTAATTACATATTAAGTAGAAAATGTTATTGTAATTATGAAATTGGACAGCGAATAATATAAAGAGATTGTAGGTTACAAACCTTGAATTACAATCTAGATATTAACATGTTATGGGCTTATTAATGAATGTAAAAGGGTTAAGTTTTGTAACTAAAATTAATAAGCAAGAGGGGCCCATTCCTTAGAGATATAAAGGGCTTGGAAAGAACTTGGTAACTTGAATAATAGGATAATATCATTGGAAATAACCAAGTTAACTGGAAACATGATGATGTAGAGCAAGCGCATAATTGAATGTTTAGACATAGGGTCTAATAACACATTAAAATGAGGCGCTTGGACCAGTCCATATGTTTAGCATGAATAACCCAATGGGGTAGATCATCGTGTTGTCATGAGGCACGAGGGAAGCGCACGTCCATCTGATTATTCTGCCTGTTCTGCTTGTTGATATTCTGCTAGCTCCGAAGGACTGGAAGGGGAAGCCCGCGACTTCCTGGGGCTGGAGGGTACTCCTAGTAGCCCTCTGTGCTATGACAACATCCTCCTGTTCTCATAGAGCGTAGGTCTGCGCGTTTCAACTGGTGAGTATGCCTTGGTTGCCACGATAGTGGGCGATCAAAAGACTGTAGGGTGGCATAGTTGATTCGACGATCTGAGCAGCCTTGTCACTAGGCTAGGTTATGACCACCCTTGAATGACCGACAAGTCTAACTTAGGAGATAGCAAGTCTTCAGGTACCTACCATCGACAGTCAGCTTGATAAGTGATGTGCGATGCAGAAAGGCGGAGAGCAAAACCAAAAGATCAAAGACCTTTTGCTATCAAGGCTATGGGTGAAGGACAGGCAAATTAGGATTTGTTGTTTGATTGGTTGCTAGAGGTCCCATACATTAGTTCTCAATCTTATTCGTCTTTCACTAGTTGAGGGATGGGTCAAGTGGGACCATAGCCACTGAAAATGCAGACCTTAGCATCTGTTTGTACAAATATCTGAAAAGCTCCCGACCGAGTTCAGTGTTTCTTGTATAGCTCTGCCACGAGACTTGGTGCACAGTACCGGTTATGTGCGGTTAAGGCATCGAATACGATTGACGATATGTATGTTGGAAAGTCTATATACATGCATGTCTGCTCTGGGTGGTGTATCATAGACTCGAGGGCATTACTCTGTGATCTGATTCAATCGAAGGTGGAAGACTGTATGCTTACGTAGCATAGTAAAGGCAGATATATGTGAAACGTAACATTGTTATATAGAGATCTGTGTGTCACATTGCGTACATTTATGTAGCATTACATTGGAGACCGTGCGAGTGGTGTACCATGGGATGTACCTCAATATTGGGGGTAGCGACATATATACTGTATTAGGTTAACCCACTGGGAAGTAGATGGGTACGACATGTGTGTAAGCCTTGTGTGTTGTTAACCAAAGTAACCTAATAAATAAGAAAAGTTAACCGAACGGTATATGTAGGATTATCCAAAATGTGTAATTTAAATTCAGTCACCAGAACTTGTGTTCTAACACCCTCCTCATAACATACTCGCAGGTTAGATGTGTGGCAGAGATGTGATAGCTTTGGGGTTAGGCAATATTATTACTATGGTAAGGTTGTACTTCGATTATATTATATTTTATCAATTTCGACGTGAGATATTTTTTGAGCTCTGATATATTTAATATTTCTGTCTTTTCTGCAGGATACCAAAGCAACCAACCCGAGTTTTGATGGATTAAAATTTGTAGAAATAAATTCCATCTATCGGCATTTGGGTTGTTACATCTGGTATCAGAGCTTAGGTTAAGAATTCCTGCATAGATAGTGGGTGAACGTATTTGTATTTTTAAAAAATAAAAATATATTACATATATATCTAGATCTATAAGAGGAACCCACTAAATAGAAAGAGCATAATACGGGAAAAAGTTGGGATATCTGTTTGTACACTAAAGGAAAGAATATGGAAATCTGAGGCCCTTAGGTAATTTTGGTGGAAAGTGTACAATATACTTAGTATGGAAGAAAGTTGAATCCCATAAGTTAGCATTTCAAGTTAGTGGGTTCGGCAATAAAAACCTTATAAATTGGAAAAGGTTGAAAAGAGGAAAATGGTTTAGGAATATATATAGTTGAGAGAATTGACCTTGTGGGAGTGTCTAGTAAAAGCCTAGAAAGATTGGAGACCCACTTTGAGTCTAACCTCATTATTAACTTGTAAGAATGTGAAATTGTAAAAGCTTTTGGAAGATGATTTATGGTGTTTTTAAGTTTTAATCTTAAAAGTTATAGTTTTAAAATATGTAAAGAATATATTCAAGAAGTACATATTGGGTTTTGAAGTAAAATGGGGCATATTTTGTAAATAATGATTTCTTGCGAAAATTTTGTCTGAAATAAAATTCTCTTCGTTAAACGTGCATATTATAGAGCACGTATAGCTCGCTAGTTTTCTGGTTATATTGCATGGAAGGATTAAAAAGCAAAACTTAGAAAATGTTGCATTTTGTTGAAAATTTGAATTTTCCATAAAGAAAGTTTTGAAATCTCTATTCTTTTGACAATCAATTTTGATGAATTGTTTTAACAAGAAAATTTTCTTGGGTGGACAAAATAAGATTCTAGAAATTAAGAATAGAGTAGATATTTGCACCTTGTAGTAAGAGACTGAACCAATCTTATAGGCAAGAACAGTCGTAAGCATAATTGAGAAATAGCTATCCTTGTCTACTCCAGTTTTTGTGATTTGAAAAAAAAAAGATGATTTACATTTTTAAGATGACATGTTTTTTATGGTTTGGCAAAAGTAAGTTTTGATAAGGAAAATATAGTTTTGATACTTTTAACTTGTGAAAGAAAAGTGAAATGAAAAAGGCCAAACCGTGTTTTAAATAGTATGGAGTAGGTGAGGATTAGTGCCTAGGAAGGACGAGAAAAAGGTTTTGAGGCTATGAAGTAGATAGCAAGAATTATCTTGTCTTAGAATGGAATAATAGTAAGTTCCCGTAGAATGAGTAAGTAGTGAGAAGCCTAGGGTGTTTCTTGAAATGATTATTGGTACACAGCTAGGACTAATGGTGGCTACTAGATATAAAAGGGAAAGTAAGTGTTTGGATCCGGTTGCTAATTTACATGTTAGGGGTAAAAATAGTTATTACATTTCTGTTGGGATCGTTTTGTTATCTTGCTCCTGTTGAGTAGTTAGGGTAACATCTAAACCTGTCTTTGATCCCGTGGGTTGAACTTTTCCGTCTGAGGGGGATATAGTCATGAGATTCTTGGCCCTTAGTAGTTGCTATGTATAGCGTCTGTTTTCCTGTTTTAGTTGAAGGACTAGAAGTCTTATTTGAAACTAAACATAGATCAAATGTTTAAATAAGCTAAGAAAAGAGAAATGGTACAACTAAAAAGGAAACAACAAATTCGGTAAAGCAACAATCATGATAGTTAAAGAAAAAAGGAAAACTATGAGAAAAGATGGATAAGAAAAAAAATTCCAAGATAAGATGAAAAAGAAAATCTGTAATAAAGAAAATTTTCTTATATGGGCTATGCTTGGATAGGAAAATAGGGAATTTTTATAAATAGTTTCATAAATTCCAAGTATGGTTGGAAAAATGTCGAAAAGGAAAAATGGAAGATGTGTAATTTTCCATTTTCCATCTTTTTAAAGAATAAGAAATCGAATTTAGAAAATTAGATTTTTCTAAAATTCGAAAAATAAAGTTGCTTGGTAGGATTTTGGATGCAACAGTTGGATGAACTACGCTCTTGCTCTGCAAAAGTGTTGTAAAATTTAGATGAAAATGCATTTTTGATTTTCGAAATATTGCATTCATGTAGAACTGCTAATATATTTAGGATGTGAGATTCATGTTTTTCCAGGATTTTTGAAAAATTCGCATACATATAGGAGATACCTCTTAAGGATACATGTATTATTATGATTTATTACACTTTGCATTGTTTGAAAAAAAAAATGGATGCACACATGATGGATGTATATTGTGTGAGGGATTACTAAATTTTACCCATATCAAATTTCGGGGAAGAAATTTCCTAAGGGTGGGAGAATGTAGCACCCCTCTTTTTTGGTAAAAGATAATAAATTGGGAATATCCTAATTAAATATTCAGATTTAAGCGGAACCGGCATCGTTGTAGCGTTCATCTCGGAATTATGGTTCAGATTGACCCCAAGTTTGCGTAAAACAGATAATGTACGAAGAAGTTATGAGCTTTGGAAGTTTATATACACATAAGGCTCATTATATAGAAATAAATAAAATAAATCTAGAAAATTAGATTTACTAACGTGGGAACAATCGACGGGAAGGAGACCTATTAGGGCTCGACCCCTGCCCTTGGGTGTCGACCCCTGGGTCGACCCCATAACGGGGGTGTCGACCCATGGGTCGACCCCGGGGTCGACCCCCCTTGATCTGGGGCAGATTCTTTTCTACGAACGTGGACTTCTTTCTGGATCAAATTCATTGTTGAACACCTGTAAATAAGCTTGTAGAGCCTAACCTAAATCTCGTATTTCTAAGATGACGTCTATACTCTTCCATTATTCTTCCTCCTAAAATCTCTCTAGAAAAATAGAATAATTAGTTTAGGAAAATTCTTATTCATGATCTGGAGGAAATGAATGAATATTAATAAAGAAGGTGTTCAGAATTCTATTCGAAGTAAGGTAATTTCTTGGATCTGGTATATTTGATTTTCTCCTCTTTCTTCTTCCCTTCTTCTTTTAGTTAAGAATTATGGATCCATGGTTGTTTAGAGTCTAAATCCAGTTTGGGGCACCATGGAATGCTAGATCTGGACCAGATTCAAAATTTGGAAAGCAATTAGGTGAGTGGATTTAAAATACCTTTTTGATAGTGGTATATTTATCGTTTAACATTCCCCATTAACATGCAATGTAAATCTGCTAGAATGATTAATTTATCGAAATGTAAATCTACTAGAACGGTTAATATGTTATTTTGTCCATATGTTGAAACATTAATAAGTTGAAATATTAATATGCTGAAATGCTAATACGTTTAGATATTAATATGCTGAAATGTTAACATGTTGAAATGTACACCTGATGAAATGTATAAACCTGTTACATATGTTGAAACGATTACTGTTGTAATACATGTGCCATAAAATTATTAATTCGGTACTATAAATTAACTTATAGTGAAATTGGAATAAGTACATGTTAATCAGTGGCACATTATGTACTTGAACTCTAAACTGTAAGAATTGGAATAATTATATGATTCGATAATTACATGTTGTTTTAGAATGGAGCTAATTACATATTAGGAAGAACATGCGACATGATTATAAGTTAAAATGGAATTAACAGGATATTAAGTGTGACATGTAAAAATAGAATTACAGTAAAAATTTGGAAGAATGGACACGCCCAAATTATATGAAAAAAATTATAGTAAATTGAAATCTGTAACTGCACTATGACATGAGGTTAAATTCAACTTGTGGTAGAAGTATGCCCGGAACCGCCCGGCAAATCAAGCATCCACAAGTTGTTAATTTAATGTGAGAGGTTAAGTTAGTAAATATAATTGTAACGGTGCTAAGACACACGGTTAAATTCAACTTGTGGTAG
Organism: Allium sativum; assembly: GCA_030737875.1. NCBI lineage: Eukaryota > Viridiplantae > Streptophyta > Magnoliopsida > Asparagales > Amaryllidaceae > Allium > Allium sativum. The sequence goes on along the minus strand of CM060921.1, from coordinate 711,502,721 downwards.
AAGTTTTCTCGGAACCGCCCGACAAATCCAGCATCCAAAAGTTGTTAATTTAATATGAGAGGTCTAGTGCGTAAATATATATATGTAACAGTGTTGAGACACGAGGTTAAATTCAACTTGTGGTAGAAGTCTGCCACGAACCGCCCGAAAAATCCAGCATCCACAAGTTGTTAATTTAATGTGTCAGGTCAAGTTCATACACATATATATATATATACAAATATACATATATATATATATATATATATATATATATATGAATATATGTATGAAGGATAGAAATAAATGGCATTAATTGTGATTAATGGAAATGAATGGAAGTTACAACAGTAAAAGGATTGGAATGAATGGGGAATGATGATAACCTATTATAATTAATTACATTATTGAGAATGTTATATAATAGGGAGGCTTGTTCTAGGAACAAGTGGAAATTATAACTTAGGTTATAATAAACGATAAAGGAAAGGAGATAACTTATGTAATGAAATAAGTGATACTTAATTATAAATTAAGTAATCTGAAAATTGGGAAACCTAAAACCTGTTGTTTATAATAAGTAGAGAAATTGGGGAAAACTTATGGAACGCAATAAGTTATTCTTAATTATAAATTAAGTGATTTACAAATTTGAGAATCTGGACCTTGCTAACAAAAAGAACATGTTATCTGTAAACTTGAGAACCTGAAATCTGCTGATAAGAATGACATGTTAAGGGCTTGTCCTAGGGACAAGTGGAAATTATGAACATAAGTTATAATGAATGGAATGGGAGCTTATTAGTAAACATTAGTTAAGAGAACTAAGTTAATAAGTAAACAACAACAAGTTGTAGTGACAACATAAGACGGAATTATGATTAAACAAGAAAGGATACGATAAACTTATGGAATGGAATAACTTATGTTTAATCATAAACAACAAGTGAAATGTTAAACAGAAAACATGTGAATTGAGATATACTTAATTACATATTAAGTATGGACGAGAGGGTCACTTGGTTAAGGACTGCAAGAGAAGGATAAATGCTTGCTTAAGTTGTGGAGAGACTGGACACTTTTCTAGGGAGTGCCAAAAGAATCTTGGGCAAAGTCAAAGGGCAGGAACTTCTGGAGGGCCAATGCATGCTTTCGTGACCAGTGTCCCAGATAGAGGTAGGAATGTTTCCTTGGAAGGTTTTATTTCTCTTTTCAATCATCCTATTCAAAATCTTTTTGATTCTGGCGCTTCACATTCATTTATTTCTGATTCTGTGGTTGATTCTTGTAACACCCCTAAGTCCCACATCGTGGAAGCTTGTGTGAAGTGGGTACTTATATAGTAGAGCCCATTTCTTACTAACGCCAAGGCCTCTTGAGGGATCAAAACCCACACCTATATGGTGGCTAAGTTGGGGACAATATCTTGCACGAACGGAGGTGCGGGCTGTTACAGTGGTATCAGAGCCAATACCCAGCCGAAATTGTGCCTCCTGTGTGGACCACAACGCCTGGGTGAGGTGTTTGTGAGCTAACAGCGACGTTGAGCTCTGTAGGAGGGGAGAATGTAAAACCCCTAAGTCCCACATCGTGGAAGCTTGTGTAAAGTGGGTACTTATATAGTAGAGCCCATCTCTTACTAATGCCGAGGCCTTTTGAGGAACAAAACCCCACACCTATACGATGGCTAAGTTGGGGACAATATTTTGCGCGAACGGAGGTGCGGGTGTTACAAGTCTCTGCACTTAAATACTAGTATGGTAGTGGATCCCATTGTTGTCTCAAACACCATTGGTTGTACGACTCATTTGTCTATGATGTGTCAGGGTTTGAGAATTTCTGTGTTAGGCGTCGAGTTTGAATGCGAGGCATGTGTGCTCGGGTTTATGGGCTATGCGTTGATTCTAGCGATGGATTGGCTAGCCACATATGGTTCCATTCTGTATTGTGAGAGGAGGGTCATTAGACTGGTTACTTGCCAAGGGAGGACCCTCGAGATTTCTTAAGACCCACAAGGGTCTGTTACGCTTAGCTTCCTAGAGTCACTTGACGCATCTATTGATGATCTGCGTTCTGTTCCGGTAGTCTGTGAGTATCCTGATGTCTTTGATGAGGTTCAGGGTTTACCCCAAACGCGCGAGATCGATTTCCGTATATATTTGGTGGACAATGCAAAGCCAGTTGCATTGGCTATGCGCCATATGGATCCAAGGGAAAGAAGGGAGCTCAGTAAACAAGTAGGGGAGCTACTTGAGAAATGATTTATTAGGCTAAGCATTTATGAATGGGGTGCTCTGGTGGTATTCGCAACTAAGGCGGATGGTTCGCTTTGCTTATGTGTGGACTATAGGGAGTTGAATAAAATCACTAAGAAGAACAGGCACCCACTCCAAGCATAGACGATTTATTTGATCGGCTTGTTGGTGCATCAGTATTTTTCAGTTAGACTTGGCCACGGGGTTCCACCAGTTGAGGGTGGCCGAGGACAGTATCGATAAGACAGCTTTTAGGACTCCAGGCGGTTTCTTTGAATGGCTCGTTATGCATTTTGGGCTAACAAATGCACCCAGTTATTTTGTTGATTTGATGATTAGGGTATTTCGGGAGTTTCTAAATAAATATGTCGTGGTCTTTGTTGATGATATCTTAATCTTCTCAAAGAACGAGGAAGAGCATGCCTTACATATAAGGGAGGTTTTGAAGACTCTCCGTGCACACCAACTTAAGGCGAAGTTATCCAAATGTCATTTTTGGAGAAAGGAGGTGAGATTTTTAGGACATGTGGTCTCTAAAGAAGGGATAGCAGTGGATCCCACAAAGGTAATTGCAGTACAAGATTGTCAAATCCCAAAGAATGTAATGGAGGTGAGAAATTTTCTGGGGTTAGCTGGCCATTACAAGAAGTTCATTAAGGACTTCGCAAAGATATCAGCCCCACTCACCAGGCTGACAAAGAAGAATCTGGCATTTTCATGGGATATATATTGTGATGTTGCTTTCCAATGATTGAAGAGGGATCTGACAAAAGCCCCAGTCTTGGCATTGCCTGACGGGAATAAAGTGTTTACGGTATATAATGACGCATGTGGTACAGGGATTGGTGCAGTTCTGATGCAAGAGAGAAGGGTAGTATGTTATGGAGGAAGGCAGCTAAGGGTTCATAAGAAGAACTACCCTACCCACGAATTGGAGCTAGCTGCCATAGTATTCGCGCTTAAGACATGGTATAATTATTTGCTTGGAGAGGAGTTTGAGTTGTACACTGATCATAAATCTCTCAAGTACTTGTTCTTGCAAAAGGATCTTAATTTGAGGCAGCAAAGGTGGATGGAGTTCCAAGCATCTTATGACTTCGAGATTGCATATACCCCTGGCAAGGGGACGTGGTAGCAGACGCTCTGAGTAGGAAAAGGATGGTCTTAAGTCCTTTGTTTTGGAAAGGAAAAGCTTGGAGTTTATATCGACATTTGACTTTAGACCCTCCATCGAGTTTTTGCCTGGCTTATTAGCATCATTGGAGATACAACCTACTCTTATGGATCAAATAGGAGCTTCGCAGCGAGAGGATCCACAAATTTCGGACATTTTGGATAGACTCAGTAGAGGGGAGACTTCTAGTCACCTCAGTAGATATTCCAAAGACTATAGAGGGTGGTTGCGACAAGATGGAAGGGTTTGCGTTCCATGAGTTGGGAGTTTGCTAGAGGAAGCCCATCATTCTAAGCTGACTATTCATCCAGACGGTGATAAGATGTACAGGTATATGATGAGGGTTTTCTTTTGGGATGGAATGAAGAAAGATGTGGCAGAGTTTGTTTCTCAATGTCTAATTTGTCAGTAAGTCAAAGCTGAGAAAAAGAAGCCCGGTGGTTTACTTCATCCTTTGGAGGTCCCATAGCAGAAGTGGGAGAGCGTCTCTATGGATTTCACAAATGGTTTGCCTAGATCGAAGAAAGGCAACACTAGTATTTGGGTGGTAGTGGACAGGCTTACTAAGAGCGCTCATTTCATTCCCGTTAAGAGCAAGAGGACGACAGCATGGTTGGCAGCACTTTAGGTTCATGACATAGTTCGTCTTCATGGAGTACCTTCCAGCATCATAAGTGATCGTGACCCAGTTTTCACCAGTGAATTTTGGAGGAGCTTGCAAGAAGCATTAGGTACATAGTTGTGTTTTAGCACCGCTTATCACCCTCAGACCGATGGATAGACAGAGAGGGTAAACAGAGTTCTTGAGGATCATTTAAGACTGTGTATCCTAGACTTCGGAGGGACTTGGGAAGAGCACCTTCCTTTAGTGGAGTTCGCCTACAATAATAGTCACCAAGCTAGCATTGACATGGCACACTTTTAAACATTATACAGACAACCCTATAGAACACCAATTTGTTGGTGGGAATCTATAGGAAGACTATTACTTGGACCAGACATGGTTAGGGAAACGTCCGAGAAGATTGATCTTATTAGATGGTGAATGAAGATAGCTCATGATAGACAGAAGTCCTACGCAGACAAGAGAAGGACTGACATCGAGTTTCAGGTGAGAGACATGATTTACATTAAGGTGTCACCTTTGAGGAATGTGGTTCGTTTTGGATCTATAGGGAAATTGGCACCAAGATTTGTAGGGCTATTTCCCATAACAGAAAGGATTGGGCAAATAGCCTACAGAGTAAAGCTACTTGAGAGACTATCTGGTGTTCACGATGTTTTCCACGTTTCTCAATTGCGGAAGTGCCTACATGATACCGAAGAAGTTGTCGAGCCGAGCATATTGGAGGAAATGGAAGTGGAATGGGAAGCGACAGTTAGATGAGCTCCTACCCGTATTCTTGGATCAGAAGTTAAGAAGTTACGCAATAGAGAAGTCAAGTTGATGAAGGTTTAGTAGGGAGACAACCCAGAAAATGCAACTTGGTAGACCGAAGACAAGATTCGTGCTTCGTACCAGTTTCTTTTCGAGGGTATGTTCTTAACTCCTTTTCCAAAGCTTTTATCTATGCTTGTTTCTATCATTTAAGTATGTCCTATCGATCGAATCTTCAACCTTTAGGTAGGAGTCCCATAATTGTAAACATGTGTTTGAAACATGTTATGTTTGATGGTGCAAGTGGATGCAAGTGTTTGCTAGTGGTTGCTCGTGGATGCGTATACACAAACATTAGGCACTAGATCGGCTCAATCACTCTCAAATTGCATATGGATGTGTGTGCATTTTTCTTCTTTTAATGGATGAAAATGGATGTATCATTTTATGGTTGTTGCATTTTGACGGATGATTATGCGCACATATAGAACTTACATGTTATAGTAGGATTATTTGCGTACATGCTAGATTCATGGCACTAACATACATTGCATTAAGGAGGTCAACTGAATCAGTAGACCGACTAATCTTACGCATTAGTGTTCGGACATAAACACACACCTTTGCATATGTTCATATAAGCATTAGAAGCTTTTAAGGACAATGGATGCCTGTGATTAGTGGTTGAGTAGATGGGTGATGAATGATAGGATATGCATTCTTTTTAACTTGGAGATTTCAGGGACGAAATCCTTTGAGTAGGGAGAATGTAACACCCCGTAATTTTAACAACACTAAAGAGGGTAAATTAAAGAATAATTAATTTAATATTCAGGGTTAAGTGAAACGGGCTATGCTATTGCGTCCGTCTCGAAATTCTGGTCAAGATAGACACTTGGTTTGCGTAAATCGGACACCGTATGAAGAAGTTATTAAGGTTTGAAGTTTGTATACGCGCAAGATAATTATATATATGCATAACAGTTCAAACCTATCCAGAAAACAGTTCGAAATTCGAAATTTCAGTGAGCGGCAGAAATCCCGCCTAGGGGTGTCGACCCCTCAAGGGGGGTGTCGACCGCAGGGTCGACCCACTAAGGGGTGGGTCGTCCCCCCAGGGTTGACATGGCAGGTCGGTTCTGAGGGCTGGAAGCTATATATATGGCCTCATTTCTCTAGTTTTCTCACACTCAAATCAATGGAGGCCTAGATGTTGTCGGTGTCTGGGCTGAATCAAATCATATTCATCTTCTGCAATCAAGTTTAGAGATTCAAGTGTAGATCTGTGATTCAACCTCCGCTTTTCTCCTTCTATTTTTCTAGATCTGAACATTGTGAATTTAAGTTACCTTTATATTTAAATGATTAAAAGTAAAACATGATATGATAGTAATCTGGATCTATGCTTGTGACTGAATCACATCATATCTATTGTAATTTTTGAATCTATGATATTCTGACATAACTATGACTTGGATCTCAACCTTTATCATGTTAGGTCTACTTTTGATTATAGATCTAATTGACTATTTAGATCATCTTGTGCCTATCATGTTTGTGGTTAATTTGGATCTGTCACTTGTTGGACATCTAAATCCCTGTTTAGATCTAATCATGCCTGTTATGGCATCCCTGCTATGTTAGAACAAGTTTTATTATCACAAGTTCACCAGACCAATTCTTATATGTCCATCTTATCATTAAGCCATTATATGTTTATGTCAATTTTGGTAGAATAATCATTCTGTCATCTTCCCTTCACCCATTTCCTTTTTATTTTATATAGCCTAGCTAATTTCGAGCCTAGGCATGCCGCTAAATTATGCGAATGTGTTAGATTGGGAACGAGGGAAAAACAGTAAAAATTGGGCATAACTTGTAATTGAAATTTGGCATAACTTGGATAGCGTATATGAATATGAATTGGAACATATAATTCGTTATGAACATAAAAAGTAAAAAAGGGGCATGAACACCTATAATTACATATGTATAATTAATTAATAATGGAAATGCCTAGGATTACAGTAATTAGAAACTGTAATGGCACTTATGACCCGAGGTTAGATTGCACTTGCAATGGAAGTCTGCTCGGAACTGCCCGGCATATCCAGCGATCGCATGTGGTGAATCTAATGTGAGAGGTCTAAGTGAAAAATACGAGACGTGCTATGACACGAGGTTAAGCCCGACTTGTGGAAGAAGTCTGCTTGGGACCCACAGGCATATCCAGCGTCCACAAGTTGTAGGCCTAATATGGGAGGTCTAGCACATTATAACCATAAATGAATATGGCAATGAATTGAAATACTTAACCAAGTTGAATCCATAGGGATGTGCGAAAATGACTACTTGATTAGGGGTTAAGTAATGTTTGCATGAAATAGTGGTACATTTGGGGCTGGTGGGTAATATTTGTATACATAGGCCCACAAACTTAACCTATTAGGGTTATGCAATTGAAGACACCATTAGGTATGCATAATCGGTGGAAAACCTAGTAGTGGGGATGCATCACAAATGGGAGAGCTTACATCATCTTGTGTGGAACCCATTTCAGTCAGTAACCCTAAGTAGGTATCAAATGAGTACCCCACACTAGGTCGGAGTTGGGACACACTTACTTGGCTGATTGTAAGACATCCAAACATGGAGGATGGTGTGGGCGGCACAAACCGACCGGGGACATGTGAGTGCATGGGCCGGGCAGAAGGGGATAAGACGACCGTGTCACCTGTAGATATGGTTATGCACACCAACGAAGGGTTGCCACTTTAGGAAGTGATACCTCCTACTGTAGGGCCGGCACAGGGTATCTACGGAGTAGGGAGCCGATCGATTAGGGTAGTAGTTAGGAACATCTAGACTCTGGTAATTAGGAGTCCATTATTGGGGCTTCCTGCGAATTGTATGGGGTTAAAACCTCTCACCAGAAGTACGCCTAAGTTTACCAACTTATACGTGTTGGGGATCATCTCATTCTGGTTATACTAGTATTAGTGGAGAGAAATATTTAGAGAAGTGTATCACACTCTATCATGTTTACATGGTCATGCCTTCTTTTTATGATGCTCTCTCTCTCTCTCTTATCCACTTTATATGCCTATCATGATGCTTTTACTTATTTTCTTGCTAAAAGTAACTGGACTCGCCAGACTTTATGTCTGACCCGTTTTGTTTCCTATTCTTTCTTCTGTTTTCCCCCAAGTTCTCAGGGTGGGAATACTCCCACTTAGTCAAGATTCTGCTATCGTCTTGCTTGGAGCTGCTCGATGTATTGCTCAAGTTCTTATCTTTAATATTATGGCTTTGTCTCTTTTGGTGAATTATGCTTTTTATGTATTTTTGTACTCTGATGGTACAAGACAGAAGTTTTTATATTATTGTAATGGGTTTCATGTAGTTTCAGACTTGTGATATTTTGGACCACGATGTTATGAATTATGTTTTAAATAAAACTTTAAGTTCCGCTGCTATCTTTTATATCTGTCTTGTAATGTTTCTATGTTTTTTTACCTATAGCGCTTCACGGAACTTAATGCATTCTCCTAATGAGTGACATTAACGTATGTGGTGTGTCACAAATAAATTCTTATAATAACAAGATCGTTAAGCAAGTTGACAGAAGTTAACATATCGATTAATTGATTTAAAGAACAATTAAAATGGAATTATGCTGGAACTGATTATTAGTTATTAAATAAGAATCAAGGTAAATGACATGGTTTAAATAAATTTTATTATTTATGAAAAGACTAATTGGGATCGTTTAACGTGTTAACCGGGTTTTAGAGTTGACCAAGTCAACTTCATTAACTAAAATGGATTATTAAACTAGTCTGTTAATTTAATGAGGATTGTTAATGGTAAAGTAAGCCATTTTTATTTTGATAAAAAAAGTTGAAGGATGATTATTCTTAATTTAATAATAATCAAAGTGGTAATCTTAGAATTAAAAATTCATTAACAAAGATTTATGAAGCTTTAAAGCCTGTTTATGGTTTAATAAATTTTTAAGCGATGTATATAATAATAACATAAATTAAGTTTAAATTGAAGTTTAAAATTTGAAATTCCTATTTGGATTATATGGATCCTATGAAATACAAGATTTTTCAAACTTATTAAGACAAGTTTTATTGAATTGAAACGAGTTATTAAAAATGATTTATGAACGAAATGAAGTCTAAGATATGAAATTGAAGAATTAGAACCTAATTGGAGATCAGTTGAGATGAATGATTTTCTGAATATTGACCTGATGTTGGTTTCGGCCTTCGGGGTTGATATTTAGGGAATTATTTTCTTACTGATTTACTGTTGGGAACTTATGAAGTATGAAATGGAAAGCGAAACTGAAACTGAAACTCAAGTTTGAATTAGAGTAGTTAAATGAGTTGAGTTTAAAGATGGGATATAGATCCGCTATTTTAATACGAGATGAGGATTCATGGAGTTAAATAAAACGATTGAGAGTATGAATATATGGAAAACTGATACATTATTTTAAAGGCCAAGCAACGCTATGTACCAAACCAATGGATACATTTTATTCTATGTTTGTTTATATTGATAGTTAAATAACCGACTATCAATATCTGGCCAAATGTGTTGTTAGTACAGAAAGACCAGAATCGAATTTATATTCGGAAACCATTCCGACCAATGAATACGTTATTGTAGAAGATGCTGATTGAAAATGTTGCAATTGAAGACCGTAAATCTTCCTGAGCGGAAGAACTATTGTTAAATAACTCTGGCTGATCCCTAGAGTTAACAATGATTTTTTCGTGATTGGAATCTGCGGATTGCAAGGACTACTCGCTACTGATCCGTGGGGTGATTCCTATATTGGATGCAATAGGAGAGTACCTTCGATTCATCCTATTCCTGGATGACTTGTACAGATGAATGTCTGACAGAGTATTTCCTGAAACCACGTACGTTGATTTTTACAAATATACCGAGTTGGTGGCGAAGAGGGGCACTTATTTTATACCCAGAGTATATTTGTGGACGTCTATTGGTAATGAGACGAATCTGACAATGTGGCATTCAAAGTGAACGGTGGCCAGATGTTCCAAAAGAGTTATACCTCAAGCATCATCAACTGGGAAATGACAAAAATCGGGCAGGCAGCATAGCTATGTGGGTCTCCCCAATTTGGGTGTAGTGTCATCATATAGAGAATATTCATATTTGTTACTTCTTTTCATTTCTGTATCTCCTGGGAAAACAGTAGCTACGCATCCGTAAGGTGACAATATATTCGATACACTCAAGAGAAATGAGTGGTAGGTCATGTGTGGGCCGGGTTGCAAGATGTTCTTGTTGAACCCGGTGTATACCCTCTAGAGATACACTATCAGTAGGTGGTTCCATACCTTGTCATAGTCGGAATCCAATCTCCATAAGCTCCCGCGGTTTTGATTGTACACTATATGTGTGGAGCGTGAGATGCAAGTGTTCCGCTAAATTGTTATTTATTTGTATTTAGACACTATGATAATATCAGAATAAGATATTGATTTCAAAATATTTTGGTTTATAGTAAGGTAAAAACCGTCCATGATTATGGGTGGACTGTCTTACTATTATCGTTTTCTTTCAAAAATGATTTTCAAAATTAAGCAAGTTGTTTGTGTTATGAATTTATCACTGAAAGTATTCCAGACTGATCAGGTTGAATTTTGCTTTGCTTCAAATGTGCTCGGGTCTGACCGAGTATATTATCAGGTAAGGTATCACTTGGAGCTTCAGAAAAGGAGGTGAAGTCGAGACGTGTTCCATATATTTACTGGTACTAGTTTATTTACGATGTGTGTTGTATTGATCTGAATCTATACTCAGATATTGTAATCATGTACATACAGTTCTTTTTGTATAAAGTATTATTGATTATTATATTTTGTCCATTCCGCTGTGAGACTCTGATCTTCTTATTCTTCTATTCTAATATTTCATTCTTTCTTCTCTCACCCTTTAACTTCTTTCTATTAGCTTTCTGGGTTTTCGATACTGGAGTTTTGGACACGAGATGTATTATTGTCTGAATTCGAGTGTTGAAATAACCCAGGTAGCTACAAAAGAATTCCTCTTCAACCATATATATACGTTTGGAGAGACCAATGTAGGTGATCGGTTAGGCATACTTTGTCAAATGTTCATCCATACAAGTTGTCCTAAGACTGGAAAAACCAAAGGCACTATCCTGCAAATCCATCTTAGGCAGTTTCTACCTTGGATCGACCGAATAGCCCTTGCATAAACTATGTCTTCCGTGGTCTTCAATAATCTCTTACTCGCAACATATAAATCAAATTGAAGCGCAATTTATATGTTGGTCTCTTCGAAATGATATTGACAAGGTTCAGATTTGATAGTGGTTATTTAACTATCAAATGTGCAATAAAATAAATAGTTTTATTTTCATTGGATCTGCCAGGCCTTATCTAAATTATTTAAATTCAAATATTAACTTTGTATATATATTTATTTGAAAACATAAGTATTAGTTGGCTTAGGAAATTCTTATTATAATTCTTACGCGATAATCTAACTCTTGAATATACATTTCATAGCTAAAGACGATATTCAAGTCTAACACTTATTCCAAATGCAAACTAATATGATCTATCAGATTGTAGTGAAACTATTCAAGTTAGGTTATTTTAATTACCTCTTAGACCTTGAGTTGAGATCATTCTAATCGTCAAGATACATAGAAGTTTGATATCCCAAATATTCACAAAGCCAGAAATTGGTAAATCCATTTGATTTCAAAATCTTAAAACAATTTTAAAACAACAATGTTGTTTTGAACAATTGATCAAATTAACTTAATTTACTTGAATATTAAATTGGGGAATTTAAATCCAACTACTTGACTTAATTTTATGTTTCTTGATAATTATATTTTCTTTAGAACTTACTTAATTAAGAGGCTAATCAATTTTAAAACATTCTTCTAAGATAATTTATCCAAATTCAATTTACTATTTATTGCACAATTAGCTTATCCAAACTGTTAACTAAACATTTATTTAACTTCTCACAATTCATTTAAGAAAACAAATAGCTTAAAATGATTACAATAAATCTTTCATTTTTTTCTTTTTAAATTAGTAATTGATTTCAAATAATCCATTTACTTGTTTCCTAAAAGTAATATAATAACTCAACAATTAATTACTAATCGTAATTTCTGAGTTACCATGTAAATACAATTCAATCTGATCAGCTGATAATATAATAACGCAACAATTATGTCAAACCGATATAATAGCAGACCGGTGTTTATTTCTACTTACTGGAAGTTCAAACAATTAAATCGGTCAAATATATAGTGAAATGGTGTTTATTTCCACTAACAGATGTTAAATAAAAACACATATAATTACGAGTAACGTAATTAAACACAATTAAATCAATTAGTGAATTAATTAAACAACCATTTCAGTATTTACAGCATTACAGATCATTACATATTTATTTAAAATAGTTTACGATTTATTTACTTAATAGATGAATTTATTTCAAAATTTGTTATTTAAAATTGATAACTTCATTGAGTTACTTACATACACCTTCGATCGAATCAACTCCACTGACACGAACAAAAATCTACATGAACATATATTCTTGATCTACTTATATGTATACACACACATACATACATACATACATATATATATATATATATATATACACACACACACACATAATTTAAATATCTAATTATATTTTGTTTAGATTTTAATTTAACCATCTTTCTTCTTTATAATTAATGGGTCGAGGACCATTTAAAACATACCACATAATTCATGAATATATATATACACATGTATGTATGTATGTATGTATGTATGTATGTATGTATGTATGTATATAGTTGTATAAAAATTTTAACCTGAAATTTAATTTAATATTTTTTTTCTCCTTTCAATATCACTGGGCCCAAGCCCACAACCCATAGACCCAAGCGTAACCAAAAAAAGCAGGCCTCATCCTTTTCTTCCAGTTAAAAGCTTCAGTAATCAAACCAAAAGGAAGCAAACAATACATCCAAACCCATCCTTTACACAAAAATGCACAACCTCACCGTGCACGTACCCCTGGTCTCCGACCATCGGTGAGCTATCGTGACCATCCCCACATGTCACATCCCCATCTTCGATCATCTATGACCAAACATTCAAGTTCCAAAACCCCTCCTTCTCAAAATCACCATTCAACACCATTAAATCGAACAAAAAAAGGCCCACGTTGCCACTGAATATCAGCCTTCCTCAGTCGCCACCGGCACCTACACCACCATTTGTCGGCTCCTCAATGTCCCGCACATCTCTCCAGTAATTCCAGCCAACTTGATCGCCCTAAACCGCCATATGAATTGATTAAAAGCATTCACTTATCCCCATCGCCTACACCCACCAAAACCTACATAACTTTACACACACATCTACCTGACCTCCATGACGCTTCAACCACAATGATTTCGACTACCATTCATCAAACCTCCAGAATTAAATTATTAACCCTAGAACAAAAAATAAATTATAACTCATTATACACACTATCAAAAACTGGATATTTAGTTTAAAAATCATGGTTTCTGCAATCAACCACCTGCACATGCCTAGTTTTCAAATTCATAAGGATTGAATTTTCCAACTTGAACACTTCCTTATTGTATTATGCAAATATATGCTAATAAATATATACATTTACCTGAAGTGAAGTTAATTTTAAAATAAACCTTAGACATATATAAACAACTTTTATGTTTAACATTATTTTTACAACTTATTAGAATTGTAGTTCAGGATTTTTTATGATAGTTGTTTTTATAGACAATTGAATAGAATCTTGTATATTCTGTTTCCAGACCACTATTCTTTCCAGTTTGCATATGAGTATCAAAATGGTTTCAATACCACACACTCAAGGCATTTATACACATATACATGTTTACACTACCATACATATCTGTTAGCAATATATTTAAAAAGAAAAACTCACCACTTTGTTCGTAGTTGGTTCCAGGTTCAAGTATTTTGCTAATTTAGGTTTTTTGTTTAACTAAACACAATATATATGTGATGTTATTTATAGTGCTTCATGTTTCCATTCACTAGTTTCATTCATTCCAGTTTTCATATAAAGGTTGAATTTGAAAAAAAATTACATATCCAGGTTATCAATTTAGAGGAAGATCAAATTATTAAACACACATATTCAAATTTAAATACATATGTATCGACTGGTAATAAATTCAAAGTGGAATCAAAAGTTTACTCACTAAGTTTTATACTTCTTTAGTCATATCGAGTTTCCAGTTTTACACAATTGATCACAGTATTTGTTCCTATCCTCTGCTATTTGTTCTCTTTCAGTTTTAACTCTGGTTTCATGTTTAAGCCCAGGGCGGTTTGCCATTTATTTTGCTTCAGGGTCGTTTCAGATTTGTGTGTGAATGTGTGAGGGAAGACTGGTTTACTTATAGGCAAATAAATGTATATAAAATTCAACTAGCTTGGATAGGCTTTAGGCTGCCTAAAAACAGCTGTTTTGATTGAAATAGATGAATGCTAGGTGCTCTGTATTTTCTTTTCTTTTAGCTATATGAAGGCACAACTATGTTAAAATGCTTTGTTCCTAAGTAATTCGACTATTGAATTTTTTTATTGACAAAACAGGGCTGCTCTTACTTGATTGAGAAAATGTTGTCATAGCTAGAGTGATAGAAAAGAGAAGTTGTGCTAGTGTATTTCACTTGATTTCCTTCCAGATGCTAGGGCACAGCCAGCACTTATATGCATGTGTATGCGTACTTACCAATATACTAAAATGATTAAATAGCTAATCCTAAATGCTAAGTCTACTCTAGCTTCCTAATGGTTATAGTTGTTTCCCTCATTAATTGATGTGAAGGGATGGTGTTAAGTAATTTTCATTCAATACTTCTAGCAGCTATACATGGTCGTGCTATGTATTTACAAAGGCAAATCTTTGTTTTCAAGAAAATATGGTTATTTAATAGTTGTGTACTTCTTAGATTTTAAAATTGAAAACTTAGTTTCTGGGTGATCTAATTTATTAAGAAGCTATGTACAAATAGATTTCAATATCAGTTCTTGTCATGTTCCTATATGCTAAAATCATACATATATATACACATACATACATACATATGTATATCAAAGATTTTATAAAAAGATTAATTTAAATTCACTCAAATATTTAAATCTAATTCTACTTAAGTAATTCTATTTTTACATTCGTTAAAACAAATTTAATAATACCATGAATTGCTAACATAATACTTGCTTGTATATATACATAAATAATAAATAAAGAAATTTAAAATAATCTTTCAACATAAACAAAGATGTTAAAACATCATCCACTTGTTAATGTATAAATAACATGCTAGAAAACATAGGATTTTAAAACCATGATTATCTAAATTTTCTATGATATCCAAATCCAGTATTATTTTATTGTCTCAAATTACAAATATAATCTATATTTATGGTTTTACAAAATCAACCAAAAATCTGGGGCATTACATCAGGTCTAATACATTCGACCTACCTCGGGTCTAATACATTGGACCCACCGAGGGTCTAATACATTCGACCTTCCCCAGGTCTAACACATTCAACCCACCCCGGGTCTAACACATTCGACCCTTCCCCCTCCCCCCGAGTCTTAACATATTTGAACCGACCCGCTTGAAAAAGTTCCAGCATGTAACGTGGCCCTATTCCTTAGGCACGTCTACCTCCTACATAACCGGGTCAAACTCCACTTAGTCATGAAGACATGTTCTCCACTTTCCCTACTACATCTATGAGGCTACCTGGATGCTAGACTCATGGCATTTAATTTGATCCACCCTGTAGCCTGCAAACACATGAATTAAAGGCATAAACAAGGATCTTTTGGCATTCTCTCTTCTGGACCTCCACCATTGCTAAAGTGTAAGGACTTTGCACGTACTTAGGCTGATTTCACTTATAAATTCATACATTTAACACAAAGACATTCTCTATAATCAATTCTCTTTCTCTTCTTTCTTAAAAATGTACTGATTTTTGTAATCTATCTGTATAAACAAGAGATTATAAAGTGGACGTAGGCTTAGATTGAGACTAACCACTATAAAAATATCGTGTGTCCCCTATTATTTACAATTTTTGCATTCCGTGATCAGTGTTTTTGAGTATTTCATACCACGTTAAGTGTTAATACCAGTTTTTGGTCTAACATTTTGACACGCCAGGTAGGGGGCACACTATCACTTTGACTTCTACCTTGTAGAGAAGTCGATTGCTTGATATTTCGACTTAATGGTTCAGAGGAAGAAAGACAGAATGTTCTCATCTGTTGAGGAGATTGGCATAGAAGGCTCTAGGAATGAGGTTGCCAGGAGGCTTCCTCTCGCGGAGATCCATCAATATGCCTGACTAGAGAGGAGATGTATGGTGACCTTGCTAATTTTAGAATCTAGATGGCTCGGAAGATTAACTTCTTCAGAAACAGCAGGAAATGATGAACGATTTCTTTGCTCGGATGAATGGAAGGCCGAACAACAATCATCAACTTGCCGGAAATCATGCCGCCTGAGTGTAGGCAGCCGCAACTTCAACTCTAGCAGGAGCATCCAAGCGAGTCGGTTCGAATAGGACCCATGGGCAAGTAGAAGGCAATTGTCTACTTTCAAGCAGCATGCGGCATGATGCAACAACACTTATTGTGTTGGATGAAAACCGTTGGCAACATCGGAAACTTAGGTTCGACTTATGCAGCACGACCTACTTTAGCCCCGGTTCAAGTGAACTCAACAGCACCTGAATCCACTAGACTTATGTATGAAGTTCCACGATTTGGCACTCATGGACCGGATTGGGTCGAACCATTCGAACCGCGACCCGGTGGCACAATCGACCCGCAGACCAAGGCTAAATGCGCACTTCCTCACTCTCGTATAATCGACATTAGGGGCACCAGTGCAAGATTGGATGACATGCGATAGTTGCTGACAGATGGAAATCACATTGCTAACATGATTTGACGCTTCATGAGAGGCAATACTTCTCATAACAACGTGGATACCATCAGTTGCAGTCAATTCACACGAGAAATATGGAATTCTTGCAATCCTCCTGATTTCAAGCTACCGTGTTTTGGGCTAAACAACGGCAAAATAGATCCTACCGTACATTTGATGCGTTATATGCGCCACATGAAAGACTTATCGGCATTCGATAACGTCATGGCCAAATGCTTTTGTCTCTTCTTAACTGATATAACTATTATGTTGTTTAGGCACAGGAATCTAAATCGATCAACAGTTGGAACGCATTGGTCGCTCGGTTCATTGAATAGTTTTGGGTCCATATTTCTTGACCATAGAATGTCATGTCACTCACTTCAATCAAACAAAGGCCCGGCGAGACCCCGTGTTCATTCTTTGAAAGAATCAACACTTCAGTGGCATTCGTAGATTGACCTGAACCATCTATGGTAATGATGGAAGTTATATCTGATATTCTCGATACATCGGACTTTAAAGTTTCCTTGCACCGATATCCGCTGCGAGATCTTGGCCAATTAATTTTAAAGAACTCAGGTTTCTACGAGATGAAGATGCAAATTCCGAGAAGTATATTATTGATATTAAAATGGTCAAGGATGGAGGACCATCCCACTCGGGAAAAGGCTAGTACATAGGCAAAGGAAAAGCCGCAACTAAGAATGATCGTAACGCTTGGCCTCGGAGAGGGCCCAGATACAATAAATACACTGAACTCAGTGCCACAGTAATCAACATCTACATGAATACGAGGGATGTAGTCTCCTACCAAAGTCTCCTAGGAGGGAGCCATTGATGAGGAAACGTGATTTTGGGAGACACTACATACTTCATGAGATGGATGCTCAGAACACAAATGACTGCCAGCATTTGTGACACTTGATTGGGGAATGGGTTAGACATGGTGAACTACACGAGTAAGTCAAGCAACTACAGCGCTTGCACCCACGCTTGCACCTTATGCTCCTTAAAGAGGAAATGATCATAGATCGAGCACTCGCGGGATCGTTATCAGCTGATCTAGATTGGACCACCATGGATTTTCTGCATTTCTTAGGATATAAGATATGTTGTTGTTTTCTTTTTCTTATTTGTATGGATTATGCCTAGGGACAGACTATCTTATTAGGATGTGGCAAGCATAGTTCTATCTCGAAATGAGTATGGTTTGTTCTCAATTGGATTCCTTTACATGGATTATATAGGGGAAGTCAAATTGTCTTGTGAGAATCTGATAGATGAACTCTACAAAACTCGAGTATGGATTATGCTCAGTTTGAACTTCCATGTATGGATTATGCTGAAAGGTTGGGTCACCTTACCAGGATTTGGAGGGATGGTTCAAACGTCACACAAGTATGGTTTATACTCCGAATTGGAGCCCAATCAGGGTTTATGCTCAAAGAGGTTAAGCAGTACTGTTAGGACCTAACAAACTTGTTTGCCTTGTTTTTCTTTGTAGGTATGGATAATGCTAACTACTGGACGGGCCCGATGAGGCCCTGGTTTTCTTGGTTTTCTTATGGCCTTATACAATCCTCGACGATCATCGGTATTCCGGCCTTCTTATAATATGTTCCGACATGGCAATGGATTTCTGGCTTCCTATTAATTACTTAGCACGATCCGACATGTTCGTGGCATTCTATACTTCTATTCACTTTGGATTTCTATGGATTATGGATTTCTCAGATTATCCAAAACACATCTTCCTTTATAAAGAAATATATGTTCTAAGGGGTGAAATGTTGACACGCCTTTTGGCAAGGCCATCATAGCAATAATTCTATCAAAAGAACGACTATGGACTTGAGTATAAACTTACGTTGATTGGCATTCACTAGGATGAAGTGACGAAGTATTGGAAATCTTGGATTTTGCATTAATGAAGCCACCAACCGGGTCTCAGGTCTCGTGTCTAATACATTCCTCCCACTTTGGATCAAATACATTACACCTGCACAGGGTCTAACACATTCAACCCGCCCCAGGTCAAACATATTCGAACCGACCCACCTGAGATAGCTCTGGCACGTAATGTGGTCCTATTCCTTAGGCACGTCTACCTCCTACAAAACCGGGTCAAAATCCACCTGGCCATGAAGACACGTTCTCCACTTGCGCAATACATCTTCGAGGCTGCTTGGATGCTCAACACATGATGTTCGACCCGATCCACCCTATAGCCTATAAATACATGAATTGAAGGCATAAACAAGGATCTTTCAGCATTCTCTCTTCCTGGCTTCCACCATTGCTAAAGTGCAAGGACTTTGCACATACTTAGGTTGATTTCACTTATAATTTCATACATTTAACACAAAGACATTGTGTATAATCAATTCTCTTTCTCTCCTTTCTTACAAATGTACTGATTTCTGTAATCTTTCAGTATAAACAAGATATTATAAAGCGGGCGTAGGCTTGGACTGTGTCGAACCACTATAAAAGTGTTGTGTGTCCCGTGATTTTTTTATACAATTTGTGCACTTTATGATCTGTGTTTGTGAGGATTTCACACCGCATTGGGTGTTAGTATCACTTTTCGGTTTAACATCAACCAAATACATATGTTGGTGTATATTGATAGAACGTACAAGGAAGGAAAACTCGAATGGATGAGATAAATTCTCGATGGAGATGTAGTGTGCATCGATGGACTTAATGACGGAGCACTATCATAGCATGGTGATGGATTTGACGATGGAGCAGCAATAGAGCTTGGCGATGGTTTCAAAGCCAAAGCAACACTTGAGCTTGACGGATAACCCGAAGATGACGGATGGCCTTGCCTATAAGCTATATTTCGCAAGGATACCATACGTTTTACCTAGATGCGTAATTTACCAATTTGGTTTAAATAGATGATTTGATTAGTCATTATCGATTGTTATCAAGTAGTGGATGTTGGTTACTATTGTTATTGACCATTTTTTCAATTTGACATGAACGATGGTGCGACTTCAAGGAGTAGGATATGATGGTTCGTTCGGTAGCGATTTTGATACAATGGCACTTCAACAGGTGGATTTGGCTTGAGGCAACGATGTAGTGCTTTTACACAGTGATGCATTATCCAACGACGATAATTTAAGAGGAGAGAAAGGCTGTTACGATGGGTAGTTTTCACTGAGATGTAGAAAATCCGATGTTAGATCATATTAAGGCGACTGTCAAGTAAGAGAGGTGAGAGACACGGGATGATGTTCTATGACATACGATGACCATCGGGGATAGTTCCTATATTGTGGCAACTTCGAATCGATGTCTTACGAATAGTGTAGAGACGGATTCTGTGGCGGAGAACGTATGCAAAGGAATCGTTGATATTCGTGATGTTGGTGCACCCTTGATAGAGTGGCACAATGATGGATCAGAGCCCATCCTATGTGGACTTATCGGCCTGGACGCTAAAGCTAATGATGTCTGGACTGGGTAGGGTTATTGGCTATAGTCCATGCTATGGGACACAGTGGTGGTTTGGTTAAGCTCATTCTATGGGGCCCACCTATTCCTTGATGTGTTGTGTGACCAAAGTAGTGGATGTCATATTCTTTATGAACTGAGTGAGTAAATGTGATGATGGTTGATGGATGCTATGGTTGTTTACTTATTTATCATCACTCAATACTTAGACATTTGTCACACCCTTTTTGTACCATGTTAATTACAGTATAAAATAAATCAATTGTTATAAGCTAATTCTATGGATGTATGGGAAGGGCATATATGATTCCCTGTACTATCTATGCCGTAAATACTATTATAACTTTTATAGTATTTTGAGACTAGTGTATTGCTAACACTAGACTTTTGTCCGACCTAAGGTCTTATTTCCCTCTTATTACCTTGAGCGCTCATTGATGATGCTGATAAGTTGACCATGTGCCAGGCTTGGGTATATATGGAGCAAGGCAGGTGCGTTCGTAGAGGGCGATGTTTTATCAATTCATACTTGCATCATTATTGTTCATTACACTATATCACATTGTGGAACCTTGATAGTGTTATGTGTTCTGTTAGAGATAGTATATCACTTGAGTTTAAATATATGTCTTATATAAACATTGTTATTGCTTTGTCTTACGGTATGAGCTTGTATACTCTGATTATATGGTTTATAACTTTATATACTTACAACTATCTTGTCTGTTTTATATCTATAATTGTTATTATTATATGTTATCTGATACGCTGTGAGATATACCATAGATTCTGTGATTCTGTTTATGTTATGTTAACTTCTTTCTCTTCTATTTCTTTTTTCTTTCTTCTTTCTATTCTTTTCTACTATTTCTTTCTCTTGGCGATCACTTTGCATTGATCGGGTGATTGTAAGAGCATATTCTTAGTTATGAGCACCGATAGTGTATGGAGGACGGTCACGTTTGGTACCAAAGATTAGGTTGCAATATTTAACCCAAGTATTACTAAATTAGAGAGTTAATATATACGAGGGAGTACGTATTTGTAAATATTCAAATTTCAAATCTATATTTCCTAGTATATATATATATATATTGTTTTGCACACGAGCGCCATTAGAATAGTTTTTCTCAATTAGCGACTGATCGTCCCTACCACTTATTTGAGAAAATCTGGCATATGAGAAATAATTCCAATTACTCTAACTCTGGAGTTAAGAGTTAGGTAGAATAGAGGAGTACCAACCTCAATTAACAGTTTTTTTTTTAGTAATGGTACGATCCATTATTTGGGGTACCCTTTTTCTCTAATTAGTTATGGTGCTTAGGTGTTTTGAGTCGACCATGTCACATTATGTGGATGCTTATGTGTTCATGTGGCATATCGTTCCTATAATTAACTAGTGGATTAGGCGGAATTATTGCGCAACACCTGGAGGTGGGTCATTTCCTTGCCCTTCGGCAGGTGCCGTAGCTCCAACATATATACGGAACCATTCAGAATGGAAACGCCCTTTGGAAAATTGGGAGCATCAAACATGCTAGAAATAAAAGAGACGAGGATTCAAAAGGGGATCAAAGGAATATTGTAATTGAGTTAAAGGGATATTTTTTCAAAAAAAAGTTTTACTTGAAAATTCTTTACTATTGAAAACACTTTTTCAAAAACTTTTCTATGATTTTGTAACCTTGGGCTCTGATACAAAGTGTGACACCCCCACATCCTTTAGCATCACATATATGAGGATGAACTATGTTTTGTGAAGTGTTTAGGTACAAGGTAACAACATATAGACAAAAATTCACAAGATAGAAATATAAAACACATCGGAAACATTTAAAAAATTTATTAAATAAGAAGTCAAAACATAGTACTTATTACATTCCAAGAAAACACCAGATAGTCACCATTATAAAAACATGCATAATGTCTTGTGGAAAATATGAGAGTACATGAGTAGAACAATAAAAGTTATCCCTCTCAAAAATCAATATAATGATCAAAAGACAAGAACTTAACCAATATGTAGCGAACCAGAAAATTCGATGCTCGAATTTCGACACTAACACAATCCGTGCCCAAACTCGAGTACCGAATCTCCAGAAAGCTATAAGAGAGAAGTTAGAGTATGAGGAAGATAAGATAGAACTATTAGAATAGGAGAATGAGAAGACAATACCGAATCAGAATCTCACATCGCAGCGGAACAAAATATAATATAGAAATAAATCTTTATAATGACTTGAATAAATATACTTACAACAGAGTATAGCAGACAAATTTGGACCGCTATAATAACCTGTCCTCAATACAACATACAGTGGAATACTATATATCATACGCCTAGACTCCTCCATCTCATCTCTGAAATTCACGGCATCCGATAACCTGAACTTGTAACTCGGGCAGACCCGAGACTTTACAAACGCCAAGTATCAGTCTGGTGAACTAGCATGAGAAAAACTCACTAAGTTTAAGTAATAATCATATTGCTTAACTTTAGAAATCCTTTTAAAAGAAAGGGTAATAGTAAGACCAGCCCACACATAAACACGGACGGTTTTTACCTTACTATAACCAAACCGTTTTTGAAACCAATACTAGTCTGATATTATAATTGTGATGTAAATCATGTAAATAACCAAGTAGTATAACGCTTGCATCTCACGCTCTACTATATAGAATATAATCGAAAAACGCCGGCTCTTATTGGAGATTGGATTCCAGCTATACAAGGTATGAGATCACGATCCGATCAGTGTACTCTAGAGGGGATACACTGGGGTTCAACAAGAATGTCTTGCAACCCGGCCACACATGACCGACCACTCAATTAGCTTGAGTGTATCCAATATATTACCACCTATGGTTGGGATTAGCAACCATTACTGAAAGTTGCAGCAGCGAAAATATAGATTAAGAAACAAAAGGAATTTCTCTAAATGGTAATAATACACCCTGCTTGGGTATGACCCACCTAGCCATGCAGACTGCCCGATTTTTGTCTTTTCCAGGTTGATGACGCTTGAGGCTACGATCTTTTGAGCATCTGGATACCATTTACTTTTGAATCTCCCATTGTCCATACGTCATCCAGGAACAGGAAGATCCGTAGGCACCCTCCTACCATATCCTTAAGTAGGTATCACCCCAAGGATCAGTAGCGAATAGTCCTTGCAATCCGCAGATCCTAATCACGACAGAATCACAAGTCAAAATATCTTCAGAAGCGACCCTTAGAAATTCAACGAGTAGTTCTTCTGCTCATGAAGATCAACGGTCTTCAATGCTCCATCTTCAATCAGTACCTTTCACGATTTCGCATTTATTAGGCGGAATAGTTTTCAAATATAAATTTGATCTCGGTCTTTCCGTACCAACAATCGTATTGGCCAGATTTTGATAGTCGGTTAGTTAACTATCAAATAAACAATCGTCCATCCATACAATAAGATGGTTTTACTGGTTCAGTACTCAGCGTCACTTAGCCTTCTTTAATTCCATCAGTAGTTAATCAAAACTCTAAAACCTTAAAATATCTGGATCACTTCATTTACTATAGCATCCCTTTCAAAAACCACTTATATTACTTTGATTTAAATAACTCCATTTCGTATCTAAAATACTTATCTTTAGATATTATCGTTAGATCTTCACTTTAATAATCAATTTCAATCTACTTAAGCATCCGTTAAATTCCAACTCATATTCAAGCTTGTTTGAAACTTCCCTTTTAATAGAATCCCTTTCAGGGATTAAATCTAAAATCTAACTCATGATTAAAAATTATTAAAATCCTTTTTAATTGTGAACAAGGTCTTATGACACTCTTTAACTTTATAAATCGAGTTCTGGTTACCTGATCGTTCCCTTAAACAATAATTAACCTTAACTCCTTTTCATTTGAAATGTTTACTTTATCTTTAACTATTAATCAAATAGTTAATTGTCCCCCAGAGGTTATTTCAAAATTATTTATTAATTCTAATAATAATAATTAACAGTCCAATGATGGTTTTTGATAATTAATTCTCGTTCAAACAGTTGATTTAGTCATTTCAAAACAAGGTCAAATCGTTAACCAATCTTATTAGTCTTTTATTTAATCAATTTAAATAATTCAATTTAATTTAATTATATAACTGCATCAATTGTTTATTGAAAAAAAATTAATTCAATCCTTAGCCATTTGGTTAATTTTTGCTCATTAGTTTATATAGCTCATCAACATAAGAATTTGCTTTATATACCCTGTTTATAATTATTAGATAAAATAATTATTCATTTCTTAAATAAACATTCGTTTAAAAATAATCTATATAAAATAGATTTCAAAACCAGTCATAAGTTATAAACAAATTTTGTGACTTTCTTTCTATTGATTTCCTGACGGTAAATAAATTTCTATAAAACAATTCATTTCCAGGCTATCTGCCGATAATTACTCAACTAATATTACCCATTTGTTAATATCAAACAAGTGTTGAATTTGAATTCAACCAATAACAAACAATCAGATTGATTACACAATTCATAAAAGTAAACGATATTTTTGAGAAATCTGATTGGATCCCTCCAACCTGTCCTTCCCTGCATCAAATGGGTTATCTCAAATTCAATATGACAATATGTTTATTCATCACGATAAACAAAAATAAACAGTTTACTAATAACAGCCAATAGATGATTTATAACATCCATTCAAGCATTAAATTATTTATTTAATACGTTTATACTATTATAAACGTAACAAACAAGGTAAGTTACCTTATTTGGAATCTAATCATTAAAAGTAACGATTTAATTCGATTAAATTAAACAAACGTTTAATTTAATCAGTGAATATTTGAAAATATTCAACATACAGACAATCAGTCATTCAATAATCAACCATCAGCAAACATTGCACACAGAATAAAAACCGGTTATAAAATATAAATGGGATAAACTGAATGAGTTAAACTCACCTTGATCCTCCATCCATTGTCAAACGGCTTGTTTAACACGCTTCCAGCTGCTTTCAAATCCATCCGTTCCCATTCCAAAATCTTACGTCTACTGATATGGGTACAACGCTCCTTGTTTGGTCTGATTCTGTGTATGTATGACACAGATATAAATTTAAATACGGTATCTACCATTTTTAATTAATATTATTAATAATTTAATCTTATATATTTTAACTTAAAATTTTTCTTTTTATAAAACTAATACACTGACGGCTATTATTAATTTCTTTTATATTAGTCTGAACTACATATTAGTCCTTTTGAATAGGACATATAAAACAATATTCGATCTGCATGTCTTGAACAGCCATGTTGGGTTGAAATGTGCAGACGGAAGGTGCAGATGTAGTAACTGATCATTTTCTAATAAAACGAAATGCTAAGAAGAATTCTATAAGTTCATATTTATAATGAACTTTATACAGTTATAATGTTTCACTTAGTTTTAAACAAAAGGATGGAACATTGAAATCATAGAGAATGTGTAACTGTTCCACTATGATCACGGAATGGATGACATAATTACATATATGTTTTCCAGTTTATGCCTAAATGTTACATATTTGATCACGCAAAGTTAGTCATGGATGCAGTCTCTGTAAAAACGCTTCAGTCCTACTTATGTGGTACATCTGAGTTTTCAATGTATTGTTCACGTTATACTATATTAATTTGTCACCTTAAGACATTATTAGGCACTTCTGGCAAAAAGGTAAGTCACTTAGCACGTGTAAACATAATTCTTATTGCTTACATGATAATGAACTGGTCAACCGTTTAAAAATGAATCAGGTAAGTTTAAAACTTAATTATAATGATTAGGCATTTTATAATTATTTAGGCAGATTTAAATATAATATCTTGCACTGTTTATACTTTACACCTTCTTCCTTCCACTTGCTCACTCTTACACTTTAACGCGTCTCTACTTCATCCGCCGTACACTCATCTACCCAAGCCATGTCCACTGCTTCGAATTATACAGAGTCATCCACGTCAAACCCATATTCCATGCCTGTTGTACCCAATGCTTCTTTCCCTCATAGCGCTAACCTTTCTCACCCCAACTTGCTTCTTTATATTGACCTCGTCCAAACTTCAACTGCTAGCGTTTATCCTCACCGATAACTTTTCCATATATGCAGTTGCCATTTACTTTCCCATCTGGATGCAACCTCTCCTCCCTCAGTCATGTTCTACACCATGCCCTCTCGCCAGCTTTCCATCCTTTTATCCTGCGTGAAGTACTTCTGTCTCTTATTCTTTTTTTTTTAAATAAGCTTGCGGGTTTAATCAATTAAATGGGGGAAATCGGTTTATATTTAATCAGAGAGAAGCTTTTTGTTTTCCGTTTTCTGAGATGAAGGAATGGCGAGGCTTGTATATAGGGAGAAGAAGCTTTTAAGATAAGGAGGGAGTCTTTTCTCCATGTATAACTAGGTGTAATGTTTTCAAGATAGGGTATGGTTTCCATTACATGTTCCATTCTCATTAATTTGAGTTACATGTTCTCATTTAATTTGAATTGAAATTGGAGGTTGCCTGTTGCTCTTATATGAGCATAATTTAGGGAAATATAGGCCGGTAATTCATATCACATATAAACAAGACAAGGTAGGTTCATATTAAATAAGGTACCGTCGTTTAACATGGTACGTTAAATTCGCACCGATATACACGATCTCAAAAAAGACGCCATGGTATAATTTGACGTTACGATCCCAATGAAACCAGTTTCGTTAAAAAGGGATTCCGTTTGCACAAATAGCGTGTTTTAATTCAAATTATAACCATCGGTTCACCCTTATATTTCACCTACTGATAAAACAACTCCGTTTAGCTCCAAACTGAAAATATAGCAATAACTAATTATACGCATTCCAATAAAACTCGTTTCGTCGAAAACGTAGATCGTTTGAAAAGAAAATTATTTTTAAGGCCTATATATGGTCGATAAAATAGAATTAAATTTAAAACAATTCAATTTAAATAATAATAAATTATTACTATCGTATTTATCCAAACTGAATAACCAATATATATTTTATACTCAATATTCAGAGATTTGGGTTAAAAAGGTATAGAAATTCCGTTATATTCATTAAATAAACGCTGTCGTTTATTAACGAAATTCCGTAGCGACTACTGAAAATTTGAATTGGGCATATCTTGCAATATACAGGATGAAATCTCCAATTTTCTTTTTAATAGAAAAATGTAATCAAATCGATTCAAACGTTTCTTGTTTCACGGAAATCCGACTTATATCAGACCCTGTATATCCATTTAATGTTCAAATCGAAAATAATGAACTACCGCGGCGTTTCGAGCTCGTTTTAATTAAATAAACGCTATCGTTTATTAACGAAATTCCATAGCGACTATTTGAAAATTTGAATTGAACATATCTTGCAATCTATACGATGAAATATCCATTTTTCTTTTTTAATAGAAAAATATAATCAAATCGATTCAAACGTTTCTTGTTTCACAGAAATCCAAATTATATCGGATCTTGTATATCCAGTTAAAGTTCAAATCGAAAATTATGAACTACCGCGGCGTTTCGAGCTCGTTTTAATTATACTATTAATTATATATATTCGAACTCCATTTTATTCGACATAAAATCCATTATATTTCCAATATAATATATAAAAGATATTTAAATATTCTAATTTAAATGGCCGAAAAATCTGGGACGTTATATTCTTACCCCCTTAAAAGAATTTCATCCCCGAAATTACACGGTAAGAAGAATGCCCCGAACCTAGTTATTTTAGAATAATTATTTTTGAATTATTATCAAACCAAATTCAAGCTCTTTAAAAATTTTGAAAATTTCGCCACCACCTCCTCTGCACGGCTCGATCACGACAACTACAAACGCCACTCCTGGCTCATCTTCTCCAAAAGAAAACCAAAAGCCAAATGGCTACCAAATTCAGGGGTATAAAAATCAATCACTCTAATCAATATATATTAAGGTTTACCTATTTGTCGGGCAACTCAGTTCCAATATTGAAATAATCAACTAACTGCTCTTCGTCTGTACTTCCAATCTGCATAACCAAATCATCTCCACAGCCATTAGGATTCTGCACTTAACTCCGCGTACAATGATAATAACAAATACAGGGTTAAATATTCCAGTTCATTTCCTTATCGATTTTATCTCCAATCCATTTATACTAGGATTTACTTTTAATTCATTCAAACTGTGTAATGAATATTGTTCAACCAATCCAATATCCAAATAACAATCAATCAACTCTTTTGAATTATATTCAACATTGGCACTTATCGGTCTATATACATCAATATCAATCGATTCATATCCAATTGATTTCTATTATTATCCATGAGATTTCCAAATCCCAGTTTATAATATCCAATTCCATTTGAATTCCATCTTCAATTAATTCACTTAACTAGGTTAAGTTTCATTTTCATACCCAGTTCAATCGACTAATCGACTTCTCTAATCAATTCACTTTTATTTCAGAATTCAATTTCTGTCTTTATTTTGATTTCAAATTGAAATTCTCATTTGTTAATTTCATGTTGAAATCTTATTAGTTATATTAAACCATTCAAATTCTGTAACCCAATTTGAATTCCGTTCAAACTAATCAAACAAATCATTATCTCAATAATTTGAGAGAATTAATTCTTTTCTATATAGAAAATATAATTCAGGCAAAATTATTTCATTTACCCTCTTTATAAAACAATATCGTGTCAATTGCCAGTTTAAAAATCGAACCGATCAAATAACACAACACAAAACATTTTATTTAAAATTTACAAATACGCTCTCTCCTATATATACTCAAACTCAACCTAGGATATTACTAATCCCATCTCTATCGAGTTACACCACAGAGCCAAGGTTACTATTCAACCAATAGCTCTGATACCAAATGTAGCGGCCCGGAAAATTCGATGCTCGAATTTCGACACTAACACAATCTGTGTCCATACTCGAGTACCGAATCTCCAGAAAGCTAGAAGAAAGAAGTTAGAGGATGAGGAAGATTAGATAGAACTATTAGAATAGGAGAATAAGAAGACAATACCGAATCAGAATCTCACATCGCAGCAGAACAAAATATAATATAGAAATAAATCTTTATAATGACTTGAATAAATATACTTACATCAGAGTATAGCAGACAAATTTGGACAGCTATAATAACCTGTCCTCTATACAACATACAGCTGAATACCATATATCATACGCCTGGACTCCTCCGGCTCGTCTTTGAACTTCACGGCATCTGATAACCTGAACCTGCTACTCGGACTGACCCGAGACATTACAAACGCCACAGATTAGTCAGGTGAACCAGCGTGAGAAAAACTCACTAAGTTTAAGTAATAATCATATTGCTTAACTTTAAAAATCCTTTTGAAAGAAAGGGTAATAGTAAGCCCGGCGCACACATTAACACGTACGGTTTTTACCTTACTATAACCAAATCGTTTTTGAAACCAATACTAGTCTGATATTATAATAGTGATGTAAATAAAGTAAATAACGAAGTAGTAGAACGCTTGCATCTCACGCTCAACATATATAGTATATAATCGAAAACCGCAGGCTCTTATTGGAGATTGGATTCCAACTAAACAAGGTATGGGATCACCTTGCGATCAATGTACTCTAGAGGGGATACACTGTGGTTCAACAAGAACGTCTTGCAACCCGGCCACACATGACCGACCACTCAATTAGATTGAGTGTATCGAATATATTACCACCCACGTTTGGAATCAGCAACCGTTACCGAAAGCTTCTGCAGCGAAAATATAGATTAAGAAACAAAAGGAATTTCTCTAGATGGTGATAATACACCCTGCTTGGGTATGACCCACCTAGCCATGCTGTCTGCCCGATTTTTGTCTTTTCCTGATTGATGAGGCTTGAGGCTACGATCTTTTGAACATCTGGCTACCATTTACTTTTGAATCTCCTATCGTTTACCGCATCTTATATAGGAATCACCCCAAGGATCGGTAGTGAATAGTCCTTGCAATCCGCAGATTCCAATCACGACAGAATCACAAGTCAAAATATCTTCGGGAACGACCCTTAGAAATTCAACAAGTAGTTCTTCCGCTCATGAAGATCAATGGTCTTCAATGCACCATCTTCAATCATCACCTTTCACGATTGCGCATTATTAGGCGGAATGGTTTTCAAATATAAATTCGATCCCGGTCTTTCCGTACCAACAAACGTATTGGCCAGATTTTGATAGTTGGTTATTTAACTATCAAATAAACAATCATCCATCCATACAATAAGATGGTTTTACTGGTTCAGTACTCAGCGTCACTTGGCTTTCTTTAATTCCATTAGTAGTTAATCAAAACTCTTAAACCTTAAAATATCTGGATCTCTTCATTTACTATAGCATCCCTTTCAAAAACCACTTATCTTAGTTTGATTTAAATAACTCCATTTCGTATCTAAAATACTTATCTTTAGATATCATCGTTGGATCTTCACTTTAATAATCAATTTCAATCTACTTAAGCTTCCGTTAAATTCCAACTCATATTCAATCTTGTTTAAAACTTCCCTTTTTATAGAATCCCTTTCAGGGAATAAATCTAAAATCTAACTCATGATTAAAAATTAGTAAAATCCTTTTTAATTATGAACAAGGTTTTACGACCCTCATTAACTTTATAAATCGAGTTCTGGTTACCTGATCGTTCCCTTAAATAATAATTAACCTTAACTCCTTTGCATTTGAAATGTTTACTTTATCTTTAACTATTAATCAAATAGTTAATTATCCCCTAGAGGTTATTTCAAAATAATTTATTAAGTTTAATAATAATAATTAACAATCCAATGATGGTTTTTAATAATTAATTCTCATTCAAAAAGTTGATTTAATCATTTCAAAACAAGGTTAAATTGTTAACCAATCCTATTAGTCTTTTATTTAATCAATTTAAATAATTGAATTTAATTTAATTAACAATATAATTTAATTAAATAGCTGCATCAATTGTTTATTGAAAACAATTAATTCAATCCTTAACCATTTGGTTAATTTCTGCTCATTAGTTTATATAGCTCATCAACATAAGAATTTGCTTTATATACCATGTTTATAATTATTAGATAAAATAATTATCCATTTCTTAAATAAACATTCATTTAAAAATAATCTATATAAAATAGATTTCAAAACCAGTCTTTAGTTACAAACAAATTTTATGACTTTCTTTCTATTGATTTCCTGACAGTAAATCAATTTCTATAAAACAATTCATTTCCAGGCCATCTGCCGATAATTACTCAACCAATATTACCCATTTGTTAATATCGAACAAGTGTTGAATTTGAATCCAACATTTAACAATTAATCAGATTGATTGCATAGTTCATATAAGTAAACGATATATTTGAGGAATCCAGTTGGATCCCTCGAACCTGTCCTTCCCTGCATCATATGGGTTATCTCAAATTCAATGTGACAATATGTTTATTCATCACGATAAACAGAAATAAACAGTTTACTAATAACAGCCAACAAATAATTTATAATGTCCATCCAAGCGTTAAATTATTTATTTAATACGTTTATATTATTATAAACGTAACCAACAAGGTAAGTTGCCTTGTTTGGAATTTAATCGTTAAAAATAACGATTTAATTCAGTTAAATTAAACAAACATTTAATTTATTCAGTGAATATTTGAAAATATTCAACATACAGACAAACAGTCATTCAATCATCCACCATCAGCAAACATTGCACACAAAATAAAAACCCGGTTATAAAATATAAACTGGATGAACTGAGTGAGTTAAACTCACCTTGAATCTCCATTCATTGTCAAACGATTTGTTTAACACGCTTCTAGTTGCGTTCAAATCTGTCTGTTCCCATTCCAAAGTCTTACGTCTACTGATATGGGTCCAACGCTCCTTGTTTGGTCCGATCTGCGTACGTATGACACAGATATAAATTTAAATACGGTATTCACCATTTTTAATGAATATTATTAATAATTTAATCTTATATATTTTGACTTAAAATTTATCATTTTATAATACTAATACACTGACGGCTATTATTAATTTCTTTTATATTAGTCTGAACTACACGTTAGTCCTTTTGAATAGGACATATTAAACAAAATTCGATCTTCATGTCTTAAACAGCCACGTTGGATTAAAATGTGCAGACGAAAGGTGCAGATGTAATAATTGATCATTTTCTAATAAAAAGATAAGCTAAGAAGAATTCTATAAGTTCATATTTATATTGAACTTTATATAGTTATAATGTTTCACTTAGTTTTAAACAAAAGGATGGAACATTGAAATCACACAGAATGTGTAACTGTTCCACTATGATCACGGAATGGATGGCATAATTATATATATGTTTCCCAGTTTACGCCTGAATGTTACATATTTGATCACGCAGAGTGAGTCGCGATTGCAGTCTCTGTACAAACGCTTCAGTCCTTCTTATATCGTACATCCGAGTTTTCAATGTATTGTTCACGTGTATACTGTACTAATTTGTCACTTAAGACACTAATAGGCACTTTTGGCAAAAAGATAAGCCACCCAGCACGTGTAAACTTAATTCTTACTGCTTACATGATAATGAACCGGTCAACCGCTTAAAAATGAATCAGGTAAGTTTAAAACTTAATTATAATGATTAAGCATTTTATAATTATTTAGGCATATTTAAATATAATATCTTGCACAGTTTATATATACTTTATTTATACCTTCTTTCTTCCGCTTGCTCACTCTCACACTTTCACACATCTCTACTTTATCCACCGTACACTCATCTACCCAAGCCATGTCCACTGCTTCGAATTATACAGAGTCCCCTACGTCAAACCCATATTCAACTCCTGCTGTACCAACCGCTTCCTTCCCCCATACCGCTAACCTTTCGCACCCCCACTTGCTTCATTATATTGACCTCATCCAAACTTCAACTACCAGCGTTTATCCTCACCCATAGCTTTTCCATATATTGCGGTTGCCATTTCCTTTCCCATATGGACACCACCTCTCCTCCCTCAGCCGTGTTCTACACCATGCCCTCTCGCCAGCTTTCCATCCTTTCTTCCAACGTGAAATACTTTCGTCTCTTATTCTTTTTTTTAAATAAGCTTGCGGGTTTCAATCATTTAAATGGGGGAAATCGGTTTTATATTTAATCAGAGGGAAGCTTTTTGTTTTCTGTTTTCAAAGATGAAGGAATGGCGAGGCTTATATATAGGGAGAACAAGTTTTTAAGATAAGGGGGAGTCTTTTCTCCACGTATAGCTATTTGTAATATTCTCAAGATAGGGTATGGTTTTCAATACGTTTTCCATTCTCATTAATTGAGTTGCACGTTCTCATTTAATTTTAATTGAAATTGTAGGTTGCCTGCTGCTCTTATATGAGCGTAATTTAGGGAAATATAGGCCAGTAATTCATATCACATGTAGACAAAACAAGGTATATTCATATTAAATACGGTACCGCCGTTTAATGTGGTCCGTTAAACTCTCACCGATATACACGATCTCAAAAAATTACGGAAATGGACGCCATGGTATAATTTGACATTACGGTCCCAATGAAACCAGTTTCATTAAAAAGGACTCTATTTGCACAAATAGCGTGTTTTAATTCAAATTAAAACCATTGGTTCACCCTTAAATTTCGCCTACCGACAAAACAACTTCATTTGGCTCCAAACTGGAAATATAGCCATAACTAATTATACACATTCCAATAAAACTCGTTTCGTCGAAAACGGAGATCGTTTGAAAAGAAAACTATCTTTAAGGCCTATATACGGTCGATAAAATAGAATTAAATTTAAAAAAATCAATTTAAATAATAATAAATTATTATTATCGTATTTATCCAAACGAAATAACCAATATATATTTTAAACTCAATATTCAGAGATTCGGGTTAAAACGGAATAGAAATTCCGTTATTATCATTAAATAAACTCTATCGTTTATTAATGAAATTCCATAGCGACTATTTGAAAATTTGAATTGGACATATCTAGCAATCTATACGATGAAATCTCCATTTTTTCTAATAGAAAAATATAATCGAATCCATTCAAACATTTCTTATTTCACAGAAATCCGACTTATATCGGATCCTGTATATCCAGTTAAAGTTCAAATCGAAAATTATGAACAACCGTGGCGTTTCGAGCTCGTTTCAATTAAATAAACGCTATCGTTTATTAACGAAATTCCATAGTGACTGTTTGAAAATTTGAGTTGGAAATATCTTGCAATCTATACGATGAAATCTCCATTTTTCTTTTTTAATAGAAAAATATAACCAAATTGGGTCAAACGTTTCTTGTTTCACAGAAATCCAACTTATATTCGATCATGTATATCCAGTTAAAGTTCAAATCGAAAATTATGAACTGTAGCAGGGTTTCTAGCTCGTTTTAATTATGTTATAAATTATATATATTCGAACTCCATTTTATTCGATATAAAATTAGTTATATTTCCAATATGATATATAAAACATATTTAAATATTCCAATTTAAATGGCCGAAAAATCTGGGATGTTACACAATATATGAAGAAGAAAGAGTCACTATTGAGACCCCCCCATACTTCAAGCCTAAGGGGGAAGGATGAAAGAAGGAGAAAAAAACTTTGTCAGACATATGTTTGACGAGTTCTAGTAATTTTTAGCATAAGCGTAAGATATGTAAATATTAGATATAAGAACAGTTCTAAAAGTAATGGACATAAAAGCATAAATGAAATAGTTGGAAAGGAAAGATAAACATTAATAATAATAGGCTTCTTATTCATATCCAAAATTTGTTGCACCAACTACCAAAATATCATAAATAGGCTTTACCTTATTTCTACCCATTGATCGGCTACTTTAACCAAAATGTGAATAACCTGTGCTAGACAGAAGAACGGTTCTAAGAGTAATGGACATAAAAGCATAAATGAAATAGTAGGAAAGATAAACACTATTAATAATAGGCTTCTTATTCATATCCAAAATTTGCTGCACCAACTAACAAAATATCATAATTAGGCTTTACTTAATTTCTACCCGTTAATCGGTTATTTTAACCAAAATGCGAATAACCTGTGCTATCTATGGAATTTAGGGTTAACAATCTCAAACTCATCAACTAAGGAGACACAACTGTTAATCACAAGCGTTACAACATCTTATCTT
Organism: Allium sativum; assembly: GCA_030737875.1. Classification (NCBI taxonomy): domain Eukaryota; kingdom Viridiplantae; phylum Streptophyta; class Magnoliopsida; order Asparagales; family Amaryllidaceae; genus Allium; species Allium sativum. The sequence continues at coordinate 711,467,161 of CM060921.1, read as the reverse complement.
CGCCAATCAAAATGATGCATGCTCATCGTTCTGTTGGAACATGCTTGTACCCACCATGTTTGAACCGCTTACAATCCAGTTCAATAAAGCATGCCATATCCTCTATATAGTGCGAGATTCCATGATAACAAAGGGATACTGACAGATATGGGTTCCTGAATAAAAATGCACTTAACACAAGTCACCCCTAGACTTGGCCCCCAATTTATACCTAGGATTTCACGAGCCCATTATATCCCCAACTGGAATCGACCCCATCTTTCTTAGCTTATTCTCATAATTCTAAATTAACACGTTTAAGTTTATTAATAAGCCCAATATAACGACATGTTATATTCCTTGGTGCTAATTAACATTTAATGTAATCTTTTAATACAAACCTTTCCCGTGTCACTTAATATCCAATTAAGTCCAAACTATTTCAGTTTACATGTTTTTCGATTACATGTTACTTAGTGTCTAATTAAAGATAACTTATTTCAATACATAAGCTTTATTATTCTTCTATTAAAATTTATCCCAATTTACAGTCCATTATTGAATATAATATTCACCAATTTCCAACATGTCCATAATCTCCTTTTTACTTTACATTCAATATTATCCCAAATTTTTACACGAGTCAATAAATAAAGGTCTAGGCTCTCATTGGCCAAGGATTAGTGCAAAAATAAATAAAAAGGAGGAGAATTAGTGTAGGCTACATGGAGGCCTAGACTTAGAAATAAACAAAATAAATAAAATAGGGCATTACAAGACCGTAAATAAAAATAATAACAGTGAAGGGGTAAAGAGGAAGAATTGCTTACAAGTAAATAACCAACTGAAAAGGAATAAACAATAGACAATAAATAGATTGTAACAACTTGAGGAAAGAAAACTTATAAACAATGTAAATATAAGACTTGTAGATTAAAACTATTCTACTATCCAATTTTTCCTATAAAATTAGCGGATCTAAAAATTATATCAAAAACTCACAGAGAAAAGATTGCAAATCCAAAAAAGGCTTTGGAAGAAGAAGAATTCTTCAATCTATATTTTGGCAGTATTCCGACTTATCCCCAAATTTTATTTCAATTTATAACATAGTTTGATGGGAGGCTGAGCGAATGAAGAAGAAGAAGAGGTGTGGGGAAAAGTGGGGAATACCTATCAATTTATAGGTGTATAAGGAAAATCTAAGCCTTTGCATTTTACGTTTTAATCTCAGCTCTTAAAAGACCTCAGCAAATAAGTCTTCTGAACGCATAGCAGGTTCGTGATCGTGCCTGGCTCAACATGGGTCGACCCACCTTCTGTGTGGGTTGAAACGTGGGTCGACCTACATGGGTCCTAGTTGACACAGGGATCGACTCATTTATGGGCTGGGTCGCCCAATTATAGTGTTGATTTGGTTTATTTATTTATTTTCTAGTTTAAATTTCAAACTTCAACTAATCGTAATATGTAAATTTTCCTTCCGTTTAACGCAAACAAAAAGTCTACTCAAAAACATAATTTCGTGTGGATGTAATGGTGAAATCCTCCTTGCCCAGTTCTGAATATTTCAATATCTATTTAATTATTCTTTTCTATTTAGTTGTTTGTTATTATAAAAATCAAGTTGTTACATGAAATGTTAGGATTGCTCTAGGAAACTTGATTTATTTATCATGCAACTTGGGCACATATGGCTTGCGAACTTGTGACACATATGATACAAATTTTATTGCTATGATATGTGTTATCTGAAATGTTACATTTATTTTGTTCTCAAACTGCAAGTTTCTTATACCTTTGTAAAATCATTATGGGCTGAAATAATATATACCTGAATCACTGTATAAATGTAGGAACTTATAACTGAATTTATTGGGATGCATGTTTAAATGATAAAACCCGTAAATTGAATATTAAACAGATTGAAATGATATATATATATATATCAGTATTATTATTTGGCACAGGTAAATTTGAACATGTAGACACCTTTGATTAATTTTGAAATGTATTTCTTTATTTTATAATAATATTCTAATTTAATATAAATATTTTGAAATCTAGATATTGAATTTTATTTGATCTTATATTTTATAATGCTTTAAATTAATGTTTTAAAAAAAATTATATAATATAAATTTTTAATGTTTAATTTACTATATGTTTTAAAATATATATTTAAGGATTCATATCATAACACTATTTAATTTTAAAATTTAAATAACTTAAATTATCTTGTATGTAAATAGATTAACATTAATATAGTTTAATAGTTATCTAAATTATAAAATTATATATATATATAGATTATTTAAAATATAAATGTATAAAAGTTTAAAGAGAAGTTAGAAATTAACGTAATTTGATTTGTTTAAATGAGTTAATAAAAATGAAACTTATCAAATTAAGACAAACTGATTTGAAGATGTAAATTTAAATAATGAATGGGTTTTGATGAACTAATCATGAATATGGAACTAGTAAACTGATTAGAAAATGATTTATTATGTAAATGTTTGAATCTATTTATAACTAATGTAAAGAATTTAAATTTGAGATTTAACTAATATAAAACTGTTAAGATGTGATTTAGGAGAAAACGAGAATTTTATTTAAGAAATGAAACTGAACCCAACTTCAACACCTTTTTGAATCTGAATATAAAGATAAGGTGAAATTGGAAATATAGATAAGTGGTTTGGATTGGACTATCTTCAATTATTTGAAATTTATTTTATTCCATATTTGACTATTTTAAGTTTTATTATTAAAACTTATCTATTAATTTGTAACTATTATATATATGGCTTAATCATTATTCTTTCTATAACTATTTCAACTATATTATTTTAATTTTATTTAAACTATTATTTATTTTATAATTATTTCAAATCAAATTATTTTATGCAAATATAAATATTTTTAAAATAAAATTATTTTACATTATGTTAATTATTTATACAAAAGTTATTCTTGTCCAAGTTATTGAATCCCAAAGACTTTTAAATAATGATACTTGATACAAAGGAATGAGAAATCAAATGTAAGTTTGCAAATAAACTATTTTTTAGATAGGAAAGTCTGAACCTTGAACTTGATCCAATAATGAATTGATTTAAATTATGATTTATGAAATTAATCAAATAATATTGGTTTGAATCATGATTTATGACATCGAAAAATTTGCACGTAAACTTTTGAGTATTAAAAAATATTGTTATTATTTGATTTATGATATTTTTAACTATAATTCAAATAAAAATGGCGTGGAATAAGCGTTTGGTTGTTAAAGAGACTAGAGTCAGTATTGACATACTCTTTATCAGTACCAATAGCACTTTAACAATTGTGCGGGTAGTGGGGAATCCCCAATGAAGTTGGTTGATTTGGCGAATGCTACTGGAATGAAGCAAGAGACTTATGATTAATTGACACAAACCAAACCCCCGCTCCATGGTGGCAAGGTCGATCTTTGGAAAATAACACATTAATCACATCAACAAATTACAGGATATAGCATAATATACAAAATTAGGGAATAATTTACATCATATCTTAACAGCATAATCATCGTCATCAGAGTTACACAGATACATGATCATACTTAGTACATAACAATTTTCATCAAATAGATAATAAGTTTACATCAGAATGAAATATAAACATACATAAGATAATGCTTATGGGTTATAAAGAGATCATCAAAAGATAAGTCTTCATCTTTAGCCAAAAGAGCACCAATGCTACGGTGCATATCCAAAGGAAATCCAATCATCTGTACACTTGTCTGCCCATGTAAAAATAGGGGCACCTGAGTTTGCAAGGGAAGAACAAAATACGAGTCAGTCATGGCACTGGTATGAGAAATCATATAGTTACTTAACTTATTTAAAAGTGAGGCATAACACAGGACCACATGTCATGGAACGGGTTTACTTCCTTGGATTGTTAGTGCATAATAAAGTAAATTAAGTAAACAACGCAATGCTTTTTAGAAAATGAAGTCGTTATAAGGCTCAGGGCCCATCACACAATGCAACGCAAGCCGGAAGATAGAGTTTTACCTTATAAGGGCCAAATATGCTTGATACGCAGAAAACAAAAATCATCTGATATTATTATTAGTGTCTAGATGGTTTAAAACACTTTCAACATAAATGTATCATTCATAGACGGCATAGGTGCCATATATTATGTCTCCATATAGGTTTACAACCAAAACCGCACAATGTCGTATTGGATATTGGATTTCCATCATGAGTCAAGGCTAGGGATGTTCTCCTTACCGATTTGGATCACCTCTAGCAAGATGACCCAGGATCACACACTTGGGCAATCCTTGGATCCTACAAGACCGGTCCACACCTAACGTTTGTGGATTAGTTATCCCTGAACAATACGTTTCCCAGTCCTATTAGACCTATCACTCGAACCTTTTAGTCAGCTCTATATCTAAGGCACCTCGCAATCCATCATCCACATAAGTAAAAATGTCTAGGCTCCATACCATGACACAACTTCTAGCTAGAAAGAAACGTATGCACTACTTGCATCCCTTTTCCCGTTTCTGGCTCATACCGGGATGTAAGGCTCGCGAATTAACGCTATACACAAATCTATGCTAATTAAAGTCGTGCTTTGATCATTAACCGCAAGACTTTACTTTTCAACAAAAGCCTTAATCACTAGCATATTAGCAAGCCACATTGTCAGTTCATGCTATTCAACTGATGTCTATCGATATATAACATCTAAGCTCGTACGTCTCAGAGAACGGTGTTAAGTAAGAGAATAAATTCTCCGCCACCAAATAGATATATATTTAACAGAAATGAATCAACACGGAATGAAATTCAGTGTCATACACACAATCCATTTACAAGTTCGTTCTGGGTCTGAATGAAACCGGAGGCACCTTATTCCTAGGCTCATATGTCCACTACAGAAGAGAGGCCCTCGCATATCCGGAAAATCAACAAGTACGTCCGGACAACTACCACTATAATCCCTTCAAGGGAGCTACCCACATCCAAGGCATCAATAGTAATCCCTTTGATCTAAAGATTTTCGGTCTTGCACCATCTTCATTATCTATGGCTTCTAGTCGTCGTTTAATTATTTGAAATGAGATTTAACTCGGTCTTCTCAAATAATTCTTGCATAAAATTTCAAGTCAAATTCTTTCCCTTAGTTAAATCATTGGCCCTCATCATTCATTACTTTCGGTAAAAATGTTTAATCGAGAATTTAATTTGATTTTCGAATTGAATACTCATGACGTATCATATCCATAATTCATTTTATACATTCGTGCCAAATGGTACTTAACCATTTTTATTTTTTACAAACCATGCAAAATTGGTTTACACACATTTTAAATCTCTTAAACAATTTGCAACGATTTATAAACCGATTTCGTAGAAATCGAGCCATTGAAATCTGTGAACTATAAAACTAAAAAGTCACAAACAAAGGTGAAATGGGCCGAAACTCGGCCAATAGATGTTTGAACCCCTCTGGACAGACGTCTGAGCTGAAATAGTTAATTTTTTTCTTTCAGGAGGTTGAATAGACGTCTGACCCACCCCTGGATAGACGTTGTTTATAGGGAAAACAAATTCTCGAGAGTTTGAACAGAAGTCTGACCTATATTGTCAGACGTCTGAGTTGAAGCATATATTTCTGTTCTACAGGAGGTTGAACAGGCATCTGACCCACCTCTGGACAAACGTCTGTTTACAAGGAATAAAATTCCCGAGGGTTTGAATAGACCTCTAACCTATATGGTCAGACGTCTGAGCTGAAACATAGGCAAAGGTTTGCATTGGTAATGATTTGCAAATCGTTCTCGAACGAGCTCGAATCCAAGGTGATGGTTTATAGCGTTTTCTGAATGAAAAAAAAGCCTCTTTAGCTCGCCGAAACCGCTCAAGAACACACACTCACACATGCACGAATTCACATACATGATCTTGTTATGATTTCGACTTTATTCTAAAATGAACCAATTCTCTAACCACAAGCTATCAAATGGGATTCAAGCTAGAACAAGATGGTTTGGCAATGCTAAAGGGAAACTACAAGGGCATAAGTACACACAATAACTTCATCTATAGCATATACAACCCGAATATATTAAGATTTCCAATAATAGATAAGCAAGGAAATCGACAACCCAAACAATTAACCCTATGCATACACGTATATACTCAATTCAAACCTGCCATGGGCTCACTAAACAAGCAATAAAGCTTGCGGCATTAATGTGAATTCTTGAATAACTCATCTAAACCATTCATAGCATATGAATTAGATTGGCTGGACAATTCTAATCATAATTTTCTATTCAATGCAGCTAAAACAAACGAACCTGAAACGTATACTTATCTAACCAATTCATATGCATAACTCAAACAATTAACTAGCAAATAGTTAATTAACTAGCCCTTTCGATTTCAGTTTCTCACTTATATCAAATTAAAATGATTTTTATCGAAATACTCTACATTTACATCATATTAAATTCATATGATCAATCAATAATCATTCATCAATCCAAACTTAACTAACCACTAAACGGTTAATTTAAATTAGCCCCTTTTTAGTGAATAATTTCTCACCTTTGCTTGTTTACACCCAAGGAATAGATCCAATAGCAAGCAAAATCAACCTCTCTTCCAATTTTGCATGCAAATATCTAATCTAAACACAAACAAATGAATCTCATAAGAATTAGGTCATACAAATCAACAAAAATGGAAGAGGAGATAAGCTAAAGAATACGGAGTAGATGAAGAGGCCTACCAAAGCTTCTACACTTGATTTCCTCAAGAATTGAGCTTCCAATTGCAAAACCTAGCTTAGGAATTTTAATTTCCTTTCCCCATTTTTCTATTTCTTTCTAAGTGTTGAGTGAATGATAGATAAGTGGCTGATGGGGCTCTTATCTTGGGGGGCTAGGTCGACTAACGAAACCCAAACAAGGTCCCATTTTCAACAACTTGAAACATAACGATGTTTATAGTTTTCAAACTCTCAAACGATATTTTGAACTCAATGGAAGTGTTTTCGAGACCAAATTCATCCATATGTCAAAAGTGATATTTTAAGGGCTATATATAATATTAATATTAATATATATATATATATATATATATACATTAAATAACGACTATTCTAAATTTTAATTTAGACGTAACATACAATTTATAAAGTGAAATCTCAATTTCTTACATTTGCTAGAAAATTACAATTCAAACTATTCCAATGTTCCTTGTTTTGTCGAATTCTGATTTATATTGAATTCTCTACATTCATTCAAAGTTTAAAAATCGAAACTCAAACTACCTTGCTATTTCAAGCTCGTATTAATTAAATTTTAAATTTACACGTCTAACTTCAATTAAAAATAAATTTTAATTCATTCATTCCCAAAATAATTCATCTAAAATATTTAATTTCTATGAAAATCAATTAAAACTAAATTTTTAATTGGTTCAAAAAAACGAGTTGTTACAATCTCCCCCACTAAATCTTTTTCGTCCTCGAAAAAGAAATGACAACAAAGTAGGAACTAAATAGTAATGTAACATAACATAAAAATACCTCTCAATAGAGCTAATCAGAGATACCCACTCTGCACTTGGGATAAGCCTGTTTAATACTATCTTCTGTTTTCCATGTGCAGTCTTTAGGATCTCCGCTCCATTGCACTTTGACTAAATGCACCTTTGTGTTCCTTATAACTCTGGTTTCTCTGCCATTAATCTTCATTGGCTCTTTATACACAGTCAAACTTGGAGTAATATCTAATATCAGTTGATCCGCCTCTTCCACGATCAAGTGTGGATCATGTACACGCTTCCGAAGTTGAGAAATGTGAAACACATCATGCACTCTGGGCAACCAATCTGACAACTAAACCCTGTAAGCAAGAGTTCCAATCCTCTCGAGTAAGGAAACGGGACAATATATCTAGGTGACAACTTCCCCTTCTTCCTAAATAGAATTACTCCTCTCATCGGAGAAATTCTCAAAAACACGTGATCACCAATAGAAAATGCTAAATCTCTTCTTTTAGAATCTGCATAATTCTTCTGTTGACTTTGTGCCGCTTGAAGTCGCTTCTTAATGAAATCCACTTTATCTGAAGCTTCTTGGATCATATCTAGACCCAATACCAACTGATTACCATGCCTTATCCAACATGCAGGAGACCTACATGGTCCACCATACAATGCTTCAAACGGTGATATTTTTAAACTTGCCTGGAAGCTATTAGCATATGAAAACTCAACCAAATATATATTATCTTACCAATATCCTCCAAAGTCGATAATACAAGCCCGCAATAATTTTTCTAAAATAAGATTCACCCTCTCAGTCTGGCCGTCTATCTGAGGATGATATGCAGTGCTAAGATTAATCTTCGTTCCTACCTCAGATTGAAATGCTTCCCAGAACTTACTAGCAAATATCGGATCGCGATCACTAACAATGCTGCTGGGAATTCCATGCATTCTAACAATCTCCCTCACATAAATCTGACCAAGACTCTAAGCTGTTCTAGTTGATTTCACTGGAATAAAATGGGCAATCTTCGTGAAACGATCAACTGCAACACAAATACTATCATTGACCTTCTTGGTTCTAGGCAAACCATCAATGAAATCCATAGATATCTGGTTCCACTTCCATTCTGGAATCTCTAATGGTTGTAACAAGCCAACGACCCTCTATTAATCACTCTTTACTTGTTGGCATGTAGAACAACTGCTAACATATATAGAAATTTTTCTCTTCATCGACTTCCACCAGGATGTACGCTTAAGATCACAATACATTTTACTCACCCCTGAATGAATACCAAGCGTGGATTTGTGACATTCATCCACTACCTCTCTTTTGAGTTCGGGAATATTCGGAACACAGATTCGGCTTTGTAATCTCAGAACTCCCTTGCTATCAATTTGGAAACTCGAGACTTCACCTTGCTGAATTATTTTAATAATTTTCTAAATAAAATCGTCATTCTTTTGAAGAACAGAGATCTTCTCAATCAATGAAGGCGTAATAATCAGATTAGTGATGATTGCATTCTTTCTACTAAGCGCATCTGTAACACCCCACGTCCGTTAATGTCACTCATAAAGGAAATGCATCAAGTTTCGTGAATCATTATAGGTAAACAGACATAGAATATTACAAGACAGTTGTATATAATTTAACAGCGGAATAAAAACTTTATTTATCATAAGATACCGTGGTCAAAAAACATCACATGTTCAAAACATAAAAGCCCATTACAACATAAAAATTACTGTCTAGTACTTCAAATTCATCAGAGTACATAAAAGAAGTAAAATTCCCCAAGAATAAAATATAGCCACAGCAACAAGGATAGGAGCTTGAGCCATACATGTCATCAGCTCTAGCAAGATAAGCAGAATCACGGTCAAGCTTGGGTATTTCCACCCTGAGAATCTGATGGGAACGGAAGAAAGAAGGAGAAACAAAAAGGGTCAGACATAAAGTCTGGCGAGTCTTGTTACTTATAGCCAGTAAATAAATAAAAGTAAAATGATAGACATATAAAGTGGATAAGAGAAGTCATACAATAGCAGGTGTGACAAGGCAGTTAGGTTAAGGTGTAAATGCTTCTAATGTTTACTCTGCACTACTACTAGTATAACCAGAATGAGATGATCCCTTCCACTATACGTTGGTAGGCTTAGGGCATACGTCCGAGTGTACCCCTAACCACTACCTTAATCGATCGGCTCCCTACTCCGTAGATACCCTGTGCTGGCCCCACAGTAGGAGGTATCACTTTCTAAAGTGGCAACCCTTCATTTCCCAAGATGTGCACAACCTTATCTACTGGTGTCACGGTCGTCTTATCCCCCTCTTCTCGGCTCATGCACGCACATGGCCCGGTCGGTTTGCGCCGCCCGCACCGTCCTTTACGTTGGGATCTCTTATAATCAATCAGTAAGTGTTCCTTTCTCCGCCTAGTACGGAGTACTTCTATTTGATACCTACAACGGGTTACTAACTGAAATGGGTCACACACAATACGATACAAGCTCTCCCCTTTGTCTTGTATCCCCACTCGGTTTTTCACTGACTTTGTATACCATTAGGTGTATTTAATTACATAGCCATATACTAGTTATGCTTAGCCTAAAAGGTGTCTTTAATTGCATAACACTATTATTTGCTCTGGTTATGTATACCATTAGGTGTCTTTAATTTCATAACCCTATTCACTATCTAATCAGTTTTACTTAACCCTAACTTAGGTTCATAGTCATACAATCTTTATGAATTAAATTAGGTTAAGCAGTCCAATTCTTTACCATGTCCAATTATGGAATTATAATGGGCTAGACCTCCCACATTAGGCCTACAACGTGTGGATGTTGGATGTGCCAGTCGGGTCTGGGAAGTCTTATTCCACAGTTGGGCCCAACCTCGTGTCTTAGCCCAATTCGTATTTACGTACTTAGACCTCCCACGTTAGGTTCAATATTAGTGGCTGCTGGATATGCCGGTCGGGTCCGGGCAGACTTCCACCAATAATGTAACCTAACCTCGTGTCATAAGTACAATTACAATTCCTAATTGTAATTAATAACTATTCGTTTTTTATTCAAATCTACCTATGTCATTATAGGTAATTATTCTATGCTTTTCCCATTTAAATTATGTGTCCACCTCCTATAAAGATTACATAAATTATGCCAATTATAAATCCCTTTTCCCCATTTCCTCACTAACGTATACGCACGTATTTTGGCGGTATCTATGCTATAAAGTAGCCTAACCATAACAATGAAAAAAGGGATATGATAAAGGTGATAGTCTCTACATTTATTGTCAAAAACATACTGGCATGATAACAAAGTGAATGGACATGTAATCATCATAACAGTGTTGATATAAAACTGATAACTTGTGACAATTCCTACAATGTCAAATCAACCACAATGAGATCTAATTGTCTACTAATTGGATCTAGCATAATTAGGGTGACATAATAACATGTTTAGATCTAAATATGGATTTACATGTCAAGTTTACAACAAATCTAGTTTGATCATAATATGACAGGTGAAAGGGGATTCATATAAACAACTAGATTCAATGCTACAACTGTCCAACTTAATAGATGTACATTCACCATAGTATAGTTACAAGTTATGATTCATTTAGGCAACATAATAGGATAATCACAGTTTGCATTAGATCTTGAAAGTTTGCATTATATCTAAAAAGTTTGCATTAGATCTAAAAGGTGTAGATCTATTATAACATAGGATTTAACAATTTAGTTTACCACATATCCAATTCATGGTCCTTCACAAATCACTTATATTCATCTAAACCAAAAAGTAACTAGAAAACTCACAGCGTTAGGCTTAGAGAATTGAGAAAGAACGGATCTAGAATTCTGAATCTGATTTGTAAATTATGCGGTTGTAGAAAATGGTTCAGTTCGCACTCCAGCAGCATATAGCCTCCATGATTTCTAATGCAGAAAATAGGAGAAATAGGACATATATATATAGCTGCTGAGACCCTGAAACCGACTTTCCATGTCATCCCTAGGGGTGTCGACACCCCTGTGGGTGGGTCGATCAATGGGTCAACACCCCTTCAGAGGGTTCGACCCCTGGGTCGACACCCCTCTAGGGGGGTCGACCCCTGGGTCAACACCCCTCTAGGGGGTGGACCCTTGGGTCGACACCCCTCTAGGGGGGTCGACCCCCTAAAGCGGGAATTTTTCCGCTTAGAGTAATTTTTCGAATTTTGAAAGTTTTGGATAAAATTATGACTCACTTCTGACTCATGTATATATATATATATAATCTATCTGCGTGTATACAAACTTAAAACCTTTATAACTTCTTTATACGGTGTTTGTTTTATGCAAACCATATGTCTATCTTGACTAGAATTTCGATACGGATGCAATGGCACTGTTCGTTTCCCTTAATTCTAAAAATAAAATTAATTATTATTAAATTTTACCCTTTTTAATGTTTTTCAAAATTCGAGGTGTAACATTCTCCCCTACTCAAAGGATTTCGTCCCCGAAATCTCTAAGTTAAGAAGAATGTATCCTACCATCCACATTGATCTACTCATCCATTAATCACAGACACCCATTGTCCTTAAAGGCTTCTAATGCTTGTATGAATATATGCAGAGGTGTGTATATATGTCCCAATACAAATGTGAAGGCCAGGTGGTCTACTGGTTCAGTTGACCTCCTTAATGCAATGTATGTTAGTGCTATGAATCCAATATGTATGCAAATAAACCTATTATATCATATACAAGTTCTATATGTGTGCACACTCATTCATCCAAATGCAACATGCATATGGTAGTTCATCCATAAAAGGAAAGAAAATGTACCTACATCCATATGCAGTATGAGAGTGACTGAGCCGATCTAGTGCCCAATGTGTGTGTATACGCGTCCATAGGAAACCACGAGCAAACGCTTGCATCCATCAATCATAACATGTCTCAATCACATGTTTACATCCATAAGACTCCTATCTAAAGGTCAAAAATACTATGGATAGTATATACTCAAATGGTAGAAACAAGTACAGATAAAACTTTGGAAAAAGGGGTTAAGAACATACCCTCAAAAAGAAAAGGGTACAAAGCACGAATCTTGTCTTCGGTTTCCTTAGTCGCATCCTTTGAATTATCTCCCCACTGAACCTTCAGCAACTTGATCTCTTTATTGCGTAGCTTCTTCACTTCCGATCCAAGAATACGGGTAGGGACTCGCCTAACTCTCTCCTCCTATTGCACTTCTACCTCTTCCAATACGCTCGACTCGCCAACTTCCGCGGAGTCATGCAAACATTTCCGCAGATGAGAAACATGGAAACGTTATGAACGCCGGATAAATTCTGTGGGAGCTTTACTCTATATGCCATTTGGCCAATCCTCTCGATTATGGGAAATGGTCCTGCAAATCTATGTGCCAATTTCCCAACTGATCCGAAGCGAACTACATTCCTTAGAGGTGACACTTTAATAAAAACTAAGTCTCCCACTTCAAATTCGATGTCATTCCTCCTCTTGTCTGCATAGGATTTCTATCTATCTTGAGTTGTCTTCATCCGTCATCGTATAAGATCAATCTTTTCTGACGTTTCTCTAATAATATCAGGCCCAAGTAACAAAATTTCTGTAGATTCCCACCAACAAGTTGGTGATTTACAGGGTCGTCCGTCGCGCCATGCCGATGCTGGATTGATAGCTGTTGTTATGCGAATTCTACTAAGGGAAGATGCTCTTCCCAAGTCCCTCCGAAGTGTAGAATACACAGCCTCAAAAGATCTTCTAGAATTATGTTCACCCTCTCCGTCTTCCATCGGTTGGAGTATGATATGCGTTGCTCAAACATAGCCGTGTACCTAACGCTTCCTGCAAACTCCTCCAAAATTCGCTGGTAAAGATGGGGCCGCGATCGCTTACAATGCTGGATGGTACTCCGTGAAGACGAACTATCTCACGAACATAAATTGCTGCCAACCATGATGTCGTCCTCTTACTCTTAACTGAAATAAAGTTAGCGCTCTTAGTGAGTCTGTCTACCACAACCCAGATACTGGTGTTGCCTTTATTCGATCTGGGCAAACCATCTATAAAGTCCATGGAGACACTCTCCCATTTTCACTGTGGAACCTCCAATGGATGAAGCAATCCACCGGGCTTCTTTTGCTCATCTTTGAACTGCTAGCAAACTAAACATTGAGAAACAAACTCTGCCACATCTTTCTTCATCTAATCCCAAAAGAAAACCCTCTTCATGTCTCTGTACATCTTATCGCCGCCAGGATGAACGGTCATCTTAGAATGATGGGCTTCTTCTAGGACTGCCTTTATCAAGCTTCCAGTTTGAGGAACACACAGCCTTCCATCTCGTCGCAACTACCCTCTTTCATGAATGGAATATTTGTTGAGGTGACTAGAAGTCTCCCCCTTTCTGAGCTTATCCGTGGTGTATAAAATCTGCAGGTCACATTGTTGTGAAGCTCCTATCTGGTCCATAAGAGTGGGTCGTATTTCTAACGATGCAAACAATTCTGGCAAAATCTCGATGGAGGGTCTAAAGTAAAAAGTTGAGATGAACTCTCAACTTTCTACCCCCATAACATACCACTTTCCCTTCTTGCATCAGAACCGCACCAAGCCCTTTAACATATGCATCAGTGTTAACGGTAAACACTTTACCTCCATCCAGCAAGGTCAAGACTGGAGCTGTTGTTAGAGCCCTCTTTAGTCATTGGAAAGCAACATTACAATCTATATCCCATAAAAACGCCTATTTCTTCTTCGTCAGCCTGGTGAGTGGGGCTGATATCTTTGCAAAGTCCTTAATGAACTTCCTATAATAGCCTGGCAACCCAAGAAAGCTTCTCACCTCAGTTGCATTCTTCGGAATCTACCAATCTTGCACCGCAACTACCTTTGCGGGATCCATGGCTATCCCTTCTTTGGAGACTATATGCCCTAAGAATTTCACCTCTTTTCTCCAAAAATGGCATTTGGAGAACTTTGCCTTAAGCTGATGCACACAGAGAGTTTCCAAAACTACTCTAAAGTGTTGGGCATGCTCCGTTTCGCTTTTGGAGAAGATCAAGATATCATTAACAAAGACTACAACAAACTTGTTTAGGAACTCTCGAAACACCCTACTCATCAAATCAACAAAATAGGCGGGTGCATTCATTAACCCAAAAGGCATTACTAGTCACTCTAAGAAACCGTCTGGAGTACTAAAAGCCGTCTTATCTATGTTGTCCTCAACCACCCTCAACTGATGGAACTCTGTGGCTAAGTCTAACTGAGAAAACACCGAGGCACCAACAAGTTGATCAAATAAATCGTCAATCCTTGAGAGCGGATGCCTGTTCTTCTTAGTGAGCTTATTCAACTCTCGATAGTCAACACACAAACGAAGCGAATCGTCCGCCTTAGTCACGAATACCACTGGAGCACCCCATTCAGATATGCTTTGTCTGATAAACCCCTTCTCAAGTAGCTCCCCAACTTGATTACTCAGCTCCCTCCTTTCACTTGGAGCCATGTGGCGTACTAGTAACGCAGTTGGCTTTGCATTGTCCACCAGATATATACGAAAGTCGATCTCCCACCTTGGAGGTAGGCCTTGTACCTCATCGAAAACATCGGAATAATCTCAGACTATTGGAACAGATTGCAGATCATCGATAAATGCATCAAGAGATTCTAGAAAACTAAGCATAACGGATCCTTGTGGGTCACAAGAAACCTCAAGGGTCCTCTCATCGCAAGACAGAAGCCTAAAAGCCCTCTTCTCCCAGTCCGAAATGGCCCCAAATGTGGTAAGCCAATCCATTCCTAGAATCAACCCATATCCCAAAAACCCAAGTACATACATGTTGCATTCAAACTCGATGCCTAGCACAGATAATTTCAAACCTCGACAAATCATAGATACATGAGCCGAACCACCAATGGGGTTTGAAACAACTATGGGATCCACTACCATACTAGTAATTAAGTGCAGAGATTCAACTACATTACTTGATATAAACGAATGTGAAGCACCAGAATCAAAGTGTTTTAAATCGGATAATTGAAAAGGGAAAAAAATCAAACATTTAGCGGAAACTTTACTACCTCTCCCTAGTATACTGACCACGAGAACATATGCATGTCCTTCAGAAGATCCTGCCATTTGGTCATGTCTTTGTTTCTTCGGGCATTCCCTCGTATAGTGCCCAACTTCTCCACAATTGAAGCAAGCGTTCTTTCTTTTTCGGCAATCTTTGAACAAATGACCCATGTTCCCACAACCGTGACATTTCATTTTGCCTTTCTTTTTTTGTTGTTGTTGTCCTTTCTTAGGCCATACCTTCCTGTTTTGTGTTTCCTCAACCCAAGCTTCTTTCTTTTTAAAGAAATCATCTACTCGCGACGGTGGAGGAACAATGATTGCAACTGGGGAGGGACGTCTCCTTGGCTGCCGGTTGGTGTCGTGGCTTTAAGACACCTACGGAACCAATCCAGTACTTCAACGCCCTCGGGAATATAAGGTTCCCCAGACATGCTGAAAAGAAAAGGAAAGAGATTCAGACAAAGGACCGAAGGACATTACATATGGCTTTCTTTAGGGAATATTTTCAAAATAGACTTTTCTTTTTGAAAAATGCTTTCTTTTAAAACCTTTTTGAAAATGTTTTTCAAAAACTTTTATCTAATCTGGTAACCTTCAGCTCTAATACCAAGTGTAACAGCCCACGTCCGTTAATGTCACTCACAAAGGGAATGCATTAAGTTTCATGAAGCATTATAGGTAAATAGACACAGAATATTACAAGACAGTTGTATATAATTTAATAACGGAATAAAAACTTTATTTATCATAAGATACCGTGGTCCAAAAACATCATATGTTCAAAACATAAAAGCCCATTACAACATAAAAATTACTGTCTTGTACTTCAAATTCATCAAAGTACATAAAAGAAGTAAAATTCCCCAAGAACAAAATGTAGTGTTAAACACAAATTTGGCTCTAACACCCAAATTGTTAAGATTTGCAAAGAATTATACCTATAAAATGAAGAAAAAGCAGAAAACACACAAAGTTTATAGTGGTTCGGCGTTAACAAGCCTACGTCCACTTTATATGCTTTTGATTATACGTTGAATGTTAGTACAATCAATGATTTCGCTCAATCTCACTTTTACAGTTATGATTCTCTCAATAATTTCGAAGTAATACAGATTAGGAATAATGACAGGACAGTAGTTATGGAATCAACACTCAGAACAGCCAAAAGATCCTGAAAAATGCCAAGTATGGGGCTATTTATAGCTGATATCTGCAAGCGGTTCATGGTCACATGTGGCACATATCCCTAGGATCTCGGACTGGTTCATGGCTTGATGGAGAAATAGTCAATATGACGGTTATGTACAGGTGTCACCAGATCCTGGAGATACGGATCGTGGAAGACTAAATCATGGCCATCATTTCGTTGGCTAGAGGTAGTGTCGTGATAGTAGTTCGAGATCGGTTGGTGGCAATGGCACGGGTCGTGGGGCGTTATCACAAGCGGATCACGATAGTAGTGGCACGAGCCAAGGGCGACAGGATGATCATGATTGGGCTTATATGGCTCTTACGAGTGAGACTTCATATTAGACTTGCTTGTGAGTCTTGGTGGCTTGGTCTAAAAGCTAGCCAACATTTTTCCCCCTTGAAGTATGTTTTATAAGAGATGGAACATGCTTCAAAAACTGCTAAAGAATATCTTCATGAAGTAACATGAATCAATGATTGCACCTGTTTGGATGGTCGCGGCGTTTTGAATAGCCACGTTCTTTGAACTGTATAAATATCAGTCTAGATTTCCAACTACTTTTTTGTTCATTGGTTAACCTTCATTTCTGAAATTCAGAGTGTATCGCAATCAATTCGTCAGGTAAGCTTTAAAACTTTTTGTAGGAAATGGCGTTTAATAACTTTCATGCTTATGTAAGTATGGAACCCTTGCTTTCCGACTCAGTAATCATGTCAAAGTCCAGATCGCCATTTTATGCCACGGTTCACAGTAAACTACTCAACGTATTTGAATAGAAGCGTCCTATGTGCCATGGACCGTTGTCTCGGGAGGCCCATATACGAATCATGGTGGGCTTTCCGAATGCTCGTGGCCCATCAGGCCTGGCGAGCCATGTGAGACAAGAAAGGGAAGGTCAAAAGCCTTCTCCTTGGCTATATGAACCACTTTCACCTCCTCCTTTTACTTTTTCACTTTCTTCTTTAATCGCCGCCATTCGTCCTACCTCCCAACTCTAGAACCCTAATTTGATCATTCTCCCAAATCCAAAATACCCTGAGACCGCTTAATTGACAAGGTAAATAGGTTTTCCCCCTCTTATTTTTTGTTGATTTTATTTATCCAAAGCTTTTGAGGAACAGACGAGAGGGACGTGGACCCGTGGGAGAAATTCATGAAGGCGGAAGATGGACTGGAGGTTTATTTGTGGAGATGACCTCGTGAGTAGAGGGAGTTGGTTGGAAGGATAATGGGTTCCAATGAAGTTTTATTCGTGAGCAGGGTGATGATTTGGCTCGTAATAATAACGAGATGGAGGAGAATAACGACGAGGAAGAAGGAGCAGGCCGGTTCGTAGATGGGGCTTTGGCTCGGGTCGTGGCAACAGTGAGATCAAGGGACCAAAGAGGAAGTCGTAGTGTTAATCTGGACAACGGATCAGGTCGTGGTATTGGGGGAGCATCGGTTTGTGGAATTAGTAGGTGGAGCGGATCGTGGGGGTCCTACACGAGCCGTTCGGACGAAGAAGTATGGGTCACGAGCTGCACTATCCCACGAGTCGATGCCTGTCTCACGAGCCGAACCATGTCTTGCTGGCTAGTACTATGTCATGACCCGTTACCCATATTGACCAAAAAATGAAATGCAAATCTTGATATACCAATGGACAGTTAGGATTAAAGCCTTCAAAATGAACCTTTTGAACTGGACAACAGCATAACTCAACAGCAGACCATAGCCAATATCAAGCTTATCTGATTAACTTCATGCTTTTATTAATGTATGCACATGCACACACTTACACATACACACACGGGGAACGGGTAACTGTGTTCTAATTTTGTCATGTTTACTCGCCAACACAGTTATGTCTGATAAACGATCGACTAAGACGTCAGAGAAAGATACAGAACCTGGGCCATCAAAGCATTATGATACCAATGTGTTGCACTTAGATTCAGATTGGGATAATTCCAACTCTGATTACGAGACAGACACCGATATAGAATCAATGACTTTTGGAAGTACATCTCTTGAAGACGAGGATGATCGAGCTCCTGATGAGATTCCGGGTGTTAAGGAAGTAGAGGAAGAGAAGCTCACTGATTCTCTAGCTTCCAAATTGGATGATATAAAACTTAAGAAGATATGCTTATGACATGGGATTCTTTGGGACGATGTGAAAACTCCAGAAGATGGAGATAAGCCTCATTTTGCCCCAGAAGGGTACATAACTGTCACCCGACTCATGTGTTGGATGGGCGCTATCCCTCCATTTCCTCCAATTGTTGTTGATCTCCTAAGACGACTGCAAATTTCCTCCATGCAACACCATCCTAATGCTTACGCGGCTCTGTATACCCTATACGTTGCATATGCAGAGGTTCTACAGACCGAGCTTACTTTCAAGGATTCGAAATTATATTACCATTTCAAACATCTTTCCACAGGGACTCCAAATTTCTCTTTCTTCGACTAAATTGCCGGCAAAAAGGTTTTATCGGACAGTCATAGTAACATAGGGGATGCTAAATCTGACGGGTTTTACATAAAGCATCAAGCCAGATGTGCGAGGAAATGGCTACAATCAAGTATGCTTTAAATCTTTCAATGCATGCTCCGATTGCATAATTAAAGTGCTAATGTGTTCCTTTGTTCCGTGCAGATCACCACTTTGCAAAGACAGAAGGTTCGATATATGAAGACCGATTGTCCCGCCTCCTCAAGAGTAAATCAGATTTCTTAAGAATCAAGAAATGTATCACCGACGAGAATCTTCATAAACACCGTCTTTTGGACATAAGATTTGGACTTGGTGCAGGTGGCAAGCCTTACAAGTACGTGCCCCCAATCGAGGGAGAAAGGACCTCGAGAGTTGCTAAAACAACCGAGTTTCACAAGAGTCCTTCACCGATGAGTGTTCAGGATGATGAGGCTTTAAATATCTGTAAGGGCGATGAAGTCATGACTGACGATCCAAAAGATAGCTCTGTTCTCGAAGGAGGCTTGTCACCAAAAACATTACCTCCAGCCGAACCCTCAGCTCACGATTCTTTAACGGAGGAAGAGATATATGGGCACTTGGCCAATCTTCCTCTACCCAGTGACATTATCACTTCGGAGGACATTGGCGCAGAGCCATTCTTCCTATCTCTGAGGAAAAAACTACTCCTGTCAAGAGAAAGGAGATCTCACAGACGAGCCTAGCTCTGGGCCCTGGTCTGTTATGGGGGATAACACGGGATGCACAGATCACATGCACCACTTGTCACAACCCTTTTACACCGCCGGTTTTCATGATTCTAATACATGTTTGTTTCCTTTGCAGGAAAAATGCCTCGTAAACAATCCTATTCTTATCGTTCTCTCCGAGCGAGCACACCAAGGCTCCTTTCTGATCCTGAGCATGTTCGCAGTGATAGTCGGGGAAGAGGTAGTCACCAGCCCCGTGATTCTTATCAATCTCATTCTACATGGACTCGTTCTCCATCAAAGCAAGATCCTGGGAAGTCCCACAGTCGTCAAGTGCCACCGGTGGGGGGTAAGCAACTTCCGAAAGACTTGACTCCTCCAAAAAGTACACCCTCTCATATCAAGTCTTCCAAGAAACACCATGAGCCGAAAGAAAAAAACAAAGACTCAAGCAAGAATTTAGAAAAGGAGAAAATTGCTATTATCGCTTCTGGCCAACATAGCTTGGACACCACCAATGTACAGGATGTCGTCTCTACCCCTGATAATAAATCCAAGCTGGAGCGTTTGCGAAAGTAGTTTCCTGATATTTTCTTTGAAGGGATGATATTTGTTCCAGACCTTGAACCCGTCCCCGAGGAATGACACACTAAGGTCATGGGGTAGGCTAGTCATGTGGCCAAACAATATAGGGTGATGAAGAAGCATGCCACCCGTCTTTCTACGGCCATCCGTCACCTCGAAACAAAAGCAGCCAGAGCCAGAGTGAAGATTGACAACGATATTAGGGCCAAGAGCAAAATTGAAAAGGAACTAGAGGATGTTCAGGCTCTACTCGCTTTAGCTCAGCGGGATGTGGAAAATTAAAAGTCAAATCTGGAAAGTGCCAGGAAGCGTTTTCATACTGAACTCGACTCAAACAGCCAAGAGCATGTAGCTCTGAAGAATGAAATAGAGGATCTTAGAACGATCAATACTGATTTAAAAATGGCTAAAGACCATTTCACTGCTGAGAAGGCTGCCTGGGAGAAAGAGAAAGCGAGCTTAAAGGACAGTCTCGCTCTTGCTGAAAAAGAGAAAGCAAGTTTAAATGATCAACTTGTCCATGCGGAGGAGCGTGCGGCTCTTGCTGAAAGTAATGCCAACAATGCTCCTTAATCGGCCTCCGCCACTGCTGATAAGCTTACCGCAGCTGAAAAAGAGATAGAAAGTTTCGATGAACTACTATTCGACTTTTATGGTCAAGTTATTAAGACTCGAGTCATCTCTTGGATTGAGAAGTATCACGTTACTTTGGCCAATGTATGCGATATGATCGTTGAGGGCGAGAGGTAGCGGCTGAAAGTCGAGGAGATTGATTAAACCCAGCTTATACAAACCTTTCTCAAAGATGAAGAGCCTGAGGCTTTGGAGAATGGCAGACGCCTAATCCAAGAAGAGATCGAGAGGGAGAAAGTTAAGCTCAAGGGCAAGAATAAAATCGACGAAGGCTCGAGCTCAGCAGCGGAGTCCAAGACCTCTGAAGTTGAGGAATATAACGCCGATGATCCGTTGATTCCCTTGGTTCCAACCCCCCCAACTGTCGGAGCTTCTACTGTAAATCTAGGTGAAGAGTCGACTGAAGTTATCCCCATATTCTGTCCACAATTCATCAAAGCAATTGTAACTTGTCGTCGTCTTGCAGAACAGCCAATTGAAAAGACCACATTCTCTCCTGAGTTAATAACATTTGCTTCTCATGAAATAGGTGGCAAACCGGCCGAGAAGGATGTGAAAGAGAAAACAGAGGCGGAGAAAGTTAATGTCCCATCAGGTGCTGGTGCTGACGTCCCTGAGATTCCAAAGCAGACCGAAGGTGCAAAAGTGATAAGACCACTGTGGCATCCGTGGCTCCCAGCACCGATACTCATGCTGATGCTGAGGTTATAGAAGCTTTGCAAGACACCGATGGCGGTTATGGAGATGATGAAGAGGAGGTCACCATTACAGGGGAGACCAAGGATGATGACAAGGAGACCCTGGCTGACATGAAGGCTAAAAGGGATAAGCAGCTAGCTTTAAAAAGAGAGGAGCAAGAGCCTCTATACGTGCCTCCGATCTCAGAGGTTGATCCCAAAACAGGGTTGGTCATAAAATTCTCCTCCAGATCAATTACTTCACAGCTTGCATCCCAGCCTTCCAACACTCTGCAGGATCCTCCTTCTGATAAGAGGAAGAGGAAGAAGGGTGACCGATCTGATTCTGACAAGGAGGAGTTGGAAAAGCAGAAGAAGGAGAAGAATTCAAGATCGTCCCCCAAGCATAAGTAGGATGTATTTGTTAGTTCGTATTTTGCTTTTATGCTTTCCGCTGGCCAAGAAATGTAGTTGTGAGAATGGCCCTCACTTTTGTATAGCTTTGTCTTGTAAACCTGCATTCGGTAAATGAAAATTAGTTTCTTTTGCATCATTGCGTACCTGCAAGTTTGACTTATCACACTTAGTCACAAACATTTAGATCACAACTAAGCAAAAAATCGAATCACGAGTCATTCTAGCAGTAAAAATTTAAAAATTTAAAATTTCTGTACTGCACAAAAGTATATGTACGTATATGCTCCCAATCAATCATTAATATGATGCCTGGCCAGGGCTTATTGAGGATTGATTAGAGTCATATGTGTGCTGCCTCCCAGTCGCGTGATGGGATAGGAGCCTTTTTGGTGGCATATGTCATCATGTATTTATATACTCTCGACCCTTCAGCGGGATAAGAGTTCCTGTGGCGATAAGTGTCTAGTAACTTTATACTCTCCCGATCCTTTAGTGGGTTAGAGTTCTTGGTGCGCTAAGTGTCTAGCACCTTTATACTCTTCCGATTCTTCAGCGGGTTAGAGTTCGAGCTCAGTTTTCATTCTGCTCACCGATCCTTCTGCGGGGCAGGAGTTCTGGGGGCACTAAGTCTCTGGCGCCTTTATACTCTCCCGATCCTTCAGCGGGGTAGAGTATTATCAAGGCAGTTTTTATCATGGCGCACCTTTACGCCTTGCGGATGTTTTCTTCGCGTCCTTTAGACTCTCTCTCGAATCTTGAGAGTTAGAGTGTCAATAGTGGTGTGATTTACTTCATTGCACCTTCATGGCTCTGACTCTTGTTCACCTTCCATTCTGATGGAAGGCACTTTGAATTAGGTGTTTTGAGATTGTTGCATAGTTTATAGCAAATTTCATAATGATAATGATTCATGTTAATTAAAGATAAAAGGGAAGATAAGTAATAGTGCAATAAAGGTAAATGTCACGCGATGTTTTTATAGTGGTTCGGTTGAATCATAACCTAAGTCCACTTTATAATCTTTTTCTCAAGTAACCAGACTGTTCTAGGCAAGTCGTGCCTTTTTACATGGTCCTAAAAAACAAAAGAATAAAAATAACAATTTCATGTCAGATAATGCCGCAAATGCTGGTTATTCCACACTCTGGGTATTTCATCTCCAGTCACGGTCGCCAGCTTGAAAGTTACATTATCAAGCCTTCATAGAATAGAATTCGATCCTTCCCATTTCGAGCCCATACGCACTGGGGACGGAAAGACACGTTTCAGAACCAAGTCTCCGGGTTCGAAGGTTTGAGCTCGGACTTTTTTGTTGTAATACCGAGCGACTTGTTGCTTGTGTCTCAAGATGCATAGGTCGGCCTCATCCCTCTTTCCTTCAATCATGTCAAGGGATTCAAGGAGCAGCTCATTGTTGGTCATCAGGTCATAATAAGTGATTCGGTGAGACGGTACTTCTAACTCGACTGGGATGACCACTTCGGCTCTGAAGGCGAGGGAAAAGGTTGTGTGGCCCATTGCCGACTTGTACGTTCTCCTATAAGTCCATAACGCCAAACGTAGCTCATCGACCCACATGGCTTTGGCCTGTTTCAATTTTTTCTTCAAAATGGATTTAATCACCTTGTTTGATGCCTTGACCTGTCCGTTCGATTGCGGATGCGCCACAGAGGTGTACCTTTTCTCGATGTGGTATTTCTGGCAGAAATCTCTAAACTCAATGCTATCAAACTGGGTTCCATTATCTGTTATGACGACCTTCAGAATTCCGAATCGGCATATAATGTTCCTAACGACAAAGTTAATCACTCGCTTGGTTGTGATCGTGGTCAATGGCTCTGCTTCTACCCATTTAGTGAAGTAATCCACGACCACAATGGCGAACTTTGCTCCACCCTTTGCTATGGGGAGGCTTCTAATAATATCAATCTCCCACACAACAAAGGACCACGGGCTCATCATCGTCTTCAACTAGCTAGGAGGTGCCCTGTGAATCTTAGAAAACCATTGACAGGCGTCACAACGTCGTGCATACTTGGCTGCATCCTTGTTTATGGTGGGCCAGAGATAGCCATACCATAATATCTTCTTTGCCAGTGTTTGTCCTCCCGTGTGATCACCACATTCACCTTCGTGTACTTCTCTCAGTACACGATCGATGTCGTCATGGGTGATACATCGGAGGAGGGGCATCGAGAATCCCTGTCTGTACAAGACTCCGCCCTGTAAAACATATCTGAAAGCCTTTCGAATAACTGCATGCCTCTCACTTTTCTTTGTCGGAAGCGTTCCATTCATCAGAAAATTCTTCAGAGGAGTCATCCATGACTCTTTCTCGGGCTCAGTCTCCAATACCGGATCAATTTCCATCTGATCGATACTTGGAGACTGCAATACTTCAACTGGGACTAGCTCGGTATCTTCAGGATTGTCAGAACTAGCCATCTTTGCCAACTTATCCGCCTTTTGATTCTCCGATCGTGGAATATGAGATATGCTGTAGTGGTCAAAACCATCCAGCAACTTCTTCACTTATTTTAAATACAGTATCAGCCTTGGACTCTTGGCCTGAAATTCTTCATTGACCTGGTTCACGACTATCTTGGAGTCGCAAAAGATGTCTAACTTTGTGATTTCCAGCTCCTTTGCGATCCTCAAACCTACAATCAGGGCTTCGTACTCAGAGTCATTATTAGTATCATGGAACTCCAATCTAAGGGCATAGTATATTAGCCATTTTTTGGGAGTTTCAAGCACCACTCCGGCACCTGATCGTCTGTCATTCATAGCTCCGTCAGTGTACAATTTACGGGCATTGGGGTCGGGAAGTAGTTTTGGTGGATCGGGTTCTTCGCTTACTACGTCATCCTCCGGAATAGTGAACTCTGCTATAAAGTCTGCCAGCACTTGCCCCCTTATTGACCGTCAGGGCTGAAAGTTTAAGTCAAACTAACTCAACTCAATGTTCCATTTGAGCAGTCTCCCTGATGCTTTCGGCTTTTGCAGAACTTGCTTGAGCGGGTGATCAGTGTACAAAGTGATGGGATAAGCTTGGAAATAATGGCGAAGCTTCCTGGATGCAATCAGCAAACTGTACGCAAGCTTTTCTATTCTTGGGTAGTTTCGCTCGGCTGCCGCCAATTTCTTACTCATATAGTACAATGGTCTCTAAACCTTATCTTCTTCCCTTACCAGGGCTAAGCTTATCGCGTGGGATGACATTGCTAAGTATACAAACAAATCCTCGTGATCCACGGGCTTAGACAGTATCGGGGGTCTTTCCAGATGCAGAAGGTTCTGAAATGCTTCCACACAATCAGGGATCCATTCGAAGTTGCACTTTCCTCGCTTTATCAACTCGAAGAATGGAATACATTTGTCCATAGCTTTGGAGATGAATTTACTCAATGCCGCTACTTTTCCTGTGAGGCTTTGCACATCGTTGATTTGTCTTGGTTTTTGAATGTCTTTGATTGCCGTGATCTAATCTGGATTGATTTCAATCCCACACGAGCTGACAATGAATCATAGGAATTTCCCAGAGGCTACCCCAAATGAACACTTAATGGGGTTTAGTTTCATCCCATATTTTCGGAGGATCTCAAACATCTCTGTTAAGTCGGCAGTGTGGTCGGATGATTGTCTGGACTTCACCAACATGTCATCAACGTATACCTCCATCGTTTTCCCGATTTGGTTGTAGAACATTCTGTTCACTAGTCGTTGATATATAGCACCGACATTCTTCAAACCGAAGGGCATCACTACGTAGCAATATAATCCTAAATCTGTAAGCTAGTATGTTCTTGATCCGGAACGTGCATGGGGATTTGGTTATACCCCGAGTAGGCATCCGTGAAAGAGAGAAGTTCGTCAACCACCGTTGAATCCACCAGAAGATCAATTCTATGTAACGAAAAACTATCTTTTGGGCGGGCTTTGTTTAGGTCTGAGAAGTCGATGCATATGCGCCACTTTCCATTGGCCTTCTTTACCAAAACCGGATTTGAAATCCAGTCTGGGTATGTTGAGTCTCGGATGAACCCATTACTTCTCAGCTTTTCGACTTCTTCCTTCAAGGCAGCAGACCTCTCTGAGCCGAGCATTCGCCTTTTCTGTTTGACGGGAGGATGTTTCGGTTTGACGCTTAATGAATGACTCATAATCGAAGAAGATATTCCACACATATCAGCATGGGTCCAGGCGAAGACGTCCAAGTTGGCTTTCAAGAAATCCATTAATTCTTTGGTGCGAAGAGGGTCCAACTAGGATCCAATCTTTAGGACGTTCTCTGGGTCGCTATCATCAATTGGTACATCCACCGTTGTTTCATTGGGAGTCGCCATCCTACCCCCAGGTTTTTCATCCTCTTTGGGATCTATGTCCTCGACAGTTCTATAGGTGACTCTCCTGCAATGATCTTCTTTAGTTGCTACGACGTTTCCCCTCTTGTAGGGGAGGAAGCGCCTTTTGTGTCTAAATATCTTCCTTTGCATAGCAACTTTATCTCTGCAATGTAGCATGCTCGTGTGATGACTTGGTCTCCTCTGACTATTCCTACACCGACATTCGTCGGGAATTTCAATAACAAACACCAGGGTTCTATGCAGGTCTTGAACTCTGCTAGGGTCGGTCGGCCCAAAAAGGCGTAATATGGCGACTCAATATCCAAAACCACAAAGGGTAGGATTCTCACTCTCCGGCATTCTCCTTACCGAAGGGTTACCGACAGCTCTACATATCCCATCCGAGCAGTTGAAGCTCCATTGAATCCACATATCCAACCCTCACAAGGCTATAAATCCTTCGGCTCAAGCTTCATTTGATCAAATGCTTTCTTGAACAGAATGTTAACCGAGCTTTCGTTATCCACCAAGACTTTGTGGACTGTAGCTAGACCAATAGTGGTTGTGATCACTAGTGGGTCTTCAGTTGGGGAGTAGACACCAATACTATCTCTATCGCGGAATATGACGTCATCAAACATCGTCTTTGGTTGCTTAATCGGAGCAGTACGTTCATGATTACTGCATTCACCCACTTTAAGATGTTGTTTAGTAGCATTAACATACTGATCCATTGCCCTAAAGCTAGGTATGACGAGGTAAAGCCCTCTGACTATGGTGTTAATAACGATGTTATTTCCTTTTTGCTGAGCCGTTGGTCTGGCAGTAGGTTGGTTCTGGTTTGGGGGCCTGTACAGCTTGCCCCCTATCTCTGGGAGTCACCTTATACTCATCAAGCTTTCATTCTCGGAGTAGCTTTTCGACTACATCTCTCAGATGGCGACATTCATTTGTGGAGTGACCATGACTCTGGTGGAAAACAAAGAATTTCCCAGTCTCACGCTCCTTCTCTGTCGAATCTCTCGGGGGAGGCCTTTTGTACTAGAGGATATTGTATGTATCCAGGAAGATATTCTCCAACGTATCATTTAATGGTGTAAAATTCTCAAATGGCCTAGGCCGAGATCTTCTCTGAGAGTCATTCCCTCGATTTCTCTTACAATTATTATTATTATTATTATTATTATTATTACTATTATTATTATTATTATTATTATTATTCCCCGATTGGTGGCCACTGCCTTGGTTCTTGTTCCCGACATTGACTTCAACCTTCCCTCATCTATCTCCCGTCTGCTTGATGGCCACATTACTCTAGACATCCTCTTTATCAGTAGCCTTCCTTTTTTGATTAGCGTATATCTCCTCCTGACGTAAGCGAACATTGGCTTTTTCATAAGATACTTCTTTGGTCAGGGGTGGCTTGCCGGCTAGATATATTCCAAACTCGGTATCTTTCTCTACTCCATTGATCAAGGCCATCAAAACAGTTTGCTCGTGAAGTTCCTTGACCTCTGTGACAGCCAAGTTGAAACGATCCAAATACGACCTCAGGCTCTTGTCTAGTCGCTGTTTGATAAGCGATAACTCAATCACATTCTTGGACCTCTGGGCATGAAGCCGGAATTGATTAAAAAATCTTTCACTCAATTGCCTGAAATTGGATATCGATCGTACTGGCAAGCGGGTAAACCACAATAATGCCACATCCTCTAGTAATATAGGTAACGCTTTACACTTTACTGCGTCGGAGGCGGCAGCGGCAGTCATGGACCATGAGTATCTCATTAAGTGCTGGACCGGATCGGTCCTACCTGAATAGCGATTCATCATTGTCATATTGAAGCACCTTGGGAATGTAACATCCATGATATCATCAGTAAAGGGAGTATGACTACGGTCTATACCCCAGTCTTCGTTCCTCTGCCCACGGCTATCTGCCATGATTTGTCTGACCATTACTTCAAGGTTTGCACTGGTCAATGTAGATTCAGGGTCAGCACTCCTTGCCCTGCGGGTTCCTCCCATGTCTCCTCTAGGTACTCTTACGAAATCCAGAGCCCGAGCAGAGCTTCCTTGCCCCCTGTTACCACGGTCGACCGTGCGGCGAAAAGGTTGCAGCGGTCGATTCTCGACAGGATCATAACAACTTGTACTCTTGGAAGCGTTGCAGAATTATTCAGATTACGGCTGGCGAGCCCCAAGTTGAGTGCCTCTTCTTCTCATGAAGGAAGAGATCCAAATCGAAGCTATTCTATTTTTTCAACCCTCTCCAACGGTCGTCGTGGAGGTCTTGGAGATTCCCCTGATGAAGAGGAGTACTCTGGGGTAAGAGGACGAGCTAGAGGAGGTGCCCTCTACCTTAGAAGATCATCGATCCGCCTATCCATAGCAGTCAGGTTCTGTCGTAATACGGAGCTCTCATGCCTCTGAGCGGCTAACTCATCATGTGTTATATCCAACATTTCAATGATGCGAGAAAGATCTCCTTCAGTAGCTGGGGCAGAAGGGTTGAAATAATCATCAACATTCTCTCTTATACATAAAGAACCCGAGCCAGGTCGAGCAGAAGTATCAGCACGAGCGTGACGAGCCATAATGTAATGACCCAGATTTCTGTCGAGTTAATTTTAAATGTTTAATATGAATTTAAATATTGAGTTGAAAATATAAATAGAATTTTATATTGAGTTATCGATTTAATAATCGATATACGATTTAATATCAAGTATATTGGATAATCGTAATACGAAAACTAATCTAGTTTAATTCACGTTTAAAAACTGAATCAAAACAGTTTAGATGATCAATACAAACTCCTATTTAAATTAGAATAATCATATTTAAATTATTATCAAAGAATTTAATGGTTTCAAATTTAAATTATATCGATTTAAATAAATATCTTTTCCATACGATCATATGAGACATCGGAACATGTCCTAATGGGTTCAGAATAGTGGTGTAACCCTAGGAATGTTAGTTGTTGGGTTCAGAAAGGAGTTCAGAATCATAGGGTATTTTAGTTAAAGGACACGGGATTAAAACTAATTTAAAATATAATATCATTCCTTTGTTGTGTGAACATAAATAAAACAACAAAAAGGAAAAATAATGGCCGCACAAATCATAAGGGGGAAAGAAGAACACGTTCTCCTCTTCCACTCCACAAATCAAAATGACCGCACCCCCTTTTGAAAACCTTGACTATATAATGAACCCACAACCATCATATTTTTCAGTTCTGAAATGCGAAATTAAGTTGAGTCCTTCCTCTTCCTTTTTCCCTAAACGTTAAATCGCGCATCAAAATTTCATGCGAGGCCAGCACCAACGTCAGGGTTGAAGCGCAAATCGAAGTGAAGGGATTGGGTTTGCTCCGATCGTCAAAGTGGAACCGTGGCAGAGATAAATCGTGACAGAAATGGAACTCGGTGGTACTGGATTTAGTTGGGGTAACGGATTTCGACCAAGGCTTCGAACTGGGAAGCTATAAGTCGAGTGCGATGCCAAGGGTTGAAGTGGAAATCGATGTAAGTTCCATTGAAAGGTTGAGGTGCGGTTGAGCGATGATGTTCACGATAGTGGCTACGGGAGTAGCCCGTGAGTTTAAAGCTAGAATTTTAAGGAACGAGGCGATAGCAGTGCGAAGGGGAGGATGTCGTAAGTGGTACTGGGTGGAAACATAAAGAAGGCTAGTGACCAACGAGGTGGCAAAACTGTAGCGATTTGGGGAAAGAGGGTATCGATTTTCAGTCCAAGGCCAGGTCTATGATTTTGGTGAAGTTCGAATTGTGTGACAAGGCAAAAGTGGTGACCACATTGATGGTAGGGGCTGTAGCGTTGGTGACTTCATTTATGTTGTGGTGAATTGGTCAATAAGGTAGAGGGTTTGAAGCAGGGCAGAAGTTTTCAAATGGAAACTAGGATCCGAAAAGGAAAAAAAGAGGTTTTGGGTGGTTATTATTTCAAATTGGAAATGAGAAGGTGAAGCTGGCTACAGTATTCGAAAGGAAGCTGGTTCGAACTGTCCTCATTGGAGAAGGAGATTTAGAAAAATAAAACAAGGATTAAGGTAATTATTTTTAATTAAGCAATTAATATTTTTTTAATTTAAACGGTTCGATGATTTTTATAATGAATGTCATACTAAATAAATGAAAGATTTAACTGAATGGAGTCTGTCGCGTTCATAGCTGCGGATTACATAAATGAGAATAAGATTTGGAATCAGAGTGAATCAGAAAATAAATCCTGGTGAGTAAATCTCACTCACCTTTTATTTAAAATTATTTTTATTTGTTAAAAATAATTGTTTGCTGCTTGTTTGAATGCTTTTTGGTTGTTTTAAATATATTTGTTATTTAGGGTTGACTATTATATATATATATATATATATATATATATTGGTTTGTTGGTTGGATTGTTCCCGCAGTCTCATTAGCGGATGCCCGCGGTACCATTAGCGGATGATTACCCTATACGCCCCACACTATGATAGTGGATGACCTTCTATACCGTTATATCCTACCTCGAAGTAGGATGGTATTATTTATGTGCTAACATCTGTGGATGTAGGAAAACAAGTTGGGGGATCCAACTGAATTCCTCAAAAATATATTATCTGTTTGTATGTTTGTTTGCATATATACTGTCATATATGATGTGTTAGAAAACCTGAAATTGATTATAGAGTGTTTGTGTGTTTAAATACCACTGGGCCGAAATGCTGATATTTAAAAATATCAATGAAATGATATTTAAGATTTTAAAAGGGAAATAATATTTTTCTAAGTAGAATTTGAATTTCGAATGGACTAGGAATATTAACTTGTTTTGAATAATTAAAACAAGTAGTTCATTTACAAACGAAGTTTATAAATGAGGTGAAATGAATTATCATTGGAAAATTCAAAAATATAAATATAAGTGTTAAATTGAAAAGGGAAATTTATATTTCCAAAGTAGAAATATTTTTTTTCAAATGAATTTGAAAGCGAGACTTGTTTAATATATAAACAAGTAAAATAAATGGCATTTGTAAATAAAAAGGATTAAGAAAATTAAACTCGTGACTTCATATTCAAATTGAATATGAAACCTGGATTGGAAAATGGAAGTTGAGTAGTTTATAAGTAAGTTGAAATATTTTTAGTGTGCTATATTCAAGTATGAAAGTGAAATAGGCAAAAGAGTTGATTAACGAACTAATTAACGAGTTGAGTTAAAACAAGTGTATTAAGTTGAAATGAATTAGAAATGTATGGATATACATGAGACAGGTTTGGAATGAAGTGTCAGAAGAGATATAAATATAATGCTCGACAAATAGGTACGTATTTAAATTGAATATGAGATTTTATGCGCCGTATCGGCAAGCCGCTTGGCTGTTTCTTTTTCTTTTTGAATGAAGAGGACTGTATGGCAAGGTTTGACGTTTTATGGTAACCCCGTACAAAGGAGGTTATGGAAAAAAAATCCGAAAATTTAAGGAGTTAGAATATTTTTAAGAAGATTTGATAAGCTAGAAATCGATATATCGATATATATAGAGTTCGAAATGAAACGAACTTAAAATAGAATATTATAAACGAAAAGGAATTTTATAAATAAAATCCTGGGAGATATACATTTTAAAGTGAATGATAATTTAAAAGAAAATGATTTGCAGATTTAAAATGATTGTGTTGATAAGAAGTTAATCAAATGGAGTTAAATAAATAGAGTTAAGCAGAATTAGAAACTGACTGGAAATTAGTAGAGTTGAACTACTTTTTGAGTATCGATCTGATGTTGGTTTCGGCCTTCGGGGTTTATACTTAGGAAGTTGTTCTCTTACTAGTTTACAGTTAGAGTCTGATAGATGTGGAAGAATAGTGATATGTAAATATGCAATGGGAATGTTTTCCAGAGTTAATAACGTATGTTTTCTAAATATAGAAAATAAGGAAATATGAATATATATATATATATATATATATATATATGTTTGATGATGTGATCGATAATTCCATTTGGAAATAAGATCGTTGTGTGTACACGGACATGTTTTCATTTGATAGTTAAATCACCGACTATCAAATTTTTTGACCATTTTAACGTTGTTAATATGGAGAGACCGGTTGGATTATTATCTGAAGAACCACTCCGTATTGGCATAAGCATTGCAAACCAAGTATGCTGAATATATTGAAGATGGAGTAGAGTGCAAGGACTTTTTCTATTAATAGAAATTGTGCCTTCGGTTTCGTTCCGTCCCAGAACGAACGTATATGGACGAATGTCTGACAGAGTATTTCCAATGATCGCATATGTTGGACTGTACAAATATATATGGTGTCAACGGATTTATTCTCTTAGCATAATATCCAGAATATTTGTGCAAACCCAATTAATGATTAACGGATCTGATAATGTGGCATTCCAAGTAATTGTGTTATCAATGAGAGAAGTAATCGTAGCCTCTGGCCTCAACAACCGGGAAATGATAAAAATCGGGCAGGCAGCATGGCTATGTGGTTAGCTCCCATTAGGGTGTATTATCACCTATCTAGAGAATATTCATTTTCTTCTTTAATCTATATCAATGCTGTCCCTTATCAGGAAACGGTTGCTGATCCCAACCGTTGGTGATATACATTCGATACACTCAAGAGAAATGAGCGGTCGGTCATGTGTGACTGGGTTGCAAGATGTTATTGTAGAACTCGGTGTATTCTCCTCTTGAGATACACCAGCGGCAGGTGGTTCCATACCTTGTCATAGTTGGAAATCAAATCCCCAATAAGTGCTCGCGGTTTTTGATTGTATATTATATATTTGGAACGTGAGATGCAAGTGTTCCACTACATTTCTATTTATTTGATTTAGACACTATCATAATATCAAAAGAGTTTGATATAAACATTATTTTGGATTCTCATAAGGAAAGAAACCCATTCGGTATTATACGGCATGGTCTTATGAGATATCGTTTAGTTTCTCAAACTACTTTAAATTGTTTACTCATACCAGTCCCATGACTGACCCAGAGTTTATTTTGTTTTGTTTTACCTAACCTCTTGGGTGCCTAAATTTGTACGGGCGGTCAAGTAGTTCATGATTTTATAGATATTTGGAGGAGCTTGGAGCAGGGGCTTAAACGTTAGTTATCTAGTGTTATTTCTGTTGTATAGTAAGTGTTGTACTCTGATAGTGATTTATGTATATGCAGTTTAAATTTTGTATTCCAAAATCTGTTATATATATATATATATATATATATATTATATTTTGTTCCGCTGCGATGTGAGATTCTATTTGTGTTTCTATTCTTCTTCTTCTATTCTAAGTTTCTATCTTGTCTATCCTCACCCTCTGTTTTCTTTCTATTAGTTTTTCTGGTTTCTAGTGTAATTTGATTCGGACTTGTGTTATTTGGTCAGCTCAAATTGTACCGGAATTTCGGGACACTACAGTTGGTATCAGAGCTTAGGTTGAGCGAACACCTAGGCTTTGTGGAATTGTGCTCATTAGAGATAGGGTCAGTAGTACCCTAGAATGAGCTGAGTGTATAGATACGAGAGAGCGTATTTGTTAGTTGATATGAAAATTTATTTTATATTGTGTTCACTTGTCTGTTGAGTGGTTTATGGATTCTGGTCGAATCGTGGGATGCCACGACATCGATAAGAGTTTGTGAATACTTGAATAGAAGATTGAACATGATATTGTTTTAAAATGGGTAGATGAAATAATTTTACCCAAAATTCTCTTTTAATAGACAAAGAATGATTTTCTGAAATTATTATAATATATGGATGTGTTGATTGTTATTATTATAATCCAATGAGATTATAAGATTGGAATGGTTATATATAACCAAATAGAAATTGTATACAAATGAGATGAGCTGGAATTAAATTCAAACCAGAACTTAGAATTTAAAATCCTGGGAGGTTGAAAAATATTTTTTGAAAGTATATTAATATAATATAGCTTTGTTTTGAATGGATTTTTGAAAGTAATTAAGCACTGAACTCACTTCAGTGGCTGGAAAATAATTTTGATGATGATTGCAACATCATCAGTATTCATTTTCGAGTTTTTAAGTGATGAATTGCTACTTTAGAAAAGTTTTTGATGGAAAATTTGTTTGAAAGAAAACAAGTTGGTTTGAAAATTCAAACATTTTGAATTTGAAATGAAAATAAATATATGTATATATTTATATGATTTCTGAAGAATTTGAAATGGAAACCCGGGGATTTGAATTCTGGAATTAGAATTTAACTTAAGAAAGTAAATCGAAGTAGATAAATTGATTAAAAATCCATTTGAATGAACTTGAATGCATGTGAGTGGAGTATGAATTGAATATGAATGTATTAATTGTAAATCATTCGAACTAATTGAACGAAAACCAAAAGTTTGGTTAGAAGTAAATTTGTTGAAATATGAAATGTTGAGTATCAACATAACTAAGATTTTAAAAATAGTCAATGGTTTAGTAACAATTTTCCTACCTTAGTAATTTCGGGGACGAAATTCTTTTAAGAGGGGAAGAATGTAATGACCCAGATTTCTGTCGAGTTAATTATAAATGTTTAACATGAATTTAAATATTGAGTTGAAAATATATATATAGAATTTTATATTGAGTTATCGATTTAATAATCGATATACGATTTAATATCGAGTATATTGGATAATCGTAATATGAAAACTAATCCTGTAACACCCCACGCCTGCTAGGGTCACTCACAAAGGGAATGCCATAGCATCGGTGGAGTATTTTAGTGAATATAGAACAGAAAAATTACAACAAGACAGATATAAATGGTACTTGAAATTTTAAAACATCATCTCATAACAGCGGAAATAAACATGTCTGGTTACATCATAAAACCATGATAAAAGTCAAGTACAATATCCATCAAGATAAAGAAGTACATAATCCCACTCTCTTATACAATAGCCATAACAAAAGAAGAGATAACCGGATAATTGGAGCTTTACATCTACCCAAGTTCCTAAAGACTGGAATAGCAATCCGATCAAGCTCTACTACCGCTAGGATCCACCGTAGGACCTGAGGGTTGGGAAAAAGATAAAAACAACGGGGTCAGACATAAGTCTGAGTGAGTCCTATAACTTTAACAATACAATCATTAAAGTAACCAGAGAAGACATAAACTTGACCTACGGTAATATCTGGGAATGAATGGCTACACTAAGCAGCTTGGTAGACTTAGGATAAACTAAGATAACCGTCAGGACGCATCTACCCACCCAAGGATAATTACTAACTGCACCACACCAGTCATTCCTACTTAAAGGTTGATCCCTTCCAAGGACTTAGGAAATTTCCCCAGTAGTCTCATGTACCCCTAGCCCACTACATAGGTGCCGTCTGCCCCTATCTCCACTAGGTGTACCCGGTAATTCTTACCCAGTAGTTTCGTGTACCCCTACATAGGTGTCGTCTGCCCCTATCTTCCTTAGGTGTACCCACTACTCCCCAAGCGATCGGCTCCCTACCGTAGATACCCGTGCTGGTCCCACAGTGGGGTGTATCACTCCCCTAAAGTGGCTACCCAATACTAACGGTGCACGGCTTTATATCTACACGATGCAACAACGGCTTATCTACCAGCCCGGGCCCACACACGCATATGAAACCCGTTGGACTTGCGTTGCCACCGCTAACCCGTTTTGGCCTCTTATAATCAAGCCCAATATGCGTGTCCCGTCACTCGACATGGGTCGAGCCCACAAAGATACGTTTGGGATATTGGTTGAAATGGGCCCCCACAAGCTACCCACTTAAGCTTGTCAAATATCTAGTGTATCCCACTTAACCCTTTAATCATGTTTAATTACATGTTTCCACTTGGTTAAGTATTCTAATCGTATTTTCTATTGCCACCCAAGGCAACCCACTAGATTCCACATGCCACCCAAGGCAACCACAGAATTTCCTCATGCCACCCAAGGCACCCACTTAACTCCTCATGTCCCACTACATGCTATTATGGTTAAGTGTTTCTTAATTAATTAAGACCGTGATCTCCCGTAAAGACCTCCCACATTAGACTGGCTGTTATGACCGCCTGGTTAAGCCGGTAGAATCCGGGCAGTCTTACGTCATAACAGAGTCTAACCTCGTGTCTTTACCTTAATCACGCATTTAATTTATGGCTAAGACCTCTCACATTGGGCTGACATTTGTAGCAACTGGTTAAGCCGGTCGGGTCCGGGCAGTTTTACACTACAAATGAGTCCAACCTCGTGTCTTAGTCGATTAATTACACCTAATTAATCACCCCTATATTAATTATCCCTAATTAATATCAAGTTTTCCATAACATGGGTAGACCTAATTCAATAGGTAAATTCCCATGGGGTAGACCTAACTCAATAGGTAAATTCCCACTTATGGTAATTTATTTTTATGGTATGCTTAATCATACCCAAACATTCATTTATTAACATATTTACCAACCCCATCGTTCCCCACGTAAATCGTTCTCGTTACATGACATAATAAGGGGAAGATCATCACAAATATCATGGGTTTAACATACAACTTTGTCATGGGTTAAGAGGATGTCAACTTGCATATATGAACATATATTAACCCAACTACATATAACCCAAACTTGCATATTATCATACACATGATTTGCATAACATGTTGCATATGAGCTTGCATATTATCATACACATATCTTGCATAACATGTTGAACTTGCATATAGGCATTCTCATGACTTGCATAACATGTTAAACATGCATTTAAGCATACACATAACTTGCATAAGCATTAACATACTTGCATAAGCATCTACATACTTGCATAAGCATTCACATACTTGCATAACTTGCATATCATGTCATTTAAGCATATACATATCTTGCAAAAGCATTCATATACTCGCATAAGCATGCATAACTTGCATATCACATAAATCTTGCATTTAAACATATACATGACTTGCATAAGCATCCATACACTTGCATAAGCATGCATAACTTGCATATCACTTTCAACTTGCATTTAAACATATACTTAACTTGCATATCACTTTCAACTTGCATAACTCACTTTGCTAAACATGCATAATTCCACTTATTAAATATGCATAAATCCACTTGTTAAACATGCATATATCAACTTGTTAAACATGCATAAATCAACTTATTAAGCATGCATAAACCAACTTATCAAATGTGCATAAACATAGAACAACATAGAGTAACATATCATTATACATGATTCAAACTCACTAATCCGCATTTAAGACCATAGGTCTCATTACACCCAATCTACTTACTTTAACAATTGATGTTAAAGTGATAGAAACTCACCAAACTCAAGATTAGCAACCTTATGAAGTAGAATTAGTTGCTAACTATGAAGATAATGATGATTAGAGAATGATTTGAGAGGGATAAGCTTGCAACTTTCTTCTTAGATTAGTGGAGGCTTCTCTTAGGATTTAATTTGGCGGCATGAGGCCATTATTTCTATTTTTGGTAAGGATTAAGGTAGGTTTAGGGTGTATTTATAGATTAGGAGAGTGTTTTAGGCCCTTAGATTAACCCTAGATTAATTTAGGTCCATTAGATTTAGGAAATCTCTAGAACCAGCCCTCCTAGCCAGCCTGAAACCCAACCTGGTGCAACCTGGTGCACCCAGGTTCACAGAACGGTGCCACCCTGTCGACAGGCAAGTCGACAGGCATGTCGACACCCCTGTCGACAGGCCTGTCGACAGCCCTGTCGACATGGGTTGGGCGGGAAGCTTCCCGCCTGACCCCGCCTGGCCCATTCCAAATCTGAATATTTTAAATTTTTAAATCTGTTTTAGTTTTGAATTTTCTGCAAACTTCATTGGGCCATAACTGGGCCATGCGGACTCCGATTTTCGAAAACTCGGACTCTATTTCGCGTATTTTTCCAAGACGAACGCAATAACGCAGCCCGTTACCCCCAATTCCCACATCTGAGATTATTTATCCTGTAATTAGTGAATTTTAGTATTAACTAAAATTCGGGGTGTTACATTCTCCCCTCCTTAAAGGATTTCGTCCCCGAAATCTCTAAGCTAAGGAGAATGCTTGTCCTACCATCCAAACAACCATCTACTCAAATCATCAACCACAGGCATCCATTGTCCTTAAACAGTTTCTAATGATGTATGAGCATATGCAAAAAGTGTGTGTATATGTTCCCTATCTAATGTATGAACATATGCAAACCATGATAGTGCCATGCATCCATTATGTATGCGAGAGAACCCTATTGACACATACAATATCTACATGAGTGCACAATCATTCACCAAAATGCATCATCCATGTGATAACGCAACCATTATACATCCATAAATATATCTTCCTACACACAATCTTATGCAATATGCAATATGAAGTGACTGAGCCGATCTAGTGCCTAGAGTGTGTGTATATGCATCCACGAGCAACCACTAGCAAACACTTGCATCCACTTGCATCCATCAACCATAACATGTCTCAAACACATGTTTCAACCATAGGTTTACCCTATCTAAAGGTCAAAGGTACTAACGAGAGGACATACCAAAGATAAGATAAGTACTAGACAAGCGATAAAGGAGAAAGTAAAGACATACCCTCAAAAAGAAATGGGTACAATGAACGCATCTTCGCTTCCGTCTCCCAAGTCGCGTTGCTCTCATCTTCTCCCCATTGCACCTTGACTAGTTGAACCTCTCTGTTTCTCAACTTCCTAGTCTCTGACCCAAGGATGCGAGTAGGAGCTCGTCGAATCGTCGCATCACGCTCTACCTCTACATCTCTAAGCAAGCTTGGCTCTACCACCTCTGCGGTCTCATGTAAGCACTTCCTCAAATGGGACACATGGAATACATCATGAACACCACTAAGTCTGTCGGGCAACTCCACCCTATATGCCATCCGTCCAATCCTTTCCTTGATAGGAAATGACCCAACAAACCTCGGTGCTAACTTCCCAACGGATCCGAAGCGAACAACATTTCTCAACGGAGATACCTTAACAAAAACCATATCCCCAACCTCAAACTCAAGATCCGTCCTTCTCTTGTCCGCATAAGATTTTTGCCTATCCTGCGCTGCTTTCATCCTTCTTCGAATCAAGTCAATCTTCTCAGAAGTCTCTCTAACCATATCGGGCCCCAGCAAGATCTTATCCGTAGATTCCCACCAACATGTAGGTGATCGACAAGGCCTTCCATAGAGAGCTTCGAAAGGAGCCATACCAATACTGGACTGAAAGCTGTTATTATATGCGAACTCCACCAATGGAAGATGCTCTTCCCATGTACCTCCAAAATCCAAGATACAAAGCCTCAAAAGGTCTTCTAGAACACGATTCACCCTCTCAGTCTGGCCGTCCGTCTGAGGATGATATGCGGTGCTCAGACACAATTGAGTCCCCACTGCTTCTTGCAAACTTCTCCAGAATTCGCTAGTGAAGATAGGATCTCGATCACTTACTATGCTAGAGGGTACCCCATGTAATCGAACTATCTCTCGAAGATATACTGAAGCTAGCCATGGAGCAGTCCTCTTACTCTTCACAGGTATGAAATGGGCGCTCTTAGTAAGTCTATCTACCACCACCCAAATTCCTGTATTACCCTTCCTCGACCTGGGTAACCCGTCAATAAAATCCATCGAGACGCTATCCCACTTCCATTGCGGAACCTCCAATGGGTGAAGGAACCCACCTGGTTTCCTTTGCTCCGCCTTCACTTGCTGGCACACCAAACATCGAGCGACATACTCGGCCACATCTTTCTTCATACCGGCCCAGAAGAAAACCCTCTTCATGTCTTGGTACATCTTGTCCCCACCGGGATGAATGGTCATCCTAGAACGGTGTGCGTCATCAAGAATAGCCTTCCTCAAACCCTCGTCTTGCGGTACGCAAAGTCTACCGTCTCTACGCAAGCACCCCCTATCGTCTAGGGTGTACCTACTCAAATGGCTGGACGACTCCCCCCTTATGAGCTTTTCTATCAACTCAACCAACTGTGGGTCGTCCCTCTGGGCTTCCCCAATCCGCCCCAAAAGAGTAGGCCTAACTTCCAAGGAAGCTAGCAAACCGGGTACGTAATCAATGGAAGGTCTGAAATCAAACATCGAGATAAACTCCAAGTTTTGTCGTTCCATGAACAATGGACTCAAGGACAACCTCTTCCTACTCAAGGCGTCCGCCACCACGTTACCCTTGCCAGGGGTATACGCTATCTCGAAATCATAGGATGCTAAGAACTCCATCCACCTTTGCTGTCTCAAGTTTAAATCCTTCTGAGAGAACAAGTACTTCAATGATTTATGGTCAGTGAACAACTCGAATCTCTCACCAAGAAGATAATGGCGCCAAATCTTAAGCGCAAAAACAATAGCGGCCAGCTCTCTAGATCATGGGTAGGGTAATTTTTCTCATGTGCCCTCAACTGCCTTCCACCATAGGCTATTACCCTTCCCTCTTGCATTAAGACTGCGCCAAGTCCTGTCCCACAGGCATCGGTATAGACAACAAATGGCTTGCTCCCATCTGGCAATACTAAAACTGGAGCGGTGGTTAAAGCTCTCTTTAACCGTCGGAACGCATCATCACAATCTACGTCCCATGTGAAAACAAGATTCTTCTTTGTTAAGCGGGTTAATGGGGCTGATATCTTCGCGAAGTCTTTAATAAACTTCCTATAATAACCCGCCAACCCCAAGAAACTTCTTACTTCGGTAGCATTCTTCGGAACCTTCCAATCCTGAATTGATACTACCTTCGCGGGATCCACAGCTATCCCTTCCTTGGAGACCACATGCCCCAAGAATCGTACTTCCTTCCTCCAGAAGTGACATTTAGAGAACTTAGCCTTAAGGCTATGTGCTCGAAGAGTCTTCAACACTTCCCCAAGATGTAGGGCATGCTTTTCTTCACTCTTAGAAAATACTAAGATATCATCCACAAAGACCACCACGAATTTATTAAGGAACTCCCTGAACACCCTACTCATTAAGTCAACAAAGTATGCAGGGGCGTTCGTCAACCCAAATGGCATCACCAGCCACTCATAGAAACCATCCGGAGTTCTAAAGGCAGTCTTGTCTATGCTATCCTCAGCCACCCTCAACTGATGAAACCCCGTGGCCAAGTCCAACTGAGAAAATACTGAAGCGCCAACCAACTGATCGAAAAGATCATCTATCCTCGGCAATGGGTGTCTATTCTTCTTTGTGAGCTTGTTGAGTTCTATATAGTCTACACAAAGTCTGAGGGACCCATCCGCCTTCGTAGCAAATACTACTGGAGTACCCCACTCCGATATGCTTCATCTTATGAACCCCTTCTCAAGCAACTCCCCTACTTGCTTATGGAGTTCCCTCCTCTCACGAGGAGCCATGTGGCGCACTGGTAAAGATACCGGTTTAGCATTATCCACCAAATATATTCGGAAGTCTATCTCCCGCTTCGGAGGTAAGCCCTTCACCTCCTCAAACACATCCGGATATTCCCGGACCACTCTAACAGACTGCAAACTCTCGACCGAAGCGTCAAGCGATTCAAGATAACTTAGCATAACAGAGTCCCTGGGATTACAAGAAATCTCGAGAGTGTTACCCAAGCGGGTCATCAGCCTAACAACTCTCCTTTCGCAATCAAGAACTGCACCATTACTGGATAACCAGTCCATGCCCAAAATCAACCCATAGCCCGTGAAGCCCAATACAAAAGCATCACATCTAAACTCAATGCTAAGTATAGAAATCTTCAAACCCAAACATATCATGGACAAATAAGTGGAGACCCCAATTGGGTTTGAAACAACCAAGGGATCATCTACCAGACTGGTGTCTAAGTGCAGTAACTCAACTAATGATGATGAAATAAACGAATGTGATGCGCCTGAATCAAACAATGTACGGACAGGATGGTCAAATAGAAAAACCAGACTTTCAACGGAAATAGTTCTACCTCTCTCCTGAATCGGTGGAACCGCGAGAGCCTGTACTTGCCCCCTAGCCTGACTCGGTGCCATAAGAGCTTGCACCTGTCCTCATGAGGTAGATCCCGTCCTTTGCCCTTTCTTAGGGCAATCCTTCACTAAGTGCCCTGCTTCGCCACAGTGGAAGCAACCGGTCTTCTTCTTCTTGCGACAATCCTTGCTTAGGTGGCCAGGTGTCCCACAATTGAAACACTTCTTCTTCTTGCCCTTGCCACCGTTGCCTTTCCCACCTTTGCTTTGTTGTTGTTGAGGTCTCTTTTGATCTCCCTTCTTCTCGGGTGCCTTATTAGCATTAGGACCCTTCTCTTCCTCATACATGAGTGCCATGTCAACTAGCTTCTCAAAGGTGGCCCCCATAGGGATACGAGTCATAGCCAACCCATGCATAGGTTCATTCAAGCCTTTCACGAACCTCAAAGCCTTCTTTTCTGGTGTATTCACCATGTCTAGGCCAAACCTTGCCAATTGATTAAACTTGTTAACATATTCCTTCACCGAAAGATTTCCTTGCTTAAGAGTCAAGAATCTTTCCATATACAAGTTTTCCTCCGCCCTTGAGAGAAACTTTGCCACAAATCTTTGCCTAAAATCCGCACAAGAGTCAACGGGGCGTTCTCCACTAGTAACTTCCCACCAGAATGAGGCCTCTCCCTTCATTAACCAAGCAGCCAACTTGACTTTCTTCCCTTCTTCCATCTCAAAGATATCTATCAACTCTTCCACCTCTTTAAGCCAATCTCTAGCCTCCACAAAGGTTTCAGATCCTTGAAAAGGTTTCCCTCCCATAGCTTTAAATTCCTTGCAAGTCTTAGCAAAAGTATCCGTGCGAGGAGGAGGGGGAGGAGGAAGATCGGGTGCTACGGTTGGTGGAGGAATATTTGCTGGACCCGCAGTGGTGGCCCTAGCCTCCATCAATCTCCTATACCATACTGGTACCGTCACACCCTCCGGAAGATTAAGATTCTCGGTCATGCTGAAACGAAAAAGGAAAGATTCAAAACGGAGAATTCGAAGGATATAGATATGGCTATTGGGGATTATGCTTTTCTTTCAAAAACTTTTCTCTTAAAAGACATGTTTTTGAAAATATCTTTTCCAAAAATGTTTTAGAAAAATAGTTTTCTAAAAATTTTATCTGTTCCGGTAACCTTTGCTCTGATACCACGTGTAACACCCCACGCCCGC
The DNA here is from genome assembly GCA_030737875.1 of Allium sativum. Lineage (NCBI taxonomy): Eukaryota > Viridiplantae > Streptophyta > Magnoliopsida > Asparagales > Amaryllidaceae > Allium > Allium sativum. The sequence continues at coordinate 711,423,262 of CM060921.1, read as the reverse complement.
TAGGGTCACTCACAAAGGGAATGCCATAGCATCGGTGGAGTATTTTAGTGAATATAGAACAAAAAAATTACAACAAGACAGATATAAATGGTACTTGAAATTTTAAAACATCATCTCATAACAGCGGAAATAAACATGTCTGGTTACATCATAAAACCATGATAAAAGTCAAGTACAATATCCATCAAGATAAAGAAGTACATAATCCCACTCTCTTATACAATAGCCATAACAAAAGAAGAGATAACTGGATAACTGGAGCTTTACATCTACCCAAGCTCCTAAAGACTGGAACAACAATCCGATCAGGCTCTACTACCGCTAGGATCCACCGTAGGACCTGAGGGTTGGGAAAAAGATAAAAACAACGGGGTCAGACATAAGTCTGAGTGAGTCCTATAACTTTAACAATATAATCATTAAAGTAACCAGAGAAGACATAAACTTGACCTACGGTAATATCTGGGGTTGAATGGCTACACTAAGCAGCTTGGTAGACTTAGGATAAACTAAGATAACCGTCAGGACGCATCTACCCACCAAAGGATAATTACTAACTGCACCACACCAGTCATTCCTACTTAAAGGTTGATCCCTTCCAAGGACTTAGGAAATTTCCCCAGTAGTCTCATGTACCCCTAGCCCACTACATAGGTGCCGTCTGCCCCTATCTCCACTAGGTGTACCCGGTAATTCTTACCCAGTAGTTTCGTGTACCCCTACATAGGTGCCGTCTGCCCCTATCTTCCTTAGGTGTACCCACTACTCCCCAAGCGATCGGCTTCCTACCGTAGATACCCGTGCTGGTCCCACAGTGGGGTGTATCACTCCCCTAAAGTGGCTACCCAATACTAACGGTGCACGGCTTTATATCTACACGATGCAACAACGGCTTATCTACCAGCCCGGGCCCACACACGCATATGAAACCCGTTGGACTTGCGTTGCCACCGCTAACCCGTTTTGGCCTCTTATAATCAAGCCCAATATGCGTGTCCCGTCACTCGACATGGGTCGAGCCCACAAAGATACGTTTGGGATATTGGTTGAAATGGGCCCCCACAAGCTACCCACTTAAGCTTGTCAAATATCTAGATTATCCCACTTAACCCTTTAATCATGTTTAATTACATGTTTCCACTTGGTTAAGTATTCTAATCGTATTTTCTATTGCCACCCAAGGCAACCCACTAGATTCCACATGCCACCCAAGGCAACCACAGAATTTCCTCATGCCACCCAAGGCACCCACTTAACTCCTCATGTCCCACTACATGCTATTATGGTTAAGTGTTTCTTAATTAATTAAGACCGTGATCTCCCGTAAAGACCTCCCACATTAGACTGGCTGTTATGACCGCCTGGTTAAGCCGGTAGAATCCGGGCAGTCTTACGTCATAACAGAGTCTAACCTCGTGTCTTTACCTTAATCACGTATTTAATTTATGGCTAAGACCTCTCACATTGGGCTGACATTTGTAGCAACTGGTTAAGCTGGTCGGGTCCGGGCAGTTTTACACTACAAATGAGTCCAACCTCGTGTCTTAGTCGATTAATTACACCTAATTAATCACCCCCATATTAATTATCCCTAATTAATATCAAGTTTTCCATAACATGGGTAGACCTAACTCAATAGGTAAATTCCCATGGGGTAGACCTAACTCAATAGGTAAATTCCCACTTATGGTAATTTATTTTTATGGTATGCTTAATCATACCCAAACATTCATTTATTAACATATTTACCAACCCCATCGTTCCCCACGTAAATCGTTCTCGTTACATGACATAATAAGGGGAAGATCATCACAAATATCATGGGTTTAACATACAACTTTGTCATGGGTTAAGAGGATGTCAACTTGCATATATGAACATATATTAACCCAACTACATATAACCCAAACTTGCATATTATCATACACATGATTTGCATAACATGTTGCATATGAGCTTGCATATTATCATACACATATCTTGCATAACATGTTGAACTTGCATATAGGCATTCTCATGACTTGCATAACATGTTAAACATGCATTTAAGCATACACATAACTTGCATAAGCATTCACATACTTGCATAAGCATCCACATACTTGCATAAGCATTCACATACTTGCTTAACTTGCATATCATGTCATTTAAGCATATACATATCTTGCAAAAGCATTCATATACTCGCATAAGCATGCATAACTTGCATATCACATAAATCTTGCATTTAAACATATACATGACTTGCATAAGCATGCATAACTTGCATATCACTTTCAACTTGCATTTAAACATATACTTAACTTGCATATCACTTTCAACTTGCATAACTCACTTTGCTAAACATGCATAATTCCACTTATTAAATATGCATAAATCCACTTGTTAAACATGCATATATCAACTTGTTAAACATGCATAAATCAACTTATTAAGCATGCATAAACCAACTTATCAAATGTGCATAAACATAGAACAACATAGAGTAACATATCTTTATACATGATTCAAACTCACTAATCCGCATTTAAGACCATAGGTCTCATTACACCCAATCTGCTTACTTTAACAATTGATGTTAAAGTGATAGAAACTCACCAAACTCAATATTAGCAACCTTATGAAGTAGAATTAGTTGCTAACTATGAAGATAATGATGATTAGAGAATGATTTGAGAGGGATTAGCTTGCAACTTTCTTCTTATATTAGTGGAGGCTTCTCTTAGGATTTAATTTGGCGGCATGAGGCCATTATTTCTATTTTTGGTAAGGATTAAGGTAGGTTTAGGGTGTATTTATAGATTAGGAGAGTGTTTTAGGCCCTTAGATTAACCCTAGATTAATTTAGGTCCATTAGATTTAGGAAATCTCTAGAACCAGCCCTCCTAGCCAGCCTGAAACCCAACCTGGTGCAACCTGGTGCACCCAGGTTCACAGAACGGTGCCACCCTGTCGACAGGCAAGTCGACAGGCATGTCGACACCCCTGTCGACAGGCCTGTCGACAGCCCTGTCGACATGGGTTGGGCGGGAAGCTTCCCGCCTGACCCCGCCTGGCCCATTCCCAATCTGAATATTTTAAATTTTTAAATCTGTTTTAGTTTTGAATTTTCTGCAAACTTTATTGGGCCATAACTGGGCCATACGGACTCCGATTTTCGAAAACTCGGACTCTATTTCGCGTATTTTTCCAAGACGAACGCAATAACGCAGCCCGTTACCCCCAATTCCCACATCTGAGATTATTTATCCTGTAATTAGTGAATTTTAGTATTAACTAAAGTTCGGGGTGTTACAAATCCAGTTTAATTCACATTTAAAATCTGAATCAAAACAGTTTAGATGATCAATACAAACTCCTGTTTAAATTAGAATAATAATATTTAAATTATTATCGAAGAATTTAATGGTTTCAAATTTAAATTATATCGATTTAAATCAATATCTTTTCCATACGATTAGATGAGACATCGCAACCTGTCCCAATGGGTTCAGAATAGTGGTGTAACCCTAAGAATGTCAGTTGTTGGGTTCAGAAAGGAGTTCAGAATCATAGGGTATTTTAATTAAAGGACACAGGATCAAAAATAATTTAAAATATAATATCATTCCTTTGTTGTGTGAACATAAATAAAACAACAAGAAGGAAAAATAATGGCCGCACAAATCATAAGGGGGAAAGAAGAACACGTTCTCCTCTTCCACTCCACAAATCAAAATGGCCACACCTCCTTTTGAAAACCTCCACTATATAATGAACCCACAGCCTTCATATTTTTCACTTCTGAAATGCAAAATTAAGTTGAGCCCTTTCTCTTCCTTTTTCCCTAAACGTTAAATCACGAATCAAAATTTCATGCGAGGCCAGCACCAACGTCAGGGTTGAAGCGCAAATCGAAGTAAAGGGATTGGGTTAGCTTCGATCATCAAAGTGGAACCGTGGAAGAGATAAATTGCAATAGAAATGGAACTCGGTGGTACTGGATTTAGTTGGGATAACGGATTTCGACCAAGGCTTCGAACTGGGAAGCTATAAGTCGAGTGCGATGCCAAGGGTTGAAGTGGAAATTGATGTAAGTTCCATTGAAAGATTGAGGTGCGTTTGAGCGATGATGTTCAAGATAGTGGCTATGGGAGTAGCCCGTGAGTTTAAAGCTAGAATTTTAAGGAACGAGGCGATAGCAGTGCAAAGGGGAGGATGTCGTAAGTGGTATTGGGTGGAAACAGAATGAACGTTAGTGACCGACGAGGTGGCAAAACTGTAGCGATTTGGGGAAAGAGGTTATCGAGTTTCAGTCCAAGGCCCGGTCTGTGATTTTAGTGAAGTTCGAATTGTGTGAAAGGGAAAAAGTGGTGACCGCATTGATGGTGGGGGGCTGTAGCGTTGGTGACTTCATTTATGTTGTGGTGAATTGGTCAATAAGGTAGAGGGTTTGAAGCTGGGCAGATGTTTTCAAATGGAAACTAGGATCCGAAAAAGAAAAAAGAGGTTTGGGTGGTTATTATTTCAAATTGGAAATGAGAAGGTGAAGCTGGCTACAGTATTTGAAAGGAAGCGGGTTCGAACTATCCTCATTGGAGAAGGAGATTTAGAAAAATAAAACAAGGATTAAGGTAATTTTTTAATTAAGCAATTAATATTTTTTTAATTTAAATGGTTCGATGATTTTTATAATGAATGTAATACTAAATAAATGCAAGATTTAACTGAATGGAGTCTGTCGCATTCATAGCTGCGGATTACATAAGTGAGAATAAGATTTGAAATCAAAGTGGATCAGAAAATAAATCCTGGTGAGTAAATCTCACTCACCTTTTATTTAAAATTATTTTTATTCGTTAAAAATAATTGTTTGTTTCTTGTTTGAATGCTTTCTGGTTGTTTTAAATATATTAGTTGTTTAGGGTTGACTATTATATATATATAGGTTTGGTGGTTGGAATGTTCCCGCAGTCTCATTAGCGGATGCTCTCGGTACCATTAGCGGATGATTACCCTATACGCCCCACGCTATGATACTGGATGACCTTCTATACCGTGATATCCTACATCAAAGCGGGATGGTATTATTTATGTGCTAACGTCTGTGGATGCAGGAAAACAGGTTGGAGGGATCCAACTGGATTCCTCAAAAATATATTATCTGTTTGTATGTTTGTTTGCATATATACTGTCATATATGATGTGTTAGAAAACCTGAAATTGATTATAGAGTGTTTGTGTGTTTAAATACCACTGGGCCTAAATGATGATATTTAAAAATATCATGAAAAGGATATTTGAGATTTTAAAAGGGAGATTCTATTTTTCCAAATAGAATTTGAATTTCGAATGGACTAGGAATATTAACTTGTTTTGAATAATTAAAACAAGTAGTTCATTTACAAACGAAGTTTATAAATGAGGTGAAATGAATTATCATTGGAAAATTCAGAAATATATATATAAGTGTTAAATTGAAAAGGGAAATTTATTTTTCCAATGTAGAAATATTTTTTCCAAATGAATTTTAAAGCGAGACTTGTTTAATATATAAACAAGTAAAATAAATGGCATTTGTAAATAAAAAGGATTAAGTAAATTAAACTCGTGACTTCATATTCAAATTGAATATGAAACCTGGATAGGAAAATGGAAGTTGAGTAGTTTATAAGTAAGTTGAAATATTTTTAGCGTGTTATATTCAAATATGAAAGTGAAATAGGCAAAAGAGTTGATTAACGAATTAACTAACGAGTTGAATTAAAACAAGTGTAGTAAGTTGAAATGAATTAGAAATGTATGGACATACATGAGACAGGTTTGGAATGAAGTGTTAGAAGAGATATAAATATAATGCTCGACAAAAAGGTACATATTTAAATTGAATATGAGATTTTATGCGCCGTATCGGCAAGCCGCTTGGCTGTTTCCTTTTCTTTTTGAATGGAGAGGCCTGTATGGCAAGTTTGACGTTTTCCGGTAACCCCGTACAAAGGAGGTTATGGCAAAAAATTTCAAGAAATTTAAGGAGTTAGAATATTTTTAAGAAGATTGAATAAACTAGAAATCGATATACCGATATATATAGAATTCGATAATGAAACGAACTTAAAATAGAATATTATAAACGAAAAGGAATTTTATAAATAAAATCCTAGGAGATATACGTTTGAAAGCGAACGATGATTTAAAAGCAAATGATTTGCAGATTTAAAATGATCGTGTTGATAAGAAGTTAATCAAATGGAGTTATAGAAATAGAGTAAAGCAGAATTAGAAACTGACTGGAAATTAGTTGAGTTGAACGACTTTTTGAGTATCGATCTGATGTTGGTTTCATCCTTCGCCGTTTATACTTAGAAAGTTTTCTCTTACTAGTTTACAGTTAGAGTCTGATAGATGTGGAAGAATAGTGATATGTAAATATGCAATGGGAATGTTTTCCAGAGTTAATAACGTATGTTTTCTAAATATAGAAAATAAGGAAATATGAATATATATATATGTTTGATGATGTGATCGATAATTCCATTTGGAAATAAGATCATTGTGTGTACACGGACATGTTTTCATTTGATAGTTAAATCACCAACTATCAAAGTTTTTTACCATTTTAATGTTGTTAATATGGAGAGACCGGTTGGATTATTATCCAAAGAACCACTCCCCACTACAACAAAAACACTATATTACAACTTTAATTTTACAACGGTGCATAAATCACCGTTGTAATAGAGCATTTATTACAACGGTGCAAAACGCACTGTTGTAATAAATGTTTTTTACAACGGTGAAATTATCACTGTTGTAAAGAACATATATATTACCATATCACAACTTTAATTTTACAACGGTGCATTAATAACCGTTGTAATAGATTCTTTTTTACAACGGTGCATTAATCACTATTGTAAAGAGCATATATATTACCATATTACAACTTTAATTTTACAACGGTGGCGTCCACCGTTGTAATAGATCCCTTTTTACAACCTTGCAAAACTCACTGTTGTAATAAACATATATATCACAACTTTTCATTTGATTCGTTGTAATTGAGATGCCTAGTGCATACTTCATGTTTATAATATCTATATTTAGTAACTAATTATATTGAAACTTAATAATAATAATTAATAATAAACTTGGGAATCAATAATATTTGTCAATTATTTTTAAATAATTAATAGTTAATAAGTAGTAATTTTTTTTAATAGTTAATTAATATATGTTAACTAGCTACTTTATTAATTAATAGTAACATAAGTTTGTAATAAGTATTCCTCTCGATTATAATTAACTTAAATTTCCTTGGCGCACATGTACATTCCATAGAAAACACATTACCTATGTATTACTTTTTAATTTTACTCAGTTTCTAGAATATGGCATCTTAGACAGTCAAACATATGATAATTGACTACTCTTTTTGCATAAGAATGGTCCCTGTTCTGTACACTATCAACATGCCTTTAAAAAAAACTATTGATATAAGGTTGTAGTTTGTTGGTTGTACAAGTAATTTATCGACATGTCTGTATTTCGGTTCAGCAAAGAAAAACACTGGCTTTTCTTCTTACATCCAATGTAAGTATGAAATAAATTATAAGATGTCAATAATTGTTGTTCTTCCAATGCTGTTTGCTTATGCTTTGTTCAAGTAATCAATGACAATTGAGTCAACTATACCGCATGTTCCAATCTATCATGTTCTCTATTTTGTTCTAAATAAATTCAAAATAAGCATACAATCAAAACAAGCATGTCTAATTATTAAGTAAAAAGGTCCTAAGTTGACATAGTACATACTTAACAAAATTTCCATAAACACAGCGTACATATCACCGTACATAGTACATACTTAACAAAATTTCCGTCGGTTCTTCAATTAAACGTGCCTTTTGACATCGGTTCTTCCATCGTGTTCCATAGTATTCCGAATTTCCTTTTCCATCGTATTCCACCGCAAACCCTAATTCCCCTTTCGATCCACTTCACATCGCCGCTTCACATCACATCGCCACTGCTCGTTCGCCGCTGCTCAATCGCCACTGCTCGATCGCCGCTGCTCAATCGCCACTGCTCGATCGCCGCTACTCAATCGCCACTACCCGATCGCCTACGTATCTCGCTGGTAAATTTTTATTCGTGGTCTCAATTGCATGTGACAATGCTCCTGTGTCATACTGATTGTAACAATTTTTATTCGGTTCACAGTACAATTTTTATTCGTTGTCTCAATTGCATGTGACAATCGCTACTGTGTCATGCTGATTGTAACAATGCTCCTTTTAGGTTGAACTTTGTATATAATTTGATGACAAACCTCAATTGCATGTGACAAATTACCATGGCAAACCTCAATTGCATGTGACAATGCTCCTTTTAAGTTGAACTTTGTATTCAAACATCTATATATTTCTTCGTCTAACTGTAATTCCTGTCAATTTGCAGTCACACTCGTTTTGGACCTGAAATATGAAATTCGATCATATATATGCATATACACGTGCGCATATGTATAAACATGTATTTGGTCATAAGTTGAGTTTGTATATTTAGTTTATGATATTGACTTTTTGAATTTTTACGGGTTTGGGTATTTGTCATAAACAACCAGTATGTTAGAATGACCAAAGTTTGTTCGCTTGCATTTCATACTTTGTACTGCGGTACTGACTTTGTATACACTATTAAAATCTGAAGTGGAGATGTGTATTTGGGAACACATATACTGTCTAATACCATTTGCTGTCTTGATGAAGCTTTGTCATCCTGAATAACACACTAAAATACAAGCCTACAATAGAAACAAGAATAACACACTAAAATACACCAAAATAAACAGCAAAAATCATTTGCTGTCTTGATGAAGCTTTGTCATCCTGAAGCTTTTACCATTCATATTCATAGGATCTGCAAGAACAACAAACATAGTATGAGATATTTAATTTAACTATAAAAAAGGTTGAGCATACATTTCATAAACACAGCTCCTAGTCCGCTGTTAACTTCAGAAAATGGATTAAATGAGTAATTTTTTTGTGAAACCTCTTAAAAAGTGCAGCAGTTTATAATTTACATCTAATTAATGAAATGCAAGTTCAACTCATTGGATAATACTCCAATAACTAAATTATAATATCTCATGTTTCATTTATCCTTTTAATTAGATGTTTCATTTGGATGTTTCATTTGGAAAACAAATTAACTGTTTCAGAAAACATCGGATTATTATCAAATGATATTTCATAACCAATGCTAAACTCTGTTTGGCTGTTTCATTTGGATGTTTCAGTTTAGTTAACATCTATTTGGATGTTTCATTTGGATGAAACATTGGAAAACAAATTAGTTGTTTCATTTGGATGTTTCAGAAAACATTGGATAGAAAACATTGGATAATACTCCAATGATTTCAGAAAAAATCTAATTCATTTGGATGTTTCATTTGGAAAACAAATTAGCTGTTTCATTTGGAAAAAAAATCCTGAACTAACACAACAGCCAAATTGAATAGTTCTTCTCAAAAGTTCTGTCAATTTTGGTACATGTTCTTCTCACAATTGAACCAAAACTGCAAATCCTAAACTAACAATAGCTAAACTAAATAGTTCTTCTCATATTAGTGTTTTTCTGCTTGAACTGATGTCATTAGGGTATGAAGTTTTAGATCTGAATCTCTAACTTAACATCTCAAATTAATAAATGTACAACATCCAAGCAAAATTATAAAGCTGAAGAACATGTATCATTTCTAGTATAAAAAAATTAACTTCATTTTAACATATATTACTAACATTAAACCGAACCTTCAAAGACCAGAGCAGATAGTACCTCCCTTGCCTCATGGCTGAGAGACCCTGAAATATAAATTTAAACATCGTGTCACAAATCAAAGTAAATAGAATCATGTTCAATCATTTTTCTTGTTCTGTACAAGGCATAATTTTTAGTGCAATTCAGTTTAATTGAAATTCAGAATTTGAATAATATGAGTCATATGACTTACAGAAGAACTATTCAGTTTAAGTGCAATTAGATGCCCATGTCACAAATCAAAGTATGCTCACCCCTATGTGTGATGGTCTTTTATTTGTGTTTATTTTGATGATATATATATTATTATGCAAATACGTTGTTTTAGAGGGTGGGTCGAAGTATGATAGGTGATGCATAAGAGGGGTAGATAAGGTGGGTGCGTATAACCAAGTTGTACAATAATGTTGAGCATAAGTCTTTATAGTAGGTCCGAAAATTAGAGGCGTTGTTTTACCAAGATGGACAAAGCATGGGTCAATCTACCAAGGTTTCATCATTTTGGCTATTACTTCCATAGTTATAAGTAGTGTGATGCTAAGGGCACATCATTTTCCTCTTACTAATACCACGAATAAAAATAATAAGTACAATAAATTTGATGTACTTCCTAATACCATTATAAACAAATATAAGTATTTATGAATGAGTTTGGTGTTAGGAACAATGTAGTATAAAATTTTGGTATTAGCAAGAAGAAAACGAGGTGCCCTAGCATCACACTATAAGTATTTAAGAAGGAGTATTAATACATTTTTTGTTTTGTAGAATGACAAGCGAATATAGGCAAGCTGTGGAAAATTTTGTATATGGGCATGTTGCGAGTGAAGGGAATCCCGAAAAAATTAGATGCCCATGTCGTGATTGTAGGAATCTAATTTGGCAAACATCAAGGGAAGTTGTGTCACACTTGATTTGTTTTGGAATGGACCCAACCTATGATATATGGATTTTTCATGGAGAAAAACGGCCATCACAAAATAATAGTGAGACAGATACTTATAGAATGTATGTTGATGCGCAAATCTATGATGAGGAGGTAGAAGCCAATGTTGAAGCAAGACATGGGGAAGGTATTGAGGAAATGATGGAGAATGCCGAAATTCCTTTGTATCCCGGTTGTGCAAGCCACACAAAGTTGTCTGCTACAGTACTTCTTTTCAAGCACAAAGCGCGAAATGGTATATCGGACACGGCTTTTACAGAGCTTCTTAAACTTCTAAAGGATATGTTGCCTAAAGAAAACATGCTTCCTGATTCTACATATGCAACAAAGAAGTTGCTTAAGTCATTTGGTTTAGGCTATAAGCAGATACATGCATGTGTAAATGATTGTTGTTTATTTAGAAAAGAGCTTGCAAATAGTGATTTGTGTCCTAAGTGTGGTAAGTCTCGCTGGAAAAAAAACAAGACTACTAAAGATGGGAAGCAAACCAAAATACCTATGAAGGTTTTGAGATACTTCCCACTGATACCAAGACTGAAAAGAATGTTTGCATCCCCAGAAATATCAGAACAACTAAGATGGCATAGCAGTCATAAGAGTGATGATGGTAAATTGCGTCATCCAGTGGATTCTACTCAGTGGGCTACGATTGATAGAATGTATCATTCTTTTGCTTCCGATCCACGAAATTTAAGGCTTGGCATTGCATCTGATGGCTTTAATCCTTTCGGTGATTGGAATTGTGGATATAGTTGTTGCCCAGTGTTTCTTGTTGCTTACAACTTTCCTCCGTGGCTTTGTATGCACAAAGATAATATGATGCTATCTTTGTTAATTCCTGGGCCACGACAACCGGGAAATGACATTGATGTATACTTGCAACCACTTATTGAAGATTTGAAAAAATTGTGGGATAAAGGGGTGAAAGCGTACGACGCTTACAGTCGTAGTGAATTTAGATTACATGCTATTCTTATGTGGACAATCAATGATTTTCCAACTTACGGAAATTTAGCTGGTTGCCCTGTAAAAGGTAAGAGAGCATGTCCAGTTTGTGGTGTCAATACCTGCTCAATATGGCTACCATTTAGTAAAAAGTGTGCATACATGGGTCATAGACGATTCCTTGAACCTAACCATGAGTATCGTCAACGGAAAAACTTATTTGATGGAACTATAGAGAATAGAGAAAGGCCTCAAATACAAACTGGTGTTCAAATCTTTGATGATGTTCAAGATATTATTAATGATTGGGGGAAAAAATTAAAAAAGGAAGAGAAAGGTGAAAGGAAAAGGAAAAGGAAAACTATGATGAAAAAAGGATGTACAATGTGGAAGAAGAGGTCCATTTTCTTTGACTTGCCTTATTGGAAGGTGAAATTTAACTAGAAACACAATGCTTTCCATTTTCTATTCATGTTTGCTACTTAGTACTTAATTAGTTGTGTTTTGTCAATTTTTAGGCACTTCCTTTGCGGCATAATCTAGATGTGATGCATATTGAGAAAAATATTGGTGAAAGTATTATTGGTACATTGCTTGATATCAAAGGAAAATCAAAAGATGGCCTCAATTCACGCCAAGATCTAGAAGCAATGGGCATTAGAAAAAAATTGCATCCTATAGACATTGGAAATAAAGTATTGCTCCCAGCCGCACCGTGCACCTTATCCGATTAAGAAAAAGAGATCTTTTATAGTAGAATGAAGAACTTGAAAGTGCCTGATGGATATAGCTCAAATATTGGAAAATGTTTTGCAAAAGAAGACAAGATATCAAACCTAAAGTCTCATGATTATCATGTTTTGATGCAACAACTATTGTCCGTTGCATTAAGAGGACTTCTACCTACAGGGATAAGGAATGCACTACTACGACTATGTTCATTTTTTAATGACATATGCCAAAGAGTGCTTGATAGGGATAAATTAGAATTAATGGACTATCAAGTTGCATTAACACTATGTGATCTAGAGAGGTTCTTTCCCCCTTCCTTTTTCGATATCATGATTCACTTAACAATACATTTAGGGAGAGAAGCAAGAATTTGTGGGCCGGTCCAATATCGATGGATGTATCCATTTGAGAGGTAATATTTATTATAAATAATTGACGGTTAAAAGTATCTATAGTTATGAAAGTAACTTGTTTATTCATTTTGGTTATAGATATATGAAAATATTAAAAGGGTACGTTAAAAATCAAGCACGGCCTGAAGGGTGCATTGCTGAGCGCTATGTTTCCGAAGAATGTATGAAATATTGCTCTGGATATATTAAAGATGCATTACAAATTGGAGAGAGGAAAAACCGAAATGAAGTGGAACAAAATGATTTTATACTTGAGGGGCGTCCTATTTCCAAAGGAAAACCTATTACAGTCGATGAGGAGGTGATTAATGCTGCTCATCGATACGTTTTGTTTAATACGGAAGAAGTAGAGCCGTATATAGAGTAAGTATAAGTCCAACTTAACTATGACATACAAAATAAATTAGATCCTTAATTACATTTATGTATGCAGAATGCACAAAGAGGAGCTAAAATGTTTGCATCCACATCTTGCACAAGACGATTTGGAACTGTCAAAATTGCAATCGAAGACTTTTAGTTTTTGGTTCGGAAAAAAGGTTGATAGCTATATCTTAAAAAACTATTAATGATGAAAGTAATAGATCAACATAAATCTTTATTTAATATATTGTATTTGTCCAGGTTAGAGATGATAGACGTATATCCAATGTCAGCAACATAATAAAATGGCTTTCATACGGACCTCGTTCGCAAATAATTTCTTATTCTGGCTATATTGTTAATGGTCGACGTTTTCATACGAAAGACTTTGAGAAGACGACACAAAATAGTGGTGTTTCCATTGAGTCAAGTACTGTTTGTGTAGATGGGTCTATTGAAAAAATAATATATTATGGGGTTTTGCGTGAGATTTTCTTGTTGGATTATCGTCAATTTCAAGTTGCCTTGTTTAAATGTGATTGGGCAAATATGTATCGTGGAGTCAAAGTTGAAGATGGATTTACATTGGTCAATTTGCATCAATTTCAAAATAAGTTTGAAAGCGACCCGTTTATCTTAGCAACACAAGCGGTTCAAGTTTTCTTCTCTAGAGAAGGTAGTTCTTCAAATTGGTATGTTGTGTTGAGAGCGCCCTCTAGAGGGTTTAATGAATTGGAAAAATACGACGAGGATGAAGAATCAACTAGTAAACCATTGGATGAGTCACAACTTGATGATAGAGACGTAGATAATGGGGATGAAAGTTACGTAAGGGAGGGTTGTAACGGTATTTTGGTATGTTATAAGCATATTTTATTGATTTTTTATTTTATGCATGTTCATATATACCATAAAATGTGTTGTTAGAATGAAAAAAAAGAAAAAAAAATCTGATATAAGATTGACATCTTAGCGTGTATCAAAATAACTTTATTTTCTATTTTATGTTCTTTGCATGTGTATTTTATTTTGTACGTGGTTGTTACAAAGTAGTGCTATATTTAGTGTGATGTTCTAATCCTTTGTAAATCGTTTTGTTTTTTTATAGGTCGACGAGGAAGATTGATCTTGTATTATCGGCGAGGAAGATGGTGCTAGACAAAGGAGAGGTATTCAAGTACATATTGCATTTTTTACCACATGTTTTTTTTTAAGTTCAGCTATAGAAGTTCAAATATTAAAATCAACTTGAATGTATGTACAAATCTTAAATATGGATCTTTTGGATATGTGATTTATGATTTAAATTTTATTTTGATTTAAAGTTTGAACTTTGCTTTTTACAATTTTTATCCCATTGAAAATTTGGCATTTCAAATAGATAAAAAAAAATGTAAACAAAAACTTGTGTTTCCTGCCTTTTATTATTATTTCTATCTGTGAAAATTGGCTGAATAAATTTGCAAAATGTAGAGAAATGTTAAGTTATTAAAATATATGTTTTTACAAAACTATTTTATTAACTAATTTTTAGAAAATTCATTATTTAAAGGTATTTTTTCACAAAGAGAACTAAAATCAACATAAAGAATACTGATTAAAACCATCAGAAAAAAAGAATCCATAATTTAAATATCGCAAACACCAGAAATACGGGATACCGAACCAATGTTTCAAAATATCCTGAACTAAGACTGAGAAATACTTGACATTGTTGCAGATAGGTTGATTCCACAAATCTAATTTTGAACGACATGTGAAAAAATTGGAAAACAAAATTGAAAATAAATTTGATGTCTAAAACTGAGTTGCGAACAAACACTAAAGGCCTAATATTGTATCTGGATCAATTCAACACTGAGGAAGAGTGAAGGGAAAAATACAATTCTAAAGGAAAATAGAGAAAATGTGAAACAAGAAAAGGTAAAAGGACAAATGACACACTCCAAATGGAAGTGCAACAAGCGTACAAAGCAAAATAATTAGTATTAGTGGCACACGCTTCATGTTTGTAGGAAAAACGATTTATGAAAACATAACACGTTTAAATAATCAATGTCTAATTTTACTTATAATATGGACTATTTTGAACAAGGATTTTTTTTTACATATAGTTAGAAATAGACATAGAAAATTCAAATCGGATCTCATCGTTTATGATTCGATTTACATTTCGATTAAGCGTGCTCTATGTAGAGCTTAAAATCTTACAGATATACACACCATGAAGGTAGCTTAGCAGTTGTTCATAAATGTGCACCATCTCCATCCGCATATTGGTTTTTCCACATAGAACCTGCCTTTCTGTAAGTTGCCCTTTGTATGTTTGTCAAGTTATTTCCTCTGCATTGTTCTAGGTAAAGCTTTACAGCTACGTATTTTCTCCATATCACCCTCCCTCCTACTGCACAAGTCAATTAAACGTTAAGCTATAGAATGACACTCTACTTATGTAATGTGTTCGGTATCTCAAACAATGGACTAAACAACAATCATACGATGAATGTAATGTGATATAATCATTGTAAGTCCAGCTATTCCTATATATGCGGTAACAGTAATAATAAGAATAAGAAAAAGCTCCAGGAACAATAAGTTAATATAATGTGAGTTGTAGATTGCAAACTTGCATTAAGTTAATATAATGTGAGTTGTATGGCAAGTGCTTCACGCGTGATTTATTTGTTTATATGACTTGTATGTTTAACCTATTAACAATAAATAATTTATATGTATATTTTAATGTCAGAATAATATGTTTTTGTTTAATGTTGTAATATCTTATGATTTTTAAATGTGAATGTTCATTTCAATTAATTAATGAAAAATGAATATGTGCATAAAAATTCTTTATTAGATCAGCAGATGAATATGTGCTTAAAAAATGTGCATAAAATGAATATGTGCAAGTAGTTTTCAATAGCTAAAATGAATATGTGCATAAAATATGTGCATCAAGGCTCCTTTATTTCCTTTTTGGTGTCAAGGTGGAATCTAGTGTAGATTTGTCATAATAATTCGATGGATATTTTAATAACCAAATACTCCTTAACGACAATTTTGTGAGTCTGATATAACGATTGGAAAACCCAAAGAACCGGCAGCCACTGATTTGGAAAATCCATTCCTCGGTTACGTTTCAAACGCGATAAGCACATTTACTCCCTACATTTTGATTAAAGACTCTATTCAGCAGCACCTACCAGTATTTATATGCCTTCCTTACGTACATTTTAAACTGAGCACTGGCAAAAAAAAAACATTTTTATGTCACTTTTATTTTACCCACTTGTACCCTTGCCATTGCTCAGTGCTCAGTTTAAAATATAATCATTTCACTGTAGTCGCTTGTATTTTGATGAACAACACAGTTCGTCTTATGATGTTCATGTAGTGCTCAGTTTAAAATATATTGTATGTTCAGCCATTGAAAAATGACTTAAGATTTTTATTTTTAAGCTATTGAAAACTGACTTAAATTTTTTATTTTTTAGAGCTCAAAAATTGCAAGCAAAAGAGCAAAAAAGCAAAGTTTAGCTGCACTTGCAGCTGTTCGTGCTGCTGCTAAAAGACCGGTTGGGATTAGAATCAACGAACACCCAGATGGACCACTTCCGTTGCTTCGTGATTTAAATATTGCTATAAGACGATCTCCTCGAAAACATGCTGAATACCCAATACGCACAATTCGCAAACATGGAAGCAACCTTGGCCACACTGCAGAAGGGATGCAGTCCCCTCCTCCTTCCAGTAGCATCCCCGTCGACACTACAAACCAGATACAGCCCCCTCCTTCCAATAACAGCCCCTTCGACAATACAAACCCAGCACAGCCCCCTGCCCGTCAACTACACTTCCATGAAACTCCAGCCAACGATGATTCCAGTCCAAACGAAATTCAACCCGATTCTACTGAAGATCAAAGATTGAAGCGAGCTAGAAGAAAGAGAGGCAGAACGATGATGAAATCATTAGCTATGATACCGGATGAGAAGCCGGAAGTTGAATTTAATGAACGCGGACAAGCAATAGGTGCTAATTCCAAACATTTGTCGTCATATATTGGTACTCTAGCAAGGGAGATGGTGCCTTTTACCATTAGCACATGGAGGAACGTCGGTGACGATTTGAGGGATGATCTCTGGACTTGTATAGAGGTACGTACTGATATTTGACTTGTATACCATATGTCGGCTTTCAATAGTAAATTATGGCTTTCAATAGTAAATTCTGTGAATGATAAATTCTGGCTTGTGTACGATTTGAGGGATGATCTGTGAATAATAAATTCTGGCTTTCAATAGTAAATTCTGGCTTTAAGTTGTATTTAATTTTACTGACTCTATGTTATTTATGTTAGGGAGTACTTATATGTCTCAATATTAAAAGCAACATATTATATGCCTGCTATAGTTCTCTTTATAATGACATATGCATTATGCACATTGCAATACTGTTACATATTATATGTCTCAATATTCAAAGCAACAAATTATATACCTGCTGTGGTACAACATTGCATTTTGCAATACTGTTAGAGACTAATCTGCTGTTTTTTTTTTTTTTTTTTTTGTGTGCGTGCAGTCAAGATTCAAGGTAGATATGGTGTATAAGGATTACTTGTTAATGATAATAGGACAGCGGTGGAAGGAGTCGAAATCAAGGTTAGTTGCAGCTATCAAAAAAGCGTCTCAAAATCCCGACTCTACCGATACTTTAGCAAGCCTAAAACCGTTCAATATAAAGAGCGATGACGAGTGGAATGCTTTTGTAACTGAAAAATTGTCAGAAAAGTTTGAGGTGGTTATTTTTGTCTTACTGAGTTTAACTGTTAAATATATTACATTTTCCTATATCATATTTACTGAATTGATTTTATAGGCAACAAGCCAAAGATTCAAAAGCATTAGAGGAAAGAATAAAGTTCCACACACCATGAGCAGAAAAGGTTATGCAAGATTGGAAGAAGAAATGGTAAAAAAATATTGTTAAAGCAACTATTATATGTTATCACATGAAAAATTCTGAAGCTGTTAAGCTATTTTTGCAGAAAAAGGAAACGTCAACATCTACTATCACTAGAGACGAATTGTGGTGCAAAGGCCACACTAGAAAAGATGGAAAACCTCCGAATTCAATTGCTGCCGAATGCATAGTAAGAATAAGTTCAAATATACAATATCAGAAACTGTTGCTATTGTTAACGTAGTTTTAATTTTAATTTCTGAATTTTGGTTGTTTTTTAATTTGTAGTCTAAGATAAACGAGCATCATAATGCCGCAAGTCAGGATTCTCATGGAGCAACATCAGTTACTCAAGATGGCGTGTCGAAGCTTTTTGGTCAGGAGCATGGAGGACGTGTAAGAGGGCTTGGTTTTGGGGTTGTACCATCTCAGCTTCGTATTCGGGGTAGCTCATCAGGTGAAGTACATGCATTGCGAAACCAAGTTAGTGGATTGGAGACCAAAGTACAGGAGCTCACTACGATGTTGATGGTAAGTGTTAATTAGAAATTTATTTTAACGGCGATTTTTCCTGTTTTCCTGTTAATTAGAAACCAAGTTATTGTCGGTTTCCGGTTCCGTTCCGGATATTTCGGAATTTCCGGTAAATTCCCGGTTTGATAATTGCGGTGTGGTTTTCTCATGCTGATTTTCCAGATTGACCCATGTTATTCCATTATAATGCTCCGGTTACGTCGATTATTTGACCAATTGCATTTTCTTTTCGTAGCCAACGGTACCAATCAGTAGTGGGTAATGTTTTAAAACAACTCGGAAAAAACAGTGTGACCAGACCCAGTGCCACTCTAACCCAAACTATTTATCTAGGGGTTTCTGCCATGTATATATATATTCCTCAGAAATCCATTTATCCAGCAGTTTACAAAGCCTACTCGAACATTTTCCTCCTCTCTCTTTATGGTCCTGTTTCTAAACCTTTAGCATTGTTTTTTGGAACAAATATCTGCTTCCAGCTTTCATCTTAAATTGCAACTGTTTGTCGCAAGGTTTATTATCATTAGGATTTAGGCTAAAAGCCTTTAGATCCGATTTTTCAACACTCTGCAGAATTCTAGGTATTATGGTAAGCAAAATTTATATTATTCATCAAGCTTGGTTAATTAGTTTTTGGCGTGATTTGTGCTATGTAGAGAAGAATCGTTCGGATTCTCATTGGTTTGTTGTCAAATGGAAATAAGATTTTAACCAGCTACGTCCGACTGATTTCTTCTATCAATTAAATTGAAGTTTATTTAATTTTTTCAACGTTCATCAATTTATTCCTACTCTTTGATTCGGGATCTGTCGGCTATTTCCTATTAGTTCCGGCATTATGTATGAAATAAAGTTATTTTTGTTTGCCTTCGATTTTTTATATTGAAATAAGAATCATTTCAATTTTTTATATTGCAAGACGATGCTAAGATGGTATGAGTCTGAATTCAGTGTGGATATATTCTTACATTGGCCTTCAATCTGATTGCCTTCGATTTGCTTTGTGTTATTTAACTTATTTCGGAGAGTTTTCAAATTAATACCTTAATTCCTCATAGTATGGTTGTATTAAACAAATACTCCTATTTGTGATTTTCGGGATCTGCTGGTGCTGGGTTGCTGATCAATAAACATAGGCTCCAAAATTTTAAAAAGAACCAGCAATCGCCTATGGGCTGTTCTCATGATCCTTTGCCACGATATCTGGTTACATTTTAACACTTTTTTCTTTTAATTCTTAATCTCCCAGGTTAAAGAAATAAGACATGGCCGTTTGTACAATGTTTGTTCTTGGACATAACCCATTATGTCTCTACAATTGAAAAAAAATATTAAAAAAAGAGCAAAGCAAAATGCCTTTTTTTTTTCATAATGTGTTTCAAATTTACGGCTTCCCAATTGTGCTAGTTTTATATGACCAAAATCATATTTTGTGCTAATTTTATATGACCTATGTATATGCAATCTTTACAGGATCTAAAAGAAAAGCAAGCTAATGCGGGAAATCCAGCAAATCCTGATCCTAATACGCCTCAGGTACCCTTTTTTATTGGTATAATTGATAAAAAGATGTAACATTTCATTGAAATGCTTTTACCGAACTGTGAAATTTTAGGGTGATTTTAAGGACAGTAAATGGAGGGGGGTTGGGTCCTGTTAAACTAAATTACCGCGCATTAGAAGCTGAAGAACTTTTTAACGTAAACTAAATTCAATTTGGAATAACCTTTGTGTTTATACTGTTATCTAAAACATGCTAAAATTGGGGTACTTTATTTTTGAAAGTGAGGTGTTCATCTTTTATTATTATTGTATTCATACAACAGTAAAGGAAATTTCTCATTTCTAGATCTTACTTCACATAGTTAATCACTTCCAGTCATATATAAGTGTAGTCAACTAATAATCTATCAAAGTACTCATATCTATACCCACACTAGATTAAATTCAGAGAGTTTGCACAGAGTTTATTCACAAAAGATCCACTGTTTTCATATTTCGTCCAGTTTTTGACATGAAGAACAATTAGTTACACATACATATTCACAAACATATATGCATATATATGTGTGTGTGTGTGTGTGTGCGCGCGCGCGCCTGCATCATACTATATTCAATCACTAAGGGTTTAAAAAGAAAGAGTTTGCAGATGTATTACTGTGTTTTTCTATTGTGTTCACTATCTTTACCATTCTCAGGTTTTATAATTACATTCGTAGATTAAACAAAAATAAGGAAATTATTTGTAAAATAAATAAAGATAACAATCCATTACACATAAATTTCATAGATTCAACTCATCCACTCTTTGTTCCCAGCTTAGAAAGACGCTTCTGGTGGTGTTGTTCTGTCGTTAAATCTATTGCATTGTTCTCACAATACAACTGGCAGTAACTGAAACTGCTCCACTCAACAGCCATCAAATTAACTTAAACTTAGTCGTGTGTCTTGTCTTTGATTATACATAAGCCTTTGATTATACATAAGTGCTTACTGTCTATGATGCATAAGCCTTGGATTATACATAAGTGCTTACTGTCTTTTGTATTTAGTTCCATGTATTTATTTGCCTCACTTTCTGTTTTTAGTTTCAAGTTCAGATTTTCTAGATTTTTTTTTGTTTGCAGTCACACCGTGGAAGCAATACCTTGGCAGTTCAACTGTCTAAACAAAATGGAAAGCATGCACCTGAAAATGGAAAGCAGGCACCTGAAAATGGAAAGCAATCAGCTGAAAATGAAAAGCATCCATCTGAAACTGACGGCAGCAAAACAGAAAAACAGTCTAAGCAGAAAAATCCGGCCAGAAAAACAGCAGTGCAAGCTGATGGAAATGAGGGCAGAAAGTGTAAGATATTGAATTGGGAAAAACAAGTTGTTGCGGAAGGAAGAGTGGCATCCACTGATCCAGAAGCTTTGGTGCACTTTAAAAAACTTGGATCGCAAGGCTGGAAAGTTTGGATTGACGTGGCGGTGGATCCAGAAGCATTCTTGTGGAAGCCGAATTCCGCAATGACTACTATTGGAGAAGCTGTTGGATCAACTGTGGCCTGGAATAAAAATTACGTTGCCTTCAGCTAGAGTGCTTTCGTAGGGTATGCTTTCGTAGACATTCCATCTTTCTTATGTACATATTGGGTTAAATCATGCATGTATTATGAAACGGTTGTGTTTTTGGTGACACGGTTATGTTATGTATATATTGGGTTATGTTTTTGGTGACACGGTTAAGTTGGTGATGTACTACGTACTTGCGTGTTATGTTGATCGAATATTATGTTAAGTAATATATATATAAATGATTCTGTGTACTAATATTTGTTGCATTGAAATGTGAATCATATTATCAGTAATATATATGAATTTGTTTTACTAGTCAGGTCCATGCAAATTACAACAGAAAAAAAAGTTGTAATAAGTCATGTTACAACGGTGTGAAAATGTTGTAATATCAATGAAATTACAACGGTGCAGACATGTTGTTATATAAATGAACACAACATTATTACAAAATCTACAACAACGGGGATAAAAGTTGTAATATAGTTTATTACAACGGTGATAAAAATTGTTATACGTATACTCTAACTGTACTATAGTATATACGACAACTTGTAAAAAAATTTATTACAACGGTTTATAACTGTTGTTAAATAATCCTATTACAACGGTGCTGCAACGGTGCAGAAAAGTTGTAATAAAAAATAATATATTACCACGTCTGCATACACGACGGTGGGGTCACCGTTGTAAAATGATATTACAACGGTGTTGCACCGTTGTAATAGGGTGAATTTGTTGTAGTGCCCTATTGGCATAAGCGTTGCAAACCAAGTATGCTGAATTTATTGAAGACGGAGTAGAGTGCAAGGACTTTTTCTATTAATAGAAATTGTGCCTTCAGTTTCGTTCCATCCTAGAACGAACGTATATGGACGAATGTATGACAGAGTATTTCCAATGATCGCATATGTTGGACTGTACAAATATATATGGTAGCAACGGATTTATTCCCTTAGGATAATATCCAGAATAGTTGTGCAAACCCAATTAATGATTAACGGATCTGATAATGTGGCATTCCAAGTAATTATGTTACCAATGAGAGAAGTAATCGTAGCCTCTGGCCTCAACAACCGGGAAATGACAAAAATCGAGCAGGCAGCATGGCTATGTGGTTAGCTCCCATTAGGGTGTATTATCACCTATCTAGAGAATATTCATTTGCTTCTTTAATCAATATCAATGTTGTCCCTTATCGGGAAACGGTTGCTGATCCCAACCGTTGGTGATATACATTCGATACACTCAAGAGAAATGATTGGTCGGTCATGTGTGGCTGGGTTGCAAGATGTTCTCGTTGAAATCGGTGTATTCTCCTCTAGAGATACACCAGCGGCAGGTGGTTCTATACCTTGTCATAGTTGGAAATCAAATCCCCAATAAGTGCTCACGGTTTTTGATTGCATATTATATATGTGGAACGTGAGATGCAAGTGTTCCACTACATTTCTATTTATTTGATTTAGACACTATCATAATATCAAAAGAGTTTGATATAAATATTATTTTGGATTATCATAAGGAAAAAACCCGTTCCGTGTTATACGGCGTGGTCCCATGACTGACCCGGAGTTTATTTTGTTTTGTTTTACCTAAACTCTTAGGTGCCTAAATTTGTACGGGCAGTCAAGTAGTTCGGGATTTTACAGATATTTGGAGGAACTTGGAGCAGGAGCCTTCAACGTTAGTTATCTAGTGTTATTTCCGCTGTATAGTAAGTGTTTTACTCTGATAATGATGTATGTATATACAGTTCAAATTTTGTATTCCAAAATCAGTTATATATATTATATTTTGTTCCGCTGCGATGTGAGATTATGTGTTGTGTTTCTGTTCTTCTTCTTCTTCTATTCTAAGTTTCTATCTTATCTATCCTCACCCTCTGTTTTCTTTCTATTAGTTTTTCTGGTTTCCAGTGTAATTTGGGTTGGACTTGTGTTATTTGGTCAGCTCATATTGTACCGGAATTTCGGGACACTACACATAATCTCCTTTCCAGGTCAAGTTGTGGTCTGATTGTCATTTCCGGTCGTGGTCCCCTTATGTTGAAGGCTCGTGGTGGCCCCCTGAAGTCGACTCGTGGTGGTGTGTGTAGGAGGGATCGTGGCATGGTCCTGAGAGCGGGTGGTGACACCATCAGTTATTCGGTTCGTGAAACCATCGCCGAGTCGGATCGCCCCCTCCTCACCGCGATCCGGAGACTGTACCTCGACCTGCTCCTGAATGCTTTCTTCGTAAGCTTCATTTGCAGCTTCATTTGCTTGCGAAACTCGTACTTCCTTAGACTTCTTTCCAACCATGATATTTGGATTTCGCTGAAATCTTCAAAAATCGAAAAAGTGGGATTTTGGACTGTCTTCTTCGGACTTGAATATCCAAATAAAAGAGAAACAATCCGATATGCTGAGACTTCGTCTCTCAGTGAAAGCACCATAATGTTAGACCAAAATTTGGCTCTAACACCCAAATTGTACATGCATTCAACGTATACTCAACAGAATTAGAAAATAATGGTAGAATAATGACAGGACAATAATGGTAGAATCAACACTCAGAACTGCCAAAAGATCCCCAAAAATGCCAAGTATGGGGCTATTTATAGCTGATATCTGCAAGCGGTTAATGGTCACACGTGGCACAAATCCCGAGGATCTCGGACTGGTTCGTGGCTTGATGGAGAAATAGTTTATATGACGGTTATGGACAGGTGTCACCAGATCCTGGAAATACGGATTGTGGAAGACTGAATCATGGCCATCATTTCGTTGGCTGGAGGAAGTGTCGTGATAGTAGTTTGAGATCGTTTCGTGGTAATGGCAC
This sequence comes from Allium sativum, assembly GCA_030737875.1. Lineage (NCBI taxonomy): Eukaryota > Viridiplantae > Streptophyta > Magnoliopsida > Asparagales > Amaryllidaceae > Allium > Allium sativum. The sequence goes on along the minus strand of CM060921.1, from coordinate 711,398,681 downwards.
GGGTCGTGGGGCGTTATCACGAGCGGATCACGATAGTAGTGGCACGAGCCAAGGGCGACAGGATGATCACGATCGGGATTATATGGCTCTTACGAGTGAGACTTCATATTAGACTTGCTTGTGAGTCTTGGTGGCTTGGTCTAAAAGCTAGCCAACATATAGCCACAGCAACAAGGGTAGGAGCTTGAGCCATACATGTCAGCAGCTCTAGCAAGATAAGTAGAATCACGGTCAACCTTGGGTATTTCCTCCTTGAGAACTTGGGGGGAACGGAAGAAAGAAGGAGAAACAAAAAGGGTCAGACATGAAGTATGGCAAATCTAGTTATTTTTAGCCAGTAAATAAATAAAAGTAACAGGATAGGCATATAAAGTGGATAAGGGAAATCATACAACAGCAGGTGTGACAAGGCATATAGGTTAAGGTGTAAATGCTTCTAGTGTTTACTCTGCACTACTAATAGTATAACTAGAATGAGATGATCCCTTCCACTATATGTTGGTAGGCTTAGGGCATACGTCCGAGTGTACCCCTAACCACTACCCTAATCGATCGGCTCCCTACTCCGTAGATACCCTGTGCTGGCCCCACAGTAGGAGGTATCACTTTCTTAAGTGGCAACCCTTCATTTCCCAAGATGTGCACAACCATATCTACTGGTGTCACGGTCGTCTTATCCCCCTTTTCCCGGCTCATGCACGCACATGGCCCGGTCGGTTTGCGCCGCCCACACCGTCCTTTACGTTTGGGTCTCTTATAATCAATCAGTAAGCGTGCCCCTCTCCACCTAGTACGGAGTACTTCTATTTGATACCTATTCCGGGTTACTGATTAAAATGGGTCCCACACAATATGATACAAGCTCTCCCCTTTTGTCTTGTATCTCCACTAGGTTTTTCACTAACTATGTATACCATTAGGTGTCTTTAATTACATAGCCCTATACAAGTTATGCTTACCCTAAAAGGTGTCTTTAATTGCATAACTCTATTATTTCCTCTGGTTATGTATATAGGTGTCTTTAATTACATAACCCAATTCACTATCCAATCAATTTTACTTAACCCTAACTTAAGTTCATAGTCATACAATCTTTATGAATTAAATTAGGATAAGAAGTCCAATTCTTTACCATGTCCAAGTATGGTTTTGTAATGGGCTAGACCTCCCACATTAGGCCTACAATGTGTGGATGCTGGATGTGCCAGTCGGGTCCGGGCAGTCTTATTCCATAGTTGGGCCTAACCTCGTTTCTTAGCCCGATTCATATTTACGTACTTAGACCTCCCACATTAGGTCCAACATTAGTGGCTGCTGGATATGCCAGTCGGGTCTGGGCAGACTTCCACCACTAATGTAACCTAACCTCGTGTCATAAGTACAATTACAATTCCTAATTGTAATTACTAAATATTCCATTTTTTATTCAAATCTACCTATGTCATTATAGGTAATTATTCTATGCTTTCCCCATTTAAATTATGTATCCACCTCGTATAAAAATTACATAAATTACGCCAATTATAAATCCCTTTTCCCTGTTTCCTCACTAACGTATACGCACGTATTTTGGCGGTATCTAGGCTATAAAGTAGCCTAGCCATAACAATGAAAAAGGGATATGATAAAGGTGATAGTCTCAACATATATTGTCAAAAACATACTGGCATGATAACAAAGTGAATGGACATGTAATCATCATAACAGTGTTGATAAAAAACTGATAACTTATGACAATTCCTACAATGTCGAATCAAGCACAATGAGATCTAAATGTCTACTAATTGGATCTAGCATAATTAGGGTGACATAATAACATGTTTAGATCTAAATATGGATTTACATGTCAAGTATACAACAAATCTAGATTGATCATAATATGACAGGTTAAAGGGGATTCATATAAACAACTAGATCCAATGTTACAACTATCCAACTTAATAGATGTACAATCACCACAGTATAGTTACAAGTTATGATTGATATAGGCAACATAATAGGATAATCACCGTTTGCATTAGATATAGAAAGTTTGCATTAGATCTAAAAGTTTGCATTAGATCTAAAAGGTGTAAATCTATTATAACATAGGATTTAACAATACAGTTTACCACATATCCAATTCATGGTCCTTCACAAATCACTTATATTTATCTAAACCTAAAAGTGACTAAAAAACTCACAGTGTTAGGTTTAGGGAATTGAGAAAGAACGGATCTAGAATTCTGAATCTGATTTGCAAAGTATGTGGTTATAGAAAGCGGTTCAGTTCGCACTCCAGCAGCATATAGCCGCCATGATTTCCAATGCAGAAAATATGAGAAATAGGACAAATATATATAGCTGCTAAGACCCTGAAACCGACTTGCCACGTCAGCCTTGGGGGTGTCGATACCCCTGTGTGTTGGTCGACCCCTTAGAGTGGGAATTTTGCCGCTCAAAGGAATTTTTTGAATTTTAAAAGTTCTGGATAAAATTCTGACTCACTTCTGACTCATGTATATATATAGTCTTTCTGCGCATATACAAATTTAAAACCTTTATAACTTCTTCATACGTTGTCCGTTTTATGCAAACCATATGTCTCTCTTGACTAGAATTTCGATACAGATGCAATGGCGCTGTCCGTTTCCCTTAATTCTGAAAATAAAATTAATTATTATTAAATTTTACCCTCTTTAATGTTGTTTAAAATTCGAGGTGTTACAGCATCTGCTACAACATTGGCTTTCCCTGGAGTATACAAAATATCTAGATCGTATGTTGTATGAAATTCTAACCAACGCTTTTGTCTCAAACTCAAGTCTTTTTGGGTGAAAAAATATTTAATTGACTTATGATCTGTATATAATTCAAACTTCTCAACCAAAAGATAGTGCCTCCATATCTTCAAAGTGAATACCATGGCTATAGCTCTAAATCGTGAGTCTTCTCATGCGGCTTCAACTAGCGGCTAGCATAAGCAACAACTTGGCCTTTTTGCATCAATACTGCACCTACTCCTTCATGAGAAGCATCAGTATAGACAGTCAAATTTTGATTGCCGTCTATAATAGTCTACACTGGAGCAGTAGTCAACCTTACTTTCAGCTCTTGAAAGACTGTCTCGCATTCTATCGTCCAATTAAACCTCGCATGCTTCTTTGTAAGCTTCGTCAATGGACCAGATAACTTCGAAAAATCCTTAACGAAATTCTGATAATAGCCTGCCAATCCCAGAAAACTTCTGACTTCTATGAGAGTGGTAGGTTGCTTCCAATCTCGTATGGCTGAAATCTTTCCTGGATCTACTGAAATTCCCTCCTTCGATAAGACATGACTGAGGAACTTCAATTCTTCTTGCTAGAATATGCATTTAGAAAATTTGGTTTTCAATACATTCTTTCTCAAAATTTCTAAAACCTCTTCCAAATGTTTCGCATGCTTGCTAGCTGACTTAGAGAAGATTAAAATATCATCAATAAAAACTAGCGTAAATTTATTCAACACTCTATGAAATACCCAATTCATCAAATCAAAAAAGTAAGGAGTGTTACATAAGCCGAATGGCATTACTAACCACTCATAAAATAAATCTAGACCTTTGTAAGTTGTCAAAGGAACACATTTTACTGCGATTCGCAATTGATGGAAACATGTAGTGAGGTCCATCCTCGAAAACACTTTCAAGAAATCTAATAAATCATAAATGCGCCGCAACAGATATTTATTCTCCAATGTTTTCTTACTTAAGTCTCAGTAATCAACGTATAATCTGAGAGTACCGTCTGACTTAGGAACAAATACCATTGCTGCCCCCAACTCGAGAAACTAGCCTTGATTAGACCTTTCCATAGCAATTGTCGAGTTTGATCACCCAATTCTTCTTTTTCTTTCAATGTCATTTTTCAAATTGCATACACAACTGGCCTTGCATTCAAAACTAAATCGATCCGGAAATCAATTTGTCTACACGGAGGTAGGCTATCAACTTCTTCGAACACATCCACATAATCTTTAACAACCGGAATATTCTCCATAGAAGTAGGAGAAATTTCAAGAGTAGACCAAAATTCTTTCTATTTTAACTTGAGCCTATGCATGCTATAATAATACTCCCAAGTTTTGTTTTAACTTTAACAATTCTCCCGGCGCACCTAACTCCGGCCTCATGCTTTTAACCAATTTAGCCCAAGTATGATGTCAAACTCAGAAAGATTCATAACGATCATATTAAATGGAAACCGGTAAAAAGGAATAGGAGATAGGCACTCTACAATACAAACCAATAATAAGGGAACCTCCTATAGGATTATGGACACTAATTCAATCTTCAAGATTCCTCAATTTTAAATTAAATTTCTTAACCGTGTTGCTCGAAATGAAACTTTGCGATGCACCCATATCAAATAGTACTTTAACATGAATATTTTTAATTGTAAATATACCTTCCAACACATCTGGCATTCCTTCAACTGTAAGAGGAGCTGGCGCATTCGCTCTATCATATACATGAGCTACTTCGACCTTCTTAATTAGTGGGTAATTCCTGCTAATACGCCTTATCTTATGGCAATTGAATGATTCCCTAGTATCTTGAGGTTTCTGACTAGGGCCGGATTCATTTGTTCTTGGCCTCTTAGGAGCATTGCATTCTCTAGACATATGGCCATACGAGTCGCAGCTGCAGCATTCAATTTTTGTCCACTTGTCTTCTTGAGACTTAGCTATTTCATTCTTGTTTTCTTCGGCTTCTTATCAGGAAGCTTTCTCTTGTTGCTAGCTTGACTTCTTTCCCGATCCGCTTGAGAATTATTCTTATCGATACCCTCATATCTGCAAGCCATTTCAATAACCTTAGCAAATGGAAGTTCTAGTTGTCACTCTGCTGTGGTATCTCCTTTAGAGACCGTCAATGAAACGCTTGTTCTTTCTGATCGTTTCCTCTATTAATTCTGGTACATAGTGAGAGAGTTCATTAAACTTGCTGACATACTTATGAATGGTTATGTCGCCTTGCTGGAGATTAGCAAATTCATCATGCAAGCGCTCGACTTTCTGTCCTGGAACAAACCTTTCCTCAAAGACATCTTTAAACCTGGCCTAAGTCATGTCAACTTCGAGATCACCTACAGTCACTGCTTCCCATTATATTAGGGCCTCTTCTTTAAGTAGCCAAGATGCTAAAATTATTTTCCTGTTATCTACTAATTCTAGGCCTGCGAAGATCCGTTCGCAAGACCTGAACCAACCATAAGCCTTCATGATGGTTCCAATGCCTGTGAATGGAACACCGCCTAAGTTCTTATATTTCTTGGCAACAGCATCAAGATCAAACAGTTGTTGAAAAACGGGCTCATTATTAGCCGCTAATCTAACCTTATCGAGATCAGGCTGATTATTAACAGCGGGGATATCACCCATTCCTTGGCCTTAGCCTCTGCCTCATCCACTCGTTTCCTTTCAGTTTTTAGGATAGTAAGGAAAGAGTCGGACAAACAGAAAAGATGGCTTAAGGAATGATAAAAGTATATAGGCATATGCATAAACAATGATGTAATGATCATGTGATATGCTATTCTGATGTACTCATTCTAGGATATTACTAATCCAATCTCTAATGAGTTACTCATTCCAGAAGACTACTGATTCTACAAGTTGTCTAATACGTTATCTTTTAGAACTAAGGCTAACCAAAGCTCTGATATCATGCCTGACGTGAACCAAATCCCCGCTCCACGGTGGCAAGGTCGGTCTTCAGAAAATAACACATTAATCACATTAGCAGATTACAGGATATAACATAATACACAAAATTAGAAAATAATTTACATCATATCTTAACAGCGGAATCATAATCCTCTTTAGCAGAGTTACACAGATACAGGGTCATACTTAGTACATAACAAGTTTCATCAAATAGATAATAAGTCTACAGCAGAATGAAATATAAATATACATAAGATAAAGTTTATGGGTTCTAAAGAGATGATAAAAATATAAGTCTTCGTCTTCATCCAAAAGATCACCAATGCTATGGTGCATATCCAAAAAAAAGCCAATCACCTGTTCACTTGGCTGCCCGCGTAAAATTAGGGGCACCCGAGTTTGCAAGGGAAAAAAAACTACGAGTTAGTCATGGGACTGGTATGAGAAATCATATAGTTACTTAACTTATTTAAAAGTGAGGCATATCACAGGACCACGCCTCATGTCACGGAACAGGTTTACTCCATTGGATTGTCGGTGCATAATAAAGTAAATTAAGTAAAAAACGCAATGCTTTTTACAAAATGAAATCATTATAAGACTCAGGTCGCATCACACAATGAAACGCAAGCCAAAGGGTAGAGTTTTACATTATAAGGGCCAAATATGCTTGATACGCAGAAAAAAAATCATTTGATATTATTATTAGTGTCTAGATGGTTTAAAACACTTTTAACATAAATGTATCAATCATAAACGACATAGGTACCATATATTATGTCGCCACATAGGTTTACAACCAAAACCGCACAATGTCTTATTGGAAATTGGATTTCCATCATGAGTCAAGACTAGGGATGTTCTCCTTACCGACTTGTATCACCTCTAGCAAGATGACCCATGATCACACACTTGGGCAACCCTTGGATCCTGTAAGGCCGGTCCGCACCTAACGTTTATGGATTAGTTATTCCTAAACAAAACGTTTCCCGGCCCTATCAAACCTATCACTCGAACCTTTTAGTCGACTCTATGTCCGAGGAGCCACGCAATCCATCATCCCCATAAGTAAAAATGTCTAGGCTCCATACCATAACACAACTTCTAGATAGAAAGAATGCACTCCTTGCATCCCTTATCTCGTTTTGACTCATACCGAAGTGTGAGGCTCGCGAATTAACGCTATAAACAATGCTATGCTAATTAAAGCCGTGCTTTGATCATTAACCACAAGACTCTAATTTTCAACAAAAGCCTTGATCAATAGCATCTTAGCATGCCATATTGTCAGTTCATGCCATACAACTGATGTCTATCAATATATAATGTCTAAGCTCCTACGTCTCAGAGAAGGGTGTTAAGAAAGTGAATAAATTCTCCGCACTAAATAGATATATATTTAATAGAAATCAATCAACATGAAATGAAATCCAATGTCAGATACACAATCCATTTACAAGTCCATTCTGGTCTGAACGAAACCGGAGGCACCTTATTCCTCATCCCATATTTCCAATACAGAAGAGTGACCCTCGCATATCCGAAAAATCAACAAGTACATCCGGACAACTACCACTATAACCCCTTCAAGGGAGCTACCCACATCCAAGACATCAGTAGTAATCCATTCGATGTGAAGATTGCAGATCTTGCACCGACATCATTATCTTTGACTTCTAGTCATCGTTTAATTACTTGAAATGAGATTTAACTCGGTCTTTTCAAATAATTCTTGCATAAAATTTCATATCAAATTCTTTCAGTTGGTTAAATCATTGGCCTTCATCATTCATTACTTTAGGAAAAAAGGTTAATCGAGAATTTAATTCGGTCATCGAATCAAATACTCACGTCATATCATATCCATAATTCATTTTAAACGTTCATGCCAAATAGTACTTAACCATTTTTATTTTTTACAAACCAAGCAAAATTGGTTCACACACAATTTAAATCGCTTAAACAATTTGAAATGATTTACAAAACGATTTCGTATAAATCGAGCCATTGAAATCTATGAACTAGTAAAACTAAACAGTCACAAACAAAGGCGAAATGGGCCGAAACTCGACCAACAGATGTCTGAACCCCTATAGACAGACGTCCGAGCTAAAGTAGATATTTTTTCTTTCAAGAGGTTTAACAGACGTCTGACCCACCATTGGACAGTTGTCTATTTACAGGGATAACAAATTCCCGAGAGTTTGAATAGACGTCTGACCTTTATGGCCAGACGTCTGAGCTGAAGCATGTAATTTTTTTTTCTTTAGGAGGTTGAAAGACGTCTGACCTCCTCTGGATAGGTATCTGTTTACAGGGAATAAAATTCCTGATGGTTTGAACAGATGTCTGACTAATATGGTCATACGTATGAGCTAAAACCTGGGCAAAGGTTTGCCTAGGAAATGATTTGCAAATCGTTCTCGGACGAGCTTGGATCCATGGTGATGGCAAACATTGTATAAATGAAAATGAAGCCTCTTTAGCTCGCCAAAGCTTCTCAAGAACACACACACATGCACGAATACACATACATGATCTTGTTATGATTTCGATTTTATATTCCAAAATGAACCAATTCTCTAACCACAATCTATCAAATGTTATCCAAGCTAGAACAAGATGGGTTGTCAATGCTAAAGGGAAATTACAAGGGCATGAGTGCACACAATAACTTCACCTATAGCATATACAACCCGAATATAGATTACATTAAGGTTTCCAATACATTATAAGCAAGGAAATCGAAAACCCAAGCAATCAACCCTATGCGTGCACAGTATATACTCAATTCAAATGTTCCATAGGCACACTATACAGGAATAAAGCTTGAGGCATTAATGTGAATTCTTGAATAACTCACCTAAACCACTCATAGCATATGAATTAGATTGTGTGGACAATTCTAATCATAATTTTCAACTCAATGCAACAAAAACTAACAAACCGGTGAACGTATACTTATCTTACCAATTCATATGCATAACTCAAACAATTAACAAGCAAGTAGTTAATTAACTAACCCTTTCGATTTCGGTTTCTCACTTATATCAAATTAAAATGATTTTTATCGCAATACTCTACACTTACATCATATTAAATTCATATGATCAATCAATAATTATTCATTAACCCAAACTTGCTCAACTACTAAATAGTTAATTAGCACTAGCCCTTTTTAGTGAATAATTTCTCACCTTTGCTTGTTTACACACAAGGAATAGATCCAATAGCAAGCAAAATCAACCTCTCTTCCAATTTTGCATGCAAATCTCCAATCTAAACACAAACAAATGAGTCTCCTTAGAATTAGGTCATAGGAATCATCAAAAATGGAAGAGGAGATAAGCTGGAGAAGATGAAGAGTAGGCCTATCAAAGCTTCAATACTTGATTTCCTCAAGAATTAAGTTTCCAATTGCAAAACCTAGCTTAGGAATTTTAATTTCTATTTCCTTTCCCCATTTTTCTATTTCTTTCTAAGTGTTAAGTGAATGAGAGAAAAGGGGCTGATGGGGCTCTTATCTGAGTGGGCTTCGTTGGCTAACCAAGCCCTAACCAAGGTCCCAATTTTCACCAACTCGAAACATATTAATGTTTATAGTTTTCGAACTTGTAAATGATATTTTGAACTCAATAGAAGTGGTTTTGAGTCCCAATTCGTCCATATGTAAAAAGTGATATTTTAAGGGCTATATGTAATATTAATATATATATATATATATTCCATAGTGACTATTCTAAATTTTAATTTAGACGTAACTTACAATTTATAAAGTGAAATCTCAATTTCCTACATTCGCTAGAAAATTACAATTCAAAATATTCTAATGTTCCTTGTTTTGTCGAATTCTAATTTATATTGAATTCTGTATATTCAATCAAAGTTTAAAAATCGAATTTCAAACTACCTCGACATTTCAAGGTCGTTATAATTAAATTTTAAATTTATACGTTCTAACTTTGATTAAAAATAAATTTTATGTCGTTTATTGTCAAAATAATTCATTTAAAATATATAATTTCTATGAAAATCAATTAAAAATAAATTTTTAATTGGTTCCAAAAATACGGGTTGTTACATTAATAGTGTAACACCCCGTATGTTGAATAACTTGTTATAATATAAATCAGGGCAGAATTAAATTTTAAGATCTGAATCAGGGGAAACGGGCTATGCCAATGCGTTCGTCTCGGAAAAATACGCGAAATAGAGTCTGAGATTTTGTAAATCGGAGTATGTATGACCCAGTTATGGCCCATGTAAGTTTTCAAAAAATTCTAAGTTCAAAACAGATTTAAATTTCAAGTTCAAAATTCAAAAATCAGGCAAGGCGGGCTAGGCTGAAAATTCCCGCCAGCCACCCCAAGTCGACAGGGGAGTCAACTTGGGAGTCGACACAGCTGGACCCAAGTCGACTGCCCTGTCGACTTGGGAGTCGACACAGGTGGCCGGGCAGTTTTGCCTGGTGCACCATTTGAGTGGATTGGTCAGGTTTGGGCTGTGTTTGGTGGCTTGTGACAAAATCTGATGGCTCTAAACTAATCTAGGGTTAATCTAAGGGCCTAAATTACATCCTAAATCTATAAATACACCCTAAGACTACCCTAATCCATACTAAAAATAGATACAACGTCATCATGCCGTCAAAATGCAACTTAGAAGGAGCCTCCACAAATTAAAGAGGAAAATAGCTTCTCAAATCAACTTCTAATCAACTCTAGCAACTAAATCTTCTTCATAGGAGTGCTAATCAATAAGTTGTGAGTTTATATTCCTTTAGCAAGTAATTGCTAAACTAATTATGATAGGATATAATGAGGTTATGGTTATGTATGTGGATCAAAGCAAGTTATGTCATCATATGCTATGTGTTCATGATGTTAGATATGCAAGTTTTATGCTATATGCACATGATGCTAGTTATGCAAGTTTTATGCTATGTGTTCATGATGCTAGTTATGCAAATCACTATGATAAACATTGATCCATTATGACACCATGTTATGCAAGTTTGGTGTTTGATTATATGAAAGTTCATATATGACATGTTATGCAAGTTTGGTGTTTGATTATATGCAAGTTCATATATGACATGTTATGCAAGTTTGGTGTTTGATTATATGCAAGTTCATATATGACATGTTATGCAAGTTTGGTGTTTGATTATATAATGTTATGCAAGTTTGGTGTTTGATTATATGCAAGTAACATGTGCAAGTTTACACCTTTGTATGATATGCATACATATGCAAGTTTACCTCTTTTTATGTCATGCACATATATGCATGTTTACCCCTTTTTATGATATGAGTAACGTATGCAAGTTCATCCCTTTTTAGACCTATGACATGTATGCAAGTTTATCCCTTTATGATAGGTCTATGACATGAACATCTATGCAAGTTACCCTCTTTATGACATATGTGATTAATGCAAGTTTGAGTTGATTATTTATGCTAGTTGGGTTTGATACTATGGTCATATATGCAAGTTGACACCTTTAAAACCCATGTTGATGCTAATGTTATGCTAAGTTGAACCCATTGTATTTGTGATGAATCTTCCCTTTTAAGTATGTCATGTTAGCGTATTACGTGGGGAACGATGGGGATAATATTCATGTTAACAAAATTGTGGTGAAATTGGTATGATGTTGCATACCTTAAGTGGATGGACGTAATTGAGTCAATTATGTACATCATTAAATTGGAATTAATTAGGGAAATTAATTCAAAATATGGGGGTGATTAATTAGGTGTAATTAATCGACTAAGACACGAGGTTGGACCCTTTTGTAGCATAAGACTGCCCGGACCCGACCGGCAAATCCAGCGGCTACAAATGATTTGCCCAATGTGAGAGGTCTTAGGCATAAACTAAATATGTGACAAGTGTAAAGACACGAGGTTAGACTCTGTTATGGCGTAAGGCTACCCGGACCCGACCGGCATATCCAGCTGCCATAAAAGACAGTCTAATGTGAGAGGTCTTTACAAAGGTTACGGTCTTAATCAATTAAGAAACACTTAACCAGATAAGCATGTAGTGGGGCATGAGGGGTTAAGTGGGTGCCTTGGGTGGCATGTGGAAATCAAGTAAGTGCCTTGGGTGGCATGTGGAAATCTAGTGGGTTGCCTTGGGTGGCAATAGAAAATACGATTAGAATACTTAACCAAGTGGAAACATGTAATTAAACATGATTAAAAGGTTAAGTGGGATGCACTAGAAAAGTGACAAGCTTAGGTGGGTAGCTTGTGGGGGCCCATTTCAACCAGTAACCCAAAACGTATCTTTGTGGGCTCGACCCAAGTCGAGGACGGGACACGCGTACTGGGTTTGACTATAAGAGGCCAAAACGGGTTAGCGGTGGCAACGCAAGTCCAACGGGTTCCATATGCATGTGTGAGCCCAGACTGGTAGGTAAGACGTTGTTGCATCATGTAGGTATAAGCCGTGCACCTTTGATTGTATCGGGTTGCCACTTTGGGGAGTGATACACCCCAATGTGGGGCCAGCACGGGTATCTACGTTGAGGAGCCGATCGCTTGGGGAGTAGTGGGTACACCTAGTGGAGATAGGGGCAGACGGCACCTATGTGGTCAGCTAGGGGTACACGAAACTACTAGTTATATTTTCTAAGTCCATGGGTGGGATCAACCTTTAAGTAGGAATGACTGGTGTGGTGCAGTGTAGTAATTATCCTTGGGTGGGTAGATGCGTCTTTACTGTTATCTTCGTTCTTCCTATGTCTAGTTGGCTGCTTAGTGTAGTCATTTATCCCCAGTCATTACCGTACCAAGTTTATATCATACCCTAATTACTTTAATGATTGTATTGTTAAAGTTATAGGACTCGCTCAGACTTATGTCTGACCCCGTTGTTTTTATCTTTTTCCCCCTCAGGTCCTCAGGTTGGGCCTAGCACTAGTGGGCTTTGATCAGATTTCTTTATCTATCTTTTGGAGCTTGGACCATTGATGTAAAGCTCAGCTTATCTTTTCTATTATGGCTATTAGTTATGTAGTGGGATTATGTTCTTATGTTTTTAATCAGGATGGATATTTAGTACTTGACTCTTGTTTTATGGTTTTGTAACCAAACATGTTTACCTTCTACTGCAATGAAATGATGTTTTAGTTAACAAGTATTATTTATATCTGTCTTGTTGTAATTTTTCTGTTCTATATTCACTTAAAATACTCCACCGAAGTTAAGGCATTCCCTTAGTGAGTGACCTTAGCGGGTGTGGGGTGTTACACGTGGTATCAGAGCTGAAGGTTACCAGAACAGATAAAACTTTTGGAAAAACTATTTTTCTTAAAACATTTTCGAAGGAGTATTTTCAAAAATATGGCTTTTAAGAGAAAAGTTTTTGAAAGAAAAGCATAATCCCCAATAGCCATATCTTTATCTTTCGAATTCTCCGTTTTGAATCTTTCCTTTTTCGTTTCAGCATGGCTGAAGATCTTAACTTTCCGGAGGGTGTAGCGATACCAGTATGGTATAGGAGATTGATGGAGGCTAGGGCCACCGCTGCGGGTCCAGCAAATGTTCCTCCACCACCAGTTGCACCCGATCTTCCTCCCCCTCCTCCTCCTCGCGCGGATACTTTTGCTAAGACTTGCAAGGAATTTAAGGCTATGGGAGGGAAACATTTTCAAGGAGCAGAAACTTTTGTGGAAGCTAGGGATTGGCTTAAGGAAACGGAAGAGTTGATAGACATCTTTGAGATGGAAGAAGGAAAGAAAGTCAAGTTAGCTACTTGGTTAATGAAGGGAGAGGCCTCGTTCTGGTGGGAGGTCACTAATGGAGAGCACCCTGTTGACTCTTGGGCGGATTTCAGACAAAGGTTTGTGGCAAAGTTTCTCTCAAGGGCGGAAGAAAATCTGTATATGGAAAGGTTCTTGACTCTAAAGCAAGGAAACCTATCAGTGAAGGAATATGTCAACAAGTTTAATCAGTTGGCAAGGTTTGGCATAGACATGGTGAATACACCGGAGAAGAAGGCTTTGAGGTTCGTTAAAGGCTTGAATGAACTGATGCATGGATTGGCTATGACCCACATCCCTATGGGGCCCACCTTTGAGAAGCTAGTAGACATGGCACTTATGCATGAGGAAGAGAAGGGTCCCAATGCTAATAAGGCACCCGAGAAGAAAGGAGATCAGAAGAGACCTCAACAGCAACAGCAAAACAAGGGTGGGAAAGGCAACTGTGGTAAGGGAAAGAAGAAGTGCTTCAATTGTGGGACACTAGGCCACCTAAGCAAAGATTGTCAGAAGAAGAAGAAGACCGGCTGCTTCCACTGTGGCGAAGCAAAGCATCTAGTGAAAGACTGCCCTAAGAAGGGGCAGAGGACGGGATCTACCTCAGGAGGACAGGTGCAAGCTCTTATGGCACCAGGTCAGGCAAGGGGGCAAGTTCAGGCTCTCGCGGTTCCACCGATTCAGGAAAGAGGTAGAACTATTTCCATTGAAAGTCTGGTTTTTCTGTTTGATCATCTTGTCCGTACTTTATTCGACTCTGGCGCATCGCATTCGTTCATCTCATCATCATTAGTTGAGTCACTGCACTTAGACACCAGTCTAGTAGATGATCCCTTGGTTTTTTCAAACCCAATTGGGGGCTCCACTTATTTGTCCATGATATGTTTGGGTTTGAAGATTTCTATACTTAGCGTTGAGTTTAGATGTGATGCTTTTGTTTTGGGCTTCACGGGCTATGGGTTGATTTTGGGCATGGACTGGTTATCCAGTAATGGTTCCGTTCTTGATTGCGAAAGGAGAGTTGTTAGGCTCATGACCCGCTTGGGGAACACTCTCGAGATCTCTTGTAATCCCATGAATTCTGTTATGCTAAGTTATCTTGAATCGCTTGACGCTTCGGTTGAGAGTTTGTGATCTATTAGAGTGGTCCGGGAATACTCGGATGTGTTTGAGGAGGTGAAGGGCTTACCTCCGAAGCGGGAGATAGACTTCCGAATATATCTGGTAGACAATGCTAAACCATTATCTTTGCCAGTGCGCCACATGGGTCCTCGTGAGAGGAGGGAACTCCATAAGCAAGTAGGGGAGTTGCTTGAGAAGGGGTTCATAAGACGAAGTATATCGGAGTGGGGTGCTCCAGTAGTTTTTGCCATGAAGGCGGATGGGTCCATCAGACTTTGTGTAGACTATAGAGAACTCAACAAGCTTACAAAGAAGAATAGACACCCCTTGCCGAGGATTGATGATCTCTTTGATCAGTTGGTTGGCACCTCAGTGTTTTCGCGGTTGGACTTAGCCACGGGGTTTCATCAGTTGAGAGTGGCTGAGGATAGCATAGACAAGACTGCCTTTAGGACTCCGGATGGTTTCTATGAGTGGCTGGTGATGCCATTTGGTTTGACGAACGCCCCTGCATACTTTGTCGATTTGATGAGTAGGGTGTTCAGGGGGTACCTTAATAAGTTCGTGGTGGTCATTTTGGATGACATCTTAGTCCTTTCTAAGAGTGAAGAAGAGCATGCCCTACATCTTAGGGAAGTGTTGGAGACTCTTCGAGCGCATAGCCTTAAGGCTAAATTCTGTAAATGTCACTTTTGGAGGAAGGAAGTGCGGTTCTTAGGGCACGTTGTCTCTAAGGAAGGGATAGCTGTGGATCCCGCGAAGGTAGTGTCCATCCAAGATTGGAAGGTCCCAAAGAATTCTACCGAGGTGAGGAGTTTCTTGGGGTTGGCTGGCTACTATAGGAAGTTTATCAAGGACTTCGCGAAGATATCAGCCCCATTAACTCGCTTGACAAAGAAGAATCTAGTCTTCACATGGGACGTAGATTGTGATGATGCGTTCCAACGGTTAAAGAGAGCTTTAACCACAGCTCCAGTCTTAGTATTGCCAAATGGGAGTAAGCCATTTGTCGTTTATACGGATGCTTGTGGGACAGGACAAGGCGCAGTCTTAATGCAAGAGGGAAGGGTAATAGCCTATGGGGGATGGCAGTTGAGAGTGCATGAGAAAAATTACCCTACGCATGATCTAGAGTTGGCCGCTATTGTTTTTGCGCTTAAGTCTTGGCGCCATTATCTTCTTGGCGAGAGGTTCGAATTGTTCACTGACCACAAATCATTAAAGTACTTGTTTTCTCAAAAGGATTTGAACTTAAGGAAACAAAGGTGGATGGAGTTCTTAGCATCCTATGATTTTGAGATAGCATATACCCCTGGCAATGGTAATGTGGTGGCAGACGCCTTAAGCAGAAAAAGGTTGTCCTTGAGTCCATTGTTCGTGGAACGACGAAGCTTGGAATTTATCTCGATGTTTGATTTCAGACCTTCCGTTGACTTTGTACCCGGTTTGCTAGCATCCTTAGTGGTCAGACCTACTCTTTTGGGACAGATTGGCGAGGCACAGCGGGACGACCCACAGTTGGTTGAGTTGGTAGATAGGCTCATAAGGGGGGAGTCGTCCAGCCATTTGAGTAGGTACACCCTAGATGATAAGGGGTGGTTGCGTAGAGACGGTAGACTTGGTGTACCGCGAGATGAGGGTTTGAAGAAGGCTGTTCTTGATGACGCACATCGTTCGAAGATGACCATTCATCCCGGTGGGGACAAGATGTACCAAGACATGAAGCGAGTTTTCTTTTGGGCCGGTATGAAGAAGGATGTGGCCGAGTATGTCGCTAGATGTTTGGTGTGCCAACAAGTGAAAGCGGAGCAAAAGAAACCCGGTGGGTTGCTTCACCCATTGGAAGTTCCGCAATGGAAGTGGGATAACGTCTCGATGGATTTTATTGATGGATTACCGAGATCGAGGAAGGGTAATATGGGAATTTGGGTTGCGGTAGACAGACTTACTAAGAGCGCCCATTTTATACCCGTGAAGAGTAAGAGGACTGCTCCATGGCTAGCTTCAGTCTACATTCGAGAGATAGTTCGGTTACATGGTGTACCTTCTAGCATAGTGAGTGATCGAGATCCTATCTTCACTGGCGAGTTTTGGAAGAGTTTGCAAGAGGCGGTAGGGACTCAGTTGTGTTTGAGCACCGCATATCATCCTCAGACGGACGGCCAGACCGAGAGTGTGAACCGTATTCTAGAAGACCTTTTGAGGCTATGTATCTTAGATTTTGGAGGTACATGGGAAGAGCATCTTCCATTGGTGGAGTTCGCGTGTAATAACAGCTTTCAGTCTAGTATTGGCATGGCTCCTTTCGAAGCTCTTTATGGAAGGCCTTGTCGATCACCTACATGTTGGTGGGAGTCTGCAGATAAGATCTTGCTTGGGCCTGATATGGTTAGAGAGACTTCGGAAAAGATTGATTTGATTCGAAGAAGGATTAAAGCAGCGCAAGATAGGCAGAAATCTTACGCGGATAAGAGGAGGACGGATCTTGAGTTTGATGTTGGGGACATGGTCTTTATTAAAGTATCTCCATTACGGAATGTTGTTCGCTTTGGGTCCGTTGGGAAGTTAGCACCAAGGTTTGTAGGATCGTTTCCTATTAAGGAAAGGATTGGACATATGGCATATAGAGTGGATTTACCCGAGAGACTTAGTGGTGTACATGATGTATTCCATGTGTCACATTTGAGGAAGTGCCTACATGAGACCGCAGAAGTAGTAGAGCCGAGCTTGCTTAGAGAAGTGGAGGTAGAGCGTGATGCGACGATTCAACGAGCTCCTACTCGCATCCTTGGGTCAGAGATTAGGAAGTTGAGAAACAGAGAGGTTCAACTAGTCAAAGTGCAATGGGGAGATGATGAGAGCAACGCTACTTGGGAGACGGAAGCGAAGATGCGTTCACTGTACCCATTCCTTTTTGAGGGTATGTCTTTTAACTTCTCCTTTATCGTTTGTCTAGTTCTTATCTTATCTTCAGTATGTCCTCTCATTAGTACCTTTGACCTTTAGATAGGGTAAACCTATGGTTGAAACATATGTTTGAGACATGTTATGATTGATGGATGTGTGTGGATGCAAGTGTTTGCTAGTGGTTGCTAGTGGTTGCTCGTGGATGCATATACACACACTTTAGACACTAGATCAGCTCAGTCACTTCATATTGCATATTTCATATAATTGTGTGTAGGTAGCTATATTAATGGATGTATAATGGTTGTGTTATCATATGGATGACGCATTTTGGTGTATGGTTGTGCACACATGTAGAAATAGTATGTGTCGATAGGGTTCTTTCGCATATATATTGGATGCATGGCACTATCATGGTTTGCATTAAGGAGGTCAACTAAATCAGTAGACCGCCTGATTTTGCATTAGACAGGGAACATATACACACACTTTTTGCATATGCTCATACAGCATTAGAAATTTTAAGGACAATGGATGCCAGTGTTTGATGGTTTAGTAGATGGTTGTTTGGTTGGTAGGGTACGTTCTTCTTGACTTAGAGATTTCGGGGACGAAATCCTTTAAGTAGGGGAGAATGTAACACCCCGTATGTTAAATAACTTGTTATAATATAAATCAGGGCAGAATTAAATTTTAAGATCTGAATCGGGGGAAATGGGCTATGCCATTGCGTTCGTCTCGGAAAAATACGCGAAATAGAGTCCGAGTTTTTGTAAATCGGAGTCCGTATGACCAAGTTATGGCCCATGTAAGTTTTCAGAAAATTCTAAGTTCAAAACAGATTTAAATTTCAAGTTCAAAATTCAAAAATCAGGCCAGGCGGGCTGGGCGGGAAAATTCCCGCCAGCCACCCCAAGTCGACAGGGGAGTCGACTTGGGAGTCGACACAGCTGGACCCAAGTCGACTGCCCTGTCGACTTGGGAGTCGACACAGGTGGCCGGGCAGTTTTGCCTAGTGCACCATTTGAGTGGATTGGTCAGGCTTGGGCTGTGTTTTGTGGCTTGTGACGAAATCTGATGGCTCTAAACTAATCTAGGGTTAATCTAAGGGCCTAAATTACATCCTAAATCTATAAATACACCCTAAGACTACCCTAATCCATAATAAAAATAGATACAACGTCATCATGCCGTCAAAATGCAACTTAGAAGGAGCCTCCACAAATTAAAGAGGAAGATAGCTTCTCAAATCAACTTCTAATCAACTCTAGCAACTAAATCTTCTTCATAGGAGTGCTAATCAACAAGTTGTGAGTTTCTATGCCTTTAGCAAGAAATTGCTAAACTAATTATGATAGGATATAATGAGGTTATGGTTATGTATGTGGATCAATGCAAGTTATGTTATCATATGCTATGTGTTCATGATGTTAGTTATGCAAGTTTTATGCTATATGTACATGATGATAGTTATGCAAGTTTTATGCTATGTTTTCATGATGCTAGTTATGCAAATTACTATGATAAACATTGATCCATTATGACACCATGTTATGCAAGTTTGGTGTTTGATTATATGCAAGTTCATATATGACATATTACGCAAGTTTGGTGTTTGATTATATGCAAGTTCATATATGACATGTTATGCAAGTTTGGTGTTTGATTATATGCAAGTTCATATATGACATGTTATGCAAGTTTGGTGTTTGATTATATGCAAATTCATATATGACATGTTATGCAAGTTTGGTGTTTGATTATATGCAAGTATCATGTGCAAGTTTACACCTTTGTATGATATGCATACATATGCAAGTTTACCCATTTGTGTGTCATGCATATATATGCGTGTTTACCCCTTTTTATGATATGTGTAACATATGAAAGTTCATCCCTTCTTAGACCTATGACATGTATGCAAGTTTATCCCTTTATGATAGGTCTATGACATGAACATCTATGCAAGTTACCCTCTTTATGACATATGTGATTCATGCAAGTTTGGGTTGATTATTTATGCTAGTTGGGTTTGATGTTATGGTCATATATGCAAGTTGACTCCTTTAAAACCCATGTTGATGCTAATGTTATGCTAAGTTGAACCCATTGTATTTGTGATGAATCTTCCCTTTTAAGTATGTCATGTTAGCGTATTACGTGGGTAACGATGGGGTTAATATTCATGTTAACAAAATTGTGGTGAAATTGGTATGATGTTGCATACCATAAGTGGATGGACATAATAGAGTCAATTATGTACATCATTAAATTGTAACTAATTAGGGAAATTAGTTCAAAATATGGGGGTGATTAATTAGGTGTAATTAATCGACTAAGACACGAGGTTGGACCCTTTTGTAGCATAAGACTGCCCGGACCCGACCGACAAATCCAGCGGCTACAAATGATTGGCCCAATGTGAGAGGTCTTAGGCATAAACTATATATGTGACAAGTGTAAAGACACGATGTTAGACTCTGTTATGGCGTAAGGCTGCCCGGACCCGACCGACAAATCCAGCTGCCATAAAAGATAGTCTAATGTGAGAGGTTTTTACAAAGGTTACGGTCTTAATCAATTAAGAAACACTTAACCAGATAAGCATGTAGTGGGGCATGAGGGGTTAAGTGGGTGCCTTGGGTGGCATGTGGAAATCAAGTAAGTGCCTTGGGTAACATGTGGAAATCTAGTGGGTTGCCTTGGGTGGCAATAGAAAATACGATTAGAATACTTAACCAAGTGGAAACATGTAATTATACATGATTAAAAGGTTAAGTGGGATGCACTAGAAAATTGACAAGCTTAGGTGGGTAGCTTGTGGGGGCCCATTTCAACCAGTAACCCAAATCGTATCTTTGTGGGCTCGACCCAATTAGAGGACGGGACACGCGTACTGGGATTGACTATAAGAGGCCAAAACGGGTTAGCGGTGGCAACGCAAGTCCAATGGGTTCCATATGCGTGTGTGGGCCCGGGCTGGTAGTTAAGACGTTGTTGCATCGTGTAGGTATAAGCCGTGCACCGTTGATTGTATCGGGTTGCCACTTTGGGAAGTGATACACCCCACTCTGGGGCCAGCACAGGTATCTACGTTAGGGAGCCGATCACTTGGGGAGTAGTGGGTACACCTAGTGGAGATAGGGGCAGACGACACCTATGTGGTCAGCTAGGGGTACACGAAACTACTAGTTATATTTTCTAAGTCCATGGGTGGTATCAACCTTTAAGTAGGAATGACTGGTGTGGTGCAGTGTAGTAATTATCCTTGGGTGGGTAGATGCGTCTTTACTGTTATCTTCGTTCTTCCTATGTCTAGTTGGCTGCTTAGTGTAGTCATTTATCCCCAGTCATTACCGTACCAAGTTTATATCATACCCTAATTACTTTAATGATTGAATTGTTAAAGTTATAGGACTCGCTCAGACTTATGTCTGACCCCGTTGTTTTTTTCTTTTTCCCCCTCAGGTCCTCAGGTTGGGCCTAGCACTAGTGGGCTTTGATCAGATTTCTTTATCTATCTTTTGGAGCTTGGACCATTGATGTAAAGCTCAGCTTATCTTTTCTATTATGGCTATTAGTTTTGTAGTGGGATTATGTACTTATGTTTTTATTAGGATGGATATTTAGTACTTGACTCTTGTTTTATGGTTTTGTAACTAAACATGTTTACCTTCAGCTGCAATGAAATGATGTTTTAGTTAACAAGTATTATTTATATCTGTCTTGTTGTAATTTTTCTATTCTATATTCACTTAAAATACTCCACCGAAGTTAAGGCATTCCCTTAGTGAGTGACCTTAGCGGGTGTGGGGTGTTTCAAATAGCCTTGTCCTTCAGATCATAATTAAAATCGCTAAAACAAGAGTCATACCCAGGCCAGGAGAGTTAGCTCCTTTTAGCGGACATGCCTCTTTGATATTGTCTATTACTTTGTAATTTGATTGAGGCTCTTTGATTATGGAGTATTATTTGATGTTGTTGGTAGTTGTGAATACGCATTACCACTAGCCTGGGTTCACAATCTGGTAGAATCCTACCGTTGGGTATGACCTTGCAGCGTTTTCATATTATCTTAATGGATACCCCTATAATTTTGATTTGTACTGTACCTATGAAGTGCCCTCTGATAGCCACTAGTTTACGATGGACTTTAGGGTATATGTATAGACTGCAATAATATAAATAGTGTAAACGTAAAAGTTTAATCCTACTTACACTATTTTGAATATTATATTTAACCATAGACACTATTATAATAGCGTATTGCATTATATAATATATAATTTAATGGACCCTTAAAGAATGGGATATCAAACATTCTTTAAGTTACTTGTGCATTTCATTTGAGCATTTAACTTGAGTTGGTTTACTGCTGATATTTTTAATCCTTATCCTATTGCGTATTTTTTTTTTTTGGAATTTATGCACCAGTCAGATAAAGTAGGTCATCTTTGGCGATTCATCATTTAAGAACTAGGGAACTATCATAGATATAGACTATTATTTGTCTGCTATTGCTGTATTGGTAATTTATTTCATTTCTATCATTTGTTTATGTACTAGGCATTATGTATCTAAGATTTCTAATGAATAAATTATGTCTCTAATATTTTATGTAATTTATTTTGAGATTTTGTTTTTAATAGCTTCATGAACTGCTAATTTATTTACTCCGTCGCGAGTTATTCTACTTTTTTGTGCTAGTCATCTGCTTGTGTTCTTTGGATTGATTTTATTAAACCCTATGGTCAAAACAATATGTTGTTTCAAACGATTTAAGTTAGGTTTACTGCCACCATAAATGATACAAAAAAGTAGGATGTTACGACTTGGTTAAATTGTTATAACGTTATAATATTCTACCAAGACAGGGGTGATATGTAACACCCCGTATTTTCTATGAACGTATAAGTAACAAATCTGAGGATAATTAAAATATAAAATAATAATCAGGGAAAACGGGTTGCGCCATTGCGTTCGTCTTGAAATTCTTCTTGAAAACGAGTCCGAGTTTGTGAGAATCGGAGTCCGTATGACCAAGTTATGGCCCTCCAAAGTTTCAGAAATATTCAGAGTTCAAAACAGCTCGAATTCGAATTCAGAATTCGAATTTCAAACGCAGAATAGACTGGGCGGGAAATTTCCGGCCCAGACCCAAGTCGACTGGGGAGTCAACTGGGCAGTCGACCCCCTCCCCCCCAAGACCAGGTCAATTGGGCAGTCGACCTGGGTGTCGACCAGGTCGCCGAACCTGGTTTTGAGCCTGGGTGCATTCTTATGTATCTGGTCTGATTTCTGTCTAGATTCGTTGACTTGACCCTATTTAAACAGCCTCAAACCTAGCCTTCTCTACACACAATTCTATTCTGCTTCTTCTCTGCCTCTGTTCTAAATAAATAAAAAATGGTGTCGCTACTCTGCTGGAATCAAAACTAGAAGCTAATCAACATCAACCTAAGCAACTCAATTCAAACTAGAGATTAAAGCTTCTGCAACGATTCTACAACAAATAAAGTTCTTTCTTTAATCCAACCAAGGAAAGTACAGTTATTTTCTGATATAAACATTAATTCTGATTATGACATGAATTTTAAATCTGAATCTGAGATTATATCTGTTCTGTTCTGTTTAGATCTACCTTATTCTGTATTTCTTTCTGCTTTATATTCTATAGCCAGGCTACCACGAGCCTGAGCCAATCTCATAAGAGATTAACATACGCTAAAATGTTTGGGACAGTAAAATGAATGATGCATAAATTGGGCATGACCAATAGGTGACTGATTTGAGGAAAGAACATGGATTGTAGCTAGAACATAAATCTGAGACATATGACTGGACATGTTTTACTTATAACATAAAGGGGTATTGAAAATATGATTAGAGGACACATAATTGGACATAAATATAGACAGTATTGAACATATGATTTGAGATAAAGAGAATATGGCTTAGGTGTAAAGATTTACATGAAAGTAGGATATCTATTAATGTAAATAAACACCTAAGTAAGGGATCTTTGGGATATATGACATGCATAGTAATCGATGGTTATATTTGGTATAATTTATATATGGATCTTCTGTACTATGCAAGTTTAATAAAAATTGAAACATATGATATATGGTAAATTATGACCATAATCTGTGTTATGTAAATTTAATGCAAACATGGGGAATATAATCATATTGTGAATCATGACTATTATTGATGCATGTGAACTTAGGCAAGATTTATAATTAGGCAAGATATGTTTGTGAAACTTTAAGGAATGATTAAATCTGTTATATTTGCCGAATTTGCTAGTTCTGCTATATTTGCCTAATCTGCTAGTTCTGTTATATTGCCAATCTGCTAGTTCTGTTATATTGCTTAATCTGCTAGTTCTGCTCTACTGCCTAGTCTGCTAGATCTGTTCATCTACCAAATCTGTCATCTGCTAAGTCTGTTGAAAATGCCAAATCTGCTAAACTAAACCTATTGAGATGCCTAATCTGTTATCTGCTAAATCTGCTAGTTTGCTTAATCTGCTGAATTCGTTAAGTCGCCTAAATCTGTTATCTGTTATGTCTGTTAAGTTGATATATTCAGTCTGTTATTGACATAATCTGAATTAGCTATGAATAATCGACATGTATATTAGGCGTGGGTATAAATGGTAAATTATTAATTAATTGGCCGCAAAGATAAACATGGCTAACTCGAGGTTAGAATGAGTTTGCGGCGTAATTCTGCCCGGGACCGCCCGGCACATCCAGTGGCCGCAAACAATAGGTTCTAATGTGAGAAGTTAGTCATAGTGTCCTTGAAACCCGAGGTTAGACTCAGTTTGCGGTAGAAATCTGCCCAGAACCAACCGGCCTAACCAGTAGCCGCAAACTGTCAGTCTAATGTGAGAGGTCTGGGCATTAATATTTAATTAATGAAAATCTGAGATAAAAATGATGTCTAAAACGTGTTGGGCGGATAGAGTTAAACCCACTAGACTGATGAATTTAATTAATCTGTTCTATGAATCTGTAGGCCCAACTTCAAAGTTAGACAAACCTGTAAATCTGTTAAATCCGTATATCTGATCCGTTAGTCTGAAAACTTATCTGATCTGTGAACTAGTTGATCTGAATTCTGTATGTCTGAAACTTGTAAACAAGTTAATCTGAAATCTGCTAGTCTGGGGACACAAGGTTAGGAGGGGAATTACTTGTGTCATCTGTTGTTTGGGACCCATATTAGTCAGTTACCCTTTCTGGTATCAAAACTTTGACCCAACAGTAGGTAGGGTCCGGGCACGCTTACTGAACTAATTATAAGCGGTTCATTCTGATAATGGCGAGGGGTGTTGATGGTGCGTTCCAACCGGGTCATGTGCGTGCATGGATCCCGGTCTGCCTCTGAGGATGTAAGACGCCGTGACGTCTGTAAATAGGTTTGTACCAATTGGTTGTCACTTTAGGGAGTGATACACCCTACTGTGGGGCCGACACAGGGTATTTATGTATTTGGGAGCCGATCGCTTGGGGTAGGGTTTTAGGGTACACTTAGTTCTGTCTATTTCTGTTGGTACCGTCTGTTTCTATTGGGTGGTAACACCTGTCTGTTTCTGCGTGGTACCGTCTGTTCGGGTGGTAAAGGCCCATTTACTAGTGTACACCTAATTCTACATTCTGTTTCCGTAGGGATTAATCTGTTTATGTTTCTGTACCTTCTGTTGGGGTGGTAAAGGCCCATTATTAGCATTCTGTTTCTGTCTGTTTCTGTTCGGGTGGTAAAGGCCTATTACTAGCACTCTCTTCTGTGGAAATTATTCTGTACCCATTTCAGTTTCAGTTTAGACAATAGGGTGGCACCTAATTCTGTTATACTAGTATTAGTGCAGAGAAGTAAGATATAAATAAGAAGCATGGCTTAGTCTACATCATTCTGTTTCTGCTATTTAACCTAAGTATATCTGCTACTCTTGTTACGGCCATCTCTTATCCAGTTTTTCTTTCATGTCATTATTATTATTATTATCTGTTCATACGCTGAAAGTCACTGGACTTGCCAGACTTTATGTCTGACCCTTGTTGTTTCGCCTCCTTTTCTTCTGTTTCCCCCCAGGTTTTGTAGAAGGGAATACTCTAGCTTGATCCGGATTCCTTCTGCTTGAGGTGCTTAAAGTATGGCTTGTCTTCTTCTGTGGGATTATGATTTTAAACTATGCATTCTGAAGGCTTTTGTACAAGACTGATATTTTGTACTTGAATTCTGATATTGTGATTTGAAAGGATGTAACCATACTTATTTCTGTTTTCCGCTGTAATAAAGTTATAATTTTTCAAGTACTGTTTATCTGTCTTGTAATATTCTGTTCTGTTTACTAAAATGCCCCACCAAAGTTAAGGCATTACCTTTGTGAGTGATCTTAACGGAGGTGGGGTGTTACACTTGGTATCAGAGCTTAAGGTTACCTGAACAGATAATTTTTTTAGAAAAATTATTTTTCTAAAGTATTTTTGGAAGAAGTGTTTTCAAAAACATGTCTTGATGAGTAATTTAAAGAGGAAAGTTTTTACGAAAAACATAATCCCCAATGGCCATATATCTTTATCTTTCGAATTCTCCATTTTGAATCTTTCCTTTTTCGTTTCAGCATGGCTAAAGATCTTAACCTTCTGGAGGGTGTAACGATACCAGGATGGTATAGGAGGTTATTAGAGGCTAGGGCCACTGCAGGTCCAGCCAATGTTCCTCCACCACCAGTTGCACCCGCTCCTCCTCCTCCTCCCCCTCCTCGCGCTGATACTTTTGCAAAGACATGCAAGGAATTTAAGGCTATGGGTGTAAAACCTTTTCAAGGGTCAAAAACGTTTGTGGAAGCTAGAGATTGGCTTAAGGAGGTGGAAGAATTGCTAGAAATCTTTGAAGTAGAAGAAGGGAGGAAAGTCAAATTAGCAGCTTGGTTAATGAAGGGAGAGGCCTCGTTTTGGTGGGAGGTCACTAATGGGGAGCGTCCTATTGATTCTTGGGCGGATTTCATACGTAGGTTTGAGGCAAAGTTTCTCTCAAGGGCAGAAGAGAATCTATACATGGAAAGGTTCTTGACATTGAAGCAGGGAAATCTATCAGTGAAAGAGTACGTCAACAAATTCAACCAATTGGCAAGGTTTGGCTTAGATTTGGTGAACACGCAGGAGAAGAAGGCTCTGAGGTTCGTTAATGGCTTGAATGAGCCATTGCAGGGGTTGGCTATGACCTACATCCCTATGGGGGCCACCTTTGAGAAGCTAGTAGACTTGGCACTCATGCACAAGGAGAAAGGCGCTAAAGCTGATAAGGTACCCGAGAGGAAAGAGGCAAAGAAGGAAGAGCCACCGAACAAGAAGGAATGGCCCAAAAAGGAAACCCAAAAGAAAGATAAGGAGTTTGAAGATAAGAAGGAGAAAAAGTGTTTTACTTGTGGGAGCTCGACTCATCTGAATAAGGATTGCCGAAAGAGGAAGGGCACTTGCTTCAACTGTGGTGAGATGGGACACTTCACCAGGGACTGCCCGAAGAAACAAGGGCAAGGGCAGAGGGCAGGACCAACTTCTGGAGGGCAGGCGAACACTCTTGAGGCTAGTGGCTAGGATAGAAATAGGAAAATTCCTATAGTAGGCTTAATTTCTTTATCTGATTATGGAGTTAAGACTCTTTCTGATTCTGGCATTCTGATTTTGTAATCGATACTCTGCACTTAAATACTAGTACTGTTTCTGATTCCGCTGTAGACCCAAATCCATAAGGGTTATGACTCATCTGTTTGTGATTGGGGTTTGAGAGATATTCATGTTAGGCGTCGAGTAGGACGCATATATTCTGGGATTTATCATGCTTAGTTTCCTAAGAATCATTCGGTAATCTAATATGTACCAGTAGTTTGTAAATATCTGAATAATTCTGATTTCCAGTTTTGACATTGCCTAAAGAGGGTAATCCTCTGGGTGTCAATCTGATGTTGGTTTCGGTGTTCAGGGTTGATACTTAGGACCCATGTCTAATGGGAAGCAAGTTTTAGTTTTATCTGTATTCTCTTCCATCATTCGATTGTATCCTATCGATCGAATCTTTGAACTTTAGGTAGAAACTAATGGGTGTAAACATGTGTTTGAGACATGTTATGTTTGATGGTTGCAAGTGGATGCATGTGGTTGCTAGTGGTTGCTCGTGGATGCATATACACACACTAGGCACTAGATCGGCTCGAAAACACTCTCATACTGCATATGGATGTGTGAGCATTTTCAATTTTTGTGGATGCAAAATGATTGACTCAGCACATGGATGTTGCATATGACTGAATGGTTGTGCACTCATATAGAAATGATATGTATCGAGTAGGAAAATTGCATACATGTTGGACTCATGGCACTGGCATAATTCGCATTAAGGAGGTCAACTGAATCAGTGGAGCGCCTGATCTTTGCATTAGATAAGGAACATATACACACAATTTTGCAGATGTTCATACAACGTTAGAAGTTTCTAAGGACAATGGATGCCATTGATTGATGATTGAGTAGATGGATGTTGGATGGTAGGACACATTCTTCTTAACTTGAAGATTTCGGGGACGAAATCCTTTAAGGAGGGGAGAATGTAATACCCCGTATTTTCTGTGAACGTATAAGTAACAAATCTGAGGATAATTAAAATATAAAATAAGAATCAGGGAAAACGGGTTGTGCCATTGCGTTCGTCTCGAAATTCTGCTTGAAAACGAGTCCGAGTTTGTGAGAATCGGAGTCCGTATGACCAAGTTATGGCCCTCCAAAGTTTCAGAAATATTCAGAGTTCAAAACAGCTCGAATTCGAATTCAAAATTCGAATTTCAAACGCAGAACAGACTAGGCGGGAAATTTCCCGCCCAGACCCAGGTCGACTGGGGAGTCGACCCCCCCCCCCCCAGACCAGGTCGACTGGGCAGTCGACCTGGGTGTCGACCTGGTCCCCGAACCTGGTTTTGAGCCTGGGTGCATTCTTATGTATCTGGTCCGATTTCTGTCTAGATTCGTTGACTTGGCCCTATTTAAACAGCCCCAAACCTAGCCTTCTCTACACACAATTCTATTCTGCTTCTTCTCTGCCTCTGTTCTAAATAAAAAAATAAAAATAAAAATGGCGTCGCTACTCTGCTGGAATCAAAACTAGAAGCTAATCAACATCAACCTAAGCAACTCAATTCAAACTAGAGATTAAAGCTTCTGCAATGATTCTACAACAAATAAAGTTCTTTCTTTAATCCAACCAAGGCAAGTACAGTTATTTTCTGATATAAACGTTAATTCTGATTATGACATGAATTGTAAATCTGAATCTGAGATTATATCTGTTCTGTTCTGTTTAGATCTACCTTATTCTGTATTTCTCTCTGCTTTCTGTTCTATAGCCAGGCTACCACGAGCCTGAGCCAATCTCATAAGAGATTAACATACGCTAAAATGTTTGGGACAGTAAAATGAATGATGCATAAATTGGGCATGACCAATAGGTGACTGATTTGAGGAATGAACATGGACTGTAGCTAGAACATAAATCTGAGACATATGACTGGACATGTTATACTTATAACATAAAGGGGTATTGAACATATGATTTGAGGACACATAATTGGACATAAATATAGACTGTATTGAACATATGATTTGAGATAAAGAGAATATGGCTTAGGTATAAAGACTTACATGAAAGTAGGATATCTATTAATGTAAATAAACACCTAAGTAAGGGATCTTTAGGATATATGACATGCATAGTAATCGATGGCTATATTTGGTATAATTTATATACGGATCTTCTGTACTATGCAAGTTTAATAAAAATTGAAACATATGATATATGGCAAATTATGACCATAATCTGTGCTATGTAAATTTAATGCAAACATGGGGTATATGATCATATTGTGAATCATGACTATTATTGATGCATGTGAACTTAGGCAAGATTTATAATTAGGCAAGATATGTTTGTGAAACTTTAAGGAATGATTAAATTTGTTATATTTGCCTAATTTTCTAGTTTTGCTATATTTGCCTAATCTGCTAGTTCTGTTATATTGCCAATCTGCTAGTTCTGTTATATTGCTTAATCTGCTAGTTCTGCTCTACTGCCTAGTCTGCTAGATCTGTTCATCTGCCAAATCTGTCATCTGCTAAGTCTGTTGAAAATGCCAAATCTGCTAAACTAAACCTATTGAGATGCCTAATCTGTTATCTGCTAAATCTGCTAGTTTGCTTAATCTGCTGAATCCGTTAAGTCGCCTAAATCTGTTATCTGCTATGTCTGTTATGTTGATATATTCAGTCTGTTATTGACATAATCTGAATTAGCATTGAATAATCGACATGTATATTAGGCATGGGCATAAATGGTAAATTATTAATTAATTGGCCGCAAAGATAAACATGGCTAACTCGAGTATAGAATGAGTTTGCGGCGTAATTCTGCCTGGAACCGCCCGGCATATCCAGTGGCCGCAAACAATAGGTTCTAATGTGAGAAGTTAGTCATAACGTGCTTGAAACCCGAGGTTAGACTCAGTTTGCGGCAGAAATCTGCCCGAAACCAACCGGCCTAACCAGTAGCCGCAAACTGTCAGTCTAATGTGAGAGGTCTGGGCATTAATATTTGATGAAAATATAAGTCCCACATCAGGAAATATTCAACTAAGATCCTGGATAAATACTAAGAGGCTATAGTTCACATCAACCAATTGGTTTTGTGAACAAACTATGTAGCTCTCTAAAAATATAAATGCCAACAGTGGTATCAGAGCCCAGGTCAACTAATTCAACTAGTTCAACTAATACGTATGTGCTTAACCGCCATACGTGCGCCACTCCATCCAAAATAGCATGATCACGTAGATGGCTCAAATACGACACACGTGAAGGGGGAGTGATGAAAATATAAGTCCCACATCGGGAAATATTCAACTAAGATCCTGGATAAATATTAAGAGGCTGCCCAGGTCAACTAGTTCAACTAATACGTATGTGCTTAACCGCCATACGTGCGCCACTCCATCCAAAATAGCATGATCACGTAGATGGCTCAAATACGCCACACGTGAAGGGGAGTGATGAAAATATAAGTCCCACATCGGGAAATATTCAACTAAGATCCTGGATAAATACTAAGAGGCTATAGTTCACATCAACCAATTGGTTTTGTGAACAAACTATGTAGCTCTCTAAAAATATAAATGCCAACAATATTTAATTAATGAAAATCTGAGATAAAAATGATGTCTAAAACATGTTGGGCGGATAGGGTTAAACCCACTAGACTGATGAATTTAATTAATCTGTTCCGTGAATCTGTAGGCCCAATTGCAAAGTTAGACAAACCTGTAAATCTGTTAAATCCGTATATCTTATCCGTTAGACTGAAAACTTATCTGATCTGTGAACTAGTTGATCTGAATTCTGTATGTCTGAAACTTGTAAACAAGTTACTCTGAAATCTGCTAGTCTGGGGACACAAGGTTAGGAGGGGAATTACTTGTGTCATCTGCTGTTTGGGACCCATATTAGTCAGTAACCCTTTCTGGTATCAAAACTTTGACCCAACAGTAGGTAGTGTACGGGCACGCTTACTGAACTAATTATAAGCGGTTCATTCTGATAATGGCGAGGGGTGTTGATGGTGCGTTCCAACCGGGTCATGTGCGTGCATGGATCCTGGTCTGCCTCTGAGGATGTAAGACGCCGTGACATCTGTAAATAGGTCTGTGCCAATTGGTTGTCACTTTAGGGAGTGATACACCCTACTGTGGGGCCGACACAGGGAATTTATGTATTAGGGAGCCGGTCGCTTGGGGTAGGGTTTTAGGGTACACTTAGCTCTGTCTGTTTCTGTTGGTACCGTCTGTTTCTGTTGAGTGGTAACACCTGTCTGTTTCTGCGTGGTACCGTCTGTTCGGGTGGTAAAGCCCATTTACTAGTGTACACCTAATTCTACATTCTGTTTCCATAGGGATTAATCTGTTTCTGTTTCTGTACCTTCTGTTTGGGTGGTAAAGGCCCATTACTAGCACTCTCTTCTGTGGAAATTATTCTGTACCCGTTTCAGTTTCATATCAGACTTTAGGGTGGCACCTAATTCTGTTATACTAGTATTAGTGCAGAGAAGTAAGATATAAATAAGAAGCATGGCTTAGTCTACATCTTTCTGTTTCTGCTGGTTAACCTAAGTATATCTGTTGCTCTTGTTACAGCCATCTCTTATCCAGTTTTGCTTTCATGTCATTATTATTATTATCTGTTCATATGCTGAAAGTCACTGGACTTGCCAGACTTTATGTCTGACCCTTGTTGTTTCGCCTCCTTTTCTTCCGTTCCCCCCCCCCAGGTTTTGTAGAAGGGAATACTCTAGCTTGATCCGGATTCCTTCTGCTTGAGGTGCTTAAAGTATGGCTTGTCTTCTTCTGTGGGGATTATGATTTTAAACTATGCATTCTGAAGGCTTTTGTACAAGACTGATATTTTGTACTTGAATTCTGATATTGTGATTTGAAAGGATGTAACCATACTGATTTCTGTTTTCCGCTGTAATAAAGTTATAATTTTTCAAGTACTGTTTATCTGTCTAGTAATATTCTGTTGTGTTTACTAAAATGCCCCACCAAAGTTAAGGCATTCCCTTTGTGAGTGACCTTAACGGAGGTGGGGTGTTACATGATATCGTTGAAACACTCTAGGATTGAATCTTATATTTGATGGGAAATGCAAGTGATAATTGTTTGCTTTGTTGAATGCATTTGATTTAGACGACAATGGAAATCAGGTTTCTATCTTCACGTAGTTAACAGACATTTCTGGACATGTCATGGGATTGGCATTAAGGAAAATTATTGAGTTTAGGATTTATCTTATGCGAGGTGCGGAATCTATGAGTAGATCACCTAGCAGAATGAAACCTATAGAAAGGAAAGAGCTAAAAGTTCATCTAGTCGATTTGGAGGGAAAGAGTTTCATTCATCTAAGAAGGCCACGATAGGGTACAGCTGTAGTATTCCTGAAGAAACCAGATGGATCTCTAAGGATGTGCATTGATTATCGAAAGCTCAACTATTGACAATCTGTTTGATCAGTTGAACAGGGTTAATATTTTTGTGAGTTGCACTTGGATACTGATTTTAATCGGCTGCGAGTAGCAGAAGAGAGTGTCCTATTGAGGGGCTTTTGGTCAAGATACGATCTTATGAGTGGATCGTCATGCCTTTTGGCTTAACTAATCTGTCCGCTTTCTTTGTAGATCCAATAAACCAAGTTTTCTGAGAACATTTGGATAGATTTTTGTTGGTTTTCATAGATGATATTTTGGTGCATTCTAAGGATAAGAGAGATCACGCGACTGACATTCGGATTGTGCTCAAGATTTTGAGAAAGCACCAAGTGAAACTAAGTTTTAAAATGTCACTTCTAGGAGAAAGAAGTAAAGTTCCCTAGCCACATAATTTCAGGTGAAGTTCCTAAAAGTAAGCAATAAGAGACACAAAATCGTTGCATAAACAACTCTAACTCTGACATCTCATTTTTGACTAAACTACGACATGGAAGAGGGATATAGACTGACTTTGTAAAAACAAATAAAAGGCACGGTAATAACATAGTAAGTTGCACTACATTGTAACATGAAAAAGGGAAAAAAGGAACAACTCTCTTTATTTTCTGCAGTTTACATATTGGTATAACATGTGTTGTTGTATGTCTTTTTTTATAATAAAACTTAACATCCTATATATCATGATTTGATCAAAACCTAGCATGCTACAGATTAGGATATAATCAAAACCATAAAACCTCGTTGGAAAGGGTTAAAAAAGCAATGTTTTGGCTGGATTAGAGGAAATTAGGAGACAACACTCAATGGGAGCATGGACCATGAATGATCCTGCTTGTTCTTCTCATTGATTTGATAAAATTAGATGAAGTTAGACGAAAAGAGAGTAGAAAAGGGTGAAAAGGAATATAATGTGGTGTAAAAAGAAATATACGAGGTCTAGCCAATTCTCTATTGCATTTGACCAGCATTGGATTTACTTCATTTTACACATATCAACTATGCTGAAATAGGCATACTTCGTGGTAGCACAATAATTTTTTAACATTTACTAAAAGGACTCATTCATTATTATATCTTGTAGGATTATGCAATATGTAAGAACATTCTATACTAAGGTAACATAATTTTTATTCATTAATTGAGATAATTGCAAGTATGTTACTCCCATCAATTCTATATACACTTACAACACCAACACATTAAAATCCATGGCCATCCGAGACCACAATAACCAGTTAAATATCCTCTGTTTATGCATGCTTTTTCACAGTTCAAGTCTACTTCTTTGTCATTAATGCAAATCCCTCGATATTTGTTTATTGTTTCACACTTCCTTTTCGCGGATGCAGTTGCTTCTGTCATTTAGAACAACAACCATATTAATGAACTGGACATTTTAAGTGCAAACATAGTAGACATCAAACCATAGGGACATTTTATGTCCACACTTATATAAATTTCAAATGTTGTTGATGTTACATTGAAATTTGATGACAATACTTCCGTCTCATTGTAGTTAACCTATATACATTTAAGTTTCAAATGATGTCGAGGTTACATGAAAGTTTTCTTTTCATTCTTTCATTATTATTGCTTAAAGAAAGTCGAAAAAAGAGTTATAAGAATGGACTTGGAACTAACCAAAAGAAGTAAACAACAACAGAAACAAGAGGTAAGCTGAAGCAATCATCTTAGGATTCATGTCAATGAAGTTGGAGTTTTCTTTTATATTTATATTGATATATATGTATCAATTTTGCTTCAAGTATCAATATATATAGTGTTGTTTGTTATTTGGAATGTTTATTAGAAGATAAATTTGAAAATCAACATGTTTTAGTTAGTAAAATGTAATAAACAATTAATTTCTATATTCTTTGAAGATAGGTTTGAAAATATAATTTTTTTGAGTTAGAAATACAAATAATTAGTTAATTAAAATATTCGCTGATGCCAAACTCGTATTCTAGTTGTTTAATTAGTAAAATTTAATTAATTACTATGTCTATAATATGATAAGGATCGGCATCTCCACAATTTTCCAACATTTCAAATCCCTTATCATTTCCACCGCATGTTCCATTTCAAATGTTATAGTTTTTCTTTTTCATAGCATGAGAAGAAAGAGAAATAATATTATTTTATTTTGAATATATGGTTTATATTCGGAGGATCTGAGATGCAGCAAAGGGCCGGGAACGAGTCATTACCCTTTTTTATAAGAAAAGAATATCGCATAAAGGAATACATAATTAATGGTAATAAGTTATTT
This sequence comes from Allium sativum, assembly GCA_030737875.1. NCBI lineage: Eukaryota > Viridiplantae > Streptophyta > Magnoliopsida > Asparagales > Amaryllidaceae > Allium > Allium sativum. The sequence goes on along the minus strand of CM060921.1, from coordinate 711,363,831 downwards.
GAAAAGCACTTAAGAATATTTCATTTCAAGTACGTTTATCGAATTTTATGGGAATAAGTGATTTCTTTAATCTTTTATTATTTTCTTTGACGAGAAATGACAATTTATTTTACATTGAATTCCGAAAAATAATTAGTTTAAAGTGTTTTCCTCAAACTTATTATCTAAGTTGGAAAACCTTTCAATCTATTTTCTTGTGTATTATTTGTATTGTCTGATATTAACGAACGTTTATAATTTCTGTTGCACGAACAAGGTATATGTAAAAACCCAGAATTTTGAAAATTGACTAGTTATTTAATTAGATTTCAAAAATAGGAATTTTTGCAAATAATGGAATTGACCACGAAACTTTGATCGTTACATTCGTCTTGGAATTCTGGTCAACTTTCATGTTTGGTGTTTTGCGAACGGAATCTGTATGAAAAAGTTACGGACGAAATACAAAAAACAAACGGAAATGAATAAATATAATATATCTTACCTTTTATAACCAGCCCTCACTAGGCAAAACGACACAAGGGTGGTCAACACCCCTAGCATAGGCGGTCGATCACTTCGTGCCGGAACAACCCAGTGATGGCTACGTTAAGGGGGCTTAGTTTTATATAAGATATTATATAAATCGGCAGATGTTTTCTTAATCAAATCTTATAGTTAATGGCCAATTTCACTCCTATAAATAAAGGGGATAGGCCTCATTCTTTTCCACACAAATCAGTAGGCAATAGTGAAGCTCTGCCATTTCCCTTTTTCTTCAAATCAATTTCTAACTCAAAAATGGATACATATACAATCAATTAAACATAAATCGTATGGATTTGAAAGGGTTAATCAAATTCAAGTTGAAACGTGTAACACCCCGCATTTTTAATATAATTAAAAATGTACATAAATGTGTATATATATACATAGATAGGTAAATAATGGTGATGTATAATGAAAATTAATTAATATATGAAATAAAGAAAGGATTGGTTGCATGCGATGTAAATATGTTGCATGCACCGATTTGTAAACATAATGCATCAACATTAAAAGAAAAATAAAAGAAAAAGATTCATGCAATGGTTTAATTTAAGTATTGTAACTAACATGAAAAAGAGTAGAAGAGAACAATAATTATCATTGTTCTAAGACTTATTAACAAAAGACTTTGTAGCTCAGTTGGTTAAGGCATTGGATTTGTAACATAGAGGTCGGGGGTTCGAACCCCGGTGGCAGCATAATTTTTATCTCTGTTTTAAAGAGGGCCAACTGAACATGCAAATGTATGTACATATACAAATTCAAAATTTGAAAGGATAAGAATGTACATATAAGGAAATAAAGAAAATATATGTATATATATATGAGAATATATATATATATGCAGAAATATATGTATACGAAAGATAAAATTTAAGATAAGGCTATAATAAATGAAATATGGCAAGAACTAAATAACGGTGCAACATCGTTTGAATTTTGAAAGTAAAATGAATGTTGTGCGTATATATATACGCGTAAAATGGTCGTTAAAGGAATTGTATACATATAAGAATATTTCATGTGAATAAAACGGTTAAAATAAATTCCAGAAATTCAAAAGTTCGAAAATCAAATTTCTACGCCAAAACAATTCAAACATTCGAAATTCAAATTTCTACGCCAAAACAGCTTGTGGGACACAATGTTGACTCAGCACTACATGTACAATAAGATTTGGCTAGATTCATCTGCGAACCCGGACTATTTTCTTAACTAGGTTCAATGTTGACTCAGCTCTGCGTGTACGATAAGGAATTGAGCGGCTATATAAATACCCCTAGGCCTATTGTAATATTCACTAAAGTTCATGGCAACGCCATGGCTCTACTCTAACTCATATTCTTCTTCTTCCTCACTAAATCTCAGATCTATTCTTCTCTCCTCTCTCCTCATAAAACTATTCTCAAAATAAAAATAATTAAATTGAGGAATTCAATTACTACGGATAGAATAAAAGGAGAGATTCAAGTATCGCGCAAGAACATAAAAGAAATGCAGATCTGAAATTCAAGCTACGCAACACAAAAAGGAGGAAAATCAATCCAAGATCTACGGATTAAAGCAAAAAAATCACTGTGAGTGGAATTATGACAAAATTTTGTATAATAGTATTACTATCGTTCATCATTTCCCCAGTTATAAATTCAATGCAAAAATTTATGTTAAAATAATTGTTCCTTTATTCTCTTGCCCCTTTTTATTTTTGAGATCTAGGTTATCTCGAACCTAGACGAAATCTTATTATGTATACGTACGGTTGAAATATGAAAATATTGGGGCATAACCTATTTTATGCGATCGAAGAACATAATTCGTAATTTTGGAGTTTGTGGCAAAACAATTGTTATCTCATATATTGGGCATAATCTATTTTATACAGTCGAGGAAAGTAATCTATAATGTTGGATTTAAGTAAGTTTGACACAATTGTCATTGGATATGGATTATATGAAATTAGGTATAATTGGACATTGGAAATTTACATGTTTGGGCATAATATGGATTGAAAGGATTTGTGTATGATTTGGAATATGGACATAATTATATTGCAATATTAAATTTATGCAAATTGGGAATAATTCTAATTGACTATGGTATTGGTATAATTTAATATGAATAAATTGGTATGAACAACATGTAATTTGATAACATTGATTTTATGAAAGTGATTATTATTGGATATTTTGGATAATTGGAATATATATATATATATATATATATATATGAAATTGTCATATTTGGGTAGGAATTGCATGGAATTGATGAAATTGCCTATAATTGGAAATTTGTAATTAAGCCTAATTAATATGTAACTAGTGACAAGTTGGAATAGGCAAAATTGTATACATGACTATATGTTGAATTGGAAGCACATAACATGAAAATTGGGGTTCGGATGAAATACGATGTTAATGAACCTTTGACACGAGGTTAGGCGTGATTGTGGTGTAAGACTGCCCGGAACTGCCCGGCAAATCCAACTGCCACAATTGGACTTCTAATGTGAGAGGTCAAAGGCATGAATTGTAGGCGTAACGGTTGGTGATACGAGGTTAGACCCGCTTTGTGGTGTAAGACTGCCCGGAATCGCCCGACAAATCCAGCAGCCACAAAGTGTTCGGTCTAATTTGGGAGGTCATGCACCGTTCATCATAATGAATGAATTAAGGAATACTAACCATAATAAGACATGTGGGTGACGTGGGTATGGTTAGAGGGTTAAGTGGGTGACATGTAAAATAGGACATGTAAATATGGACTTAACCGTAGTAAGACAAGACATGTAAAATATGTAAATGTGGACTTAACTATAGTAAGATACGTGTGGTAAAACATGACTAAGGTGGATTTAACCGTAGCACAGCATGTGTAAGACATGTATACAATAATAAAAGAGGTTAAGTGGGACCTCAGCAACATGTAAGACATAAGTAAATAATGCTTAACCAAAGGGGACCCACTATGGCATTACAAATTAATTGAATTGGGTAAAGTTTAAGTAGCGGGTTAAGAAAAAGGAAGGGTTAAGTCAAACCTAAAATTAACGACACGGTAATGGGGGAATGATAACTACCTATTATAAACTTGAATTAAATATGTAAAACTTGTCCTAGGGACAAGGGAAGATTATGACTTAAGATATAATACAAGACTTGAAGGGTGGGACGACTTATACTATGAAATAAGTTAATCTAAGTTGAAAATGTGGGAAAACACCCGTACGCTATCGTTTGATAAAGAAAACTTAAGTCATGTTTGAATTCGTTGAAAAACCTTAGTTAAAAAGGAACTAAGTAACAAACCTTAGTTGAAAAGAGAACTAAGCAATAGAAACTAAGTATCAAACCTGGGTTAAGAGAACCAAGTAATAAACCTTGGTTAAGATAACTAAGTAACGAGAAAGAGAACTAAGTAGTAAACCTTAGTTAAGAGGGATAAGTAGTAAACCTTAGTTAAGAAAACGAACGATTCAGGAAACTAAGTGGTAAACCTTAGTTAAGAGAACTAAGTAGTAAACCTTAGTAAAGAAACTCAAGTAGAACACGAGAAGGAGCGAACGTCCGTCTGATCATGAAGAAGGCTCCAACGAATTGGGTTACGAAGCACGCAGCTTCGAGGTGACGTGAGGGTACTCTTGGTATCCCTCTGTGAGAATGCAGATGATCTGCCTGGGCTCACAGAGGTTAAGGTCTGCATTAGAAGAACCAAAAGTATGCCTTGGTTGCAATGTAGGGCAACCTAAAGACTAGGACGGACCAGCGTGATTCGGCGAGACAAGTGGCCCTGTGATAGCGACTCGTCGTCTACCTACCATCTTGAGTCAGTCGAGATACGTAAAACGGAAAGGCGGAGAACTCCAAAAGACCATATACTTGCTATCTAGTTGTGGGTGAGGTTGGACAATACGTTTGTGAGGCATAGGGGGGCCTGCGTATAGTTCTCATTTTTCAAGGTGTGCCTTTCATTAGTTGAGGGAGGGGTCAAGTGGGACCATAGCCACTGGAAAAACAGACCTTAGCATCTGCAACGGCAGATAACTTAAAGCTCCCGACCGAGTTCTGTGTTTCTTGATTTGCCCTGCCATGGGACTCGGGCCACAGATATAGCGGACATGTGCAACTAGATACCTAGCACGTTTACGATACGATTGGGACGTCAAGTCTAGGAACACTTATCACTCTGGGTAGTGTGTCCTAGACTAAAGGGCATCGTTCGATAGGTAGCATAATCCCTAGTTCGACCTAGGTTGCGTAAACCCTAAATCCGAGAAGCGTTCAATAGGTAACATAAACCCCAGTGGCCCTGGGTAGCATAAACCCTGGTTGAATCTAAGAAGTGCTCGATAGTATACCTTAGATTAGATCTAGATGGTACACGAAATCTAGCAAGATCGAGAGCGGCAGTCCAAACGATTTCAAGAATGGTGGCACTACACTAAAGTAGTATATATTTACATGATGAAGCCCGTACGACATATGATAAGGGACTGTATATATACATGGAAAAGGATTAGACGAGTTGGGGGTATCTACATATACGTTGTATTAGGTTAACCTAGTAGTGAGACATGAGTATAGCCTAGAGAGCTAATATTGCGAATAACCTAATAAGCAAGAAAATATAACTGAACAGTATATGTAGTATTACACAGAAGTTTATTATAAGTCCACTCACACAGAACTTATGTTCTGACCTTCTCCTCATTACATACTTCTAGGTTAGGTTCAAGGCACAAATGGTATAACTATGGGTACTAGTTAGACAATATGATATATAAGGTAAAGCTATTTTTGAATATATTATTTTAATTCCTTCCGCTGTGAGATGCTTTACGAGTTCTGACATATTTCTTTTTCTCTATCTTTTTCTGCAGGATACCAGAGCACCTAACTCGGGTCTCGATGGATCAAATTTGAAGAAAAATCGGTATGTCGAAATTCGGGTTGTTACAAAAAAGGGTATGAATTGATGTCTAAACTATTCTTCATCAGATTCTCCCCTCTTTTCCTATTTTCTGGCAAATCTACAAATTTGAAAGTATCCCGTTTTCAGAATAGTTGTAGATCTGTAAGAATTTGGGAATTACAGGTCTAAAAGGTTATTCAGATTTCAGATTTAGATGCTTTCAGGTACGTAGAAAATTTAATACAAAGTTACAATAGCTTAATTATCTTGTTTGTATTAGATCTTAAATATATGCCTAATATTTATCAGACCTGTTTATAATATTGTTAAATCTAAAATGATGCCTATCAGATCTGCTCATGAATGTTGTCAAAAACCTAAAAATATAGATTTGCAGTATCGAATAATATTATAATTTGTAGGTATACTTGATTTATTATATCATTGCCTACAATTATGTTTAAAATATGTTGTGGCTATTGCAAAACACTGTTAAGATGTAGCTTCATTCCATATCTACAGTTTCATTGTTAAACAATGATTCATGTAATTTTGATTAAAAGGACATAAACTTGTTTGTATTCAGTTTGTTGGGGTTTTAATTTAGTTATTTTAAATATATCTTTCTACACTTTTAAAATAAAAAGACATTATTTCAAACCAATAAAAAAATACATCAAATATTAAAAAAGGGAAAAGTTTTGTAAATTCACATATAAATATAAAAATGTTTTTTTGTGCGTAGTTTACATCAACTATTCCAAAGGGTACGTAATATATGTATTTCTTGTGGTTTGGATGAGTTTATTCCAATACTCATGCATAATTTACAATAAATGCAGTCGACAGTCTTTTTGTAAGATTTTGAACCTTATTTAAAAATTGAATACAAAAAGGAATGTTTGGTTATTAGTTGAACCTAAACATTGAACTTAATAGTAGTATTAATAATAATAATAATAATAATAAAAGAAAAATAACTACGTAACATCATGAAAATATAAAAATAAATATATATGCATTGTCCGTTAGAATCTATATAAATGATGACATATACATTTTAAATAATGTTTGAATCGTTTTCATTGTATGGAATTATACATGTAAATGTAATCCATATTAAATGGATATTTTTGTGGTAACCACTATGTCAGCTAGTGTTTGATTGCTATAAATAGGGCTATAAATAAATAAATAGCTATTGTAACCGATATTGATTCGGGGAAACAAGTATGATTATGTAGTTAAGCCCAATGATTACAATTTCTAAATCCAGCATCCACAATTGGCCGGCTTAATGTCAGAGGATTGGTGCATAAGTATATATACATATATACAATTGACAATAAATTAATAAATTAACAGTGTCTATTGCGGTACAACAAAAAGATGTCTCATGGCTGATAAATAATAATAATTAATGCCTTAGGAAAATATGGTCGTTGTAACGTCCCAGAAATATCGACACTCGAACTATGAATTTGATTGAAGATTTAATAATTTGTAATCAATTTCATATTAATACTTAGGTCAGGATATAAATAAAATCAAATATATTGTTTTTGTTAGAATTTAAAATAGCAATGTTTGTAAACGGTGTCGGATTTTGACCAAATAAATTTTAATTGGATTTTGAATGTGAAAACGGAGTAGCACGTCAAGTTTCGTAGCGTTTGGAGTTCATTGTGATGAAACAAAAATAAAACGGGTAACGTAAATTGCGATAGAATTAAATTACGTAGGGTTCACACTTTATTTCCTCCAAACTTTGTATGCAGAAACCACCAACCCAAATTCAACCTACTTCAAATTCCTTCCTCTCTACGTTACGACGTACATCAAACCCATCACATACGTCTGAAAACACCATCACCCTAAAACCTACAAACGGGACTTCGTTCTTATCCTCATTTCTTCTTTTATAAAAATCGCATCCCTGCCCTAGTTTCACTCTGAAGACAAATCTGTTCTTTTTCCTCCTTTTTAGTTAATGGTTAAAGCCTCTTAATTTACTTCTCCCCAAATAAAAACCGATTTTTTCCCAAAATCGAACTTCTCATCGTCGCCGCCATCACCATTGCTCCTCTTCAAAAATAAATTTTGTCATAGCCAAATTCGAAGCCCTGGATCCAAACAGAACTGCGGCCTCCATTCGTCATCATCTCGTCAATGTCTACATCTCTAAATTGTGGCTTCAAAGAAAGTCGGCCCTTGAATCAAAGTCGCTGCTCCAAAATCCATCGCTGCGCCTTCTTCGTCACCACTGCAGGTGAGTGTCAACTCACTCACGATTAAATTGTCGTTTCAAGTAAATTAATTTAAGTTAAATAAAATATAATAATTAATTCTCCTTGTTACTGTGAATGCCTTGTGTTTACTGCATATGTATGCTAAAGAGAAGTAGAAAATAAGTTGATTTCTGTGGTGTTAACTGCCATATGTCTGACCCTATATTGTTACTGTCACCATGCAGTCCGTGTGGAGTAATTACCCTAACATATAAGTTTTGGCCAGCATATTATTGAACCAATTATGTGTGCATCCATACATATGCCGTAATGATATTTTTACCCTATGTATTACCCCCTTCACTTGTTCAAACATAGTACTGACCTGATGTTTTACCCAGTATCTACTTGCCTAATGACATACCCTCACCGACCACTTAGAAACCGAAATTACTTAGAGTTGTTGATCCATGAATCTGGGCTTGTTGTGATGTTCACTGTCTTGTTAAATGTTGCTGGATTTGGGCACCATTTCACACACTTGCTATTCTATTTTGGTTTACGTTTGTGGCTGTGTTGAGCTTCTATGGGTATACCATTTCAATGCTAACCTTGTAATCAAATTTAATTATGACTTGATTAAATGCTTGCTGGCCCAAGTTATATATATATATATATATATATATATATATATATATATATATATATGGCCAGTTCGTACACTATTTTACTATGTTCATTTTGTTGTGCCACTGCATAAACATATATGTGGATGGTCATTGAAGTTCAGACCATGAAACAGATTAATTCATACCTTATCATTTACATTATTTATAGCATAACCAGATACATTTTCTAATACGCAAACTGCATACGTATATACTCGAGAATGTTGTTGCCTTGAAATCCCTCTCATTTTCTCTGTTACTGCACCCCGTATTTTGGTATATAAATACGAATAGAAAAACAGCATAGTTTTAGATTACTATTCTAATTGATCTATTCATGATAAGTTAGGTTGTTTGATGATACCATGTCAAATTCATATTTGCTACTTTCAAATAATAAACCTTGCATTATGGTCAAGAAGCATCATAGCTATTAGTCGAAATAAAAATAAAAACGGTTTATAGGTTTCATTTAACAAGTGGAATTCTTTGCTAAATGATCAACTTTGTTCTTTGCTTATTAAAGAACAACCATTGCAAAAATAATTATGGTGTCCACAAAGAGTAAAATGGCTTCTTGAAATTTGAAACACATACTATCTGATTCTGGTTGAAATAAGTTGTTATAATTTTGTCTTCTTTGCACGATATTATTTCTGTCTACGTCTCCACCACTACAACACGTTTAATTGGCATTGTTTATGGGGATTGCATTGTGCGTGTGTGACTACATGTGTATAGGACTGTATGGACTGCATTGTGTGTATTCTTATATATGACTGCATATATGAGTGTTCATATACATGACTGCATATATGTGAGTGAGTGAAAATATATATGTGCATATATGCATGGATGTATGTAAGTGCTTTGTTCAAGTTACTCAACCCTTAGTTTCTCTTGTATATTGTCAATTTGCATAATTTCATTTATGGTGTCATGATCAATGTGCTTGTGCCACTACCATTGCCATCTAAAAACCAAGACCAGTAACACGGTTTACTGTCTCATGTTACATAGATTGCATAAGAATACTCATCCATAATTGATTCAGAGGAGTCGGCCCATTCATTAAACATGTTTTGGGATGAAACGTACCCTTTTTTCTGTAGAACTGAAAGATTATTTAGTATTATACAATACATGTGTTGCCTCTCCTGTATTATGAATTCCTGAATGCATACAACACCCTTTTTATTGACCATAAATACATTCCTTGCTGACTTAAACATATTTCCATGTTTTGTTTAATAAGATATTTGGTTATACATTTGACAAGGCTGATTATAAATATCGCATATTTAGATATATAAGTTTCTAATATCCCCAGTCATGCTTTAACATTTCGATGTACTTTTATGGCCATGAATTGAGTTGCTGAAACTATTTTGTTAACTAGAATTGATTACTGAAACTATTTTTTTACTAGAATAGAGTTACTGAAACATTTGTTCACAAAAATGAAACTTTCTGAAACCATATTTGTTTACTAAATGAAGTTGCTGAGACCATATTTGCTTACTAAATAAAGTTGTTGAACCATGTTCTTTACTAAATGTAATTGCGGAAACATGTTCTTTACTAAATGTAGTTGCGGAAAACATGTTCTTTACTAAATGTAGTTGTTGAAACATGTCATGAGTTTGCTGAAACCATGTTATTTACTAAAATGAATTTGCTGAAACAATTTAATTACTAAAATGAATTGGATCACTTGGTCGTATTTTCATTTAGACTACATACATTAATCATTCCTTCCGGCCAAGTCGCGTATACTGTTTAGTATTCCCTTGTGCATTTCCTGATTTTCGAATCATGATTTTTTGTGTATATATATGTGGTGGCCGGTATACACATTTATATATATATATATACTAATGTATGTGAATATATATGTCATCGGCATGTGTGTGTGTGTATATATATATATTTAAATCCATATGTTGTCCTGCCTTGTTTCGTCCCAAGTCGTGATGTTACATCTGGGAAATTTTTCTGTGGGTTTGATGTACTCGAAGTTCAATAACATGTTAGGATCAAGTATCATAATTCAGATTCTATCGAAGTTAATTTACTTGAACTATGATTTAATCTCGACTCGAGTGTTTTGTATATTTGCATGAAATGCTTAGGTCAGATTGGAGCATTTCGGATTTAAAGATTTCAGTCAGGATTCGAAGATCGACGAAGATGGGGATTCAAAGCTGGCGCGCTCTGAAGATTTTTAAACAAGTAAAGATTTTTCTTGTATTAAATTGTTTCTTTTAAATTCCGCTGTATATAAAAGCATTGTACTACAAAAAATCTGATTTATAAATAAAAGATTTATTCTTTTATTCAATACTGTGTCATTTATTCTTTATTTTCTGTATTGATTCTGATTTTAAGCTCTGTAAGCTAAATACGCTCCATCGATTTAGACGTTTTAAATTGGTTTAATTACTGGTTTGAAGCGGTCAAAAAGGCGGGACGTTACAAGGTGGATTAGAGCTTTGGATTATTCAAAGTTTAGCTTATCGGGTTTAAAATAAATAGGATCGACACTAGAAAAAAAGATTTTTAAAATATAAAGTTTTGAAATACAAAGTTTAAAAGGAAAATTATTATAGAAATATTATTTTTAAACGGGTATTTTGAAAATAATACAGCAGAAATAAAAATTTATTTTTGAGATTTGAAATTTGTTCGGAATCCCCAATCTTCGAATACAGGTCTGTTAGATCTTTTTTCCATTAAGATCCTCTTATGTTTGAATTTCAAATTCAATATGGAATGGTATATAAGGGAAATAAGTATAATAGAATTGACGAATCAATTTCTGAGATCATGTAGAAATTAAAGACAACTGAAATTTATTAAAAATAAATTTCAGATAGGAATTTGAATGAAAAGGGGAAGTTCAAAATTGTTTAGGAAAATTGAGGCGATGAATTTTATTTCAATATTCGAAATATAAAGATCGGGAGGGTTAATAATTGGAATTCAATGGTGGCAATTGTATCACTAAATTATTCGAATTATTAGAACTCGGTAAGATAAATCATAATTGGTTTCAAACCAATAGTCGAATATATGAATTCGATAGGAAGCTGTGAACTTGTTTATTAATTAACGGAAAGAGGATTGTAAATGACAACTACAAATAAAGCGAAATATAAATGAATATTTTAATGGGATTTGAACTTGTATTTAAACAAAATCACAATTTATTTGATGTGACGAGTTTAGATTTCGATAAAAGGAATAACATTTACTTTTAGAGGTAAATAACGATTATAAGCAAAAATGTGCAAATGAAATTGGGGATAAAGGAAATAGATGAGACCAATACGGTGTGGTTATTCTGAAGTTCAGAATATAAATCAAATGAGGTATTTCCGAAGTTCGGAATATATTATTGGATAAGAGGTTATTCAAAAAGGAGTTGTTTATGGAAGACGACCATATTATTTACTTTTTGTTGTAAAAAAAATGTAATATATTATTAATTAATTGTTTATATATTCAGACTAAAGCATAAAATATATTTCAAAGTTAAAATTTTTTAAGGTGTGAATTATTGCCAACATTTATAAATCCTTAACTTTAAATTAGAAATTTTGAGAATAAATGTTTTATTGGTGTTTGACGTAGTGAGTTTTATCTGTTTCAATGTTAATAACATTGTTTAGTCAAGGTCTGAGAGGTAAATATACCCCAACTTGATTAACTTCACTATTGACTAAGAAATAGTTAAGATTCATAGCCAAAGTGGTTAAATGCAGTAAGCAATGAGTGTTAACATTTGAGAGGGAATAACGATGTTTTATTTAACATCTATTTTAAACCAAAATATGAGTTTAAAAATATCTTCCCATGAAAATAAAGTATATTTCATATAGAAAATGAAGATTGGTGAACAGATGGAAATGTTTTCATTAGTGATAGAAGATTTTCTAGAACTATAGAAAATAAATGTGATAACTGGAAATGTTTTCCCAAAGACCGTGAGAGGCTAACGGGAGTTAAGAACTGACGAACAAGGAGCCGCACATCAAGAACAAAGAACGACATAATGTAAGAGAAGTGGATTTGTAAACAGAATTCAAGAATGGTGAAAGAAACGGTTGGATAAGAAATTAAGGATGGAGTTAAGGAAAATTAAAATTGATTGGAGATTAGTTAAGTTGAATAATTTCATGACTGTTGATATGATGTTGGTTTCGGCCTTCGGGGTTGATACTTAGGGAGTTGTTCGCTTGCTAATTTACGGTCGAAGGATGTGAACGTAAATTAGTAAAAGAGCATGAATGAGGAATTTGTTATAAGAACGAAGATTCCGAGATGGTGAGAGCATTAAGATTCGATTTAATTGGGGTACTTAATAATTGGAAATTGGGAGGAAAATTTTGGTTATAACCAAAAGATTCATACATTGGAGTTTGAAGGGTTATCAAATATTTGAATTAAATAAAAGATCAAAAATGAAAATTTGAAATTTAGATGGAATGTGAGAATATTTTATTTGAATATTGGAGATAGAAGTTTCCGTAACTTATATGAAAAGTATATATATATTTATATATAAGAATTTAGTGAATTTGAAAACTACTAAATTGAAAAGGGGATCGGTTTGAGATAAAATTTTATATAACAGAGATTATATAAGACGAAGTGTTTGAAATATGATTTGAGAAGAAAATCTTACGTAAATGACACAAGTATGATTTATGAAGTAAAGTACTATATGTTTTCAAGTCAAGATAAGGGAAGTACCATTCTTCTTGTTTGAATTTCGAGCTTAGTAAGATGTTCTGCTGGTGGTGGTAGGTTGTCCGGACATAAAACTCGAGTTGTTTGAAAGAACACGACCGTGTTGTGCAATTCGCAGGGCTGTAAATGGCCTATGGTAGGCGGATGTTTCTTGGGGAAACCAAGCGTAACCATTGTGTCTGCTGCGATCTACAGTCGTGATAAGGGCGTAATCCGCAGAGCCGTGAAAGCTTACGGGTATGGATGTTTCCTGAGGGAATCAGGCGTAACCATTGTGTGCCTGCGGTCCCCATGGCATATCTACAAGTGAAAGAGATGTAACCACTAGAGTTACTAAAGGTAGAATGGGGCCATGCAATGTGTGAGATATATTAGTAATGTAGAGCTACCTGTTTGGTGCAGCACTGTGTCTTTGTGACTGGATTTGTCTTCGTGACTGCATGTGTCTTCGAGACATAATTTGCCCCATGATTTGATCTATCCTCGTGACTTAGTTTATCTCCTTTATTTAATAATCTGTTTTTGTGACCCCTGAGATAGAGCAACCAACGCTCAGTGACTTCAGGTTCTCTTTTGATTCTAAAATATCTTCCGTTGATCTGTCCATGACGAAATTTGCAGGGAAGTGAATTCCTACGGATACAGATGTTTTCTGGGGGATCCAGATGAAACCATTATGTATCTGCGATTCATGAACAATCAACATATCAATATTACATTGGTACTTTCCGTATCTGTTTCTAAAAAAGAATTTTTGAAATGTTCTTCACTGGGAGTTGAAGTAAGAATATTTAGTACTTGGAGATTTTAGTCGTGCGCCTGGCCAGTGTATGCCTAACATCTGTGAGAACGACAATAAACTTGTCAAACTTCGAGTTATTAAGTATTTTCAAATTCGAAATTATAATGTAACTAACTTGATAAGTTAAGAAAAAGGGTTTTAAAGTATTTTTCAAGTCCATAGCTTTGTGAAAATAATACAAATATTTTCTGCATGAATTTCATGTTCCGTATAAAAGCTATAAAAAGATTTCAGATTTTTGGAAAATTTCAAGTCGAGAAATTGTAACGTAAAGAGGAGATGTTATTTGCACTCTTCAATGAGTGTTTGGAAAGATGAATTGAATATAGGGAGATGTGGTTGAACTTGGATTGTAATGAATAAATGGAATGATGGATAAGTGGAATACTGACAGATAAAGTATATATAAAATTTTGGAATAAATTGAGATGCATAAATCCGACTTATGAAGAGTTTGAAAATTTAAAAAGAAAATGGTTTTAAAAAGAAATTATATGATTTTGAATTCCTTAGAGGTTTAGGTATAATGAGGAATTGGGAATTATCTCAAAATAAATTGAGATAGAAATTGGTCTGAGAAAACTGAGTACAGTTTCAAAAAACGTGGAAATAAAACACTGATTCGGATGATAAAAGAAATCATATTGATCAAAATTGATCTCCAACTATAAGAAATGAATTTGGTTTTCCAAGTTAAGTGAATACGATGTATAAATTAAGAGGATCAATGAATTAAATATCGGTATTTGAATTAGTTGCGGAAGAATTCCACATTAACAAATAATTTGAGTATACATTGGTATAACTATAACGATCTCTCCTTTTCGAGGACGAAAAGTTTTAAAGGGGGGAAGAATGTAGCGTCCCAGAAATTTTGACAGTCGAAATATGAATTTGATTGAAGATTTAATAATTTATAATCAATTTCATATCAATACTTGGGTCAGGATATAAATAAAATCAAATATATTGTTTGTTTTTGAATTTAAAATAGCAATGTTTGTAAACGGTGTCGAATTTCGATCAAATAAATTTTAACTGAATTTTGAATGTGAAAATGGAGCAGCACGTCAAGTTTCGTAGCGTTTGGAGTTCATTGTGATGAAACACAAATAAAATGGGTAACGTAAATTGCGATAGAAAAAAATTACGTAGGGTTCACACTTTATTTCCTTCAAATTTTGTACGTAGAAACCACCGACCCCAATTCAGCCTACTTCAAATTCCTTCCTCCCTAAGTTATAACATACATCAGACCCATCACCTACGTCTAAAAACACCATCACCCTAAAACCTACAGACGGGACTTAGTTCTTATCCTCATTTCTTCTTTTATAAAAATCGTATCCCTGCCCAAATTTCATTCTGAAGACAATCTGTTCTTTTTCCTCCTCTTTAGTTAATAGGAAAAGCCTCCTAATTTATTTTTCCCCAAATCAAAACCGAGTTTTTCCCGAAATCGTACTTCTCATCGTCGCCGCCATCGCCATCGCTCCTCTTCGAAAATAAATTTTTTCGTACCCAAATTCGTAGCCCTGGATCCGAACCGCTGCCTTCATTCGTCATTATCTCGTCGATGTCTGCTTCTCTAAATCGTGGCTTCAAAGAACGTCGGCCCGTGAATCAAAGCCGCTGCTCCAAAATCCATAGCTGCGCCTTCTTCGTCACCATTGCTGGTGAGTGTCAACTCACTCACGACTAAATTGTTGTTTCAAGTAAATTAATTTAAGTTGCTAAAATATAATAATTAATTCTCCTTGTTATTGTGAATGCCTTTTGTTTACTGCATATGTATGCTAAAGAGAAATAGAAAATAAGTTGATTTCGATGGTGTTAATTGCCATATGTTTTACCCTATATTGTTACTGTCACCATGTAATCCCTGTGGACTAATTACCCTAACATATCAGTTTGGCCAGCATATTTATGAACCAATTATGTGTGCATCCATACATATGCCGTAATGATATTTTTACCCTATGTATTACCCCCTTCACTTGTTCGAACATGGTACTGACCTGATGTTTTACCCAATATCAACATGCCTAATGACATACCCTCACTGACAAATTAGAAACCGTAATTACTTAGAGTTGTTTATCCATGAACCTGGGCTTGTTGTGATGTTCACTGTCTTGTTAAATGTTGCTGGATTTGGGCAACATTTCACACACTTGCTATTTTGTTTTGATTTACGTTTGTGGCTGTGTTGAGCTTCTATGGGTATACCATTTCAATGCTAACTTTATATACAAACCATTTTGCTGCATACTATACAAATGAAACCTGTAATCAAATTTAATTGTGACTTGATTAAATGCTTGCTGGCCCACGTTAATATATATATGTATATATTTAGCCAGTTTGTACACTATTTTACTATGTTCATTTTGTTGGGCCACTGCATAAACATATATGTGGATGGTCATTGAATTTTAGACCATGAAATATTCATACCTAATCATTTACATTATTTATAGCATAACCAGATACGTTTTCTAATACGCAAACTGCATACGTATATACTCGAGAATGTTGCTGCCTTGAAATCCCTCTCATTTGCTCTGTTTACTGTACCCCGTATTTTGGTATATAAATACGAATAGAAAAACTGCATAGTTTTAGAGTACTATTATAATTGATTTATTCATGATAAGTTAGGTTGTTTGATGATACCTTGTCCAATTCATATTTTCTACTTTCAAATAATAAACCTTGCATTTTGTTCCAGAAGCATCATAGCTGTTAATCAAAATAAAAATAAAACAGTTTATAGGTTTCATTTAACAAGTGGAACTCTTTGTTAAATGATCAACTTTGTTCTTTGCTTATTAAAGAATAGCCACTGCAAAAATAATTATGGTGTCCACGAAGAGTAAAATGGCTTCTTGAAATTTGAAACACATACTATATGATTTTGGTTGAAATAAGTTGTTATAATTTTGTCTTCTCTGCACTATATTATTTTTGTTTACGTCTCCACCACTACAACACGTTTAATTGGCATTGTTTATGGGGACTGCATTGTGCGTGTGTGACTGCATATGTATAGGACTGTATGGACTGCATTGTGTGTATTCTTATATATGACTGCATATGTGAGTGTTCATATACATGACTATGTATATTTGAGTGAGTGAACATATATATATATGTGCATATATGCATAGATGTGTGTAAGTTCTTTGTTCAAGTTACTCAACACTTAGTTTCTCTTGTTTATTGTCAATTTGCATAATTTCATTTTTGGTGTCATGATCAGTGTGCCTGTACCACTATCATTTCCATCTTAAAACTAGGACCAGTAACACGGTTTACTGTCTCATGTTACGTAGATTGCATAAGAATACTCATCCATAATTGCTTTAGAGGAGTCGGCTCATTCATTAAACATGTTTTGGGATGAAACATACCCTTTTTTCTGTAGAACCGAAGGATTATTTAGTATGATACGGTACATTTGTTGTGTCTGATGTATTATGAATTCCTGAATGCATACAACACCCTTTTTATTGACCAGAAATACATTCCTTGCTGACTTAAACATATTTCCATGTTTTGTTTAATAAGATATATGGTTATACATTTCACAAGGCTGATTATAAATGTCACCTATATATATATATATATATATATATATATATATATATATGTAAGTCTCTAATACCCAGTCATGCTTTAACATTTCGTTGTACTTTTATGGCCATGAATTGAGTTGCTGAAACTATTTTGTTAACTAGAATTGATTACTGAAACTATTTTGTTACTAGAATAGAGTTACTGAAACATTTATTCACAAAAATGAAACTTTCTGAAACTGTATTTGTTTACTAATTGAAGTTGCTGAGACTATATTTGTTTACTAAATAAAGTTGATGAACCATGTTCTTTACTAAATGTAGTTGCAGAAACATGTTCTTTTCTAATTATAGTTGCGGAAAATATGTTCTTTACTAAATATAGTTGCTGAAACAAGTTATGAGTTTGCTGAAACCATGTATTTCCTAAAATGAATTCGCTGAAACATTTTAATTACTGAAATGAATTGGATCACTTGGCCGCATTTTCATTTAGACTACATATATTAATCATCCCCTCCGGCCAAGTCACGTATACTGTTTCGTATTCACGTGTGCAGTTCCTGATTTTCGAATCATGATTTTGTGTGTATATATATGTGGTGGCTGGTATACACATATGTATGTATATATATACTATTGTATGTGTATATATATGTCATTAGCATACATACATATATATATATATATAAATCCATATGTTGGCCTGCCTTGTTTCATCCCAAGTCGTAATGCTACATCTGAGAAATTTTTCCGTGGGTTTGATGTACTCGAAGTTTAATAACATGTTAGGACCAACTATCATAATTCAGATTCTATCGAAGTTAATTTACTTGAACTGTGATTTAATCCTGACTCGAGTGTTTTGTGTTTTTGTATGAAATGCTCGGGTCAGATCCGAGCATTTCAGATTTAAAGATTTCAGTCAGGATACGAAGATCGACGAAGATGGGGATTCAAAGCTGGCGCGCTTTGAAGATTTTTAAAAAAGTAAAGATTATTCTTGTATTAAATTGTTTCTTTTAAATTCCGTTGTATATAAAAGCATTGTACTAAAAAAATACTGATTTATAAATAAAAGATTTATTCTATTGTTCAATGCTGTGTCATTTATTCTTTATTTTCTATGTTAATTATTTTTTAAAACTCCGTAAGCTAAATACGCTCCGTCGATTTGGATGTTTTAAATTGGTTTAATTACTGGTTTGAAGCGATCAAAAAGGCGAGATGTTACAATTGTTATGGTCATAAATGGCAGTAAACCTATAAAATTGGAACGAAGGAAATAAAAATGGGATTTATGGATACCGATTGTCGTTTTAAATACTAAGTCCAATAAGGAAAATAAATAAATAAATAAATATCCTAGGCTAAGAAGAATATAACTTTCCTTATTTATAATAGTTAATCTAGACCTTACAATTAGAAGTTAAGATTTTTCTTTGTAGGTTAATGATGTGAGGTCAGTTACCTTATTCGATAGAAGTCTTCACTTTCCAGCAGTCAAATATATGTCCAACTGATATGAGATATCGTTAACCATAGAAAGCCATGATGATAGTTAGTTCTTGTAGTATTGATTATTTCCAAAAATAAGGTTTACTCCATGAATGAGGTCTTAAGTGGCCAAAAAAGGTCATCCTCTCATCCGTAAGGAGAAACACAAACAAGAAATAATCTATGAGCGTAGCCTACTTTGAGATTAAAATCTTAAGTGGTGAGATTCACCTATAAAAAGGTATTAAGCGGACCACATAGCCCACCTCCCAAAAATAGAAGCATTAAAGACTAATTGGGTACGAATTTGATAATCTTTGAGAACAGTCTGTTTCCTTGGGTTCTAAGTGGCTTGGTTGGGATGGGTCATACAGTTAAGGGTCTTAATGTGACGACCACCCACAACCCCTGCACTAAACAAGAGGAATAATGCGCTGAAAGGTGTGCTAGACAGCTGTGGACGATCATCGTAGGTAAACAACACCATCGGAACCTGTCGTAAATCTCACAGCGCAAGGATAAAATATAATAGAACATAAACAACAGGTAGTAGTAGTGAAAAATAATTGCACAGAACCTGAAATATCTCTAAACTTAAACTACATCTTAGTATCATGTCAATATTCTGTACAAAAGTCCTCACTACATCCCTCAGAGAATATCAACAAAACACAGCGGAAACAGAAATACTAGATAGTAGTGAAATTGATACGTAAGCCTCCAGCTCACCATCGATCAACATCATCGCCCTCACTAAGGTATCACGTGCCACCTACTACTCGGTCTTCCCATCCACATCAGGATGAACAGCCCAAGTTAATAAGAGGGAAAAATAAACCTTGAGTCAGACAATAGTCTTAGTGAGCGATAAAACAGCTAACAAACATCATCAATAAAGAATATGAGAATGGGTAGATTTACCAACCACTTCCCAACACTAGAGAAAAACTCACACCTATCTTCCCACTACCAACAGTGATAGCCTTTACATATAATCATTCAACCAAAAACATTCATACCAGCCAGAACAACCATTCAGCCATAGCACTCAACAATCAATCATAACAACCAAAAGGTGTATCCCACGTAAGCCATCCTGAATATTCAACATTCCTCGAGCACAAGCCCCAAAGGCCTAAACCAATATCAGACAAGCACCAAAGAAGCATCTCTTCCGAAGTTGGATAATCCACGTGAGATGGTACAAACGAAGAAACCAATCATCCATGACTGACTTTGGCTATCACTGCCAATCCTGCTTTAAAACCATCGTTAATCGTTTGACTGGTGTAACACCCCGTAATTTTATAACATTAAAATTCACAAATTAAAGTATACTTAATTTTTAGAAAAGAATTAAGTGAAATGGGTTGCGTAGAGAAATATATGTGTATTGATATATATATATATATATATATATATATATAAATTAAAAATTAAATAAATAAATATGCGAAAAAGTTCAAAACAGCGAATTGGGAGGGGAAATAACCGAACCGGCCCATTTTTGAGGTCGACCCAAGCCCTACTGGGTCGACTAGGGGTTAATCCAGGGTGTTTGGCTGTCAACCCGTGGGCCGATTCGCTCAAATGCAGATTTTGCATTTGATTGGTTCTCATGGTTCAGGGTTAATCTAATGGTCCTAAATAACTTCCTACACCTATAAATACATCCTAATGCTAAACCTATACCTAATTAAAATAGAATAGTTACCGTCATACCATCGCCATAAAAATCAATAGAGCCGCCGCCAACTAAGAAAGAAGAAAAGCAAATTCAATTCTAATTCTCCCAACCCTAAAGCAAAGCAAAACTCTCTCTTTTCTTCTCTAAATTGTGAGTATGATGATCTTAACAAGATTATTATCATTTTAATTAGGTTGAGTTATGAATGGATTATGAGTAGATGATGTGAATTATCATATATGTTGTTGTAAACCCTTTTTGCTATCATGTATATTGTAAATCCAATGTTATGTGATGATGATATCTTATATGTTGTAAATCATGCTATGATGATGTTATGTATGTTGAAAGTTTCTATGCTAAGTTGTGATGAATCATACATGTTAAAAAGGCCATGATGTTACCATCTATGCTAGTTAGTTCATATTAATTAAATCATCATGTTTGGGTTATGTTGATCTATATGACAAGTCACATATGCAAGTTAGATTGATTAGAAAAGTTATGAACATATACCAAGACATCTATTATGACATCTAGAATTATGCTACGACATATGTGATATCCTATGATAGTTCACACCATCATTATGTTGCCTAAAAACCCCATATGCAAGTTTTGTATAGATTTGGGCTATGATCATATCATATAAATTGAGACATTTAACAAGTTGACACCTTTTGATCCTTAACATGTGTAGTTTATGCAAGTTTCACCCCTATTATGATTAGATTTATTTTAATTGTCTATATGTTGCGATAATTTATCTTTGTGCTAGGTGTTAGACTATACAAGTCTAGCCTATATTATGCGTTGAATAAGCGAACGTATAAACGTGGGGTAGGGGTAATATTAAGGATTTAATATTAAAAAGTTGGGGTGCAATTGATATGATTTTGCATGCCATAAGTGGATGTCCATAATTGAGTCAATTATGGACATCATTAAAAGTTGACTTAATTAATAATTTGAATAGGGAATTATTAAAACTGGGGTAAAAGATTTTAAGTGTTAATCAATGCTTAGGACACGAGGTTGGACTCGTTTGTGACGTAAACCTGCCCGGACCCGCCTGGCAAATCCAGTGGTCACAAATGTCAGCCCAATGTGAGAGGTCCTATGGCTAAACTAAAGCATAACGGTTGTAAAGACACGAGGTTAGACTCTATTATGGTGTAAGACTGCCCGGAACCGCCCGGCAAATCCAGCTGCCATAAATGCCCGTCTAATGTGAGAGGTCTTTATGAGGTTATGGCCTGAATGAATTAAGAAATACTTAACCAGATAAACATGTAAGGTGGGACATGGGGGTCAAGTAGGTGCCTTGGGTGGCATGAGGAATCTAGAGGGTGCCCTTAGTGGCATGTGAAATACGATTAGTAAGACTTAACCAAACACACATGTAAATGAACATGACTAAGAGGGTTAAGTGGGATATACTAGTGACAAGCTTAGGTGGGTAGCTTGTGGGGGGCCATTTCGACCAGTAGCCCAAACGTATCTTTGTGGGCTCGACCCAAGTCGAGGATGGGACACGAATGCTGGGTTTGACTGTAAGAGGCCAAAACGAGGAGCGGTGGCAACGCAAGTCCAACGGGTTTCATATGCGTGTGTGGACCCGGGCTGGTAGATAAGACGTTGCATCGTGTAGGTATAAGCCATGCATACTCAAGTTGTATCGGGTTGCCACTTTAGGGGAGTGATACACCCCACTGTGGGGCCAGCACGGGTATCTACGAGTAGGGAGCCGATCGAAAGTGGGTAGTGGGGTACACCTAGTGGAAATAGGGGCAGACGACACCTATGTAGTCAGCTAGGGGTACGTAAGGCTATTTATAAAGTTTCTATGTGAAGCAAGTGGGATCAAACAATAGGGTGACTGGTGTGGTGCGGTGTAGTAATGTGCGGTGCAGTGTAGTAATCATTCGTTAGTAATTAGGTGTGCCTTTACCGTTATCTTTAACGTTATCTTAAACGCTATCTTTATCTTCCTAAGAGTTCATAGACATTTACTTGTCTTCCAGCTTATGCCTTAGTCTAGTTATTTTGATAATAGTATTGTTAGAATTATCATACTCGCCAGACTTTATGTCTGACCCCCTCTATTTCTATCCTTTTTCCCCCTCCAGGTCCTCAGGTTGGGCCCAGCTCTAGTGGAGTTTGATTGAATTGCTTCATCTCTCTTTGGAAAGCTTGGACCGTTGAAGTAAAGTCCAGCTTGTTATCTTTTTAATGGCTATTTATGTAATGGGATTATGTATTTTGTTTTTATGAAGATGGATATTGTACTTGGTTATGATCTATGGTTTTATGATGTAACAAACATGTTTAATTTCCGCTGCAATAAAATGAAGTTTTAGAATTCCAAGTACTATTTATTATCTGTCTTGTTGTAATTTTTCTGTTCTATATTCACTTATAACCTCCATGGAAGTTAATGCATTCCCTTTGTGAGTGACATTAATGGACGTGGGGTGTTACACATGGTATCAGAGCTTAAGGTTACCAGAACAGATAAAAATACTTTAGAAAAATAGTTATTTTTGGAAGAAGTGTTTTCAAAAACATGTTTTAATGAGAAATTTAAAGAGAAAAGTTTTTAAGAAAAACATAATCTCCAATAGCCACATATCTTTATCTTTCGAATTCTCCATTTTGAATCTTTCCTTTTTCGTTTCAGCATGGCTGAAGTTCTTAATCTACCCGACGGTGTAATGATACCAGGATGGTATAGGAGGCTATTGGAGGCTAGGGCCGCTGCAGGTCCAGCCAATGTTCCTCCACCACCAGTTGCACCCGTTCCTCCTCCTCCTCCTCGCGTAGATACTTTTGCAAAGACGTGCAAGGAATTCAAGGCTATGGGTGGAAAACCATTTCTAGGGTCAGAAACGTTTGTGGAAGCTAGAGATTGGCTTAAGGAGGTGGAAGAATTGCTAGAAATCTTTGAAGTAGAAGAAGGAAAGAGAGTTCGTTTAGCAGCTTGGTTGATGAAGGAAGAGGCCTCGTTTTGGTGGGAGGTCACTAATGGGGAGCGTCCTGTTGACTCTTGGGAGGATTTCAGACGTAGGTTCGAGGCGAAGTTTCTCTCTAGGGCGGAAGAAAATCTATATATGGAAAGGTTCTTGACATTGAAGCAAGGAAGCTCATCAGTGAAAGAATATGTCAATAAATTTAATCAGTTAGCAAGGTTTTTCTTGGACTTAGTAAACACGCCGGAGAAGAAGGCTCTAAGGTTCGTGAATGGCTTGAATGAACCATTGCAAGGGTTGGCTATGACCCACATCCCGATGGGGGCCACCTTTGAGAAGTTAATAAAAATGGCGCTCATGCATGAGGAGAAAAGCGCTAAAGCTGATAAGGCAACCGAGAAGAAGGGAGATAAGAAGAAAACACAACAGCAAAACAAGAAGGGTGGTAAAGACAACAATGGCAAGGGAAAGAAGAAATGTTTTAACTGTGGGACACCAGGCCATCTCAGCAAGGATTGCCGAAAGAAAAAGAAGACAGGCTGTTTTCATTGTGGCGATGCGGGACATTTAGTGAAGGACTGCCCAAAGAAGGGGCAGAGGGCAGGAGCTACCTCGGGAGGACAGGTGCAGGCTCTTATGGCACCAGGGCAGGCAAGGGGACAAGTTCAGGCTCTCGCGGTCCCACCGCTACAAGAACGAGGTAGAACCATTTCTGCTGAAAGCTTAGTTTTTCTGTTTGATCATCCTGTCCGTACCTTATTCGATTCTGGTGCATCACATTCGTTTATCTCTACATCATTAGTTGAATCACTGCACTTAAACACCATTTTAGTAGAGGATCCCTTAGTTGTTTCGAATCCAATAGGGGGCTCAGCTTATTTGTCCATGATGTGTTTGGATTTGAAAATTTCCATACTTAGCGTTGAATTTAGATGTGATGCTTATGTGTTAGGCTTCACGGGCTATGGGCTAATTTTAGGAATGGATTGGTTATCCAAAAATGGGGTCGTTCTTGATTGTGAAAGGAGAGTAGATAGGCTCGTGACTCGCCTTGGCAACACTCTCGAAATATTTTGTAATCCCATAAATTCGGTTATGCTAAGTTATCTAGAATCGCTTGACGCGTCTGAGGAAAATCTACGATCTGTTAGAGTGGTCCGAGAATATTCGGATGTGTTTGAGGAGGTGAAGGGCTTTCCTCCGAAGCGGGAGATAGATTTTCGAATATATCTTGTGGATAATGCAAAACCAGTATCTTTGCCAGTACGCCACATGGCTCCACGTGAAAGGAGGGAACTCGGTAAGCAAGTGAAGGAGTTGCTTGAGAAGGGGTTCATAAGACGAAGTATATCGGAGTGGGGTGCTCCAGTAGTATTTTCCACGAAGGCGGATGGGTCCCTTAGACTGTGTGTGGACTATAGAGAACTTAATAAACTTACTAAGAAGAACATACACCCACTGCCGAGGATTGACGATCTCTTCGATCAGTTAGTTAGCGCCTCAGTGTTTTCGCAGTTGGACTTAGCCACTGGTTCCCATCAGTTGAGAGTGGCTGAGGATAGCATTGACAAGACTGCCTTTAGGACTCCGGATGGTTTCTATGAATGGCTAGTGATGCCCTTCGGTTTGACAAACGCCCTCGCATACTTTGTTGATTTGATGAGTCGGGTGTTTAGGGAGTACCTTAACAAATTTGTGGTAGTCTTTGTAGATAACATCTTGATCTTTTCTAAGGATGAAGAAGAGCATGCCCTACATCTTAGGGAAGTGTTGGAGACCCTACGAGCGCATAGCCTTAAGGCTAAATTTTCTAAGTGTCACTTCTGGAGGAAGGAAGTACGGTTCTTGGGGCACATGGTTTCCAAAGAAGGGATAGTCGTGGATCCCGCGAAGGTGGTGGCCATCCAAGATTGGAAGGTTCCCAAAAATGTACCGAAGTGAGAAGTTTCTTGGGGTTGGCTGGATACTATATGAAGTTTATCAAAGACTTCGCAAAGATATCAGCTCCATTGACACGCTTGACGAAGAAGAACCTATTTTTCACATGGGACGTAGATTGTGATGATGCATTCCAACGGTTGAAGAGAGCTTTGATTTCAGCCCCAGTCTTAGTATTGCCAGACAGGAGTAAGCCATTTACCGTTTATACTGATGCTTGTGGGACAGGACTAGGCGCAGTCTTAATGCAAGAGGGTAGGGTAATAGCCTATGGTGGAAGGCAGTTGAGAGCGCATGAGAAAAATTATCCTACACATGACCTATAATTGGCCGCTATTGTTTTCGCACTTAAGTCTTGGCGTCATTATCTTCTTGGCGAGAAATTCGAATCATTCACTGACCACAAGTCTTCAAAATAACTATTCTCTCAAAAGGACTTGAACTTCAGGCAGCAAAGGTGGATGGAGTTCTTAGCGTCCTACGACTTCGAAATAGCCTATACCCCTGGCAATGGCAACGTGGTGGCAGACGCCTTAAGTAGAAAAAGATTATCCTTAAGTCCTTTGTTTGTTGAGCGGCAAAGTTTAGAATTCATTTCGATGTTTGACTTTAGACCTTCTGTTGACTTCGTACCCAGTTTGCTAGCATCCTTGGAGGTCAGACCTACGCTTTTGGGACAAATTGGCGAGGCACAGCGAGACAACCCGCAGTTGGTTGAGTTAGTAGAAAAACTCAAAGGAGGGGAGTCATCAAGCCATCTCCGTAGGTATACCCTAGACGATAAGGGTTGGTTACGTAGGGACGGTAGACTTTGTGTACCAAAAGACGATGACCTAAGGAAGACTATTCTTGACGAAGCACATCATTCGAAGATGACCTTTCATCCCAGCAGGGACAAGATGTACAAAGACATGAAGAGAGTTTACTTTTGGGCCGGCATGAAGAAAGATGTGGCCGAGTATGTCGCTAGATGCTTGGTGTGCCAACAAGTAAAAGCGGAGCAAAAGAAACCCGGTGGGTTGCTTCACCCATTGGAGGTTCCACTATGGAAGTGGGAGAGTGTCTCGATAGATTTTGTGGATGGATTACCGCGATCGAGGAGGGGTAATACGAGGATTTGGGTTATAGTAGATAGACTTACTAAGCGCCCATTTCATTCCCGTGAAGAGCAAGAGGACTGCTCCATGGTTAGCTTCTGTATATGTCCGAGAAATAGTTCGTTTGCACGGTGTTCCTTCTAGCATAGTGAGCGACCGGGATCCTATTTTCACTAGCGAATTTTGGAGAAGCTTACAAGAGGCGGTAGGGACTCGGTTATGTTTGAGCACCGCATATCATCCTCAGACGGACGGCCAGACTGAGAGGGTGAATCGCATTCTAGAGGATCTGTTGAGGCTGTGTATCCTAGACTTTGGGGGTACGTGGGAAGAGCATCTTCCATTGGTGGAGTTCGCATATAATAACAGCTTTCAGTCCAGCATTGGTATGGCACCATTCGAAGCTCTTTATGGACGACCTTGTCGTTCACCTACATGTTGGTGGGAATCTACGGATAAGAACTTACTTGGGCCCGATATGATTAGGGAGACTTCGGAGAAGATCGACTTGATTCGAAGGAGGATGAAAGCAGCACAGGATAGGCAGAAATCTTATGCGGATAAGAGGAGGACAGATCTCGAGTTTGAAGTTGGGGACATGATCTTTGTCAAAGTGTCTCCATTACGGAACGTTGTTCGCTTTGGGTCCATTGGGAAATTAGCACCAAGGTTTGTAGGGTCGTTTCCTATTAAGGAGAAAATTGGACAGATGGCGTATAGAGTGGAGTTGCCCGAGAGACTTAGTGGTGTACATGACGTATTCCATGTGTCACATTTGAGGAAGTGCTTGCACGAGACCGCGGAAGTGGTAGAGCCGAGCTTGCTTAGAGAGGTGGAGATAGAGCGTGATGCGACAATTCAACGAGCTCCTACGCGCATTCTTGGGTCGGAGATGAAGAGGTTGAGGAATCGAGAGGTCAGACTAGTCAAAGTGCAATGGGGAGATGATGAAAGCAACGCTACTTGGGAGACGGAAGAGAAGATGCGTTCGCAATACCCTTTTCTTTTTGAGGGTATGTCTTTTAATTTCTCCTTTATCGCTTAGCTTGTACTTATCTTATCTTTAGTATATCCTCTCGCTAGTATCTTTGACCTTTAGTTAGGATAATCCTATGGTTAAAACATGTGTTTGAGACATGTTATGTATGATGGATGCAAAGTGGATGCAAGTGTTCGCTAGTGGTTGCTCGTGGATGCATATGCACACACTATTAGGCACCAGATCAGCTCAGTCACTTCATATAGCATATTGCATATATATGAATATATTTAGTAAAATGGATGTATAATGGTTGTATTGTCATATAGTTGCTGCATTCGGGTGGATGGTTGTGCACGCATATAGAATTAATATGTATCATTAGGAATCTTTTGCATACATATTGGACGCATGGCACTATCATGGTTTGCATTAAGGAGGTCGACTGAATCAGTAGACCGCCTAATTTTGCATTAGATATGAACATATACACACACTGTGCATATAAACATTAAAGCATTAGAAGTCTTTTAAGGACAATGGATGCTAGTGTTTGATGGTTGAGTAGATGGACGATTAGATGGTAGGATATACATTCTTCTTGACTTGGAGATTTCGGGGACGAAATCCTTTAAGGAGGGGAGAATGTAACACCCCGTAATTTTATAACATTAAAATTCACAAATTAAAGTATACTTAATTTTTAGAAAAGAATTAAGTGAAATGGGTTGCACAGAGAAATATATATATATATTGATATATATATATATTAAAAATTAAATAAATAAATATGCGAAAAAGTTCAAAACAGCGAATTGGGAAGGGAAATAACCGAACCGGCCCATTTTTGATGTCGACCCTAGCCCTGCTGGGTCGACTAGGGGTTAATCCAGGGTGTTTGGCTATCAACCCGTGGGCCGATTCGCTCAAATGCAGATTTTGCATTTGATTGGTTCTCATGGTTCAGGGTTAATCTAATGGTCCTAAATAACTTCCTACACCTATAAATACATCCTAATGCTAACCCTAAACCTAATTAAAATAGAATAGTTACCGTCATACCATCGCCATGGAAATCAATAGAGCCGCCGCCAACTAAGAACGAAGAAAAGCAAATTCAATTCTAATTCTCTCAACCCTAAAGCAAAGCAAAACTCTCTCTTTTCTTCTCTAAATTGTGAGTATGATGATCTTAACAAGATTATTATCATTTTAATTAGGTTGAGTTATGAATGGATTATGAGTAGATGATGTGAATTATCATATATGTTGTTGTAAACCCTTTTTGCTATCATGTATATTGTAAATCTAATGTTATGTGATGATGATATCTTATATGTTGTAAATCATGCTATGATGATGTTATGTATGTTGAAAGTTTCTATGCTAAGTTGTGATGAATCATACATGTTAAAAAGGCCATGATGTTACCATCTATGCTAGTTAGTTCATATTAATTAAATCATCATGTTTGGGTTATGTTGATCTATATGACAAGTCACATATGCAAGTTAGATTGATTAGAAAAGTTATGAACATATACCAAGACATCTATTATGACATCTAGAATTATGCTACGACATATGTGATATCCTATGCTAGTTCACACCATCATTATGTTGCCTAAAAACCCCATATGCAAGTTTATGTATAGATTTAGGCTATGATCATATCATATAAATTGAGACATTTAACAAGTTGACACCTTTTGATCCTTAACATGTGTAGTTTATGCAAGTTTCACCCCTATTATGATTAGATTTATTTTAATTGTCTATATGTTGCGATAATTTATCTTTGTGCTAGGTGTTAGACTATACAAGTCTAGCCTATATTATGCGTTGAATAAGCGAACGTATAAACGTGGGGTAAGGGTAATATTAAGGATTTAATATTAAAAAGTTGGGGTGCAATTGATATAATTTTGCATGCCATAAGTGGATGGCCATAATTGAGTCAATTATGGACATCATTAAAAGTTGACTTAATTAATAATTTGAATAGGGAATTATTAAAACTGGGGTAAAAGATTTTAAGTGTTAATCAATGCTTAGGACACGAGGTTGGACTCGTTTGTGACGTAAACCTGCCCGGACCCGCCCGGCAAATCCAGTGGTCACAAATGTCAGCCCAATGTGAGAGGTCCTAGGCCTAAACTAAATCATAACGGTTGTAAAGACACGAGGTTAGACTCTTTTATGGTGTAAGACTGCCCGGACCCGCCCGGCAAATCCAGCTGCCATAAATGTCAGTCTAATGTGAGAGGTCTTTATGAGGTTATGGCCTGAATGAATTAAGAAATACTTAACCAGATAAACATGTAAGGTGGAACATGAGGGTTAAGTAGGTGCCTTGGGTGGAATGAGGAATCTAGGGGGTGCCCTTAGTGGCATGTGAAATACGATTAGTAAGACTTAACCAAACACACATGTAAATGAACATGACTAAGAGGGTTAAGTGGGATATACCTGTGACAAGCTTAGGTGGGTAGCTTTTGGAGGCCCATTTCGACCAGTATCCCAAACGTATCTTTGTGGGCTCGACCCAAGTCGAGGACGAGACATGCATGCTGGGTTTGACTGTAAGAGGCCAAAACGGGGAGCGGGGGCAACGCAAGTCAAACGGGTTTCATATGCGTGTGTGGACCTGGGCTGGTAGATAAGTCGTTGTTGTATCGTGTAGGTATAAGCCGTGCATTCTCAAGTTGTATTGGGTTGCCACTTTAGGGGAGTGATACACCCCACTGTGGGGCCAGCACGGGTATCTACGAGTAGGGAACCGATCGAAAGTGGGTAGTGGGTTACACCTAGTGGAGATAGAGGCAGACGGCACTTATGTAGTCAGCTAGGGGTACGTAAGGCTATTTATAAAGTTTCTGTGTGAAGCAAGTGGGATCAAACAATAGGGTGACTGGTGTGGTGCCGTGTAGTAATGTGCGGTGCAGTGTAGTAATCATTCGTTGGTAATTAGGTGTGCCTTTACCGTTATCTTTAACGTTATCTTAAACGCTATCTTTATCTTCCTAAGAGTTCATAGACATTTACTTGTCTTCCAGCTTATGCCTTAGTCTAGTTATTTTGATAATAGTATTGTTAGAATTATCATACTCGCCAGACTTTATGTCTGATCCCCTCTATTTCTATCCTTTTTGCCCCTCCAGGTCCTCAGGTTGGGCCCAGCTCTAGTGGAGTTTGATTGAATTGCTTCATCTCTCTTTGGAAAGCTTGGACCGTTGAAGTAAAGTCCAGCTTGTTATCTTTTTAATGGCTATTTATGTAATGGGATTATGTATTTGGTTTTTATGAAGATGGATATTGTACTTGGTTATGATCTATGGTTTTATGATGTAACAAACATGTTTAATTTCCGCTGCAATAAAATGAAGTTTTAGATTTCCAAGTACTATTTATTATCTGTCTTGTTGTAATTTTTCTGTTCTATATTCACTTATAACCTCCATGGAAGTTAATGCATTCCCTTTGTGAGTGACATTAATGGACGTGAGGTATTACAACTGGCTCAACACTTACCATCCGTCAAGGGCTAATGGTAACCCTGGTTCTAGCAAAACTCCATACGCCTTCGCGACTCGTACCGAGGCCCATCGTGACTGCCCAGGGTATGTTAGGCTCATTGTGACTGCCAATTCTACCCCTGCTTTGAGTCCGCTAGAACCTACGACAATGAAAATCTCTCAGCCCTCTCATCTCTAGTCGTCATCACCGGCAACAATTCTCCAAACTCAAGTCCCCCTTGAGTAACCATTATCCACAACGTAATGCCTTTGAGTTTTATGCTTATCCATTGCTTTACACCGATCAACGAACATACCACACTACTTCAAACATTACCGCTTGGATATCCGTTGAAGTCATAACATCATTGAACCGAACAACGATAAATATAAGGTTCAATATCAGAAGTCGAGCCATCATTAACTGACCCAAGTAACCACTATTTATCGGCCTATTCACCACAAGACCGACCGAGCCTTCCTTGGAGCACCCACCGATCGGTCACCTGGAGCACACCGACCAGTCCCCTAGAGCACCCTGTATATCCCTCACCGATCGTTCTCCCACTAAAGTAACAACCATCGATCGTCCCCTTCTGAAACAACTACCACTGATCGGCTCCCTCTGAAGAAACAATCACCAGTCGGCCCATGAAGCAACTACCACCGATCATCTCCCTCTGAAGCAACACTACTTATCACCAACCGACCGGTCATCTATAGCAAACTTACTCATCTCCCACCGATCGGTCACCTAGAGTCACCCTACCGATCAGTCACCCTGAGCACTACCTATCGGTCACCCTGAGCACTACCGATCGGTCTAGAATCTGTACTACACCTTACTTCATTCGTACTACACCTGTATTACACAACCGACTAGCCTCCTACCAACCGATCGGTCCACTGTACAGCCATATCCCAAATCCAGTATCGACCAAAACTTCGCTGAAAAACTATTTCGATGAATTCTATTCATCCAATTCATCAATTGTAACCATAAACATGTTATAAAATAACTATCAACACGAAAACGACAATTTTCACCAAAATTCAACAAAATTATCCAATTCATCAACTGTAGCCATGTTGAGGTTGATCTACGGGTTCTCGATATATAATCTACCTTTTGGTATTTACAGTGAATCACTATGAATATCACAAGTAGTCTAAACATAAGTAGATGTTAATACATGACAGAACAAGTCAAGAAGTATGATGAGATACACACCAAAATTCTGAGGCAAATAAAATTTAAAATAAATTTATATCTACTAGAATGTAAATCAATTTTTGCTCAGTTTACTGTTTGTGTTTCTATGACAGGCGTGCAGGTGACTGGACTAACTCTGAAGCAGACTGAAGACAAATGTGAGTCGGTAAGTGCGTACATAAAATCGTATGTGTTTGTATATGAGAGTGTGTGTGTAACTGAGTCTATATCAGAAACTGAATGACTAAGTGTTGTAGCGAGAAACCAATGTAATAAATGAAGTGTAATGTTTTATACAACTGAGATTTACAATAGTGGAATTACAAGTTTGTACTATTCAAATGTTCAAATAAAATGTTATATTTGAATAAAAATACCATTTGAATACCAAATTCTATGCAAAATCATTTTATTTAAAAATAAATATTTATTCATGTATGTGATGCAGTATAGAATAGTCAGTTACAAACACATTTATATTATAATATGTATGTTTGTTATCATCAAACAAAAATCATATTGTTATATACAACAATCTCTCCCTTTTGATGATGACAAACACATATTAAGATTTTGAATGCAATAAATGTGTTTGACAGTGAAGTGTAGGACTGCCCCTATATGTATGATCCCCCTATAACAGAACTCCCCCTATATATGTGCATATGGGTGAAAAGAATAAATGAATTGAATTTCCAATATTTAAAATGTTCATGAAATATTCACTCATCAATCAAAATTTTAACCACTCCCATTCTGTTATCATCAAAAGGATATAAAAATTGAAATAATGATCATTATAGATTAGAAATCTAAACTCAAAATCAAGGGAGAGAATATATATTGTAAACCTCATATAGTCAAACAAAAATCATAATAATATTAAAAAGTAGAAGCAAATTTCACATTTTAGAATGATGGATTTACTATGGATTTTATAAAATAGAGAGAATTGTAAAATGATATGCATTCCAATTAGTTTCAAATAAATTTTAAAGTATGAGCACAAAATAGTGGCGGAATTTGAACTATAATTATAAATCGAAGACAAGAGAAAAAAAATCAAATTATCACAAATCCCAAAAACTATCATCCAAACAATCATAATAAATTATAAAATAGAAACACAATTCAAAATTCAGAAAATGGATTGATAGGTTGGTTATTACACAAGAAGGAGGATTCCATATATTCATATATATATATATATATATATATATATGTATACACTAATTTTTATTTATTTTCTTTTCCTTCTCCTTCTCTTTTCTTTTTAAGAGCACACTAACCACGCATAGCCTATTAGGACTTTTTAATGGGATTAGTTGCAACTTATATTATAAGTTATCTCTAACCATGCATAACCATATTTAGGTTTTTTAAATGAGGTTAGAGAAACACTTATTATATACAAAATCTCCTTAGTATATATAAAACCAAAATGAATGATAGAACTGTGATAGAGAAAGAGATAAATGTGAAATAAATTTCAAAATTAATTATATTATGAAAATGCTCAATTGTTCCAATATTTTTGAAAATTCTCAATTATCTATTTTTCTTAAAAAAATTCAATTATCTCTTTCTCTGAAAATTTTCAATTATCAAGCTCTTTTCTTCAAATCTGAGTCGTACCCGTAAAATAAAATTTTCAGAAAATGACTATGGCTTTGCTCGACCCAACATGACTGACCAGCCAATACACGACCAACTCGGTCCTCCGTGCTTGACCCGAACCATTCCTGCACAACCTGATGCATTTCTACCTGACCCAATATCCAAGTTCGACCCGACATGAAAAAGGCACGACCGTCCTGGTGCTGCTCGACCCGACCCACATCCAGACCGGATTAACCAACCTGCTCGACCGACCCTTATGAGACTGACCGATCAAAGGGTGATTCATATGAAAATGGACATATAATGGTATAGATCTATTGTAAAACACTTGAATTTGTTGAAAAACATGATCTAACATTCATATGCTTCATTAAATCCATATGAGAGATGTAAATCACTCACCGATCCTTCAAAACAAGCTAAAATTGATGAAATAAGAATCCGGATAGTAAGCACCTCGCGCCAATCCCCTTGATCCGATGAACTCTTGCTTTGATTGATGTAGATCTAGCCTCCAATGGTGTAGATCTATGATTTCCCTCCTCGGAGTTGAATTTTTAATGGTGGAAAGGTGTTTAGAGGAAGGAGAAGCACAAGGCACCAAATGAGAGAATGGAAAACTAAAACCATTTTCCATATCATTTACCCTCTATTTATAGTTTCCACCAGCCCACTAATGGGCCTCCCCCAAATCAGCCCACTAGGCTTCCAAAATCTGGACAGCCAACTGAAAAACCTTAAAACATCGATTTCTCCCAATCCGCTAAGCCAAATCTTTAATGTAACCACTACGGAAAGGTAAACATCAATTCCTTTCCAATGGTACAGGTCTCACCCTTTGATTCGACCTGAGTCAAAAGTTATGCCCAATACAAGAATGACCGGGGCAAAATGGTCACAAACAAAATCGGTAAAAGTTATGGACATGTCTCACATCCCCATAAACATCATATCAAAAGATGAGAATGATCCAAACCTTAGGGAATAAAATAAAAATATTTTACGATCCTCCAATATGTAAAATGCGGGCTGTTACAAATAAAGTCACATTTCCATCACAAATTTTGAAATTGTACATTCTTTAATGAGAAAAATAGACTCTCCACATTAAATAAAGCCATAATGGATGATAGAAGGATGGTAGGAAAAAGAGAATGTTCCTAAAAAAAGCACCAATTTTTAAGATATTATAAAAATCTGTTCGAACATCATGAGAATTAAAATAAAAAAATTCTCTTATTGTGAAATATACTACAGTCACAACTCATCATAATTTCATAAATCTAATAATAATTTTGATGAGTTCCAAATATAGTTCAATTTGGTCAATAATTCAAATTTTGAATAAATAATAAATATGAATTTAAAATTGAAAATATTAGTTAAAAGAGGGATTCTGAAAGGTACATAAAGTTTGAAAATCAATTTAAGTACAATCAGAAAATTGAATGAGAAAATTTTCAAACCTTATAAGGCTAATACCATTTGAAGCTCCTAATTGCCCATGGAAGTCCAAAAGCTATACACATATTTTTCAGGTTAAATCAATCCTAAGCCAATAAATCTAACACCTCAATCCCATCTATCAAAGCAGCAAACTTTCAATTTCAAAATGGAATTCACAGAAAAAAATTCATAATTATTTGTAACAAGCATAAGATACAGATCATGATCCAAGATTAAAGTAGTTCATCTGAAATCACTTGAAGAAATGTGTAAATTTCAAGATTCAATAAATTGATAATACAAGATTATCAATTCCAAGTCCAAGAAGTGTGTGAGATTAAAGATATCAACAATTTCAAATGATTTCAAAAATCAAATATCCAAGTTTAATGATCAAGACTTAATAATGAGATTCAAGATGTGACATAACAATTTATGCCAAAAAGGTTTCAATTCAAAATAGTCAATCCCATCCAAAAACCAATGAAATTATCACAACCTATTAAAAGAAGTTTTTAGGAGGTGTGCTATAATGGATGCAGTTGTTCAAGTCTTTCCAACTGAAGTAGAAGAAACTCAAAACAGGAATAAGAAATTTCAATAGCTTTTCAGATAACAATGTTTTTTAGAATTTCGATTAACAACGTTTAAGATATAATAAGAATGCTTCAGCACTGTTAGGAATTCAGGAATCAATTAAAAAAATAAACTTCAAAACAATTGCAGATATTTACAAATTTGAATTTACAATCTGGAAATCATTAAATAACTTGAGAGTTTTTGACAAATGAATCTAATTTCCAAAAAATCATGAATATTGCAATTTGAAGTTAGAAAGCTCAAGAAGTTAAAAAAATTAAGGCAGTGACGAAACAGTTCAATATTAACAAAAAGAAGGAATCAAAAGAAGAGTAGAAAGGAAAGAAAAATTAAAACAGAAAAATGTGAGTTTGGAGATCATACCTGTTTTAGAATTGATGTTGTGGACTAATGAATCTCCAACTCGATAATCATTGCTAAGGAACATATATCAAATAGCTATAATTCAATATGGAACAGACTTTGATTCTTCTTGAAAGTCGTTCCTCAGCCAACCTTTGATGCCTAAGTATTTAGAGGATCGAGTGGTCTAACAAAATTTGTATAACCACTCTTAATTGTATTCAAACGTTTTGGTACCCAAACTTGTTTGTATAAGAACCTGTCAAAATTTACCATAGTACGTTTAGGAATCTAAACCTGTTCGAATTTAACCAAGCTCAATTTATTTTGTTTTGGGACCCAAATTCGTTTAAATGGATTATTAGAAAACAAGTTCTCATCTTGTTTGTGATTTAAAAATCCTTTAAAAATTTTAAAGTCTAAATTTTAAAGTCGATCTTTTCCAAAGCAACTTGAAGGATTTTTAAAATCAATAGAAGTTTGCTTTTCAAAATCATTAATTTTCCCAAAGGCAAGACCATTCTTGTGATAACCCGTAACTTCCCCGTAAAGGAAAGCACGGATTGCATTGAGGACAAGACAAAACAGAACGCAAACAGAAGAACATTTCATTGTTATTACAACAATCCCCTCAGAATACAAGAATATACAGAGTATGAATAAATATTACACAGTTGATAATTATCAGTGATTTAAATACATTATTACAGCGGAAAAACAATACAAAACATAACTGAAAGAAATACACGGATACAGAGCTTTCCGAATATCACTTCAGCTGTAAACCAGGATCCTGTGAATATAAATCTGCAAAACCGAAACTACTAGCTGCCCGTGCGGAAAATAGGGGCACCAGGAGTTTAGGTTAAACAATAAACTTCAGGTCAGTCATGTGACTGGTGTGAGAATTAAAAAGCTATTAATCTTTATTTTAAAAGATAGGTAAATCCAGGGACCACGCCGTATAACACGGAACGTGTTTCCTCCCAAGAATACCAGTGCATAAATAAACAGCGCAATGCTAAATAAAGAACAATGAAGCTATTATAAGACCCAGGTCCCATCACATATTGCAACGCAAGCAGGAGGATAGGGTTTTACCTTATAATAGCCAAAAAATGCTTGATACGCGAAACTTAATCTTTTATTATTACTATAAGTGAAGAAAACAACTTCAAATATAAATGTATCAATCATAAACGGCATGGGTACCATATATCATGTCGCCATACTAGGATCTACAATCAAAACCGCAAAATGTCGTATATGGAAGTTGGATTTCCATCTGAAAACCGAGGCAAAAGATTGTCCTCACCGCTTCGAGAGCCTCTAGTCCGCCCCTCAAGAACTGAACGTATCGTCCCTTGGATAGTCAGGGTCGGTCTACCGATGTGGATTAAACTTAAACCCGGGATACTGCGTTTCCCCGACCTATGGTGCGTAAATGAGCCAATGAATGACTCCATCGGTCCTGGATTGACCGATATAACCGAGGCGGCTCGCATTCCAATAACCACATGAGTCAAACTCGTTAGGGCGTGTAAAACCACTGACGCCACTCCCAACTAGAAAGAAACGCATGCCCTCCCTGATGTCCTCTCCAGTTTTTGGTTCACACTAGGGTGTGAAGCTCGCGAATTAACGCTACACAAAGCGATGCCACAAAGGTCGTGCTTTGATCATCAACCACAAGACTCTGCTTTTCAACAAAAGCCTTGATCATTTGCATCTCAGCATGCCACATAGACAATTCATGCTATGCAACCGATGTCAATCAATCACACAGAATGAAATCCATTGTCAGGCACACAGTCCATTTACAAGTTCGTTCTGGGTCTGAACGAAACCGGAGGCACCTTGTACCTCGCATATCCATCGATCTCCAAGTACGTCTGGACGATCACCAACTTATTCCCTCCTCTTGGGTGTACGACCCAATCAAGATCATCTGGAATCATCCAAACGACGTGAAGACCTCCGTTCTTCAACCACCGTCTTCATCTTCAACTTATCGTCGTATCAGTTATTCAGAATGGGATAAACCCGGTCTTTCCGAATAACTCGCGTATATAATAAACAAGTGTTACACAAACACAACATACGCCTCATTCCAATTCAAAATATTATTTTATTCAAATATTCCTTTCACAATTTAAACCATATTAAGGTTTTCCAAACTAGTCGGGATTAGCGAACCACACCGAAGTAATCATTTATTTTATTTCTCAACCCCAACCTATTTATCCCATGGAGCAAAACTGGTAATACTCCATATCTAACACCACGGTGTTATTGGTAAAATTAATTACCATTTCACGTTCAAATCTAATTAAAGATTTAACTATCGCCTGGAGTACAATTGGTGGTACTCCATTCTCGATCATTTTCTTGAATTGATAATTTTAGTTATCACGTTCCTTCAGTCTCTAACCGTAAATTAGTAAGAGGACAATTCCCTAAGCATTAACCCTGAAGGCCGAAACCAACATCAGATCAATACCCAGGAAACCCTTCAACTTAGCTAACCTCCAGTCAGTTTCGAATCTTCTTATTTCCATTTGGTTTTAAGAACAGTATTATTAATGATACCATTCATGACAAACCCAAAATCTCATTCAATTGTTAATCGGGTTAAAGAACGAATGTCGTTTAAAACACAGTTCACGGTAAACCCAATTCACTTTCCATTTCAATTCCAATTAAATGTTGATTAATTGGTAATTCTTCTTTAAATCTTAATAAAAAGATTTATTCTTCTCACACTTGGGTTTAGGAATAGTGTCAATCAAGACACCGTTCACGACAACCCA
Source organism: Allium sativum (assembly GCA_030737875.1). Lineage (NCBI taxonomy): Eukaryota > Viridiplantae > Streptophyta > Magnoliopsida > Asparagales > Amaryllidaceae > Allium > Allium sativum. The sequence goes on along the minus strand of CM060921.1, from coordinate 711,324,655 downwards.
AAATCCAATTTGATATTAAATACAAGGCTCTAAATAGAAAATATATCGACTTATATTCAATACCAAATTATGAAACCAACCAATATTGTATTGGAAATAACGATATATATATATATATATATATATAAATATATATCTTCCAAACTTCCATAACAATATCCGTATAATAATGTAATCCAATATCGAAATATTCCGAAGATAATTTCGAATAAAATCCATTCCAATTCATATATCAGATATTCTTGTTATATTGAAACTCATTCTCAACCTCTTTTATTTATTTAAAAATAATGGATTATAATTCTTGTTAACAACTAGTTCATTTTGATAAAAATATATTTTTATCATTACAAGCATGGAATTTTTCATTCCAATTCTTTTCAAACCATTTATTATGATTTTACACAAATTATTAATATTTTTAATAATTTTATCAAGGCCCGTAAAGTCGATTTCCATATACGGTCATCGAACTGCACTTACAACGACCTTTTCCAAATTTGATTTGGACATAATTCCAAATCCCACTGTTAGATTTCTAATCTTTTATATTCGTTGGAAAGCTCTTTTCGATACGAACCTAACGGTTCCAGTTTCAGGAGAATCCGACGGTCGGATCTCCCGTAACGTCAATTCGAAGTCAATGGTCAAAATTCGCGAACTGCCGCGGCGCAGCGCGTTCTATTCAGGCCATTAATATATATAATACATATATATATTATATATATTTCGTCGATTTCAGTTCAAAACGTATTTTATAAATCGTTTTAACTTCGTTTTACAAACGATTCCAACTTCAATTTCAATTGTAAACTAAAACTGAATTTTCTATATCATTTATATATAAATGACAGTATTTTCAAAATATTATATTTTGAAATCATTTCCTTTTTCGATATTCATTATAAAAATGAATAAAATCGATATAAATATCGTTCGCGTCAAAATGGCGCATATCTAATCAACACGGCTTTGTATTTTTCAATAATTCGTGTCTATCCAAAATCGGATATCAAAATCAGATTCTAATCCTTTAAAGAATATTATTTTTAAATATTCGTTATTTTAAAATATTCTTCAGTTCTGAATTGGAATCAGACACAGCCAATTACCATATAAAGTGATTTATATGGATTTCACACAACACATGTATATCACAATAATGATAAATAATCAACCATCATCCAAAGTGCACCACACATCTGCATAAGCATTAATTATAAATAATTAACGCTTACAACAGTCTGTCAACCAACCGATCGAGATACAACTAAGTAATTGGGACTAGTGTACGTCAAATATCATCCCAACACCCGTGTGGGGTTTCAACCAACAAATACTGAATATTATTTGTGCAGTTGGGCGATGTGTAAAATTTATCGTCCCAGTCCATCTCAGTCAAATGGGTGTACATAAACAAGTTGTCTGATTTGTAAATGAATATTTTATTTTATTCATTTATCTGATAAAAATGATATTTTTATTTTTCTAACATATTTTACAAAATTTCGGCGGTATAACGGCGCGATACTAGAACCGGGATAAAGTCTAACCTTATCCCTCGCCTCATAATGGCGCAGGTCATACACAAACCAAATTCTAATCAATTCGTTCAACCAAACAACAAAATAATCAAATCATCCAAACCAAACAATCAAACAAGTCGTCCATGGTCTGTGGACGACGGGGAACAGTTCATATATGTAGTTATAAAATAAATAACTCTATAAGAATTTTTAGTGAGAAGGAGTTCTCACCCATTAGCTTAACCAAACACCGCGACACTTCATATGTGGAAAATCTTCGCCGTGCTCGCCTTTTGTCACTTTCATCATCCGTATTCGCTACATATATAAAAATCGAATTTTTACTCCGTTACTTCATTAATAAAAATCGAAATTTATTTCTCTTTCTAGATGATAAAAATCGTATTTTTACTTCGCTTTCAAGATGATAAAAATCACATTTTTATTCCGCTTTCAAGATGATAAAAATCACATTTTTACTCCATTTTCAAGATGATAAAAATGACATTTTTAAATCTAAAACTATTTCTATAAAAATCATGTTATTTTAATCTAAAGCTATTTTTATAAAAATAATATATTTTTAATCTAAAGCTATTTTTATAAAAATCATATATTTTTAATCTAAAGCTATTTTTATAAAAAATCATATATTTTTAATCCAAAGCTATTTTTATAAAAATCATATATTTTTAGTCTAAAGCTATTTTTATAAAAATCATATATTTTTAGTATAAAGCTATTTTTATAAAAATCATATATTTTTAGTCTAAAGCTATTTTTATAAAAATCATATATTTTTAGTCTAAAGTTATTTTTATAAAAATCATTTTTTTAAACAAAGTATTATAATTTAAAAACAATGCTATTATATATATTTGAAACAATGCAATTATTTTGAAAACAAAACATGCTAATTTTATTCTGAAACTGAAAATAAAATGAGTGCTTTTTACTTATAAAAATCCGATTATCACTTATTTGCTAATTTTAAATAAACTAGTTACATGATTACCATTAATTAACAAATTAAACAAGTTAATCACGTTAACAAAAACGTTACCATCTATCCTCCATTTATCGTTTACAGGCCGATAAAACTCCACCACCCTCAAAACCTTCTCATCGCCATCGCACTTCACCAAGGAGGTCGAAATCCCATCGGCCAGCACCACAAGGTGCTCCTCCACGTCTCCTTTCAACGCCATAAGTGGGGGCCCACTCGAAGTCACCGCCGCACCAGAATCTCACCTCGAAGTCTGCGAGTTTGAGCTTCAAATTCCAACTCCACGAGCGACGAGAAATTATCATCACCATATGAATCGATAGAGGAAGAGGTGCTCTACAATCTTGCTTTGAAATCATTTTCCAATTCGTTGTAGGATGAGAGGGATTATGGGGAAATCGTTTGAATGTTTTCGCTGTTGATTTTAAAAGGGGCAGCGGCCATTAGTAAGGGTAAGGGCTTCTGAAGTGGAAGGGGTTTTATAAGAAATAATATGATATTTTTAGTTATATTTAAACTCCAAAAATGTGTTCTTGCATTAGAACTCCAAATCGATCCCAACGACCAACGCCTCTGGCTAATTACCCATATTCCGGACATAATGAAATATGTTTCATAAGTTAATTCTAATGTTTTGATCAGTTTTTTTTAAATTAAATTATAAATCAATATAAATTGAATTTAAACGTACATTTTAATTTATCGGGGCCACATACTGACTCTAAAAATTCTCGAAAATTTATTTCTAGCTTCGTATTGATGATACGGTCCTAACAAAACTAATTTCAACGAATTTATAGACCATTTGAAAAATGGTCCTTTTCCAGTCGATTAAACTCAACTGAAATTGGTCAAACGCGTTTAAATTCACCACGCTCACATATCGACTCCAAAAATTATGAAAATTGGAATCTAGTAATAATTTGACATTCCGAATCCAACAAAACTGGTTTCCTCGAAAATGGAGGTCGTCTGCAAAATGGCTATTTTTAAGGGCTATATATTATTTAAAATATATATAAATTCCACAGCGACTTTTCTAAATTTTAAACTGGACGTAACTTACCATTTATTAAGTGAAATCTCAATTTCTTAGATCCGTTAGAAAGATATTCTTAAAACGATTCAAATATTTCTTGTTTTTTTCCAATTCCGACTTATATTGAATTCTATATATTCATTTGAAATTAGAAATCGAATTTTCAAACTACCGCGCCATTTCTGGCTCGTTATATAATTAAAATAAATTTATACATTCTAACTTCGTCGAAAATAAATTTTTAGTCATTATTATTTATAATAATTCATTTTAAATATTCAAAATCCATTAAAATAGCTAAAATAAAAAAATTAAATTGGCTCAGAATTTCCGGGTTGTTACAATCTCCCCCACTTAAAATCTTTTCGTCCTCGAAAAGGAACGAAGCTGAAAGTTGTTTAACTAGCAACTCAACTTTCATTATTTTCATTACGGCTTAAGTTCTTCAACTTTTCAGTTTCTAAGAACTTTTCCAATTTTTCAAAAATTTGGCTAACTCCCTAAATTTTCGAAAAATTTCGCCATAACCTCCCCTACACCGAGAGCATTGGGAAATTCCCCAAACCGCCACACAGGCCCTCTCATCTCAAAAAGAAAAAGAAACAGCCAAGCGGGTAGCCAATCGGCTCATAAAATCATCAAATCCCCAAGAAATACAATAAATATGTACCTATTTGTCGAACAAATTATTTTATTCCTATTCGTTAGCTTCCTTGCTATGACCTGTTCAATAGATATACACGTATAGGCATGCAATTTCTAACAAATTTCAATTCAGTTCTGTATTTGACACAATTCGGTTATAGGTACCGTTCTTTCACATAATGGTTTAAATGAATAATCACACACAACACGATCAGCAATCAGCAATCAATTAATTGAATATCGTTTCAAATTCATAATTTTGATATATATACAGAAAATCATGTTTTTGATGCCAAATCACAACAAAAGTCCCTATATCTAGTTTTTGTTCTCACACCAGTCTATGGAAATATATAGGTATCCCACCTTCGAATCTCGAACATAAATTCTGATAACGCACGTGATCATCATCAGAATCATCTCCAGACGACTAGAATGTGATTCTAAAACTATCCAGTATATTAAAACTTCGAACATACGTTTGCAAGGCATATATGCAAAATCTTTATATACTCGATTGTCCATCTCAATACAAATAAATATTCAAATACGTATAAAAAGGTTTAAATTTTAAAACAAAATTTGTTTTTCATTTTTATTTTAATAATATCACTCTTCACACTCATTTTAGGATACTACTGATCCCATCTCTAACGAGTCATTCTTATTGGATACTACTAATCCAATCTCTAATGAATTCTTTCGTTAGGTTCTAATGTGTCTTGTTCTCGAGCTCTGTAAACCAAAGCTCTGATACCACTGTGATAACCCGTAACTTCCCCGTAAAGGAAAGCGCGGATTGCACTGAGGACAAGACAAAACAGAACGCAAACAGAAGAACATTTCATTGTTATTACAACAATTTCCTCAGAATACAAGAATATACAGAGTATGAATAAATATTACACCGTTGATAATTATCAGAGATTTAAATACATTACCGCAGCGGAAAAATAATACAAAACATAACTGAAAGAAATACACGGATACAGAGCTTTCCGAATATCACTTCAGCTATAAACCAGGATCCTGTGAATATAAATCCGCAAAACCGGAACTACTAGCTGCCCGTGTGGAAAATAGGGGCACCCAGAGTTTAGGTTAAACAATAAACTCCAGGTCAGTCGTGTGACTGGTGTGAGAACTAAACGGTTATTAATCTTTATTTTAAAAGTTAGGTAAATCAAGGGACCACGCCGTATAACACGGAACGGGTTTCCTCCCAAGAATACCAATGCATAAATAAACAGCGCAATGCTAAATAAAGAACAATGAAGCTATTATAAGACCCAGGTCCCATCACACAATGCAACGCAAGCCGGAGGATAGGGTTTTACCTTATAATAGCCAAAGAATGCTTGATACGCGAATCTTAATCTTTTATTACTACTATAAGTGAAGAAAACAACTTCAAATATAAATGTATCAATCATAAGCGGCATGGGTACCATATATCATGTCGCCGTACTAGGCTCTACAATCAAAACCGCAAAATGTCATATTTGGAAGTTGGATTTCCATCCGTGAACCGAGGCAAAAGATAGTCCTCACCGCTTCGAGAGCCTATAGTCCACCCCTCGGGAACAGAACGCATCGTCCCTTGGATCGTCAGGGCCGGTCCACCGATGTGGATTAAACTTAAACCCTGGACACTGCGTTTCCCCACCCTATGGGGCGTAAATGAGCCAACGAATGACTCCATCGGTCCCGGATCAACCGATATAACCGAGGTGCCTCGCATTCTAACAACCACATGAGTCAAACTCGTCAGGGCGTGTAAAACTACTGATGCGACTTCTAACTAGAAAGAAACGCATGCCCTCCCTAACGTCCTCTCCGGTTTTTGGTTCACACCGGGGTGTGAGGCTCGCGAATTAACGCTACACAAAGCGATGCCACAAAGGTCGTGCTTTGATCATCAACCACAAGACCTTGCTTTTCAACAAAAGCCTTGATTATTTGCATCTCAGCATGCCAAACAGGCAATTCACGCTATGCAACCGATGTCAATCAATCACACAGAATGAAATCCAATGTCAGACACATAGTCCATTTACAAGCTCATTCTATGTCTGAACGAAACCGGAGGCACCTTGTACCTCGCATATCCATCGATCTCCAAGTACGTCTGGACGATCACCAACTTATTCCCTCCTCTTGGGTGTACGGCCCAATCAAGATCATCAGGAATAATCCAAACGAAGTGAAGACCTCCGGTCTTCAACCACCGTCTTCATCTTCGACTTATCGTCGTATCAGTTATTCAGAATGGGATAAACCCGGTCTTTCCAAATAACTCGCATATATAATAAACAAGTGTTACACAAACACAACATACTCCTCATTCCAATTCAAAATATTATTTTATTCAAATATTCTTTTCACAATTTAAACCATATTAAGGTTTTCCAAACTAGTCGGGATTAGCAAACCACACCGAAGTAATCATTTATTTTATTTCTCAAACCCAACCTATTTATCACATGGAGCAAAACTGGTAATACTCCATATCTAACACCACGGTGTTTTTGGTAAAATTAATTACCATTTCACGTTCAAATCTAATTAAAGATTTAACTATCGCCTGGAGTAAAACTGGTGGTACTCCATTCTCGATCATTTTCTTGAATTGATAATTTTAGTTATCACATTCCTTCAGTCTCTAACCGTAAATTAGTAAGAGGACAATTCCCTAAGCATTAACCCCGAAGGCCAAAACGAACATCAGATCAATACCCAGGAAACCCTTCAACTTAGCAAACATCAAGTCAGTTTCTAATCTTATTAGTTCCATTGGGTTTTAAGAATAGTATTATTAAAGATACCATTCACGACAAACCCAAAATCTCATTCAATTGTTAATCGGGTTAAAGAACGAATGTCGTTTAAAACACAGTTCACGGTAAACCCAATTCACATTCCATTTCAATTCCAATTAAATGTTGATTAATTGTTAATTCTTCTTTAAATCTTAATAAAAAGATTTATTCTTCTCACACTTGGGTTTAGGAATAGTGTCAATCAAGACACCGTTCATGACAACCCAAAATCCAATTTGATATTAAATACAAGGCTCTGAATAGAAAATATATCGACTTATATTCAATACCAAATTATGAAACCAACCAATATCGTATTGGAAATAACGATATATATATATATATATTTATTTATATATATATATATATATATATATATCTTCCAAACTTCCATAACAATATCCGTATAATCACGGAATCCAATATCGAAATATTCCGAAGATAATTTTGATTCAAATCCATTCGAATTCATATATCGGAAATTCTGGTTATATTAAAACTCATTCTCGACCCCTTTTATTTATTTAAAAATAATGGATTATAATTCTAGTTAACAACTAGTTCATTTCGATAAAAATATATTTTTATCATTACAAACATGGAATTTCTCATTCTAATTCTTTTCAAACCATTTATTATGATTTTACACAAATTATTAATATTTTTAATAATTTTATCAAGGCCCGTACAGTCTATTTCCATATACGGTCATCGAACTGCACTTCCAGCGACCTTTTCCAAATTTGATTTGGACATAATTACAAATCCAACCGTTAGATTTCTAATCTTTTATATTCATTGGAAAGCACTTTTCAATATGAACCTAACGGTTCCGGTTTCAGGAGAATCCGACGGTCGGATCTCCCGTAACATCAATTCGAAGTCAATGGTCGAAATTCGCGAACTGCCGTGGCGCGGCACGTTCTATTCAGGGCATTAATATACATATATATATATTATATTTTATATATATTTCGTCGATTTCAGTTCAAAACGTATTTTATAGTTTTAACTTAGTTTTACAAAAGATTCCAACTTCAATTTCAATTTTAAACCAAAACTGAATATTCTATATCATTTATATAAATGATAATATTTTCAAAATATCATATTTTTAAATCATTTCCTTTTTCGATATTCATTATAAAAATGAATAAAATCGATATAAATATCGTTTGCGTTGAAATGGCGCATATCTAATCAACACGGCTTTGTATTTTTCAATAATTCGTGTCCATCCAAAATCGGACATCAAAATCAGATTTTAATCCTTTACAGAATATTATTTTTAAATATTCATTATTTTAAAATATTCTTCAGTTCTGAATTGGAATCAGACACAGCCAATTACCATATAAAGTAATTTATATGGATTTCACACAACACATATATATCACAATAATGATAAATAATCAATCGTCATCCAGAGTGCACCACACAACTACATAAGCATTAATTATAAATAATTAACGCTTACAACAGTCTGTCAACCAATCGATCGACATACAACTGAGTAATTGGGACTAGTGTACGTCAAATATCATCCCAACACCCGTGTGGGGTTTCAACCAACAAATACTGAATATTATTTGTGCAGTAGGGCGATGTGTAAAATTTATTGTCCCAATCCATCTCAGTCAAATGGGTGTACATAAACAAATCGTCTGAATTGTAAATGAATATTTTATTTTATTCATTTATCTAATAAAAATGATATTTTTGTTTTTCTAACATATTTTAGAAAATTTCGGCGGCATAACGGCGCGATACTAGAACCGGGATAAGGTCTAGCCTTATCCCTCGCCTCATAATGGCGCACGTCATACACAAACCAAATTCTAATCCATTCGTTCAACCAAACAACCAAATAATCTAATCATCCAAACCAAACAATCAAACAAGTCGTCCATGGTCTATGGACGATGGGGAACAGTTCATATATGTAGTTATAAAATAAATAACTGTATAAGAAATTTTAGTGAGAAGGAGTTCTCACCCATTAGCTTAACCAAACAACGCGACTCTTCATATGTAGATAATCCTCGCCGTGCTCGCCTTTTGTCACTTTCATCGTCCGTATTCATTACATATATAAAAATCGAATTTTTATTCCGTTACTTCATTAATAAAAATCGAATTTTTATTTCTCTTTCTAGATGATAAAAATCGTATTTTTACTTCGCTTTCAAGATGATAAAAATCACATTTTTACTCCGCTTTCAAGATGATAAAAATCACATTTTTACTCCGTTTTCAAGATGATAAAAATGACATTTTTAAATCTAAAACTATTTCTATAAAAATCATATTATTTTAATCTAAAGCTATTTTTATAAAAATAATATATTTGTAATCTAAAGCTATTTTTATAAAAATCATATATTTTTAATCTAATGCTATTTTTATAAAAATCATATATTTTTAATCCAAAGTTATTTTTATAAAAATCATATATTTTTAGTCTAAAGCTATTTTTATAAAAATCATATATTTTTAGTCTAAAGTTATTTTTATAAAAATCATATATTTTTAGTCTAAAGCTATTTTTATAAAAATCATTTTTTTTAAAACAAAGTATTATAATTTAAAAACAATGCTATTATATATATTTGAAACAATGCCATTTTTATTTTGAAAACAAACCATGCTAATTTTATTTAGAAACTGAAAATAAAATGAATGCTTTTTATTTATAAAAATCTGATTACCACTTATTTGCTAATTTTAAATAAACTAGTTACATGATTACCATTAATTAACAAATTAAACAAGTTAATTAAATTAACAAAAACGTTACCATCTATCCTCCATTTATCGTTTACAGGCCGATAAAACTCCACCACCCTCAAAACCTTCTCACCGCCATCGCACTTCACCAAGGAGGTCGAAATCCCATCGGCCAGCACCAAGAGGTGCTCCTCCACGTCTCCTTTCAGCGCCATGAGTGGGGGCCCACTCGAAGTCACTGCCGCACCAGAATCTCACCTTGAAGTCTGCGAGTTTGAGCTTCAAATTCCAACTCCACGAGCGACGAGAAATTACCATCACTATATGAATCGATAGAGGAAGAGGTGCTCTACAATCTTGCTTTGAAATCATTCTCCAATTCATTGTAGGATGAGAGGGATTAAGGGGAAATCGTTTGAATGTTTTCGCCGTCGATTTAAAAGGGGCGGCCGCCGTTAGTAAGGGTTAGGGCTTTTGAAGTGGAAGGGGTATTATAGGAAACAATATTATATTTTTAATAATATTTAAATTCCAAAAATGTGATCTTGCATTAGAACTCCAAATCGATCCCAACGACCAACGCCCCTAGCTAATTACCCATATTCCGGACACAATGGAATATGTTTCGTAAGCCAATTCAAATGTTTTGATTAGTTTTTATTTAAATTAAATTATAAATCAATATAAATTGAATTTAAACGTACATTTTAATTTACCGGGGTCACATACTAACTCTAAAAAATCTCGAAAAATTATTTCTAACTTCGTTTTGATGATACAGTCCTAACAAATCTAATTTCAACAAATTTAGAGACCGTTTGAAAAATGGTCATTTTCCAATCGATTAAATTCAACTAAAATTGGTCAAACGTGTTTAAATTCACCACGCTCACATTTTGACTCCAAAAATTATGAAAATTGGAATCTAGTAATAATTTGACATTTCGAATCCAACAAAACTGGTTTCGTCGAAAATGGAGGTCGTTTGCAAAATGGCTATTTTTAAGGGCTATATATTATTTAAAATATATATAAATTCCACAATGACTTTTCTAAATTTTAAACTGGATGTAACTTACCATTTATAAAGTGGAATCTCAATTTCTTAGATCCATTAGAAAGATATTCTTAAACCGATTCAAATATTTCTTGTTTCGTCCAATTCCGACTTATATTGAATTCTATATATTCATTTGAAATTAGAAATCGAATTTTCAAACTACTGCGACATTTCTGGCTCGTTATATAATTAAAATAAATTTATACGTTCTAACTTCGTCGAAAATAAATTTTTAGTCATTATTATTTAAAATAATTCATTTTAAATATTCAAAATCCATTAAAATAGCTGAAATAAAAATTTTAAATTGGCTCAGAATTTCCGGGTTGTTACAATTCTTATTTATAGAAGAAAATTGGTCTTTTAACAATGTATTCAATGATTTTTCCCTATTAGAACATTTATCCAAAGTTGTTTCAAGTCGTTGAATTTTAAATTTAGGATCACTATTCTCTTTTATCAAATTTGAGCAACGATTTATAGTGATCTTCTTTTTAGCATCGGATTATTTCAAAACCAAATTTTCATTTTTAAGTAATTGAATTTTGGTCTTTGACTTAGAGATCTCAATTTAAAAAAAATTGTTTTTTAGATTTAGGTTTTCAAATTTCTTGAATTTTTCAAACTTATTTTTAAGATCATTCAGAATTGATTCAGTTTTCAACAACTTTTGTTTCTCAGCAATTTCATATTTGGAATTTTCTCTAATCTTTTAATTTCCAATTTTCTTTTACAAAAAATTATTTCTATTTTTTACCTAAATTTTGTTTTCATTCAAAATCAAAATTTTATTTTCAAGCATTTGAATATTTCCATTGAGATGAGCAAGATTATTTTCCAAATTCAAATTGCAATCAAAGTTTGAAAATTTCTTGATGTTTTCAAGCTTTAATTCCAAAATATTATTTCTGCTGATCAACTCAAGATTTTCAGATTTCAGAATTTTGTTTTTCGATTTGAGCCTATCAACAGATTTTGTTAATTCAGTAAAAAATAAAATAAATCTTCATATGAGAAATCTCATATTTCATCATCTCATCGTCTGATTTATTTTAAATTTCTTCTGTAAAACCTGTTAGGGACAAATCTGAATCTAAGTTGACATTCCGGGGTTTTGAGCTATTGTTGTCAATTCTTTCCTACTTCTGACCGAGAGTATTCTGGATTTCCTGCGGATTTAAACAATGGGAGATATGGTTATATTGATCATCATTAATAAAAGAATATAAAATAAGCATAGCGTGAGAATTTAAAACTCTATCATTCTTATCTACCATATCATATACATTGATAACAATATCCTAACATTTTATATTAACAGATTTTAAATAGAATTCCATTTTTAATTTCCAATTTAAAAAATCTGTTCCATCAAAAAGAGTTGGGGTATTCTTGGATTGACTCTCACTAGACTAGCAACTAGGGAAAAACATGAGTCTAGAGTTAATAAATTACCTGCTCCGATAACACTTGAAGGATCTAGAATTACTCTAGATGTGACAATTCCCACCTTTCTATTCGGTCGCCCGCCTTTCTAATCGGCCTCAAGCCACACAATTCCAATCCAAAACGATAGAAATCCTCGAACCATTATAGGACACAACACATCGGTGCAAAACACAAAATAACATTTCATTATTATTACAACAATTTTACATTAGCCTACAAGAATATATCAAAGTTTAAATGATCGATACACAGCGGAAAAATATCAGAGAATAACAAATTACAACAAAGGGGAAAAAACATAAATATACACAGCGGAAGACTACCACCTAATCCAGAGCATAGCTCCAGCCATAATCCAGGATCCCGCTTTTAAAATTATCTGCAAAACCAAAACTACTAGCTACTCATGTGGAAAATATGGGCACCTAGAGTTTGTGTTTGAAACCATAAACTCCAGGTCAGTCATAGGACCAGCATGAGAACCAAAATCAATTATTTGCTTTATTTTAAGGTTGGATAAATCATGAGACCATGCCATATAACATGGAAAGGGTTTTCTCCACATGTATACCAGTCATAAAAACTCGCAGTGCTTATTGAAAACTGAACCTATTATAAGACTCATGTCCCAACACACAATGCAAGCGCAAACCGGAGGATAGAGTATTACCTTATAATAGCCAAACATGCTTGATACGTGAAATTTCTATTTTATTATTACTAGTGCATAGTGTGAAAATAAATTTCGAAAATAAATGTATCAATCTTAGATGGCATAGTAACCCATCCTATTAAGTCGCCACATAGGTTCACAACAGAAAATGCAAGGTTCTTATTAGAAGTTGGATTTCTGTCAATGACCAAGGCAAAGGATCTTCCTTAACCATTCGTAACATTCTAGCACATGTTCTAGGAATCAACGCATGACCCTTAGATCGGAAGAGCTGTCCCACTAATTCCCGGTGAGTTCGTTTACTCCTGAACATAACGTTCCCAGGTCCTATCGGACCATCATATTGGTTGGTTGTTTGGCCATCATCTGAGGCGCCTCAATTCCAACATCCACATAAGTAAATTGCCTGGGCTCCATACCACGGCATCACCTACAGCTAGAAGGAAACGTATGCTCTTACTCAGCTGTCTCTAATCATGTTTATGGTCATTCACAGGCTGTGAGGCTGGTTGAAGTCACGTCTCGACACAAAGCTACGCTATATCAACCATGCTTTGATCATTATCCACAAAGCTCTGCTTTTCAACAAAATCTTTGATCAAATTAACAACTTAGCATGCCACATTGTCAATTCACACATATGATCAATTTCTATTAAAAATATAACCTTTGAGCTCATAAGTCTCCAAAAAGGGTGTTAAGCTAAGAGAATAAATTCTCCCACACCACAGATATATCATGAACAACAAGTAAAATGTTATGTTATAAAATACAACGTCACTCACACACCCATTTACAAGTTCGTTTTGGGTCTGAACGAAACCAAAGGCATCTTATCCCTCGTCCTTTAAGGGAGAGAGGCCCTTGCATATCCGGTCGATCTCCAAGTACGTCTGGATGACCACCTGTTATAACCTCATTTTTGGTGTACTTTCCAAGTGAGACATCAGCAATAATCAAAACGATGTGAAGATCTCTGGTCTTCAGACACCGTCTTCACTATCTTCGATATTCGTCGTGTAGTCGCATTATAAAATCATAAGATATATAAACATATCATAAGTATCATTCTAATTCAAAATATTTTTTTATACGAATCACGAAACGACCCGAACTCCTCGGCCGGTCTAAACCGAACGAGAAGTCGGATTGCTTTAAGCAACGACTCATCAGAACACAAACATGATAACATTTAATTGCTATTACAACAATTTACATCAAAGTACAAATAAATAGTACAGAGCGGAAAAATACCGGAGATTTTGAAATTACATTTAAATATATAAACATAATGGGCAGGGGAAAACATCAACTACCACAACTGAAAGAAATACATGGATACAACGCTTTCCCAATATAGCTCTAGTTGTAATCCAGGATCCTGTGGAAAGAAATATCTGCGAAAAACCAAAGCTACTTGCTGTCCGTGTGGACACTACTACCAAATCGGCCAGTTGCATCGGTTGTTTAACCCCTGTTGCATCAGTTTAGCAACCGATGCATATGCAGCCTATGCAACAAGGTGAAAGAAATTGCATCGGTTTCAGAACCGGTGCAAAAACTGTAATTCTGCATCGGTTGTTAACAATAACCAATGCAAAAGGAAGGTTTTGGATTAAAAATAGTTAGTATGTTGCACCGGTTACTGGTAATAACCGATGCAAAAAATATATTTTGCACCGCGTATTACTACCAACCGATGCAACGTAGGGGACATTGTATTTGACCCATTCTTATTTTGCATCTGCTGTTTGTGACCGTCGATGCAAATTATCACTCTATTGCTTCAAATGTCAGTAACCCATGCAAAAAACTCTTTTCATAACAAACAATTATTATATGCAATATTATAATCATTTACAATAAAATCAAACTGATGACAAATGCAGACTGAATAAGATAATGCCAATATATATATATATACACACACACACACACACACCAGTACGAAGGCACATTCGATGGACGTGTGTATAGACAAATCTGACCAAAGATGCATAGAGCGAATATATAACAATGTACAGTTGCAAAGTTGCATTTAAAAGGTGGTATGATATGTGAGTGAAAAAACAGCTGAAAAAGTTAGACAATTTACCTGGAATTATAAACAATGATTTTATTTCTATATAATTAAATGCTAGTACATATAAAAATTTGCTATATATACACACATAGTGTATATATAAACATTCAGACATTTTGGACTGAAACTAAAAATAATAACAATATTTGAATGTAAGTAGTTGGACGGTATAACCAAGTTTTTTATTGCATCATGCATTCTTGAGTTGTGCCTAGAAATCTGCAATGGAAAGCACAGAGAGGACACAGTGTTAGTCAAAGTTGCACAAAGTTAAATGTAATACCAAATGCGAAGATGCAGATGTACGAAGAGAACATTTGATGTCCACGTTGTTTTGACTACATTCAAATGTAGGAAGCAGCCTCTATGGCCTTGCATTTGAAATAAGAGATGTTTTAAGCAAACAGTCACACATATAAATGGATAGTACGTGTGAATTGATCACATAACTAATGTTCAAACAACTCAGAGTAATGAAAACAGGGAAATCTATATCAAATTAAGGTATTGTTTATAGAAATCAAGTTCCAGATTTGATAGAATGTGAACAAAACTCAGAAAAAAGAATGCATGATATCACCTTTGTTCAACAGTTTTGGAAGGAAACGGTATAACCAAAAACTAGTACTACATTTTGAGAATGCTAGAATATATACACATATAAAGCAATAAAAGCGGTGAGAAACAATCATATTTTTGAAAAAAATAAAAACAGTGTCTCAATTTAAATAATTATTTATCCCTTCTTTTTTACACCTAGGCAGGAAGATATTTACTACAGCAAAAGATATATGGAATTATGATCATGAGTTATAGATAGGCCAGACGTACAAATATTTTTACTTCAATAATCAGTAGAAGACATAAGATTACGGCAATTGCAAATTGGTTATGGTTCAACAGTCTTCAGTATTTAAAGATTCAGGACGCATGCAGTAAAAGCATACATTGCAAATTTTATTAGGAAAGGAGTTAACTTAGGTAATTTGTAAAATAATTGAGATGAAAAATATATACAGTAAAGCAGTGCTGAAATTTAAAGAACAGTGTTACCATAAGTACAAAATGAGACTGAAATGGAAAAAATTGATAATTTAGTAAGGATATGGGATTGTGGGTGCATATGTATATTATTGTACAGTTGAAATACTTATTTAAACACACAAACGGAGAGTGAATATGTATTTGCATAATGATTTTTTTAAAGCTTTTAGGTAATGTGGAAGAACAGACAATAGGAAATGGTAAAAAAATACATGTCCACTAAAAAAATGAGCCTTAGTCTATTTGTTCATCTCTCAGTGTGCTTTTTGATTGTAGAGTTCCATTCATCTTCATCCATATGATATGACTCTTCTTATATGATCGAATTGACGATCATCCCACCACTTGCGACGTATATCATGTCAGTAACAGCTGTGTAAGTAAACTGATTACATATAACTACGAGTCAAATGGAAAACACACACAATTGGATAGCAAATATACATTTGTGAGTTGATTTTTTTACTTATTTGGTAATGAGGGAGAACGTACGATAGAAAATGGTAAAAAATTATTATCCGCTAAAAAAATGAGCTAGAATCTATTACCTCATCTTCAGTATGCTTGATTGTAGACATTTATCATCT
The DNA here is from genome assembly GCA_030737875.1 of Allium sativum. Lineage (NCBI taxonomy): Eukaryota > Viridiplantae > Streptophyta > Magnoliopsida > Asparagales > Amaryllidaceae > Allium > Allium sativum. The sequence continues at coordinate 711,307,997 of CM060921.1, read as the reverse complement.
TCGTCTATAGTTGCAGCCAAATTTGCATTAAAACAATAAGTCACATAAAATTCACAAAAAATGGTCAGAATATTCATATCCGCAATTGTAACAACCCGAATTTTAATAACATATTAAAATCAGAAATCAAGGTATAATTAGTTTTTAAAATGAGAATCATGGTAAACGGGTTGGGGCGTTGCGTTCGTCTCGGAATTTTACATGAAATATAGTCTGAGTTTACGAAAATCGGAGTCCGGATGAAGAAGTTATGGCCTTCAAAAGTTCCAGGAAAATTTAAACAGCCCAGACCAGGTCGACTAGGGGGTCGACCTCCCCAGAGCAGGTCGACCCTAGTGTCGATCTGCCCCCAGCGGGGTCGACTATAGTGTCGACCTCCCCCCCCTGTTTTTCCAGATTTGGTCCAGGTCGAGCTGGTTTGGCCTGGTCTGGTTCCTGGTGCGATTTTCATGCCTGTGACGAATTTGGATGGTTCAAGTTCTAGGGTTAATCCTAAGGCCTAAACTAGTTCCTATTTCTATAAAAACACCCTAAGACCTAACCTAACTCACACAAATCATTCTTATACCTAAATGCTGCTAAAATTCTTGATGGGCATGGCTTCTTCTTCTTCCTTTAAATAATAAAATTAAATAAAACACGAAGGCTAATTCTTGAAGACTACGGCTAGGGATTGCATATTTGGGGATTTGCTACTACAATCAAATCAAGATTCAACGACTCAACAATTCGACGACTAGTTTCTAGATCTCAATTTCTTAGACCACGATCTGTAAGTTCAAGTTACTTTCAGATAAAAACTATAAACTTGATATGGACATGTTATAAATTGGAATTGGATCGATGTATGATTCGTATCTATTTCTTGTTCATCTTGGATCTTGACTTTTTGGGGATATTGCTCTGAACTCAGTTTGGACCTTTTCACGTTGTAAATCGAACGTTATCATACCTATGACATTGAAACTATCGTTAATGGCCAAGGACTATGACTGTGAACATAAGACCGTGCCTATGACTGAGGACATAAGACCATTGCCTATGACTATGACAAGGACAGTTGTGACTAATCACCTATGACTCATGACTATGAATTATTGCCTATAACTATGAACATAAGACTATGGTCTATGACCATGACTTTGAAACTATTACAGTTAATTGCCTATGACTATTTAGGATAGCTGCCTAGAACTATTTTAGACAATTATCCATGACTATTGTGATTTATCGCTTATGATTCTCCATGACAATGACTATTGTGGTTAATTGACTATTATAGTTAATTGTTCATAACACTATAGTTGGAAACCATGTTATACACCGAATTGGCATTTTGTTGGATCTCATATCTAAGGTGTGACTTGCTTAGTTATCCGCTATTATGTACACCAAAACCTTTGATCCATTATCCTTGTATTTGGCTTGCTTTTGCATGCCTGTTCTTTTATGTCAAGTTTTTTTTATCATGATTATCGCCTTATTTTGCTAGATTTGAAATCCTATTATTTTCTATATGCCAGTGATGTTGTAACCAATTATCTCAAGTTATATCATGCCAGTCTTGTAATCTCTTTATCGCTTTATGCTTGTCCCTTCTGCCTATCATAGTTTTGATGTTATTCCCTTTATTTCTAGATTTAGATTTACTTATAATTTAGATCGATTCACGTTTACGTGCGATGGGAATATGATTTGGGTAGATTAGGAAAAACATGAATTGGTTATAAACATGAAACATGAAACTTGCTATATGTGTAAATTGGCATAAAATTGGCATACATGTAAAACGGCATGAATTTAAACATATGTAAATTTAGTATGAATTGGGCATATGTAAAACTGACATGTAATCTAGAACTTGGGCATATGTTAATGGTAGTTGAAATGTATAAGATAATTTATGACTTGGTAGAAGTTTAATATGAACACACCTAAGTTGGGTTTTGGGTAGTTGACATGTATTGAAATAAAAAGGCTATAACTTGGCATAACTTTATAGTGAATTTATGAATATATTAATGACATTTCTTCTAATAAAACCTACACCTGAATGTTCTAGGGTGACAGAGAGGATAGTGTCTAGGCTTGAGTTTGGAAAATACAAGTTTTCTGCCCTCTCTGGCTATCCCTAGCTGATCCGACGGACGGAATGGTTATCTTAAAAAAATAATTTGAAAGTTAAATAAAAACCCATTTTTAATTTAGAAAATGCGAATATGCCTAACCCGAGGTTAGACTGAGTTGCGGTGTAAACCTGCCCGGAACCGACCGGCACATCCAGTAACTGCAACAATACCTGTCTAATGTGAGTGGTTGCGGCTTTAATTAATTAATTAAAGCTAGGACAAGAATGATAAGGTTAAGTTAACTAAAATACTTAACCAAATTCAACATGATAACTCAACCAATGGGTGGGGTTAGGTTAATGCAGACACTTAACCAGTTTAACATGTTAACTATACTAGTGGTTGAGGTTAAGTAAATTTAAAACACTTAATCATGATAACATGTTAATTAGACAAGTGGGTTAGGTTAAGTTAATGGGAACACTTAACCAATATATATCGTGAGTTAGGTTAAGTTAAAAAGGAATACTTAACCAATACAAGATGAATGACTAAGGTTAAGTTAACAGGAACACTTAACTAATATAACTAAATTTGTGGCAGGGTTAAGTTACACAAGAAGGCAACACTTAACCAGAAGTAATATGACAAGTAGGTGGGTTAAGTTAACACAAGGGAAGAACACTTAACCGGTATAACAAGACATGCGGTGGATTTAAGTAAAACAAGAGATCACACTTAACCAATCCAACATGATAAGTGAGAAAGGTCAAGTTAATAAGAAACGCTTAACCATTAAATACACGTGCTTGAGTCGATAGAAGGGTTAAGTACATATCAGGTTGGTGGGTAATACCATTAAGTATAGGCCCACAAACTTAACCATTAAATAACCATGCTTGAATTAGTAAGAGGGTTAAGTACATATCGGGTGGGTGGGTAATACCATTAAGTATAGGCCCACAAACTTAACCATTAATAAACATGCTTGAATCGGCGGGAGAGTTAAGTACATCACTGGTAGGTGGGTAATATCTGTATATATAGGCCCACAAACTTAACCATTAGAAAACCATAGTAACGGGGACCCTTTTCAGTAGTAACCCTATAAGGTGTATCATGATACCCTGAAACTAGGCAGGGGGGCACGATTACTGGGCTGATTGTAAGCGGTCAAAACGATGGCGGTGGTGCAGCAGTGTAGGTTCTAATGGGGTGCGGGGGTGCACACACTCCGGTGCTGAAAAATTAGGCACTGGGCACCAGTAGTATACTTGTGCATTCTAGAATTGTGTCGGGCCGCCACCATGGGACTTGATACACCCCATGGTGGGACCAGCATAGGTAGCTACAATCTTGGGGGTCGTAAGACACATGTGATTATATGAGTAGGGAGCCGATCGATAAGGTAGTAAGGGTACATCTAACTAGATGTATACTTGAAGGCTACCACAACTACGGGGATTGGGATCGCGTTGCAATATTAGCATTTGATATAAATGACTAGTCAGGACACTAGTTAGGTGGTGTAGAGCAAATAGATATCATTTTAATGGTGAAGCTTAGAAACTTTGCGATGTTATTCTTGATAGAAGCCATGCGATGTGGTACTTGATAGGAATTATGGGATGTTATACTTGATTTATCGTGCCTGTATCTTATCTTGTCATCATGCTTGTGTTTACTTTCAGTTTATTCACGCCATATTATCTTTACCTGTTTTTATGCAGAATGTCACTAGGACTTACTCAGTCTTTATGACTGACCCGTTTTGTTTCGCCTCTTTTTCTTCCGTCTCTCCCCCCCCCCCCCCCAAGGTTCACAGGGTGGGAATACAGCTTAGTTCGGACCTTACCAAGCTCCAAGGCTCTTTCATGCAAGGCTTGGATTTCTCTTGGCTATGGCTTCCTTTGCTTTATTGGGGAATACTACAATTTATTTTTATGCTTCTTTGTTTTTAAGCAAGACAGATATTTTGACTATGTAATTGGGTATTGGAAGTTGATGGGCTTTTATTGAAAATAATAATATTTAATAAATGATTTGAAGTACTTCTACTTTACTTTTCCGTTGTATTATATATATGTCTGTCTTGTAATATTTTTGTTCCAGTACCCATAATGCTCCATTGAAGTTAAGGCATTCCCCTTGTGAGTGACCTTAACGGATGTGGGGTGTTACATTTGGTATCAGAGCAGAAGGTTACTAGACTGTGCAAAAGCTTCTAAAAAAAAAACTTCTGAAATTACTTTCAAAACATTTACAAAGAAGCATTTTTCTAAAGAAAAATTTTGTTTTGATTAAAAGGCATATTTCCCAAAGCCATATGCACTATCTTTTTATTCTCTCTTGAAATCTCTTCTCTCTTTTCACAATAGTTTCGTAGGCATCCGACATATGTCGGAGGGCAAAGAACTGCCCAAACCTCCATCTGTAGCCGCAGTAGTTCCATCTCCGTCTAATCTTATTTCAAGCTTTGCAGAGTTGCCGTGCGATGGAGGTAGTTTTCGAGAAACTTGTCAACATGTTATACAAGCATAGTAAGAACGAGGATGAAGAACACAAGCCTAAGGATGAGAAACTTGTTGATACGGCTTAATCCACGAAGGAGGAAAAGGTGAAAGGGAAGAGGCCAAAGTGAAAGAATAATAAAACCCATGACAAAAGAGATTATATTTAGTATGGTAAAAAGGGGCATGTTGTTAAGTATTATAGGACAAGGACAAGATCGTCGAGAGGGCAATTGTATGCTCTCACTACTAGCGTACCTAAGAGAGGTGGTAACATTTCTGTTAAAGGTTTAGCTTTTCTTTTCTATCATCCCACTAGAACCTTGTTTTTGTACATCGCATCCTTTTAATTCTGCTTCGATAGTTGAGTCTCTGCACCTTAGTACTAGCGTAGTAGAGGATCCCATCTTTCGTCTCAAATCCTGTTGGGGAATCGGCTCATTTATTCATGACTTGTTTGGATTTGAGAATGTCTATGCTAAGTGTTGAGTTTAGAAGTAATGTTTTTGTTTTGGGCTATGGGTTGATTCTAACGATGGAGTGGTTATCCAGTAAGGGTGACATTCTCGGTTTTGAAAAGAGGGTAGTTAGACTCTTGACTTGCCTCGGTAATACCCTCGATGTCGCGTGTAACCTTTAGGGTTATATCATGATTAGTTACCTAGAATCTCTTGACACATTTATTGGTAATTTGTAATCCGCTCGAGTAGTGTTCGCCACTAAGGCGGATGGGTCATTTCGCTTATGCATGAGTTATAGAAAATCACCTTAGTAAGTACATTTGGCAACATGGTTGACATTTGTTTATTTTCAAGAGATAATTCATCTATGTGGAATACCTTCTAGTAAGTGAACGAGATCCAAGATTCACTAGTGAATTTTGGAGAGTTTGCATGAAACCATGAGTACACAATTATGTTTGAGCCGAGTATACTAGAAGGAGAATAAGTGAAAGTGGAACAAGAGGCAAACGTGAAATGGGTTCCAACTCATATTTTGGAAACAAGAATTAAGAAGCTACGAAATTGTGAAGTTAAAGACGGTCAAAGCACAATGGAGTTAATGCGATTTAGAAGATTGAAGACTAGATTCGCGCATCATATCTCTTTTTAAGAGTATATCCTCGATCCCTCTTTTCCTGTAGAGCTTATTCACATGCTATCTTTTGTGTATATCCTCTCGGTCCTATTCTCAATCCAATTTCTGTTGCAAACCCCATAGGGAGTATGACTCGTCTGTTAGTAACACATGTTGGGGCTTGAAGGTGTTCGTTGGTTTGACTAAACTTTTTGGGTTTTATAGGATATGGGTTAGTTTTAGGAAGGGATTTCTTGTGACCTAAAAGGAGTCCATCATGCTTAGTTTCCTAGGAACATATATATATTGGTTGGGTTGAGTAATTCTTTGGGTGTCAGTCTGATGTTGATTTCGGTCTTCGGGGCTGATGCTTAGGGAGTTCTTCTCCTAATCAGTATATATGTGGCGTAAATTTCTAGTTTTGACATTGCCTAATGGGCACAAAGTTTTTACTTGATTCTATCATTCGACTATATCTTGGGATAGGAACAATTGGGTGTAAACATGTGTTTGAGACATGTTATGATTGATGGTTGCAAGTGGTTGCTCGCGGATGCATTTACACACATTAGGCACTAGATCGGCTCAGTCACCTTTCATATTGCATATGCATGAGTGTTTATACTTGTTTATGGATGAATTTAAATGTGTTATCATGTGAATATTGCATATGGATGGGTGTTTGTGCACACATATAGTGTTTATGTGACTAGGACTATTTGCATACATGTTGGACTCATGGCACTAAACATATTTTGCATCTAGAAGATCAATTAGGCCTGATCATTTGCATTAGACAAGGAACATATACACACACTTCTTGCATATGTTCATACAGCATTAGAAATCTTTTAAGGACAATGATTACTTGTGGATGAGGTTTTAAGTAGATGGATGATGGATGGTAGGATACATTCTTCTTAACTCGAAAATTTTGGGGACGAAATCCTTTAAGGAGGGGAGAATGTAACAACCCGAATTTTAATAACATATTAAAATCAGAAATCAAGGTATAATTAATTTTTAAAATGAGAATCATGGGAAACGGGTTGGGCCGTTGCGTTCGTCTCGGAATTTTACATGAAATAGAGTCTGAGTTTTCGAAAATCGGAGTCCGGATGAAGAAGTTATGGCCTTCAAAAGTTCCAGGAAAATTTAAACAGCCCAGACCAGGTTGACTGGGGGGTCGAATATAGTGTCGACCTCCCCAGAGCAGGTCGACCCTAGTGTCGACGCTAGTGTCGACCTGGCACCAGGGGGGTCGACTGTAGTGTCGACCTCCCCCCCCCCCCCCCCCCCCCGTTTTTCCAGATTTGGTCCAGGTCGAGCTGGTTCGGCCTGGGCTGGTACCTGGTGCGATTTTCAGGCCTGTGACGAATTTGGATGGTTCAGATCAGTTCTAGGGTTAATCCTAAGACCTAAACTAGTTCCTACTTCTATAAAAACACCCAAAGACCTAACCTAACTCACACAAATCATTCTTACACCTAAATGCTGCTAAAATTCTTGATGGGCATGGCTTCTTCTTCTTCTTCTAAATAATAAAATTAAATGAAACACGAAGGCTAATTCTTGAAGACTACGGCTAAGGATTGCATATTTGGGGATTTGCTACTACAATCAAATCAAGATTCAACGACTCAACAATTCGATGACTAGTTTCTAGATCTCAATTTCTTAGACCACGATCTGTAAGTTCAAATTACTTTCAGATAAAAACTATAAACTTGATATGGACATGTTATAAATTGGAATTGGATCGATGTATGATTCGTATCTATTTCTTGTTCATCTAGGATCTTGACTTTTTAGGAATATTGCTCTGAACTCAGTTTGGACCTTTTCACGTTGTAAATCGAACGTTATCATACCTATGACATTGAAACTATCGTTAATGGCCAAGGACTATGACTGTGAACATAAGACCATGCCTATGACTGAGGACATAAGACCATTGCCTATGACTATGACAAGGACAATTTTGACTAATCACCTATGACTCATGACTATGAATTATTGCCTATAACTATGAACATAAGACTATGGTCTATGACCATGACTTTGAAACTATTACAGTTAATTGCCTATGACTATTTAGGATAGCTGCCTAGAACTATTTTAGAAATTATCCATTACTATTGTGATTTATCGCTTATGATTCTCCATGACAATGACTATTGTGGTTAATTGACTATTATAGTTAATTGTTCATAACACTATAGTTGGAAACCATGTTATACACCGAATTGGCATTTTGTTGGATCTCATATCTAAGGTGTGACTTGCTTAGTTATCTGCTATTATGTACACCAAAACCTTTGATCCATTATCCTTGTATTTGGCTTGCTTTTGCATGCCTATTCTTTTTTGTCAAGTTTTTTTATCATGACTATCGCCTTATTTTGCTAGATTTGAAATCCTGTTATTTTCTATGTGCCATTGATGTTGTAACCAATTATCTCAAGATATATCATGTCAGTCTTGTAATCTCTTTTATCGCTTTATGCTTGTCCCTTCTGCCTATCATAGTTTTGATGTTATTCCCTTTATTTCTAGATTTAGATTTACTTATAACTTAGATCGATTCACGTTTACGTGCGATGGGAATACGATTTGGGTAGATTAGGAAAAACAAGAATTGGTTATAAACATGAATCATGAAACTTGCTATATGTGTAAATTGGCATAAAATTGCATACATGTAAAATGACATGAATTTAAACATATGTAAATTTAGTATGAATTGGGCATATGTAAAACTGACATGTAATCTAGAACTTGGGCATATGTTAATGGTAGTTGAAACATATAAGATAATTTATGACTTGGTAGAAGTTTAATATGAACATGCCTAAGTTGGGTTTTGGGTAGTTGACATGTATTGAAATAAAAAGGCTATAACTTGGCATAACTTTATAGTGAATTTATGAATATATTAATGACATTTCTTCTAATAACACCTACACCTGAACGTTCTAGGGTGACAGAGAGGATAGTGTCTAGGCTTGGGTTTGGAAAATACAAGTTTCCTGCCCTCTCTGGCTATCCCTAACCGATCCAACAGACGGGATGGTTATCTTAAAAAACTAATTTGAAAGTTAAATAAAAACCCCTTTTGAATTTAGAAAATGCGAATATGCCTAACCCGAGGTTAGACTGAGTTGCGGTGTAAACCTGCCCGGAACCGACCGGCACATCCAGTAACTGCAACAATACCTGTCTAATGTGAGTTGTTGCGGCTTTAATTAATTAATTAAAGCTTGGACAAGAATGATAAGGTTAAGTTAACTAAAATACTTAACCAAATTCAACATGATAACTCAACCAATGGGTGGGGTTAGTTTAATGCAGACACTTAACCAATTTAACATGTTAACTAGACTAGTGGTTGAGGTTAAGTAAATTTAAAACACTTAACCATGATAACATGTTAATTAGACAAGTGGGTTAGGTTAAGTTAATGGGAACACTTAACCAATATATATCGTGAGTTAGGTTAAGTTAAAAAGGAATACTTAACAAATACAAGATGAATGACTAAGGTTAAGTTAATAGGAACACTTAACTAATATAAGTAAATTTGTGGCAGGGTTATATTACACATGAAGGCAACACTTAACCAGAAGTAATATGACAAGTAGGTGGGTTAAGTTAACACAAGAGAAGAACACTTAACCGGTATAATAAGACATGCGGTGGGGTTAAGTAAAACAAGAGATCACACTTAACCAATCCAACATGATAAGTGAGAAAGGTCAAGTTAATAAGAAACGCCTAACCATTAAATACACGTGCTTGAATCGATAGAAGGGTTAAGTACATATCGGGTTGGTGGGTAATACCATTAAGTATAGGCCCACAAACTTAACCATTAAATAACCATGCTTGAATCAGTAAGAGGGTTAAGTACATATCGAGTTGGTGGGTAATACCATTAAGTATAGGCCCACAAACTTAACTATTAATAAACATGCTTGTATCGACGGGAGGGTTAAGTACATCACGAGTAGGTGGGTAATATCTGTATATATAGACCTACAAACTTAACCATTAGAAAACCCTAGTAACGGGGACCCTTTTCAGCAGTAACCCTATAAGGTGTATCATGATACCCTGAAACTAGGCAGGGTGGAGCACGATTACTGGGCTGATTGTAAGCGCGGTCAAAACGACGGCGGTGGTGCAGCAGTGTAGGTTCTAACGGGGTGCGAGCGTGCACACACTCTGGTGTTGAAAAATTAGGCACTGGGCATCAGTAGTATACCTGTGCATTCTAGAATTGTGTCGGGCCGCCACAATGGGACTTGATACACCCCATGGTGGGACCAGCATAGGTAGCTACAATCTTTGGGGCCGTAAGACACATGTGATTATATGAGTAGGGAGCCGATCGATAGGGTAGTAAGGGTACATCTAACTAGATGTATACTTAAAGGCTACCACAACTGCAGGGTTTGGGATCGTGTCGAAATATTAGCATTTGATATGACTAGTCAGGACACTAGTTAGGTGGTGCAGAGCAAATAGATATCATTTTAATGGTGAAGCTTAGAAACCTTGCAATGTTATTCTTGATAGAAACCATGCGATGTGATACTTGATAGGAATTATGGGATGTTATACTTGATTTATCGTGCCTGTAGCTTATCTTGTCATTATGCTTATGTTTACTTTAAGTTTATTCATGTCATATTATCTTTACCTGTTTTTTTGCTGAAAGTCACTAGGACTTACTCAGTCTTTATGACTGACCCGTTTTTTTCCGTCTCTTTTTCTCCCCCCCCCCGGTTCATAGGGTGGGAATACAGCTTAGTTCGGACCTTACCAAGCTCCAAGGCTCTTTCATGCAAGGCTTGGATTTCTCTTGGCTATGGCTTGCTTTGTTTTATTGGGTAATACTACAATTTATTTTTATGCTTCTTTGTTTTTAAGCAAGATAGATATTTTGACTATGTAATTGAGTATTGGAAGTTGATGGGCTTTTATTGTAAACAATTATATTTAATAAATGATTTGAAGTACTTCTACTTTACTTTTCCGCTGTATTATATATATGTCTGTCTTGTAATATTTCTGTTCCAATACCCATAATGCTCCATTAAAGTTAAGGCATTCCCCTTGTACGTACCTTAACGGATGTGGGGTGTTACAGAAATGCACACTTACGCTAACATAAACAGAGTAAATATCGAGCCTTATCAATTTTCATGTTTTCTTGTATATTTGGAAAAAAAATCAGTTTACAGTATAATAATATTATCCGTATAGTAAGTACATATGTAACTATACGTAGACAGCTTTTATTTCATTTACTTTTATGTGAGATTTTTAAACGTATCAAAGTTGCAAATATAATCATATGTACAAAATTTAAGTTAGAACTGTAAAGCCTCAAAAACCATGAATACATGCAGAAACTAAAGCACTAACTAAACTCCTGTAATATTGGCATTACATAAGAGTGGGACAGTGAATTAGACCATAAACATATGCATATATTATTATATAATCAAAATTGTTAAACATTCATCTTCCAAATTTTCAACAAACATGTGAATATAATTCAAAATTAAATACTGATACACACACAAAGAATTACATTAAAAAGCTAAGTATTTATCCATTAATGTCCAAGTCTTCAAAAATACTTACACTAAATAACTCATAAGCCTCAATTGTGTAAACTCCAAGCTTATGTTATTAAATTTGGCAAGTACAATCCATTCTATATAATACATAAGAAGAACGCAGTACTAGTTTGCTTTTCATTGAGATGCAACGGGATAATAGATTCCAATGTGTTTTCATCCATTGTCCATTTAGAATTTAATGAAACTAATTCTACTTTCTCATCAACAGAAAAAAAAAACAGAGAAGCGTACACCTTAAAATGACCTTAGAAACCATAAATTCATCTACTACCATCAACTGCTGCAAAATACCACTGAATGCATTTTAGCAAAAATAACAAACACGTAAAAGATGTTGATGCAGCAATATTGAAACGTATAATAAGTGAAGAAATATACGAAGAGATATAAAGTTCCTTTACCAAAATAAGAGATAAAAATGAAAAATCAATAGAACTTACTTGAAAACTGTGCCCAGTTGGATCAGTCAATGATGTGAGGATTGGTTTTCCCGTCGAAATCAGATCGCCATACTTCATTGCAGATATGCTTATCGATCTGGTCTTATTCTGACTGATGTGGTAATACCACGCCTTCTTGAACACTAAGCAGATTTTGAATAAACAAAAACCAATGGTGTTTTTAATTGAAAAAAAGAGCATGTGAATTTTGTCAATAGGTTGGAATATAGGAAAGATGCATGCTTCAGATCTGAAGTTTTTTAATTGAACAACCTATAGAAGTTAAATCATTCGTTCTGGTACTCACGAAGGGAAAAAAAAGAAGTGGTGTTTTTAACTTTTTTCTTATCATATTTGAAACGACAATGAAAAAGGAAACAGGAAGTTCGATAAAAAAAGAGGAGAAAAAGAACTTACTTGCCCACAAACTGCAAACGTATCATGTAACACCCCGTAATTTGAACATAAAAATTCACAAATTAAAGTATACTTAATTAAGTGAAATGGGTTGCGCAGAGAAATATATACATATTGATATATATATATATATAATTGAAAATTTAATAAATAAATATGCAAAAATGTTCAAAACAGCGAATTGGGAGAGTTGAATAACCGAACCGGCCGATTTTTGAGGTCGACCCCAGCCCGTTGGGTCGACTAGGGGTTAATCCAGGCTGTTTGGCTGTCAACCCGTGGGCCGATTCGCTCGAATGCAGATTTTGCATTTGAATGGTTCTCATGGTTCAGCTTTAATCAAAAGGCCCTAAATGGTTCCTACATGTGACTTCTTCCCCAAGACATGCTTTAAAGGCTAGGATTGGTTCTAGGGTTTATCCTATGGCTAAAACTATCCTAGTCTTCTATAAAAAGACCCCTAACCCTCTCCTAAAACCCTCATAAATTGATCCTACAACTAAACTATGCCAAAATGATTCCTCATCATGGCCTCCACTTCAACCCATGGCCTCCATCTTCTTCTTCATGATAGCTTAAGTGTTCTAAGCTAGTTTCAAAGTAAAGGAGCCTCTTTTCTTCATTCATGAGAGATTCTATGATCATTTGAGTGATTTCATGTTTGTATGAGAGTTCATAAGTTGCATTCTAGCCAAAGTTGCAACCTTTTCTTGACCAAAAAGCAAGGATCTTGCATGAGAGCTCATAAGCTTCATTCAAAGCCAAAGTTGAAACCTTTCTTCTTCAAAACAAGGATTTTTATTGATATTTGCTCAAGGGTTTCATTTGGAGCTTGTTCTTTTGGGGTTTTTGGGTGATAGCATGAATGGCTTCGTCTCAATCCTTGTTTTATATGTTGATTTGTGCCTTCATAGCATTGTAAGCCCACTCCTACTCTTAAATATTAACTATAAAGTTAAATGAATGTTGCAAGTTTGGGTTTGATCATTAAGTATGATACATGCTATCATGTTATGCAAGTCTATAAAGTCATTACCTTGATCTTGTGGGTTAAAAGCTATAACCTTTATGTTGAAATGTTGCATTATGCAACATGAGAACCCTCATAACCTTTAGGTTAACTTGCATATGAAGTCAGAACCCTTATGTGATGTTATATGCGAGTTACTTGTCATCATTTCATGTCATCTATGACAATGTATCACCTATTTGCCAAGTTTGAATGTTATGCATGTTTTTGAGGCTTGACAATGTAACATGCAAGTTTGTGAGCACATTTATGCCTCATTTCCACCATGTTTAACTTGTGGCCTTATACCCTTTTTGTCATGCCTTTGCCAAGTTTCTTCTTTAAATCCATTATGCGTTGTTGTGAATGTATATGCGAGTTTAAAAGCGTTGGGTTAGGTTATGGGGAAACTTTAATGACATGAAACATGATTTGGGTAAGTTGGTATAAACGTGACAACATGTAACTTTGGCTATGAGTATGGGACTTGGAAACTTGACACGTATGGGTTGTGTAACAAGACACTAGACCAAACATGAAAATGGCCAACTCGAGGTTGGGTTGAGTTTGTAGCATAAATCTACCCGGACCCGCCCGGCTTAACTAGTGGCTACAAACAATAGGATCCAATGTGAGAAGTTGGTCATGTCACGCTTAAGACCCGAGGTTAGACTAGGTTGTGGTGTAAATCTACCCGGACCCGCCCGGCTTAACTAGTAACCACAACAAAGTCTAATGTGAGAGGTTGAGAGTGCATTAATTAAATTGATGCCACATGATAAGGTTAAGTAAATTTGACTAATGACACTTAACCGATATGACACAAATGGGTAGGTTAAGTGGGACCGGGCTTGATTTCTTAATGACACTTAACCATACAAGACAGTTAGGGGATGGGGTTAAGTAATTTACGCTTAACTAATCTAAACACGGTAATAATATAGAGTTAAGTAACTAAGACTTAACTAATCTAAACACGGTAATTAGATGGGGTTAAGTAAGTAAGACTTAACTAATCTAAACACGGTAATTAAATGGGGTTAAGTAATCTATACTTAACTAATCTAAACACGGGAATTCGATGGGGTTAAGTTAAATACTTAACCAATCTAAACTTGGTTATTCAATGGGGTTAAGTAACCAATACTTAACCAATTTAACATGATAATTTAATGGGGTTAAGTAACTTATACCTAACCAATTATACGTGATGATTTGATGAGGTTAAGTAACCTATACTTAACCAATCTAATAGGTGGACCTGAGAAGGGTTAAGTCACAAGACCTTTTAAGATTAGGCTTAACCATTGTAATACGATTAGTGGATGGGGTTAAGCTAACCCATACTTAACCAATCCGACTCGATAATCTGATGGGATTAAGATAATCCATGCTTAATCAATCTATCATGAAAATCTGATAGGGTTAAGGCAAATAAATACTTAACCAATTTGACTTGATAGGGTTAAGTCATGAGCTTCTTGGTACACTTAACCAACTTGTATAGCTAAGCTTTGAACTTGAGTACTTAGCCAATCTTGACATAATTTGTAGGCGGGTCAAGTCACGAACTTGGATAACAACACTTAACCCATTTGACAAAACCCTAGCTCAAAGGACTAGGTTGGAAATCATAGTTAACAAGGATAGCGGAAAGAGGGGCTAAGTGGTAAACCTTAGTTAAGGGTAACTAAGTAATAATTCTTAGCTAAGGACATGGGACTAGTTCATAAAGAGATGAGTAACCTGGTACGGTAGGTCATCGCTTAGTATACGAGGAGGAGCAAGTTATCTGACTAGGATAAAAGCTCCAGCGAACTAGGTGACGAAGTGAAAGCTTCGGGGAACGTGAGGGTACTCTTGGTATCCCTCTGTGAGGTGGCGAGTGGTCCATGAAACCCGGCCTCACAGGGGTTAAGGTCTGCGGTAGAAGAGCCAAGAGTATGCCTTGGTTGCTATGCGAGCGACCTAAAGACTGGGATGGATTAGCGTGGAGTCGACGATACTTGATTTTGCCCCGGGATAGCATGTCGCCGACTACCTACCATATTTAGTCAATCGTGTATGTACGGAAAGGCAGGGAACTGCCAAAAGACCATATACTAGCTATCAAGTTATGGGTGAGGTTGGCTATCTGGAAGTGGGCATCGATGGGCCTTAGTGTAGTTCTCAGACATGATTTTTCTTGGATTGCCTTTCAGTAGTTGAGGGAGGGGTCACGTGGGACCATAGCCACGGGTACAAAAACAGACCTTTATATCTGCATCAGCAGACGACTTAAAGCTCCCGACCGAGTCCCGTATTTCTTGATTTGCCCTGGCACGGAACTCGGATGGCACATTGAGGAACATGTGCATCTAGACATGGAAAACGATTCACGATACATACGTGGGATAAAGGGCGTGGTTGACGGGTGGCATAATCCCTAGTGGCCCTAGGTGGCTGAACCCAAACCGAGACACGGAAACGTTCATTAGGTAGCATAATCCCTAGTGGTCCTAGGTGGCATAAATCCTAAGTGGACACGCGATAGTTCATGGTAAGAAAACATAACTAGATCAAGGGTAGCAGTCCAAAATAACTTCAAGGATAAGACGTTTACATGGGAAAGCCCGTATGGCCTACGACAAAGGACTAAACTTATACATGGAAAGAAACATACGAGTTGGGAAAACCTACATATGCTATATATTAGGTTGACATGGACCATTACGTGGCGTTGGGCAAGGGACATTCATAGTTAACACATGACGCGAGTTGGGATACTAGTACGAGGGGTGCAGAACAAATATACATGATATATACCTTAGGATGTTATACATGATAAATACCTTGGGATAGTATACTTGATAGAAACCTGACGATGTGGTACCTTGATTTATCTTGACACCATAGTTTATCATGACACACTCGTTTATTTTGGTACCGTAGTTCATCCTGTTATTTTGGTTTAGCTTATCTATCTTGTCATCATACTTATGTTCATCTCAGTTCCTCATGCCAGTTAACTTTACTAATTTATATACTGATAGTAGATAGGGCTTACCAGTCCTTATGACTGACCCCGTTTTGTTTCGCCTCTTGTCTTCCGTTCCCCCCAGGTTACAGGGAGGAAATGCTATTGTTAGTTTGGACTTCTTCTGTTTGAAGGTCATAACGCATGGCTTGGACTTCTCTTGGCTATGGCTACTTTACTGTTTTACTTGGGGAATAATTTATGAAATGGTTTTATGCTTCTTTATTATTGCAAGACAGGTTTTGATGTATTTTGATGTAAAAGGCTTTTAGACCTTATTTTATAAGGTAATGAAATTTGTTTTACTTCCGCTGTTTTATATATATATGTTCTGTCTTGTAATATTTCTGTACATGTTTACCAATAATACCCCTCTAAAGCTAGTGCATTCCTTTGCGAGTGACCCTAGCGGAGGTGGGGTGTTATATTTGGTATCAGAGCAGAAGGTTACCAGACTGGGCAAAAGTTTTTAAAAACCTTCTGAAAACTATTTGAGAAACCGTTTACAAAGAAGCATTTTTCAAGAAAAGTTTTTAAAGGCTATTCCCCAAAAGCCATTAGCACTATCCTTTGTTCCCTTGATCGAATCTCTTTTCCCTTTCTTTCCTCCATCTGGAGTCACAGTAGTTTTAACTGCGACTAATCCTTGTCTAGCTACGTAAGTGTTTTCCCGTGCGATGGAGGAAGTTCCCGAGAGACCGGTTACCAAAGTTATAAGAAGGGATAATAAGAACAAGGATAAAGGACGCGAGCTTAAGGATAAGCAACTGTTGCTATGGCTTAGTCCATCAAGGAGGACAAGGACAAGATCATCGGAGAGGGCAATTGTACGCTCCCTTTTCTAGGGTACCTAATAGAAATGGTACCGTTTCTGGTAAAGGTTTAGTCGTTCTTTTTTATCATCCCGTCCAGACTTTGTCTTGACCATCGTATCATTTAAGTCTGCTTGGATAGTTGAGTCTTTGCACCTTAGTACTAGCATGGTAGAGGATCCCAGTTTTTGTCCCAAAATCTGGTTGGAGAGTCGGTCCATTTATTCATGACTTGTTGGATTTGAGAACGTCAATGCCAAGTGTTGAGATTAGAAGCAATACTTCTATTGTTGAGCTATGGATGGATTCTAGGGGTAAAGTGGTTATCCAGTAAGGGATACCATTCTCGGTTTTGAAAAGAGGGCAGTCAGACTCTTGGCTTGCTTTGGTAATACCTTCGAAGTCTCGTGTAACCTTTTAGGTTTTGTCATGGTTAGTTACCTAGAATATCTTGATGCATTTATCGGAAATCTCTGATCCAATCGAGTAACGTCCGCCAATAAGACGGATGGTTCATTCCGCTTAAGCATGGGTTATAGGAATCACCCTAGTAAGTGCACGTGGTAACATAAATTGGCATTGGTAAACGAGATCCAGAATTCACTAGTGAATTTTGGAGAGCTTGCATGAGTACGTAGATATGGTTGAGCCAAGTATACTAGGGAAAGAATAAATGAAAGTGGAACGAGAGGCGACAGTGAAAAGAGTTCCGACTCATACCTTGGAAATAGGAATCAAGGAGCTACGAAACCATGAAGTCAAAGGCGGTCAAGGCACAATGGAATTAAGTTCGTGGAAATGCGGCTCAGACGCGCGCATCATGTCTCTTTTTAAGAGTTTATCTTTGATCCTTGGTTCACCTGTAGAGCTTACTTGCATGATATCGCTTGGTGGATATCCTCTCGGTCCTATATCTGTTACAAACCCCGTAAGGAGTTTGTCTTGTTTATCTCCTCGATCTTATCTTGGGAACCTTAGATAGAACTCTATGGATGTAAACATGTATTTGAAACATGTTATGATTGATATGGTTGCAAATGGTTGCAAGTGGTTGCTCGTGGATGCGCGAATACACATTAGATACTAGATTGACGCGGTCACGTTTCATGTTGCATATGCACGAGTATTTATACTTGTTTATGGATGAAATTGAATGTGTTATCATGCGGATGTTGCATATGAATGAATGTTTTTGCACGCATATAGTACTTATATGACTAGGACTATTCGCATACATGTTGGACTCATGGCACTAAACATATTTTGCATTAGAAAGATCATTCAGGCCTGATCATTAGCATTAGCTAAGGAGCATATACACACACGTTCTACATATGTTCATATGGCATTAGAAATCGTCTAAGGACAATGATACCAGTGTTTGATGGTTTGAGTAGATGGTTGTTTGGTTGGTAGGATACGTTCTTCTTGACTTAGAGATTTCGGGGACGAAATCCTTTAAGGAGGGGAGAATGTAACACCCCGTAATTTGAACATAAAAATTCATAAATTAAAGTATACTTAATTAAGTGAAATGGGTTGCACAGAGAAATATATACATATTGATATATATATATATATAATTGAAAATTTAATAAATAAATATGCAAAAATGTTCAAAACAGCGAATTGGGAGAGGAGAATAACCGAACCGGCCGATTTTTGAGGTCGACCCAAGCCCGCTGGGTCGACTAGGGGTTAATCCAGGGTGTTTGGCTGTCAACCCGTGGGCTGATTCGCTCGAATGCAGATTTTGCATTTGAATGGTTCTCATGGTTCAACTTTAATCTAAAGGCCCTAAATGGTTCCTACATGTGACTTCTTCCCCAAGACATGCTTTAAAGGCTAGGATTGGTTCTAGGGTTTATCCTATGGCTAAAACTATCCTAGTCTTCTATAAAAAGACCCCTAACCCTCTCCTAAAACACTCATAAATTGATCCTACAACTAAACTATGCCAAAATGATTCCTCATCATGGCCTCCACTTCAACCCATAGCCTCCATCTTCTTCTTCATGATAGCTTAAGTGTTCTAAGCTAGTTTCAAAGTAAAGGAGCCTCTTTTCTTCATTCATGAGAGATTCTATGATCATTTGAGTGATTTCATGTTTGTATGAGAGTTCATAAGTTGCATTCTAGCCAAAGTTGCAACCTTTTCTTGACCAAAAAGCAAGGATCTTGCATGAGAGCTCATAAGCTTCATTCAAAGCCAAAGTTGAAACCTTTCTTCTTCAAAGCCAGGATATTTATTGATATTTGCTCAAGGGTTTCATTTGGAGCTTGTTCTTTTGGGGTTTTTGGGTGATAGCATGAATGTCTTCGTCTCAATCCTTGTTTTATATGTTGATTTGTGCCTTCAAAGCATTGTAAGCCCCCTCCTACCCTTAGATATTAACTATAAAGTTAAATGAATGTTGCAAGTTTGGGTTTGATCATTAAGTATGATACATGCTATCATGTTATGCAAGTCTATAAAGTCATTACCTTGATCTTGTGGGTTAAAAGCTATAACCTTTATGTTGAAATGTTGCATTATGCAACATGAGAACCCTCATAACCTTTAGGTTAACTTGCATATGAAGTCATAACCCTTATGTGATGTTATATGCGAGTTACTTGTCATCATTTCATGTCATCTATGACCATGTATCACCTATTTGCCAAGTTTGAATGTTATGCATGTTTTTGAGGCTTGACAATGTAACATGCAAGTTTGTGAGCACATTTATGCCTCATTTCCACCATGTTTAACTTGTGGCCTTATACCCTTTTTGTCATGCCTTTGCCAAGTTCCTTCTTTAAATCAATTATGCGTTGTTGTGAATGTATATGCGAGTTTAAAAGCGTTGGGGTTAGGTTATGGGGAAACTTTAATGACATGAAACATGATTTGGGTAAGTTGGTATAAACGTGACAACATGTAACTTTGGCTATGAGTATGGAACTTGGAAACTTGACACGTATGGGTTGTAAGTGTAACAAGACACTATACCAAACATGAAAATGGCCAACTCTAGGTTGGGTTGAGTTTGTAGCATAAATCTACCCGGACCCGCCCGGCTTAACTAGTGGCTACAAACAATAGGATCCAATGTGAGAAGTTGGTCATGTCGCGCTTAAGACCCGAGTTTAGACTAGGTTGTGGTGTAAATCTACCCGGACCCGCCCGGCTTAACTAGTAACCACAACAAAGTCTAATGTGAGATGTTGAGAGTGCATTAATTAAATTGATGCCACATGATAAGATTAAGTAAATTTGACTAATGACACTTAACCGATATGACACAAATGGGTAGGTTAAGTGGGACCGGGCTTGATTTCTTAATGACACTTAACCATACAAGACAGTTAGGGGATGGGGTTAAGTAATTTACGCTTAACTAATCTAAACACGGTAATTAGATGGGGTTAAGTAACTAAGACTTAACTAATCTAAACACTGTAATTAGATGGGGTTAAGTAACTAAGACTTAACTAATCTAAACACGGTAATTAGATGGGGTTAAGTAATCTATACTTAACTAATCTAAACACGGGAATTCGATGGGGTTAAGTTAAACACTTAACCAATCTAAACTTGGTTATTCAATGGGGTTAAGTAACCAATACTTAACCAATTTAACATGATAATTTAATGGGGTTAAGTAACTTATACCTAACCAATTATACGTGATGATTTGATGAGGTTAAGTAAACTATACTTAACCAATCTAATAGGTGGACCTGATAAGGGTTAAGTCACAAAACCTTTTAAGATTAGGCTTAACCATTGTAATACGATTAGTGGATGGGGTTAAGCTAACCGATACTTAACCAATCCGACTCGATAATCTGATGGGATTGAGATAATCCATGCTTAATCAATCTAACATGAAAATCTGATAGGGTTAAGGCAAATAAATACTTAACCAATTTGACTTGATAGGGTTAAGTCATGAGCTTCTTGGTACACTTAACCAACTTGTATGGCTAAGCCTTGAACTTGAGTACTGAGCCAATCTTGACATGATTTGTAGGCAGGTCAAGTCATGAACTTGGATAACAACACTTAACCCATTTGACAAAACCCTAGCTCAAAGGACTAGGTTGGAAATCGTAGTTAACAAGGATAGCGGAAAGAGGGGCTAAGTGGTAAACTTTAGTTAAGGGTAACTAAGTAATAATTCTTAGCTAAGGACATGGGACTAGTTCATAAAGAGATGAGTAACCTGGTACGGTAGGTCATCGCTTAGTATACGAGGAGGAGCAAGTTATCTGACTAGGATAAAAGCTCCAGCGAACTGGGTGACGAAGTGAAAGCTTCGGAGAACGTGAGGATACTCTTGGTATCCCTCTATGAGGTGGCGAGTGGTCCATGAAACCCGGCCTCACAGGGGTTAAGGTCTGGGGTAGAAGAGCCAAGAGTATGCCTTGGTTGCTATGCGAGCGTCCTAAAGATTGGGATGGATTAGCGTGGAGTCGACGATACTTGATTTTGCCCCAGGATAGCATGTCGCCGACTACCTACCATCTTTAGTCAATCGTGTACGTACGGAAAGGCAGGGAACTCCCAAAAGACCATATACTAGCTATCAAGTTACGGGTGAGGTTGGCTATCTGGAAGTGGGCATCGATAGGCCTTAGTGTAGTTCTCATACATGATTTTTCTTGGATTGCCTTTCAGTAGTTGAGGGAGGGGTCACGTGGGACCATAGCCACGGGTACAAAAACAGACCTTGATATCCGCATCAGCAGATGACTTAAAGCTCCCGACCGAGTCCCGTATTTCTTGATTTGCCCTGGCACGGAACTCGGATGGCACATTGAGGAACATGTGCATCTAGACATGGAAAACGATTCACGATACATACGTGGGATAAAGGGCGCGGTTGACGGGTGGCATAATTCCTAGTGGCCCTAGGTGGCTGAACCCAAACCGAGACACGGAAACGTTCATTAGGTAGCATAATCCCTAGTGGTCCTAGGTGGCATAAATCCTAAGTGGACACGCGATAGTTCATGGTAAGAAAACATAACTAGATCAAGGGTAGCAGTCCAAAATAACTTCAAGGATAAGACGTTTACATGGGAAAGCCCGTATGGCCTACGACAAAGGACTAAACTTATACATGGAAAGAAACATACGAGTTGGGAAAACCTACATATGCTATATTTTAGGTTGACATGGACCATTACGTGGCGTTGGGCAAGGGACATTCATAGTTAACACATGACGCGGGTTGGGATACTAGTACGAGGGGTGCAGAGCAAATATACATGATATATACCTTAGGATGTTATACATGATAAATACCTTGGGATAGTATACTTGATAGAAACCTGACGATGTGGTACCTTGATTTATCTTGACACCGTAGTTTATCATGACACACTCGTTTATTTTGGTACCGTAGTTCATCCTGTTATTTTGGTTTAGCTTATCTATCTTGTCATCACACTTATGTTCATCTCAGTTCCTCATGCCAGTTAACTTTACTAGTTTATATACTGATAGTAGATAGGGCTTACCAGTCTTTATGACTGACCCCGTTTTGTTTTGCCTCTTGTCTTCCGTTCCCCCCCCCCAGGTTACAGGGAGGAAATGCTATTGTTAGTTTGGACTTCTTCTGTTTGAAGGTCATCACGCATGGCTTGGAATTCTCTTGGCTATGGCTACTTTACTGTTTTACTTGGGGAATAATTTATGAAATGGTTTTATGCTTCTTTATTATTGCAAGACAGGTTTTGATGTATTTTGATGTAAAAGGCTTTTAGACCTTATTTTATAAGGTAATGAAATTTGTTTTACTTCCGCTGTTTTATATATATATATATATATATATATATGTTCTGTCTTGTAATATTTTTGTACATGTTTACCAATAATACCCCTCTAAAGCTAGTGCATTCCTTTGCGAGTGACCCTAGCGGAGGTGGGGTGTTACATATCAGCTCTTCTCATTATTTCACTCGTTCATCTTCTCCCTTAATTTTGCCCATTTATCCTGTTTGAAGAAGTCACAAATCGGACCAAGACTATACCTTGATCCAATATTTGTAAAAACCAATAACTATAAAAATCCAAAATCACAAATTCAATCAAATTTCTAAAAAAATAAATGATTTTACCTGTCGGTAATTCTGAGGTTTGTCAGAAATATATTGCCCAAAATCCATCAAAGCAGCAAAAAGGAGGAGCACTTGGATTCACTGTTTTAGCAGACGGGATAAATTCGTTCACTGCCTCAGAAGCGAATGGAGAAGAAAATAAGAAAAATCTCCGTAATCTAAGCAGGGAAGTAATCGATTTGAAGGAGGAAGGCAAAACTAACGAACCAAAATCTGGTCCATCGTCTGTTGACCTACCGATTGCTGTGCAGAACTGTTTGGATCTGAAAAACGTGGCATGTGGGAGACGAAGAAAGAAGAAGAAAAGTGGAAACTTGCTAGGCGGTTGTTTCGGAAGTAGCGATTGAAGTGGGGAACATCGGGGATAATTAACCGCTGTAATTGTAGTGGGACTGAGAAAATGGATAGCAAATGGTACCCATATGCCCTTGGCCATAATTTTCAATTTAATTCTGATGTACGGATGGCAATGGGTTGAATTGGAAGTACAAAAAAACTTCACCAATGTTAAGTATTTGTATTATTAGTGTGTGTATATATATATATATATATATATATATATATATATATATATATATATTTCAATTACAGTGTCCATAATCCATACAAAAAACTAATTCATAAATTCATTTTAGTACAATAATTCAAACATTTTATACGTACAATCATTAAAAAGCAATATAACCTAGACTATGAGGTATCCTAAAACAACAACACTTTCGGCATCATTATTCACTTTGATACGATAAAAAAAAAGAATCTGAGTCTGATAATAGATATAATGTCAACGAATAAAAATGTATTTGAAGTTAAGTCGTATATAAAAGAACAAAAACGTTAATAAAGATTAGTGATAAGGTTAATTTCCAATGATATATTAATTTTCAAACATGGATAGCATGTATATAAGAAACCAAAATAAACGTGACATCCAGTATTTGCTTTTAAATATATGTAAGAAGAGACCACATTGTGAAAAAGATAAAAACAGATGCTGTTGTGCATAAGAAATCATCTGTAAGATAAAATTAAAGCAATATGATCAGCTAGTTATAGCCTGCATTTGAGTATAAGAATGTAAGCAAATATAATTAGCTATACCTACTACTTTGAGTAACTTTCTTAATTGCACTGCTGAGGAAGGGAACTTTGAGGTCATAACAACTATAACCTGCTTTCATATGACCAGTTAATAATTACAGTGAATACACACAACTTCAAAAAGAGCTAACAACATTTATAAATTCAATACGTAAAACTATATGCAAATGAGATAAAAGTTGGTAAAGTAAAACGACGAAGTGGAGAAATAGGTTTATTTACACAACCATATCTTAAGATGTTAGTTGGAGATATGAAAATGATAATTTCATAACATAAACGAATAGCAGCAGTATAAGGATTGATGTGGGTGATCCTTTGTTCAGTTTTATGATTAAATTGAAAAACATCAAGGCTAGTTTGAACTTTGGAACAAAAGAAAAATGAGTATGAAACTCTTAGAAAAGCAGGCACCTGTGCCCAGATATGACACACGCAACAAATAAAAAATACACACAATATCTTCGCTACTATAGTACTATTCATAAATATATGTGGCTGTACACAACACAAAAGGTGATAACACCTTAAGTTCCAACAAGATATAATATGTTAACAGAGCACGGGAAATGATGCATATAAATTTGTCACATACAACTTGTTGTACAAAGGCTAATGAAGACTGAAGCAAAGCACACATACAAGTATGCATAAGGACAGTTTATAAGTGTGGAAGAAAAACTAAATGCAATTTAAACGCGGATATTAAATTGCATGAAAACAAGTATTCATTGACTTACTAATGTACTCATATACAAGTTTATATAACTCATAACTAATAGCACAAACCTACACATATTTATATACCCAGACTAGGTGCAAACAAACAAGGAGTACACAGCTTATTAACTCGCTGCCTACTAACGCAAAGTACACGTGCATGCTTGTACTAGCCCACTTGACTACACACCTAACATCCAACAAGCAATCTTTAAAAAAATGAAATTTTGATCCAACTGAATAAGCACAACCTCAAACAAACAAAATAAAAAAAAAAACAAACCCATATATACATTTTTGTTTTGATGAATTTAATCAGAGCATGTATATCCCTTAAAATATCCAAGTTTTGATGAATGGATTAGATTTAAACACTCAAAATGCACCTATTAGTCAGAGTCATTAGATCACGAATTTAATAGCTAAAATATTCAAATATAACTTAGTTTGCACTGACTTTACTTTTCAAACAGACAAAAGTACATCCATTAGAAGATTGCATCTCCATGTTTCAAAAATGATCTAATAATTGACAAAATACCTCATCATGTCAGAGCACTATAAAAGTATCCAGGCTTTAGGTTAATCAATTGCCTCCTTATGTGAGAAAACTTCAAATAATATACACAATCAAACTATTTATATGGACAAGAACAAACTATCAGGGTTCGGTGCGAACCTTTTGTAACCGGTTATGGACTCTTAGGGCTTCTAGAATGCTCTCTGCCCACCTGATAATATTACGATGTTCATCTTAAATAATGTAGAAACGAATAGTTCTTAAAAATAGTTTGAAATGGTGATGCTATATTACCCGAACAAACATCATAAAAGATTCATACAACACTGAACTGTGGGGAGAACAAAATTTGTCCTACGCTGCTAAAAAGTGAGTACAGAGACACTAAGAATTTCAATCGATAAAATAAAGTTGCATCTGGAAGAAACAACGAGTCTTAGTTTTGATTACCACCATTAATGTATAAACTGGTAAAGGATGAGGGTGGTAGTGGTACCAAAAACTGTGATGGACAATGTTTATAGTTGCATCCATAAATAATAGAATATACCATAGTGATAGTATATAATATTTTAAAAGTGGTTCATGAAGATAATTTGTAAATAACGAAGAATGTATCAAGTCAAAACATTTAACCCTTCTAGACCAGGATATTGCGTAAATATGAGTTGATCGTAATTTTCATGTATCATCTTCTTTGGTGTATCCTCATTCTAATGGTTAGTAATAGATGATATCAGCCAGTAATGCAATACACTGTCATAGAATAATAAGAAATAAAATAAACCAAAACATAATATAATAAGACAACGAGGCATGCATCGTACTACGTGTTCTGCTTCAAAATGTAACTTCACTGGAAAAGTAAGTTTTAACCACATATAAAATACAGTAGTATAATTTGCAATCCACTGACCATAATGGACCTTGTATGAGAACAAAGTGAATTCAATTTTGGTTTCAAAAAAGTAAAAACGACTGCTTTTCATGCCATATATGGATCGTTGATCGTTCTACATTTTGCATAGATGAAAACCCAAAACCAAAAAGGATAAACCAAAAACCACCTAAACAAAAATAACTTTTCAAAAATCATTTATAAGGAAGAATATAGGTACTACTTCCCTAATCTCTCATTTCCTATATAATAACTCAGAGGAGTTATTCTACGCTTAGACAATTTCAAATGATAAAGGTTTATCTTTGAATGTACCGGTGCACTGAGATGACGTTAAAGCTGTTGATGACAAATTTTTAATTGAAGCAACAATAATTAACAAACTGCAATAAAAGCAAGGAAAACAAAGAGTGCACATGCAAAAACTTGAAAAACATAAATACACCTTTAAAAATAAATAAATAAAGTAAATTGACAAAACACTTATAAAGCTACATGACTAGAGCAAGAAAAGTTTTGATAAATTTGTTTTTCAAAGAAAGGAGATGAGGATTCTTTTGTTATTGTACTGATTGAAAGATAAGATACAAATGGATACAATGTATTGTATATATATAGGCGTTATAGCCTTGTACATACAGGCTTTCGGCAAATAAGAAAAAAGAAAAAGTAAAAAGCTTTTGGAGGCCCAGCCCATTATCAATCAGCCCATTATTGAAGAGATGATATACACGTTGTATTGCTCTGTTGAAGTTAGTAGCCGACTCATTTCATTACTCCCCCTCAAAACTTAGGGTTTCTGAAACCCTAATTTTGCCATATTTGGCTGACGATTAGCAGAATTGAGGCGAAAAATACACCGATCTGAACTGCGCCACCACTCTCCTTGCTAATTTATGCTTCCTTTTTATCAGCTATCTTCTCTTTGCTGTTTCCTGATGCTTTTCTTGCTCTTGTCAGCGATGTTTCTAAGACGTCAGCTTCGGCTTCGATAATCTGAGCTTTGTGAGACTTTTCCTTGACTGTTGAGGTACTGTGTTTGATTTTATCTTCACTCATGTCTTCTGGATAACTTGTTGGCTTCATGACATTGAGTTCTTCTCTAAATCTGGTAAAATTCTTCAATGATATAGCTTTAGTCAATATATCTGCTCTCTGGTAAAAACCTGGTATATGATTGACTTGTATTTCTCCCTTTTGAACTGCTTCTCGAACAAAATGAATATCTATTTCGATATGCTTTGTTCTTGCATGTTGTATTGGATTTTCAGACATGTACACAGCACTCCTATTGTCACACCATAAAATTGGCTTAATTGTGGGCTGTAGCTCGAGTTCAAACAGTAGAGATTGTAGCCATTTAATTTCAGCTGTTGCATTGGCTATACTCCTGTACTCAGCTTCAGTGCTAGATCTAGATATTGTAGGTTGTTTCTTTGAGCACCAAGATATTAGATTTTGACCAAAGTAGATGCAATAACCACTGGTTGATCTTCGATCATCTGGATCTGAAGCCCAGTCAGCATCTGCATATCCTGTTATATGCAAATGTTGGCTGGCTTTCAATTTTAAGCCAAAATTGATTGTCCCTTTTAAGTAGCGCAAAATTCTTTTAATTGCCTTCCAGTGTAAGTCCATGGGTTTCTGCATAAATTGAGATAGTTTATTTACACTGTATGAAATATCAGGACGTGTTATTGTTGCATACTAAAGTGCACCAATAATTCTCCTGTATTCTGTTATATTTGCAATTGCTTCAACTCTATATTTTGAATAATTCTGACTGCTTACCATTGGAGTAGGCTGGGGATTGGCATTCAACATTTTTGTCTTGACAAGTAGCTCAGTTATATACTTTTTTTGACATAGGATTATTTCAGATTCTGTTCTAGATACTTCTATGCCAAGAAAGTAATTTAATTCTACCAAATTTTTGATAGAAAACTGTTCATTCAAAAACTGAGTTAACTTGTCAATGTCATCAATATTACTGCCAGTTATAATGAGGTCATCTACATATATTAGTATGTAGACTGTTGAAAAGCTATTTATTTTGATGAATAATGAACTATCTGATTTGGTAGATTGATATCCTAACTTGGTTAGTGTATTTTTCAATCTGTCAAACCAAACTCTAGGGGCCTGTTTTAGCCCATAAATAGTTTTATTCAATTTACATACTAAATTTTGATTGAGATTGTAACCTTGTGGTTGTCTCATATATATTTCTTCCTCAAGAACACCATTCAGAAAAGCATTATTAACATCTAAATGTTTGATATGCCACTTCTTACATAGGGCAATAGTAAGTATAAGTCTGATTGTTGTGGGTTTTACTACAGGTGAGAAGGTTTGATTAAAATCAAACCCGTATTCCTGAGTAAAACCCTTTGCAACCAGCCTGGCCTTGTACTTATTTATTGATCCATCTGGATTTCTCTTGAGCTTGTATGTCCATCTGCACCCCACAATATTTTTATTGGCAGGTGGACATACAAGTTCCCAGGTTTTATTTTTGATGAGTGCATCATATTCCTCATCCATAGCTTTCTTCCAATTCTTGTCTTTGATAGCTTGTTCAAAGGAATTAGGTTCACAGTTACTGGATAAAGCTATATATGCTTTTGGTTTAAAAATACCACTTTTTGCCCTAGTAATCATAGGGTGGCCTGTCTGGATTGGTGATTCTGATGATGGTGAGCTACTATCATTATCTGAACTTGATGAGTATTCTGATCTTGTACTTTGTGAACCTGCATCTCTTTCTAATTCTTGATTATCTGAATTTTCAGGATTGTGCATAGCAAGGCTGAGTTGCTGTAAATCATCATGCTCTTCAAAGTAAGATTGTGATGCTTGACTTGATTCAGCAGCCTCACTTTCATCATTATTGTCCCATTTTTCAGAATAAACTGGGATCTCAGGTATAGATGTATTTGGATTTCTTACTTTACTAGTAGTTGTAATATTTCTGCTATTAAAAGGAAACACCATCTCATCAAATACAACATGTCTGCTTATGTAGATTTTACCTGTTTCATCCAGACATTTGTATCCCTTTTGTCTGGTAGTATACCCCAGAAAAGTACAGGGTTTTGATCTAAAATCTAATTTGTTTGAATTATATGGTCTCAAATAGGGAAAACACAAACATCCAAAAGGTTTTAGACTGTTGTAATCTGGTTTGACATTATATAATTTTTCTAGTGGAGCTATGCCTTTCAGTACCTTTGTTGGTTGTCTATTAATAAGATACACAGAGGTACTGAAGGCCTCTGGCCAAAATTTTAAGGGTAATTTTGCTTGTGCTAATAATGTCAAACCTGATTCAACAATATGTCTGTGTTTTCGTTCAACTAATCCATTTTGCTCAGATGTATATGGGCAAGTGATTCTATGAACAATTCCTTTCTTAGCAAAGTATTGGTTTAAGCTTTTGAATTCACTTCCACCATCAGATTGGATAGTTTTAGCTTGAGCATTAAGTTGTCTTTCAACCATAGAGGTAAAATTCATTACAGCATTAATAGTTTCAGACTTGGCTTTTAAAAAATAAATCCATGTGTGTCTTGAATAAGCATCCACAAAGGCAATATAGTACTTGAAACCAAAGTCTGAGCTTATAGGAGAAGGACCCCATAAGTCAGTTGCTATTAACTCCAATGGTTCAGTATAGACAGTTTCAGAGTCAATGAAGGGTAATTTATGACTTTTACCAACTTGACAATATTCACAGATGTATGGTAATGAGACATTATTATATTGAATATGATTCTTATCTAAAATTTTCATTACAATTTTAGCACTTGGATGTCCAAGTTTGTAGTGCCAGAGATCAAAAACTTTATTGCTGCTATCAGCATTGTCAAGAATATTCAGATTACAGTGTTTTTCTCTTTTTGTCTCACTGTTATGCTTGATAGTGTCAAACTTGTATAGACCTCCTGTCATGTTACCCTGTAAAATGGGTTCTCTAGTTAGAATGTCCCTAACTAAGCAGTATGTAGGGTAAAATTCAAAGTAGACATTGTTGTCATGAGCAAATTGAGAAACACTTATTAAATTTTTCTTTATCTTTGGCACTCTTAAAAGGTTATGTAAGTATAACTGCCTCTTACCACTTAAACTAGCATTACCAATGTGAGTAATAGTAATACTTTTGCCATTGCCTAATAAAATAGAATGATTACCTCTGTAGTCTCTGTTTCCAAGATTCAAATTGTCAAGATTGTTGGTAATGTGATGTGTAGCTCCTGAATCTGGGTACCAACCATCATCTTGCATAGTTTCCAGCTTAGCTATGTCATTTTGATTTCCTCCTTTACTTGAATTATCTTGAATGCTATTTTCAGACTGAGAAAATACCATATTCACACTTGGATTACTAGTATTTCTCTGGTTTTGATTAGACGTGTAATTGGTATTAAATCTAAAGTAGCAGTTCAGGGCTGTGTGTCCCACTCTTTCACAAATTTGACACTTTGGTCTGTTGGTATTAGTCCATCTACCTCTGCCACGACCTCTTCTAGCACCACCACCTCTTTGGTAAGCCTGATCATTTCTGTTATTATTAAAGTTTTGATTCTTGCCTTTAAAACCAGTAGTCAAGTTCACGCTATACTCTGGTTCTTGAGGTTTCTTGGCATTTATTCTTGCCTCATGAGAAAGTAAAATAGAGTGAACCTCATCTATGGATGGCACTACCTTTTGAGATGTTATGACTGCGATTACAGCTTCATAATCACTGTTAAGTCCATTAACCAGGTATAGTACATGATCACTGTCAGGCACTCTGTTTCCAGTTGCATTTAATAGATCACATAGCCTTTTAACTTTAGCAATATACTCCCTCATAGATAAATTCTCTATTTTAACACTTTGCACTTGATTCTTGTAATGAAGAAATTTGGATGAACATTGATTATTAAATTCTTTCTCAACTGTAGTCCAAATGTCAAATGCAGAAGTACATCCTATGACTTGTGGTAACAAACTTGCACTTATAGATGACAGCAACCAAGAACTGATAAGTCTGTCTTGCCTGTGGTACTGAACATACTTTTCATTAACAATTGTTCTGTTGCTTGCATCTGTAATGTACTTGGCTGGTATATCAACAGTGCCAAGTATATATCCTTCAAGGCCATATCCTTGAATGGCTGTCTCGACTTGCAATTTCCAGAGAAGGTAATTATCCTCTTCGAGATGTATAGTGATTAGTTAACTTTTAAGACTAATCACAGTTTTTGTTATTGGATCTACAGGCCCAGTTCCAGTAGAAAAATTATGGCTATTGTCAGATGTCGAAGATGGTGTTGTCTCAACCATTATAATAGACAGATGATGACAGTATTATCAAGAAATCAGTACAAAGAATGCCGTTACAAACCAAGAACTGAGGAATTCGCTAACAGGTAAGTAGCAGCCAGAGAGATCTAGTGATGAATGTTAGTTAGATCAGAAAGTACCTTATTCTGAAGGTTTCTCTAGGCGAGGCTCTTATTTGTTTTGATGATTTTCTTGATTCTTGGTTATTCCCTGGCCATTTTTTATTACTGAACATAGAAGATATATTGTATTTGATCAGATGCAGCCTAGAAAACTTTTAGTTTCAGGCGAGGTACTGCACAAATATGGTGTATCTTCTCTCAAATGATGAGGAATCTCCTCTGCATATCCATATGATGATAATAAACTCTGATGGATATGAAGATTAACAAACTCAGTTTCAGGATCTTGATAAATCGTGAGGCTGTTTTCTGAATGCTCTGGTACCAAGAAAAGTTTTGATAAATTTGTTTTTCAATGAAAGGAGATGAGGATTCTTTTGTTATTGTACTGATTGAAAGATAAGATACAAATGGATACAATGTATTATATATATATAGGCGTTATAGCCTTGTACATACAGGCTTTCGGCAAATAAGAAAAAAGAAAAAGTAAAAAGCTTTTGGAGGCCCAGCCCATTATCAATCAGCCCATTATTGAAGAAATGATATACACGTTGTATTACTCTGTTGAAGTTAGTAGCCGACTCATTTCATTAGAGCAGTACCTGCTTTGGAGGGAATTTGCATGTTAAAGAGTTGCTATTGTTGGATGTTACTCAAAGTGGGATCTTACGTCGTGATGTTAAAGAGTTGCTATTGTTGGATGTAACTCCTTTATTCCTTGGTATTGAGACACCTGGAGGTATATTTACCATATATTTACCACATTGATCCGTAGGAACACAACAATCCCTACAAAGAATAGTCAGGTGTTCTGGCTGGTTGTGACAACCAAACCGAAGTCGGCATACGAGTGCTACAAAGAAAATGTGAAATGGCATCAGACAACAAAATTCTCGGAGAATTCAAGCTAGTAAGAATCCCACCATCACCAAGAGGCATGTCTCAAATCAAATTCACATTCAACATAGATGCCAACAACATAGTAGCCGTGTCTGCAAAGGACAAATCGACCCAAAAAGAGCAGATCACCATCAAATCGTCAGGTGGTCTGTCCGATGATGAAATCGACAAAATGGTGAAGGAGGCAGAGCTTCTTGCTCAGAAGGACCATGAGAGGAAAGCGCTCATCGACATCAGGAACACAATGGATCCACCATATACAACTTCAAGAAGAGCTTGACATAGCACAGGGATAAGATCCCAGCTGAGGTAGCCAAAGAGATATGGACCGCAGTTGCCGATTTAAGATGCGAGATGGCAGGCGACAGTGCAGATAAGATAAAAGGAGAAACTTGAAATTGCTAATAAGGATGTTTCAAAGATTGGTCGGCATACGTCCGGAGGATGATCGTCCGGTCGGTATCAGAGCTCCGGTGGGGAACAACAGCCTCTAGAAGCTGAGTATGAGGAGGTGAAGAAATGTTTTTTTTTAAAAAAAAAAAGATTTAACAGTTGGTAACAAATTTTTAGGGAGTTTAAATTTTGCCTAAAACATCATGCATGGTGAAATACATTTGAATTTAGCAGCCTAAAACATTAAACCGTTAACTCTGGTCAACAAGCACTGTGAATGACTAATAAATGATCAAGTATAAATATTGCAACAAGTAAAGAAGATAGGTATAAACATATCTTAATTACCCAGCTACAACGATAAGCATGTAAAGATTAAGCCAAAAGACAGTGCCTTAACAACATCAACCCAAAGCACCCAAATCCATGAATCGAAAGGACAGTTGTAGTAAACATAACCATACCAAAAAAGAGCTTTTGCAAACAACATGAAAATAAGAGCTACAATCAACAAGAAGAACCCAAACACACCACTGCAGTAAACATGTGCAACCAACCAACTCATAGTTAAAAAACTAGGTATAACAATATCAAATATATCCAAATCACAATGGCAGAAACTTAAAATCGAAGAAGAAAATCGCAATTGGTACCTGGGTGCACCGAACTATGAGTTGCGAACCAGGGCGAAATCCAAAGGGGCAAAATTAGGAGACGAGATGAAAATGAGATGAACTGCAAGTCACGAATATGCAGTCTTTGTTTTATTTTATTTTCCTAACTCCTCTGAAAAGGGGCATGAAATTGAGAAGCGGGAGACGAAAGTTTGTTGGCGGGAACCAAGGGTAAGTAAAGTTTTTTGTTCCACCCAAACAACTAGGGGTGAGCAAACCTCGTTCGGTTCGGTTTGGTTTTGGGGTAAAACCGAAATCGAAACTAAAAGATCTCAATTTTAAAAATCGATAACCGAAACCGTAACCGAAGCATCAGTTTCGGTTTCGATTACGGTTTATATCGGTTCGGTTTCGGTTTTTAAAAACCGATTTAAACAAAAAATATTATAAATTCAAACAGTCATAAAAAAAAATTAAAATAAATTGTTTCAACCGAATGTATTGAGACACATGGTACATAGTATAAACTAATAGACTATAAGTCATACAAAGTAGTACAAAGCTAAGCTAGTTAGTTCTAAGCCGAAGACCAAAAAAAAAAAAAAGGAAATGTGCAGGAGCACTGCAGTGAACCACACTACAGCAGACCAGCAACAACTTGGAATTCTAGAAAATAGTCTACTGGTACCTCAACTTTCATCTTCAATTCAAAACTTCCAAGAATCTACAAAAACAAGAAATTGACATTTTATATTAGTCTACCCCTAATCTTGTATTCAACTAAATCAAATGAGTGACGTAGTAGCCAGCATGTATATACTTAATACGAAACAACATGCAGCAAGAGATAATGTGTAACATTTTATAATTCGGTTCGGTTCGTTTTTTTTCGGTTCGGTTTGGACCTAAAACCGAAATTGAAATATTAGTACAGTTCGGTTTTTTTATTTTCGGTTTCGGTTTTTTTTCGGTTTCGGTTTTTTTTAGCTCGGTTTTTATCGGTTTCAGTTCGGTTTCGGTTTTATTTCGGTTTTTTGGTCACCCCTACAAACAACGGCAGCACGCTTCACGTTAGTTTTATAAAACTGAAATTGCATTTGCGTACATGCATCTGTTCTAAGTACAACCGATGAAAATACTACTATTTGCATCTATGTACTTGCATCAATTTTTAATTATAACCGATGCAAATTTTACTTTTGTATTTTCTATTTCTTTCCATGTACTAAGTGTATCGGTTTTTGAGTGGGGACCAGGGAAAAATAACACTATTTGCATCGACTATTATCACAACCAGTGCAAATGAGATGATGCAACTGGCATATTTTGTACTAGTGGGAAAATATGGGCACCCGGAGTTTAGGTGGGAAAAGCAATAAACCCCGAGTCAGTCATGGGACGGGTGTGAGGACTAAAACAGTTATTATCTTTATTTTAATGTTGGGTAAATCAAGGGACCACGCTGTATACCATGAAACGGGTTTTCTCCCAAGAATACCATAAAATGACGATCCAATGCTTAAAAAGGAAAAATGAAGTCATTATAAGACTCAGGTCCCATCACACAATGCAACACAAACCATAGGATATAGTTTTACATTATAACGGCTAAATATGCTTGATACGTGAAATTTATCTTTTATTATTAGCGCATAGCGAAGAAATCAACTTCAAATATAATTATATCAATCATTAACAGCATAGTACCACATCTACTATGTCGCCATATAGGTTTACAACCGAAATCAAAAGTCGCATATTGGAAATTGGATTCCTTCTATGAACCATGGCAAAGGATCATCCTTTGCCGATTCGAGGCAATTTAGCTCATGCCTTAGGACTCACCCGCAAGTGAACCTGGATCATGCAGAGCCAGTCGGCCGTCACTAATTAGTTATGCCTAAACAATACATTTTCTGGTCCTTTAGGACCTAAAATCCTGGTCAGTATGTCGACCATCAAGGGCTATTGGTGACCCAAATCAAATCCGAGGTACCTCGCTTTCCATCATCCAACATCCACATATGTAAAATGTCTGGGCTCCATATCATGACGTCACTCATAGCTAGAAAGAAACGCATGTGCTGTATTTCTCTACTGTCCTCATCCCGTTTATGATTCATACCGGGGTGTGAAGCTCGCGAATTAACGCTACACAAAGTTGTGCTTTGATCATCAACCACAAGACTCTGCTTTTCAACAAAAGCCTTCGTCATTGCATCTTAGCATGTCACATTGTCAATCCATAGCATACCATTCATTTCCACCGATATATAACCTCTAAGGTCGTACATCTCAGAGAAGGGAGTTAAGAAAGAGAACAAATTCTCCGCCACCAACCAGGTATATATATTTAGTAGAGATCAACAAATACAGCGCGAAGTACAATGTCAGACATACAATCCATTTGCAAGTCTGTTTTGGGTCTGAACGAAACTGGAGGCACCTTATTCCTTGTCCCATATGTCCAATACAGGACAGAGGCCCTCGCATACTCGGTCGATCTCCAAGTACGTCTGGATGATCACCACTTATTACCTCGTCTTTGGTGTACAGCCCAATCAAGACATCAATAATCATCCTAAGGATGTGAAGATCTCCGGTCTTCAACCACCATCTTCATATCTTTGACTTTTAGTTGTCGTATTAGTTATTCTGAATGGGTTGAACCGGGTCTTTCCGAATACTCTTATAATCAAGTGATAAAAACAAATCATATGCCTCATTCCAATCCATAATATTATTTTATTCAAATATTCTTTTCTTTGAAAATATTTCAAAAGATTTTACAATATGTTTTCACAACTTAAACCAAATTAAGGTTTATCAACTAGTCGGGATTATCGAGTCTTACCGAAGTAATCATTTATTTTATTATCCCAATCTAAACCTGTTTATCCCATGGGGCAAAACTAGTAGTACTCCATATCTTACACCCATTGTGTTACCGGTAAAAATTATTACCATTTAACGTTCAAATCTAATTAAAGATTTATCCATCACATGGAGTAAAACTGGTGGTACTCCATTCTCGAACATCTCTTAAATTCAGTAAATTTAATTACCTCATTCTCATTTCAATCTAGTTAAAGATTCATTAAAACTCTATGTAGTTTTAATCTCAAAAATCATTAGTTAATGATTGCTCAATTTTTAGGAAATTAATCCTATCATTTACTAGGTTAAAGAACCAATGTCATTTAAGGCACAGTTCACGATAAGCCCAAAATCATCTTCCATTTCATATGGAAACTTCACGGAAATCAGATCAATCATAATCAATATGAATTTCCATATCAGACTAATACTATAAGTGGAATAAGGGTAAAGCCTTTTAAATTCTTTGCTCGCAGAATGGTATTTCTATCGATTTAGAAAATCGTCGCACGAAATGTTGTAATAAAACCGCAAACGCATGACGTATAATTGTTAGTATAGGGGCAAGTATGAGTCGATCCGCAAAGAAAGAAATAACTTCAATCTTACGTGACCAAATTAAACTAAATTATGAAATGTTTCAACTAATGAAAACTAGAAACTACATTGAGAACTAAACATGAGATTAGAGAGCAATTTAGAGGTAATCCCCTCTCATATTTATGTAAATTAACAAACATATGATCTACGATCTCTATTTTTTAGTGACATAAATGTTGCATTTATCATAAGCATAGTTTATTTATGTTATTAAGTAACACAACATAAACTATCAAACCTTAACACAATAATTAAATCACATATGATTCTCATGAAAATGGAACTAAAGCAAAAACTATTTTAGGCATGGCCTACGAACTATTAATTAGAACTATAGATCTTCAAATTTTGTTCTGACTTTCATTTCAAAATCAATAATAACTTCACAAATGTTGATGTAAATTGTGTTTATATTGAACAAAAATAGCTTATTAGCATATGCAGCATAAACTATCAAACCCACTTGTATAAACTTACATCAAAATCCACCACCATGAAGCACAAATTAGAGAGATCACAAATCATACAAATGTTGAACTTACATAAAATTAGAGAGCTTCATTAACCCTAAATTGTAGGGCCTTAGCTAGGGTGTTATCATATTAACACATGTAAGTTTCAACATTAGAAAAGAAAGAAAAATGAAAAACTAAATAGAACAAGAAAAGAACTAAACTAAGTGCATGTAAATAAATTTGAACTATGAACATAAAGTAGAGAGCATGTAAATGAATCTAAGCTATGAACATAAAGTAGAGAGCATAGAAATTAAATTTCATTGAAATGAAAGTTTACATAAAAAAATGGCTAAATAGCCATGGAAATAAAAAAGAGGTTTGGATTTGAGCCTCCACTCTAAACTAAACTAACTAAAGGAGAGGATATATACATCAACATAAAGGCGGTATTTATACATGTTCTAAACCCTAAACTCTAATCACTTTTGTTGGGGACTACCATAAATGCCCCTTCATGAAGCTTCCATTTGTCCTTAGCTACTAATGATTCATTAAATTTGTACAAAGCCTTTTTTGTCTCCACTTGCCAAGATATTAGCCTGTAATTGTTCCATTAAAGAATGAGGGAGAGTATGTGGGGTCCTCCACTAATCTTCCATGTGAATTAATTTCATCTACATTCATTGTTCTCCTCTTTGTGCATGCATATATCTCATTAAACCACTTGTATTTGTAGCCAAATTCCTACAAAACAACATGAAAAATGAATAAGTAAATGTTATCAGAAATAAATACATGCACAAATGACCATTTTTCCTCATATGAAGATGTATGCATGATAATTTGAGAATTTTGGGTTTTTGGTTAAAACGTGTAAAAATAGCCCACTTATGTTATCTATTTAACTAAAAGAAGAATAAATGTGTGAATATAAATGTGCACATTTACGTGCACATCAAATACCCCTACACTTATCTTTTTATTCATGCTCGAATAAAAGGAACTAGGATGAATTCATTTTCGTAGGGAGCATGATTGCATTGAGCTTATGCAATAAGCCGTTAAACCTCTGGGTGTCCCCAGTGGGATGATTTGTTGTCTCGTGAGGGTTTTCAGCGGATACTACCCACAAAATCCAAATGTTATATGCAAAAAAAAAATATTTACAAAATGCTAGATTTGTAAATATTTACAAGATTAATGCAAGTTTTTAAAGAGTATTTACAAATGGGTAATTTACTTTTAAATTTAACACGAAGAGTTAATACAAGTTTGGTCGTCACAATGAAATTTCAGTCCGTCACTAATCAAAACTTCAAACAAAAGTCAAGTTATCGTTACAAACTCCTCCATCTTGGCCAGTTATTTCGGTTGAAAAAATAGTGCAAATATGAAATGAATTCTATAAATGATATCAACAATTATAAAATGGCATCTCAATTTACTTTTGGTTAACAAGTTAGGTCAAATAAGTGAAGAAGGTACTTGGATTTCAAGTGCTTACTCTCTCTTTATTATGAAAAATATTTACATTATTATTATTTACAAATGCCTAGGTATACCACCCCTACACTGCATTACGACTTACGTGAGGGTCTGTAATCCTAAGGTGTCCAACTCATGAAATTAGACCAAGATATAACCAACGCACTGCATTACGGCTTACGTGGGAGTTGGGACAGAGCTTGGCGAGTTTGCGCACCAATGCTAGATGTACTAGCAATGTTGGATACCCTTGGATTATTATTATCATTATTATTATATATATATTCTCTCTCTCTCTCTTTTTTACTTTTTTACATAAGAGAGAGAGTTAAGAGAGAATATTTTAGCGCAACTTCACTTAAAAGATCTAAAATTATATCTCAAGTACTCTCAATCAACCATTCATTTAATCAGATTACAATTTAGAGAACATTCTAAATTTCATACTCATCACCTACGAATCTCCCTATATACTACTTACACTAAATTTGCTCATAATTCAAACTTTTCTTTCATTATCCGTTAGGAGAAGTAAAATTCCAAGCATTTTAATTGTACGACCAAAATCGTATATTTACTTTATCGTGCCTATATAAAAGTGAATTAAAATGCATTTTATTTGAAATTCAGATTTTTTTTGAATGGAAAAAGAAAAGAAAAATCTATGCAAAATAAATAAGGAACTCCCCCCACACTTGATTTTGATTGTGTCCCCACAGGCAACCCAAGTGGAAGGAATAAAGAAAGAAAAAAGGAAGAGAAAATATTGAAGATATCTCTATATTTACAAATAAAAATAAAAATTATAGTATATCAGAAAATATATCAACACAAAGTAGATGAAACGATTATCTAAAGGCCGATTCATTTGTCTCTTCATGTATGTGAGACACAGTTTAAGCCTAAAAAACCAAATCGCGAAAAATTTCGAAGTTGAATGTAGATTTGGAAAAACGAATGTCGTTTCATTAAAAATTGAACGAGTTGCTTTATTTTCGATGATTTTTGGGGTAGATAAAATAAATGGTTGAAATTCATCTTTAATTTCACCAATTTGAATTTAATATTTATCGTTGAAAATTTGTTCAAAAATATTGATTTCTAAATCCAAATGGTGACTCAAATCTACACTTTCACAATTCAACTCTTCTTCGAAAAGTCCAAAAAAATCGTTTTTATTAAATTCATCTTCCTTTGAACTATTAACAACTTCATTACTTATATCATTTTCAAAGCTCAACTTTTTTTTTTCAAATTTTCAGAAAAAGGAAGATCGAATTTTAAATTTTGTTCCACCCTCCCAAAAGAATTGAAATCAAAATCAATTACCGTATTATTAACAACTTCGTTAAGATCGTTATTTTCAATTTCGAAAGTCGTTATTTGAAGATCATCAATTTTGGTAAAAGATGGATTATTATTAAAATCGTCACACGCTTGGATTTGATTGTGTTTCTCATGAAAATTCAAGTATGTTTCATATAATAGATCCGTGTAAGCTTGCTCATCAAAATCAAATTCATGATTATTTATTTGAGAATTCCTAATTTGAGAACAAAAGTTTTCATTTGCAGCACAATTGAAATTATTCACATTGCCAAAATCATTTGAAAATTCATCCACATTTCCACTTTGAATTTGAAATTCATTTTGGAGTTCGAAATTGAATTGGCAAGGGTTATAATCAAGATCATTTGAATTTGAATTTGGAATTGAATTTGAAGTTTGATTATTTTGAAAATTTTGACTTGAATTGTTGCACATTAATTCATTAATCTTTGTCTTGATTCATTTAATCTTTGACTTTCTTCAAGAAGAGATTGAATACTTATTTCAAGACTTGAGGATTGATCATCATTTTGAAAATTTGGTGGTGTATAATCAGGATTATTTTGAAAATTTTGAAACGTTGGTGTGTAAAATTCAAATAGTTTGTACAATATTTGTTATTAAAATATTCATTTGAATTTGGTGTAAAATTATATGGATTATATTTATTTTCACAACTATCATAAAATCCATGAAAAAAAGGAAATTGAGACATTGTCAAAAGAAAGCTTTTTTTTATTTTTTTAAGAGAAAAAGAAATATTCACAAAAGGAGATTGTTTTTTTTAGAATTTGGATTTTTTGGTTTTTATTTTTTTGGTTTTTTTTATATATGCATGTACCTAATGCAACTATATGAATGCAAATTACTTATTCACAATTTTTCTAAAATTATATAATGACGGTTAGATTAATTTCAACAAAAAAATTCTCAACCAGTTAACGGGACAGAAGTTATCGGTGCACCAGTAATCACCCTAGCAATGCATTTGAAGGTTTAAGTACCTTCAGAGAAACAATCGATATAATAGTTACAAATCACCATAATATTTATCAATGGTTATTACTCTGCCGTAGTCTAGACACTAAGAAATAAT
Organism: Allium sativum; assembly: GCA_030737875.1. Lineage (NCBI taxonomy): Eukaryota > Viridiplantae > Streptophyta > Magnoliopsida > Asparagales > Amaryllidaceae > Allium > Allium sativum. The sequence continues at coordinate 711,266,444 of CM060921.1, read as the reverse complement.
TCATTAAAGATAAAACAATTTGTCAAAATATAATAGTGGTTTTTTGAAAATAAAATAAAATGAGATGAATGCAAAATAGAAAATAAACGTGTATTAACAATGCAAATACGAATGATTTTATTTTTATTTTCGATTTTTTTTTAAGAATTTTTTTGTGAATGCAAAAGCAAGCAAACAATAATGCAAGGAAAATAAAAACAAGGGTTGGAACACGATACCAGAGTGTGCGGATTTTTATTAACAATTTATTTTTAGCGGCAATTTTTTAGCAAGCAAGCATTGTTAGACAAGCAATTTTGAGCTAGTAGTTAGTGCAAAGCAAATGATTTCCCTCCTTTTGCTACCTGAAAAGTGAAACTGATATATACACAAATGGAATGCAAGTGTGTGTGTGTTTTTTTCTTTTCGTTTTTAAAGAAATAAAAAGAAAAATAAAGCGAATGAATTTTCCTTTCAAGGAAGTTAAATAAAAAAAACTAAAACAAAGAAATACGAAGAACTAAAAACAAAAGCAGCTACCAAGAAAAACAAAGCTTGACCTTAAATGGACGTTCTCTTTTTTTTTTTTTTACATAACCGAATTAAAAACAAAAAGTGATTCACTTGAAAAATAGAATAAAAAAATAAATCTGGCCCAACGCAACCAAGCCCAGTAAGTCTATGAATAAAATCTGCATGTTCAACCAAAAAGTTCCACTTCTCTATTCTAAGTGAATTCGCAAAATTCAGATACCAAAACAACTTTTCCGTAAAGAAAAAAGGGCAGAGAAAATAAAAAATTGAAAAATTGAAAGGGGCTTGATTAGATGAAGATGTAAGCAGGTCACAGATTTGAGGGACGTTTCCAGGCGATTATGGGGAGTTCGGGGAGGCGAGGGACGTAGGCAGGGACGGAGCCAAGATCTTGGTAAAGGGGGAGGCCAAAAAAAACCTCTGTTGTCTGCAAACTAACTTGAGAATTGAAGTTTAGAAGTTGTAAGTAAAAAGTAAGTAGTTATCTCAGTTTTCTTTAAAACTGAATCCCTTTCACTTCGTAAAACCTGAAAATTGGATTGTGGAATGGCTGGGTCTATTGCCACCCCGCAATATGCTCTTCCTACGCCACAATTTCGATCCCCTCCCCTCCTCCTCCACAGTTCTGACCACCCTCCCTTCCTCCTCTAGGACAACCGCCGCCGCCGAATTACCCTACAGGCCATCTAGACCCTAATTCTTCTAGGTCGGCATCGCTTACCGCAATAGACGATGAAGGTTTCCCGAAAGTTTCTCAACGGAGAAATCGACCAAAGTCAGAAATCGATCGACACAAATGGAATTGTTGAAATCCGAATTAGATCGCAACACCAAAGATGCACAAATTGCACTTCACCAAAATGGTAAGGAAAAGAGGCCACAATCACAACAAAAAAGTAAACAGACACAAATTTTATAGTGGTTCGATCAAGCGTGATCTACGTCAACTTTAATAACACTTTCCATTAGCAATTTGTGAATTATAAGCTTAGAATCGTTTACGAATACAACCATATCATTCACTACACAGTGGTATCTCTTTGATCAACACAACTTGGTGGAAAAGTAAGAGAATTTTCCAGTGTGTGAGGAGAATGGAAGGATATCTTCGATTTCTAGGATGTTTAATCACTTTGGGATGAACTCATGATGATTTCCATCTTCGATCTTCGTTTAGAAGTGTTTGAGGACATAGAAATTGCTTAGAAATGCCTTAGAAATATTTGGGCAGCCCTTCGTGTAACAACCCGCATTCTACGCAGCAGATGATCGTAGAATATTTATTTCTTTCTCATACTAAGTCGTATGGTCATGTAGAGTTGGGGAATGACTATTGGGGTTATTTTTCATGTTCATGATTTTTGTCGATTTTTAAATGATCGTTTTGCCCCTAGTTGATCTTTTTCGTCCACAACTTTTGATTGGAATGGAGTTTTGACCTGAAACCACTTCCATTTGCTTCGAATGATGGTTTAACTTTCTGTAGAGTGGTCACATGTGAAAAACGGCCTTACCGTTTGGGAGATATGGCTGAAATAAGGTTTGGAAGGTGAAAATCTGCTTAACCGGGCCAAATAGGGTGATTAGTGAATGGGCCCATGACCCATTTCGGGATTAGGGCTACGGGGATGCTGAAATGAGTTATGTTTTCATTTCATTTCAGTTTTCTAGCCTCCACTTACCTCTCTTCAATCCTAACAATGGCCTCCAACCTCTAAAACACATCCAAATCACTCACAACTTGAAGATTGGGATTAGCAACATCAAATCAAGGAAGGTCTTCACCAAATCAAGTTTAGAGCTGCTGTTTTGCATTGGGATCTTCACCAAATCAGAGATTTATTTCAGATCTAAGTTTTATTTGTGGCTAAGGTGAGTGATTAGCTTGCTTTTTCACTAATTATGGCTAGTTATGGTAATTAGCGAAAATTAGCGAAATTATGACTCAGAAAAATCTAGAAAAATTTCTAAAATTCTAAAACACCATTTTATGCCTCTGATATGAATTTGGGTTAATTTCGACTTATTTTGCTAATCCCGGAATTTAGGGGATTAAGGGGTGATTAGTGATAATTAGCGAATTTATGCATGATTAAAATCTGGAAAAATATTCAGAAATTCTTAAATATTGTTTTAGACCTCTGTTGGAAAATTTGGCTAATTTGGATAAGTTTTGCTAATTATATGCTTAAACATGATTAAGAGAGATTAAGGGAAAATATGGGGTTTTGGCTATGTTTGATCCATTTTAACCTATCATATTGATGTTTTGGTGTTTGAGGTCACTTCTATACGTTGCTATGACTGTATGGTATGCCTTGTGATTGTTTAGAATAGTTAGAATGGTCAAAAACGCCGTCGAGAGGCGTATAAACCGTCGCTGGAAGTTGCAGGAATATTACAGGACACCGGATCGGATCGGACCGCTATACTCGACCTGAACCCGCTCGTGAAGACTCCTCGCGATCCGCCAGAAGTACCACGATCCGACCCGTGTGGTCATCTCCGAACCGCTTGTGAATGGTGGCACGACCCGATCGGTGGAAGCATCACCACGAACGATCCGACCCGGACGATCATCACGAAGCAAAGGCCTAAGTGGATGAACCACGACCCGATCCAGCTGGGGAACCACAACCCGATCCGACAGGGGGAGCACGACCCGACCCGACATGGGGAGCACGAACCGATCAGAACCAGATGAAGACCGATCCGGTGATGACCTATAACCCGGGACGCAAAGGTAGTCCTAGTTGGAAGTTAGAGCTCGGGATCCAGTTGGGAACCAATGAGATCACTTCGTGATTGGACTTTGCTGCGGGACGTATGCTAAGGAGTTGTCGACGTTCATAACTTCGATTCACCATGAATGATAGACTACGTTATCAGTGCATTAGAGTCACTATGACTCGAGGGGCAAAGTGATCGTAGTAAGACTATGAGCCAGCGCAGATGGAGTGAATAACTCCATGGGGCAAAGTGGACATAGTAAAGGATTGGTAAGACTATGAGGCAGCGCAGATGGGGTGTATAACTCCATGGGGCAAGTGGACATAGTAAAGTAAGGCTATGAGCCAGCGCAGATGGTGTAAATAACTCCATGGGGAAAGTGGACATAGCGAAGGATTAGTGGCTATGGATCAGTGCAGATGAAGTCATTATGACTTCATGGGGCAAGGTGATCGTAGCAAAGTATTGGGTGATCGAAGTGGTGAATATCGTATGTTTTACGCACTGAGTAAGAGATGTGAGGATGGTTGCTATGCCTGTCATCACTATGACATGCACACCCCCACCCCCGTATGCTTACACACCATGTGTTAGTTGCATCCAAGAGTATTGTACAGTATGTAGTACTAACTTTTTGGTTGCAGGTCCAGGTTCAAGTATGGTTTAGTATACCTGTTATTGTTCTATTTATGCTTGCTACCACTCATACCAGACTGGTGTCTGACCTAGAGTTTTATGTTTCTTCTTATTACTCTGGGTGCTCACACGAGCAGACTAGAGACAGGTTCGAGGGTATGCACGAGTAGCTGTGCCGAAGACGAGCAGGAGGCTCCCACGTATTATCTACATATATTCTCCTTGTGTTGTTGGTGGTCACTACTTGGTCATTAGTAGTGTACCTCCCTTATCTTGCTTTTGCTTTTTGAGACAGTTTAAAAGTTGTAATAATGTTGGCTTTGGATCATAAGCTGTATTTTGGATTTTCCGCTGCTATGATAGTCTGTTTTCATCTTATACACTGTCTCACCTGTTTTATGTCAAGTATATATTTGCTATTATATTTTACTTCCATGCGCTGTGAGATATATTACAGGTTCTTTGTTTGGGTCATTCTCTTCTTTCCTTTCTTTGGCGACCGTCCCGTGCTAACTGGACATGTGTACAACGCACAATTGGAGGAAATGTCGGTTGGTGTGGGACGGGCCGTCACACTTGGTATCAGAGCTCTAGGTTGCGTAGTTCACCTAGGGAAAGACACTAGGGAGAGATAGTACGTATACGAGAGTGCGTATTTGTGATTGCTTTGGTTTTCAAAAGCTATATATATATATATATATACTATTAGTAGTATAGGAATGAAGTCGTACTGCATTGGCACCACTATGGAGATGGCTGATCGTTTTCTCTTTACAGATTTGACGATGAGCCGAGGAACGAGAGGTGCTGGAAGAGGAGCCAATAATGGGAATGCTCCTGACATGAGGGCTATGTTCACTAACCTCATGAGAGATATGATCAGGGATATTCAGAGAGCGGCTCCTAATGTTGCTAATGATGGTGGTATAGTCGTGCAGGCGCCTAGGGTCGATTTCGCCAAGCTGAGTAAGGATTACACTAACCTTGGTGGGAAGCTGTTCCACGGAACGGAGTCGGCCATGGATGTTCAGGATTGGTTGGATAGCTGTGATCGTATCTTCGACGACTTGGGTATCGAGGATGCGATGAAGAGAAGGTTAGCGTCTCGTCAACTACAAGGGCGAGTGATGAATTAGTGGAATGCTATTAGGACAGCCACCCCAGAAGATCAAGTTACTTGGGATCAGTTTAAGGCTCGCTTTAGCGACAAGTTTATCCCAGTTGCTCAGAAGTCAGTATTGTTTAAGAGGTTCCAGCAGAATGGTAGGGCAGTTTCGGACTATATTGCTGAGTTCGACACTTTGTCGAAGTATGGATTATCTCTTATCGATACTCCTGATAAGAAGAATGAGAAGTTCATAAATGGTTTGGATGGATACTTGGGGGAAAGGCTTATTAACCACATCGATGAGACTTTTGAATCGGTTGTTGGGAAAGCTTTGAGATTAGAAAGTCTTTACCCTAAGCCAAAGACTGAGGTTGCATCTGCAGAAGGGCCAAAGCCACAAGTAAGTGGTGGAGGCAAGATTAACTCTCAGAACAAGAGGAAGCAGAACCAAGCTAAGGATGGCCAGAAAAAGAACAAGAAAGATGTTGAGTGCTTCAGTTGTGGTAAGAAGGGCCATTATGCCAAGGATTGTCGGGCCAAGTCAGCGGATAAGAAGTGCTTCAACTGTGGCCAAGTGGGACATTTCAATGATAAGTGTCCACAACCTCTTAAGGAGAAGCAGATAGTGAAAGCATATGCCATCAATGCTATTCCTTCTTCGTCGAATGCCCCAACTGCGGCGGAGAAAGGAAAGAATGTCGTTATTCAAGGTATGCTTTCTATTTCTGATGTACCTGTTCGAGTTTTGTTTGATACTGGGGCCTCCCGTTCCTTCATATCTAGTGACCTGGTAGATAGGTTGGGACTGGTACCCGAGATAGTCGATAGACCTTTGGTTGCAACGAACCCGATTGGTGGTTCGACTAACTTTAGCATGATTTGTCGCAATTTGGTCTTATCGAGTCATGAATGTATGTTTGTTTGTGATTGCTTTGTTTTGGGCTTTAATGGGTATGGCATTATTTTGGGAGTCGATTGGCTCCAAAGATATGGGGTGGTGGTAGACTGTGAGGGCTTTTTGGTGACAGTTGGAGCGGACGATGGGCTGAGGGTAGTGTTTGGTAGTCTACCTAGTGATGGGGTAGTGGCTAGTTTTGTAAATTCCCTCGACATCCCGCATGATGAGTTGTCAGATGTGCCCGTGGTTGGCCAGTATGCGGACGTCTTCGAGGAAGTGACCGGGCTTCTACCACACTGATAGATTGAGTTCCGTATTGATTTAGTGAAAGATGCCAGACCTATAGTGATGCCACTTCTTCGTATGGCACCAAGGGAGCAGCGAGAGCTCGGGGTGCAAGTAAGCGATCTTTTGAAGAAGGGATTTATTAGAAGAAGTGTTTCCGAGTGGGGAGCACTAGTTGTGTTTGCCACCAAGGCAGATGGTTCCCTTCGTTTGTGTGTGGACAGTCGCGAGTTGAACAAAGTGACAAGGAAGAATAAGTATCCTCTTCCAAGGATAGACGATTTGTTTGTCAACTGGAAGGAGCAAGAGTGTTCTCCCAGTTAGACCTTGCGACAAGATTTCATCAACTCCGAGTAGCAGCTGACAGTGTAGCTAAAACGACATTTGGGACGCCGTCTGGATCCTATGAGTGGTTGGTCATGCCGTTTGGGTTGACCAATGCACCAGCATATTTCGTGGATCTTATGAATAGGGTATTCAGGGATCAATTGAATAAGATTGTTCTTGTGTTCGTGGATGATATCTTGGTTTACTCTAGGACAGAGGAAGAACACAAGGAACATTTAAGGATAGTGTTGGAGGTGTTGAGAATACACCAATTGAAAGCGAAGTTCTCTAAGTGTTACTTCTGGAGGAGGGAAGTGAGGTTCTTGGGCCATGTTGTTTCAGAGAATGGTATTGCCGTGGACCCTGCAAAGGTGGCTACGGTACAGGATTGGTCTACGCCCAAGAATGCAACAGACGTAAGAAGTTTCTTGAGGTTAGCTGGATATTATCGTAAGTTAATCCAAGACTTCTCCAAGACAGCGGCACCGTTGACTCAGTTGACTAAGAAGAATCAAGCCTTCGTCTGGGACGGAGTGTGTGAAAATGCATTCAAGAGTTTAAAGGAAAAGTTGACGCGTGCGCCAGTGTTAGTCATTCCTAAAGGAAGTGAAGAGATGACGGTATACACAGATGCTTGTGGTACCGGACTAGGTGTTGTACTGATGCAAGGAGGTAGGGTTGTAGCTTATGCTAGTCGGCAGCTAAAGCCACATGAAACAAGATATCCTACCCATGATTTGGAATTAGCGGCGATTGTATTTGCGTTGAAGATGTGGAGACATTATATCTTGGGAGAAAGATTCGAGTTGTTTACCGATCATAAATCGTTAAAGTATCTTTTCTCTCAGAAAGATCTAAATCTCTATCAACAGAGATGGTTAGAGTTCTTGGCTTCTTATGATTTCGATATCGCATACACACCAGGAAAGGGCAATGCGGTAGCAGATGCCTTGAGCAGGAGACGTGCCAGCTTAGGGGCTATGTTTCTTGAATGGAAGCAACTGGAGTATATCGCAGGGTACGATTTCAGACCAAAGTGAGAATTAGATCCAGAGATGTTGGCTAGTTTGACGATCAGACCCACTTTGATTGAGCGGATTGGTTCCAGTCAGAGGAACGATCCTAACCTATTGGAAATCGTCTCCAAGTTAGAGATGGGAATCGTTGAGGAGATGAATTTGTATGGGCTTGATCGAGAAGGATGGCTTAGAAAGAATGGAAGACTGGTAGTACCCAATGTCAATGGATTGAGAGATGAAGTGCTTAGAGAATGTCATCACTCAAAACTAACTATACACCCCGGTGGTAACAAGATGTATCAAGACATGAAGCAGACTTACTACTGGGAAGGGATGAAAAGAGACGTTGGGAAGTTTATATCCAAGTGCATGAATTGCCAGCTGGTTAAAGCCAAGCAAAAGAAGCCTAGTGGTTTGTTATAACCATTAGAAATTCCCGAATGGAAATGGGAGCAAGTCTCGATGGATTTCATCGATGGTTTACCAAGGACTAATCGGGACATGATAGCATTTGGGTAATTGTGGATCGATTGACCAAGAGTGCAAGATTTATACCATTTAAGTCAAACAGAACTGCAGCTAAGTTAGCAGAACTGTATATGAAGTGAGTAGTGAGATTTCATGGAGAACCCAAAGGCATTGTGAGTGACCAAGATCCATTGTTTACTAGTGGATTTTGGAAGAGCTTACAAGAGGCTCTAGGGTCAGAACTACATCTCGGTACCGCGTATCATCCTCAAACCGACAGTCAGACAGAGAGGGTGAATCGAATATTGGAAGATCTCTTGAGGGCTTGTATATTGGATTTTGGTGGATCATGGGATGACCATTTGCATCTAGTAGAGTTAGCATATAATAATAGTTATCAATCCAGTATCGGTATGGCTCCATATGAAGCTTTGTACGGGAGACCGTGCAACTCACCATCATGTTGGATAGAGACCGGTGAGAAGTTTGTGCTTGGACCGGATGTGATAAGAGAAACTTTGGATAAGATTAAGATCATTCTACAGCGAATGAAGGTTGCCCAAGATAGGCAGAAGAGTTATGCTGATAAGAGGAGAAGAGACTTAAAATTCTCTATCGGTGACTTGGTGTTTGTCAAGATTTCTCCGTTAAAGAGCGTGATTCGATTTGGTAGGAGAGGCAAGTTAGCACCAAGATTTGTTGGCCCATTCCCAGTACTCGAGCAAGTTGGGAATTTGGCGTATAGAGTTGACTTACCAGAGAAGATGGTGGGAGTTCACAACGTATTTCATGTTTCCCAGCTAAGGAAGTTCGTGCACGACCCAGATATGACTATTTCACCTGATCAGTTAGAGGACTTCGAAGTAGAACCCGAGGCGGTTGGGAACCGCAAGCCGATTCGTATTGTTGGGAATGATACGAAGCAACTTCGAAGGAAGGCGGTGAAGCTAGTCAAGGTTCAGTGGGGCGAGAACGAAAATGACTGTACTTGGGAGACAGAGGAGAGCATTAGAAAGACGCATCCAGAACTCTTTGCCTGGTAAGATTTTCTTTGCGATTTAGTTATTCCGCATGCTCAGATAGACTTGCTTTGCATGTTTGATTGTTGTTCTATGGCTGATAGGCATGCGGGACCCTTGTGTGTTTTGGTTAGGGAATTTCGGGGGCGAAATTTCTTAAGGAGGGGAGAATGTAACAACCCGCATTCTACGCAGCAGTGGATCATAGAATATTTATTTCTTTCTCATATAAGCCGTATGGTCATGTAGAGTTGGGGAATGACTATTGGGGTTATTTTTCATGTTCATGATTTTTGTTGATTTTTAAATGAACGTTTTGCCCCTAGCTGATCTTGTTTCATCCATATCTTTTGATTGGAAAGGAGTTTTGACCTGAAACTACTTCCATTGGCTTCGAATGATGGTTTACCTTTCCGTAGACTGGTGACATGTGAAAAACGGCCTTAGTATTTGGGAGATATGGCTGAAATAAGGTTTGGAAGGTGAAAAACTGCTTAACCGGGCCAAATAGGGTAATTAGTGAATGGGCCCATGACCCATTTCGGGATTAGGGCTATGGGGAGGCTGAAATGAGTTAGGTTTTCATTTCATTTCAGTTTTCTAGCCTCCACTTACCTCTCTTCAATCCTAACAATGGCCTCCAACCTCTAAAACACCTCCAAATCACTCACAACTTGAAGATTGGGATTAGCAACATCAAATCAAGGAAGATCTTCACCAAATCAAGTTTAGAGCTGCTGTTTTGCATTGGGATCTTCACCAAATCAGAGATTTATTTCAGATCTAAGTTTTATTTGTGGCTAAGGTGAGTGATTAGCTTGCTTTTTCACTAATTATGGCTAGTTATGGTAATTAGCGAAAATTAGCGAAATTATGACTCAGAAAAATCTAGAAAAATTTCTAAAACATCATTTTATGCCTCTGATATGAATTTGGGTTAATTTCGACTAATTTTGCTAATCCCGGAATTTAGGGGATTAAGGGGTGATTAGTGATAATTAGCGAATTTTGCATGATTAAAATCTGGAAAAATATTCAGAAATTCTTAAATATTGTTTTAGACCTCTGTTAGAAAATTTGGCTAATTTGGATAAGTTTTGCTAATTATATGCTTAAACATGATTAAGAGGGATTAAGGGAAAATATGGGGTTTTGGCTATGTTTGATCCATTTTAACCTATCATATTGATGTTTTGGTGTTTGAGGTCACTTCTATATATTGCTATGACTGTATGGTATGCTTTGTGATTATTTAGAATAGTTAGAATGGTCAAAAACGCCATCAAGAGGCGTATAAACCGTCGTTGGAAGTTGCAGGAATATTACAGGACACTGGATCGGATCGGACCGCTATACTCGACCCGAACCCGCTCGTGAAGACTCCTCGCGATCCGCCAGAAGTACCACGATCCGACCCGTGTGGTCATCTCCGAACCGCTTGTGAATGGTGGCACGACCCGATCGGTGGAAGCATCACCACGAACGATCAGACCTGGGCGATCATCACGAAGCAAAGGCCTAGGGGGATGAACCACGACCCGATCCAGCTGGCGAACCACGACCCGATCCGACAGGGGAGCACGACCCGACCCGACATGGGGAGCACGAACCGATCCGAATCAGATGAAGACCGATCCGGTGATGACCTATAACCCGAGACGCAAAGGTAGTCTAAGTTGGAAGTTAGAGCTCAGGATCCAGTTGGGAACCAATGAGTTCACTTCGTGATTAGACTTTGCTGCGGGACGTGTGCTAAGGAGTTGTCGACGTTCATAACTTCGATTCACCATGAATGATAGACTACGTTATCAGTGCAGTAGAGTCACTATGACTCGAGGGGCAAAGTGATCGTAGTAAGACTATGAGCCAGCGCAGATGGAGTGAATAACTCCATGGGGCAAAGTGGAAATAGTAAAGGATTGGTAAGACTATGAGCCAGCGCAGATGGTGTGAATAACTCCATGGGGCAAGTGGACATAGTAAAGTAAGGCTATGAGCCAGCGCAGATGGGGTGAATAACTCCATGGGGCAAGTGGACATAGCGAAGGATTAGTGGCTATGGATCAGTGCAGATGATGTCATTATGACTTCATGGGGCAAGGTGATCGTAGCAAAGTATTGGGTGATCGAAGTGGTGAATATCGTATGTTTTACGCACTGAGTGAGAGATGTGAGGATGGTTGCTATGCTTGATTGTCTGCCATCACTATGACATGCACACCCCCACCCCCGTATGCTTACACACCATGTGTTAGTGGAATCCTAGAGTATTGTACAGTATGTAGTACTAACTTTTTGGTTGTAGGTCCAGGTTCAGGTATGGTTTAGTATACCTGTTATTGTTCTGTTTATGCTTGGTACCACTCATACCAGACTGATGTCTGACCCAGAGTTTTATGTGTCTTCTTATTACTCTGGGTGCTCACACGAGCAGACTAGAGACAGGTTCGAGGGTATGCACGAGTAGCTGTGCCGAAGACGAGCAGGAGGCTCCCACGTATTATCTACATATATTCTCCCTGTGCCGTTGGTGGTCACTACTTGGGCAATAGTAGTGTACCTCCCTTATCTTGCTTTTGCTTTTTGAGGCAGTTTAAAGTTGTAATAATGTTGGCTTTGGATCATAAGCTGTATTTTGGATTTTCCGCTGCTATGATAGTCTGTTTTCAGCTTATACATTGTCTCACCTGTTTTATGTCAAGTATATGTTGGCTATTATATTTTACTTCCATGCGCTGTGAGATATATTACAGGTTCTTTGTTTGGTTCATTCTCTTCTTTCCTTTCTTTTGCGACCGTCCCGTGCTAACTGGACATGTGTACAACACACAATTGGAGGAAATGTCGGTTGGTGCGGGGCGGGCCGTTACCCTTCGGGATCACAAAAATCAGTCCCTATTAAAGTGGAGTTGATCCCTTATTTATAGAAGTGAGGAATGGCTGAAATATAACTTTCAGGTTTTGGGTCGGCCTATTAGATATTTACGAAAATACCACTGCCAGCTGTCGCCAGCTAATTGCCAGTTTTCAAGTATCAGACCAATCCAGTTTTGTCCCGACCCGATCCATACTAGACCGATCTGGCCCATTTCTTCCAGATCATGCCGACCCGATCCGTTATATGGTGAACTGACCGATCCGCTGCTACTTGAAGGGACTAGACCGACCCGATCCAATACACTAGGCCAAACTGCTTGGCAATGGACACATCGACCTGATCCATTTGAATGCACCGACCCACTCTGTTCCGATCAAACCGATCCGATGTCGTTGGACTAGACCGATCCACTTCATCACGCAATGCACCGACCCGATCCACTTAACTATGCCGACCCGATCCATTACTTTGTGAAACTTGACCGACCGATATCAACGCGTATATAATTTTGTGGATAATAGGAATCAATTCTGATGTTTTGACTATGCAGGAGAAGAGCTCGCAGTCAGAAATTGAACTCCAATTCTAATACCAAAGTACGCAAGGTTTGGAAGGACGTGATAACAAAGTATTTGAAGGCAATATCGAGTGTAGCAGTTAGTAAACCTGGAACTAGAAGCATAAAGGAGAAGAACAAGAAAATGAGCCTCTGTAGCAAAGTGAGAGCGAAGTTCAAAAAGGTGAAATATAAAAACCTACAATGTTGAAAAGTCAGTATATTTTTTCTAATAAACTTTTTAAACTGAGGGGGGCCATGGCCCCCACTTCCCCCCCAGCAGTTCCGTCCCTGGACGTAGGTCAGTTGATGGACGGTGACAGTATTGGATTTTGACCGAGGGTGATGGAGGGTTTCATTAATTGCCGATCTGGATGGTGATGCGATGAGGTAAGTAGCGACTGGATTGTTTCTGGTTGTTCTGGTATCGGTGAAGAGTAAGGTTCGGTGAGTCTGTGTCGTAGAATAGAGGAGGCAGAGAAATTGTGATGGTGGCTTTTGAATATGGTGTCGGATATGTGTTGGTTGCTGACAGTTTTGAAGTAGGATTAAGTTGAGTTATTGCAAGGTTGGTGGTGAAGTAGTTTGGTAGAGGGGGAGTATGGTGATGGCTGTTGATTCCGGGGGATGGTATTTGTGGTAGCAGTGAGTATTTGCGGTGAAAATGCAAGGAGTTGGCGTTGGTAGATGATGAATGTGAATGAAGTTGCTCGGAAGAAGCGGTGTGTGCACGGTTGAGTTTGAAGGAAGCTAGTTTGTTTCAGTGAATTTTGTGCACGGTGAGTGAATTTTGTGCATGGTTAAGCTTGAAAGAAGCGGGGTGTGCACATTGGTGGATTTTTGTGATGGGGAAATGAATGGTAATTATTTTGTCGAGGTAATGCTGTACTGGTTTGGTTGTTGTGATGGCTTGAGGAGAAGTTTTTGATGGACTGAAGGTGGTAGATTGTAGATGGAGAAGGATGATGTTAGTTTGTATGTAGATGGAGATTTAGGTGATAAGCAGTGTACCTGAGCTGATTGTTTATGACGAGATGGTGGATCGTAGCTGTATGGAAGCGTGATGGTGGTGTCTGTACTGCGTAATGGTTGGTTTGGGGTTTGGATGGTGGCCGCGAAGCTTGTCAGGTTGTAGGAAGTTGGCGTCTGGTGTTGAAGTGCAGTTCCAAGGTGATGGTGGGAAGTAGTAAAGAGTTGATGGATGGTGATTGATGACGAGGCTTTGTTTGAAGTGGGTTGGTGATGCATTGTGGGTACAGTAGGAAAGGGGAATGTGGTAGGTGACGTGAAGAATTTTGTGATGAACAAGGATGGCGTGAGCGTTGAAGTAGGGTGGTGGAGGCTGATTGTGATATGTTGATGGAAGATTTCCGGCTTTCGGAGGCCGAATATTGATGTGTTGGACTGGTGAGTCGGTGATATTTGGTGAAAGAAGTGTGTTTATGGATGGTGCATGCTACTGGCAGTGGTTGACAGTGGCAATGGTATGTTGATAGAGAGAATGTGTCGGATTTTATGGTAGAAGAGGTGGTGAAGTATGCACTGAAATGTGCACAGATTTTTTTTCCTTTTTTTTCTGAGTTTTGTAAACACTTACTGGAACTTGTTGCAAAGAAATGTAATAGGAGTTTGTAAACACAGACAAACAATGAGACTAAAAGAAGTTTGATGTAAAAGAAGAGTTGATTGCTGTAAAAATCTTGAGCTAACAGAGAACAAAACAGTAGAATGTAAACAATCTAAAATGACAAGCTACTTGAAAGTAAAATGAACAACAAACTCAAACTAAACTGAACAACAAAACAGTGAATGTACAGCTGTTTTTTTTAACATGCACAGAATTGCAGAAAATGGGATGGTGCATAGAAAACTAAAACCGAGTCAACCTGAAATGCAAATGCACAGCAATCTTAAGAAACAGGATATGATTTCTATGATCAAAAATGAAGATTTTTTTAAACTGATATGCACACAAAAACAGAGCTATACGAAATGCAAATTGAAATAAAACAATGCAAACAAACACATGTACAGGATCCTTTCTTTTTAAAAAAAAGACAAGCACCTAGATGAAGACAAGTAGATACATGCAAAAACTGACTCAAGCAAACAAAATAAAACACACAATGCAAAGTTTTTTTAGTGGAAGACAAAACTACAAAACAAGCACTAAAACAACAATGAACAAACAATGCAAAATCAAAATAAGACCAAAAAAAAAAAAAAAGTGAGCAAATAAATGCAAGAACACACACACAAAAACAAGATAAAAAACACAAGAACTTATAAACAACCTCTTTTTTTTGGTTTAAGATGAACAATACTAAGGAAAATTAATTCAAAAAATAAAATCAAAATCAAATTCTATCCCCGGCAACGACGACAAAAACTTGTTCGCAAAATGGTATTTCCATCTTATTAGAAAACCATCACACGAAATATTGTAATAAAACCGCAAGCGCACAACGTACAATTGTTAGTATGGGGGCAAGTGCTGGTCGATCTACATGGAAAGAAATAACTTCAATCTTACTCGATCAAATTAAACTAAATTTTAGAATATTTTAACTAATAAAATTAATGAAAACTAGAAACTATGTTAAGAACTAAATATGAGATTAGAGAGCAATTTACAAAGAATCCCCTCTCATATTTATGTAAATTAACAAACATACGATCTATGATCTCTATTTTTAAGTGACATAAATGTTGCAATTATCATATGCATAGTTTATTTATATTATTAATTAACACAACATAAACTATCAAACCTTAACACAACAATTAAATCATTTATGATTCTCATGAAATTGGAACTTAAACAAAAACTAATTTAAGCATGGCCTTTGAACTATTAATAGAACTATAGACCATCAAATTTTGTTCTTGCTTTCATTTCATAATCAATAACCACTTGGCAAATATTGATGTAAATTGTGTTTATATTGAACAAGAATAGCTTATTTGCATATGCAACATAAACTATCACCCAATTGTATAAACTTACATCAAAATCCACAACAAAGCACAAAATAAAGAGATCACAAATTATACAAATGTTGAACTTACATAAAATTAGAGAGCTTCATTACCTCTAAATTGTAGGGGCTAAGCTACTCATAAGTGTAATCATATTAACACATGTAAATTTTAACATTGGAAAGAAAAGAAAAATGAAAAACTAAATAGAACAAGAAAAGAACAAAACTACGTGCATGTAAATAAATCTGAACTATGAACATAAAGTAGAGAGCATGTAAATGAATCTAAGCTATGGACATAAAGTAGGGAGCATCGAAATTAAATTGCATTAAAATGAAAATTACATTAAAAATGGCTAAGTAGCCAGGAAATAAAAGTGAGGTTTGGATTTGAGCCTCCACTCTAAACTAAACTAACTGAAGGTGAGGATATTTACATCAACATAAAGAGGGTATTTATACATGTTCTAAACCCTAAAAACCTAATTACTTTTGTCGGGGACTACCATAAATGCCCCTTCATGACGCTTCCATTTGTCCTTAACTACTACTGATTCATTCAAATTGTATGAAGCCTTTTTTGTCTCCACTTGCCAAAATATTAGCCTCTAATTGTTCCATTAAACAAAAAGGGAGAGTAAGTGGGGTCCTTCACTAATCTTCTATGTGAATTAATTTCATCTACATTCATTGATCTCCTCTTTGTGCATGCATATCTCTCACTAAACCACTTGTATTTGTAGCCAAATTCCTACAAAAAAACACGAAAAATGAACAAGTAAATGTTGTCAAAAATAAATGCATGCACAAATGACCATTTTGACTCAAAATGAAGATGTGTGCATGATAATTTGAGAATTTTGGGTTTTTGGTTAAAACATATAAAAACAGCTCACTTATGTTATTTATTTAACTAAAACAAGAATAAATGTGTAAGTATAAATGTGCACATTTACGTGCACATCATTCCATAAATAGTAACAGTCTTCCTTCACAGAGGCTCATCTCGATTTTTATTTTGTCGAATTTCACTCAATTCTGATTTAATGTATTAAATAGGAAAACCTTACTTTGGAAAATTTCCATTAATCTTAATTAAAAGATTTATAAATTCCAAATTATAACTTCATCGTTAATAAGGTTAAAGAACAAATATTATTTAAAACAACGTTCACAATAAACTCAAAATCCAATTTCAATTCAATTCCAATTAAATTAGTTAATTGGTAAATTTCTCTAAATCTTAATTAAATGATTAATTCTATTCTCTACTGGGTTTAAGAATAGTGTTATTGAAGAAACCGTTCATAGCAAACCCAAAATCCAATTTGATACTAAATACAAGGCTCTAAATATGAATCAATCGGCTTATATTCAACATCAAATTCTAAAACCAATAAATATCGTATTGGGAATAACGATAACTATATCTTCCAAATTCCACCACGATATCCATATAATCACGGAATCCAATACTGAAATATCCGAAGATAATTTCATTCAAACCCAATCATATTTATATATTGGAAAATTCTAGTTAGATTAAAACCATTTCAATTCCTTTCAGTTCTTTATTCTAGTTGTTAACAAGTTCATTCAGATAAAAGTATCTTTTATCTTTAAAAAAGTTGAATATTTCATCCAAAATCATTTCAAATCATTTATTATGATTTTACATAATTTATTCATATTTTTAATATTATTATTAATGCCCTTACAGTCGGTTTCCAATATCTGCTACCGAATTGCATCCATAGCGACCTATTCCAAATCTGATTTGGATATATTTTAAAATCTAACTCTTGGATTTTAAATCTCATACATTCATTTGAAAGATCTTTTCGATACGAACCCAACGGTTCCAGTTTTAGGAGAATCCGTCAGTCAGATCTCCGGTTACGCCAATTCGAAGTTAATGGTTGAAGTTCGCGAATGGTAGCTGCGCGACACGTTCTATTCAAACCATTAAAATATATATAATATATTTCATCGATTTCCACTTAAAACGTATTTTATAAATGTAATGGCTCAAATTTTCGTACCCCTTGAATTGACTAATTACACCACACATCCAACCCAAATTGCACATAAATACGAATCATTAATAGAAAGAAGTTAGAGGATGAGAAATAGAAAGAAAGAAATGTTAGAATAGAAGAAGATGAAGAACACAAATCTCATAGCGAAATGAATAAAATATATTAAATAACATATCTTTCGAAATACAAATCAGTAACATACCATCATCAGAGCACAACAACAATTTTTGGAACAGTTATAAACACCTGTTTCCATATATTAACATAGTACACAGTGGAAAATATGATAGTCTATAGATAACCGATGAAGCCTCCTGCTTCAAGCTCATCCAAGTGAATCTGTAAAATCCTGACTACTTGACTGCCCATACAAATTTGGGCACCCAAGAATTAGGGTAAAACAAAACAAATAAACTCTGGGTCTATCATGGGACTGGTGTGAGTAAACTCCAACCATTCGATTTAACTTTTAAAATTCTTTTCAAAAAAATGATAATCGTAAGACCGATCCACACATAAACACGGACAATTTTTACCTTACGATAACCAAAAAAAATTTGATATCAAATCTAGTGATATTATAATAGTGTCTTCATCAAATAAATAGAAATCTAGCGGAACACTTGCTTCTCACACTCCATATATATATTATAAATTCAAGAACCACAAGGCGCTTGTTAGAGATTGGATTTCCAACATGACAAGGTATACTACCACCTTCCGATCAGTGTAATCTAGAGATGATACAGTAGGGTTCAACAAGAACATCTTGCAAACCGACCACACATGACTGGCCACTCATTTAACTTGAGTGTGCCAAGCATATTATCACCCTCGGTTGTGATCAGCAACCTTAATCCGAAAACATACAGAAGCGAAATAATAAGAAGTAATTGAATCTCTTGATCAGGTGATAATAACCCTAATGGGAATGACCCACTTGGCCATGCTGCATGCTCGATTTCTGTAATTTACCTATTGATGAGGCTTGAGGTCACGATTATCCTTTTTGAACATCTTTCCACCATTTAATTTGAATGCCACATCATCAAACATTCATCCATATACGTTGTCCTGGGAGTGGACAAACCGAAGGTACCATTCTATCAATCCATCTTGGGGAATTTCTACCTAGGATTAATAAAATGGTCCTTGCAATTTACTCTGTCTTCATATATCTTCAGCATAAGTTAATTCATAATACTTAAGCCAATACGCAGTGGTTTTCAATTATTAAACCTGATCCCGGTCTCTCCGTATTAACAACAGAGGTATAAAATAAACCAAAACTTTGATAGTCGGTGATTTAACTATCAAAGGAACATACATACACTCAACTGTTCTATTTCCAAATGGAAATTCTATCAATCAACCATCAAACAATCCTGGCCCCAATATTTATTTTTGATTAAATTTTCATTTCCTAATTTGACAAACTCCATATTTTCCATACTCCAAAAATTATACAATTAACGTCGGAAAACATTTCCATCTTTACATATTCCTTAATTTCTATATTTAGAAAATATACGTTATTAACATTGGAAAATATTTCCAATTCTCATTTCTTAACTTCCCATTAACCAAATCACACTTCCTTTTCTATGCTTATAAAATATCTCTGATTTTTCTTGGAAAACGTTTCCAATTTCCTTTCATTTTATTAAGCCGATGTTATATAAAACAACATTACTACAACTCAAACATTTATCGTTTATTTGCTACTTGTATCACTAAACAATCTTCGTTACCGAACCTTAACCATTCCGCAGTCAATCATGAAGTCAATCAAGTTGAGGTATAATTACCTCTCAGACCTTAACTGAACAACATTCTTAATTTTGAAACAGACAAGGCTCATAACTTCACATAAAACATCGCTTACACGACTCTTAGATTCAGTTTAAGAATCCACTTCTTATACAGAAAACATTGATTATAACGATAGCATTATAATCCTTGCTTCCGAAATATTTTAGTTTTAAAATATAGCTTTAACTCATTAATTTGCATGAATAAATTAATACGTAAATAAATTAATAACTCAAATATTTAAAAACTTTACTTTAAACAGAGAGTAAACAATACTTTCATGAACTCGATAAAATCAAATTCAATAAATAATTCTTTCTTCAATAATCTATATTTGATTAATATTCTGAAACTTCAGAATAAATGTACTGTTTCAGGTTAACTTGAATTCCAATTAAATAATTTCAATTCGCAAAACATTTATTTTATAATCGTTATTCACTTTTAAACATGAAAATTATTTATTTGCACAGTCAAATCAGTTTGATTTTATACTTGTCAATAACCTCTCAAATCAAATTCCATCTGCAACTTCTATTTATAATTATTCATAGAAAATCTCATTTTTATTCCAAATATTGATAATATCGTTTATAATTTCCTTTATAATTTCTATCTTTAAAACTAATTATAATTATCTATTTCAAGCTCGATTTCCAATTTTCTATATAGAATCAGATTTGAATTTATATTCAAATTATCTTAAGCTAAACATTTTACTAAATTTATAAACGTTGTTTATAATTAGCTTCTTGTTTTATTTATTAAAACAAGTACTATTTTAAATTCATTCGAAAATTAATTTCTGCTTTTGTAGAAAAATTTCCTTTTTAAATCTTACATTCCTTTTCTATTTCGAAAATATTTTACGGTATTTAAATACCATGATTCTAGGGCCAGGGTAATTCAAACACAACATGATCAATCACCAAACATTTATCACATCATGTGTCAAAATAAATAAATAAAACAGTAAATAAAATGTTGAGGAATCCAGTTGGATCCCTCCAACCTGCCTCCCTGCATCCACAGATGTTAATCACAATATTTCACTTCAATATATGATATCATGGTAAACAAAATCAATATTCAACCAACGATCAATTATATATAACTAATCAATCATTCAGCCAATTTATCAACCATTTATCCAAAAAATCATCACACAACATTAATATATATATATATATTTGATACTTGTTTATATAAAAATATAAACGAGCTAGAGTTAGTGAATTTACACACATTGTTTTCCAATTGATGATTCTGCTTTTATTTCATTTAAAATCAATCGAGCTTCTGATTTTATCACGAAATTCCAATAGCTCCGTTCCTTAGCGAAATCTATTCCAAAATGCAGAACTCCTCGCTACGATTCTAATATGACCTGTTTCATGTAGTTCTATTAACATAGGACTTAGTTATAAACATTTACGATTTAAATAGTTAAATTAACCGACTAATGACCTTATCAAAACTAATTACCGTTTTAAAATAGTTAACCCCGTCCTAAACTCCCTTACTACTAACGCCTTCCCCAAACAAAAGAATAGAATCCGACTTCCTAACTCATTCCCGATATTCTTCCTTTACCACCGTGCTTCGTCAATTCAACAAAAATCTGAGTTCAACCACATCATCCGCTTCATTTCTAAGACCAGCTTCTGCATGTCTCCACTATCGCAATTTCGAGCACAACCATCCTGTAACGACCCGGAAAATCCGAGCCAAAAATTTTTTTTTTAAGTAATTTAGTTGGCAAATGAGGCAGAATTTAAAATTTTCATTTTAAATAATGTTTAAAGCCAGTGAAAATAGCCAATTTTCAAACGATCTCTGTTTTCGACGAAACCAATTTCGTCGGAACCAGAATATTATATTATTGCTAGGTTTCAATTTTTAGAATTTTCCGAATTTATTTGTGAGCATGGCAAAGGAAAATGTGTGTTGTCCATTTCAGTCAAATTTAATCGACTGAAAAATAGCCATTTTTCAAACAATCTCAGAATTAGACGAAATTAGTTTTGTTGGATTCGTATCGTCATAAGAAAGCCAAATATATTTTCTGGATTTTTCTGGGTCCATATGCGACCCCGGTGAATTTTTAAAGACGGTTAAATTTAAAATATAAATAAATTATATTCAAATCTGAAAAACGAGGGTCGAGACGAACTCTTGGGCTGACGGGACCTAGCCCGTTGGATCCGGAATAGGGCCTATTTGGTAGGATGGGCTTCAGTCGGGCTGAAATTGGTGTGGTTTGAAAGGTTTGGATTTAAACGTAAAATTGCACTTAAACTTTTATAAAAAGGAAGAATTAAAACCCTAATTCTATTTTCACTGTTCATCGTGCAAATAGGCCGCCGCCACCCTCATTTCACGTTCGAATCTTCTTCCTCGTCTTGCTCCTCCTCCACCAAGTTTCAGACTTCGCCACCAACACCACTCCAAAGGCCTCCTCCTCCTCTTTCATCACCGACCAGTAGCACGCTGCCTCATCGCCTGTAGCGCTCACCCCGAGCCCTCAAAGTCGCCGCGCAAATCCCCGTCGTTCTCCCTCTGGGCCCCACCGAGCTGCCCCCTCCGCCCAGCGCAGGTGCGCCGTCCCTAGGCCGAGGCCGTGGTGCCCTCCGTTCGTCCTCCAGGCGCCTGTGCCGCGAGCAAAGTCGAACCCTAGGTTCGAACAATAACACAAAGGCGCGGCCTTGATTCTGAGTGGAAGAAGAAGGTGGTTTTTGCCCATTTATTTAATTAATTAATAAATATAATTATTCTCAAACTTGTATTGATCGTAACTCGTTCGAAACAACTCAGAATTTCGCGATTTCTGAAGCGTTGGACTCGTACGATCCTGATCTACAATTGTGGACTGAAACGGGACCTTTCAGAACAACTTGAGAATTTGACAAATCGCAAAACGGTGAGATCTCTAGTTTTTAATAATTAATAAATTAAAATGCTGAGATTGTGATTGTATATTGTGATTTATTGATCTGCGATGTGATGATGTTTGTATATAATTATTGCTGAAATATGTGGTGATGTCTGTGATGACTATGTTATCTAGATCTGAAATTTGTGATGTAGTTCATAATTAAGTTCCCCTCTTTATTTATTTTTATTTTCTATTAAAATTAAATCTTAAAATTTTTATACAAAATAAATTGAAAAATCTTGTTTGTTTATTTTTGTTTGTTAAACAAAAAGACATTTTTTTTATATGATTTTATTTGTTAAACAAAAAGACATTTTACTTAATTTTGTTGTTAAAACAAAAGACTTAATTTTTATGTTTCTTTGTCAAAATAAAAAGATTTACTTTTTATGTTGAGAATAAAAAGGATAACTTTTTATGTTTATTTTGTTAAGCATAAAAAGAATAACTTTTTATGTTAATAAAAAGAATAACTTTTTACGTTAATTTTGTTGAGAATAAAAAGAATAACTTTTTATGTTTATTTTGTTAAGCATAAAAAGAATAACTTTTTATGTTAATAAAAAGAATAACTTTTTACGTTAATTTTGTTGAGAATAAAAAGAATAACTTTTTATGTTTATTTTGTTAAGCATAAAAAGAATAACTTTTTATGTTAATAAGAAGAATAAATTTTTACGTTAATTTTGTTGAGAATAAAAAGAATAACCTTTTATGTTTATTTTGTTAAGAATAAAAAGACAAACTTTTTATGTTTATTTTGATTCAGAATAAGAAGACAAACTTTTTATGTTAAGTTTTTTTAGGATAAAAAGACAAACTTTTTATGTTTCTTTTGTTAACATAATAGAATGCAAGTTTAACCTTACTTTTATGTATAAATAAAATGTGAGTTTTAAATCTTCATTTTCATTTACAAATAAAAGTGGAGTTGGGACCTTTATTGTGACTCATCAGAAATGCACCCAATTATACTTGTGTTAAAATAGTTGTTATGACACAAATACCATCATTGGGTTAGTTTGAGTATCATGACCCCAAAACCATTGTTGGGTTATTTTGAGTATTATGACACAAATACCATCATTGTGTTAGTTTGAGTATTAGGACACCAAAAACCATCGTTGTGAAAATTTGGGTATTGTGACACACATTCATCGTCATATTATATAATTGAAATGGATTGGCATCAGAAATATAGCTATTTAGAAATGCTGGCGCTAGTAAAGATATTTACATAAGCTATAGGGAACATATGTTTTAAAATGTAAAACAGATAAAAGTACATTTTATGTTGTTAAAATGTAAAATATGAAAGGTACATTTTATGTGATTAAAATGAAATTAAAGTACATTTTTCTTTGTTAAAGAAAAAGAAGCAAATATACATTTTCTTATGTTAAAGAAAATAAAGTTAAAATATACATTTTCTTATGTAAAAGAAAATAAAGTTAAAATATACATTTTCTTATGTAAAAGAAAATAAAGTTAAAATATACATTTTCTTATGTAAAAGAAAATAAAGTTAAAATATACATTTTCTTATGTAAAAGAAAATAAAGTTAAAATATACATTTTCTTATGTAAAAGAAAATAAAGTTAAAATATACATTTTCTTATGTAAAAGAAAATAAAGTTAAAATATACATTTTCTTATGTAAAAGAAAATAAAGTTTAATGTGTACCTTTTCTTATGTAAAAGAAAATAAGAATTAAAAGCAACATTTCTTATGTCAAAGGAAATAAGAATTAAAAGTACATTTTCTCATGTAAAAGAAAATGAAAGTTTAATGTGCACATTTTCTTATGTAAAAGAAGATAGAAGTTTATGTGTACATTTTCTTAGTAAAAAGAAATATAAAAGTAACATTAACATTTTTAGGTGAATGTAAAATAAAAGAAACATTTATACTTTCTGTATAAAAATAAAGAGAGAATTTACATTTTCAATGTAGAGAAAAATAAAAATAAAAATAAAAAGACACTTACAGTGTTCATGTAAATAAGAGAATAAGAGAAATTGTATTTTATGTAAAATATACATAGTTGGAAACATTCTTTTTGTCGCATTAGAATTGGCGGACAAAAATATAAATGTAAGGATTTAAGGGAATATATTTATATATATAATATAATTTAAACTAAGCAAAACACGCGCGGTAGTTCGCGTTTTGAAATCATAACTTTAAACGGTCGTACAAAAAGATCCGACCGTTGAATTTTCCCAAAACTGGATCCGTTAGAATCATCTCGAAAGGAGTTTTCCAACGACATAAAATTTACCAAAATCTGACGGTTAGATTTTAAGATATGTTTAAAACAAGTTTTGGTAAAAGCAGCGCCAGGTTCGCCTATCGACCCGAAGCGTCGTTTAATTAATTCGCACTATTTTTAAATAAATAAAAATAGAAATAAATCGCTGTAAATAAATATAAATGACGTGAAATGATTTAAATGATAATTATGCGATGTTTATTTGAAAAGGCCGAGTTTAACTCATTTCAAATAATCAAACGGCGATTTAAATTGAAATAATAGAAGACGATGTTGAAGACCGGCGATCTTCACGTCGAACGGACAACGATTATTGAGACCTTGGACTGACTTGCTCCCAGGAAGGGGTTGATGTAGTAATTGGCAGGTCGTATGGGTTGATTGTCCGGATAAGCGAGAACCTCTCTGGTGTCTCCGGTTTCGTTCAAACCCAGAACGGACTCATATGGACGCGCGTCTGACGTTGGAATTCGTTTCGTGTAACTAAATCAATCCTTATTAATGTATGCTTGTTTGGTGGTAGAGAATTTATTCTCTGCTTAACACCCTGGTATATGTTAGTAGTTATCGATAGCATGACACGAATTGTCAATGTGGCACGCTAAGATGCGAATGGTCAAGGTTTTGTTGAAAAGCAGACCTTGTAGAAGATGATCAAAGCACGGCCTGTTTAGGCGTAGCTTTGTGTATAACGTAGCCTCACGAGCCTCACACACCGGTATGAGTCAAAACGGGATACGGACCGTAGGGAGTGCACACGTTTCTTTCTAGCTAGAGTTGTGTCAGGGACCTACCAGCGCTGACATTTTACTTATGTGGATGATGGATTTTGAGGTACCTCGTGTTTTATAGGCCGATGGTGGTCATACTATAGGTCCAAAGGGACCGGGGAACGTGTGTTCAGGCATAACTAATCTACTGCCGTTAGGTGGAGACCGGCCCTACCGCTTCCAAGGGTTCACTGCGGGGAATCCTGAGGCATTTGCTAGAGTGTCTTAAATCGGAGAGGAGCTTGCCCCTAGCCTCGACTCATGATGGAAACCAATTCTCCAATACGACATTACGATTTTAGTTGTATACTTATATACGGCGGCATAATATATGGTACCTATGTCGTCTAGGATTAATACATTTATATTGAAATGATTTATGAAAACATATGCACACTAGTATTAATGCGTTTGACGTATTTATCATCTTTTGATCGTTATAAGGAAAAACCCTTTCCTCTGGTGTGCGTTGCATTGTGTGATGGGACTTGGGTCTTATAACGGTCTCATTTTTCTTTAAATGCATAGCGTTATTCAAACGACTTACTTAATTATGCACTGGCAATCCAATGGAGTAAACCCGTTCCGCCTTAGCGGCGTGGTCCTGTGATTCGCCATATGGTTTGTTAGTATAGAAAGATTTCTCATACCAGTCCCACGACTGACTCGAATTTTGTTTCACTTTGCAAATTTCGGGTGCCCTCTTTCCACACGGGCAGCCAATTGACAGGTTGTTAGGTTGCTTCCCTGGAGTTGTTGATCTAGGAGTTTGCTTATTCGCTTTGGTGTTGTTGCTTATCGAGGTGCTTTGTGGGACTATGCAGACCCTCACCTTTATCTTTGTTTCCACTTAGAATTTGAGACATTCAAACCGTATTTCACTTCGTTTCAAACTGTATCTTTAACATTATGTACTTGTTTCCTTTTGTTGGGATTTTGATGTAATAAGTAGGACTCTGTGACTGGGATTCTGTGTTATGATAACATCCATATTCCGCTGCTATGTTGATGTTGTTGTTTTATAGATTCTTATATTTATGTTGTTATCTGTGTTATGTGTTGCTATATCTATGTTATATTCCAATGATCATCTCAACTTTCGGTCTGCGTAAGTTTGGGGTTATCACAGTTGGTATCAGAGCCAGGTTCAACCTTAGTTTTGGGATATAACATATTTATAGCAATGCGTCTCATTAGAGATAGGACTAAGGTCCTAGAGTGAGCATAACATAATAGCACATATTTATCAGTCGTTACATCATTTTCACCTCTTGGCCTTTCCTTTGGAAGATTTTCATTTCTGTGGTCTGACTCTCCCCTTGATGTTACAGACTAATTCATTATGAGTACTAGAGCTAGAACCCGTGGAGGTGGGAGAGGTGGAGCTAGAGGGCCACCTGAAGAAGAGCCCATTCATGAGCAGCCCGACCCTATAGTCGCACAGCCATTCGACTTAGAACGGATGTCAAAGAAATTCAAAAACTTGGGCGGAGTTCCTTTCACCGGTAGAGAGTCTGCTGTTGAAGCCGAGTCATGGCTCAAGAATTGTGAGAAGATCTTAGAAGGGATGGAACTTGAGGATCAGAGGAAGCGTTTCCTGGCTGCATGGCAACTCAAAGATCAAGCTGAGCACTGGTGGGACACAGTTAAGATTGGAAACGATGTGGCCAATATGACCTGGGCAAAGTTCAAAGAGCTCTTCAACGAGAAATACATCCCTCCACAAGCAAGAGAACGCCTTCGTGAACAATTTGTCAATCTGAAACAAGGAAATATGACAGTTGCTGAATATGCGATGAAATTTGATGAGCTTTCCCGTTATGCCCCTAACCTAATTCAAGACCCAATTGAGAAGAACAAGAAATTCATTAAGGGCCTCGCTACAAAGTATCTGAATAGGGTTACGGCTCATATCGATCTTCCCTTCCATGAAGTTATCACCTTTGCCAGCCGCTACGAAGAAAATGATGAGTCTGCTCAACAAGAGAGAGCAAAGAATCAGAATAATAGCCAGAAGGAGCAGACTAGTAAGAAACCAGAGACAGGAAATTCTTAAGCTGCAAAGCCACAGGGGAAGAAGAGAGACAGGAGCAAGTTGACATGCTTTAATTGTGGCAAGACCGGGCACTTTGATTACGAGTGTAAAGCGCCTAAAAGAGTCAAGAGAAATGATTCAGGCCCCAGTCAGAACCGTGGTCAGAGCTCTCAGAAGCAGGGTCAGAATTCTCAGAATAGTGGCCAGAATCCTCACCGCAACCTGGAATGCTACAACTGCCATCAGAAGGGGCACATCAAGCCGAATTGCCCATTGCTGAAGAATGCTCAGGTGGCACATGTATATGAGGGTACGACTACACCCGCTCCTACGGAGGGCCCAGGTACACCTGATGTTTTAAGTGGTACTCTTAACATTAAAAATATCCCTATTACTGTCCTATTTGACACTGGTGCAGCACGTAGTTTTATTTCTTCTGACATCATTAAAAAGTTAAAACTGAAACCTCGAAAACTTAAGGAATTGATTAGAGCTCATAGTCCTATAGGA
Source organism: Allium sativum (assembly GCA_030737875.1). Taxonomy (NCBI): domain Eukaryota; kingdom Viridiplantae; phylum Streptophyta; class Magnoliopsida; order Asparagales; family Amaryllidaceae; genus Allium; species Allium sativum. The sequence goes on along the minus strand of CM060921.1, from coordinate 711,238,651 downwards.
GGATCTCTCGTTCTCGACCAATATTGTAAAGTGCCCATTTCCTATGCACGCTTTCAATTTCCTTTTAACCTGATCGTCATGAATTTTTCCGGTTATGATATCATACTGGGAATGGATTGGCTAACCAAGTATGAGGCCGTGTTAGTATGTGTTGAAAGAATGATCAAGGTTAAAGTTAAGCTTGGCGAAATTACCATACCATGCCACGGCTCAGCCACTGACAGGAAAGAATTCTGGTCTTCTCTAGAAGTCACCCCTACTTCTATTGAGGATATTCCCATTGTCAGAGATTATGCTGATGTATTCAAAGAAGTTGAAGGTTTACCTCCACGTAGAGAAATCAATTTCAGAATTGACTTAGCTCCGAATGCAAGGCCCGTCGTTCATCCTATTCGGAGAATGTCACCCAAAGAAAAAGAAGAGCTGAGAAATCAAACCAACCAACTTTTGTTTAAGGGCTTGATCAGGCCTAGCTTCTCAGAATGGGGCGCAGCCGTGGTGTTCGTTCCAAAATCAGACGGTACCCTCAGGTTATGTGTGGACTACCGTGATCTCAACAAACAAACTCTGAAGAACAAATACCCACTGCCTCGTATTGACGACTTGCTCGACCGCTTGCATGGGGCGCGAGTTTTCTCTAGAATGGACCTAGCTACAGGCTTCCATCAACTTCGCATCGCAGAAGAATGTGTGCCTCTAACTGCTTTCAGAGGGCCGGATATCTTTTATGAATGGCTAGTAATGCCTTTCGGTCTATGTAATGCTCCAGCATATTTTGTTGATCTGATGAATAGGGTCTTCAGGGATGTTATAAATAAATTTGTGCTCGTGTTCATCGATGACATCCTCATTTTTTCTAAATCCACTGCTGAGCACGAACAACATCTGAGGGAAGTCTTGGAGATTTTGCGTAGGAATGTGCTGAAAGCCAAATTCTCCAAATGTATATTCTGGCAAGAAGAGGTGAAATTCCTCGGACATGTCGTATCAAAAGAAGGCATTTCAGTTGATCCAGGAAAAATCTCAGCCATCCAAGACTGGAAGCAACCTCGAACCCCCACCGAGGTCAGAAGTTTCTTAGGGCTGGCTGGTTATTATCGGAAATTTGTCAAAGATTTTTCGAAGATTGCTTGTCCATTGACAAACCTGACCAAGAAACATGCAAAATTTATTTGGACGCCCGAATGCGAGAAAGCTTTCCAAGATTTAAAAGAGAGGTTGACCAATGCTCCTGTGTTGACCATTATAGATGGCAATCAGGATCTGACAGTCTGGACTGACGCTTCTCATCAAGGTTGTTTCCTTTATATTAATCAACATGTTAGGGATAACAATTTCTTTTATTGTCAAATCTCATTTTAACGTGTTAGTCCTTTATCCATTCAAGGTATTGGGGCGGTGCTGATGCAGCAAGGCAAAGTGGTCGCATATGCTAGCCGCCAATTGAAACCGCATGAAAAGAATTACGCCACTCATGATCTTGAGTTAATGGCCATTGTTTTTGCTCTTAAAATATGGAGGCACTACCTCTTGGGTGAGAAGTTCGAAGTATACACGGATCACAAATCCTTGAAGCATCTTTTTACCCAAAGAGATTTGAATATGAGGCAGCAACGCTGGGTTGAATTTCTTGCATCATATGATTTTGTTATCCTATATACTCCAGGGAAAGCCAACATTGTAGCCGATGCGCTCAGTCGAAAGAATACAGATGGTGAAAAACTCCTTCTCGCCAATCTCGTTATTACTTCTACTCTGATTGATAAGATCTCCGCTCTCCAGAAGGATGATAAATTTATTCAGAGGATTATCAAAAGAATTCAGGATGGCGAATCCACTAGCTTCCAAATTGACGACAGAGGGGTTCTGAGGCTATCTGGCCGAATTTGTGTTCCATACATTCCTGAGCTCAGAAGGGAAGTTATGGATGAGTGCCACAAATCTAAGCTTAGTATTCATCCAGGGGTAAGCAAGATGTATCAAGACCTCAAGCGCACATTCTGGTGGAAATCCATGAAGAGAGATATTTCTATTTATGTTTCTAGATGTCACACTTGTCAGCAGGTCAAAAGTGATCAGCAGAAGCTAGCAGGTCTATTGCAACCGCTAGGAGTTCCAGGCTGGAAGTGGGAAGAAATTTCTATGGACTTTATTGATGGCTTGCCTCGTACCCGAAAGGGGAATGATAGTATATGGGTAATTGTTGACCGCTTAACAAAGTCTGCCCATTTTATCCCTGTCAAGACCAACAGAACAGCTCGGAGTTTGGCGCAGCTTTATCTTAAAGAGATTGTCAGACTGCATGGGATTCCAAGAAGCATTGTCAGTGATCGGGATCCCCTATTTACGAGCAAATTTTGGGAAGCTTTCCAAGAAGAGCTCGGTACTAAGTTGAATCTGAGCACAGCTTACCACCCTCAGACAGATGGCCAGACTGAGAGGGTGAACCGCATTCTAGAAGACTTGTTGCGAGCGTGCATCCTTGACTATGGTGGTTCATGGGAGGACCATTTATACTTGGTGGAGTTCTCTTACAATAATAGCTACCAAGCCAGTTTGGGAATGTCACCGTTTGAATTACTATATGGTAGACCATGTAGGTCCCCAGCATGTTGGGTGGAGCCAGGCAATCGATTAGTCTTGGGTCCCGACATGGTTCGTGAAGCATCGGACAAAGTTGATTTGATTAAGAAGCGCCTGTTGGCTGCTCAGAGCCGACAGAAGAGTTATGCAGATCAGCGAAGAAGACACTTAGAATTCTCTGTTGGTGATCGAGTATATTTGAAGGTTTCCCCATTGAGAGGTGTGATTCGTTTTGGGAAGACTGGGAAATTGGCGCCAAGGTTCATAGGCCCATTCCCTGTTCTCGAAAGGATCGGTACTCTTGCTTATCGAGTACAGTTGCCCGACTGGTTGCCTGGGGTGCATGATGTCTTTCATGTGTCCCAACTCCGCAAGCATGTGCACGATCCTGATTTGATTGAGGATGAATTGAATCAGCAAGTCTTGGATATTGCTCCTAATCTGACAGTGAGAAAAGATCCGATAAAGGTTATTGGCAAAGAAATCCGGGTGTTGAGAAACAAGAAGATTCCCCTAGTCAAGGTGCAGTGGAGCAGTGATCCTAGGGACTGCACTTGGGAGACGGAGGATAGCTTCAGAAGGGCTTATCCCCATTGCAGGGAGGATATCTCCGAATGATGCTTGTGTTAAGGTACATTTACCACAATTTGCATTTCTGTCGTTTCCTACTTTTACTTTCTTTTCGAGGACGAAAAGTTTTTAAGTGGGGGAGATTGTAACGACCCGGAAAATCCGAGCCAAAAAAAAAAAAAAAAAAAAAAAATTTAAGTAATTTAGTTGGCAAATAAGGCAGAATTTAAAATTTTCATTTTAAATAATGTTTAAAGCCAGTGAAAATAGCCAATTTACAAACGATCTCTGTTTTCGACGAAACCAATTTCATCGGAACAAGAATATTATATTATTGCTAGGTTTCAATTTTTAGAATTTTCCGAATTTATTTGTGAGCATGGCAAAGGAAAATGTGTGTTGTCCATTTCAGTCAAATTTAATCGACTGAAAAATAGCCATTTTTCAAACAATCTCAGAATTAGACGAAATTAGTTTTGTTGGATTCGTATCGTCATAAGAAAGCCAAATATATTTTTTCTGGATTTTTCCGGGTCCATATGCGGCCCCGGTGAATTTTTAAAGACGGTTAAATTTAAAATATAAATAAATTATATTCAAATCTGAAAAACGAGGGTCGAGACGAACTCTTGGGCTGACGGGACCTAGCCCGTTGGATCCGGAATAGGGCCTATTTGGTAGGATGGGCTTCAGTCGGGCTGAAATTGGTGTGGTTTGAAAGGTTTGGATTTAAACGTAAAATTGCACTTAAACTTTTATAAAAAGGAAGAATTAAAACCCTAATTCTATTTTCACTGTTCATCGTGCAAATAGGCCGCCGCCACCCTCATTTCACGTTCGAATCTTCTTCCTCGTCTTGCTCCTCCTCCACCAAGTTTCAGACTTCGCCACCAACACCACTCCAAAGGCCTCCTCCTCCTCTTTCATCACCGACCAGTAGCACGCTGCCTCATCGCCTGTAGCGCTCGCCCCGAGCCCTCAAAGTCGCCGCGCAAATCCCCGTCGTTCTCCCTCTGGGCCCCACCGAGCTGCCCCCTCCGCCCAGCGCAGGTGCGCCGTCCCTAGGCCGAGGCCGTGGTGCCCTCCGTTCGTCCTCCAGGCGCCTGTGCCGTGAGCAAAGTCGAACCCTAGGTTCGAACAATAACACAAAGGCGCGGCCTTGATTCTGAGTGGAAGAAGAAGGTGGTTTTTGCCCATTTATTTAATTAATTAATAAATATAATTATTCTCAAACTTGTATTGATCGTAACTCGTTCGAAACAACTCAGAATTTCGCGATTTCTGAAGCGTTGGACTCGTACGATCCTGATCTACAATTGTGGACTGAAACGGGACCTTTCAGAACAACTTGAGAATTTGACAAATCGCAAAACGGTGAGATATCTAGTTTTTAATAATTAATAAATTAAAATGCTGAGATTGTGATTGTATATTGTGATTTATTGATCTGCGATGTGATGATGTTTGTATATAATTATTGCTGAAATATGTGGTGATGTCTGTGATGACTATGTTATCTAGATCTGAAATTTGTGATGTAGTTCATAATTAAGTTCCCCTCTTTATTTATTTTTATTTTCTATTAAAATTAAATCTTAAAATTTTTATACAAAATAAATGGAAAAATCTTGTTTGTTTATTTTTGTTTGTTAAACAAAAAGACATTTTTTTTATATGATTTTATTTGTTAAACAAAAAGACATTTTACTTAATTTTGTTGTTAAAACAAAAGACTTAATTTTTATGTTTCTTTGTCAAAATAAAAAGATTTACTTTTTATGTTGAGAATAAAAAGGATAACTTTTTATGTTTATTTTGTTAAGCATAAAAAGAATAACTTTTTATGTTAATAAAAAGAATAACTTTTTACGTTAATTTTGTTGAGAATAAAAAGAATAACTTTTTATGTTTATTTTGTTAAGCATAAAAAGAATAACTTTTTATGTTAATAAAAAGAATAACTTTTTACGTTAATTTTGTTGAGAATAAAAAGAATAACTTTTTATGTTTATTTTGTTAAGCATAAAAAGAATAACTTTTTATGTTAATAAGAAGAATAAATTTTTACGTTAATTTTGTTGAGAATAAAAAGAATAACCTTTTATGTTTATTTTGTTAAGAATAAAAAGACAAACTTTTTATGTTTATTTTGATTCAGAATAAGAAGACAAACTTTTTATGTTAAGTTTTTTTTAGGATAAAAAGACAAACTTTTTATGTTTCTTTTGTTAACATAATAGAATGCAAGTTTAACCTTACTTTTATGTATAAATAAAATGTGAGTTTTAAATCTTCATTTTCATTTACAAATAAAAGTGGAGTTGGGACCTTTATTGTGACTCATCAGAAATGCACCCAATTATACTTGTGTTAAAATAGTTGTTATGACACAAATACCATCATTGGGTTAGTTTGAGTATCATGACCCCAAAACCATTGTTGGGTTATTTTGAGTATTATGACACAAATACCATCATTGTGTTAGTTTGAGTATTAGGACACCAAAAACCATCGTTGTGAAAATTTGGGTATTGTGACACACATTCATCGTCATATTATATAATTGAAATGGATTGGCATCAGAAATATAGCTATTTAGAAATGCTGGCGCTAGTAAAGATATTTACATAAGCTATAGGGAACATATGTTTTAAAATGTAAAACAGATAAAAGTACATTTTATGTTGTTAAAATGTAAAATATGAAAGGTACATTTTATGTGATTAAAATGAAATTAAAGTACATTTTTCTTTGTTAAAGAAAAAGAAGCAAATATACATTTTCTTATGTTAAAGAAAATAAAGTTAAAATATACATTTTCTTATGTAAAAGAAAATAAAGTTAAAATATACATTTTCTTATGTAAAAGAAAATAAAGTTAAAATATACATTTTCTTATGTAAAAGAAAATAAAGTTAAAATATACATTTTCTTATGTAAAAGAAAATAAAGTTAAAATATACATTTTCTTATGTAAAAGAAAATAAAGTTAAAATATACATTTTCTTATGTAAAAGAAAATAAAGTTTAATGTGTACCTTTTCTTATGTAAAAGAAAATAAGAATTAAAAGCAACATTTCTTATGTCAAAGGAAATAAGAATTAAAAGTACATTTTCTCATGTAAAAGAAAATGAAAGTTTAATGTGCACATTTTCTTATGTAAAAGAAGATAGAAGTTTATGTGTACATTTTCTTAGTAAAAAGAAATATAAAAGTAACATTAACATTTTTAGGTGAATGTAAAATAAAAGAAACATTTATACTTTCTGTATAAAAATAAAGAGAGAATTTACATTTTCAATGTAGAGAAAAATAAAAATAAAAATAAAAAGACACTTACAGTGTTCATGTAAATAAGAGAATAAGAGAAATTGTATTTTATGTAAAATATACATAGTTGGAAACATTCTTTTTGTCGCATTAGAATTGGCGGACAAAAATATAAATGTAAGGATTTAAGGGAATATATTTATATATATAATATAATTTAAACTAAGCAAAACACGCGCGGTAGTTCGCGTTTTGAAATCATAACTTTAAACGGTCGTACAAAAAGATCCGACCGTTGAATTTTCCCAAAACTGGATCCGTTAGAATCATCTCGAAAGGAGTTTTCCAACGACATAAAATTTACCAAAATCTGACGGTTAGATTTTAAGATATGTTTAAAACAAGTTTTGGTAAAAGCAGCGCCAGGTTCGCCTATCGACCCGAAGCGTCGTTTAATTAATTCGCACTATTTTTAAATAAATAAAAATAGAAATAAATCGCTGTAAATAAATATAAATGACGTGAAATGATTTAAATGATAATTATGCGATGTTTATTTGAAAAGGCCGAGTTTAACTCATTTCAAATAATCAAACGGCGATTTAAATTGAAATAATAGAAGACGATGTTGAAGACCGGCGATCTTCACGTCGAACGGACAACGATTATTGAGACCTTGGACTGACTTGCTCCCAGGAAGGGGTTGATGTAGTAATTGGCAGGTCGTATGGGTTGATTGTCCGGATAAGCGAGAACCTCTCTGGTGTCTCCGGTTTCGTTCAAACCCAGAACGGACTCATATGGACGCGCGTCTGACGTTGGAATTCGTTTCGTGTAACTAAATCAATCCTTATTAATGTATGCTTGTTTGGTGGTAGAGAATTTATTCTCTGCTTAACACCCTGGTATATGTTAGTAGTTATCGATAGCATGACACGAATTGTCAATGTGGCACGCTAAGATGCGAATGGTCAAGGTTTTGTTGAAAAGCAGACCTTGTAGAAGATGATCAAAGCACGGCCTGTTTAGGCGTAGCTTTGTGTATAACGTAGCCTCACGAGCCTCACACACCGGTATGAGTCAAAACGGGATACGGACCGTAGGGAGTGCACACGTTTCTTTCTAGCTAGAGTTGTGTCAGGGACCTACCAGCGCTGACATTTTACTTATGTGGATGATGGATTTTGAGGTACCTCGTGTTTTATAGGCCGATGGTGGTCATACTATAGGTCCAAAGGGACCGGGGAACGTGTGTTCAGGCATAACTAATCTACTGCCGTTAGGTGGAGACCGGCCCTACCGCTTCCAAGGGTTCACTGCGGGGAATCCTGAGGCATTTGCTAGAGTGTCTTAAATCGGAGAGGAGCTTGCCCCTAGCCTCGACTCATGATGGAAACCAATTCTCCAATACGACATTACGATTTTAGTTGTATACTTATATACGGCGGCATAATATATGGTACCTATGTCGTCTAGGATTAATACATTTATATTGAAATGATTTATGAAAACATATGCACACTAGTATTAATGCGTTTGACGTATTTATCATCTTTTGATCGTTATAAGGAAAAACCCTTTCCTCTGGTGTGCGTTGCATTGTGTGATGGGACTTGGGTCTTATAACGGTCTCATTTTTGTTTAAATGCATAGCGTTATTCAAACGACTTACTTAATTATGCACTGGCAATCCAATGGAGTAAACCCGTTCCGCCTTAGCGGCGTGGTCCTGTGATTCGCCATATGGTTTGTTAGTATAGAAAGATTTCTCATACCAGTCCCACGACTGACTCGAATTTTGTTTCACTTTGCAAATTTCGGGTGCCCTCTTTCCACACGGGCAGCCAATTGACAGGTTGTTAGGTTGCTTCCCTGGAGTTGCTGATCTTGGAGTTTGCTTATTCGCTTTGGTGTTGTTGCTTATCGAGGTGCTTTGTGGGACTATGCAGACCCTCACCTTTATCTTTGTTTCCACTTAGAATTTGAGACATTCAAACCGTATTTCACTTCGTTTCAAACTGTATCTTTAACATTATGTACTTGTTTCCTTTTGTTGGGATTTTGATGTAATAAGTAGGACTCTGTGACTGGGATTCTGTGTTATGATAACATCCATATTCCGCTGCTATGTTGATGTTGTTGTTTTATAGATTCTTATATTTATGTTGTTATCTGTGTTATGTGTTGCTATATCTATGTTATATTCCAATGATCATCTCAACTTTCGGTCTGCGTAAGTTTGGGGTTATCACACATCCATTAATAACTTAACACAACCATCATTGTTACCTTCACCGATGGCATCTCATAGTAAAAATAAAATTACTCCAGCGTATAATGCGTCTTTCCCTTCAGAACACGGTTGACCTCATCACTTCATAGAAGCCAAGACAAGCGACTCAATACACACAGCTCTAGGCATACCCCAGAACCGTTCATCACCATCCATACCATAAAATGAATTTTGGACCCATCACTGAAAACCGCATCTCCTCCTTCCCAGACATATAGCACGGCTTCAGTACCCAGGCCGCACCATTCACTTCAACTCCACAAAACTGCTACCAGTCCCTACTATCACATATTCAAGCTCACCCATTACATTAGCAACTTAAATCCTTCATCCGATCAGTAGATAGAGTGACACTAGGCCCTATGCTTCCATCAACTGTCCTCTTCACCATGAATACCCACTCGTACAACCCCCTTATCACAACCTCAACATCATACAAACCATCTCCATCTTCATGCATATGGACATCGACACTGCAAAAAAAGTGTTCACAGAATCCACCCATTTTTTTCATGCCGATTCCTTTCGAACACTCAAACCCAAACACTACATCAAAAACTTACGTTGATTCTTAATACATCTCGATTCTCAATCCTAGTGCTACTATGAAAATTTGAGCATTCCAGAAAAAAGCCGCATGCTGCGACACAGACAGGAGATTGAAGAGCATCTCTCCACAAGTCTAATTATATAAGTTTCGAGAATTTAGGAGGTTTCCGTGAATTTTAATTGATTTTGAAACTTGCGTTGGTTTATGCGAATGGAGAAATTTAATTGGGAAAGTAAGAAATGGGAAAGGGAAGAGATTTAGATATATAATAAGGAAGAATTTGGCTTCACGCAGAAGATTTAGGATGGCTTCTATTGGAAGGAACCGTGTGGCTTTCCAGAGAAGCTTCACGTTTATTTTATTTAGAATTTAATGATTAGCATATCCCATTACACAAAATTTTATTCACTTACGGACTGCTATAGACAAAAATAAAAATACTATCGTGTTAAGCGATGTGCCATGATCCCAAAAATATAATAATATAGACAAGTTAATTTATATTGTGATATCTCAAAACGCTGATATAGGGTGTAAAATACTTCAAATAATAAGTTGCTTATTTTTCAAAATAAAAATTACAGAAAAAAATCTATAAATTAAATTATAACTACATGTCAAAAATCTTGTCCAAATTCGAAACCAATATTTAATTATATTAAATAAACCGTTATGGCTTATATATGACTCCACAACGACTTTCTGAAAATTTGACCTGGACATAAGTTATTATCTATAAGACGAAATCTCGATTTATCACTTCCATTAGAAAGATACAATTTAATAGATTCGAACATATCTTGTTTTAAAGAATTCCGACTTATATTGGATCCTATATACTCATATGAAGTTCAAAACGTTAAATTACGAACTACCGCGAATTTACGAGCTCGTTTTAATTTAATTAAAAATTATACTTTCTAACGTGGTTTAATTAAATAAATTCCTTATAAAAATCAACTTATATTTCAAATATAATATTTAAACCAAATTTAAATATTCAGAATTAAATGGCAAAAATCTGGGTTGTTACATTCGACCCCCTTAAAAGGATTTCGTTCCAGAAATTACTGAGGTAGGAAAATTGTTACAAACCCAATTTACTAAGATAAAAATCCTTTAGTTTACTTCTTAAATCCAATTTTGACTAAACCAATTAATTTCAATTAAAATATTAACTAATTCTTACTGTTACTACCAAAATTAACATTGAATGAGCTAGCCGTGAAGGGGTACCAGATGAGCAAAAGATCACCGAAAACTCTCCAGAAAATAGGGCCATGATCCAAGAAGAAATAAGAGCAGGAAGGAATAACCCGGAAAGCTGTGTCAACCAAAATTCTCCTAGGGGAAAGGATCGTAATGGCTACATGGTATAACTGGCAGGATTCATCCACCAGGGTCAACCCGACTAGAACTCTCCGACAGCATCTGTCCATCAGAAGATTCTGTAGCAAAGAATCATCCTAATCCAAAACCAAGTGAGACAAAATCAATAAACCGAATGAATGAAGCCCAAAGGAATCTTCAATAATGACCTGCCTAAATACCGATACACTTGAAGACGGACATCGAAGGTACTGCACCAAGAGAATGCGAAGACCGTCCAAAACCAACTTCCGAGGCATCTACTGCACGAATACCGAAAGGCTGCATTCACAAATAGCAGAAAATACATCAGAAGCCATCCTCCGAGAATCTAGGCTACCTCTAAAAACTCCGCAAAAAGGGCTAACCGAGACCCAAGCAAAGATACAGGCTACTCGTACTGGTTTATCCAGTACCGAAACCCACAATGGCTTCGAACCGGCAGTTATCAACATACATCATGAAGGCAGGCCCCTCTAAGTATTCACGATAAAGCCGGAGGCCTACATCCGAAAGCTTATGTCCGAGAGCATACATTTAGGAGCTGATACCAAAGGTTCAAATACCATCCGAAGACCGTATTTGATACTCCAAAGACGACTGAAAGGCAAGCGCCCGAAACATAGGAAAAAGCGACCAGCAAAGACCCCCAAAGGCCCAATAGCCCATCAGCAGAAGGAGCCCTGAACCACTATAAATAAGACCCTAAGGGTCACATTTGAGGGGGATTTTTCCTTTACGTTTGTACTCTTAAAAGTAAGCTTAGCGCTGAGATTAATTTAGGGATTCTCCCTATTGCATCTATGTACTCTCAATGAAAGTTCAATAAAAAGGGATCTCCTTTATAAGAAAATGGCTCTGTAAGTGTGTATTGTTATTTTATAGTTATATCTTTTGCCGTTTACTGTTTGTCTTCCAGAAAAGCATGGATTTCCATTCCTACATGTCCTCAAATGGTAGAATGTACCTCATGCACTAAGCTTAAATCCAGCCTGATAATCCTTAACAATCCAATACCTCCGAGCTTCAATATCCAGGGTGGAGATCCGAATCAACCAGGAAAAAGGGCCAAACCACCTAATTCTCTTTTATATCCACCTCTGTCGACTCATCTCCGGTGTTGACGAAAAATATCGTTAACACTTAGTAACGAAAATTCTCAAAAATTCTAAAATTTTTCTAACACCTTAAATTTTTGAAAAAAATCGGCAGAGTCTCCTCTACACGGAGGGAATTCTGCGATATCGTAGGGACAACAAATATATATACATCGACCCATACGATCGGAAAACAAAATTGAGCTCAATTTTGTATTTTTGCGCAGGCGTAGCTTATATATGCATTATTAAGCAAACTCGTTCAATTCGTATGTTGTATACGCAGCCAAAATCAAGCCATTCGACTCAAAACCTGTACTTACTCAATTCAACAAGTGAGTTTCAATAATTTAATGTTTAAGTAATCATTCGTGTCTTTAACCAATATAACAACACTATATGTTTGGTGCTGAATGATTTTCAATCCATATTTTCGCATTCAATCAATTATCCACATACAACATTCACATTTACCCAAATTTATTTTGAATCAATTCATTCACTTTCAATTTATAAGCTACTCCATTTAATTTCCAATCCAATATTATTCTATTTAACTTAACTCAAGTTAAATTTTTAATCTATTTGACTTACTTATACCATTCCAACTCATTTAACTTACATAACAAGTTAAATAAAAATTTAGAATTCGAGTTCCCGGCTTTTATTTCCAAATCAGTTTGAAATCTTAAAATTATATACATATATTTATAGTCATATGCAAATTCAAAGTATTTGAATTTTTTTAAAACAACTTGTTTTTTTCAAACGAATTTTCCATTAATGAATTATTATGGTAGCAAGCCATCACTCAGAAATTTGAAACTGAATACCGGTAATGTCGCAATCCATTATTAGAATTATTTTCTAACTATTGAAGTGAGTTCAGTGCTTAATCACTTTTAAAATCCTTTTGAAACCATTCTTATCTAGAATTTCTTTAAAATAATTTTGTATTACCTTATATTATTTTAGAAAACATTTTCTAAATATTCGGGATTTAAATTCAAATTCTTGTTTGAAGTTAATTCCAGTTCATCTTATTTGTATACATTATCCATATAGAAATTACATTGGGTTATATATAGCCATCCAAATATTATAATCTCATTTGATTATAATAATAACAACCACACATCCATATATTATAACAATTCAAATAAAATTATTCCTTAATATCAAAAATGAAATTTTAGGTAAAATTATTTCATTTACCCGACTTTTAAAAAATAATATTATGTCGAATTTTCTCGTTCAAGTGTTTATAAATTCCTATCAACCACGCTAGCTAAATGTATCAATGTGGAATTTATATACTACTCAACAACCCACTCAACACAATATAAAAAAAACTTAATAACAAATCTACAAATACATGCTCATACACACACACACACACACACACACATATATATATATATATACATATACACACACACTCAAACTCAATCTAGGGTGTTACTAGCCCCATCTCTATTGAGTTACGCCACAGAGCCAGGTTACTACTCAACCTTCAGCTCTAATACCAAATGTAATGGCCCAAATTTCCGTACCCTTTGAGTTGACTAATTACACCACACGTCCAACCCAAATTGCATAGAAATACAAACCATTAATAGAAAGAAGTTAGAGGATGAGAAATAGAAAGAAAGAAATGTTAGAATAGAAGAAGATGAAGAACACAAATCTCACAGCGAAACGAATAAAATATATTAAATAACATAGCTTTAGAAATTCAAATCAGTAACAATATATACATACCATCATCAGAGCACAACAACAATTTCTGGAACAGTTGTAAACACTTGTTTGTAGATACAAACATAGTACACAACGGAAAATATGATAGTCTATAGCTAACTGATGAAGCCTCCTGCTTCAAGCTCCTCTAAGTGAATCTGTAAAATCCTGAATACTTGACTGTCCGTACAAATTTCGGCACCCAAGAGTTTAGGTTAAAACAAAACAAACAAAATCTGGGTCAGTCATGGGACTGGTGTGAGTAAACTCCAACGATTCGATTTAACTTTCAAAATCCTCTTGAAAAATAATAATAACCATAAGACCGATTCTTAAACACGGACGATTTTTACCTTACGATAACCAAAACTATTTTTGATATCAAATCTGGTGATATTATAATAGTGTCTACATCAAATAAATAGAAATCTAGAGGAACACTTGCATCTCACGCTCTATATATATAATATAAAATAAAAAACTGCATGGCACTTATTGGAGATTGGATTTCCAACATGACAGGGTATGGGACCACCTTCCGACCAGTGTACTCTAGAAATGATACACTAGGGTTCAACAAGAACATCTTACAACCCGGCCACACATGACTGGCCACTCATTTAACTTGAGTATGCCGAGCATATTATCACCCTCGGTTGTGATCAGCAACCATAATCCGAAAGCATACAGAAGCGAAATAATAAGAAGTAAATGAATCTCTAGATCAGGTGATAATACCCCTAATGGGAATGACCCACTTGGCCATGTTGCCTGCCCGATTTCCGTCATTTCCCGGTTGATAAGGCTTGAGGTCATGATTATCCTTTTTGAACATCTTGCCATCATTTACTTTGAATGCCACATCATTAGACATTCGTCTATATACGTTGTCCTGGGACTGGACAAACCGAAGGTACCATTCTATCAATCCATCTTAGGCAATTTCTACCTAGGATTAATAGATCGGTCCTTGCACTTTACTCCGTCTTCATATATATTCAGCATAAGTTGATTCGTAATGCTTATGCCAATATGGAGTGGTTTTCAGATATTAAACCTGATCCCGTTCTCTCCGTATTGACAACGGAGTTATAAAATAAACCAAAACTTTGATAGTCGGTGATTTAACTATCAAAGGAACATCCATACAATCAACGGTCCTATTTCCAAATGGAAATTCTATCAATCAACCATCAAAAAATCCTAGCCCCTAATATTTATTTCTGATTAAATTTTCATTTCCCAATTTGACAAACTCCATATTTTCCATACTCCAGAAATTATATGATTAAAGTCGGAAAACATTTCCATCTTTTCATATTCCTGAATTTCTATATTTAGAAAATATACGTTATTAACATTGTAAAATATTTCTAATTCTCATTTCTTAACTTCCCATTAACCAAACCACACTTCCTTTTCTATAGTTATAAAATATCTCTGATTTTTCTTGGAAAACGTTTCCAATTTCCATTTATTTTATTAATCTGATGTTATATAAAACAACGTGACTATAACTCAATCATCTATTGTTTATTTACTACTTGTATCACTAACCAATCTTCGTTACCGAACCTTAACCATTCCTTAGTCAATCATGAAGTCAGTCAAGTTGGGGTATAATTACTTCTCAGACCTTAACTGAACAACATTCTTAATTTCGAAACAGACAAGGCTCACAACTTCACATAAAACATCGCTAACACGACTCTTAAAGTCAATTTAAGAATCCACTTCTTATATGGAAAACATTGATTGTAACGATGGCATTATAATCCCTGCTTCCGAAATATTTTAGTTTTAAAATATAGCTTTAAGTCATTAATTTGGATGAATAAATTAATAAGTAAATAAATTAATAAATCAAATATTTAAAACCTTTTGTTTTAAATGGAGAGTAAACAATACTTTCCTAAACTCGATATATTCAAATTCAATAAATAATTCTTTCTTGAATAATCTATATTTGATTAATATTCTGAAATGTTGGAATAATTGTACTATTTCAGGTTAACTTGAATTCCACTTAAATTATTTCCATTCGCAAAACATTTATTTTATAATCGTTATTCACTTTAAAAGGGGAATATTATTTATTTGTACAGTTAAATTAGTTCAATTTTATACTTGTCAACAACCTCTCAAACCAAATTCCATCTATAACTTCTATTTAGAATTATTCATAGAAAATCTCATTTTTATTCCAAATATTGACAATGTCATTTATAATTTCCTTTATAATTTCTATCTTCAAAACTAATTATAATTATCGATTTCAAACTCGATTTCCAATTTTCTATATAAATTCAGATTTGAATTTATATTTCAATTTATCATAAGCTAAACATTTTACTAAATTTACAAACGTTGTTTATAATCAGCTTCTAGTTTTATTTATTAAAACAAGTACTATTTTAAATTCAATCAAAAATTAATTTCTAATTTCTTAAATAACTTTCCTTTTTAAATCTTACATTCCTTTTTTCGAAAATATCTTATGGTATTTAAATACCGAAATTCTAGGGCTAGGGTAATTCAAACACAACATGATCAATCATCAAACATATATCACATCATATATCAAAATATATAAATAAAACAATAAATAAAATGTTGAGGAATCCAGTTGGATCTCTCTTTTCTGCCTCCCTGCATCCACAGAAGTTAATCAAAATATTTCACTTTAATATATGATATCATGGTAAACAAAATCAATATTCAACCAATGGTCAGTTACACATAACTAATCAATCATTCAACCAATTTATCAACCATTCATCCAAACAATCATCACACAACATAAAATTAATATATATAAATTTAAAACTCGTTTATATAAAAATGTAAACAAGCTAGAGTTATTGAGTTTACTCACATTGTTTTCCAGTTGATGATTTTGCTTTTATTTCATTTATAATCAATCGAGCGCCTGATTTTTTCACTGAATTCCAATAGCTCCGTTCCTTAGCGAATTCTATTCCAAAATGCAGAACTCATCGCTACGATTACAATAAGACCAATTTCATGTAATTCTGTTAATATAGGACCGAGTTGTAAACATTTATGATTTAAATAGTTAAATTAACCGACTAATGACCTTATCAAAACTAATTACCGTTTTAAAATAGTTAACCCCGTCCTAAACTCCCTTACTACTAACGCCTTCCCTAAACAAAAGAACATAATCCGACTTCCCAACCCGTTTTCGATATTCTTCCTTTACCACCGTGCTTCACCAGTTCAACAAAAATCTGAGTTCAACCACACCGTCCGCTTCATTTCCAAGAACAGCTTCTGCATGTCTCCACTATAGCAATTTCGAGCACAACCATCCATTAATAACTTAACACAACCATCATTGTTACCTTCACTGATGGCATCTCATAGTAAAAATAAAATTAATCTAGCGTATAATGTGTGTCTTCCCCTTCAGAACATGGTTAAACTCATCACCTCATTGAAGCCAAGACAAACGACTCAATACACACAGCTCCAGGCATACCCCAAAATCATTCATCACCATCCATACCATAAAATGAAATTTGGACCCATCACACCAAAATCGCATCTCCTCCTTCCTAGACATACAACACTGCTTCAATACCCATGCCGCACCATTCAATTCAACTCCAAGAAACTGCTACCAGTCCCCATGATCAAATATTCAAGCTCACCAATTACATTAGCAACTTAAATCCTTCATCCGATCAGCAGACAGAGTGACGCAAGGCCCCATGCTTCCATCAACTGTCCTCTTCACCATGAATATCCACTTGTACACCCCCCTGTCGCAACCTCAACATCATGTAAACCATCTCCATCTTCACGCAAGTGGACAACGACAATGCGACGAAAGTGTTCATAGAATCCACCCATTTTTTCCATGATGACTCCGTTCGAACACTCAAACCCAAATACAACATCAAAAACATATGTTGGTGATTCAATACATCTCGATTCTCAATCCTAATGCTACTGCAAAAAATTTGAGCATTCCAGAAACGCATCGCATTCTGCGACATGGACATGAGAATGAAGAGCATCTCTCCAGGAGTCTAATTATATAAGTTTCGAGAATTTGGGAGGTTTGCGTGAATTTTAGTTGATTTTGAAACTTGCGTTGGTTTCTAAGAATGGAGAAATTTAATTGGGAAAGTAAGATACGGGAAAGGGAAGAGATTTGGATATATTATAAGGAAGAATTTGGCTTAACGCAGAAGATTTAGGATGGATTCTATTGGAAGGAACCGTGTGGCTTTCCAGAGAAGCTTCAAGTTAATTTTATTTAGTATTTAAAGATTAGTGTATCCCGTTACACAAAATTTTATTCACTTACGGACTGCTATAGACAAAAATAAAGATACTATCGTGTCAAGCGATGTGCCATGATCCTAAATATATAATAATATAGACAAGTTAACTTATATTATGATATCCCAAAACTTTGATATAGGGTTTAAAATACTTCAAATAAAAAGTTGCTTATTTTTCAAAATAAAAATTACAGAAAAAATCTATAAATTAAATTATAACTACGTCTCAAAAATCTTGTCCAAATTCGAAACCAATATTTAATTATATTAAATAAACCGTTATGGCTTATACATGACTCCACAGCGACTTTCTGAAAATTTGATTTGGACATAACTTACTATCTATAAGACAAAATCTCGATTTTTCACTTCCATTAGAAAGGTACAATTTAATAGATTCAAATGTATCTTGCTTTAAAGAATTCAGAATTATATTGGATCCTGTATACTCATTTGAAGTTCAAAACGTTAAATTACGAACTACCGCGACGTTATGAGCTCGTTTTAATTTAATTATAAATTATACATTCTAACGTCATTTAATTAAATAATTTCCTTATAAAAATTGATTTATATTTCAAATATAATATTTAAACCAAATTTAAATATTCAGAATTAAATGGACAAAATTTGGGTTGTAACAATAAAACATCTAAAATCTCGTTTAAAAACGATTTTAACTTCCATTTCAAATTAAATTCAAAACCGAACAATTCGTATTATTATAATATCTAAATAGAATTATTTCCAAAATATCAGATTTTAAATCAATTCTTTTCAATATTCATTATTAAAATGAATAAAATCGATAGAAAAATTCATTCGAGTTAAAATAACGTTTATGTACTTAACTCGGCTTCATATATTTCAATTTTCGTGAAACGACCCAAACTTCCCCGTGAAGGAAAGCACGGATTTCTTTGAGGACAAGAAGAATCAGAACACAAACAGAAGAACATTTTATTGCTTATTACAACAATTCCATCAGAATACAAGAATATACAGAGTATGAATAAATAATATACATTCCAAAGATATCAGAGATTTAAATACATTACAGCAGCGGAAAAATAATACAAAACATAACTGAAAGGAATATACGGATACAGAGCTTTCCGAATATCACTTCAGCTATAAACCAGGATCATGTGAATATAATATCTGCAAAACCTAAACTACTAGCTGCCCGTGCGGAAAATGAGGGCACCCAGAGTTTAGGTTAAAACAATAAACTCCAGGTCAGTCATCTGACTGGTGTGAGAACTAAAACAGTTATTAAAATTGGTTTTAAAGTTTGGTAAATCGAGGGACCACGCCGTATAACACGGAACGGGTTTCCTCCCAAGAATACCAGTGCATAAAACAAACAGCGCAATGCTAAATAAAGAACAATGAAGCTATTATAAGACCCAGGTCCCATCACACAATGCAACACAAGCCGGAGGATAGGGTGTTACCTTATAATAGCCAAAGAATGCTTGATACGTTGAAAAGAAATCATTTTGATATTATTTTAAGTGTATAGTGTCAAAAACAATTTCAATCATAATATCAATCATAGACGGCATGGGTACCATATATCATGTCGCCAAATATAGGTTTACAATCAAAACCGCACAATGTCGTATTGGAAGTTGGATTACCATTTATGATATGAACCGAGGCTAGGGATCGTCCTCACTGTTTCGAGACGCTCTTATCCGCCCCTCAGGCAAGCGCGCAGACAAGCCTTGGATCGCCAGGGCCGGTCCACACAAGGTGGATTATTATGCCTGAATCATGCGTTTTCCCGCCCTATGGGGCGTAAGTCTGGTCCGACTGCTGACCATAATGC
Source organism: Allium sativum (assembly GCA_030737875.1). Lineage (NCBI taxonomy): Eukaryota > Viridiplantae > Streptophyta > Magnoliopsida > Asparagales > Amaryllidaceae > Allium > Allium sativum. The sequence goes on along the minus strand of CM060921.1, from coordinate 711,219,031 downwards.
ATCGGCCGAAACTGATATAACCGAGGCGCCTCAAAATCCATCATCCACATGAGTAAAACTCGTCAGCCAGTTCATGCACGGACGCCATTCCTAACTAGAAGAAAACGCATGTCATCCCTGATGTCCTCTCTCGTTTCTGGTTCATACCGGGTGTGAGGCTCGCGAATTAACGTTATACACAAAGCTACGCCACACAGGCCATGCTTTGATCATCAACCACAAGACTTTGCTTTTCAACAAAAGCCTTGATCCATGCAACTCGGCATGCCACATTGTCAGTCCATACTGTACCACTGATTTCTGCCAATATATATAACCTCTAGGCTCGTACGTCTCAGAGAAGGGTGTATAGCAAGAGAATAAATTCTCTGCCACCAAATAGATATATATTTAGCAGAGATCACCGAATATAGTATAAAGGAATACAACGTCAGACACACTATCCATTTACAAGTCCGTTCTGGGTCTGAACGAAACCGGAGGCACCTTGTACCTCGCATATCCATCAATCTCCAAGTACGTCTGGACGATCGCCACTTTTTCCATCGTCTTGGGTGTATAGCCCAATAAAGACGACAGAAATCATCCAAATGATGTGAAGACCTCCGGTCTTCAACCACCGTCTTCATCTTCGACATATCGTCATATCAGTTATTCAGAATGGGTTAAACCTGGTCTTTCCGATCAACTCGCGTATATAATAAACAAGTGTTACAAAAACACAACATACGCCTCATTCCAATTCTGAATATTCTTATATTGAAATATTCTTATTTCAAGGGAAAGGTTCCCATTAATTTTATCAAAGATAAATTCTTTTAAATTTATTCTTTAATCTTCCCATCAGTCTCTAACCGTAAATTAGTAAGAGAACAATTCCCTAAGTAATAACCCCGAAGGTCGAAACCAACATCAGATCAATACCCAGGAAACCACTCAACTTAACTAATCTCCAGTTAGTTTCTAATTTTCTTAACTCCATTGGGTTTAATAACAGTATTATTAAAGATACCATTTACGACAAACCCAAATCTCATTCCATTAATTATGGAATCTTCACGGAAAACCGATTAACATATATAATCGGTATAAACTTCTGTATCCAATCAATAATATAAATGGAATAACGGCAAAGCCTTTTAAATTCCATATATAGTAACGATCTTCCTCCACAGAAGCTCATTTCGATTATTACCAAATTGAATTCCATTCTATTCCAATTTATATATTGGAAAACTTTACTTTGGAAAATTTCCATTAAATCTCAATAATAAGATTTATAAATTCCAAATCACATTTCACTATTAATCGGGTTAAAGAACGAATGTCGTTTAAAACAAAGTTCACGATAAACCCAATTCACATTCCATTTCAATTCCAATTAACTGTTAATCAATTGGTAATTCTTCTTCAAATCTTAATAAAAAGATTTATTCTTTTCACAACTGGGTTCAAGAACAGTGTTATTTAAGACACTGTTCACGACAAACCCAAACTCCACTTTGATTTTAAATACAAGGCTCTGAATAGAAAATATATCGGCTTATATTCAATACCAAATTCTGAAACCAATGGATATCGTATTGGGAATAACGATATCTGTATCTTCCAAATTCCTCCACAATATCCGTATAATCACGGAATCCAATATCGAAATATTCCGAAGATAATTTCGATTCAAATCCATTCCAATTTATATATTGGAAATTCCGGTTATATTAAAACCACTCAAAATCCCTTTTATTTATTTAAAAATAATGGATTATAATTCTAGTTAATAACTAGTTCATTTTGATAAAAATATATTTTTATCTTTACAAATGTGGAATTTTTCATCTCAATTATTCACAAATCCTTTATTATGATTTTACACAAATTATTAATATTTTTAATAATTTTATCAAGGCTCGTACAGTCGATTTCCTTGAACGGTCGTTGAACTGCACTTACAACGACCTTTTCTAAATTTGATTTGGACATAATTCCAAATCCAACCGTTAGATTTCAAATCACTAATATTCGTTGGAAATCTCTTTTCGATATGAACCTAACGGTTCTGGTTTCAGGAGAATCCGACGGTCGGATCTCCCGTAATGTCTATTCGAAGTCAATGGTCGGAATTCGCGAACTGCCGCGGCGCGACGCGTTCTATTCAGGCCATTAATATATATAATATATTATATATATTTCGTCGATTTCAATTCAAAATGTATTTTATAAATTGTTTTAACTTCGCTTTAAAAACGATTCCAACTTCATTTCAATTTTTGAATCAAAACTGAATATTCCATTATAAATTCGTTTTAAATTCATTTCAAAACGATTACAATTCCATTTCGAATTTTAAATCAAATTTGAATATTCTTTATAATTTCGTTTTAAATTGATTTTAAAAGGATTTCAGTTTCATTTCAAATTCACACCAAATTTGAATATTTCATATCATTATAATATTAAAATTATAATATTTTCAAAATATCATATTTTGAAATCACTTTTCGATATTCATTATAAAATGAATCAAATCGACAGAAAATCACGTTCGTGTCAAAATTGCGTTTAACTACTTAACACGGCTTCACATTTCAATATTTACTGAATATTGTTTAAAAATATTCGTTATTTTAAAATATTCTTTAGTTCTGAATTGGAATCAGACACAGCCAATTACCATTTAAAGTGATATATATGGATTTCATACAACACATGTATATTACAACAATGATAAATAATCAACCATCATCCAGAGTGCACCACACAACTGCATAAGCATTAATTATAAATAATTAACGCTCACAACAGCCTGTCAACCAATCGATCGACATACAACTAAGTAATTGGGACTAGTATACGTCAAATATCATCCCAACACCCGTGTGGAGTTTCAACCAACAAATACTGAATATTATTTGTGTAATTGAGCGATGTGTAAAATTTATCGTCCCAATCAAAATCATTCAAATGAGTGTACATAAACAAATCGTCTGGTTTGTATATGAATATTTATTTTATTCATTTATCTAATAAAAACGATATTTTTATTTTTCTAAAATATTTTAGAAAATTTTGGCGGCATAACTGTGCGATATCAGAACCGAGATAAGGTATAGCCTTATCCCTCGCCTCATAATGGCGCACGTCATACTCAAACCAATTCATATCAATTCGTTATTCACATTCCAGACCAATCCAAACAAATAAATCAACCACCAAACAATCAAACAAACAAGCCGTCCATGGTCCGTGGACGATGGGTGTCGGGTGCTGCTAAGCACTGTCTGCATCCTAGTACATATATTTAACTAGAAAATAAATTCGAGTGAGAAGTTCTCACCTTGACCGGTTTCGAAATCGTTAATTAACAATTATTTTAACTGAATTAAACCGTGCGTTCAATTTAGCCAAAAATCCCAAATGGCCCATGTTTCAGTTCTAGTCTGTTCCATGTTGTAATGCCCGATCCCACGATTCCAACACACTTGAAATTATCTATTTCTGATAAGATTTGAATGATATACGACCGTTTAAAGTTAATACAATTCAATTTATAAACATATATTCCTTAATCACTTTTAATAAATTAATTACATTCAAAAATCAATCAGGGCCGTCGATCTCCTTTTCTTCCCAGGTTCGATTCTTTTGCCATCGTCTTCTTCAAATTGAATCCATCAGCTCCGCCTTCTCTCTCCTGTCAAGCGCCACCCATAGCCGCCCAGTCGTTGATCCACCGCCACCATTCTGACCGGCTTCGAGCCCTCCACCCACGGTGGCCACCTCGATGACTTCGGTGGGCCCACTGGCGTTGGAAACTGCCGTGAATACGGTGACTTCAAGATGCAATTTCAAGCAATTTACTAAACAATAATTCACCAACTAAGTATGGATTGGAAGAGCTTTTGGTGCTCTTTGATTTTCGCATTGGAAGTTTGTGGAACGATTCGTTGATTGAGCGGATTTGGGAAGGAAAAGATAGAACGGTTTTCACCGTTCATTTCCAACCGGCGGCTGTGTTAAATTAGGGTGCTAGGGTTAGGTTATGGTGAAGAGTATTTATAATATTTTTATATTATTATTTAATTTCATTTATTTCTATGCTAAACTTAGCGCTTCTAACTCCAAACAAACTCCGCCGACGGTCGCCCCCAGCCAAATACCCCCATTCTGAAAACAATGGGATATGTTTCGTAAGCCAGTTCGACTGTTACGATCAGTTTTTATCAAAATTAAAATATAAATCAATATTTCAGTCAATACTGAATTGAACGCACATTCTAATTTACCCTGGTCACATACTGACTCTAAAAATTCCAAAAAATTTATTTCTAGCTTCGTATTGACGATACCGTCCTAACAAAACTAATTTCGTCAAATTTGAAGGCCATTTGAAAAATGGCCAATTTCCAGTCGATTAAATTCAACTTAAATTGGTCAAACGCATTTTCCTTTGCCACGCTCACATATTAGTTCTAAAAATTATGAAAATTGGCATCTAGCAATAATTTGACATCACGGATCCAACAAAACTGGTTTCGTCGAAAACAGAGGTCATGTAACACCCCGTAATTCTGCAACACTAAGATTCACAAATCAAGGTATAATTAAATTTTAGAAAAAGAACTAAGGGAAACGGGTTACACCATTGCGTTCCTCTCGAAATTCTGCTTGAGATAGAGTCCAAGTTTGCATAAATTGGAGTCCGTATGAGGATGTTATGACTCTCCGAAGTTTCAGGAATTTTCAGAATAAAAAACCGCTCGAAATTCGAATTCAAACCCCAGAACGGACTGGGCGGGAAATTTCCCTCCCAGGACCATGTCGACCTGGGGGTCGACTATAGTTTCGACCTCCCAGGGACCAGGTCGACTATAGTGTCGACCTGGGGGTCGACCTGGTACCAAAATCCAGGTTTCGAACCTGGTACATTCTGATGTATCTGGTCTCGTTTTCTGCCTAGATTCGTCCGTCTAATCCTATTTAAACAGCCCCAAACCTAGCCTTCTCTACACACAATTCTATTCTGCTTCTACTCTACTCAAATTTCTAATCAAAATAAAATAAGATATAAATCTAAGACGAGGATACGCTGCTCAAGTCTTTCAAGAGAAGATTCAAAACAAGCTAGGATTCAAGTGAAGATTCAAACGACTTCAACTACTGTTTTTCTACGAATCTAATCTCTGTAAGTCGGTTACTTTTTAGATTTGAACCCTTTGTTCCTATTTGTGACATGAAATTAAAATGATATATGAAATATGCCTAATCTCTCCATTTGGATCTGTGTTTATACATGTTTTTGACCTGATTGAGAACTATTGTGATTAACAACCAATAAGACTACTGCCTATGACCCTGATTTATTGCCTATGACTATTGAACATAAGGATATGCCTATTCCTATGATCATGACCATGACCATGAAAACTATGACTTTGAACCTATTGCCTATGACCATAACAAGGACAATTGTGACTAAACGCCTATGATTCATGACTAGGAAAGTATTGCCCAGGATTGTGATTGTGAAATTGGATCTAAACTTGATTATCTATTCAGTCTATTCTTAATTAACCTTGGATCTTGATTTTGGGAATTTATCTATTAAGTTAGATCTACCCAAGTTCTTGAACCTATATTATTATTCAACCCTTTTCATATCATAACATTATCATATCTATAGGCCTGCGATGCTTTAAACCAATTCAGTGTAATTTGTTAGATCTGTAATTAGTGAATTTGAAATTATCATCCTATGCCAGTTATTATGTCTATCTTTTCATGGCAATTTTGGTTCATTCCCTTTTTATCTACGAATCTAGATTTTTCTATATTCTAGATTGAATCACGATTACACGAACGAGGGGAATACAATTTGGGCAAAACATGAAATTTACTTAAACATAGGTGGAAACTTGGGAATTGGCATAATTTGGAACATGCAGTATAGCATGACTATTAAGATGAAAATTAGGATAGCCCGACATGAATTATGATATATGTAATTTTACATATTGAATCTAGTATTGGCTTGTAAACTAAGTTTTAGGCATAAACTGAAAACTAGAATAATAAATCTAGTTTTTACATAGATTGTAAACTAGAATAACAAGTCTAGTTTTGACATGAACTGTAATTAGAATATTAAATCAGAATCGGATTAGCTAAATTAAGATAATCTGGCATAATAAATATATTAGCATGAATTTGAATTTGGCCATAATTGTGAATAATTGTCATGTTTAGTATAATCATGGTTAGTGGCACTTAATTTGGTATAATTTACATACCGAAAAGTATAAACACGATATAGGCCAAATTTATTTAAAAAGGGAAAGTGGGTTTTGAGGATAAATTTTTAACAATTTGCATATAGACAAAATGAATGTTTATTAATGACATCTCTTTTAATAACACATACACCAGAAAGTTCTAGGATAACAGAGAGGATAGTGTTTAGGCTTAGGTTTGGAAAATACAAGTTTCCTGCTCTCCCTGGCTATCCCTAACTGATCCGACGGACGGGATGGTTATTTTCAAAATCTAATTTGAAAATAAGTTAAAACCCCTTGAATTTAGAGAACACGAATACGCCTAACCCGAGGTTAGACTGAGTTGCTGTGTAAACCTGCCCGGAACCAACCGGCACATCTAGTAACCGCAACAATACCTGTCTAATGTGAGTGGTTGCGGCTTTAATTAATTAATTAAAGCTAGAACGAGAATGGTAGGGTTAATTTAACTAAAACACTTAACCAACTCAACATGTTAACTAAACCGATGGGTGGGGTTAGGTTCATACAAACACTTAACCAACTTAACATGTTAACAAGACAAGACTGTTAGGGGTTAAATAACCATTATAACATGTTGACTAGACAAGTGGGTAAGGTTAAGAAAAGGTTTAACCACTATAACATGTTAACTAGACTAGAAGGTGGGGTTAAGTAAAATACACTTAGCCAATTTAACATGTTAACTAGACTAGAAGTTAAGGTTAAGTAAATGTAGAACACTTAACCATCATAGTGTGATAAATGAATAGGGTTAAGTTAAAAACATGAAGGGACAATACTTAACCATTAGAACATGTTAATCAAACCGATGTTAGGGTTGAGTTAACTAAGGGAACACTTAACCGTTATAACATGATAGTTAAAAACAGATGGGCAAGGTTAAGTTAAAAAGGAACACTTAACCAATACAGGATGAATGGGTAGGGTTAAGTAGTAAGAAATACTTAACCAGTATAATCTGATTTGTGATAGAGTTAAGTCAACATGAACTACTGATAACACTTAACCAGTTTAATGTGACAGATGAATGAGTTAAGTTAGCTTGAATTGACTGATGACACTTAACCAATCCAACTTGGCGAGAAAACGGACTAAGTAGTAAACCTTAGTTGAAAAGGGGCTAAGTAGTAAACCTTAGTTAAGATAGCGATGATCTGGAAACTAAGTGGTAAACCTTAGTTAGGAAAACTAAGTAGTAATTCTTAGTATAACACGAGAAGGAGCGAACGTCCATCTGATTTTAAAGAAGGCTCCAACGAATTGGGTTACGAAGCCCGAGGCTTCGAGGGGACGTGAGGGTACTCTTGGTATCCCTCTGTGAGGCTGTAGATGATCCTCCTGGGCTCACAGAGGTTAAGGTCTGTTTTAGAAGAACCAAGGGTGTGCCTTGGTTGCAATATATGGCAACCTAAAGACTAGGATGGACCAACGTGATTCGGCGAGAAACCGGAAGCCCTGTGATAGCAACTCGTTGTCTACCTACCATCTTCAGTCAGTCGAGATACGTAAAGCAGAAAGGCGGAGAACTTCAAAGACCATATACTTGCTATCTAGTTATGGGTGAGGATGGCCCTAGGTTAGTGGGGGCATAGGGGGGCCTGCGTATAGTTCTCATTTTTCAAGGTGTGCCTTTCATTAGTTGAGGGAGGGGTCAAGTGGGACCATAGTCACTGGAATAAAAACAGACCTTATCATCTGCATCGGCAGATATCTGAAAGCTCCGGACCGAGTTCTGTGTTTCTTAATTTGCCCTGCCATAGGACTCGGGCTGCACATTACAGGACATGTGCATCTAGACAAGCGATAATGATTCGCGATACATACGTGAAGAAAGTCTAGGAACATATACCACTCTAGGTAGCGTGTCCTAGACTAGAGGGCATCGTTCGACAGGTAGCATAATCCCTAGTTGGACCTAGGTCGCGTAAGCCCTGAATCCGAGAAGTATTTGATAAGTGACAAAAACCCTAGTTGAATCTAGGAAGCACTCAACAGGAAAACCCTAGATTAGATCTTGGTAATAAATAATAAAAGTACGCCTAAAGGCAACCAAAGATTTCAGGGATTGGGATCACGTTATCATTACTAGTTAAGACACTAGTTAGGCGGTGCAGAGATATAGAAACCAGAATAACAGGTTAATAGCGAAGCAGAGCAAGTATTAAATCATATCCAGTTTATCTTGTCTTAGCGTATCTTGCGTTAATCTTATCTTATCTTGTTAGCCCTATCATCCTGGTATTGCCTTGTATTCAGTTAATTCATGTCGTTTTGTTTTTCCCTGTTCACATGCTAGAAGTAACTGAACTTACCAGGTTTTATGTCTGACTCTGTTTTTCTTTCGTCTTCTTTTCTTCCGTTTCCCTCCAGGCAGTTAAGGAGGGAATAGTATAGCTCAGATGTAGATTGGACCGTCACTCTTTCCCAACTTGAAGTTTTTTCAAAGTTTTTCTTGGATTCTCTTTTCAGATGCTATGGCTGGCTCTTGCTACATTGGGGAATATAAATATTGTTTTATGCTTCTTTATTTTGTAAGACAGATGATACTCTGATATTGGAAAGAAATTGTTGTACAAACTATTTTATCAATAAAGTAAAGTTTTATTTTCCGCTTATTAAATTTCGTCTGCCTTTTAATTTATCTGCATCTTTTACCTAAAACTGCTCCACAGAACTTAGTGCATTCCCTTTGTGAATGACACTAACGGATGTGGGGTGTTACAGGTCGTTTGTAAAATGGCTATTTTTAAGGGCTTATATTATATTAAAATATATATAAATTCCACAGCGACTATTCTGAATTTTAAACTGGACGTAACTTATCATTTATAAAGTGAAATCTCAGTTTCTTAACTTCGTTAGAAAGATATTCTCAAACAGATTCTAATATTTCTTGTTTCGTTCAATTCTGACTTATATTGAATTCTGTATATTCATTCAAAGTTTAAAATCGAATTTTTGAACTACAGCGCCATTTCAGGCTCGTTATATAATTAAAATAAATTTATTCGTTCTAACTTCGTCGAAAATAAAATTTTAGTCATTATTATTTAAAATAATTCATTTTAAATATTCAAAATTCATTAAATTAGCCAAAATAAAATTTTTAAATTAGCACTGATTTTACGGGTTGTTACAATCTCCCCCACTTAAAATCTTTTCTTCATCGAAAAGGAACGGAGGTGAAAGTTGTTTTACTAATCAACTCAACTTTCATTATCTTCATTACGGCTTAAGTTCTTCAACTTTTCAGTTTCTAAGAACTTTTTAAATTCTTCAAAAATTTTGCTAACACCCTAAATTTTCGAAAAATTTCTCCATAACCTCCCCGGCACCGGGAGCATCGGGAAAATCCCCAAACCGTTACATGGGCCCTCTGATCTCAAAAAGAAAAAGAAGCAGCCAAGCGGCTAGCCAATCGGCTCATAAAATCATCAAAACCCGAAGAAATACAATTAACTGTACCTATTTGTTGGGCAAACAATTTTATTCCTCTTCTTTTAGCCTTCTTGCTATGACCAGTTCAATGTATATACATGTATATGCATGCAAATTCACGCAACTTTTCAATTCAGTGAATATTTGATTCAAGTTGGTTAATTTAACTTTCATGTACATATTGGTTTCAACAAATAATCATACAATACAACCATCAATCAATTAGTTAATTAGCTTTTCAAATTCATAATTTTGATATACATAAGAAAACCATGTTTTTGATGTCAAATCACAACAATATATCCAATTCTAGTTTTGGTTCTCACACCAATCTGTGGAAATATATAGATATCCTACCTTCGAAACTCGAACATAAATGCTGATGATGCCATGGTCATTATCAGCATCATCTCCGGGCGACTAGAGTGTGATTCTATATCTATCTAGTATATTTGAGACCTCAAATACACGCTAGCTGGGCGTATACGCAAAATCTCTATATACTAGATTGTCCAAATCAATATAAAATAAAATATTCAAATACGTATAATACGATTTAAATTTCAAAACAAAATTTGCTTTCATTTTTATTTTAAAAAACAACACTCTTTACACTCGTTCTAGGATACTACTGATCCCACCTCTAACGAGTCATTCTTATTGGATATTTCTAATCCAATCTCCGATGAATTCTTTCGTTCGGTTCTAATGTGTCTTGTTCTCGAGCTCTGTAAACCAAGGCTCTGATACCAAATGAAACGACCCGAACTTCCCCGTGAAGGAAAGCACGGATTGCTTTGAGGACAAGACAAATCAGAACACAAACAGAAGAACATTTCATTGCTTATTACAACAACTCCATCAGAATAGAAGAAAATACAGAGTATGAATAAATAATATACATTCCAAAGATATCAGAGATTTAAATACATTAATGCAGCGGAAAAATAATACAAAACATAACTGAAAGGAATATATGGATACAGAGCTTTCCGAAAATCACTTCAGTTATAAACCAGGATCCGGTGAATATAATTTCTGCCAAACCGAAACTACTAGCTGCCCGTGCGGAAAATGAGGGCACCCATAGTTTAAGTTAAAACAATAAACTCCAGGTCAGTCATGTGACTGGTGTGAGAAATAAAATAGTTGTAAAAAATTGGTTTTAAAGTTTGGTAAATCGAGGGACCACGCCATATAACACGGAACGGGTTTCCTCCCAAGAATACCGGTGCATAAAACGAACAGTGCAATTCTAAATAAATAACAATGAAGCTATTATAAGACCCAGGTCCCATCACACAATGCAACACAAGCCGGAGGATAGGGTGTTACCTTATAATAGCCAAAGAATGCTTGATACGTTGAAAAGAAATCATTTTGATATTATTATAAGTGTATAGTGTCCAAAACAATTACAATCATAATATCAATCATAGACGGCATGAGTACCATATATCATGTCGCCAAATATAGGTTTACAATCAAAACCGCACAATGTCGTATTGGAAGTTGGATTACCATTTATGATATGAACCGAGGCTAGGGATCGTCCTCACTGTTTCGAGACGCTCTTGTCCGCCCCTCAGGCAAGCGCGCAGGCAAGCCTTGGATCGTCAGGGCTGGTTCACACAAGGTGGATTATTATGCCTGAATCATGCGTTTCCTTGCCCTATGGGGCGTAAGTCTGGTCCGTCTGCTGACCAGAATGCATCGGCCGAAACCGATATTACCGAGGCGCCTCAAAATCCATCATCCACATGAGTAAAACTCGTCAGCCAGTTCAAGCACGGACGCCACTCCTAACTAGAAGAAAACGCATGTCATCCCTGATGTCCTCTCTCGTTTCTGGTTCATACCGGGAGTGAGGCTTGCGAATTAACGCTATACACAAAGCTATGCCACACAGGCCGTGCTTTGATCATCAACCACAAGACTTTGCTTTTCAACAAAAGCCTTGATCCATGCAACTCAGCATGCCACATTGTCATTCCATACTATACCACTGATTTCTGTCAATATATATAACCTCTAGGCTCGTACGTCTCAGAGAAGGTTTTATAGCAAGAGAATAAATTCTCTGCCAACAAATCGATATATATTTAGCAGAGATCACCGAATACAGTATAAAGGAATAAAACATCAGACACACTATCCATTTACAAGTCCGTTCTGGGTCTGAACGAAACCGGGGGCACCTTGTACCTCGCATATCCATCGATCTCCAAGTATGTCTGGACGATCGCCACTTTTTCCAACGTCCTGGGTGTACAACCCAATCAAGACGACAGAAATCATCCAAACGACATGAAGACCTCCGGTCTTCAACCGTTGTCTTCATCTTCGACATATCGTCGTATCAGTTATTCAGAATGGGTTAAACTTGGTCTTTCCTAACAACTCGCGTATATAATAAACAAGTGTTACACAAACACAACATACGCCTCATTCCAATTCAGAATATTCTTATATTCAAATATTCTTATTTCAAGGGAAAGGTTCCCATTAATTTTATCAAAGATAAATTCTTTTAAATTTATTCTTTAGTCTTCCCATCAGTCTCTAACCGTATATTAGTAAGAGAACAATTCCCTAAGTAATAACCCCGAAGGCCGAAACCAACATCATATCAATACCCAGGAAACCACTCAACTTAACTAATCTCCAGTTAGTTTCCAATTTTCTTAACTCCATTGGGTTTAAGAACAGTATTATTAAAGATACCATTCACGACAAACCCAAATCTCATTCCATTAATTATGGAATCTTCACGGAAAACCGATCAACATATATAATCGGTATAAACTTCTGTATCCTATCAATAATATAAATGGAATAACGGCAAAGCCTTTTAAATTCCATATATAGTAACGGTCTTCCTCCACAGAAGCTCATTTCGATTATTACCAAATCGAATTCCATTCTATTCCAATTTATATATTGGAAAACCTTATTTTGGAAAATTTCCGTTAAATCTCAATAAAAAGATTTATAAATTCCAAATCACATTTCACTATTAATCGGGTTAAAGAACAAATGTCGTTTAAAACACAGTTCACGATAAACCCGATTCACATTCCATTTCAATTCCAATTAACTGTTAATCAATTGGTAATTCTTCTTTAAATCTTAATAAAAAGATTTATTCTTTTCACAACTGGGTTCAAGAACAGTGTTATTTAAGACACCGTTCACGACAAACCCAATCTCCACTTTGATATCAAATACAAGGTTCTGAATAGAAAATATATCGGCTTATATTCAATACCAAATTCTAAAACCAACGGATATCGTATTAGGAATAACGATATCTGTATCTTCCAAATTCATCCACAATATCCGTATAATCACGGAACCCAATATTGAAATATTTCGAAGATAATTTCGATTCAAATCCATTCCAATTTATATATTGGAAATTCCGGTTATATTAAAACCACTCACAATCCCTTTTATTTATTTAAAAATAATGGATTATAATTCTAGTTAATAACTAGTTCATTTTGATAAAAATATATTTTTTCCTTTACAAATGTGGAATTTTTAATCTCAATTCTTTACAAATCCTTTATTATGATTTTACACAAATTATTAATATTTTTAATAATTTTATCAAGGCCCGTACAGTCGATTTCCATGAACGGTCGTCGAACTGCACTTACATCGACCTTTTCTAAATTTGATTTGGACATAATTCTAAATCCTTCTGTTAGATTTCAAATCACCAATATTCATCGGAAATATCTTTTCGATAGGAACCCAACGGTTCTAGTTTCAGGGGAATCCGACAGTCGGATCTCCCGTAACGTCAATTCGAAGTCAATGGTCGAAATTCGCGAATTGCCGCGGCGCGACGCGTTCTATTCAAGCCATTAATATATTTAAAATATATATATTATATACATTTCGTCGATTTCAATTCGAAACTTATTTTATAAATCGTTTTAACTTCGTTTTAAAAGCGATTCCGACTTCATTTCAATTTTTGAATCAAAACTGAATATTCCATTATAAATTCGTTTTAAATTCATTTCATAACGATTTATATTCCATTTAGAATTTCGAATCAAATTTGAATATTCTTTATAATTTCTTTTTAAATTCATTTTAAAAGGATTTCAGTTTCATTTCAAATTCAAACCAAATTTGAATATTTCATATCATTATAATATTAAAATTATAATATTTTCAAAATATCATATTTTGAAATCGCTTTTCGATATTCATTATAAAATGAATCAAATCGACAGAAAATCACGTTCGTGTAAAAATGGCGTTTAACTACTTAACACGACTTCACATTTCAATATTTACTGAATATTATTTAAAAATATTCGTTATTTTAAAATATTCTTCAGTTCTGAATTGGAATCAGACACAGCCAATTACCATATAAAGTGATTTATATGGATTTCATACAACACATGTATATCACAACAATGATAAATAATCAACCATCATCCAGAGTGCACGACACAACTGCATAAGCATTAATTATAAATAATTAACGCTCACAACAGCCTGTCAACCAATCGATCGACATACAACTAAGTAATTGGGACTAGTATACGTCAAATATCATCACAACACTCGTGTGGGGTTTCAACCAACAAATACTGAATATTATTTGTGCAGTTGGGCGATGTGTAAAATTTATCGTCCCAATCAAAATTATTCAAATGAGTGTACATAAACAAATCATCTGATTTGTATATGAATATTTATTTTATTCATTTATCTAATAAAAACGATATTTTTATTTTTCTAACATATTTTAGAAAATGTCGGCGGCATAACGGCGCGATACTAGAACCGGGATAAGGTCTAGCCTTATCCCTCGCCTCATAATGGCGCACGTCATACTCAAACCAATTCATATCAATTCGTTATTCACATTCCAGACCAATCCAAACAAATAAATCAACCACCAAACAATCAAACAAGCCATCCATGGTCTGTGGACGACGGATGTCGGGTGCTGCTAAGCACCGTCTGCATCCCATTATATATATTTAAATAGAGAATAAATTTGAGTGAGAAGTTCTCACCTTGACCGGTTTCGAAATCGTTAATTAGCGATTATTTTAACTGAATTAAACCGTGCATTCAATTCAGCCAAAAATCCCAAATGGCCCGTGTTTCAGTTCTAGTCTGTTCTATGTTGTAATGCCCGATCCCACGATTCCAACGCACTTGAAATCATCTAATTCTGATAAGATTTGTATGATATACGACCGTTTAAAGTTAATACAATTCAATTTATAAACATATATTCCTTAATCATTTCTAATAAATTAATTACATTCAAAAATCAATCAGGGCCGTCGATCTCCTTTTCTTCCCTGGTCCGATTCTTTTGCCACCGTCTTCTTCAAATTGAACCCATCAGCTCCGCCTTCTCTCTCTTGTCAAGAGCCACCCATAGCCGCGCAGTCGTTGATCCACCGCCACCATTCTGACCGGCTTCGAGCCCTCCACCCACGGTGGCCACCTCGACGACTTCGGTGGGCCCACTGGCGTTGGAAACTGCCGTGAATACGGTGACTTCAAGCAACAATTTCGAGAAATTTACTAAACAATAATTCACCAACTAAGTATGGATCGGAAGAGCTTGTGATGCTCTTTGATTTTCGCATTGGAAGTTTGGGGAACGATTCGTGGATTGAGTGGATTTGGGAAGGAAAAGATAGAACGGTTTTCGCCGTTCATTTCCAACTGGCGGCTGTGTTAAATCGGGCTGCTAGGGTTAGGTTATGGTGAAGAGTATTTATAATATTTTTATATTATTATTTAATTTCATTTATTTCTATGCTAAACTTAGCGCTTCTAACTCCAAACAAACTCCACCGACTATCGCCCCTAGCCAAATACCCCCATTCCGAGCACAATGGGATATGTTTCGTAAGCCAGTTCGACTGTTACGATCAGTTTTTATCAAAATTAAAACATAAATCAATATTTCAGTCAATATTGAATTTAACGCACATTTTAATTTACCAAGGTCACATACTGACTCTGAAAATTCAAAAAAAAAAATATTTCTAGCTTCGTATTGACGATACGGTCCTAACAAAACTAATTTCGTCAAATTTGAAGACCGTTTGAAAAATGGCCAATTTCCATTCGATTAAATTCAACTTAAACTGGTCAAACGCGTTTTCGTTTGCCACGTTCACATATTAATTCTAAAAATTATGAAATTGGCATCTAGCAATAATTTGACGTCACGGATCCAACAAAACTGGTTTTGTCGAAAACAGAGGTCATTTGCAAAATGACTGTTTTTAAGGGCTTATATTATATTAAAAAATATATAAATTCCACAACGACTATTCTAAATTTTAAACTGGACATAACTTATCATTTACAAAGTGAAATCTCAGTTTCTTAACTTCGTTAGAAAGATATTCTCAAACAGATTCTAATATTTCTTGTTTTGTTCAATTCTGACTTATATTGAATTCTTTATATTCAATCAAAGTTTAAAATCGAATTTTCGAACTACGGCGCCATTTCAGGCTCGTTATATAATTAAAATAAATTTATTCGTTCTAACTTCGTCGAAAATAAATTTTTAGTCGTTATTATTCAAAATAATTCATTTTAAATATTCAAAATTCATTAAATTAGCCAAAATAAAAATTTTAAATTGGCACTGATTTTCCGGGTTTTTACATTTCGTGTCCATCCAAAATCGGACATTAAAATCATATTTTGATTCTTCTCTGAATATTATGTTAAAATATTCGTTATTTCCGAATTGGGATGAGACTCAATCAATTACCATATAATTTAATTATAAGGATTACATACATCGTATGTATTCAAAAATAGTGATAAACGACTATTAAACAATAGATTCACATCCGGAGTGAATCTACAACTGTATAAGCATTAATTAAATAGTTAAATAACGCTTACTACGGTATGTCAATCAATTGATTGACATACAAATTAAACACATGGAAGATGTGAATTAACTATCATCCCCAGACCCGCGTGGGGTTTTCAACCGACATCCAATGATTATTATTTGCATACTTGGGCGATGTGTAAACTTGTCATCCTGTGGGGTTTACATCACAGTCCATGTGAATTTATCTATTATTTGAGGGACGGGTGGGTAAATTGTTATCTTAGAATAATTCATAATATAAACGTTTTATTTATCAACATTTATAACCACAGTATAATAATGATAACATTAAAAATGTAAACATCCATCAGTTGCCAAACAAATATTGCAATCACAAGCAATCAATATATATTCAATAATAAAAATAAATGACTGTACAAAATAAATTGAGTGAAAGAGTTCTCACATTGATCAGTTTTGAAATCATTATTAAAACGATTGTTTTAATAAAATTAAGTAGACATTTGATTTTAACAAAATTTCCAACTGCTTCCGTTTCTTTCGAACTCTGATTCGTCGCGTAGTCCTAGCTGAGGCAATTCTAATGGACTCAAGTTTGCTTAATTATGTTTCCGTTTGGAGAAGTTACATGTGTTTAAACATTTAGTACGTTAATTAACTTACTTAGGAAAATAAATAAATAAATTAATTAACCATGTTATACGTTAATCTCTTTCCTCCTGCGGTGCTTTCTTCTTCCAGGTTCCTACTCGGACCCATACACGATCGCTAGGGTTTCATTTGGCACGCCACACGAGGCACCGGAAGTAGATCAGAAGCCACGCCATCGAAGCCGATTCCACCCTCCATCAATGCCTTCTACCACCCGCAACTCGGTGGCACTAGTAGCCCTAAAAAGGCTGCAACACAGGTGGTTTTGGGCATCGATTCCTCCAAAATTTCAATATGAAAGCCCATCATAGCCTTATGAAACTGAAGATCACACAAATCTCTTGAATTTTCATGTAGAAACTATTATCTAATTCATGACCTATCAGCCGTGATTAAGGAATCAAGATGGAATGATATCGACCTTTGATTGAGGAAGCAACATCATTATTTTTGGGTTGATCACGGTAGAAGAATTTTTAGGGTTTTGACCATTTTTGTGTATTTATATCCTTTTTAATATTATTATTTAATTCAATCCTTGGTTGTTTATCACTCCGAACTCCAAACAAAACCCAATGACTATCGCCACTAACTAGATACCCCCACTCCGGACATAATGGAATATGTTTTGTAAGCTAATTCGATTGTTTCGATCAGTTTTTATCAGAATTAAAATATAATGTTAAACATCAAATTTAAGCGCACATTTTAATTTGCTATGACTACATACTGGCTCCAAAAATTACGGAATTTGAAATCTTACTATGTTTTACAAATACAATGCTAACCAAACTAATTTTGCCCAATTTGGAGGCCGTTTGAAAAATTACCTTTTTATTAGCATATTAAATTTATAACTAAAATTGAGCAGACATTTAAATTTACTATGCTTACATGTTAATTCCAATTGACTTGAAATTTTAAACCTGACAATAATTTGACGTCCCGGATCCAACAAAATTGGTTTCGTCGAAAATGGAGGTCGTTTACAAAATAGCTATTTTTAAGGGCTTAAATAATATTAAAATATTAATAAATTCTATAGCAACGATTTGAAATTTTAATCTGGACATAACTTACAATTTATATAATGAAATCTGAATTTTTCACACTCGTTAGGAAGATATTATTAAAAAGGTCCTAACGTTCCCAGTTTTATCAAATTCTGACTTATTTTGAATTCTGTATAATCATTTCAAGTTCAAAACCAAATTTTCAGACTACCATGTCATTATGAGTTCGTTTTAATTAAATTTTAAATTTATACCTTCAAACTTCGATTTAAATAAATTTTAAATTGTTAATTATTAAAATAAATCATTAAAATATTTAAAATCCATTAAAATCAATTAAAATAAATTTTAAATTTGTTCTAAAAATCAGGTTTGTTACAAATCATCCTTTACACTGGGAATTATTCCCTTAAATCATATCAAAGACTTACATCATTTAAACTTCATGGTTAAATCATTCCTTGGAAATCATTTTAAAAGATTATATAATCTCTTTCCACAAACTTAACTCAAATTAGGGTTATAAGCCGTGTCGGGGTTATCAAGCCTTATAAAAAAGTAACCACTCATATCGTTACCCAATTCCTATGGAGAAAAACTGGTGGATCTAACGACCCTCATGTTTGGTGAATTTAATTATCTTCTTACATTTCAAATCTTTGTTGAAAGATATTTTGAAACTCTAACCTAGTTTTAATTTTCATTTCATTCAATAGAATTTTTATTGAAAGATTTATTAAAACTCAAACTAGAGAAATTATATTTCCTTTAACTGGGTTAAAGAACAAATGTTATTTAAAACATCGTTCACAATAAACCCAAAATCGTACATCCATTCAATTCCAATTAAATTTATTAATTAGAAAACTTCATTTTGGAAATCTTCATTAATCTTAGTTAAAAGATTTATTCCATAAATTTCATTCTCAATTCGGTTTAAATACTATCTTATTGAAGACATCATTCACGACAAAACCGAAAATCCAATTTGGTATCAGATACAAGGCTTTAAATAGAAATCATATCGACTTATATTCAATATCAACTTCTGAAATTAACCGATACCATATAAGGAATAATGATATTAATATCTTCCAAATTCCTCCAACAGTATCTATATAACCACAGAATCCAATATTGAAATACCAGAAGATTATTTCCAGTCAAATCCAATCCAATTCATGTATTGGAAAATTTTGGTAATCTTTAAACCATTTCGTTCCAATATGTTATTTTAAAACACTGTATCTTTTATCTGCAAAAAAACTTCATTTGTTCTTGCTCAAATATCCGATATCCTTTTGGTTCTTCCCACCCTCGTCTAGTGGGAAAATTTCCTGTTAGATCTTACAAATGGTACAAGATTGTACTCTTAGGAATAATCACACATTTTTTACTCCTTCATTTTGGATATTAACCAACTCATTCCGATAAAATCTCTTTTATCTTTCCAAAACTTGGAATATTCAGTTCAAAACCTTTTCAAGCTATCTATTATGATTTATCATAATTTAATCCTATTTTTAATAATTTAGAAATAGGGCATTTCAATCAGGTCCCATTTCGGGCCCTAAACTGCACTGGCGCTGCTCTTATTGTAATTTGAATTTAACTTCAATCAAAATCTTGCCATTCGATTTTAATATTCTTAGATTCGTTTGAAAGATCTTTTCATTTCAAACCCAATTTTTTTTTTATTTCAGGAGCATCCAACGGTCAGATCTCCCGGCACATCGATTAAAAGATAATGGTCGAAGTTTGCGAACTATCGCTGTGCGACAAGTCCTATTCAGACCAAATTCAATTTGTAATTAAAAATAAACCAAAAAACTTCCAAAACTATTTATTAATTATATAAAACATAAATAATTATATTTGAAAACCATATATTTTCCTTTAAAATCAAATATTCCAATATTTAATCACTTTAATATTATAGAAATCAGTAAAATAATATTATTTTTCAAAACTTATTATTTAAAGTTCAAATTTTCCTGACATTAATTATAAAAATAAATAAGATACTTTTGTAAAGAAAATCCTTTTAACTCTCACCCTAAATAACCTAACTGAACTTCACTTTCACCCGTTACATTCATTTTAAAAATAAAATCTGAACATGCCATATCTATATGAAAATAGATTCCAATCAATTCATTTCAGTTATGACTATTCAACATAATCTTATAAACTTCTTGTCCATCCGAAATTGAACATCAAATTCAAGTTTTTATTTTTCACCAAATATTTTATTAATAAAATATTCAAATTAATTCCGAATTGGAATGAGATTCAACTAATTACCATATAATTCCATTTATATAGATTTCACTCATCATATACTTCTAATAATGGATGTTAACAGCTACTGACATCCAATAATCACATATTTGCATCATTGAACTAAGTTTTACGGTCATCAACACTTAACGCCAAATCAAACCATTGTTAATAAGATATTAAATCTTATTAACCAAACCATTTTTGTATTTAACAAACCCATTCACACCAACATACATCAAATTCAATTGATCATTCGCAGTCAATATCAACCAATTAGTGATTTTACGTCATTCTATACTATATGTTTACCAAGTTTTCTTAACTTAAGCAAGTGATCATTAGTGAATCGTTTTAACTGATAAATGAATGTTTAACTCTACAACAACTACCATTATCATTTTTAACATTGTGTTAACTTAATAATTACTAATTCCAACATCTAAATCATATCACAATTCACCATCAAAGTAACCACACAATATTCAGTCATTAACCAGTATAAGCTACGATTTAGCTGAATTAATTAAGCAGTTAAGGTGAATAGTTCTCACTAAAGTCATCCAAACTCGATGACTCTTCGTATGTAGAGTTTCCAAACCAAGCTCACCTCTTTTCCACATTAATCCACCAAGTACTTATAATATAAATATATTTATAGTTATAATTGAAATATGGGAAGGAAAAAACCATATTTTTAGGAGGTTTTTCAAGGGTTTGGATGCTTAATGGGGCCCACGGCCAAGGGTGTGGGTTCCACACTGGTGGGCAGGAGTGGGCTCAGTGGTGGGGCTTTGGGGCCTAGTCCGTGGATGTTGGGGGTCTAAGGGTGGAGATTTTGGTGATTTGGTGAAGAGCTTGGTGAAATTATGGTTTATGAAGTGATTTTAAGGTTTAGGAGATGATGTGGGGCCACAGCTTGTGGAGGGTTACTAGGGTAGGGTCCACTAGTCAGAGGGGAGGGGAGGAGGTTAGGTGCAGGTGTAGCAAGGGCTGGTGGTGGTATGGGGTGTGGCGGTCCTCGCTAGAAGTCAGAAGGAGGAGAAGAGTTTAAGTAGAAAAGTGAGAAACGGAAGTGGAAAAGGGAAGAAAAGAAAATGTTTTATAAAGGATGAGGTTACATGGATTCATGAAGTGTCAAGGCATGAAAGGGACGAAGAAAGCACACTATAGTCCCTTGAATGGAAGACAAGTTCACTTGAGCCTTTTGCCTTAAAGGCTTAAGATAAAATAGTGAACGTGTTTCAGTTCCATCCTGCGTCTGTCGCTCGTGCGATCGATTAGTAAATCGATTTAACACGAAATTTAGAACCCTAACATAATTCGTAATTCTAGATCCAATGAAATAAGTTTTGCCAAATTTGGAGTTCGTTTAAACATCTGTTTTATTTTTTTGTGGCGTTTTCGCTTAATTTTGACCTGTTGACTCGGTATGCGTTTATTTTTTATACGCTTGCATATTGACTCCATAATTATGAAATTTGGAACTTTACCATTTTTCGACGTTCCGAATCCTATAAAATTAGTTTCATCGAATTCTAAGATTGTTTGAAAAATCTTTCTTTATAAGCTATTGAAATACTGTTAAATCATTAATTTTTTTTGAATCGACCATAAATCCTTGTAAATTTTAAATTGGTTCCAAATTTTCGGATGTTACAATCTCCCCAAGTCAAAAGTTTTTCGTCCTCGAAATCAAAAGTGAAACTAAAGGTCGTTTACTTATGTAACTCGGCCTTCGTTCAAACTTAAGTTCTTTAACTTTTCAATTTTAAAGAACTTCCAAATTTCTCGAAATTTCGCTAACGCCTTAAATTTTTGTGAAATTTCTCCATTACCTCCTTTGTATAAGTCAATCGGTAGAACTACAATTTGCTTCTCTAGGCCTTCATAAATCAAAAAGAAAATCCAAAAGCCAAGCGGCTTGCCAATCTGCTCATAAAATTTTCATACCCAATCAGTACAGTAATGTGTACCTTTGTTTTGGACATGCAATTTTATTCTGCTATTCAGCTTCCATACAATAGCCTGTTCAACATTTATACGTGTCCAATCTGAACTAATTTCCAATTTTTATTATTTTAATTGATTATCACACATCACAACCAGCAATAAATTCATTGATCAAAATTTCAATTTATATGTTGTCAAAACATATCTCTTATATATTCCAAAGTCAAATTACAAACATTAAACTCTGTCTAAGTTCTTGGTCCTCATATCAGTCAATTGGAAATATATAGGGATCCCACTTTCAAAACTCAAAAATAAACACTGATGATGATGCATCAATCACCAGAATCTTCCCCAAGTGATTAGAGTGTAATTATATATCTATCCACTATATTTGAGACTTTATATACACTTTTGCAAGGCGTATATACAAAATCTTCTTATACTTGATAGTCCAAACTCAATTGTCAAATAAAGTACTCAAAATCTTATTATAAAATATAATTTTTCAAAAATTAGTTTCATTTTATATAACTAATCTTCAAATTCATTCTAGAATACTACTGATCCTATTTCTAATAAGTTATATTTTATAGGATATTGCTAAACCTACCTTTGATGATTCTTTTCATCTTGTTCTAATGATTCGTACCGTCAAAGCTATGTAAACTAAAGCTCTGATACCAAACAATGACAGTTCCAGACTTTTTAACCATTAACTAGCAGCAAACCCTATCATGGCATCATGCCGGTGCCCCAGACACCTTGTTTCACGACCAGCCTCTCGACTGAAGTACCAACCACAATGAGACATGTAGAAGTAAGAGCCCATTGTTCGCCACTAAACAACATGGTGAGAACCCCCTATCATGTTGCTAGCCTTATATCATGGCTCATACAAAAACGGATTGGTGTCATAACCAAAATCATTTATTTTCTTTATTCTAAAGTTGGGTAAATCATGGGACGACGCCGTATAATGCGGAATAGGTTTTCTCCACATGGATACCAACCATTAGAAATTGCAGTGCTTTTTGAAAAATGAAGCTATTATAAGACTCAAGGCCCATCACATAATGTAAGCGCAAACCGAAAGATAGAGTTTTACCTTATAATAGCCAAACATGTTTAATACGCAAAATTTTTCTTTTACTATTACTAGTGCATAGTGTGGAAATAAATTTCGAAAATAAATGTATCAATCTTAGACAGCATAATACCACATCCCATTATGTCACCATATAAGTTTGCAATAGAAAACGCAAGGTTCGTATTTGAAGTTGGATATCCATCAATGACCAAGGCAAAGGATCTTCCTTAACCATTCGGAACATTTTAACAAAAGTTCGAGGACTCAACGCATGGTCCTTAGAGCGGCAGAGCCGACTCACCAATTTTCGATGAGTTTTGTTACTAATAAACATAAAGTTCCCCGATCCTATTGTACCATCACACTTGTCAGTTGTTTGACCATCATCCAAGGCGCCTTAATTCCAACATCTACATAAGTAAATTGTCGGGGCTCCATACGATGGAATCACTTTCAGCTAGAAGGAAACATATGCCTTAACTCTGCTATTTTTCATCTTGCTTAAGGCCATTCACGAGATGCGAGGCTTGTCAAAGTCACATCTCAACACAAAGCTATGTTATATCAGGCATGCTTTGATCATCATCCAAAAAGTTGTGCTTTTCAACAAAATCTTTGATCAATCAACAACTTGGCATGCCACATTGTCACTTCACACATATGATTAATTTTTGTTAATAATATAACCTTTGAGCTCATACATCTCAAAGAAGGGTGTTAAGCTAAGTGAATAATTCTCCGCCACCACAAACATATCATCAATAGCAACTAATTGGTTATGTTATTAAAAACAATGTCAAACACACATCCATTTACACGTTCATTCTAGGTCGAACGAAACCGAAGGCACCTTATTCATTTTTTCCCTAAGGGAGCGAGGCCCTTGCATATCCAGTCGATCCCCAAGTACGTATGGATGACAACCACTTATAATGTCGTCTTGGGTGTACTTTCCAAGAGAGAACTTAGTAATAATCGAAACGATGTGAAGATCTCCGGTCTACAACCACCGTCTTCAGTATCGTCAATACTTGTCGTATAGTTATTTAGAATGGGTTAGATACCAGTCTTTCCAGCATTAAAATCAAGTGATATGCAAACATATCATAAGTCTCATCCCAATTCAGAATGTTCTTTTTATATGAACCATCCTTCACATTGGGAATTACTCCCTTACATCTTATCAAAGATTATTTAAATTTCTTGTTAAAATCTTTCCTCGGAAATCATTTCAAAAGGTTATATAATCTCTTTTCTCAAACCCAACTCAAATTAAGGTTTATAAGACTTATAATGATTATCGAGCCTTTAAAAAAGTAATCACTCATATCATTATCACATTCCTATGGAGCAAAACTGGTAAATCAAACAACCCTCGTGTTTGGTAAGTTTAATTACCTTCTTACATTTCAAATCTTAGTTAAAAGATTTATTAAAACTCTAACATAGTTTAATCTTCATTTCATTCAATCAAATCTTTATTTAAAGATGTATTTAAACTCAAACTTGAGAAATTATCTGTCCTTTAACTGGGTTAAAGAGCAAATGTTATTTAAAATATCGTTCACGATAAACCCATAATCAGACATCCATTCAATTCCAATTAAATCGATTAATTGGAAAACTTCATTAATCTTAACTAAAAGATTTATTCTATGAATTTCATTTTCAACTGGGTTTAAGAACAGTGTTATTGAAGACACCATTCACGGCAAACCCAAAATCCAATTTGATATCAAATAAAAGGCTTTAAATAGAAATCTTATCGACTTATATTCAATATCAAATTCTGAAATTAACCGATACATATAAGGAATAACGATATCAATATCCTCCAAATTACTCAATCAGTATTAGTATAACCATGGAATCCAATATTGAAATATTTGATATTTATTTCCAGTCAAATACAATCCAATCCAATTCATATATTGGAAAATTTTGGTTATCTTTAAACCTTTTCATTCCAATATGTTATTTTAGAACACTGGATCTTTTATCTATAGAAAACTCCATCTGTTCTTAGTAAAATATATGATGTCCTTTCGCTCTTCCCACCCCTCGTCTAATGGGAGAATTTCCAGTTAGATCTCAACAGATGGTATTAAACTGTACTCTTAGGAATAATTATATATTCCTTTTGGTCCATATTTCAGTTTTTAACCAACTCATTATGATAAAATGTCTTTTATCTTAACTTGGAATATTCAATTCAAAACATTTTCAAGCCATTTATTATGATTTATCATAGTTTATTCCTATTTTTAATAATTTAGAAACAGGCCATCTCAATCAGGTCCCATTTCGTGTCCTAAGTTCCATTAGCGCCGCTTTTATTCTAATTTGAGTTGAACTTCATTCAAAATCTAGCTGTTGGATTTTAACATTCTTAGATTCGTTTGAAAGCTCTTTTCATCTTGAATCCAACATGTTTCATTTTGGGAGAATCCAACGGTTGGATCTCCTAGTACATCTATTTAAAATTAATGGTCGAAGCTAGTGAAATACCGCTGTGCGACAAGTCCTATTCAGACAAAACTCAATTTAATTAAAAATAAACCAAAAAATTTCCAAAATAGTTTATTAAATATATAAAACATATACAATTATTTTTCGAAAACCATATTTCAATTATTTTCCTTTAAAATCAAATATTCCAATATCAAATCATTTTAATATTATTAAAATTATTAAAATAATATTATTTTTCAAAACTTATTACTTGAAGTTCAAATTTTCCTGATATTCATTTTAAAATCAAATAAGATACTTTTGTAAATAAAATCCTTTTAACTTCACTCTAGATAACTGAATCGAACTTCACTTTTACCTGTTACTACTCATTTCAAAAATAGAACTTGAACATGCCATATCTACATGAAAATAAATTCAAATAAATTCATTTCAGTTACAACTATTCATCATAATCTTACAAACTTCGTGTCTACCCAAAATCGGACATCAAATTCAAGACTTTATTTTGCACCAAATATTTTTTAATAAAATATTGAAATTAATTCCAAATTGGAATGCGATTCAACAAATTATCATATAATTCCATTTTTATGGATTTCACACATCATATTAGTCCAATAATAGTTGTTAACAACTGGTAACAGTCAATGATCATGTATTGGCATCATTGACCTAAGTGTTAAGGTCATTAACACTTAACCCCAAATAAAAATATTGTTAAATACGATATTAAATCTTATTAACCAAATCATTGTTGTATTTAACAAACCCATTCACATCAACATACATCAAATTCAATTGATCATTCTTAATCAATATCAAACAATCTATGATATCACATCAGTCTATGTTATATGTTTACCAACTTTTCTTGACTTAATCAAGTGATTATTAGTGAATCGTTTTAACTTGTAAATGAGTGATTAACTCTACAACAACAACCATTATCATTTTTAACATTGTGGTAAATTAATAATTACCAATTCCAACATATAAACCATATCACAATTCACCATCAAATTAACCACAAATTATTCAGTCATCAAATAGTATAAGCTATGGTTTAATTGAACTAATTATGCAATTAAAGTGAAAAGTTCTCACCAAACCCATCCAAACTCCACGGCTCTTCATATGTAGGAGTTTCCTAACCAAGCTCACCTATTTTCCTACATCTAATAATATAAATATATTATACTTATAATTGAAATCGAGGAAGGAAAAATCATATTTTTTGGGTTTTTTAAGGGGTTTAGAGGCTTAGTGGGTCCTATGACCAGGGTCCGTACGCTGGTGGGATGGAGTGGGGTCAGAAGTGGGGATTTAAGGCATAGCGAATTGTTGTCATGGGCCCAAAAGGTGGATATTTTGGTGATTAGTGAAGTGCTTGGTGAAATTATGGTTTAGGAAGTGATTTTATTGTTTAGGAGAGCATGTGGGGCCATGATTTGAAGGGGCTGCTAGGGTGTGGTTCACTGGTCAGTGGGAGCAGTGGAGGTCAGGTGGAGGCGCAACAACAACTGGTGGTGGCAAGGTGGGTGGCGGCCATGTCCAGAAGATGGAAGGAGGAGAAGAGTTTACGTAGAAAAGTGAGAAAAGGAAGTGGAAAAGGGAAGAAAAGAAAATGTTTTATAAAGGAGGAGGTCACATGGATTCATGAGGTGTTAAGGCATGGAAGGAAGGAAGAAAGCACACCATAGTCCCTTGTATGTAGGACACTTACTTGAGCCTTTTGCCTAAAAGGCTTAAGTTAAAATGGCGAACATGTTTTAGTTCCATCCCATGTCTATCGCTCGTGCGATCAAATGGTAAATCCGTTTAATACGAAATTTTGAACCCTAACATAATTCGTAATTCTGGATCTAGCAGAATAGGTATCGTCGAATTTGGAGTCCGGACCATCCATTTTATTTTATTATTGCGATTTGCTTAATTTTGACTGGTTGACCCGGTGTGCGTTTATTTTTCATACGCTCACATACCTACTCCAAAAACTATGAAGTTTGAAACTTACCATTTTTCAATGTTCCAAGTCCGATAAATTGTTTTTGTATAATTCCAAGATCATTTGAAAATTGTTCTTTTGTAAGTTGTATATATACTGTTAAATCATCAATTTTTTAAAAAAAATCAACCATAAATCCTTGTAAAATTTATTAAAAATAATTTTTAAATTGGTTCCAGGATTTTTGGTCGTTGCACTAAAGGGGGTGAATAGGGTTTATTGCACTTTTACAAGATATTAAAATTATCATAGCACAAATTGCAGCAATAAAAATAGATGGAGAAAATAAATGACACTGATTTTACCCAGCTTCGGCAAACCCTGCCTACTGTTGCATTCCCCAAGGTTTCCACTAGAATTAAAACAATCTTCATGCTTACAAATTCCCATGAACTCGCAAAACCTGCTCCCAACTGTTCTAATCCTACACTCAATATCCTGCACTGATCTTTATCCCCAGAATCATATTTTCCCAGATTACAAACTCGTAACCTGTAAACCCTACTTTAAACTAAACTAAAAAATCTATATAATGTTTTGTAAAAATAAAAACAGTAAAAAAAAACAATTAAACCCTTATAAAATAATAAATCCAGCCTTCCTTGTCACACAAATTAATGGGTTCCACTTTGTATCCTTTGATGGTCGATCCACTATTAATTAGGGTTCTGTAATTTTGGCCAAATCGAGACTTTAAATGACTTGATAAAATTGTTCTTATGATAGCTCTCGATTGCAGTTGCTCATTTGTCATGGATTTGGACCTGCGATCGAAATTCTGAAGAGAAAGTGAGTATTCTAAATCTTTTTCTTTTCGATTGATTTTGCTTGTGAATTTTGATGCTGAATGCCGATAATGAAATGGTATTTTTATAAGGTTTAAAAACCCTTAATCAACTCTGATTTCGTGTCTGACTCGACTTTGATATTTCATTCAATTTTTTTCTTGATTTTTGCGTGAATACTCAGTTGATTCTAGAAACATTTGAAATTGTTCTTGCCCAAAATATTTGGCCATGGTTCCATTGATACATTTACGTGTGATTTTCTTTTCATGGGTCCTTAAGCAATTTCTGGAAACATTTCATGATTTTGTTGCCTAATATTATGCTTATGATTTTTCTTTAATCACAAAGATAGATTCTTGCTTGATTCATTGATGTATTAAGCCACGTTTTTGTCCATTGTAAATTTAGAGCATAATTTTCAATTCACATATGCTAAAAATGTAAATTGATTTCTTTCTAGTTTTTAACTAGTGATTTTCAAAATGAAAATTGACTTTTTCTTATTGTTGGCTAGCTTTTCGGACCAAGCCACCAAGACTCATACATAAATCCAATATGAAGCCTCACTCGTGAAAGCCATGACGACCCGCTCGTGCCAATGCTCCATGACCTGCTCGTGTCAATGTTCCACGACCCGCTCGTGTCAATTTTCCACGACCCGCTTGTGTCAATGTTCCATGACCCGCTCGTGTTAATGCTCCACGACTCGATCCCAAGGTTAAAAAATAAAGGCCACGACCAGGTCTTCCACGATCCGTAAGTTCGGGATCTGAAGACAGCTGTCCATAACCGTCAAATTGACCATTTCTCCATCAAGCCACGAACCAGTCCGAGATCCTCGGGATCCGTGCCATGTTTCATCACGAACCACTCACATAAATCACCTATAAATAGCCCCGTGGTTGGCATTTTTCAGGATATTTTGGCAGTTCTGAGTGTTGTTTCCACCATTACTATTCCTTCACTATTTCTTATCAGTATTACTTCGAAATTACTGAGATATTCACAACTATAAGAGTGAGATTGAGAGAAATCATCAATTGTACTTGTAATTAACGTATAATCTAAAGCATATAAAGTGGACATAGGCTCGTTAATGCTGAACCACTATAAACTTTGTGTGTTTTCTGCTTTTCCTTCATTTTTAGATATAATTCTCCATAAATCTGAATAATTTGGGTGTTAGAACCAAATTTTGGTCTAACATTTTGGTGCTTTCACTGAGAAATCGAAGTCTCATCATATTGGATTGTTGCTCAATTGTTTGGATATTCAAGTCCAAAGAAAACAGTCTGAAACCCCATTGTTTTAATTTCTGAAGATTTCAGCAAAGTCATGATATCATGGATGGAAAGAAATCCAAGGATGTACGAGCTTCGCAAGAAAATGAGACAGAAAATGAAGCCATTGAAGAAAGTGTTCACGAGCAGGCCGAGGAGGAGCTTTCGGTTCGTGATGGCCAAGGGGCGATCCGACCCGAGGGGGGCGTCACGACCCGATCCCAGGACAACACAACGAACCACCTCCAGGGTGCCTCCACGAGCCGCCATGCAGGAGCCACCCTGAGCCGTGTCCAGGGGAATGTCACGAACCAGGAGCTCCGTGAGGGAGTCACGAACCGGGTACCAGAAGGGGCCACGAACCGCTCTGACCATAGGACCACAACTCGACCTGGAAAGGAAATTATGGCTCGTTCTGCTCGTGCTGGTGCTTCTGCTCGACCTGGCTCGAGTTCTTTACGTATAAAAGAGAATGTTGATGATCAATTCAACCCTTCTGCCCCAGCTATTGAAGGAGATCTTTCTCGCATCATTGATTTGTTGGGTAGAACAAATGATGAATTAGCCGCCCAAGGCAAGAGAGCACCATACAACGACAGAATCTGACCGCTATGGATAGGCGAATTGATGACCTCCTAAGACAGAGGACACCTCCGCCAGCTCGTCCTCTTACCCTAGAGTACTCCTCTTCATCAGGAGAATCTCCGAGACCTCCACGGCGACCGTTGGCGAGGGTTGAAAATATAGAACAACTTCGGTTTGGATCGCTTCCCTCTGGAGAAGAGGAAGCACTTAACTTAGGGCCCATCAACCGCAATCTGAATAATACTGCAGCATTTCCCAGAGCATAAGTTGTTAATGATCCTGTTGAGAATAGACCACCTCAAGCCTTTCGTCGCGTAAATGACTGCGGTAACAGGGGCGACGAAGCCCTGTTCGGGATCCAGATTTCGGGGCTGTACCCAGAAGAGACGTAGGAGGATCCCACAGGGCAAGAAGTGTCGATCTAGAATCTACGCTGACCAGCGCAAACCTTGAAGTAATGGTCAGACAAATTATGGCAGATAGCCGAGGGCAACGGAATGAAGACTAGGGTATTGACCATAGCCATACTTCCTTTACTGATGATATCTTGGATGTTACATTCCCAAGGTGCTTTAATATGCCAACTATGAATTGTTATTTGGGAAGTACCGACCCGGTACAACACTTAATGAGATACTCATGGTCCATGAATGCCGCTGCAGCTTCTGACGTAGTAAAGTGTAAAGCGTTCCCTATATTCCTAGAGGATGTGACATTACTATGGTTTACTCACTTGCCAGCACGATCGATATCCAGTTTCAGGGAATTGAGTGAAAGATTCGTGAATCAGTCCCAGCTTCATGCTTAGAGAACTAAGAACGTCATTTAGTTATCCCTCATTAAACAACGTCCCGATGAGACTCTGAGGTCGTACTTGGATTGTTTTAACTTAGCTGTCATAGAAGTTAAGGATCCTCACGAGCAAACTGTTTTGATGGCCTAGATCGATGGAGTAGACAAAGATACCGAGTTTGGAAGATACTTAGCCGGCAAGCCACGCCTGACCAGAGTAGTGTTCTATGAAAAAGCCAATATTCGCCTACGTCAGGAGGAGATATACGCCAATCGGAAAAGGAAGGCTACCGACAAAGAGGATATCCAGAGTAATGTGGCCATCAAGCAGACAGGAGATAGCTCGGGGAAGGTGGAAGTTAATGTTGGGAACAAGAACCAAGGAAACGGCCGCCAAACGAATAACAACAACAATAATAATAATAGTCGGAAGAGGAATCGGGGGAATGATTCCCAGAGAAGACCTCGTCCCAGACCATTTGAGAACTTTACACCATTAAATGATGCATTGGAGAATATCTTCCTAGACACATATAATGTCCTCCAGTATAAGAGGCCTCCCCCGAGAGTTCAATAGAGAAGGAATGTGAGACTGGAAAATTCTGTCTTTTCCACCAGACTCATGGTCACTCCACAAATGAATGTCACCATCTGAGAGATGTAGTTGAGAAGCTACTCCGAGAAAGAAAGCTAGACGAATATAAGGTGGTCCCAAGAGATGGGGGCAAGCTGCACAAGCCCCAAACCAAAACCAACCTACTACCAGACCAACCGCTCAGCAGAAAGGAAAGAACATCGTCATTAATACCATAGTTGGAGGACTTCATCAGGCTGGGCATAGGTTAAGGGCGATGGATCAGTATGTGAATG
Source organism: Allium sativum (assembly GCA_030737875.1). Classification (NCBI taxonomy): domain Eukaryota; kingdom Viridiplantae; phylum Streptophyta; class Magnoliopsida; order Asparagales; family Amaryllidaceae; genus Allium; species Allium sativum. Next base: position 711,186,641 of record CM060921.1, on the reverse strand, counting down.
CAGCTAAACAACACCTTGAGGTAGGTGAATGTAGTAATCTTGAAGATACTGCTCCGATTAACAATAGAAGACGATGTCTGATGATGTCATATTTCGCGATAGAGATAGTATTGGTGTCCATTCCCTAACCGAAGACCCATTAGTGATCACAGTCACTATTGGTCCGACCATAGTTCATAAAGTTTAATGATAACGGGAGTTCGGTTAACATTTTGTTCAAGAAAGCATTTGATCAAATGAACCTTGAGCCAAAGGATTTGAAGCCTTGCGAGGGTTGGATACGTGGATTCAACGGACCTCAACTGCTACAATGGGATACGTAGAGCTGTCGGTAACCCTTGGGGAAGGAGAACGCCGGAGAGTGAGAATCCTCCCCTTTGTGGTCCTGGATATTGAGTCACCGTACAATGCCTTTTTGGGCCGACCGGCCCTAGTAGAGTTCAGGGCTTGCATTGCACCCTGGTGTTTATTGTTGAAGTTTCCGATGGACGCCGGTGTAGGAATAATCATAGGCGATCAAGTTGTTGCACGAGCATGCTTTATTGCAGAGCTAAAGTTGCTCCGCAAGGGAAGAGATGTAGAGACAAAGGGCGCTTCCTCCCCTTCAAAGGAGGAAATGTCCTAGAAACTAAAGAAGATAACTATAGGAGAGTTGCCCAGAGAACTGCCAGAGGACATAGATCCTAGAGAGGATAAAGAACCTGGGGACAGGATGGCAACTCCCAATGAAACAACCGTGGATGTACCAATCGATGATAGTGACCCAGAGAAGGTCCTGAAGATTGGATCCCAATTGGACCCTCTTAGAGTCGGAGAATTAACGAATCTCTTGAAAGCTAAATTGGATGAGTTTGCTTGGACCCATGATGATATGTGTGGGATACCTCCCTCGATTATGAGTCATTCATTAAGCATCAACCCGAAGCATCCTCCCGTCAAACAAAAGAGGTGAATGCTTGGCCCAGAGAGGTCTGCTGCCTTGAAGGAAGAAGTCGAAAAACTGAGGAGTAATGGGTTCATCAGAGACTCAACATACCCAGAGTGGATTTCAAATCCGGGTTTAGTAAAGAAGGCCAATGGAAAGTGGCGCACATGCATCGACTTCTCAGACCTAAACAAAGCCTGCCCAAAAGATAGCTTTCCGCTGCCTAGAATTGATCAGCTGGTGGACTCAACAGCGGGTCACGAACTTCTTTCTTTCATGGATGCCTATTCAGGATATAACCAAATCCTATGCACGTTCCATACCAAGAACATACCAGCTTCATTGCGGATTTAGGATTATACTGCTATGTAGTGATGCCTTTCGGTTTGAAGAATGTCGGCGCTACATATCAGCGATTGGTGAATAGAATGTTCTACAACCAAATCGGGAAGACAATGGAGGTATATGTTGATGACATGTTAGTAAAGTCCAGACAATCATCCGACCACACTGCCGACTTAGCAGAGTTGTTTGATATCCTCTAAAGATACGGAATGAAACTCAACCCTATGAAGTGTTCATTCGGGGTAGCATCTGGGAAATTCCTAGGATCCATCGTCAGCTCGCATGGGATTGTGATCAATCTAGACTAGATCACGACAATCAGAAATATTCAGAAACCAAGATAAATTAAAGATGTGAAAAGCCTTGCAGGAAAAGTAGTGGCATTGAGTAGATTCATCTCCAAAGCTACGGACAAATGTATTCCATACTTCGAGTTGATAAAGCGAGGAAAGCGCAATTTCGAATGGACCTCCGATTGTGTTGAAGCATTCCAGAACCACTTGAATCATCTGGAAAGATCTCTGATACTGTCTAAGCCAGTGGATCACGAGGATTTATTTGTGTACTTAGCAGTTTCATCCCATGCGAGAAGCTCAGCCCTGGTAAGGGAAGAAGATAAGGTTCAGTGATCCGTGTACTATGTGAGTAAAAAGTTGGCGGCAGCCGAGCGAAACTACCCAAGGATAGAAAAGCTTGCGTAAAGTTTGCTTATCGCATCCAGGAAAGTTCGCCACTATTTCCAGGCTCATCCTATTACTGTGTATACTGATCACCCGCTTAAACAAGTTCTGCAAAGGCCAGAAGCATCAGGAAGACTGCTCAAATGGAACATTGAGCTAAGTCAGTTTGATTTAAATTTTCAGCCCCGACGATCAATAAGGGGGAAACTACTGGCAGACTTTATAGCAGAGTTTACTATCCCGGAGGATGATGCAGTAAGCGAAGAGGTCGATCCACCATAGTTACTTCTCGACCCCAATGCCTGGAAATTGTATACTGATGGAGCCAAGAATGACATACGATCTGGTGCCGGAGTGGTGCTTGAAACTCACGAAAAATGGCTACTATTCTATGCTCTCAGATTGGAGTTCCATGCCACTAATAACGACTCTAAGTACGAAGCCCTGATTGCGGGATTGAGAATCGTAAAGGAGCTGGAATCCATAAAGTTAGACATCTTTTGCTAGTCCAAACTAGTCGTGAACCAGGTCAATGAAGAATTTCAGGCCAAGAGTCCAAGGATGAACTATATTTGAAAGAAGTGAAGAAGTTGCTGGATGGTTTTGATCATTACAGCATATCTCATATTCCTCGATCGGAGAACCAAAAGGCAGACAAGTTGGCAAAGATGGCTAGTTCTGACAATCCTGAAAACACAGAGCTAGTCCCGATTGAAGTACTACAGTGCCCTAGTATAGATCAGATGGAAATTGATCCGATACTGGAGACAGAGCCCGAGAGGGATTCATGGAAAACCCCTCTAAAGAATTTTCTGATGAATGGAATGCTTCCTGCAAAGAAAAGTGAGAGGCGTGCAGTTATTCGAAAGGCTTCCACATATGTTTTGCAGGGTGGAGTCCTATACAGACAGGTATTCTCGATGCCCCTCATCCGATGTATCGCCCATGACGACATCAAGCGCGTATTGAAAGAAGTACACGAAGGCGAATGTGGTGATCACACAGGAGGACAAACACTAGCAAAGAAGATATTACGGTATGGCTATTTCTGGCCTACCGTAAATAAGGACGCAGCTAAATATGCACGACGTTGTGACGCCTGCCAGAGGTTTTCTAAGATTCACAGGGCACCTCCTATCCAGTTGAAGACGATGATGAGCCCGTGGCCTTTGGCTGTGTGGGGGATTGATATCATTGGAAGCCTCTCCATAGCAAAGGGCAGAGCAAAGTTCGCCATTGTTGCCGTGGATTACTTCACTAAATGGGTCGAAGTAGAGCCATTGACCATGATCATAACCAAGAGAGTGATCAACTTTGTCATCAGGAACATTATATGCCGATTTGGGATTCCTAAGGTCGTCATAACAGATAATGGAACCCAGTTTGATAGCACTGAGTTCAGAGATTTCTGCCAGAAATACCACATCGAGAAAAGGTACACTTATGTGGTGCATCCACAATCGAACGGACAGGTCGAGGTGGCTAACAAGGTGATCAAATTCATTCTGAAGAAAAGCTTGAAGAGAGCCAAAGCCATGTGGGTCGATGAGTTACCCTTGGCGTTAAGGGCCTATAGGACAACGTACAAGTCAGCGACGGGCCACACACCCTTTTCCCTCGCCTTCGAAGCCAAAGCGGTCATCCCGGTCAAGTTAGAAGTAACATCTCACTGAATCACTTATTATGACCCGATGACCAACAATGAGATGCTCCTTGAATCCCTAGACATGGTTGAAGTAATGAGGGACGAAGCCAACCTACGCGCCTTGAGGCACAAGCAACGGGTCACTCGGTATTACAACAACAAAAATCCAAGCTCGAACCTTTGAACCCGGAGACTTGGTTCTAAAACGTGTCTTTCCACCCCTTGTGCATATGGGCCCAAAATGGGAAGGACCGTATTCCACTCTACGAACGCTTGACAATGGAACTTTCTGGCTAGCGACCGTGGATGGAGATGAAATTCCCAGAGTGTGGAACACCCAGCATTTGCGGCATTATCTAACATGAAATTGTTAGTTTTATTCTTTTGTTTGTAGGACCAAGTAAAAAGGCACGACTTGCCTAGAACAGTGGTTACTTGAGTAAAGGATTATAAAGTGGACGTAGGTCATGATTCGACCGAACCACTATAAAAACATCGCGTGTCATTTACCTTTATTGCATTGTTACTTATCTGCCCTTTTATCTACAATTAACATGAATCATTACCATTATGAAATTTGCTATAAACTATGCAATAATCTCAAAGCACACAATTCAAAGTGCCTTCCGTCAGACTGGAAGGTGACCAAGATTCAGAACTCTGAAGGTGTAATGAAGCAAATCACACCACTATTGACACTCTAACTCTCATGATCCGAGAGAGAGTATAAAGGGCGCGAAGATGACGTCCGCAAGGCATGAAGGTGCACCATGATAAAATCCGCCTTGATAACACTCCACCCCGCTGAAGGATCGGGAGAGAATAAAGGCGCTAGTGACTTAGCGCCCCCAGAACTCCTGCCCCACTGAAGGATCGGTGAGCAGGCAGAGAACCGAGCTCGAACTCTAACCCGCTGAAGGATCAGGAGAGTATAAAGGTGCTAGACACTTAGTGCCCCAAGAACTCTTACCCCGCTGAAGGATCGGGATATTATATAAAGGCACATTGACATATGCCACTCAAGGGCTCCTATCCCATCACACGACTGGGGACAAGAATGAAAAACAGAGCCCAAACCCCTCATTCCCGGGTATGGGGGCAGCACACATATGACTCTAATCAATCCTCAATAAGCCCTGGCCAGGCATCATGTTAATGATTGATTGGGTGCATGTACATACTCACTTTGTGCAGTACAAAAATTTTATATTTTAAATTTTTACTGCTAGAATGACTCGTGATTCGATTTTAACTTAGTTATGATCTAAATGTTTGTGACTAAGTGTGATAAGTCAAACTTGCAAGTACGCAATGATGCAAAAGAAACAGAATTTCATTTACTGATGCATGTTTATACAACGAATCTAGAAAAAAGTGAGGGCCACTCTTACAGCTATATCACATGGCTAGTGGAAAGCCTAAAAACAAAATACGAATTAACAAATACATCCTACTTATGCTTGGGGGATGACCTTGGCTTCTTCTCCTTCTTCTGCTTTTCGAACTCTTCCTTGTCAGCATCAGATTGGTCGTGCTTCTTCCTCTTCCTCTTATCAGAAAGAGGATCCTACGGATTGTTGTAAGGCTGGGATGCAAGCTGTGTAGTTATCGATCTGGAGGATAATTTTATTACCAACCCAGTTTTGGGATCGACCTCTGAGATAGGAGGCACGTATAGAGGCTCTTGCTCCTCACTTTTTAAGGCTAGTTGTTTACCCCTCTTGGCCTTCATGTCAGCCAGGGTCTCCTTGTCATCATCCTTGTTCTCCCCTGTAATGGTGACCTCTTCTTCATCATCTCCATGATCGCCGTCCATATCCTTCAAAGCATCAATGGTCTCAGCATCCTTGGGAACATCAGTGCTTGGTGCCAAGATGATCTTCTCAGTTGTTGTGCCCTCAGTTTGCTTCGGGGCCTCGGGAACTTCAGCGTTTAATGATACGCTAGTTTTCTCAGCCTCTACTTGCTTTTCTGCATCCTTCTCGGCCGGCTCGCCACCTATATCATGAGAAGAAGGTGTTATTAGTTCACAAGAGAATGTGATATTCTCAACTGTCTGCTCCGCAAGATGACGACATGTTACAATTGCTTTGACGAATTGTGGAGAGAACATGGAGATACCTTCAGTCGACTTCTCACCCAAATTTACCGCAGAAGCTCCGACAGCTGGAGGGGTTGGGACCAAGGGGATCAACAGATCATCGGAATTATATTCCTCAATTTCAAAGGCCTTGGGCTCCGCCGCTAAGCTCGAACCCTCGTCGATTTTATCCTTGCCCTTGAGTCTAACCTTATCCTTCTCAATCTCTTCTTGGATTAGACGTTTGCCCTTCTCCAAAGCCTCAGGCTCTTCACCTTTGAGAAAGGTCTGTATAAGCTAGGTTTCACCAATCTCCTTGACTTTCAATCACTGCCTCTCAGCCTCAACGATCATATCCCATACATTGTGTAACAACCCACATCTGTTAAGGTCACTCACAAAGGGAATGCCTTAACTTCAATGGAGTATTATGGGTACTGGAACAGAAATATTACAAGACAGACATATATAAAACAACGGAAAATAAAGTGGAAGTACTTCAAATCATTTATTAAATATAAATGTTTACAAGAAAAGCCTATGTTTACAAGAAAAGACCATCAACTTCCAATACCCAATTTCATAGTTAAAATATCTGTCTTGCTCAAAAACAAAGAAGCATAAAAAAAATGCAGTATTCCCCAATAAAGCAAAGCAAGCCATAGCCAAGAGAAATCCAAGGCATACATGAAAGAGCCTTAGATCTTGGTAAGATCCGAACTAAGCTGTATTCCCACCCTGTAAACCCGCGGGGGGAGGGGGGGACGGAAGAAAAAGAGGCGAAACAAAACGGGTCAGTCATAAAGACTGAGTAAGTCCTAGTGACTTTCAGCATAAAAATGAGTAAAGATAACATGGCATGAATAAACTGAAAGTAAACATAAGCATGATGACAAGGTAGGCAAGATAAACTAAGATAACAAGATAAACTATGATAATAAGATAAACTAAGGTAACAAGATAAACTTCGGGCACGATGAAACAAGTATAACATCCCATAATTCCTATCAAGTATCCCACCGCATGGTTTCTATCAAGAGTAACATCGCAAGGTTCTAAGCTTTACCATTAAAACGATATCTATTTGCTTAGCACCACCTAACTAGCATCCTCATAAGTGTCTTACAAGGAATGATCTGTACTCCTACTAGTATCCCAACTAGTGTCCTGTGTAACAAGGATCCGTACCCCCTACTAGTGTCCCAACTAGTAGCCCGTGTTATATAATAATTACCACGTGATCCCAATCCCCGCAATTATGGTAGCCTTTAGGTGTACATTGATTTTGAGGATTCCACCTCGATCACCCCAATGGCCATGTATATATTCGATGCACCCTTACTACCTTATCGATCAGCCCCCTACTTGACCTAGTTCTCGTTTGTGTCACGCGGCCCCCTACTTGTAGATACCTGTGCTAGTCCCACCATGGGGTGTATCAAGTCCCATGGTGGCAACCCTGACACAATCAAGATGCACAGCTTTATACCTACTGATGCCCAGTGGCTAAATTTTCTGCACCGAAGTGTGTGCACGCCCGCACTCTGTTAGAACCTGCACTGCTGCACCAACCGCCGCTAATTTGACCTCTTATAATCAGACCAGTAATCGTGCCCCACCATGCCTAGCTTAGGGTTCCGTTGATACCTAATGTGGGTTACTGCTGAAATGGGTCCCCGTTACTAGGTTTTTCTAATGGTTAAGTCTGTGGGCCTATATTCTCTGATATTACCCACCAACCCTGATGTGTACTTAACCCCGCTACTGATGTGTATTTAATGGTTAAGTATGTGGGCCTATATTCTCTGATATTACCCACTAACCCGATATGTACTTAACCCCGCTACTGATTCAAGCATGTGTATTTAATGGTTAAGTGTATGTGGGCCTATATTTACTAATATTACCCACCAACCCGATATGTACTTAACCCTTCTGCTCGTTATGTTACCATGGTTAAGTGTTTACCTTAGTTAACTTAACCTTTCTCGCTTATTATGTTTGATTGGTTAAGTGTGGTTTATTAGCTTACCCCGTTCGTCTTTCTGGTTACATTGGTTAAGAATTTTCTTGTTAACTTAACCCCATGTGTTACTTAACCCTACCACGCATCAAATCAGATTGGTTAAGTGCATATTAACTTAACCCCATCCACTAGTCATATTATAATGGTTAAGTGTTGTCAACTTATTCAAGTTAACTTAGCCCACCCGCTTGTCCTGTTATGTTGGTTAAGTGTTACTAATTAACCGCAACCACTTGCCTAATTAACCTATTGTATTAGTTAAGTGTTCTCGTTAACTTAACCTCACTCTCTCGTCCAGTTTAATAATGTTATAATGGTTAAACATTTGCTTAACCTTACCCACTCCCGTTGTCAACTTATTAAATTGGTCAAGTGTCCAGATTAACCTAATCATATTACTTAACCCACCCATTTATATCATATTGGTTAAGTGTTCTTATTTACTTAACCCTACCCACTGGTCTAATTGCCACGTCACGTTGGTTAAGTATTACTATTCGTATTTCCATATGTCACCCACTTAACCCCCATGTCCCACCACAGGTTTATCTAGTTAAGTATTTCTTAATTCATTAAGGCCGTAACCTTATAAAGACCTCTCACATTAGACTGACATTTATGGCAGCTGGATTTGCCGGGCGGGTCCGGGCAGTCTTACACCATAAAAGAGTCTAACCTCGTGTCTTTACAACTGTTACGCTTTTAATTTGGGCCTAGGACCTCTCACGTTGGGCGGACATTTGTGACTACTGGATTCGCCGGGCGGTTCCGGGCAGGTTTACGTCACAAACGAGTCCAACCTCGTGTCCTAAGTATTGATTATCACTTATAATCTTTTACCCCAATTTGAATTTATTTCCCCTATTCAAATTATCAATTAATTCCTAATTTAACGATGTCTATAATTGACTCAATTATGTCCATCAATTAATGGTATGCAAAATCATACCAATTTTAACACAATTTATCTTAGGCCATTAAAGGCAACTTATCTCAATTTATATTTATCCCTCTTTTAAGGCTATTACATACCAACTAATATATGTACCCAATTCTAGTCAGTTTACATATATACCAAGTTTCATGCTTTTTTTTCATATGTCAATATCTAGCCAAAATTACATGTATCAAGTTTCATACCCAAATCCGATGATTCATGATGTAGTTATCCCAAGCTATAATCTTTTTTGTTTCAATACATGCCAGTTGCCCAAGTTCATAATACATGTTTATGCCAATTATAAAGTTTACAATCGCTTTCATGCTAAAATTCCCAAATCTACATATGCCTAATTAACATAAGCCCAATCTTTTGATTTAATTTACAGAGATCCAATTGATGTCGAATTCCATGTATATAATATTTATGCAAATTTTATCATAACAAGATAATACCAAACTTTACAGATCTACCCCAAACTTGCAAATTAAATGATAATATCCAATTTCATGTTGCCAATTATTAATCATACCCATATAGGCAATAATCTCATATTTCCCCCGTATACATCTCGTATGTGAATTGCGATTTTAGGCCAAGGTCCGAAGTTGACCAAGGTTCATCAAAAGAAAATAAATAGGGGGAGGTAGAAATTTTCATAATAAATAGACCAGAGAGAAAACAACATTATGACAGGCATAAAGATTACAACTTGATGATAACATCATTACGAATCAAGGAAACTGCTAAATAAATCACAAACTTGTCATGAGAATAAAGGTAGACAAGTCTCAAAACTAAAGATTCAAAAAGCAACAGGAATAGATCTGAATCGATAAACATACTTAGATTCAATTCCACTTCATTTCATGCCCATATTAAAACTAAATATTTAGATCTGAAAATAACTAGCACTTACAGAGAACGGCTAATGAATTAAGAAGTGAATTTGTCTTAGAAAGTTGCAGTGTCATTGATCTATCCCCTTGAATTTGTTGTAGAAGCATTGATCTTTGATTTGATTTGAGTTTGGACGCTTAAGCTTTAATTTGGAGACGACGGCCATGGCTGAAGAGAGATTTTAGCAGCACAATGGCGTAAGAATGATTTGTGTGAGTTAGGCTAGGTCTAGGTGTTATTTTATAGGTGTAGGAAACTCATTTAGGCCATTAGATCAACCCTAGAGTCAATCCGGACCATCAAAACTCATCCCGGGCTTCAAAAATGGGTTCTGGGCCACCCCAGGCCAACCAGGTCGACCTGTACGGAGGGGGGGGGGGGGGTTGACACTACATTCGATCTGGGGGGGGGGGGCAGGTCGACTATAGTGTCGACACTATGGTCGACCTGGGTCAGTCTGCGAGAAAGTCTGCTGAAATCTTGTTTTGGCCATATCTTGGTCATACGGACTCCGATTTTCGAAAACTCAGACTCTATTTCGCGTATTTTTCCGAGAGGAACGCAATGATGACGTCCATTTTACCTAATTCCTGATTCTTTAATTAGTTATCCTTATTTTACTATCTTTTCCGTTACATACGCCGTTATCGAACTAATTTTTCTTCTCTTCCATGTATTAATTAATTCTTCTTATGCATCACCATTATTTACCCATCATAAGCATATTTTTATATATTTTATTTTATTTTTATTTATATTAAAAATACGTGGTGTTACATTCTCCCCTCCTTAAAGGATTTCGTCCCCGAAATCTTCAAGTTAAGAAGAATGTGTCCTACCATCCATCATCCATCTACTCAATCATCAATCACATGCATTCCTTATCCTTAAGAGATTTCTAATGTTGTATGAACATATGCAAGAAGTGTGTGTGTATGTTCCTTGTCTAATGCAAGTGATCAGGCCTAATTGATCTTCTAAATGCAAAATATGTTTAGTGCCATGAGTCCAACATGTATGCAAATAGTCCTAGTCACATAAACACTATATGTGTGCACAAACATCCATCCATATGCAACATTCACATGATAACACATTCAATTTCATCCACAAAAAAGTGTAAACACTCATGCATATGCAATATGAAAGGTGATTGAGCCGATCTAGTGCTTAATGTGTGTAAATGCATCCACGAGCAACCACTAGCAACCACTTGCAGCCACTTGCAACCATCAATCATAACATGTCTCAAACACATGTTTACACCCAAGTGTTCCTATCTAAAGGTATAGTCGAATGATAGAAGCAAGTAAAAACTTTGTGCCCATTAGGCAATGTCAAAACTGGAAATCTATGCCACATATATATTGATTAGGAGAAGAACTCTCTAAGCATCAGCCCCGAAGACAGAAATCAACTTCAGACTAACACCCAAAGAATTACTCAACCCAACCACTATATATGATTCTAGGAAACTAAGCATGATGGATTCCTTTTAGGTCACAAGGGAATCCCTTCCTAAGACCAACCCGTATCCTATAAAACCTAAAAAGTTTAGTCAAACCAACGAACACCCTCAAGCCCCGACATGTGTTACTAACAGATGAGTCATACTCCCTATGGGGTTTGCAATAGAAATTGGATTGAGAATGGGACCGAGAGGATATACACAAAAGATAGCATGCAAGTAAGCTCTACAGGAAGAGAGGGATCAAGGATATACTCTTAAGAAGAGATATGATGCACGAATCTAGTCTTCAATCTTCTAAGTCGCATTTCCTTGAGCTTAACTCCATTGTGCTTTGTCCGTCTTTAACTTCACAATTTCGTAGCTTCTTAATTCTTGTTTCCAAAATATGAGTTGGAACCTATTTCACTGTTGCCTCTCGTTCCTCTTTCACTTACTCTACTTCTAGTATACTCGGCTCAAACATAACGGCGTACTCATGGTTTCATGCAAGCTCTCCAAAAATTCACTTGTGAATCTTGGATCTCGTCCACTTACTATCAGGTAATCCACGCAGAAGAACTATCTCTTGAAAATAAATGCCAATCATGCTGCCAAATGTACTTACTAAGGTGATTCTCTACAACTCATGCATAAGCGAAATGACCCATCCGCCTTAGTGGCGAACACTACTTGAGCGGAACAATAAATGTATCAAGAGATTCTAGGTAACTAAGCATGGTAGAACTCTAAGGGCTACACTAGACTTCGAGGGTATTACCGAGGAAAGTCAAGAGTCTAACTACCATCTTTTCAAAACCAAAAATGTTACCCTTTACTGGATAACCACTCCATTGCTAGAATCAACCCATAGCCCAAAACATAAACATTACTTCTAAACTCAACACTTAGCATAGACATTCTCAAATCCAAACAAGTCATGAATAAATGAGCCGATTCCCCAACATGATTTGAGACGAAAATGGGATCTTCTAATACGCTAGTATTAAGGTGTAGAGACTCAACTATCGAAGCAGAATAAAAAGGATGCGATGTACAAAAACAGAGTTCTAGTGGGATGATAGAAAAGAAAAGCTAAACCTTTATAACAGAAATGTTACCACCTCTCTTAGGTACGCTAGTAGTGAGAGCATACAATTGCCCTCTCGACGATCTTGTCCCTTTCCCTTGTCCTATAATACTTAACTACATGTCCCTTCTCACTAAAGATACTCTCTCTTGTCATGGGTTTTACTATTCTTTCACTTTGGCCTCTTTCCTCTCACCTTTTTCCTCCTTCGTGGAATAAGCTATAACAACCAGCTTCTTGTTCTTACTGTCCTTGTATAGTTTGTTGACAAGTCTTTCGAAGCTACCTCCAACGCACGACACTCTACCCAACTTGAAATAAGATTAGACGCAGATGGAACTACCACGGCTACATACGGAGGTTGGGCACTCCTTTGCCCTACGGCATGTGTCGGATGCCTACTAAACTATGGTGAAAAGAGAGAGAAGAGATTTAAAGAGAGAATCAAAAGATAGTGCGTATGGCTTTGGGGAATATTCCTTTTAACTAAAACAAAGTTTTCTTGAAAATTTGCTTCTTTGTAAACGTTTTGAAAACTAGTTTCAGAAGATTTTTGAAAACTTTTGCCCAGTCTGGTAACCTTTTGCTCTGATACCAAATGTAACACCCCACATCAGTTAAGGTCACTCACAAAGGGAATGCCTTAACTTCAATGGAGTATTATGGGTACTAGAACAGAAATATTACAAGACAGACATATATAAAACAACGGAAAATAAAGTGGAAGTACTTCAAATCATTTGTTAAATATAAATGTTTACAAGAAAAGCCTATGTTTACAAGAAAAACCCATCAACTTCCAATACCCAATTTCATAGTTAAAATATCTGTCTTGCTCAAAAACAAAGAAGCATAAAAACAAACTGCAGTATTCCCCAATAAAGCAAAGCAAGCCATAGCCAAGAGAAATCCAAGCCATACATGAAAGAGCCTTGGAGCTTGGTAAGATCCGAACTAAGCTGTATTCCCACCCTGTGAACCTGGGGGGGAAACAGAAGAAAAAGAGGCAAAACAAAACGGGTCAGTCATAAAGACTGAGTAAGTCCTAGTGACTTTCAGCATAAAAATGAGTAAAGATAACATGGCATGAATAAACTGAAAGTAAACATAAGCATGATGACAAGGTAGGCAAGATAAACTAAGATAATAAGATAAACTATGATAACAAGATAAACTAAGGTAACAAGATAAACTAAGGTAACAAGATAAACTTCGGGCACGATGAAACAAGTATAACATCCCATAATTCCTATCAAGTATCCCACCACATGGTTTCTATCAAGAGTAACATCGCAAGGTTTCTAAGCTTTACCATTAAAAAGATATCTATTTGCTCTGCACCACCTAACTAGCATCCTCATAAGTGTCTTACATGGAATGATCTGTACTCCTACTAGTATCCCAACTAGTGTCCTGTGTAACAAGGATCCGTACCCTCTACTAGTGTCCCAACTAGTAGCCCGTGTTATATAATAATTACCACGTGATCCCAATCCCCGCAATTATGGTAGCCTTCAGGTGTACATCGATTTTGAGGATTCCACCTCGATCACCCCAATGGCCATGTATATATTCGATGCACCCTTACTACATTATCGATCGGCTCCCTACTTGACCTAGTTCTCGTTTGTGTCACGCGGCCTCCTACTTGTAGATATCTGTGATGGTCCCACCATGGGGTGTATCAAGTCCCATAGTGGCAACCCTGACACAATCAAGATGCACAGCTTTATACCTACTGATGCCCAGTGGCTAAATTTTCTACGCCGAAGTGTGTGCACGCCCGCACTCCGTTAGAACCTGCACTGCAGCACCAACCACCGCTAATTTGACCTCTTATAATCAGCCCAGTAATCGTGCCCCACCCTGCCTAGCTCAGGGTTCCGTTGATGCCTAATGTGGGTTACTGCTGAAATGGGTCCCCGTTACTAGGTTTTTCTAATGGTTAAGTCTGTGGGCCTATATTCTTTGATATTACCCACCAACCCTAATGTGTACTTAACCCCGCTACTGATGTGTATTTAATGGTTAAGTCTATGGGCCTATATTCTCTTATATTACCCACCAACCCGATATGTACTTGACCCCGCTACTGATTCAAGCATGTGTATTTAATGGTTAAGTGTATGTGGGCCTATATTTACTAATATTACCCACCAACCCGATATGTACTTAACCCTTCTACTCGTTATGTTACCATGGTTAAGTGTTTACCATAGTTAACTTAACCTTTCTCGCTTATTATTTTTGACTGGTTAAGTGTGGTTTATTAACTTAACCCCGTTCGTCTATCTGGTTACATTGGTTAAGAATTTTCTTGTTAACTTAACCCCATGTGTTGCTTAACCCTACCACGCATCACATCAGATTGGTTAAGTGCATGTTAACTTAACCCCATCCACTAGTCATATTATAATGGTTAAGTGTTGTCAACTTATTCAAGTTAACTTAGCCCACCCGCTTGTCCTGTTATGTTGGTTAAGTGTTACTACTTAACCGCAACCACTTATCTAATTAACCTATTGTCTTAGTTAAGTGTTCTCATTAACTTAACCTCACTCTCTCGTCCAGTTTAATCATGTTATAATGGTTAAACATTTGCTTAACCTTATCCACTCCCGTAGTCAACTTATTAAATTGGTTAAGTGTCCAGATTAACCTAATCATAATACTTAACCCACCCATTTATATCATATTGGTTAAGTGTTCTTATTTACTTAACCCTACCCACTGGTCTAATTACCATGTCACGTTGGTTAAGTATTACTATTTGTATTTCCACATTCACCCACTTAACCCCCATGTCCCACCACATGCTTATCTGGTTAAGTATTTCTTAATTCATTAAGGCCGTAACCTTATAAAGACCTCTCACATTAGACTGACATTTATGGCAGCTGGATTTGCCGGGCGGGTCCGGGCAGTCTTACACCATAAAAGAGTCCAACCTCGTGTCTTTACAACTGTTACGCTTTTAATTTGGGCCTAGGACCTCTCACATTGGGCGGACATTTGTGACTACTGGATTCGCCGGGCTGTTCCGGGCAGGTTTACGTCACAAACGATTCCAACCTCGTGTCCTAAGCATTGATTATCACTTATAATCTTTTACCCCAATTTGAATTTATTTCCCCTATTCAAATTATCAATTAATTCCTAATTTAACGATGTCCATAATTGACTCAATTATGTCCATCAATTAATGGTATGCAAAATCATACCAATTTTACCACAATTTATCTTAGGCCATTAAAGGCAACTTATCTCAATTTATATTTATCCCTCATTTAAGGCTATTACATACCAACTAATATATGTACCCAATTCTAGTCAGTTTACATATATACCAAGTTTCATGCTTTTTTTTCACATGTCAAGATCTAGCCAAAATTACATGTATCAAGTTTCATACCCAAATCCGATGATTCATGATGTAGTTATCCCAAGCTATAATCTTTTTTGTTTCAATACATGCCAGTCGCCCAAGTTCATAATACATGTTTATGCCAATTATAAAGTTTACAATCGCTTTCATGCTAAAATTCCCAAATCTACATATGCCTAATTAACATAAGCCCAATCTTTTGATTTAATTTACAGAGATCTAATTGATGTCGAATTCCATATATATAATATTTTTGCAAATTTTATCATAACAAGATTATACCAAACTTTTCAGATCTACCCCAAACTTGCAAATTAAATGATAATATCCAATTTCATGTTGCCAATTATTAATCATACCCATATAGGCAATAATCCCATATTTCCCCCGTATACATCTCGTATGTGAATTGCGATTTTAGGCCAAGGTCCGAAGTTGACCAAGGTTCATCAAAAGAAAATAAATAAGGGGAGGTAGAAATTTTCATAATAAATAGATCAGAGAGAAAACAATATCATGACAGGCATAAAGATTACAACTTGATGATAACATCATTACGAATCAAGGAAACTGCTGAATAAATCACAAACTTGTCATGAGAATAAAGGTAGATAAGTCTCAAAACTAAAGATTCAAAAAGCAACAGGAATAGATCTGAATCGATAAACATACTTAGATTCAATTCCACTTCATTTCATGCCCATATTAAAATTAAATATTTAGATCTGAAAATAACTAGCACTTACAAAGAACGGCTAATGAATTAAGAAGTGAATTTGTCTTAGAAAGTTGCAGTGTCATTGATCTATCCCCTTGAATTTGTTGTAGAAGCATTGATCTTTGATTTGATTTGAGTTTGGACGCTTAAGCTTTAATTTGGAGATGGCGGCCATGGCTCAAGAGAGATTTTAGCAGCATAATGGCGTAAGAATGATTTGTTTGAGTTAGGCTAGGTCTAGGTGTTATTTTATATGAGTAGGAAACTCATTTAGGCCATTAGATCAACCCTAGAGTCAATCCGGACCATCAAAACTCATCCCGGGCTTCAAAAATGGGTTCTGGGCCACCCCAGGCCGACCAGGTCGACCTGTAAAGAGGGGGGGTCGACACTACAGTCGATCTGGGGGGTAGGGGGTGGGGCAGGTCGACTATAGTGTCGACACTATGGTCGACCTGGGTCAGTCTGCGAGAAAATCTGCTGAAATCTTGTTTTGGCCATGTCTTGGTCATACGGACTCCGATTTTCGAAAACTCAGACTCTATTTCGCGTATTTTTCCGAGAGGAACGCAATGATGATGTCCATTTTACCTAATTTCTGATTCTTGAATTAGTTATCCTTATTTTACTATCTTTTCCGTTACATACGCCGTTATCGAACTAATTTTTCTTCTCTTCCATGTATTAATTAATTCTTCTTATGCATCACCATTATTTACCCATCATAAGCATATTTTTATATATTTTATTTTATTTTTAATTATATTAAAAATACGTGGTGTTACATTATCCCCTCCTTAAAGGATTTCGTCCCCGAAATCTTCAAGTTAAGAAGAATGTGTCCTGCCATCCATCATCCATCTACTCAATCATCAATCACAGGCATTCATTGTCCTTAAGAGATTTCTAATGCTGTATGAACATATGCAAGAAGTGTGTGTATATGTTCCTTATCTAATGCAAATGATCAGGCCTGATTGATCTTCTAAATGCAAAATATGTTTAGTGCCATGAGTCCAACATGTATGCAAATAGTCCTAGTCACATAAACACTATATGTGTGTAAATGCATCCACGAGCAACCACTAGCAACCACTTGCAGCCACTTGCAACCATCAATCATAACATGTCTCAAACACATGTTTACACCCAAGTGTTCCTATCTAAAGGTATAGTCGAATGATAGAAGCAAGTAAAAACTTTGTGCCCATTAGGCAATGTCAAAACTGGAAATCTATGCCACATATATATTGATTATGAGAAGAACTCTCTAAGCATCAGCCCCGAAGACCGAAATCAACTTCAGAATGACACCCAAAGAATTACTCAACCCAACCACTATATATGATTCTAGGAAACTAAGCATGATGGATTCCTTTTAGGTCACAAGGGAATCCCTTCCTAAGACCAACCCGTATCCTATAAAACCCAAAAAGTTTAGTCAAACCAACGAACACCCTCAAGCCCCCACATGTGTTACTAACAGATGAGTCATACTCCCTATGGGGTTTGCAATAGAAATTGGATTGAGAATGGGACCGAGAGGATATACACAAAAGATAGCATGCAAGTAAGCTCTACAGGAAGAGAGGGATCAAGGATATACTCTTAAGAAGAGATATGATGCACGAATCTAGTCTTCAATCTTCTAAGTCGCATTTCCTTGAGTTTAACTCCATTGTGCTTTGTCCGTCTTTAACTTCACAATTTCGTAGCTTCTTAATTCTTGTTTCCAAAATATGAGTTGGAACCTATTTCACTGTTGCCTCTCGTTCCTCTTTCACTTACTCTACTTCTAGTATACTCGGCTCAAACATAACGGCGTACTCATGGTTTCATGCAAGCTCTCCAAAAATTCACTTGTGAATCTTGGATCACGTCCACTTACTATCAGGTATTCCACGCAGAAGAACTATCTCTTGAAAATAAATGCCAATCATGCTGCCAAATGTACTTACTTAGGTGATTCTCTACAACTCATGCATAAGCGAAATGACCCATCCGCCTTAGTGGAGAACACTACTCGAGCGGATCAATAAATGTATCAAGAGATTCTAGGTAACTAAGCATGGTAGAACTCTAAGGGCTACACTAGACTTCGAGGGTATTACCGAGGAAAGTCAAGAGTCTAACTACCATCTTTTCAAAACCGAAAATGTTACCCTTTACTGGATAACCACTCCATTGCTAGAATCAACCCATAGCCCAAAACATAAACATTACTTCTAAACTCAACACTTAGCATAGACATTCTCAAATCCAAACAAGTCATGAATAAATGAGCCGATTCCCCAACATGATTTGAGATGAAAATGGGATCTTCTAATACGCAAGTATTAAGGTGCAGAGACTCAACTATCGAAGCAGAATAAAAAGGATGCGATGTACAAAAACAGAGTTCTAGTGGGATGATAGAAAAGAAAAGCTAAACCTTTAACAAAAACGTTACCACCTCTCTTAGGTACGCTAGTAGTGAGAGCATACAATTGCCCTCTCGACGATCTTGTCCCTTTCCCTTGTCCTATAATACTTAACTACATGTCCCTTCTCACTAAAGATACTCTCTCTTGTCATGGGTTTTACTATTCTTTCCCTTTGGCCTCTTTCCTCTCACCTTTTTCCTCCTTCGTGGATTAAGCTATAACAACTAGCTTCTTGTTCTTACTGTCCTTGTATAGTTTGTTGACAAGTCTTTCGAAGCTACCTCCAACGCATGACACTCTACCCAACTTGAAATAAGATTAGATGCAGATGGAACTACCACGGCTACAGACGGAGGTTGGGCACTCCTTTGCCCTACGGCATGTGTCGGATGCCTACTAAACTATGGTGAAAAGAGAGAGAAGAGATTTAAAGAGAGAATCAAAAGATAGTGCGTATGGCTTTGGGGAATATTCCTTTTAACTAAAACAAAGTTTTCTTGAAAATTTGCTTCTTTGTAAATGTTTTGAAAACTAGTTTCAGAAGATTTTTGAAAACTTTTGCCCAGTCTGGTAACCTTCTGCTCTGATACCAAATGTAACATCCCACATCAGTTAAGGTCACTCACAAAGGGAATGCCTTAACTTCAATGGAGTATTATGGGTACTGGAACAGAAATATTACAAGACAGACATATATAAAACAACGGAAAATAAAGTGGAAGTACTTCAAATCATTTGTTAAATATAAATGTTTACAAGAAAAGCCTATGTTTACAAGAAAAACCCATCAACTTCCAATACCCAATTTCATAGTTAAAATATCTGTCTTGCTCAAAAACAAAGAAGCATAAAAACAAACTGCAGTATTCCCCAATAAAGCAAAGCAAGCCATAGCCAAGAGAAATCCAAGCCATACATGAAAGAGCCTTGGAGCTTGGTAAGATCCGAACTAAGCTGTATTCCCACCCTGTGAACCTGGGGGGAAACAGAAGAAAAAGAGGCGAAACAAAACGGGTCAGTCATAAAGACTGAGTAAGTCCTAGTGACTTTCAGCATAAAAATGAGTAAAGATAACATGGCATGAATAAACTAAAAGTAAACATAAGCATGATGACAAGGTAGGCAAGATAAACTAAGATAATAAGATAAACTATGATAACAAGATAAACTAAGGTAACAAGATAAACTTCGGGCACGATGAAACAAGTATAACATCCCATAATTCCTATCAAGTATCCCACCACATGGTTTCTATCAAGAGTAACATCGCAAGGTTTCTAAGCTTTACCATTAAAAAGATATCTATTTGCTCTGCCCCACCTAACTAGCATCCTCATAAGTGTCTTACATGGAATGATCTGTACTCCTACTAGTATCCCAACTAGTGTCCTGTGTAACAAGGATCCGTACCCCCTACTAGTGTCCCAACTAGTAGCCCGTGTTATATAATAATTACCACGTGATCCCAATCCCCACAATTATGGTAGCCTTCAGGTGTACATCGATTTTGAGGATTCCACCTCGATCACCCCAATGGCCATGTATATATTCGATGCACCCTTACTACATTATCGATCGGCTCCCTACTTGACCTAGTTCTCGTTTGTGTCACGCGGCCTCCTACGTGTAGATACCTGTGATGGTCCCACCGTGGGGTGTATCAAGTCCCATAGTGGCAACCCTGACACAATCAAGATGCACAGCTTTATACCTACTGATGCCCAGTGGCTAAATTTTCTACGCCGAAGTGTGTGCACGCCCGCACTCCGTTAGAACCTGCACTGCAGCACCAACCGCCGCTAATTTGACCTCTTATAATCAGCCCAGTAATCGTGCCCCACCCTGCCTAGCTCAGGGTTCCGTTGATGCCTAATATGGGTTACTGCTGAAATTGGTCCCCGTTACTAGGTTTTTCTAATGGTTAAGTCTGTGGGCCTATATTCTTTGATATTACCCACCAACCCTGATGTGTACTTAACCCCGCTACTGATGTGTATTTAATGGTTAAGTCTGTGGGCCTATATTCTCTGATATTACCCACCAACCCGATATGTACTTGACCCCGCTACTGATTCAAGCATGTGTATTTAATGGTTAAGTGTATGTGGGCCTATATTTACTAATATTACCCACCAACCCGATATGTACTTAACCCTTCTACTCGTTATGTTACCATGGTTAAGTGTTTACCATAGTTAACTTAACCTTTCTCGCTTATTATGTTTGATTGGTTAAGTGTGGTTTATTAACTTAACCCCGTTCGTCTATCTGGTTACATTGGTTAAGAATTTTCTTGTTAACTTAACCCCATGTGTTACTTAACCCTACCACGCATCACATCAGATTGGTTAAGTGCATGTTAACTTAACCCCATCCACTAGTCATATTATAATGGTTAAGTGTTGTCAACTTATTCAAGTTAACTTAGCCCACCCGCTTGTCCTGTTATGTTGGTTAAGTGTTACTACTTAACCGCAACCACTTATCTAATTAACCTATTGTCTTAGTTAAGTGTTCTCATTAACTTAACCTCACTCTCTCGTCCAGTTTAATCATGTTATAATGGTTAAACATTTGCTTAACCTTACCCACTCCCGTAGTCAACTTATTAAATTGGTTAAGTGTCCAGATTAACCTAACCATAATACTTAACCCACCCATTTATATCATATTGGTTAAGTGTTCTTATTTACTTAACCCTACCCACTGGTCTAATTACCATGTCACGTTGGTTAAGTATTACTATTCGTATTTCCACATGTCACCCACTTAACCCCCATGTCCCACCACATGCTTATCTGGTTAAGTATTTCTTAATTCATTAAGGGCGTAACCTTATAAAGACCTCTCACATTAGACTGACATTTATGGCAGCTGGATTTGCCGGGCGGGTCCGGGCAGTCTTACACCATAAAAGAGTCCAACCTCGTGTCTTTACAACTGTTACGCTTTTAATTTGGGCCTAGGACCTCTCACATTGGGCGGACATTTGTGAATACTGGATTCGCCGGGCTGTTCCGGGCAGGTTTACGTCACAAACGAGTCCAACCTCGTGTCCTAAGCATTGATTATCACTTATAATCTTTTACCCCAATTTGAATTTATTTCCCCTATTCAAATTATCAATTAATTCCTAATTTAACGATGTCCATAATTGACTCAATTATATCCATCAATTAATGGTATGCAAAATCATACCAATTTTACCACAGTTTATCTCAGGCCATTAAAGGCAACTTATCTCAATTTATATTTATCCCTCTTTTAATGCTATTACATACCAACTAATATATGTACCCAATTCTAGTCAGTTTACATATATACCAGGTTTCATGCTTTTTTTTCATATGTCAAGATCTAGCCAAAATTACATGTATCAAGTTTCATACCCAAATCCGATGATTCATGATGTAGTTATCCCAAGCTATAATCTTTTTTGTTTCAATACATGCCAGTTGCCCAAGTTCATAATACATGTTTATGCCAATTATAAAGTTTACAATCGCTTTCATGCTAAAATTCCCAAATCTACATATGCCTAATTAACATAAGCCAAATCTTTTGATTTAATTTACAGAGATCCAATTGATGTCGAATTCCATGTATATAATATTTATGCAAATTTTATCATAACAAGATTATACCAAACTTTACAGATCTACCCCAAACTTGCAAATTAAATGATAATATCCAATTTCATGTTGCCAATTATTAATCATACCCATATAGGCAATAATCCCATATTTCCCCCGTATACATCTCGTATGTGAATTGCGATTTTAGGCCAAGGTCCGAAGTTGACCAAGGTTCATCAAAAGGAAATAAATAGGGGGAGGTAGAAATTTGCATAATAAAGAGATCAGAGAGAAAACAACATCATGATAGGCATAAAGATTACAACTTGATGATAACATCATTACGAATCAAGGAAACTGCTGAATAAATCACAAACTTGTCATGAGAATAAAGGTAGACAAGTCTCAAAACTAAAGATTCAAAAAGCAACAGGAATAGATCTGAATCAATAAACATACTTAGATTCAATTCCACTTCATTTCATGCCCATATTAAAATAAAATATTTAGATCTGAAAATAACTAGCACTTACAGAGAACGGCTAATGAATTAAGAAGTGAATTTATCTTAGAAAGTTGCAGTGTCATTGATCTATCCCCTTGAATTTGTTGTAGAAGCATTGATCTTTGATTTGATTTGAGTTTGGACGCTTAAGCTTTAATTTGGAGACGGCGGCCATGGCTCAAAAGAGATTTTAGCAGCATAACAGTGTAAGAATGATTTGTGTGAGTTAGGCTAGGTCTAGGTGTTATTTTATATGTGTAGGAAACTCATTTAGGCCATTAGATCAACCCTAGAGTCAATCCGGACCATCAAAACTCATCCCGGGCCTCAAAAATGGGTTCTGGGCCACCCCAGGCCGACCAGGTCGACCTGTACAGAGGGGGGGTCGACAGTACAGTCGACCTGGGGGGACAGGTCGACTATAGTGTCGACACTATGGTCGACCTGGGTTAGTCTGCCAGAAAGTCTGCTGAAATCTTGTTTTGTCCATATCTTGGTCATACGAACTCCGATTTTAGAAAACTAGGACTCTATTTCGCGTATTTTTCCGAGAGGAACGCAATGGTTATGTCCATTTTACCTAATTCCCGATTCTTGAATTAGTTATCCTTATTTTACTATCTTTTCCGTTACATACGCCGTTATCGAACTAATTTTTCTTCTCTTCCATGTATTAATTAATTCTTCTTATGCATCACCATTATTTACCCATCATAAGCATATTTTTATATATTTTATTTTTTATTATATTAAAAATATGGGGTGTTACACATTAGCCAGGGTAACGTGGTAGTTCAAAATCCAAGAGATGCCTCGAGTCTTAATAACCTGGCCAAAAAAGTCCATTAGCAGTTCTTCGAAACTTTCTATCTCTCTTTTAGCTGCAGCAAGCTCATAAGCAGTGGCGGGGGCCGATCCAAGAGCATTGTTGGCATTACTTTCAGCGAGAGCTGCAAGCTCCTCAGCGTGAGCAAGTTGGTCATTTAAAATTGCCTTCTCTTTTTCAGCAAGAGAAAGACTGTCCTTTAAGCTCGTCATCTCTTTCTCCCAAGCAGCCTTCTCAACAGCAAAACGGTCCTGTGCTGATTTCAGTTCAGTGTTGACCGTTCTGAGATCCTCTACTTCCTTCTTCATAGCCACACGCTCTTGGCAGTTTGAGTCGAGCTCAGTGTGAAAAAGCTTCCTGGCACTCTCCAGCTTTGATTTATAATTTTCCGCATCCCGCTAAGCTAAAGCGAGTTGAGCTTGTTCACCCTCTAGTTATTTTTCAATTTTGCTCTTGGCCCTAGCATCATTGTCAATCTTCACTATGGCTCTGGCTGCTTCCGTTTCTAGGTGACGGATGGTAGCAGAAAGATGGGTGGCGTGCTTCTTCATCACCCTATATTGTTTGGCCACATGACTCACCTGCCCCATGACCTTAGTGTCCCATTCCTCGGGGACCAGTTCAAGATCTGGAATAAACATCATCCTCTCAAAGAAAATTTCAGGAAACTACTTTCGCAAATGCTCCAGCTTGGCCTTATTATCGGGGGTATAGACGACATCCTGTGCAGCGGTAGTATCTAAATTGTGCTGACCAGAAGGGACAATAGCTATTTTCAACTTTTCTAAATTCTTGCTTGGGTTTTTTGTCTTTCGGCTCATGGTGCTTCTTGGAAGACTTGCTATGAGAGGATGTACTTTTTGGAGGAGTCAAGTCTTTGGGAAGTTGCTTACCCCCCGCCGGTGGTACTTGACGACTGTGGGACTTCCCAGGATCTTGCTTCGACGGAGAGCGAGACCGTGTAGAATGAGACTGGTAAGAGAATCACGGGGTCGATGACTATCTCTCCCCCGACTATCACTGCGAACATGCTCGGGATTGGAAAGGAGCCTTGGTGTACTCTCGCGAAGAGCACGGTAAGAATAGGACTGTTTATGAGGCATTTTCCCTGCAAAGGAAACAAGCATATATTAGAACCATGAATACCGATGATGTAAAAGTGTTGTGACATGTGGTGCTTGTGATGTGTGTATCCTATATAATCCCCCCTAACAGACAAGGGCCCGGAGTTAGGATCGTCTATGTAGTTTCTTTTTCCCCGACTGGAACATTCGCTTCCTCAGAGATAGGAAAGAATGGTTCCATTTCGAAGTTTTCTTGTGTGTAAATTTCGTCTGGTAAGGGAATCTTGCTCAATTCTATGAATATCTGCTCCTTTGTTCATTCATCATGAGCAACAGGCTCAACCGGTGGTGGATTCCTCGAGGGAGACTGCCCCTTAGAGGCTGGGACTTCCTTTGGCTCATCAGCTCGGACCTCATCTCCTTTGTATACATTCAAACCCTCGTCATCCTGATCTGTCATCGGTGAAGGGCTCATACGAAACTCAGTTGTTGTAGTGACTCCCGAGGTCCCTTCTCCTTCAGCCGGGGGCATATGCTTGTAAGGCTTGCCACCTGCACCAAGCCCGAATCTTATATCAAGAAGATGGTAATTATTAAGGTCTTCATCGGTCATGTACTTCTTAATCCTACAGAAGTCCGATTTGCTTGATAAAAGGTATGATAACCGGTCTTCGTATACCGAACCCTCTGCTTTCTAAAAGACATGAGTTGTACAAACAAAAAGTATACATTAGCATTTCCATCATGCAATTGGAACATATAATGAGGTATGCGAAGCCTACTTAACTGCAACCATTTTCTTGCACATCCTGCTTGGCGTTTTATGTAAAACCAATCAGATTTAGCATCTCCTAGATTACTGTGTCTGTCCGACAATACCTTCCTGGAGGCGATTGATTAAAAGAAAACGAAGTTTGGAGTTCCCGTAGAGCGATGCTTGAAATAGTAGTTATAATTTAAATCTTTGAAGGCAAGCTCAGTTCCTAAAACCTCTGCGTAAGCAATATACAAAGTATACACAACATCGTAGGCATTGGGATGGAGTTGCACGGGAGCGATGCTTAGTCGTCTTAGAAGGTCAACGACAATAGGAGGAAACGGAGGAATGGCACCTACCCAGCACTTGATCCTGCTGATGGCCATGTACCCTTTTGGAACAGAATGGGGCCTATCTCCTTCCTCCGTAACTTTCACATCATCCAAGGAATCCCATGCCTTAGACAGATTTTTTTCTAGCTTTAACTTGTTCAACTTGGAAGCTATAGAGTCACTTAGTTTCTCCGGTTCTATTTCTTTAGCACCCAGAATCTCATCAAGAGCTCGATCATCCCTGTCCTCCAGAGATGTGCCTTCGGAAGTTGTTGATTCTACATCGGTATCTGTCTCATAATCGGAGTCGGAATTTGTAACACCCCACCTCCAATAAGGTCACTCACAAAGGGAAAGCCTTAACTTTGGTGGAGCATTTTAGTAAACAGAAACAGAATACCACAAGACAGATAAACAGTACTTGAAAAATTATAACTTTATTACAGTGGAAAACAGAAATTAGTATGGTTACATCTTTAACAAATTCTCAAGTACATAAATGTCAGCCTTGTTCAAAAAGTCATCAGAGTACAAAACTTTAAAATCATAATCCCCACAGAAGATGCCATAAGAAGCCAAGCCATACTTTAAGCACTTCAAGCACTTTAAGCAGAAGAGATCCGGATCAAACTAAAGTATTCCCTCCTTGAAAACCTGAGGGGGGGGGGGAATGGCAGAAAAGGGGCGAAAACAAATAAGGTCAGACATAAAGTCTGGCAAGTCCAGTGACTTTCAGCATATGAACAGATAATAATAATTATGACATGAAAATAAGCTGGATAAGAGATAACAGTAACAGGAACAACAGATATACTTAGGTTAAACAGAAGAAACAGAATGATATCTCTTTTCATTTCTCTGCACTAATACTAATATAACGGGATTAGGTGTTACCCTAATGTCTTAACTGAAACAGAAAGGAAACAGAATGATTTCCACAGAACAGAATGCTAGTAATGGTCTTTTACCACCCGAACAGAAATTGCAAAAACAGATTAATCCCTATGGAAACAGAATGTAGAATTAGGTATACACTAATAAATAGGCCTTTACCACCCAACAAACGGTACCACGTGGAAACAGACAGGTGTTACCACCCAACAGAAAGAGACGGTACCCCATAGAAACAGACAGAGCTAAGTGTACCCTAAGTTCTACCCCACGCGATCGGCTCCCTTATACATAAATACCCTGTGCCAGCCCCACCGAAGGGTGTATCATTCCCTCAAGTGGCAACCTTTAAATGACACAGACCTATTTATAGATGTCATGGCGTCTTACATCCTCAGAGGCAGACCGGGATCCATGCACGCACATGACCCGGTTGGAACGCACCAACAACACCCCTCGCCATTATCAGAATGAACCGCTTATAATTAGTTCAGTAAGCGTGCCCGATCCCTACCTACTGTTGGGTCAAAGTTTTGGTACTTGAAAGGGTTACTAACTAATATGGGTCCCAAACAACAGATGACACAAGTAATTTCCCTCCTAACCTTGTATCCCCAGACTAACAGATTTCAGATTAACTTGTTTACAAGTCCAGACATACAGAGTTCAGATCAACTAGTTCACAGATCAAACAACCAATTTGACAAGTTTTCAGACTAATGGATTAGATATACGGATTTAACAGATTTACAGATTTGTCTAACCTTGTATTGGGCCTACAGATTCACGAAACGGGTTTATTAAATTCATTAGTCCAGTTGGTTTTACCCTATCCACCCAACACGTTTTTAGACATCATATTTATCTTAGATTTGCATTAATTAATTATTAATGCATAGACCTCTCACATTAGGTCTCTAGCTTGTGGCCGCTGGATGTGCCAGGCGGTTCCGGGCAGATTTCTGCCACAAGCCAGACCTAACCTCGTGTTTAAGCATATTTTAGTTATGCCTACAACCTCTCACATTAGACTGACAGTTTGCGGCTACTGGTTAGGCCGGTTGGTTCCGGGCAGGTTTCTGCCGCAAACTGAGTCTAACCTCGTGTCATAGTCATTCTTATCATAGCCAAATTATACAGATATCAGACTAATTATGTCCATTTAACAGATTTGACTTCTTCTCAAGTCGCAACAGATTAATCAAATTGACATGTTTTACTCAATCTTAGGTTGAGCCTACAAATTACAATTATTCATCTTTTCAACAGACTTAACAGATTAGGCGACACAACAAATTTTGCAGATTAGGCAGTTTAACATAATTAGCAGATTTGGCGTCTCAACATATGTAGCAGTTTAGGCAATTCAACATATTAAATAGATAACAGATTTAGCAGATTAGTCAGTATAACAGATCTAAAACATTCCTTAAGGTTTCATTGACAAATTTTGCCTAATTATAAATTAGGCCTAAATTCACATGCCTAAAACATGGTCATGATTCATAATATAACATATACCCAAATTTTAGTTAAATTTGTATTGTACAGAATATTCCCCAAAAACCCTAAATCATGATCCACATATAAATGATGCCAAATATAGCCATTAATTACAATGCATGTCACATATCCAAATATCCCCATTTAGGTGTATCAACACTTAATAGTTATCAAATCTTAATGTGGATCTTTTACACCTAAGTCATATGCAAATAAATTCTCTTACAAACTATAATATATATATATATAGTATGTCCAGATCTAGATCTTGAATTACAACTTATGTCCTTTATGTTCTAAGTCATAAACAATCTCATATAATATGCCTCCAATTTATGTCCTGAATTATAACATGTGCTATGCATCTAAATCAATTACATGTTCACAGTTAAATTTTTACGCCCCAAATCCCAAGTCATATGTCCAATATTCTTCTATTCCTCAGGTCATATGTTCAATACACTTTATGTTTTTAACATGACCAGTCATAGGTCTCAAATTTATGTTCTAGCCACAGCCTATACTCTTTCCTCCAATCGGTCACATATCAGTCATGCTCAATTTATGCATCATTCTTTATCTGTCCCAAAAGTTTAGTGTTCGTGCGTAAATCTCTTATGAGATTTGGCGCAGGCTCGTGGTAGCCTGGCTATAGAACAGAAAGAAGAAAGAGATACAGAATAGTTATAAAAGATAGATCTAAGCAGAATAGAATATGCATAACCTCAGATTCAGATTTACAACCATGTCAAGATCATAATTAAAGTTCATATCTAAAAATAACTGTACTTGCCTTGGTTGGATTCTAAAAGAAAAAGGTGTTGTAGCTGTTCTCTTTTAATCCTAATCAGAATTGGAGGACGAAGAAGCACAAGTCCTAGCTTGAGTTTCAGAAGAGTAGAGACGCCATTGATTTTTTTTTAGAGAAGAACAGAGCAATGGAGGCTAGAGAATTGTGCAAGAGATTTAGGTTTAGGTTAGGGATGTATATATAAGTGTAGGAAGTTATTTAGGACCATTAGATTAACCCTGAACCATGAGAACCAATCAAATGCAAAGCCTGCATTTGAGGGAATCGGCCCACGGGATGACAGCCAAACACCCTGGATTAACCCCTAGTTGACCCAGTGGGGCTCGGGTCGACCTCAAAAATGGGCCGGTTCGGTTATTCCCCTTCCCAATTCGCTGTTTTGAACTTTTTTGCATATTTATTTATTTAATTTTTATATATATCTATATATTTCTCTCATATGCATACAAACTTCAAGGCTTAATAACTTCTTCATAATTAACCATTTTCACACTAAACCATTTTTTTGAACTGCGTTCACACTAAGCCACTTTTTTGCCATTCCCCTAAAACAAAAATATGGCGCTGGCGAGGATCGAACTCGGTACCTCTTGTATGCAAGTCACATGTTCTAACCAAATGAGCTACTAAGTCTTTTGCTTACAAACCTTAGAACAATGTTAAACATTATTCTTTTCTCATTCCTCTTTTTCAAATTAATTATTCTTTAATTTGTTATTTTAATATTCTCAGAAAATACGGGGTGTTACATTCTCCCCTCCTTAAAGGATTTCGTCCCTGAAATCTTCAAGTTAAGAAGAATGTATCCTAACATCCAACATCCATCTGCTCAACCATTCAATCACAGGCATCCATTGTCCTTAAAAGGTTTCTAATGCCGTATGAACATATGCAAAGTGCGTGTATATGTTTCTTATCTAATGCAAAATCAGGCGGTCTACTGATCTAGTTGACCTCCTTAATGCGAATCATGTTAGTGCCATGAGTCCAAATATGTATGTAAGAAATCCTATTTGATACACATCATTTCTATATGAGTGCATAACCATTCATCCAAATGCAACATCCATGTGAGGAGTAAATCATTATGCATCCACAAAAATTGAAAAATGCACACACATCCATCTGCAGTATGAGAGTGTTTTTGAGCCGATCTAGTGCCTAGTGTGTGTATATGCATCCACGAGCAACCACTAGCAACCACTTGCAACCATAAAATATAACATGTCTCAAACACATGTTTACACCCATTAGTTTCTACCTAAAGTTCGAAGATTCGATCGATAGGATACAGTCGAACGATGGAAGCGAGTACAGATAAAACAAAAACTTGGTTCCCATTAGACACTGGTTGAGAGAATAATTCCCCTAAGTATCAACCCCAAAGACCGAAATCAATATCAAATTGACATTTATAGGATTACCCTCTTTAGACAATGTCAAAACTGGAAATCTTAACCTTATCAGAGATATTCAGATATTTACAGACTACTAGCACAGATCAGATTACTAAATGATTCTTAGAAAACTAAGCATGATAAAACCCAGAATGTATGCGTCCTACTTGACGCCTAACACAGATATCTCTCAAACCCCAATTTATCACAAACAGATGAGTCATAACTCTTATGGGTTTGAGTCAACAGCGGAATCAGAAACAATACTAGTATTAAAGTGCAGAGTATCGATTACAGAATCAAAATGCCAGAATCAGAAAGTGTTTTAACTCAACAATCAGATAAAGAAATTAAACCTCTCACATAAAGTTTTCCTAATTCTATCCTATCCACTAGCCTCGAGAGTGTTCGCCTGCCCTCCAGCAGCTGGTCCTGCCCTCTGCCCTTGTCCTCGTTTTTTCGGGCAGTCCCTAGTGAAGTGTCCCATTTCATCACAGTCGAAACAAGTGCCCTTCCTCTTTCACAATTCTCATTCAGATGGGTCGAGCTTCCACAAGTAAAGCACTTCTTCTCCTTTTTATCTTCAGACTTCCCATCCTTCTTTCGTGTTTCCTTTTTGGGCCCTGCCTTCTTGTTCTGTGGTTCTTTGAGCTTTTCTTCTTTCTTCTCACTTTTGGCTTCCTCTTCATGCATTAATGCCATGTCAACCAATTTCTCGAAGGTAACCCCCATGGGAATATGGGTCATAGCCAACCCACGTAGCGGCTCATTCAAACCTTTGACGAATCTCAGAGCCTTCTTCTCAGATGTGTTCACCAAGTCTAAGCCAAATCTTGCCAATTGATTGAATTTGTTGACGTACTCTTTCACTGATAGATTTCCCTGCTTCAATGTCAAGAACCTTTCCATATATAAATTTTCTTCCGTCCGTGAGAGAAACTTTGCCTCAAACCTACGCCTGAAATCCGCCTAAGAGTCAACAGGACGCTCCCCATTAGTGACCTCCCACCAAAACGAGGCCTCTCCCTTCATTAACCAAGCGGCTAATTTGACTTTCCTTTCTTCTTCTACTTCAAAGATTTCAAGCAAGTCTTCCACCTCCTTAAGCCAATTTCTAGCTTCCACAAACGTTTCTGACCCTTGAAAAGGTTTTCCGTCCATAGCCTTAAAATCCTTGCATATCTTTGCAAAAGTATCAGCGCGAGGAGGGGGAGGAGGAGGAGGAGGAGGAACGGGTGCAGCCGGTGGTGGAGGAACATTAGCTGGACCTGCAGCGGCGACCCTAGCCTCTAGTAACCTCCTATACCATCCTGGTATCGTTACACCCTTTGGAAGGTTAAGATCTTCAGCCATGCTGAAACGGAAAAGGAAAGATTCAAAATGGAGAATTTGAAAGATAAATATATGGCTATTGGGGATTATGTTTTTCATAACAACTTTTCCCTTAAAATTACTTATTAATACATGTTTTTCAAAATACTCCTTCAAAAATGCTTTTAGAAAAATAGTTTTTCTAAAAATTTTATCTTTTCCTGGTAAACTTCAGCTCTGATACCAAGTGTAACACCCCACCTCCGTTAAGGTCACTCACAAAGGGAATGCCTAATCTTTGGTGGAGCATTTTAGTAAACAGAAACAGAATACTACAATACAGATAAACAGTACTTGAAAAATTATAACTTTATTACAGCGGAAAACAGAAATTAGTTTGGTTACATCTTTAACAAATTCTCAAGTACATAAATGTCAGCCTTGTTCAGAAAGTCATCAGAGTACAAAACTTTAAAATCATAATCCCCACAGAAGATTCCATAAGAAGTCAAGCCATACTTTAAGCACTTCAAGCACTTTAACCAAAAGAGATCCAGATCAAACTAAAGTATTCCCTCCTTGAAAACCTGGGGGGAGAACGGAAGAAAAGGGGCGAAAATAAACAAGGTCAGACATAAAATCTGGCAAGTCCAGTGACTTTCAGCATATGAACAGATAATAATAATTATGACAAGAAAATAAGCAGGATAAGAGATAACAGTAACAGGAACAACAGATATACTTAGGTCAAACAGAAGAAACAGAATGATATCTCTTTTCATTTCTCTACACTAATACTAATATAACGGGATTAGGTGTTACCCTAATGTCTTAACAGAAACAGAAAGGAAACATAATGATTTCCACAGAACATAATGCTAGTAATGGGCTTTTACCACCCGAACAGAAGGTACAGAAACAGAAACAGATTAATCCCTATGGAAACAGAATGTAGAATTAGGTATGCACTAATAAATAGGCCTTTACCACCCAATAGACGGTACCACTCGGAAACAGACAGGTGTTACCACCCAACAGAAACAGACGGTACCCCACAGAAACAAACAGAGCTAAGTGTACCCTAAGTTCTACCCCACGCGATCGGCTCCCTAATACATAAATATCCTGTGCCAGCCCCACCGAAGGGTGTATCATTCCCTAAAGTGGCAACCTTTGAATGACACAGACCTATTCACAGATGTCACGGCGTCTTACATCCTCAGAGGCAGACCGGGATCCATGCACGCACATGACCGGTTGGAACGCACCATCAACACCCCTCGCCATTATCAGAATGAACCGCTTATAATTAGTTCAGTAAGCGTGCCCGAACCCTACCTACTATTGGGTCAAAGTTTTGATACTAGAAAGGGTTACTGACTAATATGGGTCCCAAACAACAGAAGACACAAGTAATTTCCCTCCTAACCTTGTGTCCCCAGACTAACAGATTTTAGACTAACTTGTTTACAAGTTCAGACATACAGAGTTCAGATCAACTAGTTCACAGATCAGACAACCAATTTGACAAGTTTTCAGACTAACGGATCCGATATACGGATTTAACAGATTTACAGATTTGTCTAACCTTGTATTGGGCCTACAGATTCATGAAACGGGTTTATTAAATTCATTAGTCCAGTTGGTTTTACCCTATCCACCCAACACATTTTAAGACATCATATTTATCTTAGATTTGCATTAATTAATTATTAATGCACATACCTCTCACATTAGGTCGCTAGCTTGTGGCCTCTGGATGTGCCGGGCGGTTCCGGGCAGACTTCTGCCACAAGCCAGACTTAACCTCGTGTCTAAGCATATTTTAGTTATGCCTACGACCTCTCATATTAGACTGACAGTTTGCGGCTACTGGTTAGGTCGGTTGGTTCCGGGCAGGTTTCTACCGCAAACTGAGTCTAACCTCGTGTCATAGTCATTCTTATCATAGCCAAATTATCCTATTACAAATTATACAGATATCATACTAATTATGTCCATTTAACAGATTTGACTTCTTCTCAAGTCGCAATAGATTAATCAAATTGACATGTTTTACTCAATCTTAGGTTGAGCCTACAAATTACAATTATTCAGCTTTTCACAGACTTAACAGATTAGGCAACACAACAGATTTAGTAGATTAGGCAGTTTAACATAATTAGTAGATTTGGCGTCTAAACATATGTAGCAGTTTAGGCAATTCAACAGATTAAACGGATAACAGATTTAGCAGATTAGGCAATATAACAGATCTAAAACATTCCTTAAGGTTTCATTGACAAATTTTGCCTAATTATAAATTAGGCCTAAATTCACATGCCTAAAACATGGTCATGATTCATAATATAACATACACCCAAATTTTAGTTAAATTTGTATAGTATAGAATATTCCCCAAAAACCCCAAATCATGATCCATATATAAATGATGCCAAATATAGCCATTAATTACAATGCATGTCACATATCCAAATATCCCCATTTAGGTGTATCCACACTTAATAGTTATCAAATCTTAATGTAGATCTTTTACACCTAAGTCATATGCAAGTAAATTCTCTTATAGACTATAATATATATAGTATGTCCAGATCTAGATCTTGAATTACGACTTATGTCCTTTATGTTCTAAGTCATAAACAATCTCATATAATATGCCTCCAATTTATGTCCTGAATTACAACATGTGCTATGCATCTAAATCAATTACATTTTCACGGTTAAATTTTTACGCCCCAAATCCCAAGTCATATGTCCAATATTCTTCTATTCCTCAAGTCATATGTTCAATACACTTTATGTTTTTAACATGTCCAGTCATAGGTCTCAAATTTATGTTCTAACTACAGCCTATACTCTTTCCTCAAATCAATCACAGATCAGTCATGCTCAATTTATGCATCATTCATTATTTGTCCCAAAATTTTAGTGTTCGTGCGTTAATTTCTTATGAGATTTGGCGCGGGCTCGTGGTAGCCTGGCTATAGAACAGAAAGAAGAAAGAGATATAGAATAGTTATAAAAGATAGATCTAAGCAGAACAGAATATGCATAACCTCAGATTCAGATTTACAACCATGTCATGATCATAATTAAAGTTCATATCTAAAAATAACTGTACTTGCCTTGGTTGGATTCTAAAAGAAAAAGGTGTTGTAGCTGTTCTCTTTTAATCCTAATCAGAATTAGAGGAAGAAGAAGCACAAGTCCTAGCTTGGGTTTCAGCAGAGTAGAGACGCCATTGATTTTTTTTTTTTAGAGAAGAAGAGAGCAATGGAGGCTAGAGAATTGTGCAAGAGATTTAGGTTTAGGTTAGGGATGTATATATATAGGTGTAGGAAGTTATTTTGGACCATTAGATTAACCCTGAACCATGAGAACCAATCAAATGCAAAATCTGCATTTGAGCGAATCGGCCCACGGGATGACATCCAAACACCATGGATTAACCCCTAGTCGACCCAGCGAGGCTCGGGTCGACCTCAAAAATGGGCCGGTTCGGTTATTCCCAGTGTAAGAGATTTAGGTTTAGGTTAGGGATGTATATATAGGTGTAGGAAGTTATTTAGGACCATTAGATTAACCCTAAACCATGAGAACCAATCAGATGCAAAATCTGCATTTGAGCGAATCGGCCCACGGGTTGACAGCCAAACACCCTGGATAAACCCCTAGTCGACCCAGCAGAGCTCGGGTCGACCTCAAAAATGGGCCGGTTCGGTTAAATGCAGATTTTGCATCTGATTGGTTCTCATGGTTCAGGGTTAATCTAATGGTCCTAAATAACTTCCTACACCTATATATACATCCCTAACCTAAACCTAAATTTCTTACACTTGGTATCAGAGCCTGGTTTCGATCCTGGGACCTGTGGGTTATGGTCACTCACAAAGGGAATGCCTTAACTTTGATGGAGCGTTTTAGTAGACAGAACAAAATGTTACAAGACAGATATAAAATAGTACTTGAAAAACTTTATAACTTTATTGCAGCGGAAAAAACAGAAATCAGTTTGGTTACAACTTTACCAAAAACTCAAGTACATATATATCAGCCTTGTTCAAAACCATCAGAGTACAAAACTTTAAAATCATAATCCCTACAGAACAGAAGCTATAAAGAGCCAAGCCATACTTTAAGCACTTCAAGCAGAAGGAATCTGGATCAAGCTAGTGTATTCCCTCCTTGGAAACCTGGGTGGGGGGGAACGGAAGAAAAGAGGCGAAACAACAAGGGTCAGACATAAAAGTCTGGCAAGTCCAGTGACTTTCAGCATATGAACAGATAATAATAATCATAACATGAAAATAAAGCTGGATAAGAGATGACAGCAATAGGAGTAACAGATATACTTAAACTAAACAGAAGAAACAGGATGATATAAGTTATTACTTTTCACTTCTCTGCACTAATACTAGTCTAACAGGATTAAGTGTCACTCTAATGTCTAAACAGAAACAGAAACAGAAACAGAATAATTTCTAAAGAAATAGAATGCTAGAAATGGGCCTTTACCTCCCTAACAGAAACAGACGGTACAGAAACAGAATGATAATAATGGGCCTTTACCACCCGAACAGAAACAGACGGTATAGAAACAAAATGATAATAATGGGCCTTTACCACCCGAACAGAAGGTACAGGAACAGAAACAGAATAATCCCTACGGAAACAGAATGTAGAATTAGGTGTACACTACTGATGGGACTTTACCACCCAAACAAACAGATGGTACCACGCAGACAAGTGTTGCCACCCAACAGAAACAGACGGTACCCCACAGAAACAAACAGAGCTATGGGTACCTTAAATCCTACCCCACGCGATCGGCTCTCTAATACATAAATACCCTGTGCCAACCCCATAGAAGGGTGTATCATTTCCTAAAGTGGCAACTTTTGAATGACACAGACCTATTTAAAGACGTTACGGCGTCTTACATCCTCAGAGGCAGACCGGGATCCATGCACACACATGACCCGATTGGAATGCACCATCAACACCCCTCGCCATTATCAGAATGAACCGCTTATAATTAGTTTAGTAAGCGTGCCCAGATCCTACCTACTGTTGGGTCATAGTTTTGATACCAGAAAGGGTTACTGACTAATATGGGTCCCACACAACAGATGGCACAAGTAATTACCCATCCTAACCTTGTGTCCCCAGACTAACAGACTTCAGATTAACTAGGTTACAGATTTCAAAGTTCAGATTAACAAGTTCTCAGATCGGACATACATGTTAACAGGTTTTCAGACTAACAGGTTACAGATTAACAGATTATATGTACAGATTAACAGACTTACAAATTAACCGGTTACAAATTAACAAATCAGATGTACAGATTAACAGACTTACAGATTGTCTAACTTTGTATTGGGCCTACAGATTCATGAAACGGGTTTATTAAATTCATTAGTCCAGTTGGTTTAACCCTACCCACCCAACACGTTTTAGCCATCATATTTATCTTAGATTTGCATTAATTAATTATTAATGCGCAGACCTCTCACATTAGGTCGCTTGCTTGTGGCCGCTGGATGTGCCGGGCGGTTCCGGGCAGACTTCTGCCATAAGCCATACCTAACCTCGTGTCTAAGCATATTCTAGTTATGCCTACGACCTCTCACATTAGACTGACAATTTGCGGTTGCTGGTTAAGCCGGTTGGTTCCGGACAGGCTTCCGCCGCAAACGGAGTCTAACCTCGTGTCATAACCACTTTATTCCATTACAGAAAATATCAGATTAATTATGTTCATTTAACAAATTTAACTTCTTCTCAAGTCGCAGTAGATTAATCAAATTAACATGTTTTACTCAATCTTAGGTTGCCTACAAATTACAATTATTCAGCTTTTCAATAGATTTAACAGATTAGGCGACACAACAGATTTAGCAGATTAGGCAGTTTAACATAATTAGCAGATTTGGCGTTTCAACATATTTAGCAGTTTAGGCTATTCAACAGATTAAACAGATAACAGATTTAGCAGATTAGGCAATTCAATAGATTAATAAGATTTAGCAGATCTAAAACATTTCTTAAGGTTTCATTGACAAATCTTGCCTAATTATAAATTAGGCCTAAATTCACATGCCTAAATCATGGTCATGATTCATAATATAACATATACCCAAATTTTAGTTAAATTTGCATAGTACAGAATATGCTCAAAAATCCCAATCATGATTCACACATAAATTATCCAAATATAACCATTAATTACAATGCATGCCACATATCCAAAAGTCCCCATTTAGGTGTATTCACACTTAATAGTTATCAAATATTAATATAGATTTTTACACCTAAGTCATATGCAAATTAATTCTCTCTTTTTTTCAAATTACAGACTATAATATGTATAGTATGTCCAGATCTAGATCTTGAATTACAACTTGTACTATGCATCCAAATCAGTTACATGTTCACAGTTAAATTTTACGCCCTAAATCCCATGGCATATGTCCAATATTCTTTATACCTCAAAACTATGTTCAATTATATGCCTCAGATTTATGTTTCTAAGTTGCAACCTATTTTATGTTTTAAGTCACAATAATCCTCTTCTTCCAAGTCATAGGTCATCTTATGCAATATGCCTTAAATTTATGTCCAGAATTACAACATGTGTTGTGTCCTCAAATTAGTTCAAATCAATTATGCCCAAATATGCCTCATTCAATATTCTTCCCAAAAT
Source organism: Allium sativum (assembly GCA_030737875.1). Classification (NCBI taxonomy): domain Eukaryota; kingdom Viridiplantae; phylum Streptophyta; class Magnoliopsida; order Asparagales; family Amaryllidaceae; genus Allium; species Allium sativum. Next base: position 711,148,356 of record CM060921.1, on the reverse strand, counting down.
TTAGCGTTTATACGTTCATCTCTTATGAGATTTGGCTCAGGCTAATGATAGCCTGGCTATCAAACAAAAAGAAAACAAGAAGGAAGAAATACATAACAAACAGAATAATAACAATAAAGTAGAAGAACAGATCTGATAAACAGAAAAAGACATAACCTCAGATTCAGATTCATTATCATGCTAGGATCACAATTAAATTTCATATCGAAAAATAACTGTACTTGCCTTGGTTGGATTCTAAAAGAAAAAGGTGTTGTAGCTGTTCTCTTTTAAAACTAATCAGAATTGGAGGAAGAAGAAGAACAAGTCCTAGCTTAGGTTTCAGCAGAGTAGAGACACCATTGATTTATTTTTTTAGAGAAGAAGAGAGCAATGGAGGCTAGAGAATTGTGGTATTAGAGCTGAAGGTTACCAGTACAGATAATAATAATTATGACATGAAAATAAGCAGGATAAGAGATAACAGTAACAGGAACAACAGATATACTTAGGTTAAACAGAAGAAACAGAATGATATCTCTTTTCATTTCTCTGCACTAATACTAATACTAATATAACGGGATTAGGTGTAACCCTAATGTCTTAACTGAAACAGAAAGGAAACAGAATGATTTCCACAGCACAGAATGCTAGTAATGGTCTTTTACCACCCGAACAGAAGGTACAGAAACAGAAACAGATTAATCCTTATGGAAACAGAATGTAGAATTAGGTATACACTAATAAATAGGCCTTTACCACCCAACAGACGGTACCACGCGGAAACAGACAGGTGTTACCACCGAACAGAAACAGACGGTACCCCACAGAAATAAACAGAGCTAAGTGTACCCTAAGTTCTACCCTACGCGATCGGCTCCCTAATACATAAATACCCTGTGCCAGCCCCACCGAAGGGTGTATCATTCCCTAAAGTGGCAACCATTGAATGACACATACGTCTTTACAGATGTCACGGCGTCTTACATCCTCAGAGGCAGACCGGGATCCATGCACGCACATGACCCGGTTGGAACGCACCATCAACACCCCTCGCCATTATCAGAATGAACCGCTTAAAATTAGTTCAGTAAGCGCGCCCGAACCCTACCTACTGTTGGGTCAAAGTTTTGATACTAGAAAGGGTTACTGACTAATATGGGTCCCAAACAACAGATGACACAAGTAATTTCCCTCCTAACCTTGTGTCCCCAGACTAACAGATTTCAGATTAACTTGTTTACAAGTTCAGACATACAGAGTTCAGATCAACTAGTTCACAGATCTGACAACTAATTTGACAAGTTTTCAGACTAACGGATCAGATATACGGATTTAACAGATTTACAGATTTGTCTAACCTTGTATTGGGCCTACAGATTCACGAAACGGGTTTATTAAATTCATTAGTCCAGTTGGTTTTACCCTATCCACCCAACACGTTTTTAGACATCATATTTATCTTAGATTTGCATTAATTAATTATTAATGCACATACCTCTCACATTAGGTCGCTAGCTTGTGGTCGCTGGATGTGCTGGGCGGTTCCGGGCAGACTTCTGCCACAAGCCAGACTTAACCTCGTGTCTAAGCATATTTTAGTTATGCCTATGACCTTTCACATTATACTAACAGTTTGCGGCTACTGGTTAGGCCGGTTGGTTCCGGGCAAGTTTCTGCCGCAAACTGAGTCAAACCTCGTGTCATAGTCATTCTTATCATAGCCAAATTATCCTATTACAAATTATACAGATATCAGACTAATTATGTCCATTTAACAGATTTGACTTCTTCTCAAGTCGCAACAGATTAATCAAATTGACATGTTTTACTCAATCTTAGGTTGAGCCTACAAATTACAATTATTCAGCTTTTCAACAGACTTAACAGATTAGGCGACACAATAGATTTAGTAGATTAGGCAGCTTAACATAATTAGCAGATTTGGCGTCTCAACATATGTAGCAGTTTAGGCAATTCAACGGATTAAACAAATAACAGATTTAGCAGATTAGGCAATATAACAGATCTAAAACATTCCTTAAGGTTTCATTGACAAATTTTGCATAATTATAAATTAGGCCTAAATTCACATGCCTAAAAAATGGTCATGATTCATAATATAACATATACCCAAATTTTAGTTAAATTTGTATAGTACAGAATATTCCCCAAAAACCCCAAATCATGATCCACATATAAATGATGCCAAATATAACCATTAATTACAACGCATGTCACATATCCAAATATCCCCATTTAGGTGTATCCACACTTAATAGTTATCAAATCTTAATGTAGATCTTTTACACCTAAGTCATATGCAAATAAATTCTCTTACAGACTATAATATGTATAGTATGTCCAGATCTAGATCTTGAATTACAACTTATGTCCTTTATGTTCTAAGTCATAAACAATCTCATATAATATGCCTCCAATTTATGTCCGGAATTACAACATGTGCTATGCATCTAAATCAATTACATGTTCACAGTTAAATTTTTACGCCCCAAATCCCAAGTCATATGTCCAATATTCTTCTATTCCTCAAGTCATATGTTCAATACACTTTATGTTTTTAACATGTCGAGTCATAGGTCTCAAATTTATGTTCTAGCTGCTGCCTATACTCTTTCCTCAAATCAGTCACAGATCAGTCATGCTCAATTTATGCATCATTCATTATTTGTCCCAAAAGTTTAGTGTTCGTGCGTTAACCTCTTATGAGATTTGGCGTAGGCTCGTGGTAGCCTGGCTATAGAACAGAAAGAAGAAAGAGATACAGAATAGTTATAAAAGATAGATCTAAGCAGAACAGAATATGCATAACCTCAGATTCAGATTTACAACCATGTCACGATCATAATTAAAGTTCATATCTAAAAATAACTGTACTTTTCTTGGTTGGATTCTAAAAGAAAAAGGTGTTGAAGCTGTTCTCTTTTAATCCTAATCAGAATTGGAGGAAGAAGAAGCACAAGTCCTAGCTTGGGTTTCAGCAGAGTAGAGACGCCATTGATTTTTTTTTTAGAGAAGAAGAGAGCAATGGAGGCTAGAGAATTATGCAAGAGATTTAGGTTTAGGTTAGGGATGTATATATAGGTGTAGGAAGTTATTTAGGACCACTAGATTAACCCTGAACCATGAGAACCAATCAAATGCAAAATCTGTATTTGAGCGAATCGACCCACGGGATGACAGCCAAACACCCTGGATTAACCCCTAGTCGACCCAGCAGAGCTCGGGTCGACCTCAAAAATGGGCCAGTTCGGTTATTCCCCCTCCCAATTCGCTGTTTTGAACTTTTTTGCATATTTATTTATTTAATTTTTATATATATCTATATATTTCTCTCATATGCATACAAACTTTAAGGCTTAATAACTTCTTCATAATTAACCATTTTCACACTAAACCATTTTTTTGAACTGTGTTCACACTAAGCCACTTTTAGTCATTCCCCTAAAACAAAAATATGGCGCTGGCGGGGATCGAACTCTGTACCTCTTGTATGCAAGTCACATGTTCTAACCAAATGAGCTACTAAGTCTTTTGCTTACATACCTTAGAACAATGTTAAACATTATTCTTTTCTTATTCCTCTTTTTCAAATTAATTATTCTTTAATTTGTTATTTTAATATTCTCAGATAATACAGGGTGTTACAGAATTCTCCTAGTATGAATCTGATGGAAGTACATTAGGATCATAATGCTCTGATGGTTCTGATTCTGTATCCTTTTCTGATATACTGGTTGAGCGTTTATCAGACATGGCTGTGTTGGCGAATAAACATGAGTCGTTAGAACACAATAACCCGTACCCTATGCATGTGCAAGTGTTAGTGTGCACATGTGTGTACGGTACGAGAAAGAAAAATATCGAGTAAATTTAGTAAGCGTGATATTGGTCATCGTATGCTGCTAAGTTATGTTGTTGTTCAATCCAAAAAAGTTCGTTCATAAGGCTCTATACTAACTGTCCATGGAGGTATTAAAGCTATGCTGAATTTCAGTCAAGATATTTGTTAAATGGTTGGTCAGATTGGTCCGTTAGATTTCATCACATGATTTGCTATGGAAATCTGACTTGCAAATCCTCGTCTATACATAGCGAAGGTATCAATTCGTGGGAGCGAAGCTGGCTCGTGACCCTACTGTCGGTCGTGATCAGTTCGAATCGTGATGAAGGGACCGTTCGTGAATAGGGTCGTGATTACACACTGGTCCGTGATAGGGGTTGACCCACGGGGAAAGGTTTGGTTCGTGTTTAGGAGGGGGTTCGTGGTTATATGTTCAGATGAACACCACATTGCCTCGCCACATGCGGCTCGTGAAGCACTCCATGATCCGTATCACTTCCCATCCTTACAAACCGATTGTCTCCCCTCACCGTTACCATGATTCACGAACCGGGGTAGTCATCACGATCCGAACCGCCATTCTATCCTACTGACAGGATGAGCCAAAGTTCGATTCCTCTTCGTTCCCTTCCACAAACCTGATTCTAGCCTCCTCTCTCCACGATCTGATAAACTCGTGGATCTTCCTTCCTCAATCCACCATCCCGAGCTGATCCCCTGTAGCAATGCTGCCTCCAAAACATTCGACCTTTCTTCCCCAGCTCACAACCACTCAACAGATCGCCTCCTCTCTCAAACTCAAGCTCTAAAAACTTCAATCGTCATTGCTCATGGCAGCGATGGTGACGAAATCAATAGGAACTCACCCCAAACCCAAATCGATACATGAAAGAAAAAGAAAAAAATCGAAGTCGCTGCTGTTACTACCTAGTTGGAGTGATTCAATGGTCTTGAAGTTTTCTGGGCTGGAAGGAGATGTGATTTAGGGCTTAGAGATGAAGGGATTAAGGCGGCGTCCGTAAAAGGTAAGAAGGAGAAGAGAGGAGGAGAGATCGGTATTTATAACCCTCTTGAAAGACCCCTCGTTTCCCTTCTTTTGTTTTATTAGGAACGGTTTGGCCCGATGGACCGTGAACACACAAACAAGCCCGCCGTTGTTTGCAAAAAGATCCAAAGCACCATCGATCCGTGATGTGTGCTTAGCACCACGGGCCACGAGCGTCCGTGAAAGCCCAACGAGATTTAGAAGGCAGCCCTTTCGATCAGTTGGTCCGCGACAAATGCCACATCCACGAACCGTAATGTGCTCCCACGACCTCGAGGACTATCATTGAATGGAAGACACAAAAATACTTATAAAAACTTAAAGCTTACTTGGCAAGTTGATCGCAATACACCTTGGAATTCAGAAGATGAAAACTAATCAGCAAATTAAAGAGAGTAATTGTAAATCAAATCTGACATTTATACATTGCAAAGGGCGTAGCCATTCAGAGCGGTGCGATGCTATAGATGAATGTGACTGTTGATTCACATCGTTCCGTGAAAAGATCTGTTCAACAGTTTCAAAGCGTGTTCCATCCCGGATAAAACATACTTCGAAGGGGCAAAATGTTGGCTAGCTTTTCGGACCAAGCCACCAAGACTCATACATAAATCCAATATGAAGCCTCACTAATGAAAACCATAACGAACCGCTCGTGCCAATGTTCCACGACCCGCTTGTGTCAATGTTCCACGACCCGCTCGTGTCAATGTTCCACGACCCGCTCGTGTTAATGCTCCACAACCCGACCCCAAGGTTAGAAAATAAAGGCCACGACCAGGTCTTCCACAGTCCGTTAAGTTCGGGATCTAAAGACACTTTTCCATAACCGTCATATTGACCATTTCTCCATCAAGCCACAAACCAGCCCGAGATCCTCGGGTTCCGTGCCACGTGTCATCACAAACCGCTTACAGAAATCACCTATAAATAGCCCCGTGCTTGGCATTTTTGAGCATCTTTTGGCAGTTCTGAGTGTTGTTTCCACATTATTGTTCCTTCACTATTTCTTATCAGTATTACTTCAAAATTACTGAGATATTCACAACTATAAGAGTGAGATTGAGAGAAATCATTGATTGTACTTGCAATTAACGTATAACCTGAAGCATATAAAGTGGACGCAGGCTCGTTAACGCTGAACCACTATAAACTTTGTGTGTTTTCTGCTTTTCCTTCATTTTTAGATAAAATTCTCCATAAATCTAAAAAATTTGGTGTTAGAACCAAATTTTGGTCTAACATTTATGCACCCATTCTTTAAAACCGCTGCATCATTCATGCCATATATGGCTAATTAATGACCATTGCAATGCTCCTATATATACATACATGTATATATACACAGTTGTGTATATATGTGTGTGCGTTTGTAACACATGTGCGCTGGTCCGGGCTTCATCATCCATTACTCCACTCTTGATTTGCCAAGACTATTTGAACAGCTGCAATACTTGATTGTGTTGGACTGTCTGAGTATGTAATTTTGCGCATACGTGTAGGCTACTACTACACTAAGGGCTTGAACATGAGTTTGGCACTGTCTTATTGCACCAGTATGCTAGTGCTTTTGATTTGAACATGTCTGACCTGAAAGTTATGTTGCTTTGAATATTTTTTGTTGACTATACCCATGCTTACTGTGTTGCACATACATATGTGCTCCTATGATTTCCACTAGACATGCACACAGAAGTATTCATTCCAGCCTCGGTCTGTGTCATTGTCATAATCTTCATCCTAGACCTGAACATTTTTGTATTTGAGATGTTGCATTCAATTGCTAGGCCATGTGACCCTTTTGCTTGCTGTTCTTGTTTGATCTGGTCTTGATGTATATGCTTATTCACATCTACCATGTCTTTGTGCATACTTGTGCCATGGTTTATGTAACAACCCGGAATTTTGGAACCAATTTAAAATTTATTTTTAATTGATTTTTATGGAAAATAAATATTTTTAATGATTTATTTTGAGAATAAATGACTTAGAATTTATTTTAATCGAAGTTAGAATGTATAAATTTAAAATTTAATTAAAACGATCTTGAAATGGCGTGATAGTTTGAAAATTTGATTTTAAACATTAAATGAATATATAGAATTCAATAAAAATCAGAATTTGATAAAACAAGAAGCATTGAAATTTTCTAACGAATATAAGAAATTGAAATTTCACTTTATAAATTGTAAGTTATGTCTAAATAAAAATTTAGAATAGTCGCAATGGAATTTAAATATATTTTTAAAAGGTATATATAGCCCGTAGAAAACACACATTTTGCACACGGACGAATTTGGAATCGAAACCACTTCCATTGAGTTCAAAATGCCGTTTGCGTGTTCGAAAACTATAAGCATCGATACCTTTGGAGTTGGAGAAATTTTGGTCATTTTCATTGGATATAAGACCAAAATATCACTTTTTGCATGTGGACGAATTTGGACTTTAAACCACTTCCATCGAGTTCAAAACGTCGTTCACGTGCTCGAAAAGTATAAACTTCGATATATTTCTTGATTCGAAAAAATGGGACTTTGGTTTGGGCTTGGTTAGCTAACATAGCTCACTCCTTATAACCCCAAACTAGCCACTTCGTCTTCATTGACTTCCTCACTATGTAAAAAATAGAAATTGGGAGAAAAAGATGGGAAATTAAATTTCCTAAGCCAGGCTTTGCAAATTGGAGCTCAAATCAAGAGGAAATCAAGCATGCATAGAAACTAGGGTAAACTCTTGCATCTTCATCTCCATCTTCTCCATCCTGTTTCCTCTTCAAATTTCGGTATTTCCTATGACCTAACTCTTAGGAAAATTCAACTATATGTGTTTAGACTGAATATTAGCAAGTTATATTAGAAGAGAGGCTGTTCTAGCTTATCATTGGATTAATTTCTTGCTTCTATCAAGCAAAGGTGAGATCTTTGTGAGTTATCTATGAACCCACATCTAGGCCACAAGCCTAGAGGCTTGTAGAGTGCAGTTTAGAATTCATTTGAGTTTGCATATGCTAGTGAAATGGATAAGCTAGTGAAACTTAGTTGGTTTCATATATTCATGTTCCATTAAATTGGGAATTATGATTAGAATAGTCCACACAATTGAATGCGTATGTTATAAGTGGTTTAGGAGATATTGTGAAGCTCCATTGTCGCACCGGCAAGTTCTAAGACTTCACAGTTCGCTTATATCACATTTGATTGTCTTGGATTGATATTATGTTCGTTTTAGAGCTTATAATCAAAATCATTGCAATCTTATGTATACATGTTTATGCATGTGTTCCTGAGTTGTTTCGACGAGCTTATGAGGCATTATCATCATCTAGATCAAGTGCATAGCCTCCATAGTTCGCCGGAAATGATTCATAGAAGAAGAAAGGAAAAAAAGACAAATGGAACTGATTAACAGCCCAGGTTTGACCAGTCGACTGGTCGATTTCTGACCAGTCGATTGTAAAGAACTGGGCAGAAACCCAGTTCCTAACAAGTCGACTTGTCAGAAATGGACCAGTCAACTGGTCTAGCAGTTTTTTGGCTGTGGACCGGAGGAACCTCGGTCCTCGGTCCACAGTGTACATTGATCCAGGAACTTTCCCTTTCGGAGCCTGGACCGTTTGGCCTTCGTTTGTGACTTTTCAGTTCTCTATCTCATAGATTTCAGCAGCCCGATTCTTACGAAATTATTTTATAAATCATCAATTAAAGAATGAAGGAGTGGAAACCAATGGTGAGAACTCTCTCCCACTCAAGTATTTTATACAGTTATGTATTTTTATAACGGAATATTTGTTGATTGCCCATGGTTGTAATATTTGTTTGGAAAATGATGGATGTTTACAGTTTTATTGTTATCATTATATTAAACTGTGAAAATATTAGATTAGTTCACATGGATGGTGATGTAAACCCCACACGGGTATTGGGAAGATAATTTTACACATCGCCCAAGTATGCAAATGATAATAAATGGATGTTGATTGAAAACCCAACATAGGTCTGTGGATGATAATAACTTCACGCATCTCCTTTGTGTTTAGTCGTATGTCAATCGATTGATGGATAGACTACCGTAAGCGTTATTTAATTATTTAATGCTTATGCAATTGCAAATTACACTCTGGATGTGATTTGGATGTTTAATAGTTGTTCATCACTATCTTTGCATACATGCGATGTATGGAATCCATATAAATGAAATTTTATGGTTATTGATTGAGTCACATTCCAATTCGGAAATAAAAAATATTTTAAAATAATATTCAGTTAAGAATTAAATTATGGTTTTGATTTCTGATTTCAGATGGACACGAATACATTATGTAAAATCATAATAATAAATGTTTTGAAAAGATTTTGCAGTTTGTAAAGATAAAAGATATTTTTATCTAAATGAACTAGCTAACAACTAGAATAAAGAACTTAAAGGAATTGAAATGGTTTTAATCTAACTAGAATTTTCCAATATATAAATTGGAATGGATTTGAATGGAAATTATCTTCGAAATATTTCGATATTGGATTCCGTGATTATGCGGATATTATTGAGGAATTTGGAAGATACAGATATCGTTATTCCTAATACGTTATCTGTTGGTTTCAGAATTTGATATTGAATAAAAGTCGATATGATTTCTATTTAGAGCCTTGTATTTAATATCAAATTGGATTTTAGGTTTGTCGTGAATGTTGTCTTCAATAACATTGTTCATAAACCCAGTTGAGAAAAGAATAAATCTTTTAATTAGGATTTAAGGAAGTTTTCCCATTAATAAATAAAATTGGAAATAAAATGATACTTGATTTTGTATTGATTGTGAACAATGTTTTAAACAACATTATTTCTTAAACCCGATTAATTGTGAAGTTATGATCCGGAATTTGTAAATCTTCTAATTAAGATTTAATGGAATTATTCCAAAGAGAAGTTTTCCAATTTAATAAAAGAAATTGAAATGGAATGGAGTTCGATTGAGTGATAATGGAGATGAGATTCAGTGAAGGAAGAGCATTACTATTTATTGAATTTAAAAGGCTTTGCCTTTATTCCATTTATAGTGTTAGTCCGATACGGAAATTTATGTCGATTATATATTGTTATGATTTCCATGAAGGTTCCATTTGAATGGAAGATGATTTTTGTGTTTATCGTGAATTATGTTTTAAGTGACATAGGTTTTTTAACCCAGTTAAATACATGATTAATTTTCCTAAAGTTGAATGATCATTAAGTAATGATTTTTGAGATTAAAACTAAATGTAGGATTACTGAATCTTTAATTAGATTGGAATGTGAATGAGGTAACTAAATTTACCGAATTCAAGGAAATAACCGAGAATGGAGTACCACCAGTTTTACTCCATGCGATTGTTAAAATCTTTAATTAGATTGGAAACATGAAATAGTGATTAATTTTACCGATAACGCATTGGATGTTAGATATGGAGTACTACCATTTTTGCTCCATGGGATGAATAGGTTGGGATTGGGACAATAAAATTAATAATTACTTCGTAAGGTTCGCTAATCCCGACTAGTTGATAAACCTTAATTTGGTTTTAGTTGTGAAAAGATAATACAAAATCTTTTGAAATGGTTTCCAAAGTGAAGATTTAAACAAGAGGTATAAATGAATAAATCTTTGATAAGATTTGTGGGAATAATTCCCAATGTAATGAATATTTTAATAAAAGAATATTCTGGATTGGAATGAGGCATATGATGTGTTTTTATAGCACTATATTTTAAAGTTACGCAAGTTGTGACGACCCTGATTATCAGAACCAGTTAATTTTTTTTATTTTAGTTATTTTAATGAATTTCGAATATTTAAAATGATTATTTTAAATAATAATGACTAAAAATTTAGTTTAATCAAAGTTAGAACGTAAAGATTTATTTTAATTATATAATGAGCCTGAAATGGCGCTGTAGTTTGAAATTTCGATTTTAAATTTCAAATGAATGTACAGGATTCAAAATAAATCGGATTTCAGTAAAACCAGAAAAATTTAAATCTGTTTAATCATATCTTTCTAACGAATGCAAGAAACTGAGATTTCACTTTATAAACTGAAAAGTTATATCCATTTTAAAATTCAGAAAAGTCGCTATGGAATTTATATATATTTTAATATAATATATAACCCTTAAAAATAGCCATTTTGCAAACGACCTTTGTTTTCGATGAAACCACTTTTGTTGGATTCGAAATGTAAAATAATTGCTAGATTTCAATTTTCATAATTTTTGAAATTAATATGTGAGCATGGCAAATTAAAACGTGTTTGTTCAGTTTCAGTTTGAATTGGATCGACCAGAAAATGACCATTTTACAAATGGTCTTCAAATTCGACGAAATTAGTTTTGTTAGGACCGTATCGTCAAAACATAGCTAGATTTATTTTTTGGAAATTTTTAGAGTCAGTATGTGGCCCCGGTAATTTAAAATGTGCATTTAAATTTAATATATACTGATTTATATTTTAATTTAAAGAAAAACTTATCAAAACGATAGAATTGGCTTGTGAAACGTATCCCATTGTGTTCGAAATAAGGGTATTTGGTTAGGGGCGGCATTCGTTGGGTTTCGTTTGGAGTTCGAAGTGTTAAACGAATAATGTATGAATTAAATAATAATATATATTAGTATAAATACCCCTTTCTTTCCCACTAATCCTTACTTCTTCATTTCATTGGTCAAGATTGAGCCGCCACTTCCACTTTCATTTACAGCAAAAAAAATTGTGAGCTTCAAACTCCTCAAAAATCCAAATAAAATCTATAAATCACTAAATATACATATATGAATTCCTGGTGATGTGTTCTTCACACTTGTATCACTTTCAAAAGGGTTCGAGGCATTTCCGTCGCTGTTCGCATGACAGCGTCCATAATTGAAGACCTAGGGTTGAGAAATTCTTCTAAATGATGCATCGATTTGTGAATTCGTAGGTGTTTTCAAATTGAGTGGATCGATTGGAGTTGGTGTGATTTTTTAGGAATAAAAAAAAAGAAGTCGCATCCTGTAGCTGTGCTACAGGAAAGGGCGGAACGACGGAAATTCCATGGAGGGCGCGAGTTGTTTGATTTTGGTATGGAATTGGAGTGGATTTGGGGAGAGGAATTATGGTGATTTTTCCATGATTTTATTCGAAGTGGAAAAGGGGAAATGGTGAGAGGAATATTCGGTCATGGCTGAGAAAAGGACGCGGATTGGAAATTGGAGTATACAGAGGGAAGAAGGAGGAAGGTTGCCACGCGGGTTTGGATATGGGCTGAGGTAATTAGTATAGCCCAATATGATTTAAATTAAATAAAATCGCAATATATGTATGTAGCAACTTGTAATGATAATATTTAATTCATATGATGTCAGATTCGCGAACCGTTGGAAGCGTTGGAATCGCAGATTCAAACTCTAGATATAAAAATGACTGGAACGAATATTACGACGAAGGTGAATTAATTCGAATTAATTAATTTATTAATTATATTAATTTATGTTAACAATGTAATTAACGTATAAAATATCGTATCTTTCTCATACGATGTCGGAATCCAGTGAAACAGGAGCCGTTGGGATCGTGATCAGAAGCACTACGCAACAGAATAGACCAAAATGGAAAATGAACAAATGAAAATTTAAGGCGAATTCAAATTCAAACGAAGGTGAGTTTTCTTACACTGCAAAAATATTCACATTTTTGTGAAATTGAAATCTATGGTTGATTTGATTATTTGGTTGTTGGTTGCTATATTTAAATGGACATCAAATTTAAACTGTAGAAATTGAATTGATAGTTAGTTTTTTTATATTAAATTGCTAGTTAAACCCCGACATGTATAGTCAGTTAATTATAAAAAAAATTGAACTGTTTTGTTTGATGGTTGTGATGGATGTTCATTTGTGGATATATTGAACTGTACTGATGTTGTTTATATTTTATATCAGTGTTATCACACTGGATGTTACGGGCATCATCATAAACTGAAATTTCGAATAAATTAAGAAATAGGTTGAAATGATATATACCTATGACATCTGACCTTTGGATTGAAATGATATATATATCCATTCCCTGAAATTAAAATTTAAAATTTGAAATAACTAATCACTTGGCCCTAGGATAGAGAATTATCATACGGACACCGGATTGGTTAAATATATAAATTTTAGAATTTGTGAAACCGACTAAAATAAGTGATTCTGTGTAAAGAAAATAAATTGAAATTATATAAATTGAATTTCACATTGAAATTTGAATTTGAATTCAAAATGTTGAAATTGAATTATTTCAAAGGTTTAAATCTTTATTTAACCTTTGAAATTTAATTCAACTTGAAATGATCTAAAATTGTTATTTTGAAATGTGAACTAAAATTGATTATAATTTAAATTATTTCAAAAGTTTAAATCTTTATTTAAACTTTGAAATTTATTTCAAATTTAAATGATCTAATTTGTTAAATTGAAATTTGAACTATAATTGGTTATGAATTGAAATCATTCCAAATTGAATTATACTGAAATGTCGAAATTGAACAATATTGAAATGTCGAAATTGAACTACATTGAAATGTCGAAATTGAACTATATTGAAATGTCGAAATTGAACTATATTTAAATATTGAAATTGAATTATTTCAAAGGTTTAAATCTCAGTTTAAAGTTTGGAATTTAATTTAAATTTGTTATTCTGGAATTAGAACTAAAATTGGTTATAAATTGAAATCATTCCAAATTGAATTATATTTGAAAAGTTGAAATTTAATTATTTCAAAGGTTTAAATCTTTATTTAAACTTTGAAATAAAATTCGAAATGAAATGATCTAAAATCTGTTATTTGAAATTTGTACTAAAATTGATTATAATTCGAATTGTTTCAAAGGTTTAAATCTTTATTTAAACTTTGAAATTTAATTCGAATTAAATGGTTTGAATAAATATTATGAACTTGAACTCAGATTTGATTTGTATCGAATAGATTCAATAATATTTTGAAATTGGAAGTTATCCTTTAAAATGGATTGTTCTCAAATAAAATTTGATTTTGGGAATCGATTTGGACTAGATATTGGAAATCGATTTGGTTTGTTTTGAGTTTTGAACATAGGTTCAGATTTATTGAAAACAAAAAGTAACAGTTAATTTGAAATTATTTCTATATAAACAAATTTATATATATACAATTTTATGAAATTTATTCCTTTGATATATGGAGTGCTTTATATAAATTGTTTTTCAAAAACATATTCTTTCTATATATATATATAAGTAGTTTATTTTATAAAAATATCTTAATATACATAAAACCGTTTCCAACACTCAAACTGTTTTGATTTCCAAGCTATTCCAAATCTCCCAAAATTATTTACAACTGATCAAAAATTTATTTAAACCCCAAAACTATTTCAAACTTATAAACCGTTTTAGAAGTGGAATTGTTTACATTTAAATCTCTGATTTAAAAGTAAATATGATTATTTTGATGTTAAAATTAGAAATGAATTTAAAACGAATTTTTAAGTAAATTGAATGATTTGAAGAAAATGCGGTTAATTGAAGTTATAACCAATTATTGAATTTGAAATTTATCTCAAAGTGAATATGAAATTTGAAAGTAAATATTTTAGTGATTAAAATAATATGATATTTTGAAGCGAAATTTGTTTAGATGAATATGATATTTTGATATCATAACGATTCACTTTTGAAATATAAAATACCAATTGGTGTGTAACATGACGTTTTTTTGTTAAAGAGACCGGGACCTCTTATTGACATACTCTCTGTCAATGTTGGAACCACTTTGACAACTGTGTACGCGGTGGGGTTCCAGAAATGAAGTAGGATGAATTTGGAGGCGATTACTGGATTGAAGAAAGTGAACGATAATGGATGACCTCGACACTTGTGTCGATTTGAAATGACTAAAACAGGAGCCGTGCCAGACCAAATGAGGCTTGACTACCTCTTAGTGGACATCTGCTCTTCGATTTTCCTGGGCCTCGGGTCCATACTATTATTATTCAGTTGTTGTTGTTTTGTTGGTGCGCACCCTTGATGGAATGTACTTCCCTTTGATTCGATATGGGGCGGATGTCTATGGTGGGCTGTTAGGGGTAACCACCAGTCTGGATCAGGCAAACTATTAGCATACTACTTTGGGTATTGCCTCATGTGCCTTGTCATACATTTATCCTTAGCGAGACAACTACGATTTTGATTTTGGCATAGTTCTATAGGGGACTCACTGGCTACCGACGTTTTACTGGTTGTGTTACAGGACCTGCATAGACCATGTGCTTATAAACTGTGTAAGGATAATCAATGTAACCCCGCTTACGCTATTTTTATGACAAGTATTTGTGAATAAACACTATTATAATAGCGAAATTATATTATATAGTTTCTAGTTTGACGGATCCTTAGGAGATGGAAATTCCCGTAACATCTCTTGAGTTATGTGTGTGCATGTTCATATGATATCGATTTGACTTAGATGAAAATATTTTTGCCTGATCCGAGCTTGTTTTATTTTCACGCTATTACGCTCGGGTCAGACTTGAGCATTCCAGTTTCAAAGCTTATCTTCTGAAGGATGAAGACGAAGACGGTATACTATTATTACTATTGTATCCCACTACTATTCTACTGCATTACTCTGTATTGTCAGTTATATATAGAGATTGTATAACTGTAATGATAATGTATAACTGTGATAAATGTTGTAAAATGATCAAATGTTTATTTTAAACAGCTTCATGAATTGTTATTTTATTATTATATTTTGTTCATTCCGTTGCGAGATTCTGTGCTTGTTTTCTTCTTTCTTTCTAATTCAAAATTAATCCCCTTGATTATCTATATTTTTGACTATAATGGTTAATGACGTGGATCGTCAATTAATAATATGTAAATACGTACAGTTTTGAGTTAGACATGTGTGGATTATTGTCGATTTAAAAGGAACGGGTTTCCGGGTCGTTACAGTTGGTACCAGAGCTTATGGTTTAGCAGTAAACCTTGGCTCTATTGGGATTTACTCATTAAAGATAGGGTTAGTAACACCCTAGAATGAGTACTGAGTGTATATATTTATACGAGAGAGCGTACTTGTACTTTTGATATAAAAAAATGGTTTTATATTATGTTGTTTCGCTTATCGAGTTGAGTTCGGAGTTCCAGTCGATGCTTGTTGCAAGCGTTACCGAATGGGATTTCAAAACACTTGAACAAGGCATTCTAACACAATATTATTTTCATGTATATTTTATATATGTAAGATAAATAATTTTGAAATTTGATGGTAAGTTAGTCAATACTCTTAACCTATTGACTATAACAATAAATCGATCTTTCATATATGATGTATAATTAAATGTAAACCAAATGAATTTTAATGGAGAGTATGAGTTCTTTAAATTTCGGTGATTTGTAAATGTTTTTCAAGGTTTTGAAAAAAAAATATAGTAGTAATATTTGAAGTATATTCAAATAGAAAAATTGGTTAAGTACTCTATTTTGCTACTGGGAAATAAATTTCGGTGATGAGATGATCACAGTCATCGACTTTCATTTTCGAGTCTCAAAGTGGGGGAGACCACTAGGTAGCATTGCTACCTATTCGTTTTTGAAATTTTAATTTGAAATCTTGAGTATGTTTTGATATACAAAAATTATGTATAGTATATAATATTTCAAAATGTTTTGAAAAGAAATTGGTATTTAAGATTCTCAAGTCTCCATTTATACAAATTACTCTTCTTGTTGATAATCAATGAAATAAATATTTGTCAGTATTAATAATGAAATTTTGAATAAGTGAATAAAGAAATACGATAAATGTATAAGAAAAATATAAATGAAAATATAATATAATATTATAAAATTGAAACATAAAGTAAGCAAAATGTTATAGTAAAATAGAAACAAATACTCATCTTACTTTGATGAAATAAGAGTAAAGTTGTGAAATACTAAATTTCATTTGTAATATATACCAACCTACCTAAATGATAAGTTTAAGAGTATATAAATATGTAATGAAATATTATACAAATGAAATTTAAATAAATAACATGTTCCAAAATGATATGTTGAATTATAGAAGTGTATGAAGATAAAAAAAGTAAAGAAGTTCAAAAATGAATTAGAACCAAAGAAATGTTTATTAAGGTTAATCAAGTGGTTATAATTTTTTTTAATTGGTTAATGTTCTGAAACGATTAACAAATAGATGGAATATTTGCAAAGGATTGGTAATAACTAAAATTTTAACCTCCTGAGATAATTGTAAACTTGAATAGAATTGTATCAAAAAGGAAACGAGTCTTAAGTAATGTATAAACTTAAGAAATTAAGTAACAAGTCATTTCATAGTAATAAATTTATAAAGTAACGTAAATAACAAAGGACCTAAAGTCTATAAGTTGTGAAACAACGTGAATTAACAATAAATTACAAATTTGGTTAGTTACGAATAACGGAAAATGGACTTAGATTCTGATTGAATAAAATGTCAAAGATAAGCTTAAGAAAATTTACAATAATATTTAAGCAAGTTAATTAAAAACATAGAGAGCATAAGATGTAGATGAATTAAAGTATTAACGTATATAGAAATTGAAATGAGTAAGTATGTAAATTTCAAATATATTGAGAATAAGTCTAGATAAAATGAAATGCCGGCATATAGAAAATTTTAATATAATTGAAATAAGTAGTATAAAAATCCAACAGTTTAAATAACAAATTGGATTGCGAATGGTTTTATTTTAACCAGATTTTTCCAATGTATGGATTTGAATGGAAATTATCTTCGGATATTTCAATATTGGATTCCGTGATTATACAGATATTATTGAGGAATTTGAAAGATATAGATATCGTTATTCCTAATACGATATTCGTCGATTTCAGAATTTGATATTGAGTATAGACCGAAATAATTACTATTCATAGCCTTGTATTTAATAAAAAAAATCCAATAGTTTTAAATAACAAATTGGATTTTGGGTTGTCGTGAATGGTATCTTTAATAACACTGTTCTTGAACCCATTTGAAAAAATATCTTTTAACTAAGGTTTAAAGAAGTTTTCCAGTTAAAAAATATATTTTGAATTAAATATAATTTGAATTAAGTGGAAGTTAGTTGTGGGTTGATTGTGAATATTGTTTTAAATGACATTAATTCTTAAAACCCAATTAACAATGAAATTTTCTTTTGAAATTTTAACTAAGATCTAAGGGAAAAGCTTTGGTTTACAAAGCTCGAGAACCAAAACTTAGTTAGAGTTTAATGGTTGTGATTTGGCATCGAAAACATGATATAAAAAAGTTATATGTTTTGGAGATTTAATTCACAAATTGATTGCTGGTTGTGATGTTTGATAATTAGTTCAACTAATTAAAGTATTGGGACGATAAAACCAATAAGAGAAAAGGGGTAAAATTAGCCAAATCATATTTAATATTGAACCAAAGTGAAAATAGATTGGAATTGCATACATACACGTATATATATTGAGCAGGTCATAGCACGGAAACAAAGAAGATGAATAAAATTGTGCGTCTGAGCAACAGGTACATGTTAACTATATTGATTGGGATTTGATGATTTTATGAGCCGCTTGGCTTTTCCTTTTTCCTTTTGAGATGAGAGGGCCTGTGTGGCGGTTTGGGGATTTTTCCCAATGCTCCCTGTACTAAGGAGGTTATGGCGAAATTTTTCGAAAATTTAGGGTATTAGCCAAATTTTTGAGAAATTTGAAAATTCTTAGAAACTGAAAAGATGAAGAATGAAATCCAAAATGGAAGTTGAGTTGGTTGTTTAAACCACTTTCGGCTTCGTTCCTTTTCGAGGACAAAAAGTTTTAAGTAGGGGAGAATGTGACGACCCTGATTTTCGGAACCAATTAATTTTTTTTATTTTAATTATTTTAATGAATTTCAAATATTTAAAATGATCATTTTAAACAATAATGACTAAAAATTTAGTTTAATCGAAGTTAGAACGTAAAAATTTATTTTAATTATATAACGAGCCTGAAATGGCGCGGTAGTTTGAAAATTCGATTTTAAATTTCAAATGAATGTACAGGATTCAAAAATAAATCGGATTTCAGTAAAACCAGAAATATTTAATTCTGTTTAATCATTTCTTTCTAACGAATGTAAGAAACTGAGATTTCATTTTATAAACTGAAATTTATGTCCATTTTAAAATTCAGAAAAGTCGCTATGGAATTTATATATATTTTAATATAATATATAACCCTTAAAAATAGCCATTTTGCAAACGACCTTCGTTTTCGACGAAACCACTTTTGTTGGATTCGAAATGTCAAATAATTGCTAGATTTCAATTTTCATAATTTTTTAAATTAATATGTGAGCGTGGCGAATTAAAACGTGTTTGTTCAGTTTCAGTTTGAATTGGATCGACCAGAAAATGATCATTTTACAAATGGTCTTCATATTCGACGAAATTAGTTTTGTTAGGACCGTATCGTCAAAACATAGCGAGATTTATTTTTCGGGAATTTTTTGAGTCAGTATGTGGCCCCGGTAATTTAAAATGTGCATTTAAATTTAATATATACTCATTTATATTTTAATTTAAAGAAAAACCGATCGAAACGATGGAATTGGCTTGTGAAATATATCCCATTGTGTTCGAAATAAGGGTATTTGGTTAGGGGCGACATTCGTTGGGTTTCGGTTGGAGTTCGAAGTGTTAAACAAATAAAGTATGAATTAAATAATAATATATATTAGTATAAATACCCCTTTCTTTCCCACTAACCCTTACTTCTTCATTTCATTGGTCAAGATTGAGCTGCCACTTCGACTTTCATTTACAGCAAAAAAAATCATGAGCTTCAAAATTCAAATAAAATCTATAAATCACTAAATATACATATATGAATTCCTGGTGATGTGTTCTTCACACTTGTATCACTTTCAAAAGGGTTCAAGGCATTTCCATCGCTGTTCGTATGACAGCGTCCATAATTGAAGACCTAGGGTTGAGAAATTCTTCTAATTGATGCATCGATTCGTGAATTCGAAGGCGTTTTCAAACTGAGTGGATCGATTGGAGTTGGTGTGATTTTTTAGGAATAATATAAAAAAAGAAGTCGCATCCTGAAGCCATGCTACAAGAAAGGGAGGAACGATGGAAATTCATGGAGGGCGCGAGTTGTTTGATTTCGGTATGGAATTAGGGTGGATTTAGGGAGAGGAATTATGGTGATTTTTCCATGATTTTATACGAAGTGGAAAAGGGGAAATGGTGAGAGGAAGATTCGGTCATGGCTGAGAAAAGGACGCGGATTGGAAATTGGAGTATACAGAGGAAAGAAGGAGGAAGGTTACCACACGGGTTTGGATATGGGCTGAGGTAATTAGTATGGCCCAATAGGATTTAAATTAAATAAAATTGCAATATATGTATGCAGCAACTTGTAATGATAATATTTAATTCATATGATGTCAGATTCGCGAACCGTTGGAAGCGTTGGAATCGCAGATTCAAACTCTACATATAAAAATGACTGGAACGAATATTACAAGGAAGGTGAATTAACTCGAATTAATTAATTAATTATATTAATTTATTTTAACGATGTAATTAACGTATAAAATATCGTATCTTTCTCATACGATGTAGGAATCCAGTGAAACAGGAGCCGTTGGGATCGTGATCAAAAACACTACGCAATAGATCAGACCAGAATGGAAAATGAACAAATGAAAACTTAAGGCGAATTCAAATTCAAACGAAGGTGTGTTTTCTCACACTGCAAAAATATTCACATTTATGTGATATTGAAATCTGTGGTTGATTTGATTATTTGGTTGTTGGTTTCTATATTTAAATGGACATCAAATTTAAACTGTAGAAATTGAATTGATAGTTAGTTTTTTATATTAAATTGCTAGTTAAACCCCGACATGTATAATCAGTTAATTATAAAAAAAATTGAACTGTTTTTTTTTATGGTTATGATGGATGTTTGGATATATTGAACTGTACTGATGTTGTTTATATTTTATATCAGTGTTATCACATTGGATGTTACGGGCATCATCATAAATTGAAATTTCGAATAAATTAAGAAATAGGTTGAAATGATATATACCTATGACATCTGACCTTTGGATTGAAATGATATATATCCATTCCCTGAAATTAAAATTTAAAATTTGAAATAACTAATCACTTGGACATAGGATAGAGAATTATCATACGGACACCGGATTGGTTAAATATATAAATTTTAGAATTTGTGAAACCGACTAAAATAAGTGATTCTGTGTAAAGAAAATAAATTGAAATTATATAAATTGAATTTCACATTGAAATTTGAATTTGAATTCGAAATGTTGAAATTGAATTATTTCAAAGGTTTAAATCTTTATTTAAACTTTGAAATTTAATTTAACTTGAAATGATCAAAAATTATTATTTTGAAATGTGAACTAAAATTGATTATAATTTAAATTATTTCAAAGGTTTAAATCTTTATTTAAACTTTGAAATTTAATTCAAATTTAAATGATATAATTTGTTAAATTGAAATTTGAACTAAAATTGGTTATGAATTGAAATCATTCCAAATTGAATTATACTGAAATGTCGAAATTGAACTATATTGAAATGTCGAAATTGAACTACATTGAAATGTCGAAATTGAACTATATTGTGTTGTATATAACAGTGTTGTATACACAATTATATGATTTTTGTTTGATGATAATAACCAAATATATTTTTATTATTGAATGTGTTTGTAAATACACTGATACAGAAATTTGAACAATCACACAGTATTTTATAAAAATATTTTATTTCAATATCAAAAGTACATCTTTTTACTCCACTATTTGACATATTACATTTCATTCATACAACTCTGTCACTCACTCTATACAACTACACATACAAACACTTTTCATACATTGACATTTTTTACTGTCTTCCATCATCCATCTTCTGTCTTCACAGCCTTCAGTCAAATCCAGACTTCATACCTGTCACAAGAAGAACACACAGTAGACTGCAACAAAAATAAAATAAAAGCAAATGAAAATTTATTTTTAAAATTTTATTTGCCTCAGAATTACAGTGTGTTTCTCATCACTTTTCTAGACTTGGTCCAATATGCAGGGACAGAAAAACTCGTCTGGATGGCTGCATATACACACGTGTATACACGTGTGTACTGCCACGCCAATCCAGTATCGCGACTGAGGAGTAGCCAAAAAGACCGTCTCAACCCAGTGTACAATCAACAATAGGAAAATCAAATACAAGTCCAAGAAAGAAAGTCAATGCAACATGAATGAAAAAGTGATCAAGTGCAAGGGTCAGACATAATGGTCGAACCAGCAAGCTATATATATGCATGATGGCAGAGGAGTCCACATAGAAATTTCAATGTACAAGTAGTTCGGGTCAAGTATAGTTTTTAAAGTCAAGAAAATCAAAGTGGAGTACCTATTCAAATAGCAGCAAGGCTCAAACATAAAAAGTCATATAAGGAAGCAGCAAATGTAAGTAACAACTCAGGTTATAGTACAATAGTGATCAATCAAAAATGGTCAAGACAGTTTCAGTCATGGTCGAGCCACAACTCAACATCAATGGTCGAGCCGCAGCTCAATATCTATGGTCGAGCAATCATTCAACTTAAAGGGACAGTGAAACTACTACAAATAAATCAAATGGTGCTAAAATACATAGCAGTGGTGATAATGCAACTGCAAGTGTAAAATAGTCCAACTGACAATGCAACAGCCAAGTAAACATGAATTCAAGTGAACAGATGGAGTCAAGTACATAGGAGGTAGCATGTCAAAACAATGGTGCAACCAACTCAACTCAGTTTTTTATAAATGAATTAATTATGTCCAAAAGTCCATTCAAGTCAAGCAAGGAGCAAGTACTACATGAAGCAGCTAAGGAGTACTCGGTTTTAACAAAACAGCGCAAGTGTATGGCAAGATCAATCAGGGGTCAAGTAAAGCTCCTGTTCTTATCAGTTCAAATAAACAGAAGAGTTCAAAGCGAAGTATTAAGTGTAGTAGTGAAATCACTTGAATAGTGCAAGAATGACAAGAGTATCAAGAATAATATCTTGTTCAAATATATGGCAGAACAAGTTGAGTATCTGTTCATCAAGTCATGGCTAAGAAGAGTAACATCGGTTCAAACAAGTTATACAAAGTTAAAACTATATAACCGCAAAGAACAGATCAAGAATATACAACAAATCAGCAAAAATTAAAGTGAAGCAACAGATTAAACTCGGAGAAATCTAAGTGTAGTACAAGCTAAGTACAGACTGCTTAATAAAACATTTGTTCATCAGTTTTTTTAATAGAGCAGAACAGTGTAAACATTGCCAAGGGCCTACATCAATGCACAAAGAAGGACAACAGGTGCACGGCTGAATCAAGGTATAACAGAGCATGAATTTCAAGTGCCTAAACAATATGGCAAAATAAAGCATAGTATCTGTTCTTATCATTGCTCAAGTATTCACGACAGTCAAAGTATCAGTCTATAGTCTGTGGCAAAACAAAGAGGACGATTGGTCATATTTTTAAAAGAAGATTTTTTTTTGAAGATATTTCATTTTAAAAGCATGTTGAAAAAGTATAATCGAATCTTCAGAAAAATTGATTTAAGGGTGTAATAGGTAAAGACCAATTCAAGTCAGACAGTTCACACGCAAGGTCGAAGAATTCAAATTCCAGAAATCACGCCAAAGACCAAGATTTAAGCAATATACTTTCCAGCCCCAAATCAAAGAAATAAACAGAACAATTCAAAGCAAAACCAAAATTCTCGTAATACTATAGCCAAGTCTCAAGGTCGAAATCAGAGCAAAAATTTTAGGGATTTTACCCCTATATATATAACACCAAATCGTCATCGGCACACAATTATCGAAGAAAAAGCACATCTATATCAAAAATCGAATAGTGAAAACAATACCAGAAATCGAGAGAAGACGGAAAGCAAATCAGTTCCTATAAATTCGATCGCAAAAGATACAAGCCACCAGAGATTGAAGCTAAGGAGAATCGCGCAGCAGAAAAACTGAGTTTCATCAATCAGCGATCACAATTCAAGCACCTTCAGAGAAACCCTAGTTGTTTTGAGCCGCCATTTCTATTTCCAGGAAGAAACAAAGGAAGCTAGGGCTAAAGAGTATAAGCGGTGGAGCAATTAAAAGGGAGCCGTCTCTTTTATGTTAAAAGGGGATAACCCTAACTATTTAAAAAACCTAGGGTTTCATTTTCTTTTTATTTTTGTTTTTTTTTAAAATTTTTTTATTCCTTAAAGTCAATAACTACTAGTGTGAGTAGTTTGAAAAATCACAACATAAGAGGTCGAGTTGTGTCAAGGTCTTGAGCGTAGGGTTTTAACAGTCGGGAGCGAAGGTCGCAAGTTTACAAGAGTCTGTAAGCGAAGAGATTGTTTAAAATTCCTAGTAGAAACCTTGAATGCAGCAGTAGGCATAGTTGTTGCCGAAGCTGGGTATTTTCTGTGTGTGATCTTTTATTTCTGCAATTATTTTAAATATACTTAATTTGCAATAAACCCTATTCACCCCCCCCTCTAGGGTTAATTTAGATCCTACAAGTGGTATCAGAGCAGGTATTTTTAACTCTAGAGTCATGAATTTGTCTAACAACGCTTTTTCTGAGGGTCAGTCCATAGCTAGGCCACCCATGTTTAATGGAACTGATTATGCTTATTGGAAAGCTAGGATGAAAATTTACTTAAGTTCAGTTGATTATGATGTGTGGGATATCGTTGAAACAGGCTATAAACCTCCAGTTACGATTATCAATGATATTGAAATTCCTAAACCAAAAGATAAGTGGGATGCTAATGATAAAAAATTATTCTCAACTGATGCCAAAGCAATGAATGCTTTAATTTGTGCTCTTGATAAAACTGAATTTAACCGTATATCTCACTGTTCAACTGCGCAGGAAATTTGGCATACTTTGGAAGTTACACATGAAGGAACATCTCAGGTCAAGGAATCTCGTCTCGCACTACTCTGCAACGAATATGAAAATTTCACGATGCGAAAAGACGAAGATATAAAAGAGATGTATGGTCGATTCTCCACACTGATTTATAATGCAAGGGCTCTTGGAAAAGTCTACACTGAAGTAGAATTAATACGCAAGATACTGAGAGTACTGCCAATGAATTTCGAAGCCAAAGTAACTGCCATTCAAGAATCAAAAGATCTAAATAAGTTGAAAATAGAAGAATTGATTGGAAATCTGATTGCTTATGAAATGGAGTTAAAAGCCAAAGAAGGACGCGATGATTCAGAATCAAAGAAAAAGACAATTGCTCTAAGCAACACTGTTGAAAGTAACGATGAAGCTGAGAATCCTATCGAAGAGTTGGCCATGGTTCTTAAAAAGTGGACTAACAAAAAATACAAGTCATGAAAGAAGAGTTCAAAATCCAACAAATCCAAGAATTCCGACAATTCAGATGATGAAGTCATATGTTACAACTGCAATAAACCTGGCCATATCAAACCAAATTGCCCATTACTTCAGAAAGACAGAAAGAAGAAGAAGAAAAAGAAAGCTTTTGCAGCTACATGGGACGATGAAGAAGGAGAAGAAGAAGACTCTGACAGTGATAAAGTGGAAGCCAATTTATGCCTTATGGCACAGTCAGATCCAGACAGTAGCGAAGATGATTCCACTGAGGTACCAAATTACTCTTATAAAGATTTAATTTTAATGTGTCATAATCTCACCAAAACCGTTGATTCACTTGAACTAAAAATCAAGAAATTAAAATCTGATAGATTAAAATTGGTCCACGAAAACAATAGGTTAGAAGATGAGCTTGGAAAAATGACAAACCTTGATTGTGAAAACTGCAAGTTATTAAAACAAGAGCAAACAGAATTTAAGGCAAATTTTGAAAAATTAAAACAAGAACACTTGGCTTTAAGAGAAAGTGATGACACAAAAAGAAAGAACTTTATTAACAGATGTACTTCTCTTGTAAATGAAAATGAAGCACTTAAAACCAAAGTAAAAAATCTGGAAATAACATTGAGTAAGTTTTCAAAAGGGGAAAAGTCATTTAGAATGCTGCTTGGAAACCAGTTATATGCTAATAATAGAAAAGGATTAGGATTTGGGAAAACATACGTTAATATGAATGATAATGCGAAGGGTGGAAGTATTTTTCCTAAATGTACAAAATGTGGAAAAATTGGACACAGCTATGAAAAATGTCAAAATAGGAACAATAATAAAAAATTCATACAAATTTGGGTTCCAAAAGGGTTGACGAGTGATTGTAATAGATTTGGATTTAATAAAAACAAACAAATTTGGATTCCAAAAGGATCTGTTGTTCAAAATCAAAATTTGTCAGTTACTAATTTTATTAGACCTATGAGTTTCTCTAGGTCATTCTCTTCTTCTTGTGTGTAGGTATGTTGGCGGGCTAAGGAACAACAAGAATGGTACTTGGATTCAGGTTGTTCCAAACATATGAAAGGAGATAAATCAAAGTTCCTTAGCCTTGAAAAATATAAAGGAGGAAGTGTGATAATGGGCGATAACAGAAAATGTAAAATTATCGGTAAAGGTAAAGTAGGTAATAGTACCTTCTCCTTAACTGATGTTTTATATGTTGAAAACTTGCATCATAATCTAATTTCCATAAGCCAACTATGTGACAAAGGAATGAGTGTGATATTTGATAATGAATCCTGCAAAATTATTGAAAAATCCACAAACAATATTGTGTTCACGGGAAAAAGAAAAGGAAATGTTTATACTATTTCATTTGAAGATTTGACTCTCTCACGATGTTTAGTAGCTACGGATGAAGAAGTATTCTTATGGCATAGGAGATTGGGTCACGCTAGTATGAGTCTCTTGGAAAAACTTGAATCAAAAGAATTGGTAAGAGGTCTACCACATCAGAAATATAAAAATAATAAAGTATGTAAATCATGTGCTATGGGAAAATTCAGTCGTTCATCATTTCGTCCCAAAAATGTTGTTAGCACTAATAGGGTACTTGAATTGATTCACATGGATTTATTTGGACCAAATGAAATCGCTAGCTTAAATGGAAAAAGATATTGTTATGTGTTAGTTGATGATTATTCTAGATTTACATGGGTTTATTTTCTAGCCAAAAAATCCGAAATTTTTGATTACTTTTCAAAGTTTGCAAAACTCGTTCAAAATGAAAAAGGTGTTTCAATAAAAACTTTAAGAAGTGATCATGGTGGTGAATTTGAAAATTTGGATTTTGAAAATTTTTGTGAAGAAAATGGTTTTAAACACGAATTTTCTGCTCCTCGAACAACCCAGCAAAATGGGGTAGTCGAAAGGAAAAATCGTACATTACAGGAATTGGCTAGATCTATGTTAAGTGAATATAATTTGCCTTTGACTTTTTGGGCAGAGGCAGTTAATACATCCTGCCATGTAATGAACAGAGTAATGATTAGACCAATACTTAACAAAACATCCTATGAATTGTGGTTTGACAGAAAGCCTAACATTTCATATTTTAGAGTGTTTGGATGCCCTTGTTATCTTCTTAATACAGGTGATCATCTTGGTAAGTTTGAATCAAAGGCTGACGAGGGAATTTTCATGGGTTACTCGTCAAGAAGCAAGGCTTATCGAATTTTCAACAAACGATCAAAAATCATTGTTGAAACCATAAACGTGAAATTTGATGAATCAGATCTGGATACGATGGAAAAAGAGAAAAACGATGAGGAAATTACACATGAGGGTGAAAAAGAAAATAGCAAAGAAAAGACTGGAAGTGATGATCAAACAAAACAAACATTTGAAGTCGAAAAGTTGAAATTCAAAACCAACCATCCTCCAGAATTGGTGATAGGAAATCCAACGGCAGGTATACGAACTCGTTCATCATTTAATAAAGATATCTGTACTTTTTGTATTCACAGTTGTTTCATCTCAGAAATCGAACCTAAAAATGTTGAAATTGCACTTAATGATGAAAGTTGGATTTTAGCGATGCAAGAAGAACTTAATCAATTTGAACGGAATAAAGTTTGGAAATTAGTTCCTAGACCGAATGACTATCCAGTAGTAGGAACTA
This sequence comes from Allium sativum, assembly GCA_030737875.1. Taxonomy (NCBI): domain Eukaryota; kingdom Viridiplantae; phylum Streptophyta; class Magnoliopsida; order Asparagales; family Amaryllidaceae; genus Allium; species Allium sativum. The sequence goes on along the minus strand of CM060921.1, from coordinate 711,120,297 downwards.
AATGGGTGTTCAAAAATATACTTGATGAATCCGGAAATGTAATTAGAAACAAAGCTAGGTTGGTTGCAAAAGGATATAATCAAATTGAAGGCACTGATTTTGATGAAACATTTGCACCAGTAGCTAGGTTAGAAGCCATTAGAATTTTGCTCAGTTTCGCGTGTTATAAAGGTTTCAAACTAAAACAAATGGACGTAAAAAGTGCATTTTTAAATGGAGAATTAAAAGAAGAAGTTTTTGTGGAACAACCCCCCGGTTTTGAAAATTATGAATTTCCAAACCATGTATTCAAACTTGAAAAAGCATTATATGGTCTTAAACAAGCTCCTAGAGCTTGGTATGATTGTTTAAGTGCATATCTTTTGGAAAACGGATTTAAAAAGGGCAGTGCTGACACTACATTGTTTCTATTACATGAAGGTGATGATTTTTTAATTGTCCAAATTTATGTTGATGATATTATATATGGTGCTACTAACAATTGTTTGTGTGAGAAATTTGAAAAAGTCATGCAGGATAAATTCGAAATGAGCTTGGTAGGTGAATTAAAATATTTCCTTGGATTTCAAATTAAACAAAGCTCCAAGGGAATTTTCATATCACAAACAAAATACATTGCTGAATTGCTGAAAAAATTTGGACTAGAAAATGCAAAACCACTCAGAACACCGATGAGTCCTTCAACCAAGCTTGGCAAAGACGAGAAAGGAGTTGCAGTTGATCAGAAGAAATATCGTGGAATAATTGGTTCACTTCTTTATCTCACTGCATCTAGGCCTGATATTATGTTTGCTATTTGTTTATGTGCTCTCTTTCAATCCAACCCAAAAGAATCTCATTTAAAAGCCACAAAAAGAATTTTAAGATATCTTTTGCACACACACAAATTTGGTTTATGGTACCCCGCATGCAATAATTTCAAACTAATCGGATATTCTGATGCTGATTATGCTGGATCTCTTGTTGATAGAAAAAGCACTAGTGGAACTTGTTTTATGCTAGGACACTCGTTAGTCTCATGGTCAAGTCGAAAACAAAATTGTGTTGCTTTATCCACAACTGAGGCTGAATACATTGCTTTGGGAAGTTGTTGTGCACAAATACTATGGATGATGCAAACTCTTTCAGACTTTGGTCTAATTTATAAAAAAAGTACCACTAAAATGTGATAGTAAAAGTGCTATAGACTTGTCTAATAATCCTGTTCACCATTCACGCACTAAACACATAGATGTGAGACATCATTTTATTAGAGATCACATTTCACGAGAAGATATTTGTATTGAGTTTATTACAACTGACGGTCAACTTGCTGATATCTTTACAAAACCTCTTCCCGAAGATAGATTTTCACGATAACGCTTAGATTTGGGAATCATAGAAATTGATTAATCATTATCCATTTAAAATATATATATATATATATGTATATATATATAATAATAAAATAAAATTTCTTAAATGATTATTCAAAAGTTAAATGATTGATCATTTGAACTATTTTGGAATTCGTTGAAATTATGACAGATCTTGAAATTGTGATGAGTATTGACTATAATATATTTTCATCATAAGGAAATATTTTAAATCTCATGATGATTGGACAGATTTTATAATATTTTTGAATTAAAGCTTATTTCACGACCATCTTCTATATCTACCATACTTCTGTCACTCATCATGGTTTTATTTAATTTGGGGAGTTCTAATTATTCTTGAAATTTAGAAATAATTAAATAAATAAATAATAATATCCTTGGTACTCACTCCCATTTAAAAGTCCTCGCGGTTATGCGTGGGTGAAATACCTTAATCTCTATGTGCTTTCATTCTCACTTAAAAGACCTTCGGGCTGTGCATGGATGGAACTCATCAGAGAGGATAAAGTTAAGTTACTACTAACCCCATTTAAAAGACCTTTGGGCTATGCGTGGTTAGAAAGTGCTTAACATATTTTTTAAGCATATTTGAAACCTTTAAATTTTATATTCAAATATTGGACTCTCCTAATTCTATAAAATCCATAGTAAATACATTCATTCTGAAAGTGAAATTTGTCTCTGATTCAAAGAATATTATAATTTTTGTTTGATTCAATGAGATTTACGATATATTATCCTCTTGATCCGAATTTATATTTCTAGTTTATATTCATCACTATTTTAATTTATTGTTATTCTTTTGATGATAACAAAAGGGGGAGAATGATCAAGATTTTGATGGATGAGTAAACATTTATAGAATATTTTAAAATTTGGGATTGATTAATTCATTTTAAAATTTGGGATTGATTAATTCATTTCATAATTTTCAAATCTATGTGCATCAATAAGGGAAGCTTAGTTGTAGGGGGAGCTTACAAATAGGGGGAGTAACACACTTCACATTTCAAACACGTTTCAAACACATTCACACATTCAAAATCTTTTATTTGTTTGTCATCATCAAAAGGGGGAGATTGTTGTATATAACAGTGTTGTATACACAATTATATGATTTTTGTTTGATGATAACAACCAAATATATTTTTATTATTGAATGTGTTTGTAAATACACTGATACAGAAATTTGAACAATCACACAGTATTTTATAAAAATATTTTATTTCAATATCAAAAGTACATCTTTTTACTCCACTATTTGACATATTACATTTCATTCATACAACTCTGTCACTCACTCTATACAACTACACATACAAACACTTTTCATACATTGACATTTTTTACTGTCTTCCATCATCCATCTTCTGTCTTCACAGCCTTCAGTCAAATCCAGACTTCATACCTGTCACAAGAAGAACACACAGTAGACTGCAACAAAAATAAAATAAAATAAAAGCAAATGAAAATTTATTTTTAAAATTTTATTTGCCTCAGAATTCAGTGTGTTTCTCATCACTTTTCTAGACTTGGTCAAATATGCAGGGACAGAAAAACTCGTCTGGATGGCTGCATATACACACGTGTATACACGTGTGTACTGCCACGCCAATCCAGTATCGCGACTGAGGAGTAGCCAAAAAGACCGTCTCAACCCAGTGTACAATCAACAATAGGAAAATCAAATACAAGTCCAAGAAAGAAAGTCAATGCAACATGAATGAAAAAGTGATCAAGTGCAAGGGTCAGACATAATGGTCGAACCAGCAAGCTATATATATGCATGATGGCTGAGGAGTCCACACAGAAATTTCAATGTACAAGTAGTTCGGGTCAAGTATAGTTTTTAAAGTCAAGAAAATCAAAGTGGAGTACCTATTCAAATAGCAGCAAGGCTCAAACATAAAAAGTCATATAAGGAAGCAGCAAATGTAAGGAACAACTCAGGTTATAATACAATAGTGATCAATCAAAAATGGTCAAGACAATTTCAGTCATGGTCGAGCCACAACTCAACATCAATGGTCGAGCCGCAGCTCAATATCTATGGTCGAGCAATCATTCAACTTAAAGGGACAGTGAAACTACTACAAATAAATCAAATGGTGCTAAAATACATAGCAGTGGTGATAATACAACTGCAAGTGTAAAATAGTCCAACTGACAATGCAACAGCCAAGTAAACATGAATTCAAGTGAACAGATGGAGTCAAGTACATAGGAGGTAGCATGTCAAAACAATGGTGCAACCAAATCAACTCAGTTTTGTATAAATGAATTAATTATGTCCAAAAGTCCGTTCAAGTCAAGCAAGGAGCAAGTACTACATGAAGCAGCTAAGGAGTACTCGGTTTTAACAAAACAGCGCAAGTGTATGGCAAGATCAATCAAGGGTCAAGTAAAGCTCCTGTTCTTATCAGTTCAAATAAACAGAAGAGTTCAAAGCGAAGTATTAAGTGTAGTAGTGAAATCACTTGAATAGTGCAAGAATGACAAGAGTATCAAGAATAATATCTTGTTCAAATATATGGCAGAACAAGTTGAGTATCAGTTCATCAAGTCATGGCTAAGAAGAATAAGATCGGTTCAAACAAGTTATACAAAGTTAAAACTGTATAACCGCAAAGAACAGATCAAGAATATACAACAAATCAGCAAAAATTAAAGTGAAGCAACAGATTAAACTCGGAGAAATCTAAGTGTAGTACAAGCTAAGTACAGACTGCTTAATAAAACATTTGTTCATCAGTTTTTTTAATAGAGCAGAACAGTGTAAACATTGCCAAGGGCCTACATCAATGCACAAAGAAGGACAACAGGTGCACGGCTGAATCAAGGTATAATAGAGCATGAATTTCAAGTGCCTAAACAATATGGCAAAATAAAGCATAGTATCTGTTCTTATCATTGCTCAAGTATTCACGACAGTCAAAGTATCAGTCTATAGTCTGTGGCAAAACAAAGAGAACGATTGGTCATATTTTTAAAAGCAAATTTTTTTTTGAAGATATTTCAGTTTAAAAGCATGTTGAAAAAGTATAATCGAATCTTCAGAAAAATTGATTTAAGGGTGTAATAGGTAAAGACCAATTCAAGTCAGACAGTTCACACGCAAGGTCGAAGAATTCAAATTCCAGAAATCACACCAAAGACCAAGATTTAAGCAATATACTTTCCAGCCCCAAATCAAAGAAATAAACAGAACAATTCAAAGCAAAACCAAAATTCTCGTAATACTATAGCCAAGTCTCAAGGTCGAAATCAGAGCAAAAATTTTAGGGATTTTACCCCTATATATATAACACCAAATCGTCATCGGCACACAATTATCGAAGAAAAAGCACATCTATATCAAAAATCGAATAGTGAAAACCATACCAAAAATCGAGAGAAGACGGAAAGCAAATCAGTTCCTATAAATTCGATCGCAAAAGATACAAGCCACCAGAGATTGAAGCTAAGGAGAATCGCGCAGCAGAAAAACTGAGTTTCATCAATCAGCGATCACAATTCAAGCACCTTCAGAGAAACCCTAGTTGTTTTGAGCCGCCATTTCTATTTCCAGGAAGAAACAAAGGAAGCTAGGGCTAAAGAGTATAAGCGGTGGAGCAATTAAAAGGGAGCCGCCTCCTTTATGTTAAAAGGGGATAACCCTAACTATTTAAAAAACCTAGGGTTTCATTTTCTTTTTATTTTTGTTTTTTTTTTAAATTTTTTTATTCCTTAAAGTCAATAACTACTAGTGTGAGTAGTTTGAAAAATCACAACATAAGAGGTCGAGTTGTGTCAAGGTCTTGAGCGTAGGGTTTTAACAGTCGGGAGCGAAGGTCGCAAGTTTACAAGAGTCTGTAAGCGAAGAGATTGTTTAAAATTCCTAGTAGAAACCTTGAATGCAGCAGTAGGCATAGTTGTTGCCGAAGCTGGGTATTTTCTGTGTGTGATCTTTTATTTCTGCAATTATTTTAAATATACTTAATTTGCAATAAACCCTATTCACCCCCCCTCTAGAGTTAATTTAGATCCTACATATTGAAATGTCGAAATTGAACAATATTGAAATTGAATCATTTCAAAGGTTTAAATCTCTGTTTAAAGTTTGGAATTTAATTTAAATTTATTATTCTGGAATTAGAACTAAAATTGGTTATAAATTGAAATCATTCCAAATTGAATTATATTTGAAAAGTTGAAATTTAGTTATTTCAAAGGTTTAAATCTTTATTTAAACTTTGAAATAAAATTCGAAATGAAATGATCTAAAATCTGTTATTTGAAATTTGAACTAAAATTGATTATAATGTGAATTGTTTCAAAGGTTTAAATCTTTATTTAAACTTTGAAATTTAATTCGAATTAAATGGTTTGAATAAATATTATGAACTTGAACTCAGATTTGATTTGAATCGAATAGATTCAAATAATATTTTGAAATTGGAAGTTATCCTTTAAAATGGATTGTTCTCAAATAAAATTTGAATTTGGGAATCGATTTGGACTGGATATTGGAAATCGATTTGGTTTGTTTTGAGTTTTGAACTTAGGTTCAGATTTATTGAAAACAGAAAGTAACAGTTAGTTTGAAATTATTTCTATATAAACAAATTTATATGTATACAATTTTATGAAATTTATTCCCTTGATATATGGAGTGCTTTATATAAATTGTTTTTCAAAACCATATTCTTTCTATATATATATATATATATATATATATATATATATATATATATATAAGTAGTTTATTTTATAAAAATATCTTAATATACATAAAACCATTTCCAACACTCAAACTGTTTTGATTTCCAAGCTGTTACAAATCTCCCGAAATTATTTACAACTAGTCAAAAATTTATTTAAACCCCAAAACTATTTCAAACTTATAAACCGTTTTAGAAGTGGAATTATTTACATTTAAATCTCTGATTTAAAAGTAAATATGATTATTTTGATGTTAAAATTAGAAATGAATTCAAAACGAATTTTTAAGTAAATTGAATGATTCAAAGAAAATGCGGTTAATTGAAGTTATAACAAGTTATTGAATTTGAAGTTTATCTCAAAGTGAATATGAAATTTGAAAGTAAATATTTTAGTGATTAAAATAACATGATATTTTGAAGTGAAATTGTTTAGATGAATATGATATTTTGATATCATAACGATTCACGTTTGAAATATAAAATACCAATCGGTGTGTAACATGACGTTTTGTTGTTAAAGAGACCGGGACCTCTTATTGACATACTCTCTATCAATGTTGGAACCACTTTGACAACTGTGTATGCGGTGGAGTTCCAGAAATGAAGTAGGATGAATTTGGAGGCGATTACTGGATTGAAGAAAGTGAACGATAATGGATGACCCCGACACTTGTGTCGATTTGAAATGACTAAAACAGGAGCCGTGCCAGACCAAATGAGGCTTGACTACCTCTTAGTGGACATCTGCTCTTCGATTTTCCTGGGCCTCGGGTCCATACTATTATTATTCAGTTGTTGTTGTTTTCTTGGTGCGCACCCTTGATGGGATGTACATCCCGTTGATTCGATATGGGGCGGATGTCTACGGTGGGCCGTTAGGGGTAACCACCAGTCTGGATCAGGCAAACTAGTAGCATACTACTTTGGGTATTGCCTCATGTGCCTTGCCATACGTTTATCCTTAGCGAGACAACTACAATTTTGATTTTGGCATAGTTCTATAGTGGACTCATTGGCTACCGACGTTTTACTGGTTGTGTTACAGGACCTGCATAGACCATGTGCTTATAAATTGTGTAAGGGTAATCAATGTAACCCCGCTTACGCTATTTTTCTGACAAGTATTTGTGAATAGACACTATTATAATAGCGAAATTATATTATATAGTTTCTAGTTTGACGGATCCTTAGGAGATGGAAATTCCCGTAACATCTCTTGAGTTATATGTGTGCATGTTCATATGATATCGATTTGACTTAGATGAGCATATTTTTGCCTAATCCGAGCTTGTTTTATTTTCACGCTATTACGCTCGGGTCAGACTTGAGCATTCCAGTTTCAAAGCTTGTCTTCTGAAGGATGAAGACGAAGACGGTGTACTATTATTACTATTGTATCCCACTACTATTCTGCTGCATTACTCTGTATTGTCAATTATATATAGAGATTGTATAACTGTAATGATAATGTATAACACTGATAAATGTTGTAAAATGATCAAATGTTTATTTTAAACAACTTCATGAACTGTTATTTGATTATTATATTTTGTTCATTCCGTTGCGAGATTCTGTGCTTGTTTTCTTCTTTCTTTCTAATTCTAAATTAATCCCCTTGATTATCTATATTTTTGACTATAATGGTTAATGATGTGGATTGTCAATTAACAATCTATAAATACGTACAATTTTGAGTTAGACATGTATGGATTAATGTCGATTCAAAAGGTACGGGTTTCCGGGTCGTTACACAAGTTATTCGGAAAGACCAGGTTTTACCCATTTTAAATAACTATTACGACGACTAAAAGTCGAAGATATTGAAGGCGGTGTTGAAGACCGGCGATCTTCACATTGAATGTATTACTACTGATGCATTAGATTTGGGTAGCTCCTATGAACGGGTTATAGTGTTAGTTGTCCGAACGAACTTGTTGATTGTTCGGAAATGAGAGAGCCTCTCTTATGTATTAGACATAAGGGACGAGAAATAAGGTACCTCCGGTTTCGTTCAGACCCATAACGAACTTGCAAATGTATTGTATGTCTGACATTGTATTCTTTTGTTGTACTTGTTGATCTCTACTAAATATATATTTGTTTGGTGGCGGAAAATTTATTCTCTTACGTAACACACTTCTTTGAGACGTATGAGCTTAGAGGTTATATATTGGTAGACGTCAATGATATGGTATGAATTGACAATGTGGCATGCTGAGATGCAGTGATCCAAGCTTTTGTTGAAAAGCAGAGCTTGGTGGATGATGATCAAAGCATAGCTTTAATTAGTGTAGCTTTGTGTTGTATTAATTCGCGAGCCTCACACAACGGTATGATGGTGAACTGATAGTTAGATCAGTATACTTTTGAGATGAAGATAGACGACAAATTTTAGGGTCGTTATGGATTTGGTCGACCGAGATATGCTGGGTGTGGTCGTTCCACACCTAGTAGGGATAGGGCTTATATCGGATTCCCAGAAGGATAGAGTAAGCGGTGTTTTCCAAAGCCTTAGATGTAAGCCGCTGTGATACTTGTTTCCTGGATATAGTGCGGGCGTGAATTATGGTGTTTTCCAAAAGCCCTGGACGTAAGCCGTGGAGTATCGCACTACATGATCGATCTTTCGAATCAGTAGTCATCATGATGGAAATCCAACTTTCCAATACTAGCTTTGCAGTTTTAGTTGTATACCTATATGGCAACATAATAGGATGTGGTATTATGCCGTCTAAGATCGATACATTTACTTTCGAAATTGATTTCTACACTATGCACTTATAGTAATAAAAGATAAATTTCGCGTATCACGCATAATTGACTATTATAAGGTAAAACTCTGTCACCTAGCTTGCGTTGCATTGTGTGATGGGACCTGAGTCTTATAATAGCTTCATTGTTCTTTTATTTAGCATTGCGAGATTTTTTTTATGGTATTCATGAAAGGAAACCCGTTCCGTGTCATACGGTGTGGTCCCATGATTTACCTAATTTTAAAATAAAGTTAATAATTGTTTTAGTTCTCACACTAGTCCTATGACTGACTCGAAGTTTATTGTTTTGACCTAAACTATGGGTGCCCATATTTTTCACACGAGCAGCTTGTAGTTTTAGTTTTTGAAGATATTTCTTTTCACAAGATCCTGGATTACAGCTGGAGCTATATTTAGAATGCTTGGTATCCTTGTATTTCTTTCGGTTGTGGTAGTTGACGTTTTCCGTTGTACATTATATTTATGTATTATATTTTCCGCTGTTTTGTAATTTAAATCTCTAATATTTTCTGCTGTATATTATTTATATGTACTCTAATATTCTATACTCTGATGTAAATTATTGTAATAGCAATGAAATGTTCTCATGTTTGTGTTCTGATGTGTTGTGTTCTCAACGCAATCCGTTTTCTTTTTCGGTTTACGCCGGCCGAGAAGTCTGGGTCATGTCAGTTTGGTATCAGAGCTTTGGTTTTCAAAGCTTGAGAATAAGATACATTTGAACCAAATGATAGAATTCATTAGTGATAGGATTTGTACTATCCTATAAGAATAAACTCATTAGAGATAGGGTCAGTAATACCCTAGAATGAGTTTGAGGAGTGTTATTTATCGAAAAAAATTTAGTTTTGAAAAACATATCTTATTATACATATTTGAGTATTTTATTTTATATTGAATTTGGAATATCAAGTATGAGAAGATTTTGCATATGTGCCTAGCTAGCGTATATACGAAGTCTCAAATATACTGGATAGATATAGAATCACACTCTAGTCGCTCGGAGATGATTAGGATGATAGCCCTTAATCATCAGTATCTATGTTCGAGTTTCGAAAGTGGGATATCTATATATTTCCAATTGACTGGTGTGAGAACCAAAACTTAGTTAGAATTTATTGTTTGTGATTTGACACTAAAAATATGATTTTTAGGTCTATAAAAGTTATATATTTGAAAAGGTAATCAACTAATTGATTGCTGGTTGTGATGTGTGATTATTGGTTTAACTAATAAAAATATTGGAATAATAAATATGAAATTGAAAGGGTTAATTAAGACAAATCAAATTTAAAGTTAAACTGAATTGAAAATAAATTGGAATTGGATATATGTACATGTGTATATAATGAACAGGTCGTAGCGTAGAAGCTAAGAAGAGGAGTAAAGTTGTATGCCCGAAAAATATGTACATGTTTACTATATTCATTGGGTCTGATGATTTTATGAGACGATTGGCTAGCCACTTGGATTTTTGATTTTCTTTTGGATATATGAGAGCCTATGGAGGCCATTTGTAGTTGTGCCGATCAACCCGTACAAAGGAGATTATGGCGAAATTTTTCGAAAATTTATGGTGTTGGCCAAATTTCGAGAAATTGGAAAGTTCTTAGAAACTGAAAAGTTGAAGCATCAAAGGTTGAGTTGGTTAAGTAAATGATCTTCCGTTCCTTCTTCCTTTTTGAGGACGAAGAGATTTTAAGTGGGGGATATTGTAACAACCCGGAATTTTGGAACCAATTTAAAATTTATTTTTAATTGATTTTCATGGAAAATAAATATTTTTAATGATTTATTTTGAGAATAAATGACTTAGAATTTATTTTAATCGAAGTTAGAACGTATAAATTTAAAATTTAATTAATACGAGCTTGAAATGACGTGGTAGTTTGAAAATTTGATTTTAAACTTTGAATGAATTTATAGAATTCAATAAAAATCAGAATTTGATAAAACAAGAAACATTGAAATATTTTGAATTATAATTTTCAAATGAATGTAAGAAATTGAGATCTCATTTTATAAATTGTAAGTTACGTCAAAATAAAAATGTAGAATAGTCGCTATGGAACATTTAGATATATTTTTAAAAGGTATATATAGACCGTAGAAAACACACATTTTGCATACGGACGAATTTGGACTCGAAACCACTTCCATTGAGTTCAAAATGTCGTTTTTGTGTTCGAAAACTATAAACATCGATACCTTTAGAGCTGGAGAAATTTTGGTCCTTTTCATTGGATATAAGACCAAAATAAAACTTTTTGCATGTGGACGAATTTGGACTCAAAACCACTTCCATTGAGTTCAAAACGTCGTTTACATGCTCGAAAAGTATAAACTACGATATATTCCGAGATTCGGAAAATGTTACTTTGGTTAGGGCTTGGTTAGCTACCTTAGCTCACTCCTTAACCCCAAACTAGCAACTTCCTCTTCATTCACTTCCTCACGACATAAAAAATAGAAATTAGGGGAAAAAGATGGGAAATTAAAATTCCTAAGCCAGTCTTTGCAAATTGGAGCGCAAATCAAGAGGAAATCAAGCATAGAAACTAGGGTAATCTCCTCCATCTTCATCTCCATCTTCTCCATCCTGTTTCCTCTTCAAATTTTGGTATTTCCTATGACCTAAATCTTAGGAAAGTTCAACTATATGTGTTTAGACTGGAGATTAGCAAGTTATATTAGAAGAGAGGTTGTTCTAGCTTATCATTGGATTGATTTCTTGCTTTTATCAAGCAAAGGTGAGATCATTGTGAGTTATCTATGAACCTACATCTAGGCTACAAGCCTAGAGGCTTGTAGAGTGTAGTTTAGAATTCATTGGAGTTTGCATGTGCTAGTGAATTGGATAGGCTGGTGAAACTTTGTTGGTTTCATATATTCATGTTCTATTAAGTTGTGAATTATGATTAGAATTGTCCACACAATCGAATGCATATGCTATAAGTGGTTTAGGCGATATTGTGAAGCTCCGTTGTCGCAACGACAAGTTCTAAGACTTCACGATTCGCTTATATCACGTTTGATTGTCTTGGTTTGATATTATGTTCGATTTAGAGCTTATAATCAAAATCATTGCAATCTTATGTATATATGTTTATGCATGTGTTCTTGAGTTGTTTCGACGTGCTTATGAGGCATTATCATCATCTAGATCAAGTGCATAGCCTCCATAGTACGCCGGAAACGATTAATAGAAGAAGAAAGAAAAAAAGACAAATAGGGATGATTAACAGCCCAGGTCTGACCAGTCGACTGGTCGGTTTCTGACCAGTCGACTGGTAAAGAATTGGGCAAAAACCTAGTTCCTGACCAGTCGATTGGTCAAAATGGACCAGTCGACTGGTTCTGCAGTTTTTTGACTGTGGACCAGAGGGACCTCGGTCCACAGCTTACATTGATCCAGTCTCTTTCTCGGTCGGAGTCCGGACCATTTGGCCTTCGTTTGTGACTTTCCAATTCTCTAATTCACAGATTTCAACAGCCCGATTCTAACAAAATCGTTTTATAAATCATCAATTAAAGAATGACGGAGTAGAAACCAATGGTGAGAATTCTCCCTCACTCAAGTATTTTATACAGTTATCTATTTTTATAACTGAATATTTGTTGATTGCCTATGGTTGTAATATTTGTTTGGCGAATGATGAATGTTTACAGTTTTATTGTTATCATTATATTAAACTGTGAGAATATTAGATAAGTTCACATGGATTGTGATGTAAACCCCACAAGGGTATTGGGATGATAATTTTACACATCGCCCAAGTATGCAAATGATAATCAATGGATGTTAATTGAAAACCCCACACAGGTCTAGGGATGATAATAACTTCACACATCTCCCTTGTGTTTAGTTGTATGTCAATCGATTGATTGACAGACTATTGTAAGCGTTATTTAATTATTTATTGCTTATGCAGTTGCAGATTACACTCTGGATGTGAATTGGATGTTTAATAGTTGCTCATCATTATCTTTGCATACATGCGATGTATGGAATCCATATAAATAAAATTATATGGTAATTGATTAAGTCATATTCCAATTCGAAAATAACAAATATTTTAATATAATTTTCAATGAATAATTAAAGTATAGTTTTGATGTTCGATTTCGGATGTACACGAATACATTATGTACAATTATAATAAATGATTTGAAAAGATTTTGGATGAAATATTCCACGTTTGTAAAGATAAAAGATATTTTTATCTAAATGAACTAGCTAACAACTAGAATAAAGAAGTAAAAGGAATTGAAATGGTTTTAATCTAACCAGAATTTTCCAATATATAAACTAGAATGGATTTGTATGGAAATAATTTTCAGAATATTTCGATATTGGATTCTATGATTATGCGGGTATTGTTGAGGAATTTGGAAGATACATATATCGTTATTCCCAATGCGATATCCTCTGGTTTCAGAATTTGATATTGAATATAAGTCGATATTATTTCTATTTAGAGCCTTGTATTTAATATCAAATTGGATTTTTGGTTTGTCGTGAATGGTGTCTTAAATAACGTTGTTCTTAAACCCAGTTTAGAAAAGATTAAATCTTTTAATTAAGATTTAAGGAAGTTTTCCCATTAATAAATATAATTGTAGATAAAATGGAACCCGGTTAATAGTGAAATTATGATCTGGAATTTATTAATAGTTTAATTAACATTTGATGGAATTTTTCCAAAGAGAAATTTTCCAATTTAATAAAGGAAACTGGAATAGAATGGAATTCGATTTAGTGATAATCGAGATGAGATTCTGTGAAGGAAGACCATTACCACTTATGGAATTTAAAAGGCTGTAACGACCCAGGTTTTTGAACGATTAATTTTAAATATTTAATATCGTTTTAAATATTGTGATAATAATATAAAAGAATTTTTATATTGAATTTGTCGATTAAATAATCGATATAGGATATAATTCAGATTTTTAAACTGAATCGAAACGATACTGTCGATTAACATAAATTCTGTTTGAAATGGAACGATAATAATAATTTATTATCGATGAATTTAATTGTTTAAATCAATTTATATTTTAAATTGAATTTAATTTTAATCGTTAATTTAAATTGTTATCTTTTCTATATAGTCAAATTTAATTCGAGAATCAGTTCTGTAGTGTTCAGAATAACGTTGTGTCGGTCGTTGCGGTCAGTTAGCGGTTCAGGAGGGCACGTCATAGACCATGAGATATTTTAATTATTTAATTAAAATAAAAACTCAAATCAAGTTAAAACAAAGCCGACCTATACACTGTACCCAAGCCACCTAAAACTGAAATTTCGTAGCTGTTCTTCCTCGAGCAGTAAAAATGGCCTCTAGCTTCGATATCAAGGAGACAGAAAAATTTATAGTGCGTACTCCTTGTTTCCTTCGCAACTATATAAATAAGGTCGAACCTTCATTCTCAAATCAGAAAATAAATCCAGTCCCCTTCATTTCCTTATCTCCAGTCAGAAATTGAATCCACCGAAACGAAAAAAAAAAAAAAAACAAAGGAAGAAAGAGGGGAAATCAAAGTCGCGCATCACAACTTGATGCCGTCAAGATTTCCTGGAGCTCGATGGAGGCGTTTGCAGTTGTAAGAGGAAAGGGGTGTCGCGATGTGATATTTGGGGGTTCGAGGTTGTCTGGAGGGTGTTGCGATGGTAGGGGCGATGCCAGAGGAGGAAGTGCGATGTGGAGGTTCGATGGGTGGACAGGGAGCGAAAATGGGTGGTTGTCGAACGCGTTGAAAGATGCGAAGTATTGAATAAGGGGTCTTTGTCAGTTTGTTTGGGTGTTCGACAGTCGCTCTGGTGAATGAACTAGGGGTCGATGGTGAACTCGGGATCTGATACTTCGAAGGTGGTGAGGCTGTTCGATGGGTACTGGTGAGGTGGAGTTTCCGATTTTCAGAGATGAACGGTGATCATTAGGACTATAAGAAGAAAAGAGGGAGTGCGGTGCAGATGTTTGGTGAAATGCCGGAAAGGAAGAAAAAGAAAAATAGAGGGATTAAGGTAATCAAAAATTTAATGCCTTAATTAGTTTAATGTTTAAAAATAAATAGGTTTGTTCAAATTAGTTAAGTTAGAATTAATTTAGCGGAAAAAATTAGAAAAGCTATTTATTTATTTAAATAGTTTATTTAAATAAATAAACATTTAATCGGTAAATTTAAATAAAAATTATCGCAGGTGCGGATCCATTCGAGAAGATTAGTAGCCGCTAATTTGAGATTAAAACAGGATATTCGACAACTGCAAATTCTGGTGAGTAAATCTCACTCACCTTTAGAATTATTTTTATTTCATTAAAAATAATTGTTTGTTGCTTGTTTGAATGGTTCTGCTTGTTTTATATATATTAGTTATTTAGGCTATATATATATATATATATATATATATTGGGTTGATTGATTGGTTGGATTCCCGCAGTCTCATTAGCGGATGCCCGCAGTTTCATAGCGGATGATTACCCTATACGCCCCACGCTATGATTAGTGGATGACCTTCTATACCGCGATATTCTGCCACGAAGCAGAATGGGTATTATTTATGTGCTAACATCTGTGGTTGGAGGAAAACAGGTTGGAGGAATCCAACAGGATTCCTCAAAAATATATTATCTGTTTGTTTATTTGTTTGCATATATATATTGTTATATATGATGTATTAGAAAAATAAATAATTCGTTGCTTTGTGTGTTTAAATATCACTGGGCCAATTAAAAGGACATTTGAGATTTTAAAAAGGGAAAATTCTATTTTAAAATAGAATTTGAATTTTAAATGGAAATAAAATATAAAACTTGTTTTTGAAAATTATAACAAGTAGTTTCTTTTTATAACGAAGTTATAAATGAAGTGAAAAGATTTATCATTTGATAACTCAGAAATAGGAATACAAGCATGGAATTTGAATTTGAAATGGAATTTCAAATAGGACGTGAAAGGAAATTTTTAAAATATATAACTCAAATGAAATTTGAGTATAACATTTGAATTTTAAAAGTGGTTTAAATATTTGAAATTTAAGAGGAGATTGAATATTAGCAATTCAAATAAGAAGTTCCAATAGAATTTGAATAGACGGAATTAGATTGGAAAATAGAATTTGGATTCAAGGAATTAAAATAAAATTTGAATTCAAAGGAATTCGAATAAAGAAATTCAAAAAGAGATTTGAATGTAGAATTTCAAAATAGAATTTGAAATATAGAATTTCAAAGAAGAATTGAGTAGAATTTGAAATATAGTATTTCAAGGAAGAATTCAAATGTGAAATTTGAATAGAGATTTGAATGGAATTTAAATATGAAATTTGAATAGAGATTGAATGGAATTTAAATATAAAATTTGAATAGAGAAGTTGAAATAGCATTTCCAAATAGAATTTGAAATAGATTTTCCAAATAGAATTTTCAAAAGAGAATTTGAAATAGACTTTGAAATAAAATTTCAAAAATAGTATTGAAATGAAATTTGAATTCAAATATAATTGAAAGAGTATTTGACTATAGAAATTCAAAGGGAATTCAAAGAATAAAACTTGAATTCAAAGTAATGTAAATGTGGGGTTCGAATTCAAGGAAATTGAAATAGGATTTGAATTCAAAGGAATTCAAATGAGATTGGGATAAAGGAAATTCAAAAATGGAATTTCAGATAAAAGAAGTGTAATTTGAAATATTGAGAATTTCAAAGAAGAGTAAATGGAATTTGAAATATATATGAATATATATATTAGATGAAGTTGAATCCATTTTAAAAGAAGTTTAAAGTTTAAAGTTTATATATAAATATAATTAAAACGAACTCGCCACAGCGCTGCAGTTCGTAAAATAGCAATTCGAACTTCAATTGAGTATACAGAACGCAATTGAAGTCGGAATTCTTTGAAACAAGAAACGTCAGGACCGATTTGATAATAGTTTTCTAATGAAGGAGAAAAATCTAGATTTCGTCGTATAGATTTTGAGTTATGTCAAAATCAAATTTTCAGAAAAACAGCGCCAGAACCATTATAAAACCATAACGGTTTATTTAATTAAATTAAAGGATTTTAAGCAAATAAAAATCGAAATTTCTATTTAGGAAAATCCAGGTGTGAGTTATAAAATATATGTGAACTCCAGTGGAGTAATGAGTTGATTTTTGAAACAGAAATCAGATTTTTGATTTATTAAATAGAGTTAACTAATTCGAATAGAAATTAGTTAAGGAGATTTCGACTTAATATTGGGCCTTAAATAAGTGAGTTCGATTTGAAAATTTATATTCGAAATAGAAAAGGAAACTAGAATTGAAATTCGATTTGGTTATGAACGAGTTAAATATTTTGTTCGAACATGTTATGTTCAACAAAGAAGTGAAATAGGCAAAAAGGCTAATTTAAGAATAAATGGCGAAACTGAATTCAAACGATTAGATAGTGTTGAATTGAATTGGAAACAGGTGAACAGGTGTTAGACAGGTATGGGATGACGTATATGAAGATTTTTAAATAATGTGCTCGACAAAAGGTACATGTTTAATTCATATATGAGGTTTATGCGCCGTATCGGCAAGCCGCTTGGCTTTTTCTTTTTCTTTTCGATTGAGGAAGATACCGGGAAGCTATTTGAAATTTCCCGATGCTCCCGATACAGGGGAGGTTATGGCGAATTTTTCCGGGAATTTAAGGAGATAGAATATTTTTCAGATAATTTGATAGTTAAATCAATGTATCGATAAATGTAGAATTCGATAAGGAAATGGAAAAGTGATTTAATTAATGAAATATTAATTAAAGAGCCCAGTGATTTGTTTGATATGTTGATTGAACACTTGTTTTTATTCGATAGTTAAATCACCGACTATCGAAGTTTTTGACCATCGTTGTCAATATGGAGAGACCGGTTGGATTATTATCCAAAGAACCACTCCGTATCGGCATAAGCGTTGCGAACCAAGTATGCTGAATATATTGAAGACGGAGTGAAGTGCAAGGGCTTTTCTAGTTATAGAAATAGTGCCTTCGGTTTCGTTCAATCCCAGAACGAACGTAAATGGACGAATGTCTGACAGAGTATTTCCAATGATCAAATGGGTTGGTCTGTATGAATGTATATGGTTGCAACGGATTTATCCCTTAGCGTAATATCCAGAATATTTGTGCAAACTCAACTAGTGATTAACGGATCTGACGATGTGGCATTCAAAGTGATTGTGTTATCAATGAATGGTAAGTATGCGTAGCCTCAGACCTCAACAACCGGGAAAGGACAAAAATCGGGCAGGCAGCATGGCTATGTGGGTCGCTCCCATTAGGGTGTATAATCACCTATCTAGAGAAATTCCTTTTGTTTCTAAATCTATCGATTCTGCCCATTCGGGAAACGGTGGTTTGAGTCCAACCGTTGGTGATATACATTCGATACACTCAAGTGAAATGAGTGGTCGGTCATGTGTGGGCCGGGTTGCAAGACGTTCTTGTTGAACCCAGGTGTATTTGCCTCTAGAGATACATCGTCGGAAGGTGGACCCATACCTTGTCATGTGGGAAATCCAATCTCCAATAAGCGCCATGCGGTTTTTGATTTTATACTATATATGTGGAGCGTGAGATGCAAGCGTTCTGCTATTTGGTTATTTACTTGATGTAGACATTAGTATAATATCATTGGATTTGATATCAAAGTGTTTTGGGTTATAGTAAGGTAAAAACCGTCCATGTTTATGTGTGGGCTGGTCTTACTATTATCTTTGCTTCCGAAAAGATTTTTAAAAGTTAAACAAGTGATTGGAGTTTACTCACACCAGTCCCATGACTGACCCAGAGTTTATTTTGTTTTGGTTTCCCTAAACTCTTGGGTGCCCAAATTTGTACGGGCAGTCAAGTGTTTCAGGCTTTTACAGATACACTTGGAGGAGCTTGAAGCAGGAGGCTTCAACGTTAGTTATTTAGAGTTACTTCCGCTGGATCAAATGTTATGTGTACTCTGATGATGGTATGTATATATGTACAAAACAGATTTGTATTTCAAAGGTTATGTTATATAATATATTTTATTCGTTCCGCTGTGAGTTGTGATCTTCGTTTTTTCTCCTATTCTAAGTTTTCTATCTTATCTATTCTCACCCTCTATCTTCTTTCTAATAATGAGTCGTATTTCTGTGTTATTTGGGTTAGACGTGTGTTGTATTTAGTCAACTCAGATAGCACGGATTTGCGGGTCGTTTCAGTTGGTATCAGAGCTTAGGTTGAGCGAATACCTAGGCTTGTGTGGCATGTGCTCATTAGAGATAGGGTCAGTAGTACCCTAGAATGAGTTGAGCGTATATATACGAGAGAGCGTATTTGTAAATTGATATAAAAAGTTGTTTTATATTGTGTTGGCTTGTCTGTTGAGTGGTTTATGAATTCTGGTCGAATCGTGGGACGCCACGAAGTCGATAGGGATTTCTAAACACTTGAACAGAAGATTGAACACGGTATTGTTTTAAAGTGGGAAAATGAAATAATTTTACCCAAAATTTCTATTTTGATATAGAAAGAATAATTTTCTGAAATTATTATAATATATGGATGTGTCGATTGTTAGGATTATAATCAAATGAGATTATAAAGTTAGAATGGTTAATTATAACCAAATAAAAATTGTATAGAAATTTAATATACAAATGTGATGAATTAGAATTTAATTCAAACCAGAATTAAGAATTTAAAATCCTGGGAAGTTGAAAATATTTTTCAAAGTATATTAAAATAATATAGATTTGTTTAGAAGGATTTGAAAGAAAATCATTTTTAATGGATTTTGAAATAATAAGGCACTGAACTCACTTCAGTGGCTGGGAAATAATTCTGATGATAGTCGCGACATCATCAGTGTTCATTTTCGAGTTCCTAAGTGATGGATTGCTACCTTAGATAGTTTTTGATGGAAATTTGTTCGGAAGAAAACAAGTGGTTTGAAAATTCAAATGTTTTGAATTTGAAATGAAAATAAATATATGTATATATTTATGGGATTTCAAAAGAATTTGAAAGAAAAACCCAGGGATTTGAATTCTGGAATTGAAATTTAACTTAAACAAGTTAAATGGGTCAAAGTGAATAAATTGATTAAAATCAATTTGAATTGGTTTAATAGAATATAGATTGGATATAAATGGATTGATCGTAGATCATTCGAATCAAATGTGTAGAGACCAAAAGTTTTGGTTGTAGTGAATTTGTTGAAAGATGAGGAGTTGAGTTTCAACATAAGTGAATCTTTGAAAAGTAATAGATTTGTACCCTTTTTCCTACTTTAGCAATTTCGAGGACGAAATTATTTTAAGGGGGGAAGAATGTAACGACCCAGGTTTTTGAACGATTAATTTTAAATATTTAATATCGTTTTAAATATTGTGATAATAATATAAAAGAATTTTTATATTGAATTTGTCGATTAAATAATCGATATAGGATATAATTCAGATTTTTAAACTGAATCGAAACGATACTGTCGATTAACATAAATTCTGTTTGAAATGGAACGATAATAATAATTTATTATCGATGAATTTAATTGTTTAAATCAATTTATATTTTAAATTGAATTTAATTTTAATCGTTAATTTAAATTGTTATCTTTTCTATATAGTCAAATTTAATTCGAGAATCAGTTCTGTAGTGTTCAGAATAACGTTGTGTCGGTCGTTGCGGTCAGTTAGCGGTTCAGGAGGGCACGTCATAGACCATGAGATATTTTAATTATTTAATTAAAATAAAAACTCAAATCAAGTTAAAACAAAGCCGACCTATACACTGTACCCAAGCCACCTAAAACTGAAATTTCGTAGCTGTTCTTCCTCGAGCAGTAAAAATGGCCTCTAGCTTCGATATCAAGGAGACAGAAAAATTTATAGTGCGTACTCCTTGTTTCCTTCGCAACTATATAAATAAGGTCGAACCTTCATTCTCAAATCAGAAAATAAATCCAGTCCCCTTCATTTCCTTATCTCCAGTCAGAAATTGAATCCACCGAAACGAAAAAAAAAAAAAACAAAGGAAGAAAGAGGGGAAATCAAAGTCGCGCATCACAACTTGATGCCGTCAAGATTTCCTGGAGCTCGATGGAGGCGTTTGCAGTTGTAAGAGGAAAGGGGTGTCGCGATGTGATATTTGGGGGTTCGAGGTTGTCTGGAGGGTGTTGCGATGGTAGGGGCGATGCCAGAGGAGGAAGTGCGATGTGGAGGTTCGATGGGTGGACAGGGAGCGAAAATGGGTGGTTGTCGAACGCGTTGAAAGATGCGAAGTATTGAATAAGGGGTCTTTGTCAGTTTGTTTGGGTGTTCGACAGTCGCTCTGGTGAATGAACTAGGGGTCGATGGTGAACTCGGGATCTGTTACTTCGAAGGTGGTGAGGCTGTTCGATGGGTACTGGTGAGGTGGAGTTTCCGATTTTCAGAGATGAACGGTGATCATTAGGACTATAAGAAGAAAAGAGGGAGTGCGGTGCAGATGTTTGGTGAAATGCCGGAAAGGAAGAAAAAGAAAAATAGAGGGATTAAGGTAATCAAAAATTTAATGCCTTAATTAGTTTAATGTTTAAAAATAAATAGGTTTGTTCAAATTAGTTAAGTTAGAATTAATTTAGCGGAAAAAATTAGAAAAGCTATTTATTTATTTAAATAGTTTATTTAAATAAATAAACATTTAATCGGTAAATTTAAATAAAAATTATCGCAGGTGCGGATCCATTCGAGAAGATTAGTAGCCGCTAATTTGAGATTAAAACAGGATATTCGACAACTGCAAATTCTGGTGAGTAAATCTCACTCACCTTTAGAATTATTTTTATTTCATTAAAAATAATTGTTTGTTGCTTGTTTGAATGGTTCTGCTTGTTTTATATATATTAGTTATTTAGGCTATATATATATATATATATATATTGGGTTGATTGATTGGTTGGATTCCCGCAGTCTCATTAGCGGATGCCCGCAGTTTCATAGCGGATGATTACCCTATACGCCCCACGCTATGATTAGTGGATGACCTTCTATACCGCGATATTCTGCCACGAAGCAGAATGGGTATTATTTATGTGCTAACATCTGTGGTTGCAGGAAAACAGGTTGGAGGAATCCAACAGGATTCCTCAAAAATATATTATCTGTTTGTTTATTTGTTTGCATATATATATTGTTATATATGATGTATTAGAAAAATAAATAATTCGTTGCTTTGTGTGTTTAAATATCACTGGGCCAATTAAAAGGACATTTGAGATTTTAAAAAGGGAAAATTCTATTTTAAAATAGAATTTGAATTTTAAATGGAAATAAAATATAAAACTTGTTTTTGAAAATTATAACAAGTAGTTTCTTTTTATAACGAAGTTATAAATGAAGTGAAAAGATTTATCATTTGATAACTCAGAAATAGGAATACAAGCATGGAATTTGAATTTGAAATGGAATTTCAAATAGGACGTGAAAGGAAATTTTTAAAATATATAACTCAAATGAAATTTGAGTATAACATTTGAATTTTAAAAGTGGTTTAAATATTTGAAATTTAAGAGGAGATTGAATATTAGCAATTCAAATAAGAAGTTACAATAGAATTTGAATAGACGGAATTAGATTGGAAAATAGAATTTGGATTCAAGGAATTAAAATAAAATTTGAATTCAAAGGAATTCGAATAAAGAAATTCAAAAAGAGATTTGAATGTAGAATTTCAAAATAGAATTTGAAATATAGAATTTCAAAGAAGAATTGAGTAGAATTTGAAATATAGTATTTCAAGGAAGAATTCAAATGTGAAATTTGAATAGAGATTTGAATGGAATTTAAATATGAAATTTGAATAGAGATTGAATGGAATTTAAATATAAAATTTGAATAGAGAAGTTGAAATAGCATTTCCAAATAGAATTTGAAATAGATTTTCCAAATAGAATTTTCAAAAGAGAATTTGAAATAGACTTTGAAATAAAATTTCAAAAATAGTATTGAAATGAAATTTGAATTCAAATATAATTGAAAGAGTATTTGACTATAGAAATTCAAAGGGAATTCAAAGAATAGAACTTGAATTCAAAGTAATGTAAATGTGGGGTTCGAATTCAAGGAAATTGAAATAGGATTTGAATTCAAAGGAATTCAAATGAGATTGGGATAAAGGAAATTCAAAAATGGAATTTCAGATAAAAGAAGTGTAATTTGAAATATTGAGAATTTCAAAGAAGAGTAAATGGAATTTGAAATATATATGAATATATATATTAGATGAAGTTGAATCCATTTTAAAAGAAGTTTAAAGTTTAAAGTTTATATATAAATATAATTAAAACGAACTCGCCACAGCGCTGCAGTTCGTAAAATAGCAATTCGAACTTCAATTGAGTATACAGAACGCAATTGAAGTCGGAATTCTTTGAAACAAGAAACGTCAGGACCGATTTGATAATAGTTTTCTAATGAAGGAGAAAAATCTAGATTTCGTCGTATAGATTTTGAGTTATGTCAAAATCAAATTTTCAGAAAAACAGCGCCAGAACCATTATAAAACCATAACGGTTTATTTGATTAAATTAAAGGATTTTAAGCAAATAAAAATCGAAATTTCTGTTTAGGAAAATCCAGGTGTGAGTTATAAAATATATGTGAACTCCAGTGGAGTAATGAGTTGATTTTTGAAACAGAAATCAGATTTTTGATTTATTAAATAGAGTTAACTAATTCGAATAGAAATTAGTTAAGGAGATTTCGACTTAATATTGGGCCTTAAATAAGTGAGTTCGATTTGAAAATTTATATTCGAAATAGAAAAGGAAACTAGAATTGAAATTCGATTTGGTTATGAACGAGTTAAATATTTTGTTCGAACATGTTATGTTCAACAAAGAAGTGAAATAGGCAAAAAGGCTAATTTAAGAATAAATGGCGAAACTGAATTCAAACGATTAGATAGTGTTGAATTGAATTGGAAACAGGTGAACAGGTGTTAGACAGGTATGGGATGACGTATATGAAGATTTTTAAATAATGTGCTCGACAAAAGGTACATGTTTAATTCATATATGAGGTTTATGCGCCGTATCGGCAAGCCGCTTGGCTTTTTCTTTTTCTTTTCGATTGAGGAAGATACCGGGAAGCTATTTGAAATTTCCCGATGCTCCCGATACAGGGGAGGTTATGGCGAATTTTTCCGGGAATTTAAGGAGATAGAATATTTTTCAGATAATTTGATAGTTAAATCAATGTATCGATAAATGTAGAATTCGATAAGGAAATGGAAAAGTGATTTAATTAATGAAATATTAATTAAAGAGCCCAGTGATTTGTTTGATATGTTGATTGAACACTTGTTTTTATTCGATAGTTAAATCACCGACTATCGAAGTTTTTGACCATCGTTGTCAATATGGAGAGACCGGTTGGATTATTATCCAAAGAACCACTCCGTATCGGCATAAGCGTTGCGAACCAAGTATGCTGAATATATTGAAGACGGAGTGAAGTGCAAGGGCTTTTCTAGTTATAGAAATAGTGCCTTCGGTTTCGTTCAATCCCAGAACGAACGTAAATGGACGAATGTCTGACAGAGTATTTCCAATGATCAAATGGGTTGGTCTGTATGAATGTATATGGTTGCAACGGATTTATCCCTTAGCGTAATATCCAGAATATTTGTGCAAACTCAACTAGTGATTAACGGATCTGACGATGTGGCATTCAAAGTGATTGTGTTATCAATGAATGGTAAGTATGCGTAGCCTCAGACCTCAACAACCGGGAAAGGACAAAAATCGGGCAGGCAGCATGGCTATGTGGGTCGCTCCCATTAGGGTGTATAATCACCTATCTAGAGAAATTCCTTTTGTTTCTAAATCTATCGATTCTGCCCATTCGGGAAACGGTGGTTTGAGTCCAACCGTTGGTGATATACATTCGATACACTCAAGTGAAATGAGTGGTCGGTCATGTGTGGGCCGGGTTGCAAGACGTTCTTGTTGAACCCAGGTGTATTTGCCTCTAGAGATACATCGTCGGAAGGTGGACCCATACCTTGTCATGTGGGAAATCCAATCTCCAATAAGCGCCATGCGGTTTTTGATTTTATACTATATATGTGGAGCGTGAGATGCAAGCGTTCTGCTATTTGGTTATTTACTTGATGTAGACATTAGTATAATATCATTGGATTTGATATCAAAGTGTTTTGGGTTATAGTAAGGTAAAAACCGTCCATGTTTATGTGTGGGCTGGTCTTACTATTATCTTTGCTTCCGAAAAGATTTTTAAAAGTTAAACAAGTGATTGGAGTTTACTCACACCAGTCCCATGACTGACCCAGAGTTTATTTTGTTTTGGTTTCCCTAAACTCTTGGGTGCCCAAATTTGTACGGGCAGTCAAGTGTTTCAGGCTTTTACAGATACACTTGGAGGAGCTTGAAGCAGGAGGCTTCAACGTTAGTTATTTAGAGTTACTTCCGCTGGATCAAATGTTATGTGTACTCTGATGATGGTATGTATATATGTACAAAACAGATTTGTATTTCAAAGGTTATGTTATATAATATATTTTATTCGTTCCGCTGTGAGTTGTGATCTTCGTTTTTTCTCCTATTCTAAGTTTTCTATCTTATCTATTCTCACCCTCTATCTTCTTTCTAATAATGAGTCGTATTTCTGTGTTATTTGGGTTAGACGTGTGTTGTATTTAGTCAACTCAGATAGCACGGATTTGCGGGTCGTTTCAAAGGCTTTGCCGTTATTCCATTTTTAATATTAGTATGATACGGAAATTTATATCGATTATATACTGTTATGATTTCCGTGAAAGTTCCATTTGAATGGAAGACGATTTTTGGGTTTATCGTGAACTATGTTTTAAGCGACATAGGTTCTTTAACCCAATTAAAGACAGGATTAATTTTCCTGAAGTTGAATAATCATTAAGTAATGATTTTTGAGATTAAAACTAAATGTAGGATTAATGAATCTTTAAATAGATTGGAATGTGAATGAGGTAACTAAATTTACCGAATTCAAGGAAATGATCGAGAATGAAGTACCACCAGTTTTACTCCATGCGATAGTTAAATCTTTAATTAGATTTGAAACGTGAAATAGTAATTAATTTTACCGATCACATATTGAGTGTTAGATATGGAATAATACCAGTTTTGCTCCATTTGATGAATAGGTTAGGATTTGGATAATAAAATAAATGATTCCCTCGGTAAGGTTCGCTAATCCCGACTAGTTGATAAACCTTAATTTGGTTTCAGTTGTGAAAAGATAATACAAAATCTTTTGAAATGGTTTCCAAAGTGAAGATTTAAACATGAGGTTTAAATGAATAAATCTTTGATAAGATCTGTGGGAATAATTCCCAATGTAATTAATTATTTAATAAAAGAATATTCTTGAAACACCCTACCTCCGTTAGGGTCACTCTCAAAGGGAATGCCCTAATTTTGGTGGAGGTTTATAAGTATAAGTCACAGATATACAAGACAGATGTAAGAACACATATTTTTGAACAGCGGAAAACAACAACATCTTTTATTTCATTAGAATACGTGTTCACAAAAACATGCCATACTTGTCTTACAATTCTTCCAAAAACATAACATCTTCATAACTGTCTTGATTACATTATTAAAGTAGCATAAAGAAAACATAAATAAACTACATAAGTCCCATAATTGCTGCCCAAAACCATAGTCCAAAACGGAAAAGATCCAAGCAATACATTCTTTGTCTTCAAGCTGGATGTGAAAG
This sequence comes from Allium sativum, assembly GCA_030737875.1. Classification (NCBI taxonomy): domain Eukaryota; kingdom Viridiplantae; phylum Streptophyta; class Magnoliopsida; order Asparagales; family Amaryllidaceae; genus Allium; species Allium sativum. Next base: position 711,093,663 of record CM060921.1, on the reverse strand, counting down.
CTGGTCAAGCTGCGGTATTCCCTCCCTGTGGACCTTGGGGGGGGGACGAAAGAAAAGAAGGCGAAAGAAAAGTAGAGTCAGACATAAAGCCTGAGTAAGTCTAGGACTATTCAGTCTATGAATAAAGAACTGGGTATGATAAGCATAAATTGGAAATGGGAAAGCATCATAAACTAAGTTAAGTTGTCTAGGGTCGAATACTATCGTACCCCATATTAATCTCTGTTACCATATAAACTAGTTCCTAACAGGCACCCCATAATCAGGGTGAAGTGATCCTTTTTCTGATGATCGGCTCCTACTCGCATAGTTACATGTGTCTTACGGCCCTCGATGTTGTAGTTACCTATGCTGGTCCCACCATGGGGTGTATCAAGTCCCATGGTGGCGGCCCGACACAATTCTAGAATGCACAGGTATGCTACTGGTGCCTAGTGCCTTATTTTTCTGCACCGGAGTGTGTGCACGCCCGCACCCCGTTAGAACCTACACTGCTGCACCACCGCCATCGATTTGACCTCTTACAGTCAGCCCAGTAATCGTGCCCCACCCTGCCTAGTTCAGGGTATCCTGATACACCTTGTAGGGATACTGCTGAAAAGGGTCCCCCGCTACTAGGTTTTCTATTTCTAGCAAACATGCTAAGTTGGTTAAGTGTTTAATAAACCTAACCTCCAATCAGTCTATTTAGTTTATCATGTTCCATTTTGATTAAGTATTAATTTAATTTACTTAATCCTATCAATCCTGACTCAGCCTTAATTGTCTTATTAAAGCCTTGACCTCTCACATTAGACAGGTATTGTTGTGGCTGCCTGTTGCCGGTTGGGTCCGGGCAGTCTTACGCCACAACTCAGTCTAACCTCGGGTCCTTATTGGCCTCCGTGTTTAACCACCCACATTGGATAGGTATTGTTGTGACTACTGGACAGCCGGGCGGTTCCGGGCAGGTTTACATCACAACTCAATCCAACCTCGGGTTAAACACATTGTATTTTCTACATTTACATATTTTGTCTCTTTTCTTTTTATATGTAAATATTTGCGGCCCATTATTCAAATTCATATTTATTGGTTAAAATTTATTTATGCCACTTAATTGTTTTTCAAGGTTGTTGGCATGCGTCACACATGCCAACACATATGTTCTATATTTTAACCCCATCGTCATTACCCCCGTTTTACACATTCGCTACAATATAAGATATGTTGGGTTTAACATTTAAACCCAACTTAGCCATATGAAAAGGGGAGGCTTATAACATTGTGTTTATAAGGTAACATAAAAAGGGGAGTGTGAACGCATGAACTTGCAATATAACGATTCAATTAACATAAGGTAGGCACATGTGAACTTGCAATTGTAACAACATATAATCATGGTATAAACAATACTTAAACATGAATCATTCTATTCATATGATTATGGCATAAACAATACTTAAACATGAATCATTCTATTCATATAATCATGGCATAAATAATACTTAAACATGAATCATTCTATTCATGTAAACTTGCTATTGGAATGTAAATCTAACATAATTGTGTCACATATATCACCATATGGTTTTGATAACAACTTAGGCCTAAAACATGTTTCAACTAGGCATAATACCAAACATAGTTTAGTCATGTTCATAAAGGTGCTTACTTTTGTTTCTAATACAAAAGTATGATTTGCCAATTTCAACATAGATTCATATAAATCATAGTACTTAGTCGAGTCCAATTACACACTAAAAGTGATCATAAAAGTATGTACATCATATTGGCATAGTAATGAATCATATACTTGCATGAATCCCAATTAAAAATTCCACAACATATGGTTGTCAACATAAATCATGTACTTGTATGAATCCAATCGTATACCGTAACATTTCCAAATCGTTTAGAATCAAAATAACATACAAGTATAGATTATTATCGCCACAATTCCATTTCGTTGTTAACTTCCAACGCAAATCACATACTTGCAAATATCCAATCGTATACCATAACATTTCCAAATCGTTTAGAATCAAAATAACATACAAGTATAGATTATTATCGCCACAATTCCATTTCTCATTTTACACAAATCAAACGCAATTAATTATTCACATCGGAATAGCACTCTACTTACAACGTATGACGAATCTTCAATTCAGGAATCTGAATTCTGAATTTGGAGATGCTATCCTTTGTTGTAGGCGTTGTTTTGATTCAATTGACGTTGCTTTATGCTTTTGATTTATCTCCTAATTGTCTCCCAATTTCTGACGGCTATCCTTAGTCTCTCCTCAGCAGCATGACGGTCTCATCTCCATTTTAGTTTATGTGAATTAGGGTTAGTCTTAGGTCCTTTTTATAGAGTTTGTGAGTTGATTTAGACCGTCGTTGAAGCTTGGTTTAATAATAGCCGTTCGTTCAAAGGAGAGACCAACCAGGAGCTGACACCTAGCCATAGTGACAAGGCAAGGCTCAGAAAATCGACCAAACACAGACCAGGCCTGCCAGGGTGGGCTGGGTTCGACCTGGCTCAGGAGCCAGGTCGATACCCCAGTCGACACCGTGTAGACTTGGCAGTCGACACGAGTTACCAAGGTCGACTGCCCAGTCGACCTGGCTAGCCCCAGGTCGACTGCCAAGTCGACCTGGGTGCCTTGGGCGGGAATTTTCCTGCCCTGGCCAATTGGGCCCGATTTTGAATTTTAAATTTGTTTTTCTGAGCTGTTTTCGTCTGTTTGAATTTTAAACTAAATTCTGAAACTTCCGGAGGCCATATCTTCTTCATACGGAGTCCGTTTTACGCAAACTCGGACTCTATCTCAAGTAGAATTCCGAGACGAACGCAATGGCGAATCCCGTTTCCCTTAATTCTTTGATTTGAAATTAATTATTCTTTAATTTGTGAATTTCACTCTTATAGAATACACGGGGTGTTACATTCTCCCCCACTTAAAAGGATTTCGTCCCCGAAATCTTCAAGTTTAGGAAGAAGGTATATCCTAACATCCAAACATCCATCTACTCATCCATCAAACACGAGCATCCGTTGTCCTTAAAAGACTTCTAATGCTTCATGATCATATGCGAAGTGTGCGTGTACATGTACTTATCTAATGCAAAAATCAGGCGGTCTACTGATTCAGTTGACCTCCTTAATGCAAAATTATGTAAGTGCCATGAATCCATTATGTATGAAAATTTTCCTATTCATGATTCTACACGAGTGCACAATCATTCATACAAATGCAACATCCATATGAGAACACATTAAATTTCAACCATATACGAATATAAATACATTTATGCATATGCAATATGAAGTGACTGAGCCGATCTAAAACCTAGATTGTGTGTGTATATGCAACCACGAGCAACCACTAGCAATCACTTGCAACCACTTGCAACCATCGTCCATAACATGTTTCAATTACATGTTTTCATCCAAAGGGTTTCTTCCTAAAAGATAAGGTCGAGGAGATATACCTAAAAAAAAAGATAGATAAAAGCGCAACTTAAGGAAAAAGGAAAGATCAAAGATGTACCCTCGAAAAGAAAAGGGTAGGCTGCGCGTATTCTAGCTTCAGTTTCCCAAGTTGCATCTTCTTCGGCGTCGCTCCATTGAACTTTGACGAGCTTGACTTCACGGTTGGTAGCTTCTTAACCTCCGTTCCTATTATGCTGGTTGGAACTTTCCTCACGGTTGCTTCGCGTTCCACTTTAGCTTCTTCTAGGATATTTGGCTCTACCACTTCAGCAGACTCATGTAGACATTTTCGGAGATGTGAAACGTAAAAGACGTTGTGAACTCCGGCTAATTTTTCGGGTAGATCTAATCTATAGGCCATTTTCCCAATTTTCTCGATGATAGGGAATGGCCCTACGAACCTTGGTGCTAGCTTTCCTGTGGTTCCAAAACGAACAACGTTCCTTAGCGGAGATACCTTAAGAAAAACTCTGTCCCCAACCTCAAATTCAATGTCGGTCCTCCTCTTGTCGGCGTAGGACTTTTGTCTATCTTGGGCCGTCTTCATCCTTCTTCTTATTAAGTCTACTTTCTCTGAAGTCTCTCGGATCATATCTGGTCCAAGTATGAGCTTATCAGTAGACTCCCAACAACAAGTGGGTGATCGGCACGGTCTTCCATATAAAGCTTCGAAGGGCGCCATTCCGATGGTTGCTTGATAGCTGTTGTTGTAGGCAAATTCCACCAAAGGAAGATGGTCTTCCCATGTCCCTCCGAAGTCAAGGACGCACAGTCTTAAAAGGTCCTCCAAAACTCTGTTCACTCTTTCTGTTTGGCCGTCGGTTTGGGGATGATAGGTTGTGCTTAAGCATAACTGTGTGCCTACCGCTTCTTGCAGACTCCGCCAAAACTCACTTGTGAAGATAGGGTCTCGGTCACTAACAATGCTGGATGGTATTCCATGGAGTCGAACGATTTCCTTGAGGTAAAGAGATGCTAGGGATGAGGCAGTTCTTTTACATTTGACAGGTAAAAAGTGGGTGCTTTTAGTAAGCCTATCCACTATTACCCAAATGCTAGTGTTCCCTCTCCTAGACCTATGCAGCCCATCGATGAAGTCCATTGAAATGCTATCCCACTTCCACTACGGGACCTCTAGAGGATGTAGCAGACCGCCAGGCTTTTTCTGTTCCGCCTTAACCTGTTGGCACACCATACACTTAGAAACGAAATCTGGCACGTCCTTCTTCATGCCGTTCCAAAAGAAAGTTCTTTTTATGTCCTTGTACATTTTATCTCCGCTTGGGTGTATCGTCATCTTGGAGTGATGTGCTTCCTCGAGAACCTTCTTTACTAAATCCCTTGTCTGTGGGACGCATAGTCTTCCGTCTCGCCTTAGCCAACCCTTATCGTCGATGGAGTATCTGTTGAGGTGACTTGAAGTCTCACCCCTAATTAGCCTATCAATCGTCTCCACAAGCTGAGGGTCCTCGCGTTGTGCTGTCCCTATTGAGTCCACTAAAGTCGGGCGTACTTCGAGAGATGCTAGCAAGCCTGGTACAAAATTGGAGGGGGGCCTAAAGTCAAAGCTGGCTATAAACTCTAGGCTTTGTCTTTCAACAAACAGCGAGCTTAGGGTCAGTTTCTTTCGGCTCAACGCGTCTGCCACTACGTTGCCTTTGCCCGGAGTGTAGGAGATCTCGAAATCATACGAGGCAAGAAACTCCATCCATCTCTGTTGCCTCAAGTTAAGGTCCTTTTACGAGAAAAGGTATTTCAACGATTTATGGTCAGTGTAAATTTCGAACTTCTCACCTAGGAGATAGTGTTGCCAAGACTTGAGTGCAAAGACGATGGCGGCTAACTCAAGATCGTGGGTCGGGTAGTTCTTTTCGTGCACTTTCAACTGCCTCCCGCCATAAGCTACTACCCTTCCTTCTTGCATTAAGACAACGCCTAGCCCTGTCCCACATGCATCTGTATAAACTGTGAACATCTTGCTTCCATCTGGCAACGTTAAAACTAGGGCTGTTGTAAGAGCCCTTTTCAGTCGCTGGAAAGAAAACTCACAATCCAAGTCCCAATTGAACACTAGATTCTTCTTGGTCAACTTTGTGAGCGGAGCTGAGATTTTCGCAAATTCCCTTATGAACTTTCGATAGAAACCTGCTAGTGCTAGAAAACTTCGGATCTCAGTTGCATTCCTTGGTGTCTTCCAATCCTGTACCGCTATTACCTTAGCCGGGTCTACAGCTAACCCTTCCTTGGATACTATGTGCCCAAGAAATCTTACTTCCTCTCTCGAAAAGTGGCATTTGGAGAATTTGGCTTTTAGCTGATGGACTCGCAGAGTTTCCACGATTGCCCTTAAGTGCTGAGCATGTTCCTCTTCACTCTTTGAGAAGATAAGGATATCATCTACGAAGAACACTACGAACTTATTGAGGAAATCTCTGAATACCCTACTCATCAGGTCCACGAAGTAAGCAGGTGCATTTGTCAAGCCGAAAGGTATGACAAGCCATTCAAAGAAGCCGTCTGGGGTTCTGAATGCCGTTTTATCGATGTTATCTTCAGCCACCCTTAGCTGATGAAAACCGGTCGCTAAATCGAGTTGGGAGAAAACAGACGATCCTACAAGCTGATCAAACAGATCATCAATTCTGGGGAGAGGGTGCCTATTCTTTTTCGTTAGCTTGTTGAGCTCCCTATAGTCAACACATAGACGGAGTGAACCATCCGCCTTTGTAGCGAACACCACTGGAGCACCCCATTCGGAAATGCTCCTCCTAATGAACCCCTTCTCTAGAAGCTCTTTAATCTGTTTACTGAGCTCTTTCCTTTCCCGTGGAGCCATGTGTCTAACGGGCAACGCAACGGGCTTTGCATTATCTACAAGATATATGCGGAAGTCTATCTCCCGCTTCGGAGGCAAGCTCTTCACCTCTTCGAAGACATCCGGATACTCCCGGACCACTATAACTGATTGCAAATTTTCAACAGAGGCATCTAGAGATTCAAGATAACTAAGCATAACTGCATACGTGGGATTACAAGAAATTTCCAAAGTGTTACCGAGCTTGGTCAGGAGCCTAACAACCCTTTTCTCACAATCAAGGATGGCCCCATTAATAGATAGCCAATCCATGCCCAAAATCAAACCATATCCCAAAAAGCCCAAAACAAAGGCACTACATTTAAATTCTACACTTAGAATAGAAATTTTCAATCCTACACAGATCATAGACAAATGAGCTGGGCCCCCAATTGGGTTTGAAACAATTAAGGGGTCCTCTACCATACTAGTTTTTAGGTGCAGAGATTCTACTAAAGCAGACGAGATAAAGGAGTGTGATGCGCCAGAATCAAATAAAGTGCGAACGGGGTGATCATAAAGGTAAACTACACTTTCTACAGAAGTATTTATACCTCGCTATTGCAGAGGTGGCGCTTCTAGCACATGAACCTGTGCCCCTGAGGTGGATCCAGCCCTCTGCCCCTGTCCTCGTTTCTTTGGGTAGTCATTTGCCATGTGGCATGTCTCACCGCAAGAAAAGCACCCGCCATTCATCTTGGCCTTCTTTTTCCGGCAATCTTTCACTAAGTGCCCCACTTTGCCACAGAAATTACACTTCCACTTCTCTTTGTTGTCTTTCCCGTCCTTCTTAAAGTCTGTCTTCTTAGGCTGTAAACCCTCTTTCTTCCCTTGAGAGCTTTCTACCATTGTCCCCTCTTTGCCCTTATCCTCTTCGTTCAGCAATGCCATCTGTACCAACCTTTCATATGTTGCTCCCATGGGTATATGGGTCATGGCCAAACTGTGTAATGGCTCATTCAACCCTTTGACAAAACGGAGAGCCTTCTTATGCGGGGTGTTGACTAGGTCCAGTCCGAACCTAGCCAGCTCATCGAACTGATTAACATACTCTTTGACGTTCTTATTCCCTTGCTTAAGAAATAAGAATTTTTCCAACTGCAAACTCCTTTCCGCGTCTGAGAGAAATTTAGCCTCAAACCTTGCCCTAAATTCCTCCCATGTTTCCACTGGTCTTTCTGCATTAGTGACTTCCCACCAGTAGGAAGCCTCGCCCTTTAGTAGCCATACCGCCAGTTGTACTTTCTGCCTATCTTCTACCTCAAAGATAATGAATAAGTCCTCGGTTTCTTTCAGCCAATTTCTAGCTGCCACGAAGGACTCAGTTCCATGAAAATCCTTTCCTCCCATAGCTTTATAACCTTTACATATCTTAGCAAAAGTGTTTCCCCGCGGAGGAGGTGGAGGAAGTGGTGCTGCTGCAGCTGGATGATTTCCTGTAGCTGGGGGTGGAGGAACGGTAGGACCTGGCTGAGTGGCCCTTGCTTCTAAGAATCGTCTAAACCAACCAGGTATTGGTACACCCTCTGGCAAGTTAAGTTCTTCGGACATGCTGAAACAAAAAGGATAGATTCAAAACGAAGGATAAGAGATAGTACCTATGGCTTTGGGGGGACTTTGCCTTTTTTAAAATAGAATAATATTTTATCTTTTAAAAATGCTTCTTTAAATTTCTTTTTGAAAAATAAATTCTCAAATTTTTTTTTTATCTTATCTGGTAAACCTATGCTCGATACCAAGTGAAACACCCCACCTCCGTTAGGGTCACTCTCAAAGGGAATGCCCTAATTTTGGTGGAGGTTTATAAGTATAAGTCACAGATATACAAGACAGATATAAGAACACATATTTTTGAACAGCGGAAAACAACAACATCTTTTATTTCATTAGAAAACGTGTTCACAAAAACATGCCATACTTGTCTTACAATTCTTCCAAAAACACAACATCTTCATAACTGTCTTGATTACATTATTAAAGAAGCATAAAGAAAACATAAATAAACTGCATAAGTCCCACAATTGCTGCCCAAAACCATAGTCCAAAACGGAAAAGATCCAAGCAATACATTCTTTGTCTTCAAGCTGGATGTGAAAGCTGGTCAAGCTGCGGTATTCCCTCCCTGTGGACCTGGGGAGGAAACGAAAGAAAAGAAGGCAAAAGAAAAGTAGAGTCAGACATAAAGCCTGAGTAAGTCTAGGACTATTCAGTCTATGAATAAAGAACTGGGTATGATAAGCATAAACTGGAAATGGGAAAGCAACATAAACTAAGTTAAGTTGTCTAGGGTCGAATATTATCGTACCCCATATTAATCTCTGTACCCATATAAACTAGTTCCCAACAGGCACCCCATAATCAGGGTGAAGTGATCCTTTTTCTGATGATCAGCTCCTACTCGCATAGTTACATGTGTCTTACGGCCCCCGATGTTGTACTTACCTATGCTGGTCCCACCATGGGGTGTATCAAGTCCCATGGTGGCGGCCCGACACAATTCTAGAATGCATAGGTATGCTACTGGTGCCCAGTGCCTTATTTTTCTGCACCGGAGTGTGTGCACGCCCGCACCCCGTTAGAACCTACAATGCTGCACCACCGCCGTCGATTTGACCTCTTACAGTCAGCCCAGTAATCGTGCCCTACCCTGCCTAGTTCAGGGTATCCTGATACACCTTGTAGGTATGCTGCTGAAAAGGGTCCCCCGCTACTAGGTTTTCTATTTCTAGCCAACATGCTAAGTTGGTTAAGTGTTTAATAAACCTAACCCCCAATCAGTCTGTTTAGTTTAGCATGTTCCATTTTGATTAAGTATTAATTTAATTTACTTAATCCTATCAATCCTAACTCAGCCTTAATTGTCTTATTAAAGCCCTGACCTCTCACATTAGACATGTATTGTTGTGGCTGCCTGTTGCCGGTTGGGTCCGGGCAGTCTTACACCACAACTCAGTCTAACCTCGGGTCCTTATTGGGCTCCGTGTTTAACCACCCACATTGGATAGGTATTGTTGTGACTACTGGACAGCCGGGCGATTCCGGGCAGGTTTACATCACAACTCAATCCAACCTCAGGTTAAACACATCGTATTTTCTACATTTACATATTTTGTCTCTTTTCTTTTTATATGTAAATATTTGCGGCCCATTATTCAAATTCATCTTTATTGGTTAAAATTTATTTATGCCACTTAATTGTTTTTCAAGGTTGTTGGCATGCGTCACACATGCCAACACATATGTTCTATATTTTAACCCCATCGTCATTACCCCCGTTTTACACGTTCGCTACAATATAAGATATGTTGGGTTTAACATTTAAACCCAACTTAGCCATATGAAAAGGGGAGGCTTATAACATGGTGTTTATAAGGTAACATAAAAAGGGGAGTGTGAACACATGAACTTGCAATATAACGATTCAATTAACATAAGGTAGGCACATGTGAACTTGCAATTGTAACAACATATAATCATGGTAAAAACAATACTTAAACATGAATCATTCTATTCATATAATCATGGCATAAACAATACTTAAACATGAATCATTCTATTCATATGATTATGGCATAAACAATACTTAAACATGAATCATTCTATTCATATAATCATGGCATAAATAATACTTAAACATGAATCATTCTATTCATGTAAACTTGCAATTGGAATGTAAATCTAACTTAATTGTGTCACATATATCACCATATGGTTTTGATAACAACTTAGGCCTAAAACATGTTTCAACTAGGCATAATACCAAACATAGATTAGTCATGTTCATAAAGGTGCTTACTTTTGTTTCTAATACAAAAGTATGATTTGCCAATTTCAACATAGATTCATATAAATCATATTACTTAGTCGAGTCCAATTACACACTAAAAGTGATCATAAAACTATGTACATCATATTGGCATAGTAATGAATCATATACTTGCATGAATCCCAATTAAAAATTCCACAACATATGGTTGTCAACATAAATCATGTACTTGTATGAATCCAATCGTATACCGTAACATTTCCAAATCGTTTAGAATCAAAATAACATACAAGTATAGATTATTATCGCCACAATTCCATTTCGTTGTTAACTTCCAACGCAAATCACATACTTGCAAATATCCAATCGTATACCATAACATTTCCAAATCGTTTAGAATCAAAATAACATACAAGTATAGATGATTATCGCCACAATTCCATTTCTCATTTTACACAAATCAAACACAATTAATTATTCACATCGGAATAGCACTCTACTTACAACGTATGACGAATCTTCAATTCAGGAATCTGAATTCTGAATTTGGAGATGCTATCCTTTGTTGTAGGCGTTGTTTTGATTCAATTGACGTTGCTTTATGCTTTTGATTTATCTCCTAATTGTCTCCCAATTTCTGACGGCTATCCTTAGTCTCTCCTCAGCAGCATGACGGTCTCATCTCCATTTTAGTTTATGTGAATTAGGGTTAGTCTTAGGTCCTTTTTATAGAGTTTGTGAGTTGATTTAGACCGTCGTTGAAGCTTGGTTTAATAATAGCCGTTCGTTCAAAGGAGAGACCAACCAGGAGCTGACACCTAGCCATAGTGACAAGGCAAGGCTCAGAAAATCGACCAAACACAGACCAGGCCTGCCAGGGTGGGCTGGGTTCGACCTGGCTCAGGGGCCAGGTCGACACCCCAGTCGACACCGTGTCGACTTGGCAGTCGACACGGGTTACCCAGGTCGACTGCCCAGTCGACCTGGCTAGCCCCATGTAACACCCCACGTCCGTTAGTGTCACTCGCAAAGGGAATGCACTAAGTTCTGTGGAGCATTATGGGTAAAAGATGCAGATAAATTACAAGACAGACAAATAATTAACAGCGGAAAATAAAACTTTGCTTTATTGATAAAATAGATTGTACAAGATTGCTTTACAATATCAGAGTATCATCTGTCTTTACTAGATAAAGAAGCATAAAAATACATTTATATTCCCCAGTGTAGCATAAGCCAGCCATAGCATCTGAAAGAGAATCCAAGGACAACTTCGTCAAATCTTCAAGCTGGGAAAGAGCAACGGTCCAATTTAATCCTGAGTTATACTATTCCCTCCTCAACTACCTAGGGGGGGGACGGAAGAAAAGAAGCGAAAGAAAAACAGAGTCAGACATAAAGCCTGAGTAAGTCAGTAACTTCTAGCATGTGAACAGGGAAAACAGAACGACATGAATTAACTGAATACATGATAATACCATGATGATAAGGCTAACAAAATAAGATTCACACAAGACATGCTAAGACAAGATAAACTGGATATACCACAACACTTTCTCCGCTTCACTTTTACCGCGATATACTCGTTTCTATATCTCTGCACCACCTAACTAGTGTTCCAACTAGTAACGATAACGTGATCCCAATCCCTGTAGTATCCGTCGCCTTCAGGCGTACCTTGATTATTTATTACCTAGATCTAGTCTAGGCTTTATATCAAGTGCTTTCTAGATTCAATTAGAGTTTACGCTATCTGTTGAACGCTTCTTGTATTCAGGATTTATGCCACCTAGTTCCAAACTAGGGATTATGCTACCTGTCGAACGATGCCCTTTAGTCTAGGATACACTACCTAGAGTGGTATATGTTCCTAGACTTTCCCCACGCATGTATCGCGAATCGTTATCGCTTGTCTAAATGCACATGTCCTGTAATGTGCTACCCGAGTCCTGTGTCAGGGCTACTCTAGAAATACAGAACTCGGTCGGGAGCTTTCAATATCTACCGATGCATATGTTAAGGTTTGTTTTTCCAGTGGCTATGGTCCCACTCGACCCCTCCCTCAACTAATGGAAGGCCACCCTTGTAAAATGAGAACTGTACGAAGGCCCCTATCTGCCCCACTAATTCTATGGCCAACAACACCCCGCAACCACAACTAGATAGCAAGTTTGTGGTCCGTATGAGTCCTCCAGCCTTCCCGCTTCACGTGTCTCGCTTGACTGAAGATGGTAGGTAGACGACGAGTTGCTATCACAGGGCTTCCGTCTTCTCGCTGAATCACGCTGGTCCATCCTAGTCTTTTGTTTGCCGTATATTGTAACCAAGGCATACCCTTGGCTCTTCTACCGCAGACCTTAACCTCTGTGCGCCCAGGCGGATCATCTGCAGCCTCACAGAGGGATACCAAGAGTACCCTCACGTCCCCTCGAAGCCTCGGGCTTCGTATCCCAATTCGTTGGAGTCTTCTTTAAAATCAGATGGACGTCCGCTCCTTCATGTTATACTAAGAATTACTACTTAGTTCTACTAACTAAGTTTTACCACTTAGTTTCCAGGATCATTGTCTTCTTAACTAAGTTTTACTACTTAGTTTGCTTTCCCGTTAAGTTGGATTGGTTAAGTGTCTTTAGTCGATTCAAGCTAGCTTAACCCTCTTCCCTTATCCTGTTAAACTGGTTAAGTGTTGTCAGTATTCATGTTGACTTAACCCCACCACAAACCAAGTCATATTGGTTAAGTATTTCTTAACCCTACCCATTCATCCTATATTGGTTAAGTGTTCCCTTTTTAACTTAACCTTTCCCACCGGTTTTAACTAAACCTGTTATCAATGGTTAAGTATCATCTCTTCGTGTCTTAAACTTAACCCTATTCATTTATCATATTCTGATGGTTAAGTGTTCAAGTTCACTTAACCCTACGGTCCAACCCAGCTAACATATTAAATTGGCTAAGTGTATTACTTAACCCCAACCTCTAGTCTAATTAACATGTTAAATTGGCTAAGTGTATTAACTTTACTTAACCCCACCTTCTAGTCTAGTCAACATGTTAATTTGGCTAAGTATTCCCATGGACTTAACCCTCCCATTCTAGCTTTAACTTTGTTAAGTTGGTTAAGTGTTTCTATGGACTTAACCCTCTCCCTCTTTTTCTAGCTTTAATTAATAAATTAAAGCCGCAACCTCTCACATTAGACAGATATTGCTACGGTTATTGGATGTGCCGGTCGGTTCTGGGCAGGTTTACACCACAACTCAGTCTAACCTCGGGTTAGGCATATTCATGTTTTCTAAGTTCAAAGGGTTTTCTGATTAATTTCCAAACCTGGTTTTGAAAGCAACCATCTCGTTCGTCGGATCAGTTAGGGATAGCCAGGGAGGGCAGGAAACTTGTATTTTCCAAACCCAAGCCTAGACACTATCCTCTCTGTCACCCTAGAACTTTCTGGTACGAGTTATAAAAAGGGGTGTTATCAAAATATCTTTCTTTTGTTTATAAATTGTTAACAATTTATCTTACAGCCCATTTCCCCCTTTTTAAACAAATTTGGCCTATATTCATTTGTCGCTAACAGACTTATATTCTAGGCCCAAATCTTGATTTGCCTAACCTACAGTTCATAGCAATTTAGATCTATCATCTTTATTTTTAGTTTAGGCTAAACTAGATTTTATATGCCAAACTAGATTTTCTATTCTAGTTCACCGTTTATGCCCAAAAACAAGATTTATTCTTCTAGTTTATAGTCTACATACAAACTAGATTTATTATTCTAGTTTTTCAGTTTACAGGCCAATATTAGATCTAAATTTCATAACCTATAATCCATGTCAAATCAACCCAATTCACATGTCTTAACACATGTTCTAAAATTGTATAAATCAGAATCATGTTCGCTTCCAAACTATGCCAATTTCAAGCTTACAACTATATTTATGTTTATTTTTGTGTTTTTCCCAAATCGCATTCCCACCGTTCGTATAATCATGATTCAACCTAGATTGTAAATAAATCTAGATTCGTAGAAAATAGGGAATGAACCAAAGATGCTATGAAAAAGGGTGGACATAATAATTGGCATAAAAAGATTTTGAATAACGACGCAGGTTCAAGAATATGGGTAGACCTAACTTAATAGGTAAATTCCCACGGTCTAAAACCAAGAATAGACAGAATAGGTTCGAGAAGATGGGTAGACCTAACTTAATAGGTAAATTCTCATAGTCTAAAACCAAAGAAAATCAAGAACAGACAGAATAGATAAATCGGGTTTTAGACCCAATTTCATAGTCACAAAACCTAAGCAACAATTTTCCTAGTCATGAATCGTAGGTGTTTAAATCACCGTTGTTATGTCATAGGTAATACTTTATGACCAAATCAAAGGCTTGTGTTCATAGTCATAGGCAAATGTCCATAGTCATAGGCAATATTCATAATCAAAAGGGAAAATAATTCCCACAGTCATAAGTCACCGTCATAGGCAATGTTTTATGTCCCAAAATCAAAGGCTTATGTTCATAGTCCAAAGGCACATAATCTCAGAATCCATAGTCATAGGCAACGGTCTTAGGCAAAGTCTTATTTGTCCTTGAATCATAACAGTTCTTAATTTAGTCCAAGAGTATAAACACAGATTCGAATAGAGAGAGAGATTTGGCATATTCTTTTATTCCTTTAATTTCATGTCACAAAATAAAGCAACAACGTTCAAATCTAGAAACAACTGACTTACAGAAATTAGATCTAGAATAGAAGAATGGCGATGCTAAGATTCGTATGTCGTTGCTCGAGGTTTGTTGATTTAGCCTTTGAATTCTTCACTTTGATTTGAATCTTCTCTTGAACAGATTTGAGCAGCATCTCCATGTCTTGAATTTATATTTTATTTTAATTATTTAAGAAAATTTAGAGGAGGGGAAGAAGCCATGAATCTTAGCAGCATAAGGATAGAAGAGAATTGGTGCAAAGAGAATGAAGACTAGGGATGTTTATATAGCTGCTCAAGACCTTATCGTACACGCAGCGTTGAGTCAGCATTGAACCTAGTTAAGAAAATAGTCCAGGTACATAGATGAATCTAGCCAAACCTTATCATACACGCAGTGCTGAGTCAGCATTGGGTCCCACTATTTTGGCGTAGAAATTTGATTTTCGAACTTTTGAATTTCTGGAATTTATTTAACTGTTTTATTCACATGAAATATTCTTATATGTATACAATTCCTCTAACGACCATTTTACGCGTATATATATATATATATGCACAACTTTCATTTTATTTTCAAAATTCAAATGATGTTGCCATATTTCATTGACTGTAGCCTTATCTTGAATTTTATCTTTCGTATACATATATTTTTGCATATATATATATATATTTATATTCTCATATGTATATATATTTTTTCTTTATTTCCTTATATGTACGTTCTTATCCTTTCAAATTTTGAATTTGTATACGTACATATATTTGCATGTTCAGTTGGCCCTCTCTAAAACCAAGATAAAAAAATTATGCCGCCGCCGGGGTTCGAACCCCCGACCTCCATGCCACAAATCCAATGCCTTAACCAACTGAGCTACAGAGGCTTTTGTTAATAAGTCTTAGAACAATAATAATTATTGTTCTCTCCTTACTTCTCCTTTTTCATGTTAGTTACAATACTTAAATTAAACAACTACATGGATCTTTTTCTTTTAATTTTTCTTTTAAAAATTAATTATACTTTAATTTGAGAATCTTAATGTCACAGAATTACGGGGTGTTACACCCCAGGTCGACTTCCAAGTCAACCTGGGTGCCTTGGGCGGGAATTTTCCCGCCCTGGCCAATTGGGCCCGATTTTGAATTTTAAATTTGTTTTTCTGAGCTGTTTTCGTCTGTTTGAATTTTAAACTGAATTCTGAAACTTCCGGAGGCCATATCTTCTTCATACGGAGTCCGTTTTACGCAAACTCGGACTCTATCTCAAGTAGAATTCCGAGACAAACGCAATGGCGTATCCCGTTTCCCTTAATTCTTTGATTTGAAATTAATTATACTTTAATTTGTGAATTTCACTGTTATAGAATACACGGGGTGTTACAATTCTGGATTGGAATGAGGCATATGATGTGTTTTTATAGCACTCGATTTTAAAGTTATGCGGGTTATTTGGAAAGACCGAGTCTAACCCATTTTGAATAACTGTTACAACGACTAAAAGTCAAAGATATTGAAGGCGGTGGTTGAAGACCGGTGATCTTCACATCGAATGGATTACTACTGATGCCTTGGATTTGGGTAGCTCCCATGAAGGGGTTACAGTGGTAGTTGTCCAGACGTACTTGTTGATTATTCGGAAATGCGAGGGCCTCTCTCTTATATTGGACATATGGGACGAGGAATAAGGTGCCTCCGGTTTTGTTTAGACCCAGAACGGACTTGCAAATGGATTGTATGTCTGACATTGTATTATTTTTGCTGTACTTGTTGATCTCTACTAAATATATATCTGATTGGGGGTAGAGAATATATTCTCTTGCTTAACACCCTTCTCTAAGACGTATGAGCTTAGAGGTTATATATTGGTAGACGTCAATGTTATGGTATTTATTGACAATGTGGCATGTTGAGATGCAGTGATCCAAATTTTTGTTGAAAAGCAGAGCTTGGTGGATGATGATCAAATCATAGCTTTAATTAGCGTAGCTTTGTGTAGTGTTAATTCGTGAGCTTCACACACCAGTATGTTGGTGAACTGATGGTTAGATCAGTATACTTTTGAGATGAGGATAGATGACAACTTTCAGGGTTGTCATGGATTCGGTCGACCGAGATATGCTGAGTGTGGTCGCTCCACACCTAGTAGGGATAGGGCTTATACCTAATTCCCAGAAGGATAGAGTAAGCAGTGTTTTCCGAAGCCTTGGACGTAAGCCGCGGTGTACTTGTTTCCTGGATATAGTGCGGACGTGCTTTACGGTGTTTTCCAAAATCCCTGGACGTAAGCCGTGGAGTATTGCACTACGTGATTGATCTTTCGAATCAGTACCCATCATGATGGAAATCCAACTTTCAAAACGAGCTTTGCGGTTTTAGTTGTATACCTATAAGGCGACATAATAGGATGGGGTATTATGCCGTCTAGGATTGATACATTTACTTTCCAAATTGATTTCTACACTATGCACTTATAGTAATAAAAGATAAATTTCGCGTATCAAGCATATTTAGCTATTATATGGTAAAACTCTATCCCCTGGCTTGCGTTGCATTGTGTGATGGGACCTGAGTCTTATAATAGCTTCATTGTTCTTTTATTTAGCATTGCGAGTTTTGTTTTATGGTATTCATGGGCGGAAACCCGTTCTGTTTCATACGGCGTGGTCCCTCGATTTACCTAACTTTAAAATAAAATTAATAACTATTTTATTTCTCACACCAGTCCCATGACTGACTCGGAGTTTATTGTTTTGATCTAAACTCTGGGTGCCCATATTTTTCACACATGCAGCTTGTAGTTTTGGTTTTCGTAGATATTTCTTTTCACAGGATCCTGGATTACAGCTGGAGCTATATTCGGAATGCTTTGTATCCGTGTATTTCTTTCAGTTGGGGTAGTTGATGTTTTCCTTTGTACATTATACTTATGTATTATATTTTCCACTGTTTTGTAATTTAAATCTATGATATTTTCCGTTGTATATTATTTATGTGTACTCTGACATTCTGTATTCTGATGTAAATTGTTGTAATATCAATGGAATATTCTCATGTTTGTGTTCTGATGCATCGTGTTCTCAACGCAATCCCTCTTCTTGTTCGGTTTACGTCGGCCGAGAAGTCTGGGTCGTGTCAGCTTATAACTGGCTCGACCTTCTGCTTCCATCTTAACTTGTGCTCCTTATACACTTTCCACTTTTCCGCCTTGCTGATTTGGACTTGGGAATTTTCCACTGTTACTACAAGGTTTAGTGATTGTTCACTTGTGCTTGCGCATATTTGAGCTTTGCTGTATTTGTTTGTGCTTTTCCATGTGCATTGCTAGTAGACTCCTATGTATATGTGAACTTGCACACAGTCTTGCTCCTGCTTCATATCTATATGGCTTGACTGGGGTTTGTAACCATGTTGCACTGCTCTTTTTGGTTTTGTGTTGCCTTTCAAATAAAATGTTGTACCTCACTACCTTGTTATGTGCATGTGTGCACTCCCATTATTGCTTCATTTTTGGCCTCTATGTGTATACATACATTCACGTATGTTTATATGTATGAGTTGAACCATTTGACTTGTATTTTGTTGTGTTCTTTACTCCATTTAGTTAGACCCAATTTTACTAGAATTGTGCACTCACTGATGTTTTACCATGTCGCCCTTACACATTATAACATATATGTGCATATACTTACACATGTATGTGTATTCGTTTACCGTGCATGCGTAATTATATTCTTATTTACATCAGCATAACACTATATAATGTGTCGTGGAGGGTCAAGATCAACAGACCAGAATTAGGAGTCAAGGCTGGTCTTAGTCAACAAATCGCTATAGCCATGTTGAGGCTAATCTGCGGCACTCGATATATAGTCTACCTTGTGGTGTTTTCAGTGAATCACTGTGAATATCAGAAGCAGTCTAGACACAAATAGATGTAAATACATGTCAAAACAAGTCAAAGATTATAATGAGAAACACACCAAAATTCTAAGGCAAACAAAATTCAAAATTAGTTTATATATGCTAGATTATAAATCATTTTTTATTTTTGTTTACTCTGTGTGTTTCTGTGATAGATGTGCAAGTGACTGGACTGGCTTTGAAGCAGACTAAAGACAAGTTTGAGTGAGTGAGTGTGTATATAAAATTATATGCGTCTGTACGTTAGAGAGAGTGTGTGTAACTGAGTTTTATATGAAACTGAGTGACTGAGTGTTGTAACGAGGAACAAATGTAATTAAGGAAATTGAATGTATTATATCATTGGGATGTACAATTGTCAAGTTAGAAGTTTGTACTATTATAATGTTGAAATAAAATATTACATTTCAATAAAAAATACCGTTTAATTATAAAATTTTGTGCAATAGAATTTTATTCAAAAATAAATATTTATTCCTGCATGTGATGTAGTATAGAATAGCATAGTTGCAAAAACATTTATATTATAATATGCATGTTTGTTATCATCAGACAAAAATAATATTGTTATATACAACATTAAGCGATTAAGTGTCGAAATAGGTTAATTTCAGATTTCTAGCAAATTTTGTCTTACCCCACTGTACATTGGCTATATTGTTGTGAAAAGCATGAGGACGACATATGGTGGATTTCGTTGATTCGAGTTTGGAGACTAGAAAAAAATCTAGCAACAACAGCAATAGTCGCGATTTCTGATATTTGGTTTCGTTTGATAGTTCCAGTCAAAGATCTTTTCTTGGTCTTAAAACGGAAAATCCATGTTAATATGTCTTGTCCATATGAAAATAATTACGAGGTATATCCATTCGTTACTTTGTTAAATTTTCGCATATTCCTTTATTGAAATATCCATTTGAGTTCTTGTCCATGTACTCAGAGAAATTTTATTTTTAAAACTATTTGGAAAAATAAAATGGATTTCGAAAGTTTTGAAATTATAGTTTCGTATAATGGTTTTGGGAAGACATAGTTTTATAAAGATGTGGTTTTGAAAATATAATCTGTTAGCGCTTAAGAACTTGTTCGGACTTTGTATGATTTTAATGAATATAATCTGATCGGTGGAAAGAAGTGAATTGCAGATGACAATGAATATTCCACTAAACTTAAAAATAACTAATACCCATTCCTTATGATTTTTAGTCTCCCTCTTTTTATATATATTGGATGACTTTCTGAAATTATTACAATTAATCCCCGAGATTTTAAGGTTGTAACATTTTTGATTACGTAAAGGTTTTTTAATTTGTAATACAAACTGGAATATAAATAATAAAACTAATAAATTGAATTTATAAATACGAAGCTGTTAGTTTATAATAAATTCCATTTTTGAAAAGTTTTAAATTTTCCTTCGAAAAGGCTAAGGAAAACCCATCATCTAGATTTTGGGTATTTGATTTCGTGAATCATTATTTATTGTCAGCTAGCCAAGGGGAAAATCCATTTATTTTTTACTATAGATTTCTAGCTGAATTATCTTGGGAATTCATTCGTTGGATGGTCACAACACATTATTAGGACTACTTTGAATCTTTGGAAATGGTTCGAAGTTCGACAGCGGTCTTTGATACCACCATGATGAGGATACTTATTTTTCGGAGCACATCAAACCT
Organism: Allium sativum; assembly: GCA_030737875.1. Classification (NCBI taxonomy): domain Eukaryota; kingdom Viridiplantae; phylum Streptophyta; class Magnoliopsida; order Asparagales; family Amaryllidaceae; genus Allium; species Allium sativum. The sequence continues at coordinate 711,073,251 of CM060921.1, read as the reverse complement.
TAAAAGATGACACGGGACGATTAATATGTCAATCCATCCTAATAAGGTAATGGGTCAACCATTTATCAAAACCCATTTGACATTTGATTGTTTAGCGTTATACCTAGAGTGTTCAACCTGTTGATGAGTTTTGGTTCAACTTGTAACTAGGACTCAACCATAAAAGTTGCATCCAAATCACCCCGTTGAATTCTTTCTTTCATCTTCCCTTCTTAATGTAGCTGAACCATATTCTTATCCTTCTTCTCTTTCTTTGTCGTCGCCTCATCTCCTCCTTTTTCGCGCTTGTTTGTGCATTAGATCTTGCCCTACCAGTATTCCATGATCTAGACCCAATTTCTTCTCTCCGATCATTTCTTAGCCTATAGTACTTATTTGCACTATCCGATCTTACTCGCACCATTTAAGTTTCAGCCTTAGGGAGAGATCATTTGGTTGGATCATGTAACAATCCGGGAATTCAGAACCAATTTAAAATTTTTATTTTAGCAATTTTAAAGGATTTTGAATATTTGAAATGATTTATTTTAAATAATAACAACTAAAAATGTATTTTCGACGAAGTTAGAACGTATAAATTTATTTTAATTATAAAACGAGCCTGAAATGGCGCGGTAGTTTGAAAATTTGATTTCTAATTTTAATTTAATATATATAATTCAATATAAGTCAGAATTGGATGAAACAAGAAATATTTGAATCTGTTTAATAATATCTTTCTAACGAATGTAAGAAACTGATATTTCACTTTATAAATGGTAAGTTATGTCCAGTTTAAAATTCAAAATAGTCGCTATTGAATTTATATATATTTTAAATAATATATAGCCCTTAAAAAGAGTCATTTTGCGAACGACCTCCGTTTTCGATGAAAACACTTTTGTTGGGCCCGAAATGTCAAATTATCACTAGATTCCAATTTTCGTAATTTTTGGAATTAATATGTGAGCGTGGTGAATTTAAACGTGTTTGGTAAATTCAGTTTCAATTTAATCGACTGGAAAATGACTGTTTTTCAAACGGTCTCCAAATTCGACGAAATCAGTTTTGTTGGGACCGTATCGTCCCAACATAGTTAGGTTTATTTTTCAGGAATTTTTGGAATCAGTATGTGGCCTTGACAAATTAAAATGTACATTCATATCTAATATTGAATGTTTTATATTTTAATTTGAAGAATAACTGACTGAAACAGTCGAATGGGCTTACGAAACATATTCCATTATGTCCGAAATGAGGGTATTAAGCTGGAGGCGACCGTCGTTGGGTTTGAATTGGAGCTCGTATTGATAAAGGGGTATTTTTGGAATTAAATAAATTAATATATATTTGGGCCAATAAGAAAATTCCATTCACTTTTCTCGTCGCTCCAGAAAACCCAATAACCCTAAATCGTGAATGGCGATTTGTGTTTTTCCCTTCTCTCCTTGATTCCGGCCAATCCACTCAACGAAATCAAACGCTCTAGCTAAGGATTTTGTAGAGCTCTCCTCAAGCTTCAAATCCATACCCATTACATCTTTCATTGCTCAGTAATCGACGAGATCCATCGCCTCGAAGTCGCCGACTTCAAACCGCCACCAGGCCTTCACCGTCGCACCGATCTCGACCGCACCCCCTGGCGCAGGTGCACCGTGCCATGCTCTTCGACGTGGTACCATCTGATCTTCATCATGTGCTTTAGATTGGAAGAAATTTCGTGACCTAGTTTGGAACGGGAAGCTGAAGGTAACAGCTTGGTTTATTTAAAAGGTTTATAACGCTTAAAAGCGTTATGAAGTTCGTTTTATTAATAAAAATCATATCTTTTTCGTATGTTGTCAAAATCCAGTGAAATAAGAGACATTGGACTCATGACATCGTACACTACATTCTAGAAGAGACCATAGAATTTTTGGAGCTTGCTACGAATTTAGGCGTAGTCAAAACCAATGTGAGATTTTTAAATTCAAATAAAATTTAGAAAAATATATTAGGTTGCAGACGGGGCTTAGTAGCCCCTGACACCCGTCGTCCATGGACCATGGACGACTTGTTTGAATTGTGGTGTGATATTGATTGTGATTGCGATGTGATAAATACACATGCATTGTGAAATATATATATATATATATATATATATATATATATATATATATATATATATATACACACACACACACACACACAATGTGAATGAAATATATATATATGCGATGTGAATAAATTATATACATGCGTTGTGAAAAATATATATATACGTTGTGAAAATAAGATATATATATATATATGAAATGTGAATAATATACATATGAAATATGAAATATATATATGCGATGTGAATAAATTATATACATGCGTTGTGAAAAATGTATATATACATTGTGAAAATAAGATATATATATATATATATATATATATGATATGTGAATAATATATATACGAAATATAAAATATGTATATGCGTGAAATAAAATATATATGTGCATGCAATAATATATATATATGCATGAAACCAATATTTGTTCGCTAAAAAATATTATTTTTAGCTTATTTATGGCGATATATAAAATTGTCATGTATATGGAATATTCAATTTTGATGAAAAAATTGAAAATGAAGCTGGAATAATTTTTAAAACGAATTTAAAATGATTTACAAAATACGTTTTAAATAGAATTCAATGAAATATATATATATATAATATATGTTAAATGGCCTGAATAGAATGCGCCGCGTAGCGACCGTTCGCGAATTTCGACCATTGACTTCGAATTGACATTACGGGAGATCGGACAGTCGGATTCTCCTAAAACCGGAACCGTTGGGTTCGTATCAAAAAGATCTTTCCAAGAATATAAGAGATTTGAAATCTAAAGGTTTGAATTGGAATTATGTCCAAATCAAATTTGAAAAAGGTCGTTATGGAGGCAGTTCGGTGGCCGTTATTGGAAATCGACTGTACGGGCGTTGATAAAATTATTAAAAATATTAATAATTTGTGTAAAATGATAGTAAATGATTTGGAAAGATTTTAGATGAAAAATTCCACGTTTGTAAAGATAAAAATATATTTTTATCGGAATGAACTACTTATTAACTAGAAATAATAATCCAATATTTTTAAATAAATAAATTGGATTGAAATGGTTTTAATATAACCAAAATTTCCAATGTATGAATTGGAATGGATTTGAATTTAAATTATCTTCGGAATATTTCGATATTGGATTCCGTGGCTATACGGGTATTTGTGAAGACCCGCAACTTCCCCGTAAAGGAAAGCGTCGGATAGTTCGAGAACAAACCACAACAGAACGCATACAGAAGAGCATTTCATTGTTTATTACAACAATGCATCAGATTACAAGAATATACAGAGTATAAATGAATATTACACAGAAATATCAGAGATTTAAATTACATTAAATACATAGCAGCGGAAAATAATACAATACACAACTAGAATGAGATATACGGATACAAAGCTTTCCGGATATCGTTCCAGCTGTAAACCAGGATCCTGTGAATATAAATCTGCAAAACCAAAACTACTAGCTGCCCATGTCAAAATAAGGGCACCCAGAGTTTAGGTTAAAACAATAAACTCCAGGTCAGTCATGGGACTGGTGTGAGAACTAAAACAGTTATTAATCTTTATTTTAAATCATTAGGTAAAACAAGGGACCACGCCGTATAACACGGAACGGGTTTCCTCCCAAGAATACCAGTGCATAAAACAAACAGCGCAATGCTAAATAAAGAAAAATGAAGCTGTTATAAGACCCAGGTCCCATCACACAATGCAACGCAGCCGAGGATAGGGTTTTCCCTTATAACAGCCAAAGAATGCTTGATACGTTAAAAACAAATCATTTGATACAACTATAAGTGCATAGTGTATAAAACAACTTCAAATCATAAGTATCAATCATAGGCGGCATGGGTACCATATATCATGTCGCCATACTAGTTTTACAATTAAAACCGCAAAGTCACGTATTTGGAAATTGGATTTCCATCTATGAACCGAGGCAAAAGATAGTCCTCAACCGATTCGAGACGCTCTAGCCCGTGTCTCAGGATCAGAGCTCGAGTGACCCTTGGATCGTCAGGGCCGGTCCACCGATGTGGATTAAAATGCCTGAACACTGCGTTTCCCCACCCTTTGGGGTGTCAATGAGCCAACAAATGACTCCATCGGTTCGAGAACGACCGATCAATCCGAGGCGCCTCGCAACAGCAACAACCACATAAGTCAAACTCGTCAGGGCGTGTAAAACCACTGACGCCACTTTTTAGCTAGAAGGAAACGCATGCCCTCCCTGAGGTCCGTCTCCCGTTTTTGGTTCATACCTGGTGTGAAACACGCGAGGTAAACGTTACACAAAGCTACGCCACAAAGGCCGTGCTTTGATCATCACCACAAGACTTTGCTTTTCAACAGAAGCCTTGATCATTTGCATCTTAGCATGCCACACAGGCAAACCATCCTATGCAACCGATATCAGTCACACAGAATGAAATCCGATGTCAGACACACAGTCCATTTACAAGTCCGTCCTGGGTCTGAACGAAACCGGAGGCACCTAGTACCCCGCATATCCATCGATCTCCAAGTACGTCTGGACGATCACCAACTGTTTCCATCTTCTTGGGTGTACAGCCCAATCAAGATCATCAGTTATCACCCAAACGACGTGAAGACCTCCGGTCTTCGACCATCGTCTTCATCTTCGACTTATCGTCGTATCAGTTATTCAGAATGGGATAAACCCGGTCTTTCCGAATAACTCGCGTATATTTTAAATAAGTGTTACACAAACACAACATATGCCTCATTCCAATTCATTAGTCACTAACCGTAAATTAATCAAGAGAATAATTCCCCAAATATTAACCCCGAAGGCCGAAACCAACATCAGATCAATATCCAGAAAACCATTCCGCTTAGCTAACCGACAGTTAGTTTCTGAATTTCACATTCATAGGGAAAGATTCCCATTAATTTTATCAAAGATAAATTCTTGAATTTATTCTTTAATCTATTTTTGAATATCAATTCAAACTAGTCGGGATTAGCGATCCTTACCGAAGTAATCATTCGTTTTAATTTCCCAATCCCAACCTATTCATCCCATGAAGTAAAACTGGTAATACTTTATATCTAACACCACGGTGTTATCGGTAAATTCAATTACCATTTCACGTTCAAATCTAATTAAAGATTTAACTATCGCCTGGAGCAAAACTGGTGGTACTCCATTTTCGATCTTTTCAATCTAATTAAGGATTCATTAAAACTCCACTTAGTTTTAATCTGTGACTGGGTTAAAGAATCAGTGTCATTTAAAACACGGTTCACTATAAACCCAAAATCACATTTCCATTAATTATCGGGTTAAAGAACGAGTGTTATTTAAAACACTGTTCACGATAAACCCAAAAATCAATATCAATTCAATTCCAATTAAATATTATTTAATTGGTAAACTTCATTAAATCTAAATAAAAAGATTTAATCTTTTCTCAACTGGGTTCAAGAACAGTGTTAGTGAAGACACCATTCACGACAAACCCAAATCACATTCGATATTCAATACAAGGCTCTGAATAGAAAATATATCGGCTTATATTCAATATCGAATTCTACGACTAACAAATGTCGTATTGGAAATAACGATATAAATATATATCTTTCAAATTTCCATAACAACACCTGTATAATCCCGAATTCCAACATCGAAATGTTCCGAAGACAATTTCGATTCAAATCCACTCCAATGCAATCATTGGAATTTTGGTTACTTTTAAAACCCTTTTCGAATTCAATTTATTTATTTAAAAATAAATAGAATTATAATTCTAGTTCAAAACTAGTTCATTTCGATAAAAATCTATTTTTATCTTTTCAAATATGGAGTTTTTCATCCCAAACTTTCACAAATCATTTCTTATGATTTTACACAAATTATTACTATTTTTAATAATTTTATCAAGGCCCGTACAGTCGATTTCCATTAACGGCCGTCGAACTGCACTTACAGCGACCTTTTTCGAATTTGATTTGGACATAATTCCAAATCCAACCGTTAGATTTCTAATTTCTAACATTCGCTAGAAAGCTCTTTTCGATACGAACCCAACGGTTCCGGTTTTAGGAGAATCCGACGGTCGGATCTCCCGTAATGTCCGTTTGAAATAAATGGTCGAAATTCACGAACTGCCGCGGCGCGGCGCGTTCTATTCAGGCCATTATATTATATATATAATATATATAATATAAACTTTGTCGATTTCTATTTAAAACGAATTATATAAATAGTTTTAAAATCGTTTCAAAAGCTATTTCAACTTTCTTTTCAATTCAAATCAAAATTGAATTCTTCTTTATAAATTCGTTTTAAAATTCATTTCTATTCAATTCAAATTTCAATTCAATTTAAATTCATTTCAATTCGCTTTCAATTCAATTTGAATTCGTTTTCAATTCATTTCGAAATCGTTTTCAATTCAATTCATTTCGAAATCGTTTTCAATTCAATTCATTTCGAAATCGTTTTCAATTCAATTCATTTCGAAAACGTTTTCAATTCAATTCATTTCGAAATCGTTTTCAATTCAATTCATTTCGAAATCGTTTTCAATTCATTTCGAAATCGTTTTCAATTCAATTCATTTCGAAATCGTTTAAAATCGATGTAAATATCGTTCACGTCAAAATGGCGTCAATCTAATCAACACGGCTTCATATATTGATATTTTCAAATATTCCATTTCGAATATTTCTTTTTCAAAAATTTCCATTTCTAAACTGGAATGAGGCCCAATCAATTACCATATAAAATTTATTATATGGATTTTCACACAACACATGTATATAATAACATTGAAAAATGATCAACCATCAACCAAAGTGCACTACACTGTATAAGCATCAAATAAAGATATCTAACGCTTATAATAGCCTGTCAATCAATCGATCGACATATTTAATCAATCAGGATGAGTGAACTTCAAGTTTCATCCCAACACCCGTGTGGGGTTTCAAACAATCAAACACAGATTTTAGTTGTGCAGTTGGGCGATGTGTAAAATTTATCGTCCCAATCAATGTCATTCAAATAGGTGTACATAAACAAACCGTCTGGTTTGTAAATGAATATTCTATTTTATTCACTTCACGTTAAAAATTATATTTTTAACGATAAAACATTTTATTTCAACCTATGAATTTCTATTCAATTCATTTACACAATAAAATGATATTTTTATTTTCTAACATATTTTAGAAAATTTCGGCGGCATAACGGCACGATACTAGAAACGGGACAAGGCCTAGCCTTATCCCCGGTCTAGTGAAGGCCCACGCCATTCACACATCAATCATATCAATTTTATTATGCAAACCACAAAATTTGGTGTAAGAGTCTAACCTAGCCTTACTCCTTCGCCTTATAACGGCGCACGTCTAATTCTAACCAATTTATCGATTCGCTTTTTCACACCACAAACCACATTCAAACCAATATCACAATCAATAACCAAACAGCCAAACAAACAAGTCCATGGTCTGTGGACGATTGTGTCGGGTGCTACTAAACACCGTCTGCATCCTAGTATATATATATAACTAGAAAATAAATTTGAAAGGTGAGAAGTTCTCACTGATAGCTATCCAATCATCTTGACTCTTCTTTTGCAGAATTCTTCGTCGACCTCGCCTTTTTGTCGCTTTCGCCCGTATTCTCTACATATGTAAAAATCGAATTTTTACTATGTTATTCAATATATAAAAATCGAATTTTTACTACGACTTTCAATATATAAAAATATGATTTTTACTTCGACTTTCAATATATAAAAATATGATTTTTACTTCGACTTTCAATATATAAAAATATGATTTTTACTTCGCTATTCAATATATAAAAATCGAATTTTTATTTCAAAGTTCAATATATAAAAATCGAATTTTTATGCCGAAGTTCAATATATAAAAATCATATTTTTCATAACTTTACAACATAATTAAAAATTCAGTTTTATTACTTCTTTAAAAATTTTGTTTTACTACTTTAAAAATTCTGTTTTACTACTTCTTTAAAAATTCTGTTTTACTACTTTAAAAATTCTGTTTTACTACTTCTTTAAAAATTCTGTTTTACTACTTCTTTAAAAATTCTGTTTTACTACTTTAAAAATTCTGTTTTACTACTTCTTTAAAAATTCTGTTTTACTACTTCTTTAAAAATTCTGTTTTACTACTTCTTTAAAAATTCTGTTTTACTACTTCTTTAAAAATTTTGTTTTACTACTTTAAAAATTCTGTTTTACTACTTTAAAAATTCTGTTTTACTACTTTAAAAATTCTGTTTTACTACTTCTTTAAAAATTCTGTTTTACTACTTTTATAAAATTCCAGTTTTTACTTTTTAAAAATTTCAGTTTTAAACTTTTTTATAAAATTCAGTTTTTTACTTTTAACAAAATCAGTAAAGATAAAATAACAAAACACTTACAGAGGGTTTTCGCAGATCGACGGAGCTGGAGGTGGGGCGGCCTCTAGTTCGTCGGCGGTGGAGGCTCTTGCGCGTTCGAATGGGGGAGGGGCGGTGGTGCTAGGGTTTCGAACGGCTCGAGAACTGGGGGTCGCGATGCTCCTGGAGGCTTGGGTCTTCGATCTAGGGAGGGGGGAAAACAGGCGGAGGCGGGCAGAGCTAGGCGGAGGCGACGAGCTGCTCTCCCTCCGTTCTTCTTCTTTATATTTTTTTTTTTGTTTACTGCAGAATGAAATCGGGGGGGCCTGGAGTATAAAGGGGAGAAGATATTTTTTTTTTATTATTTTATTATTTAATTATTAAAAAGTTGACTTTTACATACGACCTCGAAACGAGGCCTACCGCCTATCGTCCATAGCGTTTTACCCCTATTCTGAACACAATGGGATATATATCGCAAGTTGATTCGATCGTTTGAATCAGTTTCCGTTTAATTTACATTTAAATCACTATATTGAATTTTAAACGTACATTTCAAATTACCGGGGTCGCATACTAACTAGAAAAATTCCAGAAAAATATTCTCTAGCTTCGTATTGACGATACGGTCCTAACAAAACTAGTTTCGTCGAATTCTGAGACCGTTAGAAAAATGGCCAATTTCCAGTCGATTAAAATCAACTGAAACTGGTCAAACGCGTTTTCCTTTGCCACGCTCACATATTGATTCGAAAAATTATGAAATTTGGAATCTAGCAATAACTTGACACCACGGACCCAACAAAACTGGTTTCGTCGAAATCCGAGGTCGTTTGCAAAATTGCTATTTTTAAGGGCCTTATATATATAAAAATATATATAAATTCCACAGCGACTATTTCTAATTTTAAACTGGACATATCTTATCATTTCTAAGATGAAATCTCAGTTTGTTAACTTCGTTACAAAGATATAGTTATACAGATTCAAATATTTCTTGTTTCGTTCAATTCTGACTTATAACGAATTCTGTATATTCATTTGAAATTAGAAATCGAATTTTCGAACTACCGCGCCATTTTCAATTCCTTTTATAATTATATATATTTATTATATATTCTAACGACGACATATATAATATATACGTTCAAATTATATTCAAAATAAATTTCTCGTCGATATTATCTAAAATAATCTATTTTAAATATTCAAAATTCGCTAAAATCGCCAAAATAAAAATTTCAAACTGGCTCGCATTTTACGGGTTGTTACAATCTCCCCCACTTAAAACTTTTCGTCCCCGAAAAGGAACAAAGTCGAAAGTGGTTTGATTAATCAACTCTACGTTCGATCTGGCTTCCATTCTCCAACTCTTCAGTTTCTGAGAATTTTCAAAATTTCAAAAATTTGGCTAACACCCTAAATTTTCGAAAAATTTCGCCATAACCTCCCCTGCAATGGGAGCATCGGGGAATTTCAAATAGCTTCCCCGGTCCTTCAGATCTCAAAAAGAAAAAGAAAAAGCCAAGCGGCTAGCCAATAGGCTCACAAAATCATCATCACCCAAACAAAACAGGAAATTATGTAGTAAACATGTACCTATTTGTCGGGTAAACAAATTTTATTCTTCGGCTCTAGCCTCCTTGCTATGACCTGTTCAATGATATACATGTATATGCAAGCAAATGCGACCAATTTCAATACAATTCATTATTCGATCACATTAGGCATAATGGTTCAAAATTATCAAACAAATTAACAAACAACACAAACATCAATCAATTAGTGAATTAGAGTTTCAAATTCATAATTTTGATACATATACAAAAATCAGATTTTTGATGCCAAATCACAACTATAAGCCCTATCTAATTTTGGTTCTCACACCAGTCAATAGGAAATATATAGATATCACACCTTCGAAACACGAATGCCAATTCTGATGATGTTCGAACTATCATCAGAATCATCTTCGGGCGACTAGAGTGTGATTCTATATCTATCTAGTATATTAAAACTTCAAATACACGTTTGCAAGGCGTATATGCAAAATCTTTATATACTGGACTGTCCTAATCATTAAAATAAATAATCAAATACGAATAGTTGATTTAGATTTTCAAAACAATTTTTGTTTTCATTTTCAAAAATATACTCTTCACACTCGTTCTAGGATACTACTGATCCCATCTCTAACGAGTCACTCTCATTGGATATTGTTAATCCAATATCTGATGAATTCTTTCGTACGGTTCTAATGTGTCTTGTTCTCTGCTTTGTAAACCAAAGCTCTGATACCACGTGTGAAGACCCGCAACTTCCCCGTAAAGGAAAGCGTCGGATAGTTCGAGAACAAACCACAACAGAACGCATACAGAAGAGCATTTCATTGTTTATTACAACAATGCATCAGATTACAAGAATATACAGAGTATAAATGAATATTACACAGAAATATCAGAGATTTAAATTACATTTAAATACATAGCAGCGGAAAATAATACAATACACAACTAGAATGAGATATACGGATACAAAGCTTTCCGGATATCGTTCCAGCTGTAAACCAGGATCCTGTGAATATAAATCTGCAAAACCGAAACTACTAGCTGCCCATGTCAAAATAAGGGCACCCAGAGTTTAGGTTAAAACAATAAACTCCAGGTCAGTCATGGGACTGGTGTGAGAACTAAAACAGTTATTAATCTTTATTTTAAATCATTAGGTAAAACAAGGGACCACGCCGTATAACACGGAACGGGTTTCCTCCCAAGAATACCAGTGCATAAAACAAACAGCGCAATGCTAAATAAAGAAAAATGAAGCTGTTATAAGACCCAGGTCCCATCACACAATGCAACGCAGCCGAGGATAGGGTTTTCCCTTATAACAGCCAAAGAATGCTTGATACGTTAAAAACAAATCATTTGATACAACTATAAGTGCATAGTGTATAAAACAACTTCAAATCATAAGTATCAATCATAGGCGGCATGGGTACCATATATCATGTCTCCATACTAGTTTTACAATTAAAACCGCAAAGTCACGTATTTGGAAATTGGATTTCCATCTATGAACCGAGGCAAAAGATAGTCCTCAACCGATTCGAGACGCTCTAGCCCGTGTCTCAGGATCAGAGCTCGAGTGACCCTTGGATCGTCAGGGCCGGTCCACCGATGTGGATTAAAATGCCTGAACACTGCGTTTCCCCACCCTTTGGGGTGTCAATGAGCCAACAAATGACTCCATCGGTTCGAGAACGACCGATCAATCCGAGGCGCCTCGCAACAGCAACAACCACATAAGTCAAACTCGTCAGGGCGTGTAAAACCACTGACGCCACTTTTTAGCTAGAAGGAAACGCATGCCCTCCCTGAGGTCCGTCTCCCGTTTTTGGTTCATACCTGGTGTGAAACACGCGAGGTAAACGTTATACAAAGCTACGCCACAAAGGCCGTGCTTTGATCATCACCACAAGACTTTGCTTTTCAACAGAAGCCTTGATCATTTGCATCTTAGCATGCCACACAGGCAAACCATCCTATGCAACCGATATCAGTCACACAGAATGAAATCCGATGTCAGACACACAGTCCATTTACAAGTCCGTCCTGGGTCTGAACGAAACCGGAGGCACCTAGTACCCCGCATATCCATCGATCTCCAAGTACGTCTGGACGATCACCAACTGTTTCCATCTTCTTGGGTGTACAGCCCAATCAAGATCATCAGTTATCACCCAAACGACGTGAAGACCTCCGGTCTTCGACCATCGTCTTCATCTTCGACTTATCGTCGTATCAGTTATTCAGAATGGGATAAACCCGGTCATTCCGAATAACTCGCGTATATTTTAAATAAGTGTTACACAAACACAACATACGCCTCATTCCAATTCATTAGTCACTAACCGTAAATTAATCAAGAGAATAATTCCCCAAATATTAACCCCGAAGGCCGAAACCAACATCAGATCAATATCCAGAAAACCATTCCGCTTAGCTAACCGACAGTTAGTTTCTGAATTTCACATTCATAGGGAAAGATTCCCATTAATTTTATCAAAGATAAATTCTTGAATTTATTCTTTAATCTATTTTTGAATATCAATTCAAACTAGTCGGGATTAGCGATCCTTACCGAAGTAATCATTCGTTTTAATTTCCCAATCCCAACCTATTCATCCCATGAAGTAAAACTGGTAATACTTCATATCTAACACCACGGTGTTATCGGTAAATTCAATTACCATTTCACGTTCAAATCTAATTAAAGATTTAACTATCGCCTGGAGCAAAACTGGTGGTACTCCATTTTCGATCTTTTCAATCTAATTAAAGATTCATTAAAACTCCACTTAGTTTTAATCTGTGACTGGGTTAAAGAATCAGTGTCATTTAAAACACGGTTCACGATAAACCCAAAATCACATTTCCATTAATTATCGGGTTAAAGAACGAGTGTTATTTAAAACACTGTTCACGATAAACCCAAAAATCAATATCAATTCAATTCCAATTAAATATTATTTAATTGGTAAACTTCATTAAATCTAAATAAAAAGATTTAATCTTTTCTCAACTGGGTTCAAGAACAGGGTTAGTGAAGACACCATTCACGACAAACCCAAATCACATTCGATATTCAATACAAGGCTCTGAATAGAAAATATATCGGCTTATATTCAATATCGAATTCTACGACTAACAAATGTCGTATTGGAAATAACGATATAAATATATATCTTTCAAATTTCCATAACAACACCTGTATAATCCCGAATTCCAACATCGAAATATTCCGAAGACAATTTCGATTCAAATCCACTCCAATGCAATCATTGGAATTTTGGTTACTTTTAAAACCCTTTTCGAATTCAATTTATTTATTTAAAAATAAATAGAATTATAATTCTAGTTCAAAACTAGTTCATTTCGATAAAAATCTATTTTTATCTTTTCAAATATGGAGTTTTTCATCCCAAACTTTCACAAATCATTTCTTATGATTTTACACAAATTATTACTATTTTTAATAATTTTATCAAGGCCCGTACAGTCGATTTCCATTAACGGCCATCGAACTGCACTTACAGCGACCTTTTTCGAATTTGATTTGGACATAATTCCAAATCCAACCGTTAGATTTCTAATTTCTAACATTCGCTAGAAAGCTCTTTTCGATACGAACCCAACGGTTCCGGTTTTAGGAGAATCCGACGGTCGGATCTCCCGTAATGTCCATTTGAAATAAATGGTCGAAATTCACGAACTGCCGCGGCGCGGCGCGTTCTATTCAGGCCATTATATTATATATATAATATATATAATATAAACTTTGTCGATTTCTATTTAAAACGAATTATATAAATAGTTTTAAAATCGTTTCAAAAGCTATTTCAACTTTCTTTTCAATTCAAATCAAAATTGAATTCTTCTTTATAAATTCGTTTTAAAATTCATTTCTATTCAATTCAAATTTCAATTCAATTTGAATTCATTTCAATTCAATTTGAATTCATTTCAATTCGCTTTCAATTCAATTTGAATTCGTTTTCAATTCATTTTGAAATCGTTTTCAATTCAATTCATTTCGAAATCGTTTTCAATTCAATTCATTTCGAAATCGTTTTCAATTCAATTCATTTCGAAAACGTTTTCAATTCAATTCATTTCGAAATCGTTTTCAATTCAATTCATTTCGAAATTGTTTTCAATTCAATTCATTTCGAAATCGTTTTCAATTCAATTCATTTCGAAATCGTTTAAAATCGATGTAAATATCGTTCACGTCAAAATGGCGTCAATCTAATCAACACGGCTTCATATATTGATATTTTCAAATATTCCATTTCGAATATTTCTTTTTCAAAAATTTCCATTTCTAAACTGGAATGAGGCCCAATCAATTACCATATAAAATTTATTATATGGATTTTCACACAACACATGTATATAATAACATTGAAAAATGATCAACCATCAACCAAAGTGCACTACACTGTATAAGCATCAAATAAAGATATCTAACGCTTATAACAGCCTGTCAATCAATCGATCGACATATTTAATCAATCAGGATGAGTGAACTTCAAGTTTCATCCCAACACCCGTGTGGGGTTTCAAACAATCAAACACAGATTTTAGTTGTGCAGTTGGGCGATGTGTAAAATTTATCGTCCCAATCAATGTCATTCAAATAGGTGTACATAAACAAACCGTCTGGTTTGTAAATGAATATTCTATTTTATTCACTTCACGTTAAAAATTATATTTTTAACGATAAAACATTTTATTTCAACCTATGAATTTCTATTCAATTCATTTACACAATAAAATGATATTTTTATTTTCTAACATATTTTAGAAAATTTCGGCGGCATAACGGCACGATACTAGAAACGGGACAAGGCCTAGCCTTGTCCCCGGTCTAGTGAAGGCCCACGCCATTCACACATCAATCATATCAATTTTATTATGCAAACCACAAAATTTGGAGTAAGAGTCTAACCTAGCCTTACTCCTTCGCCTTATAACGGCGCACGTCTAATTCTAACCAATTTATCGATTCGCTTTTTCACACCACAAACCACATTCAAACAAATATCACAATCAATAACCAAACAGCCAAACAAACAAGTCCATGGTCTGTGGACGATTGTGTCGGGTGCTACTAAACACCGTCTGCATCCTAGTATATATATATAACTAGAAAATAAATTTGAAAGGTGAGAAGTTCTCACTGATAGCTATCCAATCATCTTGACTCTTCTTTTGCAGAATTCTTCGTCGACCTCGCCTTTTTGTCGCTTTCGCCCGTATTCTCTACATATGTAAAAATCGAATTTTTACTATGTTATTCAATATATAAAAATCGAATTTTTACTACGACTTTCAATATATAAAAATATGATTTTTACTTCGACTTTCAATATATAAAAATATGATTTTTACTTCGACTTTCAATATATAAAAATATGATTTTTACTTCGCTATTCAATATATAAAAATCGAATTTTTATTTCAAAGTTCAATATATAAAAATCGAATTTTTATGCGAAGTTCAATATATAAAAATCATATTTTTCATAACTTTACAACATAATTAAAAATTCAGTTTTATTACTTCTTTAAAAATTCTGTTTTACTACTTTAAAAATTCTGTTTTACTACTTCTTTAAAAATTCTGTTTTACTACTTTAAAAATTCTGTTTTACTACTTCTTTAAAAATTCTGTTTTACTACTTCTTTAAAAATTCTGTTTTACTACTTTAAAAATTCTGTTTTACTACTTCTTTAAAAATTCTGTTTTACTACTTCTTTAAAAATTCTGTTTTACTACTTCTTTAAAAATTCTGTTTTACTACTTTAAAAATTCTGTTTTACTACTTCTTTAAAAATTCTGTTTTACTACTTCTTTAAAAATTCTGTTTTACTACTTTTATAAAATTCCAGTTTTTACTTTTTAAAAATTTCAGTTTTAAACTTTTTTATAAAATTCAGTTTTTTACTTTTAACAAAATCAGTAAAGATAAAATAACAAAACACTTACAGAGGGTTTTCGCAGATCGACGGAGCTGGAGGTGGGGCGGCCTCTAGTTCGTCGGCGGTGGAGGCTCTTGCGCGTTCGAATGGGGGAGGGGCGGTGGTGCTAGGGTTTCGAACGGCTCGAGAACTGGGGGTCGCGATGCTCCTGGAGGCTTGGGTCTTCAATCTAGGGAGGGGGGGAAAACAGGCGGAGGCGGGCAGAGCTAGGCGGAGGCGACGAGCTGCTCTCCCTCCGTTCTTCTTCTTTATATTTTTTTTTTGTTTACTGCAGAATGAAATCGGGGGGGGGGGGGGGGGCCTGGAGTATAAAGGGGAGAAGATATTTTTTTTATTTTATTTTATTATTTAATTATTAAAAAGTTGACTTTTACATACGACCTCGAAACGAGGCCTACCGCCTATCGTCCATAGCGTTTTACCCCTATTCTGAACACAATGGGATATATATCGCAAGTTGATTCGATCGTTTGAATCAGTTTCCGTTTAATTTACATTTAAATCACTATATTGAATTTTAAACGTACATTTCAAATTACCGGGGTCACATACTAACTAGAAAAATTCCAGAAAAATATTCTCTAGCTTCGTATTGACGATACGGTCCTAACAAAACTAGTTTCGTCGAATTCTGAGACCGTTAGAAAAATGGCCAATTTCCAGTCGATTAAAATCAACTGAAACTGGTCAAACGCGTTTTCCTTTGCCACGCTCACATATTGATTCGAAAAATTATGAAATTTGGAATCTAGCAATAACTTGACACCACGAACCCAACAAAACTGGTTTCGTCGAAATCCGAGGTCGTTTGCAAAATTGCTATTTTTAAGGGCCTTATATATATAAAAATATATATAAATTCCACAGCGACTATTTCTAATTTTAAACTGGACATATCTTATCATTTCTAAGATGAAATCTCAGTTTGTTAACTTCGTTACAAAGATATAGTTATACAGATTCAAATATTTCTTGTTTCGTTCAATTCTGACTTATAACGAATTCTGTATATTCATTTGAAATTAGAAATCGAATTTTCGAACTACCGCGCCATTTTCAATTCCTTTTATAATTATATATAATTATTATATATTCTAACGACGACGTATATAATATATACGTTCAAATTATATTCAAAATAAATTTCTCGTCGATATTATCTAAAATAATCTATTTTAAATATTCAAAATTCGCTAAAATCGCCAAAATAAAAATTTCAAACTGGCTCGCATTTTACGGGTTGTTACAGTATTATGGAGGAATTTGAAAGATAGATATATATCGTTATTCCCCGTACGATATGTGTTGGTTTCAGAATTTGATATTGAATATAAGTCGATATAATTTCTGTTTAGAGCCTTATATTTAATATTGAATTGGATTTTGGATTTATCATGAACGGTGTTTTAAATAACTTTTGTTCTTTAACCCGATTAACAGTGAAGTTATGTTTTGGAATTTATAATCTTTAAATTAACATTAATGGAAATTTTCCAAAGTGAAGTTTTCCAATTTAATAAAATAAATTGGAATTGAATGGAATTCGATTTAATAATAATCGAGATGAGCTTCTGTGGAGGAAGACTGTTAATATACGTGGAATTTAAAAGGCTTTGTCATTATTCCATTTATATTATTAGTCGGATACGGAAATTGATATCGATTATATGTTGATCTGTTTTCCGTGAAGATTCCATATTTAATGGAATGTAATTTTGGGTTTGTCGTGAACTGCGTTTAAATGACACTGGTTCATTAACCCAATTAAATCAGGATTAATTTCCATAAAGTTGAACAATCAATCAAAAATGATTTTTGGGATTGAAACCAATTGGAGTTGAATAAATCTTTTATTAGATTGTGAATGAATATATGATGATTAAATTTAACCAAAACATGAGATGTGTTGGAGCCAAATTTACTTGGTTTTTGAAATTGATTGTGATTGACTGATTTTTTAGATTATGCTCGACCAGTTTATGAGAAAAATATGATTTTACATATGGCATTGGGTTGGGTAGAAATATTTGTATGCTAACATCTTGTCAAACACTTCACGATTTGACTATAAGATGTTTAGCGATGTTGTTGATTTCATTTCAAATTTAATGAATGATTTTGAAATGATATTTTTTTAAGTGAAAAGAAATGTATTCCCGATTTTGGATAGGGAATGTTTTATAAAACTATTTATAAAATAGAAAGGATTTCGGTAACACCCCAAATTTTCTACTAACACTAAAATTAACAAATTAAAGTATAATTAATTTAAGGTAAAAGAATTAAGGGAAACGGGTTACACCGTTGCGTTCGTCTCGGAATTCTACTTGAGATAGAGTCTGAGCTTGCGTAAATCGGACTCCGTATGAAGGAGTTATGACCTCCGAAAGTTTCAGAATTCAGTTTAAATTCAAAACAGTTCAAAAACGAGTTCGAAATTTGAAAAATAGACCCAGATTGGGCTGGGCGGGAATTTTCCCGCGCAGGACCCAGGTCGACTGGGTAGTCGACCTGGGGGTCGATTGGGTAGTTGCCCTGGCCCCTGAGCCAGGTCGAACCCAACCCACTTCTGGCTGGCCTGGTCGGGGTTTGGCCGAATTTCTGGAGCATGGAGTGTCACTAGGGCTGAGTTGTCTTCTTTTGATTGGCTTCTCTTTAGAACGGATGGCTTGGATTAACCTTAGCTTCATCGACGGCTCTAATTAACTAGCAATTCTATATAAACAACCTAGCTCTCAGACTAATTCACACAAATAAAAATAAAAAGGAGCCGTCATGCTGCTGAAAGGAAACTAGGAATGGCCGTCAAGTTAAAGAGAGAGCCAAGAGACGATCAAAAGTTGATTCAACGCTTAAGTTTAATCAAAACAACGCCTACTCAAAGGAAAGCACCTCCAAATTCAGAATCCTGAATTCAAGATTCGTCATACGTTGTAAGTATAGTACTATTCCGATGTGGATAAAAATTGAAACTTGACTTGTGTAGAATGACAAATGGAACTGTACTGTAATTGTAACGATGCTAATTCGTAATCGTATGTTGTGATTATTTTATTATGAATGGATTTGGGATGTTGTGGTATAATTAGCATGATATTGGAACTATTGAACATTTGCAATGAAAAGTAGCACCGCATGCAAGTATATGATTCATGTTGGAAATTGACACTTTTATATTGCGGTTAATAAGAAGCTGTATATATTTTGTTACAACCAAGTCGAGAATTATGTAAATATGACTCACTATTATGCCTACATGATTTAGATCTTTGTATATATATATGTCTATGATCATTTCAAGTGTAGTTAGATCCATTTGGGTAACATAATTCATACAAGTTCATATTGGATTAAGCCTCATAATTCAAGATAAATCACACCCTTAAGTTTATGTCATTAACATGGGTTGTATACATTTTTATGTTTATTTGCAAGATTATGATTGGTTTTATGTAAGTTGGGTTACACAAATTATACTGGTTTCATTAAATAGGCTACATGATTAGAACAAGTTTACACCTTTGGGTTATGCCAAGAAAGTGGACATTTTTATGAACATCTAACATGCTAGTTTTGTGTTTGACACTATGCCTAGTTAAATACGTTTAAACCCATGTTTATGCAAGTCTAAAATTATGTTAATTCATGTGACATTTATTTTAGTTATATTCTCAATTGAATGCAAGTTCACATGACCCATAATTTATGTTAGTTAATCGCTAAATTGCAAGTTCATGCGCCACACATAACCTTTATGTATTTTAGAATATTTCATGTCTTGACTTCCCCTTTTTATGATTATAAGTTGGGCTGAAATGTTGAGCCCAACATATGTTATAATGTTACGAATGTACAAACGGGGGAGATAACGTTGGGCTAACTAATAAATAAAAATATGATATAGGTGGGCCCAAAATCATGAAATGGGTTAGGGCCATGATTGGTGTAAACCTTTACACCATTAGTTTAAAAATTAAAATATAAGACATTCCTTCTAAACACATGCACCAGAATGTTCTAGGGTGACAGAGAGGATAGTGTCTAGGCTTGGGTTTGGAAAATACAAGTTTCCTGTGTAACACCCCGTATGTTGAATAACTTGCTATAATATAAAACAGGGCAGAATTAAATTTTAAAATCTGAATCAGGGGAAACGGGCTATGCCATTGCGTTCGTCTCGGAAAAATACGCGAAATAGAGTCCGAGTTTACGAAAATCGGAGTCTATATGACCCAGTTAAGGCCCAAAGAAGTTTCAGAAAATTCAAAACAGATTTAAAATATTCAAATTTCAGATTTCAGAAGAGGCGGTAAAATTCCCGCCAGACAGAGGGTGTCGACACAGGGGTCGACATGGGTGCCGACACAGGGGTCGACATGGGTGTCGACCCCCCCCCCCCAAGGGGTCGACCCATGTGTCGACCCAAGGGTCGACCCCCCCTGTCGGCCAGTTTGGCCTGGGTGCAATCTGAAGGGGTTTGGGCTGTGTTTTGGGGCTTATGACGAAATATGACGGCTCTAACCTAATCTAGGGTTAATCTAAGGGCCTAAACTACATCCTAAATCTATAAATACACCCTAAGACTACCCTAATTCATACTAAAATTGGAGACAACGTCGTTATGCCGTCAAAATGCAACTAGAAGGAGCCACCAACAAATTAAAGAGGAAGATAGCTTCTCAAATCAACTTCTAATCAACTCTAGCAACTTAATCTTCTTCGTAGGAGTGCTAATCAACAAGTTGTGAGTTTCTATGCCTTTAGCAAGCAATTGCTAAACTAATTATGATAGGATATAATGAGGTTATGGTTGTGAATGTGGATCAATGCAAGTTATGTTATCATATGCTATGTGTTCATGATGTTATGCAAGTTATGCAAGTCATATGCTTTGCGTTCATGATGTTATGCAAGTTATGCAAGTCATATGCTATGTGTTCATGATGTTATGCAAGTTATGCAAGTCATATGCTATGTGTTCATGATGTTATGCAAGTTATGCAAGTCATATGCTATGAGTTCATGATGCTAGTTGTGTAAGTTTTATGCTACATGATCAGGATGCTAGTTATGCAAGTTTTATGCTATGTGCTCATGATGCTAGTTATGCAAATCACTATGATAAACATTTATCCATTATGACACCATGTTATGCAAGTTTGGTGTTTGATTATATGCAAGTTCATATATGACATGTTATGCAAGTTTGGTGTTTGATTATATGCAAGTAACATGTGCAAGTTTACACCTTTGTATGATATGCATACATATGCAAGTTAACCCCTTTGTATGTCATACATACATATGCAAGTTTACCCCTTTGTATGACATAAGTAACTTATGCAAGTTACCCTCTTTATGACATATGTGATTCATGCAAGTTTGGGTTGATTATTTATGCTAGTTGGGTTTGATGCCATGGTCATATATGCATGTTGACACCTTTAAAACCCATGTTGATGCTAATGTTATGCAAGTGGAACCCATTGTGTTTGTGATGAATCTTCCCTTTTAAGTATGTCATGTCAACGTATTACGTGGGGAACGATGGGGTTAATATTCATGTTAATGAAATGGTGTGAAGTTGGTATGATTATGCATACCATAAAGTGGATGGACATAATTGAGTCAATTATGTACATCGTTAAATTTGTAATTAATTAGGGATAATTAATACAAATTATGGGGGTGATTAATTAGGTGTAATTAATCGACTAAGACACGAGGCAATCCATCCACGAAATCCATCGAGATACTTTCCCACTTCCATTGCGGGATCTCCAAAGGATGTAATAGCCCACCGGGCTTCTTAGATTCGGCCTTGACTTGTTGGCACACCATGCACTTTGAGACGAATTCTGCCACGTCCTTTTTCATTCCGGCCCAAAAGAAAATGCGTTTCATATCTCTGTACATCTTATCCCCTCCGGGATGTATAGTCATCTTCGAGTGATGCGCCTCTTCGAGAACTGTATTTACTAAGTCTCCCACTAGTGGAACACATAGCCTTCCATCGCGCCTTAGCCATCCTTTGTCATCAATGGCATACCTACCAAGGTGACTTGACGTCTCACCACTGATTAACTTATTCATGATTTCGACTATCTGTGGGTCTTCTTTCTGCGAAGTCCCTACTTGATCTAGAAGCGTAGGTCTCGGCTCAAGAGATGCTAACGTACCAGTCAATGACTCAACAGCATGCGTAAAATCAAAGGTCGCTATAAACTCTAGACTTTTTCTTTCAACAAATAAGGGGCTCAAAGTCAACCTTTTTCTACTTAGCGCATCCACCACCACGTTACCCTTGCCCGGGGTATAAGTTATATCGAAGTCATATGAGGCCAAGAATTCCATCCACCGCTGTTGTCTCATATTCAAATCTTTTTGAGAAAAGAGATACTTAAGCTATTTGTGGTCGGTGTACAGATCGAATCTCTCCCCTAGGAGATAATGGCGCCAAGCTTTAAGTGCAAAAACAATCGCGGCTAACTCCAAGTCATGTGTGGGATAGTTCTTCTAATGAACTTTAAGTTGTCTACTCCCATAGCATACCACTCTTCTTTCTTGCATTAGGACAGCACCTAATCCCGTGCCGCACGCATCTGTGTACACCGTAAACATTTTTCCTCCATCGGGTAGTGCTAAAACTGGAGCTGTGGTGAGGGCTCTCTTGAGTCTCTAAAAAGCAGTCTCACATTCTATGTCCAATGGAAATGCTAGGTTTTTCTTCGTTAACTTAGTAAGAGGGGCTGAAATCTTAGCGAAGTCTTTAATGAACTTCCTATAAAAGCCCGCCAAACCGAGAAAGCTTCTCACCTATGTTGCATTCTTAGGAATTTTCCAGTCTTGCACTGCAACTACCTTTGCGGGGTCCACGGCTAAACCTTGCTTAGAAACTACGTGCCCAAGAAACCGAACTTCCTCCCTCCAAAAATGGCATTTGGAGAACTTAGCCTTTAACTGGTGTGCTCTAAGCGTATCCAGGACTTCCTTGAGGTGTCTAGCATGCTCTTCTTCATCCTTTGAGAAGATTAGAATATCGTCCACAAAAACCACCACGAACTTATTAAGGAACTCCCGAAACACCCTACTCATCAGGTCTACAAAGTACGCGGGTGCATTCGTTAACCCAAACGGCATGACGAGCCATTCGAAGAACCCATCTGGAGTCCTAAACGCAGTTTTGTCAATGATATCCTCAGCCACTCTAAGTTGATGGAATCCTGTGGCTAGATCGAATTGAGAGAAAACAGATGTTCCCACAAGCCGGTCAAAAAGATCATCGATTCTTGGTAGTGGGTGCCTATTCTTCTTCGTCAGCTTGTTTAACTCACGATAATCTATGCACAGACGAAGCGAACCATCCGCCTTAGTAGCGAATACCACCGGAGCACCCCATTCAGAAATGCTTCACCTTATGAAATTTTTCTCGAGCAACTCCTTGATTTGTTTACTGAGCTCTCTTCTTTCTCGCGGGGCCATATGACTAATGGGCAATGAAACAGGCTTGGCATTATCAACCAGATAAATTCGGAAGTCTATCTCGCGTTTAGGGGGTAACCCTTTCACCTCATCAAAGATATCTGGATATTCTTAGACTACTCTCATGGAGTGCAGATTGTCGACGGACGAGTCGAGAGATTCAAGATAACATAACATGACCGGACCCTTCGGGTTACAAGAAAGTTCAAGGGTATTACCAAGGGGCGTCATGAGCCTCACTACCCTTCGTTCACAATCAAGGATAGCTCCATAATTGGACAACCAATCCATACCCAGAATTAAACCATATCCCATGAATCCGAGAACATAAGCATTACACGTGAATTCCACGCTTAAGATGGAAATCCTCAAATCAACACAAATCATAGATAAATGGGCGGAGCCCCCAATCAGATTTGAAACACTAACGGGATCATCAACTAGACTAGTACTTAAGTGCAGATTTTCAACAATATCAGAAGAGATAAAAGTATGCGATGCACCAGAGTCAAAAAAGGTTCGAACAGGAAATTCAGAAATGTAAACAAGGCTTTCTACAGAAATATTACTACCTCGGTCAAGAGCTGGAGTGGTGTTGAGAGCCTGCAACTGCCCTCCAGAAGGTCCTGCTCGCTGTGTCTACCCTAGCCCCTGTCCTTGCTTCTTAGGGCAATCCTTACTGATGTGTCCAGTATCCCCGCAGTGAAAGCATTCACCCAACTTTCTTTTCTTCCTCCTACAGTCTTTAGCTATATGTGCCGTGATACCACAAAAGTTGCACTTCCTCGTTTCACGTGGCTTGTTAGCATTGTTGTTGTTGCCCTTGTTATTCTTGTTATTCTTGTTGCCTCCCTTCTTGAAGTTAACCTTCTTGTTCTGAGTCTCATTAGACTTAACCTCCTTTTTGTCACCCTTGCCTTCCTCATGAAGAAGGGCCATATTCACCAGGCTTTCAAAGGTCGCCCCCATGGGCACATGAGTCATGGCCATAGTGTGGAGTGGCTCGCTCAATCCTCGAGCAAATCGTAGAGCCTTCTTCTCAGCCATGTTGATTAAGTCCAAACCAAACCGAGCAAGGTGATTAAACTTATTCGCGTGCTCCGTAACAGACATGTCCCCTCGCTTGAGTGCCAGGAACCTCTCCATCTGAAGGTTCGCTTCTGCTGACGATAAGAATTTAAGCCCAAATCTCTCTCTAAAGTCTGCCCAAGTCTCAATTGGTCTGGTAGCGTTGGTGACTTCCCACCAAAATGCAGCTTCCTCTTTTAACAACCATGCTGCCAACTGAACTTTCCTATGATCCTCCATATCGAAGATAACGAACAGGTCTTCAGTCTCCTTTAACCAGTTTCGTGCTTCAGCGAAGGTCTCAGTTCCAGGGAAGCTCTTGCCGCCCATTCCTATAAAGTCTTTGCATATTTTGGCGAAGGCGGTGCCGGGGGGAGGAGGAGGAACCGCGGCTACTGGAGGAGGAGGAGGAGGGATGTCTGCCGGGACCGCATCGTTGGCCCTAGCTTCCAAGTACCTTCGGAACCATCCGGGTATGGGTACTCCCTCGGGAAGGTTAAGATCGGCCATGCTGAAAAACGAAAGGAAAAAGATTCGAACGAGGAAACAAGGATAGTGCTAATGGCTTTTGGAGAATAGCCTTTTCTTAAAAATAGAACTTTTCTTGAAAAAAGCTTCTTTATAAATGGTTTTGAAAATAATTTTCAGGAAGTTTTTAAAACTTTTTGCCCAGTCTGGTAACCTTCTGCTCTGATACCAAATGTAACACCCCACCTCTGCTAGGGTCACTCACAAAGGGAATGCACTAGTTTTGGAGGGGTATTATCTAGTAAACAGGCACAGAGATAACACAAGACAGAACATAAATTAAACAGAGTATATAAAGCAGCGGATCTAAATTTAACCAAATCTCATTACGTGGAAAAATAGAGTCAAAACCTCTTACATCAAAATACCAAGTCATTATTTCATTACATCAAGTTCTAAAGAAGCAAAGTACTTAAAACAACATAAGTCCAATATTATTCCCCAAAAAGAGCATGAGTGCAGCCATAGCATAGCTCAAGACCAAACCGTACATGAGCTGTCATAAAGCAAGCAAAGTCCAAGCTAAGAGCTAGAGTTCCCTCCCTGAGAACCTTGGGGGGGGGAACGAAAGAAAAAGAGGTGGAGGAAAACGGGTCAGTCAAAAAGACTGGTAAGCCCTAGTGACTATCAGCATAAAAACTAATAAAGTTAACTGGACATGAGAAACTGAGATTAAACATAAAGATAATAACTGGACTGGCATGATAAAAAAGGTAACAAGATAAGAGTGGCATCGCATATACAAGGTTTACTGCACTAACTGTACTAGTGTCCAAATCCATGTCAGGTATAAATCCAGAAATGGTCCCTAAACCCAATAACATGAAATGACCCAATACGGGGTCCAACAGTCCACCCTAATCGATCGGCTTTACTCGTCGTGTATCGGTGTCATACGGCCCAATCGCGGAATGTAGTCACATGTGCTAGGTCCACCCTAGGGTGTATCGGGTCCTAGGGTGTCAACCACTGACACAATTCAAGCACGCACAATGTAGTACTACGGGTGCCCATGCCTACTTTTTCAACTCCGGACTAAGTGCACGACCCTAGTCCGCCTGAACCTACACTGGCACACCTTACTCAGCCGTTATTCTTGGTCATTTACAATCAGCCCAGTAATCGTGCCCCACCCTGCCTAGTCCCCAGGGTATCGTGATACTTCTAAGTGGGTTACTGCTGAAAGGGACCACGTGGCTAGGATTTCTAATGGGTTAAGTGTTGTCATTAAAAAGGTCATGACTTAACCCCTATCCAAACATGTATCAAATTGGTTAAGTGTATTCAAGTGGTCCATGACTTAACCCTACCATGTGGCATTAATTTACTTAACGCACCCCAACCTCTCACATTAGACTTGGTTATGGTTACTGGATGTGCCGGGCGGGTCCGGGCAGCTTTACACCATAACCTAGTCTAAGCTCGGGTTTAAAGTGCTATATGACCAACTACCCACATTGGGTCCTATTATTTGCAACTACTGGATTTGTCGGGCGGTTCCGGGCAGATTTACGTTGCAAATTCAACCCAACCTCGAGTTGGCCATTTTCAAGTTATCTAATTGTCATGTCCCAAGTTCATGTTTTCAAGCTTATTCTCATGTCAAGTTTTCATGTCATATTTTCATGTCATATCATGTCAATTCCATAGCCAATTTTCAAGTTTGCCTAATCTACCCAAAACATATCCCCAACGAACGTGAATTCGCATTGATACAACGTGTCAAAATAGGGAATAACACAAATAGGATAGTCATAGAATGGAAAAGGTGTTCACAAGTTAAGTATGATGATTATAACATTACAGGCATATGAAATAGGGTCTCAACATCAACTTGACAAGACATGGTGATAGACATGGTAAAGGATTGACATAAAATAGTACCCCAATAATAGTTTCAACATCACAGGGCATGGCAAGATAAAGATCATAAAGTGGTTTTAGATTAAACATGAATATATCCAAATCAAGTTCATACTAATATCCCACAAGTCAACATTTAAGATGAATAGATCTGGGGTGTACAAAACTAGATTCAAAACAACAGATTTAAAAGTGATAGTCATCGATCCAAGATATACAAGAGTAGATCCAACTTAGCTATCATGTTTAGGCATAATTTCAGTTTACATCGTGTTCAGGTTAACTTTACAGTTTAAATCTAAGAGTGACAAAGGGCTTACAGATCGTAGTCTAGAGAATGAGAAAGCAAAAAGAGTAGAAGTAGAATCTCTAGCAAATCCCCAAACCGACGTAGCACTAACAAAGTCCTGAATAGCCTCCTTGTTCTCTATCTTCCAGTTAGAACTTCAGCAGCATATGGTCGGACAAGAATGTGATAGAAAGTCTAGGGTCAGGGGCTGTTTATATAGTGTTTAGAGAGTGAATCTGGACAAGAAACGAGACCAGATACATCTGGCTCAAAACAGGCTAGGTGACCAGGTCGACACCCAGGTCGACTGCCCAGTCGACTTGGTCTGGAGGGGGGGTCGACTACCCAGTCGACTCCCCAGTCGACCTGGCGCTGGCGGAATTTTTCCCGCCCAGTCTGGCTGGGTTTTGAAATTCGAATTTTGAAATTGAATTCGAACTGTTTTGAACTCTGGAATTTTCTGAAACTTTGGAGAGCCATATCTTGGTCATACGGACTCCGATTTTCGCAAATTCAGACTCGTTTTCAAGAAGAATTTCGAGACGAACGTAATGGCGTAACCCGTTTTCCTTGATTCTTATTTTAAAATTTAATTCTTCCTTGATTTATAGTTATAACACGTTATTAAAATACGGGTTATTACAGTTTGAATTTTAATTTGAATTCTAAAACTTCCGGAGGTCATAACTCCTTCATACGGAGTCCGATTCACGCAAACTTAGACTCTATCTCAAGCAGAATTCCGAGATGAGCGCAATGGCATAACCCGTTTCCCTAATTCTTTCATTAAGGATTAATTATACTTTTAATTTGTTAATATACAGTTAACAGAAAATTCGGGGTGTTACAAAGAGTACCTTGCACCACGACACCCTTTCCCTTTTCCTTGGCAGTAGTAGCTCTTAAAGAAGTTGGCACGGGTTCTAAAGCATATGCCTTCACAACCTGCTTGTCCTTAGCTGATTCTAGACAGTCTTTCTTCTCATGCCCAGGCTTCCCGGACTTGAAGCACTTCTTCTCAACTTTGGGATTCTTGCACTCATTCGACTAATGACCCTTTTTTTGGTAGTTAAAGAAAACCACCTCACTCTTTGGCTTCTTTTGGCCATTCTTCCCTTTCTGTTGTTGTTGCTTCCTCTCCTTATTATTACCACCCTGTTATGGCTTCTGTTCTTCCTTAGGTGCAACAACAGACATCTTCTTAGGAAACATACTTTCATGCCTCAAAGCCTTCGCGACGATCTTCTCAAAGCTATCATCGAGGTGATCCACAAGCTGATTTCCAAGATATTCATCCAACCCCAAGACAAACTTCTCGTTCTTTTGATAGGGAGTATCCACATATGAACGAGAATACTTCGACAAAGCCTCGAAGTCAGAAATATAGTCAAGAACTGGCCAACCATTCTGCTTAAGCTGCACGAATCTCTTAAACAGAATAGCCTTTTGCACGGTGGAGATAAACTTCGCTTCAAATTTAACTTGGAACAAATACCATGAAATATCCTCTTCAGGGGTCTCAAGTGTGACAGAGTTCAACCAGTCCACTGCTCTGCCCTCTAACTGCCTTCATGCAAGCTTCCCCTTTGTTGCCTCATCAATGCCCAAGTCCTTGAAGATCCCAATGCAAGTATCCATCCACCTCAGGACTTCTTCAACCAATTCAATGCTCTTGAATTGTTTTCCTCCCAAAGAAGAAAAGTATTTGCATAGTTTTGCAAATTCTACAACTCTAGGCACTGGAACTCCAATATCAACCTTAGCCGCCACTGGAGCGGGAATCCTATTCATGATCGCGGTCTCCATGGCCTCGAACATGGCTAGGTAGTCTTATTCACCACAATTACCTCCTCCAGTATTAGCTCCCCTAGCAGCGTGTCTTGATGGTCGTCTACTCATTCTAGATCTACAATTTAGAATAATTAGCCACTTCCAAGGAAAACGGCTAAAGAAATACAACCGCTACTACTATATATGCTATTATATAGTAAGCATCCAATTGAAATCTACAAGTATGTCTCTCATACGTAATTACGTCTATGAACTTTGGCCAAAATCGTTGACCAGAGCTCTGATACCAAATGTGACGACCGCCTATAACCCCTGCACTAAATAAGAGGAATAATGCGCTGAAAAGTGTGCCAGGCAGCTATGGATGATCATTAGAGTAGGTAAACAACATCGGAACCTGTCGTAGAACTCACAGCGCAAGGATAAAAAATAATAGAACATATACAACCGGTAATAGTAATGAAGCATTGTAACACCCCGTATTTACTGTGAATGTTAAAGTAACGAATTAAAGAATACTTAGTTTTAAAAGTGGAAATATGCATATATGTTATATACATAGATATATTTAAGAGAAAAAATAAATAATTACAATAAATATTTCATGTAATAAGTTAATTAAGTGTAATACATGAAATGGCAAGAAACACATGCGAACAATTAAAAAGAAAATTTTGAAGAGCTTCAGGAATTTGGTCAAGAAATTAGCGCCATTGCGTTCGTGGCAATTTTCTAGCCAATTTCGATCTATGGTTTGCAGAAAACTGATTTAAAATGAAGAAGGTATCTTTAAATTAAATATTGCAGCAAAACATGAAAAAGAGGAATGAGAAAAGAATAATGTTTAGCATTGTCCTAAGGTTTGTAAGCAAAAGATGTAGTAGCTCATTTGGTTATAATATGTGACTTGCATACAAGAGGTACAAAGTTCGAACCCCGCCAGCACCATATTTCTTTTTTAGGGGAATGGCCAAAAAGTGGCTTAGTGTGAACGCAGTTCAAAAAGTGGTTTAGTGTGAAAATGGTTAATTGGGAAGATAGATTATATATATACATATATATATATATGACGTGTACGCATCATGTGACGCACGTGGTGCATTTTTGTTGGTCAAGGATTGTTTTTTTGAACGTGACCTTCTCTGATTGGCCAATGATTGATTTTTGAGGTATTAGGGCATATGTGTCATGCTACGGTTGGCTGGAAGACATATCTCTTTAGTTTGATGGCTCTGATTTCTCCTAGACTAATCTAAAGGCTAGAATTAAACCTAGACTTCTATATAATACCCCAAACCGCAACCCTACAACTCATTCTATGAAGTCGTCATGTTGTTCATCTACAAACTGGTCTAGCCTCCATTCGTCTACCACAAACTAGAGAATCAAATTCAAACTAGGAATCAATTAGAAGAACTAGAGATTCAAACGTCTGCATCAAAGGATAACTTTTCAAATTCAGAAATTAGATCCCAGAAATCAAGATCCATCCTTTTTTCTGTAAGTACAGTTATTGTTTAGATGTGAACACCTAATAAGAAATCATGACTGTAATAAATGGATCTAGAACTATGCCTAATTCTATTCACGCCCATCCTTTTGTCAATTCTGAATTACTTATGCCTATTGGACTGTTGAGATTGACATAGTAAAGGCTAAATGCCAATTGGACTGTTGTGATTGACATAGTAAACCTATCATGCCTATTGGACTATTGTGACTGACATAGTAAAACCTATTATGCCTATGAGACTATTGGGGACTGATACCATTGAACCTATCATGCTGTATTAAATTTGTTGTTCTTTTATGTATGTAAGTTACATGCTA
Organism: Allium sativum; assembly: GCA_030737875.1. Taxonomy (NCBI): domain Eukaryota; kingdom Viridiplantae; phylum Streptophyta; class Magnoliopsida; order Asparagales; family Amaryllidaceae; genus Allium; species Allium sativum. The sequence goes on along the minus strand of CM060921.1, from coordinate 711,042,394 downwards.
AGTTATGTTCATACATGTTATATGCTAGATCCAAGCTAGTACCCATGTTTAGGATCCATATAAGTTCATGTTTATATAATCCAACTTATGCTAGTTCGCATGTTAATTGGATCTAATTTAAATGCAAGATCACGCATATATGCTTAATCAAGTCTATGTCGTTCTATCTCAAATTTATACTATGTATGTTGATCTATATTGTTTATGCCTGTTGGAATGTTACATGTCCCATTCTTTTGCCTTCTGTATATAAGTTTGGCTAAGTTGCGAGCCTTACGTTCTATGTGAATTATGCGAATGAATAACGGGGGAGACGTTAGGGAAAAATATTAAACTACATGATAGTGGCATAAATTGGCTCATAATCATGTAAATGATTAGTAGCATGAAATGGCAGAATTTGTACACCTAGAATTATAGACATAATTTAAAGGGTAAATGGGGAATGACTTGAATTGACAACACTTGTGGATAATTTACATATGGACATAATTTGTAAATATGTAAAGTGGCTAAATGATGAACATGCCTAACCCAAGGTTAGATTGAGTTGCGGTGTAAAACTACCCGGAACCGCCCGGCACATCCAGTAACCGCAACAACACAAATTTAATGCGCGAGGTTAGCGCATGCATTTGGCCCAAAACCTGAGGTTAGAATGAGTTTTCGGTAGAAGTCTGCCAGGAACCGCCCGACACATCCAGCAACCGAAAACACAGTTCTAATGTGAGAGGTTGGGGCATTAATAAATTAATTAATGCCAATAAACAAACATGCTAAGAATGGTAAGGTTAAGTAACATATGAATAGGCGACACTTAACCAATACAACATGTTAATTAGACAAGAAGGTGGGGTTAAGTAAATTTAGAATGCTTAACTGTTATAACATGTTAATTAGAAAAGAAGGTGGGGTTAAGTAAATTTAGAACACTTAACTGTTATAACATGTTAATTAGACAAGAAGGTGGGGTTAAGTAAATTTAGAACACTTAACCGTTATAACATGATGAGCAGTGGGGTTAAGTTAAGGGGAAACACTTAACCAATATAATATGATGAATGAATAGTGTAAAGTTAAAAGGAAACACTTAACCAATACAACATGATGTGTGGGTTGGTTAAGTTAACATGAATGGACAACACTTAACCAATATTACATGAACAAAGTGGATAGGGTTAAGGCAAGCTTAACCAATAATACAGATTGACTTGATAAGTAGGAGGATTAAGTAAACTTTGGTTAGGTGGGTAATATTAGTATATATAGGCCCACAAACTTAACCGTTAAATAAACATGTTTGAATCAGTGGGAGGGTTAAGTACATCTCGTGTAGGTGAGTAATATTTGTATATATAGGCCCACAAACTTAACCAGTAGGAAACCCTAGTAACGGGGACCCATTTCAGCAGTAACCCACATAGATGTATCATGGTACCCTGAACTAGGCAGGGTGGGGCACGATTACTGGGTTGATTATAAGCGGTCAAAATAGCGGTGGGGGTGCAGTAGTGTAGTTCCGACGGAGTATGGGCGTGCACGTGCTCCAAAGTGGAAAAGCAGGCATTCGGCATTAGTAGTATACACTGTGCATCTTGAATCATGTCAGGTTGCTATTATAGGGATTGATACACCTTATGGTGGGACCAGCACAGGGTATCTACATGCAAGAGAGGGCCGGTTGACACAAACACAAGGAAAATTAATACAAGTAGGGAGCCGATCGATAGGGTAGTAAGGGTACATCTAACATCTTCATGGCAATTAGGATGATTGAGGTAAGATCCTCATACTAGATGTACACCTGAAGGCTACCACAATTGTAGGGGTGGGATCACCTTATTGTATAACACAGGATACTAGTTAGGACACTAGTAGGGGATACAGATCTTTTTTCACAGGAAACTAGTTGGGACACTAACTGGGGATACAGATCATTTTATAAAAGACACTAGTTAGGTTAGTTAGTGTAGAGAAAATAGGAGATCAGAGATATAAAAATAAGAATAACGAGGTAGTAGCGAAATAGAGAAAGAGTAGAAGCTCATTCGGTTTATCTTGCCATATCATATCTTATGCTAATCTTAGGTTATCTTGTTATCCCTCTTATCACGATATTATCTTATATTCAGTTTATTCATGTCATGTTACTATTACCTGTTTACATACTGAAAATCACTGGACTTACCAGACTTATGTCTGACCTAGTTTTGTTTTGCCTCTTTTCTTCCATTCCATCCCAGGTAGTCAGGGAGGGAATAGCTCATCTTAGTTTGGACCGTTTCTCTTTCCAAGTTCGAAGATAGTCAACGTATTGCTTTGGACTCTCTTTTCCACTGCTATAGGTGGATCATGTTTTATTGGAGAATATCATTGTCATTTTAGGCTTCTTTATTTTATTAAACAAGACAGATACTTTATTGTACTGGGTATTGGTGTTTTGGTGTTAGAAAATAATCTTTGTACAAGCTGTTTTACCAAGCTGCTATTTTATCAATAAAGTAAAGTTTTTATTCTTTTACGTTGCTTTAATTGTCTATCTTGTAATTTATCTGCATCTTTTACCTATAACGCTTCACTGAAGTTAATGCATTCCCTTTGTGAGTGACATTAATGGAGGTGGGGTGTTACACTTGGTATCAGAGCTGAAGGTTACCGGATCAAATAAAAGGTTTGAAAATTATTTTCAAGACAGTTTTAAAAGAAGCATTTTCAAAAGAAAAGTTTTGTTTTAAAGGCATATTACCCAAAGCCACGTGCATTATCTTTTGATCCTCTGTTTGAATCCTTGTTTCCTTCTTTCTTGAGTCTCTGGGGCTCCTAGCTTTCTGGGAGGTAACCCCATCGCGGCATTGCTTCGTAGGCTTGATGAGACTACGACACCTGTCAAAGGGCGAAGAAGTGCCCAACTTCCATCTATAGCCGCTGTAGTTTCACCTGTGGCTAATTCTCTTCCAAGCTTTTTAGGGTTTTCCGTGCGATGGAGGCAACGTTCGAGAGATTTGTCAACATGGTTCACAAAGGAGGTAAAAAGAAAGAGGCCAATGTGGAAGAATCACAAACAAGGGATTGGAATATAAGAAGGGTGGAAGAAATAATAGATTCTGCGACAAGAGGAAGTGTCTTTTCTATGGTATAGCGGGTCATTTAATTTTAGGAAGAAGAAGATAGGTGGATGTTTTCTGTATGTTGAAGTAGGACATCTTATCAAGGATTGCCCGAAGGACAAGGACAAGGGAAAAGGACATAATATTCTAGAGGGCAATTGCTTGCTCTCGCTGCTAGTGTACCTAAGAGAGTTAGGAATGCTTCTGTTGAAAGTTTAGTTTTTCTTTTCAATCATCCCGTTAGAACTTTATTTGATTCTGGCACTTCACATTCGTTTATATCTTCTTCCATAGTTGAGTCTCTGCACCTTAGTACTTGTATAGTAGAAGATCCCATTATTGTCTCAAATCCAGTTGGTGGTTCGACTCATTTATCTTTGATTTGTAAGGATTTGAGAATAGCTATATAAAGTATTGAGTTTAAGTGTAATGCTTATGTTTTTGGGTTTCATGGGCTATGGGTTGATTCTATGCATGGGTTGGTTAGCTAGGAGGGTAGTTAGACTTTTGACTTGCCTTGGGAATACCCTTGAGATTTCGTGCTATCCTAAGGGATTAGTTTGTCTTCGATACCTAGAATCACTTGATGCATCTATCAACGATTTGCGATCCGTTGGAGTAGTCCATGAGTACGCAGGTGTTTTTGATTAGGTTAGGGGTTTGTCCCCTAATACACGAGATAGACTTCTGAATATATCTAGTTGACAATGCAAAGCCAGTTGCATTACCTGTACAACACATGAATCCAAGGGAAAGGAAGGGCTCAGTAAACAAGTAAAAGAGTTACTTGAAAAAGGGTTCATTAGGCGAAGTATTTCTGAATGGGGTGCTCCAGTCGTTTTCTTTAAAAAGGCGGATGATTCACTTCACTTGTGCATAGATGATATTTTGGTTTCCTCTAAGAGTAAGGAAGAACATGCTTTGCATCTGAAGGAAGTCTCAGATACCCTCCAAGCGCATTAGCTTAAGGCTAGGTTCTCCAAATATCATTTTTGGAAGAAAAGTTAAGGTTTCTAAGATAGGTGATATCCAAGGAAGGGATAATAGTAGATACTTCAAAAGCAGTTGCGGTACAAGATTAGAAGGTCCTAAGGAATTCAACAGGAGTAAGAAATTTTCTTAAATTAGCGGGTTAGTATAGGAAGTTAACTAAGGACTTTGTAAAGGTATTAGCCCACTTATTAGATTGACGAAGATAAATCTAACCCTTGCTTGGGGTTTGATTTGTGACATGATGGACAAGCTACTAGAGGAGATACCTCTAATTTTCTTAGTATATACACTTGGTAACATGGTTAGCATTTATTTACTTTCAAGATATTGTTCTTCTACACGGATTGCAAGAAGCCATGAGTATGCAGTTATGTTTATCATCCTCTGACAGAAAGGGTGAATAGGATTTTGGAAGACCTTTTGAGGAAATGTTAGCATGACATAGCAAAAGTTGTAGTGCCTAGCATACTGGAAGAAGAAGAGGTGAAACGAGAGGCGACATTGAAATGAGTTCCAACTCATATTTTGGAAACAGAAATTATGGAGCAACGCAATCGTGAAGTCAAGACAGTTAGAGCACAACGAAGCAAAGCTCAAGAAGATGCGACTTAGAAGACTGAAGACTAGATACGCGCATCATACCCTTTTGAGGGTATTTCCTTGATCTCTCTTTTCTGTAAAGTTTATTTGCATGTTAGTCTTTATCTTGTAAGTATATCCTCTCGATCCTATCCTCAATCCTTAGGTACAAGCCAATGGATGTAAATATGTGTTTGAAACATGTTATGTTTGGTGGATGCAAGTGGATGTAAGTGTTTGCTAGTGGTTGCTCGTGGATGCATATACACACATTAGGCACTAGATCGGCTCCATCACTTCCATATTGCATATGCATGAGTGAATTTTTATATATATGAATTGAAACTTGATGTGTTATCATATGGATGTTGCATTTGTATGAATGACTGAGCACTCATGTAGAAGTTATAAAGTACGATTAGGAATAATCGCATACATGATGTACTCATAGCATTGACATAATTTGCATTAAGGAGGTCAACTGAATCAGTAGACCGCCTGATTTTGCATTAGATAACGGCATGTACACACACTATGCATATGATCATAAAAGCATTAGAAATCTTTTTAAGGATAATGGATGCCTGTGATTTATGGTTGAGTAGATGGATGTTAGGATACATTCTTAGAGATTTCGGGGACGAAATCCTTTAAAGGAGGGGAGAATGTAACACCCCGTATTTACTGTGAATGTTAAAGTAACGAAGTAAAGAATACTTAATTTTAAAAGTGGAAATATGCATATATATTATATACATAGATATATTTAAGAGAAAAATTAAATAATGACAATAAATATTTCATGTAATAAGCTAATTAAGTGCAATACATGAAATGGGAAGAAAGGCATGCAAACAATTAAAAAGAAAAATTTGAAGAGCTTCAGGAATTTGGTCAAGAAATTAGCGATATTGCGTTCGTGGTGACTTTCTGGTCAATTTAGACCTATGGTTTGCAGATAACCGATTTAAAATGAAGAAGATATCTTTAAATTAAATATTGCAGCAAAACATGAAAAAGAGGAATGACAAAAGAATAATGTTTAGCATTGTCCTAAGGTTTGTAAGCAAAAGACATAGTAGCTCATTTGATTAGAACATGTGCCTTGCATACAAGAGGTACAGAGTTCGATCCCCGCCAGCGCCATATTTTTTTTAGGGGAATGGTTAAAAAGTGGCTTAGTGTGAACGCAGTTCAAAAAGTGGTTTAGTGTGAAAATGGTTAATTGGGAAGATAGATTATATATATATATATATATATATATATATATATAGAATATATATATATATGTACATACATACATACATACATACATACATACATATATATATACACATGACGTGTACGCATCATGTGGTGCACGTGGCACATTTTTGTTGGTCAAGAATTGTTCTTTTGAACGTGGCCTTCTCTGATTGGCCAGTGATTGATTTCTGAGGTATTAGGGCATATGTGACATGCTACGGTTGGCTGGATGACACATCTCTTTTGTTTGATGGCTCTGATTTCTCCTAGACTAATCTAAAGACTAGAATTAAACCTAGACTTCTATATAATCACCCCAAACCTCAAACCTAGAACTCACTTTATGAAGTATGTTTATCTACAAACTGGCCTAGCCTCCATTTATCTACCCTAAACTAGAGAATCAAATTCAAACTAGGAATCAATTAGATAAACCAGAGAATCAAATGTCTACATCAAAGGATAGCTTTTCAAATTCAGAAATCAGATCACAAAAATCAAGATCCATCCTTTTTTCTGTAAGTACAGTTATTATTTAGATGTGAACACCTAATAAGAAATCATGACGGTAATAACTGGATCTAGAACTATGCCTAATTCTATTCGTGTCTATCCTTTTGTCAATTCTGAATTGCTTATGCCTATTGGACTGTTGTGACTGACATAGTAAAGCCTATCATGCCTATTGGACTGTTGTGACTGACATAGTAAACATATCATGCCTATTGGACTGTTGTGACTGACATAGTAAAACCTATTATGCCTATGAGACTATTGGGGACTGATACCGTTGAACCTATCATGTTTTATTAAATTTGTGGTTCTTTTATGTATGTAAGTTACATGCTAAGTTATATTCATACATGTTATATGTTAGATCCAAGCTAGTACCCATGTTTGAGATACATATAAGTTCATGTTTATATAATCAAACTTATGCTAGTTCGCATGTTAATTGGATCTAATTTAAATGAAAGATCATGCCTATATGCTTAATTAAGTTTATGTCGTTCTATCCCAAATTTATACTACGCGTGTTGATCTATATTGTTTATGCCTGTTGGAATGTTACATGTCCCTTTCTTTTCCCTTTTGTCTATAAGTTAGGCTAATTTGCGAGCCTAACGTTCTATGTGAATTATGCGAATGAATAACGGAGGAAACGTTGGGGGGAAATATTAAACTACATGCTATTAGCATAAATTGGCTCATAATTATGTAAATGATTAGTAGCATGAAATGGTAGAATTTGTATACCTAGAATTATGGACATAATTTAAAGGGTAAATGGGGCATGACTTGAATTGACAACACTTGTGGATAATTTACATATGGACATAAATTGTAAATATGTAAAGTGACTAAAAGATGAACATGCCTAACCCGAGGTTAGATTGAGTTGTGGTGTAAAACTGCCCGGAATCGCCCGGCACATCCAGTAACCGCAACAACACAGATCTAATGTGAGAGGTTAGCGCATTTAGCCCAAAACCTGAGGTTAGAATGAGTTTGTGGTAGAATTCTGCCCGGAACCGCCCGGCACATCCAGTAACTGCAAACAACAGTTTTAATGTGAGAGGTTGGGGCATTAATAAATTAATGCCAATAAACAGACATGCTAAGAATGGTAAGGTTAAGTAACATATGAATAGGCGACACTTAACCAATACAACATGTTAATTAGACAAGAATGTGGGGTTAAGTAAATTTAGAACACTTAACCGTTATAACATGTTAATTAGACAAGAAGGTGGGGTTAAGTAAATTTAGAACACTTAGCTGTTATAACATGTTAATTAGGCAACAAGGTAAGGTTAAGTTAATTTAGAACACTTAACCGTTATAACATGTTAATTAGACAAGAAGGTAGGGTTAAATAAATTTAGAACACTTAACCGTTATAACATGATGAATGAGTGGGGTTAAGTGAAGGGGAAACACTTAACCAATACAACATGATGAATGAATAGGGTTAAGTAAATAGGAAACACTTAACCAATACAACATGATGTGTGGGGAGGTTAAGTTAACATGAATGGACATCACTTAACCAATATTACACGAACAAAGTGGATAGGGTTAAGGCAAGCTTAACCAATAATACAGATTGACTTGATAATTAGGAGGGTTAAGTAAACTTTGGGTAGGTCGGTAATATTAGTACATATAGGCCCACAAACTTAACCATTAAATAAACATGTTTGAATCAATGGGAGGGTTGAGTACAACTCGTGCAGGTGGGTAATATTTGTATATATAGGCCCACAAACTTAACCAGTAGGAAACCCTAGTAACTGGGACCCATTTCAGCAGTAACCCACACAGATGTATCACGGTACCCTGAACTAGACAGGGTGGGGCACGATTATTGGGCTGGTTTTAAGCGGTCAAAATAGCGGTGGGGGTGCAGTAGTGTAGTTCCGACGGAGTATGGGCGTGCACGTGCTCCGGAGTGGAAAAGCAGGCATTCGGCATTAGTAGTATACATTGTGCATCTTGAATCGTGTCGGGTTGCTATCGTAGGGATTGATACACCTTATGTTGGGACCAGCACAGGGTATCTACACGCAAGAGGGGGTCGATTGACACAGACACAAGGAAAATTAATACAAGTAGGGAGAAGATCGATAGGGTAGTAAGGGTACATCTAACATATTCATGGCAATTAGTTTGATTGAGGTAAGATCCTCATACTAGATGTACACCTGAAGGCTACCACAATTGTGGGGGTTCGATCACCTTATTATATAACACAGGATACTAGTTGGGACACTAGTATGGGATACAGATCCTTTTTCATAGGATACTAGTTGGGACACTAATAGGGGATATACATCTGTAACGAGCCGGATTTCGCCCGACCTTAATCAATCGCAAAATCGACCAAGACCGTTCAAAATCCGCATACGTTAACTTTGGGAATACAATACATCAGAACAACAACAGCAGACTTTTATAACATCAATAATAAATGTTACATCAGAGTACAGAATATCAGAGTATATTGATTAATAATACAACGGAAGGTAAATTACAATATTACAATACATTGCAACGGAAATAAAATAACTAAGACAGCGGAAGACTTCCAATGTTCTGCACACAGCTTTAAGCTTCAATCCAGGATCCTGCTAAAGAGATAAACCTGTAGACAACTGCTCGACTGCCCGTGTGGAAAGAGGGCACCCGAGTTTGCAAAAAGGTGGAAACAAACAACGGGTTAGTCGTGGGACTGGTGTGAGAATTTTTAACTAATTAATCACGATTAATAGGACAAATCCAAAGACCACGCCGCTAACGCGGAACAGGTTTGCTCTAACGGATTGTTGTGCATAACTTAAAGTAAATCGTAAAACAACGCAATGCTTTTTAGAAAAATGAAATCACCATAAGACTCGGGTCCCATCACACAATGCAACGCACACCAGAGGATAGAGTTTTACCTCATGGTGATCAAACATGATAAATACGGCAAATACGAGTTTGATATTATTATTAGTGTATATATGTTTTTAAAACAATTTCAATCATAATGTATCAATCCTAGGAAGCATAGGTACCATATGTTATGCCTCCGTACTAGTAATACAATCAAAACCGAATGGCGCGTATTGGAAATTGGTTTCCATCATGAGTCAAGGCTAGGGAGGAGCTCCTACCGATTCGAGACACTCTAGCTAGTGTCTCAGGATCCCCCGCAGTGAACCCTTGGATAGCTGCAGGGCCGGTCCACAAATACAGCTTAGCGGATTGGCAATTTCTGAACACACATTTCCCGGTCCTATAGGACCTATCCGAGGCGCCTCATTCCATCATCCACATAAGTAAAATGTCAGGGCTGGTAGGTCACTGACACCACTCTAGCTAGAAAGAAACGTGCTGCTCTCCCTGCGTTCCCTTCTCCCGTTTTAGACTCCGCCAGTGTGCAAAGCTCGCGAAGTCACGCTATACACAAAGTTATGCCTAAACAGACTATGCTTTGATCGTCCCAAAAGGCCTGCTTTTCAACAAAGCCTTGATCATATGCATCTTAGCATGCCACATCATCACTCCATATCACTCTACCAATCCTTTGCCGAAATATATGAACGGGTGTTAAGAAAGAGAATAAATTCTCCGCCACCAAACATCCATACATTCAACAGAAGATTAATAACATGATATATAATGGAGTACGATGTCAGACACACAATCCATTTATAAGCTTATGCTCTGGGTCTGAGCGAAAGCCAAATCCGTACAAATCAACACTACGTCTGGGCAACTCCTACTATTACCTTATCATGGTAGCGAGCCATTCTAAGGCAACAGTCATCATCGTCCATTCGATGTGGAGATTTGACGGTCTTCAATCGCCGTCTTCCAATCTTGGATTTTTAAACGTCGTTTAATTATTTGGAATGAGATAAACTCGGACTTTCCAAATAATCCTCGTATATATATATATATATATATATATTGAAAATCCTTCTTACACATTAATAATTATTTTTATTAACGATTCATTCCTATTTTAATTATTTAAAATAATTAAATTTTTATATAACGACGCCTTAAGTCTATGGGCGACTATGGCACTGCATTCAACCAATTTTGATTTTTACATTTCTCAGAATCTAACCGTTGGATCTTAACGTAATATATATCGTTGGAAAGATTTTTCCAAGACAGTCCTAACGGTTTCAGTTTCAAGAAAATTCGACGGTCGGATCTTCTTGTATAGTCATTTAAAAGTACGATTTCAAAACGCGAACTACCACACCCTATTCGTTTAATTTTTTATTATATATATAATCATTGAATCGTAATAACGTCGTTTGATTAAAACAACACTCCACACAATTACCGATACTTACTAAATTTTAATTCATTTGAAAATGAAGATAATATTACCGCATCCTAAATTCATTCTTTCCTTACATTGAAAATGTAAATTTTGATACACTCAAAATCTTTAAATTACATATAAAAATATAATTTCTAATGACAATGCAAACTGTACTCTTAATTATGATTTGTAATTACAATGCAAACACTACATCTAATTCACATTGAAATAAATTAATTTTATTTCTAATGTTCATTCTCATTTCATGTTACATATATACATAAGAAAAATGCAATTTCGATCATACAATGAAATTGCATCCTTTAATTGCATAGAAAAATGTAATTTTGTCATACGGTATACTTTCCTATAGACATTACATATAAAAATGTAAATTTTGACATACGATGGAATTCACCTATTAATTACAAAGAAAAAAAAAGTAATTTTTAACATACAACGTTAATTCACTTTATAATTTACATATAAAAATGTAATTTTTGACAAACTATGAATTTCACCTTTTAATTACAAAGGAAAATGTAAAATTTCAATGTAATGAAAATCCCTTTTATTTACGTTAATAAAAATGTAAATTTTGTTTCGTCGTAAATTCCTACTCTTTTTTTTTTTTTTTTTTTTTTTTTTTTTTGCATATAAAAATGCAACTTTATTTCATCGTCATTTTCTATCTTATATTTGCATACAAAAATGATGCAACTTTATTTTACATCATAAAATTTCATTCTTTTACTTACAATGTAGAAACATCATCTTTTTATGTACAATGTAAAAGTGTTCTCTTTTATATTTACAATATAAAGATATCAACTTTTATACTTGTAATGTAAAAATATCAGTTTTTATATTTCACAATGTAAAAATATCAACTTCTCTATTTTACTATGTAAAAATATTAACTTCTTTATTTTACAATGTAAAAATATTAACTTCTTTATTTTACAATGTAAAAATATCATCTTTTCTAATTTACAATGTAAAAATATTAACTTTTCAAAACAAAGATGTGATCTTTTTATTTACAATAAAAATATTGTCTTTTTATTCTCAATATAAAAAGATCGTATTTCTATTTACATCGTCAAATTTTCAATATAAAATCCATTCTTTACAATGTAAAATTTACTCTTTAATTACAATGTAAAGTCCATTCTTTTTATTACATAAAAAAAATGTAAATCTTCCTAATTTAACATGTTGACAATTAAAAAGGGTATCTTTTTAATTCTAATCTCTTATTGTAAAAAAATTACTAATAAAAATGTTATCTTTCAAATTCACTCTTTTTATTGTAACTTTGACAATACGTACCTTCCCATTTGAAAACATGGAAACCATCCTTTGGTTCTTTTAATTGAATACTGGATTATAATATTCTTTAACTCAAAATTGGAATGAGACTCACACAATTTCCATGTAATTTAATTACACTGATTTCAAACATTGCACTTATTCTATAATAATGTCAACCATTCACATAACAGCCAAAGTGCAATTTACACTAAACACAAGGGCGATGTGTAGTCAAATATCAACCCAAGACCCGTGTGGGGTTTCAGCCAACACATAATTTTGTGCACTTGGGCGAGGTGTAAAACAATCGTCCCAATCAACATCAACAAGTCAAGTAACTTGTCAATGACAGTGTAACATCATTTTAAATTATCATAAATAATAAATCATTAGTTTAACCTGTTGAATATTTTCAATTTCAAACATAACATGACATGACATCCAAATCCACAATCCGTTCAACAAACAATTACTTCCATCATCAATAATTTATTTACATTTAATTATAAAAATAAATAACTATTCGAAAATTGAGTGAGCAAAAGAGTTCTCACCTTGGTCGGCTTTAAATGACGGTTCGGGCCCAATTTTAGCCCAAAATTCAACATGCTCCAAATTTGATGAAATTAGTGTCTACGCGTAGCTCTCGACTCACTGAACGCAGCAAATCCTGTTTCGTCCGATTTCGAGTTCGTATCAAAAAGATATGAATTTTTGAAGTTTGTAATAATTAAATAATTAATTTAAATTATGAAAATTACCCAAATTTTCAACTTGCTCCAAATTGGACAAAATTACTGCTCGCTCGAAGCTCTTGACATAACGATCTCAACGGATTCAGTTTCATGCAATTTTGATAACGTGACAAAAAGTTATGCACTTGCGAAGTTAACAAATCGATTAAAATAATATTTAAATTTGTAAAAATTACCCAAAATTTCAATTTTCTCCAAATTGGACAAATTTGGTGTCCACGCGAAGCTCTCATCGCCATGATCACAGCAGACCTGAAATCGTCAAATTTCGATCTCGTATGTAAAAGATATTGCATTACGAACATAGAACATAAATGTTTCGCGTTTAAGCCCCTAACCTTTTTTTTCAAACAGCACCCTGAACTTAAAATGCTCGCCACGGCCAAACCGTACGTCGGAGTTGCACGAAACCAGCGCCATTCTCTACGGCTTCTCCCCCTCTTTCCACGGCTGGTGGCCCCCCTCCAATTCGCCACGTGGGGCCCACGATCTGCAGATGAACGCAAAAGTACAGTTTCCGTTCATCTTGGTGCTGCGGCCGCCTCGGTGCTCTAAATACCCCCAAATTTTTATAGTAGCTTGGCCTCGACCTCCCGAACAACTTCTCTGTTTGTCACTTCGCCTGAAAATGCACGGATTGGCGGGAAATTGCTCATCTTTGCGACTGTCCTGTTTTCAGTGCCCCTCTAATAAAATTGACATTCCGGCCAACTCCGACCACCTGAGACCATGCCACCACCGCCAAAAGAACCGTATGGTTCCCCTCTACCTCTGCCTGAAGTCGCTCGACCTAACTCTCTTCGTGGGGCCCGCAATAGCCAAAAAACGAAAATATGGATGTTGCATTTAGATTGAGATTCCGGCGAACCCGTGCGACGATAGGTCTTGAATTTTTCATGGTAGATAGAGGATAAGAAGATGAATAAAACGCCGAAAGGGTTTGGTCTGATTTGGTTTGGATTGAGAGTTATAAATTGTTTTGTTTTCAGGGGCTTATTTGCAAAGAATTATTTAGAGTGGAGGCCATGAAAATGAAGAAGGAGAAGGTGGCTGGTAGGTTTAGGGTTATGATTCAGCTAATGGCTGAGGAAAAGATATTTTATATGGGGTTAAGAATGTTATTAGGCCCAATTACCCTTTTATGTATTTATTTATACAATTTGCACCCATTTTCATATTCTAAAAATTCGTGTTAACACCTACGAATTCTAATTTTTATGAAAATTGAAACATAAATATTTATTGACATTACGGATTCAAAGAAACAGGTTTCTTAAATTCCGAGTCCGTATGAATAAATTATGAATTTTTAAAGTCTGAAAATTGACCGTTTTTCACTGTAAAATTAATAACGACCACATATTGACTCCAAAAATTACGAATTTTGGAATCTAGTAATAATTTAATATTCTGGATCCAACAAAAGTGGTCTCCTCAAAAACGGAGGTCGTTTGCAAAATTTCCATTTTTAAGGCGTATATATTTAATATTAAAAATACATTTTTAAATCAATAATTTCCGAAACTCGAAATATATAAGTGTTTATACTTTTGCAATGCAGAAACATCATTTTGAACTGAATGGAAGTGGTTTCAAGTCGAAATTCCTTTATATGCAAAAAGTAGCATTATTGACCTATGCAAATTACCTAGCGACCTTTCTAAAAATTGAATTGGCCATAACTTTTGATTTCCGCTATGAAATTTCGATTTTTCGGATTCGTTGGAAAGATATTTTTAAATAGATTCTAATATTTTTGGTTTTACTAAAATCCGTTAAATTTTGCGTCCTGTACGGTCAGTCAAAGTTCAAGTTTGACTTTTCAAACTACCGCGCTATTTCTAACTCTTTTTATAATTAAAATTAAATTATTCATTCTAACTTCGATTTGAACCAAATTTGTGATCATTATTATTTAAAATAGATTATTCTAAATATCAAAACTCATTTAAAATCACTTAAAATAAATTTTAAATTGGCCCCAAAATTCAGGGCTGTTACAGTCTCCCCCACTTAAAAACTTTTCGTCCTCGAAAAGGGACGAAGCTAAAAGTGGATTAATTAACTAACTAATATATATATATATATATATATATTTTCTCCATTGGTTTAAATAATTTCATTAGTTGATTAACTTTCAAATATATAACTTTTTGTATATTCAAAATCATATTTTCCAAAATAGAGTATAATTAATCACAAATACGTATATTATAGGCTTGCTACTCTCAACTCATTCTAGGGCATTACTAACCCTATCTCTAATGAGTTTTCTCATTCTAGGATACTGTTGATCCTATCTCTAATGAGTATTCTTATTGAATATTACTAATCCAACCTCTGATGAGCCTTTTGTTCAGTTCTAATGAGTTGTACCCCAAAGATTTGAGCTAACCAAAGCTCTGATACCAACTGTAACGAGTCAGATTTCGCCCGACCTTAATCGATCGCAAAATCGACCAAGAGCGTTCAAAATCCGCATACGTTAACATTGGGAATACAATACATCAGAACAACAACAGCAGACTTTTATAACATCAATAATAAATGTTACATCAGAGTACAGAATATCAGAGTATATTGATTAATAATACAACGGAAGGTAAATTACAATATTACAATGCATTGCAGCGGAAATAAAATAACTAAGACAGCGGAAGACTTCCAATGTTCTGGACACAGCTTTAAGCTTCAATCCAGGAACCTGCTAAAGAGATAAACCTGTAGACAACTGCTCGACTGCCCGTGTGGAAAGAGGGCACCCGAGTTTGCAAAAAGGTAGAAACAAACAACGGGTCAGTCGTGGGACTGGTGTGAGAATTTTTAACTAATTAATCACGATTAATATGACAAATCCAAAGACCACGCCGCTAATGCGGAACGGGTTTGCTCTAATGGATTGCCGTGCATAACTTAAAGTAAATCGTAAAACAACGCAATGCTTTTTAGAAAAATGAAATCACCATAAGACTCAGGTCCCATCACACAATGCAACGCACACCAGAGGATAGAGTTTTACCATATGGTGATCAAACATGATAAATACGGCAAATACGAGTTTGATATTATTATTAGTGTATATATGTTTTAAAAACAATTTCAATCATAATGTATCAATCCTAGGAAGCATAGGTACCATATGCTATGCCTCCGTACTAGTAATACAATCAAAACCGAATGGCGCGTATTGGAAATTGGTTTCCATCATGAGTCAAGGCTAGGGAGGAGCTCCTACCGATTCGAGACACTCTAGCTAGTGTCTCAGGATCCCCCGCAGTGAACCCTTGGATAGCAGCAGAGCCGGTCCGCAAATACAGCTTAGCGGATTGGCAATTCCTGAACACACGTTTCCCGGTCCTATAGGACCTATCCGAGGCGCCTCATTCCATTATCCACATAAGTAAAATGTCAGGGCTGGTAGGTCACTGACACCACTCTAGCTAGAAAGAAACGTGCTGCTCTCCCTGCGTTCCCTTCTCCCGTTTTAGACTCCGCCGGTGTGCGAGGCTCGCGAAGTCACGCTATACACAAAGCTATGCCTAAACAGACTATGCTTTGATCGTCCCACAAGGCCTGCTTTTCAACAAAGCCTTCATCATTTGCATCTTAGCATGCCACATCATCACTCCATATCACTCTACCAATCCTTTGCCGAAATATATGAATGGGTGTTAAGCAAGAGAATAAATTCTCCGCCACCAAACATCCATACATTCAACAGAAGATTAATAACATGATATATAATGGAGTACGATGTCAGACACACAATCCATTTATAAGCTTATGCTCTGGGTCTGAGCGAAAGCCAAATCCGTACAAATCAACACTACGTCTGGGCAACTCCTACTATTACCTTATCATGGTAGCGAGCCATTCTAAGGCAACAGTCATCATCGTCCATTCGATGTGGAGATTTGACGGTCTTCAATCGCCGTCTTCCAATCTTGGATTTTTAAACGTCGTTTAATTATTTGGAATGAGATAATCTCGGACTTTCCAAATAATCCTCGTGTATATATATATATATATATATATATATATATTGAAAATCCTTCTTACACATTAATAATTATTTTTATTAACGATTCATTCCTATTTTAATTATTTAAAATAATTAAATTTTTATATAACGACGCCTTAAGTCTATGGGCGACTATGGCGCTGCATTCAACCAATTTTGATTTTTACATTTCTCAGAATCTAACCGTTGGATCTTAACGTAATATATATCGTTGGAAAGATTTTTCCAAGACGGTCCTAACTGTTTCAGTTTCAAGAAAATTCGACGGTCGGATCTTCTTGTATAGTCATTTAAAAGTACGATTTCAAAACGCGAACTACCACACCCTATTCGTTTAATTTTTTGATTATATATATAATCATTGAATCGTAATAACGTCGTTTGATTAAAACAACACTCCACACAATTACCGATACTTACTAAATTTTAATTCATTTGAAAATGAAGATAATATTACCGCATCCTAAATTCATTCTTTCCTTACATTGAAAATGTAAATTTTGATACACTCAAAATCTTTAAATTACATATAAAAATATAATTTCTAATGACAATGCAAACTCTACTCTTAATTATGATTTGTAATTATAATGCAAACACTACTTCTAATTCACATTGAAATAAATTAATTTTATTTCTTATGTTCATTCTCGTTTCATGTTACATATATACATAAGAAAAATGCAATTTTGATCATACAATGAAATTGCATCCTTTAATTGCATAGAAAAATGTAGTTTTGTCATACGGTATACTTTCCTATAGACATTACATATAAAAATGTAAATTTTGACATATGATGGAATTCACCTATTAATTACAAAGAAAAAAAAAGTAATTTTTAACATACAACGTTAATTCACTTTATAATTTACATATAAAAATATTATTTTTGACAAACTATGAATTTCACCTTTTAATTACAACGGAAAATGTAAAATTTCAATGTAATGAAAATCCCTTTTATTTACGTTAATAAAAATATAAATTTTGTTTCGTCGTAAATTCCTACTCTTTTTTTTTTTTTTTTTTTGCATACAAAAATGCAACTTTATTTCATCGTCATTTTCTATCTTATATTTGCATATAAAAATGATGCAACTTTATTTTACATCATAAAATTTCATTCTTTTACTTACAATGTAAAAACATCATCTTTTTATGTACAATGTAAAAGTGTTCTCTTTTATATTTACAATGTAAAGATATATACTTTTATATTTGTAATGTAAAAATATCAGTTTTTATATTTCACAATGTAAAAATATCAACTTCTCTATTTTACTATGTAAAAATATTAACTTCTTTATTTTACAATGTAAAAATATTAACTTCTTTATTTTACAATGTAAAAATATCATCTTTTCTATTTTACAATGTAAAAATATTAACTTTTCAAAACAAAGATGTGATCTTTTTATTTACAATAAAAATATTGTCTTTTTATTCTCAATATAAAAAGATCGTCTTTCTATTTACATCGTCAAATTTTCAATATAAAATCCATTCTTTACAATGTAAAATTTACTCTTTAATTACAATGTAAAGTCCATTCTTTTTATTACATAAAAAAAATGTAAATCTTCCTAATTTAACATGTTGACAATTAAAAAGGGTATCTTTTTAATTCTAATCTCTTATTGTAAATTTTTTACTAATAAAAATGTTATCTTTCAAATTCACTCTTTTTATTGTAACTTTGACAATACGTACCTTCCCGTTTGAAAACATGAAAACCATCCTTTGGTTCTTTTAATTGAATACTGGATTATAATATTCTTTAACTCAAAATAGGAATGAGACTCACACAATTTCCATGTAATTTAATTACACGGATTTCAAATATTGCACTTATTCTATAATAATGTCAACCATTCACATAACAGCCAAAGTGCAATTTACACTAAACACAAGGGTGATGTGTAGTCAAATATCAACCCAAGACCCGTGTGGGTTTTCAGCCAACACATAATTTTGTGCACTTGGGCGAGGTGTAAAACAATCGTACCAATCAACATCAACAAGTCAAGTAACTTGTCAATGACAGTGTAACATCATTTTAAATTATCATAAATAATAAATCATTAGTTTAACCTGTTGAATATTTTCAATTTCAAACATAACATGACATGACATCCAAATCCACAATCCGTTCAACAAACAATTACTTCCATCACCAATAATTTATTTACATTTAATTATAAAAATAAATAACTATTCGAAAATTGAATAAGCAAAAGAGTTCTCACCTTTGCCGGCTTTAAATGATGGTTCGGGGCCAATTTTAGCCCAAAATTCAACATGCTCCAAATTTGATGAAATTAGTGTCTACGCGTAGCTCTCGACTCACTGATCGCAGCAAATCCTGTTTCGTGCGATTTCGAGTTCGTATCAAAAAGATATGAATTTTCGAAGTTTGTAATAATTAAATAATTAATTTAAAGGGTGCGTTTTTTACAGGTCCCTATTAAGTTTCAAAATTAGGCTCATCCCCGGTCATAAACTTATTGTAAATTTAGTCCCTATTTTTTCAAAATTCATCAAAAAAATACAAAAAAAATATAAAAAATCATGTAAATTCGTAATTAATTAAATTAAATAATCGTGAAAAAAATCAGATCAAAAAAACATCAAAAACAACGTCGAAATCAAAAAGTACACAAAAACAACGAAATGCAGTAAAATGCATAAAAAGATGCATATAATTCAATTAGTTGCATACATACATGCATTTATTTCAATTCTGCGTCAAAACTGCAGTATAAATGCATGCATGTATGCATATATCACAAATACATGCATCTTTCCATGAATTTATTTAAAAACTGCATACATACGTGCAACTTTTCCACGTTTGCATAGGTTTTGACATATATGCACACATATATGCAGTTATAAAGAAAAACTGCAAACATGTATGCTGTTATTCATGGGGCGTGTGTAAACATATGCATGCGTACTCAAATAGTTGCATATATGTATGCAACTATCTGCTAAAGTTGCATACATATATGCAACTTTTTGTTTTTTCTTTCCGTGGACTTCTGGGATTATTTCCAGATTTTAGAAATTTTTTTTATGTCAAAGCGCATTTTTTTTGCATCAAAATAGGATGAAGGCGGAACAAAACATGGCAGAAGCGAATGGATTAAAAAAAAGCGGGCGGCAGCTAATTCTAGGGACCGGAAACGTATGAAAAGTTTATGGGGGATGTGGCGTGAATTAAGTTTGCTTTTAGGGATGTCTCCCAAATTTTCACTAATTTAAATTATGAAAATTACCGAAATTTTCAACTTGCTCCAAATTGGACAAAATTACTGCTCGCTCGAAGCTCTTGACATATAGATCTCAACGAATTCAGTTTCATGCAATTTCGGTAACGTGACAAAAAGTTATGCACTTGCGAAGTTAACAAATCGATTAAAATAATATTTAAATTTGTAAAAATTACCCAAAATTTCAATTTTCTCCAAATTGGACAAATTTGGTGTCCACGCGAAGCTCTCATCGCCACGATCACAGCAGACCTGAAATCGTCAAATTTCGATCTCGTATGTAAAAGATATTGCATTACGAACATAGAACATAAATGTTTCGCGTTTAATCCCCTAACCTTTTTTTTTCAAACAGCACCCTGAACTTAAAATTCTCGCCATGGCCAAACCGTACGTCGGAATTGCACGAAACCAGCGCCATTCTCTCCGGCTTCTCCCCCTCTTTCCACGGATGGTGGTCCCCCCTCCAATTCTCCACGTGGGGCCCACGATCTGCAGATGAACGGAAAAGTACAGTTTCCGTTCATCTTGGTGCTGCGGCCGCCTCGGTGCTCTAAATGCCCCAAATTTTTACAGTAGCTTGGGCTCGACCTTTCGAACAACTTCTCTGTTTGTCACTTCGCCTGAAAATGCACGGATTGGAGGGAAATTGCTCATCTTTGCGACTGTCCTGTTTTCAGCACCCCTCCAATAAAATTGACATTCCGGCCAACTCCGACCACCTGAGACCATGCGACTACCGCCAAAAGAACCGTATGGTTCCCCTCTACCTCTTCCTGAAGTCGCTCGACCTAACTCTCTTCGTGGGGCCCGCAATAGCCAAAAAACGAAAATATGGCTGCTGCCTTTAGATTGAGATTC
The DNA here is from genome assembly GCA_030737875.1 of Allium sativum. Taxonomy (NCBI): domain Eukaryota; kingdom Viridiplantae; phylum Streptophyta; class Magnoliopsida; order Asparagales; family Amaryllidaceae; genus Allium; species Allium sativum. The sequence goes on along the minus strand of CM060921.1, from coordinate 711,021,416 downwards.
CGGCGAACCCGTGCGACGATAGGTCTTGAATTTTTCATGGTAGATAGAGGATAAGAAGATGAACAAAACCCAGAAACGGTTTGGTCTGATTTGGTTTGGATTGAGAGTTATAAATTGTTTTGTTTTCAGGGGCTTATTTGCAAAGAATTATTTAGAGTGGAGGCCATGAAAATGAAGAAGGAGAATGTAACACCCCACTCCCGCTATGATCACTCACAAAGGGAATGCCATAACATCGGTGGAGTATTTTAGTGAATATAGAACAGAAAAATTACAACAAGACAGATATAAATAGTACTTGGAATTTTAAAACATCATCTCATAACAGCGGAAGTAAAACATGTCTGGTTACATCATAAACCCATAATAAAAGTCAAGTACAATATCCATCAAAATAAAGAAGTACATAATCCCACTCTCATACAATAGCCAAAACAAAAGAAAAGATAGCTGGATAACTGGAGCTTTACATCTATCCAAGCTCCTAAAGACTGGAACAGCAATCCGATCAAGCTCCACTACTGCTAGGATCCACCGTAGGACCTGAGGGTTGGGAAAAAGATAAAAACAACAGGGTCAGACATAAGTCTGAGCGAGTCCTATAACTTTAACAATACAATCGTTAAAGTAACCAGAGAAGACATAAACTGATATACGGTAACATATAGGGATGAATGGCTACCCTAAGCAGTCAACTAAACGAAGATAAAGGATAAAGACGCATCTACCCTCCCTAAGGTAAATTACTAAACTGCACCACACCAGTCGTTCCTAACTTAAAGGTTGATCCCACCCATGGCTTATAAAATTAACTTAATAGTACTTGCGTACCCCTAGGTGACCAAGTAGGCGCCACGGGGCCCTACAATCCACTAGGTGTACACACTACTCCCCATTCGATCGGCTCCCTAACGTAGATACCCGTGCTGGCCCCACCATGGGGTGTACCATTCCCCAACGTGGCAACCCGATATAATTAACGGTGCACGGCTTATATCTACACGATGCAACAACGGCTTATCTACCAGCCCGGGCCCACTCACGCATATGAAGCCCGTTGGACTTGCGTTGCCACCGCTAACCCGTTTGCCTCTTACAGTCAAGCCCAGTATGCGTGTCCCGTCCTCGACATGGGTCGAGCCCACAAAGATACGTATGGGTTACTGGTTGAAATGGGCCTCCACAAGCTACCCACCTAAGCTTGTCCCTTTTTCTAGTATATCCCACTTAACCCTTTAATCATGTTTTAATTACATGTTCTATTTTGGTTAAGTATTCTAATCGTATTTTCTATTGCCACCCAAGGCAACCACTAGATTTTCTCATGCCACCCGAGGCACCCACTTAACCCCTCATGTCCCTCTACATGCTAATGTGGTTAAGTGTTTCTTAATTAATTAATTAAGAACGTAACCTTTGTAAAGACCTCTCACATTAGACTGTCTTTTATGACCGCTGGTTAAGCCGGTTGGGTCCGGGCAGCCTTATGTCATAACAGAGTCTAACCTCGTGTCTTTACATTAATTACGTATTTAGTTTGTGCCTAAGACCTCTCACATTGGGCTAACATTTGTAGCAACTGGTTAAGCCGGTTGGGTCCGGGCAGTTTTACGCTACAACTGATTCCAACCTCGTGTCTTAGTCAATTAATTACACCTAATTAATCACCCTCATAATTTTATATTAATTATCCCTAATTAATCAAGTTTTCTTAACATGGGTAGACCTAACTTAATAGGTAAATTCCCATGGGGTAGACCTAACTCAATAGGTAAATTCCCAACACATAGTATGGGTACACCTAACCAAATAGGCAAATTCCCATACTATGTTTATTTATTTTGTGTTATGCATAATTATATTAATTTCACACAATCTTATTAACTTATGCATTTAATTACCCCATCGTTCCCACGTAATTTCGTTCATGATATAACACATATAAAAGGTGTCAACTTGCATATGAATGAACATGTTTCAAAGGTGCCATCTTGCATATTAACAAACACATAACTTGCATATGAACTTGCATAACATGTCACATAACTTGCATATAATATGTCACATAACTTACATATTCATTTTGCATAACAAACTTGCATATTAGCTTATAGACTTGCATAATGTGTCATCATGAACTTGCATATTAATAAACATGTAACTTGCATATTTACATACATGTAACTCGCATATTAACAAACATGTAACTTGCATATAAAGAAACATGTAACTTGCATATTTACATACATGTAACTTGCATATTAACAAACATGTAACTTGCATATTAACAAACATGTAACTTGCATATTTACATACATGTAACTTGCATATTAACAAACATGTAACTTGCATATTAACAAACATGTAACTTGCATAGCATATTACCATGAACTTGCATAACATGCATATGATTACATAGCCCACAACTTGCATATTTAGCATCATGCAAACATAACATACATCATATTAAACTTGCATAAGCTTACATACTCAACATGCATAAACATAAGATTAATGCTAACATCATATCATATGATTCAAAGCTCATTAACCCACATACAAAACCATAAATCTCATCACATCTCATCTAATTAGTTTACCAAAAGATCATCAAAGTGATAGAAACTCACAACTAGCAACTTTGAACACCAAATGAAGAAGATTAAGATGCTAAGAAGGGATTAGAAGTTGATTAGAGAGTGATTAGTATGCAACCCTCTTCATAAAATTAGTGGAGGCCATGAGAGCTAGCATTTTGCCATAGTTTAGTCACTAGGTTTAATTATGAATGAATTAGGGTAGGTTAGGGTCTTATTTATAGATTAGGCAAGTGTTTTAGGCCATAGGATTAACCCTAGATTCAATCCAAGCCATCAAAGCATGTCTTGGGGAAGAAGTCAAGTGTAGGAACCATCTAGGGCCTTTAGATTAAAGATGGACCATGAGAACCATTCAAATGCAAAATCTGCACTTGAGCGAATCGGCCCACGGGTTGACAGCCAAACACCCTGGATTAACCCCTAGTCGACCCAGCGGGCTCGGGTCGACTTCAAAAATCGGCCGGTTCGGTTATTCCCCTCTCCCAATTCGCTGTTTTGAGCATTTTTGCATATTTATTTATTAAATTTTCAATTATATATATATATATATATATATATCAATATATATATATATATATATATATATCTACACAACCCATTTCACTTAATTAAGTATACTTTAATTTGGGAATTTTCGTGAAACTTCGCGAGGCCATATCTTGGTCATACGGACTCCGATTTTCGAAAACTCGGACTCTATTTCGCGTATTTTTCCGAGACGAACACAATGGCATAGCCCATTTCCCTTTATTCCCATTTTAGAATTAAATTCTGCCTCGATTTATGTTATTACAGGTTATTGAAAATACGGGTTGTTACATTCTCCCCTCCTTAAAGGATTTCGTCCCCGAAATCTTCAAGTTAGGAAGAACGTATCCTACCATCCAATCATCCATCTACTCAAAGCATCATCCACGAGCAATCATTGTCCTTACAAGATTCTAAATGCTGGATGGATATATGCAAAAGTGTGTGTATATGTACTTACCTAATGCAAAAATCAGGCGGTTACTGATACAGTAAACCTCCTTAATGCAAACCATGATAGTGCCATGCATCCAATATGTATGCGAAACCCTATTGACACATACAAATTTCTACATGCGTGCACAACCATACACAAAAATGCATCATCCATATGATAACACAGCCATGATACATCCATCAATCTAACTACCACATCCATTTATGCAATATGCAACATGAAGTGACTGAGCCGATCTAGTGCCTAATGTGTGTGTATATGCATCCACGAGCAACCACTAGCAAACAATTGCATCCATATGCATCCATCAACCATAACATGTTTCAAACACATGTCTCAACCATAGGTTTTACCCTATCTAAAGGTCATAGGTATTAGCGAGAGGATATACTAAAGATAAGATAAGTACTAGACAAGCAATAAAGGAGAAGTTAAAAGACATACTCTCAAAAAGAAATGGATACAAAGAACGCATCTTTGCTTCCGTCTCCCAAGTAGCATTGCTTTCGTCATCTCCCCATTGCACTTTAACTAGCTGAACTTCTCTGTTCCTCAACTTCCTAGTTTCTGACCCAAGGATGCGAGTAGGAGCTCGTCGAATCGTCGCATCACGCTCTACCTCTACATCTCTAAGCAAGCTCGGCTCTACCACCTCCGCGGTCTCATGTAAGCACTTCCTCAAATGTGATACATGGAATACATCATGAACACCACTAAGTCTGTCGGGCAACTCCACCCTATATGCCATCCGTCCAATCCTTTCCTTAATAGGAAACGGCCCAACAAATCTCGGTGCTAACTTCCCTACGGACCCAAAGCGAACAACATTTCTCAATGGAGATACTTTGACAAAAACCATGTCCCCAACCTCAAACTCAAGATCCGTCCTTCTCCGATCCGCATAAGATTTCTGTCTATCTTGCGCTGCTTTCATCCTTTTTCGAATTAAATCAATCTTCTCTGAAGTCTCTCTAACCATATCCGGCCCAAGCAAGATCCTATCCGTAGATTCCCACCAACATGTAGGAGATCGACAAGGCCTTCCATAAAGAGCTTCGAAAGGAGCCATACCAATACTGGACTGAAAGCTGTTATTATATGCGAACTCCACCAAAGGAAGATGTTCTTCCCATGTACCTCCAAAATCCAAGATACAAAGCCTCAAAAGATCTTCTAAGATACGGTTCACCCTCTCGGTCTGACCGTCCGTCTGAGGATGATATGCGGTGCTCAAACACAACTGAGTCCCTACCGCCTCTTGCAAACTTCTCCAAAACTCACTAGTGAAAATAGGATCTCGATCACTCACAATGCTGGATGGTACGCCATGCAATCTAACAATCTCTCTAACATAGACTGAAGCAAGCCATGGAGCGGTCCTCTTACTCTTTACGGGTATAAAATGGGCACTCTTTGTAAGTCTGTCTACCACAACCCAAATTCCCGTATTGCCCTTCCTCGATCTCGGTAACCCGTCGATGAAATCCATCGAGACACTATCCCACTTCCACTGTGGAACTTCCAATGGGTGTAGCAACCCACCGGGTTTCCTTTGCTCCACTTTAACTTGTTGGCACACTAAGCATCTAGCCACATACTCGGCCACATCTTTCTTCATACCGGCCCAAAAGAAAACTCTCTTCATGTCTTGGTACATTTTGTCTCCACCGGGATGAATAGTCATTCTTGAACGATGTGCATCATCCAAAATAGCCTTCTTCAAACCCTCATCTTGCGGTACACAAAGTCTACCGTCTCTATGCAACCATCCCTTATCATCTATGGTGTATCTACCCAAATGGCTGGACGACTCCCCTCTTATAAGCTTCTCTACCAACACAACCAACTGTGGGTCGTCTCGCTGAGCCTCGCCAATCCGTCTCAAAAGAGTAGGTCTAACCTCCAAGGATGCCAACAAACCAGGTACAAAATCAACAGAAGGTCTGAAGTCAAACAAAGAAAGAAACTCCAAGCTTCGTCGTTCCACGAACAATGGACTCAAAGATAGCCTTTTTCTACTTAAGGCGTCTGCCACCACGTTACCCTTACCAGGGGTATACGCTATCTCGAAATCATAGGATGCTAAGAACTCCATCCACCTTTGCTGTCTTAAGTTTAAATCCTTCTGAGAGAATAAGTACTTCAATGATTTATGGTCGGTGAACAACTCGAATCTCTCACCAAGAAGATAATGGCGCCAAGACTTAAGTGCGAAAACAATCGCGGCCAACTCTAGATCATGGGTAGGGTAATTCTTCTCATGCACTCTCAATTGTCTCCCTCCATAGGCTATTACCCTTCCCTCCTGCATCAAGACTGCGCCTAATCCTGTTCCACAAGCATCGGTATAAACAACAAACGGCTTACTCCCATCTGGAAGCACTAAAACTGGAGCGGTGGTCAAAGCTCTCTTTAACCGTCGGAAAGCATCATCACAATCTACATCCCATGAGAAAACCAGATTCTTCTTCGTCAATCGGGTTAATGGGGCTGATATCTTCGCGAAGTCTTTGATGAACTTCCTATAATATCCTGCCAACCCCAAGAAACTTCTTACCTCGGTAGCATTTCTAGGAACTTTCCAATCCTGGATAGATACTATCTTTGCGGGATCCACAACTATCCCTTCCTTAGAGACCACATGCCCTAAGAATCGCACTTCTCTTCTCCAAAAATGGCATTTAGAGAATTTAGCTTTAAGACTATGCGCTCGAAGAGTCTCCAACACTTCCTTGAGATGTAAGGCATGCTCTTCTTCATTCTTGGAAAAGACCAAGATGTCATCCACAAAAACTACTACAAACTTATTCAGATACTCTCTGAACACTCTACTCATGAGAGCAACAAAGTATGCGGGGGATTTGTCAACCCAAATGGCATCACTAGCCACTCATAAAAACCATCCGGAGTCCGGAAAGCAGTCTTCTCTATACTGTCCTCCGCCACTCTTAACTGATGAAACCCTGTAGCTAAGTCCATCTGCGAAAATACTGACGCGCCAACCAACTGATCAAAGAGATCATCTATCCTCGGTAATGGGTGTCTATTCTTCTTCGTGAGCTTATTAAGTTCCCTATAATCCACACAAAGTCTGAGGGACCCATCCGCCTTCGTGGCAAACACTACTGGAGCTCCCCACTCCGATATACTTCGCCTTATGAACCCCTTCTCAAGCAACTCCCCTACTTGCTTATGAAGTTCTCTTCTCTCACGAGGAGCCATGTGGCGTACTGGCAAAGACACTGGTTTGGCATTATCCACCAAATAAACTCGGAAATCTATCTCCCGCTTCGGAGGCAAACCCTTTACTTCTTCAAACACATCCGGATATTCCCGGACTACTCTGACAGAACACAAACTTTCGACCGAAGCATCGAGCGATTCAAGATAACTTAGCAAAACAGATTCCATGGGATTGCAAGAGATCTCGAGAGTGTTACCCAAGCGGGTCATGAGCCTGACAACTCTCCTTTCGCAATCAAGAACGGCACCATTACTGGATAACCAGTCCATGCCCAAGATCAACCCATAGCCCGTGAAGCCCAATACAAAAGCATCACATCTAAACTCAACGCTAAGTATAGAAATCTTCAAACCCAAACATATCATAGACAGATATATGGAGCCCCCAATTGGGTTTGAGACAACCAAGGGATCATCAACTAGACTGGTGTCTAAGTGCAGTGACTCAACTAACGATGATGAGATAAAAGAATGCGATGCGCCAGAGTCAAACAAAGTACGAACTGGATGATCAAACAGAAAAACCAGACTTTCAACGGAAATAGTTCTACCTCTCTGCTGAATCGGTGGAACTGAGAGAACCTGAACTTGCCCCCCTGACTGAGGTGGTGCTATAAGAGCTTGCACCTGGCCTCCTGAGGTAGACCCCGTCTTCTGCCCCTTCTTTGGGCAGTTTTTCACAAGATGCCCTGCTTCACCACAATGAAAGCAACCGGTCTTCTTCTTTTTGCGACAATCCTTACTGAGGTGTCCTGGTGTTCCACAATTGAAGCACTTCTTCTTCGTCTTCTTTTTGTCACCATTGCCTTTTCCGCCCTTGCCTTGTTGTTGTTGCGGTTTCTTCTGATCCCCCTTTTTCTCTGGTGCCTTAGAATTCTTATCATCCTCATGCATAAGTGCCATGTAGACAAGCTTCTCAAAGGTGGCCCCCATAGGAATGTGAGTCATAGCTATTCCTTGCAATGGTTCGTTCAAGCCTCTAACGAACCTCAAAGCCTTCTTCTTCGGTGTATTCACCAACTCTATGCCAAATCTTGCTAATTGATTGAATTTGTTGACATATTCTTTCACCGTGAGATTCCCTTGCTTCAAATTCAAGAACTTCTCCATAAACAGATTCTCTTCCGCCCTTGAGAGAAACTTAGCCCCAAATCTTTGCTTAAAATCTGCCCAAGAGTCAACAGGGCGTTCTCCATTAGTGACCTCCCACCAGAATGAGGCCTCTCCCTTCATTAACCAAGCCGCCAACTTGACTTTCTTTCCCTCTTCCACTTCAAAGATATCTAGCAACTCTTCCACTTCCTTAAGCCAATCTCTAGCCTCTACGAAAGTCTCTGAACCAAGAAAAGGTTTTCCTCCTATCGCCTTGAACTCCTTGCAAACCTTAGCAAAATTATCCACTCTAGGCTGAGGAGGAGGAGCGGTTGTCTCTGGTGTAGTAGCATTGGCTGGACCCGCAGCCGCGGCCCTAGCCTCTTGCAACCTCCTATACCATAGTGGTATCACTAAACCTTCCGGGATGTTAAGATCTTCAGCCATGCTGAAACGAAAGAGGAAAGATTCAAAAAGGAGATTCCGAAAGATAAAGATATGGCTATTGGGGATTATGCTTTTCTTTTTCAAAAACTTTTCTTTTAAAAGACATGTTTTTGAAAATACTTTCTTCGAAAATACTCTTAGAAAATAGTTTTTTCTAAAAAAAAAATTTATCTGTTCTGGTAACCTTAAGGCTCTGATACCACGTGTAACACCCCACTCCCGCTATGATCACTCACAAAGGGAATGCCATAACATCGGTGGAGTATTTTAGTGAATATAGAACAGAAAAATTACAACAAGACAGATATAAATAGTACTTGGAATTTTAAAACATCATCTCATAACAGCGGAAGTAAAACATGTCTGGTTACATCATAAACCCATAATAAAAGTCAAGTACAATATCCATCAAAATAAAGAAGTACATAATCCCACTCTCATACAATAGCCAAAACAAAAGAAAAGATAGCTGGATAACTGGAGCTTTACATCTATCCAAGCTCCTAAAGACTGGAACAGCAATCCGATCAAGCTCCACTACTGCTAGGATCCACCGTAGGACCTGAGGGTTGGGAAAAAGATAAAAACAACAGGGTCAGACATAAGTCTGAGCGAGTCCTATAACTTTAACAATACAATCGTTAAAGTAACCAGAGAAGACATAAACTGATATACGGTAACATATAGGGATGAATGGCTACCCTAAGCAGTCAACTAAACGAAGATAAAGGATAAAGACGCATCTACCCTCCCTAAGGTAAATTACTAAACTGCACCACACCAGTCGTTCCTAACTTAAAGGTTGATCCCACCCATGGCTTATAAAATTAACTTAATAGTACTTGCGTACCCCTAGGTGACCAAGTAGGCGCCACGGGGCCCTACAATCCACTAGGTGTACACACTACTCCCCATTCGATCGGCTCCCTAACGTAGATACCCGTGCTGGCCCCACCATGGGGTGTACCATTCCCCAACGTGGCAACCCGATATAATTAACGGTGCACGGCTTATATCTACACGATGCAACAACGGCTTATCTACCAGCCCGGGCCCACTCATGCATATGAAGCCCGTTGGACTTGCGTTGCCACCGCTAACCCGTTTGCCTCTTACAGTCAAGCCCAGTATGCGTGTCCCGTCCTCGACATGGGTCGAGCCCACAAAGATACGTATGGGTTACTGGTTGAAATGGGCCTCCACAAGCTACCCACCTAAGCTTGTCCCTTTTTCTAGTATATCCCACTTAACCCTTTAATCATGTTTTAATTACATGTTCTATTTTGGTTAAGTATTCTAATCGTATTTTCTATTGCCACCCAAGGCAACCACTAGATTTTCTCATGCCACCCGAGGCACCCACTTAACCCCTCATGTCCCTCTACATGCTAATGTGGTTAAGTGTTTCTTAATTAATTAATTAAGAACGTAACCTTTGTAAAGACCTCTCACATTAGACTGTCTTTTATGACCGCTGGTTAAGCCGGTTGGGTCCGGGCAGCCTTATGTCATAACAGAGTCTAACCTCGTGTCTTTACATTAATTACGTATTTAGTTTGTGCCTAAGACCTCTCACATTGGGCTAACATTTGTAGCAACTGGTTAAGCCGGTTGGGTCCGGGCAGTTTTACGCTACAACTGATTCCAACCTCGTGTCTTAGTCAATTAATTACACCTAATTAATCACCCTCATAATTTTATATTAATTATCCCTAATTAATCAAGTTTTCTTAACATGGGTAGACCTAACTTAATAGGTAAATTCCCATGGGGTAGACCTAACTCAATAGGTAAATTCCCAACACATAGTATGGGTACACCTAACCAAATAGGCAAATTCCCATACTATGTTTATTTATTTTGTGTTATGCATAATTATATTAATTTCACACAATCTTATTAACTTATGCATTTAATTACCCCATCGTTCCCACGTAATTTCGTTCATGATATAACACATATAAAAGGTGTCAACTTGCATATGAATGAACATGTTTCAAAGGTGCCATCTTGCATATTAACAAACACATAACTTGCATATGAACTTGCATAACATGTCACATAACTTGCATATAATATGTCACATAACTTACATATTCATTTTGCATAACAAACTTGCATATTAGCTTATAGACTTGCATAATGTGTCATCATGAACTTGCATATTAATAAACATGTAACTTGCATATTTACATACATGTAACTCGCATATTAACAAACATGTAACTTGCATATAAAGAAACATGTAACTTGCATATTTACATACATGTAACTTGCATATTAACAAACATGTAACTTGCATATTAACAAACATGTAACTTGCATATTTACATACATGTAACTTGCATATTAACAAACATGTAACTTGCATATTAACAAACATGTAACTTGCATAGCATATTACCATGAACTTGCATAACATGCATATGATTACATAGCCCACAACTTGCATATTTAGCATCATGCAAACATAACATACATCATATTAAACTTGCATAAGCTTACATACTCAACATGCATAAACATAAGATTAATGCTAACATCATATCATATGATTCAAAGCTCATTAACCCACATACAAAACCATAAATCTCATCACATCTCATCTAATTAGTTTACCAAAAGATCATCAAAGTGATAGAAACTCACAACTAGCAACTTTGAACACCAAATGAAGAAGATTAAGATGCTAAGAAGGGATTAGAAGTTGATTAGAGAGTGATTAGTATGCAACCCTCTTCATAAAATTAGTGGAGGCCATGAGAGCTAGCATTTTGCCATAGTTTAGTCACTAGGTTTAATTATGAATGAATTAGGGTAGGTTAGGGTCTTATTTATAGATTAGGCAAGTGTTTTAGGCCATAGGATTAACCCTAGATTCAATCCAAGCCATCAAAGCATGTCTTGGGGAAGAAGTCAAGTGTAGGAACCATCTAGGGCCTTTAGATTAAAGATGGACCATGAGAACCATTCAAATGCAAAATCTGCACTTGAGCGAATCGGCCCACGGGTTGACAGCCAAACACCCTGGATTAACCCCTAGTCGACCCAGCGGGCTCGGGTCGACTTCAAAAATCGGCCGGTTCGGTTATTCCCCTCTCCCAATTCGCTGTTTTGAGCATTTTTGCATATTTATTTATTAAATTTTCAATTATATATATATATATATATCAATATATATATATATATATCTACACAACCCATTTCACTTAATTAAGTATACTTTAATTTGGGAATTTTCGTGAAACTTCGCGAGGCCATATCTTGGTCATACGGACTCCGATTTTCGAAAACTCGGACTCTATTTCGCGTATTTTTCCGAGACGAACACAATGGCATAGCCCGTTTCCCTTGATTCCCATTTTAGAATTAAATTCTGCCTCGATTTATGTTATTACAGGTTATTGAAAATACGGGTTGTTACAGAGAAGGTGGCTGGTAGGTTTAGGGTTATGATTCAGCTAATGGCTGAGGAAAAGATATTTTATATGGGGTTAAGAATGTTATTAGGCCCAATTACCCTTTTATGTATTTATTTATACAATTTGCACTCATTTTCATATTCTAAAAATTCGTGTTAACACCTACGAATTCCAATTTTTATGAAAATTGAAACATAAATATTTCTTGACATTACGGATTCAAAGAAACTAGTTTCGTTAAATTCTGAGTCCGTATGAATAAATTATGAATTTTTAAAGTCTGAAAATTGTCCGTTTTTCACTGTAAAATTAATAACGACCACATATTGACTCCAAAAATTACGAATTTTGGAATCTATTAATAATTTAATATTCTGGATCCAACAAAAGTGGTCTCGTCAAAAACGGAGGTCGTTTGCAAAATTTCCATTTTTAAGGCGTATATATTTAATATTAAAAATACATTTTTAAATCAATAATTTCCGAAACTCGAAATATATAAGTGCTTATACTTTTGCAATGCAGAAACATCATTTTGAACTGAATGGAAGTGGTTTCAAGTCGAAATTCCTTTATATGCAAAAAGTAGCATTATTGACCTATGCAAATTACCTAGCGACCTTTCTAAAAATTGAATTGGCCATAACTTTTGATTTCCGCTATGAAATTTCGATTTTTCGGATTCGTTGGAAAGATATTTTTAAATAGATTCTAATATTTTTGGTTTTACTAAAATCCGTTAAATTTTGCGTCCTGTACGGTCAGTCAAAGTTCAAGTTTGACTTTTCAAACTACCGCGCTATTTCTAACTCTTTTTATAATTAAAATTAAATTATTCATTCTAACTTCGATTTGAACCAAATTTGTGATCATTATTATTTAAAATAGATTATTCTAAATATCAAAACTCATTTAAAATCACTTAAAATAAATTTTAAATTGGCCCCAAAATTCAGGGTTGTTACAAGATCATTCTATAAAAGACACTAGTTAGGATACTGGTTAGTTAGTGCGGAGAAAATAGGAGATCAAAGATATAAAAATCAGAATAAGTGGTAGTAGCGATGCAGAGAAAGAGTATAAGCGCATTAGGTTTATCTTGCCATATCATATCTTATGCTAATCATAGGTTATCTTGTTATCTGTGTTATCATGGTATTGTCTTATATTCAGTTTATTCATGTCATGTTACTATTACCTGTTTACATACTGAAAATCACTGGACTTACCAGACTTTTGTCTGACCAAGTTTTGTCTCGTCTCTTTTCTTCCGTCCCCCCCAAGGTAGTCAGAGAGGGAATAGCTCATCTTAGTTTGGACCGTTTCTCTTTCTAGCTCGAAGATAGTCGACGAATTGATTTGGACTCTCTTTTCCACTGTTATGGCTGGCTCATGCTTTATTGGGGAATATCATTGTTATTTTAGGCTTCTTTATTTTATTAAACAAGATAGATACTTTATTGTACTGGGTATTGGTGTTTTGGTGTTAGAAAACAATCATTGTATAAGTTGTTTTACCAAGCTGCTATTTTATCAATAAAGCAAAGTTTTTATTCTTGTAATTTATCTCCATCTTTTACCTATAACGCTTCACTGAAGTTAATCCATTCCCTTTGCGAGTGACATTAATGGAGGTGGGGTGTTACAAGCATCATATAGCAAACTTTTGAAACTTTTTCAACATCTTGAAAGGTTATCCAATTGGTATTAAAATTCGTACATAAGGCCTCACTACAACCCTCATAGAGCACTTAAATAGTGGAAACAAAAATAATAGATAGTAACAAAATTGGTACGTCAGCCTCCTTCTTGCCTCCGCACAACAGCATCATCCTCACTAATTACCTGTAACCTGCTACTTAGTCTGACCATCCACACACGGATGAACATCCCAAGGTAATAAGAGGAGACATAAAACCTTGAGTCAAACTACAGTCTTAGGGAGCGATAAAACAACTAATAACCTTCAACAATAAAGTATATGAGCATAGGTAGATTAACAAACCAATCTACCAAACACCAGAGAAGAACTCAACTCCCGTCTTCCCCACATCGGACAGTGATAGCCTTTACGATAAACAATTCAACCATTCATCCATGAAAACCAAAACACCCATTAAATCATGGTAAAGCACTCATAACATCCAGATTATATGTATCTCATGTAAACCATCCTAATTGAATTCAACATCCCTCAAGCACAAGCCCTAGAGGCCTAAACCAATATCAGACAAGCACCCAAGGAACATCTCCTTCGACGTTGGATAACCTACAAGAGACAGTACAAACAGAACAACCAATCATCCATGACTAACTCTGGCTATCACCACCAATCCTACTTTGAAACCATCGTTGATCGTATAACAACCAAACTTGCCATATGTCAAGGGCTAATGGTATCTCCAGTTCTAGCATAAACTCCATACACCTTTCAACGATACGTATGTATGTCCAACCTTGACAGCCGGGTCTTTCAACGATACCCAGGGTACTCGACCTACAACCGGTCTTTTGGGTGCCCCCATCGTACCCTTGCTTTGAGCCTGCTAGAATTAACGACAACGATAATCTCTTAGCCTTCTCATCTCTAGTCATCCAACTTGACGACATTTCATAGCCCAAGCAACCTTCTCAAGCAACCATTATCCACCAACTCACGACCTTTGGGTTGTCACCTCATTCATTGTTTTACACCGATCAACGAACACCTTTCAACACTTCGAATCTTCCAACCTGAATTAGTATATTGCAGGTTATCAACCTTATCCTTATGCATTAGCACTGCTCCAAGTCCAGTGCCACATGCATTAGTATATGCTACCATTTCCTCATTCCTTATTGGAATCGTCAAAACAAGAGCACTATTTAGTCTCTCTTTCATAATTCCAAAAGCTTGCTTACACTTTGCATCACATGTGAACACTTGGTTCTTCTTAGTCAATCCTATTAATGGTGCAACTATCTTGGAGAAGTCCTTGATAAACCGTTGGTAATAACCTACCAATCCAAGGGAACTTCTCGCATCTATCACATTCTTTAGGTCTATCCTAATCCTGGATTGCTGCCACTTTAGCGGGGTCAACCGCTATCCCATTTCCGCAAACAACATGGCCTAAGAACCTCACTACACTCTTCTAGAAGTGACATTTTGAAATTTTTGCTCTCAGCTGTTGCTTTCGCAATATTTTCAAAATAACCCGCAAGTGCATCTTATGTTCTTCCTCGTTCCGGGAGTAAACCAAAATATCATCCACGAACACAAGCACAAACTTGTTCAACTGATCTCTGAAAACCCTATTCATAAGATCCACAAAGTACGTTGGCACCTTAGTCAACCCAAATAGCATCACCAACCATTCAAAGAAACCGAATGATGTCCTAAAAGCAGTCTTCGGTACACTATCCTTTGCCTATCTCAACTGGTGAAACCCCACTGCCAAATCCATCCGAGAAAATAATTTGGCCTTGTGAAGTTGATCGAACAAATCATCAATCCTTGGCTAAGGATACTTATTCTTCTTAGTCACCTTGTTCAGCTCACGATAATCCACACACAATCTCAACAAGCCATCTGCCTTGGTTGCAAACACAACTGGTGCACCCCATTCGGATATACTTCTCCAAATGAATCGTCTCCCTAAAAGTTCATGAACTTGCACTTCTATCTCCCATTGTTCCTTAGGCGCCATCCGCCTAAGAGGCATAACGATAGGTCTAGCACCCTTGACCAAATCGATTTTGAACTCAATCTCGTGATGTGGCGGCAACCCTTTGACCTCGCCAAAGACATCCTCAAAATCATTTGCCATCAGCACAGATAACAAGTCTTCTTGTGGAATCACAAGCGAATACAGATAGCTCACGAAGACCCCGTCTTCGGGCTTACATCAAATCAACACCTTTAGCCCTTCCACATCCCCGACTCTCACCTCTAGCTTCTCGCAATTCACTCTTGCCTCATACCTCTTGAGCCAATCCATGCCCAAGATGGTCCTAAACCCAGCGATGTTTAACACAAAGCAATCACACACAAAGGAGCAACCATGACTCGATAACACAAGACCACAACAAAGCATTTAATGGCTAGATGATCCCCAACTGGATTAGTCACGATCAATTGTCTATCACAAATCTCAGGTTCCAAACCCAAGTGCCACACAAGCTCATTACAAATGAAAGAATGTGATGCTCCAGTATCAAAAGAAACTCGACCTGAAACACCTCGGACATGAAGAGTACCTTTGATGACAACACCCTTTCCTTTCTTCTCTGCAGTAGGAGCTCTCAAAGAAGATGGTATGGCTTCCAAAGCATAAGCCTTCACAACTTGTTTACCCTTAGCTACTTCTGGACAATCTTTCTTATTATGCCCAGGCTTTCCACACTGAAGCACTCCTTCTCAACTTTGGGATTCTTGCACCCATTAGAGAAATGACCCTTCTGTTGGCAGTTATAACAAGCCATCTAACTATTAGGCTTCTTCTTTCCATCCTTTCCTTTCTACTATTGCTTCTTTCGCTTCTTGTTGTTTACCACCCTGCCGTGGTTTTTGAACTTCCTTAGATGCAACAAAAACAACAACTTCCTCTTTCGGGAACAAACTTTCATGTCTCATGAGTTTTTCCACAAGCTTTTCAAATGAATTATCAAGATGTTCCACCAACGGTCTTCCTAAGTAGGTATCCAGACCCATAACAAATTTCTCGTTCTTCTGATAGGGTGTGTCTATGTATGAACGAGCATATCTGGACAAGGCCTCAAAATTTGAATCTATTCCCAAGTTTTCTCTTAATAGAGCAGACTTCTGAGCAACGAAGATAAACTTTGTCTCGAATTTAACTTGGAACTGTTCCCAAGTAATCTCTTCTTTTGGAGTTTCCAAAGTGACAGAATTCCACCACTCCATGGCCCTGCCCTACAACTACCTTGACGCAAGCTTTCACTTGGTTGCATCATCCATTCCCAAGTCTCTAATAATACGAACACAAGAATCTAACCACCTCTGGAACTCTTCAATAGGCTCCGTTCCTTTAATGGTTTTCCTCCTAGAGATGTGTAGTCCTTACCAAGCTTTGAGAAACCCACAACCCTAGGAACCTGCACACCTGCATCTACCGTGGTTGCCACTGCAGCGGGAAGCCTTCTCATGAATGCTTCCATCATAGCCTCAAACATGGATGGGTAATTAGCTTTACCGCCATTTCCCCCTCCAGGCACAGCCTCTTCCCAAGCAGTATGCCTTGAAGTTCGTCTGCTCATTCTAAATCTGCAAATTAAAATGATTAGCCACTTACAAGGAAAGATGCTAAAGAAGTACAAACGCTACTATACTATATAGTATAATATAGTATATGTCCAATAGAAATCTACAAATACGTCTCTCATATGTTATTATGTCCTCGAACGTTGGTTAAAATCGATAAGTAGGGCTCTGATACCAAATGTGATGACCGCTCATAACCCCTGCTTTAAACAAGACAAATAATGCGCTAAAAGACATGTCAAGCAGCTATGGACGATCATCAAGGTATGAAACACAAGCGAAACCTGTTGTAGAACTCACAGCGGAAAGATAAAATATAATAGAACATATATAACATTCAAAAGCAGTAGAGAATCATATAACAAACTTTTGAAACTTTCACATCATCCTAAAAGATTATCCATACATCATAGAAAACATCAAAGTCTGTACATGAAACCTCACTACAATCACTCATAGAGCAACACAAACAGCAGAAACAGAAATACTGGATAGTAATAAAACTGGTATGTAAGACTCTAGCTCGCCATCGATCAGCATCATTATCCTCACTAAGGTATCACCTACAACCTACTACTCGTCTATCCATCCACAATCGGATAAGCGACCCAAGGTAATAAGAGGGAACATAAAACCTTAAGTCAGACAACAGTCTTAGTTTGCGATAAAACAGCTATCTAACATCATTAATAAAGTATATGAGAATAGGTATATAAACAAACTAATCTACCCATAACAACTGAGAAGAACTCAACCTCATCTTCCCCACATTGGACAGTGATAACCTTCATAATAAATATTTCAACTATACATCAAAGGCAATCAGAACAACCAGTCATTTGTGTAAATCAGAAGTAACCAAACAATAGCACTCATAACAACCAGATTATATGTATCCTACGTAAACCATCTTAATCGAATTCAACATTCCTCAAGAACAAGCCCAAAGGCCTAAACCAATATCAGACAAGCAACCAAGAAACATCTCCTTCGATGTCAGACAATCTACACAAGACGGTACAAACAAAATGTCTAGTATTCACAAAAGACTCTTGCAATCACGCCAATCCTGCTTTGAAATCATTGTTAATCGTATGACGACCAACCCTGCCATATGTCAGAAGCTAATGGTAACCTCGCTTCTAATAGAAACTCCATACGCCTTTCAATGATACGTACCTAGGCCTATCAACGATACCTAGGGTACTCGACCAACAACCTTCCAGTCTTTTAGACGTCTCTATTGTACACCTTCTTTGAGCCTGCTAAAACCTGCGATATCAATAATCTCCCAGCCTTTAATATCTCTAGTCGTCCAACCTTGATGGCTATTCACTGCTCGAGCAACCTTCTCGAGTAACCATTATCCACCAACTCGCGACCTTTGAGTTGTCTCCATATTCGTTGCTCTTCACCGATCAACGAATACATCTCGACACTTTGAATATTACTACTCGAACACTCTTCGAAGTCACAAAACTACTGAACCAAATAACATCAATATAAGGTTCAATACAATCCATAACGTTTCATCCATTTGCAACGTAAATGAACCACAGTGTTTATGCCATCAACCATGGTGTTTCAAAGTGCTGCCAAAACTTTTCATACCTATCGACCTGATATGGATTGGGCATGCTGACCCATTATGAATTGGTCATCCGACCCATCCTATTCATCGGAGAAAAGAAAAACAGACCGATCTATGGCTCTGAATGTAACCGACCGATCTATGAATCCCTTTCTGACTGACCCATTATCATAAAAAATAGACCGATCCATCCTTTTAAACTTTGACCGATCCATAGGTGACCAACCCATAGGTGACCAACCCATCCTTTCAAGCTTTGACTGATCCAAAGGTGACCAATCCACCATGTACATTGCAACCGATCCAATCCCTGGCCGGCCCATCCTTTGAAAGCACAACTGATCCATCACATTGACACTACACGGCCGAACCATCACTTGACCAATCGATAGGTTTGAATTCTTGATCGACCCATCTGTTGAAGGTACGATCGACCAACCATTGCCAAACACTCTGGTTGATCCATATTGCTTCCTAACCATCCATTTCTTGGAAAAATAAGTTAGACCACGCCGACCCTTGCTTTTGTCCAATCGATCCATTTCAAGTCTGGCCGATCCATCCCATGTACAGACCCGAACCATCTCCAAACTTGACCAAAACTTTGCCAAACAACTATATACTTGAAATCAACTTATAAAATTCATCCGTACAACCAAAAACATGTTATGAAATCACAAACAACTCAAAAACGATAATTTTCATCAATAATTATATAAAATTCACCAAAATCATGATAAATGAACATATGAACTAAATTACGGATCTAACTTGCATAAACATATGAAACTATATGGAAATTACCGGTTTTAAGTTGCTAAATTAGATCCTATGGCGACTCATATGAAAATAGACTTACCATGATGTAGATCTACGAAAAAATGATTCAAAATGATGAAATAATGATCAAACAACTCAAACACTTTATTGAATCCGTGTGAGAGATGCACATCACTCACCAATTCTCCAAAACAACACAAAATATGAAATTAAGATTCCGGACATCGAAGAATTTGCTCTAAACTCTTCGATATGATGAACTCTCTCTTCGATTGATGTAGATCTAGTTTTAAATGATGTAGATCTTTGATTCTCTAAGCGTTAATGGTGGAAAGGTATAGATGATGGAGTAATGGGGAACCTCTAACTCATCCAAATGAGAGAATAGCGAAAGTAAACTATTCACTATGACTACTACCCCCTATTTATAGCATTCCACCAGCCCACTAATGGGTCTTTCCATATAAGTCCATTATGGCTTGCAAAACCTGAATCACCAACCGTGAAACCTTAAAACAGCGATTTCTCCCAAACCGCTGACCCAAATCTTTAATTTGACCACTCTACGAAATGATCATCATTTCCTTTCCAATGAGACCGATCATAGCACTTGTTCGAGCCGAATCAAAAGTTATTTCCTATACAAGACTGACTGGGGCAAAATGGTCAAAAACAAAATTGATAAAAATTATGGACATGTCTCACATCTCCATAAAAAATATATTAAAATATGAAAATGTTCCAACCCTCAGGAAATTAAATAAAAATATTTTATGATCCTTTGATACGTAAATTGCGGGCTGTTACACCTTTGATATACCTTGTTGGAATAAGTTCTTTTTAAGGCGATTCTCATTTTGGAGATGAAGATTAAGATATTTTTGGATGGTTTTTCTGAGGAGAACCTCGATGAGATTTTAGAGGCATCCGTGTTTTACGCGGACATGAATGGTCTTTTGTTTGACCGACTTTGGAGATTTTGCAGCAAATCTATTTTTCTTAATATCGGTCGTTGAGTTCGGTTATCTACCTTCGAACTGCCCATATAGACGTGTGACCCATTTAACACATCGTTTTATAGATGGGAAGTTATGACTAGATTTGTCTCGTGATATAGAAATCAATTCTTAGCTTTATTGATGGCGTAACCATCATTTAGTGTCACATCATATTTGATTCAGCTTGTTGTTCTTGTGTGTTGTCTCATGGAGTTGCTTTCTGTACTTTCACCTATCCATTTTGTCTTTAGACAATATTAGGTGGATTTCCATGAGGAGCAGTTTTGTGGTAGGTTTCTTTTCTCATCGCAAACTCTTTCTCAGAAGTGATGGTGATGTGGGAACCTCCAACAACACCGGCGGTGTTTGTAACATGAGGTTGAGCATTTCGCTACCATGATATGATTAATCCAAGATCATAAAAATGGTTTGAGCTCCAGTCGCGGAGCAAGACATCTCGTTGTTTATAACTATTGTTTTGGGAGTTTCGATGTTGTTGTTTTGTCGTCGTCTTTGTTGTTTTCCCTTTCCAGCGTTTGGGCTTTTGTTTTGTGGTGATCTGTGCTTGTAACTGTTAGTGTTATTTAAATCACACGACTTTTTAATGACATTTCTATGTTTGGAAATGTTTAGGTCATTCACACATGTCCTCTTGAATGAAATCACATTTTTCTTATCTGACTAACAGTTGTCCTAGAGTCGGAAATAATAGAATTCTATGTTGGGTAAATTCTAGTGAAGGACCAGTTCAACGATGTTTACGTCACTGGTGTAATAAATTACCATTCTTTGTTAAGCTAAAATTTATTGTATTTTTTGTGTGTGATTTCAGTTTTCGCATTTTTGTGTAGCTAACTTCCTTTTTCGCCAACATATGACTTGAATCCTTTAAGTTTCCGCAAAATAATTTTTTTTAAAACTTATAGGAAAGCATTGTGGAAAAAAACTTTTATCATTTTTCTTAAAATTTAAGTTTTAACTAATTAACTTTCTTTTATTTCGGATTGCATGAGAACGCAGAATATGGATACGACAGTTTGCACGTGTTTAAAACGTCTGTTTTACATCAAAATAGACTGTTTGAAAGGCGCAAAGCGCATGGTACCGAAATTTTGATTTTCATACGAATCTCTTATGGAAAGTGTAACAGTACTGAAAGGAAATTTCAACATAAATATAACAAGTTTTAAAGCGATAATTTATTTTTGTGAAAAACTTCAATTTTTAGTCACATGAACAACATAAGGAAGATTTTTGAATGCTTTGAGCACACGTTTTAGTGGTGCAATAGGACAGACGATGCGATAAAAACAATAACGACAACAAGAAAAAAATTATTTTAGCCTTGGAAACGTTGTTTCCATAACTTTGTCAACGATACGCATGAGTTGTTAATTAACTCGTTTATGTCTTAGAGCTTGACTTGAGTCTCCTTTACAGTCTACAGATAGAAATTTTTGGAGTATTTTGGGTAACTGAGGTGAATATTCCACTGTAGATGGGAAATGGAATATATATAAGCGGAGGGAACATTATAAGTTTTCTCTTTGATTTCCTTTTTCTGGTTTAGTAGAAATTAAAAAGGAAAGGACTAGAATACGTTAACTTTTTAGATGGTCGGGTTTGGATGCAAAAATTTGTTGCTTCACACTTCTATTTGTCGTCATGTGAGGGTTATGGATGATTTATTTTTTTTTGAAATTTTGCATTCGTATAGAATTGCCGGTATATTTAGGATATTTTGCATCATGTTTTCAAAAGTGTTTTTTTTAAAGTAATGGATACGTATAGAGGGCCCGATTTAGAATCATCTTGCATACATGTTTTATAGTTGAAATGCATTATGTACACTGTGCACATATAAGCATGGCTGTAAAGTGGATGTACGCAAATTGGTTGTGTAGGATATGATAATAGGTGTCAGAATGTCGG
Organism: Allium sativum; assembly: GCA_030737875.1. Lineage (NCBI taxonomy): Eukaryota > Viridiplantae > Streptophyta > Magnoliopsida > Asparagales > Amaryllidaceae > Allium > Allium sativum. Next base: position 710,999,063 of record CM060921.1, on the reverse strand, counting down.
GACGAAATTCCTTTTAAGGAGGGAAGAATGTAACAACCCAAAATTATGAAAATAGAAATTAGTTAGTTAATTAGATTCTCAAAAATTAGAATTTCTACAAACAATGAAATTTGACCATGAAATTTTAACCATTGCATTCGTCTTGGAATTCTGGTCAACTTTAATGTTTAGAGTTTTACAAATGAAGTCTGTATAAAAAAAATACGGACGAAATACAAAAAATGGAAAGAAATAAATAAATAGAATAAATAATATATATATATATATATATATATTTACTTCTTTAACCCACCTTCACTAGGCATTTCAGCCAAAGAGCGGTCGAACGCTCCTAGGAGGGTGTCGACCGCTTCTAGCCTGTAGTGTTTAGTGACAGCTAGGTTTTGAAGGGTATTTTCGTTATATTATATAATATAAACAGATAGAAGTTTATTTAAATAAATCTAACGTTTCATGGCCAATACCACCCCCATAAGTAAAAAGGTAAGGCCTTATTCTTTTCTAAACAAACTTGTAGGCAGCAGTGAAGCTCTACCATTTCCCTTTCTCTTTAAATCAATTTTTTAATTAAAACTTATTCATATACAATCAGTCAAATATAAATCATTAAGATTTGAAAGGGGTTATCACATTTAAATGGAAAAGAGTAAGAATTGACGAGTAAGTTATTCTTTATCAGATTCTCCCCTCTTTTCCTATTTTCTTGCAAATCTACAGATCTGAAAGTATTATCTTTTCAGAATAATTGTAGATCTGTAAGAATTTGGGAATTGTAAGCCTAAAAGATTATTCAGATTTCTGATTTAGATGCTTTCAGGTGAGTGGGAAATTTATATACAAATTTATAATAGCATATTTATCTCATTTGAATTAGATCTGAAAATTTATGCCTAATATCATCAGATATGTTTATAATATTGTTGAAGATGAAATGACACCCATCAGATGTGCTTATCAATGTTGTCAAAATTTGAAATTACAGATTTGTGATTATAAATAAAATAATTTGTGGGATTACTTAATTGTTTATACATATTGCTTACAACTATGCTTAAAAATATATTGTGGTTGTTGCAAAACACTGTACATCTGGAAATCAGTCCCATTAAATACAATTCATATGTAGTTATAGTCCAGATTTCTAGTTTCAGTGTTGAAATTATAAATTATATGATTTGAATTAAAATTATGTGATTTGAATTAAAAAGATACAATAGTGAATTATGTAATCTGTTTTAAAAGACATAAACCTTTTTGTATTTAATTTTGTTGGGGTTTTGGCTTAGTTGTTGTAAACATGTTGCTTTCTCCTTTTGAACAAAAAGACATTATTTTGAAACCCACAAGTAGTATGATAAAAGATCTAAAAAGGGAAAAGTTGTGTAAATGTACGTATAATATAAATATACATATTTGTGAATAGTTTGCATCAACTATTCCAAATTATACATAGACATGTGTATTTCTTGTGGTTTGAAATATGTCTATTCCAATAATCTAACATAATTTACAATAACTATAGGAACGGTCTTTTTGTACGATTTGAAACCTTTTGTCAAGATTGAATACAAAATGGAACATTTGGTTATTGATTAAACCAAATTATTAAATTAGCGATAATAATAAAAGAAGATACCTACATTAACCGCACAAAATAAGTATATATATGTATTATTCGTCTGAATCTACGTAAATGACAAATATACATTATATTGAATGTTTGATTGATATTCATTTATGGAATAACACATGTAAATGTAATCCATATTAAATTAAAATATTTGGGATGGTCGTTGTAGCAATTAATGTGATTGTTTGCTATAAATAGGACTATAAATAAATAAATAACAATTATACCCGATAGATTAGGGGAATAATTAGGTAATTAAGTCTAATGGTTACAATTCCTAGGATTTATTAGGATTAATGTTGTAAGCTTCAATTAGGGAATTTAATTTATAATCGCATTAAGACACGAGGTTAAGCTCAACTTATGGTAGAAGTCTTCCCGGACCTAACCGGTAAATGCAGCATCCACAATGGGTCAGTTTAATGTGAGAGGTCTGGTGCACAAATACATATAAATATAAATATATATATATATATATAATAGACAATAACTAAATAAACAAAACATAGCAATGTCTGTTGGGGACAACAAATAGATATTTTGGGACTGACAAGATAAGGATATTCATTGATAGTTAAGGCCTTAAGAAAATTATGGTCGTTAGCCTCATAAATGACATTAATTGTAATTCATTGGAAATAAAAGGAAATTAAAGATTTATTTTGTTGCCTTAGGAAAATATAACCGTTATGGTTATAAAGGGCAATAAACATATAATAGAAATAAATGAAATAAAAAGAGGATAAAAGGGTATTAATGGTTGTTTACATTACTAAGTAAAATTAGGGAAAATAATCAAATAAATATCCTATTATAAGAAGGACATAAATTTCCTTATTATACAAGTTAATAGAGAACTTATAATTAAAAGTTAAACATTATTAACCATAGGACCCATGACAATAATTAACTATGTGTGTATGGTATTTCCGTGAAGAGAAACTAAATGGGAATAACCCAATAATGTGGCCCGCTTCATTCCAACATGGAAAAGCTTTATAGGTCAAAAAGGGGTACGAACTTAATAATCTTCGCATCAGTCTGCTTCCTTGGATATTAAGTGGCTTGGGTCGAGGAGTCCACCTAGGAGTAGGTCCTCAAGTCTAGGGGTCTTAAATGATATGTGTGTGTGGCTTACCCAAACTTGGAAATTTAAAAATGTCAGATATGACTACCTATCCTACATGAAGTAATAAGCGACTAAGGAGATTATTAAATGTGGTCAGCTAATTAATGGTAAAGCGAAACACCCTCTCTCACCTTATACGGGGTATGGGTTTACATGCGTGAATGACGAAAGCCTTAACTAGTAGGTCCCCGTAGCTAGTGCCCTCTAGTTTATGATAACATTGAATAAATCTTCAAGGAGTATTAAGTGACCAACAGGTCCACCTAGGGTCTTAAGTGACGGTATAATCCACCCTATCTATCATTTGATAGTGAGGAGTCAAATAAAAAGGGATGAGGCGGATGAATATATATATATATATATATATATATATATATAGATAGAAACTCCATTGTCCACTCTCGATTAAATAACCAGCCATGTTCTGGTATAAACGCTTCATAAATATATGCGTAAATGTTCTATCTCATTATCATATTTTGGGTATACTACATTGGGAAGGGTAGCTAGAGTCGTGCGTAAATATTTAAAAAGGTAGGCTAGAACCACTAATCTTGGTAGGCATGCATCTTGGGTTGAACAAAACGGGATACATCTGTGTATTATAATATGTGTTGTACATTTCATGTTCGCCAAAATCTTGTTGTTATGACCCCTTCCTCATTACAACCTCCCAGGTTTTAGAGAAGGTCGGGTTCTCACGGATGTTTAGGTTTGGCTTTGGGTTCTCGTTCTCTTTCGTGCTCGGTATTGGCAAAGTAATTACTTTGGAAAAGGTAGTTACTTGAATTAATACAAGTCAATCATATTTTGTTTCTGCTATGAGTTATCTTTATCGTACTCTAATTATGCCCATGCTCATTTGTTTACAGGTACCAGATTTACACACTCTATGCTTGGATGTGTTCAAGTTTCGATTTTTGTCGAAATTTGGGCACATAAAAGTGTGGCGTGTTATAGGAAGGGGGTAGGATAGGTTTTTTTACTTTCTTTTTGTCCTAGTGTCGGCTCGTGGCTTGTGGTAGGTAGTCGTGATTTGTTTCTTTGCTTTAGAGGCATTCTTTAGCTGTGGATGGAAGGTGAAGAAGGATGCTTTGATCCTTCTTGGTTTCTTGCTGAATTTTGAGGCTTTTTTGATTTGGTGTGCTGGATAGGTGGATTAAGGGTTCATTTTGTCAACTGTCTGGTTTTTCTGATGAGTGTCTCTATAGGGTTTTGCTTTACTAGTTGTATTATTGATATTATGGATTATTTGGAGGTGTCCATTATGTTGTCCTAGACACGGTTTCACTTGAGCACTGTTGTCTATTTTTGTGAACCGTTGGAAATATGCTAGTTATCTCCATTTTTGGTATATATATATGGTTATTTGAAGGAGAAAAAACACATTTATGTTACTTAAAGACTTATTTGATACCAATTATATTTAAAAGAATACTAGAAACAAGGTTCTTTCTAGCATTTGGCATATAGTATACATTAGTTAGCATTGAATATTTCTTGATATGAACACAAAGTTAATGTATCCTTAACTATTGCTTTGGCTGAATTCCCCATATAGAGATAACTTACACCCTCAAACAAATCAACTTTATGAATTGACTCATCCTATTGTAAATACACTTAGTAGTAGCATAAATAACCATAAAGATCCTCTTTTTCAATCGTATTGATTATAAGATGATCAACACAAAACTATCTTTTGACAATTATTGCTCTCTTTAAAAGAATTGATTATCTCCTTCAAAGTGATCAAATTTTCCATATTGTAACAACAATTCACTCTCTTGACTTTCTTGTTACAAAAGTTGTTTGTATCCTAAAATTTCTTTTTATGATTAATAGAGCGCTCAATGGCATTATTTGCCTCCTTATCTTCTACCATGTGTATTTTTTACGGAATACAATATTTATTTATTACATTTCCCCTACATCAATTATTCATCAACAAGTCGATTGTCCAGGCTCATTTCCTTATCCTTGTATTTTAATATTTTTCTTCGATCTTTTTAGGAAAGTGGAAGTTTTTGTATTATGGACGAGACTTTAGTTTTGTCCGTCGTGCTAGTTAAATTACTTCAGGAAATGCTAATATCATTGAATTAATTTGCCATTGACCTATCATCGATATCTTGTAATTGTGGAAAATAGGCTGAAGGACAAACTTGGCCAAAAATTTGATGAAAAATATACAAAGTTTGGAATTTAACTAAAATGAAACATTTTAGTTAAAAGAGAAATGATAATGGGCCCCGTGAATTCCTCTTTTGCACCAAAATATGTCATTCTCCCTAAAAACCAAACTTTATATACTTTTACCAAATTTTCTTTAAGTTTGTCCTTTAAACTAAAAACCTCTTTGTAATTACTATAATTTGTTTCCAATTATTTCTTACATATTCCATCATCCATTTGACACTTGGCTTCTAGTGAATTCCAAACATCCTTTAAAGTCTGTCTGCTATAGTACATATCAAAATAATGTACCCTTTGTTGCATTCTGTTATGCCACTGCTAGGAAATAGGGAAGATTAAGAAGAAAAGAGGAGTAACAGAGAGAAACAGAGGTTGCATAAACAATACTGGAAATATTTCTTGTTGCCGTCAGGTTTCTACATATCCTATATTTATAGCCACATTCTAACCAATATGCCTACGTGGCATATAATGATTTCCTGCTTTCTAACAAACTACCGAAAAGAAATACAAAAAAGAAACACGGAAAAGGAAAACAGAATTATATGCCTGCCATTGTAACTAACTTGCAACATTATATTTTGTTGTTTAATCCATTAATCTTTTGGGTAGTTGCATATTTCTTCTGGGTCTAGTATTAGCTGCTGTGTTGCTTGGCTAGGATTTATCATTAATCCGTATCATTAGGTTATAATGAATAGCTGTAAGTTAGTCACAGTTATTGTTCAAACTGCAATTGGATGTCAAAATTAATTCCATGTAGCTGACTATTAAATGGTTGACCAATGGGCTTATTATAACTATCTGAAAGTTCTTCTAGTTTGTTGAATATTTAACAACAGAAGTGGAAAGGCAACCATCAAATTGCAGAAGCTTTTTGCCAATTGGTAGGAATTGTCCATCCAAATTTAGACTAATGGTCACCTTAAACTATAAATGTAAAGCACGACTCACTTGGAAAGTTCAATTTTATATTATAGGCTAAATGACATGTGTAGTGATTAGTTTCATTAAAACGTCCATATTTCTCATTGTTATATGATATATAGCTTTGACTCCACAAATTTATCTTGCAACGTTCTATTAGAAAACTGATGCCTCCTAAGGCTGTCAGGTGATAAAAGATTTATATATTCAATGAGGAATTTTATTATAGGGAGGGAATAAAGTAGCACAATAGACAAATTAGGTAATTGCATTGTTTATCTTATCTCATTGCATTAGGTACAGAAATTTATTCTTTCCTTGTTTTAATTAGTGAATTATGATATTTCGAAGTCAAATAGGAAGATAGGTAATAAGCATATTGTACATGGACTTGTCTCAAATGCCACTCAACCGATGATAGTGTTGTTGTCGCATATTCAATGTTGTTGTCAGCCTTGTTTCTAAGTTGTCGACTACGAGTGAATTGTACAGAATAGAACACCCTAGCGAGAAGTGGTATTCCTGGATGTATAAAAAGGCCTTGGCTCATATAATAAACCTTATATGGATTTACTTTAGCAAAAAATGGCATTTCTTGTTTGCTTGAAGTTCAACTTGGTGGGGTGTTATTTTTCCTTATATTTGAACGATTTAGTTAGTGTGTCGTGATATGCTAAGATTAAATAGGATGATTGTTACGATCTGAAATGCCCCGATCTTTGAAGAGACGGAAAAGCCCGGATTACATGAGAACATGACGCATCAGAACGTAGAACCACACAACTTTTCATTGCTATTACAACAATTTACATCAGAGTACAAGAATATCGGTGTAACACCCCGAATTTTTAACAACACTAAAAGAGGATAAATTAGGTAATAATTGATTTAATATTCAGAATTAGAGGAAATGGACTGCATCATTGTGTCCGTCTTGAAATTCTGGTCAAGGTAGATATTTGTTTTGCATAAAACGGACAACGTATGAAGAAGTTATTAAGGTTTGAAGTTTGTATGCATATAAGGAAGATATATATATATATATATATAATTCAAAAATCAGCAAAACTAGAAATCTAGCTCGTAGATCAACGAAAGGCCGATCGTTTGAGGTCGACCCGAGACTCGGTAGGGTCGACCCATGGGTCGACTCAGGCTCATAGGGGTCGACCTACCTGAATGGGGGTCGACCTAGGTGTCGACCCGCCTGAAGGGGGATCGACCCACCCGCGGCTCTGGAAACTTCTTTTCTGACATGTACGATTCTAATGGCTTCTGGTCCAATCTGATGGTCTTGGTTGCTCCGCTACTCCTATATGAGGGACCCTAAACCAAGGTTTTATTCACATAAAAAATGGTGATCGCGAAGCTCTGCTGCAATGAAAATTATGATGGCTTTTCATCTTCTTCTTCTTCTTCTAAGTCAACTTCTGAGATTCAAGCATAGATTCAACACCAACTTCTTTTCTATCTCCTTAACAATCCAAATCACGGTGAGTTGGTTATTTTTAGGATTAAATAAATAAAAGTAAATTATGAAAGATTGTGATTTGGATGAATCTATGCTATTATCATATCTATGCTATGTCATGATAGATCTACTATATGCTATTATAATATCTTTTGATGTCATATTTGGATCTTAACTTGTGCTATGCAAGATCTATTCCAATAGATCTAATTCTCTTATGATGTCTGGATCTTAACTTGTGATATGCTAGATCTATTCCTATAGATCTAATTCTTTTGTGATGTCCCATATGCGGATCTTACCTTCTCCCTAAAGTTGGTGGCTAATTTGGGATTATCAATTTCTGGACAATTAAACCATTGTTTAGATCTAGAACACCATATTGTGATTAATTATGATCCATTATTATCAGACATAAGAATTCTTGTTTAGATCTGTTCATCGTAAGTATATTGGATCTAATTTTATCATTTCCCTTTTTACTAGATCTGTCTTTATGTCCACCTTATTATGCTTATTACTTGTCTATGCCGGTATATATGCTTATGTCACTTTTAGAATGATCAATATTGTCATTTTTCCCATCACTTTTCCCCTTTTTATTAATCATGACTAGGCTGTTTTCTAGCCTAGATGACACCAAATATATGCGAATGTGGTAGTTAGGGAACGAGGGAAAATATTAGAATTAGCATAATTAGGACATAAATTTGGGCATAAGTCCATTATGGGTATAATTGGATATTCAAGCATAAATGGAATATGTGAATATAAATTTGGTATAAATTGGAGAAATGAATGTGAATAAATTTAGGCATAAATTTATTTATGGACTTAATTGGGGTAAAGAGGCATAAAACCTATAATTGACATAGGTATGATTAAAAATGGAATGTTTAATAATTACAATTATAAATTGTAATTGCACTTATGACACGAGGTTAGGTTGCATTAGCGGTGGTAGTCTGCCCCGACCCGGCTGGCATATCCAGCAGCCACTAATGTTGAACCTAATGTGAGAGGTCTAAGTGCGCAAATATGAATCGGGCTAAGACACAAGGTTATGCCCAACTTGTGGAAGAAGTCTGCCCGGACCCGACCGACATATCCAGCATCCACAAGTTATAGGCTTAAAGTGAGAGGCCTAGCCCATTATAACCATAAATGGACATGGTGATGAATTGGAGTAAACAAGGAATGATAGCAACCTATTATGATTAATTACTTAATGAAAACGTTGTATATAACAGGTAGGCTTGTCCTAGGGACAAATGGAAGTTATAACATAACCCATAATAAAAGGGAAAAAAGCTTATTAGTAAACCTTAGTTAAGAGAACTAAGTTATAAGTGAACAACATCAAGTTGTAGTGATATGTTAAATAGGAAACATGTGAACTGAGAAGAGTATACTTAATTAAATATTAAGTAAAACATGTTATTATAATTATGGAATCAGACAATGAATAATACAAAGGGATTGTAAGACTACTTCAGTTAATTACAATCCGGGGGCGGAAGATTGTAAGATTACTTCTGTTAATTATAATCTAAAGAATAACATGTAATGGGGGCTTAGTAATGAACTTAAATGGATTAAGTTAGATTTATATGTAATTAATAAGCAAGAGAAACTTTGGCAAGTAAAAGGCAGCCAATGTGAATGGGGATAACTTATTAGTCTATAATACTTAACCTAATTGAATTCATAGGGATTATGTGAACATAAACATGAATAGGGATTAAGTAAACATGCATGAACCAGTGGGAGGGTTAAGTAAATCTAGGGTAGGTGGGTAATATTAGTATATATAGGCCCACAAACTTAACCGTTAAACAAACATGCTTGAATCAGTGGGAGGGTGAAGTAAATCTTGGGTAGGTGGGTAATATTAGTATATATAGGCCCACATACTTAACCGTTAAATAAACATGCTTGAATCAGTGGGAGGGTTAAGTAAATCTTGGGTAGGTGGATAATATAAGTATATATAGGCCCACAGACTTAACCGTTAAATAAACATGCTTGAATTAGTGGGAAGGTTAAGTAAATCTTGGGTAGGTGGGTAATATTAGTATATATGGCCCACAAACTTAACCGTTAAATATACGTTCTTGAATCAGTGGGAGGGTTAAGATATCTTGGGTAGGTGGGTGATATTAGTATATATAGGCCCACAAACTTAACCTGGTTAGGTTATGTAATTAAAGACACCAAGTGGTATACATAACCCGGGAAATAATAAAGTTATGTAATAAAAGATACCTTTTAGGGTAAGCATAACTTGTAGAAATGATAGGGTGATGTATTAAAGACACCTATAGTTAAGCATAACTGGCAGAAAGATTGGGGGTTATGTATTAAAGACACCTATTTGTAAGCATAATCGGTAGAAAGATTGGTTTATATAATTAAAGACACCCTTTAGGGTAGGCATAACTGACATAAGGCTATGTAATTAAGAACATCTAAGGGTATACATAGTCAGTGAAAAACCTAGTGGGGATACAAGACAAAGGGGAGAGCTTGTATCATATTGTGTGGGACCCATTTCAGTCAGTAACCTGGAGTAGGTATCAAATAAAGAACTTCGTACTGGGCGGAGAAAGGGGCACGCCTACTGATTGATTTTAAGAGATCCAAACGAGGAGGACAGTGTGGGCGGTGCAAACCGACCGGGGACATGTGCGTGCATGGGGCGGCCAGAAGGGGCTATGACGACCGTGACACCTTTAGATATGGTTGTGCACATTATTATGACGAAGGGTTGCCACTTTAGGAAGTGATACCTCCTATTGTAGGGCCCGCAAAAGGTATCTACGAGGGTTAGGGAGTCGATTGATCATGGTAGTAGTTAGGCTACATTAGGATGTATACCTAAGTTTACCACCTTATAGTTGAAGGGTTCATCTCTTTTTGGATATATTAGTAACAATGCAGAGTAATCATTAGAAGCATATACACCTTATCCTGTCTACCTTGTCACAGCTGCCATTTATGTAGTGATCTCCCTTATCCAATTTATATGCCTATCATGTTAGTTTTATTTATTTACTGGCTAAAAGTAACTAGACTCGCCATACTTTATGTCTGACCCTTTTTATTTCTCCTTCTTTATTCTGTCCCCCCCCTAAGATTCTCAAGGGAGGGAATTCTCAGGTTTAGTCAGGATTCTGCTATCGTCTTGCTTGGAGCTACTTAGAAATACTTCTGGTTTCACATCTCTCTCTACTATGGCTTATGATTTGGAAATTATGCTTTCTTCATTATTGTACTCTGATATTTAAAGTACAAGACAGAAGTTTTAATGATGTATTAAGTTTATGTATTTTCAGACATATGGTGTAACCATGCTTTAAGATAAATAAAAGTTTTTAATTCTGCTGCTATTTTATATCCGTCTTGTAGTGTTTCTGTATGTTTACCTATAACGCTTCACGAAACTTAATGCATTCCTTAGTGAGTGATATTAACGGACGTGGGGTGTCACACTTGGTATCAGGGCTAAAGGTTACTAGATTGGATAAAAGTTTTTGAAAACTATTTTCAAAAAGTTTTAAAAGAAAGAATTTTCAAAAAGAAAAGTCTGTTTTGAAAAACATATTCCCAAAGCCATGTGTAAAATCTCTGGATTCTCCACTTGATTCCTTTTTCATTTTTTTCTAGGGAACCAATTTTTCCTAAAAGGTGTCCCTATTGCGGCATGGTTCCGTAGGCATCTTAAGACTACGACACATTTCGAAGGGCAATGAAGTGCCTAACCTCCATCTATAGCTACAATAGTATCACCTATGGCTAATTTTCTCGAGCTTCATAGGGATTTCCGTGCAACGGAGGCAACTTTCGAGAGACTTGTTAGCTTGTTACACAAATAAAGGTGAAAAGGAAGAAGTTTTGGTTGAGGAGACACAAAATAAAAAGGTATAGCCCAAGAAAGGACGGCAACAACAACAGAAGAAGGGCGGAAAGAATGACAAGGTTAAGGGTAAGATGAAGTGTCATATTTGCGGGCGAGAGGGTTACTTAGCCCAGGACTGCAGGAAAAGGAAGAATGCTTGCTTCGTTTGTGAAGAGGTTGGACACTATTCTAGGTAGAGCCAAAGGACGCAAGGGTAAGGTCAAAAGACAGGAACCTCTGGAGGGAAAGCGAATACTCTCGTGGATAGTGCACCAGATAGAGGTAGGAAAAGTTCCATGGAAAGTTTGATTTCTCTTTCTAGTCACCCTATTTAGAACCCTTTTGATTCTGGACTTTGATACTATTAAGGTAGTGGATCCCTTAGTTGCCTCAAACCCAAGTGGAAATACGACTCATTTATCGATGATTTGTCGGGGTTTGAGAAACTCTGTGTTAGGTGTCGAGTTTGATTACGACACATATGTTCTTGATTTCATAAGATACGGTTTGATTCTAGGATGGATGGGTTAACCATATACAGAGCCATTCTAGATAGTGAGAGGAGGGTCGTTAGACTTCTGACTTGCCATAGGAAGACTTTCGAGATTTCTTATGAACCCGAAGGGGTCTGTCATGCTGAGTCTCCTAGAACCTCTTGATATATCTATCGATGATTTGCGACATGTGACTCCTAAAAGAAAAGAGGGAACTTGATAAACAAGTAGGGGAGCTACTTGAGAAGAGGTTTGATAAGGGAGTTATATCGGGAAGGGTAACCTATTGAAGACAGTCCTTGAGGAAGCCCATCATTCTAAGATGACTATTAATCCAGGCGGCAATAAAATGTATAGAGTTCGAGGTAGTGAAGCTAAAATTGCGTGAGGAAATGAAAGTCGAGATGGAAGCAATGATAGGACGAGTTCTGACTTGCATACTTGGATCAGAGGCTAAGAAATTATGCTACAAAGAAGTGAAGCTAGTAAGAGTGCAATGGGGAAAAGGACGCGAGAATGCTACCTGGGAGGCTGAAGACAAGATTCGTGCTTCATACCCTTTCCCTTTCGAGGGTATGTTCTTGACTCCTTTTTCCTAAGTTTTATCAGTGCTTGTCTTTATCAATTGAGCATATCTTATCTATAGCATCTTTCGACCTTTATATAGGAATCCTATGGATGTAAACATGTGTTTGAAACATATTATGTCTGATGAATGCAAGTGGATGCAAGTGTTTGCTAGTGGTTGTCTATGGATGCATATACACACACATTAGGCACTAAGATCGGCTCAATCACTTTCATACTGCATATGGATGTGTGTGCATTTTCTTTTCTTTTATAGATGGAAATGGATGTATTGGCATATGGATGTTGCATTTGGACGAATGAGTGTGCACACAAATAAAGAGCTAACATGTTGTAATATGATTATTTGCATACATGATAGATTCATGGCACTAACAAACATTGCATTAAGGAGGTCAACTGAATCAGTAGACCACCAGATCTTTTGCATTAACTTTGGGACAAATACACACACGGTTGCATATATACATATAAGCATTAGAAAACTTTAAGGACAATGGATGCTATTGGTTGTTGGATGAGTAGACGGATGATGGATGGTAGGATATGCATTCTTTTCAATTTAGAGATTTCGGGGACGAAATCCTTTAAGTATAAAAGAATGTAACACCCCGAATTTTTAACCACGCTAAAAGAGGATAAATTAAGTAATAATTAATTCAATATTCAGAATTAGTGGAAACAAACTGCACCTTGCGTCCATCTTGAAATTCTAGTTAAGGTAGACATTTGGTTTGCGTAAAACGGACAACGTATGAAGAAGTAATTAAGGTTTGGAGTTTGTATGCATATAAGGAAGATATATATATAATTCAAAAATATTCAAAAATTAGCAAAACCAGAAATCTGGCATGTAGATCGATGAAAGCCCGACCGTTTGAGTCGACCCAAGACCCGGCTGGGTCGATCCATAGGTCGACTCAGGCTCATGGGGGTCGACACCCCTGAAGGGGTGTCAACCTAGGGGCCGAGCCACCTGAAGGGGGGTTGACCCACCCACGGCTCTGGAAACTTCTTTTCTGACGTGTACGATTCGAATGGCTTATGGTCCATTCCGATGGTCTTGGTTGCTCTGCTACTCCAATATTTTTTTAATATATATAAACAAAACAGGAGAAACTAGCCGTTCTCCAAAGGCTCACAAAAACGGTTTCTAAACCTCAGAAACCGTGCACACACACAAACAAAAACAACGCAATGGAACAATAGATACAAGGCCCAAACATCATAATCAAAGTAATCCACTCCATGCAACGCCATCGGCCCATCAGGAGAAGCCTCGGCTGACGTAGAAGCGACGAAGAGGCAAAGGCTCTAAAGAGAAGCACCCGGAGCCTGATCTAAGCACTAGCCTCCAAATAGGTAGAAAGACCAAAGCCGGTAGGACGTAATGGGTGGTTGGCATCTCTTCGCACCATAGACGAAGGAAAGTACATAACCAACTACTCAACCAAGAATCCTCAGCAAAAGAAGTACCAGTGAAAACCAAGAGTCCTCCCAGCAAGCTCTGTACAAGCCAACCCAGCAACCTGTAAACCAACATCTGCAAAACTAGCAAACAACGTAAGTCCGGGGGGGGGGGGGGGTGGGGGGTTTGCTACTCCTATATAAGGGACCCTAAACCTCGGTTTTATTCACATAAAAAATGGTGATGGCGAATCTCTGCTGCAATGAAAATTAAGATGGCTTTTCTTCTTCTTCTAAGTCAAATTCTGAGATTCAAGCATAGATTCAACACCAGTTTCTTTTCAATCTCCTTAACAATCCAAATCACGGTGAGTTGGTTATTTTTAGGATTAAATAAATAAAAGTAAATTTTGAAACACTATGATTTGTATGAATCTATGCTATTATCAGATCTATGCTATGTCATGATAGATATATTCTATGCTATTATAATAACTTATGATGTCATATTTGGACTTTAACTTGTGCTACGCTAGATCTATTCCTATAGATCTAATTTTCTTATGATGTCATATTTGGATCTTAACTTATGCTATGCTAGATCTATTCCTATAGATCTAATTCTTTTTGATGTAACATATGCAGATCTTACCTTCTCCCTAAAGTTGGTGGTTAATTTAGGATTATCAATTTCTGGACAATTAAACCATTGTTTAGATCTAGAACACCATATTGTGATTAAAGGAGATCCGTTATTATCAAACATAAGAATTCTTATTTGGATCTGTTCATCCTAAGTATATTGGATCTAGTTTTATCATTACCCTTTTTACTAGTTCTGTCTTTATGTCCACCTTATTATGCCTATTACTTGTCTATGTAAGTACATATGCTTATGTCACATTTAGAATGATCACTATTGTCATTTTTCCCATCACTTTTCCCTTTTTTATTACTCATGACTTGGCTATTTTCTAGCCTAGATGCCACCAAATATATGTGAATGCGGTAGTTAGGGAAGGGGGGAAAATATAAGAATTAGCATAACTGGGACATAAATTTGGGCATAAGTCCATTATGGGTAAAATTGGATATTTAAGCATAAATGGAATATGTGAATATAAATTTGGTATAAATTGGAGAAATGAATGTGAATAAATTTAGGTATAAATTTATTTGTGGACATAATTAGGAAAAAGAGGCATAAAACCTATAATTGACATAGGTATGATTAAAAAGGGAATGTTTAATAATTACAATTATAAATTGTAATTGCACTTATGACACGAGGTTAGGTTGCAATAGTGGTAGAAGTCTGCCTGGACCCGACCGGCATATCCAGCAGTCACTAATGTTGAACCTAATGTGAGAGGTCTAAGTGCGCAAATATGAATCGGGCTAAGACACGAGGTTAGGCCCGACTTGTGGAAGAAGTCTGCCCAGACTCGATCGGCATATCCAGCATCCACAAGTTATAGGCCTAATGTGGGAGGTCTAGCCCATTATAACCATAAATGGTGATGAATTAGTGTAAACAAGGAATGATAGTAACCTATTATGATTAATTACTTAATGAAAATCTTGTATATAATAGGTAGGCTTGTCCGAGGGACAAGTGGAAATTACAACATAAGCTATAATAAAAGGAAAGAAAGCTTTTTAGTAAACCTTAGTTAAGAAAACTAAGTTATAAGCGAACAATATCAAGTTGTAGTGTTATGTTAAACATGAAACAGGTGAACTGAGAAGAGTTTACTTAACTAAATATTAAGTAAAACATGTTATTGTAATTATGGAATCAGACAATGAATAATACAAAGGGATTGTAAGATTACATCCGTTAATTACAATCCAGGGGTGGAAGATTGTAAGATTACTTCTTTTAATTACGATCAAAAGAATAACATGTAATGGAGGATTAGTAATGAACTTAAGTGGATTAAGTTACATTTATATGTAATTAATAAGCAAGAGAAACTTTGGCAAGTAAAAGGCAGCCAATGTGAATGGGGATAACCTGTTAGTCTGTTATACTTAACCTAATTGAATTCATAGGGATTGTCTGAACATAAAAATGAATAGGAATTAAGTAAACATGCTTGAACCAGTGGGACGGTTAAGTAAATCTTGGATAGGTGGGTAATATTAGTATATATAGGCCCATAAACTTAACCGTTAAATAAACATGCTTGAATCAGTGGGAGGGTTAAGTAAATCTTGGGTAAGCGTGTAATATTGGTATATATAGGCCCACAAACTTAACCGTTAAATAAACATGCTTGAATCTGTGGGAGGGTTAAGTAAATCTTGGGTAGGTGGGTAATATTAGTATATACAGGCCCACAGACTTAACCATTAAATAAACATGCTAGAATCTGTGGGAGGGTTAAGTAAATCTTGGGTAGGTTGGTAATATTATTATATATAGGCCCACAAATTTAACAGTTAAATAAACATGCTTGAATCAGTGGGAGGTTTAAGTAAATCTTAGGTGGGTGGGTAATATTAGTATATATAGGCTCACAAACTTAACCTGGTAAGGTCATGTAATTAAAGACACCGAGTGGTATACATAATTGAGGGAAATAATAAAGTTATGTAATTAAAGACACCTTTTAGGGTAAGCTTAACGTGTAGAAATGATAGGGTGATGTATTAAGGACACCTATAGGTAAGCATAACAGGCAGAAAGATTGGGGGTTATGTATTAAAGACACCTATAGGTAAGCATAACTGGTAGAAAGACTGGGGTTATATAGTTAAAGACACCCTTTAGGGTAAGCATAACTGACATAAGGGTATGTAATTAAAGACACCTAAGGGTATACATATCAATGAAAAACCTAGTGGGGATACAAGACAAAGGGGAGAGCTTGTATCATATTGTGTGGGACCCTTTTCAATCAGTAACCCGGAGTAGGTATCAAATAAAAACTCCTTACTAGGCGGAGAAAGGGGCATTCTTACTAATTGATTGTAAGAGATCCAAATGAGGAGGACGGTGTGGGAGGCACAAACCGACCGGGGACATGTGTGTGCGTGGGCCGGGAAGAGGGGGCTAAGACGACCGTTGTAACACCCCACCTCCGCTAGGGTCACTCACAAAGGGAATGCACTAGCTTTGGTGGAGCATTATCTAGGTAGACATACACAGAAATATTACAAGACAGAACATATAAAACAGCGGAAGAATAACCAAATTTCGTTGCTTTAAAATCTAGAAAGGTCTAAAGACTTGTACATCAAAATGCTATTAAATCCATTACATCGAAATCTGTCTTGCAATAGTATAGAAGCATAAAACCATAGTCATAAATCATTCCCCAAGTAAAACAGCAAAGCAAGCCATAGCCAAGAGAAATTCAAGCAGTACATGAAAGAGCCTTGGAGCTTGGTAAGATCCGAACTAAGCTATATTCCCACCCTGCGAACCTGGGGGGGGGGGGGGTGAAACGAAAGAAAAAGAGGCAAAACAAACTGGGTCAGTCATAAAGACTTAGTAAGTCCTAGTGGCTTTCAGCATAAAAACAGGTGAAGATAATATGGCATGAATAAACTGAAAGTAAACATAAGCATGATGACAAGGTAAGCTACAGGTACGATGAATCAAGTATAACATTACAAGGTTTCTATTAAGTATAACATCACAAGATTTCTAAGCTCCACCATTCCACTATTTTCTTTGATTTCCTATATTCTCTGCACCAACTGTACTTGTACCCCAACCAGTATCATCCTTTCCATGTATATGTACAGTCCCTTGCCGTATATCGTACGGGTTTCATCACGTGTTTCTATACTACTTCAACGTAGTACCACCATTCTTGAAATCGTTTGGACCGCCACCCCTTGTTCTGGCTAGGTTTCCTTATCATGAGCTATCGCCTGTTCAACTAGGATTTATGCCACCTAGGGCCACTAGGGATTATGCTACCTATTGAACGTTTTCTAGATTCGATTAGGGTTTATGCCACCTAGGACCACTAGGGATTATGCTACCTAACGAACAACACCCTTTTCCCATGCAACGATCTATTAATCGATCGGCTCCCTACAAGTCCTAGCTCGTTCATGTGTTTGTGTCATATGGCCCAATCACGAAATGTAGTCACCTGTGCTAGGTCCACCATAGAGTGTATCAAGCCCTAGGGTGCCAACCACCAACATGAATCAAGCACGCACAGTGTAAACCTACGAGTGCCCAGTGCCTGCTTTTTTAACTCCGGACTACGTGCATGACCATAGTCCGCCTGAACCTACAATGGCGCACCGACTCAGCCGTCGTTCTGGTCGCTTACAATTAGCCCAGTAATCGTGCCCCACCCTGCCTAGTTCCAGGGTACCGTGATACATCTTGTGGTTTACTGCTGAAAAGGACAACGCAACTAGGGTTTCCGTCCAGTAGGTTAAGTGTTGTCATTTAAATTCGAGACTTAACCCCATCAATCCAGCATGTCAAGTTGGTTAAGTGTTGTCATTCAAGTTCGTGACTTAACCCGCCTACGTGTCATGTCAAACTGGCTAAGTGTTGTCGTTCAGTTCATGACTTAGCCCTACAAATCATCTGTCAAGTTGGTTAAGTATATTCAATCAGTTCATGACTTAACCCTATCAAATCATCATGTCCAATTAGTTAAGTATATTCAAGCGGTTCATGACTTAACCCTATCAAATCATCGTGTCAAATTGGTTAAGTATATTCAAGTGGTTCATGACTTAACCCTATCAAATCATCGTGTCAAATTGGTTAAGTATATTCAAGCAGTTCCTGACTTAACCCTGTCAAATCATCGTGTCAAATTGGTCAAGTATATTCAAGCGGTTCATGACTTAACCCTATCAAATCATCGTATCAAATTGGTTAAGTATATTCAAGCGGTTCATGACATAACCCTATCAAATCATTGTGTCAAATTGGTTAAGTATATTCAAGCGGTTCATGACTTAACCCTATCAAATCATCGTATCAAATTGGTTAAGTATATTCATGCGGTTCATGACTTAACCCTATCAAATCATAGTATCAAATTGGTTAAGTATATTCAAACGGTTCATTACTTAACCCTATCAAATCATCGTGTCAAATTGGTTAAGTATATTCAATTAATTCATGGCTTAACCCGCCCACGTATCATGCTAAGTTGATTAAGTATTATCTATATGTTCAAGTTGACTTAACTCCGCCACGTGTCATGTTATATTGGTTAAGTGTCATTAGTCTAGTCATATTACTTAACCCACCCATTGGTCTGATTAACTATTATGTTTGTTAAGCCTACATTTGTAAGTTTTACATGTTCTTAACTCATACCGGTTAAGTCCACATTTACATGTCAAATTTCCATGTTATCCCACCTAACCCTCCAACCACACCCACGTCTTATTATGGTTAGTATTCCTTAATTAATTCATTATGACGAACGAATCATGACCTCTCACATTAGACCGTGCATTTTGTGGCCACTGGATTTGTCGGGCGGTTCCGGGCAGATTTACACCACAAACTGGGTCTAACCTCGTGTCATAAACCGTTACGCCTACAATTTGGCCTTCGACCTCTCACATTAGACTGACACTTTGTGGCTACTGGATTTGTCGGGCGGTTCCGGGCAGATTTACACCACAAACTGAGTCTAACCTCGTGTCAAAGGTTCATTAATGGTCGTATTCCAACCAAAACCCCAATATTAGTTCATGTGTTTAACATATAGAAATGTTCATGTTCCAACCACGTTCATATTTCCAGTTATATATCAAGTTCATAATTCACGTTTTTTCCCCAAAACATATTCCCAAATTATTATCATAATTCACTATAATGCTATGCCAAGTTATAGCCTTTTATTTACAATACATGCCAACTACCCAAAACCCAACTTAGGCGCGTTCATATTAAACCTCTACCAAGTCATAAATTTTCACATATGTTCCAACTCCAAAATTTAACATACGCCTAAGTTCTAGATTAGATGTAAATTTTACATATGCCCAATTCGTACCAAATTTACATATGTTCAATTTATGCCGTTTTACATGTATACCAATTTTATGCCATTTTACCATATCAAGTTCTAGCCAAAATTACATGTATCAAGTTTCATACCCAATAAACCCTAATCATGATTTATGATGTAGTTATCCCAAACTATAATCTTTTTATTACAGTACATGTCAGTTGCCCAAGTTCATAATACATGTTTATGCCAACTATCAAGTTTACGATTGCTTTCATGTTCAAATTCCCAATTCTACATATGCCTAATTAACATAAGCCCAATCTTTTGATTTAATTTACATAGTCCCAAACTCTTGATTTAATTTACATGCCAATTCATGTATGTCCAAACTTGCAATTTCAATCATATTGACAATACCCAAATATCCAATTTCATGTTATGCCATCAATTCCACCACACACATATATCCAAATAGGTAATCTCCCAATATTTCCCCGTATACAAATTGCACGTATATCGCAGTTTAGGCCTAAGTCCGAAATTGACCAAGGTTCATCAAAAGAAAATAAATAGGGGACGGTAGAATTTGTATAACAATAAGTACAGAGAGAAAACTGGCATAAGAACATCGTCTCAAGCATAAAAGATAGATCTTGATAATAATATCAACATGAATCAAGAAAAACCAATTTACAACAAGCTGAATAGATCATAGACTTGACATGAAAATGAGAATAGAGAAGTCCCAATACTCAAGATTCAAGAAGCAATAGATCTGAATCAATAAACATACTTAAATCCAATTCCACTTTATTCCATGTCCATATTATAATTAAATGTTTAAATCTAAAAACAACTAGAACTTATAGAGCATGGCTTGTGAATTAGGAACCGAATTTGTGTTGCGGCGTTGTTAATTTATTGTCTTGAATCATTGTAGAAGCCTTGTTCTTTGAATTGATTTGTGTTTGAATGTTTGTACTTTGATTTTGAGACAGTGGCCATGGTTCAAGAGGTATTTTAGCAGTATAATGGTGTAAGAATGATTTGATATGAATTTGGTTAGGTCTAAGGGTGTTTTTATAGGTGTAGTAACTAGTTTAGGCCCTTAGATTAACCCTAGAATCAATCCGGACCGTCAAAACACGTCTCAAGCTTCAAAAATGAGTTCTGGGACAAAACAGGCCGACCAGGTCGACCTGTAAGGGGGGGGGGGGGAGGTCGACATATGGTCGACCTGGGGGGTAGGTCGACCCTATGGTCGATCTGGGGGGTGGGAGGGGGGGGGGTAGGTCGACCCTATGGTCGACCCCTTGGTCCAGTGCTGCCTGAAAACTGCTGAAACTTGTACAGGCCATAACTTCTTCATCCGGACTCCGATTTTCGAAAACTCGGACTCTATTTCATGTAAAATTTTGAGACGAACGCAATGGCCTAACCCATTTCCCTTGATTCTGACTTTAAAATTTAATTCTTCCTTGATTTCTTGTTTTAACATGTTATAAAAATACGGGTTGTTACATTCTCCCCTCCTTAAAGGATTTCGTCCCCGAAATCTTCAAGTTAAGAAGAATGTGTCCTACCATCCAATCATACATGTACTCAATCATCAATCACAGGCATTCATTGTCCTTAAGAGATTTGTAATGCGGTATGAACATATGCAGAAAGTGTGTGTGTATATGTTCCTTATCTAATGCAAATGATCTGGCCTGATTGATCTTCTTAATGAAAAATATGTTTTAGTGCCATGAGTCCAACATGTATGCTAATATTCCTAGTCACATAAACGCTATATGTGTGCACAAACATCCATCCACATGCATCATCCATATGATAACACATCCAGTTTCATCCATAAACAAGTATAAACACTCATGCATATGCAATATGGAAATGTGTCTGAGCCGATCTAGTGCCTAATGTGTGTTCATGCATCCACGTGAAACAACTAGCAACCACTTGCAACCATTAACCATAACATGTCTCAAACACATGTTTACATCCATTAGTTCCTACCTAAAGGTATAACCGAATGATAGAAGCAAGTAAAGAAAAACTTTGTGCCCATTAGGCAATGTCAAAAACTGGAAATCTATGTCACATATATACTGATTAGGAGAACTCCCTAAGCACCAGCCCCGAAGACCGAAATCAATATCAGATTGATACCCAAAGAATTAACCAACCAATATATATGTTTCTAGGAAACTAAGCAAAATGGACTCCTTTTTGGTCACGAAAAATCCCTTCCTAAGACAAACCCATATCCTAAAAACCCAAAGAGTTTAGTCAATCCAATGGACACCCTCAAGCCCCAAAATGTATTACTAATAGACGAGTCATGCTTCCTATGGGGTTTCTAACAGAAATGGGATTGAGAATAGGACCGAGAGGATATACTTGAAAGATAGCATGCAAATAAGCTCTATAGGAAAAGAGGGATCAAGGATATACTCTTAAAAAGAGATATGATGCGCGTATCTAGTCTTCAATCTTCTAAGTCGCATTTCCTTGAGCTTAACTCCATTGTGCTTTGTCCGTCTTTAACTTCATAATTTCTTAATTCTGGTTTCCAAAATATGAGTTGGAACTCATTTCACTGTTGTCGCTCATCCCAATTTCCCTTATCCTCCTTCTAGTATACTCGGCTCAAACATAACTGCGTACTCATGGTTTCATGCAAGCTCTCCAAAATTCACTAGTGAATCCTGGATCTCGTTTACTTATTATAAGGTATTCCACGCAGAAGAACTATCTCTTGAAAACAAACAAATGCCAACCATGTTGCCAAATGTACTTACTAAGGTGATTTTCTATGACTCACGCATAAGCGAAATGAACCATTTGCCTTAGTGGCGAACACTACTCGAGCGGATCAATAAATATATTAAGAGATTCTAGGTAACTAAGCATGGAAGAACCCTAAGGGTTACACTAGACTTCGAGGGCATTACCCGGGCAAGTCAAGAGTCTAACTACCCTCTTTTCATACTCGACAATGGTATCATTTTTGGATAACCACTCCATCCCTAGAAACAACCCATAGACCAAAAACATAAGCTTTACTTCTAAACTCAACACTTATCATAGACATTCTCAAATCCAAACAAGTCATGAATAAATGAGCCGGTTCCCCAATAGGATTTGAGACAAAAATGGGATCCTCTACTACGCTAGTACTAAGGTGCAGAGACTCAACTATCGAAAAAGGATGCGATGAATAAAAACAAAGTTCCCACGGTGTGATAGAAAAGAGAAGCTAAACTTTTAATAGAAATGTTACCACCTCTCTTAGGTATGCTAGTAGCGAGAGCATACAATTGCCCTCTTGACGATCTTGTTCTTCGCCCTTGTCCTTGTCCTATGATACTTAACTACATGTCCCTTTTTACCATACCAACGATGTTCTTTCTTATCATGGGTTTTATTATTCTTTTACTTTGACCTCTTCCCTTTCACCTTTTCCTCCTTCGTGGATTACGCCTTATCAACAAGTTTCTCATCCTTAGGCTTGTGTTCTTTATCCTCGTTCTTACTATCCTTGTATAGCTTGTTGGCAAGTTTCTCGAAAGCTACTTCCATCGCACGACAACCCTACAAAGCTTGAGATAAGATTAGTCGCAAGTAAACTACTGCGGCTACAGATGGATGTTGGACACTACTTGGCCCTCCGACATGTGTCGCATGCCTACAAACTATGGTGAAAAAGAAAGAGAGAAGAGACTCAAGGAGAGAATCAAAAGATAGTGCATATGGCTTTGGGGAATATGCCTTTCGTAAAACAAAACTTTTCTTGAAAAATGCTTCTTTGTAAATGGTTTTGAAATAATTTCAAAAGGTTTTTAAAAGCTTTTGCACAGTCTGGTAACCTTCTGCTCTGATACCAAATGTAACACCCCATCTCCGCTAGGGTCACTCACAAATGGAATGCACTAGCTTTGGTGGAGCATTATCTAGGTAAACATACACAGAAATATTACAGGACAGAACATATAAACCAGCGGAAGAAGAACCAAATTTCATTGCTTTAAAATTTAGAAAGGTCTAAAGCCTTTTACATCAAAATGCTATTAAATCCATTACATCGAAATCTGTCTTGCAATAGTAAAGAAGCATAAAACCATAGTCATAAATAATTCCCCAAGTAAAACAGCAAAGCAAGCCATAGCCAAGAGAAATCCAAGTAGTACATGAAAGAGCCTTGGAGCTTGGTAAGATCCAAACTAAGCTGTATTCCCACCCTGCGAACCTAGGGGAAGAGAAACGAAAGAAAAAGAGGCGAAACAAACTGGGTCAGTCATAAAGACTGAGTAAGTCCTAGTGGCTTTCAACATAAAAACAGGTGAAGATAATATGGCATGAATAAACTGAAAGTTAACATAAGCATAATGACAAGGTAAGCTACAGGCACGATGAATCAAGTATAACTTTGCAAGGTTTCTATTAAGTATAACATCGCAAGATTTCTAAACTTCACCATTCCACTATTTTCTTTGATTTCCTATATTCTCTGCACCAACTGTACTAGTACCCCAACCCGTATCATCCTTTCCATGTATATGTACAGTCCCTTGCTATATATCGTACGGGTTTCATCACGTGTTTCTATACTACTTCAACGTAGTGCCACTATTCTTGAAATCGTTTGGACCGCCACCCCTTGTTCTGGCTAGGTTTCCTTATCATGAGCTATCGCGTGTTCAACTAGGATTTATGCCACCTAGGACCACTAGGGATTATGCTACCTATTGAACGTTTTCTAGATTCAATTAGGGTTTATGCCACCTAGGACCACTAGGGATTATGCTACCTAACGAACAACACCCTTTTTCCACGCAATGATCTATTAATCAATCGGCTCCCTACAAGTCCTAACTCGTTCATGTGTCTGTGTCATACGGCCCAATCACGAAATGTAGTCACCTATGCTAGGTCCACCATAGGGTGTATCAAGCCCTAGGGTGCCAACCACCAACATGAATCAAGCACGCACAGTGTAAACCTACGGGTGCCCAATGCCTCCTTTTTCAACTTCGGACTACGTGCATGACCATAGTCCGCCTGAACCTACAATGGCGCACCAACTCAGCCATCGTTCTGGTCGCTTACAATCAGCCCAGTAATCGTGCCCCACCCTCCCTAGTTCCCGGGTACCGTGATACATCTAGTGGGTTACTGTTGAAAAGGACCGCGCAACTAGGTTTTCCGTCCAGTAGGTTAAGTGTTGTCATTTAAATTCGAGACTTAGCCCCTTCAGTCTAGCATGTCAAGTTGGTTAAGTGTTGTCATTCAAGTTCGTGACTTAACCCGCCTACGTGTCATGACAAATTGGCTAAGTGTTGTCGTTCAAGTTCATGACTTAGCCATACGAATCATCTGTCAAGTTGGTTAAGTATATTCAATTGGTTCATGACTTAACCCTATCAAATCATCGTGTTCAATTGGTTAAGTATATTCAAGCGGTTCATGACTTAACCCTATCAAATCATCGTGTCAAATTGGTTAAGTATATTCAAGCGGTTCATGACTTAGCCCTATCAAATCATCGTATCAAATTGGTTAAGTATATTCAGGCAGTTCATGACTTAACCCTATCAAATCATCGTGTCAAATTGGTTAAGTATATTCAAGAGGTTCATGACTTAACCCTATCAAATCATCGTGTCAAATTGGTTAAGTATATTCGAATAATTCATGGCTTAACCCGCCCACGTATCATGCTAAGTTGGTTAAGTATTATCTATATGTTCAAGTTGACTTAACCCCGCCACGTGTCATGTTATATTGGTTAAGTGTCATTAGTCTAGTCATATTACTTAACCCACCCATTGGTCTGATTAACTATTATGTTGGTTGAGCCTACATTTGTAAGTTTTACATGTTCTTAACTCATACCGGTTAGGTCCACATCTACATGTCAAATTTCCATGTGATCCCACCTAACCCTCTTACCATACCCACGTCTTATTATGGTTAGTATTCCTTAATTCATTCATTATGATGAATGAATCATGACCTCTCACATTAGACCGTGCATTTTGTGGCCACTGGATTTGCCGGGCGGTTCCGGGCAGATTTACACAACAAACTGGGTCTAACCTCATGTCATAAACCGTTACGCCTACAATTTGGCCTTCGACCTCTCACAATAGACTAACACTTTGTGGCTACTGGATTCGCCGGGCGGTTCCGAGCAGATTTACACCACAAACTGAGTCTAACCTCGTGTCAAAGGTTCATTAATGGTCGTATTCCACCCAAAACCCCAATATTAGTTCATGTGTTTAACATATAGAAATGTTCATGTTCCAACCACGTTCATATTTCCAGTTATATATCAATTATCAAGTTCATAATTCACGTTTTTGCCCCCAAAACGTATTCCCAAATTATTATCATAATTCACTATAAGGCTATGCCAAGTTATAGCCTTTTATTTACAATACATGCCAACTACCTAAAACCCAACTTAGGCGCGTTCATATTAAACCTCTACCAAGTCATAAATTTTCACATATGTTCCAACTCCAAAATTTAACATACGCCCAAGTTCTAGATTAGATGTAAGTTTTACATATGCCCAATTCGTACCAAATTTACATATGTTCAATTTATGCCGTTTTACATGTATGCCAATTTTATGCCATTTTGCCATATCATGTTCAAGCCAAAATTACATGTATCAAGTTTCATACCCAATAAACCCAAATCATGATTTATGATGTAGTTATCCCAAACTATAATCTTTTTATTACAGTACATGTCAGTTGCCCAAGTTCATAATACATGTTTATGCCAACTATCAAGTTTATGATTGCTTTCATATCCAAATTCCCAATTCTACATATGCCTAATTAATATAAGCCGAATCTTTTGATTTAATTTACATAGTCCCAAACTCGTGATTTAATTTACATGCCCATTCATGTATGCCCAAACTTGCAATTTCAATCATATTGACAATACCCAAATATCCAATTTCATGTTATGCAATCAATTCCACCACACACATATATCCAAATAGGTAATCTCCCAATATTTCCCCGTATACAAATCGAACGTATATCGTAGTTTAGGCCTAGGTCCGAAATTGACCAAGGTTCATCAAAAGAAAATAAATAGGGGAAGGTAGAATTTGTATAACAATAAGTACAGAGAGAAAACTGGCTTAAGAACATCGTCTCAAGCATAAAAGATAGATCTTGATAATAATATCAACATGAATCAAGAAAAACCGATTTACAACAAGCTGAATAGATCATAGACTTGACATGAAAATGAGAATAGAGAAGTCCCAAAACTCAAGATTCAAGAAGCAATAGATCTGAATCAATAAACATACTTAAATCCAATTCCACTTTATTCCATGGCCATATTATAATTAAATGTTTAAATCTAAAAACAACTAGAACTTACAGAGCATGGCTAGTGAATTAGGAACTGAATTTGTTGTAAAAATGTTGCGGCGTTGTTAATTTATTGTCTTGAATCCTTGTAGAAGCCTTGTTCTTTGAATTGATTTGAGTTTGAATGTTTGTACTTTGATTTGGAGATGGCAGCCATGGTTCAAGAGGTATTTTAGCAGCATAATAGTGTAAGAATGATTTGATATGAATTAGGTTAGGTCTAAGGGTGTTTTTATAGGTATAGCAACTAGTTTAGGCCCTTAGATTAACCCTAGAATCAATCTCGACCGTCAAAACACGTCTCAGGCTTCAAAAATGAGTTCTGGTTCAAAACAGACCGACCAAGTCGACCTGTAAGGGCGGGAGGTCGAAATATGGTCGACCTGTTGGGTAGGTTGACCCTATGGTCGACCTGGGGGGGGGGGGGGGGGTAGGTCGACCCCCTGGTCTAGTGCTGCCTGAAAACTGCTGAAACTTGTACAGGCCATAACTTCTTCATCCGGACTCCGGTTTTCGAAAACTCGAACTCTATTTCATGTAAAATTTCAAGACGAACGCAATGGCGTAACCCGTTTCCCCCGATTATGAATTTAAAATTTAATTCTTCCTTCATTTCTTGTTCTAACATGTTATAAAAATAGGGGTTATTACAACCGTGGTACCTGTAGATATGGTTGTGAACATTATTACGACGAAGGGTTGCCACTTTAGGAGGTGATACCTCCTACTATGGGGCCGGCACAAGGTATCTACGAGGGTTAGGGTGCAGATTGATCAGGGTAGTATTTAGGATACATTAGGATGTATACCTAAGTTTACCACATTATAGTTGAAGGGATAATCTCTTTCTGGATATACTCGTAATAGTGCAGAGTAATCATTAGAAGCATATACACCTTATCCTGTCTACCTTGTCACACCTGCCATTTATGTAGTGATCTCTCTTATCCACTTTATATGTCTGTCATGTTACTTTTATTTATTTACTGGCTAAAAGTAACTAGACTCGCTAGACTTTATGTCTGACCCTTTTTATTCCTCCTTCTTTCGTCCGCCCCCTCCCCCGGGTTCTCAAGGGAGGGGATCTCAGGTTTAGTCAGGATTCTGCTATCGTCTTGCTTGGAGCTACTTAGAAATACTGCTGGTTTCACATCTTTCTCTACTATGGCTTATGATTTGGGGATTATCCTCATTATTGTACTCTGATATTTAAAGTACAAGACAGAAGTTTTAATGATGTACTGAGTTTATGTATTTTCAGACATATGGTGTAACCATGCTTTATGATTAATAAAAGTTTTTAATTCCACTGCTATTTTATATCTGCCTTGCAATGTTTCTATTCTGTTTACCTATAATGCTTCATGAAACTTAACACATTCCCTTAGTGAGTGACATTAACGGACGTGGAAAGTCACACTTGGTATCAGAGCTGAAGGTTGCCAGATTGGATAAAAGTTTTTGAAAACTATTTTCAAAAAGTTTTAAATGAAAGTATTTTCAAAAAGAAGAGTTTATTTTGAAAAACATATTCCCCAAAGCCATATGTAATATCTCTCGATTCTCCGCTTGATTCCTTTTTGTTTGGAGAACAAATTCTTTCCAAAAGGTGTCCCCATTGCGGCATGGTTCTATAGGCATCTTAAGACTACGACACATGTCGAAGGGCAATGAAGTGCCTAACCTCCATATGTAGCTACAATAGTATCAACTACGACTAATCTTCTCCAGCTTCGTATGGATTTCCATGTGATAGAGACAACTTTCGAGAGATTTGTTAGCTTGTTACGCAAATAAAGGTGAAAGGAAGAAGTTATGGTTGAGGAAACACAAAATCAAAGTTATGGCCCAAGAAATGATGGCAAAACAACAGAAGAAGGGCGGAAAGAATGACAAGGTTAAGGGTAAGAGGAAGTGCTATAGTTGCGAGCGAGAGGGTCACCTAGCCTAGGATTGCAGGAAAAGGAAGAATGCTTGCTTCGATTGTGAAGAGGTTGGACGCTATTCTAGGTAGTGCGAAAGGAAGCAAGGGCAAGGTCATAAGATAGGAAACTCTGGAGGGCAAGTGAATGCTCTCGTGGCTAGTGCACCAGGTAGAGGTAGGAAAAGATTAATTTCTCTTTCCAGTCACCCTATTTAGAATCCTTTTGATTCTGGCGCTTCGCACTCGTTTATATCTGTGGTCAAACCTCTGCACTTAGATACTAGTATGGTAGTGGATCCCTTAGTTGTCTCAAACCCCTGTGGAAGTATGGCTCATTTATTGATGATTTTTCGGGGTTTGAGAATTTCTGTGTTAGGTGTCGAGTTTGATTGCGACACATATGTTCTTGATTTCATAAGATGCGGTTTGATTATAGGATGGATGGGTTAACCACATATGGAGCCATTCTAGATAGTGATAGGAGGGTCATTAGACTTCTGACTTGCCATAGGAAAACTGTTAAGATTTCTTATGACCCCGAAGGGGTCTGTCATGCTTAGTCTCCTAGAATTTCTTGATATATTTATCGATGATTTGCGACATGTGACTCCTAAAAGAAAAGAGGGAACTTGACAAGCAAGTAGGGGAGCTACTTGAGAAGATGTTTGATAGGTGAGTCATATCGGGAAGGGAAATCTATTGAAGACATTCCTTGAGGAAGCCCATCATTCTAAGATGACTATTCATCCAAGCGACAATAAAATGTATACAGTTCGAGGTAGTGAAGCAAAACTTGCGAGAGTAAATGAAATTAGATATGGAAGCAATGATAGGACGAGTTCCAACTTGCATACTTGGATCGGAAGTTAAGAAATTATGCAACAAAGAAGTGAAGCTAGTAAGAGTGCAATGGGGAAAGGGCAGTGAGAACGCTACCTGGGAGGCTGAAGACAAGATTCATGCTTGATACCCTTTCCTTTTCAAGGGTATGTTCTTAACTCCTTTTTCCTATGTTTTATCAGTGCTTGTTTTTATCAATTGAGTATATCTTATCCATAGAATCTTTCGACCTTTAAATAGAATCCTATAGATGTAAACATGTGTTTGAAACATTATATTTGATGGATGCAAGTGGATACAAGTGTTTGCTAGTGGTTGCCTGTGGATGCATATATACACACATTAGGCACTAAGATCGGCTCAATCACTTTCATACTGCATATGGATGTGTGTGCATTTTCTTTTCTTTTATGGATGTAAATAGATGTATTAGCATATGGATGTTGCTTTTGGATGAATGAGTGTGCACATATATAAAGAGCTAACATGTTATAATTGGATTATTTGCATACATGATGGATTCATAGCACTAACATACAATGCATTAAGGAGGTCAACTGAATCAGTAGACCGATAGATCTTTTGCATTAGCACTGGGACATATACGCACACAGTTGCATATATTCATATAAGCATTAGATTTAAGGACAATGGGTGCCTGTGCTTGTTGGATGAGTAAATGTATGAAGGATGGTAGGATATGCATTCTTTTCGACTTAGAGATTTTGTGGACGAAATCTTTTGAGTAGGGGAGAATGTAGCACCCTGAATTTTTAACAACACTAAAAGAGGATAAATGAAATAATAATTAATTTAATATTCAAAATTAGAGGAAACGGACTGTACCATTGCGTCCGTCTCGAAATTCTGGTCAAGGGAGACATTTGGTTTGCGTAAAACGGACAACGTATGAAGAAGTTATTAAGGTTTGAAGTTTGTACGCATATAAGGAAGATATATATATATATATATTTCAAAAATACTCAAAAATCAGCAAAACCGGAAATCTGGCGCATAGATTGATGAACGACCCACCATTTGAGGTCGACCCAAGACCCGGCTGGGTCGACCCATGAGTCGACTCAGGCTCATGGGGGTCGACCCCGGGGTCGACCTAGGGGTCGACACCCCTGAAGGCGGGTCGACCCATGAGGCTCCGGAAACTTCTTTTCTGACGTGTACGATTCCGATGGCTTCTGGTCCAATTTGGTAGTCTTGGTTGCTTCGTTACTCCTATATAAGGGAGCCTAAACCTAGGTTTTATTCACATAAATAATGGTGATGGCGAAGCTCTGCTACAATGAAAATTAAGATGGCTTTTCTTCTTCTTCTAAGTCAAATTCTGAGATTCAAGCATAGATTCAACACCAACTTCTTTTCTATCTCCTTAACAATCCAAATCACGGTGAGTTGGTTATTTTTAGGATTAAATAAATAAAATTAAATTATGAAAGACTATGATTTGGATGAATCTATGCTATTATCATGTCTATGCTTTGTCATGGTAGATCTATTATATGCTATTATCATATATTATTACGTCATATTTTGATCTTAACTTGTGCTATGCTAGATCTATTACTATAGATCTAGTTCTCTTATGATGTCATATTTGGATCTTAACTTGTGCTATGCTATATCTATGCCTATAGATCTAATTCTTTTGTGATGTCACATATGCGGATCTTACCTTCTCCCTAAAGTTGGTGGTTAATTTGGGATTATTAATTTCTGGACAATTAAGCCATTGTTTAGATCTAGAACACCATATTGTGATTAATTGAGATCCGTTAATATTGGACATAAGAATTATTATTTGGATATGTTCATCCTAAGTATATTGGATCTAGTTTTATCATTACCCTTTTTACTAGATCTGTCTTTGTGTCCACCTTATTATGCTTATTACTTGTCTATGCTAGTATATATGCTTATGTCACTTTTAGAATGATCACTATTGTCATTTTTCCCATCACTTTTCTCCTTTTTATTACTCATAAATAGGCTATTTTCTAGCCTAGATGCCACTAAATATATGCGAATGCCGTAGTTAAGGAACGGGGAAAAATATTAGAATTAGCATAACTGGGACATAAATTTATTTATGGACATAATTGGGAAAAAGAGGCATAAAACCTATAATTGACATAAGTAGGATTGAAAATGGAATGTTTAATAATTTCAATTATAAATTGTAATTGCACTTACGACACGAGGTTAGGTTGTATTAGTGGTGGAAGTCTGCCCGGACCCGACCGACATATCCAGCAGCCACTAATGTTGAACCTAATGTGAGAGGTCTAAGTGCGCAAATAATAATCGGGCTAAGACACGAGGTTAGGCCCAACTTGTGGAAGAAGTCTGCCCGGACTCGACCGGTATATCCAGCATCCTCATGTTGTAGGCCTAATGTGGGAGGTCTAGCCCATTATAACCATAAATGGACATGGTGATGAATTGGAGTAAAAAAGGTGTAACATCTCACATTCATTAATGTCACTCACAAAGGGAATGCATTAACTTCAATGAAGTGTTATAGGTAAAAGATGCAGATAAATTACAAGATAGACAAATAAAGCAGCAGAAAAGGATAAAAACTTTACTTCATTGATAAAATAGCAGCTTGGTAAACAGCCTGTACAAAGATTATTTTCTAACACCAAAACACCAATACCCAGTACAACAAAGTATCTGTTTTGTTTAATAAAATAAAGAAGCATAAAATGACAATGATATTCCCCAATAAAGCATAAGCCAGCCATAGCAGTGGAAAAGAGAGTCCAAAGGAATACGTCGACTATCTTCGAGCTTGGAAAGAGAAACGATCCAAACTAAGTTGAGCTATTCCCTCCCTGACTACCTTGGAAGGGGGAAAGGAAGAAAAGAGGCAAAACAAAACTAGGTCAGACATAAGTTTGGTAAGTCCAGTGATTTTCAGTACGTAAACAGATAATAGTAGCATGACATGAATAAACTGAATATCAGACAATGCCGTGATAACAGGGATAACAAGATAACCTAAGATTAACATAAGATATGATAAGGCAAGATAAACCTAATGCACTTCTACCCTTTCTCTGCTTCGCTACTATCCCGTTATTTTGATTTTTATATCTCTGCACCAACTAACTACTACCCTGTCTTTTATATTCCCTACGAGTGTCCCAACTAGTATCTTGTGTTATATAATAAGGTGATCCCAACCTCGCAATTGTGGTAGCCTTCAGGTGTACATCTAGTAAAAGAATCTTACCTCAATCAGCCTAATTGCCATGAAGATGTTAGATGTATACTTACTATCTTAACCGATCGTCTCCCTACTTGTATTAATTTTCCTTGTGTCTGTGTCAATCGGCTCTCTCTTGCGTGTAGATACCCTGTGTTGGTTCAACCATAAGTTGTATCAATCCTTATGATCGCAACCTGACACGATTCAAGATGCATAGTGTATACTACTAATGCCCAGTGCCTGCTTTTTCCACTCCGGAGTACATGCATGCCCATACTCCACCGGAACCTACACTGCTGCACCACCTGCCGCTATTTTGACCGCTTATAATCAGCCCAGTAATCGTGCCCCACCCTGCCTAGTTCAGGGTACCATGATACATCTATGTGGGTTACTGCTGAAATGGGTCACTATTACTAGGGTTTCCTACTGGTTAAGTTTTTGGGCCTATATATAGAAATATTACCCACCTACACGAGATGTACTTAACCCTCCTACTGATTCAAACATGTTTATTTAACGGTTAAGTTTGTGGGCCTATATATATACTAATATTAACCACCTACCCAAGGTTTACTTAACCCTCCTACTTATCAAGTCAATATGTATTATTGGTTAAGCTTGCCTTAACCCTATCCACTTTGTTCATGTAATATTGGTTAAGTGTTGTCCATTCATGTTAACTTAACCTACCCACACATCATGTTGTATTGGTTGAGTGTTTCCTATTAACTTAACCCTGTTCATTCATCATGTTATATTGGTTAACTGTTTCCCATTAGCTTAACCCCACTCGTTCATCATATTATATTGGTTAAGTGTTTCTTATTAGCTTAACCCTACTCGTTCATCATGTCGTATTGGTTAAGTGTTTCTTATTAATTTAACCCTACATGTTCATCATGTCATATTGGTTAAGTGTTTCTTATTAACTTAACCCCACTCATTCATCATGTTATATTGGTTAAGTGTTTCTTATCAACTTAACCCCACTCATTCATCGTGTTATATTGGTTAAGTGTTTCTTATTAACTAAACCCCACTCATTCATCATGTTATATTGGTTAAGTGTTTCTTATTCATTTGTTACTTAACCTTACAATTCTTAGCATGTCCTGTTTATTAGCATTAATTTATTCATTAATGCCTTAACCTCTCACATTAGAATTGTTGTTTGCGGTTGCTAGATGTGCTGGGCGGTTCCCGGCAGACTTCTACCGCAAACTCATTCTAACCTCGGGTTTTGGGCTAAATGCGCTAACCTCTCACATTAGATCTGTGTTGCTGCAATTATTGGATGTGCCGGGCGGTTCTGGGTAGTTTTACACCGCAACTCTATCTAACCTCATGTTAGGCATGTTCATCTTTTAGTTAATTTACATATTTAGAATTTATGTTCATATGTAAATTATCCACAAGTATTGTTAATTCAAGTCATGCCCCCTTTTACCCGCTTTATGTCCATAATTCTAGGTATACAAATTCTACCATTTCATGCTACTAATCATTTACATGATTATGAGCAAATCTATGCCAATAGAATGTAGTTTAATATTTTTCCCCAACGTCTCCCCCATTATTCGTTCGCATAATTCACATAGAACATTAGGCTCGCAAATTAGCCTAACTTATAAATAAAAGGGAAAAGAAAGGGACATGTAACATTCCAACAGGCATAAACAATATAGATCAACATGCATACTATAAATTTGGGATAGAACGACATAAACTTAATTAAGCACATGAACATGATCTTACATTTAAATTAGATCCAATTAACATGCGAACTAGAATAGATCTAATTGTATAAGCATGAACATATATAGTTCATAAACATGGGTACTAGCTTGGATCTAAACATATGACATGTATGAACATAACTTAGCATGCAACTTACATACATAAAAGAACCACAAATTTAATACAATATGATAGGTTCAATTGTATCAGTCCCAATAGTCTCATAGGCATGATAGGTTTTACTATGTCAGTCACAATAGTCCAATAGGCATGATAGGTTTTTCTATGTCAGTCACAACAGTCCAATAGGCATGATAGGCTTTTCTATGTCAGTCACAACAGCCCAACAGGCATGATCGGATTTTATATGTCAGTCGCAACAGTCCAATAGGCATAAGCAATTCAGAATTGCAAAAGGATAGGCACTAATAGAAGTAGGCATAGTTCTAGATCTAGTTATTACAACCATGATTTCTTATTAGGTCTTCACATCTAAATGATAATTGTAATTACAGAAAAAGGACGGATCTTGATTTCTGGAATTTGATTTCTGAATTCGAAAAGCTATCCTTTGATGTAGACGTTTGATTTGATGTTCTTCTTAATCGATTACTAGTTATGGATTTTATTTAGAAGATTGAAGAGGCTAGGCTAGCTTGAATACGAACAGCATGATGGCACCATAGTCTTAGGGTTATGAGGTTAAGGTCTAGGTTTGGCTACGCATATATAGATGTCTAGGATTAATTCTAGCCTTTAAATGAGTCTCGGGGAAATCAGAGCCATCAAATCAAAGAGATGTGTCATCCAGCCAACCGTAGCATTACACATATGCCCTAATACCTCAAAAATCAGTCATTGGCCAATGAGAGAAGGCCGCATCAGCACAGGGTCGTCAAAATTCGTCACTGCCCAGATCTGGCTGATGGGGTCGACCCCTACAGGGGTTTCGACACCTGTGTCGACCTTGGTGTCGAACCCAAAGAGCTTGAGTCGACATAGGTGTCGACCCAGCGGGTCTCGGGTCGACACCCAAAATGTGGTCGGTTCTGTGTTTCCTCCTCCTACCTTCGCTTTTTTATATATTTTATTTTAATTCTGGTTTAAAATGAAATCCTCTAACCTCCATAACTTCTTTATACTGTATCTGTTTTACGCAAACTCGGGCTCTAACTCAAGTAGAATTCCAAGACTTACGCAATGGCGCAAACCATTTCCCTTAATTCTTTTTTTAAAGATTAATTATTCTTTAATTATCTCTTATGTCCCATTCTAAAATTGCGGGGTGTTACATTCTCCCCTCCTTAAAGGATTTCGTTCCCGAAATCTCCAAGTCAAGAAGAGTGTTTATCCTACCATCCAACACCCATCTACTCAACCATTCAATTACAGGCATCCATCGTCCTTAAAAGGTCTTTAATGCTTTTCATGAACATATGCATAGTGTGTGTATATGTCCTTACCCAAATGCAAAATCAGGCGGTCTACTGATTCAACTGACCTCCTTAATGCTAATTATGTCAGTGCCATGAGTCCATCATGTATGCAATTATTACTAATCGTACTTCATGACTTCTACATGAGTGCACAATCATTCATACAAATGCAACATCCATATGATAACACATCAAGTTTCAATCCATGTATATATATACAAATTCACTCATGCATATGCAATATGTAAGTGACGCAGTCGATCTAGTGCCTAATGTGTATATATGCATCCACGAACAACCACTAGCAAACACATACATCCACTTGCATCCACCAAACATAACATCTCTCAAACACATGCTTACATCCATTGGCTTCTACCTAAGGATCAAGGATAGGATTGAGAGGATATACTTAAAAGATAAAGACTAGCATGCAAATAAACTTTACAGAAAAAGAGAGATCATGGATATACCCTTAAAAAGGGTATGATGCGCGTATCTAGTCTTCAGTCTTCTAAGTCGCATCTTCTTGAGCTTCACTCCGTAGCGCTCTAACTGTCTTAACTTCACAATTGCGTAGCATCTTAATTTCTGTTTCCAGAATATGAGTTGGAACTCATTTCACTATCGCCTCCCGTACCGCCTCTTCTTCTTCTAGTATACTCGACACCATAACTCCTGCTGTGTCATGCTAACATTTCCTCAAAAGGACTTCCAAAATCCTATTCACCCTTTCTGTCAGAGGATGATAAGCGATGCTCAATCATAATTGTGTACTCATGGCTTCTTGCAAGATTATTTATTAAGGTGACTAGAGGTCTCTTCTCTACTTAATTTATCCATTGCGTCAGCTATCTGAGAATTTTTTCTTTGTGAAGTCCTTATTTAATTCAAAAGTGTGGGTCTTACTCCTAGCGATGCCAACTACTAAATTAACCGAAGGTTTTAAAATCAAAGTTTGATATGTATTCTGAACTTTTCCTTTTCACATAAAGAGGAGTTGAAGTCAACCTTTTTCTTCTTAAGGCATCCGCTACGACCTAACCCTTCCTTCTTATATCAAAATGGCGCCTGGTCCCGTGCCGCATGCATCCGTGTATACCGTAAGACTTTTACTACCGTAAGGTAAAAGTCAAAACTGGGGCCGTTGTAAGAGCCCTCTTTGATTGTTGGAAAGGGATATCACAACCAATATCCCGGGCAAAGGTTAGATTCTTCTTCGCCAATCTTGTAAGTGGGGCTAATACCTTCTCAAAGTCCTTATTGAACTTCCTATATTAGCCCGCTAGTCCAAGAAAGCTTCTTAATTCTGTTGTATTCCTTGGGACCTTCCAGTCTTGCACTTCAACTACTTTTGCGAGATCTACTGCTATCCCTTCTTTGGATGCCACATGTCCTAGAAATCCTACGTCTTCTCTCCAAAAATGGCATTTTTGGAGAACTTCGCTTTAAGTTGATGCGCTTGGAGGGTATCCGAGACTTCCCTTAGATGCAAAGCATGTTCTTCCTCATTCCAAAATATCATCTATGCACAACCGAAGTGAACCATCTGCCTTTGTAACGAAAATGAATGGAGAACCCAATTCAAAAATACTTCGCCTTATGAACCCTTTTTCAAGTAACTATTTTACTTGTTTACTGAGCCCTTCCTTTCCCTAGGATTCATGTGTCGTACAAGTAATGCAACTGGCTTTGCATTGTCAACTAGATATATGCGGAAGTCTATTTCGCATTTTAGGGGACAAACCCCTAACCTAATCAAAAACATATGCGTACTCATGGACTACTCCAACGGATCGCAAATTGTCGATAGATGCATCACGTGATTGTAGGTAGCTAAGATAAATTGATCCCTTAGGATCACACGAGTCGAGGGTATTCCCGAGGCCAGTCGAAAGTCTAACTACCCTCCTTTCACAATTACTAGCTTACCAATCCATGCCTAGAATCAACCCATAGCCCATAAACCAAAAACATAAGTATTACATCTAAACTCAATACTTAATAGCTATTTTCAAATCCTTACAAACCAAAGAAAAATGAGCCGAACCATCAATTGGATTTGAAAAAATAATGGGATCCTCTACTATACAAGATAAAGGGTGCAGAGACTCAACTATGGAAATAGATATAAACGAATGTGAAGCACTAAAATCAAAAAGAGTACTAACAGGATGATCAAAAAGAAAAACTAGACTTTTTCCAACAGAAACTCTACTACCTCTCTCTCTCAGATACGTTGGCAGTGAGAGCATGCACTTTCCTCCTTGAAAATCCTGTCCTTTGTTCTTGCCCTTGTCCTTAATTATAAGACCCATTATACCATAATAACGACACTTCCTCTTCTCTTAGATTTTCTATTCTTTCCTTCTTTGTGAACCAAGTCCATATCCATGAGTTTCTCATCATTGGGTTGTGTTTCTTAGCCAAACTCCCTCATTCTCATCTTTCCCATCTTTGTGTAACTTGTTGACAAGTCTCTTGAAAGTTGCCTCCATCGCACGGAAAACCCTACAAAGCTTGAAAGAAAACTAGCCGTAGGTGAAACTACTGCGGCTATATATGGAAGTTGGGCATTTCTTCGCCCTTTGACAGGTGTCGCAGTCTCATCAAGCCTACGGAACCATGCCGCGATGAGGTTACCTCCCAGAAAGCCAGGAGTCCCGGAGACTCAGTAAAGAAGGAAAACAAGGATTCAAAGAGAGGATCAAAAGAAAATGCATATGGCTTTGGGGAATATGCCTTTAAAACAAAACTTTTCTTCAGAAAATGCTTCTTTTAAAACCGTTGAAAATAATTTTTCAAATCTTTTATCTGATCCAGTAACCTTTAGCTCTGATACCAAGTGTAACACCTCACATTCATTAATGTCACTCACAAAGGGAATACATTAACTTCATTGAAGCGTTATAGGTAAAAGATGCAGATAAATTACAAGATAGACAAATAAAGCAGCGGAAAAGAATAAAATCTTTTCTTCATTGATAAAATAGAAGCTTGGTAAAACATCCTGTACAAAGATTGTTTTCTAACACCAATACCCAGTACAAAAAAGTATCTGTCTTGTTTAATAAAATAAAGAAGCATAAAATGACAATGATATTCCCCAATAAAGTATGATCCAGCCATAGCAATGGAAAAGAGATTCTAAAGGAATACATCGACTACCTTCGAGCTTGGAAAGAGAAATGGTCCAAACTAAGCTGAGCTATTCCCTCCCTGACTACCTGGGGAGAAACGGAAGAAAAGAGGCGAAACAAAACTAGGTCAGACATAAGTCTGGTAAGTCCAGTGATTTTCAGTATGTAAACAGATAATAGTAGCATGACATGAATAAACTGAATATAAGACAATGCCGTGATAACAGGGATAACAAGATAACCTAAGATTAGCATAAGAAATGATAAGGCAAGATAAATCAAATGCTCTTCTATGCTTTCTCTGCTTCGCTACTACCCCGTTATTTTTATTTTTACATCTCTGCACCAACTAACCAGTATCCTAACTAGTGTCCTTTATAGAGTGATTCGTATTCCCTACTAGTGTCCCAACTAGTATCTTGTGTTATATAATAAGGTGATCCCAACCCCGCAATTGTGGTAGCCTTCAGGTGTACATCTAGTAAGAGAATCTTCCCTCAATCAGCCTAGTTACCATGATGATGTTACATGTATCCTTACTACCTTAACCGATCGGCTCCCTACTTGTATTAATTTTCCTTGTGTTTGTGTCAATCGACCCTCTCTTGCGTGTAGATACCCTGTGCTGGTCCCACCATAAGGTGAATCAATCCCTATGATAGCAACCCGACACGATTCAAGATGCACAGTTTATACTACCGATGCCCAGTGCCTGCTTTTTCCACTTCGGAGTACGTGCACGCCAATACTCCACCGGAACCTAAACTGTTGCACCACCTGCCGCTATTTTGACCGCTTATAATCAGCCCAATAATCGTGCCCTACCCTGCCCAGTTCAGAGTACCATGATACATCTATGTGGGCTACTGCTGAAATGGGTCCCCATCACTAGGGTTTCCTACTGGTTAAGTTTGTGGGCCTATATATACAAATATTACCCACCTACATGAGATGTACTTAACCCTCCCACTGATTCAAACATGTTTATTTAACGATTTAGTTTGCGGGTCTATATATATACTAGTATTACTCACCTACCCAAGGTTTACTTAACCCGTCCTACTTATCAAGTCAATATGTATTATTGGTTAAGCTTGCCTTAACCCTATCCACTTTGTTCATGTAATATTGGTTAAGTGTTGTCCATTCATGTTAACTTAACCCACCCACACATCATGTTGTATTGGTTAAGTGTTTCCTATTAACTTAACTCTGTTCATTCATCATGTTATATTGGTTAAGTGTTTCCCATTAACTTAACCCCACTCGTTCATCATGTTATATTGGTTAAGTGTTTCTTATTAACTTAACCCTACTCATTCATCATGTCATATTGGTTAAGTGTTTCTTAATAACTTAACCCTACTCGTTCATCATGTCATATTGGTTAAGTGTTTCTTATTAACTTAACCCCCTCATTCATCATGTTATATTGGTTAAGTGTTTCTTATTAACTTAACCCCACTCATTCATCATGCTATATTGGTTAAGTGTTTCTTATTAACTAAACCCCACTTATTCATCATGTTATATTGGTTAAGTGTTTCTTATTCATATGTTACTTAACCTTACCATTCTTAGCATGCCCTAATTATTAGCATTAATTCATTCATTAATGCCTTAACCTCTCACATTAGAACTGTTGTTTGCGGTTGGTGGATGTGCCGGGCGGTTACGGGCAGACTTCTACCGCAAACACATTCTAAACTCGGGTTTTGGGCTAAATGCGCTAACCTCTCACATTAGATCTATGTTGTTACATTTACTGGATGTGCCGGGCGGTTGCGGGCAGTTTTACACCGCAACTCAATCTAACCTCGTGATAGGCATGTTCATCTTTTAATTAATTTACATATTTACAATTTATTTTCATATGTAAATTATCCACAAATGTTGTCAATTCAAGTCATGCCCCCTTTTACCCTCTAAATTATGTCCATAATTCTAGGTATATAAATTCTACCATTTCATGCTACTAAACATTTACATGATTATGAGCAAATCTATGCCAATAGAATGTAGTTTAATATTTTCCCCAACGTCTCCCCCGTTATTCGTTCGAATAATTCACATAGAACGTTAGGCTCGCAAATTAGCCTAACTTATAAACAAAAGGGAAAAGAAAGGGACATGTAACATTCCAATAGGCATAAACAATATAGATCAACATGTGTAGTACAAATTTGGGATAGAACGACATAAACTTAATTAAGCACATGAATGTGATCTTACATTTAAATTAGATTCAATTAACATGCGAACTAGCATAGATCTAATTGTATAAGCATGAACTTATTTAGATCTTAAACATGAGTACTAGCCTGGATCTAAACATATAACATGTATGACCATAACTTAGCATGCAACTAACATACATAAAAGAACCTCAAATTTAATACAATACGATAGGTTCAATTGTATCATTCCCAATAGTCTCGTAGGCATGATAGGTTTTACTATGTTAGTCACAACAGTCCAATAGGCATGATAGGTTTTACTATGTCAGTCACAACAGTCAAATAGGCATGATAGGCTTTCCTATGTCAGCCACAACAGTCCAATAGGCATGATAGGCTTTTCTATGTCAGTTACCACAGTCCAATAGGCATAAGCAATTCAGAATTGACAAAAGGATAAGCACGAATAGAAGTAGGCATAGTTCTAGATCCAGTTATTACAATCATGATTTCTTATTAGGTGTTCACATCTAAACAATAACTGCACTTACTAAAAAAGGACGGATCTTGATTTCTGGGATCTGATTTCTGAATTTGAAAAGCTATCCTTTGATGTAGACGTTTGATTTGATGTTCTTCTTAATCGATTACTAGTTTGGATTTTATTTAGAAGATGGAAGAGGCTAGCCTAGCTTGAAGATGAACAGCATAACAACACCATAGTCTTAGGGTTATGAGGTTAAGGTCTAGGTTTGGCTACGTATATATAGATGTCTATGATTAATTCTAGACTTTAGATTAGTCTAAGGGAAATCAAAGCCATCAAATCAAAGAGATGTGTCATCCATCCAATTGTAGCATGACACACATGCCCTAAAACCTTAGAAATCAATCATTGGCTAATCAGA
The DNA here is from genome assembly GCA_030737875.1 of Allium sativum. NCBI lineage: Eukaryota > Viridiplantae > Streptophyta > Magnoliopsida > Asparagales > Amaryllidaceae > Allium > Allium sativum. The sequence goes on along the minus strand of CM060921.1, from coordinate 710,956,563 downwards.
GAAGGCCATATCAACACAGGGTTGTCAAAATTCGTGACTGCCCAGATCTGGCTGATGGGGTCGACCCCTACAGGGGGGTCGACACCTATGTCGACCCTGGTGTCGACCCCAAAGAGCGTGAGTCGACATAGGTGTCGAACCAGTGGGACTCGGATCGACACCCAAAACGTGGTCGGTTCCTCATTTCCTCCTCTCGCCTTCGTTGTTTTAAATATTTTATTTTAACTTTGGTTTAAACTGAAATCTTCTAACCTCCACAACTTCTTCATACTGTATCCGTTTTACACAAACTCGGGCTCTATCTCAAGTAGAATTCCGAGATGAACGCAATGGCGCAAACCATTTCCCTTAATTCTTCTTTTAAAGATTAATTATCCATTAAATATCTCTTATTTCCTGTTTTAAAATTACGGGGTGTTACATAAGGAATGATAGTAACCTATTATGATTAATTACTTAATGAAAATGTTGTATACAACCGGTAAGCTTGTCCTATGGACAAGTGGAAGTTATAACATATGCTATAATAAAAGGAAAGAAAGCTTATTAGTAAACCTTAGTTAAAAAAACTAAGTTATAAGTGAACAACATCAAGTTGTAGTGATATGTTAAATAGGAAACATATGAACTGAGAAGAGTATACTTAATTAAATATTAAGTAAAACATGTTATTGTAATTATGGAATCAGACAATGAATAATACAAAGGGACTGTAAGATTACTTCCGTTAATTACAATCCAGGGGTGGAAGATTTTAAGATTACTTCTGTTAATTACAATCAAAAGAATAACAAGTAATGGGGGCTTAGTAATGAACATAAACGGAGTAAGTTATATTTATGTGAAATTAATAAGCAAGGGAAACTTTGGCAAGTAAAAGGCAGCCAATGTGAGTGGGGATAACCTGTTAGTCTGTAATACTTAACCTAATTGAATTCATAGGGATTGTCTGAACATAAACATGAATAGGGATTAAGCAAACATCCTTTAACCAGTGAAAGGGTTAAGTAAATCTTGGGTAGGTGGGTAATATTAGTATATATAGGCCCACAAACTTAACCGTTAAATAAACATGCTTGAATCAGTGAGAGGGTTAAGTAAATCTTGGGTAGTTGGGTAATATTAGTATATATAGGCCCATAAGGTTAACCGTTAAATAAACATGCTTGAATCAGTGGGAGGGTTAAGTAAATCTTGGGTAGGTTGGTAATATTAGTATATATACGCCCACAAACTTAACCGTTAAATAAATATGCTTGAATCAGTGGGAGGGTTAAGTAAATCTTGGGTAGGTAGGTAATATTAGTATATATAGGCCCACAAACTTAACCGTTAAATAAACAAGCTTGAATCAGTGGGAGGGTTAAGTAAATCTTGGGTGGGTGGGAATATTAGTATATATGGGCCCACAAACTTAACCGTTAAATAAACAAGCTTGAATCAGTGGGAGGGTTAAGTAAATCTTGGGTGGGTGGGTAATATTAGTATATATAGGCCCACAAACTTAACACGGTAAGGTTATGTAATTAAAGACACCTAGTGGTATACATAACCGAGGGAAATAATAAAGTTATGTGATTAAAGACACCTTTTAGGGTAAGTATAACTTGTAGAAATGATAGGGTTATATATTAAAGACACCTATAGGTAAGCATAACCGGTAGAAAGATTGGGGGTTATGTATTAAAGACACCTATAGGTAAGCATAAGTGGTGGAAAGATCGGGGTTATATAATTAAAGACACCCTTTAGGGTAAGCATAACTGACATAGGGCTATGTAATTAAATACACCCAAGGATATACATAGTCAATGAAAAATCTAGTACGGATACAAGACAAAGGGGGGAGCTTGTATCATATTGTGTAGGACCCATTTCAGTCAGTAACCTGGAGTAGGTATCAAATAAAGAACCCCATACTAGGCGGAGAAAGGGGGCACACTTACAAATTGATTATAAGAGATCCAAACGAGGAGGACGGTATGGGCGGCGCAAACCGACCGGGACATGTGCGTGAATGGGCCGATAGAAGGGGCTAAGACGACCGTGACACCTGTAGATATAGTTATGCACATTATTACAACAAAGGGTTGCCACTTTAGGAAGTGGTACCTCCTACTGTAGGGCTAGCACAAGGTATCTACGAGGGTTAGGGAGCCGACCGATGACGGTAGTAGTTAGGATACATTAGGATGTATACCTAAGTCTACCACCTTATAGTTGAAGGGATCATCTCTTTCTGGATCTACTAGTAACAATGCAGAGTAATCGTTAGAAGCATATACACCTTATCCTGTCTACCTTGTCACACCTTTCGTTTATGTAGTGATCTCTCTTATCCACTTTATATGCCTATCTTATTACTTTTATTTATTTATTGGATAAAAGTAGCTAGACTCGCCAAACTTTACGTCTGACCATTTTTGTTTCTCCTTCTTTCTTCAGTTCCTCACAGGTTCTCAAGGGAGGGAATTCTCAGGTTTAGTCAGGATTCTGCTATTGTCTTGCTTGGAGCTTTCTAGAAATACTATTGGTTTCACATCTTTCTCTACTATGGCTTATGATTTGGGGATTATGCTTTCTTTATTATTGTACTCTGATATTTAAAGTACAAGACAGAAGTTTTAATGATGTACTGAGTTTATGTATTTTCAGACATATGGTGTAACCATGCTTTATGATTAATAAAAGCTTTTAATTCCGCTGCTATTTTATATCTGTCTTGTAATGTTTCTGTTCTGTTTACTTATAACGCTTCACGAAACTTAATGCATTCCCTTAGTGAGTGACATTAACGGACACGGGGTGTCACAATCGGAGTAAGAATATATATTACACATTGGAAAATTACAATTATCAGAGAACAAATTACATAGTAGCGGAAATAGAAATGTATAAATAGAATATACAGCGGAAATACATGAACTGCCACAACTGAAAGAAATACACGGATACAAAGCTTCTGAATATAGCTCCAACTGTAAACCAGGATCCTGTGAAAATAAAGAATCTACAAAACCAAAACTACTAGCTGCCCTATGGAAAATATGGGCACCCAGAGTTTAGGTAGAAACAATAAACTCCGAGTCAGTCATGGGATGGGTATGAGAGCTAAAACAATTATTGAAACTTCACTTTGAAATAGGGAAATTCATGGGACCACGCCATATAACACGAAACAGGTTTACTCCATGTGAATACCAAAACTTGAAATAAAACAGTTGATAAACAACACAATGCTTTCTGAAAAAATGAAGCTATTATAGGACTCAAGTCCCATCACATAATGCAAAAAAACCCAGAGGATAGAGTTTTACCTTATAATAGCCAAACATGCTTGATATGCTTTAAAAACAAATCATTTTGATATACTATAAGTGCATAGTGTCAAATACAACTTCAAATATAAATATATCAATCATAGGCGGCATAGGTACCATTATATTATGTCGCCATATAGGTTTACAACTAAAATTGTAAAATCGCGTATTGGAAATTGGGTTTCCATCTACGAACCGATGCAAGGGATCTTCCTCACCGATTTTGAGACACTCTAACAAATGCCTCAGGATCACATCTCTGGGAAACCCTTGGATCTTCAGGGCTAGTCAGTCGTCACTGATTGGCAATACCGTAAATAATACGTTAGTCGGTTCTATCAAACCTCTCACAAGGTCAGTATATCGACCAAATCAAAAGCCTTTTAGTCGGCCTAGATCAATTTCCAAGGTACCTCGCTGTCCAACATAATCCAACATCCACATAAGTAAAATGTTTGGGCTCCACACCATGACATCACTCGTAGCTAGAAATTAACGTATGTCCATTTCCCTACAGTGTCTATCTCGTTTTTGGTTCGCACCGGGGAGTGAGTTTCGCGAATTAACGCTACACAAAGTGATGCTACTTAAAGATGTGCATTGATCATCATCCACTAGGCCCTGCTTTTCAACAAAAGCCTTGATCATTTGCATCTTATCATGCCACATTGTTAATTCATGCCATACAATTGATATCTATCAATATATAACCTCTAAGCTCATACGTCTCAGAGAAGGGTGTTAAGTAAGAGAATAAATTCTCTTCCACTAAACAGATACATATTTAATAGAAATCAATCAATACAGAATGAAATACAATGTCAAACATAATGCATTCACAAGTCCGTTATAAGTCTAAACGAAACCAGAGGCACCTTATTCTTTTTCTCATATGCCCAATATAGGATAGAGGTCCTCGCATAACCGGTCAATCTCCAAGTAAGTCTAGACGATCACCACTTATTACCTCGTCTTGGGTGTACTTCCCAAGTCGAGATATCAGCAATCATCCCGACGATGTGAATATCTTCGGTCTTCAACCATCGTATTTATTTTTTTGACTTTTAGTCGTCGTAATAGTTATTCAGAATGGGTTAAACCCGGTCTTTCTAAATAACCAGCGTGCCTTTACAATCATGTTATAAATACACAAAGATAGCACAAATCTCATTCTAATCCAGAATAACTTTTATTCAAATATTCACATTTTTAGTGAAAGGTTCTCATTAATTTTATCAAAGATAAATCCTTTCAAATTTATTCTTTAATCTTCCTTTAGATATCATTTCAAAATATTTTATTATCTCTTTCCACAACTTAAACCAAATTACGGTTTTAAGAACTGGTCGGGATTAATCAAACCATACCGAAGTAATCTTTTATTTTATTATTCCCAATTCTGACCTATTCATCCCATGGAGAAAAACTGGTACTACTCCATATTTTACACCGTCATGTTATTGGTAAAAATAGTTTCCATTTATCATTCAAATCTAATTAAAGATTTAACTATCGCATGGAGTAAACTGCGGTGGAAAGGGGTTAGGGGAGAGGGGGAATAGGGGGTAGGGGTACTCCATCTCGAACACTTCTCTTATTTGATAAATTGAATCATCACATTCACTTTTCAATCTAATTAAAGATTCATCAAAACTCTAGTTCATTTTTACTCTTCAAACATCATTATTTAATGATTATTCAACCTTTGGAAATTAATCTTGTCTTTTACTTGGGTTAAAGAACAAATGTTATTTAAAACACAGTTCACGATAAATCCAAAGTCATTTTTCATTAATATGGAATCTTCAAGGAAATTTGAACAATTCAATTTCCATATTGGAATAATACTATAAATGTAATAGCGACAAAGCCTTTTAGATTCCACAAATAGTAAACGCCATCCTTCACAGAAGCTCATCTCAATTATTATCAATCGAATTCCATTCAATTCCAATTTAATTAAATAAATTGGAAAACTTCTCTAAATCTTTTTTAAAAGATTTATTCTTTCACAAGTGGTTTCAAGAATAATATTATTTAAAATACCATTCACAACGAACCCACCAATTTGCAATTAAATATAAGATCTTAAATGTAAATCTGGTCAGCTTATATTCAATACCAAATTATGAAATTAACATGCATCGTTTTGGACTAACGATATTGAAATCTTTCAAATTCCCATAACAATATCTGTATAATTACGGAATCCAATATTGAAATATTGATATATAATTTCCATTCTAGTCCATTCTAATTTATTCGTGGGAAAACTCTGATTATTTCAAAACCATTTACAAATCCAATTTATTAATTTAAAAATCATTGGATTATTATTCTACTTAATAACTAGTTCATTTTGGTAAAAATATCTTTTATCTTTTCAAAAATTGGAATATTTCATCCAAAATCTTTCTAAGTCATTAATTATTATTTTACATAATTTTTCCATATTTTTAATAATTTTATTAAGGCCTTTACAGTTGGTTTCCAATATCGGCCACCGAACTGCATCCACAACGACCTTTTCTGAAATTGATTTGTATATATTTCCAAATCTAACCGCTCAAATTTAAATCTCTTATACTCGTCAGAAAGATCTTTTTGATACAAACCCAACGGTTCCATTTTTAGGAGAATCCAACGGTCGGATCTCCCGTTACATCAATTTGAAGTTAATGGTTGAAATTCGCGAACGGTCGCCGCGCGGCGCGTTCTATTCAAGCCAATAAAATATACATAATATATTTCGTTGATTTCTATTCAAAACGCAATTTATAACATGCTTTGAATTCATTTAAAAACAAATTCAAGTTTAGTTTCAATTTTAAATTAAAATTGAACATCCCAATTTATTATCATCTCAAAATGATAATCTTTTCAAAATGTTAGATTTTGAAATTCTGTCTTCACGATATTTGTTATAAAAATGAATAAAATCGATATAGAAATCCGTTCGAGTCAAAATATCGTTCATATACTTAACTCCGCTTCATATTTTTATATTCCATGTCCATCCAAAATCGAACATCAAAATCATATATTGATTCTTCACTGAATATTATTTAAAATATTCGTTATTTCTGAATTGGAATCAGACTCAGTCAATTATCATATAATTTTATTTATATGGATTCCATACATCGCATGTATTTAAAAATAGTGATAAACAACTATTAAACATTCAATTCACATCCAAAGTGCAACTTAAACTGTATAAGCATTAAATAATTAACTAACGCTTATAATAGTATGTCAATCAATCGGTTGACATACGATTAAATACAAGGGAGATGTGAATTAATTATCATCCCCAGGTCCGTGTGGGGTTTTCAAACAACAAAGGTCGATTCAAATTAATCGCTGGTTAATAAATTTAACCAATTCTAATTTGATTTAAATTATTATTTTTCTAATTAACCAATTTTCACTATTTAAATTATAAACGGATATTTATGATTTAATTTCAACTACCACAAATTTATTTATATTATTTTAATATGTTAAATATTCCAACATCACAGAAAAAACATAATACAGTCTATCCAATCATCCCTGTGTTTTCAAACAACAATGAGGTGAGCTAAAAGGCACCGTACAACATATCATGATAAGTAAAACTGATAAAAATCAACATTGGCAATCACTACATTTAGTTATAAAATAAATAGCTGTACAAATATATTGAGTGAAGAAGTTCTCACTTTGATTTCCAGTCCTTCAGTCTTTATTTGAGGATTTTATTTTTAAACTAAATTAAACGAGCTTTTAATTTAGCTGAAAATTCAACTTGCTCCGTTTCCATTCTAGTCAGCTCCATGTTGTAGTGTTCGACGATACGAGTGTAATGCACCTAAAATCGTTGGATTTCGATCTCGTATGAAAAATATATGGTATTTAATACATTCATTACATGTAACAACCCCAAAAATTTAAGTATATTATTTCTAATGATTTAATGTAAGATTTTGATTATTATTATATTTTATTCGTCCAAAACTGAATTTGTTGGATTTTATATAAAATAACTATTTTTGATTTTTGATTTAAAAACTAAATTATTTCGTATTTACAATGTATTTTGTTTCGACTTAAATATAATTTAACAATACAATTCAATATTTTTTATTTCGGACATATTTATTTAATTTATTTAATCGAGTTTACTTATTTGAATTTTTTTTAATTTAAATGAATTAAGTTCGTATTATAATTGGCTTACTAATATTATAAAATTCGATCTTTTGATTTATTTCAAACTATTGCTAGATCTGTCGTTGGTATTGATTGTCCTTGTTGCAAACATTGTTCAAATTTTATTCAGCTGAATCTGTTATTCCGTCGGTTCAAATTAAACCCGTCATTTCCCTTTTATTTAAAGGTTATATTGTTCCTTTTTGCAAACACCGTTATATTTTTTATTCTATATTTTATATTCATTTTTTTGAAAACGAGCGTCATTGTTCCAGTTTTATTTGTCAAAATTTCTCTGTTCAAATTAAGTTGTTCGTCGTATACTTTCAAAAACCATTCATTATATATATCGTTCATTGTATATATATATTCAAAACTGATTGTTGTTTCCAAATTTAAAGCGTTCATTATATAGTAAGTTACACGATTTGTACCGCTTCACTCTTTCCTTCTTTATACCATTTGTTACTTTTTGGTTCCAAAGGACTACATTGCTTTTATTTCTTTTTTTCCAAGCCAGACTGTCCATTTCTGAAGGCCACGTTCAACTCAAAAGAACCGTTCATTCCCTTTTTTCACGCTTCGGGAATGTAGCTGTTACCTTATATTTAATCATTTCTTTTGAAAGGTTCATCATTCCCAATCGTTGCTTTTACCATTTCCAACCGTTCCCGCAGTTTTTATATATAAAACGAAAAGGAATCAAAAGCTGCTACTCATTTTATCATTTCGTGTCCCATTTCTTCCATTGCCCTTCACCCTTCATCAGCCGAAGTCGCCTCCTCCCTAAATCTCGCCCTCATCGACTCCTTCTCCGACAAGCCTCCCTCCGAATCCACGCCTCCTTGCTCCTCTACCTGAGCTGATCTGAATCCCCGCGTCACCCCAACTCGCTCCGCCACCTGAAGCCGACGACCCCTCCGCCGGAAGTTAACTCCGGCCATGCCTCGACCAATAACCCGTGCATGCACCACCTGGAGACCGTGTCAACCTCATCTCCCATCCCGACAACATCATCCCACCTCCGCCCCAACAGCCGAAGACCAGCTCCCGAAATGCTGAGCCGTGCTCCAACCACTAGACCTGTCTTGAATCTAACCGAACCTTGTTGCCACCAAGTCCAAACTTAACAACCACCTCCCTGTTCCCTGTGCCGACCTTTTTGCCATTCGAGCGTGAGTTCTTTTATGAGCATAAATTAGTTTATATAAATACATACTGTATTTATGTTTATATATTTGTTAGTGTTATGGCGTGAGTTTTGTTCAGGGGTTAGGGTGCTTTTGTGTAAGCATGAGTGATTTTACTTATCCTTGCATATGATGGTGTGTGTAGGGAGTTTTGTGTAAGTTTTGTTCTTGGTGTGCCTGTGTGAGTGTGAAGCTTTCATGTGGGGTGTGTGTGTATTTTAGTGTGAGTTGGACAGTATGTTTGCAAATGGTGTAAGGTGCTTTTAAATTCATTGGTTTTGAATATATGTAAACATATATTTAAGTTCAAATATATAGGTATATATATATAATCATTTCAGTGTGCATCGAATTTTAAAATATATATCTATGTACATTATAGTTTTTGTGTATATATATGCATACATTAAAGTGTATATTATATTTTTTTGAAAAATGTGTAATGTTTATTTTTGTTTCGAGCTTGGTGTTGGGTTCTAAAACCCGTCCAAAACCCGATAATCGTACCGATCTGCTGAGAAATCGACAACCCCTTCCTATTATAATTAAATACTATTGAGGGATCATCTAGTTGAATCCATTTTGGATCGTTGCTTGAAGTCGTTGTTTCAATTCGTTGTCAAATTCGTTTGTGTTTCCAATCTATGACACGAAAGGTGAGTTTATCTCACACTGACTTACATTTTTCATGGATGTTAGATCAACAATGAACTGTTATATGAAATGTATAGAATTGCTGATAGAAATTGTTTGATTTGATTATATATGCACATTTCATATGTGACACGATATATTCATATGACACGCAGTTGCACTGATGATATATATATATATATATATATATATATATATATATATATGTTGTGATTATTGCTATGTGATTGTTGCTATGGGTTGAAATGATAAATATTCGTATCACTTGACCATAGGCTAGAAAACTATACACGGACACTGTTGGTCGTATTTTCGAAGTATTTTGATTTGGGAATTTAATTTTAAAATAATAACTTAAGATTTTATATATTTTTATGTATTTATATTTTTAAACTTAAATTTTTATAATTTTAAATTATATGTTTCAAAATGAATTTTTATAGGTAAATATAAATTTAATGCTTATGTAAGTTTTACTTATAATTTATTTATTTTAAACTATATAATTTAATAATATAAGTATTTTTAACTTTTAAATTATTATAAATAATTATTTTAAACTTATATTCTATATTATTAAAATCTTGTATATGTTTATAATCTATATTCTAATTAATTTTAGAAATTTATAAACCTATATATATATATATATATCGATTTTCAAAAGTTATTTTTCTTTTACTTATATTTTATAAACTTTAATAATAAACCAAGAGTTGGATAATTTAGATTTCGTGATTTGAATTCGAAGTTTAAAGATGTAAATTTGTATAACGATATTTGAATAACGAATGCACTCATATTAAGTTATGAATTCGAATTTAATTGAACTTCGATAAGAAATGAATGTAAACTGGGTAAATTGATTTATTTTAAATTTATAATGGATATGAATTGAATTCTATTTTAAGTGATTAAACATGAATTGTAATATATATAGATGTTATATGCAGAATTGATTTTTGTACCGCTAGGTTTGAATTAATAATTTGTTAAATCGATGTAAAAAGAATGGTTTTAAATCGTAAATTGTTTGAATGGAAATATAAGATTTTGATTCAAAATGTAGAAGTAACAATTTTGAACTATATGACTTGAATTATAAGTACGATATAATTTGTTTAAATTGAAATGTAAGTTTTGACTTGAATCATATATTCGAATTTGAACCAAAATGTTGGATTTAAATGAATCGATTAGAAACGATTTCTTATAAAGGAAGATTTTGAATTAGTTGAATTGTTTCGAACTTGAATTCTTGCGAATATAAACCAAACCAAAAATTTTATCGAAGTTAAATGTTGGTATTGATTTAAATGTAAATAAAGACCTTTTGAGATATGATTTTTATATAAGTCGTTTTAAATTGAAATTTGTTATACGTATATTTCGAAAATTTTATCGAAGTTAAAAGTTAAAGTATTTGTTTATAATATATTTAGAATCTTTACGATATGGTTTTAAAAACGATTTGGGTTAAACAATTTGAGTTGTTTTCAAATTTAAAAATAATCGAAGTTAGATATTTAAATTTGATTTTAAATTTGAATTTGAGATTTTGTATAATTGATTTTGAAAAGTGATTTATAAAATAATGACCACGGTGTGAAAAATGTAAACGTTTGGTTGTTAAAGAGATCGGGATTGGCTGTTATCATACTCTCTGCCAATACCGAAAACCACTTTAACAACTATGTACGCGGTGGATTTCCAGAATGAAGGGGATGATTTGGCGAACGACTCCATTGTTGTATTTCATATTAACTATGAGACCCTGACTACCTTGAGTCAGGTTGATGTGACTAAAACAGGAGCGAAGCACGGACCTAGTGAGGTCATACCTCCTATCGAGCACACTTCTTCGATATTATTCTATTATTGTTGAGATTCGATTTGGGCCCTTTTGATTATGGGAGTGTGTATCGAGGTGGGCAATAGTAGCTACTATGCGTTACCACCAGTCCGACTCTGCAAACGATGAATCAACCTTGGCATTCCTTGCGTGCCTTGTCACATGCCTTATACGAGCCCACTACAATTTTGTTTTGTACTGTTTTATATGGAGTGCCCTCTGATCAACCTCCAGTTTACGGAGGAGTTACGGTACTGTATATATTATGGGAATCTATAAACGGTGTAAGGGTAATAATGGTAATCCCGCTTAAGCTATTTTGATATTTTTACTTTACTGTGATAGACACTATTGTATATAGCGTACTATACTATATGATATTAGTTTGACAGATCCTTAGAGGATGGTGATCCCAAACATCGTTTAAGTTACTGATTGCATGAGAATGTTAGTCCTATTCCGAGTTGTTTTGTTTTGCATTATTGCTCGGGTCAGATCCAGAATTCCAGATTTGAGATCCATCCTTGGAGTTGAAGTTTATGCCGGGATTCGCTGATTTGTATCTACTCATTCTGTTGTTCCAGTCATCCTGTTGTTTCTGTCGTTTCTGTTTCCAATTGTTATCATTTATTTATATATATGAAATTCACTGTTTAAGTCTTCCACTGTATTATTTATGTAACTCTGATGTAAAATTTTATATAGCAGCTTCATGAACTACTATTGTATTTTAAAATTTTCCGCTGTGAGATATTATATTGCTCTGTATCTGTGTCTGTGATCTGTGATTCTATGATTTATTCTGTTTAACCCAGAAGCTAATAACAATCTATTGTTTTGGACGTTTCGAGTTGGCATGTTTTGTCGATTCGGCATGGTCAAAATGGCGGGTCGTTACATTTGGTATCAGAGCTTTGGTTTTATCAAAGCTTTAGCCGATGGGGTAAAAGCTCATTAGAGATAGGGTAGTGATACCTTAGAATGAGTGGAATCAGTTGCAGAATCCTTCTAGAGAGAGAGAGAGCATATTTTTAAAGTACAAATGTTTTTTAAACTGATTTTAAATGTTTTTAAACTAATATTTTGGATATAAAATTTGTTTAGTATCTAAATCCTTTCTGAAATTTCCTTTCCATTTGAACCCATCTTCTTTCATAGATCCTCTTTGATTAGGATCTTCCGTTCGTTCAGCTTTTAACTCGAATTCTATAACTTATCCATGTCCATGATAAGATAAGAAGTAGAAGAAGAGTAAATCTCTAGCGAGTTCAATCTTATCAAATACTGGTTTGAAATTAGTATTTTGAAAAGTATTATAATATGATATTTTCTTATAATATGAAATTTTGATATATTTGTGGAAGATATATATATTTGTAAATAAACTAATGTTTTAGGAGTACCAATATTTTGAAAGATTTTATATTTATACTTTCAGATTATTTTAAACCATATATTTTGTATGAGATTTAAGATGTATATTTTGTAAGAAATTAATTTTATCTTGATTGAATAATATTGTTATATATTTGATTTAATAATAATACTGTTTGTCTATTTAGTAAGTATTGAATTTAAATTTTAATAAATAAACGAGTGTGGGAGAGATATATATTTCCCTACTTAATATTTAAATGATTTGATTATATTATTTATATTATATGATTGAAAATTTGGTATATATTTTGTTTAAGTATATAAAGATGTTTGAGTATTTACTTGACGTTAAAATTGGCCTATCAAATACCTAGTGATTTGGGTATACGTCTGATCAACGTATATGTTGAATTGTATATGTATTAGATAGATATAGAGTCACACTCCGGTCGCCTGAAAATGACTCCGGTAATGACCGCGGCATCACCGATATCTATTTTCAGGTTTCGAAAGTGGGATAAATATATATTGCCAATCGAGACGTCGAGTGAATACTTAAAAGTATTCTGGAAATGTTTGAAAATATTTTAACTTCTGATTTAAATATATATTTCAAATTATATATATGTATGAGAACAAATATGAATCATCGGTTTGAAAATATATTAAATTATTTAATTATTATTTCCTGCCTCGTTCCTTTTCGGGGATGAAAAGATTTGAGTAAGGGAGATTGTAACAACCCCAAAAATTTAAGTATATTTTTTTTAATTATTTAATCTAAGATTTTGATTATTATTTTGTTTTATTCGTTCAAAAGTGAATTTGTTGGATTTTATATAAAATAACTATTTTTGATTTAAAAACTAAATTATTTTGGATTTACAATGTATTTTGTTTTGATTTAAATATAATTTAACAATATAATTCAATATTTTCTATTTCGGACATATTTATTTAATTTACTTAATCGAGTTTACTTATTTGAATTTATTTATTTGTTTGTTTAATTTAAATAAATTAAATTCGTATTATAATTGGCTTACTAATATTATTAAATTCGATCTTTTAACTTGTTTCAAACTATTGCTAGATCTGTCGTTGGTATTGATTGTCGTTGTCGCTAACATTGTTCAAATTTTATTCAACTGAATCCGTTATTCCGTCGGTTCAAATTAAACCCGTCATTTCCCTTTCATTTAAAGGTTATATTGTTCCTTTTTTGATTTTTTAATTTTTTTTATTGTTCCTTTTCGCAAACACTGTTGTATTTTTTATTCAATATTTTATATTAATTTTTTTTTAAATGAACGTCATTGTTCTAGTTTTATTTGTCGAAATTTCCCTTTTCAAATTAAGCTGTTCATCGTATACTTTCAAAAACCATTCATTATATATACTGTTCATTGTATATATATTCAAAACTAATTGTTGTTTCCAAATTTAAAGCGTTCATTATATAGTTAGTTACACAATTTGCACCGCTTCGCTCTTTCCTTCTTTATACCGTCTGTTTTTTTTTTTTTTTGGTTCCAAATGACTACGTTGCTTTTATTTCTTTTTTTCCAAGCCAGACTGTCCATTTCTGAAGGCCACGTTCAACTTAAAAGAACCGTTCATTCCCTTTTTTCATGCTTCGTGAATGCAGCTGTTACCTTAATATTTAATCATTTCTTTTGAAAGGTTCATCATTCCCAATCGATTCTTTTACCATTTCCAACTCTTCCCACAGTTTTTATATATAAAACGAAAAGGAATCAAAAGCTGCTACTCATTTTATCAATTCGTGTCCCATTTCTTCAATTGCCCTTCACCCTTCATCAGCCGTAGTCGCCTCCTCCCTGAGTCTCGCCCTCGTCGGCTCCTGCTCCGACAAGCCTCCCTCCAAATCTGTGCCTCCTTGCTCCTCTCCTTGAGCTGATCTGAATCCCCGTGTCACCCCAACTCACTCCGCCAACTGAAGCCGACGACCCCTCTACCTGAAGCCAACTCCGGCCACGCCTCGACCAACAACCCGTGCCTGCACCACCTGAAGCCAGTGTCGACCTCATCTCCCATCCCGACAACATCATCCCACCTCCGCCCCAACAGCGGAAGACCAGCTCCCGAAAATGCTGAGCCGTGCTCCAACCATTAGACTTGTCTTGAAGCTAACCGAACCTTGTTGCCACCAAGTCCGAACATAACAACCACCTCCCTGTTCCCTATGCCGACCTTTTTGCCATTCGAGCGTGAGTTCTTTTGTGAGCATAAATTAGTGTATATAAATACATACTGTATTTATGTTTATATATTTGTTAGTGTTATGGCGTGAGTTTTGTTCAGGGGTTAGGGTGCATTTGTGTAAGCATGAGTGATTTTACTTGTCCTTGCATATGATGGTGTGTGTAGGGAGTTTTGTGTAAGTTTTGTTCTTGGTGTGCCTGTGTGAGTGTGAAGCTTTCATGTGGTGTGTGTGTGATTAACATGTAAAAAGTGTTAATATTTTATGCTTATAATTTATCTTTATTGTAAATAAATAAATTTTACATTGGGTATTTTCATATATTTCCACAGTTTGTTCATCAATTCTCATGCACCCCGAAAAGCAAAGATATTACACAAGAAGAAGACCAATTTTGAATATTTTATCCTATGTTGCCTTTGGAATCTAATAAACGTCCTTGGTTGGAAGAATTAATTACATGCGATCTTATATCCCTTCAATTAATCACATGTCAAACAAGGAAGATATGGGAAGAATAATTGCTGATGGGAAGAATAATTGCTGACTGGAAGAATAATTGCTGACTGGAGGAATAATTGCTAATTGGAGGAATACGTGCCGATTAATACAGGAGAAACAATTGCTAATTGGAGGAATAATTGCTGATTAATATAAGAGAAATTATTGCTATTAAAAGGGCCATATATGCATATATTGGATTAAGGTTTGAGGTTGGCATTTTATCTTATAAATACCGATATACTGTCATTGTAAAGGGGATCCGGGAATCAATAAAGTTTTCTCTATTTTCTCCTTTTTGCATTTTTATTCTCACGACAAGTGGTGTTGTCTAGTTAATTAGATTTGCTAGAACACAATTGTTATTGCAATTTTATTTTCCTATTAATTTATTTCTATTTTGCAAGTCTATTTCCAGCAATCTGTTTATTTCCTAATCATTGAATTGATTATAGATTCGATTCGATTCGAATGTGTTGTGAATTCAATCGTAGTTTTAATTTGTTTTATTGATAATTGTAATTTGTTCATTGATTCAATTAGTTTTGTTTTGAACCAAGTTGCAATTTCAATTTTAATCACCCTCCAATTTTGTCTAACTCGCCCAAGGAATATATAAATAACAAAATTTAATTTATCCTCCCTGTGTTCGACCTGCATACTACACACCTGTACGTTTGCAGAATTTAATTTAAAATCTGCGCTTTTCTAGTCCATAGGAAAGTGATGATCAAGTTTTTGGCGTCGTTGCCGGGGAGGCAATAATTAAATTTTATTATTTATTTAATTTCCGATTCGTGTTATTTTTATTTTATTTTATTTTTTTCCATTATTTTTCTTGTATATATATAAAAAAAAATCTTGATTGGATAGATTTGGTATTGTTCAATGATACCGTAATTTTCCAAATAAGAGAAAAAAAATATCTTGCTATTTTTTTCTTTACTTCTTTCCTCTTTTCAACTTCTTTCCCTTTTGTTTCCTTTTTCCATCTTTTTTTTCCTTTGTGCAATTTGTTTTCTTGCCAATTTTTCTTTTGTTTCTTTCCTTTTTTTGCAATAATATCTCTCCTTGTACAAATTTCCTTTTCTTTTACAATTTCGTCTCTCTTTTCAAAAAAAAAGTTGCATTTTTATTGTTTATTTCTTTCCAATTACAACTCTCTCTCACTTCCTCTAATCTCTCTTTCCATTTGTTTCTTTCCTATTCTCTTTCTACAACAATAAAAATAAAATAAGTTTTTTCTTTGGATTAGATTTTCTTTCCTTGCTGTACATTTCCAGTGCTTTAATTTCTTCCCATTTCTCTCTTCATATATTCCCTATTTCAATCTTTCTTAGGCCTTTATTCTTCATATTTCTCCATCACCAATCCTTCATCTGCCATATAAAGTTCAATCGAACAAACTTCCTCCATCACTGCCTTCATCACCCATCATCCTCACATAGACAAGAAACCCGTCCATTCTTCATCATGCTCCCTTTCCATCCTTCTTCATCCACCCACAAACTCAGCAAGCACAACAATCTCTAATCACCCTGATACCCAAATCTCATCACCACACGTTTCTATCAAAGACCCTTCTCTCACCATCACTTTTCATCCCTTCACAAACAAACCAAAAATTCAAATCTCAGCAGCCCACGCCCTCCATCAAATACCTAATTCGCAAACTCAATTTGAAACAAAGAAGAAGGGGTGCGTTAAAAGTTGAGCGTGGTTTATGCGGATTGTTTGGGCGTGTACTGATTCTTTTTGAGTTCATTTATTTTATTTGAGTTGATTCCAAAAATAAACAAAAAAAGAAAAAGAAAAAAAGGGCGAGATTTCCTTAATTTGGGGTGTAATTGCGGTCTGTTGGGTGCTTTCATCTGTTTATTTAACTAGTTCTGGTGGTGTTTGTTTAACTATGGTGTGCTCCTAAATTGGTTGGATTAGCTTGCTCGTTTTCAATAAGCTGGTTTTCATTTCCACAGAAAAAAGAAGGAAAGGAAAGAGGTCAACTTGATTTTTGTTGATTGGTGCGTGATTTGTATCCTTTTATTAAGGCGTGTAAAGTGGAGAAACTAGATGTGGTGACTTCAATTATTTTGAGCAAATGATTTGTTCCATCTTTTGGCGTGGGTTGATTTGAATAAATATAGAAAGGGTTAAGATTTTTGGTTGAGTGGCATATTTGTGAAGTTGGTTGCCATTTTTGAGTTGTGCAGATTTGTTGTGAGCCGGTTTTCATTATCATCATTTTTGTTGAGCTTATTTTGGCTTTTGGTCTTGTTGAGTCAAGCTTTGTTTATTAGCTTTATTAATTTATTTTGAGTTTAGTTTTTTTTCTCTAGCTGAGTTAGTTTTCTTTTCCTCTTGAGATTTTTTTCCTCTTTTCTTTTAGTTTGTTTCTTTTCTATTAGAAAAAAAAGAAAAAACGAAGAAGATTCAAGGCCAAAGCAAAAGGAATTCAAACAACAAATCAAGAATTCAGAAATCAAAAGAAATTGCAAATAGTGAGATTTCAATCATTGACACTACTCATTTTTTCTGGATGGACAGCCATGCCCCACTGTAATAATTTTTGAACTCTACAGGTGCTCTGCTGCAAAGAAAAAAATATAGACATTGCTTGTAAAAATCTTCTGCAGGGGTAGCGGCTTGCTATGTACAATTTTTAATTTTTGCAATTATTCTGTCTGAATGTTGTGAGTTGAAATTTCCATATCTACTGTCATCACTCTCATCGTTTTTCAACAATAAAATCTGATTAGATATTTCAAAATAATATAGTTGAAAAGTTGTGCTTTGTGAAGTTGACTGTCTCATATAATTGGATCGCATATATATATTAGTTCAATTTTTTTGAACCTCTAGCAAAAGAAGTTGCATACTACCCGTAAAACATTGGTCATATCCCTTAGTATTTATACTATACGTGAACGGCCATAAGACCCTCTTCCCCGTTCTAATTGAGTCAGTCAATTAATAGATCACAACTTAGTATTTTATACTATTTTTGAAGTGAGAGTAATTTATGTCTTGCCTTGACTTCTTTAAAATGTCTGATTCGAAAAAATCATTGGGAGAAATGTGGGATAATAATCGGAGTAGATGTCCTCTTGAAGAGTATGACTATGAATTACAACTCATGAAGCAAAATTTTCCAAAATTTCGTGAGTCCAATGTCAACAATTTTCAAAATTTTCCAACTGACCAACATTTTCAAAATCATATAAATGATCGAAATTGCGACTTCAATTCAAATTTCAATAATTTCGATTATGAGCCACATCCATATCAAAATAGCTTTGAATCCCAATATAGCTTTGATTCACATCAATATGAGGTTGAAAATCAAAATTTTCAAAATTATAGCCCATATCAACATCTTGAAAATAACCAAAATTGCAATTTTCCCTCGAATTTCAACAGTTTTGGTTACGAACATAATTTTTACAATCAAGATGATTTCCAATATCAAAATGAAAATTCAAACAACTGCTACATTGGAAATAATATTGATTGTGAAACTGATGTGGCCTATAATTTTGAGAATCAAGAAATCAAAAATAAGACCTCTTAAATACATGATACTGAAGAATGTCATTTTGATGAGAGTGAAGAAAGGCTAAATAAAATGATAGCTGAACATCTTTGTTTAATGGCATCTTTGAAAGAACGACGAGAGCAACAAAATCAAATTCAAACAAGCGATAAATCAGAAAATAATCCATTCTTTACTGATAGTGAAAATTTTCAGATAACAACTTTGGAAACTGAGAATAACGATCTAAATGATGTTGTTCAAAGTTCAACAAATGATTTGGACTTCGATTCTTTTCAGGAAAACGATTTAAGCTCAGATTTTGATCTCTCTCTTTCAGGATGCGAAAAACTTGAAATTTTTGAATTTGAACTAAATGAAAATGTTGAATTTTTCGAAAATTCAGAATTGGAAAATGATTTTAATGAACATGAATTTTTTGAATTGTATGAGGATGAGTTGCCAAATGAGGAAACTTCCAACGAATTTGAAGTTGTCAGTGTCAAAAATACGTTGTCAATGAATCAAATTGAGAAATGTGATCACAT
This sequence comes from Allium sativum, assembly GCA_030737875.1. Classification (NCBI taxonomy): domain Eukaryota; kingdom Viridiplantae; phylum Streptophyta; class Magnoliopsida; order Asparagales; family Amaryllidaceae; genus Allium; species Allium sativum. Next base: position 710,937,174 of record CM060921.1, on the reverse strand, counting down.
AATCTTGAACAACAATTAGAATTTAAATTTCACGATTACAACTGAGTTTATATACGATCACAAATTTTTGAACAATTACAATGATAAATTTGTGGAACATATGAATTATTTTTGGAATGCTGGCTTGCTTGAAAAACTTCATGTTAGGATGACCCTGGACATTTATCTACTGGACTATAAATCTTGGTATAAAGATGAGATGGTTTTCAAAACCTTTTGCTTATTAGAAAACATGCCTAGACATAGTGGGAACGAAATTCATCGGGCTAGAACCAAGTGTGGGGGGAAAAGTTGGTGGCATTCTTTGCATCGCATGCATCGTAAACACATATATCATTGTACATATTATCCATTCTTACATATAGTTAGGCTACATTTCATTCTGCAAATCATTTTGCATATAATCCATCTATGGGTTTTATCATTCAAATTTAGGAAACTTGCTACAGTGTGAACACTGTTTTGTCCAAGTGTGGGGGGAGTCTGCATTTCATTCATTTTCGTTTTTTCTTTATTTTTTCTTTCTTTTCATTTCCAGCCATTTAAATAGGACCATCAGGCATTTTAGATTGTAGTAACATGCCATTTTTTTTTTTGAAACATGACTCATTTTAGATTGATACAACAAAATAAGTTAAGGATTGTTAATCAGTTGATAGTATTTTTTTCTCTCAGCTAAGATCAAATAAGAAATATAATGAAAAGTTGAATTTTGAGGGATAATAGTGTAACTGGTACATAGGGAGATTCTTAGGTGATGACCATGAAGTTTATTCTGAATTGTAGTCTTTGTTTACTGAGTGGAGGACTTAAAATACTTATGTTGGCTTTTCGAATCTTTAAAACTAAGTTGTGTTAAGCTGAATTCATGTAATCTCTCTTGTTCTTAAATTTTCAATAATAATAATAATAGTAATCCAAGGGTATCCAACATTGCTTGTATATCAAGCGTTGGTGTGCAAACCCGCCAAGCTCTATCTGACATGTTGTTGACAAAGTCAACGTTGGAATATCTTGGTCTCATTTTATGAGATTGGACACCTAAGAATTACCGACACGTTGTTGACAAAGTCAAAGTCGGTCTGCAAAATCCGCCAAGCTCTTTACCCACTCTCCGTTAGTCCCGAGGCAGTGCATTTGTGGTAAACCTTGGTCTTCTGAGTTTGGTGTATGTACTTGATCATAAATTTTAATTTTATAGCGATAGAGAATAAGCGATGAAGCCCAAACATTTCTTGACCATATTGATTTGACTAGCCATACACAAGGAAATTAGAATACCATTTTACAAACTGTGACAAGCAAACTAAGAATTTATTTCATGGTTGCACTATGTTATCGACCGAACTAACTGGCCAAACTGGAATTTAACATTTGAAAACTTGATTTATATTGAAAATTTGTGACAAGTTGAGATATCTAAAATAAAATCAACTGACTAGAAACTGTTAATTTAATTTGTTGTACCACCATAAACAAGTCTTGTTTTCATTTTTTGTTTTTATTTTGCATATGTCCATTGCATTCATGTAGTTTCATTAGAATCATATCATACTGCATTTGGATTTTGTGGGTAGTATCCACTGAGAAACCTCACGAGACACCACTCGTCCTACTAGGGACACCTAGAGGTTTAACGGCTTGTTGCATACGCTCAATGCAATCATGTTTCCTACGAAAGTGTGACCTATCTAGTTTAGCTTTTCATTTTTTTATCTTTCTTTCTTTTTACTCGAGGACGAGTAAAAGATAAGTGTAGGGGTATTTGATTAACATGTAAAAGTGTAAATTTTTTATGCTTATAATTTATCTTTATTGTAAATAAATAAATTTTACATTGGGTATTTTCATATATTTCCACAGTTTGTTCATCAATTCTCATGCACCCCGAAAAGCAAAGATATTACACAAGAAGAAGACCAATTTTGAATATTTTATCCTATGTTGCCTTTGGAATCTAATAAACGTCCTTGGTTGGAAGAATTAATTACATGCGATCTTATATCCCTTCAATTAATCACATGTCAAACAAGGAAGATATGGGAAGAATAATTGCTGATGGGAAGAATAATTGCTGACTGGAAGAATAATTGCTGACTGGAGGAATAATTGCTAATTGGAGGAATACGTGCCGATTAATACAGGAGAAACAATTGCTAATTGGAGGAATAATTGCTGATTAATATAAGAGAAATTATTGCTATTAAAAGGGCCATATATGCATATATTGGATTAAGGTTTGAGGTTGGCATTTTATCTTATAAATACCGATATACTGTCATTGTAAAGGGGATCCGGGAATCAATAAAGTTTTCTCTATTTTCTCCTTTTTGCATTTTTATTCTCACGACAAGTGGTGTTGTCTAGTTAATTAGATTTGCTAGAACACAATTGTTATTGCAATTTTATTTTCCTATTAATTTATTTCTATTTTGCAAGTCTATTTCCAGCAATCTGTTTATTTCCTAATCATTGAATTGATTATAGATTCGATTCGATTCGAATGTGTTGTGAATTCAATCGTAGTTTTAATTTGTTTTATTGATAATTGTAATTTGTTCATTGATTCAATTAGTTTTGTTTTGAACCAAGTTGCAATTTCAATTTTAATCACCCTCCAATTTTGTCTAACTCGCCCAAGGAATATATAAATAACAAAATTTAATTTATCCTCCCTGTGTTCGACCTGCATACTACACACCTGTACGTTTGCAGAATTTAATTTAAAATCTGCGCTTTTCTAGTCCATAGGAAAGTGATGATCAAGTTTTTGGCGCCGTTGCCGGGGAGGCAATAATTAAATTTTATTATTTATTTAATTTCCGATTCGTGTTATTTTTATTTTATTTTATTTTTTTCCATTATTTTTCTTGTATATATATAAAAAAAATTCTTGATTGGATAGATTTGGTATTGTTCAATGATACCGTAATTTTCCAAATAAGAGAAAAAAAATATCTTGCTATTTTTTTCTTTACTTCTTTCCTCTTTTCAAATTCTTTCCCTTTTGTTTCCTTTTTCCATCTTTTTTTTCCTTTGTGCAATTTGTTTTCTTGCCAATTTTTCTTTTGTTTCTTTCCTTTTTTTGCAATAATATCTCTCCTTGTACAAATTTCCTTTTCTTTTACAATTTCGTCTCTCTTTTCAAAAAAAAAAGTTGCATTTTTATTGTTTATTTCTTTCCAATTACAACTCTCTCTCACTTCCTCTAATCTCTCTTTCCATTTGTTTCTTTCCTATTCTCTTTCTACAACAATAAAAATAAAATAAGTTTTTTCTTTGGATTAGATTTTCTTTCCTTGCTGTACATTTCCAGTGCTTTAATTTCTTCCCATTTCTCTCTTCATATATTCCCTATTTCAATCTTTCTTAGGCCTTTATTCTTCATATTTCTCCATCACCAATCCTTCATCTGCCATATAAAGTTCAATCGAACAAACTTCCTCCATCACTGCCTTCATCACCCATCATCCTCACATAGACAAGAAACCCGTCCATTCTTCATCATGCTCCCTTTCCATCCTTCTTCATCCACCCACAAACTCAGCAAGCACAACAATCTCTAATCACCCTGATACCCAAATCTCATCACCACACGTTTCTATCAAAGACCCTTCTCTCACCATCACTTTTCATCCCTTCACAAACAAACCAAAAATTCAAATCTCAGCAGCCCACGCCCTCCATCAAATACCTAATTCGCAAACTCAATTTGAAACAAAGAAGAAGGGGTGCGTTAAAAGTTGAGCGTGGTTTATGCGGATTGTTTGGGCGTGTACTGATTCTTTTTGAGTTCATTTATTTTATTTGAGTTGATTCCAAAAATAAACAAAAAAAGAAAAAGAAAAAAAGGGCGAGATTTCCTTAATTTGGGGTGTAATTGCGGTCTGTTGGGTGCTTTCATCTGTTTATTTAACTAGTTCTGGTGGTGTTTGTTTAACTATGGTGTGCTCCTAAATTGGTTGGATTAGCTTGCTCGTTTTCAATAAGCTGGTTTTCATTTCCACAGAAAAAAGAAGGAAAGGAAAGAGGTCAACTTGATTTTTGTTGATTGGTGCGTGATTTGTATCCTTTTATTAAGGCGTGTAAAGTGGAGAAACTAGATGTGGTGACTTCAATTATTTTGAGCAAATGATTTGTTCCATCTTTTGGCGTGGGTTGATTTGAATAAATATAGAAAGGGTTAAGATTTTTGGTTGAGTGGCATATTTGTGAAGTTGGTTGCCATTTTTGAGTTGTGCAGATTTGTTGTGAGCCGGTTTTCATTATCATCATTTTTGTTGAGCTTATTTTGGCTTTTGGTCTTGTTGAGTCAAGCTTTGTTTATTAGCTTTATTAATTTATTTTGAGTTTAGTTTTTTTTCTCTAGCTGAGTTAGTTTTCTTTTCCTCTTGAGATTTTTTTCCTCTTTTCTTTTAGTTTGTTTCTTTTCTATTAGAAAAAAAAGAAAAAACGAAGAAGATTCAAGGCCAAAGCAAAAGGAATTCAAACAACAAATCAAGAATTCAGAAATCAAAAGAAATTGCAAATAGTGAGATTTCAATCATTGACACTACTCATTTTTTCTGGATGGACAGCCATGCCCCACTGTAATAATTTTTGAACTCTACAGGTGCTCTGCTGCAAAGAAAAAAATATAGACATTGCTTGTAAAAATCTTCTGCAGGGGTAGCGGCTTGCTATGTACAATTTTTAATTTTTGCAATTATTCTGTCTGATTGTTGTGAGTTGAAATTTCCATATCTACTGTCATCACTCTCATCGTTTTTCAACAATAAAATCTGATTAGATATTTCAAAATAATATAGTTGAAAAGTTGTGCTTTGTGAAGTTGACTGTCTCATATAATTGGATCGCATATATATATTAGTTCAATTTTTTTGAACCTCTAGCAAAAGAAGTTGCATACTACCCGTAAAACATTGGTCATATCCCTTAGTATTTATACTATACGTGAACGGCCATAAGACCCTCTTCCCCGTTCTAATTGAGTCAGTCAATTAATAGATCACAACTTAGTATTTTATACTATTTTTGAAGTGAGAGTAATTTATGTCTTGCCTTGACTTCTTTAAAATGTCTGATTCGAAAAAATCATTGGGAGAAATGTGGGATAATAATCGGAGTAGACGTCCTCTTGAAGAGTATGACTATGAATTACAACTCATGAAGCAAAATTTTCCAAAATTTCGTGAGTCCAATGTCAACAATTTTCAAAATTTTCCAACTGACCAACATTTTCAAAATCATATAAATGATCGAAATTGCGACTTCAATTCAAATTTCAATAATTTCGATTATGAGCCACATCCATATCAAAATAGCTTTGAATCCCAATATAGCTTTGATTCACATCAATATGAGGTTGAAAATCAAAATTTTCAAAATTATAGCCCATATCAACATCTTGAAAATAACCAAAATTGCAATTTTCCCTCGAATTTCAACAGTTTTGGTTACGAACATAATTTTTACAATCAAGATGATTTCCAATATCAAAATGAAAATTCAAACAACTGCTACATTGGAAATAATATTGATTGTGAAACTGATGTGGCCTATAATTTTGAGAATCAAGAAATCAAAAATAAGACCTCTTAAATACATGATACTGAAGAATGTCATTTTGATGAGAGTGAAGAAAGGCTAAATAAAATGATAGCTGAACTTCTTTGTTTAATGGCATCTTTGAAAGAACGACGAGAGCAACAAAATCAAATTCAAACAAGCGATAAATCAGAAAATAATCCATTCTTTACTGATAGTGAAAATTTTCAGATAACAACTTTGGAAACTGAGAATAACGATCTAAATGATGTTATTCAAAGTTCAACAAATGATTTGGACTTCGATTCTTTTCAGGAAAACGATTTAAGCTCAGATTTTGATCTCTTTCTTTCAGGATGCGAAAAACTTGAAATTTTTGAATTTGAACTAAATGAAAATGTTGAATTTTTCGAAAATTCAGAATTGGAAAATGATTTTAATGAACATGAATTTTTTGAATTGTATGAGGATGAGTTGCCAAATGAGGAAACTTCCAACGAATTTGAAGTTGTCAGTGTCAAAAATACGTTGTCAATGAATCAAATTGAGAAATGTGATCACATAATCTTGAACAACAATTAGAATTTAAATTTCACGATTACAACTGAGTTTATATACGATCACAAATTTTTGAACAATTACAATGATAAATTTGTGGAACATATGAATTATTTTTGGAATGCTGGCTTGCTTGAAAAACTTCATGTTAGGATGACCCTGGACATTTATCTACTGGACTATAAATCTTGGTATAAAGATGAGATGGTTTTCAAAACCTTTTGCTTATTAGAAAACATGCCTAGACATAGTGGGAACGAAATTCATCGGGCTAGAACCAAGTGTGGGGGGAAAAGTTGGTGGCATTCTTTGCATCGCATGCATCGTAAACACATATATCATTGTACATATTATCCATTCTTACATATAGTTAGGCTACATTTCATTCTGCAAATCATTTTGCATATAATCCATCTATGGGTTTTATCATTCAAATTTAGGAAACTTGCTACAGTGTGAACACTGTTTTGTCCAAGTGTGGGGGGAGTCTGCATTTCATTCATTTTCGTTTTTTCTTTATTTTTTCTTTCTTTTCATTTCCAGCCATTTAAATAGGACCATCAGGCATTTTAGATTGTAGTAACATGCCATTTTTTTTTTGAAACATGACTCATTTTAGATTGATACAACAAAATAAGTTAAGGATTGTTAATCAGTTGATAGTATTTTTTTCTCTCAGCTAAGATCAAATAAGAAATATAATGAAAAGTTGAATTTTGAGGGATAATAGTGTAACTGGTACATAGGGAGATTCTTAGGTGATGACCATGAAGTTTATTCTGAATTGTAGTCTTTGTTTACTGAGTGGAGGACTTAAAATACTTATGTTGGCTTTTCAAATCTTTAAAACTAAGTTGTGTTAAGCTGAATTCATGTAATCTCTCTTGTTCTTAAATTTTCAATAATAATAATAATAGTAATCCAAGGGTATCCAACATTGCTTGTATATCAAGCGTTGGTGTGCAAACCCGCCAAGCTCTATCTGACATGTTGTTGACAAAGTCAACGTTGGAATATCTTGGTCTCATTTTATGAGATTGGACACCTAAGGATTACCGACACGTTGTTGACAAAGTCAAAGTCGGTCTGCAAAATCCGCCAAGCTCTTTACCCACTCTCCGTTAGTCCCGAGGCAGTGCATTTGTGGTAAACCTTGGTCTTCTGAGTTTGGTGTATGTACTTGATCATAAATTTTAATTTTATAGCGATAGAGAATAAGCGATGAAGCCTTAACATTTCTTGACCATATTGATTTGACTAGCCATACACAAGGAAATTAGAATACCATTTTACAAACTGTGACAAGCAAACTAAGAATTTATTTCATGGTTGCACTATGTTATCGACCGAACTAACTGGCCAAACTGGAATTTAACATTTGAAAACTTGATTTATATTGAAAATTTGTGACAAGTTGAGATATCTAAAATAAAATCAACTGACTAGAAACTGTTAATTTAATTTGTTGTACCACCATAAACAAGTCTTGTTTTCATTTTTTGTTTTTATTTTGCATATGTCCATTGCATTCATGTAGTTTCATTAGAATCATATCATACTGCATTTGGATTTTGTGGGTAGTATCCACTGAGAAACCTCACGAGACACCACTCGTCCTACTAGGGACACCTAGAGGTTTAACGGCTTGTTGCATACGCTCAATGCAATCATGTTTCCTACGAAAGTGTGACCTATCTAGTTTAGCTTTTCATTTTTTTATCTTTCTTTCTTTTTACTCGAGGACGAGTAAAAGATAAGTGTAGGGGTATTTGATTAACATGTAAAAGTGTAAATTTTTTATGCTTATAATTTATCTTTATTGTAAATAAATAAATTTTACATTGGGTATTTTCATATATTTTCACAGTTTGTTCATCAATTCTCATGCACCCCGAAAAGCAAAGATATTACACAAGAAGAAGACCAATTTTGAATATTTTATCGTATGTTGCCTTTGGAATCTAATAAACGTCCTTGTTTGGAAGAATTAATCACATGTGATCTTATCTCCCTTCAATTAATCACATGTCAAACAAGGAAGATATGGGAAGAATAATTGCTGATGGGAAGAATAATTGCTGATTGGAAGAATAATTGCTGATTGGAGGAATAATTGCTAATTGGAAGAATATGTGCCGATTAATATAGGAGAAACAATTGCTAATTGGAGGAATAATTGCTGATTAATATAAGAGAAATAATTTCTATTAAAAGGGCCATATATGCATATATTGGATTAAGGTTTGAGGTTGGCATTTTATCTTATAAATACCGTTGTACTCTCATTGTATAGGGGATACGGGAATCAATAAAGTTTTCTCTATTTTCTCTTTTCTGCATTTTTATTCTCATGACAAGTGGTGTTGTCTAGTTAATTAGATCTGCTAGAACACAATTATTATAGCAATTTTATTTTCCTATTAATTTATTTCTATTTTGCAAGTCTATTTCCAGCAATCTCTTTATTTCCTAATCATTGAATTGATTATAGATTCGATTAGATTCGAATCTGTTGTGAATTCAATCGCAGTTTTAATTTGTTTTATTGATAATTGTAATTTGGTCGTTGATTCAATTAGTTTTGTTTTGAACCAAATTGCAATTTCAATTTTAATCACCCTCCAAATTGTCTAACTCGCCCAAGGAATATATAAATAACAAAATTTAATTTATCCTCCCTGTGTTCGACCTACATACTACACACCTGTACGCTTGTAGAATTTAATTTAAAATCTACGCCTTTCTAGTCCATAGGAAAGCGGTGAACAATGTGTGTATTTTAGTGTGAGTTGGATAGTATGTTTGCAAATGGTGTAAGGTGCTTTTAAATTCACTGGTTTTGAATATATGTAAACATATATTTAAGTTTAAATATATAGGTATATATATTTATATAATCGTTTCAGTGTGCGTCGAATTTTAAAATATATATCTATATACATTATAACTTTTGTGTATATATATGTATATATTAAAATGTATATTATATTTTTTTGAAAAATGTGTAGTGTTTATTTTTGTGTTGAGTTTGGTGTTGAGTTCCGAAACCCGTCCCAAACCCGATAACCGTACTGATCTGCCAAGAAATCCCCAACCCCTTCCTATTATAATTAAATACTATTGAGCGATCATCTAGTTGAATCCATTATGGATCGTTACTTGAAGTCGTTGTTTCAATTTGGTGTCAAATTCGTTTGTGTTTCCAATCTATGACAGGAAAGGTGAGTTTATCTCACACCTGACTTACATTTTTCATGGATGTTAGATCAACAATGAACTATTATATGAAATGTATAGAATTGCTGATAGAAATTGTTTGATTTGATTATACATGCACATTTCATATGTGACACGATATATTCATATGACACGTAGTTGCACTGATGATATATATGTTGTGATTATTGCTATGTGATTGTTGATACCCTAGTTTAGGAAAAATCACAAAGGGTTGAAATGATACATACCCGAACGGACAGTAGAATAGGAAAAATCGTTATGGGTTGAAATGATAGACATGAATGATTTTTACTGAATTTGAGAGGTTGAAATGATAGAACCGCTGAAATTTTTATAAATTATGGGTTGAAATGATAAATATTCGTATCACTTGACCATAGGCTAGAAAACTGTATACGGACACTGTTGGTTGTATTTTCGAAGTATTTTGATTTGGGAATTTAATTTTAAAATAATAACTTAAGATTTTATATATTTTTATATATTTATATTTTAAATATTTTAAACTTAAATTTTTATAATTTTAAATTATATGTTTCAAAATGATTTTTATAGGTAAATATAAATTTAATGCTTATGTAAGTTTTACTTATAATTTATTTATTTTAAACTATATAATTTAATAAAGTAAGTATTTTTAACTTTTAAATTATTATAAATAATTATTTTAAAATTATATTCTATATTATTTAAATCTTTTATATGTTTATAATCTATATTCTAATTAATTTTAGAAATTTATAAACCTATATATATATATCTATTTTCAAAATTTATTTTTCTTTTACTTATATTTTATAAACTTTAATAATAAACCAAGAGTTGGATAAATTAGATTTCGTGATTTGAATTCGAAGTTTAAAGATGTAAATTTGTGTAACGATATTTGAATAACGAATGCACTCATATTAAGATATGAATTCGAATTTATTTGAACTTTGATAAGAAATGAATGTAAACTGGGTAAATTGAATTATTTTAAAATTATAATTTATATGAATTGAATTATATTTTAAGTGATTAAACATGAATTGGAATATATATAGATGTTATATGCAGAATTGATTTTTTTAATGCTAGGTTTGAATTAAGAATTTGTTAAATCGATGTAAAAAGAATGGTATTAAATCGTAAATGCTTTGAATGGAAATATAAGATTTTGATTCAAAATGTAGAAGTAACAATTTTTAACTATATGACTTGAATTATAAGTATGATATAATTTGTTTAAATTGAAATGTAAGTTTTGACTTGAATCGTATATTCGAATTCGAACCAAAATGTTGGATTTAAATGAATCGACTTGAAACGATTTCTTATAAAAGAAGATTTTGAATTAGTTGAATTGTTTCGAACTTGAATACTTGCGAATATAAACCAAACCAAAAATATTATCGAAGTTAAATGTTGGTATTGATTTAAATGTAAATTAAGTCCTTTTGTGATATGATTTTTATATAAGTCGTTTAAAATTGAAATTTGTTATACGTATATTTCGAAAATTTTATCGAAGTTAAAAGTTATAGTATTTGTTTATAACATATTTAGAATCTTTACGATATGGTTTTAAAATTGATTTGGGTTAAACAATTTGAGTTGTTTTCAAATCTAAAAATAATCGAAGTTAGATATTTAAATTTGAATTCAAATTTGAATTTGAGATTTTGTATAATTGATTTTATAAAGTGATTTATAAAATAATGACCACGGTGTGAAAAATGTAAATGTTTGGTTATTAAAGAGATCGGGATCGGCTATTGTCATACTCTCTGCCAATACCGAAAACTACTTTAACAACTGTGTACGCGGTGGAAGTCTAGAATGAAGGGGATGATTTAGCGAATGACTCCATTTTTTGTATTTCATATTAATTACGAGACCCTGACTAACTTGAGTCAGCTTGATGTGACTAAAACAGGAGCTAAGCACGGACCAAGTGAGGTCATACCTCCTATCGAGCACACTTCTTCGATATCATTCTATTATTGTTGAGATTCGATTTGGGCCCTTTTGATTATGGGAGTGTGTATCGAGGTGGGCGGTAGTAGCTACTATGCGTTACCACCAGTCCGGTTCTACAAACGGTGAATCCACCCTGGCATTCCTTGCGTGCCTCGTCACATGCCTTATATGAGCCTACTACGATTTTGTTTTATACTATATTATATGGAGTGCCCTCTGATCAACCTCCAGTTTATGGAGGAATTACGGTACTGTATATATTATGGGAATATATAAACGGTGTAAGGGTAATAATGGTAATCCCGCTTATGCTATTTTGATATTTTTACTTTACTGATAGACACTATTGTATATAGCGTATTATATTATATAATATTAGTTTGACGGATCCTTAGAGGATGATGATACCAAACATCCTTTAAGTTACTGATTGCATTTCAATGAACATTTCATTTGAGTTGATTTTCTTCCATGAGAATGTTAGTCCTGATCTGAGTTGTTTTGTTTTGCATTATTGCTCAGGTCGGATCGAGAATTCCAGATTTGAGATCCATCCTTGGAGTTGAAGTTTATGTCGTGATTCGCTGACTTGTATCTACTCATTCTGTTGTTCCAGTCATCCTGTTGTTTCTGTCGTTTCTGTTTCCAATTGTTATCATTTATTTATATCTGAAATTCATTGTTTAAGTCTTCCACTGTATTATTTACGTAACTCTGATGTAAAATTTTATTTAGCAGCTTCACGAACTACTATTGTATTTTAAAATTTTCCGCTGTGAGATATTATATTGCTCTGTATTTGTGTCTGTGATTCTGTGATTTATTCTGTTTACCCCAGAAGCTAATAACAATCTATTTTTTTGGATGTTTCGAGTTGGCATGTTTTGTCGATCCGCCGTGGTCAAAATGGCGGGACGTTACATTACATAAGTTTATAAATTAAATATAATTAATAAAATTAATAACTTCACTAACTTCTCTAATCTCTTTTCCCTTCCATCTGTTTACTAGCTCGATCGAACCCATGCCTCACAAAAGAGAATCGACCACCATGCCACAATTTTCAGACCGGACGACGATCAAATATGCGCACGCAAAAGCCCCTCAAATGTGCCACCCGCCGCTGGCGGTCATGGCGAACTCGAGCACTCCATTTCCTCGAAAATTGCGCTCAAACTCCCGGGCTTTGAGGGGACGATTTGAGTGATTTATCAAACGAAAATTAATCACAATGCTATGGAATTGAGGATTGGAAGAATCTCTATGATTTTTGTTTCAGAAATATTTGGAATTATTAAACATATTGGGTGCGATTTGAGGGAGAAAATCTAAAGTTTCTAGCCGTTCGTGAGTGATGGTGGAGGCTGCTCAATAATGAGCTAGGGTTTAGGGTTAAGGCCGTTTTATATTATTATTATTATTATTATTATTATTTTAATTGAATTATAACTTGTTATCGTTCCTCACTGCAAATTAAACTCAATGAATGTATCCCCTGGCCAAATACCCCCTTGTGCCCAATACAGGAGAGAGGTCCTCGCATATCCGGTCGATCTCCAAGTACGTCTGGACGATCACCACTTATTACCACGTCTTAGGTGTACACCCCAAGTCGAGTTATCAGCAATCATCCCGACAATGTAAATATCTTCGGTCTTCAACCATCGTCCTTATTTTTTTTTAACTTTTAGTCGTCGTAACAGTTATTCAGAATGGGTTAAACCTGGTCTTTCTAAATAACCAGCGTATCTTTACAATCATGTTTTAAATACACAAAGATAGCACACATCTCATTCCAATCCAGAATACTCTTTTATTCAAATATTCACATTTTTTGTGAAAAGTTCTCATTAATTTTATCAAAGATAAATCCTTTTAAATTTATTCTTTAATCTTCATTTAGATATCATTTCAAAAGATTTTATTATCTCTTCCCAAAACTTAAACCAAATTAATGTTTTAAGAACTGGTCGAGATTAATCAAACCATACCGAAGTAATCTTTTATTTTATTATTCCCAATCCTGACCTATTCATCCCATAGAGAAAAACCGGTACTACTCCATATATAACACCCATTATGTTATTGGTAAATACAGTTTCCATTTATCGTTCAAAACTAATTAAAGATTTAACTATCACATGGAGTAAACTGCGGTGGAAGGGGGGTTAGGGGAGAGGGGGAATAGGGGGTAGGGGTACTCCATCTCGAAAACTTCTCTTATTTGATAAATTTATTATAAAATTCACTTTTCAATCTAATTAAAGATTCATTAACACTCTAGTTCAGTTTTAATCTTCAAACATCATTATTTAATGATTATTCAACCTTTGGAAATTAATCTTGTCTTTTACTTGGGTTAAAGAACAAATGTCATTTAAAACACAGTTCATGATAAATCCAAAGTCATTTTCCATTAATATGGAATCTTCACGGAAATTTGAACAATTTATAATCGATATAAATTTCCATATTGGAATAATACTATAAAAGGAATAACAGGAAAGCCTTTTGAATTCCACAAATAGTATACACCTTGATTCACAGAAACTCATCTCGATTATTATTAATCGAACTCCACTTTAATTAAATAAACTGGAAAACTTCTCTAAATCTTGTTTAAAAGATTTGTTCTTTCACAAGTGGGTTCAAGAATAGTATTATTTAAAATACCGTTCACAACGAACCCAAAATCCAATTTGGTATTAAATGTGAGACCTTAAATGTAAATTAGGTCGACTTATATTCAGTACCAAACTCTGAAATTAACAACTATCGTTTTGGAATAACGATGTCAATATCATTCAAATTCCTATAATAGTATCCGTATTACGGAATCCAATATCGAAATATCCGAAGATTATTTCCATTCTAGTCCATTCTAATTTATTCATGGGAAAACTCTGGTTATTTCAAAATAATTTACAAATCCAATTTGTTAATTTAAAAATCATTGGTGTAATATTCTACTTAATAACTAGTTCATTTGGATAAAAATATCTTTTATCTTTTCAAAACTTGGAATAATTCATCCAATTTTTTTCCAAATCATTAATTATGATTTTACATAATTTTCTCATATTTTTAATAATTTTATTAAGGCCCTTACAGTCGGTTTCCCATAGCGGCCACCGAATTGCATCCATAACAACCCTTTCTGAAATTGATTTGGATATATTTCCAAATCTAATAGTTTAAATTTAAATCTGTTTAATTCGTCGGAAAGATCTTTTCGATACGAACCCAACGGTCCCTATTTTAGAAGAATACGTCGGTCGGATCTCTCGTTACATCAATTTGAAGTTAATGGTTGAAATTCGCGAACGGTCGCTGCGCGACGCATTCTATTCAAGCCATTGAAATACATATATAATATATTTCTATTTCTATCCAAAACATATTTTATAATACGCATTAAATTTGTTTAAAAACGATTTCAAGTTTAAATTAAAATTGAACATCCCATTTTGTTATCATCTCAAAATGATAATCTTTTCAAAATATCAGATTTTGAAATTCAATCTTCGCGATGTTCGTTATAAAAAATGAATAAAACCAATATAAAAATCCGTTCGAGTCAAAATAGTGTTCATATACTTAACTCGGCTTCATATTTTTATATTTCATGTTCATCCAAAATCGGACATCAAAATCATCCACGGGTTTTCAAACAACAGTGAGGGGAGCTAATATGCCCCATACAACATTTCAAGATAATTAAAACTGATAAAAATCAACAGTAGCAATCGCTACATTCAGTTATAAAATAAATAACTGTACAAATATTTTGAGTGAGAAAGTTCTCACTTTGATGTCCACTCCGTCAATCTTTATATGTAGATTTTATTTTTAAACTAAATTAAACAAGAGTTTAATTTAGCTAAAATTTCAACTTGCTTTGTTTCCATTCTGGTCAGTTCCATGTTGTAGTGTTCGATGATACGAGTGTAATGCAACTGAAATCGTCGGATTTCGATCTCGTTTGAAAAAGATATGGTATTTAATACATTTGTTAGATAAGGTTATAAATTAAATATAGTTAATAAAATTAATAACTTCATTAACTTTTCTAATCTCTTTTTTCTTCCGTATGTATACTGGCACGATCGAAAGCATGCCTCGCAAAAGAGAATCGACCACCGCGCCACCACTTTAAGACTAAACGACGATCAAATATGCCCACGCGAAAGCCCCTCAGATGTGCCACCCACCGGCGGCGGTCATGGCAAACTCGAGCCCTCCATTGCCTCAAAAATTGCGCTCGAACTCACGGGCTTTGAGGGGACGATTTGAGTGATTTATCGAACGAAAATTAATCACAATGGTATGGAATTGAAGACTGGAAGAATCTCTACAATTTTTGTTTCAGAAATATTTAGAATTGCTAAACGGACTGGGTGCGGTTTGAGGGAGATAATCCGACGGTTCTGTTCGTTTGTGAGTGATGATGCCGGCTGCTCAATAATGGGCAAGGGTTTAGGGTTAAGGCCCTTTTATATTAATATATTTAATATTATTTTAATTCAATTATAACTTGTTATCATTCCTAACTCCAAACTAAACCCAATAATGTTACCTCTGGCCAAATACCCCCATTCCGGACACAATAATATATGTTTCGTAAGATAATTCGACTGTTTTGATCTGTTTTTTGTCAAAATTAAAATATAAATTAATATAACGTTACATATTGAATTTGAACGTACATTTTAATTTGCCAAGGCTACATACTGACTCCAAAAATTGAAATCTAGCTATGTTTTGACGATATAGTCCAAACAAAATTAATTTCGCTGAATTTGGAGACCGTTTGAAAAATAACCTTTTTATTAGCTTATCAAATTTGAACTAAAATTTACATATTAAATCCAGATGACTTGAAATTTTCAACCTAACAATAATTTGACGTTCCGAATCCAACAAAAGTGGTTTCGTTGAAAATGAAGATCGTTTGCAAAATAGCTACTTTTAAGTGCTTATATAATCTAAAATATAAATAAATTCCATAACGACGATTTTAAATTTTAAACTAGACATAACTTGCAATGTATAAAGTGAAATCTCAGTTTCTTACACTCGTTAGAAAATTACATTTCAAAATATTCCAACGTCTCTTGTTTTATTGAAATCCAATTTTTTATGAATTATGTACATTCGTTTAAAATTTAAAATCGAATTTTCAAACCATCGCGTCATTTAAAGCTCGTTTTATAACTAAAATTAATTTATACTTTCTAACTTCGGTTAAAATAAATATTTCGTTGTTTATTCTCAAAGTAAATCATTTAAAATATTTAATTTCCATGAAAATCAGTTAAAAATAAATTTTGAATTGGTTCCAAAAATACGGATTGTTACAACCTCCCCCACTTAAAGCTTTTTCGTCCTTGAAAAAGATTGAAGCTAAAAGCTGTTTAACTAACCAACTACACCTTCATTCTGGCTTTAGTTCTTCAACTTTTTAGTTTCTAAGAACTCTAAATTTCTCTGAAATTTGGCTAACATTCTAAATTTCTGAATTTTTTTGCCATAACCTCATTCATACGGAGAGGGTTTGAAAAATTTATTGGGTTGTATTAGGCACCCAATAAATCAATATATCGCATACAAAACAAATGTGCCACCCATAATAATTTATAAGCCTTGCTCCACCCTCAAAACCTACGCACGGTAACTAAAACAAGAGAGACATGATGTGTAATGGCCCGCAAATCCGTACTATCTGATTTGACTGCATACATCACACGTCCAACCCAAATTGTACAGAAATACGAATCATTATTAGAAAGAAGTTAGAGGATGAGAAATAGAAAGAAAGAAATATTAGAATAGAAGAAAACGAAGATCATAAACTCACAGCGGAACGAATAAAATATATTAGGTAATATAAACTTTGAAATAAAATTCGGTAACTTTATATACATACCATCATCAGAGCATAACAGTTATATTTGGAACATTTATAAACACCTGTTTCCAGATACAAACATGGTACCCAGCGGAATGTATGATAGTCTATAGCTAAATGGTGAAGCCTCCTGCTTCAAACTCTTCCAAGTAAATCTGTAAAATCCTGACTACTTGACTGCCCGTACAAATTTGGGCACCCACGAGTTTAGGGAAAACAAACAAAATAAACTCTGGGTCAGTCATGGGACTGGTGTGAGTAAGCTCCAACCATTGTTTAACTTTCAAAATCCTTTCGAAAGAAAGGATAATAGTAAGACCAACCCACACATAAACACGGACGGTTTTTACATTACTATAACCCAAAACACTTTGATACGAAAATCCAGTGATATTATAATAGTGTCTAAATCAAATAAATAACAATCTAGCGGAACGCTTGCATTTCACGCTCCATATATAATATAAAATCAAAAACCGCAGGGCGTTTATTGGAGATTGGATTCCGACTATGAAAAGGTATGGAACCACCTTCCGATAGTGTATCTCGAGAGAGGAATACACTGGGTTCAACAAGAACGTCTTGCAACCCGACCCACACATGACCGACCACTCATTTCGTTTGAGTGTATTGAATGTATAACACCAATGGTTGGGATCACCAACCGCTTCCCGAAAAGGACAGTATCGATAGATTAAAGAAGAAAATGGAATTTCTCTAGATAGGTGATTATACACCGTAATAGGAGCGACCCACATAGCCATGCTGCCTGCCCGATTTTTGTCATTTCCCGGTTGTTTGGGCCTGAGGCTACGATTTCTTATCATTAATTGATAGCACAATCACTTTGAATGCCACATTGTCAGATCCGTAAATCATTAATTGATTTGCACAAATATTTGGATATTATGCTAAGAGAATAAATCCTCCGCCACTATATATCTTTATACAGACCAACATATTCGATCATTGGAAATACTTTTTAGACATTCGTCCATTTACGTTCGTTTTGGGATTGAACAAAACCGTAGGCACAATTTTTGTTAATAGAAAAAGTCCTTGCACTTTACTCCGTCTTTGATTTTCTTCGTATAATCCGATTCGCAATGCTACTGCCAATACGGAGTGGTTCTCGGAAAATAATCCAACCGGTCTCTCCATATTGACAACGATATTGGCAAATACTTCGACTGTCGGTTATTTAACTATCGAAGAAAAACAAACATCCATTCAAAACATCAAACAATCACTAGGCCCCTTTTGATTAATATTTCGTTAATTAAAACACTTCTCCATTTCCTTATCAATATTTGTTAACAAAATATTTTCAGTATTCTTCTTGGCCTCTTACGCTATTCGGAAAACATTTCCATATCTTGCCTTCTTTTATTTTCTACACTTAGAAAATATATTCTATTTATAATTGGAGAACATTCCAGTTATTTATTTCTTTCCCGACTCATTTAATTATATACTCGGGAAATATTTACTTTTATATTTCCAAAATTCCACTTATTTGGGTTAAAACGAATGTTGTATTAAACATCGTTGCAACAACCCAAATTACTGCATTCAACTAAACTCTTTAAACATCTCTCTTTGGGACTGAATCTTGTTGTTTATCAGTTAGTAATAAAATCAATCAAGTTGGGGTATAATTACCTCTCAGACCTTGACTGAAAATATTATTAACTTCAAACAGACAAAACTGCTAACTCGAATTATCAACACCATATTAAAACAATTTTCCATTTCTAAAACACGTGTATGCTTCTCTTTCTGTTTTTAACAAATCTAATTTATAGATTTCCATTTCGTTTATAATATTCTATTTTTAAGTTCATTTCCTTATCGAATTATATATATATATATCGATACATTGATTTCTAACTATCAAATTTTCTTAAAAAAATATTTTAACTCCTTAAATTTCCGGAAAAATTTTCCATAACCTCCTTTGTACCGGCACATAGTTCAAACCTCAACTCGCCTCTCTAGGCCCTTTCCATTCAAAAAGAAAATCAAAAAGCCAAGTGGCTAGCCGATTCGGCGCATAAAACCTCATATGGAATTTAAACATGTACCTTTTTTTCGGGCACATAAATTATAATCTTCATACGTTTCATTCCAAACCTGTTTAATCTATGTTCACCTATTTCCAATTTATCCCAACTTAATCCGGTCATTTCTAACTCAATTTGCTAATTTATTCTTTAATTAGCTATTTTGCCAAATCCCTTTATTTTGAACATATCATGTTCAGATATATTTTAATTCGCTTATAAACAAGTAGAATATCATTTCCAACTTGAGTTTAATATTCGATTTCGAATATGAATTTACAAAACCAATTTACTTATCCAACGCCAATTTCAATTCAAAACTCGATTAACGAATTATTATTCAAATTAGTTAATCCTATTCAATACTCAAAAATATGATTTTTGTTTCAAAAATCATTTCATTTACTTGTCTTGAGTTAATATTTATTTTACGACTCAAGTCTAGGTTTTTATTACGAAGATCTAAGTCTTATTTGCTAAAAATCCTTTTTTATTTATTCAAATAAACTGTTATGGTTTATTAACGATTATGGCGCTGTTTTTTTTGAAAATTTGATTTTGACATAACTAAAAATATATACGACAAAATTCGAAATTTTGTCTACCAGTAGAAAACTATTATTCAATCGGTCCTGACGATTCTTGTTTCATAGAAATCCGTCTTAAATTGAGTTCTGTATACTCAATTGAAGTTTGAAACGTCAATTTACAAACTACTGCGCTGCGGCGAGTTCGTTATAATTATATTAATATATAAAAACGTTTAAACTTCGTTCAACTCCATTCTAATATATTTTTAATATATATCAAATCAATTTTTTCCCAATTCAACATACTATTTCCAATTATCTAAAATTGTCGATTTTTCCTTATTTAGTAATAAATTTATTTATACTTCCATCTTCTATATTTAATTCCAGTTCATTTTATAAATAAATTATTTATAAAATTCGATATAATCGAATTTTGATTATAAATCCTTTGGATTTTTCTTACTTCAATTTATATTCCGAATTCCTTTTATAATCAATCGTTTTGTTTTAAAACACTTCCCAATTTACTTCTAAATTCCAATTTGAATTTAAATGGTTTAAATTATCCAAATGATAATTTATTTCACCAAATTTATAACACTATTTATAAATTCAACTTCCTTGTTTCATATATTTAAACAAGTTCCCTTTTCAAATTTCTATTTGAAACTCCATCCCCTTGATACTCCGAATTGAGGAATAAAAACTGTTGTTCCCTTTCGAATGATTTCAAATTCTATTTTTAAATTCATATTTGAATTTAAATATTCAAATTACCTCTTGATAATTTATTCATTTTATTTATAAATAACATTTTATAAATTTCCTTGTTTTATATTTAAACAAGTCTATTTCGAAATCTATTTAAAACCGAAATCTTATTTTGGAAATTTCTGTTTATAATAACTTATCTATATAACACCCAATTTATTTTCACATTCAGTTTAACTTTTATTTGAATAAATTCGAATTAATCGAATTCAAATCATAAATTCTTATGGATTTATTTTAGTTCAATTTATATTCTGAACATCAGAATAAACTCCATCATTTATTTCTTTAAAACGATTTCCCCATTTCTATTTTTAAATTCACATTTGAATTTAAATTTTCGAATTATCTAATGATAATTTTTCCAATTTATATATAAACACTGTTTATAATTTCACTTCAAATCTCGTATTACTAATTTATAAACAACGTTTATAATTTCAATTCAAATCCTGCATTATTAATTTATAAACAACATTTATAAATTCGCTACTTGTTTTATATTCAATACAAGTTAATATATTTATAGCCCAATTAAAATTCAAATTTTAGTTTAGATAAATAGATTTTTCCATTTAAATTTAAAAATATCATTTTCCTTGATATTTTTATATATCATCATTTTGGCCCTAGTGATATTTAAACAATCAAACAGCTAAATGATCAATCAACACATCACATACGATAATATATGTGAAACAAACAAATAATATTATTTTTGAGGAATCCAGTTGGATCCCTTTAACCTGTTTCCCTGTATCCACAGACGTTAGCCAACATAAATAATAACCATCCCGCTTCGAGGCAGGATATTGCGGTATAGAAGGTCATCCCCTATCATAGCGTAGGGCGTGTAGGGTCATCCGCTAATGATATTGCGGGCATCCGCTAATGGTACTGCGGGATCTATCCAATCACCAATATATATATATATATATATAATAGCCACAAACATCAATCCTATATAACTAATATATGTGTAAATAGCCACAGTAATATTTTAATGCAACCATCAATTACTTTTAACGACTAAAAATAATTCGAAACAAAATAAATCAAGTGAGATTTACTCACCGTGATTTTCCTTTGCCGAATATTCATTTAAAATTCTCCATCGTCGCGCCTTTCCATCTTCTTGAATGAAATCTTTTCCTAGGATTATTTATTTTAATTAACGATTAATCATTTATCTATTTAAATTAATTCTAACAATAAATAATTAAATTATTCTATGTATATTTCAAAATTTGTCAAAGACTTGATTTTTACCGTACTGCTCGATTTATCACTTCAGCCCCAACCAAAAGAATAACATCACCTAAATCGGCGTCAACACCATCATCATCATTGGAATCATACTTTAAAATTTACTTTCCCATTGACAGATCACTCACCCTCTACCATTTCAACAAAAGGAATCAGGTTGAACTTCTCAACATCCCCAATATCGCATTTCCCAATTCTCCCCAGTCCATCCTTAGTTCGAATTACACAGACCTTGCATCCCCTTCATCCCAGTAAATCAAACTCCACTAACTTCCCAAATCTAACCACAAATGTCGAACTCCAGATTTTCCAAGTTCATCACCAGCCAATTTGATCTCCATCACAAATCACGTTCACCTCCTTCCTAAAAATCTCGACTTCAGATAAAATAACTCGACCTCATTTAGGCCACTAACAACCAACGCTACCTCTCGTTGTCACCAGAAACTGCCGCTATCTTGACCTCACTCAGCCCACGCTACTAGCCAAATCTCGAATTTGCATCCTGTTCTTCTCGTGATGAGCCCAAGCTGAAATCCCTCACCATTATCGTTCGAGTTCGAACACCATTAAATACCTCATCGTATGTTCATCAGCCTTGCTTCACATCGCGCCTTCCAACCCTAAGTCAAACTCGCGATTGGTTTGCTGAATCGCGATATCTTCTTTTTCAAAGCACATAGTTTCGAACTCGATTTATCTCCTAGTTCGAAGTTTTCAAACATCGTCTTCCACCAATACTTGAATCACGTGAAGCTTCAGCACTCCTCACATTACTCGCGAGATGAAGATCCACTTCCAGATACCCTTGCCCCATTTCAACTTTGATGGATCCGATTTTTAGATGGATTCGATTTGAGGAAATGAACAAGGAACTGGCACGGTTTTTGATATACACGTAATTGTTTATATTTTATCCGCTTATTTATCTTATTTTATATTTAAAATAATTGACATTGTGTATTTATAGTTGTGTTTTCAGATTATTTATGATGAATGGATTAATGCACTTAATTGTTGAAAAGCTTGAAGAATTGGAGTGTTGATTTTGAGAGTTAGTTTAAAGCTTGAAGAAATGTTTCTGTTCAACCACCTTCTACCGCATATTTTAATCCAATGCCTTTTCATAAAGATAGCTTGTTGCAGATGTTATGGAGTGTCGTTTGATGCCTGCAAGCTATGCCAATTGCAAATCCATTCACACTGTGTTCACATCGGCTCACTCACAAAGCTTCTCACTCTACAGCTGCGTTCACACATGCTTATGTGTTATTTGGGCTAAATCCTTAGTCCCACATTGTGTAATTAGCCTCTAAGTCTTGGCCAAAGCAATTGTAAATACATTGTATCTTCTTCATGTAAAGACACACTTAGTTTTATTCTGTAATTCTCTTCTTGGAATAAAACTCTTCTTCTCTTTTCTCTCAGTTGTTATTTTATTTTATTTATATTCATGCTATTTAGTTTCTTTTTCTCTTCTTCGTTAGCTATGTCTAGCTGATCCCCTTTGATTAGGGGGTGATGACTCTAATAGATATGATTCAACATGAATCACATAGCCAATAGATAAAGACTTTATACAAGTAGATCTGGATCTGAATCAAGGGTTAGATCTGAACCTTCATATTCTGTGTCATTTAAGAGCTATGCTCTTTCATAGGGTATATTCGTGTTCGATCTAACAATTATCAGACTTAGATCTAATTTTAGGGTTTTATAAATTAATTAGTGAATCTGTCCTGATAGTCTATGGTTGTTTAAGAGCTCAGCTCCTGCATAGGCTATGCTTGTCGTTATTTACTCATTTTGTTTCTAAGAACCTAATTATCGTTGATTCATGTGTGTGATAGAGACATGAATTAGATCTATATTTATTTGTTGGCTATTGATGAGTGTGAATCCAATCTATGTCATTATCCCCTAATTGTTCTCTCTTATTATATAAATCTCTCTTTTTATTTAATTGTTATAATTTTCTGTGTTTTAAATCAATCAAAATCCTGGAATAAATTTACTGGATTTATTAATTCAAATATTTTTGGTCCTAGAGTTCGACACCTCTACAACAATCCTTGTTGTTTAGGAAAGCCGAACGAATTTTACAGTTATTTAAAATTGTTTAATTTGTTCGCAAGTAGTTTGGTTTTGTAAAATAGAAGGTGATGGATGCGGATTTATAACAGAAAAGGAGGAAACTTTAACAATCAGTGGCCATTATTTCTCGTTTAGGGATTTGCGTTCTGAAGTGAGAAAACAAGAGATGGACTCGTGTTTAAATAGAAGATGAATCCTTCACCGTTAAGGAATAGGCCTGCATATTTACACTAGGTAGATTAGGGTAAGGTACAATATAATTAATTTTGATCTGACTTTGATTTAACTGCGATTTAATCTTTGATTTAATCTATTTTGAAACAAAGAGATTTTTATTTCTTTTAAAAAGATTCTGATTTGATCTTTGATTCGATTTTGATCTTATCCATTAAAATATCTCAGGGTTCACACATGAACCGCTATTTTAACGTAACCACTGTCGTTTAAATGTTATAACGCTATTCTAAACTGAACAATATATATTTTGAAATTTAATTTCAACCTATATATCATTTTAAGTTCAGAACTAATCAATTCGCTGGTGATAAATTATTTTTATTATCGCCTATATTCAAATACAATTAATGATGATCATCTGAGTTGTTCCAATTCAGTTTTTAACTTCGGTTTCAATTATTTATGGTTTATGATAATTCGATATACACGAATTAAATTATATATGATTATAAATCGATAAATTCTATATAAATATCCATTTACATTATCAATTCAATATTTAAAACCATATTAAATATTTAAAATAAACTGTTCGAAAATCTGGGTCGTTACATTCTTCCCCGCTTAAAAGAATTTCGTCTCCGAAATTACTAAGGCAAGAAAAATGCCACAAACCCATTAACTTTCCAGAAATCTACTTATGTTGAAACTCAACATTTCATATTTCAACAACTTTAGTTTCAACTAACTTTTAGTTCTACCAAAACTTTTGGTTTCCATTCATATTGAATATCAATTATGCTTATATTCATTTTATCTGAATGATTTATAATCAATTCATATACCATTCAAATTGATTCTGATCAATTTATTCACTTCGATCCATTTAACTTGCTTAGGTTAAATTTAAATTCCAGAATTCAAATTCCTGGTTTTCATTTCAAATCCTTCTGAAATCACATAAATATATACATATATATTTATTCCCATTTCAGATTCAAAACAATTGAATTTTCAAACCAACTTGTTTTCTTTAAAACAAATTTCCAACAAAACTTTTCTAAGGCAACCATCCATCACTTAGAAACTCGAAAATGGACACTAATGATGCTGCAGTCGTCATCAGAATTATTTTCGAGCCACTGAAGTGAGTTCAATGCTTTATCACTTCCAAAATCCATCCAAAATGATTTTTATACAAGAATCCTCCCAAACAAAGCTATATTATTTTAATATACTTCAGAAAATATTTTTCCAAACACTCAGGATTCAAAATTCTAGTTTGAATTTGATTTTTAATTCATCTCATTTGTATATTTCATTCATATACAAAATATTTTGGTTATAAATAACCATTACAATTTTATAATCTCGTTTGATTATAATATTAACATCCAACACATTCATATATTATAATAATTTCAGAAAATTATTATTTCCATATCAATATAGAATTTTGGATAAAATTATTTCTTTTACCCATTTTAAAACAATATTGTGTCAAATTTCTCTATTCATGTGACGGCAAGGAATTTCGCTCGATCCGAATTAGTCGTTAAACCGATCTAGACCGTTCGAAACCCCTGATCGTTTTGAGAACAGGACAAATCAGAACGCAGACGGAAGAACATTTCATTGTTATTACAACAATTCCATCAGAATACAAGAATATACAGAGTATAAATGAATATTATACATTCGAATAAATATCAGAGATTACAATAAATTACATAGCAGCGAAAAAATAATACAAAGCACAACTGACGGTCGGCGTGGTTGGAGGGAGCTCGGGGAAGCCACGGACGGTCAGCGGCGGCGTCACATTGGTCGGAGCAGTGGAGAAACGGGGTTGGGGATCCTTGGGTACGGTTCGAGAGGAGGAGGAGGTTGTTGGTGGCGCTGGAGCCTCAGGGGGGTGCGGTGGTGGTTGCGGTTGACTTTTGGTGGCAGGGGGGCGCTGCGTCGCGAGAGTAGGGGGGAAGGGAGAAGAAGAGAAGAAGAGGAGGGGCAAGTCGATGGAGGGGGCGGTGGCGCCCCGCCCTTAGCGGCGGCGGTGGCTCTCCGATGGAAGGAGCGACGGCGCTCCTCCCTCCTCTTCATCATCTCTTTTTTTTCCTTTTCGATTTTGAAAGAATAACTAATGGGGGGGCTGAATGATTAAAGGGTGGTGAGGAGAGAGTTATTTTTTTATTTAATTATTTTATTATGAAAAAGTTGACTTTTACATACGACCTCTAAACAAGGTCCACCGCCTGTCGTCCATAGCGTTTTACCCTCATTCCGAACCCAATGGGATATGTATCGCAAGCTGATTCGGTCGTTTCGATCAGTTTTCGTCAAAATCAACATATAACTCTATATATTGAATTTGAACGCGCATTTCAATTTACCGGGGTCACATACTAACTCTAAAATTTCCCAAAAAATATTTTCTAGCTTCTTATTGACGATACGGTCCTAACAAAACTAGTTTCGTCGAATTCTGAGACCGTTGGAAAAATGGCCATTTTCCAGTCGATTAAAATCAACTGAAACTGGTCAAACGCGTTTTCCTTTGCCACGCTCACATATTGATTCGAATAATTATGAAATTTGGAATCTAGTAATAACTTGACACTGCGGATCCAACAAAAGTGGTTTCGTCGAAATCCGAGGTCGTTTGCAAAATTTCCATTTTTAAGGGCCTGAATTCCATAGCGACTATTCAGAATTTTCAAATGGACATATCTTTTTATTTCTGTTATGAAATCTCGATTTTTCAGATTCGTTGGAAAGATATTCCCAATTAGATCCTAATGTTTTTGGTTTCACTAAAATCCGGATTGTTTTGCACCCGGTACATTCAATTGAAGTTTGAAATCGAATTATCGAACTACCGCGCCATTTTCAATTCTTTTTATAATTATATATAATTATTTAGATTCTAACGACGACGCGTATAAATATATATGTTCGAATTATATTCAAAATAAATTTCTCGTCGATATTATTTAAAATAATTCATTTTAAATATACAAAATTCGCTAAAATTGCCAAAAAAAAAATTAAACTGGCCTAGATTTTCGGGTTGTTACAATCTCCCCCACTTAAAACTTTTCGTCCTTGAAAAGGAACAAATTCGAAAGTGGTTTGATTAATCGACTCTACGTTCGATCTGGCTTCCGTTCTCCAACTTTTCAGTTTCTGAGAATTTTCAAATTTTCAAAAATTTGGCTAACACCCTAAATTTTCGAAAAATTTCGCCATAACCTTCCCTGCACCGGGAGCCACGGGAAAATCCCGAAATTGCCATATAGGCCTTCTGATCTCAAAATGAAAAAGAAAAAGCCAAGCGGTTAGCCAATAGGGTCATAAAATCATCATCACCCAAACAAAACAGTAAATTATGTAGTAAACATGTACCTATTTGTCGGGCAAACAAATTTTATTCTCTGCTCTAGCCTCCTTGCTATGACCTGTTCAATGTAAGTACTTGTATATGTAAGCAAATGCGATCAATTTTCACCACAATTCAATATTTGATTCAATTAGGCATAATGGTTCAAAATTATCAAATAAATAAACAAACAACACAATCATCAATCAATTAGTGGATTAGAGTTTCAAATTCATAATTTTGATATATAGTCAAAAATCATGTTTTTGATGCCAATTCACAACAAATAAATCTATCTATATAAGTTTTTGGTTCTCACACCTGTCTGATGGAAATATATAGATATCACACCTTCGAAACACGAACATAAATACTGATGATGCACGTGCTATCATCAGTAGCATCTCCGGGCGACTAGAATGTGATTCTATATCTATCTAATATATTAAAACTTCGAATATACGTTCATGATGCGTATATGCAAAACCTTTATGTATCAGATTGTCCATATTCAAAATAAATAAATAATCAAATACGTATAAAGCGATTTAAATTTCAAAACAATATTGTTTTCATTTGAAAAATATACTCTTCACACTCGTTCTAGGATACTACTGATCCTATCTCTAACGAGTCATTCTAATTGGATATTACTAATCCAATATCTGATGAATTCTTTCGTATGGTTCTAATGTGCCTTGTTCTCGAGCTCTGTAAACCAAAGCTCTGATACCAAATATGAAGGCAAGGAATTTCGCTCGATCCGAATCAGTCGTTAAACCGATCTAGACCGTTCGAAACCCCTGATCGTTTTGAGAACAGGACAAATCAGAACGCAGACGGAAGAACATTTCATTGTTATTACAACAATTCCATCAGAATATAAGAATATACAGAGTATAAATGAATATTATACATTCGAATAAATATCAGAGATTACAATAAATTACATAGCAGCGGAAAAATAATACAAAGCACAACTGAAGGTGATACACGGATACAGAGCTTTCCGGATATCATTCCAGCTGTAAACCAGGATCCTATGAATATAAATCTGCAAAACCAAAACTACTAGCTGCCCGTGCGGAAAATAGGGGCACCCAGAGTTTAGGTTAAAACAATAAACTCCAGGTCAGTCATGTGACTGGTGTGAGAACTAAAATAGTTATTAAAACTTTATTTTAAAAGAGAGTAATTCAAGTGACCACGCCGTATAACACGGAATGGGTTTCTTCCCAAGAATACCAGTGCATAGAATAAACAACGCAATGCATTTTCGAAAAATGAAGCTATTATAAGACCCAGGTCCCATCACACAATGCAACGCAAGCCGGAGGATAGGGTTTTCCCTTATAATAGCCAAACATGCTTTGTACTTTTAAAAACAAATCATTTGATACTATAATAAGTGTATAGTGTCAAAACAATTTCAATCATAAATATCAATCCTAGGCGGCATGGGTACCATCTGTCATGTCGCCATACTAGGCTCTACAAATAAAACCGAATTACACGTATTGGAAATTGGATTTCCGGAGGCAAGGGACAAGCTCCTCTCCGCTTTCGAGACACTCTAGCAAATGTCTCAGGACTACACACTCTGGGCAATCCTGGATGCTTCAGGGTCGGTCCTCACTTACGTTAGAGGATTGGCAATTCCTGAACACACGTTTCCCGGTCCTTACAGACCTAAAATCGAGGCGCCTCATCCAACAACCACATAGGTGAAAAGTATATAAATATCAGGGCTGGTAAGTCACTGACACCACCATAGCTAGAAAGAAACGGCGTGCTCTCCCTGCAGTCCGTATCCCGTTTTTAACTCATACCGAGGTGTGAGGCTCGCGAATTCACGTTATACACAAAGCTATGCCACGTAGGCCGTGCTTTGATCATCAACCACAAGACTTTGCTTTTCAACAGAAGTCTTGATCCATGCAACTCAGCGTGCCACATAGGCAATTCATGCCATGCGATTGATATCTATCGATATATAACCTCTAAGCTCGTACGTCTCAGAGAAGGGCGTTAAGCAAGAGAATAAATTCTCCGCCACCAAACAGATATATATTTAACAGAAATCAATCAACACAGAATAAAATCCAATGTCGGACACACAATCCATTTACAAGTTCGTTCTGGGTCTGAACGAAACCGGAGGCACTTTCCTCGCATATCCATCGATCTCCAAGTACGTCTGGACGACCACCAACTATTTCCATCCTCTTGGGTGTACAGCCCAATCAGGATCGTTAGTAATTACCCAAACGATGTGAAGACTTCTGGTCTTCAACCACCGTCTTCATCTTCGACATATCGTCGAATCGGTTATTCAGAATGGGTATAAACCCAGACTTTCCGAACAACCCGCGTATATTAAAACAAATGTTACACAAACACAACATACGCCTCATTCCAATTCGTATTCTTAGGGAAAAGTTCCCATTAATTTTATCCAAGATAAATTCTTTAAAATTTATCCTTTAATCTTCCTTTAGATGTCGTTTCAAACCAAATTATGGTTTTCTAAACTAGTCGAGATTAGCGAACCACACCGAAGTAATTATTTATTTTATTTCCCAATCCCAACCTATTCATCCCATGAAGCAAAACTGGTAATACTCCATATCTAACACCGGGGTGTTATCGGTAAAATTAATTACCATTTCACGTTCAAATCTAATTAAAGATTTAACTATTGCTTTGGAGCAAAACCGGTAATACTCCATTTTCGCTCACTTTCTATATTTGATAATTTAAATTATCAATTCACATTTCAATCTAATTGCAAATTACTTAAAACTCCTTTTACTGGGTAAAAGAACTAGTGTCATTTAAAACACAGTTCACGACAAACCCAAATCACATTCTATTGATTATCGGGTTAAAGAACTAGTGTTATTTAAAACACAGTTCACGATAAACCCATGAATCAATTCTATTTAAACCCATTTCAAAACCAATTTATTTATTTAAAAATAAATGGGTTTTAATTTCAGTTCAAAACTAGTTCATTTCGATAAAAATCTATTTTTATCTCTTCAAATATGGAGTTTCTCATCCCAATTTTTCCCAAATCATTTCTTATGATTTTACACAAATTATTACTATTTTTAATAATTTTATCAAGGCCCGTACAGTCGATTTCCAACAACGGCCATCGAACTGCACTTATAGCGACCTTTTTCGAATTTGATTTGGACGTATCTCCAAATCCAACTGTTAGATTTCAAATTTATAATATTCGTTAGAAAGCTCTTTT
This sequence comes from Allium sativum, assembly GCA_030737875.1. Classification (NCBI taxonomy): domain Eukaryota; kingdom Viridiplantae; phylum Streptophyta; class Magnoliopsida; order Asparagales; family Amaryllidaceae; genus Allium; species Allium sativum. Next base: position 710,906,417 of record CM060921.1, on the reverse strand, counting down.
CGATACGAACTCAACGGTTCCGGTTTTAGGAGAATCCGACGGTCGGATCTCCCGTAATGTCCGTTTGAAATAAATGGTTCGAAGTTCACGAACTGCCGCGGCGCGGCGCGTTCTATTCAGGCCATTATATTATATATAATATATATATTTCGCCGATTTCTATTTAAAACGAATTATATAAATAGTTTTTAAATTCGTTTCAAAAACAATTTCAACTTCCATTTCAATTCAAACAAAATTGAATTCTTCCTTATAAATTCGTTTTAAAATTCACCTCTATTCAATTCAAATTTCAATTCAATTTGGATTCATTTCAATTCGTTTTCAATTCAATTCGAATTCGTTTTCTATTCAATTCAATTCGAATTCTCTTTCTATTTAATTCAATTCGAATTCGTTTTCTATTCAATTAAATTCGAATTCGTTTTCTATTCAATTAAATTCGAATTCGTTTTCTATTCAATTCAATTCAATTCGAATATAATCGATATAAATATCGTTCGCGTCAAAATAGCGCATCTCTAATCAATACCGCTTTTTATATTTCAATAAATTCGTTATTCTATTCAACAAATGAATATTTATCCTATTCAATATGTGAATCTATATTTTTGTCAACACACGACTAATCTCAACGAATGAGTATTGTCCACGTGTGACCATTTTTGTTATTTATTATATTTTATAAAAAATATGGTATCTATCGTTTGATTTAAAATTAGACTCCAACTGTAAACTAGTAAGAGAACGATTCTCTGAATATTAACCCCGAAGGCCGGGACCAACATCAGATCAATATCCAGGAGACCACTCATCTCATCAATTTTCCAGTTAGTTTCTAATTTCATATTTGATAAAGATGTAAATTTTATTGTTAAAATATTTCGTTCAACACATGACTAATCTCACCGGATGAGTACAGTCAACACATGAACCTTTATTTTATAATATTCTTTATCTTCTAAATTGGAATGAGGCCCAATCAATTACCATATAGCGTTAACTATATGGATTCCATACAACACATGTATATAATAGCAACGATAAATAATCATCCATCATCCAAAGTGCACTACACTGTATAAGCATCAAATATAGATATCTAGCGCTTATAACAGCCTGTCAATCAGTCGATCGACAAAAAACTAATTATTGGGATTAGTGTATGTCGTATTTTATCCCAATACCCGTGTGGGGTTTCAAACAATCAAACGCAGATTTTATTTGTGCAGTTGGGCGATGTGTAAATTTTATCGTCCCAATCAATGTCCTTCAAATAGGTGTACATAAACAAACCGTCCGGTTTGTAAATGGATATTTATTTATTCACATTCACGTTAAAAATTATATTTTTAACGATAAAATATTTTATTTGAACACATGAATTTTTATTCAGTTCATTCTTTAAATAAAATGATATTTTTATTTTTCTAACTTATTTTAGAAAATTTCGGCGGCATAACGGCATGATACTAGAAACGTGACAAGACCTAGCCTTATCCCCGGTCAAGTGAAGGCCCACGCCATTCACACATCAATCAAATCCATTCCATTTTACTAAACAATTCAATTCAAACCAAATAAACTAACCAACTACACAACCAAACAATTTAACAAACAAGCCATCCATGGTCTGTGGATGACGGGTGTCGGGTGCTACTAAACACTGTCTGCATCCTAGTATATATATATAACTAGAAAAAGAAATTTAGAGTGAGGAGTTCTCACCGATAGCTACTCCAATCATCTCGACTCTTCATTAGTATAAATCTTCGTCGTTCTCGCCTTCCGTCACTTTCGTTGCCCGTAGCCACTACATATATAAAAATCGAATTTTCACTTCGCTATTCAATATATAAAAATCGAATTTTTACTTTGCTATTCAATATATAAAAATTGATTTTTTACTTTGCTATTCAATATATAAAAATCGAAATTTTACTTTGCTATTCAATATATAAAAATCGAATTTTTACTTTGCTATTCAATATATAAAAATCGAATTTTTACTTTTCTATTCAATATATAAAAATCGAATTTTTACTTTGCTATTCAATATATTAAAATCGAATTTTTACTTTGCTATTCAATATATAAAAATCGAATTTTCACTTCGCTATTCATTATATAAAAATCCTATTTTTACATCATTATCGTATAGATAAAAATTCTATTTTTACTCCGTTATTCTCTGTATGAAGATTTAGTCTTTTCAAATTTAAAGATTTCTCCTTTTCAAATTTAAACATTTCGCCTTTTCAATTTTAAAGATTTCGCCTTTTCAAATTTAAAGATTTCGCCTTTAACTTCTACTCCTAATATAAAAGATTGAATTTTTATTCACTACATATATAAAGGTGATATTTTTACTATTTTACCTATATAAAAATTATATTTTTATACTTCTACAATATAAAAGATTATATTTTTATTATTTATATAATATGAAAATTATATTTTCTACCTTTGCATACGATAAAAATTATATTTTGAACTCTCTACAATATAAAAGATCATATTTTTACTATGCCTCTAGTATAAAAATTATATTTTTATTTAGCTACATATATATAAAAGTCATATATATTTTTGTTTTCGATATTTATAATTAAAAATCACATTTTTAAATTAGATAAACCACAAATCACATTTTTAATTGCTTAAACAAGCCAGAAAATAAAGTAAACGCTCACCGCGGTCGGAGGGAGCTCGGGGAAGCCACGGACGGTCAATGGCGGCGTCACATTGGTCGGAGTAGTGGAGAAACGGGGTTGGGGATCCTTGGGTACGGTTTGAGAGGAGGAGGAGGTTGTTGGAGGCGCTGGAGCCTCGGGGGGGGGGGGTGCGGTGGTGGTTGCAGTCGACTTTTGGTGGCAGGGGGGCGCTGCGTCATGAGAGCAGGGGGGAACGGAGAAGAAGAGAAGAAGAGGAGGGGCAGGTCGATGGAGGGGGCGGTGGCGCCCCGCCCTGAGCGTCTGCAGTGGCTCTCCGACGGGAGGAGCGACGGCGCTCCTCCCTCCTCTTCATCGTCTTTTTTTTCCTTTTCGATTTTGAAAGGGGGGGGCAGGGCCTGAGTGATTAAAGGGGGTGAGGAGAGAGTTATTTTTTTTTTTATTTATTTAATTATTTTATTATGAAAAAGTTGACTTTTACACACGACCTCTAAATGAGGTCCACCGCCTGTCGTCCATAGCATTTTACCCCCATTCCGAACCCAATGGGATATGTATCGCAAGCTAATTCGGTTGTTTCGATCGGTTTCCGTCAAAATCAACATATAACTCCATATATTGAATTTGAACGCGCATTTCAATTTACCGGGGTCACATACTAACTCTAAAAATTCCCGAAAAATATTTTCTAGCTTCGTATTGACGATACGGTCCTAACAAAACTAGTTTCGTCGAATTCTGAGACCGTTGGAAAAATGGCCATTTTCCAGTTGATTAAAATCAACTGAAACTGGTCAAACGCGTTTTCCTTTTCCACGCTCACATATTGATTCAAAAAATTATGAAATGTGGAATCTAGCAATAACTTGACACTGCGGATCCAACAAAAGTGGTTTCGTCGAAATCCGAGGTCATTTGCAAAATTTCCATTTTTAAGGGCCTGAATTCCATAGCGACTATTCAGAATTTTCAACTGGACATATCTTTTGATTCCCGTTATGAAATCTCGATTTTTCGGATTCGTTGGAAAGAAATTCCCAATTAGATCATAATGTTTTTGGTTTCACTAAAATCCGGATTGTTTTGCACCTGGTACATTCAATTGAAGTTTGAAATCGAATTATCGAACTACCGCGCCAGTTTCAATTCCTTTTATAATTATATATAATTATTTATATTCTAACGACGACGCGTATAAATATATACGTTCGAATTATACTCAAAATAAATTTCTCGTCGATATTATTTAAAATAAATCATTTTAAATATACAAAATTTGCTAAATTTGCCAAAAAATAAAAATAATAAAAATAAAAATTTTAAACTAGCCCAGATTTTCGGGTTGTTAAAATTCAAGTGTTTAGAAATTCCTACCGACATTGTGGCGTCCCACGGTTCGATCAAAATTCATAAGCCACTCAACAGACTAGCCAACACAATATAAAATAGTTTTTATGTCAAATAACAAATATGCGCTCTCATATATGTACGCTCAACTCATTCTAGGGTACTACTGACCCTATCTCTAATGAGCACAACCCGACCAAAGCCTAGGTGTTCGCTCAACCTAAGCTCTGATACCAAACTGTAATGGCCCGAAAATCCGTACTATCTGAGTTGACTGCATACATCACACATCCAACCCAAATTGTACGAAAAATACGAATCGTTATTAAAAAGAATTAGAGGATGAGAAATAGGAAGAAAGTAATATTAGAATAGATGAAAATGAAGATCACAGACTCACAGCGGAACAAGTAAAATATATTAGGTAATATAAACTTTGAAATACAATTCGGTAACTTTATGTACATACCATCATCAGAGCACAACATCTATTTCTGGAACAGTTATAAACACCTGTTTCCAGATACAAACATGGTACACAGCAGAATATATGACAGTCTATAGCTAACTGGTGAAGCCTCCTACTTCAAACTCCTCCAAGTGAATCTGTAAAATCCCGACTACTTGACTGCCCGTACAAATTTGGGCACCCAAGAGTTTAGGGAAAACAAACAAATTAAAATCTAGGTCAGTCATGGGACTGGTGTGAGTAAACTCCAACCACTTGTTTAACTTTCAAAATCCTTTAGAAAGGAAGGATAATAGTAAGACCGGCCCACACATAAACACAGACGGTTTTTACCTAACTATAACCCACAACACTTTGATACGAAAATCCAGTGATACTATAATAGTGTCTAAATCAAATAAAATAAAATCTAGCGGAACGCTTGCATCTCATGCTCCATATATAATATAAAATCAAAAATCGCAGAGCGCTTATTGGAGATTGGATTCCGACTATGACAAGGTATGAAACCACCTTCCGATAGTGTATCTCTAGAGAGGAATACACTATGGGTTCAATAAGAACGTCTTGCAGCCCGGCCCACACATGACCGACCACTCATTTCGCTTGAGTGTATCGAATGTATATCACCAAGGTTGGGATCAGCAACCGTTTCCCAAAAAGGACAATATCGAAAGATTAAAGAAGCAAATGGAATTCCTCTAGATAGGTGATTATACACCCTAATAGGAGCGACCCACATAGCCATGCTACCCGCCCGATTTTTGTCATTTCCCGTGGTTGAGGCCTGAGGCTACGATTTATTATCTTTCATTTATAGCACAATCACTTTGAATGCCACATTGTCAGATCTGTAAATCATTAATTGATTTGCATAAATACATTGGATATTATGCTAAGAGAATAAATCCTCCGCCACCATATATCTTTATACAAACCAACATATTCGATCATTGGAAATACTTTGTCATACATTTGTCCATTTACGTTCATTCTAGGATTGAACGAAACCGAAGGCACCATTTCTATTAATAGAAAAAGTTCTTTCACTTTACTCCGTCTTCGATTATCTTCATATAATCTGATTCGTAACGCTACTGCAAATATGGAGTGGTTCTCGGATAATAATCCAACCGGTCTCTCTATATTAACAACGATATTGGCAAATACTTCGATAGTCTGTTATTTAACTATCGAAGAAACACAAACATCCATTCAAAACATCAAACAATCATTGGGCACCTTTTGATTAATATTTCATTAATTAAAACACTTCTCCATTTCCTTATCAATATTCGTTAACTCAATATTTTCAGTATTCTTCTTCGCCTCTTACGCTATTTGGAAAACATTTCCATTTCTCGCCTTCTTTTATTTTTCTACACTTAGAATATATATTCTATTTATAATTGGAGAACATTCCAATTATTTTTTTCTTTCCCGACTCATTTAATTCTACACTCGGGAAATATTTACTTTCATATTTCCAAAATTCCACTTATTTGGGTTAAAACGAATGTTGTATAAAACATCATTACAACAACCCAAAATATTGCATTCAACTAAACTCTTTAAACATCTCTTTTTGAGACTTAATCTTGCTGTTTATCAGTTAGTAATGAAATCAATCAAGTTGGGGTATAATTACCTATTAGACCTTGACTGAAAATATTATTAACTTCAAACAGACAAAACCGCTAACTCGAATAATCAACACCATATTAAACCAATTTTCCATTTCTAAAACACGTATACGCTTCTCTTTCTATTTTCAACAAATCTATTTTATAGATTTCCTTTTTGTTTATAATATTCTATTTTTAAGTTCATTTCCTTATCGAATTCTATATATATCGATACATTGATTTCTAATTATCAAATTTTCTTAAAAAACATTCTAACTCCCTAAATTTCCGGAAAAACTAGCCATAACCTCCTTTGTACCGGCAAATAGTTCAAACCTCAACTCGCCTCTCTAGGCCCTTTCCATTCAAAAAGAAAATCAAAAAGCTAAGTGGCTTGCCGATTCGGCACATAAAACCTCATTTGGAATTTAAACATGTACCTTTTTGTCGGTCACATAAATTGAAAGCTTCATACACTCCATTCAAAACCTGCTTAATCTATGTTCACCAATTTCCAATTTATCCCAACTCAATCCAGTCATTTCTAACTCAATTTGCTAATTTATTCTCTAATTAGCAATTTTTCCTAACCCCGTTATTTTGAACATATCATGTTTAAATATATTTTAATTCGATTTATAAACTAGTAGAATTTCATTTCCAACTTGAGTTTCATATTCGATTTCGAATATGAATTCACATAACCAATTTTCTTATCCAACGCCAATTTCGATTCAAAACTCGATAAACGAATTATTATTCAAATTAGTTAATCCTATTCAATACTCCAAAATATGATTTTTGTTTCGAAAATCATTTCATTTACTTGTCTTGAGTTCATATTTATTTTACAACTTGAGTCTGGATTTTTATAACGAAGATGTAAGTCTTATTTGCTAAAAATCCTTTTTTATTAAAATAAACCGTTATGGTTTAATAATGATTATGGCGCTATTTTTCTGAAATTTTGATTTTCACATAACTAAAAATATATACGACGAAATTCAAAATTTTCTCTTCCATTAGAAAACTATTATTTAATCGGTCCTGATGATTCTTATTTCACAGAATTCCGTCTTAAATTGAGTTCTGTATACTCAATTGAAGTTCAAAACACCAATTTACGAACTATCGCACTGCGGCGAGTTTGTTTTAATTATATTAATATATATAAACATTTAAACTTCGTTTATAATAAATTTAACTCCATTCTAATATATTTTTAATATATATCAAATCAATTTTTTCCCAATTCAACATATTTTTTCAATTATCCAAAATTGTCGATTTTTCCTTATTCAATATTAAATTTATTTATACTTCCATCTTCTATATTTAATTCCAATTCGTTTTATAAATAAATTATTTATAAAATTCGATATAATCGAATTCTGATTATAAATCCTTTGGATTTTTCTTACTTCAATTTATATTCCGAATTCATTTTATAATCAATCGTTTTGTTTCAAAACACTTACCAATTTACTTTTAAATTCCTATTTGAATTTAAATGGTTTAAATTATCCCAATTATAATTTATTTCACCAAATTTATAACAATATTTATAAATTCAACTTGCTTGTTTCATATATTTAAACAAGTTCCTTTTTAAAATTTCTATTTGAATCTCCATCCCTTTGATACTCCGAATTGCGGAACAAAAACCAGTATTCCCTTTAAAATGATTTCAATTTCTATTTTTAAATTCATATTTGAATTTAAATATTCATATTATCTCTTGATAATTAATTCATTTTATTTATAAACACCATTTTATAAATTTCCTTGTCTTATATTTAAACAAGTCTATTTCGAAATCTATTTAAAACCAAAATCTTATTTTGGAAATTTCTACTTATAATAACTTATCTATATAACACCCAATTTATTTTCATATTCAATTTAACTTCTATTTAAATAAATTCCAATTAATCGAATTCAAATCATAAATCCTTATGGATTTATTTTAGTTCAATTTATATTCTGAACATCAGAATAAACTACATCGTTTATTTCTTTAAAATGATTTCCCCATTTCTATTTTTAAATTCACATTTGAATTTAAATATTCAAATTATCCAATGATAATTTTTCCACTTTATATATAAACACTGTTTATAATTTCACTTCAAATCTCGTATTATTAATTTATAAACAACGTTTATAATTTCACTTCAAATCATGCATTATTAATTTATAAACAACATTTATAAATTCACTACTTGTTTTATATATTCAAGACAAGTTAATGTATTTATAACCCAATTGAAATTCAAATTTTATTTTAGATAAATAGATATTTCTCTTTAAATTTATAAAATATCCTTTTCCTTGATATTTTTATATATCAACATTTTGGCCCAGTGATATTTAAACAATCAAACCGCTAAATGATCAATCAACACGTCACATACAACAGTATATGTCAAAACAAACAAATAATAATATTTTTGAGGAATCCAGTTGGATCCCTCCAACCTGTTTCCCTGTATCCACAGACATTAGCCAACATAAATAATACCCATCCTGCTTCGAGGCAGGATATCGCGGTATAGAAGGTCATCCACTATCATAGCGTGGGGCGTATAGGGTCATCCGCTAATGATACCGCCAGCATCCGCTAATGGTACTGCGGGAACTATCCAATCACAAATATATATACATAATAGTAACAAACATCAATCCTATATAACTAATATATACGTATAATAGCCACAGTAATAATTAATGCAACCAAACAACCATCAATTATTTTTAATGACTAAAATTAATTCAAAGTAAAATAAACAGAGTGAGAATTACTCACCGTGATTTTCCTTTGTCGAATATACATTTAACATTCTCCATCGTCCCGCCTTTCCACCTTCTTGAATGAAATCTTTTCCTAGGATTATTTATTTTAATTAACGATTAATCATTTATCTATTTAAATTTATTCTAACAATAAATAATTAAATTATTCTATGTATATTTTTAAATTTGTCGAAGACTTGATTTTTACCTTACTGCTCGATTTATCACTTCAGCCCCAACCACAAGAATAACATCACCTAAATCGGCGTCAACACCATCATCATTGGAATCATATTTTAAAATATACTTTCCCATTGACAGATCACTCACCCGCCATCATTTCAACAAAAAGAATCAGGCTGAACTTCTCAACATCCTCAATATCGTATTTCCCAATTCTCCCTAGTCCATCCTTAGTTCGAATTACACAGACCTTGCATCCCCTTCATCCCAGTAAATCAAACTCCACCAACTTCCCAAACCTAACCGCAAATGTCGAACTCCAGATTTTCTAAGTTCATCACCAGCCAATTCGATCTCCATCACAAATCACGTTCATCTCCTTCCTATAAATTTGGACTTTAGATAAAACAACTCGACCTCATTTAGGCCACTAACAACCTACACTACCTCTCGTTGTCACCAGAAACTGCCGCTACCTTGACCTCGCTCAGCCCACGCTACTACCCAAATTTCGAATTTGCATCTTATTCTTCTCGCGATGAACCCAAGCTGAAATCCCTCACCATTATCGTTCATGTTCGAACACCATTAAATACCTCATCGTATGTTCATCAGCCTTGCTTCACATCACTCCTTCCAACCCTAAGTCGAACTCGCGATTGGTTTGCTGAATCGCCATATCTTCTTTTTCAAAGCACACAGTATCGTACTCGATTTGTTTCCTGGTTTGAAGCCTTCGAACATCGTCTTCCCCCAATACTTGAATCGCGTGAAGCTTTAGCACTCCTCACATCGCTTGCGAGATGAAGATCCACTTCCAGATATGTAACACCCCACGCCCGTTATGGTCACTCTCTAAGGGAATGCCATAACATCGGTGGAGTATCTTGAGTGAATATAGAACAGAGTAATTACAGCAAGACAGATGTAAGTAATACTTGAAAATTTAAAACATCATTTCAATTGCAGCGGAAAATAAAACATGTCTGGTTACATCACAAAACCATAATAGAAGTCAAGTACAAATATCCATCCTGCCAAATAAAAATACATAATCCCAATACATGAACTGATAGCCATAAAAAAGGTAAGCTGAGCTCTACATCTAGGGTCTAAGCTCCAAGAGAGTAATAAAAGCAGCCTGATCAAAGCCCACTCGTGCTGGGCCCACTCTGAGAACCTGAGGGTTGGGAAAAAGATAAAAACAACGGGGTCAGACATAAGTCTGAGCGAGTCCTATAACTTTAACAATGTAATCATTAAAGTAATAAGGATATGATATAACTTGGTACGGTGTGACTGGGGATAAATGACTACACTCAGTAGCCAATCAGACTTAGAGTGAACTAAGACAACGAAAAGACGCATTTACCCACCCAAGGATAATTACTACACTGCACCACACCAGTCATTCCTACTTAAAGGCTGATACCTCCCAAGGACTTAGAAAATTTACCCAGTAGTTTCGCGTACCCCTAGCTGACTACATAGGTGCCATCTTCCCCTATCTCCACTAGGTGGTACCCACTACTCCTAAGTGATCGGCTCCCTACCGTAGATACCCGTGCTGGTCCCACAATGGGGTTTATCATTCCCCAACGTGGCAACCCGATATAATTAACGGTGCACGGCTTATATCTACTCGATGCAACAACGTCTTACCTACCAGCCCGGGTCCACACACGCATATGAAACCCGTTGGACTTGCGTTGCCACCGCTAACCCGTTTTGGCCTCTTATAGTCAAGCCCAATATGCGTGTCCCGTCACTCGACTAGAGTTGAGCCCACTAAGATACGTTTGGGATATTGGTTGAAATGGGCCCCCACAAGCTACCCACCTAAGCTTGTCATTTCTAGTGTATACCACTTAACCCTTTAATCATGTTTTAATTACATGTTCCACTTTGGTAAGTATTCTAATCGTATTTTCTATTGCCACCCAAGGCAACCACTAGATTTCCTCATGCCACCCAAGGCACCCACTTAACCGCTCATGTCCCTCTACATGCTAATGTGGTTAATTGTTTCTTAATTAATTAATTAAGATCATGACCTCATAAAGACCTCTCACATTAGACCATCTTTTATGACTGCTGGATATGCCGGTTGGTTCCGGGCAGACTTCTGTCATAAAAAGGGTCTAACCTCGTGTCTTTACTTTAATCACGTATTTAATTTATGACTAAGACATCTCACATTGGGCCAATCATTTGTAGCTGCTGGATGGCCGGTCGGTTCCGGGCAAACTTCCGCTACAAAAGGGTCCAACCTCGTGTCTTAGTTGATTAATTACACCTAATTAATCACCCCCATAATTTGTATTAATTATCCCTAATTAATTACACATTTTTAAGAATATGGGTAGACCTAACTCAATAGGTAAATTCCCAATTCCATAGTATGGGTAGACCTAACTTAATAGGTAAATTCCCAACTCCATAATATGGGTAGACCTAACTTAATAGGTAAATTCCCAATTATGTCCATTCATTTTATGTTATGCTTAATCATAACAACTTTACACCTTTTTATAATCATGCTTATTAACCCCATCGTTCCCACGTAATTCGTTTACGTAACATGTCATACATAGGGACAACCTTGCATATGTTATGCACATCATAAAAAGAGACAAACTTGCATATGAGCTTACATATAAACTCGCATAAAACTTGCATATGAACTTGCATATAAACTTGCATAAAACTTGCATATGAACTTGCATAAAACTTGCAAATGAACTTGCATATAAACTTGCATAAAACTTGCATATGAACTTGCATAAAACTTGCATATGAACTTGCATACCATGTCATATTACAAAGGCAAACTTGCATATGTTATGCATATCATAAAGAGAGACTAACTTGCACATGAACTTACATATATCATGTCATATCACAAAGGCAAACTTGCATATGTTATGCATATCATAAAAAGAGACTATCTTGCACATGAACTTGCATATATCATGTCATATCACAAAGGCAAACTTGCATATGTTATGCATATCATAAAAAGAGACTAACTTGCATATGATTTTGCATAAGAACTTGCATAAAACTTTCATATGATCTTACATAACACATCATATCATAAAAGAGGCAAGTTTACATATGAACTTATAACATATGACAACCACAACTTGCATAATCCACATTTACATCCATAGCCTCCTAATATCCTATCCTAATTAGTTTAGCAATTACTTGCTAAAGGCATAGGAACTCACCAAAACCAAGATTAGCAAACTTATGAAGTAGAACTAGTTGCAATATTTGAAGGAGATGATGATTAGAGGTTGATTAGCTTGCAACTTCCTTCATAAACTAGTGGAGGCTCCTCTTAAGTTTGATTTTGGCGGCATGAGGCCATCATTTCTATTTTTAGTATGGATTAGGCTTGCATTAGGGTGTATTTATAGGATTAGGGTGTGTTTTAGACCATAGGATTAACCCTAGGTTAGATTAGGTCCGTCAGATTTAGGAAGTCTCTAGAACACAGCCCAGCCCTAGCCAGAAAACCAGACCTGGTGCACCCAGGCCAAGTGGCTCGACACCCCGTGTCGACAGGCAAGTCGACAGGGCAGTCGACTCCCCAGTCGACAGGACTGTCGACAGCCCTGTCGACATGGCTAGGGCGGGAACTTTCCCGCCTGGCCCCGCTGGTTGAAATTAAAAATCTGAATTTGAATTTTTAAATCTGTTTTTAACTTTGAATTTTCTGCAAACTTCCTTGGGCCATAACTGGGCCATACGGACTCCGATTTACAAAATTTCGGACTCTATTTCGCGTATTTTTCCGAGACAAACGCAATGACGCAGCCCGTTTCCCCCAATCTTCACATTTGAGATTATTTATTCTGCAATTAGTGAATTTTAGCATTAACTGAAATACGGGGTGTTACATTCTCCCCTCCTTAAAGGATTTCGTCCCCGAAATCTCTAAGCTAAGGAGAATGCATATCCTACCATCCAAACAACCATCTACTCAATCCATCAAACACGAGCATCCATTGTCCTTAAAACAATTTCTAATGATGTATGAGCATATGCAAAGAGTGTGCGTATATGTTCCTGTCTAATATATGAACATATGCAAACCATGATAGTGCCATGCATCCATTATGTATGCAAGAGAACCCTATCGACACATACAATATCTACATGAGTGCACAATCATTCACTAAAATGCACCATCCATATGATAACACAATCATTATACATCCATAAATATAGCTTCCTACACACAATTTTATGCAATATGCAATATGAAGTGACTGAGCCGATCTAGTGCCTAGAGTGTGTGTATATGCATCCACGAGCAACCACTAGCAAACACTTGCATCCACTTTCATCCATCAACCATAACATGTCTCAAACACATGTTTCAACCATAGGTTTACCCTATCTAAAGGTCAAACAGTACTAACGAGAGGACATACTAAAGATAAGATAAGTACTAGACAATGATAGAGGAGAAAGTAAAGACATACCCTCAAACAGAAATGGGTACAATGAACGTATCTTCGCTTCCGTCTCCCAGGTTGCGTTGCTCTCATCTTCTCCCCATTGCACTTTGACTAGTTGAACTTCTCTGTTTCTCAACTTCCTAGTCTCTGACCCAAGGATGCGAGTAGGAGCTCGTCGAATCGTTGCATCACGTTCTACTTCCACTTCTCTAAGCAAGCTTGGCTCTACCACCTCTGCAGTCTCATGTAGGCACTTCCTCAAATGTGACACATGGAATACATCATGTACCCCACTAAGTCTGTCGGGCAACTCCACTCTATATGCCATCCGTCCAATCCTTTCCTTAATAGGAAACGGCCCCACGAACCTTGGTGCTAACTTCCCAACAGATCCAAAGCGAACCACATTTCGTAACGGAGACACTTTGACAAAGACCATGTCCCCAACTTCAAACTCAAGGTCTGTCCTCCTCTTGTCCGCATAAGATTTTTGCCTATCCTGCGCTGCTTTCATCCTTCTTCGAATCAAGTCAATCTTCTCAGAAGTCTCCCTAACCATATCAGGCCCAAGCAAGATCTTGTCCGTAGACTCCCACCAACATGTAGGTGATCGACAAGGCCTTCCATAGAGAGCTTCGAAAGGAGCCATACCAATACTGGACTGAAAGCTGTTATTATATGCGAACTCCACCAATGGAAGATGCTCTTCCCATGTACCTCCAAAATCTAAGATACAAAGCCTCAAAAGGTCTTCTAGGACACGATTCACCCTCTCAGTCTGGCCGTCCGTCTGAGGATGATATGCGGTGCTCAGACACAATTGAGTCCCCACTGCTTCTTGCAAACTTTTCCAGAACTCGCTAGTGAAGATAGGATCTCGGTCACTCACTATGCTAGAGGGTACCCCATGCAATCGAACTACCTCTCGAAGATATACTGAAGCTAGCCATGGAGCGGTCCTCTTGCTCTTCACAGGTATGAAATGGGCGCTTTTAGTAAGTCTGTCTACCACCACCCAAATTCCCGTATTACCCTTTCTCGATCTGGGCAACCCGTCAATAAAATCCATCGAGACGCTATCCCACTTCCATTGCGGAACTTCCAATGGGTGAAGCAACCCACCTAGTTTCTTTTGCTCCGCCTTCACTTGTTGGCACACCAAGCATCGAGCGACATACTCGGCCACATCTTTCTTCATACCGGCCCAGAAGAAAACCCTCTTCATGTCTTGGTACATCTTGTCCCCACCGGGATGAATGGTCATCCTAGAACGGTGTGCATCATTAAGAATAGCCTTCCTCAAACCCTCGTCTTGCGGTACACAAAGTCTACCGTCTCTACGCAAGCACCCCCTATCGTCTAGGGTGTACCTACTCAAATGGCTTGACGACTCCCCCCTTATGAGCTTCTCTACCAACTCAACCAACTGTGGGTCGTCCCTCTGTGCTTCTCCAATTCGCCCCAAAAGAGTAGGCCTGACCTCCAAGGATGCTAGCAAACCGGGTATATAATCAATGGAAGGTCTGAAATCAAACATCGAGATAAATTCCAAACTTCGTTGTTCCACGAACAATGGACTCAAGGACAACCTTTTTCTGCTCAAGGCGTCCGCCACCACGTTACCCTTGCCAGGGGTATACGCTATCTCGAAATCATAGGATGCTAAGAACTCCATCCACCTTTGCTGTCTCAAATTCAAATCCTTTTGAGAAAACAAGTACTTCAATGATTTGTGGTCAGTGAACAATTCAAATCTCTCACCAAGAAGATAATGGCGCCAAATCTTAAGCGCAAAAACAATAGCGGCCAACTCTAAATCATGGGTAGGGTAATTTTTCTCATGCACTCTCAACTGCCTTCCACCATAGGCTATTACCCTTCCCTCTTGCATTAGGACTACGCCTAGTCCTGTCCCACAAGCATCGGTATAGACAACAAATGGCTTGCTCCCATCTGGCAATACTAAAACTGGAGCGGTGGTTAAAGCTCTAATTAACCGTCGGAACGCATCATCACAATCTACGTCCCATGCGAAAACAAGATTCTTCTTCGTTAAGCGGGTTAATGGGGCTGATATCTTCGTGAAGTCTTTGATAAACTTCCTATAATAACCCGCCAAACCCAAGAAACTTCTCACTTCGGTAGCATTCTTCGGAACCTTCCAATCCTGAATTGATACTACCTTCGCGGGATCCACAGCTATCCCTTCCTTGGAGACCACGTGCCCCAAGAACCGCACTTCCTTCCTCCAGAAGTGACATTTAGAGAATTTAGCCCTAAGGCTATGTGCTCGAAGAGTCTTCAACACCTCCCCAAGATGTAGGGCATGCTCTTCTTCACTCTTAGAAAATACTAAGATATCATCCACAAAGACCACCACGAACTTATTAAGGAACTCCCTGAACACCCTACTCATCAAATCAACAAAGTATGCAGGGGCGTTCGTCAACCCAAATGGCATCACCAGCCACTCATAGAAGCCATCCGGAGTCCTAAAGGTTGTCTTGTCTATGCTATCCTCAGCCACCCTCAACTGATGAAACCCCGTGGCTAAGTCCAACTGAGAAAATACTGAAGCGCCAACCAACTGATCGAAAAGATCATCAATCCTCGGCAATGGGTGTCTATTCTTCTTTGTGAGCTTGTTGAGTTTTCTATAGTCCACACAAAGTCTGAGGTACCCATCCGCCTTCTTAGCAAAAACTACTGGAGCACCCCACTCCGATATACTTCGTCTTATGGACCCCTTCTCAAGAAACTCCCCTACTTGCTTATGGAGTTCCCTCCTCTCACGAGGAGCCATGTGGCGCACTGGTAAAGATACAGGTTTAGCATTATCCACCAGATATATTCGGAAGTCAATCTCCCGCTTCGGAGGTAAGCCCTTCACCTCCTCAAACACGTCCGAGTATTCCCGGACCATTCTAACAGATTGCAAACTCTCGGCCGAAGCGTCCAACGACTCAAGATAACTTAGCATAACAGAATCCATGGGATTACAAGAGATCTCGAGAGTGTTACCCAAGCGGGTCATGAGCCTAACAACTCTCCTTTCGCAATCAAGAACGGCACCATTACTGGATAACCAGTCCATGCCCAAAATCAACCCATAGCCCGTGAAGCCCAAAACAAAAGCATCACATCTAAACTCAATGCTAAATATAGAAATCTTCAAACCCAAGCATATCATGGACAAATAAGTGGAGCCCCCAATTGGGTTTGAAACAACCAAGGGATCATCTACTAGACTGGTGTCTAAGTGCAGTGACTCAACTAATGATGATGAGATAAACGAATGCGATGCGCCTGAATCAAACAATGTACGGACAGGATGACCAAATAGGAAAACCAAACTTTCAACGGAAATAGTTCTACCTCTTTCCTGAATTGGTGGAACCGCGAGAGCCTGTACTTGCCCCCTAGCCTGACCCGGTGCCACAAGAGCTTGCACCTGTCCTCCTGAGGTAGATCCCGTCCATTGCCCCTTCTTAGGGCAATCCTTCACTAAATGCCCTGCTTCGCCACAGTGAAAGCAACCAGTCTTCTTCTACTTTCTACAATCTTTGCTTATGTGGCCTGGTATCCCACAATTGAAGCACTTCTTCTTCCCCTTGCCACCGTTGCCTTTCCCACCTTTGTTTTGCTGTTGTAGCTGAGGTCTCTTTTGATCTCCCTTCTTCTCGGGTGCCTTATTAGCATTGGGACCCTTCTCTTCTTCATGCATGAGTGCCATGTCAACTAGCTTCTCAAAGGTGGCCCCCATAGGGATGTGAGTCATAGCCAACCCATGCATTGGTTCATTCAAGCCTTTCACGAACCTCAAAGCCTTCTTCTCCGGTGTATTTACCATGTCTAGGCCAAACCTTGCCAATTGATTGAACTTGTTGACATATTCCTTCACTGAGAGATTTCCTTGCTTTAGAGTCAAGAATCTTTCCATATACAAGTTTTCCTCTGCCCTTGAGAGAAACTTTGCCACAAATCTTTGCCTAAAATCCGCCCAAGAGTCAACGGGGCGTTCCCCATTAGTGACCTCCCACCAGAATGAGGCCTCTCCCTTCATCAACCAAGCAGCTAACTTGACTTTCTTTCCTTCTTCCATCTCAAAGATATCTATCAACTATTCCACCTCCTTAAGACAATCTCTAGCCTCCACAAAAGTTTCAGATCCTTGAAAAGGTTTCCCTCCCATAGCTTTAAATTCCTTGCAAGTCTTAGCAAAAGTATCCGTGCGAGGAGGAGGGGGAGGAGGAAGATCGGGTGCTACGGTTGGTGGAGGAACATTTGCTGGACCCGCAGTGGTGGCCCTAGCCTCCATCAATCTCCTATACCATACTGGTATCGTCACACCCTCCGGAAAGTTAAGATCCTCAGCCATGCTGAAACGAAAAAGGAAAGATTCAAAACGGAGAATTCGAAGGATAAAGATATGGCTATTGGGGATTATGCTTTTCTTTCAAAAACTTTTCTCTTAAAAGACATGTTTTCGAAAATATCTCTTCCAAAATTTTTTTTAGAAAAATAGTTTTCTAAAAATTTTATCTGTTCCGGTAACCTTTGCTCTGATACCACGTGTAACACCCCACGCCCGTTATGGTCACTCTCTAAGGGAATGCCATAACATCGGTGGAGTATCTTGAGTGAATATAGAACAGAGTAATTACAGCAAGATGGATGTAAGTAATACTTGAAAATTTAAAACATCATTTCAATTGCAGCGGAAAATAAAACATGTCTGGTTACATCACAAAACCATAATAGAAGTCAAGTACAAATATCCATCCTGCCAAATAAAAATACATAATCCCAATACATGAACTGATAGCCATAAAAAAAGGTAAGCTGAGCTCTACATCTAGGGTCCAAGCTCCAAGAGAGTAATAAAAGCAGCCTGATCAAAGCCCACTCGTGCTGGGCCCACTCTGAGAACCTGAGGGTTGGGAAAAAGATAAAAACAACGGGGTCAGACATAAGTCTGAGCGAGTCCTATAACTTTAACAATGTAATCATTAAAGTAATAAGGATATGATATAACTTGGTACGGTGTGACTGGGGATAAATGACTACACTCAGTAGCCAATCAGACTTAGAGTGAACTAACACAACGAAAAGACGCATTTACCCACCCAAGGATAATTACTACACTGCACCACACCAGTCATTCCTACTTAAAGGCTGATCCCTCCCAAGGACTTAGAAAATTTACCCAGTAGTTTCGCGTACCCCTAGCTGACTACATAGGTGCCGTCTGCCCCTATCTCCACTAGGTGGTACCCACTACTCCTAAGTGATCGGCTCCCTACCGTAGATACCCGTGCTGGTCCCACAATGGGGTGTATCATTCCCCAACGTGGCAACCCGATATAATTAACGGTGCACGGCTTATATCTACTCGATGCAACAACGTCTTACCTACCAGCCCGTGTCCACACACGCATATGAAACCCGTTGGACTTGCGTTGCCACCGCTAACCCGTTTTGGCCTCTTATAGTCAAGCCCAATATGCGTGTCCCGTCACTCGACTAGAGTCGAGCCCACTAAGATACGTTTGGGATATTGGTTGAAATGGGCCCCCATAAGCTACCCACCTAAGCTTGTCATTTCTAGTGTATACCACTTAACCCTTTAATCATGTTTTAATTACATGTTCCACTTTGGTTAAGTATTCTAATCGTATTTTCTATTGCCACCCAAGGCAACCACTAGATTTCCTCATGCCACCCAAGGCACCCACTTAACCCCTCATGTCCCTCTACATGCTAATGTGGTTAAGTGTTTCTTAATTAATTAAGATCATGACCTCATAAAGACCTCTCACATTAGACCATCTTTTATGACTGCTGGATATGCCGGTTGGTTCCGGGCAGACTTCTGTCATAAAAAGGGTCTAACCTCGTGTCTTTACTTTAATCATGTATTTAATTTATGACTAAGACCTCTCACATTGGGCCAATCATTTGTAGCTGCTGGATGGCCGGTCGATTCCGGGCAGACTTCCGCTACAAAAGGGTCCAACCTCGTGTCTTAGTTGATTAATTACACCTAATTAATCACCCCCATAATTTGTATTAATTATCCCTAATTAATTACACATTTTTAAGAATATGGGTAGACCTAACTCAATAGGTAAATTCCCAATTCCATAGTATGGGTAGACCTAACTTAATAGGTAAATTCCCAACTCCATAATATGGGTAGACCTAACTTAATAGGTAAATTCCCAATTATGTCCATTCATTTTATGTTATGCTTAATCATAACAACTTTACACCTTTTTATAATCATGCTTATTAACCCCATCGTTCCCACGTAATTCGTTTACGTAACATGTCATACATAGGGACAACCTTGCATATGTTATGCACATCATAAAAAGAGACAAACTTGCATATGAGCTTACATATAAACTCGCATAAAACTTGCATATGAACTTGCATATAAACTTGCATAAAACTTGCATATGAACTTGCATAAAACTTGCAAATGAACTTGCATATAAACTTGCATAAAACTTGCATATGAACTTGCATAAAACTTGCATATGAACTTGCATACCATGTCATATTACAAAGGCAAACTTGCATATGTTATGCATATCATAAAGAGGGACTAACTTGCACATGAACTTACATATATCATGTCATATCACAAAGGAAAACTTGCATATGTTATGCATATCATAAAAAGAGACTATCTTGCACATGAACTTGCATATATCATGTCATATCACAAAGGCAAACTTGCATATGTTATGCATATCATAAAAAGAGACTAACTTGCATATGATTTTGCATAAGAACTTGCATAAAACTTTCATATGATCTTACATAACACATCATATCATAAAAGAGGCAAGTTTACATATGAACTTATAACATATGACAACCACAACTTGCATAATCCACATTTACATCCATAGCCTCCTAATATCCTATCCTAATTAGTTTAGCAATTACTTGCAAAAGGCATTGGAACTCACCAAAACCAAGATTAGCAAACTTATGAAGTAGAACTAGTTGCAATATTTGAAGGAGATGATGATTAGAGGTTGATTTGCTTGCAACTTCCTTCATAAACTAGTGGAGGCTCCTCTTAAGTTTGATTTTGGCGGCATGAGGCCATCATTTCTATTTTTAGTATGGATTAGGCTTGCATTAGGGTGTATTTATAGGATTAGGGTGTGTTTTAGACCATAGGATTAACCCTAGGTTAGATTAGGTCCGTCAGATTTAGGAAGTCTCTAGAACACAGCCCAGCCCTAGCCAGAAAACCAGACCTGGTGCACCCAGGCCAAGTGGCTCGACACCCCGTGTCGACAGGCAAGTCGACAGGGCAGTCGACTCCCTAGTCGACAGGCCTGTCGACAGCCCTGTCGACATGGCTAGGGCGGGAACTTTCCCGCCTGGCCCCGCTGGTTGAAATTAAAAATCTGAATTTGAATCTTTAAATCAGTTTTCAACTTTGAATTTTCTGCAAACTTCCTTGGGCCATAACTGGGCCATACGGACTCCGATTTACAAAATTTTGGACTCTATTTCGCGTATTTTTCCGAGACGAACGCAATGACGCAGCCCGTTTACCCCAATCTTCACATTTGAGATTATTTATTCTGCAATTAGTGAATTTTAGCATTAACTGAAATACGGGGTATTACAAGATACCCTTGCCCCATTTCAACTTTGATGGATTCGATTCGAGGAAAGGAACAAGGAACTGGCACGGTTTGATTTTGTAAAATAGAAGGTGATAGATGCGGATTTTTAACAGAAAAGGAGGAAACTTTATCAATCAGTGGCCATTATTTCTCGTTTAGGAATTGCATTCTGAAGTGAGAAAACAAGAGAAGGACTCGTGTTTAAATAGAAGACGAATCCTTCACCATTTAGGAATAGACTTGCATATTTACACTATGTAGGTTAGGGTAAGGTACAATATAATTAATTTTGATCTGACTTTGATTTAAATGCGATTTGATCTTTGATTTAATCTGATTTGAAACAAAGAGATTTTTGTTTCTTTTAAACAGATTCTGATTTGATCTTCAATTCGATTTTGATCTTATCCATTAAAATATCTCAGGTTTCACACACGAACCGCTATTTTAATGTAACCATTGTAGTTTAAATGTTATAACGATATTCTGAACTGAATAGTATATATTCTGAAATTCAATTTCAACCTATATATTTTAAATTCAGAACTAATCAATTTGCTGGTAATAAACTATTTTTATTATCGCCTATATTCAAATACAATTAATGTTGATCATCTGAATTGTTTCGATTCAGTTTTTAACTTCGGTTTCATTTATTTACGGTTTATGATAATTCGATATACATGAATTAAATTTTATTTGATTATAAATCGATAAATTCTACATAAATATCCATTTACATTATCAATTCAATATTTAAAACCATATTAAATATTTAAAATAAACTGTTTGAAAATCCGGGTTGTTACATGACGTGTGCGCATTTTTGTCGTCTCCATACCTATGTAAGGTTTTTATTAAATCCTGCCCTTCACCGTTATATGTTATTAAGTCCATAATCAATCCTCAGTACAACCTGTAAATCAGTCCTTGCCATACAAGCATCTTGCTGATATGGTAATCCAAACCTTGTCATATAAGCGTTAAATGCTTATATGGAATATGATACGCTATGATGTCTTCAATAGTACGTTATGCGTTGTAGTTCATAATTTATTGGTTACTATCCTATGGTGTATGTTTTAAATTTCACACAGAACAACCATCACGTCACAACCAAATCATTAATAGTAGTTTATAATAAATAATATTGCGCAACCAACTCATTAAGGTGCACTTGTTTATCGGGCATGCAATTTATTTCTCTACTCAACTGTAAATCCATAACCTGCTCAACATATATATGTATATATATCCAACTGTAACAAATTACAAATCAATATTAAATTTAGTTTGGCTTAATTTAGCTTCTGTACTCATGTTGGTTTTTATTCCAATTCTATTTAACTTCTCTTAAGTTTATTTTTTTTCTTCATTTGATTTACAAGTATATTTCGATTTAAAATTTGAATTTAAAATTTAAATTTAAAATTTGAATTTAAAATCCAAATTTAAAATCATTTCCAAATGCCTACTTAAATTAATTTAAGTATATTTCGATGTTTTAATTGGAATTATATAGTCATCCCACTTTCAAAACTCGAAAACAAACACTAATGATGTAATGATCACCATCAGAATTATCCTCAAGCGACTAAATGTGATTCTATATCAATCCAGTATATTCAAGACTTCGAATATACATTTGCAAGGCGTATATGCAAAATCTTCTTATACTCGACAGTCCAACTTCGACGTCAAATAAACACTCAAAATCATAATACAAAATATAATCTTTCATAATCATTTTTTTTAAATAAACAAATTTATTATTTTATATATATATATAATTGTAACACCCATTACTTTCTATTAACGTTATAATAATGAATTCTATAATACTTAATTTAAAATATGAGAATTAAGGGAAACGAGTTACGCTATGGTGTTCATCTCGGAATTCTGGTTGAGATAGAGTCCGAGTTTGCGTGAATTGGACTTCGTATAAAGAAGTTATGGCTACCGGAAGTTTCCGGAGATTTCAAACAAATTCAAAACAGTTCGAAAACGAGTTCAAAATTCAAACAAAAGCCAGAAGTAGGCTGGGCGGAAAAATTCCCACACAGGCAGGTCGACCAGGGGGTCGACCCTAGTGTCGACCTCTCCCCTTGAGGTCGACCTGGCCCCCGGCCAGATCTGAAATTTGAACGATTTTGGACTCGCTGCAGAGTCACTACGGTTTCTGGATGGGCCTGATCAGGTCAGAGTGGTAGTGATTAACCCTAGGTTCATCTGACGGCTATAATCAAAATGAAATTCTATATAAACAACTCAATGCCTAACCTAAAAACACACAGAAAAATAAACCTAGAACTGAAATGCCGTCAATGGAGGATTTGGAGTAGCCACCACCCTTTTCAATTCAAAAGAGGAGTTAAAAAGCTACATCTAAAATCAAACTACAACTAGTTTAATTCAACAATCTTCATCAAAGGCGCACATCACCAATTTCAGAATTCAGATTTCAGAACACATGAATTTCTTTAGTTTGTAAGTTAGTTGTTACGCAGATTTAAACAATCCTTTCGATTGAATCATGACATATTGTAATTGGAATATAGCACGATGCTTATGTATGAGATTTGATTCTCGTTTATCTTAAAATATCGTTGAAATTAATCTTGTCTATATGTTTGTGGCGATAAACATGTTGTATATTTCATGTCTATATGCTTATGGTGATGAACATGTTGTATATCTCATGTCTATATGTTTGGGTGATGCAAAACATTATATGTTGTTACGATTGAGTAATGAACTTATTAGGCCAACAAAATGATGAAACATGTCATGTTGTAATTTGATGGTCATTTGCAAGTTTAGGATCTAAATCACATGTTTACATGTTAGATTTACATTTATGAATATTTAGAACTATGTCAAGTTGAATCTATTTATGTTGTAAAAGTGGAATCGTAGCCCTCTTATGTTTTTAACATCATGCTTAATTATGATAAGAAATTGATTATGATAGCTTTCTTATGTTTTGACGTACATAGGATCATATGCCAAGTTATTGGTTGAAACTGTGATTATATGTTAAACTTTTATGCTAGACCTTTGTCAAGTTTACATGACCATTAGATCCAACTTAGTCACAAGTTCACCTTTACCCAATTGATTGAAGTTAATGATATACATCTATGCCAAGTTACATGTGATAAGTTTAATGTATGCTATTTTATGTTTATGTCATGTACTTTGTTTATTACCCCTCTTTTTTATGTTATTGGTTTGGGCTAATTTGCTAGCCCAACATTTTATGTGATTTACGCATACATTCCACGGGGGTAGCATTGGGAAATATGAAAATTCATGGCCTAGATTTGTTCATTAAATGGTATATTTGATATACCATTTATGTTGAGCATAATCACAGGGTAATTATGCCGTGATTAAAAATTAAATTAAATTTACATAAAGAAATTTGACATATATAGAAAAATATGAATTTAGAAAAGACGAATATGCCTAACCCGAGGTTAGACTGAGTTATGGTGTAAATATGCCCGGAACCGACCGGCATATCCAGTGACCACAACAAGACCTGTCTAATGTGGGTGATTAGTGCATCAAGCCCAAGAAGAACCCGAGGTTAGAATGAGTTGTGGTGTAAATCTACCCGGAACCGACCGGCATATCCAGTGAAAACAACAAGACCTGTCTAATGTGAGTGGTTGGTGCTTTAATAAATTAAAGCTAAATCAGGACTACTAGGGTTAAGTAAATTAGGAAAACACTTAACCGATTCAACATGTTAACTAAAACGAATGGGCTGGGTTAGGTAAACTTGGACACTTAACCAAATAAACATGTTGATTAGAAAACCCTAGTAAAGGGGACTCATTTCAGCAGTAACCCACATAGATGTATCATGATACCCTGAACTAGGCAAGGTGGGGCACGATTATTGGGCTGAACTATAAGCGGTCAAAACATCGGCGGTTGGTGGGCCAGTGTAGGTTCCGACGGAGTACGGGCGTGCACGTACTCCGGAGTGAAAAAATCAGGCACTGGGCATCAGTAGTGTACACTGTGCATCTTGAATTGTGTCGGGTTGCCACCAGAGGGACTGATACACCCCATGGTGGGACCATCACAGGTGACTACAATCAAGCGGGGCCGAAGGACACAGGACATGAATGTGTGCGAGTAGGAGCCGATCATTTAGGGGATCGTTTTTATAAACACGTGGGCTAGTTGAACCAAGGGTTAAATAGGTGCAGAGACTATAGAAATGGGTGCGATCACATGTCCCTCTTATCTTGTATTAGGGTATTGTCCTATTTTCTGTTATCACTGTCATGATCCCTTTCCTTGTTTAAATACTAGTAACCACTGAACTTACCAGACTTATTGTTTGACCCGTTTTCTTTCATCTTCTTTTCTTCCGTTCCCCCCCTCCGGTCCACAGAGAGGAAATACTCCAGCTTAATCAGACTCTTTACAAGCTTCAAGAAAGTAGATGTATGACTTGGACTCTCTTGCAATTGGCTATGGCTTTGGATATGATCCTTGGGGATTTATGCATTTTTACTTTTTGGTTTATGCTTCTTTATTGAATAATCTAGACAGAAATTATGGTGTAATGTTTTGAAGTTGTTTTTGAGACAATTTGATGTAATACTTTTGTATTGAACCACGTACGAAATAAATATTTAAAATTCCGCTGCTTAAATTTATCTGTCTTGTAAATTTTTCTATGTCTTGTACCAATAAGCCTCCACCAAAGTTAAGGCATTCCCTTTGTGAGTGACCTTAATAGAGGTGGGGTGTTTCACTTGGTATCAGAGCAAAAGGTTTACCAGATCAGATAAGAGTTTTTGAAAACTATCTTTCAAAAAGAAATATAAAGAAGCATTTTACAAGGAAAAGTGTTGTTTTAAATTTAAAAAGGCATAATCCCCAAAGCCATATGCACTATCTTTCTATCCTTCGTTTTGAATCTTTTCTTTTTCATTTCAGCATGTCTGGGAGTCTTAACCTTCCAGAGGGTGTATCGTGGAATTTGATATTGAATATAAGCTGGTATATTTTCTATTCAGAGCCTTGTGTTTAATCTCAAATGTGATTTGGGTTTGTCGTGAATGGTGTCTTCATTAACACTGTTCTTGAACCCAGTTGAGAAAAGATTAAATCTTTTTATTTAGATTTAATGAAGTGTACTAATTAAATAATATTTAATTGGAATTGAATTCGAATTAATTTTTGGGTTTATCGTGAGCAGTGTTTTAAATAACACTTGTTCTTTAACCAATAATTAATGGAATGTGATCTTGGGGTTTATCGTGAACAGTGTTTTTAAATGACACTGATTCTTTAACCCCGTTAAAGATTAAAACTAAGTGGAGTTTTAATGAATCTTTAATTAGATTGAAATGATCGAGAATGGAGTAGCACCAGTTTTGCTCCAGGCGATAGTTAAATCTTTAATTAGATGTAAACGTGAAATGGTAATTGGATTTACCGATAACACCATGGTGTTAGATATGAAGTATAACCAGTTTTACTTCATGGGATGAATAGGTTGGGATTGGGAAATTAAAACAAATGATTACTTCGGTAATGTTCGCTAATCCTGACTAGTTTGAATTGATATTCAAAAATAGATTAAAGAATAAATTCTAAGGATTTATCTTTGATAAAATTAATGGGAACCTTTCCCTATGAATGTGAAATTTAGAAACTAACTGTCGGTTAGCTAAGTAGAATGGTTTTCTGGATATTGATCTGATGTTGGTTTCGGCCTTCGGGGTTAATATTTGGGGAATTATTCTCTGGTTAATTTACGGTTAGTGACTGATGAATTGGAATGAGGCGTATGTTGTGTTTGTGTAACACTTATTTAAAA
This sequence comes from Allium sativum, assembly GCA_030737875.1. Classification (NCBI taxonomy): domain Eukaryota; kingdom Viridiplantae; phylum Streptophyta; class Magnoliopsida; order Asparagales; family Amaryllidaceae; genus Allium; species Allium sativum. Next base: position 710,879,350 of record CM060921.1, on the reverse strand, counting down.
TATATGCGAGTTATTTGGAAAGACCGGGTTTATCCCATTCTGAGTAACTGATACGACGATAAGTCGAAGATGAAGACGATGGTCGAAGACCGGAGGTCTTCACGTCGTTTGGATGAATACTGATGATCTTGATTGGGCTGTACACCCAAGAAGATGGAAACAATTGGTGATCGTCCAGACGTACTTGGAGATCGATTGATATGCGGGGTACTAGGTGCCTCCGGTTTCGTTAAGACCCAGAACGAACTTGTAAATGGACTGTGTGTCTGACATTGGATTTTAGTCCGTGTGATTGATTTCTATTAAATATATATCTATTTGGCGGCGGAGAATTTATTCTCTTGCTTAACGCCCTTCTCTGAGACGTACGAGCTCAGGGGTTATATATTGATGGATGTCAAACGCATGGAGTGAATTTCCTGTGTGGCATGCCTAAGTGGCAATTGATCGAGGCTTCTATTGAAAAGCAAAGTCTTGTGGTGATGATCAAAGCAGAGCCTGTGTGGCACAGCTTTGTGTAACGTGAATTCGCGAACCTCGCACCCCGGTTGTGAACCAAAAACGGGAGAGAACCTCAGGGAGGGCATGCGTTTCTTTCTAGCTAGGGTGGTGTCAGTGACCTACCAGCCCTGACATTTATATAATTTTCACATGTGTGGTTGTTGCTGTTGCGAGGCGCCTCGGTTTGATCGGACGATCTGGGTCCGATGGAGTCATTCGTTGGCTCATTTACGCCCCAAAGGGCGGGGAAACGTAGTGTTTAGGCATAATAATCCACATCGGTGGACCGACCCTGACAATCCAAGGCTTGCCTGCGCGCTTGCCTGAGGCTCGGGCTAGAGAGTCTCGAATCGGTAGAGGACGATCCCTGGCCTCGGTTCATAGATGGAAATCCAATTTCCAAATACGTGACATTTGCGGTTTTAATTGTAGAACTAGTATGGCGACATGATATATGGTACCCATGCCGCCTATGATTGATATTGTTTTAAACACTATACACTTATTATAATATCAAATGATTTGTTTTAAACGTATCAAACATTCTTTGGCTGTTATAAGGGAAAACCCTATCCCTCGGCTTGCGTTGCATTGTGCGAAAGGACCTGGGTCTTATAACAGATTCATTTTTCTTTATTTGGCATTGCGCTGTTTGTTTTATGCACTGGTATTCTTGGGAGGAAACCCGTTCCGTGTTATACGGCGTGGTCCCTTGATATATCTGATTTAAAGTAAAGTTTTAAATAACTGTTTTAGTTCTCACACCAGTCCCATGACTGACCCGGAGTTTATTGTTTTAACCTAAACTCTGGGTGCCCTTATTTTAACACGGGCAACTAGTAGTTTTGGTTTTGCAGATTTATATTAACAGGATCCTGGTTTACAGCTGGAACGATACCCGGAAAGCTTTGTATCCATATATCTCTTCTAGTTGTGTATTGTATTATTTTCCGCTGCGATGTACTTAAATGTAATTAAATCTCTGATATTTCTATGTAATATTGATTTATACTCTGTATATTATTGTAATCTGATGCATTGTTGTAATATAAAATGAAATTTTCTCCCGTCTGCGTTCTGATTTGTCGTGTTATCTAAACAATTCGTTCCTTCTCTTCTCTTTGGAGACCGGGGAAGTTCGGGTCGTTTCAGGGTGTGCCAATACCTGGCTAGTTCAGGAGGTACTTATAGGCAAGGGCCAATGATGCAGGCCCAGCAGATATTCCTCCTCCAGCTGCAGTGGTTCCTCCTCCTCCTCCTCGTGCAAATGCTATCTCAAAGATCTATAGAGATTTTAGTGCCATGGGTGGAAAGGATTTCAAGGGAACTGAATCATTCGTAGAAGTGAGGAACTGGCTCAAAGAAATTGAGGATCTGTTCGTTATCTTCGAGGTGGACGATAGGCAGAAGATATAATTCGCAGTGTGGTCGCTCAAAGACGAGGCTTCCTATTGGTAGGAAGTCGCTAACGCTGAAAGACTTGTTGACACGTGGATGGATTTCAGAAAAAGGTTTGAGATGAAATTCCTCTCACAAGCTGAATGAAGTTTACAACTGGAAAGGTTCTTATCTCTTAAGTAAGGAAGTATGATGGTCAAGGAGTACGTCAATCAATTCAATCAGCTGGCCCGGTTTGGACTGGACTTAGTGAATACTCCTCATAAGAAGGCTCTCGTTTTGTCAAGGGATTGAATGAGCCACTTCATAGCTTGGCTACGATCCATATACCTATGGGGGATACTTACGAGAGGTTAGTAGACATGGCACTCCTACATGAGGAAGACAAGGGCAAAAATGAGGCAAAGGCGGAAGTGCCTCAAGATAAGAAGGGAGAAGCGTCGCAGAACAAGAAGGCTGATTCAAAGAAAGGCGAGAAGAACAACAAACCCCCTGAAAAGAGAAAGTGTAATTTCTGTGGCATTGCCGGGCATCTGATCAAAGACTACAAGAAGAAGAAAAGGAAGATGGGCGGCTGTTTCCACTGTGGGGAGACATGACACATGGCTAGGACATGCCCAAAGAAGCAAGGGCAGAGAGCTGGACCTTCATCTTGAGGACAAGTTCACACTCTCACGACACCTCCGCAAGAACGAGGTAGAAATATTTCTTTCAAAAGTTTAGTCCATCTTTTTGATCATCCTCTACGTACATTATTTGATTCTGGCGCATCACATTCCTTTATATCTACTGCTTTAGTGGAATCTCTGCACCTAGACACCAGTATAGCAGAGGATCCCTTGGTTGTTTCAAATCCAATTAGGGGCTCAGCTTATTTGTCAATGGTTTGTTTGGATTTGAAAATATCTATACTAAGCATTGAGTTTAGATGTAATGCCTTTGTTTTGGGCTTCACGGGCTATGGTTGATTCTAGGTATGGACTGGCTATCCAGTAATGGTGTCGTCCTCGATTGTGAAAAAAGAGTGGTTAGACTCATGACTCGCCTAGGTAACACTCTCGAAATTTCTTGTAATCCCATGAACTACGTCATGCTTAGTTATCTGAAATCTCTTGATGCGCCCGTAGAGAACCTGCAGTCTATGAGAATAGTCCGTGAATACTCGGATGTGTTTGAAGAGGTAAAGGGCTTACCTCCAAAGTGGGAGATAGACTTCCGCATATACCTTGTTGATAATGCAAAGCCCGTTGCTTTACCCATTAGGCACATGGCCCCAAGGGAGAGAAAGGAGCTCAGCAAGCAAATCAAAGAGCTGCTTGAAAAGGGGTTCATAAGATGGAATATTTTTGAATGGGGTGCTCCAGTAGTGTTCGCAACCAAAGCTGATGGCTCGCTTCGCTTTTGCGTAGATTATAGGGAGCTGAACAAGCTGACCAAGAAGAATAGACACCCACTCCCAAGAATAGATGATTTGTTCGATCAGCTTGTATGTGCATCGGTTTTCTCCTAATTAGATTTAGCTACCGGGTTTCATCAGCTAAGAGTGGCTGAAGACAGCATTGATAAGACCATGTTCAGAACTCCTGATGGTGTGATGCCTTTTGGCTTGACAAACGCACCCACTTACTTCGTTGATTTAATGAGAAGGGTGTTCTGAGAGTTTCTCAATAAGTTTGTGGTGGTCTTCGTAGACGATATTTTGATCTTCTCAAAGAATGAGGAAGAGCATGCTCATCATCTAAAGGAAGTCATGGATACTCTCCGTGCACACCAGTTGAAAGCGAAATTCTACAAATACCATTTCTGGAAAGAAGAAGTTAGGTTCCTTGGGCATGTGGTGTCCAAAGAAGGGATAGTTGTGGACCCCGCAAAAGTGGTTACTGTGCAAGATTGGAAGGTTCCTCGAAACATAACCGAAGTCCAAAGCTTTCTTGGGCTAGCAGGCTTTTATCGAAAGTTTATCAAAGATTTTACAAAAATCTCTGCTCCACTAACGAGACTGACAAAGAAGAACCTAGCTTTCAATTGGGATTTGGATTGTGATATTGCTTTCCAACGTTTGAAAAGGGCTCTAACAACAACCCTAGTTCTGACATTGCCTGATGGAAGCAAGATGTTTACAGTATACACCGATGCATGCAGAACGGGACTGGGCGCTGTTCTGATGCAAGAAGGGAAGGTAGTGGCATATGGGGGAAGGCAATTGAAAGTACATGAGAAAAACTACCCAACCCACGACCTAGAGTTGGCAGCCATCGTTTTTTTGCTTAAGTCTTGGCACCATTATCTCCTAGGTGAGAAATTTGAACTGTATACTGACCATAAATCGTTGAAATACCTATTCTCCCAGAAGGATCTCAATTTGAGGCAGCAAAGATGGATGGAGTTTCTTGCCTCGTACAATTTTGAGATTTCCTACACTCATGGCAAGGGCAATGCAGTAGCAGATGCCTTGAGTAGAAAGAAACTGATCTTAAGCCCTCTCTTTGTGGAAAGGCAAAGCTTGGAGTTCATAGCAAGCTTTAACTTCAGACCCTCCACTGTGTACTTGGCTTGCTAGCAACGTTTGAAGTGCTACCAACTCTATTAGAGTCAATCGGAGCGGCGCAAAGAGAAGACCCTCAGCTAGCCGAAGTGAGGGACTAATTAATTAGGGGTGAGACTTCCAGTCACCTCAATAGATACTCCTTTGATGCCAAGGGCTGGTTGAGACGTGTGACGACCGCCCATAACCCCCGCACTAAACAAGAGGAATAATGCGCTGAAAGGCGTGCCAGGCTGCTATGGACGATCATCATAGTAAGTGAACACATCGAAACCTGTCGTAGAACTCACAGCGCAAGGATAAAATATAATAGAACATATACAACAGGTGATAGTAATGAGGTATCATATAGCAAACTTTTGAAACTCTTTCAAACATCCAGAAAGATTATCCAACTGATATCCAAGTTTGTACATAAGGCCTCACTACAACTCTCAAGCAACTCAAACAGTGGAAACAGAAATACTAGATAGAATAAAACTGGTACGCTAGCCTCCTGCTCGTCACTGCTCAGCTTCTTCGTATCACTAAGCTCCATTACCTGTAACCTGCTACTTAGTCTGCCCATCCACAACCGGATGAACAGCCCAAGGTAATAAGAGGAGACATAAAACCTTGAGTCAGACAATAGTCTTAGTGAGCGATAAAACAGCTAACAAACTTCAACAAGAAAGTATATGAGAATGGGTAAATGAAAAACTTATCTACCCACAACACCAGAGAAGAACTCATCCTTATCTTCCCCACATCGGACAGTGATAGCCTTTACACCAAGCATTTCAACCATTCATCCATAGAAACCATAACACCCATTCAATCATAGAGAACACACATAACATCCAGATTATATAAGTCTCACACAGACAACCCTAATCGAGTTTAACATTCCTCAAGTACCCACGCTAGAGGCCTAAACCAATATCACTTAAGCACTCAAAGAACATCTCCCTCGACTTTGGATAATCTATGTGAGATAGTACAAACAAAACAAACAATCATCCATAATCGACTCTGGCTATCACCGCCAATCCTGCTTGGAAACCATCATTATCGTATGACGGCAAACCTTGCCATATGTCAAGGGCTAATGATAACCCCAGTTCTAGCATGAACTCCATATGCCCGACCTTGGCAATGTCCAACCTTGATACTAGGCCTCTCCCCGAGACCCAGGGTACTCGACCTACAACTGGTCTTTTGGGCCTTTCAACGATACCCATCGTACCCCTGCTTTGAGCCTGCTAGAACTTACGACAATGATGACTTCTCGGCCTTCGCATCTCTAATCGTCCAACCTTGACAATGTTTCATAGCTCAAGCAACCTTCTCGAGCAGCCATTATCCACCAACTCACGACCTTTGAGTTGTCTCCGCATTCGTTGTTCCACCTTGATCAACGAACACATTCATCACTTCGAGTCTTCCTACTTGAATCACCTCGAAGTTACGTCATCACTAGAAGTGCCCGATCAGAAATTTCCACTAGAAATGCCGACCAGACCCATTCTGGACCGACCAGACCCCCTCTGGTACTTCTGGACAGATCAGACCCCCCTGGACCGACCAGGCCTCCCTCTGCTCCTTCTGGTCCGACCAGAACCCTCCTGAGTCGACCAGACTCTCTTCTCAACCTTCTGGACCGATCAGACCGACCAGCTCAAAGATCCTGTTAAAACCGACCAGCCCTTCTCGACCAACCAGCCTCACTTGACCGGCCAGGTAACAACCAGATCGACCAGCTAAAACCGACCAGCTTAAGACCGACTAGAATTGCTCCAGAACGTCCAGCTTAAAAACCGACTAGAATTGCTCCAGAACGTCCAGCTTAAAACCGACTAGAATTGCTCCAGAACGACCAGCTCCTCCAAAGCAACCACGATGCCATTATCTAAAACCGATCAGGATGCCACCATCCAAAACCGACCAGCTCCCCGTCTTGCTTCCCAAGCTATAAAACGACCAACCGCCTCAGCCCAGATCCTTCTGGACCGACCAGAGCCATCAGACCGACCCGATCAGGGAAAAACCGACCATAAACCTGCACAGCTCCATTTCGACTTCGATTTCGACCAAAACTTCGCCAAACGACGAATCCGACGAAACCGGCTTATCCGATTCATCCAAATGCAACCACAAACATGTTATGCAACCAACAATATCATCAATCTAACAATTTCCATCAAAACACATAAATTTGCCAAAATCATAATAATTGAACATATGAACACAAATATAGATCTAACTTGCATAAACTCATGAAATACATGAAACTTACCATTTAAATTATCTAGATCAGATCCTAAAGTGATTCATATATAAAATGGACTTAGCATGGTGTGGATCTAAGGAAAATAACATGGAAATGATGAAATTAACATCCTAAAACCCATATACTTGCATGAATCCGAATGAGAGATGTAAATCACTCACCAATTATCCAAATCTAAGCAAAAGCAATGAAAACGCAATCCGGACAGCGAACACTTCGAATCAAACTCTTCAATCCGATGAATTCGCCCTTGAGACGATGTAGATCTAGCCTCTTATGGTGTAGATCTTCGATTTCCCTCCTTGGATTTTGGAATTTTAATGGTGAAAAGATGTTAGAGGAAGAAGGAGATCAAAGCCTCCCCATAAGAGAATGGAAAATGCCAACCTTTCTCCATACCCCTTACCCCCTATTTATAGTCTCCACCCACCCTCTAATGGGCCTTCTCCAAATCAGCCCATTAGCCTTCCAAAACCTGAACAGCCAACTGAAAAAACTTAAAACAGCGATTTCTCCCAAACCGTTGAACCAAATCCTTAATGTAACCACTCTACGGAAAGGGAATCATCAATTCCTTTCCAATGGCACAGGTCTCACCCTCTGATTCGACCTGAGTCAAAAGTTATGCCCAGTACAAGACTGACAGGGGCAAAATGGTCACAAACAAAATCGGTAAAAATTATGGACATATCACACATCCCCATAAGCAACATATCAAAAGATGAGAATGATCCAACCCCCAGGGAATAAAAAAATATATTTTACGACCTTCCGATACGTAAAATGCGGGCTGTTACATTCTTCCCCCCTTAAGAATTTCGCCCCCGAAATTCCAAGCAAACACAAGCAACCACAACAATTCTGCATGCCTATCATCCATGAGAAGCCAATCCTATCATCCAAACTAGCAACCATCAAGCCATACATCCATAGCCTTATCCTAGCACGCGGAATTCTATCAAACAACAATAAGATACAACGATATAACGATGATACAATCAAAGGGTCCTACCGATGAAAAGTTCTGGAAGAGTCGCCTTCATGCTCTCTTATGTCTCCCATGTACAATCGTCACCATCTTCACTCCATTGTACCTTGACTAGCTTAACCTTCTTCCTCCTAAGCTGTTTCGTGTCATTCCCCACAACACGAAGTGGCTTACGAGGTTTCGCAACTGCGGTCTCTACTTCCAAGTCTTCATATTGTTCTGGAGATACCACCACATTCGAGTCATGCACAAACTTCCATAGAAATGACACATGGAAAACATTATGCACACTCGACATCTTCTCGGGTAACTCTAATCTATATGCGAGCTTTCCTATTCGCTCGACTATCGGAAACGGTCCAACAAACCTAGGAGCCAACTTCTCTTTACTTCCGAATCGAACCATATGTTTCAACGGTGAAATCTTCACGAAAACCATATCGCCTTCGTCGAATTCCAAATCCTTACGACGCTTATCGACGTAACTTTTCTGACAATCTTGGGCCGCCTTCATTCGTTGCTGAATTATCTCGATACAATCCGAGATTTCTCTTATCATCTCAGGCCCAAGTATCAACTTATCTCCAGTTTCTAACCAACAAGCTAGAGAATTGCACGGCCTTCCATACAACGCCTCATATGGTGCCATCCCAATACTCGACTGGTAGCTATTATTATATGCAAATTCGACTAAATGTAGATGGTCCTCCCATGATCCTCCGAAGTCTAACACACAAGCCCTCAGGAGATCTTCTAAAACTCGGTTGACTCTCTCGGTCTGAACATCAGTTTGGGGATGGTATGCCGTACTTAAGCACAACTCGGTTCCCAAAGCTTCTTGCAAACTTTTCCAAAATCCACTCGTGAACAATGGATCCCGGTCACTTACTATACTCTTTGGGACACCATGGAATCGAACTATCCATTTCACATAAAGCTCAGCCAATTTTGATGCTGTCCTAGTCGACTTGACAGGAATAAATCTCGCACTTTTGGTCAAACGATCCACAATGACCTAAATCCCTTCATTTCCTGCCCTAGTTCTAGGTAGTCCATCGATAAAATCCATCGATATTTGCTCCCACTTCCATGTAGGAACTTCTAATGGCTGAAGCACACCACTCGGCTTTTTCTGTTCAGCTTTCACCAACTGACAGTTCATACACTTGGAAATGAACTCTCCAATATCTCGCTTCATGCCTTCCCAATAGTAGATTCTCTTCATGTCCTGATACATCTTATTACCACCGGGATGAATTGTCAACTTTGAGTGATGACATTCTCTCAGAACCTCATCTCTCAATCCATCGATATCAGGAACAACTAATCGCCCTTGCTTTCGAAGCCAACCTTCTCGATCGACCTCGAATTCTTTATTCTCTGGTTCCAGCTTCTGAATGAACTCGACAAGCTTCACATCTTTCTTTTGGCTCTCGCCAATCCTTTCGATAAGAGTAGGCCTTATCGACAAGCTTGCCAACATTTCAGGTTCCAACTCACACCTTGGCCTGAAATCGAACCTTGCCAAGTACTCGAGGCCCTTCCATTCCGAAAACATCGCTCCCAAACTTGCGTGTTTTCGACTCAATGCATCTGCAACTGCATTGCCTTTGCCAGGAGTATAGGCTATACCAAAATCATACGATACCAGAAACTCTAACCATCGTTGCTGCCGAAGATTCAAATCCTTTTGGGAGAAAAGATACTTCAACGACTTGTGATCCGTAAACAACTCGAATCGTACTCCCAACAGGTAATGTCTCCACATCTTCAGAGCAAACACAATCGCTGCCAACTCCAAATCATGAGTTGGATAGTTCTTCTCATGCGCCTTTAGCTGTCGACTCGCGTAGGCCACAACTTTATCCTTCTGCATGAGCACTGCTCCAAGTCCAGTACCACATGCATCAGTATACACCACCATCTCTTCATTCTCACCTGGAATGGTCAACACAGGTACACTTGTCAATCTCTCCTTCAAGATTTCGAACGCTTGTTCACACTTTGCATCCCATGTGAACACTTGGTTCTTCCTCGTCAATCCTGTTAATGGTGCAGCTATCTTGGAGAAATCCTTGATAAACCTTCGGTAATAACCAGCCAACCCAAGGAAACTCCGAACATCCGTCGCATTCTTAGGTCTATCCCAGTCCTGGATTGCTGCCACTTTAGCGGGGTCAACCGCTATACCTTTCCCAGAAACAACATGACCCAAGAACCTCACTTCATCTTTCCAAAAGTGACACTTTGAGAACTTAGCCTTAAGCTGATGCTTTCGCAAGATCTCTAACACAACTCTCAAGTGCGTCTTATGTTCTTCCACATTTCTGGAGTAAACCAGTATATCATCCACGAACACAAGCACGAACTTATTCAACTGATCTCTGAACACTCTATTCGTAAGATCCACAAAATACGCTGGCACGTTAGTCAATCCGAATGGCATCACCAACCACTCGAAGAACCCGGATGGTGTCCTAAAAGCAGTCTTTGGTACACTATCCTTAGCCACTCTCAACTGGTGAAATCCCGTTGCCAGATCCATCTGAGAAAACACTTTGGATTCGTGAAGCTGACCGAACAAGTCATCAATCCTTGGAAACAGATACTTGTTCTTCTTAGTTACCTTGTTCAGTTCACGATAGTCCACACACAACCTTAACGAGCCATATGCTTTAGTTGCAAACACGACAGGTGCACCCCACTCGGAAACACTCCTCCGAATGAAACCTTTTCCTAAAAGGTCTCTAACTTGCACCTCCAACTCTCGCTGTTCCTTAAGCGCCATCCGCCTAAGTGGCATAACAATTGGTCTCACACCCTCGACCAAATCGATCCTAAACTCGATCTCGCGATGCGGCGGCAACCCTTTGACCTCGTCAAAGACATCTACATACTCATTAGCGATCAACACTGATGATAGGTCTTCCTGTGGAATCCCAAGCGAATATAGATAACTCACGAAGACCCCGTCTTCGCGCTTACATCTAATCAACACTTTTCGCCCTTCCGCATCCCCGAACCTCACCTCTAGCTTCTCGCAATTCACCCTTGCCGCATATCTCTTGAGCCAATCCATGCCCAAGATGATCCCATACCCAGCGAAGTTAAGAACAAAGCAATCACACATAAAAGAGCAACCATGACTCGATAACACTAAACCACGGCAAATCATGCACAAACTGGACGAACCCCCAACTGGATTAGTCACGATCAATGATCTATCACAAATCTCGGGTTCCAAACCCAAGCGACACACAAGCTCATTGCAGATGAATGAATGTGATGCTCCAGTATCAAACAAAACTCGAACTGAAACACCATTAACGGAAAAAGTACCTTGCACCACGACACCCTTTCCCTTCTCTTCCGCAGTAGGAGCTCTTGAAGAAGATGGCACAGCGTCCAAAGCATATGCCTTCACAATCTACTTGCCCTTAGCTGATTCTGGACAATCTTTCCTCTCATGCCCAGGCTTTTCACACTTGAAGCACTTCTTCTCAGCTTTGGGATTCTTGCACTCATTTGAATAATGACCCTTCTGTTGGCAGTTAAAGAAAACCACCTCACTCTTGGGTTTCTTATGGCCATCCTTTCCTTTTTGTTATTGCTGCTTCCTCTTTTTATTATTACCACCCTGCTGTGGTTTCTGAACCTCCTTGGTTGTAGCAACAACACTTGCTTCCTTGGGAAACAAGCTCTCATGACGAATAGCCTTTTCCACAATCTTTTCAAATGAATCATCAAGGTGGTCCACAAGCGGCTTTCCAATATGAGCATCCAAACCCAAGACAAACTTCTCGTTCTTCTGATAGGGTGTATCAATGTATGAACGAGCATATCTAGACAAAGCCTCAAAATCAGAAATGTAGTCAAGAACTGATCTGCCATTCTGCTTCAACCCTACGAACTTCTTGAAGAGAACGGACTTTTGAGCAGTGGAGATAAACTTTGCTTCAAACTTAGCTTGGAATTTCTCTTATGAAATCTCCTCTTCTGGAGTCTCATGTATAACAGAATTCCACCATTCCATGGCCCTGCTCTGCAGCTGCCTAGATGCAAGCTTTCTCTTCATTACATCCACAATACCCAAGTCTCCAAAGATTCGAACACATGAATCCATCCACCTCTGAACCTCTTCAGCTGGCTTAGTTCCCTTGAATGATTTCCCTCATAGAGATGTAAAGTCCTTGCACATCTTTGCAAAATCTACAATAGGAACTCGCACACCTACATCTACCGTAGCCGCCACCGGAGCGGGTACCCTTCGCATAATTGCTTCTGCCATGGCTTCAAACATGGCCGGGCAATCTGGTTCACCACCATTTCCCCCTCCAGTATTAGCTCTCCTAGAAGCGTGCCTTGATGGTCGTCTACTCATTCTAAATCTGAAATTTAGAATAGTTAGCCACTTCCAAGAAAACTGCTAAAAGAATACAACCGCTACTACTATATATGCTAATATATAGTAACATCCAACTGAAATCTACAAATTCGTCCCTCATACGCAATTACGTCTTTGAACTTTGGCTAAAATCGTTGACCAGAGCTCTGATACCAAATGTGATGACCGCCCATAACCCCCGCACTAAACAAGAGGAATAATGCGCTGAAAGGCGTGCCAGGCTGCTATGGACGATCATCATAGTAAGTGAACACATCGAAACCTGTCGTAGAACTCACAGCGCAAGGATAAAATATAATAGAACATATACAACAGGTGATAGTAATGAGGTATCATATAGCAAACTTTTGAAACTCTTTCAAACATCCAGAAAGATTATCCAACTGATATCCAAGTTTGTACATAAGGCCTCACTACAATTCTCAAGCAACTCAAACAGCGGAAACAGAAATACTAGATAGAATAAAACTGGTACGCTAGCCTCCTGCTCGTCACCGCTCAGCTTCCTCGTATCACTAAGCTCCATTACCTGTAACCTGCTACTTAGTCTCCCCATCCACAACCGGATGAACAGCCCAAGGTAATAAAAGGAGACATAAAACCTTGAGTCAGACAATAGTCTTAGTGAGCGATAAAACAGCTAACAAACTTCAACAAGAAAGTATATGAGAATGGGTAAATGAAAAACTTATCTACCCACAACACCAGAGAAGAACTCATCCTTATCTTCCCCACATCGGACAGTGATAGCCTTTACACCAAGCATTTCAACCATTCATCCATAGAAACCAGAACACCCATTCAATCATAGAGAACACACATAACATCCAGATTATATAAGTCTCACACAGACAACCCTAATCGAGTTTAACATTCCTCAAGTACCCTCGCCAGAGGCCTAAACCAATATCACTTAAGCACTCAAAGAACATCTCCCTTGACTTTGGATAATCTATGTGAGATAGTACAAACAGAACAAACAATCATCCATAACCGACTCTGGCTATCACCGCCAATCCTGCTTCGAAACCATCATTATCGTATGATGGCCAACCTTGCCATATGTCAAGGGCTAATGATAACCCCAGTTCTAGCATGAACTCCATATGCCCGACCTTGGCAATGTCCAACCTTGACACTAGGCCTCTCCCCGAGACCCAGGGTACTCGACCTACAACTGGTCTTTTGGGCCTTTCAACGATACCCATCGTACCCCTGCTTTAAGCCTGCTAGAACTTACGACAATGATGACTTCTCGGCCTTCGCATCTCTAATCGTCCAACCTTGACGATGTTTCATAGCTCAATCAACCTTCTCGAGCAGCCATTATCCACCAACTCACGACCTTTGAGTTGTCTCCGCATTCGTTGTTCCACCTTGATCAACGAACACATTCATCACTTCGAGTCTTCCTACTTGAATCACCTCGAAGTTACGTCATCACTAGAAGTGCCCGATCAGAAATTTCCACTAGAAATGCCGACCAGACCCATTCTGGACCGACCAGACCCCCTCTGGTACTTCTGGACAGATCAGACCCCCCTGGACCGACCAGGCCTCCCTCTGCTCCTTCTGGTCCGACCAGAACCCTCCTGAGTCGACCAGACTCTCTTCTCAACCTTCTGGACCGATCAGACCGACCAGCTCCAAGACCCTGTTAAAACCGACCAGCCCTTCTCGACCAACCAGCCTCACTTGACCGGCCAGGTAACAACCAGATCGACCAGCTAAAACCGACCAGCCTGCTCCAGAACGACCAGCTTAAGACCGACTAGAATTGCTCCAGAACGTCCAGCTTAAAAACCGACTAGAATTGCTCCAGAACGTCCAGCTTAAAACCGACTAGAATTGCTCCAGAACGACCAACTCCTCCAAAGCAACCACGATGCCATTATCTAAAACCGATCAGGATGCCACCATCCAAAACCGACCAGCTCCCCGTCTTGCTTCCTAAGCTATAAAACGACCGACCGCCTCAGCCCAGATCCTTCTGGACCGACCAGAGCCATCAGACCGACCCGATCAGGGAAAAACCGACCAGAAACCTGCACAGCTCCATTTCGACTTCGATTTCGACCAAAACTTCGCCAAACGACGAATCCGACGAAACCGGCTTATCCGATTCATCCAAATGCAACCACAAACATGTTATGCAACCAACAATATCATCAATCTAACAATTTCCATCAAAACACATAAATTTCTCAAAATCATAATAATTGAACATATGAACACAAATATAGATCTAACTTGCATAAACTCATGAAATACATGAAACTTACCATTTAAATTATCTAGATCAGATCCTAAAGTGATTCATATATAAAATGGACTTAGCATGGTGTGGATCTAAGGAAAATAACATGGAAATGATGAAATTAACATCCTAAAACCCATATACTTGCATGAATCCAAATGAGAGATGTAAATCACTCACCAATTATCCAAATCTAAGCAAAAGCAATGAAAACGCAATCCGGACAGCGAACACTTCGAATCAAACTCTTCAATCCGATGAATTCGCCCTTGAGATGATGTAGATCTAGCTTCTTATGGTGTAGATCTTCGATTTCCCTCCTTGGATTTTGGAATTTTAATGGTGGAAAGATGTTAGAGGAAGAAGGAGATCAAAGCCTCCCCATAAGAGAATGGAAAATGCCAACCTTTCTCCATACCCCTTACCCCCTATTTATAGTCTCCACCCACCCTCTAATGGGCCTTCTCCAAATCAGCCCATTAGCCTTCCAAAACTGAACAACCAACTGAAAAACCTTAAAACAGCGATTTCTCCCGAACCGTTGAACCAAATCCTTAACGTAACCACTCTACGGAAAGGGAATCATCAATTCCTTTCCAATGGCATAGGTCTCACCCTCTGATTCGACCTGAGTCAAAAGTTATGCCCAGTACAAGACTGACAGGGGAAAAATGGTCATAAACAAAATCGGTAAAAATTATGGACATGTCACACATCCCCATAAGCAACATATCAAAAGATGAGAATGATCCAACCCTCAGGGAATAAAATAAAAATATTTTACGACCTTCCGATACGTAAAATGCGGGCTGTTACAAGACGAGATGGAAGACTATGTGTCCCACAAGCAAGGAGTTTGGTAAAGACGGTTCTGGAAGAGGCACACCGTTCCAAGCTGACCATACACCCAAGCGGAGAAAAAATGTATAAAGACATCAAAAGAGTTTTCTTTTGGAATGCATGAAGAAAGACATAGCTGAATTTGTTTCTAAGTGTCTAATATGCCAAAGTCAAGGCGGAGCAGAAGAAGCCTGATGGTCTGCTTCATCCTCTAAAGGTCCCACAGTGGAAATGGGATAGCATCTCGATGGACTTTATAGATGGGTTGCCTAGGTCAAGAAAGGGCAATACCAGCATTTGGCTAATAGTGGACAGGATCACAAAAAGTGCCCACTTTAAACCCGTCAAAAGTAGAAGGACTGCCTCATCTCTAGCATCCATATATCTTAAGGAGATAGTTCGACTCCATGGGATACCCTCCAGCATAGTGAGTGATCGAGACCCTATCTTCACAAGCGAGTTTTGGAAGAGTTTGCACGAGGCTGTAGGCACACAGTTATGCTTAAGTACGGGCTATCACCCTCAAACCGATGGCCAAACGGAAAGAGTCAACAGAGTATTAGAAGACCTCTTGAGGTTATGCATTATTGACTTCGGAGGAACTTGCATCTACCTTTGGTGAAATTCTCTTACAACAATAGCTACCAAGCCACCACAGTCATGGCACCTTTCGAAGCTTTATATGGAAGGCCGTGCAGGTCACCAACTTGCTGGTGGGAGTCCACAGACAAGCTCATACTTGGACCAGACATGATTAGGGAGACTTCAGAGAAAGTAGACTTGATACGAAGAATAATGAAGACTGCCCAAGATAGACAGAAGTCCTACGCAGACAAAAGAAGAACTGACCTTGAATTCGAAGTTGGGGATAAGGTGTTCCTTAAAGTATCTCCTTTGAGGAACGTCGTTTGCTTTGGATCCATAGGAAAGCTAGCACCAAGATTTGTAGGATCGTTCCCTATCATCGAGAAAATAGGGAAGATGGCTTATAGGGTACAGCTACCCGAAAAATTTGCCGGGATTCATAATGTCTTTCATGTCTCTCACCTGCGGAAATGCTTACACGAGTCTGCGGAAGTGGTAGAACCAAGTATGTTAGAGGAAGTTGAAGTTGAACGAGAAGCAACGGTGAGGAGAGTTCCAACCCGTATCTTGGGAACAGAGGTCAAAAAGCTACGCAACCGTGAAGTTAAGCTCGTCAAAGTTCAATGGAACGATACCGACGCGACTTGGGAAACTGAGGACAGAATATGCGCAACCTACTCTTCTCTTTTTGAGGGTAGTCTTTAATCTCTTTTCCTCAAGTTTATACTCGTATCTATCTTTTTAGGTATATCTCCTCGATCCTATTCTTTATCCTTAGGTAGGAACCCATTTGGATGTAAACATGTAATTGAAACATGTTATGATTGATGTTTGCAAGTGGTTGCTAGTGGTTGCAAGTGGATGCATATACACACATTAGGTATTAGATCGATTCAGTCACTTCTATATTGCATATGCATATATGCATTGGTTTATGGATTAAAACTTGATCATATAGACATTGCATTTGTATGAATGATTGTGCACTCACGTAAAAAAATTTGAGTAGGAAGAAATTGCATTCATAATGGACTCATGGCACTGACATAATTTGCATTAAGGAGGTCAGCTGAATCAGTAGACCGCCAGATTTTGCATTAGATAAGACATATACACACACAATGCATATGATCATGAAGCATTAGAAATCTTTTAAGGACAATGGACGCCTATGTTTGATGGTTGAGTAGATGGGTGATTGGATGGTAGGATATAAGTTCTTCTCGACTTGGAGATTTCGGGGACGAAATCCTAAAAGGAGGGGAGAATGTAACACCCTGTACTTTCTATTAACATTATAATAATGAATAATACTTAATTTAAAATGTGATAATTAAGGGAAACGGGTTACACCATGGTGTTCGTCTCGGAATTCTGGTTGAGATAGAGTCCGAGTTTGCGTGAATTGGACTTCGTATAAAGAAGTTATAACTGCCGGAAGTTTCTAGAGATTTCAAACAAATTCAAAATAGTTCGAAAACGAGTTCAAAATTCAAACAGAAGCCAGAA
The DNA here is from genome assembly GCA_030737875.1 of Allium sativum. Classification (NCBI taxonomy): domain Eukaryota; kingdom Viridiplantae; phylum Streptophyta; class Magnoliopsida; order Asparagales; family Amaryllidaceae; genus Allium; species Allium sativum. The sequence continues at coordinate 710,862,053 of CM060921.1, read as the reverse complement.
GCAGGCTGGGCGGGAAAATTCCCGCCCAGGCAGGTCGACCAGGGGGTCGACCCTAGTGTCGACCTCTCCCCTTGAGGTCGACTTGGGGGTCGACCTGGCCCCCGGCTAGATCTGAAATTTGAACGATTTCTGACTCGCTGCTGAGTCACTAGGGTTTCTGGATGGCCCTGATCAGGTCTGAGTGGCTGTGATTAACCCTAAGTTCATCTGACGGCTATAACCAAACTGAAATTCTATATAAACAACTCAATGTCGGACCTAAAAACAGACAGAAAAATAAACCTAGAACTGAAATGCAGTCAATGGTGGATTTGGAGTAGCCGTCACCCTTTTCAATTAAAAAGACGAGTTATAAAGCTACATCTAAAATCAAACTACAACTAGTTTAATTCAACGATCTTCATCAAAGGCGCGCATCTCCAATTTCAGAATTCAGATTTCAGAACGCAAGAATTTCTTTTAGTTTGTAAGTTAGTTGTTATGCAGATTTAAACATTCCTTTCGATTGAATCATGACATGTTGTAATTGGAATATAGCACGATGCTTATGTATGAGATTTGATTCTCATTTATCTTAAAATATCATTGAAATTAATCTTGTCTATATGTTTGTGGCGATGAACATGTTGTATATTTCATGTCTATATGCTTATCGTGATGAACATGTTGTATATCTCATATCTTTATGTTTGGGTGATGCACAACATTATATGTTATTACGATTGAGTAAAGAACTTATTAGGCCAACAAAATGATGAAACATGTCATGTTGTAATTTGATGGTCATTTGCAAGTTTAGGATCTAAATCACATGTTTACATGTTAGATTTACATTTATGAATATTTAGAACTATGTCAAGTTGAATCTATTTATGTCGTAAAAGTGGAATCGTAGCCCTCTTGTGTTGTTAACATCATGCTAAATTATGATAAGAAATTTATTATGATAGCTTTCTTATGTTTTGACGTACATAAGATCATATGCCAAGTTGTGGGTTGAAACTGTGATTATATGTTAAACTTTCATGCTAGACCTTTGTCAAGTTTAAATGATCATTAGATCCAACTTAGTCACAAGTTCACCTTTACCCAATTGATTGAAGTTAATGATATACATCTATGCCAAGTTACATGTGATAAGTTTAATGTATGCTATTTTATGTTTATTTCATGTTTTTTGTTTATTACCCCTCTTTTTTATGTTATGGGTCTGGGCTAATTTGTTAGCCCAACATTTTATGTGATTTACGCATACATTCCATGGGGGTAGCGATGGGAAATACGAAAATTCATGGACTAGATTTGTTCATTAAATGGTATATTTGATATACCATTTATGTTGAGCATAATCACAGGATAATTATGCCGTGATTAAAAATTAAATTAAATTTACATAAAGAAATTTGACATATATAGAAAAATATGAATTTAGAAAAGACGAATATGCCTAATCCGAGGTTAGACTAAGTCGTGGTGTAAATCTGCCTGGAACCGACCGGCATATCCAGTTGATTAGAAAAACACTTAACCGAGGTAAATTAGGAAAACACTTAACTGATTTAACATGTTAACTAAAACGAATGGGCTGGGTTAGGTAAACTTGGACACTTAAACCAAATAAACATGTTGATTAGAAAACCCTAGTAACGGGGACCTATTTCAGCAGTATCCCACATAGATGTATCATGGTACCCTGAACTAGGCAGGGTGGGGCATGATTATTGGGCTGAACTATAAGCAATCAAAACGTCGGCGGTTGGTGGGCCAGTGTAGGTTCCGACGGAGTACGGGCATGCACGTACTCCAAAGTGGAAAAATCAGGCACTGGGCATCAGTAGTGTACACTGTGCATCTTGAATCGTGTCGGGTTGCCACCAGAGGGACTGATACACCCCATGGTGGGACCAGCATAGGTGACTACAATCAAGCGGGGCCGAAGGACACAGGACATGAATCCGTGCGAGTAGGAGCCGATCATTAAGGGGATCGTTTGTTGTAAACACGTGGGCTGGTTGAACCAAGGGTTAAGTAGGTGCAGAGACTATAGAAATGGGTGCGATCACATGTCCCTCTTTTCTTGTATAAGGGTATTGTCATATGTTCTGTTATCACTGTCATGATCCCTTTCCTTGTTTAAATACTAGAAACCACTGAACTTACCAGACTTATTGTCTGACCCATTTTCTTTCATCTTCTTTTCTTCCTTTTTCCCCCTCAGGTCCACAGGGAGGAAATACTCCAGCTTAATCAGACTCTTTACAAGCTTCAAGAAATTAGATGTATGACTTGGACTCTCTTGCAATTGGCTATGGCTTTGGATATGATCCTTGGGGATTTATGCATTTTCACTTTTTGATTTATGCTTCTTTATTGAATAATCAGGACAGAAATTATGGTGTAATGTTTTGAAGTTGTTTTTGAGACAATTTGATGTAATACTTTTGTATTGAACCACGTATGAAATAAATATTTAAAATTCCGTTGCTTAAATTTTTCTGTGTCTTGTACCGATAACCCTCCACCAAAGTTAAGGCATTCCCTTTGTGAGTGACCTTAATGGAGGTGGGGTGTTTCAATAATACTCTTCCAACTCATTCTAGGGCGTTGCTAACCCCATCTCTAATGAGTTTATCCTTCTAGGATGCTACTGATCCTATCTCTAATGAGTTATTATTTAATAGGGTATTGCTAATCCTACCTCTGATGAGTTATTTCATTTGGTTCTAATGTGCCTTGTTCTCGTGCTTTGTAGACCAAAGCTCTTATACCACCTGTTACGATCCGAAATCCCCTGTTCTCCAAAGAGACGAAAAAGCTTGGATTGCATGAGAACACGACACATAGGAATGCAGAACCAAAGAACTTTTCATTCTATTACAACAATTTACATAAGAGTACAAGAATATCAGAGTAAGAATAAATATTACACAGCAGAAAAATACAATTATCAGAGAATAAATTACAAATCAGTGGAAATAAAAATGTATAAATACAATACATAGTGGAAATACATCAACTACCACAACTGAAAGAAATACATGGATACAAATCTTTCTGATTATAACTCCAAGTGTAAACCAGGATCCTGTGAAAATAAAGAATCTGCAAAACAAAAACTATTAGCGGCCCGTGTGGAAAATATGGGCACCCAGAGTTTAGGTAGAAACAATAAATTCTAAGTCAGTCTTGAGACCGGTATAAGAGCTAAAACAGTTATTAAAACTTCACTTTGAAACAAGGAAATTCATAGGACCACGCCGTATAACATGGAACGGGTTTACTCCATGTGAATACCAAAACTTAAAATAAAACAGTTGATAAACAACGCAATGCTTTTTGAAAAAATGATGTTATTATAAGACTCAGGTCCCATTACACAATGCAACACAAACTAGTGGATAGAACTTTACCCTATAATAGGCAAACATGCTTGATACGCTTTAAAAACAAATCATTTTGATATACTATAAGTGCATAGTGTTAAACACAACTCCAAATACAAATGTATCAATCATAGGCAGCATAGGAACAATTATACTATGTTGGCATATAGGTTTACAACTAAAACCGTAAAATCGTGTATTCGAAATTGGGTTTCCATCTATGAACCGAGGCAAGGGATCTTCCTCGCCGATTTCGAGACACTCTAGGAAATTCCACAGGATCACATCTCTGGGCAACCCTTGGATCTTCAAGGTCGGTCAGTCATCACTGATTGGCAATACCGTAAACAATACGTTAGTTGGTTTTATCGAATCTCTCACAAGGACAATATGTCAACCAAATAAAAAGCCTTTTAGTCGGCCCAAATCAATTTCCGAGGTACCTCGCTTTCCAACATAATCCAACATCCACATAAGTAAAATGTATGGGCTCTATACCATGACATCACTCGTAGCTAGAAACTAACGTATGTCCAGTTCCCTGCAGATTCTATCCTGTTTTTGGTTCACACCGAGGTGTGAGGTTCACGAATTAACGCTACACAAAGTGGTGCTACTTAAAGCTGTGCTTTGATCATCATCCACAAGACCCTGCTTTACAACAAAAGCCTTGATAATTTGCATCTTAGCGTGCCACATTGTCAATTCTTGCCATACATCTGACATCTGTCAATATATAACCTTTAAGCTCATACGTCTTAGAGAAGGGTGTTAAGCAAGAGAATAAATTCTCCGCCAGCAAACAGATAAATATTTAATAGAAATCAATCAATACATAATGAAATACAATGTCAGACATAATCCATTCACAAGTCCGTTCTGGATCTAAATGAAATCGGAGGCACCTTATTCCTTATCCCAAGTGACAAATACAGGAGAGAGGTCCTTGCATATCCGGTTGATCTCCAAGTACGTCTGGACGATCACCACTTATTAACTCGTCTTGGGTGTATACCCCAAGTCGAGATATCGGCAATCATCCCAACGACTATCATTTTTATTTTTTTGACTTTTAGTCATCGTAACAGTTATCCAGAATGGGTTAAACCCGGTCTTTTTGAATAACCAGCGTATCTTTACAATCATGTTATAAATACACAAAGATAGCACATATCTCATTCCAATCCAGAATACTCTTTTATTCAAATATTCACATTTTAGTTGAAAGGTTCTCATTAATTTTATCAAAGATAAATTCTTTTAAATTTATTCTTTAATCTTCCTTTAGATATCAATTCAAAAGATTTTATTATCTCTTTTCACAACTTAAATTAAATTAAGGTTTTAAGAACTGGTCGGGATTAATCGAACCATACTGAAGTGATCTTTTATTTTATAATTCCCAATCCTGACCTATTCATCCCATGGAGAAAAACTGGTACTACTCCTTATTTAACACCCGTCATGTTATTGGTAAATTTAGTTTCCATTTATCGTTCAAATCTAATTAAAGATTTAACTATCGCATAGAGTAAATTGCGGTGGAAGGGGAGTTAGGGGAGAGGGGGAATAGGGGTTAGGGGTACTCCATCTCGAACACTTCTCTTATTTGATAAATTGAATTATCACATTCACTTTTCAATCTAATTAAAGATTCATTAAAAATTTAGTTCAGTTTTAATTTTCAAACATCATTATTTAATTATTATTCAACCTTTGGAAATTAATCTTGTCTTTTACTTAGGTTAAAGAAAAAATGTTATTTACAACACAGTACACGATAAATCCAAAGTCATTTTCCATTAATATGGAATCTTCACGGAAATTCGAAAAATTCATAATCGATATAAATTTCCATATTTGAATAATACTATAAAAGGAATATTGGCAAAGCCTTTTAAATTCCACAAATAGTAAACGTCTTCCTTCACAGAAACTCATCTCGATTATTATTAAATGAATTCCATTCAATTCCAATTTAATTAAATAAACTGGAAAACTTCTCTAAATCTTGTTTAAAAGATTTATTCTTTCACAAGTAGGTTCAAGAACAATATTATTTAAAATACCATTCACAACGAACCCAAAATCCAATTTGGTATTAAATATGAGACCATAAATGGAAATTAGGTTGACTTATATTCGGTACCAAACTCTGAAATTAACAGGTATCATTTTGGAATAATGATGTCAATATCTTTCAAATTCCTATAACAATATGCGTATAATTACAGAATCCAATATCGAAATATCCAAAGATAATTTCCATTCTAGTCCATTCTAATTTATTCGTAGGAAAACTCTGGTTATTTCAAAATAATTTACAAATCCAATTTATTAATTTAAAAACCATTGGTGTATTATTCTACTTAATAACTAGTTCATTTGGATAAAAATATCTTTTATCTTTTCAAAACTTGGAATATTTCATCCAAAATCTTTCCAAATCATTAATTATGATTTTACATAATTTTCCCATATTTTTAATAACTTTTTTAATGCCCTTACAGTCGGTTTCCCATAGCAGGCACCGAACTACGTCCATAACGACCTTTTCTGAAATTGATTAAGATATATTTTCAAATCTAACAGTTTAAATTTAAATCTGTTTTATTCGTTGGAAAAATCTTTTCGATACGAACCCAACGGTTCCTAATTTAGGAGAATACGTCGGTCGGATCTCTCGTTACATCAATTTGAAGTTAATGGTTGAAATTCGCGAACGGTCGCTGCGCGACACATTCTATTCAAGCCATTGAAATATATATATATATATAATATGTTTCTTCGATTTCAATCCAAAACGTATTTTATAAAACACTTTAAATTTGTTTAAAAACGATTTCAAGGTCGATTTCAATTTTAAGTTAAAATTGAACATCCCATTTTATTATCATCTCAAAATGATAATCTTTTCAAAACATTAGATTTTTAAATTCAGTCTTCGCGATATTCGTTGTAAAAATGAATAAAACCTATATAAAAATCCGTTCGATCAAAATAGCGTTCATATACTTAACTCAGCTTCATATTTTTATATTCCGTATCCATCCAAAATCGGACATCAAAATCATCCATGGGTTTTCGAACAATAGTGAGGTAAGCTAACATGCACCGTACAATATTTCAAGATAATCAAAACTGATAAAAATCAACACTGGCAATCGCTGCATTCAGTTATAAAATAAATAATTGCACAAATATTTTGAGTGAGAAAGTTCTCACTCCGATTTCCACTCCGTCAATCTTTATATGAAGATTTTAGTTTTAAACTTAATTAAACAAGCGTTTAATTTAGCTAAAAATTCAGCTTGCTCTGTTTCCATTCTGGTCAGTTCCACGTTGTAGTGTTCGACGATACAAGTGTACTGCAACTGAAATCGTCGGATTACGATCTAATATGAAAAAGATATGGTATTTAATACATTTGTTACATAAGGTTATAAATTAAATATAGTTAATAAAATTAATAACTTCATTAACTTCTCTAATCTCTTTTCTCTTCCGTATGTTTACTGGCACGATCGAACCATGCCTCGCAAAAGAGAATCGACCAACATGCCACCATTTTAAGACCGGACGACGATCAAATATGCCCACGCGAAAGCCCCGCAGTTGCGCCATCCACCGTCGGCGGTCATGGCAAACTTGAGCCCTCCGTTGCCTCAAAAATTGTGCTCGAACTCACGGGCTTTGAGGGGACGATTTGAGTGATTTATGAAACGAAAATTAATCACAATGGTATGGAATTGAAGATTGGAAGAATCTCTACGATTTTTGTTTCAGAAATATTTGGAATTGTTAAACGGACTGGGTGCGGTTTGAGGGAGAAAAATCGAAGTTTCGGGCCGTTCGTGAGTGATGGCGGTGGCTGCTCAATAATGAGCTAGGGTTTAGGGTTAAGCCCCTTTTATATTAACATATTTAATGTTATTTTAATTCAATTATAACTTGTTATCGTTCCTAACTCCGAATTAAACCCAACGAATGTCACCCCTTGCCAAATACCCCCATTCCGGACACAATGAGATATGTTTCGTAATCCAATTCGACAGTTTTGATTAGTTTTTTTGAAAATTAAAATATAATATAACGTTACATATTGAATTTGAACGTATATTTTAATTCGTCGGGGCCACATACTAACTCCAAAAATTGAAAAAATTGAAATCTAGCTATGTTTTGATGATATGGTTCTAACAAAATTAATTTTGTCGAATTTGGGGACTGTTTGAAAAATGCCTATTTTATTAGCTTATTAAATTTGAATTAAAATTGAAAACGCGTTTAAATTTACTACGCTTACATATTAAATTGAAATGACTTAAAATTTTAAAACATTCAATAATTTGACGTTACGGATCCAACAAAAGTGGTTTCGTCGAAAACGGAGGTCGTTTGCAAAATGGCTATTTTTAAGGGCTTATATAATATTAAAAGGGTGCATTTTTTACAGGTCCCTATTAAGTTTCAAAATTAGGCTCACATCCGGTCATAAACTTATTATAAATTAGGTCCCTATTTTTTAAAACTAGATGAAATAATAAATAAAAAATTAAGTAAATTGATATTAAAATAAAGTATGCATTCGACAAAAAAAATCGGTCCGAAAACTTGGCAAAAACAAGAAAATAGCAGAAAACAACGAAAAAGTGCAGTTAAATGCATAATATTATGCACATATATGAATTTTCTTACATACATATGTGCATGTATTCAAGTTTTTGCATCTGCGTTTATTTACTTGCATATTTCATGCAACTATCGCATAATTCTAGCATAAAAATGTGCAATAATTCATACTAGTTCAACTGAGTTCATTTTTATTTGCATTCAAGTGTGCAAATAAACAAAAGGCATGCACACATATTGTGTGCAACATATCTGTAGGAGAAATGTACCCTTTTAATATTATATAATATTAAAAGGGTGCAAAATGGCTATTTTTAAGGGCTTATTTAATATTAAATTGGCGTGGACTTCTGGGATTATTTCCAGATTTTACATTTTTTTTAATCAGCGCCGCATTTTTTTTCTAGCACATATTGAAGTAGGCGTAACTTCTGAAGGCAGGAGGCGTAACATTTGAAGGAGCAGGCGGTACTTGAAAATAGGGGGCAGGTTTAAAGATTAAACATGACAGGGATGCGACATGTATTAAGTTTGGTTTTAGGAATATGTCCCCAATTTTCACATAATAAAATGTAAATAAATTCCATATCGACTATTTTAAATTTTAAACTAGACATAACTTACAACTTTTAAAGTGAAATCTCAGTTTCTTACACTCGGTAGAAAATTACAGTACAAAATATTCTAATGCTTACTGTTTTACTGAAGTCCGATTTATTCTGGATTATGTACATTCATTTTAAATTTAAAATCGAATTTTCAAACTACCATGTCATTTCAAGCTCGTTTTATAACTAAAATAAATTTATATGTTCTAATTTCGATTAAAATAAATTTTTCGTTGTTTATTCTCAAAATAAATCGTTTTTAAATATTTTATTTCCATGAAAATCAATTAAAAATAAATTTTAAATTGGTTTCAAAAATACGGTTGTTATAACTATAAGTAATATGAGTACGCAGTGATACCTTATATGGCTTATCTCAAATGTCACTCGATTGATAACAGTGATGTTGATGCATTCTCGATATTGTTAGCCTTTTTTTCGAGCCATTGGTTGCGAGTCAATTGTAGAAAGCAGAACATGCTAGCGAAAAATGTTATTCTTGGACATATAAATGCAGCTCAACCCATGTAAAAAAAACTGACATAATTTCCCTATGTTAACATTTTTGGCAATGTGGGTGGACATATAATCTTATATGTAAGCCATTCATTAAGCATGTTATAAACCAATATGTGATCTAAGATTTGTATTTGGTATTGTGCACATCATTTAATAGTGCACATGCCTGGATGCAATGCCCAAATAGTTGGGAAAGGTGAAACGAAGGTAATATTTTTTATTGTTATGTTTCTGCGCATCACAATATGCATTATTCATTTATTACATCATTCATAGAAGTAACAAATCTTATTTGATAGTGTTCTACTGGCGGAAGCAGTTCTTTTAATTTTACGCAATGTGTATGACAGATGAATCTTATTATAGTAAAGCTTAGGAAAATTGTAGTTGTGAACAAAAGCCAGAAACAGTTTCCAAGCAGGATAACATGATATAGTAAATTTTTGTAGGAAACTCAGTGGGACAAACATGGTAATAAATAAGAAATCACAAGATTGTACTTAAGACTCAAATGCAAATTCCTATAATTAATATATAAAAAAGAAAACATGGACAAAATAAACTGGTCAGGAAACAAGTGATTCAATCAACGTGTATTTGTGTGTGTATATGCGCATGTGTGTAAGACTAACTAGTACTGTAACAGCCCATACCTCCGTTCGCACAAGATATTGTCCCCAACTTAGCCACCATATAGGTATGGGGTTTTGTTCCTCAAAAGTCCTTGGCATTAGTAAGAGATGGGCTCTACTATGTAAGTACCCACTTCACACATGCGTCCACGATATGGGACTTAGGGGTGTTACAGTGGTATCGAAGCCAATACGTTAATTGTAAACTTGTCACTGTCAACTCATTCTAGGGCATTTCTAACCCCATCTCTAATGAGTTTCTCATTCTAGGATACTGTTGATCTTATCTCTAATGAGTATTCTTTTGTAGGATATTACTAATCCTGCCTCTGATAAGTCTTTTGTTCGGTTTTAACGAGTTGTACTTCAATGATTTGAGCTAACCAGAGCTCTGATACCACTGTAACAGTTCCGATTTTGCTCGGACCTAATCGACCGCTAAATCGATCAAGACCGTTCAAAACCCGAATACGCTAACTCTGGGAATACAACACATCAGAACAAGTAACAGCAGATTTTTATAAACATCATACTAATGTTATATCTGAGTACATCGATATAATAATACAACATCGGGAGATAATTTACAATGAATTTAATACAACATAGTGGAAACAATAAACTGATCATAGTGGAAGACTTATTTAAACTACAATAGTAATCATTATTATGATGTTGAGTATTTCATAGTACTCGTGCTTTTGAAATATCAACATTCGGCAATAGCACAGTAGGCTGTCTCCTTCTTACCACATTCATTCATTGAGAGTGACTGAAACTTTAACTCAAAATTTCTTATAAGAAATTGTCACCCATAGCTAACAATCATTATAGGTTGTAAATCTTTAACTCAAAATGTTAGGGTTGATGCATACTCAGAAGTTGATGTCTTAATCACTTGACCACAGAAAAGGGCTGAGAAGAATCATTGTTTCCTTACGGAAAACTATTTCAAAATAAAATTCATTCCAAATTTTAGATCTTTTATTTTTCGTATATAGTTTAAGGCAGGACATATTGACATGAATATTTTTCAAAATGTAACTGGTTTCGATCTATATTTTCGTCTGTCATCAAACGTAGTATAAAAAATATAGTATTTGCATTAGTTGAAGAATTTTGCTAACTAATATGAGAATATAGTTATGTGATTTTTTTAGCAAGGATATGCAAATGAAAGAAATACTCACCAAAGTAAGTCTTAGAATTGTCAAATATACGAGTGTATCTGCAAAGAAGAGACTACTACATAGCTTATCAAACTACATGTAATTATTCTCGCCATGCAGATAAGCCAAATGGTATAAAATTCGCATATTGTTACAAATCCAAATGAAGACACATAAACTCATAAACCAATTCATTATGATAGCAGTTAGTAATTCAAATTTGAATGTTTATGAAGAAACTTTGTTATGATAGTTTCTCTAGTAATCTTGATGGTGCTGTTAAAGTATTTTTGAAAATGCTTGTACATCATGAATGAAGCTTTTAAGCTTTAGTCCATGTAATACTTAAATCAAAGTGACTAGTCTTAGTTAGCTTTAATTATGTGAGATAACTTCAGTTTTAACAAATCACCTTGTGAATTTAAAACTGATTGTTGTAAATAAAGATTTAAAAAATGCTGATATAGGAATGCCTGTAACAACCCGTATTTTTAATAACATGTTATAATGTAAATCAAGGCAGAATTAAATTCTAAAATCTGAATCAAGGGAAACGAGCTGTGCCATTGCGTTCATCTTGGAAAAATACGCGAAATAGAGTCCGAGTTTTCGAAAAACGGAGTCCGTATGACCAAGATATGGCCCAATGAAGTTTTCAGAAAATTCTAAGCCCGAAAACAGTTCAAATTCAAATTCAGAATCGAATTTCAGCCAAAACAGACTGGGCGGGAATTTTCCCGCCCAGGCAGGGTCGACATAGTTGTCGACACCAGTGTCGACCCCCCCCAATGGGTCGACACCCGTGTCGACCCAGGGGTCGACCCCCCCCCCCCTGGTCGGACCAATTTTTCTGGTGCACCATTTTGGCATGTTGGGTCCTCTTTTGTTGGTTTCTGACGGGAGTTAAGGGTTTAGATTCATTTTAGGGTTAATCCTATGGTCTAAACTACCCCTAATCTCTATAAAAAGACCCCTAGACCTAGCCTAAACCCTCATTAATCATTCCTACAACTAAGTTATGCCAAAATGTTTACCAATCATGGCCTTCACCCTCTTGTCATAATCTCCATCTTCATTCATACGAGAGTTTCTATGATTATTTGAGTGCTTCTAAGTTTGTATGAGAGTTTCTAAGCTTGATTCAAGCCAAAGTTGCAAGCTTTCTCCTTCAAAGCAAGGATCTTCTTCATATTTTCTCAAGGCTTCTTGGAGTTTATCTTTATTTTGGGTTTTTTGGCTAGTGTGGCTTCGTCTCAATCTTGTTTTAATATATTAATAGTCTTCATAGCATTGTAAGCCCTATACTACTCTTAGATTCTAACTATGAAGTTAATTATGACATGTTGCAAGTTTGAGTTTGGGCCTAAGTATGATATGTGCTTTGATCCTATCATGTTATGCATAAATTTATTCTATGCATGTTTGTAAAGCTATCACCTTTACCTTATGCATAGAAAGCTATGAGCTTTGATTGGAAATGTTGCATAAAGCAACATAGAAACTCTCATAAACCTTGTGTTATCTTGCATATGATGTTATGTGCGAATCACTAGCCACCATCCTATGTCATTTATGATCATGTTTCACCTATTTGCTTAAGTTTGATATCATGCATATTTTGAGGCCTATGATGTAATATGCAAGCTTATGAACATATTTATGCCTCATATGCCACCATGTTTAACTTGTGGCCAACCTTATTACTTTATGCCCTTTTTGTCATGTTTTGCCAAGTTCCCTCTTTTGATCTATGTCATGTTATGCGAAACGTACATGCGAGGGGAATGCGTTGGGTTTGGGTAATATTAATGACATGAAACATGATTTTAAAATAAGACATGAACAATTACTTGTGATTATGTTTGTAAACATGAATTTGGACATGACTTCTAGAAAACATGAGAGTGGCCAACTCGAGGTTGGGTTGAGTTTGTAGCATAAATCTACCCGGAACCGACCGGCTTAACTAGTGGCTACAAGCAATAGGACCCAATGTGAGTAGTTGGTCATGTCGCACTTGGAACCCGAGGTTAGACCAAGTTGTGGTGTAAAGCTACCCAGACCCGCCCGGCTTAACTAGTAACCCCAACAAGGTCTAATGTGAGAGGTTGGGTGCATTAAATTAGTTAATGCCACATGATAGGGTTAAGTCATGGACCACTTGAATACTTAACCAATTAAACACGATGGATTGATAGGGTTAAGTCATGAACCTTGGGTACACTTAACCAACTTGATGGGGTAGGGTTAACCACATTTAACCAGCTAGAAACCCTAGTTACGTGGTCCTTTTCACCAGTAACCCTCTTGATTGTATCATGATACCCTAGGGACTAGGCTAGGGTGGGGCACGATTACTGGGCTGACATGTAAGCGACCAAAACAACGGCTGAGTAGGTGCGCCGGTGTAAGTTCAGGCGGACTATGGTCGTGCACATGGTCCGGAGTTGAAAAAGCAGACACGGACACCCGTAGGTTTAGACTATGCGTGCTTGATTTGTGTCCGTGGTTGGCACCCTAGGGCTTGATACAACTAGGGTGGACCTAGCACAGTTTGACTACACTTCGTGATTGGGCCGTATGACACCGACACTTGACGAGTTAGGCTTATAGGCAGCCGATCGACTAGACCGAGTAGTTGGACCTCGATTTAGGTCATCTCAGGATGTGGGCCAGCTTTGGGCCAAGGGATCATTTCTTGTTTATGCTTGACATGGGTTGGAATACTAGTACACTTGGTGCAAAAACTTAACCTTGTATATGCGATGCCACACTTGATCTATCTTGTTAACTTTTCACCATGCCAGTTATCACCCTACATCTCTGCTTTATATGTCCAGTTAACTTTATTAGTTTTTATACTAATAGTAGATAGGACTTACCAGTCTTTTTGACTGACCCGTTTTCTTTTGCCTCTTTTCTTCCGTCCCCCCACCCCTCTATGTTTGCAGGGTGGGAACACTGGTACCTAGTTGGATCTTTAGCTGTTTTTCTGGATAGCTCATGTACGGTTTGGACATGAGCACGCTATGGCTTTATTCTACCTTGGGGATAGTTACTTTATGATTTTCTTTCCAGTTTTCAGTTGATGTTTCTAGACTATGTTTTGTGGAAAATAATGACCAAGTACTTTGATGTAACTTGACTATGGTTTTGAAATGTTAGTTTTATCCGCTGCTTTATTTACTCTGTTTTTTTACTTATATGTTCTGCCTTGTGATATCTGCATGCATGTTTACCTTGTCCAACACCCCTCCAAAGCTAGTGTACTTGCAAGAGTGGCATTGGCGGAGGTGGGGTGTTACATTTGGTATTAGAGCGAGGTTTACAAGATTTGAGCAAAAGTGTTTTTAAAACTTACCTTTTTGGAAAACTATTTTCAAAACCAATTAAGTATTTTCCAAGAAAAGTCTATTTATTTTAAAAGGCTATTCCCCAAAAGCCATTAGCACTATCCTTCGTTTCCTCGTTCTAAATCTATCTTTTCCTTTTTCAGCATGGCAGACTTCAACCTTCCCGAGGGAGTAACCATTCCTGGATGGTTCCGAAGGTACTTGGAAGCTAGGGCCAACGATGCGGGCCCAGCAAATACCCCCACTGTAACTGAGGTTCCTCCTCCTCCTCCCCAACATCCACAAGCGGATTTCGCAGAGGTTTGCAAGGACTTTAAGGCGATGGGTGGCAAGAATTTCATTGGGACGGATACTTTTGTGGAGGCACGAAATTGGTTGAAAGAAACTGAAGATCTTTTCGCTATCTTTGATGTGGAAGACCATAGAAAGGTTTTATTAGCAGCATGGCTATTAAAAGAAGAAGCTGCTTATTGGTGGGCGGTCACCAATGCTACTAGACCTATAGAGACTTGGGCCGACTTTAGGACGAGGTTTGGGCTTAAGTTTCTATCATCAGCTGAGGTGAATCTGCAATTGGAGAAGTTTATATCTTTGAAGCAAGGGGACATGACAGTGAGGGAGTATGTGAATAAGTTAACCAGCTCACTCGATTCGGTTTGGACATGGTTAATACTCCCCAGAAGAAGGCTTTACGCTTTGCACGAGGGTTGAAGGAGCCATTACAAGGTTTATACTTGTCTCATATACCCATGGGAGCCACTTTTGAAGGCCTAGTGGACATGGCATTGCTTCAAGGAGACGATAAAAATGGCAAGAAAGAAGTCAAGGCTAATGAGACTCAAACCAAGAAGACAGACTCCAAGTGGGGAGGAAACCAGAGCAATCAGAACAACAAGAACAACAAGGGCAACAACGCCAAGGCAAAGGACCCAAGAAAATGCAACTACTGTGGGATTGTTGGGCACATAGCTAAAGACTATGGGAATAAGAAGAAGCTGGGCGAATGCTTTCATTGTGGAGAGACTGGACACTTTAGCAAGGATTTCCCCAAGAAGCAAGGACAAGGACAAGGGTAGAATCATCGTGTAGGACCTTCTGGAGGGCAAGTGCATGCTCTCAACACTGCTCCAGTCCTGGACCGAGGTAGTATTTCTGTAGAAAGTCTTGTTTATATTTCTGACTTTCCTGTTCGCACTTTATTTGAATCTGGTGCATCGCATAACTTTATTTCTTCTGACATTGTTGAAAGTTTGCACCTAAGTACCAGTCTAGTTGAGGATCCCGTCAGTGTTTCAAAACCAATTGGGGGTTCCGCCCATTTATCTATGATTTGTGTGGATTTGAAGATTTCTATCTTGACCATAGAATTCACGTGTAATGCTTATGTTCTCGGGTTCACGGGATACGGGTTGATTTTGGGCATGGATTGGTTGTCCAGTTATGGAGCCATCCTCGATTGTGAGCATAGGGTGGTGAGGCTCATAACTCGCCTCGGTAATACCCTAGAGATTTCTTGCAACCCGCTGGATCCCATCATGTTATGTTATCTTGAATCTCTTGACTCGTCCATCAATGATCTGCAATCTGTAAGGGTGGTTCATGAATATCCTGATGTCTTTGAAGAGGTTAAGGGGTTACCCCCTAAACGAGAGATAGATTTTCGCATTTATCTTGTTGATAATGCCAAGCCAGTATCATTGCCCGTTAGGCACATGGCCCCACGAGAAAGAAGAGAGCTCAGTAAGCAAATCAAGGAGCTGCTTGAGAAAATTTTTATTAGGCGAAGCATTTCTGAATGGGGTGCTCCGGTGGTATTCGCAACTAAGGCGGATGGTTCGCTTCGTCTATGTGTTGATTATCGAGAGTTGAACAAGCTGACAAAGAAGAATAGGCACCCGTTACCGAGGATTGATGATCTCTTTGACCAGCTTGTTGGTGCTTCTGTTTTCTCTCAGCTCGATCTAGCCACCGGATTCCATCATCTTAGAGTAGCTGAGGATAGTATTGATAAGACTACGTTTAGGACTCCAGATGGATTCTTTGAATGGCTTGTCATGCCATTCGGTTTGACTAATGCACCCGCCTACTTCGTAGATTTGATGAGTAGGGTGTTCAGGGAGTTCCTTAACAAGTTCGTGGTTGTCTTCGTGGATGATATTCTGATCTTCTCAAAGGATGAGGAAGAACATGCCAGACATCTCAAGGAAGTGATGGATACGCTTAGAGCTCATCAGTTGAAAGCCAAGTTCTCCAAATGCCATTTCTGGAGAAGGGAAGTTCGGTTTCTTGGACATATAGTTTCTAAGCAAGGCATAGCGGTGGATCCCGCGAAAGTGGTTGTGGTTCAAGACTGGAAAACTCCTAGGAATGCAACCGAAGTAAGAAGCTTTCTCAGTCTGGGGGGCTACTATAGGAAGTTCATCAGGGACTTCGCTAAGATTTCGGCCCCTCTTACTAAGTTGACGAAGAAGAACTTAGTTTTTGCATGGGACTAAGAGTGTGAGCTTGCTTTTCAAAGGCTCAAGAGGGCCATTACCACAGCTCCAGTTTTGGCATTACCCGATAGTGGTAAGATGTTTACCGTATACACCGATGCATGTGGCACGGGGTAAGGTGCTGTTCTGATGCAAGAGGGAAGAGTGATATGTTATGGGGGTAGGCAACTTAAAGTTCATGAGAAGAACTATCCCACTCATGATTTGTAGTTGGCGGCGATCGTCTTTGCACTCAAATCCTAGCGCCACTATCTCCTAGGCGAAAGGTTTGAGTTGTATACTGATCACAAGTCACTCAAGTACCTCTTCTCGCAGAAAGATGTGAATCTAAGGCAGCAAAGGTGGATGGAATTCTTGGCATCATATGACTTCGAGATAGCTTATACCCCTGGCAAGGGTAATGTTGTGGCACATGCACTAAGCAGAAGGAGGTTGACTTTGAGTCCCTTGTTTATTGAGATGAAGAACTTAGAGTTTTGGCAACCTTTGATTTCACGACGGCTGTTGAGTCGATGACAGGTTCATTAGCATCCCTTGAGCTTCGACCCACACTTCTTGATCAAGTAGGGGCTTCGCAGAAGGAAGACCAGCAGATAGTCGAGGTCATGGACAAGCTTATTCGTGGTGAGACGTCTAGTCACCTTGCTAGATATACTATTGATGACAAGGGTTGACTAAGGCGTGATGGAAGGCTATGCGTTCCACAAGTAGGAGACTCGGTGCATAAAGTTCTCGAAGAAGCGCATCACTCGACGATGACTATACATCCTGGAGGAGATAAGATGTATAGAGATATGAAGCGCATTTTCTTTTGGGCTGGAATGAAGAAAGATGTGGCAGAGTATGTTTCAAAGTGCATGGTGTGCCAACAAGTGAAAGCCGAGTCGAAGAAACCCGGTGGGCTATTACATCCATTGGAGGTCCCGCAATGGAAGTGGGAGAGTATTTCTATGGATTTTTTGGATGGATTGCCTAAGTCAAGGAGAGGGAACACGAGCATATGGGTCATAGTTGACAGACTTACGAAGAGTGCTCACTTCATTCCAGTAAAGAGCAAGAGGACCGCATCATGGCTAGCATCTATTTATCTTCGAGAGATAGTGCGGTTGCATGGAGTTCCTTCTAGCATAGTTAGCGATCGTGACCCAATTTTCACTAGCCAGTTCTGGAATAATTTGCAAGAAGCGATGGGTACGCGATTGAATTTGAGTACAGCCTATCACCCCCAGACGGGTGGCCAAGCCGAAAGGGTGAATAGAGTGCTAGAAGATCTTTTGAGGCTTTGTGTCCTTGACTTTGGTGGTACTTGGGAAGACCGCCTTCCTCTTGTAGAGTTTGCTTATAATAATAGCTACCAAGCTAGCATAGGGATGGCACCATTTGAAGCTCTGTATGGGAGGCCGTGTAGGTCACCATCTTATTGGTGGGAGACCACGGATAGGCTTATACTTGGGCCCGATATGATACGGGATACATCCGAGAAAGTTGAATTGGTGAGAAGACAGATGAAAGCGGCCCAAGACAGACAGAAATCCTATGCTGACAAGCGAAGGACAGATTTGGAATTCGAAATTGGGGATATGGTCTTCGTGAAGGTTTCTCCTTTGCGTAATGTGGTACGTTTTGGAGCAGTTGGGAAACTGGCACCAAGGTTTGTAGGACCCTTCCCTATCATAGAGAGAATTGGAAAGATGGCCTATGAGGTGGAATTGCCCGAGAAGCTAGCCGGAGTGCATAATGTCTTTCATGTCTCGCATCTCCGAAAGTGCCTACATGAGTCCGCTGAGGTGGTTGAACCAAGCATTCTTGAAGACATGGAGGTAGAGAAAGAGGCAACCTTGAGGAGATCTCCGATTTGTATCTTGGGAACAGAGATCAAGAAGTTAAGGAATCGAGAAGTCAAATTGGTGAAAGTTCAGTGGAGTGAAGCCGATGAAGATGCAACTTGGGAAACCGAGGAGAAGATGCGTGGGCTTTATCCATTCCTTTTTGAGGGTACATTCTCAATCTCCTTTCCTAATCAGCATATCTTTCTTTTTGCTATCCATGTTTATCCCATTTATCTTGTTAACCTTGTCATGAGAACCTTAAGTAGAAACGCTTTAGATGAAACATGTATTTGAAACATGTTATGCTTGATGTTCGCAAGTGGTTGCAAGTGTTTGCAAGTGGATACTCGTGGATGCATGACACACATTAGGAACTAAGATCGGCTCACACACTTTCATATTGCATATGCATGAGTGCTGATACTTATTCATGGATGAAACTTGTTGTGCTATCACGTGGATGTTGCATATAAATGAATGTTATGTGCACTCATGTAGAGATTATAAATTATGTTAGGAATTTGCATACATATGGACTCATTTCACTAACATACTTTGCATTAAGGAGGTTTACTGAATCAGTAACCGCCTGATTTTTGCATTAGATAAGTACATATACACACACCTTTTGCATATGTTCATACAGCATTTAGAATCTTTTTAAGGACAATGGTTACTTGTGGATGATGTTTCGAGTAGATGGATAATGGATGATAGGATACGTTCTTCCTAACATGGAGATTTCGGGGACGAAATCCTTTAAGGAGGGGAGAATGTAACAACCCGTATTTTTAATAACATGTTAAATGTAAATCAGGGCAGAATTAAATTATAAAATCTGAATCAAGGGAAATGGGCTGTGCCATTGCGTTCGTCTCGGAAAAATACGCGAAATAGAGTCCGAGTTTTCGAAAAACGGAGTCGGTATGACCAAGTTATGGCCCAATGAAGTTTTCAGAAAACTCTAAGCCCGAAAATAGTTCAAATTCGAATTCAGAATCGAATTTCAGCCAAAACAGACTGGGCGGGAATTTTCCCGCCCAGGCAGGGTCGACATAGGTGTCGACACCAGTGTCGACCCCCCCAATGGGTCGACATCCATGTCGACCCAGGGGTCGACACCCGTGTCGACCTAGGGGTCGACCCCCCCCCGGGTCGGACCAATTTTTCTGGTGCACCATTTTGGCATGTTGGTTCCTCTTTTGTTGGTTTCTGATGGGAGTTAAGGGTTCTGATTCGTTTTAGGGTTAATCCTATGGTCTAAACTACCCCTAATCTCTATAAAAAGACCCCTAGACCGAGCCTAAACCCTCATTAATCATTCCTACAACTAAGTTATGCCAAAATTTTTACCAATCATGGCCTCCACCCTCTTGTCATAATCTCCATCTTCATTCATATGAGAGTTTCTAAGATTATTTGAGTGCTTCTAAGTTTGTATGAGAGTTTCTAAGCTTGATTCAAGCCAAAGTTGCAAGCTTTCTCCTTCAAAGCAAGGATCTTCTTCATATTTTCTCAAGGCTTCTTGGAGTTTATCTTTATTTTGGGGGTTTTTGGCTAGTGTGGCTTCGTCTCAATCTTGTTTTAATATATTAATAGTCTTCATAGCATTGTAAGCCCTATACTACTCTTAGATTCTAACTATGAAGTTAATTATGACATGTTGCAAGTTTGAGTTTGGGCCTAAGCATGATATGTGCTTTGATCCTATCATGTTATGCATAAATTTATTCTATGCGTGTTTGTAAAGCTATCACCTTTACCTTATGCATAGAAAGCTATGAGCTTTGATTGGAAATGTTGCATAAAGCAACATAGAAACTCTCATAAACCTTGTGTTATCTTGCATATGATGTTATGTGCAAATCACTAGCCACCATCCTATGTCATTTATGATCATGTTTCACCTATTTGCTTAAGTTTGATATCATGCATATTTTGAGGCCTATGATGTAATATGCAAGCTTATGAACATATTTATGCCTCATATGCCACCATGTTTAACTTGTGGCCAACCTTATTACTTTATGCCCTTTTTGTCATGTTTTGCCAAGTTCCCTCTTTTGATCTATGTCATGTTATGCGAAACGTACATGCGAGGGGAATGCGTTGGGTTTGGGTAATATTAATGACATGAAACATGATTTTAAAATATGACATGAACATTGACTTGTGATTATGTTTGTAAACATGAATTTGGACATGACTTCTAGAAAACATGAGAGTGGCCAACTCGAGGTTGGGTTGAGTTTGTAGCATAAATCTACCAAGAACCGACCGGCTTAACTAGTGGCTATAAGCAATAGGACCCAATGTGAGTAGTTGGTCATGTAGCACTTGGAACCCGAGGTTAGACCAAGTTGTGGTGTAAAGCTACCCGGACCCGCCCGGCTTAACTAGTAACCACAACAAGGTTTAATGTGAGAGGTTGGGTGCATTAAATTAGTTAATGCCACATGATAGGGTTAAGTCATGGACCACTTGAATACTTAACCAATTAAACACGATGGATTGATAGGGTTAAGTCATGAACCTTGGGTACACTTAACCAACTTGATGGGGTAGGGTTAACCACATTTAACCCGCTAGAAACCCTAGTTACGTGGTCCTTTTCACCAGTAACCCTCTTGATTGTATCACGATACCCTAGGGGCTAGGCTAGGGTGGGGCACGATTACTGGGCTGACATGTAAGCGACCAAAACAACGGCTGAGTAGGTGCGCCGGTGTAAGTTCAGGCGGACTATGGTCGTGCACATGGTCCGGAGTTGAAAAAGCAGACACGGACACCCGTAGGTTTAGACTGTGCGTGCTTGATTTGTGTCCGTGGTTGGCACCCTAGGGCTTGATACAACTAGGGTGGACCTAACACAGTTTGACTACACTTCGTGATTGGGCCGTATGACACCGACACTTGACGAGTTAGGCTTATAGGCAGCCGATCGACTAGACCGAGTAGTTGGACCTCGATTTAGGTCATCTCAGGATGTGGGCCAGCTTTGGGCCAAGGGATCATTTCTTGTTTATGCTTGACATGGGTTGGAATACTAGTACACTTGGTGCAAAAACTTAACCTTGTATATGCGATGCCACACTTGATCTATCTTGTTAACTTTTACCATGCCAGTTATCACCCTACATCTCGGCTTTATATGTCCAGTTAACTTTATTAGTTTTTATACTAATAGTAGATAGGACTTACCAGTCTTTTTGACTGACCCGTTTTCTTTTGCCTCTTTTCTTCCGTTCCCCCCCCCCCCTCCCCAGGTTTGCAGGGTAGGAACACTGGTACCTAGTTGGATCTTTAGCTGCTTTTCTGGATAGCTCATGTACGGTTTGGACTTGAGCACGCTATGGCTTTATTCTACCTTGGGGATAGTTACTTTATGATTTTCTTTCCAGTTTTCAGTTGATGTTTCTAGACTATGTTTTGTGGAAAATAATGACCAAGTACTTTGATGTAACTTGACTATGGTTTTGAAATGTTAGTTTTATCCGCTGCTTTATTTACTCTGTTTTTTTACTTATATGTTCTGCCTTGTGATATCTGCATGCATGTTTACCTTGTCCAACACCCCTCCAAAGCTAGTGTACTTGCAAGAGTGGCATTGGCGGAGGTGGGGTGTTACAATGCCCTTACCTGAATAGAACAGTAGGGTAAAGCAAAAGCCAACTCTAGATTACATAAAAGTAAATAAGTACATATATAAATTCATTTATGCACACTAATTGTTCCCACTTATGTTTCCAAGCTATGCATCCTTTTTATTTCTTTCATTTAAATAAAAATATATGTTTGCCTAAAAAAAGTATATATTTATTATATCCTATTACCTGCTATTTATTTTACCCTTCTTTTTCATTCTTCATGTCATTTTTTTCCAAACCCTATTTATTTTCCCCTTTCTTTCTATGCATTCATATCTCCATTTTCACTTGTAACAACCCGGAAAATCAGAACCAATTTAAAATTTTAATTTTGGCAATTTTAATGAAATTTGAATATTTAAAATGATTTATTTTAAATAATTATGACTAGAAATTTATTTTGAATAGAATTAGAACGTATAAATTTATTTAAATCGAAGCTAGAATACAAGTATTTATTTTAATTATAAAAGGAATTGAAAATGGCGCAGTAGTTTAAAAATTCGATTTCAAATTTCAAATGAATGTACATGATTCAAATTAAACCGGATTTTAGTAAAACCAGAAATATTTGAATCTGTTTGAAAATATCTTTCCAATAAATGTGAAAAATCCATATTTCATAACGGGAATTAAAAGTTATGTCCAGTTGAAAATTCAGAATAGTCGCTCTGGAATTTTATAAAATATGTAGCCCTTAAAAATAGCGATTTTGCAAACGACCTTCATTTGTGATGAGACCACTTTTGTCAGATCTGGAATGTCAAATTATTGCTAGGTTCCAATTTTCATAATTTTTGGAATCAATATGCCAGTGTGGTGAATTTAAACATGTTTGGTCAATTTAGTTTGAATTTAATCGACTGGAAAATGACCATTTTTCAAACGGTCTCCAAATTCAACGAAATTAGTTTTGTTATGACCGTAATGTCAAAACATAGCTAGATTTATTTTTCTGGAATTTTTGGAGTCCGTATGTGGCCCTGGTAAATTAAAATGTACGTTAAATACAATATTGACTTTAATATAAATTTATATTGCAATTTTAACGAAAAATGATCGTAACGGTCGAACAGGCTTATGAAACATATCTCATTATGTCCGGAATGGGGTTATGTAACTAGGGGCTATAGTCGGTGGGTCTCATTTGGAGATCGAATGAAGAAGTTACTTTTTGGAGATAAATTGAAATAAATATATATTTTTTTATTATATAAAACCCCCCATACTCTCCCTCTCTCTCTCGTTACATAGAAGAAAATAAAAATATTTATAAATGAAACCCCACCGCCCAGCTCTCCCCACCGTCGTTCCTGGCGCCGCACCCCACCAGCGCCGGTGATCCCTTCCTCCTCCCTTCCCCTTCTCTCCCCTCGCCCCATTGAAGACCCCAAGCCCTAGTTCCCCGAAAACCCGCGCCTTCAGCCTCCTTTGGTCCACCGCCGATTATCAGACTGCCTCCCTCGAACCCCCTGCCACCTAGCGCCGCCAACGGCCCCTCCTGCATAGAAAAAGAAAAAAACAAAGAAAATAGGTAAATTAACATTTAATTTTATTCCTTTTTATTTTATTTTCAGTTTTATCTATAATATTGGCATAAAAAAAGTGATTTTTATTTAAAATATTGGCATAAAAAAATTGATTTTTAGTTATATTATTAGTATAAAAAGAATAGATTTTTATAAATAGAAAAGAATAGATTTTTTAAAAATAGAAAAGAATAGATTTTTGTAAATAAAAAGAATTGATTTTTATAAATAAAAAGAATAGATTTTTATAAATAAAAAGAATAGATTTTTAAAATAGAAAGGATTATATTTTTATTTATGAAAAGATTATATTTTTATAATCGAAAAGGTTATATTTTCAAATATGAAAAGATTTGATTTTTATATCTAAAAAAGATAAGATTTTTAAAATAGAAAAGATAAGATTTTTAAAAATAGAAATGATAAGATTTTTAAAAATAGAAAAGATAAGATTTTTATAATTTGGATAGCGATATAAAAATATACTTTTTATATACGAAGTAGCGGTTTAAAAATATGATTTTTATAAATGAATAGCGATATAAAAATATTCTTTTTAGTTAGAGAAAAATATAATTTTTATCGTATGTATGAAATAATATTTTGAGTAGGATAAAAATAGAATTTTTATATACATAGCAAAAAAAAATCTGATTTTTATTATATATGTAGTGATATATATATATATATATATATATATATATATATATATATATATATATATATATTATAGCGAGATAAAAATGCGATTTTTAAATATATAAACATTATATTAAAAATGTGATTTTTACTATGGCCAGCGTGAAAAAATTGCATTGGAATGTCAGGCTAGACAAGCTATTCAGAAATTCAGAAATGAAACAGCGGAGTGTATCCCAAAGGTGAGAACTTCTCACTTTAATTTATTTTCTAGTTAAATATATATACTAGGATGCAGATGGTGCTTAGTAGCATGCGACAGCTTTGTTTGAAACCATGTTTGTTTGGTTTTTTGGTTGATTGGATTATTTGGTTAAATTTGGTTTGGGAAATGAATTGATTAGAATTTGGTTTGTATATGGCACGAGCCATTATTAGGCGAGGGATAAGGGTGGACCCTATTACGGTTCTAGTATCGCTCCATTATAATGCCGAAATTTTCTAAAAATATTAGAACAATAAAAATATCATTTTTATTGTATAAATGAACTGTATAAAATATTCATGAGTTGAAATAAATATTTTATAGTTAAAAATATAATTTTTAACGTGTATATGAATAAAATAAATATTCATTTACAAATCGAACGATTTGTTTATGTACACACATTTAACTGATATGGATCGGGACGATATATTTTACACATCGCCCAACTACACAAGTAATAATCAATATTTGTTGTTTGAAAACCCTGCACGGGTATTGGGATGATATTGGACATATACTAATCCCAATATTTAGTTGAATGTCTATCGATGGGTTGACAAACTATTGTAAGCGTTAATTATTCATATTTGATGCTTATGCAGTTATGTAATGCACTCTGGGTGATGGTTGACTGTGTTTGGTTATGGTTATGTACACGTGTGTATGAAATCCATATAAATAAAATTATATGGTAATTGATTGTGTCTGATTCCAATTCGGAAAGAACGGATATTTTAAATTAAACAATAATTTAAAATGACGAGTAATATATATTTTAAATAAATAATATTTTAAAATAATATTTAGTAATGGATCAAAATATAATTTTGATGTCCGATTTGGATGGACACGAAAATACTTAAATATATAAAGCCGTGTCGATTAAATTAACTTCATTTTGACGTGAACGATACTTATATCGATTTTATTCATTTTTATAATGAATATCGAAAAGGAAGTGATTTCAAAATCTAATGTTTTGAAAATATTACCATTCATATATTAATTTTATATAATATTCAATTTTGATTAGAAATTGAATATGACGTTGAAATAGTTTTGAAAATGAATTTAAAACGATTTATAAAATATGTTTTAAATGAAAATCGACAAAATATATATAATATATATTACATATATTTAATGGCCTGAATAGAACACGTTGCGCTGCGGCAGTTCGCGAATTTAGACCATTGACTTCGAATGGACATTACGGGAGATCCGACCATCAGATTCTCCAAAACAAGAACCGTTGGGTTCATATCAAAAAGTGCTTTCCAAAGAATATAAGAAATTTGAAATCTAACAGTTGGATTTGGAATTATGTCCAAATCAAATTTGGAAAAGGTCGCTGTAAGTGCAGTTCGATGACCGTTTATGAAAATCGACTGTACGGGCCTTGATAAAATTATTAAAAATATTAATAATTTGTGTAAAATCATAATAAATGATTTCAAAAGAATTGAGATGAAGAATTCCACGTTTGTAAAGATAAAAATATATTTTTATCAAAATGAACTAGTTTGAACTAGAATTATAATCCAATATTTTTAAATAAATAAATTGGATTTGAAATGGTTTTAAAAATAATCAGAATTTCCAATATATGGATTGGAATGGATTTGAATCGAAATTATCATCGGAATATTTCGATATTGGATTCCGTGATTATACGGATATTACGGAGGAATTTGGAAGACATATATCGTTATTCCCAATACGATATTTGTTGATTTCAGAATATGTTATTGAATATAAGCCGATATAATTTCTATTCAGAGCCTGGTATTTAATATTGAATTGGATTTGGGTTTGTCTTAAATGGTGTCTTCATTAACACTATTCTTAAACCCAGTTGAGAAAAGAATAAATCTTTTAATTAAGATTATTAGATTTTCCAGTTAATTAACATTTAATTGGATGAAAATGGGATGTGAATATGGTTTATTGTGAACTGTGTTTTTAACGACATTCGTTATTTAACCCGATTTACAGTGAAATGTGATTTGGAATTTATAAACCTTTTTATTAAGATTTAATGGAAATTTTCCAAAGTAAAGTTTTCCAATTTAATATATTAAATTGGAATTG
This sequence comes from Allium sativum, assembly GCA_030737875.1. Classification (NCBI taxonomy): domain Eukaryota; kingdom Viridiplantae; phylum Streptophyta; class Magnoliopsida; order Asparagales; family Amaryllidaceae; genus Allium; species Allium sativum. The sequence continues at coordinate 710,835,259 of CM060921.1, read as the reverse complement.
AATGGAATTCGATTTGATAATAATCAAAATGAGCTTCTGTGGAGTAATACTGTTAATATATATGGAATTTAAAGAGCTTTGTCGTTATTCCGTTTATATTATTAGTCTGGTACGGAAATTGATATCGATTATATATATTGATCTGTTCTTCGTGAAGATTCCATGATTAATGGAATGTGATTTGGGTTTATCGTGAACTGTGTTTTAAATGACATTAGTTCTTTAACCTAGTTAAAGATAGGATTACATGTCTAACATTGTATTTCGAACTGTATGGTTGATCTCTGCTAAATATATGTCTGTTTGATGGCGAAGAATTTATTCTCTTGCTTAACACCCTTCTCTTAGACGTACGAGCTTAGAGGTTATATATCTGCAGAAATCAATAGTACGGTGTAGATTGTCGATTCGACATGTTTGTGTTTCCAAAGTTAAATAATCATTAATATTGATTTTTGCGAAGATTAAAACTAAGTGGAGTTTTAATGAATCTCTAATTAAATTGGAAAGAGAATGTGATAATTTAAATTATCATATTCGGGAAATGATCGAGAATGGAGTAGCATCAGTTTTACTCCAAGCGATAGTTAAATCTTTAGTTAGATTTGAACGGGAAATGGTAATTAATTTTACCGATAACACCATAGTGTTAGTTATGGGCTAATACCAGTTTTCTCCACGGGATGAATAGGTTGGGATTGGGAAATTAAATAAATGATTACTTCGGTAAGGTGCGTTAATCCCGACTAGTTTGGAAAACCTTAATATAGATTGAATGATATCCAAAGGAAGATTAAAGAATAAATTTTAAAGAATTTATCTTTGATAAAATTAATGGGAACATATCCCTAAAGATGTGAATATTTGAATAAAAAAATATTCTGAATTGGAATGGGGCGTTTGTTGTGTTTTTATAGCACTTATTTATTATATACGCTAGCTATTCAGAAAGGCCGGGTTTATACCCATTCTGAATAACTGATTCGACGATAAGTCGATGATGAAGACGCTGGTTGAAGACCGGAGGTTTTCACATCGTTTGGATGATTACTGATGTCTTGATTGGGTTGTACACCCAAGACAAGGTAATAAGTGGTGATCGTCCAGACGTACTTGGAGATCGACTGGATATGCGAGGGCCTCTCTCCTATATTGGACATGGGACGAGGAATAAGGTGCCTCCGGTTTCGTTCAGACCCTGAACGAACTAGTAAATGGATGTGTGTCTGACATGGGATTTTATTCTATGTTGATTGATCTCTATTAAATAATATATCTGTTTGGTGGCGGAGAATTTATTCTCATGCTTAACGCCCTCTCTACGATGTACGAGCTCAGAGGTTCTATATCGATAAACATCAGTTGCATGGCGTGAATTGCCTGTGTGGCATGCTGAGATGAAAATGATCAGGGCTTCTGTTGAAAAGAAAAGTCTTGTGGTTGGTGATCAAAGCACGGCTTTAATATAGCATAGCTTTGTGTATACCATTAATTCGCGAGCCTCACACCTCAGTATGAGCCAAAAATGTGATAAGGAACCCAAGGAGGACCTGACGTTTCTTTCTAGCTATGGGTGGTGTCATGGTATAGAGCCTAGACATTTATATATTTTTACCTATGTGGTTGTTGGATTGCGAGGCGCCTCAGATATATAAGTTACTATGGAGCCGATGGATATTGAGTCATCTGGCTCAATTACGCCCTATAGGGCGGGGAAACGTGTGTTCAGGAATTTCCAATCCTCAAACGTAAGAGAGGACGAGCCTTGGAGAATCCAGGGGTTGCCCAGAGTGTGTAGTCCCGAGGCATTTGCTAGAGTGTCTCGAAGCGGTTAAATCCCTTGCCTAGATTCATGACGGAAATCCAATTTCCAATACGTGACATTTCAATTTTGATTGTAAATCCTAGTATTGGCGACATGATATATGGTACCCATGCCGTCTATGATTGATACATTTATATTTGAAGTTGTTTTATACACTATGCACTTATAATAGTATCAAATGATTTGTTTTAAAAGTATCAAGCATGTTTGGCTATTATAAAGGAAAACCCTATCTCCGGCTTGCGTTGCATTGTGTGATGGGACCTAGGTCTTATAATAGCTTCATTTTTCCAAAAAGCATTGCACTATTTATTCTATGCACTGGTATTCTCGGTAGGAAACCCGTTCCGTGTTATACGGCATGGTCCCTTGATTTACTTTATTTTTAAAGTGAAGTTTTAATAACTGTTTTAGTTCTCACACCAGTCACATGACTGACCTGGGGTTTATTATTTTAACCTAAACTCCGGGTGCCCCTATTTTCAACACGGGCAGCTAGTAGTTTTGGGTTTGCAGATTTATTCTTACAGGATCCTGGTCTACAACTGGAGATATATTCAGAAAGCTCTGTATCTGTGTATTTGTTTTAGTTGTGTTATGTATTTTTTTTTGTTGCATTGTAATTTAAATCTCTTATATTTTTCTAATGTATAATATTTGTTCATACTCTGTATATTTTGTACTCTAATGTAAATTTTTGTAATAAGCAATGAAATGTTCTTCTGTTTGCATTCCCATTAGTCTTATTATCAGATAATCCGGTTTTTCTCTTCTCTTCGGAGACATGAAAAAAAACAATTCTTCCGAACCGTAGCCATCGCTAGCGCCGTCTCAAGTTGTGTCACACAAGTCTCAAGTTGTGTCACACGAGCCTTTGGCCTCTCTCCTACAGCTCAAGCCACCTCGAGCTCTATCACTCGCACTTCCGTCGCTTCTAACCGGAGCTTGCAGTCATCGTGTCGCTTTTCCGCTACCTATAAGAGATTTCATCTCACTATTTCTTAATTCAAGTATTCAACTTCATGATTTGTGTGCACTTTTTAGCTATGTTCTTAGTTGTTTCATTTTCATGCTGAAAAAAATACTTGATCTGTTGTTTTCTTAAATGGATAAGATTCTATTATGCACTTGATATTTGCTCACAGTCGTGCTAATTGTTGCTGGAATGAGTGAATGACTATGGTATTTCTGACACCTTTTTTGGATTGAATTTTTGTTCTGTACAATCTTACCAATGATACTGGGTCTATCTCATCTTGTATCAGTCTGAAAAAGTGGGTTGTTCCAAGTTGTGGGTTACCATTTTTCCATGATAAGTGTATATATCTTGCTGACTTTTTTCTATTCCCTTTACCTAGCAGTTCATGAGCACCTACCTCTTATTTAGTATGTACCCGATACTTTGTCCTTTACATGCATCCCCTCTTTAAGTTGAAATGAATTCATATGTTAGTTTCCTTGAAATGAAATGCTTATATTTGCCAATAACCCTACTATATTCTGCATATCTACATCACTTTCATGTTACTGCCAGTTTTAGTTTGCACTCCATGTGTCCAGTGTGTTGGGTTTGATGAAAAGAAATTTTTATAGTGCAAGTATGTTAATAAGTTTATAAACATAATGAAGGCTTTAACTTGTAATTGATAATTGACCCAATGTTTTGATTTTTTTTTTGTTGCATGTAAATAAAAACCAAAATGTTTGATTTGCATTATCAACACTCAGATAAGTTATTGAAGTCAATTAAATGCAAATTAGTGGAATAAAACTTGTATTTTAGCTGAGTATTATTGAAATCAATTAAATGCAAAGAAGTGGATATGATGTGAGTATATATATATATATATATATATGTATATAGATATAGTTAATTATAAACCTGTTCATTTTATGTGAAGGATTGGCTATTAATGTATCGTGTATACTGTGAAAGTATCATTTGCCTACAAGAAAAAATAGTGGTAACTAGATATTCAAATAAGGAAATTAGGATTTAAATGTATGCTTGAAATTTTAATTATAGTTGATTTACTTGAATACAACCTGACCTGTGTTTTTGTTTGCTCGGGTCGGGGTCAGACCTGAGTAATTATAACTTAGGTTTGAAGCTGATGACGGTAAGGATTTGTGAGGGCACATGAAGGCTCGCTCGCTTTTAATCTAATTAAAATTTGAATTTTTTTGAGGAAATAAATTAATGTATATTTTTCTTCCGCTGTGTATATGAATTTTGTAAACTCTGATATTTTGGTATAAATTCTGGTGTGAGATATACTGTTATATTTCTGTTATGTGATTCTATGTGTACATTCTATTTAAACCCTATAAGCTAAATAACAATTTTTCATTTTGAACGTTCTGAGTTGGTTTAAATACCGACTTGGAGTGGTCAAAAAGGAAGATCGTTACAGTTGGTATCATAGCTTTGGTTTACACAAAGCTTAGCTTATGGTGTTTAATAAGAATTGGTCACAAGAAATCACTATTGAAAGAGTGTAATTTGAAATATAAATTATTAACGAAACCAATATTTTGAAAGTGTAGCGAAGTGAGAGTGTGGTGTTATTTTGAAACTGGTAAATTAATTTGGATTATAAATTAATTTGAAATATAGAGCATAGAGTATTTAGAGTACGAATTGATTTGGAAATAAAGTTTATTCAGAAGTATAATTTGACATGAAACATAAAAGATTTTGGAATATAAGTTAATTTGAAGTATGAAGTATTTTGAAATTTTGAGAACTTATGATAAGAAATAATATGAAATAAATTGGAGCATAAAAAAATTAAAACCAAAAATTTTTTGGACGTTAATGTGACCAAAATGAATTTGTATATCAAATTAAATATCATTTGAATTGAATGAGAATCTAAATATGCCTTCATAAGTAAGGGTATGTTTTGTAAATTATTTGGAAATATAAGTATAGTGTATTAACTAACTTGAATGAATCAAGTTATGTTTTGTAAATTGTTTAGTAATATAGTATGAGTATGATTAACAAATCTGATATCAAATTAAGTTTTTTGAAATCTCTTAATGGTTTAGAAAAATGATTGTTTTTGAATTCAAAAAAAAAAGAGTTTTATTATATAAATTGCATGTAGAAAATATCAATATTAAATATAAAGAAAGATACGAATTTTCAAAGAATTTATTCGTTGAGGTAAATCGATGCTTGTCTTTATTGTAGTATATTTAAGATATACTAATAGATGATAACTGATATTTGGATTAATAAATTACATATGTTAAATCACTGATGAAATACAAAATTTATATCATGAAAAAAAAAATCACCTATTGATTTAGTTAAGACTAAGAATATCATTTGACTAAAGTTTGAGAATCTGATTCCTGAAATTTTTGAAATTGATTTCTAATGTTTTGAAGAAAAAGACTAGCTGTATATAAAAGTATTTTCAAATAAAAATGTTTGAAGTATTTTTCTAAAATATTTTTATAAAGGAAAGTATATGAATGGAGAACCCACTTTTGTCGCTAGAAAATAATTTCAGTGATAATTTTACTTCATTGAAATTTATTCTCTAGTCTCAAAGTAGGGGAGACCACTTTGGTAGTTTTGCTACTTGTTTATCTTGGTTAAATGAATGTAACATACTGTCTTTCGTCCACTTCAAGCTGGTAACAAAACCAACTCAATCCGTTCGAAATGACAGAATGTTATTAGATTCTGAGGTAAATAGAATACATCAAAGAATCAAAGACATAGAAAAACATAATATCTCGTAGCGGAATAAGTAAATTATACAATAGTAGTTCATGAAGCTACTAAATCAAAATCAAAATTTATAAAATATTAGAGTTATGTAATTAAATACAGCGGAAGTCTAAATATAAGAACGTAACAAAAAGGAGAATTAACTAGAATCAACAAATAAAGGTGATGTCTTCAACAATCTCCAGCTTCAAAAGGTGAAATCTCAACACTGCAATACTCGATCTGACCCGAGAAATAATGAAAAACAAAATAACACGGATCAAGACTAACATTCTCATGGAAGTAAATCAACTCAAATGAAATGTTCAATAAAATGCATCAGTAACTTAAGGGATGTTTGGGATCACCATCCTCTAATGATCCGTTAAACTAATATTATATAATATAATATGCTATTATAATATTGTTTATGGTTAAATATAACATATTAAAAAAGCGTAAGCGAGATTACATTTTTATCCTTACACTGTTTATAAACATTATCGTAAACATTGCATATTAAACACCAATAATGGTCGATGGATAGGGATGCACACTATCGACTACGCCAAATCAAAATCGTAGGGGCTCGATCAGGATAAATATGACAAGGCATCGAGGCAATACCCATCAGTAGGATTCTACCGAATTGCGCACCCAGGTTAGTGGTAACGCAAAACCGCGACTACCGCCCACCTCAGATAATACTCCCAAAATTAAAGGCGTCCAAATCAATCACTAAGTAGTATATATGGTATCGAAGAAGCATGTCTGCTAAGAGTGGCTAACGTACATTGGCCTGGGTATGGCTCATGTTTTAGTCATTTCAATTATGACCCAAAGGTCAAGTCTATCCATCATCGTTCTCTTTCTTCAAATCTAGTAATCGCCTCCAAACCATCCTAGTTCATTCTGGAACTCCACCGTGTCACAGTTGTTAAATTGGTTTTCGGTACTGGTAGAGAGTATGACAATATCCAATCCCGGTCTCTTTAACAACCAATCATTTACATTTTCCACACCATGGTCATTTTATAATCACTTTTAAAAAATTCATTTTAATGTAATCTCAGATGCAACTTCGAAATCAAAATAAAATATTACTTCTATTATATTTAATTTTGAAGACTACTCAATTAAATCGCGTTACTAAATTGAATTAGGCGATCATATCTTACAGGTCTCAAATTTAGTATAAATCAAAACTAAAATAATTAACTTCAATTCTATTTTATTTTGAAGTAATTCATCAAATTCCAAGTTCAAACTATTCATATAATCCTATTTTTCACCTCTAAGAAGTCATTTTAAGTCGATTCATAAAATCCAACATTTGGTTCGAGTTCAATATACAATTCAAATCAAAATCTTTATATTTCAATTCAACAATCCTATCATATTTCATAATTCAAGTCTCACAATTCAAAATCATTATTTACAAATTCAGAACAATACTAAATCATTCCTATACATTCATTTTAATAACTTCTTTACTTCACACAAATCGATTTATATAATCAGTTCCATACAAAATCAATTATATATATATATATATATATATATATTAAAATTCACATTCAGTCTATTATAATCAAATTCATTTCGTACCATTATAAGTTCAAATTCATTACTTAAATTTGGAAATTCAAATTCATAAAAAAAATCATGATTCAAGTTCATCTCTTATAAGTATATATCGATTCCAATTCATATTTTAAATATGAGTTCATTCGCTAAATCAAGTATCGTTATATAAATTTTGATCTTCAACCTCGAATTCAAATTGTGAATCTTAACATATCCATATTTGATTTTATTATTAAAGTTTATAAAATATATAAAAATTATTATTGAAAATATATATATATATATAAGTTATAAATTTACATAGAAAATAGCTTTGTAAACATATATAAGTTTAAAATAATGTAGAAGTAGGTTTTTAAAAGAATAATTTAACATAATATTTAATTTAAAGTTTAAAATACATATGTGGTTAAATTATATGGTTTAAAATAAATAAATTATAAGAAAAAATCTTAAATAAATATTTAAATCCATATTTACTCATAAAATCATTTTTAAACATATAGTTTAAAATTTACAAAACTTAAGTTTTAAATTCTTTAAAATATAAAATCTTAAATTATTATTTTAAAAATCAAATTCCAAATCATTTTACTTTGAAATCATGACCAACGGTGCCCTTATATAGTTTTCTGCCCTATGGTCAAGTGATACGGATATTATCATTTCAACCCGCAATTTATAACATTTCCACGGGTCTACCGCAATCCCAAATTCAATAAAATCATTCAGGTCTATCATTTCAACCTGTAACGATTTTTCCCTAATCTAATGTCCATTCGGGTATGTATCATTTCAACCCTTAGTGACTTTTCATAAACTAAGGGAATCAACAACATAGATAAACAACATAGATTATTCATAGCATTAATATCATTACATCACAAATCATATATTATCCGTGTGCCTATGTGTCATATGAATATCATTGTGTCATATATGAATTGTGTATACATATCAAATAAAATAATTTCTATCAGCAGTCCTATACATTTCATATCAATTCACTTATGGTGATCTAACAACCATGAAACAATATAGGTCAGATATGAGACAAACTCACCTTTCGTGGAACAAATTGGAGAAAGCATATGAATTAAGACTGAATAAAACGAAAACTTCCAGGCATGATTTAAAATGGATTTTAACTTGATGATCGCTCAATATTTTATTTTATTTTATAAGAAGAGGCTAGGGAATTTTCAATGGATCGCTACGGCTATTTGGGTTTTGGGTCGGTTTTCGGAACACAACACCAACTCGACACAAAATAAACCCAACACTAACCAAATTAAACCAAAAATAAAACAAAATAATTATTTACACAATTTTTTTTTATATATTACGTACACACAGAAAAATCATAACATATATATATATATATATATATATATATAATTCAACGCATACCGCAAACACACAATGTAAATTATAACATATATATTATAAATTATATAAAACACACCCATATACTCATATATACATTTTTAATTAACAAATATATAAATATAAATAATTAAAAACAAATAAATTTTCAGATAAATATATATATACACATATGTAATAACTTGCACCCACATCATACAACCAACAAGCAAACACACTCCAAACTAGACACTCAACACCACGCCACAAATATACAGCTCAACACAAACACATACATATGTGTATTACCACACACACAAACTACACACAAACACGTCTATCCCAAATATTGTGTGTGTATATATATATATATATATATATATATATATATATATATATACACACGCCAACACGCACACCTAAATAAAACACACAAAACTCAGCACACACACACAAACACATGCAAGCCATATATATTTACATATAAACCATTAAATATATATATAGTTTATTAAAAACCCTTTATTTAATAAAATAAATCGCTAAGCTTTATTAACAATTCCATAGCGATCTTTTGAAAATTTGATTTGGACATAAAACAAAAATTTACAAGATGAAAACTTGATTTTTCTCTTCCATTAGAAAAATATTATCCAATTGATCCGAACGTTTCTTGTTTCGAATAAATCCGACTTATATTGGATCATGTACAGCCGTTTAAAGTTCAAACCGCAATATTACGAACTACCGCACGGCTGCAGTTCGTTTTATAATTAAATTATAAATTAAACGTTCTAACGTCGTCAAATAAATGAATATATTAATATAATTCAATATCATTTCGAATATGTAATTAATATAAATAATATAGTAATATTTTATTTCCAAAATATTTGGGAAATGTTGAGTTGCAATATAACGTGAGCGGGCAATTTAACATGGTTTAATTTTGAACATATACATATATATATATATATATATATATATATATATATATATACACACACATATACAAAATTATATCTATACAATAATTTCCAAAATAAATAAATATATAAAGCAACTCTTATAACATATAAATATTCACCAAAATAAGAACCCACACAAAGTACTCATGCACACACAAAGTTATACATAACACATACCACAATCAAAAAACAAAACTCATGCCATTCACACAAAAAAAACTCACAGACACATACACACAAGGGGTAAAGGGAAAATGCAGAAGCAGGGGTTTGGTTGGAGATGCATGCGAGGCGAAGGGGGTGGACATGGGCTTCAGGTGGGTGCAGCTATGGTTGAGTTTGGTCTGGTGATGTGGCACTAGCGAGTTATGAGGGAGCGGAGGTCTTGAGTATAACAACTCGCATTCTACGCATCAGAGGATCGTAGAATATTTATTTCTTTCTCGTAAAGAGTTGTATGGTTGTGTGACATTGGGGGATGACTATTGGGGTCATTTCCCATGTTCACGATTTTTGCTGATTTTTGAATGACAGTTTTGCCCCTAGCTGATCTTGTGTTGGCCATAACTTTCGATTGGTAAGGAATTTTGACCTGAAACCACTTCCACTAGATTCAAATGATAGTTTACCTTTCCGTAGAGTGGTCATATGTGAAAAACGGACTTACCGTTTGGGAGATATGGACGAAATAAGGTTTAGAAGGTAAATAACTACTTAACCGGGCCAAATGAGGTGATTAGTGAATGAGCCCATAACCCATTTCGGGATTAGGGTTATGGGAAGGCTGAAATGAGTTAGGTTTTCATTTTATTTCAGTTTTCTGGTCGCCATTTACCTCTTAGAAACCCTAACAATGGCCACCACCTTCTAATTTCATCCTAAATCGCTCTCTAATCAAGGATTAAGCTTAGTAACATCAAATCAAGGAGAAATGGCACCATTCCTGAGTTACAGCTGCTATGGACATTGGTATTCGCCTAAATCAGAGGAGTTTCAGTTCTGAAAGTTTTAATTGTGGCAAAGGTGAGTGATTAGCCATGTTTTTACACTAATTATGATTAATTAAGGGTAATTAGTGTTAATTAGCAAATTTAAACATAATTAAATTCTGGAAAAATGTTTAAAAATTCTTAAACACCGTTTTAGACCTCTGTTAGAAGTTTGGGTTAATTTGGTTAAGTTTTGTTAATCATATCATTAGATTTGCTCAAACATGATTAAGGGGAAAACATGAGTTTTGGGTATGTTTGATCCGTTTAACCTTGTCATATTGTTGTTTTGATGTTTGTGGGTGATTACATATGTTTCTATGACTGTATAGTATGCTTTGTGATTGATTAGAAAAGTTAGAATGGTCGAAAAAGCCGTTGTATGGCGTAAAAAAGTCGCTGGAAGAGTTGCAGGAAATTGTGCAGAAACCGGATCGGATCGCCCCCTCTCCAAACCGACCCAATCGTGATATCCACTACAACTCAACTTGCTCATGATCCAGGAACCCATCTCCAAACCCGACCAGTTCGTGACTCTCAACCACAAACCGCTCCAAAAGGCCACGAATCGATCCGCCTCTCCAAGCAAGTGATGACCCGAACCCAATGGGTGCTGATGAACCGACTTGAGGGAGTTGCCATGCATGAATTGACTGGAATGGATGAGCCGACATGGATGATCTTCCACGAATGAACCGCTCAAGTGAGCCACGATCCGACCAAAGGCACCACGAGCCACCGCCGCCAGAGCTCCACGAACCGCCAGGGATGGTCACGACTGATCCGAACCAAGGTGCATGGACTGGAGATGTGAATCACGAATCGAACTGGAAGTATAACCTAAAGTAAAGAGAAGTGAAGAAGAAGACCGATCCAGAGAGGAAGAGACCAAAACCCGAGATGCAAAGGTAGTCCAAATGTGAAGTTTGTACTCAGGATCCAGTTAGGAACCAACGATTAACTTCATAGTTGGACTTTGCTGCGGAACGTGTGCTAAGGAGTTATCGACGTCTATAACTTTGATTCACCACCGAAAGACAAATGTTAGGCTACAGATCAGTGCAGTGGGGTAGTTATTACTTTATGGGACAGAGTGATCGTAGCATGGCTATGAGCCAGTGCAGTGGAGTTATCATGACTCCATGGGGCAGAGTGGACATAGCAAAGTATTAGTGCTCACGGATCAGTGCAGTGGAGTCGTCATGACTCCATAGGGAAGAGTGATCGTAACAATGTATTGGGTGATTAAAGCGGTGGATATCGTATGCTTTACGCACTGAGTGAGAGATGTGAGGATGGTTGCTATGCTTGATTGTTTGCCATCACTGTGACATGCGCACTCCTACCCCCGTATCCTTTACACCATATGTTAGTCGCACCTTAGAATATTTTATGGTACGTTGTGCTAACTCTTTGGTTGCAAGTCCAGGTTCAGGTATGGTTTGGTATACATGTAATTGTTCTGTTTTGCTGCTAATCGCTCATACCAGACTTTTGTCTGACCTAGAGTTTTATTGTAACACCCCGTATTTTCTGTGAACATATAAGTAACAAATCATAGGATAATTAATTTTTAGAATAAGAATCAAGGGAAACGGATTGCGCCATTGCGCTCGTCTCGGAATTCTACTTGGAAACGAGTCCGAGTTTGCAAGAATCGGAGTCCGTATGAGGGAGATATGACCCTCCGAAGTTTCAGAAATTTTCAGAATCGAAAACATCTCGAAATTCGAATTCAAAATTTGAATTCAAACCCAGAAACGGGCTGGGCGGGAAATTTCTCGCCCAGGACCCAGGTCGACTAGGGAGCCGACTGGACAGTCGACCCCCCAGACCCAGGTCGACTGGGGAGTCGACTGGGCAGTCGACCCCCAGACCATGTCGATTGGGCAGTCGACCTCCCTGGTCGAACCTGGTGCGTGTGTGTGTGCGATTTTGGAGGGTGTGACGTATTTGGACGGACCTGATAAGTTCTAGGGTTAATCTGAGGGCCTAAATGAGTTCCTACACCTATAAATACATCCTAAGACCTAACCTGATGGATAACAAAACATTCTTACATCAAAATGTTGCTGGACTTCCTCTTGATCATGGCCGTCGCTCTCTAAGCAGTTCTCTTAGCCTCCAAACTCAATCAAACTAGAGATTAAAGCTCCTACAACGATTCTACAACAAATTAAAGTTCTTTCTTTAACCACGCAAGGCAAGTGCAGTTATTTTCCGATATAAACTTTAATCCTAATTGGGACATGATTGTAAATCTGAATTTGGGATTGTGTATGTTCTGTTCTGATCTATTTTATTCTGTATCTCTTCTTCTTTCTGTTCTATAGCCAGGCTACTACGAGCCTGCGCCAATCTCCTAAGAGATTAACGCACGAACGCTAAAATGTTTGGGACAAATAATGAATGTGGCATAATTGGACATGGCTAATATGTGACTGATTTAAGAAAAAGGACATAGGTTGTAAACTAGAATTATATCTATGCATATTCTGTGAGTTGGAAGAAGAGGAACCATGATATGTTAACATGTGACTTGAGACATTGGACATAATTCATATTTTGAATTAAGATCTTTTATAACTAGATTTTTGGGCATATTGTTTATATAACAATTCATGATTTGAAAGATAATATGACTTAGGTGTGAAGATCTATATTAAGATTTGATAACTATCAAATATGAATAACACCTAAGTAGGAGATTTTTGAATATATGACATGCATTGAAATCGATGGCTATATTTGGTATAATTTATATGTGAATCTTTTGTACTAGGCAAGTTGAACTAAATTGGGACATGTAAATTATGACCATAATCTGTGCCATGTAAATTCAATGCAAATGTGGGGTATATGATCATAGTGTGAATCATGACAACTATTTAGGCATGCAAACTTAGGCCAAATTTATAATTAGGCAAGATATGTTTGTGAAACTTTAAGGAATGATTAAATTAGTTATATTTGCATAATCTGCTAGTTCTGCTATATTTGCCTAATCTGCTAGTTCTGTTATATTGCTTAATCTGCTAGTTTTGTTATATTGCTTAATCTGCTAGTTCTGCTCTACTGCCTAGTCTGCTAGATCTGTTCATCTGCCAAATCTGTCATCTTCTAAGTTTGCTGAAAATGCCAAATCTGTTATATGCTAAATCTGCTAAATTACTTAATCTGTTGAATCCGTCAAGTCACCTAATCTACGAAATCTGTTATCTGCTACATCTGTTGAGTTGATATATTCAGTCTGTTATTGACATAATCTGAATTAGCTATGAATAATTGACATGTATATTAGGCATGGGCATAAATGGTAAATTATTAATTAATTGGCCGCAAAGATAAACATGGCTAACTCGAGGTGAGAATGAGTTTGCGTCGTAATTCTGCCCGGAATCGCCCGGCACATCCAGTGGCCGCAAACAATAGGTTCTAATGTGAGAAGTTAGTCATAACGTGCTTGAAACCCGAGGTTAGACTCAGTTTGCGGCAGAAATCTTCCCGGAACCAACCGGCCTAACCAGTAGCGGCAAACTGTCAGTCTAATGTGAGAGGTCTGGGCATTAATATTTAATTAATGAAAATCTGAGATAAATATGATGTCTAAAACGTGTTGGGCGGATAGGGTTAAACCCACTAGACTGATGAATTTAATAAATCTATTCCGTGAATCTGTAGGCCCAATTACAAAGTTAGACAAATCTGTAAGTCTGTTAATCTGTAACTGGTAAATCGATAAGTCCGTTAAATCTGTATGTCTAATCCGTTGGTCTGAAAACTGGTCTAATCTGTGAACTGTTTGGTCTGAATTCTGTATGTCTGAAACTTGTAAACAAGTTAATATGAAATCTGATAGTCTGGGGACACAAGGTTAGGAGGGCAATTACTTGTGTCATCTGTTGTTTGGGACCCATATTAGTCAGTAACCATTTCAGGTATCAAAGCTTTGACCCAACAGTAGGTAGGGTCCGGGCACGCTTACTGAACTAATTATAAGCGGTTCATTCTGATAATGGCGAGGGGTGTTGATGGTGCGTTCCAACCAGGTCATGTGTGTGCATGGATCCCGGTCTGCCTTTGAGGATGTAAGACGCCGTGACATCTGTAAATAGGTCTGTGCCAATTGGTTGTCACTTTAGGGAGTGATACACCCTACTGTGGGGCCGACACAGGGTATTTATGTATTAGGGAGCCGATCGCTTGGGATAGGGTTTTAGGGTACACTTGTTCTGTCTCTTTCTGTTGGTACCGTCTGTTTCTGTTGGGTGGTAACACCTGTCTATTTCTGCGTGGTACCGTCTATTCAGGTGGTAAAGGCCCATTTACTAGTGTACACCTAATTCTACATTCTGTTTCCGTAGGGATTAATCTGTTTCTGTTTCTGTCTGTTTCTGTTCGGGTGGTAAAGGCCCATTATTAGCATTCTGTTTCTGTCTGTTTCTGTTCGGGTGGTAAAGGCCCATTATTAGCATTCTGTTTCTGTCTGTTTCAGTTCGGGTGGTAAAGGCCCATTATTAGCATTCTGTTTCTGTCTATTTCTGTTCGGGTGGTAAAGGCCCATTATTAGCATTTTGTTTCTGTCTGTTTCTGTTCGGGTGGTAAAGGCGCATTATTAGCATTCTGTTTCTGTATGTTTCTGTTCGGGTGGTAAAGGCCCATTATTGGCATTCTGTTTCTGTTCGGGTGGTAAAGGCCCATTATTAACATTCTACTTCTGTCTGTTTCTGTTGGGGTGGTAAAGGCCCATTATTAGCATTCTCTTCTGTGGAAATTATTTTGTACCCGTTTCTGTTTCAGTTTAGACATTAGGGTGACACCTAATTCTGTTATACTAGTATTAGTGCAGAGAAGTGTAAAGTAATAGTTTATATCATTCTGTTCTTCTGTTATATCCGCTACACCTGTTACTGTTATCTCTCATCCAGTTTTATTTTCATGTCATGTTATTATTATCTGTTCATAACTGAAAATCACTAGACTTGCCATACTTTATGTCTGACCTTGCTTGTTTTCGCCCCTTTTTCTTCCGTTTCCCCCCAGGTTATCCAAGGAGGGAATACTTTAGCTTGATCCGGATTCCTTCTGCTTGAAGTGCTTAAAGTATGGCTTGGCTCTGTATAGCTTCCGTTCTGTGGGGATTATGATTTTAAAGTTTTGTACTCTGATGGCTTTTGAACAAGGCTGTTATATATGTACTTGAGTTTTTGGTAAAGTTGTAACCAAACTGATTTCTGTCCTCTGCAATAAAGTTATAAAATTTTTCAAGTACTATTTTTATATCTGTCTTGTAATATTCTGTTCTGTTTACTAGAATACTCCATCAAAGCTAAGGCATTCCCTTTGTGAGTGACCTTAATGGAGGTGGGGTGTTACACTTGGTATCAGAGCTGAAGGATACCAAATTTGATAAAAAGTTTTGAAAACTACTTTCAAAAAGGATTTAAAAAGGAAGTATTTTCGAAAGTAAAGCTTATTTTTGAAAAACATAATCCCCAAAAGCCATATATCTATCTTTTGATCCTCTGTTTGAATCTTTGTTTCTTTCTCCGGGGCTCCCGGCTTTCTGGGAGGTAACCTCATCGCGGCATGGTTCTGTAGGCTTGATAAGACTACGACACCGGTCAAAGGGCAAATAAGCGCCCGACTTCCATCTGTAGCCACAGTAGTCTCACCTACGGCTAATTTTCTTTCGAGCTTTGTAGGATTTTCCGTGCGATGGAGGCCGCTTTCGAGGGACTTGTCAACGTGTTACACACAGATAGTAAAGATGACAATGAGGGAGTTTGGCTAAGGAGCACAACCCAAGGATGAGAAACTCATGGATATGGACTTGGTTCACAAAGTAAGCAAAAAGGAAACACAAAAGAAGGAAGAAAAGTCTGATGATAAAGAAATGTGCTTTACTTATGGAAGCTTGACTCATCTGAACAAGGATTGCCAAAAGAGGAAGGACACTCACTTCATCTGTGGTGAGATGGGACACTTCACTAGGGACTGCCCGAAGAAATGGGGGCAAGGACAGAGGACATGACCTACTTCGGGAAAGCAGGCGAATGCTCTCATAGTTGGTGGATAGGATATAAGTGGGAAAATTTCTGTAGAGAGTTTAGTTTCCTTATCTGATTATTGAGTTAGAACTCTTTCCGATTATGGCATTCTGATTCTGTAGTCGAGTCTCTGCACTTTAATACTAGTCTTGTTTCTGATCTGGTTATAGTCTCAAACCCCATAGGGGTTACGACTCACATGCTAGTAATAGGTTGGGGTTTGAGAGATATCTGTGTTAGGCGTCAAGTAGGACGCATACATTCTGGGTTTTATCATGCCTAGTTTTCTAAGAATCATTTGGTAATCTGATCTATACTAGTAGTCTGTAAATATCTGAATATCTCTGATAAGGTTAAGATTTCCAGTTTTGACATTGTCCAAAGAGGGTAATCCTCTGAGTGTCAATCTGATATTGATTTCGGTCTTTGGGGTTGATACTTAGTGGAATTATTCTCTCAACCAATGTCTAATGGGAACCAAGTTTTTGTTTTATCTGTAATCGCTTCCATCATTCGACTGTATCTTATCGATCGAATCTTCGAACTTTAGGTAGAAACTAATGGGTGTAAACATGTGTTTGAGACATGTTATGTTTGATGGTTGCAAGTGGATGCAAGTGGTCGCTCGTGGATGCATATACACACACTAGGCACTAGATCGGCTCGAAAATACTCTCATACTGCATATGGATGTGTGAGCATTTTTCAATTTTTGTGGATGCAAAATGATTGACTCAGCACATGGATGTTGCATATGACTGAATGGTTGTGCACTCATATAGAAATGACATGTATTAAATAGGAAAATTTTCATACATGTTGAACTCATGGCACTGGCATAATTCGCATTAAGATGGTCAACTGAATCAGTGGACCGCCTGATCTTTGCATTAGATAAGGAACATATACACACACCTTTGCATATGTTCCTACAACATTAGAAGTTTCTAAGGACAATGGATGTCAGTGACTGATGATTGAGTAGATGGATGTTGGATGGTAGGACACATTCTTCTTAACTTGAAGATTTCGGGGACGAAATCCTTTAAGGAGGGGAGAATGTAACACCCCGTATTTTCTATGAACGTATAAGTAACAAATCAGAGGATAATTAATTTTTAAAATAAGAATCAAAGTAAACAGGTTGCGCCATTGCGTTCGTCTCGAAATTCTGCTTGGAAGTGAGTCCGAGTTTGCAAGAATCGGAGTCCGTATGAGGGAGATATGACCCTCCGAAGTTTCAGAAATTTTCAGAATCGAAAAAAGCTCGAAGTTCGAATTCAAAATTCGAATTCAAACCCAGAAGCGGGCTGGGCGGGAAATTTCCCGCCCAGGACCCAGGACGACTGGGGAGTCGACTGGGCAGTCGCCCCCCAGACCCAGGTCGACTGGGCAGTCGACCCCCCAGACCAGGTCGACTGGGCAGTCGACCTGGGGGTCGACCTCCCTGGTCGAACCTGGTGCGTGTGTGTGTGCGATTATGGAGGCTGTGACGTATTTGGACGGACCTGATGAGTTCTAGGGTTAATCTGAGGGCCTAAGTGAGTTCCTACACCTATAAATACATCCTAAGACCTAACCTAATGGATAACAAAACATTCTTACATCAAAATGTTGCTGGACTTCCTCTTGATCATGGCCGCCGCTCTCTAAGCAATTCTCTTAGCCTCTAAACTCAATCAAACTAGAGATTAAAGCTCCTACAACGATTCTACAACAAATTAAAGTTCTTTCTTTAACCACGCAAGGCAAGTGCAGTTATTTTCCGATATAAACTTTAATCATAATTGTGACATGATTGTAAATCTGAATTTGGGATTGTGTATGTTCTGTTCTGATCTATTTTATTCTGTATCTCATCTTCTTTCTGTTCTATAGCCAGGCTACTACGAGCCCGCGCCAATCTCCTAAGAGATTAACGCACGAACGCTTAAATGTTTGGGACAGATAATGAATGTGGCATAATTGGACATGGCTAATCTGTGACTGATTTAAGAAAAAGGACATAGGTTGTAAACTAGATTTAGATCTATGCATATTATGTGAGTTGGAAGAAGAGGAACCATGATATGTTAACATGTGACTTGAGACATTGGACACAATGCATATTTTGAATTAAGATCTGTTATAACTAGATTGTTGGGAATATTGTTTATATAACAATTCATGATTTGAAAGAGAATATGACTTAGGTGTGAAGATCTATATTAAGATTTGATAACTATCAAATATGAATAACACCTAAGTAGGAGATTTTTGAATATATGACATGCATTGAAATCGATGGTTATATTTGGTATAATTTATATGTGAATCTTTTGTACTAGGCAAGTAGAACTAAATACGGACATGTAAATTATGACCATAATCTGTGACATGTAAATTCAATGCAAATGTGGGGTATATGATCATAGTGTGAATCATGACAACTATTTAGGCATGCAAACTTAGGCCAAATTTATAATTAGGCAAGATATGTTTGTGAAACTTTAAGGAAAGATTAAATTTGTTATATTTGCCTAATTTGCTAGTTCTACTATATTTGCCTAATTTGCTAGTTTTGTTATATTGCCTAATCTGCTAGTTCTGTTATATTGCTTAATCTGCTAGTTCTGGTCTACTGCCTAGTCTGCTAGATCTGTTCATCTGCCAAATCTGTCATCTGCTAAGTCTGCTGAAAATGCCAATCTGTTGTATGCTAAATCTGCTAAATTACTTAATTTGCTGAATCTGTCAAGTCACCTAATCTGCGAAATCTGTTATCTGCTACATCTGTTGAGTTGATATATTCAGTCTGTTATTGACATAATCTGAATTAGCTATGAATAATTGACATGTATATTAGGCGTGGGCATAAATGGTAAATTATTAATTAATTGGCCGCAAAGATAAACATGGCTAACTCGAGGTTAGAATGAGTTTGCGGCGTAATACTGCCCGGAATCGCCCGGCACATCCAGTGGCCGCAAACAATAGGTTCTAATGTGAGAAGTTAGTCATAACGTGATTGAAACCCGAGGTTAGACTCAGTTTGCGGCAGAAATCTACCCGGAACCAACCGGCCTAACCAGTAGCCGCAAACTGTCAGTCTAATGTGAGAGGTCTGGGCATTAATATTTAATTAATGAAAATCTGAGATAAATATGATGTCTAAAACGTGTTGGGCGGATAGGGTTAAACCCACTAGACTGATGAATTTAATAAATCTGTTCCGTGAATCTATAGGCCCAATTACAAAGTTAGACAAATCTGTAAGTCTGTTAATCTGTAATTGGTAAATCGATAAGTCTGTTAAATCTGTATATCTGATCCGTTGGTCTGAAAACTTGTCTAATCTGTGAACTCTTTGATCTGAATTCTGTATGTCTGAAACTTGTAAACAAGTTAATCAGAAATCTGCTAGTCTAGGGACACAAGATTAGGAGGGGAATTACTTGTGTCATCTGTTGTTTGGGACCCATATTAGTCAGTAACCCTTTCTGGTATCAAAATTTTGACCCAACAGTAGATAGGGTTCGGGCACGCTTACTGAACTAATTATAAGCGGTTCATTCTGATAATGGCGAGGGGTGTTGATGGTGCGTTCCAACCGGGTCATGTGCGTGCATGGATCCCGGTCTGCCTCTGAGTATGTAAGACACTGTGACATCTGTAAGTAGGTCTGTGCCAATTGGTTGTCACTTTAGGGAGTGATACACCCTACTGTGGGGCCGACATAGGGTATTTATGTATTAGGGAGCCGATCGCTTGGGGTAGGGTTTTAGGGTACACTTGTTCTGTCTATTTCTGTTGGTACCGTCTATTTCTGTTGGGTGGTAACACCTGTCTGTTTCTGCGTGGTACCGTCTGTTCGGGTGGTAAAGGCCCATTTACAAGTGCACACCTGATTCTACATTCTGTTTCTGTAGGGATTAATCTATTTATGTTTCTGTCTGTTTCTGTTCGGGTTGTAAAGGCCCATTATTAGCATTCTGTTTCTATCTGTTTCTGTTTGGGTGGTAAAGGCCCATTATTAGCATTTTGTTTATGTCTGTTTCTGTTCGGGTGGTAAAGGCCCATTATTAGCATTCTGTTTCTGTTCGGGTGGTAAAGACCGATTATTAGCATTCTGTTTCTGTCTGTTTCTATTCGGGTGGTAAAGGCCCATTATTAGCATTCTGTTTCTGTCTGTTTCTGTTCGGGTGGTAAAGGCCCATTATTAGCATTCTGTTTCTGTCTTATTTTGTTCGGGTGGTAAAGGCCCATTACTAGCATTCTCTTCTGTGGGAATTATTCTGTACCCGTTTCTGTTTCAGTTTAGACATTAGGGTGACACCTAATTCTGTTATACTAGTATTAGTGTAGAGAAGTGTAAAGTAATAGTTTATATCATTCCGTTCTTCTGTTATATCCGCTACACCTGTTACTGTTATCTCTCATCCAGTTTTATTTTCATGTCATGTTATTATTATCTGTTCATAACTGAAAATCACTGGACTTGCCAGACTTTATGTCTGACCTTGCTTGTTTTCGCCCCTTTTTCTTCCGTTCCCCCCAGGTTATCCAAGGAGGGAATACTTTAGCTTGATCCGGATTCCTTCTGCATGAAGTGCTTAAAGTATGGCTTGGCTCTGTATAGCTTCCATTCTGTGGGGATTATGATTTTAAAATTTTGTACTCTGATGGCTTTTGAACAAGGATGATATATATGTACTTGAGTTTTTGGTAAAGTTATAACCAAACTGATTTCTGTCCGCTGTAATAAAGTTATAAAATTTTTCAAGTACTATTTTTCTATCTGTCTTGTAATATTTTGTTCTGTTTACTAAAATACTCCATCAAAGTTAAGGCATTCCCTTTGTGAGTGACCTTAACGGAGGTGGGGTATTACATTTATGTCTCTACTTATTACTCTGAGTGCTCTTAAACAGGCAGACTAGAGACAGTTTAGCTGGTTCTGCACGTGTAGTTGTCCGGAGACGAGCTGGAGACTTACACATACTATTCTCTATATATATTCTCCCTATGTCACTGCTGGTCACTACTTTGGGCATTAGTAGTGTACCTTTCTTATTTTTCTTTAGAGACTATTTTAGAAGTTATAGTAAAGATGATGTGGAACATAAGCTGTAATTTTGAATTTTCCGCTGCTACGATGGTTTAAGTTTTCAGCTTATGCACTGTCTCGCCTGTTTTATGTCAAGTTATGTTATTATTATATTTTATTCCATGCGCTATGAGATATACACAGGTTCCTTGTTAGTTCAAATTTCCTTCTTCCCTTTCTTTGACGACCCTCCCGTGCTAGTTGGCCATCAGCACAGCGCATTTCGAAGGAAATGTCGGCTGGTGCGGGGCGGGCCGTCACACTTGGTATCAGAGCTCTAGGTTGCGTAGTTAACCTAGGGAAGACACCAGAGAGAGATCGTATGTATATGAGAGCACATATTTGTTATATTTTGGTTTTCAAAAGCTATACATATACTATTATTATATTTAAGGATGAAGTCGCATTGCACTAGCACCACTAAAGAGAAGGTTAATCGTTTTCTCCTTACAGATTGAACGATGAGCCGATATAGTAGGGGTACTGGTAGAGAAGCTAATAATCGGAATGCTCCTGATATGGGGACGATGTCCACTGACTTCATGAGAGAGATGCTTAGAAATGAACAAGGAGCATTTCCCAATGCTGTAAATGGTGGTGGTGCAGCGATGCAGGTGTCTAGGGCTGATTTCGCCAAGCTATGCAAGGATTATACTAGTCTTGGCGGAAGTCGTTCCATGGAACGGAGTCGGCTACAGATGTTCAAGATTGGTTGAATAGTTGTGAGCGCATATTCGAGGACTTGGGAATCGATGATGCCATGAAGAGAAAGTTAGCATCGCATCAGCTTCAAGGACGAGCTATGAATTGGTGGAATGCTATTAAAGCATCTACTCCTAAAGATCAAGTTACTTGGAATCAGTTTACGACTCGTTTCAGCGAAAAGTTCATTCCAGCTACTCTCAAATATGAATTGTTTAGGAAATTTTTGGAGCTTAAGCATAATGGTAGGGAAATCTCGGAATATATTGCTGAGTTCGATACTTTATCGAAGTATGGATTATCTCTTATTGACACTGCCGAGAAGAAGAACAAGAAGTTCACAACCGGCTTAGATGAATACTTAGGGGAATGGCTGATAAACCACATCGACGAGACATTTGAGTCTATAGTGGGGAAAGCATTGAGATCGGAGAGTCTTTACCCTAAGTCAAAGCCCGACGTTGCTATTGTATCTGTAGAGGAACCAAAGCCGCAAGCAAGCGGTGGAGGTAAGAAGGAGTCTCAGAATAAGAGGAAACAGGATCAGACCAAGGGTGGTTAGAAAAATAAGGACAAGAAAGATAAAGGGTGCTTTAGTTGTGGCAAGAAGGGCCACTATGCTAGAGATTGTCAGGAAAATCCTAGGGAAAGGAAGTGCTTCAATTGCGGCCAAGTGGGACTTCACAAGGATAATTGCCCGCAACCCCTAAAGAGAAGCAGATTGTGAAAGCATATGCTATCAACGATGTTCCTTCTTCGTCGAATGCCCCAACTATGGCGGAGAAGGGAAAGTGCGTCATTATTTGAGGTATGCTTTCTATTTATGATGTTTCTGTTCTAGTTTTGTTGATAGTGAGGCATCCCACTCCTTAATATCTAGTGACCTGGTAGACAATTTGGGATTGGAACCTGAGATAGTCGATAGACCTTTAGTTGTGACGAACCAGATAGGTGGTTCGACTAGTCTTTGCAAGATTTGTTGTAATGTGATCTTATCGAGTTATGGATGTATGTTTGCTTGTGATTGCTTACTTGTTTTGCTAGTATCATCTCACGTAGAATGTTTGAATTCGGTGGAGATGTTCCTTGAGTGCTTGTCTGATATTGGTTTAGGCCTTTAGGGCTTGTGCTAAGGGATTGTCGAGTTCGACTAGGATGGTTTGCCTGAGATATAAGTAGTTGTTGTGATTTACATTAAATGATATCTCGGCTTACTCGAGGAGTGATGTGCAGCCGTAACATGATAAGGTTGTTCAATGGTATGGGCTGATGCGACTTAGACTCGATAGGGTTATGAGATGACTCGAGCGGGACTCAAGAAAAATGCAAAGTAATGGATTGTTTAGGACCCTATGTTGATGTTCTTGTTGAAGGAATACGATGTGTTCGTTGATCATGGAAGATGCAATGAAGGTTAGGACGATTGAAGTTGGACTTGAACTCGTAAAAGAAAATAGACGTTCGTTGATCTGGGAGATGCAATGAATAGGGAGACGAATCACGCTGGATTAGAGTTTGTCGGTAATAGATACTCAAGACTGGGTCTGAGTTTATGGGTAATAGATTGACTCGAGTTGGACTCGAGAAGGCTGCAAGGAAATGGATTGGCTCAAGTTTGACTCGAGAGGGCAACAAGATAATGGATAGACTTGGGTGGGACTCGAGTGTTTTAGGCAGACTAGAAGCAGGGGTATCCGGGGATGCCCGTTACCTTAGATCTGTTGGATGTTATCTAGTTATCCTTGGAGGATAAACATACATTGGACGTACAGTAGTCCGTATGGAGGTGGAGCTTCCATTAGCCTTGGGATTGGTTGGACCAGTCAAGTAGGCATCGACGTATGTATGGAGGCGGGGATTCTGTTAGCCTTGGGATTGGTTGGACCAGTCAAGTAGGTATCGACGTATGTATGGCTTTAGCAAGTGATAGGTAGGACTTTTTTTATGGATGCTATGGTTGCTATGTTTGTTCCTATTTTTATTCCCTTGAGTAGACTATCACCTGTAGGATTCTGGTAATAGAGAATGAAGAGATGACGGTATACATAGATGCCTGTGGTACCGGACTGGGTGCTGTATTGATGCAAGGAGGTAGGGTTGTAGCTTATGCTAGTCGGCAACTGAAACCACACGAGAGAGGATATCCTACCCATGATTTGGAATTTGCAGCGATCGTGTTCACATTGAAGATGTGGAGACATTACCTCTTGGGAGAAAGATTCAAGTTGTTTACCAATCATAAATCATTAAAGTATCTTTTCTCTCAGAAGGATCTAAATCTCCGACAGAAAGGATGGTTAGAATTCTTGGCTTCCTATTATTTCGTATTGCATATACACAAAGAAAGGGCAATGCGATAGCTGATGCATTGAGTAGAAGACATGCCAGTTTAGGGGCTATGTTTCTAGAATGGAAGCAACTGGAGTACATCGTTGGGTATGATTTCAGACCAAAGTGCGAATTGGATCCAGAAATGTTAGCAAGTTTGACGATCAGACCCACTTTGATTGAGCGGATTGGTTCCAGTCAGAGGAACAATCTTAACCAATTGGAAATCATCTCAAAGTTAGAGATGGGAATCGATGAAGAGATGAACAAGTATGGGCTTGATCGAGATGGATGGCTTAGAAAGAATCGAAGACTAGTTGTGCCCAATGTCAAGGGATTGAGAGATGAAGTGCTTAGAGAATGTCATCGCTCAAAATTGACTATACATCCTGGTGGTAACAAAATATATCGAGACATGAAGCCGACCTACTACTGGGAAGGGATAAAAAGAGACATTGGGAAGTTTATATCCAAATGCATGAACTTCCAGCTAGTTAAAGCTGAGCAAAAGAAGCCTAGTGGTTTGTTACAATCATTAGAAATTTCAGAATGGAAATGGGAACAAGTCTCAATGGATTTCATTGATGGGTTACCAAGGACTAGATCGGGCTATGATAGCATTTGAGTGATTGTGGACTGATTAACCAAAAGTGCAAGGTTTATACCCGTCAAGTCAAACAGAACGGCAACTAAGTTAGCGGAACTATATATAAAGTGGGTAGTGAGATTTCATGCAATAACCAAAGGCATTGTGAGCGACCGAGATCCATTGTTTACTACTGGATTTTGGAGGAGCTTACAAGAGGCTTTAGGATCAGAATTACATCTCAGTACTGCGTATCATCCTCAAACCGACGGTCGGACAGAGAGGGTGAATCGTATATTTAAAGATCTCTTAAGAGCTTGTATATTGGATTTTGGTGGATCATCGGATGACCATTTACATCTAGTGGAGTTCCCTTATAATAATAGTTATCAATCCAGTATTGGTATGGCTCCATTTGAAGCTTTGTACGTAAGACTGTGCAACTCACCGTTATGTTGGTTAGAAACCGGTGAGAAGTTTTTGCTTGGACCAGATGTGATAAGAGAAACCTCAGACAAGATTAAGATCATCCGACAATGAATGAAGGCAGCCCAAGATAGGCAGAAGAGTTATGCTGATAAGAGGAGAAGAAATTTAAAATTCTCCATTGGTGACTTGGTTTTTGTCAAGATTTCTCCATTAAAGAGCATGATACGATTTGGTAGGAGAGGCAAGTTAACACTAAGATTTGTTGGTCCATTCCCAGTTCTCGAGCAAGTTGGGAATTTTGCATATAAAGTTGAATTACCAGAGAAGATGACAGGAGTTCATAACATTTTTCATGTTTCCCAGTTAAGGAAATTCGTGCGCGACGCTAGTGTGACTATTTCACCGGATCAGTTGGACGATATCGAGGTTGAACCCGAGGCGATTGGGAACTGCAGGCCTATGCGTATTGTTGGGAACAATATGAAGCAGCTTCGAAGGAAGGCAGTGAAACTAGTCAAAGTTCAGTGGGGTGATGATGAGGAAGACTGTACTTAGGAAACAGAGGAGAACATAAGGAGGAAGTATCCAGAAGTCTTTGCCTGGTAAGGTTTTTATATCAGTATAGTACTCCCTTGTTATTGAACCGCATGCTAGGATGGGCTTGTTGTGTTGTTTTGTATGCTTTATTGTTTTGTTAATGATTGGTAGGCATGCGAGATCCTTTGTATGTTTTGGGTTAAGGAATTTCGGGGACGAAATTTCTTAAGGGGGGGAGAATGTAACGACCCGCATTCTACGCATCGGAGGATCGTAGAATATTTATTTCTTTCTCATAAGGAGTCGTATGGTCGTGTGACATTGGGGGATGATTAATGGGGTCATTTCCCATGTTCACGATTTTTGCCGATTTTTGAATGACCGTTTTACCCCTAGTCGATCTTGTTTTGGCCATAACTTTTTATTGGTAAGGAATTTTGACTTACAACCACTTCCATTAGATCCGGATGATGGTTTAACTTTCTGTACAGTGGTCGTATCTGAAAAACGGACTTACCGTTTGGGAGACATGGATGAAATAAGGTTTAGAAGGTGAATAACTGTTTAACCGGGCAAAATGAGGTGATTAGTGAATGAGCCCATGACCCATTTTGGGATTAGGGTTATTGGGAGGCTGAAATGAGTTAGGTTTTCATTCTATTTCAGTTTTCTAGTCGCCATTTACCTCTTAGAAACCATAACAATGGCCTCCACCTTCTAATTTCATCCCAAATCGCTCTCTAATCAAGGATTAAGCTTCGCAACGTCAAATCAAGGAGAAATAGCACCATTTCTGAGTTAGAGCTGCTGTTATACATTGTTATTCTCCCAAATCAGAGGAGTTTCTGTTTTGAAAGTTTTAATTTTGGCAAAGGTGAGTGATTAGCGTTGTTTTTACACTAATTATGGTTAATTAAGGGTAATTACTGTTAATTACCGAATTTAAACATAATTAAATTCTGGAAAAATATTTTAAAATTCTTAAACACCATTTTAGACCTCTGTTAGAAGTTTGGATTAATTTGGTTAAGTTTTGTTAATCTTATCATTAGATTTGCTTAAAATTGATTAAGGGGAAAACATGGGCTTTGGGCATGTTTGATCCGTTTAACCTTATCATATTGTTGTTTTGATGTTTGTGGGTGGTTACATATGTTGCTATGACTGTATGGTATGCTTTGTGATTGATTAGAAAAGTTAGAATGGTCGAAAATGCCATCGTTTGGCGTAAAATAGTCGCTGGAAGAGTTGCAGGAAATTGTGCAGAAACAGGATCGGATCGCCCCCTCTCCAAACCAACCCAATCATGATATCCACTGCAACTCAACCCGCTCGTGATCCAGGAACCCATCTCTGAACCTGACTCGTTCGTGACTCTCAACCACGAATCGCTCCAAAAGGCCACGAATCGATCCGCCTCTCCAAACAAGTTACGACCCGAACCTAATGAGTGCTCACGAACCGACTTGAGGGAGTTGCCACGCATGAATTAACTGGAATGGATGAGCCGACCTGGATGATCTTCCACGAACCGAACCGCTCAAGTGAGCCACGATCCGACCAGGGGCACCACGAGCCGCCACCTCAAGAGCCACGAACCGCTAGGGTGCATGGACTGGAGACGTGAACCATGAACCAAAATGGAAGTATAACCTGAAGTAAAGAGAGTGAAGAAGAAGAAGACCGATCCAGAGAGGAAGAGACCAAAACCCGAGAGGCAAAGGTAGTCCAAATGGGAAGTTTGTACTCAGGATCCAGTTGGGAACCAATGAGCTAACTTCATGGTTGGACTTTGCTGCGGGACGTGTGCTAAAGAGTTATCGACGTCCATAACTCTGATTCACCACCGAAAGACGAATGTTAGGCTACGGATCAGTGCAGTGGGGTAATTATTAGTTCATGGGGCAGAGTGATCGTAGCATGGCTATGAGCCAGTGCAGTGGAGTTATCATGACTCCATGGGGGCAGAGTGGACATAGCAAAGCATTAGTGGTTACGGATCAGTGCAGTGGAGTCGTCACGACTCCATGGGGCTATGAGCCAGTGCAGTGGAGTTATCATGACTCCATGGGGCATATTGGACATAGCAAAGCATTAGTGGTTACGAATCAGTGCAGTGGAGTCGTCACGACTCCATGGGGTAGAGTGATCGTAACAGAGTATTGGGTGATCAAATCGGTGGATATCGTATGCTTTACGCACTGAGTGAGAGATGTGAGGACGGTTGCTATGATTGATTGTTTGCCATCACTATGACATGCACACCCCCATCCCCATATCCTTTACACCATATGTTAATGGCACCTTAGAGTATTGTACGATATGCTGTGCTAACTCTTTGGTTGCAGGTCCAGGTTCAGGTATGGTTTACTATACCTGTTATTGTTCTATTTTGTTGCTTATTGCTCATACCAGACTTTTTTCTAACCCAGAGTTTTATGTCTCTTCTTATTACTCTTGGTGCTCTTAAACGTGCAGGCTAGAGACAGGTTAGCTGGTTGTGCACGAGTAGCTGTCCGAAGACGAGCAGGAGGCTTACACGTACTATTCTCTATATATATTCTCCCTGTGTCGTTGTTGGTCACTACTTTGGGCATTAGTAGTGTACCTTTCTTATTTTGCTTTAGAGACAGTTTTAGAAGTTGTAATAAAGATGATGTGGAACATAAGCTGTAATTTTGGATTTTCCGCTGCTACGATGGTTTAAGTTTTCAGCTTATGCACTGTCTCGCCTATTTTATGTCAAGTTATGTTATTATTATATTTTATTCCATGCGCTGTGAGATATACTACAGGTTCCTTGTTAGTTCAAATTTCCTTCTTTCCTTTCTTTGACGAGCGTCCCATGCTAGTTGGACATCAGCACAGCGTATTTCGAAGGAAATGTCAGCTGGTGCGGGGCGGGCCGTCACATTGTATCTATGTGAGGAGAGGCAATGGCGGTGAGAAGGAAAAACTTGGTGAAATTTACAAACGTGGAGAACGGTAAAAGAAAACTGGCGTTGGTATAAATTGGAGCTACTATGCCCCTTTATTTCTTTTGTCTGCGAAGAGATGGGAAATAAAAGGGGTAGAAGGGAGAAACATGAAGAATAAATAAATGGGAATGGAGCAGCTTTAAACAAGGAATGGAAATGGAGACAATATGGTGATGGGAATAAATGGATAAAGATGGATTTGGAAAATATGGAAATGTAACGCATGCGGAGGAAGGTGCCGAATGGCATTTAATGCTTGATAACGCTTGGCAATTTCAGGGAACAAACAGGTTTAAAGAAAAGAGGAGTTGCTATGTCTTCATGTTTGCATGCAAGAAGAAAAGAATATGGAAAATGATGAGGTAGTATAGAAAGTGTTAAGGAAAGCTACATGAGATAAAAGAGAAAGAAAGTGAATTGGTTTAAAATGGAGCATGCTTGGATCAGGGAAGGAAAAAAATTAGAAAGGAATTTTGAAAAGAATAATCAACTGTGAATATATGTAAATAATAAAAGATGAATGGAAGCATTTGGTAAATTAAATGGATTATTATAAACGGATACGAGACAATATAAATGAAGAGTCATATATGGAAAAACACGAATGGCTTAAACGAATATTTGCAAAACAAAAAAATGGTTTAAATTTTGAAAATAATGAACATGTAAGGAAAACATTAATACTAAGGAATGGATGTTGAATTTTAAATAGTTAAATATTGATTGCAAATAAAAGGAAATATATATATGTGTTTGCAAATAAAAGGAAAACAATATAAAAAAATTAATTCAAAGGACAAATGGGTTTGGCAATATATATTTAATGGCTGATTTTGCAAATCAAATAAATAATAGACGATATCTAAGGAAAATGAATCTAACAATTAAAATTTTGACAGTGTTTGCATCAACGAAATCAATACACATGACATATCTAAAAGAGAAAATTTTTGGAATCAAATTAAGGATATAATTTAATATTGAATATAGATTATATAATTATACGAGTTTTAAATATTTTAATAAAATTCAAGAATCAATTCACATTCAAATAAATAACACGATTAAAATTTACCATAAATAAGATTTTAACATAGCAAATATTGATTTATATTATTAAAACATATTTGTATCAAAATCAAATTCATTTGCTTTATAAAATCGAAAATAAATTTAATTTTAAATCAAAACCAAATATTATTTCAAAAAAAACCCAAAAAATAAAATAATTAAAACAAAATTTAAATTAAATAATTAAATAAAATAGTCCAAAAATTGAGGTTGTTGCAATCTCCCCTACTCAAACCTTTTCGTCCCCAAAAAGGAACGAGGTAGAGAAATGGTAATTAAAAATTTAATACATTTAAACTAAATGGTTCATATTTATCTTCATACCTATTATATACAGGAATATATACATACACCAAATGGTTCATATTTATTTTCATACCTATTATATTCAGGAATATTTATCTTCATACCTATTATAAGAATACTCTTCTTCTACTTCTTAACTCGTTATGAACAAGGATAAGTTGTAAAATTCGAGTTAAAAGCTGAACGAACGAACGAACCTAATCAACAAGGATCTATGAAGGAAGATAGACTCAATTAAAAAGGAAATTTTAGGAAAATAAAATACTCAAAATATTAAAAAAAACATTTTAAAACCATTCTGAAAACCATTTATAATTTCAAAATACGCTCTCCTAAGAAGGATTTTGCGACTAATTCCACTTATTCTAGGGTATTACTGCCCTATCACTAATGAGCTTTTACCCCATAGGCTAAAGCTTTGATAAACCAAAGCTCTGATAGCAAATGTAACATAACGTCTTTCGTCCACTTCAAGCTGGTAATTAAACCAACACAAACCGTTCGAAATAACAGAATGTTATTAGCTTATGAGGCATATAGAATAAATCACAGACACAGAAAAATAGAATATCTCGCAGCGGAATAAATAAATTATACAATAGTAGTTCATGAAGCTACTAAATAAAAATAAAAATTTATAAAATATTAGAGTTACAAAATTAAATACACTGGTAGTCTAAATACAAGAATCTAACACAAAGGAGAATCAGATAGAGGTGATGTGTGATGACCCCAAACCCCCGTGCCACGGAAGCAAGGATAATCATTGGAACATAACACATAAACAATAACAATAGAATAGAAATATAGCATTACACCCAATAATGTACATTAGATTACACTGTAAATCATGTTAACATCAGAGTTATACAACATAACAGGATCATATTTAGTACAGAATACAGTTTCAGCATAATATAAAATGTATGCAGCGGAATCAAACATAATATACATAATAAAGCCTGAACATCACAATAGAAATGATAGAATCCACTTCCAGCTCCATAGCTATCCAGAATGAGCCTGCTAAAACCTAAATTCAAGGCTGCCCATATGCAAAAATAGGGGAAACTGAGTTTGCAAAGTGAAACAAACTATGAGTCAGTCATGGGACTGGTATGAGAAGTCTACTTAACTTATTTGATAATAAGGCTAATCACACGACCATGCCGCTAACGCGAAATGGGTTTACTCCATTGGATTGCCAGTGCATAAAACAAGTAAATCATTTAAACAACACAATTCTTTTTACAAAAATGAAGTCATTATAAGACTCCCCATCACACAATGCAACGCAAGCCGGAGGATAGAGTTTTACCATATAATAGCCAAAATATGTTGGACGCATATAAATCAAAATTATTTGATATTATTACTAGTGCATATATGTTACAAAAACAATTTCAATCATAATGTATCAATCACAGACGGCATGGGTGTCATATATCATGTCGCCATATATAGGTTTACAATTAAAACTACACAATGTCGTATTGGAAGTTGGATTTCCATCATGAACCAAGGCAAGGAATCGTCCTTACCGAATTCGAGACAATCTAGCCTACCATGTCTCAGGATACAGCCACAACTGCACCCAGGAAAATGTAGGGCTGGTCCACACTAAGTGGATTAATAATCTTGAACAATACGTTTCCCCGCCCTATGGGGCGTAATGGTCAGTATGTCGACCATATCATCCATCGATCCCGTAATGACCGATATATCCGAAGTACCTCGCTTTCCAACGACCACATAAGTAAAAATGTCTGGGCTCTATACCATGACACCACTCCTAGCTATAAAGAAACGCATGTCCTCCCTGCCGTCCTTCATCCCGTTTCGGGTTTATACCGAAGTGTGAAGCTCGCGAGTTAAATCTATACACAAAGCTATGCTATTTAAAGCTGTGCTTTGATCATCAACCACAAGGCTCTGCTTTTCAACAAGAGCCTCGACCACTTACATCTCAGCATGCCACATTGACATTTCACGCTGTGCGACTGATGTCTATCGGTATATAATCTCTAAGCGTGTACGTCTAAGAGAAGGGTGTTAAGCAAGAGAATAAATTCTTTGCCACCAAACAGATATATATTCAATATAGATCAATCAACACAGAACGAAATCCAATGTTAGACACACATCCATTTACTAGTTCGTCCCATATGTCCAACACAGGAGAGAGGCCCTCGCACATCCGGACAATCAACAAATACGTCCGTACTACTACCACTGCAACCCCTCTTAGGAGCTAACCTATCCAGGGCATCGGTTGTAATCCATTTGATGTGAAGATCACCGGTCTTGCACCGTCTTCATATATTCAACTTTTAATTGTCAATAAATTATTTGAAATGTGAATTAACGCAACCTTTTCAAATAATTCACGTATACATAGAATTTAGATCAATTCTTTTCATGGTTAAATTATTTGACATTCACGTTTCAATTCAATATAATAATTTCATGTCATATACACCTAACCATCAGAATATCCAATAAACCAAGTAAAATTTGCTTATTTCTAGTCCAAATCGTTTATAATATTTTATAACGATTTATCGCTATTTTTATTTATTTTAAAATAGCCCAATTTAATTAAATGACGCTTCAGGTCATAACGCGGCTCTAGCGCTGTTTTTCTTCAGATTTGATGTACACATTTCTCAAAATCTAGCTGTTGGATCTTAACAAATTTAATACGTTGGAAAGATCTTTCCAAAGTGAACCTAACGGTTCTAGTTTCGGGAAAATTCGACGGTCGGATCTTCTAGTATAATCGTTTAAAGTTATGATTCCAAAACGAGAACTACAGCTGCGCAATTCATTTTATTTTAATTTTAATTTATATATATTAATGTAATTCGTTCGACGATTTCCAAACCATTTTCACTTCAAAAATTTGGCTAACGCCTTTAAATTTTGAAAAATTTCGCCATAGCCACCTTTGTACGAAGAGGGGTTTGGAAATTTATTGGGCCGTATTAGGTACCCAATAAATCTAGAATAAGCATACACAATTTTTAGTGACCTATTCTATGCCCAAGGGAGTGTGTAAAAATCATAACTCCAGAGAATAAATTCTCGTCACCTTGTCTTGTTTTGGAAAATAAATAATCCATGTGCCGTATCTAATATAGAGAGACATGATTATTGTCAACTCCAGACCCGTGTGGGGTTTTTTATTAAAACTGGCAATTTACCATTATATTTTATTTAGTCCATATCAGTCCTCAGTTCAACCTGTAATTCATTCATCTCCATATGAGCATCTTGCCCGTATGGTAATCCCAACCTCATCACATAAGCTCCAAATGCTTATATGGTATATGATAAAGTATGCTATCTTCACGAAATATGCCATGCATTGTAGTTCAAAATTAATTATTACTATTCTATGGTGTTGTTGATAATCTCACATAGAACAACCAGCACACCGCATCCAATGGAATTCACAGGAGTTTATATAATAAATAAAATTGCGCAGCCAACTCATTAAGGCTTACCTATTTGTCAGGCATGCAAATAAATTCTTTACTCAACAGCTAATCCATTTTCCTGTTCAGCATATGTATATGTGTGTGTGTGTGTATATATATATATGCATATCTACGCTAAAAATAATATTTTTAGCGAACAAAGATTTGTTTTTAAACTTGATTATTTTTAACACTTCATATACATGTTAAAAATATTATTTTCAATGGACAAACATTTATTTCACTACATGACTATTTTATATAGTTCATTACCACATTAAAAATGTTATTTTTAATGTTCAAACATTTAATCCAACCAGTGACTATTTTAAAGGTTCATACATACAATAAGTGATTTTTATTGTTCCAACAAATTATTTCAAACATGAATGTTTTTATTACTTCACATAAATGATAAAAATGATATTTTTATCATTCAAACAATTTATTCAACATATGAATATTTTTACAACTTCACATTCATGATAAAAATGTTTTTTTTATCGTTCAAAGAATTTATTCAACATATGAATATTTTTAGAACTTCACATTCATGGTAAAAATGTTATTTTTATCGTTCAAAGAATTTATTCATCATATGAATATTTTTATAACTTCACATTTATGATAAAAATGTTATTTTTATCGTTCAAAGCATTTATTCAACATATGGATATTTTTATATACTTCATATACACAATAAAAATGTTAACTTTATTGTTCATGAATATTTTATATACTTCATATACACATTAAAAATGTTATTTTTGTTATTCAAACAATTTATTTCAAACATGAATATTTTATATACTTCATATACACAATAAAAATGTTATTTTTATTATTCAAACAATTTATTTCAAACATGAATATTTTATATACTTCGTATACACAATAAAAATATGTGGATATTTTATATACTTCATATACACAATAAAAATGTTATTTTTATTGTTCAAACAATTTATTTCAAACAACAACCATTCTCTATAGTACATTTCAGAAAATTTCGGCATTACAACAGCAGGATATTTAGCACCGGCACCGTGTCCAGCACAGCTCCTCTGCTATCCTAGGCCTTGCTGCATTACAATAATTTCATTTCAATAATTTCCACAATTCAATTCATTTTCACAATATAATGAATTTACCACAAACACAATCAATTTTGTTGCAAACACAATCAATCATTCACTATTACAACCAATTTCACATCACAATACAACAAACAAATCGTCCATGGTCTGTGGACGATGGTGTCAGGAGCTACTAATGTAACAACCCGCAAAATCAGAACCAATTTAAAATTTATATTTTAGCAATTTCAATGAATTTTGAATATTTAAAATGATTTATTTTAAATAATAACAACGAAAAATTTATTTTAAACGAAGTTAGAATGAATAAATTTATTTTAATTATTTAACGAGCCTGAAATGGCGCGGTAGTTTGAAAATTCGATTTCAAATTTCAATTGAATGTACAGGATTCAAAATAAATCGAACTTCTGTAAAACCAGAAATATTTGAATTTGTTTAAAAATATCTTTCCAACGATTGTGAAAATTCCAAATTTCATAATGGTAATAAAAAGTTATGTCCAGTTGAATATTCAGAACAGTGGCTATGGAATTTAATATAATATATGGCCCTTAAAAATAGCTTTTTTGCAAACGACCTTCGTTTTTGATGAAACCACTTTGGTTGGACCCGGAATGTCAACTTATTGCTAGATTTCAATTTTCAGAACTTTTGAAATTAATATGTAAGCGTGGTGAATTTAAACCTGCTTGGTCATTTAAGTTTGAATTTTATTGACTGGAGAATGACCGTTTTTCAAACGGTCTCCAAATTCGAAGAAATTAGTTTTGTTAGGATTGCATCGTCAAAACAGAGCCAGATTTATTTTTCTGGAATTTTTGGAATCAGTATGTGTCCCCAGTAAATTGAATTGTACGTTTAAAATTCAATATAATGATTTATATTTTAATTTAAATGAAAACTGAACGAAACGGTCGAATTGGCGTATGGGACATATCCCATTGTGTCCGGAGCGGGGGTATATAGCTAGGGGCGATAGTCATTGGGCTCGATTTGGAATTCGAATTAAAAAGTTACTTTTTGGGAATTAAATTTATTATATAAATTATATATAACTCCCTCCCTCTCCTTATTAGTCAACGCTCAGATTAATAAAAAAATGATGCTCCTTTTAAACCCGTTGCCCCCGTCCCAGTGTCGCCGCTACCCCCCTACGCCGCCGCCAAGCCTCCGCCGCGACCCCCTAGGCCTCCAGCGCCGCCGCCGCCCCTGCCTCCTCCCTTTCTCTCTTTTCCTCAATCACTAACCCTAGCCCCCCAAAACCCACAGAACCGCAGCCACCTCCACCACAGCCCCGCCGTCGAGCACCTGACCACCCACCGCCACATCTCCGACCATCGCCGCCATCCCTCAGCCTCCACCGACCACCTCATTCGTCGCTGAGCTTTTATTATCATTTTTATTTTGTTTATGTGATTAAAAATGTGTTTTTTAACTAAAGTATGATATGAAAAAAAATTAGAAGGATAAAAATATGATTTTTATCGTATATACAATATTTATAAAATAGTTAAGCTATGAAATTATTTTTAGAAGTATAAAAATAGGATTTATATATATATATATTATAGAAAAATTAAAATTTGATTTTTATATAGATGGCATGAGGATTAAAACTAAAAATGTGATTTTTATTATTTGAATAGCGATATAAAAATTTGATTTTTGTCATTTGAGTAGCATTATAAAAATACAATTTTTTTATATATAATGGCATTAGAAAAAAAGTGATTTTTATTTATAGAATAGCAGAATAAAAATGTAATTTTTAAATATATAGCGTTATTAAAAATGTGATTTTTAATACGAACTGCGTGAAACAGATTGCGTTGGAATTTCGGGAAAATCCAAACTATTCAGAAATTCAGAAATAAAACTGGCGGAGTGGATCCCAAAGGTGAGAACTTCTCACTCTAACTTTATTTTCCAGTTAAATATATTTGCTAGGATGCAGACGGTGCTTAGTAGCACCCGACACCTTTGTTTGAAACCATGGTCGTTTGGTTATTTGCTTTGATTGTTTTGTTTGTTTGAATTTCGTTTGGGATGTGAAATGGATTGATTAAAATTGGTATGTGTATGGCGCGAGCCAGTATTAGGCAAGGGATAAAGCTAGACCTTATTCAGGTTCTAGTATCGCGCTGTTATGTAGCCGAAATTTTCTATAAATGTTAGAACAATAAAAATATCATTTTTATTGTATAAATGAACTGTATAAAAAATTCATATGTTGAAATAAATATTTTATCGTTAAGAATATAATTTTTAACAAGTATATGAATGAAAATAAATATTCATTTACAAATCGGATGATTTGTTTATGTACACTCATTTGATTGATATTGATTGGGACGATATATTTTATACATCGCCCAACTGCACAAATAAAATTGGTGTGTCTTGATTGAAACCCCACACGGGATGATATTTGACATAGACTAATCCCAATTGTTTAGTTGTATGTCAATCGATTGGTTGACCGGCTGTTGTAAGCGTTAATTATTTATATTTAATGCTTATGCAGTTGTGTGGGGCACTTTGGATGATGATGATT
The DNA here is from genome assembly GCA_030737875.1 of Allium sativum. NCBI lineage: Eukaryota > Viridiplantae > Streptophyta > Magnoliopsida > Asparagales > Amaryllidaceae > Allium > Allium sativum. Next base: position 710,797,592 of record CM060921.1, on the reverse strand, counting down.
GGTGTTGTATACATGTGTTGTATGAAATCCATGTAAATAACATTATATGGTAATTGACTGCGTTTGATTCCAATTCAGAAAGAACAAATATTTCAAAATAATAAATATCTTAAAATAAGGAATATTCTAAAATATTATTCAGTAAATGATAAAAATCTAATTTAATGTCCGATTTTGGAGGGACATGAAAATATTGGAATATATGATGTCATGTTGATTAGATGTAACACCCTGTATTTCTGTTAACACTAAAGTTGCTAATACAAAAATAAATGTATAAAGGGGAGATGTATCTAATGTGCATACAGGAATAATAATAAATATGTAAAGGGGAGATGTATCTAATGTGCATACAAGAATAATAATAAATGTGTAAAGGGGAGATGTATCTAATGCGCATACAAAAATAATAATAAATGTGTAAAGGGGAGATGTATCTAATGCGTACGTATTTATATGGATTGACAAATAATAGTAAATGTACATTAAGAAAGAAATGGTGAACATAATTGGCTTCTCTTTACAACGGACGGCTCTGGTTAACCCTAGCTTCATCGATGGCTCAAATTAACTTGCAACTCTATAAAAAGACCCTAGGTCTCAAACTAAAAATTCACAAAAAAAAAAGAATAAGAATTGGAGCCACCATGCTGTCTACTGAGAACTAGAGGGATCCTCCACTTGAAAGAGACGAACAACATAGCGAATACAAACTAAAAGATTAAAAAGCAACAACAAATTAGAATCAAAGCAACGTCTTCCCAAAGGAAAGCTTTGCAAATTCAGAATTTCAGAACTCAGAAAACAAGACCGTCTACGATTGTAAGTTTAGCTACATTTTTAGAATGCGAATTAATGTGAATATCATGTGTTGCGATGAAAAGATAATAGTACGATACTCGTTATGTTATTAATATACGTTTGTGATTTGATTCTATTATCATGTTGAATTGAGAATTATTAAGTATGATGTTTATTATGTTTTATAATATTAATCTATGCCAGTGACTTGATTCTATTATCATGTTAAATTTGGGATTATTGGATTTGATAATTTTTATAAGCATGGACTTGGATTGTAACATCTTATGAGAATTGTGAAGTTTATTATGCAAGTTTATGTAGTGAAGTTATGCGACCAATTGTCAAATCTATATGTTCATGTTTATGCAAAACTTATGCCATGTTCACACTTATCATATGTTGGGATTAATTTGCAAGTATGATTAAATCTATGTTACTAATTAACACATGTGTATGTTGATTAGCCTATGTTGCTAACTCACATATACGTATGTTGATTTGCCTATGTTGCAAATTAACATATGTATATGGATTAGTTCATATTGCTAATTCTCATGTATGTTGTTAGTATGGCCTATGTTAAAAACACGTATATGTTGAGTTAGCCTATAAGTGCAAGTTCATACCTATGACATTATAATGTTTATGTTAGTCTTTTTTTGCAAGTTTGTACCTATGACATTATAATGTTCATGTTAGTTATTTTGCAAGTTCGCCCCTAAAATGTTCATGTTAGTTATTTAGCAAGTACACCCTATTATGTTCATATTGATTATGCCATCAATACCAAAGTTATACCCATGTCATGTTTATGCTAATTTGTACCAATTTGCATATATTAAATTAGGCTAAGTTTTTAGCCTAATACTTTACACCAAAAATCATGCGAACGTAAATTAGGCTGAGATGGTTAGCCTAATATTAGACGGTGTAACGTTGGGTTAAAATGATAATTTTAGGAAAACTTGCCATAAATTGGTCATTAATCACATAAGTGATTTATGGCATAAAAAGGCATTAATTACCTTAATTAATGAGATTAATTGGAAATGAATGTGACAGTAATTTGAATATTTTCTAATTTACATATTGGTCATTAATCACATAAGTGATTTATGACATAAAATGGCATTAATTACCTTAATTAATGAGATTAACTGGAAATGAATGTGACAGTAATTTGAATTTGAATAATTTACGTAATTAAAATGTAAATTAGAAAATACGAACGCGCTTAACCCGAGGTTGGATTAAGTTGTGACGTAAACCTGCCCGGACCCGCCGACTGTCCAGTTGTCACAACAATAGCTATCCAATGTGAAAGGTTAAGGCATGGGGCCCAATAAAGACCCGAGGTTAAACTGAGTTGTGGCGTAAGACTGCCCGGACCCAACCGGCATACAGGCGGCCACAACAATATCTGTCTAATCTGAGAGGTTGGTGCTCTAATAAGACAATTAGAGCTGAGTTAGGACTGATAGGGTTAAGTCAATTTAGTAAATACTTTACCAAATTCAACATGTTAAATAATTTGGATGGGTGGGGGTTAGGTTCATTCAGACACTTAACCACTTAACATGTTTGACTAGAAAACCAAGTAACGGGGACCCGTTTTAGCTGTAAACCAATTAGTTATCATGGTAGCCTGAACTAGGCAGGGTGGGCACGATTACTTGGCTGATTGTAAGCGGTCAAAAGCGACGGCAGTTGGTGCACAGTGTGGGTTCTAATAGAGTGCGGGCGTGCACTCACTATGGAGCAGACAAGTCAAGGCACTAGAGCATCAGTAGTATACCCTATTCATGCTAGAATTGTGTCGGGGCCGCCATCATGGGACTTGATACACCCCATGGTGGGACCAGCATAGGTATCTACCATATAGGGTCATAGGACACCTGTGAACACACGAGTAGGAGCCGATCTTTTAAAGAAAGAGAAAGGGATCACTTCACCCCAATCACGGGGTGCCTGTTGGTATAAGAATTAGTAGGTGCAGAGATAGAAATTTAAAATAGGGTGCGAAGGGATGTTCGTTTTAGGACACCTTATCTAGTTATAGGATAGTCTATTATCCTAATATCGTCCTGTTCTCACTTTATGCAAGTCATGATCTTTTTATTATTAACATTCTAGGAATATAGCTAGACTTACCAGACTTATGTCTGACCCATTTTCCTTTCGTCTTCTTTTCTTCCGTTCCCCCCCCCCCCCAGGTCCACAATGAGGAAACACCGCAGCTTAATCAGTTTTTCATCCAGCTTGAAGAGAGAGAATGTATTGCTTGGATTTCTTTCATTTGGACCATGGCTTTGGATATCATTTATGGGGATTATGCAGCTTTATTTATGTTTCATGCTTCTTTAACTTTTAAAATCAAGACAGTATTATGGTTGTAATAATTGGAAGTTTGTTTTGAGACAATGTTGGAAATGTTCTGTATGAACACGTATTTATGATAATAAAAGTTTGTCGGTCTTTCCGCTGCTTATTTATATGTGTTTATATATGTCTTGTGTTTTATCTGTGTCTTTTACTTATAAACCTCCACCAAAATTAAGGCATTCCCTTTGTGAGTGACCTTAACGGAGGTAGGGTGTTTCAGTTGGTATCAGAGCATAGGTTTACCAGACCAGATAAAAAGTTTTTGAAACTATATTCAAATTAAGATTTTAAGAAGCATTTTTCAAGAAAAAGAATTGTTTTATAGTTTTAGAAAGGCATAATCTGCCAAAGCCATGTGAATTATCTATCCTTTTTTTTTCGTTTTAGCATGACGGGAGAATTTAACCTTCCAGAAGGTGTGACTGTACCTGGTTGGTTTAGAAGGTACTTGGAAGCTAGGGCCAATGAGGCGGGCCCAGCGAATCTTCCTCCCCCAGCTGCAGCAATTCCTCCTCCTCCTCCCCCAGTTGCTGAAATTCCCCCTCCTCCTCCTCCTCCTCCAAGAGGAAATGCTTTTTCCAAGACTTGTAGAGATTTTAAAGCTATGGGTAGGAAAGACTTTCATGGAACCGAGTCCTTCGTAGCAGCCAGGAACTGGCCGAAAGAGACCGAAGATCTTTTCATTATCTTCGAGATAGAAGATAGGCAGAAGGTAAGACTGGCAGTGTGGTTGCTCAAAGGAGAGGCTTCCTACTGGTGGGAAGTCACCAATGCAGAAAGACCAGTAGAAACGTGGGAAGATTTCAGATTTAGATTTGAGCTGAAGTTCCTTTCAGAAGCTGAGAGAAGTCTTCAAATGGAGAGGTTCCTATCCCTTAAGCAAGGAAGTATGACCGTTAAAGAGTACGTCAACCAGTTTGATCAGCTGGCTAGGTTCGGACTGGACCTAGTCAACACCCAACACAAGATGGCTCTCTGCTTTGTCAAGGGACTGCATGAGCCGCTTCATAGCCTGACCATGACCCATATACCTATGGGAGCTACATATGAAAGGCTGGTACAGATGGCGTTACTACATGAGGAGGATAAAGGAAAGAAGGAGACAAAGGCGGAAGGGTCTCAATGAAAGGAAGAAGCTTTACAGCCTAAGAAAACAGACTTTAAGAAGGGCGGGAAAAACAACAAAGCTCGCGAAACAAGAAAGTGTAATTTCTGTGGTGTGGTTGGACATGTGGTGAAAGACTACAGGAAGAAGAAGACAAAGATGAATGGTGGTTGCTTTCATTGTGGAGAAACAGGACACATAGCTAAGGACTGCCCTAAGAGGCGAGGGCAGGCGCAGAAAGCTGCATCCACTTCGGGTGGACATGTTCATGCACTGGAGGCACCTCCTCTGCAACAGCGAGGTAAAAATACTTCTGTAGAAAGTGTAGTTTATCTTTATAATCACCCAGTTCGCACTTTATTTGATTCTGGTGCATCACACTCCTTTATTTCATCTGCTTTAGTAGAATCTCTGCACCTATAAACTAGTATGGTAGAGGATCCCTTAGTTGTCTCCAATCCAATTGGAGGCCCAGCTTATTTTTCAATGATCTGTATGAATTTGAAAATCTCTATTCTAAGTGTAGAATTTAGATGTAGTACCTTTGTTTTGGGCTTCTCGGGGTATGGATTGATTTTGGGCATGGACTGGCTATCCAGTAATGGTTCCATCCTTGATTGTGAGAAAAGAGTGGTTTGTATCTTAACCCAACTTGGTAACACTCTGGAAATTACTTGTAATACCTCGAATGTGGTTATGCTTAGTTATCTTGAATTTCTTGACGCTTCTGTTGAGAATTTGCAGTCAGTTAAGGTGGTCTGAGAATATTCGGATGTCTTTGATGAGGTGAAGGGCTTACCTCCGAAATGGGAAATAGACTTCCGCATCTATCTTGTTGACAATGGGAAGACCTTTGCTTTTCCTGTTAGGCACATGGCTCCTAGGGAAAGGAAAGAGCTCAGTAAGCAGATTAAAGAGCTTTTAGAAAAGGGGTTCATTAGGCGGAGCATTTCAGAATGGGGCGCTCCAGTGGGGTTCACTACAAAGGCGGATGGTTCACTCCATCTATGTGTTGACTATAGGGAGCTAAACAAGCTGACTAAAAAGAATAGGCACCCTCTCCCCAGAATTGACGATTTGTTTGACCAGCTTGTAGGAGCGTCGGTTTTCTCCCAACTTGATTTGGCGACCGGATTTCATCAGCTAAGGGTAGCTGATAATAGCATCGATAAGACAGCTTTCAGAACCCCAGGCGGATTCTTTGAGTGGCTTGTCATGCCTTTTGGCTTGACAAACGCACCCGCTTGCTTCGTGGACCTAATGAGTAGGGTGTTCAGAGATTTCCTCAATAAATTCATGGTGGTCTTCGTAGACGATATTTTGATCTTCTCAAAAAATGAGGAAGAGCATGCTCAGCACCTAAAGGCAATCATGGAGACTCTTAGAACACATCAGTTAAAAGCTAAATTCTCCAAGTGCCACTTTTGGAGAGAAGAAGTGAGATTTCTTGGGCATATAGTGTCCAAAGAGGGGTTAGCTGTAGACCCCGCAAAAGTAGTAGCGGTGCAAGATTGGAAGGCACCAAGGAATGCAACCGAGGTCCGAAACTTCCTCGGGCTTGCAGGCTTTTATCGGAACTTCATCAGAGATTTTGTAAAAATCTCGGCCCCTCTTACAAGTCTAACAAAGAAGAATCTAGTTTTCTCTTGGGATTTGGATTGCGAGTTTGCTTTCCAATGCTTAAAAAGGGCTCTTACAACAGCCCCAGTTCTGACCTTGCCGGATGGAAGCAAAATGTTTACAGTATACACGGATGCATGCGGGACAGGACTAGGCACTGTCTTAATGCAAGAAGGAAGGGTAGTAGCTCATGGCGGAAGACAGTTGAATGTTCATGAAAGGAACTACCCAACCCACGACCTTGAGTTGGCCGCCATCGTCTTTGCGCTTAAGTCTTGGCGCCACTATCTACTAGGTGAGAAATTTGAACTGTATACTGACCATAAATCTTTGAAGTATCTCTTCTCACAGAAGGACCTTAACTTAAGGAAACAAATATGGATGGAGTTTCTTGCCTCGTATGATTTCGAGATTTCCTACACTCCTGGCAAGGGCAACGTAGTCACAGATGCCTTGAGTAGAAAGAAGCTAACGTTGAGCCCGCTATTTGTTGAAAGGCGAAGCCTAGAGTTTATAGCTAGTTTTGACTTTCGGCCCTCCTCTGATTTTGTACCCGGTCTGTTAGCATCGCTAGAAGTGCTGCCCACTCTCTTAGACTCAATAGGGACCGCACAACGAGAAGACCCTCAACTTGTAGAAGTGGTTGATAAGCTCGTTAGGGGTGAGACTTCTAGTCACCTCGATAGATACACCATCGACGACAAAGGGTGGTTAAGACAGGATGGAAGACTATGCATCCCACAGGCAAAGGAGTTGGTGAAGAAAGTTCTTAAGGAGGCACATCATTCCAAGATGACAATACATCTAGGCGGGGACAAAATGTACAAGGACTTAAAGAGAGTTTTCTTTTGGAGTGGCATGAAGAAGGACGTAGCAGATTTTGTTTCTAAGTGCATGATTTGCCAACAAGTCAAGGCGGAGCAGAAGAATCCTGGCGGTCTACTCCATCCTCTAGAGGTCCCACAGTGGAAGTGGGATAGCATTTCAATGGACTTCATTGATGGGCTGCCTAGGTCTAGAAGAGGCAACACTAGCATTTGGGTAATAGTGGATAGGCTTACTAAAAACGGCCACTTTTTAACTGTCAAGAGTAGAAGGACTGCCTCGTCTCTAGCATCTCTTTATCTTAAGGAGATAGTTCGACTCCATGGAATACCTTCCAGCATTATTAGCGACAGAAATCCTATCTTCAAAAGCGAGTTTTGGCGGAGTCTGCAAGAAGCTGTAGGCACACAGTTATGTTTGAGCACGGCCTATCACCCCCAAACCGATGGTCAGACGGAAAGGGTGAATAGTATTTTGGAAGACCTTTTGAGGCTTTGCGTCCTTGACTTTGGAGGGACTTGGGAGGACCATCTTCCTTTGGTGGAATTTGCTTACAACAACAAATACCAAGCCACCATCGGAATGGCGCCCTTCGAAGCTTTATATGGAAGACCGTGATGATCGCCCACTTGTTGGTGGGAGTCTACTGACAAGCTCATACTTGGACCAAATATGATCCAAGAGACTTCAGAGAAAGTAGACTTAATACGGAGAAGAATGAAGACAGCCCAAGACAGACAAAAATCCTACGCGGACAAGAGAAGGACCGACCATGAATTTGAGGTTGGGGGCAGGGTTTTCCTTAAGGTATCTCCTTTAAGGAACGTCGTTCGCTTTGGATCCACAGGGAAGCTAGCACCAAGATTTGTAGGGTCGTTTCCTATCATCGAGAAGATTGGGAAGATGGCCTACAGGATAGAGTTACCCGAGAGACTGACCGGAGTTCACAACGTCTTTCATGTTTCTCACCTCCGGAAGTATCTACATGAGTCAGCGGAAGTGGTAGAGCCAAACATTCTAGAAGAAGCTGAAGTAGAATGCGAAGCAACTGTAAGGAAAGTTCCAACTCGCATCTTAGGAACTGAAGTGAAAAAGCTACGCAACCGCGAAGTCAAACTCGTCAAAGTTCAGTGGAGCGACGCCGAGGAGGACGCAACTTGGGAAACTGAGGATAGAATACATGCAGCCTACCCTTCTCTTTTTTAGGGTACAATTATGATCTCTCTTTTTCCTTAAAGTCATGTTAGCATCTATCTTTTTAGGTATATCTCCCCGACCTTACCCTTTTATCCTTAGGTGGAAACCCCTTTAGATGTAAACATGTAATTGAAACATGTTATGGATGATGGTTGCAAGTGGTTGCAAATGTTTGCTAGTGGTTGCTCGTGGATGCATATACACACACAATCTTGGGTTTTAGATCGGCTCAGTCACTTCATATTGCATATGCATATATGTGTTTATGTTTGTATATGGTTGAAGCTTAATATGTTGTCATATGGATGTCGCATTTGTTTGAATGATTGCGCACTCATGTAGAATTATGAATAGGAAAAAGTTTGCATACATAATGGATTCATGACACTTCCATAATTTGCATTAAGGAGGTCAACTGAATCAGTAGACCGCCTGATTTTTGCATTAGATAAGGACATGTACACACACGATGCATATGATCATGAAGCATTAAAAGTCTTTTAAGGACAATGGACGCTCGTGTTTGATGATTGAGTAGATGGACATTTGGATGGTAGGATATATGTTCTCCTAGACTTGGAGATTTCGGGGACGAAATCCTTTAAGGAGGAGAGAATGTAACACCCCGTATTTCTGTTAACACTAAAGTTGCTAATACAAAAATAAATGTGTAAAGGGGAGATGTATCTAATGTGCATACAAGAATAATAATAAATGTGTAAAGGGGAGATGTATCTAATGTGCATACAAGAATAATAATAAATGTGTAAAGGGGAGATGTATCTAATGTGCATACAAAAATAATAATAAATGTGTAAAGGGGAGATGTATCTAATGCGTACGTATTTATATGGATTGACAAATAATAGTAAATGTACATTAAGAAAGAAATGGTGAACATAATTGGCTTCTCTTTACAACGGACAGCTCTGGTTAACCCTAGCTTCATCGACGACTCAAATTAACTTGCAACTCTATAAAAAGACCCTAGGTCTCAAACTAAAAATTCACAAAAAAAAAAGAATAAGAATTGGAGCCACCATGCTGTCTGCGGAGAACTAGAGGGAGCCTCCGCCTGAAAGAGACGAACAACATAGCGAATACAAACTAAAAGTTTAAAAAGCAACAACAAATTAGAATCAAAGCAACGTCTTCCCAAAGGAAAGCTTTGCAAATTCAGAATTTCAGAACTCAGAAAACAAGACCGTCTACGATTGTAAGTTTAGCTACATTTTTAGAATGCGAATTAATGTGAATATCATGTGTTGCGATGAAATGATAATAGTACGATACTCGTTATGTTATTAATATATGTTTGTGATTTGATTCTATTATCATGTCGAATTGAGAATTATTAAGTATGATGTTTATTACGCTTTATAATATTAATCTATGCCAGTGACTTGATTCTATTATCATGTTAAATTTGGGATTATTGGATTAGATTATTTGTATAAGCATGGACTTGGATTGTAACATCTTATGAGAATTGTGTAGTTTATTATGCAAGTTTATGTAGTGAAGTTATGCGACCAATTGTCAAATCTATATGTTCATGTTTATGCAAAACATATGCCATGTTCACACTTATCATATGTTGGGATTAATTTGCAAGTATGATTAAATCTATGTTACTAATTAACACATGTGTATGTTGATTAGCCTATGTTGCTAACTCACATATACGTATGTTGATTTGCCTATGTTGCAAATTAACATATGTATATGGATTAGTTCATATTGCTAATTCTCATGTATGTTGTTAGTATGGCCTATGTTAAAAACACGTATATGTTGAGTTAGCCTATAAGTGCAAGTTCATACCTATGACATTATAATGTTTATGTTAGTCTTTTTTTGCAAGTTTGTACCTATGACATTATAATGTTCATGTTAGTTATTTTGCAAGTTCGCCCCTAAAATGTTCATGTTAGTTATTTAGCAAGTACACCCTATTATGTTCATATTGATTATGCCATCAATACCAAAGTTATACCCATGTCATGTTTATGCTAATTTGTACCAATTTGCATATATTAAATTAGGCTAATTTTTTAGCCTAATACTTTACACCAAAAATCATGCGAACGTAAATTAGGCTGAAATGGTTAGCCTAATATTGGACGGGGTAACGTTGGGTTAAAATGATAATTTTAGGAAAACTTGCCATAAATTGGTCATTAATCACATAAGTGATTTATGGCATAAAAAGGCATTAATTACCTTAATTAATGAGATTAATTGGAAACGAATGTGACAGTAATTTGAATATTTTCTAATTTACATATTGGTCATTAATCACATAAGTGATTTATGGCATAAAAAGGCATTAATTACCTTAATTAATGAGATTAATTGGAAATGAATGTGACAGTAATTTGAATTTGAATAATTTACGTAATTAAAATGTAAATTAGAAAATACGAACGCGCTTAACCCGAGGTTGGATTGAGTTGTGACGTAAACCTGCTCGGACCCGCCCGACTGTCCAGTTGTCACAACAATAGCTATCCAATGTGAGAGGTTAAGGCATAGGGCCTAATAAAGACCCGAGGTTAAACTGAGTTGTGGCGTAAGACTGCCCGGACCCAACCAACATACAGGCAGCCACAACAATATCATTCTAATCTGAGAGGTTGGTGCTCTAATAAGACAATTAGAGCTGAGTTAGGACTGATAGCGTTAAGTCAATTTAATAAATACTTAACCAAATTCAACGTGTTAAATAATTTGGATGGGTGGGGGTTAGGTTCATTCAGACACTTAACCACTTAACATGTTTGACTATAAAACCTTGTAATGGGGACCCGTTTCAGCAGTAACCCAATTAGGTATCATGGTACCCTGAACTAGGTAGGGTGGGGCACGATTACTAGGCTGATTGTAAGCGGTCAAAAGCGACGACGGTTGGTGCACAGTGTGGGTTCTAACAGAGTGCGGCCTTGCACACACTCTGGAGCAGACAAGTCAGGGCACTGGAGCATCAGTAGTATACCCTATGCATGCTAGAATTGCGTTGGGGCTGCCACCATGGGACTTGATACACCCCATGGTGGGACCAGCATAGGTATATACCATATAGGGTCGTAGGACACATGTGAATATACGAGTATGAGCCGATCTTTTAAAGAAAGAGAAAGGGATCACTTCACCCCAATCACGGGGTGCCTGTTGGTATGAGAATTAGTAGGTGCAGAGATAGAGATTTAAAATAGGGTGCGAAGGGATGTTCGTTTTAGGACACCTTATCTAGTTCTAGGATAGTCTATTATCCTGATAACGTCCTGTTCTCACTTTATGCAAGTCATGATCTTTTTATTATTAACATTCTAGGAATATAGCTAGACTTACCAGACTTATGTCTGACCCATTTTCCTTTTGTCTTCTTTTCTTCCGTTCCCCCCCCCCCTTAGATCTACAGGGAGGAAACACCGCAGCTTAGTTAGTTTTTCATCCAGCGTGAAGAGAGAGAATGTATTGCTTGGATTTCTTTCATTTGGACCATGGCTTTGGATATCATTTATAGGGATTATGCAGCTTTATTTATGTTTCATGCTTCTTTAACTTTTAAAATCAAGACAGTATTATGGTTGTAATAATTGGAAGTTTGTTTTGAGACAATGTTGGAAATGTTCTGTATGAACACGTATTTATGATAATAAAAGTCTGTTGGTCTTTCCACTGCTTATTTATATGTGTTTACATCTGTCTTGTGTTTTATCTGTGTCTTTTACTTATAAACCTCCACCAAAATTAAGGCATTCCCTTTGTGAGTGACCTTAACGGAGGTGGGGTGTTTTATTAGATATGCGCCATTTTGACGCGAACGATATTTATATCGATTTTATTCATTTTATAATGAATATCGAAAAGGAAGTGATTTCAAAATCTAATGTTTAGAAAATATTATCATTTATATATTAATGATATGGAATATTCAATTTTGATTTAAAATTGAACTTGAAGTTAGAATCGTTTTAAAATGATTTATAAAATACATTTTGAATGGAAATTGACGAAATATACATAATATATATATATATATATATTATATAGTTAATGGCCTGAATAGAACGCGCCGCACCGCGACCATTTGCGAATTTTAATCACTGACTTTGAATTTATATTACGAGAGTTCCGACCGTCGGATTCTCCTAAAACCGGAACCGTTGGGTTCGTATCGAAAAGAGCTTTCCAACGAATATAAGAGATTTGAAATCTAATTGCTTGATTTAGAGTTATGTCCAAATCAAATTTGGAAAAGGTCAATGTAAGTGTAGTTCGATGACCGTTTATGGAAATCGACTGTACGGGCCTTGATAAAATTATTAAAAATATTAATAATTTGTGTAAAAATCATAATAAATGATTTGGAAAGAATTTGGATGGAAAATTCCACGTTTGTAAAGATAAAAATATATTTTTATCAAAATGAACTAGTTATGAACTAGAATTATAATCTAATATTTTTAAATAAATTGGATTGAAATGGTTTTAAAAATAACCGGAATTTCCAATATATGAATTGGAATGGATTTGAATCGAAATTATCTTCGGAATATTTCGATATTGGATTCCGTGATTATATGGATATTGGGGAGGAATTTGGAAGATATATATATCGTTATTCCCAATATGATATTTGTTGATTTTAGAATTTGATATTGAATATAAGCCGATATAATTTCTATTCAGAGCCTTGTATTTAATATTGTATTGGATTTTGGGTTTTTCGTGAATGGTGTCTTCATTAACACTGTTCTTAAACCCAGTTGGTGAAAGAATAAATCTTTTAATTAAGATTTAGTGAGGTTTTCCAATTAATTAAGATTTAATTGGAATTGAATAAAAGAATGGGATTTTGGGTTTGTCGTGAATGGTGTCTTAAATAACACTGTTCTTAAACCCCGTATGAAAAGAGTAAATCTTTTAATTAAGATTATTAGTGTTTCCAGTTAATGAACATTTAATTGGAATAAAATGTAACGTGAATTGGGTTTATTGTGAACTGTGTTTTAATGACATTCATTCTTTAACCCGATTTGCAGTGAAATGTGATTTGGAATATATAAATCTTTTATTAAGATTTAATTGTATTTTCCAAAGGAATGTTTTCCAATTTGATATATTAAATTGGAATTTAACGGAATTAGATTGATAATAATCGAAGTGAGCTTCTGTGGAGGAAGACTGTTAATATATATGGAATTTAAAAGGCTTCGTCGATATTCCATTTATATTATTGGTCAGATACGGAAATTGATATCGATTATATATTGATTTTTTTCCTGAAGATTCCATTTTTATGGAAGAGGAGTTGGGTTTATTGTGAACCATGTTTTAAATGACAATGGTTCTTTAACCCAGTTAAAAGACAGGATTACATGTCTGACATTGATTCCTTTGTACTGTATTCGTTGATCTTTGCTAAATATATATCTACTTGGTGGCAGAGATTTATTCTCTTGCTTAACACCCTTCTCTAAGACGTACGAGCTTAGAGGTTATATATAGGCAGAAATCAATGGTACAGTGTAGATTATCGATGTGGCATGTTTTATTTCCCATAGTTAAATAATTATTAATATTGATTTTTGGGAAGATTAAAACTAAATGAAGTTTTAATGGATCTTTAATTAGATTGGAATGTGAATGTGATAATTTAAATTATCAAATTTGGAAAATGATAGAGAATGGATTACCACCAATTTTACTCCAAGCGATAGTTAAATCTTTAATTAGATTTGAACGTGAAATGGTAATTAATTTTACCAATAACACTATGGTGTTGGATATGGAGTATTACTAGTTTTGCTCCATGGGATGAATAGCTTGGAAGTGGGAAACTAAAAAAATGATTACTTCGAAAAGGTGTGCTAATCCCGACTAGTTAGGATAAACCTTAATTTGGTTTGAATTGATATCCAAAGGAAGATTAAAGAAATTTTTTAAAGAATTTATCTTTGATAAAATTAATGGGAATCTTTTCCTAATAATATAAGAATATTTGAATAAAAGAATATTCTGGATTAGAATGAGGCGTATGTTGTGTTTTTATAGCACTTATTTATTATATACGCGAGTTATTCGGAAAGGCCGGGTTTATACCCATTCCGAATAACTGATTCGACGATAACTCGACGATGAAGACTGTGCTTGGAGATCGGAGGTCTTCACATCGTTTGGATGACTACTGATGTCTTGATTGGGCTGTACACCCAAGACGATGCAATAAGTGGTGATTGTCCAGACGTACTTGGAGATCGACCGATATGTGAGGACCTCTCTCCTGTATTGGACATATGTGACGAGGAATAAGGTGCCTGCAGTTTCGTTCAGACCCGGAACGAACTAGTAAATGGATGTGTGTCTGACATTGCATTTTATTCTGTGTTGATTGGTCTCTATTAAATATATATTTGTTTGGTGGTAGAGAATTTATTCTCTTGCTTAACACCCTTCTCTGAAATGTATGAGCTTAGAGGTTATATATCGATAGACATCAGTTGCATGGCATGAATTGTCAGTGTGGTATGCTGAGATGCAAATGATCAAGGCTTCTGTTGAAAAGTAAAGCCTTGTGGTTGATGATCAAAGCACGGCCTTAAAGGGCATAGCTTTGTGTATAGCGTTAATTCGCGAGCCTCACACCTCGGTATGAGTCAAAAACGGGATTGGACCATTGAGAGAACATGACGTTTCTTTCTAGCTATTGGTGGTGTCATGGTATGGAGCCAGACATTTATATTTTTTACCTATGTAGATGATGGATAGCGAGAAGCCTCAGATATATCGGTTACTACGGTGCCGATGGATAGGTCCAATAAGACCGAGAAACGTGTGTTCAGGAATTACCAATCCTAAAATGTAAGAGAGGACCGGCCCAACCGATCCAAGGGTTGGCCAAAGTGTGTAGTCCTGTGACATTTGCTAGAGTGTCTCGAAGCGGTGAGGAGCCATCCCTGGCCTCGACTCATAGATGGAATCCAATTTCCAATATGTGACATTTCGGTTTTAGTTGTAAACCCATATGGCGACATAGTAGCATGGGATACTATGTCGTCTATGACTGATACATTTATATTTGAAGTTGTTTTATACACTTTGCATTATAATAGTATCAAAATGATTTGTTTTAAACGAACCAAGCATGTTCGGGTATTATAAGGGAAAACTCTATCCTCCGGGTTGAGTTGCATTGTGTAGTGGGACTTGAGTCTTATAATAGCTTCATTTTTCAAAAGGCATTGCACTGTTTATAAACTATTTTATGCACTAGTATTCTTGGGAGGAAACCCGTTCCGTGTTATATGGCGTGGTCCCTTGATTTACCATATTTCTAAAGTAAAGTTTAAAATAACTATTTTAGTTCTCACACCAGTCACAGGACTGACCTAGAGTTTATTATTTTAACCTAAACTCTGGGTGCCTCTATTTTCCACAGGGCCGCTAGTAGTTTTGGTGTTACAGATTTTTCTTTTCCATGATCGTGGATTTATAGCTGGAGCTATATTCGGGACGCTCTGTATTTGTGTATTCCTTACAGTTGTGATTATATAGTATTTTTCCGCTACAATGTGATATATTTTAATCTTTGATATTTTCCAATGTGTAACATTTTTTCATACTCTGTATATTCTTGTACTCTGATGTAAATTGTTGTAATAAGCAATGAAATGTTCTTCTGTTTGTGTTCTGATTTGTCGTGTTCTCAACTCAATCTGGGCTTTCCCTTACGGGCGAGTTTGGGTCATGTTAACTAAGCTCCGCCTGCAACCTAATATATTTTTATCCATTTATCTTTAAATTTAAATTGCTCACTGATCGTCGCTAATCTATGAATTAGAAAAGCGCGACATTTGTAATAAATTCTGCAAGCATACAGGTGTGTAGCATACAGGTCGAACACAGGGAGGAAAGTTAAATTTTATTATTTATATGTTTCGTGGGCGTGTTAGACGAACTTTGGAGGTTGATTTTGAAAATAAAACAAAACAAAATTAAAACTGTGATTTGATTCAGAACAGATCTAACTGAACCGACGATCAGAACACAATTTCAATGGAAAAGAAATAAAACTATGAATTAGATTTGAATCTAATCAAATCCAATTTGACCTAAGAAAATAATAAAAGCAGAAATTGAAATAACAAACAAGAATTAAAATTAGGATTTCCGCTGAATCTAATCAGACGGTAAATCACTAATGCAAATAAGTGCAAAATACAAATAGTGTTCTACCGAATCTAATCGTATAGACAACACTAGTTGCTAAGAAAACAAAAAAATGCAGAAAATAAAAGAGAAAGAAGAACTTTTATTAGAACAATGGAATAAGAGATGAGATAGGATGGTCGCTACAATGCCATTACAAGGGTATATATAGGGTAGATAGCCAAACCCTAACCCTAACCCTAATGATAACTGGGCCTTGTCATTACATCACTAATTGGTTTACAATGAGAAACATAAATGGGCCTTTGATAAATAAAGCAAATTTGGGCCTTTTCTCTTTTTCCTCTTGCTTCCTTGACATTTCTTAATTGATTTGTGATGTTCAAAGCCTTTTTATCAATCCTTTTCTTGTCCAACAGCAACTAGATGTGAGATCTTCATCTACAATTCTTCAAACTGCAAATACACAGCAAATTGATCTCTATTTCTCTATATTTCTGGTTGCATGCGGCTGGGTTGGAATATCTGTAAAAGTAACAAAACAATACCCAAGTAATATTTATTTATATACAAAAGATAAGATATAAGAGCATAAAATAAACACATTTCTGTGTCAATCAAATACCCCCACACTTATCTTTTACTCGTCCTCGAGTAAAAAGAAAATGAAAAACTAACTAGATAGGTCGCACTTTCGTAGGAAACACGATTGCATTGAGCGTATGCAACAAGCCGTTAAACCTCTAGGTGTCCCTAGTAGGACGAGTGGTGTCTCGTGAGGGTTTTCAGCGGATACTACCCACAAAATCCAAATGCAGTATGATTTGATTCTAATGAAACTACATGAGTGCAATGGACATATGCAAAAAAAATAAAAACGAAAAATGACAACACGACTTATTTCAGGAAAGTGGTACAACAAATTAAGTTAACAATTTATAGTCAGTTGATTTTATTTTAGATACCTCGACTTGTCACAAATTTTCAATATAAGTCAAGTTTTCAAATGTTAAATTCCAGTTTGGCCAGTTGGTTCGGTCGATACATAGTGCAGCCATGAAATAGATTCTTAGTTTGCTTGGCACAGTTTGCAAAGTGGTATTCTAATTTTCTCATGTACGGGTAGTCAAATCAATAAGGTCAAGAAGTGTTTGGGTATCATCGCTTATTCTTCATTCTATAAAATTTTAAGATTTATGATTAAGTACATACACCTAACTAAAAAGACCAAGGTTTACCACCCATGCACTGCCTCGCGGACTAACGGAGAGTAGGTAAAGAGCTTGGCGGATTGTGCAGGCCGACTTTGACTTTGTCAACAACGTGTCGGTAATCCTTAGGTGTCCAATCCCATAAAATGAGACCAAGATATTCCAACTTTGACTTTGTCAACAACGTGTCGGATAGAGCTTGGCGGGTTTGCACACCAACGCTCGATATACAAGCAATGTTGGATACCCTTGGAATACTATTATTATTATTATCGAAAGTATAAGCACAAAAGAGAGTTACGCGAATTCAACTTAACACAACTTAGTTTTAAAGATTTGAAAAGCCAATATAAGTATTTTAAGTCCTCCACTTATTTAAACAAAGTCTACAATATAGAATAGATTTCATGGCCATCACCTAAGAATTTCCCTATGTACCGGTTACACTATTATCCCTCAAAATTAAACTTTTCATTATATTTCCTATTCGATCCAAGTTGAGAGAGAAAAATACTATCAACTGGCTAAAAATTGTAAACTTATTTTGCTGTATCAATTGAAAATGAGTCGTATTTCAAAGAAAATATGGTATGTTACTACAGTCTAAAATGCATGATTGTCCTACTTAAATGGCTGAAAATAAAAAGAAATAAAAACAAAGAAAAATGAAAATGGATGAAATGCAGACTCCCCCCCACACTAGAACTAAACAGTGTCCACACTGTAACGTTTCCTAAATTTGAAAGATCGTACCCAAAGATGGATTAAATGTAAAATGACTTGTAAAATGAAATGCAATCTAACTATATGTAAGAATGGATCATATGTACAATGATATATGTGTTTGCGATGCATGCGACGCAAAGAATTCCACCAACTTTTTCCCCCACACTTGGTTCTAGCCCGATGAATACCATTCCCACTATGTCTAGGCATGTTTTCTGACAAGCAAGAGTTTTTAAAAACCATTTCATGTTTAAACCTAGATTTGTAGTCCAGTAAATGAATGTTCAGGGTCGTCCTAACCTGAAATTTTTCAACCAAGCCAGCATTCCAAAAGTAATTCATGTATTCAACAAATTTGTCAGTGTAATTTCTCAAAAATTTGTGATCGTATATAAATTCAGTGAAAGTTGAAATCTGACTGTTGTTCAAGACTATGTGATCGCCTTTCTTGATTGGCAACGTATTATCGACACCGACAATTTCACGTTCATTTGAATATTCAAAATCAAAATTTTCAAACTTGGATTGGTGGCTTGATTCTGTTTCATCCTTGTCAATTAAAAGTTTTAGTTCATCTACGAAAAGTTCTTCGAAAGCTAACGTGGACACGTCAATTGAAGTATGAGAAACTTCCTGAAATGGTAAATGTGGCGTGTCATCAACAATGGTTTCTACCTTGTCGATCTGTCCTATTCCGGGTTCTTGGTCATTCGAAGAAGAGGGTGTCGACAAGGGAGGTGAACGAGGTAAAGGTATAGAAGATGAATGGTTGGGATTTCCAACATTAGAATAAGAGATTTCGTCGGGGTTGCCGACATTAGAAAGAGAGATGTTGTCGGGGTTGCCGACATTACAAGAAGATGGAGGTTTGGAATTTTCAGAATAATTGGCCTTGGGTGCCAACAGAAGAGTGTCAAGCTTTTCGATTGGGGTCAGAATCAAATGATTGTCATGATTGGGGTCAGAATTAAGGCTTTCATCCTCATATAAACCAAAGAATTCATGATCATTAAAGTCCTTTTCCAAATTTGAAGTGAAAAATTCCACATTTTCGTTTTGTTCAATTTCAAAAATTTCAACTTTTTCGCAGCCTGAAGGGGGAAGATCAAAATCTGAGCTCAAATCTTTCTCTTGAAAAGAATCGAAGTCCAAGTCATTTACTGGATTGTGAACAACTTCATTTAGATCGTTTTTCTCAATTTCAAAAGTTGTTGTTTGAAAATTTTCACTATCAGTAAAGAATGGATTATCTTCTGATTCACCGCCTGTTTGAATTTGATTTTGTTGCTCTCGCTGTTCTTTCAAAGTTGTCATTAAACAAAGAAGTTCATCTATCTTTCTATCTCTTTCATTAAGCTGTCTATCGATCCTTTCTACCCTCTCTCTAAAAACGTTAAGATGGTATTCTTCAGAATCGTCGATTAGAGAACTCTCGTTTTGGATTTCTTGATTCTCAAAATTATAATCCATATCAATTTCACACTCAAAATTATTTCCAATGTGGTGGTTGTTTGAATTTTCATTTTGATATTGGAAATCATTTTGATCATAGAAATTATGTTTGTAACCAAAACTGTTAAAATTCGAGGGAAAATTGCAATCTTGGTTATATTCAAGATGTGGATATGGGTTGTTATTTTGAAGATTTTGATCGATTTGAAAATCATTTTCATATCCAAAATTATTTTCGAATTGGTTTCCAACTCCATACTGATGTGGATCAAAGCTATATTGGGATTCAAAATCGTTTTGATGTGGGTATGGCCCATAATCGAAATTATTGAAATTTGAATTGAAATCATCATTTCGATTATATCTATGATTTTGAAAATGTTGGTCAGTTGGAAAATTTTGAAAATTGTTGACATTGGCTTCACCAAAATTTGGAAAATCTTGCTTCATGAGTTGTATTTCATATTCATACTCTTCAAGAGGACGTCTACTCCAGTTATGATCCCACAATTCTCTCAAAGATTTTCTTGAATCAGACATTTGAATGAAATCAAGGCAAGACAGAATTTATTCTTAGTTCAAAATAGTATAAAATACTAAGTTGCGCTCTATTAATTAACTGCCTCAATTGGAAAGGGGAAGAGGGTCTTATGGCCGCTCACGTATAGTATAAATACTAAGGGATACGACCAATGTTTTACGGGTAGTATGCAACCTTTTTTGCTAGAAGTTCAATAAATTGAACTACTATATATCCGCGATCCAACTGTACGAGACAGACAACTTCACAAAGCACCACTTTTCAGTTATATTATTTTGAAAATCAAAATCAGGTGTTAAAATTGAAAATCGATGAGAGTGATTAGTTATGGAAAACCGTTCCTCACCACAAATTCAGAAATATCAGTCACAGAACAGTCACAGAAATATAAATTGCAGAATTAAATTTTTTTTACATTCAAGCCACTGCCCCTGCAGAAATTTTTTTACAACAATTGTCTATATATTTTTTCCTTGCGGCAGAGCACCTGTAGAGTTTTAAAAGTTTTCACCTTGATCGGCAGTCCTCCAGTGAATTTGGGAAGCGCTAGTGCGTTCACACCCCACTCGGTGTGCAACCGCTCCAACCCATTTGAATCGTCTGCTGCTTTCTGTTGTTGTCCCCTTCTATTAATTGCTTGACTGCGCTGCGGCACGGGTTCGGGCTAGGAGCCCGAAAAAAAAATTTTAAGACCCTTTTTTTTTTTAAATTTCAGCTGTACCTGTTTTTGAAAAATTCTCCTTTTTTTTTTTTTGAATGATCACCGTAAAAGGAATATAAAACAAGCAAAAGCAAACAGCTTAACCTTATGATAAGCACCAAAACCAATACCAATGCAAAGGGGTTCACCAGTCAAAGATATAAAAACTACAAGTGCTTCCAAAAATAGAAGCAATCAAACCCCTTTTTTTTTGTTTATAAAACAATTTGTTCCACGAATAATTGGAAACAAATCGAACCCCTCAGAATTCACGTCCAGCCAATCAACTTTTTTTTTTTTTTTTTTTTTAAGACCCAAAATAGGAAACTCCGCAACCCTCTTTTCTACTTAATCCCTCACGCCACCCTTTTGAAAAATCAAAACCGGACCAAGAAAAACCAAAAGCAAAAAAATCAATCTCTTTTTTTTTTTTAGATTCGGGTTTTGATTTAAGGCTGTTGGATTTCAGGACCTTCGAATTGAATTGATTTGGATCGTGGAGTTCGGTTATGGGTGTAGATTTCGATTTGGGTTTCAAGGATCGGTATTTTGAACTGTGGTAGTAGAGAGTGTTGTGATGGGTTTGCTGATTCTTCGATTTAGGGTATTGGGTTTCGATTGAATTAGGGTTCGGATTTTTGGTGCGTTGTTGAAGCTGTTCGAAGAGGGGTAGCTGTGAAGAAGGCAAGGACGGATTGAAAAGGTTTTGCTATGAGGAAGATGGTTGCGATTTGGTTTGTTTATGGCAGATGTCGGATGGTATTGGGATTGAAGGTGACGTAGGGCTTGATGGATTTCGGGTTGGTCTGTGACTTGTGATTTTTGGTGAGGGCTACAGTGTTGCGATGGGTAGGGGATGACAGACAGCGTGGGTTTTGGTGTTGTAGATGGTTTGTGTGAACGTGGAAATGGGGTATTGGCTGTTGTACGTGATGATAGTTTGGGGTTCGGTGAGGGTATGGAAGGAAACAGGTGGTTTGCCGATGATGGTGGTATTCGGTTTTTGCGGATCGGTGTGAAGTATGGTGATGCACGTGGATTTGTGTACGGTGGGGAGGAAATGCTTGGCACAGGAGATGGATTGTTGATAAAACAGAAGGGGTTGTAGTAATGAACAGAAGGCTTTGAATGTTGTTAGGATGATGAAGAGGGTAATGAACAGAAGGGGATTGGTCTGTGCAGATGTTGTCGAAGATTTAAGTGTTTGCTGTTTGAAGTGGAGGAATGATCGTTGAGTGGTTTATGTTGATGACGAATGGAATTCCGGTAGGTGATTAAGCGGAGTGGTAAATGAATCGTTGAAGATGATCAGGAAGAGAAAGATGGATTGGGATCAGAGAAATAAATAAAGCAGATTTGTAAAGATTTTTTTTTTTTTTTTTAAGAAAAGAAAGCAAAAACAGAAACAAATGTAAAAAGAGTTAGAAAGAAAGTTGAAAGATGGAAAAAAAATAAAGGAGAATTGAAGTCTTTTTTTTTTCTTTTCTGTTAGGCTGGTAAATCAAGAAAGAAATTTGTACAACGAAAGGAAAGAAGTATATGAGAGGAAGGGAAACAAATTAAAACAAAAATGGAAAAGAATTTTTTATCTTGTTTAGATGATTGATAGCACCAATGTGATTGATACACCAAATAACTAGTCAAGAATTTTTTTTCATATATGAACAAAAACAGGAAAATAAAATAAAAATATAACTAACACGAATCAGAAATTAAATAAAGAATAAAATTTAAATGTTGCCTCCCCGGCAACGGCGCCAAAAACTTGATCGTCGCTAATCTATGAATTAGAAAAGCGCGACATTTGTAATAAATTCTGCAAGCATACAGGTGTGTAGCATACAGGTCGAACACAGGGAGGAAAGTTAAATTTTATTATTTATATGTTTCGTGGGCGTGTTAGACGAACTTTGGAGGTTGATTTTGAAAATAAAACAAAACAAAATTAAAACTGTGATTTGATTCAGAACAGATCTAACTGAACCGACGATCAGAACACAATTTCAATGGAAAAGAAATAAAACTATGAATTAGATTTGAATCTAATCAAATCCAATTTGACCTAAGAAAATAATAAAAGCAGAAATTGAAATAACAAACAAGAATTAAAATTAGGATTTCCGCTGAATCTAATCAGA
Organism: Allium sativum; assembly: GCA_030737875.1. Lineage (NCBI taxonomy): Eukaryota > Viridiplantae > Streptophyta > Magnoliopsida > Asparagales > Amaryllidaceae > Allium > Allium sativum. The sequence goes on along the minus strand of CM060921.1, from coordinate 710,774,716 downwards.
CGGTAAATCACTAATGCAAATAAGTGCAAAATACAAATATTGTTCTACCGAATCTAATCGTATAGACAACACTAGTTGCTAAGAAAACAAAAAAATGCAGAAAATAAAAGAGAAAGAAGAACTTTTATTAGAACAATTGAATAAGAGATGAGATAGGATGGTCGCTACAATGCCATTACAAGGGTATATATAGGGTAGATAGCCAAACCCTAACCCTAACCCTAATGATAACTGGGCCTTGTCATTACATCACTAATTGGTTTACAATGAGAAACATAAATGGGCCTTTGATAAATAAAGCAAATTTGGGCCTTTTCTCTTTTTCCTCTTGCTTCCTTGACATTTCTTCATTGATTTGTGATGTTCAAAGCCTTTTTATCAATCCTTTTCTTGTCCAACAGCAACTAGATGTGAGATCTTCATCTACAATTCTTCAAACTGCAAATACACAGCAAATTGATCTCTATTTCTCTATATTTCTGGTTGCATGCGACTGGGTTGGAATATCTGTAAAAGTAACAAAACAATACCCAAGTAATATTTATTTATATACAAAAGATAAGATATAAGAGCATAAAATAAACACATTTCTGTGTCAATCACTCACATTGGGTTGCACTCCTTAAATTGTAGAGAGCTCCAAATACATTCCGGTCTCTTCCAGAATGTAGAAGATGTTGCCATAAGTGCAATGTCTCTTGTTTGACTGGCTTTCGACAACATATGAAAAAGATATGATTTTTATTCGATAAATTCACTTTGTGACGCTTTTAAATGTTGTATATTGTTTAAATATTTAAAACCCGTACCTCAGTTTTCTGTTCGAAACTATGGTTCAGATTTGCGTTTAATCCGTTCAACTTGAAGACGATCCACCTGCGCCAAGTGAAGCAGCTCCAAACGGCATTTAACAACCCGGGTTTAAGGTGTTAATTTCAAAATAATTAAATTGGTTTTAGAGATTGTATTGGTAATATAAAAGATATTCATAAAAAAATTATTAGTTAAAAACGAAGGTGAACGTATTAAATTTTATTTAAATTTGAAACGAGCTTGAAATAGTCGCGGTAGTTTGTTATTTATGTTTTAACTTCAACTGAATATACATGATCCAAAATTAGTCCGATTTTTTTGAAACAAGAAATGTTTGAATCTATTAAACTGTATCTTTCTAATAGAAGAGAAAAATCGAGTTTTCATATAGAAGATTTTGTTTTATGCCCAAATCAAATTTAGAAATAGTCGTTGTAAAATCGTTTATGAACCATAACGGTTTAGTTAATATAACTAGAGATTGGTTACAAATTTGGACAAGATTCTTTTGAGGCATAGTTATAATTTAATTTTTAGAATTTTACTGTAATTTTTAATTAATTAAATATGCAACTTTTTATTTGGAGTATTTTGCACCCTATATCAATATTTTTGGGGTTTCATAATATAAGTTAAACTACCGATATTATCGTATTTCTGGGATCATAACACATTTTTCGACAAAACCCTATTTAGAGATCAGTGGCAGTCGGAATTCTGTGTAGCAGGTAGAGCACAAACTTTAAACTTTAAAAATAAAAATAAGACATGGGCGCGTATGTATAATCCTAACATATTCTGACTCTTTCAGCTAACTTACTTTTTTAGTCGTCCCCTTAAGATTCCATCCGAATTTAAGTGTAATGCAGCAAAGCGTGCCGACCACGAATACGTGTTAACCACGAAACCGTGCTGACCACGTAACTTGCACACCATGTATACTTCACGAAAAGGGCCCTCTCTTTTTCTTTCCTTTAAATATCTACTCGTCCCATACTTTTACTTTTCCCAAAAAGAAATGGAAGTAAACTTCATATAAAAATCGAAATGGCGCCTATCCTCTCACTTCTCTCAGTTACCCTCTCTCGATCTCTTCCTCCACCAACGCACTCGGTCCTTTCCAAAAACTAACCCAGCGTCGGTCGGAGGTGAAAGCCTAGGGGGTCACGGCAAGCCAGAAAAGAGGATTCGATGGGAGATCCTTGGAGGGGGGTTCTGGAGTTCTAGAAATAGTGGAGTACGTGGCCGATCTCGATCAAATTCTGGTGATCGAAGTCAACGCAGGAGGTGAGTCAAAGGGCTGAAGCAGTATTTGTTTCAAACTATAGTGCAAATGATGGGTATCGGATTTTGAAATGGAAATTTGGCCTGGTCACGAAAGTATTTTAGAGTGGGTTAATTAACCTAAATGACAGTATGGTTGCATCTTACTCATTGTTGCGATAGTGGCTAGAAATAGAGTCAGTTTGAATATGGTTGTCCAGGAAGTGGACTGGAATGAAAGAAGTTGTCGGTATTTTTAGTTTGACTTTTAGGAGTTTGGATTTAAGAACGGTCATGGAAGTGGAATATAGGAAACAAGTGGAACAAGGGAGTGGGTGGCTTTGAAATTCATGGTGACTGGGGTATTACGAATGAAGGGTTGGATGTTGTATAGGAAGAAGAAGGGTTGATGTTAATAACTGATGATATTGGTGCATTTTGGTTTGGGCTCCTGTTGAAAGTCGAAGGGTAAAACGTGATGTTGTGGTTCCGTGTGAATAAGGGGGCGTGTGTAATTGGGGTTGTTCCTATTAATAAATGCAAACATGGGTGGGTAGTGCGGAGGCCTGTTTGCCTACGGAAATGATGTGATGATGTTTTCGAGTGATGTGTAGGTGGATGTTTTGAAACAAGGAAGGTGTTTAACGAATTGATGAAACATAACGGGAGACCATCGAACAAGGAGACTGGTGAAAACTTGAATTGAGTGGAAATATAGAGGAGTCAAACGTATTGCTTTGTCTTAGAGAAAAAGCTCATGCGCTTATAAGGTGATTATAAGAGATATTTATTTAAAGCTAATTAGGTATTAAATTAAATTAATTAATGATGTTAAGTTCATATAAAACCTATAACGTGTATTTGATCAAAACTGAACGCGATCAGATCAGATCCGTTGCAACCATAACAACAAGATATACACTATGGAACTGACGTGGCTGAGAACAAAGCTACTTGGATTTCGTGATAAAATCAAATGCTTGTTTGATTGTAAATGAAACAAAAGCAGAACCATCAACAGCAAAACGATGCGAGTAAACCCACTAGCTCTGCCTCGTTTATATTTTTATATAATCGAGTTCTAAATTTATTTATTGTAATTTATATTGGGTGATGGTTAATTGATTGAAATGGTTGATATAGTCATATCATTGATCGATTATAAATTCTGTCCACCATGATATTTCATATTAATGTGAAATTAATATTATCGATGTGATTAACATCTGTGAATGCAGGGAAACAGGTTGGAGGGATCCAACTGGATTCCTCAACATTTTATTTACTGTTTTATTTATTTATAGTGATATATGACGTGATATATGACTGTTTATTGATTTTGCTGTGGTTGAATTACACTGGCCCCATAAATTTTGGTATTTAAATACCATAAAATATTTTAGGATGTAGAAAAGGGATTTGAGATTTGAAAAGGAAATTATTTCCAAAATAGAAATTAGATTTCAAATGGAAAGAAAATAGAAACTTGCTTAAGTGAATTAAAACAAGAAGTTGTTTATAACGATGTGTTTAAATTAAATAAAATATGTATCATAGATTAAAATAAAATATAAATTCAAGTTGAATTTATATAAGCAAAGTGGTAATCGGTGTTGATACCGATATTTGAGATGGGATTTGAATGCAATAGTTGTAAAAGAGATTTGAGTGGGGAAATTGGTTTTGAAAGAAACGATGGGTTATATTCCAAAAAATGGGAATATAAAATTAATTGAGATAAATACAATGGAATTTTAAATAGGAATTCGGCTATGTCAAATTTTACAAATCATTTATGTCTCGAAAGGATATTTAAATTTATTTAACATGAACCTATAATTTAATTTAAATTCATTAAGAGGGTAATATTCAATTAATTCTATAGTTTGCAATAATATATATAAAAGAGATTTATAGAAATCAAATTGAGTTAATTTCAGAAGTTAAAAAATGTGTAGCTTGTAAATACATTTAAAAGAGAACTCGAGTTGTTTAAAATAAACAGAGTTTATAAATGAACAACGGAAGCGTGTGTGTCGCACACGGTACTTTATTTAAAAACAACGATTATAACGCTAATGTTATGATAAATGTTTTAAATCTAAACAACGACTTTAGCGCTGTTGTTATAGTAAATATTTTTAAATCTATATAGCGATTTTAAACGCTGCCGTTATAGTTACTGTTTTGTAAATCTAAACACTGATCTTAACGCTATTGTTATAATAAGTGTTCTATAATTCTAAATAGCGATTGTAACGCTGTTGTTAAAAGTAATGCTTTATAAACCAAATATTTGGAAACAACGATTATACCGCTACCGTTATAACCAAAGTTTTTCCATGAAAGAAGTATGTTCTTAGATTGGATCCGAAGGTCGCGTAAACGATGTTTGGTTTAAAGTTGTGACCTTTAACTATTTCAAATTGAGAATGTTGTTCAATTAAGGTCTGAGAGGTAATTATACCCCAACTTGATTGACTTCATGATTGATGGAGAAATGGTTAAGGTTCGATAGTGAAGATTGGTTAGCAATATGGTAAGTTAATAAATGATTTAAAGTTTGAGTTATAATAACCATGTTTTATAACATCACCTTAATTTGAAAGAATTTGAAATTTTTTCCCAAATAAAATAAGAGATATTTTCAATGTACAGAGAATGAAATGAATTGGTCAACAATGGATTAAGAAAAGGAATTGCAAATAATAATATGATCATGAATTGATTTAAAGGGTCCCAGTGTTGTTTGATGGTTGATCGGTAGAATTTCCAATTGGAAATAGGACCGCTGATTGTATGGATGTTTCTTTGTTAGTTAAATCACCAATTATCAAAGTTTTGATTTATTTTATACCTCCGTTGTCAATATGGAGAGACCGGGATCAGATTTAATATCTGAAACCACTCTGTATTGGCATAAACGTTCGAATCAACATATGTTGAAGAGATTATGAAGATGGAGTAAAATGCAAGGGTTGTTCTGTTAACCTTAGGTAGAAATTGCCCAAGATGGATTAATAGAACGGTGCCTTCTGTTTGTCCAGACCCAGGACAAATTGTATGGACGAGTGTCTGACAGAGTATTTCCAAAGGGATTACGTACGTTGATTCCTTCAAACGTACGAAGTTAGTAGCAAAGAAGGGAAACTTCTTTAGCCTAACAATCTGAGTATTTTTGTGGGAATAAATTAGTGATTTCTGATGGATCTGATGATGTGGAATTCAAAGTGAATGGTGGTCAGATGTTTTGGAAGACAATTCAAACCTCAAGCCTCACAGCCGGGAATTGACAAAAATCGGGCAGGCAGCATGGCTATGTGGATCGCTCCCATTAGGATGTATAATCACCTATCTAGAGTAATTCCATTTAATTTTTTAATCTATCGATATTGTCCCTTTCGGGAAACGGTTGCTGATCCCAACCGTTGGTGATATACATTTGATACACTTAAGCGAAATGAGTGGTCGGTCATGTGGGGTTAGGTTGCAAGAAGTTCTTGTTGAACCCAATGTATTCGCCTCTAGAGATACACTATTAGAAGGTGGTTCCATACCTTGTCATATTGGAAATCCCATCCCCAATAAGCGCCCTGCGGTTTTTGATTTAATATTATATATGGAGAGTGGGATGCAAACATTCCGCTAGATTGTTATTTATTTGGTGTGGACATTATTATAATATCACTGGATTTGATATCAAAAATATTTTTGGTTATCGTAATGTAAAAACCATCCGTGTTTATGTGTGGATCGGTCTTACAATTATCATTTCTTTCGAAAAGATTTTTAAAAGTTAAACCAATGGTTGGAGTTTACTCACACCAGTCCCATGACTGACCCAGAGTTTATTTTGTTTTGTTTTCCCTAAACTATTGGGTGCCCAAATTTGTACAGGTAGTCAAGTAGTCGGGATTTTTCAGATTCACTTGGAGGAGTTCGAAGCAGGCGGCTTCACCAGTTAGATATAGGTTATCATATTTTCTGCTGTGTACTATGTTTTATATGGAAACAGGTGTTCATAACTGTTCCAGGGATAACCGTTGTGCTCTGATGATGGTACGTATATACAAATACTGATTTGTGTTTCAAAGTTTACGTTATCTAACATATTTTATTTGTTTTGTTATGAGTTTGTGATCTTCGTTTTCTTCTATTCTAATATTTCTTTCTTTCTATTTCCCATCCTCTAACTTATTTATGATTCGTATTTTTGTGTAATTTTGGTTGGACATGTGGTGTTATTAGTCGATTCAAAGAGTACGGAAATTCGGGCCATTACAGTTGGTATCAGAGCTGAAGGTTGAGTAGTAACCTTGGCTCTGTGGCGTAACTCAATAGAGATGGGGTTATTATTACCTTAGATTGACTTTGGGTGTATATATATGAGCGCGTATTTGTAGATTTGATATAAATTGTCTTATATTGTGTGGACTGGTTTATTGAGTGGCTTATGAATTCTGGTCGATATAGAATGTACAACTATATCAATAGGTGTTTCTAAACTCTCGAACAAAGCAATTCGATACAGTATTGTTTTTAAAATGGGTGAATAAAATAATTTGCCTAAAGATTATTTGGATATAAAAGGAATAATTTTTGAATTATTATATATGGATGTGTTGATTGTTATTACAAACAAATGGAATTATAAAATATTGAAATGGTTATATATAACCAAATATAACTTGTATATGAGAAATATACATAAATAAGATGAACTGAAATTAAATTCAAACCAGAATTTGGAATTTAAATCCAAGGGAATTAGAAATATTTTCTGAAGTATTTTTAAAAGTCATATAACATTGCTTTGAAGAATTTTTGAATAAGAATGGTTTAAATGAGTTTTTGAAAGTGATTAAGCACTGAAATCACTTCAGTGGCGAGAAAACAATTCTGATAATGGGTCGCGACATTATCAGTATTTATTTTCAAGTTTCTGAGTGATGGATTGCTACCATAGTAATTTAGGAATGAAAATTTTATTTAAAAAGGACAACATGTATTAGAAATTCAAATGTTTTGAATTGAGTTGATTATAAATATATGTATATCAATATATATGATTTAAAACTAATTTGAAATAAAACCCGGGAATTTGAATTCTGAAATTAAAATTCAAAATGTCTAAGTTCAATATATTGAAATGGTAAAAATGCATCAAATGAATTGAAATTTAACTTAAGTTAAGTTAAATAAAATTGGACTGGATTACAGATAATCCAGAATGAAATCAAACAAGTTGAATATATATTGGATGTTGTTGTTTGGAATTAAACTGTGATGGAATTGAACTCAAGCAGAATAAGAGGGTTGATTTTTGAAAATAGAATTCAGTTTGGATTAGTGAATAGAAGTGAACTAATCAGAAGTTGATTAGAGAGTTAAAAATCGGAAGTTGGATTGATTTGAAACTAACTGGAAATAGATATATGTATACTAAGAAGATATTGAATGGAAGCGAAGGAAAGAGATAGAATTATGCCGGACCAAAAAGGTACATGTTTACAATATTACTAGGGTTTGATGGTTTTATGAGCCTATGGGGCAAGCCGCTTGGCTTTTATATTTTCTTTTGGATTGGAGAAGGCCTAGAAAGGCGAGTTGTGGTTGTACCGATTGAGCCATGCAGAGGAGATGCTGCCGAAATTTTTCATAATTTAAAGTGTTCAGAATTTTTGGAAATTTTCGTTAGTAAGAATAAATTAATATTTTAATTGAAATAAATTGGTCCAGTTAAACTGAAGTTATGGAGTGAACAAAAAGGATTTTTGGACCTAGTTAATAGGGTATGTAGCATCTTTTCCAACCTTAGCAATTTCAAGGACGAAATTATTTTAAGGGGAAAGGAATGTAACGACCCGGGTTTTAGCTGTTAATTTCAAAATATTTAAATTGGTTTTAGAGATTGTATTGGTAATATAAAAGATATTCATGAGGAAATTATTAATTAAAAACGAAGGTGAATGTATTACATTTTATTTAAATTTGAAAATAGCTTGAAATAGTCACGGTAGTTCGTTATTTACGTTTTAAACTTCAACTGAATATACAGGATCCAAAATAAGTCGGATTTTTTTGAAATAAGAAACGTTTGAATCTATTAAGCTATATCTTTTTAATGGAAGAGAAAAATTGAGTTTCATATTGAAGATTTTGTTTTATGCCCAAATCAAATTTATAAATAGTCGTTGTAAAATTGTTTATGAACTATAACGGTTTAGTTAATATAACTAGTGATTGGTTATGAATTTGGACAAGATTCTTTCGAGGCATAGTTATAATTTAATTTTTTAAAATTTTACTGTAATTTTTAATTAATTAAATAAGCAACTTTTTATTTGGAATATTTTGCGCCTATATCAATATTTTTGGGGTTTCATAATATAAGTTAAACTATCGATATTATTGTATTTCTGGGATCATAACACATTTTTCGACAAAACCCTATTTTCAGATTAGTGGCAGTCGGAATTCTGTGTAGCAGAATAAAAATAAGACATGGGCGCGTATGTACAATCCTAACATATTCTGACTCTTTCAGCCAACTTATTTTTTTAGCCGTCCCCTTAAGATTCCATCTGAATTTAAGTGTAATGCAGCAAAGCGTGCCGACCACGAATATGTGCTCACCACGAAACCGTGCTGACCACGTAACGTGCACACCACGTATACTTCACGAAAAGGACCCTCTCTTTTTCTTTCCTTTAAATACCTACTCGTCCCTTACTTTTACTTTTTCCAGAAAGAAATGGAAACACTGAACTTCATATAAAAATCGAAATGGCACCTATCCTCTCACTTCTCTCAGTTACCCTCTCTCGATCTCTCCCTCCACCAACGCACTCGGTCCTTTCCAAAAACTAACCCAGCGTCGGTCGGAGGTGAAAGCCTAGGGGGTCACGGCAAGCTAGAAAAGCGGATTCGATGGGAGATCCTTGGAGGGGGGTTCTGGAGTTCTTGAAACAGAGGAGGACGTGGCCTATCTCGACCGGATTCCGGTGATCGAAGTCAACGCAGGAGGTGAGTCAAAGGGCTGAAGCAATATTTGTTTCAAACTATAGTGCAAATGATGGGTATCTGATTTTGAAATGGAAATTTGGCCTGGTCACGAAAGTATTTTAGAGTGGGCTAATTAACCTAAATGACGGAATGGTTGCATTTTACTCATTGTTGCGATAGTGGCTAGAAATAGAGTCAGTTTGAATTTGCTTGTTCAGGAAGTGGACTGGAATGAAAGAAGTTATCGGTATTTTTAGTTTGACTTTTAGGAGTTTGGATTTAAGAAAGGTCATGGTAGTGGAATATAGGAAACAAGTGAAACAAGGGAGTGGATGGCTTTGAAATTCATGGTGACTGGGGTATTACGAATGAAGGGTTGGATGTTGTATAGGAAGAAGAAGGGTTGATGTTAATAACTGATGATATTGGTGCATTTTGGTTTGGGCTCTTGTTGAAAGTCGAAGGGTAAAACGTGATGTTGTGGTTCCGTGTGAATAAGGGGGTGTGTGTAATTGGGGTTGTTCCTATTAATAAATTCATGCATGGGTGGGTAGTACGGAGGCCTGTTTGCCTACGGAAATGATGTGGTGATGTTTTCGAGTGATGTGTAGGTGGAAGTTTTGAAACAAGGAAGGTGTTTTAACGAATTGATGAAACAGAACGGGAGACCATCGAACAAGGAGACTGGTGAAAACTTGAATTGAGTGGAAATATATAGGAGTCAAACGTATTGCTTTGTCTTAGAGAAAAAGTTCCTGCGCTTATAAGGTGATTATAAGAGATATTTATTTAAAGCTAATTAGGTATTAAAATAATTTAGTTAATGATGTCAAGTTCATACAAAACCTATAACGTGTATTTGATCAGAACTGAATGCGATCAGATCAGATCCGTTGGAACCATATCAACAAGATATACACTATGGAATTGACGTGGCTGAGAACAAAGCAACTTGGATTTCGTGATAAAATCAAACGCTTGTTTGATTGTAAACGAAACAAATGGAGAACCGTCAACAGCAAAATGATGTGAGTAAACTCACTAGCTCCGCATTGTTTATATTTTTATATAATCGAGTTCTAAATTTATTTATTGTAATTTATATTGGGTGATGGTTGAATGATTGAAATGGTTGACAAAATGGTTGATATAGTCATATCATTGATCGATTATAAATTCTGTCCACCATGATATTTCATATTAATGTGAAATTAATAGTATCCATGTGATTAACATATGTGAATGCAAGGAAACAGGTTGGAGGTATGCAACTGGATTCCTCAACATTTTATTTACTGTTTTATTTATTTATAGTGATATATGACGTGATATATGACTGTATATTGATTTTGCTGTGGTTGAATTAAACTGGCCCCATAAATTTTGGAATTTGAACACTGTAAAATATTTAGGATGTAGAAAAGGGATTTGAGATTTAAAAAGGAAATTATTTCCAAAATGGAAATTAAATTTCAAATGGAAAGAAAATAGAAACTTGTTTAAGTGAATTAAAACAAGAAGTTGTTTATAACGATGTGTTTAAATTAAATTAAATATGTATCATAGATTAAAATAAAATATAAATTCAAGTTGAATTTATATAAGCAAAGTGGTAATCGGTGTTGATACCGATATTTGAGATGGGATTTGAATGCAATAGTTGTAAAAGAGATTTTGGTGGGAAAATTGGTTTCGAAAGAAACGATGGGTTATATTCCAAAAAAATGGGAATATAAAATTAATTCAGATAAACCCAATGGAATTTTAAATAGGAATTCGGCTATGTCGAATTTTACAAATCATTTATGTCTCGAAAGGATATTTAAATTTATTTAACATAAACCTATAATTTAATTTAAATACATTAAGAGGGTAATATTCAATTAATTCTATAGTTTGTAATAATATATATAAAAGGGATTTATAGAAATCAAATTGAGTTAATTTCAGAAGTTAAAAGATGTGTTGCTTGTAAATACATTTAAAAGAGAACTCGAATTGTTTAAAATAAACACGTTTATAAATAAACGACGGAAGCACGTGCATCGCACACGGTACTTTATTTAAAAATAGCGATTATAACGCTGCTGTTATGATAAATGTTTTAAATCTAAACAGCGACTTTAGCGCTGTTGTTATAGTAAATATTTTGTAAATCTATATAGCGATTTTAAACGCTGCCGTTATAGTAACTGTTTTGTAAATTTAAACAGTGATCTTAACACTATTGTTATAATAAGTGTTCTAAAATTCTAAACAGCGATTGTAATACTGTTGTTAAAAGTAATGTTTTATAAACCAAATACTTGGAAACAACGATTATACCGCTACCTTTATTACCAAAAAATTTCCATAAAAGAAGTATGCTCTTATATTGGATCCGAAGGTCGTGTAAGCGATGTTTTGTTTAAAGTTGTGACCTTTGACTATTTCAAAGTTGAGAATGTTGTTCAATTAAGGTCTGAGAGGTAATTATACTCCAACTTGATTGACTTCATGATTGATGGAGAAATGGTTAAGGTTCGATAGTGAAGATTGGTTAGCAATATGGTAAGTTAATAAATGATTTATAGTTTGAGTTATAATAACCATGTTTTATAACATCGCATTAATTTAAAAGAATTTGAAATGTTTTTCCCAAATAAAATAAGAGATATTTTCGACGTACAGAGAATGAAATGAATTGGTCAATGAGGGATTAAGAAAAGGAATTGGAAATAATAATATGACCAGGAATTGATTTAAAGGGGCCCAGTGTTGTTTGATGGTTGATCAGTAGAATTTCCAATTGGAAATAGGAGCGTTGATTGTATGGATGTTTCTTTGTTAGTTAAATCACCAACTATCAAAGTTTTGATTTATTTTATACCTCCGTTGTCAATATGGAGAGACCGGGATCAGATTTAATATCTAAAACCACTCTGTATTGGCATAAGCGTTCGAATCAACTTATGTTGAAGAGATTATGAAGACGGAGTAAAATGCAAGGGCTGTTATGTTAACCCTAGGTAGAAATTGCCCAAGATGGATTAGTAGAACGCCGCCTTTGTTTTGTCCAGACCCAGGACAACTTGTATGGACGAGTGTCTGACAGAGTATTTCCAAAGGGATTACGTACGTTGATTCCTTCAAACGTACGAAGTTGGTGGCAAAGAAGGGAAACTTCTTTAGCCTAACAATCTGAGTATTTTTGTGGGAATCAATTAGTGATTTCTGATGGATCTGACGATGTGGCATTCAAAGTGAATGGTGGTCAGATGTTTTGGAAGATAATTCAAACCTCAAGCCTCATAACCAGGAATTGACAAAAATCGGGCAGGCAGCATGGCTATGTGGGTCGCTCCCATTAGGATGTATAATCACCTATCTAAAGAAATTCCATTTACTTCTTTAATCTATCGATGCTGTCCTTTTTGGGAAACAGTTGTTGATCCCAACCGTTGGTGATATACATTCGATACACTCAAGCGAAATGAGTGGTCGGTCATGTGTGGGCCAGGTTGCAAGAAGTTCTTGTTGAACCCAGTGCATTCGCCTCTAGAGATACACTATCGGAAGGTGGTTCCATACCTTAACATGTTGGAAATCCAATCCCCAATAAGCGCCCTGTGGTTTTTGATTTAATATTATATATGGAGAGTGGGATGCAAGCGTTTCGCTAGATTGTTATTTATTTGGTGTGGACATTATTATAATATCACTGGATTTGATGTCAAAAATATTTTTGGTTATCGTAAGGTAAAAACCATCCGTGTTTATGTGTGGATTGGTCTTACGATTATCATTTCTTTGTAAAAGATTTTTAAAAGTTAATCCAATGGTTGGAGTTTACTCATACCAGTCCCATGACTGACCCAGAGTTTATTTTGTTTTGTTTTCCCTAAATTCTTAGGTGCCAAAATTTGCACGGCCAGTTAGCTATATATTATCATATTTTCTACTGTGTACTATGTTGTATCTGGAAATAGGTGTTTATAACTGTTCCAGGGATAACCGTTGTGCTCTGATGATTGTACGTATATACAAATACTGATTTGTGTTTCAAAGTTTATGTTATCTAACATATTTTATTTGTTTCGCTGTGGGTTTGTGATCTTTGTTTTCTTCTATTCTAATATTTCATTCTTTCTATTTCTCATCCTCTAACTTATTTCTAATAATGATTCGTATTTTTGTGCAATTTGGATTGGACATGTGGTGTTATTAGTCGATTCAAAGAGTAAAGAAATTCGGGCCATTACAGTTGGTATTAGAGCTGAAGGTTGAGTAGTAACCTTGGCTCTGTGGCGTAACTCAATAGAGATGGGTTTAGTAATACCCTAGATTGACTTTGGGTGTATATATATGAGCGCATATTTGTGGATTTGATATAAATTGTCTTATATTGTGTTGACTGGTTTGTTGAGTGGTTTATGAATTTCGGTCGATATAGAATGTACAACTGTATCGATAGGTGTTTCTAAACTCTCGAACAAAGCAATTTGATACAGTATTGTTTTTAAAATGGGTGAATAAAATAATTTGCCCAAAGATTATTTGGATATAAAAGGAATAATTTCTAAATTATTATATATGGATGTGTTGATTGTTATTACAATCAAATGGAATTATAAAATATTGAAATGGTTATATATAACCAAATATAACTTGTATATGAGAAATATACATAAATAAGATGAACTGAAATTAAATTCAAACCAGAATTTGAAATTTAAATCCTGGGGAATTAGAAATATTTTCTGAAGTATTTTTAAAAGTAATATAACATTACTTTGAAGAATTTTTGAATAAGAATGGTTTAAATGGGTTTTTGAAAATGAATAAGCACTGAAATCACTTCAGTGGCGAGAAAATAATTCTGATAATGGGTGGCGACATTATTGGTATTTATTTTCAAGTTTCCGAGTGACGGATTGCTACCATAGTAATTTAGGAATGAAAATTTTATTTGAAAAGGACAACATGTTTTAGAAATTCAAATGTTTTGAATTGAGTTGATTATAAATATATGTATATCAATATATATGATTTAAAACTAATTTGAAATAAATCCCGGGAATTTGAATTCTGAAATTAAAATTCAAAATGTATAAGTTGAATATATTGAAATGGTAAAAATGCATCAAATGAATTGAAATTTAACTTAAATTAAGTTAAATAAAATAGGACTGGATTAAAGATAATCCAGAATGAAATCAAACAAGTTGAATATATATTGGATGTTGTTGTTTGGAATTAAACTATGATGGAATTGAACTCAAGCAGAATAAGAGGGTTGATTTTTGAAAATAGAATTCAGTTTGGATTAGTAAATAGAAGTGAACTAATCAGAAGTTGATCAGAGAGTTAAAAATCGGAAGTTGGATTGATTTGAAACCAACTGGAAATAGATATATGTATACTGAGCAAATACTGAATGGAAGCGAAGGCAAGAGATAGAATTATGCCCAACCAAAAAGGTACATGTTTACAATATTACTTGGGTTTGATGGTTTTATGAGCCTATGGGGCAAGCCACTTGGCTTTTTGATTTACTTTTGGATTGGAGAAGGCCTAGAAAGGCGAGTTGTGGTTGTACCGATTGAGCCATGCAGAGGAGATGCTGCCGAAATTTTTCAGAATTTAAAGTGTTTAGAATTTTTGGAAATTTTTGTTAGTAAGAATAAATTAATATTTTAATTGAAATAAATTGGTCCAGTTAAACCGAAGTTAAGGAGTGCACAAAAAGGATTTTTGGACCTAGTTAATAGGGTATGTAGCGTCTTTTCCAACCTTAGCAATTTCGAGGACAAAATTATTTTAAGGGGAAAGGAATGTAACGACCCGGGTTTTAGCTTTTAATTTAAAAATATTTAATTTGGTTCTAGAGATTGTATTGGTAATATAAAAGATATTCATAAGGAAATTATTAATTAAAAACGAAGGTGAACGCATTAAATTTTATTTAAATTTGAAACGAGCTTGAAATAGTGGCGGCAGTTCGTTATTTACGTTTTAAACTTCAACTGAATATACAGGATCCAAAATAAGTCGGATTTTTTTGAAACAAGAAACGTTTGAATCTATTAAACTGTATCTTTCTAATGGAAGAGAAAAATCGAGTTTTCATATTAAAGATTTTGTTTTATGCCCAAATCATATTTAGAAATAGTCGTTGTAAAATCGTTTATGAACCATAACGGTTTAGTTAATATAACTAGAGATTGGTTACGAATTTGGACAAGATTCTTTTGAGGCGTAGTTATAATTTAATTTTTAGAATTTTACTGTAATTTTTAATTAATTAATACGCAACTTTTTATTTGGAGTATTTTGTGCCCTATATCAATATTTTTGGGGTTTCATAATATAAGTAAAACTACTGATATTATTGTATTTCTGGGATCATAACACATTTTTCGACAAAACCCTATTTTTAGATCAGTGGCTGTCGGAATTCTGTGTAGCAGGTAGAGCACAAACTTTAAACTTTAAAAATAAAATTAAGACATGGGTGCATATGTATAATCCTAACATATTCTGACTCTTTCAGCCAACTTATTTTTTTAGCCATTCCCTTAAGATTCCATCCGAATTTAAGTGTAATGTTGCAAAGCGTGTCGACCACGAATACGTGCTAACCACGAAATCGTGCTGACCACGTAACGTGCACACCACGTATACTTCATGAAAAGGACCCTCTCTTTTTCTTTCCTTTAAATACCTACTCGTCCCTTACTTTTACTTTTTCCAAAAAGAAATGGAAACACTGAACTTCATATAAAAATCGAAATGGCACCTATCCTATCACTTCTCTCAGTTACCCTCTCTCGATCTCTTCCTCCACCCACGCACTCGGTCCTTTCCAAAAACTAACCCAGCGTCGGTCGGAGGTGAAAGCCTGGGGGGTCACGACAGGCCAGAAAAGCGGATTTGATTGGAGATCTTTGGAGGGGGGTTCTGGAGTTCTTGAAACAGGGGAGGACGTGGCCGATCTCGATCGTATTCCGGTGATCGAAGTCAACGCAGGAGGTGAGTCAAAGTGCTGAAGCAGTATTGTTTCAAACTATAGTGCAAATGATGGGTATCGGATTTTGAAATGGAATTTTGGCCTGGTCACGAAAGTTTTTTAGAGTGGGTTAATTAACCTAAATGACAGTGTGGTTGCATATTACTCATTGTTGCGATAATGGCTAGAAATAGAGTCAGGTTGAATTTGGTTGTTTAGGAAGTAGATTGGAATGAAAGAAGTTGTCGGTATTTTTAGTTTGACTTTTAGGAGTTTGGATTTAAGAAGGGTCAAGGCAGTGGAATATAGGAAACAAGTGGAACAAGGTAGTGGGTGGCTTTGAAATTCATGGTGACTAGGGTATTAGGAATGAAGGGTTGGATGTTGTATAGGAAGAAGAAGGGTTGATGTTAATAACTGGTGGTATTGGTGCATTTTGGTTCGGGCTCTTGTTGAAAGTCGAAGGGTAAAACGTGATGTTGTGATTCCGTGTGAATAAGGAGGCATGTGTAATTTGGGTTGTTCCTATTAATAAATGCAAGCATGGGTGGGTAGTGCGGAGGCCTGTTTGCCTACGGAAACGATGTAGTGATGTTTTCGAGTGATGTGTAGGTGGATGTTTTGAAACAAGGAAGGTGTTTAATGAATTGATGAAACAGAACGGGAGACCATCGAACAAGGAGACTGGTGAAAACTTGAATTGAGTGGAAATATAGAGGAGTCAAACGTATTGCTTTGTCTTAGAGAAAAAGCTCCTGCACTTATAAGGTGATTATAAGATATATTTATTTAAAGCTAATTAGGTAATAAATTAAATTAATTAATGATGTTAAGTTCATATAAAACCTATAACGTGTATTTGATCAGAACTGAACGCGATCAGATCAGATATGTTGGAACCATAACAACAAGATATACACTATGGAACTGACGTTGCTAAGAACAAAGCTACTTGGATTTCATGATAAAATCAAATGCTTGTTTGATTGTAAATGAAACAAAAGCAGAACCGTCAACAGCAAAATGATGTGAGTAAACTCACTAGGTCCGCCTCTTTTTATATTTTTATATAATCGAGTTCTAAATTTATTTATAGTAATTTATATTGGGTGATGGTTGATTGATTGAAATGGTTGATAAAATGGTTGATATAGTCATATAATTGATCGATTATAAATTCAATCCACTATGATATTTCATATTAATGTGAAATTAATATTATCGATGTGATTAACATCTGTGAATGCAAGGAAACAGGTTGGAGGGATCCGAATGGATTCCTCAACATTTTATTTACTGTTTTATTTATTTATAGTGATGTATGACATGATATATGACTGTTTATTGATTTTGTTGTGTTTGAATTACACTGGCCCCATAAATTTTGGTATTTAAATAACATAAAATATTTTAGGATGTAGAAAAGGGATTTGAGATTTAAAAAGGAAATTATTTCCAAAATAGAAATTAGATTTTAATTGGAAAGAAAATAAAAACTTGTTTAAGTGAATTAAAACAAGAAGTTGTTTATAACGATGTGTTTAAATTAAATAAAATATGTATCATAGATTAAAGTAAAACATAAATTCAAGTTGAATATATATAAGCAAAGTGGTAATCGGTGTTGATACCGATATTTGTGATGGGATTTGAATGCAATAGTTGTAAAAGAAATATAAGTGGGAAAATTGGTTTTGAAAGAAACGGTGGGTTATATTCCAAAAAATGGGAATATAAAATTAATTGAGCTAAACCCAACGGAATTTTAAATAGGAATTCGGCTATGTCGAATTTTACAAATCATTTATGTCTCGAAAGGACATTTAAATTTATTTAACATGAACCTATAATTTAATTTAAATACATTAAGAGGGTAATATTCAATTAATTCTATAGTTTGCAATAATATATATAAAAGGGATTTATAGAAATCAAATTGAGTTAATTTCAGAAGTTAAAAGAATGTGTAGCTTGTAAATACATTTAAAAGAGAACTCGAATTGTTTAAAATAAACAGAGTATATAAATGAACAACGGAAGCATGTGCATCGCATACGGTACTTTATTTAAAAACAGTGATTATAATGCTACTGTTATGATAAATGTTTTAAATCTAAACAACGACTTTAGAGCTGTTGTATAGTAAATATTTTGTAAATCTATATAGCGATTTTAAACGCTATCGTTATAGTAACTGTTTTGTAAATCTAAACTATGATCTTAAGGCAACTGTTATAATAAGTGTTCTATAATTCTCAATAGCGATTGTAATGCTATTGTTAAAAGTAATGTTTTATAAACCAAATATTTGGAAACAGCGATTACAACGCTACCGTTATAACCAAAGTTTTCCCATGAAAGAAGTATGTTCTTAGATTGGATCCGAAGGTCGTGTAAGCGATGTTTGGTTTAAAGTTGTGACCTTTGACTATTTCAAAGTTGAGAATGTAGTTCAATTAAGGTCTGAGAGGTAATTATACCCCAACTTGATTGACTTAATGATTGATGGAGAAATGGTTAAGGTTCGATAGTGAAGATTGGTTAGCAATATGGTAAGTTAATAAATGATTTATAGTTTGAGTTATAATAACCATGTTTTATAACATCGCGTTAATTTAAAAGAATTTGAAATGTTTTTCCCAAATAAAATAAGAGATATTTTCGATGTACAGAGAATGAAATGAATTAGTCAACGAGGGATTAAGAAAAGGAATTGGAAATAATAATATGATCAGGAATTGATTTAAAGGGGCCCAGTGTTGTTTGTTGGTTGATCGGTAGAATTTCCAATTGGAAATAGGACCATTGATTGTATGGATGTTTCTTTGTTAGTTAAATCACCGACTATCAAAGTTTTGATTTATTTTATACCTCTGTTGTCAATATGGAGAGACCGGGATCAGATTTAATATCTGAAACCACTCTATATTGGCATAAGCGTTCGAATCAACTTATGTTGAAGAGATTATGAAGACGGAGTAAAATGCAAGGGCTGTTCTGTTAACCCTAGGTAGAAATTGCCCAAGATGGATTAGTAGAACGCCGCCTTTGTTTTGTCCAGACCCAGGACAACTTGTATGGATGAGTGTCTGACAGAGTATTTCCAAAGGGATTACGTACGATGATTCCTTCAAACGTACGAAGTTGGTGGCAAAGAAGGGAAACTTCTTTAGCCTAACAATCTGAGTATTTTTGTGGGAATCAATTAGTGATTTCTGATGGATCTGACGATGTGGCATTCAAAGTGAACGGTGGTCAGATGGTTTGGAAGATAATTCAAACCTCAAGCCTCACAACCGGGAATTGACAAAAATCGGGCAGGCAGCATGGCTATGTGGGTCGCTCCCATTAGGATGTATAATCACTTATCTAGAGAAATTCCATTTACTTCTTTAATTTATCGATGTTGTCCCTTTCGGGAATTGGTTGTTGATCCCAACTGTTGGTGATATACATTCGATACACTCAAGCGAAATGAGTGGTCGGTCATGTATGGGCCGGGTTGCAAGAAGTTCTTGTTGAACCCAGTGTATTCGCCTCAAGAGATACACTATCGGAAGGTGGTTCCATACCTTGTCATGTTGGAAATTCAATCCCCAATAAGCGCTTTGCGGTTTTTGATTTAATATTATATATGGAGTGTGAGATGCAAGCATTCCGCTAGATTGTTATTTATTTGGTGTAGACGTTATTATAATATCACTGGATTTGATGTCAAAAATATTTTTGGTTATCGTAAGGTAAAAATCATCCGTGTTTATGTGTGAATTGGTTTTACGATTATCATTTCTTTCGAAAAGATTTTTAAAAGTTAAACCAATGGTTGGAGTTTACTCACACTAGTCCCATGACTGTCCCAGAGTTTATTTTGTTTTGTTTTCCCTAAACTCTTGGGTGCCCAAATTTGTGCGGGCAGTCAAGTAGTCGGGATTTTTCAGATTCACTTGGAGGAGTTCGAAGCAGGGGGCTTCACCAGTTAGCTATACATTATCATATTTTCCGCTGTGTACTATATTGTATCTGGAAACATGTGTTTATAACTGTTCCAGGGATAACCGTTGTGCTCTGATGATGGCATGTATATACAAATACTGATTTGTGTTTCAAAGTTTATGTTATCTAACATATTTTATTCGTTTCGATGTGAGTTTATGATCTTCGTTTTCTTCTGTTCTAATATTTCTTACTATTTCTCATCCTCTAACTTCTTTCTAATAATGATTCATATTTTTGTGCAATTTGGGTTGGACATGTGGTGTTATTAGCCGATTCAAAGAGTACGGAAATTCGGGCCATTACACGGCGCACTTGACGGTGGTCCCCACGTTGAACTCGGCGATGGAAGGCAGCGGGTACGGTGGTGCGAACGATGCAACTTTAGGAGCACGATACTCGAGATTCACAACACGAGGGAAGGCGAGAGCAACATGGATTTGAAGAGCACAAAATTCTCTTCAAAATTTTTTGAAAAATCTTCGATTTCGTGGTGTTGTTTGAGAGAAATCATGCGGAGAAGATCTGACAAGTTTCCGTCGTTCGTTATTAACACTGGCGGTGCGGATTTTTAATGAACAAGGGTTTGAGAAAAAAAACCTATTGGCCCAATATATATATATATATATTTAAATTATTTTTAATTTCTTTAATTCCAAAAATGTCTATTAATCCATATGAACTTCAAATCAAACCCAACGACTATCGGCCTTAGCTAAATACCCCTATACCGGACATAATGGAATAAGTTTCGTAAGCCCGTCCAACTATTTTAGTCAGTTATTCCTCAAATTAAAATGTAAAACATTCGATATTAGATTTGAACGTATATTTTAATTCAATGGGGCCACATACTGATTCCAAAAATTCCCGAAAAGTAAATCTAGCTATGTTTTGACGATACGGTCTTAACAAAATTAATTTCGTCGAATTTGGAGACTATTTGAAAAAGGGCTTTTCTGGTCGATCCAATTCAAACTGAAATTACCAAGCGCATTTTAATTTACCACGCTCGCATATTAATTCCAAAAATTGTGGAATTTAAAACCTAACAATAAATTGGCATTCTGGATTCAACCAAAGTGGCTTCATCAAAAATGGAGGTCGTTTGCAAAATGTCTATTTTTAAAGGCCATATATATTTAAATTCTGTAGCGACTCTTTTAAATTTTAAACTGGACATAACTTTCAATTCATGTTATGAAATCTGGATTTTTCACATTCGTTAGAAAGATATAATTAAAAATATTCAAATGTTTCTGGTTTTACTGAAATCCGACTTATTTTGAATTCTGTACATTCATTTGAAATTAGAAATCAAATTTTCAAACTACCGCGCCAGTTCAGGTTCGTTTTATAATTAAAATAAATACATACATTTTAACTTCGATTTAAACAAATTCTAAATCGTTATTATTTAAAATAAATCATTTTAAATATTCAAATTCATTAAAATGGCTAAAAAAAAATTATTTGGTTCTGATTTTCCGTGTTGTTACAGTCTCCCCCACTTAAAACATTTTGTCCCCGAAAAGGAAACAATAGTAAAGTAGGAAACAAAATGGAAATAGAATAAATTGTAAATGTACCTTGCACCAGAGCTAATCAGATATGTCCACTTTGCACTTGGGATAAGCCTGTTTGATGCTATCTTCTGTCTCCCATGTACAGTCTCTATGATCTCCGCTCCACTGCACATTGATTAAATGAACCTTCTTGTTCCTTAGCACTTTAGTTTCTTTGCCAATAATTTTTATCGACTCTCTTCTCACTGCTAATTTCGGAGTAATATTCAAATCTTGTTGCACTGCTTCCTCAATAATCAAGTCTGGATCATGCACATGCTTTCGAAGCTGAGACACGTGAAATACATCATGTTCTTTGGGCAACCAGTTAGACAATTGAACTCTATAAGCAAGAGTTCCAATCCTTTCAAGTATAGGAAATGGACCAATAAATGTAGGCTCCAACTTCCCTGTTTTCCCGAATCAGACTACTCCTCTCATTGGAGAAACTCTTAAATATGCATAGTAACCAACAACAAATGATAAATCACTTCTTCTTGAATCTGCATAACTCTTCTGTCAGCTTTGAGGTGTTTGCAGTCGCTTCTTAATGAAATCGACATTATTCGAAGCTTCACGAATCATGTCAGGATGCAATACTAGTCGATTGCCCGGTTCTACCCAACATGTGGGAGGTCTACATTGTATGCCATACAATGCTTCGAACGGTGACATTCCCAAGCTCGCGTAGTTGCTGTTATTATATGAGAACTCAGCCAAATGCAAGTGATCTTCCCACGATCCATCAAAATCAAGAATACAAGCCCGCAATAAGTCTTCTAATATACGATTCACCCTCTCAGTTTAGCCATCTGTTTGAGGATGATATGTGGTGCTAAGATTTAACTTTGTTCCCAATTCTTCTTGGAATGCTTCCCAGAATTTACTAGCAAAAATCGGGTCTCTATCACTGACTATGTTTTTGGGTACTTCATGCTGTCTAACAATTTCTTTAAAATAAATCTGCGCCAGACTTTGAGCGGTTCTAACCGATCTGACAGGAATAAAATGGACGGTCTTTTTCGAATAATCTACGATCACCCGTATACTGTCATTTCCTTTCTTGGTTCTGGGCAAACCATCTATGAAATCCATAGTAATTTGATAACACTTCCAATCTGGAATCTCCAATGGTTGCAATAATCCTGCAAGTTTCTATTGATCACTCTTGATCTGTAGGCAAGTAGAACACCTGCTAACATATATGGAAATGTCTCTTTTCATAGATCTCCACAAGAAAGTATGCTTGAAATCATTATATATTTTACTCACTCCTGGATGGATACTAAGCTTGGACTTGTGACATTCATCTAGTATTTCCCTTCTGAGCTAAGGAATATTCGGAACACAAATTCGGCCTTTTAACCTCAAAACTCCCTTGTTATCTGTCTGGAAACTCGAGACTTTTCCTTTCTAAACTCTCTTTGTGATCCTCTGAATGAAGTGATTTTCCTTCCGAAGAGAAGAGATCTTATCAATCATTGAAGGCGTAATAATAAGATTGGTGATGATCGCATTCTTTCTGCTGAGCGCATCGGCTACAACATTGGTCTTCCCTGGAGTATACAAAACATCTAGATCGTATGCTGCAAGAAATTCTAACCAACGTTGTTGTCTCAAATTCAAGTCCTTCTGGATGAATAAATATTTCAATGATTTATGATCTGTATATAATTCAAACTTCTCACCCAATAAATAGTGCCTTCAGATTTTCAAAGCAAACACGACGGCTAACAACTCAAGATCATGAGTAACGTACATCTTCTCATGCGGCTTCAACTGACGACTAGCATAAGCAACACCTTGGCCTCTTTGCATAAATACTGCACCAACCCCTTCAAGAGAAGCATCTGTATAGACTGTCAAATCTTGACTGCCATCGATAATTGTTAATACGGGAGCAGTAGTCAACCTTAATTTAGCTCTTGGAAAGCTGCCTCACATTCTGGAGACCAATTAAATCTTGCGTGCTTCTTAGTAAGCTGTGTCATTGGACTAGATAGCTTCGAAAAATCCTTAATGAATTTCCGATAATAACTATCCAATCCTAGAAAACTTCTGACTTCTTAGGGCGTACTAGTCTGTTTCTATTCTTGAATAGTTGTAATTTTGCTTGGATCCATTGAAATTCCTTCCTTTGATACGACGTGACCAAGGAACTTGACTTCTTCTTGCCAGAATGTACATTTATAAAATTTGGCTTTTAATACATTCTTTCTCAGAATTTCCATCACTTGTTCTAAATGTTTAGCGTGCTCCCTAGCTGACTTGGAGAAGATCAATATGTCATCAATGAAAACCAATACGAATTTATTCAATACTTCTCTAAATACTCTGTTCATTAGATCGACGAAATAAGTTGGAGCATTACATAAGCCGAACGACATTACTAACCACTCGTAAAATAAGTTTGGACCTCTGAAAGTTGTCAAAGGAACACATTCTTTGGCAATACGCAATTGATGGAAACCTGTAGCTAGGTACATTCTTGAAAATACTTGCGCTCCATTCAAATGATCCAGTAAATCATTAATTTGCGGTAATGGATATTTATTCTTTAATGTCTGCTTAATGAAGTCTCGGTAATCGACACATAGTCTGAGAGTACCGTTTGACTTTGGAACAAATACTACGGTTTCTCCCCATATTGAGAAACTAGGTCTGATCAGACCCTTCCATAGTAATTGCGAGTTTGGTCGCCCAACTTTTCTTTCTCCTTCAATGTCATTCTCCGAATAGCATGCACTACTGGCCTTGCATTCGGAATTAAATCGATCTTGAAATCAATTTCTCTTTGCGGAGGTAAGTTATCCACTTCTTTAAACACATCCGCATAATTTTGACGATAGGAATATTTTCTATAGGAGCCGAAGAAACATCAAGAGCGAACCAAAATTCTTTCCTATCAGAAATTGGAACTTCACATGGTATTGTTATGTACCTTCCGAATTTAGTTTTAGCTTTAACGATTCTCTCCACGCACTTAACTTTGGCTTCATATTTGGTTAACCAATCCAATCCTAAAATAAGATCAAATTCGGTAAAATTCATGAGGATCGAAATGGAAGGGAACCGATAACTAGAATAAGAAACAGGCACCCCACAAATCCAACTAAGATCGAGGAAACCCCCAATCGGATTATGGACACTGATGGGTTCTTTGAGCTTTCTTAACCACATTACTCGAAATAAAACTTCATGACGTGCCTGTATTCAACAGTGCTTTAACTGGAATATTTTTGATAGTAAGTGTGCCTTCCAAAACATTTGGCCTTCCCTGACTAGTTGTGGGTGTTGCAGCATCTGTCGTTTTATTAACTTGAGCCACCTTGGCGACTTTTTAAAAGAAAACAATCTTGCTTTACATGAGCATCCTGATGGCAAAGATTGCATTATCTGGTCTCTTGAAACCCCTTTCTGGATTTAGATCCGTCTTTCTTCGAAGATTTACAATTCCTTATCGAATGCCCTTTCTCATTGCACCTGAGACATACGATAGTCTTTACTCTCTTCTGATTGGCCTTAGGCTTCTTACTGACCTCAGGCTACGTACTTGCCTCAGCGCTATCAGTTTCTGACTTCCTTTTGTTGCTAGAACTGCCTTCCTCTTTGTCTTCCAAAACCCTTTGCTTATCAAGATCCTCATAGCGATAATCCATTTATATCATCTTAGAAAAAGGAAGATTCACATGTGCAGTTACTTTACCTTCATATTTTCTTTGAAGTCCGTTAATAAATTTCAGATTCTTCCTCAAAGGATCTTCAGTTAGCGTAGGGCCAAAACGGGAAAGTTCGTTGAATTTATTCTGATACTCCTAAATGGTCATATCTCCTTGTTTCAGATGGTAGAACTCATCATATAACCACTCAGTTGCTTCTGGAGGAATAAACCTTTTTTTGAAAATTTCTTTAAATCTATCCCAAGTAATATTACCTTCTGGATTATCCCTAGTAGCAGTTTCCGACCGGATTAAAGCTTCATCTTTGAGTACCCAAAATGCCAGTAATCTTTTCTGATTATCTATCACCTTTAAACCTCTAAAAATTCTCTCAGAAGAGCGCATCCATGCTTGTGTTTCAATAACAGACTCTTTGCCTAAGAATGGTACTCCACCCAGATTTCGATACTTCTTTACTAGAACTTCTAGATCTGATTCTATCTGTAGGAGCACGATTGGCTAATTAGATTGCTTAACCATAGAATTACTTCTTCTGCCTCTGCCACTCATTTTCTGTTATGTCTGCAAATAGCAGACAAAGAGTCAGGCCAACAGAAAAGATATTGTAAAGCATAGAGACAAATATTTTAGTATACATGCACCTACGGGGGTGTATTTTATTCTACTATACTCATTCTAGGACATTACTTATCCTATCTATAATGGGTTACTCGCCCTAGAATACTACTGATTCTATTTCTGACGGCTTCATTAATATGTTATATTCTGGAGCTAAGATTAACCAAAGCCCTGATACCAAATTGTGATGACGCCAAAACCCCGTGCCACGGAAGCAAGGATAATCATTGGAACATAACACATAAACAATAAAAACAGAAAAGAAATATAGCATTACACCAGATAATGTACATCATATTACACTTTAAATAATGTCAACATCAGAGTTACACAACATAACAGGATCATACTTAGTACAGAATACAGTTTCAGCATAATATAAAATATCTGCAGCGGAATCAAACATAATATACATAATAAAGCCTGAACAACACAATAGATATGATAGAATCCATCTTCAGCTCCATATCTATCCAGAATGAGCCTACTAAAACCTGAATACAAGGCCGCCAATGTGGAAAATAGGGGCACCCAAGTTTGCAAAGCGAAACAAAGTACGAGTTAGTCATGGGACTTGTATGAGAAGTCTACTTAACTTATTTGATAATAAGGCTAATAACAGGACCACGCCGCTAACGCGGAACGAGTTTACTCCATTATATTGCCAGTGCATAAAACAAGTAAATCATTTAAATAACGCAATGCTTTTTACAAAAATGAAGCCATTATAAGACTCAGGTCCCATCACACAATGCAACGCAAGCCAGAGGATAGAGTTTTACCTTATAATGTCCAAAAAATGCTTGATACGTATAAATCAAAATCATTTGATATTATTACTAATGCATATATGTTTCGAAAAATAAATCATAATGTATCAATCATAGACGGCAAGGGGACCATATATCATGTCGCCATATATAGGTTTACAATCAAAACCGCACAATGTCGGATTAGAAGTTGGATTTCCATCATGAACCAAGGCAAGGGATCGTCCTTACCGAGTTCGAGACAATCTAGCCTACCATGTCTCGAGATACAGCCACAACTACACCTAGGAAAATGCATGGCCGGTCCACACTAAGTTGATTAATAAACCCTGAACAATACGTTTCCCCGCCCTTTGGGGGCATAATGGTCAGTATGTCGACCATATCAACCATCGGCATCGTAGTGACTGATATGTCTAAGGTACCTCGCTTTCCAACAACCACATAAGTAAAAATGTCTGGGCTCCATACTGTGACACTACTCCTAGCTAGAAAGAAACGCATGTCCTTCCTACCGTCCTTCATCCCTTTTATGGTTCATACCGAAGTGTAAAGCTCGCGAGTTAATGCTATACACAAAGCTATGCTATTTAAAGCCATGCTTTGATCATCAACCACAAGGCTGTGCTTTTCAAAAAAAGTTTTGATCCCTTGCATCTCAGCATGCCACATTGACATTCCACACCATGTGACTGATGTCTATCGATATATAACATCTAAGCTCGTACGTCTTAGAGAAGGGTGTTAGGCAAGAGAATTAATTCTCCGCTACCAAACAGATATATATTTAATAGTGATCAATCAACACAGAACGAAATCCAATGTCAGACACAATCCATTTACTTGTTCGTTCTGGGTCTGAACGTAACCGAAGGCACCTTATTCCTCATCCCATATGTCCAATACAGGAGAAAGGCCCTCACACATCCAGACAATCAACAAATACGTCCGGACTACTAACACTGTAACCCCTCCTGGGAGCTAACCGATCCAGGGCATTAGTAGTAATCCATTCGATGTGAAGATCACTGGTCTTGCACCATCTTCATGTCTTTGACATTTAATCATTGATCAATTATTTAAAATGAGAATTAACTCAGTCTTTTCAAATAATTCACATATATATAGAATTCAAATCAATTCTTTCCATGGTTAAATTATTTGACATTCACGTTTCAATTCAATATAATAATTTAATGTCAAATACACATAACCATCGGAATATCCAATAAACCAAGTAAAATCGGTTTATTTCCAGCCATATCGCTGATAATATTTTGTAATGATTTATCACTATTTTTATTTATTTAAAAATAGCCCAATTTAATTAAACGAAGCTTCAGGTCATAACGCGGCTCTGGCGCTGTTTTTCTTCAGACTTGATTTAGACATTTCTCAAAATCTAGTTGTTGGATCTTAACAAATTTAATACCGTTGGAAAGATCTTTCCAAAGAGAAACCAATGGTTCCATTTTTGGGAAAATCCAATGGTCGGATCTCCCGGTATAATCGTTTAAAGTTACGATTCCAAAACATGAACTACAGCTGAGCAATTTGTTTTATTTCCATTGTGTTTGGAATGGGGGTAATTAGCTATAGGCGACAGACATTGAGTTTCGTTTGGAGATCGGATGTGAAGTCAACTTTTATTGAATAAAATAATAATGAATTAAATATATATTTTCCTTAACCCTCTCTCTCAGAAGATTGAGCCCCCAAAAATTGAAAACTACTGCTCTTCTTCAGCCGCTCCAGGAAATCATCACCACCATCCACGATCGCGGACCCCTACCAACAACGCCACCTCGCCGGAGCAGCCGCTCCCCTCCCTCTTCCTCCTCCTTCGATCGCCCCTCCCTCCAACCCATAAAACCCTAGCCCAACTTCCCTTTAAGTCGCCCTTATTAACGCCACCCAACACCACAATCCGCCGCCGACGCCAGTGTGGGCCCCCGACCATTGCAGAACCCCCTCATCCCACTACCGACGTGGAAACCCCCTCCCCCCGATACAGTGTAAGGTTTTATTTACTTTATTTGTTTTATTTTAGTTTTTAAGTAATCATCCTTTAAATAAAATTTGATTTTCAGTTTATATAAAGATAGGATTTTTTATATGTATGATTGGAAAATAAAATTCTAATTTTTATATGTATGATTTGAAGATAAAAATGTGAAAAGCGAAAGGAAAATATGTTTTTCCTACGAATAACATAATAAAAATATGATTTTTATTATATGAGAAATGATAATAAAAATGTGATTTTTATATGATAGAGATAATAAAAATATGATTTTTATATGATAGAGAATATAAAATAGCGATTTTTACATAAGGAGTAGAGATATAAAAGTACGATTTTTATATATGAAAAACTGATTTTTAAAATAAACATCATATTGAAAATATGATATTTACTATGAACAGCGGGAAGAGATAGCGATGGTATCGACGGAAATCAAAACGAAATCCATACCGTTCAGAAGGAAAGAATGATGGAGTGGAACCCACGGTGAGAACGTCTCACTTTAATTTTATTTCTAGTTAAAATATATACTAGGATGCAGATGGTGCTTAGCAGCACCTGACACCTGTCATCCACAGACCATGGACGACTTTTTTGTTTGTTCATTGTGTTGTGGAAATTGTTGGTGATGTGAAATGGATGGAATAAAATATTCATGTAATGGAATAAAATATTTTATAGTAAAAAATATAATTTTTAATGGATATATGAATAAAATAAATATTTATAAACAAATCGGACAATTTGTTTATGTACACACATTTGACTGATCGCCCATTTGCACAAATAAAATTCTTTATTTGTTGATTGAAACTCCACACGGGCATTGGGATGATATATGACATACACTAGTCCCAATAATTATCTGTATGTCGATCGATTGATTGACAGACTTTTGTAAGTGTTAAATATTTATATTTAATGCTTATGCAGTGTAGAATGCACTCTGGATGATGCATATGTTGTATGAAATCCATATAAACAACATTATATGGTGATTGACTGTGTCTGATTCCAGTTCAGAAAGAAGGGATATTTTAAAATGATGAATATTTTAAAATAATATTCAGTAAATGATCAAAATTTGATTTTGATATCCGATTTGGGATGGACACGAATATATTTAAATTTATAATGCCGTGTTGACTAGATTAACGCCATTTTGACATGAACGATATTTATATCGATTTTATTCATTTTTATAATGAATATCGAAAAGGAATTGATTTCAAAATTTAGTGTTATGAAAATATTATCATTTATATGTATATCGATGTTGTGGAATATTCAATTTTGATTTGAAATTGAACATGAAGTTGAAATCATTTTGAAAACGAATTTAAAACGATTTATTAAATATTTTTAAATGGAAATCGATGAAATATATATAATATAATATAATATATATATATATATAATAGCCTGAACAGAACGCGCCGCGCAGCAGCAGTTCGCGAATTTCGACCAATGACTTCGAACTGACATTACGGGAGATCCGACCATCGGATTCTCCTAACCATTGGGTTCATATCAGAAAGAGCTTTCTAGTGAATATGGGAGATTTGAAATTTAATGGTTGGATTTGGAATTATGTCCAAATCAAATTTGTAAAAGATCGTTGTAAGTGCAGTTCGATCACGTTTATGGAAATTGACAGTACGGGCCTTGATAAAATTATTAAAAATATCAATAATTTGTGTAAAATCATAATAAATGACTTGGAAAGAATTATGATGAGAAATTCCATATTTGAAAAGATAAAAATATATTTTTATCAAAATGAACAAGTTATGAACTAGAATTATAAATCCAATATTTTTAAATAAATGAATTGGATTTGAAATGGTTTTAAAAATAATCAGAATTTCCAATATATGAATTGGAATGGATTTGAATCGAAATTATCATCGGAATATTTTGATATTTGATTCCGTGATTATACGGATGCTGTGGAGGAATTTGGAAGATATATATATATCGTTATTCCAATACGATATTTGTTGATTTCAGAATTTGATATTGAATATAAGCTGATATATTTTCTATTCAAAGCCCTGTATTTAATATCAAATGGGATTTGGGTTTGTCGTGAATGGTGTCTTCATTAACACTGTTCTTAATAAATTTAATGAAGTTACCAATTAATTAATATTTAATTGGAATTGAATTGAATTTTTTTTTTGGGTTTATCGTGAACGGTGTTTTAAATAATACTTGTTGTTTAACTTGATTAAAAATGGAATGTGAATTGCGTTTATTGTGAACTATGTTTTTTAGCGACATTCGTTCTTTAACCCGATTTACAGTGAAATATGATTTGGAATTTTTAAATCTTTTTATTAAGATTTAACGCGAATTTTCCAAAGGAAAGTTTTCCAATTTAATATATTAAATTGGAATTGAATGGAATTTGATTGATAATAATCGAAGTGAACTTCTATGGAGGAAGACTGTTAATACATATGGAATTTAAAAGGCATTGCCATTATTCCATTTATATTATTGGTCGGATACGAAAATTGATATCGATTATATATTGATTTGTTTTTCCATGAAGATTCCATAATTAATGGAATGTGATTTGGGTTTATCGTGAACTGTGTTTTAAATGACATTAGTTCTTTAACCTAGTTAAGGGCAGGATTACATGTCTGTCATTGTATTTCGAACTGTATGGTTGATATATGCTAAATATATATCTGTTTGGTGGCGGAGAATTTATTCTCTTGCTTAACACCCTTCTCTGAGACGTACGAGCTTAGAGCTTATATATCGGCGGAAATCCATAGTACGGTGTAGATTGTCGATACGACACGTTTATGTTTCCAAAGTTAAATAATCATTAATATTGATTTTTGGGAAGATTAAAACTAAGTGGAGATTTAATGAATCTTTAATTAGATTGAAATGAGAACTGATAATTTAAATTATCAAATTTGGGAAATGATCGAGAGTGGAGTATCATCAGTTTTGCTCCAAGCGATAGTTAAATCTTTAATTAGATTTGAATGTGAAATGGAAATTAAATTTACCGATAATACCGTGGTGTTAGTTATAAGTAATACCAGTTTTGCTCCATGGGATGAATAGGTTGGGATTGGGAAAGAAAATAAATGATTACTTCAGTGTGGTTCGCTAATCCCGACTAGTTTGGAAAACCTTAATATGGTTTGAAATGATGTCCAATGGAAGATTAAAGAATAAATTTAAAAGAATTTATCTTTGATAAAATTAATGGGAAACTTTCCTTAAGAATGTGAATATCTGGATAAAAGAATATTCTAGATTGGAATGAGGCGTGTGTTGTGTTTATATCACTTGATTATAATACATACGCGAGTTATTCGGAAAGACCGGGTTTATACCCATTCTGAATAACTGATTCGACGATAAGTCAACGATGAAGACGATGGTTGAAGACTGGAGGTCTTCACATCATTTGGATGGTTACTGATGTCTTGATTGGGCTGTACACCCAAGATGAGGTAATAAGTGGTGATCGTCTAGACGTACTTGGAGATCGACGGATATGCAAGGGCCTCTCTCCTGTATTGGACATATGGGACGAGGAATAAGGTGCCTCCGGTTTCGTTCAGACCTAGAACGGACTTGTAAATGGATTGTGTGTCTGACATTGGATTTTATTCTGTGTTGATTGATTTCTATTAAATATATATCTGTTTGGCGGCGGAGAACTTATTCTCTTGCTTATCTCTGAGACGTACGAGCTCAGAGGTTGTATATCGATAGACATCAGTTGCATGGCGTGAATTGCCAGTGTGGCATGCTAAGATGCAAATGATCAAGGCTTCTGTTGAAAAGCAGAGTCTTATGGTTGATGATCAAAGCACGGCCTTAAATGGCATAGCTTTGTGTATAGCATTAATTTGCGAGCCTCACACCTTGATATGAGTTAAAAACGGGATCGGACCGTTGGGATAACACGACGTTTCTTTCTAGCTGTGGGTGGTGTCAGTGTTTTGCATGCCCTAACATTTATATTATTTTTACCTATGTAGTTGTTGGATTGCGAGGCGCCTCAGATATATCGGTCTCTTCAGAGCCGATGGATATAAGTCCTATAAGACCGGGAAACGTGTGTTTAGGAATAACTAATCCTCAAACGTAAGGGAGGACCAGCCCAACCGATCACGAGTTACCCAAAGTGTGTAGTCCTGAGGCATTTGCTAGAGTGTCTCGAAGCGGTGAGGATTTCATACACTTTAAACTATAATAGTATCAAAATGATTTGTTTTAAACGTACCAAGCATGTTTGGCTATTATAAGGAAAAACCCTATCCTCTGGCTTGCATTTCATTGTGTGATGGGACCTGGGTCTTATAATAACTTCATTTTTCTAAAAAGCATTGCGTTGTTTATTCTATGCACTAGTATTCTTGGGAGAAAACTCGTTCTGTGTTATACGACGTGGTCCCTTGATATTTCTGATTTTAAAGTAAATTAAATAACTGTTTTAGTTCTCACACCAGTCACATGACTGACCTGGAGTTTATTGTTATATCCTAAACTCTAGGTGCCCCTATTTTCCACACGGGCAGCTAGTAGTTTTGGTTTTGCAGATTTATATTCACAGGATCCTGGTTTACAGCTAGAACGATATTCGGAAAGTTCTGTATCCATTTATCTCTTTCAGTTGTGTATTGTATTACTTTTCCGCTGCTATGTAATGTATTGTAATCTCTGGTATTTATCAAATGTGTAATATTTATTCATACTCTGTTATACTCTTGTATTCTGGTGGAATTGTTGTAATAAGCAATGAAATGTTCTTCTGTCTAGGTTCTGATCTATCTTGTCCTCAAAGCAATCCGGGCTTTCCTTCATGGGGAAGTTCGGGTCGCCACAAAGGCTATCCATCATCGTTCTCTTTCTTCAAATCTAGTAATCTCCTCCAAACAATCCTAATTCATTATGGAACTCCACTGCGTACATAGTTGTTAAAGTGTTTTTCAGTATTGGCAGAGAGTATAACTAGGACGGCCCACCCCGCACCAACCGACATTTCCAATGAAATGCGTTGTGTCAATGTCCAACTAGGACAGGATGGTCGTCAAACGAAAAAAAGAAAACGAAAGGGATTTGAAACTATGAAGTAACAAAGAACCTGTAGTATATCTCACAGCGCATGGAACAAAATATAATAATAACATAACTTGACATAAAACAGGTGAGACAGTACATAAGCTGAAAACTAAACCATCATAGCAGCGAAAAAATTCAAAATACAGCTTATGATCCAGACCATCATTATTACAACTTTTAAAACTATCTCTAAAGCAAAATAGGAAGGCACACTACTAATGCCCAAAGTAGTAACCAGCAACAACACAGGGAGAATATAAGGGAATGATACGTGTAAGCCTCTTGCTCATCTCCGGACAGCTGCTCATGCATAACCAGCTAACATGTCTCTAGTCTTCTCATTTAGGAGCACCCAGAGTAATAAGAAGAGACAAAAAATTCTAGGTCAAACAAAAGTCTGGTATGAGCGATAAACAGCAAAAACAGAACAATAACAGGTATACGTAACCATACCTGAACCTGGACCTGCAACCAAAGAGTTAGAACAACAGGATGTACATTACTCTTAGGTGACATTAACACCTGGTGTGAAAACAACAAGGGGATTTTTGCATGTCATGGTGATAGCAAACATCAAACATAGAAATCATCCTTACATCTCTCACTCAGTGCGTAAAGCATACGATATCTACCACTTTGACCACCAAATTCTTTGCTACAATCACTCTGCCCCATGGAGACACGATGACTCCACTGCACTGATCCATAGCCACTAAACCTTTTTTATGTCCACGCTGCCCCATGGAGTCATGACAACTCCACAACACTAGCTCATAGCCTTGCTATGATCACATTTCCCCATGAAGTCATGACAACTTAACTGCACTAATCCATAGCCAATAACCGGTCCCTTAGCGGTGAGTCAAAGCTATAGATATCGATAACCCCTTTGCACACGTCCCGCAGCAAAGTCCATGGATTGTCCCATATTTTTATGGTGTAATAATAAATTTATTTAATTAGTGATTTATATATGTGAATAGTGGTTTAATTAAATTATATGGAATATTTAATTAATATAATAATTTAAAGAATATATATAATCCTGAATTAATCAGAATTAGCTGAAATAGCAATATTGTGAAATGGGACAAATATATAATTCAGTTTAAGATTTGATTTATATTAACGTATATATTTAAATAACAACAGTCTGAACGTATAATTATATTATAATTATAATCGAGCTCGAAATGGTGTGGTAGTTCATAATTTGGCGATTTGAACTTTAAACGAATATACATAATCCATTTTAAGCCGGATTTCCGTGAAACAAGAAACGTTCGGAGCTGGTGAAGTAAATTTTTCTAATGGAATAAAAAAATTGGGATTTTATTGTGTAGATTTTGAGTTATGTCCAAATCAAATTTTGAAATAGTGTCTATGAAATTTCTTTATAATTTTATACTGATTTATTTATATTTAAATGGATTTTCAATATAAATTGAATATCGATTTAACTCTGGATTTGAAATATCGAGTTATAAATCCAATTGGAGCTGTATGGTATTCTATTGTGAATATATACGATAATATTTATTTATAAATATTAAATTTAATTATTTTTAAATATATTAATATTTAAAAGGGTTTATTTAGAGTGTTAAAAATAGCCATTTTTGCAAACGACCTCCATTTTCGACGAAACTGATTTTGTTGGATCTGCAATATTAAATTATTGCTAGATTTCAATTTTCATGATTTTTGGGGTTAGTGTGTGGCCATACGGGATTACAGTCGATAATTTGACTTTAAAAATACGCTGTGTGAGCAAACGAACTCGGAATTTGATGAAACCAGTTTCGTTGGGTCCGTAAACTGTAGTCGTATGCCAATTTTCATGATTTTTGGATATCGTGTGTGATCATGCGGATTTTTAGAAGACAAATACGAGTAGCATTGACTATATAAACTAATAAAAAAATTTAATGAAGCTTCTAAGGGAAGCCAAAACTATCCTATAAGTACACGTTCACCCTTCAAAACCTAAAATATTTTCTTTTGAGGTCAACAAGTTTTCCGCCGTAACTTTTCTTTCTATTTCAGAAAAACGCAAACTTGTAAATTCTCAAACAAATAAGATAAAATACTATCAATCATGTGATGATTATATTCGGCTTCGCATTGGGTTCCTCTTCAGTCTAGCATTGGTTTGGAGCAGTTTGACATCAATAAGTTGGCGGTCTGTTCTTCAGCGATGCCTAGGGCAGAGAAGACCATGAGTTGTGATCATCGTATGGGTAAATCGAGTTCGTATTTGGCCTTGTGAGTTGAGATAGCTGTTGTGTGAGGTTTTTCTTTGGTATTCCAGAGAAAAAAATGTCGTTAAATTTCCTGTAGCTGTGCGAGGACTGCTTCGACGCGATGCAGGAAATTGGTGTGAGTTCTTTGGGTTTGGCATGGCTTGTTGCGGAATTTGAAGAGAAGGAGGATTGTGTGATTTTTCTTGAAATGGTGGAGTGTAATGTGTGATCGTGGTAAAGTTTGCATTGGAAATGGATGGGGGATACTGGCCAGCGAATTTTGATTTTGGAGAAGATGAACTTGCGGGTTGGGGTATTCAAATGATATTGGGCCGAGGGGTATAAGGGGTAAGGCCCATGTGAATCAAAGTTAAGTTAAGTTAATTTAATTATATATAATAACCTGTAAATTTAATATCTTTGTCGTACGTGATCAGAATTGAGCGAAACAAGATCCATTGGGCTCATATGGACGATGATTACAAAATGGAACTAACTGGGAGTGGATTGGAGCTCGTTTGAATTTATGGTGAAATAAATTGTTTGATCTGAATCAAATAACAGTTTATCGTCACTTAACTATGAACTACCAAGGTGAGTAATACTCACCAACTCTACCAGTTCATATTTTTATAACGTATTTTTAGAACTAACAAATAATGATTGATTGCTGCGTGTTGACTATTTGGTTGAACTGCTAAGTGACTGGTTAAAATTATAGATAATGATATATATATATATATATATATATTGTTAATCAAATATTGATTCTGTTTATCAGAATATTTCATATTGAAATGAAGTTGATGTTAATTATATTGTTTAACATCTGTGATGCAGGGAAACAGGTTGGAGGGATCCAACTGGATTCCTCAGTATTAATCATATTGTTCTTTTCATATATTGTAATATATGATGTAATATATAATCTGTGTTAATTACGTGTGTTAAATGATATCAATCATTGTTATTTGGTATTTTAAATACCATAACAAATATTGGAATGCAGGAAAGGGGATTTTCAAAGTGTATTTTGAAAATAAATTATTTATGCAAAATCAATGGATTTTATATATAAAAGGAAAAGGATTTTATAAAAGAAAATAATTATAAAATCAAAGGATAATTAAAAAAGGAAAATATTTGTGAAATAAATATAAAAGAAAAATATTTGTGAAACAAATGTAATATGAAACAAATAGGAAAGGAAATATTTCTGAAACAAATAGAATATAAAAGGTGATAGTTAGAAAATAAATAAAACTGAAAAGAAATATTTATTTAGAAAATAAATAGAATTATAAAAGGAAATATTTCAAAAAAAAAATGAATAGAATTATGTAAAAAGAGGATTTTACATTAGGAAAGTTTAGACCCGTGCTTCGCACACGGGTATAACATGATGAGGATTTAAAGTAAATATTTAATAGAAATATGTTTTTAACAGATAAACGGAGAAGAATAATTTATAAATAATGTTCTATAAATCAAACAAAATATTTATCATTTGATAAATAGAATATATAAGTCAGAACTTATATAGAGAAGTAAAATCGGTTTCAACACCGATATTTGAATTAGAATATGAACTCAGCATTTATAAAGGGAATTAAATGAGATTTAGGTGTTAGAGATAAAAAGGATATTTCGTATAAATAATTCTATAAATAGATGTATAAATAGAATTTGGAAATGGGATATTATTTTAAAAGACGAAACCAAACTTAATGGATTATATAAAGGAGTTAATTGAATATGGTTTATTCGAAGGGAGTTAATAGAATATAGTTTATTCGAAAGGAGTTAATTGAATATAGTTTATTCAAAAGGAGTTAATCGAATATAGTTTATTCGAAAGGAGTTAATCGAATATAGTTTATTCGAAGGGAGTTAATCGAATATAGTTATTCGAAGAAAGGAGTTAATTGAATATAGTTATTCAAAGAAAGGATTTAATCGAATATAGTTTATTCGAAAGGAGTTGATCGAATATAGTTTATCCGAAAGGAGTTAATAGAATTTAGTTTATTCGAAAGAAGTTAATCGAATATTGTTTATTCGAAAGGAGTTAATCAAATTCAAAGAGAGTTAATCGAATATAGTTTAGTCGAAGGGAGTTAATCGAATATAGTTATTCGAAGAAAGTAGTTATCGAATATAGTTTATTCGAAAGGAGTTAATCGAATATAGTTTATTCGAAAAGGTGTTATCGAATAGAGATTATTCGAAAGGGAGTTATATGTCGAAATTCGATTATATCAATTTCGGGAAAGTACTATATACTTTCTGTGTAATGACCCGAATTTTTGACGGTGTACTAATTAACTTATTAATTATTTAAATAACGAAAATATTATTTAATCGACGACATTAGAACGTATAATTATATTATAATTAAAACCGAGCTCGAAATGGCGTTGCAGTTCGCTATTTGGCGATTCGAACTTCAACTGAATATACATAAGCCGTTTTAAGTCGGATTTCTGTGAAACAAGAAATGTTAGGAGCTGGTAAGTATATTTTTCTAATGGAACAGAAAAATCAGGATTTCGTCGTGTAGATTTTTTATTTATGTCCAAATCAAATTTTAGAAAAGTCGCTATGGAATTTATTAATAATTTAATTCGATTAAAAAGGGTTTTTGACCATAACTTGAGCAGACGATCGAATTAAGCCACGAAACCAGTTCCATTGAGTTCGTATCGTCGTTTAGAGTCAGAAAACATATATAGTTTGTTATTTTTGAACATTAGAAAATTTGGTATCTAAAGGAGCACTTAGCGTGCGTAGAAAATAGCGTACCAGGAAAACAGTCTCGGAATGCGACGAAGTGTGTGCCATTGGGTTCGTATTAATTTATCGTTATAAGAAAGTCAAGTTTCGTGACAAACCGATGACGTATGTGACTTCGGTGGCCAAAAACGCCTTATTCTGAGTTAACCAGTTATACGTTTTAAATAGGGGTAACTTTATTTGAATGGTTAACTGGTCAAACGAACTCGAAATTCAACGAAACAAGTTTCATACGAAACCTTAGGAAGAGGTCTAGTGAAACGTCAAGGCCTCATATTTTTAGGATTTTTTCTGTAATTTTAAAGAATTAATGCTCAGTGTTTTTCATCAATATTTTCTAAGGGATTTTCGCAAACGGTGTCGGAATTCGACGAAACCTGTCCCATTGGATCCGGAATATTTTTCTATGCTAGGAATAGCTTAGTTTGTCAAAAACAGAGATCGTATAAACTGGTTTTAAGATGGTACTTCATAGCTAAGTATAATAGAATTAAATATTCATTTAATTAGTCCAATTTCTCAAAACCTTACCCCACCATAACACTTCTTAAAACCTAATTCTGAATTTCCTCAGATCAAACACTTTTGCGCCGTCGTTTCTTCTAGGAAAAATATCTGATCTTCATAAACTCTTTAAAACCCAAATAAAATCCTACAAATAGAAATGTATATATACTTCGGATCTGGGAATGCTTTTCTTCAATCTAATACTGGTTTGATGTTGTTCGAACATACTTTCGTTCAAAGCAAATATGGTCAACGCGGTTCTGGGGTAAGATAGCAGTTGCATGAGGTCGAGATGACCATTTGGGCGTGGTGCTGAGTCTGGATGTTGCGATGCCAGAAGTGGGGTCGAGGTGAGAAATTTTGGGTTCGCAGTAAGAAGGAGATGATCTTGGATTCACGGTAGCAGGATTTAAACGGAAAGGGTATTCATGAAGATGGCGTTGGTGATGGGGGACAAACAATGGTGGATCTGCAGCAACCTAGGGTACTTTTTGGGGTCGCGGTTGAAGACAACGTCGGACGTCGATGGAGGCATCGAGCAGTTAGTTGAGAGGAGGAGATGATGGAGATTTCAGTGGTGGATTCAAGGGTAAACTCGATTTTTGATTTAGTGAAGAATCGAGGAGGATTGGAGCTTGAAACCGTCGGCCATATTTCTGTGATGTAGCTGGAGCCGCGATGGGGAGGAAGGAGTGCACGGGTCCGGGTTTTATTCAACGTGGGGTAGTGGGCCGGCTTGTGAAAAGGAGGTAAAGGCCCATTAAGGAATTTTAGTCCAATGTTTAATTTAAATTGTGTGTAAAACTTGTAACCTGTATAACTTTATCATACGTGATCAATTTTCAGCGAAACATGATCCGTTGGGATCGTATGGATGGTGGCTACCTAATGGAACTGACTAGGAGTGGAGTGGAGCTCGTTTGAATTTATGGCGAAATAAATTGTTTGATTCAAATCAAATAACAGTTTACCGTTCTTTAACGATGAACTGCCAAAATGAGTAAAACTCACCAACTCTGAACAGTTATATTTTGATAATGTATTCTTAGAACTGATAATTATCTGTTGATTGTTGTGTGTTGATTTGGTTGATTGAAATGCTAGTCAGTTAGTTGAAATTTTAAATATATATATATATAAACCATTATATATATATATATATATATTGATGTGGTTTATCAGAATATTTCATACTGAGATGAAGTTGATGTTAATTATATGGTCTAACATCTATGATGCAGGAAACAGGTTGGAGGGACCCGACTGGGTTCCTCAATATATAAATACTGTTTGTTTCATATATTGTGATATGTGATGTGTTATATAATCTGTGATGATTATGTGTGCTTGGTTGACAGTAATCATGGTTATACGATATTTTAAATACCGTAATGAATACTGGAAAGTAAAAAAAGGGAATTTTCAAAACGTATATTGAAAATGAAGTATTTATAAAAATCAAAGGATTTTATAAAAGGAATATTTATTAGAAAATAAATAAAATCGGTTTAAAAATGTTAAAGAGAACAGGGTAGGGTTTTTGAGTAATTAGAACTTGTTATACATTGATTGAGTTGAGTAAATTTCAAGGTGTTGATCTGATGTTGGTTTCGGCCTTCGGGATTAACACTGAGAAATTTATTTACTTACCAATTTATAACGAGGATCTAATGAATAGAAGTGAAGTGATAAAAGGAATATTTATTTGGGAAAAATAAATAGAGTTAATGAAAAGGAGTTAACCAGTTGAGTTAAGTGAGTCAAGTTAACTAATTGGGTTAAGTAAGTCGAGTTAACCAGTAGAGTTAAGTGAGTCGAGTTAACCAGTTGAGTTAAGTGAGTCGAGTTAACAAGTTGAGTTAAGTGAGTCAAGTTAACCAGTTGAGTTAGGTAAGTCGAGTTAATCGAGTTAAGTTAATCGAGTTGAGTTAATCGAGATGAGTTAATCAAACCGAGTTAATCCAGATGAGTTAAACCAAAGGAGTTAATCGAATATAAGTTATTCGAATTTGAGTTAATCAGTTGGAGTTAATCAATTAGAGTTAACCAGTTAGAGTTAACCAGATAGGGTTAATTGAACAGAGTAAATCGAATAAGGTTAAAGAAATAGAGTTAAAACAATATTAGAAACTGACTAGAGATTAGTTAAGTCGAATGGTTTTCTGAGTGTTAATCTGATGTTGGTTTCGGCCTTTGAGGTTTATACTTAGAGAATTGTTCTCTTACTAGTTTACAGTTAGGGACTAATGGTTGTGGAATGGTAGTGACGCGTGAATGAGGATTGGAAGTGTTTTCCCAATGTTTATAAAATATATTTTCTAAAAATAGAAAATAAGGAAATATGAATATATATATATATGTTGGATGATCTGATCGATAATTCCATTTGGAAGTAAGATCGTTGTTTGTACACCGACATGTTTTCATTGATAGTTAAATCATAGACTATCAAGTTTTGACCATTTTAACGTTGTTAATATGGAGAGACCGGTTGGATTATTATCCAAAGAACCACTCTGTATTAGCATAAGCGTTGCGAATATGCCAGAGAAAATTGAAGACGGAGTAAAGTGCAAGGGCTATTGTATAAGTCTTAGATAACAGTGCCTAAGATGGATGTACTGAATAGTGCCTTCGGTTTCGTTCAGTCCCAGAACGAACGTATATGGACGAGTGTCTGACAGAGTATTTCCAATGATCGAATGGGTTGGTCTGTATAAATATATATGGTTGCAACGGATTTATTCCCTTAGCATAACATCCAGAATATTTGTGTAAACCAATTAATGATTTACGGATTTGATAATGTGGCATTCAAAGTGATCGTATTATCAATGAATGAAAGGTAAGTAATCGTAGCCTCTGGCCTCAACAACCAGGAAATGACAAAAATCGGGCAAGCAGCATGGCTAAGTCGGTCGCACCGAAGTAGGGTGTATAATCACCTATCTAGAGAATATTCATTTGCTTCTTTAATCTATCAATGTTGTCCCATATATATACGGGAACGGTTGCTGATCCCAACCGTTGGTGATGTACATTCGATACACTCAAGTGAAATGAGTGGTCGGTCATGTGTGGCTGAGTTGCAAGATGTTCTTGTTGAACTCAAGTGTATCGTTCCTAGAGTACACTGATCGGAAGGTGGTTCCATACCTTGTCATAGTTGGAAATCCATTACCCAATACGTGCTTGCGGTTTTGATTGTATACTATATATGTAGAACGTGAGATGAAAGCGTTTCTGCTAGATGATTATTATATTGTGGTTGATAGACATTATTATAATATCAAAAAGTTTTTGATATAAAATAATTTGGATTCTCATAAGGGAAAAACCCGTTCCGTTATACGGCGTGGTCTTATGAGATATCGTTTACTTGTTCAAACTGTTTTAAACTGTTTTACTCATACCAATCCCATGACTGACCCGGAGTTTATTTGTTTGTTTCCCTAAACTCTTGGGTGCCTAATTTGTACGGGCAGTCAAGTAGGCGGGATTTTACAGATACACTTGGAGAGCTTGGAGCAGGAGGCTTCAGGATTCTATAGCTATTATTATTTCCGTTGTTGTTGTAAGTGTTGTACTCTGATAGGTGTTATTGTATACATATACTGTTTGTATTTTCAAAAAGTTGTGTTATATTTTATTCGTTCCGCTGTGAGATTCGTGTTTACTCTGATGATGATGTTGTTCTTCTATTCTATTAGTTCTATCTTATCTTTCCTCACCCTCTAACTTCTTTCATTAACAATTCGGTTATTTTCGATCCTTGGATGTTCGATATGTGTTGTATATCGAATAACCAAGATCCTCGAAAACCCTGGTCGTTACATTCTAATTTTCAAATCAAGATCTATTTATTTATTTATAAACCGTCTATTTAGTTAAATTAAGGAATAAAAGTTATATCTTGAAGTTTGAGATTTCAGAAGTAGAGATTATAACACTGTTGTTATAATCTGATGATTTCTGTAAAAGAAGTGGATTCGTAAATAGAATCCGAGAGCTACGTAAGGAAGTTTGTTAAAGATTTAGAAGGTGAACTTGCTCTATTTCAAAGTTTGAAATGTTGTTCGGTTAAGGTTTGTGAGGTAGTTATACCCTAACTTGATTGATTCCATTTTTAACTAAGGAATGGTTAAGGTTCGATAGTGAAGGTTGGTTGAGTGAATTTAGTAAATGAGTGTAATGTTTTGAGTTGGCGTAGTGATGTTTTATTTAAACATCTGTTTAAATCCAAATGTAGGAGTTTTGGAAATGTTTTCCAAATAAGAATCAGAAATGTTTTCTAATATAGAAAACAAGAAATGGAGATGTTTCGCAATGTTAATAACGTATATTTTCTAAATTTAGAAAATAGGAAATATTGAATATATGGAAACAGGAGTTGAAAAATGACCTAAAGAAAAAAATGTTAAATGATGTTTGATCGATATAATTTCCATCTGGAAATAATATCGTTGTTTGCACACGTGTTTTTCTTTGATAGTTAAATCACTGACTATCGAAGTTTTTGACTATTTTTCCATTGTCAATACGGAGAGACCGGGATCAGACTCATTATCTGAAAACCACTCTGTATGGGCATTAGCGTTGTGAATCAAATATGATGAAGATAATTGAAGATGGAGTTATGCACGGGCTGTTCTGGCGATCCTAGGTAGAAATTGCCTAAGATGGATGTACAAAATAGTACCTTCGGTTTGTCCAGTCCAGGACGACCTGTATGGAAGAATGTCTGATAGAGTATATTTAATAGATCGCATAAGTTGATCTCTTCAAACGTATGTACGTTTGGTGGCGGAGGAATTTGTTTCTCTTAGTTGTATACCCGTTGTATATTTGGGGAAATTAATTTGTGATTTGGCAGGTATGACGAGGTGACATTCAAAGTGAGTAATTGTGTGATCTGTCAGAGATAAGCGTGGCCTCTAGCCTCCCAACCAGGAAATGACAAAAATCGGGCAGGCAGCATGGCTAAGTGGGT
Organism: Allium sativum; assembly: GCA_030737875.1. Taxonomy (NCBI): domain Eukaryota; kingdom Viridiplantae; phylum Streptophyta; class Magnoliopsida; order Asparagales; family Amaryllidaceae; genus Allium; species Allium sativum. Next base: position 710,730,359 of record CM060921.1, on the reverse strand, counting down.
TGCTTCCAATTAGGGTGTATAGTCACCTGATCTAGAGTTTCATCTACTTCTTTAATCTATTCGATGCTGTCCCATTCGGGAAACGGTTGCTAATCCCAATCGTTGGGTGATATACATTCGATACACTCAAGCAAAATGAGTGGTCAGTCATGTGTGGCCGGGTTGCAAGATGTTCTTATTGAACCCAGTGTACTCCTCTCTAGAGGTATAATATCGGAAGGTGGTTTCATACCTTGTCATGGTTGGTAATCCATTATCTAATAAGTGCTTGCGGTTTTGATTGTATACTATATATGTAGAACGTGAGATGAAAGTGTTTCTGCTAGATGATTATATTAGTTGTGATTGATAGACACTAATATAATATCAAAAGAGTTTTGATATAAAAGATTATTGATTCTTTCAAAATGATTTGAAAGTTAAATCAAATTGATTAGGTTTCTCATAAGGGAAATACCCGTTTCGTTATATGGCGTGGTCTTATGAGATATCGTTTAATTGCTCAAACTGTTTTAAACTGTTCCACTTACACCAGTCCCATGACTGACCAAGAGTTTGTTTTGTTTTCCCTAAACTCTTGGGTGCCCAATTTTGTACGGGTCGTCAAGTAGTCAGGATTTTTCAGATATACTTGGAGAGCTTGGAGTAGGAGGCTTCAGGATTATATAGTTATTGTTATTTCCGCTGTGTTGTAAGTGTTGTACTCTGATAATGTTACTGTATATATATAGTTATTGTTTGTTCCGCTGTGAGATTCGTGTTACTCTGATGTTGTATGTTCTTCTTCTTCTATTCTAAGTTTCTATCTTATCTATCCTCACCCTCTGTTTTCTTTCTATTAGTTTTATGGTTTCCAGTGCAATTTGGGTTGGACTTGTGTTATTTGGTCAGCTCAAATGGTACCGGAATTTCGGGACACTACGGTTGGTATTAGAGCTAAAGGTTAAGTAATTACCTTGGCTCTGTGGCGTGACTTAGTAGAGACGGGGTTAGTAATACTCCAGATTGAGTGTAGTGTATATATACGACAGAACGTATTTGTAGATTTCAATATAAATTTGTTTTATATTGTGGAGATTTATCGGTTGAGTTGTTTATGAATTCGGGTCGATCAGTTTTATCCACTGAATCGGTAGGAGTTTCTAAACACTTGAATACAATGAACCGACACAGTATGTTTTGAAAAGAGGGTAAATGTAATAATTTTACCCAAAGTATATTTGATATAAAAGTGAATACACATTGAAATTATTATATTTGATGTGTTGGTCATTATTATAATCTAATGAGATTATAATTGGAATGGTTATATAAATAGCCAATCAGAATTCATATAAGTGTAATATATGAAATCAGATGAATTAAATCTGGATTAAAATCAGAATTTGGAATTAAAATTCTGAAAACATGAAATGTATTTGTAAATGGAATTGAATTAAGTATAAGAGAATTTTTAAATCCTAGGAGATTTTAGAAATGTCTTCCAAGCATTAGGAATAGTATTTTGAAATAGATTTCAAAATGGAAGTGTTTAGAAATGGTTTAAAAGTAATATAGTATTGAACTCACCTCGATCGCTGGAAAATAAATTCTGATGATGACAGTAGCATCATCAATGTTCATTTTCGAGTTTTTAAGTGAGGGATTACTACCAAAGAATTTGTTTTTAAATTGTTTTGAGAAAAACAAGTTATTCAGAAATTCAAAGGTTTTGAATTGCTATTATGATTTCATATTGATTTGAAATAAATACCTAGGAATTAAAATTCTGGAATTTAAATTTAACTTATGTAGTTAAATAGGATGAGATGGTAAAAGTAAATAAATAAATTAAAATTTAACTTGAGACAAGTTAAATAAAGCTGGAATTGATCAGAGAATAATCTGGAATGGAATTTAGTTGATAAGTTAAGAGTTTGGAATCGAGAATAGAACTCGAGTTTGAAATGAAATTTGATTTGGATAAAAGTGAATGTTCGGGTTCGAGGATAAAACTGATTGGAATGATAATTGGTGTATGCAGAATTGGTAATAGATGGAAATGATATGCCCGACATAAAAGTACCAGTTTATATTTATACATGGGTATGAGATTTTGATGAGCCAAATTGGCAAGCCGCTTGTCTGTTTGATTTTCTTTTGGGTTGAAGAAGGCCTAAAGAGGCAAGTTGGAGTTTGAGCTATTGACCAGTACAAAGGAGGTGCTGACAAAAATTTTCGAAAAGTTAAGGTGTTAGAAATTTTCAGGATTTTTGGAAATTTTCGTTAGGAGAATAAATTAATAATTTAATTGAAATTAAATTGGTTCAGTTGAAACTGAAGTTAAGAAGTGAACAAATGATTCTTCCCAGTTAATAGGGTTTGTTTTCTATCTTAGCAATTTCGAGGATGAAATTATTTTAAGGGGGAAGAATGTAATGTCCCGTATTTTTATGGTGTAATTATAAATTTATTTAATTATTTAATTAGTGATTTATATATGTCAATAGTAGTTTAATTAATTTATATGGAATATTTAATTAATTTAAAGAATATATATATAATTCTGAATTAATCGGAATTAGCTAAAATAGCAATATTGTGGAATGGGACAAATTCAAATATATAATTTAGTTTAAGATTTGATTTAAATCAACATATACATTTAAATAACAACAGTTTGAACGTATAATTATATTATAATTATAATCGAGCTCGAAATGGCGCGGTAATTCGTAATTTGGCGATTCGAACTTTAAACGAATATACAGAATACGTTTTAAGCCGGATTTCTGTGAAACAAGAAACGTTCGGAGCGGGTGAAGTATATTTTTCTAATGGAAGAGAAAAATTGGGATTTCATTGTGTAGATTTTGAGTTATGTCCAAATAAAATTTTAAAATATTCGTCTATGAAATTCCTTTATAATTTTATAACGATTTACTTAAATTTAAATTGATTTTCAATATAAATTGAATATCGACTTAACTCTGGATTTGAAATATCGAGTTATAAATCCAGTTGGAGCTGTATGGTATTCTATTGTGAATATATACGATAATATTTATTTATAAATATTAAATTTAATTATTTTTAAATATATTAATATTTAAAAGGGTTTATTTAGATCTTTAAAAATAGCCAATTTTGCAAACGACCTCCGTTTTCGACGAAACTAATTTTTTTTGGATCCGCAATATTAAATTATTGCCAGATTTCAATTTTCTTGATTTTTGGGGTCAGTGTGTGGCCGTACGTGATTTTAATGTGAAAAACAGTCGATAATTTGACTTTAAAAATACATTGTGTGAGCAAATAGACTCGGAATTTGACGAAACCAGTTTCGTTGGGTCCGTAATGTCGAACTGTAGCCGCATGCCAATTTTCATGTTTTTTGGATACCGTGTGTATTCACGCGGATTTTTAGAAGACAAATACATGTAGCTTTGACTATATAAACTAATATAAAAATTGAATGAAGCTTCTAAGGGAAGCCAAAACTATCCTATAAGTAGACGTTCACCCTTCCAAACCTAAAGTATTTTCTTCTGAGGTCAACAAATTTTCCGCCGTCACTTTTCTTTCTCTTTTCAGAAAAATGCAAACTTGTAAATTCTCAAACAAATAAGACAAAATACTATAAATCATGAGATTATTATATTCGGCTTTGTGTTGGGTTCCTCTTCTATCTAGCATCGGTTTGGAGCAGTTCGACATCAATAAGTTAGCGGTCTGTTCTTCAGTGATGCCTAGGGCTGGGCAGACCGTGAGTTGTGATCATCGTATGGGTAAATCGAGTTCGTATTTGGCCTTGTGAGGTGAGATAGCTGTTGTTTGAGGTTTTTTTGGTATTCGGGAGAAAAAAATGTTGTTAAATTTCCTGTAGCTGTGCGAGGACTACTTCGATGTGATGTAGGAAATTGGTGCGAGTTCTTTGGGTTTGGCATAGCTTGTTGCGAAATTTGAAGAGATGGAGGATGGTGTGATTTGCTTTTGAAATGGTGAGTGTAATGTGTGATCGTGGTGGAGTTTGCATTGGAAATGGATGGGGGAATACTAGCCAACGAAATTTGATTTTGGAGAAGATGAACTTGGTGGTTGGGGTATTCAAATGATACTGGGCCGAGGGGGGATAAGGGGTAAGGCCCATGTGAATCAAAATTAAGTTAAGTTAATTTAATTATATATAATAACTTCTAAATTTAATATCTTTGTCGTACGTGATCAGAATTGAGCGAAACAAGATCCACTGGGATCGTATGGATGACGACTACAAAATGGAACTAACTAGGAGTGGATTGGAGCTTGTTTGAATTCATGGTGAAATAAATTGTTTGATCTGAATCAAACAACAGTTTATCGTCATTTAACTATTAACTTCCAAGGTGAGTAAAACTCACCAACTCTACCAGTTCATATTTTTGTAACGTATTTTTAGAAGTGATAAATAATGACTGATTGTTGTGTGTTGACTGTTTGTTAGAACTGCTAAGTGATTGGTTGAAATTATAGATAATGATATATATATATCCTTAATCAAATATTGATTCTATTTGTCAGAATATTTCATATTGAAATGAAGTTGATGTTAATTATATTATTTAACATCTGTGATGCAGGGAAATAGGTTGGAGGGATCAAACTAGATTCCTCAATATTTATCATACTGTTCTTTTCATATATTGTAATATATGATGTGATATATAATCTATGTTGATTACGTGTGTCAAATGATATCGATCATTGTTATTTGGTATTTTAAATACCATAAGAAATACTGGAATGTAGGAAAGGGGATTTTCAAAGTGTATTTTGAAAATAAATTATTTATATAAAATCAATGGATTTTATATATAAAAGGAAAAGGATTTTATAAAAGAAAATAATTATAAAATCAAAGGATAATTAAAAAAGGAAAATATATGTGAAACAAATATAAAAGGAAAATATTTGTGAAACAAATATAAAAGGAAAATATTTGTGAAACCAATAGGAAAGGAAATATTTGTGAAACAAATAGAATGTAAAAGGAGATAGTTAGAAAATAAATAGAATTGAAAAGGAATATTTATTTAGAAAATAAATAGAATTATAAAAGGAAATATTTGAAAAAAATGAATAGAATTTTATAAAAAGAGGATTTTACATTAGGAAAGTTTAGACCCGTGCTTCGCACACGGGTATAACATGATGAGGATTTAAAGCAAATATTTAATAGAAATCTGTTTTTAACAGATAAACGGAGAAGATTAATTTATAAATAATGTTCTAAAAATTAAACAAAATATATATCATTTGATAAATAGAACTTATAAGTTGGAACTTATATAGAGAAGTAAAATCGGTTTCAACACCGTTATTTGAATTAGAATGTGAACTCAGCATTTATAAAGGGAATTAAATGAGATTTAAGTGTTAGAGATAAAAAGGAGATTTCGTATGAATAATTCTATAAATAGAAGTATAACTAGAATTTGGAAATGGATATTATTTTAAAAGACGAAATCAAACTTAATGGATTATATAAAGGAGTTAATCGAATATAGTTTATTCGAAAGGAGTTAATCGAATATAGTTTATTCGAAAGGAGTTAATCGAATGTAGTTTATTCGAAAGGATTTAATCGAATATAGTTTATCCGAAAGGAGTTAATCGAATATAGTTTATTTGAAAGGAGTTAATCGAATATAGTTTATTCAAAGGGAGTTAATCGAATATAGTTATTCGAAGAAAGGAGTTAATCGAATATAGTTTATTCGAAAGGAGTTAATCGAATATAGTTTATTGGAAAAGAGTTAATCGAATATAGTTTATTTGAAAGGAGTTAATCGAATATAGTTTATTCGAAGAGAGTTAATCGAATATAGTTTATTCGGATGGAGTTAATCGAATATAGTTATTCGAAGAAAGGAGTTATCGAATATAGTTTATTCGAAAGGAGTTAATCGAATATAGTTTATTCAAAAAGGAGTTATCGAATAGAGAATATTCGAAAGGGAGCTATAGTTGAAATACGATTATATCGAAATCGGGAAAGTACTATATACTTTTTGATTTTTAAATCCAGATCTATTTATTTATTTATAAACCGTTTATTTAGTTAATTAGTGAAACTAAGGAATAAAAGTTATATCTTGAAGTTAGAGATTTCAGAAGTAGAGATTATGACACTATTGTTATAATCTGATGATTTCTGTAAAAGAAGTTGATTCATAAATAGAATCCGAGAGCTACTTAAGGAAGTTTGTTAAAATTTAGAAGGTGAACTTTGTCTATTTTGAAGTTAGAAATGTTGTTCAGTTAAGGTCTGAGAGGTAGTTATACCCCAACTTGATTGACTCCATTTTCAACTAAGGAATGGTTAAGGTTCGATAGTGAAGGTTGGTTAAGTGAATTTAGTAAATGAGTGTAATGTTTTGATTTGGCATAGCGATGTTTTATTTAAACATCTGTTTAAATCCAAATGTAGGAGTTTTGGAAATGTTTTCCAAATAAGAATCATAAATGTTTTCTAATATAGAAAACAAGAAATGGAGATGTTTCCCATTGTTAAAAACGTATATTTTCTAAATTTAGAAAATAGGAAATGTTGAATATATGGAAACAGGAGATGAAAAATGACCTGAAGAGATAAATGTTAAATGATGTTTGATCGATATAATTTCCATCTGGAAATAATAACGCTGTTTGTGCACGTGTTTTTCTTTGATAGTTAAATCACCGATTATCAAAGTTTTTGACCATTTTTCCATTGTCAATACGGAGAGACCGGGATCAGACTCATTATCTGAAAACCACTCTGTATGGGCATTAGCGTTGTGAATCAAATATGATGAAGATAATTGAAGACGGAGTTATACAATTGCTGTTCTAGCGATCCTAGGTAGAAATTGCCTAAGATGGATTTACAGAATAGTACCTTCGGTTTGTCCAGTCCCAGGACGACCTGTATGGAAGAATGTCTGACAGAGTATATTTAATAGATCTTGTAAGTTGATCTCTTCAAACGTATGTACGTTTGGTGGCAGAGGAATTTGTTTCTCTAAGCTGTATACCGATTGTATTTTTTGGGAAATCAATTTGTGATTTTGCGGGTATGACGATGTGATATTCAAAGTGAATAATTGTGTGATCTGTCAGAGATAAGCGTGGCCTCTAGCCTCACAACCGGAAAATGACAAAAATTGTGCAGGCAGCATGGCTAAGTGGGTTGTTTCCAATTAGGGTGTATTGTCACCTGATCTAGAGTTTCATTTACTTCTTTAATCTATTCGATGATGTCCCATTCGGGAAACGATTGCTGATCCCAACCGTTGGTGATATACATTCGATACACTCAGGCAAAATGAGTGGTCGGTCATGTGTGGCCGGGTTGCAAGTTGTTCTTGTTGAACCCAGTGTACTCCTCTCTAGAGGTACACTACCGGAAGGTGGTTCCACACCTTATCATAGTTGGTAATCCATTATCCAATAAGTGCCCGCGGTTTTAATTGTATACTATATATGTAGAACGTGAGATGAAAGCGTTTCTGCTAGATGATTATATTACTTGTGATTGATAGACACTAATATAATATCAAAAGAGTTTTGATATAAAATATTCTCGTTTCTTTCAAAATATTTGAAAGTTAAATCAAATTGATTTGGATTCTCATAAGGGAAAAACACATTCCGTTATACATTGTGATCTTATGAGATATCGTTTAATTGCTCAAACTATTTTAAACTATTTTACTCACACAAGTCCCATTACTGACCCAGAGCTTGTTTTGTTTTGTTTTCCCTAAACCCTTGGGTGCCCAATTTTGTACGAGTAGTCAAATAGTCAGGATTTTTCAGATATACTTGGAGAGCTTAGAACAAGAGGCTTCAAGATTATATAGCTATTGTTATTTCCGCTGTGTTGTAAGTGTTATACTCTAATAATGTTACTGTATATTTATATATATATATATATATTAGTTAATAAATAGGATAGATAAACATAACAGCATTTTAATGGCGGAAAAACAACAGCATTTTACATCCTCTCTTCCTCATCAAAATCAAAATCAATCCTCTAATACATGTTTACAAGAAAAATCTCAAGTAAATATAGCATCAAAATCACAATTGCCTTCAGATCTGGTCTCGGCTCAGATCAATCGGAGGCTACAGTTTGTCCAGCCGGCTTTAGATCACGAGTCTATACCTGAAAGCATTTATAATAAATCTGAGATCTCATGGAAAAACACTATTGCTTTGATTCCAATACATTTCAGGTTGTCAACAATAAAATTGAAAGAGTATGTCACAAAGGTATGGAAGCCTACTGGTACTTTCAACATTCATATTACTCCTAGCTTCAACTTTGTTGTTCAGTTTGATTTGAAAGAAGATTTTGTTCGTTTAACCGAGTGTTCTACATACTCCTATTTTGGTAGACTATTGTATGTTGAGATCTGTTATCCAGGTTTTGATTTTAATAGTAAACAAAGTACCATGGTTCAGATCTGGATTCGATTAGTAGATCTACCATTAGAGTTATGGACAAATGAAGCGATTCAAATGATAGCAAGTTTTATTTCAAAACCCCTCTTAATCGATTCTAATACAGCTGAGAAGAAGTATACAAAATATGCAAGAGTTTTATTATTAGTAGACACTAATACTGAGCTCAAAACTGAAATTCCTATACACTTGCATAATGGTCAGACATTAGTAATTGCTGTGGAATATGAATTTGTACCTATGAAGTGCCTTCAATGCTGTCTTTTTGGTCATGATGATGAATCTCATGATGAATCCTCAGACCCAAGGTGGAAACCTCCTGATAATCACAAAGAAGATCAACAAAATGAAACAGATTCTCATCATGATAATTCTGAGCCTCAAAAAGATATATCAGAATCTCAAAATACTAATAAAGATGATAATATTGAATCTCAAACAACTGATAATCCTCAATCAAGTAATATTTCTTCTGGCATACCAAATGATTTGAATGCTACCAAGCGTCCAGAATTTCTGATCCCTGATATGTTAAATAATGTGGCTGATCATATTGAGGAATCTGAAAGAGTGAAGCATCAGGATAAAGGAAAGCATGTTGATACCTCTTCTTTAGTTGAAAAGAATAAAAGTTACTTGAAAGTTGCACAATCAAAAAATCCTACTCCTGCTAAAAGAGCTACCAGGGTTTCAACATCTATTAAATGACATTGATCTCTTGGAATGTTAGGGGTATGAATACTACTTTTCGAATGAAAGAAGTATTCACACTCCTAATATCAACTAAATCAACAATGGTTGGTTTAGTTGAAACAAAACTGTCCCCAGTTAATTTGGTTTTGTTTTCTTCTTTGTTGCCTAATGATTGGAAATTTTTGACTAATAACTCAGACTTGAGTTCAGGAAGGATTTTGCTTATTTGGGATTCAAATGTTTGGCAGTTAGATCTAATTTCTTCTTCTCCTCGGTATTTGACATTTAATGCAATAAATAAAGGTGGTTTTAGAATGATATTTACAGTTGTTTATGGAAGCAACACATTTTCAGACAGATTGGAACTATGGGATGCACTTGTTAGAGATTCTCTTTTTTATTCATATGCATGGATCCTGATGGGAGATTTCAATAATCCTCTGTCACCAAATGATAAAAAAGGTGGAGCCCCTATTCCATATCAGCATGTAAGGGAATTTCAAAAATTCATGATACAAACAAGTTTGACTGAAATTAAGCCTTTGGGATTTAATTTTACTTGGCATAGAAGAGGAATAGCTACTAACATTGATAAAATTCTTGTTAATAATATGTGTTTACATCAGTTTCTCAATATGAAGGCTCTTTCTTTTCCACAAAAATCTAGTGATCATAATCCTATCTTATTGGATCTAATTCCTACTCAAGAAGTAAAGGGGTTCCCATTCAGATATAGGAATGATTGGTGTTGCTATCCAGGATATAATGATGCAATTCAAAAAGGACTAAATTCAAATGTTTGGGGCTTTCACAGTTACCAATTTCAACTAAAACTTCAAAACTGTAAGAGAGACCTTAAAAATTGGATTAAAATTAGAAGTAGAATTGATTCAAACCTCAAAATGTCAGAGCAGAGAGTTTCTTCTTTGGAATCTGAAGTGGATCTTAATCCAGAAGATCTTCAATTGTATGATGATTAATTGCATGCAAAAAAGGATTTCCAAAATGGTCAGTACATTGTTTTCAAAGGATTAAAACAGCAAGCTAAAATTTCTCGGCTACAACAAGGTGATACAAACTCAAAATTCTTCTATTCTCGTATGTCTAATAGAAGATATTTTAATCAGATAAGAGCATTGATTGATGCTAATGGTAGTTTGTTATATAAGCCTAATGACATAGAAACTGTGGCCATCAACTATTTCTCTTCTATGTTTAATGGATCAACTTCACATGGATTTCCTAATTTTCAGCCAATTGCATACATTAATGATCAAGGTCAGAGAAGATTAATCAGGAAAAATTGAACTTGAGGAGATAAAAGAGGCAGTATTTTCTATTCATGATGAGTCTAGTCCTGGTCCTGATGGTATGAGTGTTAAGTTTTTTAAAGAGAATTGGGATTTAATAAAATCTGATTTGCTAAATGCAATTTCATACATATTTCAGTCTGGTAAATTACCAAAGGCTCTAAATCATACTTTTATCACACTAATACCCAAAAATGATAGACCATCAGAAATTGCTCATTATAGACCCATTTCATGCTGTAATGTTTATTACAAAATTTTCTCAAAGATTCTTTGTAATAGAATGAAACCTTTCTTGTCTTTTCTGATCTCTGAAAATCAAAGTGCATACATTAAAGGAAGAAATATTGGAGATAATATCCTTCTTGCACATGAATTATTAAGGGATTTTAGAAAATCAGGTATGCCTAAAATGAGTGTCAAAGTGGATTTGCAGAAGGCATATGATAAAGTTAATATAAAATTTATTTGATATGTGATGGAATGTATGCATTTTCCTAATCATTTCATTAATTTGATTTATGAATGCATGGAAACAGCCACTTTTTCTATAATGATACAAGGAATTCCAAAGGGGTTTATTTCATCAATAAGAGGGATTAGACAGGGTGATCCTCTTTCTCCTTATCTATTTGCTTTGGCCGTGCAATATTTCACATATCTAATGGATGAAGCCATTATCTCTAAGTCATTTCTGCCAAGTAATTAGGTTCAGCCTATCATTTCTCATTTGTTATATGCAGATGATTTAATGGTTTTTAGTAAAGCTTCATGTCAAAATGCAAACTGTCTAAAATTGATTTTCCGGAAGCTCGGCATGTTTGCAGGTTTGAATGTAAATGCTACAAAAACTAAAATATATTTCAGTGTATCAGTGACTAACTCCTCAGAGTTGGTGAATATTTTGGGGTTTGAACAAGGTACATTGCCTGTGAAATATCTTGGTGTTCCTCTATCCTCTAACTATTTGCACTATTCAGAGTGTAATTCACTGATACAAAGAGTACAGAGCAAAATTCAAGGTTGGGAGACTAAGCTATTGAGTTTTGCTGGCAGGGCAGAACTCATAAATTCAGTAATTACTCTAATCATTCTATATTGGTTACTTATATATCAGATTCCTGAATACACTTTGGATAAATTACAAAGTTTATGTGCCGATTTTTTTGGGGAGGAACTTCTCACAAAGTTGCATGGTCCACTCTTTGCAAACCCAAGAAGGAAGGTGGAATTGGTTTGAAGAAGCTATCAGATTTAAAAAAAAGTAGCATGTATTAAACTACTTTGGAATTTCTTATCTAATTCATCATTGTGGAGCAAATGGATGCACAATAGATACTGTAAGAATGATTATTTCTGGTCAATGGCTCGTGAAACAAATGCTTCAAGTACATGGAAATCTCTTCTTAATCTTAGATCAAACTCAAGACAATTATTTAACAGGAAAATTGCAAAAGGAAATAAAACTTATCTGTGGTTTGATCCATGGATAAATTGCAAGTGTTTAGTTGATCTTCTGGGTTTTGACAGACTACAAATCATTGGCCATCCAAAGCAAACAGTGGATCTGATTATTAGAAATGAAGCATTTCATCCTGAGATTCACCCTGCAACGAGAGAATTAATTGATGAAATTAATTCAATTCACATACAAACAAATCAAGGTCAGGATTTTTATGAATGGTGTGAAGGAGGTTCCTTTTCATTTCATAAAACATGGGATTATATTAGAGTAAAGGACCCTTCTGATACTATTTTTTCAGTAATATGGCACAATAAAAATAGTAGAAGAATGTCTTTTATTTCTTACCTTGCTGTGCTGGGAAGATTGAACACAAAGGATCGCCTGCTTCGTTTTAGTTCTGTTGAAAACATCTTGTGTCCTTTGTGCGATAATCATCCTGAATCCATATCTCATATCTTTTTCCAATGTGATTTTTCTTCGTTTATCTGGAAATCCCTAAAAGGTAAATTGGATTTACCACTGGATCTTCTGGTGGATGTTAAAGAGGAAGCTCGTAATCTGTTTTTGAGGTTTCCAACTAAAGATCAGCTTCGAGATTTAGCGTTTGGTGCTTTTACCACAGCAATCTACTTCATTTGGAGGGAAAGAAACTTGAGGATCTTTAAGGATAAACGATCGCTTGCTTCAATTTTGCTTCTAAGAATTGAGAAGGAGATTGTAGATTTGGTTTAGTTGAATGGTTCGAAGTCAACTCGATGTTCGAGGAACTTCCAGCTGTTAGAGAAGTGGGGTATTGAACTGGTAGATGCCGATTGAAGGAGAAGTTTGAAGGAGTTAAGGCGGTGGATTTATTTGGGCTCTTGGTGGGCCAGAAAGTTGGACCTTTTTATTTTTTTCTGTTTTATTTGTATTTGCTTTTGACTGTGCTGGACTGGATTGTCTTTTGTATTTCCCTATTTTATAAGTACTCTTTTTCCTTATAAGGTACCCACTAGGGGGATTGCAAGGTTTTAACGAGGCTTATAAAATAGGTTTATTTGGTTTTGCAATAAAGAGAACCAATCACTACTACAAAAGTGGGCATATTTGACACTATTTTTATGTGGCCGTAGATCAAAAAAGCGTTGTCGTAGGCCATTTTTTCAAATAGGCAACACCAGGGGGGCGTGGCATCTGCGGCCGTTGCATTAGCCACCTAAGGCAACACTTTTGCCCATCTACGGCCACGGAAAGAAAGTGTTGCATTATAGCCATAATGCAACACTATTTGCACGTAATGCAACACTATTCAGCGTTGCCTTAAGCATTTGTTAGGGCCCGGCTTCCAGTGCCGCCACGTCAGCTTTCCACGTCAGCTGTCTACGTGTCACAGACACGTCATCTCTCCATGTCAGCACTCCACGTGTCACATGCCACACCAGCTATCCACGTCAGCTGTGGGGTCCACGTGCGACGGGTAAGCAATTATATTTAATGTAATGCAACACCACTACAATATGTAATGCAACACCATTACAATGAAATGCAATATCAATAAAAGCTAACGCAACAGTAGAAGGAAAATGCAACACTAATTTGATAGAAATACAATGCTTTAATTAAATATTTTGCAATACAGGTTTTGTACAAGAAACTCATCCAAAGCAATTGTTTTAATTATCCAAATATCAAAACTCAAAAATCAGCTACACCGTTTTGTTCATTGTATACAGTAAGCTCGAACTACTTCAAGAATAGGTGCACGGCATAAGGGACATTATCTTGATCCATTCCTGGCCAATTCTTTAGCGAATTCTGAACATGTACACATGTGTCCACACCTGCAAAATGTATTACTCATTTATATATATGAATCATATATATGCAGCAATCCGATTGCAATAGGAAATATATATGTATGTTAGTATGTACCTATATATGAATCATATATATGCAGCAATCCGATCTGCAAAATGTATCCCTCTGCCTTCCAGAATTAAATATGCACCTGATCAAATGATAACAGGTTATTTGATAAGTGGTGGCATCGAATGGCCATTGGCCTTCTTAGTAAAATGTTATGAACACAATTATTACAATTGACTTACTGACCATTGGTGATTGGTCACTCATGCCAGCCAACAAATAAGCAATTTCATATGGCCATTCATCTTCTGAGCAAAAAGTTTTCAGTTCCCATATTACTGCCATGTACAGTGTGTCACTTCATATCCTGTCAAGCTTCAGAAGCATATCGTCATCTACATCTTCAACTCCTAAACAAAACTCCATCGTCAAAAGTTAAAAAAAAACAATGGAGGACTCTTCACTATGCATCACTGCCACTGTTCTTTCAGGACATTGGACTTACGAATTTGTGCATCTCACGCTTAGGCATACGCTGAAGCTTAATGAGGAGTGGACTATACGGGTTATACCCAAAAACTCTTTTCTAATAACATGCCCATCTTACAGTACGCGTGATCATGCGCTAATGTTGAAACTTTTTACAAAAATTGGAGGTGCTTTTTATGTGCAACAATGGTCTGCTGAAGAATTTAAGCCTGAACCAGCGTTCGAGGCAGAATCATGGGCCAGATTTGTTGGCTTTCCCGAGTTTCTGAATACAAATGTTCCTGCAATAAAAGAATTAATGACGCCAATGGGAAATGTGTGTGAAATTGACGACTGTCATTGGTCTCGAATTGACCATAGATCATTATACCTGAAAATGGAATTTTATGAAGGCATTGGCTTGGAGAATGTTTTTGCTGCTCGATTCGACAACAAGAAATACATCATTAGGGTTGAGCGCAACACACATACTCATCCTTTGACGAGGCCTGAAATTCTGTTTGTGAGCAATAGGGAGGAACCGGTGGTACCATTTTTTTGTGATCATAGGTAGATTTTACTTCCATCCACAGTTTCTTATAGTGAGACACAACCACACATGCACACACTCACATACATACATACAAGGTTATAACGCCCCACCCAAGATTCTGAAATAATAATACAAACTGGTGCTCTGTTAGTTGTACATAGATGTGGTTGTGTGGCTTGAATTTGAGACACTGTTATTGTATGGCTTGAATTTCCTTCAGATGTGGTTACATGTCAAATTGTTTGATAATTAATGTGTGTTACATGTCAAATTGTTTGATAATTAAGGCATATAAACTCGTAGGTGGATCACATTATTTTAGAATTGAATCATATAATATATTAGGTGGATCACAAAATGTTTACAGAAATAGAAGTTTGATCATATAATATATTAGGTGGATCACAAAATGTTTACAGAAATAGAAATAACATACCTATTGAAGTTTGATCATCCAAAGATCACTTTGCCCTCCACAACAAGAAATTCTGGTTTGGTCGCTGACTATGCTCTATCCTTAACAGCCACTCTGACATAGACAATGACTCTGACATGGACAATGACTCTGACATGGATGTTGGTGCTGATGTTGGTGTGGATGCTGGTGATGATGCTGGTGATGACTGGTGATGTTTGTGGATGTTGGTTTTATTCTGCTGGCAATGAATTTTGGCTTGAAATTTTGTGAATATTTGTGAAACTTTGTGTGGTTGTGGAAGTTTGTGATGACTGGTGATGACTGATGATGGATGCTGGTGAATGTTTTTAAATGTTTGTGAATGGTACGTTGTTTTGTTTGTGAATACTGGTGATTTTTTAAAATCTCTGCGTACGTCTCTGGTGTATACTTATGATACTTGTGTGTGTATACTTGTGTGTGCCTTCAGATGGCTGCCTTATGATACTTGTGCGTGCATGTATACTTGTGCGTGTCTACTAGAGCGTGTGTACTTGTGCGTGTATACTTATGATACTTGAGCTTGTATACTTGTGATACTTGTGCGTGTATACTTATGATACTTGAGCGTGTGTACTTGTGCGTGTATACTTATGATACTTGAGCTTGTATACTTGTGATACTTGTGCGTGTATACTTATGATACTTGTGCGTGTATACTTGTGCGTGCGTGTATACTTGTGAGTGTATATATGCACTGCGTGTATGATGTGTATTGTAATAAAACTAAAATGCTTGAGTGCCCGCTTCAGATTTTGTCAAAATCTGCGGTAAGAGGCTTAAAATTCGGATGTCACCACAGTGCATACACACCGCAGTGCAAATTAACCTCAAGCATACAAATTAACCGCAGTGTAAGGTATGAACCTCAAGCAGTGCAAATTAACCGCAGTCCCCATTCCTTAACTAGCTCGACCTCTATAATAAACCAATGTCTTTTTCATGCCAGTAGCCCGGTTCTCATGGTTTATTGCTGGGTATAATTTTCGAATAAACCTCAGCATAATCCCAAATCCCAAATCAATAATAAGCGCAACTAATTACTCATAAGCGAATGGGTTTTCCAAAATGTAACAAATGAACTAATTACTAATTACTCATAATCCAATCTATAATAAGCGCAACTAATTCACAGTGCAATACAAACTGAAACTGAGGGAAAAAACTGGCGATGTCAGCGCCCTGAGCAATCAAAACTAGAAAGCGTTTCAAAGCTTCATCCTTTTCGGAATAGAATTTGCTGTCGAGGAGAGGATCGATACTGACGTGAATTTAGGTTTAATTTTTTGTCAATAGTAAAAAGGGGTAAAAACGATTAGATGATAGAGAAGAAAACGATTTCATGAAGGGAGAAGATCGCGCCAAAATTTCGTCAAAAGAATGAAATGACGTGGCTGTCAATGATTGGATGATGGCTAACATTAAGATCATCAGATCCATAGATGGTTTGAACCGTTGGATTAATCTTTCATCTACGGTTGGGGTTTTTATATGTTGATAACGCGGATAGCTGAGCTGGATTATATATACGTAATGCTACGCTTTTAACTGGTGTTGCACATCAGAACACTAAAATTCCCACCGCAACAGTGCATCCACGTATAATGCAACAACATATGAATGCTGTTGCAGAAGCTCGAAGAAATCATAGCTTTCGCCACACTTTTCATGCAACGCACACAAATTAGTGTCGAATATGCCCACTTTTGTAGTAGTGAATTTTCAAATATATATATATATGTATATATATATATTTATTTTATTTCAAAAAAAAAATGTTATCTATTATATGTTGTTCGTTCTGCTCTGAGATTCGTGTTACTCAGATGTGTTATGTTATTCTTCTTCTATTCTAAGTTTCTATCTTATCTACTCTCACCCTCAGTTTTCTTTCTATTAGTTTTCTGGTTTCCAGTGCAATTTGGGTTGGACTTGCGTTATTTGGTCAGCTCAAATGGTACCGGAATTTCGGGACACTACAGTCCAACTCGTGAAGTTAACTCGTTTGTTCCCATCTGGATCCGGAGTTACAACTTCTCACTTGGACTTCGTTTGCATCTCAGTTTTTGGTCGAATTGGAAATGGTCTTCAGAAGTGTCATCACGTGGTAGTAGAAGAGGTCCAAACCGGTTCGGTTCAGCTACCCTCCCCCGGTTCGGTTAGGCATGCTTCAGCTCCTGGCCATCAATCCGGTTCGGTTCAATATATGGGGTCCTCCATGTCACATCAATTCGGTTCGATTCGGCATTCATAGTGCAGTCCGATTCGGTGTTCGTGGTTCGGCTCCTGTACTCCACTTCAGTCCACCATCCCCTGCTCGGTTCGTGCTCGTTGATCCCGGTTCGGTTCAGTGCTCACCCCAACTCCAACTCCAAACTAGCGGTCTCCCTTTTCTGCCTTGCTCAGTTTCTTCTGTCTAGGCTCCGGTTTGGTTCGGTGTTCATCATCCCCCATGTCGGCTCGGTTCGACCAATCCTCATCCGATCTGAACCCGCAACCCATACCCGATCCGATCTGAAACCCTGCACAATTTCCAGCAGTCATATATCGTCCATATTCGTCATATGATGACGTTTCATCCATTTTGACTTTTCTACAAGATTACTTAACATTCCAAATAGTCGTAGTAACATATAGGATCAATCAACAAGGTCAAAACATCAAGCATATAGATTATTTTAGATCAAACATACCCAAAACCTATGTTTTCCCCTTAATCTCCTTAATTATGATTTAACCACACGATTAGCAAAACATGTCCAAATTAACCCAAATTTTTATCAGAGCCCTAAAATAATATTTAAGAATTTTTACATATTTTTCCAGATTTTTAACATGCATAATTTCGCTAATTAACACTAATCACCCCTAATTACTCGTAATTAGCGAAAAACAATGCAAATCACTCACCTTGGCCATAAATAAAACTTTAGATCTAAAAATCTACCAGTTTGGCGCAGTTTCCAATGCAACATAGCAGCTCCAACTCTATTTGATGCTAACTTGACTTGATTTGGCATCGATTTGCTTAATAAGTGACAAAAAGGTGATTCGGAAGTGATTCAGAAGGTGGAGGCCATTGTTAAGGTTGAAGAGAGGTAAGTGGTGGCTGTAAAAATGACAAAGAAAGGTTTCTCTAACCCTTTCCAGCCCTTATGCAACCCTAATCCCGAAATCTCCCAATGGGCCTAGTTGTTAATCACCATATTTGGCCCAGTTAAGTTGTTTTTCACCTTCCAAACCATGTTTCAGCCATATCTCCTAAACGGTAAGTTCGTTTGATCAATGTGACCACTCTACAGAAAGGTAAACCATCATCTG
Source organism: Allium sativum (assembly GCA_030737875.1). NCBI lineage: Eukaryota > Viridiplantae > Streptophyta > Magnoliopsida > Asparagales > Amaryllidaceae > Allium > Allium sativum. The sequence goes on along the minus strand of CM060921.1, from coordinate 710,711,778 downwards.
AATCCATTGGAAGTGGCTTTAGGTCAAAACTCCTTACCAATCAAAAGTTATAGGCAAAACAAGATTCGCCAAGGGTAAAATGGTCATTTAAAATTCGTCATAATTCGGGAACATGGGAAATGACCCTAATAGTCGTTTTCCAAGGTTACATGACCATACGACTTCGTATGAAAATAAATAAACATTCTATGACCCTCCGATGCATAGAATACGGGTCGTTACATTATTCCCCCCTTAAGAAATTTCGCCCTCGAAATTCCTTAACCAAAACATACGATGGGTTCTGCATGCCTATCAGCCATTTACAAACAATCAAACACAAATAATAACACAACAAGTCTATCCTAGCATGTGAAATAGCTAAACTACAATTAAAATCTTACCAGGCAAAGAGATCTGGATACGACTCCCTTATGCTCTCCTCTTTTTCCCAAGTACATTCATGCTCATTATCACCCCCACTGAACCTTGACCAGTTTCACTGCCTTCCTTCGAAGTTGCTTCGTATGTCATACTCGACAACACGGATCGGCTTGCGGTTCCCAACCACCTCAGGTTCTACTTCGATGTCATCCAACTGACTCAGTGAAATAGTCATATTGGGGTTGCGCACGAACTTCCTTAACTGAGAAACATGAAATACGTTGTGAACTCCTGCCATCTTGTTAGGTAATCCAACTTTGTACGCCAAAGTCCCCACTTGCTCGAGGACTGGAAATAGGCCAACAAACCTTGGTGCCAACTTTCCTCTCCTAACAAATCGATTCACGCTCTTTAGCGGAGAGATCTTGACAAACACCAAGTTGCCAACAGAGAATTTTAAATGTCTTCTCCTCTTATCAGCATAACTCTTATGCCTATCTTGAGCATCTTTCATTCGCTATTGGATAACCTTGATCTTGCCTGAAGTTTCTCTATTTACATTTGGCCCCAGCACGAATTTCTCACCGGTTTCTAGCCAACAAGATGGTGAGTTGCACGGCTTTCCGTACAAAGCTTCGTATAGAGCAATACCAAAACTGGATTGATAACTTATTATATGCGAATTCAACTAGATGCAAATGGCCATCCCATGACCCTCCAAAATCTAATGTGACGGCCCGCCCCGCACCAGCCTGCATTTCCTCCAAAAGTGCGCTGTACACATGCCCGACTAGCACAGGACGGTCGTCAGGAGAAAGGAAAGAAGAGAATAAACTAATCAAGAAACCTGTAGAATGTCTCACAGCGCATGGAATAAAATATAATAATAACATACTTGACATAAAACAGGTGAGACAGTGCATAAGCTGATAACTAATAATCAATGTCAACATCAGAGCAGCGGAAATCCAAATACAGCTTATTACAACTTTTCAGAATCTACTGTCTCTAAACAAAAGAAAGCCAAAGTAGAAGATACACCACCATTGCCCAAGCAGTGATCTTCAACAACACAGGGAGAATACTATATATATGTATTACGTGGAAGCCTCCTGCTCGTCTCCGGATCATCTACTCGTGCATCACCAGCTAACCTGTCTCTAGTCTGCTCATGTGAGCACCCAGAGTAATAAGAGGAGACATAAAACTCTGGGTCAGACATAAAGCCTGGTATGAGCGATAAGCATCTAAACATAACGATAACAGGTATACTAAACCATACCTGAACCTGGACCTGCAACCAAAGAGTTAGTACCACATACCGTACAGTACTCCAAGGTGCCATAATAAATAGTGTAAAGAATACGGGGGTGGGGTGTGCATGTCATAATGATAGCAAACAAATCTTCCATAGCAACCATCCTCACATCTCTCACTCAGTGCGTAAAGCATATGATATCTACCACTTTGGAACACTAGACAAAATGAGGTAACGATGAATCCCGACTTGTAGAAACCCTGTTGTGACCAAGCCAAACACTTGGAGTCATGACCAAACATTTCAATGACCCACTTCATTGGTCGTAGCCCTTGGTTCTACCGATGCCATAATGGCCCTGAATCCGCCTTCGTACCTCCTACCATAGTGGTCCAATGCTATAGACATCGATAACCCCTTAACACGCGTCCCGCAGCAAAGCCCAACCATGAAGCGAACTCGTTGATTCCCATCTAATTCTTGAGCTCTAACTTCTCATTTGGACTTCCTTTGCATCTCGGGTTTTGATTGAGTTGGAGTTGGTCTTCAAAAGAGTCGTCGCATAGAAGTGGTCCTGAATTTGATTCGGTTCGGATATATACGTATAACACGGTTCGGTTCGGTGCAATGCTCCATGGTGTATTCCTGCGTGTTGTTCGGTTCAGTGATCCTTCCCCTTAGACGTCGGTTCGGTTCGGATGTCACGCTCCAGTCGGTTCGGTTCGTCCCTCCTCCAGCGTGCCTGCTCCGATCCGATCTCGTCCCCTGGCCTTCTCCGATCCGGTCCTGCTCCATAGCCCGATCCGATCCCACCCCCTTATTTGCTCCGATCCGCTTCGCTCCCTAGCTTACCCCGATCCGATCCGCTCTTCAACCTACTCCGATCCGATCCGCTCTTTATAGTTCCGATCTGATCCCCTCGTCCACTCCAACTCTAAGTAAACGGCCTTCCTTCTCGCCAAGCCTCCTCCAGTGACAGGTTCCAATCCAGTTCGAATCCACTCGGTCAGTTCACAAATCCGATCCGACCCCCTACTCCGATCCGATCCGGTTCGGAACCTGCACATTTCTGCAACTTTCCAGCGAGCTTTCTACGCCATTCGACGGCGTTTTCGACCAATCTAACTATTCTAATCAATTATAAAACATACCATAGAGTCATAGCAATATGTAAGAGCAACCACAAACACCAAACAACAATCCAAATGAATCAAAATAGATCAAAAGTGGCTAAAACCTCACATTTTCCTATAATCCTTCTTAATCATGTTTAAGCACATACTTAGTAAAACTTAATCAAATCGTCTAAATTTTCTAACAGAGGCATGAAATATTATTTAAGAATTTCTAAACATTTTTCCAGAATTTATTAGTGTACCAATTCGCTAATCTTCACTAATTACCCTTAATTACCGTAATTAGTGCAAAAACTATGCAAATCACTCACCTTGGCCACAAATAAAATTCTCAGAACTGAAACTCCTCTGATTTGGGGCGAATACTGATGTCCAACAGCAGCTCTAACCTTGCTTTGGTGCTTTTTCTTCTTAATTTGATGTTGCTAAGCCTAATCTTCAATTAGAAAGTGATTTGGGGTGTTTTAGATGTAGGAGGCCATTGTTAGAGTGTCTAAGGATGAAAGTGGCGGCTGGAAAATGTCTAAAGAAACGTTTTCTAACCCTAATCAGCCCCTATATACCCCTAAACCCGAAATTCCCCTTTGGGCCTAGCTGTTAATCACCCGGTTCAGCCCAATTAAGCTGTTTTTCACCATCTGAAACTTGTTTCAGCCATATCTCCCAAACGGTGAGTCCGTTTGGCTAATGTGACCACTCTACGAAAAGAGAAACCATCATCCGGAGCCAATGAAAGTGATTTCAGGTCAAAATCCCTTTCCAGTCAAAAGTTATGGCCAAAATAGTGCCAACTAGGGGTAAAATGGTCATTTAAAAATCCGGAAAAATCATGAACATGGGAAATGACCCCAATAGTCGTCTCCCAAAGTTACCTGACCATACGACTTCGTATGTGAAAGAAATAAATATCCTACGATCCTATGATGCATAGAATGCGGGTCGTTACACTCTCCCCCCTTAAGAAATTTCGTCCCCGAAATTCCTTAACCCAAAACATACAAAAGATCCCGCATGCCTAACAACCACATACAACAATCAAACATGCAAAACAAGCAAACAAGCCTATCCTAGTATGCGGAAAACTAAATGGAAGACAAAATCTTACTAGGCAAAGAGTTCTGGGTGTGACTTCCTAATGTTCTCCTCTGTCTCCCAAGTACAATCATTCTCGTCCTCGCTCCACTGTACCTTGACTAGCTTCACCGCCTTTCTTCGAAGTTGCTTCTTGTCGTGCGCGACAATACGGGCCGGCTTGCGGTTCCCAACCGCCTCGGGTTCTACTTCGAAGTCCTCTAACTGATCAGGTGAAATAGTCATATCTGAGTCGTGAACGAACTTCCTTAGTTGGGAAACATGAAATACGTCGTGAACTCCCGCCATCTTCTCTGGTAAGTCAATTCTGTATGCCAAATTCCCGACTAGTTCAAGAACAGGGAATGGACCAACAAATCTTAGTGCTAATTTGCCTCTCCTGCCAAATCGTATTACGCTCTTCAACGGAGAAATCTTGACAAACACCAAGTCACCAACGGAGAATTTTAGGTCTCTTCTTCTCTTATCAGCATAACTCTTCTGCCTATCTTGGGCTGCCTTCATTCGTTGTTGAATGATCTTGATCTTACCTGAAGTTTCCCTCACCACAACTGGTCCAAGCATAAACTTCTCGCCAGTCTATATCCAACATGATGGTGAGTTACACGGTCTTCCGTACAAAGCTTCAAACGGAGCCATACCGATACTGGATTAGTAGCTATTATTATATGCAAACTCTACTAGATGCAAATGGTCATCCCATGATCCACCAAAATCCAATATACACACTCTCAAGAGATCTTCCAAAATACGATTCACCCTCTCTGTCTGACCGTCGGTCTGAGGATGATATGCGGTACTGAGATGTAACTCTGACCCTAGAGCCTCTTGCAAGCTCTTCCAAAACCCACTAGTGAACAACGGGTCTCGGTCGCTCACAATGCTCTTAGGTACTCCATGAAATCTCACTACCCACTTCATATACAATTCTGCTAACTTAGCTGCCGTTCTGGTCGATTTAACTGGTATAAATCTTGCACTTTTAGTCAGTCGGTCCACAACTACCCAAATGCTATCGTGTCCCAATCTAGTCCTTGGTAAACCATCAATGAAATCCATTGAGACTTGCTCCCATTTCCATTCGGGAATTTCTAAAGGATGTAACAACCCACTAGGCTTCTTTTGCTCGGCTTTAACTAGCTGGCAATTCATGCACTTGGATATAAACTTCCGGACGTCTCTTTTCATCCCTTCCCAGTAGTAGGTCTGCTTCATATCTCGATACATCTTATTACCACCGGGGTGTATAGTCAGCTTTGAGTGATGACATTCTCTAAGCACTTCATCTCTCAATCCATTGACATTGGGTACAACAAGCTTTCCATTTTTCTAAGCCATCCATCTCGATCAAGCCCATACTTGTTCATCTCCTCATCGATACCCATCTCTAACTTGGAGATGACTTCCAATAGGTTAGGATCGTCTCTCTGACTAGAGCCGATCCGCTCAATTAAAGTGGGTCTGATCGTCAAACTTGCTAACATTTCTGGATCCAATTCGCACTTTGGTCTGAAATCAAACCCCGCGATATACTCCAGTTGCTTCCATTATAGAAACATAGCCCCTAAGCTGGCATGTCTCCTACTCAATGCATCAGCCACCGCATTGCCCTTTCCCGGTGTATATGCGATGTCAAAATCATAGGAAGCTAAGAACTCTAACCAACTCTGCTGACGGAGATTCAGATCTTTCTGAGAGAAGAGATACTTTAACGACTTATGATCCGTAAATAGCTCAAATCTTTCCCCCAAGAGATAGTGTCTCCACATCTTTAACGCGAACACGATCGCTGCCAATTCTAAATCATGGGTTGGGTATCTTCTCTCGTGCAGTTTCAATTGCCGACTTGCGTAAACTACAACCCTACCGCCTTGCATCAATACAGCACCCAGTCCGGTACCATAGGCATCCGTGTATACCGTCATCTCTTCATCCCCCTTAGGAATGACTAACACTGGTGCGCTTGTCAACTTGTCCTTTAGACTTTTGAATGCATTCTCGCACCTTTCATCCCAGACAAAAGTTTGATTCTTCTTGGTTAACTGGGTCAATGGTGCTGCTATCTTGGAGAAACCTTGGATAAACTTACGATAATATCCGGCTAATCCCAAGAAACTTCATACATCTGTTGCGTTCTTGGGCGTAGGCCAATCCTGTACCGTAGCCACCTTCGCCGGGTCCACGGCAATACCATTTTCTGATACAACATGGCCCAAGAACCTCACTTCCCTCTTCCAGAAGTGACACTTAGAAAACTTTGCTTTCAATTGGTGTTTTCTCAACACCTCCATCGCTACTCTTAAATGTTCCTTGTGTTCTTCCTCTGTCCTCGAATAGACCAAAATATCTTCAACGAACACAAGGACAGACTTATTCAACTGATCTCTGAATACCCTATTCATAAGATCCACAAAATATGTCGGGGCATTAGTCAGCCCAAATGGCATGACCAACCATTCATAAAATCCAGACGGCGTTCGAAATGCCGTTTTAGCTATACTCTCAGCTTCCACTCTAAGCTGATGAAAACCTGTCGCGAGATCCAACTGAGAAAATACTCTCGCGCCACTCAACTGATCGAACAAATCATCTATCCGCGGTAGAGGATACTTGTTCTTCCTCGTCACTTTATTCAACTCGCGGTAGTCTACACACAACCGAAGGGAACCATCCGCCTTGGTAGCAAATACAACTGGTGCTCCCCATTCAGAAACACTCCTTCTGATAAATCCCTTCTTCAAAAGACCGCTGACTTGCACCTCGAGCTCTCGCTGCTCTCTAGGTGCCATACGACGAAGTGGCATCACTATAGGCCTGGCATCCTTTACCAAATCAATACGAAACTCAATCTCTCGGTGTGGTGGAAGTCCGGTCACTTCTTCGAAAACATCCGGATACTGGCCAACCACCGGCAAACCTGGCAACTCACTATGCGGAATATCAAGGGAGTTTAGAAAACTAGCCAATACCCCCTTACTGGGTAGACCACCAAACACTATCCTCCGTCCATCATCCGCTCTAGCTGTCACCAAAAAGCCCTCACAGTCTACCACCACCCCGTATCTTTGGAGCCAATCTACTCCCAAAATAATGCCAAACCCAGTAAAGCCCAAAACAAAGCAATCACAAACAAACATGCATCCATGACTCGATAGGACCACATTGCGACAAATCATGCTAAGGCTAGTCGAACCACCAATCGGGTTCGTCACTACTAAAGGTCTATCGACAATCTCGGGCTCCAATCCCAACCTATCTACCTGGTCACTAGATATGAAAGAACTGGAGGCTCCGGTATCAAACAAAACTCTAACAGGAACATCATAAACAGAAAGCATACCTTGAATGATGACATTCTTTCCCTTCTCCGCCGCAGTTGGGGCATTCGACGAAGAAGGAATAGCATTAAGAGCGTAGGCTTTCACCATTTGCTTTTCTTTAGGGGGCTGTGGACACTTGTCCTTGTGATGTCCCATTTGGCCACAGTTGAAGCACTTCCTATCCGCTGGCTTGGCCCGACAATTACTAGCATAATGGCCCTTCTTACCACAGCTGAAGCACTCAACATCTTGCTTATTCTTTTTCTTCTGGCCATCCTTAGTCTGATTCTGCTTTCTCTTATTCTGGGAACCACTCTTGCCTCCACCACTTGCTTGTGGTTTTGGCTCTTCCGCAGATGCAACCTCAGTCTTGGGCTTAGGGTAGAGACTTTCTGACCTTAATGCTTTCCCCACAATCGATTCAAACGTCTCATCGATGTGGTTAATAAGTCTTTCCCCCAAGTACTGATCCAAACCAGTTATGAATTTCTCATTCTTTTTCTCGGCAGTATCAATAAGAGATAACCCATATTTTGACAAAGTGTCAAATTCAGCAATGTACTCCGAGACAGCTCTGCCATTCTGCTTGAGCTCCAAGAATTTCTTAAACAGCACTGACTTCTGAGCAGCTGGAATGAACTTCTCGCTAAAGCGAGCCTTAAACTGCTCCCAAATAATCTGATCTTCGGGAGTAGCTGCCTTTATAGCATTCCACCAATTCATTGCCCGTCCTTGCAGCTGACGGGACGCTAGCTTTCTCTTCATCGCATCCTCGATACCCAAATCCTCGAAGATACGTTCGCAACTATCCAACCAATCCTGAACATCTGTAGCCGACTCTGTTCCGTGGAATGACTTCCCACCAAGACTAGTATAATCCTTATTCAGCTTGGCGAAGTCGACCCTTGGCGCCTGCACTATTGGACCATCACCATTTCCACCATTGGGAGCTGCCCTCTGTACATCTCTAAGCATCTCTCTCATGAGGTCAGTAAACATCGTCCTCATGTCAGCAGCATTCCCATTATTGGCCCCTCTACCGGTACCTCTAACATATCGGCTCATCGTCAATCTGAAAAAGGAAACGATTAACGACTCCATAGTGGTGCTAGTGCAGCACGACTTCATTCTTATACTACTAATAGTATATATATATATATAGCTTTTGAAAACCAAAATAACCACAAATACGCTCTCTCGTATACGTATATTATCTCTTCTTGATAACTTCACTATGTTAACTACGCAACCTAGAGCTCTGATACCAAATGTGACAGCCCGCCCCGCACCAGCCTGCATTTCCTCCAAAAGTGCGCTGTACACATGCCCGACTAGCACAGGACGGTCGTCAGGAGAAAGGAAAGAAGAGAATAAACTAATCAAGAAACCTGTAGAATGTCTCACAGCGCATGGAATAAAATATAATAATAACATACTTGACATAAAACAGGTGAGACAGTGCATAAGCTGATAACTAATAATCAATGTCAACATCAGAGCAGCGGAAATCCAAATACAGCTTATTACAACTTTTTAGAATCTACTGTCTCTAAACAAAAGAAAGCCAAACTAGAAGATACACCACCAATGCCCAAGCAGTGATCTTCAACAACACAGGGAGAATACTATATATATGTATTACGTGGAAGCCTCCTGCTCGTCTCCGGATCATCTACTCGTGCATCACCAGCTAACCTGTCTCTAGTCTGCTCGTGTGAGCACCCAGAGTAATAAGAGGAGACATAAAACTCTGGGTCAGGCATAAAGCCTGGTATGAGCGATAAGCATCTAAACATAACGATAACAGGTATACTAAACCATACCTGAACCTGGACCTGCAACCAAAGAGTTAGTACCACATACCGTACAGTACACCAAGGTGCCATAATAAATAGTGTAAAGAATACGGGGGTGGGGTGTGCATGTCATAATGATAGCAAACAAATCATCCATAGCAACCATCCTCACATCTCTCACTCAGTGCATAAAGCATACGATATCTACCACTTTGGAACACTAGACAAAATGAGGTAACGACGAATCCCGACTTGTAGAAACCCTGCTGTGACCAAGCCAAACACTTGGAGTCATGACCAAACATTTCAATGACCCACTTCATTGGTCGTAGCCCTTGGTTCTACCGATGCCATAATGGCCCTGAATCCTCCTTCGTACCTCCTACCATAGTGGTCCAAAGCTATAGACATCGATAACCCCTTAACACGCGTCCAGCAGCAAAGCCCAACCATGAAGCGAACTCGTTGATTCCCATCTAAATCTTGAGCTCTAACTTCTCATTTGGACTTCCTTTGCATCTCGGGTTTTGATCGAGTTGGTGTTGGTCTTCAAAAGAGTCGTCGCATAGAAGTGTTCCTGAATTCGATTCGGTTCGGATACATATGTATAACACGGTTCGGTTCGGTGCAATGCTCCATGGTGTATTCCTGCGTGTTGTTCGGTTTGGTGATCCTTCCCCTTAGACGTCGGTTCGGTTCGGATGTCACGCTCCAGTCGGTTCGGTTCGTCCCTCCTCCAGCTTGCCTGCTCCGATCCGATCTCGTCCCCTGGCCTACTCCGATCCGGTCCTGCTCCATAGCCCGATCCGATCCCACCCCCTTATTTGCTCCGATCCGCTTCGCTCCCTAGCTTACCCCGATCCGATCCGCTCTTCAACCTACTCCGATCCGATCCGCTCTTTATAGTTCCGATCTGATCCCCTCGTCCACTCCAACTCTAAGTAAACGGCCTTCCTTCTCGCCAAGCCTCCTCCAGTGACAAGTTCCAATCCAGTTCGAATCCACTCGGTCAGTTCACAAATCCGATCTGACCCCCTACTCCGATCCGATCCGGTTCGAAACCTGCACATTTCTGCAACTTTCAAGCAAGCTTTCTACGCCATTCGATGGCGTTTTCGACCAATCTAACTATTCTAATCAATCATAAAACATACCATAGAGTCATAGCAATACGTAAGAGCAACCACAAACACCAAACAACAATCCAAATGAATCAAAATAGATCAAAAGTGGCTAAAACCTCACATTTTCCTATAATCCTTCTTAATCATGTTTAAGCACATACTTAGTAAAACTTAATCAAATCGTCTAAATTTTCTAACAGAGGGATGAAATATTATTGAAGAATTTCTAAACATTTTTCCAGAATTTATTAGTGTACCAATTCGCTAATCTTCACTAATTACCCTTAATTACCGTAATTAGTGCAAAAACTATGCAAATCACTCACCTTGGCCATAAATAAAATTCTCAGAACTGAAACTCCTCTGATTTGGGGCGAATACTGATGTCCAACAGCAGCTCTAACCTTACTTTGGTGCTTTTTCTTCTTAATTTGATGTTGCTAAGCCTAATCTTCAATTAGAAAGTGATTTGGGGTGTTTTAGATGTAGGAGGCCATTGTTAAAGCGTCTAAGGATGAAAGTGGCGGCTGGAAAATGTCTAAAGAAATGTTTTCTAACCCTAATCAGCCCCTATATACCCCTAAACCCGAAATTCCCCTTTGGGCCTAGCTGTTAATCACCCGGTTAAGCCCAATTAAGCTGTTTTTCACCATCTGAAACTTGTTTCAGCCTTATCTCCCAAACGGTGAGTCCGTTTGGCTAATGTGACCACTCTACGGAAAGAGAAACCATCATCCGGAGCCAATGAAAGTGGTTTCAGGTCAAAATCCCTTTCCAGTCAAAAGTTATGGCCAAAATAGTGCCAACTAGGGGTAAAATGGTCATTTTAAAATCGGGAAAAATCATGAACATGGGAAATGACCCCAATAGTCGTCTCCCAAAGTTACCCGACCATACGACTTCGTATGTGAAAGAAATAAATATCCTACGATCCTATGATGCGTAGAATGCGGGTCGTTACACCTAATATGCAAGCTCTCAAGAGATCTTCTAATACTCGATTCACCCTCTATGTTTGACCGTTCGGTTTGAGGATGGTACGCGGTACTGAGATGTAATTCTGACCCTAAAGCCTCTTGTAAGCTCTCCAAAATCCACTAGTAACAACGGATCTCGGTCACTCACAATGCCTTTGGGTACTCCATGAAATCTCACTACCCACTTCATATACATTTCCACTAACTTAGTTGTCGTTCTGTTCTACTTGACCAGTATAAACCTTGCGTTTTTTGTCAATCGATCAACAATCGCACAAATACTTTCATGTCCTGATCTAGTACTTGGTAAACCATCAATGAAATCCATTGAGACTTGTTCCCATTTCCATTCGGGAATTTCTAATGGTTGCAACAACCCACTAGGCTTCTTTTGCTCAGCTTTAACTAGTTAGCAGTTAATGCATTTGGATATAAACTTCCCAACGTCTTTTTTCATCCCTTCCCAGTAGTAGGTCTGCTTCATGTCTCGATACATTTTGTTACCACCGGGATGTATAGTCAGTTTTGAGTGATGACATTCTCTAAGCACTTCATCTCTCAATCCATTGACATTAGGCACAACTAGTCTCGCATTCTTTCTAAGCCATCCATCTCGATCAGGCCCATACTTGTTCATCTCCTCGTCGATTCCCATTTCTAACTTGGAGATGATTTCTAATAGATTAGGATCGTCCCTCTGACTGGAACCAATCCGCTTAATCAAAGTGGGGCTGATCATCAAACTTGCTAACATTTCTGGATCCAATTCGCACTTTGGTCTAAAATCATACCCAACAATATACTCCAGTTGCTTCCATTACAGAAACATAGCCCCTAAACTGGCATGTCTCCTACTCAATGCATCAGCTACCGCATTGTCCTTTCCTAGTATATATGTGATATCGAAATCATAGGAAGCCAAGAATTCTAACCATCTTTGCGTTCAAGGATTTAGATCCTTCTAAGAGAAGAGATACTTTAACGATTTATGATCGGTAAACAACTAAAAACTTTCTCCTAAGAGAACTTTAACGCGAATACGATCACTGCCAATTCCAAATCATGGGTATGATATATTTTCTCATGCGATTTCGGTTGCTGACTAGCATAAGCAACAACCCTACTTTCTTGCATCAATACAGCACCTAGCCCAGTACCACATGCATCTGTGTATACTGTCATCTCTTCATTCCCTTTAGGATTGACTAACACTAGTGCACGTGTCAACTTTTCCTTTAGACTATTGAATGCATTTCCACACCTTCCGTCGCAGATGAAAGCTTGATTCTTCTTGGTCAACTGAGTTAACGATGCTGCTATCTTGGAGAAGTCTTGGATAAACTTACAATAATATCCAGCTAATCCCAAGAAACTTCTTATATCTGTTGCATTCTTGGGCGTAGACCAATCTTGTACCGTATTCACCTTCGCAGGGTCCACGGCAATACAATTCTCTGAAACAACATGGCCCAAGAATCTCACTTCCCTCTTACACTTAGAAAATTTTGCATTCAATTGGTGTTTTCTCAACACCTCCATCACTGTCCTAAAATGTTCCTTGTGTTCTTCCTCTGTCCTCGAGTAAACAACGATATCGTCCACGAACACAAAAACAAACTTATCCAATTGATCCCTGAATACCCTATTCATAAGATCCACAAAATATGCTAGTGCATTGGTCAACCCGAATGGCATGACCAACCACTCATAGAATCCAGACGGCGTCCGAAAGGCCATTTTAGGAATACTCTCAGTTGCAACTCAGAGCTGATGAAATCCTATCGTGAGGTCCAACTGGGAGAACACTCTTGCTCCTTCCAGTTGATTAAAAAAATCATCTATCCATGGCAGAGGATACTTATTCTTCCTAGTCACTTTATTCAACTCGCGATAGTCCACACATAAACGAAGGGAACCATCTGCTTTAGTGGCAAATACGACTGGTGCTCCCTACTCAGAAACACTCCTTCGGATAAATAACTTCTTTAAAATATCACTTACATGCACCTCCAGCTCTCGTTGCTGCCTAGGTTCCATACGACGAAGTGGCATCACTATAGGTCTGGCATCTTCCACTATATCAGTACAGAACTCAATCTCTCGGTGTGGTGGAAGTCCGGTCACTTCCTCGAAGATATCTGGATACTGGCCAGCAATGGGAACCCCTGATAACTCGTCCTATGGGATGTCGAGGGAATTTAGAAAACTAGTCATCACCTCATCACTAGGTAGGCCACCAAACACTACCCTCCGCCCATCATCCACCCTAATAGTCAATGAATATCCCTCACAGTCTACTACTACCCCATGCCTTTGGAGCCAATCGACTCCCAAAATAATGCCAAACCCAGTAAAGCCCAAAACAAAGCAATCACAAGCAAACATGCATCTGTGGCTCGATAAAATCAAATTTCGACAAATCATGCAAAGGCTAGTCGAACCACCAATCGAGCTCGTCACCACTAAAGGTCTATTGACTATCTCGGGTTCCTGTTCCAACCTATCTACCAGGTCACTAGATATGAAGGAATGGGAAGCCCCAGTATCAAACAATACTCGAACAGGAATATAATAAATAGAAAGCATACCTTGAACGACGACATTCTTTCCTTTCTCCGCCGTAGTTGGGGCATTCGACGAAGAAGGAACAACATTAATAGCATATTCTTTCACAATCTTCTTCTCTTTAGGAGGTTGTGGACATTTATCCTTATAATGTCCCACTTGGCTATAATTGAAGCACCTCATGTCCGCTGGCTTTGCTCAACATTCTTTAGCATAGTGGCCCTTCTTGCTACAGCTAAAGCACTCAACATCTTTCTTATTCTTTTTCTAACCATCCTTAGTTTGGTTCTGCTTCCTCTTATTATGGAAATTATTCTTGCCTCCACCGCTTGCTTGTGGCTTTGGCTCCTTTGCAGATGCGACAGCGACTTCCGTCTTGGGCTTAGGATAAAGGCTCTCTGATCTCAATGCTTTCCCAACAATTGATTCAAAAGTCTCATCAATATGGTTCATAAGCCTTTCTCCCAAGTAAAGATTTAAACCAGTTATGAACTTCTCGTTCTTCTTCTCGGCAGTATCGATAATAGACGATCCACACTTGGATAAAGTATCGAATTCGGCAATATACTCCAAGACTGCCCTACCATTCTGTTTAAGCTCCAAAAACTTCCTAAATAGTTCTGATTTCTTAGTAGCCGGAATAAACTTGTCACAGAAGCAGGTCTTAAACTGATCCCAAGTAACTTGACCCTCAGGGGTAGCTGCCTTCATAGCATTCCACCAATTCATAGCCCGTCCTTGCAGCTGGCGAGATGTTAGCTTTCTCTTCATTGCTTCCTCGTTTCCCAGATCCTTGAAGATACGCTCACAACTATCAAGCCAATCCTGAACTTCTGTAGCTGATTCCGTTCCGTGGAATGGCTTCCCACCAAAACTAGTGTAGTCCTTACAGAGCTTAGCAAAATCGGACCTAGGCGCCGGCACCGCTGTACCACCACCATTTGCAGCATTAGGAGCTCCTCCCTGAACATCTCTCGCATGAAGGTAGTAAACATCGTCCTCATGTCAGGAGTATTCCTATAATTGGCTCCTAAACCAGTATTCCTCGTATATCGGCTCATCGTTCAATTTGTAAAGAGAAAACGATTAACCATCTCTTCAATGGTGCCAATGCAGTGCGACTTCATTCTTAGATATACTAATAGCATATATATATATATATATAATTTTTGAAAACCAAAATATAACAAATACGCGCTCTCATATATGTACGATCTCTCCCTAGTGTCTTTCCCAAGGTTAACTACGCAACCTAGAGCTCTGATACCAAATGTGACGACCCGCCCAGCACCAGCCGACATTTCCAATGAAATGCGATGTGCCGATGTCCAATAAGGACGGGAAGGTCGTCAAAGGAAAAAAGAAAAGGAAAGGGATTTGAAACTATGAACAAACAAAGAACCTGTAGTATATCTCACAGCGCATGGAACAAAATATAATAATAACATAACTTGACATAAAATAGGTGAGATAGTGCATAAGCTGAAAACTAAACCATCATAGCAGCGAAAAAAATCAAAATATAGCTTATGATCCAGACCATCATTGTTACAACTTTTAAAGCTGTCTCTAAAGAAAAATAGGAAGGTACACTACTAATGCCCAAAGTATTGACCAACAACAACATAGGGAGAATATATGGGAATGATATGTGTAAGCCTCCTTCTAGTCTCCGGACAGCTACTCGTGCATAAACAGCTAACATGTCTCTAGCCTGCTCGTTTAGGAGCACCCAGAGTAATAAAAAGAGACATAAAACTCTGAGTCAGACAAAAGTCTGGTATGAGCGATAAGCAGCAAAAATAGAACAATAACAGGTATACGTAACCATACCTGAACCTGGACCTACCACCAAAGAGTTAGCACAACGGGATGTATAGTACTCTTAGGTGGCACTAACACATGGTGTGAAAATAATGGAAAGAGGGTTGTGCATGTCATGGTGATAGCAAATATCAAACACTACAATCATCCCTATGTCACTCACTCAGTGCGTAAAGCATACGATATCTACCACTTTGACCACCCAATTCTTTGCTACGATCACTCTGCCCCATGGAGACACGATGACTCTATTGCACTGATCCTTTGCCACTAATCCTTTGCTATGTCCACTGTGCCCCCATGGAGTCATGACAACTCCACTGCACTGGCTCATAGCCTTCTTACGATCACTTTACCCCATGAAGTCATAACAACTTCACTGCACTGATCCATAGCCAATAATCCTTCCCTTAGTGGTGTGTCATAGCTACAAACATTGATAACCCCTTTGCACACGTCCCGCAGCAAAGTCCAACTCGTAAAGTTAACTCGTTGATTCCCATCTGGATCCTGAGTTATAACTTATCACTTGGACTTACTTTGCATCTCAGGTTTTGGTCGAATTGGAGTTGGTCTTCAGAAGAGTCGTCACACGGTAGTAGAAGATGTCCAAACCGCTTCGGTTCAGTTACCATCCCCTGGTTCAGTTAGGCATGCTTCAGATCCTGGCCATCAATCCGATTCGCTTCAATATATGGGGTCCTCCATGTCACATCAGTTCGGTTCGGTATTCATAGTGCAGTCCGATTTGGTGTTCATGATTCGGCTTCTATACTCCACTTCAGTCCGCCATCCCCTGTTCGGTTCGGTGCTCGTGGATCCCGGTTCGGTTCAGTGCTCACCCCAACTCCAACTCCAAACTAGCGGCCTTCCTTTTCTTCCATGCTCACTTTCTTTTGCCTAGGCTCCGATTCGGTTCGGTGTTCATCATCCCCCATGTCGGTTCGGTTCGACCAATCCTCATCTGATCCGAACCCCCCTACCCAATCCGAAACCCTGCACAATTTCCAATGGGCATATATCATCCATATTCTCCATATGAAGGAGTTTTCAACAATTCTAACTTTTCTACAAGATTACTTAACATTCCAAACAGTCATGCTAACATATAGGATCAATCAACTTGGTCAAAACATCAAGCATATAGATTATTTTAGATCAAACATACCCAAACCCATGTTTTCCCCTTAATCTCCTTAATCATGATTTAACCACAGGATCAGGAAAACATGTCCAAATTAACCCAGATTTTTATCAAAGCCCTAAAATGATTTAACCCAGATATTCAACTCTACTATTTTGGCGTGGTTTCCAATGCAACACAGCAGATCCAACTTTGATTTGATGCTAATTTGACTTGATTTGGCGTTGATTTTCTTAATTAGTGACAAAAAGGTGATTTGGAAGTGATTTAGAAGGTGGAGGCCATTGTTAGGGTTGAAGAGAGGTAAGTAGCGGTTGTAAAAATGACAAAGAAAGGTTTTTCTAACCCTTTTCAGCCCTTATGCAACCCAAATCCCGAAATCCCCTAATAGGCCTAGCTGCTAATCACCCTATTTGGCCTGGTTAAGTTGTTTTTCGCCTTGCAAACCTTGTTTCAGCCATATCTCCAAAACAGTAAGCCGTTTGATCAATGTGATCACTCTACGGAAAGATAAACCATCATCTGAATCCAATGGAAGTGGTTTCAGGTCAAAACTCCTTACCAATCAAAAGCTATAGATGAAACAAGATTCGCCAGGGGCAAATCGGTCATTTAAAATTCGGAAAAAATCGGGAACATGGGAAATGACCCTAATAGTCGTTTCCCAAGGTTACACGACCATACAACTTTGTATGAAAATAAAATAAATATTATATGACCCTCCGATGCATAGAATGCGGGTCGTTACAATGACAATATCTGATCCCGGTCTCTTTAACAACCAATCGTTTACATTTTTCACACCGTGGTCATTTTATAATCACTTTAAAAAAATCATTTATATGGAATCTCATATTCAACTTCGAAATCAAAGTTAAATATCTACTTCTATTATATTTAATTTTAAAAACTACTCACTTAAATCGCTAACTAAATTGAATTAGACGATCATATCTTAAAGGTCTCAAATTTTAGTATAAATCAAAATTGAAAGAATTACCTTCAATTCTATTCTATTTTGAAATAATTCATCAAAGTCCAAGTTCAAACTATTCATATAATCCTATTTTTCACCTCAAAGAAATCATTTTAAGTCGATTCATAAAATCCAACATTTTGGTTCGAGTTCAATATACAATTTAAATCAAAATCTTTATATTCAATTCAATAATCCTATCATATTTCATAATTCAAGTCGCAAAATCGTTATTTACAAATTCAAAACAATATCATTCCTATACATTCATTTTAACAACTTCTTTACTTCACACAAATCGATTTACATAATCAGTTTCATACAGAATCAATTATATATATATATATATATATATATATTCAAATTCACATTCAATCTATTATAATCAAATTCATTTCGTACTATTATAAGTTCAAATTCACTATTTAAATTTGAAAATTCAAAATCAAAAAAAAAAAATCATGATTCAAGTTCATCTCTTATAAATTTATATCGATTCCAATTCACATTCTAAATATGAGTTCATTCTCTAAGTCAAGTACCGTTATATAAATTTTGATCTTTAACCTCGAATTCAAATCGCGAATCTTAACCTATCCATCTTTAACTTTATTATTAAAGTTTATAAAATATATAAAAATAAGCATTGAAAAAAATATAAGTTATAAATTTATAAATTTATATAGAAAATAGCTTTAAAAACATATGTAAGTTTAAAATAATTTAGAAATAGGTTTTAAAAAGAATAATTTAGTATAATATTTAATTTATAGTTTAAAATACATTTGTGGTTAAATTATATGGTTTAAAATAAATAATTTATAAGTAAAAATCTTGAATAAATATTTAAATCCACATTTTACTCATAAAATCATTTTAAAACACATAATTTAAAATTTATAAATCTCAAGTTTTAAAATCTTTAAAATATAAAATCTTAAATTATTATTTTAAAAATAAATTCCAAATCATTTTACTCTAAAAACATGACCAACGGTGTCCGTATATAGTTTTCTACCCTATGGTCAAGTGATACGGATATTTATCATTTCAACCCGCAATTTATAACATTTCTACGGGTCTATCATTTCAACCCGCAATCCCAAATTCAATAAAATCATTCAGGTCTATCATATCAACCCATAACGATTTTTCCCTAATCTAATTTCCATTCGGGTATGTATCATTTCAACCCTTAGTAATTTTTCCTAAACTGAGAGAATCAACAGCATAGATAAACAATATTGATTATTCATAGCTTTAATATCATTACATCATAAATCATATATTATCAATGTGCTTACGTGTCATATGAATATCATTGTGTCATATATGAATTGTGTATACGTACCAAATAAAACAATTTCTATCAGCAGTCCTATACATTCCATAACAATTCATTTATGCTGATCTAACAACCATGAAACAATGTAGGTCAGGTGTGAGATAAACTCACCTTTCGTAACACAGATTGGAGAAAGTAAATGAATTGACATTGAATAAAACGACGACTTCCAGGCACGATCCAAAACGGATGTTAACTCGACGATTGCTCAATATTTTATTTTATTTTATAAGAAGAGGATAGGGAATTTTCAATGGATCGGTACGGCTATTTGGGTTTTGGGTCGGTTTCGGAACTCAACACCAACTCGACACAAAATAAACCCAACACTAACCCAATTAAACCAAAAATAAAACATAATAATTCTTTACTCATTTTTTTAATATATATACGTACACACAGAAAAAATCATAACATATATATATATATATATATAATTCAATGTACGCCGCAAGCACACAACGTAAATTATACCATATATATTATAAATTATATAAATTAAATAAAACACACTCATATATTCGTATATAACTTTTTAATTAACATATATATAAGAACAAATAAATTTTCAAACAAATATATATGCGTATGTAATAACTCACACGCACAGCATACAACCAGCAAGCAAACACACTTCAAACTAGACATTACGCCACAAATATACAACTCAACACAAAAGCATACATATGTGTATTACCACACACAAACTACAAAAAACATGTCTATCCCAAATATTCTATATATACACACCAGCACGCATGCCTAAACAAAACACACAAAACTCAATACACACACAAACACATGCAAGCCATATATATTTACATATAAACTATTAAACATATATATATACATAGATAGAAAAATATATCTATACATATATTTTCCAAAACAGATAAATTCAAAAAGCAACTCTTATAACATATAAATATATATATATATATACCAAAATAAGAACCCACAAAAAGCACTCATGCATGCACAAAGATATACATAACACACACCACAATCAAAAAAAAAACTCACGCCATTCACACACAAAAAAACTTGCACACACATACACACAAAGGGTAAAGGGAAAACGTGGAGGCAGGGGTTCGGTTGGAGATGGCATGCGAGGCGAGGGGGTGGATGTGGGCTTCAGGCGGGTGTAGCTACGGTTGAGCTTGGTCTGGTAATGTGGCATTAGCGGGTTGTGAGGGAGCAGAGGTCTTGTGTCTACATGAGGAGAGGCAATGGCAGTGAGCAGGAAAAACTTGGTGAAGGGTACAAACGTGGAGAACGGTAGAAGAAACTGGCATGGGTATAAATTGGAGCTACTATGCCCATTTTCTTTCTTTTGTCTATTAAGAGATGGGAAATAAAAGGGATAGAAAGGAGAAACATAAAGAATAAATAGATGGGAATGGACCAGCTTTAAACAAGGAATGGAAATGGAGACAAATATGGTGATGGGAATAAATGGATAAATATGGATTTGGAAATATATGGAAACGTAATGCATGCGGAGAAAGGTGCCTACTGGCATTTAATGCTTGATAACGCTTGGCAATTTCAGGGAACAAATAGATTTAAAGAAAGTAGGAGTTGCTATGTCTTCACGTTTGCATGCAAGAAGAAAAGAATATGGAAAATGAGGAGGTAGTATAGAAATTGTCAAGGAAAGCTATAGGAGAAAGAAAAAAAAAGTGAATTGGTTTAATATGGAGCATGCGTGGATCAAGAAGGAAAAAAATTAAAAAGGAATTTTGAAAAGAATAATCAACTGTGAATATACGTAAATAATAAAAGATGAACGGAAACATTAGGTAAATTAAACGGATTGTTATAAATGGATACAAGACAATATAAATGAAGAGTCATTTATGGAAAAACATGAATGGCTTGAACGAGTATTTGGCAAAAGAAAATAATGGTTTAAATTTTGAAAATAATGAACATGTAAGGAAAACATTAATACTAAGGAACGGACGTTGAATTTTAAAAAGTTAAATATCGATTGCAAATAAGGAAATATATAAATGTGTTTGCAAATAAAAGGGAAACAATACAAAAAAAATTAATTCAAAGGACAAACGGGTTTGCCAATATATATTTAAGCTGATTTTGCAAATTAAATAAATAATAGACGATATCAAAGGAAAATGAATCTGACAATTAAAATTTTGACAGTGTTTGCATCAACAAAATCAATACGCATGGCAGATCTAAAAGAGAAATAATTTGGAATCAAATTAGGGATATAATTTAATATTGAAAATAGATTATATTATTTTACGAGTTTTAAATATTTAAACAAAATTCAAGAATGAGTTCACATTCAAATAAATAACTCGATTAAAATTTACCATAAATAAGATTTTAAAATAGCAAATATTGATTTGTATTATTAAATCATATTTATATCAAAATCAAATTCATTTTTTTATAAAATCGAAAATAAATTTATTTTTAAATCAAAACCAAATATTATTTCAAAAAAAATCCAAACATATAAAATAATTAAAACAAAATTTAAATTAAGTTATTAAATAAAATAGTTCAAAAATTGAGGTTGTTACAACGAAGCTTGATTTGGGAAGCATGATTTGATATGCAAATACATATGTATATTTTGAATGATTGAAAGAAAATCTAGAATTGATTCTTTAGTTTAATCTAATTGTAATCCTATATATTATAGATAGTGTAATCATACGTCTTGAAGAGATATCTTGATAAGAAATGACTGAATGAATTCAACTGAATAATGATATTTGTGATATGTAACCCGAATCGAAAGTGAAGTTTTAATAATGAATTGATTGTCAATATGAACTAGATTTTAAATGATATTGAATATTCAAATCAATTGTGAAATGAAAAATAAATTGATATTGAAATGAAAATTTTGAAGATTTACTGACTTATGAATATTGTGATTTGAAATGTTTGAAAACTATATGACTTATATAAGTATGAGATTAATTCTAAACCCGCTGATTTGGAAGATAATTTATCGAAATAATAGTCTTATATAATAGGATTTATATGAGAATGATATGTTGGATAAAAGTGATTTAAAAAGAAATCTTATGTAAATTGATACTTATGTAAGTGCGATATATGCAAAATGTGAAACGAAGTACAATATATTTAGTATGTATGTTTTCCAAATGAGATATGGGAAGTGCCTTCCACTGGAAATTGAAAATCGTAGCTACATTGGTGCTCCGTTGATTGGAGCATCCATTGATGTCGGAATCCCACTCGGTGAGATCACATTGATTATTATTACTTATCTGTTCTTGCGTAATTCGAGGGCGCGAAGCTTACAGTTAGAAACGATTCCACTGAGATAGTGGTCGTAACTGCCGTGTAACTGCGATCTAGATGCCATAGCGAAATTTGAGGGGTGTGAAGCCTATAGTTACGAGCGGTTCCACTGAGATAGTGGTCATAACCACCGTGTAACTGCGATCTATGGCAATAACCAAGGTGAAATTCGAGGGGTGTGACACCTATGATTACAAGCGATTCTACTAGGATAGTAGCATAACCACCAAGTAACTGCGATCCGTGGAGGAACGTATTTTTCTTATCTATTTTAAATGTTTTAAGTATTTTCACTGAGAGTTGAAACAAGTATAATTAGTACTTAGAGATTTTAGTCATCTGCCTGGCCGGCGTATGCCTAACGTCTGTAAGAACGATAATAAACTTGTTAAACTTTGAGTTATCAAATATTTTCAAACATTAAATAACAAATCAATGACCTGTTATCAAATTTGTATAACTCCAACATAATAAACTAAGAAATAAAAGTTGAGAAATACAACAGCTTTGGATTTTTAATATATACTTATTTCTGATTTCAAAAGTTACTTTGAAACACGAGAATTTTATTTTCAAAATTTAAGTTTGTTATAAATAATTAATGTTATGACTACAAGAAAACTTGAACTTTAATAAAAAGTGTCTGAAATAAAGATTTTGAATTTAAATAGATTTATAACAGTTGAATTTAATTAATAATGTAAGGACGAATTTTCAATTTTAAAATCCTATAATTTATTTTGTTGCAAACTTAGTAAAATTTGTATAAATAAGAATATTTTGTTTTATGCATAAGCATATTTTTTAACAACCTCTCCTTTTCGAGGACGAAAAAGTTCTAAGTGGGGGAGATTGTAACATCCCGTAAAATTTGACCATTTAAGTTGTTAAATTAAATTAAATTATTGAATTTAAAATGGTTTTTAAATAAAATTATGATTATATTAATGAAATTTATTAATTTCTGCTAAAAGAATTATTGAAATTAATGTGTGCATTCTAGATGAAATAAATACATACATGTATATATCTTTGGCTATCGTCTCTAGTTACATTCCCTGACTATTTAAAATGTAACGTTTTGGAATTTGGAATGAGGATTAGATGTTCAAACCTTCATTAATTAATTAGTTTTGAAATGTGAATAGTGTAGCAGTTTCAATACCCTTCCCTCTTTGTTGTTTTCTTAATGCATCATTCATTTATTTCTTTAATTCTATTATATTTGTACCCTTTATTATAGTAATTTCTTCCCCTTCGTTCTATTTTCATGCATCTTATGTCATGATGTTAGTCTCATTCCTTAAATTTATTTCCATCTCCTTTTTTTTTCTTTTTCCTTTTTTTTAACATTGTTTTTTTTTTTTCAAAAACAAACAATTATATATATATTTGGGATAATTAACTTTGAACCATTGTTTTGTTAAAAAAAACTTGAATATAAGAGTTTTACCCTAATTGATAATAAAGTAGTTAATATCTCCAGATTAAATTATATAGGAGAGACTGCAATGAAATGGAGTGTCAATGATATATAACGCACGTTTTAACTAGCATAGTTAACAAAAATTAATGTTGACATTAATAATTAAATAAATCATACACATTATTTCTCTGCTCATTCACATTCATGCAAGTTTATCTTCTTTTCTCTTCTTTATCTACTTTCCCCAAATTCACTGCCTCATCTCTCTCCACTTTATTTCTTCATTACTAAAGCATTCATTTCTTTCCTCCACTTTATTAATTTCTTTCCATACATTCAATTTTCTTGAATCTTATTTCATATTCTATGCGTCTATCATTACAAAATCCATATATGTTGTATCCATTCTGTCACCTTTAATTTGTGAAACGCATTAACAAGATGAATTGAAAAGGTCCCGCACCATTATGTGTATAAAAAAAGAAGTCATGTTCGCTCATTTTAATTAACTAATAATAGGAAAGGGCATCATTTGGTTTTCCTTTCCTTCTCTCTCCTCTGTAACATTTTATATTACATATAAGGCTATTTAGACACAAAATTAGACACAAATTAGAGAACACACAATCTTAACCGTTAGATCATTTTGTCTTTATATGAAGAAGTGGAATTCATGGGGTGATCAAATAGTGTAAATTCATTGTGTCACCAATTGTGTCTAAATCTTGTGTCCAAATTGACTTTAGTATAACATAAATAATTCATATTCTTCCCTATTCTTTCCTAGGCATGTTTTAATGACTGCATATAGTATATAGCATAAAAGTTTTATAAAACAGAATGCATACATAATTCATTTATGCACACGTCTTGTTCCCACTTAAGTTTACAAGTCATGTATCCTTTCTATTTCTTTCATTTAAATAAAAGTATAGTTTGCCTAAAAAAAGTATATATTAATTGTTTCCTATTACCTGCTGTTTATTATACCCTTCTTTTCATTCTTCATGTCATTTTTTTCCAAACTACTACTTATTTTCCTTTTTCTTTCTATGCATTCATATCCCAATTTTCCCTCTTCTCTTTTTGCTCTTTCCTGAAGCTCCTCACTCTCTCTAATATATATAAAAAAAACTTCCAAACTGCATCTGTAACATCCCATATTTTATGTATATTTAATTTTCAATTTAAAATGAATAAAATGAAAAAAAATCAAGTTTTGTTGATTATAAAGACGATGATTATTTGAATGGAGTATAAATAAATTCTAGATTTAGTTATACTTAGAATTGTTGCAATTTGAAAAAATTTATATTTTATTTATCTAATGAATCTGAGTTGTTTAGTTTATAAAGTGTAATTCAAATTTAATTTGAAATGGAGAATTCTAAGTTGTTAATTATAATTTAAAACTCAAATCAAAATCTCAAATAATCAAATTGGGATCTTGAATGTGTGAAATTGATTTATAAGATTTGTTTAAGTCATAATTTGATTTAATGGGAATTTATAAATATTTAAATTTGAATTTAAACAGTTAATCGAATAATTAATTATTTTATTTATTTAATTAACGGTGAAATTTAACTGTTTTGGCGACTGTCTCGGAATTCGACGAAACTGGCACCATCGAAACCGGAATGGTGAATTATGGTAGGATTTCAAGTTGCGTTATAATCGGACGTGTCATTTGGATGTACTGGAGAAAACGCGAATAGAATCAGTATAAGTGGATAATTGGTTGTTCTTATAGTGGACCTTATATATACATATATAAACAAACTCCATTCCACTACATCAGCCATTTTCATTACACATACACCTTCCTCCATCAAAACTTTTATCTCTAATGGCTGAAATTAGAATTTCAAAACCCTAGAAAAAAATTTCCAAGCTAAAAATAAAATCTCTCCAAAACTTATCGTATTATATATCAATTCGAAGCTCTTGACAGCACGAGGCTTCTGGTGCAATTTATTTCGACATGCAGCGCTTGGTCTCGCCGGAAATCATGGTCAAAGTTGGCTGATTGCATAACCCTAAGTGTCAAATTGGGGGGTTTTTGATTTAGGCTCAAATCTGAGAATCGGCGACCTGGGTATTGAAGAGTATGTCCATACGAGTGTAACGGTGGTATGCATGTGATTTATTGTCAAGGGGATCATCGGAATTTGGTCTTTAAAGGGCAAGAAACCCGTTCGCTCTTAGCGTCGCCGCCGGAGGGAAGGGCCATCGCGCTCGACCAGACTAGGGGGAGAATATGAGGATTTCGAGGAGGAAGGCAACGGTGGTGGTCTCGGGTCGTGAAGTGGACGGAGCAATGAGTATTTGATGGTCAAAGTTTTGGTTTTTGGGTTTAATTTTCGTCATTTTACTGTAGCAAGCATGAGATGGAGCGGGAAGAGGAAGTTGGGGGTGGTGACGTTTGTAAAAACCCGTAACTTCCCCGTAAAGGAAAGCGTCGGATAGTTCGAGAACAAACCACAACAGAACGCATATAAAAGAACATTTCATTGTATATTACAACAATGCACCAGATTACAAGAATATACAGAGTATAAAAGAATATTACACAGAAACATCAGAGATTTAAATTACATTTAAATACATCGCAGCGGAAAATAATACAATACACAACTAGAAGGAGATATACGGATACAAAGCTTTCCGGATATCGTTCCAGCTGTAAACCAGGATCCTGTGAATATAAATCCGCAAAACCAAAACTACTAGCTTCCCATGTCAAAATAAGGGCACCCAGAGTTTAGGTTAAAACAATAAACTCTAGGTCAGTCATGTGACTGGTGTGAGAACTAAAACAGTTATTAATCTTTATTTTTAAAGTTAGGTAAATCAAGGGACCACGCCGTATAACACGGAACGGGTTTCCTCCCAAGAATACCGGTGCATAAAACAAACAGCGCAATGCTAAATAAAGAAAAATGAAGCTGTTATCAGACCCAGGTCCTATCACACAATGCAACGCAAGCCGGGGGATAGGGTTTTCCCTTATAACAGCCAAAGAATGCTTGATACGTTTAAAACAAATCATTTGATACTATTATAAGTGCATAGTGTATAAAACAACTTCAAATCATAAGTATCAATCATAGGCGGCATGAATGCCCCATAACACTATGTCGCCATATATAAGTTCTACAATTAAAACCGCGAATGTCATGTATTTGGAAATTGGATTTCCATCTATGAACCGAGGCAAAAGATAGTCCTCACCGTCTTCGAGACTGTCTAGCCCGAGCCTCAGGGTCAGAGCGCATCGACCCTTGGATCCTCAGGGCCGGTCCACCGATGTGGATTAAAATGCCTGAACATGCGTTTCCCCGCCCTTTTGGGCGTAAATGAGCCAACTAAATGACTCCATCGGTTCGAGAACGACCGATCAATCCGAGGCGCCTCGCAACAGCAACAACCACATAAGTCAAACTCGTCAGGGCATGTAAAACCACTGACGCCACTTCTAGCTAGAAAGAAACGCATGCCCTCCCTGACGTCCTCTCCCGTTTTTGGTTCATACCGGGTGTGAAACTCGCGAAGTAAACGTTACACAAAGCTACGCCACAAAGGCCTTGCTTTGATCATCACCACAAGACTTTGCTTTTCAACAGAAGCCTCGATCAATTGCCACTTAGGCATGCCACACAGGCAATTCACTCCATGCGTTTGATATCCATCAATATATAACCCCTGAGCTCGTACGTCTCAGAGAAGGGCGTTAAGCAAGAGAATAAATTCTCCGCCGCCAAACAGATATATATTTAATAGAGATCAATCACACGGACTAAAATCCAATGTCAGACACACAGTCCATTTACAAGTCTGTTCTGGGTCTGAACGAAACCGGAGGCACCTAGTACCCCGCATATCCATCGATCTCCAAGTACGTCTGGACGATCACTAACTGTTTCCATCTTCTTGGGTGTACAGCCCAATCAAGATCATCAGTAATCACCCAAACGACGTGAAGACCTCCGGTCTTCGACCATCGTCTTCATCTTCGACTTATCGTCGTATCAGTTATTCAGAATGGGATAAACCCGGTCTTTCCGAATAACTCGCGTATATTTTAAATAAGTGTTACACAAACACAACATACGCCTCATTCCAATTCATCAGTCACTAACCGTAAATTAATCAAGAGAATAATTCCCCAAATATTAACCCCGAAGGCCGAAACCAACATCAGATCAATATCCAGAAAACCATTCTGCTTGGCTAACTGACAGTTAGTTTCTAAATTCACATTCATAGGGAAAGGTTCCCATTAATTTTATCCAAGATAAATTTCTTGAATTTATCCTTTAATCTATTTTTGAATATCAATTCAAACTAGTCGGGATTAACGAAACTTACCCGAGTAATCATTTGTTCTAATTTCCCAATCCCAACCTATTTATCCCATAAAGTAAAATTGGTAATACTTCATATCTAACACCACAGTGTTATCGGTAAATTCAATTACCATTTCACGTTCAAATCTAATTAAAGATTTAACTATCGCCTGGAGCAAAACTGGTGATACTCCATTTTCGATCTTTTCAATCTAATTAAAGATTCATTAAAACTCCACTTAGTTTAAATCGTTAACTGGTTAAAGAATCCGTGTCATTTAAAACACGGTTCACGATAAACCCAAAGTCACATTCCATTGATTATCGGGTTAAAGAACGAGTGGTATTTAGAACACTGTCCACGATAAACCCAAAAATCAATATCAATTCCATTCCAATTAAATATTATTTAATTGGTACACTTCATTGAATCTAAATAAAAAGATTTAATCTTTTCTCAACTGGGTTCAAGAACAGTGTTAATGAAGACACCATTCACGACAAACCCAAATCACATTTGATATTAAATATAAGGCTCTGAATAGAAAATATCCCGGCTTATATTCAATATCAAATTCTACGATTAACAAATGTCGTATTGGAAATAACGATATAAATATATATATATATATCTTTCAAATTTCCATAACAACATCTGTATAATCCCGAATTCCAACATCGAAATATTCCGAAGACAATTTCGATTCAAGTCCAATCCAATGCAATCATTGGAAATTCTGGTTATTTTCAAAACCATTTCAAATCCAATTTATTTATTTAAAAATAAATAGAATTATATTTCTAGTTCAAAACTAGTTCATTTCGATAAAAATCTATTTTTATCTTTTCAAATATGGAGTTTTTCACCCCAAATCTTCACAAATCATTTCTTATGATTTTACACCAATTATTACTATTTTTAATAATTTTATCAAGGCCCGTACAGTCGATTTCCATCAATGGCCGACGAACTGCACTTACAGCGACCTTTTTCGAATTTGATTTGGACGTATCTCCAAATCCAACCGTTAGATTTCTAATTTCTAATATTCGTTAGAAAGCTCTTTTTGATACGAACCCAACGGTTCCGGTTTTAGGAGAATCCGACGGTCGGATCTCCCGTAATGTCCGTTTGAAATAAATGGTCGAAATTCACGAACTGCCGCGGCGTGGCGCGATCTATTCAGGCCATTATATATATAATATATATATATTATATATATTTCATCGATTTCTATTTAAAACGAATTATATAAATAGTTTTAAAATTCGTTTCAAAAGCAACTTCAACTTCCATTTCAATCCAAAGCAAAAATGGAATTCTTCTTTATAAATTCGTTTTAAAATTCATTTCTATTCAATTCGAATTTCAATTCAATTTGAATTCATTTCAATTTGCTTTCAATTAAATTTGAATTCGTTTTCAATTCATTTCGAAATCGTTTTCAATTCAATTTATTTCGAAATCGTTTTCAATTCAATTCATTTCGAAATCGTTTTCAATTCAATTCATTTCGAAATCGTTCTCAATTCAATTCATTTCGAAATCGTTTTCAATTCAATTCATTTCGAAATCGTTCTCAATTCAATTCATTTCGAAATCGTTATATATTCAATTCATTTCGAAATCGTTATATATTCAATTCATTTCGAAATCGTTCTCAATTCAATTCATTTCGAAATCGTTCTCAATTCAATTCATTTCGAAATCGTTCTCAATTCAATTCATTTCGAAATCGTTCTCAATTCAATTCATTTCGAAATCGTTATATATTCAATTCATTTCGAAATCATTATATATTCAATTCATTTCGAAATCGTTATATATTCAATTCATTTCGAAATCGTTATATATTCAATTCATTTCGAAATGAATAAAATCGATATAAATATCGTTCACGTCAAAATGGCGTCAATCTAATCAACACGGCTTCATAAATTTCTATTTTCAAATATCTTATTTCAAATATTTCTTTTTCAAAATAGTTGTTATTATCAAAATATTTCGTTCAACACATGACCAATCTCAATGGATGAGTACTGTCAACACATGAACTTTTATTTTATATCGATAAAGATGTAAATTTTATTACTAAAATATTTCGTTCAACACATGACCAATCTCAATGGATGAGTACTGTCAACACATGAACTTTTATTTTATATTGTTCTTTATTTTTCAAATTGGAATGAGGCCCAATCAATTACCATATAAAGTTAATTATATGGATTTTCATACAACATATGTATATAATAGCATTGAAAAATAATCAACCATCAACCAAAGTGCAGTACACTGTATAAGCATCAAATATAGATATCTAACGCTTATAACAGCCTGTCAATCAATCGATCGACATATTTAATCAATCAGGATGAGTGAACTTCATATTTCATCCCAACACCCGTGTGGGGTTTCAAACGATCAAACAAATATTTTATTCGTGCAGTTGGGCGATGTGTAAAATTTATCGACCCAATCAATGTCCTTCAAATAGGTGTACATAAACAAACCGTCCGGTTTGTAAATGAATATTTATTTATTCACATTCACGTTAAAAATTATATTTTTAACGATAAAATATTTTATTTCAACATATGAATTTCTATTCAGTTCATTCTTTAAATAAAATGATATTTTTATTTTTCTAACATATTTTAGAAAATTTCGACGGCATAACGGCACGATACTAGAAACGGGACGAGGCCTAGCCTTATCCCCGGTCTAGTGAAGGCCCACGCCATTCACACATCAATCAATCCATTCATTTCACCAAACAATTCAATTTCACCAAACAATTCAATTTCACCAAACAATTCAATTTCAATCAAATATTCTAACTAATCTATGCAACCAAACAAACAAGTCCATGGTCTGTGGACGATTGTGTCGGGTGCTACTAAGCACCGTCTGCATCCTAGTATATATATTTAACTAGAAAAGAAATTGAAGAGTGAGAAATTCTCACCGATAGCTATCCTAGCTCCACGGCACTTCAAATGCAGGAAATCTTCACTGTTCTCGTCTCTTATCACTTTCCTCGCCCGTAGCCCCTACATATGTAAAACCGAATTTTTATTTCGCTATTCAATATATAAAAATCATATTTTTACTACGATGTTCAATATATATAAATCATATTTTACTACGATGTTCAATATATAAAAATCATATTTTTACTACGATGTTCAATATATAAAAATCATATTTTTACTACGATGTTCAATATATAAAAATCATATTTTACTACGATGTTCAATATATAAAAATCATATTTTTACTACGATGTTCAATATATAAAAATCATATTTTTACTACGATGTTCAATATATAAAAATCATATTTTTACTATTTTCAAAACAAAGTATATTTTTCTATTTTCAAAACAAAGTATATTTTTCTATTTTCAAAACAAAGTATATTTTTCTATTTTCAAAACAAAGTATATTTTTCTATTTTCAAAACAATTTTAAACTGAATTTTAAAAACTGCTTAAAACTGATAAAAAAAACTGTTTAAAACTGATTTTAAAATTTAAAAAGAATAAATAAAAATAAAACCTTTTCTCTGTAACACGCTAGAAGACAAACCCCATCGACCAAAATTAGGGTTGACCGCCGCTTTGCCACCAACGCGCCGGAGTTCGATCTGACATCTCCAGAGCGGGCGCCGGACCTCCCTCCTTCAACGTTGACCAGCTCAGCCAACTCGATAGGCCCTGGCGGCGCGAAAGCAGCAACGAACGGCTCGAGTTGGAGCTCGTTTTCCTCCCACTATACACCACGAAATCGAACGAATTGGGTATGGATTGGAAGCTTATGAATTTCTCTTCAAAATTTGCTTTAGAGTGGGAGTGAGAAACGATTTGGATTGGGGAATTTTTTAGGGAGAAAGAATCGAGCAGGAGGGTCCGTCGAACGTTGAAAAGGGCGGCGGGTTTGAGAGGGTTGACCGATATGAATTATTTGACTAGGGTTTTGACCCTTTGAAGATATTATACAAATGTTTTTTTTTTCATTTAATTCAACTAATTGGTTCTCTTTCATTCGCATTCCAAATCCAACCCAACGACTGACCCCCCTAGCCAAATACCCCCACCCCGGACACAATGGAATAGATTTCGTAGGCCATTTCGGCTGTTACAGTCAGTTATTTTTCAAATTAAAGTATAAAACATTTAATTTTCAACTTTGAACGTACATTTTAAATTACTGGGGTTACATACTAACCCTAAAAATTCTCGAAAAATATTTTCTAGCTTCGTATTGACGATACGGTCCTAACAAAACTAGTTTCGTTGAATTCTGAGACCGTTGGAAAAATGGCCATTTTCCAGTCGATTAAAATCAACTGAAACTGGTCAAACGCGTTTTCCTTTGCCACTCTCACATATTGATTCGAAAAATTATGAAATTTGGAATCTAGCAATAATTCGACACTGCGGATCCAACATAAGTGGTTTCGTCGAAATCCGAGGTCATTTGCAAAATGTCCATTTTTAAGGGCCTGAATTCCATAGCGACTATTCAGAATCTTCAACTGGACAAATCTTTTGATTCCCGCTATGAAATTTCGATTTTTCGGATTCGTTGGAAAGATATTATCAATTAGATTCTATCATTTTTGGTTTCACTAAAATCCGGATTGTTTTGCACCCGGTACATTCAATTGAAGTTTGAAATCGAATTATCGAACTACCGTGCCGTTTTCAATTCTATTTATAATTATATATAAATATTTATATTCTAACGACGACGCGTATAAATATATACGTTCGAATTATATTCAAAATAAA
Source organism: Allium sativum (assembly GCA_030737875.1). NCBI lineage: Eukaryota > Viridiplantae > Streptophyta > Magnoliopsida > Asparagales > Amaryllidaceae > Allium > Allium sativum. The sequence goes on along the minus strand of CM060921.1, from coordinate 710,678,975 downwards.
TTTCTCGTCGATATTATTTAAAATAATTCATTTTAAATATTCAAAATTCGCTAAAATTGACGAAATAAAAATTTTAAACTGGCCCAGATTTTCGGGTTGTTACAACGTTGCAGGATTGTTTTGGGTGAGAGTTTATGTTATTTAATTTTTTTTATTGAAAATTCAAACGGTAAAACAATCATAACTTCTTCATACGACCTCGGATTGACGCGCGGTTTGTTGCATTAGGATCGTGTCGGAATTGCGGACATTTTGGCGCTCGTTTGGCTACGTTTAGAGACTGTCAAATTTTGTCCCTTAGTTGGACGTTCGATCAACTATGGACGCAAAGGTGAGTGATTTTCTCACTTACGAAATAATGAATTATGCCTATATTTATTGAATTAAATTATGAAATAAGTTTGGTTGCATGGTTGTGTTGGATTGTTGATGTGTTGTTTAGAATTGACATGCAAGTGTGTTAACATGCAATTTAGGTAAATGATTAGTTATTTAAATCAATTTAAATTTCTAGTTGAAATACAAAGCCTTGTTAAATCCTGAAACAGTTAATGTTGATCAGTTGAATGAAATGGTGGTGATGGATGTTGGTTGAAATTTATTACTGAATTTATAAAGACATTTTTAATGCTTCTTATTTCAGTATATTGTAATGCATGTTGATTGCGACGATAAATCCTATTTACCCTTGATGTTACGGGCATCTAATAAACCTGGGATTTATCGATAAAATAAATTAGGAACACAGGGTGAAATGATAAATCTTTGTGACCCTGATTTGGATTGAAATGATAAGATCAATCCCTGAATATCGAGAAATTAAATTTAAAATCACTTAGCCATTGGATAGACAATTATATACAGACATTGGTTAGTTAAATGATTTTTAAATATTTGGAAATTTATTTGATAGAATTTTCAAGAATGTGCCGATACTCGATAAATTCACTCCTTTAATGATTCTGAACTTGGGATGTTATTAAAAGGGGTTAAGGAAATTTTTCCATAACAAAGTGGAAATACTTAAATTCGGATTTGAATACGATTTGAAAATTTTCAAATTATAAGTGTGGATTAGAAGAAAATAAATTCTTATGGAATTTAATTTTGGGAAAATGGAAATCGAGGGTATTCTGAGTTGTTTTAACTCAGTTTGAATATAGATTGAAACACTCGAAATTGAATGTTTGTTTTGAACGATGTTGAAATGAGATATGGAACTAAATGAGCTCCATTGAGACCGGAGTATAGATTCAAGTATTTGAATTTGGAAGAAAGGAACGATTTTGGTTAAAGAAATTTATTATATATATGTATATTTACACATTTGTTTCCAAATAATTATTCTTTCTTTAAATTTATTAATTATCTTTGCTTATAAACTATTGTATTATGAATAAAATTTTCCTTATAATTTATTTTTCAAAACTTCCTCGTAAACCTTTATTTTAGATATATACATAATATTTAAATTATTATTTATTATTTTAATTATTATATTCTATATATATATTTAGTTATATAAAATTATTATTATTATTATTTTTATAAACATTTAGTTTTGCAAGTATTTTTGAAATTTTAAATTTCTTCCGAATGGAAAATGCTGAATTTAAACCCTAGTTCGAGATGGAGTCGAGACTAAGCATTCAAATATGGAATCAACTTTGACCAATTTTATATGGAAATGTAATTGATATTTATTCAAGTATTCCATAGATGATATGAATGAGTGTTATGGAGATTTATACTCTATTGAATATGAATGGATTTAGAATTCAAATCGATTTGAGATAAGTATAACCTTTGAGGTAAATATATTCTGCTTGAATGTAAGTCGATTTTGAAATATTATATGATTTGAAATGAAATATATTCTAATTTAGAATATAATCGATTTTGGGTATGATTATGATAGGTTGATATGAAAATTTTATTCTTTTGAATATAAATTGGGTTCGAGACAAAATCTGATATTTTGATATGAAACGAACCTTTGTGAATGTAAAAGAACCTACCGATGTGAAATTTGTAAGCGTTGGTTGTCAAAGAGACCGGAGTCGGCATAAGGCATACTCTCTATCAGTGTCGATACCACTTTGACAACTGTGAACGTTTTGACGTATCCAGAATGAATATGATGACTTGGAGGCGATTATCGAATCGAAGAAGATGAATGATGACGAAATAGCCCTGACCTTCGGGTCAGAATTGAAATGACTAAAACAGGAGCTATACCATGACTAATTGAGGTAGCACCTTTGATCGGACACACTTCTTCGATAATATTTCTATGACTATGATGATGATGATGATTTGGGCCCATTTATGACTTTGGGAGTGTGTTCCGAGGTGGGCGGTAGTGGCTGCTATGCGTTACCACCGGTCCGGGAGTGCAATTGGTAGAATCCTACCCTAGGCATTGCCTCGAGTGCCTTGTCATATTATCCTTATCGAGCCCCATACGATTTTGATTTGTATCGTACCTATGGAGTGCCCTCTGATGCCATCATTTACGGTGGGGTTACGGTACTGTATAGACTATGGTATTATAAATGGTGTAAGGGTAAAAATGTAATCCCGCTTACGCTATTTTCAGTATTTATACTTTACTGAGTAGACACTATCATAATAGCGTATTATCTATGTATGTATTAGTTTAACGGATCCTCAAGAGATGGAAAAATCCCGTAACATCTCTTGAGTTACTGCACCCATGACACTGATATTATTTCGTATTTTGATTTAATTAATATGAGAATGATTTAGTGCTGATCCGAGTGTTTGTTGTGTTTTCTTTTTATGCAATACGCTCGGGTCAGCAGACGTTGCAGTTACCGAAGATGACTGTGCTTTGGAGATCGAAGACGAAGATTTGGTATATATTTATCATATATATATATATATATATATATATATGTATGTATGTATGTATGTATGTATGTATTTCCGCTGCATTTTGTTTCCGCTGCCATATGATGAAACCTGTATACGTATAACTCTGATAGTCAATGTATATATATTTCAACTGTTTTTTAAAACTGCTATTGTGTATTATATGTTGTCCTTCCGTTGTGAGATTATGTTATTGTTTTTCTCTTCTTTCTTCTTTTTCTTCTTTATCCAATAACTGCCTGTGTTGGTGATTTGTTCGGGTCGACATGTGTGGTTTATTGTCGATTTGAATGGTCAAAAATATGGGTCGTTACAGTTGGTATCAGAGCGATGGTTAGCGATAACCTTGGCTCTGTTTGGGAATAAACTCATTTGAGAAAGGGTTAGAAACGCCCTTGAATGAGTTTGAGAGTATATATGAGAGAGCGTACTTGTATTTTTGATAAAGTGGTTTATGTTTGTGTTGACTTATTCTGTTGAATATTTATGGGTTCCGGTCGATATATGGGACGCCATAGAATCGATAGGAATTCCTAAATAATCAAATGGAATGAGTTGACATAATATGGTTTTCGATTATATTTGAAAATATATCAAAAATGTATTATTGGTTCGAGTATATATGTATTCGTTCTAGTAGGTGGTAGTATTAAGTTATTACCCATTTTGGTTGATTTGATAATAAATCTAATAAGGGAAGTTTAATGGCTAGAAAATATTTGAAAATGAAATGATACCATTAAGTATAATAGGGTGAGAAAGATTGTGATTGAAATAGAAAGGGACTTGAAACTTGATCCTGGGGGATACTTTTGAAATAGTTTCGTCAAATTTTGAAATAACAACGTATTATAAGTATTTTCGAAAGGAATGGTTTAAAGAATTTTAAAAGCGATACGTGTGTATTCCCTTCTCGAACATCAGAAATAAATTCGGTAATGAGTGCACGCATTATCGACATTTATTCTGAAGCGTTTAAGTGGGGGATACCACTCAGTATTTTCATATCCAGTTTGACAAGGAATTTTTGAATTTAAATTCTATATAGTATAAAGTCTATATAAGAGTATTTGTATATGTTATTTAAAGTCAAGTTGAACTAAACCGAATTAGAAATTCAGATGTTCTTGGTCAATTAAAGGTTTGGATTTAGAGTTTTATATAGTATAAGATATATATATATATATAAATATATATATGTATGTATTTCTAAGCTTAGATATAAACCCAGGATTTAGGTTTAAGTTTACCTTAACCAATAGTATTAACTCCTATACCAGAGGCACCCGGTTCATTAGAATTTTGGTTTGAAACCAGAAAATTTACTTTAGTATTAAGGAAGAGAAGTGGTCGTCGAAATGCTTAAGTATAGTTGATCATAGGTTTAAAGGAAGTATAAGTTGGTCGACAGGAGTGTTTGTGAAAAAAAGAAAAAGAAAAAAATCATCAAAATTTAAGTATGAACTTAGTTCAATTGAAGTTGACCAAAATGAATTGGAGGATTTAGTTGGATAAATGAAGTGATAACTCATAACTTGGAATAATTGATAAGTTATTAAGCTTGTTCAAGATTTTTTTTTTTAAAAGAATGAAGTTTGTTAATGAAATATGAATGATCAATATATTTGAAATGAAAGAAGGCAGAATGGTAAACCTTATTAAGATAATATGTTGAATATAAATATGAGTATGAATTATGAAATGAATGGAATGTAAAACTTTTGTTGAATGGAATATAAATTTAAGTTGAATAGAGAAATGGGATTAAATAAATTGTAACTTAGGAAATCAAATAAAAGTGGTTTGAGAACTAGGTGTAACTTGAATTTTTAAATGATCCTTAATCGAATTCCTTATTGGTGAGTCAAACAAATAAATTTAGTTGAAGGAATAAGATTTAGTTTAAAATGAAATGAATTGAGAAAACCTATATCACTCGAAACCTTAAGTGTTGAAATAAGGGAATGAAGATTGGTCCAAGTGAAATATGTGTATAAGAAAACCTTGGAAAATGAAAGGTAGAAGGTAATTCTAAATGGGGGAAATGTAATGAGTTATGTACCAACAAAACTGGCAACAGTTTGGTTTGGAATAATTAATAAGTGGATTAAACTAGTTCGAGAAGAAGTTGAAATGAAATTCAGGGTAGTTAGTAAATGGGAGTGGTCGAGGAAAAATCTAATGGGGTAAATCTCATTAGTACAATGTATCGAATGTAAATCTGAATACAAACAATGAAATGAGTAAGGACGAACTTAAATAATTAGAATAAATAAGGTCGAATTTATTCCAAATGGAAAGACATTCAATGTAAATTGGATCAAGTAAATAGATAAGAATGGAATTTGGAAATTTGATCTATGTTAATGAATACAAGATCTAATGGAATTAAGTACGTTGGAAATTTTTAAACGAATTCAAGTTTTATTGGAAATTTAACGCTTGGAATGAGATGGGTAAGTGGAAAATGAACTTAAGGAGGGTGAACGATAAAGGAACATAAATAAATACATGAAATTCATTTGATATAGGTGAAACGAATATGGATATATTTAAGCCCTAAAAGAATGAATCATATTATGTGTATAATGGATCGATAACCCGTTTTAGATGGTTAAGATTTGTTTAAATCTTTGGAATCCGGAAGTTGAAACTCCAAATAAAATAAATCCATGTTTATGCGAAATCTGAAATATTAGATGAGCTGAAGAAAAACGACCATAACTTTTGAGTGGATGAACGGAATTCGACAATTCCAGACTTGTTGGAAACCTTAGGAATTGAACTAAAACTTTTGTTAATAGTACCTTGCCAAATTTTCATGTCTATTCGGTTGAAAACCAAGAACTAGTCGTAGTTGTATACACAGAAAATAATAAAAATCTGAACTGAATACTAATGTTGTTTTGGCCATAACTTCCTAAAGGAGCGTCGGATTTTGATGTGCAAGTACAATTCGGAAAGCCCAGAATCTGAACTAAAACTTTTCTATAATGTGGTGGGTAAAATTTTGCTGTTTAAAGGGTTAAAAAATGGGTTGAACAACTCAGATCTGCATTTTTCAGTGTACAGGCTGAGGTGTTCGCCTCCATTAAAATGGTCATAACTATTGAACGAATTATCCGAATTCGACGAATTCGGACAATTCGGAAAGCCTGAAACGAATGCAACGACTTTTGCCCAGTGTGCCTTAGTCAAATTCCAACATTTAATGGGGGATAAACTTCATTTTGTTTTCTGGCCTGTCACAGAGATATTTGTTTTGGGGTTAAAATGATTAATGTATGTTGTGTAAGTTGCATACGTTTGTTATATATTGTATATATGCTTGAATCTATTGTGTATGCGAGTTGTAACAGGTGTAAAGAGTGTGCGCTACGCTTTGGAGCTCGCTTGCGCTAAATATTTAAAGTGCTAAGGTAATGAAATTGCAAAATAAACGCTAAGAAGGTACGTATTTGAGTTATATAGTTTGATAGTTACGTATATATGGTGTTTTCCCCATTTTTGGGATGCCTCATCAAAAGATGAGATGTATATTTGAATTTTTATATATGTTGTGATTTTCTGGACCTCTCTGTACAAAGGAGATGCTGCCGAAATTTTCCGTGATTTCGGGAGTTAGAAAATTTATGGGGTTTTACAACTATATACTTATTTTATAAATGCTAATTTTATAGTAAGTATTTGGAAGTATGATTTGTTTAATACCTTATCTCGTTCTCTTTTTGAGGACGAAAAGATTTTAAGTGGGGGAGAATGTAACATCCCATATTTTATGTATATTTAATTTTCAGTTTAAAATGAATAAAATGGGAAAAAAAATCAAGTTTTGTTGATTATAATGACGATGATTATTTGAATGGAGTATAAATAGATTTTAGATTTAGTTATACTTAGAATTGTTGCAATTTGAAAAAAAAAATATTTATCGAATGAATTTGAGTTATTTAGTTTATAAAGTGTAATTCAAATTTAATTTGAAATGGAGAATTCTAAGTTGTTAATTATAATTTAAAACTCAAATCAAAATCTCAAATAATCAAATTGGGATCTTGAATGTGTGAAATTGATTTATAAGATTTGTTTAAGTCATAATTTGATTTAATGGGAATTTATAAATATTTAAATTTGAATTTAAGCAGTTAATCAAATAATTAATTATTTTATTTATTTAATTAACGGTGAAATTTAACTGTTTTGGCGACTGTCTCGGAATTCGACGAAACTGGCACCATCGGAACCGGAATGGTGAATTATGGTAGGATTTCAAGTTGCGTTATAATCGGACGTGTCGTTTGGATGTACTGGAGAAAACGCGAATAGAATCAGTATAAGTGGATAATTGGTTGTTCTTATAGTGGACCTTATATATACATATATAAACAAACTTCATTCCACTCCATCAGCCATTTTCATTACACGTACACCTTCCTCCATCAAAACTTTTATCTCTAATGGCTGAAATTAGAATTTCAAAACCCTAGAAAAAAATTTCCAAGCTAGAAATAAAATCTCTCCAAAACTTATCGTATTATATACCAATTCGAAGCTCTTGACAGCACGAGGCTTCTGGTGCAATTTATTTCGACATGCAGCGCTTGGTCTTGCCAGAAATCGTTGTCAAAGTTGGCTGATTGCCTAACCCTAAGTGTCAAATTGGGGGTTTTTGATTTAGGCCCAAATCTGAGAATCGGCGACCTGGGTATTGAAGAGTATGTCCATACGAGTGTAACGGTGGTATGCATGTGATTTATTGTCAAGGGAATCATCGGAATTTGGTCTTTATAGGGCAAGAAACCCGTTCGCTCTTAGCGTCGCCGCCGGAGGGAAGGGCCATCGCGCTCGACCAGACTAGGGGGAGAAGATGAGGATTTCGAGGAGGAAGGCAACGGTGGTGGTCTTGGGTCGTGAAGTGGACGGAGCAATGAGTATTTGATGGTCAAAGTTTTGGTTTTTGGGTTCAATTTTCGTCATTTTACTGTAGCAAGCATGAGATGGAGCGGGAAGAGGAAGTTGGGGGTGGTGACGTGGCAGGATTGTTTTGGGTGAGAGTTTTTGTTATTTAATTTTTTTTATTGAAAATTCAAATGGTAAAACTATCATAACTTCTTCATACGACCTCGGATTGACATGTGGTTTGTTGCGTTAGGATCGTGTCGGAATTGCGGACATTTTGGTGCTCGTTTGGCTACGTTTAGAGACTGTCAAATTTTGGCCCTTAGTTGGACGTTCGATCAACTATGGACACAAAGGTGAGTGATTTTCTCACTTACGAAAAACTGAATTATGCCCATATTTATTGAATTAAATTATGAAATAAGTTTGGTTACATGGTTGTGTTGGATTGTTGATGTGTTGTTTGGAATTGACAAGCAAGTGTGTTAACATGCAATTTAGGTAAATGATTAGTTATGTAAATCAATTTAAATTTCTAGTTGAAATACGAAGCCCTGTTAAATCCTGAAACAGTTAATGCTGATCAGTTGAATGAAATGGTTGTGATGGATGTTGGTTGAAATTTATTACTGAATTTATAAAGACATTTTTAATGCTTCTTATTTCAGTATATTGTAATGCATGTTGATTGCGACGATAAATCCTATTTACCCTTAATATTACGGGCATCTAATAAACCTGGGATTTATCGATAAAATAAAATAAGAACACAGGGTGAAATGATAAATCTCTGTGACCCTGATTTGGATTGAAATGCTAAGATTCATCCCTGAATATCGAGAAATTAAATTTAAAATCACTTGGCCATTGGATAGGCAATTATATACAGACATCGGTTAGTTAAATGATTTTTAAATATTTGGAAATTTATTTGATAGAATTTTCAAGAATGTGTCGATACTCGATAAATCCACTCCTTTAATGATTCTGAACTTGGGATGTTATTAAAAGGGGTTAAGGAAATTTTTCCATAACAAAGTGGAAATACTTAAATTCGGATTTGAATACGATTTGTCAATTTTCAAATTAAAAGTGTGGATTAGAAGAAAATAAATTCTTATGGAATTTAATTTTGGGAAAATGGAAATCGAGGGTATTCTGAGTTGTTTTAACTCAGTTTGAATATAGATTGAAACACTCGAAATCGAATGTTTGTTTTGAACGATGTTGAAATGAGATATGGAACTAAATGAACTCCATTGAGACCGGAGTATAGATTCAAGTATTTGAATTTGGAAGAAAGGAACGATTTTGGTTAAAGAAATTTATTATATATATGTATATTTACACATTTGTTTCCAAATAATTATTCTTTCTTTGAATTTATTATTTATCTTTGCTTATAAACTATTGTATTATGAATAAAATTTTCCTTATAATTTATTTTTCAAAACTTCCTCGTAAACCTTTATTTTAGATATATACATAATATTTAAATTATTATTTATTATTTTAATTATTATATTCTATATATATATATTTAGTTATATAAAAATTTTATTTTTATTATTTTTATTATTTTTATAAACATTTAGGTTTGCAAGTATTTTTGAAATTTTAAATTTCTTCCGAATGGAAAATGCTGAATTTAAACCCTAGTTCGAGATGGAGTCGAGACTAAGCATTCAAATATGGAATCAACTTTGACCAATTTTATATGGAAATGTAATTGATATTTATTCAAGTATATTGGATTCCATAGATGATATGAATGAGTGTTATGGAGATTTATACTCTTTTGAATATGAATGGATTTAGAATTCAAATCGATTTGAGATAAGTATAACCTTTGAGGTAAATATATTCTGCTTGAATGTAAATCGATTTTGAAATATTATATGATTATAATATAAGGATATGAAATATATTCTAATTTAGAATATAATCGATTTTGGGTATGGTTATGATAGGTTGATATGAAAATTTTATTCTTTTGAATATAAATTGGGTTCGATACAAAATATGATATTTTGATATGAAACGAACCTTTGTGAATGTAAAAGAACCTACCGATGTGAAATTTGTAAGCGTTGGTTGTCAAAGAGACCGGAGTCGACATAAGGCATACTCTCTGTCAGTGTCGATACCACTTTGACAACTGTGAACGTTTTGACGTATCCAGAATGAGTATGATGACTTGGAGGCGATTATCGAATCGAAGAAGATGAACGATGACGAAATAGCCCTGACCTTTGGGTCAGAATTGAAATGACTAAAACAGGAGCTATACCGTGACTAATTGAGGTAGCACCTTTGATCGGACACACTTCTTCGATAATATTTCTATGACTATAATGATGATGATGATTTGGGCTCATTTATGACTTTGGGAGTGTGTTCCGAGGTGGGCGGTAGTGGCTGCTATGCGTTACCACCGGTCCGGGAGTGCAATTGGTAGAATCCTACCCTAGGCATTGCCTCGAGTGCCTTGTCATATTATCCTTATCGAGCCCCATACGATTTTGATTTGTATCGTACCTATGGAGTGCCCTCTGATGCCATCGTTTACGGTGGGTTTATGGTACTGTATAGACTATGGTATTATAAACGGTGTAAGGGTAAAAATGTAATCCCGCTTACGCTATTTTCAGTATTTATACTTTACTGAGTAGACACTATCATAATAGCGTACTATCTATGTATGTATTAGTTTAACGGATCCTCAAGAGATGGAAAAATCCCGTAACATCTCTTGAGTTACTGCACCCATGACACTGATATTATTTCGTATTTTGATTTAACTAATATGAGAATGATTTAGTGCTGATCCGAGTGTTTGTTGTGTTTTCTTTTTATGCAATACGCTCGGGTCAGCAGACGTTGCAGTTAGCGAAGATGACTGTGCTTTGGAGGTCGAAGACGAAGATTTGGTACATATTTATCATATATATATATATATATGTATGTATTTCCGCTGCATTTTATTTCCGCTGCCATATAATGAAACCTGTATACGTATAACTCTGATAGTCAATGTATATATATTTCAACTGTTTTTAAAACTGCTATTGTGTATTATATTTTGTCCTTCCGCTGTGAGATTATGTTATTGTTTTTCTCTTCTTTCTTCTTTTTATTCTTTATCCAATAACTGCCTGTGTTGGTGATTTGTTCGGGTCGACATGTGTGGTTTATTGTCGGTTTGAACGGTCAAAAATATGGGTCGTTACAACATCCATCGCCAGCGCCGTCTCAAGTCATGTTGCACGAGCCTTCAACCTCTCTCCTAGATTTTCGATTGCATCGCCAGCAGCTCGAGCCACCTCGAGCTCTGTCACTCGCATCTCCATCACTTCTAACCGGAGCTTGCAGTCATCATGCCACTTTTCCGCTGCCTATAAGTGAGTTCATCTCACTATTTCTTAATTCAAGTATTCGACTTCACGATTTTTGTGCACTTTTTAGCTATGTTCTTGGTTGTTTGCTGAACAAAATATTTGACCTGATGTTTTCTTAAATGGATAAGAATTTATGATGCACTTGGTATTTTATTACTGTCGTGCTAATTATTGCTAGATTGACTGAATGACTATGGTATTTCTGACACACTTTTGGATGTGCAATATTAACAATGATACTGGGGTCAATAGCATCTGGTATCAGTCTGAGAGAAGTGGGTTGTTCCAAGTTGTGGGTTACCATTTTTCCTTGATTAATGTATACATCTTGCTGAATTTTTTCTATTCCCTTTGTTAACAATCCATCAGCACCTGCCTCTTATTTAGTATGTACCCAGTACTTTGTGCTTTACATGCATCCCATCTTTAAGTTGAAATGAATTCATATGTTAGTTTCCTTGAAATGAAATGTCATATTTGCCAATAGCCCTACTACAGTCTGCATATTTACATCATTTCCATGTTGCTTCCAGTGTTAATTTGCACTACATGTGTCCAGTGTGTTGGGTTTGGTAAAAAGAAATTTTTTGGTGCAAGTATATTAATAAGTTTATAAACATTAAGAAGGCTTTACCTTGTAATTGATAATTTACCTACTGTTTGGATCTTTTTGATGCATGCAAATAAAAACCAAAATGTTTGATCTGCATTATCAACACTCAGATAAGGTAGTGATGGGTGGAATAAAAATTTTGTTTTATCTGAGTATTGAAATCAATTAAATGCAAAGAAATGGATATGACATATAAATGTACATGGCTATAGTTAATTATAAACCTATTCATTTTGTGTGAAGGGTTGGTTATTAATGTATCGTGTATACTGTGAACGTATCATTTGCCTACAAGAAAAAATAGTGGTAACTAGATATTTAAATATGGAAATTAGGATTTGAATGCATGCTTGAAATTTTAATCATTGTTGATTTACTTGAATACAATCTGACCTGAGTTTTTGTTTGCTCGGGTCGGGGTCATACCTGAGTAATTACAGCTTAGGTTTGAAGCTGACGATGATAAGGATTTATGAAGGCATGTGAAGGCGCGCTCGCTTTTGGTCCAATTAAAATTTGAAATTTTTTCGGTAAATAAATTAGTGTACATTTTTCTTCCGTTGTGTGTATGAATTTTGTAAACTCTGATATTTTGGTATAAATTCCGGTGTGAGACATACTGTTGTATTTCTGTTATGTGATTCTGTGTGTATATTCTATCTAAACCCTGTAAGCTAATTAACAATCTATCGTTTTGAACTTTTTGAGTTAGTTTAAATACCGACTTGTAGTGGTCAAAAAGGCAGGTCGTTACAGTTGAGTAGTCGATCTTGCTGTAAACTCATGAAAATGGACGTTAGTTGTTAAGCTCGTGTGTGTTGAAATTGTAAACGAGCTATTGTTGGTATGACGTCATTAAGAATACACACTATATCAAATTTGCGCACTTGTAATTGTTCATATATACACGCAGGTCATATACATACTTATACATATATATATATACTCTTTTTTTTCAATCGTACCCGTCTTTAGGGTACGAGAATTTCGTACCCCAAACCGGGATACGAAATCTCGTACTCCGGTGGAGTACGAATTTTCGTACCCTACTGGGGTATGAGAATTCTTGTTTCTTTGCGGAACACGAAGAGTCGGCATCTCCTTCTTATAAATAGGGTCCCCCTTCTCTTTTTCTTCTTCTTATTTTTCTATTTGTGATTTTGGCACTAGACTTGAAAACCCAACAAAGGAACACTAGGAGCTACTTGAGTAGGTGGGTTCGAGTGTGCGTTGAGTCGTAAGCTCCCTCTCTCGAGTTCGACAGCAGTATCTGGAGGGGATGCTTGAGTGATTCTCGATCGAGTTGGGGGTTGACCTCGCCTCTGGGCTTCGTTTCGAACCCTCACCCGTGGTTGAGATCATTTCCCACAGCTATGGTCTTGAGATCAGTGAGAGGAGGCCGCATGGAGAGAAATTTTGGAGAGGAAAGGAGAAGGGGGTCGAGGATTCGAAGAGACACACGATGGTGGCACAGTGGCCATTGCTAGGACTAGTGGAGGAAGAACTTCATACCCTCATGTTCGGGGGTGCGATATCTCGTACCCAGTGAGGGTACGAAATTTCGTACCCTATTGGTATGCACTTCGTACCCCGTGGCGTACGAGATTCATACCTTGTGGGGTACGAAATTCTTATCCCATGGGGTAGGAAATTTTGTATCTCTATGCGGATACAAAGTCTCTCTGCTTTCCCGGGGTTGTAGGCCTTTGCCCATGTGTTGTGTATCTCTCCAGAGATTTTGAAGTTCTGATTGTCCGCTTCTGGATTCGTATTGCCTTTGTGCCGCTTGCATGACCGAATGAATGCATATGTCAATGGTCACATAATCGATGACTTGAGCTTGCACATAGGATTAGAGCACATACTTGAATCGTGACCGAACTGTCGATCTTTCGGACCTATTTCGTAGATTTTAATTGTGATGCAGTTGCGACTTGGCACGAATCCAGTAACGCTAGTCGATTGCGATGATGGCGACAGTCTCTAGGACCTGTGGTTGTCGTGGCAACCTATGTTCTTAACTTGTAAACAGTATTATCTTGACATTGCATTGCACTATATGTGCCAACTAGTCTACACCAACACGAGGGGTACAGGTCATTCAACTACGATGTCTAATGCTAGTGTGTTAAAAGTATAGCTAGCGATGAAGACAAGATCCATGACAGAGCAAACTTCGGAAACTAAGATATCTTTACCAACATCTCACATTTCTGACTCAACTAGCAATGCTAGCTCGACGGGCAACGAGCTTGAGACTTCCGAGAGATCCACCCCTTCTCGGCTAGTAAGCTTGCCGGAAGCGTCTGGGCATGGGGAGCAACCAAAAAACAACATTCTCCGATCGTACATGAGTAGGTAGAGAATGTGGAAATAGTTGAGGGGGCGGACCGATGGCACCAGATTTGTTAGTCGATGATATTGTACTTGAAAATCCGCTAGATTCGGTGCTATCCCACATACAAACAATAGAGATCAAGAAGATGGCGTTGCGATTTCACATTCCTAAAGGGTAGGTTGTCTTGCTAGGAGACAATGGTGGGGCTCACGCACCCCGGGAGGGTTATACCGCCTAGAATAAGTAGGTATGCCTTACTGCATGTGTGCCCCCAGCTAATCGATTTATTCGCGACATGCTGTATTGCTTTTGTCTTACGCCATCGCAACTCCATTCAAATGTGTATGCTTCCCTATTAGGCACCTACATTCTCTATAGGTAGTATTTGCAGTTAGAACCCACCGAAGAGGACATTCTGTACTTGTTTCAACTAAAGAGGAGGGCTGATATATCACCATCTCGGTACTTTCTAGAAGCTTTGCTCACCACTAAGTTTTTTATCGAGACGTGGGCTAATATATCACCATCTCACTCAAGAGAGATGGACAGTTTGACGATCTTGAGAAACGCCCTCTAGACTTGTCTCCTTGGCTGGGTATGACAATTATAGAAGAGCTAGCTTTGGCTGCGGAGGAGTTCACTCCTTCAGGCGGACCACTATCTAGTCTGTTGAGAGAACACTTAGTACATACACTCATAAACAATGCATAACTCATTATTTTCCCATATGTGTGAAGTATATGACTTTGAGCTATTTCTTTGGCAGGTGATATGTCAAGAGGACGTGTAGGATGAGGCAATGGACATGGAGGTTACTGATTCCCTAGGAACACTTTTCTTGATAGTTTTGGAGAGGGGCTAGCCTGTTTGGTGATTTTCCACCTCCGTAGGACCGCGGAAGAAAGCATCGCCATACCGACCGATCTCGGCGATCTCCTCCTCTTCCTTCTATCTCGGCAATCTACGACTCCTCCTCATGTCCGGTTTGACGTAGCGGGACCTCGGCACTCTTCATTGACAGCTCCTCAACATATTGCGGCTTTATCTCCTACTTTTAAGCTTAAAGAAAAGGAGCATGAGACCCGTCACTCTAAGAAGAAAGAGCTGGAAATGAAGAAGAGGCATGATTTGGTGATGGTTGTGACCCGCGAGCTTTCTGTTGAGGAGAGGAAAGCATTGCTAAAGAATAAATTCCCCCATCATTACTTCGATGAGGTGGTCTTCCTACCTGACTTCAATCTGATTCCTCAGGCTGACACCGAAGATGTATGGCTGCAGGTGAGGGCCACATACTTTCAGGCCACAGAGCTTACCTAGTATCCCTTTCACCTTTAAGAATTAATCAGAAGGAAGAATGTGGAAATCCAGAACCAGGAGTTGGCCATCGTCCCCAAGCGGACCACCATTCGTAATTTGAAGAAGGAAATAGGTAGATCTACTTCCTGTGTCATGAACATCTATTCGTTCGCCTTTATACCTTCGAATGTTCACTTTTAGTGTTGTTTGCTGTAGCAATGCTGAAGAAGGAGGCAGAGCATGCTAGTTTGACTTTTAAAGATGCCGCGACCTCACTAACAACTGAGAACATGGCTTTGAAAAGGGATAAGAATGATCTGGAAAAAGTAAATGTCGAACTGGAGAAGGAAAACAAGCACGTGTCTCAGCTTCAGAAAGACAACGAGGCTCTGAAAACGTAAAATGAGAGGTTAAGAGCCGAGATCGCAGAGGTCACCAAGTTGAGAAAGTAGCTTAAGGCGACGAGGAAGGAAAAGGAGGATGTCAAGGCCAACACTAAGGATGTCTTAAGCTCGGTGGATGGATTAAAGGCTGAGAACCTAAGAGAAGTGGAGCAATTGAGGGGGGGATTGAGGATGCAGAGGTTCGGGCGGACGCATCCCTAGAGGAGCACATTCGGAATATGTATGTTGAGGTTATAAAGTCCTGTGGAATCTCCCGGGTTGAGGATTACCCTTGGGTATTAGCACAGACATGGGAGAGACTGATGTCGTATGAGGCTTGGCTAAGCCATGTAGATGTTGGAACTTTAGATGAGTGTCAACTAATGACATAGCTCCTGAATTATGAGGAGCTTGAGAAATTGGAGGAAGGGGGTCTACTATAAGAGGATGCGGAAAGCGAGAGGCTGGCGAAGCATGCCATTGAAATGGGAAAGTTTGTTCCTTTGTAGAGCGTGGTTATGGCTGAGACATTTGCAGATGGAATCTCTTATCGGCCACCAGTTCCTGAATCTATCGTAACCAGCGATCCCACTGCCCCGGTCCGAGTCTCCACTGAGTATGACCACGAGCACCCGGGACTGGGAGTGACTGGATACACTTTAATTGCTATGGCAAACACAATCCCCATCATATCCATGTCATCCCTATCCTTGTTTAAAGATGATGAGATTACGAATTCGTGGACTAAAAGGTTATGTTTTTACTGTGCAGCCCTTCCGAAAATTATATGGCACCGGGAATTTGTCCCCATGCTTCCCCAAACAACGGAATCATGGCTAGGACTACAAGGGCTGCAGTTTGAAGAGGAAAGTGGTTAAGTGGACACTTTCTTGGATGTCGAGCTAGGATCTAGCATTTACATGGGGCCTTATAGAAGAAGGAGAGGTTGTGGATGACCAAAGCGCTCGTGTGATGGATCCAATGGAGGATGACGTACCCTCGATGCAAGCCATGGTGGAGGCCTAAAAGTCCCAAATGGTGACTAAATCCGAAGAGCAGGAAGATAAGAGGAGGCAGGAAAAGGCTGCCCGGAAGGAGGTCAAGGCAAAGGCTAAGGCTAGGCAGGATGCCGAGAGAAGGGCCGCTGTTGTAGTGGAGAAGGAGAAAGCTGATGCCGAGGTAGAAACGGTTGCCGAAGAAACTAGGATGATGCTAAGTAGGAGAGGGTTGCTGCAGAGGCTAAACAGAAAGAGGACGATGGTGCCAAACAGAGAGATGCGGCAACTTATGAGAAGCTCAAGGCCGACAACATTGTGAAGCTTAAATCCAAGAAGCTAGCTGACAGGAAAGCTACTAGAGAGGCTAAGAAGAAAGCTGAGATGGAGACTAAGGAAGTCCTAGGAAAGGATGTTATGCTAGCCTTTATCATTGATGCTTCCCACAAGCCATTGCAGTATGTTGCCCCTACCGAGGTTACGGAGATCACGAGTGGTAAGGATAATGCGGAAGACACACCTCGATTTCTCATGAGTCGGTAACTCCCCCGAAGGGCCAAGGAGGGAGAAGTCGAAGTGGATCTGGGAAGAAGAGGCACACAGCTGGTGAGCCATCTAGCTCTGAATCTATGAAAAAGAAGAAAAGAAAGAAGAAGCGTGAGTAGCGTTAGAAATAGTAATAGATGTTACTGATATTTTGATTATGCAGGCCGATAGTATACGTGAGTACGTCCCTCGCTTTTGGTTTCTAAAGGAACAGTGTGGTTCTCATGTACACCTTGTCATTACAAAAGAAAAATATTAGACATGTAGTTTGTTTTTATGTGTTTGTGAAAGGAAATATCAATAATTAGAAATCACGTTTCATGTTAAGTGTTCAAATGTTCTTCTCATGTTTTCCAGCGTCCTGTACCTGCACAAGCATACTTATTGTTACACTCCTAGAAATTTGATCAGGGATCTTGCTCTAGGGAATTTCTAGTTTCATTGAGATCGAGCGTTGGTTCCGTTTGTTTGGTTTCCTTTGTTCAGGAATCCCAATAGGCGTGGAATCCAGGCCAGGCGTCTTCTGCCATGGATTGCCCGGAGTTTGTTCCAAGTAGGGTGAAGGCGTGGACGTTGCGATTCATCCGACTTTTGGCTCTCCTATCGTTCATTCAGGTTCAGAGTGCGGGGGTGTCATTTATTCGCCTAAGGGCTCCCAGATCCAGACCCGGGGGTTGGATTTTGGCCAATGGACTGCCTCCAAGCCTTGGGGCTTAAGAGTGGGAAGGATTTAAGCTCGGTCTCGGTATTGGACCGAGATTTGATAAGTACCCGGATCCTGACCCAAGGGGTCGGATGGAGCCATGCGAGTAGTTAGCATCGCACTAGGTTGGCTGGCGGGATGCCCCCAAGTCCAGGGACTTGGGAGAAAAATGATTTATGCATGGTCTCGGTGCTGGGCCAAAGTTCGAGTGGGGTTATTTATACTCGATCATCTCGCGGGCCAGGGACTCGAGTAGCAACGCCGGCTCCTTGCTCGGGGTGTCGAATTGGTGACAGTGGTATTTGTCCTCGATTGTTGGTTCGAGGTTCGGGTGGAGGCATCGGCTCCTGTACCCGAGGTGTCGATGTTGTGATCAAATGTTTATGCACGTACGTCATTTGTGATGGTTAATCGAACATATCATGCAAGGAGTAAACATGTAGAGGACATGGGAAATTGTACATCATTTCTACTAATAACTTTGGCCGTAACAGCCATTACAATGCCTTGAATTTCAAGAAAACAAAACATCATTGGAAAGAATAAACAATTGTACACTAAGTTTATGTGAAGTAGCGACGGATATGTTCGTTGTTCCATTGCCTTGGAAGCTCGGTTCCATGTACGGTTTCTAGCTTGAAAGTTCCATATGTTGTATGGCATATGGGACTTCCTAGCGAGGACTGAGGCAAATCGTTAGGGGAAAGACCCATTTTAGGACGAGTTCATCGATATTGAGATCCATATAGCGGACTCGGGAGTTGAAGTATCGGGCTACTCGTTGTCGTTAGGCGGTAGCTCGGAGTTTAGCTTCGTTCGTTTTCTCCTCGAGTAAATTGAGCAATTCCAAAAGTAAATCTTGATTGGTTCTCGGATCATAGTAGGTAACCTGATGAGACTGAATCTTTAGATCAATGGGCATGACGGCTTCGGAACCATAGGCAAAGGCGAATGGAATTGCCCGATTGTTAACATATGGGTAGTTCGGTGGGCCCATAGGGCCAGGGGGAGTTAGTCTGCCCACATGTCTCCTCCCTTTTCCAGATGCTTCTTGATGATGGATTTAATCACTTTGTTAACAACCTTGACTTTCCCATTAGCTTGAGGGTAAGCCACCGCTACGAATCTTTTTTTGATGTTGTGCCGCTGACAGAAGACTTTGAATTATGTGCTCTCAAATTGGGTCTCATTATCCGAGATAATAGCATGGGGGACCCCCGAAATGGGTGATGATGTTGCAAACGACGAAATTGATTACCTTCTTAGTGGTGATCGTGGCTAGAGCCTCGGCTTCTGCCCATTTTGTGAAATAATCAACTACGACGATGGCATAACATGCCCTGCCTCTTGTCATTGGAAGAGTCCCGATAATGTCTATTCCCCATATGGGCTAACCATTTGCATCAATTTGGTAGGCAGGGCCCTTGGAATTTTTGAGAAGCGCTGGCATTTGTCGCACATGCTGGCATAGTTCGCGACGTCTTGATCGAGCGTGGGCCAAAAGTATCCATGTCGGATGATTTTTCCTGCTAGGGTTTTCTATCCGGTGTGGTCGCCACACTCGCCCTCATGTACGTCTGTTAGTACATGATTGGCATTGTCGTGGGCTACGCATCGAAGTAGCGGGATAGAGAAGCCTCTTGGTAGAGTACTCCCTTCAGAAGAATGTAGCGAGATGATTGGTGAGTGAGTGCTCATCTTTTCGTGTAATGTCCCAAGAGGGTCCCGTGTTGCAAGTAGTTCTTGATCGGTGTCATCCAAGATTTGGGTTCGGCCTCGGTGTTCATTACCTAGTCAGTCTGTATCCGGCTAATGCTTGGTGAATCGAGCATTTCGACTGGAGCGAGCCTCATGAGTTACGCATCTTCGGAGCTTACCAGCTTGGCCAACGAATCTTCCTTCTCATTCTGTTCTCAGGGAAAATGCGTGATGATGAAGTAGTCGAATCTGGTGAGCAAATCCCGAACCTAGGCAAGATAAAGGGAGAGTCATACCCCTTTGGCTTGGTAATCCACTTGTACCTAGCACACGATGAGCTGTGAATCATAGAAGATTTGGATGGCCTTTAGGCCAAGTTCAACTGCGAATCTAAGTCTAGCTATTAAGTCCTCATACTTTGCATCATTATTGGTAGCAGGGAAGTTGAGCATTAAAGCATAGTATATCGGGCGCTCTTCTGGGGTGATGAGCACGGCTCCGGCGCCGGAACAATTATTATTGGAAGATCCGTCTATAAACAGTTTCCATTGAATATCTGGGTCTTCGATGCTTTTTGGAGAAGAATCCTTAGGGGCGGTGAATTCCACTATGAAATCAGCGAGTGTTTGTCCGAGGATGGCTCGACGGGGGATGAATGTTATCCCAAATTGACTCAGCTCTATGTTCCACTTCAATAGTCAACCGGATGCCTCAGGTTGCTGCAGGACCAGTCGCATTGGTTGGTCGTTGTAGACTTTTATGGAGTGAGACTAAATATGTGGTCGTAGCTTCCGGGAGGAGATCAATAGGCAGTAGGCTAGTTACTTAAGCTTCGGGTAATTCTTGTCTGCCCCCATCAATCATTTGTTGATGTAGTAGACGGGTCGCCGGACACGGTCTTCAATGCGTACCAGTGTCGAACTTATTGCCTCCATGGAAACAACCAAATAAATGTATAAGTCTTCATGGTCCACAAGTTTGGACAAGATAGGTGGTCGCTCTAAGTGATTCAATAGGTCATCGAATGCGGCGACGCATTCTGAGGTTCATTCGAAGTTGCACTTCCATTTTCAAAGAAAATCGAAAAAGGGAATGCATTTGTCAGTAGCTTTGGAGATGGATTGACTTAAAGCGGCGACCTTTCCATTTAAACTTTGGGCATCTTTAATGTTCTGAGGGACTTGAATATCCTGGATTGCTTGGATTTTGTCTAGATTAGCTTCGATGCCTCGAGAATTGACGATGAAACCCAGGAATTTTCCTGAGGCGACTCTGAATGAGCACTTCAGGGGATTGAGTTACATATCGTATTGGCGGAAGACGTCGGACATTTCGGAGAGGTCATGGACGTGGTTGCTTGATATTTTAGACTATACTGGCATATCTTCCACGTAAACCTCCATGGATTGTCCAGTCTGGTTCTTAAAGAGGTGGTTAACCAACTGTTGATAAGTGGCTCCTGCTTTCTTGAGTCTGAAAGGAAAGATGTGGTAGGAATAGAGCCCAAGGTCGGTTATGAAAGAGGTGTGATCATGGTCGTGAAGACACATTGTAATCTGATTATAGCCTGAATAAGCGTCCATGAAGGATAAGAGCTGGTATTTGATGGTCGAATCAACGAGCCGGTCGATCTTCGAAAGTGGGAAGATGTCTTTGGGACATGCCTTGTTCAGGTCAGAGAAGTCGATGCACGTTCACCATTTGTTTCTCTCTTTTTGACCAGAACAGGGTTTGAGACCCATTCAGGGTAGTCGGCCTCGTGGATGAAATTGTTGTTAAGTAATCTGTCTACCTCTTCCTTGAGAGTGTTTGATCTTTCAGGTCCCAAGTAGTGGCGTTTCTATTTGACTGGAGGCAGTGTGGGGTCGAGATTTAACCGGTGGCAAGCAATTGCAGGATCAATGTCCCTCATGTTCGAGTGGGTCCAAGCGAACACGTCTAGGTTGGCTCTCAGGAAATCCACAAGATCTTCTTTTATTACAGGGTGGAGTTGCGACCCAATTTTTAAGACCTTTGATGAGTCATCAGGGCTGATCGGAACGTCCACCGTAGGTTCAACTGGAGTAGCCCTCTAGTAGTTGGGCTCTTCGTACTCCCTCGGATCGAGATCGTCGAAAAGATGGTAGTGGCTCCTGAGCCAAGGCTTAGAGGCCTTTGATTGTTATGCAGAGACGGTATTGGCATAGGAAGAAAAAGGCACAACCTTTCCCATGTCCTTATTGCGCACGTTCTTCCATTCTATGGCAATCTCTTGCAGCGGCTTGGTCACCTTTAACTGTACTGATCCTGCTTTCTGTTGGGAACTTCATTAGGACAAACCATGGTGACATGCAGATTTGAAATTCCGTAAGGAAGGGACGTCCGAAAAAACGTTGTAGGTAGAGAGAATTTCGATAACCACGAAAGTGAGGACTTGGAACCGGCTCTGATCTCCGTCACCAAGTTCAACAGGTAGGTCGATCATTCCCACTGGGTGGTTGGAAGATCCGTTGAAGCCGTGGATTGTGGCATGGCAAGGTTTCAAGTCCGTGGTTTCCAACTTCATCTGATCGTAGGCAGCCTTGAAGATGATGTTGACTAAGCTCCCTGATTCGATCAATACCCTTCAGACGAAAGCAGGACCGATCTGAGTTGTGATTACGAGAGGGTCTGTGGTTGGGATCTTAACTCCCGTCGACTCTCTTTTGTGATAGATGATGTCGTCCCTCATTGTTTTCTAAAGTTTGGCAGGGATAGACTGGTCCAAAAAGGAGTAGGCTTCATAGGTGGCGTGCTTTATGGAGCTCATGTACTCCTTCATTTTTCAAAGCTTTCATGCATGCGGTAAGGTTCGCCACAGAAAGTGTTGATCACAATACCCCGCCTTTAGGTGGACAGACCGGGGGCCGCCATGGCTGGTGCTGGAGTTGCGGGAGCTGGATGACCCGAGTTTGATTTAGGAGAAAAGGTTCTTGAACGTGTGCTCAAGGTGCTTTTCATGGATAAGCTTCTCGATTGCGTCCTTGAGTTGACGACAGCCGTTGGTATTGTGCCTGTACAAATCGTGTATCAACCCGAATTCTGATAGACCGAATTTTTTTTCAAAATTCTAACCCATCGAAACTCGTGTTGGTTGCTCTGGTATCCTGCAGAAAAGACAGAGATAAAAAATATATCAGAGCTCAGAAAATATCTTATAGCGGAATGGATAAAATATAATATAACCAAAATATAGCCTTACCACAGTAATAATATTGACTAACCAGTATCCAAAGCTATCATATCTCTGTCACAAATATAATTGCGAGTATGTTATGAGGAGGGGTTCAGAAAACAAATCTTGGTTAATGCATTTAAACTACACATCTTGGATAATCCTACATATATTTTTCAGTTACATTTTTCTTATTTATTAGGTTACTTGGGTTAACATCACTCAAGGCTTACACACACATCGTACCCATCAACTCCTAATGGATTAACCTAAGACAGTATATATGTAGTTACCCCCAATATTAAGGTACACCCCATAGTACCCCACTCACGCGGTTTTCGTCGTAACGCTGCATAAATATACACAGTCCCTCATCCTACACCGGAGTGACGTACGGATCTTTATATAACAATGCTACATTCCGCATAGATCTGCCATCGCCATGCTACATAAATGTACGGACTGCCACCTTTGATCGAATCAGATCACAGAGTAATGCTCTAAGAGTCTACGATACACCACCCAGAGCAAACATGCATGTACCTAGACTTTCCCACATGCGTATCACCAATCGTACTCGATGTCTTAACCGCACATTGAAAAGTATTCGATATGTATGACTTAAATGATCTATATGGATATAGCGGAAATCTGTGTGATATGCTAGCTAAATGATATGCAATAGACAAATACAATCTAAACTAGGAGATATAACACAATCAAAGTAAATGTGAAAAGTAAAGTAAAGCAACACCAGGAATTTTTATACTAGTTCGGACTTCCCGCCCTACGTCCAGTCCCGAAGCTCCTCTTCGGAATTCACTAACAATGCCCTCTCTTAACCCGGAGGAATTGGTCAGTACACCCGAACCCCAACAAGGATGCCTCTCGCCTGAGCAATTACACATTTCTTCAACTATTACAAGAGTTTGCTTCTGATTTGTGTTCTTGAATCAACACGGATAGCCAATATTTTAAGTACAACTTTCCTATGATTTGATCCTCGAGTATATGCATTGAATGCAAAGATTTAAGGAAGAATATTGCTTGTTGAATCAAATGATATTAAATTGATTCAAGGATTCAACAAATATTTGAATTGGAGAGCTTTTTAATTGCAAAGAATGTAAATGGAGAGAATAGATTGATGACTAGAAAATCGGTTAAATTCGGATAGATTAGGTAATTGTAAAACATGATTAAACTTGTTTATATAGTAGTATAAGAGTAACAATTCTTCTTGAATAGTTTCCATCAAAAGTTATGTCCATTTGCTTTGATTAATGAAGAGGAGTCTCTTCATGAAGAATGGTGACTCTTTAGAAAATAGTTTCTGGGTCGAATCAGTCGACTGGTTAAAAATCATCAGTTGTCTGGTAGAATTAAAATATTTATATAAAACTTTTGAAGCTAGCCATTATGTATAGAAATAGCTTGACCAGTTGACTGGTGGATTTCGTACCAGTCGACTGGTAGGCCAGTTTTTGCACATCTCTGGCTTTTTAAGGTTTTAATTATATATATATAACTTGATTAGCACATTCGTGTATGCATGAGGATAGACTTTAACATAATTCTAACATGACTCAATGTACATATATATATATATATATATATATATATATATATAAACATTATCTTTATTATTCGATTCCCATCATAGCTTTATTCGTTGGCATCGATCAAAATCTTGTTATTCAACACACATACCCTCTACTGTGCACCGAGTCCCGTGGTAGGCCTATACAAGTAACACGGAACTTGGTCGGGAGCTTTTCAGATATCTTATTACACATAATCTAAGGTCTGCATTTTTAGTGGCTATGGTCCTACCTGACCCCTCCCTCAACTATGAAAGACGGACAAGATTAAGAACTAATGACCTAGCCCAAGAGCAAACAACAAACAACAAATCCTAATTGGCATGTCCCTCACCCATAGCCTTGATAGCAAAAGGTCTATGGTTTGTTGGTTTAGCTCTACGCCTTTCCGCATCGTGCATCATGTATCAAGCTAATTGTCGATGGTAGGTACCCGATGACTCTGCTATCTAATGGTTGGACCTGTCAGTACATAAGAGTGGTCGTTGCCTAGCCAAGTCAGGCAACGGGATCGTTGAATCACCTATGCCACCCTACAGTCTTATGATTGCCCAATATCATGGTAATCAAGGCATACTCACCGGGTAGAAACACGCAGATCTAACCTTAGTGAGCATAGTAGAACTTTGTCACAGCACATAGGGCTACCAGGAGTACCCTCCACGTCCCAAGAAGCCGCATGCTTCCCCTTCCAGTCTTTCGGAGCCAGCAAAATATCATCAGAATAACAGAACAAACAGAAGGACGTGGGCTCGCCTCGTGCCTCATGACACCACGATGATCTACCCCATTGGATTATTTATCCTCAAACGTACGGACTTGTCCAAGCATCTCATTTTAATGAGTTATTAGACCCTATATCTAAACATTCAAGTATGCACTTGCTCTATCTCATCAGGTTTCCAGTTTAACTTGGTAATCTCATATCATATTAATTTCTTATCCAGGTTACCAAGTACTTTATGAGCCCCTTATATCTCTAAGGAATGGACCCTCTTGCTTATCAATTTTAGTCATTAAACTTAACCCATTTAAGTATATTAATAAGCCCATAACATGTTATTCTCTAGATCGTAACGCAAAATCTCTTAATGTTATTCATTTTCTGATTCCATGGTTCCAATAATGTGTTCTGCTTAATATGTAATTAAGTATATCTCAATTCACATGTTTTCTGTTTAACATGTCACTTATTTTTTATGATTAACTGTAACTTATCTCATTTCATAAGTTTGCCTCATTCTTTCTTATTTAATCATAATTTCATCTTACACTGTCACTACAACTTATCGTTGTTTACTTATTAACTTATTTCTCTTAACTAAGGTTTACTAATAAGTTTCCTTTCCATAAAAATAACTTATGTTGTCCTTATCAGTAGATTTCAGATTCTCGTTCTCATATATAACATAATTTACATTTAAGTACAACTTATCTCATTACATAAGTTATTCCATTTTATTTCTCCTTTATTATAACCTAAGTTAAAGTTTCCACTTGCCCTAAGACAAGCCTACCTATTATATAGCATTCTCATTAATTTAATTTACTTATAATAGGTTATTATCATTCCCCATTCATTCCACTTCTTTTACTGTTGTAACTTTCATTCATTTCCTATTCATTTCCATTCATTTCCATTAATCACAATTAGTGCCATTTATTTCTATCCTTTTATATACATATATTTGTATATGTGTTTATGCACTGGACCCCTTACATTAAGCTAACCACTTGTGGATGATGAATTTGTATGTAGTTCCGAGCAGACTTCTACCACAAGTTGGACTTAACCTCGTGTCTTAGCACCGTTACATGTATATTTACACACTAGACCCCTCACATTAAATCAACAACTTGTGGATGCTGGATTTGCTAGGCGGTTCCAGGCAGACTTCTACCACAAGTTGAATTTAACCTCGTGTCTAAGTGCGTTACAGTTTTCTAATTTCTCTAAATTTTCCATATAATTTAGGCATGTCCATTCTTCCCAACTTTTACTGTAATTCTATTTTTACATGTCAAATTTAATATCATGTTAATTCCTTTTTAACTTATAATCATGTCGCATGTTCTTTCTAACATTGAAATAAACTCTTTTCTAATAATAACATGTAACTATCAATCATGTAATTATTCTAATCTAACAATTTAACATGTAATTATCCCAATTTCTACAGTTAAGGGTCCAAGCAAATTAATATGTCACAGGTTAACATGTAATTAAAACATGCATGTATACAACAGTAATTATTTCCACATTTTTAACGAGTTTACATTTAAACAGATTTACATTTCAACGTATGAATATTCCAACATTTTAACATGTCATATTAACATTTCAACACTTTAATCATTCTAGCAGATTTACATTGCATATTAACGGGGAATGTCAAACGATAAATATACCATTATCAAAAAGGTATATAAATCCACCTACCTAATTGCTTTCCAAATCCTGAATCTGGTCCAGTTCTAGCATTCCATGGTTCTCCTAACTTACTTTTGAACCTAAACAACCATGGATCCACAATTCTCAACTAAAAGAAAAGGGAAAGAAAGTGGAGAAAATTAAATTGACCATATCCAAGAATTTACCTTACTACGAATAGGATTCTGAATACTTCTTTATTAATATTCATTCTTTTCCTCCAGATTTTGAATTAGAATTTTCCTAAACTAGTTATTCTATTTTTCTGAAGAGATTTGAGGAGGAAGAAGAATGGCAGAGCTTAGGCGGCTTCTCATAAAATGTGGGATTTAGGCTAGGCTCTGCTAGCCTATTTATAGGTGTTCAGGATCTTATTGTACACGCAGCGTAGAGTCAGCAACGAATTTGGTTAAGAAAACAGTCCAAATTCATTAATGAATCTGCTCGAATCTGAGGTGGGTCGACCCCCCCATGGGTCCCGCGAGCGGTTTTGGCATAGAAGTTTATTTGTTAACTTTGTTTTAAACGTTTGCATTTTTGGAATTTATTTAATTATTATATTTATGTATAATCTCCTTATATGTATACAAAACTTCCAATGCCTATTTTACACGTATATATATACGCACAACTTTTATTTCAATTTCAAAAGTCGAACGGTGCTTATGTCATTATTAATGCTTACCATATATCTTTGATTGCTGCCTTATCTTGAATTTCTCTTTTGTGTGTGCGTGTGTATGTACATATATACATGTAAGGACCTGCATTCTATGTATCGTAGGACCGTAGAATATTAATTTTATTTTCATCCGAAGTCGTATGGTCGTGTTACTTTAGGGAATGACTATTGGGGTCATTTCCCATGTTCATGATATTTGCCGAATTTTAAATGACTGTTTTATCCCTGGTGAAACTTGTTTCGCCTATAACTTTTGATTGGTAAGAAGTTTTGACCTGAAACAACTTTCATTGGATTTGGATGATGGTTTACCTTTCTGTAGAGTGGTCACATTTGTCAACCGGACTTACTGTTAGGGATATATGGCTGAAATAAGGTTTGGTAGATGAAACACAAATTAATCGGGCTTAATAGGTTGATTAGCAGTTAGGCCCATAACCCATTTCGGGATTAGGGTTATGAGAGGGCTGAAAGGAGTTAGAGAATTATTCTTTTTCACTTTCTCAGCTACCACAAACATTCCGCTAATCCTAGCAGTGGCTTCCATCTTCTAAATCACTCCCTAATCACCTTTATATCACTAATCAAGCAAAACTACATCAAATCAAGTTAAATTAGCATCAAATCATAGATGGAGCTGCTGCTATACATAAGAATCCATGCCAAATCAGTTAGAACTTTAGATCTATCATTCATTTGTGGCTAAGGTGAGTGGTTAGCATGTTTATTCACTAATTACGGCTAATTAGGGGTGATTAGTGATAATTAGCGAAAATATGGTCCATAAAAAATATGGGAAAAAATGTAAAAATTCCAGAATATTATTTTACATCACTGATATAAATTTGGGTTAATTTGGATTAAGTTTTATAATCCCGGAATTTAGGGGATTAAGGGAAAAATCATGGATTTGGCTATGTTTAACACTAGATAACACATGCGATCGATGTTTTTGGTTGATTCCATATGTTCCTACTGTTGTTTGGTATGATCTATGATGGCATAGGAAAGTTGGAATGGTTGAAAATGCTGTCGAGAGGCGAAAAATGGTTTGTTGGAAATTGATGCAGGTTATGGATCGAGCGACCGACCCATATGCATGTTCGACCCTTACGTGTATGTTCGACCGACCACTGTGGGTCGAGCGATCGACCCTTATGTGCATGTTCGACTGACGCTTTATGCATTTCCGACCGACCCAAATATGCATGTTCGATTGACCCAAATATGCATGTTCGACCAACCAGGGATGCCATGTTCGACCGACCAGGGACGTAATGTTCGACCGACCAGGGTTGCAATGTTCGACCGACCAGGATTGCAATGTTCGACCGACCCTATAGAAGATCAATTCCAATCCGACTAAACTCGAGATGCAAAGGAAGTTCAGATGAGAGGTGATGGCTCAAAATCCAAATGAGGATCGATGGGTTAACTACTAAAGTTGGGTTTTGCTGCGGAACGTGTGCAAAGGGGTTATCGATATTTATAACCTTGGTTCACTATTGAGAGGGAGGCATTGACTATGGACCAATATGGTGGGGTCAGAGGTTGTATGAAGTCAAACTCCATCAAGGCCTCCAAGGGCAAAGTGGTCGTAGCGATAGTTGGATAGGGTGGGACTCTGTCATGGCCCCAATAGTTCTGGTGATCAAAGTGGTGGATATCGTTTGCTTTACACACTGAGTAAGAGATGTGAGGATGATTGCTACGTTTGAAGTTTGCTATCACCATGACATGCACGCTCCCATTTTTACACTTTATGTTAGTGTTACCTTAGAGTACTGTACATCTTGTTGTGCTAACTCTTTGGTTGCAGGTCCAGGTTCAGGTACGATTGTTTATACCTGCTATTGCTTTATTTGACTGCTATCGCTCATACCAGACTTTTGTCTGATCCAGAGTTTTATGTCTCTTCTTATTACTTTAGGTGCTCCTAAACGAGCAGACAAGAGACATGTTAGGTGTTTATGCACGAGTAGTTGTCCGGAGACGAGCAGCAGGCTTCCACGTACTATTTACATATTTTCTCCATGTGTTGTTAATGGTTACTGCTTTGGGCATTAGTAGTGTGCCTTTTCTATTTTTGCTTTAAAAACAGTATTCCGAAGTTGTAAAAATGGTTCGGATCATAAGCTGTACTTTGGATTTCGCTACTCTAATGGATATGGTTAAGTTTTCAGCTTATGCAGTGTATCGCCTATTTTATCTTAAGTTAAATTACTATTATATTTTATTCCATGCACTGTGAGATATACTACAGGTTCTTGATGATTCAGAATTTCAAAATCTCTTACTTTTGACGACCGTCCTATGCTAGTTGGACATTGGCACACCGCATTTCATTGAAATGTCAGCTGGTGGGGGGCGGGCCGTCACAATACATATATATTCTCATAAACATATATACATATATTTTTCTACACTTCCTTATATGTATATTTTTCCTTATATGTGCGTTTATACATATTTTCTCTTTAGAACATGTGTTATTTTAGTCGTTCCATTAAAACAGAAGTATGGCGTCAGCAGGGATCGAACTCTTTTCCTCTTACATGAAAGCCACATGCTCTAACCAACTAGACTACTTAGGCTATTGTTAACAAGGCTTAGAACAATGGTGATCGCTGTTCTTTTCTTATTCCACTTTTTCATGTTTGTTGTAATCATTTATCTAAGTCGTTGCATGCAACCTTATCATCTTGCATGCCTCTTTTTCTTTCATTTCTCTCTTATTATTAATGCATAATATTTGTAAATCATTACATGCACATATTTATACTGCATGCAAGTAATTTCTTCTTTCTTTTAACGTATGCATTGCATTTTTATTTGCATTAATCTTTTCTTCTTTTTCAATGCATGTATTTATTAAATGCAATCATTTATTACCAATGTTTTATTCTTCTTTTATATATTTATGTCTATGCATATATATACACATATGCATTATTTAATTATTCAATTGTCATAAAATGCGGGATGTTACATTCTCCCACCCTTAGGAAATTTCATCCCCGAAATTTGATAAGGGTAAAAATCAAATAACCCCACGCATAATATCCATCCATCATGTGTGCATCCAATTTTTGCGACTTGTACAAAGTGTAATACAACATAATAATACATGTATGCCTAAGTGGTACCTCCTATATGTATGCAAATTTTTCAAAAAAATCCTATAAAAACATGATGCTCACATCCTAAATATACTGGTAGCTCTACATGAATGCAATGTTTTGTAGATCAAAAATGCTTTTTCATCCATATTTTCCCACACTCTTACTGAGCAAGAGTGTAGTTCATCCAATTTTTGCATCCAAAACCCTACCAAGAAACTTTATTTTTCGAATTTTAGAAAAATCTAATTTTCTAAATTCGATTTCTTATGTTACAAAAAGGTGGAAAACGGAAAACTTCGCATCTTCCGTTTTTCTTTTATGTACTTTCTCCATCTGTACTTGGATTTTGTGTAACAAATTTTTTAATGATTCCCTATTTTCCTATCTAAGCACAGCCCACGTAAGAAAATTTTCTTTGTTACTGATTTTCTTTTTCATCTTATCATGAAATTTTTTATTCTTATCCATCTTTTCTCATAATTTTCCATCTTTCTTTAACTATCATATTTGTTGCTTTACTGAATTTGTTGTTTCCTTTTTTAGTTGTGCCATTACTCTTTTCTTAGCTTATTTAACTCAATCCTCTAATCTAAGTTTAATTTTAAATAAGCCTTCTAGTCCTTCAACTAAAACAGGAAAACAGACACTATACATAGCTACTACTAAGGGACAAGAATCTCAGGACTATGTCCCACTCTGAAAAATTCAAACAACAGGATGTAAATACTTACTTGCCCTCTATTGTCTAGTAGTCACCGCTAGTCCTTGCTGTGTACTAACAGAAATTTTAAGCAACACCCTAGGCTTTTCAATGCTTCGCATTCTACGGGAACTTATCAACATTCCAAGACAAGATAATTCTCGCTATCAACTTCATAGCCTCAAAACTTTTCTCGTCTTCCCTAGGCACCAATCCTCACCTACTCCACACTTTTAAAACACGATTTGGCCTTTTCATTTCTCTTTTCTTTCAAAAGTTGAAAGTATCAAAACTTTATTTTCCTCTCTAAAACTTACTTTTTCCAAAACCATAAAACATGTCATTTTATATAAAAAATGTAAATCATTTTTTTTCAAATCACAAAAATTGGGGTAGATAAAGACAACTATTTCTCAATCGGGTTTATAAATTGTTCTTACCTATAAGGTTGGATTAGTTACTTACTACAAGGTGCAAACATCTATTTTATTCTTAATTTCTACAACTTATTTTGTCCACCTAACAAAATTTTCTCCTTCGAAACAATTTATCAAAAATGACTGTCAAAAGAATATATATTTCAAAACTTTCTTTGGTGAGAATTTTAATAAAATGCAATATTTTCTAAGTTTTTCATTTTAATCCTTTCATGCAATATAAGAAGAAAACTAATGAGCTATACATGCTCTATAATGTGCACCTTTTTCTGAGAGAATTTCAATTTAGACAAAATTTTCACAAGAAATCACTATTTCCACAATATACCCCATTTTATATTAAAACTCAATATGCACTTTTTAAATATGTCCTTTACATATTTTAAAACTATAACTTTTAAGATTAAAACCTGAAAAGACCATAAACCATTTTCCCAAAACTTTTACAATTTCAAGTTCTCAAAAGTTAACAATGGGGTTAGACTCAAAGTGGATTTCCAATCTTAACTAGGATTTCCTAGGCACTCCCACAAAGTCAATTCTCCAAACCATATATATTCCTAATCCAGTTTTCTCTTTTTAACCTTTTCCAATTTATAAGGTTTCACTGCCAAACCCATTAACTCAAAATACTAATCATATGGGATTCACCTTCCTTCCATACAAAGTACACAGTACACTTTCCACCCAAATTACCTAAGGGTCTCAGATTTCCATATTCATTCCTTTAGTGTACGAAACAGACATCCCAATCCTTACCATATTATACTCTTTCAATTTAGTGGGTTCCTCTATGGATCTAGCTATATATATAATATTTATATTTTTAAAAATACTAATATGTTCACTCACTATCTATACAGGAATCGTAAACCTAGGCTCTGATACCAGATGTAAAAACCCGAATTCCGACAGACTGGACTTTTTTCAAAATTCTAATCCATCGAAACTCGTGTTGGTTGCTCTGGTATCATGTAGAAAAGACAGAGACATAAAATATATCAGAGCTTGGAAAATATCTCACAATCGAATGGATAAAATATAATATAACCAAAATATAGTCTTTTCGTAGTAATAATACTGCCTAACCAGTATCCAAAGCTATCATATCTCTGTCACAAATCTAACATGCGAGTATGTAATGAGGAGGGGGTCAGAACACAAATCCCGGTGACTGGATTTAAACTACACATCTTGTCCAATCCTACATATACTGTTCAGTTACATTTTCATATTTATTAGGTTACTTGGGTTAATAGCACTCAACACACGTCGTACCCATCAACTTCCTAATGGATTAACCTAATACAGTATATATGTAGTTACCCCCAATTTAAAGTACACCCCATAGTACCCCACTCGCACGATCTTCACTGTGATGCCTCAGAAATATACACAGTCCCTCATCTTACGCCGGAGTGACATACAGATCTTTATATAACAATGCTATGTTCCGCATAGATCTGACATCGTCATGCTACATAAACGTATGAACTTCCACCTTTGATCGAATAAGATCACGGATTAATGTCCTAAGAGTCTACGATACACCACCCAGAGCAGACATACATGTATCTAGACTTTTTCACGTATGTATCATCAATTGTACTCGATGCCTTAACCGCATATATCCTTTACTGTGCACCGAGTCCCATGGCAGGGCTATACAAGAAACACAGAACGGTCGGGATCTTTTCAGATATCTGTTTACACAGATGCTAAGGTCTGCGTTTTCAATGGCTAAGGTCCCATCTAACCCCTCCCTCAACTAATGGAAGATGAACAAGATTGAGAATTAATGACCTGTCGCAAGATCAAACAACAAATCCTAATTGGCATGTCCCTCACTCATAGCCTTGATAACGAAAGATCTATGGTCTGTTAGTTTAGCTCTCCGCCTTTCCGCATCGCGCATCACATATCAAGCTTACTATCGATGGTAGGTACTCGACGACTCGGCTATCTAATGGTTAGATCTGTCAATACACAAGAGTGGTCGTAACCTAGCCAAGTCAGGCAACGGGATCGTTGAATCACCTTTGCCACCCTATAGTCTTCTGATTGCCCACTATCGTGGCAATCAAGGCATACTCATTGGGTAGAAACGCGCTGACCTGACCTTTGTGAGCACAGTAGAACGTTGTAACAACACAAAGGGCTACCGGCACCCTCCACGTCCCAAGAAGCCGCGTGCTTCCCCTTCCAGTCCTTCGGAGCTAGCAAAATAAACAAATGGACATGCGCTTCCCTCGTGCCTAATGGCACCACGATGATCTGCCCCATTGGGTTATTCATCCTCAAACGTACGGATTGGTCCAAGCGCCTCATTTTAATGTGTTATCAAACACTATGTCTAAATATTCAATTATGTGCTTGCTCTGCCTCATTAGGTTTCCAGTTTAACTTGGTTATTTCAAATCATATTAACTTCTTATCCAGGTTACGAAGTTCTTCCCGAGCCCCTTATATCTCTAAGGAATGGATCCCTCTTGCTTATTAATTTCAGTCATATAATTTAACCCATTTAAGTTAATTAATAAACCCATAACATATTATTCTCTAGATTGTAACTCAAGGTCTGTAATCTACAATTTCTTCGTATTATTCAGTGTTTGATTCCATAATTGCAATAGCATGTTCTACTTAATATGTAATTAAGTATATCTCAATTCACACGTTTTCTGTTTAACATGTCACTTATTATTTATGGTTAAATGTAACTTATTTCATTTCATAAGTTTGCCTCATTCTTTCTTATTTAATCATATTCTCATCTTAAACTATCACTATAACTTATCGTTGTTTACTTATTAACTTAGTTCTATTAACTATGGTTTACTAATAGGGTTCCTTTCCATAAGTAAGTATCAGTAGACTTCAGACTCTCGTTCTCACAGATAACTTAATTTCCAATTAAGTGAAACTTATCTCATTACATAAGTTATTCCATTTTCTTTCTCGTTTATTATAACCTAAGTTATAATTTCAACTTATCACTAGGACAAGCCTACCTATTATATAACATTCTCATTAATGTAATTTGTTTATAATAAGTTATTATCATCCCCCGTTCATTCCACTTCTAGTACTGTTGTAACTTTCATTCATTTCCATTAATCATAATTGGTCCCATTTATTTCTCTCCTTTTATATATATATACTTTTATATATGTTTATGCACTAGACCCCTCAAATTAAGCCAACCACTTATAGATGATAGATTTGTCGGGTGGTTCCAGGAAGACTTCTACCATAAGTTGGACTTAACCTCATGTCTTAGCACCATTACATGTATATTTATGCACTATACGCCTCACATTAAATTAACAACTTGTGGATGATGGATTTGCCAGGCGGTTCTGGGCAGACTTCTACCACAAGTTGAATTTAACCTCGTGTCTAAGTGCGTTACAGTTTTCTAATTTCTGTAAATTTTCCATATAATTTAGGCGTGTCCATTCTTCCCAATTTTTACTGTAATTCTATTTTTACATGTCACACTTAATATCATGTCAATTCCATTTTAATTTATAATCATGTCGCATGTTCTTTCTAACATTGTAACAAACTCTTTTCTAATAATAACATGTAACTATCAATCATGTAATTATTCTAATCTAACAATTTAACATGTTATTATCCCAATTTCTACAATTAAGGGTCCAAGCACATTAACATGTCACTGGTTAACATGTAATTAAAACATGCATGTAAACAACAGTAATTGTTTCCACATTTTTAATGAGTTTACATTTCAATAGATTTACATTTCAACATATTAACGTTTCAACATATGAATATTCCAACATTTTAACATGTTATATTTCAACATATCATATTAACATTTCAACACTTCAATCATTGTAGCAGATTTACGTTGCATATTACCATTATCAAAAAGGTATATGAATCCACTCACCTAATTGCTTTCCAAATCCAGTATCTGGCCCAGTTCTATCATTCCATGGTTCTCCTAACTGACTTTAGAACCTAAACAACCATTGATCCACGATTCTCAACTAAAAGAATAAGGGAAGAAAGAGAAGAAAATTAAATTGAACAGATCCAAGAATTTACCTTACTTCAAATAGGATTCTGAATACCTTCTTTATTAATATTCATTCTTTTCCTCCAGATCTTGAATCAGAAATTTCATAAACTAATTATTCTATTTATCTGAAGAGATTTGAGGAGGAATAAGAATGACAAAGCTTAGGCGGCTTCTCAGAAAATGTGAAATTTAGGCTAGGCTCTGCTAGCCTATTTATTGATGTTCAGGGTCTTATTATACACGCAGCGCTAAGTCGGCAACGATTTGTTAAGAAAACTATTCAGATTCATTAGGATCTGAGGTGGTTCGACCCCCCTATAGGTGGGTCGAACCCCTATAGGTCCCGCGAGCTGTTTTGGCATAGATGTTTATTTGTTAACTTTATTTTTAAACATTTGAATTTCTTGAATGTATTTAAATATTATATTTACATATAATCTCCTTATATGTAAACAAAACTTGCAATGCCTATTTTACGTGTATATATACGCACAACTTTTATTTTGATTTCAGAATTCAAATGGTGCTTATGTTATTATTAATACTTACCATATTTTGTATTGCCGCCTTATCTTAAATTTTTCTTTTGCATATATACATATATATTCTCATATACATATATATTCTCATATACATATATTTTTCTACACTTCGTTATATGTATGCTTTTCCTTATATGTGCGTTTATACATATTTTCTCTTTAGAACATGTTATATTTTATTCGTTCCCTTAAAAAAAGGGCATCGACGGGGATCGAACTCTGTACCTCTTGCATGAATGCCACATGCTCTAATCAACTGGACTACTTAGGCCATTGTTAACAAAGCTTAGAACAATGGTGATCATTGTTCTTTTCTTATTCCTCTTTTTCAAGTTTATTGTAATCATTTATTTAAACCATTACATGCAACCTTATCATTTTGCATGCCTCTTTTTCATTCATTTCTCTCTTATTATTAATGCATAATACTTGTAAACCATTGCATGCAACATATTTATACTGCATGCAACCAATTTCTTCTTTCTTTTAACGTATGCATTGCATTTTTATTTGCATTTATCTTTTCTTCTTTTTCAATGCATGTATTTATTACATGCAATCGTTTATTACCTTTAATTTATTCTTTTTTTATGTATTCATGTCTACGCATATATATATATACACACACACACACACACATATGCATTATTTAATTATTCAATTGTCATAAAATGTGGGGTGTTACATATCGTGGTATCGGCAAAACTTTTCGATGTTCTTCTCGCGATCAGTAGAATCTCTAGAGTACGGTTTGTTATAGTGGAGTGTGTTACATGTTTCTAGGTAGATCATCTCTAGGTCTTCATTCAGTAGGGTGTAGGTCTCGTAAGCCTAGTACCGGCCAGGCCTCTTGGGATCTGCTGGAACCTGGTTGTTGTTGTAGTCGCCCTGCCTATCGTTACCCGGCTTTGATTCGTAGGGACCTGTCGCTTGTTCTTATCGAAAGGTTCTCCAACCTGTTTCCCTTTGGTGCTGTCATCGATGGTATCGACATGCGGGTTGTCGAAAGGGTTGGTCCGGGAGATTCGATTACACCTTGCTTCTTGACACAAGAACTGTCCGGCCTTCACGTAAAAAGCATTGAGACTCTTGGGCTGCTTCCTGTCAATCTAGGCCCCAAATTCGAAAGAGAGGAGGACGCCTTTCGCAAGTTGGAAAACAAGATACGAGGCTAAGGGTCGTCTACCTCGGCACGGGCAGTATTAAGCCGTGAGTGGTAGCTTTTAAGTGACTCGATGGGTCCTTGGTAATAATTAGATAGAGTGAGAGCGTTTTTCGAAGTTGGGATATGCATTCTGAATTGCTTAACCAATTATGTGGTCGGTAGGCCGTAGTTGTTGCCAGAATGGAGAGGAAGACGAGAAAACCAGAGTAAAGCAGTGCCTGATAAGAAGACCGGGAAACACTTGCATTTGACCGGGTTGGTAACCCTACTAGAGTCCATTTGCTAACGGTTTAGGAAGACACAAGGATCGGTTGTGCCGCCATAAAGTGGCATATGCGTCATGTTGAAGCATTGCGGCCATTCGACTTCGTGCACGATCCTAGCGAAGGGGTTGTGCCTTAGGTGGGTTTTCCATGAGTCGTTGGCGTTCCCTCGTATTTCCCTCATGATCCTTCAGACCATGTCGGGGAGGTATGTCGAATGTAGATTTGCCGATGGAATCCATTGGTTTCATCGAACTTCAGGAGTTCTATTCCATGGTCGTCTTCTATGTTGCACGTCCGGGTCATCCTCTTCCATGTCATCAACATCTATAATTAGGTTTTGGTATGAATGGTGAGGCTGAGCAAGTTGATGCGCTTTATGATCCAAAAGTGCTTGGGCCGGCTGGGCCGCTAGGGGAGTAGCTCCCAGTCCTGGAAGACGGAAGTCGGGTTATGTTGAGGAGGGAGTTGGTTGTCGGACCCAGCTCATCATTGATAATCAGTCGGGAATGGTCGCGATATTGTGCCCCCTTGCTGCACTACAAGAAAAACTGATTCTGCAGCGGAAAAATCCATTGCCAAACCCTTGTTAAAGGTCTACTAGCAATGGATTTGCAGCAGAATATGGGTGTCGCTAAAAAAAAGGTCGGTATTTTCGGCACGATTTTGCGATGGAAATTTACGTCGATTCACTACACCATAGATGACATATCGCAACGAAAATGCATGACGTTGCTAGCTACAGTATTGCCATTGTTATGCTGTTTTTTTGTCTATTGCAACGCACATTTCAAGGTTTTAGCATAAATATTAAACTATGTTGCAGTAGCTATTGATATATTCTAAATTAAAAAATTAATAAAATTATCAATCCGCGTGAATATAATCCAACAGTCCACCTCACTGATCCACTTCCATTTGATTTTCCTTTATCCTCTCAGCTAGTTTGCCCCCAAATTTTCATTATCCCGCTGGAATAATTCAAGCTATCGCCCATTGGAACAAATCAAGCTATCACGTTCATTTGTTTTCCTCTTCTCAAATCAACGAAATATTTCCCCTTTCTACTTTTTTCCTTCCAGCCTAAAATCAATTCGCTGTTTAAAAAAATTAGAAAATGGAAATCCCGATTCCATCGCAAGGATTGAAAGGGGAACTTGCGATTTTGGGAACGAAACTAGTTTGGGTGACGTGATTTCACTTTGCATCCTCTCCCTTGTTGTTATGGATGTTCAAAAATATCGGCATGGAAGGCTGAAGAATTATCTAAAATCGATGGAAGATTCAGGAGACAGGAATCGATTATTATTGGTTGGGAAGAAGGTCAGGTCGAAACTGCTACTGCTTGGCTTAACAAAGTTGAGGTATTTCATTCGATTTTGGGTATTAATAAGATTTACTAAATGAAATCATGCCTAGAGTTTGACAGATGGATTCTCGACTAAAAGATGACATTTTTTAGAAGCTACAAGGTAGTTTTACTCCTAATAGATGATTCATTTAAAAAATCATAATTTTTTTAACACGTGTAGCGCTAATGTTTCTTTTCCCAACTTGCCACAATAGGAATGGGTGCAGGGGTATGTTATGGACTTTACAGTTTCGTATTTATGAAAAGATAATTTAAATGAACAAGGAGCTAGGGTATATTATAGTACAGTAAGGCATATGTAAAGTTGATGTATATGGATGGACTTTACAGTTTTGTATTTATGCATAGGAAGTGTTCGAGGTGCAATGGTTATCAGCTATTGCAAGCACATCACAATAAAACTAGTACTAATCATGACACACGTTCCGATTCTTATAGTTCTTATGGTGTTAATATACTGTTCTTAAATGGTATAATTGCAGGCATTGTAGCTATTGTTGAATCCATATAGAGTAGATTTTAACAATCAAGAAATGAAATTGGGGGATTGGACTTGTCCAAAGTAATTGATTCACTTGATAATGATATACTGGTCATACTAACTTGTGGTAATGTTGATGCACTTGAATCTACTGGACCTTCCATTACAGCAGATCATATGAATATTGTTGAGAATGGTGTGCATGCTGGTCCTTCGCAGCAACTAGTGATGGTGATAAATAACTGTGCTTCATTGCAGCATCTTAACTGGTCCTTAATTCTGCATATTTTGTAGGTTAGTGAGCAAAAACGAGCTTTGTTTTGCACAATGTTCTTTCAGCTATACAAGTGTGACAGCTAGTAGTTTTATCATGACAGCTATACAACGGTGGCATTCACAATACAGTCATAGATAACATGAACAACTGAACGAAGCGGTTGGCTCATTTTCTCCTACATCTGCATTCACAATACAGTCATAGATAACAGGAACAAGTGAACAAATGATCCAATTCCTATACATTGTTCATCTGGATCATTTCCATAATTCTCCTTCTTAATTCAGTATGACAATTATTCCTATACATTGGTCCTCATTCACTACATTTTTTCCAGAAGCCGACATTTGGACTGCCGGAGTCATACCATACATTTTGTTGAGTGGCATGCCTCCTTTGTGTGATTTATCAAGAGCTGTTTCAGTTTAAATTACATAAGACGATATGTATTTAAATAGAGTTCTAATGCATGTATCCAATGACAAAGGCATTATAGTTGTTTACTTGGTAAAAATGACTTGGGAAAATCGTCCCTAAGCTAAGAAATGGACGTTTCCACATTTTGACTTCTAAGCAACTTATAGTTCTTTCTATCAAAAAGATCAATCAATGTGTAATATACTTTTAAAACGTTTTGACTAGTTTCAGTGAGTTGGCAAACCTACTTTTAGTTCAATATGACTGTTCAAAATTTTCTGACAATGGAAATTTTCTGGGATTTTGATAGAGACACAGCAAGGAATATTTGATGCAGTTCTAAAAGGTGTGATTGATTTCGAATCTGATCCATGGCCTGTGATATCTGATAGCACAAAGGACCTCATTAAGAGAATGCTATGCTCTCGACCTTCTGAACCCTTGACTGCTCATGAAGTTCTTTGTAAGTTATCCATTCATATATATGTAAATATATGATCATGTCTATAAGATAATTTATGGTGATATCCTTAAATGAATAAGTCATCCTTGGATATGCGAACATGGAGTTTCTCCTAGTCGGGCATTAGACCCTACAGTTCTTTCTTGTCTTAAGCAGTTTTCCGCAATGAATAAACTTTAAAAAATGGCCCTACGAGTATGTGCA
The DNA here is from genome assembly GCA_030737875.1 of Allium sativum. Classification (NCBI taxonomy): domain Eukaryota; kingdom Viridiplantae; phylum Streptophyta; class Magnoliopsida; order Asparagales; family Amaryllidaceae; genus Allium; species Allium sativum. Next base: position 710,637,810 of record CM060921.1, on the reverse strand, counting down.
TTTGTGGTTCTTTTTGCGAAATATGAGCTTTCAATGTGATCGTGTATAATGCGCAATGTGTATCAGGTGATAGCTGAAAGCCTTTCGGAGGAGAAGATAACTGGACTGAAGGAAATGTTTGAGGCCATGGACACAGGTAACAGTGGTGCTATCGCATTCGAAGAGTTAAAGGCTGGTCTTAGAAGAGATGGTTCTACCTTGAAAGAATCTGAAATTCGCGGTCTTATGGATGTTGTAAGCAGTATCCCCCCTCCCCCCTTTCCAACCATAACATGCACACGTACACTACTTTGAATATATGTATGTGCATTATGTGGAGAAGTTGTAGCTGAAGTCCATGCAGATGCGGACCGCTTTGTTCAAAATGATAGGAGAAGCATATGCCACATTGTCCGGCCCCTCAAAGGTAGTAGTTTATATAATCATTTTCGTGTATTTTTTTCTTGCTTATGATTGTATGTGTGAGTCTGTATATGAATGAATCGAGTGACAATATAGCAAGGAATGTATGTAAATATGAATGATTGTGTAATATACGAGTGAATGTATAGTAGTGGAGTCAAAAAAAATGTACCATTTGAACTGTTGAAATAAAATATTTATTTGAATAAAAAACTGTGTTATAATAATATTTATTATAATATTATGAGATCTTTGATTAATAGCAGGTGAGGTGTAATTACTTTTAGTGGTTGTAAAATAATTTTTAACAACTGCTAGAAACAGATGTAAAAAAGGTTGACTTTATTACAATTGCCAGCTATACTAGACATATTACAACTGTTTTTGGCAGTTGTGAAAGGGTATTTTTTGTTCAACTGGTACTTGTAGCAACACCTGTAGCGATGTTACCTTAGGATAGCAAAGATGTTGCCTTTTACTCTAAGGCAACGCGGCAAAAGGCAACCCCATAAAAGTGTTTCCATAGACCTATAGCAACAATTTTTGACACCTACTGCTTCATTTCTCTGGGTTGCCGTAGGCCATCTATGACGTAGTGATTCTCCGTCACGTCACTGTCGTTTCTGATATATTATCATTTCATTTTAAAATATTTCACCGACGTTTTACCGACGGATATATATAACATAATAAAATCAATAAATATTCTTCTGTCACTAAATGCACGCAATTTAGCGAGGGATTACAGTGGAAATATATAGTGAACATTTTTGCACTCCAGTTATCCGTCGGTAAACCGTCGCTATCTTTAAAATATCAATTTCCGCTTAACGACGGTTTAGTGTCAATTTTGATAAATATTCTGTCGGTATTCCCTTTCTATTCTGGTTATATATTATTTTTATTTGTTGATTTTCCAGCCATTACTAACAATTAATCGATAGTTATATATACACACACACACACATGTACATAAAATGAGTGACATTAACAAAAAAGGAAATGCAATCATTAGTTTTTTTATCACAACAATATTTTTTTATTAGAGCTAATATTCCATACAAAAAACAACACCGTCCACAATCATTCATCAATTCATACATACACTAGACTGAATTATAACTAACAAAATTATTCAGCTAGTGCTAGTGGTATTCCATATAAAAACGTCATCATTACTCATAGTACCCATAGAAAAAACCACATAAAAGAAGCATCAATAAAATATATCCAGCTACCATACCCAAGTAACTCATGAAGATGACGATGACGAAGGATCTTCATAATCAGATTCATCATTTCTCTGAAGGATTGCTATCACTTGTTTCATTTGTGCTTGAAAGTTTTCTCTGTCTTCTTTTTGTTGTTGTGCAAGCCTTGCATGACCTTCCTCGAATCTTTGGCAATTAGCTTGCTGATTCTTTCTTTGCCTCAATCCTAATCCGCTCTACTCTCTCATTCTGAAGTACTATCTACTAAAGCATCGTTTTGTTGCTATAAAAACTGTTTAATTTTTTTCAAAATATTTTCTATAGCACTAGCATGATGCATCTCCCTATAGTAATATTCGCACTCCTAGGTTAATCTAATTGCATCTCTCTGCGTATTTGAAACCTGTCATGCTCATGGACACCTGAAAATTAATACTATAGCGTTATCTGCAGCAAAAGGAGAGATACAAAATTACAAATTAGTTTACTTAAGTGAAGGTAAACAAATTATAAGAAGGGCATTGAGGATGCCATGCAAAGAATAACAATAACAAATACACCATAAAGCAATTAACATGTTGTGTCTAGAAGCACTGTTTGATATGAGTGCAAGGGAGGAGCGAATGTTAGCACTTTTTCTCTTAAAAATAAACACACTATGAAGTTATCTTTTGGGATATATCTGGGTTTTCTAAGAGCTTTCAATGAATGCTATTGATTTTGGAAAAGACTGTTTCAAGTGGATGATGATAGGAAAACCGTGAAACTTGGTTTTTACTAACAACTACATAGGGAGTTGAGATCAGATTGACCTTGGATTTTCATATTTCAGATCCTAGGTTAGTGAAGATTTCATCAAAAACCACATCTACAAGATTTCATGAAAAGTCACGTCTACGGGTATTTCATGAAAAAGTATGGTACAACAAGTCTCAACAGATAAAAGGTACATCAACTCGTATCTCAACAACATAATGATAAAGGCTTATTGAAAATAATCTCTAATTCCAGGACAACCATATTCCAAACTAATCTAGCACTTGCTGAAAATGATATACCCAAATTATATTGATTAACCAAGAAAATTATGGAATGCAAAAGACTTCTAAATGCAAAAGATATATTGTTTTTAATGATTATTTTAAAGACATCTAAATGCAAATTAAGATACAAAACAATGGCTGTCCAGTATAAGTTGTTATTAAATTACATGTATATGGCAAATAATTACTTGTATAATACCTCTAGACTTCTGAGAATTAACGTTGATGTCAGCCTGTCAGGTCAATGTGGGTTCCAAATATGTTTTCATGTATTTAAAACGCCAGGTACCACATATTTAAATTGCCAGGCTATAGCAAATTATTGTACCAGGTTATTGTTACATTGCTGCCATATATAGTATGATCTAGATACTATATACATGGGATTACATTGTCTTCCGATGTACTAGATACTATATCATCCATGGAAAATTAAACGCTGTGCATCGGAAGACAAGAAAATGACCGGTGTCAAACATCTCGAGGAGCAACATTTTGCACTCATATACATGGGATTCAACACATAAGTAGGAGCAACATTTTAGGTTACGATGAAGGAGTCACGTGCTCAACTCACATTTGCAGTAGTTGAAATGCCAAGACACGTGATACTAAAAAGAATATGTATGTGTATACAGGGCGAATCCAGTCATCCCTTTAGAGAGATCAAGGTTTGAGAGGGGTCAGCTTTACCCAGTATAATGTAGGCAGAACTGTGCAAAACAGGGTATAATATAGGCATTGTGTACTGGTATATAATATTTGAGGGGGGTCAGCTGCTCCCTTACCCCTCTACATAGATTCGCCCCCCCTGTGTATACATGTGTGTATGTATAGAGAGAGGCTCTCTCTCTCGCACTAAAAAAAATAAGGACATAGTATACATAAATAGTGTTACATTTCTTACAACTTCTTAATAAAGATCATTAAAGTGGTAAAGCCCGTTAAGGTAATTAAATTATGTACCTTAACCACTTCCAAAAAAGTACCCAAGTCCTGCGTCAGTTTTCCATTTATTTCAACGATCCACCGAAGAGCATACAGACCGTATTTGTGAATTGGACTACTATGACACCATCTATATTCAGACAATATTTTTTCGATTAAAACTGTAAGTATCAACCATTTCTATGGTATAAAGAACTATTAATTTCAGTTTATAGTGACAATAAGGAACTATAACAATAAGGGATGAAGAGAAATTTATTCAAACTATGAAAGAACGGTGACAAGCAGAAGAAGAATTTACCTTGCAATATATACACCATGGCCTTCTTTTGGTAGAAAACCAAGAGAGAGAACAGCAGGATGGGGATCCTGAATCATACTTCCACACCAATTTACCATGCGTGTTGTTCCATTACTGTCTCTAATGTCCATGCCAATAGTTAACTCCATCTCTTGACCCTTCAACAACAAAAAAGGTATAAACCATATCAAAGTATTCAAATTTCAACCTGCCACAATGACAAAGTTCTAAAACTAATTATTGCGAATAATTTGAGTTTTACTTTAAGTTTCCTGGATTAGATCAGCATTTTTGCGTGTTTATAGTAATTTTTGACACCCACATCCTGTTGGGTAAACATTATACGCAAGATAATTGGGAAACTTAAAAAGGTGAATGGTTATGTCAATTAGTGAAAAGGTAGTGTCTTTAGAGTCAAAAGTCATGTTCGTTCAATTGAAGAGTCATGTCTGTTGAAATGAAGAGTCATGTCGGTTGAAATGAATTAGAGTCGTATCCGTTAAAGTGAAAAGTCATGTATGTTCATCAAGAGTTGTGTTTATTCGTTAAGTGTCATGTCCGTTCATCAAGAATCGTGTTTGTTCATGAAAAGTCGTGTCTATTGAGTTGTAAGGTCATGTAGGCCACTATGTAAATATGAGTGGTCATTTTGTGTGTTGTAAGAGAAAGAAAAAAGAGAAAGTGAAAGAAAAAAGTGAGAAATAAAGAAGCTCTTCCTCCATTGAAGTTAAGTATTCTCCTCTTCTAAATTAAAATTATCAAATTGGTACCTGAGCTAGTCAAAATAATGGGATTTCTATTCCGTATGTTCTCACAAAAAGAAAATTTGAACAATGGAGTAATGGAAAGAAAGAAGAGTTAATCTCCAAAGGGTTATGTGAGATTGTTGAGAATGGCTACGAATGGCCAAAAGATGTTAAAAACATGACGGAGAAAAAAAGTAAAGCATTTACGAGCTTGAGATGGAAAGACCATAGTGCCCGTATTGTGATGTGTGAGAATGTCAATGGAGTAGCATATAAACACATTACTGGAGAAAAACAGCAAAAGATTCGTGGGAATTATTAAAATAGATGTATGGAAAGGATGACAAAGGAGAAGATAAAGAGGAAGTTGATGAAGATGATGAAGAAGAGATCGAAAGATTCAAAGCGGAGCTGATGGGAAAGAAAACTGCTAAAGTCAAAGAAGAGGATAAAAGCAAAGAAGCTGAAAAAGAAGTTGATGAAAAGCCAAAAGCAAGAGAGGGTGTTGCCACAGAAGTAAGGGGGAGAACTATTGCCGATGTAAAAGAAGAAGTTGCAGCTAGTGAAGCAAGAGAAAAGGCCGCAAGAGAAAAGGTGGCTGCCTCAGAAGCAAGAGAGATACAGAAGAGGTTGAGGAGGACAATAGTGAAAACTTCATTGTTGAGGAGGAAGCATGAGATTCAATTCAAATCTTTGAAACTGCAATATGATGATGATTATAAAAGGTTGCAAGAGGAGCTAGGGCTTCAAAAGTCGAAGGAAGAGAAGCAAAGAGCATTGGTGGTTGGTGTGAAATATAGAAGAGAATCTGTGCTAAAAGAAGTGGAGGATTCGGATGGAAAAGTGGTATTGTTCATTGATGAGATACATTTGGTGCTTGGAGAAGGAAGGACTGAGGGAAGTATGGACGCTGTCAGTTTGTTCAAACCAATGTTGGCTAGATGGCAGCTGAGGTGCATTGGTTCAACCACATTGGAAGAGTACATCATTACAACAAAAAAACACTTTTCGCAACAGGCCATATCTGTTGCAGTAGACCTATTGCAACAGGCCAACGCCCGTCTGTATAGCCGAAGTTGCAAAAAGTTGGTCCCTTTTCGCAACAGTTATTGCCCGTTGCGATAAGATGTTGCAGTATACTTTTTTGCAATGGGCTTTTTTTGTTGCAACAGTATATACCCGTTGCAATAGATTCATAAATCATTAAAAAAAATATTACAGCATATAGATATTACATATTAAATGTATTCGTTTTAGTAATAGTGTATATCACAAAACGAAATAAACAAATAAAATTTTTATTTTAACAAAGTTTTAATCACTACAACAAAAACACTATATTACAACTTCAATTTTACAATAGTTTGTTTTGCACAGTTGTAATAAATGTTTTTTTATAACTATGCAAAACGCACTGTTGTAATAAATGTTTTTTTACAGCTGTGAAAAACGCACTGTTGTAATAAATGTTTTTTACAACTATGAAAAAATCACTGTTGTAATAAACATATATATCACAACTTTAATTTTTATTCGTTATAATAGAGATGCCTAGTACAAACTTCATGTTTATAATATCTATATTTAATAACTAATTATATTGATAATAATAATAATTAATAATAAACTTGGGAATCAATAATATTTGTCTATTATTATTAAATAATTAATAGTTAATAAGTAGTAATTAATAAAAAAAATTATTTAATAATAGTTAATTTTTTCAAATAGTTAATATTTGTTAATTATTACTAATTTTTTTAATCAAATTGACATCTATTATTAATGAAATTATAAAAAAATCTTGAGAAGTATAATTTAATTTAAATAAATTTGTTTGGTTAAATTTGGTTCAAATTAAATGTCATTAATATTTCTAAAAAACAAATTGACCTATTGTTGAGAAATTTTAAATTTTTAAATATAAATTAATTTTGAGAATTTTAATTTAATTTATTTATTTGGAAATTTATTTGTACTGAGTTAAAACTTGTATTTGAATGGGTATAATTTCATGTATGTTCATTGGACAAATATACTTAATATTTAATAAATAATAATTATTTTTTAATAATGATTGTTAAATATTTAATAATGAGTAATTAGTAAAATATACAAAATAAACTTTTAATATATTGTATTTAATTATAATTAAGAAGAAATAAGAAATAATTAATAATAGCTATTATTAATAAGTAATATATGATATTTTAGCAAAATAGTTCCCAAGATATCCATTTTATTTTTAATACAAATTTTGGTTCTAGCTTATAATGTTTAATTTTGTAGGTTTAGACGAAATCCTAATTATGAACAGCGAAATAAGTAGAAGTTAATGAAATTTTGGGGGGAACAGCCAAATTTTGGCTCCAAAACAAATCACAGTTTCGTATTTTACTTGTGTCTCTTCTTCTGCCTTAAATCAAAATCGATCCCCAAGTTCTCACACCCTCTTCTTTTTATTCTCACTTAAATGAATAATTAAGAAATCATGCCCTTTTTTTCTCACGAAACCAAAACGCATCTAAAAATAAACTCATTCCAGTTCGATTTTTCCTTTCGGAGATCGGATTTGATTAGGCTATGCGTTTCAAATCGGCCTGCTGCAATTTGGTTGTTGAGTTTTTGAGCTTTTCGAAGGGGGTGGCCGGAGTTGGGTTAGGCTGATTTGGGGTTCCTTCGAATTGTATTGGTGGCAGGAGTTGTTTGGTATTGGGTTTGGGGTTGAATCGATGTGTTTTTTTAATGTGATTTTTGCAGATTAGGATTTCAATTTTGGGGTTGCTTCTTTCTCCGTCTCTCCTCCTCCCTTCCGATTTTTTCCTCTCTTCTTCTTGCCTATTTTTCCCTGTTACTATCGCACTCCCTTTTTGTCTGTCTTCTATTTCCGAGCTTTATATTCTAGATCCGGTCTGGTACTTCGACTTATCTGCTTCATCAATTTAGGATATGGCATCTCAAGGATTTGAAATTGACTCAACTGTCAAACATGGTGCTCGAGTACCCTTCTTCTTCCTCTTCGGTTCAACTATTTCAATGATCCTTTTACCTCATCTACTTCGACAATAGTGATTGTCATGAACCACTGCCTTGTTTTTTAGCGCAACCACTCACGAGTCTGTGTATGGAATAAGGTACGACTTATTCGATGGCTAATACTTGGCTTCTGGTTTGCTGGTTTTTTTTCTTTCTTCATGAGTCAAGATTCTGGAATTGGGTTTTTAGAGTTGTTTATTGACTGTAGTCGATGAGAATGTTTTACCTTTTTTTTTGCCTCGTTCGCTCGATTGAATTACTGCAACTGTGTATGATATTATGACAACTCCTTTTTGTTGTCTGTGTTGATTTGGATCTGCTTTGGCAGACTATTTTATGGTGAGAAGATCGTGAAAGTTTGCAGTGGATTGCTCTTCGTCAACTTATGTATGGTTTGAGCTGAACAAATAGTTTGTGATTGCTTTGCAATTTTGCCAGAATTTCTTTCTAGTTATTTGGTGTGTTTACCTTGCTTCTGGTTGATGCTCCAGTTTGACACGTTTTGAACTACTAGCTCTTTCTTGGTTTTGTAAGATTGGGACTGCCTTGCGTCGTCACTTGTTATACTGTCATTTTTCACTCTGGACTGTAGAATCTTTTTCTATCATACACTGTATATGTTGTAATGTGTGTACATATGTGTGTTATTGCGATTTGTATGTGACTATGTTCAATAAGTCTGGAAATCATTTTAAATTCCAACAAAAATGTTAATCGCCAATCATGGTGATGTTATGCTTTAGTTTCTAATTATAAAGTGTGCATCATCAATAATGTTGTTTGCAAAACATGTTCATTTAATATAACAAGCATAATAAGATATGTAACATGTAATGTTTGTTTTAAGATGATGTGTTATGTTTTTATTCATTTTAAATATCATGTTTACAAATCATTATAGTTTCCTTCTCCTTCATACTTTCGTCACAATAACAATATATATGAGCTTGCACCTCTAATGATTTTTTTTTTTTTGCAGTCCCACCGTGGACCGCAAGGTTGGAAAGTTTGGATTGATGTGGCGGTGGATCCTGATACTTTCTTGTGGAAGCCGAATTCAGAAATGACTACCATTGGAGAAGCTGTTGGATTAACTGTGGCTTGGAATAAAAATTACGTTGCCTTCAGTTAGAGTGCTTTCGTAGGGTATGCTCATGTATCTTTTGTGGACAAAGCTTCTATCTTTCTTGTGTGTTAGATCGATGTATGTATTTTGAAACGGTTGTGTTTTTTGTGACGGGTTTAGTTGGTGATGTACTATGTGTATGTTGATCGAATATTATGTTAATTAATATATATATGAATGATTCCGTATAGTTATATTTGTTGCATTGAAATATGAATCATATTAGTATTAATATATATGAATTCTTTATATTAGTACGGTGTATATAAGTTACAACAGCGAAAAAAAGTTGTAATAAATCATTTTACAACGGTGAGTAAAAGTTGTTAAATATCTTATTTCACAACGGTGTTGCAACGGTGTAGAAATGTTGTAAAAGATATATGTATTTTACAACTACTTAATACACGACGGTGTCTCCATCGTTGTAAAAACCTTTTACAGCATTTTTCCACCGTTGTAATATCGTATATTTCACAACGGTGTTGCAACGGTGCAGAAACGTTGTAAAAGATATAAGTATATTACAACTTCTTAATACACGACGGTGGCTCCACCGTTGTAAAAACCTTTTACAACGTTTTTGCACCGTTGTAATATGGTATATTTGTTGTAGTGAATAATACAAACAATTACAACAAAAATTTCTACAATTTTCATACATTATTCATGTACAACAAACTCTTCTTACATAAAACATTTTTTCGAATAAAGTATTTTCTAATCATATTTCTACTCTATTGGTCATTCTTATACGACGATGATAGGAACATGCCTTTTCCTTCCTAGTAGAAGTAACCACCTACAACCCCGATAGTATTGGAACCTCATTTTGAGGCTGAAGGGTTCAAGCACAACATCTGCAGATCCTAAAGGTAAACACAGTAAACTGTTTTATTTTAAATATATAATGCTTTGATTTGTACTCAGTTTTTGATTGTCTGCATTATGTTTTTCAGCGAATAAGGCAGAGGTGAGATGATGGAGAAGAGGAGTGAGGAGCCGCCAGCTGATCATCATGGACCTGTATACTCCACCAAAGCATAAAACCAATTTGCTAAGCTAACAATATTACAACAGAAGAAGAAAGCAGCTTTCTAACCGATGAGGTAGGAAAACTTCTTCTTTGAAATCTGATGGGGATTGACAATTATAACTTCAACAGAAACCCTTTTTGCTTCGAAATCCATCATTCAAACTAGGTTCTGGACATGAAATATCACATTAAAAAAAAGAAAATCAATTTATAATCCTTATCCTCTTAAGAAATAACACAATTTTTTGTTCCATTAATTTGTGATATTATACATATAGCCTTAATCATTTCTGTCATTCTTCGTAGGTAGGTAGTATGGTTCCAGTAATGTGTGCACACAATGCCACAGAAAATCACTGTTAAATAGTTCATTTAAGAATCACCCAATAATTCATTTTTTGTAAACAAATGTGAAATCTTTATTATCAAATATTATCATGCCATATTAGAAGCAAAGGCATATAAATATAGACGTAACAAACATACATACCGGATTGGGTATTCGAGTTTTCTATACTCGCTTTTTTAAAGCCTACAACAAAAGTATTAGCATTTTTGAATATTGCACTTTTTTGCCTTTTACTTGCATATGGTGGTATTAAAGAATTAGTAGGTATTTATATTTGAGGTTTTCAACATAAAGCAAGAAGCACGTACTACAATGACACAAAAAGCTATTATCGAATCAGTGTTAAAAGATACTGCTTCAGCCAAAATGGCAACATGTAAATACATGAAATTATCTGTCTCAACTAAAGGGATAATATATATATTCGGCAAGCGTATAGATTAAGTATCTTATACTTATCAACACACGTGTATTTTATAAGACCACTCGAGACTTCTATATGGAATCTGATTCAACAAAAATATATGAGTTTGACATGATTTGATATCCTCGGTTAGTAGGCTTATAATATTCCAGACCTATCGGTAAAGATTAAATGCTCCATTACAAAAAGGGATGTAGAGATGTATACTTCTAGATTCATTCCAATTTCTTGAATAAAGGGTTGTGTCAGCTTGTCTAACTTTTCACAGGACATAAAAGTTGAATCCAAAAAAAAAAACGATTGTTTCAGAGTCCTAAATACACAGTGTTAAGTATCTACTATCAGGGCTAAACATATATTAATGACGTTCATATTTGTACCAAGATAAATGAATACTGATTTCATATCAACAGTACATCATCAAGTCAGAGAGTTGATGTATGACCATGTTAAAAATTCTAGCATTCATCATATATGAACAACACCCTAAAGACAAGGTTTTAAACTTAGCCATATTCAGACAATAACTGTACCAGCTGATAGAGTTTTTGGGAGCATATGTCCTTTAATATAGAAACTGGAACGCACAAAACAATTAGCACCATAAAAATGCATTGCAAAGTAGTTCATCACACATTCTTCATTTCTTTCTATTCTACTTTACCACATTTTTTGTATTTTACTATTGTGCTAATCTTAATGTGCTAAACTCTTCTTTTGTAGGGACCATATAACTTGAAGTTATGTAACATAAATGTAACATAAAAGATACAAAACAGTGTCAGGGAAAGTTGTCATTAAAAATAAAGTAAAAGAAAAAGGTATTCCATACCCAACTAAATCACTCGGAGCGAAGAAATCAACCCATCTTCATTTTGCTATTATGATCTTTGAGGCATTTTGGAAGAAACATAAGGTGGTAATCGTGACACCAAACGACGTCTCCTTCTTCATAATGTTCATTCACGACATTTGCAAACATTTGATTTGCTCGTTTATATGCATCAAATTGAGACTGGAAGCTTCGAGTAGTAGCTAATCGGTCTTCTTGAAGCCCGAGATAATGGAAATGAGGCCATAATATGTTATTGCAATATCCATCATAATATTGGTGTACTATTTCTTCATCAAGAAACACAGGGATGCATCTCTACAATGTAACGGAAAAGAAAAAATTCATGCCGATGAAATTTGAAATCAAGGGTTTATCCATGACAATGAAAACTATTTGTACTAATCAAGTTCAGATTATTCTAGAATAAATGCAAATTTTGTATTCAACTTACCAACGAAATTACAAGATCAACCTAATTCGCAACAAGCGTTGATCGGTGGAATAGCGTTTGGTGGATAGTGGTTACAAATGATATCCTAGTATAAGACCAGATGAATTCACTAGCACTAAACCTTTTATTCTTAACTCTAATATACTCAGTGGTCCCAACAGCTTTAATACCTATTTCTTTAAGCCTGCCAAAACATTATTAACACTTCTTTTATAAAAGCTACAAACCACGTTTTCTTTTCGTGGATTAATTCCACCAATATTACCATGGCACCTAAAATTGATATCCCTTTGTCTGTTCATCATTCATATTTATTTATCAAAAAGAAGTCCTCAGCTTCAAATGCTAGTTTGGTGAGACAACAAAGTAAACATATATAATAATAATGAAATTGCAAGTAGTAAGCTAAAAAAGCAGTGCATTAAAGATTGTATTTTGATGCGAAGAAACACATAAATCCATCACTTGACAAAAACCCACAAGGATGGATTTTAGTTTTAAAGAAAAAATAGGAAAATATTTTTTCCAATCGGAAAAGAAATTGAAATAGATTCAACTGGAATGATAAATAACAGTGGTTACCTGTAAAAAATTAAATTACAGGTTTGCTTAAATGATTCAAATGCCTTCTCGTTGTCAAGCGCTGCCTAGAAAGTGCCGGAGCTTCTGCCGTGTTGGTGGCGCACACTGTGTTGGAAGAGAGAGGAAAGGCGAATCACTGCTTTCGGTCTCCATATTCATCCATCACTCTTTCTTAGCAAATTCGGGTATTGTTTGGATTTGGAGACAAAGGAAAGGCAGATTGATTGGAAGGAGGAAAGAGCATTCAGAGCTTGAAATAGGGGAAAAGTGGTTATATTTAGGACAAGCCTGAGAAGGAAAAGCGATGATGGACGAATAAGAGGAGGAGACGGAGGAGTTGGAGGCAGACGTGGATGAGCAGTGGAAAGGTGAGAGTGGCAACGACAAAATAAAAGAAGAGAAATAGCAGATCTAGTTGGCTGCCATTAACGTGTGATTGAGTTTTGATTGAATTGTAATTAGATTTAGGGTTTGTTGATTTGGGAATTAAGTGCGGTGTTTGTTTGCTGTAGGTTACTTTAGGCGGAATTTCGAAAAGTTTTTCACTAGCAACGGCGGGTAGACAAAATATGAAAGCGAGAAGATGAAAATTTTACGTCCTTGTTGCAACTGACCTCGTACAAAACTTGTTTAAAACTCTTTGTTGCAACTATTAAAAAATACGAGCTATTAAAAATCATTCATTGCAAAATTATAAAATTATAAAAACAAGTCAAAAGACGGGGTTTGGAGCTTATACATAACTTATAACACTGTCATATGAAATTACAAAGTTCCCTGCTAGTTGAAAAACACAATTATAAATTTGTAAAAATATGAAAATGCGCTTATTATTTAGTATTTATTAATTATATAATTTTAAATATTAATTATTTTATATAACTATCAACTATTACAATTAAACAGTGAATATTAAATAGTAACTATTGTTTCTTAATTATTAATATTTCTTATTAATTATAAATTATTAAATATTTTTCTTGTAGTGTAATTAATTAATTTATTATTTATACATATTGATATTTCAAACTAATTATTAATTTTTATCCATTAGTTTATTATTATTGTATAAAAATTATCTATTTATCTTATCATTTTTTAACTGTTAATTATTAATTATTATTGTTTAATTATGATTTATAAATATTAATTTATAATAATTAAAGCTTATTATTAATTACTAATCTTTTACATAATTATGAATAGTAATTATTTAATAGTAACTAATTAAAATTAATTATTAAAAGTTAATAGTATGTTTTTTACAACTGACTTTACCAGTTGTAAAAAAATACGGTTATTGCAAGTGGCGAAAACAGTTGCTAAAGATATTTATTCGCAACAGGCTTGGAAGTGCAGTTGCAAATAATATGTTTGTTGCAACTATTATGAAAGTACAGTCGCGAAAAGTATGTTTTTGCAACAGGAATGGAATCGCAGTTGCTAAAAATATGTTTTACGCAACATAAAATAAAGCCCTGTTGCTAAATCTCATCTATTGCAACTGCTATAATAGGTTTGTTGCTAAATATCATTTACTACAACTGTCATTTGTCGCCTGTTGCAAATAGATAGTTGCAATAGGGTATTTTTCTTGTAGTGCATGGAGTATGTGAAAAAGGATGTTGCTAAGGAGGGGACGCCTCTGTATACTGATTTGGTCGGTGACGTATACAAACCCCCTTGGAGGAATAAAGCATTTAAGTTTACGGGGGAGTTTTGTTGGGTAAACATTAAATGCAAGATTATTGAGAAATTTAACAAGGTGAACGGTTATGTCAACTAGTGAAAAAGTAGTGTCTTTAGAGTCAAAAGTCATGTCCGTTCAACCGAAGAGTCATGTCTGCTGAAATGAAGAGTCGTGTCGGCTGAAATGAAAAGTCGTGTCCTTTAAAGTGAAAAGTCATGTCTGTTCATGAAGAGTCGTGTCTATTCGTTAAGTGTCATGTCCGTTCATCAAGAGTCGTGTTTATTCGTGAAAAGTCGTGTCTATTTACGAAGAGTTATGTCTATTGAGTTGTAAGGTAATGTAGACCACTATATAAATATGGGTGGTCATTTTGTGTGTTGTAAAAGAGAAAGAAAAAAGACAAAGTGAGGGGAAAAAGTGAGAAATAAAGAAGCTCTCCCTCCATTGAAGTTAAGTATTCTCCTCTTCTAATTAAATTTATCAAAGTGGTATATCGGAGCTTCTCAATTCTACAAATTGGTGTCAGAGCTACCCTTCTTAAATTCAGCACATCCGGCCTAAGACATGCCGACTTCAGGTCTTACCAGTTTAGTTCCACTAAAATACGCAGGTGCAGCTCTAATTGGCAATCCTATAATTGAACATATATGCGTATGTATATCGCTGTTGTAAAAATCCTTCTAGGCCTTCAACTAGGCTCCGCTGAGGTGCTAGGCAAGGATTACTGCCTAGGAATTTGCCTTGGGTCGCCAAGACAAGGTTTATCACCTCACATATGTACTTTATGTATTTAGGTGCCTGTTATGCATTATTTAAGGTTCAATGCCTCATATAAGCATCATTGTGCTAAATTTAGGCATTCTCATCTCTTTCGACTACTAAGAAGCACATCCAAAATCCCAATTTTCAATTTATACAAATCGAATAAAACACTAGAACTGTATTCTGATTTCTGACACTTAGAACACCAAAAATACATGAGTTATCAAAATGCGTAATTTTGATTAATCAGTACTAAATACTTGATGCCAAGAGTTTGGCTACCGATTTTTACAACCTTGATGTGTGTGTTTATGTAGCATTTTGAATGGAAAGTCCCATTTATTAATCACAATAGACAGAGACAAAAAAGTTCTCGATTATAATTATACGTAAAGCAAGTTCATGATCATTCATTTCTGTCACTAATAGCTCTAATTCTCACATCCGCTTAAATTTTTCGCACCCTATTTTAAATTTAACACTTAAAATACAATGTTTTTTTTATAGAATGACTGGATTAATGATCCGGTTTTATCGTCAAACCAAAAAGTTAATTATATCTATAATTATAGTATTAGTCACAATAGACAAGGACTAAACACTTATCACTTGTAACTGCAACTGTTGAATGCAACTATTTATCATCGGTCTGATGCACTACTTTGATGCATTGTTCTAATGATATCTGTGAATGCACAAATAACTGCAATTGCATCGGTTTGATGCAATTACAACTTATATAAAATAGTGAACCTTAAATGTTGATTTTTTTTTTTGGCAAAGCCAGCAGGGTTGAATGGACCCTACCATTATATTTATATCAGTAAGAGTTCTTACAACATAAATACACAATGATACAGAAAAGAATTTGAAGAGTAAAGAAAAGAATGGGGATGCAGAGTTAGCTCCATCTATCTATAACAGCATTGTTGAAAGGAAATGGAGAGTAGATTAGAGATCTTCTGTAATGGCTGGAAATTTCCGACTCCTCGAGAGTCGGAAATTCCGCGACGTTAGTGAAAGAATTTAGAAGGTGAGAAAGAAAAGATAGAACTAATAGAATAGAAGAAGAAGAAGAAGAAGAACATCAAAATCATCAGAGTAACATGAATCTCACAGCGGAACGAATAACATATAATATATAACATAACTTTGAAGTAAACAGTTATATATATACAATAGCACTTATCAGAGTACAACACTTACAACACAGCGGAAATAACTATAGCGATAGAATCTTGAAGTCTTCTGCTCCAAGCTCTCCAAGTATATCTGTAAATCCCGACTACTTGACTGCCCGTACAAATTTAGGCACCCAAGAGTTTAGGGAAAACAACAAAGTAAACTCCGGGTCAGTCATGGGACTGGTATGAGTAAAATAGTTTAAACAGGTATAGGATATCTCATAAGACCACGCCGTGAATACGGAATGGGTTTTTCCCTTATGAGTATCTGAATAACTTTGACAAGCATATCATTGTGATATTATAATAATGTCTAAGTACAAATAGGTATCAATCTAGCAGAAACGCTTGCATCTCACATTCTACATACATAGTATAAAATCATAAACCGCAGGGTGCTTATCGGAGAATGGATTCCAACAGACAAGGTATGGGAGCACCTTCTGAATAGTGTACTCCAGAGGTGATACACTCAGGGTTCAACAAGAACATCTTGCAACCCGGCCACACATGACCGCTCACTCATTTAGCTTGAGTGTCGCGAATATATTGCCACCACGGTTGTAGGCCATCAAACCGTCATCCGAAGATACAGAATCAAAAAGAAGTATAAATATGAATATTCTCTAGATCGGTGACAATACACCCTGCTTGGGAATGACCCAACTAGCCATGCTGCCTAGCCCAACTTTTGTTACTTCCCGGTGTGAGGCTAGAAGCTACGTCTATCTTCAGAACATCTTATCACCATTCACTTTGAATGCCACATCGTCATACCCGCCAAATCACAAATTGACTTATCCAAAAATAACACGGGTATATAGCTAAGAGAAACGAATTCCTTCGCCACCAAACGTGAATACGATTGAACAGATCAACTTACGCGATCCATTGGATATACTCTGTCAGACCTTCTTCCATATACGTTGTCCTGGGACTGGACAAACCGAAGGCACTATTCAGTATATCCATCTTAGTCACTATTATCTAAGACTTATACAACAGCCCTTGTACTTTACTCCGTCTTCAATTTATCTTTGGCAGATATTGCTCGCAACGCTTATGCCAATACAGAGTGGTTCTTTGGATAATAATCCAACCGGTCTCTCCATATTAACAACGTTAAAATGGTAAAAACTTTGATAGTCTGTGATTCAACTATCAAATGAAAACATGTCGGTGTACAAACAACGATCTTATTTCCAAATGGGAATTCGATCGATCAATCATCATATGTTCATATTTCCTTTTTTCATATATTTAGAAAATATATGTATTTAATCATTGGAAAACATTTCCATAGTTTATTTTCACATCACTATTATTTCGCAACTATCAGTCCCTAACTGTAACTAGTATGAGAACAATTCTCTAAGTATCAATCCGGAAGGTCGAAACCAACATCAGATCGTCACTTAGAAAACCGTTCAACTTACCCTCTCCAGTTAGTTTCTGAATTTGCTTAACTCTATTTCTTAAATTCTTATCATGAAAACATTTCATTTCCTATGTTTAGAAAACATATCTGACTATATTTGGAAAACGTTTCCAAAACTCATTTACGGATTTCCAATGAACGTTGTATAAAACATCGTTACGCTAAATCCATTAATCGCTTATTACTTAACTATATTTCAAATCAACCTTTTCTACCGAACCACAACTATTCCTTTGTCAATTCTGAAGTCAATCAAGTTGGGGTATAATTACCTCTCAGACCTTAATTGAACAACGTCCTTTACTGTGAAATAGATGAAGCTCATCACTCACTTTTTCCAATCATCTGTTTACGCAAATTCTCGGATTCAGGTTACGAATCTACTTCTTATATGAAAACGTTTGATTGTAACTATAACGTTATAATTCCTACTTCTGCAATATCTAACCTAAATTATAACTTTATCTCCTAACTCGAATAATTTAACAGACACCTAATTTCTAAATCAATAACTAAATCTTGATTTAAACCCTGGAAAGTAAATAGTACTTTCCCGAATGCGCTATAATCGAATTCGACGTATAACTCTCTTTCGAGTAATCTCTATTCGATTAACTCTTCTTCGAATAACCTATATTCGATTATCTCTCTTCGAATAACTCATATTCGAAATCTCTCTCTTTCGACTAAACAATATTCGATCTCTTTCTTTCGAATATGCTATATTCGAAAATCTCCTTTCGATTTACTAATCGATAACTCCTTTCAATCAAAATAAAATCGATAACTCCTTTAACTCTATTCGAATAACTAATATTCGACTAACTCCTTTGGATCAACTCATTTGATTAACTCCTTCGAATAACTAATTCGAATAACTTACCTTCGAATAACCAATATTCGATTTACTCTAACTCGATTAACTTAATTCTAATCGATTTACTCCATTTCGATTCAACTTAATTCAAATCGGTTAACTTAACTCAAATTGATTAACTCCTTTCGAATAACTAAATTCGATTTAACTCTAATTGAATAACTAATATTCAATTAACTCTTACGTGTTTAACTCTATTTGAATAAGTAATTCGAATCACTCTAATGTGTTTAACTCTATTCAAATATCTAATTCGAATAACTCATTTCGAATAACTAAATTTGATTAACTCTTTTAACTTTACTCGAATAACTATATTCGATTAACACCTTCTTTCGAATAACTATATTCGATTAACTCTTCGACTAACCCCTTTGGATTAACTAACTTCGAATAACTCCTTTGGATTAGCTAACTTCGAATAACTCCTTTGGATTAACTAACTTCGAATAACTCCTTTGGATTAACTAACTTCGAATAACTCCTTTGGATTAACTAACTTCGAATAACCAATATTCGATAACTACTCTTCGAATAAATAATATTCGGTAACTCTTCTCAAATGAATAACATTTGATTTCTCCACTCGAATAAACTATATTCGATTACTCTTCCCTCGAATACACTATATTCGATAACTCTACTTCGAATAAGTGATATTCGGCAACTCTACTCGATTAACTCCACTTGGATAACTCTAACTGGTCAACTCTAACTGTCAACTTTAACTGAGTAACTCTAACTGATCAACTCTAACTGGTCAACTTTAACTGGTCAACTTTAACTGGTCAACTCTAACTGGCCAACTCTAACTGGTCAACTCTAACTGTTTATCTTTAACTGGTAAACTTTAATTGGTTAACTCAAATGGTTTAACCTAACTGGTTAACTCAAATGGTTTAACCTAACTTGATTTACTTGTCTCGATTAACTGAACTAATCCACTTAGTTTAACTTAGCTAATTCACGTTGATTAACTCTAACCGATTCACTTAGTTTAAATCAACTAATTCACTTCGATTAACCACTTAATTAACTTAACTAATTCACTTCGATTAACCACTTAGTTAACTTAACTAATTCACTTCGATTAACTCGACCAATTCACTTGGTTAACTCCTATTTATTTAACAAATAAATATCTCCTTTAGTTTAATTCTATTTATTTAATCTCTAAATAAATATCCTTTATATTTCTTTTAACGAATATAATTCCTTTATATTTTGATTAACAAATATATCCCCTTATATTCGATTAACATATATATTCCCTTGTATTTGATTTACAAATATAATTCTTTTATATTTGTTTTTACCAACTATATTCCTTTATATTCAGAATCCTTTTTCTTATATATATATATATATATATATATATATATAATCCCTTGATTTTATATAAATAAACTATTTTCAAAATATACTTTGAAAACCACTCTCCTACATTCTGGTATTTCTCATTGTATTTAACATGCCATATAACAACGATAAATATCGTCCCACCACACAAAATCACACAGATTATATACATCACATTATATATCACAATATAAAAATCACAGTCAAATAACTGTTGAGGAATCCTGTCGGATTCCTCCAACCTGTTTCCCTGCACCACAG
Organism: Allium sativum; assembly: GCA_030737875.1. Taxonomy (NCBI): domain Eukaryota; kingdom Viridiplantae; phylum Streptophyta; class Magnoliopsida; order Asparagales; family Amaryllidaceae; genus Allium; species Allium sativum. The sequence continues at coordinate 710,617,749 of CM060921.1, read as the reverse complement.
ATGTTAGACAACACCAGTATAATATTCTGTTAGAACAGAATCAACATATAACTATTTGACGGTTTATATATATATATATATATATACATATATATAATCTCTACTAACTGACTAGCAGTTCAATCAACAGTCAACACACAGTCAAACAGACAATAATTAACAGTCCTAAGAATACACTGTAAAAATAGAACTATTCAGAGTTGGTGAGTTTTACTCACCTTTGACGATCATCGTCAATGACGATAACCATCGCTTGATTCAGACAATTTATTTTGCTATAAATTGTAACGAGCTCGGATTGACTCGCGGTCAGCCCCATTGTGTTGCTACCGTCCATACGATCCCAACGCAACTTACGGTTCGAATTTCTGATATAGTATGGAGAAGTTATACAAAATACAAGTTTGATAAATTTAAACTAAAAACTAAACTATTTAAATCCATTTCTTATAACATGGGCTCACCAAAGAAAACATCGGCCCACCTAACCCCCACTAAAGCCCAGACCGCGCATTACCTTCTTCCTGCTCTGAATCCCATCGTGACCTTCTCTTGTTTTCACCATGACCGTTGACCTCAACTTTGATCGAAGATGGCCTCTGCTCCGACCACCCATCTCCGGCGCCGACGCCATCAATCTCCCCAGCGTCCAACGCTCCACCCACCAGTCACCCTGAAGCCCCACTCAATGAAACCCTTAAAACCCGACCTGCTACCTCTTCCTTCGACTTTACCCTATCGCTTTCCACCACCGTTCACCAGCCACCGTCGAACCACCCCTTCTCGCATCTCCTTCCAACCCTGAGTACACCCACACACCCAGTTTGGCCTTCGACATCACCCAATCGCCGGAACCCCAAAACCAAGCCTCGCTGTGAGTTTTGGTGCGACCAATTTTTGACTGGAAATAATCAAAACGCATACTAGAGAGAGGAGGGTTGATCCCTTAATACAACTGTATGGGTTATAGGATTTTAAATAATTGGTTTAGGAATTTTAGATCTCGCGAAGACATGTTTTTCTTTTGTTTTTCTGAGATCGAAAGGAAAGAAGTGGAAATACGCTGTGTATTTAATAAATATATATAAAGCAGGTTTACTCATGGTTAAGTTCTTTGCACGTTTCCCTTTATTGGCCTTACATAAGTTTGTGGATTGAAATAAGGAAACGTGGCCTTCCTGTTATACACTCATGCTTATAAGAAATGAAACGTGGTTCCTTTTACACACTCATGCTTATTTACGGACAAAAACACTATGCATGTACTTCCAGAATGAGCCATTCCTTTATTTTGTTTCAACATGAACAGAGAGATACAAATATAAAACTCGAACCTCACTTCTTAGATAAATAGTATACCCATCACATAAACTCCGCTCATTTACGGACTGCTCTTGACAGATATAAATATATCATTGTACCGAGCAATGTGCTACGGTTTCAAAAATATAATAACACCGGTAGATTAACTCATTTTGTGAAACCCCGAAATGTCGATACAGGGTGCCAAATACTCCAAATAAAAAGTTGCTAATTTAATTAATTAAAAATTTCAGTAAAATTCTAAAAATTAAATTATCGCTATTTCCCAAAAGGACCTTGTCTAAATTCAAAGTCGATCTCTAGTTATATCGAATAAACTGTTACGGTCGATAATCGATTCTATAGCGACTTTTCTGAAATTTGATTTGGACATATCTCAAAATCTACCTGACGAAATCCTGATTTTTCTCTTCCACTAGAAAGATATACTTCACCAGCTCCACACGTTTCTTGTTTCACAGAAATCCGGCTTAAAATGAATCATGTACATTCAGTTGAAGTTCGAATCGCCAACTTGCGAACTGCCGCGACGTTTCAGGTTCGTTTTAAATTATAATTATAAATTATAAGTTCGAACGTTTTACTTTAAGTTATCGATATCGCCAAATCGATATATAAATAATTAAATAAATTAATTATTCGACAGCTAACAAAACGCGCCATTACAGACTTCCCCCCTTAAAATAATTTCGTCCTCGAAATTGCTAAGCTAGGAAAATGCTACCAACTTTACTAACTAGATTCAAATATCTTTTAGTTTACTTCTCAATTTCTGTTTCAACTGAACCATTAAATTTTCAATTAAATTATTAATTCATTTCCGACCAACTAAAATTTTCTAACACCTTAAATTTTCGAAAAATTTCGCCATAACCTCCTTTGTACGCATCAATACGTCAAACCACAACTCGCCTCTCTAGGCCTCCTCCAATCCAAAAGGAAATCAAAATAGCCAAGCGGCTTGCCAATTCGGCTCATAAAATCCAAACTCATATATGATATAAACTTGTACCTTTTTGTCGGGCATTTAACTCTATCCCTTACATCTGCTACCACTTCAACATATACCAATGTTATCCATTCCAATTGATCTCCAATCAGTTCATATCCTCAAATCCAAATCGAATTTCATTCGAACTCTAATATCAAATTCCAAATTATTGACTTATCAATTTGGTTCCATTTTAGATTATCTCTAATCCAATTCAATTTTATTTAACTCGGTTCAAGTTAAATTTCAATTTATTTTTACCATCTCATTTTATTTAACTTCATTAGTTAAATTTTAATTCCAGAACTTAAGTTCCTGGGTTTCTTTCAAATCAATTTGAAATCATAATGCCAATTCAAAACTTTTGAATTTCTAAACAACTTGTTTTCTCAAAACAATTCAAAAACAAAACCTTTGGTAGTAATCCGTCACTTAGAACTCGAAAATGAACACTGATGATGTCTAGATTCATCATCAAAATCTATTTTCCAGCTATCGAAGTGAGTTCAATACTATATCATTTTCAATTTGAAAAACATTTTCAAAATCTCCCAGGAATTTAAAATTTCCTTATTTTAATTCCAAATATGATTTAAATTCATATTTAATTCAAACTATTTCATATATTACATTCATATGAATTCTGATTGGTCATTTATAACCATTTCACCCTTTTATAATCTTATTCGATTATAATAACAACCAACACAATCAATATACTATAATAATTTCAAGATATATATTTCTTCTATAAACAAATATATTTTGGGAAAAATTATTTCATTTACCCTCTTTCAAAACATACCATGACGGTTCATCGTATTCGAGTGTTTAGTAACCCTTATCGATACAGTGGATCAACTGATCGACCAGAATTCATAAGCCACTCAACCAATGAGTCTCCACAATATAAAACCATTTTATATTGAATAACAATTACGCGCTCATATATATACACTCAAACTCAATCTAGGATATTACTAATCCCATCTCTATCGAGTTATGCCACAGAGCCAAGGTAATCACTTAACTTAAGCTCTGATACCAACTGTAACGGCTGGAAATTTCCGACTCCTCGAGAGTCGGAAATTCCGCGACGTTAGTGAAAGAATTTAGAAGGTGAGAAAGAAAAGATAGAACTAATAGAATAGAAGAAGAAGAAGAAGAAGAACATCAAAATCATCAGAGTAACACGAATCTCACAGCGGAACGAATAACATATAATATATAACATAACTTTGAAGTAAACAGTTATATATATACAATAGCACTTATCAGAGTACAACACTTACAACACAACGGAAATAACTATAGCTATAGAATCTTGAAGTCTTCTGCTCCAAGCTCTCCAAGTATATCTGTAAATCCCGACTACTTGACTGCCCGTACAAATTTAGGCACCCAAGAGTTTAGGGAAAACAACAAAGTAAACTCCGGGTCAGTCATGGGACTGGTATGAGTAAAATAGTTTAAACAGGTATAGGATATCTCATAAGACCACGCCGTGAATACGGAATGGGTTTTTCCCTTATGAGTATCTGAATAACTTTGACAAGCATATCATTGTGATATTATAATAATGTCTAAGTACAAATAGGTATCAATCTAGCAGAAACGCTTGCATCTCACATTCTACATACATAGTATAAAATCATAAACCGCAGGGTGCTTATCGGAGAATGGATTCCAACAGACAAGGTATGGGAGCACCTTCTGAATAGTGTACTCCAGAGGTGATACACTCAGGGTTCAACAAGAACATCTTGCAACCCGGCCACACATGACCGCTCACTCATTTAGCTTGAGTGTCGCGAATATATTGCCACCACGGTTGTAGGCCATCAAACCGTCATCCGAAGATACAGAATCAAAAAGAAGTATAAATATGAATATTCTCTAGATCGGTGACAATACACCCTGCTTGGGAATGACCCAACTAGCCATGCTGCCTAGCCCAACTTTTGTTACTTCCCGGTGTGAGGCTAGAAGCTACGTCTATCTTCAGAACATCTTATCACCATTCACTTTGAATGCCACATCGTCATACCCGCCAAATCACAAATTGACTTATCCAAAAATAACACGGGTATATAGCTAAGAGAAACGAATTCCTTCGCCACCAAACGTGAATACGATTGAACAGATCAACTTACGCGATCCATTGGATATACTCTGTCAGACCTTCTTCCATATACGTTGTCCTGGGACTGGACAAACCGAAGGCACTATTCAGTATATCCATCTTAGTCACTATTATCTAAGACTTATACAACAGCCCTTGTACTTTACTCCGTCTTCAATTTATCTTTGGCAGATATTGCTCGCAACGCTTATGCCAATACAGAGTGGTTCTTTGGATAATAATCCAACCGGTCTCTCCATATTAACAACGTTAAAATGGTAAAAACTTTGATAGTCTGTGATTCAACTATCAAATGAAAACATGTCGGTGTACAAACAACGATCTTATTTCCAAATGGGAATTCGATCGATCAATCATCATATGTTCATATTTCCTTTTTTCATATATTTAGAAAATATATGTATTTAATCATTGGAAAACATTTCCATAGTTTATTTTCACATCACTATTATTTCGCAACTATCAGTCCCTAACTGTAACTAGTATGAGAACAATTCTCTAAGTATCAATCCGGAAGGTCGAAACCAACATCAGATCGTCACTTAGAAAACCGTTCAACTTACCCTCTCCAGTTAGTTTCTGAATTTGCTTAACTCTATTTCTTAAATTCTTATCATGAAAACATTTCATTTCCTATGTTTAGAAAACATATCTGACTATATTTGGAAAACGTTTCCAAAACTCATTTACGGATTTCCAATGAACGTTGTATAAAACATCGTTACGCTAAATCCATTAATCGCTTATTACTTAACTATATTTCAAATCAACCTTTTCTACCGAACCACAACTATTCCTTTGTCAATTCTGAAGTCAATCAAGTTGGGGTATAATTACCTCTCAGACCTTAATTGAACAACGTCCTTTACTGTGAAATAGATGAAGCTCATCACTCACTTTTTCCAATCATCTGTTTACGCAAATTCTCGGATTCAGGTTACGAATCTACTTCTTATATGAAAACGTTTGATTGTAACTATAACGTTATAATTCCTACTTCTGCAATATCTAACCTAAATTATAACTTTATCTCCTAACTCGAATAATTTAACAGACACCTAATTTCTAAATCAATAACTAAATCTTGATTTAAACCCTGGAAAGTAAATAGTACTTTCCCGAATGCGCTATAATCGAATTCGACGTATAACTCTCTTTCGAGTAATCTCTATTCGATTAACTCTTCTTCGAATAACCTATATTCGATTATCTCTCTTCGAATAACTCATATTCGAAATCTCTCTCTTTCGACTAAACAATATTCGATCTCTTTCTTTCGAATATGCTATATTCGAAAATCTCCTTTCGATTTACTAATCGATAACTCCTTTCAATCAAAATAAAATCGATAACTCCTTTAACTCTATTCGAATAACTAATATTCGACTAACTCCTTTGGATCAACTCATTTGATTAACTCCTTCGAATAACTAATTCGAATAACTTACCTTCGAATAACCAATATTCGATTTACTCTAACTCGATTAACTTAATTCTAATCGATTTACTCCATTTCGATTCAACTTAATTCAAATCGATTAACTTAACTCAAATTGATTAACTCCTTTCGAATAACTAAATTCGATTTAACTCTAACTGAATAACTAATATTCAATTAACTCTTATGTGTTTAACTCTATTTGAATAAGTAATTCGAATCACTCTAATGTGTTTAACTCTATTCAAATATCTAATTCGAATAACTCATTACGAATAACTAAATTCGATTAACTCTTTTAACTTTACTCGAATAACTATATTCGATTAACACCTTCTTTCGAATAACTATATTCGATTAACTCTTCGACTAACCCCTTTGGATTAACTAACTTCGAATAACTCCTTTGGATTAGCTAACTTCGAATAACTCCTTTGGATTAACTAACTTCGAATAACTCCTTTGGATTAACTAACTTCGAATAACTCCTTTGGATTAACTAACTTCGAATAACCAATATTCGATAACTACTCTTCGAATAAATAATATTTTGTAACTCTTCTCAAATGAATAACATTTGATTTCTCCACTCGAATAAACTATATTCGATTACTCTTCCCTCGAATACACTATATTCGATAACTCTACTTCGAATAAGTGATATTCGGCAACTCTACTCGATTAACTCCACTTGGATAACTCTAACTGGTCAACTCTAACTGTCAACTTTAACTGAGTAACTCTAACTGATCAACTCTAACTGGTCAACTTTAACTGGTCAACTTTAACTGGTCAACTCTAACTGGTCAACTCTAACTGGTCAACTCTAACTGTTTATCTTTAACTGGTAAACTTTAACTGGTTAACTCAAATGGTTTAACCTAACTGTTAACTCAAATGGTTTAACCTAACTTGATTTACTTGTCTCGATTAACTGAACTAATCCACTTAGTTTAACTTAGCTAATTCACGTTGATTAACTCTAACCGATTCACTTAGTTTAAATCAACTAATTCACTTTGATTAACCACTTAGTTAACTTAACTAATTCACTTCGATTAACCACTTAGTTAACTTAACTAATTCACTTCGATTAACTCGACCAATTCACTTGGTTAACTCGACCAATTCACTTGGTTAACTCCTATTTATTTAACAAATAAATATCTCCTTTAGTTTAATTCTATTTATTTAATCTCTAAATAAATATCATTTATATTTCTTTTAACGAATATAATTCCTTTATATTTTGATTAACAAATATATCCCCTTATATTCGATTAACATATATATTCCCTTGTATTTGATTTACAAATATAATTCTTTTATATTTGTTTTTACCAACTATATTCCTTTATATTCAGAATCCTTTTTCTTATATATATATATATATATATATATATATATAAAATCCCTTGATTTTATATAAATAAACTATTTTCAAAATATACTTTGAAAACCCCTCTCCTACATTCTGGTATTTCTCATGGTATTTAACATGCCATATAACAACGATAAATATCGTCCCACCACACAAAATCACATAGATTATATACATCACATTATATATCACAATATAAAAATCACAATCAAATAACTGTTGAGGAATCCTGTCGGATTCCTCCAACCTGTTTCCCTGCACCACAGATGTTAGACAACACCAGTATAATATTCTGTTAGAATAGAATCAACATATAACTATTTGACGGTTTATATATATATATATATATATATATATATATATATATATATATACATATATATATAATCTCTACTAACTGACTAGCAGTTCAATCAACAGTCAACACACAGTCAAACAGACAATAATTAACAGTCCTAAGAATACACTGTAAAAATAGAACTATTCAGAGTTGGTGAGTTTTACTCACCTTTGACGATCATCGTCAATGACGATAACCATCGCTTGATTCAGACAATTTATTTTGCTATAAATTGTAACGAGCTCGGATTGACTCGCGGTCAGCCCCATTGTGTTGCTCCCATCCATACGATCCCAACGCAACTTACGGTTCGAATTTCTGATACAGTATGGAGAAGTTATACAAAATACAAGTTTGATAAATTTAAATTAAAAACTAAACTATTTAAATCCATTTCTTATAACATGGGCTCACCAAAGAAAACATCGGCCCACCTAACCCCCACTAAAGCCCAGACCGCGCATTACCTTCTTCCTGCTCTGAATCCCATCGTGACCTTCTCTTGTTTTCACCATGACCGTTGACCTCAACTTTGACTGAAGATGGCCTCTGCTCCGACCACCCATCTCCGGCGCCGACGCCATCAATCTCCCCAGCGTCCAACGCTCCACCCACCAGTCACCCTGAAGCCCCACTCGATGAAACCCTTAAAACCCGACCTGCTACCTCTTCCTTCGACTTTACCCTATCGCTTTCCACCACCGTTCACCAGCCACCGTCGAACCACCCCTTCTCGCATCTCCTTCCAACCCTGAGTACACCCACACACCCAGTTTGGCCTTCGACATCACCCAATCGCCGGAACCCCAAAACCAAGCCTCGCTGTGAGTTTTGGTGCGACCAATTTTCGACTGGAAATAATCAAAACGCATACTAGAGAGAGGAGGGTTGATCCCTTAATACAACTGTATGGGTTATAGGATTTTAAATAATTGGTTTAGGAATTTTAGATCTCGCGAAGACATGTTTTTCTTTTGTTTTTCTGAGATCGAAAGGAAAGAAGTGGAAATACGCTGTGTATTTAATAAATATATATAAAGCAGGTTTACTCATGGTTAAGTTCTTTGCACGTTTCCCTTTATTGGCCTTACATAAGTTTGTGGATTGAAATAAGGAAACGTGGCCTTCCTGTTATACACTCATGCTTATAAGAAATGAAACGTGGTTCCTTTTACACACTCATGCTTATTTACGGACAAAAACACTATGCGTGTACTTCCAGAATGAGCCATTCCTTTATTTTGTTTCAACATGAACAGAGAGATACAAATATAAAACTCGAACCTCACTTCTTAGATAAATAGTATACCCATCACATAAACTCCGCTCATTTACGGACTGCTCTTGACAGATATAAATATATCATTGTACCGAGCAATGTGCTACGGTTTCAAAAATATAATAACACCGGTAGATTAACTCATTTTGTGAAACCCCGAAATGTCGATACAGGGTGCCAAATACTCCAAATAAAAAGTTGCTAATTTAATTAATTAAAAATTTCAGTAAAATTCTAAAAATTAAATTATCGCTATTTCCCAAAAGGACCTTGTCTAAATTCAAAGTCGATCTCTAGTTATATCGAATAAACCGTTACGGTCGATAATCGATTCTATAGCGACTTTTCTGAAATTTGATTTGGACATATCTCAAAATCTACCTGACGAAATCCTGATTTTTCTCTTCCACTAGAAAGATATACTTCACCAGCTCCACACGTTTCTTGTTTCACAGAAATCCGGCTTAAAATGAATCATGTACATTCAATTGAAGTTCGAATCGCCAACTTGCGAACTGCCGCGACGTTTCAGGTTTTTTTAAATTATAATTATAAATTATAAGTTCGAACGTTTTACTTTAAGTTATCGATATCGCCAAATCGATATATAAATAATTAAATAAATTAATTATTCGACAGCTAACAAAACGCGCATTACATCTTCTTATGCTGCTGCTAACAACATGAAAGAGTTGCAGTCTTGTAACCGCCCTCCCAGAGAAAATTCTTTGATTTCTCTCAACCCAAACGTCTGTTAGCATGCATTTTAAATGTTGATTTTTACATACCAACAATGTATGTAATTAAAAACTTGCAAAAATTGTTATTTAATAGTGAAAATGATTTTTAGATCTGACTTTTCTATTAGAATTTATAGCATGTCAAATACTAGAAATAATGTATTTAAGTTTGGATGTGATATTAGTGAAGCAGGAGCCTACTATAAAATAAGAAGATAAAGACTAGCTTTACATCATGATCATCAACGAGGGACCTGAAATAAATATTCACCAGGTATAAACCCACACATATAAATGTGCATATATATATATATATATATATATATATATATATATATATATATATATATGTACAGTGGTAGGTTTCTCTTCCCTCCCATAGAGGGAGGAAATGGAGATCTCCTTTTTCAAATCACATTTTTCTTTTAGATTGCCTGAAACCGTTTTGACATCACCCTAAAAATACATATTTAATTTCTTTTCGCCAAATTTACTCTATTAATCGACCAATCTATAGAGTTCACTGAGATCTGATTTTATTCTTTCCGAAAGGGTCAAGAGATTAGAGATCGGAAGATTTGGCGAAGAGCTTATGCTGAATCTCATCCAATTCTCCAAACCGATCCTTTGGATGTTTGGATCTAGTAGAACTGCTTTTGTTCGATTTAAAAGGGTAAGTTATCGACTTTAGTTACTAGATCTGGGTGATTATTTCATTGCTTAACCCATAAGGCTTCAAATTTCTATTTTTTGGGGTCTGTTTGAATTCAACGGCTAAACAGTTATTCACCGTCAATATCTGTGCCGAACAAGGGAGACAAACTGATGTCTAACTGAAGGAAGAGATTGTGATAATGTTTTATAATTTCCCCGAGGAAAACTGAATTTTTTTTTAAGGATAGACACTATAACAAATTGATCATATTATAACGGTGGAACACAGTTGTAAAAGATTTTTTACAACGATGGAGCCACCGTCGTGTATTAAAAAATTGTAATAGACTAAAATCTTTTACAACTATTTTGCGCCGTTGCAACACCGTTGTGAAATGTATATTTTACAACTGGTTTCCACCATTGTAAAAAACTATATTGCAACTTTTTGTAATGGTTGTAATATATTCTACTAAAAGTGTTATCTAAAGTTGTAATATATGAACAAATTATATACATATTATTAATAAAAGAATTCATTTCAGAATATATTATCTACAAATTCGAAGATATCAAACAAAACAATATATTAGAATTTTTTAAACTTTCAAATTATGCAAGTATCTCAAGTACGTAAAGCAACTACAAAGTTTATTATCCAAGACTCCACAATCCAAATGACTTGAAGTCGTCTTTCATAAATATACATCACTAGGAGTAATACAAACATTATGAAATTGAGATTTTCTCGCAATACTGCAGGTCGTGCAATGGTCTTCATTCTTGAGTTGACTTCCAATGAATTTGAGAATTTCTTCCGGTTGTTCTTGAATTAAACTATATGAAGTAACATATTAAGCAATAAGAATGAATTATATTAAAATATGAAGTAACCTAAGCTACAAAATGTAACAGAAGATATGCAGCATTCAATGTTAATATTTCTATAAATAAATATGAACTGATATGATAATGTGAAGTATAACCAGTTCTAGAAGACATACCTTAGTGGACAAAGATTTAATAAAACACAGCAAATACAAAACAAAAATTAAAGAATACTATGTCATGGCATGACATTAATTGCATTGCTCACAAAGAAAAAAGAAAAAGAAAAAAAACATATTTAATACTTCTACTGTTGTTCCACCCGAAAAAAAACAAAATAAAAGAATATCATTATGTTAAACATCATTAACAAGTACCCTAAATTTTTCTTTGATAATAACGAGATGCAAGAACAAGAATTACATGCATAGTTTTAACATTAACAAAAATCTCCCAAATCTTAAAACAATTAAACATGTTGTACTTGTATTGTTCATCCCCTTTTTGTCCCCTATTAATAAACGATAAGGAAACATGTAATTATGTATGACATAGGACAATTATATAGTACCTCCCTTTTTAAGTGGCAAGTGGTGGGATTTTATAGTAGTTTAATGAATTGAGTTTAACATTTTAAGTGGCATCGCTAATAGTTTCAGTGTCTATACAATACCTCCCTTTTTTAACAAGCATCCTCGAAATATCACAAAATGATTCCATTTACTGGAAAGCAGATAATTGTGCAAATCAACTAAAACAATAGTGAAATTACTTGAATGCGATCTTTCTATAAGCATATTTGATCTCTTTATGGTGTGAGACAATAAAAGAATATCATATTGCTCTCTCAACAAAATGAACAAGGTGGACCGACTACATCACCGAACCTTATATAAACCGATTACAATTGATTATAAGCAAACACAGAATTCACAGAAAACAAGCAACAACAGAAATTGGACAAACCTTTATATAAATCGATTATAAGCAAGAATCTACAATGTTTAAACATTCCATGACACAAATAAAATACAATTCTTTTTTTTAAAACAAAGTTAATCAAATTACTTTCTTTGGATGTAAGATGACAAAAATCAACAAAAAGCAGCAAAAAAAAAAAAGTAATTCACGCTTAGGTGCAACATTGATATTGTAAATGCATTATGAGACTCCATAAGCAACTATGTATGGACTACTACATAATTAATATGATCATGACATTATAAATGGAATGAGAAAGGAATCTTACATATGTGATGGTGAAAACAAAGCAATCTAACTTGTTCACCAGTCCATTTCCCTTGCATCCACGTCATCAACTATAGGTTGATCTAACTCTTGTGCTGGTATATTGCATAACACCGTGATAGAGGATGCTGGAACACACACCAAACCTTCCCTATAGTTTATCCTCATAAAAAATCGTTGAATTCACACTTATGAAATTCCACAAGCTTATTGTACTGAACTTGATGAAAAATGAATTAAGCACATAACATATTAACAACCTGTTTTGCTTTTGATCGAAGACTCCAAAAGTTCTAGTCAATCGGATTCTCTTAAAGAAATTAAACTTCACTGGAAATTACTTGTTGGTTGGATATCCTGCGGCTGATGAATTAGATAACACAAAAAATCAATCGACCGGAATAACAAAATTTTACCGTTTTAGGATCTAGGGCAATAAGGGATTTGGAGCAAAAAATTACACTGAAATTAAGGAGAAGAATCTCTGAATTAAATGCCGAGGGAGGCCTCTCAATTCAGTGTTCGTCGACAACTAATATTAGAGTGCATCTTACTCTCTTTCTTGGTGTGATGGTATGCATGGTTTGTTTCATTTCAGATTTTGTTGAATTGAGCGAGAAGAAAGGTTATGTCTTTAAAGTACAATATTTCAGATCTAAGTTAAGCCAACACATAATTCATAGAGCAAAAAGAAGATATCAGATCCGTGAAGTGATTCAAGATAAAAAAACAGATCTGATCGAGACTGCTTCAGATCTAGCTACAAGGATACTAATTTTTACGATGTATGGAGATTAAAACATGTAACCAAAAAATAAGCGCAAAAAATAACCAACACGCATAATTCCTTTTCAAATTTTCATTAAATAATAAGATAGACAAATTTTACCTTGGAGAAAACACAGCAATGAGAGAGGCAGAGTTTTGGGAACGAGGGAGGGCTTTCATATTTTCAACTGTTACCGCATAAGTAAGAATTGACGAAGAAAAACGAGAGACTGGGAAGCACAGACTTTGCTTGAGCGAAAGGAGAATTTGGGGATCGGTTTTGATTTAAGGTACAAGAAGAGACGCCAGCGTGATACGTGATTTGTGATGGAGCCAAAATTTCACTGTTCCCAACAAAATTTCGCAAACATCTTCAGGACCGCCACTTTTTTCAGTGTGTAATTAGAATTTCGCCTAAACCTACAGAATTAAACATTATAAGCTAGAAAACAAATTTGTATTAAATATAATATGGATATCTGGGGAATTATTTTGATAAAATATTATATATTACTAATTAATAATAGTTATTATTAATTATTTCTTATTTCTTCATAATTATAATTAAATATAATTTATTAAAAGTTTATTTTGTATATTTTACTAAATACTCATTATTAAATACTTAACAATAATTATTAAAAAATAACTACTATTTATTAAATATTATGTATTTATTATTTAATAGTAATTATTATTTATTTGTAAGGTTATTAATTATTATTAAAATATTAATATTATTATTTATTAAATATTAGACATTACTAATATTTAAAACTGCTGAAAAAGTTCTTACCAAATCAAATATTACTTATTAATAATAGTTATTAATTAACTTTTACTTATTTCTACTTAGTTAATTATAATCGAGAGTAATACTTATTAAAAACTTATGTTACTATTAATTATTAAGTAGTTAACATACATTAACTATTAAAAATAAATTACTACTTATTAACTATTAATTATTCAATAATAATTGATAAATATTATGGATTCCAAAGTTTATTACTAGTTATTATTATTAAATATTAATATAATTAGTTATTAAATATAAATATTATAAACATGAAGTTTGTAATAGGCATCTATTACAACTAATAAAATGAAAAGTTGTGATATATATGTTTATTACAACTTTAGAGAGCTGACAGTTGTAAAAAACATTTATTACAACTGTGCTTTTTGCATAGTTGTAAAAAAGCATTTATTACAACTGTACTTTACGCACAGTTGTAAAACTAAAGCAGTAATATGGTGTTTTTGTTGTAGTGAGATCTACTTTTTGGTGAAAATTAGGGCTAAATTCATGTCATCTTTCTAGATCCAAGTAGATTGTTTCAAATCAAACGACTTCGGAACTCAAAACGCATCTTCGCATTTTGCTTCCAGATCGCCTTAGGGATCGTACTACTATAGGTCAATACATCGTGAACATGAGAGGTCTGGGAAACCGATTAAATCGAAATCATATCTCCACAGTTCTCCAATTTCAATCCGATCTAACAAAAGGGCAAAATCTGTTTGGTTTCGAGTTTTTGCAATGTGGAAAGCAATTATATTTTGGGTTTGAGTCAATTTACTAGAGATCTAGATTCGTAAAATTACTGTTGGTCACTAGAAAAGAAATTTTGATAACCGTCTTGCGCTTCGGATGCAAAGCGAACCATCTATTTATCTGAGATCGTTTCCATTACAAAAACAAATGCTGAAGAATTGAAATCTTTTGGAATGTAATGAAGAAACCCAGTTTATAGTAATGGGGATTTTACATTGATAGACCTCTGCGTACACTGTATAAACTTGCAGCGGTCATCAAATGCTTCCGGGCGTTGGAATTACTGCAAGAATATTTGGATCTGGAGTTTGATGGAAAGTGCTACCGCAAATGAAACACATGTTGATTTGTGGCTTAAAGAAGCAACAGATCCTTCATGTTGTGCGTCTTGAACTCTGGTGATGAAGAAACCAATCTATACGAATGATGGCTTCTACTTCTCCTTCTTCAAATTCATGCTTACCCTTTTGCTGGGTTTGAAGAGGTGTTGTAGTTGTTTGTCACAAGCTGGAATGGTTTCTGTATTGGTTTTGCACAAACATGGGAGATTTAGTTTAGTAGCAGCAACATTATAGAGAAAAACGGTCAGTTTGTACAGTAGAAGATGTGCGTAAATTTGCCTATGAAGATGGAAACTTGTGATTAGTAACAAAGTAACGGAATGGTGGCAAACTGTATTTATCTTTGCCACTCGAAAAAAAGACTTAAGGGATAGTAATAGAGGATTAGAAGTGCAGCGAGATTGCACTTGCTATGGAGTTCGTAACCTCATCATGGGTTTAAACTCTCTTTTAGGATTTATTTTAGTACTTCGTATGTATTTTATTTTTCGCTTTTCAATTTGTATATAGGTTAGTATGCTAACCTTATTATGTACTTTTCTAGTTGTTAATAAAAGTGAACCAATTTTCAAAAAAAATGTATGTACATTGTACACATATATGTATGTATATAATTATATGCATGTATGTATGAAATGTACATATGAATGGATGCATGTTGTTATGGCTCTCTCTCTTGATACAACACAAGGAAATAGGAAGAGCACTAAGTTGTAGAAGCATAGCGAGTATATAGATATCCCACTTTCGAAACTCGAAAATAAGCACTGGTAATGTGATCACAATTACCAGGATCATCTCCAACCGACTAGAGTATGATTATATATCTATCCAATATATTTGAGACTTCAAATACATGATAGTTAGGCGTATATGCAAAATCTTCATATACTCGATTGTTCAGATAAAATAAAATAAGATACTCAAATACGTATAATAAGTTATAAATTTCAAAACTAAATTTGTTTTTAATAAATAGCACTCTTTAAACTCATTCTAGGGTATTATTAACGCTAACTCCAACGAGTTGTTCTTATAGGATGTTACTAATCCTATCTCCGATGAATTCTTTCATTTGGTTCTAATGTGCCTTGTTCTCGAGCCTTGTAAACCAAAGCTCTAATACCACGCTGAAATGCCCAAACTCTCCCTTTTGGGAAAGCCCGGATTGAGTTGAGAACAAGTCAAATCAAAACACAAACAATAAAACATTTCATTGCTATTACAACAATTACATCAGAGTACAAGAATATAACAGAGTATGAGTAAATATTACACATTGGAAATACAATATCAAAGATTAAAATTACATAGCAGCGGAAAAATAATAAATAACACAACTGAAAGAGATACACGGATACAAAGCTTTCCGAATATAGCTCCAGCTGTAGATCCAGGATCCTGGGAAAATAATGTTTGTAAACCAAAAGTACTAGCTACCGTGTGGAAAATAGGGGCACTCAGAGTTTAGGTTAAAATAATAAACTCTAGGTCAATCATGGGACTGGTGTGAGAACCAAAACTTAGATAGAATTTACTGTTTGTGATTTGACACTGAAATATAATTTTTAAGTATATTATAAATTATATATTTCAGAAGTTAGCCAACTAATTGATTACTGGTTGTGATGTTTGATTATTTGTTGGCTACTAAAACCAATAAGAGAATGAAAGGTAAATTTAGCCAAATCGAATCAAATATTGAACTAAATTGAAAATCGATTGGAATTTCATACATATACATGTATATATAATGATCAGGTCATAGCAAAGAAGCCAAGAAGAGGAATAAAATTGTATGCCCGATAACTAGGTACATGTTTATTGTATTTATTGGGTTTTTGGTGACTTTATAAGCCGACTGGCAAGCCGCTTGGCCTTTTCTTTTTCGTTTGGATTGATGAGGGGCCTGTAAGACAAGTTGCGGATTTAAAGGTCTCCCCATACAAAGGAGGTTATGGCGAAATTTTTCGAAAATTTAAGGTGTTAGCCAAATTTTTGAGAAATTAGAAAATTCTTAGAAACTGAGAAGTTGAAGAATGAAAGCCAGAATTAAAGTTGAGTTGGTTAGTTAAACAACTTTCAGCTCCATTCCTTTTCAACGACGAAAAGATTTTAAGTAGGGAAGATTGTAACAACCTGGATTTTCAGAACTAATTTAAAAAATTTATTTTAGCTATTTTAATGCGTTTTGAATTTTTAAAATGATTTATTTTAAATAATAACGACTAAATATTTATTTTAATCGAAGTTAGAACGTATAAATTTATTTTAATTATAAAACGAGCCTGAAATGGCGCGGTAGTTTGAAAATTCGATTTCAAATTATAAACTTCAAATGAACGTACAGAATTCAAAATAAATCGGATTTCAGTAAAACCAGAAATATTAGAATTTGTTTAATCGTATCTTTCTAACGAATGTGAAAAATTCAGATTTCATGACGAGAATTAAAAGTTATGTCCGGTTTAAACTTTAAAATAGTCGTTATGGAATTTATATATATTTTAATATAATATATAGCCCTTAAAATAGCCATTTTGCAAACTACCTCCGTTTTTAACGAAACTACTTTTGTTGGATCCGAAATATCAAATTATTGCTAGATTCCAATTTTCATAATTTTTGGAATTAATATGTGAGCGTGGTAAATTAAAACGTGTTTGGTAACTTCAATTTGAATTTAATCGACTGGAAAATGGCCATTTTTGAAATGGCCTTCAAATTCAAGAAAACTAGTTTTTTTTAGAACTGTTTCATCAAAACAAAGCTAGATTTATTTTTCAGGAATTTTTGGAGTCAGTATGTGGCCCCGATAAATTAAAATGTACGATTAGAATTCAATATATTGATTTATATTTTAATTTAAAGAAAAACTGACTGAAACAGTCGAACTGGCTTACGAAACATATTCCATTGTGTCCGGAATGGGGGTACTCAACTAAGAACGACAGTCGCTGGGTTCGATTTAAGGATCGAATGAAAAAAACAACTTTTTGGAAATTAAAATAATACTAAATATATTTATATAAATTGGGGGCCTTAACCCTAAATTTGCTCAGAAATAAAAAACCGTCTTTTCCTTTGAAAACCCGCTCCCTCCAGACCCCGTCAGCCCTGATGCCCTCCCCTCCATAGTCGCGCCGCCACCGTTCCACCGCTTCCACTTCCCCCTAAGTCGCCGCGACCACCGGACCCCCACCCACATCGCCTCCTCCCCGCAAATCAAATCGCAACCCGTATCTCCGCCAAAACCCACCGCCAATCACCACTACACGAACACCAACGATCGCCACGACCCCTTTGTCCCCTCCCCTCAGCCCAGCGCCATCTCAGACCTTCCACCGCCGGTCAGTGGACCTCCCCTCCACCAAAGATTCGATATTTACAAATTTCCCGCTTCGCGCTTAAGTCCCTGAGCTTTCGGAGCCAATATCTCCCAAACCGAGCTCCTCTGGCCAAAACTTCATAGTGCCAAAATCGAAAGCACAATTTTTTCTTCGATTTGACTATACAAAGATGTATTCTGGATTGCGGAGTTGTTCAGAAAACGCGTCCAAAGTCAGCAGTCTGAATCATGTCTTTTCGCAAATTCTGGCGAATTAGAGCATTTTCGAAAGAAAGACCACTAGATGAAAGTTGTCCTGAATGGCTTGCTTAAACTAGGAAAAAAGATGGGAAGAAGATTGGAGCTAGTTTTACAAATTCTGAAACCAGAACAGCAATTCAGAGCATCAGAAAATAACAGCGGAGTGGATCCCAATGTGAGAACTCTTTCTCACTCAAATTATTTAGTAGTTAAATATATTCTAGGTTGCAGACGGCTTAGTAGCCCCGACACTATTTATTCAAACCATGGTTGTTTGTTGATATGGATTGAATTGTGGTTGCAAATTCGGTTGTGTTGAGAAATGAATTGTATTGTGGTTTTGTGATTGATTGGATTGGTTGTGTGTGACACGAGCCAGTATCAAGAGAGGGGTAATGCTAGACATTACTCCGGTTCTAATATCGCGCCGTTATAATGCCAAAATTTTCTGAAATAAATATAATTTTTAATGTATATATGAACTGTATAAAATATTCATGTGTCGAATAAAATGTTTGAACAATAAAAATTCTATTTTTATTGAATGTATGAACTATTAAAAATATTCATATGTTGAAATAAATATTTTATCGTTAAAAATATAATTTTTAACGTTTCTATGAACGACATAAAATTCTACTGAAATGAAAATAAAAATTCATTTACAAATCGGACGATTTGTTTATGTACACCCATTTAACTGACATGGATTGGGACGGTAAATTTTACACATCACCCAATTGAACAAATAATATTCAGTATTTGTTGGTTGAAACCCCACACGGGTATTAGGATGATATTCACCGTACAATAATCCCAATTGTTTAGTTGTACAATCGATTGGTTGACAGACTGTTGTAAGCGTCAATTATTCATATTTAAGGCTTATGTAGTTGTGTAATGCACTCTAGATGATGGTTGATTGGTTATCATTGTTGTTGTATACATGTGTCATATGAAATCCATATAAATAAATTATATGGTAATTGACTGTGTCTGATTTCAATTTAGAAATAATGAATATTTTAAAATAACAAATATTTTAAAATAATATTCAGTAAAAGGTTAAAATGTGAATTTGATGTCCAATTTTGGATTGACACGAAAATATTGAAGTATGTGAAGCCGTGTTAATTAGATATGCGCCATTTTAACGTGAACAACTTTTATATCGATTTTATTCATTTTTATAATGAATATCGAAAAGGAAACATTTTCAAAATCTGATATTTTGAAAATATTATCATTTCGAAATCCTCGGACCATTGAATACTCCTTATCATTTTAATATTTAAATGATAATATTTTCAAAATATCATATTTTGAAATCTTTTCATTTTCGATATTCATTATAAAATGAATAAAATCGATATAAAAATCATTCACGTTAAAATGGCGCATATCTAATCGACACGGCTTTGCATACTTCAATATTTTCGTGTCCATCCAAAATCGGACATCAAATTCACATTTTAACCCTTTACTGAATATTATTTTAAAATATTTGTTATTTTAAAATATTCGTTATTCCTAAATTGGAATCAGACACTATCAATTACCATATAATTTATTTATATGGATTTCATACAACACATGTATACAACAATAATGATAACCAATCAACCATCATCCAGAGTGCATTACACAACTACATAAGCTTAAATATAAATAATTGGTGCTTGCAACAGTCTGTCAGCCAATAGATTGACATACAACTAAATAATTGGAATAAGTGTACGCCAAATATCATCCCAATACCCGTGTGGGGTTTCAACCAACAAATACTGAATATTATTTGTGCAGTTGGGCGATGTGTAAAATTTATCGTCCCAATCCATGTCAGTTAAATGGGTGCACTTAAGCAAATCGTCTGATTTGTAAATGAATATTTATTTTCCTTTCAAGGGAATTTTATGTCCTTCATATATACATTAAAAAATATTTTTTTAACGATAAAATATTTATGTCAACACATTAATATTTTTAATAGTTCATACATTCAATAAAATGGTACTTTTATTATTCAAACATTTTATTCAACACATGAATATTTTATACAGTTCATATATACATTAAAAATTATATTTATTTCAGAAAATTTCGGCATTATAACGGCGCGATATTAGAACCGAAGTAATGTCTAGTATTACCCCTCTCCTGACACTGGCTCGCGCTATACACAGCCAATCCAATCAATCACAAAACCACAATACAATTCATTTCTCAACACAACTGAATTTACAACCACAATTCAATCCATATCAATGGACAACCATGGTTTGCAAATAAATAGTGTCGGGGGCTACTAAGCCCCGTCTGTAACTAGAATATATTTAACTGTTAAATAATTTGAGTGAGAAAGAGGTCTCACATTAGGATCCACTCCGTCGTTATTTTCTAATGCTCTGAACTGCTGTTCTGGTTACAGAATTTGCAAATGAGCTCCAATATTCCTCCCATATTTTTTCCTAGCTTAAGCGTGTCATTACGGACAACTTTCTCCTAGTGACCTTTCTTCCGAAAATGCTCTAATTTGCCAGAATTTGCGAAAAGACATAATCTGGACTGCTGACTTTGGACGCGTTTTCTAAACAACTCCGCAATCCAAAATACAACTTCATATAGTCAAATTGAAGAGAAAACCGTGCTCTTCGATTTTTGCATTGCGGAGTTTTGGCCAGAGGGGCTCGGTTTGGGAGATATTGGCTCCGAAAGCTCGGGGACTTATATGCAAAGTGGGAAATTTGTAAAAAAAATGAATTTTTGGTGGAGAGGGGTCCACTGACCGGTAGTGGGTGGTCAGAGGTGGTGCTGGGTTGAGGGGACAGGGGGTTGCGGCTGTCGCTGGTGGTCGTGCAGTGGTGGTTGGCGACGGGTTTTGGGGGAGATATGGGTTGCGGTTCGATTTGAGGGAGGAGGCGATGGGGGTGAGGGTTCGGTGGTCACGGGACGGAGGGGGAAGTGGCAGCATTGGGACGGTGGCGGGGTGACTGTGGAGGGGAGGGGCGACGGGGCTGACGGGGTCTGGAGGGAGCGGGTTTTCAAAGAAAGGGGCTTTTTTAATTTCTGAGCAAATTTAGGGTTAGGGCCCCCAATTTATATAAATATATTTAATATTATTTTAATTTCTAAAAAGTTGTTTTTTCATTTGAACCTGACGATTGTCGTCCCTAGCTGAATACCCCCATTTCGGACAAAATGGAATATGTTTCGTAAGCCAATTCGACTGTTTCAGTCAGTTTTTCTTTAAATTAAAATATAAATCGATATATTGAATTTTAATCGTACATTTTTATTTATCGGGGCCGCATACTGGCTCCAAAAATTCCCGAAAAATTAATCATTTTAAATATTCAAAACCCATTAAAATAGCTAAAATAAAAATTTTAAATTGGTTCTGAAAATCCAGGTTGTTACAATAGCGGTTTATGGTCGATGAACGTTTTAGCCTCACTTTAGCAGCATAGCTGCAAACATTCAAAAGTGTTCTTTAGTACCTTTTTGCAAGCAAATGACACATGGCAAAAAGATGCTTTGCGCGTGGAAATCATCTACCATATGCGAAAGCCTCTTTTGCGAGTAGTATATATTTAGCATTTTAATTTTTGAATATACAAGAAACTCCTGAATTCTCTCTTCTTCTTTTATGAACATAACCTAGAATGGTATGATATATCTACGAAGTATGGTCTCAAATTGTATAACTGACATAAACTGTATGGTTGCAGCAAGGGGTGTACACCCTTTCATATATGTATACGTACAGTGCAGTTGGGCACTGCACTAAATTTTACAATTTTAAAATTCAATTATATTAGAGAAGCAGTTCAAGTAGAATCGAAAATAATTCAGAATATTACTACCGATTCTAAAAGCAGCTTATATGATATGATAGTTCTACCACATGCAAATTTACAGTAAATTTAATACATAGGCATACACAGAAAAATGATAACGGAAAGAAAATTCAACATATCCTACGTATTTATTTAATCATAAATAGACATTGCATTCATCCGCACACCTAAAATAATTGAGTACGCTGCAACATATATGTGTTTACAGCATATTTTTACTCGCCCTTTTTTTGCCACAAACATTGCATCATCAAAAACTAAGAAACCACTTATGGGATCTTGACATAAGAAAATGAGTGGATTGTTTATGATAAAAAGCAATAATGGAAAGAAAAAAAATTGTTTACTTGTCAATACAACTGGAAAAAGGTCAAGAGTGACTCTTAACTGTAACTGCAAGGAGGTTAACCAATTTTTTTTATCTTGACTAACTTTAGTTTAGTTTTTTTGTAGGTACTTTTTCCTGTGTTAATTTAGGTCTCACTTTTTGCCTTTCAATATAAATGTTATATTATCTCCTCATTATTGTGTCGCTTTATCTTGTTTGCATGTATTCATAACATGTAAGTCTGTTTTATTTTTCCCAATTTTTTCCATCTATAGGTATCGTTTCAAATTTCTCCTTCACTCTTTATTGTAACTCTACATGTTCTCATGATTCCAACCAACATTTATTTTGTTCCCTGGTTTCTTTTTTGAAAGTAAACATTCTACTCCATATATTGTAGTTAATCCAATCACCGTTCAATAGAAAAATTCCTTTTAGTTCCTATGTTATTTCCCTATCACATAAATTGATGACACATACGCGTGCGCGCGCACACACACACCACACACACACACACACACACACACACATATATATATATATATATATATATTATGTGTGTGCGGGTGGGGGGTGTTGTGTGTTGTATGTATGTGTGTATAGTACATTTTCATTTATCAATTAGAACTGTTGCCAGTCCAAGAATGAAGCATCCCATGGCCTTTACGTTTAATACATCTTCACTAAATGATATTTTTACCTGCACATAGTCATCGCTCAGCCCAAAACTTTGTGCTTTCGAAAGCAAAGTGGTTTTTAGCTCCACTTCTAAGAATCTAACAAGTGGAATTGGTCTCTTAACACCAGTGATTAGAAGATATGGACCAAAAGCACCATTAATAATCTGCTGAATAACTTCACTGATTACATAGATGGGTATACCCTTAACAAATTGATGATCATTAGAAGAACTACCGCTATATTTGAGTTGGAGATGGAATCAAAACAATTACAACAAATTGGATCGAACATGATATATTTCAAAAGATATGGTTAAGATTAGTATAGTCCTGAGTGGAGAAACTTGCCCATAATGCTTGAACCCTTCCTCGATCATCGGTAAGCACACCATAAAAAGTACTTCCAAAGTATGTAACAAAGGTGTAGATTCAGTCAACCCCATAAGTATTAGGTACCTAAAACAGACCCTTTATCTTTCCTGGAATTGCAAGGAACCTTCATAAAGTCGTTTACAAGCACGTATATTTACAGAAATACAAGAAGAATTATGTTTTATAGGTCAATAACATCTAAAGGAATTATAGAAGGGTAAAAAAGCTTTTACTGGTTACTCACACTACTATTTAGGACATAAGCGAAGTTGCTTTTGTTGACAAGGGAGTATGAGTTAACTATCAATGTCTAGTCAAGACAAGGTAAAAGTGCAATTCATATCAATGAGTGGGATTGCAAAAACAAAAGTTGAACAAAATAAGAAATTAAATTAAATTACCAGTATCAAGTTTAATAACTTCCATATTGGTGGCACGGTACTGTGGAGAGTCGGTAGATCCAATATTTAGAGAAGTACATGGATTCGTAATAGTAGATTTTCTTGATGTAGCCTGTAAACTCCAACTCAGTCCGACAAGATAAACATAACCTCCTCTATGTAATGCAGGCTCAGTCCCATATTAAACAACAAAAAAAGGATTTCGAACACTTACGCAATATATTAAGATAGTATTTTGTACCATAGTAATTAAATAATCTAAATGACAAACATATACAAATAAAGACCAGGAAGTAACTCAGCTACATGAATAAAGGTGGCACCAACTCCAAGAGCAGAAGGATCATAAGCAACAAGAGCATAGTTGTGAACCAGATGGAGAAAAGAAGCCTTAAATCAGCAGTCCACTTCTCCTTGTTGTGAATCTACAGTCCACTGCTCCATCTTCATCTAAAGACACTCGAAAACCCTAAATCAGCAACCCACTCTCCTTGGCCTGCTGTCAATACAACAATCACTTACAACACCTGCTCCACTTCGCTACTAGAAACAGAACCCAGAAAACCGCAAATTTCTCCTGCAACCATAAAATCACAAACCAACCTCACCTCATCCCTTCGGCCGACATCATTACCTAAGTAGCAAACTAGAACCAATCAACTTTTGGACGCCTCAAATCGCACAACCGCTTCCACTTTAGCATCTACAACCAACCATCAACTCTTTATTTCTCCCACGCTCCAACACTGAGATAGTGAGAGGAGAAAGTAGGATTTGGAATAGGGAGAACGGATTTGGTGAGCGGTTTTCATGACATTAATCAAGGGTATGAATTAGGGTAAACGAGAAGTTGTAAATTAAGGATATGAATTGGGGAAAATCAGAAATGAAGATACTGAAATGATAAAAGAAATATGTTTAATTTGGAATCAGGTTTAAGAAGCAGATTTTAGCTAAATGTTAGATTATTAATTGATGGTCCGGATTTTTTTAAGAGTGAACAATGGACTGCTAACTAATCATCGTTGGATTATATTAGCTAAACGGTGCAGATTCTGTACGTATAGATGACGCGAATTGCTAAGTTTGCAGAAATCACAAAATCATAAGTTAAGCATTGCTTGGATAAATATTCATCGGTATTCTGTCTGGATTTGCAGCGGAAAATAGCGAAAGAAATTTCTAGTCGGTAATTTGACGCAATTTGTTACGGTTTAGTGAGGGATGACAGCAGACGACGGTAATAAATAACAAAAAAAAGTTGAAAAAACAAAAAACTATCCCTTGCAGATCGTATGGAAATGCATCGCAAATTAGCGACGAAAATTTTTGCTTTTAAATTTTTGATGCTAAATCAGTGTTTTCTTGTAGTGCTGTAAGTGACGGTAGTCCGGTCGTCATTTCCCTCCCCATTGCCATTAGCGTTGCTATTGGTACGGGCGTTGGATCGGACGACAACATTGTTGATGAGGCTAAACCTCCTTCTCTGATGTGGGCCCCTAGACTTGGAAGAGGAAGTTTCCAATATGGTACGCCGAGGTCGGTTGTTGTTTCGAGTGAGCTGAAGTCGGGCGACGACGCGTTGACTTTCTTGGAGTTGGTGCATGAGGTCGATGTTATCTCATAGCGCCTGATTGAGCTCGAGAGTTATGCTCTCATACTTGTTAAGCGCGTGGATCTACGCTTGCGTTGCGGGAGCTTCGGGGCCCACAGGAGGAAGGGTATCGGTTGCGGTCGAGATATTCGCCGGCTGAAATTGTTGGGATGCTCCAGCTTCGGCTGGAGCAGAAGAGCCGATCATTGCATTCTTTGGTTGCTTCGCCATCGTAAAAAGACTTGGCGGTAGGTTAGTGGAGGAACCTAGTGCACGTCGGAGTCGAGACGGTGATGTGAGATAAAGAAGCAAATCCGAGCTTTCTCAGTGAAAGCACCAAAAAATTGATGGCAAAATATGTTCTAAACACCCAAGATTCGTAATTACTTAAGAATTATAGTTTCGCATGGAAATATAAGTGCGGAAAGCAGTAAATAACACAAGAGATTTATAGTGGTTTGGTTTCGCGAGAGGCCTACGTCCACTTTGGAAGAGTCATTGGAATATTATTAATAACAAAGAGTTGCAAATTTGAGACTACCACTTGACATCCTTTTACATAACTCTCTAAGCTATATGAGGCCATAATGGTCATATACAAATATTATAAAAAGGATACTTTTGCCTTCTTTTTCCTTAAAGCATGGATGCTATTAAAGAGGCTACTTGGAGCTCTCAACAGATGTCAAATCACTAAATTCCAACCCCTCTAAAGTTTGAGCTTGAGGGGTATTTATAGTGGAGTGATTAGGTGGGAGTAGGTAAGAGTAGGGGACCACATCAGAAATTTTGGATCCCGTAGTGCAGGCCACCAACAGCTCGGATCCTTTTGTCTCTGCCCCAGGAACTCGTACCAGTTGGTGAGGCACTAAATTTGTACCCCGTAGGGTACGAATTTCATACCCAATGTGGTACGAATTTCGTACCCCAAGGGGTACGAGTGGTGCTGGATTGAATTAGGTGGAGTCGAGGTTCGCAAGTCTCGAGGCGTCTTAGGGTTCGAGTCATTGGTTTGGTAATGTTTTGAGGAGTGGTGAGGTTCCTGTCTGTGCGGCCTCTTCTCGGCTTATTTCCTCAAGTCCTTGGCAACAATCGTGGCTTTAACATCACGCGATATGTTGAGTCGAGCGTGTCTTGCATACTTTTGGGAACCGGACCAAAAGGTCGGTTAACATCTACCAAAATCTGAGTCGGTTTGTTGGGTATCCCATAGAAAAACAAAGATAAATATACCAGAGCTCACGATAAAATATCTACCAGTGGAATGAATAAAATATAATAGAAAATACATACTTATATAATGACACGAACTAGTAAGTGTCTCTAAGCTGTAGAATCTGAACCACTGGTCTAACCGGTGGGTTTATTATGAGGAAGGGGTCAAAACAAAAGTTATGTTGAATGGACAAATTACACTTTCTATAATAATTCTACATATTTTGTTCTACCACTGACTCTTTATTTATTAAGTTTTTCGGGTTTGTTTCACATTATACTTTCGATTTTTCCGCACTGACCATAACCATCTACTCTCAATAAGTCAACCATATATATATAGCTATATGCCCAATAAACCGAAGTACTCCCCATAGTATCCTCCTCAAGTGGTCCCCAACGCTGTATACGAAAACATATTGGACCTCCATCTCCATGCTACGAAAGCATAATATATTATGCTACGAAGGCGTATCATGTCTCCAACGTTGCGCCACGAAGGTGCCTAAATACCTGAGTTCTTAAAGGAACTCAGTCGATGGCTTTATTATATTTGTCAAAAATGACCTCAAGATGGTCCCAAAAATAATGGCTTCGTTAGGCCCAAAATACAGATGTCAAAAGTTGGGCTGACTCTTTTGTGGCTCTTCAAGGACCCACCAGCCTACCACCTAATGGAAAACTATTCAAAAAAGCTAAATATTGATTATAACAACTAATAAAACAAACATGTGGTCCCTTATCCAATGACCCGATAGTGAAGATCATTGGCCTCTTGGGCATAGCTCTAGCCTTTCCCATACACGCTTCAATAGACGATGACAGATGTCCGACGAACTGTTATCCTTTGTTGGGTCTTGACCACGAAGCCTCAACCGCCTATGAGTCGAGGCAGCCGCCGAACCATCCTATAAATCTTCTAAATCAGTTTTTAGGTCGCCCCACTACTGCGGTGTAACAAATGCAGCAAAGGCATACTCACCGGACGCTAACGTACAGACAATGCCTCTGTGGGTACAGGCTAAAGCCACCACATAGGACCATCATGAAGTATCCTCACGTCCCGTAGAAGTCCAGCACTTCCCTCCAGTCCCGTCGAATAAATTGGACGTGCCCCCACCATGTTTCCCGACACCTTCGATGATCTACCCCGTTGGTTTCTTCATCCTTATGGACTGGACCAAACACATATTGTTATTTTATTAGATACTATGTCTAATTTATTCATATGTGTTTTGCTTGTTTTCCTTTTTCGTTGATTTGCAATATTCATTCATCTATTCAATTGAATATTATTTATTTATAAATCAACTTTGCTAATTACCAAAGAATATTGCCTGATTACAAGACCACCATAAAAATCTATAGGCTTATTAAACTTAATTTCATGTTTATTTATAATAAGCGTTGTTCCTTACTTTTCACTTTCCAAATTACAACCTTTATGTTACATATTATTGTAACTGAGAGGTGCTTATAATATTCCAAATATAATTTGACAATAAGCTTTTTTTTCTTTTTATAACTTCTTTCAGTTATGTTACTTTTCTTTTTCCATCCTTACCATTTATTCTTTTAGGAAGTTAGGCATATTCTAAATTATTTTGTTATCAAGACTGTAATAAAATTCATTCCATAGGTTTAGGTAATTATAGTTGGAACCCATGATTGCAAAACATTCCTTTTCTTATTTTTGAGGTTGTCAAATTAGTACGCAATACGGTTAAATCCTTATTTGCACTAATCTTCATTTATTCATATTTTCAGTTTGCAATAATGTTTCCAATTTTTCTTTGTTTACCTAAGCTATGCAAATACATTCCTCCTTTTCTAACCAATCAATCTAGGCTTCTACTAACTTTCATATTTGATTAAAGTGAATTAGTTACTATCTCTAACTTATTTTTTTTTCTTTTTGTTTTGCACAATTATTGTAAAATTTGACATAATTCGATCATCAATTTTCTTTTAATCCCTACAATTTCTGCACTATTTTCATTTAAATCTAAAAGGGAATTCTTACAAACAATATGTAAATTCATAAATCTTCCCATTTATTACAATATTGACATAATATATTATTTTAGCCTAATCACTAAATTTTCCCTTTTTGTTCATAATTTCAATTTATTTGTGCATAACTGCAATTCAATAATTTTGCACCTATCCACAATTCAATTTGCACATAACCACAATTTTATTCTATTTTCGCGTATAACCAAAAAATGGTATATTCTGACATAAAAGAGGAGAAAGAAGAAGATGAACATATTGTAAATTTCAGCATGAATCAAACGACACAAAAATATTGTTATTGAAAAAAATATAATTTAGTCCACTCACTCGACTACCCACAATTCTTGAATCTGATTTGGATATGCATTGCTTTCTTTTAATTCGGATTTGTTGATTTGTCCAGACGGAGGATCCATGCATTCATAACTTAAATCTATAATCTTTATCTCCAAATCTTGAATCATAAATCCTAAAACTAATATATTTATTTTTCGAAAAATTTAGGGGAGAAAAAATGGCTGAGCTCGGGCGCCCTCTTAGAAAATATGAGTCGGAGGCTAGGCCTTGCTAATCTATTTATAGGTGGTCAGAAGGACTTCGTCCGTTGGATTGAAATAAATTAAATTAGATCCATTTAAAAAGTTAAATCCACGTCACCTTGTCTAGCACAATGTTTGGGCTCCAGGGATGTCGACCCCTGTGTCGACCTAGTACTAGGGTGGATCGACCCACTTCTGGCTTGGATTGACCTATTTACTGGGTCACGAAAGTTAATTTTGTTTCTATTAAATTTTCATTTAACGTTGCACTCAACGTTCCTTTTCTTACCTAATATTCCTCTCTATATTAATTGCTTCTAATTATTACGTATGTTTTAGATTTCAAACTTAAATTTATGCATATATATTCGTGCACAACTTCATAAACTTTTATTTTTTAATAGTTGCGCAATAAACGTTATTATTGACGTTACAATTCTTAACCCTATTATTTAATTACTTTCCCAATTTTTTACTCTTATCCATTTCAAATTTCAAACGTGAAATTAATACGCGCATACAAATTTTCCTTTTTTAACTTTCTCCTTTTTGTTGCGCTTTTAATTCAATATGTTATCTTTAACATTTATTTCCGTTATGTTACATGCACATAAATTTCGTTCCAAACGCGCACCATCAACATATTAATATGCATATATCTATTCTAAATTGAAACATTATTTAATTAGCGTCATTTCAAACTTCCTTTTTATTGCATAATTTTGTACCATTTACGACACACATTTATATTGCGCATTTCTTCTGCATTTTATATCTAAATATTATTTCTTTGTTAATGTCAATTATGACATGTGTTATTAATTAATCGAAACCTTTCAAATTTTATATCAATCACTTTTCTCTTCATGATTATTCATTTATTTCAGTTTCAAACGACCATTTTTTTTTTGGAAATTTATGTACATGCATAGTTTAAAATTGTAAATAATATTCATACATTTACATACGAATATATTTCGATGCTAAACTTCATATGTTCGTAAATTTGTCGCACGAACTCCGTTCGAAACATATTATACATGTAAATTTATCAGAAAAATGCAATGAACATTACACGTTCCAAGCCTAATTCTGACAATTCCAAAAACGCTTGTTTTCCGTTCATCGTTTTCTATAATTATTATATTGAATTAAGATTATAAAATGCGGGGTGTTACATTCTCCACCCTTACGAAATTTTGTCCCTGAAATTTGATAAGGGTGAAATTATGTAATTACTTGCATAATTTACAACCATCATGTGCACATCCAATTTTATTATCATTTGTGCACTTATGCAAAGTGTAACGCAACATAAAAATACATGAATGCAACGAATGCCTAAACGATACCTCCTATATGAATGCAAACTTTCTTAAAAATATTTTGAAAACATGATGCACACATCCCAAATATATTGGCAATTTCTATATAAATGCAATATTTTGAAAATTAAAAACACTTTTTTCATTCAATTTTTCCCACACTCTCTCAGAGTAAGAGCGTAGTACATCCAACTTTTGCATCCAAACCCTACCAACCAACTTTAAATTTGCAAATTTCAGAAAAGTCTAATTTTATGAATTCGGTTTCTTATATTAGAAAAAGGTAGAAAATGAAAAATTACATTCTTTCCATCCACTTTTATGCACCTTTTCCCCCTTACTTGGAAAACTTAATTGGTAATCTTACAAAAATTTCCATTTTTCTATTCCAAGCACAATTTACATAAGAAATTTTTCCTTTTAGTTTTTCAAGCTTACTTGGAAGAATTCATTTTCTTTTATTGCTCTCAATTTGTTTGCAGTTGCTATCTTTATTGGTTTTTCTTTTAATTGTTCATCTTTTACCTTTATTTTCATTTACTTCCCAACATCCTATGTTTTTGTTCTTACCTAGCGATCACAACAAACATCTATGAGGAAAATTTCCTGCTAAACCATTTTATATCTATAAATAAAATACTACATAGGAATACAATTATATACTAAAAGAATATTTATCTATTTCCTTAAGGGTGCTAAAAAGAATTTCTATTAATCGCTAAACATGTCATAAATTTCACTTGTAAAAATCTTAACTTGCATTTCTCCTATTCAATTCATTTTTATCCACTTCCCTTAAATCATGAGAGTTTTAAATTGACTTTTTTACTTCTTCCTATTAAACAGTAACCACTTGAAACATCTTTTCAGAATTTTCTCAAATCTTTACTAACCGATCATGCACGCTAATGAGACCATTTCTTATTGAATTATTTTTAATTCAATATAATTTCATATTATCAAAAGTTTTCTCAAAAGTTAAAACCAGAGAAGATAGGATTATGTACTTTAACTTAGTTGGAGGTTTATTTATTGTAATATACATTTCATTTTCAAGAGGGATTAATAAGATTAAGTTTTTATGAAACTTTTCTAAAGAGGATTTTATGTTCTGTGTAAAGCAGCAAGGAAGCCTCAAAAAATTTTCTTTATTGAGATAGGTATCACAAAATATGATGCTTCACTTATATTTTGTACACCTATTTCGCTGCAAATTTGCTGGTCACTTTAACAAAACAAGTTTACTTACAAACTTATTTGTTCATAAAAACTTATCTTACAATTTTTCTTATTCCAACAACTTAAAGTGTGTCACGATCCATCCTTTTAAAAAACATTAATACTTTATTTCTCTTAAGGTCACCTAGGCATCCCATAAGGCTAATTCATTAATTTGTGCTTTCTCTTACCCACTTATGTCACTTAACCCACTACTTGTTTACACACTCAAATCATTTTTAAATAAATTTGCACAGTTTCTTCAAAATTTATTTTAATGCAACACTTAATATCACAAACCAGTAAACTTCAAAAATTGCAAACTTTTAAGTTTCTTAAACTTAAAAACTTTTCCTAGAATATTTTTCTACATTTAAATTTTTCTCAAGTTCTTTTCGAAAGTTCTAACTGGGAGCTAAGTTCAAAGTGGTTTCTAATTTTTGCAAATTCTTTGCATGAAATTACATTTATTTGTCTTAAACTTCATCTTTACACAAATTTCTACCAAACTACGTGTAAACTGAAGGATAAGAATAACGCCACTTTTGCGCCAAACGTGTATATATATAAATTCCTAATCCATTTTTCTCTTGCTTTATTTTTTCCATATCTGCAAGGCCCTACCATCCAATCTACTAATCTGAAATACCAAAATTTCAAATATTAACACATGGAATCTTCTTTCTTCTTCTTTTTTTCAAATATTTTGGTACACTTTTCACCCTAGCCACCCATGAGTCTAAAATCCTCAAACTTCCATAAATTTTTCCTTTGTGTACAAAATTAATACCCCAACTTTCTCTATGTGTTTTTCACTTAATTAGTGGGTTCCTCCATGGATATATGTATGTAGGGGTGTAAATCGGTCGGACCGGACCGAACGGAGGTGTGTTCAGTTTCTATCCTAAAAAAAATGGGGCCAAACACGAACCAGGCCAGATTTTTTCTTAGACAAATTTCATTGTCCTAATTTGTGTCCTAAATAAAATTGGTCGAACATGGACATATATTTTTCGGACACGGACAAGTTGTATCGCGATATTCCTAGAGGGTGCACAATAATTTCTGGAGTTCGGGCCATGACTGAAGGCGTCCGCGATGTAGGTCTAATAAGGAATTTTGATTTTTAGGGGTTCGGTAGTGGAACGAATGTGGCATTTGTGGTCTGTGAATCTGGGATGGAGTTTAAGGACTGTGACATTAGACTGATGGTGTTGAGGATGATCGAAGGAAACTTTTTTGGGATTGGCAAACAAAGCTAGGTAATGTTGTGTTTCCTTGGAATAGATTTGGGGAAGAAAGTGGAGGCGATCCTTTTGCTGGTAGGGGTTGGTTTTTTGGTACTTGCGATGTTGTTAGAATAATGGGGGAGTTACCTAAGCCAGCATTTTAATTTGAGAAGGAAAAAAGAAATTAAGGTAACCTAGTTAATTTGGTTATTTATTTATTTAACTATTCAAAATCTAATATAACTTGTATCTAATTCAAATAAAATCAGATTTAAAATGTCGCCAGTCATATTGAGGCATGTTGAAATATTCTACATGCTGGATTTGCACTGTTGGAGTTTATACCGGAATCAAAGACAGTAAGGTACCGTTTTAATTAAATTTAAAATTCTTAGGGTATCTATTTATTTTTATTAGTATTTAATTTATTTAATAATCGTTTAATCGATAATTGAAAATAAATAATCATAGGTCAAAAATAAATTCATTCAAGATGACTCGGGTAGAGTCGTAGTCGCGAAGATAGAAATTTAACAGGATATTTGATGAAACAAAATCAAGGCGATTAAACTCACTCTCTGGTTCAATTATAATTTATTATAATCAAATTTTTATTTAATACAAATATGTATATGTTGTTTGTTAGTTGATTGGTTGTATTGTTGTTTATTGAAAAATTGTGGTTATAATATATATTAGTTATATTTAGGCTTGGTGGTTGTGGCTATTATATATATTGGATATTTCCCGTTGTACCATTAGCGGATGCCCGAAGTATCATTAGTGAATGACGCTATTTCCCCACGACATATGAGTGGATAACCTTTTATACCGCGATATCCTGCCTTGAAGTAGGATTGATATTATTTATGTTGTTTGACATCTGTGGATGCAGGAAACATGTTGGAGGAATCCAACTGGATTCATCAAAAATTTATTATTATTGTTTACCTGTTTATATGTGTGTGATGTTTTGAATTGGATTAATTATTTGTGTTTGGATGTTGAATATCACTAACCCTGGATATCGATATTTAAAATATCATATATAAAGGGACTTTTAGATTTAAAAAGGAAAAATTATTTTTTCGAAATAGAAATTGAATTTCGAATTAGCTAGGAAAATATTAACTCGTTTAGTAATTAAAAAACAAATAGCTGGATTTATAAATGATGTAAATAAATGGAAAGAAATATGATCATTTCACGATATTAAATTCTAAATTCAAGTATGAATTTAAAAAGGAAAATTTATTTTCTAAGGCGAAAATTGGATTTTCAAATGGAATTTGTAATCGAAGCTTATTTTAGTATTTAAAACATGAATGAAATTTTGTAATGATATTTATAAATAAAAAAATATTGGATAATTTGAATTTTTAAATTCAAGTATGAATTTGAAAAGGGATTTATAATTTGAAATCGTTTCGCGAAAAGGAAATGATGCAATTTTTTCTGATGTTCGAAATGAAAAATGAATTGAGACAAATCCATACGGATTTATGATTGAAATTTGACCATGTCGAATTTATAAAATAAATAAATTAGTTACAGATAAGATATGGTGATTTTATTGAATAGAAACTAAAATTTAAAATACAAATATGAAAATAGATGCTATGTTAATATATATATATATATATAAGTTATAAAAATAAAATATTCCAAGTGGAAATCGAGTTTCAATAGATTTTTAAAATGGAAGTTGATTTAATAAAGAAGCTAATTTATAAACAACATTTATAAATGTGATGAAGTCATTTCCATCGGATAATTGGGAAATAGATTTTTCCAAAATAATTATTTTTATTGGTTTAGAAGGTGATATTTTAATCGATGTTTTATGTTACAAGCTTTTATTTATCTCAAGATAAGAATGTTGTCGGTCAGGGTCTGAGAGGTAAATAGAATACCCCAACTTGAACGACCTCACTATTATCAGGAGATGATATTAGTTTGTAATGGTAAAGGATATTGAATTAATTGATTTTTCCCATGAAAGGGATTTATAATTAGAATTCTATTATATTAAATTTTGTAAATATATTAACCCCAGGTGAAATGGAATTTAATATAGAATTTGAGTCTTGATCATAACTGAGTTACGAATATAGAGTAAAACAATCGACAAGTTTGAATAATATGGATTGTTAAGTCAGATTTGGATAACGGGCTTGAAATATTTTTAAAATATTAAAAATGGAGTTGAAATTTGTTTAATAAATGAACTATAAACGTTTATATTAAATTTAATTAAAATGAACTCATCGCAGCGCGGTAGTTCGTAATTTGATGGTTCGAACTTTAATTGAGTTTATAGAACTCAACATAAGCCAGAATTTGATGAAATATGAAACTCCCGGACCTATTAAATAATAATTTTCTAATAAAAGAGAAAAAACTGGATTTCGTCTTAAATATTTTGAGTAATGTCAAAATCAAATTGTAGAAAAGTCATTGTAAAATCGTTTAAAAACCATAATGATTTAATTAATTAATTAAAGGGATTTTTAGTGAGTAAAAATTCGAATTTCAATTAGAAAAATCCAGATTTGAGTTATAAAATAGATTTGAACTCAAGTGGAGTAAGTGGAACGATTTTTGGAATAAAAACCAGATCTTTAATTATTAAATAAAATTAACTAATTAGAGGAGTAATTAGTTAACAGAGTTTTGGAAATGAAGTTGACTTTGTAAAGTGGATAAGATTTATGAATTCAAAATTGAAATCGAATATAAAGCTCAAGTCAGAAATGGAACGTGACTTGTGTATAAGCGAATTAAAATATATTCGATTATTATATGTTCAAATCGAAAGTGTATTACGAAAAAGACTAATTAAAGAAGTGGTTAGCGGATTTTTGTTAAAATGAATGGAATTGATTAAAATGAGTTGGATATTGACGTATATATGTAAATAGGTATGGAATGAGGAGTATGATGAGAATGAAGATTATATTATTAGTGCCAGACAAAAAGGTACATGTTTAAATTTCCATATGAAATTTTATGAGCCTATTGGGCAAACCGCTTAGCCTTTTGATTTTCTTTTTGAATGAAAAGGGCCTAGAGAGACAAATTGTGGTTTGAGCTACTGACTGGTACAAAGGAGGTGGTGGAGAAATTTTCCGAAAATTTAAGGATCTAGAATATTTTTAAGAATTTTAATAACTAGAAATCAATATATTGATATATATATATATATATAATTCGATAAGGAATTTGGAAAATTGTTAATGAATGAATATTAATTAAAAAGGGCCATTGATTGTTTGATGGATGCTTGTTTTCCTTTGATAGTTAAATCACAGGCTATCAAAGATTTTTGACCATCATTATCAATATGGAGAGACCGGTTGGACTTAATATCCGAAAACCACTCCATATAGGCATAGGTGTTGCGAATTAGACTATGTTGAAGATAATAGAAGACAGACTGAAATGCAATGGTTGTTCTGTTTGTCCGGACCCATGACAACTTGTATGGACGAATGTCTGACAGAGTATTCCTAACGGATCACATAAGACGATCATTTCAAGATATTACGTCTGGTTGCAGAGCAATTCGTTTCTCTTAGATTTTAATACCCGTAATATTTTTAAGAAGATTAACTAGTGATTTGATGGGTTTGACGATGTGGCATTCAAAGTGTGTGGTGGCCAGATGTTCCAAAAAGTTATACGTATCCTAAAGCCCCACAACCGGTAAATGACAAAAATCGGGCAGACAACACGGCTAGTTGGGTCATACCTAAGTAGGGTATATTTGTCATTGATCTAGAGGAAAATTCAATTATTTGTTCTTCTTTTGATTTTGTATCTTACGGATTACGATTGGATAACCGACAACCATGGGTGACAATATATTCACTACACTCAAGCTAAATGAGTGGGTGGTCATATGTGGTCGGGTTGCAAGATGTTCTTGCTGAACCCCAGTTTGTCTCCTCTAGAGTACACTGATCGGGTGGTGGTCCCATACCTTGTCATAGTTGGAATCCAATTTCCAATAAGCACCCTGCGGTTTTTGATTTTATACTATATATGTAGAACGTGAGATGCAAGCGTTCTACTAGATGGTTATTTATTTGATTAGACATTATTATAATATCACAGGATTTTGATATTAAAAATGTTTTGGTCATAGTAAGGTAAAAACTTTCCATGTTTATGTGTGGGCTGGTCTTGCTATTTTCTTTTTCTTTCAAAAGGTTTTTCTCAAAGTTAAACAATATGGTTGGAGTTTACTCACACCAGTCCCATGACTGACCCAGAGTTTATTTTGCTTGTTTTCCCTAAACTCTTAGGCGCCCAAATTTGTACGGGCAGTCAAATGTTTTAGGCTCTTACAGATACACTTGGAGGAACTTGAAGCAAGATGCTTTAGTGTTAGATATTTTAGAGTTATTTTCCGTTGTGCCAAATGTTGTACTGTACTTTAATGATGGTATGTATATATGACACAAAATTTAGTATTTCAAAGGCTATGTATATAATATATTTTATTCGTTCCATTGTGAGATTTTGTTTTGTTATTTCAGTTCTTCTTCTATCTATTTCTATTTCTTTAACCCTTAATGACTCGTATTTCTTTGCAATTTGGGTTGGACGTGTGTTGTTTTAGTCAACTCAGATAGTACGGATTTTCATGCCATTACGACCTCGGGATGGTCCAAAAAGAGTGGCTTCGTTAGGCCCAAAATGCAGATATCAAAAGTTAGTATGTTCTTCTATGGCTCCACAAGGCCCCCCTAGCCTACCCCCTAATGAAAGACTATTTAAAAGAGTTAAATGACCGATCCTAACAACCAATCAAAACAAACATGTAGTCCCTCATCTAATGACCCGATGGTAAAGATCATTGACCGCTTGGTTGTATCTCCAACCTTTCCCATACATGTTCCGACTGACGATGACAAGTGTTCGACGACCTACTATCCTTTGTTGGGTCTTGACACTGCACCAAAACAAAAAAATTGGCACACCATGATGCGACTTTAAGCCGTATCAAATTTGCTACAGCTCATAGCCATATCAAATTTTCTTTGCGATCCGCATAACCCCCAACACCTAAAATCTAACCCTACATCTTCAAAGCTTCAGATCAGTTCAATTGATACTATTTTGAGCCATATCATATCCCCCCCCCCCCAAATTTTGTTCTCCAAATTAGTAGCTTCCACTCCATAGTCCTAAATCCTAATCCTCAATCTGAAAAGAATAGTACACCCTTCATCCCGCCGCCACCCTACCTGTAGTTCAGTTATCATTGTCAGATTTTTATTACAAATCCAGCTTTTCCATCGTGGACGACCCGATTACCACTCCTTTTCAATTCTACAGCCTAAATTTGACGCAAGTGATTAGCATGTTATTTTTTTCTCAATTCCCAATTTGAATAATTTTGTTTTGTTATGTTTTCTTTGCTTGTCTGTATTATTTGGTTCCTTCTTCCCCATTGCAAACTGTGGAATTTTATTTTTATTTTCGATTCACGTTTGCCTGTTCACCGAATTTTGAAATGACTTGTTTGCTACGCCGATCTTCTTTACATGGATTTCAAACTAATAAATGTTTTTAAACGACCTGTTTTATGATTTAAAATTCTTGGGATGACCTATTCCCAATTACATATTTGCGTACAGCTTTATCTCGATTATAAACTATTAATCTGTCATTCTGATTTGTTTGATATACTGTTCTTCTTCATTATTTCCACCTTCTTCATCCGCATTATAGTTTTCACATATTACTAAGTTGACTCTTTTTTTACCACTACAGTGAATCAGTGTGTCAAACTTTCATATTCTGAACTGGTTTGTGTTCAAAAGCACTGGAACTTACGATTTTAGTAGGTAAGTGTATCTACAGTGAATCTGCAAGCATTGGAACTTACAATTTATGAACTGGATTTCACACATTAGTAAAATGGAATGCTATTTACTTTTGATTTGGTGTATTTTATTTATTGTTCAGTAGACAACTTGGCTACCTATGTTAAAAAGTAGTGAAGCATGTTACATAAGAATTCATGATGGAGCAACAGTTAAACATTGACACTGTAATATGCATGCTTTTAGGTATACATTTTCATATGGAAATTCGTTCGTGTAAACATGAAGCAACCGTTTTTGTACATTTTACATAATTATATTCAAACATTTGTTATATGTTTATTAGGACTGGAAGTGTATAATATCTATGTTAGTTGATGAAAGACCGCTAATCGAACTTACTGACGTAGATGCAACAAACCTTGCTCGTGTATTGTATGCATATGCAAGAAAGGTTGTTGGTGAGAAGATTGTACCTGTAATTAACAGTCGAAAGCCCTATCATACAAAAACTCAAAAGGTACAAGTATATGATAGGGGAGTACATGTTTATCTATGATTTACAGGCTATGCCTATGGCAAGCAGATATCCCTTTCTTTTGATAAGTAAATCTAGTAAAACTATATAATATGTAAGTAATGTAGAAGAGTTCTTTGCTACATATACTGAATATGCAAGTTTATGCCTTTAGATACTAACTACTTTCCCTAATTAAAAAACCATAAAAATGGGAAATTGGTTAATGGATGTGGATTATTAATTTGAAAAGTTTGTATTTATTGTTTGGGCTAGAAAATTGGTCAAAAAATGATCTATCAAAAACTTGAAAAACGGTGCAGTTATAATCTGATTGGCATTTTTCTGGAAGGCAACTAAAAAGAGGTTACACATGTAAGGATTTTTTGTTTCTCAAGTTTTCATGAAATTTTGTTTAAGTGAAAATTAGGGACACATGCTTAAAATCTTTCAAATACAAACGGCATCCAGTCCAACTTTCTAGTTGAAAGCGAGTCCCTATTTTGCCATGTTACGTGTTTTAAAAAAAAATGCGTTGGTACATAAAAAATTCAAAAAATCACAAATATTTGCATAAGCAATCTAAAGAAAAAAACCAGAAATATATGCAATTATTACTAATATATTCATATATTCATCAAGTGCTTTACATTGAAAATCTGGACCAATATATGCATACATGTATGCATGTATTCTGCATTATATGCAGATATGAATGCATATATTCTGTATTATATTGCAGAAACCTATGCATATATTCTGTTTAAATGCAAAATCGTATGCATAAAAGTTAAAAAGAAGAAGGCTTGCGAAAATGTGCATATATATATATATATATATATATATATATATATATATATATATATTGACTATGTATGCTGAAACATATGCATAATAGGCGTATGCTTGAAAAAAAAAAGGTTAGGATTGAATTAATGCGCCAAGGAATGCATATATTACAATTTAACTGCATACAATTCTGCATAAGTAGTGCAATTAGATAGTAACTGCAATTTATATAGAATTGTATTCATATATTGCAAATATATGCATCTTAATACGGCTATTTTGCTGTTTTTTTTGTTTTTGGTGCTTTTTTTTGTGGTTTTAACACATGATTTTAATGATGGTTAATTGTATTTAATTACGAATTTACGTGATTTTTTTTATTTTTAATGATACTTTTTTATGATTTTTCGGAAAATAAGGACCTAATTTATATGAAAAGTTTGACTAGATGTGACGTGAATTTTAAAACCTATTAGGGACCTGGACCAAACTTACCCTTTGTTTAAAATGACATCATACATCATATTATTTTGGCATGATATGCTGTTTACCATTCCTTATTGCCTACATGATTTTCTTTTTTCCAACCTTGTGGACTGTTTTGTTGACAGTATCTAATTTTGCTTTTCTCTTTTGTTGCCTGCATGTTTGTGCATTTTCTCTTTTATTATTGCCAAAAAAATTCTTTTTAGGTCGACCTAGATAGAATACACCAACTCATTGTTATTGATTCGCCTTTTGAACATTTTGTATTTGCTTTTCTAGTGCCGAAGTTAGCGTTTGTGTAACACCCCACCTCCGCTAGGGTCACTCACAAAGGGAATGCACTAGGTTTGGTGAAGCATTATCGAGGTAAACATGCACAGAAATATTACAAGACAGAACATATACAAAACAGCGGAAGTAAAACAAATTTCATCATCTTATAAAATAAGGTCTAAAGCCTTTTACATCAGAGAATTTCTTACATGAAAACCTGTCTTGCAATAGTAAAGAAGCATAAAAACCTTTTCATAAATTATTCCCCAAGTGAAACAGTGAAGTAGCCATAGCCAAGAAAAGACCAAGCTATACATGATGACCTTCAAGCATAAGAAGTCCGAGCTAACAATAGCATTTCCTCCCTGTAACCTGGGGGGAAACGGAAGACAAAGAGGCGAAGCAAAATGGGGTCAGTCATAAAGACTGGTAAGCCCTATCTACTATTAGTATATAAACTAGTAAAGTTAACTGGCATGAGGAACTGAGATGAACATAAGTATGATGACAAGATAGATAAGCTAAACCAAAATAACAGGATGAACTACTGTACCAAGATAAACAAGTGTGTCATGATAAACTACGGTGTCAAGATAAGTCAAGGTATCACATCGTCAGGTTTCTATCAAGTACAATATCGCAAGGTATCTATCATGTATATTCGCTCTGCACCTCCCGTACTAGTATCCCGGCTCGCGTCATGTGTTAACTATGAATGTCTCTTGTCCAATGTCATGTAATGGTCCATGTCATCCTAATATATCGTATATGTAGGTTTCCTGATTCGTATGATTCTTTCCATGCATAATTTCAGTCCTTTGCCGTAGGCCGTACGGGCTTTCTTATGTAAATCTATACCACTTCAACGTAGTACCGTTTTATCCTTGAGGTTATTTTGGACTGCTACCCTTGATCTGGTTATGTTTTCTTACCATGAACTATCGCGTGTTCACTTAGGATTTATGCCACCTAGGGTCACTAGGGATTATGCTACCTAATGAACGTTTCCGCGTTTTGGGTTCAAGCCACCTAGGGCCACTAGGGATTATGCCACCCGTCAACCGCGCCCTTTATCCCGCGTATGTATCGTGAATCGTTTTCCATGTCTAGACGCACATGTTCCTCAATGTGCCATCCGAGTTCCGTGCCAGGGCAAATCAAGAAATATGGAACTCGGTCGGGAGTTTTAAGTCGTCTGCTGATGCAGATATCAAGGTCTGTTTTTGTATCCGTGGCTATGGTCCCACGTGACGCCTCCCTCAACTACTGAAAGGCAATCCAAGAAAAATCATGTATGAGAACCACATCCCGGCCCCACTATAGCCCCACTTTCCTATGGGCCAACCTCACCCATGACTCGATAGCAAGAACATGGTCTGTTGGGAGTTCTCTGCCTTTCTGTACGTACACGATTGACTAAAGATGGTAGGTAGTCGACGATGTGCTATCCAGGGCAAAAATCAAGTATCGTCGACTCCACGCTAATCCATCCCAGTCTTTAGGTCGCTCGCATAGCAACCAAGGCATACTCTTGGCTCTTCTATCGCAGACCTTAACCTCTGTGAGGCCGGGTTTCATGGTCCACCTCACAGAGGGATACCAAGAGTACCCTCACGTCCCCCAAAGCTACCGCTTCGTCACCCAGTTCGTTGGAGCCTTTATCCAAGTCGGATAATTTGCTCCTCCTCGTGTGTTTAAGCGATGACCTACCATATCGGGTTACTCATCCATTCATGAACTAGTCCCATGTCCTTGGCTAAGAATTATTACTTAGTTATACTTAACTAAGGTTTACCACTTAGCTTCTTTTCCCCGTTACCCTTGATTAACCACGATTTTCTACCTAGTTCCTCTAACTAGGGTTTTGTCTATTGGGTTGAGTGTTGTTATTCAGGTTCATGACTTAGCCCGCCTACGAATCATGTCAAGATTGGCTAAGTATTTAAGTTCAAGGCTTAGCCCTACAAGGTGGTTAAGTATACCAAGAAGCGCATGACTTAACCCTATCAAGTCAAATTGGTTAAGTATTGGTTTGTCTTAACCCTATCAGATTATCGTGTTAGATTGATTAAGCATAGATTATCTTAGTCGCATCAGATCATCGAGTCGGATTGGTTAAGTATGGGTTAGCTTAACCTCATCCACTAATCGTACTACAAGGGTTAAGTATATTCAAAAGGTCTTGTGACTTAACCCTATCAGGTCCGCATATTAAATTGGTTAAGTATAGGTTACTTAACCTCATCAAATCATCATGTATAATTGGTTAAGTATAAGTTACTTAACCCCATTAAATTATCATGTTAAGTTAGTTAAGTATATTGGCTACTTAACCTCATTAAATTACCAAGTTTAGATTGGTTAAGTGTTTAACTTAACCCCATCGAATTACCGAGCTTAGATTAGTTAAGTGAAGGTTACTTAGCCCCATCTAATTACCGTGTTTAGATTAGTTAAGTCTAAGTTACTTAACCCCATCTAATTACCAAGTCGGATTAGTTAAGTGTAAATTACTTAACCCCATCGAATTTACCGTGTTAGATTAGTTAAGTATGGATTACTTAACCCCCTCTAACTACCGTGTTTAGATTAGTTAAGTGTAGGTTACCTAACCCCATCTAATTACCAAGTCGGATTAGTTAAGTGTAAATTACTTAACCCCATCGAATTTACCGTGTTAGATTATTTAAGGATGGATTACTTAACCCCCTCTAATTACCGTGTTTAGATTAGTTAAGTGTAGGTTACTTAAGCCCATCTAATTACCAAGTCGGATTAGTTAAGTGTAAATTACTTAACCCCATCCCCTAATTGTCTTATATGGCTAAGTGTCATTAAGAAATCAAGCCCGGTCCCACTTAACCTACCCATTCGTGTCATATCGGTTAAGTGTCATTAGTCAAATTTACTTAACCTTATCATGTGGCATTAATTTAATTAATGCACTCTCAACCTCTCACATTAGACCTTGTTGTGGTTACTAGTTAAGCCGGGCGGGTCCGGGTAGTTTTACACCACAACCTAGTCTAACCTCGGGT
Organism: Allium sativum; assembly: GCA_030737875.1. Classification (NCBI taxonomy): domain Eukaryota; kingdom Viridiplantae; phylum Streptophyta; class Magnoliopsida; order Asparagales; family Amaryllidaceae; genus Allium; species Allium sativum. Next base: position 710,573,417 of record CM060921.1, on the reverse strand, counting down.
CTTAAGCGCGACATGACCAACTTCTCACATTGGATCCTATTGTTTGTAGCCACTAGTTAAGTCGGGCGGGTCCGGGTAGATTTATGCTACAAACTCAACCCAACCTCGAGTTGGCCACTTTCATGTTTGGTCTAGTGTCATATTACACTTACAACCCACACGTGTCAAGTTTTCAAGTCCCATGTTCATAGCCAAAATTACATGTTGTCATGTCTATACCAATTTACCCAAATCATGTTTCATGTCATTAAAGTTTACCCATAACGTAACCCCAACGCTTTTAAACTCGCATATACATTCGCAACAACGCATAATGGATTAAAAGAAGGAACTTGGCAAAGGTATGACAAAAGGGGTATAAGGCCGCAAGTTAAACATGGTGGCATATGAGACATAATGTGTTCACAAACTTGCATGTTACATTATTAAGCCCCAAAAACATGCATAACCCCAAAACTTAGCATATAGGTGAATCATGGTGATAGATGACATAGAAAAATGGCTAGAAGTTCGCATCTAGCATTCTATGCAAGTTAACTTAAGGGATAAGAGAGTTCTTATGTTGCATAATGCAACATTTCAACATAAATCTTATAGCTTTTAGCCCACAAAATCAAGGTGATGACTTTACGAATATGCATAGGATAAATCTACACACAACATGATAGTTTCTAAGCATGTAACCTACTCAAGCTCAAACCCAAAACTTGCAACATGAACATTTAACTTCATAGTTAATATCTAAGAGTAGGAGGGGGCTTACAATGCTATGAAGGCACAAATCAATATATAAAAAGATTGAGACGAAGCCACACTAGCAAAAACCCCAAATCAATAAGCTCCAATAAAACCCTTGAGAAAATAATAAGAAAGATCCTTGCTTTGATGAAGATTTTCCTTGAAATCAAGTTTAGAAGCTCTCATATGAACATAGTAACTCTCATACACTCATATGATCATGTAATCTCTCATGTGAATGAAGATAGAATTTATGACAAGAGGATGGAGACTTGAGTGGAGGCCATGATCATTAGAAATTTTGGCATAGTTTAGTTGTAGGATCTAATAATGAGGGTTTAAAGGTTAGGTTAGGGGTCTTTTTATAGAGATTAGGATTAGTTTTAGCCATAGGATTAACCCCAATTCAGATCCTAGCCATCAAAATCCGTTACAAGCCAACAAATCAGGCCCAAAACATGTCTTGGGGAAGAAGTCAGGTGCACCAGGCCAAAACTGGTCTGGCCACCTGTATCGACTCCCAAGTCGACTCTAGAGTCGACTTGGGGGGGGGTGGTGTCGACTCTAGAGTCGACACCCCTTTGACTAGGGTTGACTTTTTGAATTTTAATCTGTTTTAAATTCTGAAAATTCTGAAAACTTCGACGGACCATATCTTGGTCATACGGACTCCGATTCTCAAAAATTCGGACTCTATTTCGCGTATTTTTCCGAGACGAACGCAATGGCACAGCCCGTTTCCCTTGATTCATATTTTAAAATTTAATTCTGCCTTGATTCTTGATTATCACACGTTATTAAAATTCGGGTTGTTACAATTTGGTTTAAGAAAACTTATTATGCCGCCATAGACATGGTTCGTAATTTACACACACGCACATACATACACACAAACACACACACACACATATATGTGTGTGTGTGTGTGTGCGCGCGCGCGCGTGAGTGTGCGCACGCGCGCATTTGTGCGCACACGTATGTGTGTGCGTATATGCGAGCGAGCGATACATACCATTGTAAATTGAATCAAGTATAAACATATGTTGTTGAATAGTATATGTACATTAAGTAGTTAACTCTTTTACAGTACCATACTAAACACAAGTTATTAGCTTTCCGAAGTAGAAAGCATAGACAATATATGATACAATAAAAGAAAAACAAATTAATATGTATAAATTTGTCATTTATATATTTACCAACAACAATGAGGTATAAACAAAGATAATAAAATTATACCATAACCATCTCACGAGCCTTTTATTTATCAAGAAGGTCACAGGTTAATAAAGAGAAGATGATATGGAAACTCCTTTTGTTTCATTAGAAGAAGAAAATAACAGAAGTGGAGCTTAACAGGATTCACGACTGAGCTTATAGATAAAGGAAAACATATTCGTGATTTGGAAATGCGTATGGTAGAGGTGTCTTTATGCACTTATTTGGTTCATTAGTTTCCAGCGTGATGGTTGGTATCGAGGACATGCATATGCATTGTGGAATCTGTCCAAGTAAAAATGAAGACAACACATGAATTATGAGTTTTATCAACGTCAGGTTCTTAAATTTCACGCATCTCAATATGTTATCTTCGAGAAATACTTGCAGCATGGATTCCCTTGTTAATTTTTAATTTTTACTTTTAGTCAAGGTTTATTTGAATTTTTATTTAGTGTTTTAAGTTTAGGTTGTTTTTATTTTCAGATGTGTAAATTAAGATGCCCCCAATTTTGACATAATTTGTAAAGTTAACTCTTGTTCTCTTTTTCCTTTTCAGCAATAAGATAAGTTTATTTTTTGTATTGAGGATATATGATATTGTAATATTATTTTGTCATCGGTTTTATTTCACTAAGTTATACTGATATTGTAGAGCTCTCATATAAACAAATTCTATTTATATGATAACTAATATTGCAGTCTATTTTGTCGTTGTTTGACACTGAAAACGGATGTAACTGTTGTCCAATTGCTTTATTATGATGGCATTGTAACATCAAATAAGTTTTTTTATAAAGCTAATTGTATTTTTTAATATGTTTTAAATTCGCTACGGCTTAAGGCCGTATCTAATGATGAATTATATGCAGATTAAGATGTATCTCGTTGACGAATGAGATGCGGATCATAGTCGTATCTAATTCATCATTAGATACGGCTTAAGGTTGTATCTAATTGATAAACATGCAACGAATTGATACGGCTCAAAGCACCGCCTAATCACATTAGATATGGTACAAAGGACTACCAAATTTGCATTTCTGGTGTAGTGTGACCACGAAGCCTCCCAGCATACGAGTCGAGGTTGCCGCCGTACCGTCTTATAAACCATCTGAATCAGTCTTCAGGCTTCCCTACAACTGCGGTGTAACAAATGTATATAATGCATATTCATCGAATGGTAACGTACAGATCATGCCTCTATAGGTATAACCTGAAGCCTACCACAGAAGACCATCACGTATTATCCTCACGTCTCGTAGAAGTCCCGCACTTCCCTCTAGTCCCGATGAATAAGTTGGACTTGCTCCCACCATGTCTCCCAACACTTTCGAAGATCTACCCCATTGGGTTCTTCATCCTTACAGACTGGACCAAATGCATATCATTTTATTAGACCCTATGCCTAATTTATTCTTATGCGTTTTGGTTACTTTTCCTTTTTTGTTGATTTACCATATTCATTAATCTATTCAATTGAATATTATTTATTTATAAATCAACTTAATTGATTACCGAAGAATACTGCCTAAGTACAAGGCCACTATAGAATATTTTAAGGCTGATTAAACTTAATTTTTAATTTCATATTTATTTATAATAAGCGTATTTTCTTGCTTTTCATTTTCCAAATTATAAACTTTATAATCTTTCTTACATATAATTGTCACTGAACAGTGCTTATTATATTCAAATTATAAGTTGATAATAAGCCTTTTTCTTTCTATAACTTCTTTCGGTTATGTTAATTTTCTTTTTCCACCTTTACCATTTATTCTTTTAGGAAGTTGGATATATTCCAAATTAATTGGTTATCAAGACTATAATAAATCCATTTCCATAGTTTTAAATAATTGTTATAACGGGAACCCATGATTGCAAAACATTCTTTTTTTAATTTTTAAAGTTGTTAAATTAGTGCGTAATACGGTTAATTCCTTATTTCACGCTACTCCTCATTTATTCACTATTTTCAGTTTGCAATCATGTTTCCTATATATTTTTTTGTTTACCCAAGTTATGCAACATGTTTCTTCTTCTTTCTTAACCAATCTATCTAGGCTCCTATAATATTTGATTAACGTACATTAATTACTGTCTCTAATTTTTTTTGCACAATTACGTTGAAATTTGACACAATTTGATTTACATTTCTATTCTTTTAATCCCTACAATTTATGCATTATTTTCATTTAAATCTGAAAAGGGATTTCTTACAAATAATATGTAAATTCACAATCTTCCCATTTATTACAATATTGACACAATATGTTCTTTTAGCCCTAATCGTTAAATTTTCCCTTTTTTTCATAATTTCAATTTATTTGTGCATAACTGCAATTTAATAATTTTGTGCTTATCCACGATTCAATTATTCAATTTGCGCATAACCACAATTTTATTCAATTTTCGTGCATAACCAAAATTTGACATAAACGGTATATTCCGACGAAGAAGAGGAGAAAGAAGAAGAAGATGAACATATTGTAAATTTCTGCAGGAATCAAACAATATAGAAATATTATTATTGAAAAAAATATAATATCATCCACTCACCTAACTATGCACAATTCTTGAATCTGATTTGGATCTACGTTGCTTTCTTTTTAATTCAGATTTATTGATTTGTCTGCACAGAGGATCTGAGCATCTATAACTTAAATCTATAATTTTTATCTGCAAATCTTAAATAAGAAATCCTAAAACTAATATATTTATTTTTTGAATAATTTGGAGGAGAAAAGAAATGGTAGAGCTCTGGCGCTCTCTCAGAAAATATGAGTTGGGGGCTAGGCCTTGCTGGTCTAATTATAGGTGCTCAGATGGATCTCGCCCACTTAATTGAAATAAATAAAATTAGAGCCATTTAGAACGTTAAATCCAGGTCACCTTTCCCAGCACAGGGTCGACCTGAGCTCTAGGTGGGTCGACCCCTGTGTCGATCTAGTATTAGGGTGGATCGACCCGTGTGTCAACCCACTTATGGCCTGGGTCGACCCATTTACTAGGTCATGAACGTTAATTTTGTTCTAATTAAATTTTCGTTTAACATTGCACTCAAACGTTCCATTTCTAACCTAATATTCTTCTCTATATTAATTGCTTCTATTTATAATGTACATTTTAGATTTCAAACTAAAATTTGTGCTAGAATATTTGCGCACGACTTCGTTAACTTTTATTCATTATAGTTGTGCAATAAACGTTATTATTATTGTTACAATTCTTAACATTATTATTTAATTTCTTTCCCAATTCTTTAGTCTTATCCGTTTCAGTTTTCAAATGCGAAATTAATACGCATATATAATTTTTCCCATTTTGAACATTCTGCGTGTTTGTTCCCTTTTTAATTCAATGAATGTTATCTTTAACGTTTATTTCCATTATGTCGTACGCGCATGAATTACATTTCAATTGCGCACCATCAACGTATTAATATGCGCATATCTATTCTAAATTGAAACGTTACTTAATTAATGTTATTTCAAACTTTCTTTTTATTACATAATTTTTTTATCGTTTATGACACATATTTATATTGTGTATTTCTTCTGCAATGTATACCTAAATATTATTTCTTTATTAACATCAATTATGACATGCGTTACTAATTAATAGGGACGTTTCAATTTTTATGTCAGTCAATTTTCTTTTTCTATCTATTTATTTCAATTTCAAATAACTATTTTTTTTCTGGAAATTTATGTACATACATAATTTAAAAATATAAATTATATTTCCACACATTTACATATAAATATTTTCCGATGCTAAACTTTGTACATTCGTAAATTTGTCGTACAAACTCCATTTGGATCATATTATATATGTAATTTATCAGAAAAATGCAACGAACGCAATGGTACATGTTCTGAATGTTGGAGAATGGAGTTTTAATGACAACAACCTTATTTCAATTACCAGATTATAAAATATATACTAACATCTCTATATAGAATATATATATATATATATGCAGGGTTTGTATACAGGACTTAAATACTGAAGACTTACAGTTTTAGAGTTTCAAGAGATTCAGGATTCAGAAGAGATTCAAGACTTATGAGTAATCAAGTTATCAAGATTTCAAGAGTTCAAGAAAAATATAGTAATATAGTCTAGTTTAATTGTAAGACTCTGAATAACACTCCAGGTTCAAATTCTGATTTTCAAATTTTGAATTTCAAATTCTGATTTTCAAATTTCAAATTCTGTTTTCAAAATTCAACTTATCTTGCTTATGATTTCAAACATATAAGTTTAAAGTTTTAATATATATATATAACTTTATACATAGTTATATAGTTTTAAATCTTATAGCTTTATAGATATGTTTATATAATATATTATTATGGTTTCATATGATTTTACACTTTAGAATATTCATTTATATTACCAAGTTTTTATTCAATAATTTCTAGAATAATATATATGTTTAAACACTTGAAAAATAGTTTAAAAAACAAATAAATATACTATACATATGTCGACATACATAAATAGCTATGTTGACATACAACTGTCATTTTTCCTATTTTCAAAGGAAGTGTCTTTTCACTATTTGTAACATTTCTGAAACATTACAACCGTTGATACATTATAAATATGGTCTGATTTCGAAATTTTTCATCATTCTTCTTCTCTATCTTCACCCCTTTTCATACCACCATTAAAATACATTATTTTCTTGATTTCTAGACTTATACTTTGCTGATATCTACTCAAATTATATAAAACTTCATCTCTTCTCAATCTCTATTTACTACTATCAATTTGGAAGTGCTATTGAAGATTTATAGGGCTGTTGTAATCATTTAGGAATTGTTTAGGAAAGGGTGTGTTCCTTGTAGCCCTGAAATCAAGGAAACGGAGCGGTGTTAACCTTGTAGCGATGAAATCAAGGGTGTTTGAAGCGGTGTTAACCTAGTAGCCGTGAAATCAAGGGTTGTACTTGGATATTGATAATAATAAAACTTTGCACAATCCAGCATTGTGTGGGACTAGACGTAGGTGTAATTCGAACCAGTATAAAATCAGGTGTGTTCTCTCCTATTTTGCATTTTATATTATTTGTTTTTGTGTTTGTGATCATCTCTGGTGTCCGTGATTCATACAGTAGATCATATAGTTTAAGATTTTAATAAATTCCCCATAAACACTATTCACCCGGTCTGTTTTGCCTTAAGATCTGCAATCCCTAACAATTAGTATCAGAGCATAGGTTATCAAAAATTTTATAATCTGATTTTTGAAAAATGTTAAATGGAAACCAACAATGGTAATAATAGTTCTTTTATAGAGGGTAAGTCCACTATTTAATAGCAGTAATTATTCATATTGGGCATGCAGACTAAAAATATATTTACAATCAGTAGGATTGGAAACATGAAATAGTACGCAGACTGAATATGTTAAACCCACTACAATTTTTGCACAATGGACTAATGAACAAAAGGTTTTTGCATAGAGTAATTCTAAAGCCATGAATATCTTGTTCTGTTCATTAGATAGAAATGAATTTAATAGGGTATCATTTTGTAAATCTGCTTACGAAATATGGAGAACGTTACAAGTTACTCATGAAGGAACCATTAAAGTTAAACAAACAAAGATATCAATGCTAATTAATCAGTTTGAGTTATTTAAAGTGAATGAGAATGAATCTATCTCCAATATGTATTGCAGATTCCAGGAGATTGTGCATTCATTAATAGAATTGGAAAAAACTTATTCAGAAGAAGACCAAGTCAGAAAAAAACTTTGTTCATTAACCCCAGAATGGGATTACAAAACATTATCAATTGAAGAAGCCAATAATGTCAGTGAAATGAAGATGAATTTGATGTCGTTTGAAGTTCAACTACAGAAAAGAAAGGAAAATCAGCCCATAGAAAAGAAATCTATCGAATTCAAAGCGACAACAAATGGTTCTGATTCAAGCAGTGAAGACGATGAAGAAATGTCTTTAATGACAAGGAAATTCAGAAAATTTCTGAGATATAAAAGGAGAAATAATTTGTTGAGACAAGATTTTGATCAATGCCAACATATAAAGGTGCAATGAACATCATTTCATAGAGATAAGTTTTTTTTTTACTTTGAGTTGTGTTAGAAATATGTTAAAATCTATCCTCAAAGTATAACACGAATGCACAAAACAATAGCATATCTTCGTTGCTGAAATCTGTATATTTGAGGAATTGAAAAGTCACAGAAAAAGCCCAAACTGTAACAACTCGAATTTTTATAACAAGGTAAAACAATAAATTAGGGCAGAATTAAATTATAAGTTAAGAATCAATGGGAACGGGTTACGCCATTGCGTTCATCTCGAAATTCTACTTGAAAATGAGTCCGAAATTTCGTAAATCGGAGTCCGTATGACCAAGTTATGGCCCATAGAAGATTTCAGAAAATTCAAAATTCAGCTCGAAATTCAAATTCAGCCCCAAACAGATTGGGCGGGAAAATTTCCCGCCTAGCCCCAGGTCGACTGGGGTGTCGACTGGGGAGTCGACCTGCCCCAGCCCCAGGTCGACTGCCCAGTCAACTTGGGTGTCGACCTGGGGGTCGACTTCCCTGGTTGGACCATGTTGGCCTGGTGCACATGCTTGCTCCTTTGGGTCTGCTCAGTTGGCCTATGACGGGATTTGATGGTTCAGATCTAAACTAGGGTTAATTCTATGGCCTAAACTTGTCTCTACTCCTATAAAAACACCCTAAGACCTAGCCTAAACCACCACAAATCATCCTAACCACTAAGTGCTGCCAAAATGCTCCCTAATCATGGCCTCCATCTTCATCTTGAGAGCTTGAGAGTTCTAAACTAGATCTAAGGCAAAAGGAGCAATCTTTCTCCATCAAATCAAAGGAGCTACTTATTTCTCTAGGCTTCATGTGGAGCTTATTATTGTTTGGAGATTTGCTAGTGTTGCTACATCATTCCTAGAGCTTCTACAACGTCTCTATCTTGTTCTATTTTGTTCTAGTTCTCATAGCCACGCTTTGTAAGCCCCACTCTACTCTTAGATTTAAACTATGAAATTAATATGAACATGTAGCAAGTTGAAATGGGATTTTTTGTGCAATACTTGTCTTTGGTCTATCATTGTATGCATAGGTACATTCATGACTCTTTTGATCTATGATTGTGGAACTATCATGAACCTAGTACCGTTCATCTTGATTTTTGGGTAGAAAGCTATGAGCTTTATTTGGGGATTATGCATAATGCAACATAGAACCCCTCATAACCTTGATGTTAACTTGCCTATGATGTTGAACTACATGCTAGTCACAAGTTTATCACTCTATGTCAATTATTACCATGTTATCACCCTTTTTGCTAAGTTTGATGTCATACATGTTTTGAGGCCAATAATCCTATATGCTAGTTGTGATGAACACTTTTGCCTCAAATATCATCATGTTTAACTTATGACCAACTTTACCACCTTATGCCCATCTTTGTCATATTGTTATGTTCCCCTTCTTGATCTATTTGTATTGATGCGAATTTACGTGCGATGGGAATACGTTATGGGTAGTTAGGCAAACTTGAAATGACATGAAAAACATGACTTGAAATGTGACATGAAAATTGATTATGCTTGAAAACTTGAATGTGGTCATGACATGTGGAAAACCATAAAGTGGCCAACTCGAGATTGGGTTGAGTTTATAGCGTAAATCTACCCGGAACCGCCCGGCAAATCCAGTGGCTACAAACAATAGGACCCAATGTGAGTAGTTAGTCATAACGCGCTTGAAACCCGAGGTTAGACTAGGTTGTGGTGTAAATCTGCACGGACCCGCCCGGCACATCCAGTAACCACAACAAAGTCAAATGTGAGAGGTTGGGCGCATTAAGTTAATTAATGCTACATGATAGGGTTAAGTCATGAACCACTTGGATACACTTAACCAACTTGATACATGATTAGATAGGGTTAACCACACTTAACCCGTCAGAAACCCTAGTTACGTGGTCCTTTTCAGCAGTAACCCTCTTAGATGTATCACGATACCCTAGGGACTAGGCTAGGGTGGGGCACGATTACTGGGCTGATTGTAAGCGACCAGAAAGACGGCTGAGTAGGTGCGCCAGTGTAGGTTCAGGCGGGCTATGGTCGTGCATATAGTCCGGAGTTGAAAAAGATAGACACGGGCACCAGTAGGTTTAGACTGTGCGTGCTTGATTTGTATCAGTGGTTGGCACCCTAGGGCTTGGTACACCCTAGGGTGGACCTAGCACAGTTGACTACATTCCGTGATTGGGTCGTACGACACCGACACTCGACGAGTTAGGCTTATAGGGAGCCGATCGACTAGACCGTATACTTGGACCTTGACTTGGGTCATCTCATGATATTGGGCCAAGGGATCATTTCTTGTTTATACTTGACATGGGTTAGAATACTAGTACCATTGGTGCAAAACTAAACCTTGTATATGCGATGCCACACTTGATCTACCTTGTTATCTATTTATCATGCCAGTTAGTTACCATCTTTATGTTTCATCTCAGTTTCTCATGTCTAGTTAACTTCATTAGTTTTTATACTAATAGTAGGTAGGACTTACCAGTCTTTATGACTGACCCTTTTTCTTTCGCCTCTTTTCTTCTCCCCCCCCCCCCCCCCGGTTCTCAGGGAGGGAACACTAGTGCTTAGCTTGGACATTTGGCTTGCTTTCTTGACAGCTCATGTACGGTTTGGACTTGAGCTTGCTATGGCTTCACCACATCTATTTTGGGGATAGTTTACTTTATGTTATTTTCAGTTTATGTTTCTAGACTTGTGGTAGTTGGAAAATGATGACTAAGTATTTTGATGTAAGTTGACTTTGGTTTTGAAATGGTTAACTATGGTTTTTAAATTTCTACCGCTGCTTTACTTATTTATTTATCTATGTTCTGTCTTGTGATATCTCTGTGCATGTTTACCTAGACAACACCCCTCCAAAGCTAGTGCAATCACTCGTGAGTGACCCTGGCGGAGGTGGGGTGTTACATTTGGTATCAGAGCATGAGGTTTACTAGACCAGACAAAAGTTTTAAAAACCCTTTTGAAAAACTATTTTCAAAACCAATTAAGTATTTTTCCAAGGAAAGTCTAGTTTATTTTAAAAAGGCTATTCCCCAAAAGCCATTAGCACTATCCTTTGTTTCCTCATTCTAAATCTATCTTTTACTTCGTTTCAGTATGGCTGATAACTTTATCATCCCGGAGGGAATACCAGTACCCCTTTGGTTTAGGAGGTACATGGAGGCTAGGGCAAATGGAGCCGGCCCAGCAAACACTCCCACTCCTCCTCCCGTACCTGAGGTTCCTCCTCCTCCTCCTCAGCGTCCACAAGCGGATTTCGCGAAGATTTGCAAAGACTTTAAGGCGACGGGTGGCAAGAATTTTGTTGGGACAGAGACTTTTGTTGAGGCAAGAAACTGGTTAAGGGAAACTGAAGACCTTTTTGCTATCTTTGATGTAGAAGATCGTAGGAAAGTTCTATTGGCAGTATGGCTATTGAAAGAGGAAGCTGCTTATTGGTGGGAAGTCACCAACGCTACTAGGCCTATAGAGACTTGGGCCGACTTTAGGATGAGGTTTGGGCTTAAGTTTCTATCATCTGCTGAAGAGAATCTGCAAATGGAGAGGTTTATATCTTTGAAGCAAGGGGACATGACCGTGAGGGAGTATGTGAATAAGTTTAACCAGCTTGCTCGATTCGGTTTAGACATGGTTAACACACCTCAGAAGAAGGCTCTACGCTTTGCTCGAGGATTGAATGAGCCATTGCAAAGTTTGGCCATGTCTCATATACCCATGGGGGGCACTTTTGAGAGCTTAGTGGATATGGCCTTGCTTCAAGGAGATGATAAGAGTGGCAAGAAAGAAGTTAAGCTTAATGAGACTCAAACCAAGAAGGTGGACTCCAAGTGGTGAGGCAACCAGAACAACCAGAGCAACCAGAACAACAAGAACAACAAGGGTAATAAGGCCAACAACAACAAGGCAAGGGAGACAAGGAAGTGCAACTTCTGTGGGATCACTGGACACATAGCCAAATATTGTAGGAAGAAGAAGAGGAAGTTGGGAGAATGCTTTCATTGCGGAGAGTCTGGACACTACAGTAAGGATTGCCCAAAGAAGCAAGGACAGACTCAGCGGGCAGGACCTTCTGGAGGGAAGATGCATGCTCTCAACACTACTCCAGCTCCGGACCGAGGTAGTATTTCTGTAGAAATCCTTGTTTACATTTCTGGTTTTCCTGTTCGAACTTTATTTGATTCTGGCGCATCGCATACCTTTATTTCTTCTGACATTGTTGAAAGTTTGCACCTAAGTACTAGTCTAGTTGAGGATCCCGTTAGTGTTTCAAATCCAATTGGGGGTTCCGCCCATCTATCTATGATTTGTATGGATTTGAGGATTTCTATCCTGACCGTAGAATTCACATGTAATGCTTATGTTCTCGGGTTCATGGGATACAGGATGATTTTGGGCATGGATTGGTTGTCCAGTTATGGAGCCATTCTCGATTGTGAGCATAGGGTAGTGAGGCTTATGACTCGCCTTGGCAATACCCTAGAGATTTCTTGTAACCCTATGGATCCCGTCATGTTATGTTATCTTGAATCCCTCGACTCGTCTATTGACAATCTTCAATCTGTGAGGGTGGTCCGAGAGTATCCTGATGTCTTTGATGAGGTGAAGGGGTTACCCCCTAAACGTGAGATAGAATTCCGTATTTATCTTGTTGATAATGCCAAGCCAGTTTCATTGCATGTTAGGCACATGGCCCCGCGAGAAAGAAGAGAGCTTAGCAAGCAAGTCAAGGAGTTGCTTGAGAAAAATTTCATTAGGTGAAGCATTTCTGAATGGGGTGCTCCTGTGGTATTCGCTACTAAGGCGGATGGTTCGCTTCGTCTATGTGTTGATTATCGTGAGTTAAACAAGCTGACAAAGAAGAATAGGCACCCATTACCGAGGATTGATGATCTCTTTGACCAGCTTGTAGGTGCTTCTGTTTTCTCTCAACTCGATCTAGCCACCGGATTCCATCAGCTTAGAGTGGCTAAGGATAGTATTGACAAGACTGCGTTTAGGACTCCAGATGGATTCTTTGAATGGCTCGTCATGCCGTTCGGTTTGACTAATGCACCCGCATACTTCGTTGATTTGATGAGTAGGGTGTTTAGGGAGTTCTTTAACAAGTTTGTGGTTGTCTTCGTGGATGATATTCTGATCTTCTCTAAGGACGAGGAAGAGCATGCTACACATCTCAAGGAGGTTATGGATACGCTTAGAGCTCATCAGTTAAAAGCCAAGTCCTCCAAATGCTATTTTTGGAGAAGGGAAGTTCGGTTCCTTGGGCATATAGTTTCTAAGCAAGGCATAGCTGTGGATCCCGCTAAAGTAGTGGCGGTACAAGACTGGAAAGTTCCGAAGAATGCAACTGAAGTGAGAAGCTTTCTCGGTCTGGCAGGATTTTATAGGAAGTTCATTAAGGACTTCGCTAAGATTTCATCCCCTCTTACTAAGTTAACGAAGAAGAACTTAGTCTTTTCATGGGACTTAGAGTGTGAGCTTGCTTTCAAAGGCTCAAGAAAGCCCTCACCACAGCTCCAGTTCTAGCATTACCCGATGGAGGGAAGTTGTTTACCGTGTACACCGATGCATGTGGCACGGGATTAGGCGCTATCCTGATGCAAGAAGGGAGAGTGATATGCTTTGGGGTAGGCAACTCAAAGTTCATGAGAAGAACTATCCCACTCATGATTTGGAATTGGCGGCGATTGTCTTTGCACTCAAATCTTGGCGCCATTATCTTCTAGGTGAAAGGTTTGAGTTATATACTGATCACAAGTCGCTCAAGTACCTCTTCTCGCAGAAAGATTTGAATCTAAGGCAGCAGAGGTGGATGGAATTCTTGGCATCATATGACTTCGATATAGCTTATACCCCTGGCAAGGGTAATGTTGTGGCAGATGCGCTAAGTAGAAGAAGGTTGACTTTGAGTCCCTTGTTTGTTGAGATGAGGAGCCTAGATTTCTTGGCAACCTTTGATTTTACACCTGCTATTGAGTCGATGACTAGTTCATTAACATCCCTTGAGCTTAGACCTACACTTCTTGATCAAGTTGGGACTTCACAGAGGGAAGACCCACAGATAGTCGAGATCATGGACAAGTTGATTCATGGTGAGACGTCAAGTCACCTCGCTAGATATACTATTGATGACAAGGGGTGGCTAAGGCGTGATGGAAGACTATGTGTCCCACAAGTAGGAGACTTAGTAAATAAAGTTCTTGAGGAGGCGCATCACTCGAGGATGACCATACATCCCGGAGGGGATAAGATGTACCGGGATATGAAGCACATTTTCTTTTGGGATGGGATGAAAAAGGATGTTGCAGAGTTTGTTTCTACATGCATTGTTTGCCAACAAGTAAAGGCCGAGTCGAAGAAGTCCGGTGGGCTACTGCATCCATTGGAGGTCCCGCAATGGAAGTGGGAAAATATCTCTATGGATTTTGTGGATGGATTGCCGAGATCAAGGAAGGGGAATACTAGCATATGGGTCATAGTGGATAGACTCACGAAGAGCGCTCATTTCGTTCCAGTGAAGAGCAAGAGGACCGCATCATGGCTAGCATCTGTTTATCTTCGAGAGATAGTGCGATTGCATGGAATTCCTTCTAGCATAGTTAGCGATCGTGACCCAATCTTCACTAGCCAATTTTGGAATAGTTTGCAAGAAGCGATGGGTACGCGATTGAATCTAAGTACAGCCTATCACCCACAGACGGATGGTCAGACCGAAAGGGTGAATAGGGTACTAGAAGATCTGTTGAGGCTATGCGTTCTTGACTTTGGTGGCACTTGGGAAGACCACCTTCCTCTCGTAGAGTTTGCTTATAATAACAGCTACCAAGCAAGCACAGGGACGGCACCATTCGAAGCTTTGTATGGGAGGCCGTGCAAGTCACCAACATGTTGGTGGGAGACGACGGATAAGCCTATACTTGGGCCCGACATGATAAGGGACACATCCGAGAAGGTTGAGTTGATTCGAAGGCGGATGAAAACGGCCCAAGACAGACAGAAATCCTATGCAGACAAGCGAAGGACAAACTTAGAGTTTGAAGTGGGAGATATGGTCTTTGTGAAGGTTTCTCCCTTGCGAAATGTGGTTCGTTTTGGAGCAGTTGGAAAGCTAGCACCAAGGTTCGTAGGACCCTTCCTTATCATCGAGAAGATTGGGCAAATGGCTTATAGGGTGGAATTGCCCGAGAAGCTGGCTGGAGTGCACAATGTCTTTCATGTCTCGCATCTCCGAAAATGCCTACATGAATCAGCCGAAGTAGTTGAGCCTAGCATTCTTGAAGACGTGGAGGTAGAGAAAGAGGCAACCCTGAGGCGAGCTCCGATTTGTATCTTGGGAACGGAGATCAAGAAGGTGAGGAATCGATAAGTCAAGTTAGTAAAGGTTCAGTGGAGTGAAGCCGATGAAGATGCAACTTGGGAAACCAAGGAGAAGATGCGTGGGCTTTATCCATTTCTTTTTGAGGGTACATTCTCAATCTCTTTTCCTAGTCAGCATATCTTTCTTTTGCCATCCATGTTTATCTTGTTATTTCGTTAATCTTGAAAACCTTAGGTAGAAACCCTTTGGATGAAACATGCATATGAAACATGTTATGCTGATGGTTGCAAATGGTTGCAAGTGTTTGCAAGTGGTCACTCGTGGATGCATGATACACGTTAGGCACTAAGATCGGCTCACACACTTTCATATTGCATATGCATGGGTGTTTATGCTTATTCATGGATGAAACTTGTTATGCTATCACGTGGATGTTGCATATGGATGAATGTTATATACACTCATGTAGAGATTATAAATTATGTTAGGAATTTGCATACATTTGGACTCATTTCACTAACATATTCTGCATTAAGGAGGTTTACTGAGTCAGTAACCGCCTGATTTTCGCATTAGATGGGTACATATACACACACTTTTGCATATGTTCATACAACATTAGAAATCTTTTAAGGACAATGATTACTTGTGGATGATGTTTTGAGTAGATGGATGATGGATGGTAGGATACGTTCTTCCTAATTTGGAGATTTCGGGGATGAAATCCTTTAAGGTGGGGAGAATGTAACAACCCGAATTTTTATAACATGTTAAAACAAGAAATCAGGGCAGAATTAAATTATAAGTAAAGAATCAATGGGAACGGGTTACGTCATTGCGTTCGTCTCGAAATTCTACTTGAAAACGAGTCCGAAATTTCGTAAATCATAGTCCGTATGACCAAGTTACGGCCCATAGAAGATTTCAGAAAATTCAAAATTCAGCCCGAAATTCAAATTCATCCCCAAACAGATTGGGCGGGAAAATTTCCCGCCCAGCCCCAGGTCGACTGGGGAGTCGACCTGCCCCAGCCCCAGGTCGACTGCCCAGTCGACTTGGGTGTCGACCTGGGGGTCGACTTCCCTGGTCGGACCATGTTGGCCTGGTGCACATGCTTGCTCCTTTGGGTCTGCTCAGCTAGCCTGTGACGGGATTTGATGGTTCAGATCTAAACTAGGGTTAATCATATGGCCTAAACTTGTCTCTACTCCTATAAAAACACCCTAAGACCTAGCCTAAACCACCACGAATCATCCTAACCACTAAGTGCTGCCAAAATGCTCCCTAATCATGGCCTCCATCTTCATCTTGAGAGCTTGAGAGTTCTAAACTAGATCCAAGGCAAAAGGAGAAATCTTTCTCCATCAAATCAAAGGAGTTACTTATTTCTCAAGGCTTTGTGTGGAGCTTATTATTGTTTGGAGATTTGCTAGTGTTGCTACATCATTCCTAGAGCTTCTACAACGTCTGTATCTTGTTCTATTTTGTTCTAGTTCTCATAGCCACGCTTTGTAAGCCCCACTCTACTCTTAGATTTAAACTATGAAATTAATATGAACATGTAGCAAGTTGAAATGGGATTTTTTGTGCAATACTTGTCTTTGGTCTATCATTGTATGCATAGGTCCATTCATGACTCTTTTGATCTATGATTGTGGAACTATCATGAACCTAGTACCGTTCATCTTGATTTTTGAGTAGAAAGCTATGAGCTTTATTTGGGGATTATGCATAATGCAACATAGAACCCCTCATAACCTTGATGTTAACTTGCCTATGATGTTGAACTACATGCTAGTCACAAGTTTATCACTCTATGTCAACTATTACCATGTTATCACCCTTTTTTCTAAGTTTGATGTCATACATGTTTTGAGGCCAATATTCCTATATGCTAGTTGTGATGAACACTTTTAACTCAAATATCATCATGTTTAACTTATGACCAACTTTACCACCTTATGCCCATCTTTGTCATATTGTTATGTTCCCCTTCTTGATCTATTTGTATTGATGCGAATTTACGTGCGATGGGAATACATTATGGGTAGTTAGGCAAACTTGAAATGACATGAAAAACATGACTTGAAATGTGACATGAAAATTGATTATGCTTGAAAACTTTAATGTGGTCATGACATGTAGAAAACCATAAAGTAGCCAACTCGAGGTTGGGTTGAGTTTGTAGCGTAAATCTGCCCAGAACCGCCCGGCAAATCCAGTGGCTACAAACAATAGGACCCAATGTGAGTAGTTGGTCATATCGCGCTTGAAACCCGAGGTTAGACTAGGTTGTGGTGTAAATCTGCCCGGACCCGCCAGGCACATCCAGTAACCACAACAAAGTCTAACGTGAGAGGTTGGGCGCATTAAGTTAATTAATGCCACATGATAGGGTTAAGTCATGAACCACTTGGATACACTTAACCAACTTGATACATGATTGGATAGGGTTAACCACACTTAACCCGTCAGAAACCCTAGTTACGTGGTCCTTTTCAGCAGTAACCCTCTTAGATGTATCACGATACCCTAGGGACTAGGCTAGGGTGGGGCACGATTACTGGGCTGATTGTAAGCGACCAGAAAGACGGCTGAGTTGGTGCGCCAGTGTAGGTTCAGGCGGGCTATGGTCGTGCACATAGGCCGGAGCTGAAAAAGACAGACACGGGCACGGGTAGGTTTAGACTGTGCGTGCTTGATTTGTGTCAGTGGTTGGCACCCTAGGGCTTGATACACCCTAGGGTGGACCTAGCACAGTTGACTACATTCCGTGATTGGGTCGTACGACACCGACACTCGACGAGTTAGGCTTATAAGGAGTCGATCGACTAGACCGTATAGTTGGACCTTGACTTGGGTCATCTCATGATATTGGGATAAGGGATCATTTCTTGTTTATACTTGTCATGGGTTAGAATACTAGTACTATTGGTGAAAAACTAAACCTTGTATATGCGATGCCACACTTGATCTACCTTGTTATCTATTTATCATGCCAGTTAGTTACCATCTTTATGTTTCATCTCAGTTTATCATGTCTAGTTAACTTCATTAGTTTTTATACTAATAGTAGGTAGGACTTACCAGTCTTTATGACTGACCCTTTTTCTTTCGCCTCTTTTCTTCCGTTTCCCCCCACCTCCCCCCTAGGTTCTCAGGGAGGGAACACTAGTGCTTAGCTTGGACATTTGGCTTGCTTTCTTGACAGCTCATGTACGGTTTGTACTTGAGCTTGCTATGGCTTCACCACATCTATTTTGGGGATAGTTTACTTTATGTTATTTTCAGTTTATGTTTCTAGACTTGTGGTAGTTGGAAAATGATGACTAAGTAATTTGATGTAAGTTGACTTTGGTTTTGAAATGGTTAACTATGGTTTTTAAATTTCTACCGCTGCTTTACTTATTTATTTATCTATGTTCTGTCTTGTGATATCTCTGTGCATGTTTACCTAGACAACACCCTTCCAAAGCTAGTGCAATCACTCGTGAGTGACCCTGGCGGAGGTGGGGTGTTACACAAACGGTCCAGGCTCCGACCGGGAAAGACTGCAGAGTGATATGGACTATGGACCGAGGTCCTCTAGTCCATAGCCAGAAAACGGTCGACCGCCCAAAAAAGGGCCGGTCGACCGGTTTTACTGTGTTTGCACATAACGGCTATTTTTTTATTCTTTAAATTTCCAGAAACTTAACTAGTCGACCGGTGATTTTCAACCAGTCGACTGGTTCCGAACAGCAAGCTTTTTTATGAAGGGCTGCTTCCATTCATCAAGAGTTTTCTCTTCAATTTTTAATGGAAACGGATGCAATCTTTTGTAGAAACTCTTCATGAAGGAATGCAGCTATTCTACACTATAAATAGACTTGAAATCATACTTTCAAATCACCGATTCTTGCTCTAAATTCTGATCTTACTTTCTAAATATTCTTACATTCTAAAAGCTCTCAAATATTTCAATTGCTTATTGAATCTTTGAAATTATTTCATATCTCTTGATTCAGTAAGTAATATACTTCCTTAAATCTACGCATTCAAAGTATATACTTGAGGATCAGATTATAGGAAGATTGTACTCAAACTGTTGACTATCCGTGTTGAATCCAGAACAAAAGCAGAAGTCAAAACTATTGTATTAGTTGAAGTCCTGTGTGTGATCAGGTAAGTGTTGAAGTCCTGTGTGTGATCAGGCAAGTGTTGAAGTCCTCATTGTTGTAAGAGGCAAGTGTTGAAGTCCTCGCCGTGGTTAGGGGCACGAAATCCTGTTCTGCTGCTCAGGTCCCCGTTCTGCTGCTCAGGTGTTGTATACCTGTTCCTCCGGGTGAAGTGAGGTTGTTGATTAGTGAAAATCCAGATAGAAGTCTGGGACTGGACGTAGGACGGTGCTCCGAACCAGTATAAAAATCCCTGGTGCGATTTTTCTATTTTTTTACTGCATTTACTATCATACATTTCTGTGCTTGTTTATTACTTTATACTTGACTATTGTTCGTCATATTACACGATCCTTGTGTGTAGTATACTTGAAAAGTACATGCACGCACTTTCAATTGGTATCAGAGCCCGGTGTTCTAGAGATCGTAACAACATCCTAGAACAAATGGCAATAAAGAAGTCTAGTCAAGGGATTAGAAAATGGAAAAGCAACAAAGCAGAATCAGGAGAGCAAGGAAACAAGTGTCTCATGGCTAAAGTCAGATCACAATCGGTATGTACAGATTCGTTGTTTAAAGATCTTTTGTTAGACCATGAAAAATTATTGAAACTCAATACAGTCATTTTAGCTATGTCAAAAAAATTACAAGCAAGAAAATTCCAAACTAAAAGAAGAAAACAATCGTTTGGTAAAACAAGCCAAATGTTTTGAAAATACCTTAGAAGAGCTTGTTTCTCAAAAAGAAAATGAGCGACTAGAAGATAAAAACAATGTTCTTTTAAAGGAAATAGATCTTTTGCAAAATAGAAATATATCATTAGAAGATTCTTTAAATAATTCTAGTTCTTTAATTTCGTCTCTTGAAAAAGAGAATGGAGCTTTAACTGAAAAGAATTTAGAATTATCTTAAGAATATGAGATTTTAAAGGTAAATAATAATATTTTGCAAAATGAAATTTTTGACACAAAAGAAAATTTTGAAAAATTACAATCTCCTTTTAATTTAGAATCTCAAATTTTTGGTCTCAAAACTGAGAACGGTACTTTGAAAGAAAAAATTTCTGAATTAAATAAGGAAATTGGTAATAATAAAATTTCCTTTGAAAATGTCATTCGGGACTTTGGAATCGAATTTGAAAAATATACAAATAAGTTCGTGAAATTTAATAAAGGTCAAAATGATTTAAATGATATTTTATCCTGCTCTAGACCTTTACACGATAAAAGTGGTATAGGATATAATAAAACCAATCAAAGAAATAGTACTAGATATGCTTTTATGTACAATAAGAATATCACTACTAGTACTAATGCACATCCAAGACCCAATTATTATAGAAATTCGAATACTTCTATAACTAGCGGTATTTATAATAAATATAGAAGTATGAAAAGGAATATCAATAGAGATTATTTAAGTATTTGGATCCCTGTAAGTTGGAAAAACAGAGAAAAATATATCGATGATTATTTTGATTCAGTGGTTAATAATGAAAATTTTATCTTTAAAGGTTCCATTAAACCCTCTTGGGTATGGTTACCTTCCATCTAACCCATGGACCCAAAACAAAGCAAGTGGGTACCAAACTATATATGTTATATTTTTTGCAGGTACACCACAGCAAGTTATCCTGTATCTCCTAAAGAAATTCAGGGGGAGCTTTATATTTAGAGGGAGAAAATCCAAGGTGTTGTCATCAATCAAAAAGGGGGAGAATGTTGAGACAAGATTTTGATCGATGCCAACATATAAAGGTGCAATGAAGATCATTTCATTTAGAAAAGGTTTTTTTACTTTGAGTCATGTTAGAAATATGTTAAAATCTATCCTCAAAGTATAACACAAATGCACAAAATAATAGCATATCTTCATTGCTGAAATCTGTATATTTGAGGAATTGAAAAGTCACAGAAAAGGCCCAAAC
Organism: Allium sativum; assembly: GCA_030737875.1. Taxonomy (NCBI): domain Eukaryota; kingdom Viridiplantae; phylum Streptophyta; class Magnoliopsida; order Asparagales; family Amaryllidaceae; genus Allium; species Allium sativum. The sequence goes on along the minus strand of CM060921.1, from coordinate 710,551,946 downwards.
GGTCCAGGCTCTGACCGGGAAAGAGTGCAGAGTGATATAGATTATGGACCGAGGTCCTCCGGTCCATAGCCAGAAAACGGTCGACTGCCCAAAAAAGGACCGGTCGACCGGTTTTTCTGTGTTTGCACATAACGGCTATTTTTTTGATTCTTTAAATTTCCAGAAACTTAACCAGTCGACCAGTGATTTTCAACCAGTCGACCGGTTCCGAACAGCAAGCTTTTTTATGAAGGGTTGCTTCCATTCATCAAGAGTTTTCTCTTCAATTTTTAATGGAAACGGATGCAATCTTTTGTAGAAACTCTTCATGAAGGAATGCAACTATTCTACACTATAAATAGACTTGAAATCATACTTTCAAATCACCGATTCTTGCTCTAAATTCTGATCCTACTTTCTAAATATTCTTACATTCTAAAAGCTCTCAAATATTTCAATTGCTTATTGAATCTTTGAAATTATTTCATATCTCTTGATTCAATAAGTAATATACTTCCTTAAATCTACGCATTCAAAGTATATACTTGAGGATCAGATTATAGGAAGATTGTACTCAAACTGTTGACTATCCGTGTTGAATCAAGAACACAAGCAGAAGTCAAAACTATTGTATTAGTTGAAGTCCTGTGTGTGATCAGGCAAGTGTTGAAGTCCTGTGTGTAATCAGGCAAGTGTTGAAGTCCTCATTGTTGTAAGAGGGAAGTGTTGAAGTCCTCGCCGTGGTTAGGGGCACGAAATCCTATTCTGCTGCTCAGGTCCCCATTCTGCTGCTCGGGTGTTGTATACATGTTCCTCCGGGTGAAGTGAGGTTGTTAATTAGTGAAAATCCAGATAGAAGTCTGGGACTGGATGTAGGACAGTGCTCCGAACCAATATAAAAATCCCTGGTGTGATTTTTCTATTTTTTACTGCATTTACTATCATACAGTTCTGTGCTTGTTTATTACTTTATACTTGACTATTGTTCGTCATATTACACGATCCTTGTGTGTAGTATACTTGACAAGTACACGCACGCACTTTCATAATTTTCAAAGAAATAATCAAGGGAGTTCAGGAAGAAATAATAAATCTAAAATATAAAACATTAATATAATAAAAAATGTCAAATCAATATGTCTTTTGAAATTCAACATGTAGGTCGACATACATAAATAGACATGTCGACATATAGACTTGTAAATGAAATTCAAATTTTGAATTTCAAAAGTTTAAACTTTCAAATTTCCCTCCAACTTTTCACCAACTCACAAGGTCTGAAAAGATGTCTTTAATTTCTGAAAAGTTGTGTCCATTCAACCACTATTTATTTATATATTCAATCATATTGTCTCTACCTCTCGTTCAAATTTCAGACAACTTTCTTCATATCTATACTCTTCAAAAACAACTCTTTAATGACTTCCTCAAGCACATCCCAAACAATGAGATTATCTAAAACCGTCAAAGGATATCTCTATAATGATAAAGAAGCAAAAAATGCCTATGTTGACTACCTAGAAGATGGAAAAGTCAACACGGGGACCTTCTCCATTTTTGAAGATTTTTCATCTTACAATCTTCATTCTCTTTTTGAATAAAATGGAGTTTTGAGTTTAATAGATTCACAGGATAACAATGAAGCATGTTATCCTAATCTAGTCAAAATGTTCTATGCAAATTTAAATCGTGGCTTTTACGAAGGAGATGAAAATTAAGTATGGAGTAGTGTACAAGGCACTCAAATCGTTTTAGATTGTGAAATTTTGGATAACATCTTGAATTGTAAGAGTACGATCTCGGATTTTTCAGAATTTGAAATTGATGAAACGAATTTGGAAACCTTTCATCACATATTGGAAAGTGATGCTCATTTGGAATTCAAAAATCATTTTTTCCACCCAAAAGCAAGAATCATCAACCTCCTCCTTCAACATACAATCACTCCTCATTCCGGAAATTTCAACAACCCTATCCTCAAAGTTCAGAAAACACTCTTTGCTACTATTGGTGTTTATGACATCAGTTGGGCCGATATGATTTTAAAAGAATTTAATCCCAAAGAAATGTCCACAAGAGTTATTATGGAGTATATCTTACTCGGATTTTTAATGTTTTGGAGTGGACGTCAAAGGAGAAGAATTTGTGTCAAGAAACGTGTTTGACTCGTCAAATATACGTCTTATGCTGATTCCACTCACCTTTAAGACTTACGTAACATTCGAAGATAAACAAGCTCGTATGCAATAACAACAAGATCCAATGGATATCGAAGAAGAAGAAGAAACTTATTTGGAAAGTATAGAGTGTCCATCTAATACTAGAATCATTTCCAAAGAAATGCTTGTCCAAAATCAAGCAAAGTTAGCCAAGAACCAAAAGAAGATTAAAAAGACTCTTACTCATATGTCTAAGTTCATTGAAAAAATAGGAAGAAAACTTGGAATATCATCTTACTCCTCATCATCCGCTAAAATCTAAGCTTATCTAATTTACGTTATCTTCGTATTTTCTTTCAAATCTTGTATTTGGTATCTTGTATTAGTTGAATGTATTTGCTTTCAAGTGGTAATGGATGATGTTTATTTCTATCAAAACAGTCTTTTATTTAGTAAAAAAATTCATTAGAATTAAAAAAATTAAAATAATATAATAAGAATTAACTAAAAATTAAAAATAACTAAAAAGTTACTAGTGTATGTCGACATACATTTTTAACTATGTTGACATATAACCGATAGTTTTTCAAATTCATTAAAAATTTAAATAACCAACTAATGTCTATTCAATTCCAACGTACTCCAGACCCCATAAATACCTTTTTCTTGCAGAAAAATTTATTCTATCATTTCTCCTTTTTCTCTAATAAATTCTTATCTAAAATACCAAATTATGACAAATCCCATTCATAATTTGAGTGAGAATCTTGAAGAAACTTTGAATTCATTCGAGAATATCCTATCCATAATACTACTTAATCAGCGTCATCTCGAATTAAGTCAAATAAAGATGGTAGAACATCAAGAGAAGCACTTTGATGCCATCCGTTGGCTAATATCTTCTCTTTCCAGAGACGAAGACAACAATCTCGTTAAAGCACCACCCACAAAAGAAGATGAAGATTGAGAGGTCATCAAGAAGGATCCAATCTTTGGTGGAGACGGATGGGTGGAAGTTCCAAGAGACGTTTGACTTGAATTGTCTTGTATGATTTGTTTGATTGGTTTGATTTGAATTTGTTTGAACTTGTTAGTAAATATTGCTTGGATTTGAAACTTGTATATATGGATTAAAACATTTGTAAATATTAACTATAATATTTGGATTGATTTGCTTACGCTTTTAGAATAATATAGGCATAAATTTAGGGGGAGACATGTATATTAAGTACTTTAGTATAGAATCAAATAATCTTAGAATACATAGATAGATATAGGTTATAGATATTTATAGTATAAATTTAGAGGGAGTACATTTAAAATTTCTTCTTATTGATGACAAAGGGGGAGAAATTATAAAATAAGGATTAGTTAGGCTTAGTTTAAGGGGGAGTATGTAGGAATCAAAATGAAAGGGGGAGTATTCGACGGACCCGATCAAAAAGTATCAACAGGTATGAACAGGTGTGAATATTTTATAAATCAAAGTTGTCATCATAAAAAAGGAGCAGATTGTTGGAGAATGGATCTTTGATGACAACAATCTTATTTCAATTATCATTGATTATAAAATATATACTAAATTCTCTATCTAGAATATATATATATATGCAGGGTTTGTATACAGGACTTAAATACTATAGACTGTACAGTTTTAGAGTTTCAAGAGATTCAGCATTCGGAAGAGATTCAAGACTCGTGATAATCAAGTTATCAAGATATTAAGACCTCAAGAAAATTATATTAGTATAGTCTAGTTTATTTGTAAGACTCTAAATAGCACTCCAGGTTCAAATTTTGATTTTCAAATTTTGATTTTCAAATTCTGAATTTCAAATTTCAAACTCTAATTTTCAAATTCTGTTTTCAAAATTCAACTTATCTTACTTATGATTTCAAACATATAAGTTTATAGTTTAATATATATATATATAACTTTAAATATAGTTGTATAGTTTTAAATCTTATAACTTTATAAATATGTTTATATAATATATTATTATTATTATTTCATACAATTTTACACTTTAGAATATTCATTTATATTACTAAGTTTTGATTCAAGAATTTCCAGAATAATATATATGTTTAAACACTTGAAAAATAGTTTTAAAAAAATAAATAAACTATACGCATGTCGACATACATAAATAGCTATGTCGACGTACAACTGTTGTTTTTTCACTTTTCAAAGGAAGTGTCTTTTCACTATTTGTAACATTTCTGAAACGTTGCAACCATTGAGACATTATAAATATAGGCTGGCTTCGAACTTTTTCATCATTCTTCTTCTCCATCTTTACCCCTTATCATACCACCATTAACATACATCATTTTCTTGATTTTTAGACTTATACTTTGCCAATTTCTACTCAAATTATATAAAATTTCATCTCTTCTCAATCTCTATCTACTACTACCAATTTGGAAGTGCTATTGAAGAGTCATAGGGATGTTGTAATCATTTGGGAATTGTTTGGGAATGATGTGTTCCTTGTAACCTTGAAATCAAGGAAATGAAGTTGTGTTAACCTTGTAGCCATGCAATCAAGGGTGTTTGGAGCGGTGTTAACCTTGTAGCCGTGAAATCAAGGGGTTGTACTTGGATATTGATAATAATAAAACTCTGCACAATCCAGCATTGCGTAGGAGTGGACGTAGGAGTAATCTGAACCAGTATAAAATCCGGTGTGTTCTTTCATTTTTTTGCATTTTATATTTATCTGTTTGTGTTTGATTCTGTGTTTGAGATCATCTATGGTATGTGTGATTCATATAGTAGATCATATAAGTTTAATATTTTCATAAATTGCCCATAAACACTATTCACCCCCTCTCTAGTGTTTATTTTGCCTTAAAGTCTGCATTCCACAATCCCTAACACCAAAGCCCAATTCTGACAATTCCAAAAATGTTTGTTTCCCGTTCACCATTTTCTGTAATTATTTAATTGAATTAATATTATTAAAATCCGGGTTGTTATATATGTGATACCTTGTGAACACAAGGTAACTTGTAACGATTAGTTTTGAAAGTACAATCAGGGTGGCCCTGGGGTAAGGCCACCAAGGCAGCTGTCTAGGGCCACCGACCTCATACTGCATATACTTGGACATGTTCTAATATTTAAGGGCCTCTAATATCCAGGTTTGTTTAGGACCTCCATATTTGTTTTAGGACCGACCCTAAGTACAATCCCAGAATAAAATTTGATGAAAGCATTATGCAAGATCAATCCACCTTGGATGACTAAAAAATAGGTTGGAGATATGATTCGTGGTTAAATCAACTCTATGAAATACATAATAATTACGTTCAACCAATAGTTTCATAAATTGTTGCATAGGATATCTCCCTTCCATATTTAGCAATTTCAATTTTATTTGCCATTACAAATATTTCTAATAGTCGATCAATTTTCAAGGTTCTCTATCTTAATTGTTGATAATATTTGGTGTGATCAGTAAAATCCATGAATCTCTTCCATTGATCGTAACATTTCGGAATCTTGTACATTTAATTATAATAATACAGTTGACTTTTAGTTCTCATTTCATACACCATTCTCGTACTTCCATTCGAATCAAACATCTGCATTATATATGAACATATATAATCTGGTTTATTAACATATCCAAATTTAGAATTTTTGACTTATAAATTTGACAATGAAGCATGCCTTATCAGTAGTGAAGTATTCGGTTAATTCTGCATATTCAGCAAGATTATCAACAGTCCTACCCTCTTGCATTTCCAACTCCCCGCACTTTACAATTTTTTCTACTTCATATCATTGCGTAAGCACATCATTTTGAATTTGTTCATCAATCTGTAACAAAATTGTGGTACTAATAATAGTTATTCAGTCCAAGCATATGATATGATTTCTAAGGCAATACAAACCTTATGACATAATATGGTCACACATCATAGATTACAAAACAAAAACACGACAACCCACTGCCGTTTACAATAACATCTGTTTACAATAGGATGACAAAATTCATTGTCCGCCAAAGCTAGTCATTTTAACTGACTTTCCTCGACATTGTTTTGTCGTATGATGTTACATAACACATCCATTATCAGCTAAAACTAGCCATTTTAATTTACTTTTCCCGCAATGTTCACCGTTATAACATGTTAATTACATAACACATTTGATCAATACGTTTCAAAAACGGTATTGTGCTAACCAAAATGATTATGATCCACATTGATATGTATCCGAATGAATAAAGTTATTATCGTTTCAGCGTGCTAAAATTTCTGCATGTCACTTATTATTCTCGATTTGACATATTCGATCAAATTTCGTGATTATTATTTCATATCCAATACGATATTCGATCAAATTCATCAATTGGGTGCAAAACATCAAATTTCACTATTATTCCAATACGAACTTACCTAATTCGATGCTCTCTGATCACTCACACAACTTTCTTGTGTCTTCATTACCTTAACTATATCCAATTATTATTTCGTACCCAACATTAAATTGTAATCATTAATTAGGATATAATTTTTACATTAAGGAGGATCATAGGGTTAGTATTGCAATTTTTATTTATATGTTTAAGAGAAGGCTAATTTATTTTGTCCACCCTTGACAATTCATTAGTAACTAAAAATTGTAACCACCTTAATCAAATGTAGAGCCCCTTTAGCAATCCTCTAAATTTATCATATATTTCATAATATAATTTCTATCATAAGCAGTGGTTAAAGGGGGTAATTAGCGAGAATGAAATGCTTTGAAAAAAGAATTAGGTTGAACGATACCAGATTTTATTTTTAGGTTAAAGGACCAACTTTGAAGAAAAAATAGATTGAACTAAAATGTTAAATATAACTGGCATTATATTCAGTTTTTACACGATACAAAAATGCTTGGTATAATCAGCATTATATTCAGTTTTACACTATACATAATGCCAGTTATACTTAGCACCATCCTTCAACCTTATTTCTCACATTGTATGCCCTTTAGCCTTAAAAATGAAACTTGGTATAGTTCATTGTAATATTTTTTTCAAAATTTATTCTTATATCTTTTTTCACTAATGAAAATATAAATATTATTTACTAACATTAACGCGTTAATGCACAAACTATACAATTCTATAACATTTGGATCCGTAGTGCTCTTAAAACTTACAAAAATGCTACTATGATTAAAAAAAGTTTTTGTCAAATATTATATCAGGACATGATGTAGGGGGACCACATATTAAATTAACATATTATCTCCATTACAAGTGTAATTTGTTTATATTAGTGATATAATACTACAGAAAACGCTATAAAATATACCCTTGATTTCCTTCAATTCTTCCAAATTACATTATTCTGACATGTTGATAAAAACTGTTTTTAACATAGTAACAAAACTCTGAAGGAAAATTCTATTTAAACCCTTGAAATTATGGAACTAAACTTTAAAAACCCTTTTCTCGGGTTTCATGTAAAAGCTACCATCGGACTACAAACGGACAGGGAAGAAGGGTAAGGGCGAAAACGACATGGTAGGCACCCAATTTTAACATTGGAAACCACAAAAATCGCGGATAAGAATCTTCGATCTTGATCCCTTGATTTCCACATGTATTTTCTGAATAATCATCCTTTATCATTATATAAAAGAAAATCTCGCGCTTCTTTGGTCTTCTTCACTAACTTCAACTGAATCGAAAGAAGATGCAGAGCAATTCCGAGGCAGCCAAACGAATTGCTACTATTGCTGCTCATCTCCACCCTCTGGCCCCTCAGGTTTCACTCACTTTTACAGATGCTTATGTTTCGGCTTAAGTTACGATGAATTTTTGTACCATCGGTCCATTAGATTCTCCCTATTCGGCAAGCTTCTCTTCCAATTTTGTCAAATTTATAAGTTATGGTCTCATATGTAGGTCTGTCTTTGGAAACTAAAGGTTTAAAGTAAAATTATGCTGCAGAACGCAAAGCTTTAGCTATGTTCCTTCTCATAAGTTGAGTAACAAGTATGTTTTTATAATTTGTTTTAGAAACTGGGGGAATCTTCGATGTTGAGGCCATTGCAGTGTCGTGCTAAAGGAGGAGCGCCTGGATTTAAAGTAGCAATATTGGGCGCTGCAGGAGGAATTGGACAGCCACTTGCTTTGCTGATGAAAATGAATCCATTGGTTTCTGTGTTGCATTTGTATGATGTTGTCAACGCACCAGGTGTCACTGCAGATGTCAGTCATATGGACACCGGAGCTGTGGTGAGATTCTTGCACCTTTAAACTCTCGGTTTGCAATTCTATGTTATTATTGGTTTGTGGATGAAAAGCATTAGGCCAGCTTCATTTGCATCACCAAAATTTGCCTTGCACACCCTGACTGTTTTGGAAAAAATTTACTCAGTCCACCGCTATATTTTTAACTCCTGTTTTATTCCATAAATAACATTGTTTTTACAAATTTTCACACTCATGTTTTAATCCAAATCTTTTTTAATGTGGTTTCGTATGAAATTTCACTCAAACCTAGCAAAGTTTTGTATTAAACCTCACTTGGACCGAGCTAGGTTTCATATGAAACCATTCTTGCATCGAGCAAGGTTATTGTAATTCTGTATTCTGATGACATCGCCTAGATACTTAATTGAGGTGATAAGCCACACATAGAACCTAGGCGGATTGCAGGCCGATGCCTAGGATAATTTTGCAGCAGTGGTCGTGACTATTTTAAAACTTAACAATTATTGGCTATACTCAGTGGCCCACTACGATTTTCAACATATTTCAGTCTCTTTATAACCCATACAGTTAACATATTTCAGTCGTATTTACTAATCAAAATTAGTGTGTATCAACTGATAAAAATGTTTGATGCTGAAATATAACTTCCCTTTATTGTTTATATTCATTTAGTTTTTTTCTTCATTCAATTAATTATCTTTTCTCCTCGAATCAGTGGCTTTTATGATTATTATTTTTGTTGCAATTTGGATGAGAATGCGTTGCAAAAAGGGTTGGATTAGATCATATTTGGTTGGAATGGTGTAATTGTTGGAAGAAATATAATTAAAATTTGCAGTTACGGGAAGAGGAATAAACTGAGATATGTTGGCCATGCTAGGACTGAGCATGGTTTTATACACTTCAGCTCGCTAGGGTTGCAAAGGTTTGCAGGGTTTTTCATGCTCAGTTGGGGCGTTTTTATTGGGCGAGCTCACCTATCGCTGTTGAGTATGCTTATTAAAGCAAAGCATTTTTTTTTTTCTCCTTTTTCGAACCTACTTACCATTTATCATTCTAACAGAATTATGTTAGCAACTTAGCATGCACGCACACATGTTTGTTTGTGCATACATGTAGCTGTTTGATCAGTATATCGTGCTTTAGATCATTACTTCTATACTGAACTGTCAATTTTACTGCCTTAAACACACTGAATAGCCTGTAGGAACTATTAATCTTCCAGTTACGAATAACCTTTTTTTATAAGTAGTCAGTGATATGGATCTACACTGATTATGTCAATCTTAAAATATCTCCCCTGATATTATAACTCTTAGTTATTTTAGGTACGAGGTTTCTTAGGTCAGCCACAATTGGAGAATGCACTAACAGGAATGGACCTCGTCATCATTCCAGCTGGTATCCCCAGAAAGCCAGGAATGACAAGAGATGACTTGTTCAAAATAAATGCTGGAATTGTTCGAACACTTTGTGAAGGGATTGCAAAATGCTGCCCTCGTGCAATTGTCAACTTGATTAGCAATCCGGTAAATTCTACTGTCCCAATTGCTGCAGAGGTCTTTAAAAAAGCTGGCATTTATGATCCTAAACGTCTCCTTGGTGTCACAACTTTGGATGTTGTAAGGGCAAACACTTTCGTGGTATGCATTTGATTTATGAGTTATATTTGTATTTTGAAAACACGGCTCTGCGATGTGACCTAGTCATTTTCCATAATTTTTGCACCAGTGTTCCAGATAGGGAAAAGTACGTTGGTAGTGTAAAATATCTGTTTCCAGGGTTGGTGCTAAATTAGATCATATGTAAATTATCTTATAAGAATCCTGCTTTAATTTGGAATTATTCTACTTTTTTTATAAAAATAAATTGGTTAAAAATGGGGATGTTCTTTTTTCACTTAAAAAGAAAACAACATACAATTATCAATCCTGAGTCATCTTAAAGTTGCATTGCAACTATTATGCATATAATTAATACACCTGTTTATATACACGGGAGCCTGTTTATTCGCAAGCAGGCCGTCCTCCTGGATTCATATTTTCCATGGTAAGATGGTAAAATACACTCCTTTGGTAGCAAATTAATAAGAAAATATGATGGTTTGTATGGATACACTAATGTTTAGATTCAACCTTCTATACTGTACCTCCATATAGAAATCCACTACATGCCTAGACCTCATTTTTACTGTTTGCGTAATTTATTGATAAAAATCTCTCAGAAACTGAGACCAGTTGTTTGGTACAATATCAACAAATATAATTTTAAGATGATTTATCTGTAGATTCAAACAGAAAAGAGAACGAAGACACAAATATGTATCAGAAATAACCATAAATAAGTAATAAAAGCGCAGAAAAGGAAAAAAACATACCAATTTTATAGTGATTTGGCTAATCCGAGGCTTGCATCCCCTTCTTTCTTTTATTTCTGCGTACTTTTATGTTTTTGGATTATTACAATAACACCCAAAAAAAAGGGAAAAAAAGAACAAAACTTACCTTTGGTTTTTGGTTCACTAGAGTGTTTCTCTCTCTCTAATGTTCAATCCCTAACCCCTTGAATGTCATTTTTTTTTTTAAATCGGTGAGAGCTTTCACTCATAGTATCCTACAGTTTTTGTCACATGCTGAAATAACTCCATATTCACTTGTTTAAGTAGAAGAATGAGTCTCGGTTTGAGTGTGCATACCGCAACAATTTTGGTTCAGTAAGGGTTGGAATAGTCCCAGTCCAACCATGGTACTTTAAGTAGTTATCTTGAAATTATTTTAAAATACAGAAATTCCTCTATTTATTTTCTTGGATTGGTTGATGTTGGTTTGTCACTGATACATATGGTTGCAGTAGCAAGTTTTGAGCTGGAAAACGTATTGAAACTTACAAACCTACTTTTTGGAGTGGTGGGACTTGGTGTGATGGTAATCCTCATAGTCGGACCATCTGGACTTTGTACTTGGAATTCTCTTCACTTTTATTCTCTTCGCATCCTCTGACTTTTCATCTACTATCTGCATACTTGTCCATTTCATTAATAGTTCTTCTGGACTCTGATTCCGCTTCACAAACTTTTCTTGCTCTTGATCTATCCAAGTACATGTGGGTAAACTCACCCACAGCGTTTTCTAATTATTATTGTTGGCATTTGTCTGCATTGTATGTTTTCTTCTTCTTTTCAAGAAGTAGCTACTTCTTTGCAATGAAGTATGATATGATATTAGTTGACAAAACATGTTTATAAAGTTGATCAAACCAGGCAAAGAGAAGTTTATGTTGCAATAACGAAGCAAATAAACCTTGACTATGTTTTTTTATGATTATTTCATATACACTTTTTTGTTTAAGAATATCAAAAATCTCAAGCCAAACTATCTTCGCATTCATTGGAATAAATAAAAAATATAATTTTCAACTATACTATTATGATTTTCCCCCCTTTTTCATGCATGATTTTCAGTTCCCTTTTTATTTTTGTAAGTTCATGTAGTTTCATCTCAATTCATGGAATCACAAACATATGCATGTAAGTTCAAATAAAGAAGAACAAACAAATTTAACTGCATTTCAAGGACCAGGGGAAGCAATAAATAAACAAGTTAATTCATTTGATTATCGCTTGATGATTCTATAAAAAAATATTTCTGAATTTGGGTTAGGTAATGGAGGAATGGTGGAGTTCTCAATTAATGTTACGATTTTAAACGATTAAAAATACACACACACACACACACACACACATGCACACACACACATGTGTGTGTGTGTGTGTTTATGTTGCTGCTCATAATGCGGCGGCAGTGGTGTCAAAGGGTGCTATGAAAGGAGAGTGTCATGAAATGTTACACGCGCCCGCCCCTATTTTAAGCATCCCAGTTATGATCTGATCTCGACCGTTGGATTCCACAAGGACATGGATCAAATTGAATTAAGATTAGAAGGCTCTCTTTATACTTTAAATTTCTTTTTTCTCACTAAATTCTATACATAGATTTGTGGAATCATACTTTCTGGATTAGGGGGTATCTCGGGCTCTCTCTCTCTCTTTTTCCACACACACACACAGAAGGTAAATTGTGTCATTACCATTGGAAGTTTGGTTTTTTTTAGTTCCACTGTAGCGCATATAATATAAAGTCGTTCAACATCGTGATTATGATCTTCTTACTCGAAGAGGTTTAAGCAGGAAATGAGTTATGTATTTAGTTTATTTTATGTATAACAAAGTTGGGATCAAAAAGATAATAAGAAAAGGAGATTGTTTTTTTTTTCTTTATTTATACAAATTACTGGTATATAAAGAAGTTGTGATTTTTATCTCTCCTTTATCACCATTGTTTATAAGTTCCAACTTCCAAGTGATAAAATGACGTACCTTAATTTTCCAGTTTGACATACTGCACCTTGGAACCAACCAATCTGATCACCCTTGTTTCTACTCTACTGTGTAATGTATATACAAGCTTTTTTAATTTCTTTATAGGCAGAAGTGTTGGGAATCGATCCAAGGGATATTGACGTCCCAGTTGTTGGTGGTCATGCTGGGGTTACAATATTACCTCTTTTGTCCCAGGTTCGATTTCAAAATGTGGAGGAAATTGCTAAGTTTATGATCTCTGTGAATGCTAATAATTCTAATTGACAAGGTTATCATAAATAAGATCATTCATATAGGTCAAGCCTCCAGTCTCATTCACCATTGAAGAAGTCAAACAGTTAACTGAACGCATACAGAATGGAGGGACAGAAGTTGTCGAGGTATGATAAGTTTAATAGTGTCATATATTTGCATTGTCAATGAATAGATTTTGTGTGGCTTGCATGCGGGAACACATATACACACAACCTAGTACATCGGTACGTAGTAATCACATATACACGCAAATGCATGTATATGCAAATCATAATATTTAGTTTTCCCCCATAGTGTAATGAAAATCAGATTATATTGCTGTACAAAAATGCACATGAATAGTGATGGTCTTCCTTAGAAGCAAGGCTGATTGAGTTCTTTGTGATTATTATTGTGACGGTTGCAGGCAAAAGCAGGAGCTGGCTCTGCAACATTGTCAATGGTTGGTTTACTCATCTATGTCTTCTTTACTATTTACCCTATTAATTTTCAGTTTTGTTTCCTACTTATAAAATAAAAGAGAGAGACCTCTGATAATGAAAATAAATCTGCAGGCATATGCTGCAGCAAAATTTGCTGATGCATGTTTGAGGGGATTAAGAGGAGATGCAGGCATTGTCGAATGCTCTTTTGTGGAGTCTCAGGTGACTTTATTTGCTACGACAGACCTCCAATATGTATATGACATACCTAGCTATCTTAGTTCTTTATCTATTTGGTAGTTACTGGTTACATTTTCAGTTATCTAAAACAACGTGGTTTGCTTATTTCTTAAGTATCATGATAATTGTTATTTAGTATGTCACCATAACTAAATTTGACTTGCCTTCTTCAAACGCAGGTGACTGAATTACCATTTTTTGCAACTAAAGTACGGCTTGGTCGAGGTGGAGCTGAAGAAGTATTTCCTTTGGGACTTTTGAATGAATACGAAAGGTTTGATGACTCACTAGATTTCACTAGTTTGATTAGTAACTCACTATATTTCACTATGGATGCCATAAAGTTCTATTTTGTTTCCCTAACGTCATAGCATATTATGCTACAAAGTACAAACTACAAAACTATGGAAGACATTTCTACTATAATGGAGCATGCGACCAATTAATTATGCAGCTCTTGAATGAAAAACCACAAAGGCAAGATTCATCCTGGTTCATCCAGCCAAATTAAGAGCTTCAATCAATTGTATCCCCTTTAGGATTGGAACCATTAATTACCCCCACTCAAGATTTGGTCACATGATATATGTTACAACATTTAAGTTATAACGGATCATGGCATCAGTGGTTTTTGCTAAGTTTATCCTAGCTTTGGATCATATAATGTACAATTGCTTGTCTTCATCACAAATACCTGTTATCACAATTCCGTTTCCAGTTGTAACAGCAAGAGATAAATATCTGCTAGAGCCATGGTTATAAAGGTCCTAGGATCTTAAGATATGAACTTTTCAAGTTGGTTTCTCCCAATCATGTTTCAAAAGACCTTTTTGTTACCAAAATTCAATTCAAACAGCAACTGATAAAAAATAATAATTTCAAACCATATAAAGATCAAAACGATCAAGATAATTATTTATGTTTGCTATTTCATTGTTGTCATAACAAATTAAAGATGGAACAAGTCCTAGATTCAGTTCCAGAAACTTGGGCATCAAAATTGATTTTAAAATATGAACTGCTTCTAAGGCAAGATGAAGATTTAGTGCAATCACATAGTTAAGTATCATTTGATAACCTGCATTAAGCAACATTTCTTACCTTAAGACTATACATACATATTACAATATGATATCATAAGAAATATAATTTTGAGTTAAAACCTTGAATAAAATTTTTAAATAGGCTTCTGAAAAGGGCTTATTTTAAAAATAGGCTTCATTAGAAACTTAATATGAAAATAGGCCTGTTTTTTATTCATGCTTCTTATGCTTGCGCAAAATTGTTTATGAAAAAAAATATGTACTTGCATATTCTGTAAATGCGCATGTAGGTATTTGTACATGCGCATTACAGAATGCACAAGTATAAGGTCCCTGAACAAATAAACAAACATATTTTGTTTATAAGTTTGTAATCAAGCATATTTGTCAAATAAGCTTTTTTGAGAGACCTATTTCAAAAATTTGTCCTCTACCAAAATAACATTAACCAGGTGGAGGGGAAAATGTTGGATCATTTTCAGTATCATATGTTAATAGTCTACTCTTATGTGCATAACTTTCCCACTCTATCATCATCTAGCTAAAGGTTAAACTGAAAATACTAGCAGCCGAAGTATTTTGTATAGCATTATGTGTAGGAGAACCTTTCCATCCTACAAACTTTATCATGTATTTTTCAGTTTCTATATGAGCTGAAATGTGTGTTTGGCCTACAACTCCACCACATCCTCTAAGAAAGGATAGCAACAGAAGATATCAAATTTCATTAGAAACAACATCTACGTGTATTATGCAATAATATCTTTGAAAATGAGTAGAATGCTGCATAGTACGTTATTCAAACCTAGTATACAGTACATGTGTTTGCCTCTTGAAACAATAACTATTTTGAACATCTTAATAGCTGGACAGATGATCATCCAATAATCCTGTCCCGTCTCCTCCATAGAAGATGTATGGTGCAGAGTAAGACTCATGTGATCAATTCTGATCCGTGTGTTTTAGCGACATCTTTGATATCATTGTCGCATTCATCAAACTAATTTTACGAAATGGTTTCGTAACCAGATGTTCCCATTTCAGGATTTTAGATGACTCTTTATGGTAGTACTATTTTTTAACATAAAATATTAACGCTGTACATGGAAATCATAGAATTAAATTGATAGATTGGAGTTGATAATGATGAAATGAAACCTTGGTTTCTTTTTTAGAAATATGTCAGAATTAACAAAGCTTGGTTGTGAGACGACTCTTTTTACGGTGAATGTAAGCCCTAAATAGAACTTAAAACTCTCAGTTTCTATCATCTGGCCAGACCAGACTGAAGAAAATAGATGGTGTGCTTACATTTGTAAGATGTAAAAACACATCCAATGTAAGACCTGTCGGTTTGGTCATTGTTTTTCAAAAAATGAGCGTAATTGTGTCTGATGTCTTAAATAAATATAATTTTCACAAGTATCTAACTATTCCTCTTAAACTCAATTTCACAGTGCGCACGTCCATGGTATTGTCAATTTCCAAAGTTTAAAATTATCGCTTCGAGTTGATTCTTTATCAATATGATTCTAGATGCTTCTGGTCTTGTGGATTACATTGTATTGCAGAATTTAACATTTCTATTTATGGCTATGTTAAAACTAACTACACACACACACACACACACACACACACACACACACATATATATATATATATATATATATATATATATATATATATATATGAAGAGGGTTCCATGACACCCCTATTTGGGAGCATTCCAAATGCACCCCATTTAAAACCACTTATTTATATTAAAAAAAAGTTAGCGGGGGGAGAGAGAGAGAGTTAGTGGGAGGAGAGAAACAGAAATGTGTGGTGGAAATCAGGAGGCTAAAGGGGTGCTGTACTATTTGGGGTGCTCCATTTTTGGGGTGCAACGGAACGCTTGCCATATATATATATATATATATATATATATATATATATATATATATATATATATATATATATGAGGCAGGTTCGAGAGCACCCCAAACAGTGCAGCACCCCAAATGTCCCTCAATCTCCATCAAGTATTTCCCTTTCTCTCTCATTCCACTCACTCTCTCACTTCCCACTCACTTTCTTTAATATACACGGGTGGTGGAAATCAGGGAACATTTGGGGTGCTCCATTTTTGGGGTGCAACCGAACGCTTGCCCGTATATATATATATATATATATATATATATATATATATATTACAGAGAGAGAGGGGAGGGTTCCATGACACCCCTATTTGGGAGCACCCCATTTACAACCACACATTAAAAAAAGTTA
The DNA here is from genome assembly GCA_030737875.1 of Allium sativum. Taxonomy (NCBI): domain Eukaryota; kingdom Viridiplantae; phylum Streptophyta; class Magnoliopsida; order Asparagales; family Amaryllidaceae; genus Allium; species Allium sativum. The sequence goes on along the minus strand of CM060921.1, from coordinate 710,534,978 downwards.
GTGGGAGGAAAGAGAGAGAAACGGAAATCAGGGGGCTAAAGGGGTGCTGCACTATTTGGGGTGCTCTTGATCATATATATATATATATATATATATATATATATATATGTGTATATATATATATATAATGGCAAGCGTTCAATGACACCCGAAATATATGGCGAGCGTTCAATGACACCCGAAACGCACCCCTAAATGCCCCCTGATTTCCACCACATATCCCGTTTTTCTCTCCTTCCACTCATTCTCTCACCTCCCACTAACTTAAACTACTATAAATACTTGTTTCTGTTGGAGGACATTTGGGGTGCTCACTATTTGGGGTGTCATTGAACGCTCCTTTGGGTAGGATCAAGAGCACCCCTTTAGTCCTCCTAATTTCTACCACACATCCTGATTTCTCTCCTCTCTTACTAACTTGCGCTCCCCCCCCCCCCCCCCCCCCCCCGTCCAAACACTAATTTTACTATAAATGAGTCGTGAAAATAGGGGAGTTAAAGGAATGCTCCATTTTTTGGGTGCTGTTGAACGCTCCTCGTGTACATATATATAACTGATGGCATTAACATCAATCATGCATTCAAGCTGAATTTGAACTCTAGGTAATTTGATTTCAGGTCATATAAACGTTATTCGTATATCATACAATATGAATGTTTTATTTTTATACTATCAGTCATAAACCTGTGTTGCATTTTCTTATCTATAGTATATTGTTTGACTTACCATTGAACAATATATCAGATCAACTTTGGAGGTATTCCTATATTTGAAATTATACACATTTATCTACTAATTCATTCTAGTGCATTTTTTAATCTTATATCCTTTCTGCTGAGACCGTTCCTTTTCAGTTTTTTATTTTATTCTCATTCTTTTGAAGTATGTGTGTCATGTGCCAAATGTTTGGAAGCTTTTTCCCATGATTTTTCTGCATTTGGTTTCCTTTTATTTTCCTCATTTTCTTTAACAATGATTAGTTAATGCCAATATGATTAGATCTGAGTACTTATATGTTACATTGGTAGACAATTTAGAGTCATACCATCAGGATCTACCTACAGTAGTGGTCCCACCGCGCTTGTAACTTGGTTGCTCAAACAAAATTTCCAATTTATATCTATACCATTGTCAAAAATCTGAAAATCTTTGGATTTACATCTCATTTCAAATCCCTCTTTATGATTCAATTTAGACCCATTCAATTGAAGTTAATACCACAGTTGGGCACTCTTTCAGTATATTTATTTGGATATGTAATATCAACGAAGATATTTTCTAAACAAAATAGAAGGCTGAAAAAGAGAGAAAATTAGGGCATGTTTAGCTTTAAATTACGAGTTTGTTTTTGTGTTTTCAGTATGAACTTCAGAAGCATGAGGGAAGGGATGGTGCGAAAGACAGCCAATTTCAAAAATGATCTTAACATTTAAAACTAGAAACCATATTTCTTGTTTTCCATTTTTTGTAAAGTAGAAAAAAAAAAAAAAAAAAAAAAAAAACTATTTTCTCCCCCTCTTCTCTTCCTTATATGCTGTACTGGCTAGGATTTTGCATCCCCTCCTTTCCCACGTCTCTTCTACACACTAAAAACACAAAGTACAAAATATGAATTTTGAAACTGAATAAAATCTTGGAACCTATTTGGTTTGTCATTTTTAGTTTTCGTTTTTCGTCCAAACAAAAAAGAGCACGACGAAGGTCTTTTTGATAAAGGATAAATTTTCGAAATAGTGGTTTTCAAAACAATTTCTTGATTAATGCTGATTTTGAAACTTATTACCAAAACAAATCTTGTTTGGTAATGACACAAGTGGACTTAAACCAATCTTGTTTGGTAATAAGTTTCAAAATCAGCATCAATCATCAATCGTGAAATTGTTTCATAATTGTTTCATAAATCAGCCTACTTTGAAAATTTGGCATTTGAAAAATAAATTCAAAAATTAAAACACAAAAAAATGATCCATCCCTTCCCGGTCGTTCCATTTCCTTTGCCGTCATCGACTCCTTGGTCGTCATTTCATCGCCTTTTCCGTCCCTTCATCGTCATCATAATGATTTAAAATTTCTAATATTTTATTCTGTTCTCCTCATGTTTTGCAATGAATTTGTAAATGCAAAACTCGAAATGAAACGTGCTCTTAAAGTCTTAGGTTTAAACCCTATGACAACCACGGGACTCGAATCCCGTTGTCCTAGTTAAAGCAACACCAAGTGCAAATTACTATTCTAAAAAAAGCTTTTGTTAACTTTTTGAGAGAGATGTTACAGAGATGGACGAAGTATAAACCTCAAAGTCAATTTGAAAGTGTGCATAAGTGGATAAATCTACAGTTTTCTGTTCAAGTTCCATTTTGATATAAAGGTCAAATCTTATGGTTTACAATTTAGACCCCCTATTGAAAACTTTGTATCGCCCCGCACATCAATTTAGTCTGCAATTTCATTGCACCGTTCAAATGACCTTGAATTGTGTTGGCTTTTATGTTACCATTTCTTATATTTTCAAAAAAGTAGGGATATAATGCTCTAACACTAAAAGCCGTCTCCACTAAAAGCCGTCTCCACAACAGTATTAACCTTTTTTAAAACTATAATTTCTTTCCTTCCCTGATATAAAATGGGCAATCAATTTAACAACTTGGGTCTTATCGCAGGGCTGGGTTAGAGAAGGCGAAGAAAGAGTTAACAGACAGCATCAGCAAGGGAGTTTCTTTCATAAGGAAGTAATAATGCAATCCATCATATGTGCTTTTTCCTGTCTCATATATAATTTTATGTATATTGTAATCTTATAACAACACATCTATGGTGGTAAAGTACATGTATCTGATCTACTTTTAATATAGTACGTTTAGTTTGATGATTGAATTTTATATTCTGCAGTGGTACATAATTACTCATGAATCATAAACTGGATTGTAAACATAAGCAAACAAAGGAAGTCATGTAAAGCTACGATATGGGTACATGATGAACTCCAAAGATTTAAATTAGGATATTGACTGAAGTATAGTGAAGTATGAGGCCTATTGGAGCTGAGTGCAAGTAGTTCTATAAAAGGATACTTGTCAACTCAACTTAAAGTCGTTCTTGCATTTAAGATGTAACACAAAGTGGAACTCAAGGCCAGTGGTTTGTTGTCCGGTGTTGTTGGCTCATTCACTTTTTAGGTGCCATGCAGCAGTGACCTTTGTGGCTTACGATGAATTATTCGTGGTTGTCTAGAAAAGTTAAAAGTAAAATCGTACGTGCTTGTTGAATTTAGGAAAATATAATATCCTAATAAATTAAACTGTCCTAGGAACTATCTTCAAACTCGCTAAAATTATCATGTAAACATAATGATATGTTTAACATAATGATATATTTAGCCAAAAGAGTGTGGCGTAGTAACGTTGCATGTTTAAAAATTATGACATTCAAGTTGAAATTTGTAAAAATTCAAGATTGGAAACGTATAAACAATTTGAAAAATTTATTAATTCTTAATTTAGCAAGTGTAATATATACGTGAAGTGTTTAATTTAAAATTTCATTTCGATAATTAAATGCTTGTAGGCTTGTTTTTTTTGTTTTATTTTGATTTTTTTTTCAAGAAGATAGAAAGTTAAATATATAAAATATTAATTTCATCTTTGTAAAACAGAACCATTAATAATATATATTAAAAAAATGTCATATTATTATGAATGTAAAATGTAATAATAATAATAATAATAATAAATAACACACAAAGGTGTCTAAGAACGCACTTATAAAAAGAGATATTTTTGTTCACAAGATCATGAGATAAATAAATTGAAAACATATAAAAAAGGGTAGTCTTTGTCTAACTGACTCTCCTGATCTTATAATAGATAAAATGTACTTCATCAGTAATGGGAGTCAAACTCATGACATAATACAAAATTGTATTTTTAAGTTTACCATAGAAAATATTGTAACAAAGAATGCACTGCAACTATTATAAAAAACATTCATCAATATGAGAAAACTAATGCGATACCATCAGCATTCAGCAGTATTATTATTGTGTTATATTTGCTTATGTATAGTTAATATTAGACAATACACGTGATATATTATATCTTAGAGTTCATACCGAAGTATCTCTCATGGATTTTTGGTTTTAAAATTTTGAGCCATCAACTAATTAAACCCAAACTTGTTTGGTTGATTTTTTACTTTGACGGTAATGCCGCTTATGTTTTTTGGGTTAGATAGACAAAGTGCGACTAATATATTTGTTGATAAATTATAGGATTTTTTTCCTTTTTCTCTTTGAATTTGTTTAGTGGAGAAATCGAGCGGATTTTAAAACCTACTTGTGTTTATGTTTGCAGCTAAACATACATAGTTTCATTAAAGTATTATGAAAATTTGTACATATTTTTAGATTGGCTTGCTCGTCCTGCCTTATAAGTTGGAACAGTCCAGCATGTAGGCATAATATTACTTCTAATATTGTAATGGTACTATGGGGAAATCTTTGTAGCTTTGTACTACATACTCACATGGGCACACACCATTCATTCCCACCACTTTTGATGCAACTACTCCACTCCCATGCCGACTACCATAAACTCACTACTTTAAATGCGCCCCTCGCCATTAATTAATGTTTCCCTATTATTTTTGGCTTCATGCAATCAATCTACTTCTCGTACCTAAAACAAGAGTCTCCAATCGATCAACAGTGGCCTAGAACAATCCAAAGCTGCTGCTTTCTTATTGACTACTACAAAACAATCAACAGTAGCATAAAAGAGTCATAAACAGTACAAGTTAAATAGATGCTTGTGCTTTGGCTTTTATGAACCCAGAATATTATTAGTACATCACATATATATTGTGGACAAATATATACCGGTGGCAAAATTAAATCATCACATTAATTGTGGCCTACATGTTTATGTTTATATTGGAGCCCTTGGTGGTTAAGTTAAGTATGACAAATATATTTGTGTCTTTGCTTTTTGTTCGTAATAGCATAGATGAACAGGAACTGAAATACACTGATTATCATGCAGGAATTTATACATTGAATGGCTGTGGACAATATTCGCCTGGACATGTTAATTAGTCTCACTTTTGATGTTCACTGATATTGTAAATATGACTGTTAAGAAAAGCCGTTGCTTTTAGTACAAAGCTGCAAGCCTGCACTGCATGTTGATAATCAGATTCTACCGTTCCTCTTGGAGAATCATATATACATAACATAATGGAAAAGCTAAGGATTTAACTGGGATGCAGGAGAAAAAGGTATCGAAATCCATGCTGCATTTTTATAAAGTTAACGAGGAGAATTTTTTGGGAGAAAGGTAAAGATATTGTTGACAGTAAAGTTAAGAAAGCCAATTCCATAATCTATGCATATTTCCACACCTTCATAGCAGCAGTTGATTCTTTTTTTCTTTTGGAAAATGGGTAAAAGTTGGGGGTCAAAGCGGCGGGAATTGTTCTGTACCCATCCGCCCGCGTGTGCCCTAGGGATGGCAATGGGCGGGTCTAGGGTCCAAACCCGCTTGACCCACCCCTGTTTTGACCCATTTAGACCCGCCCCATAGGGTCTTCGGAGCGGGTAGACCCGCGACCCGCTTTTGGAGGTCCGGGTCTAGGGTCAGGTCTGGGGCATGGCTAACCCGCCCCAACCCGACCCGCATGATCGAAACATCATTGAAACTCTTTATAACTATAACTATTAGTTGTTACTCTTCTTATATTTACACGGTTGTAACTTGAATATTATATTCTTTCAATTGACAAACTATAAAATTTTCATTGTATTAAGTTGCATCAATGATAATCATACAATAATAAATGCATACATTTTGAACTATTATCTTGCAACTCATTTTATAATATTCTCTTGTCATTGTGAACACATTATAATATGCATATAATTTATCATTTAGTGATAAAAAATTATAAATATATAAATTTGTGTACACTAGAACATAATATCACCGGGTCGCGGGGCGGGTCGGGTCTACCCTGACCCGTACGGGTTTCGGGTACGGGGCGAAATTCCAGACCCGCACCGGGTCTACGGGGCGGGTCTGGGGTGGGGTTTAAAAAGTCCGGGTCGGGTCTGGGGCCTGAGAAACCCGCCTCAACCCGCCCCATTGCCATTCCTAGTGTGCCCCGTGTGGTAATAAAACCCAAAACCCTAGTACAAAAGATTATACGAAGCTAGGGTTAGCAACCACAATACAACACTCCAGAAGCAATTCGAAAAAGAAAAAAACATTAGATAACATAATGGTGGAAAACTAAAAAAGATTCAACGAAATCCTCATGACTTCTTCGAACTTCCCTCACCTCTTTTCCAGTAGGATAAACAATCGTTGAATTTATTCCTCAATCAGGCTTGGATTTAGCATATGCCAGGAATTTCTCCTTGTGTTTGTTGTCCGCTTTCTTATCCTAGCACTCAGATAAGTAATTTAAGCCAACATGACTGCCGTGTTGTCTTATAGATTTTTGCATAATACAATGGGTATCTAAAAATATTGTTGACGCCAAAAAATGTCATCGACACCCAAGATTAATTCTTAAGAACATAGTTTCGCATAAGGAAAGTAAGTGTACAAGAGCAGAAAAACGGTAAATGATACTAAAGATTTATAGTGGTTCGGTCCCGAATGGGGCCTACGTCCGTTTTGGAAGAGCTGCTGATATTTTATTAACAACAATAATTTACAAGCTATAGGCCCCTTCTACGCATCTAATTGCAAACATTTCCATGTAATTTGAAGTCATAGTCATCAAATGTGATTGTTGGGAAAAAGTTAATTTTGTCCTTCTTCTTCAAAACAAAGATGTCATTACGTAAGTTCCTTGGAGCTCTAGAGAGATGTCATATCAGCAAATTTCCAACTCCTTTCAAGTGTGAGCTTGGGGGTATTTATAGTGGAGCGATTAGGTGTGAGTAGGTAGGATTTAAAGACCACTTAGCAGAAAATCGCATCGGAAGGGGGGGGGGTGCACTAGGAAATCGCATCATATATGGTAGGTAGGAAGGAAAATCGCATCCCTTAAGGGGATGTGAAAATCGCATCCCAAAGGGATGCGGTATGGCTTGATCGCGTTGGCACTCCGCATCGCATCATGCCATCACATCGGAGGGATGCGATAGCATTGCATCCGAGGGATGCAATGTTGTTGCATCCTGTAGATGTGACATCATCGCATCTGAGGGATGCGATAGCATCGCATCTAATCACACCCGGTGGATGTGATGCTATCACACCCGGTGGATGTGATGCGATAGCATCGCATCCAATCGCATCCGGTGGATGTGATGCTATCACACCCGGTGGTTGTGATGATGTTGAATCCATGGGATGCTATGCGAAGGAGGCTTTTGGGGAACGATGCGAGACGTGTGGTGGTGCGATTTCTATGGTGTGATGCGATGCTTGGGGATGCAACGGAGCATGGTGATGCGATGTGTTTATCTTGAGAGGATATGAGGCTATCATCAGCTCGATCTTTCTTCAACTGGAGTCTTCAGCACCTTGACGACACTTCAAGCTTTGGTATCATGCAGCGTGTTGAGTCGAATGTTCTTGTGTACCTTTGGGAACCGGACTAAATAGTCGGTTAACATTAGCCCCTCGAGGTACGTCTTGTCCAGGCAGAATTTGCTTTGTGTTGAGAAGATGTTATCGGGAAGTGGGAAGACTTCCTGTTTGTTGAGCATTTGGTCGCAGTCACTCTATTGAGCGCGTCGAGAATTCCGATCCATCGGGAAGTGCAAACGGTCTGTGGTTGGGTCAAAATTGCGTATACACTCACACGTTTGCATATGGTTTTGCACGACGCGATCTGAGTTAAACATTAAACACAAGTAGAGAATGTGAGGTTGAAGTGCGTGTATATGAACGTGTGTACACATACACGCCGCACGTACGTGTACATGTACTTATAATTATAGATATACATATATGGTTCCCTCTTTTTATTTTTTTAAGTCTCCCGCATCCCAAAGTGGGGGGGCAAGCGTCGCATCCCGGTGGGATGGGAGAAATCGCATCCTTGAGCGGATGCGATTTTCTTGCATATGCGGGGGGATGCGATCGCCTCGCATCCACGAGGGGATGCGACGCGACTTATTGGGTCGAAGCCCGCTAAACCTCTCCTCCTCTATAAAAACTGAACGACCTCCCCTCTTCCGCACTTTTTCTCATTCTTCTTGTTTTCGCCTCCGAACCCGCTGTGCTCTCACCAAGAAAGACAAGTTCAGATCCGAATTAATAGGTGGGTTTCGAGGATTTGGACGTGGGAGTTCTTGTGCATCAAGTTGGAGCTCGAGGGCGTGGGATTCGAGTCATTAAGCTCGAAACTCGATGCCCAGAGGAGACCGAATTCGACTTTAATGGCGGAGGGGGGAGTTAGATCGTTTTGAAGAGGAAGGGACGCAGTGTAATGGGGAAGAAGACGGCGCCTCGCGTCTTGGTGTGATGCGATTTCGCATCGCTGTGGTTGTGGGATCTCGCATCTTAAGCGATGCGATTTCGCATCACCTTCATGACGTGATTTCGCATCACTGGTGTGGTGCTATTTTGCATCACCAGTGTGATGCGAAATTCCGCAACACTATGGTTGCGGATTTGCACCCAAGTGATGCGATTTCGCATCGCTCGCGTGATGCGACTTCACATCACTTGTGTGATGTCGTCCTCTCGCATTTGTCTAAGGTGATGGGCCTCGCCTTTTGTTTCGGTTGCGCTGTTTCATGATTGGACGAGATTAGGACTTTGCATGTAGAGTTTAGAGCATACAACTTAGACTGTGTACAAGAACTTTGGACTGTTTAACTTGTTTCCCGATCCGAATCACGATGTAATCGCGACTCAACGCGAGTTTGACGATATCGTTCGATGACGACGATGGTTACTGCTTTAAAGAAACAGCGATCGTCGCCCTGTTCCGAGTTCATTTACTTATAACTGCATTATCACAGCACTACACTGCACATTTGCATGTTAATTCGCACCAACACGAGGGGTATAGTTTTTAAATACGTTGCCTAATGCAAATATATTGAAGTATAGCTAGCAATGGAGACACGATCCAAAACACAACAACACTTGAAAGTTGAAGCTTCTCAGCACTCACCATCTTAATCCGGCTCAACTAACAGCACTAGTCCCGGGGACAGCAAGCTTGAGACTTCTTCAGAGTCAACCCCTTCCCAGTCTATAGATCTACCGAAAGCACCTGACTATGGTCTACAACAGGCGGCAGAGTGCTCGACTGAACCGTCGGCGCCGGGAGGTGCTACTGTTGTTGAGGATAGGTCCGAGGAGGACGTAGATATTGAAATGAGTGGCGCATCAGAGGCTACTAATATGATCGCAGGCGCCATCATTGTTCACAACCCGCTGGATTCGGTACGTTCGAGTGTGCATGAACCTGCTCTCAAGCGCATTTGCGCATGATTCAGCATAACGTGGACCCACGTTCTAATTCCCCAGAAGGGAGACTGGGCGCACACTTCGCCAGAAGGATACACCGCATGGAATAGGCACATGTGCATTGTTGGGTGCGTGCCCCCTTCGTGCGACTTCATTTGTGACATGCTGAATTACTTATGCTTAGAGCCTATACAAATTCATCCAAACGGATATGCCTTCGTTCTCGGTACCTGTCGTTTGTTTAGTGAGTACCTGCATGAGAAACTTACTGGAGGGGACATCCGGTCCATGTTTCAGATTAAGAGGAGACCCAAGACTGTGCCTTCCCTTTATTTTCTATAAGCAAAACACAGTGCTAGGTTCATTGAAGGGTCATGGACTAAACTTGGATTGTTTAAATCTGAATGGTTGTTTGTCCGCTGTCCTCCGGGTTCTGCGAGATGCTGGTTGGAGGGAAGTAAGTACCATGTTGTCTCTAGTTTGATATTGGTCGAGTTATAAACTCTGTGTTAACCTCAATTTTCTGTAACAGGGATCATGCCGGTGCCGAAGGGTGATGAATATCAAGGGCATATAGCGCATTTGAAAGCTATTCTGAAAGAAGTTCGCTCTATGGACAAGATCTTGGATGAGGAGGTCATTCGCCGGACAGGTTTGCTCACACGAAACTGGACAATGTTTAGGGCGGCTACTTCCGGAAAGGTAGGTGAGGAGCCCAAGGAAAAAAGGAGCTCTCCGGGCCGTAAGCGGAAAACTTCTGCTGCCGTGACTAAATGACCCAAAGCTGCAAAGGTCCAGGAAGGCGTAAGGGCGAGCGGTGCTGATGTCGAGGAAATGGTTGGCGAAGGATAGGATCCGCCATCTACTCTTGTCCTTCCTACGAACGTTGAGGCTGGAGTGGGAGTGTCGGCGAGGTCGGTTCCTCAGATAACCACCTCTAAGACCGCCACATCGTTGGAGAGAGCGGATCAATTTAAAGGGTTTGATTATGATCCAATCGATATTCCCCCGTCTTGGTCTAGTGAAAAAAGTTATGGAAGTTTAACATTACCTGTTGGGGAGATAACTCCTCCAAGTGGGTCTCAATCTGGTCTGTGGAGAGTGCACTTAGGGCACACACTCATAAACACCGCATAACACAACCTTTTCTTATGTGCGCGAAGTGCTTTAGTATAATCCATGGCTCTATTTTATGTAGGTGAAATGGTTCGTGGAAGCGACGATGGTAGGTATCGACGGCATGGGTTAGAGGGACAGTGACCGCAAAAGTGCTCAATTTTGAGTGGCTTCAAGAAAGGAGCTAAACTGCCCCAGTCCTCCCACCCTCGGGTCGCGATGGCGATCACCGATATCAAAGGAACTCAGAATCCCATTACCACTTCGATCGTCATGGATAGATTCAAGGCTTGATACCATAGGCACAAGATTGCAAGTTTCGACGCTTCCCCTCCCCACTTCTCTACTGGAGCCCGTTCATAGATCTACTAGTCATGTTGTACAGTCGGTAGATCGTCGGCCACCGAGGACAGGTATGTCGAGGGGAGGGCCGGAAGCTGCGCAACTAACCAACAAGGAGAAGATGGCCCTCTTGAAAGAACAGTTCCCAAAGCATTATTTTTAAGAGTTGATGTGGATACCGGACCTTAGTCTGATTCCTCGTGATGACACTGCTCTCGTCTGGAAGAAAGTTTACCATGCTTACCATCAGACTGCAGATTTCAACAGGTATTCTAGGCATCTCTCTGACCTGGTCTGAGCCAAGAACATGGAGATCCAGAATCGGAGGTTAACCATTAAAGCTGAGCGGACGACCATCAGAAATCTGGAGAACGAGAATGGTGAGGCTTGTATTTATGCTATAGGTGCTTCTTATGATCGTAGTACCCCACTCGAAAGTCAATCTTTTGTTGTTGATGCAACAGAGCTAAAGGAGGCACACGGGAGGCGGAGCATGCAACTTCAACCTTCAAGGATATAGCGGCTCAGGTTCAGGATGCAACTCCATCTACTAGAATACTAGAAGAGGTAGAGAAAGGATCCAAAGATTGTGGATATCTTAGATAAATTTAGTAGAGTAGAGGTATCTAGACATCTTCTTAAATATTCTGTGAATTATAGAGTTTGGCTTCGTCGTGGTGGCAGACTATGTGTGCCCCGCATGGATGATTTGACGAGTACAGTTTTGGTCATGGCTCATCACTCTCGGATGACTATCCATTCAAGTGGTAACAAGATGTATTGTGATATGAGACGAGTCTTTTACTGGATGTGTATGAAGAAAGATGTAGCTGAATATGTGGCTAGGTATGTAAATTGTCAATGAGTAAAGCAAGAGCAGAGAAAGCCCGGTGGATAGCTTCAACTTTTTGATATTCTAGTGTGGAAATGGGAGAGCGTTTCTATGGATTTCGTGGATGGGTTTCCTAGGTAGAGCAAAGGCAACACTAACATTTAGGTTATCGTGCATCGACTGACTGAAAGCACTCATTTTATCCTGGTTAAGAGTAAGAGGATGAAAGCATATTTGGCTTTTGTGTATGTGTGTGAGATAGTCTGAATTCATGGGATACCTTCGAGTATTGTGAGTTACAAAGACCCATCTTTACTAGTGAGATTTGGAGGATTCTGCAAGAAGCTTTAGGGATACTGCTCATATTAAGTACGACTTATTACCCTTGGATCGATGGACACAGACTGAGAGAATGAATAGGACTTTAGAGGACCCATTGAGGTTGTGTATCTTGGATTTCAAAGGGATATGAGAGGAACATTTACCCCTTGTGGAGTTTTCTTATAATAATAGCTTTCAGACTAGCATTGGTATGGCACCCATCGAGGTTTTGTATGGACAATCTTGCAGATCTTCGGCATGTTAGTGGGAGACGACGGACCGATTACTTCTTGGGCTATATGATTAAAGAGATTTCTGATAAGATTGATTTGATTAGGAGGAGGATGAAGGCGGCCCAAGATCGACAAAAGTCTTGCATAGATAAGAAAAGGACTAACCTAGAGTTTTCTGTTGGAGAATTGGTTTTCGTCAAGGTAACGTCGTTAAGAAACACGGTGAGATTTAGCTCCGCATGCAAAGTTAGCACCGAGGTTCGTTGGATCATTCCCAAGTATATAGAGAGTGGGGTAGATGGCGTATAAGGTTAGGCTACCGCAGTGACTTTCAGGTGCCCACGATGTATTCCATGTTTCACACATGGGAAAGTGCTTACATGACTCAACAATGGTAGTAGAACCTAGTACATTTGAAGATGTGGAGATTGAGCAGGAAATATCTGTTTGACGATCACCTACGCGGATCCTAGAATTTGAGACCAAGCTACTAAGGAATAAGGAGGTAAAGCTGGTAAAGGTTCGGTGGGGAGATGATCCCTGCGAAGCCACTTGGGAATTAAAGGAGAAAATGCGTGTTTTCTATCTTTACCTTTCTGACAGTATGTTTCGATCTTTTTCCATCTTTAGTTCTTGAATAGGTTATACCTTTCTAATCCTTTGAATCTGATCTTAAGAGAAACCCATGGATGGTAGGATATGATGAAACATGTTATTAGAACATGTTATGCTTGATGGATGTAAATGGATGCAAGTGGATGTAGTGGATGCATATACACACACTAGGCATCATGGGATGATCGGATGATAGGACACTTACATATGAATATGGATGTGTGTGCATTTTATTTCTATGGTTGTAATATATGGATCCTAACATATGCTTGTTGCATATGGATGATGTTTGATGCATGCATATGGAATTACCTGCTATCATTAGGATTTTTGCATACATTTGGATACATGACACAAACATAATTGCATAAAAAAAAGGCCAACTGAATCAGTAGACCGCCTAATCTTTTGCATTAGTTAGAATCATATACACTACACTATTGAATAAGTACATAAATTACATTAGTGATATTAAGGACAATGGTTGCCAGTGGATGGTGACAAGTAAATGGTTGTAGATATTGTAGTGGAAACACTTAACTTATTTTTCTACCATAGAAATTTTGAGAACGAAATCCTTTAAGGAGGGGAGAATGTAATAGCCTAGATTTTAATACAAAATGATTAATTAATAAATTAAATAAAAAGTAATAATTTTTTAGGATTTAGGCAATGGGAATTGCGTCATTGTATCCGTTAAGATTTTCTGGTTCAGGTAGACATTTAGTTTGCGTAAAATGGACTTAAAATGAAGAAGTTATGGCGAATCAAAGTTTAAAATCCAAATAAGAATTTAAAATAGAAAAATATACATAAATATAAATGATTAATCAATGGGAACGTTCCATGGGACGATCCAGAAAACAATCGGGTCGATCCATGTCATGCTTGGAAAATTTCCGTGCTAAGCACGAAATCGAATGGATGGCTGGATTTTTTGGGCTAATTTTGAGCTGACGTGTCCACTTCAGATTTGCTGATGTGACCAATCCCAATTGACCCAAGAATATGGTCGATTTAGATTAAAAACCTAAAATCAAACGGTAGAGGGTCTTCTACTCCAAATACAAATAAATCTCTACCCTCTCCCTATTCCACACAACTCATCTCTCTCCCCTATGATAATTTTCTTTCTAAATATAATGGAGTTTTAAAATAAAATATTATATATATATATTATGGAGGATTATTTATACATATATTATAGAGATTCTACCGGGGCCACAAAGAAAGCAATTGTTGGTGAGATTTTGTGATTATTTCAGACTTTTGAATAAGTTAGGGTAAATCGGAACAATGGTAGTTATAGTTGTTATCCTGGCTACAGATCTAATTCTTACAGATTTATTTACTATTTCAGTTTATTCCTATTTTCTATAATTCCTTTCTTTATGAAATTTTTTGTAATCTTTCTGTCTATTTTTACAGTAAATTGTTACTCTCAAATTCCTTTTCGCATTTTCTTATTCTGATTTTTCGTTGTTATGCCCAGATATGCCTAAAAGGCATATGAATACGACCGATTTAGGCATAGATCTGTATGCCTAATTACCTATGACTGCTTATTAGTATTTTATTCTGCGCGCATTGACTAATTATTATTCTTTTATTCTATGCACATTTGGGGAAAACCTAACTGAATTGGAATAATTAAATTTAGGGCTAATTCAACATATTATAAACTGAAATAAAAAGGAATGATTGAATTGGATAAAAACGCAAACTTGATATGGATTGTAAAAAGGCTATGGGAAAGAATATAACAAAAAAATTGACTGTAACATATATTTTCATAAATAAGATGGACTGAGAACCATAATAATGTTGAATAGTTTATTTGCAAATATGAGCATGACTTGGACATGAGAAAGGGAACAATTAGGCTTAACATAAAAATAAATTTAAAACAAGTATTAAGTTACAAGCCTAAATTATTATTCTATGGGGCCATGTGATTTGGCATTAATATTATTCTATTAGGCCGTGTGATTTGACATTATTATCACTATTCTATGTGGCCATGTGACTTGGCGTTATTCTATGGTAAATAAATTCATTGTTAGGCTTAATTAATTTTGAACTTGAAAAATAACGTTAAGTTAAAAGCCCAATTTTATAGTTAATCTATTGTAATGGTCTATGAGGGGTCAAATCAATAGGTATTTGAATCGAGCAATTAATTGTTTGTGGGGATTTATACCAGACAATATACCTTTTTATTATATACGACCTCACTAGGAGGCGAGAGCACACACCATACTGTGCTAGATACTAAGTTGGTCCAAAATTTGAGGTGGGTACAGGTGCGTTCCGGCGGGTCAACGTGTGTGCATTGGTTCGACGAGGGAAAATAAGACATTGTAACGCCCGTGATTAATATTATGTCATTTTGCTGATGGGTTGGGCGTGATAAACCCAAACCCATAATGGGCATAGATTGTGACTTTATGGTATAAGCAGCCAATTAATGTGTACTATTAGGATAATTCTTCCTAATTATGTTCCAAATATGTAAAAGTGAATAACAGTCACTAACCAAATTATGTCGAATAAGGAAAGTCAATTCTATTTATGATCTTTTGTGTTCACTTTTAGGTGTACACAGAAACTTACCATATATGACACTAAAACTACTAATTTTACTTTTTTCTTTTGCTTATTCAATCATGCTAGTAATCATAACAGCTCACCAAGCTATGTCTGACCCATTTTCCTTCCTTCTTTCCTTTCCACCCCCAGGCTTAAAGGGAGGAAGGACATAGTTCAGATTTCTTTGGACGATTCTTGTAGAAGATGTATTGATTTTTGTTTCTTTACAATGGCTTGGTTGTATCTTTTGGCTATTTGGAGAATATCATTATTATGTATTCTGATGTTGTTTTTGACTAATATTTTTAGGCATGATATTTTAATGTAAATTGTCTTCTCCTTACGATGTGTATTTATTTATTTATGTCTCATGAAATCTTAGTGTCTGTGATATATTTATGACTTTATACCTACAACGCCACACATTGCTTAACGTGATTCTATTTTGGATAACGTTAAGGAGTGTGGGATGTTTTATTAGTATCAGAGCCTAAGGTTACAAGATCACTAAATTTTCGTTTTAGAAGGAAAATATTTTGGAAGAAAACATGTATTTCAGAAACCAAAATTATTTTGAAAATAAATGTATATCCCCTCTAGTCAGTTACAACAACTTTGACTCTTTCGACTTCTAAATTTCTATCCGTTCGTTTGTCCAAAAAGCTGGGATCCCCTAATCTTTCTGAGGTGGTTCCTATCCCCCGGTCGGTTCCATAGGTACTTAAAAGATACGACACTGGCTGAAGGACAAGACCACGCACATGCTTCAGCATCGCTGCGGTGGTTCCTCCTAATCCACCACCAACCGCAAAAATTTATAAGATTTATAAGGATTTCTTGAACTTGGACGGCAAGACTTTTTTGGTTACTGTGACATTTGTGGAGGCACGTACTTTAATTAGAGAAATAGAGAGGAATTTCGAGTTATTGGTGTTTAAGGATAGAATGAGAGTTCAGCTAGCTATTTGGCAGCTTAAGGAGGAGGCCTCATTTTGGTGGGAGGATGTGGAGGCCGAGAGGAGAGTTACGGATTGGACTAGATTCCGAAATAGATCCGAGAGAAAGTTTTTATCACCTACAGAAGGACTGCAACTGGAGTGGTTTCAAATTTTGAAGCAAGAAGACCTTTCGGTTAAGGAGTATATCAACCAGTTTAACGAGTTATCGAGATTTGGTATGGACTTGGTTAACACGACCAACAAGAAGGCTATTAAATTTGTGAGTGGATTGAATCAACCTCTCTAAGGTTTGGCGATGACTCATATTGCGATGGGGCAAATTTTATAAACTTTGATTGAGATGGCAATAATGCATGAGGATAAGAAGGAAGAAGTCAAGGATGTTAAGAGTTGAACTTTTAAGTTTTCTGGTTTTAGAAAGAAATTGTTGGAAAATAAGAAGGACAAGAAAAGGCAAGGTGGTAATCCTCAGAAAGGGAAGATCAAGACAGAAATCAAATGTCATGGATGTGGGATGACAGGACATCTCGTTAAGAATTGCAGAAAGTCGATGATAAAGGGAAAGTGCTTCAATTATGGGCAAGCATGGCATTATAGTAGGGCATGTCCACAAAAGGTTGGAAAAGGGATTGGTACGTGACGACTCAGATGCATGTGTTGGAGGCAAGCAGTGACCTGGATAGAGGTAGGAAAGTTTCTGTAGATGGTTTGATCCCTATTTCTGACTTTCCTGTACGCACTCTTTTTTATTCTAGCTCTTCTCATTCATTTATTTCTAGTACCTCGGTTGACTGTTTGTACTTAGATATCTCTCTTATTATCGATCTCATAATAGTTTCAAATCCCGAAGGTTGTTCGACGCACTTATTTATGGTTTTTAGGGGTTTGAAATTTTCTATTTTAGGTGTTGAGTTTGGTTGTGATGTCTATGTTTTGGAATTTTCGGGGTACGGTATGATCTTAGAAATGGATTGGTTACCTATGTACAGGGCTGTACTTAACTACGAAAAGAGGATCATCTGTTTGATGACGTGTAGTGGTAGGATCCATGAGATTTCTTGCGACCCGCGGGGTCAGTCATTTTGAGTTCTCTATATTCTCTAGATTCTTCTGTTAATGATGTTGATTTTGTACCTGTTGTCTCCGAGTATCCAGATGTATTTGAGAAGGGAGAGGGCTGCCACCTAAGCGAGAGATCGACTTCCGGATTTATCTTAGTGAGCAAAGCCTATAACGCTACCTGTTCGACATATGGCTCCAAGAGAACGGAGAGAGCTTAGCAAGAAAGTGAGAGAGCTTTTCGAAACATTGTTTACTAGACGAAGTACTTCATAGTAGGTAGAACAGGGTCGTTATTACTACTAAGACAAATGGTTCCCTTTGTCTATGTGTGGATTATAGACAATTGAATAAGCTTAGAAAGAAAAATCGTTACCAACTTCCTTGGATTGATAATCTGTTTGATCATTTTATTATGAACAGAGATGGTTTGTGAAAAGGAAACTATTATGAAGAGGAATTTGAAAAGGTTTTTAAATTGTTTAGTATTAAATATTTATTTTCGTAAATGCTTATTTTGTTTTAATTATGCTAATATGGTATTATGGAGATGATTATATCATTTGTAGATTGTGCAATGACAAATTAGCCTCCTGTTATAGAGCCATACAGCTAATTTTTGCCATCTCCGCACCATGCAAAAAAGCTTCACTTAACTGAGGTGATGAGCAGTAATAGTAAGAGAGCAATGTTTATGGAGCACGAGAATTGATCTTGGAATTATCTCCTATAGGAAAATCGACATACTTTTGAGTGTCAAACTTGACATAGACATGCGAAGCCTTCATAATTGCATACTCGTAAAAGGATCTTTCAGCCATCATATATCACCTTCGGGTTCTTGAATTTTGAAGACGGACAAACATTGAATTCCTTACGCCTCATAGCAGGTTTGTCATTTCCACAAACGTTGTCCTTCTGCACATTTCAAAATCCGTCTTTCAAGTGTGGCTGTTGGCTCCAGAAGATCCGGTGACATTTGAGAATGTCAGACTTGTTTTCCATCTGACTGACTTTTTTAATTAACATTCATCTACGTATTGAAGATGTCGACGATTTAATCGTACCAATAGCTAACCTGAACTTTTCAGGGTTCAAGGTTGGCATAGCAAATGTAGATAAAAGTAAATGTCACTATCTCGATTCGGTCTACATATGGCAGGTGGAAGTAGCTGAATTTTTTTGAAACGTTTTAAGTAAAAAACATAAAAATCATGAAATATAGATAAGACAAATGATAAACTTTACCAATAGTTGTCTTGAAGTTGCAAACTTTCGTCTTGACCGTAAAGTATCAAAAATGACCGCAGATGGAATCTTTAAAAAATTCAGATCCTATTTTTTTTCGTTTTTTCCTTTCAACCACGAATTGCATATTCAAAATTTTAAGCAAACCATCAACATCTTTAAAAAATTAAGATCCTAAAATTTTGTTTGTTTGATCGTTTAACCATAAATTGTAGGTGTGAAAATATTATTGTTTAACATATTCAACATTTTTAAGCAAACCATTGATTAAAAGAAACAAAACACGTAATCGCGTCGAGAAACTCAAACTTTATTGCACTATATCCACATTACCCATATGAATTTTCTATCAGCTTTTACCAATTCCATCCGGACACATTCTAACCTTAACTTTTATTTTATTTTAATATTGTTTGCTAGTTTTACTTTCATACAATTCACAATTCATGTACAAACGTATGTAATAATTTTAAAACAATAATTCACGCGCGAAGTATGTATCGTTACGCTCGTATCAAAAACACAAATTTGAGTGAAAATATTTTAGAAAACTGACCGTAGAGTTGGTAAGAATTGAATGTGGATTTTGTAACATGAAAGGAGAGGAAGGTAACTCAGATGTGGGGAAAGGTTACCGTTAGATAAGTTGATGTAGTTTGACACTTTGAAAGCCAATTGTTTACCCTTAATAGTTCAGCTAAATGATGCATTGAAGTGGGTACCAATGCATTTAGGGCGTTGGATGCGACGCATGCATATAAACTCTCTTAAGGTGCATTTTCAACGAATGGTAATGAGGTACATGAGCATGGTACTGTTGTAAACGGAGAATGCGTTTTTTGCTCCTAACGGGTATTTGAGCGAGGTATTTAATTGTTAATTTATTTGTTTTGAGTTAATTAAATACTAATTGCACAAAAGAAAATGACTACATTTGATTAAATGACTGTAAATACAAGCATGAATTCAACTAGTACATTAAAAACAAAATGATAAAAAAACTACAAATGATGATGATGCTCCAATCGCCTCAACTCTGCTAAAATAAACCCCCGTACATCATCGTCGGTAAGATCGTTGACAATCAGAATGAAACATATATTATAGAATTAAGATAATTAAATACAACGGTATATAAAAAAACCTGTTTGGCAACTTCAATCGTCGCCAAAAACATTAAAAATTTGGAATATGGAGGAGGGTTTGCTGGTTGGAATGGTGAAAATGAAAGAGGGGACTGATTTAATGAGAATGAAACCGAACAATGAAAATGCATCGTTAGCGTCCGACGCCTCAGACGCTTTGGACGCCAACGGTTCATTCTCCAACGTTCGAGAATCGTTCCTTTTGAGGGTGCGTTTTCAGCGAACAGTACCGAGGTATTTAAGCGTGACATTTTAGCGTGATATTGTTATAAATGAGGAATGCGTTTTTTGCTACGAGCGGGGTATTTAATTGTTAATTTATTTGTTTTGAGTTAATTAAATACTAATTGCACAAAACAAAACGACTACATATTATTAAATGGCTGGAAATACAAACATGAATTCAATTAGTACATTAAGAATAAAATGATAAAAAAACTACAAATGATGGAGATGCTCGAATCGCCTCAACTTCGCTAAAATAAACACACCTACATCATTGTCGGTAAGATCGTCGACAATGTCTAGATTCCTCGGATCATTGCGGAAAATCATCATAATCTCCCATCGTTCGACATCTGTCACTACTCGAACAATGTTGTAGCAATGAGTAGCAACTTCCGACACATGGTGGGGTCACAAAAGAGTGGCTCGAACTGCCACGCTTGATGCATCAGCGCCTAGAGGGCTAACCAGAAGGCAGGTTACCGATAGTTATCCAATCAGAATAGTAAATGGCGTCGGCAATGGTGAAAGAAGCAGCTGGTGTAGGTGCAGCTGGAGAGGAAGGTGCAGTAGCATGGATCAGATACATGCGATGAGGCGTACCTAAACAACCGCCAAATAGTATGTCTTGCTCTTGGAACTTCATTGGCGATTTTCTTCTGAATCGCATAAATGGTCTGCCGGCGACCGTCAGCCCAGTACTCGTTAGGATCGTCCAATCTATCGTGAACCGGATCTCATTCCCCGCTAGAGGTCCGCAACAGTCTATCCCAATCGCGAAACAACCTTTTCAGATTATCCCACTTATTTTTAGTTCGAGTTTCTGTGTAACCCAGATAGAAACGGTCGTTCAGATTCGTCGTGACTATCCTATAAAAACTGCTTTTGTCACTTGTTTGCTCCTACAGAAACTAAAGACACACATCAATAAAAGCAGCCTCCTGTTCGTCTATCCAATTAGCGAAAGACTGAGAAGTAGCAGAGGTAGAATCTGAAGACATACTGCAAAACAGAAAAAAATTCAGAAAAACTCTGGAAAAAACATACTATAGAATCAAGAAAATTAAACACAACGGTATACAAAAAAACTTGTCTGACAGCTTTGACCGTCGCCAAAAAAATTAGAAACTTGGAATATGGAGGGGGGTTTGCTGGTTGGAATGGTGAAGATGAAAGAGGAGGGGGGGGGGGGCTGAATTAATAGAGAATGAAACCGAACATTGAAAATGAACCGTTGACGTCCGAGTCGGACGCCAACTATTCATTCTTCAACGTTCGAGAATCGTTCCTTTTGAACGTTTAACTGATGTCACGTGTCGGATGCGAACGCATCGTGAATGTGACATTATGTCACTGCGAGCGACATCTAAACGTTTGACCGATGTCATGCGTCGGACGCGTCTGACGTGAATGGATCGTCAATGTAGAATCGTTTCACTGCGAACGAGACCTTTTAACTTTTTTTTTTACCCCTCGAGGGAGTCGAGACGCAAATTGATAAAGTAGCCTCAACTTGACCAGTAGTAGTTTGTTGACACCACTTTTAGTGTTGTCAACGTAACACTATGCCACTATTGGTGAAAATAAGCCAATCTCATATGGGGCTCCCTGAATTCAACAAATAGAAGCCGAGTGTCTGGTGACACCACTAAAAGTGATGTCAACAAACTCGGACTCAAACTTGACTTGCCAAAGATACGTCTTTCCTGAAAACAAGAATAAATCTGCAATAAATGAAAAGATTTACCCTAGAGCAAATGGAGGGGGCGAAGAGGGGAGCGGATCGTCTGGACCGGGGACCCCCTGGTCCAGACCAATAGAAATCCCCCATTTGGGGGATTTTGCAATTTGCACCCTGAAATTCGGGGTGGAATTCAGGGGGCAAAGTGCAAATTGCCCCAAATGGAGGATTCCCATTGGCCTGGACCAGGGGACCAGGGGGTCCCCGGTCCAGGCGATCCGCTCCCGGCGAAGAGGGGACAAATTGACAATGATGGGACCTCAGAATAATTATTTCTCCTCCTTTGATTGTTTTAACTCAATCATCTTTCTCTCTGTTTCTTATTTATTGCAGCCTAGTCCAGGAATAATGGAACCTTTTCTTTTCTTTTCAAAGAATATTATCTTTGCGATGTAAATATAATTTTTTATGTACCAAGAATCTTCACTTATCAATAGTTTAATGTATGAAAACTGTAGTGGGTTGTCCCATCATTCACTGTTTTCTCACCCTGCTTTATAGACAGAAGATAATAAAGCTTTTTCTTACTTTCTTTTTCTACTCTTTCCACAGTGTTGGAATTTCAAAGTTGAAACCCATGAGTTTTTCATAATATAGCCTTGCGGTTCTATATATGACGGATTAGAAAGGCATTGCCTGCAGCTTTTTAAGCTTTGATTATTTTTGGATGTTTTATAAATTGTTAAAACTATAACTCTACACACCTAAGCAAGGACCTTGATTATTATTTAGTTACTTCCAAATTTTGATTTCATATTCTCTACCGTAATACAAAATTAAAAAAAAGTATGTTAAGAAAAAAAAAAAAAATCAGTAAATATCTACAGAAATGATAAATTAATTATTTTAAACAACATTCTATTCACATTTTTTATTTTCTAATTGCTACGTCAATGGAATTTCTACCTGCTTTTTTTTTTTCTGACACAATTAAATAACTTAGCATGAATAATTCATGAACAAAGAAAGTTGTCAAATAATCATGAATGAATGAAGTTACTCAGTTGGTGCAACTGTACAAGCTATACTTGAAGCACCAGTAAGATATGGTTCATTCATTTCACACTGATTTATTTTCTACAAAACTGTTAAGGATTAAGCAATCAAAATGCATGTGGGTATTCTACACTCCTGTAGTGTAGATTATAAAATTAATAGACAATTTGGTTTAATGGTATAGAGTAGAAAATAGGGAACGAAGAAAAGAATGGTTAAGGTGCAATCATACAGGAAATGATTATAGCTTCCCTGCATATTTTGACAAGAGGGCATTTTTGTTTTGTTTTTTTCTGATTCGCAATTTCAATTTTGCTTTGAGAGCAAAACAGAATATGATGTCTGCAGCTTGCTGTTTCTTTCACATGATGATGACTCTATTTTCTCTGTTTTTCAGTTTTCACTCCCGAAAGAACCAAAATCGATCAAAACAAGAACAGTACTCCCGAAAGAACCGACAATACCGATCGTTTCTAGGGCTGTGATGGTTGAATCGTTCAACCGTCAAACCGTAGTAATCGTTTGTACGGTTCCCGTTTATTACGGTAACGATGACATTGACGTTATAGATTTTGATAACCACGGTAAAACATACTAACCACACACGATTTTTTTGTTGTATTTCATCAATAAATAATAATAATAACTTAAGCTAGAGAAATAACATATGTATAAATTATTTGCGTTTTTATTTATCGACAATTTGCATATGGATGGTTTGTTTCATAGATAAACAAACTAATTCTTAAGAAAAAAGTCAAAATTTGAATTATTTATGGATAATAATGTAAATTTACGGTAATGGATGTGATAACGGTTAGACGGTTACGGTAACAATTATAAAATTTAGTAACCGTCAACAGCGATTGCGGTTACGGTTGGAGGTAAAATTGACGATTATCGTAACCGTAACAGCCCTAAACATTTCAACCTTTGAGTCAAACGGTAGAAAATTGTGCATTAATATTCGATACATTGGACGTCAACTGGTACATCAGCCCATTTCCATAAAAACATATTACACCCAACACAACACACAAACTCAACACAACGCAAACTCCTCATAAACTCAATACAACTTCACAAAAATCAACCTAATCACTTAATGTTCGATTTCGAACATGATTTTGAATTTTCCAATTTGGAGGTTTAATCGTTTTGAGAGTACAACCGTAGAAGGACACAAATCCAATAAATACATATATCAACTTTTGTTGGTATAGAACGATAGAAGAAATACTCAATTGGGATGCCGAACGATGTTAAAGAAATTTTCATATAAATAGACTTTGCTTTCTTTTGCTCTGTGATAAGCTGTAGAAATATGGTATGTTTACAACACCACAAATTCATATTAAAGAAGCTATAGACATATTTTTATATACAATTGTCACGTCGTGTTCAAACATAAAATTAAGTAAAATGTTTCATATGTTAGTTAGCACAATTTCAATATATTTTCATACTGTTATAGAAATTGTATTATTACTTGTCAAAAATATTACAAAACCCGATGATGCTCTATTTGGCACTATATCGGAACAAATTACAAGCTCAAACTGATATTACCCATACTATAAAAATTGCGTAGGCGCTATAGATATTACTCATATAATAACGCACTTACCTTCAAACAAACATTCTAACTGTTGAGCCAAACAATAGAAAATTGTGCGATGGTGTCCGATGTGTAGAACGTCAACTTGCTACATCATCTTGTTTTTATAAGAATCCATTCCACTCAACACAACTCCATACAAACTCAACACAACACAAATTCCGCACAAACACAATACAAGTTCACAAAAATCAACCTACAAACACTTAATGTCCAACTCCGAACATGATTCCGAATTTTCTAATTTGAGGGGTTTAATCATTTCGAGATAGTACAACCGTAAAAGAAGGACTCGAATCACATAAATACATATGTCAATTTGTGGCATGGAATGGGTAGAAGAAATACTTAACGACATACCGGACGATATCAAAGAAATTTTTGTACTAAAAGATTTTGCTTTCTCTCGTTGTGGGATTGGCTCCAGATCCATGGTTTGTTTACAACACCACAAATTCATATTAAAGAAGTAGTTACCGTAATTTTATATACAATTGCCACATCGCTATCAAGCAAACAATTAAGCAAAATGGTTCAGATGTCAGTTAGCACAATTTCAATATATTTTCATACTATTATAGAATTTGTATTATTACTTGTTAAAAATATTACATAACGAGAAGATGCTCTACTCTACACCATATCAGAATAAATTACAAGTTCATACCGATATTGTCCTTATTTTGAAAATTACATAGGCGCTATAAATGGTACTCATATAATTACGCATTTATGTTCAGAAAAGTTCTGTCTTATATTGGACGAAAAAGATATTTTATCCAAAATATCTTAGCTGTCTGCTCATTCGATTTACAATTTACCTATGTGATGACTGGGTGGGGAAGGACTGCACATGATGCTAGAATTTTTCACGTAATTAAGTTCGAACTTTCCTCGTCAACCATAGAGGCTGTATTATTTACTTGACTCAGGTTATTCTCTTATAAATTGTTATTTAATACCTTACTGAAATACAATATTACTCACTTTCGAGATATAGTAAATAAAAAAAATCGACCAATGAAGTTTTTAATTTTTATCATTGAAGTCTATGTATGAGTATTGGCAGAACCTTTGGCATATGGAAGAAAAAGTTTGTTGTTTTAAAGAATATGCCAATGTACAATTTTGAAACTCAAGTTAAAGTTGTGGTTGCTGTAATGGTTATACATAATTTTATAAGAAAATATAATAATGGCAATCCATATTTTATGACATTTGATTATATTTCTGATCTTATATCGGATGAATATCATCAAGAATATCAAAATATGAAGCATATGACAGAGAGTGATACTCAACGAGTGAAAAGAGGAATTAATGATTGGACTGTACTCAAAGATTCGATAATTGGTGAATTAATAGTAGCAAAAATGACATAATAGATATGCATACATATTTTATTTAGTTATCGATGTATTTTGTTTTCTTTTATCCATGTTACTATCAATTATTAATATTTAATGGTATTTTGCATAATATACTTAGAATTACAAAATTTTTACTATAAAAAGATACGAATTATTTTATCGTTCAATACACCGTTCAATTTTCCATTCTCTATAAACGCTCAATACATTGCTCAATTCTCTGCTCAAAATCATAAAAACATGTCATCCGCTCAATCAACTTTAACCGCATGGTCAACCAATTCATTTCGTCCGCTGACCATCGCCAAGAACAGACTGTTAACATGGATGTAAATGCCTTTTTATATCTAATATGTAATTGAAAGGAATTTTTATAACATGGCAATTGTGGTGTTTATATACAAGAGCATCCTTGACACTATGGCCAGTCACTTGTGCAACATGACTTTTTCACTAACTATTCCCTAGTGGTTACACTAACAACTTTAAAAAAATCAAATTATATGCGGAATGGTATTCCTTTTTCATTGGAATTCGGATGCGAAAAAGTCGTTATTTGCCCAGTTCAATTGGTGGCTACTGTTATGAAAGCAGAGGAAGTACCTCCTTTCCACCAGTGACGGGTATAGTACCACCCGTAGAGGCCCACTTCCTGCTAGAGGGTCCATCCTTGTCTATGCTGCTCACTCTCGGTTTGGTCCTACTGATGATTTTTATTTACGAAAAAGGGAGAGGGAAAGTTAGTGCCAAAAGAGAGAGCCATTAATGAAAAATGGTGGTTATTCGACATTTATAAAACTAAGTAAAACATACCCACTAAGAAAATCCCATGTTCGACAATCTACATGGGGTTTTAATTGAATATGAATTGTTATTTTATCCAACATTTTAAATGCCAAACAAAAATAGCATAGAATAAATAGCTATTCTTCTTCTCCTCTTCATTTTTTGCCAAATCCGTTGCTAAAATCAAAACCTTTACAGATCAACTCCTTTTCAACATATTTTATACCATATTCTATAAAAAAAACTAGCCAAAAATTTGTACAGATTTACGTATAACTCACGACAATAATATATCTTTCTAAATGTTGGTCTTCGAGGGGCGATTCGGATGACAGAGGTCCTAATTCTAGTTCTTTAAGAAGGCAAGGAAACGATGGAACAATTGTGTCTCGAAGGCAATGCACGAAACTTGTTTTTGAAGACTTTGCCGTATCTCCGATTATCGATTAAAACTCAGAACCGATCAAAAAGTTGGTCAATTGTCGTGTTTTTTTCGATGAACAAGTACACTATCTACCTATTTCAACCTCATAATTAGTATAAAAAAAATAGTTGTAACATGATAATTAACATCATATGTTATAGATTATTTACGTATTGAGAAAATACGATATATAGTGTATAGTTCAAGACTTTATTATGGCCTTATACTTAAGATTGGTAAAATGTGGTTGTTTTAGTTTATAAATTATATATCTATGCTTTTAGTTGATGGAGTTTAGAGGAAAAATATATTTTTTCAATAGGCAGCAGAAGGGAAACCTCATGGGTCCCTTACATACATTTGTTGACTATATCAACCTCATGGGTGATATTTGATTATAGGATTATTTTGTTATGCTTTCTATCATGAATATTTATATGTACAATCACATTGAATTTTGCTTATCCCTACATATTCTTTACTATAGGTACTGGTTGACTTTTAAATTCGATGCATGATCGTAGCTTTTTTGTGGAAGACCGCTCACATATTTCAATTCGTTTTTTGGAAGATCAACAGTAGTCCTAAAATATTGATGGTTATCAGTATTTTCGTTAGCTTACCCCTTCCTTTACCTTACCAAAAGATGAACAATACCAAAAACATAATGACCCACCACAAGTTGTATCAAGCATTCATATTTCATATTCCGCCATGCTTATTAAACGCTACACAAATTAGAATTAGTTTCCTCGGGGACACTATTGTGAAATTGCTTTGACAAAATGACTCCTCCATTGACTTGGAGATAGCTAGTTTATTTTTCATGCACATGATGAAAAACTTTTTCTTTCCTAATTTGTCTAGTATACTGTCATTAGGCTATGTTGTAGCAGTTGCAAACTTTGATCTTTCTTCCTCAATTCTTTACAGATGAGGAATGGCAATCATGACCTACTTGTGTAGGTCATTAGTCGTAAAATATGTAGTTACTATTCATAGTACTTCATTATACATGTCTTAAAAGGTTTTACGGTATTGGTAATATGTTTAAAACCAGAATCAAGCTCATCAAACTAAAAAACAGAAAGAGTACGATGGTGAGGATTGTCATGTTTTCACTGTTGCGATTAACCAGATAGAGTTAAGTGCATACATTCTTACGCTATCTAGCAACCGTTTAATGGATCTTAATATATGACATATTCTAATACTTCGCAAGCGGCTCTATTCGCTTGAAGGCTGAGCATAGACCGGATTCAATAGACCCCGTGTAATTTTATGGGTCATATGATTTCCATTGATCTCATTTCCTCTGAGATTTGTTGTATGAGGTATCATGATGAGTGATGTTGGCAGTAGATATACGTGTTGAGTAAAACTTTATAATTTCCTCGTGTAGATAAGCTTAGAAGTGAAGTGCAGTAAAACAATTGACAGATAGATGAAAATAACAAGCAGCAACACAAGAGATTTTTGTTTACGCGGAATACCCAATGAGGGAAAAACCACGGGACAAGAAGTCCAATTCTTCCACTATAAGATGATAGTGGGATTACAAGAACTCACCACAAATATTGGATGGTTTTCTATTTTTGTATATATCTCACACTCAGTGGCTCATTCAAGCTTGAGGATAAAGACTTCTCAAGCTATCTCTCTTTTTGTGTATTTCTATATATATTTCACACTCTCTCACACTCATATATATAAGTGTGGAATACAAAAGGTTCTCTCACAATGTGGCTTTCAAACTTCATCTTGGAAATAATGTTTCCATTAGAATTGCAATAAATATGCATAGAATTTGATGTGTCTACATACCTTTCAACAATTATTGTTGAGCATTCCAATAAATTAGGAGGGAAAACCCAACAAATCTCCCCCTTCCCGACTTAATTAGGAAGCACTTCCATACCAGCACCATCACAACAGTCATCAAATTTCTTAGTTGGTATGGCCTTCGTCAACATGTCTGACCAATTATCATTAGTATGAACTTTGTTGAGTTGCAACAACTTTGCTTCCAACGCATCTCTAATCCAGTGATATTGAACATCGATGTGTTTCGATCGGGAATGATAGGCCGAATTTTTAGAAAGTTGTATTGTACTTTGATTGTCACAATAGAGATCATAACTTTCTTGTTTTTGGCGCAATTCTAACAAGAAGTTTTTCAGCCATATCATCTCTTTGCATGATTCTGTAGCTGCAATGAATTCGGCTTCGGTTGTAGACAAGGCAACACATTTTTGGAGCTTTGATTGCCAAGATACTGTTCCCCCTGAAAAAGTAATCAAATAGCATGATGTTGATTTTCTAGAGTCAACATCTCCTTCCATATCAGCGTCTGTGTATCCTTTTAACATAGGTTTTCCTTTTTCAAAACACAAACATCTTTTGGTTGTTCCTCAGAGATAGCGAAATATCCATTTAACAACAGCCCAATGTTGCTTTCCAGGATTTGATAAATATCGACTCACGGCTCCAACAGCGTATGCAATGTCCGGTCGTGTACATATCATGGCATACATTAACTGCCAACAACGGAAGAATACGGGACATTCTCCATTTTAGCCATTTCATTTTTAGTTTTTGGACTGTGTTCCTTGCCTAATTTAAAGTGGTTGGAAAGTGGTACACTTACAGGCTTGGCTTTGTGCATGTTAAATCTTTCAAGAATTTTCTCTATATATCTTTCTTGCGATAACCACAATAGTCCTTTGGATCTATCATGAGTGACTTTCATTCCAAGAATCTGTTGTGTTGTTACCAGATCTTTCATTGCAAAAGATTCGCTTAAAGCCTTCTTAAGAGCTGTAATTTTCTTTTTATCCGGTCCAACAATCCACATATCATCAACATATAATAAAAGTATGATGAAATCACCACCAGCATACTTCTTTATATAGACACAGTGATCGCATAGAGTCTTCTTGAACTCATGTTGAGTCATGAATGCGTCGAACTTCTTATACCATTAGCGCGGTGCTTGTTTTAAACCGTATAGACTCTTCTCGAGACGACACACAAGATGTTCTTTTCCCGTAACTTTGAACCTCTCGGGTTGCTCCATATAGATCTCTTCCTCTAGATCTTTGTGTAAAAATGATGTTTTAACATCGAATTGTTCAACTTCTAAGTCTAAACAAGCTGCTAGACCCATTACAACTCTAATAGATGACAGTTTTACCATGGGAGAAAATATTTCATCAAAATCAATACCTTTCTTTTGATTGCAACCCTTAATAACAATTCGAGCTTTGTATCAGGGTAGACTATTCTTCTCTTCTGTTTTTAACTTGTACACCCATTTGCATTTCAAGGCTCGTTTTCCCTTAGGTAGCTCCACCAGATCATATGTATGATTGTCATGCAAGGATTGCATTTCTTCCTGCATAGCTTTCTCCCATTCTCCTTTGTGTTCACTAGTTATAGCTTGTTCGTAACTTTGAGACTCCCCCTCATCAGCGATTACCACATACTCATCTCTAGGATATCAAGTAGAGGCATGTCTTTCTCTTGTAGAACGTCGTAATGGAGGTTGTGTTGTGGCATTTGTTTCATATATCATCTCTTCATTTGACTGAGATTGTTCATGCAATGATGGCTCTTCAATTAATTATTCAGTAACTTCATGTTATCTTTGCAACCCATTATGATTAGGCTCCTCCTCTTGCCTCCCACCTGCATCTTGCATCACAGAGGATGGTGCAGGATCTGAATATATTATTTGCTTAGGTCTAGACTTCTCTGCTTGCTTAAGATCTTCTATTGTCTGGTCTTCAAAGAAAATAACATCCCGACTTCTAATAATCTTTCTTTTAACTGGATCCCATAACTGATATCCAAACTCATTTTTAGGTGAACCAAGGTAAATACACTGCTTAGTTTTTGAGTCAAGTTTAGCCTGCTCGTCTTTAGGAATATGAATGAATGCAAGACAACCAAACACTTTCAAGTGGTCATAAGAGATCTTCTTGCCTGACCAAACTTCATCTGGAATGCCTTTGTTTAGTGGACCTGATGGTGAGAGATTAATTATATCAATAGCAGTCTTCACAGCTTCTCCCTAGAATGATTTAGAGAGTTTAGCATGAGATATCATACATCGAACTCTTTCTTCGATGGTTCGATTCATTCTCTCAGCAGCGCAGTTTAGTTGAGGTGTCTTTGGAGGTGTTTGCTCAAGACGGATGCCAAATGTCTTGCAGTACTCTTCAAATGGACCATAATATTCACCACAATTATCAGCTCGGACACACTTCAACTTCTTGTTTGTTTGTCGTTCCGCCGTGGCATGAAACTCCTTAAAAGCTACAAGTACATTGTCTTTTGTTTTCAAAAAATACACCCAAACCTTTCTTGAGTGATCATCAATGAATGTTACAAAATATAATGCACCTCCAAAAGATTTTTCAGTCATAGAGCAGACATCAGTATGTACTAAATCAAGGATATGTTTTCTTCTTGATGGTCTATTTGATCTATAAAAGGAAACTCTATGTTGTTTCCAAGCCAAACAATCAATACAGGGTTCAAGTGTTTTACCTTTCACTTCAGGGATCAGCTCCTTTTAGGCAAGTATTTGCAATCCCTTTTCGCTTATGTGTCCTAATCTCTTATGCCATAGTTCCAATACTGAATCGTCATGGACAACATTAGCTTCACCGCGTAAGCAACCACGTGTTAAAACAAAGAGACCTCCTTTTTGCCTCGAGCAATGACCATGTTTCCATTTATGAGTTTCCATTTTCCAGAACCAAATTGATTAACTAAACCAGCGTCATCAAGCTTACCTGCAGATATTAGATTGAGGCGCATATCTGGAACATGTCTTTCATCCTTCAATATGAGCTTGCAACCAGTGTTAGTTTTCAAATGAACATCTCCTATGCCAATAATTTTGCTAGTAACTTGATTACCCATTTTAACAGTACCAAAATTACCTTTTTGATAAGAAGTAAATAACCATTCATGTGGAGTAATGTGAAAGGAAGCACCTGAGTCGACAATCCATATATTGTCATCATAAGTCAAATTGAGATAATTGTCATCTCCAATAAAGAATACATCCGATTCTTCTTTGACTGCAACTGCTGTAGTGTTTGTTCTTCCTTCTTTCTCGGGTCAACTTGATATGGCTTCACAGTTCCATTTTTTTGATCTCTTTTAAGATTACGACATTCAAATTTTTTATGACCTGGTTTGCCACTATAATAACAAGTGATTCTGGAGCGGGATTTGGAGCGTCCTCGTGACTTATCACGTCCCTTGTTTTTATTTCTTCCATGAAATTCACTTCTGCCTCGATTCTCTGCTATATGAGCCTTGCTTAATATTGTTCCACGCTCTTTTCTTCTTGCCTCTTCATTTAGAAGGCTATCAGCAACCGCATCCATGGTGAGTTTTCCTTCTGGAGCTGAGTTACTTAGAGTAACAACCAAAGTATCCCAACTCTAAGGTAATGAGCTTAAAAGAAGTCAGGCTTGCATTTCATCATTTATCTTCATTTCAATCTTGGTTAACTTGTTTACTAAGCCCTTAAAACTGTTCAAGTGCTCAATCATGCCTTGACCATCTTTGTACTCTGATTTAACCAATCGTCTTACTAGATGAGCTTTGTTCTGAGGTGTCTTCTTTTGAATCATAGACTCAACTGATAGGCATTAGTATAAGTAGATACATGCTCGAATAAACTTTGATCTATATATTTTCGGATCATGGCAACTGCTTTCCAGTTCAAAAGTTCCCAATCTTTTTCGGGCTTTCCTTCCGGCTTATCTGCTTTTGTGATTGGCTCGTACAAATCCTTGCAGTACAAATGATCTTCCACTATTGGCTTCCAGTAAGAAAAATTCTTTGCAGTGATCTTAAACATTTCACCATCATGTGTAATGGTGATCTCCATTTTAGCTTACACAAGAAGGAAATATATTGCTGAACCAAGCTCTGATACCACTGTTGAGTAAAACTTTATAATTTCCTCTATGTAGATAAGCTTAGAAGTGAAGTGCAGTAAAATAATTGGTAGATAGATGAAAATAACAAGCAACAACACAAGAGATTTTTGTTTACGTGGAAAACCCAATGAGGGAAAAACCGCGGGACAAGAAGTCTAATTCTTTCACTATAAGATGATAGTAGGATTACAAGAACTCACCACAAATATTTGATGGTTTTCTGTTTTTGTATATATCTCACACTCAGTGGCTCACTGAAGCTTGAGGATAAGGACTTCTCAAGCTATCTCTCTTTTTGTGTATTTCTATATATATTTCACATACTCTCTCACACTCATATACATAAGTGTGGAATACAAAAGGTTCTCTCACAATGTGGCTTTCAAACTTCATCTTGGAAATAATGTTTCCATTAGAATTGCAATAAATATGCATAGAATTTGATGTGTCTACACACCTTTCAACAATTTTTGTTGAGCATTCCAATAACTTCGGAGGGAAAACCCAACAATACGGACACATGGTTCTTGATAATCCTTGTCCTCATGCACCCTCTCTCAAAGTGTATTCCATGCCTCCTTATAGCTTTTATAACTGAAATGAAGCAAGTAACTTCATTGTTCCTTACATCGATTATCTTTAATTTTGGCATATATTCTACACTTCATCATCGTCTGTGGGTTCTACACATAGATGAGCTATCAATTTAGTCGGGTCATCTGCCATCCATCTCGGTGTTGCATCCTAGTTGTGAATGAATTATTTCAACCCACTCTAAAGTTTGTTGCTGCACGACTTATGATTCCACGAGGAATATATGGATGATCAATTGCTATACCTACTTCATCTGGTCAGGATTTGTGTTTGACATACAATTTTGATAATCGATTATCCAAATCCAGCATTGTTTTCGTAAGATGATTTATTTTAGATGTATGTTAGTTGTAGAGATGTTACATATAGAGAGCAGGACAAAATATGAGGGAGTACGAGTAGAGATATCTAAATCTGACCAAACATGTTTAGGATTAACCGTTGAGGATTTGGCTATGGATACCAACATCAACCTAGGCACATCCTTACCCAAATATAAGAGTTGATTAAGGTTGTGTTTCATATTTCATGCATGTTAGAGTTAGTAGGACGATCTTAGTAGTTAGCTAATTTCATGTTATCACAATGATGATGAAAGAGATGATAATTATTATAATGATGATGATTAGTTGTTATGTTTGTTAGTTTATTTTGTTTATGCTAAAGTCTTTATCTTCTGCCCTTGATTGCATTTCAAATTCGTACTCCCTTCCTCGACATAAGAATTACAGATCAATGGAAGTAGCCATACCCATAACAATTATCTCCGCGTGCAAAGTATTTTTGAACAATATTTGCTCGTGATTTAAATATAAGCATGATCACTTCAACTTTACATTCACAATGGATTCCTTTTGTATCGAGTTTGGATACTTAAATATTTTACTTATATGTTAGTCATTAATTGAAAAAAGTAAAACATGTTTTTTTTGGCATACGGTCGAATCATGACTCGAGATCACTTTCGTTGTTCTGAATGGTCCATAATGTGAAGAGTAAATATGCATCAATATATTTCGATTGACACAATTTTAGTTGAAAATTCGGGTTCAATATGTAAAAATTGAACATCTAATAGGGCTTGGTGTAACAGATAATAGAATTGAACCCCGAGACATATTCATTCGTCCAAAAGGCCTTTTTATATATCGATTGACTACAAGCACGTCTGGTTTGAAGTTAGAGCCATTTTGGACCAACAACTATTCTTATTAGCACACATTTTGAGTTTTTCTGTTAAAATTGTCTCCTAAGTTCTAACTTTCCAATCGCCATCACCAATGGCTGAAAGCACCTTAACTTTTTCTCTTCATCCACTCAATGAAATGTCGTGCACCAAAAGTAAAATTGTAAAACAAAATGCGCTTTTCAAGATGTGTAGTCCAGTAGTATTAGAGATGTTTGAAAATGCCAGAATTCAGCTATGAAGGTACCTTGGTTACATCGAAGTTTGGAGCATCAGTGATGATGGAATTCAGCGCAATAAAGGGAGGAAGGCATGGATAACATTGTGGTTTAGCCAGATTGAAGACTGACGACCTCTGGTGGCATGCGTACGTGATAGAAGGGGTAGTAGAAATGAGTTATTACATGTGTGACATGGGTACATGAGGGGTTGAGAGAGAGAGGTGACAAGGCAGCTTCTCATTGGTTCGTTTTTTTTCTATTTCAAATGTTCAAACTTAACTTTTACATACGAGGTCCATTTTAGTCGTGATTTCTTGCATCATGCTTATGACAGAGAGCTTTATGTTTTTACACTGGTTTAGACTGATTTGGTTGAGGTAGGTTATATTATTAGTCAATTTGTAGTAACTGCTAGTATTGGTAAATTCGATGTTTTAAAAAATTTATAACGTTGAAATATGATTTTATATAATAGTTAAACCTATGGCTCAATGTATAGATAAATTAAAATCATTTTAAAAGGTTTTAACTTAAATATCACACTTTTTGCGTTATGTGTTATTTTGACAATACACCTAGATTTATGTTATTTTGACATTAATCTCACATTAGTCACTTTAGATAGATTTTATGAATTTTACATGTGCTATTATGGATGTTTATGTTTTATTATGATATTTATTTGATTACTAGTTGCATGACTAATTGGTTGCTTAGTTTAGCTAAAACATTGTTCGTACGCAATATAGTATAAGGAAAATTTCATTTGCTTGATTTTTGTGTATGTTAGTCAAATGCATAATGTGATACTTATTGATTGAGTGCACAAGTGTTGATAGACTCAAAAAATGAGATAAATTTACAGAGAAACATTGAATAGTTTATATTGATCTAAAGATGGAGAAACATTTAAGTGTGCAGACTATCTGAAGATGGGGGAGAATTGGAGCATAACGACTAATCTAGAGCTGGACTTAATGACATGCTTGGGTTTCAGGATGAATGTTGGACGTTTTCACTTGATTTGTATTTAGCCATTTTTGGCTAAATGCACAATCAAGGTGATCGTTATCTGCTGCTATGTAGCTATCAATATAAGGTACTACCGACGATGGTCGTTTTGGTCAATTTTAACGATGACAATGGTGAGGCTTCAAAGAATAGGATATGGTGGTTCATTCGACAATAGTTTCGACGTGATGGCTCTTTGACCAATGGTTCTGACACTAAGGTGATGTAGTGATTTAGTGCTATGATTTTGGCATTCGATGATGGTGTCTCCATGATGAAAATTGGCTTCGACGATGGATGAATGAACTCCAAGACACACAACGAATGATACTGAGTCATATTGATATGACTATCAAAGGAGGGTGGGGGTCATAGAATGGTATTCTATGAAAAATGATGATATTTAGGGATAGCTTCGTGACCGTGGCGATTTCTAGCAGGAGTTATATGAGTAGTCTAGGTATGTACTATGTTGCACGGAACATATGCTAAGGGTTATTGGTATTAAGGACTTTAGTTACCTTCGAGAGAAAGGCACAAGGATGGATCAGTGTCTATCGACGATTTGACCTAATCTTTAAGAACCTAAGTGTTTGTCGATGTTTTTACCTGGGTAGGGTTATCCACGAACGTCGTGAAATTGTGATAGTCTGGTAGAGTTTGTCAAAGTTAGAACCATTGTTTCCTTGATGGAATGGGTGATTGTAGTTTTGAGTACCATATACTGACGCACTGAGTAAAAGAATGTGCCGATAGATGTGAGGTGTTAAGTTTGTTTAATTACACTCACTTTAATGATATCACATGGTGTTGATAGCACTAATGGTTGTCTAAGCCCTTAGTACTTTGTTATAGAGTATACTCCACGATGACCACGGACTAATATATATTTCTATATGTGTAACTCTATGGATGTAGAAACAAGTCAGGTATGATCCTCTATGCCTATGTTCCATTTACCATTACAGGCTTTATAGTATTTTGAGTTTAACTTATCGCTCACACCAGACTATTTTTTTTATTTAAGGTTTATTACCTTGCTTCTTATCATCTTAAGTACTCTCAAATGAGTTGACAAGATAACATGTGTGGAAAATACATAGATATTTTCTTAGGGACTAGCAAGATGTGAAGCTTTCTTGTATTCATACACATATAATTTATTGCATATCCCACCGTGGGACTAGTTAAGTTTATTTATCACTTACAAAAACTCTATTTTCATTATGTGTAAATGTATGATCCTATATACTCTGATTATATGATTTATATAATTATTACTATCTCAACAGTTTATATTTTTGATTATTATTATATTATATCTAATGTGTTATGAGATATATGACAGATTCTGTGATTATTTTAGTATTTGTTCTTTGCTTTTCTCTTCCACTACCTTCCCTTTTTTCAATTTTCCATTATTTCTTCTATTTCTTTCCCTCGACTTGATCAGGTGCTTGCATAATGCACCATTAGGACAAATTAGTATTGGTGATGTAGGTGGTCATTACATTCGATATCAGACCTTAGGTTATGTTGATTGAGAGTGAGTATATATAGGATATTACGTATCTATTATATTGTCTTCAAAACTACACAGTAGTATACATATAGTATTTAAGTTTTTTTTGCATTGGAACGCCATATTTGCGATTTTTTCTTCGTGAGACATTATTCTTTTAACTATAAATTTTGGTACAGTCTGGCACTCAAGAAAAGTTGTTATTTATTCTATCTCTGAAGTTAAGAGCTGGGAAGGATCGTGACCATTAACTTTGGTTTATGACATATGTTTCCAAATATGGTACAACCATTATCGAGGATTTCCTAATCTCCTTAATTGGTTATGGTGCTCAAGTCGAGAGAGTCGACTATGTCGAGGCGCATAGAGACCTAACTGTTTATCAGGAAAATCATTCCTTGGAATGGGACTGAATGTTCTAGTGCATGAATAGCTCGATTTCTTGTTAGGAGTTCTTCAATGACACGGAGTAAGTGAAGTAGAAGTCTATTGCTAGAAAACTTCAAGAATGAATCTGAATTATAGAGCGCCCTTGCAGCTTTGATTTTATAAAGATCGATCACTCAAGATCAGTTCATGTTTCAGTTCAAAAGAAATTACCTTAACCTCTTAGAAGTGGGTGTTGAGTGGTAGTTCGTCGATTTAAGTAAGGCAACATGTCTATGTCTATCGAAGTAAAGTTTATTATCTTGTAATGACCCGCATTGGCAGAGGTATTATAATTAATTTATTTAATTATATAAATAGAGATATAGTGAATTAAATGGTCGTGGAATTAAATAATGATGAATATTTAATTAAAATAATAAATTAAATAATATATTTAATTCTGAAATAATCAGAATTGGATGAAATGACGATATGGTGTGAACTGGATCATCTGTGATATTAAATTCAGCTTCGAATTGAATTTGAATAATGAATATATATTATATAAACGAAAGTTTGAACGTAGAGTTATAATATAATTAAAATCGAGCTCGAAATGGTGCTGCAGTTCGTAAATTGGCGATTCGAACTTCAACTGAATGTACAGGATTCGTTTTAAGTCGGATTTCTGTGAAACAAGAATCGTGTGGAGCTGGTGGAGTATATCTTTCTAGTGGAAGAGAAAAATTGGGATTTCATCGTATAGATTTTGATTTACGTCCAAATCAAATTTAAGAAAAGTCGCTGTGGAATTCCTTTATAATTTATAAAGGAATTATTTTTATTTTAAAAAGGAATTTCAATATAAATCGAATATCGGATTGACCCAGATTTGAATATCAAGTTATAAATCCCAGTAGAGTTGTATGGTGTTCCACTGTGAATATATGCGATAATATTTATTTATAAATATTTAATTTAATTATATTTAAATATATTTATATATTTAAATGGGTTATTTATGACTTTAAAAATAGCCACTTTTGCAAACGAAGTCGGAATTCGACGAAACTAATTTTGTTGGATCCGCAATGTTAAATTATTGCTAGATGTCAGTTTTCGTGATTTTTGAAGTCAGTATGTGGCCGTTCCGATTTTTAAAGTGAAAAACAGTCAGTATTTCGATGGTTAAAAATACGCTGTGTGAGCATACGGAGTCGGAATTCGACGAAACCAGTTTCGTTGGGTCCTAATGTCGAACTGTAGCTACATGACCATTTTCGTGATTTTTGAGTGTCGTGTGTGATCACACGAATTTTTAAAAGGGTAAAATCGGATATAAAATGGTAAAAAGAAAATATCTAGATATTTTATCCACTCTATAAATACCCTTAACCCCTCGTTCCTTAAGACCTAATATCATTTCTCGGTCAATGCTTTATTTCCGCCGCTCTTTCTTCAACAAGCCTCAACGTGGAAATCCACTTTCAAAAATCCCAATAAATCAAATAAATTTTAATAAATCGTAATAGGTAGATATCTGAGATCCTCTATCCTTTCTATCCATTTCCGTATATATATTTCTGGGTTCGAAGACAAACTAGGTCGTGCCAGAGCAGGGTCGTCGACGTCCAGGTCGACTCGAGGAGGCGATGAAACCATTGTGGAGTTGTGCTGACGCGAGTGTCATTTTGGAAGGGGTCATCTCCGATCCACTTCTGATCAAGCGTGGACGTTGGCGGCAACGTTTTCTTGGATGTGGTCTCGATGATGCCTAGATCCAAGGGGGATGGCTTGAGAAACGGGTACATGCACTTGCGAAAATTTGTGAGGGGAAGGAAGGTCGCTGGCTGTTCTGGAGGGCCTGGAAAACGATGCTGTCAACGTGAAGAACAAAGAGATGGGGAGGAGTAATACTAAAAGGGGCAAACTAAGGAGAAGGATGGGTTCGGAGTCACGATATTACTGTAGGGAGGAAGGAGGTTAAGGCTTAATAACGAATTAAGGGGGAGAGTGATTATTGTTAAACAATTATTACTGTTGTGTGTTTTTGTCTGGAAGTGAAGTGTTGATGATGGTACTTGGTGTATTGAAGTTGCGTTGGAGTTCTAAAGAGGGGTAGGAGGAGTCTATCGTATGGTTTACTGGAGCATGGGGCCAGTAGTGGGTCGACAGTGTTATAGGTGAGGCCCAATTAAGAAATTAAAGGGGATTAAGTTTAATTTCAAATTTTAAATATGTATAAACTTCAGAATTTAATAACTATTACATACGATGTCAGAATTGGACGAAACAAGATCCGTTGGGATCGTATGAACGAGAGCTACCCAATGGAACTGACTGGGAGTGGAGCTCGTTTGAATTCATGGCGAAATAAATTGTTTGATTCAAATCAAATAACAGTTTATCGTTCTTTAACGATGAACTGCCAAAGTGAGTAAACCTCACTAACTCTGAACAGTTTATAATTTCATGTTGTATTTTTAGAACTGTTAAATATTGGCTGATTGACTGTGTGTTGACTGTTTGATTGAACTGCTAGTCAGTTAGTTGAATTTCTATATTGATTCTGTTTAACAGAATATATCGTATTGAACTGAAAGTGATGTGGATTAAATTGTGTAACATCCGTGGATGCAGGGAAACAGGTTGGAGGAATCCAACTGGATTCCTCAACATTTATTTTACTGTTTTTCATATATTGTGATATATGATGTGTTATATAATCTGTTATGGATTATGTGTGTTGGAATGATATTGATCCCTGTTATTCGATATTTTAAATATCATAAAAGACCCTGGGATGTAAAAAGAATTATTTCAATGTATATTGAAATAAAAGGGATTTTATAAAATCAATAGATTTTATAAAAGGAAATATTTCGAAAATAAATAAAAGGGGAAATGTTTATAAAACGAATAGAGTTTCATAGAAGGGAAAATGTTGATAAAACGAATAGAATAGAAAAAGGAAATAACTAGAGTAGAATAAATAAAGATATACAAGGAAATATTTGTAAACCATTTACAAATAGGATTGAAAAGGGAAATAGTGTAAAACCATTAGCAAATAGATTAGAACGAGAAATGTTTGTAAACCATTTACAAATGAGATTGAATAGGGGATATTTGTAAAACCATTTACAAATAGAATTAAAAAATGGAAATCATTTGTAAAGTGAAGAACCGTTACTAAAAGTAAATCTTTATAAATGAATAGTTTAATCGAAAGGAGTTAATCGATGTTGGTTTAATCAAAAGGAGTTAATCGATGTTAGTTTAATTGATTAGAGTTAAAGCAAAATAAGTTAATCGAATATAGTTTATTCGAATAGAGTAAAAGGAGTTAATCGAATATAGTTTATTCGAATAGAGTAAAAGGAGTTAATCGAATATAGTTTATTCGAATATAGTAAAAGGAGCTAATCGAATATAGTTTATTCAAATAGAATAAAGGAGTTAATCGAATATAGTTTATTCAAATAGAATAAAGGAGTTAATCGAATATATAGTTTATTCAAATAGAATTAAAAGAGTTATCGAATATAGTTTATTCGATAGGAGTTAAGTGAATAGAGTTAGAGTTAAATCAAAAGAGTTAAGTGAATAAAATAAATTGAATAGAGTTATTGAATATACCTTATTGAAGGAAAGAATTATCGAATAGAAAAGATTTGAAAGAGAGTTACGTAAGGAAGTTTGTTAAAGAATTAGAAGGGTGAACTTTGTCTATTTCAAGGTTAGAAACGTTGTTCAGTTAAGGTCTGAGAGGTAGTATTACCCCAACTTGATTGACTTCATTTTTAACTAAGGAATGGTTAAGGTTCGATAGTAAAGGATGGTTAAGTGAATTTAGTAATTAAAGGAAATAGTTTGAGTTGGCATTGCGATGATTTGTTTAAACATCTGTCTAAGTCCAATGAAGAAGCTTTGGAAATGTTTTCCAAATAAGAAACCAGAAATGTTTTCTAATAAAGAAAACAAGAAATGGAAATGTTTTCCATTAATAACGTATATTTTCCAAATTTAGAAAATAAGAAATATTGAATATAGGGAAACAGGAGATAAGTAAATTAATGAAATAAAGAGATAAATGCTGAATGAAGTTTGATCGATATAAATTTCCATTTGGAATTAATATCGTTGTTTGCACACCTGTTTTTCTTCGATAGATAAATCACAAACTATCGAAGTTTTGACCATTTTAACGTTGTTAATATGGAGAGACCGGTTGGATTATTATCCAAAGAACCACTCTGTATTGGCATAAGCGTTGCGAATCATATATGCCAAAGGAAATTGAAGACAGAGTTATGCAAGGGCTATCCTGTTTACAGAATAGTGCCTTCGGTTCATTCTATTCATGGATGACTTGTATGGACGGATGTCTGACCGAGTATTTCCAAACGATCACGTATATTGATTTCTCCAACCGTACCAAGAGTGGAAGCGGAGAAGGAAACTTCTTTAGCTAACACATAATGTATGGTTGAGGACGTCAATCGGTGATTTGATGGATTTGACGATATGGCATTCAAAGTGAATCTGGTGTGATGATAAAGCGTAGCTTCTAGCCTCACATCCGGTAAATGACAGAAATCGTGCAGGCAGCATGGCTAAGTCGGTCGCACCGAAGTAGGGTGTATAATCACCTGATCTAGAGTTTCATTTATTTCTAAAAATCTATTGTTGATGATGTCCCATTCGGGAAACGGTTGCTGATCCCAACCGTTGGTGATATACATTCGATACACTCAAGCGAAATAAGTGGTCGGTCATGTGTGGCCGGGTTGCAAGATGTTCTTGTTGAACTCAGTGTATTCCTTTCTAGAGGTACACTAGCGAAAGGAGGTTCCATACCTTGTCATAGTTGGAAATCCATTACCCAATACGTGCTTGCGGTTTTGATTGTATACTATATATGTAGAACGTGAGATGAAAGTGTTTCTGCTAAATGATTATTATATTGTGGTTGATAGACATTATTATAATATCAAAAGTTTTTTGATATAAAGATATTTCGGATTCTCATAAGGGAAAAACCCGTTCCATTATACGACGCGGTCTTATGCGATATCGTTTACTTGTTCAAACTGTTTTACTCATACCAGTCCCATGACTGACCTGGAGTTTATTTGTTTGTTTTCCCTAAACTCTTGGGTGCCCAATTTTGTAAGGGCAGTCAAGTAGTCAGGATTTACAGATATACTGGAAGAGCTTGGAGCAGGAGGCTTCAGGATTATATAGCTATAGTTATTTCCGCTGTGTCGTAAGCGTTGTACTTTGATAATGATGTATATTCAAGTACAGATGTATATTTCAAGTTATGTTATATATATATATATATATATATATATATATATCATATGTTATTCGTTCCGCTGTGAGGTTCGTGTTACTCTGATGTTGTGTTCTTTTTCTTCTTCTATTCTAAGTTTCTATCTTATCTTTCCTCATCCTCTAATTTCTTTCATTATTGGTCGGTATTTTGTCGACGTTTGGTTAGTCGTCATTGAGTTTATGGCAATAACCAAAGTCGTCAAAAACCCGGGTCATTACAGTTGGTATCAGAGCTTAAGTTAAGAATTACCTTGGCTCTGTGGCGTGACTCAATACAGATGGTGTTAGTAATACCCTAGATTGAGTTTGAGTGTATATATACGAGTGAACGTATTTGTAGATGATATAAAAATTGTTTTATATTGTGGTGACTTATTGGTTGAGTTGTTTATGGGTTCTGGTCGATCAGTTTGATCCAGTGTATCGGTAGGGATTTATAAACACTCAAATACGATGGGTCGACACGATATGTTTTGAAAAGAGGGTAAATTAAAATAAGTTTACCCAAGGTATATCTTGATATAGAGAAGATATATACATCAAAATTATAATATAGTGGATACATTGGTTGTTATTATAATCGAGTAAGATTATAAATTAAATGGTTATGTAAATAACCAATCAGAATTCATATAAGTGAAATACGTGAAATCAGATGAGTTAAATCTGAAATTCAAGCCAGAAATTGAATTAAAATTCTAGAAAATTGGATAGGTGTTTGTAAATGGATTTGGATTAAAAATAAGGAAAAATTAAGATCCCGGGAGATTTTAAATTGTTTTACAAGAAGTTGTGAATTATATTTTGAA
The DNA here is from genome assembly GCA_030737875.1 of Allium sativum. NCBI lineage: Eukaryota > Viridiplantae > Streptophyta > Magnoliopsida > Asparagales > Amaryllidaceae > Allium > Allium sativum. The sequence goes on along the minus strand of CM060921.1, from coordinate 710,490,913 downwards.
ATGAATTTCAAAGTGGAAATGTTTAGAAATGGTTTTATAGTATTGAACTTACTTCGATCACTGGAAAATAGATTCCGATGACGACAGCTGCATCATCAGTATTCATTTTCGAGTTGTAAGTGGCGAATTACTACCAGAGATACTGTTTTGAATTTGTTTTGGGAAAGAAAAGTTGTGTTGAATTTCAAATGGGATTTATAATATAGAATTTGATATATAGATTTGAATAATAGAAGTGATATAGAATTTGAATAGAATTAACTAAGTCGAAGAGGAATTAGTTAATTGAGTTTTGAATTTGAAGTTGAACTTTGGAAGGTGAATTGGATTTGTAAATGGATATTCAAAATCGAATATAGAACTTAAATTTGAAATTTGGATTCAAATTAGTTAATAAGCAAGTTAAAATATATTTGAATATGTCATGTTCAAATATAAAAGTGAAATAGACTAAAGAGTCAATTAACAAATTAATTAATGAATTGAGTTAAAACGATCAGGTATAGTTAAAATAGATTGGGCAGGTATAAATATACATGAGATAGGTATGGATAAGGTATGAAGGTATATAAATAGAATGCTCGACGAAAAGGTATGTATTTAATTCATATATGAGATTTTATGCGCCGTATCGGCTAGCCGCTTGGCTTTTTCTTTTTCTTTTGGATTGGTGAGGGCCATGGGAGGCTATTTGAAATATTCCGATGCTCCCGGTACAAAGGAGGTTATGGCGATTTTTTCCGGAAATTTAAGGAGTTAGAATATTTTTAAGATAATTTGATAGTTAGAAATCAACGTATCGATATATATATATATATATATATATATATATAAGTCGATAAGGAAACGAACTTAGAAATAGAATAGTATAAACAAAAAGGAAGACTAGGAATAAAATCTAGTAAGAATAGAAAGAGGAAGCGTATATGTGTTTAAAAGTGAATAAGTAGTTGTATGGTATTGATTATTCGAGTAAGTAGTCATATCTGTTTTGACGTTATAAGTGTTATTCAGTCAAGGTCTGAGAGGTAGTTATACCCCAACTTGATTGATTTCATTATTAACAAATAAATAGTAAGATTTCAGGCTTGAAGATCAATGTTGAATAAGAGTTAATTGAATATAGTATTTGGGTTGTCGTAACGATGTTTTACACAACATCCGTTTTAACCCAAATAAGTGTAAGCTTGGAAATATGATAAAGAATATTTCCTAAGTATAGAAATAAACGAGATCGGAAAATAGATAAGTAATTGGAACATTTTCCAATTATAAGTAGCATATAGTTTCTAAAGTTTAGAAAATAAAGGAAGGCGATATTCGAAAATGTTTTCCAAATAACATAAATGGCCAATATGGTTATTGAAAATATTTGGTCAACAAATATTGATAAAGAGATAGAGAAGTGATTTAACTAATGGAATATTAATTAAGGGCTCAGTGACATGTTCAAAAGGAAAATTTGATTTTTGAAAAGAGTAAACTGTTTAAAACCTCCCAGGGAAAAACTGTTTGAATTAAAAGCAAATTTAACAGAAATTTGTGAAAGCAAAATTGAATTAAAGTAAAAGCCAGTAAAGTGGTAACTGAGATTGAATTAGAATGATATCAAGACAAATTGGATTGTGAGATTCAAATTTGAAGTGTAATGTGATAATCAAGTTAAGAGTTGGGAATCGAGAAGAAACTCGAGTTGAAATGATATTTGGCTCGGATATAAGCGAATGGTTGTGTTGTGGATAAAAGCAGATTGGAAATTTGATTGGGATGACCCTTGTATCCGCTGAATTGATAACAGGTGGAAATGATATAATGATATGCCGACAAAAGGTACAAGTGTATATTTCTATTGGATATAAGATTTATGAGCCAAATTGGCAAGCCGCTTGGCTGTTTGATTTTCTTTTGAGTTGGAGATGGCCCAGAGAGGCAAGTTGGAGTTTGACCGATTGACCAGTACAAAGGTGGTGCTGGCGAAATTTTTCGAAAGGTTAAGGCGTTAGAAAATTTTCAGGATTTTTGGAAATTTTCGTTGATAAGAATTAATTAAATATTTAATTGAAATTAAATTGGTTCAGTTGAAACTGAAGTTAAGAAGTGAACAAATATGTTCTAACCAGTCGATAGGGTCGTCCTCTACCTTTTAGCAATTTCGAGGACGAAATTATTTTAAGTGGAAAAGATTGTAATGACCTGCATTGGCAGAGGTATTATAATTTATTTATTAAATTATATAAATAGTGATATAGTGAATTAAATGGTCGTGGAATTATATAATGATGAATATTTAATTAAAATAATAAATTAAATAATATATTTAATTCTGAAATAATCAGAATTGGATAAAATGACGATATGTTGTGAACTGGATCATCTGTGATATTAAATTCAGCTTGGAATTGAAGTTGAATAACGAATATATTATATAAATGACAGTTTGAACGTAGAGTTATAATATAATTAAAATCGAGCTCGAAATGGCGATGCAGTTCGTAAATTGGCGATTCGAACTTCAACTAAATGTACAGGATTCGTTTTAAGCCGGATTTCTGTGAAACAAGAATCTTGTGGAGCTGGTGGAGTATATCTTTCTAGTGGAAGAGAAAAATCGGGATTTCGTCGTATAGATTTTGATTTACGTCCAAATCAAATTTTAGAAAAGTCGCTGTGGAATTCCTTTATAATTTATAAAGGAATTATTTTTATTTTAAAAAGGAATTTCAATATAAATCGAATATCGGATTGACCCAGATTTGAATATCAAGTTATAAATCCCAGCAGAGTTGTACGGTGTTCCACTGTGAATATATATGATAATATTTATTAATAAATATTTAATTTAATTATATTTAAATAAATTTATATATTTAAATGGGTTATTTAGGACTTTAAAATAGCCACTTTTGCAAACGAAGTCGGAATTCAACGAAACTAATTTTGTTGGATCCGCAATGTTAAATTATTGCTAGATGTCAGTTTCCGTGATTTTTGAAGTCAGTATGTGGCCGTACCGATTTTTAGAGTGAAAAACAGTTAGTATTTCGACGGTTAAAAATACGCTATGTGAGCATACGGAGTCGGAATTCGATGAAACCAGTTTCGTTGGGTCCGTAATGTCGAACTGTAGCTACATGACCATTTTCGTGATTTTTGAGTGTCGTTTGTGATCACACGAATTTTTAAAAGGGTAAAATCGGATATAAAATGGTAAAAAGAAAATATCTAGATATTTTATCCACTCTATAAATACCCTTAACCCCTCGTTCCTTAAGACCTAATATCATTTCTCGGTCAAAGCTTTATTTCCGCCACTCTTTCTTCAACAAGCCTCAACGTGGAAATCCACTTTCAAAAATCCCAATAAATCAAATAAATTCCAATAAATCGTAATAGGTAGATATCTGAGATCCTCTAGCCTTTTTATCCATTTCCGTATATATATTTCTGGGTTCGAAGACAAACTTAGTCGTGCCAGAGCAGGTCATCGACGTCCAGGTCGACTCGAGGAGGCGATGAAACCATTGTGGAGTTGTGCTGAAGCGAGTGTCATTTTGGAAGGGGTCATCTCCGATCCACTTCTAATCAAGAGTGGACGTTGGCGGCATCGTTTTCTTGGATGCGGCCGCGATGATGCCTGGAACGAAGGGGGATGGCTTGAGAAACGGGTACAGGCACTTGGGAGAATTTGTGAGGGGAAGGAAGGTCGCTGGCTGTTCTGGAGGGCCTGGAAAACGATGCTGTCAACGTGAAGAACAAAGAGATGGGGAGGAGTAATACTGAAAGGGGCAAACTAAGGAGAAGGATGGGTTCGGAGTCACGATATTACTGTAGGGAGGAAGGAGGTTAAGGCTTAATAACGAATTATGGGGGAGAGTGATTATTGTTAAACAGTTATTACTGTTGTGTGTTTTTGTCTGGATGTGAAGTGTTGATGATGGTACTTAGTGTATTGAAGTTGCATTGGAGTTCTAAAGAGGGGTAGGAGGAGTCTGACATGAGGTTTACTGGAGCATGGGGCCAGTAGTGGGCCGACAGTGTTATAGGTGAGGCCCAATTAAGAAATTAAAGGGGATTAAGTTTAATTTCAAATTTTAAATGTGTATAAACTTCAGAATTTAATAACTATTACATACGATGTCAGAATTGGACGAAACAAGATCCGTTGGGATCGTATGAACGAGAGCTACCTAATGGAACTGACTGGGAGTGGAGCTCGTTTGAATTCATGGCGAAATAAATTGTTTGATTCAAATCAAATAACAGTTTATCATTCTTTAATGATGAACTGCCAAAGTGAGTAAATCTCACTAACTTTGAACAGTTTATAATTTCATGTTGTATTTTTAGAACTGTTAAATATTGGCTGATTGACTGTGTGTTGACTGTTTGATTGAACTGCTAGTCAGTTAGTTGAATTTCTATGTTGATTCTGTTTAACAGAATATATCGTATTGAACTGAAAGTGATGTGGATTATATTGTGTAACATCTGTGGATGCAGGGAAACAGGTTGGAGGAATCCAACTGGATTCGTCAACATTTATTTTACTGTTTTTCATATATTGTGATATATGATGTGTTATATAATTTGTTATGGATTATGTGTGTTGGAATGATATTAATCCTTGTTATTCGATATTTTAAATATCATAAAAGACCCTGGGATGTAAAAAGAATTATTTCAATGTATATTGAAATAAAAGGGATTTTATAAAATCAATAGATTTTATAAAAGGAAATATTTCGAAAGTAAATAAAAGGGGAAATGTTTATAAAACGAATAGAATTTTATAAAAGGGAAAAATGTTGATAAAACGAATAGAATAGAAAAAGGAAATAACTAGAGTAGAATAAATAAAGATATACAAGGAAATATTTGTAAATCATTTACAAATAGGATTGAAAAGGGAAATAGTGTAAAACCATTAGCAAATAGATTAGAACGAGAAATGTTGTAAACCATTTACAAATGAGATTGAATAGGGGATATTTGTAAAACCATTTACAAATAGAATTAAAAAAGGGAAATCATTTGTAAAGTGAAGAACCGTTACTAAAAGTAAATCTTATAAATGAATAGTTTAATCGAAAGGAGTTAATCGATGTTAGTTTAATCGAAAGGAGTTAATCGATGTTAATTTAATCGATTAGAGTTAAAGAAAAATGAGTTAATCGAATATAGTTTATTCAAATAGAGTAAAAGGAGTTAATCGAATATAGTTTATTCGAATAGAGTAAAAGGAGTTAATCGAATATAGTTTATTCGAATAGAGTAAAAGGAGTTAATCGAATATAGTTTATTCAAATAGAATAAAGGAGTTAATCGAATATAGTTTATTCAAATAGAATAAAGGAGTTAATCGAATATATAGTTTATTCAAATAGAATTAAAAGAGTTATCGAATATAGTTTATTCGATAGGAGTTAAGTGAATAGAGTTAGAGTTAAATCAAAAGAGTTAAGTGAATAGAATAAATTGTATAGAGTTATCGAATATACCTTATCGAAGGAAAGAATTATCGAATAGAAAAGATTTGAAAGAGAGTTATGTAAGGAAGTTTGTTAAAGAATTAGAAGGGTGAACTTTGTCTATTTCAAGATTAGAAACGTTGTTCAGTTAAGGTCTGAGAGGTAGTATTACCCCAACTTGATTGACTACATTTTTAACTAAGAATGGTTAAGGTTCGATAGTAAAGGATGGTTAAGTGAATTTAGTAATTAAAGGAAATGGTTTGAGTTGGCATTGCGATGGTTTGTTTAAACATCTGTCTAAGTCCATTGAAGAAGCTTTGGAAATGTTTTCCAAATAAGAAACCAGAAATGTTTTCTAATAAAGAAAACAAGAAATGGAAATGTTTTCCATTGTTAATAACGTATATTTTCCAAATTTAGAAAATAAGAAATATTGAATATAGGGAAACAAGAGATAAGTAAATTAATGAAATAAAGAGATAAATGTTGAATGATGTTTGATCGATATTAATTTCCATTTGGAATTAATATCGTTGTTTGCACACCTGTTTTTCTTCGATAGTTAAATCACAGATTATCGAAGTTTTGACCATTTTAACGTTGTTAATATGGAGAGACTGGTTGGATTATTATCCAAAGAACCACTCTGTATTGGCATAAGCGTTGTGAATCATATATGCCAAAGGAAATTGAAGACGGAGTTATTCAAGGGCTATCCTATTTACAGAATAGTGCCTTCGGTTCATCCTGTTCCTGGATGACTTGTATGGACGGATGTCTGACCGAGTATTTCCAGACGATCACGTATATTGATTTCTCCAAACGTACTAAGAGTGGAAGCGGAGAAGGAAACTTCTTTAGCTAACACATAATGTATGGTTGAGGTCGTCAATCGGTGGTTTGATGGATTTGACGATGTGGCATTCAAAGTGAATCTGGTGTGATGATAAAGCATAGCTTCTAGCCTCACATCTGGTAAATGACAGAAATCGGGCAGGCAGCATGGCTAAGTCGGTCGCACCGAAGTAGGGTGTATAATCACCTGATCTAGAGTTTCATTTATTTCTAAAAATCTATTGTTGAGGCTGTCCCATTCGGGAAACGGTTGCTGATCCCAACCGTTGGTGATATACATTCGATACACTCAAGCGAAATGAGTGGTCGGTCATGTATGGCCGGGTTGCAAGATGTTCTTGATGAACCCAGTGTATTCCTTTCTAGAGGTACACTAGCGAAAGGTGGTTCCCTACCTTGTCATAGTTGGAAATCCGTTACCCAATACGTACTTGCGGTTTTGATTGTATGCTATATAGGTAGAACGTGAGATGAAAGCGTTTCTGCTAGATGATTATTATATTGTGGTTGATAGACATTATTATAATATCAAAAGGTTTTTGATATAAAGATATTTTGGATTCTCATAAGGGAAAAACCTGTTCCGTTATACGGCGTGGTCTTATGAGATATCGTTTACTTGTTCAAACTGTTTTAAACTGTTTTACTCATACCAGTCCCATGACCGACCCGGAGTTTATTTGTTTGTTTTCCCTAAACTCTTGGGTGCCCAATTTTGTACGGGCAGTCAAGTATTCAGGATTTACAGATATACTGGAAGAGCTTGGAGCAGGAGGCTTCAGGATTATGTAGCTATAGTTATTTCCACTGTGTTGTAAGTGTTGTACTTTGATAATGATGTATATTCAAGTACAGATGTATATTTCAAGTTATGTTATATATTTCATATGTTATTCGTTCCGCTGTGAGGTTCGTGTTTCTCTGGTGTTGTGTTCTTCTTCTTCTTCTATTCTAAGTTTCTATCTTATCTTTCCTCATCCTCTAATTTCTTTCATTAATGATCGGTATTTTGTCGACGTTTGGTTAGTTGTCATTGAGTTTATGGCGATAACCAAAGTCGTCAAAAACCGTGGTCCTTACATATCTGGTATGTACTTTACATAGGAAGAATAGAAGTCAACCACTGGGTCGAGTGATCAATTTAGAATGTGGTTCAATTTCATTTAGTGAGAGGTTGATGGCTTTGTATGACAACCCACGTCCCCTATTGTCACCCATATAAGGATGCATTAGGTTTTGCGAAGCACAATAATAATAATACAGAGACTAATTTTAAAAAGACAAAATATTAAATGCAATCGAAAAACTTTTCAACTTTTTATTTTAAATCAATTATGGCATTACATTTTTTAAAATAAACCATCAATGTCATAACCATAAACATCTGTCTTGTAAAACATCAGAGTACAAAACCACAAAATAATATCCTTCATATTCCATCACAATAAACATAGAAAAAGGAACTAAAGAAGTATATATAAAGAGGAGTAATCCTAGTCCAAGTTGAGTGGAACCAAGGACAATGCTACTGTCCATTAGCAACCTTGAGAACTTAGAGGGGAGGGGGAAGGAAGAGAGGGAAGGAAAAATAAAATAGATCAGACATAATGTCTGGCAAGTTCTAGTGATTTTTAGCATAAGCATAAGATAGTAAGTATCAATACAGATCGGTAACATGGATGAGAATGTACAGTAAAATATACAAGTACAAAGTAAACAAGATAACATGACAACAAGGTAAGGTAAAGATCATATACACTTCTCACTCATATCCCAGAAACAAGTTTCTGCACCAATTATCAGAGTAACAAGATTAGGTTTTACCCTAATTACTACCCATGCGATCGTCTCCCTACAGACATGAATAACCTGCGCCAACCACGACAATAAGGGATATCACTCCCTAGCCCGTCAACTTTAAGACACATCCCTATTCGCCAGTGTTACAGTGTCTTAGTTTCCACCATCGGACCCATGCACGCTCATGAATCCACCGGAACACGCCCATATTTACCTTTAAGATTTTGAACCTCTTACAACCCAGATCAGTAAAGCGTTCCGTGGCCCCTACCTAATGCGAGGCCCTGACATGATACCTACATGGATACTGACTAATATGGGTTCCAAACAGCAAAATTGACGCAAGCCACCCCCAGGCTTGGTCCCTCAAGGAAACTAGGATTTTAAGAGTCCCAAAACTGGATGTAAGCAGCAGATGTGGAACCTCTTAGCTTATTAATTAACAAGTTTAACTTAACAGGTTTAAGTTCATTAATAAGCATGGTTGTAAATGACATTTCCAATTAAATGTAATTCTACGTACAACCCTTTCCCAAATCAGACAGGCACCTGCTCAGATGTATATAGCTTACAATAACATGTTTTACTTAACTACATTTGATTCACATAACTTTTCAGAACATGTTCTACTTAATACCAAATTACGTTTAATCTATTCAGATAAACATGTTTTTGCATATTATCCGAACTATACAATCAATGATTCTCATGTTCCAATATGCCTAATTCTCATTTTTACTCTTATTACACGTTATTCCAATTTAACCCAATTTACGCGTTTCTAACGAAAATGGTCTAGGCTCGACGTAAAATAAAAGGGAAAAGGAGAAAGATAGATCCAACTCAGAAATAAAGAAACTGAATAAATAGGCATAAGACTGTAAATAAATCTAGAACAGAAAAAGGGATGATAAGGATGTACATATAATAGTTAATAACTGAAAATTGAATAGATAATAGGCAATAAAACAATAACATACACTACGCCATAGATAACCTACTGTAACTAAAATCCAAGGTTTTGCCAACTAAAATGTTGCCACATCTATGCTGATTTTTGTCTATTGCAACGCACACTTCAATGTGTTAGCATAGATATCAACCAAGTGTTGCAATAGCAGGGTGAATAAAATTATCAATCCGCATCAACGCGATCCAATGGTCCACATTACAGATCCGTGTCATTCTGATTTTCCTTCATCACCTCAACTTCTTTGCCCCAAATTTCCATTTTCCCGCTGGAACATAATTCATGTTGTTTTGACTTGAGAAAAAATACAGTCGGCTTCCACTTAAATGGCCGATCGAAAACTAGGGTTTTGCCCTCTTCAACAAATCGTGACTTCAGCTTCTTCAATTCGATGTGATCCTCTGATTGCTTCGAATTACAACTACTACTCTCATCATTTATTTCTTGAATGCTACTGGTGCTCCGATAATCTTAGATCCTTATCTTATTGAGTTGAAATCGATCTCTAAAATTAGTTGTAACACCCCACGTTCCCGCTGGAACATAACTCATGTTGTTTTGACTTGAGAAAAAATACAGTCGGCTTCTACTTAAATAGCCGATCGTAAACTAGGGTTTTGCCCTCTTCAACAAATCGTGACTTCAGCTTCTTCAATTCGATGTGATCCTCTAATTGCTTCGAATTACAACTACTCCTCTCATCACAACTACTCCTCTCATCATTGATTTCTCGAATGCTACTGGTGCTCCGATAATCTTGATCCTTATCTTGTTGAGTTGAAATCGATCTCTGAAATTAGTTGTAACACCCCACATTTTTGACTCAAGAAAATAAAATGAGAATAACTTTATTTAATATTCAGGATTAAGTGAAACGGACTGCCCCATTGCGTTTGTCTCGGAATTCTGGTCAAAATAGACACATGGTTTACATAAAACGGACAATGTATGAAGAAATTATTAAGGTTTGAAGTTTGTATACGCATAAAAAGAGTATATATGAATAAAATAAGTCCAGAAATTCAAAACTGTTCAAATTCATGCAGAAAAAGGAGAGCAGAAAAATTCCTGCCTAGGGGTGTCAACTCCATAAGGGGGGGGGGGGGTGTCGACCCCTGGGTCGACACCATAAGGGGGAGGGGTCGACCCCCTACTGCAGATCTAGGCAGATTCTTCTGCAGTGAATGTGGACTATTTCTTTTACCGAATACGTTACTAACACCTATAAATAAGTTTGTAGAGCAAACCCTAAATCTCATATTTCTAAGCCAATTCAGAAGCTTTGCCATTCCTCTTCCTCCTCAAATCCATTTAGAAAATTAGGATGATTAGTTTAGGAAAAATTCAAAATGCAGATCTAAAGGAAAGGAACGTATGTTTGTAAATGGGTGTTCAGATCTCTTATCGAAGTGAAGTAATTCCTAGATCCGGTCTATTTTCAATTCTCTTCTCTTTCTTCCCTTTTTCTTTTAGTAAAAATTATGAATTCATGGTTGTTAGGTTCTGAATCCAATTTGGGAAAAAACCATGGAATGATAGATCTGGAATAGATCCAGAATTTGGAAAGCATACGAGGTGAGTGGATTTAAGTTATATAATTTTTTATAATGATATATTATCGTTTAACAATCCCCGTTATCGTATAATGTGAATTTGCTAGAATAATTAAAAGTATTGAAATGTTATCATGACATGTTTAAATATGAGATGTTGAAATGTTTAAACATATGTTAAAAGGATTAAAGTGACGAATATGCATGTTGGAATATTAATATGCTAAAATATTAATATGTTGGAAATTTTGCCAGAATATGCGTAGCAATTATTGTTGTTTCAATTCCATGTTAACTTGTGGCATTTAGGTACCTGGACCATTAATGATAGAAACTGAGAAAATTACATGTTAAGTTAGAAAAACTACATGATTTGGTGATCACAAGTTATTGTTAAATTTGAATAATTATCTGAGTAATTGAGTACATGATAGAATAGAATTGATTATATGTGAGAAAGAACATATGACATAAAATAGGCATAATATGATGACATGTAAATTATAAATTATAGTGGAAATTTGAAAGAATAGACATGCCTAGATTATATAGAAGATTTACAGTAAATCAGAAATTGTAACCGCGCTTAATCACGAGGTTAGATTACACTTAAGGTAGAAGTCTGCCCAGAACCGCCCGGCATATCCGGCATCCACCAGTGGTAAATCTAATGTGAGGGGTCTAAGTGCATAAATAAAACATATAAAGGTGCTAAGACACGAGGTTAAGTCAACTTTGGAAGAAGTCTGCCCGGAACCGCCCGACATATCAAGCGTCCACAAGTGTAGGCTTAATGTGAGTGGTCAAGTGCATAAACATATATATATATATATATATATATATATATATATATATTTATAAATAGCAGAACTGATAAATGGAATTAATTGTAATTAATGGGAATGGATGGAACTGAATGAAAAATAATTACAACAGCAAAAGGGAAAGGGATGAACGGAGAATGATAATAACCTATTATAGATCAATTATATTAATGAGAATGTTATATAATAGGTAGACTTGTCCTAGCGACAAGTGAAGATTATAACTTTGGTTATAATATACTAGTAAGGAAATAAAATAACTGGTGAAATGAGATAAGTGGCACTTAATTGTAAATTAAGTAATCAGTAAATGGGGAAAGCTGAAACCAGTTTTTTGTAATAAGTAGAGAACAGGGGAAATTTATGAAATGTAAGAAGTTGTACTTAATTATAAATTAAGTAATCTGTAAACTTGGAAGTCTGAGATTTGCTGATAAGAATAACATGTTTAGGCTTGTCCTAGGGACGATAGGAAATTATAACATAGGTTTTAATAAATGGAAAGGAGACTTATCAGTGAACCTTGGTTAAGAGAACTAAGTTAATAAGTAAACAACGATAAGTTGTAGTGATAATGTAAGATGGAATTATGATTAAATAGGAAAGAGTGAGGCAAACTTATGAAATGAAATAAATTATATTTAATCATAAATGATAATTGACATGTTAGACAGAAAACATATAAATTGAGATATACTTAATTACGTATTAAGTAGAACATGTTATTGTAACCTTGAATCAAACAAGAATATAAAGGGATTATGGATTACAGACCTTGGATCACAATCTAGAGAATAACATGTTGTGGGCTTATTAATAAACTTAAATGGGTTAAGTTATATGATTCAAATTAATTAGCTAGAGGGGCCCATTCCTTAGAAATATAAGAGCTAGAAAGAACTTGGTAACCTAAATAAAAAGTTAAGATGATAACCAAGTTAAATCGAAACCTGATGAGGTAAAGCAAGCGCATAAGAGAATGTTTAGACATAGGGTCTAATAACATATTAAAGTAAGGCAGTTGGACCAGTCCACACGTTTGAGGGTGAATAACCCAATAGGGTAGATCATCATGGTGTCATAAGGCACGAGGGGAGTGCATGTTCATCTGATTACTCTGTCGACTCCGAAGGACTAGGAGGGGAAGCACGCGGCTTCCTGAGGTACATAAGGTGGTCCTGGTAGTCCTCTGTGTGGTGGCAGATGTTTAGGCTGTGCTCTCAGAGGTTGGACTGCGCGTAACTACCAGGTGGGTGGCCCTTGACTGTAAAAGTAGCTTAGCAGTCAGAATGCTGTGATGAGGTGACACTAGGGTGATTCGGCGGTCGCCTCAATGGGGAGGCAGAGGGTCTTGACCAACAAGGATAATAGATCGTAGGGTATCCGTCATTGGCAGCCAGTGGGATGCAAAAAGACTAGAGCTAAACCCAATAGATCATTAACCTTTCACTATCTTGTATGGTGGTTGAGGGGAGATGCCAACTGGATGTTTGGATTGTTTGTTGTTGGGGGCATGTCGCTTAGCTCTTGTAGTCTTTACTAGTTGAGGGAGGAGCCGAGTGGGGCCATAGCCACCATGAAAAACAAACCCGAGGAATATCTATATTTTGAGGCTCTTAAAGGCGGGTCGTACAGATATGGAAAAGCTCCCGACCGAGTTCCGTGTTTCTTGTATCGCCCTACCACGGAACTCGGTGCACATTAGAGGACGTGCGGTTAGTCATCGAGCTGCAATTTATGATACGTACATGGGAAAGTCTAGATACATGCATGTCTGCTCTGGGTGGTGTATCGTAGACTTGAGCGCATTACTCTAGTATGGAATCTGATTCGATCGAAGATGGCAGTCCGTACGCTTACGTAGCATAGTGATGACAGATATATGCGGAACGTAACAATGTTATATAGAGATTCGTACGCCACTACGACATAGGATGAGGGACTGCGTATATTTCGATGGTGTTACGGTGGAGACTTTGCGAGTGGGGTACCATGGGGTGTACCTTAATATTGGGGGTAGCTACATATATACTGTATTAGGTTAATCCACTAGGAAGTAAAAATGTACGACATGTGTGTAAGGCTTGAGTGTTGTTAACCCAAGTAACCTGATAAATAAAAAAATGATTGAATGTTATATGTACGATTATCCAAAGTGTATTGTTTAAATCCAGTCACCAGAACTTGTGTTCTGACCCCCTCCTCATAACATACTCGTAGGTAAGATTTGTGGCAGAGACATGATAGCTTTGGATGCTAGTTAGCCAGTATTATTAATGTAAGGCTATGTTTTGATTACATTATATTTTATCCATTCCGCTATGAGATATTTTTTGAGCTCTGTCATATTTTATATCTCTGTCTTTTCTGCGGGATACCAGAGCAAACCAACACAAGTTTCGATAAATTGGAATTTTGAAAAAAAAAAATGATTTATCTGAATTTGGGTTGTTACATCTGCTATCAGAGCCTAGGTTTTGGATTCCTGTATAAATAGTGAGTGAACGTATTTGTATTTTAAAAAATATAAATATTATATATATATACCTTGATCCATAGAGGAACCCACTAAATAAAAAGAGTATAATATGGTAAGAATTAGGATTATTGTTTTATACACTAAAGGAATGAATATGGAAATTTGAGACCCTTAGGAAATTTGGGTGGCAAGTGTACAATATATTTTGAAATAGAAAAAGGAGAATCCCATATGGTTAGTATTTTGGGTTAGTGGGTTTGACGGTAAAACCTTCTAAACTTGAAAAGGTTAAAAAGAGAAGAATGGATTTGGAATATATATAGTTGAGAGAATTGAATTTGGGGGACTGTCTAGGAAAGCCTAGAAAATTTGAAACCCGCTTTGAGTCTAACCCCATTGTTAACTTTTAAGAACTTGAAATCGTAAAAGTTTTGGGAAGATGGTTTATTGTGTTTTCAAGTTTTAATCTTAAAAGTTATAGTTTTAAATATGTAAGGTACACATATTGGGTTTTAAGTAAAATGGGTTATATTTTGTAAATAGTGATTTCTTGCAAAAATTTTGTTTAAAATAAAATTCTCTTAGTAAAAGGTGCATATTATAGAGCATGTATAGTGTTAGATCGAAATTTGGACCTAACACCCAAATTGTTATGAATGTTACAGAATTTCAAATGAAGAACGAGGAAAAAGAAAATAACACTCAGAATTTATAGTGGTTCGGCGTTAACCAGCCTACGTCCACTTTATATATTATTGATTATGCTTTAAAAGCTAATACAACAAGGATTTCTCTCAATATTTCAGTAGTTTGACAACAATGGCGGATTCTGTACTCAATATTGCCAAAAAGATCCCAAAAAATGCCAAGCTCCGGGCTATTTATAGCTGATTTTGTCAGGCGGATCGTGGACACGTGGCACGAATCCCGAGAACATCGGATCGCATCGCCACCGCTGAAGAAACAGTCAAATTAGCCGTTGTGGACAGGTGTCGTGATCTGCTTGAAAATCGGATCATGGAGATGGGGAGAATCGGTCCAGGGACGGTTAGGGACGCGTGTCGCCAGATCCGTGCGATTCGGATCGCTGAAGACTAGCTAGCGCTTGAACGGGTCAGAGGGTTCGCCATGCACCAGGGGATCGGATCGGTTCGCTCGGGGCAACAGTATAAGTTTGGATCGGATCGCCCGGATGCGTCGTTTGCTGATGAGATGGGGGCGATCCGTGGAGACGCGATTCGATATTGGGCGAGACGATGGTGCGCGATCCGATATTGGGCGAGACGATGGTGCGCGATCCATTCCTTCATGTCCTTAGATATCGTGGTTTCCTGCTTTCCTCTTACGACCCCTCGAAGTATGTTTTATCGATGATGGAACATGCTTCGAAGATTCTGATCTACCTTTTCCTGAAAGGACGCAAATCAACAGTCGCATAGGTCCAAATCAATGTATGCACGAATCGGATCGCCATAGAGCGCCACGGTCCGAGTGGTCATGTGCTCGTCTCGAGCTGAGTATCTAGGCTTTTGTGCGAGACGCGGCGGACTTTTCTTCGAGCCGTGTCGGGCTTCGAGCTTGGTGGGCCATCGTTTGAGGCGGTCCGTGGGCTTCTATGCGACACAAGCTTTGGATCGTGGCCTGCATGGTGTTTCGTGGACCGAATAGGACAAAGAAAGGGAGACAAACGGTCGCCCTCTTTGCCTATATAAGCCGACCTTCTCCTCTTCATTCTCCTTCTTCTTTCTTTCTGCCGAATCGTTTCGCCTGCACTATCGGAGAACGAACCCAAAATTTTCAAACCTTCGAAAATCCGAGCATTCTCTCAATCTTTAGAAAGGTAACTCCACAAAAAGTATTCTTATTCGTTAACGCTACTGTTTCATGAACTTTTTCGAATGATTTGTGGAAAAAAAATGATGGAAATTTGCGATCTTTGGAGAATCCATCGAGACACCATGGCTGATGGGCGTGGAGCTTGGAGTTCGAGGGTGAGAAGAAGAGACGGAAAACAAAAGACGAAGAAGAAGAGAGGAGGCCGGTTCGGATCGTGGGCAAGGAGAGAAGACGAAAGCGAGTGACAAGACGAAAGATCGTGGTGGCAGCAAAGTGACGTATCGTGGGGGTCGCAACGGTTTGTGAAGGAGCGATCCCTTCACCCGGCGATTCAATGGGGGGCGATTCCTCTGCCCTGCGATCCGAAAGGGGCGATCCTTCTGCCATGCGAGTCGAAAGGGGCGATCCCTCTGCTTTGCGATCCGACTCATAGCTGACGATACGAAGAAATTTCAGACTTTAATCAACGCCTTGTCACCATAAAACTCTGAACAGTTAGGATAGAGCCTTGACGTTGGACTTTCTGGACTAAATGACCTCATAATTTGACTGCATATGACGACTAATGCTTCTGATAATCTTGATTGCTTTCATGCTTTATTTTCAATACGCACACACAAGCACACACACCGGCACTTGCACACACGGGGGACGGGTAGCGTTAATCTTATTGTTCATATTTTCTCGTCCTAGCAGCAATGTCGAATGAAAACTCTTCTTCAAGATCCGTAGCAGAAGCGGAATCCGAGATTCCTGAACAGTACAATCCTGAAATTCCTCCAATCAATCCGGGAGGTGAAGATTCTGGATCTGAGTACGAAGCCACAGAATCAGATCCGACAGAAAGTACTTCATCCAGCAATGATTCTGAGACTGATGAGCGAGCTCCTGACGAGATCCCAGGCGCACTCGGGATAGATAAATTTTCTGATTCTTTAGCATCCAAGCTTGACGAGATAAAACTTAAAAGAATCTGCTTAAGACACGGAATTCCTTGGGATGATGTCTTGACGCCTGGAAGCGAAGATAGACCCCACCTAGCACCGGAAGGGTATATGGCGATCAGTCGAACAATGTGTCTTGTAGGAGCTATTCCTCCGTTCCCTCCGATCGCCATCGAAACTTTAAGACGACTAGGTATTGCGCCGATGCAGCTTCATCCAAACGCCTACGCATCTTTATACTCTCTATATGTTGCATATGCGGAGATCCTGCACGCCGAACTTAAATTCAGAGATCTGGTGTTCTTCTTTCTTTTCAAGCACCGTTCTTCGGCAACTCCAAACTTTTCCTTCTTTGAATAAGTGGCGAACAGGAAGGTTCTGTACGATGGGTATAGCAATATAGGGGACCCTAAATCTGATTGGTTTTATATAAGGAAACAGGCCGGATGCTCACGAAGATGGCTCAAATCAAGTAAACTTCGATCTTCTAATCGAATATCTTGCTTGAGGAGTCTAAGTATTAACATTTTCCCCCCTTTTTCTTTGTCTTAAACAGATCATATATTCCCAAAACCGGAGGGTCCATTATATAACCATCGATTATCCATTCTTTCACAGAGCAGATCCGACTTTCTAAGGATCAAAAAATGCGTTACTGATGACAACCTTCACAAGCATCGTCTTCTAGACAGAAGATTTGGACTTGGGACCGGCGGCAAACCTTACAAGTATGTGCCCCCAATGGAAGGAGAGGGAACTTCGCAAGCGGCTGAAACAACTAAGTTTCGCAAGAGTCCTTCTCCGATAGTCATCCAAGACGATGAAGACTTGAACATATACAGAGGGGATGAGGCCCGCGGTGACATGTTGAAGAAAATTCCTATCTCTGCTCCAATAGAAACTGTTGCTGCCGACGATTTGACAGAAGAGCAGTTATTTGACGAGCTGAATAAAATCCCTCTACCCGATGATGTATATACGGAGAAAGACTTCGGAGAGGGGCCTTTCTTCTCTGCTTTCGAAGAGGCGATCGCTTCAAATAGGGGACGAGAAACTAGTCAGATGAGCCTGTCTTCAGGCCCGGGTCTGTTAGGGGGAATTATATGGGATGCACACATCACACACACTGTCTGACCCTGCACTCTAATTTCGCGGGTATTCAAAGTTTTAATATAGTCTTTTCTTTTTTGCAGGAACGATGTCCCGCAGGAAATCTTATTCGTATCGTTCTCTTCGCGAGGGCACACCTAGCCTTCGCCCGGATACTGAGCGCTCTCGCGGTCCTTCTCATAGGCCGAGTTCCTCGCAACCTCGATCTCCACCCAAATCAACCTCTACCAGGCCTTCGAGTCATCCGACAATTCTGACAGGGGGAAAGAAACTTCCAAAAGAGTTGACTCCTCCAAAGAGTGCACCTTCCCACAGTCAGTCGTCCAAAAGGCATCACGAATCTAAAGATAGGGACAAAGATTCATTCAAAGAAACTGAGAAGGAGAGAAGTGACATTGTCCCCACCAGCCAACCAGAGTTAGCTGCCCCCGGGTCACGGGATTACGTCCATGGTCCCGAGATCCAAGGTAGGCTGGAAAGGCTGCGGGAACAATTTCCAGGCATGTTCTTTGACATGATGGTATTTGTTCCTGCCTTGGAACCGGTCCCTAAAAATTGGGATAATGAAGTTATCGGGCACATCCAGCACGCAGCCAGGCAATATGAGATGATGAAAAAACACACAGTTAACCTTTCAGAAGTCATCCGAACACTCGAAATAGAAGCACACAGGTCTAAAGCGAAACTTGAAAATAACGAAAGGGCTAGGACAAAATTGGAAAAGGACCTCGAAGATGCTCAGTCCCAGCTTGCTTTAGCACGGAGGGACGCTGAAAATTATAAGACTGAATTAGAGAATGCCAAGCAGCGCTTTCATTCAGAACTGGACTCCAATAGCCAAGAGAAAATGGCTTTAAAGAAGGAGGTTGAAGATCTCAAAATGGCCAACATCGAGTTGAAAACAGCACAAGGCCATTTTGAAGCTGAGAAGGCTGCTTGGGAGGCGGAAAAAGCGAGTTTAAAAGAAAGTTTGGCTCTGGCAAAAGCAGAAAAAGTGATTTTGAACGACCAGGTCTCAGATGCGGAGGGGAGGGCAGCCCTAGCCGAAAAGAACGTTGAAAGTGCCATCGAGTTGGCCACTGCTTCTAACAACAAGCTCCTCGAAAGAGAGAAAGAAATCGAGGGGTTTGAGGAGATGATTTTTGATTTCCTTGGCCAGGTTCTCAAGACTCATAACATCTCGTGGATCCCGGATTACCATGTTACTTTGGCCAATTTATGGGATGCCATTGTGGAGGGTGAAAAGCATAGATTGGGAGTCGAAGAAATCGATGAGGATGAACTGATGAAGAGCATCCTAAGAGACAATGAACCTGAGGACCTGGCAAAAGGTCGTCGCCTGATTCTGGCGGAGATGGAAAAGGAGAAAACCTTGGCTAAAGGTAAAAGCAAAATTGATGAAGGTTCCAGTTCCGCCGTGGGGCCTAAAACCTCCGGAGTTGAGGAGTACCATCCTGATGATCCGCTAATCCCTTTGGGCTTAACTCCCGCTATTGTTGGAGCTCCTACGACAATCCAAGAAGGAGGGTCTGCGGAAGGTATCTCCCTTTTCTCCCCGCAATTTGTCAAAGCAATTGTGAATTGTCGTCGTTTGGTGGAACAACCACTTGAGTTAGTAACATGTGCTCCTCGTAATACAGGTGGCGAGCCCGTCGACATGGGTGCTGAAAAAGGAAAGGAAGTGGAGAAGGAGGCGGTCTTTCCAGGTGCTGGTATTGGTGTACCAAAGCAGGCAGAGGTCACAACAGCAGAAAAAAGCATCCCGGCACCTAGCACTGATGCGCCCAAAGATGCCGAGACCATCGAAGCCTTAAGAGACATGGATGTGCGCCATGTAGATGATGAAGAAGACACTGTCGGCGCCAAAAAGGCCGATGATGATGACGAGGAAACCTTGGCCAGCCGAAAAGCCAGGCAGGAGAAAGAGTCGGCTTCGAGGAAGGTGGGAGATGAGGCTTTGGACGTAGTCCCTCTTGCAGAATTCAATCCCAAAACTGGGATGGTTGTGAGGATTCAGCCCAAATCCATCAGTCGACAACTTGACTTTGCAAACCCCGATGACTTCCCGGCTTCTCTTTCTGATAGGAGGAAGAGAAAAGAGGTGGAAGAGGAGACTTCAGAGGAGTCGGATGTTCCCCTCGTAGACAAGCGGAAGAGGAAAAAAAGGGATCCGTCTGATACCGACAAGGCGAAACTGGAGAAGCAGAAGCAAGAGAAGAGGTCAAAGCGTAAATAGGATATTTGTTGCTTGTTGATATTTTGTCTTTAGGTTTCCCACTAGCCAGGAAGTGTAATTGTGAGACTGGTCCTCACTTTTGTTTCTAGGTTGTTTTTCACTTTTTTGATTTGTAGTATATAAACAAAAGTTTATCTCTCCATGCATCATTGTGTACCTGTATTCAGATAAACTTTCCATGTTTAGTCATTAGCTAACTAATAATAACTACAAATCAGTCAATCAACAGGAAGAAGAATTTTCATGCTATGTTACACTGCTGTATCAAAGTTTTAGTGTATGTATACGAGTGTATGTGCCCCCCAATCAGTTGTCATTGTAGCATCTGACTGGGGTTTACTTAGGATTGATCAATACTGTAGGCAGGTTGCCCCTTATTTCTGAATACGGGGGACCTATGATATTTCATGGGATAACAATGGCACGGTCGACTCTTGTTCCTTTAACAGGGAATGAGTTCTTTCTTATCGCTCAATTGTAGACGCTTCTGTACTCTCTCTCTCTTTGGAGAGTTAGAGTTCATGTTCAACGACTCCTTCGCTTCCCGATCCTTCAGCGGGAAAGGAGCTATTTCTCAGCGCTCAATCGGAGACGCTTTTATACTCTCTCTCTCTCTCTCTCTCTGGAGAGTTAGAGTTCATGCTCGGTGATTCATTCGCTCCCCGATCCTTCAGCGGGGAAGGAGCTCTTTCTCAGCGCTCAATCGGAGACGCTTTTATACTCTCTCTCTCTCTGGAGAGTTAGAGTTCATGCTCGGCGATTCATTCGCTCCCCGATCCTTCAGCAGGGAAGGAGCTCTTTCTCAGCGCTTAATCGGAGACGCTTTTATACTCTCTCTCTGGAGAGTTAGAGTTCATGCTCGGCGATTCATTCGCTCCCCGATCCTTCAGCGGGGAAGGAGCTCTTTCTCAACGCTCAATCGGAGATGCTTTTATACTCTCTCTCTCTTTGGAGAGTTAGAGTTTTCGCTTAGGCAGCTCCGATCATGGTACACCGCCGTTATTCGTGAATGTCATCTTCGTGTCTTTTATACTCTCTCTCTACTCTGGAGAGTTAGAGTCACGGATCAAGCAATCTGCAATCATGCATGCTCATCAAACTCATCTTAGGTGTATACTTTAACCCATGCTCCGTGGATTAAAACTAGTCGGACAAGCAGTTGGAGCCTTTGCCAAGGCTTTGGGTTCCTTCGATTAGTCTACGGGAGGAACAGTTGGCACCGGACTTCGGGTACCTGCATTATTCACATTGATTTTCATAAAAATAAACAGGCAAATAAATAAAGATGCAATAAAGGCAAACGACACATAGTATTTTTATAGTGGTTCGGTCGAATCATGACCTACGTCCACTTTATAATCTCTTGCTTTAAGGAATCAGACTATTCTAGGCAAGTCATGCCTTGTACATAGTTTTTTAACAAAGCAAAAGAATAAATTTGAAACTCTCATGTTAAATATGGCCGTAAATGTTGGGCATTCCATACTCTGGGGATTTCCTGTCCATCTACGGTTGCCAGCTTGAAGGTTCCATTATCAAGCTTGCTCAGAATGGAGTACGGTCCTTCCCACTTCGCTCCCATATGAGTTGGGGGGTGGGAAGACACACTTCAGAACCAAGTCTACGGGTTCCCATGTTCGGGCTCGAACCTTTTTGTTGTAATATCGGGCGACCTGTTGTTTGCATCTCAAGGCACGCAAGTCTGCTTCATCCCTCTTTTCTTCGATCATATCCAGGGACTCAAGGAGCAATTCATTATTAGTCATTGGTTCATAATAAGTCACCCGATGAGAAGGTACCTTTATCTCGACCGGGATGACTGCTTCCGTTCCCAAAGCAAGGGAGAACGGGGTATGTCCTGTTGCCGATTTATATGTCGTCCTGTAGGCCCATAGTGCCAAGGGCAATTCATCAGCCCACATGGCTCTAGCCCGCTTCATTCTTCTTTTCAGAATTGACTTAATTACTTTATTTGCCGCTTCGACTTGTCTGTTTGATTGTGGGTGCGCCACAGAGGTGTACCGATTCTCGATGTGGTATTTTTGGCAGAAGTTTCTGAATTCAGCACTATCGAACTGAGTTCCGTTGTCTGTTATTACAATCTTTGGAATCCCAAATCGACAGATGATGTTTCTCACAATGAAGTCGATCACTCGTTTAGTTGTGATTGTAGTTAGTGGTTCAGCCTCGACCCACTTAGTGAAATAATCTACGGCCACAATAGCGAACTTTGCTCCGCCCCTTGCTATGGGGAGACTTCCTATGATATCAATTCCCCACATAGCGAAAGGCCATGGACTCATCATTGTTTTTAACTGACTCGGAGGCGCTCTTGGTATCTTTGAAAATCTCTGGCACGCATCACATCGTCGTGCATATCTTACTGCATCCTTGTTTATGGTAGGCCAGAAATAACCATGCCGCAATACCTTTTTCGCCAAAGTTTGCCCTCCAGTGTGGTCGCCACATTCGCCTTCGTGGACTTCCTGCAGCACACGTTTAATGTCATCGTGGGCTACACACCGAAGGAGAGGCATTGAAAACCCTTGTCTGTAAAGAACCCCGCTTTGCAGAACGTATCGGGCGGCTTTACGAATCACTTTACGCCTCTCGCTTTTCTTGGTCGGAAGCGTTCCATCCATTAGGAAATTCTTTATAGGGGTCATCCAGGACTCCCTTTCTGGTTCCGTCTCTAGTGCTAGGTCGATTTCCATCTGATCTATGCTAGGGAACCGAAGTACTTCAACGGGGGCTAGCCCAGTCACTTCAGGATCGTCAGAACTAGCCATCTTTGCCAACTTGTCTGCCTGCTGATTCTCTGACCGCGGAATATGGGATATGCTGTAGTGATCAAAATCATTCAGTAGTTCTTTCACTTTCTTTAAGTATAAAATCAATCTTGCACTTTTAGCTTGGAATCTTCCAGTGACTTGATTCACAACTAACTTGGAGTCGCAGAAGATGTTCAGCTTTGTGACTTTTAGTTCCTTTGCAATCTTTAATCCGGCTATCAGAGCTTCATATTCGGAATCGTTGTTAGTGGCATGAAACTCCATTCGGATTGCATAGGTTATCAATCGTTTCTCAGGGGTTTCAAGCACTATTCCAGCGCCGGATCTTTCGTCGTTCCTAGAACCATCAGTATACAATCTCCAGGCATTAGGATCGAAAAGTAACTTTGAAGGATCAACTTCCTCGTTCGCTATATCTTCCTCAGGGACAGTGAGCTCTGCTATGAAGTCAGCTATCACTTGCCCCCGAATTGATCGTCTGGGCTGAAAGTTCAAATCAAACTGACTTAACTCAATATTCCATTTGAGTAACCTTCCAGATGCCTCCGGTCTCTGTAGAACCTGCTTGAGTGGATGATCGGTGTATATGGTGATAGGATGTTCCTGGAAATAGTGCCGAAGTTTTCTAGAGGCGATCAGTAAACTATACGCCAACTTTTCTATCCGTGGATAATTACGCTCTGCTGCTGTCAATTTTTTGCTCACATAATACACAGGTCTTTGGACCTTATCCTCTTCCCTTACCAATGCTGAGCTAATCGCATGGGATGACACTGCCAAATACACGAATAAATCCTCGTGATCTATTAGCTTAGATAAAATCGGAGGTTTCTCCAAGTGCCTGAGCAAATTCTGAAATGCTTCTACGCAGTCAGGTGTCCATTTAAAGTGGCGTTTTTCGCGCTTTATTAATTCAAAGAATGGGATGCACTTATCCATAGCCATGGAGATAAATCTGCTTAGCGCGGCCACTTTTCCAGCAAGGCTTTGCACATCCCCAATCTGCCTAGGTTCCTGAATGTTCCTGATTACCGCGATCTGGTCTGGATTAATCTCAATACCACAGGAACTGACAATGAATCCCAAGAATTTTCCAGAAGCAACACCGAACGAACATTTGGTCGGATTGAGTTTCATTCCATACTTTCGAAGAATGCCGAACATCTCTGCCAAGTCAGTAGTGTGTTGAGAAGATTGCTTGGACTTAACCAACATATCGTCGACGTATACTTCCATTGTTTTCCCAATCTGGTTATAAAACATCCTGTTGACCAAACGCTGATATGTAGCGCCCGCATTCTTCAAGCCAAAGGGCATCACCACATAACAATATAATCCCAGATCAGTGATAAAACTAGTGTGCTCTTGATCTGGAACATGCATCGGAATCTGGTTGTATCCTGAATAAGCATCCATAAATGAGAGAATCTCGTGACCTGCCGTCGAGTCTACCAACTGGTCAATCCGAGGTAACGGGAAACTATCTTTTGGACAGGCTTTGTTCAAATCCGAGAAGTCGATACACGTTCGCCACTTCCCGTTGGCCTTCTTTACCTGGACTGGATTCGAAATCCAGTCTGGGTAGGTCGAATCTCTGATAAATCCATTACTCTTTAGCTTTCCAACCTCTTCTTTCAAGGCAGCGGACCTCTCTGGGCCCAGCATTCGCCTTTTTTGCTTTACTGGAGGATGTTTGGGGTCAATGCTCAAGGAATGGCTCATGATTGATGGGGATATCCCACACATGTCCGCGTGGGTCCAAGCAAATACATCCAAATTGTTTTTTAAGAAATCCGTCAATTCTTTAGCAAGATTCGGACTTAACTGGGATCCGATCTTAAGGACCTTCTCCGGGTCACTGTCATCGATCGGTACATCCACAGTTGTCTCGTTGGGAGTCGCCATTCTGCCCCCGGGTTCTTGATCCTCTCTGGGATCTATATCCTCGGGCATCTCTCTGGGCGACTCTCCAACGATTATCCTCTTTGGTTGCTATAAGGTCTCCGCCCCCGAAGGGGGAGAGGTGCCTTTAGTTTCGATATCCCCTCCATTGCGATGTAACTTTAGTTCGGCAACATAGCATGCTCGCGCGGCAACTTGATCCCCTCTGACGATACCAATGCCAGCTTCTGTGGGGAATTTCAACAACAAGCACCAGGGGGCTATGCAGGCTCTGAACTTTGCGAGGGCCGGTCGGCCCAAGAAGGCAATGTAGGGCGATTCAACATCCAAAACCACAAAGGGAAGGATTCTCACTCTCTGGCGTTCTCCTTCCCCAAGTGTGACTGGTAACTCTACATAACCCATTGGAGCGGTGGATGCTCCGTTGAATCCACGGATCCACCCTTGGCAGGGCTTCAAGTCTTTTATTTCGAGATTCATCTGGTCAAAAGCCTTTTTGAAAAGAATATTAACGGAACTCCCGTTGTCCACCAGAACCTTATGAACAGTGGCTGGCCCAATGGGTATCGTAATTACAAGTGGATCTTCAGTTGGAGCATGGACTCCGATGCTTTCTCGTTCTCGGAAAACAACATCATCGGTCATCATCTACTGCTGCTTCATCGGGGTACTGTCCTCGGGGTTGCTACATTCCCCTACCTCGAGGTGTTGTTTGGCCGCATTGACGTATTGATCCAATGCTTTGGAACTGTGCCCAGCGAGATAAAGTCCTCCGATCACGGTATTGATAACAATATTCTTTCCTTTCTGCTGAGCAGTCGGCCTAGCAGCAAGTTGATTTTGGTTCTGATTCGGGGCCTGCACTGCTTGCCCCCTGTCCCTGGGCGTTACTCTGTATTCATCTAACTTTCCTTCTCGAAGCAGCCTTTCGACTACATCCCTTAGGTGACGACATTCATTCGTCGAATGGCCGTGAATCTGGTGAAAGAGACAAAACTTCCCTGTTTCACGCTCTTTCTCTGTCGACTCTCTAGGAGGTGGCCTCTTATTCTGGAGGACTTCATACGCATCCAGGAAGATATTTTCCAGAGTATCACTTATTGGTGTATAACTTTCAAAGGCCCTGGGACGAGTCCTTCTCTGGGAGTCGTTCCCTCGGTTCCTCTTCCGGTTATTGCCGTTTCCATTATTATTGTTGTTACCGGGCTGGCGTCCACCCTGATTCTGATTTCCAACGTTAACCTCAACTTTCCCCGAGCTGTCTCCCGTCTGTTTGATGGCGACATTGCTCTGAATTTCCTCCTTATCAGTTGTTTTAGCCTTTCGGTTAGCATATACCTCTTCCCGGCGTAAATGTACGTTGGCTTTCTCGTAGAATAACTCTCTAGTGTGGGGCGGTTTGCCTGCCAGGTACCTCCCGAATTCAGTGTCCTTATCTACTCCGTCAATCAGTGCTGGGACAACGGTCGGTTCATGAGGATCTTTAACCTCAGTAGCGGCCAAATTGAAACGATCCAGGTACACCTTTAAACTCTCGCCCGGTTGCTGCTTGACAAGGAATAAATCGATCACACTTTTTGTCTTCTGTGCGTAGATACGGAATTGTTCTACGAACTTCTCGCTCAGCTCCCGGAAGCTAGAAATCGATCTCACCGGCAGGCGTGTAAACCATAACAAAGCCACGTCCTCCAGGAATATGGGAAACGCTTTACACTTAACAGCGTCAGAGGCTGCGGCAGCGGTCATCGACCAAGAGTATCTCATTAGGTGCTGGACAGGATCAGATCTACCCGCATATCGGTTCATTTGTGGCATATTGAAACGCCTTGGAAAGGTCGCATCCAAAATATCATCAGTGAAAGGGGTGTGACTGCGGTCGATCCCCCAATCTTCATTCCGCTGTCCACGGCTGTCTGCCAGAATCTGGTGGGCCATGGCTGCAACATTTGCACTGGTCAAAGGAGGTTCAGGGTCAGTGCCTCCGGCCCGACGAGGTTCTCTGATCTCTCTTCGGGAAGCAGTCACAAAATAAGGGGCTCGGACAGGGCTTCGCTGCCCCCTATTATCATGAGTATGTGTGCGGCGACGGGGCTGAGGTGGTCTGTTATGCACAGGACTGTTCACATCTCGAGTCCTGAGAGCCGTAGCTTGAACATTCACATTACGGTTTGAGGTCCCCGCCCCTAGCGCTTCTTCTTGTGATGGCAAGGTTCCGAACCGAAGCTGTTCTATGTTTTCGGCTCTCTCATACGGTCGTTGCGGAGGTCTCGGCGATTCTTCAGACGAAGAAGAATATACTGGGGTGAGTGGACGAACCGGCGATGTTCTTTGCCTTGCTAGCTCATCAAGTCTTCTATCCATAGCCGTCAAATTTTGCCACAGGATGGAACTTTCCTGCCTTTGGGCAGCCAACTCATCAAACAACCTATCCCACATTTCGGCGAAGCGAGAGAGATCCCGCTCAGTGACAGGAGCAGCAGGATCACATTGGTCATCATCACTCTCTCTTACGCGCAAAGAGCTCGAACTGGGTCGAGCAGAGGTTCCAGGACGATAGGAGCGGGTCATAGGTTCCTTTCCAGGTCGAGTTGTAGTTTGATCATCAATTCGGATAGCTGCGGTTCGTGGATGGCGACTCGCTGCGCCCCCCTGAGGTCGACTCGTGGTCGTGGTACGCGGAGGCTGTGAGGCGTTACCTCGGGATCGGGTAACAACCCCTTCAGCGGCCTGGATCATCTCGTTCTCATCGACTCGGAACACGGTGTCTTCATCGGATCGGTTCGCCCCTTGCGCTCCGCGATCCAGAGTTTCTTCGTTGCCCAGTTCGTGCACGCTCTCTTCAATCGTTTCGTTGGTCTGTGAAACTTTAGATCTTTTTCCAGCCATGATATCCGAATCGCTGGAATCTTCAAAGAAGCTAATAGTGAAACTTTAGGACTGAGTTTCTCAGTGAAAGCACCAAAAATGTTAGGTCCAAATTTCGATCTAACATATAGCTCGCTAGTTTTCTTGTTATATTGCATGAAAGGAATTAAAAGCAAAACTTAGAAAGTATATTATTTATTTAAAATTCTCAATAAAGAAAGATTTGACATCTCTATTCTTATGACAATCCTTTTTGATAAATTATTTTAACAAGATAATTTTGTTGGGTGGACAAAATAAGTTGTAGAAATTAAGCATAGAATGGATGTTTGCACCTTGTAGTAAGAGGCCGAACTGACCTTATAGGCAAGGACCAGTTGCAAGCCTGATTGAGAATTAGTTGTCTTTGTCTACTCCAGTTTTTGTGATTTGAAAAAAAAATGATGATGATTTACATTTTTTTTAATGACATGTTTTATGGTTTGGCAAAAGTAAGTTCTGATGAGGAAGATAAAGTTTTGATACTTTTAACTTTTGAAAAAAATAGTGAAATGAAAAAGCCAAACTGTGTTTTAAAAAGTATGGAGTAGGTAAGGATTAGAACCTAGGAAAAAAGGGAAAAGCTTTTGAGGCTATGAAATAGATAGCAAGAATTATCTTGGAATAATGGCAAGTTCCCGTAGAATGCATAAGCATTGAAAATCCTAGGGTGTTGCTTGAAATAATTGTTGGTACACAGCTAGGACAAGTGGTGACTAGTAGATAGTAAAGGGCAAGTAAGTGTTTAATTTTCATGTTAGGGGTAAAACCCGTTACTAAATTTCTGTTGGGATCGTTTCGTTATTTTGTTCTTATTGGGTAGTTAGGGTAAACAACTAAACCTATCGTGGATCCCATGGTTTATACTTTTCTGCCTGAGGGGGTAGTCCCGAGATTCTTTGCCCTTAGTAGTAGCTGCGTAGGATGTCTGTTTTCCTGTTTTAATTGAAAGACTAGAAGGCTTATTTGAAAACTAAACTTAGATCAAGTGATTAAATAAGCTAAGAAAAGAGTAAAAATAAGCTAAGAAAAGAGCAATGGAATAACTAAAAAGGAAACAATAAAAATTCAGTAAAGCAACAAATATGATAAATCATGAGAAAAGATGGATAAAATAAAAATTTCAAAAGATAAGATGAAAGAGAAAATCAGTAACAAAGAAAATTTTCTTATATGGGTTGTGCTTGGATAGGAAAATAGGGGAATCTTTATAAATAGTTACATCAAATCCAAGTACGTTTGGAAAAAGGTACATAAAAGGAAAACGGAAGATGTGAAATTTTCTATTTCCCATCTTTTTGTAACATAAGAAATCGAATTCAGAAAATTAGATCTTTTTGAAATTCGAAAAGTAAAGTTGGATGGTAGGATTTTGGAAGCAACAATTGGATGAACTACGCTCTTACTCAGTAAGAGTGTGAGAAAAATTGGATGAAAAAATATTTTTATTTTCAAAATATTGCATTCATGTCGAACTGCCAGTATATTTAGGACGTGAGCATCATGTTTTTAAAAGGATTTTTGAAAAATTTGCATACACATAGGAGGCACCGCTTAGGCATACATGTATTATTATGTTGTATTTCACTTTGCACAAGTGCATGATGTTTGCAAAAGTTTGATGCACACATGATGGATGTATATTATGCGTGGGATTATTAAATTTTTACCCTTGTCAAATTTCGGGGACGAAATTTCCAAAGGGTGGAAGAATGTAACACTCCGCATTTTTTACTCAAGAAAATAAAATGAGAATAACTTAATTTAATATTCAGAAATAAGTGAAACAGACTGCTCTAGTGTGTTCGTCTTGGAATTCTGTTCAAAATGGACACCTGATTTGCATAAAACGGACACCGTATGAAGAAGTTATCGAGGTTTGAAGTTTGTATGCACATAAGAAGAGTATATATGAATAAAATAAGTCCAAAAATTATAAATAGTTAAAATTCTCACGGAATAAGGGGAGCGGGAAAATTCCCGCCCAGGGGTGTCGACCCCATCCAGGGGGTGTCATCCCCTGGGTCGACCCATGGGTCGATCCCATAAGGGGGGTCAACCCCCCTGCTCCAGATCTAGGCAAATTCTTCTACAGCGAACATGATCTATTTCTTTTACCAAATACGTTGCTGAACACCTATAAATAAGTCTGTAGAGCCAACCCTAGATCTCATATTTTTGAGACAACGCAGAAGCTCTGCCATTCCTCTTCCTCCTCAAATCCATTCAGAAAATTAAGATTATTAGTTTAGGAAAAAATTCTGAATGCAAATCTAAAGGAAAGGAACGTATGTTTGTAAATGGTTGTTCAGATCTCTTATCGAAGTGAGGGAATTCCTAGATCTGGTCTATTTTCAATTCTCTCCTCTTTCTTCCCTTTTTCTTTTAATAAAAATTATGAATCCATGGTTGTTAGGTTCTGAATCCAATTAGGGGAAAAACCATGGAATGATAGATCTGGACTATATCCAGAATTTGGAAAGCATACGAGGTGAGTGGATTTAAGTTATATCATTTTTGATAATGATATATTATCATTTAACATTCCCTGTTATCGTATAATGTGAATTTGCTAGAATAACTAAAAGTATTGAAATGTTATCATGACGTGTTTAAATATGTGATGTTGAAATGTTTAAACATATGTTAAAAGGATTAAAGTGAGGAATATGAATGTTGGAATATTAATATGCTATTATATTGGAAAATTTGCCAAAATAATGTGTAGCAATTACTGTTGTTTCAATTCCATGTTAACTTGTGACATTTATGTACCTGGGCCGTTAATGATAGAAATTGAGAAAATTACATATTAAGTTAGAAAAATTATATGATTTGGTGATCACAAGTTATTGTTAAATTTGAACAATTATCTGATTAATTAAGTACATGATAGAATAGAATTGATTATATGTGAGAAAGAACATATGACATAAAATAGGCATAATATGATGACATGTAAATTATAAATTACAGTGGAAATTTGAAAGAATAGGCATGCCTAGATTATGTAGAAGATTTACAGTAAACCAGAAACTATAACCGCGCTTAGACATGAGGTTAGATTACACATATGGTAGAAGTCTATCCAGAACCGCCCGGCATATCCAGCATCCACTAGTGGTAAATCTAATGTGAGGGGTCTAAGCGCATAAATAAAACATGTAATGGTGCTAAGACATGAGGTTAAGTCAACTTATGGAAGAAGTTTGCCGGAACCGCCCAGCAGTAAAAGGGAAAGGAATGAACGGGGAATGATAATAACCTATTATAGTTAAATTACATTAATGAGAACGTTGTATAATAGGTAGACTTTTTTTGAAAGCAAAAATGTGTGATCTTCTACAAAGAAGAGAGTACACATATATTTATAAAGAAAAACAAAGACTTCAATATACGACTACAAGTCTGAAAGGAATTTGAAAAGGAACAAAACAACCCAAAAAGTGACGATTTGCATGTATAGGAAAGTAGACAGATGAGCTCTGGATAAACCACCGCTCATCGCACTTCAAAAATCGAATTCCGGCAAGGCCACCACCCTATAATGAAGTATATCTACTACTATACAATATACCAGTCACTCCTAACAAAAACAATATAAACAACAGAACAGAACAACTCCAAAATAAACTCTCCAAAACATAACCCTAAATAATTCCACAACATATAATAGCAACAGGCCAAAACAGCTCCCCAAAAAGCTCCAAAGCTAAAATCTACTACATGCGACCTGAAAAAAACTAGCAAAACTAAAAGCAACCGTCACATATGTGTATGAGTGATATATATATATATATATATATATATATATATGTATGTATGTATGTATGTGTGTGTGTGTGTGTGTGAGCGACACAAAAAGACACCAAAGAAAAAACAGAGACAAGCAAGAAACACAGAAAGCGCAAATCAATAACAAATGCAAATTCTATTACGACTAAAATACATGCTTAATCTAATAGACAAACTCAAATTAATTCTAACATTAATCAAATAACTCTCAAAACTAGAAACACTATGAAACTTATAAAGGGGGTTAGACATCCAAACCAAACAAAAAGAAACAATCCTAATGATTAATTTATCTATGGAAACATAATTAGAAAGAATTAATCTCTGATTTCTCTCTAACCATATGAACCAACTAATAATAGTAATTAAAGAATCCAACACAAATCTACGCTTGACATCATAAACAAATCTAAAACACTTCCAGTAAAAATCACAGTCACTGAAAGAATTTGAACAGTTAAAAACAAAAATCCTTAAAACTGTATTAAGGATATAATTGGTAATAGTGTAAGAAAAAAATAAATGATCAACAGTCTCATCCAAAAAACTACAAAAACAACACTTAACATCAAAAATAATATTTTTCTTCTTTAAATGCTCCACCGTATTAAGTTTCTTATGAATAATCAACCACATAAGAAATTTAACTTTAGGCAGGGAATTAGTCTTCCAAAGAAACTTAAATAAATACCTAGAAACACCAGAAAAATTAAGAAACTTATACATAGATTTAGAAGTATACTGAAGACTCTTATCAAACCCCTAATAAATGTTATCACCATTATTATCCAGATGATACAATGACCACTTTGCACGAAGTAAGGCAAATTGCCTGAACACTGACCCTTCTAAAATGTTCTCAAAGGTAAAAACCCACGGGGGATCTAAACTATCTCTATAAACATCAATAATCAAAACATTCTTAAAGCTACTATTCTTAAAAAGCTCACGAAATTCTATTTTAAGGGGCACTCTAGAAATCCAGGAATCATGCTATAACTAAGTAATATTACCCGAATGAACAGTCAGCTTACAACCTAACTTAAAAATGTCAAAACATTTCAAGATAGAATTCCAAAAATAATCTATTAATCCAACTATAACTAGAATCAACAATAAAATTGCCCCCAACGTAATAAAATTTGGAAACAAATTGTTTCCAAGAAGCTGTCACTTCAGGGCTTCTAAATTTCCATAACCATTTGGCAAATAAGGAAAAGTTAAAATTATATAAATTGATGATCCTTAGACCCCCATCCTTCTTGGATCTACAGCACAGATCCCAATTAACTAAACATTTATAGCCTCTACAAATTCTATCACCACTCCAAAGGAAATTACGCCTAATCCTGTCGATTTTCTCAACTACCCATTGAGGAAACCGATGAACTGCCATCCAATAAGTAGGAATAGTAGACAAAACAGAATTGACAAGAACTAATCTACCAGCTCTTGACAAAATATACTATTCCAACTAGATAATCTATTATTAATCTTATCAATAATGACTAACCAATCAATACGCTTAAGCTTAGACAGTCTAATCTTAAAAGCCAAATAATTAAAAGGAAATTTCATAGTAGAGCAGTTTAAACTGTCAGCAACCAGATTCTCGACACTGTCAAAGTCATTAAGAACCATAATCGAACTCTTATCAAAATTAATTCTAAGACCCGAAAGCATCTCAAAACAATAAAGAATAAACTTCAAAGCTATAATATGCTTAGGCATGTGAGAGGAAAATAATAAAGTATCATCCACAAATTGAAGAATAGATAAATCATTGTTAAAAACCCCATTACCAACAAAACCTAAGACACCAAATCTCATAGCTCTCTTAATAATTCTAGAGAAAACATCAGCAGCTAAATTAAAAAGAAGAGGTGATAAGGGATCACCTTGTCTAAGACCTCTTTTAGATTGAATTCTGTTACCAATAACTCCATTGACTACAATACTAAAACAACCAGATTTGAGCAAACTCAAGATCCAATTGGTCATTCTAACACTAAAACATCTAGCTAAACAGAACTCGCAAATAAAGTCCCAGTCAACAGAATCGAAGGTCTTCTTAAAATCAATTTTTAAAAGAGCACATGAAAAATTATTCTTACAACAAACATTAATATACTCTTGTACCGCGGCCACGCCATCAATTATATTCTTGCTTTTAATAAAGGAAGTCTGGGAACAATCAATAAGATCGTTCATCTTAATACTAAGTCTATTCGCAAGGACTTTGGTAATAATTTTGACAGAACAGTTGATTGAGGATATACGCTTAAAATCCTTTAAAAAATTAGCGCCTGTTCTCTTATGAATAAGGATAATATTAGCAAAATTAAAACTACCCAACCGCAAATTCCCATTATAAAATCATTGAATAAGTTTAAAATATCAAATTTGAAAACAACCCAATTTTTTTTTCTAAAAAAGAATAGAAAAACCTTCTGGTCCAGGAGCTTTGTCACTAGGCATATCATTAACAGCCTTCCAAATCTCCTGCTCAGAGAAAGGCTTATCTAAATCTACCAAATCTACCTTGGTATTTGAAGGGTAAATGTCATTCCAACTAACATTAATCCTTCTCTTAATCTTGGAGCCAAAAATCTGCTTATAATACCCTGTAAAAGCCTCATTCAAATCACTTTGAACAGACATTTCCACATCATTAACAAAAATAGAGGGAATCAAATTAGTACGTCTCCGCTTATTAGCCACACTTTGGAAAAATTTCGTGTTATTGCCCCCCTTCTTAATCCATTGAACACGGGACCTCTGCTTCCACATGACCTCTTCTTTTTCCAAAATCAACTTAAGATCATGCCTAACGTTGCAAAGTCTAACCCTCTCAAAGGAATTAAGAATCCTAGACTCACTAATCTTATTTAAATCTAACATCTTGCACATAATCTTGTCTTTCCTAATTCTAACACTACCAAAAATATACTTATTCCAACGCTTGAGGAAAAAAATTAATTCAACTTACCTAACTTCACAACAATTTTTTTAGCTGAATTACCATAATACCAATTATTAAAATAAAACAAAGAATTCCACTTAACAGTAACCGAATTAACAAAACTAGAGTTTAACAACCACATTTTCTCAATTCTGAAACTATTACTAATGGAAATATTTGGATTACAAGAAAGATTGATGGGACAATGATCGGAATATAAAAAAGGAAAACCTTTAACTCTACAAATAGAAAATCAACCTCATAACTTACAAAAAATCTATTTAATAATTCAAAAGATGGAAAATCTCTCACATTAGACCATGTAAACGATCTATTATTAATAGGAATTTCAATCAAATTATTATCTAAAATGAAATCATTGAATTCCTCCATATCAGAGAAATCACCTTCGCGAGGTGATCACTCCCTCAAAAACTTAGTGACATTGAAATCTCCCCCAACAATCCATTAATTGGGGACAAGATTCCTTAAATCAGCACATTCGACCCATAGTAGTCTCCTCTCCAATTTAGTAAGAGGACCATATACATTTGTAATACCCAAAACAGAATTATCAGAAAGGAGGCTAAAATGATATGTAAAGAATACAGTTTAGGAATCTCCCGAATGAGTTTAAATTGATTATCCTTCCAACCAATCATAAGTCCCCTAGCACTACCCACAGCCAGAAGACAAGCATAATTATGAAAATGAGACCCTCCTAACCTCAAATAAAAGCTAAGATCAGGGTTCTCAATTTTCGTTTCCTGAAGTAAAGTAATATCAAGATGAAAGTCTTTAAAAAAAGCCCTGACCGTATCACATTTTTTAGGCTCATTAAGACCCCTAATGTTCCAGCTAACAATCCTCAACATCTAAAAGAATCAACTCTCTCTAATTCCATACTCCTAATATAATCAGCATCTAACTCTATGTCAGTAAAAACAAATGCAGTATCATTAGCTAGTTGATAAAGATGACTGGTAGAAAGGCTACCCAATCCAAACGGTGTATAATCGCTACCATAAACAAGAATCATACCTGAGCCCGAAGCCGAATTGCTACCACTAGCACTTGAACTCGGGATCCTACCAGGATAAGAAGAGTAATTGGATCTAATCCTCACGCTGCGATGGACCAATCCACAACCAGGAGTTACTCTCTTATGCCTCCCCCTAGCCAATGAAGTGGACACATCACTAATCGGAGATTGCCCTCTAATATCCTCATGCAAACCATCCTTATCCGAAACACTTATTTGACAAAGAGAATCTATGCCCTGATTATCCAACTCATCATCGGACTGGAAAATACAAAAGCTAGGCCACAAAAACAAGGATGCAAATTTCACACCCGACTCTCCCAAAACCAAGGGCATCCAAAGTTATCTAACAAAACCTTAAAACCACCCACATCATAATCCAACAAACCATCCAAGAAATCA
Source organism: Allium sativum (assembly GCA_030737875.1). Taxonomy (NCBI): domain Eukaryota; kingdom Viridiplantae; phylum Streptophyta; class Magnoliopsida; order Asparagales; family Amaryllidaceae; genus Allium; species Allium sativum. The sequence continues at coordinate 710,455,036 of CM060921.1, read as the reverse complement.
AACTGCCCAAAAAACACCCTTCTCTCAAACACTCCCTTACTGCCATTTAACACACAACCATGAACACCATCAACTCTGCCTTGGTATCCCACCAAACGGCCACCATCAATAACAAATTCGCTGTAGTCACTAAAAACATGACTAACACCACTGCCCATCATATTTCCTAATTTGTCATCAACACTTACAAAATAATTGTGATATCTAACATCTAGCCTATCCCCCATAACCGAAAACACAGCTCCAAAACTTGAACCTTTACGTAAACCCTGATCTAAAGGATAACTACGAGATTTCTTCTTAAACTTCAGATCAAACTTCTTAAGGGCGACAGAAGCAAAATCACAATCACGCTATGATATATCTACCAATCCAGAGACCTTCAAATAGCCCATTTTCATACCAGATCACAATATAGACCCTTCCTCATAGAAGCTTCATTAACATCAAGCTCCTCCAACAGACCAAAGCTGTTATACAGTTCAGTATCATTAGCTACATGCCAAACAGAACCATCCTCCACAAAAGCAGTGCATTTAGCTTTATTATAGGAAAACTCACGGAGTTTTCCAGAATCACAGCATTGCATATCCTCCTTGTTGTTACCGATCATCACATCTTTAACCACCTTATTACACAAAATCTTATTCACCAATCCAACATCATACCACACTACCTGAGAATCATCCATACATAGCTGAGCAGAAGGATCCAACATCGAAGAGTCAAATTGTCAAAAATCCAAAAGCCTCCAGGAAAGACATACCCTCTCTTCTTCAGAAAACACCAAACTATCATCCGCCTCCTTATCCAGACCATCCCCTATGTCACAAACCACCACCGCTAGTAGAACAACACCCAACAGCTTCGACTCCCCCCCAGTCCTCAAATCAACACAGCATCGCCATTTGAGTAGAACTGAAAATCGGAAATAGTACGATCAAAGTTCACGGCAGTGTTAATTGCATCAAAATGCAACAATATCTCATCCAAGAACATGATTCCCCTCCTCTTGAACTTTGATAAAGAATCAGCAAATAACCTCCGCAGTTTTAAGAAATTTAGGCAAAACAAAAAGCATTACCTTTCCTCTCAAGCAGTCATGGTAAAGGAGGGAACACATTAGATATTGAGTCAATAAATATTCTTTTTTGCCACAATAAACCATCTACCATACCCTCGATGTGCCAAGTCAACAGAAGCAACAAATACGCACCATCGTTTCCCTGATCAGGAAAAGCCAATTCATAAAGATCTACGAGAGTAATGAGTTTCAAGCATAATTTCAAAAAATTAAAGAGCATAAAATCAAAGACAGATCTGCCTTTAAAAAACTCTGGACATTTGATCTTCCTATGCCGCAAACCACCGAATTTAAAGCACTGCGTCATTTCCTACATACTTTGGCAAGATGGCCAGAATCACTACATCTGAAACAACAACGATCCCTAGGAAATTTCCAATTACAAGAACTCTTGCACAACGAAGAATTCCACCTAGAATCTTTAGGGATATAGTGACGAGCCACAACAGCGTATGAACGCTGAGGTTCTCTCCGTGAATTGAACAAAGAAGAAGAAAGATTCAAAGGAAGATGACGAGAATACTACAAATCAGGATCTTGGCATGATGACGAAAAGAAAGCCTTCGCCATTTTTTTGAATAGGTAGACTTGTCCTAGGGATAAGTGAAGATGATAACTTTGGTTATAATATACTAGTACGAAAATGAGATAACTAGTGAAATGAGATAAGTGGCACTTAATTATAAATTAAGTAATCAGTAAATGGGGAAAGCTGAAACCAGTTGTTTGTAATAAGTAGAGAAAAGGGGGAATTTATGAAATGCAAGAAGTTGTACTTAATTATAAATTAAGTAATCTGTAAACTTAGAAGTCTGAAATCTTCTGATAAGAATAACATGTTTAGGCTTGTCCTAGGGACAAGAGGAAATTATAACATTGGTTATAATAAATGGAAAGGAGATTTATCAGTGAACCTTAGTTAAGAGATGTAAACAACGATAAGTTGTAGTGACAACGTAAGATGAAATTATGATTAAATAGGAAAGAGTGAGGCAAACTTATGAAATGAAATAAGTTATATTTAATCATAAATGATAAGTGACATGTTAGATAGAAAACATGTAAATTGAGATATACTTAATTGCGTATTACGTAGAACATGCTATTGTAACCTTGAATCAAACAAGAATATAAAGAGATTGTGGATTACAGACCTTGGATCATAATCTAGAGAATAACATGTTGTGGGCTTATTAATAAACTTAAAATGGGTTACGTTATATGATTGAAATTATTAAGCGAGGGGGCCCATTCCTTAGAAATATAAGGGGCTAGAAAGAACTTGCTAACCTGAATAAAAAGTTAAGATAATAACCAAGTTAAATCGAAACCTGATGAGGTAAAGCAAGCGATAAGAGAATGTTTAGACATAGGGTCTAATAACATATTAAAGTAAGGCGCTTGGACCATTCCACACGTTTGAGGGTGAATAAACCAATGGGGTAGATCATCGTGGTGTCATAAGGCACGAGGGGAGCGCACATTCACATTCATAGACTTCACAGAGACTTCATCGGTAGAGTTACAGGTAACATCTTGATTTTTATTCATGAAGTTTATATATGACTTCACAGAGACTTCATCGGTAGAGTTACATGTGCTGCACTCTGGTGATGGGTATTGCTGCTAATGATCGAAGAGGATAATGGCAGTAGCAGTCAAAAGGTTAATGGTATGTGATTGTGTGGGTTATTTCAGGAGTTTATGATCACTAGCAACCAAAAATCCCGAAAATTGTAAGCTGTTAATGTGTGTGTATTTCATATATGCATATATATACCATGTTTGGCGCGCGCACACACACACACACACATATATATATATATATATATATATATATATGTATATGTATATGTATATGTATATTTGATTGTTCAAAACCTGCTACTTGAGTGACTGTCATTTATGCACATCCGTGCTTTGCATTAGGTATTCATGCTTACTTGAATATATACATGCATTTAAGGGGGTGGTGCTAGTGATGGTGGTTAGTCGACTGAAGCTGTTTTAAGGTGGTGCTGAAGGAGGATAACTGCAGGTAAGGGGACACAAGGTGTTTGTGGTCGGAGAGGATGTAAGTGTGTTGTAGAAGTGGAAACTTTGTAGTTTAATGTTTGTTGTTGTTGTTTAAGGCATTGGGTGATGACGGACTTGCTGTGCAGTGTTTCAAATAAGGCTTGGCCTTCCGAAATCGGATGAATCGGGCGATGCCCACTTGTTTGACCCGGGATTGTGGGGCCCCGGACCCTCACTGGCGCTGCGCCCGGACCCGTATCTCGGCTCGCCATTGGCTCGACATATATTTGTTAGTATTAGTGTCTATATAAAATGAAACTTCGTATGTAATGAGTGAAATGAGTGATGTAGTGAGGAATATCTGTATATGTGAATAATCAGTGTTGTAGTAAGTCGTTGAGTTGAAAATTGTTAGAGTCAGAAATTTGTACAATTTCAGTTGTGGAAATAAAATATTTTATTTAATAAAACACTGTTTGAATTCAAATTATGTGCATTAGTATTCGATTAAATAAATATTTAATCCTGTTAGAGTGTTGCAATTGTATGGTAAAAGTGTTGCCATTGGGTAGAAAAGTGTTGCTATAGATAATGTGGGGCCCACTTGTTAAGTAAAATTAGTATTTGTGGCAACACCATCAAAATGTCGCCATTGGGTCTCAAAGGTGTTGCCTTTAATTCAATGGCAATGCGACAAAATGAAACACCAAGAATTTATTGCCGCTGATCTATTTTTTCCTGTAGCAACATTTTTTAGCACTTCCTGCATCACTTCTCCAGTGTTGCAATATGCATCTATGGCCTAGTGATATAAACTTATAAACACTGTATAATTTCATATCCAAATTATTTACTACCGGAATTCTTTTTAGATGGCATATCTAAAAATATCTAGAACTTACAGTGGTTTGAATTAGATCCAGAAAAGAGTCTTTGTAATAGTTGCTGTAGAAGAAAATCAATAGTTATCCCTTCAATCTACGTTAAGGCAGCACCTCGACATTTTCTTAATTTTTTTATTTAGAACATCGCTTGGAGGAAGAAGATGAAGAATGCTTGTGTGTAAGAAAATGGTGAGGCTATTAGCCTATTTATAGATTAATTAGGATAATTCTAAGCCATTAGATATTAGGTTATTAAATCAAATCTTACACCTCAAGCTGAGTTAGCATATGTATATAACATATAAAATAACCCAAATTCGGGCGTAGGAGTCTCCCCTGCATGAAGGCGGGTCGACCCACCTTCACTGTGGGTCGACACATGGGTCGACCCATGTGCTGCTTGGTCGCTTGGTGATCATTATTTTTCTTTCGTTGAGTTATTTTATTTTATAATATATTATTTACTATTTTGTTCAATCTTCTTTAGTTCATAACTTCTTCATACTTAAATCCAATTTACGAAAACCAAGAGACAATCTAAACTAAAATTTCATAACGGATGCAATGGTAAAGTCTATTTTACCAAATTTTGAATATTTTATTAATTAATATCCATTTTATTATCTTCATTATATATATATATATATATATCTACTGTGTATTAAATATGGGGTGTTAGATTCTCCCCTTTGTAAAAGATTTCGTTCCGGAAATCTTTAAGTTAAGAAGAATGTTACAAATAACCTACACCCATCTACTAATCCATCAATCATTGGCATACATTGTCCTTAACTTTCCTAATGCTTTATATGAACATATGCAAAGGTTTTGCGTATATGTCCCTAAATAATGTGAAAATCAGGCGGTCCACTAATTCAGTTGACCTCCCTAATTCAATATATGTTGTTATGTATCCAATATGTATGCAACAAATCCTAATAGTACATACAAGTTCTATATGCGTGCACAATTATTCACCAAAATTCATCATCCATGCGATAATTCAACCATTTTCATCCATTGAAAATTAAAAATGTGAACATATCCATATGCATTATGTAAGTGCTTGAGCCAATCTAGTGTCTAACGTGTGTGTATATGCATTCGCTTGCATCCATTAGCAATCACTTGCATCCACTTGCAACCAACAAACATAACATGTTTCAAATACATATTTTCAACCATAGGCTTCTACCAAAGGAACAAGATTCAATCGATAGGAATATACAAATTCAAATTCAAAAGTTTAGAAAGGAAATTAAGAAAGTACTCTAAAAAAGAAAGGATAAGAAGCACGAATTTTTTCTTTGGGTTCCCATGCCGCATCGTCAAGATCTTCTCCCTATTGCTCCTTCACTAACTTGATCTCCTTGTTACGTAGCTTCTTAACTTTCGATCCAAGAATACGAGTATAAACTATAACACCCCATAAAATACATAAATATTAACAATAAATAAAAATAAAACAATTTAATAATAAGGCTAGAAAATGAGATTTTTTATCTTTAGAAATTTGGCTACGAAAATCTTTTATTTGGATTCATGGAGAAAATTTGAATTGTTTTCATATATAATATGCTAAAAACGGTAAAAGTATGATGAAGTTATAAGAAAATAAAATTGGATAGTAAAACGCAAATATATATATATGGGCAATATATATATCCAAAATATATTAAAATAAATAAGGATGAATTTGAAATTCAAACGGAGGATAAGATTATGGGGACACATAATATTGTAAGTAATGAAAGAGTTAAGCAAATAAAGTAACGTATTATCTGCTTAAACACCTCAGCGTCATATATGTTCATTGGGCGTTTCAGCGACCAGGAGGTCGACCGCCGGACAGCTGAGAGGCCCAATAAATCTATGTTTGGTTAGGATTTTCTAAGGGGATATATATAAATATATGGCCAGGATTTACATCTGAATAATCTAACGACCTACGCTTACACAAGTGACTATATATAAGCCCTCAAATCACACAACTGAACCCTAGCCACTCTCTTATCTCTACCTGCATATCATCCTTCTTCCATTACTGAATTCCAGGAAGGTTGGGAATTTTTCTTCTACTCCTCTAACCTCCATTCTTATCTTTTATCAAAACTAAATTCATATAGATTTTAGTGTGAACTCTGGAATTTAGTTTTACATATTCATAAGATTCTAAAGATGATAATTACATGTATACTAGGAGGGTTGGAGCACGTTTATCACGAAGGCCGAAAACAGGTCTGAATCTACAACAAAAATCCTATTTGTTCTTCCTTAAATTTGTGACTGGAATATTGTGTTCTTAGGCATATCCTAATTTTTAATAGATTCACATGTTGACAGTTATGCCTAAGAGGATTTGGCAACGATAACATCAATACAAAAACCCCCAAATCCTCTATTTTATGTTTTGCGTAAGAATTGTCAATATATGGTTATTGGGTTTGTGGATCTTTATTTTTGATATCGAATTGAGAATAAAAGGGGTGTTGTTGTGTTTCTACTTAGTGTAATTCAACCTTATGTAAATATTTAAATGTAACCTAAAAGGGTTTAAATTTGGTTTAATTCATGACTTGATTAGGTTTGGCTTCTATTTTGAAACCAAACGTATTCACACTTGAAATATATCAAATATAAATGTTTTTATGTGCAATACACCAAAAAAGGGTGAATTAGATAAATTGGAGCTTACAAATATACATGTATATATTATATGTTTATGTTATACTCTATTCTTGATTCATTATTGAAATCTTTCCGATAAGCCAAGGATGCAAGTTGAAATTTGTATGTATGCTATATTTTCCATTCGCTGTTATTTATTATTATGCTATTATGCCATCATGCCTAAAATGAGCAGTCAAGATATGGAAATTAACTTGTATACCTTAATTTAGACAAGCTGACAATTTTTATCTTGTTAGAACGTTCTCTTATATAAACATTAAGTGTTATTTATGCGTTATAATTATTATACTAATATATTGTAATCAACGCAATTAACGCGATATTAACGTAATAAATGCGATTAGGATAGAATTCGAATTTGAAATGTCCCCACATATATACTGATTCCTTGTCTGTGCGTATAGAATGGCTTTACATATATTAATAGTGACACACAGACAAGAGGTTATTTTCCATTTGTGGTAGAAGCCTGCCCGAAACTGATTGGCAAATCAACCCAACTAATGTGAGGGGTCTGGGTGCTATGGGCCATTCAAACTTAGTACACTATGACAGGAGGTTAAACCTACTTGCATTAGAAGCATGCCCGGAACCACCCAGCATGTCCAACATCTACAGGTATACGATTTAATGTGAGAGGTCTAGTGTGTATATATATTACTATATATATAAGTTTATTGTGTGTGAAAATAGGCATGTTTATTACGCCTTGAGAAGGTCTTAAGTGGCTGACTCTTCTTGTCTAATTTGGGTCTTAAGTGGTTAGGACTAGGATCCCTACGAAGGTTTATTCCTTGGTAAAGAACCAAAGTTATAGGACCCACTCTTATTAAATTTGAAGTATATCTATGGGTCGTCCTTCTCTAAAAGTGGTTAGACACAAGCGGTAACGGAATAGGGTAGTTCACGGGGGATGTCCACTTCCTCTAGAAGCTTATAGGGGCTCATATTACAATTGAGAGTATAGACTTAAGAACATTGAAGTATTAGGATGGGGCCTTAAGGGGCTAGGGTCCGCCTCAGGGTTATAAGAGATCATAAGAATCCACATTTACTAGGGCTATAAATGACCGAGAATGCCCCGCCTCGTTGGGTCTTTACCCTAAAAACACTGATGAGCAATTGACTTGGATATCCACATCATTGGTTACATACTTGGTGTTTGTGTGAATGTTGTGTGTTGCGTAGACATACCTTGACATATGTAACCTGCTAAAAACTAGGGTATGTACTTTAAGTAAACACCGTATTTCAGTTACACAAAACTGTATGTTCTGACCCCTCTCCTTAACATATCCAACAGGTCAATAGTTGGGGTAAAAGCCATGGACGAAATTACGATGGGAGCTGAAGACGAGGACGAAGTCGTCATGCTATTATTAGTTGTTATTGCTGTACTTTTTATGGAAACATCTGAGAATGAATTTATTGACGTACCCATGGAACAAATGTAATCTTGATTGTTGTGTTGGAATTATGTGATTTTTATATAAAGTGGCACAATTTATTTCAATATTATACTTTCTCTTTCCGTTGTGTGAGATTTCCATTCGAAGTGTATGTATATATTATTTGTGCAAATGTATTCCTTACAGGAACCAATGACCCATTTAGAATGGTTCTAAGTTTCGATGGGCCTTTTCTGGGTCAAAATTTAGGCCTATTCTGGGTGAGTTATTACATTTGGTATCGGAGCATAGGTTATCCGATTATAAGGGAATTATATGTATTAGAGACGTATTTGTAAATTGAAAAAGGTTTTTCAAACTATATATATAATATATATTTACCCCAAGAAGCATACGCATTTATACTAGGTAGCTTTATTGTTTTCTTCTTCAGCTTAAATACTATCTCAGGAGTATCCACTAAGGGATTCTTCCTTTTCTTTTCAGATAGTAGAATGAATGATAATCCCACTGAGCTGGGTAACCAGGCAAGCCCCCAATACTTGTCGGAATGGTTCCAATAGTATCTCTGTACTGTGAAACAGGTCCCTATCGCTAATCCTGTCCCAATGGCACCTGCATCTCCTACTATTAAGGTAGCCTTTGACTTTTGTCGCTTCTGTTGGGAATCTTGGAGGGAAATCATTTTCTGGAAAGGAAGGTTTTACTAGTTCCCAATCTTGGATTATGGACCGTGAAAGAATTTTCAAAGCTACTGGTTGGCCCGATGAAGTAAAGAGGAGAATCATGGCCTGACACTTGAAAGAAGAGGCGCTTGAATGGTGGAATTTGGTATCTAGATAGAACGAGGGTCGGATATTTACATGGGCCGAATTCAAAACCCGTTTCAACGCAAAGTTTCTACCAAAGGCAGAAATGACGATCCAGTTGGAGAAATTTATTCACCTCAAGCAAGGAAGCTTTAGCTTGCAAGAGTATGTCACCAAATTTATCGAATTGAGTAAGTTTGGAAGAGGTTTGTTAGACACCCTCATGAACAAAGCCTTGAGAATTTTTGAAGGGTTGAACTCTCCATTGAAGGAAACCTTATTAGCGCAAGTAATATTTGAGGAAAATTTTGAAACCCTAGTAGAGATAACTACCTTATGCACGACTAAAGGCTCCAAGGAGGATATAGAAGGTGAGAAAGGAGGAGGAAGTTCCAACAAGAATAAGAAAAATGAATGGTGAAAAAACAAGAAGAAATGGGGCATATCCAAAAAGGAAGAGAAGACTTGTACGAGGTGAAATTGCAAGGGTCATGAGGCCAAGGATTGTAGGACCTCGTAGGAGAAGAAGGAATTCAAAGAAAAGTGTTACAACTTCCATGAAGAAGGACACATATCTAAGGACTACCCAAAGCCCAAAGGTATTCAAAGTGTCCAGACTTATGCAATAGAGGCAACACCGATTCAAAGCTGACCCCCAAAAGACCAAGGGAAACCCGCACTCGAAGGTTTAACGTTTGTTTTGGGAAATTCTTTATACACCTTGTTCGATTCTGGAGCAACTCATTCTTTTATCTCTGAGAGATTTGTTAATCTGTTGAGCCTTCCCGTGTGTATCTCTGATAGTCCTATAGAGGTGGCCAACCTTATCAGAGGATCTAAGTATCTTGAGCTGTTGTAGAAAGACCTAGTATTGGAGGTCGACATTGTCGAGTTCCTTTGCGAAGCATATGCGTTGGATTATATGGGGTATGACCTTATCCTAGGTATGGATTGACTATCATTTTATGGGGCCATATTAGATTACGACTAGAGAATCATTCGTCTTAGGATCCGAGGAGGACGTAGACAGAGTATTCCTTGTAATGTTAGGAACAAGGATAAAGCCTTGTTATATTCCTTATCTCCTAGTTCAGGAGGACCATCTTAGGTCCCAATAGTTTGTGAGTTCTTGGATGTCTTTGAGGAGGTCACGAAACTTCCACCCCACAGAGAAATGTCTTTTTGTATTGACCTAGAGAAGGACGCTAGACCTGTAGCACTACCCTTGAGGCATATAGCGCCTAAGGAAAGAAGGGATTTGGATAAGCGGTTTTCAAAATTATTAAAAAAATGTTTCATTCGGCGAAGTGCCTCAGAATGGGGTGCACCTGTAGTGTTTGCCGCCAAAGTGAACGGATTCTTAAGACTTCGTATGGATTATACGAAACTTAATAAGTTGACCAAGAAGAATAGGCACCCCTAACCTAGAATTGATGACCTTTTAACCACTTTGGAAGATCCCGAGTATTTTCCCAACTAGAACTTGCTACTGGATTTCACCAGTTAAGGATTGTAGTGGACAGTAAGGACAAAATTGCATTTAGGACTCTGGATATATTGTTCCAATGGGAAGTTTTACCCTTTGGACTAATGAATGCAACCGCTTTCTTTGTTGACCTCATGAGTAGAGTGTTTAAGGGCATTCTAAATAAGATTGTGGTTGTCTTTGTAGATGATATCCTTATATTTTCAAAAGAGCATGAAGATCACTTAAGACAAGTTTTAGGGACATTAAGAAAGAACCAACTGAAAGAAAAATTCTCGAAGTGCCATTTCTAGAGGGAAGAAGTAAGATTTTTAGGACATATTGTGTCAACTGAAGGCTTGGCAGTAGATCCCGCAAAGATCGAGGCAATAGAGGAATAGAGGATACCTCAGAATGCTACAGAAATAAGAAGCTTCCTTGTATTGGTCGGATATTATAGGAAATTCAATAAAGACTTTGCAACGATTACTACTCCTTCAACCCAATCAACAACGAAGAATTTGGTGTTTTCTTGGAGTAATCAATGTGGTATAGCCTTTAAGAAATTAAAGGAAGCATTAACTAGTGTACCTATCCTAATTATAATCGACGATTCAAAATTGTTTACAGTTTACACCAATGCGTGTGGGACGGTTTAGGAGCGGTCCTTATGCAAGAAGGAATAGTAATTGCTTATGCTAGTAGACAACTCAAGGATCCAGAGACGAGATACCCAATTCATGACCTTGAGTTAGTTGCAGTAGTGTTCGCCCTTAAGATGTGGAGGCATTATCATTTGGGGGAAAAATTTGAACTCCTTACTAACCATAAATCCCTAAAATATTTATTCTCTCAATGTGACATATACTTGAGACAGCAACGGTGGGTGGAATATATTGTCTTGTTTGACTTCATGTTCCAGTATACCCCGAGAAAGGGGTATGTTGTAGCGAATGCGTTAAGTAGGAAATACGCAACTTTGAATGTGATCTCAGAATGGAAACAATTAGAGTTCCTCTCTAATTTTAATCTACAACCCTCGCCAACCACTTCCAGTGGTTTTCTTGGAGCTATGATAATTAGACCTACTCTGAAAGAGAGGATTCGAAGTGCACAAGACCTTGATGAAGAATTAGGAAGCATAAAGGAGAAAGTGGGAAAGAAGGAGATTTTTTCTCATTCGGTTAGATATTCGATTGACAAAAATGGAAGTTTACTTCGGGAGGGACGACTTTACATTCCTTTAGGATGAAAGGTTGGGGAAAGAAATTCTAGAGGAGTGCCATAGATCAAAAATGACCATACACCCTAGTGGGGATAAAATGTATGGGGATATGAGGAGGAATCTCCATTGGGAAGGAATGAAGAGAGACGTAGCCAAGTTTATGGCTAAATGTTTGACGTGCCAAAAATGAAACCCGAGCAAGGGCGGCCCGGAAGATTATTACTACCTTTAAAGAACCCCATGTGGAAGTGGGAACATATTTCTATGGACTTTGTGGTTGGACTTTCTAGAAACCAAAAGGGTAATGAGGCCATTTGGGTTGTGGTAGTTTTTTAACCAAAAACGCCCATTTTATACCGGTCAAGAAGGCAAGGACTTCAACCTCATTGGCCCAATCGTATGTCAAAGAGATAATCATATCACATGGTATCCCATCGAGTAATATGAGTGATAGATACCTTATGTTCACAAGCAAATCTTGGAGAAGCCTACAAGCAACATTGGGAATGACCCTCAACATTAGCACAACCTATCGTCCACAGACTGATGGCCAGACGGAAAGAGTAAATCAGATGTTGGAAGACTTACTCAGAGCTTGCATCATCGACTTTATAAGAATTTGGGAACAACACCTACCACTTATAGAGTTCACATACAACAACAGATTTCAAACGACGATAGGTATGTCCCCTTTTGAAGCGCTTTATGGGAGGCTATGCAAATCGCCAACTTGTTGGTGGGAAACTACCGATAAGGTTCTACTCGGACCAGACTTCGTCCATGGTTCCACGAAGAAGATATCCTTGATTACACTGAGGATGAATGCAACCCAAGACCGTCAGAAATCATATGCCGATAAGCGAAGGAGGGAACTTAAGTTTAATGTTGGACCTTTTCGTGTCATCGAGAAGATAGGATCTTTGGCCTATCGAGCGGATCTCCTAAAGCGTCTATCGGGAATCCATAATGTTTTTCATGTATCTCATCTAAGGAAATTTCTTCATGATTCTGTTACCAGACTCGAGCTTGATGAAATTGGGGACATAGAAAAACTCAAGTTGGATTCCAGAATTCCCCATGCCATTGCAAGGATTATAAAATAAGAAATCAAGAGACCCCGCAAAAAAATTGTTCGCCTCGTCCGAGTATAATAGGGAAATGTTCCTGTGAAAGGCACATGGGAGACCGAGGACAAGATGAGACAAACTCATCCAGAGCTTTTCTCGGTTAATTTTCCTCAAATTAACGTTATGGATGCATTGTGATTGCTAGATTGGATTTTAGGAAATGGATGAAACACCATTGCATAGTGCAAACATATAGAAATACATGCATAATTATGTTGTTTGTATACATATTGCATCACTTATTACACCTACACGATAGGATTGAGCTCACTTTTGTGGTTCTGCAGTTCATCATTGCAAGTTATGGATGCTTATGGATGAATTAAAAATAACATGGATGTACAACATGGATGTTTTGAGCGAGTTGTGTTTTTGCCCCTTCAAACAGATTTCAGGATGAAATCTATTTTAAGGGGGGAAGATGTAACACCCCGTAAAATACATAAATATGAACAATAAATAAAAATAAAATAATTTAATAATAAGGCTGGAAAATGAGATTTTTGTAGCTTTAGGAATTCGGCTATGAAAATCTTTTATTTGGATTTGTGGCGAAATTTTGAATCATTTTCATATATGATACGCTGAAAACGGTAAAATTATGGAGAATCTATAAGCAAATGAAATTAGACAGCGAAACGTAGAAATATATATATATATATATAATTAGATGGGTAATATATATATATATATATCCAAAATATATTAAAACAAATATGGACGAATTTGAAATTCAAACAGAGGATAAGATTATGGGGACATAGATATTGAAAGTAAGATAAGAGATAAGCAAATAAAGTAGCAAATTATCTAGTTAAACACCTCAGCATCATATACGGGTGTTTCAGTGATTAGGAGATCGACCGCCACTTAGAAGGGGTGTCAACCGCTGGTAGACATCCTGGCGGTTGAGAGACCCAATGAATCTATGTTGGTTTGGGTTTTCTAAGGTGATGTATATAAATATATGACCAGGATTTACATCTGAATAATCTAACAACCTATGCTTACCCAAGCGACTGTATAGGCCCTCAAACCACACAAAAGAACCTTATACACTCTCTTATCTCTACCTCCATATTATTCTTTTGCCATTGTTGAATTTCAGATTGGTTAGGAATTTATCTTCTGTTCTTCTAACCTCCATTCTAATCTTTTCTCAAATTTAAATTCATATAAATTTTAGTATGAATTCTGGAATTTAGTTTTGTATTTGCATAAGATTCTAAAGATGATTCTTACATATATATTAGGAGGATTGGAGCACGTTTATCATGAAGACTGAATACAGATCTGAATCCATAAGAAAAATCCTATTTGTTCTTCCTTAGGTCTATGAGTGGAATATTGTGTTCTTAGGCATATTCTATTTTTTTTAATAGATTCACATGTTGATAATTATGCCTAAGAGGATTTGGCAATGATAACATCAATGCAAAAACCCCCCAAATCCTCTATTTTATGTTTTGCGTAAGAATTGTCAATATATGGTTATTGGGTTTGTGGGTCTTGATTTTCGATATTAAATTGAGAATAAAAGGTGTATTGTTGTGTTTCTACTTTGTGTAATTCACCCTTATGTAAATATTTGATTGTAACCTAAAAGGGTTTAAATTTTTTTTAATTCATGACTTGATTAGGTTTGGATTCTATTTTGAACCCAAATGTATTCATACTTGAAATATGTCAATATAAACATTTTTGAAAGTGACTATGCAGCGATAGGATCGAATATAATGGAGTATGAGTATGATAGAACGTATATAGTAGAGTAGTGGCAGTAAGTAAAATCACACAGTCGATTCTATATTGGTTCGGACCACTGTCCTACGTCCATTCCCAGACTCCCTTCTGGTATTTCACTAACACTAAAATCCTCACTTTACCTGGAGGAACAGGTTCATAATTACCCGGACAGCCAAACGGGATTTCTTGCCTCAACTGCTGAAGAGGACTTTCTCAATACATAATAGTTGATGACTTATTTGGGTTCTTGTCAACACGGATATGTCAATACGAAGCACACCCTTCCTATAGTCTTTCCTTGATGATAAACGTGAAGCCTGTGAAAGAATATGGAAGATTAAAATCTCAAATATTTGTAAATAGAATGCTTTTAGAGATTAGAGTGCTTTGAGTAAGATAGAAAGATTTAGAATAAAATTCGGTAATTGGATCAGTTAATCAAGTCTCTATTTATAATATACAAAGAGTTACAACTGATCATAAAGAGATTTAATCAAGAGAAATGAATTAGAAAGTTGTAGTTGCAACCCTTCGTAATCAGATGCCTGAATATAAATTTCAGATGTCTGTTTTGATATGAAAATTAAAACAGCAAGGAAATAGTTCATTTCGGAGCAGATTCAGATGTCTGAAAAATTTAGAATAGTGGTCTGAATATTATGTAAATTTTAATTCTGTTTCAGCAAACAAACGTCTGTCTGAAATATTTCAAACGTCTGTTTTCTGAGCAAAACTTATTCCTTTCTTATTTCAATGTGGAAAGTGTGTATATATATAATATATGTATGTGATCATCAAGGAAGACTTTATCATATAAATCTAAGACTAACAGACTCTTACAACATATATAATCTTCATTTCGTGTTTTTGAATCTGCTTTTCGAATATCTTCCTGCAAAACAAAGTTAGTTGATATAGTATATATGCTTATGTATAGTTGTCATAGTCAAAACGCTATATAGTGAGATTCAACATTCTCCCCCTTTTTGACTAATGACAACTATATAAGCTCCCTTTGTCAAATGCATATATTCATTACATGTTTAATTGTTACTCCCCCTTTGCCATTGACAAAAGGGATACTTATGAAATATCTATGTTAGGCACATGATCGCACCATAAACACGGATATATAATAGATAAGCATAACGATTCATACATAAAATATCATAGCACATAATAGAGTTTTGTGCTAAAATAGAATGGTAAGTACCAAATATTACACATCACTTAGTTAAATTAAAAGTTTCTAGTCAAAATATATAGACCACCATATCACTAACCATGCTTACCAATCCTCGGAAGTAGATGCCACAATAGTTGTTCCACTGTCTTTGGGAGAGCCTTGTTCAGAGTCGGGAACTTCTTCGGCCGAGCTAGATGATCATTGAAACAGAGCCGGAGCATGAGCATGGCGAGAAGAAGTCCCGGTGCAAGAAATTGCTTCCCAAATTTTGTTCAAAAAGCCTGCGATGGAATCAAATTTCTTGTTTTTTTTTCAAAACGCTTCAAATCTTTATGAATTTTAGACTGATTACGTGAAAGCGTAATTAAGGATTGCTTGGAGGAAGTGTCAGGAGAAATGACTTGAATTCCTTCTTCTTCTTCTTCTTCCCTAAGTTGACGACAGTGAGAAGGCTCGGGTATAAGAGCTTCTGGCTGAGATGCAACGTGTTGGGTCCAAGTCTCTAAAGACATATACTCCAAAGTTGCCGAATTAGGATCAATATCCATAAGCTTAAGGTTTTTGAACCAATTTCTTTAATGCTTAGAGATGGAGTATCGGGTATGGTTATCTCACAAGCGGTAAGAATTCGAGTAGTGTATGCTTCGTAATGAAAAGTCTTGTACTTACGCTTGTAAGTAATATCCGTCCATTCATCCAGAATGATTTTTGCCCAATTGATTAGCTATTGGAGTATAGGGCATATAAGGCTTGGAAATCACGTTTATAGACTTTTTCATAACTTGCTCTCCAGGGTTGGATTGTTCAGATAATATTCAGTTTAATAACCGAGCATGTGGTCGTAGATGAGTGGAGGTAAGTTTATGCATATTAGTGAGATTATCAGAAAGAAACTAGTGTGATATCTCATCCCTTGTAGTCATATCAACTTCTATTATGTCAATATCATGCCCTTGGTAAGCACATTGCAAAATTTGACCTAATCGTTGAATTGGGAGAAGAATATGTTTTCCACATAACCAAGACCAAACACAATCTTTTTTGTTTTTAGGTCCTGTATGATTAAGATTAAGTTTGCTAAAAACAACTTGACCAGTAAAGGATAAATTCTGACATTATTTGTGTTAAAATCGACTAGAGATTCGAAGTGATAATGATCGACGCTTTATAGGAACTAGAAAAGCGCGAATTATGTAATAACACTGCAAGCGCACAGATCGTGTAATATGCAGGTCAAATCACAGGGAGGAATTTTAAATTTTATTGTTTATATATTTCATGGGCGAGTTAGACAAAAGCTTGGAGATCGGTTAAAGTTGAAATCACGATTTAGTTGAGAACAAATCTAATTGAACTGATAACCAAATTTGTAATTATCAATAGAAACAAGAAAAATTGCAATTGAATTAATTACAGATTTGAATCTAATCGATTCTATAACAAATTCAAGGATTAAAAATGAAACAAAGTAATGACGTAAAAAATTGCAGAAAGGAAATAAACAAAAATGAAATTAGGATTACAGCTGAATCTAATCAGATGGTCAATCACTACTGAAAATACTAGTTGCAATAGCAATTGTGTTCTAGCAAATCTAATTGACTAAACAATACAAATTTCCATGAAAAAAAAAGAATGTAGAAAAATAAAAGAGAACTTTATTAATGGACAAAAGAAGTACAGAATAATGGATTAGTTTACAATGGGATATCATGTGTATTTATAGGGATGTAGACTCCTCTCTATCAGAATAATTTGGGCCAAGAATGAATCCCATGAAATAATCTATTTATAAATATGAAGATAGACTTGAGATATTCCATGCAGATTTCCTCTCCTGATTACTGACATGTGGCAGATTGATTGGCTCTTCATTGGCAATAATTCAATCAAATATTCTTCTAAATGGCAGTTGAAAAATGAATGATTTGAATTGGTTTCCATGAGAATAATATGACTATTCCTGAAATGTTTATTAGTGTATATCATATATACATACATATGAATATATATATATATATATATATATATATATATATATAATATAACACTACTCCATATATTCTTTTGAGTAAAGAAGGCAGTGTGAATGTTCCTTTCTTCAACAAAAAGAGGGCTTGTTGGGAATCGAACTCAGGTCTCTTTGTACAAATTTCTATGCCTTTACCGGTGAGCTACAACTTCTTTTACAATTGAGATAGCATTGATATGGGGAAGTAGCTTTTTTTCTTAGCAATTGGTCTTTATTGAATGAAGGAGACTCATATTGAACCTCTGAAAACACACGGAAAAATACCCAAAGTAATATTTATTTATTTACAAAAGATAAGATATAAGAGCATAAAATAAACACATTTTTATGCTAATCAAATACACCCACACTTGTCGTTTACTCGTCCTCGAGTAAAAAAAATGAAAAAAACTAAACTAGATAAGTCATACTTTCATAGAAATCACGATTGCATTGAGCGTATGCAACAAGCCATTGAACCTCTAGGTTTCCCTAGTAGGACGAGGGGTGTCTCGTGAGGGTTTTCAGCGGATACTACCCACAAAATCCAAATGCAGTATGCTATGGCTCTAATGTAACTACATGATTGCAGATGACTTATGCAATTGAAAACAAAAATGAAAACATGACTTGCTTCAGGAAAGTGGTACAACAAATTATGTTAACAATTTTTAAATAGTTGATTTTATTTTAGATACCTCAACTTGTCACAAATTTTCAACATAAATCAAGTTTCAATGTTAAACTCTAGTTTAGCCAGTTAGTTCGGTCGATAACATAGTGCAACCATGAAATAAATTTTTAGTTTGCTTGTCACAGTTTGTAAAGTGATATTATTATTTCCTCGTGTATGGCTAGTCAAATCAATAAAGTCAAGAAGTGTTTTGGCATCATCGCTTATTCTCAATTTTTATAAAAATGAATCTTTATAATTAATTACATACACCTAACTTAAAGACCAAGGTATACCACACATGCACTGCCTTGCGGACTGACAGAGAGTCGGGAAAGAGCTTGGCGGATTGTGCAGGCCGACGCTGACTTTGTCAACAACATGTCGGTAATCCTTAGGTGTCCAATCTCATAAAATGAGACCAAGATATACCGACGCTGACTTTGTCAACAACATGTCGGAGTGCTTGGCGGGTTTGCACGCCAACGCTAGATTTACAAGCAATGTTGGATACCCTTGGATTACTATTATTATTTTATTGAAAATACAAGAACAAGAGAGAGTCACGCGAATTCAGCTTAACACAACTTAGTTTTAAAGATTCGGAAAGCCAATATAAGTATTTTTAAGTTCTTCACTCATTAAACAGAGACTACAATTTAGAATAAACTTCATGGCCATCACCTAAGAATCTCCCTATGTACCAATTACACTATTATCCCTTAAAATTCAACTTTTTATTATATTTCTTATTCGATCTTAGTTGAGAGAAAAAAATACTATCAACTGATTAACAATCGTTAACTTATTTTGTTGTATCAATCTAAAATGAGTCGTATTTTCAAAAAAAAAAAAATTTGGTATGTTACTACAATCTTAAATGTATGATGGTCCTATCCAAATGCATGAAAATGAAAAAGAAAAGAAAAAAAATACAAAAAGGATGCAATAGTTCTAATGGAAATTTGGTTGTGAGAGTGATTCATACCATTCGTATGCCGAATATCCCGTAAAATTTTCATAGGCTTTTCTTCTTGGTCCTCGGTAAAATCAGAGGCCAAGATTATGGGAAATTTTTTAGTAGAGTCCAAATAAGCATACTCACGGTCTTATGGAAGGGGTCTGAGATCCAACTTAGGACGTTCTTGTATGCTAATATTTGTCAACATTCCATGGTTAGATTCAAACAACGAGAATTTTGAGTCAAGTAGTTCACTTAATTCAGAAATGTATTCAAGCTCATCGAAATCGGATTTGAACTGGTCAAGACATATTTTCAAGGCTTCATAAGTGTCATTAGAGGTTTCATTAATTGTTGTTTGAATCATGTCAATTCCATTAATCTCAAAATCCCTAGGAGAATTATGGTGGGTAAAACTCTTTTCACACATCGTTGTCGAATACAGAAAATTCAGAACTTATGATTGACATAGTAGCTCTTATTACAAAATAAATAATGTACTCAAGTATATCTTATTAATTAATAATCTCGATTTGAAGGGGGAAGATGGTCTTATGGCCGTTTACGTATAGTACAATACTAAGGGATACGACCAATGTTTTACGGGTAGTATGCAACCTCTTTTGCTAGAAGTTCAATAATGTGAACTAATTTATATCTGCGATCAAACCCTTAAGAGAATTAATTTCATAAAATACACTTTTGTAGTTAAATATTTTGCAACATATTTTATTGTTGAAAAATGTCGAGAGTGATGATTGTAATTATGTGAATTCATTCTCAACAAAATGATTCAGAAATTATAGCCACACAACAATCAAACAATAACTGCAGAAAATTAAAATATTGTACAAGCAAGCCGCTACCCCTGAGAAGATTTTTACAAGCAATTTCTATATTTTGCAGCACCTGTAGAGTTTAGAAAATTTTACAGTGGGGTATGGTTGTCTGTCCAGAACAGTTGAGTAGCACTGACAATTCAAACCAATTGTTTGCAATGTGCTTTACCTCTGAATCCTTATTTGATTGCTTGATTATAACCTTTACACTTTGGTCTTCAAAATTTTGAAATTTATCTCCTTTTTTTGTGTAAGAAAAGAAGGCAAATAAAATGAAACTACAACTAATAAGTAATAGAAGCTAGAAAAAATAACTAAACAAAGTATAAAACTAAAATGAACTCAACTTTTAAAAGAAAACAAACCAGTTAAAGAGGAGTTAAAGAAAAAAGATTAAGGAAAGAAGAAAATAAACTCAGCACGCCCAAGACCACATGCCACTAGCAACCAAATAGTAAGGCCAGGCTCAACACAAATGCACTAACCCTCAAGCCTAGGGCTGTTATGGTAACGATTACCATTACCGATTGACAATTTTTTTTACCATACCGATATCGTCGGTAAATCTAAAATCACAACTGTTACCGCTACCGATGTGATCGGTAAACCGACTGTCGTTATACCGATCGGTATACCGATTGCCGGTAACGATAAAATTACCGCTTAAAAACATGAAAAAGCAACTACATAAATTAAGCCTGCAGCTACTCATTACACAAAAACATACTATGTCTGGAAGGTCTTTAGCATAAAATATTCATTACACAAGTCAGCATCAAAAGAACACTAGCAAAAATTGGTTACAGTCAAAATCAAAATTGCAAGGATACTGACTGTAAAAAAAAGAACACTAGCAAAAGGGCACTAGCAAAAATTAACAGTCAATAGCAAAAGAACAAGAATACTAGCAAAAGAACACTAGCAAAAGAAGAAAAGTATTAAAAAAAGAACACTAGCAAAAATTGATACTTGATTCAGTAACTAAAAAAGGATTTTTGTAATCTTCAGGTCTTAGAAGCAGGTAACTAAAAAAGCCTTGAAATTGAACCCGGTCACCGAATTGGGGATAAGAGGGAGAATGAAACGAAAAGCGAAAAAATGAGGTTGAGAAAATCAATCGATGGCCGCGGTGAGAAATGAGAATTAAACCCTAGGCCTGGTGGAAAAGACGCATTACTGGAAAACTCGGTGGAAAATGGCAGTTTTTCCCCTATGACGTTTTTCATAATTCAACATTTTGAGTCAAAGTTGCATTGTTTCTCTTTCTCCCAAGTCGGTCCTTGATTTATTTTATTTTTAACAGCAACCACATGGTCCACACTCCACATCATACGTGTACAATCACCAGAAGACAAAGTTTCACGCTGTGATTCTTTTAAGAATACGAAGTTATTGTATATGAAATTGTTGAAAGTATCTTCAGATAATTGTGTTCGTAAATATACCGTTACCGTCGGTTGGAACAATTTCCTACCGTTGTTTTTAAAATTTTAATTGGTAAATTTACCGATACCGTACCGACGATACTGGTAACCAAATTCTGCAATTTAGTGGTAATAAATATTATGGTATTGGTATGGTAACAGTAAATTTACCGTTACCATAACAGCCCTACTCAAGCCATATATACCCCAAAAAACAAATCAACACCTTCAGAGAATAAAAATAAAACAATTTTGCCTCTTCAGAAACAAATCGTGATTTTTTTTCTCAAAATCGAAAACTAGTTTTTGATTTCTGACTTCTGAATTGTGGTCTCTATTTTGTGCTGACTCGGGTGAAAAGGGTTTTAAAACCGGGTTTCTTGTTCGATCAGATTAAACTGCTTGTCGTGTTGATTTAGTGGATGTATGGAATCGGTGAATCAGGTCTGGTTCGAAGGTTATAGGTTGATGTTCAGATCTCGCGTTGATTTATGTTGCGGTATGGTTTTCAATGTGAAGGAAGGACTGAACTGGACGGTGCAATTTTGGAGATAATGGATTGGTGTTTTAGATTGGCAGTGATGGAAAGTTTGGAGTTTGTGATGGTCGAGGCCGGATATGTGGGGATTTGATGAAGTGGATGTTTTATGTTCCGATTTTTGGAAAGGGATAAGGTAGGAGGTAGACTGGTGAAGAGGGAAGGGTTCAGAGCAGTTTTGCATGGAGAAGATTTGGTGTGATGGTGGATTAAGTTCAGAAGGGCTTGATGATCTGGGTACCAGGATTCAGTGGGTGCAATATTGACAGAGGATATGGTCTGAGTTCAGGAGATTTGCGCGAGAATTTTGCAGGAGGTGGCTTGGAAGTTGCGTGATACTGAGATGAACGTGGAGGTTAATGCATGCGTTGTGATTGAAGTGCAGGTTTTTTTATGTGTGATGAAGAGGGTGGTCTATTGGAGAGAGGTTGAAAAAGTGATTGGGTATTTGGAGTTTGCGTGATGGTGATGAAATGTGACTTACATGAAGTTTTTATGTTCGGTGATGCCTTGCTGGGTGGTTATGGTGTTGACGATGATGTTTACGGGTCTGATGCTGTGTAGGTGGAAATGACGTTCAAGGCTGATTTGTGAAAGGTGATTGTGGATGAATTACGTGAATGGTGGTGAATCTGTAACATAGAAGAGAAAGGGAATGATATTGCAAAGAAAAATCGTAACTCTTTTTTTTTTTAAAGGAAAGGTGGAAAAGAATTGTAACAGGAAATAAATGAATTGGAAAAGTTTGAAACTGGAAAGAAATAGAAGAGGAATTGGCAAGTAAATTTTTTTCTTTTTTTTTTAGAGGGAAAGAAATTTGTAAAATAAAAGGAAGGAATTGTGAAAGGAAAAAAATGGCAATTGAAAACTGTTTTTTTAAAGACTTGTTAATGAAAGAAAAACTATGTACTGAAATTAGGAAAGAAGGTAAAATAAAGGAAGGAATAGATGAAAAGAAAAGGGAAGAAATTAAAGAAAACTGGCTTTTTTCTCTTATTTGGTAGATTACGATATCATTGGATAATACCAAATCTAACCAATCGAGATTTTTTTCTATATATACAAGAAACAAAAGTAAAAAAATTGAAAATAAAATAAAAACTAACACGAATTATAAATTAAATAAATAATAAAATTTAATTATTGCCTCCTCGGCAACTGCGCCAAAAACTTGATCGATGCTTTCTAAGGACTAGAAAAGCGCGAATTACGTAATAATACTGCAAGCGCACAGATCGTGTAATATGCAGGTCGATTCACAGGGAGGAATTTTAAATTTTATTATTCATATATTTCGTGGGCGAGTTTGACAAAGCTTGGAGATCGGTTAAAGTTGAAATCACGATTTAGTTCAGAACTAATCTAATTGAACCAATAATTAAATTTGAAAGTATCAATAGAAACAAGAAAAATTGGAATTGAATTAATTACATATTTTAATCTAATCGAATCTATAACCAATTCAAGGAATAAAAATGAAACAGAGTAATGAAGTAAAAAATTGCAGAAAGGAAATAAACAAACAGGAAATTAGGATTATCGCTGAATCTAATCAAACAGTCAATCACTAATGAAAATACTAGTTGCAATAGCAGTTATGTTCTAGCAAATCTAATTGACTAGACAATACAAATTGCCATGAAAATAAAAGAATGCAGAAAAATAAAAGAGAACTTTATTAATGGAGAAAAGAAGTACATAATAATGGATTAGTTTACAATGGGATATCATATAGGGATGTAGACTCCTCTCTATCAGAATAATTTGGGCCAAGAATGAATCCCATGAAATAATCTATTTACAAATATGAAGATAGACATGAGATATTCCATGCAGATTTCCTCTCTTGATTAGTGACATGTGGCAGATTGATTGGCTTTTCATTGGCAATAATTCAATCATATATTCTTCTAGATGGCAATTAAAAAATGAATTATTTGAATTGATTTCCGTGAGAAGAATATGACTATTCCTGAAATGTTTATTATTGTATATCATATATACATACATATGAATATATATATATATATATATATAATATAACACTAGTTCATATATTCTTCAGAGCAAAGAAGGCAGTGTGAATGTTCCTTTCTTCAACAAAAAGAGGGCTTGTTGGGAATCGAACTCATGCCTCTTTGTATAAATTTCTATGCCTTTACCAGTGAGCTACAACTTCTTTTGCAATTTTGATAGCGTTGATATGGGGAAGTAGCTTTTTTTCTTAGCAATTGGTCTTTTATTGAATGAAGGAGACCTATGCCGAACCTGTGAAAATACACGGAAAAATACCCAAAGTAATATTTATTTATTTACAAAAGATAAGATATAAGAGCATAAAATAAACACATTTCTATGCTAATCAGATAGTATCAAACATATTGTAGAATTCGATAACTAGAGAGCGAATCAAACTTAGCAAAAGCACCTTTAAAGAATTTTGAATCTTTCATTGCCTTTTACCTTGATTTGTCGGTATCATCCCATAGCCATTTTTGAATTAATTTGTCAGAAGGAGGAATTGATTCTTCTTTACTTGTACGTTTGCCTCGATTTGCCATGATTTTGTGGTGAAAAGGTGAAGTATTTGAGTAATTTTGAGAATTGTGGGCCAGGGTTTTTATAGGAGGTAAAAAGATGGAAGGGTAAAAAGTGAAAAAATGAAGAGTTATGATGGTTGGTAATAGTCGTGTCCTATTTTAAAAATAGATCTCTTCGAATTCATACATCCAAATTTTAAAAACAAACGTCTGTTTTTTGATCATTTGGAACCCGCAAGAAAATAGTTCATTTTTGGGTGAATTCATACGTTCATTCAGACATCTGGTTTTCCTTGTTGTAAGATATGCGTTCTAGAAATCAGATGTTTGAAAATATCAGTCAGACGCCTGTTTTTGACAAGTTTTCAACTAGTAAGAATATAGTTCGTTTTGACCATACATCAGACGTCTGTTTTATTTATGTTAGACGTCTGTTTTTGTTCAGGAAAATTGTATATCTAGTATCAGATGTCCATTTTATAGAAGTCAGACGTCTGTTTTGTAAATTTTAGGGGAATACTATTTTTTGTGCAAAAGGAACTTATTTTATATGAAATAACCATGGTTCTAATACAAGTTAAATAATGAAATGTTGATAATCTTAAACGAGAATTTAGTTCTTAGAAGGTGGAGTCTTTGTCGATGTTGAAGAACTTTTCCCTTCATTTGCTTTGTAATTCTTATCCCAAGAGTTTGGGCTATACGATGGTCGTTGAGGGGAGAAGGTATAGTATTTCTTTGTAGAATTCACTGGGTCTTTGTCAGTTCGATAAGATGAGGAAGGATCAACAGGGTCCAGTGGAATCGGTAAGGGTGAAGAAATATCCTTCAATTTTGGTCCACAGAATTTATAAATCATTTTCTCGAGAAGGCTTAAACAAGTTGCGGTGACCTTCTACTCAAAATATAGTTCGTTTTGGAGTGTTATTTGCTTTGTTTGATAGTGGTGAATTTCATCCACTTTTCTTTTCGTATCCGGTGGAGAAAATAGCGCTCTTTTTGCCTTCTTTGCATCAGGAGTAAATCCTATGTGATAGTTTCCCCATCGATATTGCGGTTCATTTCTAGGAGTTGGTATGGGAAATTGCAGAGTATTGGACGAACTATCCACTGTGAAAGTAATATTAATCGAGGAACTCGAGTTATTGGAAGACATTGTTGTTTGTTGAGCTTCTTTAAGTTTATACTTGTAGTGAAAATACATAAGCTTATATAGGTGAGATGAAAAGAAATCATGTGGTTGGTATTTCAGAAGGTTATAACCAGAGAGATACTTAAGCATAGTGAGCAATTCTAGGAAATAAGCTAAATTTGGCTAGTAGGTTAAACATGAATACGAACTTGCCCTAAAAATTAAAGTAATATTATACTGAGCTATATATATTTAACCGACGTCATCCCTAATTCATGTTTTAGTTTAATAAAAGAATTTTCTAATAGCGGTTTAGTGAATATGTCGGCAATTTGATTTTCAGTTAAGATATATTCTAAATTTATAATTTCTTTTTCTATGTTATGGTTTAAAAACTGATGACGAATGTCAATATGTTTAGTTCGTGGATGATTTATAGGATTTTTGGATAAGTTTATTGCACTAGTATTATCACAATATATTGTTGATTTTGTTAAGTTTACTCCAAAATCTTTGAGTTTTTGTTGCATATAGATCACTTGTGCACAAGCTAAAGCAGCAGATATGTATTCTGTTTCACACGTAGAGAGAGATACACAATTCTGTTTCTTACTAAACCAAGATGCAAGTGATTTTCCAATGAAATGGCACATACCACTTGTACTTTTTCTATCCGTCCAGGATCCACCAAAATCAGCATCGTTGTAAGATACTAATTTAAATGGACATCCTTGCAGATAAAAAAGACCGAAGTCCTTAGTATTATTAAGATATCTTAGAATCCGTTTCACTGCTCTTAAATGTGATTCTTTAGGATCTTCTTGGAATCGTGTGCACAAACATACACTCATCATTATGTCGGGACGGCTTGCAGTTAAATAAAGTAATGAACCAATCATACTTCTATACAGTTTTTGATCAACACTTTTTCCTTTTTCATCTTTTTTAAGATGAACTGTAGTACTCATTGGAGTTGGCTTTCCAGCAGTGTTGTCTAAACCAAAACGTTTAATTAGATTATTACAATATTTTTCTTAATAAATGAAAATACCATTTGAAACTTGTTAAATATGTAAATCAAGAAAGCACGATAATTCTCCCATATAAGACATTTCAAATTCGTTGTCATAATTGTAGAAAATTCTTTACATAAGTTTTCATTAGTCAAACCGAAAATTATATTGTCGACATAAATTTGTATAATTAAAATATCTTTATTTATATTTTTAATAAATAATGTTTGATCTGCTTTTCCAATTCGAAATCCAGAACTTATTAAGTAACTTTTAAGTCTTTCATACCAAGCACGAGGTGCTTGTTTTAAATCATATAAAGCCTTTATAAGTTTATAAACATAATCCAGATATTTTTCATGTATAAATAACGGTGGTTGTTCTACATATATATTTTCTTTAATAAAACCATTTAAGAAAGCACTTTTAACTGAAATTATGAAAACACATGTATGCAAAGA
Source organism: Allium sativum (assembly GCA_030737875.1). Taxonomy (NCBI): domain Eukaryota; kingdom Viridiplantae; phylum Streptophyta; class Magnoliopsida; order Asparagales; family Amaryllidaceae; genus Allium; species Allium sativum. Next base: position 710,427,802 of record CM060921.1, on the reverse strand, counting down.
GAATGCGTATAGCTTCAAGTCTTGCTACAGGTGTGAAAGTTTCTTCATAATCGATACGTTCCTCTTGATTGTACCCTTGAGCTACTAACCTGTCTTTATTTCTTGTAATATTTCCAAGTTCACCGCCTTGTTTTTATACACCCATTTTGTACCAGTAACTGATTGATCGTTTGGTCGAGGTACTAACTCGCAGACATCGTTACATTCGAATTGATTTAATTCCTCTTGCATAGCTATTATCCAGTAATCATCCGTAGAGGCTTCTTTGGATTTTTGGGTTCAATAGTTGAAAAAAATGCTACATGATCCATTTGATTTAATTGACTTCATGTTTGAATGTTTAAATCAATTTCTCCAATAATGTTTTGTGTAGGATGGTCTATTAAAATTCTGGAAGGTGATCTAATATGTTCTATGGAATTATTTTCACTATTTTCAAGACTAATATTTTCAATAATTTCATCATCATCTTTGCTATTTATATTTTATCAAAATTTTCATCAAAAGATACATGTAAAGATACTACGATAACAATAGTGCATTTATTGAAAATACGATAAGCCTTACTCCGTACTGAATATCCAACAAAAATTCCATGATCAGCTTTTGGATAAAATTTTCCGAGTTGATCTTTAGTGTTAAGAATAAAACATTTAGAACCAAAAAATGTAAAATAGGAAATGTTTGGTTTTCTTCCATTAAGAAGTTCGTAAGGTGTGTTTTTAGTTAGAGGACGAATGGAAATTCAATTTAATACATAACAAGCAGTTGCTACAGCTTCTACCCAAAATTGTTTTGGTAAAGTACTTCCGTTCAATAAAGTTCTAGCGCATTCTTGTAAAGTTCTGTTCTTTCTTTCCACAACCCCATTTTGTTGTGGAGTTCTAGAAATAGAAAAATTATGATTTATTCCTTTCTTTTTACAAAAATGCTCAAAAAATTCATTCTCGAATTCTCTACCGTGATCGCTATGAATGTTTTTAACTTTTAGTTCTTTGGAGTTTAGAATTATTTTGATAAAATCTTTAAAATGTCCAAAAGTATCACTTTTATTTTTCATAAAAATAGTCCATGTATATCTTGAAAAGTCATCAGTTTTACAAACACATACCGATTATGATTTAAAGATTGAACTTGAGTAGGACCAAATAAGTCCATATGTAATAATTCTAATGGTTGTACTGTTGAATAACCTTTTTGGATTTAAAAGAAGATTTGGTTAATTTTCTTATTTGTCAATCTTCATAGAGATTTTTAACCTTAAAATTTATTTTAGGTAAATCTTTTACTAACTCATTTTTCGAAAGTCTCTGTATAGTTTTAAAGTTTATATGACAAAAACGCTTGGGCCATAACCAAAAATCATTGTTATTGGCTATTAAACACATTTCTTTATTATTATTAATTTTCATATTTAAAACATGAATATTTCTATCCCTGTTTCCTTCAAAAATAAGGTTTGATCTTTGTCAAAAATACTACATTTATTTTCAGAGAATGTTATTTTAAAGCCTTTGTCACATAATTGACTAACACTAAGTAAATTATGTTTTAAGTTTTTAACTAAGGAAACATTGGTAGCAAGGGGTAAATTTGAAATACCATAGTTGCACATATCTCCTTGCCAATGATAAAACCGTTTGAGTTATCTCCGCAGGTAAAAGAGCCACCATCAAAGTATGTAATATTGGTAAGCATATCTTTATCGTCGGTCATGTGTTTTGAGCAACCACTATATAAGATCAATTTTCTCTTTTTGAGTGGGACCTGAAAAAAATATTAATAAGCACATTGGTATCCACTTTTTGATAGGGTCCTAAGAGTTAGATCTTAGGAAGTCAAACCCAAGTGGGTTTAGTATCCCTTTTATGAAAATAATTTTTATTATTATGAACAGATTCCATAAATGAATTGATATGTTTGTTCCTAATCAAACTATTGTTAGTTTTTGGAACCTATATCTCAATTTTATTAATCTTTTTGGTGTGTTTTGGTTTACCCTTAATTTTTGAATCATTTTTCCTTTTAAGTTTTGCATTTTTTTTGGATGAGTTTTTGATTCTATCTTAAATCCTAAACCACTTTTGTTTGAAGATGGTTGAGAGTTTTCTATGATTCTAGATAACTTTTCTCTACCCTTATTGAAGTTAGATATATTTTTAGAAATATTATCTAACTTAGTTTGAATACTTCTATTTTCTAATTCTAATTCTTTTATTTTGGTGTTCAAAATGTGATTTTCAGAACTAATTTCCTCATTCTTTGCCTTTTAAGTTTCAATTTCTTAACTCAAAAGTGAAAGCTAACTTTCTGAATTTGAAAGAGTTTCTTGAGCTTTTTCAAGTTCTTCTTCTAAGATTATTTTTTATTCTTTTAGCATGTCTCTCTCAAACTTAGCTGTATTCTGATTTTCACGAGTTTCTTTAAGTTTTTTCTTAAGATTTTTTATAATGTTTAAAAATTCAGCATTAACTTCCACTAAATCATCATAAGATAAATCACTTACTTCACATTCCTGAGCCATGAAGCACACATTAGATTGTTCATTTTCACTTTCACTATCACTGTCTGATGAATCTAAGTTGTCCTACGTAATAGAAAAGGCCTTCTTTTTGAATTTTTCTTTCTTATTTTTATTATTGAAATTCTTTTGATTTTCTTTCATTTCTGGACAATCCTTTACCATGTGACCCTTCTTGTGACAATTAGAGCATTCTAAATTTGAGGATGAAGGTTTGCTTGAGGTATTCTTCTTGAAATTTCCTTTTCTATATTTTAGAAATTTCTTAAAGTTTTTGGTGATAAAGGCTAGATCTTCATCTTCTGATTCAGATTCTTCTTTATCGGCATGAAAAGCCACATTCTTTTTCTCTTGAGCTAATTCCCTTTTTGCTTAATGATTTACTTCATAAGACATGAGATTGCCTATGAGTTCTTCTGGTTTCATAGCTGATAAATCATTAGCTTCCTCAATGGCTAGTACTTTTGTTTCCCAATCATCAGTTAGAGAGTTTAGCACTTTTGACACAATATCAAAGTCACTATATTTTCCTCTCAGTCCTATCAATGCATGTAGAATGTCTTGAAATCTTGAATACATTTCATCAATGGTTTCATTTTATCTCATTTGAAATTCTAGAACTGGATTTTGAGCACTGAAATCTTTGTTTGTTTGACTTTGCTTGTTCCTTCATGGATAGTTTTGAGTGTATCCCATATTTTATATGCTGATGTACAGATGCTAACACGATTGAACTCATTACTATCCAGGGTACAGTATAGCATATTTATAACTTTGGCATTTGCAATTGCCTCATTCTTTTAAATTGTTATCCATGCTGAATATTCGGTTGTAGGTGCCGTAATTTTTTTTTGAGTAGCTTTCCATGCACAAAAACCACTTGCTTGCATATATATCCTCATTCTTGTCGCCCAATAGTTGTAGTGTAGTCCATTAAACGGGGGTGGTCTTTGAGTAGATTGTCCTTCAGCAAATATAGTTGAGCTAGTACTTGGATTATTCTCCATTTTATCAAAGTATCAGATAACAGTGTTATGGTTATAGGATGACCTTGCTCTGATACCAACTGAAAGTGACTATGCAGACGTAGGATCGAATATAATGGAGTATGAGTATGATAGAATGTATATAGCGGAGTAGTAGTAGTAAGTAAAATCACACAGTCGATTTTATACTGGTTCGGACCACTGTCCTACGTCCAGTCCCAGACTCGCTTCTGGTATTTCACTAACACTAAAACCCACACTTTACCCGGAGGAACAGGTTTACGATTACCCGAACAACCGAACATGATTTGTTGCCTCAACTGCTGAAGAGGACTTTCTTAATAAAGAATAACTGATGACTTATTTGTGTTCTTGTCAAAACAGATATGTCAATATGAAGTACACTCTTCCTATAGTCTTTCCTTGATGATAAACATGAAGCTTGTGAAAGAATATGGAAGATTAAAATTTCAAATATTTGTTAATAGAATGCTTTTAGAGATTAGAGTGATTTGAGTAAGATAGAAAGAGTTAGAATAAAATTCGGTAATTGGATCAGTTAATCAAGTCTCTCTTTATAATATGCAAAGAGTTACAACCGATCACAAAGATATTTAATCAAGAGAAATGAATTACAAAGTTGTGACTCTTCATAATAAGTTGCAACCCTTCGTAATCAGATGTCTGAATATAAATTTCAGATGTCTATTATGAATTGAAAAATAAAACAGCAAGGAAGTAGTTCATTTTGGAGCATATTCAGACGTCTGAAAAATTTAGAACAAACATCTGAATATTATGTAAATTTTAAATCTGTTTCGGTAGACAGACGTTTGTCTGAAATATTTCAAGCATCTGTTTTCTGAGCAAAACTTATTCCTTGCTCATTTCAATGTGAAAAGTATATATATATATATATATATAATATGTGTGTGTGATCATCAAGGGAGACTTTAACATATAAATCTAAGATTAACAGACTCTTACAACATATATAATATTCATTTCGTGTTCTTGAATCTGCTTGTCGAATATCTTCCTGCAAAACAGAGTTAGTTGATATAGTGTATATATATATGCTTATGTATAGTTGTCATAGTCAAAATGCTATATAGCGAGATTCAACAGTTTTTATGTGCAATACACCAAAAAAGGGTGAAAAAGATAAAGTGGAGCTTATAAATATACATGTATATATTATATGTGTATGTTATACTTTATTCTTGATTCATTATTAAAATCATTCCAATAAGCCTAGTGTGCAAGTTGAAAGTTGTATGTATGTTGTATTTTCCATTCATTGCTATCTGTTATTATGTTATTATGCCATCATGCCTAAAATGTAGCGGTCAAGATATGGAAATTAACTTGTATACCTTAACATAGACAAGTTGACAATTTTATCTCGTTAAAACATTCTCTCATACGAAAATTAAGCATTATTTATGCATTATAATTATTAAATTAATATATTGTAACCAACGTAATTAACACGACAATTAGGATAGAATTCGGATTTGAATTTGTAATGTCCCCACATATACACTATTTGCTTGTTTGTGCGTATGGAATGGCTTTACATATGTTAATAGTGACACACAAACACGAGGTTAGTTTCCATTTATGGTAGAAACCTGCTCGAAATTGACTAGAAAATCCAACAACCACAAGTAGGCCCAACTAATGTGAGAGGTCTGAGTGCCATGGGCCAATCAAACTTAGTACACTATGACACGAGGTTAAACCTACTTATAGTAGAAGCCTGCCCGGAACCTCCCGGCATATTCAGCATATACAGGTATACAGTTTAATATGATAGGTCTAGTGTGTGTGTATATAACCATATATATAAGTCTATTATGTGTGAAAATAGGTAGGTTTACTACGCCTTGATAAGGTTTTAAGTGGCTGACACCCTTATTGTCTAATTTGGGTCTTAAGTGGTTATGAGTAGAATCCCTCCGAAGGTTTATTCCTTAGAGAGGAACCAAATTCATAGGACCCACCCTTGTTAGACTTGAAGTAAGACTGTGGGTCCTTCTTCTTTAAAGTGGATAGACATAAGCAGTAATAGAATAGGGTAGTTCACGAGGGGCGTCCAATCCCTCTAGGCTCAACTAGGGACAAGGTTGGTTTATAAAGGATATGTGGCCATTGCATGCTCACCAACCGTCTAAGGGAAGTCTTAAACGATATAGGTGTTCTACTGTATTACCAGTTAAGTAGTAATGTTCACAATACTACTTCTTATATTACAATTGAGAGTGTAGACTTAAGAACGTTGACATATTAGGATGGGGCCTAAAGGGGCTAGGGTCCGCCTCTTAAGAGAACATAAGAATCCACCTTTAATAAGGCCATAAGTGACCGAGAATGCCCGTCGCGTTGGTTCTTTACCCTAAAAACATGATGGGCTATTGACTTGGATATCCACCACATTGGTTAGATACTTGGTGGTTGTGTGAATTTGTATGCTGCGTAGACATGCCTTGACATATGTAACCTGCTAAAAACTAAGGTCACCATATTTCAGTCACACAGAACTTTATGTTCTGACCTTCTCCTTAACGTATACAACAGGTCACTACATGGGGTAAAAGCCATGGACGAAATCATGATGGGAGATGAAGACGAAGATGAAGTCGTGATGCTATTATTAGTTGTTATTGATGTACTTCTTATGGAAACAATTGAGAATGAATTTATTGATGTACCCATGAAACAAATGTAATCTTGACTTTTATGTTGGAATTTTGTGAATTTTGAATAAAGTGGTACATCTTATTTCAGTATTTATTTTCTCTTTTCGCTGTGTGAGACATTTGAAGTGTATCTATATATTATCTGTGCCAATGTAATTCCTTAAAGGACCAACGACCCGTTTAGAATGGTTCTAAGTTTCGATGGGCCTTTTCTAGGTCGAAATTTAGGCCCGTTCCGGGCGGGTTGTTACATGTACTTTTCTAACTAATGCCTGCTTCTCAATCTCTACGTCCTCAAGTGTACTTAGCTCCACTACCTCTACCAAGTCATGTAGATATTTCGTTAAGTGGGAAACATGGAACACGTCGTGAACTCCCACCAGCCTCTTTGGTCGTCTGACTCTATTGGCCATCTGGCCTATCCTCTCAACTATGGGTAATGGCCCTACGAACCTTGGTGCCAACTTCCCTACCATACCAAAGTGAACAACGTTTCTTAAAGGTGATACCTTGATAAAGACCATATCTCTTCCCTCAAATTCCAAGTTAGTCCTCCTCCTATCGGCATATGACTTCTGCCTATCCCGAGCTGCTTTCGTTCATCTGCAAATAAGGTCTATTTTTTCAGAAGTCTCACTAATCATCTCAGGCCCAAGTAGAAGTCTATCCGTAGACTCCAACCAACATGTCATCGATCTACAGGGTCATTCACAAAGTGCCTCAAAGGGTGCTATACCAATGCTCGATTGACAATTATTATTGTAGGTAAACTCAACCAATGAGAGATGCTCCTACTAAGTCCCTCCGAAGTCTAGGATACGCAGTCTCAATAAATCCTCAAGAACCCTATTAACCCTCTAAGTATATCCATCAGTCTGAGGGTGATTAGCTGTGCTAAATCATAACTGTGCACCTAGGGACTCTTGCAAGATTTTCCAAAACCCACTCGTAAATATGGGGTCACGGTCACTTACTATACTGGAAGGTACCCCCATGAAGCTGGATGATCTGTCTAAGGTATACCGATGCTAGCCATGTTGTCCTCTTGCTCTTGATTGGAATAAAGTGAGCGCTCTTAGTTAATATATCTATAACCCATATATGCGTATTGCCCTTCCTCGATCTAGGAAGTCCATCAATAATGTAATAACCCGGAAAATGTGAACCAGTTTAAAAATTTTAAATTTGGTTATTACCAAAGAATTTGAATAATTGAAATAGCATATTTCAATAAAATAGAGAATTGGGTATAGTATTGCAGTTTGAAATTTTGAATACAAACTTTGTCTGACTGTACCGGGTGGAAAATTTAACGGATTTTAGTGAAACTGAAAATATTTAAATCTGTTTATGAATACCTTTCTAACGAATCTGAAAAATCAAAGTTTCATAGCGGGAATCAAAAGTTATGGCCAAATGAATTTTCAGAAAGGTCGCTATATAGCATATATAGCCCTAGAAAATTGATATTTTACATACGACCTCGGAATTCGACGAAACCACTTTTGTTGGGTCCGGGATGTCAAATAATGGCTAAGTTTTAAATTTCATAATTTTTGAAGCTAGTATGTGAGCGGGGTAAAGGAAAATGTAATTGGTCAATTTCTGTTAAAATGGGTCGACCTAAAAATGGCCGTTTTTCAAACGAGCTCAGAATTCGACGAAACTGGTTTTGTTAGGACCGTATCGTCAAAACAAAGCTAGATTTATTTTCTGGAATTTTTCAATTCAGTTTGTGGCCCTGGCAAATTGAAATGTACGTTCAAATTAAATATCAAATGTTTTATATTTTAATTTGAAAAATAACTGACTGTAACAATCGAATTGGCCAACGAAACATATCCCATTGTGTCCGGAATGGGGGTATTTAGTTAGGGGCGATAGTCGTTGGGTTTGATTTCGAGTCCATTTGTGAAAACACTATTTAAAAATTCCTATAAAGCTTCGACCAAAAGGATTTTTCCTTTATATATATATATATAAAAATATATCTTAAAACCCTAGCCGCCAGGCGATTTGGACGATCCATGTAGCTCCGTGCTTCTCTTCCCTTTTCCGACCGCCACAGGCGACGCTAAGCCGCGCCACCACCCCAGTTCGACTCGCCTTCGCCTCCTCTCCACATCCGACCAAACGCCGCCCCCCACCTTCGTCGGAATCGCCTGAACGACATCGAGGAAGTCGTCGACTTCCCAGCGCCGCGCCGCCTTCCTTCGACCACCGAAGGAAACCACACCACCACCGACAGGAAGCTGATTCGTAGCTCTTCCACGTGGCACTACCTGATCGAAGCATCGATCGACGGATTTCACGGATTTTGCTGACCTAGTTTTGAATCAAAAATAAAGGTACGACCTTTATTATTCAGAAATGAAAATAACACTATAAAGTGTTGCAAAACTTTGAAAAATAATATCTTTTTCGTTCTTTAACGAAATTTGATGAAACAGGAGACACCGTGACCGCAAGGAGACTCTCTACCATCTAGAAGAAGCCGCGGATTTTTCTGATCTTCCTACGATTTTTAGCACTGCAAAAACCAATGTGAGGAATCTAACTAATTGTGTGAATGAAATCACGTTGTATAAATTATATAAGCGAAGTGTAAATTATATATGTATTGTATACCTCATGTACATGTGTTGTATAAGTTATATTAGCGATGTATAAATTATACAAGCGTTGAATGAACCATATATGCTATGAACTGTGATGAAATGCAAGTGAATTATAAAATAATATATATATATATATATATATATACTCCCCTCGTCCACAGACCATGGACGTTATTTATTGCTTGTGATTGAGGTGATATTATATGGTATGACGATTGGTTGGAAATAATTGGTTGTGGTTGATATTGTGGTTGAAAAATACCTTTGTGGTTGAAAAATACCCTCTTGTGGTTGAAACAAATTAGAATAGGATTGTGGAATTGAAAATAAACATGCCGCCTGCATGCGAACTAGATGCATGATCCCCATTGTCAAAAACCGCGAGGTTTTAAGGTAGAGCGAGGAGCCGTACTAGGGACGGTCCCGGTTTTAGCTACCCTGCCGTTATGCTGCCGAAATTTTCTGAAATATACATGTGTTAGAATAATTTTCATTCGTTGAAATAAATTACATATATAGCCAATATTCATGTGTTGAGTTGCAATTCATTCGTTGAGTTGAAATTCATGTGTTGAATATTATTTAAGTTTAAACAAATAGCTTTAGCGATAAAAATCACATTTATATATATATACGAACCATAGCGAATATTCATGTGTTGAGTTGCAATTCATTCGTTGAGTTGAAATTCATGTGTTGAATATTATTTGAATTTAAACAAATAGCTTTAGTGATAAAAATCACATTTTTATATATATACAAACTATAGAGAATATTCATGTGTTGAGTTGCAATTCATTCGTTGAGTTGAAATTCATGTGTTGAATATTATTTAAATTTAAACAAATAGCTTTAGCGATAAAAATCACATTTTTATATATATACAAACCATAGCGAATATTCATGTGTTGAGTTGCAATTCATTCGTTGAGTTGAAATTCATGTGTTGAATATTATTTGAATTTAAACAAATAGCTTTAGCGATAAAAATCACATTTTTATATATATACAAACCACAGCGAATATTCATGTGTTGAGTTGCAATTCATTCGTTGAGTTGAAATTCATGTGTTGAATATTATTTGAATTTAAACAAATAGCTTTAGCGATAAAAATCACATTTTTATATATATACAAACCATAGCGAATATTCATGTGTTAAGTTGCAATTCATTCGTTGAGTTGAAATTCATGTGTTGAATATTATTTGAATTTAAACAAATAGCTTTAGCGATAAAAATCACATTTTTATATATATACAAACTATAGAGAATATTCATGTGTTGAATTGAAATTCGTTCGTCGAGTTGAAATTCATGTGTTGAATGTTATCGTATGTTAAAATAAAATGAAGCGACAATAAAAACTACATTTTTATTGTGAATATGAGGTGTTGAAAACATTCACGTGTTGAATAAATATTTTTGACGATAAAAATATTTCTTTTATCATGTATATGCTTTGATAAAAATACACACGCGTTTAAATAAATAATAGTTTGCTAGAAATATTATTATTAGCTTTGTTCTGCATATATATACATGTGTTGAACAGGAAAAATGGATTAGCTGTAGAGTAAAGAAATTATTTGTGTGCCCGACAAATAGGTAAACCTTAATGAGTTGGCTGTGCAATTTTATTTTTATATCAACTCCTGTGAATGCCATTGGATGCGGAGTGCTGGTTATTCTGTGTGAAATAATAAACATAGCCATAGGATAGTAACAATTAAATTTGAACTACACTACATGGCATACTTCTTGACGATAGGCATACTTCATCATATTCCACATAAGCAATTGGAGCTTGTGTGACGAGGTGGAAGATTTACCATACGAGCGAGAGGCTTGTATGGCGATGACTATATACTACAGGTTGAACTGATGACTGATATGGAATATAGAAAATTTAACGATAAATCGCCAGATTAATAAAAACCCCACACGGGTCTGGAGCTGACAATAATCACGTCGCTCTAGTTATTAGATACGGCACATGGACTATTTATTTCCACACGGAAACGGGGTGACGAGAATTTATTCTCTGGAGTGATTACCTATACATGCTCCCCCGTAAACACCAGAATATATCACCATAAATATGTGGATGCTTTTTAGGATTTATTGGGTACCTAACACGGCCCAATAAATTTCCAAACCCCTCCCCGTACAAAGGAGGTTATGGCGAAATTTTTCGAAATATTAAGGCGTTAGTGAAATATTTGAAGTGAAAACGAAGTTGAAAATATAGAATGAACTATAGTTGGAATTATAGATTGAACTATATTTATATATATAAATATAATTAAAAGGAATCGAAGCCGTGCAGTTCGTGTTTCGGAATCGTAATTTGAAACGATTAGTACGAGAAATCCGACCATCGGATTTTCCCGAAACCGCAACCGCTGGGTTCGCCTTGGAAATATCTTCCCAACGGCACCAACCTTGTAAAAATTCAACGGTTGGATTGTCCGGAATATTTAATTCAAATCTGAAGAAAAACAGCGCCAGAATCGTTTATATTTATATATAAATATAAATATAATTAAATTAAATCGAATAACGACGTTGCAGTTCGAATTTTGAAACCGTAACTTCAAACGACTAGTGAGGAAGATCCGACCGTCGGATTTTCACGAAACTGGAACCGTTGGGTTAGCTTTGGGAATATCTTCCCACTGGTATAGACTTTGTAGAAATACAACGGTTAGATTTTCCGATATGTGTAAAACAAATTAGGGGAAAAACAGCGCCAGTGCCACGGCACGACCTGAAACGTCGTTTAATTAAATATGGCCATTTTTAAATAAATAAAAATGGCGAAAAATCGTTATAAAATATTATAAGCAACATAGATTGCAAATAAACCAATTGGGCTTGAATTTATTGATATTTGATGGTTGTATGTGCTTGACACGAAAATAACACTAAAGAACTGAAAGGTGGATGTCGAATAATATAACCATAGAAAGAATCGATTTAAATTCTAATGACGTGAATTATTTGAAAAGGCCGAGCTAACCCTCATTTCAAATAATTTATCGAGCGATTCGAATTGGAAAATGCAAAGACGATTCAAGACCGACGATCTTCGTATCAGTTGGATTGGCGCTGTTGAGGTTCCTGACCAGAGTAGCTACCGGAAAGGATTGGAAGTAGTAGCCGTCTGAACGTATGTGTTGATTGGACGGATATACGAGGAATTGACGCCTCCGGTTTCGTTCAGACCCAGAACGGACTTGTAAATGGACTGTGTGTCTGACATTGGATTTTGTTCTATACTGATTGATCTCTGTTAAATATATATCTGTTTGGCGGTGGATAATTTATTCTTTTGCTTAACGCCCTTCTCTGAGACATACAAGCTCAGAGGTTATATATCGATGGAAATTAATCGTATGGAGTGGACTGCCTATGTGGCATGCCAAGATGCTATGATCAAGGCTTCTGTTGCAAAGCAAAGTCTTGTGGATGATGATCAAAGCACGGTCTACGTGGCCTAGCTTTGTGTATAGCGTGGATTCGCGAGCCTCACACCCGGTATGAGTTAAAAACGGGATACGGACTGCAGGGAGAGCACGACGTTTCTTTCTAGCTATGGTGGTGTCAGTGACTTACCAGCCCTGCCATGTATATCTATTTTTCACCTATGTGGTTGTTGGAATGCAAGGCGCCTCAATTATAGGTATGTAAGGACCAGGAAACGTGTGTTCGGGAATAACTAATCTCAAACGTAAGAGAGGACCGGCCCTGAAGCATCCAGGGGTTACCCAGAGTGTGTAGTCCTGAGGCATTTGCTAGAATGTCTCGAAGCGGAGAGGAGCTTGCCCCTTGCCTCGACTCATGACGGAAATCCAATTTCCAATACGAAATAACGGACTCGATTGTAGAACTAGTATGGCGACATAGTAGATGGTAGCTATGCCGCCTATGATTGATATTTATGATGCTATTCGCTTTTGAAACATATAAGCACTAGTAATAATATCAATTGATTTCGCTTTATACGTATCAAGCATATTTGGCCATTATAAGGTAAAACTCTATCCTCCGGCTTGCGTTGCATTGTATGATGGGACCTGAGTCTTATAATGGATTCATTCTTTTTAAAAGCATTGCGTTGTTTTAAAAGAATTTACTTTGTTTTAAATGCACTGGCAATCACTGGAGTAAACCCGTTCCGCGAAAGTGGCGTGGTCCTATGATTTGCTTATTTCTGTTGTTTAACTGTTAATTAGATTCCTCATACCAGTCCCCATGACTGACTCGTTGTTTGTTTCATTTTGCAAACGCGGGTGCCCTTATTTTCACATGGGCAGCCTAGTTCACAGGTGACAGGTTGTTTTTGGCTCTGCACTGTTGCATAGAGTGCATTTTTGGCTCATGGCAAGGCTGACTTCACAGAGACGACTTTGACATTTTCCGCCATTACTGTACTTATATTATGATTCCGCCACGGGCGATGCAGACTGATTTACTTTCCGTACTTCTTATTGTATGTATATGTACCGCCTTCGGCGATGTAGACTGATACCCTTATTATGTCTCACTGCATGTATGTATTCCGCCTCTGGCGATGATGACTGATCACTTCCCTTTTATTTACTAAGTTATATCCTACGCTATGCTATTCTGATGTTGTTACATGTTGTGATTCCGCTGTCATATCCATGTAAAATTATTCTATTGATTGTTCTGCTATTATCTGTACTCTGCTATGATGATTAATGTGTTATATTCCAATGATTATCCTTAATACCGCCCCTCGGATTTTGGAATCGTCACAAATAAAGTCCATAGAGACGCTCTCCCACTTCCACTGTGGAATATCCAAGGGATGAAGCAATCCCCCAGGTTTCTTTTTCTCGGTCTTTACTTGCTGACAAGTCGAACATCGGGGCATAAATTCTGCCACATCTTTTTTTATGCCAATCCAATGGAAAACTGTCTTCATATCTCGGTACATCTTGTTACCACCCAGATGGATAGTCATTTGAGAATAATAAGTCTTCTCTAGAACTGATCTTAGCAAATCTTCAACTTTGGGAACACACAATCTCCTATCTCGTCTTAGCTACCCTTTCTTGTCCATAGAATATCTATGTAGGAGACCTCCCCTCTACCGAGTCTATACAAGTTGTCCACCAACTGTTGATCCTCTTGCTCCGTGGATCCAATGCGCTTCATAAGAGTAGGTTGCACCTGCAAATGAACCAAGTGTAAAACCTATAGATGGCAGAAAATCAAATGCCGAGATAAACCCTAAGCTTTATTTCTTTATGAATAGAGGACTCAAAGTCATCCTCTGCCTACTCAACGCGTCCGCAACCACATTTCCCTTGCTTGGGGTATAAGCTATCTCAAAATCATAGGACACAAGGAACTCCATCCGTCTTTGATGCCTTAAATTGAGATCCTTCTACGAGAAAAAATATTTGAGCGACTTGTGATTCGTGTAGTGATCAAATATTTCTCCGAGTAAATAGTGTCGCTAAGAATTAAGCGCAAACACAATGGCTGCCAAGTCCAAGTCGTGGATGCGGTAGTTCTTCTCGTGAACAATCAATGCTCCAAGCGAAAGCCAAATTCTTCTTCATCCAATGGGTGGGCGGAACTGATATCCGTGCAAAGTCCCTAATGAACTTTCTGTAGTAACCAACCAACCTCAAGAAATTCCTAACCTCTGTCGCATTCTTAGGGACTTCGCAATCTTGAACAGCAAGAACTTTAGCGGGATCTACCACTATTCCATCATTAGAGACTACATTACATAGGAACCTTACTTCCTTTCTTCAGAAATGACACTTAGAAAATTTATTCTTAAGCTGGTGTGATCTGAGAGTGTTGAGAACCTCCTCTAAGTGTCTATCATTCTCTTCCTCGCTCCTCGAGAAAAGCAGAATATCGTCCACGAAAACCACAATTAATTTAATTAAGTACTCCCTAAACACCCAACTCATTAAATCCATGAAGTATGCGGGTGCATTGGTCAGTCCAATAGGCATGACTAACTAGTCAAAGAAGCAGTCTGGAATCCTGAAAGTCGTCTTGTCAATACTATCATCTGCTACCCTATGTTGATGAAATCCCATGGTGTGACGGCCCGCCTCGCACCAGCCTGCATTTCCTCCAAGAGTGCGCTGTACACATGCCCGACTAGCACAAGACGGTCGTCAGAAGAAAGGAAAGGAAAGAATAAACTAATCAAAGAACCTGTAGAATGTCTCACAGCGCATGGAATAAAATATAATAATAACATACTTGACATAAAACAGGTGAGACAGTGCATAGGCTGATAACTAAAACCAACATCAATCTCAAAGCAGCGGAAATCCAAATACAACTTATTACAATTTTCCAAATTTACTGTCTCTAAGCAAAAGAAAGCTAAAGTAGAAGATACACCAACAATGCCCAAGCAGTGATCTTCAACAACACAGGGAGAATATTATGTATATAGTACGTGGAAGCCTCCTGCTCGTCTCCGGACCATCTACCCGTGCATCACCAGCTAACCTGTCTCTAGTCTGCTCGTGTGAGCACCCAGAGTAATAAGAAGAGACATAAAACTCTGGGTCAGACATAAAGCCTGGTATGAGCGATAAGCATCTAAACAGAGAAATAACAGGTATACTAAACCATACCTGAACCTGGACCTGCAACCAAAGAGTTAGTACCACATACCGTACAATACTCCAGGGTGCCATAATAAATAGTGTAAGAATATGGGGTTGGGGTGTGCATGTCGCAATGATAGCAAACAAATCATCCATAGCAACCATCCTCACATCTCTCACTCAGTGCGTAAAGCGTACGACATCTACCACTTTGGAACACTAGACAAACTGAGGCAACGACGAATCCCGACTTGTAGAAACCCTGCTATGACCAAGCCAAACACTTGGAGTCATGACCAAACATTTCAATGACCCACTTCATTGGTCATAGCCCTTGGTCCTACCCATGCCATAATGGCCCTGAATCCGCCTTCGTACCTCCTACCATAGTGGTCCAAAGCTATAGGTGTCGATAACTCCTTAGCACGCGTCCCGCAGCAAAGCCCAACCATGAAGTGAACTCGTTGATTCCCATCTGAATCTTAAGCTCTAACTTCTCATTTGGACATCCTTTGCATCTCGGGTTTGGTCGAATTGGAGTGGGTCTTCAGAAAAGTTGTCGTGCAGTAGCAGCTCTAGAATTCGGTTCGGTTCGGTCACCCATGCTCGGTTCGGTTCGGAGTACCACCTTCCTCTGGGTTCGGGTCCTTCTCCTTGTCTTCTTTCATTCGATTCGGGTCGGGTACTTCGCTCCGGGTCGGGTCGGTTCAGTGATTCTCCCCCTTCAGTTCGGTTCGGCAATCATTGCCCTCGTCTGTTCGGTTCGGGTTTCTTCACTCCGGGTCGGGTCGGGTTGCTATCCTCCTTCCAGTTCATGCTCCTTCTTCGATCAGCTCCCTCGTTTCTTCTACTCCGATCCGATCACTTCGCTTTACTTCAGTCCGATCCACTCCGCTCCCTAGTCTACTCCGATCCGATCCCCTTGTCCACTCCAACTCTAAGTAAACAGCCTTCCTTTTTGCCAAGTCTTCTATGTGCCAAACTCCAGTTCGGGTCGGGTTTCTCGCCCAGTTCACATATCCGATCCGAGCCCCTACTCCGATCCGATCCGGTTCGGAACATGCACTTTTCTGCAACTTTTCCAGCAACTTGTTTACGCCGTTCGACGACGTTTTTGACAAATCTAACTATTCCAATCAATCACAATTCATGTCAAATAGTCATAGCAACATGTAAGAACAACCACAAACACCTAACAACAATTCAAATGAGCCAAAATGGATCAAAAGTGGCTAAAACCTCACATTTTCCTATAATCCTTCTTAATCATGTTTAAGCATACGATTAGCAAAACACATCGAAATTAACCCAAATTTCTAACAGAGCCTTAAAACATTATTTTAGAATTTTAAGAATTTTTCCAGAATTTATTTACGTATAAATTCGCTAATCTTCACTAATTACCCCTTAATTACCGTAATTAGTGCAAAAACTATGCAAATCACTCACCTTGGCCACAAATGAAACACCAAATCTGAAATACTCTCTGCTTGGGTCGAATTCCTATGTATAGCAGCAGCTCCAACCTTGCTTTGTTGCTATTTGGCCTTGTTTTGATGTAGTTTAGGCTTAATCTTCGCTAAAAATGTGTTTTGGGGTGATTTTAGAGGATGGAGGCCATTACTAAGGTCTCAAGGAGGTTTGTGGCGGCTCAAAACTGAAATGAAAGTGATAACCTAACCCTAATCAGTCCTCCTATACCTCTAAACCCGAAATTCCCCTGTGGGCCTAGCTGCTAATCACCCGGTTAAGCCCAATTAAGCTGTTTTTCACCGTCTGAAACTTGTTTCAGCCATATCTCCCAAACGGTAAGTCCGTTTGGCTAATGTGACCACTCTACGGAAAGAGAAACCATCATCCGAAGCCAATGGAAGTGGTTTCAGGTCAAAATTCCTTTCCAGTCAAAAGTTATGGCCAAAACAGTGCCAACTAGGGGTAAAATGGTCATTTAAAAATCGGGAAAAATCATGAACATGGGAAATGACCCCAATAGTCGTCTCCCAAAGTTACATGACCATACGACTTCGTATGTGAAAGAAATAAATATTCTACGATCCTATGATGCGTAGAATGCGGGTCGTTACACTCTCCCCCCCTTAAGAAATTTCGTCCCCGAAATTCCTTAACCCAAAACATACAAAGGATCCCGCATGCCTAACAACCACATATAACAAAAATCAAACATGTAAAACAAGCAAACAAGCCTATCCTAGCATGCGGAAAACTAAATCGAAGTCAAAATCTTACCAGGTAAAGAGTTCAGGATAAGTCTTCCTAATGTTCTCCTCTGTCTCCCAAGTACAATCATTCTCGTCCTCGCCCCACTGAACCTTGACTAGTTTCACCGCCTTCCTTCGAAGTTGCTTCATGTCGTGCTCGACAATACGGGCCGGCTTGCGGTTCCCAACCGCCTCGGGTTCTACTTCGAAGTCCTCCAACTGATCAGGTGAGATAGTCATATCTGAGTCGTGAACGAACTTCCTTAGTTGGGAAACATGAAATACGTTGTGAACTCCCGCCATCTTCTTCGGTAAGTCAATTCTATATGCCAAATTCCCGACTAATTCAAGAACATGGAATGGGCCAACAAACCTTGGTGCCAACTTGCCTCTCCTGCCAAATCGTATTACGCTCTTCAACGGAGAAATCTTGACAAACACCAAGTCGCCAACGGAGAATTTTAAGTCTCTTCTCCTCCTATCAGCATAACTCTTCTGCCTATCCTGGGCAGCCTTCATTCGTTGTTGAACGACTTTGATCTTATCTGAAGTTTCTCTCACCACATCTGGTCCAAGCATAAACTTCTCGCCAGTCTCTATCCAACATGATGGTGAGTTGCACGGTCTTCCATACAAAGCTTCAAATGGAGCCATACCGATACTGGATTGGTAACTATTATTATATGCAAACTCTACTAGATGCAAATGGTCATCCCATGATCCACCAAAATCCAATATACATGCTCTCAAGAGATCTTCCAAAATACGATTCACCCTTTCCGTCTGACCGTCGGTCTGAGGATGATATGCGGTACTGAGATGTAACTCTGACCCTAGCGCCTCTTGCAAGCTCTTCCAAAACCCACTAGTGAACAACGGGTCTCGGTCGCTCACAATGCTTTTAGGTACTCCATGAAATCTCACTACCCACTTCATATACAATTCTGCTAACTTAGCTGCCGTTCTGGTCGATTTGACTGGTATAAACCTTGCACTTTTAGTCAGTCGATCTACAATCACCCAAATGCTATCATGTCCCGATCTAGTCCTTGGTAAACCATCGATGAAATCCATCGAGACTTGCTCCCATTTCCATTCGGGAATTTCTAATGGCTGTAACAACCCACTAGGCTTCTTTTGCTCGGCTTTAACTAGCTGGCAATTCATGCATTTGGATATAAACTTCCCAACGTCTCTTTTCATTCCTTCCCAGTAGTAAGTCTGCTTCATATCTCGATACATTTTGTTACCACCGGGGTGTATAGTCAGTCTTGAGTGATGACATTCTCTAAGCACTTCATCTCTCAATCCATTGACATTGGGTACAACGAGCTTTCCATTCCTTCTAAGCCATCTATCTTGATCAAGCCCATACTTGCTCACCTCCTCATCGACACCCATCTCTAACTTGGAGATGATTTCCAATAGGTTAGGATCGTCCCTCTGACTAGAGCCGATCCGCTCAATCAAAGTGGGTCTGATCGTCAAACTTGCTAACATTTCTGGATCCAATTCGCACTTTGGTCTGAAATCAAACCCCGCGATAAACTCCAGTTGCTTCCATTCAAGGAACATAGCCCCTAAGCTGGCATGTCTTCTACTCAATGCATCAGCCACCGCATTGCCCTTTCCTGGTGTGTATGCGATGTCAAAATCATAGGAAGCTAGGAACTCTAACCATCTCTGCTGACGGAGATTTAAATCCTTCTGGGAGAATAGATACTTTAACGACTTATGATCCGTAAATAGCTCAAACCTTTCTCCCAAGAGATAATGTCTCCACATCTTTAACGCGAACACGATCGCTGCCAATTCTAAATCATGGGTAGGGTATCTTCTCTCGTGCGGTTTCAATTGCCGACTTGCATAAGCTACAACCCTACCGCCCTGCATCAATACAGCACCCAGTCCGGTACCACAGGCATCCGTGTATACCGTCATCTCTTCATCCCCCTTAGGAATGACTAACACTGGTGCGCTTGTCAACTTGTCCTTTAGGCTTTTGAATGCATTCTCGCACCTTTCATCCCAGACAAAAGCTTGATTCTTCTTGGTCAACTGGGTCAATGGTGCTGCTATCTTGGAGAAACCTTGGATAAACTTACGATAATATCCCGCTAACCCCAAGAAACTTCTTACATCAGTTGCATTCTTGGGCGTAGGCCAATCTTGTACCGTAGCCACCTTTGCTGGGTCCACGGCAATACCACTCTCTGATACAACATGGCCCAAGAACCTCACTTCTCTCTTCCAGAAGTGACACTTAGAAAACTTTGCTTTCAATTGGTGTTTTCTCAACACCTCCATCGCTACTCTTAAATGTTCCTTGTGTTCTTCCTCTGTCCTCGAATAGACCAAAATATCATCAACGAACACAAGGACAAACTTATTCAAATGATCTCTGAATACCCTATTCATAAGATCCACAAAATATGCTGGGGCATTGGTCAGCCCGAATGGCATGACCAACCACTCATAAAACCCAGACGGCGTCCGAAATGCCGTTTTAGCTATACTCTCAGCTTCCACTCTAAGCTGATGAAAACCTGTCGCGAGATCCAACTGAGAAAATACTCTCGCGCCACTCAACTGATCAAACAAATCATCTATCCGCGGTAGAGGATACTTGTTCTTCCTCGTCACTTTATTCAATTCGCGGTAGTCTACACACAAACGAAGGGAACCATCCGCCTTGGTAGCAAACACAACTGGTGCTCCCCATTCAGAAACACTCCTTCTGATAAATCCCTTCTTCAAAAGATCGCTGACTTGCACCTCGAGCTCTCGCTGCTCCCTTGGTGCCATACGACGAAGTGGCATCACTATAGGCCTGGCATCTTTTACCAAATCAATACGGAACTCAATCTCTCGGTGTGGTGGAAGTCCGGTCACTTCTTCGAAAACATCCGGATACTGGCCAACCACGGGCAAACCTGACAACTCACTATGCGGAATGTCGAGGGAGTTTAGAAAACTAGCCAATACCCCCTTACTGGGTAGACCACCAAACACTATCCTCCGCCCATCATCCGCTCTAGCTGTCACCAACAAGCCCTCACAGTCTACCACCACCCCGTATTTTTGGAGCCAATCTACTCCCAAAATAATGCCAAACCCAGTAAAGCCCAAAACAAAGCAATCACAAACAAACATGCATCCATGACTCGATAAGACCACATTACGACAAATCATGCTAAGGCTAGTCGAACCACCAATCGGGTTCGTCACTACTAAAGGTCTATCGACAATCTCGGGCTCCAATCCCAACCTATCTACCAGGTCACTAGATATGAAAGAACTGGAAGCTCCGGTATCAAACAAAACTCTAACAGGAACATCATAAACAGAAAGCATACCTTGAATGACGACATTCTTTCCCTTCTCCGCCGCTGTTGGGGCATTCGACGAAAAAGGAATAGCATTAAGAGCATATGCTTTCACCATTTGCTTTTCCTTAGGGGGCTGTGGACACTTGTCCTTGTGATGTCCCAATTGGCCACAATTGAAGCACTTCCTATCCGCTGGCTTGGCCCGACAATTACTAGCATAATGGCCCTTCTTACCACAGCTGAAGCACTCCACATCTTGCTTATTCTTTTTCTTCTGGCCATCCTTAGCCTGATTCTGCTTTCTCTTATTCTGGGAACCACCTTTGCCTCCACCACTAGCTTGTGGCTTTGGCTCATCTGCGGATGTAACCTCAGTCTTCGACTTAGGGTAGAGACTTTCTGATCTTAACGCTTTCCCCACAATCGACTCAAACGTCTCATCGATGTGGTTAATAAGCCTTTCCCCTAAGTACTGATCTAACCCAGTTATGAATTTCTCATTCTTCTTCTCGGCAGTATCAATAAGAGATAACCCATACTTTGACAGAGTGTCGAATTCCGCAATATAATCAGAAACCGCCCTTCCATTCTGCTTGAGTTCCAAGAACCTCTTGAACAACACTGACTTCTGGGCCGCTGGAATGAACTTCTCACTAAAGCGAGCCTTGAACTGAACCCAAGTAATCTGGTCTTCGGGAGTAGCTGCTTTTATAGCATTCCACCAATTCATTGCCCGCCCTTGCAGCTGACGGGACGCTAGCTTTCTCTTCATCGCATCCTCGATACCCAAATCCTCGAAGATACGTTCGCAACTATCCAACCAATCTTGAACATCTGTGGCCGACTCCGTTCCGTGGAACGGTTTCCCACCAAGGCTAGTATAATCCTTATTCAACCTGGCGAAGTCGACCCTCGGCGCCTGCACCATTGGACCACCACCATTCCCGCCATTGGGAGCTGCCCTCTGAACATCCCTAAGCATCTCTCTCATGAGGTCTGTAAACATCGCCCTCATGTCAGCAGCATTCCCATTATTGGCTCCCCTACCAACACCTCTAGTATCTCGGCTCATCGTCAATCTGAAAAAGGAAATGATTAACGACTCCATAGTGGTGCTAGTGCAGTACGACTTCATCCTTATACTACTAATAGTATATATATATATATATAGCTTTTAAAAACCAAAGTAATCACAAATACGCTCTCTCGTATACGTATATTATCTCTCCCTGATAACTTCCCTAGGCTAACTACGCAACCTAGAGCTCTGATACCAAGTGTGACGGCCCGCCTCGCACCAGCCTGCATTTCCTCCAAGAGTGCGCTGTACACATGCCCGACTAGCACAAGACGGTCGTCAGAAGAAAGGAAAGGAAAGAATAAACTAATCAAAGAACCTGTAGAATGTCTCACAGCGCATGGAATAAAATATAATAATAACATACTTGACATAAAACAGGTGAGACAGTGCATAGGCTGATAACTAAAACCAACATCAATCTCAAAGCAGCGGAAATCCAAATACAGCTTATTACAATTTTCCAAATTTACTGTCTCTAAGCAAAAGAAAGCTAAAGTAGAAGATACACCAACAATGCCCAAGCAGTGATCTTCAACAACACAGGGAGAATATTATGTATATAGTACGTGGAAGCCTCCTGCTCGTCTCCGGACCATCTACCCGTGCATCACCAGCTAACCTGTCTCTAGTCTGCTCGTGTGAGCACCCAGAGTAATAAGAAGAGACATAAAACTCTGGGTCAGACATAAAGCCTGGTATGAGCGATAAGCATCTAAACAGAGAAATAACAGGTATACTAAACCATACCTGAACCTGGACCTGCAACCAAAGAGTTAGTACCACATACCGTACAATACTCCAGGGTGCCATAATAAATAGTGTAAGAATATGGGGTTGGGGTGTGCATGTCGCAATGATAGCAAACAAATCATCCATAGCAACCATCCTCACATCTCTCACTCAGTGCGTAAAGCGTACGACATCTACCACTTTGGAACACTAGACAAACTGAGGCAACGACGAATCCCGACTTGTAGAAACCCTGCTATGACCAAGCCAAACACTTGGAGTCATGACCAAACATTTCAATGACCCACTTCATTGGTCATAGCCCTTGGTCCTACCCATGCCATAATGGCCCTGAATCCGCCTTCGTACCTCCTACCATAGTGGTCCAAAGCTATAGGTGTCGATAACTCCTTAGCACGCGTCCCGCAGCAAAGCCCAACCATGAAGTGAACTCGTTGATTCCCATCTGAATCTTAAGCTCTAACTTCTCATTTGGACATCCTTTGCATCTCGGGTTTGGTCGAATTGGAGTGGGTCTTCAGAAAAGTTGTCGTGCAGTAGCAGCTCTAGAATTCGGTTCGGTTCGGTCACCCATGCTCGGTTCGGTTCGGAGTACCACCTTCCTCTGGGTTCGGGTCCTTCTCCTTGTCTTCTTTCATTCGATTCGGGTCGGGTACTTCGCTCCGGGTCGGGTCGGTTCAGTGATTCTCCCCCTTCAGTTCGGTTCGGCAATCATTGCCCTCGTCTGTTCGGTTCGGGTTTCTTCACTCCGGGTCGGGTCGGGTTGCTATCCTCCTTCCAGTTCATGCTCCTTCTTCGATCAGCTCCCTCGTTTCTTCTACTCCGATCCGATCACTTCGCTTTACTTCAGTCCGATCCACTCCGCTCCCTAGTCTACTCCGATCCGATCCCCTTGTCCACTCCAACTCTAAGTAAACAGCCTTCCTTTTTGCCAAGTCTTCTATGTGCCAAACTCCAGTTCGGGTCGGGTTTCTCGCCCAGTTCACATATCCGATCCGAGCCCCTACTCCGATCCGATCCGGTTCGGAACATGCACTTTTCTGCAACTTTTCCAGCAACTTGTTTACGCCGTTCGACGACGTTTTTGACAAATCTAACTATTCCAATCAATCACAATTCATGTCAAATAGTCATAGCAACATGTAAGAACAACCACAAACACCTAACAACAATTCAAATGAGCCAAAATGGATCAAAAGTGGCTAAAACCTCACATTTTCCTATAATCCTTCTTAATCATGTTTAAGCATACGATTAGCAAAACACATCGAAATTAACCCAAATTTCTAACAGAGCCTTAAAACATTATTTTAGAATTTTAAGAATTTTTCCAGAATTTATTTACGTATAAATTCGCTAATCTTCACTAATTACCCCTTAATTACCGTAATTAGTGCAAAAACTATGCAAATCACTCACCTTGGCCACAAATGAAACACCAAATCTGAAATACTCTCTGCTTGGGTCGAATTCCTATGTATAGCAGCAGCTCCAACCTTGCTTTGTTGCTATTTGGCCTTGTTTTGATGTAGTTTAGGCTTAATCTTCGCTAAAAATGTGTTTTGGGGTGATTTTAGAGGATGGAGGCCATTACTAAGGTCTCAAGGAGGTTTGTGGCGGCTCAAAACTGAAATGAAAGTGATAACCTAACCCTAATCAGTCCTCCTATACCTCTAAACCCGAAATTCCCCTGTGGGCCTAGCTGCTAATCACCCGGTTAAGCCCAATTAAGCTGTTTTTCACCGTCTGAAACTTGTTTCAGCCATATCTCCCAAACGGTAAGTCCGTTTGGCTAATGTGACCACTCTACGGAAAGAGAAACCATCATCCGAAGCCAATGGAAGTGGTTTCAGGTCAAAATTCCTTTCCAGTCAAAAGTTATGGCCAAAACAGTGCCAACTAGGGGTAAAATGGTCATTTAAAAATCGGGAAAAATCATGAACATGGGAAATGACCCCAATAGTCGTCTCCCAAAGTTACATGACCATACGACTTCGTATGTGAAAGAAATAAATATTCTACGATCCTATGATGCGTAGAATGCGGGTCGTTACACATGGAGAGATCCAACTGTGAGAAAACTAAAGCGCCTACTAGTTGGTCAAACAAGTCATCAATCCTTGGAAGTTGGTGCCTATTATTCTTGGTGAGTTTATTCAACTCCCTATAGTCCACGCATAGACGGAGAGCGCCATCTGCCTTGGTCACAAAGACGACTAGAGCTCCCCACTTAGAAATGCTCTGTCTAATGAATCCTTTCTCAAATAACTCACCTACTTGTTTGTTGAGATACCTCCTCTCCCTAGGTTCCATGTTGCGTGCGGCTAAAGCGACTGATTTCACATTCTCCACCAAGTAAATCCGGAAATCTATCTCTCGTTTGGTAGGTAATCCCTAACCTCATCAAACATGTCCGAAAAATCTCTGACTATGGGTACTGATCGAAGATCATCAAAAGAACCATCAAGGGAATCTAGAAAATTGAGCATAACTGACCCCCGTGGGTCACAATAAATCTAGAGAGTTCTACCGTGATACTTTAGAAGTCTAACAACTCTCCTCTCACAATATATAATGACACTGTACATGGCTAGCCAATCCATTCCTAGAATAAGCCCGTAACCCATAAAGCCAAGAACATATGCATCCATTCAAACTCGATGCCTATAACATAAATTCTCAAACCCCTATATATCATGGACATGTGAGCCATACCTCCTATGAGGTTTGAGACTACAACAGGATCAGGAAACATACAAGTATCTAGCTGTAGACTATCTACCACAGAATTGGATATGAAAGAATGAGAAGCATCAGAATCGAAAAGAGTTTTAATAGGAGAGTCAAAATGAGAAATCAAACCTTCTACGATGACTTTCTTACCATGATCCGGTCCTCCAGCCTCAAGCGTATGTACTTGCCCTCCCGATTATCCATCTTTCTGTCCTTGCTTGTTAGGGCACTGCTTGGTAAAATGTCCATCTTGACTACAACTGAAGCAAGCATTCTTCGTCTTCCTACAGTCCCAAACAAAGTGCCACATATTTCCACAGCCATGGCACTTAACCACTTTCTTGAATTGTGCCTTACAAGGTTTTCCTCCTTTCTTAGCTATACTCTTCTCGGACCACCACTTCTTTTTCTCGGTTTGGGTTTGTCCTTTTCAGCCTTAGCTTCTTTCTTCTCCTCTTTTCTATCCTCATGCATCTAGGCCATGTCTACAAGTCTCTCAAAATTATCTTCCATTGAGATATGGGTCAATGCTAGTCCTTGCAATGGTTGGTTCAATCCTTTCACGAATCTTAAAGCCTTCTTATGGGGGGAGTGTTTACCGAATCCAAACCAAATCTTGCTAGTTGGTTAAAATTGTTGACATATTCCTTCACCGTCATGCTCTCTTGTTTCAAATTTAAGAACTTCTCCATTTGCATCCCTTTCTCTGCTTACGATAAGAATTTCATCTCAAATCTATTCTTAAACTCATCCCAAGTAGCTACAGCTTGCCCTGCCTGAGTCACCTCCCACCAATACGATGCTTCGTCTTTCAGTTACCAAGCAACCAACATAATCTTTCTCCTATCATCTAGCTCTAATAAGTTAAACACTTTCTCCGTCTCCCTAAGCCAAACGTGTGCCTCCACGAAACTCTTAGTACCATGAAACGACTTACCTCCCATCGTACAGAAGTCCATACAAAGCTTATAAAAGTTGACTACAAGATTAGGTGGAGCTACTGCGGCTGTAGCTGGGAGAGAGATTGCATTTCGGTAGGTGACGTAGCCTCTACATATCTACGGAACCATATTGGAATGGGAATGCCCTCGGGGAAATTAGTAGCCCCAGACATGCTGAAAAAAAAAAGAAACAAGGACTCAAAAAGAGATCAAAGGAATATTATAAATGACTTGAGGGGATATATTTTTCAAAATTTGGTTTTACTTGAAAATCTTTTGCTCTGAAAACGCTTTTTCAAAAACTTTTTCTATGACCATGTAACCTTCGGCTCTAATACCAAATGTGACACTCCACGTCCTATAATGTCACCCATATGAGGATGTTTTGGTTCTGTGAAGCACAATAATAATAATACAGAGTCTAATTTTAACAAGACAGAATATAAAATGCAATGGAAAAAATTTTCAACTTTTCATTTTAAATCAATTATATCATTACATTTTTCAAAATAAAACATCAATATCATAACCATAAACATTTGTCTCGTAAAACATCAAAGTACAAAACCACAAAATAATATCCCTCTTATGTCATTACAATCCCGAGAATTGGGGGGGGGGGGGGATGGAAAGGAAGAGAGGAAAGGAAGAAAAATAGTTCAGACATAAAATTTGGTGAGTTCAAGTGACTTTTAGTATAAGAATAAGATAGAAAGTATATAGACAGACCAATAATATTGATGAGAAAGTACAGTAAAATATAGAAGTATGAAGTAAGCAAGATAACAAGGCAAGGTAAAGATTATATATGCTTCTCATTCATGTCCCAATAATAAATTTATGCACAAACTATTAGGAAACACAATTATGTTTTGCCCTAGCTGCTACCCATTCGATTGGCTCATTAAAGGCACGAATAACCTGTGTCAGCAACGACAATAGGGGATATCAGTCCTTAAGCCATCAACTTTAAGACATGACCCTATTTGCCACTTACAGTGTCTTAGCTTCCCCAATTAGACCCATGCATGCTCAAGACTTCGCCAGAACGCATCCATACCCACCTGAAAGATTTTGAACCTCTTACAATCCAGATCAGTAAAGCATACCCTGGCCCCTACCTAGTGCAAGGCCCCGATATGATAGCTACGAAGATACTGACTGATACGTGTTCCAAACAGCAGAACCGACACAAGCCACCCCTATGCTTGGTTCTCCAAGTAAACTAGGATTTTAAGAGTCACAAAACCGGATATAAACTGCAGATGTGGAACCTCTTCACTTATTAATTAAGAGGCTTAACTTAGCAGGTTTAAGTTCATTAATAAGCATGGTTGTAAATGACATTTCCTATTAAATGTAATTCTACGTACAACCCTTTTCCAAAACAGAAAGGGTCCTGCTCAGGTGTATATAGCTTACAATAACATGTTTTACGTAACTACATTTGATTCACATAACTTTTCATAACATGTTCAACTTAATACAAGATTAAGTTTAACCTATTCAGATTAACATGTTTTGCATATTATCCCAACTATACAGTCAATGGTTTTCATGTTCCAATATGCCTAATTCTCTTTTTTACTGTTATTACTAGTTATGCCAATTTAACACAATTTACGCAATTCTAAAGAAAATGGCCTAGGCTCTCGTTGCATAGGCTCGGCGTAAAATAAAAAGGAAAAGGAGAAAGATAGATCCAACTTAGAAACAAATTAACTGAATAAATAGGCATAAGACTGTAAATAAATCTAAAACAGAAAAAGGGATGACAAGGATGTACATATAACAGGTAATAACTGAAATCTGAATAGATAATAAATAGTAAAAATGATAACATATAAACTTATAAACACCGCATAATTTTAGATCCAAATTATTTACTGTTAGAATACTTTTTAGATGGAAGATGTAAAAATAACTAGAACTCACAGTAGTTTGAATTAAATCTAGAAAAGAGCCTTTGTAATAGTTGTTGTAGAAGAAAATCAATAGTTATCCCTTCAACCTACCTCCAAGCAACTCTTCGACATTTTCTTAATTTTTTTATTTAGAACATAGCCTTGAGGAAGAAAATGAAGAATGTTAGTGTGTAAGAAACTGGTGAGGTTGCTAGCCTATTTATATATTAGTTTGGATAATTCTAAGCTATTAGATATTAGGTTATCAAATCAAACCGTACACCTCAAGCTAAGTCAACATATGTGTATAACATATAAAATAGTCCAGATTCAGGCACAGTAATTTGCCCTGCATGAAGGTGGGTCAACCCACCTTCAGCATGGGTCGACCCATGTGTTGCTGGGTGTCCCAGTAATTGTTGTATTTCTGCGTTGAGTTATTTTATTTTATAATATATTATATACTATTTATTCCAATCTTCTTTAGTTCATAATTTCTTCATACTTAACTCGATTTACGAAAACCAAGAGTCTATCTGAACCAAAATTTCATAAAGACGCAACAGTAAAGTTTGTTTTACTAATTCTGAACATTTTATTAATTAATATCCACTTTATTATCTTCATTACATATATATACTGTGTATTAAAATATGGGGTGTTACACGTTGAGAGGTTGATCAGTAAGACTCATGACGTTTGACCTTGCACCAATACAAAAGATTGCCATGTTTTGCAGGGACAAATCAAAAATGAATATAAATTCATTGTCCTTTATGTTTTGTCGAGTACTTACTCAATAAAAGAGAACGGAAATAATATTACCGCTTGAGATATGAATTCTGTCAATCGCGATTCTGTACATGTTTCATTTTGATGGTTAGATTTCATTGTTTTAACTCTCCTTATGGTTTAATGGGAGGAATAATGATTGAGACTCAAAATAATTAGCCTTTTGATTATAACCTACCTTGTCGACGTCTTTATTAGAATATACGTGTGCAACATCCAATGTTTTATCATTGGAGATTAATACCATGGATGACTATAACATTGGCTGCGTTTAGTTTCTACCTCAAAGTAGGGAAATGTTACAACATGGCTCTATACACTTAGCATGATACATGATTCATCAAAAACTTAATATTGTTGAGTCATAATTGTTTGTCTGTTTGCTGGGTTGCTTTAGGCTTAGTTAGATTCAATTTTTCAGTTCAGTAACCAACTGGCTGGTAGGACACGGAATACAAGTAAATGGAGAGAGGCTGTCAAGGACTATAGCAGGCCAAGACACTGAGATCCTTAGTAGCCAGTCGTCCATGGTTGGGTTGAGACGTCTTCTTCTTTAGGGATGAGCCATTTATAATTAGATGATAGTAGGCTAGAACATTGAGTTCTCCAGTAGTCAATTATCATCACAACCTCTTGTTGAAAGCATTTAAACACATTTGATAAGGTAACTGAATTACCATCATACTTGAGTTGAGTTCCATACCTATTTGGTTGCGATGTTACACCAGCATTAGGCCCTTAGAGCATACGGTACCCAACAACCAGTGGACAAGAAAGTATTTATACCTGTTTCTGAACAGCTTATTTGATCAACTGTCGGGTATAGAAATGTTCTCTCAGTTGGACTTTCAAGAAGAAATTTGGCAGCATAAAGTACTTGGGAAGTATGTGTGTGTGATGGCTATTGTGTTTTACAAACTATTTTGGTTTTGATTGGCTAGTTATGTTGCTTGGGATAACCGGTGTGCCGACATACTTATTCATTTCTTGGATTGCGTTCCAAAAAATTAATTAGATGAATTATTCTTATATTACCTTATAGTATTTTCATCTACTGGTAGGTTGAAAAGGAGTACAAGGAACGATTGATAGTTGTGCTACAGGTGTTATGTAATCATCAATAAAAGTCGGTATCTTTGAAATTTTACTTTCGGAGGAGAGGAATGAGATGCTTGGGTCATGTTGCTTCGTAACTAAATGTCTTGGTAGATCCAGTGAAGGATAAAACAATTTGGAGTTTGAAGTTGACCTAAGGGCTATGCAATTGGAGTGCTTTACATCTCTATAGCGGTGGAGGTGCAGAAAATGGTAATAGGGATAAAGTGAGAAAATAACAAGCATTTGACAGAGGTGAAAAATGTTATAGATGTAAAACAAAATACTTAAATTAATCAATTATCATTTTCATACCATTTGTGTAGAGGAAACTTATTTTAGAAAATATTATATGAAAAAATAAAGAATATTATGGTTGTGCACACTAGATTTGATAAATGTAACAATTTTCAACCTTAAATTTGGCACTTATCCCCTAAAATTAGCTTTGTACACTAACTTTTTATTAGTTTTAAAGAGAGCTAGTTAAATCAAACTATGTGCACTAATATTAGTAAAGAAGATGCTAAAAATCTCTAATTTAGCTGGTGTAGTGAAAAATAATGGGGTTTAAAGTGGTTGTACAATTCATCAATGCTAAATTGAAACAATGGTAGAAGAGTGCTACAATCTACAGTGGGAATTTTGCGGAGTTTAGCAAGGCTTTAAATGAACAGTCAATGGTGCTACATATTAAAAGTTTTCCTTGTGCCAACATGATACTATGTATGTTCTACCAAGCACTACTCCATAGTAGCAGCATTGTTGGCAAATAATTTGATAGTGGAAGATTTTTATATGAGACCCAAGGTGCAAACATACATTATTAATTTTGGTTGAGAGATTTGGCAAGTGCATATACATTACTCATTCCAAGTGGGAATAAAGAGTCGATAGTGCAAATTTGTTTGTAGTATTTAACTTGGTGCAGTGTTGATATTGAATGGAAAATTTATTGAATGTTAATCGTCAATTGAAACCAAATGAAGAGATGTATCCGACTCTCGATTTGGGTAATTGGCGATAAAGTTCACTTAGGGAATTTGGAGGCACTATCTATCAAGAAAAGAGTTGAATTTATTTAATAATACTGCATCATTAGTGTACATCTCCTCCGGTAGGGGCGTCGATCTTTGCTAGTAGTAATAGTTAGAGTTCCTAGCCTCTTGGTGCAGTTGTTTGTGTTTTAAGTTAGAGATATACCGGTTTGGTAGCATTATTTGTATAGTGAACACTGCTTGCATTTATTACTAGTGGAGACCCAAAATTTTGAAGTGATGCCGTGCGAACTCGACCGAAATGATTCACTCCATATGGAAGAAATTTTCCCCGACATGATTAGAAGGAATGATAGGGAATTCATTTCATGATGAATAAAGCATCGACCAGCTAATGTTAGATGGAAAAAGCCAAGTAGTTCCTAATAACTATTTTAGATTCCCAAGTGAATGTTGGAATCATTCCCCATGAATTTCATCGACGTCTTGCTAATGAATTAATAATAGCACAATAGAACTACATGTCATGGTCTATTCATTGACAAGAATGTCAAATTTATATCCCTTCATTCCAGTAGAATGACAACCAAACTTGTTGAGTTGCATATGGATTAGGTATCATAATTGATGTCTTATGCTAGAATGTTTAGTACCCTGCATGCTAGAATGGAAATAGATGTTATGTTTAATAGTTTTCCTTATTTTTCATTGGATGTACGATTATTTACATTTGAAATTACTACTACATGATTGTTTGACATCCAAGATAATTGTAGTATAACACATTTATTTAAGATAAATTCCATGTATGACGTCTTACTTTACTTATGCCAAATAAATTTCATTTATTTAACAAGCTTTTAGGTGACTTTTGATGATCGCCTCAGACCATCTACTCTTAGTAAATGAGAAGATGCACTGAACAAGTGCTAGATGAATATAAGATGATAATCAGTAAAGAAAAGAAAGCAGTCTCTGTCCTATAACTCACAACGATAAAATATAACAATAACATATATGAGGGACGCATGCCACTCAACGCTGAACCATTATAAATTTCCGTGTCTCTTTCTATTGCATTTTTTATTTTTTAGTTCCACATTTTTATTTATTTTTATTTAACTAATCATTTAACTCATTGGGTATTATGCCAAATTATGGTGTCATGGTTCTAGCGCTTTCATTGAAAGATTAAAAAAATCTCAAATTTTCTTATCTTTATGCCATTCGAGTTTCCAAATCTTCTCAGATCTTCATAGCTCTACCTAAGAAGCTTGAAGCCATGGTGAAAACTCTCAAGTTATTGAATCTTCTAATGTTAAACATCAAGAGGCATCGATCTAGGAGAAACCTTCAGATAATGTTGATCCTAATGCTCTTGCCACGACCGACGTGGCCCCGGTCAGTACTTAACCATGCTGGGTTATTACATTATTTCTGATGAATCAATCATTTCATAGATCAAATGATTTCACTTCTTACTTTTATTATATCAAATCAAAGATGCTTGTTATAGAAGCAACAATAAAACTATTTTAACTCCATTTCGAGTGTTACTAAAGTTACTCACGCCCAGATGCATTTTGTAATAAAGAAACTGGACTACACTTAGACTCAGCTCAACCAACAGATCTAGCATATCCTAAAACCGATGCAATGGCCGCAATAATCCACTCGAATCGCCTTGAGGGAAATAAGAGCACTCAAGACCTTAACAACTATGCCGTAGAAAGTTCTTCATCTGACTCTCATCATAGTAATTAAAGCCGAAGTAGAAGGATGTCTCAAGATGGTGTAGGAGCTGCCACTACGAAGAGAATGGACCAGGTTAAATGTTCCCAGTTTGGAAAGATCTCACACATGCGACCAGGACCAAACCACCTTACAGAGGGCCCCATGTCACCGACATTTAAACCCTGCTTTCTGGACTTCTTGCCGCAAACAAGATCCAAGAATCCCCTACTTAGCCTCCTCGAAACTAGTTAAACAATGTTATTCAGCTTGATGATGATGATCTTCCTGTATAGAGGCAACACAGGTAATCTACTCCAGAGTCGAATCATGACCACCAAAATCTGATGGAGATCCAAGCTCTTGACCTTACCACTTTAATCCGTTGGATCATGAGAAAGTCATAAGGTCACACTGATGATGATTAGGACCCGGTAGGAGGCATAATTCACGTACTGAAGTCCTTCTAAGTGCTGATTGGTCTCGACGATTTAACATGCCACACCTAGCGGCATATGTAAGGAAAACATATCCACGAAAATTCCTAAACCGATACAAGTGGCAAACAAACTCATCTCGTGCCTCTGATGTGTTAAAGTGCAAGTGCTTTCTTGTGTTCCATGAAGGTGTGGCTCTATTATGGTTCTCTCGACTTCAGCCATGTATCATATTTCATATGATGAACTATTAGAAAACAGGTGGAGAAAATCTACATAGTGGAGGAGCAATTTGGAATGCTTCAATAACACCCAAGTAGATATGGATGATCCATATTAGGGCATCTTTCTTGTTGTGCTCATCAAAGGAATCCACCCTAAGACTGAGTTTGGTGAATGGCTTGGTAGAAAGCCCCCAAACACACTAGAACACTTCTACGAGAAGGTGAGTTAGTACCTACGTCAAGAGGAAACTTGAGAAACAATGCAAGCAAAGGTCTTCCTCTTCCACAACAACTGGATAATACTCAAAGCAATTCTGCATCAATGTTAGCCGATGATAATTCTGAAGATATTGATCTCTATATCCAGAATAATCTTGCTCAAAGAGACAATAACATAGGCAATTATGATAAAAAGAAAGATTCCAAGAAGTGACAAAGATTTTATTCATTCAACAATTATAGCCTGCTCAATAATTCCCTTGAAAAATTAACCTCGAAACCTACAGTATCCTCTCTTATTCTAAAGAATCGATGAGAAAGGCAAAAGAGTCAAGAAAATATTGCAGATATCATGAAATATATGGCCATGATACTAACGATTGATGCCATCTGAGGGACAACATCAAAAAATCATTCTCTAGAGGAAACTTGAGCAGTACAGACATGCTCCTCCAAAAAAGTTTTGGAGCCTTCCAAAGCTCCCCAAAAATGAAAACCAAGGAGGTGCGATCATAAATTTGATTCTGAGGGATCAATTCTTAGTTAGCAAGCTTAGAGAATGAATAAGTGGCTCAACATCTGATGCTACATCTTTTATTTCGTTTCTTTTGAATTTCTATTCACCGTGGACTCTAATGTTAATTTATTTCAATAAACTACTTGGTTGTAAACCCTATTTTCACATATTGTTTGAGTTGTTGGCATAGAAAACTTAGACAAAAAAATTTGTGAAACATGCAGGCAACAATATAAACCTTGAAGATCCACCGATGGGCCACAGGAGTGCTACTACAATGATTGCAATTGAGCTGCTTGACATTATCGTCCCCTTCCTATACTAAGGGCAAAAGGATAAGTTCAAAGGATGTGATACAACTTATGTGAACTTCGGCACACTTAGTAGTCCATGTTTTGTCTTACCTTCCTGCTGACCAAATAAACTATAAGTCTAGTAGACACATCACAGCCTACTTATGCTCAGGCATATTTAGAAACAAGTTCATTAAATTAACCTCCATCCTATCAGACAAAGTGCAAGTAGAGTCAAAAGTGTGATCCATCCAATAACCCACCAATTCACACTTAGAAAAAATATCTATTATCCATGGTATGTTAGTTTTGATATGCCCAACTTGCCAGCATGAGCGCAAAATAATGAATACGATGTCTCAGAGCTTGACATCGATTCACCACTCTAAGTCCATTATTGGACCCCAACAACATGGGTGTGACACAATGACCTACAAACTATCTTGAGTCCCCAAAAACCGAAGAGGTTAAGTGTAAAACTGTAACAACCCTGAATTTTGGGGTAAATTAAAAATTCTATTTTAACTAATTTTAATGGGTTTTGATATTTAAAATAATTCATTAAAAATAATAATGATTAAAAATTTATTTAAATCGAAGTTAGGATGAATAATTTAATTCTAATTATAAAAGGAGTTAGAAATGGCGCGGTTGTTTGAAAAGTCAAACTTGAACTTTGACTGACCGTACAAGATGCAAAATTTAATGGATTTTAGTGAAACCAAAAATATTAGAATCTCTTTTAAAATATCTTTCCAACGAATCCGAAAAATCGAAATTTCATAGCTGGAATCAAAAGTTATGCCTAGTTTAAATTTCAGAATAGTCGTTGTAGGATTTATATATATATATCTTAATATTAAAAATAGCCATTTTCAAACGACCTCTGTTTTCGACGAAACCACTTTTTTTGGATTCGGAATGTCAAATTATTGCTAAGTTTAATTTTTCATATTTTTTAGAATTAATTTGTGACCGTGGCAAAAAGATTTCTGTTTTGTCAATTTCCGTCAATTTTAATCGACTTGAAAAAGGCCATTTTTTAAAACGGGCTCAGAATTGAACGAAATTAATTTTCCTAGGTTTGCAGTGTCAAAACATAGCTAAATATATTTTTCGGGATTTTTCGGAGTTAATTTGTGGCCTCGGTGAATTTATTTGTACGGTTGAGTAAATATTTTAAATTAAAGAAAACTAGGTCAAGACAGTCGTTTGGGCCTGTGGGACATAGCTAGATGAGTCCGGAATAGGGGTTAATGGGTGGGAACGATAGTCGTTGGGCTGAAATCTTACAACGTTGATAAACGGGCCTTATTGGGTAATTAGTGAATATAATAATATAAATATTCACTAAATGACAAACCACAAACCCTAATCCAAATGACCAGCCGCCATCTTCTTCCTCAATGGCCAAGAGAGCTCCGAAATTCCTTCCACAATTTCTCCCAATCCACACAATGAAATCAATCCCTCCTTTAGACTTATTTGAAGAGATTCATGAGAGCTTTGATTTCATACGGTTATGATCGTATACAGTTGCACGAATCCTGAGGTAAACCACCCCAAACCCACGCTATAAACAGCCCCGCTGCGCCCCCATGGCCCCACCGCACCTTCGCTCACCTAGGGCGCCGTGCTCCAATTTACTCCCTCTTCGACGTGGTGCCACTTGATCGTTGTCTAACTTCAAGATATAATCGAAAATGGGAGACCTAGTTTTGAACAAAATGGGTTCAAAGAGCTCAAGTCACGGCCGTGACATATTGGAGGAAGAAGGTCCAATTTTTCTTTTACTTAATTAATTAATTTAATTCAAATCTTTTTTCCAATCTAAATTTAACCATATCTCACTCGTACGAACTCGGATTCGAACCACGATCGTGAGACCGAGACCTTCGCGATGAAACTGACTAGACCTGATTCTGAGCAAGTTGAAATTTGGCCAATTTTTGGATCTGAACGGCTCTGAAATTCAAAACGATGTGAGAAATCTTATCTATTTTTATAAATAATTATATTTTAATTATTGTTCTCGCCTCTGAATCGCTATATGTATATTATTCCGCGCTATGGTAAATTAGGATTTATTTGTTTATGTATTTCTGTTGTGTTTGATATATTCGCTTGGGTTGATACGATTAAAATCACATATTTATTGAGATTCAAATTTATGTTCTAAATTCGCGATGAAAATTATTATTAATTCCAGATCCATTATTTCAGATCTGATGTTGCGCTGCTATTTACTTCTTTATTTCAGTTCTATTATTTCAGTTTTGTCAATGCGATCAAAATCTCATTTTTATTGAGATTTATATACATATATATACGAATGGTTCCTTAGAATTTGTGTGTTTAAAATTTGCATTTGTGTATGCTGGAAATAGTTAAACCAAATTCATCATATTTGTTTATTGAATTGTTGGGAAAATTTTTAATGTCTTTCTTTTTGTTCATATTAAAAAGATTATCTTTTTAATGTCGCTTTGTTCATATTAAAAATATTGTTTTGTTAAAAAGAAAAGATAATTTTCACCATCATGTTTTGTTAAAAAGAAAAGATAATTTTCACTGTCATGTTTTGTTAAGAAGAAAAGATAATTTTCACCGTCATATTTTGTTAAAAAGAAAATAATGACATTAACATTAATTTAGTTGAAATAATAAGAATTACATTTTTAATCATTTTAGTTGAAAAATATACAAAGACATCAATTTGTCATTATTTTGCAAATGTACGAAGGTATCATTTTTGTCTTTGTTTTGTTAAATGTAAAAAGATAATTTGTTTGTTTATAAAAAGAAATTTACATTTGTTTGAAAATGAATATTTGCACCATTATGTGTTAAATTAGGAAGGAACATGATTGACATTGTAATAAAAATTACATTTTTAATGTAATTAAAAAGACAATATTTTTACACTGTAAGATCAATTACATTTTCAAAGGTAATTAAAGAATAAGTTTTTTTTTGCATGTAAAATATAATTACATTTTTATATGTAATTAAAGAGGAAGAATTTGCATAGTAAATAAAATTACATTTTTATGTGTAATTAAAGTATTAAAATTTACATTGCAAATTAAAAAGTAAGAGAAATACATTTATATGTAATTAGATTCATAGAAAGATAAAATTACATTTTCATGTAATTAAAAGTGGAAACTTAGATTTTCATTAGAAGAATAAAGGAGTGATATTTACATTTTTATGTAAATAGATTTTTCAATAAAAAGAATTTAGATATGATATTTACCTTTTTAATGTAAATAGATTTTCAATAAAGGAAATTAGAAAGGAAATTTACATTTTTATGTAAATAAACAATGAAAGAGAAAAATTTACTTTTTAGGTAATTAAGACATGAAAAGGAAAATTACATTCAAAATGTAAACTAGAATATAAAGGACATTTTGTTAGGAAATGTAAATTAGAATAAAAAAGGACATTTTTGTTAGAAATTGTAAATCAGAACAAAAAGTATAGAAATAAAGATTACATCTTTATTGACCTTTTATAGGCAATAAAAAGAAGTAGGAAACTAGAAAAGTTACAATTTTCTTAATGTAAATAAGAATTAGAAGAAAATTACATTTTTATGTAATTAAGTTAAAGTTTATATTTTCATGCAATTAAGATTTAATGTAAGAAAATTACATTTTTATGTAATGAAAAGATTAGATTTTGACATTGCAAATTTATTTAATGCAATGTAGATTATATAAAAAAAGAAAAGTCACATTTTTAATGTAGATTATATTAAAAAGAAAAGTTTACATTTTTAATGTGAATAAAAATAATAGAATTAAAATGTATATTTTTATCGTCATTTTAGATGCGATAAAAAGAGTAGAAATGAAATGTATATTTTTATCGCCACTTTAGATGCGATAAAAGAATAAAATAAATATTATATATTTTTATTGTCATTATAGAGGCGGTAAAAAGAAGTTACATTTTCAAGGTAAATAAAAGAAAAATTGGAAGTTACATTTTTTATATGTAATTAGAGAAATATAGAAACTTACATTTTTCAATGTAAATAAGGATGAAATAGAGATTATATTATTTTTATATCAATAAAAGAATTTACATTTTTCAATGTAAACAAAAGAAATAAAAGAATTATTAGGAATTCACATTTTCCAATGTAAATAGAATATGAAATAAAAGTTACATTTTCAATATAATAATATATTGAAATATAAGTTTACATTTCTCTATGTAAATAAAATAGGAATAGAAATTTACATTTTTTTTATGTAAATAAAAGGATTAGAAATTTACATTTTAAGGAAAGGATTTTCATTAAAAAGAATAATGAAACCAAACATACATTTAGTGTAAATTGAAAGATGAAAGAAGAAAAAAATACATTGTTGGATCTAGCATGTGTATGTGAATTAAAATAAAATAAACATTATTGTGTGCCATGTTATTCCTCGATATTATATACACAAATAGAGATATTCGATGTTAACAAAATATAGTGAAATGAAATGGATGACGTAATTATATATAAGTATATACATAGAAATTAAAATCAAACGAATCGAGCGTGGTAGTTCGCGTTTTAGAATTGTGTCTTTAAATTATTATACCAAAATATCCGACCGTCGGATTTTCCCAAAACTGAAACCTCGCGTTTTAGAATTGTGTCTTTAAATTATTATACCAAAATATCCGACCATCGGATTTTCCAAAAACTGAAACCATTAGGTTCTCCTTGGGAAGATCTTTCCAACGATATGAATTGTGTTAAAATCCAACGGTTAGATTTAGAGAAATGTGTAAAACAAAATTTGGGTAAAAACAGCGCCAAGGTCGCCTATTGACATGAAGCGCTGTTAAATAAAATTATTTTTATATAAATAAAAATAGAGATTAATCGTTATAAATTAATATTAACGATAAGAAATGATTTGAAATGATATATACGCGAGAATCATTTGAAAGGTCCGAGTTCAATCTCAATTCAAATGATTATTCGTCGATCTAAGTCGAAGAGTTGAAGACGGTGATTGAAGACCGATGGTCTTCACGTCGAATGGATGAGTTACCTGTAATAACCCGGAAATCTGGGCCAGTTTAAAATTTTTATTTTGGCAATTTTAGCGAATTTTGATTATTTAAAATGAATTATTTTAAATAATATCGACGAGAAATTTATTTTGAATATAATTCGAACGTATATATTCGTTTGAATCGACAATAGAATATAAATATTTATTTATATTTATAAAAGGAATTGAAAATGGCGCGGTAGTTCGATAATTCGATTTCAAACTTCAATTGAACATACCGGGTGCAAAATAAACCGGATTTTAGTGAAACAAAAAATAATGGAATCTAATTGTGACTATCTTTCAAACGAACCCGAAAAATCAAAATTTCATAGCGGGAGTCAAAAGATATGTCCAGTTGAAATTTCTGAATAGTCGCTATGGAATTCAGGCCCATAAAAATGGAAATTTTGCAAACGACCTCGGATTTCGACGAAACCACTTTTGGTGGATCCGTGATGTCAAATTATTGCTAGATTCCAAATTTCATAATTTTTCGAATCAATATGTGAGCGTGGCAAAGGAAAACGCGTTTGACCAGTTTTAGTTGATTTTAATCGACAGGAAAATGGCCATTTTTCCAACGGTCTCAGAATTCGACGAAACTAGTTTCGTTAGGACCGTATTGTCAATACGAAGCAAGAAAATATTTTTCTGGAATTTTTCAAGTTAGTATGTGACCCCAGTAAATTGAAATGCACATTGAAATTCAAAATATAGTGTTATATGTTGATTTTGATGAAAACTGATCGAAACAACCGAATCAGCTTACGATACATATCCCATTGTGTTCGAAGTGGGGGTAATTAGCTATGGACGATAGGCAGTGGTTCAAGTTCGAAAATAAAAGCTACTTTTTGGATTTAAAGAAAATAAAAATATATTAATATATATTGGCCCCCCCATCTCCTTTCACAGTCAAAATTAGAAATTGAAAAAAAAATTGGCCGAAGCCTCTCTCGTCGATGCCGCCCCAGGTGGCGTCGCACCATCGCCACCCCCCCTCCGTCCCTGTTCTTCCTCCACCTCCCCCCCCCCCCATCGCGCTGAGCGCGATTTCATCTAACCCCCCCCCTCGATTTGGTCCGCCGCCGCCACGGAGAGGAAGCCCCCCCTTCTTCCCCATCTGCTCTTTTCTCCCCCCTCTGCTGACCATCTTCTCCTTCCCTCCCCCTTCTCCACTTCGTGACCGAGACCTCCCAAACCCGCCAACGTAGTTCCATCGCCTCCTCCCTCCTTTGATCCTTCGCATGAAGTCGACGTCAGCTCCAACACGGGAGCCACCCCTGCCTGAATGACTGCTGCCACGCCGGAGCACCCCAGTGAGCTTTTACATTTATTTTCATTCATTTAAAGAAATAAAAATGCGATTTTTCCTATGTATTGTGTTATAATTAAATTCTGTGTTTGTTACATATATGGTACATGATAAAAAAATGAGATTTTTAACAAGAAAGATTCCATTTTTAACGTTGAAAAGATTAGATATTTGAAAATAAAAAGGTTAGATTTTTAATTTGAAAAGGATTTGCTTCTTTATATTTGAAAGATTAGATCTTTGATTTAGAAAAGAGGAGATTTTTAATTATATAAAAACGAGATTTTTATTTATATAAATATATGATTTTTATATAGTAAAGATTATAAAAATATAATTTTTATTTAGCTAGAGTTATAAAAATATAATCTTTATTAGGAGAGAAGCGATATAAAAATATAATTTTTATAAAGAAGTGAAGATAAAAATTGATTTTTATATATTGAATAGCGAAGTAAAAAATTTGATTTTTATATATTGTATAGCGAAGTAAAAATTCGATTTTTATATATTGAATAGCAAAGTAAAAATTCGATTATTATATATCGAATAGCGAAGTAAAAATGTGATTTATATATATGTAGAGAATACGGGCAGTGAAAATTGACAAAAGGGCGAGAACGACGAAGATTTCTACATATGAAGTGTCGTGGAGTTGGGATAGCTTTGGTGAGAACTTCTCACTCTTTAATTTATTTCTAGTTAAAATATATACTAGGATGCAGACGGTGTTTAGTAGCACCCGACACCCGTCGTCCACAGACCATGGACAGCTTGTATGCTTGTTTGTTTGATTTTGATGTGTAGTTGATTGTGTTATGTGATGTGAAATGAAATAAAATATTTATATAGTTGAAATAAAATATTTTATAGGGGAAAATATTTTATAGTTAAAAATAGAATTTTTAACGTGTATATGAAATGAAATAAAAATAAACAAATCGAACGATTTGTTTATATACACACATTTGACTGATATTGATTGGGACGATAAATTTTACACATCGCCCAACTGCACAAATAAAATCTGTGTTTGATTGTTTGAAAACCCCACACGGGTATTGGGATGATATATGACATACACTAATCCCAATAATTAGTGGTATGTCGATCGATTGATTGACAGACTGTTATGAGCGTTAAATATTTATATTTGATGCTTATACAGTGTAGAATGCACTTCGGATGATGGTTGATTATTCATCGTTGTTATTGTATACATGTGTTGTAGAAAATCCATATAATTAACATTATATGGTAATTGATTGGGCTTCATTCCAGTTTTGAATAGAAATATTTGAAAAAGAAATATTTGAAATAGAATATTTGAAAATAGAAATATATAAAGCCGTGTTGATTAGATTGACGCCATTTTGACGTGAACGATATTTATATCGATTTTATTCATTTTATAATGAATATCGAAAGTGATTTCAAAATCTGATATTTTGAAAAGAATTGAAATTCGAACTGAAACTGAATAGAAATGAATTCGAATTAAATTGAAATGAATTGAAATTCGAATTAAATTGAAATGAATTGAAATTCGAATTAAATTGAAATCGAACTGAATTGAAAACGATCTTAAATTGAATTAAAAATCGATTTGAATTGAAGTCAATTGGAAAGGAATTTAAATCGAATTTATAAGGAACAATTCAATTTTGATTTGAATTTGAAAAAGAAGTTGAAATCGTTTTGAAAACGAATTTAAAACGATTTATATAATACGTTTTAAAAGGGAATCGATGAAGTATATATTATATATATGTAACGACCCGTATTTTCAATAACCTGTTATAACATAAATCGAGGCAGAATTTAATTCAAAAATCTGAATCAAGGGAAACGGGGTATGCCATTGCGTTCGTCTCGGAAAAATACGCGAAATAGAGTCCGAGTTTTCGAAAATCGGAGTCCGTATGACCCAGTTAAGGCCCATTGAAGTTTTCAGAAATTTCCATAGTAAAAACAGATTTAAATTTTAAATTAAAAACAAGGATTAGGGCTAACTGGCGTCAGGCGGGAAAACTCCCGCCAGGACCCCCATGTCGACAGGCATGTCGACAGGGTCCCCAGGGTGTCGACTGCCCTGTCGACAGCCCTGTCGACAC
This sequence comes from Allium sativum, assembly GCA_030737875.1. NCBI lineage: Eukaryota > Viridiplantae > Streptophyta > Magnoliopsida > Asparagales > Amaryllidaceae > Allium > Allium sativum. The sequence goes on along the minus strand of CM060921.1, from coordinate 710,384,598 downwards.
GGGGTGGCCGGGCACTTTTGCCTGGCGCACCATTTTGATTTGGGTTTGGTCTTGTGGCTTGGTTCTAGAGAATTCCGAAATCTGACGGACCTAAACTAACCTAGGGTTAATCCTAGGGCTAAAAACACTCTAATCTTCTATAAATAAGCCCCTAATCCTACCCTAAAACCTCATTATTGATTCTAGAAACCAAACTATGTCAAATTGAATTCTCAAATGGCCTCCACCTAAAAACCCTAGCCTCCATCCTCTTCAAAAATCATTCCTATGAAGATTTTGATGTTCATACAAGCATTTCTAAGTTGTATGAATGATCATTAGCTTGCATACATCATCAAGTTGCAAGCTTTATTTGCTAAGCTAGAGTTTTTGGGATTTTTGTTAATTGGAGCTTTGTTTTGGGTTTTTATATGCTTGCATAAAAGGGCTTCTCAATCTTTATTAGTAGATTTGTGTCTTCATAATATTTGTAAGCCCTCTTACCTTCATTTTAGAAACTCTAAAGTTAATATGTGATGAAAGTTGGGATTTATGCATGTTTAATAAGTTATGCATGCTTATGCGAGTTCACTATGCTATGTTATGCATGTTTGATAAGTTATGCATGCTTATGCGAGTTCAATATGCCATGTTACACATGTTTGATGAGTTATGCATGTTTATGCAAGTTCACTATGCCATGATTTGCAAGTTTAACAAGTTATGCATGTTTACGCGAGTTCACTATGCCATGATTTGCAAGTTTAACAAGTTATGCATGTTTATGCGAGTTCACTATGCCATGATTTGCAAGTTTAACAAGTTATGCATGTTTATGCAAGTTCACTATGCTAAGTTATGCAAGTCCAACATGTTATGCATGTTTTATGTAAGATTCATCATGTATGTTGTGCCAAGTTCCCTCTTTCTATCCTTTATGCGTTATAACGAATATGTAAGCGATAGAATGACGTTGGGGGGTTTGGGGTAAAACTTAAAATACATGAAAATATAAGATTGGGAATTTACCTATTAAGTTAGGTCTACCCCTTGGGAATTTACCTATTAAGTTAGGTCTACCCAAGTATTTGTTAAACTTTTAATTATGGTTTGAAAATAAAGTGGACATGACACTTAGAAAACATAAGTGTGGCCAACTCGAGGTTGGGTTGAGTTTGTAGCGTAAACCTACCTGGAACCGACCGGCTTAACTAGTTGCTACAAACAATAGGACCCAATGTGAGAAGTTGGTCATGTGTACCTTGGACCCGAGGTTAGACCAAGTTGTGGTGTAAAGCTACCCGGACCCGCCCGGCTTAACTAGTAACCGCAACAAAGTCTAATGTGAGAGGTTAAGGCACAATTAAACTAATTAATGCCTCATGATTAGGGTTAAGTCATGGCCCACTAATACTTAACCAATTTTGGGGATACGAGGGATTAAATGGGGTTAAGTGGTGAACTGTTGATTACACTTAACTAATTTAATCCATGATTAGTGAGGGGTTAAACCACACTTAACCCTCTTAGAAAACCCTAGCAACGTGGTCTGTTCTAGCAGTAATCCCAGTTTGGTATCATTCACAACCCTAGAGGCTAGGCTAGGGCGGGGCACGATTACTGGACTGATGTAAGCGACCAAAGCGACGGCTGAGTGGTACAGCGGTGCGGGTCCAGGCGGGCTACGGACGTGCACGTAGTCCGGTGTTGGACAAACTCGAGGCACGGGTACCAGTAGGTTTAGACTGTGCATTATTGCTTAGGTGTCTGGGGTTGACACCCGAGGGCTTGATACACCCGAAGGTGGACCCAGCGCAGTCTGACTACAACCATATGTGGGCCGTATGGACACCAACACTTGACATGTTAGGTTTATAGGGAGCCGATCGACTAGACCGTTGGGCTGGACCTTGTATTAAGGTCACCTCATGCTATTGGGCCAAAGTTTGGGCTGAGGGATCAATACCTGTTATGTTGGTTTGCTAGTACACTGTGGTGCAAAGCTTAATCTTCTTTATGTGATGACACCTTTATCTATTGCCAGTATGTTCATCTCAGTTTCCATCATGATGTTAACTTTATTAGTTTATAGACTGATCGTAGTAGGGCTTACCAGTCTTTTTGACTGACCTGTTTTCTTTCGCTTCTTTTCTTCCGTTCCCCCCCCCCAAGTTCTCAGGGAGGGAACAGTGCTGCTTAGCTTGGATCGCTTGCTTGTTTGCTGGATAGCTCATGTATGTCTGGACATTGAGCTCGCTATGGTTCATCATCTTTATTTTCGGGGATAGCACTATGTATTTCAGTATCTCTGTTTATGATGTACTAGACATGTTTATTTTGGCAGTTGACTTTATGATGTACTAGACTTGTTTTGAGATGGTTTGAGATATTCCGCTGTTTTATTCTCACTTACTCTGTTTTACATATATATATATATATATGTTCTTGTTCTGCCTTGATATATCATTATGCGTGCTTACCCAGTTCTAACGCCCCCCAGAAGCTAGTGCCCCCGAAAGAGTGACCCTAGCGGAGGTGGGGTGTTACAAATTTGGTATCAGAGCATATGGTTTACAAGAAAGAACAAAAAGTTTTTAAAAAACTTTTGAAAAAACTATTTTCAAAACAAGTATAAAGTATTTTCCAAAGAAAAGTCTAGTATTTTAAAAAGGCTATTCCCCAAAAAGCCATTAGCGTTATCCTTCGTTCCCTTGACCTAATCTTATCTTATCCTTCGTTTCAGTATGGCTGAGGATCTTGCCATCCCGGATGGAGTAAACGTACCACTCTGGTATAGGAGACTTCTAGAAGCTAGGGCGGCACCCGACCCCACAAACCCTACTCCCACTCCTCCTCCTGTAGTTGAGAATCCTCCCCCTAATGTCCCTCCTCCGGTGGTTCCTGTTCCCCCTCCTCCAGTAGCTAATATTCCTCCTCCCGTTGCTAATGTTCCTCCTCCTCTAGTTGCTGAGGCTCCTCTCCCTCCTCCTCCCCCTCAGCATCCTCAGGTTGAGTTCACGAATGTTTGTAAAGACTTCAAGGCGATGGGAGGCAAGAATTTCCTAGGCACGGAATCTTTTGTTGAAGCTAGGAATTGGCTGAAAGACACTGAGGACTTGTTTGCTATCTTTGGGATTGATGACGAGAGGAAGATCTTATTGACAGTGTGGCTTTTGAAGGACGAAGCAGCCTATTGGTGGGAAGTCACCAATGGGACGAGGCCCGTTGAGACTTGGGCTGATTTGAGGGCTAGATTTGTGGCCAAGTTTCTATCTTCTGCTGAGGCGAATTTACAGATGGAGAAGTTCATTGCATTAAAGCAAGGTGATATGTCTGTTAAGGAGTATGTGAACAAGTTTAATCAGCTGGCCCGTTTTGGTTTGGATATGGTGAACACTCCTGGGAAGAAGGCTCTTCGATTTGCTAGAGGATTGAATGAGCCGCTGCAGGGCTTGGCGATGTCACATATTCCGCATGGGGCTACTTTTGAGAGTTTGGTCAATATGGCTCTACTTCAGGGAGATGGAAAGAAAGAGATCAAGTCGAGTGATACTCAAGCAAAGAAGACTGATTCTCAGGGTAAAGGCAATCAAGGTGGTCAAAGCAGTCAGGGGAATCAGAGCAAGAACAAGAAGGGGAACAACAACAAAGGCAAGGGAAAGTGCAATTACTGTGGTGTGCCTGGACACTTTGCTAAGGATTGTAGGAAGAAGAAAAGGAAGCTTAGTGGTGGATGTTTTTCCTGTGGTGAGACTGGACACTTCAGCAAGGAATGCCCGAAGAAGAAAGGACAGGCTGGACCTTCAGGAGGGCAAGTTCATGCTCTCAATACCGCTCCAGTCCCCGATCGAGGTAGTGTTTCTGTTGAGAACCTTGTTTATGTTTCTGATCTTCCAGTTCGTACCTTGTTTGATTCTGGTGCATCACATAGCTTTATTTCATCTGATCTTGTTGATAGCTTGCACCTTAGTACTAGCTTAGTGGATGATCCCGTTTGTGTTTTGAATCCCATTGGGGGTTCTGCTCATCTATCTATGATATGTGAGGATCTGAGGATCTCTATACTCAGTGTAGAGTTCTTGTGTAGTGCATATGTTCTTGGTTTCAGGGGATACGGATTGATACTGGGTATGGATTGGATGTCCCGATATGGAGCCATTCTTGATTGTGAGCATAGGGTTGTGAGGCTTGTGACTCGCCTTGGCAACACCTTAGAGATTTCATGCAATTCGAAGGATCCCGTCATGTTGTGCTATCTTGAATCTCTCGACTCGTCAGAGGAAGCCCTTCAGTCTGTAAGGGTGGTCCGAGATTATCCAGATGTTTTTGAAGAAGTTAAGGGGTTGCCCCCTAAACGAGAGATTGATTTTCGCATTTATCTGGTGGATAATGCTAAGCCTGTTTCTTTGCCCGTTCGGCACATGGCTCCGCGTGAGAGACGGGAGCTGAGCAAGCAAGTGAAAGAGTTACTTGAAAAGAACTTCATCAGACGAAGTATATCCGAATGGGGAGCGCCTGTGGTGTTTGCTACTAAGGCAGATGGTTCTCTTCGACTCTGTGTGGACTATAGAGAATTGAATAAGCTGACTAAGAAGAACAGACACCCGTTACCGAGGATCGATGATCTCTTTGACCAGCTTGTTGGTGCTTCTGTTTTCTCTCAGCTTGATCTTGCTACCGGATTTCATCAGCTCAGAGTGGCTGAAGATAGTATAGACAAGACTGCATTCAGAACTCCAGATGGATTCTTTGAATGGCTTGTTATGCCGTTCGGTTTGACGAATGCACCCGCGTATTTCGTGGACTTGATGAGTAGGGTGTTTCGGGAGTTCTTGAACAAGTTTGTCGTGGTCTTTGTGGATGATATTCTGATCTTCTCCAAGGATGAAGAAGAGCACGCGAGGCATCTTGTAGAGGTGATGGATACGCTTAGAGCGCATCAGTTAAAGGCCAAGTTCTCCAAGTGTCACTTTTGGAGAAGGGAAGTTAGATTCCTTGGGCATATCATATCCAAGCAAGGCTTAGCGGTGGATCCCGCTAAGGTGGTTGCAGTTCAGGATTGGAAGACTCCAAGGAATGCAACCGAGGTGAGAAGTTTTCTAGGTCTTGCGGGTTTTTACCGGAAGTTCATCAAGGACTTCGCGAAGATATCCGCTCCTCTTACTAAGTTGATGAAAAAGAACTTAGTTTTTGCTTGGGATATGGACTGTGAGCTTGCTTTTCAGAGACTCAAGAGAGCCCTTACCTCAGCACCAGTTCTAGCTTTACCCGATGGTGGTAAGATGTTTACCGTGTACACTGATGCTTGTGGCACGGGATTGGGCGCCGTTCTGATGCAAGAGGGCAGAGTTATATGTTTTGGTGGGAGGCAACTTAAGGTGCATGAGAAGAATTATCCCACTCATGATCTAGAGCTGGCAGCGATAGTATATGCACTCAAGGCTTGGCGTCATTATCTTCTGGGAGAGAGATTCGAGCTGTATACTGATCATAAGTCTTTGAAGTATCTCTTTTCGCAGAAGGATCTGAACTTGAGGCAGCAGAGATGGATGGAATTCTTGGCGTCCTATGATTTTGATATAGCCTATACCCCTGGCAAGGGGAATGTTGTAGCGGATGCATTGAGTAGAAAAAGGTTGACACTAAGTCCTCTATTTGTTGAGATGAAGAATTTAGAGTTCTTGGCAACCTTTGATTTCTCTTTGGCAATGGAGTCGATGACCAGTTCTTTAGCATCTCTTGAGCTCAGGCCTACCCTTTTGGATCAAGTTGGGGCTTCGCAGAAGGAAGACCCTCAGATAATTGAGATTATGGAGAAGCTGATTCGAGGGGAGACATCTAGTCACCTTGCTCGATATTCTATAGATGATAAGGGTTGGCTGAGGAGAGACGGAAGGCTTTGTGTTCCGATGGTAGAAGACTTGGTGAGGAAAGTTCTTGATGAAGCACATCGCTCCAAGTTGACTATACATCCGGGTGGAGATAAGATGTATAAGGATATGAAGCGCATTTTCTTCTGGCCTGGAATGAAGAAGGATGTGGCAGAGTTTGTCTCTAGATGTGTTGTTTGTCAGAGAGTAAAAGTCGAGTCGAAGAAGCCCGGTGGGCTATTGCATCCTCTAGAGGTCCCGCTATGGAAGTGGGAGAGTATTTCTATGGACTTTATTGATGGGCTTCCAAGGTCAAGGAAAGGGAATACAAGCATTTGGGTTATTGTAGATAGACTTACGAAGAGTGCTCATTTCATTCCGGTGAAGAGCAAAAGGACCGCATCTGGACTAGCATCAGTATATCTTCGTGAGATAGTACGACTACATGGAGTCCCTTCCAGCATAGTCAGTGACCGAGGCCCCATCTTTACTAGTCAGTTCTGGAACAGTTTGCAGGAAGCTATGGGCACGAGGTTGAACCTGAGTACGGCCTATCACCCACAAACGGACGGTCAGACAGAAAGGATGAATAAGGTACTTGAGGACTTGTTGAGGCTTTGCATTCTGGATTTTGGTGGTGCTTGGGAAGACCATCTTCCTCTTGTTGAGTTTGCATATAATAACAGTTATCAAGCAAGCATAGGGATGGCACCATTTGAAGCTTTATATGGGAGGCCGTGCAAGTCACCTACATGTTGGTGGGAGACTATAGATAAGCTTATACTTGGACCTGACATGATTAGAGATACGTCCGAGAAGATCGAGTTGATTCGGAGACGAATGAAAGCGGCCCAAGACCGATAGGAATCCTATGCTGATAAGCGAAGATCCGATTTGGAGTTTGATGTTGGGGACATGGTTTTTGTAAAGGTTTCTCCTTTGCGGAATGTAGTCCGATTTGGAGCTGTTGGGAAGTTAGCACCGAGGTTTGTTGGACCCTTCCCTATCATAGAGAGAATTGGGAAGATGGCTTATAAAGTGCAATTGCCCGAAAAGCTGTCCGGAGTGCATAATGTCTTTCATGTCTCGCATCTCCGAAAGTGCCTACATGAGTCCGCTGATGTGGTTGAACCTAGCATTCTTGAAGACGTGGAAGTAGAGAAAGAGGCAACTTTGAGGAGAGCTCCGATTCGTATCTTGGGGACGGAGACCAAGAAGCTAAGGAATCGAGAGGTCAAGTTGGTGAAGGTTCAATGGGGTGAAGCCGAAGAAGACGCAACTTGGGAAACCGAGGAGAAGATGCGTGGGCTTTATCCATTCCTTTTTGAGGGTACACTCTCAATCTCTTTCCTTTGTTAGTATATCTTTCTCTTTGCTATCCATGTTTATCTAGTTATCGTGCTAATCTTGTCATGAGAACCTTAGGTGGAAACCCTTTGGATGAAACATGTGTTTGAGACATGTTATGTTTGATGGTTGCAAGTGGTTGCAAGTGTTTGCAAGTGGTTACTCGTGGATGCATGATACACATTAGGCACTGGATCGGCTCACACACTCCTCATATTGCATGTGCATGAGTGTTTATGCTTATTCTTGGATGAAATTTGTATGCAATCACATGGATGTTGCATATGGATGTATGATTGAGCACGCATGTAGATATTATACGTTATGATAGGGATTTGCATACATATGGATACATTTCACTAACATATTTTGCATTGATTTTTGCATTAGATAAGTACATATACACACACTTTTGCATATGTTCATACAGCATTTAGAATCTTTTAAGGACAATGATTGCTCGTGGATGATGCTTTGAGTAGATGGATGATTGGATGGTAGGATACATTCTTCCTAACTTGAAGATTTCGGGGACGAAATCCTTTAAGGAGGGGAGAATGTAACGACCCGTATTTTCAATAACCTATTATAACATAAATCGAGGCAGAATTTAATTCAAAAATCTGAATCAAGGGAAACGGGCTATGCCATTGCGTTCGTCTCGGAAAAATACGCGAAATAGAGTCCGAGTTTTCGAAAATCGGAGTCCGTATGACCCAGTTAAGGCCCATTGAAGTTTTCAGAAATTTCCATAATAAAAACAGATTTAAATTTTAAATTAAAAACAAGGATTAGGGCTAACTGGCGTCAGGCGGGAAAACTCCCGCCAGGACCCCCATGTCGACAGGCATGTCGACAGGGTCCCCAGGGTGTCGACTGCCCTGTCGACAGCCCTGTCGACACGGGTTGGCCGGGCACTTTTGCCTGGCGCACCATTTTGATTTGGGCTTGGTCTTGTGGCTTGGTTCTAGAGAATTCCGAAATCTGACGGACCTAAACTAACCTAGGGTTAATCCTAGGGCTAAAAACACTCTAATCTTCTATAAATAAGCCCCTAATCCTACCCTAAAACCTCATTATTCATTCTAGCAACCAAACTATGTCAAATTGAATTCTCAAATGGCCTCCACCTAAAAACCCTAGCCTCCATCCTCTTCAAAAATCATTCCTATGAAGATTTTGATGTTCATACAAGCATTTCTATGTTGTATGAATGATCATTAGCTTGCATACATCATCAAGTTGCAAGCTTTATTTGCTAAGCTAGAGTTTTTGGGATTTTTGTTAATTGGAGCTTTGTTTTGGGTTTTTATATGCTTGCATAAAAGGGCTTCTCAATCTTTATTAGTAGATTTGTGTCTTCATAATATTTGTAAGCCCTCTTACCTTCATTTTAGAAACTCTAAAGTTAATATGTGATGAAAGTTGGGATTTATGCATGTTTAATAAGTTATGCATGCTTATGCGAGTTCACTATGCTATGTTATGCATGTTTGATAAGTTATGCATGCTTATGCGAGTTCAATATGCCATGTTACACATGTTTGATGAGTTATGCATGTTTATGCAAGTTCACTATGCCATGATTTGCAAGTTTAACAAGTTATGCATGTTTACGTGAGTTCACTATGCCATGATTTGCAAGTTTAACAAGTTATGCATGTTTATGCGAGTTCACTATGCCATGATTTGCAAGTTTAACAAGTTATGCATGTTTATGCGAGATCACTATGCCATGATTTGCAAGTTTAACAAGTTAAACAAGTTATGCATGTTTATGCAAGTTCACTATGCTAAGTTATGCAAGTCCAACATGTTATGCATGTTTTATGTAAGATTCATCATGTATGTTGTGCCAAGTTCCCTCTTTCTATCCTTTATGCGTTATAACGAATATGTAAGCGATAGAATGACGTTGGGGGGTTTGGGGTAAAACTTAAAATACATGAAAATATAAGATTGGGAATTTACCTATTAAGTTAGGTCTACCCCTTGGGAATTTACCTATTAAGTTAGGTATACCCAAGTATTTGTTAAACTTGTAATTATGGTTTGAAAATAAAGTGGACATGACACTTAGAAAACATAAGTGTGGCCAACTCGAGGTTGGGTTGAGTTTGTAGTGTAAACCTACCCGGAACCGACCGGCTTAACTAGTTGCTACAAACAATAGGACCCAATGTGAGAAGTTGGTCATGTGTACCTTGGACCCGAGGTTAGACCAAGTTGTGGTGTAAAGCTACCCGGACCCGCCCGGCTTAACTAGTAACCGCAACAAAGTCTAATGTGAGAGGTTAAGGCACAATTAAACTAATTAATGCCTCATGATTAGGGTTAAGTCATGGCCCACTAATACTTAACCAATTTTGGGGATACGAGGGATTAAATGGGGTTAAGTGGTGAACTGTTGATTACACTTAACTAATTTAATCCATGATTAGTGAGGGGTTAAACCACACTTAACCCTCTTAGAAAACCCTAGCAACGTGGTCTGTTCTAGCAGTAATCCCAGTTTGGTATCATTCACAACCCTAGAGGCTAGGCTAGGGCGGGGCACGATTACTGGACTGATGTAAGCGACCAAAGCGACGGCTGAGTGGTACAGCGGTGCGGGTCCAGGCGGGCTACGGACGTGCACGTAGTCCGGTGTTGGACAAACTCGAGGCACGGGTACCAGTAGGTTTAGACTGTGCATTATTGCTTAGGTGTCTGGGGTTGACACCCGAGGGCTTGATACACCCGAAGGTGGACCCAGCGCAGTCTGACTACAACCATATGTGGGCCGTATGGACACCAACACTTGACATGTTAGGTTTATAGGGAGCCGATCGACTAGACCGTTGGGCTGGACCTTGTATTAAGGTCACCTCATGCTATTGGGCCAAAGTTTGGGCTGAGGGATCAATACCTGTTATGTTGGTTTGCTAGTACACTGTGGTGCAAAGCTTAATCTTCTTTATGTGATGACACCTTTATCTATTGCCAGTATGTTCATCTCAGTTTCCATCATGATGTTAACTTTATTAGTTTATAGACTGATCGTAGTAGGGCTTACCAGTCTTTTTGACTGACCTGTTTTCTTTCGCTTCTTTTCTTCCGTTCCCCCCCCCCAAGTTCTCAGGGAGGGAACAGTGCTGCTTAGCTTGGATCGCTTGCTTGTTTGCTGGATAGCTCATGTATGTCTGGACATTGAGCTCGCTATGGTTCATCATCTTTATTTTCGGGGATAGCACTATGTATTTCAGTATCTCTGTTTATGATGTACTAGACATGTTTATTTTGGCAGTTGACTTTATGATGTACTAGACTTGTTTTGAGATGGTTTGAGATATTCCGCTGTTTTATTCTCACTTACTCTGTTTTACATATATATATATGTTCTTGTTCTGCCTTGATATATCATTATGCGTGCTTACCCAGTTCTAACGCCCCCCAGAAGCTAGTGCCCCCGAAAGAGTGACCCTAGTGGAGGTGGGGTGTTACAAATTTGGTATCAGAGCATATGGTTTACAAGAAAGAACAAAAAGTTTTTAAAAAACTTTTGAAAAAACTATTTTCAAAACAAGTATAAAGTATTTTCCAAAGAAAAGTCTAGTATTTTAAAAAGGCTATTCCCCAAAAAGCCATTAGCGTTATCCTTCGTTCCCTTGACCTAATCTTATCTTATCCTTCGTTTCAGTATGGCTGAGGATCTTGCCATCCCGGATGGAGTAAACGTACCACTCTGGTATAGGAGACTTCTAGAAGCTAGGGCGGCACCCGGCCCCACAAACCCTACTCCCACTCCTCCTCCTGTAGTTGAGAATCCTCCCCCTAATGTCCCTCCTCCGGTGGTTCCTGTTCCCCCTCCTCCAGTAGCTAATATTCCTCCTCCCGTTGCTAATGTTCCTCCTCCTCTAGTTGCTGAGGCTCCTCTCCCTCCTCCTCCCCCTCAGCATCCTCAGGTTGAGTTCACGAATGTTTGTAAAGACTTCAAGGCGATGGGAGGCAAGAATTTCCTAGGCACGGAATCTTTTGTTGAAGCTAGGAATTGGCTGAAAGACACTGAGGACTTGTTTGCTATCTTTGGGATTGATGACGAGAGGAAGATCTTATTGACAGTGTGGCTTTTGAAGGACGAAGCAGCCTATTGGTGGGAAGTCACCAATGGGACGAGGCCCGTTGAGACTTGGGCTGATTTGAGGGCTAGATTTGTGGCCAAGTTTCTATCTTCTGCTGAGGCGAATTTACAGATGGAGAAGTTCATTGCATTAAAGCAAGGTGATATGTCTGTTAAGGAGTATGTGAACAAGTTTAATCAGCTGGCCCGTTTTGGTTTGGATATGGTGAACACTCCTGGGAAGAAGGCTCTTCGATTTGCTAGAGGATTGAATGAGCCGCTGCAGGGCTTGGCGATGTCACATATTCCGCATGGGGCTACTTTTGAGAGTTTGGTCAATATGGCTCTACTTCAGGGAGATGGAAAGAAAGAGATCAAGTCGAGTGATACTCAAGCAAAGAAGACTGATTCTCAGGGTAAAGGCAATCAAGGTGGTCAAAGCAGTCAGGGGAATCAGAGCAAGAACAAGAAGGGGAACAACAACAAAGGCAAGGGAAAGTGCAATTACTGTGGTGTGCCTGGACACTTTGCTAAGGATTGTAGGAAGAAGAAAAGGAAGCTTAGTGGTGGATGTTTTTCCTGTGGTGAGACTGGACACTTCAGCAAGGAATGCCCGAAGAAGAAAGGACAGGCTGGACCTTCAGGAGGGCAAGTTCATGCTCTCAATACCGCTCCAGTCCCCGATCGAGGTAGTGTTTCTGTTGAGAACCTTGTTTATGTTTCTGATCTTCCAGTTCGTACCTTGTTTAATTCTGGTGCATCACATAGCTTTATTTCATCTGATCTTGTTGATAGCTTGCACCTTAGTACTAGCTTAGTGGATGATCCCGTTTGTGTTTCGAATCCCATTGGGGGTTCTGCTCATCTATCTATGATATGTGAGGATCTGAGGATCTCTATACTCAGTGTAGAGTTCTTGTGTAGTGCATATGTTCTTGGTTTCAGGGGATACGGATTGATACTGGGTATGGATTGGCTGTCCCGATATGGAGCCATTCTTGATTGTGAGCATAGGGTTGTGAGGCTTGTGACTCGCCTTGGCAACACCTTAGAGATTTCATGCAATTCGAAGGATCCCGTCATGTTGTGCTATCTTGAATCTCTCGACTCGTCAGAGGAAGCCCTTCAGTCTGTAAGGGTGGTCCGAGATTATCCAGATGTTTTTGAAGAAGTTAAGGGGTTGCCCCCTAAACGAGAGATTGATTTTCGCATTTATCTGGTGGATAATGCTAAGCCTGTTTCTTTGCCCGTTCGGCACATGGCTCCGCGTGAGAGACGGGAGCTGAGCAAGCAAGTGAAAGAGTTACTTGAAAAGAACTTCATCAGACGAAGTATATCCGAATGGGGAGCGCCTGTGGTGTTTGCTACTAAGGCAGATGGTTCTCTTCGACTCTGTGTGGACTATAGAGAATTGAATAAGCTGACTAAGAAGAACAGACACCCGTTACCGAGGATCGATGATCTCTTTGACCAGCTTGTTGGTGCTTCTGTTTTCTCTCAGCTTGATCTTGCTACCGGATTTCATCAGCTCAGAGTGGCTGAAGATAGTATAGACAAGACTGCATTCAGAACTCCAGATGGATTCTTTGAATGGCTTGTTATGCCGTTCGGTTTGACGAATGCACCCGCGTATTTCGTGGACTTGATGAGTAGGGTGTTTCGGGAGTTCTTGAACAAGTTTGTCGTGGTCTTTGTGGATGATATTCTGATCTTCTCCAAGGATGAAGAAGAGCACGCGAGGCATCTTGTAGAGGTGATGGATACGCTTAGAGCGCATCAGTTAAAGGCCAAGTTCTCCAAGTGTCACTTTTGGAGAAGGGAAGTTAGATTCCTTGGGCATATCGTATCCAAGCAAGGCTTAGCGGTGGATCCCGCTAAGGTGGTTGCAGTTCAGGATTGGAAGACTCCAAGGAATGCAACCGAGGTGAGAAGTTTTCTAGGTCTTGCGGGTTTTTACCGGAAGTTCATCAAGGACTTCGCGAAGATATCCGCTCCTCTTACTAAGTTGATGAAAAAGAACTTAGTTTTTGCTTGGGATATGGACTGTGAGCTTGCTTTTCAGAGACTCAAGAGAGCCCTTACCTCAGCACCAGTTCTAGCTTTACCCGATGGTGGTAAGATGTTTACCGTGTACACTGATGCTTGTGGCACGGGATTGGGCGCCGTTCTGATGCAAGAGGGCAGAGTTATATGTTTTGGTGGGAGGCAACTTAAGGTGCATGAGAAGAATTATCCCACTCATGATCTAGAGCTGGCAGCGATAGTATATGCACTCAAGGCTTGGCGTCATTATCTTCTGGGAGAGAGATTCGAGCTGTATACTGATCATAAGTCTTTGAAGTATCTCTTTTCGCAGAAGGATCTGAACTTGAGGCAGCAAGATGGATGGAATTCTTGGCGTCCTATGATTTTGATATAGCCTATACCCCTGGCAAGGGGAATGTTGTAGCGGATGCATTGAGTAGAAAAAGGTTGACACTAAGTCCTCTATTTGTTGAGATGAAGAATTTAGAGTTCTTGGCAACCTTTGATTTCTCTTTGGCAATGGAGTCGATGACCAGTTCTTTAGCATCTCTTGAGCTCAGGCCTACCCTTTTGGATCAAGTTGGGGCTTCGCAGAAGGAAGACCCTCAGATAATTGAGATTATGGAGAAGCTGATTCGAGGGGAGACATCTAGTCACCTTGCTCGATATTCTATAGATGATAAGGGTTGGCTGAGGAGAGACGGAAGGCTTTGTGTTCCGATGGTAGAAGACTTGGTGAGGAAAGTTCTTGATGAAGCACATCGCTCCAAGTTGACTATACATCCGGGTGGAGATAAGATGTATAAGGATATGAAGCGCATTTTCTTCTGGCCTGGAATGAAGAAGGATGTGGCAGAGTTTGTCTCTAGATGTGTTGTTTGTCAGAGAGTAAAAGCCGAGTCGAAGAAGCCCGGTGGGCTATTGCATCCTCTAGAGGTCCCGCTATGGAAGTGGGAGAGTATTTCTATGGACTTTATTGATGGGCTTCCAAGGTCAAGGAAAGGGAATACAAGCATTTGGGTTATTGTAGATAGACTTACGAAGAGTGCTCATTTCATTCCGGTGAAGAGCAAAAGGACCGCATCTGGACTAGCATCAGTATATCTTCGTGAGATAGTACGACTACATGGAGTCCCTTCCAGCATAGTCAGTGACCGAGGCCCCATCTTTACTAGTCAGTTCTGGAACAGTTTGCAGGAAGCTATGGGCACGAGGTTGAACCTGAGTACGGCCTATCACCCACAAACGGACGGTCAGACAGAAAGGGTGAATAGGGTACTTGAGGACTTGTTGAGGCTTTGCATTCTGGATTTTGGTGGTGCTTGGGAAGACCATCTTCCTCTTGTTGAGTTTGCATATAATAACAGTTATCAAGCAAACATAGGGATGGCACCATTTGAAGCTTTATATGGGAGGCCGTGCAAGTCACCTACATGTTGGTGGGAGACTACAGATAAGCTTATACTTGGACCTGACATGATTAGAGATACGTCCGAGAAGATCGAGTTGATTCGGAGACGAATGAAAGCGGCCCAAGACCGACAGAAATCCTATGCTGATAAGCGAAGATCCGATTTGGAGTTTGATGTTGGGGACATGGTTTTCGTAAAGGTTTCTCCTTTGCGGAATGTAGTCCGATTTGGAGCTGTTGGGAAGTTAGCACCGAGGTTTGTTGGACCCTTCCCTATCATAGAGAGAATTGGGAAGATGGCTTATAAAGTGCAATTGCCCGAAAAGCTGTCCGGAGTGCATAATGTCTTTCATGTCTCGCATCTCCGAAAGTGCCTACATGAGACCGCTGATGTGGTTGAACCTAGCATTCTTGAAGACGTGGAAGTAGAGAAAGAGGCAACTTTGAGGAGAGCTCCGATTCGTATCTTGGGGACGGAGACCAAGAAGCTAAGGAATCGAGAGGTCAAGTTGGTGAAGGTTCAATGGGGTGAAGCCGAAGAAGACGCAACTTGGGAAACCAAGGAGAAGATGCGTGGGCTTTATCCATTCCTTTTTGAGGGTACACTCTCAATCTCTTTCCTTTGTTAGTATATCTTTCTCTTTGCTATCCATGTTTATCTAGTTATCGTGCTAATCTTGTCATGAGAACCTTAGGTGGAAACCCTTTGGATGAAACATGTGTTTGAGACATGTTATGTTTGATGGTTGCAAGTGGTTGCAAGTGTTTGCAAGTGGTTACTCGTGGATGCATGATACACATTAGGCACTGGATCGGCTCACACACTCCTCATATTGCATGTGCATGAGTGTTTATGCTTATTCTTGGATGAAATTTGTATGCAATCACATGGATGTTGCATATGGATGTATGATTGAGCACGCATGTAGATATTATACATTATGATAGGGATTTGCATACATATGGATACATTTCACTAACATATTTTGCATTGATCTTTGCATTAGATAAGTACATATACACACACTTTTGCATATGTTCATACAGCATTTAGAATCTTTTAAGGACAATGATTGCTCGTGGATGATGCTTTGAGTAGATGGATGATTGGATGGTAGGATACATTCTTCCTAACTTGAAGATTTCGGGGACGAAATCCTTTAAGGAGGGGAGAATGTAACGACCCGTATTTTCAATAACCTGTTATAACATAAATCGAGGCAGAATTTAATTCAAAAATCTGAATCAAGGGAAACGGGCTATGCCATTGCGTTCGTCTCGGAAAAATACGCGAAATAGAGTCCGAGTTTTCGAAAATCGGAGTCCGTATGACCCAGTTAAGGCCCATTGAAGTTTTCAGAAATTTCCATAGTAAAAACAGATTTAAATTTTAAATTAAAAACAAGGATTAGGGCTAACTGGCGTCAGGCGGGAAAACTCCCGCCAGGACCCCAATGTCGGCAGGGTCCCCAGGGTGTCGACTGCCCTATCGACAGCCCTGTCGACACTGGGTGGCCGGGCACTTTTGCCTGGCGCACCATTTTGATTTGGGCTTGGTCTTGTGGCTTGGTTCTAGAGAATTCCGAAATCTGACGGACCTAAACTAACCTAGGGTTAATCCTAGGGCTAAAAACACTCTAATCTTCTATAAATAAGCCCCTAATCCTACCCTAAAACCTCATTATTCATTCTAGCAACCAAACTATGTCAAATTGAATTCTCAAATGGCCTCCACCTAAAAACCCTAGCCTCCATCCTCTTCAAAAATCATTCCTATGAAGATTTTGATGTTCATACAAGCATTTCTAAGTTGTATGAATGATCATTAGCTTGCATACATCATCAAGTTGCAAGCTTTATTTGCTAAGCTAGAGTTTTTGGGATTTTTGTTAATTGGAGCTTTGTTTTGGGTTTTTATATGCTTGCATAAAAGGGCTTCTCAATCTTTATTAGTAGATTTGTGTCTTCATAATATTTGTAAGCCCTCTTACCTTCATTTTAGAAACTCTAAAGTTAATATGTGATGAAAGTTGGGATTTATGCATGTTTAATAAGTTATGCATGCTTATGCGAGTTCACTATGCTATGTTATGCATGTTTGATAAGTTATGCATGCTTATGCGAGTTCAATATGCCATGTTACACATGTTTGATGAGTTATGCATGTTTATGCAAGTTCACTATGCCATGATTTGCAAGTTTAACAAGTTATGCATGTTTACGTGAGTTCACTATGCCATGATTTGCAAGTTTAACAAGTTATGCATGTTTATGCGAGTTCACTATGCCATGATTTGCAAGTTTAACAAGTTATGCATGTTTATGCGAGTTCACTATGCCATGATTTGCAAGTTTAACAAGTTAAACAAGTTATGCATGTTTATGCAAGTTCACTATGCTAAGTTATGCAAGTCCAACATGTTATGCATGTTTTATGTAAGATTCATCATGTATGTTGTGCCAAGTTCCCTCTTTCTATCCTTTATGCGTTATAACGAATATGTAAGCGATAGAATGATGTTGGGGGGTTTGGGGTAAAACTTAAAATACATGAAAATATAAGATTGGGAATTTACCTATTAAGTTAGGTCTACCCCTTGGGAATTTACCTATTAAGTTAGGTCTACCCAAGTATTTGTTAAACTTGTAATTATGGTTTGAAAATAAAGTGGACATGACACTTAGAAAACATAAGTGTGGCCAACTCGAGGTTGGGTTGAGTTTGTAGCGTAAACCTACCCGGAACTGACCGGCTTAACTAGTTGCTACAAACAATAGGACCCAATGTGAGAAGTTGGTCATGTGTACCTTGGACCCGAGGTTAGACCAAGTTGTGGTGTAAAGCTACCCGGACCCGCCCGGCTTAACTAGTAACCGCAACAAAGTCTAATGTGAGAGGTTAAGGCACAATTAAACTAATTAATGCCTCATGATTAGGGTTAAGTCATGGCCCACTAATACTTAACCAATTTTGGGGATACAAGGGATTAAATGGGGTTAAGTGGTGAACTGTTGATTACACTTAACTAATTTAATCCATGATTAGTGAGGGGTTAAACCACACTTAACCCTCTTAGAAAACCCTAGCAACGTGGTCTGTTCCAGCAGTAATCCCAGTTTGGTATCATTCACAACCATTTTCAAGTTGTCTAATTGTCATGTCCCAAGTTCATGTTTTCAAGCTTATTCTCATGTCAAGTTTTCATGTCATATCATGTCAATTCCATGGCCAATTTTCAAGTTTGCCTAATCTACCCAAAACGTACCCCCAACGTACGTGAATTCGCATTAATACAACGTGTCAGAATAGGGAATAACACAACCAGGATAGTCATAGAATGGCAAAGGTGTTCACAAGTTAAGTATGATGATTATAACATTACATGCATATGAAATAGGGTCTCAACATCAACTTGACAAGACATGGTGATAGACATGGTAAAGGATTGGCATAAAATAGTACCCCAATAATAGTTTCAACATCACAGGGCATGGCAAGATAAAGATCGTAAAGGGTTTTTTAGATTAAACATGAATATATCCAAATCAAGTTCATACTGATATTCCACAAGTCAACATTTAAGATGAATAGATCTGGGGTGTACAAAACTAGATTCAAAATAACAGATTTATAAGTGATAGTCATAGATCCAAGATATACAAGAGTAGATCCAACTTAGCTATCATGTTTAGGCATAATTTCAGTTTACATCGTGTTCAGGTTAACTTTACAGTTTAAATCTAAGAGTGACAAAGGGCTTACAGATCGTAGTCTAGAGAATGAGAAAGCAAAAAGAGTAGAAGCAGAATCTCTAGCAAATCCCCAAACCAACGTAGCACTAACAAAGTCCTGAATAGCCTCCTTGTTCTCTATCTTCCAGTCAGAACTTTAGCAGCATATGATCGGACAAGAATGTGATAGAAAGTCTAGGGTCAGGGGCTGTTTATATAGTGTTTAGAGAGTGAATCTGGACAAGCAACGAGACCAGATACATCTGGCTCAAAAACAGGCTAGGTGACCAGGTCGACTACCAAGTTGACTACCCAGTCGACTTGGTCTGGGGCGGTCGACTGCCCAGTCGACTCCCCAGTTGACCTGGGTACTGGCGGGAATTTTCCCGCCCAATTTGTCTGGGTTTTGAAATTCGAATTTTGAACTTGAATTCGAACTATTTTGAGCTCTAGAATTTTCTGAAACTTTGGAGAGCCATATCTTGGTCATGCGGACTCCTATTTTCGTAAACTCGGACTCGTTTTCAAGAAGAATTTCAAGACGAACGTAATGGCGTAGCCCGTTTCCCTTGATTCTTATTTTAAAATTTAATTCTGCCTTGATTTATAGTTATAACACGTTATCAAAATACGGGTTGTTACATTCTCCCCTCCTTAAAGGATTTCGTCCCCGAAATCTCTAAGTTAGGAAGAACGCATCCTACCATCTACTCACAACATCATTCACGAGTAACCACTGTCTTTAAAAAGATTTCTAATGCTGTATGAACATATGCAGTATGTGTGTGTATATGTACTTATCTAATGCAAAAGATCAGGTGGTTACTGATTCAGTAAACCTCCTTAATGCAAGATATGTTAGTGTAATGAGTCCAACATGTGTGCAAATTCCTAACATAACTTAAAATTTCTACATGAGTGTACAAACATCATCCATATGCAACATCCACGTGATAGCATAACAAGTTCATCCATGTACAAGTATAAGTACCCATCCAAATGCAACATGAAAAGGTGTCTGAGCCGATCTAGTGCCTAATGTGTGTCATGCATCCACTAGAAATCACTTGCAAACACTTGCAACCATTTGCAAACATCAACCATAACATGTTTCAATTACATGTTTACATCCAAAGAGGGTTCTAAGGTTCTCAAGACAAACATAGGTAGCATGATACGAAGGGTTTACAAGCCCAAAGGAAAAAGAGTTCGAGAAAGTACCCTAAAAAAGAAATGGGTAAAGCGCGCGTATCTTCTCCTCGGTTTCCCAAGTTGTGTCTTCTTGGGCTTCACTCCACTGTACTTTGAATAGCTTGACTTCGCGATTCCTTAGCTTCTTGATCTCCGTCCCTAAGATACGAATAGGAACTCGCCTCAGCGTTGCTTCTTTCTCCACTTCTACGCCTTCGAGGATGCTTGGCTCAACCACCTCAGCTGATTCATGTAAGCACTTTCGGAGATGCGAGACGTGAAAGACATTGTGTACTCCGGCCAGCCTCTCAGGTAACTCTACCTTATAGGCCATCTGTCCAATCCTCTCAGTGATAGGGAACGGTCCTACGAATCTCGGTGCTAGCTTTCCAATTGCTCCAAAACGAACCACATTGCGCAAAGGAGAGACTTTTATGAAAACCATATCTCCGACTTCGAACTCTAGGTCTGTCCTTCTCTTGTCCGCATAAGATTTCTGTCTATCTTGGGCCGCTTTCATTCGTCTTCGTATCAACTCCACCTTCTCAGAAGTGTCTCGTATCATGTCGGGCCCAAGTATAAGTCTGTCAGTCGTCTCCCACCAACAAGTTGGTGACTTGCACGGTCTTCCATACAGGGCTTCGAACGGTGCCATCCCTATGCTAGCTTGGTAGCTATTATTATAAGCAAACTCCACGAGAGGGAGATGGTCTTCCCAAGTACCACCAAAATCAAGAACGCATAGACTCAAAAGATCCTCTAGTACTCTATTTACCATTTCGGTCTGTCCATCCGTCTGAGGGTGATAGGCTGTACTTAAATTAAGTTGCATACCCATTGCTTCTTGCAGACTATTCCAAAACTGGCTAGTGAAAATTGGGTCACGGACACTGACTATGCTAGAAGGAACCCCGTGCAACCATACTATCTCTCGAAGGTAAATAGACGTTAGCCATGATGCAGTCCTTTTGCTTTTCACCGGAATGAAGTGAGCACTCTTCGTGAGTCTATCAACAATGACCCATATGCTAGTATTCCCCTTCCTCGACCTAGGCAATCCATCCACGAAATCCATCGAGATACTTTCCCACTTCCATTGCGGGACCTCCAAAGGATGTAATAGCCCACCGGGCTTCTTAAATTCGGCCTTGACTTGTTGGCACACCATGCACTTTGAGACGAATTCTGCCACGTCCTTTTTCATTCCGGCCCAAAAGAAAATGCGTTTCATATCTCTGTACATCTTATCCCCTCCGGGATGTATAGTCATCTTCGAGTGATGCGCCTCTTCGAGAACTTTATTTACTAAGTCTCCCACTAGTGGAACACATAGCCTTCCATCGCGCCTTAGCCATCCTTTGTCATTAATGGCATACCTACCAAGGTGACTTGACGTCTCACAACTAATTAACTTGTTCATGATTTCGACTATCTGTGGGTCTTCTTTCTGCGAAGTCCCTACTTGATCTAGAAGCGTAGGTCTCAGCTCAAGAGATGCTAACGTACCAGTCAATGACTCAACAACATGCGTAAAATCAAAGGTCGCTATAAACTCTAGACTTTTTCTTTCAACTAATAAGGGGCTCAAAGTCAACCTTTTTCTACTTAGCGCATCCGCCACCACGTTACCCTTGCCAGGGGTATAAGTTATATCGAAGTCATATGAGGCCAAGAATTCCATCCACCGCTGTTGTCTCAGATTCAAATCTTTTTGCGAAAAGAGATACTTAAGCGATTTGTGGTCGGTGTACAGCTCGAATCTCTCCCCTAGGAGATAATGGCGCCAAGCTTTAAGTGCAAAAACAATTGCGGCTAACTCCAAGTCATGTGTGGGATAGTTCTTCTCATGAACTTTAAGTTGTCTACTCCCATAGCATATCACTCTTCCTTCTTGCATTAGGACAGCGCCAAATCCCGTGTCGCACGCATCTGTGTACACCGTAAACATTTTTCCTCCATCTGGTAATGCTAAAACTGGAGCTGTGGTGAGGGCTCTCTTGAGTCTCTGGAAAGCAGTCTCACATTCTATGTCCCATGCAAACGCTAGGTTTTTCTTCGTTAACTTAGTAAGAGAGGCTGAAATCTTGGCGAAGTCCTTAATGAACTTCCTATAAAAGCCAGCCAAACCGAGAAAGCTTCTCACCTCTGTTGCATTCTTAGGAATTTTCCAGTCTTGCACCGCAATTACCTTTGCGGGGTCCACGGCTAAACCTTGCTTAGAAACTACGTGCCCAAGAAACCGAACTTCCTCCCTCCAAAAATGGCATTTGGAGAACTTAGCCTTTAACTGGTGTGCTCTAAGTGTATCCAGGACTTCCTTGAGGTGTCTAGCATGCTCTTCTTCATCCTTTGAGAAGATTAGAATACCTTCCACAAAAACCACCACGAACTTGTTAAGGAACTCCCAAAACACCCTACTCATCAGGTCTACAAAGTACGCGGGTACATTCGTTAACCCGAACGACATGATGAGCCATTCGAAGAACCCATCTGGAGTCCTAAACGCAGTTTTATCAATGTTATCCTCAGCCACTCTAAGTTGATGGAATCCTGTGGCTAGATTGAGTTGAGAGAAAACAGATGCTCCCACAAGTTGGTCAACAAGATCATCGATTCTTGGTAGTGGATGCCTATTCTTCTTCGTCAGCTTGTTTAACTCACGATAATCTACGCACAGACGAAGCGAACCATCCGCCTTAGTAGCGAATACCACCGGAGCACCCCATTCAGAAATGCTTCGCCTTATGAAATTTTTCTCGAGCAACTCCTTGATTTGTTTACTGAGCTCTCTTCTTTCTCGCGGGGCCATATGCCTAACGGGAAATGAAACAGGCTTGGCATTATCAACCAGATAAATTCGGAAGTCTATCTCGCGTTTAGGGGGTAACCCTTTCACCTCATCAAAGATATCTGGATATTCTCGGACTACTCTCACGGAGTGCAGATTGTCGACGGACGAGTCGAGAGATTCAAGATAACATAACATGACCGGACCCTTCGGGTTACAAGGAAGTTCAAGGGTATTACCAAGGCGCGTCATGAGCCTCACTACCCTTCGTTCACAATCAAGGATAGCTCCAAAATTGGACAACCAATCCATGCCCAGAATTAAACCATATCCCATGAATCCGAGAACATAAGCATTACACGTGAATTCCATGCTTAAGATGGAAATCCTCAAATGAACACAAATCATAGATAAATGGGCGGAGCCCCCAATCGGATTTGAAACACTAACGAGATCATCAACTAGACTAGTACTTAAGTGCAGATTTTCAACAATATCAGAAGAGATAAAAGTATGCGATGCACCAGAGTCAAATAAGGTTCAAACAGGAAATTCAGAAATGTAAACAAGGCTTTCTACAGAAATATTGCTACCTCGCTCAAGAGCGGGAGTGGTGTTGAGAGCCTACAACTACCCTCCAGAAGGTCCTGCTCGCTGTGTCTGCCCTAGCCCCTGTCCTTGCTTCTTAGGGCAATCCTTACTGATGTGTCCAGTATCCCCGCAATGAAAGCATTCACCCAACTTTCTTTTCTTCCTCCTACAGTCTTTAGCTATATGTCCCGTGATACCACAAAAGTTGCACTTCCTCGTCTCACGTGGCTTGTTAGCATTGTTGTTGTTGCCCTTGTTATTCTTGTTATTCTTGTTGCCTCCCTTCTTGAAGTCAACCTTCTTGTTCTGAGTCTCATTAGAATTAACCTCCTTTTTGTCACCCTTGTCTTCCTCATGAAGCAGGGCCATATTCACCAAGGTTTCAAAGGTCGCCCCCATGGGCACATGAGTCATGGCCATAGTGTGGAGTGGCTCGCTCAATCCTCGAGCAAATCGTAGAGCCTTCTTCTCAGCCGTGTTGACTAAGTCCAAACCAAACCGAGAAAGCTGATTAAACTTATTCACTTACTCCCTAACAGACATGTCCCCTTGCTTGAGTGTCAGGAACCTCTGCATCTGAAGGTTCGCTTCTGCTGACGATAAGAATTTAAGCCCAAATCTCTCTCTAAAGTCTGCCTAAGTCTCAATTGGTCTGGTAGCGTTGGTGACTTCCCACCAAAATGCAGCTTCCTCTTTTAACAACCATGCTGCCAACTGAACTTTCCTATGATCCTCCATATCGAAGATAACGAACAGGTCTTCAGTCTCCTTTAACCAGTTTCGTGCTTCAGCGAAGGTCTCAGTTCCAAGGAAGCTCTTGCCGCCCATTCCTATAAAGTTTTTGCATATTTTGGCGAAGGCGGTGCCGGGAGGAGGAGGAGGAACCGCGGCTACTGGAGGAGGAGGAGGAGGGATGTCTGCCGGGCCTGCATCGTTGGCCCTAGCTTCCAAGTACCTTCGGAACCACCCGGGTATGGGTACTCCCTCGGGAAGGTTAAGATCGACCATGCTGAAAAACGAAAAGAGAAAGATTCAAACGAGGAAACAAGGAAAGTGCTAATGGCTTTTGGGGAATAGCCTTTTCTTTAAAATAGAACTTTTCTTGAAAAATGCTTCTTTATAAATGGTTTTGAAAATAATTTTCAGGAAGTTTTTAAAACTTTTGCCCAGTCTGGTAACCTTCTGTTCTGATACCAAATGTAACACCCCACCCCTGCTAGGGTCACTCACAAAGGGAATGCACTAGTTTTGGAGGGGTATTATCTAGTAAACAGGCACAGAGATAACACAAGACAGAACATAAATTAAACAGAGTATATAAAGCAGCGGATTTAAATTTAACCAAATCTCATTACGTGGAAAATAGAGTCAAAACCTCTTACATCAAAATACCAAGTCATTATTTCATTACATCAAGTTCTAAAGAAGCAAAGTACTTAAAACAACATAAGTCCAATATTATTCCCCAAAAAGAGCATGAGTGCAGCCATAGCATAGCTCAAGACCAAACCGTACATAAGCTGTCAGAAAGCAAGCAAAGTCCAAGCTAAGAGCTAGGGTTTCCTCCCTGAGAACCTGGGGGGGGGGGGAACGAAAGAAAAAGAGGTGGAAGAAAACAGGTCAGTCAAAAAGACTGGTAAGCCCTAGTGACTATCAGCATAAAAACTAATAAAGTTATCTGGACATGAGAAACTGAGATTAAACATAAAGATAATAACTGGACTGGCATGATAACAAAAGGTAACAAGATAAGAGTGGCATCGCATATACAAGGTTTACTGCACTAACTGTACTAGTGTCCAAATCCATGTCAAGTATAAATCCAGAAATGATCCTTAAACCCAATAACATGAAATGACCCAATACGGGGTCCAACAGTCCATCCTAATCGATCGGCTTTACTCGTCGTGTATCGGTGTCATACGGCCCAATCGTGGAATGTAGTCACATGTGCTAGGTCCACCCTAGGGTGTATCAGGTCCTAGGGTGTCAACCACTGACACAATTCAAGCATGCACAATGTAGTACTACGGGTGCCCATGCCTACTTTTTCAACTCCGGACTAAGTGCACGACCCTAGTCCGCCTGAACCTACACTGGCGCACCTTACTCAGCCGTTATTCTTGGTCGCTTACAATCAGCCCAGTAATCGTGCCCCAACCAGCCTAGTCTCCAGGGTATCGTGATACTTCTAAGTGGGTTACTGCTGAAAGGGACCACGTGGCTAGGATTTCTAATGGGTTAAGTGTCGTCATTAAAAAGTCATGACTTAACCCCTATCCAAACATGTATCAAATTGGTTAAATGTATTCAAGTGGTCCATGACTTAACCCTACCATGTGGCATTAATTTACTTAATGCACCCAACCTCTCACATTAGACTTGGTTATGGTTACTGGATGTGCCGGGCGGGTCCGGGCAGCTTTACACCATAACCTAGTCTAACCTCGGGTTTAAAGTGCTATATGACCAACTACCCACATTGGGTCCTATTATTTGCAACTACTGGATTTGCCGGGCGGTTCCGGGCAGATTTACGTTGCAAATTCAACCCAACCTCGAGTTGGCCATTTTCAAGTTATCTAATTGTCATGTCCCAAGTTCATGTTTTCAAGCTTATTCTCATGTCAAGTTTTCATGTCATATTTTCATGTCATATCATGTCAATTCCATAGCCAATTTTCAAGTTTGCCTAATCTACCCAAAATGTACCCCCAACATACGTGAATTCGCATTAATACAACGTGTCAAAATAGGGAATAACACAACCAGGATAGTCATAGAATGGCAAAGGTGTTCACAAGTTAAGTATGATGATTATAACATTACAGGCATATGAAATAGGGTCTCAACATCAACTTGACAAGACATGGTGATAGACATGGTAAAGGATTGACATAAAATAGTACCCCAATAATAGTTTCAACATCACAGGGCATGGCAAGATAAAGATCGTAAAGGGGTTTTTAGATTAAACATGAATATATCCAAATCAAGTTCATACTTATATTCCACAAGTCAACATTTAAGATGAATAGATCTGGGGTGTACAAAACTAGATTCAAAATAACAGAATTATAAGTGATAGTCATAGATCCAAGATATACAAGAGTAGATCCAACTTAGCTATCATGTTTAGGCATAATTTCAGTTTACATCGTGTTCAGGTTAACTTTAAATCTAAGAGTGACAAAGGGCTTACAGATCGTAGTCTAGAGAATGAGAAAGCAAAAAGAGTAGAAGCAGAATATCTAGCAAATCCCCAAACCAACGTAGCACTAACAAAGTCCTGAATAGCCTCCTTGTTCTCTATCTTGCAGTCAGAACTTTAGCAGCATATGGTCAGACAAGAATGTGATAGAAAGTCTAGGGTCAGGGGCTGTTTATATAGTGTTTAGAGAGTGAATCTGGACAAGCAACGAGACCAGATACATCTGGCTCAAAAACAGGCTAGGTGACCAGGTCGACAACCAAGTCGACTGCCCAGTCGACTTGGTCTAGGGGGGGTCGAACTGGATACTGGCGGGAATTTTCCCGCCCAATCTGTCTGGGTTTTGAAATTCGAATTTTGAACTTGAATTCGAACTGTTTTGAACTCTGGAATTTTCTGAAACTTTGGAGAGCCATATCTTGGTCATACGGACTCCGATTTTCGTAAACTCAGACTCGTTTTCAAGCAGAATTTCGAGAGGAACGTAATGGCGTAGCCCGTTTCCCTTGATTCTTATTTTAAAATTTAATTCTGCCTTGATTTATAGTTATAAAACGTTATCAAAATACGGGTTGTTACATACCCTATATAAATAATTTTTATGAAAATGTTAAGACAACTAATTAGAATAATGGGATGGGAAGTCCACAACACATTTTCTTTGAACTTTATAGTATTTGTTATGTTATTATGTTCTAACCATTAGGAGTGTAGGAGCACAGATATGGTTATAATCTTTGGTACTTGAAAGGGGAACCCATTCCTCTATGTCGCATAGTCTCGCAACTGCTTTCGGACAGAGCAGGCAAGTTATTATTAACACCAGTTGTTGATTGACCCAAAGTTTTTGTTTTTTCTTTTACTTTTTGTCATTCAATGAGCATGCAAGAGTAAGGATTTTCAGGTTTTGCTTCAACGATTAAGCTATAGAATATGTACAGAGGCTATAACTACTTAAGGAGTTATTTCCGCTAGTTTCCCTTGATTTTGATTGTGTGTAATGGCACGAATGATATTCTTATATATATGAGTCCGATTAATCTAGGGGGAATCTTCATATGTTGCTCTAAATTTTTTATTTTGTGATGATTATATTAGATCTGGAAGGGGTTTTGCAACGGGAATGTAGTGAATATCTAAATGCGAAGGATTGTACTTTAACAAGCTATTTCCTATTATTAGGAGTCAACACCATAGATGACTACAACATTTGTAGGCTTGACTTTGGGCTTTAGAAAATTGGGTATAACAACTTGGTAACAAAGCATAAGTTCATGTAACTTATTATTTTCCAAATAATGTTTTTGAAGTAAAAACCTAAGACTAGTAAATTCGAGGGTATGGGATGGTGATAATATATAATGTATATGTATTTGTTTAATATAAAGGTATATATATCCCGTAGTCTAAGGGTCACCTTTCGATATCTTAAAAAAGTTTATCTATAGATACAAAGTAAGATATGGAGAGAAAAGTGCAAGACTAAATATCGGTAACAGAAGGACCATTACTACTGCTAGTGCCTAAACTGAGGGGCCAGGGACAAGCGAGACCCAAGATACTGCGATTCCTCGGGTGGAGATGGGGAATATGCACTAGTTTTTTGTCTATACGACGCAAGCAGAAGCTGCTGCGGCTATAAGCAAGGGGCCAACCTGATATCGTTTTTGGAAACATCTACGCTAAGTCAAGAAAGGACTACACGAGTCTGGGAGGAAAGCCTTTTGATGAAGTGGAAGAGGCAAGCACAGTAGAGAAGTGGCGATTACACTGTGAGAGTATTTTCATGGCTCTAGGCTTGGATGATGCCCAAAAAAGGAGGTTGGCTATGAGATAACTTCAAGGAAATACCTTACTTTGGTGGAATAAAATCACCGTTGGGGTTTCGGAATTGGAAATTAGATAGCCTAATTTCCAAGAGAGGCTTAGGGCTAGACTTTTTTAAAAGCCACCCAGTCCAAGTTGCCATGGAAATTTGATGAGCTAGTTATTAGGGAGATAACGATGGTAGATATGATGCAAGATTCGAAGACTTGTCTCGATATTCCAAAGGAATAATCCATGCCACCATCTAAAGGAATGAGAAATTTATCAAGGGGGCAAGACCCGATTTGGATAGGGAAACAATGCCACATCTTAGAGACCCTAATGATGTAATGGTAGAAATAGCTATTCATAATAAGGAGCTCTTGGCTCATTGTATTACACCCTATAATAATAAGGGATTCTAGGAGAAGAAGCGAAAGTTCCCCAAAGGAAAGAAAGCTCATAAAAGGGGGAAAGGTAACCCGAAACAAGGTTGATGATGTTATTTGTTATGGATGTGACAAGAAATTGCATTATGCCAATGAATGCAGGGCTCCCGAACCCAAGAAAGCTAAAGTAAAGAAGGATGTATGGTGCTACAACTGAAATTGGTTAGTTATGTGGAAGGTGCTTGCTTTGGAACCTTCCGCTTTCAAACTTACCACTACAGATTAAGGAAAGTCCATTATAAATTGTACGCTTCTGATTCATAGCATACAAGTTAGAGTTGCATCACACTTTTTTATCCCTAAATTTTTAGTGGATGAGTAGTCACTTGAACTATCATACCTTATTACTTCCGTTAGAGTAGAAAATCCTATAGGAGGTTACACAACTCTAGAAATAACATTCAATAACCTAGAATTTCAGTTATTAGGACATATTTTCACGTGTGATTTTATGTGTTTGATTTTGAAGGCTTCGGAATCATTTTGGGTACAAATGGGTGAGACTGTTATGACACTAGGATATTGTGCCAAGATAGGATAATATCATTGAAACATCATGATAGTGATGATCAGATTGTGCATTCGATGAAAATTTTCATTCACTAATTGTTTTCCTTACTGGAAGCAATAAACTTGGAAGATGAAGTAAGGCGAGTTCCTATCATTAAGAAGTTCGCAGATGCTTTTGAACCAATTATGAGTTTGCTTCCAAGGAGAGCCATCTAGTTCAAGATCGGCCGTGGGTGTAGGTCAGAAACCATAAGTAGTCCACCCAGCCGAATTACACCTATAGAGATGTGAGAGCTAAAGGTGGAACTTGTAGATTTGGAGGGAAAGAGTTTCATCCACCTGAATAGTTCACCGTTGCATACAGCTGCAGTATTCATGAATAATCCCGATGGATCCTTGCGAATGTATATTGGCTATCGAAAGCTCAATGAAAAGATGGTGAAGAACAAATATCCTTTGCCGTGAATTTATAAACTATTTGATCAGTTGAGCAGAATTAAAATATTTTCTCAATTGTACTTATCTATTGGTTTCATTGGCTACATGTAAAGGAAGAGAGAAATCCTTTGACAACATTTCGTACGAGGTATGGATCATATGAATGGACGATCATGCCTTTTGGATTGATTAATGCGTCAAATTTCTTCCTCGGTTTGTTGAATCGAGTTTTCAAAGAACACTTAGATAAATTTGTGTCAGTCTTCATGGATGATATTTCGGTGTATTCCAATTTGAACACTAGTTAAAGGCTAAGTTTTTGAAATGTCACTTCTAGGAAAAAGAGAGAAGTTCCTTGATCACATAGTTTATCAGGAGAAGGGGTATCCGTGGATCTAGCTAAAGTTAAGGCTATTATTAATTGCAAGAAGGCATCAAGGATTGGTAGGATATTTCTGCAAATTCATCAAGGATTTCTCGTGGATAGGGCACCCCTTACCAAACTAACAAGGAAGAAATTTTAGTTTGAATGGTTTGAAAAGTGTGAGGAAGCATTTTAAGGATTAAGTCACGTAGTGACTAAAGATTTCTCGCCGATAGTGGCACCCCTTACCACAACACACTGTCGTTGCACTTTGTAACATTTGTTATATTATTATGTTCTAACCACTGGGACTGCAGGAGCATATGTTTGGTTGTAAGCTTCGGTAATTGTGAGGGGAAGTCCGTTCCGCTACGCGGTGTGGTCTCTCAAGTTACTTTTGGATGGGAATATAAGTTATTATTCACAATAGTCTGTTGATCAACCCAATGTTTTTGCTTTCCCCTTTAACTCTCGGGTACTCAATTGAGAAAGACGAGGGTTATGGTTTTCAGGGTTTTCTTCATTGATTAGGTTACCAAAACATAAGAGGCAATAACTTATTTAGTAGTTTATTTCCGCTATTTTTCTTGATTTTGATTGTATGTAATATCACGAATGATACACACACACACACACACATGGTATGCATGGAGAGAACACAACCCCCATGCTTTCAAAAAAAAAAAAAAGAAATGTTTTAGCATTGACATAGGCCATTAACCGCGATGCCTCAATCATCTTAAGCAGAATTATAAAAAAGTTCTTTATGGGTGCAACAAAATGAAAACGATTGTTATTAAATATGAAGTGTTACAAGGGATGGAGCATAGGAACTCTAATAGTGAATTAGAAGATGCCATGAAAGATCCCTAAATTCAGTTTCACCCTTTCGCTCAGGATTTTTAGGTTGAAAACGGAAAGTGTTGTCTTGGCTGTATTATGTTGTGTGTTCTACTCATGCGCTATGTATAATAAGCTGTAGCCATGGGCCTCAAAGCCTAATTGTGAGTTGCAATAAAAATTAACCTATATTTATATCACTATGAGTAACCAAGTGGGCATCTTCCTACATTTCTCTTGGAGATTTTATTTTGTAGTCATTCTATTTTTTTTTGAAGGTGTTTTGCAATGACATTGTAATGAATATGTAAATATGAAGGAATGTGTTTTAAAAAATTTCCGATTTCTATGTATTCGGATGATCAGATAAATTAAAACGCTATTTCCTATTGTCAGCAGTCAATATTATAGACGATTGCAACATTTGTAGCGCTGGGCTTCAGGCTATAGGAAATGGAGTGTCATAGAAAAGAAGAGAAAGATTGGGATCGGGCATGCTTATGTTTGCTTAAACTAACATACACTTACGTTTACATGTGTTAGTATATATACAAATGGTCATTGACGTGATCACGAATCGAGTATTGAACGTGCACATAACATTGTATAATTTAAAACAATTAGTTAATTCCTAAGTGCATGATCAACACTCAAATCCAATCAAAATTCAAACACTAATATGTATAATCATATGCGTATATTTACATTTCTATGTACTATTTATAGAAAATTTTCAACTTATCGCACGATGTCACGTACGAGCATGTGAGTGCATATGCATCTCCAAATCGACAATGACTTACTTACATTTAGGTGTAAGTAGGAGCCGAAGACTAGCAGTTAATTTCTCAAATCGACAGAAATTAGGTGTTCACCTAAAAATTTTAGACAAGGTCTAGTCCAGATGGTTGATTTCTAATAGATGAGGAAAACTATCGACAAAACAAGAATCACTTACTTATGCCAATAAAGCTTGATAAAGTGTCATAACTATTCAAAAACGAGATACCCCTTGGTATACGCTATTTAAAGGAAGGATCATGAACACTCGTTGAATGAATCATTGAGTCAATTCCTATAGCTAAAAGCTGTTTCGATACAAATCACATCACATTCACACTAAATTTACTTTGGGGGATAAATATTACGGAGCCTTTTTGCCTAGCTATCAAAAGCTATCCGGATTAACACAACTTGACAATTATCGGGGTTAACAGCCAAGAATCATCACTCGAAAACCAAGACATCAAATCTGGATAACACGATACGAAGACGATCACTATGCCCCACCAAAACAGTGCATGTGAGCTTTTCCAGTGAAGGGTCGACAAAATAAATATTTATAGATCGATACAAATCCAAGATGAATTGGCAGAATAACTCAACTTCAATTATCAAATGACCATAGCCCACAAACCAAAAGTCCAAACAAGATGAAACTTCCTATAGCAATTCACGACATTAAATGGAACCCACAGGAGAAGCCGTAGGAACCATGTCCTTCATATGAGAGACTAGTATTGACTCTTCTGACCCACATAAACCTATACCCTATGAATAGGTATAAAATGGGTCTTTTTAGCTTTTGTATCTTTGGTGTATTATATTTAGAGCGTTATCGATCCGAGCACTAGTAAGCTTGTAATTTAGTAATAAAGTGGACAAATCCTCAAAGTGGATGTAGACCAGTTAGTGCGAACAATCATAAATCTCTTTGTCTCTTTTATTGCATTTTTATTGCTTAATTCCTTTTTTATTCTAGTTTAACTATTTGTTGAACTCGTTGAGTATTGTGCCATATTTTTGTGACAACATATATTAATCGGGACTGAAGAATCCAAACATCTCATATCCAAAATCCCTTCCCCTTCTAATTAGGGCCAAAGAATATAAACATCTTATATCCCGACCCTATTCCTCGACCTATTTCTACAATCCCATAGATGATGGTCTACCCCAAAAAAGAATATTAGGAACATCCATAACAACTATAGTATCTATCAAATAAGTCCTAACCATCACAATATAAAGATTTGAATATATTAATAAACTATATGACTATCCTCGCCTATGTCCAGGATTAATAAAAAAATCGTAGTTCTACTCAAACCCTGCATTTTCACTGACACGTAGCACCTATGTACACTAGAGCCTACTGTCCAGGATATACGACCATCACTAACAGTCTTAATGGGCATCACCGTGATATCCCAAATTTGGGTCAACTAAAACACCCAAAGTTATCAATGGTTCCTTGGCACTCCTAATTACCAAAGTTATTCTCAACTCTAACTAAGTTCAGACCAGCTTATTATCTTGCATCCTCGTTCCATTCCAAGTTGCCAATCACACTCCTTCATTTCCACACCCTCTGAGTTTTCTAATCGAAGATTCACAATTCATTCTATAGAAGAAATCAACAAACTACAACCTCCAGCATATCCTAAATATCCTATCAATCCATCCCATGAATTATATATTCTTCTCTTACCTTGAATACGATTAAGGCTTCCTTGTTGAAGCAATTGGAAATTACTTTGAAGGTTTCGGGATGAAAAATATGAAATAAATACTAAACTCAAATCTTACTATTTCGATCTTCAAAACAGTATGGTTAGAATCTCGAAGAACTTAGCATTGGGATTCTAAACACTCACTTAGCTTCCAAACCCTATCTTTCTCTCTCAATCTTCAATACACTATCTTCCTTGAGGCCTCAAAACACTTTGCCTCGAATGACTGTCACATGGTTTGAATAACTACCTTGCTTCAGGCCTCAAAACATTATGCTTCAAGCTCAAGACACTCTACTTCGAGTTGAGAAGAATCATATTACTGCAACTATAACAACCTGAATTTCGACAGACAGTTTTCTTTTTCAAAAATACAAATCTATCGATGCCCAAGCTGGTTTATCTAGTATCCTGCAGAAAGTCAAAGCAAATACATCAGAGCTCATAATAGAAATCTCACAGAAAAAGAGAATAAAATATAATAGTAAATAAATACTCCTAATATAATGACACTTTCTAACAAGTGTCTCCAAGCTATAGAAACTCAACCACCTGTCTAACCTACGGGTTTGTTATGAGGAGGAAGTCAGAAAAAAAAGTTATGGTGAATGGATGAATTATACTTTCTACAAATAACACTACATATACCGTTTTGTAAGTGGTTTATATTTATTAAGTTATTTGGATTTATTTCACAATATACTTCTGTTTTTTCCGCATAAATCATACCCATCTACTCCCTAGTAGATTGACCTAATAAAATATATGTAGCTGTATACCTAATATATATCAAGGTACTTTCCACATTACCTCCTCGTGTGGTCCACATTGTCGTACTATGAAAACTTACTGGAGTTTCATCTCCATGCTACGAAAGTGTACTAGGCTATGCTGTGAAAGCGAATAAGCTCTATTGCTGTATGACGAGGACGTCCTAATCCTTGAGTTCTTCCATGGAACTCTGTCGGGGGTTTTACGCATATCTGCAAAGGACAGTCTCGTTATTCCTACAATACATATATCCAAAGATAGATTTGTCTCTTTTGGTGGTTCTCCAAGGCCTCACCCAACCTACCCCTACTAACGAAAGACTTTTCAAAGAGCTAAATGACTGCCTTACCATATAATTTAAAAAAACATTTGTCCCTTATCCAGTGACCCAATAGTAAAAGATCACTAGCCTTTTAGCTTAGCTCCAGTCTTTCCCGCACACGCTTTGACTGACGATGACAGGTACCAAACAACCTAATATCCTTTGTTGGGTAACAATCACGATGGCTTCCCCTTGAGGCAGCCGCAGAATCATCTTTAGATCATCCTTTTATCAATCGTTAGGTTGTCCATCATCCAAGATGCATCCAAGGATTGCTCACTGGATGGAACCGTACAGACCATGCCTCTACGGGTATAGTTTCAGTAGGTCTTTCTTCCTTCCAGTCCAGTCGAATAATAAGTTGGGCGTGCTCCTCTCGTGTCTCTAGATACCCACGGTGATACTTCCAATTCCCTCGCGGGTTTCAGCCCGACAATCAAGGCTTTGTATTCTGAGTCATTGTTAGTAGCAGGAAAGTTCAATCGTAAAGCATAATATATTACTCGTCCTTTAGGAGTTACCAATATAACCCCGTCTCCAGACCATCAATCGTTGCAGGCACCATCTGTGTGTAGCTTCCAAATGCTCGATTCCACTTTGGATTCCAAGGGGCCAACTTCCTCATCCTCTGGGATAGTGAACTCAATTATGAAGTCTGCTAACGCTTGCCATCAGATAGGTTTTTTTCGGAAGGAAAGTAAGATCAATTTGGCTTAGTTCATTGTTCCGCTTGAGCAGTCTTCCATATGCCTCAGGTCGTCGAAGAACCTGTCGTAGAGGCTGGTCGGTGTATATCGCGATTGGATGAGCCTGGAAGTAATGATGGAGCTTCGTCCAAGCGATTAACAGACGTAAGCAAGCTTCTCAATCTTCGGGTAGTTATGTTCCACAGCCGCCAACTTCTTACTTACATAATACACCGGTCTTTGTACTTTATCCTCCTCACGAACAAGAACTAAACTAATTGCATGCGACGGTACTGCAAAGTATATGAACCGGTCTTCATGGTCTACCAGCTTGGACAGTATTGGTGGTTTTTCAAAATTGTCTAGCAGGTTCTAAAAGGCTTCAATGCAATCCGGGGTCCATTCGAAGTTACACTTTCCTCGCTTTATTAGATTGAAGAAAGGAATGCATTTGTCAGTGACCCTAGATGTGAATCTGCTTAATGCCGCAACCTTTCTTGTTAAGCTTTGTACATCTTCAATTCTTCTCGGTTCGTGAATATTCCTAACCACTGCAATCTGGTCTGGATTGATCCCTATTCCTCGAGAACTGACGATGAAACCCAAAAACTTTCCTAACGCGACACCAAAGCAGCATGTTAAAGGGTTGAGGTTCATTCCGTAGTGTCGAAGGATATTAAACATTTCTGCCAAATCTGAGACCTGACCAGCCGACTTCTTGGACTTCACTACCATGTCGTCAACGTATACCTTCATGGACTTTCCAATTTGATTATGAAACATGCGATTCACGAGTCATTGGTATGTTGCCCCAACATTCTTCAATCCGAAAGGCATCACTCTGTAACACTGCAACCCTGGTATGCTCTTGATCCAGCACATGCATTGGGATTTGGTTGTATCCTGAATATGCGTCCATAAATGAAAGAAGTTCATGTCCATCTATCGAATCTACTAATTGGTAGATCCTTGGACGTGGGAAGCTGTCTTTCAGGCGTGCCTTATTCAGATCAGAAAAGTCAATGCATGTCCACCATTTTCCATTGGCTTTCTTTACAAGAACAGGATTCAATATCCAGTCAAGATATGTTCGGTCCCAAATAAATCCGTTGCTTCCCGGCTTTTTAACTTCTTCCTTTAAGGTTGCGGACCTTTCCAAGCCAAACATACGCCTTTTCTATTTGACTAGGACACTCTTCAGATTGATGTTCAACGAGAGACTCAAAATAGATTGAGAAATCCCACACATGTCAACATGTCCATGCAAATACATCCAAATTGGATTGTAGGAAATCTGTAAATTCCCTCGTCCAGATGGAATCTAAAGGGATCGGATTCTCAAGACCTTGGTTGGGTCGTCGTCATCAATCGGAATATCCACTGTCTTCTCATTTGGGGTCGCCCTTTTACTTCCCTAATCTTCGTCCTCTCCAGGATTAATAACCTCAAACAGATAATCGAGCAATTTCATTTAAGATGTTTTCTTTATTTGCTATGTTGATGCCTCCTGAGCAGGAGGGGAGGCACCTTTCGACTCTACATCGACTCGATCACGAACCATCTTCCATTCTGATAGATAACAAGCCCTTCCAGTTACTTAGTCCCAGTAGACCATTCCTACTCCAGCTTCGGTTTGGAATTTTAGCAGTTTACACCAAGGCGCTTTGCAGGCTCTAAATTCGGCTAGAGCTGGTCGTCCTAAGATGGCGTAGTATGGATAATCTATATTCATGACAAGAAATGGAAGGGTTTAGACTCTTCTGCAGTCTCCCTTGCCAGGCTCTACCGGCAAGTCAATCACACCCACTAGTGTAGTCGTTGAACCGTTAAAACCACGTATCCAACCTGTGCACGGTTTTAGATCTCTAGCTTCTAACTTCATCTGGGCAGAAGCTTACCTAAATAAAATGTTCACTGAACTTCCGCAGTCAACTAAAACTTTTCGTACTGTTACCGGGCCAATTATAGATGATATTACCAAAGGATCTATATTCGTAGTTTCCACTCCTATGCTCTCATGATCGAGGAAACCAATGTCATCCATTATTGTTTTCTACTGTTTGATAGGCAAAGCATCCTCCGGAATATTGCACTCCCCTATGTCTAGATGCTTTGCGGCGTTGATGCATTGTTCCATAGTTCTGGTACTGAATCCCGCAGGGTGAGGCCCTCTGAAAACATTGTTAATGACTACTCCTTTTCCCTTCTGTTGGGTCGTAGCTCTAGGAGCTGCCTGCCCCTGATTCGGAGTAGAATCTCCTTCCCCCTGTCCCTCGGGGTAACTTTGTACTCATCGAGCTTCCCTTCTCGCAACAACCTTACTATCACATCTCTCCGGTGTCGACATTCATTGGTTGAATGGCTGTAGGTCCCATGAGTCAATTTTTTTTTCCGGTTTCACGTTCTTTTTCTATCCAATCCCTTGGCGGAGGTTTCTTGTATTGCATTACATTACAAGTATCCAGATAAATGTTTTCCAGGGTGTCGTTCAACAGCTGTAGTTTCGAACGATTGGAACCGGGGACTTTTCATGGAATCACCGTCCTATTCCTGTTTCTTTTGTTGTCATTCTTCACTTGGGTTACATTTCCTTTGTTTTGATTGCCAACATTGACTTTAACCTTACCGGAGCTACCTCCGGACTGCCTTATGGCGACATTGCTCTGGATTTCTTCCCTTACAACTTCGCTTGATCTCCTCTTGCGGTTTAAATATACCTCTTCCTATCGCAAGCATATATTCGCCTTCTCATGAAATAACTCAATGGTTGTAAGGGGTTTTCAAGCCAAAGATCTTCCAAATTCGGTGTCCTTGTCTACTACGTCTATCATCGCCATCGGAATAGTCTCAAGATTTGGAATAAACTCACTTTCGTGATAGCCCAATGGAAACGATCCAAATAACCCCCCTTAAGGTTTCTCCAGGAGCCTGTTTAATCACCGAGAACTCTATGACATGCTTGGATATCTTAGCATGCAGTGGGAATTGATTTAGAAACTTTTCACTCAGATCCTTGAAGTTTGGAACCGATCAAGGTGGAATTCTTGTGAACCACATCATAGCGACATCCTCTTGGTGTATCAAAAAAGCCTTACACATTATAGCATCGGGAGCCGCTATCTCATTCATGTACTATGAGTAATGCATCAAGTGCTGTCGTGAATCAGTCCTTCCTAAGTAACGGTTTATCGTGGGTAAATTAAATAGCCTTGGGAATTGCACCTACAAGATATCATCTGTGAAATGTGTGGCTATGGTCTATGCGCCAGTCTTCACTAGTATAACCACGATTGTCATTCATTATTTGACGTATCATCGCTGTTACCTTCGCATTAATTAATGCGTGTTCTGGTTCAATGCTTTTAGCTCTTCGAGATCCTCCTGCTCCTGCCTCAGGCAACGTCACTTGAGTCGCAGTCTAAGTAGAGTTTCCATGCCCTTTGCGATCCTGGTTAGTCACAGGACGAGTGGGTTGGAGAAACCGAGCTTGGGTAGTCGGGGTAGTTTTTGGGTCCCTAGGAATAACATGGGACCCACGCATTGGCAATAGCATAGGTTCTGCTAAGCTGGGATCATTAGCACCAAGACGGATCTTTGCATCTTCTCAAGAACCCAATGAACCAAATCAAACTTGTTGAAGATTTTCAGGCCTTTCAAGAGGTTTTCTATGACGTGGTGACCATTCATTCTCCTCGGATGAAAGTAATCCTTCTATTACTTGGCGATGAGGAGGTGATGGTGTTCCTTGTCTTCGAAGTTCATCCATCTGTCTAGCCATTGCGTTCATATCATTACTGATTGCAGCGCTATCCCGTCTCTGAGCTTCTAAGGCTGCGTTAGTCTCTTCCAACCTGGAGAATAAACGCGCAAAGTCATCGGATGAGATGGGCGCTGAAGAAGGAGA